>OX376085.1:0-10000000 GCA_947361185.1 Charanyca ferruginea | reverse complement strand
CTCACAAAACGGCTTAAAATTAAATAAACTAGGTGCACAATAATGTACTTAATGTTTAAATTTAATTATTAACATAAAAAGTTAACTTAGATATGAATTATATCACTGTATGAGATTTAACAATAACACGGTCTACACTTAACAATTGTTGGTTTTGCTAAGGAAAAAACATGTTAAAACACAAGAAAATAAACAAATTATCCAATGTAAAACTAAAACATTGTTTGCAAAATACAATACCAAACTAAGTTACAACTTATGAGTCTAATTATTCAAAGTTTATAAACTAGATCAATTACAATGTAAAAACAATATGAAATACAATATGAAAACTAAATATTGTAAACAATAGACTCATTAGTTAAAATATAAATGAATTTAGTGTGCAATACTGACTGTACTCACCGTACAAACCTGCTTCAAGTCCCTGTTCTAGTGCGACAATTGTAATAAAATAATTAAAGGGGGTCTAAATTTATTTAACTAACTAACAAACTATGGGTGTGATTCTAAAGTTGAGAAGTTAGGGAGCTCAAAATTAAACAAAACTAACTAAAAGGAATAAGATTCGGGCGCCAGAGCTCACTAGGTAATTTAAAACAAAGGTAATCCGGGATAGCTAATAGGTAAAGGACAGGACTTCTAATCTAGGTCGGAGATTTCTGAAATTAAGCTGCAAATTCTTTAATAATAGCTCATTTATTTCCATCGCAGGCAGTGGTGAGCACAACACAATATTAGAAAGCCCCTTTCTTTTGAAGGGCAAGTTGTTTTATAACCATTAAATTCTATAACCAAAGATTATAATTAAGTTGTCAGTATTGCACGTTTTTAAGTGGAAACTACGAGAAAGAATTTAAATTAACATACCACAGGCTTCGAGAAAAACTTATTTAAATTAAACCTGATTGGAGACACGAGGTGAAGCGCATCAGCTCATCCATGACGAAGTTAAATTTTAAGATAAAAAAATCCAAAGTATAAGTAAGAACGCCTTTGGGGCTGAAAACAAAACGATTTCCTTTGTTAGTGGAATTCACACGTCGAGCAAAATGGCGACGATGTGGTAAATCGGGAATTTTAAATTACTCACCGATCTTAACGAAAACAATGCACGCCAATCGCTCGTGCCATGAGCACAACCAAAACGCGATGGCGATATAGGTGCTGAAACAATGGAAAATCGACGAGGGTTAAGACACACGACCCCAAGTGTATGGTCAGCATATGGCGATGAAGATTCAACCATCCAAATACTCACGATTTCCCAAAATATTACTGTTGCACGGCTGCTGACATCACTACCAAGTGATTCCAGCCAGGGGTGGACCCTTGAAATATTCCAATCTAATGATTGGCACGGAATAGAATTTTATTCGTGCATCATCTTGGTGACTTCGGTCGGAAAGTGAAAGTTACATATCCCAAACCGGAAACGTCAAAATAATCTGACAGCCGGGGAAATAAGGTCCAACTGTCAAACTGATGGTCTATGGTTTTATCGATTACTCTACTAAATCCTAGCCAATCTATCAAATGTCTGAAGTGTGTGTACTGCATTACCGTGAAAACTTCCAAAAAATGACGAGAGAGGTCGACACCATGTAGCGAGTAGAAAATACTCGTTACAATGTATATCGGTTATCGTAGGCTCAACCCAGAATTTATAGAGCTTAGTTCCACCAATATACCCACCCACATTCTCATAATGATTCAATTAATTATATGAAACAAATTCATTATGATGTCTTACATTACTAGTTAGCAATCACAGTACAATGTAAGTTCAAAACTTAAAATAGATCTAAAATTAATCAGAGCTAAATATATATAATTATATTTAGCTCTGATTAATTTTACCTTCTATAGGTATTTATTTTTTAACTTCTATAGGTACGTAACCCCTAAGAGACTTTAGGTGACGGAATCCTTTGCGATTCCGTCACCTAAAATGTCTTAATATTATGAAGAGATAAAATTTATTTGTTAGTTTGTATGCAGGGGGTAAACTCCGAAACTATTAATCTGATTTCAAAAATTAGTTGACCAATAAGAAGCTGCATTATCCCTGAGTGCTATGCTATATTGCATTATCAACAAATTAGGGATCGTTGAGAAAATGCATGCAGACGAAAACTAAACCTAACTCACTTTAATTAGCTATCATTTCTGCATGCAAAACCCTACAATTCTTTCATGTTAAGACTCATAACTCCACTTTATTAGCTTGACTAGCTTTGTTCTTTCAAAAAGTCATATCAACTTAAGTACATATCTGTTATTTTTTGAGTTGAGTAAATTTAAAGTTTATTGATTCTAATCATAAATAGATAATCTCTGTGGAGGAAGTTTATAGTGTTACTTACTATGTTTCATATTGTGCCATTTGTTAGTTTAGACGTTTCAATTAGGGTTCTTACTAATTTCGTAAGTTTCTAAATCAGTCTTATAGTAAAGTACCCAGGCAATCGTAAAATAAAGTTAAACTTAAAATACACACCATAAAATTGCAATCCAACAGTTTATATTTACGACACATATCCACACACTAATAACACGGAATTTCAACATGTATTTAAAAAAAGGAAACTTCAATAATACTTTACTTTCTCATTCCTTTTTAAAATAATAAAAACTTGTTCAATCGAAAAAAGTTTTTCACAAACGTCACGTCACCGTCACGTAAATATTTTCATCGAACTGTCAAAAATAAATTACCCGATCGAAAAAATAGAACACGGATACGGAACACACATATTTATATGATCGTAGCATTATGATTTAGACGGGTTATATCGGCAATAAAAAAAAAACTAAGTTGCGTTTTGTTTTACTTAAAAAACTGTTAGGCGAGGATATTAAGATCCAAGTTTTCTGTGTCGAAATTGTTACGCGGTGTAAAGACTGCTGTCCGGTTGCAGCGGCCTTCTAATACTGTTCAAGAAATAACGCGAGATAGTATTCGCCGTTCGCCGTTGCGCCGTCCGCGGCCGGTTTACGCACAGGCAATATAGGTACAATATACCCACAATGCCACAATAATTACGGAGACAATTACTGTACAAAATAGTCCCGCTACTGTTTGAGGTCGTTTGTGTGCTTTTTAATAGTCGACTGGCTCAATGACCTTATTTCATTATGAGATGATTTAATAAATACCTAAGTACTTACCTACCTACCTACATACTTGTACCAAAATTAATTATAAAAAACAACGAAAGAGAGAGAGTGCTCAGAGACGGTGGGACGTTACGAGCCGCTCTGCAGGGACTGCAGGTTAGTAGGTACCTACAGAATAATTTACTTATCACTTCTGTTAGGTACTACTGCTGAGCGAGCGCGTCTACTGACTGTGGGTAAATGGGAGTCGGGTCTTTGGCTTCTGGCACTACCTACCGTCGTCGAACATAGGTAGGTACTTACTATGTTTGACAACACTTCTTTTCGCCTCGCTGCTTCCCTACGTTTAGGAGCTTCCTGCTGTTCTCCTCATCGCTGTCGCTGTGGGGAAGCTGTCAACAGCCTCGGACACCATGGCCTGTCGTGCCGTTGGACAAATATTAGGTACCGTTACTTTCTTATTCTTGTGCACTGTTTTAAAGTTTGAAGTAGGTAATTCAACATTACATAATGCGTCATCTCCGAATTCCCTTCAACCTCTGTCAAGATGTACCTACCTCTCTGGCCACATAAAAGTTTTTATGGGAAATTAAATAATGAAACAAACAAAAATATAATTAAAAAAAAATATTTATTTTTAAATTATTCCGTGGTTTCATCAGGATCAATTATTTTTCTTTTCTTCCTGTGGTGTTCGATTTTCTCTTCTAAACTCGCTGTAACAATAAAAAAATCTTTAGGTAGGTATTCATTTATTTTTCTGATAGATAGTTGTTGCACATAATCTATCTATCTAATAATCTACATTTATTGTGCGAACTGCCAGACTGTGGAATTCCCTGCCCGCCTCTCTGTTCCCTGATAAGTATAATCTGGGTATCTTCAAGGCACGAGTGAACCGGTTCATCCTAGGCAAGCGTGTTCCAACTTCAGTGGCGGCGTTAGGCGTCGACGATGTCGGCGACCGCCGACGGCCTCGCGCCCATGGGGGCCTTGCAAAAAAGTTTTTCAAGTTGTTAAAATTTAGTTATCCCTATTTATTCCCGCTATGCTCGTCCGATGATGGAACGGGGATGGGGGAATTAAATTGTGCAATTCCAAAGCACACTCTCCGAAATGTACCCGATAAAAGACCGAAAGGCTAGCAACGGTGCGGCGATGTTCAAGGCTCTGGAGCTTATCCCTAACCAGGGAGTCGTTGTTAATGAGCCTCTTGGCACGTCTATCGATGACTTCCAATGCCTCCAGTTGGTATTTTGCTGATCCATCCCAAAGTGTGTGTTCGTGAGTTAATCCGTTGTTCTCAATTTAAAATATTGACTAACTATAACTCAATGTTTCAAACGATCTTTCAATTTAATTAAATGTCAAAATGACATAAGACTAATGACATAATCTCCTGCGTAGCTACTTGACTAGTCTCCATTGCGATTTTAAATGGCTTATGTTTAACTTATCACCAATTATAGTAAAATATAGTCAAAAATAGTAAATGATCACTAAAATTACCTATAAATGACCGATAGCACTTATTCCAATATTTGCTAAAATAATAGAAAAAGTGATATACAATAGCCTTTCGTCGTTTTTTGAAAAGCATGATCTCATAGCAAAAGAACAATTTGGATTCAGAAAAGGCAAATCCATTAATTTGGCGATTTATGATGTGATCAAAAAAATTGTTTCTAGTGTTGATGCTAGAACTCCAGTGGCGGCCATGTTCATGGATATGTCCAAAGCATTCGACCATGTTGATCATAGTATACTACTAAGCAAATTAGAGCGTTATGGAATTAGAGGAAATGCATTAAACCTATTACAATCTTATCTCTCTAATCGCACTCAATTCACAACGCTTGATAGGTTATGTGTGAGCTCGAAAGTTGTAACAACATACATGTCACGTCCTAGAAAAACTACTTATGGTGTTCCCCAAGGTAGCATTATTGGCCCTCCATTATTTAATATTTATATAAATGATATGGCTAAGGTCAGTAAAAATCAGATGGTCTTATTTGCTGATGACAGTACTATTTTGTTCTCTAATACTGACAATATTACTCTTGAAAATGACATAAATGACGATCTTAAAAATATAATAAATTGATTAGTTAATAATAATCTAAAAATAAATCTGGACAAAACTAATATAATGACATTTAATCAAAGAACAAATAAGCCGAAACTGAATATAAAATATGATAACGTAGCAATCTCTGAAACTGACATTACTAAATTTCTGGGTCTTTACGTAGATAGTCATCTGACTTGGAAACCTCATATTGACGCATTGTCAAAAAAGCTTAGCCAATTTGCGTATGCTCTGTACAAGCTATCGAAAGCGGTTAACCGCATTACAGTACAAATAGCTTATAATGCTTATGTGGCTTCTAACATTAGATACGGAATCATTTTCTGGGGCAACTCCACTGACAGAGATATTGCTTTTAAAGCTCAGAAGAAATGCTTGAGATCGTTTACCAGATTACAATCGACTGATAGTTGTAAACCATTGTTCAGGGAACTTAGTGTCCTCACTCTGCCTTCTATGTACATATATGAAATGGGAGTGTTTGTTCGCTGTAACCTTAATTTCTTTGAAAGACTGCGCTCTCGTCGTTATCAGAATACCATTCATGTTGCCTCTCATAAAACCGCATTTTTCAGCAAAAGTGTGCTTGGTATGGCCCCAAAAATATATAACAGTATTCCAGTAGCTATTAGAAATAAAGAGTGTCTGGGATCCTTTAAGAGGTCTTTGTTTAAATTACTTATAGATAGATGTTACTACTCCATCACGGAGTTTATTACTGATAAGCAGAGATATGAAGATTCCGACTTGCTAATTACAAACATATGATTTTATTTATTAATTGATTATAAAATTATAGAATGTTTTCATTTATATAAAATTGTAATGACCTGTTGCCATTGACACAACCTAATTGACATATTTTTAATTTAATTATTTCTTGAATGTAATCTGTTGACATGCCACCCTAATTTTAATTGTAATTGCTTGTTTTGTTATGTTCAAAGTCAAAGTCAAAGTCAAAGTCAAAGCATTTATTTCAATTAAACCATTTACAGGCACTTTTGAATTGTCAAGGAGTCGGTCAGTTAGTCAGAGAGTTGAAGCTAGTTGCTCGTTCCAAAACGTAGGTAGGTCTCTATGGAGAAGAACGAGCAAGAAACTCCACGGACACTCTTTTAAATCAAGTTTTTACAAAGTTTGGTTACATTCTTGTTGCTTCTATATGTGAAAACGATGAAGGTAATCTAACAATACAAAACACAAAAAAGAAGCAAGATAAAGTGGCATCTAATCCATGGCAGATAAGAGCTGACCAATCTCCACTGACAGCGCCCGTTCACGAACATGACGCGTGAATCAGCACCATTTAGCTCAACCATTTTGAAGGGAGCCTAATGATCCAACACACGCGCCACCATCAGCGAGACATTTGAGCGAGCATGACAATACTCCCAACCGCCATGTTAATTTTTGTCAAACATAAAGGTATTAATATACATGGCTCCATGGTATTCACATTTACAAAATTGAAATAATGCTGCTAAATTATACAAAACTAAGGTTTCCAATGTATATTATTTTATCATATGAAGTGTGATAAGTTAATAATTTAAAAATATCTATATATAATAATAACGATACTCGTTACTCATGTCAATAGAAAAAGGGGTAGGAAACATCCTTTTCTTCCAATTTGGAAATTCCCTAAACTGACTGTGGAGCAGGACCAGCATTCAGCCAAGCATCTTTATCATTGATGTAATCTTCTAACTTATAATATGCTTGTCTACATAGTGTGCGTTTAATACATGTTTTAAATTGTTTTTCATTCAATTGTAGAATATCAAGTGGTATTTTATTATAGCATTTTACACAGTACCCCATAAAAGAAGTATGTACTTTTGACAATCTGAAGCTTGGCTGATCTAATTTGTTCCTATTTCTAGTATAAACATTATGTCTGTCACCTATTTTATTAAAAAGATGAAGATTTTTTCGAACATGCATAATGTTTTCATATATATATTGACAAGGTACCGTCATGATGTTAATCTGTTTAAACAATTCTCTTAGAGATTCGCGTTTGCGGAGATTATAGATTGCTCTGACAGCCCGCTTTTGCAGTATAAAAATAGAATCCATATCTGCAGCCCGTCCCCATAGCAAAATACCGTAAGACATGATACTATGAACACAGTTGCGCGCGAGCGGTTGAGTCGAACGCACACGCTAAGCTTTATCGCAATTTTATCGCGTAATTTTTACTTCTACCCACATAATAATTATGTTACTTAATTATTTTATGTTACTATTAAATGGATGATATAAACATTAACGTGGATATTTGTGCGTCGAGTGGTAGTGATGACATAGTGCAGGAACCAGTACCTCAAAGAGAACAACAACTTACCCCAAATTTGATCGAAGAGATGGAGATGAACGAAGAGAGTGAGCAACGACTTGCGAAGAGAGGGCGACAAGAAGATGAAGAAATAGTGGAAGAAGATGGATTTGTAACAGTAATGAGAAAGCATAAGCGAGCAAACAGGAAAAATTCTATAAATGATAACTCATTGGGAGAAAGTAGTGGAAACACTGAAGAAAACTACACTTGTATATGTGTAACAGGAAAAGAAACTTTACCAAAGCAATTTGGTATGGCAAAGCTTTTGAGATCGTTAAAAATCGAAAAAATAGTAAAGATGGTATATAAGAGTCCATTCAGGGTCTTGATCTATTTTGAAAATATAGAGAGTGCTCTGAAATTATTAAATTGTGAAAGTTTTATTAATTTAGGATACAGAGTCCAGAGGACCGACGAAACTAGTATATGTTATGGTATTTTAAGACAGATAGATCTAGGAACAGAAGAATCAGAAATTCTTGAAAATCTGTCATGTGAGTATGACATAATATCAATAAGAAGGCTGAAGAGAATGTCAGACAGCGGGGAATGGATAGATTCAGAGACTATACGAATTTGTTTTAAAGGCGCCACTTTGCCGCCGTATGTATTTGGGTACGGTTGCAGGTTCAAAGTGGACCTTTATACTTTTCCAGTTTCTCAATGCTCGGGATGCTGGAAATTTGGCCACCTTTCCAGAACATGTCCAACTAAAAAAATTATATGCCCCAAATGCGGTAGTAATCACCCAAGCTGTGAAACAAATAACTATGTTTGTGTGAATTGTAAAGGGCCACATATGGCCATGTACAAGAAGTGCCCAATTTTCCTTAAAGAAAAAGTCATCAGGGACATCATGACCAAGCAAAATTTCACTTACAGAAAAGCTCTAGAACTATACTTGAAGGAAAACAGAAGTCAAGAAACAAGTGTGGATAAGGAGGAAATTGAAAAAAATAGGAACGACGTCCGCTCACAACATGGAAATAAACAGAATACTCAGGAAACATATAGAGATATACTTGTAACAGGAGGAATGGTCAACTGCAGTAGAAGTGACGACACGATTCTAAATAATGGCACTGAAGAGAGGAACTCAAGGAAAAACATAAGTCAGCAAGAACATGTATCGAAAAAGAAGACGATGGACACTAGGGTGACGAACAGGTGTAGTTTAGGTGAAGAGAACTTGCCATCGCCCACCTATGAACATACATATTTAGAGAAACAAAAAAACCCAGAAGGTACGAAAAACTCAAGTGCCAGCTTAAATGCTTTTAGTACCTTCCAGAGAGTCCAAGATATATTTATGTCTGATACCGATTGGAATACTAAACTTAAACAACTTGGTAAACTTATAATGGAAATATTAGGTCAACTGATTGTTAAAGTTTTGAACAAAGATGACATTTATACTAAATTTATATCTATGTTTAACAATGGCTAACAACACAAAAAGAATGTCTACTATACGTATTGTACAATGGAATGCACGAAGCTTAAGACCTAAACGTAATGAGTTTGAGTTGTTAATGGCACAAGAAAAAATACATATAGCCCTAATATCTGAAACGTGGCTCGAACCGGAATCTGATTTTAATGTAAGTGGGTATAATATTTTTAGAAAAGATAGGACGGATGGGTATGGGGGGATAGCTATTATTATCTGTAAGTCGTTAAATGTACAACAATGTTTTATTTCTGCTAGAAACGCAGGCATAGAAGTTATGTCAATCAAGCTTTTAAACTGTAATGAAATTAAGAATATAGTATTGGTATATTGCCCTTCTTCAGTTCGCACAAGTCTTGCTGACTGGGAACAAATTTTCTCACTATATCCCAATAAATGTATAGTAGCTGGTGATTTTAACGGCCACCATGCAACTTGGTCTTCCAAAGCCGATGGAAGGGGAATTCAGATTTATGACGCGGCTTTAGATGCTGGATTTATTCCTCTTAACGATGGAAGTGCCACTAGAGTGACTTTAGTCGATAATATTGTTCAGAGGACCTCTCCCGATGTAACTTTTGTTTCGACCGATTTGTCTGTTTTATTATGCTGGAGTGTAATAAATGAAAATCTCGGAAGTGACCATCTGTTTGTTAAGATCTTATATAAGTATAGTAATAATATAAACGCTGTCTGTATAAATAAAAAGCGAAATTTCAAGCTAGCAAAGTGGTCAGAGTATAGTAAATCTTTAGAAAATTATTTATTACAACCTTTAGATACATTTAATGTGCAATATTTATATGATAATTTTATCAGACAGATGAATAAAGCAGCTGATGAACACATACCTCGAGTTAGGAACTGTGATAATCCAAAAAATAACTTTCGACCTAAACCTTACTGGAACACAACACTCTCACATTTAGTGGCGCAACGTAGGTTAGCGTTAAAAAATTTCAGAGGCAATCCTACACCAAGTAATTTAAATATAATTGAACGCAAAACAAAAGAGGTAAAAGACGCTATCTGTCGAGCGAGGACAAAAGATTGGCAAAGTTACTGTAGCAGTATTAATGGACAAACGACAAGTTCTGATATGTGGAAACGCATGGGCTGGATTAAGGGAGTCAATTCGTCCAGATCCCGAGTTTCAAATGATCAGAAGATTGAACTTCTCTCTAATCTCGCTCCAGACTATGTATATCCAAGGGTCCAACAGTTTAATTCAGCTAATACATTACTCGAGGCAAACTTTACTTTACAAGAAATGTGTAACTGCTTTAAGCGAAAGGATACAGCACCCGGTAACGACGGGATTACATATTCTCTCATATACCATCTACCCCCGGCAGGCAAAGTATACTTATTAGATCTATACAACCACATTTTTAGTACCGGTAGTATTCCGAAACAATGGCGTGACATATTAGTGACACCAATACCAAAACCTGCACCTAACGGTGGTATCAAACTCCGACCAATCTCCTTAATCTCTTGTATTTGCAAAATCTTTCATGCAATGCTGACAAAAAGGCTAGAGTGGTACATAGAGAAAAATAAATTGTTGTCCCCGTTCACTTCTGGATTCAGGAGAGGACAGTCATGTCAGGACTGCCTAGTCAAATTGGTCAGCCAAATCTACTTAGGTTTTTCGCGTAAAATTTCGACTATAGCCTGTTTTTTGGATATAACTAATGCCTACAATAACGTGATAATAGATGTGTTGATAAATACCTTAGACGAAATAGGTGTTGGGAAAAAATTCTGCCAGTACCTGTGGAACTTTTTGAGTGAACGGCACCTTATTATGAAAGATGAAACCGATCAGAATAAGTACTTTGTAAGACATACAAATCGTGGTTTGGCACAAGGCGACCCGATTTCGCCTGTCCTATTTAACGTAATTACAATTAAATGTTTTGAGAGAATTAGAAATGTAACGATGTGTCAATATGCAGATGATTTTGTATTATATTCCCCTTCCAGAAACTTAAGAGAAAGTCAAGTAGAATTTCAAACAGCGTTAAATGCATTTTGTCTCATTCTGGATGAAATGGGATTACAGTTGTCAACCGATAAATCGAAGGTTTGTATTTTTAGTAGAGGTTTTAAGAGGTTGCAAATTGAACTTAAACTAAATAACGACACTTTAGAGATAGTAGACAACTACAAATATTTGGGTGTGTGGTTGGACAGATCGCTACGCTGGAGTAAACATATTAACATGACTGTTGAAAAGGTGCAAAGAAGTCTTAATTTGCTTAAGGTGTTGGCAGGTGCCTCCTGGGGTTTACATCCCAGACACCTAAGACGTATATATATGGCTCTAATCAGAAGTCGCTTAGACTATAGCTGCTATTTATATGATGCGAGCGCAAAATGCCATCTAGATAAATTAAATAAAATCCAAAACCAAGCTATGAGGATAGTAGGAGGTTTTATCAAAACATCACCGATTCACGTTATGGAAAGTGAGCTTTGTGTAGTTCCGTTGTACTTACGTAGGAAATATCTAGCTTATAAATTTTGCCTAAAGTCAAGGGCTTTAGAAAATAATTTAACTTGTCAGTTATTAGATAATCTCTACGCTCTTCGACAAAATTTTTATTGGAAAAACAAAAACATTCCTTTATTAGTATCAGTTATGAATGAGGTTAAAGAGTTGCAAGTAGCCTCTTCTTGTCCACTATTAATGTATACTTTACGAACATGGATAAGTAATATTAATGTAAATTAAATAATTATAGTAAATTTAGAATCAATAAAAAAATCTAAACGTTCCTACGATATTAATATATTAAAATATGAAGTTATTATAGAATTATATACAAAGTATAGTGGCTGGTTTTACATATTTACAGATGGGTCGAAGAGTGTAGAAGGTCAGGGCTCTGCCTATACCTATATCTATATACCTAATATAGATATAAGCACCCAGGATAATTGTTTTAGAATAAGTGAACCTACATCCATTATGACGTTGGAGCTCATTGCGGTCTCAGAGGCTTTGACTTATGTAATTAATCATTGTAGACATAAAAATGTAGTCATTTGTACAGATAGTAAAAGCTCATTACAACATATAGCTCGATGCGCCTCTGGCCGTAGAGGTGCATCGATAGCTTATGTTATTGTATCTAAAATTGATGAAATCACTTTAAAAGGTATCCTATTGAGATTGCAGTGGGTTCCATCGCATATTGGGTTGCGGGGCAACGAAGAGGCTGACACGTTGGCGAATTTAGCGGCTAGGAATGGAAAAGAAATAAATAATATACTAGATTATTCAGATTTTTTACCAAAATATAAAAATATATGCTATGACTATTGGAAAGAATATTTTAATAAACGGTCATTAGAGAAGGGTTTATGGTACAAAACCATACAGTGTGAGCCTCTTCGCGTGCCCTGGTTCATGAATAGTGATATTAGTAGAAAACTTATTGTTTCTGCCCTTAGACTCAGATCTGGACACATTCCATGCAAAAAATTTGCCTTCATGATGAAGAAAATCGATTCACCCAATTGTGAGGAATGTGGAGTTGTCGACGACCTACAACACTTATTGATGGAATGTGTCCAATATGCGTCTTATAGAGATCATTTAATAAGGTCACTGAATTTGAACAGAACTGATATAGGCATGTTCCATACAATTCTATCTCAACCTAACGGCGACGATGCAAAAAGTTTGTTTAAATTCATGGCTCACGTTTTGTGAAAGTACAATTGTTTAGGATACGATGGGACTGACATGCGCTACGCGTAAAAGCCCGTATAAACAAATAAAGAAAAAAAAAAAAAAAAAAATGATACTATGAAAATAGCTAAAATATACTAGCCTAGCGGTATCCACGTCTGTCAAATGCCGGATCTTTCTGACAGCGTAAGCGGCTGAACTTAACCGCCCTGCAAGAGATGTTAAGTGAGGACCCCACTGTAGCTTGGAATCAAGCGTAATCCCTAGGAAAACAGTCCTTTCGACGAATTCAAGTATGTCCTTATTCAATACAACGTTACATTCATTACTCTTAACATTCGGCAAAGCGAATCTTATGCATTTAGTTTTCTTCTCATTGAATACTAAATTATTTACAGTAAACCAATTATGAATCTTAAGCATGGCGTCATTTACGTCGTCAAGGTGCTGTGCCCGTCTATTTACTCTAAAAATCAATGAAGTATCATCAGCAAATAACACCATTTGTGGTTGATTTTTCAGTAAATGAGGTAAATCGTTTATATAAACTAAAAAGAGGAACGGACCCAATATGGAGCCCTGCGGTACCCCCATTTTTACTTTTAAGCCTGATGAATTAACACCATTTATTTGAACTTGCTGCAGTCTATCACTTAAATATGATTTTACTAAGCTAAGCGCTTGTTTACCCAGTCCGTAATGCTCAAGCTTTAAGAGCAGTGTTTCGATTTGTTGATTTTGTACGCCATATATTGGCAAAACATAGTGCACATATTTTAGAAAACATATATTATCTGTAACTATACCTATGTTTAACAAAATAAATGATTGATTGATTGATTGAATTAAAACCGCATTTAGTGCGAAATTATAACCAAAGTTTTAAATGCTCACCAAATTGTGTTTCCTAAATAATTGTAGAAATGTATGAGTTTGACTGTAAAAAGCGATTTGGTTCTGGCACTCGGCGGCCGCTGCTGCGGCACGCTCGCCGTAGGGGGTCACAGTTTTAACCTAACCTAAGCATGTCGGATCCGCCCCAGGGGGGACTTAAGGGTCAAAAAGATTTTGGTTATTCATTTTGGTAAGGGACCACGGGCGACCGACTAAATTATAGCCAAAAAGTTTACATCTTGCTATTCCAAATAGCCACGAAATATATATCTTGCATTAATTTGCACACTAAGATTTGGTGACCATTTACTACATTTCGTATTTAGTATATTTTTTTGGTAAGGGAGCTTAAGATCCTACAGTCTTTTCTGGTGGTCATTGTATTTATTCCCATTTTAAATTTGGTTGTAAGGAGGATTATTGAGAATAGGCACACCTCGGACACTTCATACAAAACTTCCAAAATAATTACCTATTACTACTACAAAACCAAATGACGTCTGTACACGTGCAAATGTGTGCGTGAATTTTAGTAGGGTTGAATCAGTTGGATGTCGTGCTAGCGTACAAAATACCAAGTGCGGGGTGAGGTGCGGTATCTGATATAGCGCGGGGAAGGGAGTGACCCTTCTGTACGTAGTACAGTCGAACAAGCTATTTGGTATACAGGCAAAAATATTCATCTTTCTACTACAATAACAATATTTAATTTATTTGCTTTATATTGAGCATGTAGGTTGCTACAAGGAATACCTACGTACTCGAGTTAAAAAAATAAAATAAAATAAAATATTGTGTGTGTAGTAGAAAGATGAATATTTTTGCCTGTATACCAAATAGCTTGTTCGACTGTACTATTAAGACGTATTCTTTTTATTTATTTATTATTCACAAAATCCACAGCTCTTTGACAATTCATCTTAAAATATAAACCGGTATTACAGCCAATTACGGATTTACAATTTAATAACTATTAAATACATGCAGCAGAATAGGCATTAATAACCTATTCTGTGGAATAGGTTATAGATCAGTATAAGTACTTACCACATGTCACTCTCTTTAGCAATGGCGTATACACTTTTGCTTTAACACCCTGTAGGAGACAATCTGTATACGCTATAACTCTGTCTGCGTCTGCTGTCTCGCTCTCACCCAGTTTCGAGTAATGCGACTCCAATTCATTGATGACTTCTTGTACCATTGTAGTCCTAAAAAAAGGTAAAAGGAACTAAAATACATATAACATCACGCCTGCATGTCACAATGGGATAAAAGTCAAAATCAAAGTGAAAGACAGAAGTCAAAGTCAAAAGCCAAAGTCAAAGGTCAAAAGTCAAAGTCAAAACAACAACTACAACACACACCAACAACACAACACACAACAACCAACAACTACAACACACACTAACAGCACAACACACAACAACCAACAACTACACAACAACTACAACAACACACACATACCAACACACAAGAACAACTATTGCACTACAACGGCAGCAACTACAACACACGTCTCGTCGTCGTCGCCGTCGTTGTCACGTTGTGACAACTATTGTGTATACCCATATTTGCAAAATAAAAGTCTTTTGTATTCTATTCTAAAAGTCAAAGTCAAGGTCAAAAGTCAAAGTCAAAAGGCAAAGTAAAAGTCAAAGCATTTATTTCAATTGCCTATATAATAGGTAGTTCTTCCCGGTTTGGTTGTTTGTGTATATTTATGTTTTTAAACGGATCCTAGATAAAGGAGGAATTTCTCTGTAAGGTATATTTGTTATGGGTCTTTGTTACCCGAAATAAATGACAATATAGAATTATAACTATTATAAATAAAAAAATATTATGTATACAATTTTTATTAATAAATAAAAGGTTAGGTGTATGAATTAATACAAACTTGATACTGAGCAGTGTCCATTCGCTTTGTAGTTGAGCCAATACTTCGGACAACTGGTATCTGTCGTACCTCCAACCGCATGAACTTGGCAAGTCGTACGAACAATGGAATAAGTTTAGTGGTACGTCTAAAGCCATGTTGTACTGTGGTTTTCTGTAAAAAAATATAATTGATATAATATTTGGGGGGTTGAGAATAGTCTCCAAGTAATCAGTGGCGTGTCTTCCATTAAAGCCTAAAAGCCCACCACTTCAGCCGAAAGACGTCCACTGCTGGACATAGGCCTCCCCCAAAAGGAGGGGTTTTGCCATAATCGCCACGCTTGGCAGGCGGGTTGGCGATCGCAGTATGGTTGTTACAAAGGCACAGAGAACGCTGCTGCCCATTCTCTGGTGAGTCCCTTAGACGCGTCTTACGACACCCACGGGAAGATATGGGATGGTGCCATTCTTTACGTCCGACACCATACGGACGAAACGGACCTAAAAGCCCGGTTTGCCCTAACTTTGACCTTTAAGCACACCACTGCGCACAATTGGTGCCTGAAGATGGACGGCGTTGCCGAGGACGGCCTAAAGGCGTCATTTGCCCGATCTGATCGCTGTTTTCGTATCATTCGTCGTACTGTATCGAGCTCCGTATCTAGTTATGGACACATTTATTTTACTCCGTATCCTGTCATATCCTTAAGAAAAAGTATCGGCAAACCGTGCCGTATCCGTATCTTCTTTGATAATCGGACAAAAACTGACTCTAAATGGAACAGGCCGTATCGTGCTGTGTATCAGAGCGGTGTATCAAGACTACGTATCATGATCGCGTATCACCCGTCCAGATAGGCGATCTTGCTTTGCGTCGGCGATACGGATACGGTGATGGGTTCGGGCAAATGAGCATAAGTTAAAGAAAATTGGATGTACTTCCGACAAAATGACATCTAGACATAATGAACCAAAATGACTCCTATTTTGGATATTTAAACGCCGATGCTTTTTAAATCTATTCAAAGCATAAGTTTTGCCCTTACCAAAAATTGTTTAACGCTACTAAGGAAGTTTTCACTTAAAAATAATAATGATGACAAGTATCAACGGGCACTTGTCCCATTGAAAGCGATGCGGACCAGTTTTTTGATGCCCTGTGAGCATTGTACATATTATATGTTTATATGTATTTTTAAGCTTTGTATATATTATATTTAATTATTGTTCACAAAATGAATAAATGTTTTATTATATTGAAAGTATCAACGCAAATAATAGATTTTTTCAAAATGTTTATCACATTTATTTATTGTTCAAGAAAAGTGATACCGGGAATAAGAGCAGCCAATCCGTCATAACTCCCATACAAACGCTCGTACGTGATTATGGCGTTATAACAAATGTTTCTTCACATATTTGTCGAGCCTGGAAGGGCGCTCTTAACAGATTGGTTTTGTAGTTAAATTGACATACCTAGGATGTCTTTCTACATTAAGTAGCTCGGTGATAACAGCAGGCGTTTCTTTCCCTTCACCAATAAGGAGTAGCACGCCCATGATGCATCTTATCTGGTGCCAGAGGAAAGCATTACCCTTGATCAGAAGGTAGTACATAGAAGTAGCTGGTAAAAGAAAAATGGAGTTCATTATTTACCATGTGAGAGGTTCGTGGCTAAGTAAAAGGCATGCAGATCGAACGGTTAAGCAACAGTGGATGGGTGACCATCCATGTCCATTGCATTCCGTGTCTTGGAAAGCTTGAAAGCCGTTGGGCCCGGCTGTCATTCGTAGATCTTTGGCAGTTGTCATGGGTAGTTAGAAGTTAGTTACAACGAACTTAGGGTGCGCCGGGAATTCACACTCGCGGCATATGCACTGAAACTCCTGCGTGGAGTAGCACATAACCCGGATGTGCTGCGTCACCTGAAGCTGTTCGTGCCAGGCCGGTACGTGTGGAGGCTGCTGGCCGTGCCTGCTGCACGAACCAATCTATTGGCAAAAACACCTCTCACCCGCACAATCTGTGTGCTCAATGAATTGCATGAGAGGCTTGACATTTTTTCGTGCAATTGGAGTGAATTCGCAAGAGTTTTGTTGAATTTTGTTAGTTATAATTAGAATATATAGGTATGTTGTATAAAGTTAGATTATATATTAGTTAAGATTATTATACAATTTTGTTAAGTTGATGTGAATAGAGTTTAGTATTTTTAATTTTGTGTTCAGCTTTTTAGTATTAGCCTAGTTTTAAAGTAAGTAAACCTACTTGTTAATTATTGTTTTGTGAACCACTCTATTGTTTTGGGGTCAACCTGTAAAATAGTGTGTGCGTGTTAAATAAATAAATAAATAAGTCAGAAAGTCTGACCACCAGTCTTACTAAGGGATATCGCGTTACCCAGTAACTAGGTTCACTCCATTCAAAACACTGGTATTCAGCTGCGGTTAGACTGGAAGCCGACACCAACATAGTTGACAAAAGGCTATGCAGATGATTGTTCACCTTGTGATGTGAAACACAAGGCCCATAGGGTCTGAAGGTTTTAACTCCCGACGAAAACAGACGGGGATGTTATAACTGTAATGTGTGGCAGCTCCCAAATGGCTGAACTGATTTCTTTTTTTTCTTTGAAATATGACTTGATCGATTTTTAGCCATATTTCAAGAAAATATGTTCAGCCGGACTATATTCCAGTGTCTAAAGACGAGGGTTTATAACAAGTGTGTGTTGAGAGTGAAGACATGTGGCACAGAAACGTTTAACTACTGGCTTCCTAGAGAAGCTCAGCGAGGTATGGAGAGAGAGCTATGCACGGAGTTTCTTTGCGCGATAGAATCCGGAACGACTAAAGACACCGACTTAGCTCTCAGAATATGCAAGTTGAAGTGGCAATGGGCAGTCCATGTCGCTCAAAGAACCGATAACCGATGGGGAAGAAAGGTTCTCGAGTGGCGGTCACGAACCGGAAGACGCAGCGTTGGTGGGCCTCCCACCAGATGGACCGACGACATCGTCAATGCCGTCAAGGCCTATGTTCAACAGTGGACGACTTTCGACTGATGATGATGTTCAGCCGTTAAAATATTATTTTATGGATTGATCTGAGGATTTCCACAGGTCTGAACAAATTTTGTTTATTGTGCGGACTTCATGTAACCATTAACGCAAAAGGGTCAAATGGCCATATCATCTGGCTGAATGAAGACCATGAAGACATGGTTAACGCAGTGGTTGAATGATTGGCTGTTGAGCTGCCAGAAGACTATGTGTCTGATTCGATTAAACTTATAACAAACTATGTTTTCGTCGGATAATAGTTTGGATACCGAATACCGGATATTTGGGAGGGGGGTCGGATATTCGGCCTTTTGTCGCGTTACATGTTATAGTTTGATTTGAGTGAACGGGATTGGAAGGATTCGGGGGCATTCGGGTGTCATCGCGCGTGATCGGTTAGCATACAGGCGTTCGGGTTTCATCATTATTGTCATGCAATTTTGACATGTGTAAACTGTCAGTATATAACTTTGCATCTTTAATTAGAAATAAATGGTGTTTATAAGCTATTATGCCACGTTTTAGCTTGTGTTACTAACAAATTGTATTTTTTTTTTAATTCGATATTCGGCCGGATAGTAATGGATAGTTACCGGATACCCATATCATGACTTAAAAATGACCTTACGTAGTTCTGTATTTATATAATCCGTCGGTAATATATCTGCGTAAAGTATCTCTCTACGAAACTCGACCACTCCGTTGCCGACGTCCATTTTACAAAGATTCCTATAGTCATTGGAACCTAGTAGATGAGTGCAGGCAGAGCGCATCGCTTGTATGTCAAGTGAGGAACGAGGGAAGTAGTACTTGTAAGTGCGTTTCTTGCAATCGAATCTGAAAACAAAGTAATATAAAGTTATTTTTCAATCGTTAAAATCTTCTTGTCTGAACTACTATTTTGAGAGTAAAGACTTGATTGTTTGTCTGTTTGTTTGCAGCTCAAAAAATACTTAACCTGTTATATAAATTATTTCACCAACAGGAAACTACACTAAAGCGGGGAATTCACTACCAGACATGCCCGCAGGCACGCCCGCGAGTTGTCTGTCCGGGCATGTCTGGCGCTGCAATACACTACACGGACTCGTCAGTTTGTTGCCTGTGTCTCAACCAGCTACACGGTTTACTTGTTACGATGTCAACGAGACGAAGAAAAATCATAATTGCTGATGCCGCAAGAATACTCTTAGATGAAATGTGAAATTAAAAATAAACATCCCAGAATAACTTATTTTCATTAAAACAATTTTTTTAATACCTACTCCACAGTTCGATACATAAATCATAAAAAAAAATCTGTACTGGTTGCTGTCGCTCCCAGGTCTGAGAGCAGGCGGCCCGCGATGAGCATTCACGTACGGACATGTCTGTACAGTTAGTGCCACGAAAGATGAGACTTGACACGGACTTGATTTAATAATAATAATAATATCTTTATTTAAAAAGTAACAAAGACTCAACTGTGTTAGTAACAATCCTCCTTACCCCCTATGTTAGTATAGTATGTCCGTCTAGTCAGTGGGGAATTCACGTATAGTGCGTGCCACGAAAGATGAGACTTGACACGGACTTGATTTGACTTGCGCAGTACTCGATTTAGAGACTTGACATTAAATCGAGTACTGCGCAAGTCAAATCAAGTCCGTGTCAAGTCTCATCTTTCGAGGCACGCACTATACGTGAATTCCCCACCACAGACTAGACGGACATGCCAGCGGGCAAGTCTGCAGACATGCCCGCCGGACCTCGCTACTATAGGTCTATGCAATGTTTGCTAGTGTAGTGTGTAGTGTAGTGTGTAGTGTAGTGTGTAGTGTAGTGTGTAGTGTAGTGTGTAGTGTAGTGTAGTGTGTAGTGTAGTGTAGTGTGTAGTGTAGTCTGTAGTGTAGTGTGTAGTGTAGTGTGTAGTGTGTAGTGTAGTGTAATGTGTAGTGTAGTGTGTAGCATCGTCACAGTCAGTCTGGCAGACTTGCCCGTTGCTTGCCCGCGCGATCTCATTTTGTCTGTGCGGACACACTTACTACGTACTTGAATGCTCATCGCGGGCCGTCTGCTCTCAGACCTGAGAGCAACAGCAACCAGTACAGACGTTTTTTAATGATTTATGTATCGAACTGTGGAGTAGGTCTTAAAAAAAATGGTTTTAATGGAAATAAGTTATTCTGGGAAGATTTTTTCTTTTTCTTTTCATCTAAGAGTATTATTGCGGCACCAGCAATTATGATTTTTCTTTGTCTCGTTGACATCGTAACAAGTAAACCGTGTAGCCGGTTGAGACACAGACAACAAACTGATGAGTCCGTGTATTGCAGCGCCAGACTACTCGCGGGCGTGCCTGCGGGCAAGTCTGGTAGTGAATTCCCAGCTTAACCCTGAGGCCAACCCTTTTCAAAAATGTGAAGGGTTGACACAAATTGCTTAGTAATTTTTATAAATTCAGGAAGGTTTGCTGATGTTTCAAATAAGCAAAATGGTTACCAATTTGGTTCACGTAATAAATGACATTAATGATTACTTGTGGATATACATATATTTTTATTAACATTCCATTAATGGCAATAATACCTGTATCAATGAACAAATTTTGATATTACTCTTATCTGGAAGATTAACTAACTTGTTGTATGTACAGTCAGCAAAAGAGACAGGTATGCAGGTCATCGGAAATGGTTGTAGTTTACTTAGAAACCGATGGATGTTTTCGAATGAAATTTAATTAACTTATTGAAATGTTTATTCTCTATTAATTTTATTTTATTCAAAAACATCCATCGGTTTCTTAGTAAACTTTAACTATATCGGACGACCCTGCATACCTATCTCCTTTGCTGACTGTACATACTTATAAAGTTCGTATATAATTACTTCTACTTGACCTATCTTTTTTTTATGGGAAGCCCGCCACACTATTCACCAAACCACTGCAACTTTTGTAAACCAGAATCCTACTACTACGATTACGGCTACTATAGGTCACAATAGGTCACAATAATTTGTCCTTTCCCAAGGACAAATTAGTCGAGTTATGCGAACAAAAATGTACCACGGGGTGTGATACATTTTTGTTCGCCATCCCCATTCTATCATTAGTCGAGCAGTAGTTGCAGTTCCACGGTCTCGAACCAAGCGCTTTAAACCCCGGCCAGACTGTTGTAAACAAGCCCTCCACATCAGTCTATACCGGCGGTTTACAACAGTGTAATCACTTGTTTGCAACAAAAATTCGTTTGACCTTCAACAACCTCTGTGGACGGACGCGCGTTGTAAACCGCGTGTGGATACCGCCGTTGTAAACAAAGAGTCGACAACATACTGAGGTGGGAGCCTTGTTGTAAACCAGTGTGGACGCAAACACGAACCGTGGGCTCCACAAGCCTCTCACCAAGGTGGCCCCTGTTGAAAGCTTGTTTATAACAGTCTGGCCCGGCCTTTATCAACATTCTTTGTGCAAACTGCCTGACTGTGGAATTCACTGCCCGCCTCTCTGTTCCCCAATAAATATAATTTGGGTATCTTCAAGGCACGAGTGAACCGGTTCATCCTAGGCAAGCGTGCTACATCTTAGGCCACGTCATCACTTAAAAGCTGGTGAGTTGCGACCAAACGCAAGCCTATTATAACAATAAAATATAAAAAAAAAATATAAAAAAAGACTACAGTGAAGCGATCATACCTAGCACTATATTCCGGCATGTCTTCAGGTATAGGGGTCCAGGCAACCGCCTTAATATCCTTAGGAAGCAGCCTGTTCAATATTTTACAGTATGGCATCTCATTAACTATGGCTTGCTCTGTGTCCTGCTGAGCCGATGGAAATTTACTGCGCAACGTTATTGATATCACCTGCAATTATAGTAAATAGAATTTTAGGCGCCGCACCCGTCGTCGGCATTCGGCATCGGCATGCATCGGTATTTTTAGGCGACGAATAAAAATATAGCTTAAACGTTTGCAAATAAAGTTGAAATTTCAATCACGGCATGCCTAAGGTACCATACCAAACCATACCATCCCGTGGCATGGTTTTTGCACTTACGACGGTCAACATTGAAATTTTAACTTTATTTCCATTCCTTTAAGTAATATTTTTAATGCAAGCCGATGCCGACCATGGGCGCCGGGCCTAATTGTCCCACTGCAGGGTCTTATACAGAGAGACGGCAGTAGCATTGATCGCGTCGCTTGATCAAAGCGAATTTGCGATCTCACACTTATGAAAATTGTAAAGTTCAGGTTTTCTTACTATGTTTTTCGTCAGTGATGTTCAAAATTAACTTAAAAGTTCAGGTTTTCTTACTATGTTTTTCGTCAGTGATGTTCAAAATTAACTTAAAAGTACATAATCATCTTCCTACCCTTATCCCATGTTACTTGGGGTTGCCGAAACACGTTCTCTTCCATTCCGTTCTGTCAACCATCATATCACTCAATCCATCCATATTTTTAAACTTAGAAAATACAGACTCCGGCACAGCACAGCCACATCAAGCCATACCAAACTGTACAATTTTCCCAATTGAATATGAACCCTTATACTTTGGTGATAAAGTAAAAAATCTATCAAAGAAATTTGACAGATTGTTGTAGCTTGGTGTGCTGGCCTCTGTACATTTGAATTGAATAATTCACATTAGTACTTGTATGATAACAAACCCACACCCCCACGTACGAGACGAGGGCGCCTTAACAACTTTTTTTTTTTTTTTTTGTTTCAAACTTATAGGTATAATTCCAGTGTTGGCAAATGAAAAAAACGATGTGTGTCAGCTCATAGAGTTGACTCAACACATATTTAAGTAAAATGCTCTAACTGCCACACTCAGAGACGTCACTTAATAATAATGAATCATTAACTTTAATTGACCAACATAACTTGGAACGCTGTCAGTCAAAAATGTTGTTGTTGACATATGCCAAGTTATGTTGGTCAATTAAAGTTAATGATTCATTATTATTACGTGACGTCTCTGAGTGTGGCAGTAAAACATGCAATAAGTACCTATGTTATTGCAGTATTATGTAGTTAGCAACAAGGAGCAGTGAGGAGCTCGTGGCTAAGTTAAAGCCGTACAGATCGATCGGTCGAAGGTTGAGCTACGCTAGCCGCGGTCGGTCTGTGCATGAGTGACCATCCTTTTCATACCGAGTTCCCTCCGTGCCTCGGAAAGCACGTAAAGCCGTTGGTCCCGGCTGTCATTTGTAGATCTTTGGCAGTCGTTATGGGTAGTCAGAAGCCAGAAAGTCTGACAACCAGTCTTACCAAGGGGTATATAAAACTGCATCCGGTTAGACTGGAAGCCGACCCCAATATAGTTGGGAAAAGGCTAGGCAGATGATGATGATGTAGTTAGCACAAAACATAGCTATAATAAATGCTCAACTTTTGACCTCCACCATCTATTTATTTACTTATTATTTATTAACACTTTAAGCACAATGTACAGAGGCGGATTTAATGCCATAGGCATTTTCTACCAGTCAACCTTTGGGTGATGCAGAGATGAGCAATGGTAGGTGTAACAGAAAAAATAATTAAATTAAGACTAAGCTAAACTACAAGGATATAAAAATAAAATACTATAAATATATAATATAAATACTATATAAATATAACATCAGACTACATATATACTACTGTAAATAGATATTTACACGGATATATTAAAAAAAAAAGACAAACAATGGAGAAAACACTACCGTTGTGATGAAACTGCCAACTTCTTGTGAATGTACTCTCGAACTTTAATTTTGAACGCTAAGCGATTGGTTGCCATCCTGATTTCCTGGGGAAGCGCATTCCACAGAGAAATGGATTGCACAAAGAATGACCGGTGAATGAAGTCAGTGCGGTGAGAGGGACAATGAAGAACACGGTTTTGCGATGATCGCAGACTCTTATTATGGTTGGCACAAATGTACTGAAAGTGGGGAGCAAGGTAACTAGGGGAAGTGGGAGAAACAAGAAAAGAAAACAAGGTGGTTAGCGCCCTTTGCTCCCTACGCTGACGTATGGGCAACCACTTAAGAAGAGACCGGTGCTCGGAGACATGATCATATTTACGCAGATTGAAAACGAATCGAATGCAGTTATTTAGAAGACGGTCAAGTTTGTCGAGGAGATCTGCATTCAGGTCAAAGTAGCACACATCACCATAATCGATGATAGGAAAAATTAAGGACTGTACAAGCATTGTTTTCGTATTTGAGGGTAAAAAGTTTCTCAAACGGTACAGAGCTCGCAACGAACCAGTAACCTTCTGGCTGACACAAGCGACTTGAGTATGCCATTTCATAGTGCTGTCGATGTGCAAGCCAAGATTTTTTACATCAGTGCTAAACGGTACAACCGTACCGTCGAAAAGAACTGGTGGCAAGGTTGCACTATCCAGATTGCTCAGACTGCGAGAACTCCCAACGATGATGGCCTGACATTTATTCGGGTTTACTGCCATCACCATCATGTATAGATAATGAACAAAAACGTGCCCAATACTTCACGGTCACTAAATTGACAGACTTTTATAAGTAAGTACATAAATCTTGGCGCCAAGGGCTTTTTCTCAAGAAAAAAAGGGCACGTTTTTTCTTTTTTGATGTCCGCCACATCAAAAAAGAAAAAACGTGCCCTTTTAGCTGCCCAAGAGGTTAACCCTACATTAAAATGTCATCAAATGCTTACGTCGTCGTACCCGTATTTATAAGAATGATCACATCATTCTAGCACACCCGCGACACTCCATAGAAACGTGCGCGAGTGTGTGTGTCTACGCGCCGTGCGGACAAAAACGCAATTTCCAGAGCTAGTCTTTCGACGCGGGGAGAGGTGAGGAACGGTTTCAGAGGGAGGCGGAGCGTGTCGAAGTTAAAACTATTTCTTTACATAGAAATACATGATGGCCCAGTTTAGACGTCCATAAGTGTAGTATTACCTGCCCAAAAGAACTGACTCCTTTATCAGTCCGTCCACAACGATGGTAATTAGATGTCTCTCTACTTTGTATCAAGCAGGATTTTATCAATGCGTTAAAGAGATGATGCTCTATGGTCTGGTTAGTGTCTTCTTGAACCGCTAGACCATTGTAGTCCCAACCAAAATAGAGGATACGGAGTAGGACTCGTCGAAAGTTGCACCTGGAAAGGAATAACATTAAGCCTGTATTCTCTGGAGTAGATATAATCTATCTATATAATAAAAATGAATCACTGTTCGTTAGTGCTAAAACTCGAGAACGGCTGGAACGATTTTGATGTAAATTTTTTGTGTGTGGTCCAGTTGATTCAAGAATGGTTTAGATTCACAATTGGATCCGGTAGGTGGTGCTGCAGTTGAATTGTAGGACTTCTTTATTCTAAAGGCCGGACAACATCTGCCGGGCCTGCTGGTATATATTTGACATCTATGGGAAAGTTGTGTCAGAAGATGTGCCGACAAAATCTAATTATAAAAATTATTACATCAAATCAGATAGGTTTCATCAATTTTTCATTACATTATAATAAATTCATTCAATAATGATTATTATTTGGATTAAAAAATAAGGAAACAGAAAGGAACATAACACAAAATTACACTATTTAAATTTTATTTTTAATTTGTACAATGTACGGTCACCAAAGGAGATAAGTATCCATGTCGCCGGAAACAGTTGAAGTTTACTTAGAAACCGATAGGTTTTTATGAATAAAATAAAATACAATTTATAGAGAATAAACAGTTCAATGATTTAATAAAATTTCATTTGAAAGTCCCCTTTGGTTTCTAAGAAATCTTCAACTATTCCCGATGACATGGATACTTATCTCTTTTGCGTACTGTACATGGAATATCAGATGTAGGCAAAAGGTTGAAAGGCTCAATTGGGATTGATGGGGTCATGTCTGCATGCATGCAGAGTGCCCGCTGGGCGAGAGTCTCTAGGCAATGGGTGTCTGAAGATGGGCGGCGTCATCGGGGACGGCCCAGAAAGAGGTGGCGACATGACGTGAACGCTTTCCACGAGGGCTGGTTGGAGGCGGCGCTGGAAAAAAGTTCCTGGAAGGACTTGGCCACTGCCCAACAGTGAGGAAGCATAGGCCATCAAAAAATTAAAAAAATAAATTCGTAGATTCTTCTTTTCTTTCTACATAGATTCAGTGCCGACAGATTTGCAATATGCCCCGAGCATTTGTCATTGACGTAATAGTGAACTATTTAAATATAACAGAGAGTTCAAATACCCTATGCGTTTGTAACTTACTTGCTGAAATCCAATTGCTTTTTTTCTTCTTTTGTATCTTTTTTATTACAAGTTTCTGAAAAGTTCTTGCTTATAATATTTTTAAGCTGTAAATTATGTGCTTCTAACTGCATGATTCTCGCAATGAGATCCTGTAAATGCATAGATATTGTGAAATTTATTTTGTGAAGAGGTTATGTATGTGTTAGTTTTATTTTATGCTTATTTACTTCTTTATTTAACTTAGACAACTCTTCTTTTGTTGTGATATCCACATTTTTCTTTTTCCGGGGCATTTTCGTATACAAACCAAGTTTTGGAAAATAAAAATAATGAAATGTTTACGATTTACTACGATTGTACGAATATTTGCGATCAACAATAAAACTGACAGTTGACTGACACTGTTGACTGACACTTGACAGTGGTTGACAGCAATGACAGCTGACAACGTGAAAATAACAAGTTTATCAACCAAGAAACACTGTAGTATAGACACTTTGTTGGCCGAAGTCAAAAAAGAACTCCCAGAAATTTATGGTTTTATGTGGCAGTGCTACAGGCACCCTTCAAAATTACTATATAAGGACAACATTTTAGAATCTGCAGACGGATGCCAACAAGGTGACCCTCTCGGGCCAGTTATTTTCAGTTTGGCTATTCATCCAATTATACAACAATTAAATTCAAAATTCAACGTATGGTATTTAGATGACGGGACTCTGGGAGGTGATATTGACACCGTTTTGAAAGATCTGCAACTCTTGAAACAAAAATTTAAATCTATTGGCTTGGACTTAAACCCTTCTAAATGTGAAATATACCTTACCGACATTACGGACCGACAATCGACCTTAGAGAAATTTAATGCAATAGCCCTAGACTTCAATATTTTAGACAAAAGTTCCTTACACCTCCTAGGGTCTCCTATTTTGGAAGATAGTTTTTCACTTTTTATTGAAGAAAAAATTAAAAATTTTAATGATATTTCAGATAGACTTTCCAAAATTAATCTACATTCGGCTTTTACCCTCATTAGATATTGTTGTTTTGGCCCAAATTTTATGTACTACCTCCGCTCTTCACCTTTGTGGAAGCAGCCACACCTCTTGGACAAAATTGATCAAATTATTAAAATTACTTTAACATCGATTTTGAATGTGGCTCTGGACGACCGAGCGTGGCTACAAGCCACCCTGCCCATTCGTTTTGGTGGTCTCGGCGTCCGCAAAATTTCCAGTGTCAGCTTACCGGTTTTCCTGTCCTCCGTCCACAGCACCGAAAAGTTAACCAAACAAATTTTATCCCCTTCACTGGTTGACTTTGAAGTGCCGTGCTTGACTGATGCGGTGAACGCCTGGAAAGTGGCTTGCCCGGATACAGATCGGCCCGTGAACCCATCTTCCCAGAGACAGTGGGATGAGCCGCTCTGCAGGTTGGTACGGAATAATCTAATTAATACGTCCACCAATTCTGCTGAGCGTGCCCGCCTACTGGCTGTGGGTGAGTGGGAGTCGGGCCTCTGGCTTCAGGCACTTCCGTCACCCAACATCGGTACTATGCTGTGTGATAATACCTTCCGACTCGCTACATGCCTGCGTCTGGGCGCTCCATGCGGGGCTCCACATCGTTGCCAGTGTGGTGAAGCAGTCGACTACCTCGGACATCATGGCCTATCCTGCAGTAGAAGCGCAGGCCGAATGGCACGACACGCCAGCATCAATGACATCCTCCGTCGTGCTCTTGCCACCGCCGGGGTGCTTGCTATTTTAGAACCCAATGGCTTGGCACGCGACGATGGGAAGAGACCAGATGGGATGACCATAATGCCTTGGAAGTTGGGTAGGCCTTTGGTATGGGACGCAACATGTGTCGACACCCTTGCGCCATCTCATCTTCCTAGCACTACGTGTTGTGCTGGGGCGGCTGCTGCAGGTGCCGAAAACCTCAAACGGCGCAAATATGATAACCTTCTTGGAAGCTATATATTTGAGCAGTTTGGGGTGGAAACTCTAGGGCCATGGAGTCCGAGTGCCCATGTTGTTTTTCGCGACATCGCCAAGCGGCTGGTCGACTCTTCACGTGACCCGAAGGCTGGTCTATTCTTAGGTCAAAGAATCAGCATTGCCATACAACGTGGCAATGCTGCCAGCCTGTTGGGCACGTTTCCCGTTAACAACGATGTGGACGAGTTTTTTGATGCCCTTTGAGCTCCCTGCCTTTTTCTACCAATTGTACATAATATTATTATTTAGATTTAAGTTTTGTATATATATCCCTTTCATAAAATAAATATACCAAGAAACTTATTTAGGGAAGTTTTAGAATAAGTCTAAAAGTTTTAGAATAAGTTTTATAAATATAGTTTTAGATATATCTTAAAACTCGAACTCTCTTTCCTGAAACTGAATTAAGTCGAGAGTTTCAGCAAAAAAGCTCTGCTTTCTCTTGGCAGCTAACTTAGGCCTTTGTGCACTTAGGATCCCGGAACCTCCTAAAATCTTTGTTTCGTGACTCTGAGGCTTCTTCCGAAAGAGTACCAATCGGCACAATATCATTTTTCTCGATTATGTCAGTCCCGTGTATTAATAATGTATGTACGGTTGACGACATGTAGTACCAGTCGTACAATTCCACGTCCTTTTCTGCTGTTTTGCGGGCAAAATCTTTAAATTTTATTACGTCGATCTTCTCGCCTGATGTTATCGCTTGCAAAATCACAACAAATCTTTTAATAAGATCTTCGTCCAACCCAGTAATAGCTGCAGTTTTATTGGGAAACTCGAAAAACTTTCTTGCGGTATTCCCGTCATTGGTAGTTCCCGAGCCTTGTTTCACAATATCAATCAACAGATTGAGCTGATCTTTGAATTTATTTTGAATACATTTTTTTCTGTTCTGTAACATTTCTTTGTCCTCATTACTTCTCGCTGCCCACCGTTTGTAGTCGAGCCTGTACTGTACGCAATATGTAACAGACATTCCATACAATTTATACGTGCGTGTAGGGATGACAAGCCAAATTTGTATATGTCAGCACACAGTCTTTGATGTTACAACATCTAAGCGGTTCATTTCCGTAGGTTTTGCTAAGCACAGATAGCACGATGCATTTGATCTGGCTTCAGAAAGGTACGTGCAGACTTTGGCGTCGATCATTGTCATCATTAGTTGGGGAGTCACCATGTTATTATTACTGAATTTCATCATCCATTTGTCTTTTGAGACCAATGACAACTGCTTCGCTCTCCTTTACAAAAGTAAACTGAACTGGACGACAATACAAAGTTGAGCATGGTTTTGGGTTCGTCCATACAGTATTATCTCCATCTGTCAGATTTAGTGGCACCAAGGAGGTCATGAAAATGCTTGCATCATTTATTTATTTATTTTTACATCATCACCACTACCATTAATGCCCCATTACCCCAAATCGGTAGCGTGGCCCTTAAACCTTGTCAGACCATAGCGGAACAGCAATACAAATCTCTATACCATACAAAAGCACATCTAAACCTACTTGGTACGCAAAAAAGAGACTATTTAACGATATCAATATATCAAAGTTTAAGTCTGCATTACAAGGCATAGACTGGAACAAAATAATATCTAAAGACCAAAATATGAACGAAAACTATAAAGCATTCAACGACACTCTAACTACTATCCTGAACAAATGCATACCCTTACGTAAAATTAAATTAAAATCTACTTTTAAGAAGAAATGGTTAACCAAAGGTATCAAAACGTCCTGCAAAAATAAGAGATTATTAAAAATATTTACAATTAAAACTAAGAACCCAATACTATCACAACACTATAAAAAATATGAAAAAATATTAAAAAAATCAGTAACAACAGCAAAAAAACTGCAATATATTGACAAAATAAAAAAATCGAATAACAAAATCAAAACAATGTGGAACATAATTAACGAGCGAACTAATAAAATAATAAAAAAAGATAAATTTAACATAAAACTAAGAACTGATAACAACAAAACAACCTCTGACCCAAAGGAAGTAGCCAATACGTTCAACAACTTTTTTGCATCCATCGGTGAGGGAAGTACGGCACGACCAAACAATGAGCCGATAAGTATACCAGAGCTTTCACATACCGAAAATACAATGTTCCTCACTCCAGCAGAACCTTACGAAATAAATATTATGTTAAAAACACTTAAAAATAAAAAAAGTCACGGCATAGACGAACTTCCACCCTGTTTACTAAGACATTGCGCCGATGAGCTTACACTACCATTTTTTAAATTATTAAATCAGTTTTTTGATGAAGGTGTATTCCCAGATCAACTGAAAATAGCATTAGTGAAACCTCTACATAAGAAAAATGACAAAACAGAGCCAAGCAATTATCGTCCAATAGCTTTACTATCTACAGCTTCAAAGATTTTCGAGAAAGCAATGTGCAATCGCGTATACACTTTCTGCGAAAAATATGGAATATTCGACGAATGCCAACACGGCTTTCGGAAAAATCATTCAACAGCATTAGCAGTATATAAATTCATACAAGAAGCTCTAAATATTATAAATAATAAAAAATACGCAGTAGGATTAATGCTTGACATGACAAAAGCCTATGATAAAGTACAATATAATATTTTATTAAATAAACTGTATAGATTAGGGATCCGGGGTAAATCACATGAATGGTTTAAATCCTATCTGGAAAATAGAGCGCAGCTAGTAGAAATAGAATACTTCAATAATAATATAAACGAACTTCAAAAGTTTCGGTCAGACAGAAAGGCGATTTACGCATCAATACCACAAGGAAGTGTTATTGGATGTCTTTTGTTTCTTATTTACATCAATGATCTCCCAAAATTTATAGCAAAATTAGGACCATGCGTTTTGTTTGCGGACGACATCTCCTTTCTCACCCAATGCCATGACAACATAAACCTAAACAGTACCCTTAACGAAATATTTAGCAAAATAATTACCTGGATGAACGAACACAACCTTGAAATTAACTTCACAAAGACTAAACTCATAACTTTCCACCCCCATCAAAAAAATCCTCTAAATCTATCCTTTTCTTTTAATGATCATAAAATAGAAACAGTCAATGAATTCACATTATTAGGCATAACCATAGATAAGAATATAAATTGGAAATCACACGTACAAAAAATAAAATCTAAACTTTCAAAATTTTTATACGCTTTTCGAGAAGTAAAAAAGACCACAAATTTGCAGACTGCCCTGGTTACATACTACGCCTATGCTTATGCATGGCTTAGCTACGGCATAGTAATGTGGGGATACAGTACAGATGCGCTTACACTGTTTACAGTTCAAAAGAAACTTATCCGTATCTTAGTAAATATACATCAGATGGATAGTTGCAAACCCCATTTTATAAATCTGAATATTCTAACTCTTCCTTGTATATATATACTAGAAATATGTAAATTCGCTCACAAACATCAAGACTTTTACACTAAACGAGAAGACATACAGACACGATACACACTCCGTTACAAAACACGACTCAACCTATTAACATCCCGCTTAAAAATACATTCAACAAGCCCTCTGGTTATGTCAATAAAAATATATAATATGTTGCCCGAGTCAATAAGGGAAGAAAAAAAACTCCATCTATTCTCAACCAAATTAAAAAAGCTATTAATAAGCAAATGTTATTACAGCGTCAATGATTTTTTGAATGATAAATCCTTAAAATTAGTAGAAGTATAAAATTAACAAAAATGTGTTTAAGATAAGTTAGATTATAAGATTTTTTAACGATTAGTCCTCGCCTCCAAATATCTTTCTTTTGCTGTGCCCGACAGGGTCCATAATTGTTTCTTTTGGCAAATGTTTACCACCTAAGCCTACATTGTGGAATGCAATAAAGAATTGAGTATTGAGTATTGAGTATTAAACAATATTACAATACTAACACTAACTAATGACATATCACATGTAAGGTAATTTTTGTGAACTCATTCAGAGAACAGGAAAATACGTCTAGCCTTTCCGCGATTTCGTTAAGAGTATGCAAGGCGCGCGTCATTGGTGCTTTACCCAGCAAGTTGGTTCTACCGCGAGGCACCGCCAGCAACCGCGGGCTCCGTCGCCGCGACACGTAATTATCTGGCACATTCAGACACACATGCGCACACCAGGGTTCGTTTTTTTACCACGCAATAACATAAAAAAGTATGTTATTAGTGCCAAGTCCCTTCTTGTTTCCAGCTTGTTGTACCCAACCATACCCAATACAAATAGGGTCGGGTACATCAATGGATAAAAAGGATAGACTCCATAAAGTTTCATGTACAAGTACCGTGTGAATTAGGCCATACTTGGTTTCATGCGGAGCCCATACAGCCGCATTGAATTCTAATTGCGATCTTACGAGTGCGTTGTACAGAGCAGCTATAGCTTTTATGTTTTTAAAGTCTACTGCCCTACGAAGTATGAAACCTAAGCTTCTGTAGGATTTCTTAATATGTTCACGAAAAGTTAGTTGAGCATCAAGACGCACCCCCAAATCGCGTACATCATTCTTCCGATCAATTCGCCGTCTCTTCGTGTGCAGTAGTTTTTAAGTTTATTGTTTTAAAATATGTATTAGTTTATAATTATTGTTTTTATGCTTATGTATGTATTGCGTTTTATGGGCCTGAGTTGCCTGAAATAAAGGATTAATAATAAAAATAAAAAAATAATTAACACGTTATTCAGTACATACCCATGAAGAAGTGGATCTCTCATTCTACCAAAAGTTATGACTGAACATTTTTGTGCATTAAACTGTAGTTTATTTTTCTTACTCCATTCTACCACTCTGTCTATGTCTTTTTGCAATCGAATACAGTCATCCTCTGTTTGCACAGCCACTAATAATTTTAGATCGTCCGCGAATAGCAAACATGTGGCATCCCTGACAACATCAGGCAGGTCATTTATCATAATAATAAACTGTAATGGACGTACATTACTTCCCTGACTAACTCCCGATCTAGTAAAATAAAGCTCAGATTTAAATCCCGCATAATCTACAAACTGCCGCCTATCTTTCAAGTAGTCAGCAAAGAACCGAAGTAGTTTAGGAGTACACCCGACTGCTGCCAGCTTCGTTAATAGTATGTCGTTATCCACTAAATTGAACGCTTTTTTATAATCAAAGTAAGCAGCATCGACTTGTACTCCCGCATCCACATGCGGGGTCACATAACACTTGAAGTTTAACAAATTGCAGGTCGTGCTGCGCTCTGGCCGAAATCCGTGCTGAGCGTCAGACAGTAAGTTGGACACTTGATCGAATACGCACTTATGTATTGTTGACTCGAAGACCTTGGCTGGTGTTGACAGGATTGCCACCGGTCTATAGCCACGTACGTCCGATCCCCCACTACCCTTCGGTGCAGGTACCACACGCGTGATTTTCCAACGTTCAGGGAAATATGATGCTGCTAAACACTGGTTGAAAAGATGCCACAGTGGCTTGGCTAAAACCGCACGGCAGTCCCTAACTACAAAAGCTGGAATACCATCCGGTCCCGCTGAGCGTTTCGGTTTTAACCGAGCTAGTGCGTCATATACCTCTTCCAACGTTATTTGGTCAATGTGAACACGTGCACTGCTCTCCCCACTCGCTGCCACTGCAGCATCTACATCCAATCGCGCCTCCTGACTGTTATATACGGAGTAGAAATATCTAGCGAACTCATCAGCACATTCTGACTTCGACAAAGTAATCCCATTTTTGACAATATTGTTATTACAGCCTGTTCCTTTTTTCGATCTGACATAATCCCAAAAAAACTTCGGATCCTTTTTAAATTGCACCTGGACCCTATCTTGGTGCTCTTCATGCGCACATTCTATCATTTCTTTAATCGTGGCCCTACACTGTGCAAACATTTCGTAATCACTAGTGTTTCCACTTTCTTATACAGTTTATGAAGTTTTGCTTTATTTTTAATTGTACGAATAATATCACGAGAATACCACTCCGGGTACCTATACCTAACGTCTACATGAGTTGCGGAATGATTTTTTTAGGAACACAACAGTCAATAATGTCAGTTAAGGTATTATAAAAGTAGTCAATAATTTCTTCAGGATTATGCATGTCATATAATGGTTTCCAATTATTCTATTAGCAACGAGTACAATAAGTTAAAATCTGATTTAGCAAAATTCCATTGCGGGCCCCCCACTCCTGAACAAGTGTTAATGGTACCAGCGTCTAACTGGATTCCGTTGGTGCGCGAACGCGCGCTACCCATCGGTACTGGTACATATATACAGAGCGACGGATGGTGCGGGTCGACCGGTACCAGCGCTTCGTCCGCCTCGCATACTAGTACCTCACCTACACTCATCGAACACATTACTAAGTCTAGTTGTCTGTTATTGCAGTTAGGTATACTATTCCTTTGAATGAATTCACAAAAAGAAAGAAAGTATTCATAATAATTAATCACATTAGTACTACAAGAGTGTAGATTAAAATCTCCTAAAACTACTATATCCTTATATTTAACACACAATTGTTCTATTATTGAAAATAAAACCAAATAATCGTTTTCCGCACTATTCGGAGGAATGTACACAACACAACATAAAAACAGATATTTATTACGCGAATGTACGGTAGCACAAATAATCTCAAATACGCACTTGTCGATATTTATGTTTTCAGGAATCGTAACATCACGTAGCTCGTATCGGTGTGTGGCCACAAGAAACGCTCCTCCGTGTTTTCGCCCATCTGCACGGTCACATCGCATTATTTGAAATCCACATGGTATTATTTCGGCATTCTGTATTGACTCATTACAACCGGTTTCCGTAATCGCCTATTAAATCAACGCTTGAGGATTCTAAACTATCATGGAACAAGTTTAATTTTGTGCGTAGACCTCTAGCATTTTGAAACAATATCTCCACCGTTTTATCTTCCGTCATTATTGATTTATTGGTTGGCTTCCGAAACCAAATCCACTCTGCAAATTCTACATTTAGGGGCCACACATCTGGTTGACATAATATATCATAAATAACCTCCGAAATTCCAATGATGAAAGAAGCATAATCTCGCTCTGTTTTATGTTTAATTTTTTCAATTTTAACATTAACTTCAGAACCACATACCTGTTTTACATGCGCCGTTACAACTTCAACCGTAGTTTCCGGATGCAGACGCCATATGTGCAGATGCTTCTTACGCTCCATACCCTTTAATTCACTGAGGCTCGAATTTTGACCTCTAATAATATTTTTAGTCTTAGAACTCTTTTTACGTACCATATTCCACTCTTCTAAATCATCTTTCTTCTTTTCAGAAGAATCGTTCGTAATTTCTTTCCGAACCATTGGCTGTGTTGCTATCTCCTTCTCCAACAAACCCACAGTTTTCGGGGCCACACTTTGTTTGACCGCCGCAGCTCAGGTGTCCGTTGCTTTGCTACCTTCACTGTTAGTCGTTTGTTTACAAACTTCGGCGAAACTTTTTGGCATTTTAGGAGTTTCTACTGACTGAAATAAGGGTTTTGGCACTTTAAAGTTGTTAATCTGTGGTTGTTGATTGCGCATAATTTGTTCATTTAGTTGTTTTTCTAATGAAGCTACCCGACCAACTTTATATCTCTCTGCTCACCCTCCATTTTCTGCTTGTATCGGCTTTGGTTGGATGCACCATCAAATTCCCACTTGGATACCAGCTTTAGCTGCTTATTTTGCCCATCGGCATAGTCAGAAAGACTTTGAAGGATCCTCGTCACCGTGATATCAAGTAAAGCTTGAAGTGTAACCCTAGCCGAGGAATCCGTAACTGACACTGATTGCTTCGGAGGGTAGCAATCAAGCTTAGTTTGTTGCACTTTATAATAGGATGGATAAATATCCTTAGCACCTTCCCGAATGCCCCCTCCCCTTCCGCAGCCTCTCGCAAAGTAATATATTGCCACTTTGACAGATTTAGTGAAAGAAGCAATCCAAGCGCTTTCTCTGGTGTAAATATGACTGTTTTCATTGGTTTCTTAAGCGTTTCTTAATTTTAACGGCTGCTTCAGGATTTTTCATCATGTATTCGATCACAGATGCGATATCCTTATGCCCTTCTTCTTTTAAACGCGCTGCAGCTGCATATGCCAATTCATTGGAGTCTTCACCTGTATGATCATCAGATCTTCTCTCTTTCTGTTTACTTCCCAAATCTTCGAATGGTTTTCGGGACCTTTTTGTCATTGTTCCAACGGACGATGATGGCAACGACGACGATTCTTGAGAGTCTGATTGTGCTCTTGGTATCTCATTAACAGTTGGTTCTTGATTAACTAAAGTTTGCACACAACTTGGCCCATCAATATTTGCTTGCAGCCAATTTCCGTACCGTCTTCTGAAGTGATCAAGGAATCGGTTGGATTTCTGCCACCTCTGTAAAGCAGCTTGCGTGAATTTCCGACAAAATTCTTTGAGAGTTACTCGATCTTCGGCAGAAAAGCAATCGCCTATGCGGGATACAACTGCACCAAACAATGGTTACCTACCATAAGGTCGAAAAATATTAGGTCTTTACATATGAAATTGCCGCTCGGTATCAAAAAATTAAAAATAACATTTTTTAAATAAATTATATATTTAGTCAATCGAAGTATGCACCATTGTTATCGATACACTTTCGCCATTTTATCGGGAGCTCATTGATCCCTTTGGTAAAAAAATCCTGAGAGCGAGAATCGATGAACTGCTTGAAGGCTGTTTAAACTGCCTCATCAGAATTGATTTTTTTTCCTTGTAAAAAGTTGTCCAAATTTCGGAATAAATGGTAATCGTTTGGGGCAAGATCTGGAGAGTATGGTGGGTGACGCAGAGTTTCCAGTCGCAGCTCCTCTAACTTGGCGACCGTCTGATGTGCAGTATGTGGTCGAGCGTTATCCTGAAGGAGCAATGGGCTAGAGCAATTGACCAATCATGGTTGTTTAATGGTGAGCTTTTCCATCATTGTTTGCAACTGTTGACAATACATGTCTGCAGTAATCGTTTGGCCTGATCTCATGAAGCTGTAGTGGATGACACCAGTCCAGGACCACCAAACACTAACTAGAATCTTCTTTTTGGTCAGTTTTCGCTTGGGGCAAGGTTTTGCCGGTTTTCCAGGGTTAAGCCATTGTGATGATCGCTTGCGATTATCGTACACGATCCACTTCTCATCACAAGTGACAATACGATTTAAAATTCCCTGATTATTGTGACGATTGAGCAAGGAAGCGCAGCAACCGACGCGTGTTTGTTGGTGTGTTTCAGTCAATTTGTACGGTACCCACTTTTCGAGCTTTTTTACTTTTCCTATTTGACGCAAATGGATAATGATTGTTTTGTTACTTACTCCAAAGGCTGCTGCTAATTCAGAAGTGGTTTGAGATGGATCCGCTTCAACTATCGCCTTTAATTCTTCATTATTCACTTGAGTATCCGGTCGTCCACGAGGCTCATTTTGTAAATCAAAATTTCCAGAACGGAAACGTTGAAACCAAAAACGCACCGTTCGTTCGTTAGCGGTGCTTGGCCCGTACACGTCAGTAGTATATTATTGGGCATCTCACCCCACCTTCCGTTCCATCGACTCACTCCGTTCGTCTCAGTCACTCACGGTGTGGTGAGATGCCCAATAATATCCTACGGAGTGGGCGCCGTTCAACAATTCCGTTTTATTACATACCGTTCCTACGTCTCACTTCGACTGAATTTGCGTTTGCGTTAATACTGGTTTGGCGCCTATTCCACACGAACATTTACGGTTAAAGGGGCTGAGCACATTATTACTACTTACCGATGGCTTACCTCGATCATGTACTGCAGATTCTCGAAGAGTAGAATGCCCAATAATATAAATGAAATACGCAGGTTTGACGTCTATTCCACGCGATGAAACGGAAGGTGGAGTATGACAATGCCCAATAATATCCTAGAGTAGACGCAGTGAAAGAAAACAACTTTTATAAATAATTGTTCGCCGTAATTTAACACCACATTCGATTCTTACTATTGTAGTAAGAAGGTTGTATTTCATATCATAGATTTAAATACATTTCAACCAAGTTAACTACAATGCATAGCTCAGAGAAATCTGATATTAAAGATATTTGTAAACTTATTATGAGGAATTCTAGCGGCGAGATTATATTTATTCAAGATTTGCAAACTGGACAGAAAAATACAGATAACGGTTCATCAAAATACCAGGACTCGTATACAGCCCAAACCGAAGATTTGTTCTACCAGCAGATGCTTGATTGGTTAAAATCAAACAATCGCTATCTTATATTGAAGGACAGCTATGGTGAGAGTCGTACATTTGCTCGAGTTAGCGACAATGAGTTATAAATGTCAATGTAATACGTTAATTTATTCATTATTAATAAAACCGTTTTAACAGTCGTCATGAAATTTGTAAAACAACCACAATCGTTACATGTAAACGAACTTTGTGTTCACTCTCAGGAGACTGGTTTTTGCCATGGAAAATTATTACCTAAAACGGTACGATGCATCATTTGCGGACCATCAAATTGTGGAAAAACTAATTTATTAATTGGTCTCCTTATACACGAGAATGGTTTAAGGTTTCAAAATGTTTATGTTTATTCAAAAACCTTGCAACAACCCAAGTACGTATTTTTAGAAAAAGTTTTGCAACGGGTACCAGACACGTCATTTCAGAAATATCATGAAAATGAGCAAGTACTAAGTGTTCAGGACGCAAAACCGAATTCTGTGATTGTATTTGATGATGTTGCTTGTGAAAATCAAAGTAGCATGCGGGATTATTTTGCAATGGGAAGACACAAGTTCATCGATTGTTTTTATCTAAATCAGACATATAGTAAAATTCCTAAGCAGTTAGTAAGAGACAACGCGAACCTAATCGTACTTTTTAAGCAAGATGAAAGAAATATGAGACATGTTTACGATGAACATGTCAACACTGATATGACTTGGATTGAATTCCGTGAAATGTGTTCAAAAATATGGAGTGTACCTTTCAATTATGTTGTAATTAATAAAGATTGTTCCAAAAACAAAGGATGTTATAGAAGTAAATTTGATACGTTTGTAGTTTTTGACTAAGAACACGAACACATATATAAGAGCTTTACCTGTGCGACATTATTACTCTCCAAACAGAGCTTAACCGGTTACAATCTATTCATCGATTATGGAAAAATCTTTAAAGAGGCAAATTGTTGATGCTGCAGCAGCTGTAAAGAAGAAGGTGCGAAAAATGCGAGATATTGAGAATGAGCGTAAGCAAGCCTTGGAAACAGTTTTTAAACCTGTAACAGAGCCTCTCAACCAAATTGCTACAGCTAGTATGCAAACTCCTTTGCTGCATAGTAATGAAGATGAAGAATCTAAAGATCTGTTTATAGACGAAACTTTGCAAAAAGTTGCAACTGGTGGTGATGTAGACGAGTCTGATACCAGCAGTGAATCTTCGTATAAATCAGTTGAAAAAAGTGAAGGTCGCGATACATCATCCTGGTCAGTGTCTTCAGAAGTACATTCCATTTGGTGTTAGAGTAGAACGCGGGAAATTGATGTTAGGTTCTGCTCACATAACAATCGACGATCATTATATCATCGTGGCTGGTCATAAATACAGACATACGCCTGGTTTAAAACAACTACTGCTTAAGAAAGATATTGATTTAAGTCTGATTACTGAAGATGACTTGCAATATTATAAGAAAATGTTACTTGATACAAACGCACATCGTCGTGATAATGACCCAAGTAAACCAATAAAAAGTAATAAGGGACAAAAATATTTACAAGTTATTAAACCTCTTTTTAAACTGCAAAGTACTGTTCAGGGTAATCATTCAAAAGGAAAAGGACTACCATTAACAAAAATCTGGAAAAAAAACATAGATTTAGTATATTGGGATAATCCTAATGAATTGGTGGAAAGGTTAAAGTTATTAATAGCATCTCGAGATGCTGGTAACACAGGATTAGATAATGAAATAATATCCATTATTGAAGAATTACGTGAAAGTAAACTTATAAATAAATAGGTGTAAAATTTACTATTGTTCAGTTGATCATCAGCCTTTACATATAGTACACCTGAAACATGAATATTGATAAATTTGGACATTTAATTCATAAAAGAATGCGATTGTCAGAACTGATTAATTTCAATGATAACGCGTTGTTAAAATCAGAAAATGGAGATTTTGATTTAAAGTCATCTAGATTGAGAGGAATTAAACCTCCATTAGAAGCAGACGATGCTGTGAACAAGGATTATGTAGATCGAATGAGTGCTGATACGATAAAACAATTTAATAAACTGATTGCTTCATTGCGTGCTCAAATCATATTAGATGCACAAAAGACTGTTCAGTCTACTTTAAAAGCAAAGGAGCCTGAGGTTTTGATTCATTTGGAAGAGAAGTTTTACACCAAAGCAGATATAGATAAATTACTTAAAAATCTCAATAATGGCAAAACAACAAATTGTAAATGAAATACACAAAGCGGCACGAAGAAACTTTCTTCGACGTTTTGTTATTCTCAAAGGGATCGATGATTTATGGCAAGCAGATCTAATGGACATGCAAAACCTAAGAAAGTATAATAAAGGTTACAATTTCATTTTAGTGGTGATTGACTGCTTCTCAAAGTATGCCTGGGCAGAACCGTTAAAGTCTAAAAATAAATCTGAAGTAACTCGAGCGTTTGAACGAATACTACTAAACAGCAATAAAAATCCTGTTAATTTACAAACAGATATGGGCACAGAGTTTTATAACAACACATTTCAAACGCTAATGAAGAAGTACAACATTAACCATTACTCATCGTTCTCTACTAAAAAAGCTTCAATTGTAGAACGACTAATTAAAACTGTTAAAAATAATTTGTATAAATATTTTAGTCTCATTGGAAATTATAAGTGGTTAGGATCACCCTTAGAAGATTTATTTAATACGTATAACAACACAAAACATCGTACAATTAAAGTTAAACCTATTGATGTGAATAAATCTAATGAAGCAATCGTAAAAGAAAATATAAAAAATATATGTAATCATGTATCCCTCCAGTGGAAACCTAAATTTCAGTATCAGTAAATACAAACACAATTTCGAGAAAGGTTATACTCCTAACTGGTCAACTGAACTCTTCACAATAAAAAGGATTAATAAAACTATACCAGTAACATATCACATAGAAGATCAAAGAAAGCAAGATATATTAGGAACTTTTTACGAACAAGAACTTCAAAAATCGAACTATCCTGGTGTTTATTTAGTAGAAAAAATACTTAAAAAGAAAGGAAAGAAACTATTCGTTAAATGGTTAGGTCTCAGTAATGATGAAAACAGTTGGATTGATAAATCTGCATTAATAAATTGAGATATAAAAGAAGTACTTTGTTATATTTGTATCATTATAATTTAAGTAATGCAAGGTGGTGGACTAGTTAACAGTATAATTAATAACCTACCGTTCGAAGCTCATTTGCCTGGATACAATTATTGCGGACCAGGAACTAAACTTCATAAACGTTTGTTGCGAGGTGATCGAGGTGTGAATAAACTAGACGAAGCTTGTATGCACCACGATATAGCATATGAAAATCATACAGATTTACCTAATCGTCATAAAGCCGACTTACAGCTATTGAACATGGCTAAACATAGACTCAAATCAAAAGATGCGGGAAAAGGTGAAAAATTAAGCTCATGGTTAGTAAGCAAAGTCATGAAAGCCAAATTGAAATCTGGTTCTGGTGCCAAAACATTTAAGAGTTTAGTATCAAAAATAAAATCTAAAATAAAAAAGCTAAAACCCAAGGATAGTAAGTCTTTAATAAACTTCGCTTACTTAGCTGCAAAAAAGTTATGCCCCAAATTACATCAAATCAAAGTGCCGAGAGTGATCCCCATACCGAAGACTGGTGGAGTTCTACCTTTAATTCCAATTTTTGCTGGCTTATCAGCTTTAGGAGCTTTAGCTGGTGGTGCGGCTGGCATTGCAAAAACGGTAAATGATTACAAATCAGCCCAACAAAATTTGCGAGAGACAGAACGACACAATAGAACTATGGAGGGTTTAGCAGCGGGCAAGGGTTTATACATAAAGCCTTATAAAAACGGTAAAGGATTGTTTCTAAAATCAACAAAAAACTGAACAAGAAGCTACCAAATCGCGCACTAACTAATGTAGACATCCAATACTATGCAAGAGACATCCCATATTTCCGAGGAGTATATATGAAAGATCAATTACCAAGGAAGCCGAAACGTATGGAATGTGGTATTGTTAACTTAGACGATTCTAAAAATGAAGGAACGCATTGGGTAGCTTATGTAAAAGTATATGACTATTGTGAATATTTTGATAGCTATGGAAATTTAAAACCTCCATTAGAACTGGTACGATATTTTAAGAATTGTAAAGTTTCATATAACTACACAAGATATCAAAAATTTAATACTGTAAACTGTGGTCATTTATGTTTAAAATATCTAAGAACTTTTTGGAATAAAAATATATAAAATGAATGCTTTTATTTTATTTCATTCATTTGCAAGATGTCACTCACTTTGTTAATAACTGGAAACTCATCAATTTTATCTACGTACTATCCTAATACGTTGCAACTCAATGGAGAATATGAGTGTGCTTTATTGCATTTTTCAACATTTAATTCTATACCAAATATTGATAAAAGTAATAACAAGTATTATTATGGCTCAAACGATGTTATTGAAATACCGGAAGGCACCTACGAATTGCAAGATATTTACGATTATTTAAAATCCGAAATAAAAGATGCCTCAATCAAATTACAATGTAATAACAATACTTTAAAAACTGCCATATACTGTTCAAAAGACGTTAATTTTAAGAAAGAAAACTCTTTCAGTAGACTGTTAGGATTTGATAAGCAGGTTCTGAAAGCAAATAAATGGCATGTGTCACAGCATCCAGTCAACATTTTACCGACGACAGTGGTAAGGATCGAATGTGACATTGTGAGCGGCTCTTACATAAACGGTGAACCAAGTCACATAATTCACGAATTCGCACTCAACGTACCACCTGGATACAGAATCGTAGAAATCCCGAAGAACGCAATATATTTTCCAATCAATCGAAACAGCATAAGCTGCATACATATCCGACTACTAGATATAAACAATCGTTTAATTAATTTGCGTGGTGAAGAAGTGCAGCTGTATTTACATCTTAGAAGAAAAAATGATTGACTACAATAAATATGTGTCTCATCAAATTAAAAATACCAGTTCTACTCAAGCTGCCTACCAAATAAGACGTCGTTCTAAGAGCAAAATAAAATTAACTAAAGACAATAAGATATTTCTCAGAGCGATTGGATTGTTAAAATGAATATCTTAGACGTTTTATCCACTCCGACTTACGACAACAGTATAGAAGGAATCGAATTTCATTCGTACAAACCTTATGTAACGAGTTTCAACAGGAACGATGAAATACGCATACCTATCAACCAACAGGATCTGTACATATTACCATCAGCCAGCACTCTGTATTGGGAAGGAACCGTTATCGTTAACAAAAAAGATTCAAAAGAGAAAGCTACTAGTGTCAATTTTACGAACAATGGACTACTCTTCTTGTTCCAAGATATTAGGTACGAATTAAACGGAGTGGAGATTGATAAAATAAAAAATGCAGGTATAACTACAACCATGAAATCATTAATATCAATGAATGAGAATGAATCAAAAATAGCTAGAGCTTGGGGTTGGAGTATCGATGGCATAAAAAATATTAATGGAGGAAGTTTTTCTGCGTCTATACCACTTCGGAATATCCTCGGTTTTGCAGAAGATTTTAAAAAAGTTGTAATAAATAGTAGACATGAACTAATATTATTACGAAGCAACACTAATTTGAACGCTGTAAAATTAAATACCGGCGAAATAGTGGAAGACATTCAAATCAATAAAATCATATGGCGCGTACCCCATGTTAAAGTATCGGACAAAGAAAAAATAAGTTTATTAAAACTATTGGAAAAAGATCGACCGCTTCAGATGGTTTTTAGAAACTGGGATCTATATGAATACCCCACTTTACCAAGAACTACAAAGCACACCTGGTCTATCAAAACTTCATCTCAAATAGAAAAACCGAGATATGTAATAATTGGTCTACAAACAAGTAGAAAAAATAATGCAAGTTCTGACATGTCGCAGTTTGATCACTGCTATGTTCGTGACATTAAAGTATACCTTAATTCGACATATTTCCCGTATGAAAACATCAATGTCAACTTCGCCAATAACAGAATTGCTTTATTATATGAGCAATACATCAGATTTCAACAGTCATATTATGGACGTTGTCCGGAGTCTTTATTAAGCGAGAAACAATTTAAAGAATTAGCTCCGTTGTTTGTTGTTGATTGCTCTAGACAGACCGATAATCTGAAGACTGGACCCGTTGTGGATGTAAGGGTAGAAATTAAGAGTGATTCAGAAATACCAGATCAAACTTCGGCATACTGTCTCATTCTCAACGATTGCATTGTTGAATACAAACCATTAAGCAACACAGTGAAGAAGTTATCATGAACGCGGATATTATCATTGTCGAACTCCAAGGATTCAAATATTTAGACAATAATTTTATTGTCAAAGAAGTGGCTATCGTAAGTAATGACCACACACAGACGTTCTTGGTTAAACCACCGCATTCGTTTTATTATTTAACTCAAGAAGAAAAGAAGCAGGTGCGATGGTTAGAAAGAAATAGAGGAATTTTCTGGAGTGAGGGCTTTATAGACTACAGAGAGTTTCAACACGTCATCGTACCGTATTTAGAAAATAAAAAAATTATTACAAAGGGTTTGGAGAAGATTAAGTGGATTAAAGAGTTATGTGCAAACTGTGAAGTGATTGACATAGGTGAAAAAGGGTGCCCTAATTTTGCGACATTAAAAAAGAAGTTCTGTAAAAATAAAACTGATTTTAATTGTGTGAACCATAAAATAAATTGTGCTTTGAATAATGCTATATGTATTAGAAAATGGTATGTGGATAATAATATGTCTATATTTAATCTATTTAAAATTAATGTTCATTAATCTATTTAAAATTATTTTGTAATGTTCAGTTAATAAAAATGTAATTATCTACTTATGAGTGTTTTATTTAATATAATCAGGGTAACCTACATACTAAACTTTAAATGAGCTGTAGCAAAATGATATTTATTAAACGAATTATTGTAAGAAAAAATCCTTAAAGCAATTAACCTATAATAATATCATTACACTAGAGCTAATTTAGAGTTCGAGTATAAATAAGTAATACAAAATAAAACATAATTTAAATTATAACTGAATATACTTTTATTTATTTTTTAAATTATTTAAAATTATTACAAACTAATTATATCTACCAACCCAATAATCATAATAACTGTCCCCACATGTTTTCTACGCGTACATACATACTTATAACATAAAAACTTGTGATGTATGAGCACTACCCAACAAAATTAAACTAAGAGATTAATATTATCTATTTACATTAAAACAATCTAGATATTTTATTTAATTTTTTTCTCTCTTTATTATTTTTTGTTTTTGATATTTTTGTAACTTCTTTTGTATATTTAAAAGATTATTACAATAAAACTTACATATATGATATTCTAATAATTTATACATCCAGAACTTACACAACATAAAAACCTATTATTATACCCTAATAACTATAATATTACTCACATATTAACTTATAAAGTAGGTACTTACAAAATAATTACATCACTTAATAATAACTGTCCCCACAAAGTTTTTTTGAAATTTTGTTAATTAACGATTGCGTCTCCTCCATAACATAGTCCACCGGTTCAGTCACTACATACTGCGCACTTAACATCACATTCTGATTGTCACTTGCAGGTTCTTGTTCACTGATATCCAACACTTGTACCTGGATCAGTCGTAATCCTTTTTTCTTCTCATTGTTTATGACATATGATTCACAATAATTAGGCAGAGATGACTTCTGTTTTAGACACTCCCGTCTTGTTCTAGGCTTCTTGCTAGCAGGTCCGCAGTCTTGTCTTGCTCTAGGTTCCTTGTTGACAGGTATTTGTTGATCTTGGATATCTGGGATATGCCAGCTTAAACTCGGAGTCGGAAAACCTTGACCGTATTGTGAGAAGTCAATAATATCTGGAGAATCGCACATTATTGATGATCTGAAACAAAGAAAATTATAATTATTAATAATTATATCAAACACATAAATAAGACATAATTTTATAAGTACTTATACGCTTGTGCAATACTTACAATTTGTTTCGTTTTTAAGTGACGTGATGTGACCAGTCCGGCTGACTGCCTTGTGATGTATGTACTAATCATATTATTATGAAATGCAAACTCCATAAAACCTTGCGATGTGAATCAATTTCATGTTTCAACAAGTTCAATCTGATGAGCACCTGATCGGTGTTAAATTCTACACCGCGCGTGTGAACCTCGACTCATGAGTGCTTTGTCATCAAAACTGGACATTAGGTACATATTTTATCAAGTTGGAACCTGTATCGACACGCGGCGAGCGCTGTGTGCTTTGTCATCAGGAACAGAAATGAAACAGATGTATGTAATGAATATACACAATTTAATTTATTCAACTTTATACTTTGTAGGCACATAATAGATATATATATACCTACACTGTTTAGCTCTAACTAGTAAAAGGGACACCAAGAATACACACAATTTAGAATTGTATACATAATAAAACCAGGTTCAAAAGAAACTTCTATCGATACTATTTGAATTAAATTACACAGCAATACTACTTATTTCACATTTTAAAAGAGTAACAAACATCCATCCACCCACCCTTACAGACTTTTTATAATAGTAAGTAAGACAGTAGGTAGGATGAAAAATTATCTAACTTTCCATTTAGGACGTCATAAGTTTTACCATTCACAATCAATAAAAAACATGTTAAAATATGTATTACTTAAATATACTTGCGTTACCCCAGGCTAAAGTAGAAACTTTATCAAACGATAGCAATCGTTTATCATCATTGCTTGAAAGTGCTACTTTATTTAAGTCCTGAGTAAATATTTCGTGTTTTATTGATTTAAACAATACATTTTTTTTACGAATAACATTGCAATCATATAAAACATTTTTATAATCTAACATATTAAAATTTTTGGTAATACATTTTTTTGTACCTTTTGCCTTTTTAATTGTTTTGTTTAACGTTTTAATACAATAAAGCTTTGAGCACAGTCCTACGAATTCTTTGATAATGTCACCACCCATTTCATCCTTAAACAGTCCTGGAACCTTCTTATTAATAATTGGTAAGTTATAGTCATTGTTACAGTCATAATTGCTGGTATCAAAATATTTTAGAAAATGGAGCTTAAAGTCTTTATAAACATCATTACTCTGTACATCATATACTAGACTATCTGTGTCAGTATAGCATAATTCTATTCGGTTACCATAAAAAGGTTTAATGATGGAGTAGTGAAAGTTGTACATGTGAGCCTTAGATAATTCTAATACTGCAAACCCTATGTAAATTGGTTTATCAAGTATAATACGCACAGGTTTCATTTGGATTGCTACTAGATCATCAGAAAATACAGAGACGCTATGAAAATATGGGCTGGCTATCATTTTTTCAGCACAAGTAGTCTTTTTTGTTTTATTGTTCGAGTCACACCACTTGTTTACTAACTTAACGTCTATTCGGTGTTCATTATTTTCTAGGGTCTTTCCAAAAATACTATTATTCAATAATTTGAAAAAGTCTTGTTCAAACGTTGACTCTGCTTTTTGACGTAACTGGGTGTTAATATCAATATATTGCTTTAAAAAACTACTTTGTTTAAATATAATAGCGCGATGGATTCTTCTCAATACTAAACCGTGCTGTAAACATTTTTTTAAATGTACGTAATGAATAACATAGTAATATTTATCATACAAATTTGGTATTAGCTTTTTATTCTTACCACCCGGTGGTAAGCATTTTTCTGGACAAAAGGGAAAGTCATTGTGTTCCATGTGCAAATTCTCCGGATATATTAAATCAACTTCAAGGATGTAACCGTTTTCTGCAGTATCACTAATTTCTGCTAAGTTCAATTGTAAAAAATCTATTTCTTGTCTATTCATAAATCTAAAATCCGAATAGGGTAAGGATTGACACATGCTATAACCGTATAAATTGTTACAATCTAAATAAATGATAAATGAATTAGGACGGGCTGGATCATAAGTATCTAAATATTTATGATTGGCTTTGACATGTCTTTTGGAACACATACAAACACCTCCTCGAATACCTTTTTGTATCATTCTAAAAATTTCAACATCACTAATCAATTCTAATTGAACTCCTGTTTTTAAAAGCATTGCATCAAAAGATAGACTTGGTGCTGTAAGATAAAACGCGGGATCGAGATTGTAATGTAGTTTACAAGTTTTTCGAAAATTTTCAAATACATCTGTTAACAACAAAACATCTGTTTTGAGATACAAATCTGTGTACATACCCATGTTTTGAATATTAAATACTGACCAAACAGACCGAGCGTGTTCATAGTCTTCGTCGGTAATTGCGTCATTTGTTAAATAGTTAAAAAAATATTTTTTTGAGGGTAAACACGTTTCTTCATAACGTTCCCATTGAGACATATAGTCATATGGATACACTCCTTTACGAGTGAGTAGGATAAATTGTTTTTTATTAGGGAAATAAGATTTTAATTGTTTAAAGTCTTGTTTTTTCATTGTACTAACCAACTTTTCTAAGCTAGTTCCTAAAAACTTGAAAGAATCTACAAACCGAACTTGGATTCTTTCCCCGGTAGCAATCGGAATAAACTTAGTGAAAGAAATATAGTTTTCTTTTGTTTTAGGTATCACTTTTATAGATCCAGGAGCTTCACCTAATTCTTTTATGAAAAGATGGCAATCGTATCCAGACAAATTATGAAAAAATACTGGCAAAAATGATGGTAGTTTGTATTGTATGTTACAATAACTATGAGCTGCGCCGCGATATTTACCAGTCAAGTGACAATGATCGCGAACCCTATCGCCGAACAAGAAGTGTTCACAAATATGACATGTCAACGCGTTTTCAAAGTCGCGAGCATTTTCATTTGAATAAATCATAGGAACATTATTTTTTACAATATCGTAAATTTTTTGTGCATCTTTATAGATAGACTTCACAAAATTTGATACACAATCCGAACCGCGATAAGAAACGTAACGATTGTGGCTTTCGTCTAGCGTACACGTAATATGATAAGCGAAAGCTATAGGCACATGTCGCTGTCGCGTTACAGTACTCGCCTTAGTGGGGTCAGGGTCACAAGATTCATACCGTTCTAGCATTGTTTCAAAATCTGCGTATATAACAAATGGAACAATTTGCTTTCTATTATAATTTTTAAACTGTATGAAAGAACCCTTTGGAGGTAGTTCAGTGACAACACCTCCACAACTATGTGAACTAAGATCATCGCATGAATTAAAAAACATTAAACAAGCATCACAAAAGTACAGTTTACTGTGGTGTTTTGTTATTTGATTTTTAACAAGTCGCGGCAAGTCTTTAATGAGACAGTAATGTGACAAATTATCTCTTTCTAAATAAAGTAAATGAATCACCTTTCCGTTCAAGGCTTTTGGTTTGTAAAACGGTCCTACGACGGTATTATTTTTTAAACCATAAATGTAAATGCAAATTTCGGGGTTATTCACTTCGAACCGCGCAATATCTGAGAAATTCACTGGAAATGACATATCCTTTACATTTAACACGTTACGAAAATCAGGGTAAGAAGATACTCTTTCAGGATGACTTTTAGCTGGATATAAAGCAGCAACAACAGACCACAAAAAACAATACTCGTCATTATTGTGGATATTAACACATGCTCTTTTCGATTTTATTGCAGAAGGCAATTCGATAAAGCCTGAACCATGCAACGGTTGATATTTGTTAACATTGACTTCCAAATGAGAACTGCTCAAGAACGTCCATCCACTGTCTCGGTCCTGAAATTCTTCTATCTTTTTTGATAAAATGTTTTTTACTTGAGTTAATAATGAATCAATTTCATAATTCTGATGCAGAGTAAAGTTTTTTGTGGCAAATGATTTCATCTCCTGAGAATCATTTTTAAACATTAAAAATAAAGCAAAAAATTCGAAATTAACTTTTAGACAAGTATGTTCTTTAAGAGAAATATTAATTAACGTTTTAATTTTGTCCCAAATATTAATAAGAAATGGTTGTAGAGAACTATTCTCAGACGGAGCGACAATTCTATAAGAAGCTATACGATTACGAAATGCAGAATGTATTATTTCAACACCTTCGCAAAAATGCGAAATAGTTTTGTTTTTATGATTAGTACTACGTAGGTGACCTGTCCAGTGACTGCGCTCAACAGATGTGTTACAAACAGTACAGAACGGCATTTTAAAATGTAATAGTTTTAAACTTACTATTAGATGTTGCAATGTATTATTTTTACGATTATGATTTACGCTCGCAGAAATACAAAAACATCTGGTGCCCCAACAACTTAAATATTTATTTTAAACTAATATTATCGCTATAAAAGACAGGCTCAGAGTTATCAAAAAACTCATGAGTCCGTCTCATAAAAACTTGTAACCCGTCCCACTGCGGCGTGTTCCGGTTAAGCTGCACTTTTAGTGCCACCGAGGCTTTCTTCCACCGCTCCTCTTTTGGGGTGGAGGCAACTTCAGCCTTTTTATAGACTTTAACCTCCACGTAGAAGTCCCCGGATACGTCTGCCGTTCGCCGCACTTTACCGTTGGCAATACGGCTGATGAGTGACGAACCGAAGTCCGCAACTGAGGTTTTGGTGGGGACGTAGTCCTCCAAACCAAAGAGGTCCGAGCTCAAGCTGCGCCTTTTACTGTAAACAGTTTAAACAGTTTAACACATTATTTATTACATTTATTTTTTAATATTGACAAATTGATGGTGTATTACTCCTCTGTTGAACCCTACGGGGATAGAAAGCATGATGTTCTGTTATAATAATTTAAATATCTCATGAACTAACTGTAAACATTCCTACAAGGAATATAATTGGAAATTGATTTCAGAGCTCTCTTCGTTGCAGTTCTAAATAAACTAACCAACGTTTATCGGTGTATAACATTTTAATTGACATAACATACACAACTAGCACCTAAAGGTAAAAGCAGTAACACAAAATTACCTTGACTTCGGTACGGACGGTGTGGTGCTCTCGGAAGCTTTGCGCTTCGACACCTTCTTCTTTGGTTGCGGCTTCGGCTCGGCTACAGTTGCGGACTGTGACCGGTATTCTGAATCGGAGTCAGACCTGAAATGGAACACATAAAGATTAATTTTGTAACTAATAACTATGACTTAAGTTTCGGTAATTGACAATAACGCATCGCGGCAACAAATAAGGTTCATAATAGCGATACGTTTGATGTTAGTTGAATCGGATAACCACAAAATAACATTAATTTCGAAGTTTTCTTTAAATTGTGAGAAAAATACATGGCTCAGTGGAATAATTTATAGACATGTCTTTAGTTCATGAAATTCCCTATAATGTTATTACATAAAATTATATGGTTTACGCTCAAAATTCTAACATCTATGCGATGAAATTAAGACTAACCAATACACCAGCCGGCAGGCAGGAACCAGGTCCGTAGCTGGGTAGCGATTAGTACATTAGTAAATTCAGTTAAATTAGTAGTACTTACTTACTTACATTTTATATAGTTGAAGGTAACCGGTGGTTATCACTGGAAGATACTGGAGCGAATGTAATATTATGATCAAAATTGATTGATTTTATACATAAAAAATACCATTTCAGCAATATTTATCCCATTACAAAATTAAACCTTAACTACATATATTGACAGTTGTATGACTAATTTATGTTACTTACGTCTAATTAAACCGTAGTGATTGAAAATCACTTCCGTCTAATTGCAATTTTATCGTGAGAAATGAAATATAAAACCAGCTTTTTTCGCTCGCCGACAAAGATGACACATGACGCTTATGATTAATACATTAATATATAATAAAGTATGTATGTTTGTTGTATAAAATGTGATGTAAAACTTCGCCTGATATCACACATGTGAACTAAAAAATAAAAATCACTTTTTTGACGGAAAAGAGCTGAAAGAAAATCATCCTGAAAACATTTTTTGTGTAGAATAATCCATGTAAACAAACTTGCGGCAAAAAGTTAACCACTTATATGCTACAGTAAAACTTGACATTATCGTAAATAAGTAATATCATCTAACGACTAAAACGAACTTTTTATTATCGATTCATGCATAAGTTCAGTAGGTAGGTACTAGTATTAAGATTCATCTTTCAAACAAATCCTAGATTGTTAAAGAACTATCAATGTATTTTGAAACATTTTATGTTTTCTTATATGTTTTTATGCTTGTTCAGTATGTATTAACCAAAAACTTGTATGTCTGGTGTAAACTGTAAGTATAGGTTGGTTATTTATAAATAAATATAGCAAATAAACAATATAAAATAATTAGCAAAGTTATCAAAGGAACATCCTCTATTTGAATGAATTGCATTGATTATGAAGTTCTATAAAATACCAATTTTAATCAGAGACTGCAACATGCACAGCGATCATCTTACAGCTAAATTGTTGAATACATGGGAATGACTCAAACATATACCTGGTACAACAAAGTTCGAACACTACAAATTTACATAATGCAATTTTGCAGTCTTTGCGATTGTAAAGAATCACGTACACTTATACTGTGAAGCTTAACACGGTCGCCGATCCGACGCCGTCGTCCGGCGGTTTAAAAGGAGTATGGTACAATAGATGATCACGGGACGGCACACGAACCGTTTCGATGGCAATTGTATAAGTGTGCGATGATCTTAATCAAGCGCAACGCAGAGTCGCAGAGTAACAACAGAACATTTCAGAGCTACCAGTAGTTGTTTGTTAACGTGTGAGGTAGTGTTAGCTGTATGAATTAATTAAATTAAAATTCAGATGTCCTTGGTGCCCAATCTGGGGTCATAGAAATAGAATGTACGTGTGTCTGAAGATGCATAATATTTCTTGCTCTGTGAAGAGACATGAGACAATCTGTCCTGAATTTTAGGCTAATGGTTCTAACAGCGAGCACACTTATTTGTTAACATGTAAAACTGTATGAGTTAATTAAATTAAAATTTGGATGTCCTTGGTGCCCAATCTGGGTCATAGAAAAAGAATGTGTGTGTACCTGTAGGTGCATGCTATTTTTTACTCTGTGAAGAGACATGAGACAATCTGTCCCAAATTTTAGTTTATTTGTTAACATGTAAGCTAGTGTCAACTGTATGAGTTAATTAAATTAAAATTTGGATGTCCTTGGTGCCCAATCTGGGTCATAGAAAAAGAATGTGTGTGTACCTGTAGGTGCATGCTATTTTTTACTCTGTGAAGAGACATGAGACAATCTGTCCCAAAATTTTAGTTTACTATATTCGTAAAGTTCCATTAGTAAACGAAATATGTGTCAAACTGACTGACTTTTTTCTCGTGTGGAATAGGCGCCAAACCAGTATTAACGCAAACGCAAATTCAGTCGAAGTGAGACGTAGGAACGGTATGTAATAAAACGGAATTGTTGAACGGCGCCCACTCCGTCGGATATTATTGGGCAATCTAATACACCGTGAGTGACGGAGGCGCAGCCGAACGGAACGAAGGTGGATTAGAATGCCCAATAATATCCTACTCACGTCGTTAATCCTTCGAGCCGTTTCTGCTGCACTGGTGCCACGGTGGAACTCATATTCGTAAATATCGCGAATTTTTAATTTCTCCATTGTTGTTGCAATAGCAATTTTCAAGCCCAAACAAATGACGATAAAACAAATGAAACACGAATTTTTAAACAATATTCTTTAGTCTTTATTTTGAAATAATTTTGAATTTGGAATTCCTAATCAAACACAAAGTATTTGATTTCAAAATTGCCAGTATTAAGTATCGGCAATTTCATATGTAAGGACCTAATATTTGACCGAATTTCATTTCACCTAAAACTTTTCAACTATTATCGTTTCGGTTTTTTTTACTTCATCGAAGTCACGTCTGCCACTGTATCAGTTGACCTATTATCAATTCGATTTTTTTCGTTATTCCGACGTTTCATTTGGTCGATAAACTTTTTGCCGAAGTTAGACTTAGCAGAATAACATTTCGTTGCGCGCGCGCAGTCTTAGCGAGCGATCGTGTTAGCTGTTGACGACTTTACGCGATTGTAACTTTTTCGGGTACCCTCATTTTGCAATTAATGTTACTTGATGAGTGAAAATGTAGAATTTTGCGACTCAAGTGGAAGTGAGATGGTGGAAGAAGATCTTGAGGCGGAGAGTGAGCAACAAGTTAATTTAAGAATGGAGAGGGAGAAACATACAGGTTTAAATCAGGCAACCCCTGGTTTAAATAGAGAGCAACAAGTGTTACCGGAGAAGAGAAGTAGGCAGGAGGATGATGAAGAAATAATTGAAGATGATGATGGATTTATAACCGTAAAACGTGGGAGTAAACGACCAACACGAAGAAACTCAAAAAACTATGAGGAACTAGAATTGAGATTTTCGAATAATAATTCGAAGCCCAAAGAACATATAGTGTGTATTACGGCCAAAGAAGCACTGCCAAGGCAGTTTGGAATGGCAAAACTCTTGAGATCTCATAATATAGGAAACATAATAAAATTAGTTTACAAGAACCCTTATAGGGTCTTAATATATTTTGATAAAAAAGAAAATGCAGCAAAGATGTTAAATTGTGAGAAAATACTAGGTAATTTGGAATATAATCTTAATATAGTAGGTGAATCGTCTTTATGCTACGGTATACTTCGGCAGGTGGACTTAGAAACGCAAGATAAAGAAATATTGGAGAACCTTTCATGTGATTTCGAGATATTATCTGCAATACGACTAAAAAGACAGGATAGCGATGGCAAATGGGTAAACTCTGAAACAATCCGTCTATGTTTTAAAAATTACAACTTACCGTCATATGTATATGGCTTTGGGTGTAGATTCCAAGTTGAGCCCTACATTTTCCCTGTATCCCAATGTTCAGGATGCTGGCGATATGGACACCTTTCAAGGACATGTCCACTGAAAAAACTCCTATGCCCTAAATGTGGAAATAATCACGAGAACTGTGAGACAACGGTTTTTAAATGTATAAACTGCAAAGGTCCACATATGGCAATGTATAAAAAATGTCCAACTTTTTTGAAAGAAAAGGAAATTAGAAAAATAATGTCTAAAATGAACTGCAGTTATCGGGAGGGATTAGAAATATATAAAGTCCAAGGAAAAGAGCATGAACTTAATACGGTACAAAATATGGATACGATTAATATTAATGAGACAAACCAACAGTTTTCGCAAAGGGAGTGTACTCAGGACGCGGGACTAAGAAGATCATATAGTGAAGTAGTTGCTACAGAAGCTGTTATACATAAAGAAATGATTGTATCTGAGGAATCAGAATCGGAAGACAGTCAGAAATTAGGAAGTAACATTAATACACAATCTAAAAAATCAAAGAAGAAGAAAACACGCCGTAAGAAAACAAAGGAAAAGTCGTATGGACAGGAACATTCACAAGAAAATACAAGTGACGTGGAAACCACTAAAAACAAAAGTGAAGGACAAGGTGAACCAGTAAAACGCAAAGATTTCTTTTATGGACTATACCTAAAAATTAAGGATGTATGCTTGTCGAGAGACAGTTTTTCTAATAAATTAGGATTAATTATTAAAATAGTTGCTCAGGATTGCATTGCACTATGTTTAAAAATGATAAATTGTAAAGATATCTTAACTCAATTAATCTCGTTCTCAAGTAATGGATAAGCATAACAACAGTTCCTATTTTATTAACATATTGCAGTGGAATGCTCAGAGTTTGAGACCTAAAATTGCAGAATTTCAAGCTCTATTAAGTCAAGAGAAAATTCACATTGCTTTAATATCAGAAACTTGATTGGAACCCGGCTCGTCATTAAATGTAAGTAGGTACAATATATTTAGAAATGACAGAATCGATTCGTATGGGGGAGTGGCTATTATAATACATAAATCAATTAGAGTACAGTTGGAGGTTTTAAATGGTAGTAATTCAGGAATAGAAATAAAATGCGTTAAACTTTTAAATTGTAAGGAGATTAAAAACATCATCTTGATATATTGCCCCTCCTCGGTACATACTATTCAGTCTGATTGGGATTTAATTTTTAGCAAATTTAATAGTAAATGTTTAATTGCTGGCGACTTTAATGCACACCATTACAATTGGTCATGTAAATCAGATACAAGAGGTACGATGGTTTTTGATGCAGCTTTGGATGCGGGATACATCTCGCTTAACAAGGGGGTAGGTGAAAACACGCGAATCAAATTAGTTAACGGCTATTTACAAAAAACTTCTCCTGATGTTACATTTGTTTCTACAGACCTTGCTTGTAAATTCGAATGGTATGTAATGAGTGAAAATCTGGGCAGTGATCATATGTGTATTAAAATTAAAAGTAATTATAGGTGTAGTGTATGTAGATATCAATATATCACGCTACAAACCGATAACAGTATTATGACGTTGTCTCGGGCGCATACGTCGCTCGGTTATAAATACCGGTGCGATAGGTGGGGCGGTCAGTCGTTGTTGGACTGCCGGCCTGGGCGGTGGTGCGTTGGCGAGCCAACTCGTGTGTTAGTGAGTGTGCATATTATATATTGTGAGTGTGCATATTATACATTGGCGACGAGGATAAAACAGTGAGTTTGTATACTTTATTATAAAACAAATGTGTAATAATGATGATTATTCATATTTACAAGAGAAAGTAACATTTATTTTTGAAGGTCGATTGAAATAATGTTGTTTTTCATAGAAAACCAAACTCTTAAAAAAAAAAATTGAGAAATAGAATAATGCGTAATAATGGCGCTTATTCATGTTTATAAGAAAAAGAGAAAATAACAATTATTTTTTAAGGTAGATTGAAAAAAAATTGTTTTCTGAGAAAACAAAGAACTTATCTAAGAGGAACACACCTTTGTTATATTCTCTACTCTTTAATGCAGATAAAAACAGTCTCCTACAGGTAGATAATTATTCGGAAGGAAATATACATAATATTGTTACATTTCAAAATGGATGGATGGAGATGGAGAGGAAAGCCAAAGAAAAGATGGATGGATTGTGTGAATAATTTGAATTTTTATTTAATTTTAATTGAAAAGGAGCCAGTGAAAGCATGAGGTTGGACAGGACGGAATACAAGACGAAGACGTGTTGTGCCAACCCCAACTAACATGTGATAAGGGCAGAAGAAGAAGGAAATTGTTGCATTACAAAATCAAATGGGAGTCAAACTGGGGACCTCAAGCTTGGTTACTTGATTTGTGCTACCTACAAGATTAGTTCTAAAACAACAAATCAAGAAGCACAAAAGCAGTATAATATACCTACTGGTCATTAAATTGACATGTGTCGGAAACGACTGTGATAGCAGTAGATTGTATCTACTGGTCATTAAATTGACATGTGTCGGAAACGTCTGTAAAAGCAGTAGATTATATCTACTGGTCATTAAATTGACATGTGTCGGAAACGACTGATAGCAGTAGCTCATACCTACTGGTCATTAAATTGACATGTGTCGGAAACGATTGTGAAAGCAGTAGCTCATACCTACTGGTCATTAAATTGACATGTGTCGGAAACGACTGTGAAAGCAGTAGATTATATCTACTGGTCATTAAATTGACATTTGTCGGAAACGACTGTGCTTGCAGTAGAATATACCTACTGGTCATTCAATTGACAGTTTTATAAGGAAAACAGGTCAGCAGTAGTTGTTCCTATTTGTATACATACTGGACACATTGGATGTGGTTAAGGAAAACTAAACAAAGTCAAAGTCAAATCAGTTATTTCAATTAAACCATGAAAAAGCACTTTTAAACGTCATATTAAGAAAATTTAATCTAGTTACCCATTCCAAGTGGTAGTTTCGTATGAAGAAGAATGGGCAAGAAACTCCATACTTAGGTACTCTTTTAAAAAGAAAATGTTTACAATATTTTGTACGTACAGAAATTATATAATTGTACGTGGATACCTTGCATAAAAACCACTAGTAAACACAAAGTATTAAAATCTTGAAATGACAGCTAAGTTATGGATACATATACATAGTGTTCACATATTTACAAATATTGAAACAGTAAACAACCACCCCTCATATTTCAACCACAATAAATTAGTTTGTGAGCCAGAGTAATCCAGAAGTACAGTAAAGAATGGAATATACATATATTAAACATAAATGATAATGGGTTTATTCTGTGTCAGTATGTATTTCTATAAAACGGGTAAGTCTGAAATGGCTAGTCTGTAGGGTTGGAAAAACCTCCATTAAATTAGAAAGTGGTTGGAATAACCCCCACTAAGTTGGAAACTTTATGATAATTCTGTCATTTCATCATGCAATTTCCTGTAGCAACACACTGTAGTATGTACAATTCTTTTGCACTCGAACGGATAAGAGAAGCTAAGATGAAAGTACAGAGCGAAGGAACGGAAGAAAATAGATGATTGGAAGAGCGATGAAAGAGATAAACGATTATGCGCGAGTATGAGGCGGAGCGGCATAGTGACACGCCGTTGCCACAAGTGGTAATAAAAAACCTTCATCCAATTGGAAACTCAATAGTGCACTAAATGGGAGGCTAGCTTAGCATTTATCAAGGAAAAAATACGTGACGCTGATATTCTGCTGAACCCCAGCAGTGACATGCGGACATCAAGTAGATGGATGGATTGGTGTTGACAGACGTTGTAACAAAGTTTTATGCGCGGACTAAAGTTCTGGAAGTATACCCACCTATATACCATATATCACCAGGAATAGACAATGGAGGACAACAGCACAACACAACAAGGGACCAGCAAGGGGCAACAAGGAAACAAGGGGCAGGTATAAGTACTAGCTAACTTTAATATTTTCATTTCAGCAATTTCCAAGGATTTGAGGAAGTTACACTATCCTGATATTTACAACAATCCATTAATGACTGAGCCCACCTATGATAATGGAAGTGACCGAGATCTAACTAAATAACTGGCGATATTTGTATTCAGCTGCTTTATTTACTTCAAACATTGTTACATGGTTACATGTTTGTGTTTCAGATCTACTTACGTAGATATCTAAGCCAGTTGGTGTTTATTTGAAAAAAATAGCACGATGCGGTTTGTGTATGATATCATGCAGTTGGCGGGTTGGTTCAGTCACGGATCCCAGATGCTCTGCAAGGTATTTGGGTCTCAACGGTTTCATGGAAATCGGAGTGCTTCGTGACCATGGCTTTTTCAACACCTTCCTCAGCTTTGTATTGTCACAAATGCAAGGAACTTGGTACAAATAATCCGGCTTGGAAGTTATTGGTGCCAATTCAGTTGTGCACGAGCTGAACTCATTTTTAGCTATTTATATCTTTCTCTCCAATAAAAACAATAAAGAGACAGATATTAATAAGACCTGTCCATTTAAATCTATCTGGAGTGTTCATGCAATTACAGCTGTCATGTCGGGGTGTATTGATTGAAAACACGGCGAGGTTCAAGAAAAAACTGATTAACATCTCTGACTTGGTTCCTATCTGTCGCCCCCTTTTCTTCAGCTGCCTGGCGGTAGGAGATGCCATTTGTCTGGGTTGTGAACGAAGGCATTTGTGCTAGTATCATACCAACAGCTCTTCGCAGTTACGGTCAAACCCGATAACCTATTCTATCTCGAGTTTTATCGTACTGGTGATAGATAGGCCTATCTGTCGCTGGTTGAAACGTCCCGAAGATTTGTGAAAGATTATGGAATCATGCTGGCACGCGTTGTTTACCAACAGGAGGTCTATGATGATAACTATTTGTATGAAAGAGCCAAAGTACGTGTCCCAACGGCTATTCGTTTATTTGTTTGATAGAACGGTTACTAAAGACTAGATTCGGTTATCAGCCGAATTGTAGGGGTACATTATATTCTAATAAAACATGTCCGACTCAAGTGAAAATAGCTACTGATTTTAGTTAAGTTAGTTATAGTAACAGAGTTATCCCCATGGGAAAGTGCTTTAGAGGTTTAATCACATAGAACCAATAACAGAATTAAATTCGTATAATATGAGTAAATTAACCTGTAATGAATTTACAAATAAACTCCATTTCAATAAATCAACAATAAGTTATTGACTCAACAAAATTACTTCCTGAGTTTTAAACTGTCAATTATGTTTAATTCCTACACTCCAGCGCTACCGCTTTGCTTAGCAAAATGCAGTCAAATCTTGTATAATGATTTACTACTTTAAACATACACAATTTTTTATAAAAATCATGATTGTTTATAGTGTAGTGTAGGTGTAGGTTGTAACAAAACGCATGGGACGGGGTATCCATTGTCCCCGTCAACGTTATTGATGACTGCGAGACTGTCTATAATCAGTGGCGATCTGCTGGGATGGCGGAGCGCAACGGTGCGGTGCTGTCACGGAGGGTTGAGGGTGAATCCTGTGGTTGCGTCCAGAAAGTCCTTGGGTCTCCGGAGGGTGATTTGATTAGGAAAATGATTACTCAATCAATTTGTAGTAGTCGTAAGACGTCGGGTGGATGAGCAATGTATGTTTTTGGAAAAATACTGGTTGCGTCAATTATTGATATTTGATAAAGGAGGGAGATGTAGTGTATATAGGTGGGTACATACGCTGCCCGTATCTTGTCTAGTGTCACTGAGTCGGTATCACGAGGGCTGCCGGCGAGAGTGCGTAGTTAGGCGGTTAGACAGTTGCAGGTGCTGGTCAAGTGGTAACATACAACTACGTTAAAACAAGGAAGGGATGTAGTGTATGTAGATATCAATATATCACGCTACAAACCGATAACAGTATTATGACGTTGTCTCGGGCGCATACGTCGCTCGGTTATAAATACCGGTGCGATAGGTGGGGCGGTCAGTCGTTGTCGGACTGCCGGCCTGGGCGGTGGTGCGTTGACGAGCCAACTCGTGTGTTAGTGAGTGTGCATATTATATATTGTGAGTGTGCATATTATACAATAGGGAAACTACACACATTACTAAAAAACGTAAGTATAAATTGGCCAACTGGGAGAAATATACCAAAACGTTAGAAAAAGATATATTACCATATTGTGAGGAGGTTAATGCTCAACAAAATTATGATTATTTCATAAATGTCATAAACAGTGCAGCTGATAAATATGTACCATATACAAAACAGTGCACATACCCCAATCCGGGATTCCAACCAGTCTTATTGGAATACAACGCTCTCTAAACTAGTCGCCGAAAGAAGGTTAGCACTTAGTAATTTTAGGTCAAATCCCCCTTTAACTTAAACATTTTAGAAGAAAAAACATTAATCGCTAAGAAAGCTATTAGCAAAGCCAGGATGATTGAGCGCCGTAATTTCTATACTAGTATTGATGAATCAACAACAATATCCGAAATGTGGAAAAAAATGCGATGGTTGAAAGGGTGTAGTACAACTAGATCGTATCCTTCAAGGGACCAGAAAGTTTCTCTTATTTGTAGTTTAGCTCCTGATTATGTAGGCTATGAGAAACCAAAATTAAACTCATCGAATACACAATTAGATATCCCGGTGACGATGCAAGAACTGTGTAATTCGTTAAAAACTAAGGATACAGCTCCTGGAGAGGACGGAATTTCATATTCAATGATATTTAATTTACCAAGTACTGGAAAAATATTTTTAGTTAAATTATATAATTGTATTTTAAATACTAGTATAGTACCTGTGCAGTGGCGTGACATAGTTTTGATGCCTATTCCTAAACCAGTTTCACCTTCAGATAGCAATCCAAAATTAAGGCCTATCTGCTTAATATCATGTTTGTGTAAGATCTTTCATTCTATACTGACGAAACGCATTGAATGGTTTCTAGAGAAAAACAATATTCTGTCCCCGTACACGTCGGGTTTTAGAAGAGGACAATCATGTCAGGACTGTTTAGCGAGATTGACCACACAAATTCAATTAGGATTCTCGAAAAGTTATGCAACTGTTGCTTGTTTTATAGATGTTGAAAGTGCCTACAACAATGTATTAGTTAATAATATGATATCGATATTGAATGAAATCGGGATCGGCAACAAATTATGTTCATATTTATGGTCATATCTGAATGAAAGACATATTAAAATTATTGACGAATTTCGCAAAAGTAATACTATTATTAGATATACAAGTTTAGGATTAGCCCAGGGAGACCCTATTTCACCAATATTATTTAATATTGCAACATATAAATTATTTACAAAAATTAATAATGTACATATGTGTCAGTACGCTGACGATTTTTTCTTGTATAGTACAGATAAAAATCTTTCAGATAGTACAATTAAATTACAAGAAGCTTTAGATACTTTTTCGTCATGTCTAGGTGAATTAGGATTGTGTGTGTCAAATACAAAATCAAAACTTTGTATTTTTAGTAGGGGATTTAGGAGACAAAATGTTCTGTTAAAAATAAACAATCATACTTTAGAATTAGTAGATAGTTACAAATATTTGGGGTTATGGCTGGACAGATCGTTACGTTGGGGACGACATATTAATGGCATAGTCGAAAAGTCACAAAAATATTTAAATATACTCAAGGTTTTGGCAGGTACTTCTTGGGGTATACACCCCAAACATTTACGCAAAATTTATATAGCAATAGTCAGAAGTCGTATAGATTACAGTTGCTTTATTTACGAGAACAGTGCGAATTCACATTTATTTAAATTGCAGAAAATCCAGAATCAAGCTCTGAGAATTATAGGTGGTTTTATAAAGTCTACGCCGATTCACGCCATGGAAAGTGAGCTATGTATTCCGCCATTGCATATAAGAAGAAAATTCCTAGCCTACAAATATAGTTTAAAATCCTTATCTTGTACGAACAATGTCACGATTAAATTATTAAAAGAATTAAATACGTTTATTACCAACAGTTATTGGGCACGCAAAAAGACTCCATTACTTGTGAGTGTTATAAATGAAGTTGAAGATGTTCAGGTTGCCTCGTCCTCTCCAATGGAGATGTATACCTTAAAGACATGGGTCACTTACATTAATGCAAGTAAAATAATTTCGGTTAGTTTGGAGAGCATGCAACGAGCTAAAGACTATTATGAAATAAATTTGCTAAAACATGATGTTATGAAAGAATTATTAGAGAAATATGCTGATTGGGTAGTAATTTATACAGATGGGTCTTTGAGCAAGAATGGTAGGGGAGCTTCATTTTATGTTCGGTCACAGGAGAATGCTAGTGTGTGTTTCAAAATAATTGGAAATGTATGTGTTATGTCGTTGGAACTCATTGCGATCTCAGAGGCATTATCATATATTAAAACAACCAACTACACTAAAGCGGTTATATGTCCAGACAGTAAAAGTGCCTTATATCATATAGCTCGATGCGCCTCTGGACGCAGAGGTACACCGACAGCATATGAGATACTCTCTAAATTAGAAGAGCTATCAGAGAAAGGAGTGGCTCTGAGGTTACAGTGGGTTCCTTCGCACATTGGGATACGTGGTAACGAGGAGGCTGATAGATTGGCAAAAATTGGAAGTACAGAAGGACAAGAAATTTATGTGAGACCATATTATTCAGAAATATTAACAAAATATAAGAGGGAATGTTATGATATGTGGAAGGAATATTTCAATCAGAGATCATTGGAAAAAGGCATATGGTACAAAACTATCCAATCTCAGCCTCCTCGTATACCGTGGTTCACATATAGTCAGTTAAGTAGAAAACATATTATTTTAGCGCACAGAATTAGAACTGGACACATTCCATCAAACAAATTTGCCTTTCTAATGGGTAAGAGTTCATCCCCTAAATATGATACCTGTGGGGTATTAGATGACGTTTATCATTTGTTGATGGAATGTGTTCAATTTCACTCAGAGAGAGAGGAATTATTCGACACATTAGGTCTGGACCAACTACAAGTTGGAATTATAAATAACATACTCTCAAACCCTAATAGTGAAGGAGCTTGTCTTTTGTTCAGACTTTTATCCTCTTAAGTATTCTAATAAAAATTATTAGTAAGTGATGAATGTGTACTCATAATTATTTAGTAAGCGATGAATGTGATGATGTTATTTGGATAAATCGGACTTACATATACATGAAGTATAAAAGTCCAAAAAAAAAAAGAATAAAAAAAAAAAAAGAAAAGAATAACATTTGTTCGAAGTATTATGATTCCAAACATTCATTATGCCACTGTTTTAATTACCATATTTTCATTTCATCAAACGCCTAGAAAGGAGGTTATCAAGGAGGTTATCAATTCGGATGTTTCTATTTTTTTTTATGTATGTTCGGGCATAAATCTGTCATATATAGACGGATTCGCAAAATTCTTTTTTTTCGAATGGGGTTTATTCCGAAATGGTCCCATATAAAATTTACCAAAATTGATCTAGCCCTTTTTGAAAATATAAAAAAAAATCCCAAAAAAGTACTTAGATGACGTTTTAGTTTCTTCAATCTTTGGAGGACTTAGAATCTTTTTTAAGTGTGTCGCCGTTTCTTAATGGATTTGGATGTTAAGGCAATACTTTTAAGCTACAATTAAAAAGTGTTTTTCAAACAAAAAGGAAACCGCCTTCAAAAACTAAAAAGTTATAAATAACTTTAGCACAGAACACACATTACTTTACTTTCGGAAGTCAGTGGCAATACAAAACACCAAACACAAAGCCACCGCCACCGACTGAATGTTTGTTACCCTTTCACGAAAAAACTACTGGACCGATTTGAATGAAACTTTACAGTAATATAGGTTATTCATCAGAATAACACATAGGCTGCAATTTATAATGATTTTATGTGATTTTGGTCATAATATACGATACGAGTCAATTAAGTCGGAAAAAAATCTTCCATCTGAGATCTATCTTGGCGTGCGCTGCCTTAACCAATGGAGTTACATAAAGATGATGATGATGTCTTAAGTAGGTCTAAATAAAAGTCCGCGACAGCATATATCTACATTTTATGTGCAAGCCAGTACGACCAAAATTGTGAACCATAAATTAAATTAAATTTGGTACTATTTTACAATGCACATATTAGTATATAATTATCAAACTCTTATCAAAATGAATACATTTCTCGCATTAAGTATTTAATGTACATAAACTTTGTCTTTCACACTGAATATTTTGGCCGAACAGTTTAAAAGTTATCACGTTAAGATTGACTTGAACTGAGCGCCTAACGGCGGCCGGCGGCGGGCAGACGTCATTGATGGTTGTGTTCAGGGGGCCAAGTCTGCTATTTTTATAATTTCGTCATTCCAACACGATCCCATTGTCATTTTGCTAAAAGTTCGTAATCTGCTAAATTCATAATGGTCGATCATTGGTTGGTCGGATTAAAAGCAATGACGTTCTAATGGTAGGTCACTGATCAAAGGAACTATCATTTTAGCAGATTACCGCCTAAGTCACTCATTCAGTTGTCATTTTGTACGAGATTACCATAATATTCTATATCATTTCTTTCAATGGCGTGTCAGTGGTTGACCATTGGAAAGTCATAATGACGCCATGATATTATTACCAGATTACCAAACCTGTCAAAATCAACAATTATGAAATCAATGATAGACCATTCTGACACTATTGTAATAGCAGACTTGAGGCCCTGTATGCATTTTTATTGTCATGTCATTTATTCTTCGTCATTTATCCTAGATAGCGATTAATTACTTTTTATTTTTAATTCAGTCGTATAAGTCGTATAAGTTGAAAAGCTGCACCTTATCACCAACATGCGTGTCCAGTTATTCAGTGATCTAGAGTCGGGCGCGTACGCTGAAAAACTACTTGAGATAGGTGAAGGTCGAATCGAAACTGACGAAGAAGGTATGGTTCTATTCACTAACCAATTTTGTCACGTTGTGGATTCGGAAGACGCACTCATTGCTCAAGTTTTTCCAAATTTGCAACAGAACATCTACGATGAAAGTTGGCTATGTGAAAGAACTATACTAGCAACCAAGAAATGAGACAGTTGCGAAAATCAATAAAATTATCTTGGACCAAGTAACCAGCGATGCAACAACCTACAACTCCATCGACACAGTCATGTCATCTGAAGACTGTACGAGCTACCCCGTGGAGTTTCTTAACTCTTTGGAGCTATCCGGGGTGCCATCACATAAGCTCGAATTAAAAGTCGGTATACCCGTTTTGTTAATGCGCAACTTGGACGCCCCGAGACTATGTAATGGCACTAGATTGCGAGTCATTGAACTAGGCAGGCATATTGTTAAGGCCACAATTTTAACTGGAGAAGCTAAGGGTGAAAATGTTCTTATTCCACGCATCCCAATAATACCCAATAACTTACCCTTCAATTTCAAACGTTTACAGTTCCCACTTAAAGTTGCATTTTCTATGACTATTAATAAATCGCAAGGGCAAACTTTGAAGGTAGCGGGGATACATTTAGGCACGCCCTGTTTTTCCCATGGGCAGCTATACGTAGCTTGCTCACGTGTATCTAAATCCCAAAACCTACATATTTACGCTGAACAAAAAAAATCAAATAACATAGTATACAGGAGAATATTGCAGTAAAAACACAGATAAATTAACACAGATGTTCACCTATTCCAATTACATACCACATAATTCTTTACTTATTACAAAATCTATTAAAGAAACCGCATCAAAATCCGTTGCGTAGTTTTAAAAATGTAAGCATACGTAGGGACATAGGGACAAAGAAAGCAACTTTGTTTTATACTATGTAGTGATTAAATAAAAGTAACATTGGTCCGACCTGTTTGTTAGTCAGTGTTAAGTAATCCGTTTGTGCTGGATAGGATAATCTCAAGCCCGGGGAAGGACATAGGGCTACTTTGCATAAACACACCATACAGGTAAAGATTGATGAAGAAACCACTAGACTTAGCATTTTGAAATTTGCAGAGTTCTATTATAGCTTAAAGTAATGAGCACTTAGAAAGGAATTCAGATAATTCTACCCTCAAGGGATTCCTTCTAAATATTAGGTATAATAATAATAAGCTGGCAACACTATGTGTCACTTATCTAATATTTTATTTGTTCAACAAAAATATACTATATAATCAAAAACGAAGGTACAAGATAAAGAAAATATATAGATAAGAATGATAACGAGAGCAGCAGTACGTCGAGCACGCCTACAACCTCCGGACCCGTCGCTCAGCTCCGCCTCACCGCCGCCGGAACCCAGTCCAACCGTGAGTGTTGTGATACCGGCCTCGGCAGTTGCGTCGAGCTCGAGCGACGAGTATTTCTCTCCGCCTACGACGCCACCACCTGCTCGTCGACGGGGAGGACGCCGGCCGCCGGATTGTTTAGGACCGCGAGACCCATCGGTCTCTGATAGGGTCCCAGCTCCCGGCGGAAGTGTGCAGCGCATGAGATGGACACAAACTATCAACGAAAATGTCATGCGTGCATACTATGGGGCTACAGAGGGGGGAAGTAATCTGACCGCGTACCGTGTTCGGATGCTCTCTCTGTTTCAGGTGCTTGAGCCAGCTGTCAACGTTTCAGCACAACGACTATCGGATCAGGTGCGGGTCATCCAGCGTAACCGTATGTTGGATGACACTGTACTTGATCGCCTCCGAACTGAAATGCAGAGAAGCCATATCACTGCTCCCCTGCCGCAGATTGTGGAAGTGGCACAACCACAGCCGACTGCAACATCTAGTCAAGTGACTGATGGGAGTGATGACATGGCTACACATGTAAGTACCCAGTGCAATGAAGAATTGAGGAGCGCTTTGGAGGGTGCGATTCGAGAGTATCGATTCATGCCGCCTGAGCTTAGACCACGCTTACCTCGTTTGCCCATGCATAAAAAAAACAAGGTGCTGGTGTGTGCTCTGGATTCGCAAGTATCAAATTATTTTGATAGTTGCGAAGACCTCACTGATGCGCATTCGATTCTGTACTGTGCAGCTGTTGCGGCATGTCGTGTAGCTCACGTCAAATTTGCTAATGATGACAGAGCTACACGACCAAAACCTGCCGTACCGGCGTGGCAGTGCAGAATTGAGCGCCGCATTAGTGAGGCCAGAGTGCTCATCGGCAAATTAAGCTGCTTTAGGGAGGGCAATACTCGCCCAAGAGTGATGCGCTTTGTGAGGCGGGCATTCTCGGGGACTGATATCAGTCCTCGAGACTATATGTCCTGGGTCACAGAGCGCATCGACTTCCTGAAGCAGAAGGTGTATGCATGGGCAAGCCGTATTCGAAGGTATAAGCGACGGGCGGAACGATACTTTCAGAATCGCACATTCCAGAGCGATGAAAGGTGGGTTTATAGAACTTGGGAGCGACCGATTCAAAGTGTGACTGATACGCGCCCGCCGGATGACGACGCCATGAATTTGTTCTGGCGCAACATCTGGTCGGTGCCTGTCGGTCACACTGAGGGTGATTGGACTCAGGAAGTCGAACGAGCGTGCGACGCAATACCAGAAATGGGGGCAATCACTATCAGCCCCCAAGATGTAGCTTGTGCAGTCCGTCCATTGCCTAATTGGAAGTCTCCAGGGCCGGACGGGCTGCACAACTTCTGGATCAAATGGTTCAGAAGGTCGCACGTTTGTTTGGCGTCGTGGTTCCAGTCATGCTTGGAATCAGGATCGTTGCCCCAGTTTTTGACGACAGGAATAACCCACCTGCTCCATAAATCGGGTAGTACTGCGGAACCCAAAAATTATAGACCGATCACATGTTTGCCGACGGTCTATAAAGTTTTTACATCCATTTTGAGAGCTAAAATTAACCACCACGTAGACAGTAACGGTATCATGTCTCCCTCTCAAAATGGATGTAGGAATGGGTCTCGCGGTACTAAGGAGCTGCTCCTGATTGACATGGCCATCAGTCAACAGGTTCGCCGATCCCGTAAGGATCTGTCGACATGTTGGATAGATTACAAGAAGGCTTATGACTCTGTGCCGCATACATGGCTCATGAGGGTGCTAGAGTTGTATAAGATCGATGCCACTCTGCGCACCTTCCTGATGTCGTGTATGGGGCAGTGGAGGACCGTCCTTCGCTATCCAGGATGTCGACAAATCCAGAGGAATAGTGAACCGATAAGGATTGAGCGGGGTATATTTCAGGGTGACAGTTTGAGTCCGCTTTGGTTCTGCTTAGCCTTGAATCCTCTAAGCACACTGCTGGAGAATTCAAGTCTAGGCTATCGGTTGAAGAGAGGAGGTCAGGTAATATCTCACCTTCTTTACATGGATGACTTAAAACTCTTTGCCCCCAACAGTTCACAGCTGATGGAGCTACTGAAAGTAACAGAAACTTTCAGTAGCGCCATCAGGATGGAATTTGGTGTGGACAAATGTGCAGTCATGCATGTCAAGCGAGGGGAGATTGTGGAATCCGAGGGAATTCAGCTCTCGGATTCCATAAACCTTAGATCCCTCTCTTCAATTGAGACCTATAAATATTTGGGTATGGCGGAAGCGTTGGGCATCAATGCTTCTGACATGAAACAATCGTTGAAGGAGCGCTTCTTTGGCCGCCTGAAGAAAGTATTTAATAGTGTTTTGTCAGGCGGAAACAAGGTGCGCGCCTTCAACGGATGGGTCATGCCAGTTCTGATGTACTCTTTCGGCATACTCAAATGGACACAAACGGAACTCGATGCCCTGGATAGGAGAGTCCGTACATTGTTGACAGCATATCGGATGCATCACCCACGGTCATCGGTGACGAGACTGTATATCCCGCGGAAGTGTGGCGGTCGTGGCTTCTTAAATGCTAAGACCCTGCACAACCGTGAGATATGCAGTCTCAGGGAATATTTCCTAGAAGCCAACGTGGGGATGCATCGAGATGTAGTTGCAGTGGACAAGGGCCTCACCCCGCTCTCCTTGGCTAAAGAGAACTGGTGCATACCTGTAGTGCTCAAGACTAATGATCGCGAGGAGGTTTGGAAGAGTAAGGAGCTTCACGGACGCTTTTTCCGGGCCCTACACGGGCCCGATGTCGATTTCTTAGCGTCCGTATCCTGGCTACGATTCGGTGATCTATTTGGAGAAACCGAAGGTTTTGTCTGTGCAATTATGGACGAAGTTATTATGACGAATAACTACCGGAGATTTATTGTGAAGGATGGCACTGTTGACATTTGTCGGGCATGTCACCGACCGGGAGAATCAATCCGTCATATTATCTCTGGATGTTCTCGTCTCGCTAACGAAGAGTACTTGCATAGACACAACCTTGTGGCCAGGATTATCCATCAGCAACTTGCTCTGAAATACAACCTCGTGGAATCAGAAGTACCATACTACAGGTATGTGCCCGATCCAGTTCTTGAAAATGGCAATGTCACATTGTACTGGGATCGATCCATCATCACTGACAGGACTATTGTAGCCAATAAACCTGATGTAGTGGTGGTGGATCGATTGGAGAAGCGCGCAATGATTATTGACATAGCAGTTCCGCATGACGTGAACCTCGTGAAGGTCGAGAAAGACAAGCAAATAAAGTATCTTGACTTGGCCCGCGAGGTTGTCGACATGTGGGATGTGGACTCAGCGATCATTGTGCCGATAGTTGTTACTGCCAATGGCTTAATTGCCAAGAGCCTCGACCAACATCTAAGGAGGCTCTCGTTAGGCGGCTGGATCAAGGGCTTGATTCAGAAGGCAGTACTTCTGGACACGGCCCGCATCGTCAGGAGGTTTCTCTCTCTGGAGCCCTGACCGCCGGTAGCTTGGACCCTGTTCCCGATACCGATGGGCTACTATTTTTTATATTTTTAAATGTTTTTATTTTTTATTAATATTTAAAAATGTATTTTATAGGTAAATATAATTAATAAATGGTGATAATAATAATAATAATCATTTAATTCAGGTAACAAGACCCATACAATATATACCTTATAGACTAACATACATAACTAACTAACTAAATTACATTACTTGTTGAAGGAAAAAATTTTTACCCAGGTGGGTCCCGGCCTTGCCGGGGAATCCCACACCGATCCGTCGGTCTGCCCCTCACGTAATCTGGGAGGGGGCAAAACTCTGCATAATAGTGCCGCGCCTTCTGCGCGGCAGGCTGCTTTAGCGCCCATAACACTGGCTGCGACTTACGCGCCACATGACACGACCACGGCTGCGACCTACGCGCCTAATGACACATCGACGGCTGCGACTTCCGCGCCTACCACCCCGACAAACGTCATACCTTCCACGAGTGCCTGGCAACAGAGCATCGTTCGGAATAGTATCACGAACAACCCCGACAATGACACCGACAACCCACAAATCTCTAGCCTCGAAGGCGAACTCCGCGCGCTGGCACTCCAGCGCGAGAAGATCGAAGCGAGGCTAAAGAACATAAACACCGAACACCACGGTACGGGAAAGGAAGCTGGATCAGGTAACTCTGGTTTTATCTCTGTGGACGAAGTACGCTCGCTGAAAGGAAAGCGCGGAAAGATCCGGAACAGGGAAAGAGATCTCAGCAACCGTTTGCGCAGAATCCGCGAAGGCAATAGCCAGCGCGATGCAAAAACGGTTGTCTGTAAGGGAGTACGCGACCAGCCGCAAGTACGCGAAGGGGACACCCAGCGCGAAAAGCGACCGGACGCGGAAACACATGGGCAGGGACCATTACGCGAAGGGGAAACCCAGCGCGAACCGTCACTGCCCATACCAGAGTCACACGGGGACTGCAACCAGAACCGTACCAACACGACCAACACAACCAACACGACACGGGACCAACCCCAAACCAGTAGAAAGCGAGGCAAGCGGTCTGGATTTCTACGCCCGGTATCAACGGCACAGAACGCGTCAAACCCTTCGGAACCGCTACCTGGACCAAGTGGCCAGGGAGCGGCGAAGAGGGAACGTCCTAACGACACGGCTTCACCGAGTACGCTCCAGGGGGATGCCAAGCGTACGAAAATCCAGACCGCTCAAGGGGGACAAAAAACCTATGCGCGGGCCACTCAGGACATTCCTGCGCGGCTCGCCGTAGCGATTTGTCTCTCGCCTCCCTCTCGAGACATGACCCCTGACGAGGCCGAGCACATTAAGCTCAGCCTTGAAGACCTCGTCATGGACGCTGATCCCTCCATTCCACTCCCGGCCTTCCGTGGTTATCCACGAATAGCGGACGGCACCGTACAGATGTGGTGTGAGGATGACAACGCCCTGACTTGGCTGACCCTGAATGTGCCTAAAATTAAGATGCCCAACACCGACACAACACTAACAGTGATGAGGCAATCTGAAGTGCCGACCCGTGTCCGAGCAGCGCTCTTCGTACCCAGGTACAACGGAGACATAGCGCGGCTCCAGAGTGTTCTGAGACGTCAGAATACCTGGTACGACATCGGGAGATGGTCACTGTACAGGGCGACATCGGTCGGTGGCGATAACCATGGGACTTATCTAACCCTGGGTATCCCACCGGACGAAGTTGAAAAGGTCTTGGGGAGGGAGCGACGTATATCGTATCTGCTTGGATCGATATACGTGCGCTTCTACCCCAATACCCGACCCTCAGTAACCCAGACGGAGACCCCAAGTGCGACACCAACACAACCGACACAGACGGCATACGACTCGACAATGGCAGAACTGGAGGAGGAGATGGCCAGAGCGGCGATGGCTGACGCGAAAGCAGAAAGTGCCCCACCCACATCACCGGGGTGGACGGAGCATCTGCTCGCCTCGTCGCCGGGCGACGACCAGCATGGTTTGGAGGGCGGGGGGGAACTTTCCGATGGATCGGTCTCCTCCTAACTTCGCTCCACTGCCATTGTCGACCAAGTCCAGCCCCCTTAACATCATCCAGACCAATCTCCAGCATAGCCAGACTGCCACGGCTTGCTTACGCAGGGCGCTGGAGGTAAAACCCCGAACTATTGCACTGATCCAAGAGCCGTGGATCAGAAACAACAGAATATGCGGCCTCAGTAACATCGGAGGTAAGCTAATTCTTGATACACAGAGCACAGACAAACCACGAACCTGTGTCTACATACCCAAAGATTTACCTTCCACAACACTCACACAATTCTGTTCCAGAGATCTGACAGCAGTCAGGCTCAACACTGACGCCGATACACCAGACATTGTTTTAGCCTCGGTATATATGCCAGGCGAACATGAAGACTGCCCACCAAAGGAGATGACTGACCTGGTGCAGCACTGCGAAGATGCCAACCTGAGCCTGGTCATCTGCACGGACTCAAACGCTCATCACCCGCTTTGGGGCTGCAACAAAGCCAACTCCAGGGGCGAGGTATTGTGCACGTATCTATTCTCTACTAACCTTAACATCGTAAATCGCGGCTCGGAACCCACTTGGGTCACAGCCCGCGGACAAACCATTATTGACCTAACCCTAGCCTCAGAAAGCGCAGCCAATATTATCTCCAATTGGCATGTATCCAACGAACCTTCTTGCTCTGATCATAGAAGGATTCGCTTTTCACTATCAGCTAACACAAAAAAACCCGAACCAAGGCGCAATCCACGCCGAACAAACGTACCTGGCTACAAACGACTTTTGGCCTCCCTGCTAGCCAGGCACCAAACACCTCTAAACATAACGGATCCCAAACAACTTGAAGACACAGTAACGAAGCTCTCAGAATACATAATTGAAGCCTACCACACCTGCTGCAAACTAAAAGACCCGAACGCCAAGGGCCAGGGAAACTCTTGGTGGAATGCGGAACTAAGTAAGCTCAGGCTAGCGGTACGCAAACAATTCAACAGAGCCAAAAATTCCAGGCTACCTGAGGACTGGAAACTTTACAAAGAAACCCAATATACCTTCAAAAAACAAATCAGGGCTGCCAGTAGAGCAGCCTGGCGAAAATTCTGCGAGAATATTGAATCACACAGCGAGGCCGCGCGGGTGAGGAAAATCCTATCCACTGATCAAAACCGCACCCTCGGGTCGCTGAAAAACCCTGATAACACATATACGAAATCAGACTTTGAAACAAGCAAAGTTCTTTTGGAAACTCACTTTCCAGACTGCAGCCTCTCCGAGGACATGTCATGGACAAGTGAGCCAACATACACACCAAACAACCAGGATTGGTACAGAGCCTGTAGCATAGTAACAGAAGACCGAGTAAGGTGGGCAATTAAAACCTATAAACCCTACAAATCTGCAGGCCTAGACGGAATTTTCCCAGCTCTACTGCAATGGGGAGTTGATCTACTCACATCATGGCTGGTCGCGATCTATCGTGCCTGCCTAGCACACAACTACGTACCACGTGCATGGCGAGAAGTGAAAGTTATTTTCATCCCTAAACCAGGCAAAACAGACTACACACAACCCAAAGCGTACAGGCCAATAAGCCTGACATCTTTTCTACTGAAAACCCTTGAGAGACTTTGTGACCGATACATCCGGGACGGCCCCCTCCGGGAGCTGCCACTACACAAACAACAACACGCCTACTCCACAGGGAAATCAACAGAATCAGCACTGCACAGTGTGATTTCCAAGATTGAATGTGCGGTAGACTACAAAGGTTCCTCACTAGCGGCTTTTATTGACATAGAAGGTGCTTTTGACAAAACCATTTTCCATAGCATCAACGCAGCTCTCGAAGTGCACGGTGTGGACTCGACCCTGCGAGGATGGATCACCAACATGCTCAGACTGAGAGCCGTACAAGTCACGGTGAACGACACCACAAGAGCCATCGTGGCGAAAGGATGCCCGCAAGGAGGCGTACTCTCACCACTACTATGGAATCTCGTGGTAGATAGCCTCATAGGGCGCCTAAATGATAAAGGCTACTTTACGGTGGGCTACGCTGATGACATAACCATAATAATAAACGGCACACATGAAAACACACTATGCAACCTTATGCGTCAAGCCTTGAAGATAGTAGAGGACTGGTGCAAGGAACACAGATTAGCAGTGAACCCTACTAAAACCGAACTTGTCCTATTCACAAAGAAAAGGAAGTTGGCAACCCTACAGTTACCACACTTCTTTGGAACCACGCTAAGCCTATCGACTGAGTCCAAATACCTGGGCATCTATTTGGACAAACAGCTGAACTGGGCTAAACACACCGACTACATCACCACAAAAGCCAGCATAGCCTTATGGCAATGCAAAAGACTGCTTGGCAGAAATTGGGGAATAAGTCCCAAAATCACCTACTGGCTATACACCACAGTCATCCGACCAATTGTCACATACGGTTCTCTGGTTTGGTGGCCCAGGACCAATCTGAGCACAGCCCAGAAAGAGCTGGATAAACTACAAAGGTTAGCCTGCGTAGCGATTACCGGCAGTATGAGAACGTCACCCACAGCGGCTCTACAGGCGATGCTGGGACTGCCACCTCTAAACCTTGTCGTGAGAGAGGAGGCGACCCTAGCGGCTTTTAGACTGGATATATCCGGTACCCTAAGTAAAGATTCCAGAATCAAACATACACGGATAAAAGAGGATGCGATCAAACGACAGCCCATGATGGCATCACCCAACGACAGAACCTTGAAGATACACTGTTTCCAAAAACACTACAAAATAGAGCTCACAGCGGAGCTGTGTGACTACTCAGGCCCAAATGAGCTAAGGATCTACACCGATGGATCAAAGACCGACCTCGGTACTGGAATCGGAGTCTTCTCTGAAGACCTAAACATTAAAATATCCAGACCCCTAGGAATGCTTAACACTGTCTACCAAGCAGAATGTGTAGGCATCATCCAGGCAGCACATGCCATTGAGGCCAGGGAGGTTACGGATACACACATCCGTATACTCTCCGATAGTGCCTCAGTACTTCAATCCTTAGAGAAAAACCAGATCACGTCGAGACTAATACTAGAATGCCATAATGCACTAGAACGTATTACGGTAGAAAACCGCAATACGGTGACACTACAATGGATCAAGGGGCACAGTGGATCACTGGGCAACGATGCGGCTGACGAACTCGCCAGGAGGGGCTCCAGCTCAAAAGCCCTCGGACCCGAACCCATTGTGCCCATCCCGTTCAATCAGCTAAGAAGTTGGGTAAAAGACTACACACAAATACGAGCGGAGGAATGGTGGACCTCGACACCAGGGTGCAGGCAGTCCAAGGAGGCTATGCCATCCCTAGATATGAAGCTGACCAGGCGCCTTCTGCACCTGGACAGGGATAGCTTGCGACTGGTGTCGGGGACCATCACCGGACACTGCTCACTGAACAAACACTTTCACACCTTAGGCATCACTGATAGTCCTCTGTGCAGAGCCTGCATGGGGGCGGATGAAACGGTGGCACATGTACTCCTTGAGTGCACTGGCGTCACCCAGATCCGCAGGGAAACCCTTGGAACACCAAACTCCCTTGCGGATGCCCTGAGAAGACTGGGAAGATTGATCTGCTTCTGGAGGGAGGTGGGCTGGTTGGAGTAGTCGGCCGCCATGGCTCACGTACAATGGTCCATATTTACGGACTAAGTGCGGAAACCAAACCCCCCTAACATAGAACATACATTACTTGTTAGTAGGTATAGTATCTTATGCCTATGTTAGTTACTTCACTTCACTGAGCGATCGTGTGGCACTTGTCCGCGGAAGCGACGGAACACCACGCCCTTCGGCCAAAAGTCCTCCACCATGACGAGCTGCAGATAACACGTTGGTAACCGCACCACAAACGCCCTGAAGTTGACGTTGCGGTGCGAGTCCAACAGCTGCACTCTCGGCGTGTAGTTGGTCTTTCGGCGCACGTACTCGACGATGTCCTCCGCCGTAGTGGTGTAGTGGAGGCGGGAGATGTACACCGGCGTGTTCGGCATCGCGGCACGTATGGTATTGGGCTCCACGGGAGCCATGCCGCAGCGGTTCTTGGATAGAAGTTCAAAGGTTGTATGGAAACTAATTTTGAAATTAGAAGTCTGGGATGTACTATATGAAGGTACATTAAAAAAAAAAAGTATTAAAAAAAATGTCGCGTAACTTAGTGTGGCAGACCAAATTCTACGCGAGCGAAGCCGCGGCCAAAAGCTAGTATAAAATAATGTAAAAAATTACCATATAAGCTGATGGCAGTTCCAAGACGTGACTCCATTAGCTACGCCGTAGCCAGCGCGAGCTACGCCGTAGCCAGCGCGAGCTACGCACACAATAGTATCACAATAGTATCACAATTGTGGGTGTTAACTAAATTTGTTATGATTTGTTTCTTATTGTTAATATATGTGATTTTACTATCAATTATTGTCTATTATGTCGAAACATGATTTATTGTGTGTGCACACTAATTTGTGGTTACTTTATTTCGATAATTGTTATCGATGGTTTTATTCAAAACAATTGTTGACACGTTACTTTGAATGTAAAACGAATTACTTTATGAAATCACTATTGTTTATTCATGACAATTATTAGTGTGGTATTTGATTGCTTTATAATTAAATCTTATTAGATTTAGTACATTGTAGTGTTTTGTATCAAGTAAACGCGTGACGCACTTCCGTGCGTCATGGGCAGACTTGTATGGAGAGGTTACAAGGTGGGGGCATCGCCTTATAAAAGAGCGTGCACTCCGTAAGTATGGCAGTCGATCCTCGGATTCGACTCAGTAAAAAGTTCCTGCTCCCGACAATACTGTCGGTTTACCTGGTACAGCGCTGCTGTATATTCACATAGCTGTATAGGCTTGCTGCTAGCGAGCGATACACTTTGTATTTGGGTGGCTTATGCTACTGTACGAACTATGAACCTTAAGGGTTTGTTCGTTTATCATTGGGTGGCTTAGGCTGCTGTACGAACTATAAACCTTAAGGGTTTGTTCGTTTATCATTGGGTGGCTTCGCCACTGTACGAACTGTGGGACCTTAATGGACTGTTCGATTAACTGTATTGTTGCTGTACCTTGAACTTACTTTATTCTTGTTACTGATTACCATTTGTATTGTGTTTTCTTTACTAATAGTGTGTAATTGTTTTCACAGGTATGTTGTTTATCCCTAATGGGATAATGGGAACGCCCATACTCCTGACGATGTACTATACCGCTCGGCGCTCCTCCTCGATCGCCCACTGACGATCCTACATCAGAAGTGGGATAGCCTCTTAATGATTCCGCATGGCTTTCCTAGTTATCGTATGTATTTTCCACTCTTGTTTTGACAGCTTCCTCTCTTGGGATTACCTAGCGCTGAGCTAAGGCTGTTTTAATGGCATTCATAAATCACCTACCCACATTAATTTCATTGTTTGATTTTACATACTCCAACAGTTACCGCTACCCTTATTTACCTACCTAAGTGTCAAACAAATTGCTGTTTGTACTGTACTGGCAAACGTATTCTTGTACGGTTAATAATTGTGATGAACTATGGTTAACTGACTCTTGGACAATACAACAGTGCCTGTAGATGGTTTAATTGAAATGAATGCTGCGACTTTGATGGGATAATATGTACCGAACAAATTCTAAGTGAAGTAGAAATAGTTGGTTGCTAGGGTTTAGAGCTTTCATGTGATACTGGATCAATCATAGTATGCTGTGAGATTTTTAATTTCATTTTTTGCAGTTAATATGACCGAAAAAATAGTGCTATCATTTCAAGAGTTAATGTTATTGACCAATGCTGTATTCCTTTGATAATACAACTGTTTAATAGTTTAACAATTGTTTCAGCTATTGACAGTGTGGAGATAGAAGTAAATCTGTCTCGTGCAAGAAAACAAGCAGCACTGGTTATCGGTAAAGGTGCCGAAAGTTTGACGTTCGATACTTTATTTTGTTGGGTACTTTATATTGTTGGGTACTTTGTTAGTGGTTAATCTGTTAGTGGTTAATCTGTTAGTGGTTACTCTGTTAGTGGTTACTCTGTTGATGGTTACTTTGTTATTGGATACTTTGGTTCTAGATCCAAAATGATATTTGTTAAAATCTTTGAGTAACAATGTACGAAAAATCCCTGAATGTCCATCAGTAACTGTTAATGATGTCAATGTTGACAATGATGATGATGATGATGATTCATCTGCTGCTGACATACTATAGCTGAATTGAGATGTCTATGTTGACTATCGTTTGTATTTGAATGTTGATCTTGACGCTTATGCGGGTTGTCTATGTTGACGCCTATGCGAGTTGTCTATTCGACTTCAAGTTACTTGTCGAATCCCATGGTGTGATTTCGGCTGATTTGTTGAGCTATGTATTGTCTGTAACAGTATGGTTATTTTGACTGGTTATGATGCAAATTTTGCTAATGTTTTACTTCAGGACTACTTCAGGATTTTTCTTTACAACATACCTTTTGCTAATTAAAGCTTTTTGTCAGAAAGGCCGATCGATATTTACCAAGAACTTTATCGCTACACGAGGACGTGTAGAATGTCAGTCTGGCCGTGTAGGAGATGGTTTATTAATCACAATTGTGGGTGTTAACTAAATTTGTTATGATTTGTTTCTTATTGTTAATATATGTGATTTTACTATCAATTATTGTCTATTATGTCGAAACATGATTTATTGTGTGTGCACACTGATTTGTGGTTACTTTATTTCGATAATTGTTATCGATGGTTTTATTCAAAACAATTGTTGACACGTTACTTTGAATGTAAAACGAATTACTTTATGAAATCACTATTGTTTATTCATGACAATTATTAGTGTGGTATTTGATTGCTTTATAATTAAATCTTATTAGATTTAGTACATTGTAGTGTTTTGTATCAAGTAAACGCGTGACGCACTTCCGTGCGTCATGGGCAGACTTGTATGGAGAGGTTACAAGGTGGGGGCATCGCCTTATAAAAGAGCGTGCACTCCGTAAGTATGGCAGTCGATCCTCGGATTCGACTCAGTAAAAAGTTCCTGCTCCCGACAATACTGTCGGTTTACCTGGTACAGCGCTGCTGTATATTCACATAGCTGTATAGGCTTGCTGCTAGCGAGCGATACACTTTGTATTTGGGTGGCTTATGCTACTGTACGAACTATGAACCTTAAGGGTTTGTTCGTTTATCATTGGGTGGCTTAGGCTGCTGTACGAACTATAAACCTTAAGGGTTTGTTCGTTTATCATTGGGTGGCTTCGCCACTGTACGAACTGTGGGACCTTAATGGTCTGTTCGATTAACTGTATTGTTGCTGTACCTTGAACTTACTTTATTCTTGTTACTGATTACCATTTGTATTGTGTTTTCTTTACTAATAGTGTGTAATTGTTTTCACAGGTATGTTGTTTATCCCTAATGGGATAATGGGAACGCCCATACTCCTGACGATGTACTATACCGCTCGGCGCTCCTCCTCGATCGCCCACTGACGATCCTACATACTAATTAAAATTTAAAATGTTGCTTATTTATCCTGTAAAGTTATTTTCATATTAATTGAATGCATGAAGGTATGCGCCCGCGACTCTGTCCTCGCTTAAGTCGAAAAACAACATTTAGGGCGGGTTGCTTCAACTAACCATTACTGACCGGTAATAGTAAAAAATGGCGATAACTATCGTCAAATTAAAAAAAAGTGGATTGTTTCACAAAATCATACGTCAATCATAACCGACCAGTCATCGTAATTTCGAGTTGTCAAACAGCTACTTCAAACATCAAAATATTATGGAATCTCTTTTTGAATAACTTTAACTGACGGATTTTTATGTCATGAAACAACCCGTTACATTTAACGTACGTTAAACCTCGCACGTCATAGTAACTTTTTAACCGTCCGTATGTAACGTTAACCGACTGTTTGAAACAACCCGCCCTAAGTCGCAAGTTCTAAGAACTATAAGTGTCGGTAGAGGGATCGTTATGTTCTTATTCTGGCACAACCCAAGATCTTCTTAAAATTTAGTGAACGTGCATAATATAAATATTATCCTGAACAATTCGTGCAATGATCACAGTTTGACCAGGAAAAAACAATAACAAATACAGAGCTAGTCAGGATTATTTTTAACTACCTTTTTCCCGTGACTTCGTCCTAGATCTCAGTTTTTTTATAATGAAATAAAGCCTATCTCCTCACTCCATACAGACGAAAAGATTTAATTACTTACACTACAATCAAAATAACAACTAGTAACAGAATGTACAGATACGTGCGTGTGTGTGCGTGTCTACGCGCCGCTTGAACTAAAACCAGTTTCGAGAACACGTTCGACGCGGGAAGAGGTGAGGAACAGTGTTTTGGAGGGAGGCGGGGCGTGTCGCTACTGTACGGTAGTACTAATATTTATACTGTGTTGTAACACTCACAGATAACGTAGCTTCATATTAGCGAAATAATTTACAGAGAAAGACCTGAAGAGAGATCTATTCCCAACTGTGGGCATCTAAAGGTTGACATGATCAATGCGGATATCAGTTGACGGTTGAATACATAGTCACGTGAGCGAAGCCGCGGGCTAGTGTACTGTATTTCCTTCAAAGCACAGTAATTGTTAGGTACAAAAGTTGTTCATGACCACAAATAAGGACAAACATGTCGTCGCTAACTAGTGTTCAGCCTTATCTGTGGTGTCACTAACATTGGGGGGAAATTATTTCGTTAATTGCGTTTGCTTCGTACTCGCTCATGAACGTGTTACTTATTAATAGAGGCTACTAATCATTTCATTATTTTACTAAATAATTATTGAACATCAGTCAGTTCAGTATATTAAACTAATTAGTGTATTTTATAATAAAAAAGTGTGTTCATGGTTCATAAGATGCAAACAATATACATTTGTTTCTTTCTAATACTATCTGTCAGTCTGGCATACGACATGGATTTATATGTTTATGATTATGATAGTTATTTCTGTAAGTTTTTTTGTTTATTACCGTCGCTGTGCTGTATAGTTAAATAAAAAAATAATTAAATACCTAGCTACCTAGCGCCTGATAACAACAGTTCGGTCTGATTATAATCAAACCATTCACTTAAACAGTGTTCTATCTCGTATGTTTTGACACTAAGGTGTCACTACAGCGGTTTAACTACAACTCTTCATTTGTGGCTTTTGTGGAAGAGACATCACAATTTTGACAATAACACTTTTAGTTCCTATGATACACTATCTGGAGATTGTTTAGACATTTTTTTGCATTTTTTAATGAAGCGGAATTTTAGCGGGTTCTTTCTTTCTTAAATAAATAAATAATGTGTGTAAACTCCCTTACAGCTAACACACATTGATTATATTCCAATTGGTAACACTGAAATTATACCTATCTGTTTAAAAATAGACTTCGTTTAGGCACAGATTATTTATTTATTTAAGAAAGAAAGAACCCGCTAAAAATCTGCTTCATTAAAAAATGCAAAAAATGTCTAAACAATCTCCAGATAGTGTATCATAGGAACTAGAAGTGTTATTGGCAACTATACAGATGACAAACCAAAATGTGCTCAGCACGCCACGGTCACGACTACATGACAGACTTCTATACGTCATTCCATAGAGTATGTAACTTACCATGGCGCCGAGGGCACGTTTTTCATTTTATGACGTAGCGGTCAAAAGGTTAATAAGCACTGATGCTAAATGTAACATATAAATATTTTTTTGCTTTTAGTTGAAAAGAACCATGGGGCCAAACCTAACCCGACGTCATTGTACACATTTGGTTACAACCGGAGCGATGTATTTCAAATGGGCATTTCTTTAAAGAACAAAAAACCGAATAAGATCGCCAATATATTTATAAAATATTCGTCAGGTGAGTTTATGGTTCGTGGTGATTTAAAGACCACACCGTCTCTTCCGTAGTTTGTTCAGAGACGATAGACGACTAAGAAACAATAATAGTTGGAGCAGTACCTACGCGGTTGTTATAAGACAAAACATTTGCCAAGGAGTCATTAGGTTCCTATGGAGAGGAACGAGCTAGAAACTGTTTTAAAGTCAATAAAATAGTACAAACTAAGGTTTCAACATTCATGTTGAATCTACCATGTTTTTTTGAAGTTTATATTTTTTCATATTTTGAATTGTCACGTGGTGACCGCGTGAGGTGCGATCGACCATGGCAACTAATAGTCGGAAATAAATTATCGACTGAGGTCGCAACAATAGCATTATACTTTTAATCAAGATAAGACAATATTACAGTAGGCACACTAGGTAGGACGGTGGCCGAGGGCTCAGACGGTAGATGGGCGTGGCTCTCTCCAAAACGTGGCCTGCAGTCCGGTGAGACACTTAGCTTAGTCAGCTGCCGGCCGGGAAAGAAGGCAAGAGTCCTGCGCGCAGAGCCTTAAATAGGCCGGCGGGGTGCTGGGTCGAGGAAGTGCGAGCACTGCCACTGCGACCCGCGTCACAGTATATTTAAGTGTTATTTTGCTTCTTTGTAACTTTCCAGGTGAGAAGAAATGGAAAGAAGGACCATTTTTTACGCATGACGGATCTTATTATTATTATATCCATCGTGATTTATCGTACAGCAATATAAGTATTGAAATCGAATTATATACAGCAACAGGACTTTGTACCAGAAAAGTAATAGCTGAAGGGAGAGATAACACGAAATGTAGGTGAAATAGAACTTTATATGAATAGATAAAACCGGCACTGCTATGATGATCACGTGTCAACCGTTCATTACAGTAATGACGTTATTATAATATTAAGACCACGTTCAGCATTGGATCAATAAATTGGTTTAATATTTCTTACAGATGATGGAATGTGTTTGACTCCAAATAAGTGTATAATTGAAGTGAATCTTTTAAATATCAAGTGTGATGGTAAGTATAATTTCGATGTTCTCTGTACATAGATTATCTGTGTTTCTGCGCAATATTTCAGAGATTCAACAATCACAGGTCTCTTAAACTGAAAATGCAGGTATTTTGTTCCGATAGAGTTAGCTGGCTATACTCTCTGGTCTATCCAGAGAGTATAGAGTAACCACAGAGATATCTTCACACAACCGTGCTATGGTAGGTGCCATAGATACCCGAGTAGGTGCGATACTACAGCGCGGCGACGGCAACGTATAATAGTAGTTGTTATGCGTCAGTGTGTGGACATCGACTATTAATCTTCTAGACACTTCATGGTAGATATTTCATCGAAATTCGATATTTATATTTTTTATTTATTAAATATTTATTCATACGTCTAAAACGAAATCTGAAAATAATAAAGTAATTTTAAGACGTATAAAAGTATCCCATCGTTATCACCGTATCAGGAACAAGTTCCAAAGCTACCGGCGGTCAGGGCTCCCGAGAAAGGAACCTCCTAACAACACAAGCCGCGTCCTGAAGTACTGCTTTCTAAATCAAGTGCTTGATCTATCTGCCCCATGAGAGCCTTCTTAGTGGTTGGTCGAGACTGTTGGCAACTATGCCATTGGCTGTAACGACTATCGGCACCATGATTGCTGAGACACAAAATATGACATAAAATATGGCGACAACCTCGCGAGCCAAGACTTTATTTATCTTTCTCAGATTTCATTAGGTCCATCGACATCAATAATTGCTCGATGTAATTATTATTTTTAATTGGGACGATTTAATTACACAATAAATACCTACCCTAAACGTTTTCAATCTTGTATATCTAGTCGTAAACGGTGGATCTCGAAAGGAAAAGCACTTAACAGAACTCAAATAATTCGTGAAATACACGAATCATAAACAGATTAAAGCTACAAAAGCGTATTACAGCTACTTAGTTAGAATTATAAAGTTGTACCTATTGCAGGTCACTCTATTGGTTCTAAAACTAACAAAGAACAAACGACTCCTCGTCATGGCACCACGGAAACAACAGCGACTCAAAATAACACTAGTGAGTATAACAATACACAAATATCTTGTCAGTCCTCCTTGCTGACGGACTTGTTTGTTACTCCATTGCTCGAGCTGGTCTCTTACAGATCTGGCATAATAAACCACGTAAAACAAAACACTGAGGCATACATTTAGTTTAAAATTTTAATAGAGTACCTCTGATAATTAGATGTCGCTAACATTTTTGCGACAAGAAGGCAGCATAAATTATATTTGTTGGTTTGATCATATAATTCGGTGAGTGTACTCATAAGTGTTTCATAAGTACACTCACTACTAAAAAACGAATAAACTGTGGCAGTAATTCAATTTTGTTTTATTATCTTTCTAATCTTTACCGCAGATTGACAGGAAACTTTTGAATGTCCTTTTCTAATGTTCTCATTCTTACGAAGCTTAACTTTAAATATCTATTTTAACGGGACGTAGAAAACGTTCCATTATATTTGAAATCTTTGCTGACTAAATTGTTAACTAAGTCAAAATCTTTAAAATACCGGTTTAATCAGCAAACATATGTATGAAATCTTAGATTATTAATCGGCCTCTCCGCGTTTCAGTGCACGGAGACCGATCAATAATCTAAGTGTGAAATTTTAATACATTACGTACAGTAGACAGACGACGTCTTAGAATTGCAAAGTTTCTAGTAATACGACAAGCTACTTAGTTGAAAGTATAAAGTTGTACCTATTGTAGGACCGTCTATTCATATTGAAAATGAACAAGGACAAACAACTCCTCGTCATGGAACCACGGAAACCACAGCGACTCAAAATAACACTAGTGAGTATAACAATTACACAAATATCTTGTCAGTCCTTCCTGCTGATGGACTATTTGTTACTCTATTTAATCGCCGTCATTGAAATGTACCCATACTTAGTAATTAGTTACAGTAGACAGATGACACCTTATAAGAGCATTTTTTTTTAATCCTAGTATCCAAGGAGTTTCTAGTAATACGACAAGCTATTAAGTTGGTAGTATAAAATTGTACCTACTGCAGGTCACTCTGTTGGTCCTGAAACTGAACAAGGACAAACGCCTCCTCCTTATGGAACCACGGAAACAACAGCGACTCAAAATAACACTAGTGAGTATAACAATTACACAAATATCTTGTCAGTCCTCCCTGCTGATCTGGCGTAATAAATCATGTTATAAGAAACACTGCTAGGTACATACTTTTAATTCTCAATTTTAAATAAAATACCTCTGATGTTTATATGTCGCTAACATATTTACGACAAAAAGGCAGCATAAATTATATTTCTTGGTTTGATTATATATTTCGGTGAGTGTACTCATAGGTGTTTCATAGGTGGTACACTCACTAATAAACGATTAAACTGTGGCGGTTAGATGTTTACAAGTAAATTCAATTTCATTTCACAATCTTTCTCATTTGTACCGTTGATTGACAGGAAACTTTCGAATGTCCTTTTCCAGTGTTCTCATTCTTTCGAAGCTGAACTTCCATATCAAGTTTAACGGATCATAGAAATGGTTCCATTATATTTAAAATATTTGCTGACTAAATTGTTAAATAAGTCAAAACCTTTAAAATACCGGTTTAATCAGCAAACATATGTATGAAATCTTAGATTATTAATCGGTCTCTCCGCGTTTCAGTGCGCGGAGCCCTATCAATAATCTAAGTGTGAAATTATAACAAGTTACGTACAGTAGACAGATGACGTCTTAGAATTGCAAAGTTTCTAGTAATACGACAAGCTACTTAGTTGGAAGTATAAAGTTGTACCTATTGCAGAACCATCTATTGATATTGAAACTGAACAAGGACAAACAACTCCTCGTCATGGAACCACGGAAACAACAGCGACTCGAAATAACACTAGTGAGTATAACAATTACACAAATATCTTGTCAGTCCTTCCTGATGATGGACTTTTTTGTTACTCTATTGGACGATATGATTAAGATGTGATGAATAAATAATTATTATGTAGTTACAGATGTAAAGCCCTTTGGAAGTACAATCATCGCTGTCATCATAATTTGTTCAATTATCGGAATGGTGATAATTGTGCTACTTCTTATTGCCATTGGGAAATATTGGCAATACAAACGCCATCTATCAGCCACATCGCAGTTACCAGCAACCCCAGTAAGTTTAAACCAGATTTACGTAGCGTTAAAAGACGAAAGAGATGTCTAGTCGAGGTGGATGCGGTACCATCATTAGTAGAAAGCATCTTAAGTGTTAGTAGTGTTCCTAGTGAAACAGTGAGTCCGGGAAGTAACATCACGCTTATGTGCTGTTGTACGGCTTTGGCTGCAGCAAGTTCTGATCAGAGAGAATTCCGAAGCTCATTTTTTTTACCGTTCACAATGCTGTTATCATCGTCGGCGGTAATTAATGACAAACATTTTGGTAAATTTCAATATTTTCAGGAGGTTCCAATTGATGGTGTTTCCATGGTTTTTGTCATATTCACATTAAAGTAAGACTTCTGATTTGTATTTTTTTAGCCCAGCGACCCATTCTACGTTAACCTGCTCTTCAGAAGAGAGTGTGAGGAAGAGATCGCAGAACTTGAACAACATCACTATGAGGAAATAGGTCCACGACAACATGTCACTGGAAGAGCAACTGAAGATGGCTGAAATGTTAAATGACAGCAGCAGGATGGATATGAACAAATGTGCAGTAAGGAATGCGGCAGAACCCTCGATCAGGTTCCTTATAGTGAGCCTTCCTTCCTTATAGAGAGTATATGAATACTTGGGAATGTTGGAGACGTAAGGCATTAAACAGGCTAACATGACATAAACGTTGCAGGAGCGTTTGTTTGGTCACTTAAGTAAGCAGTATTTAGTAAGGCGGATACAAGGCGTGCTTGCCTTGTGTCCACCTCATTAAATACTGCTTACATCATGGCGGCCATGATGTCTTTCTTCGACATACTCGAGTAGACGCACACTTGTTGCCCTGTGTACACTGTTCTCTGTTCATATACAAATGTATTTGGAACAATATAGGTATCTCATTTAATTAAGGCGTTGTGCAATATTGAGTTAGGTTTAATTATTTTTTATTATAACATTGTTTCATAGAGTAGGTTTGCTTTAATATACTTCTGTAGTAATAAGCATTACTATTCTGTTTAATTATTTTATGTTAAGTTAAATTAATTTATTTGTTGTTTTTTATTTTGAATTACTACTTTTTGTACGTATTTCATGAGATTGCTTTGTTTACAGAACATAATAAGAAATGTGTAAAAGTAGGAATCTGATACATCATACTCGTAAGTTAGGGATATTTGTGTACTTATGTGTTTAGGTTAGTACCTAGTTGCATCTATAAGAAAAACTTTCTTTCTTAAACTTTACTTTCAAGATTTAAACCAAATTATAACTTTAAAAAATGTCCATAAAGTTGTTTTATTTACTGCTCCAGTAGTCTTCACTACCGCTTCTTAAAACCTTAGAACCAAATGCAAAATATCCTCAGGTCATTAATATTCATCCTTTGATTATATACTTGTCTAGAAGACACATTGGCAGTTAAACGGCTCAAATAAAGTCTACTATATTTGGTAGACTCACTTCTCACCTGCATTGTCATTTGAATTACGTAGCGATAATGTGCTCTCGAAAATGTTCTAATTACTGGGTTTTTGCTGTCAAATTGTGTCGCAAATATGTGGGAAAACCGTATAATAACACAAAGATCAATTTTCATTGTTAAGTTTTGTGAAAACACACACACATTAATTCGAAACTTTGTAGGGTATTGTGATTAGCCTGTGTTGCTAGTTTATTACTAGGGACATTTGACGAAACTATGGGAACTATGGGTGTCTATGGGATTATGAATTATTATTCTTCGTAAATCATAGAGACTCTGTTTATTAGCAGAAATGTCTTAAAATAATTAGTCAGTTTGACGGTCATACTTATAACAAAAATATCGTGTTTTGATCTATAAATTACTGTTTTTCTTTTTCACTGTGTTTATTGTTGTAACTATAATAAATAAATAAATAATCGACAAAATATAACTTTATTTAACGTATTTTGTGTATGTAACCATCTTCTTCTTAATTAATGGAAGAAAGGGAAGCTAATAATTTGGAGTAGGCATGCAACAAACACGCACACTTTGACACTTTCACTACAATAAGTACTCGGTCGGTACACAAGCTGCGCAAACGGAGACGGTTTTTGCTCGTCGTTTGTTTGCATTGCTCTATCTAGACAGGTATATAATCAAAGTATTCATCGTAAGGTTTTCCCATGTAGTGGTCGGCTTCCAGTAAAACGTGCGGCTGACTGTGAGGTCGAGATAAGTAAACATTACTTATAGTAGGGGAGCCGAAGATGCTAAATCGGGATTTACTCGAGCGTCGTGGATATCTATTGGATTGTGAAGGATAGATGCTAAAAAGAAAAAATGGTTATGAGATGTATGCACTTTCACTGGGGGGGGAAGCGTGTACTGGTTTTCAAAAATGTAAAAACAGTCACATGGAAATACTCGATTGCGTCAGATAGTAATAGTGTATGCGCCCCACGTGTTTCTGGTAACGGAAAATTGTTAATATGCCAGTTTGCATGGTGGGGGTGGCCGTACAAACTCAAACTCAAACTCAAAATCATTTATTTCAAATAAACCATTTACAGGTACTTTTGAATTGTCAGAGTCAGTCAGTCAGAAAGTTGAAGCTAGTTGCTCGTTCCAAACAGTAGGTTTCTATGGAGAAGAACGAGCAAGAAACTCCATGAACAACACTCTTTTAAAATCAATAATATGTATGTTACAAATTTCGGTTACATCATTCATATTGAATCTAGGGTACAATGTGAGAACAATGTAACAAGTCGTGTACATACGTTAAAAGAGGTTTAGATAAAAATATGATCATAATAAGCAATTCAAAATAAATTTAGAATAACCGAGGCAGCTAAGATATGACCAGTCCCAACTAACGGCGCCCGTTCACGAACATGACGCACGGATCGGCATCATTTGGATCAACCATTTTGAAGGGAACCGAATGATCCAACACGCGCGCCACCGTCAGCGTGACACTCCAGTGAGCAAGACATGCTCCCAACCGCCAGGGCACATTCAAGTCAATGAAAGACATACCTCGTAAATGGTAGCTTTAAATAACATAGTGCTCACATGTATGTGCTATGAAAAATTATATAATACTAACACATTGAGTTTCTACAGTGCAAAGATAATGTAGATCTATATCTTCAGCAGCTCCAAAAATAATTAAAAATGCTAATCAATTAATCTATGAACTTTTATGGCTGTGGAGCTAGACCAGCATCCAGCCAAGCATTTTTATCAGTAATGTACTCACCCAACGAATAATATGCTCGCCTGCATAGTGTGCGTTTTATATAAGACTTAAATTTTGTCTCATTTAGTTGAACAATGTGGGGAGGTATTTTATTGTAACATTTTAAACAGTACCCCATGAAAGAAGTATCTACTTTAGCCAGTTTTTACTTTGTTGGGTCTAGACTTAGATATCCACATGACCCACATCCACATGATGGACTGCCTGACTAGCAATTTTTTTTTTTTTAACCTTTATGTTTCTCCATTTAAATTCTAAATTATCTATAGCTTAACTGTTTGTTTTCTATTGCATGATGTGGTCTCCTTTAATTGAGGAAGCACATAGATTTATGTTCTTGTCCGTTATTATATAGCATGTAAGGTGTATTCTTTGTTGGAGATCCTAATAAAATAAAAATATAAAAATATGACCTGAAAAGCGCACATACAAAAAATTAAATCAAAATTATCTAGTTTTAAATATGCACTACGTGAGCTGAAAAAAACGACAGACTTAAAAACTGCCCTATCCACTTACTATGCTTATGCATATTCATGGCTTAGGTACGTAGTACTAATAAGTATTCTGTGGCTTAGGTACGGTATAATTCTTAAGGGAAATAGTGTAGATAGCAACGACCTATTTATCCTACAGAAAAAATGTATTAGGATAATGGTTTATATCGACAATGACGTAAGTTGTAGACCGTATTTTAGGGAACTAGACATTCTAACTTTGACATCAATCTTTATTCTGGAAACGTGTAAATTCGTCAGACAATAACCACACTTCTACCTTAAAGTCACAGATCAACATCGCAGATACGCACCGCGTTCACGGTTTGTAAACATGCTCGTTATACCACCTTCTAAGCTTAAATTACACAGCACGAGTCCTCACATAACATCTATAATAAAATACCAAATGACATAAAAGAGGAACAAAATGACAAAATATTTAATAAACGGCTTAGAAAACTATTGGTGGATAAATGTTATTACTCACTAAATGACTTTTATGATCATGATTTTAATATTATTTATATTTATGATTATATTTAATTGAGCTTGTAATTGAATTTAGATGACATTAATTTTAATTTGTGACATTATTTATTTTAATTGAATTGAATTTTGAATGATTTTTAATTATTTTTTATTTGTTTTTTTATTGCGCTACTACTCATATTTTATTATATTGTTGTGCCCGACAGGGTCCATGTGAACTGTAATATTATAATTATTAAGACCTTATAAACACATGTGATATGCAATAATGATTTGAATTTGAAAAAATAAACGATCATTAGTAAAACTCGAGCGCGTCAGATTAAGGCAATGTAAGTTAATTACATGCAGATAAGTGTGTATTTTAATATTCTGACGATTTGAGCGTGACATAAAGAAATGGGAGAGTCACAAAGTTGCAAAAAAAAAAACGTCACCTAGATATTATTCTCGAGCGCGGTTATTTTATTTTTTATTTTGAAGGAAATTAATTACGAATCACGGAATTCACATAATCTGTCGATTTGCACAAGCCGAAGTAGCTAAAATCAGCAATAAAGTGTGGTGCATGTAAGTTTTTTTGCCCTGGCCGGAGGTCTTCAATTCATTTTAAGGCACAAAAAAAAACTCAACTCTGAAAAACAAAACTCTCCAGATTCTCATACGCTCTTTTTCAAATAAAACAGAGCACTAACACACAAACAGCTATGGCTGCTTATTACGCTTACGCATACTCATGGTTGCGATATGGCGTCATGCTATGGGGGAATAGTGTTAATGTAGATGAACTATTTATAATACAAAAGAAGTGTGTAAGAATTCTAGCCCAAATAGATAACACGGAGAGCCGCAAACCATACTTCATTAAATATCAGATGCTAACCCTGCCGTCAATATATATACTCGACATTTGCGTATTTGTTTTTAAAAACATGAACAAATTCACTAAAATAGAAGATACGCACAACGTCAACACTCGCCACAAAAAGAGGTTATGCGCTCCGTCTTCAAGAATCAAAATGTTAAGTGATAGCCCTTATTATATGGCAATTAAAATATATAATAAGTTACCCAACCTGTTTAAAACTGAAAAATCAGTAACAATATTTCAGAAAAGGCTAAAACTATACCTAATCCAAAAATGTTTCTACTCGGTAAAAGAATATCTGGAGTCTAGCTTAAAATAACAATTCTCTTTCATGTACACAAATGGCGATCTGTCCTATACAAATAAAAAAAAATGTAGTCTATCCTATTCAACTTCAAATAAAATCATAATTATAATATTGTATTACCTGAAAAAGATGACATTAATATTGCTTAATCATTGTATTTAATTCAATGATTACTGACATTTTAATTTTGACTTATCTATAATATATCAATTTTATTGTACAAATATAATATGAAAATAATTAAATACCTAATAAAAATGTTAAATGCATGCTAATTTAGGATGAAAAGGGTAGGCGAATGATAATATTGCAATGCTTGTAGAAGGCTACTAAGTCATAAGTACTAACTTAACATGTATATAACACCAATATTGTACGCTTAGTCCGCAATAAACACTTTGACTTTGACTTTGACTTATTTTATTGTGGGGAAGAGCTGCAGACATCGTTTCTATTTTTATTCTGCAGAAAAGAGCCATCAGAGCCATTTACAATCTGCGTATGCGCGATTCTCTAAGGGAACTGTTTAAGGAAATTAACATAATGACGGTGCCTTGTCAATACATCTATGAAAACATCATGTACGCTAGAAAAAATCTGCATCTTTTTGATAAAAGAGGTGACAGACATAATTATAATACTAGAAATAGGAACCAACTAGTTCAACCAGGTTTCAGACTGGCTAAAGTAGATTCGTCTTTCATGGGGTACTGTTTAAAGTGTTACAATAAAATACCTCCCCACATTGTTCAACTAAATGAGACAAAATTTAAGTCTTGTATTAAACGCACACTATGCAACCGAGCATATTATAAGTTGAGTGATTACATCACTGATAAAAATGCTTGGCTGGATGCTGGTCTAGCTCCACAGCCATAAGGGTTCATAGATTAATTGATTAGCATTTGTAAAAATTTTTGGAGCTGGCATGAAGAGACAGAAGAAGAGCGCAACGAACGTTTGAATTCTGATCGACTTCGACATTCTCTGAACAGAATGATCCGATTCTTCAGATGGCATGGCGACCATTCTTGGGTTGATAAGGAACGGAGTGCATTTACGTATACTATTATGATTGACTACGCCACATATTTTGCCATCGGAGGTATGATTCAAAATTGTACTTTTTGAACGTCTCGAATCGTCTTGCGCATCCCGGTGTTTTCCCGTCCTCGGGCTCTTAGAATTCGACATCAGACGTTTCAGATCTTCGATTTTGCCGACCCCGTTGTCGCTGGCATAAGCAACAGGATCCGCGTACGAAGTCGCGGGCAGAAGCTAGTAAAGAATAAATTGCGTGGTCAGAGATTTTCATCACCCGGAGAAGCTGTGGACGCTTACAAAACGGCCATTTTGGAAACCCCAAGTTCCGAATGGAATGGATGCTTCAATGATTGGTTCCATCGTATGGAAAAATGTGTCAAATTTCGCAGAGAATACTTCGAAAAGCAATAAATACATTTTTAAATAGTAATGTTGTGTCACTTCCTTGATTCCCGAAATTTTCAGTGCCGCCCTCGTATGTGTCAAAGATATCCCACCAAAAACATTTTCATGTAAAATGTTGCCAAGACGAGACCATATGGCTCGCACTGTCAAAAAGTTAGCAGATTGCGATATGGCGTCATGCTATGGGGGAATAGTGTTAATGTAGATGAACTATTTATAATACAAAAGAAGTGTGTAAGAATTCTAGCCCAAATAGATAACACGGAGAGCCGCAAACCATACTTCATTAAATATCAGATGCTAACCCTGCCGTCAATATATATACTCGACATTTGCGTATTTGTTTTTAAAAACATGAACAAATTCACTAAAATAGAAGATACGCACAACGTCAACACTCGCCACAAAAAGAGGTTATGCGCTCCGTCTTCAAGAATCAAAATGTTAAGTGATAGCCCTTATTATATGGCAATTAAAATATATAATAAGTTACCCAACCTGTTTAAAACTGAAAAATCAGTAACAATATTTCAGAAAAGGCTAAAACTATACCTAATCCAAAAATGTTTCTACTCGGTAAAAGAATATCTGGAGTCTAGCTTAAAATAACAATTCTCTTTCATGTACACAAATGGCGATCTGTCCTATACAAATAAAAAAAAATGTAGTCTATCCTATTCAACTTCAAATAAAATCATAATTATAATATTGTATTACCTGAAAAAGATGACATTAATATTGCTTAATCATTGTATTTAATTCAATGATTACTGACATTTTAATTTTGACTTATCTATAATATATCAATTTTATTGTACAAATATAATATGAAAATAATTAAATACCTAATAAAAATGTTAAATGCATGCTAATTTAGGATGAAAAGGGTAGGCGAATGATAATATTGCAATGCTTGTAGAAGGCTACTAAGTCATAAGTACTAACTTAACATGTATATAACACCAATATTGTACGCTTAGTCCGCAATAAACACTTTGACTTTGACTTTGACTTATTTTATTGTGGGGAAGAGCTGCAGACATCGTTTCTATTTTTATTCTGCAGAAAAGAGCCATCAGAGCCATTTACAATCTGCGTATGCGCGATTCTCTAAGGGAACTGTTTAAGGAAATTAACATAATGACGGTGCCTTGTCAATACATCTATGAAAACATCATGTACGCTAGAAAAAATCTGCATCTTTTTGATAAAAGAGGTGACAGACATAATTATAATACTAGAAATAGGAACCAACTAGTTCAACCAGGTTTCAGACTGGCTAAAGTAGATTCGTCTTTCATGGGGTACTGTTTAAAGTGTTACAATAAAATACCTCCCCACATTGTTCAACTAAATGAGACAAAATTTAAGTCTTGTATTAAACGCACACTATGCAACCGAGCATATTATAAGTTGAGTGATTACATCACTGATAAAAATGCTTGGCTGGATGCTGGTCTAGCTCCACAGCCATAAGGGTTCATAGATTAATTGATTAGCATTTGTAAAAATTTTTGGAGCTGGCATGAAGAGACAGAAGAAGAGCGCAACGAACGTTTGAATTCTGATCGACTTCGACATTCTCTGAACAGAATGATCCGATTCTTCAGATGGCATGGCGACCATTCTTGGGTTGATAAGGAACGGAGTGCATTTACGTATACTATTATGATTGACTACGCCACATATTTTGCCATCGGAGGTATGATTCAAAATTGTACTTTTTGAACGTCTCGAATCGTCTTGCGCATCCCGGTGTTTTCCCGTCCTCGGGCTCTTAGAATTCGACATCAGACGTTTCAGATCTTCGATTTTGCCGACCCCGTTGTCGCTGGCATAAGCAACAGGATCCGCGTACGAAGTCGCGGGCAGAAGCTAGTAAAGAATAAATTGCGTGGTCAGAGATTTTCATCACCCGGAGAAGCTGTGGACGCTTACAAAACGGCCATTTTGGAAACCCCAAGTTCCGAATGGAATGGATGCTTCAATGATTGGTTCCATCGTATGGAAAAATGTGTCAAATTTCGCAGAGAATACTTCGAAAAGCAATAAATACATTTTTAAATAGTAATGTTGTGTCACTTCCTTGATTCCCGAAATTTTCAGTGCCGCCCTCGTATGTGTCAAAGATATCCCACCAAAAACATTTTCATGTAAAATGTTGCCAAGACGAGACCATATGGCTCGCACTGTCAAAAAGTTAGCAGATCTTTACCTATAGTCTCTACATATTTTTTTTTTCTTTTTAATCTATTGATAGGCAAGCGTTTGACCACTATCTCACCTGATGGAAAGCGATGATGCAGTCTAGAGGTAACCTATTCACTCTTGACTTAAACTTTACTTGCCCTAACTTCACAAACTCTACACCTTAGTCAAAATATCTTGGCTGTTTCGTAACTGCAAGAACTATTGTTTATCAGAAAAGTAATGAACAGTCAATTCATTTTTCACCTTACTCTTATGTAACGGTAGCGAAACGGCAAAGCTACATACATATTTTTACTAAGAGTTAGGGCAAGTAAAGTGTTACCCAACTATGTAGTTCCAAAGGAACTATTAGTTAATCTGTGGTAGTGGTCGGCATCCAGTAGAACGTGCTGACTTTCAGGCCGAGATAAATAATCGCAGTGGCAGTCCTAGATAAAATTTAAAGGTGGTGTGAAATCTAAAATATATCTGAAATTCTGTAGTAAAGTTCCCAGCGTTTTACTCACGTGTGCTTTTTACATAATACTACTTCCGCACTAGTGCTGTAATGGTTTTTAAACAGACTTCAAAAAAAAGTAGGACTAATTCGACACATATGTATGTATATATATATATTCACATAATAATTGATCTAGGTACGAAATTGTACAGGTATATGTGTGCAGAATGATGTTTGTCCACACATCGTTCCAAAAATATTAATTGAATTGTGATGAATAATTGTGATGAAAATATTAATTGAAAATGTGTGTGTAAAAAAATTCATATTTTGCAGCAAAATCAAAGGCTGCAGCATCGACTGTACATCTGCCAACGAATTTATTTAATAAAAAAGCTTTTTCAAAAAATAGAAAACCGCCTTCAAAAACTAAAAAGTGATAAATAAATTTAGCACAGAACACACGTTACTTTATTTTTTTATCACTTTTTAGTTTTTAAAGGCGGTTTTCCTTTTTTTGAAAAAGCTTTTTATTTTTCACTTTATAGTACACATAACAGCCTTAACATCCAAATCGCTACACAGCGACTGCGACAGTGATTGCGACACAGTTAAAAGAGATTTTAAGTCCTCCAAAGATTGAAGAAACTAAAACGTCGTCTAAGTATTTTTTTGGGGTTTTGTTGATTTTGAAAGGGCTGGATCAATTTTGGTACAATTTATATGGGACCATTTCGGAATAAACCCCTTTCGAACAAAAAAAGAATTTTGCAAATCCGTCTTATATATGACGAGAGTTATGCCCGAACATAAATAAAAAAAAAATATATATATTTAAACATTCTAATTGATAACCTCCTCCTCTTTTGAAGTCGGTTAAAAACTTCAACACAATCACTTTGATGATTTCGTTTTTTTTCTTTTCAGTGACTTCATTTTAATTTTAGGACCTATTGATCTTAGCCTTGCCGATTGGTGCCGGCCGCGATTAGCCACCACATTTCTACCCGCGGGTGTCGTTGATTTGCTATTTGTATCTGTTGTTAAGCAAACTGATTGATAATCCGTCGGTGCGAGAGCTATGTGATGTCTTTGGGAACATCTTGCGCTTAAGCGGATGGCATGTCAAAGATGTGGCTACATTAATAAAGGATTAATAATAAAAATAATAATAATATTAGCTACGTCGTAGCCAGAGCGAGCTACGCCGTAGCCAGTACGAGTTACGACGTAGATCGCTGTGAGACGATATTTTCTTAACCACGCGTTTGTAATAAATTAGTTTACACGTTAAAACTACTAAATAATAATATAAGAGAGTGGTCGGTGACCGCGTTACAACACTCAATATTACATTATATTATTATAGTTGCCAGGTCGGCTGAACAACGGTTCATTTACAATTTTAGACAAGTTTTATAGAAATATTGTATTTAATTTAATCACACCAGCTAATGTACTTAAAATACTAATTAATATTTTGCATGTTTGTATATCCTGTATAATTATTTTCCTGGTCGATTGATGCAATGAGGTTACAGTTTGAACAGGAAAAAAACAAGGACTAACACAGAGCTATTTCTGAATTGTTTATCCGCGACTTCGTCCACGTTTTTGTTTACGAATCCCTAACTTTTCTAATAATAAAACAGCCTAAACTTTATATATTTGCTTTTTTGGCTTCCCTATCAGTGTTCCGCGCGGTCTATCTGCCTTTTGTTTCATAATCTGAGCCAGTGTCTATAAAATTCAATAATGTCAATACAGTAGCAACCCTATAAAAAATAAAATAAAAATGATTTACTTCAGATCTTATAAAATCCATAGAGTGTTAGTACAGAGAAATCATAAAAACTAGGGTTAGTAAAGAAAGACCTTATTTCAAAACGTGGATATTAACCCAATGCTGAACATACACTATCTGCTATAACAGCCAGGATGCTGTTGGTGCTGGCGCGCAACCTGCAGAGCGCCGCAGCGCATCGCTTACGAAGCACGGCGTGGAAGCCGTTCACGTGTGCGTCCGCAAACTTGCCCGACGCACTGCACCAGCGCGGCAGCCTTAACAACGCCCTGAACGCATTGTTATACTGGATGCGCAGCGCACTGAAGGATCTTTGGGAATAGCGAGCCCACAGGCAGCACGTGTAAAGCGATGTACAGTGTGCCCTAAAGAGTGTTACTTTTATGAGTTTTGTGAGTTTTTTTATGAGTCTGTCAAGTTTAGGTAATTATTTTTGAAAATGGCGGGAGCGGCCGTTATGTATACTTTATATTTGGTGTCTCTATGGAGAAAAACGAGCTAGAAACTCTTTTCAAATGAATAAAATATGACTTGACAAATTAAGGTTTCAACATTCATGTCGAATCCAACGGTATAATTTACAAAACTACTAAGTAATTTTAAGAAATCTTTTTAATACTAGACAAATATCTTCTTCTCTGTCGTTTCGCTCTTGGCAGAGCGGTCGTGGTCACGTTGAGGCGTCCACTCCGGTGGTAGAGGTGGACACAGCTCTCCGCACGATCTCCCGCCATCTCTCCCTGTTATCACACTGCCTGGCGCATTCAGATACTCAGTTTCCTACTGCGGCTTTCACTTGGTCAGTCCATCGCATTGGTGATCTGCAGCGCGATCTGACTCCCTCCACTTTCCCCTGTACGACCAACCGCTCTATGGAGTCGTTATCCCGTCTAGACATGCCCGAAGTATTGCAGTATGCGCGACTGTACTACGGTCGACAAACGCTGCTTGATGCCGAGCTCCTGGAGTATGGACACGTTGGTGTGAAACTCCGTCCACGATATCCCGAGCATCTTTCTCCAGCACCACATTTCCCAGAGGTTCCCAGAGGTTCCCATTGCATATGGCGTACCTCAAGGTAGCATATTGGGTCCCACTCTATTCCTTATCTATATAAATGAACTCTGTAAACTGCCCATTCTAAACTGTAAAGTCATAACATACGCCGATGATACTTCCCTGCTTATAGATGGAGTAGACTGGGCCCAGTGCTACCGAAGTGCCGAGAAAGCGCTTACATGTGTAATGGAATAGTTGGGTAACAACCTACTCACTCTAAACGTCAATAAAACGGTTTATATGCCATTTGCTATTAGGTCAAATTTATGTCCATCATCTTCCCTTACTCTTAAAGCCCACATATGTACGCCATCCACAATTCGTGACTGCCTTGCCATCTCTAAGTCCACTAGTGTCAAATACCTAGGCGTATATATTGACCAACATCTCAATTGGCATAAACACCTAGACACACTTTCTGGTAGAACTCGCAAGCTGATTTGCGTTTTTAAAAAATTACGCAAGTCTGCAAATAGGTATTCATTGAGGATGGTTTATTTTGCTTTGTGCCAATCGATCCTAGCTTATTGTATTCCAATCTGGGGTGGAGCTACTGAGAACCACTTTATTCGACTAGAACGAGCGCAAAGAGTAGTTCTGAATGTTCTACTCTCTCAGCCGCTAAGATACTCGACAGTACAGCTATATGCGGAATTTAAAGTGTTAACTGTGAGGCAGCGGTATATCCTTCAGGCAATGCTCCGTAAGCACCCTACTCGTCCGCCCTCAGAGCCGACAGGCAGATTAAAACACACGGTTTTTCCCCAAGAGTCGCACAAAACTTCGTTTGCCAAGAGACACTATTATGTCAACAGCACGAAACTTTATAACCAGCTTAATAAATTGCTAAAAATTTATCCCGATTCTAAATATCAAGTCAAATCTAAGTTACAAGAATATCTTCGAAAACTTACTTATCGCAATACTGAGGATCTTCTGTTGGGTAATTTTGGCAACATAAATAAATAGTTGAGGTTTTAATAGAGTAAAATTATGATAATTAATTATTATTCTCTCTCATACGTGTGCACATTCGCTCATACTTACACTCACACTCACACAATCCTTTTCACAAACATACACACCCTTATACACACATAACTCCAGACATGCACACTAAAAACATACACAAACTTTCGGTAATGTTATTTCTTCTTCTTTTTTTTGTATTCTGTTTTATTTATCTTGTATTTTATATTTTTTATTTCTCTTAAACTAGCCCTAATGGAATATTGTTGTATAATGTGTGTCCTATCTGCTATATGCACATCATTTTGAAGGGACACTGGCTTCTTAGATACAGGTACATAAACCTAGTTTAGAAGTCAGGGTTTATTTTCACTCTGGAACACTAGCTTAAGATTTTTTAGATTTAAATACTGTTTGCATTTATTTATGGAGAAATAAAGATTATTATTATTATTATTTCAAGAGCATCTATCTCAAATATAGACAAATTTAGTCAAATCTTATACATTTCTGAATCCTCTTTAACGAACATTGTGTATTTGTTACATTGTGTATATGTATTACATTTTCATATCAAACACAAAATAATACCATGTAATACTTTTCAGTATTTCAGGTCATAGCCACAAGTTTATTTTATCATGGTGTTCTATACTTTCCGTATAAAATTTCCTTTAATATTGTGCTCAATAATTATGATTTTAAAATCCGAAGTGTTAAGCGACTTTTGTTGCTGACCGTACTATTGTTTAATATTTATCTAATGTCACGTGGTGGCCGCGTGAGGCGCGGTCAACCAAGGGAAGTAATAGTTGGAAATAAATTATCGACTGAGGTCACAACAATAGCATTACACCTTTAATCAAGATTAAGACAATATTACAGTAGGCACAGGCACACTAGGTAGGATGGTGACTTGGCTCAGAGGGTAGAAATTAAATGAAAAAATGAAATGTTAACATAAAATTAAACATTAGTGAACCAATTTGAGGAATAAACACTTGACAAATATTACACAAATCTTATACATTTCTGAAACCTAATGAACGAACATTGTGTGTGTTACACTTTCATACAAAATAATACGATGCGACAATACGACTTTTTCAGTATTTCTGGATGACCAGAAATACTGAAAAACTATTACATCGTATTATTATCTATTTGTGGCTTATAAGCCGACCCCAATATAGTTGGGAAAAGGCTAGGCAGATGATGATGATTATCTATTTGTGGCTATGAAGCCACAAATCGATTTTTGTAGCTGACAGTACTATTGCTTCATCTTTGGTGTATATAAAAGTGATAATTTGTAGCTGACAGTACCATTGCTTCATCTTTAGTATATATAAAAGTGTTAATTTGTAGCTGACAGTACTATTGCTTCATCTTTGGTATATATAAAAGTGTTAATTTGTAGCTGACAGTACTATTGCTTAATCATTGGTATAATTATATAAAAGTGTTAATTTGTAGCTGACAGTACTATTGCTTCATCTTTGGTATATATAAAAGTGTTAATTTGTAGCTGACTGTACTATTGCTTCATCTTTGGTATATATAAAAGTGTTAATTTGTAGCTGACAGTACTATTGCTTAATCTTTGGTATAATTATATAAAAGTGTTAATTTGTAGCTGACAGTACTATTGCTTCATCTTTGGTATATATAAAAGTGTTAATTTGTAGCTGACAGTACTATTGCTTCATCTTTGGTATATATAAAAGTGTTAATTTGTAGCTGACTGTACTATTGCTTCATCTTTGGTATATATAAAAGTGTTAATTTGCTTCTTTGTAACGTTCCAGAAAATAATATGAAGAAGGAGGAATGTGAAACATATTATAATTTTACGCCAGGAGGAAAGCTCTATTATCCTGTCTTTCGTTATTATTTTATCGTACAATATAACTATTGAAATCGAATTTTAAATACAGCAACAGGACATTGTACCAGAAAAGTAATAGCTGAAGGAAAAGATAACACGAAATGTAGGTGAAACAGAACTTTATATGAATAGATAAAACCGGCACTGCTATGATGATCACGTGTCAACCGTTCATTACAGTAATGACGTTATTATAATATTAAGACGACGTTCAGCATTGGATCAATTAATTAGTTTAATATTTCTTACAGATGATGGAATGTGTTTGTTTCCAAATAGCTGTTTGATTGAAGTGGATCTATTAAATATCAAGTGTGATGGTAAGTGTTTCGATGTTCTCTGTACGGTCAGCTACAGAAGTAGATTAACACTGATAAATTTTCATATCGTCTAAATAAAACAAAACGCAAAACGTAATTGACGTTCATAACATTATACAAAACTTAAAAAATACGAACTCGACTGACTATGATGACATAAGTACTAAAGTGCTAAAAAATGTGCAGTGGGACTTGTTTCCCCGCATACCTACATAATAAATCTGTCCCTAACAGAAGGAGTATTCCCGGATCGTTTGAAAGTGTCAATAGTTAAACCTCTGTATAAAAAAGGCGATAAAACGGACATGAGCAACTATCGACCTATCACCTTAATCCCCATTTTATCCAAAGTTTTCGAGAAAGTTGTGTGACAAAATGGTAAATTTTTTGACTTCCTGTAATATTCTAAAAACAGAACAATTTGGTATTAGGAAAGGTAGTTCTACAACTGTAGCCTGTTTTTAATTAATTAAACAGATTACTGAAAGCCTAAATAAAAAGTCTAAGGTAGGATGCGTCTTTCTAGACATGACAAAGGCCTTTGACTTTGTCTGTCATAAAACATTGCTCTCGAAACTCTCGTGCTGTGGAATACGTGGAAATACTAATGACTGGATTAAAAACTACCTTACCGGAAGGCAACAATGTGTGGAAATAGTTAAAACTTGTAAATTTGAACAAATATATGATAGGTCTCAATATAGACAAAATAACAACGGCACCTCACAAGGAGGAATTATATCCCCACACCTCTTCCTAGTGTACATCAACGACCTCCCCGAAGCGATAGATAGAAACTGCATACTATTCGCTGATGATACGACTATAATTCTCAAAACTGACAATGAGAATAGTTAAGCGAAATTTGTAATAGTGTGGACAATGCAATAAACTGGTTAGAAATAAATAACTTAAAGGTAAATATAACAAAAACAAACATAGGTAATACAATTTCAGGCATTAAACGCAACAATAAATAACTTGGACATTGATTATAAAAAATCTCAATTAACTACTGTTAACGAATGCGTATTCTTGGGTATTACCGTAGACAAAAATTGCAGTTGGAAACATCATATAAATAAAATTCTTAAAAAAATAGATTGTTTTGTGAATGTCCTCAAGAGAATTAAGCAAACAGTAAACATTGATACCGCTATGGTTGCTTACCATGCTTATTATTTATGCTATTATATCTTCGGTACTTAGATACGGAATTTAATCATTTGGGGTAACTCAGTGGACATCGACAGAGTCTTTAGAGCGCAAAAAAAATGTGTCCGGGCAATGTGTGGAGTCCACATTTTAGATAGCTGTAAACCACTGTTCGAGAAACTTAAAATCTTACCATTACCGTGCCTTTACATTTTAGACATATGTATCTTTGTAAAGAAAAATTATAGTTTATTTAAAAAACAAGAGTACAAGGCAAATAGCCGGGCACGGCATAAAGATAAACTTACGTTGCCTACGATAAAGTTGAAGTTATTTAAGAGAAATGTGTACTGCATGGCGATTATTGTGTTCAACCATTTACCAAATACCCTACAAGATTTGCCACTACCATTACTTAGAAACATACTGTTTAAAATGTTACTACAAAAGCGATATTACACTGTAAAGGAATATTTAGAAGATAATTCTAAATCCTTAATTGAAAATATTTAGATAATTTATTTATGATTGATTTTTTGTTGTGTTGTTTTTGTTTGTTTCTTTTTTTATCTATTTATTATTATTTAAATATTATTATTAATTATTGACATAGCCATATAAATTAACAACAATTAATTTTATCATATTGACATTTGCACGCCATGTATGGCAGAATATGCGGAAACCATCTGTTCGAAAATCACATCTAATGTACCATATTTTGGCAAATAAATGATTTTGATTTGATTTGAATAATCTGAGTGTGAAATTCTAATAAGTTAGGTACAGTAGACAGATGACATCTTAGAATTGCAAAGTTTCTAGTAATACGACAAGCTACTTAGTTGGAAGTATAAAGTTGTACCTATTGCAGGACCGTCTATTGGTATTGAAACTCAACAAGGACAAACGACTCCTCGTCATGGAACCTCGGAAACAACAGCGACTCAAAATAACACTAGTGAGTATAACAATTACACAAATATCTTGTCAGTCCTCCTTGCTGACGGCCTTGTTTGTTACTCTATTCGACTATATGATTTCGATATGATGAATAAAGAATTAATTATGTAGATGTAAAGCCTTTCGGGCGGCCTACATTCATCGCTGTCATCAAACTCAAACTCAAACTCAAACTCAAAATCATTTATTTCAATTAAACCATTTACAGGTACTTTTGAATTGTCAGAGTCAGTCAGTCAGAAAGTTGAAGCTAGTTGCTCGTTCCAAACAGTAGGTTTCTATGGAGAAGAACGAGCAAGAAACTCCATGAACACTCTTTTAAAATCAGTTAAATTTTACAAATTTAGGCTACATCATTCATGTTGAATCTAAGGGTACAATGTGAGAACAATGTAACACGTCTTGCATGTTAAAAGAGGTCTAGAGAAAAATATAGTTATAATAACAATTCAAACCAAAATTTAAAATAACCGAGGCAGGTAAGAGATGACCAGTCCCAACCGACGGCGTCCGTTCACGAACATGACGCATGGATCGGCACCATTTAGCTCAACCATTTTGAAGGGAACCGAATGATCCAACACATGCGCCACCGGCAGCGAGACATTCAAGTGAGCATGACTCTCCCAACCGTGGGGTACCATGGGGTACTGTTTAAAATGTTACAATAAAATACCTCCCCACATTGTTCAACTAAATGAGACAAAATTTAAGTCTTATATAAAACGCACACTATGCAGGCGAGCATATTATTCGTTGGGTGAGTACATTACTGATAAAAATGCTTGGCTGGATGCTGGTCTAGCTCCACAGCCATAAAAGTTCATAGATTAATTGATTAGCATTTTTAATTATTTTTGGAGCTGCTGAAGATATAGATCTACATTATCTTTGCACTGTAGAAACTCAATGTGTTAGTATTATATAATTTTTCATAGCACATACATGTGAGCACTATGTTATTTAAAGCTACCATTTACGAGGTATGTCTTTCATTGACTTGAATGTGCCCTGGCGGTTGGGAGCATGTCATGCTCACTGGAGTGTCACGCTGACGGTGGCGCGCGTGTTGGATCATTCGGTTCCCTTCAAAATGGTTGAGTCAAATGATGCCGATCCGTGCGTCATGTTCGTGAACGGGCGCCGTTAGTTGGGACTGGTCATATCTTAGCTGCCTCGGTTATTCTAAATTTATTTTGAATTGCTTATTATGATCATATTTTTATCTAAACCTCTTTTAACGTATGTACACGACTTGTTACATTGTTCTCACATTGTACCCTAGATTCAATATGAATGATGTAACCGAAATTTGTAACATACATATTATTGATTTTAAAAGAGTGTTGTTCATGGAGTTTCTTGCTCGTTCTTCTCCATAGAAACCTACTGTTTGGAACGAGCAACTAGCTTCAACTTTCTGACTGACTGACTCTGACAATTCAAAAGTACCTGTAAATGGTGTATTTGAAATAAATGATTTTGAGTTTGAGTTCGTACGGCCACCCCCACCATGCAAACTGGCATATTAACATTTTTCCGTTTCCAGAAACACGTGGGGCGCATACACTATTACTATCTGACGCAATCGAGTACTTCCATGTGACAGTTTTTACATTTTTGAAAACCAGTACACGCTTCCCCCACCAGTGAAAGTGCATACATCTCATAACCATTTTTTCTTTTTAGCATCTATCCTTCACAATCCAATAGATATCCACGACGCTCGAGTAAATCCCGATTTAGCATCTTCGGCTCCCCTACTATAAGTAATGTTTACTTATCTCGACCTCACAGTCAGCCGCACGTTTTACTGGAAGCCGACCACTACATGGGAAAACCTTACGATGAATACTTTGATTATATACCTGTCTAGATAGAGCAATGCAAACAAACGACGAGCAAAAACCGTCTCCGTTTGCGCAGCTTGTGTGAGTACCGACCGAGTACTTATTGTAGTGAAAGTGTCAAAGTGTGCGTGTTTGTTGCATGCCTACTCCAATTTATTAGCTTACCTTTCTTCCATTAATTAAGAAGAAGATGGTTACATACACAAAATACGTTAAATAAAGTTATATTTTGTCGATTATTTATTTATTTATTATACATAGTTACAACAATAAACACAGTGAAAAAGAAAAACAGTAATTTATAGATCAAAACACGATATTTTTGTTATAAGTATGACCGTCAAACTGACTAATTATTTTAAGACATATCTGTTTATAAACAGAGTCTCTATGATTTACGAAGAATAATAATTCATAATCCCATAGACACCCATAGTTCCCATAGTTTCGTCAAATGTCCCTAGTAATAAACTGGCAACACAGGCTAATCACAATACCCTACAAAGTTTCGAATTAATGTGTGTGTGTTTTCACAAAACTTAACAATGAAAATTGATCTTTGTGTTATTATACGATTTTCCCACATATTTGCGACACAATTTGACAGCAAAAACCCAGTAATTAGAACATTTTCGAGAGCACATTATCGCTACGTAATTCAAATGACAATGCAGGTGAGAAGTGAGTCTACCAAATATAGTAGACTTTATTTGAGCCGTTTAACTGCCAATGTGTCTTCTAGACAAGTATATATAATCAAAGGATGAATATTAATGACCTGAGGATATTTTGCATTTGGTTTTAAGGTTTTAAGAAGCGGTAGTGAAGACTACTGGAGCAGTAAATAAAACAACTTTATGGACTTATTATTTAAAGTTATAATTTGGTTTAAATATTGAAAGTAAAGAAAGAAAGTTTTTCTTATAGATGCAACTAGGTACTAACCGAAACACATAAGCACACAAATATGCCTAACTTACGAGTATGATGTATCAGATTCCTACTTTTACACATTTCTTATTATGTTCTGTAAACAAAGCAATCTCATGAAATACGTACAAAAAGTAGTAATTCAAAATAAAAAACAACAAATAAATGAATTTAACTTAACATACAATAATTAAACAGAATAGTAATGCTTATTACTACAGAAGTATATTAAAGCAAACCTACTATAAGAAACAATGTTATAATAAAAAATAATTAAATATTGCACAACGCCTTATCTAAATGAGATACCTATATTGTTCCAAATACATTTGTGTATGAACAGAGAACAGTGTACACAGGGCAACAAGTGTGCATCTACTCGAGTATGTCGAAGAAAGACATCATGGCCGCCATGACTCAACCGCTGAAGGAGCACCTTTAACGGTTGAGTCATGGCGGCTATGATGTAAGCAGTATTTAGTGAGGCGGACACAAGGCAAGCACGCCTTGTATCCGCCTCACTAGATACTGCTTACATACGTGACCAAACAAACGCTCCTGCAACGATTACCTATGTCATGTCAGCCTGTTTAATGCCTTACGTCTCCAACATTCCCAAGTATTCGTCACGTTTCGGTGGGCTCACTATAAGGAACCTGATAGAGGGTTCTCCCGCATTCCTTACTGCACATTTGTTCACATTCGTCCTGCTGCTATCACTTAACATTTCAGCCATCTTCAGTTGCTCTTTCAGTCACATGTTGTCGTGGACCTATTTCCTCATAGTGATGTTGTTCAAGTTCTGCGATCTCTTCCTCACACTCTCTTCTGAAGAGCAAGTTAACATAGAATGGGTCGCTGGGCTAAAAAAAAATACAAATCAGAAGTCTTAATTTTAATGTGAATATGATACCATGGAAACACCATCAGTTGGAACCTCCTGAAAATATTTTTAAATTTACCAAGATGTTTGTCATTAATTACCGCAAACGATGACAACAATTATTGTGTACGGTAAAAAAAAATGAGCTTCCGAATTATTTCTGATCAGAACTTGATGCAGTCAAAGCCGTACAACAGCACATAAGCGTGATAGCAGTACTTCCCGGACTCACTGTTCCACTAGGAACACTACTAACACTTAAGATGCGTTCTACTAATGATGGTACCGCGTCCACCTCGAATAGACATCTCTTTCGTCTTTTAACACTACGTAAATCTTGTATAAACTTACTGGGATTGCTGGTAGCTGCGGTGTGGCTGATAGATGGCGTTTGTATTGCCAATATTTCCCAATGGCAATAAGAAGTAGCACAATTATCACCATTCCGAAAATTGAACAAACTATGATGACAGCGATGATTGTACTTCCATAGGGCTTTACATCTGTAACTACATAATAATTATTTATTCATCACATCTTAATCATATCGTCCAATAGAGTAACAAACAAGTCCGTCAGCAAGGAGGACTGACAAGATATTTGTGTAATTGTTATACTCACTAGTGTTATTTTGAGTCGCTGTTGTTTCCGTGGTTCCATGACGAGGAGTAGTTTGTCCATGTTCAGTTTCAATATCAATCGACGGTTCTGCAATAGGTACAACTTTGTACTTTCAACTAAGTAGCTTGTCGTATTACTAGAAACTTTGCAATTCTAAGACGTCATCTGTCTACTGTACGTAACTTATTATAATTTCACACTTAGATTATTGATAGGGCTCCGCGCACTGAAACGCGGAGAGACCGATTAATAATCTAAGATTTCATACATATGTTTGCTGATCAAACCGTTATTTTAAAGGTTTTGACTTATTTAACAATTTAGTCAGCAAATATTTTAAATATAATGGAACCATTTCTATGATCCGTTAAACTTGATATGGAAGTTCAGCTTCGAAAGAATGAGAACACTGGAAAAGGACATTCGAAAGTTTCCTGTCAATCAACGGTACAAATGAGAAAGATTGTAAAATGAAATTGAATTTACTTGTAAACATCTAACCGCCACAGTTTAATCGTTTATTAGTGAGTACCTATGAAACACCTGTGAGTACACTCACCGAAATATATAATCTGAGAATTAAAAGTATGTACCTAGCAGTGTTTCTTATAACATGATTTATTACGCCAGATCAGCAGGGAGGACTGACAAGATATTTGTGTAATTGTTATACTCACTAGTGTTATTTTGAGTTGCTGTTGTTTCCGTGGTTCCATAAGGAGGAGGCGTTTGTCCTTGTTCAGTTTCAGGACCAACAGAGTGACCTGCAGTAGGTACAATTTTATACTACCAACTTAATAGCTGGTCGTATTACTAGAAACTTCTTGGATACTAGGATTTAAAAAAATGCACTTATAAGGTGTCATCTGTCTACTGTAACTAATTACTAAGTATGGGTATATTTCAATGACGGCGATTAAATAGAGTAACAAATAGTCCATCAGCAGGAAGGACTGGCAAGATATTTGTGTAATTGTTATACTCACTAGTGTTATTTGGAGTCGCTGTTGTTTCCGTGGTTCCATGACGAGGAGTTGTTTGTCCTTGTTCAGTTTTAATATCAATAGACGGTTCTGCAATAGGTACAACTTTATACTTTCAACTAAGTAGCTTGTCGTATTACTAGAAACTTTGCAATTCTAAGACGTCATCTGTCTTCTGTACCTAACTCATTATAATTTCACACTTAGATTATTAATAGGTCTACGCGCACTGGAACGCGGAGAGACCGATCAATAATCTAAGATTTCATACATATGTTTGCTGATCAAACCGTTGTTTTAAAGGTTTTGACTTATTTAACAATTTAGTCAGCAAATATTTTAAATATAATGGAACCAATTCTACGACCCGTTAAACTGGATTGGAAGTTCAGCTTCGAAAGAATGAGAACACTGGAAAAGGACATTCGAAAGTTTCCTGTCAATCAACGGTACAAATGAGAAAGATTGTGAAATGAAATTGAATTTACTTGTAAACATCTAACCGCCACAGTTTAATCGTTTATTAGTGAGTGTACCACCTATGAAACACCTATGAGTACACTCACCGAAATATATAATCAAACCAAGAAATATAATTTATGCTGCCTTTTTGTCGTAAATATGTTAGCGACGTATAAACATCAGAGGTATTTTATTTAAAATTACATAAAAGTATGTACCTAGCAGTGTTTCTTATAACATGATTTATTACGCCAGATCAGCAGGGAGGACTGACAAGATATTTGTGTAATTGTTATACTCACTAGTGTTATTTTGAGTCGCTGTTGTTTCCGTGGTTCCATAACGAGGAGGCGTTTGTCCTTGTTCAGTTTCAGGACCAACAGAGTGACCTGCAATAGGTACAATTTTATACTACCAACTTAATAGCTTGTCGTATTACTAGAAACTCCTTGGATACTAGGATTTAAAAAAATTGCTCTTATAAGGTGTCATCTGTCTACTGTAACTAATTACTAAGTATGGGTATATTTCAATGACGGCGATTAAATAGAGTAACAAATAGTCCATCAGCAGGAAGGACTGACAAGATATTTGTGTAATTGTTATACTCACTAGTGTTATTTTGAGTCGCTGTTGTTTCCGTGGTTCCATGACGAGGAGTTGTTGGTCCTTGTTCAGTTTCAATATCAATAGACGGTTCTGCAATAGGTACAACTTTATACTTTCAACTAAGTAGCTTGTCGTATTACTAGAAACTTTGCAATTCTAAGACGACATCTGTCTACTGTACGTAATTTATTAAAATTTCACACTTAGATTATTGATCGGTCTCCGCGCACTGAAACGCGGAGAGACCGATTAATAATCTAAGATTTCATACATATGTTTGCTGATTAAACCGGTATTTTAAAGGTTTTGACTTATTTAACAATTTAGTCATCAAAGATTTCAAATATAATGGAACGATTTCTACGTCCCATTAAAATAGATATTTAAAGTTAAGCTTGGTAAGAATGAGAACATTAGAAAAGGACATTCAAAAGTTTCCTGTCAATCTGCGATAAAGATTAGAAAGATAATAAAACAAAATTGAATTACTGCCACAGTTTATTTGTTTTTTAGTAGTGAGTGTACCTATGAAACACTTATGAGTACACTCACCGAATTATATGATCAAACCAACAAATATAATGTATCTTGTCGCAAAAATGTTAGCGACATCTAATTATCAGAGGTACTCTATTAAAATTTTAAACTAAATGTATGCCTCAGTGTTTTGTATTACGTGGTTTATTATGCCAGATCTATAAGAGACCAGCTCGAGCAATAGAGTAACAAACAAGTACGTCCGCAGGGAGGACTGACAAGATATTTGTGTAATTGTTATACTCACTAGTGTTATTTTGAGTTGCTGTTATTTCCGTGGTTCCATGACGAGGAGTTGTTTGTTCTTTGTTAGTTTTAGAACCAATAGAGTGACCTGCAATAGGTACAACTTTATACTTCCAACTAAGTAGCTGTAATACGCTTTTGTAGCTTTAATCTGTTTATGATTCGTGTATTTCACGAATTATTTGAGTTCTGTTAAGTGCTTTTCCTTTCTAGATCCACCGTTTACGACTAGATATACAAGATTGAAAACGTTTAGGGTAGGTATTTATTGTGTAATTAAATCGTCCCAATTAAAAATAATAATTACATCGAGCAATTATTGATGTTGATGGACCTAATGAAATCTGAGAAAGATAAATAAAGTCTTGGCTCGCGAGGTTGTCGCCATATTTTATGTCATATTTTGTGTCTCAGCAATCATGGTGCCGATAGTCGTTACAGCCAATGGCATAGTTGCCAACAGTCTCGACCAACCACTAAGAAGACTCTCATGGGGCAGATAGATCAAGCACTTGATTTAGAAAGCAGTACTTCAGGACGCGGCTTGTGTTGTTAGGAGGTTCCTCTCTCGAGAGCCCTGACCGCCGGTAGCTTTGGAACTTGTTCCTGATACGGTAATAACGATGGGATACTTTTATACGTCTTAAATCACTTTATTATCAGATTTCGTTTTAGACGTATGAATAAATATTTAATAAATAAAAAATATAAATATCGAATTTCGATGAAATATCTACCATGAAGTGTCTAGAAGATTAATTGTCGATGTCCACACACTGACGCATAACAACTACTATTATACGTTGCCGTCGCCGCGCTGTAGTATTGCATCTACTCGGATATCAATGGCACCTGCCATAGCACGGTTGTGTGAATATATCTCTGTGGTTACTCTATACTCTCTGGATAAGTCAAAGTCAAAGTCAAAGTCAAAGCATTTATTTCAATTAAACCATTTACAGGCACTTTTGAATTGTCAAGGAGTCGGTTAGTTAGTCAGAAAGTTGAAGCTAGTTGCTTGTTCCAAAACGTAGGTAGGTCTCTATGGAGAAGAACGAACAAGAAACTCCACGGACACTCTTTTAAAATCAGGTTTTTACAAAATACTGCTTACATTATTCTTGTTGCTTCTATATGTGAAAACAATGAAGGTAATCTAGAAATACAAAGCATAAAAAATAATCAAGATAAAAACCATGGCAGTTAAGAGTTGACCAATCTCTACTGACAGCGCCCGTTCACGAACATGACGCGTGAATCAGCACCATTCAGCTCAACCATTTTAGAGGGAGCCGAATGACCCAACACACGCGCCACCACCAGCGAGACATTTGAGTGAGCATGACAATTCTCTCAACCGCCATGCTCATTTAAGTCAAACACATAATAATTTACTTAAAATATGGCTCCATGGTACTCACATTTACAAAATTGAAATAATGCTGCTAAATTATACAAAACTAAGGTTTCCAATGTTTCTAAAATGAATGAATGTCGAAAAAATAATTAAAATATATATTTGTGTATAATAATAACGATACTCGTTAGTCATGTCAATTAAAAAAAAAAAGGGGTAGGAAACAACATTCCTCCAATTAGGAAATTTCCTAAACTGCCTGTGGAGCAGGACCAGCATTTAGCCAAGCATTTTTATCATTGATGTAGTCTTCTAATTTATAATATGCTTGTCTACACAGTGTGCGTTTAATACATGTTTTAAATTGTCTTTCATTTAGTTGTAGAATATCAAGAGGTATTTTATTATAAAATTTTACACAGTACCCCATAAAAGAAGTATGAACTTTTGACAATCTGAATCTTGGCTGATCTAATTTGTTCCTATTTCTAGTATAAACATTATGTCTGTCACTTACTTTATTAAAAAGATGAAGGTTTTTTCGAACATGCATAATGTTTTCATATATGTATTGACAAGGTACCGTCAAGATGTTAATCTGTTTAAACAATTCTCTTAGAGACTCGCGACTGCTGAGATTATATATGGCTTTGACAGCCCGCTTTTGCAGAATAAAAATAGAATCAATATCTGCAGCCCGCCCCCAAAGCAAGATACCGTAGGACATGATGCTATGAAAATAACTAAAATATACTAGCCTAGCGGTATCCACGTCTGTCAAATGCCGGATTTTTCTGACAGCGTAAGCGGCCGAACTCAACCGCCCTGCAAGAGATGTTAAGTGAGGACCCCATTGCAGCTTTGAGTCAAGCGTAATCCCTAGGAAAACAGTCTTTTCGACGAATTCAAGTATATCCTTATTCAATACAACGTTACATTCACTACTTTTAACATTCGGTAAAGCGAATCTTATGCATTTAGTTTTCTTCTCATTTAATACTAAATTATTTACAGTAAACCAATTATGAACCTTAAGCATAGCGTCATTTACGTCGTCCATGGTGCTGTGCCCGTCTATTAACTCTAAATATCAAGGAAGTATCATCAGCAAATAACACCACTTGTGGTTGATTTTTCAGTAAATAAGGTAAATCGTTTATATAAACTAAAAAGAGGAACGGACCCAATATTGAGCCCTGCGGTACCCCCATTTTTACTTTTAAGCCCGATGAATTTACACCGTTGAACTTGTTGCACTCTATCAGTCAAATATGATTTTACTAAGCTAAGCGCTAGTTCACCCAGTCCGTAATGCTCAAGCTTTAAGAGTAGTGTTTCGTGATTCACGCAATCAAATGCTTTGGAGAGGTCGCAAAAGATACCAATAGCATCTTGAGAATCCTCCCAAGCCTTAAATATATGCTTGATTAAGGTGACACCGGCGTCAGTAGTGCAACGTCCTTTGGTGAAACCATAATGTTGATCATGTAAAATTTTGTGACAGTTAAAATGACTGAGCATTTGATCAAGCATTACTTTTTCAAACACTTTGCTAAAAACCGGCAAAACCGAATCGGGTCTGTAATTATTAGAGTCTTTGCAGTCGCCGGATTTAAAAAGTATAGCCAAGTAAAGACCAGAGAGTATAGCCAGCTAACTCTATCGGAACAAAATACCTGCATTTTTAGTTTAAGAGACCTGTGATTGTTGAATCTCTGAAATATTGCGCAGAAACACAGATAATCTATGTACAGAGAACATTGAAATTATACTTACCATCACACTTGATATTTAAAAGATCCACTTCCATTAAACACTTATGTGGAGACAAACACATTCCATCATCTGTAAGAAATATTAAACCAATTAATTGATCCAATGCTGAACGTGGTCTTAATATTATAATAACGTCATTACTGTAATGAACGGTTGACACGTGATCATCATAGCAGTGCCGGTTTTATCTATTCATATAAAGTTCTCTTTCACCTACATTTCGTGTTATCTTTTCCTTCAGCTATTACTTTTCTGGTACAAAGTCCTGTTACTTTAGATAATTCGATTTCAGTACGTATATTGCTGTACGATAAATTACGATAGATAAAATAATAATGTCCGTCATTGTTAAAAAATGGTCCTTTTATCCATTTCTCCTCACCTGGAAAGTTACAAAGAAGCAAAATAACACTTAAATATACTGTGACGCGGGTCGCAGTGGCAGTGCTCGCACTTCCTCGACCCAGCACCCCGCCGGCCTATTTAAGGCTCTGCGCGCAGGACTCTTGCCTTCTTTCCCGGCCGGCAGCTGACTAAGCTAAGTGTCTCACCGGACTGCAGGCCACGTTTTGGAGAGAGCCACGCCCATCTACCGTCTGAGTCCTCGCCCACCGTCCTACCTAGTGTGCCTACTGTAATATTGTCTTATCTTATTGTCTATTGTTGTGACCTCAGTCGATAATTTATTTCCAACTATTTGTTGCCATGGTCGATCGCACCTCACGCGGCCACCACGTGACAATTTAAAATATGAAAAAATATAAACTTCAAAAAAACATGGTAGATTCAACATGAATGTTGAAACCTTAGTTTGTACTATTTTATTGATTTTAAAAGAGTTTCTAGCTCGTTCCTCTCCATAGGAACCTAATGACTCCTTGGCAATTCAAAAGCCCTGTAAGGTTTATTTGAAATAAATTATTTGATTTGAAAACATGTTTTGTCTTATAACAACCGCGTAGGTACTGCTCCAACTATTATTGTTTCTTAGTCGTCTGTCGTCTCTGAACAAACTACAGAAGAGACGGTGTGGTCTTTAAATCACCACGAACCATAAACTCACCTGACGAATATTTTATAAATAGGTTGGCGATCATATTCGGTTTTTTGTTCTTTAAAGAAATGGCCATTTGAAATACATCGCTCCGGTTGTAACCAAATGTGTACAATGACGTCGGGTTAGGTTTGGCCCCATGGTTCTTTTTAACTGAAAGCAAAAAAATATTTATATGTTACATTTAGCATCAGTGCTTAACCTTTTGACCGCTACGTCATAAAATGAAAAACGTGCCCTCGGCGCTATGGTAAGTTACATACTCTATGGAATTACGTATAGAAGTCTGTCATGTAGTCCTGACCGTGGCGTGCTGAGCACATTTTGGTTTGTCATCTGTATAGATGCCAATATTAACACTTCTAGTTCCTATGATACACTATCTGGAGATTGTTTAGACATTTTTTCGCATTTTTTAATGAATCAGATTTTTTGCGGGTTCTTTCTTTCTTAAATAAATAAATAATCTGTGTGTTGGGAATCGAACCCAACACATACAGAGCACGCGCAGGCGACGTGACCCACCTACGCGTCATCGTCATCGGCGAGCGAGCTAAGGTGCGGCGCGGGGAACCGGCCCGACCGCCGACCACTCGCTTCCTCGGACACCATCGCGAACGGACGACACTCTTAAACCGAAACTTTAATTACTTTTATGTTTGGTCGGGTCAGCTGTAACATTTCGAATTGAACTGGCAATACACCAAGCCCTTCAATATACAGTCCACTTTCATTTCTCTCCAACGAGCATATCTAACATTGGTCCTTCTAGGATCTCGCCGGTTTATTTTCGAAAAAGTAACGGTCTCGGAAGATAACTTCAAACTCGAAGCTCTTCGGTTGCGGTCTTCAGCGGCGACAGTTCCTGCAGGTGTCATCAATTTCCTGTCGAAGAAACTACGCATAGCTCCCGCACACGCCCAGAGAAGAAGTCATCTAGAGGTCAACCGTACAACGGACTTTGGACCCGTAGAAAGTTCGAGTCATCTTCAAGTACAAAGAAGAACTTGCAGCATCATCGTTTATCCTGTGGATGGTTTAGACATTCTGTGAGTTCGTTCCAATTTGTCCCTTAAATCTTTTCCTATTTTTTTTATCATATTTCATGTTTAAATAGCAATATTAAAGTGAGTGCTTTCAATTATTTTCACTTCACATTATTCAGTGCTAAATCAATCATATTCATAGCCTTGCATTTCTCAAAATACTCAATTATTCTGCTTATAAAGCTAGTATATAACCTTTATATTAAACCATCTGTTTACGTTTACTTCGCTTCTTATCTATAATAGCTGATCGCACGGCGACATACCAGTGCGTCAGGTGTTCCTTTGTTCGACCTGTTGCGTCACACCTCATTAGCGAGCTACGTATTGTTTCTATGCATTCATAAAAACTGGTTTCTTATCTGCATTACTCCGTTAGTGATTTATAAATTGTGTTTCTATCGCTATGGCTGACGAAAAAGTTGAAAAACTCGTTAAAAAACGCAGCTGTATGAAATCTAAGCTCACCATTTTTGGCAACTACCTTCACATGCTTCAAAGTTGCGACGAACTAAGCAGCTTACAACTTTTAGACTTAGAAACTAGATTTAATAAATTTGATAGCTTATATGTGGATTTCGACAAATTACAGTGTGACATCGAGATGTTGTTGGAGAACCCCGATGACGACAGCAAGGAACTTGAGCAGTTTGAGAACCAGTATTATAAACTGGTGGCGACGGCGCGGAGTCTGCTCGGTGCTCGTCCCCCCCAGTCTGGCACTCAACAAGATGGTTACGTAACGGGTGACGAGGATGTACAGGCAGGTGGCTTTAAATCTAATTGTGTTAGGTTGCCAAAAATTAATTTACCTGTTTTTCATGATCACTATCAACACTGGCTTGAGTTTAGGGACACTTACATTTCACTGATTCATTCACGAAAGGACATGGACAACGTTAATAAGTTGCACTACCTGCGTGCTTCTCTTAAAGGTAGTGCGTTACTAGTTATAGATAATTTAGATTTTAGAGCACAGATTTATGAGTCCGCTTGGAATTTATTGTGTTAAAGATACGACAACAAAAGATTGCTCGTTAATAATCATGTTCGTGCATTATTTGGTATTGAACATATGCAAAGTGAATCATGCTCTTCTATTCGTAATATTATCGATGTTACAAATAAAAATCTTCGTGCCTTAGCAACATTAGGTCAGGACACTGAATTTAATTTACGGGATACCCTCATAATACACATGATGTCCGAAAAACTTGACACTGTCACACGTAGGGAATGGGAAGAACATCGAAACACTTTGGATATTCCACCTTCATTAGATTTTTTCTTAATGTTCCTTAGCAACAGAGCTGACTTATTAGAAACTTTGCAAGAACATAAAGTAAATAACAATAAAGTACAACATACAGACACTTGTAAACATGATTCGAATCTACTTACAGCTACAAAATCTGATCAAAAAACAAATGAAAGCAACAATAAAAATAAAAAAACATAATAACAATAATAAAAAAATATATACAAGTCCTATGTGCAGTCAAACTCATTTTTTATTTAATTGTGACGTCTTTAGAGCTCTGACTATTGAAGCTCGTATGCAGAAGGCCAAAGAGGCAAAGGTCTGTCTTAATTGTCTACGACCAGGGCACGTAGAATCAAGGTGCAATCTTGTACCTTGCAAATATTGCAAGAAAAGGCACAGTACTCTGCTTCATTCACATGAGGCAGAAGCAACCCCTACTTCTGAGCCAGTCATTCCCGTCAATAACGTCTCCTATTCAACGAATGTTCAGCAGCATACTACTTCTCCGAATGTTTTGCTTTCCACAGCGCTCGTGAGAGTGGTTGGCAGCAAGGGGAAGGTGCACACTGCCCGACTGCTGCTGGACAACGGCAGCACGGGTAACTTCGTAACAGAGGCACTTTGCGGTAAGCTGGATTTGTCGCGACGTAGTGCGAGCTCTACCGTGACAGGTATAAATAATAATACTTCACATTGCACACAATCTTGCAGCGTTACTATTATGTCCAACTACGACGGTAACTGTAAAATGACGGTAGACTGCCATATTTTACCTCATATTACTAAAGCTTTACCGTCATCATTTATAAACTTAGATACTATTCCTCTTCCATTGGGAATAAGTCTAGCTGACCCAACATTTAATATACCGTCAGCTATAGACATCCTAGTTGGGGCCGAAATATTAGGTCCTTACATATGAAATTGCCGATGCTTTATACTGGCAACTTTGAAATCAAATATTTTGTGTTTGATTAGGAATTCCAAATTCAAAATTATTTCAAAATAAAGACTAAAGAATATTGTTTTAAAATTAGTGTTTCATTTGTTTTATCGTCATTTGTTTGGGCTTGAAAATTGCTATTGCAACAACAATGGAGAAATTAAAAATTCGCGATATTTACGAATATGAGTTCTACCGTGGCACCAGTGTAGCAGAAACGGCTCGAAGGATTAACGACGTGTACGGGCCAAGCACCGCTAACGAACGAACGGTGCGTTTTTGGTTTCAACGTTTCCGTTCTGGAAATTTTGATTTACAAAATGAGCCTCGTGGACGACCGGATACTCAAGTGAATAATGAAGAATTAAAGGCGATAGTTGAAGCGGATCCATCTCAAACCACTTCTGAATTAGCAGCAGCCTTTGGAGTAAGTGACAAAACAATCACTATCCATTTGCGTCAAATTGGAAAAGTAAAAAAGCTCGAAAAGTGGGTACCGTATGAATTGACTGAAACACACCAACAAACACGCGTCGGTTGCTGCGCTTCCTTGCTCAATCGTCACAATAATCAGGGAATTTTAAATCGTATTGTCACTTGTGATGAGAAGTGGATCGTGTACGATAATTGCAAGCGATCATCACAATGGCTTAACCCTGGAAAACCGGCAAAACCTTGCCCCAAGCGAAAACTGACCAAAAAGAAGATTCTAGTTAGTGTTTGGTGGTCCTGTGCTGGTGTCATCCACTACAGCTTCATGAGATCAGGCCAAACGATTGAAAATGAAAACGAAAAACGAACAATTGAAACGAACGATGTATTGTCAACAGTTGCAAACAATGATGGAAAAGCTCACCATTAAACAACCGAGATTGGTCAATTGCTCTAGCCCATTGCTCCTTCAGGATAACGCTCGACCACATACTGCACATCAGACGGTCGCCAAGTTAGAGGAGCTGCGACTGGAAACTCTGCGTCACCCACCATACTCTCCAGATCTTGCCCCAAACGATTACCATTTATTCCGAAATTTGGACAACTTTTTACAAGGAAAAAAAATCAATTCTGATGAGGCAGTTTAAACAGCCTTCAAGCAGTTCATCGATTCTCGCTCCCAGGATTTTTTTACCAAAGGGATCAATGAGCTCCCGATAAAATGGCGAAAGTGTATCGATAACAATGGTACATACTTCGATTGACTAAATATATAATTTCATTTAAAAATGTTATTTTTAATTTTTTGATACCGAGCGGCAATTTCATATGTAAAGACCTAATATTTTGGTCCGTCTTATGTAATAATTCTATCGACTTAGGTAAAAATCAGCCTAAGTTATATGAAACGAAATTGGGTTGGTTAGTGTCAGGGTACGTTGCCCGTCATAAGTCACACACTTCTTCTCCCGTTTGTCATTTTTTAAATGAGGACACCGACCCAGACTTATCTCGTTTTTGGGAATTAGATACCATTGCAGCCAAACACTCCTTATCTCCTGAGGAGCGTGCCTGTGAGCAGAGCTTTAAGAAGCACACCACTCGTAAAGACGACGGACGCTTTGTCGTTACCATGCCACTGAAGAGAGATCCTTCAGTCTTAGGCGATTCCTTTTCGAAGGCAAAGTGTCGGTTCATGTCACTTGAGCGTAAGTTTCTTAGAGACCCTGCCTTCAAAAGCAGGTACGTTGAGTTCATGCAAGAGTATGAACGCCTAGGTCACATGACTGAAGATAAGGGGTCTTCGCCGGGCTGTCTTCAGGAAAGTGGTTATTTTTTACCTCACCACGGCGTCATCCGTGAGTCAAGTACAACTACCAAGCTTCGTACAGTTTTCGATGCTTCGGCCACCACTAGTACTGGTGTGTCACTTAATGACATCCAAATGGTCGGTCCGACTGTACAAGAAGACATCATTTCGATACTGCTACGCTTTCGCCAACATAAATATGTTGTAACTGGTGACGTAGAGAAAATGTACAGAGCGATTGAAATTCATCCTTCTCAACGCTCTCTACATTAAATTATCTTCCGCTCTGATTCTAAAGAGCCTTTAAAAACTTATACACTCAACACAGTGAGTTATGGCACGGCAAGTGCGTCTTACTTAGCCACCAAGTGTTTGGTTAGTTTAGCTTCCAGCGCCCCTATTGATGACGTCAAAGAATCTATTCAAAGAGACTTTTATGTTGATGATTATCTAGGTGGCTCAGATAATATACTCATGGGATGATGAGGTCTCACAAGACACCAAATATTTATGGCTTGCATTTGCTGAGACTTTACCTCTTCTGAATCACTTAAGAATTCCTCGATGGGCTCTTAGTGATAGCTCAGGAATTCATGAAATTCATGTTTTTTCAGATGCTTCAGAGCGAGCGTACGGCGCTTGTCTGTACATTCGTTCTGTGGATCAATCAGGTTTAGTAAAGGTACACCTCTTAACCTCTAAAAATAGGGTAGCGCCGATAAAACCTACGACGATACCTCGTCTAGAGCTTTGCGGAGCCTTGTTGGCTGCAAGGTTGTGTACAAAAGTATTAACCTCTTTAACTCTAAAGGTAAGCAAATGTAGATTTTGGTGTGACTCGACTATAGTTCTAGGGTGGTTATCTACACCCCCACTGCAACTGAAAAATTTCGTTCGCAACCGAATCCACGAAATTCAGAAGAGCACAGAGGGTCACGTGTGGGGCTACGTACCGTCGAAAGACAATCCGGCGGATCTTGTCTCCCGCGGGCTGAAGGCTGATTCCATCAGTGGTTCATCCTTGTGGTGGTCTGGTCCCACTTTCTTAGAGAAAGATGAACGTGAATGGCCAAAAATGCCCAATCACAACGAGAGATACGATCTACCAGAATTAGTTTCTTGTTCTGTCGTAGTTAGTAACAGTCCTTCTAATGTAGACTCTATCAGTAGTTTAATTAACAATAGATCTAATTTAATTTATTTACAAAGATCGATAGCATATTTACAAAGATTTGTACACAATTGTCGAAACAAAACCAACAAACGAACCGGTGCACTTTCAGTTGTCGAACTTAAAAATTCTTTAAATTTAATTTTGCACAAAGTTCAGTTGGATATGTTTCCTGATGAATATGCTATTCTTAAAACGACGAAAGCATTGAATAAAAAAAAATAGAATCAGTTCCTTGTCCCCATTTCTAGATCCCAATAACTTGTTACGTGTCGGTGGTAGATTGGACAATTCCCCATACACATACGATACAAAGCATCCCATCTTGTTGTGCAGCAAGCACCATTTTACTAAGAAACTCTTTGAGCATCTACATTTAAAATATTTACATGCTGGTCCCCAGCTCTTATTAGCAAACACTAGGCAAACTTATTGGCCCTTGGGCGGCAGAAGCCTAGCCAAAGCCATCGTAAACAAATGTGTCCGATGTTGTCGGTACAAAGCGGAATCTGTGCAACCCATTATGGGACAGCTACCGACAAATCGAACTGAGTTAGAGTACCCTTTCTTGCATTGTAGTGTTGATTACGCAGGGCCAGTGATGATAGCGGACAAGAAGGGCAGAGGTTGCAGACTTATCAAATCGTTCTTGGCAATCTTCATCTGTAACTCGACAAAAGCCTGTCACATCGAGCTCGTTACTGCACTATCGAGTGAAGCTTATTTAGCCGCTCTTAATCGTTTCGTGTCACGTCAGGGGAAACCGCAAAGTATTACATCCGATAACGGCACTAACTTTGTCGGCACTTACAATGAGCTATCAAAGTTTCTTGTACAGTCAGACCTTGAGGGTCACTTATCTCAAGAAGGTATTGAATTTAAATTCGTACCTACATATAGTCCCCACTTCAACGGCTTAGCCGAGGCAGCTGTTCGTTCCACAAAACACCATCTTAAAAGGTTATTACAATCCACTCATCTTACCTACGAGGAAATGGCTACGTGCCTCACTCAAATAGAAGCTGTTTTGAACTCCCGTCCTCTTACTCCTCTATCCTCAGAACCCCTTGACTTTTCCGCTCTGACACCTGCTCATTTCCTAATTGGACGGCCACTTAATGCTATTCCTCATCCACAGGTCTCTGATCACAATATTAATCGCCTGGAGCGCTTCAAGAGGATCGAGCACATCAAACAGCACTTTTGGCAGCGTTTCTCCCTCGAATACGTTGCTCTACTGCAGCAGAAGGTGAAGTGGCGCTCTTCGACGACGGAGCTGAAATTAGGCTCTCTTGTTGTCATAAAGGACAGAGCTCTTCCTCCTTTACTCTGGTCCTTAGGAAGAGTCACCCAGGTTTACCCTGGTAGCGACGGTATATCGAGAGTCGCAGAGGTAAAGACGAAGAGGGGCACCATAAGGAGGGCCTTCAATAATATCTGCCCACTTCCAGATTGTTGAAGTCTCCGCTTCAACCCGGGCAGCATGTTGGGAATCGAACCCAACACATACAGAACACGCGCAGGCGACGTGACCCACCTACGCGTCATCGTCATCGGCGAGCGAGCTGAGGTGCGGCGCGGGGAGCCGGCCCGACTGCCGACCACTCGCTTCCTCGGACACCATCGCGAACGGACGACACTCTTAAACCGAAACTTTAATTACTTTAATGTTTGTTCGGGTCAGCTGTAACCTTTCGAATCTAACCGGCAATATACCAAGCCTTCCAAATACAGTCCAATTTCATTTCTCTCCAACGAGCATATCTAACACAGCTAACACTGTGCCTAAAAGAAATCTATTTTTAAACAGATAGGTATAATTTCAGTGTTACTAATTGGAATATAAACAATGTGTGTCAGCTGTAAGGGAGTTTACACACATTATTTATTTATTTAAGAAAGAAAGAACCCTTTCTCTCGAATCTGCTTCAATAAAAAATGCAAAAAAATGTCTGAACAATCTCCAGATAGTGTATCATAGGAACTAGAAGTGATATTGTCAAAATTGTAATGTCTCTTCTACAAAAGCCACTTATGAAGAGTTGTAGTTAAACCGCTGTAGTGACAACTTAGTGTCAAAACATACGAGATAGAACACAGTTTGTTTAAGTGAACGGTTTGATTATAATCAGAGCGAACTCACACAGTATTTAACTATGCGACACAGCGACGGTAATAAACAAAAATACTTACACAAATAACTATTATAATCATAAACATATAAATCCAAGTCGTATGCCAGACTAACAGATAATATTAGAAAGAAACAAATGTATATTATTTGCATCTTATGACCCATGAATACACTATTTATTATAAAATACACTAATTAGTTTAATGCACTGAACTGACTGATGTTCAATAATTATTTAGTAAAATAATGAAATGATTAGTAGCCTCTATTAATTAGTAACACGTTCATGAGCGAGTACGAAACAAACGCAATTAACGAAACGAATTTCCCCCCAATGTTAGTGACACCACAGATAACGCAAAACGCCAATTAGCGACGACATGTTTGTCCTTATTTGTGGTCATGAACAACTTTTGTACCTAACAATAACTGTGCTCTAAAGGAAATGCGGTAAACTAGCCATGCCCGCGGCTTCGCTCACGTGACTGTGTATTCAACCGTCAACTGATATCCGCATTGATCATGTCAACCTTTAGATGCCCACTGTTGGGAATAGGTCTCTCTTCAGGGGGGGACATCCATTTGCCTACATACAATTTTATATTATTTTGTATCATCATCATCATCATCATTTCAGCCGAAAGACGTCCACTGCTGGACATAGGCCTCCCCAAGGAGGGGTTTTGCCATAATCGCCACGCTTGGCAGGCGGATTGGCGATCGCAGTATGGTTGTTACTAAGGCACTGAGAACGCTGCCACTGCTGCCCATTCTCTGGTAAGTCCCTTAGTCGCCTCTTACGACACCCACGGGAAGATACGGGATAGTGCTATTCTTTACGTCCGACACCATACGGAGCATATTTTTTATAAGCTGTCAAAATGCGACTATCTATAATTTTCTATGGCAATCTACACTTGTGCCGTCACTTGTAGGTAGTCATTTTTGACAACTCAATTAATGAACTAAGTATTTATTGAATTCTAACCAACTATTCTTTTCTTATTAGCCCGTGTCCCACTTCTATGTAAGGGTCTAGGGATAGTGCTATTCTTTACGTCCAACACCACGCGGACACTTTGTATATTGTAATATAATGTATAGTTCAGTTTGAATTCTCTGTAAATTATTTCGCTAATATGAAGTTACGTTATCTCTGAGTGTTACAACACAGTATAAATATTAGTACTACCGTACAGTAGACCGACACGCCCCGCCTCCCTCCGAAACACTGTTCCTCACCTCTTCCCGCGTCGAACGTGTTCTCGAAACTGCTTTTAGTTCAAGCGGCGCGTAGACACGCACACACACGCACGTATCTGTACATTCTGTTACTAGTTGTTATTTTGATTGTAGAGTAAGTAATTAAATCGTTTCGTCTGTATGGAGTGAGGAGATAGGCTATATTTCATTATAAAAAAACTGGGATCTAGGACGAAGTCACGGGAAAAAGGTAGTTAGAAATAATCCTGACTAGCTCTGTATTTGTTATTGTTTTTTCCTGGTCAAACTCTGATCATTGCACGAATTATTCAGGATAATATTTATATTATGCACGTTCACTAAATTTTAAGAAGATCTTGAGTTGTGCCAGAATAAGAACATAACGATCCCTCTACCGACACTTATAGTTCTTAGAACTTGCGACTTAGGGCGGGTTGTTTCAAACAGTCGGTTAACGTTACATACGGCGGTTAAAAACTTACTATGACGTGCGATGTTTAACGTACGTTAAATGTAACGGGTTGTTTCATGACATAAAAATCCGTCAGTTAAAGTTATTCAAAAAGAGATTCCATAATATATTGATGTTTGAAGTAGCTGTTTGACAAGTCAAAATTACGATGACTGGTCGGTTATGGTAATAGTAACTTTTTGACGTATGATTTTGTGAAACAATCCACTTTTTTTTTGATTTGACGATAGTTAGCGCCATTTTTGACTATTACCGGTCAGTAATGGTTAGTTGAAGCAACCCGCCCTAAATGTTGTTTTTCGACTTAAGCGAGGACAGAGTCGCGGGCGCATACCTACATGCATTCAATTAGTATGAAAATAACTTTACAGGATAGATAAGCAACATTTTAAATTTTAATTAGTATATTTTAGGTACGACGCGGCAGTTAGTGTGACTAAATAAATTACAACATTTCCTTAAAATTGAAAATGAGTCGTTGTTCAGCCCTCCTGGCAACTATTGCGTCTACCGATGATAACATGTGAGTTGTATCTCGGTCACGGAACACTCTCCCATTTAATTAAAAAAATACGTTAACCAATTTATAATAAACGTTTAGTTTAAAAAAGATCGTTTTACAGCGATCTATGGCGTAACCCGCACTGGCTACGGCGTAGCTCGCGCTGGCTACGGCGTAGCTCGCGCTGGCTACGGCGTAGCTCGCGCTGGCTACGGCGTAGCTAGCGCTGGCTACGGCGTAGCTAATGGAGTCACGTCTTGAAACTGCCATCAGCTTATATGTTCATTTTTTACATTATTTTATATTACTCTTCACCTACAAAGTTTATTTATTTATTTAACTCTTATATTATAAGCTAACATTAAGAAACCAAATCGCCTAAATGCTTGAGTAGGGTATCGCTCACAATTATGTATTAGTAATAATTCGTAATTATGCAAATTAAAGTCATAAGAATTGAATTCATTAAAATAGTCACAGGAATTGTGAAAAATGTTAAATTCAAATTAACCACTAAACAGTCAACGGTAACCATAATGGTTACCGTTGACTGTTTAGTGCTTTAAAAAATCGAAAACATATAAACTTGAACATCATTTGTTAAGAAACATCAGCACTTTCTTTAAAATGTTGTCGGTGTCAAGAAATATGTTGGCATTTGGACTGATGTCATGGTAGTGGTTAATTAGAGCAATTGCTTTAGCTGTTGGGCTGTTGGGCATTCGAGCTGATGCCGCAGCCATCTGGCGCCACCATGCCATCACAGCATTCATTTATTTTTTTATTTATTCTGTGATGTCTACTCAGAAATTAGAAAACAAGATCAGAATCCCTAGTGGGAGCAACATATAAAAAAAAGAAGAAAGAAAGAAGAAGATGTGCTGCAAGAGGATGAGCCAAGGTTTACAGGAGGTGCTGTAGCATATTATCTTGTCATATATCTCTGTGAGAGCTAGCTTCTATATTTAGGGTAGATACCTACTTTTCCTTCACGGCGCATTCAAACTTTACACCTACTTTATGAAGTTGAAAACTTAAGTCAAGAGTGAATAGGTTACTTCTAGGCAAGCGTGCTCCATCTAAGACCGCATCATCGCTTCCCATCAGGTGAGATAGTGGTCAAACGTATGCCTATCAATAGTATAAAAAAGGTACCTATATACAATGTTGTAATTACTTTTATAAATGTCAAAAGAGCCACAACATTGAATAACTAGTGACTATAATTGGAACAGGAAATCATTAGGCGTTTACTAAACAGTACCTAATAAAATCATTTAACTACGCTGTTATCAAAATATTTCAACATAAGTACTAAATTGAGGAAAGTCATGAAAAACATTTGGGTATTTACCGCAACAACTGGGAATTCAGACCTTATTACCAACCAACGTAGGTGCCTATATTTATAGAAATAATCGTTTCAGTAGAATATTGAAACTTAATTTATTATATTATGTACAAATTCAAGACAAAGGGAGGAGGGAACCCATATAAAAACTCGTCCACATCGCTGTCAACGGGACACGTGCCCAACAGACTGGCAACATTGCCACGTTGTATGGCAATGCTGTGGTTGTAAATGCACCTCCGACACAGAAGAAATACGTAGTGTGGGGCTACGTTTAAAAAAATAACAAGTTTTTTTCAAAAAAATGGAAACCGCCTTCAAAAACTAGAAAGTTATAAATAACTTTAGCACAGAACACACATTACTTTACTTTCGGAAGTCAGTGGCAATACTAAACACCAAACACAAAGCCGGCGCCACCGACTTCCGAATGTAAAGTAATGTATGTTCTGTGCTAAAGTTATTTATAACTTTTTAGTTTTTGAAGGCGGTTTCCTTTTTTTTGAAAAAAAACTCTTTATTTTTTAAACGTAGCCCCACACTACGTATTTCTTCTGTGTCGCGTAGTTGATACCTCGAAAGAAAGAACAATAACTAGACATGTATTTAAAAATGTTTGAACAAAAAAAGCACTATGCCTGAATTTTTTTACATGCCATCTAAAAACAGATTTCAGAAATCTATAAAAACAGTCTTTGACTTTAAATGTCTGTAAAAAAATTGTCTTATCACACAGATCCCCTAATTATGTTTTATTAGATTGTTTACACATTATGTTACCCAAATAAAATAAAAATAAATGACATATCCTTCAAATTGTCCATTATTTGCAAGTAACTGCAATATTTTGGGTTTTGTCATCAAAAATCATTAAAATTTTGCAAAAAAAAAAATTGTCACACTTCGGCTAAGACAAATTTGGTTCAAATGGTTGTAAATAGTCTATACTAGCTCCGCTTTACGGTTTTGCATAGATCTACCAAACATAATGAAGAATGGTAATCTCGTACATAATGACAAATTATTGACTGACTTAGTTTACGAATTTCTTACTGCTTCAGATTGCTATAACACTTAAAAATAATGTGTAAAAATATATATAAATGAAATCTGGCATGAATAAATGTTCAAAGAACAATGACAAAAATCGGCTCGAATAGCGAATAGCGTCCGACAGACTTTTTATATTAATGATAATTTATAATATGAAACAGTAAGAATTATACAGTATAAATAAAATCTGTAGAAGTACACCGTTTAAAAGTAATTTTAAATAGTTATTTAATTTTTCAACACGTTTCCTATCTGCAATTTCAATTAGAAATGTTGCCAATACCAAAATAAAATAACATTGATACGAAATTGCACTTGCAAATCGATTGCATTACTACGATTATGTAACTACTTAAGTGAATTTATTACATGTATAAGTCGTAACTCGTTCTTTAATAAATTTTAATTCGATTATCGATACTGTTTAGAATAGTAATTATTATAGTGCTGGCAACACTTGATCTTGTAGTTGTCATTAAAAATTGTCAAAAAGGTTTTATTTTTTTTATTCTAAGCAGACATTTATAAAAATCGATTATTTCATGTTATCGTTAAAATTAGAAGTATTAACTGGAGAACTTTAAAGAACTAAAATCTTTGTTTGGTGTACTTCCTATGGAAAACTAATTATACTATCAAATTCTATAATTATTTTCCTTTTTAATGATATATAGTTCATCTTTGTCGGTTCTGGCCGAGTCTTGAAGGAAACCTTGTCATTCTCCTTTGTTGACAATGTCATTATAACACAATTCTATTACGAGACCATTGACCGACCAATGATCTACCATTATGGATTTAGCAGATTACGAACTTTTAGCAAAATGACAATGGGATTGTGTTGGAATGACGAAATTATAAAAATAGCAAACTTGGCCCCCTGTCTAATCGTCTAGCTACCTCCACTCGTCGGCGGCTCTCGTGACACTGACTCAGTGACATTAAACAAGACACACGAGACACCGTATATACTGTAAAGGTTGCATGCATTTATCTTAGCATCTGGTACCTTTAAGTACATAATATATGGCGTCAACGGAACACTCTGGATGCTTCTAGAGATCTAAGTGTCATTGCAATACATTTAAATGAAGTAAAACATAGTGGTTTATAATCATGACGGACGACTGATTTCATGAGTTACAGGCGTAGTGTTGTTAGATAAACTTATTCTTTCACTCTTATGAAGATCGGTAGTCTGAGGTAATTTATAACATTTTCTTTTTCGTCTAGTTTACGAGATATAAGAGGATATTGACTTATTGCCTAGCAGTTCGCTAGTAGGTTTGAAGTAGTTTAACAGATAGCGTCTGGTTGTTCCTTGGGCTTTAGACTATATGACTATGTGTCAACAATTAAAAAGTGACTGTTCATCGTTTTTAATCATAACGAATGCTATGTCTTTGATTAATAAATTATACTTAGCACGTATTTTGGCTTAGCTATGTTACTGTCTCTATCCTCTACTTATAGTGTGACAGTAGTGCGGCAGTGACAGGAGTAATGCTTAGTCAAAGCACGTGCTAAGTAACGTTTATTTATCTCGGTCTGACAGTCAGCCGCACGTTCTACTGGAAACCGATCACTACATAGTTGGGGTAACACTTCGATGAATATTAATGGTCTGAGGATATTTTGTATTTGGTTTTAAAGTTTTAAGAAGCGGTAGTGAAGACTACTGGAGCAGTAAATAAAACAACTTTATGGACATTATTTAAAGTTATAATTTGGTTTAAATCTTGAAAGTAAAGAAAGAAAGTTTTTCTTATAGATGCAACTAGGTACTAACCTAAACACATAAGTACACAAATATGCCTAACTTAATATATATACGTATATATCAGAATGACTACTCATACACATTTCTAGTTCTGTAAAACAAAGCGATAACAGAAAATAAGTACAAAAAGTGGTCAGCAAATCTACTCTATGAAACAATATTATAATGAAAACTAGCAACCCGACCCGGCTTCACATGGGCCTAAAGCCTTTCTCGATAAATGGACTATCCAACACAAAAATATTTTTTCAATTCGATCCAGTAGATCCTGAGATTAACGCGTTCAACCAAACAAACAAACAAACAAACTCTTCAGCTTTAAAATATTAAGTATAGGTTAACTTAATATTACAAAATGCCTTAGTTAAATGAGATACCTATACTGTTCCAAATACATTTGTGTATGAACACAGAACAGTGTACACAGGGTAACAAGTGTGCTTCTACTCGAGTATGTCGAAGGAATACATCATTGCCGCCATGATGTAAGCAGTATGTAGTGAGGCGGACACAAGGCGTGCTCGCCTTGTGTGCGCCTCACTAAATACTGCTTACATACGTACCAAACAAACGTTCCTGCAACGATTGTGGCATGTCAGCCTGTTAAATGCCTCCCAACTCCAAAATTCCCAAGTATTCGTCCCGTTTCGGTTGGCTCACTGTAAGGAACCTGATAGAGGGATCTTCCGCATTCCTTACTGCACATTTGTCCACATACATCCTGCTGCTGTCACGAAACATTTCAGCCATCTTCAGTTGCTCGTTCAGTTGCATGTTGTCGACCTACTTCCACATAGTGATGTTGTTCAAGTTCCGCGATCTCTTCCTCACACTCTCTTCTGAAGAGCAGGTTAACGTAGAATGGGTCGCTGGGCTAAAAAAATACAAATCAGAAGTCTTACTTTAATGTGAATATGATAAAAACCATGGAAACACCATCAGTTGGAACCTCCTGAAAATATTGAAATTTACCCAAATGTTTGTCATTAATTACCGCCTATAATGATAACTACATTGTGAACGGTAAAAAAAATGAGCTTCGGAATTCTCTCTGATCAGAACTTGATGCAGCCAAAGCCGTACAACAGCACATAAGCGTGATAGTAGTACTTCCCGGACTCACTGTTCCACTAGGATCACTACTAACACTTAAGATGCGTTCTACTAATGATGGTATCGCGTCCATCTCGACAAGACATCGCTTTCGTCTTTTAACACTACGTAAATATGGTATAAACTTACTGGGATTGCTGGTAACTGCGGTGTGGCTGATAGATGGCATATGTATTGCCAATATTTCCAAATGGCAATAATAAGTAGCACAATTATCACCATTCCGATAATTGAACAAACTATGATGACAGCCAAGATTGTATACCCATAAGGCTTTACATCTGTAACTACAATACAATAATGCGCTTAGAACGATGTTGCGGCTGCCCCGCCACTGTAGTGCATCGCGTATGTTTGCGGAGGCGCGCATCGATTGCTTCTACGCTACTCTGCGCAAGCGGTGCGCGTCAATGCTGAACAGAGTGCGGTCTAGTCGCAACAGCGTTTTAGGTATGATGGCCTGTAGGCTTGACTGTCTGTACATGAATTGATGTATTAATACTCACATGAGTATTATAATATGTAATAATTCTTTATTCATCACATCATATATCGTCAAATAGAGTAACAAACAAGTCCGTCAGCAGGAAGGACTGACAAAATATTTGATGGTCGTTGATTGTTATACTCACTATTCTTAGTTTGAGTCGCTGTTGTTTCCGTGGTTCCATGACGAGGAGTTGTTTTGCCTTGTTCAGTTTCAATACCAATAGACGGTCCTGCAATAGATACAACTTTATACTTTCAACTTAGTAGCTTGTCGTATTACTAGAAACTTTGCAATTCTAAGACGTCATCTGTCTTCTGTACCTAACTCATTATAATTTCACACATAGATTATTGATAGGACTCCGCGCACTGAAACGCGGAGAAACCGATCAATAATCTAAGATTTCATACATATATTTGCTGATTAAACCGTTGTTTTCAAAAACAAAAACAATTTAGTCAGCAAATATTTTAAATATAATGGAACCATTTCTACGACCCGTTAAACTGGATTGGAAGTTCAGCTTCGAAAGAATGAGAACACTAGAAAAGGACATTCGAAAGTTTCCTGTCAATCTGCGGTAAAAATGAGAAAGATTGTAAAATTAAATTGAATTTAATTGTAAAACATCTAACCGCCACAGTTTATTCGTTTATTAGTGAGTGTACCACCTATGAAACACCTATGAGCACACTCACCGAAATATAATATCAAACCAAGAAATATAATGTTTATGCTGCCTTCTTTACGTAAATATGTTAGCGACATTTAAACATCAGAGGTACTTTAAAAAAAATGAGAATTAAAAGTATGTACCTATCAGTGTTTCTTATAACATGGTTTATTACGCCAGATCAGCAGGGAGGACTGACAAGATATTTGTGTAATTGTTATACGCACTAGTGTTATTTTGAGTCGCTGTTGTTTCCGTGGTTCCATGACTAGGAGTCATTTGTTCTTTTTCAGTTTTGGTACCAATAGAGTGACCTGCAATAGGTACAACTTTATACTTCTAACTATGTAGCTGTAGTAGATTCAATCGGTTTTTTCGTGTATTTTATGAATTATTTGAGTTCTGTAAAGTGCTATTCCTTTCTAGATCCACTGTTTTAGACTAGATATACAAGATTGAAAACTTTTAGAGTAGGTATTCATTATGTAAATCGTCCCAATTAATAAGAATAATTACATCGGGCAATTATTGATGTTGATGGACCTAATGAAATCTGAGAAAGATAAAAAAATCAAGGGCTTTTCTCGCGAGGTTGTCGATATATTTTATGTAATTTACACTCAGCAATCATTGTGCTGGTAGTCGTTACAGCCAATGGCATAGTACCCCTCGAATAACAACTAAGGAGGCTCTCATGGGGCAGATAAATCAAAGACTAGATTAAGGAAGCAGAGTCATCTTGTCAGCCTCTTTTATTTTCTTATATATTTATGTATAAGTATATATGTTATATTAGTTATAATAGATATTTCAGCATTCACAAACTTTCATACCTCAATCAAACACACCGACATCATACGAAATTAAGGTCAAATAGGATTCACATTCGATGCTCCTACGCAAACCTAAAGATTCATTAACAATAGGGCTTATTCTTGGAGTTGTAAATATATGTAATTTATTTTTATACTATGTACCTGCCATGTTATTTCTTCACCACCCTTGGTTGACTGGTAGAGAATGCCTAAGGTATTAAGTCCGCCTTTGTACCTTTGTGCATGAAATATAAATAAATAAATAGGAGGTTCCTCTCTCGGAGCCCTAACCGCCGCACACAAGGCCGGATTGCAAATTTAGGATGACAATAATATAATTTTGCGATGTCTAGAAACTTAAAGAAGCTACTTTGTTTAACTTCTTCGATAAACGAACTAGAGGATTATAAAACAATAAAGCTCAATAAAGTAACACAATAGCCTGTGTAGGCGCGCTTTGTGTCCCTTTTTCTCGCACGCCAAACGTAATGCATATTTTTGGAGCTGCTGAAGATGTAGATCTAAATTATCTTTGCATTGTATAAACTCAATGTGTTAGTATTATATAATTTTTCGTAGCACATACATGTGAGCACTATGTTCTTTAAAGCTACCATTTACGAGGTATACCTCTCATTGACTTGAATATGCCCTGGCGGTTGGGAGAGTCATGCTCACTTGAATGTCTCGCTGCCGGTGGCGCATGTGTTGGATCATTCGGTTCCCTTCAAAATGGTTGAGCTAAATGGTGCTGATCCATGCGTCATGTTCGTGAACGGACGCCGTCGGTTGGGACTGGTCATCTCTTAGCTGCCTCAGTTATTTTAAATTTTGGTTTGAATTGTTATTATAACTATATTTGTCTCTAGACCTCTTTTAACATGCAAGACGTGTTACATTGTTCTCACATTGTACCCTTAGATTCAACATGAATGATGTAAATTTGTAAAAATTTTCTGATTTTAAAAGAGTGTTCATGGAGTTTCTTGCTCGTTCCTCTCCATAGAAACCTACTGTTTGGAACGAGCAACTAGCTTCAACTTTCTGACTGACTGACTCTGACAATTCAAAAGTAAATGGTTTAATTGAAATAAATGATTTTGAGTTTGAGTTTGTAAGTCAGTTACGCCCGAAAGCTTGACGGAGTAACTACGTTTGTTTTATGCCGCAGTGTTTAAAAATTGAGGGTTTTTAACATGGATATTGAAGAGTCAGGTGTTTACTCTAATTATTGTTGTTTACTTGTCACTTTTTTTTATAAATCGAAGAGTAATTTAACTATTCGTGAAAGACAAATTTTATACATAAATCTTTTAGATTTACTTGAGTTTATAGACATTTAAAAAAGTTCCACATAGTTCCATTATATTTTATAATGCTTTAGAAACTACAACTAGTGAGAATTCAAACCAAGCAAAGAACTCGTCCTCGTATCGCCCCCTTAGATAAATTGAGCCCTTTATTTCCAGGTAGTTGCATTGCTTTCGTTTCTTTTCTTTCTTTCATATCTTTGTTGCAAAGAGATCGAAAACAGGGACAATGAAGACTCTGATAAATATGTGGATGACGATGATCAGTAGGTAGCACAGAACTTAATTTTAGGACCTTTTTGTGTAATACTTTAAATAAAACTTTTTTCTTTTTAATTTTTTTTTGTAACACTTAAAATACATAATTACAAATTCAGAAAGTAAATAAAAACATATACTTTATTTTTGTCGTCGTAAATTGGTAAACGGTAGGTTGAAAGTTGAAAATCGGCTCTCATAGACATAGGGGTTTCAATTTGCAAGTGCCGGATTTTTTGCCGGATATTGCTTTTATTAGTTACTACTATATACAGAAATGACACCCGAGTTAATTCTGCACAAAAACGAAGGAATTATAACTTTTTTACGAAAAATTTGTATTTGTAAATTTGTATGTTTGATTTTGATCATCTACTTTTGCTGTTGACTGTACTACTTGTTTATGTTTTTTTGTCATATGTAATATAACGGTTCGCTGCTATTTTTTTTTTAAATCGTCAAAATATTTTATTTATTTTTACATATGAAACGGTTCCTTTTAGTGACTAAATTAAGAACATTGTTAATTATGAAGAATCTTATCGACCCAAATATTAAGAATATATAAAACAAGAAAAATATTAAAAAAAATAGCAAAAATATAAAAATTAAATCAAATATTAAACATTTTCCTTATCTCTGTCGCTGTCAGACTCCAATTCTGAGTCAGAATCCAGATTGGATCAAACTCAAACTCAAAATCATTTATTTCAAATAAACCATTTACAGGTACTTTTGAATTGTCTGAGTCAGTCAGTCAAAAAGTTGAAGCTAGTTGCTCGTTCCAAACAGTAGGTTTCTATGGACAAGAACGAGCAAGAAACTCCATGAACACTCTTTTAAAATCAATAATATGTTACAAATTCCGGTTACATCATTCATATTGAATCTAGGTGTACAATGTGAGAACAATGTAACAAGTCGTGTACGTTAAAAGAGGTCTAGATGAAAATATAATCATTTTAAGCAATTCAACAAATTTAGAATAACCGAGGCAGCTAAGAGATGACCAGTCCCAACTAACGGCGCCCGTTCACGAACATGACGCACGGATCGGCATCATTTAGCTCAACCATTTTGAAGGGAACTGAATGATCCAACACATGCGCCACCGCCAGCTGGACATTCATGTGAGCATGACATACTCCCAACCGCCAGGGTACCTTCAAGTCAATGAAAGACATACCTCGTAAATGGTAGCTTTAAAGAACATAGTGCTCACATGTATGCGCTATGAAAAATTATACAATATTAACACATTGAGTTTATCATCATGGCCATTTGTGGCTACTAAAATTTGGAACAGGCTAATTAATTAAATACCACCACCCACCGCTGCTGTTGACTACTCGAGAACTTCTCTGTACGCGGCGTCGTCGTCGCCGCTGTGCTGGAGGCACAGTCTGCCGCGGTGCAGGAGAATCAACCTGCCGCGGTGCATGAGTAGTGGTAGCTGGGCTGGGTTCTGGCATCCTATTAGCCTCCTGGCTCGTGCTGGGTCCTACTTCTGACAGTTGATGCAGATGCTGGAACTTAAACTCAGGTATTTCCCACTCCTGTACTGCATCTATGACTGTTCCATCGTCATCGTCTACCTGTAAAGTGACCATTTTTAGTATCTATTTCAAATGACATAAATAAAAGTAAGAAGTCCTGGCAATAGCTAGTTTGAATTTAAAAAGGAAACTCACCATTTGCGCCATCTCTTCCTCTAAATTTTGACCATTTTCCTGTGAAATTAAAATCCAAACATTATTCACATGGCTAGCTATTTTCATATTGTAACAAAGAATAATAAAAGTTTAAAACCATTTAAAAGACAGATTGAAAGATGTTATTAAAATCCTTTCTCTACTTAGTACCAATTCCCTTAAAAACCCATTCTATTCCTCAAATAAATATAAAAGAAAAACTCACAGAAAGAATCTGCACCTCCTCGACTAGAGCTTGACTGTTATGCTGTAAAGTGAAAAACCAAATTTAAGTGAGTTTTTTTGGACCCACCCTTCCATTCTTGAATTAATTTTATAGATTTCTAAGATATGTATCAACCAGGAATGTGGAACGCTGTCAAATGCTTTTTTATAATCGATATAAGTGTAATGAAGATTTCTATTTTTGGTGGTTCTATTTTTGGTGGTATGTTTATGTATAGTGGAGTCAATTATTAACTGTTCTTTGCAACCCATGTGGCCCCGCCTGCATCCCTTTTGTTCCTCCGATATTATGTTGTGGTGTTCAATACGTGAGTTGATTTTTGATGTGATTGCTGAGGTCAATATTTTGTAAATCGTGGGGAGGCATGTGATCGGTTTAAATTGGGAAGGCTGTGGTGAATTTTTGGTTTTAGGTAACATGTAAGTTATGCCTGTCGCAATAAATTCTGTTATATTTTGTCGTCCTAATAATATTTCTGTTAAATTTTTTGCTATCGGTTTGTGTAAGATGTTAACTTTTTGTACCAAAAATTGTATACCAGGAGATTTCCAATTATATAACCTGCCTGTAATGTGTATGATGTCTGACTCTGTGATCTCTTCAAATTCCATTTCATTTATTGCTCTCCATTTTGTAGTTTCTTCGGTTATCCACGATGCTTTGTCGTTATGTTGTACTTGCTCTTCCCAAATACTAGACCAAAATATTTCTAACTGTTCTTTGGTAGGTGTGTTACGTGTGTCGGGTGTATCTGTGTTGTTGTCGTCATTAGCATTGGTTTGCGACTTGTGTAGGTTTCTGTAAAATATTTTTTCGTTGGTGGCAAATATGGCGTTATCGTTTTTACGCTGTTGTGCTTTTTTATATCGTCTGAGCCTATGAAGTTTAAGAGCTAGTTTTTGTTTTAAGGTATCTAAAAACTCTTTAGGTTTTCTATTGCTGTTTTCATGTCTAGTGTGTTTATAATTACTCCTAAATATAGCCTCCACTCTCCTTACTACTTTGTTTGACCTAACGTTGTTAATGTATTGTGTAAGTCTACCGGAGTCGGCCCTCAATTTTTCTATACTCTTTTCTAATCGTAGTTGCCATGGTGGTTTAGTGTTGTGTTTTGGACTTGTATTTCCTGTGTGTTACGTGATTTTAAAGTTAAGTTCCTCAGATATGACTACCGCTGTGCAATATATAAGTGTATGTACGTCTATAAGATATGTGTTATCAGAGATAAATTGGTTAAGTACGCTTTCATTAAATAACTTAATTAAACGAAAAAGGTAAAGACTGTAACCAAGTTTAGGTAGTTTTGGTCGAACTGCAGGATCCGTTCCAGAGTATTGTGCTAGTATTGTACTGAATTTGTCATGTATTTCTTTGACATCAGTCGTTAGGTTTTGATCTGCGACGGTTAGGGTCTCAATATCATTTTCTAACATTAGAGTGACAGATTCAGTTTGTGTGGATGTGTGAGATGTTTGTGTGTGTGCTAGTGAATAATTACATGATTGAGATAGTGTATTAGGTTGTAATTTAGTGTGTGTTTGTGGTTGTTGAGTGATTTCAGTTATGTTTTGAGGTAATGGTGTATTTGCGGTATTTTCTATGTTAATTTCTGCTTCCTGTAACTGTATTCGTACTTCTTCTTTTAATTGTTTAAGTATTTCTTGACTTAAAAGTTTATTTCTAATTATGGCTCTTTTCTGAGAAATTCTAGATTCAATCGGTTTTTTCGTGTATTTCATGAATTATTGAGTTATTAAAAGTTAGTTATTAAAGTCATATTGAGTTCTGTAAAGTGCTATTCCTTTCTAGATCCACTGTTTAAGACTAGATACACAAGATTAAAAACTTATAGATTAAGTATTTATTGTGTAAACCGTCCCAATAATAAGAATAATTACATCGAGCAATTATTGATGTTGATGGACCTAATGAAAGCTGAGAAAGATGAATAATTAAAGTCTTGGCTCGCGAGGTTGTTGACATAATATTTTATGTAATGTACAGTCAGCTGCACAATGTGGGTTTCACGATCACGATTCAAACTTACTATTGTAAGTTTGAATCGCTTCACTGCAAAATAGTTAAATCAACTACCTTTAACCTTTCAAACTAGTAGAATACTTTTTATAATTAACGAGTGAAAAAACATGTTATCATTTGTTAACATTCTAATGAATAAACAATTTACATCTCTCGTAAATCATAAATATAATCTACCGCCAACTACTAATAATGAAATAGTGAGGTCAAATGATTTATTCTTTAAGTTTGTCAATGTCGACACTTTATTTTATTATACAGGATGGACCAAAAGTCCGGTAACATTTGAATCGAGGGCTGCTTCCAATTGCGGGGGATAGGGGGATGCGGGGCGTTACCAAACGCGAGAGCGGCTAGTTGGAATTCAGTGCAATGGCGTCGTTCAGCGGAGCACAACGTGCGTTTTGCGTACGCGAGTACTATCGCAACAACGATTCTGCGACTGAAGCGCAACGAAAATTTTGTACACAGTACAACATACGAAATAAAAATCAAGCTCCATCAACTCGTGCAATTAAAAATTGGGTACAGAAGTTTGAGGAGACGGGTTCAACGTTAAATCAACCACGATCCGGCCGACCTAAGACGTCGAGAGAGCCCGTAAACATAGAGCGCGTACGAGCATCTGTTAGAGAACAACCTGATTTTTATGAGGATCAGAGAAGCCGTCCCGTTACCGTCAACACACAGCGATATATTGCCATGCTACAGAACTTTTTTGCTCCAGCATTACAGGACTACTCTGGTTTTAATCAACGAACATGGTTTCAACAAGATGGTGCCACATGTCACACCTCCAACGACTCAATGGCAGCGGTTCGTGAAATTTTTGGGCAAAAAGTCATATCCAAAAGAGGTGACATTAACTGGCCACCCCGCAGCCCGGATTTGTCACCAATGGACTTTTTCCTTTGGGGATACCTCAAAGGCAAAGTTTTTAATAACAACCCTCAGTCCATTGAAGAATTAAAAGAAAATATACACGAGGAAATTCAGAACATTTCTCGAAACACTTGTCGGGCGGTGATGGAAAATTTCCGCTCTAGGTTACAGGAGTGCCAAACTAAACAAGGGACACATTTGGACGACGTTATTTAAAAAAAATAAAACCCTGATTTTTGTACTTTTATAATAAATAAACATATATTTTCTCTCATAACTCTTTTTTTTTTTATAACCATTTGAAATGTTACCGGACTTTTGGTCCACCCTGTATTATAACGATGTATGCGGGATTACGGGATTCCAGGATCAAAAATATATAGGAGTATCGTAATCGGAACCCACTTACTACATGTAAAAAAAAGTAGTTATTTTAATAGCGTGATGGCCCTCACTTAGTATTATTTGCTGTAGTCGGCTTCACATTTGAGTTACCATATTCCAGCCCAACCCATTATCTTAAGTGATGATGCGGCCTAAGTGGAGCACGCTTGCCTAGAATGAACCGGTTCACTCGTGCCTTGAAGATGCCCAGATTATATGTATCGGGGAATAGAGAGGCGGGCAGTGAATTCCACAGTCTGGCAGTTCGCACAATAAATGTGGAAGCAAAGCGCTTGGCTCGAGACCGTGGAACTTCAACCGTATAGCGGTGACGCTTCGCCGTGTCCCTGCTCGTCCGGTGATGGAATGGGGATGGGGGAATTAAGTTGTGCAATTCCAAAGCACACTCTCCGAAATGTACCCGATAAAACCCGGCGGTGTTCAAGGCTTTGGAGCTTAGCCTTAACCAGGAAGTCGTTGTCTATGAGCGTCTTGGCACGCGTTGTGGACAGTCGCGGACAAAAGCCAGTTAGCCATAATTCAGAAATTAGCTCTGTGTTAGTGCTTGTTTTTTTCCTGTTCAAACTGTAACCTCATTGCACCAATCGACCAGGAAAATAATTATACAGGATAAACTAACATGCAAAATATTAATTAGTATTTTAAGTACATTAGCTGGTGTGATTAAATTAAATACTATATTTCCATAAAACTTGTCTAAAATTGTAAATGAACCGTTGGTTCAGTCGACCTGGCAACTATTGAGTCTACCGATAATATCGAGTGTTGTAACGCGGTCACCGACCACTCCCTCATGTCATTATTTAGTAGTTTTAACATATTATAAACGCGAAGCTTAGAAAATATTGTATCATAGCGATCTGCGGCGTAACTTGCACTGGCTACGGCGTAACTCACACTGGCTACGGCATAGCTCGCACTGGCTACGGCATAGCTCGCACTGGCTACGGCGGCGTAGCTGGCTCTAGCTACGGCGTAGCTTACACAGTCTACGGCATCGCTAACGTAGCCAACGTAGCCATGTCTTTGACATGCCATGGTCTTGCATGTCTTAAATATTTGAATTGTTTTATATTACTCTTTACCTACTTTTATTTACTTCATCACTTCAGCTTACGAACCCAGAACCAAATCATGAAAACTTTATGACTATTTTCATTACCTTACTCCAACTAAAACACTATTTGAAAAAACCAAATTAATAAATCTCAAACAACTATACATACAGTACCTGCATTCTAATAAAAAAAAACACAAACAGCATACAATCAAAGCTACAACTACATAAAAAAACAATATCACACATCCTAAGAAAAAAAAAATTACAACGAAGACAAGCTCGCACAAACTACGGTATAAATAAACCATATTGTTCGAAGGAGCACAGCTGTTGAACGACCTACCAAATGACGTAAAAGATTGTGAAAATTAACAGATTTAAACTAAAACTGAGAAATTCGGTTTATGAAATGTAGTCATACCGCATACTAAATGGTAGCAATGTATATAGGTACTTCCTATTTAAGTATGTCGCAGCAAGCGATAATTTAAATATAGGTCCCTAATAAACTAATGTTATTTTGATCATTGCAGTAACAGTTTTAAATTATTATTTGAATTAATTTCTTATTTTTATTTTGTTATTGATTAATTCTAAAACCTATTTTAAATGTTATACCTACAGTTTTAATTGATATGAGTACTTACAATATATAATATTATACTTTAATATATTTTTAAATATTTACAATTTTAAATGTTATGAATTTACAACTACAACTATTATGACAATTATTACCTATAAACTATTACAATTATTATAATTAAATTTGAAATATTGAAGTATTGCAATTATAAATTATTAGGTATTGACTTGATCGACGTGTGACATGACCTAGATTTAATAAACTTAGATATTGTTAAAGAAGTTTTTAAATTTCATGTATACTTATTATAATTCTAAAATGTCAATGTTCTAAATTATTATTGTATTTTTTGACTGAACATTTGCACGACCGAAAGGTTGAATATAGCGTAACAAACAAATTTTAATTTATTTAAATATTAAATTACAATGGATGCTATGTATTTGAGCCGTTTGAGGAAGAAACTCTAGGGCCATGGGGTCCGAGTGCCCATATTGTTTTTCGTGACATCGCCAAGCGGCTGGTCGACTCTTCACGTGACCCGAAGGCTGGTCTATTCTTGGGTCAAAGAATCAGCATTGCCATACAACGTGGCAATGCTGCCAGCCTGTTGGGCACGTGTCCCGTTGACAGCGATGTGGACGAGATTTTTGATGCCCTTTGAGCTCCCCTGTCTTTTTCTTGGAATTGTACATAATATTATTAGATTTTTAAGATTTGTATATAACAAACAAATTGTATAACACGTAATGTACATCCTATATTCTAGCAAATAAAGGTATCATTAATTCAACGATAAAGAGGATTCAATTTAATTGTAGTACAGAGGAAGTGGTAAACACCGTGACGTCAGCTATCAGCATGAAGATATAGGTATAAATGGAGCCAACACTTAGAACAAAAGCTTGAAACGTCAGCTATCAGCATGAAGATATAGGTATAAATGGAGCCAACACTTAGAACAAAAGCTTGAAACGTCAGCTATCAGCATGAAGATATAGGTATAAATGGAGCCAACACTTAAAACAAAAGCTTGAAACCAACTGTGGGCTGATGCTCTCTTTCTGAATGCATACATAAGAACGGGACAATGATATGTGTTTTCTTTATCTTATGTATGCATTCAGAAAGAGAGCGTCTGCCCACAGTTGGCTTCACTTAGGTATTTAGAGTGTTGCCTCCACTTTTATCCATAAGCTTCTTGGCTATCAGTATGGCTAAAGTGACCATTTATTTTTTTGGTCCAAGCCGGACGCCTTCTCTGGAGATATTATGTAAAAAACATATTTCATAGACGAAGAACAGGATTTATAAGTAGGGTGGATTACAAGAGCAACTAAGACCTAGTGACATGATTTCAACTGTCTAGGCAGTCGTTTCGTATTTGTCGCGAAACAAAAAATGTGTTGTGAGTATCAAAATAATACATAATCACCAAAATTCAAGATCGTTATTAGCACTTTTGACAAAGCAGACATTTTTCCTCTAACTGGGGACAGCGGGACAGATCCTAAAAGAGGGACCATCCCGCCCAAAGCCTGACGTACGGTCACGTTAAGTATGGCGGAACGTGGAGAGAGTCGTGTTGGAGAGTGGGGACCGTGCCAAGCTCACTTTTGCTCGAGACACCAAGCAGGACACTCATCTAGTCTAGTGCGAAACTGTCGTTTTACCTATTTGAATTGTATTGTACGATCACTTTCTATATGTCGTATCCGGTCATTAGTATGAACGTGAAACGCAAAGACAATAAATAGTCTATGGTGAAACAACGGATCGCAAGCGCGCCACTATTGAGAACACGTGATCAACCACCACCAGTTTGGCGCGCTTCTACAGAGTCGTGATGTTTTCAGCCGACAGAGAGGAAGACATTCAGAATCCAGTGTCTGATCGCAACGGAGCTAATACGTCCCGAAACTGTACTTACGATTCGTTTTTGAAGTGAAGTGCCTATGCCTATGTCTAAGTGAGCCTATGTCTATGTTAATTATAGTGTCTGAGTTTATTTTATATTAATTGTGGTAAAATGTGGTTTTAATAAACGCCGTGTACTGTATCCAATACCCAGTGTGTTTTCATTGCACGAAACCCATATTCTGCCCACATGATGACTGAATCTAACGGACTAAATCCTGACTGATCCGACATATAAATTAAAGTTACTTAGTACTGCTTTGAAAATTGTTATTCTGTAATGAACCCGATACCACCGAACTCAAACGATGTCGACGCCACCGTTCAGCCATCGCCAACGCCGATATGATTGTATTTGTTTTGTATAACTTCACCAACACGCATTGGAGGCAAAATTTATTTAGATGTAAACAATTACTTTGGAGGCAAAATGTATTCATTTACCTAGATATAAACAATTACTAGCAATCTGATTGTAAATGAACCTATGTATTGTTCTTATGAGAATAAATTCTTTAAACCGAAACCGATGTGCTGCTTACAAGGAAAAGTAAAATTACAAGAAATTATTTTGCGCAATCATCATAATCATCTGCCTAGCATTTTCATAAGAATGTTGAAATCGGTTTCCAGTCTAACCAGATGCAGCTGAATACCAGTGTTTTACAAAGAGTGACTGCCTCAACAACCCATTGACAGGCCTTCGTCACGCGTTTAAGGTCACGCGCTTAAGTACCTGCGGCTCGCTCTCGTCCGGACGTACAAAATCCAGTCGGGTAGCCACACGCTCGCTCAAGTGTACGTATACCCCGAGAACTTTTCCGAAACAGTTTAACTAATAGTTGGTTACGATACTGCGACCGCAGCTTTAATAATGGCCAATCGTGCATATTGTAGTGTAGACGGCTGTCAAAATATAACAACCAACAAAAGTTTATCCTTTTTTTAAATTAGGTACCTAAGGAGGAGGAAAGGTAAATATTTTGTATTTGTTTTATCTCTGTTGATTCTATATTTTTTTTTATAATAGAGATCGGAATAGGTAGATTATATTTACTACTTTACTTTGGTTCTTTTATAACAAGAAAATTTTATAATAGTACGTAATTATAAGTAGGTATTGATTTGATTAGACATTTGACTTATTATTTTTTAAAACATACTCACAACCTTTCGTGTAATCATTTCATAATCGACAGCCCTAGCGTTGTGTAATTTGATGCAAGTGATCGCCCGAGACCACGGCAGACGACGTAGTAGATACTCTCGAGCGTGTGCGTAAGGTACGTTTTAGCGCGCAGGAGTGGCTGTAATATTTTTGTAGGCAGTTATAGCGTTAGGTATCTATCTTTTTCTATGGAGTGAAGTATCTGTTCCAAAGGAACTTCTATTAGTTAATCTGTGCCCTTGGTGAGACTGCTTGTCGGTTTTTAGCTTCTGACGGCACACAACGACTGCCAAAGATCTACAAATGACAGCAGCAGGGACCAACGGCTTTACGTGCTTTCCGAGGAACGGAGGGAAGTCGGTTTGAAATGGATGGTCACCCATCCACAGACCGACCGCAGCAAACAAAGCTTAACCGTGACGGATAGACCCGTACGGTTTTTACTTAGCCACGAGCTTAAGTATATAAAATGTTAACGACACTCACACTGATGCATGTTATATAACAGGAGATTACAATTTGCCAAGCGTTAACTGACTGGACGGTAGTGGATGCAATTATGTTGTTCCACAATCGACTGACAATATTAGCAGTCACTTATGTAATTTTATTTCTTTTACTAATATTTTTCAATATAACATACTAAGGAACAACTTTGGGCGCATACTTGACTTGTTTTTGTCAAACGTTAACTGTGAGACTAAAATGTGTGCGCCACTGCTACCGCCTGATATTTACCATCCTCCCTTCTCGGTTATAACATCGCTTACAACTAAATCTATACCAATGAAACGCCACTTATCAACGAGACATAATTTTTTTAAAGCTAATTACGAACTTATTAACAGCGAGCTGTGTAAATTAGACTGGAATCAATTACTTTCCGATCCCACTGCTGAACAATTGGTTAACGTGTTTTACGACAAAGTATATAGTATAATTAAAGCATATGTCCCGCTCACTCGTCTCAAGGATTCACGATTTCCTTTGTGGTTCTCTCCTGCCCTCGTACGTATTTTCAAAACTAAAGAACGGGCTTGGTTAAAGTGGAAAACGTATTGTAACACTTCAGACTATGAAAGATTTTCAATACATCATAAGCGTTTTAAATTGGAATCTGTCAAATGCTTTAGTAAATACATGAAATCGGTCGAAGACAGTATTCCGAATGGTATTATACATTTCTGGACCTACGTATCTAACCGAAAGGGCAGGGCGGAGATTCCAGCGAACATGTATCTTGATAACGTAAACTCAAATGACCCAACACAAATATGTAATATGTTTTCCACCTTCTTCACTTCTGTTTATGAACCCTCTAACTTTGACCCCGCCATATGGCAGCCACCCAACACACACGCAGATAATGCGTCCTGTACCTCTGACATCTATTTACCCGTAAATGTTATTCACAACGCGATTAAAAATTTAGATTTAAACAAAGGCCCTGGTCCTGATGGATTGCCACCCATTTTCATAAAACGGACTGCAGAAAGTATTCTTCTTCCTCTTCACATTTTATTCAATAAATGTTTACAGGAGGGTTCTTTTCCCTCTATTTGGAAACGAGCTCACATCACACCAGTATTTAAGAGTGGTGACAAAAATAACATACAAAATTATCGTCCCATTTCTATACTGTCTACCTTGTCGAAGCTTTTCGAGAGTCTTGTGCACGGTCAACTATATCCTCACATTCACAGCCTTATAGTTCGCGAACAGCATGGATTTGTGAAGCGTCGTTCGACTAACACTAATCTCATGGTGTTCGCGGACTTCTTATTCCAAAATATGGATGAACTAGTTCAAGTTGACGCCATATATACAGACTTTCGGAAGGCCTTCGACAAGGTGGACCACAAACTGCTCTTAGAAAAAATTTCGTTCAACGGCATCCGTGGCAATTTGCTACGATGGTATATTGCCTATGTATGTAACAGATCTCAAAAAGTAGTCATTAATGGCTTCCAATCTGACTCAATCATCGTCACCTCAGGGGTACCTCAGGGTTCAATTTTGGGGCCGCTTCTCTATATTCTGTTCATCAATGACATCAAGACTTGCTTTATTCACTCCCATTTTCTAATGTATGCTGACGACATCAAAATTTACAAGTCATGCAAAAGCATACAAGATTGTCTACTCTTGCAAGAGGACCTTATTAGACTTACTCAATATTGTTCAAACAACAAACTTCAACTCAGTTTACCAAAGTGTAACACAATCACTTTTACAAAAAATAAAAATATAATTATTTTCTACTACAGTCTGCAAGATAACTGTCTACAAAGAGTCGAGCATATTAGAGATCTTGGGGTTGTTATGGATTCAAAATTACACTTTAAAATTCATATAGATAACATTGTCAGTAAAGCTTATCGTATGTTTGGTTTCGTCATGCGGTCCTCAGGTGACTTTAAAAGACCGTCTACCTATCTATTTCTATATAAGGCTTTGGTACGCTCTCAATTGGAATACGCAGTCCCTGTTTGGAGTCCCATTTTCAATGTGTATATAAGTAAGCTAGAAATGGTTCAAAAAAAATTTTTACGTGCCATGCACTACAGATGTACAAAATCCAAAATTCCATATACACAATTATTAAAACGTTATAAACTTCAGAGCTTGGAGTCTAGACGCAACTTACTAATGGCCACGATGCTTCATGGTCTATGCAACAACAGATTCGATTGCACAGATATTACTAATAAGTTATGTTATGTTGTACCAAGAACTGCGATGCGTCGAGAGGCGCGCGTGCCCAGGCTGTTCCACACCGTAAGGTGCAGAACCCATGCTGGTGCGCGAGCGCCTCTCCGACGCATCGTAGAAACGTATAATTGTAATTGTTGTTGTTAATTATTTAGTTATAAGTTGAATGTGTTTAAATACTTTTGCATGCCTGCATGGTAAAATATGGCTGAACTCTTTTATTTTATCATCTATTGCTGTTACCCATATTTGCAAAATAAAATTATCTTATTAGTTATCTTTATCTTTATCTTTATCTTTATCTTTATCTTTATCTTTATCTTTATCTTTATCTTTATCTTTATCTTTATCTTTATCTTTATCTTTATCTTTATCTTTATCTTTATCTTTATCTTTATCTTTATCTTTATCTTTATCTTTATCTTTATCTTTATCTTTATCTTTATCTTTATCTTTATCTTTATCTTTATCTTTATCTTTATCTTTATCTTTATCTTTATCTTTATCTTTATCTTTATCTTTATCTTTATCTTTATCTTTATCTTTATCTTTATCTTTATCTTTATCTTTATCTTTATCTTTATCTTTATCTTTATCTTTATCTTTATCTTTATCTTTATCTTTATCTTTATCTTTATCTTTATCTTTATCTTTATCTTTATCTTTATCTTTATCTTTATCTTTATCTTTATCTTTATCTTTATCTTTATCTTTATCTTTATCTTTATCTTTATCTTTATCTTTATCTTTATCTTTATCTTTATCTTTATCTTTATCTTTATCTTTATCTTTATCTTTATCTTTATCTTTATCTTTATCTTTATCTTTATCTTTATCTTTATCTTTATCTTTATCTTTATCTTTATCTTTATCTTTATCTTTATCTTTATCTTTATCTTTATCTTTATCTTTATCTTTATCTTTATCTTTATCTTTATCTTTATCTTTATCTTTATCTTTATCTTTATCTTTATCTTTATCTTTATCTTTATCTTTATCTTTATCTTTATAACACACACTTTATTGATTTGGATATTTTCGCACTTTCAGACTTCAAATTCAAGAAAATGGCTATTGATATTATAAAATAGCTGTCTTTCTAAATTAACTTAGGTAATTAACTTAGTTCTACCTTCTTCTTGCTAAATTAACGCACGCATTTAAATTTATTATTTCGTTAACATTATTTCGCGGACATTGGTGTGGGTTACACGTTCACCTAGTCTTAAGTGATGAATCCTGTCATACTTTATAATATGTAATGTGTAACTGTTCTTTGTCCCAATAAAGTAAAATAAAATAAAAAAAAATAAAATTAAGGATTTATAATATTAAGGGCGCGTATTCGGTTTACCGCAACTCAACTCTAAACGATTGCTAGAACAGCGTAGCAGCATTGACACACACTAGTACAATACAATGGTCTGTTTGTGTGCATGTGAAAAAAAAATATGCACGAAATAAGCACGAATCATTGAAATTGATCGGCAAACGACAGCGCGCGATGTTTTACAGTGCTTTTTAAAATAATTGTTTAAAATAAATAAGCTTAATAATATAACGGACTGAAAAATATTCTGTATGTTAAGCATAACATTTATTTTCATAAAATAAATATATCAGTTATGTTTTTATTCAAATACTGGTGAAAAAAAAAATTCAAGTGAACCGATTTTCTACTTTTTCAACATTGTTTTTTAATACATACTAGTAATATTTTCGTAATTTCGGCTCTGTAGTACACTTTAATATTGTATATCCTGTTGGAAAAACGCATAAAACAAAATATTTTGGCATATTGTAATGGTTGTATTCGTCCTGAAAGTTAACTCTGACGTCTATTTTCGTAAAACGATATGAAAGAATTGTCTTCGCTTCAAAAAACCATAATTAAAAATTATACTTTCACTCTGTAGCTGCCTAAATCAAGACTTAATCTTTTCGAAAACTGTAATTGTCTTTAAATAATCTGCTCACATCATTACGATATTGCTCTGGGCAAAACGGGAAAACAAGAAGTTTTCATCATGAATCGAATACACGCTTCTTAAGTAGTAGAAATCTTAAATCTCAAATCTCAAATCTTAAGTACTAGAATGCAAATATGGATTACCCAAAAAGTACCTAAATGTTTTTCAATAATATTGAATATTTTCATGACATTTAGGGATAACCACGCAATTGTGGTTTTGCTTCACATATAAATGTTATAATAACATAACAATACCTAACAACATATTATTTGTTCAAAATTACCAATAATAGTGATGGTTTAATTATGTAGGACACAAAGAATCATGGCAGGATTTGTACAAACAATTTAGGATGTTTAGAGAAGTTGAACGGCGACTGACAGTAACAGTGACACTGACAGTCACCGTTTCGCAAATCTTACACTGAAATTGCATCGTTTTAAGGGTTGTACGTTGTTTCATAGCTAATGGTTTTATAGAATTTCGTTTCACATAACATTTTTCTAATAATTTCATTTCATAGAATAATCTATACGCAGAATACTTACTTTCAAGATTTTTAAATCATTGATTTTTGTTTCACATAAAGTTCATTGTTAGAATAATCATATCGTAGAATAATAAATCAAATATTCTTTATCCTTATATTTTTTATTTAATATAAAACTTATTCCCAAGAATGGGAATCTCAGTTCTAACCAAACTTACTGCGCGTGCGTGCAAGCAAGCATGCAGCGTGCAAACAAGTATGCAGCATGCAAGCAAGCATGCAGCGTGCAGGCAAGCATGCAGCGTGCAAGCAAGCATGCAGCGTGCAAGCAAGCATGCAGCATGTAAGCAAGCATGCATCATGCAAGCGAGCATGCAACATGCAGCAAGCTTAATTTCTGTCAAGGCTCCGGCGTTGCGGGGCTCCGGCGGTCCCACGCAAGCTTATCGTCGCAGATGGTATTCACGCTCACCACCGCAGCTTCGGCTTACTGGCCGGCTGGGCCGGCCAGCCTCAGCCGCGGCGGCGGGCGTTAAAACCACCTGCTCATCAGCTCGCGGACCGCCTCGCCCCTTCACGCCTACGCAGATTTAAATTACACTCTAGGGTTAGGGCAGACAAGACTACGTGGAGTCGGTTTCGCAGCGATTCGTTTCTGTTATTAACTTTGGTAGCACAACATATTGACTTTTTAAGACAACATTTTTGTTTTTGTCTATTTATTTCTATACATTTTCGTTGAAGTAAATTCCAAGTAAATTCCAAATACAATAAACAGACAATATTCGTTAAAAAAGAACTCAACTTTTTGATAAGTTTGTTAAACAGAATAATGTGATTAAAAAATCATTGAATTGTGTTTCTGTGAAATATTTTTCATTGAAGTAAATAGTTTTTGAAACAATAATAGTCGAAATAAAAATACAAGAACCAAATATTATGTGAAACATTTTCTGGGAAACGAAATTCTATGAAATTTCTGTCTGCGAAACAAGGGGACACCCGTTTGAAGGGAAATAATGAATATTTTTTTCCACACACTTGTTACATAACTTCTCTGCCAATTTGATAGATCCGTTAACGTTTTTTATAAACACATAATGGGCATCGAGATGAAACGAAATGGTGTTATTTCATTTCTTAATATTTTAATTATGCGGGGGTTTAAAATATGGTTAGTATATCAATCTACTCCTGGTAATGTATTATTTACATAGGATTTCTTTAAAACCCTCTAAATTATTTTTTATTTTTCATACAAATGAATGTATGGATCTCGCCATGATTCTTTATGGCAAAATATTTAAAAACTTTTTTAAAATGTAAGTTTATATTTCGTAAATAATGTAATTTGTTGCATGCCGAATGGTAAAATATGGCTGAGCTTTATTATAACAACTATTGTATATTATCCATATTTGCAAAATAAAAGTCTATTCTATATATATAGTATATTCTAAATACGATAACATAATAATATGCAGTCATAGAGACTATGGGGACCACATGGAGTCCCCATGTGGTCCCCATAGTCTCATACCGACCAAAGTAAAAACTTAAAACTTTGGAATAACTGTTTTGTTTTAAATTGTCATTACTATTTGTTCTCCACCAGGAACTGTTGAGCAAGTTCCAGTACCCGCCACTAGATGTCGCTATAATAAAGTCAAAAAAAGTCAAAGTCAAATCATTTATTTCAATTAGACCAATAAAGGCACTTTTGAACGTCATATTGTAACTAGTTGCATATTCCAAATGGTAGTTTCGTATGGAGAAGAATGGGCAAGAAACTCCATAGATATACATACTCTTTAAAAAAATAATGATTAGGTACAATATTTGCATTTCAAATCAAATCAATTTATTTATTGCTGAACATAAGTAGATATACAGGGTAATTGCAAAAAAAAACCCAAATCCTCTTAATCTGCACTTCGTATCATCACCCTGAATAACATTTGTTCTACGACTTTGACCTAAACTAAACAACGTAGCCAAAAATAGTTGGTTTTCGTTTATTTTTAGTCAGTAAAATTTACGTATACTACGCGCGCGTGCACCCATATGATAGCGAATATGATGTAGGTAGTAGGTAGTAGGTAGGCTAATGTACAGGCACAGCTGATTGCAGGCCTTTCGTCGGCCGTGTCAGAAAAAATATATTAGGGAAATTTAAAGTGTGTTTTTTATTTGGAAAAAAAATGTTTCGAATTTTGAAAAGTCGTAGAACAAATGTTGTTCAGGGTGATGATACGAAGTAAGGATTAAGTGGTTTTGGGTATTTTTTCAATTACCCTGTATATACATTTGACGATGTTGCGTAAATGCGCAGTCCATTATGTCCTACCTACAAAATATTATTTTTCGGTTATTAATTGAAACAAGAAGAGACAAAAATTTAATGAAATCTTTCTAATCTTGTCTATTTTCGTTACAAATATGACATATTTCCGTAACATGTCGGTGAAGCGAAACCATAAGTTTTGGTTTAACCAAAAATCGTTCAAGAGAGGTTTTCAAATAAAAAAAAAAACTAAATTAAAAAGGCATCAATAAAGTCCTCCGCAGCGCCGGCCGGAGTTAATATGTATTTCCAGTTCAATAACGCGTTCGCCCCATTTCTACCCGTGGTCAATATCCCTCTGTCGCCTGACATAGAAAGCGACAGAGGGATATTGACCAGAGGATGGGCAACAGCGTCCTTCTGAGTACTGTTACAGGGGATCGATACTATAATGTGCGTTGTATATTACGGAATCATTATCTACGATAAGTAAAACGTATAATAACTTGATAGAATTCTGAAATATTGGGATAAATTAACAGTTACGTCCGTCCCTGACAGAGGGGATCTTACAAACTGTCATAGTTTAAAACCCTCTTTTAAATTGTTTGAATATAATTCAATGACACTTATATTCTAGAAAATTGCAGATAATCTCTCTGCATCTAGCCATAGAGTATATAATTGATGGCTTATGTTATGTATGCTAAATGCATTCAAACCTCTACAGTACCATAACACCTACTGCGATCACCATACATACATACATACATATTTCCCCTTGGGGGAGACCTATGTCGTATCGGATTGCAAAGCTATGCCAAAATATATAAATGTAATACAATATGATTGGGGAGTTCAGAATAAAATGGAATTAAATTCTTCCAAATGCTATGTAATGCTCTTTGGCCGAATCCAAAAATTTCGAATACAAAATAAGTGGTACTAAAATAACTAGATCAACCAACATGAAGGACTTGGGTGTCACATTTGATCAGAAGCTTACTTTTTATGACCACATTTCAACAGAAGCCAAAGAATCCAATATGTTGTATTTGTATCTCTCGTGTCTAAAGGTATGACTGAGGTAGGTAACTTTACTTGTTTTAGTTCTTCGAAATTTGATTCTTCGACTGATCCATGTGGCCAAAATTTAATTTCACTTTCAGCTCAGTAACACATGTTCTTATGAAAATAGGTATACCAAATAACATATATTTGAATGAGGGACTCGTTTTTATAAAGCAGTTTTGAAGATAACGACGGGTCATGGTATACGAAACGGGGCACTATGAAAAAAAGACTTAGAAAAATTTCACCCAAAAACAGCGCCTAATCAAGCCTTCGGGATCCGGTGGGATGTGGGAGTACTAGGGTGGGGAAACACCGGGGGACGACCTTAAGGTCAATGACGTTGACCCCAAGGTCAAGGTCAAATTAAAAAAGTCGCAGACACGGGGTACGCCCGAGATCAGTGACCTTGACCCCAAGGTCAAATTAACAAAGACGCAGACACGGGGTACACACGTGGTCAGTGACCTTGACCTCAAGGTCAGATTCATAAAAACACCTCTTTTAACCTAACCGGTCCAAGTCGGAGAGCCCAAGTCTCGAGCTCACTTCGCTCGCTCTTGGACTAAGTTGCTTAAAGGGCAAAGTCGGAGCCCCGCTTCGCGGGGCTTAATAGTCATAAAAAAAATAACCACGAAGGGGATGGCGGGGTCTGTTCGCTCGCTTTGCTCGCTCACTAGACCCCGCCATCTCCTTCTAACCTAACCTGTCCAAGTCGGAGTGCCCCAAGTCTCGAGCTCGCTTCGCTCGCTCTTGGACTAAGTTGCTTAAAGGGCAAAGTCATTAATGGTCATAAAAAAAATAACCACGAAGGGGATGGTGGGGTCTGTTTGCTCGCTTTGCTCGCTCACTGGACGCCGCCATCCCCTTCTAACCTAACCTGTCCAAGTCGGGGTGCCCCATGACCCGAGTTAAAAAAAAAATCATGGGGAAAAGTTGTTTCTTTTGATGTCATATGATAGAACCATAAAAAAAGTATTATGAAGTTTGAAATTCTCATGAATCTTTAGTCGATGGAGACCGCTGCGTCGGCTCTCGTTACGGTAAAGTTTCAATCAATATACCGATGGTAAAATTTGTTTGAATTATTCGGAATTCTCGATATTTCTCGTGATTCTCGGAGTTTCGGATTGCTTTTCGCTGCTTTATATTGTTATTTGTTGTTTTATTAGTTAGGTAGTTTGTTTGATCGTTAGTTTATTTTGTAGTTTTTTAATTAGTTATTACTTTTTTTATTTTTCATTTTGTATATTAGTTGTTAGGTTTGTTTTAATTTGCTTTATAGAATATTTTACTTTATAGTCTAGTTGTAGTTGTAGTCTAGTTTTAGTCATGAATCCTAGGTAATTTTAACATATGGAATTACGCTGCTAGCATCAATAACGAAGAGCAAGCAATAGAAGTTGCTCGTGCTTGGATTTTAATGCCAAGCAGGGTGGCGCGCTGCCCTAATTGTAGGCAGAATATGTCAGCAGAGCGGCGCCCTGATTATAAGTTTGGCTTCCGCTGGAGATGTCGGCGTCGTGGCTGTAACGAAATAATTTCGTCAGTCAAGGGTACTTTCTTTGAAAAGTCGAAGGTGTCAGTCAATTTTATCGACCCTTCGACTTCTTTATCATTTTTTTAGAAATTATATGCTTTTTCCTCAATTTTTTTTAAGTCCCAGACGCCTTCACAATGAGAGTTAAATTTTGCCTCCTAGCTCAGCGGTCATTGACCTCACAAAAAAAAATCCCGGCAAAAAGTTGTTTCTTTTGATGTTGATTATTATGTTTTTTCCTCAGTGCCCCGTTACGTACACTCCAACCAAAACTTTATGTAGACAGGCTCTGTATTATTAAACGAATCATATTTGAACAACAACAATAATATGTCTTTTATGAAAATAATTATCAGTGATCATAATTATTACGAAAAAAATTTAGTGAATTCAAAAATAATTCTTGTAAAACCTTTTTGTAAGTTCAGTATATAATAATTGTATTATGTGGTAAAGCGAGGATATTGTTATATTTTAACAAAAATTTTAACTCTTTCTAATATTTGTAATGATACAATAATTTCTGTTGGGTACTAGAAAGTTATTATAATGCTACATTATATTATTCTGTCTGTTAATGCTTTTTCCGTGTACAATTCACTAGTCCTATTTATTACACTTATAACCTTTCATAATTAAAAGATCACAGGAGTACTAACTTATTCTAATAATGGTAGTTTTGACATCAGTCTTAGTTAAGCAGTATTAATTATTAATTGGAATTACCAATCACATTAGTGTATTTATTACTAACAATAAAGTAACAAAAACGAGATCAACTTTAATTAAAGGGCATTTTTATAATTATCTTCATTATGAACTTTCAAACATTAAATGGCATTTTGACAACCAACCAACCATACTTAGAATAAATGTTTGAAAGTTCATAATGATGAACTTTCAAACATTTATCGTAAGTATGGTTAACTATAAGTAATATAGTTAGTCAAAGTTAAGTAGGAACTAAAAGAAATATTTCCTTGGCTTTTTACAAGGAACCAAGCTGCTTTCAATATCATCAACTCAATTCCTCACCATATTTTCACCAATGGCGTGAGACTCTTTTGTCCGTTTATCATATTAAGGCTTTTTAAACACAAAAATATCCTCATCGTCAGAATCTGAGGGATCATCCACTCTTTTCCGATGAAGGGTCGATAGGATATATCTGATGAATTGTAGAGTTATAATTTTTTTATCGATTGACGAAGTCTCCATTCAAAAGCTGTCATCATCGGGAAGGGCCAGGTCTTGTAGGGCTGTTTCCGAATTAAATAATAATTATTAATTCTTAACTAAGACTAAGACATATCAAAAATGTCCTATTTAGAACAAGATTATACTCCTGTAATTTTAAAAAAAGTTATAGCTAAGTAAATATAATAGAACTACTGACTTGTACACGGTCTAAAATTGGACAAGGAGAATTACGCAACAAAAGCGCGCATTTCGTGCTGGAGATAGGAAAAACTAATTTATTTTTTGATTTATATGGGGTTCTGACCATACGAATCAGGCACAGATGAATCAAGATTTTGCCTGCAATCATGCATAACTCATCATACATACAGACTTCATTATTGTCATTATTCTACACGAATCTAAAACCCAAAAGCATCACACGAAACACAGATTGAAGCTTTAAAATAATAAAATATTTTTTATAATGTAAGCATTGTAATCAGGGTGCCACCTGAACCAAACACAGATGAATCAGATGTTTACCTTCGTAACACCGGGATCTAAGCCAACAGCCGCAGGTCCGCCTTCTAGATGGTTCGTTGCAAGACTTCCACCCGAGAGAGAAGGCTTCCCCCCGCATGGGAAGCCAGACTCTCATTATTATTACGGTACGGTCAAGCGCAGCTTACGCCACATTAATCAGTATTTTACACCGGACACTTCTTATTTACTCATTTATAAACTCACTAAGGTAGTTATAACTAACACATAGTTTTTTTGTAAGAGGACAATTCATTTCCCTTCGATATAATTATAATTGATGTTGATGTATCAAAGGTAAAATGCAACATCGACCATTTTGTTCGGGAAAATGGCAAACGGACGCGTTATATGAATCAGAAGAACCACCTTCAAATATTTTTATTGTGTACCTTGACTGCAATTATTATATTATTATATTTAAGAAATATTACTTGTCCTAGCAAGGGATAAAGCTAAACTGTACAAAAAAAAAATTACATACCGTTCTGTTAGATGGTTACAGAAATATACCCATAGAAATCGAAAATTTTGTCCCTGAAGAACTACCTACTACTACTAAATTGAAAAAGCTGATATTCGGACGTGTTTACTGAATTTGTTTCTCAAAAAAGTTTATTTTTGGCTTCATACAAACCTAGATTTAAACCACAAGATACTTGTGTGTTAAAAATATTTGGAAAATAATTTGTTATAACGCCGTAATCGCGTACGAGCGTATGTATGGAAAATATGACGGGTTGGGCGCTCTTAAGCCTTTCTCTGCCTCTCCATCCATCCACGTATATATTGTTAACTCTTTCACATGAGTTTGTAGAAAAATAAAGTAGTGTTTGGTAATGTCTGCTAAAGCTCTAATCTCAAATAACATTAATAAAAACAACGTTTTTACAAAAATAAAAACTGGGCAAGTGCGAGTCGGACTCGCCCACCGAAGGTTCCGTACATATTTGTAGGTACAGTCAACAGCAAAAGTAGATGATCTTAATCAGAAATTCAATACTAATGAACGGAGTTCGCGTCAGAACTGTGTGGCGTCGCAGTAATTCAAAAGTATATAAAAAAGAAAAAAATCATTTAATTCAGACTATTATTGTCCATATTTTGTCAGTAACATTGTCTTAAAATTATGTTAGTCAAAATAATATCGCAATAAATTACCTATCAAATATTGAAAATAAATTAATTGAGAACAAAACCTAAATAACAATAAATTGAAACAAATGAAAAACGAATTGATTGTCATTATAATTAAATGAAAATACTATTAAAATTACAATTGAAAATAAATAATTTAAAATAAAACCTAATCAACTATATATTTAAATAAATAAAAACTAATTAATGGTTCTGAAAAATACTATCAAAAATACAATTGAAAATAAATAATTTAAAATAAAACTAGGAAAAATGTCATTGCAAAAATAATTCGAATCAGGTAACATGTAGTCTAATGAGCCTACCCACAACAGCCGACACTGGCCTGTCTGCAATCATCCTTAGGATTCCGTTGCCACTACCTCGAATTCGCCGAATTAATGAGGCTGACTTTTTGCACCCTCGCGTCGGCAAACATGCCCGAGGCACTGCAAAATCGAGGCAGCCGCACCAGAATCCTAAAGGATATATTGGACTCTGAGAGCATTGTAGGCCCGCTGCGTGTAGTTGGTCCTTAGGGCGCTGGTATAAAAGCTTTGGCAATAGGCCCTAAACAAAGTAAGCTTTACCTGCGCTGTACACCTGGCAAACCTATGCACCAACATGTAAGCATTGTAATCAGAGTCACAATATGCCCTAAGTACTTGAACTGAGAGACTCGGGTCTAAGATACTCCGTTGAGATACACTGGTGGTATATGTTCAGGTTGTTTATTATTGCCTCTGATGAGCATATACTCACTCTTTCCAACGTTGTACTTCAAGCCGTGCCCCCCAGCGTAGGCCTCACAGATACTTAACAGTTTCCTTAGCCCACCCACAGATGGACTCAGCAACACCATGTCGTCCGCGTAACTAATGTTATTGACGCAAACGTTATCTATATGATATCCGACATGGCTGCTGCTGAGCTCGTCTATCAGTTGATTGACATACAGATTAAAAAGTCTTGGAGAGGTCAGTCCCCCTTGCCTCACTCCACACTTAAGTGTATATTGATCCGAAAATGTGTTTCCCCACTTAACAAAGTTTTTTTGATGGTTATACCAAAAAGAAAATATATTAATGAGTTCTGCGGGAGCTCCGACCTCCCCAAGCTTAGTCCAGAGCTTATTATAATCGACCAGGTCGAAGGCTTTCGAGAGGTCCAGAAAGCAAGCGTATACAGGTGTTTTCCTATCAACATAGTAAGCGACTGTGTGCTTTAGTGTTAAAATAGCACTTTCAGTTGACAAGGTCTCACGAAATCCAAACTGGGCATCGTGTAGGTTAATATACTTGCTGAGTTGAGCATCCAGAAGACCATCAAAAACCTTCGCCAAGACAGTAGCCAGGTAGATAGGTCTATAATTATTCTTATCAGTTACATCACCAGTGACATTCTTTGCTATAGGCACAACGATAGTTTCCGTCATCTTGTACGAGTGACGTATGCAGAACGTATATAACATAGCCAGTACTCTAAATAAATGGCCACCCGCCTGCTGCAGGTGCTCAATGCTGAGCCCGTCACTGCCCGGCAATTTACCACGCTTCATGTTATTTATAATATTTTTTACATCTCTCGCCGAAAACCCAATCGGCTTCTCACGGACAGTGACAGCCTCTACATCCGCCACCACAGAAATGTCGGCGAGCGGTGACTCGACTTTAAAATGGTTTTTAAAAAGATTAGCTATATCTTTAGACTCATTACACTCGCCTACAGTCACTGGCAAACTAACCCTACCATTCATCCTCTTAGTACTCCTCCAGAATACCCGAAAGTTTTTATCTCTAACGTGTGAGGCTAATAAATCCATTTTGAGCTGGTCTTGGTGTTTTTGACAATATTTCAGTCTAGATTTAAATATTTTCCGCGTAAGATCATGTTGTCGTGAACAGGCCCACTTTCAGGTTTACCATGCCCTACATACTTTTGATATGCCTGCCTAGCCTGACTATGAGCTACTCTTACGTGTTTATTCCACCCCACTACTGTTTTACCCTTTTTTAACTTTCTTACCTTCTTACTTTGCACAGACGCCTCACTTAAAATGTCAACAATGTCCTGGTATAAATTGTCAATAATATTTCTATGTTCAAAATTACTACACATATTGTCTGCACAATCACAAAAATCATTGGGGAAGTGAATATCTCTAAGTTTGCTATTACAAATGTCTAAATAATTTCCTATTTCATCACTTTCCCTATCACCCCACACAATGTCATTAGCGGTCGATACGTTCGAAATACGCTTAGTTTTAATAATATCAAGATTACATTTAACAATTAACGGCAGGTGATCCGACCAATACACTCCATAGTCAACATGAATGCTAGTTATTGTTTGCCAGGCTGATTCCGTGACTAAACAGTGATCTAACCAGCGCTTACAACGGTGTGCATCACTAAAGAATGTATGTGTGTCTGACGACCTGCCAAGCTTCGCTATGTCAGCGCAAATCCACTTATTATCGTCACAAAAATCAAGTAACTCGTCACAAAAAGGAGCCGACGGGTGCGCGTTGAAATCACCCAGAATAAGTACAGATTCCACGTTATTTTGTTGTACAATCGCACTAATCTCCCCTAGACAATTTGTAAACATTGTCAGGTTGACAGACTGGTCAGTAGGCATGTACACACATATAATTACAACTTCACGATTATTACCTGTACTCGCTCTAATAAATATATGTGTGACAATCACATACTTTTAATAAATAAACTAGTAATAAGTTATATAAATTAGTGTTAGTAAATTAGTATTGAATTTCTGATTTTGATCATCTACTTTTGCTGTTGACTGTACATATCCATACTTCTATATTAATCCATACCTACTATCCATACTTTAGTCTACCTAATATTATAAATGCGTTTTTTGCGACATAAAAGGCCGTATCTTTTTTTTCACGTTAACATAGACGGTTGATTTTTTACAGCGTCATAGGACCGTAGTATATGCTTTTAATTTCAATTGGATACCTCCTTGCGTTCCCGAGATAAAGGGACTTGACAAAGTCCCAATCTTGTCTAAAATCTTTGAGAAGGTAATGTGTATTAAAATAGAGAACTTTCTTACAGCTTGTGATGTTTTAAAAAAAGAACAATTCGGCTTCAGGAAGGGTAGTTCCACGACTCTAGCAAGTTTTTCACTAATGAAACAAATAACGGAAAGTTTAAATGAGAAATCTAAAGTAAGTGGTGTATTTCTAGACATGACAAAAGCCTTCGACTTTGTCTGCCATAGAACACTGCTATCAAAACTTGCTCACTATGGAATCCGTGAGAAGGCTAACGACTGGATCAAAAGTTATCTCACCGAAAGGCTACAATCCGTGGAAATAACTAGAACTTGTCAATATGAACAAAAAATCTTCAGGTCAGAATACAGGGAAACTAATAACGGTACACCACAGGGAGGTATCGTATCCCCACTTCTCTTCTTAATCTATATCAATGACCTTCCTGACGCAATAGGCAAAGATTGTATTTTATTCGCTGATGACACTACATTAATTGTTAAGAGTGACGATACCAAACAATTAGAAAAGGAAATCGTCCAAGCTCTGGACAACGCAATCGACTGGGTGGAAAAAAACAACCTTAAAATAAATATGACTAAAACCAACATTATACAATTTCAGACATTTAACGCGAACATAAATAATTTAGACATTCACTTTAATGATTCTCATTTGACTAGTGTAGACAGTTGTGTATTTTTAGGTATAACAGTCGACAAAAACTGCAGTTGGAAACCACACATTAATAAAATCCTAGTAAAAATAGATCGATTTATATATGTTTTGAAAAGAATTAGACAGACAGTTAACCGTGATACGGCAATGATGGCTTACCATGGTTATGTCGCATCCGTACTTCGATACGGCATCATAATCTGGGGTAACTCTGTGGACGTTGACAGAGTGTTCAAAGCACAAAAAAAATGTGTCCGGGCAATATGTGGAGCCCATGTTTTAGATAGTTGTAAGCCACTGTTCGAAGAATTAAAAATCCTAACATTACCTTGCCTGTACATATTTGAAACCTGCATCTTTGTAAAAAAAAATTATAGCTTATTTGAAAAACAGGAGTACAGGGAAACCAGCCGGACACGGCATAAAGATAAACTGAGGTTGCCAACAATAAAATTAAAGCTTTTTAAGAAGAATATATACTGCATGGCTACTATTGTATATAATCATTTGCCAAACACGCTCCAAGATTTACCACTTCTACTATTTAAAAAAATGCTATTGAAACTCTTAATGCAAAAAAGATATTACACGGTTAGGGAATACTTAGAGGATAATAATCATACTTAGTGAACATTTTTAGGACATTTTATAATTTAGTACAACATTGACATAAAATAAAAATTGTATCGGATTGACATTTGCACGCCATGTATGGCAGGATATGCTGGAACTATCTAAATGAAACATCTATTGTGTACCATATTCTAACAAATAAATATTTTGATTTGATTTGATTTGAAAGAGACAGACGGACAACAAAGTGATCCTATAAGGGTTCCGTATTTGCCGTATTTGGGCAACTAGAATCAACTTTATATTTTTTTTATTATGACGTTCAAAAATGCCTTTTTAATGGTCTAATTGAAATAAATGATTTGACTTTGACTTTGACTTTGACTTTGACTTTTCCATTTGAGGTACGGAACCCTAAAAATAACCACTTTTATTAACTAAAAAGTAAAAAAATCATGCAAAATTAATGTTATTTTTTACTGTTTGTTTTTGAAGGCGGTTGTCTTTTTTGTTAACAAGTTTTGTATTCGCTTTTTAGTTCCTACTTCTTATCTCCCATTTTTATTTAAATTAAGAAACTATAACTCAATACAAATTCAGTCCCTTAATTTACCATCCTTAGAGGAATAATTTCATGAAATATAAAAGGGACTTTGAGGTATGCACACTACCACTACCTATCCAATAAAAAAGAATCATCGAAATCGAACTAGTTACCTAACCCGTTAATCGTATCGGCCGCCCGGTACACTCCCTCCCGTATTAGTAAGACTCGACGACCGAGACATACTCTGACCGACCCTGACGATGCTATTACTCTCCTCCAGGAGAGTTACACTGTAAAATGCTCTGTATTATGCATGGTCAAACATAAAAAATACAAAATACGTGTCGAATTGAAAACGTCGTCCTTTTTAGAAGTCGGTTAAAAATGGTGTTGTTATAAAGCACACATGACTGTACACATTCAGAAACATACATAAAACATATACACATATACATATACCACACATATACCCAAACACAAAACATAACCAAAACAACACAGACATTTTCAGTAGTGTAACTTAATTAATATAACTTGCTATAATTTATCACCTATATGTATGTAATCAATCTGTTTAGCTTTGTGACTTGTAACTGGAACCTTGTGCGAATTTGTTGTTCTGAGATTGAGGAAGACTATCCGCTCGTGATACAGTTTTATACTAGTACGAGGGGATAGGGCGAATCAGTCCAAAGACAACCATCCCATTCCACAGTCCACCATTTTACATTTTCCAGCTGTTGACTTGCAAAAATTTTATTGTGAAAGTAACATTATACGATTTTTTGTTTTTGTCTATTCTGGATTTATTATTAAGTTACTCTGTATGGTTGTCTCATGTTCATGAATAAAGATTATTATTATTATTATTATATAAATTACAGCCTGTAAATAATAATAATAATTTATTTATTTCACAAAAAGTGATACAGTCTGTTGCAAGGTAGGATGACACTTAGGAATAAATTAGAGCTAAGATGAGTAACAAAACATAATACGACCTGACGTCCTAGCTAGGTTACGTAGTAAACTGTAAAAGAAGTCGAAGTATAAAAAAGGTTGGGAAGCCCTGCTGTACCCTATGTGTATGATCTCATCAAAAATGTATGACGTGAGTGACGTCACGAAGTCGTCACAACACGCTATTCGAAAGGATATTAGTAGTAATTACTACTAGTGTTCGACCGAAGATTCGGCTTCGGCCACCAAAAAGAAAACTCCTTTGAAATATATCATCTTTATGGTGTTACCAGAACAATCGATCGATGGTAGAATGGATTAGTCGACGTTGATTGATAGTTTCTACCAGACCAATCGATCGATCGTCGATCGACGGCATCGATCGATGGTAGAATGCAAAGGTCGACGTCGATCGAGCTGCATGATTATTATTAGTAATGGATTATAGCCGCGGAGTTAATCAATCAACGTCGACCGATGCCATCGACAAGCAATCGATCGATTAGTTAGTCGACCGGTATCCGTCGATCAGCCAAAGCTACCATACCAATCGATCAACGTCGATCTATGACGACCGATGGCATCGATCGATGATCGATCAATTGGTGTAGCAACACCCTTAGATCGACTTTTAGAGATGAGGGATTTTTTTTTATATTAAGGGATTAATGTATATGTTACATAATATGTATATGTTTAGGTAGACGTATAGATATCTAGATATTTTACATACCTATTTTTTTTAACTTAAGGGCGCGTATTCGATTTAGCGCAACTCAAAATCCAAACGATTGCTAGAACGGAGTAGCAGCATTGACACACACTAGTACAATACGATGGTCTGTTTGTATCAGAAAAAAAAATATGCACGAAATAAGCACGAATCATTGAAATTGATCGGCAAACGACAGCGCGAGATGTTTTACAGTGCTTTTTAAAATAATTGTTTAAAATAAATGAGCTCGTATAACGGACTGAAAAATATTCTGTATATTAAGCATAACATTTACTTTCATAAAATAAATATATTAGTCATGTTTTTATTCAAATACTGGTGAAAAAAAATTGTCAAAGTGAACCGATTTTCTACTTTTTCAACATTGTTTTTTAATACATAATAGTAATATTTTTGTAATTTTGGCTCTGTAGCTGTCTTTATGACTGTATACACTTTTGAAAAAACGCATAAAACAAAATATTTTGGCATATTGTAATGGTTGTATTCGTCCTGAAAGTTAACTCTGACGTCTATTTTCGTAAAACGATATGAAAGAATTGTCTTCGCCTTAAAAAACCATAATTAAAAATTAGCTTTTACTCTGTAGCTGTCTAAATCAAGACTTAATCTTTCTAAAACTGTAAATTGTCTTTAAATAATCTGCTCACATAATTACGATATTGCTCTGGGCAAAACGCAAAAACATGGTTTTTCGTCACGAATCGAATACGCGCTCTTAAGTACTTTTGTCATCAACAACCTAGTCTTTTCCCAGTTATGTTGGGGTCGGCCTCCAGTCTGATCGAATGCATCAGCTGAATACCAGTGTTTTACATAGAGTGACTCCCTGTGTATAATAATTAAAATCATCAACGTAACTCTCCAAGTTAGACATACTCGTAAACTTCTTATTTTCATTAAATATGCACATTTACGATCTTTTATAACTTGGAGAGTAATGTTAATGATTTTAATTATTTTAACTCTGTAAATGCATATCTGTTATTCCCACGAATAAGTTTTATATTAGGTACCATACAACTAGATATTGGGCTGAAAATTGTAAAAACGTAAGAATATTTGAATTTCGCGGGCTACCCTGGAGCTTTCAACTTAAAACATTTAGTATGAATATTTCATTAAAAAATATTGAAATAATGACGTATTATAATGAAACTACCTACGTGTCTGTGCTTAATTTATTTATACTTCATGCACAAAGGTACAAAGGCGGACTTAATGACTTAGGCATACTCTACCAGTCAACCAAGGGTGATGAAGAGATAACATGTCAGGTGCATATGAAAAAAATATATTAAAACAAGATAAAAACTCGCTTGCTTGCTTGCTTTGACCGCTTCTTTACGTGCATCCAAAGAATAATATAATATAGACAGGGAATTATACACAAGAATCGTATCGGGTAATTCGCTTTATTTTTACGAAGAAACCAAAACAGAACACAGAATCTGTCAAAACATAAAAGGTTTTTTTTCACAGAATAACAGGAGACTTAATGCTTTCTGGACCAGGCCCGCACAATGTTGTCACAGAGCCACCTCGTGGTAGGCACGAACTGGCTAAGACAGACAGACGGAAATACTGATTCGATTTAGTTTTTGGCAGCGAAACTGTTAAACCTATTTTGTTCTCCTCACAGTTCTAATACCACTAAATTTATTATTGTATTTAGCTCGTACACTGCAGGGTAAAGGCCTCCGTCCATTCCTTCCATCGGTGTCGACTTTTAGCCATATATCTTGCGCGGCCATTGCTCAGATCTTGTAGCATACCACTAAAATTCTATTCCATTCTCGTAACCAGTGCGGTACCGCACCGTGTGGACCCAACATGCTGCTGCGTCCTGCTATGCCTACGACACGCCTGTACATTTCGCGGCTAAATTACACCACGAAGATTGAGGAAGTCGTGGAGTATTTGGGGTTGAAGACCGACTGGACTCTGAAACGTTGCAACATCAACTTTAAGTCGTTCGTGGTACGAGTTCCAACCCAACATCCACAGACCTTTTTGAAGGAGGACTTTTGGCCGAAAGGTGTCGTATATCGACGTTTACGAGGACGGTTACGCGACACCACGCAGCGAAACACGACTCCGACAACGTAAAGTGTATACCTACGTTTAGTTGATAAGATTCTTTTTTTTAATGTATTGGTTTGTTTAAGATTAAGAATTTGTGTACTTTTTCTATGGGCCTCAGTTGCCAGACAATAAAATTAATTATTATTATAATTAAAATGTTATTACTTCTGGCCATAAATAATAATAAATAATAAAATTTTGGCCAATCTAGAACTGAAATTCTTAAAGTTTGTAAGCTTTCGGCTTCGGCTTGGGTTTCGGCCAGAAATCGACCATCGGGCGAACACTACTAACAACCAACAATACGTTTGGATATAGCCGATTATTTTCGGATTGTTTTATGTTTTATGGACAACCTATGAAAAGATTATGATGGACTATTAAAAGAATCAGCCAAGTGCGAGTTGTACTCGCATTCGAAAAGTTCCATACAACGATACAACTGTTCAATATTAAATACTAATACACTTTGTGTAATCATGGACAGAAAAAATAAAGCAAATAAGTTTAGGTATTTAGCAAACACCTATTTTCTCCATTAAACATAAACAAAAGTACCTGCAGTTACTTTATTTGGTTTGCTTTAAATAGAGTCTCATATTTTAATTATCTAGGTCAAGCGCTATATGCTACTTTTACAGATTTTAAACTGACAATCACGTCAGAATGAGTAGTGTTAATAAAAAAAAAAAAAAAAAAAAAAAAAAAATAATCTTTATTTCGGATTAGCAACATCCATATGGGTCGTGTTAATGATTAGTATTGAATTTCTGATTGTGATCATCTACTTTTGCTGTTGACTGTACTAATTCAGCTCCCTCTAAAATGGTTGAGCTGAATGGTGCTGATTCGCGCGTCATGTTCGTGAACGGGCGCTGTCAGTAGAGATTGGTCAACTCTTAACTGCCATGGTTTTTATCTTGATTATTTTTTATATTTTGTATTTCTAGATTACCTTCATTGTTTTCACATATAGAAGCAACAAGAATAATGTAAGCAGTATTTTGTAAAAACCTGATTTTAAAAGAGTGTCCGTGGAGTTTCTTGCTCGTTCTTCTCCATAGAGACCTACCTACGTTTTGGAACGAGCAACTAGCTTCAACTTTCTGTCTAACTGATCGACTCCTTGACAATTCAAAAGTGCCTGTAAATGGTTTAATTGCAATAAATGCTTTGACTTTGACTTTAATATTTATACTGTGACTGGGTAATCACCGCTTCAAGTAGGGAAAAGTGGAATTTGGAGCAGGCTTTAGCCCGAAAGGGGTTCAAGCTTAATCGATTAATACTTGCTTCATGCTATTAATATTATTGACTGCCTCGTTGGTCTTGTGGTCGCAAGCGCGACTGCTGAGCGTGTGGTCCTGGGTTCGATTCCCAGGTCAATCAAAGTATTATTGGGTTTTTCTATTAAGAATTTCTCAGTAACAGCCTTGAGTTTTGGAGTTGACGGTGTAACACCCCCGTGCCGTACCTAAAGCCCCCCGTGCGGTCCTGCGCCTGATCTATCTCCGGTTGTGTCGGATTGCTGTCCCACCGGACTATGAGAGTGAGAGAAGAGGGAGTGCACCCAATGACGTATTATAAATAGACGGGTCATACACGAACATTAGTGCACTTTAAAACGGCGCAAAATTTTATATCTACATACCAGTAGGCACATACAATTATACAGTGCAAAGTAAAGGACATGAGCATACAGCGTACACCTGTTAGAAAAAGATAAACATATTAATTTTGTTACATCAGTTATGTGTGAATTACGAGCGATACTGACGTATAGCCGCGACACTGGGTGGTACGTGACTAAGTGAAACCCCGGCAATTGCCGTGCTTTAATATTGCCATTATTGAGCGCGGGTAACGCATCTAAGTGTATTATATTATTGAGTGCACCTGTGTTTGCGAACACACTTGCTATAATAACTTTTGCGTACTTGGCCGATCTCTATTGAGATTGGCCAAAGTGACCGAAATTCGGCCGGAAGATTACACACACACACACAAACACACATTTAATTATTTACTATTACTTAATACTATTCAAAATTAATCAATACTCAATACTCAATTCTTTATTGCATTCCACAATGTAGGCTTAGGTGGTAAATATTTGCCAAAAGAAACAATCATGGACCCCGTCGGGCACAGCAAAAGAAAGATATGTGGAGACGAGTACTAATCGTTCAAAAATCTTATAATCTAACTTATCTAAAATACATTTTCGTTTATCAACCGACTTCAAAAAAGGTTTTTTTTTTTAATGTTTGTTACCTGATTTCTTTGGACTGTGTGAACCGATTTTGATGATTCTTTTTTTCTTTGAAAGCTAGTGCTTCCCGTGTGGTCCCATTTAATTTGGTTCAGTTCTGACAATGGCATCCATGAGAAAACCGTATAAGTCTTAAATTTGCATTAAGTATGTGCGCGATTTGTTACGCGATTTCTCCGGCAAACGTAAACCGACTTCAAAAATTCTTATTTTTATGGATAGGGTGCTTCAAGGGTGGTCCCATATAAATTTTATCGAAATTGATTAAGCACTTTTTGAAAAAAAAACAAATACCCAAAAATTTTACATAGACAACGTTTGAGTTTCATCAATATTTGTAGTAGTTAACTTTCAATCTCTTCTTAATAGATTTGGATGAGAAGGAGGTACTAAAAAGCGGCAAATAAAAAGCTTTTTACAAAAAAGACAACCGCCTTCAAAAATTAAAAAGTGAAAAATAACTTTAGCACAGAACACACATTGACTTTAGTTTCGGAAGTCGGTGGCAATACAAAACAACAAACAGAACAAAGCCACTGAATTTCGAAACTAAAGTCAATGTGTGTTCTGTGCTAAAGTTATTTTTCACTTTTTAGTTTTTGAAGGCGGTTGTCTTTTTTGTAAAAAGCTTTTTTTTATACTTCTAATTTTAAGGATCTATCATTCAAAAAATCACTGACGCTGTAATAACATTTGTTTATTAATAGCTTTTTAATTTGTTTGTGAATAGATGAAGTTTTTTTTTTCTTCTCTTATTGACTCGGGCACCATATTATATACTAGCTTCTGCCCGCGACTTCGTACGCGGATCCGGTTGCTTATGCCAGCGACAACGGGGTCGGCAAAATCGAAGATCTGAAACGTCTGATGTCGAATTCTAAGAGCCCGGGGACGGGAACACAACGGGATGCTCGAGATGATTCGAGACGTTCAAAAAGTACAATTTTGAATCATACCTCCGATGGCAGAATATGTGGCGTAGTCAATCATAGGCGTATACGTAAATGAACTCCGTTCCTTGTCAACCCAAGGAAGGTCGCCATGACCTACGGCTATATCTTGAGACACGATTCTTCAGATGATATCGACATTCTGTTCAGAGAATGTCGAAGTCGATCAGAATTCAAACGTTAGTTGCGCTCTTCTTCTGTCTCTTCATGCCGTACTCCAGCAATTCTTTTTCTCTCACTTTCTAACTGATTATGAATAGGTATTTTGTTGTGTTCGTGTTCGGGACAATCTATACTATAATCACAGTCTATAAATCATACAGTCGTCCGACGAAGACGTCTAGACAGGGCAATCGTGCGGGGCGTGAGGGGCGAGACGGGGGAAGGGCGCTCCCGAACTGCATACGCTACCGTGTTAGTAGTTCGGGAGAAAACTTTCAGGGCTATCATGTGTCAGTTTCTTTTTGTTTTAATGTAAAATAATTTTATTAAAATGGTGCATACGACGTGTTGTGAAAGATTGCAAGTCGTCATCTTCCATTAATAAAGAACTGCAATTTCTTCAATTTCCGCGCACGGATGAATGGTAAACAAATAAATATAATATTAATGTTTATTTGACAGAAAGAAAATTATCCTGAGCTCTTGCCGCCAACTTGGCGGCGCGACGTGTAGCCGACATTTGTTTATTGTGCGCCGGCCAAGATGGCGTCGACGAAAATTTGCAATATTTTCGTCATGGGTGTCATTTTTATGGTTTTCGAGGTCGCTAAAAACGATTATGGGGTGGAAATTAGAATCCAAGATGGCGCCGAGGAAAATTTGCAAAATTTACGTCATGGGTGTCATTTTCATGGTTCTCGAGGTCGCTTAAAACGATTACGGGGTCGAAATTAGAATCCAAGATGGCGCTGAGGAAAATTTGCAAACTTTTCGTCATGGATATCATTTTCAAGGTTTTCAAGGTCGCTTAAAACGATTATGGGGTCGAAATTAGAATCAAAGATGATCCAAGATTTAAAACCATTTTTTTACTCAATTTTGATTTACAAGTTTTTAGTTTTGTTCCTTTTTAAATCTGTCAAAGCATATTACAGCATTTTGTTGCTCAAGCCCTTTCATTTGATATCTATATTGAAGGGGTTGTTTGATACTTATATTGAGGAAGTAGTGTTAAAATATGTAATCCGCCATTTAGTAGTGGCGGCCATCTTGGATTTACAATGATACCGAATTTGTTAAATTATACTAATACTAAAGGTGCATAACAAATTTCAAATAAATCCGTCAACAGGAAGGGGGTCAATTTTCAATTACTTGATTAGATCCAAACAAATAAATAAACAAACAGGGCAAGCTAAATAAAACTGTTTAAAAAACGATATTTTTGATAATGGTTGGTGTTAATAATAATGTTGATCTAAAATAAATCAAAAAATATTGTTTACTTGACAACCCTAGCTGTTGCGACAATGTCTACACGTTGTCGGCATTTACAAGAAGATCAAAGGCGTCGTCCTACTGTATGTTTTTATACTGTGCTATAATATTATAAAGCTGAAGTTTGTTTGTTTGTTTGGTTGAACGCGCTAATCTCAGGATCTACTGGTTCGAATTAAAAAAATCTTTTTGTGTTAGATAGTCCATATACCGAGGAAGGCTATAGGCCAATGCGAAGCTGGGTCGGGTCGCTAGTGTATGATAATCTCGATCAGCAGTCGTGCATCAATCGTTCATCATTCGGTTCATAAGACCTGTTAGTAGATGTGCGAATACGCTGAGAACTCAAGCGTGATTCTGTATCGGTAAACGTTTCCGATTCGCGAGACAATGCATGTCGCTCACGATCAGCGGACAGTCGCGCATCACTTTCCGCAGCAGATGCGTAGATACGCTGAGAACTCAAGCGCAATTCTTTATCCGTGAACGTCTCCGACTCGCGAGACAATGTATGACGTTCACGATCAGCGGTCAGTCGCGCATCATACTCTTCACTGGTCTCTAGAGACCTGGATGTAGATGCGTAAATACGCTGAGAACGCAGGCGTGCTTCGCTATCTGAAGAGGTTTCCACGGAGCGAGTTGCAGCCTGATGTTCTCGAACAGCATCAAGTCTCTCCTGACGCTCTTCGGTAGATTCTTGGGATCTTATGATCCTCAATCTTTTAGCTCCTTTGGAACATTGGGAAAGATTTGACCTCTTTCTAGGCATGGTTATAGTTTTATTGTAAAGATACCTGATCAATTAAAATCTAAGTGACTGCTCCCCTGCGTTACCGGGTAGGCTACCGTGTCGCGAAGATAAATGGAAAAGGAAATGAAACACCCAAATAACATATAAGCCCGAAGGCATATTTATTCGATAAAATAAAAAAATAAATGGGAATTTTGGCCAGTAGAGTCAAATTTTCAATGATATACCATCGTCATCAAAAATCAGTCCTAAACTGTGCCGCCTTCACCGCGTGGAGGTACTCCTGCTTATGTTATTTTATAAGATACAGTGAAATTAGTGATAGCTTTGATTTTCACATCAGATGTTTCTGATCTTCGATTTTTATAAGTCAACAGGAAATGTCCATCAGACCGAACAACTTTTGCTAAGACGTCATTCCTATATGTGTCATGGTGTAGCTGGGCTCTTGGAGTTCCACATCAGGTGTTCCAGATCTTCAAATTTATTCTCTCAGCAGAAAATGCTCATCACGTGGAACAATTTTTGCTATGGTACCATTTTTGTGTCTCTTATAGTTTAGCTGGTCTGTTGCGGTTCTGCATCAAGTGTTCAAGTTTCCAAGATAAATTATAGCTTATATGTTGCCCTGACTTAATACCTATACGACAAAAGAAAAATCATTCAAATCCGCCCAGTAGTTCCGAAGATTAGCGTGTACAGACAAACAGACAAACAGACAAACAGACAAACTTACAGAATTTTTTTTTTGGATTCGTGCTCTATTACTGTTCCTAAAGCCCCCTCAATTTTTTTTTTTTTAATGTATTCAATGTACAGACACAGTTTTGTTACTGTTTTATTATATGTATATAGATACAGCGAAATTAGTGATAGCTTTACAGTTAAATTTTAAAAATTACAGCTTTGATTTCCACGTCAGATGTTTCTGATCTTCGATTTTTATAAGTCAACAGGAAATGCCCATCAGAGCGAACAACTTTTGCTAAGACGTCATTAATGCATGTGTTATGGTGTAGCTGGGCTCTTGGAGTTCCACATCAGATGTTCCAGATCTTCAAATTTATTCTCTCAGCAGAAAATGCTCATCACGTGGAACAATTTTTGCTAAGGTACCATTTTTGTATCTCTTATAGTTTAGCTGGTGTTCAAGTTTCCAAGATAAATTATAGCCTATATGTTGCCCAGACCTAATACCTATACAACAACAAAAAAATCATTCAAATCCGTCCAGCAGTTCCGAAGATTAGCGTGTACAAACAAACAGACAAACACAGACTTTTTTTTGGATTCGTGCTCTATTACTGTTTCTAAACCCCCCTCAATTATTATTTTTTTAATAAATTCAATGTACAGACACAGTTTTTTTACTGTTTTATTATATGTGTAGATTTTTATTGACATAACTAGAGGGCTTGTTGAATGCATTTTTAAGCGGAATGTTAAGTTGAGTCGTGTTTTGTAACGGAGTGTGTATCGTGTTTGTATGTCTTCTCGTTTAGTGTAAAAGTCTTGATATTTGTGAGCGAATTTACATATTTCTAGTATATATACAGGGTAATTGAAAAAATACCCAAAACCACTTAATCCTTACTTCGTATCATCACCCTGAACAACATTTGTTCTACGACTTTTCAAAATTCGAAACATTTTATTTCCATACAAATAATATTAACACACTTTATATTTTGCATAACATTTTTTTCTGACACATCCGACGAAAGGCCTGCAATTTGCTGTGCCTGTATATTAGCCTACCTACTATCTACATCATATTCGCATATGGGTGCGCGCGCGCGTAGTATACGTACATTTTACAGAGTTCAAATACAGTACGGTCAACGTATCTTGGCGCGTCTGAAGTTAGCCGATTAGCTGCGCAGTAGACAATTTCGTTCCTAAAAGTTCCATTGCGCAGCCAAACAGCTAACTTCAGACGCGCCAAGTTACGTTGACCGTATTGTAAATTGTTTTTGGCTAAGTTATTTAATTACGGTCAAAGTCGTAGAGTAAATGTTATTCAGGGTGATGATATGAAGTCCAGATTAAGAGGTTTTGGGTATTTTTTCAATTTCCCTGTATACAAGGAAGAGTTAAAATATTCAGATTTATAAAATGGGATTTGCAACTATCTATCTGATGTATATTTACTAAGATACAGATAAGTTACTTTTGAACTGTAAACAGTGGAAGCGCATCTGTGCTGTATCTCCACATTACTATGCCGTAGCTAATATTGTAAATGTGAGTACCATGGAGCCATATATTAAGTAAATTATTATGTGTTTGACATAAATGAGCATGGCGGTTGAGAGAATTGTCATGCTCACTCAAATGTCTCGCTGGTGGTGGCGCGTGTGTTGGATCATACAGCTCCCTCTAAAATGGTTGAGCTGAATGGTGCTGATTCACGCGTCATGTTCGTGAACGGGCGCTATCAGTAGAGATTGGTCAACTCTTAACTGCCATGGTTTTTATCTTGATTATATTTTATATTTTGTTAAAAAAAAAAAACCTGATTTTAAAAGAGTGTCCGTGGAGTTTCTTGCTCGTTCTTCTCCATAGAGACCTACCTACGTTTTGGAACGAGCAACTAGCTTCAACTTTCTGACTAACTGACCGACTCCTTGACAATTCAAAAGTGCCTGTAAATGGTTTAATTGAAATAAATGCTTTGACTTTGACTAAGCCATGCATAAGCAAGCAATCATCGTCATCATCATCATCTACCTATGAGCTATATTAGGGGTGTTCGGTTTTCTCACTTAGTCCATAACATTGGACCATTATACGTGAACCATGGCGGCCGTTATTCCCATCATCATCATTTCAACTTACTAGTCTACTGTTGGACATCACGACGCGCCATTAGCTTGGTAAGACGCGCATACAGCCACCAGTAGCTTGTTCAAGTCATCGGTCCATCTGGAAGGCGGGCGTCCCACGCTTTTTTTTTTCATTTTTTTTTATTTAGCCGTTGCTGTCCCACTCCTGGGCAAAGGCCTCCCCCCATTCCCTCCATTTCTCTCGATGTTGTGTCTCATTCCACGCTTAACGTGTTTTATCCTTAAGTCATTTAATTTTCTTTTTAGGGTTCCGTACCCAAAGGGTAAAAACAGGACCCTATTACTAAGACTCCACTGTCCGTCTGTTTGACAGACAGCGTCTGACAGACAGCCAGACGCTGTCTGTCTCATGAACCGTGATAGCTAGATAGTTAAAATTTTCACAGGTGATGTATTTCTGTTGCCGCTAAACTAAACTAAATACTAAAAACAATATAAAATTAATATTTAAGGGGCCCCCCTTAAATATTTATTTCCCATACAACAAACGTGATTTTTTGCTCTTTTTTTGCTTGATATCTAATGTTGTATAGAGCGAGTCCGACTCGCACTTGGCCAGTTTTTTTTATATTATGTAACTTCAGATACAATTAATTGTTCATGAATAAATGACTTATGAATCGCAGCTTTAGCTTTATCTAAGCTTTAAGCAGTCGCTCCTGACTGCTTCGAGCTGCCCGTTTATAGCCTGCTTTACTGGGGCCTGTGTCTGTAGCGTCAGCTAAATATCATCCCACCAGAGTCACCGTAAGATGATCCATCTGCGAAGTCCGTGCCTGAAGTGGCATAGAAATAGGCTGATGGTGATGGTTTTGTGACGGTGCAAAGGAGGAAGCGCCTTCTGAGAATCACCAAGAACCGCTGCAGCACGGCTCCCGTGGAGCCCAATACCATACGCGCCGCGATGCCGAACACGCCGGTGTACAGACAGCGCCATCATCTGCTAGGCCCCCGCGCGTTGAAATTTCTTCGCATAGGGGGGTAAGCAGTTGATGACGCTGTCTGTACATCTCCCGCCTCCACTACACCACTACGGCGGAGGACATCGTCGAGTACGTGCACCGAAAGACCAACTACACGCCGAGAGTGCAGCTGTTGGACTTGCATCGCAACGTCAACTTCAGCACGCGTAGCATCATTCTTTCCGAACTATTAAATTCTCTGTACTCAACCTGTTTATTTTGACAATTAGAACAGCGTCGTTCCAAGCATATCTCTCTCATTTTTCCTGGACAACAAATGGATGCTACTAAGTCGTTTAGAAAATTTAATTTAGTTATTAAATATAAGGAATGTTGAACTGTTGACCATTTCAGGTAGCTTGAGGTGTTGGCGACTGTACTACTCTTTTTAATAGTAGGTGTCTTATTTCGTGGTCATCGATCACTTTCGTGGTCCTTGTGACCACAAAAGTGATGACCACGAAAGTGATGTTAAAGCAGTTTACCGGTTCTAGTATGAAACAGTTTTGAGGTTAGAAAAAATACAATAACTTATTTGCAACATATCTCTATATCGAACAGAACAAGCATTTAATTCAAACAGGAAGAATAGACAAACTGTACTGACTTGTCTATTCTTGCTGTCAGTATGTCTATTCTTCCGTAGACATAGCGTGGTCATGCTACGTGTGCAGGGCATTTGTGGTGCGGTTACCAACGTGTTATCTGCAGCTCGTCATGGTGGAGGACTTTTGGCCGAAGGGCGTGGTGTTCCATCGCTTCCGCGGACAAAAAGTGTCACACGTTCGAACAGTGAAGTGAAGTGACTAACATAGGCTTAAGTTACTATACAAACACGCAATGTAATGTAGCTATGTATATTATTCTATAAGGTATCTATTGTATAGATCTGTGTTACCTGAATTAAATGATTATTATTATTTAGAAACATTTACCGGTACGCTAGAAGCTCTAAAATTATGATCTAAATCCATGTCACTTCCACCGAGTGTTCCTTACCCGCTCTTAACAACATAATCACAGAGCCACAACAATCAATAGCCTATTAAAAATGAAGTATAAATTAGTCTATTCACTATTAATACCGACGACTATAACCTCCTTTCACATATATCGTGTCTTTGGCTGCTATTACAACCCACACACTCATCAAATATTTAATACAAGAGCCAAAAAATAGACCACAGTCTTATGAGTGGGTCACACCTTGACTAAACTTCTCGAAGTAAAGCTATGACATGTGAGAATTAACTTAGTGGTAACAGAAATAGAGATTGAAAATTTCATTTGTTATCCTGCACGCTATTGTGTGTAAAATAATAAATGCAATTTACAAATCTATTTTTGTAATAAATAAAGCGCGTAATTACATATACCTATACAGTATGATATTATTAACGAAAGGCGTTCCTTATGTAAACAGGTGATACTACAGTATCCGTAGGTAAAAAAAATATTAACTTTATATATTAATTTAAATGTCATACAAAATCGGATACATAAACGACAACACTACATTTTCGTTTTGCACACAACACCGGCTGCACGCACGATAAAATGTCACGTTCCGCTTGAGCCTGAGCGTGCAAGCGAGAGCGCGGAACAAGTGATACACAGGCACGATCGGCCCAAGCAATAAGCTCCGCCCACCTCGACGGAAGCCATTAATTGCTTTTCATATATGTTATCCATTACGTTTCTTTATGACGTTATCACGTAAAACTATTGTTCGTAAACCGACTTTACAGACAACCAATTTTTTTTTTAATCTATGAATGATGTAGATCGAGTTTAGAGAAAAGCCCTTTATTATTTAATTCAAATTCTTTATTGCATTCCATATGTATTAAACAAAACGTGGGACAGCCCCATGCTGGCGCACTGGATACGGCTGCACATGTAGGTGTCAGTCGTTTCCATTTTGTATAAAGTGTCATTTTACTAACATTAGGTTAAAACTTTTACTAACCATAATATGGATTTTGTAATCTGAATTAAAAAAAATATTATTATTATTATTATTATAAAATGGAGGTTTTTTTTTATATTGTTATAGGCTTGCGTTTGACCGCAACTCACCAGGGGGCCAAGTCTGCAATTTTTATAATTTCGTCATTCCAACACGATCCCATTGTCATTTTGCTAAAAGTTTGTAATCTGCTAATTCATAATGGTCGATCATTGGTCGGTCGAATTAAAAGCAATGACTGCACAATGACGTTCTAATGGTAGGTCACTGATCAAAGGAACTGTCAAAATTTTAGCAGATTACCGCCTAGGTCAGTCATTAATTAATTTTGTACGAATTACCATTCTATATCATTTCTTTCAATGGCGTGTCAGTGGTTGACCAATGGAAAGTCATAATGACGCCATTATATTATTAGATTACTAAACTTGTCAAAATCAACAATTATGAAATCAATGATAGACTATTGTGACACTATTGTAATAGCATACTTGAGGCCCTGATCTTAAGTGATGATGCGGCCTAAGGTGGAGCACGCTTGCCTAGAATAAACCGGTTCACTCGTGCCTTGAAGATACCCAGATTATAGGAGGTGATGTGATAACTATGTTTGACATGTATTTTAGTATAATATCCATTAGCTTCTGCCAGCCACTTGGCGGAGGAGCTCGTGCCTAAGTAAAAACCGTACAGATCAAAGGTTAAGCTACGCTGGACGCGGTCGGTCTATGGATAGGTGACCATCCATTTCATACTGAGTTCCCTCTGTGCCTCGGAATGCACGTAAAGCCGTTGGTCTCAGCTGTCATTCGTAGATCTTTGGCAGTCGTTACATAGTCAGAAGCCAGCATGTCTGACAACCAGTCTTACCAAGGGGTATCGTGTTACCCGGTAACTGGGTTTTGGAGGTCCGATAGGCAGTCGCTTTATGTAAAACACTGGTATTCAGCTGCATCCGGTTAGACTGGAAGCCGACCCCAGCATAGTTGGAAAAAATATAAAAATAAAATGAGGGTTGTTGATGAGTGCAATTAATGCAGTCGCTCCATCACTGGTATTCAGCTGCATCCGGTTAGACTGGAAGCCGACCCCAGCATAGTAGGGAAAAGGCTAGACAGATGATGATGAACTTCTTCCAGCCTGCCAGATATCGACGCAGACGCAGCCTTTAGAACTGGTTCGAAATCGTTAAAAAAAGAAATCACCATTAAAGTCCCAGATTAAACGAAAATAAAATTCATACTAGAACATGTGCACAAAATCACACGTTGTTAAACTAAATTGCGTGTAGGAAGACAGAAGGTCAATGTTTTGCATGTCTTTTTTATTGATCGGGTAGCGATTGATAGAAAGACATGTATTTTTTAAAGCTGCTCTCTCGAAAAAAGCTTGAAAGAAGCATGCAGATGAAGCAACTTTCGTCGGCATTTACAGAGATATTAGGTACATCTGAAAAAATTGTTAGTAATCTACATGATATGATATGTAATTTGGTTTAGCCACAATTTTTCTATCGGTATCACATAATATGAAAAAATAATCTCAAATCACCTCCAAATCATGGAGATGACACCATTTTAGTCCTTAATTTCATATCAAAAGAGTATAAAAAAAATATCTACTGCTTTGCAATACAAAGGAAAATGATTTGGTTTTGTTACTTTTTACAAATGTAATCTATATTATTTTTATTACAATTAATTAAAAATGCGTCCGATTAAAGACTGTGTCTACATCACCCCCGCATTCGTTCACAAGTTCAGTACGGGCCAAATGCTCAAGGTTATTGGCATGTATACAAGCCTTAAATCATTGGATGATGGCAAACGCATCGGATCAAGACAGGATGGATGAAATGACGACAAGTCACTGGAACAACTTGTGACCCACGGACGGGGCGTCCGTGGGTCAAGTTAAAGAAGAAAATCTACAAGTCCGTGATAAGACCTGTCGTACTGTAAGGATCGGAATGTTAGGCCGTGAAGAAGGTGGATGAAAAAAGATTGCATGTAGCGGAGATGAGAATGTTGAAATAGATGTGTGGAGTGATCAGAATGGATAAGATCTTCTTCTTCTACGTATCGCTGGCACGACAGTCTTTTATATTTGTTTTGCCCCAAACTCAGTCACTTCCACGGCGTCGTCGATGGCAGCGTATAATTCACCCCGATCGCATGCTTTGGGGCATGAGACGAAATTTAAGTCTTATATAAAACGCACACTATGCAGCCGAGCATATTATAAGTTGGGTGATTACATCACTGATAAAAATGCTTTTCTGGATGCTGGTCCTGCTCCACAATGACAAGGTTCATAGATTAATTTATTAGCATTTGATGGAGCTGCTGAAGATGTAGATCTAAATTATATTTGCATTGTATTTGTATAAACTCAATGTGTTAGTATTGTATAATTTTGCTTAGCACATACATGTGAGCACTACATACTTTACTATCATTTACGAGGTATGTCTTTCATTGACTTGAATATGCCCTGGCAGTGTCAGTTGGGACTGGACGTCTCGTAGCTGCCTCGGTTATTTTAAATTAATTTTGAGTTGTTTATGATTGCCTCTAGACCTCTTTTAACGTGCACAACTTGTTACATTTTTCTCACATTTGTGTCCCGTAAATTCAACATGAGTGATGTAACCTAAATTAGTAATACTCTATTAATTTTAAAAGAGTGTTCATGGAGTTTCTTTCTCGTTCTTCTCCATAGAAACCTACTGTTTGGAACGAGCAACTAGCCTCAACTTTCTGACTGACTGACTCCTTGACAATTCAAAAGTGCCTGTAAATGGTTTATTTGAAATAAATGGGTTGAGATTGCAACTTGGCGTCACATACATACCCTGCCGCTGCTCTGTCGACGTAGCCCTATTTTGCGAGGTTAGCATTACACCTACCTACTTGGGTTCCTAAACGGTTCAGGGACTGATGGATAAGGTGAGAAATGAATATGTTATAGGAAGTTTGAAAGTGGCGCCTGTGACTTGCCTTGGTCCAAACCAAGTCAAGTCACAGGCGCCACTTTCAAACAACTACACTACAAAATTACTTAAGATTTTTGTAATTTGTAAGAAACTAACGCCTACTAAAATTGTATGAGCAATACGCAACGTTTACGCGTTAAACTAAAAGAAAAAAGCTATGTAAAATAAAAAAGACAGCATGTTTGTCACTGGCACAGTCTATGGTACAACATACCCAAAACAAAAAAAAAATGTGTGAAATCTATTTTTATAATTAAGACAAATCATTTTAATTAACCACAGCTGCGTCCAACAGGCCTAGGTCAGCAAAAATGCCGGACCACTAATGCCGCTTCTAAACTGACTCCGCACCCAGTTCGGCCGCAGCACAGAGAATCTACAAAGGAGAGGGTTCTCAGATGATGCCAATCTTCAGTGCCTATGCGTGTGTCCCCACAGACCATGGTCCATCTTCTATCTTGCGCTGCATGCCCAGTCACCTGCTCATGTGTGGACCTAATGACTGCATCAGCGGATGTCGTTGCTGTGAATGAATACTGGGTCAAACAAAAACAAATAGAACATACACATACACACTCACACATACAAATACTTACACACACATGATACATTTCCGTGTTTGCCATTGACACACTAAGAAGAAGTGCTAGTACTATAGTGCCTGACGCTGGTTTCAACTGAACCTTGAGCTATGACGAGTGATGGACGTAAATTGGATTGTATTGTATTATAGTTTAGTTTCTTGTCGCCTCGCAGAAAGATTTGGCTATGACTGTTTCGAACGTGTCTATTATATAACTGGCTGTCATAAACACATAAACCTGAGAACAAGGGAAACATTAGAATTGTTGGATGGGACCCTTATTTGAGATGATGATCTTTTGGGTACACTAAATAAATGATTTATCTATCTACATAATCCATCTACTTATTACTTTGTATCTCATTATAAGCAGACTGTAAGTTCTTATGAGAAATAAATTATTTAAACCGAAATCCACACCTGCGACACTCCATAGACAAGAAACGATATAATATATTTTTTTTAATGGGACAAGCCCGCCACACTATTTCTAACCACTGTTACGATATAATTGTCTACAGTACTACTAAAATAACAGGCTGTACAAATACGTGCGTGTGTGTGCGTGTCTACGCGCCGCTCGAACAAAAACGCAGTTCCCAGAGCAATCGTACGACGCGGGGAGAGGTGAGGAACGGATTCAGAGGGAGGCGGAGCGTGCCGCTACTGTACCGCAGTACTAATATTTATACTGTTGATTGGTCATCCCATAATTGTCATGGGTTATATATTTAGTGATGTGAAACATGTAATATGTACGGCAGGTCTGACTGGCTTTTGCCGTGTCTGTAATTTTATTTTTGATTTTTTTAAATTATGTTATTACTACCTGCAATACCAATTTTTATGGAAAAAAGATATAAGATCTGAATTCTTCATAATATATTTTCTATAATAGTTTCGATGTTCCACATCTGCCACCACAACGGCTTATTATTATTTTTTTATAGGTGTTGCTCTATACTGTCATAGTTATCACAAAGAAGCAACATCAAAAATGTAGTCACCATTTTGTTAAAACTTAATTGAAAAAAAGTATCCGTGGAGTTTCATACTCGTTCTCCTCCATAGAGGCTGGGCAGGACCTACGTTTTGGAACGAACAACTAACTTCAACATTACTTATTAACTGGCCGTCTCCTTTACTATTCACGTGTGCCTGTAAATGGTTTAATTGAAATAAATGCTTTGACTTGGCATGTCTTGCATTAAATTTCCGGAGAACATATACTTGTATGACCTATCACTTAATCATCCTAGAAATGAGCGTGTATTTTTAATAGGTACCTACACCTCTGCTTATCCTTTCCGGAAATAATGCCAATACATGCGTGATGATATTGTTAGTGTATATTTGTTCCGTCGTCCAGTACGTTTGTCCGTTGTAATAATGTCCAAGTGATGGGCGATAGCAATGTCGTGTGTCGTGTCACCAAATTACACGGTGCTCGAAGTTTTAGTGTTGTGCTAATTGTCGATAGTATCGATATTCTTTTGAGAATTTATTAAAGTCTGTTTATATGGGTAAGTAAATTGTGAAACGCATTATTGTTAACTCAAAAAAAAACAACTTTAAGCTGTTTTGTAGTCGAAAACCAATTCCTTATTGAAAAAATGGACTCGAGAGGTGGGTTGTGGGCATATTAAATGCCAATGGAAGGGTATCCTTCCATTCCAATAATAAAAATACCAGCCCATTATTGTTGCCTGGAGGGCAAAGCCCTCTCTTCTCAAACAGAGAAGGTACGATCATTGATCACCACGCTTGCTCGAAGCGGACTTTCAAACTCAAAATCAAACTCAAAATCATTTATTTCAAATAAACCAGAAAGACCAGAATAAGTCAGAAAGTTGAAGCTAGTTGCTTGTTTCTTTTAGCTGAAGTAGGTTTCTGTGGAGAAGAACGAGCAAGAAACTCCATGAACACTCTTTTAAAATCAATAATATGTTATTTCGGTTATATTATTCATATTGAATCTAGGGTTAAGTACAATGTGAGAACAATGTAACAAGTCGTGGACGTTAAAAGAGGTCTAGATGGACATAAATATAATGTTTCGATTTTAGACATGGCCAGGTATAGTCGTGTGATGCCGGCCGCGAATAGCACCACCCCATTTCTACCCGTGGGTGTCGCAGAAGGCGACAGAGGGATATTGACCAGAGGATGGGCAGCAGCGTCCTTCTGAGTACCTAACATAACACCTACGATTTCGTCCGCGTCATTTTCTTTATCGATCCCTAATTTTTTGATAATAAAATTTAGCCTAGCGCGCAGGTATCATGTAACCTCCTGTTGGAAAAATATTTTTTTAAATCAATCAACTAAGTTCTATGTTTATTGATTACAAAAAAGAAACATACAAAAAATCTATCTTTTGTCTTTGTAATATGAGTTAAGATATTATGAATGTTGGTATATTTTACCTATGTTTGTACTTTTGTAAGTTAAGTTCTTTCTGCGATTTTTCTTTTTTTTTATCGACCTCGCATATAGAGAGAGAGAGAGACGAGTAGAGTCATTCCCTTTCCTTTGCGCATAAAATTCAAATAACCGTTATGTGCTATTTATTTATTTATTTATTTATTATTTATTTTTTATTTCATAACATATACACTATCTTTACAGGCAACCTGCACTTATCGTCCGCGAACCTTTTATTTATACATACGTACCAAGTATACTAAATAAATAATTATTTCAAGAATAGAATGTTCATTTAACTGACAGCACGATTGGTGCAGTGGCTGAAGGATTAGCTGTTGCGATGCGTGTCGCGGCTTCAATTCCCGCACGGAAAAATAATTTTTATGGTCTACAGGTAATTGAACCAAGTCTGGTGGTTTGTGTCTGAATTTAAATGTGTGGCAACATTTCCTGTAATAGACGGTAATTATTTTTAAATTTACATGAAAATTAAATACCGTGACATTTCTTAACATGACTGCGAAATTCGAAGTTTCAAACAGTTCACAATTTACGATTGCGACGCTGTCGTGACGCTTGTGAAAATATTATTAAACGCAAGCCATGCACGACCGAATCAGCCTTGGAAAGATCTATCACAAAAACAAATGCTGCGCGTGCGAAAATTTACCGTAAAGACGTTGTTTTTTTTATGAAACAGAAGTAGATGCTATAAATAATTATTTATATTGTTTATATTATGGGTGCAGTGGCGAGGCGGCGAAGTAAACAGAGCGATAATATGCATAGTAAAAAGGTATGTATTGGCTCTGAGGTAGGTTCAGTAAAACTAGTCATTATTATTATTTATTTTTTCGTCTTAAAAGTACTACACCGCTATTGTTATCTAGATCCCAGACTAGAATTTCTTGTATCGTGGGATTTGTTCACTTTGTTTCCTTACATTAGACAACAATTAAATTAAAGTTTTTACGATTTTAAAGTTAATTACAAAGTTACAAATAAAATAAAATTAAAAATAATAAAAGAATCCATACAAATCTATGGATTTGTATAATTAGTTGTTAGTTGGTAGTTGTTAGTTGTTTTAGTATAATTAGTATATTAGTATTAGTAAGGAAGTATGGATGAAAGTATAGAAGTAAGATACTTTCATCCATACTTCCTTACTAATACTAATATACTAATTATACTAATACTAATATACTAATTATACTAATACTAATATACTAATTATACTAATACTAATTACTAATTTACTAATGTTACTAATTTATTAATTTACTAATTTGCTAATTTACTAGTTTACTAATTTACTAAGTTACTAATTACTAATTTTACTAATCCATATTAATATTATAAATGCGAAAGTAACTCTGTCTGTTACGCTTTCACGATGAAACGGATGAACCGATTTTGATGAAACTTGGCATGAAGATAGATTTAACCCCGGGGAAGGACATAGGCTACTTTTTTCCGCGACTTCGTCTGCATCCGCGATAACCGACATTCACGCGGACGAAGTCGCGGGCAAAAGCTAGAACATTATAATGTACTGAGTGAGTGTGTGTGAGTGTCATGTATGTATGGATGTGAGTGTGTGAGTGAGTGTGTGTAATGTTTATAGATTATGTTCCTGAACGTAAGTTTATGTTTCTTACTATGTGATCTTTAGTATCTCTTCAGTGCATTTATAATCTAACTCAAGTAGGTATTTATTGATCACTCTTACATTTGTGCTTTGTTAATTGAGCTGCATCATGTTTTTGGTGTCAATGCCGTTTACCCTATTTCTGCCTGTGGGTGTCGTAGAAGGCGACAGTGGGATATTGACCAGAAGATAGGCAGCGGCGTCTGTCTGAGCACCATAACATCTACCTACTGTGATTGTCAAAATGCATCTGCCAAGAATGGCGATTATGGATAAACCCACTTTGGAGACTTATGCCCAGCGGTAACCGTCTAAAGGTTGAAATGATGATGTTTTCTATGTAGGGTCCCATAAAAATAATGTAATGACGTTGTGGTTGTGTTGAGGAAGTGTGATAAAATTTGATTACGTGCAACGTTTTTGTGTATTCAGCAATCTTTTTCGTTATTATGCATGTTAGTGAGCACCTATAAGTGACTAACTTCTACCCATGATATGCTTCGTCCGCGAGGGAAGACAGGTGTACAGAGGCCAGAACATCAAGCTACAACAATCTGTCAAACTTCTTTGATAGATTTTCAACTTTATCGTAAAAGCATAAGGTTCATATTCAATTGGAAGAATTTGACAGTTTGGTATGGCTTGATGTGCTGGCGTCTGTACCATGATAATACATTGTCTATGGCCGGGGTCGGCAACCTGCGGTTCGCGAGCCGAATGCTGCTCTTTCGATGTGAAGTTGCGGCTCTTCAGTTCCAAAATCAAAAATCTTGCAACTGATCATATGAAACTATTTACTGCAACTGCTACTTTTCTTCACATTGTCTGCTACAAATGATACTGTATGAATCACTATCACTACGTATTATAAAACAAAGTCCCCCGCCGCGTCTGTCCCTATGTATGCTTAGATCTTTAAAACTACTCAACGGATTTTGACGCGGGGGGAGGTTTACAGGTATAATCGCTCTTTCAAGAGTAACTTCTAAAGAAAACATGTTTGTGTTGTCTAATGACAAAAAAACTGTGAACATTGTATATAAAGACATTCTGTAGTATATTTAGTATCACCATTGCACCCGTGCGAAGCCGGGGCGGGTCGCTAGTATTAAATAAACAAAACTTTTATTGGCTCCTTAAAAACAGGGAAATTTTGTAATATATAACTATTGGCTCTTAGTAGCCAATAGTACCCCTGACGGCGTACTGACGTACGGCCTGGCGTTCAGCAATAAGCTAGCTTTTTATCAGTTTTTTTTTTGTAATCGAGCTAGTGCTGCCAGTACGAACAAACAAACAAACTTTACCTCTTTATTTATTATTAAAAAAGACTATCGTCGCTTGTGCAATTGCACGACACAACGATTGTGACGACACGGTTGGCGCAGTGATTGAGCGATTGACTGTTGCGCACCGTGTTGCGGGTTCGAATCCTGTCTAGGGTAAACATTTGTGTGATGCGCACTGGTGTTTGCCTTATGTCTGGTTGTTGTTTATCTGTGTATCTATTTATGTATTTGTGTATGTTTATCAGCTGTCTGACACCCATAGTACAGGGTCTGTCTAGTTTGGGGTCAGAGGGCTGTGTGTGAAATGGCCCCACATATTATTATTATTTACTAGCTTTTGCCCGCGACAACGTCCGCGTAATTGTCGGTTATCGTGGATGCAGACGAAGTCGCGGATAAAAAAGTAGCCTATGTCCTTCCCCAGGGTTCCAGCTATCTTCATACCAAATTTCATCAGAATCAATTCCGCCGTTTCATCGTGAAAGCGTAACATACAGAGTTACTTTCGCATTCATAATATTAAGTATGGAAGTATGGATAGTATAGTATGGATTAATAATCACGAATCCTCAGATTCTTTGGAAACGTTACTCGCAACTATGATTCCATGGAGCGTTTGGTGATTCAGGGAGACTACCTGATCCATCGTCAGCCTGATGGACGGACTTAACAAATCTGTCACCAAGATCCCTGTGGCAGAATGTGCTCGCCATAGACACCGGTGGAAAAGGACCCCGAAGGCTGCGACCGTAGTTGGGGACGACCCCCCGTGACCTCGACCACTCTGTTAAGAGTGAACGACTAAGGAGAAGAAGAACATTAGTATAAATTGACAAGGTAAATTGACTCTTACTCCATCTTAACAAGAAATCTTATAATATTTTAAAGTATTTCCTAACCTTCTGGTCTTCTTTCTTGTCCTAGCTACTAGACAATACAGTGCCATAAATTTATCGGCAAAAAAAGAAAATAAATAATAACCTAATGGATAAATTAACATTCCAAGTAAGTAATAACCAATCCGTAACTTTAAAAAATACTTCTGGACAGTGTTATTTTTCTCTTTTTATTTTTACTCATAGTAAGTTTAAAAAATCTTTAGGTTCCCTGGACAAAAACAATCAAACGATTGTCAAGCTAACCGCACCGTAAAGTATTTATGCAAAATGTTCATGGTTAAAAAGAGTAAAATTTAATTTTGTTGTTTTGCAATAACCGGTTTTATAAAATACTAGCTTATGCCCGCGACTTCGGCAGAGTGGAAGCCAGGTTTATCATAACATACCCCATCCCATGACATTCGGGAATAGTATCGCTTTTTTCAGTGAAATAATTTACAAACATTACCTATTTATGTGTAATGTCGATAAAACCAAAACAAAAATATTCTGTTTTAAAACACAAAAAATATAAAGAAAATTCATATCGATAGTTTTTCCGCTGCTCATCACTAGCCATTACCTTGTCATTCAGTCGGCCATCTTGGATAGTTTATTTGAAAATCGAACGCCGGCAGAAGCGCGCGATACTGTCATGGCGCGAGAATAATCGTAGTGTGAAAAAAAATCATAATTATTTATGATTAAAACAAATTTTATTAAAAAACTGTTTTCATGTGATGTTAAATTATGAATAGTCAATTTAATATTTATTATTAGTGTTGTGTAGTGTTTTGAATGGACTATTAACAATTCAGGTAAGAGTTAAACATTATTTCGTGGTAAGAAAATTGATTTATGAAATCCGCGAAAAAACATTGAACAATTATCCGAACTCATTTCTTATCGATAGTTTTAAGTGGTAAAAGAGTTTGTTTACATTAATACACATAATGCATTTTCCGCACGTCAGTCTATAAATCAATTAATAGCTGCATACTTCCAAATGCCTACACTATATCAAGTAAAGATTGATTTTTTAAAACTCCGTCAGGCATTGGTAATATGACAAAAAAGTCAGTTTCGAACCGACATATTGTTATTGTTTTCCGTAGCAATCGGTTGTCAACTTGTCGCCGAGGTATAACAAAAATATTATTCATTGTGATAAAGCCAGACGTTAATAAAACCGGTCGTTATTTATAACAACCGTCCGTGAAAAAAGGTTAATCGTTCGAGGGATGTTGCAATTTTCATCGCTTCTGATAGCGTATTCCTTGGCCGATTAAATGTTTTGTTTCTGAAAAAAGTGGGAATCGGACTTGTACGGTCACCAAAGGAGATAAGTATCCATGTCGCCAGAAACAGTTGAAGCCGGAAACGGTTTTTATGAATAAAATAAAATACAATTTATAGAGAGTAAACAGTTCAATTATTTAATAAAATTTCATTTGAAAGCCCCCATTGGTTTCTAAGAAATCTTCAACTATTCCCGACGACATGGATACTTATCTCTTTTGCGTACACACAAAGGGTTGTGTACTATTATACTACATATGTACAGTCACCAAAATAAATAAGTAACCTGTACTTATAATAGTTAAATTTTACTGAGAAAACGATTGAGATTTTTCATCATGTCAACGGCTGAACCCCAAGGGGGATTCAGCCGTAATCGCCATGCTTGGCCGATGCATGTTGGCGATCGCAGTAGGTGTTATAGTACCTACTCAGAAGACGCTGCTCCCCATTCTCTGGTCAATATCCCTCTGTCGCCTTCTACGACACCCACGAGTAGAAATAGGTTGGTGCTATTCTCAGCCACCACACGGTTAGTAGAAGTAATGGAGATTTTTAAATAAAGTGAATAGAGAATGAACAGTTAATTCATTAAATTAAATTTAATTCGAAAACATCCATCGGTTTCTAAGTAAACTTCAGTTACCTATATCCGGCCACCTGGTAACTTATATATCTTTTGGTGACTATATGTAAGCCTAAACTCTCCTACACATTCTATAGGCCAACTTTACTGTAGTAGTAGTATCCGTATCAGTTTGTAGTCCGTCGGTATCAATAGTCCGTGTGGTGTCGGACGTAAAGAATAGCACCATCCCATATCTTCCCGTGGGTGTCGTAAGAGGCGACTAAGGGATTTACCAGAGAATGGGCAGCAGCGTTCTCTGTGCCTTTGTAACAAGCATACTGCGATCGCCAATCCGCCTGTCAAGCGTGGCGATTATGGCAAAACCCCCCCCCCTCGGGGAGGCCTATGTCCAGCAGTGGACGTCTTTAGGCTGAAATGATGAGTAGCAGTATTACGGGCTGGTGTCTGCAACTCCACGTCTCGGCGCGTATTTTACTGTATTAATTGTAACCGCGTATTTAAAACAAAATTTGGTCTTTCGAAACTTAATACCTATGGTACAAGCAAGGAAACAGTTTTTTAAAAGGTCTATCGAAATCTGTAATAAGGAGGACTATACTTATAATTTATCGAAAGGCATTCCTTTTAACTGCTAACACTACATCATCGTCCGGTACTAAAAAAAATATTCCCAACAAAATAAGAAAAGTTTTTATTTTTTAAATATCATACTTAGTACCTACGTAAGAGAAGTTACACGGGATTTTGTTTTACATTTTTTTTTATAATGATATTTTTATTTAATCTATTAAGCAATGATGTAGAATGTAGATTAACTAGTTCAAGGGAATGCCCTCTGTTATTTAACTTACTATATGTACAGACGCGAGCGCATCAAGCCATACCAAACTGTACAATTTTTCCAATTAAATATGAACCTTATCTGTTTGCAATAAAGTTGAAAACCTATCAAAGAAATTTGACAGATGGTTGTGGCTTGATGTGCTGGCGTCTGTACATACGTGAAGCTCGTATTTTATACGTTTTATTTCTATTATTAAAATGACAATGCCAGATCCTGCCCCAACAATGTACAGAAGAAGTAAATTAATAAAAATAATTGTAATTAATATAGAACCTTTCTACACTAAATTGTTTTTCTTTAGAACTTGCGGATTACGAAATACCTACCCACAAAATACAAACTAATTTTACCTAAAATACAATTTAACCTATAATCGAAGTCATTATTGTTTTTAGATTTAAACGGAAACCGCAAGTTCTACAGTCACTAAGACTAATGTTTAGTTATCAGCAATAAATAAACAGTAAGATGCTACATATTGCACATGACTTTTATTGAGTGGGGCAAAGTTCTATAGAGTTTCTGGCATTGTCCTTTGTTACTAAAACGGTCATAGTATTGCACACTATGAAAATTTCAAATGTCTACCTATTACCACTATTACGGTTAAAAAAATACAGCCATATGACAGACGGACGGAGAAGTGGAACTTAGTAACAGGGTCCTTCTTGACACTCTTTGAACAGGGACGGATCTATATAAGGGCTTTTTGGGCTGCAGTCTAGGGTCCCGTACTAGGGCGTCCGTCGTCCCACCAGATAGGTCCGGGTTTTCGGCGCGAATGTTCCACGCGCATCACTCGAGTGGGTGCGTCCGTTATGGGAATAGTTGCACGGGGAGGAAGGATCTGCTGAAGAACAGCAGGTCAAGGCCTGTTGGGGGAGCGGTGAATGCTTATGTGAATCCCGTACACCCGGCCATAGGCAGAGGTGGAACACCGCGGTGGTTTTAGCTGGTAAGAGTCCGGCATGCCCCTCTATCACCCCCACGACGGAGGAAGTCTACCTCGCAAGAAAAAAAAATATAAAAAAGGGTCCCGTGAATATATGTATAGGGCCCCCAGCTCCTATTGAACACAATGGGCATTACCCTCCTTACGTAGTATAAAACAAAGTCGACAAAATGTATGTACGCGCATAAATTCCGATTGACTGCACCAAATTGAACAATTCTTTTTTGCTGTGTTAGGTATTGCGAGGACAAAGATTGTATGAAAAAAATTTCGAAAATTAAAAAAAAATAATTAGATGAGATCTACGGATGTCATCCGTGCGTGTACGTGCTTTCCGTGGGTGTCGGTATGAAATGGATGCCCACCCATCCACGAAGCGACCGTGGCCATCGTAGCTTAACCATGATCGAAATACTTCCGAGTGTAATGGAAGGAGAGTAGTAAAGGTTCTGTGGTAGGAAAATTTAGACTGATACTATTAACAATGTGTATGGATATGCAATTACATGTCCCAGGTCAGATGTCATTCGCTCTGTGTAAATTACTAAACTAACCTGTTATGAATGCTACATTTGTTATGAAACGAAATGTGGATTGTTTAAAAGATAATATTATGTCTGAAGAACCGGCCAAGTTCGCGCCCGCAACTTGGCCGGACTGCAATACGAAGGTACCGTCATCCGTGCTCATCCTTATCCGTGACCAAATAACCTTGACCATACATTTCCTCTTTGCCGCAGAATCGAAATTCGCACAATTTGCTGGGTTTTATTGTTATAAAATAAAAAGCTTTTTACAAAAAAGACAACCGCCTTCAAAAACTAAAAAGTGAAAAATAACTTTAGCACAGACCACACATTGACTTTAGTTTCGAAATTCAATGGCTTTGTTCTGTTTGTTGTTTTTTATTGCCACCGACTTCCGAAACTAAAGTCAATGTGTGTTCTGTGCTAAAGTTATTTTTCACTTTTTAGTTTTTGAAGGCGGTTGTCTTTTTTGTAAAAAGCTTTTTATTTTCCGCTTTTTAGTTACCTCCTTCTCATCCTAATCTATTAAGAAGAGATTGAAAGTTAACTACTACAAAGATTGATGAAACTAAAACGTGGTCTATGTAAAATTTTTGGGTACTTGTTGATTTTTCATAAAGTGCTGAATCAATTTCGATAAAATTTATATAGGACCACCCTTGAAGCATACCCTATCCATAAAGAATTTTCAAAATCGGTTTACGTTTGCCGGAGAAATCGCGTAACAAATCGCGCACATACTTAATGCAAATTTAAGACTTATACGGTTTTCTCATGGATGCCATTGTCAGAACTGGACCAAATTAAAATGGGACCACACGGGAAGCACTAGCTCTCAAATAAAAAAAGAATCACCGGTTACCCGCGACTTTGACGATGTCGTTGGTCCATCTGGTGGGAGGTCTACTAACGCTACGTCTTCCGGTTCGTGGTCGCTACTCGAGAACCTTTCTTCCCATCGGTTATCGATTCTTCGAACGATGTGGCCTGCCATTGCCACTTCAACTTGCATATTCTGAGAGCATCGACCTTAATTCTTCGGCAAATTTCCTCGTTCCAGATTGTATCGCGCAAAGAATCTCCGAGCATAGCTTTCTCCATGGCTCGCTGTGTGACTCTCTAGGCACCCAGCAGTTAAAGATCACCTCTACAATTTAGACAAAATCAAATTGATTGTTCAATCTACATAATTAAATTCTTAATATTATTTTTATTACTTTTGAAATTATAGATTGCTCTGGTTCGCACACTATTTTAATACACAGTTTAAATATTTGTAAATACGTGAACACTATGTGCATATAAACATACGAGTAACGAAGCTGTCATTTCTTAACTTGTAATACTTTATACACACTCTAATATAGTGGCTTTTATGCAAGGTACATCGTGTTCTGTATAATCACAGGTAATAAAAAACTAACAGTACTTATAATTATACGTATAATTACTGTAAATATACAAAAATTGTTATCAATTATGTTAAAAGAGTAAGTACTTATGGAGTTTCTTGCAAATTCTACATACGAAACTACCTTTTGGAAGCGGCCACTAGATTGACAGCTGTTTGACTTTGACAGCCCTGTGGCAAATGGAAAGACGGGTCGACCAACAGCAGAGTCTTAGTATCATTAACAGAGTTCTGTTGGGCATCTTTTAGGTACGGCACAAGACAATAATGTATAAATATAATTGAATTATTTATCCTATATTTCATTCAACTAAGGCCTATAAATCACAATAATTACATAATATACTTTATGTATAAAAACGATAACTATAAACGAATACATATTTTAATCAAGAGACTTAAAAACTACTGCTTATAAGGATGATGATAATCTGGCCTTACAGATGTGGAATACTAACTTGTACCAATGTATTTAAAACATTAGACAAACTGTTTACCAAATCACTTTTTAAAATTGAGCTTACTTCTGGCTATAAAGAGGACAACCCTTTCTCAATAATTAAATTCAATTCATCAAAGTAATTAAATACGCCAACTGTTTTACATTACTTGCCAGTTGCAACTGTTGCAATACATCCAACGTAGTAATGCTGCTAGCCTATTGGGTACTTGTCCCATTGAGAGGGATGCAGACGAGTTTTTTGATGCCCTGTGAACCCTACATTGTTCATTCATTTTTTAATGTATATAAGTTCTAAACAAAATTATTAGGTATTTTTGTTTTTAATCTTTGTGTGAATATGTAATTAGGTTCAGTTGTTTAAAAATAAAATTAATTTCCAAACTTATACTCAGAATAGATTTAAAATTAATCAGCGTTTAATATTCAAAATCAATTACAATTACTTCTGAAAATGGGAGAAATTTAACGTATATGAATACTAAATCTAATTATTATGTCCACACTTCAAAATTCGAACAAACAGTGTCGCGTTGTGAATCCGCGATGGTAATTGCAAAAACAATATGGTGGGCTAGATTTATAACATGCATTAGCATACAGACACACTGCCGTCTAAATCACTGTTTCCCAATTCTTAACGAGCAAACATCTTGCCAAAAACTAGATTAAAAAGACCAAACTAGATAACGTTATGTAGCTCCAACGCCCACCGTTAAAAACTGTGTGTCTATTTTTACCCGATCTTACGATAAAATTATCTTCTATCTATCTTTACGTCATATAAAACAACATCTTACTATTCGTCGACTAGAACGTTTATCTGAGGGATCACTTTTTCGATTCATGGGTTTTTAAACTTAAACTTGAGGACCGAATCCTTGGAATGAACTCAAACTCAAATCATTTATTTCAAATAAATCTTTTACAGGCACTTTTGAATTGTCAAGGAGTCAGTCAGTCATAAAGTTGCAGCTAGTTGCTCGTTCCAAACAGTAGGCTTCTATTTAGAAGAACGAGATAGAAACTCCATGAACACTCTTTTAAAATCAATAGAATATTACAAATTTAGGTTACATCATCCATGTTGAATCTGTTCTGAGTGTTCTCACATTGCACCCCAATGTGAGAACAATGTAACAAGTTGTGCGTTAAAAGAGGTCTAGTGACAATTAAATTAGACAATTCAAAATAACCGAGGCAGCTAAGAGATGACCAGTCTCAACTGACGGCGCTCCTTCACGTACATGACGTACGGATCGGTACCATTTAGCTCAAAGAATTTTGATGGGAACCAAATGATCCATGTACATCCATGAACATGAACATTAACATGGGAGGCAGCTCGCAAATCGATCATTTTCATACTCTTTGCCAGTCGTTAAGCCAGAAAGTTTGACAACCAGTCTTACCAAGGGGTATCGTGTTACTCAGTAATTGGGTTGCGGAGGTTAGTCAGGCAGTTGCTCCATGTAAGACACTTGATTCAGCTGCGTCCGGTTAGGTTTGGTTAGTCACCGAATGGGAAAAGGCTTGCTAGGCATATGATAAGTGAGTAAACTTAGATATCAATGCGCGTTCCTTGTTTGTGCCAGAAGAGGCCTTTGCTTTGCAGTGGGATCATTGACAACTTTATACTCCTGATCGAAAGAATCATGGCAGGATTTGTACAAAATAAAATAAAGATGTATAGAGAACTTGAAATTCTAATTCATAATATAATTCAATTCAAATGAATGTTAAAAGTGGATAGTTTAACGAAAAGCTCATTATTTCAGAACGAAACGGCAGCTGATACTAACAGTGACACTGACAGTCGTTTTATGGTAAATAATATGTCACAAATACCGAATAATCAATGTATTTTTTAACAACGCCAGTGTAAACAACGATTCACATCACTTGTCTGCCAATTTGATAGATCCTCTAATGTCACTTGTCACTTTTATTTATAAACATAAAATAGGCAAGGAGATGAAATGAAAAAATGTTATTTTCATTTCAAAATATTTTAACTATGCGGGGGTTTAAAAATATGGTAAGTATATTAATCTCCTCCGAGTAATCTATTCTCCACATTGGAAAACCTTTTAAACACTCTAAATTATTTTTTTTTTCATACAAATGAATGTATGTATCTCGCCATGATTCTTTGGTCACTGTGATCAATATCAGAGGAAACTGGTCAAGTACACAAGAGATATTATAGTGCAAAGTTGTGTACGCAAACATAGATACACTCCCATTCCCCACACGCTCATAGTCCAATGAGACGGCAATTTGACATGACCGGGGAGAGATGACGTGGTCCTTAACTGCTGGTCTCCTGCAGAAGCTTAGAGTCACGCAACGAGCCATAGAGAGAGCTATGCTCGGAGTTTCTATGCGCAATAGAATCCGGAACGAGAAAATTCGCCGAAGAACCAAGGTCACCGACAGAGCTCTCAGAATGTGTATCCCAAATATACTGCCCGCGATGTGGCTTGCCCATTGACACTTCAACTTGCATAAAGTTGAAGTGCCAATGGGCAAGCCACATCGCTCGCAGAACGAATAACCGATGGCAAGGGAAGGTTCTCGAGTGGCGACCTTGAACCGGAAGACGCACCGTTGGTAGGCCTCCCACCAGATGTTCCGACGATATCGTCAAAGTTGCGGGTAACCGGAGGATGCAAGCGACAGGTTGCAAGAGTTGTGGCGTTCTATGGGGGAGGCCTTTGTTCAACAGTGGACGTTGATGATGATGAAGATAATGATGATGGAGCGATTTATGTGCATTTCAAGGCACGGGGAAGTCACACCACAAACTTCCCAAGCTCCAGTTTACTATTGAGAAATTCCTAATGGATAAATCCAGATTAGGAAAACCAGACCCCACATCCAACCAGGCGCGGATCTAGCCCTCAAAAAAGTTGTGGTTACGATATACTTTTTTGAGGGGACCTTTTTTGTTGTTTGATATTTGGCAAAGTGCTAATCGTGTAATCATTGCATCCCTACAAAGGAGACTTTTCCAAATTGTATGTCCGTCTGGCCAAGACTTTGTACATTGTACCTGAAGCGGGCAGCTGTGGGGCGAACAGTATTAAGTTAACAATAATTAGCTTAAAATTAGAAAGGCTTTCAGGCGAAAAATGTTGAAGGTCAAATCTCCACTATTTATGAACCTATGCGGTATCATCTACACTCGAGAGGTATAACCTGGTATAACACATTGAACCTAACGTTTCTTTTTAGTGAAAATTAGGGTTATGGGCATGCTCACCGTGCCCACAACGGTGGATCCGCGCTTGCGCCCAACAGTGGTGCTTGAGACCATAAGACCAATGTAACGGAGCAGTCAAAGCATATTATAGTAAACAACTAGTTCTGCCCGCGACTTCGTCCGGTTGATTTCAAGTATAACATTAAATATACCCTACTAGCTGACCCAACAGATGTTGGCCTTATAGATTGAGAAAAACGGATTAACTCACTGTGTTGGCGGATTCGCCTGACTTGTTTCGATGGCATATGGCCACCTTTCTCAAGAAGTTCCACAGGATGACACGCCGACCGTCGCGTTCCTGCGGACACTGCGACTGACGGATTGGACGTTGTCCTGTTCACATGTCATCAATTCATACAAAAATCCATATCCACCCTACCCAGGACCCTATCTACGTACTGTGGCGATTATGCCATTAGATTATAAACTCTATGATTAGAACTTTCAGCAAACTTCTAGAATTAATTCAAATCGTAGAAGACAGTTTTTATACGATGACAAGTGATATGTCAGGGAGACCGACAGCTAGGCTCAGAGCTGCGGTCTTGTAAATCTTACTTCTCGCTAATTCAATAATATAGTCTTCTAAAATTTAATTCTACGTTTGATTTGTAGTACGTAGACTCCCGGTCCTACCTATCCTACCTACCTACCCTATCTACCTACCTAGGCTGCCTACATACCCGTAATTTTTCCGATTTTTTAATATTTATTCTGCTAATCGGGGTTGAGAGAAATCCAACAAATCAAAAATCAACTCAACTCAATAACACGACTTTGTTTTTTTTTTATATATTAGAGAAGATAGATATAGATGACACACAGCAATAATAGTGTAGTTTTCTATATCATTGGAAAGTTTGTAATCGTACAAACGTTATCTCTTAAAAACCAAAAAACAAAAATGATTCCACATTTACTGTGAGAACTGCCAGACTGTGGAATTCACTGCCTGACTCTCTGTTTCCTGATAAGTATAATTTGGGTATCTTCAAGGCATGAGTGAACCGGTTCATCCTAGGCAAACGTGTTCCACCTTAGTCCGCATCATAACTGTAAATTGTGGTCAAACGCAAGCCTATTAGAATAAATAAAATAAAAACAAAGCAAAAAAAAAAATTACGTCTTTATAAAATTAGTAACATAATTATGTTAGCAATATTTTTTTTACTGACCGACGTAAATTACCTATGTTTGTCAGCACTTGCTTGTATTTATATTTTTTTTACCACATTTCCGGCTTTGTTCGTCTATATGCATAACAATTTTGATGAATAAATTAGTTATTAGCAACCTACTTATTGTTTTTTCTACACAAATATTATAAAGAGGTAAAAATTGTAGGTCAAAGTCAAAGTCAAAGCATTTATGTCAACTAAACCATTTGCAGGCACTTTTGAATAGTCAAAGAGTCAGTTAGTAAGTCAGAAAGTTGAAGCTAGTTGCTCGTTCCAAAACGTAGGGTAGGTCTCTATGGAGAAGAACGAGCAAGAAACTCCACGGACACTCTTTTCAATCAAGCTTTTACAAAATCCAGGCTACATTATTCTTGTTGCTTCTATATGTGAAAACAATGTAAGGGAAGAGAAATCCAAAACATTGTAATTAAAAATAAATTAATATAAAAGCCATGGCAGTTAAGAGATGACCAATCTCAACTGACAGCGCCCGTTCACGAACATACGACGTAGTTTCGGAGTAGGTTCGGATGTAGGACATAATCTTCAAAACTACTCATCCAACTACACAAAACATTTGAATAATAGAAAGCAGTACTATTACGGAGTGTTATAACACACCAACGACACTCCATACAAACGAAACGATTTAATTACCTACACTACTACGAAAATAACAGACTGTACAAATACGTGCGTGCGTGTGCGTGTCTACGCGCCGCGAGAACTAAAAGTAGTTCCGAGAGCACGTTCGACGCGGGTAAAGGTGTGGAACAGTGTTTCAGAGGAAGGCGAAGCGTGTCGCTACTGTACGGTAGTACTAATATTTACACTGTGGTTATAACGTAGCTTACGTTTTATGAATGGGGGTAGAGATAAGGAGAACCGTATCATATGGGGGGAAAGTTGAAAGAGTGTCCAGCTACAAGCAGTAAACAACAGTTCCAAAACGCGCACAAAATGGCGCTAGGGTAGGCACAGGGTATGGTATGAATGTAGCAGTTGTTGACGGAGTGAAGTACGCCGAGTTAGAAAATTTAATATTTTTAGTGACTAGAGTCAGTCCAATATACCAAACCTCAGCTATTTACGTAGTCCAAAATAATTGTGCAAACATTCTTATAAGTTTGGGCCCCATCAGAATATCAGCGCTGTGACGTTTTTTTAATGTTACAGCACCATGCTGAGATAGGAGTCTTTTGGCCTCATACAGGACCAACTTTCGTTTTCTTGTTTTTTTTTTTATTTTAGTGTGTTTCTGTCCTGGGGGGCGAATAAATTATTTTTCTTTCTTTCTTTCTTTCAAGTTTTTGTAACAAACTATTCCATTGCCCGGCCCCTTAACTGAGATCGTTCCTAAAGCAGCTACGCGGTGCGGGAGGAGTGACAGTTGTCACAAGTTGGCGTATCTCAACTCATTCACTCTCGAATTTTACATTTCATTTTGGCTATGATGGAGCGTCATAGTCAGTATTGTGACAAAGCTCCTTTATAAAGATAAAAAACAAGAAAAAAACCCCAAATCCACCCTACCCTTCCTGGGTAGGGTGGATCTGGATTTTTGAATGAATTCTACCCTATCTACGAACCTACCGACCTACCTACCTACCTACCCGTATTTTCAGAGATCATAGACAAAGAACAAGCACTTTACGACCTGAAAATACTGGGGATTACCGAAACTCATATGAGAGGTTCAGGATACGACACAACCCCGAAGGGCCACACTGTATACTTTTCTGGCCCAGAAAGTGAAAGTAAGAATGGTGTGGCTTTGTCGGTGTCTCCCGAAGTCAACAAATCGGTTCTAGGGTATAGCCCGCTAAGTGGCCGTATACTAACTCTGAGAATCAACACAAAACCATGTCGTGTCAATGTAGTAGTGGTATATGCCCCAACGTCCACCTCAACCGAATCTGATATTGAGGCATTCTACAACCAAGTCGACGATACTCTAAAAAGTCTGGCTAAAAGAGATATCACAATTGTGATGGGAGACCTTAATGCCAAGGTAGGGGCCACGTCGAGAGATGGCCACCTAAGGGAAGTAGTCGGCAAATATGGACTTGGCACCAGAAATGACAGGGGCGAGAAATGGCTGCAATTCTGCGCGGAAAACTCCCTAACGATAATGAACACCTGTTTTAAAAACCACCCAAGGAGACTGTATACGTGGATAATGCCAGGTGATCGAGCACGTAATCAAATAGACTATATCGCTGTCGACAAGAGATAGAGATCGTGCATAAGCTCCACTAAAACGTATCCTGGAGCTGATTGCGGAAGTGACCACAAACTTTTAGTGGCAGAAATGTGTCTCAAACTGAAAAGATGCCAACGGTTGGTTCAACCCTCATATAGTAGACCTAAACCTGGAGAACTAAATGCCTTCAGTAAGCGTTTTGGGACCAAATCAGCCGCCTTCGCCATTAATAGTCATGATAGCACTGACGACAACTGGAACAGAGTAAAAAGGCTTATCCTTTCATCACGCAAAGAGAGCCAGAGCAAACCAGTCGATGCTCCGAGAAAAACATGGATAACAGAAGAAACATGGAAGGCCATCAGAGAACGAAAGGAACTACTCAAAGGCAATGCTGACTCTGCGCGTACAGATTACCGGGGAATTTCGGCGAATATTCAACGTTTGTGCCGCAGGGACTTTAATGACTACCTGAGGTCAGTTTGTCAGGACATAGAAAACTGTGCGCTGAAATTCCAGACAAGGGATCTCTTCCTGAAAATTAAGACTATCACTCGAGAATTCATGCCGAGAACCTGGGCCATAGAAAATGAGGAGGGGAGACTGTTGACCGAGATAGATCAAGTTACAGAAAGATGGAGATCATACTGTGGAAGCCTATACGCTGACTCTAAAGCCCAAACCCCAGTTACCGCGATTATGGACAAGCAAGGCTTGGAACCCGACATCCTCGAATCTGAAATCCGAAGTGCCCTGCACAAACTTAAGCTAAACAAATCAGCCGGTAGAGACATCATTTTTGCTGAAGAACTTAAGTGCTTAGGGGATGTAGGGGTGAAGATAATGCTTGACCTATGTAATCAAGTCTGGAAAACAGACAGATGGTGCACTGACTGGAAAGAATCCTTATTAATTCCTCTGTACAAGAAAGGATCAACAAGAACGTGCGGGAACTACCGAACAGTTGCACTAATATCACATGCCAGCAAGATATTGCTATACGTAATCAACGGACGACTACAATCATACCTTCAGTGGCAGATACCCAGTGAACAGGCGGGTTTCGTGAAAGGTCGAGGCACAAAAGAACAGATCGTGAATGTAAGGCAAATCATTGAGAAAAGCCGAGAGTTCAACACGCCAGTACTAATGTGCTTCATCGATTACTCAAAGGCGTTTGATTGTGTCAAGTGGGATTGCTTGTGGACTATATTACGAGAGATGGGCGTGCCTCAACACCTCGTCTCATTGATCGCTAATCTGTACCAAGATGGAGTATCCATGGTGAGGGTTAATGACGTCATATCAGGCCCCTTCAAGCCGGAAAAGGGGGTAAGACAGGGATGTATTCTCTCTCCCATTCTCTTTAATATATACGGTGAATATATTATGAGGAAAGCCTTAGAAAAATGGGAGGGAGGAGTCTCTGTCGGGGGGATAAAGATCAGCAACCTGAGATATGCGGATGACACTACACTCTTTGCATCTTCAGAAAAAGAGCTAGCTGATCTATTTGGTAGAGTAGAATACGAGAGTGGACTGGTTGGACTTACTATTAACAAGGCGAAGACAAAAGTCATGCTCATCGACAGAACCGGTCAATTTTCCAGAACGGGAGAACTCGCAGATCTTGAGTTTGTCAGCGAGTTTATATACCTCGGATCACTACTTACTGACCAAGGAGGAAGCGAAAAAGAGATCAGGAGAAGAACTCAGATGGCCAAAGCTGCAATGAGTAAGCTGAAACGTATCTGGCAGGACAGAAAGGTCTCCAATGTCACCAAGATGAGACTAGTCCGGACACTGGTTTTTTCAATATTCCTCTACGGCTCAGAATCGTGGACGATACGGGCAATAGAACGAAAAAAGATAGAAGCTTTTGAGATGTGGTGTTGGCGAAGAATGCTCCGCATACCTTGGACCGCCAGGAGGACAAACAAATCTATCCTTGAGCAACTTTGCATAACAGATAGACTATCCACGATATGCTACCAAAGGATTCTCGGTTATTTTGGTCACATTGCCCGTCGGGAACCAAATAACCTTGAAAAGTTGATGGTTATGGGCAAGGTAGATGGGAAAAGACCTCTCGGACGGTCACCTAACCGCTGGTCTGACCAAGTAACCGCCCTCACTGGACTCTCTGTTACGACCGCCCTAAGAGAAGCAGAGAACCGAACGAAGTGGAAAAGCGTAATATTTAAAGCCATGAAGGCCTTTCAGGGACACGACCTTCAGTAATGAAGAATACGACGAAGAAGAAGACCCGTATTTTACTAAATCCTAAAATACTAAAAGTTTCAACTAAATAAAAGCTATGTCATAGCGCCATTTTTATTTAACACATTTTAACGGACACATTTTCTTACACAGACTGTTCTCCTTACTTGCACCACACCTACAACACTCCATACAAACGAAACTATTTAATTACCTACACTACTGCCAAAATAACAGACTGTACAAATACGTGCGTGTGTGTGCGTGTCTACGCGCTGCTTGAACTAGAAGCAGTTCCGAGAGCACGTTCGACGCGGGTAAAGGTGTGGAACAGTGTTGCGGTGGGAGGCGGGGCGTGTCGCTATTGTACGGTAGTATTAGTATAAATTATGTATACTGTGCTTCTACCCTCCAGAGTTTTATACAAAAACTACATAACTTCTCCGTAGACGAATTCGGGTGTAGAAGCTAGTCACATATAAACTGGCAAAACACCCTTAATCATCATATGACGTCTTGTTTCCTAATAATGACAACAATAATCAAGTATTTCCATTGTTTAAAAACAAACAATTTCTACATCAGTTCGGTATTTTGTAGATGCAAAACAATAGAAAACAGTATTTTTTTAAATTCATTAATTATTAGTAATTTATGACGTTTACCAGTAAGGATCGCAGACTGACGATCGGATCCCATTAAAATGGCGAAGTGACTAATAAATCAAGCGTCAACTATGTTGGGAACTTCTTCTAGTCTTACCGGATGTAGCTACTGTATCATGACATCTGTCATCGTACAAATAAATTGCAGAAATATTTGGAAAGTGTTTACAATCATCGATATGTATGCTATATAAGCTATAACGATGGTACAAAGTAAAGAAAATATGTAGGTAAGGATGATCACGAGAGCGCCTGCACGAAAAGCCCGCCTACCACCACCGGGCTCGTCGCTCAGCTCCGCCCTGTCTCTACCGGAACCCAACCCCATCGCGAGTCCTGTGACACCGGTTTCGGTAGTTGCGTCGAGCTCGAGCGACGAGTATTTCTCTCCGCCTACGACGCCACCTACAGCTCGTCGACGGGGAGGACGCCAGCCGCCGGACGGTTTAGGATCTCAAGGCCCACAGGCCTCTGATAGGGTCCCAGCTCCCGGAGGAAGTGTGCAGCGCATGAGATGGACACAAGCCATCAACGAAAATGTCATGCGAGCATACTATGGGGCTACAGAGGGGGGAAGTAATCTGACCGCGTACCGTGTTCGGATGATCTCTCTGTTTCAGGTGCTTGAGCCAGCTGTCAACGTTTTACTACTTAGATACTTACCAGTGTTTTTATGTATTTATTTTCATAAAACATGCAAAGTGTTTAACATAAGTTATGTTCAAAGTTGATCATCATCATGTCAACTGATAGACGCCCACAGCTGGGTATAGGTCTCCCCTAAAGGGGGGTTCAGCCGTAATCGCCATGCTTGGCCGATGCATGTTGACGATCGCAGTAGATGTTATGGTACTCAGAAGGACGCTGCTGCCCATCCTCTGGTCAATATCCCTCTGTCGCCTTCTACGACACCCACGGGTAGATATGGGGTGGTGCTATTCGCGACTGGCACCACACGGTTTACACGGCAAGTATTCTATAATGCTATAAAAATGGATTGTTATCATTTAGCCATTTAAACAAGTGAATTTTAAACAGTCTACTATTTAGTAAGTTTTACGTGGTGTTACGTTGTCCATACGGTGTCGGACATAAAGAATAGCACCCTCCCATATCTTCCCGTGGGTGTCGTAAGAGGCGACTAAGGGACTCACTCTGTGCCTTTGTAACAACCATACTGGGATTGCCAACCCGCCTGCCAAGCGTGGCGATTATGGCAAAACCCCCCATTTCTCGGGGGAAGCCACGGAATAATAAAAACAAGATTCCGTGGGGGAGGCCTATGTCCAGCAGTGGACGTCTTTCGGCTGAAATGATGATGATGATGAATGATGTGGTGCAACTGCCTATCTCTACAACCCAGTTACTGGGTAACATGATATGCCAAAATACCTCTTGGTAAGACTGGTTGTCAGTATTTCGGGCTGCAGACTATCGGTAACGACTGTCAAAGATCTTCGAATAACAGCCGTTGATCAATGGTTTTCCGTGCTTTCCGAGGCACGTTGGGGTCTCGGTATGAAATGGGCGGTCACCCATCCACTGACCGACCGCGGCAAGCGTAGCGTAACCTATGATCGATCGATATGTACGTCTTTTACTTAGCCATAAATAAGGATTGACGACTCCGTGTGTGTGTAGCGGTGTACCGTGTGATGCCGGCCGCGAATAGCATTACCCCAATTCTATCTGTGGGTGTCGTAGAAGGCGACAGAGGGATATTGACCAAAGGACGGGCAGCAGCGTCCTTCTGAGTACCATAACACCTACTGCGACCGCCAACATGCATCGGCCAAGCATAGCGATTACGGCTAAACAGCAGTGGGCATCTGAACGTTGACATGGTGGTGGTGGTGGACGATTCCGTAGTCTAGGTGGTTGTGTATTGGTCTGCCTCCGACTCACAGGGTCGCGGGTTCTAATCCCGCCTAGAGCAAACGTTTGTGTGATGAGCACTAGTGTTTGCCTTGTGTCTGGTTGTGGTTTCTTTAAATGTATTTGTGTATGTATATCAGCTGCCTGACATCCATAGTACAGGGTCTGCCTAGTTTGGGGTCAGACGGCCGTGTGTGAAATGTCCCCACATATTATTATTAATTATTTATCTTATTGATAATAAATAATTATGTCACTGACATTTATCTTCATCAGACAGCTATCTTCATACCAAATTTCATCAAAATCGGTTCAGCTGTTTCATCGTACAAGCGTATCTAACAGACAGAATTACTTTCGCATTTATAATATTAAATAATGTGGATGTATTATTATTGATTCGAAAAGAAGAAAAGTGGAAAGATGAATACTTTTTCCCAGTATACGAAACAGCTCGGTCGACTGTAATAATCGTCGAGGCAATATTTCCCGACATTTAACGCATCAGCCAACCAATTACACGAATGAAGGCTATTGTGCTCGATTTTATGTAATCGACCAGTAAACGTTGAACTCTAGCTACCGATTATACTAAGGTTGCTTTGAAATAGCCTAAAATATCTGTGTTTCGTTCTTTCAAAACCAACTAACCCACATCAATAATAGTAATGTATTTATTGGACACAAACATTCGAAACAGATAAAAAAGATTTCCCTCTGCGGTAGTAAAAACTGTGTTGCAGAACTTAGCGTCGTCCCCTTAATTGGTCGTTATTTAATGTTATGCCTTTAGTAAATTATTATCTGTTCATCTTATTTACATATTGTATTACATCTTTAAATCATATTTATATAAATAAAATAAAAAATACTTTCCTGTAGTGAATATATTTGGTATTCATCAAAATAGTTACGTAAAATATGTTGTTTACTTAACCTATGTTGTCACTTAGTGACGCTAGCGTAGTTTTCATGGAGTTACTAAATACCTACCTATTCATCGCGGAATCAAGAGTAAGCACTGAAGTGTTTTTTCAACCGACTTCAAAAAAGGAGGAGGTTATCAATTCGTCTGTATTTTTTTTTGTTTTTAATGTTTGTTACCGGATTTCTTTGGGCTGGGTGAACCGATTTTGATGATTCTTTTTTTATTTGAAAGCTAGTGCTTCCCGTGTAGTCCCATTTTAATTTGGTCCAGTTCTGACATTGGCATCTATGAGAAAACCGTATAAGTATTAAATTTGCATTAAGTATGTGCGCGATTTGTTACGTGATTTCTCCGGCAAACGTAAACCGATTTTGAAAATTCTTTTTATGGATAGGGTATGCTTCAGGAGTGCTCCCATATAAATTTTATCGAAATTGATTCAGCACTTATTGAAAAATCAACAAATACCCAAAAATTTTACATAGACGACGTTTTAGTTTCATCAATCTTTGTAGTAGTTAACTTTCAATCTATTCTTAATAGATTTGGATGAGAAGGAGGTACTAAAAATCGGAAAATAAAAAGCTTTTTACAAAAAAGACAACCGCCTTCAAAAACTAAAAGTGAAAAATAACTTTAGCACAGAACACACATTGACTTTAGTTTCGGAAGTCGGTGGCAATACAAAACAACAAACAGAACAAAGCCACTGAATTTCGAAACTAAAGTCAATGTGTGTTCTGTGCTAAAGTTATTTTTCACTTTTTAGTTTTTTTTACAGAATAGTCAACCTAGTTACCAGGTGTACCAGGTAACTCGACACTCTTTGGTAAGTGTGGTTATTAGACTTTCTGGCTTCTGACTACCTATAACGACTGTCAAAGATCTACGAATGACAGCCGGGACCAACAGCTTTTCATGCTTTCCGAGGCACAGGTTTCGGTATGAAATGAATTTTCACCCATCTACGGGCAGACCGCGGCAAGCGCAACTAAACTATATGCAATCGACCGGTATGGCTTTTAATTAACCTCGAGTGAGGGACAAAACCCTATGCTTTATTAGAAATCGAACATTAAAAGCATGGGTCCAACTAAAAGTGGTTTATTAAACTTATCAGTCACGCAACTTGGTTGGACTATTAGAGGCATACGTGGGAATTGATTTACGTTGTACATCCATTGTGTGAATTTACACGGTTTTTAAGCCTTGCCACACGTGTACGTGCCTAACGCTCTAGGCACAGACAACCGCGCGGCCACCGAGGAGCGAACTACACTTTATTTTTATTTTTTAGATGCTGCTGAGTTTCGTTTTTATGACTTACTAGCTGACCCGACAGACGTTGTCCTGTCCTTATCTACCTACACCTACCCTACACCTACCCTACACCTACCCTACACCTACCCTACACCTACCCTACACCTACCCTACACCTACCCTACACCTACCCTACACCTACCCTACACCTACCCTACACCTACCCTACACCTACCCTACACCTACCCTACACCTACCCTACACTTACCCTACACCTACCCTACACCTACCCTACACCTACCCTACACCTACCCTACACCTACCCTACACCTACCCTACACCTACCCTACACCTACCCTACACCTACCCTACACCTACCCTACACCTACCCTACAAAAGTTATTCTTTTTTTTTTTTTTTTTTCTCTCCGTAAGAACCATCTTCGTACTTCAAGGAATATTATAAAAAAAGAATTATCCAATTTGGTCAAGCGGTTCGCAAGTTATGCGCTTACCAACACATTTAGCGATTCATTTTTATATATAAGATTATTATTAATTTATTTATTATAAGTTCAGAGCTACATAGCTTATAAACTAAGCCCCACAAAACCGTTGTAATGGTTTGACTGCGAGGTCTGGTGAGCCTTATAGGTATAATAATATAATATGTGGGGACATTTTCACACACGGCCATCTGACCCCAAACTAGGAAGACCCTGTACTATGGGTGTCAGACAGCTGATATACATACACAAATACATTTGTACAGGTATAGGTATCACTTTAACAAATTTCCAAATAATATGTTTTTAATTTATTTCTAAAACTGTTTTTATTGGTTTCACTCCTTATGTATACTATACGTGCATGATGTGGTCTCCTATCCACCAATAGGAGACCACATCATGCACGTATGTGAACACAAAAAGTAGTGGTTAAGGTCGCACATTACACCAACTCAACGTTGGCTCAACTCACAGTATGGCATTGAAATGTAAGCTATATTTCGTGTTGCATACGAGTGAATTTTTCAACACATCAACAGGTGAACAACGCGTGAACCGGTGTAGACTTTTAACTCATGTGTTGAAAAATTCACTCGTTTAAAACACGAAATAAAGCTTAGGTACATTTCAATGCAAGTCTTGTCAAAAATGTGGGTAAAATAGAAGCATTTTTTATAGATTGACACTGAGATTTAAAAAAATGCTAAATGCGTTTCTAAATGGTTTTAGAAGTTACACTCAGATGTTTGCCGATCACAATCTTCTTCTTTTCGAATGAATGGGGTTTTTTGATAGACTTCTTGGACCACTTGGTTTTGGGTTTGCCAACCATATAGCAACCCGGAAAATGTTCAGCGACATCGTGGCAGACCCAAGCACAGATGGCGGGCTTGATGCTTGATGCTTACAGAAGGGATTGGTGGAGAGAAAAGTAACTGACTATCTCAAAACTCTCTCCTATAACGACACAGAGAAATTGCTCCCCAAATCTACATAATATTTGTACTCAAATAACTACCTACACATTCACCACCATACACACTCACACACACACACACACACGCCACCACTCACATTTACATTCGCATTAACTACCACTCCCCTTCACACTCACCTACTCTGCCACCTTCATTTTTCTTTTGTTGTGTTATTTAATTTCTTTCTACTCATTTATTTTCATTTAATTTATCTTTGTATTGCATTGTTTAGTAGAGAAACATGTTACCTGCCCGCTTATTTATGATGCCACTAAGTAGGGCCTGGTGACCTGTAATACAGGTTTTTTCTAAAACCTACCTCAGGCACCAGCTGTCACAATGTGAAATCATATTGTGCAAAACTGTTAAGTGCTACCAAACCATTGTGAGAGAAAATAAATAAACTTATTATTATTATCTCATTTATTTATTGTATATACACATAAGTTACATTTTTAAATATTAATACAAAAATAAAAACATTTAAAAATATAAAAAATAGTAGCCCACCGGTATTGGGAACAGGGTCCAAGCTACCGGTGGTCAAAGCTCCTGAGAGAGGAATCTCCTGACAATACGCACCGTGTCCAGAGATACCGCTTTATGTATCAAGCCCATGATCCAGCTGCCCAACGAGAGCCTCCTTAGGTGTTGGTCAAGGCTCTTGGAATTATTATTATCATTGGTTCATACTCGCTCAGGACAGAGAGGATTGGGAAGAAGAAAGGAAGGCTTTTCCCGTGCAGTGGGACAATACAGGCTAAATAAATATACTTGGGCTTAGAAGGTAGCCCCATTTATCGCAGCATAAGTGGCGTAATATCCTCAAAGGTGGGAGGAACTAGGATGGCTGGAATAAAAGAAGAGACAGATTTCACGTACAATGGCCCAATCGAGTGGCTAAGTGCGGAAAAGGCCCCGACAAACTAACTAACTAACATCCTCAAAGGTGCAGAGACGTGTAGTGGCACTCTGGACACTGTAGTAAGTATGCCATTGTCTGGTCAGGAGCACCGCACCTACACTGGGTGTCGGTGGAATCTATAATCCCCTATTTTGCTAGACCTGCTATCATAATAAAAATGACATTAAGTGTATTAGTCATGCGTAGCAGTAATGATAGCTAATTTGAATCGATTTGCTGGAATCAAAGTCGATAGAAACTAGAATTGATGGCTTAACGATTCCGTTAATTAAACTTACACGTGTACGAAGGGTGGCTTGTAAACTTTAAGGGGCATGGCGGACAGATATAGATGTCGTGACAGAACAGTGGTTAAGGTGACCTATCATACACGTGGTTGTGGTTTCGATACTGGGTAAAGTGATTCAACTTCATCTGCCAAGCCTTTTCCCAACTATATTGGGGTCAGCTCGACACGGTTGGCGCAGTGGCTGAGCGATCGACTGCTGCGCAGTGTGTTGCGGGTTCGATTCCCGCCCAAGGTAAATATTTGTGTGATGAGCACTTGTGTTTGCCATGTGTCTGGGTGTTGTTTATCTATAAGTGTATGTATTTACAAAAAAAAAAGTATTTGTGTATGTATATCAGCTGTCTGACACCCATAGTACAGGGTCTCCCTAGTTTGGGGTCAGATGGCCGTGTGTGAAAATGTCCCCACATATTATTATTATTATAGCTTCCAGTCTAACCGGATGCAGCTGAATACCAGTGTTTTACATGGTACGACTGCCTATCGGACCTCCAAAACCCAGTTACTGGGTAACACGATACCCCTTGGTAAGACTAGTTGTGAGACTTTCTGACTTCTAATAACGACTGCCAATTTTTTTACGATTTTTTACGAAACAGCTTTACGTTCTTTCCAACACACGGAGGAAACTCGGTTTGAAATGAATGGTCACCCATCTACAGACCGGCGGCTCTTACTTAGCCATGAGCTCCTCTGGGTAAAGTGATTTATCATCATCATCATTTCAGCCTCAAGACGTCCACTGCTGAACGGGTGTGTAATATATGGCAAAATAACAGATAATATAATATTACTTGAAATAACGTTTACGTGATATAATTTCCATATGCTATAAAAACAAATAAGCTAATTTCATGTGATCTAATGTTATATTTCATATAAACTTCTTTTGCTCTAATAACATTTAATAAAACGTTAATTTCATATAATTTTCAATTTGTAAAATGCTCTTTTTATATAATGTTCAGTTGACATTATTTTCATATTTACTAATTTCAGCCACAATTCTGTAATGAATACGTAAATATCAGGAAACATCATACTGATATAACCTCATCTAACCCAAATGATTCACCAAAACTAGAGGGGATCTGGCGCTCGGCGGCCGCTGCCGCGGCACGTTCACTACGCTCGCTCGGCTTAGTTATTGGTCACTGTTCTAACCTAACCTAACCCAAATGTTTCAATAACAGTAGACAGTACCAGACCAGTCCCAGACAGACAGTACCAGTGTCAGTATCTAACGCAGGTACCTAATGCGTATTTATTTATTCCGCCACCAGCACGGGTAATGAAAATGACAGGCGTTCGAAATCTAATCAGTTATAGAAAAATATACAAAACAAAGTAGAAGTTTCTAAATTATATTAAACGTTACATATAGATTTTGAATATTATAGTAACTGAATATTATGCTTTATGAATATTAGTTCAAATGTGCATTATAGAAAATGTTTCCTTATACCATATAAAATTAGGTAAAATGAAATTATATCAATAATTCATTTTAATATTTCGTTGTCATATTAAAAAAAAGTATGTTAAATGAAATTAGATCATATGATCTTTAGAACTTTTGTTATTATTTCAAACGTACACCCCTGCTGGACATAGGCCTCCCCAAAGGGGGGTTTTTGCCATAGTCACCACGCTTGGCAGGCGGATTGGCGATCGCAGTATGGTTGTTACAAATACACAGAGAACGCTGCTGCCCATTCTCTGGTAAGGGTAAAGTGATTATGAATTTAAAATTCAAAACATTGGTACTTACCATTGTGATGTATTGAATTTATACTTATTCACTTTTCAGAAACTATAAGGCCTTCTAAATACTGGCACTCACACAATCCTTCAATCCATGGGCAAGTTTCAGCGCAGTACTAAACTGTAAACATATGTTTTATGTTAACTAAAATAGATCAGTCAGAGAAAAAGCTTTGTAACGTTTTAAATAGATTGTTTTAGTACTTCCATTAAGACGTGATTAGTTTTCAACCGACTTCAAAAAAAGAGGAGGTGCTCAATTCGACTATATGTTTGTTTGTATGTTTGTTACGAGAATTCTTTGGCAAATGTCCTCAAACCAATTATGAAAAAAAAAAAAAATTGTCTTTATGGATAGGGTATGCCTTAGGGGCTTAGAGCATATGCTAGCTCAGGGGTCGTATCATACGTTTTATCGAAATTGAAAAATATCAACTTAAACCAAAAAATTATACAAAGAAAACGTTTCTTCAATGTTTGGAGGACCTTGAGTATCTGTTTTAACTGCGTTGCCGTTTCTTAATGGATTTGGATGATAAGAAGGTACCTACTTACTGAAAAGCGAAAAATAAAAACCTTTTTTGTAGAAAAAATATAAAAGGCAACCGCCTTAAAAACTAAATAGTGAAAACATTAGCGCGGAACACACATGAGTTTAGTTTTGACACACCTCGGACACTTCATACAAAACTTGCAAAATAATTACCTGTTACTACTACAAAACCAAATGACGTCTGTACACGTGCAAATGCGTGCGTGAATTTTAGTAGGGTTGAATCAGTTGGACGTCGTGGCGTACAAAATGGCGCGAAAATGTCAAATAGTAGTTGTATGTGCTTGTGGCCTACGTTGTCGCCTTAAGGCGCTACCCCGGCCAAAAGTGCGTTTTTCTTCGTTATTCAGGGGCTATTAACTCATTAATTAAGAGAAACAAACTACATCTAAAAGTATATTATTAATGTTCAATATCCTATCATCACATTCCACGTTCTTATTTTTTTTTATGAACCCTATTTACACCTAAATCTCCTGTAAAAAAATGACTAAAATAATTTAAAACATGTATCTTTTGCTAAAGGTGACGTGCTATTAATTTGAGGATTACACTGATAGATAGGTAACTTAAAAATCTTCATAATTCACGTTTTATTTTATTTCAAAACATCTTTTTTCTTTTTTACAAAAAAAACCCCAAAAATTGTGTGAATTTCGATTCTGCGGCAAAGAGGAAATGTCTTTGCTATTTTGACGTGGTGGTCAAAAGTTAAAAACCTACCCTACGTCCTTATTCAAATCTTGAGGTAGGTACCTCTTTGACAAAGGTCACTGGTTACCATCGTATGTGTATTGTCATTTTGCTAAAAGTTCGTAATCTGCTAAATCCATAATGGTCGATCATTGGTCGGTCAATGATCTCGCAATAAAATTGTGTTATAATGACATTGTCAACAAATTTGAACATTTATTCATGCAAGATTTTATTTATAAATATTTTTACATATTATTTATAAGTGTTATAAGCAATCTGAAGCAGTAAGAAGTTCGTAAACAAAGTCAGTCATTAATTTGTCATTATGTACGAGATTACCATTCTATAGCATTTCTTTCAATGGAGTGTCATTGGTTAACCATTGGAAAGTCATAATGACGCCATTATATTAGTAGATTACCAAACTTGTCAAAATCAACAATTATGAAATCAATGATAGACCATTCTGACACTATTGTAATAGCAGACTTGAGGCCCTGGACTTATAAAGGCCTATTCATACCTAAGCGGTATTCGCTACCGTCTGCGGCAGAGAAAACCCAGTGGGTATGCGGTAATATTACTGTTCAGACCTGAGCGGTATTGAGTTGTGAGGGGCGAGATGCATGCCGCTGCTCCCGAGCGGTATGTACCTCTACCCACAGCGGCAGCGAATATCGCTCAGGTCGCTCTAGCCGCGGTACTTGATACTAAATACCTGAGCGAAACCCGCGCGGTATGTACCTCTACCCACAGCGGCAGCGAATATCGCTCAGGTCGCTCTAGCCGCGGTACTTGATACTAAATACCTGAGCGAAACCCGCGCGGTATGTACCTCTACCCACAGCGGCAGCGAATATCGCTCAGGTTTGAATAGGCCTTTATCCTTACTATCCATACTTTACGTTTTCACGGCGAAACGGCAGAACCGATTTTGATGTTAAGTATGAAGATAGCTTGAACCCTGGGTAAGGGCTACTTTTTTTAAACCGCGACTTCGTCTGCATCCACGATAACCACATTCACGAGGACAAAGTCGCGGGCAAAAACTTGTTTAAGGCGCCACCCCGACCAAAAGTGCGTTTTTCTTCGTTATTCAGTGGCTATTAACTCATTAATTAAGAGAAACAAAATACATCTAAAAGCATATTATTAATGTTCAATATCCTATCATCACATTCCACGTTCTTATTTTTTTTATGTACCCAGATAAACCTAAATCTCCTTGTAAAAAATGACTAAAATAATTGAAAACATGACGTATCTTTTGCTAATGTTGACGTGCTATTAATTTGAGAATTACACTAATAGATAGGTAACTTAAAAATCTTTATAATTCACGTTTTATTTTATTTCAAAAGATCGTTTCTCTTTTTTTATAACAAAAAAAAACTCAAAATTTGTGCGAATTTCGATTCTGCTGCAAAGAGGAAATGTAAGGTCAAGGTTATTTGGTCAGGGAAGCGCCTTAATATTAATCTGTAATCGTCAATCCACCTTGAGCAAGCGTGGTGGTGGCCTTCTCTGTATGAGAAGAAGCCAAAAAATAAGAAGGTACTTGAAATTAAAAGTGGGGTATTCTACCTTAATTATTTGAATTTAGTTTGGTTTTTGCACGCATTTTTTCACAAACCGGGTCAGATTACGCCCAATGACCTTTAACTATACTCGGTTCACTGGGTTTGGCGTGCTTAAGTAATAAACTAATTACCTACTTATTAACTATTTTTTATTTTGTGTAAACATTTGCACGACCAAAATTGTTTCTTGCTATGGGTAGTCAGATGCTACAACTAGACTAGACAGATGGTCAGATGATAATATTTTGAACAATGTTGTGACGTACATCCACGGACTAGAAAAAAAAAGAAGGACTCCACGCCACACATATCAAAAGTGAAGCACCTAAAGTACGCCGTACCAACACGCACACATAGATCGGTATGGTCGGTAGTCGGTACTTTCAAATGTATGCGTGAGGCATGTTTGTACAAGCGGTCTGGCTTACTTAGGGTGCTTCACTTTCGATATGCGTGGCGCGGAGTCCTTCTTTTTTTTCTAGTCCGTGTGTAAGTACGTCCTATATTCTTGCAAATTAAATTACTATTCATTTGATGCCAGGGATGATAGGGTAGCCCACGAAATTCAAATTTACTTGGTTAAGTACGTTTTTTACAATTTGCAGCTCAGTATAAGGTTGTCTGGTATTAAAAAAAATATTCGCGGGAGTAACTTTCCAAGTCTTCATAATCCGTTAACGTCATATGATTTTAATTATTATAATTAGGAATATTACTGCCAAACTTTTCTGCTAGAGGCGCCACCGAAAATAACGTAAACAAACAAAGTGACATTGACATGATAATATTTTTTATCTGTGCATCAAAATTATGTTATTTTTATATTGAGAAAATTGCAAATTTTATTTATTATGCATTTATGCATACTTAAGTGTTGTGCATTTGGATGCATATCTAAATAATAAAAATTAATCGTTGTTTGTTAATCTGGCTAAAACTCGACAACGGTTGGACCGATTTGGCTAATTTTGGCCTTGAAAGATTTGTGGAAGTCCAGGGAAGGTTTCTACGGTGAGAAAATCGGAAAATTCACGAATAAAAATAAGATTAGGTAGAGACAGGACAACGTCTGTCGGGTCAGCTAGTAGGTATTAATAATTAGTACATTAAAATACTCAACTTCTGAATTTTACTGCGCTTATAGTTTGACGCACGTTTAGTTAGTTATATTTGGTTTACCATAGAGTATGAGTGTTTACGTTTTAATTCAGTGGCGCCCTCTGAGATTAGCTTCGCGTACGCAACCTTATTGTCGAAATACACATATTTGTTACTCCCGCAATTAAGTTTTTTATCACCATGCAACTGGACACTGGGCGGAAAATTGCAAATACCTTAAAATATTTGAATTTCGCACGTTACCTTAAACAAATTGACAGACAGAGTTACTTTCGCGTTTATAATAAAGTCAAAGCATTTATTTCAATTAAATCATTTACAGGTACTTTTGAATTGCCAAGGAGTCGGTCAGTTAGTCAGAGAGTTGAAGCTAGTTGCTCGTTCCAAAACGTAGGTAGGTCTCTATGGAGAAGAACGAGCAAGAAACTCCACGGACTCTCTTTTAAATCAAGTTTTTACAAAGTTTGGTTACATGATTCTTGTTGCTTCTATATGTGAAAACTATGAAGGTAATCTAACAATACAAAACACAAAAAAGAAGCAAGATAAAGTGGCATCTAATCCATGGCAGATAAGAGCTGACCAATCTCCACTGACAGCGCCCGTTCACGAACATGATATTAGTATGAACTCGTACATTTTCTTCTATTTGTGCACATAGTTGCCTTGTTATTACATGTGCTAGTGACTCACGTAAGCCATGTTTGTAAGTACTTATGTTTTTGTATGTATATTTTTTGCTACTTTTCCGGTTTTGTCCAGATAATAATTTTGGTAAATCAAAATATGTAATTATTAGCATAAATGCCTACTTGTAACGGTTTTTTTTATAGTCTGGCACGCAAGCCTATAGCTTAGTTACCTAGGATAAACCGGTTCACGCGTGCCTGGAAGATACACAGATTATATAAATCGGGAAAATGGCTAGACAGATGATTATTATTTATAGTATCTATTAGTTATTATGTGTTAACTAATGTAATTTAACTTTAAAATGTAATCATCATCATTTCAGCCCAAAGTCGTCCACTGCTGGACATAGGCCTTCCCGAAGGGGGAGGGAGGGTTGCCATAATCGCTACGCTTGGCAGGCGGATTGGCGATTGGTAAAAATGTAATAATAAAATTCAGCTCCTACATGTAATACACATGTATTACATGTAGGAGCTCGTGGCTAAGTTAAAGCCGTACAGATCGATCGGTCATAGGTTAAGCTACGCTAGCCGCGGTCGTTCTGTGGATGGGTGACCATCCCTTTCATACCGAGTTCCCTCCGTGCCGTAGCACGTAAAGCCGTTAGTCCCGGCTGTTATTTGTAGATCTTTGGGAGTCCTTACGGGTAGTCAGAAGCCAGAAAGTCTGACAACCAGTCTTTCCAAGGGGTATTGTGTTACCCAGTAACTGGGTTGTGGCGGTCTGATAGGCAGTCGCTCCATGTAAAACACTGGTATTCAGCTGCATCCTGTTAGACTGGAAGCCGACCCCAATATAGTTGGGAAAAGGTTAGGCATGTAGTTACTACTATTATAATTGGTGACATTTATACTGATTTCCTAGCAACAGGCATACCTAATTAGGGAATTCAGTGAGTCAAGTTCTTGTATGCTACTCTAATGATACATTTGAGCTTGTTTTGGTGCGGGCCGGAACATTTGCCTAGATCTTGTAATACAGGTTAATTCCTAGCACGGGACTGGGTCTTGCTCTGCTCTCCACTCTAACATGCCATGTTTCTCTCATTCTTATCCTGTAGTAGTGTATAAGTTATTGTGTACCCAAAATGTTTTGCTCAATGAAAATTATTATTATTATTCTCATGTATTTATCTTATATAGGTACACATAATTTACATTTTTAAATATTAATAGAAAAAAAACATTTAAAAATATAAAAATAGTAGCCCACCGGTTTCGGGAACAGGGTCCAAGCTACCGGCGGTTAGGGCTCCAGAGAGAGGAACCTCCTGACAATAGGGCCGTGTCAAGAAGTACTGCCTTCTGAATCAAGCCCTTGATCCAGCCGCCTAACGAGAGCCTCCTTAGATGATGGTCGAGGCTCTTGGTAATTAAGCCATTGGCTGTGACAACTATCGGCACAATGATCGCTGAGTTCACATCCCACATGTCGACAACCTCGCGGGACGAGTCAAGATACTTTATCTGCTTGTATTATTATTATTATTATATAAATAGGAAACTTATGTGCTATGCCTAAAATAAAATTAAGTGTTTTGTGTGTGTGTGTGTGTGTGTGTGTCTGTGTGTGTGTGTGTGTTTATTTCGTTTATTTTATTTTGTTAGTCATGATATGCAAATTCAAAATTAAATAATATTACATGCTTTTAAATATACACTACAAAGGTATTTACAACATGAAGATATTATTTAGAATTGTTTAACTTGTCCTTATCAAAATGACCGTGAATTTTAAACACCGTAATTAAACCTATGTAGTTACGTACAGACGTCAGCACAGCAAGTCATACCAAACTGTCAAATTTTCCAATTGAAAATGAACCGTATTCTTTTGAAATAAAGTTGAAAAACTATCAAAGAAAGAATCATGGCGAGATTCATACATTCATTTGTATAAAACAAATCATTTAGAGGGTTTAAAATATTTTCCAATGTGGAGAATACATTACCAGGAGTAAATTAATATATACTTACCATATTTTTAATCCCCGCATAATTAAAATATTTCAAAATTAAAATAACACTTTTTCATCTCGATGCCCATTTTGAACTTATAAAAAAAAGTAAGTGACAAGCGACATTAATGGTTCTATCAAATTGGTAGACCAGTAATGTGACAAGTGTGTGAAAAAAAAAACATTATTTGTGATATTATTTCCCATAAAACGATGCAATTTCAGAGTAAGAACTGCGAAACGGCGGTTATCAACTAATTCTTATATTCTTGGGTACCTATAGAGTATTTTCAGGCATTTACAATATTTTTAAAACCCCGCAAAAAAAAGTGAATAGTTTAACAAAAACCTTGTCTACATGCTCAACATTGCCTACATTCTAAAAAGTTAAAAAATTGCCGCTGAGAAAGATTTTTGCTGTATTACTAAAAGCAAATCGGCTATCTATATGGCAAAAAAACATTTCTCAGCGGCAATAATTTAACTTTTCAGAATGTAGGCAATGTTGAGCATGTAGGCGATGTTACAGCATTTGACCGGTACCCAAAATCATAAGAATTAGAATTTCAACTTAAACATCTTTATTGTTTTTGTACAAATCCTGCCATGATTCTTTGACAGGTTGCTGTTGCTTGATGTGCTGGCCTCTGTACTTTGAACACAGTCATGTATAAATCTTCATTATATTATAATTTACTTGCTAACCAAGAAGTAATTTTGAAGATCCATTACCATAATCGTCTATCTCCCATACATAATCATGTGACTTCGAAATGTCTGTAATATTATCTTCACTTATTCATATTACGTAGGTACGTATTTATATCTGCAGGCTGACTTATAATTCACATCGCAGCTTTCTAAAGATCGTACTCATGAATACAAACTAAATTTTCATTGTAAGACCGATACTGAAAACTCAATTATGAAATATTTTTATTGCCATCATCATCAACCGAAAGACGTCCACTGTTGAACATAGGCCTCCCCCATAGGACGCCACAACGAGCGGCAACTTGCCGCTTCCATCCACCGGTTACCGGAGACCTTAACGATGTCGTCGGTCCATCTGGTGGGAGGCCTACCAACGTTGCGTCTTACGGTTCGTGGTCGCCACTCGAGAATCTTTCTTCCCCATCGGTTATTGGTTCTTCGAGCGATGTGGCCTGCCCATTGCCGCTTCAACTTGCATATTCTGAGAACTATGTCGATGACCTTAGTTCTTTGGCGAATTTCCTCGTTCCGGATTCTATCGCGCAAAGAAACTCCAAACATAGCTCTCTCCATGGCTTTGCATAGGCATTTTTATTGAAATAAAAAAAAACTATCTTTACAAAAACTTACCACCTTCAATAACTAAATATGTTATGATAAATAACTTTAGCACAGAACATAATGGCAGAACAGATAGTGGGACGAACTGGACGGATTCCTCCAAAACTGGTGTGATGAGGCCCAGGATCGGGAAAGATAGAGGGCACGGAGGTAGACCAGTGCCCAGGAGTGGGACAGAATAGGCTAACAAAAAAAAACTTTGAAGTTTGATTGACCTGAGTATATGGTTTTAATTTCAACTCAATACCTCCACGCGTTCCCAAAATAAAGGGTGTTGACAATAGATATCCGTGGTATTGACGGGTAGACGGAAGGACAAACAGACGGACAACAAAGTAATCTTATAAGGGTTCTTTTTTCCTTTTGAGGTACGGAACCCTAAAAAGCCATCACAGGCAGAAAGCTACTTTAAAATGCTGAGTATCTTGGCTATGTTTTATGGTACACTGTCTTCCCCACAGACGAAGTCGCAGGCAGAAACTAGTAATACATACATTGACGACACGGTTGGCGCAGTGGCTGAGCGATCGACTGCTGCGCAGCGTGTTGCGGGTTCGATTCCCGCCCAGGGCAAACATTTGTGTGATGAGCACTTGTGTTTGCCTTGTGTCTGGATGTTGTTTATCTATATATGTACTAGCTGACCCGACAGACGTTGTCCTGTCCCGATCGACCTAATGGGGGATGAAAAAGGGGTGAAAAAAGGGGATGAAATATAGATGTTGGCCTATTCTCAGACCTACCCAATATGCACAAAAAATTTCATCAGAATCGGTCAAGCCGTTTCGGAGCAGTACGGGAACGAAAACTGTGACACGAGAATTTTATATATATGTATGTATTTACAAAAAAAAAATGTATTTGTGTATGTATATCAGCTGTCTGACACCCATAATACAGGGTCTCCCTAGTTTGGGGTCAGAAGGCCATGTGTGAAAAATGTCCCCACATATTATTATTATTATACATCTACGAGTAATACGTACATTTCATCTTTTATTCCGTCCTAGCTTGACTCGGTATTAAAAAGGCCTTGAGATGACATTAGGTACCGCACTATTGAGTTGATTTTCCGCATGGTAACAATTATCTGGTTTTTCTAATATTTTTAACTCGTTTTAGGTGAGAAGAGGCTTTGATCAGCTCACAGTAGCCTGTCCCTTAGTGTCCCTTAGCGGACGTATCGACTGTCCCTTAACTCCTTAGTCTTTTCTGTCGACAGTTTGTGCCTTTCAAATACATCGGACACTGTCAGTGCCGCCGGCACAATCTGTTCGCGCAGCTGTCATCCAAAACTGTTGCCCGACCCGAGTACCCAGTGTGTACGTAAGTACTCTAAAGATGCTCAATGCCCTTCTGTATGCCGATAATGAATGTGATGTGTTTGCGGATGAATGGAATAAAATTATGCATATATTTCTGGCGTTCTGTGAGAGAACTGACTGAGACTGTTCCATGTTAGTTTTAAATTTAATTTTACGATGCAATTTACACTATTATGTAAAAGATCTACATTTTGTCTCTATGTTAAGTATTGTATTTGGTATTACAATTGGTGGGTTGTACAGTTTTAATTAATGATAAATATATAAAATAATTCTTGAACAAGTATTTATAACAACCGTTTCACAGTTCAACCAAACGTTAGTTGAAAGGTCCAGGAATAATAATAATAATTATGTGGGGACATTTTCACACACGGCCATCTGACCCCAAACTAGGGAGACCCTGTATGGGTCAGACAGCTGATATAGGTACATACACTTTTTTTTTTTTTTTAATACATACTCATATAGATAAACAACACCCAGACACAAGGCAAACACAAGTGCTCATCACACAAATGTTTTACCTGGGCGGGAATCGAACCCGCAACACGCTGCGCAGCAGTCGATCGCTCAGCCACTGCGCCAACCGTGTCGTCATAAAAGATATGAACCCGCATTGAATCTAAACACAGTAAAGATATCTATACTGTGATCTAAATGACTCCCTACCGAATTTCACGGTGATCAATCTCAATGAAGACTAAAGTACGTAGGTGATACTATAGTGCACATATAGATGCACTCTCTCTTCCCTCACTCTCATAGACGGATGGTTACGGCAATCCGATACGGCCGGAGAGAGATCAGGCGCAGAACCAACGACTTTAGGCTTTAGGCTGTACGGGGGTGTAGAGGAATTCCTAATGGAGCCCAATAAGGCAGTCTCATCATTATCATCATCATGTCAATCTTTAGACCCAATGCTGGGCATAAGTCTCCCCCAAGGGAGGGTCCATCCGTCATCGCCATGCTGTGCCGTTGCATGTTGGCTGTAGGTGTTATGGTACTCAGAAAGACGCTGCTGCCCATCCTCATTATATATACATATAAGTTACATTTTTGTATATTAATACAATAATAAAAACATTTAAAAATATAAAAAATAGTAGCCCACCGGTATCGGGAACAGGGTCCAAGCTACCGGTGGTCAGGGCTCCTGAGAGAGGAATCTTCTGACTATACGCGCCGTGTCCAGGAGTACCGCTTTCTGTATCAAGCCCTGGATCCAGCTGCCCAACGAGAGCCTCCTTAGGTGTTGGTCGAGGCTCTTGGAAATGAGTCCATTGGCCGTATATTCTTATTATTATTAAAACTTTATGCACAAAATTTAAATAAATATTGTACAAAGGCGGACTTAATTAAACTTATTTCCTTTTCTTTCTTTCATTCCTACTTGACTTGAATTTCCATTAAGATTGGTCACCGTGACCGGAATTCAGTCAAGAGTAAGTATATTATAATAAAAATGTAGGTACTGATGTTATACTCTCTAAAATTTCTTTGTCTTACTGAGACAATAAAACAAAGAGAAGCTTATCACGTCGCGTTAGGGCCTAAACTGAAGATAACACACGTATTCTATTCTTACAAAGCAAGTAATGTTTCTAGTTGTTTGTTACTGCCTAGCTGATACGATCATTGGAAGCGTAACAATAATACCAGTCTATTACAGTCCCACAAGAAAAGAGAAACGTGGGCAGACCACAAAATCGGTGGGTGGATGGCATAGTATCGGTGGCAGGGAAAAACTGGCTGTAAACAGCACAAGATAGGAAAAATGGAAGAAATTAGAGGAGGCCTATACCCTATCAAGGTGTTCCTAAGTTCCTATAAACATTTAAATAGTATCTATAAGTTATAACTAACATTAGAATTAGAATTACTTACTAACATTTTTTTTATTCCGTATGGTGTCGAACGTAAAGAATAGCACCATCCCATACCTATCTTCCCGTGGGTGTCGTAAGAGGCGACTAAGGGACTCACTAGAGAATGGGCAGCAGCGTTCTCTGTGCCTTTGTAACAACCATACTGCTATCGCCAACCCGCCCGCCAAGCGTGGCGATCATGGCAAAACCCCCCATTTCTTGGGGGAGGCCTATGTCCAGCAGTGGACATCTTTCGGCTGTGATGATGATGATGATGACTAACATTTTTTTTATTGTCCCTTTGTGTCCCACGCTGGTCAAAGGCGTCCGCCTCTTTCCAGGTATATTTTTCTTTCGCCGCCTCGAACCAGCCGCAGTACGCGTCTAGATCATCTCGCCACCTCTTCTTAGGCCGGCCACGGCGGCGCCGACCATCTTCAGGCATCCATTGCGTGGAGACCTTTGCCCAGACTAACATTAGAGTAAGAATAAATTTTGGGTGAATGTAAAATAAGGCTTTTAAGAAATAAAAAGGCTTTATTATTATTACTATTGTAATTTATTCATTCTAAATACGTATTCTAATTCATTTTTAAATATTTGTATAAAATAAATACATTTAATAATTTAAAATAACTATATCCCACCGGTATCAGGAACAGGGTCCAAGTTGCCTGGCTCTAAAGAAAGAAATCCCCTGATAATGCGGGCCGTGTCCAGAAGTACTGCCTTCTGAATCAAGTCCTTGATCTAGCTGCCCAACGAGAGCCTCCTCAGATGTTGGTCGAAGCTCTTGGAAATGATTCCATTGGCCGTCACGACTATCGGCACAATGACTGCTATACACACATCCCACATGTCAACTACCTCGCGAACCAAGTCAATATACTTAATTCAAAGTCAAAGTCAAAGCATTTATTTCAATTAAACCATTTAAAGGTACTTTTGAATTGTCAAGGAGTCGGTCAGTTAGTCAGAAAGTTGAAGCTAGTTGCTCGTTCCAAAACGTAGGTAGGTCTCTATGGAGAAGAACGAGCAAGAAACTCCACGGACACTCTTTTAAATCAAGTTTTTACAAAATATTGGTTACAATATCCTTGTTGCTTCTATATGTGAAAACAATGCAGGTAAAGAACAATACAAAACATAAAAAAAAGAATGTAGATAAAAGCCATAGCAGTTAAGAGTTGACCAATCTACTGACAACGCCCGTTCACGAACATGACGCGTGGATCAGTACAATTCAACTCAACCATTTTGAAGGGAGCCGAATGATCCAACACACGCGCCACCATCAGCGAGACATTTGAGTGAGCATGACAATGCTCTCAACCGCCATGTTCATTTATGTCAAACACATAGGTATATATAATTTACTTAATAATTAATGGCTCCATGGTATTCCCATTCTCAAAATTGAAATAATGCTGCAAAATTATACAAAACCAAGGTTTTAATGTGTCTGTTTTAAAAAAATTATAATAATAACGATACTAGATCTTGACTTGGCTCGCGAGGTTGTCGACATGTGGGATGTGAATACAGCAGTCATTGTGCCGATAGTCGTTACGGCCAATGGACTCATTTCCAAAAGTCTCGACCAACACCTAAGGAGGCTCTCGTTAGGCAGCTGGATCAAGGGTTTGATACAGAAAGCGGTACTCCAGCAGTGCAATTCTGTTACAATCTTCCTTGGTGAACACCTAGGTGCAGTGAGCTGTCATTAGCCCCGATACTAGGGATTGACTAAAGAGACGGACGGGTGACAGCTCACTTCACTTAGGTGTTCACCGAGGGAGATTGTAACAGAATAGACATACTGGACACGGCGCGTATAGTCAGGAGATTCCTCTCTCAGGAGCCCTGACCACCGGTAGCTTGGACCCTGTTCCCGATACCGGTGGGACACTATTTTTTTTTATTTTATTTTTTTACTAATATTTAAAAATATAATGAAATATGTAAATAAATGAGAATAACGATACTAGCTGTTACTCATCTCAATAAAAAAGGGGTAGGAAACATCAGTTTCTTCCAATTTGGAAATTCCCTAAACTGGCTGTGGAGCAGGACCAGCATTAAGCCAAGCATTTTTATCTATGTATACTTTAATATTATAAAGCTGAAGAGTTTGTTTGTTTGTTTGTTTATTTGGTTGAACACGCTAATCTTAGGATCTACTGATAGGTATTATATTACTCTGTGATCTACTGGTTCGAATTGAAAAATTCTTTTTGTGTTGGATAGTCTATTTACCGAGGAAGGCTATAGGCCCATGCGAAGCCGAGTCGGGTCACTAGTCATTTATATAATCTTCTAATTTATTATTTATTTATTTATTTATACTTCATGCACAAACGTACAAAGGCGGACTTAATGCCTTAGGCATTCTCTACCAGTCAACCAAGGATGGTGAAGAGATAACAAGGCAGGTGCGTTACAAAAGGTAATATTTAAAAAGTGAAAAAAGATATATTTATATATATATAAAAACTACACATACATAATAATATTAACTAAGTAATACACATACACAATACTTAATTTAACTTATAGTATGCTTATCTTTCAGCTCTTTTCTTTCATTTGTTTATCTATCAGCTTTCACGAGGTTCATACTGTACCACTGTGTCAACAATCATTGCGCGAAAAATTATTTGTATTTATTACTGTCTCATTGCAAGGCAAAGGCCTTTTCTTATACAGAGAAGGCAGGAATATTGATCATGACGATTGCTTAAGACGTATTGGCGATTTCATAACTTATATCCTACTTCTTATTTCTACCACTATAAGCGCGAATGTTTGTGAGATGGATGGATGGATGTTTGTTACCCTTTTACTCTTAAACATCGTCATCACCATCAGTCGGAAGACATCCATTATTGAACATAGGCCCCCGTTGAATGCCACAACTCTTGCAACCTGCCGCTTGCATCCACCGGTTACCCGCGACCTTGACGATGTCGTCGGTCCATCTGGTGGGAGGTCTACCAACTCTGGTCTTCCGGTTCGTGGTCGCCACTCGAGAACATTTCTTCCCCATCGGTTACCGGTTCTTCGAGCGATGTGGTCTCCCTTACGCTCGAACGGTTGAAGGAAATTAGCTGAAATTGAAGACAGGTTTTAATTTTAAGTTCATATTTTCTCACGACGTTTTCTTTCACTGATGTCATTGATATCCAAGATAAACATAGAAAATTCAGGATACACCGTGGCATTTTAATCGTTCATTACAGAATAAATTATATTTAGGTACTTATGAATGAACATCATGAATCATAAAAAATATGAAAATACTAGATTTTGCACGCGACTTCGTCCACGTAAATGTCGGTTATTGTGAACAAAAACTAGCCTATGTCCTTCCTCAGGGCTCAAGCTACCAAAATGCCAAATTTCATCAAAATCGGTTTAGCCGTTTCGTCCTGAAAACGTAACAGAGTTACTTTCGCATATAGAATATAAGTATGGAAATATTAATAGTATGGAAGTATGGATTATTCAATAAGAATATAGTTTGAAACACCCTGTTACAGCACGAAATGGAGCTGTAACATCTTTACCAGAGTTCATTCACCCTAACGCAAAAATGTGTTTAATGGTTATCTTAATGTTCCTAGTAGGTATGTACCAGTTTGTTAGTATTTAAAAGCCACTTAATTCCAATTCTTGCTTCTTACTTTTACGGGTTTATTAGAAACATTTTCCTAGTAAATGTTAACATTTTTTTTTTATCGCGTCTAGAGTTATTTTATGTCGGATAAAGGACATGTTTCATAATGGGCCCAGTCGATGTACACCACTTCAAAAAAAAGAGAAAATTCCGTAGAATCCGGGAAAAATACAGATATTTAATAATAATAATAATAATATGTGGGGACATTGTCACACACGGCCATCTGACCCCAAACTAGGGAGACCCTGTACTATGGGTGTCAGACAGCTGATATACATACACAAATACATTTTTTTTTTGTAAATACATACATATATAGATAAACAACACCCAGACACAAGGCAAACACAAGTGCTCATCACACAAATGTTTACCCTGGGCGGGAATTGAACCCGCAACACGCTGCGCAGCAGTCGATCGCTCAGCCACTGCGCCAACCGTGTCGTCAATTCATTTAAATGTATACTGTTGTGGTAGTAAATTGATATTTAATCATTATTTTTATAGATTTTCAACATGGCGTCACTCAGATTTAGCTACTCTATAAATCATAGATCGACCATTGATCATAGAAAAAGAACTGTCATCTGCCAGTCACTTTCGTCTCGTTTTGTTTCTAGTTTCTGGAGTTCTTTTTAACAACCTCGCTTTCGTTTGTTGAATTTAACACCATTTCCTTCCCATCTGTTTACTTGGCTATTCACAAATTGACGCAGAAAATCAGAAATATAAATGTCAAACGTCATTAGTCAATCAAAATGACAGCTTACCGCCATGACTGTTTTTTGTTGTGTGTTGCAATTTAAAGTGCAATTTCTTGTGTTTTACCTGCTCACAAAGCCATTTTAATGTAATTGAACAGTTGAAAACTATTTCAAATGTGTTTCCCTATTATTAAGTATGGTGTACAAGGACTGGGCCCAGGCTCCATACATTTTGAAACAACTCCCTTAGTAGACCAACCTTGTAAGACGACTAAGATGCTACGGTGTATGAATTCAAAACATAGCCGGTATCGAACTCACAACCTAGTACATGAGAGGCTAAGATATCTTAAGGCGACGATATACGCCGGCGACCTTGAGCAACCAGAGAATCGTATGCGCTGCGTCCAAAACTCTCAAAGATTAGTCGAAAAAATTAAATAAAAGATAGTATTTTTTAATTTAAAAAAGGCTATACTAAAAGATAGATAATAAAATTGTCTGCTGTAAGATAGTAAAAGTTTCGTTTAAATATTCCTAGTAGATTATGTGTGATTATCAATGTTTTGTCCGCGTCAGACACAAGTTCACGATTTAATTAAACTATTTAATATGAACTTAATCAAAAATATTCACATACTAAATAATTAAGAGAATGTTCTAGTTTAACATATATTTTTTTCAAATCACTTAGTTACACTACACATTTTGCCGTGATTGTCAGTTTAAAATCTGAAAAAGTCGCTTGTTAGCGCCTTAACCACTGAGACATCACGGCATTAGAAAGAAAGATCATAATAATACAAAATTTTTTTACTTAACAACTTCACTGCGATCCCCAAGACTACGGCTGATGACGATTTTTTTGCAGTTTTGTTATTAACCGACTTAAAAAAAGAGGAGGTTTTCAATTCGTCACATAATTTTTATTTGAGTGGTCTCTCACAGCTTTTTACAGTGTAGTCGGATTTTGATACTTGGTCCTATAAGAATTCTATAGAAATATTCCACCCCTAGCGTGGACAATTTAGGGATGACTTATTTTGTTTAGTGTTACCTTATCTTAATTAATTTGCATGATGAGAAGTAGGCACTAAAAAGCGACTAAAAGAAGTTTTTTCATCTTCATCATCAACGTTACGCCCACTGCTGGGCATAGGTCTCCCCCAAGGGAGGGAGGGGGTGTGTGCAGACGTAATCGCCATGCTTGGCCGTGCATGTTGGCGACTATAAAACCGCAACCCCTCGGAAAACAAAGTAAAGCCGTTGATCCCGGCTGTTCATCGCAGATCTTTATTGACAGTTATGGGTCAGAAGCCCGAATTTCTGACAACCAGTCTTACCAAGGGGTATCGTGTTACCCAGTAACTGGGTTGTGGATGCAGTAACTGCCTATATGACCTCCACTGCGGCTTCCAGTCTAACCATGTGTTTAACATAGAACTACTGTAGCTCTATATAAAACACATTTTACATAGAGCTAGCATAGAGATTTTATTTTATGTTATTTTGGAAAATAAACAGTTAATACACTTAAATCGTATACTAAGTTATAAATAATAATAATAATAATAATATGTGGGGACATTTTCACACACGGCCATCTGACCCCAAACTAGGGAGACCCTGTACTATGGGTGTCAGACAGCTGATATACATACACAAATACATTTTTTTTTTGTAAATACATACATATATAGATAAACAACACCCAGACACAAGGCAAACACAAGTGCTCATCACACAAATGTTTACCCTGGGCGGGAATCGAACCCGCAACACGCTGCGCAGCAGTCGATCGCTCAGCCACTGCGCCAACCGTGTCATCAGAAGTTTTAGAAATAAATATACACTAGTTATAAATGCATAACCTACGACATTTTCCTCAACATAAACTGACTGACTGACTGAGAGTGGAAGCCGTCCACAACATAGGAAAAAGCCAGGCTGACTTTAACAGTTATCTGAAAGAAATACGATGTATTTCTTTCAGATAACTGTTAAAGTCACAATTGACTGACTGGTCGCTGCTTGTAACATATTTATTACTAACTACTGCTCGCGACTTCGTTCCTGGTGTTTACTTGCGAGAGCCATTAGACCCCCTTAATCCGGCCCTGTCGAAAAATCAGTTCTTAGCAGACGTCTACTAACTATAAAATACGTCAAGCGGTTTTCGGAGTGAGTGAGTGAGTGACCTTTTCATCATCGTCATCAATTCAGCCTAGCTTTGGTCCACTATTGGATATAAGCCCCCTCCATGGCGCGCCATTTTTCCCGGTCCTCTGCCTTCTGCATCCAGCCACCACCGGCTACCTTCTTCAGGTCATCGGTCCATCGGGCTGGAGGGCGTCCCATGCTGCGTCTACTGATTCGCCGTCTCCACTCTAGGACAAGTCTGCTCCATCGATCCTGCGACAGACGTGATCAGCCCACTGCCACTTCAGCTTGCTGATTCTGCGAGAAATGTCGGTGACTTTAGTTCTCCTCCGGATTTCCTCGTTGGGAATTCTATCCCTTAGAGAAACTCCAAGCATTGCTCGCTCCATTGCCCGCTGAGCAACTCTGAACTTGTGGACTAGCCCCGCTGTAAGTGTCAACGTCTCCCTTACTCTTTTCCAATCCTCTCTGTCCTGAACCAGTGTGAACCAATCCCTCCTGCAAGCGTCAAACTCACCTCGCCAACCTCGCCTGCATCATTTTGTCACATCTTTTAAACTTAAGTATTATGTACTATTTCTGGTTGGATGGATCATTCGGTTCCTTTCAAAATGGTTGAGCTAAATGATACCGATCCGTGCGTCATGTTTGTGAATTGTTTATTATGATTATATTATTATGTAGAGCTCTTTTAACGTACACGACTTGTTACATTATTCTCACATTGTACCCTAGATTCAATATGATTGATGTAACCTAAATTTGTAACATATTAGTGATTTTAAAAGAGTGTTCATAGAGTATCTTGCTCGTTCTTCTCCATAGAAACCTACTGATTGAAACGAGCAACTAGCTTCAACTTTCTGACTGACAGACTCTGACAATTCAAAAGTACTACCTGTAAATGGTTTATTTGAAATAAATGATTTTGAGTTTAAGTTCTCTGTGCTAAAACAGAGACGGTAGGTACAGTAGCACCTGAGCTACACTTGTACCAAGTACGAATTACCGAGGAATCTACGCTACGTTAAATGAAAGGTATTAACGACTTTCAGAAGACTATATTCATAAGATTAGCGAGAGGTAAGCTTTACAAGACCGCAGCTCAGAGCCTAGCTGGGTCTCACTCTGACATCACATGTCATAGTCTAAAAACTATCTTCTACATCATTCAAATATATTCTAAGGTATCCAGAAGGTTCTAACCATAGACTAAATAGTTATGGCTTCATTACATAAAGCCTCCCTGGTGGGCAAGTCTCTACAGTACATTATACAATCCTATAGAGTGCAAAGACACATTTGGCCATTTGGTGTTCGCATGCAAATGTAAACAAAGTTAAAAAAATTATAAAGGATACCTACATGTCATATTAAGCCTTGCTTAGAAATAAATATTTTATTGGAAACGCATTTATTCATGACGCAACCTTGCACGTCACAACTTAGATTGAAAACGAAACGTACATACTTGGAACTCTGGCCACCCCGTGACCTGGTCTAAAGTAAATAGATGGAACAACCGGTGTGGTCACACGATCGTCCATATGAATTATTGAAGCACTATCGATCGACGGTAACCTTACTGGATGTTTAACATTTAATAGCGGTATAGATTAAGAATGTAGAAACGATACTTTGGCCTGATTTTGACGCGTTGTTTGTGCCTACAGTTTTAGGTCATAGGCACTCATGACACAAGATTAATCTTAGCCTTGGTGCCAAAGGAAACCTAGATAACCTAGGTATAGAGCCGTCATGTAAAATTGTGTAATCAATACATTAGTATCTATAACTAAGCTAATTAACTAACTAATGAATGTAACTCTGTCTGTTACGCTTTCACGACTGAACTAATTTTGATGAAATTTGGTATGAAAATAACTTGAACTCTGGGGAAGGACATAGGCTACTTTTTAATCCACGATTATTTGTTACTTTTTGAAGGCGGTTGTCTTTTTCAACAGTAGATGCAATAATAAAAAAGTCAACAATTTGTTCGCCAATGGCAGTTCGCCATTGTCCTTTCTTTTATTTTAGTTCTGAAGTGTGTCTTGTGAAGTTGGGGAAACTTTCAAGAGTTGAAGTGATGGAGTGTTTTGATCCAGATGTGTGGGTACGTGGTGTGTGTAAATTAGGATTGTGTGTCAGTTGTTGATAGTCCGAAAGACGCATTATACTATCATAGCAATAATGATAATATGTACTGTATTTCCAACCAGTTTTAGTACGCCCGCGTGAATGAAAAAAAATTATGAAATCGGATGAGTGTTTTGAAATTACCACATACAAACTAACAAACAAATACCTCTTTATAATATTAGTATAGATATTCCGAAGTAGGAAATAGGACAGAATAGTAAGACTTAACACGGTAGGAGTTTCGAGTCTACACTGATTTATTTTTTAGTCTGTGGTAGCAGTGATGTATGAATGACATGCCATTGATTGGGTATATTATTTCTGGAAAAGTTGGTGAAATGTTATTCTCATTTCATGAATATTGGATGACCTCATCATTCTTTATTCATAAAATGTGAAAACATTTGTGTCACACTAAAGAATGTATCTGAAATCAGGAAATCCGTGAGGTGTAAGCTGAGCTTTGCATTTGTGTGAGTGTAGTGTACATAGATAGTGTAGGTGTCACGTCGGCCTAGAGCGCGGCCCGTCCCTTGCTTAGCTTAAACCGGTTTATACTGCTTTTACTCTTGTTTTTTGTGATCACTAAAACAAATGCAAAACTCAGCTTACGCCTCGCGGACTTTCATACCAAATGATGGATCGGAGACACAGCATATTGCATAAATTCAATGTTCCCTTAGAGATCAGTAAGATTTAACCCGCCTATTTCCATCCTCTCCTCTTCTTCTAACTAAAGGCGTAATTCATACTTAGTGCGAGAGAGTAAAGAACTCCACCCGTTACCCGCGACCTTGGCGATATCGTCGGTCCATCTGGTGGGAGGCTTACCAACGCTGCGTCTTCCGGTTCGTGGTCGACACTAGAGAACCTTTCTTCCCCATCGGTTATAAGTTCTTCGAGCGACGTGGTCCACCCATTGCCACTTCAACAACAAAATACCTACTTTGTGTTATTTATAAAACGTTTAATACCAGCTTGCTTTAGGCAGGGTTATCTTTTTAACTACAAATTAGTTACTGACGTGAATGTCATATTATTTGTGATTAAACAAGAGCAAACAAACGTAACAATGTGTCAATAACAAGTTAGTCAATTGAGCAGGCAAATGACAACCTACAAGTGACGTCATAAGTATAAATTGTCATAAAAAATCTATAGGCGAAACGCGTTTTGACAGCTCATAAACAATATTATGTATTTTTTTTTGGTAGAGTCATCTACCCCATTTATTTTCTACTGGAACTGACCACTCATTTTGCGTCGCCGTGTAGCAAAATTGTTGTTGTTGTCCCCGTAATTTTGGCCCCGTCACGGGGACAACGCCACGTCAAAAAAAAATTTCATTACCGTTGTCCCCCCTTACGTACATTCCTGCAACGGAGACAACGGACAGTTAAGATTTCACGTGTCGTTGTCCAATTATTATTATTTTTCTTTTTAGACATGGGTAATTTAGCTCGGCATGCCAAAAACTAAAATGAAAGATATTATGTATATTTTATGATAGATTTTAATGCAAAATATAGAATCAAAGGCCTGGGGCCTGCGGGGACAACGGGAAGTAATTTTAATTATTTTATTAAATTCCCTTTGTCCCCTTTAACGATGTCAAAATTACGGGGACAACAGGAATACACGGCAAAAACGGAACTTTGGTTCCGTGTGGAACTGAATCTGAAACACGCAGCGCCGCAGCCAATCGCTCGGCCACTGCACTAATCGTACAATGTAGTACGTATGTGAACCTTAGATATAAACTCTCCTTTTTATCTTTCCCAGGGACCAAACCATGGGCGATGCCCGCTTTGAGGAAGCACCGATTAAAAAAGTTGCATCGCATCTAGACTATCGTGCTCCCAAAAGATTGGACCACCTCGACCAAATTAGCCAGAACCTTGATTTATTAAGCAAAAAAGTTGGCCAAAGGTTTGAAACCAAAGTTGGACCCAACAGCTTGGCAACTATTAGTTATGAAAGCGAGAGGCTAAAAACTAGCCAAAGCGAGAGTTCCTCTAGAAGGAACAGTGATGATGGTGGACGAGCTAACAAGGAGAGGATTCGGACTGGTAGGTTTTTACTGTACTTTGTATTATTTCAGCATCGTAGAGATGATGGACGATAAGGCACAAAGATCCTAGCAATTGTATTATAAACTAAAAGAAAGAGACAGTAACAAATATGTATTTACTGAAATATAATCTTTATAACTGTCAATATTACACTCATTATCATCATTTATTTATTTATTTATTTGTACTTCATGCACAAAGATACAAAGGCGGACTTAATGCCTTAGGCATTCTCTACCAGTCAACCAAGGGTGGTGAAGAGATAACATGGCAGGTGCATATTTAAAAAGAACAACTTATGTACACTGAATATTAAGAAAAAATATATATAACTAATATAATATATACTTATAAATATATATATACATATACACAAAAAGAAAAGACGTTTATGAGATGACTCTGCCTATTTATGTAGAAAGTATATCCGCAATTTTCGTTTTAATGCATACCGACTGGTGGCCATCCTGATATATCCAGCCCTTATCCCATGTTTCTTGGGATCGGTGCAAAATGTTTTCTTCTTCCATTCCATCCTGTCAACCGTCATGCTTTCACTGACTCTCTTTTCATTTATATCATTCATCACACCCTTCATCCATCTTTTCTTTGGCCTTCCTCTCCCTCTCCACCGATCCACATTTAAAATCATAACTCTTTTGGTGTCATGCGTCTCATCCAATCTATTTACATGCCCATACCAAGACATTCGATTCCCTTTCAACTTTTCTGTCACTGGCGCCACTTTGAAACTGTCTCTAATATATTAAATATAGTGAGAAATAAATTTTATTTCTCACTTTATCCATTCTGGTCACTCCACCGTCAATATTTAGTTATAATTTGACTGCAAATGTCATGTTTTCATTAAATTGCATATTTACAGGTAATTTTTACTTGGTGACTCAAGTTGATGATTTTAGTGGTTATATTACAGTAAATTCGCAATTGTTGCGTCTAAGTTTTTTTATTGCCACACAACCTAAGCGGCAAATTACAAAAAAAAAACGTAATAATAATTTAATTACAAAAATAATAATTTCGCGGACTACCGTAGCGCGTTCACGTGGTGTTCTAAAATACAGGGATCGACTTTGTTTAAACGCTTCCCGCAAATAGCTGCCAAAAATCTAGGAGTCCTCGCAAACAGATGCTGAACCTATACCAAGCACAAGTTCGATCATGCATGGAGTACTGTTCGCACCTCTGGGATGGATCTGCCAAGTACCAGCTGGAGGCGTTGGAGGTTATTGAAAGACGTGCCAAGAGGCTCATAGACAACTACTTCCTGGTTAAGGCTAAGCTCCAAAGCCTTGAACACCGCCGCGCCGTTGCCAGCCTATCGGTCTTTTATTGGATACATTTCGGAGTGTGCTTTGGAATTGCACAACTTAAATCCCCCATCCCCATTCCATCACCGGACAAGCAGGGATACGGCGAAGCGTCACCGCTATACGGTTGTAGTTCCACTGTCTTGGAACAAGCATTTTTCTTCCACATTTATTGTGCAAACTGCCAGACTGTGGAATTCACTGCCCGCCTCTCTATTCTCCGATACATATAATCTGGGTATCTTCAAGGCACGAGTGAACCGGTTTTTCCTAGGCAAGCGTGCTCCACCTTAGGCCGCATCATCACTTTAAGATCAGGTGAGTTGCGGCCAAACGCAAGCCTATAACAATATATAGGGTGACTGGTAATTAGTGTACGATACTTAAACACGTGATTCTGTTCATAATAACAAACAACTTTCCCGAAGAAAAAAATGTTTTTTGTACTGGTTCACTTTAGGTCACAGGCGCGCGCGCGCGTGCATTTCATACGGCTGCCCTATACAAAAAAATATATTTTTACCTTTTACCAAAGTTCTTCATCCTTCATAGTAAAGGGAGGATCCTCCGACCAGACGGGTGTTGTGTTTGGCGGGCTAGGAAACGACGCTAGAATACACCATGTACGACAGTGTTGCATATAGATATGCAAAGAGCCACCTTGCCGCTCTTGTGTTTTAGAGCAACATTTTTATTTTGTGCCCACTCGACACGGCAATGTGGTTCTGTGCAGTGAAAAGGTACCAGGGTGACATAGATCTAAGAAGTCCTCTAACTCGACTGTACTTCGTCTATTGTGCGATAAATGTCGCTACATATTTATACCACCAACAGCTGTTAACCTCACAGCTTATCCTGAAATCTTTACAATTTCAGATGGAACCAGTTCAGAGCCACCTACAGCTAACGTGGCGAACTTCAATGCATGGGAAGGGGGCCTGAACAGTTCAACTTCCACCACCAGGACGGAACTCAGTCTGTCCGACGGAGGAGAGGACCAGGTATAACTTTAAAGGCAAAAATAATCAAACGCGCCATTTTAAGATGCCGTTAAGTCTGGTGCTGTCTCTATCACTTCATGTCAAAGTGACTGTCTGTGACAGGAAGTCCGTCTTCAATAGTCAGTAACGCCATTAAATCTCGTACTGTCAAATCAAATCAAATCTCTTTATTGCATTCATGTGTAAGTGAAAGACTCCATAAACAGTTCAGAAAACATTTACTTCATAATATCAAAATTTCACAGTTAAAATAACATAAGGATAAATACATTATTACCTTTAAAATTAACACCGAGTAAACGCGTATACTTTTACCTCAGATGTTCACTAGAGACCGCTCGACGATAGAATGAATACCGAATCCCAGACATAATTTCCCTCACAAGTCCAAACTCCCGCCACAACGCGTGCCTCGCTCTGATTGGTTAGATATCCGCCAATTGAAATCACAGACCAATAAGAGCGATTCGGCGTTGCCAGTTAATAAAAACTGAAATCCGACAAGTTGCAAAGTGAAATGTTGCCAGATAATAAATAAAAAGGTGTAATATAAAATACAGACGCTAACACAATATGTTGGTATATTTAGTTGTTTTAAGCAGGTAAGCTACAACATGAAACCTGGTTAGGGCACGGCAACATAACAATACTTTAACATAATAATTTTAACATTTTAATAATAACGAATAATAATAACACACACAGACACACACACACACACACACACAGTTTCACACACAGTGTGTGTGTGTTTGTGTGGGTGAGTCACAGTATTGTCACAGTAACTTACCTGTTTCTATCACAAGCAACTCTTTTCTTAAAAGTTGATCTATGTACTTATTGTAGGTACAATCACTCCTAGCAAACGTAACGTACGTCCGCAAAAATGCTGACCTTATATATCTGTAAGACTTAATGTGTATGACTAATATGACGTGTTCTATGCGTGTAAGATGCAACTAAATCATAAATTTAACTGGGCCGCGCGTGAGCCGGACTGAGTGCTGATTCAATGTTCAAAGCACATTCAAAGGTAACATAGAACAATAAAAAAATATGTAAACGCAAATATTTAATTACCTACTAAAAAAAAATTTTAATGTTTTATTTTTTTTTGGAGGAGCTCGTGGCTAAGTTAAAGCCGTACAGATTGATCGGCCAAAGGTTAAGCTACGCTAGCCGCGGTCGGTCTGTGGAAGGGTGACCATCCCTTCACATCGAGTTCCCTCCATGCCTCGGAAAGCACGTAAAGCCGTTGGTCCCGGCTGTCATTTGTAGATCTTTTGCAGTCGTTATGGGTAGTCAGAAGCCAGAAAGTCTGACAACCAGTCTTACCAAGGGGTATCGTGTTACCCAGTAACTGGGTTATAGAGGTCCGATAGGCAGTCGCTCCATGTAAAACACTAGTATTCAGCTGCATCCGGTTAGACTGGAAGCCGACCCCAATATAGTTGGGAAAAGGCTAGGCAGATGATGATTTTTATCTTCTTCCCAGGCGACCAAAGTACGTCGTCGCAGCCATGAATCAGCATTACCAGGGACGCCGATGCACCAGAAGGCACCATGGAAGTCTGCTGACAGTCTCGTCGCCGAATCAGCTTTTGGTACATCCCTAGCTGATATCATGGAAAGTCCTGCTAACAAGGTGAGACGCGAAACATTTTGTTGTTATTTTAACAATAATAACAAAGAATCATGGCGAGATTTGTACAAAAAAAATTAAGATGTTTAGAGAAGTTGAAATTCTAATTCTTATATTCTTGGGTACCTAAAGAGTATCTTCAGGCATTTACAAAATTTTTAAAACCCCGCAAAAAAAAGTTAATAGTTTAACAAAAAACTCATTATTTCAGAACGAAACGGCGACTGACAGTAACAGTGACCCCGACAGCCGCCGTTTCGCAGTTCTTACATTGAAATTGCATCGTTTTATGAGAAAAAATATCACAAAATAATGATTATTTTTTTCCACACACTTGTCACATCACTTGTCTTCTAATTTTATAGATCCGTTAACATCGCTTGTCACTTTCTTTTTTTATATAAACACAAAATGGACATCGAGATGAAACGAAAAAGTATTATTTTCATTTCGTAATATTTTAAATTATGCGGGGTTTAAAAATATGCTAAGTATATCAATCTACTCCTGGTAATGTATTTTTCACATTGGAAAATATCTTAAACCCTCTAAATTACTTTATTTTTTCATACAAATTAATGTATGAATCTCGCCATGATTCTTTATTTATTGCAAAATAAGTTACAGACGTAAATACATATGTAGTTGATATGGTTAGCAATTGGTAAAAGATGGATTACAACTGGTTGTCATAAGAGTAACGACAGGTGGGCTAATTCACGTAAGTAAAGAAGTGCTGACTGTTGCAGTGCAGTTAAGTTTCGATCAAAACAACGCTTCTCGTATTCTGTACCGCTGTCAGACACGCTCGCGTCAAGTTCGCGTCTCGCGAGCGCAATAACGGCGTTCTACTGTTGCGCGTCTTTGGTGCGTGCTTCGGAACGCAACATGATCGCTATTCTACTATCCGTTTGACGTCTCAAAATGACAGTTAAAAAGCACTAAAATGTGTACTTGAGTATTATTTTAATATTATTATAACGTCATATTCATTGAAATGTAATCGATTGTATACAATTATTTAATAAGTTATATTTTTCTCTCATGTGGCTACACCAGAAGTAGGTTTGGTCTATTTTGGTTGTAGTTCCTCCTCCTAACCTTCAGTTGACTTGCAATTCACGCGCAGCTTACGCGCAGTTCTATGATTACAAGAATACCGTCACAAAGTATGTATAGGCTGCGGCGTGCATTTTGTGATACCGTTTATGAATATATATATTTATTTCTTACCACAAATTATATCGTGACGTTTAAACAGTCTACAGAACAATTTTCTCATATAAATTTGTGGAAGACTGGTGCCTAAACTAAGTTTTATAAAAAACCTGTAAGTCAGGTCACCAGGCCCCCTGAACAATCAACTTATACCTATTATATAATATTGTGCTGGAGACGTATTGTGTACAAAATAGCAGGAATTACACTTTAATCATTGACTATTATTAATTATTAATTAAGAATTAATTATAAAATTGACAATTTATTATTTAAGAATACATTTATATTTATTTACTTTTTAATTAGATTAGATTGATACAATTACTAAATTAAGCACAAGGAGATATTGTTTTTAAATATAGTCATGCAAAGAATGTGTGAGAGTGTGGGTGTGAGTGAGAGTGTGTGTGTGTAAGTGTGTGTGAGTGAATGTGTAGGTTGTGTACAGGGTAAAGTGGGAAGTATAGGGAACTGTAAATTAGGCCATAATAGAAAAAAGGTCCTCAACCTGGGCATATTCCAATGAAAGTAGCCATACGGTCAACTTTCTTTTTAAAGTTGCTTTGCTTAGAGCATGTATTGCGAGCAGGTTATTAAGCTTATTGTACAGAAACGGTCCAAGAAAAAGAAAGAAATTTCGAACAAATTTAGTTTTAACTGGCCTAGATTGACACACATTCCTTTTTCTGTTTCTTACGTTCATGTCCTGAGAAACAATTACGGGAATAAGAGAACGCTGTTTCAATACAACAAGCAGAACAAAAAGCTGGCGAACTGAGAGGACATTCGAGGATTTGTACACGTCTTTTGTGGGATGATAAAAGGGGAGAGATAGTGCCACTTTTAGGACTGCCCTTTGAGCCCTTTCAAGAGGCAAAAGATTTGTTTTAAATGTACCACCCCAAGAAGTAATGCAATATGTTAACAGCGATTGACATAAGGCGCAATAGACTGAGAGTATTTGTTTGGAGTTAAGAACAGACCGAAGACTCTTAAAGAGATAGATTAATTTGCGAATCCTACTATTGAGACTACTAATATGTGCGGCAAAGGTAAGTCTAGAGTAGAGAGAGAGAGTAGAGTCTTATAGTGTCGACCTTCTGTAGTTTAGGACAAGAGCAATCTCCGGACGGTTGAAAAGGGCAGGTGTGCGGAATTATTGAGAACGATTTACATGATGGTTGTGAATTATTTTTCAGAGTAAAAGTTACATATTTGGTTTTTTCTGAATTTAAAGTGAGAATAATACATTTCAGCCAATCGTTTACAACAGTAAACCCAGATTGAGCGTAACAGTACACATCATTCCATGTGTGAGCACTAAAAAGGAGAGCGGTGTCATCAGCAAAAGTAATTATACGACCATTTTGAAGGTGAAGATCACACAGATCGTTAATATACACTAAAAACAACGTTGGCCCCAGGATGCTTCCCTGTGGAACTCCAAAAGTAACGGGAAGGCTGTCACTAACGTGATTATCAATTTTAACGAACTGTGTCCTGTTTGTTAAATAATCTTTAAAGAGCAACAGCTGTTTCCCTCGAATACCGAGATTCTCGAGTTTATGCAGCAAGATAGGAATCGACACCGTGTCAAAGGCTTTCGCCAGGTCTAAGAAGATAGCTATAGTTTTCTTTTTATCATCCAAATTGGAAACAACAAAGTCGGTGAGTTCGTGTACGGCCAAGGCCGTCGACTTTTCAGCACGAAAACCGAATCACTCAAACTTGAACTTAACTACACTACAACTTCATCGGCGCGTCATAAAATTACGTGATTTAGCCCTCTATATTATGTTAACAAGTCGGGTTCGGCCGGCTCAAGCTCGGCAGGGCCAAGTTCGGCAGGGGCTAAGTTCGGCAGGGGTTAAGTTCGGCAGGGGCTAAGTTCGGCAGGGGCTAAGTTCGGCAGGAGGTAAGTTCGGCAGGGGGTAAGCTCGGCAGGGGGTAAGCTCGGCAGGGGGTAAGCTCGGCAGGAGGTAAGTTCGGCAGGGGGTAAGCTCGGCAGGGGGTAAGCTCGGCAGGGGGTAAGCTCGGCAGGGGGTAAGCTCGGCAGGGGCTAAGTTCGGCAGGGGGTAAGCTCGGCAGGGGGTAAGCTCGGCAGGGGCTAAGTTCGGCAGAGGGTATGTTCGGCAGGGGCTAAGTTCGGCAGTGGGTAAGACCGCCACCTGTTGCTAATATCGCCATCTGTTGCTAATATCGCCACCTGCGGCTAACACCGCCACCGGTTGCTAATATCGCCACCTGTTGCTAATATCGCCACCTGTTGCTAATATCGCCACCTGTTGCTAATATCGCCACCTGCGGCTAACACCGCCACCGGTTGCTAATATCGCCACCTGTTGCTAATATCGCCACCTGTTGCTAATATCGCCACATGTTGCTAATATCGCCACCTGTCGCTAATATCGCCACATGTTGCTAATATCGCCACCTGTTGCTAATATCGCCACATGTTGCTAATATCGCCACCTGCGGCTAACTCCGCTACCTGTTGCTAATATCGCCACCTGCGGCTAACACCGCCACGGCTAAGTTCGGCAGGAGCTAAGTTCGGCAGGGGGTAAGCTCAGCAGGGGGTATGTTCGGCAGGGGTTAAGTTCGGCAGAGGGTAAGTTCGTCAGGGGGTAAGCTCGGCAGGGGGTAAGCTCGGCAGGGGGTAAGCTCGGCAGGGGCTAAGTTCGGCAGAGGGTATGTTCGGCAGGGGCTAAGTTCGGCAGTGGGTAAGTTCGGCAGGGGGTAACCTCGGCAGGGGGTAAGACCGCCACCGGTTGCTAATATCGCCACCTGTTGCTAATATCGCCACCTGTTGCTAATATCGCCACATATTGCTAATATCGCCACCTGTTGCTAATATCGCCACCTGCGGCTAACACCGCCACCGGTTGCTAATATCGCCACCTGTTGCTAATATCGCCACCTGTTGCTAATATCGCCACATGTTGCTAATATCGCCACCTGTTGCTAATATCGCCACCTGTTGCTAATATCGCCACCTGTTGCTAATATCGCCACCTGTTGCTAATATCGCCTCCTGCGGCTAACAGGCCTACTTACAGCAGTGGACGGCGATAGGCTGATATGATAATGATTATGATGATTGTGGCTTAGCTCGTTTTGGTGGTATTAAGTGCAAAAACAAACAAATTTAAAAGTATAAGTCAATTAATTTTCATGTATTTTCCTGACTAGTTCAGTTTATTGGTTATTGTTTGTTTGTTGTTTTTTTTTTTGATAATTTTAGATTGAATTTAATTTTCTTTTTGATTAATTTTATTTATGTATATATATTATGTACGAATGTTTACACGTACAATTAAAAAAAAGAAAAACCTATAACTATTAAACCAAAAATAAACTAATACAATAAGGCATCAAAAAATTCCTCCACATCGCCGTCATCTGGGAATGTGCCCAAGAGACTGACTGCATTGCCCCGTTGGATGGCAATGCTTAACCTCTGCCCAAAGTAAAAACCAGCTCTTGGATCACGAGAAGTGTCAACTAACCTTTTGGAAATTTCCTTAAAAAGGAGATGAGCACTCGGACCCCATGACCCGAGGGTTTCAACCCCAAACGGCTCGAAAATAAGGTTATCACCAAGGTGACTATACTTTCGCCGTTTGAGGTTTTCTGCAGCCGCAGCAGCAGCACCAGCACAGCACGCTGAGCTAGGAAGATGGGATGGCGCAAGAGTATCGACGCACGTAGCGTCCCACACTAAAGGCCTACCCAACTTCCAAGGAAATAATGACATGCCGTCCGGTCTCTTGCCATCGTCGCGTGCCAAGCCGTTGGGCTCCAAAACTGCTGGAACGCCGACGGCGACGAGAGCACGACGAATGATGTCATTTATATTCGCGTGCCGCGCTATGCGACCTGCACTCCGGTTGCACGATAGGCCGTGGTGTCCGAGGCAGTTGACAGCTTCCCCACAGCGACAGCGATGAGGAGAACAACAAGATGCTCCTAAACGTAAGGAAGCAGCGAGGCGAAAAGTAGTGTCGTCAAACATAGTACCTACGTTTGACGACGGAAGTGCCAGAAGCCAAAGACCCGACTCCCATTTACCCACAGCCAGCAGACGCGCTTGCTCAGCAGAATTAGAAGAAGTGGAAAGTAAATTATTCTGTACTAACCTGCAGAGCGGCTCATCCCACCGCCTCTGAGAAGATGGATTGTCGGGTAAATCAGTGCTCGGGCAAGCAAGTTTCCAGGCGTCCATGGCCTCGGCGAAGCACGGCACATCAAAATCAACCAGTGTAGGAGCTAAAACATTCCTGATTAATTTTTCAGTGCCGTGGACCGAGGATATAAATGCAGGCAAACTGATACTTGAAATTTTACGGACGCCGAGGCCCCCCATACGAATAGGTAGAGTAGCTTGGGCCCAAACACGGTCGTCCATTGCCAAATTTAAAACAGATGTTAAAGTATGACGGATAATTTGGTCCATTTTTTCTAAAAGGTGATTGTGTTTCCACAAATGGGAAGCGCGTAGGAAATAATTTAATTTAGGGCCGAAACAACAGAACCGAATAATGGTGATGGCCGAATGCATGTTAATTTGGAGTAATCTTTCCGAGATGTCATTAAAATTTTGTATTTTTTCCTCTATAAAACTGGGAAAGGAATTCTCGAAGATGGGAGTCCCAAGGAGACGAAGAGTGCTTTTATCTATAATTTTAATGTCTAGGGCTATTGCGTTAAATTTGGAAAGTGTCGATTGTCTGTCAGTATTGTCCGATAAGTATAATTCACACTTCGAAAGGTTGAGTTGTAAGCCTATGGAATGCAGTTCCTTTTTTATGAAAATCAAATCTTTTAAAACACTGTCAACATCACCTCCCAAGGTACCATCGTCGAGATACCAAACGTTAAATTTGGAATTTAGCTGTCGAATAATTGGATGAATGGCCAGACTGAAAATCACTGGCCCAAGGGGGTCACCTTGTTGACAGCCAACAGCAGATTCTAAAAGGTTGTCACGATATAGTAATTTAGACGGATGTCTGTAACATTGCCAAAGGAAACTATAAATTTGGGGTATATACGAATGTTATATATGTCATAGTCAAAATTACTTTTGAACGGTTTAAATGTTTCCTTAATATTTAGAAACACAAAAACATTTATGGTTGATAGGTTTTTTTTTGTGACCCTTTTAAAACTTTGGTTTTGTAGTGATTCTTATAACTAAGGCGTTACGTATTTTTTATTTTGTAACGCAAACGCGTTTTATCTTAAGGCGGTAACCCTGAGCAAATAACCTTGAGCATTCGTTCCCTCTGCGCCGCGCAAGAGATGCGCAAGAGATACGCAAAGCGAATACGCTCAAATTTTAGAATTAAATCTTTATAAAATCACATTTTAAGATTTAGAAAATAAAAAAAACTACCGATTACGGACACCACCGAATGGATAGGCCGGTGGATTTCCGTTACTAAACCGTTTCCGTTACCGTAGTAAAAAAACCAATTAATGGTTACTTGCCGAGGAGATGCATGTTTTCAATAATTATTTCTCATTTCTGTGGTTTCGTTGTGAGGAGATTAGTTAAATACTATACTTCGTAAGCAAAAATCAGATCTACCATTTTTGAGTCAAGATTATGTAGAAATTTAATCTATTTTTTATTTGTTGATATTGCTTTTGAATATAGAGTAGTTAGGTCCGAAAAACTGAACAAAAAACGGCTAGCGCTGCGCTTTGCACAGGGACGCGCCTTAATAAGGGTTTTGGCTGAACTCAGTCAAAAGTAGTTTTGACTGTAACATATATATTTTAATGTAGTGGTATTGTTTTGATGGCCCAGTTGTTAAACCGCCCGCTTCTCATGAATACCAGTGTGACTTTTTACTATAATTACATATTATACTACTACACTACTACTACTACTACTACTACTTATTATATTACTATTATTACTTTCTAATTTGATCCTGGCCATCCCATACGTCGCTTGATGAGGTCATGAGGAAACCACCTTTTATGAATAATATTAGTCGTATTATTAGTAATAGAAATGGCCAATCTGCCTTTCCATATGAAAAGACATCTTTGCCCAACAGTGGGACAATATTAGGCTGATATTATATTATTTGGCTGCCCTATTTGTCTCGTGGGTTCGATTCCCAGGGCGGGCAAAGTGTTATTATGTTTTTCTAGGATTATCTCAGCAGCAGTCTGGATTTTGGAAGTTGGTGTTGTGACACCCTCGTTCTTCCCGAACGCTTCCCTACGTGAGATCAGACGTAGGACAAACGGCTTTACGTAAATCCGTTGAACCTGCGTCTGATCTCTTCGGTGGCGGTCATGTCAGATTGCCGTCCTATCAAGAGAGAGAGAGAAAGAGAGTGAGGGAAGAGGGAGTGTAACTGTGTTCAGTTACACTCCCTCTTCCCTCACTCTCTTGCTCTTGCACACAAGTGTGTGCGGAAACATCCGCACACACTTGTGTACTATAATATCTGCTGCGTACTTGGCTAGGCCGTAATTCAGTCGGAAGAATTTACATACATTATATTATTTACATATTTTAATGTTTTCAGAGCATGCCGTTTGGTACCTTCGATGAGAAAAAGGTAGATTTTCATTCATGATAATTTAACACAGAATTAAAAATCGCTCTAATACCGATTCTTTCTGGTTCTAACCACCCCGTAAAGGCGCTGTTCCATTGCTACCACGGCCAAGTTACGCACATGTAGTTAACTTGGCAATGTATAAAAATGTAGGCTGAATCATGCGACACTTGGTCACACTAAGGCACTTGTCCCACCGCTGACGATTCTTCTTTTAGCGTATCGATGGCAAACACTGATATGTCATGTGTGTGTATGCAAAGGTATGTGTGTGAGTGTGTATATGTGTTAGTATGTGTGTCGACAATTAACGAGTAGGTACAGATAGGAAGTACTAGAAACGAGTTGATGGCAAGCAGCGAGTAGCGAGTTTGAGTGGCAATTGTTTGCCTTGACTGTTCTGGCTAATGTTATTAGAAACAAAAAGGCGTAGATAAGTTAAGCCGGACGTGTAATGTAATCCACCGTGTAATGTAATACGAATTCTACGTGTGGAGCGTTACATGTAATGCTCGTAGTGCCGTCCACACGTAGAATTCGTGTTATATTACACGGTGGATTACATTACACGTTACACCCGTCTGGACCCGGCTTTAGCTACACAAGATTTGTACTTCTTAAAGTCACAGTAACACATAACTTAATGTCATAATATTGTAATGTGTAGGCAATACAACATGCTAGCTAAAATCCTTCGTAAAATATGTATAATTAACTAGGTTTTTCCCGTGACTTCGTCCGTCGGTCGGTTATCGCGGATGAAGATGAAGTTGGGGACCAAAAAGTAGCCTATGTCAATAGAAGCCTGTTGTGTATCGAGAGTCAGAATGCACTCCAAAATAACTGAAAAACGGTAATTTATTTTAGGGTCTCCATCAAAATATTTACACAAAATACCTATTACATGTTGTTAATACCCAACAAAGTATTTCGTAGGTCTTTCGTGGCTCCTTCAACTGCAGGAGACTATATCATGCATAATAAAATGACCAACTAAGCTAACAAATTATATAGATACCTACCTAATCCATACTTAATACTTTATTTTACTTTATCTTAATCTTAATATTATAAATGGGAAAGTAACTGTCTGTTACGCTTTCACGATGAAACGGCTGAACCAATTTTGATGAAATTTTATGTACAAATAGCTTGGACTCAAACTCAAAATCATTTATTTCAAATAAACCATTTACAGGTACTTTTGAATTGTCAGAGTCAGTCAGTCAGAAAGTTGAAGCTAGTTGCTCGTTCCAAACAGTAGGTTTCTATGGAGAAGAACGAGCAAGAAACTCCACCCTGACTGAACCCTGGCAAAGCACATAGGGTACTTTTTAATCCGGAATGTCGTCTTCATTCGGGCAAAGGCTCGTTTTAAATAAAGAATAAACTTTTCCCTGTATTTATTGTATAAGACTATATTACTTGCCAAATTTCATAGTTCTAGGTCAACGGAAAGTACCCTATAAATTTTGATACCCTTGAGAGTGCCGAAATGTTGGTACGTTTTTTGCGACATAATCGACCGTATCTTTTTTTCACGTTAACAGTTAACGTTAAAAGTTTGTTAATTTTTTCACAGCTTCAAGGGACAGTAGACCTAAGTATACGGTTTTAATTTCAACTCGATACCTCTACGCGATCTCGAGATTAAGAGTCTTGTCAGACAGACGAACAGACAGACAGATAGACTTACAACAAAGTGATCCTATAAGGGTTCCATTTTCTCCTTTTGAGGTACGAAACCCTAAAATAAATATAATAAATAGTAAACCACCGGTATCGGTAACAGGAGCCAAGCTACCGGCAGTCAGGTTACAGAGAGAGAAACCCCCTGACAATGCAGGCCGTGTCCAGAAGTACTGCCTTCTGAATCAAGCCCTTGATCCAACCGTCTAACGAGAACCTCCTTAGATGTTGGTCGAGGCTCTTAGCAATTAAGCCATTGGCTGTAACAACTATCATCACAATGTACAAACAAGGCCAATATTTGCAAAAATACGCGAAGTAAAGTGTCACCATCAGTTAAGCGTCCACCGACACACATAATAATTTGTGACGTTCAATAATACAACGCAGGCCGTTTACAAAAATCGGCCACAGAAATAAAGCGGTCATTCGTGCGTTCTTGTTTCATAAATATTTTATCGGTGCTTAGAAGGCTATGGGTGTGCCCTAGTAATTAAAATGCTGATAAAACCCAAATAGGCTAATGTAAAAATGTTTTTAGCCATCGATATAGGTATATGTACTATATTTCTATGTTTTTAGCCGAATCTATTGAGTTGGTGGCAGCGAAAAAACATAGTTCATTTTGAGTACATTTCTGAGAACTCTGTTGTTTATAACAATAAATTACCGCTGTGTTATCACGCTTTCCCTTCTTTTCTATGCGACCTGACAGTTATCAGCGTCTTTAATTGTAGAATGTTTCATGTAACTATGCCATTGGCATTGATAGAAACTATATAGATGATAATATATGACTTTAGAGGTACAGTCGAACAAGGTAATTGGTTTACAGGCAAAAATATTCATCTTTCCACTACAATAATATATCTTTTTTTAATCTTTAGTACGTAGGAAGCCGACCCCAATGTAGTTGCGAAAAGGCTAGGCGGATGATGATGAGTACATAGGTACCAGGGGCACCTACGTGCTCGAGATAAGAAAATGGAATAAAATAAAATATTGTGAGTGTAGTAGAAACATGAATATTTTTACCTGTAAACCAATTAGCTTGTTCGACTATACCATTTCTACCGAAATTAAATTCAAATAACGATATTAAGTTTTTTTTTCTATCGTTGCTCTACGCTAGGTATTTTTCCTAAATCGTGGTTGTGTTTACAAACATATACACACAGACCATAACAGACAGACCCGGCCATACAAATATTAATTCCGTGCAGGAACTGAACCCGCGACATGAAGCGCAGCTGCCAATCGATCCGCCACTGCACCAACCATTGCCGTCAAATATTGTGAATTAATATTAGCTAGTAGAATTTGTAGCCGTCTCGTTGTATTAAAAAAGACAACCGCCATCAAAAACAATAAAGTGAAAAATAACTTTAGCACAGAACACACATTGACTTTAGTTTCGAAATTCAGTGGCTTTGTTCTGTTTGTTGTTTTGTATTGCCACCGACTTCCGAAACTAAAGTCATGTGTGTTCTGTGCTAAAGTTATTTTTCACTTTTTTGTTTTTGAAGGCGGTTGTCTTTTTTGTAAAAAGCTTTTTATTTTCCGCTTTTTAGTACCTCCTTCTCATCCAAATCTATTAAGAAGAGATTGAAAGTTAATTGCTACAAAGATTGATGAAACTAAAACGTCGTCTATGTAAAAATTTTGGGTATTTGTTGATTTTTCAAAAAGTGCTAAATCAATTTCGATAAAATTTACTTGGGACCACCCCTGAAGCATACCCTATCCATAAAGAATTTTAAAAATCGGTTTACGTTTGCCGGAGAAATCGCGTAACAAATCGCGCTAAGGAGTGGAATTCCCTGCCTGAGTCTGTGTTTCCTGATAGCTACAACCTGGGAGTCTTTAAGGCAAGAGTGAATAGGTTACTTCTAGGCAAGCGTGCTCCATCTTAGACCGCATCATCGCTTGCCATCAGGTGAGATAGTGGTCAAACGTATGCCTATCAATAGATAAAAAAAAAAAAAACTTAATGCAAATTTAAGACTTATACGGGATTTCTCATGGATGCCATTGTCAGAACTGGACCAAATTAAAATGGGACCACACGGGAAGCACTAGCTCTCAAATAAAAAAAGAATCATCAATCAAAATCGGTTCACCCAGTTCAAAGAAATCAGGTAACAAACATAAAAAAAAAAAAAAATACAGACGAATTGATAACCTCCTCCTTTTTTGAAGTCGGTTGAAAAGACAACCGCCTTCAAAATCTAAAAAGTGATAAGTAACTTTAGTTTCGGAAGTCGGTGGCTTTGTTCTGTTTGATGTTTTGTATTGCCACCGACTTCCGAAACTAAATTCATGTGTGTTATGCGCTAAAGTTATTTATCACTTTTTAGATTTTCAAGGCGGTTGTTTGTTTTTGTAAAAAAGCTTTTTATTTTTCGTTTTTTAGTACCTCCTTATCATCCAAATCCATTATGAAATGGCAACACAGTCAAAACAGCTACAATCTGTCAAATTTCTTTGATAGATTTTCAACTTTATTACAAAAGCATAAGGTTCATATTTAATTGGGAAAATTTGACAGTTAGGTATGACTTGATGTGCTGGCGTCTGTACAAGGTTGGAGAAAAGTAAAACATCATCCATCTATATTTTTTTGCTTTCTGTCGAATTTTTCAAAAAGCGCTGAATCAATTTTGATAAAAATGTATATGGGGCTAGGGTACGCGTCAGGGGTGGTCCCACATACATCATCCATCAAAAAAAGAATTTTCAAAATCGCTTTACATTTGCCGGTTTTTTTTTTTTTTTTTTTTTCTGTATGGCATCTCGCAGTTCAACCTGAGGGTTGGTTACTGCTTAACCGGACAATCCTGTGGTGCCTTAAAAGTGACTTTTAGGGCCTCCAGCCAGGGCAAAAACTTATAAACTAAGTGACTACGCTAAGGGCACCCCCTGTGGGGTACGAGCCTCGGCTTAGGTCGCCACTGAGAGAGGGCAGCAAAGGGACAGGCTGGATCGGGTCTCCATTAATTAGGGGCTATTTTAAAGCTAAGGGCACAGCGACGCGGGCTGGCGCTAGCAAGGGTCGGGGGGGGGGCGTTACGAGGTCGTCGCGAGGGACCTCGCCGCCGAGGAGGAAATCGCGTAACAAATATACAAAAAAAAAAAGAAAAAAAAAAAAAAAAAAAAACATACAGACGAATTGAGAACCTCCTTATTCTTTTTGAAGTCGGTTGAAAAATAGTATTTATCTCATTGTAGAAGTAAAATAAGGGTTTCAGCCCGCGACTTAAAAAAAAAAGCATATCCAATGACATTCGGCAATAGTGTATTTTTCTACCAGTGAAAGAATTTTTGAAAACGGACCAGCTGTTTCGGCGGTTACTTCCTTCATCCAAACTTTATATATCAGCCTATTGCCATCCACTGCTAAACGTAGGCCTCCCCCAGAGATCGCCAACCAACCAGGTCTTGGGCAACCCGCAGCCATCCGCTGCCAGCCACCTTTTTTAAATCGTCTTTCCATAGTGCTGCAGGGTGTCCCACACTACGCTTGCCCAAACGCGGTCTCCACTCTAGAGCGTGTCTGCTCCATCTACCGTCTGTCCGTCTGCAGACATGGCCGGCCCACTTCCACTTCAGCGTGCTAATTCGATGCGCAACGTCGGTGACTTTAGTTCTCTGGCGAATGACTTCATTGCGAAACTCCAAACTTTGACTCTGTACAATACTATCTCTCTTCATAATATTAGTATTAGATTAGTATAGGTACTGGTTTTTTTTTTTTATCTATTGATAGGCATACGTTTGACCACTATCTCACCTGATGGAAAGCGATGATGCGGTCTAAGATGGAGCACGCTTGCCTAGAAGTAACCTATTCTCTCTTGACTTAAAGACTCCCAGGTTGTAGCTATCAGGAAACACAGACTCAGGCAGGGAATTCCACTCCTTAGCAGTACGCACAATGAATGTATTCCCAAAACGTTTCGTGCGTGTGGGTGGGATGTCCACCATGTACCGGTGGCGCATCGCCGTACGTCTTGTGGTCCGATGATAGAACGGGCTCGGCGGAATTAAATTATGCAATTCCGGCGCACACTCCCCAAAATGCAACCGATAAAAAACCGACAGGCCAGCAACTCGGCGTCGATGATCAAGCTTTGATTCGACAAGCATATCAATGATCCTCTTGGTGTTAGTCAAAGAGAATAATCTTTGGTGTCAGTACTGTAGGCTTCTAACTGGCGATACATACAGTTCGGCTGCTCTGCCTACTTATTGTTTCTCTATGGTCTGGCAGAACAAGGAACAACAGAACATCGACTGACACGATGGACTGGCATTACTTTTTCTATTTGCGTCGTGTATAAAATATAATTTGACTAGCTTTTGCCCGCGACGTCGTCCGCGTGTATGTCGGTTATAGTGGATGCAGACGAAGTAGCTGAATAAAAAAATTTTTTACAAAAAAGACAACCGCCTTTAAAAAGTATAAAATAACTTTCAATTCGCAAGTCGCCGGCTTTGGTTTTGCTTGTTGTTTTGTATTGCCACCGACTTGCGAATTGAACGTTATTTTATACTTTTTGAAGGCGGGTGTCTTTTTTGTTAAAAAAAATTGTTTTTCGCTTTTTAGTGCCTACTTCTCATCATAGAAAAGAATTACGAAACGGCGACACAAAAAAAATCTGTGTTGAAATATTTTCTTGAAATTGTTATGGAATCAAATTTGAGGTATACACTATCAATTAAAAAAAGAATCATCGAAATCGGACTACACTGAAAAAAGTTATGCATGGTCAAACATAAAAATAAATATATAAAAAATAAAATAATGTTCATAAAATGAAAACTACTGGGCTAAATAATGTTAAATTTTTGTGGGACCAAATGGCAACAAATCCGCATCAAACTAAAGAAGAATCACCTAAATCGGATCATAAATCTCGGAGTAATCGATGTACATACATAAAAAAAAACCAACCGAATTGAGAACCTCCTCCTTTTTGAAGTCGGTTAAAAAGTAGCCTATATCCCAGAGTTTAGGCCATTTTCATACCAAATTTCATCAAAATCGGTTCAGCCGTTTCATCGTGAAAGCGTAACAGACAGAGTTACTTCCGCATTTATAATATTAGTATGGATTATTTTAAGTCATAAACCCAATTATTGTTAGGGCTGTTGTTATTTGAAGAGGTCTCAACAATTACAGCCAGTATGTTTGCATACAGACTCTACAGTAAGTACAATTACTTACTAGTCCATCCATCTGCCTGGCCTTTTCCCAACTGTGTTGGAACTATGTTGGAAAAATCGGTTCACCCGTTAAAGAGCTACAGTGCCACAGACAGACACACAGTCACACAGACACGTCAAACTTATAACACCCCTCTTTTTCGTCGGGAGTTAAAAAGGTCAGGCAGATGGATAAGAGATAAGGTTGAAAATGTTAAACCAGCCAGCCAGCACCATAAACCAGCTATGCACATGCCATGTTATCTTTTCACCACTCTTGGTTGGTTGGACTAGCAGAGAATTCCTAAGGCATTAAGTCCGCTTTTGTACCATTGATGTGCATGAAGTATAAATAAATAAACCTCTAGTATATTTTTGTAATCACCTTTATGTATTTCCTTCATTACAACCTTGTATGTATTGTATTGTTCGCAAAATGTTTAGGCAATCAATTTAAAGTTTTTTGAATAAATTAAAGACGTAGTTCCATTGCTGCTCTTGGCTATGTTACGCACGTGTACTTTGCTTGCTGTATTGGTCCAGGGGTTCTAACGCTTACGAATAATTTTGCAGACAGAAAAAGGGCCCTAACCTTATTACCCGACTACGAAGGGTCATGATTCAACCAGGGGTACAATTTAAATGCTTGCCAAAATAACTTGTAGACCCTTTATGTGTTATTTTTGCTTATATTAGTTTTGCTTACCAAAATAGATAAATGCTCACCAAATATTGTGTGAGCTCAGAACTACGGACGCAAACAAGTTAGGTTAGAAGGGGATGGCGGGATCTTTTCGTGGGTTTTGCTTTAAACCACCCAGAAACAGGAACCCCTTCAAGCGGGGCTCCGTCGATCGGGACTCATGGAAACCGGCAAAAATGATTAAATTGAAAAGTGTGAAATAAAATATTGGGAACGCTCCATGTAAAACACTGGTATTCAACTGCATCTGGTTAGACTGGAATTTGAAGCCAATATAGTTGAGAAACGGGCTACACAGATGACGATTAAAACTTTAGCGGAACCCACGTTTTTATTGAATTAACTCTAATAGTGACCCAAAATGAGAAGAATTTAGGATTGCGTGATTCAGAAAATAGGAACAAGTTAAAGCTTCGTTCTCACTGTTGGTACAAAGTAATGTTGTTGTACAAACCACCAACAATTAGCTACCCCTAATGCATTAATAAACCTTAGGAGAGGGGGACACCAGTTGATGAAGCTGTTATGTAAAGTCACCAAAAGAGATAAGTACCAGGTCGTCGGAAATAGTTGAAGTTTAGATAGAAACCGATGCAAGTTTTCAAATGAAATTTCATTTAATTTATTTTCTGTTTCTTCTCTATTAATTTTATTTTATTACATTCAGAAACCTCCTTAGAAAGAAATATAGAAAGAAAAAAAGGAAAACTGTTTATTCACAGGAAAGTGACACAAATCGGTCCATCGGTTTCTAAGTAAATTTCAACTATTTCTGACGATCTGGATACTTATCTCTTTTAGAGACTAGTTATATAAACTTTTTGAATAAAGTAAACTGTCTTGTTGATCTCGTGGGCACGACTGCTCTGCTTGGGGTCTTAGGTCCGATTCCCAGGCTGGGCTACTGAGAATTTCCATTAGGAATTTCACAATTAGTAGCAGGCTGGAATTTGGAAACTGGTGGTGTAAAACAACATTTCAATGATTTAATTAAATTTCATTTGAAAACAGCCATCGGTTTCTAACTAAACTTTAACCATTTCCGATGACCTGCATACCTATCTCTTTTGCTGACTGTACATAGATAGATAAGGGTGAAGGGGGTGTTACAAATGAGACAGGTATGCAGGTCATCGGAAATGGTTGAAGTTTACTTAGAAACCGGTGGATATTTTCGAATGAAATTTAATTAAATCATTGAAATGTTTATTCTCTATTAAATTTATTTGATTTTATTCAAAACATTCACCGGTTTCCAAGTACACTTTAACAATATCTGATGACCCTGCATACCTATCTCTTTTGCTGACTGTACATAACTTTGCTGTTATTTCTTAACTTGTAATCTATACTCTATACATACATACAAATAAATAAAGTTGTGTTAAATTTCTTTTTATTTTATGAAGTTTATTTATGCAAGTCGCCAATCCGCCAAATTAAGCAAGCGTGGTGATCGTGAATGCTCGTGTCTTCTCAGTATGAGAAGACGTTTCTGCCCTACAGTAGAGCTATTATAGGCTCGTATTATTATTATGAAGTTTCTTACCCATTCTATTCCAAAGTTGAAGTTGAATTCCGAAGTTGAAGGCGCGCACTTAATTTCCACCTGACAAAACACTATTAAATACTTTCTTCAGGCGGCCAAAGAAGCGCTCCTTCTACTATTGTTTCAAGTCAGGTATATTTAGCCTGTACTGTCTCACTACAGGGCAAAGGCCTCTCTCTATTCCTTCCATTGTCTTGCCAATTCTTAAGGAAGCTATCCAAGTCATCCCGCCATCTCTTTCGTGGTCTACCGCGGCCCCGTCTCGTGGTCTACCGCGGCCCCGTCTCGCCACCAATTTTGGGATTCACGGGCCCATATGTCGTTCGGCATACGGCAGACATGTCCAGTCCAGTCCCGTTTAAGCTGGCCAGCCTTTAGAGCCACGTCAACGATCTGTGTTTTGGAGCGCAGTATGATATTACGAACGCGATCGGTTAATTTAACACCAAGTATACTGCGCTCTATAGCACGTTGGCAAACCTTAAGTTTGGACTTTTGGATGCTAGTCAAAGACCAAGTCTGTTGTGTGGCTCCATAGGTCAAGCTGGGAAGAATACACGTGTCCATTAGCTAGCGCTTCAGTGACATTGGTAGATTTTGAAGGGGCAACTAGATCCACTTCATTTTTTTTCAAAATAATGTTCTAAATTGTCATTAATGGTCTAATTGAAATAAATGATTGGCCATCGTCTTTGAGTTTTATAAAAAAAAATTGTCTAGTGTAGACCAAGCCTTATAACCTCCTTCTAAATGTTACCATTCTTTGCAAATGGCCAATTTACATTCAGAACTATATTTACCTCAGTATTAGCAGTCACACGTTGTGTAGTAGTTCAATTTCGTTTAAAAATATATCAATGTTTGATTCTAATAAAAATAATTTAATAACTTCAGTGAAATTGAGGCATATCAATGAGATTAAGGTGGGAGCTGTGAGGAATGGACCGTTTTGGGTGGTACGTGTTTCTGATCTATCATCATCATTTCAGCCGAAAAACATCCATTGCTAGACATAGGCCTCCCCCAAGTGTCACCACATTGACCGGTCCCGTGCGACTCGCATCCAGCGGATCACCGCAACCTTTATCAGGTCATCGGTCCAACTAGTGGGAGGCCTTCCAACGCAACGTCTTCCGGATCGTGGTTTTCATCTATACATACAAATAAATAAAATTTAAGTGTCTGTGTAATATCAAAATAACAGCTGTATTTTTATAAATTTTCTACTTGGTGAAAATCATTGACCACCTAAACCAGGCCAGGCCAGGCCAGGCCCACCTGGTAAAAGTATTATTGTTCTGTGACCTACACTCTGTCCACTGGCTTAAACGTTTTTTGACAGCTGCCACTAGTGAACAATATTTATGATTTTTGTAAAAACTGATACGTATAACTGTATTATAATGTCTGTAAGAGGTCATAAATAAGATAATCCAACAAGATAAGGCAGTTTGTATATTTATTTTATTACGCATTTTTAAGTTATCTTAAAGTAATCGGGAATAATTTCATTCTAAGGCAGTTGTCAAAAAACCAATAACCCAATGGACAGGGTATAAGTGTTGTTATTTTCAACAAACTTCAAAAAAGAAGAGAAGAAAGAGAGAGAGAGAAGAAAGAAGGATTCTCAATTCGCCACGTTTATATTTTTTGTTTTGTTTGACCACGCATATCTTTTTGCAGTGTAGTCCGATTTCGATGATTCATTTTTAACCGGCTTCAAAAAGGAGGAGGTTATCAATTCGGATGTTTATATATTTTTTTATGTATGTTCGGGCATAACTCTGTCATATATAACGGATTTGCAAAATTCTTTTTTGTTCGAAAGGGGTATATTCCGAAATGGTCCCAAATAAATTTTATCAAAATTGATTCAGCCCTTTTTGAGAAAATCAACAAAATCACAAAAAAATTACATACGACGTTTTAGTTTCTTCAATCTTTGGAGGACTTACAATCTCTGTTTTTAACTGTGTCGCTGTTTTTAATGGATTTGGATGTTAAGGCTATACTAAAAAGCGGAAAATAAAAAGTTTTTTGCAAAAAAAAAAGAAAATCGCCACTAAAAACTAAAAAGTGATAAATAACTTTAGCACAGAACACACATTAGTTTCGGAAGTCGGTGGCAATACAAAACAACAAAGCCACCGCCACCGACTTCCGAAACTAAAGTAATGTGTATTCTGTGTTAAAGTTATTTATCACTTTTTTGTTTTTAAAGGCGGTTTTAAAAAAAAAACTTTTTTAATTGATAGTGTATCATCAAACTTGGTCCCATATTAAATTTCATAAAAAAATGCCACCTTTAAGGGTAGAAAATTAAGGGATGTCTGATTTTTTTTAGTGTTACCGTTTCGTATTGTATGATAAGAAGTAGGCACTAAAACACGAAAAAAAACTGTTTTTACAAAAAAGACAACCGCCTTCAAAAAGTAAAAAAAAAATTGGCAAGTAATTTCGTCTTGTACTATAAATACAGGGAAAAGTCTAAAAATTATACATTTGTAATTAAAACATAAATAAATATATATTCTTTATTTATAACGAGCTTTCGTCCGCGATTTGGTCCGTATGAATATCGGTTATCGCGGATGCAGACGAAGTCCTGGATTAAAAAGTACCCTATGTGCTTTTGCAGGGTTCAAGTCAAAGTCAAATCATTTGTTTCAATTAGACCATTAAAAGGCACTTTTGAACGTCATATATAAAAAATATAAAGTTGATTCTAGTTGCCTATTACAAAAGGTAGTTTCGTATGGAAAAGAATGGGCAAGAAACTCCATACTTACTCTTTTAAAAATAAATGTGTACAATATTTTGCATCAAAATTTACAGTTTACAGTTATAATAACTATACGTGAATACGATGGACCTTGCATAAAAACACTATATTGAAAAACAAAATATTGTGTATGTATGTGTTATATGTCAAGCTATTTTCATACCAAATTTCATTAAAATCTGTTCAGCCGTTTCATCGTGGAACAGACAGAGTTACTTTCTCACTTTTAATATTAGTATGGATACGTACCTACCGGAACCCTCGGTGAGCGAGTCCAACTCGCATTTGCCCGGTTTTTTTTAGTCTTAGCATGTTACTCAGTAACTGGGTTGTGGAGGTCCGATAGGCAGTCGCTCCATGTAATACACTGGTATTCAGCTGCATCCGATTAGACTGGAAGCCGACCCCAATATAGTTGGGAAAAGGCTAGGCAGATGATGACTTGGAACACCATTATAAGTACTTGTCACAGCAAGCGATTTAACGATAAAGAGGATTCAATTTGATTATTGTAGTACCTAAAGAAGAAGTGGTAAACGCCGTGACGTCAGCTATCAGTTACAATAGCGGCACGTGGACAGAGTCGTGTTGGAGAGTGGGCATGGCAAGCTCACTTTTGCTCGAGGCACCAAGCAGAACACCCATATAATACGAAACTGTCGGTTTACCTACTTGAATTGTATTGTACGATCACATTTAATAAAGTAAGGTTAATTTGTACTGCATTGAATAATTAACCCGATACCACCGAACCCAAACGATGTCGGCGCTACCGCTCAGCCATCGCTGACGCCGACATACTTATTTTGATGAGACATGTAATAGAGGACGATATATCTATCAGTTTAGATCAAATTCAAACTCCCTATAGATTCAACATGATGACGATGTAAACAGAACATCATAACATAATTAGGGTTAATTATGCCAAAATTAACCAACACACGGAAAAAAATTATCACATCAACGGCGCCAATTCCATTGTTCACAAACTTAACTAAAATAAGACAATTGGCATCTCTTACTGCCTGGCAGCTGAAGAAAAGGGACGGCGAAAGATAAGAATCAGTTCTCGGTTACCCGCGACCTTGTCCAATATCGTCGGTCCATCTAGTGTGAGGCCTACCAACGCTGCGTCTTCCGATTCGTGGTACCCACTCGAGAACCTTTCTTCTCCGTCGGTTACCGGTTCTTCGAACGATGTGGCCTGCCCATTGCCACTTCAACTTGCACATTCTGGGAGCTATATCGGTGACCTTATAGTTCTTTGGCGAATTTCCTCGTTCCGGATTCTATCGCGCAAAGATACTCCGAGCATAGCTGTCTCCATGGCTCGCTGCGTGACTCTGAGATTCTCTAGGAGGCCAGCAATTAAGAACCACGTTTCTGTGCCATACTTATGTCATAACTGGCAGCACACACTGGTTATAAACTCTCGTCTTTAAGCACTGTGAGTAAGTTGGTGAGTAACTAGAGTGAGCCCTAAGCTTGTATACCTGCCGCCAATCTTAATGTGCGGCAGGGCCCTATAGGTCTTGCGACCGATCCGGGCCGCTGGGGTAGACACACCCAGACGTCCTGGGTGCAACTGAGGACAAACGGGGTGCAAATACTACCAGACCGCGACTAGGAGATCCCCAAGGCCGCGGTCGGAGCCCTTCCGACTGACTGCTTTCCTCTGAACCCCCTTCAAAGGAAAACAGTCGGCAACGGGTGAGGCGGGCCACTTGGGATCGTTGACACCGTTAGGTTGCCATCCAAGAACATCTCTAACTCAGGTTAGAGATGTCAAATTAGTTTTTTCTTGAACTTCGCCGTGTTTTTAATTAATGCGACTAAATACCCCTTTTTAATGTCAAATTATAACCAAAAATGTTACATCTTGTTAATCTATTAAAGTTTCCGTTCACTGTATTAAAGCAGATGACTTTTAAACTAATCATTGTTACTTAAAACACGAAAATCGGAAATGACCAAAAAAATTTAACATTGTTTACCCATACAGAGTAGATAGATAGATAAATCATTTATTTAGTGCACCCAAAAGACATATATATCACAAAACAAAAAAAAAAACAAAACAAATCAAATAAGGGTTAAACAAAGTGTGGTGTGCGTCTCAAGGTTGCACCAAATTGGAGTTCAGCTCAGCATATGTCAGGCAATTTGTACCCGACGCTGATATTCTGCTGAATCCCTGCAGTGACATATGGTCGTCGAGCAGATAAGATAAATTGATGTTGACGGGTATTGTGGCAAAGTTTTATGCATTTTATGGATTCGGTTCCCTTCAAAATGGTTGAGCTAAATGATGCCGATCCGTGCGTCATGTTCGTGAACGGGCGCCGTTAGTTGGGACTGGTCATCTCTTAGCTGCCTCGGTTATTCTAAATTTGTTGAATTGCTTAATATGATTATATTTTCATCTAGACCTCTTTTAACGTACACGACTTGTTACATTGTTCTCACATTGTACCCCTAGATTCAACATGAATGATGTAACCGGAATTTGTAACATATTATTGATTTTAAAAGAGTATTCATGGAGTTTCTTGCTCGTTCTTCTCCATAGAAACCTACTGTTTGGAACGAGCAACTAGCTTCAATTTTGTGACTGACTGACTCTGACAATTCAAAAGTACCTGTGAATGGTTTATTTGAAATAAATGATTTTGAGTTTGAGTTTGCATTGTTCTGTCGATGTACAGACGCCAGCACATCAAGATACCCGAAACTGACAATATTTCCCAATCAACTTTGAACCTTATGCTTTAGCGATAAAGTCTAAAATCTATTAAAGAAATTTGACAGATTGTAGTAGCTTGATGTACTGCCGTCTGTACATACCTACAATTACAATAATTATAAAAAAAAAACATTATCAATTCATCATCATCATTTGTTCATTTTGTAAATGAACTCCTAAAGGACAATGCCAGAAACTCTATAGAACTTTGCCCCACTCAATAAAGTCATGTAAAAGCTTGCAATACGTAGCATCTTACTGCTTATTCATTGCTGATAACTAAACATTAGTCTTAATGGCTGCAGAACTTGCCGTTTCTGTTTAAATAAAAAAACTGTATTTGCATTCCTTTTAGCATTGATTTGTAATCCGCAAGTAATAATAATAATGTTGTTCATTTGCCAACAAAAAAGTCCTTTACATTTCCTTATAATCTACAATAGTCTACATTATCAATTAGGTTCTCAAAAAAAACAAATATAAGACACAAAGAAAGCATTTTGCTAATGAACTCCACACTCGAGCCTGTCTCGTGGAAATAAACCAAGAACGCAAGTTCGCAAAATCGCAAGTTCTAAGGCAAAACAATGTATTATAATAAGATTCTATGATCATTACAATTATTTTATTAAATTAAATGTTCTGTAAATGGGTGGGGCAGGATCTGGCATTGTCATTTCGACCTTACAAATTATTATGACCTAATGCCAAAACACTTTAAAGTTGTTTAAAAGGCGTAGTCGGGTGGATGGAGAGAAAATGTTTCACTAATGCTATATAGCCTATGTTACTCAGCGATAAAGTAGCTTTCAATTGGTGAAAGAATTTTTGAAATCGGACCAGTAGTTTTTGAGTTTATTCGTAACATACAAAAATACAAATCTTTCCTCTTTATAATATTAGTATAGATAATACTCTAAGAATGTCAATATTTTGTGATCAAAAATAAATCAAGTCGGAGAAAAATCCATCTCAGATGGATGGATGGATAAAAAATAACCACAGAAAGGATGGCGGGGTCTAAAGCCATCCCCTTCTAACCAAACCTAACCTGTCCGAGTCGGGGTGCCCCAAGTCCCGAGCTCGCTTCGCTCGCTCTTGTACATTTTAAGGGCGCGTATTCGATTTAGCGCAACTCAAAATCTAAACGATTGCTAGAACGGCGTAGCAGCATTGACACACACTAGTACAACACAATGGTCTGTTTGTGTGCATCAGAAAAAAAAATATGCAATAATAAGCACGAATCATTGAAATTGATCGGCAAACGACAGCGCACGATGATTTGCAGTGCTTTTTAAAATAATTGTCTAAAATAAATGAGCTCGTATAACGGACTGAAAAATATTCTGTATATTAAACATAACTTTTACTTTCAAAAAATAAATATATCTGTTAAGTTTTTATTCAAATACTGGTGAAAAAAAATTGACAAAATGAACCGATTTTCTACTGTTGTTGTTGTGTTTTTTAATACATAATAGTAATATTTTCGTAATTTTGGTATTGTGGCAAAGTTTTATGACTGTAAAAAACGCCTAAAATAAAATATTTTGGCATATTGTAATGTTTGTATTCGTCCTGAAAGTTAACTCTGACGTCTATTTTCGTAAAACGATATGAAAGAATTGTCTTCGCTTTAAAAAACCATAATTAAAAATTATACTTTTACTCTGTAGCCGTCTAAATCAAGACTTAATCTTTCTAAAACTGTAAGTTGTCTTTTAATAATCTGCTCACATAATTACGATATTGCTCTGGGCAAAACGCAAAAACATAAAGTTTTCGTCACGAATCGAATACGCGCTCTTAAAGCAATCATAGTGGTTTATTTAAGTGGTGTATCTTAGTAGATTTGGTGATCATTTACTACCTACATTTGATTTATATTATCCATACTATATTTTACTATTTAATATTATAAATGCGAAAGTAACTCTGTCTGTTACGCTTTCACGATGAAACGGCTGAACCGATTTTGATGAAATTTGGTATGAAGATAGCTTGAACCCCAGGGAAGGACATAGGCTACTTTTTATTCAGAGACTTCGTCTGCATCCACTATAACCGACATTCATGCGGACGAAGTCGCGGGCAAAAGCTAGTAATATATATTTTTTGGTAGCTTAGGATTTTAAAGGGTTTTTGGTGGTCATTATATTTATTCCAGAATCTGAGTTTAGCGCCCGCCTCTCATTCCTGAGATTGAGATTTTTCCTAATTCAATATGAACCTTATCAATTTGTATTAAAGTTGAAAATCTATCAAATAAATTTGACAGATAGTTCTTGCTTGATGTGCTCGCCTCTGTACTTTCTGAAACCTGAACCAAATAACCCCCAAGAAAACCGGGGATTAAAATAAGTCTGTAATCACCAATTGGACTTGGGCAAGCGAGGAGATAAATGCCTTCTCTTTATTCTGCCTTCTCTATATGAAGAGAGCTATGCCCTGCAGGCAGGTTAATATTATAATTAAGAAAACATTATAAGAACAACTTATATATTAAAAGTAAATATTAAAATAAGCACTTTACAATTATGGTGGATCTGTTTGAGAAGAACCCGGTTCTGTTTTCGTAGAAACTTGTTGAGATAATGCCGTTCTTTCTCTTTGTGCGTTTCTATAGCGGCATGGAAACAGAAGTACAACATGGAATATTAATAAAAAACACATTAATATCGATATGAATCCGTTAAATAATACCTTTAAGTTTGAATCTGTATCTCTCGTAAACATCTCGGAAATAATAAAGGAGATTTCCAGTATAACGGACCAAACCAAGCCGTAGGTTTGTAAAAAAACAGAAGTTTTTAATCTCAGCAAAGACCCAATCAAGAATGTTCCAACAAATATGTATACCGTGAAAATTGTAACAGCGCACGATAGATTGTGGGAAATGCTGAGCTTTCCGTGAATATTCAGTCTCTCATTGAAAAGAAGTATGCTGTTGATAACCAGAATTAGGAATCGTATCAGTTGAATCATTGCGACGTTTCTTTGTTCCATTATCAATAGTAACCGCGTCACACATATCTAACATTGATTATTTACTTTTTACATCTAAAGTATTTTTTGTGTCTGTTTTCATCAGTTCACCACTGATTGAATCCCGCTCTCTTGACAAGAACTGTCAAGAACTGACAAGAACCCACAGAGGTATACCTGTGGTGTTGCTCTTAACTTCTAAATCATAAAAGTGTCTGTCAGATATAAGTCATTTTTACTTTGTGATTGAAATAACGTTTATATTTGTTTTAAACGCGTCGAAGCTCGTACTATTTTTGTCTTCAAGCGATAGGTTCATTTCTAGTTCAAGTTATTGTAGACCAAGAAGCTTATAGGTGAAAGTGGAGGCAACACTCTGAACACCTAAGTGAAACCAACTGTGGGCAGACGCTCTCTTTCTGAATGCATACATAAGATAAAGAAAATACATGTCACTGTCTGACACACACTGAAAGAGAGCGTCTGCCCACAGTTGGTTTTACTTAGGTATTTAGAGTGTTGCCTCCACTTTTATCTATAAGCTTCTTGTGCAGAAAAACTTTTGACAGTAATTGTCATCATTCTACTGTATACTATTTCTAAGTAGGCCTTATTCCAAAGAGTCTTCAATAGTGGTCTATGGTATACGAGCACATCAGGGAGCTTCCGCATATTGGCACACAACAATTTTGACCGCAGAACCTCCGACCATTGGTTTTTCAACTTCATAGTCATAATAACTGTTCTTGCAGTTATCTAATGTCCTCTGCAGTCGCATTTGGGCAACACAACTGGTCCTATAGACAAAACCCTTTTCTGTTAGCGTTGACGCCAAAGGAAAAACCAAATTGTATGCAGTTGACGTTTGCTCACCAGATGTCACGTGATGCTGATCTTAACTGATGATACGGCCTAAGATACCTTTAGTCGCTGATTACCTAAAACGCAGTCTGCCAATTTCGCGTTATGCCTAGGCCTAACAAGAGATCGGCGTATTGATATTTAGACCTATTGCGTATTAGCTAATAAGCAAAGTAGGCGACTTGAGATTTTGGTTTAGTGCGTATTACTTCAAGGGCGAGGTAGGTATACTGAGCGTTAGTTTATGAGCGAGGCAAATTAAGACTTAGTTTCAGTCCGGTGTGCGGGGCCGCACCATACCACAGGCCATACCCCTGGTGGTATGGTGATTCGTTGGGTTAGGCTTGGTTAGAACTGTGACCATCAAAGTGCGAAGGCGAGCGAGCGCAGCGAGCGGTGCCGCGGCAGCGGCCGCCGAGCGCCAGATCCCCTCTATTGTATTGAAGTTTGTATTAAACATTCGACTCTCGCGAATGTCTTATCGCTAAATTCCCATATGAGAAATAGGTTTATTGCGACATAGTCATGTCGCTAAATTACCATAGTAAGAAATAGGTTTACTGCGACATAGTCGTATCGCTAAATGGGCAATACGAGGAGTAGTCCTATTGCGAAATAGACAAAAATATACTTAGTCCCAGCGCTTATTTTAAATGACATTTTGGCATAACGCGAAATTGGCAAACTGCGTTTTAGGTAATCAGCGAGTAAAGGCTAAGATAGAGCACGTTTGCTTATGAACCGGTTCGCTTGTGCCTTAAAGATACCTGAGATTTACTCGAGATTATATTGGGAACAGAGAGGCGGGCAGTGAATTCCACAGTCTGGCAGTTCGCACAATAAATGTACAAAAAAAAGCAAAGCACTTATTTGGAGACCGTGGTGCGAGGTAGGGAAAGGGGGGGGGGGGGATAAGAAAACACCATGATTCGTACTTCTCCGTTACTGAATTAATGAATTCTCCTAACCAGCGGTTTATACACATGGTGCGTACGTGATACTATTGTAATAAAACTACGAACACATCTTATTTACCTTAACTTAAAGTATGTGTTATATGTGTATTATACGTGACGTGCTGCAGTGCTATTCTGTTGCAATTTTCCTCGGTGAACACCTAGGTGAAGTGAGCTCAGATACTAGGGATTGACAAAGCAGACGGGCAGATGACAGCTCACTTCACCTAGGTGTTCACCGAGGGAGATTGTAACAGAATAGACATACTGATGTACGTTATACTTGACTTTACACCACAGTGGAACTTCGACCGTATAGCGATGATGCTTCGCCGTATCTCTGCTCGTCCGGTGATGGAATAGGGATGGGGGAGTTAACTTGTGCAATTTCGAAGCACACTCTCTGAAATGTACCCCATAAAAGACTGATAGGCTGGTGTTCAGGCTTAAGAGCACCCATCCCCATCGAACAAACTTCAGCGCGAGCGTAATTGTTTTTTTTTTTTGTTTCAACCAACGCTAAGCTCGGAAACAAACGAGTGAGCGAGAACGCGATAACATCACAGGAAAATTGGCGCCCGGAAATTTCACAAAACTTGTTCTAGGACATTTGGTAAAAATATTAGTAATTTAGAATCTCCATTACATTTGCAAGGTTTCTATTAAGCTGTTTTTTTACTTTTTCAATGTATGAGTGCATTATGAACGGCCAAAGTTCAGTTAAAATTGTGCAAAAGAGCTGATTTTCGGACGTGTTTACTGAATTTGTTTCTCAAAAAAGTTTATTTTTGGCTTCATACCCATAAACCACAAGATACCTGTGTGTTAAAAATATTTGGAAAATAATTTGTTATAACGCCATAATCGCGTACTTTTTTTTTTTTTTTTTTTTTTCTGTATGGCATCTCGCAGTTCAACCTGAGGGTTGGTTACTGCTTAACCGGACAATCCTGTGGTGCCTTAAAAGTGACTTTTAGGGCCTCCAGCCAGGGCAAAAACTTATAAACTAAGTGACTACGCTAAGGGCACCCCCTGTGGGGTACGAGCCTCGGCTTAGGTCGCCACTGAGAGAGGGCAGCAAAGGGACAGGCTGGATCGGGTCTCCATTAATTAGGGGCTATTTTAAAGCTAAGAGCTCAGCGACGCGGGCTGGCGCTAGCAAGGGTCGGGGGGGGGGCGTTACGGGGTCGTCGCGAGGGACCTCGGCGGCGAGGTCGGAATGACGGTAATTTGTGTCTGTGTTTAACTAATGTGCTAGTGGCCCTATTTCTTTCCTGAAGGAGGGTAATAGCGTCATCTGGATCGGACAGGGTATGACGTGGACGACGGGTCCTGCTAATACGGGAAGGGGTATATCGGGCGGCCGCTACGACGAGCGGGTTGCGGTGTTTCTCCGCTTGATCGAAGAAGCGCTTACAAGCGCGCTTCATGAACTGACGGATGGTCGGGAGTTTGAGATCGAGATGAAGGTTCTCGTTGCGAACATAGAACGGGGCGCCCGTTATTTTTCGCAAGAAACGGTTTTGTAAGGTTTGCATTCTGTGGAGACGGTATGCCTTTACGTGTGCGAATACAGCACAGGCGTAGGTCATGATGGGACGAATGCACGCTGTGTAGGTACGCAATTTGCACTTGAGTGACAATTTGCTACGTGCATTCAACATACAGTGAAGCCTACCTTGAGCGAAGGCGGCGCGCGAACGCGCCTGCTTTATGTGCTCCGCGAAGGTTAGGTGGCGGTCGAGAATGACTCCTAGGTATTTGGCTTGCTTCTCCCAAGGGATAGGCTCGCCGAACATGGATATCGGACTGGGAAGGGAGGGGTTGATGCGCGGTTTGGAAAACAGCACTGCCTGACTCTTAGCGGGGTTGACTGTGATTCTCCATCTCCGGAACCAAGCGCCTAGTGCGTTTGCGGAGTCTTGGAGGATGCGGGCTATGCGGACTGGGTTGGAACCAGTGCAATAAATGGCCGTGTCATCGGCGAATAAAGCCAAATGAGCCTGTCTGCTCTTTGGAATGTCACTGGTGAACAGCGTGAAAATGAGAGGGGAGACCACGGAGCCCTGGGGGACTCCAGCACGTATGGGACGTGGAGACGAGAGTGCCCCTTCGACGCGATAACGAAAGGTACGATTCGACAGAAAGTCTCGTAAGATCAGTACGAGACGATCCGGCACACCCAGTAGGTATAGCTTGTATATTAAGCCATTGTGCCAGACTTTGTCGAATGCCTTCGCTATATCGAAGAAGAGCGCACCGGTCTTCAAGCCGCGTTGGAACCCAACGCTTACATGCTCGACGATGCGGTGGACCTGTTGGACGCAGCTGTGTTCGGTACGAAAGCCGAATTGCTCGTCGGGAATGAGACTCTTAGCTTCGACATAATCTTTGAGACGCTTATAAATAAGTCTCTCGTAGATTTTGCCGAGGGTGTTGAGTAAACTAATGGGGCGATAACTAGATGGGTCAGACTTGGGTTTGCCTGGTTTCGGAATGCCGATAACAGTGGCTTCTTTCCATGCCTGAGGAAAAATGTTATTGCTTAGAGCGCCATTGAAGATGGCGGTCATTAGCATTATCAGGGCGGCGGGTAGGAGTTTAAACACCTTATTGGTGATGCGATCAGAGCCAGGGGCTTTGCGGGGTTTCAGCCTCATGATAATATCCTGCACTTCGTCTGGGGTGACGGGGGGCAGAGGATAATCAGGGTCTTCGACGGGGGGAAGGGAGGCTCTACGTTCAACTTCAGCATCGACCTTGGAGAGGTGCGCTTGGTCTACTGGTAGGGAACTAGGAGAGCATTGTGACTCAAGGCTGTCGGCTAGGCACTCAGCCTTTTCTTCGTTATCGAAAGCGACGGTTTTGTCGGGTCGAACTAGGGGGGGCATGGAGGCCTCGTTAGAGGAACGAAGTGACCTCTGCAACTGCCAGAAGGCTAGGTGCGTGGGCTCTAGTTCGCTAAGCGTCTTGTCCCAACGGTTTGAGCGCCACTCCGCAATGCGTTCCTTTACAGCACGCTGTAGGGAACGCATGTGGGCTTTGTTCGCATCGCAGGGGAAGGCGCTATATGCACGGACAGCAGCGTTCTTCTCGGTCAACAATTCACGCACATCATCTGGTAGTTTCCAGCGATGATCACTCATCGCCGGAACCTCCCTTGAACAATCGTTCAAGACAGATTGCACGTGACTTGTGAACGAGTCGATCGCGGCCGTCGTGTCTGCGACTGTCACCAAGTGGTCGGGTATGGCGTCCAAGTCTGGCGACGTGGTGGATTGTAGGCTTTCGCTTACTTTCCTCCAGTCGGTTATAACTTGTGTCGGTGGGGGCTGACTGGGGTCAGCAGGGCCGGTACGAGAATTTAATTCCATGACCACAGGCCGGTGATCGGAGGTGAGCTCGTGTAGCGTCTCAATGGAATGCAAACGGAGGTTCACATTCTTGAGCAGCGCTATATCGAGGATGTCGGGACGATGGTTGGGGTCATGGGGGAAATGAGTGGGAGTCATCGGTGCGATGACATCGAAGTTAAGGGAGGAACACAGGTGGAACAGGGTCCTACCTCTAGTGTTGGTCGTGTTGCTATTCCACGCGGGATGTTTGGCATTGAGATCACCCGCCAGTAAGACGGAGTCACCTAGGCCAAGAAGGACGGTGAGATCATCCTTGAGGAGGATGGGGTCCTCCGATGGAAGTGGAGGGACATAGACTGAGACAATGAATAACGGCTGATGACCGGTCATGCCGAGCCGACAGACTGAGACCTCTAGGAGGGAGAGGGGAGGAGGGTCCATAGGGGAGCAGTAGAGGGACTTTTTGTAATAAATAAGGGTGCCACCCCTATGACAGCGGGTCCTATCGTTGCGAACTAAACTATAGTTGGCAATTTTAGGGTCCCGGTGATACGGCTTGAGAAAGGACTCCTGGACAAGGAGTAAGTCGAGCTGATGGTCGCGGAGAAAGGTAGCGATCTCATCACGTTGATTGGTAATGCCATTGGCATTGAAGAAGCCTAACTTTAGGGAACGAGGTTTGAAGGTTCTTTGCCTCTCGTTGTTCATTGGAACTAATAGGGGTATAGAACTTCGAGGGCTTGCGTAACCTCTGGGTACGCTTGGAAGCAAGCATTAAGCTTGAAGATGTCGCCTCGGCTGGCGATGATGTCCCTAGCCATCAATTTGGTGGCGGGGTTTCTGTACACCTGGAAGGCGAGGTGCACGGTGCGAACTTCTTCTTCCGTAGGAAGATCGATGGTTTGAGACTTTAAAGTCTGCTATTTTTATAATTTCGTCGGATTGTCATTTTGCTAAAGTTCGTAATCTGCTAAATTCATAATGGGCGAAAACTGCACAATGACGTTCTAATGATAGGTCACTGATCAAAGGAACTGTCAAAATTTTAGCAGATTACCGCCTGAGTCAGTCATTCATTGTCATTTTGTACGAGATTACCATTCTATATCATTTCTTTCAATAGCGTGTCAGTGGTTGACCATTGGGAAGTCATAATGACGCCATTATATTAGTAGATTACCAAACTTGTCAAAATCAACAATTATGAAATCAATGATAGACCATTCTGACACTATTGTAATAGCAGACTTAAGACCCAGGTAGAGAACACCTAAGGCGTAAGGCCGCCTTTGTACCGATGCACAGAGACCACCACAGCAAGCTACAACAATCTGTAAAATTTCTTTGATAGATTTTCAACTTTATTCCAAAATTTTAAGGTTCATATTCGTTTGGGAAAATTTTACAGTTTGTAAAAGGCTTGATGTGTTGTCTGTACATGAAGTTTAAATATAAAAATCTGTTTCTTTGCAGGTCCACCTCCGAGACGATATCAAATCAATTCGTTCTGATAGCAGTTCGGAAGAGAGGAGACCTAAAGGATGGAAGCTGGTCAGGAACATGACGTCAGTAGCTGGAGCCTTCACCGGGAAGGCTAAAGAAACGTATGCTACATTACCAGGGACACCACATCCAAGTTTTCAGGTACTTTTAGTTTGAAGAGATGAGGAATTGAAGTGGTAGTGGACTGGCCATGATGGTCCAAAGGTTGTCGCCCAAGAGCTCTTTGGGCGCTTTTCATGTCATGCGTAAGGTCGCCCGCAGGCGGATCTGGTCCGCATACGGGTAATAGCACGCTCCTGGCCACACGCAGACAAAGATTTCGTTTGCCGCTGCAGTGTCGTGCGTGTCACCAGTGACGAAAGCCGCAGTCAATCCGCGTTTCGCGCGCGTGCTGCCCGCATGATAGGAAAAACATGTATGAAATTATAGGATGCGAACCAGATCGGGTATAAATATGCATGACAGGAAAAGGGCCCCAAACCACGAGTTTTGTCACTAGCGACACGTACGATACTGCAGCGGCAAACGGAATCTTTGTCCTGTGGCCTGGAGCGTGCTATTACTCGGTCCGCGCGCGGGCTAAAATACGCATGACAGGAAATGGGACCTTTATGGATCTGGAGCAGTACCACCACTATACCCATTTCAGCTGCAAAGTAGCGGTTCTGTGTTCCAGTTTGAAAGGTATGGGTGCCGGCATCCGTTTGGTGCCGGCCGCGAATAGCACCACCCCATTTCTACCCGTGGGTGACGTAGAAGACGACGAGAGATTGACCAGAGGATGGGCAGCAGCGTCCTTCTGAGTACCATAACACTACTGCGATCGCCAACATGCATCGGCCAAGCATGGTGAATATGGTTGAACCATCCCTATGAGTGGGCGTCTAAAGGTTGACATGATATACATGATTATTAACAATGCATTATTGACGTTTTAATTCTGAATGGGCTATAGATATTTTCCCATATCTATACTAATATTATAAAGCTGAAGTGTTTGTTTGGTTGAACGCGCTAATCTCAGGATCTACTGGTTATTTATTATTATTATTTATTTATACTTCATGCACAAAGGTACAAAGGCGGACTTAATGCCTTAGGCATTCTCTACCAGTCAACCAAGGGTGGTGAAGAGATAACATGGCATGTCGCAAGTAGTGTAGTTCGAAGTTCGAATTGAAAAAATCTTTTTGTGTTGGATAGTCCATTTATCGAGGAAGGCTATAGGCCCATGCGAAGCCGGGTCGGCCGCTAGTTTTAAATATTGCATTGATATACTCGGAAATGTTGCATACTACATAAAATAAAGTGATCCTAAACTGGCAATAATAATTATTGCCAGTTTAGGATCTTCATGACCCTAGTATTTCAACCCCAATTCTCAATTCAATTCTCAATTCTTTATTGCGTATCATAATGTATGTAGTTGGTAGGGATATAATTATAACAGTCACAATTATGGGATGCAACTTGTGTCGACACCTTAGCGCCATCCCATCTTCCTAGCACATCGTGTTGTGCTGGGGTGGCTGGTGCAGGTCCCGAAAACCCCAACTGACTCAAACATATAATTTCCAAGAAAGTTGTTATATTTACGTCGTTTGAGGTTTTCGGCACCTGCAGCAACCACCCCAGCACAAAACGACGTGCTAGGAAGATGGGATGGCGACGATAGAAAGGTGCGACACAAGTTGTATCTCACACCAAAGGCCTACCCAACTTCCACGGCATTATAACCATTCTATCATGCCGTGGAATTCATTGTTTTTAGGGACATTGCAAAACGGCTGGTCGACTCTTCGCGTGATTACATATCTGGTTTTTTTGCCAAAGAATTAGCATTGCCATACAACGTAGTAACGCTGCTAGCCTTTTGAACACTAGTCCATTAAGAGCGATGCGGACGAGTTTCTTGTGATTCCTGTGAACCTTCCATTGTACCTACATTATTCTGTTAATCTATACTAATAAGCTGAAGAGTTTGTTTGTTTGTTTGGTTGAACGCACTAATCTCAGGATCTACTGGTTCGAATTGAAAAATTGTTTTTGTGTTGGATAGTCCATTTATCAAGGAAGGCTATAGGCCCATGCGAAGCTGGGCCGGGTCGCTAGTAATAAATAAAGTATTTGTTTCAGTCCAAATCAGACAGCAAAAGTTCTGACTATGACAACGAGGATAAGAAACCATCGTTGCCTCTGTATCCTAATGAAAAAGACGAGGATGTAGGCGAAACCAGTCCCGACGTACGTATGTATTAACATTACCATCTCTGAATAAATTGTACAGTCATAGGTAAAATGTGGGGTGTCCGGGATAGAATAGCAAAACTTTTGAAAATTAAAGACAATTTGAGTGAAATTAAATATTTAAAAGAGCTTTCGAAACTAATGTATTTATTACAGTGGCGTTATAGAGAGCTAATTTCAGATTAGTTTCCTACTATTTTGTTTCATTAATTATTTAACGTAATGGCACTTAATAAAACAGTCCCAGTAAGAAGCTTGCAAAACAAAGATTCTTGCTTCAAGCATGCAGCATGCAAGCAGGCATGCAGCATGCAAGCAGGCATACAGCATGCAAGCAGGCATACAGCATGCAAGCAAGCATGCAGCATGCAAACAGGCATACAGCATGCAAGCAGGCATGCAGCATGCAAACAAACATGCAGCATGCAAGCATGAAACATGCAAGCAAGCATGCAACATGCACAAGCATTGTTTCTGTCACGACTCCGGCGCTGCGGGGTCTGGGCGGCCCCACGCGAGTTTATCGTCGCAGATGGCTTTAACGCTCACCACCGCAGCTTCGGCTTGCTGGCCGGCTCAGCCGGCCAGCCTCAGCCGCGGCCCCCGGTCCCCCGGAAAGGCCTTTGTTCAACAGTGGACGTTTTCCGGGCTGATGATGATGAATGTTATTTAGTTTAATGGGCATGCGTAGTTATGGGTTGTGTGAGGTTGTTTTACATCCCGTATGTGTACACTAAAGCCCTATTTCCACGGTGCAATTAAGTTGCCAGTTGAATGCAAGAAGTAGAACCAACAATGAAAGTTGCACCGTCTGAACAATGCTTAGACGATGTAAGTAATTGCTTGCTTCAATTTCATTGTATGCTACAGGCTCAAAACCTGCATCATGGGCCCTTGAGCTCCTGTAATCCAAAACCAACAATGGCGACCACAAGAAAAGCACCACAAGGTCACTGTCAATCGGGTCACGGTTATGTGTCAGTAGCTGCCACCGGCTTGTTGTCGCGGGCAAAAGCTGATATAATAGATTTCTGCTCTTGTCTATCTTGTTTCACATCTTGTTTTATGTACAAGACAAAAGTTTATATAATTGTTTTTGGGCATTGAATGAGCCAGTATCACTAACCTTTTGTTCTCAGGGTTTGGAGCCGGAATCCTTGTTATTTAGAGATGGAAGACGAAGGATAGACATGGTGCTGGCTTATGAAGAAGAAGATTATGGCGTCATGACAGAAAATGAAGCGAGGAAGCGAGAACATAGGAAAATATTTCAGGTAATTATAGTGTATAGTTTTATACCTGGTATGAAGTGTCCAAATAAGTATGTGGTGAAATTAAACCATAAAAAATAAATAAACAGGCATTTTATTAGGCATTCAGTCCACCTTTTTACGTTTGTATAAGAAGTCTAACTTAATAATTATAGAGAGCATTGATTAGACCATAAAAAACGATATGAATTACCCCTTTTTTACACTTTGTCATGAACAAATGAACAACATCTACACGATAAAGAAAAGTTAACTTGTGGTATCTAGAATGATGTTTTTAATCAATAGTAAAAGTTTGTGTCACGATGTATAATCTATTGTGTATACACAGTGGGTTATTGGGTTATTGGTATTCCGTTAATGGGATGTAGGGGCGGTCATTTATAACCAATGACCCCTTGTAACTCAAGCAAATGTAAACCCTTTCAAGTGATCAAATATGACTTTTATAACTCTGTATAAACATATACTGCTGTTGAAATTTATTGACTAATAAAAAAGTAGATACAGAAATTACATTATCATTGATATTTTGTTACAGGAAAACCTAATAAAGGAAGGTCTAGAACTGGAATTAGAGAACAAATGCCTGTCGTTCGACGAGAAGACTTGGTTCCTCAAAATTCATTTACCTTGGAAGACTGAAACGAGATTATCAGAGGTTATAGGAATGAAGCTACCAACTCGTCGGTTCATTCCTCTATCGGTGAGCGCTTGGGTTAGTATAACGGGTGTAAAAGAGACATTTTACGAAACCGAAAATTACATATTCTTCCCATCTTTGTGATCATTTTTTGTTTTTGGACCAATCATGACAACCTTCTAGTTACGAAGATATTGAAGATCAAAGTTTCACAAAACAACAAAAACGTTTTTTTACGAAAACCAAATTGAAAACTTCTAAGTTAAAGACCCTGTTACTGTACTGTTACTTATACTTTGGGCAGCTCGTGGCTAAGTAAGAGCCGTATGGATCGACCAGTTATTATCGTTAAGCTACGCTTGTCGCGGTCGGTCCGTAGATGGGTGATCATCTACTTCATACCGAGACCACACCGTGCCTCAGAATGCACGTAAAGCTGCTTGTCCCGGCTGTCATTCGTGGATCTTTGACAGTCGTTATAGATAGTCAGAAGCCAGAAAATTTGAGAAACAGTCTTACCAAGGGGTATCATGTTTCCCAGTAACTGGGTTGTGGTGGTCAGACAAGCAGTCGCTCTATGTACAGACGCCAGTACATCAACCCATACCTAAATGTCAAATTTTCCCAATTAAATATGAACCTTATGCTTTTATAATAAAGTTGAAAATCTATCAAAGCAATTTGACAGATTGTAGTAACTTGATGTGCTGGCCTCTGTACATTACTTGTATTCAGCTGCATCCGGTTAGACTGCCGACCCCATTATAGTTGGGAAAAAAGCAGATGATAACTGTTACAATGTTTTGCATACGTTACATAGCACGCTACTATATGTATCAATAATTTTTCTTAATGCCACTCAGTATGATGGGCTGTATGCATAATTAGCGGCTCCGTAATGTGTCTTTATACACTATTGAGTGGAAATTATATATTTTATGTATATATTTGTGTGTACTTTAGAAGTGCCTTCGCTGCTGGACGGTGCTGGCTCCCTCTTGATTGAGTCAGCCAGGTTTATCTTATTGCTTGCGAGTTTGTCGCTAGTACGGGCTCATTATATAGGGTGACTGGTAATTAGTGTACGATACTTATACACGTGATTGTGTTCATGATTACAAACAACTTTCCCGAAGAAAAATGTTTTTTGTACTGCTTCACTTTAGGTCACAGGCGTGCGCGCGCGTGAATTTCATACGGCTGTTGTGTTATTGTGATAAAAGGGAACCAGTACAAAAAACATTTTTTCTTCGGGAAAGTTGTTTGTTATCATGAACACAATCACGTGTTTAAGTATCCTACACTAATTACCAGTCACCCTATATATACTGATGATAATAATATCTGAGGAGGCTCTCGTTGGGCAGCTAGATTAAAGGCTTAGTTCAGAAAGCGGTACTCCTAGATATGGCGCGTATGGCTTGGACCCTGTTCCCGATGTTTTTATTTTTATACAAATATTTAAAAATTTAACTTAATATGTATATTAAATAAATAAATGATAATAATAATACTACCAACCTTTGTCCACTGCTGGGCAAAGGACTCTTCCCATAAAGAGAAGATAGCAGCATTGATCATCACGCTTGATCAAAACGGATTGGCGTTTTCTGACTTATATTAATTACTTGCTGACCCGACAGACGTTGTTTTTTCGCTATCTACCTACTTACCTGCCAATCTACCTACCCTACCAACTCTTCGTGCTCTACTTACCCTACCCACAACCCTATAATTTCTAATTGAAAATTGTTTAACAGAACGATGAAAATAAATCAGAAAAGGACAAGCACTGGTATTCAAAATGGCGGCGGCGTTGGAAGCAGCTGTATGAATACGAACACTCAAGAATAACAGCCGAACCTTCGTTCTACGGAGCTGCAGACCAGAAGGGGGCTAGACGCGAAGAGGTGTTAGTAAAATTTTGGCAATCTTTAAAATTCAGGATGTGAAGAGACCACTCCCCATTTTCATCCTAGGGAAGCGTGCTCCTCCTTTGACCGCATCATCACTTAATATTGGGTGAATTGCGGCCAAACGAAAGCCTATTCGTATAAAAAAGTTCCAATAGAAATCAAGCTCCATTCTCCTTAGGCTCTTTCCAAATCTTCGTTCTACGTAGCTGTAGACCAGGGGGCTTTGGTAAATCTTTAGTATACAGAGTATGCAAAGCCTATTCACCAAGCTCCTTTCTCTTAGGAACCTATCCGAAACTTCGTTCTATGAAGCTTGACTCCAGAAGGCATTACGGCAGAAGGCAGAAGGCTAGACGAGGAAAGGTCTTAGTAACATTATAACGGGTGGCGCAAAAGTAAAGACCCTATTTGGTTCAGCTATAACATTTTTTCTAAATTAGAAAACTAGATTTAGATTTTTTTAAATGTATATTTGTGCCATTAAATTTCGTACCATTAGGATTTAAAGATGATGTCTTTTAAATGGTGACCTCCAGAGTTGATACACATTTGAGTCCTTCAAAATTGGTTATGAGTGACGAAGCGCATTTCCATCTCTCAGGGCATGTCAATAAGCAGAATACTCGGTTCTGGGGCACTGATAATCCGCGCATTATTCAAGAAACACCTCTACACCCACTAAAAGTTACTGTATGGTGTGGCATCTGTGTTGACAGAGTGATCGGACCCTATTTTTTCGAAGACGCTGGAGGCAATGCGATTACTGTCACTGGAGAACGCTACAGAACCATGTTACGTGAGTTTTTGATACCCAGTTTGGACGAATTGGGGCTGGAGCACATCTGGTTTCAACAAGACGGCGCTACGGCACACACAGCGCGCGACACTATGGACTTAGTGAGGGACGCTTTTCCAGGCCGAGTTATCTCTCGTTTTGGCGATTTGCCTTGGCCTGCAAGATCACCCGATCTGACCAGTCCAGACTTCTTTCTTTGGGGTTTTTTGAAATCTCGGGTGTATGTGAACAAGCCACAGACTCTCGCAGCTCTAAAAGAAAACATTCGTCAAGAAATAACGAACATATCGCAGGAAGTGTTACGGCAAGTTATGCAAAATGTCATAAATAGGGCTCAAATGTGTATCAACTCTGGAGGTCACCATTTAAAAGACATCATCTTTAAATCCTAATGGTACGAAATTTAATGGCACAAATATACATTTAAAAAAATCTAAATCTAGTTTTCTAATTTAGAAAAAATGTTATAGCTGAACCAAATAGGGTCTTTACTTTTGCGCCACCCAGTAGTTAATCTTTAGCAAATACACCATTCACCGAGCTCCTTTTCCTTAAAGCTTTTTCCGAATCTTCGATCTATGGAGCTGTAGACCAAAAGGAGGCTAGACGCGAAGAGGTGTTAGTAATATTTCGTAAATCTTTAGCATGCAGGGTGTGAAAAGAACATCCCCCATTTTCATTCTAGACAAGCGTGCTCCACCTTAGACCTCAACGTACCTTAAGATTAGGTGAAATGCGGCCAAACGAAAGTCTAATCGTATACACTATGTGTCAGGACGGTTGATGTTCTTTTAAACCACGTAAGGACTATCATGTTCTGTACCTGTATACAAAAAATCTATTGGATTTGATTGCTTTCAAATTTTGGGGGAAAAAAAACACCCCAGTAAATCTAGGTCCATTCCTAAGGCACTTTCCGAACCTTCGTTCTACGGAGCAGTACGACGTGAAGAGGTGTTAATAACATTTAGTACATCTTTAGCATACAGGGTGGGTGTAGAAAGACCATTCACCAAGCTCCTTTCTCTTGGAGCTGTACCGGAACTCCTTTTTACGGAACTGTAAACTAGATGGGGTCTATATGAGAAGCTATGTCTGATATTATAAACGCGAAAGTTACTGTCTGTTACATTTTTATAATGAGCCAAAACCGATTTTGAAGAAAATTAGGAAGAAGATACGTTGAACCCTGGGAAAGGCTATAGGCTACTTTTTAATCCGCGACTTCGAAGAACTTATTCACAATTTCGTCCGCGTGAATGTCGGTACTTAGTCAATAAAATTAAATTAAAAATTAAAAAAAACCCCCAACGCAAAACATATAAGCGATTATGTAAAAAGTAAAAAATAATACTTTTGTTGAGCCATCAAATGTTTGTTCGTTGAAATGGCGCTATAATGTCGCGGCGGGATACCGCTTAAGTAAGTCAGTCCCTTAATTTCATTCACTGTCTATTAATTTACCAGCATATCCGACCAATTTGCTTCGATATTATCAAATTTTGTTGCTAATCTAGTTGTTAATCTTGTTGCAAATCTAGTTACCATCAGTTCGCTATTTTAGCTATTTAGTTATTGCTTTAAACTTAGCGGTACCCCGCCGCGACATTATAGCGCCATTTCAACGAACAAACATTTGATGGCTCAACAAAAGTATTATTTTTTACTTTTTACATAATCGCTTATATGTTTTGCGTTGGGGGTTTTTTTAAATTTTTAATTTAATTTTTATTTTTAATTTTTTAAATGTAATTTAGTTTGGTTTTGTATATAATCTTGCATAGTTTTATAGCAAACATGGGTGTTTCAATGGGTGGTCAGTGTGGTCACCTATAATAATATGTTTGAAAGCAAAGTAAACATCCGGTATGCGTCTAAGATCCCTACCGCAGCAAACAAAAGAGCTGATAACTTTAAAACTGCTGAACCGATTTTGATGAAACATGTCTAAGAACCATCGCTAGAAAATCTACTTTCAAATAAAAAAAACCGCATTCAAATCGGTTCACCCGTTAAAGAGCTACAGTGCCACAGACAGACGCACAGACACACAGACACACATACACACAGACACACAGACACACAGACACGTCAAACTTATAACACCCCTCTTTTTCGTCGGGGGTTAAAAATAAAATAAATGAACAAATTTTCTTTTCTTGACAGCAAGCAGCGTGATGAGGACGTGTTTTTTGCTTACAACCTCTTAAAGGGAAGTTTTTTATTTAATTTCATCATAATCATATCAGCCTATTGCCGTCCACTGCTGAACATAGGCCTCCCCCAGAGATCACCAACGAACCCGGTCTTGGGCAGCCCGTATTCATCCACTGCCAGCCACCTTCTTTTAAATCGTCGGTCCGGCGTCCCACACTACGCTTGCCCAAATGCGGTCTCCACTCTAGAGCGTGTCTGCTCCATCTACCGTCTGTCCGTCTGCAGACATGGCCGGCCCACTTCCACTTCAGTGTGCTAATTCGACGCAAAACGTCGGTGACTTTAGTTCTCTAGCGAATGAGTTCATTGCGAATTCTATCCACGAGAGAATCCCCGAGCATCGCTCTCTCCATAGCACGCTGAGCAACCTTGAATTTGTGAACCAGGCCCACGGCTCATTTAATTTAGAATGATCATAGTCGCGGCTTTGTTGGTTAGACGCGGGTGCAGCAGACGTCCGTCTTTTATTCTAGCTCCTGTATCATCACTACCTTTTTAATCATCATCCCCTTCATTGTCATCTTCCTATCAAATCAAATCCTTTGTCCTATGTTACTTGGTTTGGCGTAACACGTTTTGTTCTTCCATCGAGTCCTGTCAACCTTCATGCTATCACTGACTCTCTTCTCTTCACACAATCCATCCATCGTTTCTTACGCCTTTTTCTACCTGTTCACCATCTTCCTGTCCTTATTCATTTGTGGACGTCTTTTTCTCGTAGTCATTACTATTAGCAACCATTTATTTAGTTTACTTTTCAAAGCAACTGCAGATCATCAGCTTTTTATTACAGCTGTTTACGGGGCCGTCGGCAGTGTGTTTAGGCAATCATTGTTTTTGTTTTAATTCCATCATGACTGTAAAGTAATTTAATCACGTTTCTAGATTTTCGCCAGAGAACTAAGTTATAAAGTCTACATAACGGATGATACTTTAAAAAAAAAATTGAGTACACATCTTGAAGGCAATCATATATTTTTTATGACCTTAACGCCTACCTTTTAAACCATAGATCTATTAAAACTTGCTTGAATTTCAATACAAAATTAAAGGTTATGAAAAGTTCAACTTATGTAGCGGTTATGGGTGATACAGAATGTTGGCTATAGTTTCTAAAGACTCCCCAGTTAACTAAGTCTATTGAGTTACTTCTATTTGACCCTGTAAATTGACATGTCATTGTCACGTTCTTCAAAAACTCCCACATAAGGTAAACGGTTTCATTCTCCACCTGAAGTAATTTGGCAAAAAGTGTTTTAGTGTGGTAAATTATTTTGTAATTGATCCATACATATTTATTTAATTACAGATTTATAATAAAGGATCGGCATACGGAGTATTCTCCAGCACAGAGAAGTTTAATGGTCATGCAGATATTACTTAGAGCCAAATATGACAGCAACGAAACTAAGGTATGTATGTACTACCTTCTTCAAATTCAAATTCTTTATTGCAAACAACAACCAGACACAAAGCAAACACAAATGTTTGTCCTGGGCGGGATTCGAACCCGCGACCATGTGCGCCGGAGCAGATACATTACCACCTAGGCTTCGTGTATTATGTGTGTTCTCTTCTTCATCTAGTACCACTCCGAACTACGAAGGTTGGCAGTCCGCTCTGCATATACTTTTCCTTTTCTTTCGCAAGGTGAAATAGTACCGCGGTGCTTGAGACACCAGTCCACTCTCGTAGGTTCAAAACTTCCTCCTGTGACCTAGTTATGTCAAAATTATCACCACAGCGCGCCGCAGCCATACGTACTTTGTGACCACAGTCATGTTTAGGTGGTAGATTTCGATACTTAATTCCACAGAGTATGGAATTTAGATAGGCGTCGAGGGCACGATTTTGCTGTATTGACGTTGCGGTGGAAAGGTTAACGAATCAAGTGCTTTGAACATTTATTTATCCATTTTTTTATTTTTTTTTTTTCGGTTTGTCGTCTAAATAATCATACACTAATGTTATAATGCTGATGAGTTCGTTTTTTTGTTTGTTTGTGCACTCTAATCTCCAGAACTACCCGTCCAAGCCTGAAAATGTTTTGGCTTATAGAAAGCTATGTTAACCCCATAGATATTCGAGTTACCTCTGACTCGTGTGGGTTATATGAAACAAATAGCGTGCCATAAGAAAATTATAGCTAGTTGTTCAAAGTTAATAACAATACGAATAAGTGGTATACAGGATGAAATTGAATTCATTAGCAAAATTTTAAGGAGTGACTCAGACCACGAACCTGAACAACTTTAATTATGGAGCCAACTCAAACAGTGCGAAAATAAAAACAGCTGTTCCATACAGAAGTGCAATAGGTACTCGGCCAAAATGTATGGAACAGCTGATTTTTTTCGCGCTGTTTGAGTTGGCTCCATAATGAAAGTTGTTCAGTTTCATGGTTTGAGTCACTCCTTAAAATTTTGCTAATGAATTCAATTTCATCCTGTATATCACTTATTCGTATTGTTTCATCCTGTATGTAGTCACCAATTTTTTCTTTACCTGCATGGTAAAGAAAAAATTGCCGGCCATGTTATCTCTTCACTACCCTTGGTTGACTGGTAGAGAATGCCTAAGGCATCAAGTCCGCCTTTATGCATGAAATATAAATAAATAATTCCTCTTCTTTTTCCTGCCCTTATCCCATGTTACTTGTGGTCGGCGCAACATGTTTTCTTCTTCCATTCCGTCCTGTCCAACGTCATGCTTTCACTGACTCCCTTTTCATTCATATCATTCTTCACACAATCCAACCATCTTTTCTTTGGCCTTCCTCTCCCTCTCCATCCATCCAAACTAATATTCATAGCTCTTTTGGTCACATGAGTTTCGTCTCTTCTCTTGACATGCCCATACCAAGACAAACGATTCCCTTTCAACTTTTCTGTCACTGGCGCCACTTTCAAACTTCCTCTAATATATTCATTTCTCACCTTATCCATTCTGGTAACTCCACACATCCATCTCAACATTCTCATCTCCGCTACGTGCAATCTTTTTTCATCCATCTTCTTCACGGCCCAACATTCCGATCCATACAGTGCAACAGGTCTTATCACGGACTTGTAGATTTTCTCCGTGGGTCACAAGTTGTTCCAGTGACCTGTCGCCATTTCATCCATCCTGCGTTGATCAAATATAAATAAATAATTAAAAATCAAAATTAATTATATAATATTTTTTCTTTCACATTTTAGATGGGCATCCGTCGCCTGCTCAATGACAAAACATATACAGCGTGTTTCCCTTTGCACGAAGGGAGGTACGAAGTCGATATGTCAGATGGAAGTGTGACTGATAGAAGAGTAAGTAAAACGGTTTAATTAAAATAGAATAGAATAGAAAATACGAACAATTGAGCGCAGCATTGTGGCTGTAAAAAAGCTTTTTACAAAAAAGACAACCGCTTTCAAAAACTAAAAAGTGAAAAATAACTTTAGCACAGAACACACATGAGTTTAGTTTCGGCCGTCGATGGCTTTGTTCCGTTTGTTGTTTTGTATTGCCACCGACTTCTGAAACTAAAGTCAAGTGTGTTCTGTGCTAAAGTTATTTTTCACTTTTTAGTTTTTGAAGGCGGTTGTCTTTTTTGTAAAAAGCTTTTTATTTTCCGCTTTTTGGTACCTCCTTTTCATCCAAATCCATTAAGAACACCATCCATCCATCCATTAGTAATCTAAGTTTATTGTCAGAACTGGACCAAATTGGTACCACACGGAAAGCACCAACTTTCAAATAGGTAAAAAAGTTGTTTCACTGATGCATCGAACGCGGGTCAGTAACAATGGTACTTATCCTGAAATTACTAGCGGAGAGTCCTAACTCCTTGTTCTGAGGCATTTTTTGGATAGGAAGGTCAACTATAGGTAGCTGATCTTTTGCTCGATCATTCTCTGCGCAACCTGCTTTATTTATTTTGTTTTGTTTTGTACTTGGGCCTCCCCTTTGCCCAGCATTGAGATAGTGTTATCTAGAAAGACAAATAAATAATTTAATTCTCTTTTCTTCAACAGCTCCTGTACCTAGAATGGGCTCGTCCTTCAAAGTGGTACAAGAAACAGCCTCTCTGGTTAGTCCGCAAGTACTTCGGTGATAAGATAGGACTGTACTTCTGCTGGCTCGGGTTCTATACCAAGATGCTCTACGCACCCGCGATCGTGGGGACCCTCTGCTTTCTATACGGACTGGCGAGCATGGAGTCCCATGATAACATTCCCAGGTATGTTTATGGCGGCATCTATAGTAACACATGCGAACTACAACTTACGTTTCCTACGTCGCGATTAGGAGAACTATCTCTGTGTATTACAAAGTGTCTGCAGTTAAAATGTGTTAAATAATTGTGCTGAACTTCAATCCGTCAACCACTGCTACATTCATACCATACCCGATACCTACGTTAGCGCCATTTTAGCGCGTTTTGGAACTATTATTTACTGCTTAAAGTTGACATTTCTTCCCCATAAATGTGATATTTTTTGTGATCTCCACTCTCTGTAATCGCGATATCAAAGTTCTCTGCAATATTAGCATATTGAGATTTGAGATCAGCTCTAGCCTGTCTCTTTGCTGCCGTCTCCCAGAGACGCCCCAAGTCGAGGTCCGTAACCCATATAAGGCGCCCATAGCGTGTAGTTGCTTAGTTTATAACTTTTTTGCCCTGGCTGGAGGCCTTAAATTAACACCACAGGAAAGTCCGGTTAAACAGCTGCAACCTCAACCTCCTAGGTTGACTGCAAAATGCCATACCAAAAAAAAATAGCTTTGTATACAAATTTCGGAGGATCTTCCCTTTTCAATGGAAGATGAGGAACTTTCCACTGTACCTCATACCTCTAAACTTGTGATCTAAGCGTACCTACCTACCACATGAATTATTAAAAGTTAAAGTTAAATTACATTACATTTCAATTTGACCATTGAAAGGCACTTTTGAACGTCATTTACTAGAAAAAAGAAATAGAATCTACAATTTCCCACTTCTGATAGACATTTTCGCATAGAAAAGAATGGACAAGATACTCCATACTACAACCATTTTGTTTTTACCAAAACTTCACTTATAGATTTACTCGCGAAGACAATGTACACTATACTAGGTTAGGTACACACGGCTACACATCAAGCTATACATCTCCAGTATAAGCTGACCTTTCGTTGTATGGAAATTCTATAGAATGCGAGATCAGCTCATCTTCTTTGTCTTCAGTAAAGAGATCTGCGACATCAAAGGGCCTGGCAACACCACACTCTGTCCTCTCTGCGACAAGGCGTGTAAATACCAGACGTTAGCTGAATCCTGTCTCTTCGCCAAACTGACATACCTGTTTGACAATCCTGCGACCGTCTTCTTCGCGATTTTTATGTCTTTTTGGGGTAAGTATCTTTTTCGTTTAGGTTTATTTATTTTCTTCATTTTAGAGCCGTTCATGCTCGCTTCGAATTTGCTTACTGCACTTAGAAATGACCCTATCTTTTTATATAAAAGGAGAACCTGACTATAATAATAATAATTATTATTATTATTTATTGCCACAATAGGATACAAATTTGGGTTGAAGCCCTAGATCACACACTAGGATTCCCTGTGTCGTATGACTGACTGTCTGAATAAAATCCGATCCAGCCTGTCCCTTCGCTGTCCTCCCCTAGCGACGCCCTAAGCCGAGGCTCGTACCCCACAAGGGGTGCCCTTAGCGTGTAGTCGCTTAGTTTATAAGTTTTTTTGCCCTGGCTGGAGGCCTTAAATTCAACATTTAAGGCACCACAGGAAAGTCCGGTTATGCAGCCGGTAACCTCCTAGGTTGACCTGCGAGAGGCCAATTAGAAAAAAACAAAAAAAAACTGTCTGACTGGCTGACGTTTCAGCGCACATCCTAAACGGCTGAAAAGGGGGAGTTGAATGAGAATTCTTTTCTTGGGTACTTGGCGAACATAATAAAGATTAACGTTTTTTGAACGTTTGAACACTCTGAGGTTTTTAAAAGGGACGCTCCCTTTGAGTGTTAGTTTAGAAGGAGTATTTAGTATTTAGGGGTGGCCAACACAAGAAGCTTTATTTGCACATATTATGCATCTGATTATCAGATTCCTGGTCATCATAACTTTTAATTGCGCTACCTATTATTGGAATCAAATGCAACAGCTCACATTTTAGGACCAATTAATTAATGTTCATTGTAATCCGTGGTGTTTGGCAGCTGGGCTTCCCCCAGTTGTAAACGTCCCTTTGTGCAAAAAAAAAACAAAATAGTTCTGTTCTCTCTTCTGCTTTATTTGAAGGGAAGTGGAAAATGAGTTTTTCTTAGTCCTCTACTGTTTTGATTAATTTCGTTGTGGGACCCAAGACAGTTGTCATTTTTTCTGGTACTCGTCGAGCCATACAACCCCGCGGTTAATTTCGCGGTCTGCCCTGGAGCTTTCGCCTTAACAAGATACATTTAACAAAATATTTGTCCCTTTCCAAAAGGTAGTTTCTTATGGAGAAGAATGGGCAAAAAACTCCATACTTACTCGCTTAAAATAAAAGTCAGTATGTTTAAATCCGTTCCTTTCATTTTCAGCAACAACATTCCTGGAGTTATGGAAGCGCAAGCAGTCTGTTCTAAGGTGGGAGTGGGACATGGGCGGAGTTGACCAGGTTCGCTATCTCTTTCTAACATTCAAGTTATTTTCAGAGTTGATTAGGGTTGCTATCTCCTTCTTACGGCTTTTTAGGTGTCGTGGATTGAGCGATCATGGTTAAGCCTCGCTTGCCGTGGTCGTTCCATAGATGCGTGTCCATTCATTTTATATCGAGACCCTTTCGTGCATCGGAAAACACGTAAAGCTGTTGGCCCCGGCTGTCATTCGTAGATCTCAAAACCTGTCACCAGTCTTACCAAGGGGTGTCGTGTTAGCTAGTAACTGGGTTGTGAAGGTCAGATAGGTACTCGCTGCATGTAAAATTCAGGTATTCAGCTACATCCAGTTGGACTGGAAGCCGACTCTAACATATTTGGAAAAAAGGCAAAGCAGATGGACAGAGTTGATGAGAAATGTTATCCCCTTGTTGCCCGATTTTTCTAAGACCACCACTGACTCTATCATCATTATCATCAATCGCAAGACGTCCACTGTTGAACAAAGGCCTGCCCCATCGCACCACAACGGGTGACTTACATCCACTGCATGTAACTAAAAGCAAAAATAATCTGGTCTGGTATCCCCTTTCATCTTTATCTCATCTGTTCCACCAGGATGAAGACCCCAGACCAGAATTCGAGGCATCAGTGACCACATTCCGGACGAATCCAGTGACCAAACAGAAGGAACCATATTTGCCAACCTGGCAGAAGACAGCCAAATACGTAGCCAGTAGCTCTGCAGTACTGTTCATGGTGAGATATAAGGAGTGTAAAAGGTATTCTTCTAGACTAATTCAAAGTGTTCAGAAGAATCATTGAGTAAAAGGTTTTCGACCAGGTTGCATTTAGCATACAGCCTTTACACTTGAAATAACGTATAAGGGCCAGCAAACACATTTATGTATTTACAGAAAGAATAAACAATAAATAATAATAATAAATAACATAACTTGATCGTAAATTTGAAGCCTAATAATACATAAAGAAGAGGCCATCGTTCTGTCCCTTTCTATCACCAGTTTCCCTTCCTTTAACGCATACTACCGCCCTCTCTGTCTCTTCTCCCACTACCACTAACTGTTGCAAACGTCAATGAAATAAACGATTGATTTGATATTTCGTTTGCCTCCACCAGATCGCGATAGTAATGGGTGCTGTCCTCGGTACCATTATCTACAGAATATCCATGGTCTCCGTCATTTACGGAGGCACCGGCTTCTTCATTCAGAATCACGCCAAGATATTCACTACCATGACAGCTGCACTTATTAACTTGATAATCATCATGATATTGACTAAGGTATGTACTGTCAATGATATTTCTTAACTTGGATGCCCGTGTTCAAGTTGATACCGTATATACTGATTTTAAGAAAGCCTTTGACAAGGTTGATATGAACTAGTTTTGCAGAAAATCGCGTTTAATGGGATTCGTGGGGACCTTTTTAGATGGTTCTATTCATGTGTTTGCAATAGAACACAGAGACTTGTACTAAATGGTTTTTGCTCTGCCACTGTAGATGTTACTTCTGGAGTACCACAGGGTTCCATTTTGGGACCTCTTCTTTTCATTCTCTTTATCAACGACGTCGATACATGTTTTAAAAAAGGTAGGGTATTTTTTTTTATTTATGTGGCAAAACAACGTTTTACCGGTCAGCTAGTTTAGTTATATATGATTTACAAAGTGTTTGTTATCAAACTCCTCCGAAACGGCTTGACCGATTTTCATGAAATTTTATGTATATATTTGATAGATCAGAGAAAAGGTCGTTAGCAATTTTTTTTTATGGCATTGCAATGTTTGCCGGGTCAGCTAGTTTTTGTATAAAAAGAAACATAGATTCGTAAGAAAATTCACACGAAAAAAACCTAGTGACTTGGTAAATAAATGCTTAATCTTTTTTTCCAGATATACGGCAAAATAGCAGTGTACCTAACCAACATGGAGAACCCTCGAACGCAAACGGAGTATGAAGACTCTTACACCTTCAAGATATTCTTTTTTGAGTTCATGAACTTTTACTCTTCCCTCATCTATATTGCATTTTTTAAGGTAACTCGCCGAATTAAGGTCATCGGTTAGCACATTTTCCGTTTATTTTTAGGCTTTATATCGTGTACGTTAAAACATTTAAACGTTTTTTTTTTATTTAGATGATAAAAAGTAGGCACTAAAAAAATAAAAATAAAAAAAGACAACCGTATTCAAATCATCATTACTTCAGCTTACTAGAGGTCCACTGTTGGACATAAGCCTCCTATAGGCCTTCAAATGCTACAAAGTAAAAAAAAAATATTTTCGGAAGCCGGCAGCTTTGTTTCTGTTTCCAAATTAATTTCGTTTCCAAATTGAGTTACCCCTTAATTTTCCACCCTGTATATGGAACCAACTTTGAGGTATACACTATCTATTAAAATCGCTTCAGGTGTGCCTATAAAAAATTAAGAGTTCCCTCGATTTGGCCACGGCTCCATCATCAAATTCTGACCTGATGACCATGGGACCACCTGGAAAGTATACCCTTTCAGACCAAAAAAGAATGTTCCAAATCGGTCCAGGCGTTTTTGAGTAATCATCAGTAATCAAATAAAAAAAAAGATTCCGACAAACTGAGAACCTCCTTCTTTTTAACCGACTTCAAAAAGACGGAGGTTGTCAATTCGGATGTTTGTTTTTTTTTTTATTTGTGTATGTTCGGGCATAACTCTTTCATATATAGACGGATTTGCAAAATTCTTTTTTTGTTCGAAACGGGTTTATTCCAAAATGGTCCCATATAAATTTTATCAAAATTGGTTCAGCTCTTTTTGAGAAAATCAACATAATCCCAAAAAAAATACAGCCCTCCAAAGATTGAAGAAACTAAAACGTCCTACGTTTTAGTTTCTTCAATCTTTGGAGGGCTTACAATCTCTGTTTTAAGTGTGTCGTCGTTTCTTAATGGATTTGGATGTTAAGGCAATACTAAAAAGCGGAAAATATAAAGTGTTTTCAAAAACTAAAAAGTGATAAATAACTTTAGCACAACATACATTACTGTAGTTTTGGAAGAAGTCGGTGGCAATACAAAACAACAAACACAACAAAGTCACCGCCACCGACTTCCGAAACTAAAGTAACGTGTGTTGTACTTTTATTTATCAAAATATCTAAAAATTAATACTTATAATTACGTACTGTTATAGAGATCGGAATAGGTAGTAAATCTACCTATAAAAAAAATGGAATCGAAAGAGGAAAAACAAATACAAAATATTTACATTTCCTCCTCCTTAAAAAAGGATATACTTTTGTTGGTTGTTATATTTTGACAGCCGTCTACACTACAATATGCACGATTGGCCATTATTAAAGCTGCGGTCGCAGTATCGTAACGAACTATTAGTTAATCTGTTTCGGAAAAGTTCTCGGGGTATACGTACGTGGCAACCCGACTGGATTTTGCACGTCCGGACGAGAGCGAGCCGTAGGTACTTAAGAGCGCCCAACCCGTCATATTTCCCATACAAACGCTCGTACGCGATTTCGGCGTTATAACAAATTATTTTCAAAAATATTTTTAACACATGGGTATATTGTGGTTTAAATCTAGGTTTGTATGAAGCCTAAAATAAACTTTTTTGTGAAACAAATTCAGTAAACACGTCCGAAAACCAGCACTATTACACAATTTTATCTGAACTTGGCCTGTCATAATGCACTCATACATTGAAAAAGTAAAAAAACAGCTTCATAGAAACCTTGCACATGTAATGGAGATTCTAAATTATAAACATTTATACCAAAAACTTGTAAGACTTTTTCAAAAACACGTATGTCCTGGAACAAGTTTTGTGAAATTTCCGCGCGCCAATTTTCCTGTAATGTTATCGCGTTCTCACTCACTCGTTTGTTTTCGAGCTTTGCGTTGGTTGAAACAAAAAATTTTTCAATCACGCTTGCGTTGAAGTTCGTTCGATGGGGATGGGCGCTCTTAAGCCCGTGACCTTAAACAGTGACGAAAGCCCCCCTTTGTAAGACTGATTGTCAGATTTTACAGCCTACCTGTAACGATTGTCAAAGATCTACAAATGACATGCTTTCCGAGGCACCGAGATCCATTGTCTCGGTATGAAATGGATCCACAGACCGACCGCAGCAAGTGTAGCTTTACTATCAGTACCAATCTAGCTTTTACTCAGCTGCGAGCTCCTCTCCAAAAAGAAGATTTGTATTCCAGAAATAGAAGTATCTTAACAACGAATTTCTTCCCCAGGGCCGTTTCTACGACTACCCTGGCGATGACCAAGCAAGAAAATCAGAATTTTTCAAACTTAAAGGTGACATCTGTGATCCAGCCGGCTGCCTATCAGAACTGTGCATTCAACTGGCAATCATTATGATTGGCAAACAGTTCGTCAATAACTTCGTCGAGCTCGGATACCCGTACGTACGTGTGTGTTTGTGTATGTCTATAATGTGTTTTGGTAAACGAATCGAGGGTTGATGAGCGAAACGCGGGTTGGTGAGCGAAATGCGAGATAGTGAGCGAAATGCGGGATAGTCAAAGTCAAAGTCAAATCATTAATTTCAATTAGACCATTAAAAAGGCACTTTTGAACGTCATAATAAAAAAATATAAAGTTGATTCTAGTTGCCCATTCCAAAAGGTAGCTTCGTATGGAGAAGAATGGGCTAGAAACTCCATACACACTCTTTTAAAAAAAATGTGTACAATATTTTGCATTTACAGTTTTCAGTTATGTAACTATACGTGAACACGATGGACCTTGCATAAAAACACTATATTGAAGTATGTACAAAGTATTACAAGATAAAGAATGACAGCTAAGTTGTATACATAGATACATAGTGTTCACATATTATTATTTACAATTATTGTAAAAGTAGACAACCACTCCATACATTTCAACAAACTATGAACCTATGAACCAGTGTGTGACCCAAAGCAAGAATTAAATATAATGTATATAAATAATAAAAGCTTTTATTAATTCCTTACAATAACTTTAACAACACGTTAGGACTTTATCATAATAAGAAAATAAAAAAATAGAATAAAATGTTAGTATGTTAGTCTAATAACTTATCATTATATGTTAGTGCTATGTGTTAGTATCTTCACTGTCGTTCTCAATGTAAGGACCGCCTAAGGCGGTAAAAGCCTCCTCCAAATGCTTCCATTTATCCCTTAGTTTGGCTGTTCTGGCCCAGAGGTTGCCAGCTACTCTAACTATATCGTCTTTCCATCTTTTAAATGGTCTGCCTCTTTTTCTTTTTTCTTTTCTGGGGATCCAGTTTGTTATAATCTGGGCCCATCGTTGTGGATCTAGCCTCTGAACATGGCCTGCCCATCGCCATTTAAGCTTAAATGCCTGCCTAGTCACATCCTTAGATTTTGTTGCTTTTTTGATCAACGTAGTTTTCACTCGGTCTCTAAGTTTAATATTCATGATACTACGCTCCATACCTCTTTGACATGTTCTAATTCTATTTTGTTGAGTTTTAGTTAAGGACCAAGTTTGGCACGCATATGTGAGGCATGGTATCAAGCAGGTACCCAAAGCTTTTGATTTCAGGCTAGGTGAAAACGAACTTTTAAAAATTTCTTTCATGGCCCAGTACTTATTCCATGTGTTTTTTATTCTTGTATTTATTTCTTTTTCGCTACAATCTTTAAACGATATGACGTGACCGAGGTATGTGTAGTCTTCCACATATTGTAGAGGTACTGAGTTGACACTTATAGGAACGTGTTCTTTGTTAGTCATTAGTTTAGTTTTATCTTGGTTGACCTCAAGCCCAATCAGTTTACTTTGTGTATTAAGGTTCTCTAACATCATTTGTAGCTCTACCGGATCTTCCGACAGTATGACAATGTCATCCGCGAATCTGAGGTGCGATAAATATTTTCCATCTATCCTAATTCCCTTATATCTCCAATCTAATTTCCTGAACACATTTTCTAAGACTGCTATGAAAAGTTTAGGGGAGAGGGGGTCCCCCTGTTTGACCCCTCGTCCAATCTTGAACGGCGGCCCTGCCACTTCGATTTTCACTCGTGCTGAACTGTGCTTATATATTTCTTTTATGAGCTCTATGTATTCGATGTTAATCCCCTGCTCTATTAGTGATTGCCATATAGAGCAGTGGCATATAGAGTCGAATGCCTTGGAATAGTCTATGAATGCGAGATATAGACGTTTGTCATACTCGATGTATTTTTCTAAAATTTGCTTTACAGTGTGAATGTGGTCGACTGTCGAGTAATTTGCACGAAATCCGGCCTGCTCAACTGGTTGGTTCTCTTCTATGACTTTTGTTATTCTTCGAAGCAGGGTCGATGTGAAAACCTTGTAAAAACAAGACATTAGGCTAATAGGTCTATAGTTTGATATCAGTTTTGGGTTTCCTTTCTTATATAGAAGAACTATTTCTGAACATGACCACTGAACTGGTATTTTTTTCTGCTGTAAAATTAAATTAAATAGTGTGCTGAGTGGGGTGGTTAGTTTTTCAATTCCTGATAAGATCATTTCATTAGTCACACCGTCTGGGCCGGGGCTTTTCTCCGCCTTTAGCTTTCTAATAGATAATTCCACCTCGCTCTCTAAGAAAGATGGGACCGAGTCGTTGTTTCCTGCCCAGTTGTCTGTATGGACCTGTTTATCTTCGCAAGTTTCGCTGTAAAGTTCTCTATAAAATTGTGTAGCCACTGTCATAACGTCCTTTCTATTTGTTACAGTTGTCCCTTCAGCATTGCATAAGTGCATTAGTATATTTTTAGTACTGTTTATTTTTTTTTTGTATGCTTTCTTGATGCCTCCTGACTTTTTCAGAAAACTATAGAGAAAATCGCTCCTATATTTTTTTAAATTAGTTTTTATTAGTTTGTTAACTTCTCTATACATTTTACTAAGTCTTAATTTATCATGTTTTGTTTTATTTTCTTTGTTTTTCAGTTCAAGTTTTTGGTTTTGTAACTCTTTTACTTCCTGTGTTATTACTGACTCTAATTTCTTGTTACTTTTTGGCGTACTAGAGCATGTAGAACATTTTTTCAGTGTTGTTTCTAATCTATCATAAAATGTTTGTACTGTTTCATTAGTAGGTTCAGAAGGAATCGAAAATTCTTCTTCAAATCTGCTGTAATCTATGGAATTTTGTGCGTGTTTCCTGTAATGTGATCGTGATTTCTTTAAGTTTTTTAAGGTGAACGTCATCCTAACAAGTCTGTGATCGCTCGAATGCAAAAACCTTTGTAACACTTCGACATTCTCTATGTTTTTGGCTTGGTTTGTTGCTATGAAATCAATTTCATTTTTATATTTTCCATCAGGCGACATCCACGTCCATCTTAATTTTTCTGACTTTTTAAATAAAGTGTTTGTTACTTTAAGTCGGTGTTGATGGCAAAAGTTTATGAACATTTGACCTCTTTTGTTTCTCTTTCCGAAACCATAGTTGCCCATTGTCAGATGCTCGCCAGGTTCTTGATTACCTATTTTAGCGTTCATATCACCCATAAAAATAATAGATTTTGTGCATCTCATCATAGCAGATTCCAGGTCAGAGTAGAATTTTTGTATTTCCGATTCATTTGCTATTTCTGTGGGTGCGTAGGCTTGCACTAGTGAGTAAACCTTGTCTTGGATTTTAATTTGTAAAGTAACGACTCTTTCCGATGTTGGAATAAAATCTAACACTTCGATGTTTCTTTGTTTTTTTACCAGGAAGCCCACACCTCTTGCTCCTTTCGTTTGTCCAAAGTAGTAAAGTAGATAGCTGCCTCTGTCTTCTATTGCGAGACCTTCTCGACGTACTTCAGAAATCCCTATAATATCCCACTTAATAGCCGAGATTGCATACTCTAGCTCTAATATTTTTGTTTCACTAGCTAATGATCTGACGTTGTATGTAGCTATGTAGTACTTTGAATTCTCTGCAGGTTGATAGTTTGTTGCCTCAGTTTGCTTTGGAGGGTTTTGGTCTACTTCCCCCGCGGTGACCGGCCGTTCTGGGGGAGGTTTTATCAGCGTAGTAGTAGTTATGTTTGTTGATTTTAGCGATATTTTTTTGTATGTAGTACATTTGGGGGGGCTTTCTTGTTGCTATTCTGATTCATCTGAAGAAAGAGCTGTGGTGTATCTCGGTGTATCCTCATTATGCTTACTATATAAGTAGCTTGTCATGGAACTTTGGCCTGTAGGAAATTTGTTCTTGTTCACTTTGGTTCGTTTGCTGACTTGTCCTTTAGGTGACCGAGCTTTACTTTCGTATGAATTTGGTACTTGGTTTGGTGGAGTAATTTCTAGTTCTCTTTTTTTCAGAGTTTGTTTCTGAATTTCAAATGAATCGTCCTTCTTGTTATTCTGATTCGTACGGGTATCTGATTCTTTGACTATAAGGCGATCATAACGTAAAAACGCTATCTTTCCTTCTTTTCTCTCTATTTGAACCTGTTTCTGTAGTTCTCTTCTCTTCTCTAGAATTTGCTTTGGGTAGTCTTCTTTGATGTATATTGGTTTATCTTTAAGGTTTTTTTGGTTTTTTAGAACAGATATTTTCTTACCATAAGTAGTAAAGGTTACAGTTATGGGTCTTACTTTATTTTCTGACTGTTTGCCCATTCTTCTGACCATTTCTAGCTCATTGGATGTGCAATCAATTTTTATATCTTCTTTCAATATGTTTAGAATTTTCCTTTCTAGCTCCTCATATGACTGAATATAATGTATATACTAAGTATAAATTAAGTAGTTTTAATTAGCAATCCGTTTGATTTTGTCTAGACTGTAGATTGTCCTATGGAGCCCGGACCAGCATGTTTCCAAGCATTCTTATCATGGATATAATCCTCTAAACTGTAATATGCTTGTTTACAGAGTGTACTTTTAATATGTGTTTTAAATTTTCTTTCATTTAGTTGCAATATATCACTAGGAATTTTGTTATAACACTTAACACAGAACCCCATAAAAGATTTATGAACTTTAGACAATCTAAAATATGGTTGAGCTATTTTGTCTTTGTTTCTAGTATTAATATTATGTCTATCACTAACCTTATTAAATAAATGTACGTTTTTTCTTACGTACATAATATTTTCATAGATAAATTGGCAAGGCACTGTCATTATATTAATATTTTTAAATAGTTCCCTAAGAGAATCGCGGCGACGTAGATTATAAATGGCTCTAACAGCTCTTTTTTGTAAGATAAAAATGGATTCAATGTCGGCGGCCCGACCCCACAGTAAAATACCATACGACATAATGCTGTGAAAGTAGCTAAAGTAGACCAGACGCGCAGTTTCTACATCTGTCAACTGTCTTATCTTTCTAACAGCATAAGCCGCGGAGCTTAGTCGCCCCGCAATAGATGTTATGTGAGGTCCCCATTGTAATTTCTCGTCTAGCGTGATTCCTAGGAAAACCGTTTGACTATTAAATTCCAGTTTCTCTCCATTTAGAATGATGTCACAATTGCTATTCCTAACATTTGGTAAAATGAATCGAATACATTTGGTTTTTTTTTCATTAAGTACCAAATTGTTTACCGTAAACCAATTTTGAACCTGAAGAATAGCGTCATTTACGTTGTCAAGATGTTGTGACCGTCTGTCTACTTTAAAAATCAATGAAGTGTCATCGGCAAGTAGGATAGTAAGCGAAATGCGTGTTATTGAGCGAAATGCGGGTTGGTAAACGAAATGCGGGTTAGTGAGCAAATGCGGGTTGGTGAGCGAAATGCGGGTTTGTAAGCGAAATACGGGTTGATAAGAGTAATTTAACCCGAACGCTTGTTTGTCATCAAAAATCTGATACCCTTGTAACTTTTTGTTTATGACAATATTCTTTCTTCTTCATCAATACATTGACGGTACGGTTAGCGCAGCAGCTGAGCCATTGGCTGCTACGTTGCATGACACGCGTTCGATTCCCGCACGGAACAAATATTTGTGTGCTACAGGTAGTTGTTCCAGGTCTGGTTCTTTGTTTGTACAGGAAAAACTCTAGTGTAGGGTAACGTTTATTTTATTAAGAAAATAATATTAAATTATGATGTCTCAGAATGACGAAAGCCGAACAATAGATATACATTGTAGTCTATTTCTAGGTAATGTTTGTAAACAAATAACAATGACTGTTATGCACTTCACATGGCGTATTTATCCAAGAATTTGCCTTATTTGGAGAATATAAAATTGACTTAATTTCAATAATCATACGGTAAAATTTGTATTATCCAAAGAAGGCGAATATTTGTAGGTACATACAAATACGCCATGTGATTTGCCAGCATAAGAGACTATTGAGCAAAACATATTGATCTCATAAACTCTCTTTGTACTGTTTACAATATGAATAGTGTGCAAGCAATTATATACATTAGCATAATAATGTTTGTGTCCCATTTGCCTTAACGGCTTACGTGTATTAAAAAAAAAAAATATCTTCATTATACAATACAATGTGTAGGTCTTGTTAAACGCATTTTCTATAATGAAATGCTCATCAGCTGACATGTGTACATTTGACGTATTTTTAAAAGTCTTGGTCGTGTGATACTATTGTTCAAAAACCTAATAAATATGAACTTCGAAATTAACTACCTTTCCTTTTGACTGTATTGAATTTGGACTGGACTTACGCCTATTCAATGTCAAATTTATCGTAAACTTTTGCGTCTAAATAATACTTTTTAATCTGTAGGTTTAGCACAAACGTAACAACATAAAATTGATTGATTGAATAATAAAAAATAACATTTAATATTAACTAATGTTCACAAAAAAGTGTACCTACATTTAGTCAACAGGGCCTGTCGACAAAATCTCTGTCGCAAAAGTAGGTTTTCAATAAAAAATGTATTCAATTTACGTTACTTACACTCCGTGTGTACCCCGTCCTCCCCAATAAAATGTCTGTGAGAAGTGTCAAAACCGCTCAGTCTCTGAATATCATATTCTTAATATATCATAATCGCAAATCATCATATTATCAGAACATCATGTTATCACAAGACTTTACATTTTCTTCTTCTTCTTGATTCGTGTTCCTCCACGGCTTTTAATGCATATTTATCTATACTTCACCCTTTGACCTTCAACTGCAGGAAGTTCCACAACTGGTGGCGTCAGAGATCCCACCGGGCTGTGACCAGGGACCTAACCAAGCCGCACATGGCTTGGGAGCAAGACTATCATCTTCAGGATCCAGGGAGATTGGCGCTCTTCGATGAGTATCTAGAAATGAGTAAGTTCATAATAATATAAACGATAGATATTCGAATTTAAACCATCATCATCATCACGCAAACCTTTAGACGCCCACTGCTGGGCATAGGTCTCACCCAAGGGGAGGTTCAACCGTAATCGCCATAGCCCATGTATGTTGGCGATCGCAGTAGGTGTTATGGTACTCAGAAGGACGCTGCTGCCCATACCCCTGGTCAATATCCCTCTGTCGCCTTCTACGATATCCACGGGTAGAAAAGGGGTTGTGCTATTAGCGGTCGGTACAACACGGCTCAATAATAATACACATAACCTACAAAACACTATAGCAGAAAAGCTGTCAAAAGAATTAATAAAAAAAAATACAAAAAATAATAATAATGAAAAAGCCGGCTATAAATTTGCCGAATATGACGATTAAGTAGTGATGCCTGTAGTGTTTTCAACCACTGATGTCATTTCCAACTAACTGAACCAATCTTTAAAAACTTAGCTCCCACCACCTACCAAACCCTACAGAAAGCTGCTATCCTGAACACTTGCAGAATTGACCGAAAGTTCTTGCAAAACGACAATGACGCACGAATATCATTCACCACACGAACACACACAGACCCATCGCCATTCACTTACGAACACGATCACAGACATCCAATGTAAAATCTTATCACATCATCAGACCACACATGATCATCTACCACATAGGTTAGTATTTTTAGGGTAGCACTTGGCTTCGGCCCGTGTTACCCTGTAAAACCGGCACATAAGGGTCACACAAAAATGTCATCATCATCTGCCTAACATATCAGCCTTAATTGCCGTCCACTGCTGCGGCACGATGGACCGACGATTTGAAGAAGGTAGCTGGCAGCGGATGGATGCGTTCTGCCCAAAGCCGAGTCTGTTGGCGATCTCTGGGAAAGGCCTACGTTCGTCTGCCTAGCCTTTTCTCAACTATATTGGGGTCGGCTTCCAGTCTAAGCGGATGCAGCTGAATACCAGTGTATTACATGGAGGGACTGCCTTTTGGACCTCCACAACCCAGTTACTAGGTAACACGATACCCCTTGGTAAGACTGGTTGTCAGACTTTCTGGTTTCTGACTACCCATAACGACTGCCAAAGATCTACGAATGACATCAGGCTGGGACCAACGGCTTTACGTGCACTCCTAGGCACGTAAAAGAAAAATGTATATCAGCATAATTATAACAATCAATAGGGTATTACACCCATTTTTGAAAAGTGTCTCAATGAAATTCTGTAGTGCTAATATGCCACCAAAAAAGACACAAAATTTTTATTCAATCGATAAGTGCCATAAAAATGCATCTAAATTTTACATTTTCAAATTTCGCGCGTATTTTGACGAAAACGCCTCTTACTGGACGCCATATTGCTCAGCGTAAATGACGTCAGTTCGTTTTGTATCAAATGAGCTCATATTAAATATGATAATTGTATATCATTAAAAAAAAATTAAAAATATATTTTGTAATAGGTGTAATAATGAAAAAATTACGTTGGTTAAGAAAATAATATAAGTACGAAGCCTATATTACGCCAATCGGTTGACTGACAGTTGTAAATTTTTTGTTTACACAGCCGTACGACGTAATAACATGGCCGCTACTGTTTCACGGTGTTTTATAACAGATTAAAAATACTGAAAACTTTGAATTGAATTTAAAAATTTGTTTTGTTATTTTATGAACTAAAACTTACATTGTCCGACTGCTTTATGCCTAAACTGTCTCAATAACATATTTATATATTTTTTCTCGTATAGAGTAAAATACCCTATTATATAACTGAATATTTCTTTTATAAGCGGCTTGACATTTCACTGCGCGATTGTGTCACGATTACCCTTCTACTGCACTATTTTCCGGACGAACTCCTTCACAACAAACTCCACTACTTCTATTTATCCACAACTTCACTCACCATTACGTTTACATCTTCCAGTCCTTCAATACGGCTTTGTAACGCTGTTCGTGGCAGCGTTCCCCCTCGCTCCACTCTTCGCTCTGCTGAACAACATAGCCGAGATCCGTCTGGACGCGTACAAGATGGTAACGCAAGCTCGCAGGCCTTTAGCAGAGAGAGTTGAGGATATTGGTGCTTGGTATGTTGAACTCATAGTTTCTAGTGTGTTCGCCTCTGTAACTAACAAGTTTTCAGCCGCAAGGTGACTGTGGTACCGTCTATGGCAGTATATGCAAACTACAACTGACATATCCTACATTTTTACAGTAGAACTTATAAGACTAATTTCAATTTACCGTGCAAAGGGGTTCTTGTTTTCTATACTATTCTGTGTGCTGGGTTCGTTTCTCAGGTTGGGGAAGTGTTTTTTTTTTTTTTTTACAAATCTTTGCCCCACACTAGAAATTACTCCTGTGTCGTGGGTGCGTTTACAAACATATAAACTCACATACACAAATAGCCAGGCCCGGAACAACATCTGTAGGCCATACAAATATTTGTTCCGTGCGGGAATCGAACCCGCGACACGCAGCGCAGCAGTTGATCGCTCAACCACTGCGCCAACCGTGTCGTCAAACAGTTATCTATTAGGAATTTGTCGGTAGCAGTCAGTATAAAAACTGTAGGTGAAGAGCAATCAAAACATTTAATAATTAAAAATATAAAGGTAAAAATATGGTAATAAAGGGACGACCAATCTAAACTGACAGCGCCCGTTCACGAACATGACGCGCAGATTAGCACCATTTAGGTTATAGTAGGATAGCAGTAGAAGTAGGATAGTAATCTACCTGTATTTACCACGATAATATTCTTACTTATCTAATTGTGGGTTTCAGGTACGGCATTCTGAAAGGGATTACTTATGCTGCTGTTGTTTCAAATGTAAGTAGCCATAATAATATGATCAATTTATTTAATGTAAGTATATATATTTACTTAAAAGGTATAATTAGAAACAGTGGCGTGCGGTTCATACAGTCACATAGACATTGCCTACCCTACAACTCGGATAAATATTTATTATCTTGTTTTAATTTATTTTGATATCTCTAATATTTTATACACGAGTAATTACTCTCAATTAATAAAAAAATCTTAAATCAGCTCCATCTGTCGCGTAACGGTGGTAACACGAAGTCTCATCGATACGTTCGCGCCTTAATCCGCGCATTTCGATCGCTTCGCGCTGCACTAGCGCCGCTAGGATCCTACGGGAGAGACACAAAATATTTGTGCCTAGATTATTATATTTTGTTTGGATGTGTGCCTCGTGACAGGCTCGTAGCACGCGTGTGCATTTTCTATTCGTACATGACACACAATGTCACAACTCACGCACACAACGCGAACTGAAGACATTGTCTTTTTAACATTTTAGATTTTACTACACGAGTTTACACGACGGAATACGACAATTGTGTAGGTACAAAAATATACGTGAATTATTCTGAGTCGCCATTTTTTTTGTTTTGGTTTGTTTCATGGTTTTGTGAATGCATTTTTATATTATTTCAACGTTGTTACTAGTGTGTAAAATGGAATAACTTCACTGTGAAAGTTTGTTGTGTAGTTATGTAGGTACAGACAATACTTAAAAAATGATTCCTTTTCAAAACTTTCTCTCGGCTTCGGTGAAAAAACACTGATCGAGGATAGCCGCTAGATTTAAATCAATACAAACAAACCATGCGATTAGGTCGTAAGAGGTTGGTACAGTTCTGTTTTATTACATCAATTAAAGTAGGTAGAAGATTCGCGAGATTTTGTTGTAGAACCGAACCCGAATAAAATGCCTACATTTTGTTTAGGTTTCGGTACTCAATATTATGATAGATAATCACCTCATCATCACATGAAAGGGAAAAGGGTAGGTGCTTGTAATACCTACTTCTAGTAAGTTGTGAACTTGAGATTATTTTATTGGTAAAAAAACACATTAGGTAAGTACCTAATTGTTCCTTGTTTAGTAGATTGCAAAACGTTTTTCTTCTACGCATATTATTTTTAACCCTGTTTTGAGTTTCTATCATAAAATCGATTAAAAAAAATTGAACACATCTGTTCGTATGATGCTTTAGGAGGAGGTACATACCTACCTACTCTGTGACGCGGGCCTGACGCTTGAGTACCTATACAGCGGTTGTTCTGTTTACCTTTCCTACTATTTTCAAATAATATAATCGCCTGAAACGAGGCATTATATCGATACAGTCCTATTCATATTTTTTCTACGGCAGCAAAAAAACTAATTGATGTCTATAAATTCAGTCAATCTAGGAATCATTTGAGGTGGCAAATCACTTAGGTACAGTCATCAAAAGAGATAGGTATGCAGGTCATCGGAAAGACGGAAATGGTTGAAGTTGACTTAGAAACCGATGGATGTTTTCGAATGTTTAATTAAATCATTGAAATGTTTATTCTCTATTAATTTTATTTTATTTTATTCAAAAACATCCATCGCTTTCTAAGTAAACTTTAACTATATCTGTCGACCCTGCATACCTATTTTTTTCTGCCTACCCTGTCTAAAAACTCTGTGCACGCCCCTGATTAGAAAGGTAAGGTATAGTTTAGAAATGTTTTTGTGGGTTTAATTATAAATATGTATAAGTAAGGTAAGGTATATATGTTATGGGTCCTTTGTTACCCGAAATAAATGATATTATTATTATTATTATTATAAAATCATCTAAAACCAGCTCGACCGCATACATACACCATTGCAATTTACAAAAAATATTAAACTCTACCTTACCTCTACCTCCACCTTAACGAATCCTCTAGGACCTTGCCAGACAGAAAAGACGTAAGACGAGAACGCGTCGCGGATGCGGCGCTTTTTTCATACAAAATCTATAGAATCCGTCGTCTTGTCAACCTCTAGACGCCCACCGCTGGGCATAGGTCTGCCCCAAGGGCCGTACAGCCGTAATCGCCATGCTTGACCGATCCATGGGTTGGCGAACGCAGTAGGTATTATGGTACTCAGAAGGTCGCTGCTGCCCATCTTCTGATCAATATCCCTCTGTCGCCTTCTACGACACCCACGGGTAGAAATGGGGTGGTGCTATTCGCGGCCGGCACCACACGGCTCAGTATAGAAGCATCGCGATGGAAAAAATATAGAAAAAACGGGACGTGGACACGACGTTTACTCGTCTACGTCCTATTGAAAAACATATAGAAAGATCAGGGCACGGACGCGACCGGGGCTGCGAACGGGGCACGGGGAACCAGAGCTCGCATGTAGCGCGTAGATTATTGTAGACCAGAGTATCCGTCCCGACCCTGATCCCCTCCCCAACCCTTGCTCTTGCCAGCCCGTGCCGTTGAGTCTGTAGCTTAAATTCGTCCCTAAATAACGAAAATCCGATCCAGCCTGTCCCTTTGCTGCCCTACACCAGCGACGCCCTAAGCGGAGACTGGTTAGAGGCCTTAAATTCACTGTTAAGGCACCACAGGAAAGTCCAGTTAAGCAACCGACAACCTTCTAGGTTGACTAGCAAGATCCCATTCCGAAAAAAAAGAAAAGCCCGACCTTGTTTATCATACGAATACAAAACATGGGAACTGAAAAAATAAATCAGAACCAAGTTGCAATACTGCCAAAGAGCCATGGAACGGACCATGACAAACATACGAAAAGCAGATCATGTAAGAAATTAACAATTGGGAGCAAAACTAAGCTACCGGAGATCTTAACCACAATTGACCAACAAAAATGGAGATGGACTGGGCCTGTAGACAAAATCACTTTTTTGTTAGCGTTAACGCCAACGGAAAAATCAAATTGTATAGAGTTAACGTTTGCTTATCAGATGTCACGTGATGCAAATATGTCAGCTGCATACGAGTTATGAATATGAATGGATGAAAAGAGAGGGGTTTGCTAAGAAAAGATGGATGGATCGTGTAAAGAATGATATGAATGAAAAGGGAGTCAGTGAAAGCTTGACGGTTGACAGGATGGAATGGAAGAAGAAAACGTGTTGCGCCGACCCCTAGTAACAAGGGATAAGGGCAGGAACAAGATTATCCGTCGTATCCGTGCTACGTCTTTTCAATAGGTTTTATAAAGTCGCATCCAGGTCTCGTCTGCACCCAGTCCGCAACACGCCCACGTCTTACGTATTTTCAATCTGGCTGGCAGTTTATTGAGACAGTGGTAGTCTCCCAGGGCATCTGTTCTAATGAAAGTTTTTTTTTTCAGGCATTTGTGATAGCCTACACAAGTGACTTCATTCCTCGTATGGTGTACAAGTATGTGTATTCGCCAGACAATACCCTGGCAGGGTACATCGACCATTCCTTATCATGTAAGTATTTTTTTATATTGCCTATGAAGACTAATAAAGACCATCATATCAGCCTCCCCCAGAGATCGCCAACTAACCCGGTCTTGGGCAGCCCGCATCCATCTGCTGCCAGCCACCCTCTTCAAATCGTCGGTTCATCATGCCGCAGGGCTTCCCATACTAAGCTTGCCCAAACATGGTATAAATAAAGATCAACTGTTTGTCAATAAATTGTGTTCAATTTACAACCGTCCGAAGGGAAGCCGTTATAAATCAAGTAGAATGGAGTCTTCGCCACTGCAAGCTGCTTTTGTTATTAAATTAGTACATCATGCTATTTTTCCTCAGTATTCAACACATCGGACTACAGGGAAGACTGGGGGGCGGACGAGAATGAAGTAGACCCCCCGGTATGCGCGTACCGGGGGTACAGGAACCCCCCTGATCACGCAGACCCCTACGGACTGTCTCCACACTATTGGCATGTGTTTGCAGCTAGACTAGCCTTTGTCGTAGTTTTTGAGGTAAGAGTCCATCCATTTTTACCCGACTACGGCAAAGCCAAAGGAGGGTTATGATTTTGACAGGTTATGTATGTATGTATGTATGTATGGTCATCTGTTCGCTCATAGCTCCTAAACTACTTAACAGAACTGAACAAATGAGGTATCGTTAGAAGCGTCTTGATCGTCCGCTGGTTATAGGCTATATGACGTGTCACCGAATCCAATGTGGCGCCCTCTGGCGGACATAAAAACAAAGATAAAAAAAAAAAATGAAGACAAGCATACCGTGTTTGGTATCATTGGAAAGGGGTTCACTAGTACCATTCAAATATATAATATTTAGTTGTGACTTGTCACAAATTATTTAAAAAAAGGAAAGATTACCAAATAAATTAAGATACGCATACCGTGTTTAGTATCATTAGAAAGGGGTTCACTAGTACCTTTTAAATATATAATACTTAGCTTTGACTCCAAAATGGTTTAAATAAAAACAATAAGTTTAAAAACTAAAACCCGACTACAACAAAAAGTGATCTAAAAAGTACGAAACAAGCAAATATTTCACACAGAAATCAAGACATAGGTACAAAATGGTCAAGGTAAGCCGTGGTTGCATGCCTGTATCCCATAAGAGTGCGATGAACATGAATTATAATGGCATGCAACCACGGCTTACCTTGACCATTTTGTACCTATGTCTTGATTTCTGTGTGAAATATTTGCTTGTTTCGTACTTTTTAGATCACTTTTTGTTGTAGTCGGGTTTTAGTTTTTAAACTTATTTTTTTTTTAATGAAAAGTTAAAAACTAACTTGTAAACAACGCCATCTCTTATCAAGTAGCAGAACTAAATCGAGCAATATAGCATTTATTGTGCTAGTTACTGTGAACAAAATAAGCGTCATCTATACTAATATTATAAAGCTGAAGAGTTTGTTTGTTTGTTTGTTTGGTTGAACGCGCTAATCTCAGGATCTACTGGTTCGAATTGAAAAAATCTTTTTGTGTTGGATAGTCCATTTATCGAGGAAGGCTATAGGCCCAAGCGAAGCCGGGTCGGGTCGCTAGTCTGTTATATTATTCTGAAAGTTTTCTAATTCGTTGCCAAATAATATTTTTTTACTGTTTTTCTTTTATAATTTAGCCTGTGTATTTCTTTTTGTCAGTCAAATTGAAATTAGAATCTTTTTGATAATAAAAATAGTGGCTTGCATATTGTTATTCAAAAACCTAAATATACAGTTCCATACAAATATATCTTAATAAAAGGTGTTGTAGATCGTTCAAATTGAACCAGAACTAATTGAAAACAATCTCGACCCTATACCTTGTACGCAAAGTCCTTTATAAGTGTTTTTAAACTAAGATAAAATAAGCGCACATTTTCAGATTGTGCGCTCATTTTGGGGGGTATTTTGTTTTTTCCGTATATCAATGCTTAGAAGAAATACCGATAGGGGAGGAGCTCGTGGCTAAGTAATAGCCGTACGAATCGATCGGTCAAGGTTAAACTATGCTTGCCGCGGTCGCTTTGTGGATGGGTGAACATCCATTTCATACCGAGGTATCTCTGTGCTTCGAAAGGACGTAAAGCCGTTGGTCCTGGCAGTCATTTGAAGATCTTTTTGCGTTATGGGTAGCCAGAAGCCAGAAAGTCTGAGAACCAGTCTTATCAAGAGGCATAGTGTTACCCAGTAACTGTGTTGTGGACGTCAGATAGGCAATCGCTCCATATAAAATACTGGTATTCAGCTGCATAAATAAATGTACTCTTTATCTACAGCATGTGGTCTTCGGCCTGACCGGGCTGATGCAGCTCTTCATACCTGACGTGCCTAGCGAGTTGAGAACCCAAATACAACGTGAAATTCTTGTGGCCAAAGAAGCGAAGTACGAAAATGGACGAAGGAGGTTCTCCACTGAGTACCAACAGCTGATCACACAGAAGAGCGAGACTGGACCTCCAGGTCAGTTCCAAGTCAAAGTCAAAGCCAAATTCAGAGTATTTAATAGTGCTTATCAGAAACCCCCATTGATTTAGGATTTACTGTATTTTATTAGTATCAAGTTATTATTACCATACTCTGCAGCAAAATGCTCCAAGAGTTATGATTGATTATTTAACTGAATTACAACTAAACTGGCCTGCAACAGAATATTCCCTTATGGTCATGCTCGCGACCATTTTCACTTAAAACTTGAAAGCAAATAAATTATATTCAACTGAGGTTAAGTTTATAATAAGCACCGCTCGACGACTGTGGAGCGACATACGTCTAATGTTGCAGGGAAATGGTATAATTAGATCACTGCAGAAAGTTAGTGATTTGATCCAATCCCTAAACAGATTTATAAGTGCAATGGTGGAATAACCAACTAAGCCAGTTCAGGAATTTGGTCACATCGCTAACTTTCTTCAGGGAAATGACCCAACGAGTATTAAATAAAAATAGTATATAGACTATTCATGAATTGTGGCTGGGCATGAGGCTATAAACAAGGTGATTTAATTCACTAACCATTTTTGAGGGGGTGAAAGTATTAATGAATACGAACAACTTTTACTATGGGGCTAACTCAGAAATATGCAAAAAAAATGTTTTTAGTCAGTCTTTATAAAAAAGTGTTGCTGTTCAGAAAACCGTATTAAGTAGTACATAAAGTATTTATGTACCCCCCACACCTTTGGTGTCATGGCCGAGGTAGTGCTTGGGGTCCTAGATACAAGCAAAAAGTGTTATTACATATTTTCATGAAAGGAATTTCTCAGTATTAGCCCGGGGTTTAGAAGTCGGTGGTGTACCACCCCCGTGCCTTGCACGTGTCGCCATTAGTCCTGCAACTGGTCTCGCCCCGGACGGACTATCAGAGTGAAGGAAGAAGGAGTGAACCTGTGATTGCCCACACACTTGTGCACTATAATATACAGTACAGTACCTACAGTCATTGTAACAGTCACTATAATATTCAGTACAGTACCTACAGTCATTGTAACAGTCACTATAATATACACTACAGTACCTTCAGTCATTGTAACAGTCACTATAATATACAGTACAGTACCTTCAGTCATTGTAACAGTCCCTATAATATATAGTACAGTACCTACAGTCATTGCAACAGTCACTATAATATACAGTACAGTACCTACAGTCATTGTAACAGTCACTACTATAGACAGTACAGTGCCTTCAGTTATTGTAACAGTCACTAAAATATACAGTACAGTACCTACAGTCATTGTAACAGTCACTACTATATACAATACAGTACCTACAGTCATTGTAACTGTCACCATAATATACAGTACAGTACCTACAGTCATTGTAACAGTCACTACTATATACAATACAGTACCTACAGTCATTGTAACAGTCACAACTATATACAATACAGTACCTACAGTCATTGTAACAGTCACTACTTTAAACAATACAGTACCTACAGTCATTGTAATAGTCACCATAATATACAGTACAGTACCCACAGTCTTATTGAGACGGGCTGCCGTGGCCGAAATCCCGCGATCGCAGAGAAATTGTCACTTATGTTCTCGTTCATACAAGGTTACTTATAATTCGACGAATATCCATCAGAAGCTGATAGGGGGGCCAGAATGCAACAAATTAAACCCCCCATATGTATGACCGAAATTCAATAATTTTCGAGTTATTTTAATTCTAAGAATTTTTCGATATTTACCCAAAATATTGATTTATTTAGAAATAAAAAAACGATATGTTGAATGAGTGCCATGATTTTATTATCTATTTTCAAACCACTTAACCGAATTAAAAATATACAATGCTTAAAAATAAATAAATAAAATATACATATTATGTATACCCTGTTCACAATAAGATTAGACATAAACACAAATCTTTTTTACAGTCCCTTCAACCGATTTTGACTTCTATTCCGCAGGCTTAAGGATGTCATTAGAGGCAAAAAAGTGGTTACAATAACAACTGTTTACTGCAGTTGCCATTTGTCATGCTACCAACGCAATATGAGTAAAAATCGGTTGAACGGACTGTAAAAAAGGTTTTTGTAAATGTCTAATCTTATTGTGAACAGGGTATAGGTACTATGAAGGGCTCACAGGACATCAAAAAACTCGTCCGCATCGCTCTCAATGGGACAAGTGCCCAAACGAGTACCATTAAAAAATGACATTGTATCTATGAACATAATTAAAAATACTTCATTCAACAAAATAATTATTCATGCCTTGTGTTATTTGCAATATGCTTAATGTCACTTCTAATTTCAGAGAAACCATCAGGCGCCGCATGGCTTCGTCGTACTTCCCGAGCCTCAGACGGACTAGACGCCCATGTGTCGGTGTCACAGCGAACCACATCACCCAGAATAACGCACTGACATTGTAGTAAGAAAGAAGAAAGAAAGAAATAAGTTTATTTGTCATAGTCTATGTCAGGGTTTCTTAAAGTGGGGTCCACAGACCCTTAGGGGTCCGTAGCGTGTGTATCAGGGGTCCGCAGTAGGTCAACTCACGAAGCTTCTGGCGACTGGGACTGCAAGTAACTCGGACTACAGTCCCTGTTGCCGGATCCACTTAATTTTAATATTTTTCTTCAGGCGACAAAAAAAAAACTATTGTTCAAGTCCAAAACAGTACAGTTAAACGAAAAAATATGTAAAATAAAAAACAAAATATTTAAAAAACACCCTTTGATTACATTTATATCTTTAATTATAATAATAAAAAGAAATAAAGGACAAAAATCTATTGTTCAAGCCAAATTAAATATTTTTTTCATTTAACGGTACGGTTTTTGACTTGAACAATAGATTTTTATTATTAATTTATGCGTGGTCCCAGTCGCCGGAAGAAAAATATTAAAATTAAATGGATCCGGCAATTCTGGGACTGTAATCCGAGTTAATTGCAGTCCTAGTCGCCGGAAACCTCAACTCACCACATGTTTATTAGGAAATTGTGTAGTAAACAAACCACATCTCGGTCAAAAGTAAACAAACCACATCTCGGTCAAACCACAATCGATCGGAACATCGGAAGGCTTGTTTTCTTTTTGTTGTTTAAATTGTAAAAGTAGTCCGTGACTACAAAAAGTTTAAGAAACCCTGGTCTATGTGGTACATATAGTAAGGTGAAAAGTAGCTTTAGAATCAGCGCAAATGAAGCAGGAATCTGCTCGAGCAGTTTTTATTTATTTCATTATCTGCCGACGGGTGACCGGAGAAATTATTACGCTTCTCTAGCAGCTGGGACGTTTCGGCGGCTAGCCTTTTCCCAATTATTTTGGGGGAATTTCTGTATAACCGGATGTAGCTAAATACCGGTGTTTTACATAGAGCGACTGTCTGTCTGACCTCCACAACCCAGATACTGGGTGACACCCGTATTACGCAGATTTCGGCTCTATTTGTATCTTGCTTTAGTTCAGTTTTAAATAATAAATAATGAACTGCTCGAGTATTTTGCTTTTCTGTCTATACTGACTGTTCTAGATTATAAGTAGAAATTACAGACGGTAACTTTTGGAAATTATAGAATAGAATGACACGTACGTATTCTAAGAGGTTTTGTTGACATTTGGACATTTGTATACCAGCGGTTCCAAAACTTTTAAGGCAACTGAACCCTTATTAAGACCCTTTTATTTTATGGAACCATACATTATAAATGAAAGACATTGCAATTCAAAATAAAAACCTTTATTAGAAATACATTCATAGTGATACAGTTCCATTTGTACGGTGGTGTCAGATGGTTCAAAGGTTAAGGCACTGCCTTTCTCGCATGAGGATACGAATCTGGTCAAGTGCTAATGTGAGTTTTACAATACATATGTACCTACTTCCTTTTTAAGTTTTCATTCGACATCAGTAACCCTCAGGTCGCTGGTCCAAGGGGATGGCGATGTAGACCGAGACGTAACGCACCGGATCAACGCAGGATGGATGAAATGGCGACAGGTCACTGGAACAACTTGTGACCCACGGATGTCCCTCAAGTTAAAGGGGAAAATCTACACGTCCGTGATAAGATCTGTCGTACTGCATGGATCGGAATGTTGGGCCGTGAAGAAGATGGATGAAAAAAGATTGCACGTAGCGGAGATGAGAATGTTGAGATGGATGTGTGGAGTGACCAGAATGGATAAGGTGAGAAATGAATATATTAAAGAAAGTTTGGAAGTGGCGCCAGTGACAGAAAAGTTGAAATGGAATCGTTTGTCTTGGTATGGGCATGTGAAGAGAAGAGACAAAACTCATGTGAGCAAAAGAGCTATGAACATTAATTTAGATGGAAGGAGAGGGAGAGGAAGGCCAACGAAAAGATGGGTGGATTGTGTGAAGAATGATATGAATGAAAAGGGAGTCAGTGAAAGCATGACGTTGGACAGGACGGAATGGAAGAAGAAAACATGTTGCGCCGACGGAATACATGAGATAAGGGCAGGGAAAAGAAGAAGATCAGTAACACTGGTGAAGGGGGATGCAATTGCACCGCCTTGCACCCTAGGTACTGCCGGCACCCATGATAGTGGAACTGTTTTACTAATGCAATAAAAATTAAACGATTTCATGAAAATATAATTTCGCAGCACCCTGGTGAATTGGTGATTGGTCCACGAAACCCACTTTAGAAATTACTATTGTAATACTCCATCAAGACAACTAGGCACCTGTCAAACCACCTTCTGTCATTTGCGGGAGGTTAAATTAATTAACCTTATTTGTATGTACTTAGTTTTGTCTTAGTGGAATAGTAACTAAACTAGAGTTGAAAGACTTAGAATGAAGGCACAGAAGTTTGAGAGAAAACTTCTCAGGATACGACAACCAAATTGCTCACTCACTAAAAATCACAGTACTCTTCATTTTGACAGTAACATACTTCATTGCTTTGTATGTTTGAATGTTTGTTTGCTCAACAACATGAATGAATGTACTTCCGAAACTATAGAATGCAAACTATATCCCAAACAATGGAAAGCGAACCACCGGCAGATCATTTGCCAATATTCGATGGGCCTTGAAAAAAGACAAAAAATAGTAAAATAGGAAAATCCTTTTCATTGAAATAGTTCCTACTCCTTGCATTTTGATATATATAATACTAGCTTTTGCCTGCGACTTCGTCCGCGTGAATCACATGTTTACACATCAATTCTCGTGAATACCTTGGCGCTCATTTGTTTTTTTATTTGTATATGTTACGGCTCAAACCCGAAGTGCGGCTACACCTAGGTTTAACCGGTTAGAACTAGGTGTCCGGCCGGCCACATGCGGTTTAACTTAGATGTATCCTACTTATCTTTAGTTAGAACTAGGTTCAGCCTTCATCATAGAGGCTTGAACTAGGTGCAGCCGCACACCGATGGTTAAATTGTCTGATTTTGTGCTTTTGAACCGGAAGAAGACGGTTGACATCAGGGACACCCCGAGATTCAGTTTGGTTAGGTGTCTTTCAACCCTGTAGACAGAAATAGGAGCCTCGCAGTGGAGCTCCATCGACCTGTGGGCTAATTCACGTAACGAAAGAAGTGCTGTTGCAGTGCAGTAGCAATTAAGTTTCGATCAAAACAGCGCTTTTCGCATTCTCTACCGCTGTCAGACACGTTCGCGACATATTCACGTCACGTGAGCGCAGTAACGGCATTCTACTGTTGCGCGTCTTTGGTGCGTGCTTCGGAACGCAACATGATCGGTATTCTTCTATTCGCTTGACGTCTCAAAACAACAGTTAAAATCACAGAACGCTAATAACGTAGGTTAAAAAGCACTAAAATCTGTACTGGGGTATTATTTTAATATTATAATTTTTTTCTCTCACGACAACCAAACTTACTTATGGTGTAACCCACAGTTACACCATAAGTAAGTTTGGTTGTCGTACAGTTGACGTGCAGATCACGCGCAGCTTACGTGCAGTTCAAAGATTACAAGAATATCGTTTATCACTCAAACTTGAACTTAACTGCAACTGCACTACAACTTCATCGGCGCGTCATAAAATTACGTGAATTAGCCCTCAGCTTTGATAATAATTACCCAGGTCGGGGTGCCCCAAGTCCCGAGCTCGTAGGCTACACCTAAGTCTAACCAACAACTACCAGCTAGATCTAGTTCTAACCGGTTCAAACTAGGTGTAGCCGCACTTCGGCTATTAGCCGTAACTTATATACTGTCAAAATGAAAGCGATTGTGACTCTGTTTTCCATATCAAAGCTCTGTGAGTGCAGCTATTCTGATAGTTCCTAGGAGAAAGATCGAAAAATAGCATTTAAATGAACTATGTCTGTTTGTTTAGTTTATATAGTAACAAAAATGATGGTGTTAGATATCCAAGAATTTTAAGACATATTTCTGAGGGTCCAAATATAAGGTTAGAATTACTCCGTAAAGTTATTAATTAAATATCTGGAAATGTACAGTAGAGCAGAAACTTCATAACAATGCCCAAAAAAACGAAATTATTGATCTCAATGTATTGTTCAATAATATTTTACTTCGGATATAAATCTAGCTTTTACAGTGTAATACTAGCCTGAACAAAGTCGTTGTTAGTTAATTTATTTATTTGTTAATATAATCTCAAGTTCAAGCCAAAATAAATGTCTTATCTGATAACTCAGGATGATGAGGCCAAAATGTTTTAACTATTTTTAACTAAACCTTCCTCGATTTTTGTTAAGTTAGAAAAAAGGATCACTCGAACCACATGCACATTGTAAAAGACACCACCTGTCAATTGACATACTTTTTATGACTTGTCAAAACGCGATTCTCCTATAGATTTTGTATGGCAATTAATACTTATGACGTCGCTTCTAGATTGTCATTTGCCTACTCAATTGATTGACTATTTATTTTATTTATTTATTTATTTATTAAGGCTCTCCAACAACTTATTCACTAATACACTTACAACAATCAGCTTAAACTTATTAGATTACAGTGAACTTGTCACTTGTAGGAGTGCACACTTCCGAATTTAAAAATTAAATCACTAATAAAACAAAAAAAAACGGTTGCAAAACTAGAGAACAAAAAAGAGCAGCAATTTAGTACACAAATTGTTAACAGAGAAAGGAGATCTGTTTATAGTGGAACTGTTCAGAGAATGCAATAGAATGCAATCAATCAATTTTAAAGCAACTATAAAGATCATATTTTACAGTAAACAAACAATTAATCGGATTTTCAGAACCTGACCAGTTGGTTCGGGAAAGTTAACATAACAGATTCCAAAAATACAGAAAAAAGACATTTATTTTGGCATGGGTGGTAATTTTAAGGTAAAAATGTATGATTAAATGTTGGTGTATATTTAGGTGACCTGGTTACTCAACTTTATGTCGACGATTCATTTAAGTTATATCTTAAAGTATACCTTATTGCTGTACCTTTTAGGTATTTGGACCTTTGCCCTAATTTCTTACCACATTCGGAAAGAATCCTTTCTTTTTTTCACCAAGTGACTTATAATAAAAACAAAGTCTTGTGTTACACGTTTTGGAGACCTGGAGAAACAAACAGGTGGTTTGTCTCTTTTACGGAAGATAATGCCATCTCTTTCTAACAAGCCTATCACTTGACGTATTCCCTCCATTTATGTTATAAGCTCCTTGGTTTTGACATTACAAAGAAACCCATTGCTTCGTATGTTTGAAAAAATTGCTTTCTCTGCAACAAAAATAACGCAATGAATATTTCTGAATGGCCAAAAAATGGTTTGCTATTCCGAGTGAGTTACACTATCAGGGTGCTGTCTAATCTGTAGAATCATATCTCAGTGAGATTGAGGTGAGCTGTGATCCCATCTGATACTTCGGAATACTTGGGATTCACATGTGGCGGCATCTATCGCGCCACGTGCGAACCACGACTGACGAATCCTACATCACTATAATATCAGTTTTTTATGGGACTTACTCGCCGAGTCCCGGAGAAACATTACAACTGTCTTGGATCCCGCAATGAAATGAATCAGAAAAGAACAGCGGAGGAGTAAGAAAAATATATTTTCCACTTTCCTCCAAATGAAGCAGGAGACAGAACAGAACTAGGCCAATAGGCACAAAGGGACATTTACAACTGGAGGAGGCCCAGTTACTAAGCACCACTGATTACAATTAACATATTTCAATGGATCCTAAAATGTGTTATATCTGTTTTCCATGAGATTAGCATAGATATACTGAGTGTTTGGAAGGATAACCGACACATTTTTTCAGTGATTAAGGACGCGGTTTCCTTTGTCACCCAAGAAACCATGTATTAGCGTCACAATGCCCGAAATCTCACCTTAAAGTCATCGTAATTTTTTCTTCGAGGAATTTTCGAATATTCCCGAACGGTAACACCCCGTCGTCAACACTGTTGACGATCGGGAAAAAAAGATTATTTCGTTCACAGTGTTGACGAGCGGTACTATTTTTTGATTATTCCAATTATACTCGTTTAGTAACACCCCTGTCGTTAACACTGTAGACGATCGGGAAAAATAAAGTTTCCCGACCAGCCGGCCGGTTTGTCAGATTGTCAACACTGTGAACGAAAGAATCTATTTTTCCTGATAGTCAAGTGTGAACAACAGGGGTGTTATTGAACGGGAATAATTGGAATAATCAAAAAATGGTCCCGTACGTCAACACTGTGAACGATCGGACCTTTTTTTCCCGATCGTCAACAGTGTTGACGACGGGGTGTTACCGATCGGGAATATTCGGGAATTTTCCACTCTTTTACCAACATAGACCCTCAAGCTCTGATATGTCAACCTATTGCCGTCCACTGCTGAACGTAGGCCTGTCCAGAGATCGCCAACTAACCCGGTCTTGGGTAACCCGCATCCATCCGCTGCCAACTACTTACCTTCTCCAAATCGTCTGTCTACCGTGACGTAGGGCGTCCCACACTACGCTCCAATCTCACTAAACCAGGTAGTTTTTTACAGAATAGCACTGCTGTTCAAGTATTCAAGTGAAAGTACCTGAATTTTGGCTGTCATTGTACTTGTATATACGTAGTTAATAAAGTGTCAAATGGTAAAGCCAAGTATACAAATTATATTTATCAAGAGAGATTTTCGTTAAACAGTGAAGATTTTAAAATTTTGGAAAATAAATTGAGTCACCAAATTGGGTAGTGACAGCACCAATCAATTGACATACTGTTTATGGACTGTCAAAATGCGATTCCTTCATAGATTTTGTATAGCAATGGTGCCGTCCCTTGTTCATAAGCTAAACTAAAATTAGACAGTTGGCATCTCTTTCTGCCAGGCAGCTGTAGAAAAGGACGTCTACAAATAAGAACTAAGTTAGAGATGTCAAATATGAATTGTTTAAAATCAAACCTAGTTTTTTATCATAATCTACTTATAAGATTTCCAAAAATTATGAAATTTTAACTAATTTTACGGGGGGTAAAACGTTATCACTTTTTGTATGAAAATTAACAGCATCACCGAGAAAATCTAAGAAATTATTAACCTACTGAAAATGTGTTTTATTCTGACAAAACTAGCGAATCCAGGTTAACATATATTTGTGTATGTATATCAGCTGTCTGACACCCATAGTACAGGGTCTCCCTAGTTTGGGGTCAGATGGCCGTGTGTGAAATGTCCCCACATATTATTATTATTATTAGTCCCATTTTTCGAAGTTATTTTTATGATTGATGAAGGATAATCACTGAATTAAAAAACACTGATTTATGTCAAATCTATTCTTAAGGCTAAGAACTCACGATGCGGTTTTCACCCGCGTCCTCCTGCGGTTGCGGGTCCGCAGCTTCTGTAGAATGCAGATATGTTACTATTGTATTAGGTAAGCCTGTGAGGATAGTGTATGTGTTTTTAAAATAAATAAATAAATAAATGTTATATGTAAAAAACAAAAGCACATTTCACGACGCGGTTTACGCCTGCGGTGTGCGGGGAAAACCGCAGTTCTTAGCCTATGATACGTTTTATATGTGAAGTCACCAAAAAAGATCCCAACCAGTACGTCGATTCTGTAAAATTCAAACAACAACTCGCTTCTCACATCGCTATTCACTCTCACTTCGTTTCGGCTCAAAATTTCTTTGATATATTTGACACTTTGAATCGGGTTCGATTGCGAAGTGAGCGTCAAGTGACGGGGAAATTACCTTACAGAATGCCACTGCTTACGTCATCTCATACTTTACGTGTCAAAATCTCCCTGTCAGTTTAGTTCAACTCGCTGACACGCTCGCATGGGTGGCGCTAGTGTAAATTCGATTTATCAACCGAGTTTTTAGAATGCCAATCAAGAAACTCATAGCGGATTCAGATTCGAAGTTTTTGAGGTCTTACAGAACTACACCCTTGGAAAGTCGGATATAGGTGAAGTTTACTTAGAAACCGATGGAGTTTTTTGAATGAAATAAAATAAAATTAATACAGAATAAACAGTTCATTAAAACAATAAATTTTATTCGTAAACATCCATCGTTTTCTAAGTAAACTTCAATCATTTCCGACAACCTGGTTACTTATCTCTTTTAGTGACTGTACAGAGGCCAGAGCCCATCAAGCTACTCTCAATCTGTCAAATTTATTAGATAGATTTTCAAATTTATTACAAAAGGATATGGGTTCATATTCAATACGGGATATTACTGCAATGTTCTGGCACCAGAGTGCAGCACTAGCATAATCCGTAAACAGTTTATCGACGAGTCGTTCAAAGCGTGAAATTCTGCCTTTAATTGAGTTCAAAATTGGGAAGTGTGTTATATTATACAATAATGTATCAGTGCTGTGTATTTCGATGAAGAAGTGAAGGGAATTATTCATTTCCAAAAGAAGAAAATGTTCGAAAACTTTGGGAAGCAGCTAAAAATCACTCTAAAATATGTTCAGGTTAAGTATTCAGGTGAGATAGTCGCATTGACAGAATAACGTTAACATTTATCATGTAAGACAACAAATTTTTCGATTTTGTTTTGAGCATAACCTAGAATCCACTTTCAAATGGTCGTAGGACGCCATAATATGGTTAAAGTACAGTTAGGTAAGTAAAAATTATTAAAACTTTGATATATTTTCACAAAATACCCAGTTATTACAATTAATAACATAATATAACAAGAATACGAAGTTATGATTTACGGAATGTGCTAGTGGCGCCCTCTGCGCCGAGTTTTGCGTAATGTTCCCTATTGGGAAAATTTGACAGTTTGGTATAGCTTATTGAACTGGCGTCTGTATATTGAATTGTTATTTCTGCATAGTAACGTAATATATTTGGCATATTTAATAAGTATGACATCATGAATGTAATGATGGAGATATTGTAGGTTGACTCATTTTGGCAGAACGGCAGAACTATTCTCAAATAATAGAGTGATATTCGATTTTTTTGGTCGATAATTCTCATGATATCATTAAAGTTGTAATTCGTTGATAAAAATATCAGCAAGCAATGTCCTATAACAACAAGCGAAAAGCTTTAAACATCTTGAAGTCATAGTAAATGCCAATACTTTTATACCTCCTACCGGTCTCTGAGACCGTTCCAAAGGTAGCTGCGCGGTGCGGGAGGGGTGTCGTGACGTGACGCGAGAGCTCACTGATACGTCAACTTGTGACAATTATTGTCACTCCTCCCGTACCGCGCAGCTACCTCAGTGTGGTGACGTGACGCGAGAGCTCACTGATACGTTAACTTGTGACAACAATCACCCCTCCCGCACCGCGCAGCTACCTCCGGAACGGTCTCAGTTAGCACGCTTGTGCATGGCTCACTAGAAAACACGTGTACAGAAATGTCATGACATTTACACGTCATTGTAATAAAATAGGTATTCTTAAATAAATAGCTATTCAAAAACTTTAGATATTTTATCTGTGTGTGTCCCAAAATAAATGTGATATTAGTTAATTTCACTATACAGTAAGAAAAGAATCTCTAAATATAAGTTTTGTCGATATCTTTCTGTGGTTAAATACTCAGTTTTCTTATAATATAATTTATTTCCAATATTCTGCTGTTTTTTCTTAACATATACCCCGCTCCCACTTGACAAGGTTGGTAGGATAGGTAGGTAGGTTGATAGGGTAGACAGGTAGGTCGGTAAAGTGGATAGGGACAGGACAACGTCTGTCGGGTGAGCTAGTAGGTAATATAATAAATATTTATTTTTTAATTAACTTCTTATAATCCATATTTATATTAAAAATAACCACTTAAAACAACAAAGAAAATCTTAAAATTGTCGATCCCACATTGATGACATTGATGACTCCAATCTTACAGATTTGCGTGATTACGATGCGGTATTTGATTCTCTACCCTTACCATCTTTCTATTATTAATTACTCTCTCTCTCTCTCTCTTTACGAAAATCAACTTTTAAATATAATCTACTAGACAATAGATGGCGTTAATATGCTTTACTATCTCTATATGGATTTTTTTAAATCTGAAATAAAATATTTGAATTTGAATTTGAATTAATAAAAAATAATAAAAAAACTTTCTACCCATATTACAGAAAGAAACCATTTATTTGCTAATAATGTAGGTTTACTTAAGTTGGAATATCAACTTTTTAATAAAATCTATTCGACAATAGATGGCGTTAATACCCTGTAAAATCTTTAAAACTCACAGTTTTATTTCAGAGCAAGCAATTATAATGTATTACAACAGAGATAAAACTAGTTATTTCTTCGTACAAAACAAGTACAGGATTGCCATCGACAACAGAAAAGGGATTTAAATCATTAAATAGGTGGCAATGCAAGTGAAAAAAAGTTTAATAAGTTCCATACATACTACTAAATATACACTTTGGTAAGTTTTTTAAAGTGATTTCATGTTTTGGTCAAGCGGGCCCTCAACGCTATTCTCAACCACTGTTACTCCTGTAAGCCAGAATCAACAGTCGCGACCACCAGAAAAGCTAAGCAATGAAACGATTCAACTGTCTTAGATTCTGCAACGAAATGAATCACAAAAGAACAGCGGAGGGATGAGAAAAAATAATCTCCTGTAGGTCCATTATTAAGTAGGAGACAGAAGAGCTAAGTAAGCCAAGATGTATAAAAGGACGTTTACAACTGGAAAAGCCTATAAGTTGTCTATTATAGTCAATCTTATGCTGGTCGCTGTAAGTTGCTCTCTTCAATTTGATGTGTTGAATCCTCGTAGTTTAAGCACAGTTGCACATGTTTTGGATCTAGCCACTAACGTTTATTAGTCAATTTAAGGTTCAATAAATTGGTAGTAAATAAGTATAAATCTTGAACAAACAAATATTAATATTATTATGTAGCCCGCAAAATTCAACCTTTCTTATATTTTTAAGAGTCCAAACGAAACCCTATTGGTCTCGCTCATCCGACCGTCGCGTCCGTCTGTCTGTCCCTCTCTCACAGGGCCGTAATAGATCGATAGAATTTCTGCTATGACCGCTATAACAACAACACCATAAATATGAATATTAATGTGTGGATCGAGTGGGAGACGAATGCCAAAGAAAAGATGGATAGATTGTGTGAGAAACGAATTTGGTTTTCAGATTTAGTCGATTCTTTATCCTGGCCGCTAAACTGAGACCGCTCCTGAGGTAGCTGCGCGGTGCGGGAGGGGTGTGGTGACGTGACGCGAGAGCTCACTGATACGTCAACTTGTGACAACTGTCACCCCTCCCGCACCGCGCAGCTACCTCAGTGTGGTGACGTGACGCGACAGCTCACTGATACGTCAACTTGTGACAACTGTCACCCCTCCCGCATTGCGCAGCTACCTCAGTGTGGTGACGTGACGCGAGAGCTCACTGATACATCAACGTGTGACAACTGTCCCTCCTCTCGCACCGCGCAGCTACCGCAGTGTGGTAACGTGACGCTAGAGCTCACTGATACGTCAACTTGTGACAACTGTCACCCCTCCCGCATTGCGCAGCTACCTCAGTGTGGTGACGTGACGCGAGAGCTCACTGATACGTCAACTTGTGACAACTGTCACCCCTCCCGCATTGCGCAGCTACCTCAGTGTGGTGACGTGACGCGAGAGCTCACTGATACGTCAACTTGTGACAACTGTCACCCCTCCCGCATTGCACAGCTACCTCAGTGTGGTGACGTGACGCGAGAGCTCACTGATACGTCAACTTGTGACAACTGTCACCCCTCCCGCACCGCGCAGCTACCTCAGTGTGATGACGTGACGCGAGAGCTCACTGATACGTCAACGTGTGACAACTCTCCCTCCTCTCGCACCTCGCAGCTACCTCAGTGTGGTGACGTGACGCGAGAGCTCACTGATACGTCAACGTGTGACAACTCTCCCTCCTCTCGCACCTCGCAGCTACCTCAGTGTGGTGACGTGACGCGAGAGCTCACTGATACGTCAACTTGTGACAACTGTCACCCCTCCCGCATTGCACAGCTACCTCAGTGTGGTGACGTGACGCGAGAGCTCACTGATACGTCAACTTGTGACAACTGTCACCCCTCCCGCACCGCGCAGCTACCTCAGTGTGATGACGCGACGCGAGAGCTCACTGATACGTCAACTTGTGACAACTGTCACCTCTCCCGCACCGCGCAGCTACCTCAGTGTGGTGACGTGACGCGAGAGCTCACTGATATGTCAATTTGTGACAACTGTCACCCCTCCCGCACCGCGCAGCTACCTCAGTGTGGTGACGTGACGCGTTAGCTCACTGATACGTCAACTTGTGACAAATGTCACCTCCACAGCCACACTGCTTCGTTGCGTTGCAGCGCAAAATTTGGACGCACTGCATGTCACACTTCTCCGTTGCGTTGTCTTGCGCTGCGCACGTGCCAGTACAAAACTAACTACGTTGCCGGTCCGCATAACCTCCCCCCGCTTCGTCTTGCACGCGTAGCATAAGAATTCTATCTCTACTCTACGTAGAATAAACATAATTCTTTCTATCCTACATGACATCTCTTCTTACCCGAGCATGAGGCAACCGGTAGACTAGCGTTTCTATGTAGAAAAAGACATATTTTTTATTTTCTTCTCTTCATCGCTATGCTCGCAACGGAAGAAATCTTTCTACAATCTGTCAGTTTGTCTATTCTTCCTGCAGTATGTCTATTCTTCCGTAGAGATAGCGTGGTTATGCTACGCGTGTTGGCGTCGACGAAATGCGTTCGACAACGCAAGACAACGCAACGGAGAAGTGTAGGCATGTTTTAAATTTATATGTAAAATGACGGAGAGTCAACACTCCGACGACGCAACACAGCGCAACGGAGGATTGTGGCTTCGCTCATAAGCGTTATAGCTAGATTAACTTTTCATGTACTAAACATATAAATGTAAAACAAGTAATTATAAATTACTTTAAGTAAGACGGGCAGTTATTACAAATTGTCGCGTATCGTTGGGGTCAACAGAGGTCGGTAACGTTATCATTACTTATCTATTCAACATAATAATCTGTCGCTGGTTCAACTATGACAATTATTTCTTAGAAAGATGTGTTTTTTTGGTAAAATATGTTTTTCTCTTAAATATGCTAGTTTGGGTAATTTAAAACAAATCCTTGTAAAAAAAATGTTAGGTTCTTGTTTGTATGTAACTATTAGGTATAGGTATGTACTGTAAGGTCGCTTTCAAATTAGTCGCGAGCTAGCAGCGCGACAGCAGCGCTACTGTCGCACTGCTGTCGCGCTACTGGCGCGCGACTTATTTGAAGGCGCCCTTAAGGCTGTGCATTTGGCATGCTGGTCGAAACGATTGACAATATGGCTTCGTCTAAACACTCTGCTTTCTTTCTAGAAGTATTTCGTATTTTTAGAACGTTATTCTTATTTATGACAAGAGATTGTTAAGCCCACAGCCGTCTGAGGCAGTTATTCTAATAGAGCGATTGTAACAGAGTTCTTTGATTGAAGTGTCCCTCAAACGTCCTCCCCAGACGTAGGAAATTATTTATTTATTAATTAAACTTTATGCAAATATTGTAAAAAATCAATGTACAAAGGCGAACTTAAGGCGCTAACAAGCGACTTTTGCAGATTTTAAACTGACAATCACGTCAAAATGTGTAGTGTAAATGATTTGAAAAAAATATATGTTAAACTAGAACATTCTCTTAATCATTTAGTATGTGAATATTTTTGATTTAGTTCATATTAAATAGTTGAATTCGTGAAGTTGTGACGCGGACAAAACATTGATAATCACACAAAATCTACCAGGAATATTTAATCGAAATTTTTACTACCTATCTTACAGACAATTTTACTATCTATCTTTTAGTATACGCCTTTTTTAAGTTAAAGAATACTACCTTTTATTTAACTTTTTCGAGTTTTGGACGCAACGCATACGATTCTCTGATCGCTCAAGGTCGCCGGCGTATATCGTCGCCTGCCTTGGGCATTTTCTACCAGTCTACCTTAGGGTGATACAGAGACAAAAAATGGTAGGTGCAAAGATACTTAAAATTTACTATACTTAATGAAATAATAAATACATATATACATCAAACAAAATATACAAAGTAGAGAGCTTGAATACATAGATAGAGTAATACAACAAATTAATTGTGTGACGAGTCTGCCAACTTCTTATGGAAGTGTTCGCGAGAGAGTTAATGTAAACCGACCGGTACCTAAACCTGCCACACTATTCATTTCCCAAACCACTGCAACTTCTAAAAGCTAGAATCAACAGTAGCGACCACTAGAAAAACGTCGAGGCAATGAAGTTCGACGAGTCCCGGAGTGACATTACAAATGTCTTGGATCCCGCAACGAAATTAAGGAGAAAAGAACAGCGTAGGAGTAAGAAAGACATATGGAGGTGGAAAGCTTCCCTCCAAATCAAGCAGGAGACAGAACAGAATTAGGCCAATAGGCACAAAGGGACTTCAGGATCCCGGTACCTAGAGTGTCAAATTAACTATTTTTGGAGCTGCTATGGATGTAGAACTACATTATCTTTGCATTGTATGGACAAAAAAAAATAAACAATAATAAAAGATGGGCGACAGTTGACAGTTTTTGTGGCGATACATATTTTATGTAATAAAATAATACCTGTATTTTAATGTCTGTAAGAGATCATAAATAAGATAATCCAACAAGATTAGGCAGTTTATATATTGAGATATGAAAAAAAGAAACACTATAAAGATGATAATTACAAATTAGTAATTTACATAGAATTGACACGTCAAAAAGGATCTAAATCTTTTGATATTTCATGGTACATTCTGCTTTAGCTGCATTGTTTACAAATCTGAACTCGCCAATGTTCTTCAGTTTGACAATCTCACTCCTCAGAAGAATTATGAAATCACAATAGATCAATCGTCGCAGTGATACCATAGCCGCATTATAATAATAATACCCTCTGACGACGCAACGCGACGCCACCGCTGTCACTGCAACTGTGTGCAACGGGTCTCAAAGCTGCGCCTCTTAACTGCGCCTGTGTATGCAGCCCATAGAGAAGGCGCCCCAGGCCGCCAGAGTGACTGCGTCACATCCGTCACTCGTCAGAAGTAATTTTAATACAAGCACAATTTTAAGGTTTTTTTTGTTAGATCGTTCGTTTTTTATTCACGACTAATGTGTGAGTGTAAATAGTTATTTTTAGGTGTTTTTAAGGGTAAGTGGTTCCCAATTTTATGTATAATGCCGGCTGTAGCGATGTCGGAAAATGTGCCAGTCAACCTGCCACATCGCTGGATAATCTAGTGAGTTGCCCCCACTGCTCTCAGCCACGCTTTTTTAAAGGGGAACGGGGGCTAAAGATACACTATGGCAAGGTTCATATACCTCATAGTGTACCTTTGTGCCCCCCAGTCACTTCCCCAACTTTAACACCTTTAGGACAAACGCTTTGGAAAACATTATCAGAATTTAAAAATACTACTCCCGTGTTAAAGAGAGTTCCCCGGGGCGCAAGACGGTCTGTTGCTTTGAGTCTGGCTCGTTGTATCCGTCTTGTGACCCAGGAGAACTCGCAAAGTGCCTGGGAGCAATTACTCACCTTCCCTTACAGGATTCTACATGTTCAAAAAAATTTGGCTGCTAAAACAACCCTAACAAAACTAATTAAAGATAATTGCAACAATTCGACCATTATTTTAGATCCAAAATTTCCTGTATTGCATAGTCGTACTCAAAAAGGCTTATGTGCTTATGTAGAATCAAAGCTAAGCGAGGGTGACATTAGGGGAGCTGCTAGGTTACTATTTAGCTCAGCTCTGGAGAGTAAACATCCAGCTCCTGCGGATGGTCTCACCTTCCCTTATCCTCCCGACCCCATTGATCTTGATTCTTCTTTTTTAAATGTTTCAGCTCCCCAGTTGTTAGCAGCCGTTGGTTCCTTTCGAAGTGGTTCTGCTGGCGGCCTCGACGGCCTTACTCCGCAGCACCTAACAGATCTGTTGAGTTCGGGCGTCGGGAAAGCTGGTGAGTCGCTTTTGAAGGAACTTGCGGCTCTGATGAAACTTATGCTCTGCGGCGGTGTGAATAATGCCGTCGTTGATGTCTTGTACGGGGCCAATTTATGTGCCCTTCGCAAGAAAGACGGCGGCATTCGTCCTATTGCCGTGGGGTGTACTTACAGGCGTATGGCAGCCAAAATTTGCTGTAAAGCTTACGGTGAGACGCTTACCAGCAAATTTCAGCCCCTGCAACTTGGCTTTGGTTCAAGAGGGGGCTGCGAGGCTGCCGTACATGCCCTTTCTACTTTTCTAAATTCGAAAAAAGGTGAGGTCATTCTCAAGGTTGACGTAAAGAATGCAACTTCAACTCTGTTAATAGAGACACTTTGTTGGCCGAAGTCAAAAAAGAACTCCCAGAAATGTATGGTTTTATGTGGCAGTGCTACAGGCACCCTTCAATATTACTATATAAGGACAACATTTTAGAATCTGCAGTCGGATGCCAACAAGGTGACCCTCTCGGGCCAGTTATTTTCAGTTTGGCTATTCATCCAATTATACAACAATTAAATTCATAATTCAACGTATGGTATTTAGATGACGGGACTCTGGGAGGTGATATTGACACCGTTTTGAAAGATCTGCAACTCTTAAAACAAAAATTTAAATCTATTGGCTTGGACTTAAACCCTTCTAAATGTGAAATATACCTTACCGACATTACGGACCGACAATCGACCTTAGAGAAATTTAATGCAATAGCCCCAGACATCAAAATTTTAGACAAAAGTTCCTTACACCTCCTAGGGTCTCCTATTTTGGAAGATAGTTTTTCACTTTTTATTGAAGAAAAAATTAAAAATTTTAATGATATTTCAGATAGACTTTCCAAAATTAATCTACATTCGGCTTTTACCCTCATTAGATATTGTTGTTTTGGCCCAAATTTTATGTACTACCTCCGCTCTTCACCTTTGTGGAAGCAGCTACACCTCTTGGACAAAATTGATCAAATTATTAAAAATACTTTAACATCGATTTTGAATGTGGCTCTGGACGACCGAGCGTGGCTACAAGCCACCCTGTCCATTCGTTTTGGTGGTCTCGGCGTTTGCAAAATTTCCAGTGTCAGCTTACCGGCTTTCCTGTCCTCCGTCCACAGCACCGAAAAGTTAACCAAACAAATTTTATCCCCTTCACTGGTTGACTTTGAAGTGCCGTGCTTGATTGATGCGGTGAACGCCTGGAAAGTGGCTTGCCCGGATACAGATCGGCCCGTGAACCCATCTTCCCAGAGACAGTGGGATGAGCCGCTCTGCAGGTTGGTACGGAATAATCTAATTAATACGTCCTCCAATTCTGCTGAGCGTGCCCGCCTACTGGCTGTGGGTGAGTGGGAGTCGGGCCTCTGGCTTCAGGCACTTCCGTTACCCAACATCGGTACTATGCTGTGTGATAATACCTTCCGACTCGCTACATGCCTGCGTCTGGGTGCTCCATGCGGGGCTCCACATCGTTGCCAGTGTGGTGAAGCAGTCGACTGCCTCGGACATCATGGCCTATCCTGCAGTAGAAGCGCAGGCCGAATGGCACGACACGCCAGCATTAATGACATCCTCCGTCGTGCTCTTGCCACCGCCGGGGTGCCTGCTATTTTAGAACCCAATGGGAAGAGACCAGATGGGATGACCATAATGCCTTGAAAGTTGGGTAGGCCTTTGGTGTGGGACGCAACATGTGTCGACACCCTTGCGCCATCTCATCTTCCTAGCACTACGTGTTGTGCTGGGGCGGCTGCTGCAGGTGCCGAAAACCTCAAACGGCGCAAATATAATAACCTTCTTGGAAGCTATATATTTGAGCCGTTTGGGGTGGAAACTCTAGGGCCATGGGGTCCGAGTGCCCATATTGTTTTTCGTGACATCGCCAAGCGGCTGGTCGACTCTTCACGTGACCCGAAGGCTGGTCTATTCTTAGGTCAAAGAATCAGCATTGCCATACAACGTGGCAATGCTGCCAGCCTGTTGGGCACGTTTCCCGTTAACGATGTGGACGAGTTTTTTGATGCCCTTTGAGCTCCCTGCCTTTTTCTACCAATTGTACATAATATTATTATTTAGATTTAAGTTTTGTATATATATTCCTAGGTACTAAGTTTTTATTGAAATAAAGTGTTTACTTAAAGTAATATATAATTATATAATATATGTATGTGTATGTGTGTGTGTGTGTGTGTGTATGTGTATGTGTGTGTGTTTGTGTGTTGTATTATATAATTTTGCATAGCACATACATGTGAACACTATATGTACTCTAAAGCTACCATTTACGAGATATGTCTTTCGTTGACTTGATTATGCCCTGGATGTTGAGAGTTTGTCATGCTCACTTGAATGTCTCGCTCATGGTGGCGCATGTTAGATCATTAAACTTCAAAATGGTTGAGCTAAATGGTGCCGATCCGTGCGGCATGTTCGTGAACGGGCGCCGTCAGTTGAGTCTGGAGCTGCCTGTGGTTATTTTAAATTTATTATATTGTGAATTGTCTAATTTGATTGTCACTAGACCTCTTTTAACGTGCACAACTTGTTACATTGTTCTCACATTGTACCCCTATATTCAACATGATTGATGTAACCTAAAGTAATATTCTATTGATTTTGAAAGAGTGTTCATGGAGTTTCTTGCTCGTTCTTCTCCATAGAAACCTAATGTTTGGAACGAGCAACTAGCTGCAACTTTTTGACTGACTGAGTCTGACAATTGAAAAGTGCCTGTAAATGGTTTATTTGTAATAAATTATTTGAGTTTGAGTTTTGAGTTTAAGCTCTTACAGTACAAACGCCATTAAGCTATCCCAAACTGTAAAATTTTCTCAATTGAATATGAACCTTATGGTTTTGTAATAAAGTTGAAAAACTATCATAGAATTTTTCCAGGCTGGGGAGCTTGATGCTTGCACCACCAGTCAATTGTCAATTTTTTATGAGCTGTCAATGCGCAATTCCTTCCCATTCATTTTGTATGGCAATAGTAAAATGTGACGTCACATATTTGCTGAGCCAATTGCTTAAGGCTTGTATACATGCCAATAACCTTGAGCATTTGGCCCGTACTGAATTTGTGGACGAGTGTGGGGGTGATGTAGACGCAGTCTTTAATCGGACGCATTTTTAATTTATTGTAATAAAAATAATACATATTGTATACCAAACCAAATCATTTTCCATTGTATTGCAAAGCAGTAGATATTTTTTTACACTATTTTCATAAGAAATGAAAGAGTAAAATGGTTTCATCTCAATGATTTGGAGGTGATTTGACGTTTTTTTTCTTATTATGTGATACCGATAGAAAATTTGTGGCTAAACCCAATTACGTATCATATCATGTAGATTACTAACAATTTTTTTCAGATGTGTGTTCTCTGTAAATGCCGACGAAAAGTTGCTTCATCTGCATGCTTCTTTCAAGCTTTTTTCGAGAGAGCAGCCACCTTGAGCGACCAGAGAATCGTATGCGCTGCGTCCAAAACTCTCAAAGTTTAGTCAAAAAAAAATAATAAAAGATAGTATTCTTTAATTTAAAAAAAGGCGTATACTAAAAGATAGATAATAAAATTGTCTGTAAAATAGTGTAAGTTTCGTTTTTCTTGGTAGATTTTGTGTGATTGTCAATGTTTGGTCCGCGTCAGACACAACTTCACGAGTTAATTAAACTATTTAATATGAATATAATCAAAAATATTCACATACCAAATGATTAAGAGAATGTTCTGGTTTAACATATATTTTTTCAAATCATTTATACTACACATTTTGACGTGATTGTCAGTTTAAAATCCGTAAAAGTCATTAATAGCCCCTTAACTACAATTTATTGATTTCAGAGCAACTAAAAATGTTCGTGTAATCAATGATATATTATACACTTAGATGCATTACCCGCGCTCAATAATGGCAATATTAAAGCAAGGCAATTGCCGGACTTTCACTTAGTCAGGTAACTGTATTTAATTGTATGTGCCTACTGGTAGGTAGATATAAAAGTTTGCGCCGTTTAAAAGTGCACTAATGTTCGTGTATGACGCGTCTATTTATAATACGTCATTGCGAGCAAAAACACGGCAAAAACTCACGTTCGTTGTATGCGAGCTGCCCTTAAATATATTTTTTATTTTGTTTTTAGTATTTGTCGTTATAGTGGCAACAGAAATACATCATCTGTGAGAAATTCAACTGTCTAGCTATCACGGTTAAGGCGCTACCTCGAAAATAAATCGTCGGCGACTAATCCACTAAGCGAGCGAAAGTGATGCAATTACTTTTGAAACGCAAAAACAGAGATGGCTATAACGTGCGTGCGCTAGGAATAAAACGACGTATGTGCCAAAACGAATTTACTCCTTTTTAACAAAATAAATGAATTAAATTTAAAACTACTTTGAGTAAACTTTGATATGATAATTCTTTATGTTTTAAAGTAAATTCCATTGACTACCTCTTAAGCGTTACGCCGTAATATCGAAAAAAGTAAAAAAGTTTTAAAGAAGAAAAATTCATTGAATCGTGTATTCCTTTTACATGATACTAGATCAAAGATTCAAAAAACATATACCAAAATGTTAAATCCCTATTCCACATACTCTTCTTCTTCTTCTTCTCTTTCATAATCTTAGTAATAGGGTCCCGTTTTTACCCTTTGGGTACGGAACCCTAAAAATCATCATCATGATGTCAACCTTTAGACGCCTACTCTTGGGCACAGGTCTCCCCTAATGGGGAGTTTGCCGGTGCATGTTCATCGCAGTAGGTGTTATAGTACTCAGAAGGACGCTGCTGCCCATCCTCTGGTCAATATCCCTCTGTTGACTTCTACGACACCCACGGCTACAAATGGGGTGATCCTATTCGGGGCCAGCAATAAACGGCTCAAAAAAATATGTAGTGTTAAGTCTTAGACCAATAAAAATCTGAGTGTTAAATACTGTATATCCCAATCTCTGAATGCTGCATATTTTTACTTTTGAACAAATTTCTACCCGTGATTCACACTTTGCCAGACCTTAGAATCAAACCCGGGGGACCCTCAGCAAGCGCGCTTGGGACCACAAATCAAATGGGACAGACATCTGCTTACCTCCACAAGCAATAAAGCCGTGATGTTATTTAGCGTTCGTAAACACGCACTAGACATAACAACCAATTTAAAATGATAGAAGTTTTAATTAGCGGATATGACATTACGAATTCAGATAGGCTTAGAAAAAATACTGAGTAATTACATATCGTACTCAATAACAGTTAATCGAGTCGAGTCACATGTCCTTACCGTCACTTATTTTTTATTTTTTTTGTACTGGATCATATTGTATTGTACGGTCAGCAACGAAAGTCGAATAACACTTCAGATTTTTTAATAATAATTCTTGAGCGGAAAGAAATACGGACAGGATAGAAAATCAAGACAAAATAAACTTTTAACTATGACCTGAAATACTGTAAAGTATTATTTACATCGTATTAGTGTCTTTTTAGAGGATATTAAAATGTAATAGTGTTAATCTACTTTCGATGCTGACTGTACCACTGCAGGGCAAAGACCTCGTCTCACATAGAGAAGGAACGAGCATTCATCTACGCTTGCTCAAGGATGGATTGGCGATTTCAGACACAAGTATATTAATTAATCAAAATCAGTCCAGCCGCTTTGTCAACACCAGAGTAACAGACAGAGTTACTTTCGCATTTTTTTTATACTTAGTTACTGGTTTTTCCCGCTACCTCGTCCGTGTTAATGTCGGTTATCGTCTTACCAAGGGGTTTCGTGTTACTCAGTAACTGGGTTGTGGAGGTCCGATAGGCAGTCGCTCCATGTAAAACACTGGTATTCAGCTGCATCCGGTTAGACTGGAAGCTGACCCAAGTTCAACTATGTTATTCTGTAAGAACTCACTCCAGTTCTCACGTCTGATTCCGCGGTGAAAACTGTTTTAGGTATACTGTAATTCGATAACTACTACGCTAGCGCCACTGAGTACCAACTTAGGTGAAGCGAACTATTATTACGTTACTATTTTAGCGAATACCAAATACTTTTCACTTCAGGTAAGTGAAATCGGAAATGAGATAGGATTCGAATTCGCGGGTGAATTCTTACAGAATCGCACTGCAGTTGGGAAAAGGCGACGCAGATGATGTGATTAGTGGGATTCATCTCAATTACATGTTTGTTAGTTATTAACTTAGATACTTAAGTTAAGTTTTCTGCATAATCATTTCTGTCGTTAAGTTTTACCTTGCAAGTAAGCAAAGCCGAGTAGGTAATTTTCATTCTGTGTTTACTTCTTCAACTTATCACAGCAATAGTAATAACAACAATAAGACATTGGCTGTCGCGGCCTAGATTGATGACACTGGCGGGCTGGATTTGGCCCGCGGGCCGTAATTTGGAGACCCCAGCACTATAGTATCGTCTGCGTACATAGATTGACCACCGTCACCTCAGATTATCAAACAAAAGGCAGATAGACCGTGAGGAACAGTGTGAGTGAAGCCACAAAAGCAAATACAAATTAAAAAACGAATACCTACAATTCTCTTCGCGCTGTACTAGCACGACGAGTCAGTACAGCACGAAGCGAAGCATTGTTAAAGAAAACAAATACTAATACAAATAAAAATTCAAAAGCGAATACAATCACGAGATTGTAGATATTCGTTATTGAATTTGTATTTGCTTTTGGGGCTTCACTCGCAGTGGAACACTGCGCACAGTCTATCTGCCTTTTGTTTAATAATCTGTGACCGTGACCGAAAGAATAATGGCGAGATCCATACATTCATTATTTTGTATGAAAAGAAAATAATTTAGATGGTTTAAAATATTTTCCAATGTAAAGAATACATTACCAGGAGTAGATTGATATACTTAGCATATTTTAAAACCCCCGCATAATTAAAATATAAGGAAATGAAAATAACACTTTTTCTTTTCATCTCGATGCCCATTTTGTCTTTATAAAAAAAAGAAAGTGACAAGCGACGTTAACGGATCTAGAAAATTGGCAGACAAGTGATGTGACAAGTGTGTGGAAAAACATAATCATTATTTGTGATATTATTTCCCATAAAATGAAGCGATTTCAGTGTAAGAACTGCGAAACGGTGGCTGAAATAATGAGCTTTTCGAACAAGAAAACTATTTACTTTTTTTGCGGGGTTTTAAAAATATTGTAAATGCCGGAAGATACTCTTTAGGTACCCAAGAGTATAAGAATTAGAATTTCAACTTCTCTAAACATCTTTTTTTTTTGTCCAAATCCTGCCATGATTCTTTGGTACAGATAATTAACTATCGTGTGTTAGAGATCCATTAAATAAATAAATATGGTCACGAAAAACCTAACTTTCTGTATTATTACGTTCGGTGTAGTATATCATCTGTGGTTCGGTACAGTTCCGTCCCTCGTCACAAATATGGCGTTGATATAATCGTGCCATGAATGAACGCAAACCGACAGTGATTAGATAAGCATTCGGAAGTAGTCCTCTACTTGTGTATGTCAGGGCGCTGGCAACCGGTAAACAAAAACAACATGTATCTAGTGACCGGGTAGATCGCTAGTTAATTTATAAATACAGATGTTGTTTTTGAGAATCGTCGATCATAAAAACGAGATAAAAATATCCAATCTATTAAGTCGACTGCCTCGGACATCATGGCCTATCCTGCAGTAGGAGCGCAGGCCGAATGGAACGGCATGCCAGCATTAATGATATCCTCCGTCGTGCTCTTGTCGGCGTGCTTACTATTTTAAAACCCAATCGCTTAGCACGCGACGATGGGATGACCATAATGCCTTGGAAGTTGGTTGGTAGGCCTTTGGTGTTGGATATAACATGTGTCGACACCCTTGCGCCATCTCATATTACAAGCACGACATCTTCTTCTTCTTTTCGAATCGATGGTTTTCCTCTTTTTTATTTTTTGTTAGACTACTTGGGCCCAGTAGGTAGCCACATTTATCGCAGCATTAGTGGCGTTTTTAATGTCCTCTACGGTGCAGGTGTAGGGGCACTTTGGGCACTGTAGTAAGTGGGCCATTGTCTGGTCAGGATCACCACACTCACACTGGGTATCGGTGGGATCTATTATCCCCCATTTTGCTAGGTTGTGTTTGCAGCAGCCTACCTGGGTGCGCAGTCTATTGAGCGCTTTCCATATAGGCCAGACTGCAAATCACTTCCGAGTGGCAGGTGTTCTTTGGGTTGAACGAAGTTGGGTGGTGGTGTATAAAGATTCTCCCACAACTTACGTCTCACCGTACGCGACATGTTATTGGGGCAGCTACTGCAGGTACCGAAAACCTCAAACGGTTTAAATATAATAGCCTTCTTGGAAGCTACATGTTTGAGCCGTTTGGGGTGGAAACTAGGGCCATGGGGTCCGAATGCCCATATTGTTTTACGGGACATCACCAAGCGGCTAGTCGACTCCTCATGTGACCCGAAGGCTGGTTGGTGGCTATTTTTGGGCCAAAGATCGAGCATTGTCATACAACGTGGCACATGTGCGTGTGAACAGAGGTACCACACTGGTATTTCGCAAAATAAAAATCGTAACATTTAGTAATAGTCTTAAAACAATTGTAAAACTAATCTGCGAATTTGTAAGGAAATACATTAAAAACTACAGCCCTTAAAGTGCGGTCCTTCAATCCTCACAGACCATCAGCCAGATTTCGAAAAGTATTTGAAAATTTTAGATATTGTGACTACAGACATTTAGTATAGTATTTGTAAAGATATTTCCGGAATAACAGACAAATTAACATCAAAGATAAAAAATATGTCGGAGACAGTTTATTAATCACATTGTGGGTGTTAACTAAATTTGTTATGATTTGTGTTTCTTATTGTTAATTTATGTAATTTTACTATCAATTATTGTCTATTAATTCGAAACATGATTTATTGTGTGTGCACACTGATTTGTGGAGACTTTATTTCGATAATTATTATCGATGGTTTTATTCAAAACAATTGTTGACACATTACTTTGAATGTAAAACGAATTACTTTATGAAATCACTATTGTTTATTCATGACAATTATCATTGTGTTATTTGATTACAGATCTTATTAGATTCAGCACATTTTAGTGTTTTGTATCAAGTAAACGCGTGACGCACTTCCGTGCGCATGGACAGACTTGTATGGAGAGGTTGCAAGGTGGGGGGCATCGCCTTATAAAAGAGCGTGCACTCCGTAAGTATGGGAGTCGATCCTCGGATTCGACTCAGTAAAGAGTTCCTGCTCCCGACAATACTGTCGGTTTACCTGGTACAGCGCTGCTGTATATTCACATAGCTGTATAGGCTTGCTGCTAGCGAGCGATACACTTTGTATTTGGGTGGCTTATGCTACTGTACGAACTATGAACCTTAAGGGTTTGTTCGTTTATCATTGAGTGGCTTAGGCTGCTGTACGAACTATGAACCTTAAGGGTTTGTTCGTTTATCATTGGGTGGCTTAGGCTGCTGTACGAACTATAAACCCTAAGGGTTTGTTCGTTTATCATTGGGTGGCTTCGCCACTGTACGAACTGTGGGACCTTAATGGTCTGTTCGATTAACTGTATTGTTGCTGTACCTTGAACTTACTTTATTCTTGTTACTGATTACCATTTGTATTGTGTTTTCTTTACTAATAGTGTGTAATTGTTTTCACAGGTATGTTGTTTATCCCTAATGGGATAATGGGAACGCCTATAGTCCTGACGATGTACTATACCACTCGGCGCTCCTCCTCGATCGCTCACTGACGATCCGACAAATATATAACGACTAAACTGTGGTCCCTCAGTCCACACATGAAAGATAAATATTTTAGTAATTAATACCGAAACAAATGAATAAAATCTTTCTTTTTCTACGTAAAGTTTACCTATGAGACTTAAAACATTTTGTAAAAAGAAATGGAAAAACAATATCGACGCAATTTGAAAATAGCGATTATTATAACTGGTGCCTCAATCCTCACCTCTACTGACATATGTGCATGGTCTAGCTGCTAGACGAGAGGACTATCAGAAAGTCTAGTGTGCTTAACTTTTAGCAAATAGTTTCTACTAAATAATAGGTATCTAAAATTGTGTATTTCTTACCTCTTCGCTGAGATAATATTATTTTTGTAATCCTATGAAAATAGATAGAGTAGTGTGACCACACAATGAAACAAAATGTAGACAGTACTATTATTCTTCTTTTAATATAGCATTAGACGAAACGAAAACGGTTAAGTGTATTTAATAAAAAAGTAGATCACAAAATTAACTAATCACTTATTATAATAATTTTCCCTGTATTAAAATAATTTTAAAATATTAAATCATAGTGAAAGAAACGCTCGTTCATAAAACAGTGATATCGGTAGATAAAGAAAGATTATGTAGTTCTAGTTTTGTAATAATGTTTTAATTAATATATATTTTAGTTTAAATTAGTTTAAATCTATATACAAGCAAACCTTCGTAAAAAAAATAACTCAAAAACTACTGGTCCGATTTTCAACATTCTATCAACAGACAGAGAAGAAGAAGAAGAAGAAAAAGAAGAAGAATTTTATATGTTTTCCACAAATTACAGCTTAATGTTTACTTAGAAAAAAGCTTTTTACAAAAACAAAACCGCCTTCAAAAAGTGAAAAATAACTTTGGCACAGAACACACATTGACTTTAGTTTCGAAATTCAGTGGCTTTGTTCTGTTTGTTGTTTTGTATTGCCACCGACTTCCGAAACTAAAGTCAATGTGTGTTCTGTGCTAAAGTTATTTTTCACTTTTTTAAGGCGGTTGTGTTTTTTGTAAAAAGCTTTTTATTTTCCGCTTTTTAGTACCTCCTTCTCATCCAAATCTGATACGAAGAGATTGAAAGTTAACTAACTACTACAAAGATTGATGTAACTAAAACGTCGTCTATGTAAACTTTTTGGGTATTTGTTGATTTTTCAAAAAGTGCTGAATCAATTTCCATAAAATTTATATGGGACCACCCCTGAAGCATACCCTATCCATAAAAAAAAGAATTTTCAAAACCGGTTTACGTTTGCCGGAGAAATCGCGTAACAAATCGCGCACATACTTATTACAAATTTAAGACTTATACGGTTTTCTCATGGATGCCATTGTCAAAACTGGACCAAATAAAAGTGGGACCATACGAGAAGCACTAGCTTTCAAATAAAGAAAGAATCATCAAAATCGGTTCACCCAGTCCCAAGAAATCAGGTAACAAACATAAAAAAAACAAAAAAAAAATACAGACGAATTGATAACCTCCTCCTTTTTTGAAGTCAGTTGAAAATAAACGCGGACGAATTCGCAGGCAAAGTGCTAGTTTATAATATGTAGTGATGATTTAGTTAACGTGTTTGTATAAACAAAGAAAGAAAAGGCATTCACTCGCCCGCCAGGACAAAAACACACAAAAATAACATAATTATAAAAGAAACGGATATTGGTCCTGTACGAGGCCAAAAGGCTCAGCATGGTGCTGTAACATTAAAAAAAAAATGTCACAGCGCTGATATTCTGATAGGGCCCAAAGTGATGCCACGATCTGATACGGATAATAAAAAAAAATAAAAAATAAAGTGTAAACGATAATCTAATATATAAAATTCTCGTGTCACAGTTTTCGTTCCCGTACTCCTCCGAAACGGCTTGACCGATTCTGATGAAATTTTGTGTGCATATTGGGTAGGTCTGAGAATCGGCCAACATCTATTTTTCATCCCCATTTTTCACCCCCTTTTCATCCCCCGTAGATCGGGACAGGACAACGTCTGTCGGGTCAGCTAGTACAAATATAAATGAGAAAAGTTTAAAATCTGAGAGTAAAATAATAAATTCGAAAAGAAAAATAACATGTGTAAGTATGTTTATCATGTTTCCTAATATGGTCAACAAGAGGTCAAAGTGATCATTGCTCTTTTGTTTGAAGTTTATCTCAGTGACCTAAAAAACAATCAAATTTCTACTAGCTTTTGCCCGCGTTTCGTAACGACTTAGGGCGGGTTGCTTCAACTAACCATTACTGACCGGTAATAGTCAAAAATGGCGCTAAATATCGTCAAATCAAAAAAATGGGTTGTTTAACAAAATCATAACTCAAAAAGCTACTATTACCATAACCGACCAGTCATCGTAATTTTGAGTTGTCAAACAGCTACTTCAAACATCAAAATATTATGGAATCTCTTTTGAGAGTATTGTATACTTTATTTCAATAAAAACTTAGTACCTAGGAATATATATACAAAACTTAAATCTAAATAATAATGACATGACATCGCCAAGCGGCTGGTCGACTCTTCACGTGACCCGAAGGCTGGTCTATTCTTAGGTCAAAGAATCAGCATTGCCATACAACGTGGCAATGCTGCCAGCCTGTTGGGCACGTTTCCCGTTAACAACGATGTGGACGAGTTTTTTGATGCCCTTTGAGCTCCCTGCCTTTTTCTACCAATTGTACGGAATCTCTTTTTGAATAACTTTAACTGACGGATTTTTATGTCATGAAACAACCCGTTACATTTAACGTGCGTTAAACATCGCACGTCATAGTAACTTTTTAACCGTCCGTATGTAACGTTAACCGACTGTTTGAAACAACCCGCCCTTAGCTATCAGAATATGCAAGTTGAACTGGCAATGGGCAGGTCACATCTCTCGAAGAACCGATAACCGATGGGGAAGAAAGGTGCTCGAGTGGCGACCACGAACCGGAAGACGCAGCGTTGGTATACCTCCCACCAGATGGACCGACGACATCGTCAAGGTCGCGGGTAGCCGGTGGATGCAAGCGGCAGGTTTCTGCTCGTTGTGGCGCTCTATGGGGGAGGCCTTTGTTTAACAGTGGACGTCTTTCGGCTGATGTTGATGATGAAGAATATCAGCTGTCTGACACCCATAGTACAGGGTTTGCCTAGTTTGAGGTTAGATGAACGTGTGTAAGATGTCGCCACATATTTATTTACTAGCAACCCAGCTTCGCATGGGCCTATAGCCTTCCTCGATAAATGGACTATCCAACACAAAAATATTTTTTCAATTCGAACCAGTAGATTCTGAGATTAGCGCGTTCAACCAAACAAACAAACAAACTCTTCAGCTTTATAATATTAGGTATAGATTTACTAACTGATACCCGCGGCTTCGTCTGTCTTCGTCGTTGACGCGTACCCTGAATTATAAAATAGCCTAAGTTACTCCTTATAATATCAGCTATCTGCCAGTGAAAGTCCCGTCAAAATCGGTCCAGCCGTTTCAGAGATTAGCTGGAACAAACAGACAGATAGACAAACATTTTAGAAATTGTTTTGTTTTTGTCATGATTACTGTAGGTATACTTTCTAAAAAGCTGTTCCTTTGACATTACAAACAGACACTTCAATTTTATTTATTTGTTGTACTTAAGTAGTTTAAATATGACACCAATAAACAACAACTAACTTTGTTTTTTACCAAATCATCAACCAATTTTTCACTATACATTTTTATAACCCCCAAATATTAAAAAAAATACATCTCCAAATACATACATCATCATATCATCACATTAAAAATCTCAACGAAAAAGAAGCACAAACTACAGATAACCTATTTAACTCGTTACAAAAAATATATACATAGTGATAACCCCAGTATATGACCTAAGAGTCCAGTAGTATGCCAGCTCCGACCGGCACCAGACGCGCGCACCGCTCAAACCAATCGAAATAAAACTATGTTATAAAAACACCCGCGAAAATGAATCACCAAAATTTAGACAAATCAGTTTCATCAGCTCCTATGCTGCCTAAAGAGAATGGTGACGAGAAAATGGTCGTAATCACCCCACGTAATGGGGTGGGTAAGATTTTGATTCGAGAGGACACGATTTTGGCTAATTTAAATGGATGTGCAGGATGTGGAAAAGCCCAGTTTACGTGTGGGGGGGTTAAAAATAAATGGTCAGTGTTGTGCTGGGGAAAACAGACGGAAAAGAAGTATTATTGTTGTAAGTATATATCTATTTTTAATTACACACATAATTATACACTTGGGAGCAAATAAATCGAGTTATTCCTTTTTTTTCACTTCTCCTAGTCATTAGTTTTAGTTTATGGTTAAATTAATTAATTTCTCAATAAGAAATTACATGGGAACATTTTTTTGTAACTTAAAATATAGTTTTACATGAACTTTGACTTACAAACTAAGCAGATAATGTTTTTGTTTTTTAATTTATGTGAGTACCCATAATAACCTGCGGAAAAGTTTATATGTAAGTTTTAACATAACAATATTAGTACTTATTACTTTTTAAGTCGTATCCATACTTTCCTATCAAACAATAAAATTTAGGTAAAAATGCTCTCCAATATCCAACGCCGATCCCTAACTATAATAACTCCAGAATCTTTTCGCCAGTTCTTTTTTATATTGCTGAAATAATAGAAATGACTGCAAAAATTATGGACTGTCAAGAATTAGATTTTTATATAGGTATTAATATCATTTTCATGATAGTAGTCCAGTCTCATATTTCTCGTATTAAAATTAGTCGTATTTATACCTTCGACCCCTGAAAAGAGAACAATTGTTCAGTGGATTAAGTCCGCCTATATTGGGTGGCAGTTAATTAATGACCGATACTTAAACCACAGATTATTATTATTATTAATACGTATTCTAAGTGCTAGTACTAAACTTTTTCCATCATCATCATGTCAATTTTTAGATGCCCACAGCTGGGCATAGGTCTCAAGGCTGCTCAGGCTGTATCCCTCCCCAAGGAGGGATACAGCCTTAATTGCCATGCTTGCCCGATGCATTTTGGCGATCGGAGTAGGTGTTATGGTACCTACTGAACAGGAAACTATTGCCTATCCTCTGGTCAATATCCCTCTGTCGTCTTCTACGACACCCACGGGTAGAAATGGGGTGGTGCTATTTGCGACCGGCACCACACGGCAAACTTTTTTCCGAACAAACATAATTCGCTCAGCTGATGGGTACAGCCGGTAGCACATCAAGCAATACCAAACTGTAAAATTTTCCCAATTGAATGTGATTCTTAAGATTTTTGTATTAAAGTTGAAAATCTATCAAAGAGATTGTTGTAGCTTGATGTACTGGCCTATGTACCATTAGTTTAAGAGCGTTACTCCAGAGCGGCGCGCCTCGATGAGGCCTCGGCCGACACTGAGCGGTGGTGCGATTCCGCGCCGATTATATTAATACTAAAAAATTCATAGTAAAATAAATATATAAGTTATTAAAAATATATATATACCATGTTTTAGAACGTAAATGTTTTCATTTGCTAGGCCTAAAAAAAACATAAAATATTACTGATTTCATCCCAAACTAACACATTTAATAACTCGAAAAGTGGCTAAAAATGGCACTTTTGAGTGTACTTTTCTTGTATGAAAACTTACAGCAATATTAATTTTTTTTCAGCAATGCTCTAGTAAATGTTATTGCTTTTTTAACAGTAATATTGTTACAAGTTGGTCGTATATGGTTTTACTATTATCTAGCATCCGCGTAGACCATCGAGCGCTAGTTTTAAAAAAGGCTAAAATAAAAACTTATGAGAAAACTATACGAACATTTGAAAATATTTTTCAGCCATGCACTAGATTATGAAATTCTCAATAATTTGACGTCAATATCTTATCTACAAATTAAACACATCATCGTTTTATTGTCCGTCGAATATCATCAATTTTGACTCCAGCATGGTTCTAACGCATGAACGCTCTTAATAATCATCGCGTTTATGTAAAATCTAAGTGCAATTTGATGAGTTTAGTATGTTAATTATGTTTGTTTGGATGACGTTTAGTCATGACACTTGGAATGAATTAAAAAATTAAGAAAAAAATTGCAGCTTTGATCTTCAATATCTCCAGAACTAGTGGATTCCCAGGTATGTCCTAGAAGAATAAAATGATCCTAGCAATTGGAACAACATGTGTTTTAAATATCGGTCACTCATTACCATTCACGCTGTATACGGGCTGAAATTGAATTCATTAGCAAATTTTTAAGGAGTGACTCAGACCACGAGCCTGAACCACTTTCATTATGAGGCTAACACAAACAGCGCGAAAAAAAAACAGCTGTTCCATACATTTTGCCGAAGTACCTATTGCACTTCTGTATGGAACGCTGTTTTTTTTCGCGCTGTTTGTGTTAGCCCCATAATGACAGTGGTTCAGGTTCGTGGTCTGCTAATGAATTCAATTTCAGCCTGTATTTACTAATGTAATAGATAAGTAAAATAGGGTTTTCTACGTACAACATTAGATATATGTATATGTCACATAAAGCGATAACAGATCAGCGGTTACGGTCTTAACTAATGAACGAGAGGTCATGAGTTCAAACTCCGTTTGTCGAACTACTTTATGTGTTATGCTTATTTGGATCATACAAAATTGACTTTATTTCAATACTTATAGGGTATATTTTGTATCATCCATATTTGTATGAGCCAAGTATTTGCATAAATACGCCATGTGAAGTGCCAGCATTAATAGCACCTCTTTGTGCAGGAACTTGTCCAGGGATGAACAGTCAATTACCCCAATTAACTGACCCACCTTTGCATAAATGGTTGAGATTTTCTACATAGCGAATCGATAGAATTTTATAATCTATACTTAATATTATAAAGCTGAAGAGTTTGTTTGTTTGTTTGGTTGAACGCGCTAATCTCAGGATCTACTGGTTCGAATTGAAAACATCTTTTTGTGTTGGATAGTCCATTTATCGAGGAAGGCTATAGGCCCATGCGAAGCCGGGTCAGGTCGCTAGTTCTTTTATATTTTTCTACCATTTGAGCAAAGTAAATAAAACCATCCATAACGACTGCTAGATCTACGAATGACAGCCGGGACCAACGGCTTTACGTGGTTTCCGAGGTACGGAGGGAACTCGGTATGAAATGGATGGTCACCCATCCTCAGACCGACCGCGGCAAGCGTAGCTTAACCTTTGACCGATCGATCTGTACGGCTTTAACTTAGCCACTAGGTCCTCCTATAATTTTTTTAGGGTAAAGTATTAGGATCTAACATAATACTATCTTAGATATAAAAATGTTCTGTGCGTGTGTATAAAAGTGAACTCCTCCTAAACGGCTGTACCGATTTCGATGAAATTTTTTGTGTGTGTTCCAGTGAATTCGAGAATGGTGTAGATTCAATTGGACCCGATAGGTGGCGCTGCAGTCGAGTTGTAGGACTTTTTTATTTTAAGGGCAGGACAATGTCTGCCAGGCCCGCTAGTATTTTATAAGATGTAAAGTATTAGGACCTAACATAATAATATGCTTATATTTTATAAGATGCTTCTACCCGCGACTTTGTCCGCGGCTTTGACTCGGGCCAGACTGTTATAAACAACCTCCAACAGGGATCACCTTGGTGGGAGGCTTGTGGAGCCCACGGTTGGTGTTTGCGTCCACAATGGTTTACAACAAGGCTCCCACCTCAGTGTGTTGTCGACTCTTTGTTTACAACGGCGGTATCCACACGCGGTTTACAACGCGCGTCCACAGAGGTTGTTGAAGGTCAAACGAATTTTGGTTGCAAACAAGTGATAACACTGTTGTAAACCGCCGGTGGAGAACGATGTGGAGGGTTTGTTTACAACAGTCTGGCCGGGGTTTTATCATAAAACAGCCTATCACACTTGCCAATAGTACGAGTATTTCTATCTATCAATGAAGGATTTTTTTTAAATCAAATGAGGAGTTTCGTAGATTACCTCCCACATCCAAACTTAGAAACTTTACCCCTTTATTATAATAATTATTAGCTTTTGCCCGCGACTTCGTCCACGTGAATGTCGGTTATCGCGAATGCACACTAAGTCGCTGATTAGAAAGTAACCCATGTCCGCCACCAGGGTTTAAGGGTTCAAGCTATTTTCATACCAAATTTCATCAAAATCGGTTCAGCTGTTTCATCGTGAAAGCGTAACAGACAGAGTTACTTTCGCATTTATAATATTAAATAAGATTCTTATGGATAAGTAAATATAAGTATGGAAAGTACGGTCCCGGCTGTTCATGGGTGGTATTTACTAAACGTCATAATTATTTTGTTTTTATTTTGATACAAAAATATCATTCAAACTTCTGACTTTTCCGATGAATTTTCCATAAACTTTCTGTAATATATACATCTTGTTCATAAAACAATTACGAACACAACAATAAAAAAATGCTTCCAATTTATGATCTTTCATACAGCATGCAGCAATTGATTTTTATTGATATTGAACGTACAGAATCTGCCAAAACACACTTGAGAATGGCGTGAAAAACTTCCATTGTTTTTGTCTACATTTAAGTATGGAAAAATTCTTAGTTGAGTTGTGTCTTCTAGAAGAATGCCTATTAAGATACTGGTTTCTATAATACATGTAAAGAAATACATACTATTTCTTCATAATTATTATTACTCTATGCTGTGACAGTGACAGCTGATTTTGATGGTTGGAAACAACATTTTAACAAAAAAGACAACCGCCTTCAAAAAGTGAAAAATAACTTTCAATTCGCAAGTCGGTGGCAATACAAAACAACAAGCAAAACCAAAGCTTTCGCTTTTTTCGCTTTTTAGTGGCTATTCTTATCATACAAATAATTACGAAACGGTAACACCAAAAAAATTCAGTCATCCCTTAATTTTCTACCCTTAGGGTAGAATATAATATTTCAAGATCATAATAAAATATTTCAAGAATATATTCTACCCCTTACATGGGACCAAATTTGAGATATACACTATCAATTAAAAAAAGAAACATCGAAATCGGACAACACTGAAAAAAGTTATGCGTGGTCAAACATAAAATAAAACATAAAAAAAAATATATAAAATGAAAAATACAGGGCCAACCTATGTTAAATATTACCAAATGGCAACTATTCCGCATCAAACTAAAGAAGAATCACGTAAATCGGATCATAAATCTCAGCGTAATCTGTGTACATACATAAAAAAAACCAATCAAATTAAGAACCTCCCCCTTTTTGAAGTCGGTTTAAAACGTGTGCGAACAATGTTATCTATACTAATATTATAAAGCTGAAGAGTTGGTTTGTTTGGTTGAACGCGCTAATCTCAGGATCTACTGGTTCGAATTGAAAAATTCTTTTTGTGGTGGATAGTCCATTTATCGAGGAAGGCTATAGGCCCATGCGAAGCTGGGTCGGGTCGCTAGTATAAAATAAAAAGAGATCATGTGAAAGTAAAAATACAAGAGAGGAATAGACATAAATGTCGTTTTTTTCTTTACACGTCAATTTTGTGTTTAAAACAAACTCAAAATTGTATTTGGTAGAAGTGAGAATTTGTAATTATAATAAAATAAATCTTACTTTACATTTGTTTATTTCCTCAATTGTAAACTTACACTGCACATTACATAATTATAATTGACTATTTGACAGAGAAGTCCCGCTCATTCTCTCTCTCTATCTACCTGTCTCTATTTCTCTCTTGCTGTACATATTTATCTCTTTCTCCCTTTATTTCTCTCTACCTTTTTCTCAAGTCGGGAATTCCAGTTTTAACTGGAATTCCCGACTGTTCCGCGGTTAACTTTATTAATACCTATTTAAGTAAATAAAAATTATCGAATTACGTAGGCATGATGGATGACATATGGCACAGAAACGTGGTCCTTAACTGCTGGCCTCCAAGAGAAGCTCAGAGTCACGCGGCGAGCCATGGAGAGAGCTACGCTCACAGTTTTTTTGCACGGTAGAATCCGGAACGAAGAAACTCGCCGAAGAACTAAAGTCACCGATATAGCTCTCAGAATATGCAAGTTGAAATGACAATGGGCAGGCCACATCGCTCGAAGAACCGATAACCAATGGGGAAGAAAGGATCTCCAATGGCGACCACGAATCGGAAGACGCAGCAGTGGTAGGCCTCCCACCAGGGCCTCAAGTCTGCTATTACAATAGTGTCAGAATGGTCTATCATTGATTTCATAATTGTTGATTTTGACAAGTTTGGTAATCTACTAATATAATGGCGTCATTATGACTTTCCAATGGTCAACCACTGACACGCCATTGAAAGAAATGATATAGAATGGTAATCTCGTACAAAATGACAACTGATTTGCTAAAATTTTGACAGTTCCTTTGATCAGTGACTTACCAATAAAACGTCATTGTGCAGTCATTGCTTTTAATTCGACCGACCAATGATCGACCATTATGAATTTAGCAGATTATGAACTTTTAGCAAAATGACAATGGGATCGTGTTGGAATGACGAAATTATAAAAATAGCAGACTTGACCCCCAGATGGACTGGCGACACCGTCAAGGTCGCGGGTAGACGGTGGATACAAGCGACGGGTTCCGCCTATCCGCCTATCCACCTCGAGCATGCATGGTGATCAAAACTCGTGTCTTCCCTGTATGAGAAGAGCCATTTGCTCTGCAGTGGGACAATTATAGGCTGGTATTATTATTACAGGATTATGTCCAAGATAAGAATGTTCGGGAACTTGCTGGCCCGGCTCGTTAGGGCAATCTACAGTCTAGATAAAATGAAATTGATTGCTAAGTAATTCAATCTACTTCATTTTAAACTTAATAATATTTTATTTTAATTACTTTTGAACTTATAGATGGCTCTGGTTCACACCTATTTTATTGTTTGTTGAAATATAAGGAGTGGTCGTCTACAGTTTCAATATTTGTAAACATGTGAACACTATGTATCTGATCTATGTACATAAATTTGCTGTCATTTTAATGATTACACGCTTTTTATTAGCTTCACCTGTATGTGTGTATGTTTGTTTGTAACCGATTTCTTTGGGCGCGATTTTGACCCACTTTAAACGGCCAGATTTCGTTCAAACTTTGTAGATTTATCGAGGACCGATTGTCATCGGTCCTCGATAAATCTACAAAACACTAATTTGATAAAATTATTCAATTTTTCAAACTAAAAAGTAGAAAATAAGTAATTGTTTAAAAAAACTAAAAACACGCTTTTTATAGAAAACCAAACTAAAAAATAGAAAATAAATTTTAATAAATTTAAATTAAGAAAAGTGTTAAAAAATTCAATAAATATAAATTAATAATAGTGTGAATAAAAAAAAATATTTTATTTAAAAAAAAGCGTGGGGTGCTTTTTAGGATATTATCAAAATGATAATCACTCCACTCATATCTGTCAATAAAGGACAATGCCAGAAATTCTATAGAACTTTGCCCCACTCAATTAAAGTCATGTACAAGCTTGAAATATGTAGCATCTTACTGCTTATTAATTGCTGATAACTGAACATTAGTCCTAATAACACAGAACTTGCCGTTTCTGTTTAAATCAAAAAACTGTATTTGAATTCCTTTTAGCATTGTTTTGTAATCCGCAAGTAATGATAATAATAATGTTGTTTGTCGTATGTAATTTGCCAACAAAAAAAGTTCTTTTTATTTCCTTATAGTCTACATTATCATAAAAAAACAAATGTAAGACATAAAGGAAAAATTTTGTTAATGAACTCCACACAACTCCACACTCGAGCCTGGCTCGTGGAAACAAGCCAAGAACGCAAGTTCGTAAGTTCGCAAGTTCTAAAGAACAACAATTTAATATAATAAGGTTATTTGATAATTACAATTATTTGATTCATTTACATTTTCTGTACATGGTTGGGGCAGGGTCTGGCATTGTCATTTTTATAACTATTGACACCATGCACCCCACGCTTTTTATAAAATATTTTTTTTTTTTTTATTCACACTATTATTAATTTATATTTATTGAAATTTTTAACACTTTTCTTAATTTAAATTTATTAAAATTTATTTTCTATATTTTAGTTTGGTTTTCTATAAAAAGCGTGTTTTTAGTTTATTTAAACTATTATTTATTTTAAAAGAGTAAGTATGGAGTTTGCCCATTCTTCTCCATACGAAACTACCTTATGGAAGTGACAACTATATTCAATTGCCAACAAATGGTTTGACTTTGGCTTTGAGTGTACCTAGTCTTTGAGAGAGAAAGACTTTAGCAATAAATTCATGGTAAACGAATTGAATAATTTGGTTTTATGTTCAAATTCAACGTTTTAATGTTGACAAAGGATGACACTGATAACTGGAACGAACAAGGAAGTCAGATTAGTTTGTTTTGCGTAGTTTAAAAAAAAATCTGGGTTCATTAGAACAGTGGACGAAATCTATTTGCCTGTCTCTAGTCAAATTGTTTATTTCAATTAGACCATTAAAACGCACTTTTGAACGTCATAAGAAAATTTTAATCTAGTTTTTCCAAACTATAAATTCGTATGGAGAAGAATGGGCAAGAAACTCCGTACTAACTCTTTTAAAAATAAATGTTTACAATATTTTTCATTACATTTACTATTATACAATTATACGTGGACAGTTGGACACGATAATTATGTGTTGCATAAAAAACATCACACCAGTAGATATAGCTATCTTCTAGTATGGTGGAGGGCATTTCGTACCACAAACGTCTCCACTGCAATACTTGAAAATACGGATAAATTTTTAAGGGCGCTTGACGACCTGATTGGACTTTGGAAAAAACTTAGCCTAGGCACCTCTAGTCTTCCCCAAATTAAGTACAAAATTGGATCTGTAGACTAAATTAACAATAAGTGTGTTATGAGAATAAAAATCCAATCAATTCTTCTATTCTGTTCTTTTACTAAGGATAATATTATTCTAATTATACTTTGCAATTAAAAGTTTTGTCGGTTATTAAAAAAAAAGCTGTTCGACCCCTACATGGTCAAAATATACGGAACAGCTGATTAAGTCTAACACCTACATGATCAAAATATATGGAACAGCTGATTAAGTCCAACCCATGTATGGTCAAAATATATGGAACAGCTGATTAAGTGCAACCCCTACATGATCAAAATATATGGAACAGCTAATTAAGTCCAACCCTACATGGTCAAAATATATGGAACAGCTAATTTATTTTTAATAACCAACGAAAAATTTCAACCCTGGGATTTAGATTCATTCAATTAGATTCATGAACTGAATCCAAAAGTTAAAATAAAAGAATGATAAATGTTAGAATGATTAAAGTCTGCTTCACGATGTCCCCCCCCCCCCCCATTTCCACCGTTCAGAAAATAAAATAATGAATAAATGAATTTATTATTTATTTATTAAAATGATCAGAATTTCATAATGATGGCAAAACAAAAATATTTAACTTTCTACTTCGGTATTTATTGTTTTTAAGTATGTACAATATTTACAAGAATAATAAAATAGAAAACCTAAAGTATTAAACTAAAAAAAAAACTAAAACCTAACACAATAAAGCATCATAGAATTCGTCCACATCGCCGTCAACTGGAAATGTACCCAAGAGACTGGCAGCATTGCCACGTTGGATGGCAATACTTAATCTCTGACCAAGGTAAAAACCAGCTCTGGAGTCACGGGAAGTGTCAACCAACCTTTTGGATATTTTTCCACACCCGGTATAATTTATTGTTGTCAGTGCGTTGACATCAATTCGCCACGTGCTCCGGGTTAGAGATCACGGTACGTAAATAGTTAAATAGACACACTATATTACAATATCGGCTTCCACACTAACCTACTTCCTTTATGTTTGTATGCTGGCTGTTAATCACACTACTATACAATCTATCGTCATGTCAACCTTTAGACACCCACTGGCCTATGCCCAGCAGTGGGAGACCTATCTCTCCTCTAAGGGAGGGGTTCACTCGTAATCGCCATGCTTGGCCGATGCATATTGGCAATCGCAGTAGGTGTTATGGTACTCAGAAGGACGCTGCTGCCCGTCCTCTGGTCAATATCCCTCTGTCGCTTTCTACGGCACCCACGGGTAGAAATTGAATTGAAGTGTTTGTGTTTGTGTGTGTGTGTAATGTATTTCTTGCAAATAAATTATTATTATTATTAAAGTCAAAATAACTGCTTTTTATTGAATGCATTTGAATGCTTACACGATAAGTACTTACTAATATTATAATATCTTTTTTCAATATTTTTGTCGGTTTGTTCCGCGTCTAATCTCTGAAACGGCTGGACCGATATTGACGGGACTTTCACTGTCAGATGATATAAGGAGTATTTATAATATTCTATATAATATTATAAAGAGTTCAAAGTTTGTTTGTGTGTAGGGGGTAATCTCCGAAACTACTCAACCGATTTCAAAAATTCTTACACCAATAGGAGGCTACGCTATCCCTGAGATATATATTGCATTATTAAAAAATTAGGGATCCTTGAGAAAATTCACGCGCACGAAATCGCGGGCAAAGTGCTATAGTACTGTACATAATACTATTTTTACTAATACATGTTATAAAGACGTAAAATTTGTTTGTATGTAGGGGGTAATCTCCGAAACTGCTCATCCGATTTCAAAAATTCTTACACCATGATGGGTTAATGCCCGCGAAAATTTTCTTACGTTTTTTGCAATTTGCATGTCAGTGTCAGGTTGTACGGTACAAAATTAAAAATTTAAAAAACCCCCAACGCAAAACATAAAAGCAATTATTTAAAAAGTAAAAAATAATATCTTTTGTTGAGCCATCAAATGTCTGTTCGTTGAAATGGCGCTATAATGTCGCGGCGGGATACCGCGTAAGTCAAATCTCATTGCAAATCCATGAGTTCGCTATTTTGCCTATTTAGCTATTGCTGACTTAGCGGTACCCCGCCGCGAAATTATAGCGCCATTTCAACGAACAGACATTTGATGGCTCAACAAAAGATATTATTTTTTACTTTTTAAATAATTGCTTTTATGTTTTGCGTTGGGGGTTTTTTAAATTTTTAATTTAATTTTTATTTGAAAGTTTTTAAATATAATTTAGTCTGGTTTTGAGAAGTTGTAGATACGTCTAAAGTTGTATTTCGTCACATGGATCTTTTTTGATATTAAAGATATTACCCTGAGAATGCGTTTGGTATATATAATTCGCCATTTTGTGGTGCCGGTCATCTTGGCTTTAAAATTTATCATAGTGTAAAGTATTCTACTAGTGAAGCCCTTTCATTTGATACCCATATTGATGGAGTTGTGAAAAAATATGTGATTAGCTATTTTGTAGCGGCGGCCATCTTGGACCGATTTTCATTAAACATAGCTAAGAACACTCCCGACTAATTCACCTTTCAAATAAAAAAAACAAAAACAAAATCGGTTCATCCGTTCGGGAGCTACGATGCCACAGACAGACACACACACACACACACACACAGACACGTCAAACTTATAACACCCCGTCGTTTTTACGTCGGGGGTTAAAAATAAACTATATTTAAGGGAGTATCAAAAACTCATTTATAGAATTACTAGCTGACCCAGCCTATGACCTATTCTCAGACCTACCAAATGTACACAAAAAAAACACACAAAAATCCGTCAAGCCGTTTCGGAGGAGTTCGATAACAAACACTATGACACGAGATTTTTCATATTAGATAATAAATAAAATCATCATTTCAGCCGAAAGACGTCCACCGCTGGACATAGGCCTCCCCAGGGGGGAGGGAGGTTTTGCCATAATCGCCACGCTTGGCGGGCGGGTTGGCGATAGCAGTATGGTTGTTACAAAGGCACAGAGAACGCTGCTGCCCATTCTCTGTAAAGTCCCTTAGTCGCCTCTTACGACACCCACGGAAAGATATGGGTGGTGCTGGTCTTTACGTCTGACACACGGACAAGGGACAGTTATAAGCTGCACGCGTAGCATGACTACGCTATGTCTACGGAAGAATAGACATACTGACAGCAAGAATAGACAAGTCAGTACAGTTTGTCTATTCTACCTGTCAGTATGTCTATTCTTCCGTAGACATAGCGTGGTCATGCTACGCGTGCTGGTATTATAATAGGGTATTACACCCATTTTTGAAAAGTGTCTCAATGAAATTCTGTAGTGCTAATATGCCACCAAAAAAAAATACAAATTTTTTATTCAATCGATAAGTGCCATAAAAATGCATTTAAATTTTAAATTTTCAAATTTCGCGCGTAGTTTGACGAAAACGCCTCTTACTGGACGCCATATTGCTCAGCGAAAATGACGTCAGTTCGTTTAGTATCAAATGCGCTCCTATTAAATATGATAATTTTATATAATTTAAAAATAATTAAAAGCATATTTTGTAATAGGTGTAATAATTAAAAAATTGCGTTGGTTACGAAAATAATGAAAGTACAAAGCCTATATACGCCAATCGGTTGACTGACAATTGCCAATTTTTTGTTTACACAGCCGTACGGCGTAATAACATGGCCGCTACTATTTCATGGTGTTTTATAACAGATTAAAAATACTGAAAACTTTGAATTGAATTTAAAAATCTATTTTATTATTTTATGAACTAAAACTTGCATTTTCCGACTGCTTTATGCCTAAACTGTCTCAATAACATATTTATAGATTTTTTCTCGTATAGAGTAAAATACCCTATTATTATTTTTTAGTTGTGTGAATTCCGACTCAACACAGTTTTGGTCCAAGGGTGTCTTGTATCAACGTTTTCGCGGAAGACTATGCGACACCTCGCAACGTAAAATGACACCGACTGACGCCGCGCCGCTGTCGCTAAGTACGAATGGAGAAGTTTATGTTGTTACATTTATTCATATACAAGGTGTTTTTTGATATCCCATAACTCTAGGCTGTATGAATGAAACCATATCAAAGAATCAACTGGCAATTTTTCCATTAAACGAAACGTGAGTATTGTTACACATTATAGATTGAAAACAACGGATTAACTCACAGTGTTGTCGGGTTCGTCCGACTAGTTTCGATGACATACGGCCACCTTTTTCAAGGACACTGGAACACGACGCAGGAACGCGACGGGCGGTGTGTCATCCTGTGGAACTCCTTGAAAAGGTGGCCGTATGCCATCGAAACTAATCGGACGAACCCGACAACACAGTGAGTTAATCCGTTGTTTTCAATCTATAATGTGAGTTAATCCGTTGTTCTCAATCTATAATCAACTGGCATATATAAATTATTTTTCGTTTTTTTATACAAAATAATTCAACAAAGTCGCGATTATTACTGTAAATCACCCAAGTTACGTGAAATATGACAACGTCGCATTTTTTTAGCTTTAAATATGAATGATTGGTTTGAAGCATCATCGCTATATGGTTGAAGTTCCACGGTCTGGAACCAAGCGCTTTGACTCCACATTTATTGTGCGAACTGCCAGACTGTGGAATTCGCTGTCCGCCTCTCTGTTCCGTGATAAGTATAATCGGGCTATCTTCAAGGCACGAGTGAACCGGTTCATCCTAGGCAAGCGTGTTCCAACTTAGGCCGCAGTATCACTTAAGATCAGGTGAATTGCGGTCAAACGCAAGCCTATTTGATAATAAAAAAAGAATAAAAATAAATTAACTACTCGTATTTATCAATTAAACTTAGATACACAGAATTATGTTTGATGATATCTTCGAAACTATGCATTTTTGAACCACAGGACTTTTTGTATTACTTTTACTTATAGAATATAACCCTAGACTTATGGGATATCAAAAAAAAACATGTTGTATAGGTATGTACGGTCACCAAAGGAGATAAGTATCCATGTCGCCGGAAACAGTTGAAGTTTACTTAGAAACCGATAGGTTTTTATGAATAAAATAAAATACAATTTATAGAGAATAAACAGTTCAATGATTTAATAAAATTTCATTTGAAAGCCCCCATTGGTTCCTAAGAAATCTTCAACTATTCCCGACGACATGGATACTTATCTCTTTTGCGTACTGTACCTATGTACAGAGGCCAGCACATCAAGCTCCTACAATCTGGCAAATTTCTTTGATAGATTTTCAACTTTATGACAAAAGCGTAAGGTTCATATTCAATTGGGAAAATTTGACAGTTTGGTATGGCTTGATGTGCTGGCGTCTGTACAAGCACTTTTCCCCGGGACTTCGTTCGGGTGATTTTTCTCTCTTTTTTTGGTATTAAAATATGGCCTACGTCCTTCCCCAGGGATCGCGCTATCTTCATACCAAATGTCATCAAAATCGGTTCAGCCGTTTCGTCGTGAAAACGTTACAGACTGACAGAGTTACTTTCACATATATAATACTATCTTTTGCCCGCGACTTTGTCCGAGTGAAAGTCGGTTGTCGCGTGTACAGACAAAGTCGCGGATTAAAAAGCAGCCTATGTCCTTCGCAAGGGTTCAAGCTATCTTCATGTCAAATTTCGTTAAAATCGGTCCAGCTGTTTCATCGTGAAAGCGAAACAGACAGACACAGTTACTTTCGTATTTATGAAATTAGTGTGGATTAGCGATCTGCATACGCGGTATTTAAAATTGTTAGTTACAATATTGGACTATAAATGAATGAATGAACAAACCAACCTATGGTTTGTTTTCTAAGAACTAACACCAATTATCAAATCTCGGTAATACGTAAAAAATAAATCTCAAATGGAAGATTAAATTTCAATAAGACAAACATACCATCTTAAAATAATATTGCACAGCCTTGTCTAAATCGGTTCACTCGTTCCGGAGGTTATCTAAAACACATAGAAGAATTATCAAGGTCGTAGGTAATTATTATAATCTATCTAAGTATACTATATAGGGTGACTGGTAATTAGTGTACGATACTTAAACACGTGATTGTGTTCATGATAACAAACAACTTTCCCAAAGAAAAAATGTTTTTTGTACTGGTTATACATACTACACTAGAGACCTGCCTCGGCTTCGCATGGGTGCAATGTAGATAAAACTGTACGTTTAACTTTAAACCTACCTCTTGAATCACTCTATACTCCATTTATAATAGCATTAGAAAAAAAAGAGGCTCATAGAAGCAGGAACGCAAAACATTTTATTTCAAAGATAAGTTAAAACAATTTTAATTAAACTTATTTTAACATAATTTTGTGCCAGCTGTGTTAGAACCTAATGGCTTGGCACGTGACGATGGTAAGAGACCAGATGGAATGACCATAATGCCGTGGAAGTTGGGTAGACCTTTGGTGTGGGATGCAACTTGTGTCGACACCCTTGCGCCATCCCATCTTCCTAGCACGTCGTGCTGTGCTGGGGCGGCTGCTGCAGGTGCCGAAAACCTCAAACGGCGTAAATATAATAACCTTCTTGGAAGTTATATGTTTGAGCCGTTTGGGGTTGAAACACTAGGGCCATGGGGTCCGAGTGCTCACCTTGTTTTTAGGGATATTTCTAAGCGGCTGGTCGACTCTTCACGTGACCAGAGGGCTGGCCTTTTCTTGGGCCAAAGAATTAGCATTGCTATTCAACGTGGTAACGCTGCTAGCCTTCTGGGCACTTGTCCCATTGTGTGCGATGCGGACGAATTTTTTGATGCCCTGTGAGCCCTCCATTGTACATAATATAAATATATTTTTTAATTTATTTTTAAGCTTTGTACATATTTAATTCTTTCAAAAGAATATTGAATAAATAATTTTGATAAATATATCTAAAATAGTACTAAATATAGACGAATAAAAGTCTTTTTAAGATTAGGTAACATTTTAAAATTTGTAGAATTACAGTGAAACGAATAACGTTCCGGGTATTGTTAATCCCTGCTTTTGTTAGGTTTTTAGCATTGACACTGTAATTTTAAATTGGAATTAAATATACAACTAAATGAAAGCCACATAATTTTAAAAGATAAATTAATAATAATAATATAATATAATAATATAAATTATTAGAATAGTTAGAAATACTCGCGACAGCTACTGTAATAGACCATAATAAATTCATTAACATGTTTATTGTACTTTTGTTACAAAGTGTGCATTAAAAAGAACCTTTTTTACTTCTGTCTAATGCTATTAAAGTAAATGAAGTATAGGTACCTATTGATGAAAACCGCATAAAAACCCGTTGCATAGTTACCTTTTACTACTTGTATTTTTGTATAAAAAATACTTAGATTTAAATTTTCGCGGCTGTTTTGAGTTTTCGCTTCGTTTGTCAAAAGAACGTAGGTAAGTAATTTACTACAATTACATCTGGTTACATACAATAACCGTTTAGCAAACCAATGAACTGAAAAAAAAATTGGCATAGACAATAAGTCTAAAAATACTTTTTACTCTAAAAATAAGAATTGACGCACTTTTCGTACGCCAGTGATGATGATTTTAACGGCCACTAAAATTAAGAAAACGTCATTGGCTTGATACTTTTGGCAATTAACAATTTCCGCATATACTCAAAAACATTTATTCATTTTGTATGTGTGGTTTATTAAAATGGGAGCAGTGAATGCTTATGCTTATGCGAATCCCGCACCCTCGGCCATAGACAGAGGTGGAACACCGCGGTGGTTTCAGCCGGTAAGAGTCCGGCATGCCCCTCTGTCACCCAAACGATGTGGAAAGGTCATGAGAATATCCACCACACACTTAAACAAAAAAGACAACCGCCTTTAAAATCTAAAAAGTGATAAATAACTTTAGCACAGTACACACATGACTTTAGATTTGGAAGTCGGTGGCTTTGTTCTGTTTGTTGTATTTAATTGCCACCGACTTCCAAATCTAAAGTCATGTGTGTACTGTGCTAAAGTTATTTATCACTTTTTAGATTTTGAAAGCGGTGTATTTTTTGTAAAAAAGCTTTAATTTATCACTAGAACCTAGAATCCAAATCCATTAAGAGCCGGCAACACAGTTAAAACAGGGGTACTCCAAAGATTAAAGAAACTAAAACGTCGTCTAAGTAGTTTTTTTTTGGATTTTGTTGATTGTTCAAAAAGTGCTGAATCAATTTCGATAAAATTTATGTGGGACCACCCCTGAAGCATATCCTATCCATAAAACATAACACACACACATAGTACATAACAACAACTCTTAGCACGTAACATATAATTGTAAGATTTTCTTGTCTTGTTTGTTATGTCAGTGGACCAATTGTTGTCTTTTAAATAAAATAAAAATATACAAGGTGTAACGTCAAATACGCAAAGCCTGAAAATAGTTTGATTAGAATAACGAGCAGAATCAATTGAACCACTTTTTAATATATGTCACATTTTTCAAAAAATCTTCATTACACATGTTGCCCTGTCTATTTATTAATAAGTCAAGCCATCACGTGCGCAAACCTGCCAGAATAGGTAAACAAACACAAATGGTTGTCGTCCAATTTCAATTTTCTCATACGCGTGATAATAATAGTTCTTATTTCAATGCAAATACGAGTCTTGGTAAAACTAAAACAGCACATAAAACCATTAAATTTTTTTTTATGATTTTTCTTCTTTCAGAATTAGGTTAATTTAATTAAAAATCATTTGGGGTGTCTGAGGTTTTGCGTGTTTAACGTTACACCTTGTATATATAAATAATTTTCAAAATCGATTCACATTTACCGGAGAAATCGCGTAACAAATATACAAAAAAAAAAAACAACGTACAGTCGAATTAAGAACCTCCTTCTTTTTGAAGTCGGTTGAAAAAAGGATTGAATAGAATGTTGTAGCCAAACACCTAAACACAATGATCACAGATGCTCTAAACCACGCCATGGATCGAGGGAGGTGGAAGCAGCTCTGTCGTGGAGAGTCTGGTGGACGGGAGCATCACGACGCTCAGCAGTGAGCTTACGACTCAAGAAGGAGTAGGAGAATGTTGTATTTATAAAAATGTTAGTCCACACCACGGCCAACACTATGTCCAGCCGAAAGGCATACAAAATAATATCGTATATAGAAATCTAATGTCATAATATAATAACCAAACTTAAATACATTAGCCGTGTGGTGCCGGCCTCGAATAGCACCACCCCATTTCTACCTGTGAGTGTCGTAGAAGGCGACAGAGGGATATTGACCAGAGGATGGGCAGCAGCGTCCTTCTGAGTACCGTAACACCTACTGCGATCGCCAACATGCATTGGCCAAGCATGGCGATTATGGCTGAATCCCCCTTGGGGCAGACCTATGCCCAGCAGTAGGCGTCTAAAGGTTGACATGATGAAATACATTAAAATAATACAAAATATCATGCCAAATAAAAGTCATGCCGTCCGGTCTCTTGCTATCGTCGCGTGCCAAGCCGTTGGGTAATAATTTACTTACCACTTCTGCTTCTTCTACTGCTGAGCGAATGGGTCTATCGGCTGTGGGTAAATGGGAGTCGGCTCTTTGGCTTCTGACACTTCCGTCATCGAACCCAGGTAATATGTTAGACGACACTACTTTTCGCCTCGCTGCTTCATTACGTTTAGGAGGGCTTCTTGTTGCTCTCCTCATCGCTTTCGCTGTGGGGAAATTGTCAACTGCCTCGGACACCACGACCTGTTATGCAGCTGGCGTGCGGTCGTGGCACGCGAATAATGTAATTTATATTATAATGGAATTTACATTCGTCGCGTGCTCTATAAAAAAATAGAAGTAATAATGTTACTATCAGTTTCATGATATTAATAATTTATCCTCGATCCCTGATCTTAATCTGCGGTCCTTGACTGATGCTGTTTCGACCTCTCAAGGTTACAGATTGCAAACTCGGTCAATGATTGGTTACAAGCAAAAGATTGGATTGAAATACATTACTCGGAGATTAGTCGCTTTGCAGGGGCTTGATACCCTTACAGTCATAAAAACTATGCTCGGAGTTTCTTTGTGCGATAAAATTCAGAATGATGAAATTCGCTGAAAACTAAGGTCACAAAGCTGTCAGAATATCAGCATCAGCCCACATCGCTCGAAGAAACAATAACCGATCCGAGGGGGAAGAAAGGATCTCGAGTGCGACCACGAACCAGAAGACACAGCGTTGGTAGGCCTACCACCAGATGAACTGACGACATCGTCAAGGTTGCGGGTAACCGGTGGATGCAAGCGGCAGGTTGTCGCTCGTTGTGGCGTTCTATGGGGGAGGCCTTTGCTCAACAGCGGACGTCTTCCGACTGATGACATTCATCAGTACTAACAGTAGTATGACAAGGAGGTGTCACACCACCAATTCTTAAACTCTGGGCTGCTTGAATTTTCAATGGAAAAACCCAGTACCTATTGACCTGACCTGGACATCGATCTCAGTACCCTACCCTACGTCCACAAGACCAAACAGGAGTAATCAAATCAAAGAAACATTTATACAAACAAGGGATGCGAAAATCCATTAAAGAAACCTAACAGTTTTTTCTTTGATATGTACGAGTAAGGTAGATAGATAACTTACTTACTAATTACAACTCGGTATCAAGGACATGACTTGTCAAGGCTCATTCGAGCATGAAACATACAGTACAATCATAAGTAGGTAATAGGTAATAAGTAATTATCATGAGTGACAATTATTGGCGCCAATTCAGTTCTGCACAAGTTAAACTTATTTTAAGCTATTTATATCTCTATCTCTCCAATAAAACAAGAAGGAGACGATACGAATAAGGGGGGAACAATTTAAGTTGATCGAAAATGTTCATACAAATAGTAATTTCAGAACGTATTGATTAAAAACACGGCAAAGTTCAAGGAAAAAACTAATTTGACATCTCTAACTTAGTCCTTATCTGTCGCCGTCCTTTTGTCCAACTGCCTGGTAGTAAGAGGTCTAATTTTAGTTTAGTTTGTGAACAAGGGAGTCAGCACCATTGTATGTTTCGCTAGCCTTCATTCTTAGGCAATGTTGAGCATGACGGCAATGTTACAGCATTTTGCTACCTCTAAAAATGAGATAAATTTATCTGTGTTGCTTTGTTTTGGCAATACTATACCCAGTTGGCGAAATGTCGGTGTGCTAAACACATTTGCTTACCCCCCTATACATACAAGCGTGATATTATTTATTACTTAGTTGCCAACCGAGAGAAAAGGTAAAACGCAAGCAAAAAAGAACTCCAATAATTACACAAAATTGATAAAAACATCATCGTATGATCAATTCCTTATCAGACCAAATGTTTAAGGTCAAATATCATTTATAATAAAATTATTATAGGTAACTGTAATCTAAATGTGTCTTTTTTTTATTGTCACGAGACCCCGGGTTATTGTAAAACATAGATTATGCCTATGGAAATCCCCACTTCTAAGTAAATGTACAAAGAAAATACTTTTCAGAACGTGATGGCATCTCCGCCATTTTGAGTCATCATAGTTACTGATTGAAATAATTCGGCGGCCATTTTGTGCCTTTTGACATTTCACGGCATTTTGATTTAACCAAGATGCTTTTATTTAATCACCAACCAGACCAGAGACCCATAACATATATACCTATACCTTACAGACTATCATACTTATTTATCCATCCACAACAATATTAATAAACTACAATAGTTTATACACGAAGTGACCGCGTGGTGTTGCGCTGCTTGGTATCGCGTGGTCTTTCGCGGAGTCGCCTATTAGAGTATATTCATCTATGGAGTCGCCTACACGACTTTATGGGATCAAAAATACCCTATTCATGACCCTATAACATTTCAATCAATGTAGTTTAGGAGAAAATCAGTTTAGAATGAAACCAACTGTTTACATGTTTTTGCTCGTGACTGTACCTACGTATCGAAACGCGTACTATATGGCGGCCATTTTGTGTCATTTGATATTTCATGACCACTTTGATTTAGCTAATTGACAGTTTTCATAAGATGGGGTATTTCCAATGCTCAATGTGCGTAATAAGCCAAATCCGAGATTAACACTAAAAAGGTATAACTTGAAAGTTTTAGTATGTAAAAGAAACCATAGACTAAACTGACTCGCAAATTAGCCTCGTGTCTTATAACACCCAAATTATTATATTCCCTTATTTCACACAACACGGCGACACGGTTGGTGCTGTGACTGTGCGATCGGCTGCTGTAATGCGTGCCGCGGGTTCAATTTCCGCACGGAACAAATATTTGTATTTTCGACAGGTAGTTGTTCCGGGTCTCATCATCATCATTTCAGCCGAAAGACGTCCACTGCTGGACATAGGCCTCCCCAAAGTGTCGCCCCATTGACCGGTTCCGTGCGACTCGCTTCCAGCGGATCCCCGCAACCTTTACCAGGTCATCGGTCCACCTAGTGGGAGGCCTTCCAACGCGACGTCTTCCGATTCGCAGTCGCCACTCCAGAACTTTTCGGCCGCATCGGCCATCCGTTCTGCGAGCAATGTGCCCTGCCCACTGCCACTTAAGTTTGGCAATTCTTCGGGCTACGTCGGTAACCTTGGTTCTCTTGCGGATATCCTCATTTCTGATTTTATCACGCAAGGAAACTCCGAGCATAGCCCTCTCCATTGCCCTTTTGGCGACTTTAAGCCTTCTGATGAGGCCCCACGATACATGAGACGTTCCTAGTGTAAGCAACGTTTGAAAACAAAAAAAAAACATGTTCATAAATCTATTGTGTTTGTGGCAGCCAAGAAAATATATTATGTTAATCTTGAATACATTTCTAAGTAGATTTTCGATTCAAAACACATTTTTGAGAATAATTCTCAACAAAATCAACCTTGAGTATCAATCCTAAATATCTGTATAAAATCAACGTACATACATTGGAAAAAATAAATGCAATGACGTAGTATAGACATTAGAATACGGGTAGAATGTTTGTTTTTAGGCTATTTTAAGTACCCAGATTGTCCTATACCAGCCTATAATTATCTCAGGGCTCTTCTCAAAAGGCAACCTTTAATCACCACGCTTGCTTAAGGCGAATTGGTGATTTCAGACTTATATCAATTATAATTCCAGGTTTCCTCACGATGTTATCCCTCACCGATGTCAATAATGTCCAAGATAAATCTAGAAAGTACATATTTAAATGAATTGAAAAAGTCATATTGGTACTTGCCCGGTTTCGAACCCACAACCTCATGCATGAGAGGCGGGCGCCTTAACCATTTGCTCTCCGTGTTCAGTATAATAATGCGTTCAGGGTGTTGTTTGGGCTCCCCCGGCACTGCAGTGCGTCGGGGATGTTCGCCGACGCCCGTGTCGACTGTTTCTACACGACGATGCGAAAGCGGTGCACATCTCTGGGGCGCAGGCTCCGGGCCACCTCCAACACCATCCTGAGCGTATTTGCGAACAGGTTTGATGGTCAGTACATCAACCATTGTTACATGGTTAATGTAATGACAAACAAACAAATGACTCAGAGGCAGGCGTATTTTTAGTCGGGTTAATTTAATTTAATTTTATTATTTTAATTTTATGATTTTAATTTGATTTTATGATTTTAATTTAATTTTTTGATTTTAATTTAATATTTATGATTAGAATTTGATTTAAATGATTTAGTTTGAATGATAATAATAATTTTTAAATTTTATTTATGTTGTTTTATTTATTATTTTTTATTGTAATTAAATTTTATTTGAGATTGTTATTTATGACCTGGAAGTGGTTGAAATAAATCATTTTTTGAATTAGGCCATCACGACATTTTTCATCAGTAATAGATTTAAAAAAAAATCAGCATAAAAAAAAAACCTATGCGGTCGGGAGACCCCCGTAAGGAACGAAGTTCCTTACGTAAGTGTCTGTACAAAAAAAAAATATAATTATAATAAAAAATATGGCACTTGGCCTGCTCGTGTGCTCATTTGTTTGTAATAGGCTCGATACAAGCACACATACACACACGCATTTCGTTACGTGACGGTTTTTGCTAATTCGCACTACCCGTAAGCCTCGTTAAGGCACTACCCCGACCAAAAGTTCGTTTTTCTTCGTTATTCAGGGACTAATAACTCATTAATCAAGAGAAACAAACTACATCTAAAAGCATATAATTAACGTTCAATATCCTCTCATCACATTCCACGTTCTTTTTTTTTATGTATATTAAATACACCTAAATCTCCCTGTAAAAAATGACTAAAATAATTGAAAACATGTATCTTTTGCTAAGGTAGACGTGCTATAAGTTGAGGATTACACTATAATAGCTAGGTAACTTAAAAATCTTTATAATTCACGTTTTATTTTATTTCAAAAGATCGTTTCTCTTTTTTATAACAAAAAACCCGAATATTGAGCGAATTTCGATTCTGCGGCAAAGAGGAAATGTATGGTCAAGGTTACTTGGTCAGGGAAGCGCCTAGAGGAACTTCGTTCCAATGAAAAATTCAGAAATGTACAGTATGTTTGCTTTATCACAATCAGTAAATTCTCTGTATCTTCGTATAGGACATCCTTTGGATATCATGCTTGAGAATTCTATTACAATATATTCTTTTGTTTGTTTCAGTATTGCTGTTAATATCAACCACATTCGTGCTAAGCATGGTTGGGACGATATTCTTTTGTTTTACAAATACCATCAACGACGCCATATTGTCTGTAAGTATTTGATTATCAAATCTATACTAATACTAGCTGACCCGACAGACGTTGTCCTGTCCCGATCGACCTAATGGGGGATGAAAAAGGGGTGAAAAAAGGGGATGAAAAATAGATGTTGGCCTATTCTCAGACCTACCCAATATGCACAAAAAATTTCATCAGAATCGGTCAAGCCGTTTCGGAGGAGTACGGGAACGAAAACTGTGACACGAGAATTTTATATATGTCGCAGTGAGACCCCGTAGCTGCCATACTACACGTGAACATTTGGACACGGGTGTTATTAGTTTACTAATTAACTAATTATTATAACTGTTGGTCATTGGTAATAATGCCCTCTGTGAGATCACGTTACAACTATCACACATTACGTGGGTATTGATTAATTCATTTGAGATCAACGTCATCTATTTGCTTGCTGGATAAGCTGAAGTTATCGGAAATTTGTTAATAAACTAATTTCAATGTTTTAGTTAAAACTGTAGTTAAAATTAAATGGAAGCGTTTATTATATGACCATTAGGATTTCAGTCATATTAACAATTTGCACATCTGATTTATAAGTTGTTTAGAAATATTACAGAGTTGTGTAATTGAGGTCCTTGAGGAAATGGCGTAGACCATTATGTCAATAGTCAATATCTCATGGTTCTAATTTAATACGAGAACTTAATAGGTTTCAATAATGAATTGCTGAGTGTAAATTAACAAGACTATTTTACATAGGCAATTTGTTAATGACGACCTTTTATTTAATTAATTTCTTCAAATCACCGGAAATGTCATCGCGCAGTAATATCACTATTTGCAGTCATAATGTTAAGACGCCTTTCTATTTGAGAATATTAGCATTGTTTAATGATAAAAGAATTAACTGATAATCATTTTAGTATTGTTTCTACATTTTATTCAACTACTTAAGTAATAAGATTTTGTACTGGTACGACACGCTTCCGGACGGAGGGGGCAGAGAGAAATATGGCGATGGGCGCGTGTGCGCGTGTTAAAATGTAAAAAGTAGAATTTGGTTTTAAAAGTGTTAAGATTATTCGACCATAACATTGTTGTAACATATTTTGGTTTAAAAGAGTGATCATGGAGTTTCTTGTACGTTCTTCTCCATAGAAGCCTACCTGTTGGAACGTACATCTAGCATCATCTTTCAGACTGACAATAACTCCTAGTGATAATTTCAAAAGTGCCTGTAAGTGGTTTAATTGAAATAAATGGAGTTTGTGTCAAAGTCAACGATGTGTGTGATTGAAATTCAACTACCTACCCTACCTACCAATCCCACCATCAATGAAGGATCTCGACGAAGACCATACCTACTCGCCGTGTTATCAGAAGTGGCGATGGCGCACGCTATCCCTTCCGCTCGATCAAGCCTTTATAGTATTTGTCCAAAGTTGCAAAGATAATACGTTTCATGAAGCGACTTACTGCTTAGCCACAGCCGAGAAATTATTCAATTGCTTTCCACACCTAATGACGCCAAAAGGCTTAGTGGCAATGAACTCATGGACAAAATCTCGACTGACGCTGAAAACACAATAACAAATGAACTGGAACCCCTTGCAGTCCCCAAGCGGTCGAGCACTGCCATCATTTTGACAATAAAAGGACAATTCTACAAAATGTTGAGATTAAATGGTGGTGGCGTGATTTCATGCAGAAGACGACCCACTGACCAGATATCTTCAGTAGTCATATGAAATCCGCCCCCAAGATGATCTACTGACCAAATTGAATGCACTCAAAATGATACTCTGTGTTCTGAAAACAAATTACCTGAATGTTATCTGATTAGTGATGACTCACAGAAACAAAGATGAAGTTCTAGGTGAGCAGAAGCATCAAAACAACATGTAGGTACCTACAGCACAGAATGACCGAAGCAGCAGCCAAGAAAAAATAAAAATAACAATATTGGACACCAGAAAAACAAATAATAATGAACAGTCAGTTGATGGATTTCAAAATCATCAATCCTGGGAAGTATTGTTTTTTATCAATTATTCTTAATCATAATATTTACACACTTCAGAACATCACATTTAGGTCTTTAACCCAGATTTATATACCTGCTCCATACACAGCTTACCAGCTCTAAAGTCTTTAAATAATAACAAATGAAAAACTCACTTCAAAGTGTCAGTTCTGTATTACAGTAAAATCAGTTTTAAAAAGTCAAAATGAAGGAAATATCATCCACTTTGAATTGGAACGGGCCATTTGCAGATACAATAACTGTGTTCATGACTTACACAACTATAGCTAATGCCTGACTTCTTCCCTGTGAATGTCAGTTATCTTTCTTTGAGCACAAATTCTTATTCAGAAGTATAGAATGACCTATTTTATTCATTACAACAAGCTATCTGCCAATGCACAACCTATCTCCTGTCAAAATTCATTCAGTAATTTCGGAGATAAGCTGGAAGAAATAATAAAATAAAATAATAATAATAAAACCATAAACCATACTAGAAAATAGAAATCAGAAAATCTATTGGGATGTAATCACCATTACAAACAAGACTATACACTACAATAGACCTGATATCACCATACATGACAGAACAACAAAATAGTTTACCTAATAGCTATGGCAATACCTAATTCATACCACATTCAAAATAAATCTGAAAAACTCAATAAATACTAATACCTTGCCACAGAGATTAAAACTCAGTACTTGTACTTGTGTATTTCTAATACAAAGCCTTAACGCTACAGATGTCTACTCACACACTTTATATGAGCATATATTCAAAAAGCCACCATCCTCAATACCTGTCGCATAACCTGAAAGTTTCAGACTTTTTCTCTTTCAACCACATTTATAATTTAAATTCACCAACTCTACTAAGAGAAGAAATACAAAGATAATAGTAACTTAAATAATTGTTTGCTTTTATTTTTGGAATCCACTAATGCAGGTATCCCGTAATCATTCATATGCATTTAGTAAGAAACTATTATTTTGATATTACAAATAGACACCACAATTTTATTTGTGTAGAACTGAACTACACTCACTATGTCACTGAACAGACAGTCATGTGTTGTGTAGACATTAGACTTGTAAAACTAAGGAGAAATTGTTTGTATTTGCTAATAAAACTATCGGCACATGTATCCGACAAATGGAAGTAATGAAATAATTCATTTTGTTGAAATAAGTAACGGTTTCCAATTTCGAGTCAGACGATAACAGGATCCATAGTGACAAATTCTTTCAGTCTGCTGCAGCTATCCAAATAGTATGATTGGCTTCTACCATCACACATTCATAAGGTTGATTTCCTTTTACAACTTGTGAAAGCAAAATCAATATGAACTCATTGACCTATATAAACTACCTAAATTAATTAATTCACAGATTTTTATAAGGTCATTGTTACTTTTCGATGTAACTTGTAATATGTCCTAATCTTTCCTTGTTCTCTGTCAGTTATCATTATACTAAATTTAGTAATGGTCAAAGAAGTGTTCGTGTTACCCCTTTTCAGTTAAAATGTTTCATCGTTCTTTATTCATTTCATAATAATGATTAGCTTATAACAATTAATTACTTAATTTACTTATCACTATTAACTCATACTGGTTTATACATTGTAGGTACCTAACATTTACATATTTTCCTGGCACTATTACTTAAGCTGCATAACTTCTCAAATTCCAGGTTATTATTCTGCATTATGCATCCCTGACCACCTGAGTCAGCGATCAATAGAACGAGAGTGATACTAATGAGAATAATTAAATCATCTATGGGAAAAGTGATGATATCAAGATCTTAGACATTTCCTATAATGGGATTATCTCCGAGTCTGCCAATAGTACTAGACAATGACCGTCACCTCAGCAATCTGGTAGTTGAACGAGGTCACCTGAAGAAGTGACTAGCACCACAGCTTGCTAAACAAGACCCTGTGTTACCAGCCAACGAACAACTGATCGAAATCCCATTAAATAAACGCCTGTTAGAAGACAGTCAACGTGGAGATGATTATCACAGTATTTTTACACAATAACTACAAAAGGTGAGAAGTTTTCAAACTATTTCCTTTTGCTAGTTCATTTACCATTGTATCAAACTGCTCATTAGCAAAGTCAGCTAGTACCTGGTGTACCCCCTTAATGATACTCATGTGTCAAGCATATTATGCACCAAAGTACAGTAAAAACTTTATTATTTTTACATCTGTAAATTCTAACTGTAATAACAATTATTTATATTCTGTTATTAAATAGTTTCCATGGAGGCTAAATAACTATATCAAAATTAAACAAACTATTAGCAGCCGTGGAGACTGCTTATAATTATATCCACCAACAAAACAAACTTTTAGTTGCCATAAAGGCTACGAAGAACTACATCAACATAACACAAACTATTAGTGGTCGTGGAGACTGCTAATTATTATATCCACCAACAAAACAAACTTTTAGTTGCCATGAAGGCTACTAAGAACTACATCAACATAACACAAACTATTAGTGGTCGTGGAGACTGCTAATATCGATATCCACTAAACAAATTCAAATTACCGGAAAAAAACAAAACCGGAGGAAAAAAAAAAAAACAAAAAAAAAAATGTACCGTTAGTTTACCGTGGAGGTAACTTGCGAAGCCGTTAGATGCCGTCTGAGGTACTAATGATGCCATTAGTGTCACTAATGAAGCCGCTGGAAGTTGTGGAAACTTCCAGTGATGCCATTGGAAAATCGTGGAGATGACCAATGATGAACTTTCTCTCATGTATCCCAGCCGGGACCACGGCGTACAAGACCGCTTCTGCCCGGTACCATATATCCTTTCAAAAAAAAAAAAAAAAAAAGACTTCGTGCCTGACACGGAGCGGTGTTCCTAAACTTCCTTATCCTTTAATCCTGTCAACTCAAAGACTTTGTGTTTATCACAGAGCGGTGCTCCTGATCCCTATCCTTTATTCCTGTCAAACCAAGACTCGGTGTCTATCACAGAGCAGTACCTTCCCCGTGAGAATGAAACACTATACAAAAACAAACAAACAAATTACACACAGCAGGTGTTACATCACATCATATCACATCACAACATTTACATTTGAGTAGATAGCAAACTAAGCTAAGAAGAATTAAAAGCTATCAACATTTACTGAAACTAACTTAATAGTCAGTTCTGGTTAAAATTTTATTGTAGTAGGTATAATACAAACAATAATATTCTGCATACTTGTGACAATGAAACTATCAAGTTAACCTGCTGATCATGCAATATCAATAACAAATGCAAATTACAAATAGAATACCTAAACTCTATACTTATGTTGATGGTTCATAAATGCATTAATTAATTCCCTCAGTTTAAGACAAAGATTTAGTTCGCAGCTCTTTTTAATTTTAAGCTCTCAATGTTAATTGAAATTGCCTACTTACTACAATTCAACGAATTTTGTAGGATCATACAAACAACAATATTCTGTATACTTGTGAAAATAAAACTATTCAACTAACAACTGATGACGCCATATCAATAAAATGAACAAACACAAGATGCAAGAATAATAAATGCTATGCTTATGTAGGAGTTAACTATGTAATGCAAAAACCCAATGTATGGCAATTAAGTAATGTCAGCACTTTAACAAGCTTTCAGTGATAATAAGAACTGTCCAGTAACAAATCCTACAATTCGATGAACAATTGTAGGATAATAGAAACAACAATAATCTGCCGACAAAATTTATTTCAACAATTTCAGATAACTACCACATAACACAATGGTGATGACGACGGCGACGGCAGGTGCAGAGCGCGCACCGCCGATCAGAATGGCCGTGTCGCAGTGAGACCCCGTAGCTGCCATACTACACGTGAACATTTGGACACGGGTGTTATTAGTTTACTAATTAACTAATTATTATAACTGTTGGTCATTGGTAATAATGCCCTCTGTGAGATCACGTTACAACTATCACACATTACGTGGGTATTGATTAATTCATTTGAGATCAACGTCATCTATTTGCTTGCTGGATAAGCTGAAGTTATCGGAAATTTGTTAATAAACTAATTTCAATGTTTTAGTTAAAACTGTAGTTAAAATTAAATGGAAGCGTTTATTATATGACCATTAGGATTTCAGTCATATTAACAATTTGCACATCTGATTTATAAGTTGTTTAGAAATATTACAGAGTTGTGTAATTGAGGTCCTTGAGGAAATGGCGTAGACCATTATGTCAATAGTCAATATCTCATGGTTCTAATTTAATACGAGAACTTAATAGGTTTCAATAATGAATTGCTGAGTGTAAATTAACAAGACTATTTTACATAGGCAATTTGTTAATGACGACCTTTTATTTAATTAATTTCTTCAAATCACCGGAAATGTCATCGCGCAGTAATATCACTATTTGCAGTCATAATGTTAAGACGCCTTTCTATTTGAGAATATTAGCATTGTTTAATGATAAAAGAATTAACTGATAATCATTTTAGTATTGTTTCTACATTTTATTCAACTACTTAAGTAATAAGATTTTGTACTGGTACGACACGCTTCCGGACGGAGGGGGCAGAGAGAAATATGGCGATGGGCGCGTGTGCGCGTGTTAAAATGTAAAAAGTAGAATTTGGTTTTAAAAGTGTTAAGATTATTCGACCATAACATTGTTGTAACATATTTTGGTTTAAAAGAGTGATCATGGAGTTTCTTGTACGTTCTTCTCCATAGAAGCCTACCTGTTGGAACGTACATCTAGCATCATCTTTCAGACTGACAATAACTCCTAGTGATAATTTCAAAAGTGCCTGTAAGTGGTTTAATTGAAATAAATGGAGTTTGTGTCAAAGTCAACGATGTGTGTGATTGAAATTCAACTACCTACCCTACCTACCAATCCCACCATCAATGAAGGATCTCGACGAAGACCATACCTACTCGCCGTGTTATATATTAGATTATAAAGCTGAAGAGTTTGTTTGTTTGGTTGAACGCGCTAATCTCAGGATCTAATGGTTCGAATTGAAAAATTATTTTTGTGTTGGATAGTCCATTTATCGAGGAAGGCTGTAGGCCCATGCGAAGCCGGGCCGGGTTGCTGGTATTATCATAATTCTGACTAATTACATTTATATTGTCACTAATTTGTCTGACGACACGGTAAGCGCGGTGGGTGAGTGATTCTGTGCAGAGCTGCGTGTCGCAGGTTCGATTCCTTCACGGAACAAATATTTGTATTGCCTACAGGGGTGTGATTCTGTAAGACCTCATTCTAAACTTCGAATCTGAAACCGCTGTGAGCACTGAACAGATAACTCTATTTATCTGTTCCGTGGCTGTGAGTTCCTTGATTGGCATTCTAAAAACTCAGTTGATAATTCGAATTTACATTAGCGCCACCCTTGCGAGCGTGCCAGCGAGTTAAACTAAATTGACAGGGAGATTTTGACAGATAGATTATGAGGTAATTTCTCCGTCACTTCGACGCTCACTTCGCATTCGAACCCGATTCAGAGTGTCAAATATATCAAGGTCATTTTGAACCTTATGCGAACTGAGAGCGAATAGCGATGTGAGATGCGAGTTGTTGTTTGAATTTTACAGAATCGACCTACAGGTATTGTTCCAGGTCTGACTGTTTGTGTATGTGAGTTTATATGTTTGTAAACGCACCCACGAGGAGAAAATCATAGTGTGGGAATCGTCTTTAAAAAAATAAATTGTTAGCCTATATTCCTGATAATCTAAGAAGTCCCATATCATACTTGAATATGAATCAACGATTAACTCGTGTTTTTGAGTGCATTTTTAGGGTTCCGTAGCCAAATGGCAAAAAACGGAACCCATATGATTCATCATGTCTGTCTGTCTGTCCGTCCGTATGTCACTTGATGACACTATGACATTTTTTACGAAACTATAAGAACTATACTGTTGAAACTTTGTAAGTAGATGTATTCTGTGAACCGCATTAAGATTTTCACACAAAAATAGAAAAAAAACAATAAATTTTTGGAGTTCCCCATACTTAGAACTGAAACCCAAAAAAAAATATTTTTCATCAAACCCATACGTGTGGTGTATCTATGGATATGTCTTCAAAAATGATATTGAGGTTTTTAATATAATTTTTTTCTAAACTGAATAATTTGCGCGAGAGACACTTCCAAAGTGGTAAAATGAGTGTCCCCCCTCCTGTAACTTCTAAAATAAGAGAATGATAAAACTAAAAAAAATAACGATGTACGGTCACCAAAGGAGATAAGTATCCATGTCGCCGGAAACAGTTGAAGTTTACTTAGAAACCGATAGGTTTTTATGAATAAAATAAAATACAATTTATAGAGAATAAACAGTTCAATGATTTAATAAAATTTCATTTGAAAGCCCCCATTGGTTTCTAAGAAATCTTCAACTATTCCCGACGACATGGATACTTATCTCTTTTGCGTACTGTACATTACCATGTTAACTTCCACTGAAAATTGGTTTGAACGAAATCTAGTAAGTAGTTTTTTTTTTAATACGTCATAAATCGTAAACCGCAATTTACCTTACTAGCTGCTACGGAACCTTTCATGGGCGAGTCCGACTCGCACTTGGCCGCTTTTTTTTTCAATATAAAGTTAAACTTGACACTTACGAATGATATTCGTTGTTATAGTGTATGGGTCATAGTTATTAATTAGGATTATGACATTTATTTTACAATTTCTTACGTACTAGTACAAAAAAAAATAGTTAAAAAAAAACTAAAAATACGCTTTTTATAGAAAACCAAACTAAAAAATAAAATAAAAAATTTAATAAATTATTTTATTTTAAAAAAAGCGTGGGGTGCTTTTTAAGATATTATCAAAATGATAATCACTCTACTCATACCTGTCAATAAAATATTTATAACTATGTATTGACACCATGCACCCCACGCTTTTTTTTAAATAAAATATTTTATTAAAATTTATTTTCTATTTTTTAGTTTGGTTTTCAATAAAAAGCGTGTTTTTAGTTTTTTTTAACTATTATTTATTTTTTACTTTTTAGTTTGGTTATATCTATAAATATTATGTACATTTATTCTACCAGGGGCGCTTGTGCAGTACCTTCCTAGTATAAAATAGCTGTTTTTTCGGCAACAAATTTTGAACGACTTATGCTTTTTATTTTTTTGTTTTTTTTTGTTTTTTTTTTAATAATTTTATCAAATTTGTGTATTGTCATCGGTCCTCGATAAATCTACAAAGTTTGAACGAAATCTGGTCGTTTAAAGTGGGTCAAAATCGCACCCACCCAAAGAAGTCGGTTACAAACAAACATACAGGTGAAGCTAAAAAAAGCGTATAAAAAAGAAACGCCAAATGGGACTTCTTACGTTGTCAGGAGTGTAGTAGGTCTAATCTAGTGGTTGTAAGTATTCCGGGTTCAATTCCCGGGTCGTGCAGTGTTCTGGGGGTTTCCATTGTGGTTTCTCATTATCAGTCCGGAATAGGGTTGTGGTTATTGTGTTGTGTGCAAAAAAACTACGTGTCATTTATTATCTTATACGAAATTTTACAATTTTCAATTCTATTTCTATTAAATTTTATGCAGTTCATTATCTATACCTATACTCCGTTCACAATAAGATTAGACATATACACAAACCTTTTTTACAGTCCGTTCAACCGATTTTGACTTATATTGCGTTGGAGGCATGACAAATGGCAGTTGCAAAAAACAGTTGTTATTGTAACCACTTTTTTGCCTCCAATGTCATCATTAAGCCTACGGAATAGAAGTCAAAATCGGTTAAAGGGACTGTAAAAATGGTTTGTTTATATGTCTAATCTTATTGTCAACGGAGTGTACTTGTATTGTAAAGTTGGAGAGTTTGTTTGATTTTTTGTTTGATCGCGACCATCTCCGAAACTACTAATCCAATTCTGAAAGTTCATTTGTTAATAGGAAGCTACGTTATACATTCATGCGGACGAAAGGTCTATTATATATTAACTAGCTTTTGCCCGCTACTTCGTCCGCATGAACTTCGGTTATCGCGAATGCAGACGAAGTCTCGGATCTAATAAAATTGTTAAGTTTAATGTAACATGAGTTCTTTTTTATTATTTTAATTTCTTTTAGTAGTAAGCAAAGAGTAAAATAATATGTAAGTATAGCATGAGAATAAACTGTATGTGCCACGCACAAACTCCGAAGTTTATGTGACACTATAATTATAAGAAACTGTAATATAACCACCGTTTGATAAATAAAAAAAAAAAATAAAAAAAAAAGTAGCGTGTGTCCTTCTCCGGGGTTCAAACTATTTTCATACCAAATTTCATCAAAATCGGTTCAGCCGTTTCATCGCGAGCAAGCGTAACAGGCAGAGTTACTTACGCATTTATAATATTCGTAGTCGTATTGAAGTATGGATAAAAGTAGTTGATGCCCCCGACTGCCCCTGCGTAAATTTCGGTTTTGTGGAATTTTAACTTTTATGCATGGTACCCTAATTCTTTTTCTAATATAAGCCTATGTGACTCCTGATAACATCAGCTATCTGCCAGTGAAAGTCCCGTCAAAATCTCACCAGCCGTTTCGGAGATTACCCGGAAAAAAACATTCAAATGCATTCATTAAAAAAGTTTTTTCAAAAAAAAGGAGCTAAAGTTATTTATCACTTTTTGAAGGCGGCTTTCTTTTTTTTTTGAAAAAACTTTTTATTTTTCACTTTTTAGTATTACCTTAACATCCAAATCCACTAAGAAACGGCGACACACTTAAAAGAGATTGTAAGTCCTCCAAAGATTGAAGAAATTAAAACGTCGTCTAAGTATTTTTTATGGGATTTTGTTGATTTTCTCAAAAAGGGCTTGCTCAATTTTGGTGAAATTTATGTGGGACCATTTCAGAATAACCCCCTTTAAAAAAATAAATCAAAAAGAATTTTGCAAATCCATATATATATGACAGACTTATGCCCGAACATACATAATAAAAACATTCGAATTGATAACCTCCTCCTTTTTGAAGTCGGTTAAAAATTCTGTTATTTTGATATTACAAACGGACACTTCAATTTTATTTATTAAATATTAATTTATGTTAGATTCGATGAAAATTACTTTTGAAATGACCATGATCCTTTGTCCCCAGAGCATGGTAATCCGGAATAACTCGCTAGCATACCAAATTTGGAAGCGGCCAAACGTTCAGCCTCTCATGAAGGTCCATCTCTTCAACTATACCAACTGGGAACGAGTCAAGGATGGCCTGGACACAAGATTACACGTTGAAGAAGTTGGACCTTATGTCTACGCGTAAGTACCTATTTATCTATCTACATCTGAAATCCCCATTTCATCCCAAGGGTGTCGTCGAACCGACTAAGGGAAAATCTGGAGGTCGGGCAGCAGCGGCTTCCGTGTACTTAACAACTTCACTGCGATCCCCAAGACGCCTGCCAAGCGTGGGGATTATGGCTACCCCCCCCCCCCCCCTGGGGAGACCTTCGTTCAACAGTGGACGTCTTCCGGCTTATGATGATTTGAAATATAAAAAAGGGAACCTAAAATATTAAACTAAAAAAAACTTGACACAATAAAGCATCATAGAATTCGTCCATTCGTCCGCATCGCCGTCATCTGGAGATGTACCCAAGAGACTGGCGGCATTGCCATGTTGGTTGGCAATGATGGTAAAAACCAGCTCTTCGATCACGGTAAGTCAACCAACCTTGTGGACATTTCCTTAAAAAGAAAATGAGCACTCGAACCCCACGACCCAAGGGTTTCAACCCCAAACGGCTCGACACTTTGACTTTCACCTTGACAGAATCTATCCGTACTGTTCACATTCTTCTTTATTGTACACTAGCTTCTCTCCGCGACTTTGTTCGTGAAAATGTCGTGAAAGGCTATCTGCGGGGTTTCATTTTTTTTCACGTTATCCTAATTCTTTTATTTAAATTAAAAGTACCTTAACCCAATGTACCTTATAACACAAGTCGACAGTCTAGACAAAATCGAACCGATTGCTAATTTAAAATACCTAATTTCATACTTAGTATAAATATGTATATATTTGACTCTTTTTTATACACTGCTCAGGCTCACATACTGATTCATTGTTTGTTAAAATATAAGGAGTGGTCGTCTACTGTTTCAACATTTTGTAATATATGAACACTATGTATCTATGTACATGATATAACTTAGTCTGTCATTCCTTAATCTGTGATACTTTGTACACACTTTCAAATACCTAGTGTTTTTATGCAAGGTACATCGTATTCACGTATAATTATATAATTCCTGTAAATGCAAATATTGTTAACATCGTTTTTAAAAGAGTAAGCATGGAGTTTCTTGCCCATTCTTCTCCATACAAAACTACCTTTTGGAATGGGCACCTAGACTCATTTTTTTTTCTCATTTGACGTTCAAAAGTGCCTTATAATGGTCTAATTGAAATAAATGATTTGACTTTGACTTTGACTTTGACAAGCTATCTACAAGTGTAGTCCCGTCAAAATCCGAACTGACGGTTTCCAAGCAGTCATACGCAAGAAAGTTGCTTCACTGATGCATCGAACGCGGGTCAGTAAAGAATAATTGGCCAAGTGCGAGTCGGACTCGCGCACGAAGGGTTCCGTACCATTATCTATACAATATTAGACATCGAGCAAAAAAACAGCAAAAAAAAAACACGTTTGGTGTATGGGTGCCCTCTTAAATATTTATTTTATTCTGTTTTCAATATTTGTTGTTATAGTGGCAACAGAAATACACGATCTGTGAAAATTTCAACTGTCTAGCCATCACGGTTTATGAGATACAGCCTGGTGACAGACAGCCAGACAGACAGTGGAGTCTTAGTAATATTGTCCCGTTTTTACCCTTTGGGTACGGAACCCCAATAGTATCCTGAAATCAGTTCTGAGAAATTTTGTAAACAGGATGGTACAGAGACAGACCGATGGTACCGATCGTCCGTGTGGTGTCGGACGTAAAGAATAGCACCATCCCATATCTTCCCGTGGTTGTCGTAAGAGGCGACTAAGGGACTCCCCAGAGAATGGGCAGCAGCGTTCTCTGTGCCTTTGTAACAACCATACTGCGATCGCCAATCCGCCTGCCAAACGTGGCGATTATGGCAAAATCCCCCTTTGGGGAGGCCTATGTCCAGCAGTGGACGTCTTTCGGCTGAAATGATGATAATGATGGTACAGACAGCGTCATTACCTGCTTACCGCCTACGCGAAGAAATTTCAACGCGCGGGGGGTTAGTAGTTGATGACGCTGTCTGTACCTATTTGTAGCTGATCTCTTGCTTAATCGTTCTCTGCACAAGCTGCTTCGGACACTTTATCTGTGCCAGTATTGATTGTGTGTTTTGTAACACTAAAATTAGTTATAAGGACTAACAAAATGGATTGTATTGTTCTCCGAAACAAAATAAATAAATAAATAAAATCAGACCAACCGTTTCGGAAATTAAGGCGCTAACAAGCGACTTTTACAGATTTTAAACTGACAATCACGTCAAAATGTGTAGTGTAAATGATTTGAAAAAAATATGTGTTAAACTAGAACATTCTCTTAAATCATTCAGTATGTGAATATTTTTGATTAAGTTCATATTAAATAGTTTAATTAAATCGTGAAGTTGTGTTGATATTGATAAGCACACAAAATCTACCAGGAATATTTAAACGAAACTTTTACTATCTTACAGACAATTTTATTATCTATCTTTTAGTATACGCCTTTTATAATTTAAAGAATACTATGTTTTATTAATTTTTTTCGACTAAACTTTGAGAGTTTTGGACGCAGCGCATACGATTCTCTGGTCGCTCAATGTCGCCGGCGTATATCGTCGCCTTAATGGAGACAAACATACAGACAGACAGACTGACAACATGGTTAAAAATCTTTAAGTTTCATATGCATTAAATAAAAAGCTGTTGATAGAGCAAATAAATTGCACATGTGGTTAGTGTAGCAGCCTTGAAATATGCCATCAAACGGATGCGATATTGCAATCAAAGAGTTCGATGCTTCATGGGTACATAGTTCAAACCAATATCAACATCTGCCTAGCCTATCCCAAACTATATTCGAGTCGGTTTCCAGTCTAACTGGATGCAGCTGAACGATCATCAGTATTTTTAACCGACTTCAAAAAGTTTAAAAACTAAAACCCGACCACAACAAAAAGTGATCTAAAAAGTACAAAACAAGAAGATATTTCACACAGAAATCAAGACATAGGTACAAAATGGTCAAGGTAAGCCGTGGTTGCATGCCTGTATCCCATATGAGTGCGATGAACATGAATATAATGGCATGCAACCACGGCTTACCTTGGCCATTTTGTACCTATGTCTTGATTTCTGTGTGAAATATCTTCTTGTTTTGTACTTTTTAGATCACTTTTTGTTGTGGTCGGGTTTTAGTTTTTAAACTTTATATTTTTATTTAAACCATTTTGGAGTCACAGCTAAGTATTATATATTTAATAGGTACTAGTGAATCCCTTTCCAATGATACTAAACACGGTATGCGTATCTTACTTTATTTACCAAATAAAGTAAGATACGCATACCGTGTTTAGTATCATCTTTCCTTTTTTTACAATAATTTGTGACAAATTACCACTAAATATTATATAAATTTGAAATGTACTAGTGAACCCCTTTCCAATGATACCAAACACGGTATGCTTGTCTTCATTTTTTTTTTTAATATTGGTTTTTTTGTCCGCCAGAAGGCGCCACATTGGATTCGGTGATACGTCATATAGCCTATAACCAGCGGATGATCAAGACGCTTCTAACGATACCTCATTTGTTCAGTTCTGATAAGTAGTTTAGGAGCTATGAGCGTACAGATGAACATACATACATACATACATACATACATACATACATACATACATACATACATAGCCTGTCAAACTCATAACTTACATAACTCCTTTGGCTTTGCCGTAGTCGGGTAAAAAGGAGGAGGTTATCAATTCGAATGTTTGTATTTTTTTTTTATGTATGTTCGGGCATAACTCTGTCATATATAAACGGATTTGCAAAATTCTTTTTTTTTCGAAAGGGGTTTATTCCGAAATGACCCCATATAAATTTTACCAAAATTGATCTAGCCCTTTTTGAGAAAATCAACAAATTCCCAAAAAAAATACTTAGACGACGTTTTAGTTTCTTCAATCTTTGGAGGATTTACAATCTCTTTTAAGTGTGTCGCCGTTTCTTAATGGATTTGGATGTTAAGGCAACACTAAAAAGCGAAAAATAAAAAGTTTTTTCAAAAAAAAGAAAACCGCCTTCAAAAACTAAAAAGTGATAAATAACTTTAGCACAGAACACACATTACTTTACTTTCGGAAGTCGGTGGCAATACAAAACAACAAACTTAAAACCACCGCCACCGACTTCCGAAAGTAAAGTAATGTGTGTTCTGTGCTAAAGTTATTTACCTATCACTTTTTAGTTTTTGAAGGCGGTTTTCTTTTTTACATGGAACAAGTGCCTATCTAACTTCCATAACCCAGACACGCAACATGATACCCCTTGCTAAGATTGCGGTTGTCACTTTCGAGCTTCACAAGGTAAGGACTGTCAAAGATCTACGAATGACAGTCGGGACCAACGGGTGACGTGGTTTCCGGGGTACGGGATGTTATGTTATACCACCAACTTCAAAACTCAGGGCTGTAACTGAGACGTAAAGCAGTTCAGACCACTATAACCACTTGTATTATAACTGCCAAAATGTTTCGACGGCATCGTCTGAAGCTTCTTTCTTATATCTATGGTCTGAAGTCTCAGATTATGAAACAAAAGGCAGATAGACCGCGCGAAACACTGAGAGTGAAGCCAAAAAAGCAAATACAAATTCAGAAACCAAAACCCACAACGCGCCCCGTGCTGTACTAACACGAGTCAGTATAACACGAAATGCCGCATCGTTAAAAAAAAACAAATACAAATTCAAAAGCAATCACGAGATTGTAGATATACGCATTTGAATTTGTTTTTGCTTTTTTGGCTTCATTCTCAGTTTTCCGCGCGGTCTATCTGCCTTTTGTTTCATAATCTGAGTCTGAAGTGTTAAATTTTCACCCACGAACCATTATTTTACCATGAGAAATAAAAATATTGCAATGGGCTGTACGGAGGATGGGGTAACATTTGTACCCCCGAAGTATTCCAATAGTCCATGGTTCTAGCAGCTGTGTAAGCAGGCGCGTTATCTTAGGTGAAAAAAAATGCTACGGAGAACGCACCTTTTAAATTTTTTTTTAAAAAGTACTGCACATAAGCGGTCGATGATTTTCACCAAGGAGATTTGTATTTAAATTAACCGTCAATTCAAAATAGTTTCAAGAAAAATCAAATTGTATTTACTTATTTTGTGGCTAACAATTTTCAGAAAAACCTATATTCACAATAAGATTAGACATTTACAGAAACCTTCTTTACAGTCCGTTCAACCGATTTTGACTTATATTGCGTTGGTAGCACAAATGGCAACTGCAGTAAACAGTTGTTATTGTAACCACTTTTTTGCCTCTAATGTCATCCTTAAGCCTACGGAATAGAAGTCAAAATCGGTTGAAGGGACTGTAAAAAGGTTTGTGTTTATGTCTAATCTTATTGTGAACAGGGTATAGTACAGCTTGTATAAAAGCAAAAGATCACTCATTCAATTTTATTATTCACTCAAAAAAACACGAAATCTCAAAAACTGCCGACCTTTGATGCTGAAAGACAGGACAGCTTTGATCGGATTTTGCGACAGGGTCCTCGACCAGTGGCGGGATCTTCATACAAGCCGAAAAGCCTGGCTTGCCCTCATAAGATCATAACATGAGCTAATCAATAAAACAAAATATTAAATAAAAGTAAATATAAGTCTAGTGAATTATTGCTCTTGGATTTTAAAGAGCTACATTTACTAACATTTTTAATAGCTTTTAGATCTGGGTCTGAGCGACTTGTTGGTTTTTTCTTAATAGTAAAAAATCTGTCTGGCTTGCCCTAATCTTGACCCCTAGGCACGTCACTGTCCTCGACTAGTTTGATTTGCACGTGAGCGATGTCGCGGGCAAAGGCTAGTAAAAGTATAGGTACCTAACAAGAAAGTGACATTAATTTGTTTTCGTTCTTTCAAAGTCAGGAGGTAGTTAATGAACAAAATTGAATGTCAACTATCAGAAACATTGTTTTAAGTAATTAAAAGTTATAGCAAGTAATCAATTTACGTAAACATTTCGTTATCTTTAGACGACTACGATTGGGTTGTGTTTCGGGCTAAACATAGTATCTACCTATTTTTAATGGTTGTCACCAAGACCACAGTATACATATTAGTACTATCGTACAGTAGCGACGATGCCCCAACATTGCAACCTCGCCATAACAAGTCTGTCCAATGGCGCACGGAAGTGCGTCACGCATTTACTTGATACAAAACACTAAAATGTGCACGTGCTCTCGTAACTGCTTTCAGCAGTGCTATTCTGTTACAATCTCCCTCGGTGAACACCTAGGTGAATGAGCGGTCAACTGTCCCGATGCTAGGGATTGACAAAGCAGGCGGACGGATGACAATTCACTTCACCTATGTGTTAATCGAGGGAGATTATAACAGAATAGACATATAGTTCTCGCGGCGCTCGTATTTGTACAGACTGTTATTTTGGCAGTAGTGTAGGTAATATCGTTTCCTTTGTATGGAGTGTCGTAGGTGTACCAAGACATAGGTACACCCCCTTCAGCAGTTCAGCACCTTCATGACGCGTGACGTAAAACCTAATGAAACATTGTTTCTGTACACCCGTTATAGTATACAAATTAATGTTCAAAAGCGTTACAAACGATGTACCGCTTTCACGGCGAAACCACTAAATCGATTTTGATGAAATTTGGTACAAACCAATCTTGAGCCCCAAGATAGAAGTTAGGCTACTTTCCAATCCGCGACTTGGTCTGCTACCCAAACTCTTAGGGTGTTACCAGACCAATCGATCGACCGTCGACCGACGGTATCGATCGATGGTAAAACGGATTAGTCGACGTCGATCGAGCTGCTTGATTATTATTATTAAAGGATTATAGCCGGAGTTAATCGATCAACGTCGACCGATGCCATCGACTCGACCGGTATCCGTCGATCAGCCAAAGCTACCACGCCAATCGATCAACGTCGATCGATGTCGACCGATGGCATCGATCGATGATCGATCGATTGGTGCAGTAACATCCTAACTTACCTAATATGCTAGGTTTCACCTTGAGGACATATTGAACCATGAATTAACAAATCGAGTTTTCACCGATTTTAGCAAAGATTCAGCCTAGCATATCAACAAAAATTCAGCCTAGCATATCAACTAAAATTCAGCCTAGCATAATTATCAACTAAACCAACATCAGACGTAGTCGCGGTCAAAAGCTATTCCATTCTAAAAGAGGTAAAATTTGTTTGTTTGTATGTAGGGGTTAATCTCCCAAACTACTTATCCGGTTTCAAAAGTTCTTTCATCAATAGGAAGCTTCGTTATCCCTGAGTGTCATAGGCTATATTGCAATATTAAAAAATTAGGAATTCTTTAAAAAAAAACACGCAAAAAGTCGCGGGCGAAGTGCTATCTATTGACGACACGGTTGCCGCAGTGGCTGAGCGATCGACTGCTGCGCAGCGTGTTGCGGGTTCGATTCCCGCCCGGGGTAAACATTGGTGTGATGAGCATTTGTGTTTGCCTTGTGTCTGGGTGTTGTTTATCTATATATGTATGTATTTACAATAAAAAAAAAGTATCTGTGTATGTATATCAGCTGTCTGACACCCATAGTACAGGGTCTCCCTAGTTTGAGGTCAGATGGCCGTGTGTGAACATGTCCCCACATATTATTATTATTACATATTATTATATCCATTCTTGTCACTTATTTTACTTAACCATTATCATAAATGCGATTGTAACTCTGTCTGTTACGCTTTCACGATGGAACGGCTGAACCGATTTGGACGAAATTCGGTATGCAGATAGCTTAAACTCTGGGAAAGGACATAGGCTACTTTTTAGCGATTTCACCTGCATCCGCGATAACCGATATTCACGCGGACGAAAGCAAGTGTTATATATATCTAGGACATACCTACTTTAAAAAGGTCGATATTAACCTCAATTTCTACAATTATTAATTCAACCAAATGATTAACTCAATCAATAAATCCCAATACAATATTAATAATTACTGCAATTTAACACACAGCTTTGTTATAAAGTTCACAGGGCAATTATTTAAAAAAAACACCGTTATCAGCACACCCTGTTATCGAGCCGAGACGAAACTATGAGCAGAGATCCACTGCGTGATCACAAACACATACACACACACCCACACTGTATCTAGTGTTTGTAATAAACACTATTACGTATCAGTTAAAGTTTTTTTGTGAACTAGCTTTTGCCCGCGACTTCGTCCGCGTGAATGTCGGTTATCGCGGATGCAGATGAAGTCGCAGATAAAAGAGTAGCCTATGTCCTTCCCCAGGGTTCAAGCTATTTTCATACCATAGGATGTCAACAATATCTGCCCAATTTAGTACAGAAGGTACCTACACTTAGTGGTATAAAATACACTAGATTACACTGAATAATTATTGCACTCTTAAATTATTTCATATAGTTGCCCGGGAAAGAGAATAAAATAACTTTTATCGTAATAAAAAGGACGCCATTTTAGCACTCTATCAAATAACCACCTTACTTATTAAAAAAAAACTGTCAAGTTTCTTCTTTCTTCTGTCAAACGCAGAAATGAACGGAATGACAATGTGTGGAGTGTCAACAAAAACAAAACAAAATGACATTTACGAAATGTCAACCCGAGTGTCAACCAAATAAAACGCAAGCGTGCTTTCATAGTTGCCATATGTTTTAATTGTGCTGCGCTGTGGTGCACGTGCCTCGAGGTACATATTTGGGCAAAGTTTTACGGGATTTTGTTGACCTCCTTTTATTAAAATCGGTTCAGCCGTTTCATCGTGAAAGCGTAACAGACAGAATTACTTTCGCATTTTTATTATTTATATATTTATAGTATGGAAGTATGGATAAGTACGAACGTCCGCCTGAATTTTCGTTATCTGTGGGGTTATAATTTTTTGCACGAAACCCTAATTTATTTCTAAAATAAAAGTAGCCTATGTTACTCCTGATGACATCAGCTATCTGTCAGTGAAAGTCTCGTCAAAATCGGAGCGGCCATTTCGGAGATTAACCGGACCAAACAGACAGACCGACAAAAATGTTTTTTTTTTGTTATTAGTGTTGTGTTAACATTCAAATGCGATCAGTGAAGTTATTTTAACATTACAAACATATTATTATTATTATAATGATAATAAATCATTAACTTTAATCGACCAACATAAATCGGAACGTTGTCAGTCCGAATTATGACAGATTGGGAAATTTTATAATATTGTTGACAAGTTATGTCAATTCAAGTTAATGATTCATTATTGTTAAATGACGTCTCTAAGTGTGGCAGATAGTGTGTTAGTTGAAGTTTTTGAAGGAGCTCATGACGTACGGTTTGATCGGTCAAAGTTAAGCTATATGCTTGCCGCGGTCGGTAAATAGATGGGTGATCATCCATTTCATACCGAGTTCCTTAGCGTCGGAAAGCACAGCTGTTATTCGTAGATCTTTGGCAATCGTTATATGGGTAGTCAGAAGCTAGAATATGTGACAAACAAAGGGTATCGTGTTACCCAGTAACTGGGTTGTGGAGGTCAGATAGGCAGTCGCTCCATGTAAAGTACTGGTAATCGGCTTCATCCGGTTAGACTTAAAGACAACTCCAACATACTTGGGAAAGGTCTAGGCAGATGTTTGCTAAAGGAGTTGTTTCAAAATGTATGGAGCCTGGGCCCAGTCCTTGTACACCATACTTAATAATTGGGAAACCCATTTTAAATAGTTCTCAACTGTCCAATTAATTTAAAATAGCTTTGTGAGCAGGTAAAACACAAGAAATTGGACTTGCAATTGCAACACACAACAAAAAGCAGTCATGGCGGTAAGCTGTCATTTTGATTGATTAATCACGTTTGACATTTATAATTCTGATTTTCTGCGTCGATTTGTGGATAGCCAGGTAAACAGATGGGAAAGAAAAGGTGTTAAATTAAAAAAAAACGAAAGGGAGGTTGTTATAAAGTAAACTAGAAACAAAACGAGACGAAAGTGACTGAAGTGAGACTGTTGTGACACTGACAACTGACAGTTCTCTTTCTATGATCAATGGTCGATCTATGGTTTATAGAGTAGCTAAATCTGAGTGACGCCATGTTGAAAATCCATAAAAATATTGTTAAATTCTCAATTTACTACCACAACAGTATACATTTAAATGAATTATCTGTATTTTTCCCGGATTCTACGGATTTTTCTCTTTTTTTTGAAGTGGTGTACATAGACTGGGCCCAGTATGAAACATGTCCTTTCAAAATGTAATGAAAATGTAAAATAGTACTTTGGCCTACAAACCTAACACCCATTAGATCTCCTTGGTGGCTCTACATGTCGCTGGGTCGATTCCCGCACGGAACATATATTTGTACGGCCTACAGATAGTTATTCCAGGTCTGGCTGTTTGTGTATGTATACAGGAGGAATTCTTAGTGTCGGATAATAATAATAATGATATTTAAATGTTTTTTTTTTTTTTTTTTACTAATATTTAAAAATATAATGAAATATGTTAATAAATGAATAAATGAGAATAATAATAATAATAATCATTTAATTCAGGTAACAAGACCCATACAACATAATATATACCTTATAGACTAACATACATAACTAAATTACATTACTTGTTAGTAGGTATAGTATCTTATGCCTATGTTAGTTACTTCACTTCACTGTGCGATCGTGTGGCACTTGTCCGCGGAAGCGACGGAACACCACGCCTTTCGGCCAAAAGTCCTCCACCATGACGAGCTGCAGATAACACGTTGGTAACCGCACCACAAACGCCCTGAAGTTGACGTTGCGATGCGAGTCCAACAACTGCACTCTCGGCGTGTAACTACACGCCGAGAGTGCAGCTGTAAGACCAACCTGCCTGCCTAAAGACCAACTGGTCTTTAGGCGCACGTACTCGACGATGTCCTCCGCGATAAGCCTAAATTACGTCAATTATAAAGTCTATCCAGTTGTAGACTCTACGTCAATTTTGTAGTCTAGTGACGGTATTGTAACACTTGGGCTACACTTGTACCTTGTACCGTGTACGAATTACTGTAGAACTAAGCTACGTTAAATAAAAGGTACGAATAACTTGTAGAAGATTGTATTAATCAGATTAACGAGAGGAAAACTTTAGGTAGCCCGCAGCATTGAGCTTAGCCGGGTCTGACGCTGACATCCCATGTCATAGTATAAAAACTATCCTTCTATATTATTTAAATATATTTCCAGAAGATTCCAACCATAGATTAAATAGTTATGGCTTCATTACATAAAGCCTCTCTGCTGGGCAAGTCTCTACAGTATTATAGTCTAAAGCGGAGTTCAAAGTTGTCTAAGATAACACTAATTATTGGAAGTAAACATTATTTTAATTAAATTATCTGTAATTACCCTTTTAAGAAGAACTGGGCTTTTCCCCTTCCTAGTTAGAGAAACCTAACTGCCACACTCAGAGACTTCACTTGAAAAATAATGAAACATTAACTTTAATTGACTAACATACCATGGCACATGTGGACAACAACAATGTTAATTCAATTCAATTAAAGTTAATGCTTCATTATTATTAAGTGACGTCTCTGAGTGTGGCAGTAAGTACCTAATCCCGCCCTTGGAGTGTCCGGGTCAGAATAGCGCCCACCATTTCATCCCGAGGGAAGGGAGAGAAGGCGACCATGGAAAAATCCGGAAGTCAGGTAGCAGCGGTTTTCGTGTAATTAACAACCTTTCTGCGATCCTGGCAAAACCCCCCTCCTCCCTCCTTGGAGATCTTTGCCCAACAGTGGACATCTTCCGGCTGATGATGATGACGATGATGAAGTACCTAGTACCTGATACCTAAGTACCCCTACTCCCTAGTACCTGATACCTAAGTACCTAGGTATCAGGTACTAGGTACAGTCAGCAACAAAAGTAGATTAACTCTATTACATTTTCATATCCTCTAAAAAGACACAAAAACTAACACGATATAAGTAATACTTTACAGTATTTGAGGTCATAGTCAAGAGTTTATTTCATCTTGATTTTCTACTTTGTCCGTATTTCCTTCTGCTCAAGAATTATGATTGAAAAATCTAAAGTGTTAATCTACTCAACTACAACCACAATCAACTAAACAAACTAGAATCAAATTTTCTCTCATTTGACGTTCAAAAGTACCTTATAATGGTCTAATTGAAATTAATGATTTGACTTTGACTTTACTTTCGTTGCTGACCGTTCTTCATGAACATCGGTACTTCGGAACTAGGTATGAAGTACCTAATACCTAGTAGTCCAGTTCTATATTAGACTAAACAGGCTTAATGCCTAACGCATTCTCTACCACTCAACCAAAGTTGTAGAGATAATATGGTTAAAATTATTGTGCAAGCGTTAAACGTTCCAGACATTGTGTTTATACTAGAAATAGGAACAAATTAGATCAGCCAAGATTCAGATTGTCAAAAGTTCATACTTCTTTTATGGGGTACTGTGTAAAATTTTATAATAAAATACCTCTTGATATTCTTCAACTAAATGAAAGACAATTTAAAACATGTATTAAACGCACACTGTGTAGACAAGCATATTATAAATTAGAAGACTACATCAATGATAAAAATGCTTGGCTAAATGCTGGTCCTGCTCCACAGGCAGTTTAGGGAATTTCCTAATTGGAGGAATGTTGTTTCCTACCCCTTTTTTTTTTATTGACATGAGTAACGAGTATCGTTATTATTATACACAAATATATATTTTAATTACTTTTTCGACATTTTAGAAACATTGTAAACCTTAGTTTTGTATAATTTAGCAGCATTATTTCAATTTTGTAAATGTGAGTACCATGGAGCCATATTTTAAGTAAATTATTATGTGTTTGACTTAAATGAGCATGGCGGTTGAGAGAATTGTCATGCTCACTCAAATGTCTCGCTGGTGGTGGCGCGTGTGTTGGGTCATTCGGCTCCCTCTAAAATGGTTGAGCTGAATGGTGCTGATTCACGCGTCATGTTCGTGAACGGGCGCTGTCAGTAGAGATTGGTCAACTCTTAACTGCCATGGTTTTTATCTTGATTATTTTTTATATTTTGTATTTCTAGATTACCTTCATTGTTTTCACATATAGAAGCAACAAGAATAATGTAAGCAGTATTTTGTAAAAACCTGATTTTAAAAGAGTGTCCGTGGAGTTTCTTGCTCGTTCTTCTCCATAGAGACCTACCTACGTTTTGGAACGAGCAACTAGCTTCAACTTTCTGTCTAACTGACCGACTCCTTGACAATTCAAAAGTGCCTGTAAATGGTTTAATTGAAATAAATGCTTTGACTTTGACTTTGAAAACAACAAAATTTGAAAATAAAAACCAAAGTAGCTATAAAGGGTGGCGATGGCAATAGCATAAAAAAGGATCATGGCAGCATTTGGTTATTTGGTGTAATGGTTTTTATTAATCATTAATAATATTAAATTATGGCGCCACAAGTTGCCGTTCTTCTCACAAGCTAGTAAACCAATATTTCAAATGGTGTTCTATTTTGGTTACATTTATATGCTCTATTATGTTTGAAATTATTCTTATATAATATATCTATATACCTATGTGTTGTCGTATCGTCATCCAAACTTTGTATACAAGAAATGTACACAAGTACAAAATAATAAAATATCATCATATGAAGCGACCTACGCGTGCCTGTATTTTGGCCACTTCTTTGCATGTGATATCTAAAAAGCACTTGATTTTTGCCCTGAAAACCCGATCTTACGGTTTACTGTAGAATTTGATTTTTAGTTACATTGAAATTAATAAATAGTTAGTCAATTGAGTAGACAAATGACTACCAACAAGTGACGTCATAAGTATAACTTACAATACAACATCTACGGGAGAAACGCGTTTTGACAGCTCATGAAATGTATGTCAAAGTCAAAGCATTTATTTCAATTAAACCATTTACAGGCACTTTTAAATTGTCAAGGAGTCGGTCAGTTTGTCAGAAAGTTAAAGCTAGTTGCCCGTCCCAAAACGTAGGTAGGTCTCTATGGAGAAGAACGAGCAAGAAACGCCAAGGACACTCTTTTAAATCAAGTTTTTGACGTGATAGCGTCTTATAAATCGATGAACACCGGCTGCACGCACGAAAAAGTGTCACGTTCCGCCTGAGCCTGAGCGTGCAAGCGAGAGCGCCGAATAAGCGATAGAGAGGCACGATCGGCCCAAGCAATAAGCTCCGCCCACCTCGACGGAAGCCATTATTTGCTTAATATGTTATATTTATGTTAGCCACTGTTTCATTATGACGTTATCACTAACGAACTAGACAAAATCAAAGTGATTGCTAATTAAAACTACTTAATTTATACTTAGTATATACATTATATTTAATTCTTGCTTTGGTTCACACACTGGTTCATAGGTTCATAGTTTGTTGAAATGTATGGAGTGGTTGTCTACTTTTACAATAATTGTAAATAATAATATGTGAACACTATGTATCTATGTATACAACTTAGCTGTCATTCTTTATCTTGTTATACTTTGTACATACTTCAATATAGTGTTTTTATGTAAGGTCCATCGTATTCACGTATAGTTATATAACTGTAAACTGTAAATGCAAAATATTGTACACATTTATTTTTAAAAGAGTAAGTATGGAGTTTCTTGCCCATTCTTCTCCTTAAGAAACTACTTTTTAGAATGGGCAACTAGAATCAACTTTATATTTTTTTTATATGACGTTCAAAAGTGCCTTTTTAGTGGTCTAATTGAAATAAATGATTTGACTTTGACTTTTGATCACGTAAAACTATCGTCCGTAAACCGACTTTACAGACAACCATTTTTTTTATAAAATATATGGATAAATGTCAATTAATTTGTGGTGTCCCATTTACCCTATTATTCTGTACAAGTTGTAGTTACTCGTTAAATGCGATCGAATCATCCGAAAAACTCACACTTGGTACTCAGAGCATAGCCTTAGCAGCAATATTCGGCCTCCCGTCGAGTAATTGGACACCATCAATGACAGTTTATGATGGTCATAACAAAACTTATTTTTGGGTGTCATTTGTCGATAATAACACCCAAATATCGCAGTTATGGTGTTATTCATTATATTTCAGTATTTTTTTTATATAAATGCTACTAGGCATGTGTTTGGCTGACAGATAAAAGTGGAGGCAACACTCTAAACACCTAAGTGAAACCAACTGTGGGCAACGCTCTCTTTCTGAATGCATATAGATAAAAGTGGAGGCAACACTCTAAACACCTAAGTGAAACCAACTGTGGGCAACGCTCTCTTTCTGAATGCATATAGATAAAAGTGGAGGCAACACTCTAAACACCCAAGTGAAACCAACTGTGGGCAGTCGCTCTCTTTCTGAATGCATATAGACAAAAGTGGAGGCAACACTCAAAATACCTAAGTGAAACCAACTGTGGGCAGTCGCTCTCTTTCTGAATGCATATAGACAAAAGTGGAGGCAACACTCAAAATACCTAAGTGAAACCAACTGTGGGCAGTCGCTCTCTTTCTGAATGCTTTATAAGATCAAGAAAGAAAACACATATCACTGTCTCGTTCTTAGTGTATGCATACCATTCAGAAAGAGAGCGTCTGCCCACAGTTGATTTCACTTAGGTATTTTGAGTGTTGCCTCCACTTTTATCTATATTAAGCTTTTTGGGCCAGAGGCCAGGATATATGAATAACTCCTCAGTGTTTGGAAAACCCCTTTCTTATTTTTTGAAGTTATACTTCTTTAGGCGCGTTATGAAAAAATAATGAGAGTGAAATTTTACGATGCGCGCGCACAGCGTCACACAAAATTCTCACGGGAGTAATTGTAAACAACGCCATCTCTGACGTACATGCTGAACTACTTACTGCCTTCGTTGCTATTTTGTGACTCGAAGAAGTATAACTTCTCACGCGCGTACATAAGTACACACTGAATTTTTTTTCGACAAGGTTAGATTTTGCATACAATTTTTTTTATAATTTGACATATTTATTCTTTTGTTCCAGACAACAGCTCGAGAGGGTGAACATACAATTCGACGGCGACAGACTAAGTTTTCAAGAACGCAACCACTTCCAGTATTTGGCTGACAAAAGCAACGGAGCTCATTTTGATCAAGTTAATGTACCAAACCTCCCCTTAATTGTAAGTTTTTTTAGACTCAAGACTTAAAATAACTTTTAAGTATAACTTATTTATTTAAAGACTGGTCCCAATTGCCCTGGATGAGAAAAAGTGGAAGGAGAGTGGATGGGCCTTTGCTGTACAGTGAGAAAATGCAGGCTGAGAAAAATTATTATGTACATTTTATAAATACTTTAAGCTGCCGCTTAAGGCGACGGTATACGCCGGCGACCATGAGCGACCAGAGAATCGTATGCGCTGCGTCCAAAACTCTCAAAGTTTAGTCGAAAAAATGAAATAAAATATACTTTCTTTAACTTGAAAAAAGGCGTATACTAAAAGATAGATAGTAAAATTGTCTGTATATCTTACAGTAAAAGTTTCGTTTAAAAATTCCTGGTAGATTTTGTGTGATTATCAATGTTTTGTCCGCGTCAGACACAACTTCACGATTTAATTAAACTATTTAGTATGAACTTAATCAAAAATATTCACATACTAAATGATTAAGAGAATGTTCTAGTTTAACATATATTTTTTTCAAATTATTTACACCACACATTTTGACGTGATTGTCAGTTTAAAATCTGCAAAAGTCGCTTGTTAGCGCCTTAAGGAAAATATCGTAACGAAACCTGGACTTATTTAATTTATTTATTTATATGATACACAGCTTCCAAAACCTATTACATAAATCAAAAAAAATATGAAGTGTTAACAACAATTTAATATTGTTCTCTACAAACTGCAGGCACATAACCATTAAATTGCAATTATTGCAAGTAATTAATATTTTATAAGCCAATCGTCAATCCGCTTTGGGCAAGTGAAGAGGTGTATGCCAGGTGGGACAATAATAGGATGGTATTATTATTTTATTATTTTTAGGGTTCCGTACCTCTCATATGTTACGCCGACGACACGCTCGTTGTAGCGCGCGGGAAGACGCACCAGCAGGCGACGATTTTGGCAACCACTGGGGTTGCACAGGTCGTGGGAAGGATCCGGCAATTGGGCCTAGAGGTGGCCCTAAACAAGTCCGAGGCCCTGTTCTTTCATGGGCCACGGCGTGGACCACCTCCGGGCTCTCATATCGTGGTAGGAGGCGTCCGCATCAGCGTCGAGTCGACAATGAAGTACCTAGGACTCGTCCTCGACGGCCGATGGAACTACTTTGGGTAGCACTTTCAGCGGCTGGCACCCAAACTCATGGGTGCGGCGGGTGCGCTAGCCTGTTTGCTGCCCAATTTAGGTGGACCCAACGCTGCCTGCCGGAGGCTCTATATGGGGATTGTGCGGTCTATGGCGCTCTACGGTGCTCCAGTATGGGCGGAGAACCTGGCGGCCCGCAATATCGCAGTGCTGCGACGTCCGCAGTGAGCGATGGCCGTCAGAGTGGTTCGGGAAAACCGCACGATCTGCCGGATCTCCGCCGTGGGATCTCGAAGCGAAAGCCCTCGCTTCACTTTATGAATGGAGCGGGGAGGCGCGGGAGTGGGGTATGCGACAGGTGCCGCGGGAGTACGCGCGGCGCCGCTCCGAGCTCCGCGTGATCCTAACGGCGGAATGGGAGGGACGACTTCTCAACCCCAGCGCAGGGCACGCCGTAATTTCGGCGGTAAGACCCGTCATGGAGGATTGGTTAGGGCGCTGACACGGTGCCCTCACGTTCCGGCTGACGCAGATACTGACCGGACATGGTTGTTTCGGGAAGTATCTGTGTCGCATAGGCCGCGAACAATCGCCCGGTTGTCACCACTGCGGAGATTGCCTGGAGAACACGGCGCAGCACACGCTGGCAGAGTGCCTAGCTTGGGCAGAGCAGCGGTGACCTCTCGCTCCCGAACATCGTTCTTTCGATGGTCCGGAGCGAGAGTGCGTGGGAGGAGCAACTGCCTCGCTTCCCTCCAGGAGAAGACGCACCGGGCGCCGGAGGGCGCTTAATGACCTCCGGCCTCCATGAGTTGCCGGGGGCTGCGGGTGGTCGACTTAGGGGCAGTCCACCACCCGACCAGATGCAGGCCCGTGTAGGCAGCGCGCCGTGTTCCGCGCGCGCCACTCTAGAGGATTCGGCGTCGTTCAGACCGCCGAGGTCGACGGGATCCGCCATGTAGGCGGATCATAGCTTGGCGGGGGCGCGGTGCATGCGCGAGCGAATCCCGTGCCCCCGCCCATATGTCAGTCGAGGAACACCGTTGTGGTTTTAGCCTGTAGGAGTCCGGCACACCCTCCCGTCTTCCCCAGACGGGGGACAGTCCATGAGGATATCCCCAGGTTAAAAAAAAAAGGGTTCCGTACCTCAGAAGGAAAAAACGGAACTCTTATAGGATCACTTTGTTGTCCGTCTATCTGTCTGTCCGTCTGTCTGTCAAGACCGTTTATCTCGGGAACACGTGGAGCTATTGAGTTGAAATTAAAACCATATACTTAAGTCGACGGTCCCTTGAAGCTGTGAAATAATCAAACGTCTAAGTTAGCGTGAAAAAAAGATACGGTCGTTTATGTCGCAAAAAACGTACATTTCGACACTCTCAAGGGAATCAAAATTTATAATGGTTTACCTAGAACTATGAAATTTGGCATATAATATCATCTAAATTAATTAATGTATGTTATTTAACAATGGCTTATTCACTATATACAAATCATAAAAATAAAAATAATAAAATTATTTACAATTCTAAGAAAAAGGCAGGGAGCTCAAAGGGCATCAAAAAACTCGTCCACATCGCTGTCAACGGGACACGTGCCCAACAGGCTGGCAGCATTGCCACGTTGTATGGCAATGCTGATTCTTTGACCCAAGAATAGACCAGCCTTCGGGTCACGTGAGGAGTCGACCAGCCGCTTGGCGATGTCACGAAAAACAATATGGGCACTCGGACCTCAAATCATAAAAATATATTCTTTATTTATAACGAGCTTTTGTCTGCGATTTGGTCCGTGTGAATGTCGACGAAGTCCCGGATTAAAAAGTACCCTATGTGCTTTTCCAGGGTTCAAGCTAATTTCATACCAAATTTCATAAATATCGGTTTAGCCGTTTCATTGTGGAAGCGTAACAGACAGAGTTATTTTCTCATTTATAATATTAGTATGGATATGTACAGTCAGCAAATGAGATAGTTATGCAACGTCGTCAGATATAGTAAAAGTTTACTTAGAAACCGATGGTTGTTTTTGAATAAAATAAAATTTAATTGATAGAGAATAAACATTTCATTGGTTTAATTAAATTTCATTCGAAAACAACCATCGGTTTCTGAGTAGGTAAGCTTCAACCATTTCCGATGACCTGCATACCTATCTCTTTTGCTGACTGTACGGAACCCTATGTGAGCGAGTACGGCTCGCACTTGTCCGGTTTTTAAACTTTATGGAACAAACAAAAGGTTCAAAGGCAAATAATACCTTAGGCTTTCTGAAACCAGTCAATCAAGGCGGTGAAGAGGTAACATGGCAGGTGCAATTTATCGTATGAATCGACCCATTATGGAACCAGCAACCAAGAGGAGAATGGGCGACTCAGACCCAGAAAAACTTTTTTTTTTGGAAGGCGGTTCTTTTTTATTCTTAAAAGTTTATTTTCCACTTTTTAGTGCCTCCTAATCACCTAAATCCATTAAGGAACGGTAGCACAGTTAAAACAGAGATTGAAAGTCCTCCAAAGACGGAAGAAATGAAAACGTCTTCTCGGTTTTTGTTGTTTTTTTTCAAAAAGCGCGGAATAATTTTATGTTTGTTGTATACTACAACCTTCTCCAGAATGTAACAAACACTTTTCTGAAAACCACATCAAAATCGGTTCAGCCAAACTGGAGATGATCGCGGACAAATATACATACAAACATTCTGGGGTCGAACTGACAACCTCCTTTTTTTTTGAAGTCGGTTAAAAAGAAGGAGATCAGCCAAGTACGCAGAAGATATTATAGTGCACAAGTGTGTGCGCAAACACAAGTGCACTCCCTCTTCCCTCACTCTCATAGTCCGGTACAAAGACAATCCGACACCACCAGAGGGAGATCAGGCGCAGGACCAACGACTTTACGTGCTTTCCGAGGCACGGGGGTATTACACCGCCAACTTCCAAACTCCGGACTGTTACTGAGAAATTCTTAATAGAAAAACGTAATAACACTTTTTTTGCCCAACTAGGGTATCGCACCCAGGAGCCCACGCTTAGCAGTAACGCTTGCGACCACGAGACCAATGAGGCCGTTGAAAATGAAGTTGCTATAGTTCGTTCAGACACACCCGCGACACTCTATAGATACGAAACGATATAATTGCCTACACTAATACTAAAATAATAGACTATACAGATACGTGCGTGAGTGTGCGTGCGTGTCTACGCGCCGCGCGAACAAAAACGCCGTTTCCAGAGCTAGTCGTTCGGCGCGGGGAGAGGTGAGGAACGGTTTCAGAGGGAGGCGGAACGTGTGGCTACTGTACGGTAGTACTAATACTTATACTGCGGTTCAGGTGTATTTACACACACATGCACACGTGCATTCGTTGTACATATCTCTTGCTCACAGTGGACCTGGTCCACAAATTGAAGGTTGCTCAGCGTGCTATGGAGAGATCGATGCTCGGGGTTTCTCTGGTGGATAGAATTCGCCATGAAGTCATTCGCCAGAGAACTAAAATTACCGACATTACGCGTCGAATCAGCACGCTGAAGTGGAAGTGGGCCGGCCACGTCTGCAGACGGACAGACGGTAGATGGAGCAGACACGCTCTAGAGTGAAGACCACGTTTGGGCAAGCGTAGTGTGGGACGCCCTGCGGCACGATGGACCGACGATTTGAAGAAGGTAGCTGGCAGCGGATGGATGCGAGCTGTTCAAGACCACGTTGGTTGGCGATCTCTGGGGGAGGCCTGAGTTTAGCAGTGGACGGCAATAGGCTGATATGATGATGATATCTAGTCTCTATTGATATTGGCCGCCATGACGCCGAAATTTGGCCGGAAGAATACTATTTTTACATAATATTACTAAGTATGTACTTTTCGAACATTCCTTCATTAATGGGAAATACTATTTTTACCAAAAGCATTTTTCAATATCAGTTTATTTTCGTATGTTTATAGCAAAAAAGATTAGATAAGTGCTTAATATTGCTTAGTACGAATTACTATCATTATAACATCTAATAAATATGTGTAATCTTGTAACTTGTAAACATAGGGTTGTAGCTATAAATAAACTTCACATACTCCCCATCAAATGAAGTCCATTGAGCAAAAACGATTTTTATTTATAGTGTAAAAAATCACTATTTGGTTTTGGCACCACGCAATTTTATAAACGGATCCGCATATGATCATTTGCCCGATTCGATCACCGTACAATCCGTATCACCGACGCGTAGCATGATTGCCTATCTCGGACGGGTCATCACCCGTACGTTCAGCGTATCATCGATACGCAATCAAGATACGCAGTCTTGATACACCGCTCTGATACACAGCGCGATACGGCCCGTTCTATTTCGAGTTGGTTTTTGTCCGATCATGAAAGGAGATACGGAAAGGGCCGGTTTGCCGATACTTTTTAGGGTTCCGTATCCAAAGGGTAAAAACGGGACCCTATTACTAAGACTCCGCTGTCCGTCTGGCCGTCTGTCACCAGGCTGTATCTCAGGAACCGTGAACCTAGACAGTTGAAATTTTCACAGATAATGTATTTCTGTTGCCGCTATAACAACAAATACTAAAAAAAGCTTTTTACAAAAAAGACAACCGCCTTCAAAAAGTGAAAAATAACTTTAGCACAGAACACACATTGACTTTAGTTTCGAAATTCAGTGGCTTTGTTCTGTTTGTTGTTTTGTGTTGCCACCGACTTCCGAAACTAAAGTCAATGTGTGTTCTGTGCTAAAGTTATTTTTCACTTTTTGAAGGCGGTTGTCTTTTTTGTAAAAAGCTTTTTATTTTCCGCTTTTTAGTACCTCCTTCTCATCCAAATCTATTAAGAAGAGATTGAAAGTTAACTGCTACAAAGATTGATGAAACTAAAACGTCGTCTATGTAAAATTTTTGGGTATTTGTTGATTTTTCTAAAAGTGCTGAATCAATTTCGATAAAATTTATTTGGGACCACCCCTGAAGCATACCATATCCATAAAAAAAAAATTTTCAAAATCGGTTTACGTTTGCCGGAGAAATCGCGTAACAAATCGCGCACATACTTAATGCAAATTTAAGACTTATACGGTTTTCTCATGGATGCCATTTTCAGAACTGGACCGAAATAAAATGGGACCACACGGGAAGCACTAGCTTTCAAATAAAAAAAGAATCATCAAAATCGGTTCAACCAGTCCCAAGAAATCAGGTAACAAACAAAAAAAAAAAAAAAAAAAAATACACACGAATTGATAACCTCCTCCTTTATTGAAGTCGGTTGAAAACAAAACAAAATAAATATTTAACGGGGGCTCCCACATAACAAACGTGATATTTTTGTCGTTGAAAAAAAGGTTAGAATATAGTGTCTAATGTTGTATTGTGTCGTAAATAATGGTACGGAAACCTTCGTGGGCGAGTCCGACTCGCACTTGGGCAGTTTTCTTGAGGATACGATAGGTACGATAGGGAGTAAAATTAAGACGTTCATAACTAGATACGGAGGTTGATACAGTACGACGAATGATACGGTGATACGGATAAAGCTATCGGATCGGGTAAATGATCATATTATTATATGTATCCGCATTTAATGCACACAAAACGTGCTTAAAAGTTCTTGAACGGTTCAGTGGCCGTACGAGTATTGAAAGTTTAGTGACTTATAGGGTTCGGGAAGTTCCCAAAGGAGTTATGAATGTAAGTGTGGATGAATGGAGAGGGAGAGAAAGGCCAATAAAGAAAATGGATGGAATGTGTGAAGAATGATATGAATGAAAAGGGAGTCAGTGGAAGCATGACGTTGGACAGAACGGAATGGAAGAAGAAGACATGTTGCACTGACCACAAGTAACATGAGACAAGGGCAGGGAGATGATGATAGGATTTGGAATGTCTTGACTATCTCAAAGTCCCGGATATCCCGAGACTTCGAGACTTACAGATTAAAATTAGATTCGAATTAATTTGTAGTGAGATAATAATCTCTTCTTCTTAGTGAAGGTCGTATTCTTCATTACTGAAGGTCGTGTCCCTGAAAGACCTTCGTGGCTTTAAACATGACGCTTTTCCACTTCGTTCGGATCTCTGCTTCTCTCAGGGCGGTCGTAACTAAGAGTCCAGTGAGGGCAGTTACTTGGTCTGACCAGCGGTTAGGTGACCATCCGCGAGGTCTTTTCCCATCTACCTTGCCCATCACCATCAACTTTTCAAGATTATCTGGTTCCCGACGGGCAATGTGACCAAAATAACCGCTGGTCCGAGAGAAGACCAGTGTCCGGACTAGTATCATCTTGGTGACATTGGAGACCTTTCTATCCTGCCAAATACGAGATGATAATATATGACATGAAAATATAAATTCGCGCGGCCAGCATGCTGTTGGAGCTCCCCTGCACTCGCCGAACCAGCGAGGTGCCTCTCTTGCGCATTGATGCATAGAAACAGTCTACGCGCAATGATGTAACGTGAAACTTTCAGCTTCGTAAGTGTATTTTTAGATCCGTTATAAGATTATTCTTTTGTTTCAGGGTGTAATCTCCAAAGCCTTGAGTATGAACATCAACTCCTTTGGGCAACTGACTCTCAGCTCCGCCCTGACGTGGGCAAATCACCCAAACGCCTTCGCGAAGCTGCCCGTGCATAGGTAAGCAAGACGGACGTAGATAAAGGTGTTTTTTTTTGGGGGCAAAGCCACTAAATTATTCCATACCACTGCAACCACTGAAGCATGTGAAAATTCTCCTTACTGTGGTCGACCTGAGTCGGTTTAAAGTTCCACAGTTTAGAGAATCTTCACAGGTGTAGGTTCTCAAATGATGCCAATCTTCAGTGTCTGTCCGCAGACCATGGTCTACCTTCTATCCTGCGCCGCATGCCCATACATGATACATATCTGTGTCAGACTGGAAACTGACCCCCACCATTGTTGGGAAAAGGCTAAACAGTGATGACGACAAGCTTTTATTTCAAGACTAGCGCCCCGACCCACGGGGCCTTCCTCGATAAATGGACTATCCAACACAAAAAGAATTATTCAATTCGGACCAGTAGATCCTGAGATTAACGCGTTCAAACAAACAAACAAACTCTTCAGCTTTATAATATTAGTATAGATTAATACAAAGTAATGTAAACTGTTAGCTATACCTACTCTAAACACATATCCTAGGCAAGGCAGCTCTTAAAATAGCATTGACTAAATGGCTGCTTTCCTTGGACTTTGTCCATACTGAGGATCTTTTTATTATCTTGTCCTAAGTTAGGGTTCCCAAAATAATATAATACACATAACCTCACACACACACTGACACTTTTACTTACATATACACACACCCTACACTCTCACACATCCTTGCATGCCTCATAAATAAAACTCACATTAATAGGTAATATTCTTATTTAAAGTTTAAAAATTAGAATTACATAAAATGAAATAATAATGAATGAATTAATAATATTATGATCTTTAACAAACCGTCTCCGGTACAATACTTGAAATATATCAATTGTTAAGGGGGGCTGGTGACCTGATGTACAGGTTTTGAATAAAACTTAGTATACCAGTCTTCCACAAATTAAGTATAAAATTGTATCTGTAGACTAAATAAACTTTAAGCTGTAATTTGTTGAAAGAAAATTAATTATTCTTATTAGCTATGTCTTTTAAAAAATATCAGTAAAGTGCAGTTACGTCAATAATAATTATAACCTTAAAAAGTGAACTATCATTATTTAGCCGCATCATTATTTTTTCTAATGCTTTAATAAATGGAGTAAAGGTAGCCATGTTTTTTGCAGAATCAGTACCGTAAAACGGGGCTATTTGGGTTTCGGGGGGGTATTTGGGACAACCCAGGATTTCGTACAAAAATATTGATAACTTTCGTTTGCTGTTTGGTAGGATTTGTTTTATGAACTCTAGCAACACATTTATAGTTAACGTCATAATTGTCAACTGTCAATGTCAGTATATTAAACAGTTTAGTAACAAATTTTGGTGAAAGAGTCAGAGACCGTTTTTTACGTCAAAATTTAGGCGGCAAAACTTCTCGCACAGCGCAAAATCCTGACTAGTTTTTGAAAAAAAAATTTTCTTCTTAAAATTCTACCAATCCCTAAAATAAAAACATTATTTTATGTAGTTTTTGTCAGTCTTTGTCCTAAATATCGATAGACTTGTTGAAAGTGGCTGTTTTGTCTCAAAATATGCATTTTATATCGGTTTTTCAGTGCTGTCCATAATAGCCCCAAATATGCGATATTTGGGACAGCCTCATAATTTTTTTATTTTTCTGTTCCTGTTACATGTAGCTACTTCAAAAGTATGTCTGCAGAAGTAAGGAGTTCTCCGACACCCGTACAATTTTTTCACCATAGTATTTTATGTGAAATAAACAAGATATTTGGTAAAGTGACCCAAAATATGTCCCGAATAGCCCCGTTTTACCGGTAGCGTTCATTAGTTCCAGATACAATTTAAATGTTCATACATTATCATTTTGTTCTTGAAGTTTTGAAGTGGGTGAATACTTCAAAATTTCAGGGTCATGATCCAAGGTAGATCACACATCCTACAAAGTAGATCGCTCAACACATCTCGGCATTAAAAGCATTAATTAGTCACCGGGACTTCTAAATCGTGTCAAGCCGCTAAACAATTCCAAAATCTTAGAAATTCATGAAGCGATCTTAATTATTTTTCATGCTAATACGCAAGATGATAAAGTGTGTAAGTCTAAAAATGAGCAAAGAACATTTTTCAAAACGTCGTGTATAATAAAATTCAGTGCATTAATTTCCTAGATTTTGGATTTTAAGGAATGCTCTTATAGGTTTATACCTTTAAACGAGCAATTCTTGTATATATATATATATATATAAAAAATGCTGCGCAAAGCTCGGTCGTACTATTTTTATAATTTCGTCATTCCAACACGATCCCATTGTCATTTTGCTAAAAGTTCGTAATCTGCTAAATCCATAATGGCGTCATTATGACTTTCCAATGGTCAACCAATGACACTCCATTGAAAGAAATTACATAGAATGGTAATCTCGTACATAATGACAAATTAATGACTGACTTAGTTTACGAACTTCTTACTACTTCAGATTGCTTATAACACAAATATCTAATATGTAAAAATATATAGAAATGAAATCTGACATGAATAAATGTTCAGTTGACAATGTCATTATAACACAATTCTGTTACGAGACCATTGACCGACCAATGATCGACCATTATGGATTTAGCAGATTACGAACTTTTAGCAAAATGACAATGGGATCGTGTTGGAATGACGAAATTATAAAAATAGTACGACCGAGCTTTGCGCAGCATCGTGGTCATGCTACGCGTGCAGGTTACCATTTTCATGTCATCATGACTTTATTATACAGTACCTGGGCCTCAAGTCTGCTATTACAATAGTGTCAGAATAGTCTATCATTGATTTCATAATTGTTAATTTTGACAAGTTTGGCAATCTACTAATATAATGGCGTCATTATGACTTTCCAATGGTCAACCAATGACACTCCATTGAAAGAAATTACATAGAATGGTAATCTCGTACATAATGACAAATTAATGACTGACTTAGTTTACGAACTTCTTACTACTTCAGATTGCATATAACACAAATATCTAATATGTAAAAATATATAGAAATGAAATCTGACATGAATAAATGTTCAGTTGACAATGTCATTATAACACAATTCTGTTACGAGACCATTGACCGACCAATGATCGACCATTATATTAGTAGATTGCCAAACTTGTCAAAATCAACAATTATGAAATCAATGATAGACTATTCTGACACTATTGTAATAGCAGACTTGAGGCCCAGGTACTGTATAATAAAGTCATGATGACATGAAAATGGTGACCTGCACGCGTAGCATGACCACGCTATGTCTATGGAAGAATAGACATACTGACAGCAAGAATAGACAAGTCAGTACAGTTTGTCTATTCTTTCTGTCAGTATGTCTATTCTTCCGTAGACATAGCGTGGTCATGCTACGCCTGCAGGAAAGCGCTAAGATGAAAAACGAGAACGAGATGCGTGGGCTGGGGTGTGATTCTGTAAGACCTCATTCTAAACTTCGTTTTGAATCCGCTGTGATTCAAAACGAAGCGTCTTGATTAGCATTCTAAAAACTCGGTTGATAATTCGAATTTACACTAGCGCCACCCTTGCGATCGTCTTAGCGAGTTGAACTAAATTGACAGGGAGATTTTGATAGATAAAGTATGAGATGACGTAAGAAGTGGCATTCTGTAAGGTAATTTCCCCGTCACTTCGCACTTGAACCCGATTCAATGTGTCAAATATATCAAGGTCATTTTGAACCTTATGCGAAGTGAGAGTGAATAGCGATGTGAGATGCGAGTTGTTTTTTGAATTTTACAGAATCGACCTACTGTTCCGAAAATTATTAGTGAATTGAAAAATAGACTTTTAAGAATTAGAATAAGAAAAAAAATATATTAAAATATAATATAATATTCCCCTTCAATCCAACCCCAATGCACTTATGCATTCAGGCGAAACTTCTTCCGAAGTAAACACTTCGACCTCTCGAAAGATATTTTTTTTTTAAATAAATGTATCTTGCCGAAACGCTTCAACGGCATCGTCTGCAGTGTTAAAAGTTTCGCCCGCGAAGCAGTTTTAGAGCAGCAGAGCTAGATCTAGAGCTAGATCTGGGCCGTACGGAGATTGGGGTAACAATTGTACCTCCGAAGTATTCAAATAGTTATTGGTTCTAGCAGCTGTGTGAGCGGTCGCGATATCTTGGCCAAAAATAATGCCACGGACACCACTCCTTGGTCGTTCGCTATTCAAAAATATTTAAATAAAGAACTACTCCTATGTGGCCATTGATTTTCATCACGGAGATTTGTATTTAAAATTAGCCGTCAGTTCAAAATAGTAAAAAAAAAAAATTGTATTTATTCTGTGGCTAACTATTGTGGTTCGGTGTAACACAAACGGTGGATCGATGTAATTAGAAGACTGGGAGTGTATCAGTGCAATTCTATTAACTTCAATTGGGGTCCAAGTTTGTTGACACAATTGTGTCAGAATGCTCGATCATTGACCTCAGTCAATTATTTTTTAGTTTTTGTAATATTTAACCTCAGATTATGAAACAAAAGGCAGATAGACCATGCGGAACACTGAAAGTGAAGCCACAAATTAAAAACGAATACCTACAATTCGCTTCGCGCTGTACTGACACAAGTCAGTACAGCACGAAGCGAAGCATTCTTAAAAAAACAAATACTATACAAATAAAAATTCAAAAGCGAATACAATCACGAGATTGTAGGTATCCGTTATTGAATTTGTATTTGCTTTTGTGGCTTTACTCGCAGTGTTTCGCACGGTCTATCTGCGTTCTATTTGATAATCTGAGTATTTAACGTTCATTTGTGAATTTTATTACTCTAATTGAAATGATTTATTTCTTCACTAGCGACCCGCCCCGGGATCGCCAGACTATTATCGTAATATTTCATCAATTTACATAAAACTTTAAGGCTTGTATACATGCCAATAACCTAGAGCATTTGACCCGTTCTGTATTTGTGGACGAGTGCAGGGGTGATGTAGACGCAGTCTTTAATCGGACGCATTTTTAATACATTGTAATAAAAATAATACATATTTGTAAAAAGTAACAAAACCAAATCATTTTCCTTTGTATTGCAAAGCAGTAGATATTTTTTTATACTCTTTTGATAAGAAATTAAGGAGTAAAATGGTTTCATCTCAATGATTTGGAGGTGATTTGACTTTTTTTTTCTTATTATGTGATACCGATATAAAAATTGTCATCATCATCATCATTTCAGCCGAAAGACGTCCACTGCTGGACAAAGGCCTCCCCCAGAATGGGGGGTCTTGTCATAATCGCCACGCTTGGCAGGCGGGTTGGCGATCGCAGTATGATTGTTACAAAGGCACAGAGGACGCTGCTGCCCATTCCCTGGAGAGTCCCTTAGTCGCCTCTTACGACACCCACGGGAAGATATGGGATGGTGCTATTCTTACGTCCGACACCACACGAACAAAAAAATTAAATAATAATAATAATAATAATATGTGGGGACATTTTCATACACGGCCATCTAACCCCAAACTAGGGAGACCCTGTACTATGGGTGTCAGACAGCTGATATACATACACAAATACATTTTTTTTTGTAAATACATACATATTTAGATAAACAACACCCAGACACAAAGCAAACACAAGTGCTCATGACACCAATGTTTACCCTGGGCGGGAATCGAACCCGCAACACGCTGCGCAGCAGTAATTGTGGCTAAACCAAATTACGTATCATATCATGTAAATTACTAACAATTTTTTTCAGATGTAATTTCTCTGTAAATGCCGACGAGAAGTTGCTTCATCTGCATGCTTCTTTCAAGCTTTTTTCGAGAGAGTATCCTTAACATATGTTACCTATACCTTTCTTATGAATCACTCTGTCTGTTGGTGAAAACCCCATGAAAAACCGTTCAGTAGTCAAAGTAAACAAAGTCTGTCTGTCGGACACACTCACACACAGACAGACTTTGTTTTCAACCGACTTCAAAAAGAAGGAGGTTCTTCATTCGACCGTTTTTTTTTATTTCTCGCGCAAATGTAAACCGATATTGAAAATTCTTTTTTTAATTGATATGGCATGCCTCAGGGGTAGTCCCATACAAATCTTATCGAAATTGATTCGGCAGTTTTTGAAAAAATCAACAAAAAAATTCATAGACGACGTTCGGATTTTTCAATCTTTGAAGTACTTTCAATGTCTGTTTCAACTTTGTTGCCGTGTCTTAAAAGATTTCGATAAGAAGAAGGTTCTAAAAAGCGGAATATAAAAAGCTTTTCCACAAAAAAGACAACCGCCTTCAAAAACATAAAAGTGAAGAATAATTGTTCTGTGCTAAAGTTATGGTAGGTAATAGTAAGTTTTGCACGTATAATTTTGTGAAACAATCCATTTTTTTGATTTGACGATAGTTAGCGCCATTTTTGACTATTACCGGTCAGTAATATATAGTTGAAGCAACCCGCCCTCAGAAAGGGGTTCGTGGAATTGTTTGAACTGTGAATGTGGTCCGTGGCTGCAAGAAGTTTAAGAAACCCTGGTATAGAGTGATTCAAGAGGAAGGTCTATACGTATAGTTTGGCACTGTTTTGTGTGACACCACATTAGTCACACAGACATTGTGCAAAGCCGGGGCGGTTCGCTAGTAAAAAAAAGTTTTTTCACAAAAAAGACAACCGTCTTCAAAAACATAAAAGTGAAAAATAACATTAAATTTGCAAGTCGGTGGCAATACCTACAAAACAAATAGAACCAAAGCCGGCCGACTTGCGAATTTAAAGTTATTTTTGACTTTTGAAGGCGGTTGTCTTTTTTGTAAAAAGTGTTTTTTTTTACGCTTTTTAGTGACTACTTCTTATCACAGAAATTAATTACGAAACGGTGACACCAAAAAATTTCAGTCATCCCTTAATTTTCCACTCTTGGAATGGAATATTTTCATGAAATATGGGACCAACTTTGAGGTCTACACTATCAATTAAAAAAATAATAATCGAAATCGGACTACACGGAAAGAAGTAATCCGTGGACAAACGAATTGTCGAATTGAGAACCTCATTTTTTTTAAGGCGCTTCACTAACCAAATAATCTTGACCACATTTCCTCCATACATATTCTCACAATTTTTGGGATTTTTGTTATAAAAAAAGAGAAACGATCTTTTGAATTTAAATAAAACGTGAATTATAAAGATTTTTAAGTTACCTATCTATTAGTATAATCGTCAAATTAATAGCACGTCAACTTTAGCAAAAGATGCATGTTTTCATTTATTTTAGTCATTTTTTACAGGGAGTTAGGTGTATTTAGGGTACATACTTACATAAAAAAAAATAAGAACGTAGAATGCGATGATAGAATACTGAACATTAATAATATGCTTTTAGATGTAGTTTGTTTCTCTTAATTAATAAGTTTATAGCCCCTGAATAACGAAGCAAAACGCACTTTTGGTCAGGGTAGCAGCCCCTTAAGTCGGTTGAAAAGGTTGAACAGGTGATGATGAGTCAGTGATGTGATAATTTTGACTTTGACTTTGAAGACCTATCTGTTCTACATAGATTCCTGTGGGGATACGATGACAGCATCATAAACACTGCGAAGCCGCTCCTCAGTATCGGAGGGCAACTCAAGTTCGACAAGTTTGGTTTATTGGTTACGGTAAGTTTTTAACACTCTATGTATATATAGCTAGTGAAAAAGTGTTTAAACAAAATGGCGCTAGCATAGGCACAGGGTACGGTATGAAAATTTACTACCCGGTCGCTGTTTTAGCGCCACCCTTATTTAACACATTTTAACGGACACTTACTCATACACAGCGACGGTTCTACTTACCTCTACCCTCGATATATGAAATAAATAATTTGACATGAAACGACACGGATGTTGCAGTGGCTGCCTGCGCTGCGTACGTATCGTGAGTTCGATTTGTACATGGAAAAAAATATTAGTAATGGTGTGTCCAAACCACGGATATCGAGTCCAAACACAACGCGGCAGCTACGCGGGGCATTCGCAGGACACAAAGAATCATGGCGAGATTGTTACATTCATTTGTATAAAAAAAAAAAAAGTAATTTAGAGGGTTTAAAATATTTTCCAATGTGAAGAATACATCACCAGGAGTAGATTGATATACCTACTTAGCATATTTTTAAACCCCCGCATAATTAAAATAATACAAAATGAAAATAACACGTTTTCGTTTCATCTCGGTGCTCATTTTGTGTTTATAAAGAAAAAAAAGTGACAAGCGATGTTAACGGATCTATAAAATTGGCAGACAAGTGATGTGACAAGTGTGTGGAAAAAAATAATCATTATTTGTGATATTATTTCCCATGAAACGATGCAATTTCAATGTAAGAGCTGCGAAACGGCGCCTGTCAGTGTCCCTGTCACTGTCTGTCGCCGTTTAGTTCTGAAATAATGAGCTTTTCGTTAAACTATTAACTTTTTGTTTGCGGGGTTTTAAAAAAAAAATATTGTAAATACCTGAAGATACTCTTTAGGTACCCAAGAATATAAGAATTAGAATTTCAACTTCTCTAAACATCTTAATTTTTTTTGTACAAATCCTGCCATGATTCTTTTGCCGCGCGACTAGTTTAGACGTATCCAGAAATGTTTGCGCGGCACAACTGCGCGGCATATCCTAGACACGCCGCGTGCGCTATTTATTCTGTGTTCAGACCGCAATGAAAGAATTTTTTTTACGACAGGGGGCCAAGTCTGCTACTTTTATAATTTCGTCATTCCAACACGATCCCATTGTCATTTTGCTAAGTTCGTAATCTGCTAAATTCATAATGGTCGATCATTGATCGGTCGAATTAAAAACAATGACTGTACAATGACGTTCTAATGGTAGGTCACTGATCAAAGGAACTGTCAAAATTTTAGCAGATGTCCGCCTAAGTTTCAGTGGTCATTTTGTACAAGATTACCATTCTATATAATTTATTTCAATGGCGTGTCAGTGGTTGACCATTGGAAAGTCATAATGACGCCATTATATTACTTAGTAGATTACCAAACTTGTCAAAATCAACAATTATAACATCAATGATAGACCATTCTGACACTATTGTAATAGCAGACTTGAGGCGCAATGCAATGCACTATAGGAGCCATATATTTCAATAGGGTATTTTACCACAATCTAATTAGTCCGTCAGTTAGATTATCGAAAAATATTGGATACGTATTTTTTGTTTCATCAAATCAATAAAAACTGACGAAGATAAAACGCATCAAAGATCATGAGTGGGGGTTTGTGACGTCACTTTGCCAGTAAAAGTGTACTGACATAGTGATGTCGCACGAGTTTTCGAGTTTTCGACGCACTGTATCGCCTTCATTTTTTGTTTACGTGAAAAAAGAAAAAATACGTTTCCAACATTTTTTGGAAATCTATCTGACGGACTAATTATTTTTTTTTTTTGTAAAATACCCTATTCGGCGAATAGCTGCTATGTTATCCATATTGCTTGTTAAATTTAATTAAAATACGTACGTACGAAGAAATTCCTAATGTGGGGCAATATTGTTGTTGTTTTTTAAAGAGACGAGATTCTTATTTTGTCTTTATTGTTTTTCAGAAAAATGGCACGGTCTCCGAGCGTTTTACAATCAATACGGGTGAATATGACAAGGAAAAAATGAATATTATTGAGGAAGTTGATGGACATGACAGCCTATCTTTCTGGGGTAGCGAAGAATGTAATAGGTAAGTTATTTTTGACGTGAATAATGATCTTCCTGCCCAGCTTATCCCATGTTACTTGGGATAACACGTTTTGTTCTTCAATCCCGTCCTGTCATGATACCACTGACTTCTTCCCTTTTTATTATTCTTCACACAATCCATCCATCTTTAATTAGTAATCAATTGTCTTATAGATTTAGTTTGACGTAATCAATTTAATTATTAAGAGATTTTGAACTAAACAAGCTGAAATCTAATTGGTCCTTTTCCGGCGGCAGAACGATTTGCCCTCAATAGTACTATCGATTCATAGAGTTAAACTTAAAAAATAAAAATGATTTTTATTTTGCAAATAATTAAAAAATATGCAACAACTCTTCTTATAACGGTCCTAAACCCGTAAAAGTGTGAAGGGAATATTGGAATAACTTTTAGGTAAGTACTGTGTTTCGTTAACACAGGGGGGGGGGGTTGTGTTTCGGAGTAGTAGCTAGTTTTCCACAATTCTATTTTTCTATTTTTTTTTATTATTAATGGATTGTAAACCACTAAAATTTCAGCGTGTATGCAATCATACAATGGTGCCAATTTAAGTTGATCTAAAATTTTTATAAAATTTTATTATAGTTGTCATGTCAGAACGTATTGATTAAAATCATGGCGAAGTTCAAGAATAACCTAATTTGACATCTCTAACTTCGTTCTTATCTGTCGTCGTCCTTTTCTTCAGCTGCCTGGCAGTAAGAGATGCCAATTGTTTAATTTTAGTTGTTCAGTTGGTCAACAAGAAAATTGGCGCCATTATCAAATCTAAAATGTAATTGTTACCACGGCCATCTTGTTTCATTAAATGGCGCGTGGAACGTAGAACCATCTGACTAAAGTCATTGACTACAAGATCTCAATGAGAGCAGACTAAGAGATATTATCAATATTTTGTAATGCGCATCATACCATCAAAGTCAATAGGTTATCATCACTGATAATGAAGTGCCTGAGCCAATAGGCAACTGTGTCTAAAAAATAATGTAAATAGGTATGATTTTGTTATTTTATTTCGCGTATCTTAGACTACATAGAAGAACTCCTGACTAAATAAAAGCCGTACGGTTCGATCGAGCTTGGATAAGCTATGCTTGCCGCGGTCAGTCCCCGGATGGGTGACCATCCATTTCATACGAAAATGCCTCCGTGCCTCGCAAAGCACGAAAAGCTATTGGTCCCGGCTCTCATTCGTAGGAAGGAGTATCGTGTTACCTTGCAACTGGTTTGTGGAGGTCAGATAGGTAGGCAGTTGCTCCGTGCAAAACACTGGTATTCAGCTGCATCGGGTTTGACTTGAAGCCGACCCCAACATCTTGGAAAAAGGCTAGGCAGATGATGATGTACCTACTTATACACTACACTACATGGATTACACACGAGTCTCTCTGGAAGACCGAATTACACATGAAGAGATCCGTAACTGAACCAAAGTTACCGACATAGCGTAGCAGTGGCTAGCGTTGCCAAGCGTCCGGATTATGCCGAACACCGTCAGGCTTTTCATCGCAAGTTAACGAACTAGCACTGTCCACCCTCGCCCCTACCGCCCCGTTTTATGATGGAAAATTATTGAAAATTTGAAGAATTAACTATACTAGAAATTCGCCAATCGACCTTGTTGTCGATAGCCTACGTTAGTGGATATGCACAAGCACATCACTAACTCCTCGCATGATACAGCAGTAGTACCATAGACTAAAGTAATATATTGGGTCGTACTACGCGATCATCATCATCATCAGCCGGAAGACGTCCACTGTTGAACAAAGGCCTCTCCTATAGAACGCCACATCGAGCGGAAACCTGCCGCTTGCATCCACCGATTTCCCGCGACCTTAACGTCGGTTCATCTGTTGGGAGATGAGAGGCCTACCAACGCTGCGTCTTCCGGTTCGTGGTCACCACTCGAGAACCTTTCTTCCCCATCGGTTATCAGTTCTTCGAGCGATGTGGCCTGCCCATTGCCACTTCAACTTGCAAATTCTGGGAGCTATGTCGGTGACCTTAGTTTTTCGGCGGATTTCCTCGTTCCGGATTTTATCGCGCAAAGAAACTCCGAGCGTAACTCTCTCCATTGCTCGCTGCGTGACTTTGAGCTTCTGTAGGAGGCCAGCAGTTAAGGACCACGTTTCTTCTTACACTGGCAATACGCACTGGTTATAACACACACTACGCGATGCAACCGCAAAAATAAAGTATCGTTTTGTGAATTTTACATTGCTTGTCCAGTTACAGTATTCCCAAATTAATAATGCGCATGCAGATCTCCGCTAATTGTCGTATTCCCGGAAACACCCGTATCATTGAATCGTAAGAGCCCTAAACAATGGACTTGCATTTGCACTTAACCACTCTATACCTATATACATATCGTCTTCCGACGCTAGGGGAATACGACCGTTGTCGAACAGTGACGAAGGTTTCTATGCGCATTATCACTTTGGGAGACCTGTAGTTAGATATTTAGGTAGTGGTTAAGGAGCAACGTATTTACTGCAAAAATAGTACCCTAACTACAGTCGCTGTGATATTGTAAAACAAAAATGACATAGTTAAAACAAGAAATTTTCCATGATTTTAAACACAAATATAGCAAAATACAGCAATATAGCATTTACATGTGGTAAGCGATTCCATGACTTTGTTTTGTTTTGGGTTCGGTTTTTACAAGAAACCACTGAACCACACGGCATTGTCTACATCTTAACACGATCACGCACTAGTTCGCGGAGACGGCCATTTGCCTAGAACTTATCATTTTGGGCATTACTCGCGGACACAAAAAAAGGAAGGGAAGTCGGTGGCGGTGGCTTTGTGTTTGTGGTTTTGTATTGCCACCGACTTCCGAAAGTAAAGTAATGTGTGTTCTGTGCTAAAGTTATTTATCACTTTTTAGTTTTTGAAGGCGGTCTTCTTTTTTTTGAAAACTCTTTTTATTTTTCGCTTTTTAGTGTTGCCCTAACATTCAAATCCATTAAGAAACGGCGACACACTTAAAAGAGATTGTAAGTCCTCCACAGATTGAAGAAACTAAAACGTCGTCTAAGTAATTTATTTGGGAATTTGTTGTTTTTCTCAAAAAGGGCTGTATTAATTTTGATAAATTTATATTTTAAATTTATAATTTATATGGACATAAAAAAAAAATATATATAAACATTCGAATTGATAACCTCCTCCTTTTTGAAGTCGGTTAAAAACCAATAATTCTAAGACAAAACTTAAAAAAAAAACTATTACACTTTTTGCATTAAATACGAAACACTACGCTGCGCTCCAAAACAGGGATCATAGGCTCAAATGGGATTGGGCGGGTCACGTCAGCAGCATGCACAGTGACCGCTGGGCAAAGGGCTCCACGCAATGGGTGCCTGAAGATGGCCGGCGTAGCAGAGGCCAGCCCAGAAGGAGGAGGCGAGATGACCTAAACGCGTACTGCGAGGGTTGGTTCGAGGCAGCGATAGAAAATAATACCTGGAAAGACTCGGGGGGAGACCCTTACATAGAAGTGGGACACGGGCTAATAAGAACTAAGTTCAAATAATAATTAGCAATGTGAGTGTGACATAAAAACCATTTACGCCAGACGATATCTCAAGTTTTTACAGTCCAAAATCTTGAGAATTCATGAATCGATTTTCTCTTTAAACGAGTGGCGCCAGAACTTTGCAGTATTATCTCGGAAGGAAAGATTTTATGTTTCCTAGAGTGGAGCAACGTTTTAAAAACAAAATAAGAATGGACTTTTTCAGTTATTGGGTTTTGTTGAAAATATTCTGCCACGGAGCTTTCACTTACACCTCTACCTACCTCACACAAACGAGAACACAGACATACTGTATTTTGATTATAGGATGCACGTTTTTGCTTATCGGCAAGTTATATTAAAAGTGTCTTATCAGTAATGTTTTATTTTAAACAAGTAGGTTTTTTTAGTAAATTAATCACGTTTTGGAGGCAGAAACTCACGTTTTCATTGAAACGATTGAAATGATATTTAAATTGATACCGAATCATTTGTTTAAGTAAGTAATTATTGTAGGTTCCAACTTCGCAAATAATTTTGTTTAAATAAAATCGACCTTCAACCAATTAACTCGGTTAACCTTTCGGGGGATCAACAGTGCTATTCTGCAAAAATCTTGAATGAATGATATTATAATAATTTGCAAGAATAGTAGCTAACATAAGTTCTTAAGATCTATGGGTTCCACTCATACTAGGTATATTCTCTTTGGTTCCACTATATTCGGCATTTCAGTTTTACATGCAGTAGCATGAACCAACTTTACGTGTTTTCGGAAGCACGGAGGGTTCTCGGTATGAAATGAATGTGGCGACCCATCCATGGATTGACCGCGGCAAGCGTAGCTTAACCATCCGGTCTGGTCGATCCGTACGGGTTCTACTTAGGCACGAGCCCCTCTTGTTCACTTCTTCCTCGCTTCGCATACATGGGGAAGATTCCTCGAAGAGGCCCGAGTGAATGTTTGCCCGTAAGAACGATTACCCGAAAAACAGTGTCCGAATGAACGATCGGACAAATGAACGATTACCCGAAGAACTTTTGCACGAAAGAACGATTACCCGAAGAACGTTCGCCCGAATGAATGATTGCCCAAAAAATGTTAACCCGGATTAATAATTATTATCCACAGAACGGTTGCCCGTTAGTACCAGCATGTACTCATGTTTTTATTTTCTTTATTTCAGTATTGAAGCGTCTGACGGCTCCATTTTCCCACCATCGCAGTTGGACAAGAATACTACCCTCTATGTTTTCTATCCTAATTTATGCCGAAGAGTACCCTTCAAATATGAAAAGACTGTTGAGGTAAACGTGTAGCCTTATATTTAAACTTTTCGTCAAGATTATTGGATTGATATCTACTCATAAGCATTTTGGCAATTTAGTTATCGTCTTTAACTAGTAAAAGAAAAACATCGTGAGGTAACAATTAAAAGAAAAGAAATTTGTTGACACTACCTATTTTTAATTTGATTGACAGAATACATTTCTCAAACAAAAGTAAACATAATTCACTTTATCGGTCGATCTATCAAAAGAGTTTTTTTTTTTTTTGTTTAGCCAAATACATCTTCGTTGTATTTTTCAAACAAAAACTTAAAATGTAAACTGGTCGTACAGCCAATCACAGATTTACAATTTAATAGCTATAATAATACATGCAGCAGGCAGGGTTTCTTAAAGTGGGGTCCACGGACCCCTTAGGGGTTCGTAGCATGTGTATCAGGGGTCCACAGTAGGTCAGTTAACTCACACAACATATTAATGTGGGAGTGTGGGCTCAGAGTGAAACAAGTTAACTAAATATAATTATTTTTAATAAAAACCTAAACACACGTCTTCGTCGTCTTGAGTCTTACGCCATTTTTCTTCCGTCATTCCTGTTCTATAACTGACACCTGACGCTCACTTGTCTGACATGCTCTCGCACTTATAGAATAGAATAGAATAAAAATTTATTTATTCGAGTAACCAAGACTCAACAAGATTGTTACTAAAACTTACGACAATGTTAGTAAGAACAGACTCTATACAAAAACAAAGCAAACAAAACAAGAATTAACAACAATTGGTCACTGCTACGACGTCCCATGAGAGACGGCACAACAGTGACCCACGTACACACAGTCCAGGCGACTCGCAACCATGTTTAAGACACTGTTGGAGCTACCCCACACCCTGCGCCTTATGCTCGCTCGTTCACACAGTGTTGTCACTCAATCGTTTTACATTCGACACATTTATTAGGAAATTGTGTTGTAAATTCTGCAATTCTCGGCAAAGCCACGAACTCGAAATAAAGTTTGTTTTCTTTTCCTAAAATATTTTTGACAGGGGTCCTTGGAATTGTTTAAATTGTGAAAGTGGTCCGTGACTACAAAAAGTTTGAGAAACCCTGCTATAAGCATTGCTACAGTGTGGGTGAGTGTGTAGGAGTGTGCAGTGTGGGAGTGTGTAAATCATTTAATATAACATTCTATCTCTTTCCCCCCAGATTGCAGACGGCATAGAATTGTACCGTTATCGTATGCCGTTGGACGTTTTTGATGACCCAGATCACAATCCAGAGAACCAGTGTTACTGTGAAATTGACACCGGCACCTGCCCGCCCAGAGGAATCGTCAATGTTACTGATTGTACTATGGGTGAGTTGAGTACCTGGAAAGTTGATGACTTTTAATAAGATATTACATACAGTAACGGTTAATAAGTACGTAAGGCTGCGACGCGCCCGAGCAGAGAAACCACTCATAACAAACTGCCATTTTTTGCACACATTGACATTACGTTTACAGGCATACTCAGGCAGTTTCAAGCAGACTTCAGTCTCGACTAGCGACACGTGTTGTCAAAATGATGTAATTGACATTTCATGACAAACAGAAAAAAATTGTTATATACAACTTGCAAAGATTTTCAACCAGTGTCAATAAAAATCCATAATATCACAAATAAAACCTACAGAGTCATCAATACAGTAGCAGCCCTAGTGAGTCTGGCAATTTTATGTAATTAAACAAGGATGGTGCGGACTGGTCCTTTTGTAACCTTTTTATTTTGTAGTTTAGGTGTAGTAGCGCCATCTGTTGTCGAATAGCGGAACTAATTTTAGTTAAATTTATTTACCTGGAAAGACTCGGGGGAGGCCTTTGCCCAGCAGTGGGACACAACGGGCTAATAAAAATAATGTAAAAATACATACAGAAAAATATGCTTGATAAACCGCAGCTTAGGCAGTCAACTACTGCTACCTTATAACATGGTAGTTTTCGTATGGGTAGGTACAATTTTTAAGGTATACTACTGGTCGGTGATCTGCTGTTTGAAACATAGACAGCCAAGGCAGCATTTATGCGCAAAATTGTCTACTGCATGGCTCCGGTATTTTTAACAAAATACCGAAAGCTTGGAAAAAAGTTTTCGAGGCTTTACAGTTTTAAATAATATTACAGTGAGAGTTCCTAAATGATTGTATTTTTTTAAAGTAAATTTATTTTTGTGTCTTTTGGTAGAGACATGGTACAGACAGCGTCATCGACTCCTACGCATTAAAATTTCTTCAAAAATAACAAATATAAATAGAAATTCAAAAGCGAATACAATCACGAGATTTACCTACATACAATCTCGTGATTGTATTCGCTTTTGAATTTTTATTTGCTTTGGTGGCTTCACTCTCAGTATTCTGCGCGTTCTATCTGCCTTTTGTTTCATAATCAAGCTTATAATTATAATACTAAACTCAAAATTATAATTTATCTTTAGACCAATTCTGAAATATGAAAAAAAGCATAGGTACGTGACATATTATGGACTGACATATTATGGGCTAATATAAATTTAAAGTCAACTATTAACAACAACGTTTTTCCGTTTTCAGGAGCACCAGCGCTTGTATCTTTTCCACATTTCTACCTTGCTGACCCTCGCCTCCGTGAGGAAATCACTGGACTGAAACCTGACCCTTTAAAACATGACTCCTATGTTGACTTGCATCCAACACTCGGAATTGCTCTTAGCGGGAAATCTAGGTAAGCTTTTTGTTTACTTCTAGTGTAAACAATCACGTCAAAATGTGTAGTGTAAATGATTTGAAAAATATATATGTTAATCAAGAACATACTCTTAATCATTTAGTATGTGAATATTTTTGATTAAGTTCATATTAAATAATTTAATGAAATCGGACAAACATTGATAATCACACAAAATCTACCGGGAATATTAAAACGAAATTTCTACTATCTTACAGATCATTTTATTATCTATCTTTTCGTAGACGCCTTTTTTTAAGTTAAAGAATAATGTCTTTTATTTAAATTTTTCGAAATTTAATGAAATCGGACAAACATTGATAATCACACAAAATCTACCGGGAATATTAAAACGAAATTTCTACTATCTTACAGATAATTTTATTATCTGTACTAACTTAAATTGTAAATAATATGTTTTAAGGGAGAAAATAAACGAATTTATTTATCTATTATCTTTTATTTAAATTTTTCGACTGAGAGTTTTGGACGCAGCGCATATGATTCTCTGGTCGCTCAATGTCGCCGGCGTACTAGTATATCGTCGCCTTAAAGCTGGTAATTTCTCACTCTTCTCTCTCCATTGAGGATTGCTGAGTGTGGGGTCCCAATGTCCCAACAAGACAAAAGGTGCTGTCATAAAAATTAACGACCAAAGTTATAATAACCGTTACCTTTAACTTTTTTGTTTCAGCATTCAAATCAATATTCAAGTAAGGAAAAGTGACGTGTTCTCTGCAGTTAGTTACCTTCCACAAGGACTTATTTTACCAGTGGCTTGGATTGAAATGGTGAGTGTGAATAAATTAGCAATACATAAAATAAAATAACACTAAAGTATAGTTACCAGCTCGTAAATTGGCAAGATATTTTTCATCCCACCATCTCGGAAAGAGTATTTTTAATCTTCAATATCTGACTGGAAAAGCCGTTTTTATTCTCTAGAGGATAAAGTAAATTGAATTTAGAACATCGTGTGCACTAAGTTTGTGAATTAAAAAAAAACATTAAACCTATTTACTGCTAACTGTATGGTGCCGAATATATCATACAACTTTTTTTTAATTTGTTAAAAACTCAGACTCGGAACCTTCTTGGTGTTCTTTTTTCAATTTGCTTTGTACGCGGTTCTTTACGCGGCATTTTTTCACGTCATTGTTAAACCTATTAAAAACAAGAAACTTGAAAACAAGTGAAAAAACTAAAATGAGTGATTCTAGCGACGAGGAAGTTTGCTTGACGCCAACAGAATTGACTGAAACTGTTAATAATGCGCAAATGAGCTTTCTCCCTCAACAATCACGCGAGAAGTATTTAAAACAGTACGATATGTTCAACACGTGGCGACTAGCAAAAGGAGCCAAAACTTTCTCAGAAAACGTATTGCTGGCATATTTTATAGAATTATCCGAGAACAAGAAAGCAAGCACTCTATGGAGTACGTATTCGATGCTAAAAGCAACAATAAAGATGAAAAAAGACAAACATATCGATACCTATCCTAAATTAGTGGCATTTTTAAAAAGAGCCTCATCTGGTCATCAACCAAAAAAATCGAAGGTTTTCACAGTATCTGATATTGAAAAGTTTCTTAACGAAGCACCCGATTCCGTATATTTGGCGGCAAAAGTAAGTCACTTGCACATTCAGTATCTACTTAAGTATATTAATCTCAATTAAATAGTAGGGGAGAGTAGCCCAAAACGGGTAAGCTAAGGTTGATGATAAAAGAAAACCACTTATAGATGCAAATTGTACTTTTATTTTAACATTTTGAAATGTTTGGTTATTATAGACTATAAAATAAATGACAAATGTAATAATTTTCCACATTAAGAATATAAAAATAACAAAAAACTTTACCATTCGAATTACCCGTTTTGCCCGTAGGGTGGGCCTAAAGCAGGTAGGGCTTTTGGGCAAAGCGGGTAGGGACTTAATTAATGAGATCAACGTCAATCAATGACTAGAACTACTACTACTATAACAAGCTTAGCTCATACTTTCTATTTATAATTAACCATTAGGGTTCACAACCATTATTGTAATCAGTCTTCTGGCATATTTTGCAGTCTCAATCATGCTTAACTTATTCGTGGCACATGTCACAATAATACGAACCTCTTCTAGAGTATGACGTGCAGGCCTCGTGAGCCCACATCTCGCAATCATCACACTTAATCCAGTCTTCTATTGGTGGATCTCTGTAGAGGTCGCTACATATCAAGCACCGGTACTCAGTTTTATTTTTTGGACCTCGTTTAGAGTTTTTTCTCCCTGTTATCGGCTTTTGTACTCTCGTAGTAGGTTTTGAATGTTTCGGTCCCTTTAAATTTCTTTTCGCTGCTTCAACTTTTTTTTTTTAATCTCTTTTTTTAGTCTCTTTTTCCCTTTGCTGGTCTTTTATAGGAGTGCTTGTTAGTATTTCCGCTTTCTGTGTTTTACGTCTCCGAGCAGTTTTGTTAGGTTCCATTCTAGGTGATGGCCGAATATCCATTGGAGTCACATGAGAAGCTGCAGTTATATCTTCATTCATAATTCAGTTTTCGTTAGTCCAAAAATCAGATTATCCATATGAAATAGATACTCAACGAGCTCTGATTCTTGAGCTGCTGTAAAAACTGTTGCAAATCGTCCTAGTTTTTTTTTTGGACTTCCCTTCTTTACATGTCTCTGCAAAGTCGAGAGGTTGAATCCATATTTTTTAGCTGCACCATTGACGGAAGTTTTGAGAGCTTCTTCTATCGCAAGCTTCATAACTCCCTCGTCCCACGATGCATTTGCTGTCTTTCTTTTATATTTATTAACCATCTGCAAAAGTAAAATTAATTAAAAATAAAAGTATTAATAAGCACTCAATGAAATTATACAGGGCAAAGTGGGTATGGGCAGAACGGGTACCCGCTTTACTCCTACCCTTTTTGCCCACAAGCATGTATTTTTTTCAAACCACTCATAACCTTAAATCCGAAATAGTATACGCCAAACTATTGCACAAATAAAACGACTATTTATTGCCAAATAACAACACAAAACTAGTAAGAACATATCGTAGACTATTTTCGAGTATTCAAAAGTAATGTAACTTGATTTTTTTTAGTGAAAATACCAAAAAACTTTATTTTTGTCTTACCGTGAACTCGTGTCCGCCAGGGAAACGCGACGACTGCCCGTGATTGGCCAGCGGCAGGGGCCCCGCTCTGCACGCTCACATTCTTACTAACAATAACGGCGCGTAATTTAAAACACATACCCGTTTTAGGCGGGCTACCCGTTTTAGGCTTACCTCCACTTAGTAGATGTTGATAGGCATAATTATGCGTTCATATCAATTTTATTCATTTATCTACTACAATACTCTTTACGTTACAGGTTGTTCTTATTATTGGAATAAACGGAGCATGTCGAACTAATGAACTAACACAACTTAATGTCAAAAACATTGAGAAACATTCAGATAACTTACTATTAATTAATTTACCTAATACAAAGACAAAAAGAGACCGCAACTTCGTCATTCGCAAGGAATACGTAACGATTGTTGAGAAATATCAAGCCTTACGCCCGCCTAACACTCCAATCAATCGATTTTTTCTACAGTATCGCAATGGAAAGTGTGTTAGACAGCCTATGGGTACTAATAAAATTGGCAGTATCCCACGAGAAATAGCAACATTTCTTGAACTTCCAGAACCCCTGTTGTACACGGGTCATTGTTTCCGACGAACTTCAGCCACACTTTTGGCTGATTCCGGAGCTGATCTCCTGTCCCTTAAGCGCCACGGAGTCCAATGCAGTTGTAGAGGGATACATAGAGGATTCCATCCAAAATAAATCTAAAATATGTGAAGGCATCGTAGGAGCCATTACACTGAAAGAGCCTCAATCGGATCCTTGGACTGGCCCTTCTACATCAAAAATAAGCCGTTATGAAACACCTATTTTTTTTTTTTTTTTTTTTTTCCTTTTTGCGGCTGTGGTATCACTGCGACCATTAGTTGGTCTATTGTGATCGCCGCTTGTATTGGTTAGAGATCGCCGCCAAACCCTGCAGCTGTTATGAACTGCAGGATCTGCTTTGGGGCGATCTCCATTAGTTCATCCGGGCTTAACAGGTATTTGCCCAGATGATTGTTGCGCTTGTGCATTAGTGCTCCGCATTCCCCCAGAAGGTGAAGTGGCGTTTCATCAGCCTCATTACAGCGTCTGCAGGTTTGCGTAGCACTTAACCCCAGGTGGAACATGTGCTTGTTTAAGCAACAATGTCCTGTAGTGGCTCTAGCTACAATGCGCAAGTTGTTCCTACTGAGTGCTAGGACTTGGTTACTAAGCCTTCTGTCATAGGCTTTGATAAGTGCTTTCGAGTGTAACATGCCCGGAGACTCCTTCCATAACTTTCTGGAAGCTTCGAGGCATGCTTTAATCAGGGTGCTCTGAGCTAGGCTTTTCGGTATACCACAGAAGGGCTCCGGACCCTGTTGCGTGATATGCGCCCCCGCCCTTGCAAGCTCATCGGCACGTTCATTGCCAATAATGCCTGCATGCCCAGGCACCCATCTTAATACTACTCTATTCTTATTGCCTAGAGAGTTGAGTTTAGCCATGCATTCCTCTACCAGTTTCGATGAGACTAAATTCGAGTCCAGCGCTAGTAGAGCAGCTTGGCTATCTGAATTAATGTGTATGGTTAGGTTGACGTATTGCCTTTGCAGATTTATTTCCGCACATTCTAGGATGGCGTACACCTCTGCTTGGAAAATGGAGGCGTACTGTCCCAGGTTCACACTTTTGCTGAACCTTGGCCGCACTCCATTTATCCCACAACCTACTTTGGATCCTATTTTGGAACCGTCCGTGTACCAGATCATGCAGCCTGCCACCTGAGGTGGCTGACTTTTGGTCCAGTAGTCCCTTGAAGGAATTTCCACGGAATATCGCTTCTCAAATACATGCCGCACTAGCATGACATCAGTTGTCATGCCGAGAACTGGCATTTCCAATATTGAGTCCTGTAAGGTCCTCATTTTCTGCGAGAGCCAGCAACCACTGCCCCGGACCTTGGCCCTGTACATGCTTGCTTTCGCCTCCTTGAGTATATATAAATGTAGAGGCGGTAGTCCAAGCAGGGCGTTCAGTGCCATTCCCGGACTTGTTGACATAGCTCCTGCAGCCATTTTACTGACAGTTCTCTGAAGACTGTCTAGTTTCTTTATAGTGGTGATCTGATGTGCTTTATCGTGCCACACTACTGATGCGTACGTTATGATCGGCCGCACAATAGCTGTGTACGTCCACAGAGTGTTTTTGGGGTTAATACCCCAGTTGCTACCCATCATTCGTCCACTAATACCAATTGCCATCTTGGCTTTTTTTAACACATTGTCTATGTGAGGGTTCCACGTCAGCTTTTGGTCGATTGTTACGCCCAAATATTTAACCTCCGTGGAGAAAGCTATCTCCTTCCCATTCAGCTTTGGCATTGCCAGTTTGTCCAAACGCCGTTTTTTCGTGAAGGGTACAATAGATGTTTTGTCAGGATTAACAGAGAGGCCACTTCTGTTACACCAATCACTGACAATGCTAAGGCCTTTTTGCATTCTACTGGAGATAGTAGATTGGCAAAAGCCTCTCACAATGATTACCAAGTCATCCGCATAGCCTTGCGCATCAATGCGAGATTCTGCCAATTTATGCAAAAGTTCGTCCACTGCAAGGGTCCACAGAAGTGGCGACAGGACACCACCCTGTGGACAACCCTTTGCTGTGGGTACCTGGATTGAAGTCTGATGAAGGGACATTTTTACTCCTCTGCTGGTGAGCATGGATTCTACCCACCTTACAGTAGTCGGGTCGACACTCTTGCTTATCAGCCCATTGACTAGCAAAGGAGTCGGTGAGTTATCAAAAGCCCCTTCAATGTCTAGGAATGCACATAGCGCTATTTCCTTATCTTCTGTAGCTCTTTCCACTTTGTCCATCAGGCTCGTGAGGGCAGTCTCCGTAGATTTGCCCTTACGATACGCATGTTGACTGTCGTGGATTGGTTTACTTACCAGAGCTACATCTCTAATATACCTATCAAGCACCTTCTCCATCGTCTTGAGGAGGAATGAAGAGAGGCTTATTGGTCTGAAGGACTTTGGCTGGCTGTAATCCTTCTTGCCAGCTTTAGGTATAAAAAGGACTTTGGCTATAGTCCATCGTTCTGGTACATGTCCCCAGGCAAAACTTGCTCTGAAGATTTTGACCAGATGGGGAAGAAGGATATTTACCCCTTGTTGTAACAAGGCTGGTGTTATCCTATCCTCCCCGCAGGCTTTGTTGGGTTTGAAAGAGTCAACGGCCCACTTAACCTGATTGGGTCTTATGATTTTGGCAGCCCTGCGCCAGTCCTCGTTCCGAGGTCTATTGAACGCTGGCTGTTGTTGGAGCAGGTCTATGCTCAGAGACCCGGGAAAGTGAGTCGCGGCCAGCAACATTAAGGTCTCCTTTTCATTGTTCGTAAAGGAGCCATCATCCTTTTTAAGGAGTCCAATCTGATTAGTCTTGGTTTTGGAGAGCAACTTGTGAAGTCTGGCTGTTTGAGGAAGGCTTTTTAGCTCCCCACAAAGCTTCCTCCACGATGCTCTCTTCGCCTTCCTAATCAGTTTACTATATTCAGTTAATTCTTTCAAGTAGACCTCCCATTCGCGAGTCTTTTTAGCCTTATTGAATAATTTCCTGGTTTTTACCCTAAACTTTTCAAGTCCAGGGCTCCACCAGGGTACTTCTCTAGTTGAGGTCTTTGTTTTCTCCGGGCAATTCTCCTCAAAGGCTTGATTCAGTCCTTTGGTTAGAATTTCCACAGCTATTTCTAGGCTCTCAATTGTTCTGATTGTTTTTGGAAAGGTGTCAAGATTTTGTCTGAGTTGGTTCCTGAAACCCACCCAGTCAGTTGATCTTGTGTCCCTATAAGTTATGGTTTGGGCGTCCAGAGCGGCCCTAACCTCAAAAGCAATATGTCTGTGGTCCGACATTGAATTTTCACTGCTGACATGCCAGTCATTTATGTGTCTGGCCAGGTTAGTAGTAGCGATCGTAATATCTAATACCTCCTGCCTTGCTCGAGTCACAAAAGTTGGCTCACAGCCTACATTTAGCGTAATTAGGTTATTAGTTAGTAAAAAGTCAAAGAGTAACTCACCCCTTTTGTTGGTGTCTGTACTCCCCCATGAGGAGTGATGGGCGTTGGCGTCACATCCTATAAGAAGCTCAGCGTTGTGTCGGGCGGCGTATTCCACCACCCTCACCAAGTCTTCCGTCGGGTTGTCCCTCTCTCCAGGAAGATATGCGGAGCACACAATCACCCTGGCCCCGCACCACCCTTTGAGGTTGACAAAGGCCGCTACCAAGTCGTCATTGCAAACTTCTGTAATTGGCAAGAAATCAACACAGTTGTTAAATAATATACATGCTCTGGGTCTTATACCAGTACCGTTACTAAGGATCTTACCGGCACCGTTCAGTCCCAGAACCTGGATGTTGAGCTCCCCCTCAGCCACGCATCCCTCGGCACGGTACGGATAACACCTTGGATTGGGTGATATATATGAATAAAATAAAATAAACCTTACATAGATATATACTATATTTATATTTTATACAAAAAGCGCTCGGTGTTTTCTGTTTTGAGTCTATTTCCTAATGAGCTAGACCCAGTAACAGGGCTGGCAACCTCGAGAAGGCTAGATCCGCCGAACTTGCCTTGGGGATCTTTGCGACCAACTTGTCACTCTCCCCCAAGACCAAACGCCCCCCCATCACCTCTGAAGGAGGTGATAGGGTAGGCCTGCACCTATGCTAACATGTTAAGCATGCCGTACGGGAACCGTTAAAGCATAGACCCAGACCCGCCCCAATGAAACACCTAACCATCTCCCTCTCTCTCCAACATTCACGCCAAGGGAATCCGATGAATCGGTACAACTATTAAGTATGACAGATAGTTTACCGAAAAACAGTACCTACACAAGTGACTAACACCAATATTACAGTACCAAACAAAAATATTACACTCAATTTAAATAACTGTAGCAACGTTACTTTAAAATTTTCTTAATTATACCTTAGTATTATTTTGTTATAATTTAAAGATTATTCTGTAATACTTACCTGTCATAATGTAGTAATTAATACCTAAACTGAAATAAAAGTGTACCTATCTTGTGATTGTAAACGTTTTTTTTTTGCATTCAGTCATTTCCTCGCTGAGGTGGAATGAAAAGTTACGTGTTGCACTCGAGTGCAAAGATTTTTCACCTCGTGCTCTTTTGATTCCCTCGCTAACGCTCAGGATTCTAATTTTGAATCACTCGCTGCGCTCGTGATTCAATTTTACAATCCTTCGCTTGCTCGGTCATCAAAATTGAACACGCGGTTAAAAAGCAACTTTGCACTCTTGTATAACAAATAACTATTGTAGTGGGGGAAGTTCGCGCATGTAAAAATATATGAAATTGTGCGTGTGCGATCTTCCCCCAATACAAAATCTCTTGCCAACTTACGTGCCGGTAATTATAATTAGACCTAAGGCGGCAACAATAACTTTCCATTACTGTACATAGATGGCGCGTTTTTTGGGGATTTCGCTAATAGATGACGTTGCCTAATGAAACTTTTAAATTTAGTTAGCGTCAGAAAGTCAGAATCTCGTCTCGTCTTGTCTGTGGCAAGCGCCTCTGAAAGTATATATATTTTTTTATATATATTCCTATAGGCTTGCGTTTGACCACAATTCATCTGATTTTAAGTGATGATGCGGCCTAAGGTGGAACACGCTTGCCTAGGATGAACCGGTTCACTCGTGCGTTGAAGATACCTAGATTATACTTATCAGGGAACAGAAAGGCGGGCAGTGAATTCCACAATCTGGCAGATCGCACAATAAATATGGAACCAAAGTGCTTGGTTCGAGTCCGTGAAACTTCAACCATATAGCGGTGACGCTTCGCCGTATCTCTGCTCGTCCGATGATGGATTGAGGATGGGGGAATGCAATTATACAATTACTAAGCACACCGAAACGTACCCGATAAAAGACCGATAGGCTAGCAACGGTGCGTCGATGTTCAAGGCTCTGGAGCCTAGACCTAACCAGGGAGTCGTTGTCAATCAGCCTCTTGGCACATCTATCAACAACTTCCAACGCCTCGAGTTGAAGAATATTCAAGAATTGCTATCCAATTGCTTATATTTGCTACATTTCTATAATAATTGCTTAAATACATTCAGAGACATGTACAGTACGCAAAGGAGATAAGTATCCATGTCGTCGGGAATAGTTGAAGATTTCTTAGAAACCAATGCGGGCTTTCAAATGAAATTTTATTAAATCATTGAACTGTTTATTCTCTATAAATTGTATTTTATTTTATTCATAAAAACCTATCGGTTCCTAAGTAAACTTCAACTGTTTCCGGCGACATGGATACTTATCTCCTTTGCGTACTGTACCTATATTTTTTTGACCAGCGATTTTGACGTCACGATGAATAGTTGCCTCCATGTTCAGCATGAAGGATGCAGAATTCCTAAAAAAATGTTGTATCAATAAATGGTTAGGTATTAATTGCTACATTCACGAATTTATATTTGAGTTTCGTACATACATTAGGTAAAAAATATAGGTTTTGTTAAAGTTTGTACGAAGAAGTGCCTAATTATTTGGAAAGGCAACAGTTTTGGAACGAAGTTCCTTATCGCGCGTTGTGAAAGGGGGCTAGACGGAAAAAATTCTTACGAAAAGTTGTCACGACATGCTATAATAAGCTAAATTGAATCGTTGGAACTGTCAAATAGAGTTCATTATTAGTTGAATGGCGGCTTTTCTATGAAAATATTGGAGCGAATTAAAACCTTATTTTTGCTATTTTTATTACTTCACAAACGCAGACAATTCGAACAGAAAAATTGAATCGTTGGAACTGTCAAATAGAGTTCATTATTAGTTGAATGGCGGCTTTTCTATGAAAATATTGGAGCGAATTAAAACCTTATTTTTACACATTAACCGTGAAATTCGGTTGCACATAGCTCCTATTGTCCGGTCGGGCACCAGCCTATACGTTTCTCAGAATAATTTTATCATACCTAGTTTGGTAAAATTTCAATTTTTAACCGTTTACGTTTACAAAATAAAGTCCGAATTCGCTTTTCGTAGAATATGTTTATGTATTTAAAGGCGGCGCGGCGAACTCTTTGAACTAGGTACCGACGGCGATATGTTTAGTACCTAAGTTTATTCGCTCAAATTATATTTGTTAATAATAATAAAAAATATTATTATAACTTCAAAAAAATAAAATTTTATTACAATTCCTTCACTAATTAATCGAAAGGAACTTCGTTCCATCCGGGTGTCCCTTGACACCTCTCAAGTTTTTTTTGTTCTTGTTGAAATCATCCAGGCGTTCACAAATATAGGTCACCCATCCCAGATTTGTTGACGCGGAATCGACTTAGATATTTGAAATTATTAATGACAAAGACAACCCATATTATTATGTAATTGGATAGTTTTCTTGAATATACTTTCAGAGCCGCTTGCCGTAGGCAACCAGCTCTGACGCTAAACAGTTTTAATCATAGATGGCGTGCTTGTCATTACTCAATTAACGTCATTTTTTGTCGCTACTCGACACTAGATGTCGTTACTCGTGGTAAAACATACATTAATTATAAAAATATATATTTTTTCAGAGCGTTGAAGAACTTCCCGAAGGCCTCCGGTCGCTCGTTTACCACGGTACCTACTCTACGGCAGCAGCACAACTTGGTTTGACTGTAATCTGCGTTATAGCATTCATTGGATCTGGAATATGCTTGCTTTGCACTTTCGCTCGCAGAAAACGAAAACCATGTGCTACTATGAAAGTCATAATACCAACAGAAACCGAATCAAAAAGTCAAACACCGTGAAACAATAGATTTTTGTAATTATGTGCTACCAACTGTATAAATATTTAAATTTCAAATTCGAACCAAAGAATACGAAAGCTATTTTCATTTTCTGAGCCGAATGGTGAACTTTTTATTACTTTGTCATGTCTGACTATTAACTACTTACGATGAATAATAGTTTAATATTTTGTGTGTAAGAGCGACGGAGATTTTTAGGTAAGTAGGTACCTAATTATCCAGAATGATATGGAAAAAATCAGAAAAAATAGCTTATTTTAAGATTTATTTTCTTTCAAAAATCAGAGTTGAAAATCAAATAGGTACTTATTTTTAGCCAAATATTGTCTAGTAATACTTAAAAGAATGAAGTACAAGATTGAGATAGATATTTCAAAGACTGGCTGTGTCTTGTTTATGTTTATAGTATAATATTATTATGTATGTATTTAATAAGTAGTTTAGAGTAGATATAATTTATCTACTAATTTACAAAAAATACATGAAAGTAATGTATTTTTTTTTTAATTAGGTATACTTAGTACGTGCCACGAAAGATGAGACTTGACACAGACTTAATTTGACTTGCGCAGTACTCGATTTAAAGATAGGTACAGTACCTTTAAATTGAGTACTGCGCAAGTCAAATCAAGTCTGTGTCAAGTCTCATCTTTCGTGGCACGTACTATAGGGGTGTAGATACCACAATTCAGTTGACATACTTTTTGTTAACTGTCAAAACGCGATTGACCCATAGATTTTGTATGGCATTAAGCTGCCGTGACGTCAATTATTTGCTAAATCAATTGACTTACTAATTATAGAGATTTCATCTTTGTTTGCTTTCTTTTTTGCTTCTTAGCTAAAGATTCAATTTTACGATTAATTGAAAATTAGTCAGATAGAACATCAATAAATTGTATTTTATGTAATGGAAAAATTGGTTAGGTACAGCATATACACATTCTACACGTTTGTTGGTTCGTAGAGAAATTGAACCTACTTTTATTACATAACCGTGTTATGTAATAAACCCGGCCCAAAGAATCGTGGCGATATCCATACATTCATATGTATGAAAAAAAATATGTAGTGTTTAAAATATTTTCCAATGTGAAGAATATATTACCAGGAGTAGATTGATACACTTACCATATTTTTAAACCCCCGCATAATTAAAATATTACGAAATGAAAATAATACTTTTTCGTTTCATTTCGATGCCCATTTTGTGTTTATATAAAAAAGAGAGTGACAAACGACGTTAACGGGTCTATCAAATTGGCAGACAAGTGATGTGACAAGTGGGTGGAAAAAATAATCATTATTTGTGACACTATTTTCCATAAAACGATGCAATTTAAATGTAAGAACGCTGAACGCTGAACGCCGTTTCGTTCTAAAATAATGAGCTTTTCGTTAAACTGATCACATTTTTTTTGTGGGTTTTAAAAATATTGTAAATGCCTGAATATACTCTTTAGCTACGCAAGAGTATAAGAATTAGAATTTCAACTTCTCTAAACATCTTAATTTTTTTTCTACAAATCCTGCCATGTTCTTCTTTTGTTATTACGCCAAGTACTTTTGTATGGGAATTATGACGGGTTGGCTGCTCATAAGCCAGTTCCACACTCCCGCAAACGACCCCATAAACCATAAGGCGACTTCTCGGCGCGATCACGAATACGTGTAAACCCGGTTTATATTGTAGGTATGTATTTTTTATGAACTATTCAATTTGTATGTAACGTAGGTAATAATAATAGTTTAGCTCTCAAGGGAACAAAACTGACCAATCTTGAATGTGAAAAGTACAAAGACATTTAGAATTTAAGTAGGTAGTCAAGGAAATTACATAACATTTTGTTCAACTTTATAGTGACAGTTGGTATTTGAATATACGGTCAATTAGTTGGGTGTGTAACGTTTGAAATAATAACAAAAGTTCTAATGATCACATGACCTAATAAATTATATGAAATGTACGTTATACTAAATGTTATTAGAGCAAAAGAAGGGTACCTATATGAAATATAACATTAGAACCCATGAAATTAGGTTATTTGTTTTGGCTTATGTTTAACGAACCTCCAGATCTAGTAAATGATCACCAAAAATAGTAACTAAAATAAAACCAAAAATAGTAAATGATCACCAAAATTGTGGTTCTTAAAGTAACAATACCTACTTTAAAACTCAAACACATACATTGTCAAACTCATACGTTTCTACAAAGAAATGTATGAGTTTGACTGTAAAAAGCGATTTGGTTCGGGCACTCTGCGGTCGCTGCCGTGGCACGCTCGCTCCGCTCGCTCGCCTCGTGCGTACACACATTCACACCACACGTCACAGTTCTAACCTAACCTAACCATTTCGGATCCGCCCCAGGGTGGACTTATGGGGGATTTAAGTTAGTTACAATGATTCATGACAAAAGCCAATTTGCTAAAACAATTTGTTTCCCTGGCTGTAAGTACATTGCTTGTAATGTTGTTTTTTTATATATATTTTAGGTTAGAATTAAAAATGTAAGAATGATTGTATAATAAAAATGAATGTTTGTACTATTTTCACTTTTTTATGAACTCTTATCATATTTTTAATGAAATCTTATTTACATTGTTAGAAAGTTAAAATATAGTGTTTTAAGTATAATAACATGAATCTCTAATCAACACTGAAATCAAAAGATTTGTAAAAATAGTTATGCTACTCCATACTAGATGTCGCTACTATTTCATCTATCTATTAGGCAACAATCAAAAACCAAAAATTTTTATAAGTCATAGGTACTAATTGTAGTGACGCAGACGGAGCTCTATAAAGCCGAAATAGACTATAAGTCCACATTTAAAGTCAAGTAGGTACTAGTAATTGGCAAACAAATCTACAGGCAAGCGCTATAATCATCGTCTGCCTAGCGTTTTCCCCAATATGTGAGAGTCAACATTCAGTCTAACTGGATGCAGCTGAATACCAGTGTTTCGCATAGAGCGACTGCCTGCCTGACCTCCACAAACCAGCTACTGGGTAACACGATACCCCTTAGTAAGACTGGTTGTCAGACTTTCTGGCTTCTAAGTTACCCATAACGACTGTCAAGGATCTATGAATGACAACCGGACTTTTCATGTTTTCTGAGGCACAACCACAAGCGAGAGCTAGTATTGTAATTTAAATTATTTTTAATTATATAGAATTAGGTACTTATTTTTAATAAGAAAATAGAGAATATTATATTGTAAAAAGAAATGACGGTGAAATACAATTTATTTTTAAATAATGTAACGGTTTTTCTTTATTATGTTCCGTATGCCGTTAATATGAAATTGAAACTGATATTTTAACCATATAAACTTGAATGGTAAAGATTTGCTACGCACTAGCGCACTAGCGCATAATTACAATGGCGGTCAGTCAAGATCTTGCCCTTTTATTCACACAGTAAATGTTAGAATGAGAGAGCATGGTAACCGCCGCCATTGTAAATGCGCTAGTGTGCAGAACAGCATTAGGTAACTTCTAAAATAAGAGCATGATAAAACTAAAAAAATTAGTACTACATTACCACAAAGTTCGTAAGACTGCGTCGCGCCCGAGCAGAGAGACTGCTCAGAACAAACCGACATTTTTACCACGCACACATTGACATTAGGTACGTTTATAGGCATTCTCAAGCAGTTTCAAGCAGACTAACGACTCGACTGTCACGTGTTGTCTAAATGAATAAATGAGAGACATTGACATTTCACGACAAACAAGAAAATGTTATAAAAAATTGCAAAGAGTTCCAACCAGTGTCGATAAAATTTCATATTGTCACAAAAAGGTCACAAAATAAAACCTACAGAGTCAAAACAGTAGCAGCCCTAGTGAGTCTGGCAAGTTTAGGTAATTATTTTTGAAGATGGCGGGAGCGGTCCTTCTGTACCCTCTATATTTTGTGACATTACCATGTAAACTTCCACCGGAAATTGGTTTGAACGAGATCTAGTAAGTAGTTTTTTTTAACGTCATAAATCGTAAACCGCAATTTACCTTACTTGCTGCTACGGAACCCTTCATGGGAGAGTCCCAATAATCCCAATTTCAATATAAAGTTAAACTTGATGCTTATGAATTATAATCGTTGTTATAGTGTGTATGGGTAACATAGTAGTAATTAATTAATTTGGATTATGCATTTTATTTATCAATTTCTTATGGTAGGTACAGACGGAATCATCAACTGCCGACACCCCCCACGCATTAAAATATCTTCGGATGCGGGGGGGTAAGCAGTTAATGACGCTGTCTGTACTAGTTCGAAAGAAGAAACGTCAAATGGGACTTCTTGTCAGGAGTTTACCTAAACTAATATTAAAATGCTGAAGTTCGTGTTGGAATACGCTTATCTAAATTATTCGATAGGAAGCTAGATTATCTCAGAGTACAAAAAAAAAACGTTAATTTGTATTAGTTACAGTAAAACCTGCTAGCTTTGCCAACGGTTGCTGACTTTGCCATAGCCAACTTCTGAGGGAAAAAGTGTAGTTACATGTTAATAACAGTTTTTTGTCATGCATGTATGCCTATATGGTAAAATTTATGAGTTAAACGGCAACACCGAATGAGTTGTGCGTTGTGGCAACCTAGCTTGTTTTTGAGATGTAATTTTCGGCGGTTACTTTTTTCGAATGTTGGTGGCGTAAAACTTAGTGCTCCGGAACTTTTACAAAAACAAACGGGAAAGGCATTGCCTACGTAAGTACTTTTTTAATAGAAGCATTTTACCTACCAATAAAACGCATATTAATTTACTTACCATATTCGAAGCTTATTTAATTTGAGACCTGTTTGTTATTGCCTGGTGGTGGTGACATGGACGCCAATGTGAATGATTTGTTAGCAAAATAAGATATATTACTGGTTATATTGACCATTTAAATTTAACAACTGCATCTTGATTTTTTTATTAAGCAAAGAAAGATAAAAATTCACATTATTATGTGTATTTTTGGTTTAATTAAGTAATTGTTTCAACTTGAAAAATCAGAACAGGGTACAACTGTCCGCTTATAGAATTTACAAAAAGTATTTTGGGACTTCCAATTTACTCTCGCGAGATATTCTCGCGAGAGTAAATTGGAAGTCCTCTAGTGGGAAATTGTCTAGCCAGTATTTTGAGACAACAGCAGATCGGAAACTCCCAGGCGTTGCAGCATACGCAAGTACAGTCTTAATCCACCCTGTTAAGATTGTCTTTGAAGCGGCTTTTGCTTCACCTCTTGTAGAAATGAACAGATTATGGATCTTAGCCGAATCTCTGCGATTTTTTACAAAACAATTGTTCTATATATTTATCCAATAAAGTGGATGTAAATTATTGCTATCTAGATTAGTAAACAATTTCCAACCCGATTGCCTGTGATCCGAAGAATCAGTCTTTGAACCAAAAACAGGCCACAAGGCGATAAAGTTAGTACTTACTTTGAATACAATGCTCCAAATCAGTTTTAAAAAAGTCGAATCGTGAATTCTTCAACCTGTACATAGGAGTAATAATGTCGCAGTACGTCTTAGCATTTAGAAAGAAATTAGGTAAGCAGCTAGGCTATCATGTTCCAAATCGGTGGTTTAGATTTAACTGGTTTCTCTAGCACTATGGATTTTAAAACGTGTTTTACTAAAATAAGAGAACTAATTTGGCCAGCAATGTCTGGACTGCAAAGAGTGAAAATTACGAATTTGTGCAAGTGAATCGTATTACTTGGTAATTTATTAACCAGATAGAGATCCGACAGGAATATGGCTACTTCTCTACCGTTAGGATTATGAGGATTAATTTGGTGTTGCTCAGATCAGATTAGCCATTTTTTCCCAGCAACATCATTTAAGTCTTTAGTGTGGAAGGCCGCCAAGACTTCTTCAATAGCTTTATTTGGCTATCATTCAAATCTTTTAGGGTCTCGACCCACCCCCACATTTCCATACCTCGAGAATCATGTCTGTCTCTTTGGAAGTGGGAGTCCCGTCGACATGTCTATTACGACTTGATCGAGATTCCGAAGTGTGAATGGGGCTGCCAACGCGTCAATCGAGTATATTGGCGGGCAGATCTGAAATCGGGCTTTCAGATCTGCCCGCCAATATACTCGATCCCAATGCGAAACTACTAACAAGTGTATCCCGTGAGCCCTGTTTAAATGGGATAGCACTTTGGGAATCAAGTACAGTGACGGAAAAATCCACGCCAGTTGGAAATTCCACTGTCAGGAGAAAGCGTCGTGAAACAATGCTTGACGATCGTTCAGATCCAAGGACGCATAATTCATTACGACGTGTGCTCGACTGGAGGCAAAGAGATCTATCAGAGGGGTGCCCAATTTGGCAAACACTGTCTCTGTGGCTCTGGCCAAGAGATGCCACCCCGGATTGACCCGAAGTCTCGACAAATGGTCCGCATAACCGTTGTACATTCCGGAAATATGAAAAATATTTACGTGAATTTGGTACTCTTCCAGAATTTGAAAAACTTGGTATGCTAGATACATCAGTGGTGTGGATCTCGTACCCCCTTCGTGTCGGAGCATTGCGATAACAGTTTTGTTTTCACATTGAATTAGTACTGTGCTCCGGTGACAAAATCTTGTATCACCTTTAAGATGGCGAGCATTTCTTTCTGGTTTTCGTGATCTACCCACAAACCTGTCAAATGAATGAATGGCTGAAGGGCGTTTGCAGTTCTGAAGCCACCATTTTGTTGTTCCTGGCTTCGATAGGAATTAAATGCCATTTCTGGTATGATCTCAACATTTCGTTGAGGAGGTCTAATAAAGCCCGATAATTGAGTCGGGCTCTTGGAACGGTAAACTCACAAAATTCAGAAGTCCATCTAAACTCTGAACCTTCTTGAGTTTTGCATGTTCTTTGTCTAGCATTTGGGACAGCTTGACTATCAGCGACATCAGCTTCTCCTTGGGGAGTTGCTTCTGATTTGTCCAGGCGTTCCACTGAACGCCTAGATACGTGTTTTTGACGAAGTCAACACAGATTTCTCGTAATTTATGATCTAGCCTCGTTAGACTAGATCAGAAACAGAACCGACCAGAACCGGATGTTTCGAGAGTCTGAATGACAATATTTACATGATCCTTTAGGCTTTCCTCGTGTTGATGAGCAATCAGGAAATCGTTCAAGTACACCAGTAGTCTTCGTTTTCTGAACATTTGTGCAATCCAATTCGCGACTGATGCGATGGTCTTGGGTGCATTACTTAGACCAAACAGTAAACACGCAATATCCAATTCGATAGATTAGGCGTAGGAATTTTCTGTGGCTGCGAGCTACTCGAACTTGAAAGTAGGTACGCTTGTGCGAGATCTATTTTGCATCGCCAGGCTCTTTGCTGTTTGAAGTCTGGCACACGAAAAACATTCAACAATTTGAATTTCGTTTTTATCACGTATTGATTGAGGGTCCTCAAGTGGGCCGAACAGAGTCGTCGCTCTTAAGAACTAAAAACATTGTTGACAGGAAAACTTGGGGACAGATGAGCTCGTTCGAGGACCCCTTGATCCTTCATTTTGTCGATGACAGTGGTCATCTCTACTGAGTAAGGAACTAACATACTCATTTTTTGTGTTCCTTGGATGGATCATTGGAGGCCTTTGACGATAGGGTATGCGATACCCTGATAAGTATCATTTTGAGAATGACATTTAGAGCTCCAAATTGTTCCCACTGAGTTAAAAAAATTACTAGGTGGCCTGCTTTGCACTGCATCATGTCAATATTTTCGACGTTTGACGTCTCTATTGACGTTGGGCGGAGACGGTGCTCGTTTCTGCCCAGCCTTGGTTCGGTGCTTGAGGTGGTTCCTCGAAGAACCTCGTCCACGAAAAAGCCCCCAATTATTCGATGCGACCGAATGAGTGCCGTGTCCATGATAGTGTGAGTTATAACCAGCTTGCGGAGGTGGTTCAGTTTGACAACAGCCTTGCACATGGCCTGATCCATGTTGACAACCCTGCGAGGGTCTTTTTCGGGTTGCGTACTCCTGCGAGGAGACGCTAGTTTTGTGTGTCTCTACCTGCGAGGTAGAGTCGTTAGCCTTCCTTAGTGGCCAAAAACATTTTCGCACTCCACCCGCTTTTTCCAAAGCGGCTGTGAATTTTTCTGCGTTGAATAAGTTTGTGTATGTAGGAGGAAACTACCTAAGCGTAGATTTCACCAATGGCTCCTTAACCTGTTTGATTACACAGTCCCGACGCATTTGCAATATCTCTGCGCGATGGCCACAAACAAGTTGTAATAAATTTACAAGTTCCGTTTACTTATTGTTAATAACTTCATAATCTGGGGTTAATTCTTTAGACCACTGGACAAAATCAAGCAATACCTTCTGAAGCGACTCCTCCTGGTTTAAAATGCACATTGTTTAGGCAGAAAAGGCTTTATCAGCGTATGTCAAATGACGGGGAGAGTGGAAGGCTGCACTTCCTCATTTATATCTCAATATTCGTAAAACCCGGTTTGTGATTATACGCCTTTTGAGTTTCGGAATATCTGATATCATTCCAATGACTAGTATCCCAATGTTGTAGATGACACAGCAGTTTCAAATGGAGTTCAGAACTCTTCGGCACAGAAGGTTCTTTTACATTTGTTTGAATATTAAAAATAACTTTATTAGGGGCATCGATAGTCGACGCATTGTCACCTAATTCTTCGTAAAGATTACGACTAACACCAGAATTTATAGAACATGGAATCGTTACAGTAGTGATCACTAGTTTGAACTCACGTGTAGTTTTGTAGGTATTTTTACCAGTAGGGCTACACACTGAGCACAGACACAATATAATATATCTTGTAAAAATTACACATTATAAAATGTAGGTACTTAATATTTTAATATAAAATTACTCACGTGTAGTTTTGTTAATAATTATTTTAAAATAAAATTGAATATTGTGGTAACGTTAACGTTACGATGAAATTTTAACTCGTTCTGGTTCATTGTCCGTATTATAAATTATAATCCCAATCAAGTGATTTGCAAGTGATTTCAAGTGAAATAGACATCTTTTTCTACCTAATTGCGATATCTACATACTCGTATTATACTTAGGTATTGAGAATCGTACAATCTCTCATCTCATCTCTAAGATCTATCTACTTGGTTTACAACAGATTTACAATACGAAACAGATTATAAATAAAACTCTTGTACGAGTACTGTACGGACGGAGTGAAGTACCTGTTCATTCTTTCGGCCTAGGAAATATTCTCCCGGTCTATGTTGTTATAGGTGCGTTCTCTATAAGCTTATTTAAAAGGCAATTAATGCATACTTTTCAACATTTTTGTAGTTAAAGCACAGAATACTTAATAGTACTACGTACAGAAGGGACACTCCCTTCCCCGCGCTACATCAGATACCGCACCCTCACCCCGCACTAGGAGGGGCTAACCGTCGACTCTTTAGCCAGGGCGCTCAAAATCGTAAGAACTGCAGCGCTGTAGGTACTGCTGACACAAACACACAATTTTGCGATTTATTTTGTTTTAAGTTTTATTAGTTTTAATCTCGATGATTAATTTATTTTCCAAGTTTTCGTCGTTTTATAATAATACAATTAAAACTTCCGTAATAACATACCAACATTACCAGCTATTAATATTGCTCTCTCTCTTTATTGTCTTAGTTATGTACTTATGTCCCTTTCTTTCACGTTCTATTCATTCTTGGAATTGAAAAGTACCCTACGCACTAACCTTGTCGCGTCGCCCCATTGTAATTATTATTATTGTAATATTTTAATTAATTCTTAATTTTTATTTTTAATACTTTTGAACTTAACATGTATGGACATGGACTGGTTCCGAAATAAATGAAAAAAAAAAAATTGCGTTGCCGCGTAATGGTACGGGGCGATCGTGAATTCCATATTTTGTAATTAGGTAGGTAGGTACCTTAATTTACCATTATTGATGAATAAATAAACCTCTTTACATAATAAATATTATAATATTACTTTTAACTCATTAGGTACAATTCCGAGTATTCAAAATCAAATATCATTTATTTTATTTCTTTAAAAAATAAATAATTGAACGCTCGGACAAGATCACTTCATAATAATGCTCGAAACGTTCGGGTAGTTCCGTCGTCGTTCGGTTCACCCGACGCAAAGCGCTGTCGCGCCATTTTGTACGCCACGACATCCAACTGATTCAACCCTACTAAAATTCACGCACACATTTGCACGTGTACAGACGTCATTTGGTTTTGTAGTAGTAATAGGTAATTATTTTGCAAGTTTTGTATGAAGTGTCCGAGGTGTGGTTAAAGATAAAAAACGGGAGATTGTGGTCGCTTTACGGTAGATCGGGAGATGGGTTCGGAAATCAGTAGATCTCCCGTTTAATCGGGAGGTTCGGGAACGCATGGAAAACGCTGGGTATAATGATGGCGGCTCACTCAGTGCGCCCCCACTCTGCCAGGTGGTGGGGTTGGAAGGAGGATACAGGAAAGAAAGAGATGGATATAGATGGCGGGAAACGTAGTGCCTATCTCAAATTAAATAAGCTTCGAAAAACGGTCAAGTCAAATTAATATTATGTTAGCTTAATGTTCTTTAGCTAAATAAAAGCTGATTTACTGTGCTACAAGCTACCTGTAGTTCGCAATTGGTGTTGGTAAATTCAACAACCCCAATCACAACGTCCGTGATGGTGACTTTGCCATGTTTTGTTGGAGGTTAGGGCTGGCACAAAATTTCTTATGTATATTTTAATTAAATTGTTACTTATGTAATAAGTAGGTACCCAGATATGAAATACACAGTGCATGTGCTTAAATGAAGGTTGTTTTACAATGGTACACAGGGTGGCGGGTAATTTTAAAAGTATTTTTTTGTTACGGGTCAGTTAGAATTAATTATGTGAAGTGATTTAGTTATTTGCGCAAAAACTGAATAGCGTTGCAATTTCACAATACTTTCTATTACATATTTTATTACCTTTTCCATCTAAAATGTTGTTTTTATTGGAAATAAATTTTAGATCGTGGCAATTAGGTACTTGTTTTGACTTTTACAAGTCCCGTAAATGGACCAAAATGCTTTGACTAGACACTGTTTAACATTGATGGGACGTGTATAAGTCGTTAAATGTTGTAGTCGCTATCCAGTTTACCTCTATGTTAATTTCATGAGTACCTTGTGTACAAAATATTGACTAAATAAACATTATTTTTCCTTTTTTAGAAGATGGAAATACGACGCTGCCTATATTAATGAATACCTAGTCACAACGAATAATAGTGCGTGTTGATTTCACTAAAATTTATTGTTTTCTTTTTTACTTTTATTAAATTTTTCCTGCTATGAAAACATTTTTATTTGACAACCCTAACCCTAACTTCTTCTTATTACGAAATATTTTGGAAAGGTTGGTGAATTTGCCACCTTCTTATGGCCTATTCATACCTAAGCGGTATTCGCTACCGTCTGCGGCAGAGAAAACCCAGTGGGTATGCGGTAATATTACTGTTCAGACCTAAGCGGTATTGAGTTGTGAGGGGCGGGATGCATGCCGCTGCTCCCGCGCGGTATGTACCTCTACCCACAGCGGCAGCGAATATCGCTCAGGTCGCTCTAGCCGCGGTACTTGATACTAAATACCTGATCGAAACCCGCGCGGTATGTACTATCGTGGACACACCCGCCTGACCACCACTAAGTTCAATTTTGCTTGCACTCAAAAGATGGAAGCGCTCTCTACCCCGCCCCGTTGACTTCGCAGGCGCCAAGGGAAACATTTTTTAACTGAGCAGGTGGAAAAGGTCCGCGATAGTACCTTTACCCACAGCGGCAGCGAATATCGCTCAGGTTTGAATAGGCCTTGAGAGAGTTAAATTACCAGTGCTAAATAATATAGAGTTTTCGCTTTTATTTTACAAATATATTACTTTTTAACCTCATAAACTCCAAAAATTTCATTTTTATTGTCATATGGCAAATTTACCAGAACTGACAGCTGGCTTTGCCATAATTGTTTTTTTTTATTTTTTTATTACTATTAAATAGGCTTGCGTTTGACCGCAATTCACCTGATCGTAAGTGATAATGCGGCCTAAGTTGGAACACGCTTGCCTAAGATGAACCGGTTCACTCGTGCCTTAAAGATACCCAGATTATACTTATCAGGGAACAGAGAGGCGGGTAGGGAATTCCACAGTCTGGCAGTTCGCACAATAAATGTGGAGTCAAAGCGCTTGGTTCGAGACCGTGGAACTTCAACCATATAGCGGTGACGCTTCGCCGTATCTCTGCTCGTCCGATGATGGAACGGGGATGGGGGAATTAAATTGTGCAATTCCAAAGCACACTCTCCGAAATGTACTCGATAAAAGACCGAAAGGCTAGCAACGGTGCGGCGATGTTCAAGGCTCTGGAGCTTAGCCCTAACCAGGGAGTCGTTGTTTATGAGCCTCTTGGCACGTCTATCGATGACTTCCAATGCCTCCAGTTGGTATTTTGCCGATACATCGCAAAGGTGCGAGCAGTACTCCATGCACGATCGAACTTGTGCTTGGTATAAGTTGAGCAGCTATTCCGACGTGAAGTACTTTCGCACCTTTGCGAGGACTCCCAGCTTTTTGGCAGCTAGTTTGGCCTTGGATTCAATAAATGACCCAAAGTTAAGATTTGACGTCAAAGTAACGCCAAGAAGCTCAAGCTGGTCAGTGTATGGAACGGATACATGTCGGAAAGTAGGGGCCAGATGGAAAGGCCTCTTCTTGGCAGAGAAAAGACACGCCTGGGTCTTAGCTGCATTGAACCTGACCAGATTGGCATCGCCCCAATCGGAGACTGCCTTGAGGGACAAGTTCAAGCGCTCGACCATGGACTCTCTAGAAGACTGGATTTCAACCGCACTGGCACGTGCGCTGGATGTATAACTCTCTACAACCGTGCTTTCATCTGCGTACCCAAAGGTACCGGGTTTCAGCAGATCGTTGATATGCATCAAAAAAAGACTTTTACTTTGACGTCAAAAGCAGAGAGTACTGAGCCCTGAGGAACCCCGGCATTTATTGCCATTTGATCTGACGAGCAGCCATCAATGACTACGCGAATTGATCGATCACTCAGTAAATCTGATATCCATGCACAGAAACCAGCGGGCAAGCCATATGCTGGAAGCTTGCTAATAAGGCCATCATGCCATACCCTATCAAAGGCCTTCGAGATGTCCAGGGAGACGGCAAGTGCTTCCCCATATTTCTCGATGGCCTCACTAAAGATATGAGAGGCGTACGCGAGAAGATCCCCAGTGAACCGATTTCGGCGAAAGCCATATTGACGATCACTGAGGAGGTCGTTAGCTTCAAGGTACGCCAGGAGCCTGTTATTGAGGACACGTTCCATTGTCTTGCAGATAATGGACGTGACCGAGATGGGCCTATAGTTGGTAGGATCGGCATGACTACCTTTTTTGGGCACGGGCTGCACGTTGGCAAACTTCCATGACTTCGGCACTAATCCAATCTCGAGAGAGAGCCGAAAGAGGCGTGTCAATACAGGAGACAATTCAGGTGCACAGGTCCTCAGAACTATAGCCGGAATACCGTCTGGTCCATTGGCCTTGTTCACATCAAGATTGCGTAACGCTTGACGAACCTCCTTTTGGCGAATGCGAGTATCAGACATTGAAGTCGTGTTGCCAGGTAAAGTCGGGGGAGTCGCGTCTCCTGCATCAAGATGTGAAGATTCTGCAAATAGAGAAGCAAATAGGTTTGCTTTCTCTTCTGCAGAGTGAGCCAGAGAACCATCAGGTTTCAGCAGTGGAGGCAGTGAGGGGCGACAGAAGTTTGACTCGACCGATTTAGCTAGGGACCAAAAAGCTTTACTACCCGCAGGGTACGAAGCAAGTTTGTTCCCTATTCGACTAATGTGGTCATGACGAGCCCTCTGTAGAACCTTCTTGCAGGACTTGGCAGCTCTATTAAAGGCTGTCTTCTTCTGGCGTAAATCCCTTGCTTTACGGTGACGAGCGTCAACCCAAGCTAGGTAAGCCTCATGCTTCTGCGCTTCTGCGCGTCTGCATTGAGAACTAAACCAGGGGCGAGCTTTGCCGGACAGAGGTACGTCGTTATATGGGATAAAAAACTCCATAGCTTGACGCAACACTTCCGTCACGGCATCCGCGCAGGTAGAGGGATCACCAGAAGAAAAACAGACCGGCAGCCAAGGGTACGACGCGAAAAAACAGCGCATCTCATCCCAGTCTGCTGACTTGTACCGCCACATCCGCCGGTAGCCACTTGGGCTAGGAATGAACGGAGAGTAGACGGAAACAGATTTCACCAGACAGTGGTCGGAGCTGCCCAGAGGTGCAGAAACCGACACTGAGTAAAGGTCTGCATCAGTAGTGAGCAGAAGGTCCAAGCAATAGGCTGTGTGCGACTCAACATCAGGAACCCTAGTAGCCCCTTGGACCAGTTGGGTGAGATTTAACGCTAAAGCAAGCTTTTGCGTCTCTCTCCCAACATGGTCAGTGTCCCGGTTTGGGAATAACCACTCCTTGTGGTGGGCATTGAAATCCCCCAGTAACACTAATTGGGCAGTAGGGTACTTCTGCTGAGCCGCATCAGCCGCCTCACTGAGGTATTCCGTGAGTCTGGTTGTCTCCTGGTCTCCGCTGTGCGAACGGTAGACACAGGCATAAAGGATTTTCTCCATACCAGTGTCCACCAGAACCCAAAGAACAGAAAACCTATTATCTTCCAGGTTACGGAGGCGACGAAAACAGATGTCGTCACGGGCGTACAGGCATACTCCGGCTCGGGCCTTAAAATTGTGCTCCAGAGAGTACCCTGGGTACGAAAGGTACGCCGTATCTAACGGACATCTGATTTGCGTCTCCGTCAGAAACAAGAGTGCTGGCTTTTCGGTCTCAAGATGAAAGTGGACCGGCACGATATTTGAGTGCAAACCTCGAATATTGGTGAGGTGCACTTTTAATGATAGGGAGTGCAGCCGCTGTACAACCTTATATCTCTTATTTCTTGGCATAATTTGGAGTGAATTTCGGTGAGAAAGGTGGAAGTAGAGTGAGGCTTCTCGCTGCTGCCCAGCAGACACACATAGCTCAACGACTTCAGTGGGTAACTAGCCTGGAGACTGCGGGGACGCCCGAGCCCCCCTGGGGATGTCCATCGGGCCCTATCGTCCGGTCGCCAACCGGCACGATGGTACATCCCGGGATTTTTCGCGAGTTGGCGGTGCAGCCTCCCGAGAATATGGCTAACTCCGATCGGGCCCCCTACTAACTGCGGTCGGCCAGCGGTACACCGTGCCTCGGATCCCGCCGGGGGGGCAGGTAGGGGCAGCTGCCCTCCCCTAGACACTCAAAAAAAAAAGTTAAATTGATCAAAAAGAAGGATCTCGCTTGAATTCTTCAATATTAAAATCTTGCACCTAATTAAATATTTAATTGCTTCCAAATTCTTTTTATCCCCTTATTCTATTATCCTGTATATTTTGTCGAAAATTATTTGTATGGTAATAAATATAATAATTTTCGTTAAAATTTTTATTTATTGTACACAGTGGCGTAGCTATCGGAAGGCTAGGCGGTGCGAAGCATCGGGGCTCAGGGGGCCTCCAGCCCCTGGCCAGCAAACCCCGAATCGACCTAACAAAAAATTCTTCCACCTTCAGAATATAAATACGAATTATTTCTGTTGTGTTGTGTAGGTTTTTGTGTCTAGCCACTTTAACCAATCAGCTGTTATACAACCGATTTATGAATTTGTCAAGTCACTTTCTGATGTCTACGTTCACGCACACCGTTCTGATTTCCGAGAGTTGGCTCCAACCTCATCTTCTCTCTACAACCTACCCTCTTCCCGGTTTCGTTCTTATCCGTAATGATACAACTGGAAAGGGAGGAGATGATGTTGCTATTTGATTTGCCTTCGTAGCGATTTTCCTTTAAAAATCTTTGCTTCTTCTCCTTCACTTTACAGCTGTGCCTCCGCTGAGTAGGTACCTCTTTCTGGAGATCCATATCAAATGTGTTAAAACCCTACTTGGTGTTGTCTATTGTCAGAGCATGCACATTGCGTCAATATGCCCCTTGGGCCTTGTTCCCAAACTCCTACATATCATCGAGTCTGTTAGTCTCGATTTTCTTCCTCTGCAACCTACTTACTCATTTCAATATCTCAGGGGATGACACGTGGCTCGACTTAGTACTCCTCGGGTCAGGGAGGTGAGTGAGGTGTTAGACTCCCCCCGGACGTCTAAGAGGGGCGCGCGTGGAACACTACGCGCCGCCGGTGTCCCCTTGTTTCGCAGACAGAAATTTCATAGAATTTGGTTTCCCAGAAAATGTTTCACATAATATTTAGTTCTCGTATTTTTATTTCGACTATTATTGTTTCAAAGACTATTTACTTCAATGAACAATATTTTACAGAAACACAATTCAATGAATTTTTAATCACATATTTTTGTTTAACAAACTTATCCAACCGTAGAATTGTTTTTTAACGAATAAGTGTATGAATAGACAATAACAAAAATGGTGTCTTAAAAAGTCAATATGTTGTGCTACAAAAGTTAATGACAGAAACGAATCGCTGCGAAACCGACTCCACGTAGTCTTGTCTGCCCTACACCTAGAGTGTAATTTAAATCTGCGTAGGCGTGGAGGTGCGAGGCGGCCCGCGAGCGCGAGCAGGTGGTTTTAACACCCGCCGCCGCGGCTGAGGCTGGCCGGCGAAGCCGGCCAGTAAGCCGAAGCTGCGGTGGTGAGCGTGAATACCATCTGCGACGATAAGCTCGCGTGGGACCGACGGAGCCCCGCAACGCCGGAGCCGTGACAGAAACTATGCCTGCTGCATGTTACATGCTCGCTTGCATGCTGTATGCTTGCTTGCACGCTGCATGCTTGCTTGCACAATGCACGCTTGCTTCCACGCTGCATGTTTGCTTGCACGCTGCATGCTTGCTTGCACGCTAAATGCTTGCTTGCATGCTGCATACTTGCTTGCACGCTGCATGCTTGCTTGCATGCTGCATGGTTGCTTGCACGCTGCATACTTGCTTGCATGCTGCATGGTTGTTTCCACGCACGCGCAGTAGGTTTGGTTAGAACTGTGACTCCTATTCTTGGGAATAATATTATATTAAATAAAAAATTAAGGATAAAGAATATTTGATTTGTTATTCTATGATATGATTATTCTAACAATAAACTTTATGTGAAAGAAAAATCAATGATTTAAACATCTTGAAAGTAAGTATTCTGCGTATTGATTATTCTATGAAACGAAATTATTAGAAAAAAATTATGTGAAATGAAATTCCATAAAACTATTAGCTATGAAACAACGTACAACCCGCGCCGCCATCTCTGGTCCTGATGTATGTGGGGGGGCGAAAGACGGCCCGCCCGTTGTCCGCTCTCCGCCGGTGCCTCCTGCGGGCCGGGTGAGAGGTTGTAATCTCCCTCTTCCTTTCCGCAGTCTCCTTCTGCGACATGGCGTTTTCGCAGAAGGAAACCACCACGTCCCCACTCTACGCTGCCGACCACGGCCGAAACTATAACTTCTGAAACGAGGGCTCGGCGCGGCTCCTCCCAAGCGACACACTCTGCCAACATATGCCGCGCCATATCCTCCCGGCAGTCGACGGGGTGGCACCGGGCTCTCTGTTCATGCGGCACAGGTACTTCCCAAAGCAACCATGCCCCGAGAGCACCTGCGTCACCCAAAACGACAGGGAGCCTTGCTTCCTCCCGAGCCAGCGCTCGACCACTGGTCGACCTCGATGATAGCGAGGCCGGCGGTAGGGCGCAAAAGCCTGTCCCGCCATTCCGCCACCAGGACCTTGCGAAGCTGAGACCGACGCAGCTCCATGTGTCACTGAATCGGTCGCTCGCCCCGCGCCCGCGCTTCCTCGCGCCACCGAAATAGTGACTCGAGTACCTTCGCCAACAAATATGACCCTGTGTCAAGCTACAGGTCCGACCTAAAATACCTAGTTGCCCATTTGCCAAAATAGTTTGCGTGCGTTGACAACGCTTTCCTCCCTGCTCTACGGTTTCTCCCCTCCATCAATCTTATTTTGCTTTGCCCTTTTCATATTTCTGATTTTGTTAATTCCTCCTTTTATGCCCAGTCCATTCCTTTCTGGAATGTGGTTCCTCTCGATATCAGAACGGCCTCTACTGACTTGAGGCCGTCCTATGCATTGAAGCGGAAGATGTAAATTTATTTTAGCACAAATTATAAGCCAAGACATCTTATAAACCTTCTTTCTTTTGTATTTACACTTTTACTAGATAAAATGAAACGTAACCGGTTTTGATAGGGTCCCAATTTCTTTTTCGCACCGGGGCCCCTTGTCGCGTAGCTCCACTACTGAAGTCAAGAGCTTGTGTAGCTTTACACATTGGACTGTGTACCGTTCTTAGATCCCCTTCACTCTAGCGATTGTCTAACCTACGCTGGACAACCGCTACGCATACGTTCGATACGTTCATCGAACGCCTACGCGTTGGATGAACGTATGCGCAGCGCACCGTAGATACGCCGGCACGCGACGCACCGAGACCTCACACAATTTCGTTGTCGTTTCGGTATAGTATAATATAAAACCGCAGACGCCTGCGCCGCGCTAGCGCAGCGTTTTATTATCTGCAGAAGAAACGCCGATGCCGCGGCGTCTGCGCTACGCATATGATCATCGAACGCCTACGCTGGACAAATGCTAGTGTGAAGGGGCCTTTGTACAAACACTTAGTAAGGCTTCATGAGCTTTTGACTGTATTTAAAATTCATGCTATTCCCATCCTCCATATATAAACTTGCCCCCCCCCCCCCTGGGCCATCGGCGACGCCCTTGCTAGGCACCCGAAGTAGCTACAGAGATGTGCGTCAAATACGGTTCAACAGCGAGTGAAGCAACTACTCTGACCCACCCCACTCAGACGGCGTCACTGGACATCACACCGAAACACGGCTACGCCGCTTGGCGGGGCGGCTTTGTCCAGTGGGTGGTCACTAGCCACAAAAGCCTACCACCAGTATGTTGTCGCCCGATTTGCACCACCCAGGGACCACGAGTGGGGATTCAGAGTTAGGGTGTACTCCCACGGACGAGGGCGACTCAGTCCCCAGTCAGTTTGTTTTTATGCATATTTTAATTTACAAAAATGAAATAGATATTTGGTAATAATATCAATTTTCATGAAATTTACTAAGTCTACGTCTACTATGGTGTAGGTTACTCATTATGTTTTCATATAATTATATTTTTTTTAAAACGAATCAAACTTTTTGACACGAAAAAGTGGCAAAGTAAGCAGGTTTCACGGTACTACTTTTTCGTTACTCACATTTTCACTAACACAAATCCTCATTTAATTATTGTAATGCCTAAATAAGTGAAAGAATATTTGATATCATGACTCTGGACTTTTTAATTAAATTAAACAAAAAAGTTGATTATTTTAGATGTTTATTATTTGAAAATAAACTAACACAAATCTTGCGACTTCCACATTATCGTTGCAAGTTCTTGAAATGCAGCATTCTTCTGAGAATTGTCCTGTGAAAATATTGTCAGATTAATAAGTGTGAATTTTAGCAAAATGGTTAGTTAGTTTAGAAGATAAGTTTTCAGATAAAAATCAAAAGGGAACAAGAGTTTTCATCAGGTGTGTATCATTGCGAGCTAGGTGGATCATCATTGTAAATCTAATATAATATATTAGCTGAGACGGTTCTTTAAACATGTTATATTTGTAAGTAGAATTATTATCTGCTTCGAAAAATGAAGAGTTCCTATGTAAAATTATTTAAAAACTCCGACTCAACTAAAAACACAGGCTGCTTGTAGTACCATAAATAAAAATTAACTATATTAGCGCTAAACAAAGAAAAAAACAAGTTTTATTTCACCAAAAAATGAAAAAAGACTAATCTATATTACTAAACTCTATGGACGAAGCGAATCCGCCCCAGGCACCGCACAGGTGTGTCGCCAAAAAAAATAATTTATACCTTAAATCTGCCAAATCTGTAGCCGATCTCAAGTGAAATCTTTTCTAAATAGAATAGATACTTAGCGCTAAATGTTTAGTAATTTATACTACAAACAAGACTCAAAATAATAATGAAAAAACAAAAGTTATGCTCACCTTTCAAAAAGTAGATCAAAAATCACAGTGGACCATCGGACAAAGCAAATAAAAGACACGAATCAGTTTTTAACGTATATTAACTTAAACGCTCTCTTGAACGGGAGGTTCATAGCCCTCAGGACGTTCCGACTTGTCGCCGGCTTCGCCCCTCTTGCCGCCACCACCCTCGCCGTGGAGCTCCATAAGCTTGGAGATCTCGAAACGAGGCCTCTTCAGCACCTTGACCTGGTGATTAACGGTTGTTGGTTAAACGGTGATGGTCGATAGAATGGTGATAAGTATTTGTGGTGAAAATTTCAGACAGAAATCAAAAGGGAACAAAAGTTTTCATCAGATGTGTGTCATTGCGAGCTAGGTGGTTCATCATTTAGAATTTTCTTTTGATTGAGATGACAAGTCATACAAATTGAATCACAACACTACCTTTATTTCAATGCCATCATGTAAGAAGCTTCGTAAAGCCCCATTTACACAGCGCAATTTAGTTGCCTGTTCAATGCAATAACTTGAAAGTTGCACCGTCTAAACAGCGTTTAGACGACGCAATTGGTTGCTTAAATGACAATGCCAGATCCTGCCACACCCATGTACAGAAAAAGTAACCCATGTACAGAAAAGTAAATTAATGATAATAATTGTAATGAATATAGAACCTTTCTATACTAAATTGTTTTTCTTTAGAACTTGCGGATTACGAAATACCTACCCACAAAATACAAACTCATTTTACCTAAAATACAATTTAACCTTCAATGTCATTATTGTTTTTAGATTTAAACGGAAACCGCAAGTTCTACAAAAGTTTTTGGTTTAGTTTTTAGCAATAAATAAACAGTAAGATGCTGCATATTGCATATGGCTTTTATTGAGTGGGGCAAAGTTCTAGTTTCTGGCATTGTCCTTTCAATGTATGCTACTGGCGCAAAATTTGCATCGTGTAAAAGGGGCTTCATTTTACGACAAATTTCAACGTAAACTATTTACCATTTATTTTTAGAAAATATAACATCACAGTTATTTCAACTATAAAAACTAATAACTTTCGTTTTTTGACTGTCTAATGCTATAATAAATTGAGTATTTCAGTGAGAAGTAGAACGAGTTTTATGTAAATTTAGCAAATCGCATCTTGGCAGTTAGCTGAATCAGCTTAGAGCTACTTTGTTCTATGCTCCCGCAGCATAAGGATTTAGGCTAAGCGCGCACTGCGAATGTTAATCGTTGCGAATAATAATCGCAAATCTGTGAACAATACCAATATTCTAGAGTTCGCGCACTGCGAGAACAATACGTTTGCGATTTTCCCTTTATTACTCGATTACAATCAAATTCGTAGTGCGCGCGTAGCCTTATATACATATTTTGCATGGTTTTTTTCAAGCTTCGAAGAACTTGTACAGAATCATGATACATGTTTGATGTCTTTAGCAATTTCTTCGTTTACGTAAGACTTATCATCCCAACCACATAATTAAATACCTTTAACAAAATCATTTGAACACATACCTTCCTAATGCAGACATCTCTAAGTGGGTAGATGCCATGGCACGCCTTCTCGATATCCTTAGCGATGGAATCAGGGATCAGCTTGTTGACCACCTCGCGGAGCTCAGAGCTGGTGACATCACGGGTAATGATCTCGCACATCTTCTTTCTGATTGCTCGGACCTGGTGGTGTGAAAGTGGGTTAGTTTTGATAGGTATGACAATGCACCTGCTAGGGATCTGGTCTTGCAATGTTTATATGCAACGGTGGAGACTTAAAAACAGGTGGTGCGTCGGCTTAATTGGCATCCAAATACATTGCCATAAAAAATATACAGATGCAGAACCTTTATAGAAGTCTGTTAATAAAATATTTCATCAATATTTATAATCAACCCATGTCAAAACTTTAACGCATTTATCTAAGTAATTATTACACTGATTAACTTGAAATCAATTTTTTTTTTTAATGCAGATTGATCTGTAACAAAAACGTTTGGCATAGTAACGATATTGAATTAGTTTGATATAATTACTTCAAATTTTAAGTGTGGGTTAGCTTATTCTGGCAGAAATTATTAGAAAGGTAATGGCGAGGCGACAACAAGCATTGTTAGGTTTCGGGAGTTTGTACCAAAACCACGAAAAGCCAACGGAACCCCGAGAGCCGCGTTCGTGGTGATGAACGTGAAATTTTAATGTACGCAGCGGCGGGATGCAGTTATAAAGAGCAAGAATGGTACCTAGGCTCTTTATAGTGCAGTCTGCGATAGATATCAAATATATAAAGGAATATTTCTCGTCACACACCAACAGTAACTACATATATGTAGCGTTAAGTATACAAATGAAGGCTTTATATTATATGGCATGCATCTAAAAATTATGGTTTTCAGCAGACGGACTTTTGGTCCAAGATCCCAAGACCTAGATAATTAATTTTAGCAAGGCTTAAATTCCCAAAAAGGTTTAGAGGAGTATGTATGCGAGAAACACTACTAAAATTAGTACATATACAGAGATCCATTAAAACTACTTTCTAACGGACATAAGGTCGTCTTTTATTTGAACTTTTGATTTTGTTTATTATATCACAGATTAATTAGTTTGAAACAAGATCCTATAAAACCAGTCTGAACGTAAGTAAGGTACCTTTTATTTCTGTTTCCTGAAAAATGGCCCAGCATTGAAACTGCATATCTTCTAACTACATATTCCATCTATTATTACATTTTCGACCATGTTTACTTCTTTTATTTAGCCCTGCTAAAATGACGTTATCTTGCTACTCTGGAATCTTAGTCCATCTTCAGTCAATGGACAGGTAATATGTGGGGACAAATAATAATATGTGGGGACATTTTCACACACGGCCATCTGACCCCAAACTAGGGAGACCCTGTACTATGGGTCAGACAGCTGATATACATACACAAATACATTTTTGTTTGTAAATACATACATATATAGATAAACAACACCCAGGACACAAGGCAAACACAAGTGCTCATCACACAAATGTTCACCCTGGGCGGAAATCGAACCCGCAACACGCTGCGCAGCAGTCGATCGCTCAGCCACTGCACCAACCGTGTCGTCAAAAGGTGATTTTGCAACTTGTTTTAGCAAATTCAATTCAACATGTCTGCTAAAGCCCTAAGTGACAGATGTTGACGACAAATGTCATGACAATAAAGGCGAGACTCACAGAGCATACTTAGAGTTTACTTAGTATTTCACACAAATATCAACAGTATTTGCATAGAGTTAAAGTAAATATTCCAATAAATTCACATTTACTTATTCTGTTAGTTGTTAGTATGTTTGTAAACACACCCACAATATGGGCCAAATTCCAAAGGATAAAACCATGCCAATGTTGAAAAAATATATTTATGTATACGAGTATGAGTAGTATTAACAGTGCCAACTTATCATCCTGGATCCTTATGAAGATATACAAACAAACAGCTGATACCTAAACCAAGAATGTTCTATACCTGGGTGTGCTGGGCATAACAGGTCTTGCGCTGGCTGAGTGAATCCTTGTTGGTGAATCCGATGCAGAACACACGGAGAAGGTAACCGTCCGTGGTCTTCACGTCAATGTTGGCCTCGACGAGTGTCTGCCATTTCTTGACCATCCATCTGGTGGAAGAAAGTTGGTTGTTGAAGAAATTGTGGAATCTTTGTTTTGTTCCTATTTCTTTATTAAACACCATGCCCCGTTTTCTCGAAGGGTAATGTGAAGTACTTAGTTAATTTCTTTTAATTGTTTAGTTTTATATGAGGTTATAGTTAGACATTAGCAAACTCAATTGACTACCTATTTATTGATTTCGTAGCAACAAAAAAATAATTTTTACAGTAAATTGAAAATGAAGCAGGTTTTCAGGGTTATAATTATCGAATTTCCCTGAAAAAACACTTTTGTGTCTTATGTGCTTAATGTTGTCATCTAACCAATTGTAGTACACCGTGTTAAAGCTTACACTAATATTATAAAGAGGAAAGATTTGTATTATTGTATGTTTGTAACAAATAAACTCAAAAACAGCCGGTCTGACTTCAAAAATTTATTCACCAATCGAAAGCTACATCATTTGTGCCTGAGTAACATAGGCTATATGATAATGCATTATTAAAAAATTAAGGGTCCCCAGTTGTTACTGTTTTTTATCTCGTATCACAGTATTTTTTTAGTATAGTTTACCTTGATGCGTCTAAAGTAGATATGGAAAAAAAAAAAAAATCTTTATGACAATTGGTCATTCATTTGTAGTTAGTAAATAGGTTAAGAAAATTCACACAGGTGTCCTAGGCAAAGTGCTAGTAACTTTATAAATGACTAGCACTTTCCCCGCGACTTCGTCCGCGTTACAATATAGCCTATGTTACTCAGCGATAATGTAGCTTTCGATTGGTGAAAGAATTTTTGAAATCGGGCCGGTAGTTTTTGAGTTTATTCATTACGACTGAGCCGCGCGGGTACCTTACTCATAGATCTAAACTCCCCTCCCGCACGCGCACGCCCGCCTTGGTGACGCCCACTTCGCAACGCGCCGTGCAGCAGAAATCGTAATATTTTAATTTCGCCATAACTTCAAAACCAAACATTCAATTTTAATCATTCAAAGACCAAATATTATCTACATAAACTGTACTTAGTGATGAAATAATTTATTTTGATAAGGATTAATAGCATGAGTAAAATAAACGCGTTTAAATGTAGTCCAAAAAAAAAATCAAGATTTTTAAATAAAAAAATGGTTGTTGTGCCTCACTCGACATAGATAGAATATAGTGTGTCGCGGACTTTTTTGTAGATATTTATAAGATCAACAATTAATTAGAACATTTTATGGTTCTATCTTTTATAGTTTAGGCAGCGTACGCAAAATAAGTAACTTTTCTGGTTGATTTTTTATACCTTGTGGCCGAAAAACACAAATATCTTACGGAACCCTATTTTTCTCCAAAATAAAATAGAGCCTATGTTACTCGTGGATAATGTAGCTTTCGAATGGTGAAAGAATTTTTAAAATCGGTCCAGTAGTTTTTGAGCCTATTCATTACAATCAAACAAACAAACAAAGTTTTCCTCTTTATAATATTAGTATAGACAAATGGAGTTGCTGGGTAACATAACAACCAAAAAATGCTGTTACATTTGCTTGTAGCAACGACACAAGGTACCAAAGTATATGTAATACAGAGGCGTTTCAGTGTGGTAGCATATACTTTCTGCAGACAAAAACGATATGAAGACCATATGGTATTCCTTCATATAGCTGGACTGCAGAAACAGATTTATTGTGTATTGATATGTGGTGTCTACCTGGTGGCTGTGGTGGTTATTTATGTTAGCGGCTAAGCAGCGCCCCTAGCGACGCCACCTCGCAACATACATCACATCCTTATGATTAATGTTTTGATTTATTAGAAATAATTAACAGCAGTATGTAATATCTCATTTTTAATAATTATAATCATAACTATGAATTCATTGTAAATTAAGATCAATATCATAATAATGTTTAATGCATTTAAAATACTTACCAGTAGTGACGTCATTAGAGATTGCCAAATATTGAATGACTTAGTATAAAATCATACTTAATAATTTATTTAACTTACTATAATTCTAATTTCATTATTTAATGCTTTTACAAACAGTTCAATCATTTTTATTCTTTAAAATAACGTACCGGATGTTCCTGTTGTTTGTCAGTTAAAATTGTATCGTAACGGATTCTGAGCCGTATAAAAGTAGAAGGATTGTGTAAATTGGTACATTGGTAATGTAGCAAATTAAGGTGAAAGTGCTGCCCGAAAATATACCGATGCGTAAACATACCGACTATTTCTTTGTCCCACTGTCTGTTTACATTTATTATGTCGATTGATATGTGGATGTGGTCATCCACATATCAATTGACATATTAAATAACTGGTTAAAATACCGGCCCTATAGATTTTTATGGCAATAGCAAACAATGAAGTCACTATTTGCCACTAATTAACTATTCTAAGCAACTAAATAAAATTTTACAGTTAATTTGGAAATACATCAGGTTCTAGGGCTAAAATATAGTTTTTAAAAAGAAGTTGTGTCAAGTGTGTTTGTTGCGTGTGAATTATTGATTAATGATGTAAATTGTTCATGGAACCTGGCCCTTATTTTACTGGCACAAGAGAGAGCTATTGCTTTAGCATTCTCTTCTCATTTTTGATGGCAACAGAAAGTACATCTTACATCATACTTGTAACTGTAAAAAGTACAGCAACATTTATTTCCCATGTAGGATTTTCTTCTAAAGATTTATAAACAAATTCAGTACATACCTGAGCTTGTCAGTGGTGAGGTCCATGCCGTGGAAGTTGCAGAGCACATTGCGACCCTGAACGTCTTCAGCGATCAGACGGAACTTGCGGAAAGACCTGATAACAAAGATTTTATATAAGTTTTGTTGAAATTTCATTAATGAAGATTTGTCTCAGCCTTGTTTATCACTAGCTACGGAAATATGGTTTTTAAATTATCTTATTTCAGACATTGGACAGTCCATAATAGAAATAGTAGTCTTCCTTGACCTGGCGATTGAACCCAGGCAGGACACTAATGGCCAACTACTCAAACACTACTCAACTTTAAGTTGCTGTCAAGTCTTGTGCTGTTGTTATCACTTTGTAGAAGTGATTGACATTATGAGACTTAACGGCATCTCAAACTAAGTAGCGTTTGAGTATTTGGCTATAAGATCAGCAGTCAAGCTTGCAACCACTAACCCTATAAAGCCATGTACAAACAAAGTAGTATAATCCAAATAAAAACTGGCCAAGTGGCAGTCGACTCATGCACCAAGGTTACAGTACCATTTTCAACATTAGACACTATATTTTAGGCAAAAAAATCTCGTTCACTGTATGGGAACCCCCCTTAAATATTTATTTTATTCTGTTTTTAGTATGTTGTTAGTGGCAACAGAAATACATAATCTGTAAAAAATTAAATTGTCTAGCTATCATGGTTCATGAGATACAGCCTGGTGACAGACAGTCAGACGGACAGTGGAGACATAGTAATAGGGTCCCGTTTTTACCCTTAGGTGTATCTCAAAGGGGCGTGGAAAGAAGTATGATGCAACTAAGGCTATGAGACAAATGGAAAGCCACAAAAATTAGGAATGTCACCAAAGTGGCAGACGTGGGAGTTAAAACAAGAACGCTGAGAGTACGGAACCCGAAAAATGTTAGATTACATTTGTTTGTAGCAACGACACAAGGTACCAGAGTATATGTAATACAGAGGCATTTCAGTGCGGTAGCATATACTTTCTGCAGACAAAAACGATATGAAGACCATATGGTATTCCTTCATATAGCTGGACTGCAGTAAACATTAATTCTCATCTAGTTACTGAACCATTATGCTGATTGGTTGCTATTATTATGCTAAACACATGTGGGATTGTCGTCAACCATTCACAGCAGCTGACAGGGATTCAAAAATGGAAACAAGTCTAAAATGTAATTTACCTTTCAGCATCAGTGTCAGCTTGAAGATCGGCCAGCGAGACTTCAAATACACGGCCCTTCAAACCTTCAGAGGCAATTTTTGTTCCCTAAAATAAAAAAATCCAATATATTTTAATGAAACAGTTAAATATTACTACTGTTGTGACTGTTTTCTTAAATGTCAGAAGTAAATCAAAAGGGAACATAAGTTTTCATCAGATGTTTATCATTGCGAGCTAGGTGGATCATCATTGTAGGTGAACAATTAATAAGGCATAGTGCAAACTTTTTGATATAAAAACTCTTTGGGCATATAAAGTTTCACTTCTGATGTTTTCTGTTTTATTCTTGCAGCCAGTAAACTTTTGTATTAATTACCCCCCAAGTTTTCATTCATAAAGTTTGCATGCATTTCTTCAAAAGTTCATGTCTTGGTTACCATTTTTTCTAGAATCATTAAATTTTTACTGATAGCCATTAGAATTAAAACAATCTATCACTTTATGACACATTGAAATAAAAATACCACATGTTTGCTCATTGAAACAATAATAAATAAATCACAGATTAGGGAAAAACTGAAATTGCTTAGTTTGATGGATTTATTTGACTGTAAATAATATTCTCATGGAATTTATCGATTGGCAAACGAGTGGAAACATTTGCAGTCAACACCTGGCGTTTAGGTTATGTTCAAACAATGGCAGAACTCAATAAAACTTTAAAAATACCATTGAACATGGCCATGTGGTATTTCTTTTACAAAATTCGTGAAATTGAAAGCAAGTAAATTCGCATTTTACCGCCTAAAAGACCCCTAAAGTATAATAATTTTATTGCCGGTAGCAGGCAATACCAAGGCATGAACTTTTACAACTTAGGTCTAGGGTTAGAAAAGTTTACATACCTGAGTACGGTTGACAAGGGTGGTTCCCACTTGTCTCTTCGTGAACATGGACGGTGCCTTGACATCGTACCAGTCTTTACGGGTGAAGGGATCGACACTGAAAATGTATAGGTAACAATGTAACATAACCTCTAAACCTTAACCAACAACTCACCACACTATGTAAGAAATATTTATTACTGCATGCCATTTTCTTTATATCACGAGAATTAACGATATAATCACACTGCAACATGCAAATCACTGGTAAAACTAAGATGTAATGCGAAAACATCTTGACACGAGACATGAAACTTGTATCCGAAAATATTCGCGACATCACATTTATCACAGGTTTGGTCTAAAGTTTAACCGAAAGATTATTACATTGTTTGATAGATTTAAGGTTTATTGGAGACTTACATCTTCTTCTTAACACCCTTTTTACCGCCTTTCGAGAGGCCTTTATTTTTACCAACCGCCATGTTCAATAACTAACTTTAGAAAGACTTTATTTTGTTTATGGATGTGAGTTGAGTCGTCTTGCAATGTCCAACGACAACATAGAGTAGCAGAATCTTTTAGTCGATTGTTCTGGAATATATTATGCTTCGTTTAAAAGCGAAATGCAAATAGTCGAGTTTAAAACCATTTAGCAAGTAAAAATATGCCATCTCAGTTTGCCCTGATCCCAAACCAATGCCAAACCTCAATAAAAAGGGTAATATTTCTTAGAGAGGATCTTAGATCAAAATTTATTGCTGTTCTATCCGCTTAACCGGCCGGTTAAACTCATGATCTTGATCTGTCTTTTTATGAATGTTGCTCGGTAGCTATAGCCCGCGACTACGTCTGCGTATTATTTTTACTGGTCCCTAATTTTACTTTTTGTAAAATATATATAGCCTTTAACTAGCACTCAGGGGTAAAACGTCTGACAGGCAAGCGCGGCCTGCGGTGGCGGCCAGATGTGTTCAGCAGCCAGAGCCGCGGCCTGCGGTGGTCCGCCACTGCAGGCCGCGTGTGTCTGTGAGACGCTTGCAACTCACTATAATTTATTAAGTAAAGAATTACAAAATCGGACAAATAGTTGCGGAATAAAAAGTAGTGATGGTGATTGATGATGATGACAGTGATATAGGTAGTGAAGATAAGATGGTTGATTCCTTCACTTCCACTGTCACATCGAACACGAGAAACTGAGAAAGTTAATTTAAGTTGAGTAGTCGGGTTTGGTAAAAGCGTTATGATACAAGATAGGTCTCTACCGACAACCCCAGAAATTAAACAAAAAAAGAACAGCACAACAAAAGTTTAAACGCCTACTGAAAATTAAATACAATAAACTGATATATTGAAACGAATGAAAATGAGTAGGCGCTTTAATTTAACACTATAGTTGACAAAAGATTAGCTAAATAAAACTTTGTTCGAATAGAATTTCTTCTTCTAGATTTTGCAATAGTGAAGATGTGTTCACTATTGCGAAATTCTATTTAGATGGTTTCCTTTTATGTTTTATCAGAGTTAAATTTTGCCCTTTTATTGAAGGTTTCGGTTGACGCCTGTTGCCGCCATAGTAATCTAAAAAAAAAACAGGTTGCCGCCCTATTGATAAGAACACGACCGACGCGAATTATTCGTTCATGAGCAAGAAGAGGCACTGACTGATTGAATGGAATGAATTAAATAAGAAATCCATTCATTCAGTAACCGCGGCGATAGAAAGCGGTTGTGTCACGCTTTTATTTATTTTTACTAAAAAGTGTTATTTCGTGAAATCGCGTCACCAATAACAAATAGTAACGCCTGAAATCGGGTGCGGTGTGAAGTTAAACTATTACTTTAGAATTAACGGTGGTGTAGTGTTTCAAACATGGGTGCTAAGGTGTCCAGAACAGATTTTGAGTGGGTTTACACGGAAGAACCTCATGCAAGTCGCCGGAAAATTATCCTAGGTACGAAATTACGTCATGTATCATATAAAGTAACGAATTGACCACTATGTACTTGTTATATTTACACAGCTAACTAGATTCGACGAAGTAAATTTTGTTCTTTTCGTCTAATTTGAACTATGAATTAAAAGGTCACGAGTCACGGTTCCGCCTATGATTTTGGTTGACAACAGTCTTCACGAATTTTGTGAACAATGTAGCGCTTGATTTTCCCCTAGTATTTTAGAAACTAGGGGAGTTTCTGGTCCACTGACCAGAACAACGAGACCCACGGGAGAGAGAGGCTAACGATGACCCACTGGTCATCGTTAGTCTCTTCCACAAAAGCCAATAGAGTTGAAGTCCAAGTATGTCTAGCAGCAATATTTGATTGGGTCTCCTCCCTTTCCGTAGTAAATAAAACTAGTATCAATAAAGCACTTTCTGTAATTTTCCTACTAGGTATTTACTGAAATATTTATTTATAGATTCTGTGTAACAATACAAAAATATTTTATAATCAGCTGACTTATTATTTATTTATTTATTTATTTATACTTCATGCACAAAGGTACAAAGGCGGACTTAACCCTGAACTTGAAAATATAAAACCCTGATATTGAATGACTTATAGCTTACTTAAGTATACCAGAATTAAAAACTATTTGCAACCAAATTAAAGTAAGTATGCTCTTAAACCAAATCTCACTATCTAATAGTGTAGTATCTCTAGAGAAATATAATAAGATAAAAATAAATCAGACACTAATCATAAAATCAACAGTAATACGTTGTCTGAGCTACAATTTGGGAAAACATAGGTTTAAACTTACAAGTATAGTTATAACTTAGATTGTGTAGAAACTTACGGCGAATAAACTATGATTATGAATGTGGTTTACAGATGGATGAGAGAGAACGAATGGGCAGTTTTTAAGTAGTTTTATTTTAGTTTTTCTTTAGTGTCCGCAATTATAATAAAATGTATTTTTGTGACTGTATGGTTCGGTTCCCACAGACAAACCGTAAAAACGGTTTTGTGGGGCATAGTTATAAGTTAAGATTTTGTAAACTTTGTTTATAATAAATAAATAAATAATAATAATAAGATCGAATACTAAATCAGATATTTTGATAAAGGTAAGTGTAGCTACATTTTTATAAGATAAATATTGTAAGTATGTAACTGCAATAAATGAACAACTTTATTACTAATGTTTGTATGTCACTTACTGTGACGGGACACAGCAGATAACCACACTATTTTGCAATACCTGTGTGCACAAATAAACATATTATTTGATTTGAACTATGCTATTATCAGAGTGTTGTCTTAAGATTTATTATCAAGACTATAACTTCTGCCCACAACTTCATTTGCATGACACTCAACAAGTGTAACTTTCTTATGATTTCCAATATTTTTATAATATAACTAGCAGGCCCGGCAGACCGTTGTCCTGCCCAGAAGAACAAACTAGAACCCGACTACAGCGCTACCTACCAGGGCCAATTGTGAATCTAAACCGTTCTTGAATCCACTGGAACACACACAAATTTTTTATTAAAATCGGTCCAGCTGTTTAGGATTAGTTCAGTCACACAAAAGAATTATAATATGTGTAAATATAAAATATAGTCCAAATTGGACAAGTAGTTTCAGAGATTAGGGTGTTCAAACTAACAAACTCTACAGCGTTTTAATATTTGTTTAGATATCTATCAGTAATGTTAAGGTGCCTTCTAAGTGGATATCGTCCGTCATTATAGAACATCAGACAGAGGGGTGATACAGACATCGTCGTCTACAGCAATTGAGTTTGATGAATCAATGTTTTATTTAATAGATTATTGAGACAGACAGTCACCGATTATTTTTTATTCTTTTTCTTTTCCCTGATCTTGCAATCAATCTTCATGATTATGAGCAAATGTGGTGTAAGAATGTCAGTGGCAGGGAAAGGTATTCCTCATTAGGAATTTTTGCCTTCTTTAATTTCAGTGGCTTAGTTGGTGTTGCCGAGTTCAAGGATTCTGCGTCGTTTCAACCGGTTTATGCAATCAGGTAGTGTGAGCTGGACTGCCAGATGGTTAGGATGGTTTTCCAATCTGATTTTATATTTCTTTAGACATGCCTTGATTTCCTCTTTTACTGTCAGCATGTTTAGGTGTTCATGAACCTCTCTGTTTCTTATGAACCTCTGTGTTTCTTATGAACCAGGGTGCCAATTTGTTTAAGTTTGAGGTTCTGGGTTCTTTGGATTTTATTTATGTAGCCTTTAGCTTTTCTTGGGGTTCAAGCTGTCTGTACCAGACTTCATAAAAATTGGTCTTGTAGTAGAGCTGTGAAAATGCAACAAACAACATATCTCACTAATTTATAATATTAGTATGGATTGTTCAAGCCATACTTTCTTACCTAAAAACAATACATTCCATAATTTTTTTTTTAAATAGTCCATTATTTAATGATTCATTGGAAATCATCATATTTTAATTACTGAACACTGTCTATTAGTTAGGTACATTACTTAGTCATTAGTAACACCAACTTATATGTCAATGCGAATGTTTATCTTTAATTTATAAATATTTAAGCAAAACGTTTTTTCTTCCATTTGTTGCTGTCAAACATAACATTATCATTCACTCCTTTATTTGTGTGATTAGTCACACAATCTATTTTAAGGGATTATGTGAGGCCATTCTGTGTTCTTCCACTCTAGTTATTACCATTAAGTACTGGTAAAAAAAAAAAAAAAAAAAAAAAAAAAAAAAAAAAAAAAAAAAAAAAAAAATATATATATATTTAAAAGTAACGATGTGCTCTAGGGTTTTGATTAGTCAATCTAAGTGGCAAGGAGCACCAAAATGCGAAAAACTGGATTTATAGTTGTTTCAAACAAAGTTCCTCTTGTGTTAAAGAAGCAGTACCTAGTGTAATATTGATACATTGAAATTGATAATTATTTTTACTGTAAAAGTAGATTTTTGAAAAAGTTCATAATTATTATTACCATAAACTGGAATACACATGATGTGAAAGCATCAACCAAAAAGAGGCTGAAAGATAATCTTGCTCTACCCTGTTATAGGGCTGTTGCTGGATGTAACTACTTTCCCATTTTAAAGACTATTATTTACTGATAAACAAAACAAATACATATATCTTTATCAGTCATATCTTTAAGATATGTTATGTATGATAGACAAAGTTAGATTGCAGTCTAATTGCATGTAACAGTCACGTGCCAGGTATTGTATGTAAAGTAGAATTTACATGAACATGATAGCTTGATATCAGTTCTGTGATTTACATACTATTTCATAGTGGGTGGTTACAACTTCAGATCAGACTAAAATTGAGTTTGTTTCAATATTTAACGTAAAATCATGCATCTATTCCGTAAAAAGGTATGTTGAGGTGTACGGAGCCCATATGCATGGTACTAGGATGGGACAGAGATATATAACAAATAAAATATTATACACACAATCGAACACAGAGGTTAGTCTCTTTTAGGCTGTCTGTCTGGTACATTGAGACTTGGTTGCCAAACAGTAACACCTCTCATTTTACAGAAAATGAAGTCTAATAATTTTTGTTATACATAGTCAGATCATAAAAAAAAATTCAAATTCAGTAAAAACGTCCGAAAATCAGCTTTTTTATCTGAACTTTGGCCCGTCATAATGCACTCACACATTGAAAAAGTAAAAAAAACAGCTTCAAAGAAACCTTGCACATGTAATGAAGATTCTAAATTTTTACAAACATTTTTACCAAAAACTTGCACTTAAGAGGAAATACCACGGGCTAGAGAATTGAAAATTAGGTATTTGTAAAATCTATTGCTGTCGCGCGATGCCCGAACACGAACCGCAGAGCGCGATAGAGACAACTGCTGCTTTGACCGAAAATACCTATTAAAAGTACACAAAATCAATGATTCGTAGTCCCCTGATTTCTTCTCCAAAACTTAACCGATTTAACTGCTTTATCATTAAAAATAAAGAAAGGCTTTTGCCGTGTTCCCATGTTTTCTATTTTTAATATAATCAAGTCAAATTTGTTTTCTGAATGTTTGAACACAGCGGAAAATCATGCCAATTTTTTAGGTTTTTGAATATTCATATCTCTTTTAATAATAAATTTATGAGAAAACGGAAAACATAGGGACATGCCAATAGTAGCCATGGATATTTAAAAAAGAAAATTGATCTACTGGCATTATCCAGGGAGGAAACAGGGGACTAAGTTTGTATGGAAAAACGGCCCTTGTGTTTCCTCTTAAGGCTTTTTCAAAAACACGTATGTCCTGGAACAAGTTTTGTAAAATTTCCGCGCGCCAGTTTTCCTGTGATGTTATCGCGTTCTCACTCACTCGATGATTTTCGAGCATTGCGTTGGTAGAAACAAAATTTTTTTCAATCACGCTCGAATTGACGTTCGTTCGATGGGGATGGGTGCTCCCCATGAAGTTCTGTTCTTAGTTGAAAATCCTATGTAATAGGAAGCTTGTTGTCAATAACCAACCACAAATGGACAAATTCAATTTTCTAAAAGAAAATCCCTATAAAAAAATCGCGACACGAGCATGAAACCGGTTACCGTACGTTCAGGTTACCGTACGTTCAGTTGTCGCCCACTAGTCCAACGGGCAGTTTCAGAAGCCAATGGTTATCGTCAATCGTCAAGCAATAAAACTGGTTTGTAATCATCAAACTATTTATAGAAACTGGTATGATTACTAACAAGTGGAATGTTGAAAAAAAAACCTAAAGCAAGTGATGAAATAAAAAAATTACATCATAATACTATAAAAATGAATCGCCGAAATGTATGTAAGCGCATAACTTCCGAACGGGTGCACCAAATTGGATATTTTTTTGGGTTTGTTATTGTCAGAGTTTATATAAAAGAAAATTTCAGGTAGGTAGGGTAGGTTGGGTTGTGTAGGGTAGGGTAGGGTACTAAACTACCTAGTTTAGTAGGGTAGATAAATAGGGACAGGACAACATCTGTCGGGTCAGCTAGTATTACATAATTGTTCTTTTATTTTATCGGTCTGTGCAAATAGTATAAAGAGGTATTAATACTTTTTGTTTGTAAGTGGTAATGTCTGGAAATTCTAATACGATTACAAACATTATTTCACGAAAGGGAAAGTTACTTTATTGACTACTTGCTTGCTTCTGCCCGCGATCTCGTCCGCCTACATTCAAGCGAATATCGCGGATACAGATGGAGAAGCGGATTAAAAGGTAGCCTATGTCTTTGCCCAGGGTTCAAGCATTTTTCTCATCGGATTTCATCAAAATCGACTGTTTTTTCGTGAAAACGTAAGACAGAGTTACTTTCGCATTTATAATATTAGTATGGAAGTATGGTTGTTTTGTATGGTACACTTATCTTCCACGCGGACGAAGCCGTGACCAGAAATTAGTGTCATAATATAAATTTCATAACTATTTTAGCGAATAAGTACCAAATTGGCGACCGACTGGCAAGGGAAGGGTATCTGCCTCGGCGAAACGAGGTTGACAAATCTACGTTTTGCTGACGACATTGTCCTTTTGTCTTCATCAGCCATGGAACTGGAAAAAATGCTGCAAGAACTCAGCAATGCAAGCCTTGCAGTTGAATTGAAGATGAACATGTCAAAGACTAAGCTCATGACCAACAGCTCAAACATTAACGTGTATATAGATGGAGAGAGAATGCACTATGTCCAGGAATACATCTACTTGGTCCAAGTGGTCTCCTTCCAGGCAAGGCAAGATAAGGAAGTTGCCAGACGCACGGATAATGCCTGGAAGAGCTACTGGTCCATGAAAGAGCTGTTTAAGGGTGATTTACCTATCCCCTTAAAACGCAAGCTAATGGACGTGTGCATTCTCCCCATCTTGACTTATGGTGCACAGACTTGGTCTTTGACGAACATCCAGAAGTCCAAACTCAAGGTTTGTCAACGAGCGATGGAGCGCAGCATACTTAATGTTAAACTTACAGACCACATACGAAACACCACACTGCGCTCCAGAACGCAAATTGTCGACGTAGGTCAAAAAGCCGCTAAACTGAAATGGGACTGGGCGGGGCATGTCTGCCGGATGCCGGCTAAGCTGTGGGCCCGCATATCACAAGACTGAAGTCCTGACACAGTAAGGCGGAGTCGCGGTAGACCAAGGAGAAGATGGCGGGACGCCTTGTATGGCTTCCTCGCGAATTGGCGGGATGAGGCACAACATAGAGAGAAATGGAGGGAATGGGGGGAGGCCTTTGCCCAGAAGTGGGACAGCAACGGCTAGCAAAAAAAAAAAAGTACCAAATCCTTTTCACTTCAGGTTAGTGAAATCGGAAATGAGAAGGATGTGAATTCGGGGGTGATTTGTTATAGAATAAATTGCACTGCGATGTCTCATAATTATGACCTAAATTACGTGCGTTTTCTTGCAATTTAGTTAATGTGAGTAAATACTTACGAATCGCGAGTTTTGACTCACGGTCAATGTGTTGTTTATTTTCATGATAAAGTGGCAAGCACGATAGCGAGTGTTGAGAGCATAAGGCTAGGTCGTAGTGCTAGCGTTTTGAGTCACAAGATATTATGACGAAAAATGTATTGATATTGTCAATATTATGGCGACATTTGTGTCGCCGCTATAAACGGAACTACAACTGACGTATAGAGCTCAAACCTTGCTGAGCCCGGCACCAGATCGATGTATGTATTTCCTGTGTTAGAGGAGGTTCTTGAAATTAAACACGACAAAGCAATTTAGCACTTCTATATTAATAAAGAGTACGTAGGCCACTGATGGCGCCAGGTCAAACAATACCTTGCTATAATAATAAGACTAACGTTTCTAAATACGAAAAAGTTCAGACGAAACATTTAGTCAATGCTTTCGACTAGCATGCTATTTCATGCAACCTTTACATTACACATTGCGCAAGTAAAGTTAGGATAGTAACGCACTTGTGATGCTCGGTGACTCGGTGTCAAATCGCATTGGCTGTTATTTATTATTTCTATTTATTTTTAGCCCGTATTGTCCCACTTCAGGACAAATGCCTCCTTTTCTACTTTCCAACCCTCTCTATCTTAAGGTGGCGGTCGGCAGGTGGTATTGCCAGACCCAAAGTGAGCTCGACGCGGCCACGCGGGACAAATAGGGACCCGGGGCGGCGCTCGATGTTGTCCGGCGTTGCGGAAGAGCGGTGGTGCGGCACCCAACGTTGGGATGCTCTTGATGTCCGCGTATTAATAAAAATCCAGGTGTTCAGAAGCCAATGTGGACCAATCCCATTCGCTTTAGAAAATTCAAAATGCAGCAGATGCAGGTTTTTTTTTATTTATTCATGTTGTTGGGGACTGTTGCGTCTTGCAAAAAAAAACGATGTTTGTAAGTAAATTGGAGGGCTACGTGATGGTAAATTGGAGAGCTACCTGAGCTCTCCAATTTTGTACAAACATCCTCGCTGTCAGTATGACCACAGAATTACGCAATCGCACCGAATGTTTACCTTAGGCGTCATCCGCTAACTGCGTGTAATTGTCTCTTATTAACTCATAAGGTACCAACCAAATTAGTACCCGTTTATTAATGTGTTGGAGTAATGTACCGTGCACGATAAGGCACACGACGTGTAGAAAGAGATATGCCGTTTCTAAAGCTGGGACTCGATTAGAGGCAGGCGCTGGTCGAGGCTGCTGGGTCGACTCGCGGCGTGGAAAGTGGAGACGCTGCCTTGGGTCGAGGCGTGACGCTACTTGAACCAGTGAGTCCTAGTAGTAAGGTTGCTCAATACGAGGCTCCTCAAATGGAGTCCCAGCTTAAGACACGTGTATATCGGCCTATCGAGGTTGCAGACTACAGGAATGTCAAAATAACAATTGAATACGGCCTAAAACGCAGTTGCGTCTGGCCGCAATATGGCGGCACTCAACGACGTTTTCCACCGTAATATAAATAAGTAACTACAGCAACTTTATCGACGTCCATCATGTCCAATATTTCTAGAAGCACCTGAAGCAGTGATGACGAAATGCGGCACACCGCAATAGAACCGAGACGATACGGTTAGCCGGAATACGGAGTGCCAGTGCAAGTGCGTTTTAGGCTTTACCAACGTATTATTGTCCTATTGCAGGATGGGTAATTGCTTCTTCTCATGCAGAGAAAGCATGAGTCCATGATCACCACGCTTGCTCAAAGCGGATTGGCGATCACAGACTTTTATGTATGTCCAGATTTCCTCATGTGGTTTTACCGAGGTCAGTGATGTCCAAGATTTACTTAGACAGTAAATATGGAAAAGAGAGTCACATTTCTACTTGCCCGTGCTCGATTGCGATTGCGAACCCACAACTGACTGGGCCATCATGAATCTATACTTAATATTGTAATCTGAAGAATTTTGTGTGTTTGTTGAACGCGGTTATGTACAGAACTACTGGTCCGATTCTGTAAATAATATAAAGCTGCGTTATCCTTGAAAGCTAAGGGCTATAATTGTTTAGCAAAATAATTAAGGATACGTAAGAAAACTGCTATGTCGGTGACATTAGAGCTTCGGCATAAATATGCAAGTTGAAGTGGCAATGGACAGGCCAAATCGCTCCAAGAACCGACCGATGGGGAAGAAAGGTTCTCGAGTGGCGACCACGAACTGGAAAACGCAGCGTTGGTAGGCCTCCCACCAGATGGACCAACGACATCGTTAAGGTCGCGGGTAACCGGTGAATGCAAGCGGCAGGTTTCCGCTCGTTGTGGCGTTCTATGGAGGAGGTCTTTGTTCAACAGTGGACGTCTTCCGGCTGATAATGTTGATGAAGAAAACTGACGCGGACGAAGTCGCAGGCAAACTATTCTGGGGAAACTATTCTGCTGCCGACTCACGTGCTATGATACAAAGATAGACCTTCTTAACTTCCGTCCCATTCATAGGCCTTATCTTGCACGTGTGTGGATTACTATAATAAATGTTCATGTTATCAAAATTATCGTTAACTCGATCAAATATAGCCCTGTATTCTTTGTGAATGAATGGGCTGTTCACCTATATTTGGCCGATAACGGATGTGTCATTTAAATGGCGATTTCCGTGGATGTTTGTTTGGCAAATAAATTCAGGTACTATGTTCAATGGACAAACCGTAAGGTTTGGGACGTAAACATGCATTTCAATGTCAAAGCATTTATTTAACCCTTTGACCGCGACAGTCATGTATAGATGACAAACCACGCCACGGTCACGACTACATGACAGACGAACTACTACTCTATGGCATTACGTATAGAAACCTAATTCCATAGCGTGGCGCCGAGGGCACGTTTTTGCTTCTCTGACGTGGTGGCAAAAGGTTAAATTAAACCATTTACAAGCACTTTTGAATTGTCAAGGAGTCAGTCAATCAAAAGGTTGAAGCTGGTTGCTCGTTCTAAAACGTAGGTAGGTTACTACGGAGAAGAACGAGCAAGAAACTCCACGGACACTCTTTACAATCAAGTGTTTACAATAAATGTCTGATCAAGTCTAACACAATAAAAATTCTTTGACTGAGAATCAACACCATTTTGAACCCAAAAGCCCTTCTTTATTTCCTTTGGCTTACATTCTGGAAAGAAGAAATGGCGCTATAACTATAACCTCCCTAACAACAGGATCAGATAGTACGGAAAAAACGAAGTTTATCCGCTGCATATCTACTGTCAAATGTTAGCTGTTGTATTAAGTTGTAAATGGTTTTGGATTTTCAATAGCTAAAGTGATTTGCTCCATTTCTACCCGCGGGTGTCTTAGAAGGCCACAGAAGGATATTGACCAGAGGATGGGCAGCAGCGTCCTTCTGAGTACCATAACACCTACTGCGATCGCCAACATGCATAGGCCAAGCATGGCGACTACGACTGAAACTCGTGATTTGAGCCCGAGGCTCTACGCCTAGTAATGTCATTGGATGGCTTAAAAGCAGGCGATGTTCCTGACAGTAAGTGGCCAACGCCTTTGGACATCTACAATAGCAAAAGTATTATTGATGTTTTGCTCATTGCCTAGCCAGGCATCAAGATCAAATGTCCTATCATATGCCTGTCTGTAATTACACCAGTGTTTATATTCGTACTCCTCAAAACGGAAGACAGCAGAACCAGGTCCTTACATTTTGTTTTTATGCCATTGTATGGTAAACGTGGTCCTTATCTGCTGGCCTCCTAGAGAAGCTCAGAGTCACCCAGCGAGCCACGGAGAAAGCCATGCTTGGAGTTTCTTTGCGCAATGGACAGACCACATCGCTCGAAGTACGGATAACCGATGGAGAAGAAAAGTTCTCGAGTGGCGACCACGAACCGGACGACGCAGATGGACCGACGACATCGTCAAGGTCGCGGTGATAACCGGTGGATGCAAGCGTCAGATTGCCGCTCATTGTGGCGTTCTATGGGGGGACCTATGTTCAGCAGTGGACGTCTTTTGGGTGATGATGATGGTAAACAATCCGACGGCCTACCTGAGGTTAAGCAGTCGTTGCCATCCCAGATACAAAGTTGAATGGTGTCATGTGTCTGTAATTACCCGGCCCCCACCCATATAACCTTCAAAGCACACAATGGTGCTTGGCGTTAGGAACAAGTATGATAGTAGTAATTCCCCGGGCAAGCTCCCTCACAAAGACCATGACTAAGAAATCTGTGTTAAGAATGATGTGCGTTGAAAGAAGCAAGAAAAATTCCCATTTCTTTCCATTTCCTTTTTTTTTCAATGTTTCATTCGAAAGTTTCAAGAAAAGCCAGCATATTTAATGTTTTTTTATTTTTAGTATAACCGATAAAAACCGACGAATATGAAACGGGAATGAGAAACGGGAAACATTTCCAGATTCTTTTTTTTTTTTTCAATATGGAGGGACGTACTTAGGTATTATTTGTAACTTAAGATAACTATGTTTTAATTCTTTACATAATAATACGAACTATTTTAAATACGTTTTAAATTTTTTTTCAAAATATTAAGCGAGAAATTCTTTTTTATGGAACATGCGAGCAAAACGAAAAAAAAAACAATTTGATTTTTTCGGTATTATCAACGCCAAGTTCTCGTTGGGTATTTTTCCTCAACAACAAATTACAATAGAAATCAGACATTGCACCTCCGAGATGACCTTCAAAATGGATTCATTTGTTTCTTGACACACTTGGTGACAGGATCGTAGACCGATAAGGGTTGATTGCAGACCAAATGTGCGATAAAGGTAGATTATAGTTAATCGTCCGAACGCAAATATAGCCACGTAAACTTGATTATTATGCTAATAGGCATTAAATACTGCGTGTTCTTTATCTTATCTAAAAATACTGTGTACGTGATAATGTGACCAATACAATACAGTAAGCTGAATAGGTACTACATTGAATTTTTATATGGAACCGTCTCGCACTTTTTAATCCTGAAAGATAAATGGTCGTTGAATTGACTAACATGCAGACAAGAACATAATTCGTTTTTTATTGCTCTTTAACTTCATTGTTATCACATATAGAAGCCAGAATTATTGTAACCACCCGGTTAACTTTGTTTGTACTCGTAAACTTTGATTGAAAAAAGTATTCGTAAGCACGTAAAGCCGGCTAAGAAAAAGCCGGATCGATCGGTTACGCTTGGCGCGGTCGGTCCCTGGATGGGTGACCATACGTTTCATTCCGTGCTTCGGAAAGCACGTTAAGCCGTTGGTCTCGGCTGTCATTTATAGATCTTTGACAGTCATTATAGGTAGTCAGAAGCTACAAAATCTACCAACCAGTCTTACTAAGGTGTATCGTGATACCCAGCAGCTGGGTTGTGGAGGTCCGATAGGCAGTCATTCCATGTAAAACACTGGTATTCGGCTGCATCCAGTTAGACTGGAAGCCAGCCCCAATATAGTTGGGAAAGGGCTGGGCAGATGATGATGATTTAAAAATAAGTAAATCTATATTGCCCATTGCGACACTGCGTACTGGTTGATGATATTATTATGAGGAAATTTTAGTTCTAGCCGGCGCAACCCGAACGATGTTTTCCAACACCGCCATAATTACATAATTAAACGAACTTACCTGGAGTGAAGTGAAAATTATACGAAGAGCTTAATCCGAGATATCTTCTATATTCACTATGTAATTCTACAATCTCCGCATTGTGTGTGTCGCGAATATTTAGAGAAAAGCGGAATGCTTCGTATCCAAAACTGACACACTGCCCACTGGCAACACTATATCTGTAACTCATTCATATATTGAAGTAATTTGCGCTGGGCCCATAACATATAGGATGGCGTCGGTATCTTTACCTCAGAAGTTATAAACTGTTAAAAACCTTGTTAGCAAGTTTCTTTTAGCAACACATCAGGGTTTCCTAGTCCCTGCTTCTGGTCTTCATTTAATGTTCACAAATGAAGACCCACTTGAGTGTTTATGACAACAATTAAAACTGTTACGTGTTAATTAGTAACTAATGAAGTAGGTACTAAACCAATTAGGATTGTTAGGGTGATGAGCTGTGTTTGGGGTTTCTTAATGAGACAGAATCAGGATTGAACAAGTCTGTGAAAAAAGAATAGGTATTTCCGTAGGTATATAGGTGGTCTAATTGCCACCACGTTCAACGCTCCGCTTCTTTACGTGAACACCATTTCAGAACAGAAGAACACCATCCCAAAGATTAGATGTCTTTGCAAATTTTGTGTCATTCAAGTAGATTGAACATCCGAGATTTTACGATTCTGTAATAATGTTCACGCAAATAAGCGGAGCGGTGAACGTTGTGGCAAATACCACAAATGAAATCTCCCTTGTCGAATTTTAAAGTTTTGTAGCAGATCATTAAACTTATGGTTGGTTGACTGTCAAAAATATATGTTAACTGCATGGGAGACTGTACATTGACTGCATTCCACTCCCCCCCCAATCCGTTTGGACTATGCACTTTTAGATCACGCAGCAAAAAACATACACCAATGCTTTTCTGTAAATATCCAATAGTCTTAATTATATAGTACCTAGATCTATTATGCTTTGTGGGGTACGTGTGCCTCGACTATTTCACACAAACTCGTGCAGGACTAACGCTGGTGTGCGCGTGCCTCTTCGTCACCTCGTTGATGCATATAACACTCATTTTATGGAGCTCGACATATTTGCTCTTTCCAAACATTGTTTTAAGGCAAGAGCAGTAGAGTTATTAACTTCATAAATAGAATCTTTCATATGTTTTTTTTAATTTCTCTCATCTTAACAGTCTTTTATGATGCATACTGTATGTCTGTTTTCTATTAACTTCTTTTTTGTTAATTCGTGAACAATGGTGTGGGTTACATGTGCAGTAACATAAATATGGAACAGATTATGTAAGATAACTGTATTTCTAAGTATCGTGCTAATTTAAAAATTTTTAGTTAAGCTTGGCATGTAACTGTTTTTTGTCCCTAACAAATAAAATAAATAAAAATATCCTCGTTAGTCAATATAGGTTAAATGAGATTGAACTGAGGTGTGATGCTAAGGATTAACAGGTTACCTCAATATCGACTGCTGGTTGCTTAAGTTGCTTTACGTATCGGATCGAATTCTTTATCTAGAAGCATTGACCTAGCCAAAGACCTTTAGACAGTAGTGGCGGCCATTATGGCCAATGTGCGATATCTACACATTGTTTTAAGTTGGGTGACACGGTGCCATGCACTGAAAACTGAACACAAAACAGACCATTGTCTAACTTAATGTATAGAGAAAATATTAGATTTTTTTGTACATCTGTAATCAACTATACTTAACCGATTTAAAATAATCTTTGACCCATAGTAAGCTATAGTATCAACGAGAAACATATGCTGTAGGTTATTATAAAAAAAAATAGGAGCATACGCGGGCATAGTGTTGAGTATTTTATACTATCAAATGTTTTCACATTCCAATATTTGTAACAATTTCAATTGAAATGACCTAGTTTTGTTAAACATTTGATTGAAGTACATTAACTATCGTTAAGTACTTAATATGATAGGTAGTACAAAATGCTCGTTGCAGGAAATGGGAGTGTGTTTCATACTAACACAGTGTGAATATTAGTACTACCGTACAGTAGCGACACGCCCTATCTCCCTCCGAAACACTGATCCTCACCGCTTCCCGCGTCGAACCTGCTCTCGAAACTGCTTCAAGCGGCGCGTAGACACGCACACACACGCACGTATTTTTACAGGTCTGTTATTTTGGTAGTAGTGTAGGTAATTAAATCGTTTCGTTTGTATGGAGTGTCGTAGGTACTAGATTCTGCCCGCGACTTCGTCCGCGTAGATAAGTATAACCGTAAAACATGTCCACGACACACGGCTTCGACTGCCCCGCTGGTCTTGTGGTTGCAAGCAAGACTGCTGAGCGTGGGGTCGTGGTCGGGCAGCGGTATTTTTTATTCTATTAAGAATTTCTCAGTACCGGCCCAAAACTTGGTGGCGTGATCCCCCGTGTCTTGGAAAGCCCCCGCGGTCGTGTCAGTTTGTTGTCCTATCAGATTATGAGCGTGGTGATGAGGTGAGGGAAGAGAGAGTGCATCTTTGTCTACGCATACACTCGTACTCTATAATTCCTGCGTACTTGACTGATCTCTATGGAAATTGACCGCCATGACCGAAATTCCGTCGGGGGAATACAATGCAAAATGGGAGTGTGCAGTAAACCGGCGTAAATTGGGTCAAAACAAAGTAATCCACGTTAACATTTCTCCCATTTTTGGAAATAAATGATTGTGCATATTTGCCGTGTGTGAAATGTCCCCACATATTATATTATTCTTATGAACTAATATTACCAGTATTTTAATTTTTTGTGGTATCGTCCTCACCCTGTATGCCTGGTTTTCGACATTTGGCATCATCATCATCAGCTGGAAGACGTCCACTGTTGAACAAAGGCCTCCCCATAGAACCCCATAATTTTGTCATTGTGAGGAGCGGTTGACATAATCTCCACGCTTGGCAGGCGTCTTGGGGATTGCATTGAGGTTGTTAAGTACACGTAAGCCGTTGTTCCCGTAATCGCTTTCTACGACACCCTTTGGATGAAATGGGAGGCTGCTATACTGGTGACATTTGGCCTTTTCCATTAGTAATACAAATAAAGACTTTTATTATGTTTGTCCACAGAAAAGTATCCTCAAATAAAGAAGCTCTTCGGCTACGATCCTAACTTCAAATGGGTGGTGACTGCAATGGTGTTGGTGCAGATAATCTCCCTGCCTTTCGTGTCACAACTCAGCTGGCCGATGTTGCTGCTGGTGTCTTACTGCTTTGGAGGAGTCATCAATCATTCTCTTATGTTAGGTAAGTCAGCATCATTTATTTTGTTGGTGTGTAAAGATATTAACGCTCGGTATATTGTAGCCCGTACCGTGACCAGTGGCGTGCCTTCCATTAAAGCCGAAAAGCCGGGCTTGCTATCTTATTATTGCTATACAGCCGAGACGATAAAAAAAGCATAATAGTATGGGTGTGATTTTACGGAACGATGAATTTTGAAGAAATTTATCGGCGGTATTTATTCTTAAATCTTAGCACGCAACTTACCGTGACCTACGGTTGAAGTTCGACCGTCAGGCGCGTAAGCGTCAGATGACGTCACAGTAAGACTTGTTGTTCATGTGTGCGTGAGACTGGTACTGATACGAACTCACATGTTTATGCATTTCTCGATTCTCGTGAGTGCCTTGGCACTAATTTGTTTTTTTTTTCTTTGTGTTAGTCTGTGATGTCCTCCTTCTGGGCAAACGCCTCCCCTGAGTCTTTCCAGGTATCCCATTCTGCGCCCATGCATTGCGCTCCTAGGTTATCTCGCAACCTCCTCCTGGGCCTGCCTCAGCGACGCCGACCATTTATTTTAAGGCACCCATTGCGTGGCTGATGTGACCCGCCCAATCCCATTTAAGCGGGTAGCCTCTCGCATTTTGTTCGAGCGTGTGGTGCGGGGTCTACTGCTACTGCTTGCCTAGTGGCAGCACCAAGACGTGAACTAAAAGCATTTAATAAATTATTTACTTAATTGGGCTACTTCAAGCATGATTGAGCTTAATTGACTCTATACAAAGAGTACATTTTTTATACTTAGACCATATTGACTCATTTACTTAAGTATACCACACCTAAATGCCATTATCATCGTCCTGCCCCTATCCTAATGAATTAGACATTACTTTATTCGATAAGAGGTCTTGAGTTACGTACCTTATAGACAATAATGTATACTATACCCTGTTCACAATAAGATTAGACATAAACACCTTTTTTACAGTCCCTTCAACCGATTTTGACTTCTATTCCGTAGGCTTAAGAGGAAACACAAGGGCCATTTTTCCATACAAACTTAGTCCCCTGTTTCCTCCCTGGATAATGCCAGTAGATCAATTTTTTTTTTTATATCCATGGCTACTATTGGCATGTCCCTATGTTTTCCTTTTTCTCATAAATTTATTATTAAAAGAGATATGAATATTCAAAAACCTAATAAATTGGCATGATTTTCCGCTGTGTTCAAACATTCAGAAAACAAATTTGACTTGATTATATAAAAAATAGAAAACATAGGAACACGGCAAAAGCCTTTCTTTATTTTTAATGAAAAAAGCAGTTAAATCTGATAAGTTTTGGAGAAGAAATCAGGGGACTACGAATCATTGATTTTGTGTACTTTTAATAGGTATTTTCGGTCAAAGCTGCAGTTGTCTGTATCGCGCTCTGCGGTTCGTGTTCGGGCATCGCGCGACAGCAATAGATTTTACAAATATGTACCTAATTTTCAATTCTCTAGCCCGTGGTATTTCCTCTTAAGGATGACATTAGAGGCAAAAAAGTGGTTACAATAACAACTGTTTACTGCAGTTGCCATTTGTCATGCTACCAACGCAATATAAGTCAAAATCGGTTGAACGGACTGTAAAAAAGGTTTGTGTAAATGTCTAATCTTATTGTGAACAGGGTATAGCTAAGCTGAAGAGTTTGTTTGTTGTTTGTTTGAACGCGGTATATCTCTAATTGTTTTGCTTATAGGAAATGCGGGGTAGTGGGGCGGGCGAGTCGCGTTCCTAGCAGGTCCCAATTTATCACGCACGGGTAGTACGTTATCCCTGAGACCTACAAGTTACAACGCACAAGACTTGCGCCTGACCGCAGTACATGCGGTTTGCCGCAACGGCACGCCATATTCCTGCTAACCGTATCGTCTCGGTTCTATTGTGGTTCGCCGCATATCGTCGTCAATTACAAGCATTTCTTTTCCACTATATTGTTGGCTATATCGACGCCTTAGAGTGAAAACCTCGTAAGAGGTAACTTTTCAGGAGGAAGAAAAACTGCGTACTTAATATCGAGATTCCTCCCGCTTTTATATAATGGTTCGATCAATTTTCGAATGAGGAACGACACGTTCGTTGCAAGGTATTCACGCCAAACAGACAGATGCGAGTATTTACGAGGTTCTCATTTACTGTCATAGATGGCGCTATGAGTATCGAATGAACAAATGAGTCAGATCAGTATGTGCGTAGCGAGGTTTTCTTCCTAGAAATGCAATAAAATAAATTTGAGCAAAAATGCATTCCCGAGGTTTTCACTTTAAGGCGACGATATGCGACAACTAAATCATAACAATAGATGTGCGGCCCGCCACAGGTCCTAAGCAACCGGAGCGGTTGACGACTGCTCGCAAGTCAGTGCGATATCATGCGGTTTCATATAAAAATTGAAATGCGGTTTACCGCAAGTGTGTTGTAGGTTAGTACCTACTGTATACCCCAACCCCCCACCCCCCGCCCCTGTACTCAAGGATAACGTAACTTTTTTATGAACTAGCTGATGCCCGCGACTTCGTTCGGGTGAATTTCGGTTATCTGTGGGGTTTTATTTTTTTTGCACGGAACCCTATTGCTTTTTCTAAAATAAAAGTAGCCTATGTTACTACTGATTACATCAGCTATCTGCCAGTAAAAGTCCTGTCAAAATTGAACCAGGGGTTTCGGAGATTAGCCGGAACAAACAGACAGGCAAAAAAAAAATAGAACATGTGTAAACATTCAAATGCATTTAGTAAAAAGCTGTTATTTTAACATTACAAACAGACACTTCAATTTCATTTATTCGTATATATTTAGGTCTTCTTCTTCTTCTTAGTAAGTAATGTAATTTAGTTATGTATGTTAGTCTATAAGGTATATATTGTATGGGTCTTGTTACCTGAATTAAATGATTATTATTATTATTTCTCGGTATATTTAAAATATCTCACATCTATGTGTGGGTCGAAATTGGCACGGGCCGAAGCCAAGTGCATTGTGTACTAAATTAGGTATTTAAAAATTTGCGGGTTAACCTGCATGTATTCAAAATAACTGCTTTCTGTAGCAGAAGGTAAGTAGATGGACTATATTCAATGAGTTAAGGCTATTGTGTAGGGTTTTTGGAATGACTCCTGTGCTGGATAGTATGATGGGGATAGTTTTGGTGTGTGTAACATTCCACTGCGTTTTAAGTTCTATTGACAAATCTGTGTATTTTGCAATTTTTTCCGTATGTGTGCTAGTAAGGTTATGGGTGTTGCAAATTGCTATGTCTATTATGTACACTAATTTCTTTTGTTTATCTAACATAGTAATGTCTGGTCTATTATTGTAAATGGTTTTGTCTGTAATTATTGTCCTATACCAGTACAATTTGATGTTATTGTTCTCTAACACTGCTTGCGGTTTGTATTTATAGTAGGGGACTTTGTCTGTAATTAGTTTTGCTTGAATTGCTAATGATTGATGAACTATTGCAGCAACTTGATCATGGCGATGTTTATAATCGGTTTGGGCTATGGCTCTACATGCACCTGTGATGTGTTGGATGGTCTCGGATGCACCATGGCATCGTCTGCAGGAGTCATTGTAGTTGGGTCTGCGAATTATGAATTTTTGGTAGTTGGCTGTGTCAATGACCTGATCCTGGATGGCAATCATAAATCCCTCGGTCTCAGGGAAGAGTTCGCCTCGCCGCAGCCACGCGTTCGATGCTTTTATATCGACATGAGGTTGCTGCAAGTCGAGGCGATTATTATTATTAGTCGGTGTCTTCATTGCTGAAGGTCGTGTCTAGTATGAAGTGTTGATCACGTTCTTCCACGTGCTTCTGTCCTCGGCGGTCTTAATAGCTTTGGGTATTGGCAGGCCAGTGAGCGTGTTTACAAGGTCTGACCACCGGGTAGGTGAACGACCTCGTGCTCTTTTCCCGTTGACCTGACCAACCACCATTAGCTTCTCTAGGCGGTCAGGGCTTCTACGAGCGATGTGACCAAAATATTTTAGTATCCGCTGGAAACAGATAGTCGATAGCCTTATGGTTATTTTGAGCTCCTTCATACGTTGGTACGGCGTGCGGTCCAGGGAATGGGCAACATCCGCCTCCAACACCAACATAGCACAACATAATACAATAGATTTAGGTACCCATGTGAAAATTCGCGATAGAAATCAGACAAAAGCTAGTATCTGGATACTCATCAACAATTCTAGAATCTACATCCTCTGCTTTCTTTGAGGACCACTCAAAGATACGCATACTTGGTAACACAAACAACTATTACTGTTTATACTGATAACACTTTATCAAAGTAATTCTTGTAATCACGGCACTTGAAATATGTGTCAGTATCAACCTTATCTAATCTAATGCTATTAACTGTTTGGAGAGGAAATAACTGTTGGAAGAGCTCTCGATTTCTGATAAGGAGATCACCTGTTTATTGTTGGTTTACGCGGCGCAACCGCAACTGTTGAGCTGCCCCGGTTTCTGTCAGTCTCCACTCTTACCGGCATAGATTATACAGTATGTTAAGGCTGCTTGCTCTCTCGAAAAAAGCTTGAAAGAAGCATACAGATGAAGCAACTTTTTGTCGACATTTACAGACAAATTACATCTGAAAAAAATCACCTCCAAATCATTGAGATGAGACCATTTTACTCCTTAATTTCTTATCAAAAGTGTATAAAAAAATCTACTGCTTTGCAATACAAAGGAAAATGATTTGGTTTTGTTACTTTTTACAAATCTTAATATATATAAATCTCCTGTCACGATGTTTGTCCGCGATGGACTCCTAAACTACTGAACCGATTTTAATGAAATTTGTACACCGTGTGCAGTTTGATCCAACTCGAAAGATAGGGTAGGTGTAGTGTAGGGTAGGTGTAGTGTAGGGTAGGCGTAGGGTAGGTGTAGGGTAGGTATAGGTAAATAGGCAGGTAAGTAGGTAGATAGGGACAGGACAACGTCTGTCGGGTCAGCTAGTATGTATTATATTTTTATTACAATAAATTAAAAATGCGTCCGATTAAAGACTGCGTCTACATCACCCCCCTGCACTCGTCCACAAATTCTGCTCCGCCCAAATGCTCAAGGTTATTGGCATGATTACAAGCCTTAATGTGGAATACTGCGCCGCCAACTCGGTCCTATCTGGTCGTGGTCTTCTCCCCTGGTGATTTCAAGTACCCCCTTAAAATCACATAGATACTATTTAGCACACAGTTGCATAGTCAGTTGGTAACAGACAGGTTTTACAAGTGATGTTTACAAACGGATAAGCTTTAATGACTGTTATCATATCGTTGTGTCTTGCCTAGTCATAGCAGTTGCTAACTATAGGTATTTTTTTGTTATTGCTTGACAAATAAGGACGAGACCCACCTTTTGTACATGTTCTCCATATTTGTACGCCATTAATGGCCGAACATGGCTGATCTGTACCTGAAAATGTAAAAATTGTCATTCTATGGCAAAGGTCGGTCTTTCATCGGGTACATTTCAAAGAGTATGCTTTGGAACTGCACAACTTAATTCCCCCATCCCCATTCCATCATCGGACGAACAGAGATACAGCGAAGCGTCACCGCTATATGGTTGAAGTTCCACGGTCTTTGCTTCCACATTTATTGTGCGAACTGCCAGACTGGAATTCCCTGCCCGCCTCTCTGTTCCCCGATAAGTATAATCTGGGTAGGTATCTTCAAGGCACGAGTGAACCGGTTTATCCTAGGCAAGCGTGCTATTCCTTAGGCCGTATCATCACTTAAGATTAGGGAATGCAGAACCGGTGCTGTTTTAAAGAACCGGGATTTTTGGGACCTTCTGGCTTAAGAACCGGGATTCCCGGTACTATCGATACTTTTGATACTTTAATAAGTCTTTGTAAGAGAGTTGAAAGTGTTGAAACGGAGAAAGTAAAAAAAGACGAAATGACAACAAATCAGTCTTATTTAGTATAATTTTACTGGTAATTACGCATACTATGCCAGCAACATTTTTTAACATTAAACGATTTTTATACCTAATCCTACATAATATATAACAGAAACATTTATTAAACATCTTCACTTTACCAAACAAATTAACATGACTCTTATTGCAATTCTGCATAACCAAATTATAATTTAAAACTTACGTAACATCTACAAAAAAAGGAATTATGGAGTTTTAGCGTAGCATTAATCAGTCTCAATATTTATTTATTGATAATCTTAACAAACATTTTTTAAATTTTAATCTTATATAATAATTTAACAATAGTTTGGAACAACTTGAATCGACAAATTCTTTAAATCAACTTGACTCTAATAATACATTTAAGAAAAAATAAAATAAAAATATAACTTTAAACTTAAATATTTTTGCAAAACTTAAACATAGATATACATCCTTACAATACTATAAATAAAAATACCTAATACTATAAAACTAATACTTGCTCAGACCAATATTACATTGCTCTGATTCTTATAGTTACAATGGGGGCACTCAATAATCTAGGTTAGGTACCTGTTCATTTATTTTTTAGAGTATTTCTCTCCTGCCTATATAATGATCTTAAAAATATAAGAGCGTCCAAACTCTTATCACTTAAACGTGATATTATTTTATTGCAAAGGTACCCAGCGGAAGAAAAAACTCTTTCTGGCTCTACACTTGTCGGTGGAATTGTTAAAAGAAAGTCGAAAGCCTGCGACAAATAACGTCCACGATCCCCTCCGTTCTCAAAAAGAGCCATTTCGATCCTCACATTCGTATTAAGATCTTCACTGTGAGTCATTCTTGTTCTTTTACAAGCAGTAGCTTTTTTAAGCTCTGCATTAAGCTCCTCTTTTTTCGATTGAGGTTCACTTTCTATGTCTTCATCTGTATCTGACGGCAATTGAGCTGTTTGAAAAAAAGAATCTCCTAAAGTACGCCTTAGCAGTTCCACTATCTTCCTGCATATTTCGTCACTACTTGGCCGAGTAAACACTGACAAATCTTCATCATGTGCGTTGGAGAAGTACATTTCAGGGTTTTGCAAATTTAAAATTTTTGCAAATAAAATTATCCTGTATCTGTTTTTCAGCATCGTCAACATTTTTGCGGCTATACTGTTATTCATGGTGGACAATTTCTTTAATGCGAATTTTACAGCTATATCTGCAGTTAATAGTGTCGCATCTCGCTGGCATAACGCTTCCAAAATTGTTCTGATAATGTCAAGTACCTCGTAAAGTTCTGTCATATTCTGCCAGTCTTCTTCTGTAAAACATATATCTGACTTCACATCAATTAGTGCCTTCACTATGCACGTTCGAAGTTTCAGAAACCGCTCCAGAGTATTTGCTGAACTGCCCCATCGCGTTTTCGAGTCACTTGTCAGTGCAAATTCTTTATTAAAATCAGCGATGACATATTTTTGTAGTATGTCGTCGTTTTTAGTTGGTGATTTCCTGAATAACGTGACAACGGTTTTTACCTTTGAAATTAGATCGTGATATGCAAACTCTCGTTCGTCGAGCGATGAATTATTTGATTCCACAACCTCCACGGCATCAGAGTCGTCGTCAGAACCGTTGTCAGAAGCGACATATTCATTGGTGCTGTTTTTCCGAGCTAATTCCGATAAAGGAACGTCGTCGTCGTCATCACTTGATTCAGCGTCAGTAAAACTGATTATCGACTCCATTGGTTCTTCAGGTATTGCATTACTTTTCTTGTAAAATACATCAACGATCGCAAGTTGAAGGGCATGGGCAATACAAGTTTGGTGGTAGGACGTCAGAAATTTCCCAAACTTAATCATCATACTGCATCCGTCTGTTGTTTGAGCTACGATATCTTTTTCTAGGGTCACTCCAAACTCTGTTAATTTCAACTTTATTTCTTCGATGCATCTTTTTGCTGATAATAAAAAGAAAAAAAAAAAAAAAAAAATCTTTTTATTTCAGACATGATTTCTGTCCATAATAGTGTTAGTACAGTGACTTAAAACTATGTTAGTTACATTTAAAAACTAATTTAAGTATTTGCCTGTCACTGGTGCCCCGGGCACACGCACTTGTGCTTGAACCCAGTGCACCAGGAGGGGGCTGTCCAGCTTGTGGCTGAGCACGCTCAGGATGGTGTTGGCGCTCCCACGCGTGCGAAACATTAGCGAAGCGATGCGGCGCCGCAGGACAGTGTGGAAGCCGTCTGTGTGCGCGTGCGCAAACATCGCAGACGCACTACAGCAGCGTGGGAGCCCCACCAGCACCCTGAACGCGTTATTATATTGTATTCGAAGAGCGTTGATGGCCCGCTGCGTGTAGTTGACCCACAGATTGCAGGTGTAGAGAGTTTGGCAGAATGCCTTAAACAGAGTGATTTTTACCTCTAAACTACACCTGGCAAATCTGCGCGCCAACATGTTACAGCGGACCGCCATCGCTCTTCTCTCCCTTTCTATATCTCCATCGTCTCTCAATTCCTCGGTGACCACATGGCCGAGGTATTTAAACTCTCTCACTCTTCGGAGAGCGACAGTATTGAGCATCACAGGTGCCACCTCCTCCAGTTTTCGACCCCTAGCTTGAAATACTAACAGCTCGCTTTTCTGTACATTATACACGAGACCATGTACCCTCGCATATTCCTCACACACGCTTATCAGCTTTCTGAGCGCGGCTATTGATGGGCTGAGCAACACCATATCGTCTGCATAGCTAATGCTGTTGATACAATGACCATCGATCGAGCATCCTACTCCGATGTCACTCAGCTCATCAACCAGCCCGTTCACGTACAAGTTGAAGAGTGAAGGAGATGTTAACCCCCCCTGTCTCACTCCACACTCCAACCTGTACTCGTCAGAAAGTTCACCAAGCCATTTGACCTGGTTAGTTTGGCGGTCATACCAATATTTAAAAATTTTAATTATCTCACCCGGCACACCCGTATCTTTCAATTTACGCCAGAGAATATCATACCTAACCAGGTCAAATGCCCTGGAAAGGTCAAGAAAGGCAGCATACACAGGCGTGCTCCTATCTGTATAATACCTGACAGTCTGCTTGAGAGACATAATCGCACATTCTGTCGAAAGTCCTGGTCTAAAACCGAACTGTGCGTCGTTTAAATTTAAGTGTTTTTTAAGCTGTCTCTCAAGCAGGCCATCAAGTACTTTAGATGTAGTTGTAGCTAATGATATCGGGCGGTAGTTGCACTTGTCAGAAATATCTCCAGTCTTGTTTTTAATTATAGGCACTACCACCGTCTTCATTAGTTCATTTGGCAGGTAAGAATGCCTAATACAGAACGTAAATAACAGTCCCAGGAGTCTCGGGAGGTGTGGCCCCGCGTGCTGAAAATGTTCGATGCTGAGGCCGTCGTGTCCGGGCGACTTTCCGCGAGTCATGCCCTTTATTATTAGAGCAACTTGTTTTGCTGTGACACGCTCGGGCACCCCCGACTAGGGCATGCAATATCGGAAGGTTCTCAATTCCGGAACTGAGTTCCAATACTGGAGATGTGACTCCGGAATTCCGGAACTGGTTCCGGAACTGGTAAGTTTTAAAGTTTGTTTCAAACCAAACAAGATTTATAATTATAGCAGTCTTGTAGTTATCAATTCGGATTTTTTATGTATGTTCGGGCATAACTCCGTCATATGTAGTTGGATTTGCATTTTTTTTTGTTCGAAAGGGGTTTATTCCGAAATAGTCCCATTTCAATTTTATCGAAATGGATTCAGCGCTTTAGGAAGAAATCAACAAAATCCGTTCCAAACGAGCGATATTTTAGTTTCTTGAATCTTTGGAGGACTTTCAATCTCTTTTTTAACTGTGTCGCCGTTTCTTAATGGGTTTTTAGTATCGCTGTAACATCCAAATTATCTTAGTTTGGATGATAAGGTAATACTAAAAGCGGAAAAAAACTAAAAAAAAGACAACCGCCTTCAAAAACTAAAATAAGTGGTAATTCAAAACAACAAATAGAACTATGCCACCGTGACCTACTTCCGAAACTAAACTCATGTATGTTCTGTGCTAAACTTATTTATCACTTTTTAGTTTTTGAAGGCGGTTGTCTTTTTTTTTAGTTTTCATTTGTAACAAATTAAACATAGAACATCTTCCTCTCTTATTACTCTCATTAAACCGTAAAAACAACAAGGCTTATTTTTTTTATCACACATTAATACTCGTAATATCCATAATAAAACATAGGTACGATATTTGAATCGCACTATGTTTACGTGCATTACATACATACGAGTCATACGACATAGTCTCTATCGAGCTGCTTTTGTAAAGTTGGTACATTATTTGTTACATCATTATCAGAATCTAGTGCGGAGGGTTGTGCAGTCAAAGTCAAAGCATTTATTTCAATTAAACCATTTACGGGCACTTTTGAATTGTCAAGGAGTCGGTCAGTTAGTCAGAAAGTTGAAGCTAGTTGCTCGATCCAAAACGTAGGTAGGTCTCATGGAGAAGAACGAGAAAGAAACTACACGGACTCTCTTTTAAATCATGTTTTTACAATATATTGGTTACATTATCCTTGTTGCTTCTATATGTGAAAACAATGCATACAAAAACAAACAAACAACAAAAACAGAAAAAAGAAAGAAAAGCCATGGCAGTTAACAGTTGACCAATCTCTACTGACAGCGCCCGTTCACGAACATGACGCGTTGTAGAGTCAGTTGTAGAGTCGATGGGCTCGCTGGTGTGTGCCGGTGATGGAGTGCGGGGAAAAGGATGCGCGTGCGCGGTCAGCTGCTTATGGAAAGTTCCACAGCCTAATTTAGTTGCGTGTAGAAATAATAATAACCAAATTCCGGAATTCCGATATTACTCCTCTCAATCCCGGAATTGAAATATCAGATAAATTGTTACGGAATTCCGGAATTACGAAATTCCGGAATTCCGGAATGCATGCCCTACCCCCGACACGACGACCACCGCAACCCCGGTCGGCTCACCTTTTAGCGGAGACTCCACTTGAAAGTGACATCTAAACACATTAGCAATGTCTTTTGGTTCACTGATACCGTTGACACTCACCGGGACGCTAGGTTTTGGGTTTAACTTTCTTGTTTGTTGCCAGAATCCTTTAAAATCTTTATTCTTATGTTTGGTGGCTAAAATATTCATTTTTATTAATTCCTGATTATTCTGACAATAATGTAGTTTGCTTTTGAATATTTTTCTAGACTCATACATTTCATCATAAATGTTACCCCTATTAGGTCGACCATAACATACCCAGGTTAAAAACTTCTGCCTAGCCTCCCTGTGAGCGTCACGAACATATTTGTTCCAGCCGACAATATGACGACCGCGGTGCTGTCCCGCGCTACCCCCACGACCCACATAGCTATCAACAGCCGCCTCCCGTAACGCTGTCACAATGTCACCATAAAGCGTGTCTATCGCTGCCAAGTGATTCTTGCCGGTATCATTACACATGGTATCACAACACTGATGGAATTCATGAGGGAAAGCTAATTCCCTTAGTTTATCATTACAACATTTGGTATATTTTTCTATTTGGTTTAAATCCCTGTCTCCCCATAGAACTTTATTTGTTTTGGTGAGCGGTGGCTTGATGGTTCGACAAACTGATTTTAAGCTACACTGAATCTCTAACCGTGCACTCTTATTAGTCCTAGATTTTTGAAATTTTCGGGAAAACGCTGTGAGTGCAGATTCAGGCTAATATATCTTCTGTTGCGAATGGACGTCCACTCGTCAAAAGATATAGAAAATTTATGTCCTTCTGTTAATAGTCTCTGGATTTCGCCGATCAGTTGTTGTTTTCTTTTGTCTGCTTGTTTTATTACAATATTTTGAATTGAATTTGCAGCCTTCGGCAATTTATGTCCGGATTTTCGAAACAGCATTCGCAGATCTTCAGACTCCACAAATGTTCGGAAAGGATATCCATCCATAGCTGACATTCGGGAAACCATGAGTTCCATGGAAGGATTTGCGTCAGATTCGTAGTAATCAGTTAATTTCGCTTTTTTTCTTTGGTATTATTTCAGTATTTGTCGATGTTGAAGGAGATTCGACACTTTGAGGAACTTGACTATCTGCTGTGTTCATGCTTATCTGATGCACATTTTTCAAATGCTTTTGGGGACCACTCGTACTACCTCCAGTACACTTCAAAATTCTATTACACGTTTTGCATTTCGCGTTATTTTTGTCTTTAGATCTAAGGCAATAATGCCATACTGACGTTTTATCGTTGGCTTTATTAAGGACTGCCTCAAAATCCATCGTCTGTAACAAAATATAGAGTAATTATTGAAATACAAAGTTAAACGAAAAACGTTGGTACCGACTAAATTACTTGATGTTTAATCAATAGCACAGTGCACTGTAGTTTTCAGGTAAAGTATGCAACATTAAAAAAAAAAAACTTATTAAAAATATCATTAGAACAGCTAATATTTTTCGTCTACGAATAAAATAAGCTTCCCAACCCCATGTAGGTTGGTAAACAAACAGCTAGTCGTACCTTAACTACTTCTTGCTTAATTAATACAGTGCATTGTAGTGTTATTGTGCCGTAAGTAACATTAAACACAAACTGAATATGTAAAACTTCAGAACAGCAAATTTTATTAGTGTACGTATGAAATAAACTTTCCAACCAATCCCATGTCAGTTGGTGGCTTGGTGAACAATCAGCTGCTCGTATTTTATGTTCAAAATGAGGATGGAGAATGAGAATGGTGGCTACAATAACTAAATAATTATATAAAGCCGCTCATGTTTCATTAATTTTGTTTTATAAAAATAAATACTCACTTTCCAAAAGAAGTAGTCTTGTTTGAGTAGTTTTTGCAAAACACTGTACACCGAAATCCCACTAGCACAACATTCCGAAGACGCGATCACAATCTAACTAAGCGGGACGCGCGTCTACAAGATGGCCGCCACCTGCCCCTCCCGCACCTCCGCACCCTCGCGCATCATGCTCTTGTATTACAGGTAGCAACGGTGGTAGCTAGGTAGTATAGTAACAGTGCAGCGGTCGGATTTTAGGCAATAAAATTAGAAAAATTCTAAACGCGAATCTTTTACCGAAAGTACCGAAAGGACCGGGATTTGGTTTTGGAAATTCCGGTTCCTAAAACAACGCAAAGGAGATTGCCCATTCTACTATAGACCACGGTTGCGCAATAAAAATGTTTGTATGTTTACATAAATTGGAGATAAAAGAGGGGTGATGTCGTACTTTTAAAGGAAATAAAAATTATCCATGTGTACTGTGGGGGTTTCCGTTGTTCTTTGATTTTGTGTTCAGTTTTGAGGTTAGTTTTGTAACAAACCTTTCACCAAAAAAACCGTCTAATATGATTTGATTTCACATAAGATAATAGATAATAGTTCAAACCAAATAATAATTGATCCCAAATCAATAATATTACATAGGTGATTCTTTTTAATTCTATACATAGGAAGCTTATACTGTAGGTTTGTATAGGAAGTAGATAATAAAAATACTTTAATATAGGAATGGAATATAGTTTTACTCATTCATTCGTTTATTCATTCATAAAACAATTTACATTATGTTGAAAATACATGTGACTGTTCCATGAAATAGGCTTTCGATTTTCCTAATTGTGTTGAAAGCAGTGATTTAAATAGTGATTAGGCTCAATCGGGACTTTATAATAAAAGATAGTGGACTGTATAAACATAGGTTTAATGCCGTTTTCACAATCGCTATACGTATTAGATTGTTATAAATAAATGCCCGTAGTCGACCGTGGTAATGAGCTGAGTGGTGACGACGGCGGAGGTGCGTGTGCGGCCGGGTTCGATACCTCGACCCCGCGCCGTCCCCGGTGTCGTCTGTAGCTACTCATGCGCCGACATATTCCCCGGGTTGAAGGGACGTCTTCAATCTTCTACTGGAAGGGGGCAGATGCAGTTGAAGGCACGACCTTGTTTTGACTAATGAAACCACTTGGTTTTGGCCTGCAGCAGAGAAGTGTACTCATTATGGAATCTGCTCCAGAAATGCTGCCTAATGAACTGGACTCGTTTCCACCGATCCAGCCGTGTGATGTCAGCTGCAAGTTTTGTAGGTATGTGCTTACTGCATAAAACAATGGGATGTTTCACATTAAAATCAGAGGGGGAGTTATCGAGCCTCCCGCCCACTCGAATGAGGTTATGAATGTCAATAAACGGTGTCAGAGGAAGCAATCTACTTTTGCGTGGTAATTTTTGTCCAGACTTCAACAAATTATACTCTTCTGGAAACATTTCAAGCTGTGAATAATGTATAATTTTATTTAATGATTTTCTAGCTCTGTTGTTGAAAAATTACCATGCAATTTATTTTTATTTTTTACATTGTAAATAAAGCGTTGTACATGTGTAAATATAGTTTGTATTTTTGTTAAGCTGGAATACTTTACTAATAAATTATGAATGATTGATGAATGAATGATGACATCTGAATGATTACTATATAATGAATGATTGTTACTATCACTGCCAATGAAATGAGTCACTACTTCCGGCAGACTATCTTTCCCGTGGTTTGGCATACTGGGCCACTCATTTTCACTATGCTGTAAAAATGAGGGTCCAGACCACCACAGAGGTGTGTCTATGATAACGTCGGCCCTGAGACCACGGGAAACAAGATCCGCCGGGTTGTCCTTCGACGGTACGTAGCTCCAGGTATGACCACAAGTGCTTTCCTGTATCTCATTGACTCTGTTTCTAACAAAAGGTTTTTATTGATTTGAAGGAGTAGAAAGCCAACCCAGGACTATGGTTGAGTCGCACCAGAATCTACATTTGTGAATGGGCATTGTAAGCGCTTCCTTAACCTTAGTACACAGCCTTGCACCCAGCAAAGCTCCAAAAAGTTCAAGCCTCGGTATTGTTGGTTGTTTAATGGGCGCTACACGATTTCTAGAGACTAGTAGTTGTACGCCTATGGATCCACTACTATTACTGCTAACATGTCGTGACTTAATTCTTCCCCTTACTAAATACTTATCCGTTCCCAGAGACAATGGCAAGTCATCCTCAATGTCGTTTGCTAGTTCAATTTCGTATTTACCATTCCTACGGACGTGCTCCCCAAAATACGATCGAGCCTGTTTAATCTGATAAGAACCTAGAGCTACTGTCATCAGATCATGTAATGATAGTCTTGGAAATATATCCAAATATGGATGTTCAGCATCTAAAGTTAAAAAAACAGCTCTCTTTCTATTAATATTTTGATTTTGTATGTACTCTCCCAAATAGTTTCTTGTATTTAATCTAGCTTTAGCTATTTCTAAAAACTGTTGAGCATCAGCAATATTAAAATCCAACATCAAGTGTAATGATGCACGATTGAAATATTCTTGGCGAAATAATTTAAAATCGCGTTTAATTCGCCCATTTACAACTTCAACTACCCATCGACACATTGTAACACATCTTGATCGATTTGCTTGCAATGTGGTTAGCTGCTGTTCGCGTTCTAAAAGAGATTCAGGCATATACGCTTTATAACCGTGGCTGTGCAATTCGCCACTTACGTCTCTGAAGCCCCTATTCAAAATAAAAACATCTCCAGGCCTAAAATAATTTCTTAATGTAGTTGATTCATAGCGAAATTCAGTAGACATAATGTCCGAGTCGCTTTTAGTTGCTGGGAATGGGCCGAGTGATTGCAAAATAAATCCATCGCAGCAGACAAACAAAAATGGTTTTACCAAATAATTTATTAATATTAATAAAAATAATTTATTATAATTTATTAATTGACATATTGAATGATAATTGTAATGATAATTTATTAGTTGTAATGATTTTTGTTTTGAATAATAATTAAATAATTTATTAGTTGTAATGATTTTTGTTTGAATAATAATTAAATAATTTATTAATTGACCGATTGAATGATAATTGTGATGATAATTTATTAATTGATATTTGAATGATTAATAATTGTAATAATAATATATGAATTGATCTGGTTTTAAAGTGCATGTTCATAATAATAATGTTTCGTATATTATGTAAATGTTTGCATGCCGAATGGTAAAATATGGCTGAGCTTTAATGTGTTAAGACAACTATTGTGTATTACCCATATTTGCAAAATAAAAGTCTATTCTATTCTATTCTATTCTATCCCATTCCATTCCATTCCATTCCATTCCATTCCATTCCATTCTATGCTATTCTATTCTTTTCTATTCTATTCTATTCAAATTAACATATTTATGTGGGCTATAAGTCTTTTTTTGGTATAAATAATTACTACTGCTTTGCACATAGACATAAGTACCATCACACATAATAATTGCTGGCTTGGTAGAAACTGGCATATCTGGATTTCCAAATAAACCATCTGGAATTATCTTATTTTTAGCCGCCACATCTTGTATCGACATGTGACCAAGTCCTAAATATAAGGGTACAAATGTATTACCCAAACAATTTCTTGCTTTAGACATATACCTTTCTAGAGTGCTTCTAGGAAGTTGAAACAATATAGATAATCGCTCATTACTCTCACTAGTTCTAAGTTTAACCAGCATAATACTTAAAGCCACACTTGGACAAGGAGTTTCCTTTGCCAGCTGTGTATGTGTGATAATAATTGATAAAACTGTTCAGGATTCATACCTAACCAATAATGACAGAGGTGTGTATTCATTTCACTAATATTAGAAAAGTTGTACTGTCTGCGAGTACCTCTTTCCATAATTGACATCATATCATCCATTTGGCACCCAGTAAAGTCATTATAATGAAACTGTAATTCATCCCAAGAACCAATATTAAGATGATGGCTGCATATTCTAGCACTAACTGGTACATACAATTTATGCTCTAACAGTAACATTTCCTATGTAACAGATGGTACCAACAACCGTTCTGTATTACTACAGTCATCAAAAATACAATGTCGTGATGATGCAGCAGCTCTTTTATAAATACGTGATATTATTTTGGGGCGGTGTACAACATTATGCTCCTGATGCAACTGGTGAATGGGTTGTGGTGGTGGTGTAGGTATTGATAAAGTCCTTGAAGACATAGAAGTTTCTAATATACTTACCCCCTTTTGTCTTGATGTAGGAACATCTATACTACCTTGCGGTGCAGAAGCTTCTTCATGAACAATCTGCTGTTGCCTATCCTGATCTTGCTGAGTTTGTCTCCTTACACTTCTATAGGCCTTTGTCCAACAACGTAAGCAAACTTTTTCAAGTCTGTGTACCTAAAATTAATTAACATATTTGGAATAAAGGACAAAAATAGACTTAACCAAGTTAGAAAATAGCATACTCCATATTTCATGAGGTGTTTGTGTAAAATCTGAGAACAGTTCTCAGATTGTACAAAAACATCATTCAATATTTTAATGCACCAAGTGTTATTAAACGTATAGATACCTGCTGAGATGGTATGCATGACAGGATGACATTTCCCTCAGGGCTATCAATTGATACTGTGTGTGTCTTAGCTCTTAATATGGAAGATCCGCAGACAAAGCACACTTGTTGATGTCCATAAGCTCGTACAGCTGTTAATTCACTTGACAAGTTTATAGATGCTCTTTCTAGTATTTCATAACATTCTTGACAAAGGACATCTTCTAATGACATCTAAAAATAAATATAATAGATATACAATTTATTCAGGTTAGATAATGATCTTAGTATTAGTTTAATAGAAAATATACCTAGATTATTATCATAAACACAAAAGTCAAACAAAATCAAATCAAATTAAGAAAAGTATAACTATACTCTATTATAATAGCATAAATAAAAAAAAGAGGCTCGTAGAAGTAGGATTGCAAAACGTTTTATTTCATAGATAAGTTAAAACAATTTTATTTAAAATTATTGCATCATAACTTTGATAAATAGATCTAAGACAGTACTAAATATGAATGTATAATAATATAAAGAAAATAAAGGTTAGGTCTTTTAAAGATTTCGTAACATTTTAAAAGAATTATAGTGAAACGAATAACATTCCCGGTGTTGTTCATCCCTGCTTCTTTTAAGTTTTTAGCATTGACACTGCAATTTTAAATTGTATTGAATTATTACAACTAATTGAAAGCTAAATAATTTCATAAGTTAAAATATTAATTAGTCAAAGTTAAGTGCAACGGCTGCTGTAAAAATAGATTATAATAAATTCGGAGTCTATCATAACTGTAACATGTTTATTGTACTTTTGTTACAAAGTGTGCATCAAAAATAACCTTTGTCAACTTCTGTCTAATGCTATTGCAAATGGATTATAGTGGTTCATAACATGTTCATATATATTTTGAACATAGTTAGACAGTTTCTAGTATGACCTGTAAAAGTTAACTGTAAACAATAAAATATTAATAGTGCTGAAAGACTTGAGCTACAGTTTCTTATTATTAATATTATCTATATTATCAATACAACATTATTATAAATATTATATTGTGTGTATTGTTGTTGTATGTTTGAAACTATTGCACATACGTCTAAAAAGTGAACTGAGAAGAGTGGTAAAAAAATATAATAAAACATAATTGAATAAATAAGATATACTAACCGTCGCTGGAGTAATCCAGGATCGTAAAATTCTAACCATTACGTCTGTTGCCTCCCCGACTTGACGACGGGGTAGAGGATGTACCAAAGAAAGAGAACAGTTCACACAGCGTGACATTTTAAACGAAATCGTTGATGATTTACTGCACAGATGACACGGTCTGTAGGTAGTCGTAAAAACGTTCTACACAGTCACACCACCAGCACAGAAAAAGTACAATTGTCTTCTAGAGTTCTTGATCGTGCAGGAATCTTAAGATTCGACTGGACACGAACTCCACGCAATGAAAGGTTATTTATTAATACACAAACTCAACAACAACAACTATCAATGCATGTAAAAAACACTAAACAAAACTTCGCTGCCGCCAAATGCCGACACGATTGACAGTGACACAACTGACACATTAGACACTTTCACTTTGACAGTTCACCTTTCACGTTACCCGTAATAGTGTTGCCAACAGTTAATCTAAAACACCCCGATCACTAGTGATTTGTCAAGTATAAAAACATTTTTAATATGTAAAGTAATATTATTTTATGGATATTAATCCATAAAACGCATTATTTTAATTATGTTAATTAAAAATATTAATATTAATAACGAGAAAAAAAGTGTTAGTTGAAATTATTTTTTAAATGAAGTGTCACCCTTTTTAATGTCTGTCTAGACCGATTAGTGGAAGGTCCTTGAAATTGACAACACTGCTTTGATTAGAATACGCCATTTGAAAAGTATTGCAATAAAATCAACTAAAAACCTAATTAAATACAAAATGTTAACGCCATATACGATTTCGATCAAGTAAACTAAGACAAGTTAAAAAAATATTTTATAATTTATGAACACATTTTCATGGCTATACTCTATTAATATATAGCGATACTACTTCTGGGCAATGTCCTTTCCGGGATTTCCCGGTACTTTCGGTTCTGGGATTTCCCGGGACTATTCACTACTTAAGATCAGGCGAGTTGCGGCCAAACGCAAGTCTATTCGGATATTAAAAAAAATACTGACCTTCCATATCTATGAAACCAGAAGGCTCCCAGGAGTCCCAGGTATGGTACACAGAACAAAAAAAAATGTCATAATGATGGGACGAACATTACACTTTTGGCTTCCTAAAGTGTCTTCACACCCATTATGAAATTATATAACGACAGTACTTCCCCGAACGAATTTGTTCACAAAGCGGACTCATTAGCCGGAATACGTCCACTGTTGGACGAAGGCCTCCCCCAAAGAGGGGGAGGGGTTGCCATAATCCCCACGCTTGGCAGGCGTCTTGGGGATCGCAGTGAGGTTGTTAGGTACACGGAAGCTGCTGCTGCTCAACTTCCAGATTTTCCCTTTATGGCCTTCGCCGACACCCTCGGGATTTAATGGGTGGGTGCTATTCTGGCTCAGACACCCTCACGGGTGAAAAACGCTCTAGCTAGCTGGTATAATTTAAATATCTTAAATATCCTAGTTGGACCTTACACTTGTATAAAAGATAATAATATGTTATCTTTCGAACACCTGCTGTGGAAAAAAAAATAATGAATTATTGTTTGTAATGGTTATTATTATGAAAGATTGATAACATTCGCTGATAAAATCATAAGTTACTTGTGTGCTAAAGACTTTCGTTTGTTTGTTTTTGTTAGAACGCCATAACCTCCGGAACTGCTGTGGTGTGGTACTATTCTCTAAGAAACACAATTTAAAGCTCGACGCTGCGGCAGCGGCCAGTTAGACTTTCGTATTCATTATCCATTGCTTACGCAGCTCTAGCGCCACGTGAATTAACGGATTTTGATGGAACTACTCAAGGTTGAATAATTTGACAGTTTTGACAGTGAAAAACGATATTCGCTAAGCAAAAACAGACTCTGAGCTCAATCTCGATTTCATGGCTGACCCCATGTTGAGTACGCCGTCGACCACAGCCACGAATGGTAACATTAGAAAATAGGTGCAGTTGAGCTATTCTGTTACAAGGTTACAATCTCCGTCGGTGAACACCTAGGTGAAGTGAGCTATCATCCGTCCCGATGCTAGGGATTGACAAAGCAGACGGACCATAGAGCAACGCGGAACATCGACCGCACGCGCACACCATAGAGTAATGCGGAACACCGACCGCACGCGCTCCGGCCGCTTTATGACGGATGACAGCTCACTTCACCTAGGTGTTCACCGAGGGAGATTGTAACAGAATAGACATACAGGTCCTGCTGCGACTTTGTCCGCGTGAATAATCTTACAGATCACTCTAATTTTTGTATAAAAAAGTAGCTTAATAATAGTGTGACGGGCTTGTGTTAAAAAGGAGAACCAAACTGGTCGCGTACACTGCGGTCTCAGTGGCATTTTCCCTCACTTACGCTCAGGTTGCGGAATGAGCTTCCTGCCATGATTTTCCATGGAACTGCAGCATGGGGGTCTTCTGAAAGGGTGTTAAAAGATTTTTGCAGGGTCGGTAAAGCTTGAGTGATGCCTCTGGTATTACAAGCGTCCATGGGCTCCCGGTGACCACTAACATCAGATGGGCCCTATTTATGCCTGTTAGCCGCCTTAGTGGTATAAAAAATGACCCTGTTGGTTCAAGGTCAACGCGTGATAATAACATTTCTGTGCCATGAAACAGTTTTGCTACACGGGCCGGCAGTAATTAATGCTAGCCTTGAGAACCGATGGACGACTATGATATTAATAATTCATACCACATTTTGGATACTGAATATTTATAAGTAACTAGCTTTTGCCCGCGACATTGTCCGCGTGTATGTCGGTTATCGCGGATGCAGACTAAGTCGCGGATTGAAAAGTAACATTTGGCCTTCCTCAGGGTTCAAGCTAGTTTCGTACTAAATTTCATCAAAATCCGTTCAACCGTTTCATCGTAAAAGCAGTTAAGTGCTTACCACACGCACAAGCTTCACCACAGTTTTGCTTGCGCAGGCCGGTTGGTACACGGAACACGGAGCGTGTGGTTGGTAAAATACGCTCCGTGTTCCGTGTTTTGTTTTGTTTTACGTTTTGTTTTACGCTTACACTTTTTTTTTTTATATTGTTATAGGCTTGCGTTTGACCGCAACTCACCTGATCTTAACTGAATTTGTATTAAATGTCTGTTTGGTTTCTGAAACATGTATGGTCCTCATTTTGGTCTTCAGTAAAGACTTCAATCGTTACATGTGCCCTACGTCAAAAAGACCGCAAATGCTCGCTCAGTTTTCATTAAAATAATTGATAATGTACCTACTATGAGTATCACAAATAGAGTTTGAAATTGTGTAGAAGTTATATAAGTCTGCAAGGGTTTGATTTCGAGACTTCAAATCTCCAACAAATTGCAACTTTTTTTTTTGTCTGCTTGTCAACTTTATTCTCAGCATAAGTATGTAATAAATACATTTAAGTACCTAATGTTATTATTTATTATCATGCATGCAATTTTCAACTTTATGTATGTTGTATTTTAGTTATCTAGCCTGTTGTATTGCTCATTATACCGCGTCAAATGATGGTCACTGATGGTCACGTCTGGTTTCGTTTGTTTTGTCAATTTCATTTGAACAAGATACGTGAGCTCATTGTTCTGTATTGCCATTTGGTTCTGTGCACGAAGGTTTTGTGTGACATAACCTACGGTGAGACCACATCTACCATTGATATCTTTGTCTCCAGTGGTACTGTAGGAACTCGTACTGTTATGAGTCCCCGCGTCAATTTGTTTAAAAAAAAAGAAAGAATATTAAACTGAAATAAGGATAAGTCCACAGGCAGGCAGACCCGTCCGCTTTGGAGTTCTAACTCTAATTGCCAGTTCTCATGATCTCATGCAGCTCACTCTTATCTGTCAGCGCCTGCTAGGCGCTGATTCATCTTTAATCCTTGCAGAGCCAGGGTTAACAAAACGTAAGGCAGAGTGCTGTACTACCGACCAGTGACTGCGCACTGCTCCGAGCGAATGGTTCTTATAGGGATTCTTCACAATCATCATTATGTAAAGCTTTAGACGCCCACTACTGGGGAGGGATTCAGCCATAGATATAAGAAAGAAGGAGATGTGCCTAGCTGTCGAAAACATATCAAAACCAAATGTCGCCAGTTATTCCACTCTCCAACGTCTACATAATATGTAGGCAATAAATACGCAGTCACGCATACACCCGCACTATAATATGTGGTTGTGGGGATAGGAAGAATGCACTCGACGGTGCAATAAATCCCTAAAGTAGGTACTTATCTATTAAAGTGTCCCCTCAGTGGATTTAGGTCAAGTGAACTTGAGGTGAGTGATTGTTATACAGAATATATCGGCAGGCCGGGCAAAATGTTATTGAGCTTTTCCGCAAAGAATTCTTCAGCTGCAGCCCTGAGTCTGGATTACAGCCCGACTGCTGACTGCTGTAGGCTCAACCCCAATAACATGCCTAGAGCCAAAGAATTTTCTTTGCCTAGAGCTGATAAATTGCGGGTGTGCTACATAGCACACCCGCAATTTGACAGTTTGGTATGACTTGATGTGCTTGTATGTATACATATATACATACCAGCACATCAAGTCATACCAAACTGTCAAATTTTCCCAATTGAATATAAACCTTATTTTTTTGTATTAAAGTTGAAAATCTATCAAAGAAATTTGACAGATTGTTGTAGCTTGATGTGCTGGCGTCTGTACTTCATACCTCTGCCTACCCCTTCGTTTATTTTGAGCGTGATGTACGGTCACCAAAGAGAAGTATCCATGTCGTTGGAAATAGTCGAAGTTTACTTAAAAACCAATGGGGGCTTACAAATGAAATTTAATTAAATCATTGCACTGTTAATTCTCTATTAATTGTATGTTATTTTATTCATAAACACCCACCGCCTTCTAAGTAAACTTCAACTATTCCCGACGACATGCATACTTATCTCTTTTGGTGACCGTACCTATGTTAAGGCCTATTCATACCTAAGCGGTATTCGCTACCGTCTGCGGCAGAGAAAACCCAGTGGGTATGCGGTAATATTACTGTTCAGACCTGAGCGGTATTGAGTTGTGAGGGGCGAGATGCATGCCGCTGCTCCCGAGCGGTATGTACCTCTACCCACAGCGGCAGCGAATATCGCTCAGGGGGCCAATTCTCGGTTTTAGAGATGGTGTCGAACTCGACAAAAGTTTCTAATGACGTCATTTTTTCGACAAATTTTAAAAGTTGCTATTCTGGGGATGTCGAATTCGACATTTGTCGAAGGCTAACGTTAGAGTTCATGTCGAGTGCTTCTGAGCAGTAGAGATGTCATGTCGATTGTAGAGATACGTCATTTCTGAGTGAATTCGTTGAGTTTTGGATTGTACACTGTGTTTTCTTTTCTTTAGTTTTTAAATAAAATCCGGCTTGGCATCTCATACCTACTGGAAATTCGATATGAACTCTTTGATTTGTGCATTGTAATTTGTGTACCCACGATTGGATTTGAAACCACTGAAAGATGGACGAGTTTAATAGCATTTTTATCTCGGAGTTGTTGGAAAGTGGCGAGCAACTGGCCAATACACGGCGACAACAGCGCGCTTATCCCGCCGTCGATATTTACGACTTGAGCGAAACAGAAGTCATTAAAAACTTCAGACTAAATAAAGATTTAATAAGGGTTCTAATAGATCTATTGGCTCCTGTAATTCAGGAAACCACGAAAATAGACCTGAAAACGAAGGTAGGTAAATAATTGTCTGCTTCATAATTTTATTAGTCCATGTTAAAATAAAAACCTAAACAATGTAAACCTAAACACTAAACTTAACAAAAGTTTTGAAGGAACCGCAAAATCTGCCACTGACAGACAGTCAACTGTCAAACTGATTATTTTTACACTAAACGTTTCGTTTTATACTTAAATAATTAGGTTTAGTTCGCGTTTTAAACAAAATCGTTCATTCACTCATAGCTACCTAAAACGGAACGTGCGATTCTTCATTATATTATGGTAAGATTATCTTCACTCGACTTGACATTTTCGTGACATTTATGTCTATTTTGACTGAGAATACGGAATTCTGCTCAAATCGACATTTTTTGGTAGAGATAGAGAAATTTTTGATAGACATAGAGATAGAATTACAATCTCGAACTCGAGATAAATGGCAAAAATCGAGAATTGGCCCCCTGGTCGCTCTAGCCGCGGTACTTGATACTAAATACCTGAGCGAAACCCGCGCGGTATGTACCTCTACCCACAGCGGCAGCGAATATCGCTCAGGTTTGAATAGGCCTTTATTTGTCAGGTGTTCACAAGACGAAAAGTCTAGAGCAAGTGATAAGTCTTTAGTATGCCTTGGTAACGTCACATGTGGACTGAGTAATGTGTGAATGGTCAATATTTTATACCTATTGTTAGGATTACGTCACCCTTAGATCAGTTAGCGACATGCCTACGGCTATCAAGTCACGTCCCCTCGCCGGCCGGCGATTTCACGACCGCCAACTATTGGCTGTTTTATCTTTCTTTTAGTTTCTAGCCTATCCGTAACATATTTATACTTTGTGTGTTTATATTTCTTGTTTATTTGAAACTTCGGAAGTAGTGGTATGAGTCAGAAAAAATATTTTGCGAATAGGAAGTTCAGTAGGACGCCGCTGCCCGTCCTTTGGTCAATATCCCTCTGCCGCCTTCTAAGACACCCACGGGTAGAAATGGGGTGGTGCTATTCGCAGCCGGCACCACACCGCTTAGTTCTGAGCACCATAACCACGGTATAAATATTAGTACTACCGTACAGTAGCGACACGCTCCGCCTCCCTCTGGAACTGTTCCTCACCTCTTCCCACGTCGTACGACTGGTACTGGGAACTGCTTTTAGTTCGAACGGCGCGTAGACACACACACACACGCACGTATTTGTACAGTCTGTTATTTTGGTAGTAGTGTAGGCAATTATATCGTTTCGTTTCTATGGAGTGTCGTCGTGGGTGTGCCATAACACCTACTGCGATCGCAAACATGCATCGGCCAAGCATGGCGATTAGGGCTGAATCCCCTCTTGGGGGGAGACCTATGCCCAGCAGTGGGCGTCTAAAAGTTGACATGATGATGACGATGATGAATAGGAAGTTCCGTTTACCCTGAGTGCTATCTGGCTATAATATGTTAAAAAATACAATAACCTAAAATTATTCGATTCGAGTCCATTTCCAAATTGGAATTACGACTATCCTATAGCATTTTGGCCTTATTTTATACGATAAGCACAATTACCTAGAAACCAATTTAAAAAAGCATAAACTAAATAAATCTTTACTAATATTATAAAGCTGAAGAGTTTCTTTGGTTGAACGCGCTAATCTCAGGATCTACTGGTTCGAATTGAAAAAATCTTTTTGTGTTGGATAGTCCATTTATCGAGGAAGGCTCTAGGCCCATGCGAAGCTGGGCCGGGTCGCTAGTAATTCATAATCATCGTCTGTGGTTAGGTGACCATTCATTTCATACCGAGTTCCCTCCGTGCCTCGGAAAGCACGTAAAGCCGTTGGTCCCGGCTGTCATTCGTAGATCTTTGACAGTCGTTATAGGTTGTCAGAAGCTGGGAAATCTGACAACCAGTCTTACCAAGGGGTATCATGTTACACAGCAACGTTGTGTGGGTCAGACAAGCAGTCGCATCATGTAAAACACTGGTATTCAGCTGTATCGACTAGAAACCGACTCGAACATAGTTATAGAATATGTTCTATAACTATGTCTCAGATGCGTGAAACGGGTATTTTTGATTTAACCTTTTGATCGCCAGTCATGTATAGATGACAAACCAAAATGTGCCCAGCACGCCACGGTCACGACTATATGACAGACTTCTATACGTAATTCGTCTAACTTGGCACCGAGGGCACGATTTTGCGTTTTTGACGAGGCGGTCAAAAGGTCAAAAACAGATAGAATTTACCATTTACCCCTCCGGTTCTTGCTAGGCGGGAGACTTGTATTTCCACTTAGTATAATTTGTATTGTCTTGTCTTGTTAAATTATTAATAGCTTTTTGCTAACTTATTCGTTGCGCTCAAGGCCTCTGTCGGTCATTATCAGTAAGGCGACACATCTGTTATGCGTCGTGGTGACGTAGCTACGCGTCGTTATAGGTCTAGCGAAGAAGCTAATAAGAAAAGTGGACAGAACAAGCCAAAGTGAAACTCATTTTGGAGCTTAAAGCTGTTTGTCTCTTTCGCATCAAGGTAATGCTGTCTCCTTCAGGTACGGGTTTTTTTATATGGGACAAACCCGTCACCATAGATATCCGTACCCGTCACACTATTCCCAAACTACTGCAACTTCTGAAAGCTAAAATTAACAGCGACGTCACTGCAAGCGCGCTTAGCCATATTTTGACCAATAAGTAATTCAGCTCTATGAAAATTTATAGGGCAATAACACTATTGGTTACTATGTCCAATGCTTTTGGAATCTCGTACGAGATATTGAATTTGTTATTATTTATTTATTTTTGGCCTGAATTTTCCCACTTCAGGGCAAAGGCCTCTCCTATCTATTTTCAACTCTATGGGCTATTTGGGACCAGTCAGTCGAAAGAGTCCCACCATCTCCACCTGGATCTGCCGCGATGTCGCTTGTCATGTCATCATCATCATATCAGCCATCCACTGCTGAACGTAGGCCTCATCCAGAGATCGCCAACCAACCCGGTCTTGGGCTGCCCGCATGCATCCGCTGCCAGCCACCTTCTTTAAATCGTCGGTCCATCGTGCTGCAGGGCATCCCACACTACGCTTGCCCAAACGGCTTGGCTTTTTTTTTATGTTTTATTGTTTTATATAACCCTTTTTTATGTTGTGTTTACCTGTACGAGGTTACAAATAAACAATTTTTCTTTCTTTTCTTTCAAACGTGATCTCCACTCTAGAGCGTGTCTGCTCCATCTACCGTCACCGTCGCTTCTCATGTAGATGTAGAGGGCCCTTTGGGTCGTGCGTTTGACTCAATTATAGTCTAACATGCGGCAGATGTGTCAAGTCCGTTTTAGCATGACAGCTTTCCGAGTGACGTCACTTATTTTTGTGATATTCAATGTACTGTGAACTTAAGTTTTTTGCACTATCTACAAAGTTTAATTACCCTTTGTAAATACTGGCGTAATCTAATACCTTTAAACGAGCAATTCTTATAATCTGAATCTCGAAAACGGCTCCAACGATTTTCATGAAATTAATTTAGTATGCAGAGGGTTTCGGGGGCGATAAATGGATCTAGCTTAGCTTCATTTCTAAAAAACACGAAAAAAAAAGTACCTAGCAAAGCACGGTCGCCCAGGCAAATTAAAGGAAACATAATCAATAATCATTTATTTCCCCAACATTATTTACAAGAACAGTTGTTGGGAGACTCCGGTCTTCCATACCGACATTATTAGATATAAACATACAATGTTTGTGCGAGTGTGTGAGTACATGTATGTGTGTGAGTATAATGCTAAATAAGTATACATAAGTAGTTATGTAAATGTGCCGTCTGCATAAATAAGACTATCGGTAAATTTTATTTACGTCCACTTTTTTATGTAGATAGTTACTAAGTTTTACTTGTACCCAATGATATATCATTGCTTGTACCTTTGTCCGCGTGTATGTCGGTTATCGCAGAGGCAAACGATGAGACGAAGTCGTGGACCAAAAAGTAGCACATGCACATGTCCTTTCTTAGGGTTCAAGGTAAGCTTGTACCACATTTGTACTCTTTCAGAGTGGAGGCGAGCGCGGGCGCGTAATAGGGTATTACGCCCATTTTTGAAAAGTGTCTCATTGAAATTCTGTAGTGCTAATATGCCACCAAAAAAACACAACATTTTTATTCAATCGATAAGTGCCATAAAATTGCATTTAAATTTTAAATATTCGAATTTCGCGCGTAGTTTGACGAAAACGCCTCTTAATGGACGCCATATTAAAACGAACTGACGTTATTTACGCCCAGCGTAAATAACGTCAGTTCGTTTTGTTTCAAATGAGCTCATATTAAATATAATTGTATATCATTTAAAAATAATTAAAAGCATATTTTGTAATAGGGGTAATAATGACAAAATTACGTTGGTTACGAAAATAATAAAAATACAAAGCCTATATTACGCCAATCGGTTGACTGACTATATCATATACTATTTCATGGTGTTTTATAACAGATTAAAAATACTGAAAACTTTGAATTGAATTTAAAAAATTGTTTTGTTATTTTATGAACTAAAACTTACATTTTCCGACTGCTTTATGCCTAAACTATCTCAATAACATATTTATAGATTTTTTCTCGTATATAGTAAAATACCCTATTCAAAATGTATGCAGACGCCAGTTGCGTTCACAGTGCTCCTGCGAGCCGTGCGTCTTCATGAGACGGGCGCGGGTGTTTCTAATGGCTTAGACCGCCAGTATCGTTCACAGTGATATAGCGTCTGTTATGTGACTACGCTTGTGGTTCTAAACCATTTTGATTCACCCGCCGAAGCGTCGTCAATCTTTACACTGTGAATACGCAGATGCCAAGGCCCGAGCGCCCGCACCCTCCTCTAGTGCAGTTTGATTGACCACTTTCAGTTCTGTAATATTAACCGTGAAAACGTAACAAAAAACAGACAGACAAAGTTACTTTCGCATTTATAATATTAATATGAATTCAAGAACACTATCTTATTTTTTACAATAACTTTCTCCTTGTTTCAGCCATCCACGAGATAGCCCACAACCTAGCCTTTGGCCACAACAGGCCGCTAGCCAATAGACTATTTGGCTTCTTCGCGAATCTACCAATAGGATTGCCTATATCTATCAGCTTTAAAAAGTATCATTTGGAACATCATAGGGTAAGTTGAATCAAATATTCCATATTTTAAATGTTAAATGTCACTTTAAAATTGACGGTTGAGAAATTAAAAAAAGACGGCAAAATGTGATTCAAAATCGCACACGAAGGGTTCAGTAAGGCCCCGATCCCACTGGCGTTTTTCGAGCATTGGCAGCACTCTAACAGCTGTGGCAAGCTTTCGCGCTGCAACTTCGCAATGTTAACGTCGCGTGAACACGACGTTAATGTAGCGTTTTTCGGCAACAGGTACAAAAACGCCATCCCGCTCTGTCCTCTGTCCGCGACGTTAACGTTGCGTTCAGCCAGTGCGCAACGTTAACGCTTGCCACTAGAGACTCGCGACGTTAACGTCGCGTCTGCGTAACAACACTATTCTTTGAAATATATTGTTCAAGATTTACATGTCATTTCACCGCTGCAACAAACTCAATAGTTTAGACTGTAGCGACATCTATCGCAACCTAGATGCTGCGCAAGCAGAGTTCTCCGCGAAATTAGCATTTATACAAAATCCCGACTACAATCGTCGGGCAGTAGCCCACCAGACACAAGACCGTCTGGTCGAGGATTCCCCTTTTTATATCAAACGAGTATGAGGAATTTTCCATTATGTTGCTCGTTCCCCTAAAAGGCTAAAACATATCTCAAATAAGCATATTTGGAGCATCTTATCAGCACCTAAAACCATTATGTTTCCTCTTTTCCAGTACCAAGGTGACGAAGTTATAGACACAGATCTCCCGACCCTCATTGAAGCGAAACTGTTTTGTACTACTGGCGGCAAATTCCTTTGGGTGATTCTACAGCCGTTCTTCTACAGCTTCAGACCGTTGGTGGTGAGACCAAAAAATCCCACGCCAATGGAGCTGATTAATTTGGTTATTCAACTGTTTTTCGATGCTGTGGTTGTAAAACTTTGGGGTGAGTATTATCTCTACTTCTTTTGACGTGATAACGTCTTATTAATCGATGAACACCGGCTGCACGCACGAAATAGTGTCACGTACCGCCTGAGCCTAAGCGTGCAAGCGAGAGCGCGAAACAAGCGATAGAGAAGCACGATCGGCCCAAGCAATAAGCTCCGCCCACCTCGACGGAAGCCATTATTTGCAGTTATATGTTAGCCATTATGTTTCTTTATGACGTTATCACGTAAAACTATCGTCCGTAAAGCGACTTTACAGACAACTAATTTTTTTTTTTTCGATTCCATCTATCTGCCTAGCGTTTCCCCATCAGTGTTTTACATGGAGCGACTGCTTATCTGACCTCCACAACCCAGTAACTAGGTAGACTTTCTGGCCTCTGACTACCAACGACTGTCAAAGATCTAAGAATGACAGACCGGGCCAACGGCTTTACGTGGTTTCAGAGGCGCGAAGGGGTGGGGGAAGGAGGGGGGGGGGAGTTATCTAACATTTCGTAATGAAATTTTTAGTTTTGTGTATGTATTTTGTGTCAAAATGTGAAGGCCCGGTGGTTCACAACTGGTTGTGAACACCGGCAAAAACACTTCGATATAATATCTTATACTTCTAAATATAATACTTCGAAATAAAATATCGTCGTTGATACTGCAATTCCACGTACAGTACGCAAAGGAGATAAGTATCCATGTCGCCGGAAACAGTTGAAGTTTACTTAGAAACCGATAGGTTTTTATGAATAAAATAAAATACAATTTATAGAGAATAAACAGTTCAATGATTTAATAAAATTTCATTTGAAAGCCCCGATTGGTTTCTAAGAAATCTTCAACTATTCCCGACGACATGGATACTTATCTCCTTTGCGTACTGTACCTAACTAATATTTTTAAATACCGCAAATGTACACTTTCAATAATTAGACTTATGGGGCTATTAAACGACTTTTACAGATTTTAAACTGACAATCACGTCTAAATGTGCAGTGCAAATGATTTGAAAAAAATATATGTTAAACTAGAACATTCTCTTAATCATATAGAAAGTGAATATTTTTTATTAAGTTCATATTAAATAGTTTAATTAACTCGTGAAGTTGTGTCTGACGCGGACAAAACATTGACAATCACACAAAATCTACCAGGTATAATTAAACGAAACTTACACTATCTTACAGACCATTTTATTATCTATCTTTTAGTATACGCCTTTTTTTTAATTTTGAAACAATACTAGTTTTATTAAATTTTTTCGACTAAACTTTGAGAGTTTTGGACGCAAATAAAAAAAAATACAGACGAATTGATAACCTGGAAGAGGTTATCAATTAGTTTTTTTTTTTTTGTCTGCGTCCAAAACTCTCAAAATTTAGTCGAAAAAATTAAATAAAAGTAGTATTCTTTCAAAATTAAAAAAAAAGGCGTGTATAACACGCGTCTCTAACTCAAAACGCGCTTCGGTGCGCGGTCGCAGTACTAGCCAGCTACCTACCGGCCGCCCGGCCGGGCGCCGCGCATGCGCGCCAAACTCTCGCGCCGCCGCCGGTGGCGTCCCGCGCGCTCCCGCCGAGCCAGTCGCGCGCGCCCGCTTCAACGCGAACACATTTTAGTCCATTCCGCGGATCTCGTTCGCTCCCGCCAATTTTGTAAAGTGATAAATTTAAGTCCTATTCTACAATAAGTTAAAATCGTACAAGTTGTTATTGTGTGTCGATATTAAACTGTTTTCGGGTCATAGTACTTTGTCGTTTTACTGAATAGGTAGAAGCCCACGCCATCATCATCTCATCTATTATAGTGACGCCCAACTCGCGGCCATGTTTGTGTAAAACAGCGGCAAATCGAACCCCGTGAAGTGCAGTAACATACCTACCTATTCAGTGAATAAAAAGACATTATCATGCCACGAACGACGCGTGCAACCCGAGCACCGATCGACCGCAAAGCGGAAGAACAAGGAAGCGACGCGGACGGTTACTCCGACGCGGACTCAGTGGTGGAGCCGCGCGCCGGTGCTGGCGCCGCTACCACCCACGCACGCGACTCAACCGACGCGGCCGGGGAGATGCGCGCCCAGGGGGGCGCCGCCTTCGACCACACGCTCGGCGGGGCCCACACCGGCGCGCCCGCGCTCAACACCGAGCGACTGCTGTCCACCATGATGGAGTCGTTCGCCAGGATGCAGGCGGAGACCAATCGCACGCTAATGGAAACCCTACGATCTTTACATCATGGCGACCAGAGGAATCCAGTCGCGTCGACATCGGCGGCATCGCCCACGGCGAACGCGCCCGCGATCTCCGGCGGTAACTTTTCAATGTGTACCGCGAGGTTCGACGGGCAGTCACGCGACCCCGAGGTACTGGAGGCCTTTATCGATGCAGTTGAAGTTTACAAGGAGTGCACCGACGTGACCGACGAGCACGCGCTACGCGGTCTCTCCATGTTGCTGAGCGGCGACGCGGCGGTGTGGTGGCGCGGCGCCCGGGCCTGCGCCGGCTCGTGGTCGGACGCGCTCGCGCGCCTGCGCGCCGCCTACGGCGTGCAAAAGCCCGCGTACAGGATACTGCGCGAGGTATTCTTGTGCGAACAAAGTGAGTGTGAACGCGCCGAAGTTTTTATATCAAAGGTACGATCTTTATTAGTTCAATTACCCTATGTTGTGCCAAGCGTGATGATAGTGGATATTGTGTACGGATTATTACATCGTCGAATACGTAAACGGTTGTCACGAGACACTATTAGCGATATTGATCATTTGTTAGAGAGAGCGAGACTCGTAGAAGATTCAATAACGGAATTTAAAAACTCGATCGTTTCCACGAATAACCCGAATATACCTACGGCTCCCGACCGCGGTACTACGAGTTCGAGCGCAACCATAGGTTCCAAACTCTCCTCTAACTCGAACGAAACCTCGAAACATAATCGCATTAGATGTTCGTTTTGCAAAGCGTTCGGTCACATCGCTAATGAATGTCGTAAGGCCAATAAAGTCGATAATCCCAACACATCTAATAAAGTAGGTACCAGCGATAGTAAAGGTGTTAATCCGATACGTTGTTATGGATGCGGCCAGCCAGGGGTAGTCAAGTCGAAGTGTGAAACTTGCTCGATTACACCCGCGCCCGCTAAGCCTACCGATTTTAATGTCGTGAAAGGTGTTTTCTTTGCGACATCCACGTCACATCCTTTGATAACAATAGGCGTTGCAGGTAAAGAAGGTGTTGCGATAGTCGATACCGGGGCTACTCACAGTGTTGCTAGCCCGTTATTATATACGTTGTTAGTGAATAACGGCGTTCAATTCCAAGAGACGGAACGTTACGTCGGGCTCGCTGATGGCTCGTGTCATAGGAAAATGGTGAAGACTGCTACTGTACCTATCACCTTAAATAGTCGAAGAGTCGACACCGAGTTCATGGTGTTACCTGGCGATGACACCAGGACACTTTGAGGTCGTGATTTTATTGTTAACGCGGCTATTGTTTTAGACATAGCCCAGGAGTCATGGCATTTTGCAGATAGTCCAGGAGACAGGTTCCCTTTCGTGCAATCTTATGTATTGAACAGCGCGGCCGTGATGCAAGCAGAGGTTTGTGGTGTATCACTGCGCCAAGATGAAGGTATAAGCTTGTCACCGGAGCACAGGGTCGCACTCAACGAGCAAGGCAGAGTCGCCCAGTTCGCTTCGGTTGAACCTCCTACAGACTACGCTGTTCGTAAGATAAAGGTAAGTGAGACACAGAACCCTTTGGCGTCTCCTCCCTACAGATTACCGACGCCTCGGAACGTGAAGCATCTGAAATGTTTCCTGCAGACCTGCAGCTGGTTCAGGCGCTTTGTCCCTAACTACGCAGAGGTTGCCAAGCCGTTGACAGCGCTGCTGAAAAAGGTAAGTACATGGAAATGGGGCCCGGAGCAGCAGGCAGCTTTCGAGAAGATCAAGCAACTGCTGGTATCGGCGCCAATCCTACGTCAGGCTGATGCGACGTTACCCTTCGTCCTCAGAACTGATAGCAGTCAGTATGCTCTCGGGGCGGTTCTCCTCCAGGGGGAGGGGACCGACGAGCAGCCAATAGAATATGCCAGTCGCCTCTTGTCTGCGGCTGAAAAAAAATACAGCACGACGGAGAGGGAGGCTCTGGCCGTCGTCTGGGCAGTTTCTAACTTCAGAGGTTATATAGATGGCTCTGAAGTCTTGATCAAGTCAGACCATCAGCCGCTTAGGTGGCTGATGAGAATGAAGTCTCCGAGCGGTCGCCTAGCAAAGTGGGCCCAGATCCTTCAGGAGTATAACCTAAAAATGGAATCACCAGGTAAGCCCAATGTTGTAGCCGACACTCTGTCGCGTCCGTCATGCGCCGAAGATGCCGATTGTGACCTGTGCTGCGCTGCAATCGGCATGCCCTCTCGCAATCTGAAGGACCTGCGTGAGAACCAAATAAAGGATCCGGAGGTCAGTAAGATCGTTGATGCTCTGGAATCAGACGGTCCCTCTAGGGGGAGGGTATGGGCAAACAAAGGGCAGACGTGTAATTTTATGCTTCGCCGTGACGGGCCACATAAGGTCCAGGCTGTGGTCAGTCCCACCACGTACATACTCGAGCGCCTCAGTGATGGCACGGTGCTAGGCAAGTATCATGCCTCCGTACTTACTCCCTTCGTTGGTCGCATCCAAGCTCCTGTACAGGAGGAACGTAAGAGGGGGAGGCCTCGTAGAAGCTAACCCAAACGCGAGGACGTTCGTTAGGGTTAGAGGGGGAGACTATAACACGCGTCTCTAACTCAAAACGCGCTTCGGTGCGCGGTCGCAGTACTAGCCAGCTACCTACCGGCCGCCCGGCCGGGCGCCGCGCATGCGCGCCAAACTCTCGCGCCGCCGCCGGTGGCGTCCCGCGCGCTCCCGCCGAGCCAGTCGCGCGCGCCCGCTTCAACGCGAACACATTTTAGTCCATTCCGCGGATCTCGTTCGCTCCCGCCAATTTTGTAAAGTGATAAATTTAAGTCCTATTCTACAATAAGTTAAAATCGTACAAGTTGTTATTGTGTGTCGATATTAAACTGTTTTCGGGTCATAGTACTTTGTCGTTTTACTGAATAGGTAGAAGCCCACGCCATCATCATCTCATCTATTATACGTGTAATTAAAAGATAGATAATAAAATTGTCTGTAAGATGGTGTAAGTTTCGTTTAATTATACCTGGTAGATTTTGTGTGATTGTCAATGTTTTGTCCGCGTGAGACACAACTTCACGTGTTAATTAAACTATATAATATGAATATAATTAAAAATATTCACTTACTAAATGATTAAGAGGATGTTCTAGTTTAACATATATTTTTTTCAAATCATTTACACTGCACATTTTGACGTGATTGTCAGTTTAAAATCTGTAAAAGTCGTTTAATAGCCCCTTAAGGTCGAAATTTGCGGTATTTCACAATTTTAGTTACGCAGAATTCCAGTATCAACGACGTTATGTACTTTCTAAGTTTATCTTGGACATCACTGACATTGGTGAAGGAAAACATGAGGAAACCTGGACTTATAATTAATATTAAAAGCAAGCTTGGTGATTAACGCCCGTGCCATCTCTGTATGAGAACAGGCCTTTGTGCTTTAGTGGGACAATAATATACTGGTAATTAATATTATTTATTTATATTTTATTTCAGGATGGAAAGCGCTTGGTTACCTAATATACGGAGCGATAATGGCTATGGGTGTCCATCCAGTCGCAGGTTTGTTATCTACATCATATTTTTTTTTTTTTTTGTAGTTCATGGTAGACACCATGCTACAAACTACAAAAAAGTCACACCTGTATCCAATAAATAAATAAAATATTAGACAAATTAACACATTTTTCAAATTATCCACATTTTTTGTTTGGTTAAGATCTTTTTTATATAATAATAATAATATATACCAAATGTGTCACGTTACAATCTAGTAAAAAGAGATCAATGTACAGACGCCAGCAAGCCATACCAAACTGTCAAATTTTCCCGTATAATTGAACCTTATAGTTTTGCAATAAAGTTGAAAATGTATCAAAGAAAGTTGACAGATTGGTTGATTGGTTGATTGGTTGGTTGGTTGGTTGGTTGATTGGTTGGTTGTTGGTTTTGGATGTACATCCAAAACTTATACTTAAAATAGATTTAAAATTAATCAGCGTGACATAATCCAAATACATCTGTCCTTTACTTCATTATTTCACAACGTGTTTAGTAAAACTGACGGAGTTATGTGGATATGTCGCAGGGGAAGGGTACAATTTGGGGTTTTATCAAATTCTGAGGGATTTGGTCAAATCTCGGCAGATGCTACAATAACAACTCAGTTGGGTCATTTCCCTAAAGGAAGTTAGTGATTTGATCCAATCCCGCTTTATATAACCAAATAAACAGCTGTTTAGTTGGTTATTTCACCATTTCACTAAATAATTTTAGGGATTTGAACAAATCCCTGAGATTCTAAATCGTGTAGTGCCTTCCGCGAATAGCACCACCCTTTTTCTACCCGTGGCGTGGGTGTCGTAGAAGGGGACAGAGGGATATTGTCCAGATGATAAGCAGCAGCGTCTTTCTGAGTACCATAACGCCTACTGCGATCCCCAACGACGGCTGAACCCTCACCCCTCCTTTGGGGGAGACCTATGCCTAGCGGTGGGCCTAGCGAATTGTTATTTTATCATCTGTCGAGATTTGGCCAAATCCCTAACCTAAACCTTTACTAACCCTTTCAAGAATAAAAGCGTTATGTTATGTCAATTTTTTTTTTTTTTTGACGACACGGTCGGACACAGTCGATCGCTCAGCCACTGCGCCGGCTGAGCGATCGACTGCTGCGCAGCGTGTTGCGGGTTCGATTCCCGCCCAGGGTAAACATTTGTGTGATGAGCACTTGTGTTTGCCTTGTGTCTGGGTGTTGTTTACCTATATATGTATGTATTTACAAAAAAAAAATGTATTTGTGTATGTATATCAGCTGTCTGACACCCATAGTACAGGGTCTCCCTAGTTTGGGGTCAGATGGCCGTGTGTGAAAATGTCCCCACATATTATTATTATTATTATTATTATTATTAATTTTCTTTACAGGCCACTTTATAGCCGAACATTACATGTTCAAGAAAGGCTATGAGACATACTCGTACTACGGGCCTCTGAATTGGATCACATTCAACGTTGGTTACCACAATGAACATCACGACTTTCCAGCTGTTCCTGGCAGCAAATTACCTGAGGTAAACAATTTTTATATTATATTTTAGCTGCCTTGGTTTCGCACGGGTGGTGTAATGAAAAAAATTAAACATAATCTACCTACATATCCCTAACCTACCTTAGTCTACCTACCTTCTTTTTTTTATTAATTAATAGTCTTGCGTTTGACCGCAATTCACCTGATCTTAAGTGATAGTGCGGCCTAAGTTGGAACACGCTTGCCTAGGATGAACCGGTTCACTCGTGCCTTGAAGATATCCAGATTATACCTACCCTACCCTACCTATCCTACCTGCCTGCCTACCCTACCTTCCTACCTACCTGCCTACCCTACCCACCCTACCCTGCCCTATATACCTACCTACCCTACTTACCTTACCTACCCTACCAACTCTTCCTACCCTACCCACACTACCTACCAACTGTCTTCTGTCTCACTCACTTTTCATAAGTATTAGGAAAGTTTTAAAATATTAACCGATGTTTATTTTTTCATACAAATCTTGCAAAATTCCAAATTATCCAATTTGGTGCAGTCGTTCGGAAGTTATGCACGTACATACATTTCGGCGATTCATTTTTTATTTATATAGAAGATTATATTCCCTCCCCTTAACTTGTGACTTAATTTATGAATGTCCTCTTAACAATAATCTTCCCCATCAACAGGTACGCCGCATCGCCCCAGAATTTTATGACAATCTACCACATCATGACAGTTGGACCAAGGTTCTGTACGACTTTGTAATGGACCCGGAAATTGGACCATACGCGAGGATGAAACGTAAGCACCATGGACTTGAGAGTTAAGTTGGTAGGACTGTTTTTGAAATTATTAGTTTTTTTTTTATGGTAACAAACAAACTGTACACAGTGGAAGGGGAATCGTGAGTTTTACCATAAATTCAGGACATGATTCTAAACCATAGGCAAATACATACAGAATGGACACAGCGTTCTCTATCTGGCAGTAAAATGTAAGGGAGACGAAGCGATCATGCATGCGGCGAGTTGTTGTCTCTTTCTAGAATTTGTGATTGGTTCACGTCACGGCCTTCGCTACAGATCTTCAAAGAGTGACCGTAAAGACGCTTTCTCTTTCTAGTGGTCAATTTTGTAGCGGCGTTGGTCACTGAATTTTTTAGCCGGATATATATGAAAATTAGCTGACCCGACAGACGTTGTCCTGTCCCTATCTGCCTACTTACCTGCCTATTTACCAACCCTACACCTACCCTACCTAGGGTTGCCAACACTACTATATAATATAGTATCCTACTATATTATAGGCCCGACTACTATATTTTTGAGAAAAAGATATAGTAGGCGAAACTACTATATTTTAAAGGCATCAAACTCTTAGCAATAATATTCGTTACAAAATTTGTAAGCGTAAAACAAAACGTCAATACCTATTTTTAACTATTCTGGAATGTCAAGTTGACAGATGCGTTTAATAATTCACATAAAATTCGTTAAAAAAAAATAAAGTGCCTACTTAGTTATTGGAATCTACTATTTTTTTTTCACCTTTTCGTTATGTACTATATTTTTATGGGTAAAAATGTTAGAACTACTATATTTGACCGACAAAGAGTTGGCAACCCTTTTTTTTTTTTTTTTTTTATCGTGGGGAAATCCTCATGGACTATCCCCCGTCCGGGGAAGACGGGGGGGTGTGCCGGACTCGTACCGGCTAAAACCACCACGGTGTTCCTCGACTGACCTATGGGCGGGGGTACGGGATTCGCTCGCGCATGCACCGCGCCCCCACCAGGCTATGACCCGCCAATAACGTAGGCGGGTCCCGTCGACCTCGGCGGTCTAATTGCCGCCGAATCCTCTAGTGTGGCGCGCGCGGAACACGGCGCGCCGCCTACACGGGCCTGCTTCTCGGTCGGGTGGTGGATTGCCCCTAAGTCGACCACCCGCAGGCCGGCAACTCATGGAGGCCGGAGGTCATTAAGCGCCCTCCGGCGCCCGGTGCGTCTTCTCCTAGAGGGAAGCGAGGCAGTTTCTTCCCTCACCCTCTCTGCCGCCTCTTTTGCGTGCATGACATGCTCGCAAAAAGAGGCAACAGCCTCCCACGCACTCTCGCTCTGGACCATCGAAAGGACGATGTTCGGGAGCGAGAGGTCACCTACTGCTGCGGAGAGTTCACGGCGCTGCCCTGCCCAAGCTGGGCACTCTGCCAGCGTGTGCTGCGCCGTGTCCTCCAGGCAATCTCCGCAGTGGTGACACCCGGGCGATTGTTCGCGGCCTATGCGACACAGATACTTCCCGAAACAGCCATGTCCGGTCAGTATCTGCGTCAGCCGGAACGTGAGGGCGCCGTGTCGGCGCCCTAACCAATCCTCCATGACGGGTCTTACCGCCGAAATTACGGCGTGCCCTGCGCTGGGGTTGAGAAGTCGTCCCTCCCATTCCGCCGTTAGGATCACGCGGAGCTCGGAGCGGCGCCGCGCGTACTCCCGCGGCACCGGTCGTATACCCCGCTCCCGCGCCTCCCCGCTCCATTCATAAAGTGAAGCGAGGGCTTTCGCTTCGAGATCCCACGGCGGAGATCCGGCAAGGAGGCTCGCTGCCTCAAAGGAGATCGTGCGGTATCCCCGAACCACTCTGACGGCCATCGCTCGCTGCGGACGACGCAGCACTGCGATATTGCGGGCCGCCAGGTTCTCCGCCCATACTGGCGCCCCGTAGAGCGCCATAGACCGCACAATCCCCATATAGAGCCTCCGGCAGGCGGCGTTGGGTCCACCTAAATTGGGCAGCAAACGGGCCAGCGCACCAGCCGCACCCATGAGTTTAGGTGCCAGCCGCTGAAAGTGCTGCCCAAAGTTCCATCGACCGTCGAGGACGAGTCCTAGGTACTTCATCGTCGACTCGACGCCGATGCGAACGCCTCCCACCACGATATGAGAGCCCGGAGGTGGTCCACGCCGTGGCCCATGAAAGAACAAAGAGTTGGCAACCCTAACCCTACCGTACACCTACCCTACAAAGGTTTCTTTTTTATTTTCTCTCCGTAAGAACCATCCTCGTACTTCAAGGAATATTATAAAAAAAGAATTATCGAAATTGGTCCAGCCGTTTACGCTTGATGCCGTCCGTGACCAAGGGAAATATTGATTCATTTTTATATATGAAAATAACCGCTTTGCTGTGTTTACACGATCAAATATCATCATCAGAGTATGAGTGCGCGACAGACATCAGTTTCTTCATTGCATAGAACTTCTAGTGTATATTTTTTTAAATCAGCTCTTTCATACATTTTTACCGTGTAAATGTAGGATTATTGTACACACAACAGCTGTTTTTTTTAACAATTGACGAAACACGGTTAACGTAGTGGTTTATATGTTAGTAAACGCACCCACATGATACAGGCGAAATTTCTAGTGTCTTAGGCAACGATTTAATAAAAGAATAGAACGGAAAGAAACATGATATGCGCCTGGTTGGTCTAGAATCTTGTACTATATCTATAGTAAAAGTCTATGTCACGATGTCCCTTCAACCGTGTATTTCGCCAGTATTAGCTGACCTCGAATTGTATAGGCTTTCAGTACATTAAGAGGTTTTGTAAATACTGGTAATGTATAGCCTCAATGTCGCCGTGCGTAGAATGTGCTTGCGATGTTTATAACAACGCCATCTATTGGCAAGATTTAAAACATAGGTAATTATTTTATTTGATTTTTGTATTTTTATCGATGGATAAAATTATAATAAATTGGATAACATGGGAAACTTCACTTTTCTTGCGTCATAAAATGTCTCAGTTCGTAAATAAAATGTCGTCGCAAGCGCCATCTATGCATTACAGTTATATTATAAATGTTGATCTTGTTTTATTAATTTAATTATGGATTTGATTAGTTCTGTATGTATTATTATTTTAAGTGAGTAAGTTTTTAATTGTTTAGGTAAATACAATTTTTGTATAGTCTATTCTTCCTTACATGCCATATTTTGTAAACAAATTTGGTGAAAAAATTACGAGATAACGCTTCAAACAGAAGTTAGGACATAATCATCATACCTTAAGAAATCGATGAAACATTGAAAAAAGAATATACGTAAAGCCGTTGGTCCCGGCTGTCATTTGTAGATCTTTGACAGTCGTTATGGGTAGTCAGAAGCCAGAAAGTCTGACAACCAGTCCTACCAAGGGGTATCGTGTTACCCAGTAACTGGGTAGTGAAAATCAGACAGACAGTCGCTTCATGTAATAGACTGGTGTTCAACTGCATCCAGTTAGACTGGAAGCTGCCCCCGACATGGTTGAGAAGAGGCTGGTTGGGGTGAGGTTGGGGTGGCTACTTTTGTAGATTTGTATCTTCCTATTTTATGTAACGTTTTAACAATAAACCTGCCATATTATCTCTTCATCACCCTTGGTTGCCTAAGGCATTAAGTCCGACTCTGTACCTTGTGCATGAACTATAAATATATCAAAAATGGCTTCCTACTAACTACTACCTCAATCCGCCATATTTGTTTACAAAATATGACAGTAAAAAAATAAAATACAGATTACCACATGTTGATTTTCTAGTAAGAATACAGCATGTTTATTATATTTTTTATTGTCCGTTCTTTAAATAAGGGTGATTTATTCAAAGGACACCGCGAAATTCAAATTGAATGTGTTTTTTTTTTCAAATGTTTGACCTGACCCAGGCGAAGTTTACGGTCGATCTGCACTAGCTCGACAGAGAGGGTTGAAAAAGAAAAACTGAGGCTTTTGCCTTGCAGTAGAACAACCCAGGCTAAAAATAAAGAAATAATATTGTGATTGTTTTTTTTTGCAACTAACGTAAAACAACTCTGCAATTTGCAAAAAAAAAACGGAAGACATTTTGAATTTCAGAGTCTACTTTGCCAGATCCCTCTTAGCAAATAGTAATAGGGTCCTGTTGGACCCTTTAGTGTACGGTAGTGCTATTCTCTAAGTAACACAACCTAAAGGTCGACGCTGCGGCAGCGGCGCTAGCGCGACATGAATTATCGGCTTTTGGTAGAACTACTCAAGGTTGAATAATTTGACACTTTTGACAGTTCATGTAAAATTCGCTAAGCAAAAATAGTCGCTGTGTTCGAAGTTGATTTCATGACTGACACGATGTCGAGTTCGACGTCGAGCACAGCTAGGAATGGTAACGTTAGAGAATAGCATAGCTGAACCCTAAAAATGTTAGTAAAAAACGATGAAAGATTGACAAGATAAGGTTCTGAGCATTTTGGCGGGATTCAATTCTATAATTATTATTGTCTTAATTTAAATGTTGTATTTATTGAAAATTAACGATATATCTATTTAATTAGGCTGTTATTTGAATCTCTGCTTGAAAAAATATAATGATATTAATTTTGAAAGTATAAGTACTAAAATTATTTACGTTGAATTTATAATGCTAAAAATGTAAAAGTATATTTATATATATCTTGCTTTACACAGATGAACTGTATCCAGTCATGCAAAAATGTACTAACCCACATAAAATTATCGAATGATGGAAATCGATTAATCTTCATAATGGCTGATTAATTTTATTGATATTAAAATATAAAGAATCTTGTAAATTGAGACCGTTTTTTATGCGTAAATAAACCACGTCATTTGGAATATACGATCAGTTCGACACAAACTACGTTTACTTCTGCCTAAACGGAAGCGATTAAACCGCTGAACCGATTCTGATGAAATTTGGTATGAAGATAGCTCGATCCTTTTGGTTTTAAGTAATATTAAACGTAATATTAAAATATTTCCGATGACCTGGATAATAGGGTATTTTACTCTATACGAGAAAAAAATTATAAATATGTTATTGAGACAGTTTAGGCATAAAGCAGTCGGAAAATGTAAGTTTTAGATCATAAAATAACAAAAGAAATTTTTAATTTCAATTTAAAGTTTTCAGTATGTTTAATCTGTTATAAAACACCGTGAAATAGTAGCGGCCATGTTATTACGCCATACGGCTGTGTAAACAAAAAATTGACAACTGTCAGTCAACCGATTGGCGTAATATAGGGTTTGTACTTTTATTATTTTCGTAACCAACGTAATTTTTTCATTAATACACCTATTACAAAATTTGCTTTTAATTATTTTGAAATGATATACAATTATCATATTTAATATGAGCTCATTTGATACAAAACGAACTGACGTCATTTACGCTGAGCAATATGGCGTCCAGTAAGAGGCGTTTTCGTCAAAATACGCGCGAAATTTGAAAAATTTACATTTAGATGCATTTTTATGGCACTTATCGATTGAATAAAAATGTTGTGTTTTTTTTGGTGGCATATTAGCACTACAGAATTTCATTGAGACACTTTTCAAAAATGGGTGTAATACCCTATTATCTCGTTTGGTGATTGACTGTACATCCCAAAGTAATGGCTTAGAATAGACATAAAATTAATCAGCGCTTAAAATCCAAAATCATTACAGTTACTTCGAAAATTGAGAGAAATTTTACAGAACTAAATCCAATTATAGAAGGTTTGTGGGTTAATACATATTGCCCAAAATTGACACACAAAGTAGCTTTTGTAACAATGTTAAATAAACTTTTAGAAGAATCTTTGAACTTGCTAACTACAGGAATGGGAATATTGACTTATCCCAGTGATAATGTACATTGATGTAGTATAAACTTGTTATAAAATATACATTACTATGTATAGCTGCGGCGTATTAGCATGGCAAAACCGGTCATTGCCCTTTCCCCTCTCGAGTGTCAATATTACCGCATAGGTTTATCTTAAGGGGCAGACAAGAGCCAACTAGAGCCACCCTTTATTTTATTCATTTTACTCCTAAATCAGTTCAAATTAAAATAAAAACTAAAACATATCTAGTAAATTTGAAACCTTTAGTATTTTTGGAGACAGAATCGCTAAAAGTGGCCATATTTGGTGTAAGCGACGATTCAATTAAATTATGGTATGCAAAATAATGGAAAGTTACTCCAAAAATACTACAGGTAATTTAGTAGTTAACTTTTAGATACCTTTAAAGGTCTGATTTAGGAGTAAAAGAAAAAAAATATTATGGGTAGCGCTAGTTGGCTCTTGTCTGCCCCATAAACAGTGAAGTGGAGTTACTACCGTTAAGTTAATCCCTCTGCGTAGGGAACAAAGAACTATTGATATATTTAGGATGTAGAACTATTGATATATTTAGGACGTTAACAATCTTAGTTTCAGTTTATTGAATGAAGAAGGCAAAAAAATGTGACTGGGTCGATGACCGCCATTGCCATTGCTACGTTAATACGTGTTTTCTGTATGTAAAAATATAAATTGAAGTTATTAATTTATGCTTTTTGTTGGGGTACCCCGTGACCCCACATCGTTCCAATATTTTTAAGTTCAAAATACATTATATTTTTGCTAGTTTTATTTCAGAATTTTATATAAATATAATTATCTTAGCATATTTGTCGATCGATCAGTCATTAAAAGTATTTTTAATTGCATTTTCTACTAAATAGCATCATATTTTGTTTATTGTTTACCAGTGCTAGTACTTCCAAAGATTAGGTACATCTTATTACCAAAATATACAAAAAAAAAACTTTAACTTTCAAAATTATTGGTATAGGTCCATATTATAGTTCTCTTTACCGTATCTGGTGACAGCGATCCTGACTAAGTTTCTTTCCTCTCGTGAGCCTTTAGATTGTTGAAAACCCAAACTTCGTTTTGAAGACCCGGTTACACCGTGCACAGAAGAGCTGATTAGATATATTGTAGGTGTAAGTATATAAAGTATATGGCTTTGGACAATTTTTACGTAGTTGACGGTTCCTGTCTAGATCTTCAAGACGATGCTAATATTACAAACACGTAAAAGTTTGTTTGAAATAATCTTTGGAAGTACTGTCGTACTGATCCATCCGATTATTTAAAATCTTCCACAGATAGGAAGCTACAGTACTGCCGAGTGTCGTAGGATATTTTTTATCATTGCGACCCACCATACCACTGGCCATACCCTTGGTGGTATAGTGGGTCTAAAATTATACCACTCACCTAACCCAAATGATTCACCAACAATAAAGGGGATCTGGCGCTCGGCGGCCACTACCGCGGCACCGCTCGCTCGCCTTCACGCTTTAATAAATAAAATAATTGATAAAAGACGACACGGATGGCGCAGTGGCTGAGTGATCGACTGCCGAGCAGCGTGTTGCGGGTTCGATTCCCGCCCAGGGTAAACATTTGTGTGATGAGCACTTGTGTTTGCCTTGTGTCTGGGTGTTGTTTATCTATATATGTATGTATTTACAAAAAAAAAAAAATATTTGTGTATGTATATCAGCTGTCTGACACCCATAGTACAGGGTCTCCCTAGTTTGGGGTCAGATGGCCGTGTGTGAAAATGTCCCCACATGTTATTATTATATTATAATAATAATAATAAATCTTTTATTTCAGACCAATGTCCATTTGGTTAGTACAATACATAACTTAGAAACTAGTGTTAGCACTTACATCTACCAGGAAAATGAAACAATTAAAACTATTATTACGTATACGCCACAGTGGCAGGTAGGCGTATCCAATGCCCCAGTATGGGACTGTCCCACCTGTCCGCTATAGTGCTCAAGATGCTGCTGGGGATGCCGCGTACCCTGCGCATGATGGAGGCGCATCGCTTGCGCATGATGGCGTGAAAGCCATCTACACCCGCTTCTGTGAACATGCCGGAAGCACTGCAGTAGCGCGGCAACCCCATCAACACCCTGAATGCATTGTTGTATTGAACGCGCAGAGCGTTGTATGCCCGCTGTGTGTAGTTGACCCACAGACTGCATGTGTAAAACGACTGACAGTACGCTGTGAACAGCGTAGCCTTTACTTTCTTTAATGGTCACAGTTTCTAACCGAAACGATTTTCTCAGTGGTATAGTTTTAGACTATCAGACTCCATATCACCAGGGGCTTGCTGGGTCCGCATCTTGTTTTATGGTATATTTTACTACGAGGACGAAGTTTCGTAAATAAACTAGTTGTAAAAACTTTTTGGAACAGATTCCGTACAGCTTAGTAAAGTAGTCATGTGCCAATTCTATTGTGCACGAGGTAAACTTATTTTAAACTATTTATATCTCTTTCTTTCTAATAAAACAGGAAAGAGACAGATAATAATAAAAGCTGTCAATATTAATTGATCTAAAATGTTCTCTTAATAATAGTTGTCATTTCAGCAGTGCTATTCTGTTACAATCTCCCTCGGTGAACACCTAGGTGAAGTGAGTTGTCTTTCGATTGTAGTGCTTTGTAAATCCCTAGCATCGGGACAGATGACAGCTCACTTCACCTAGGTGTTCACCGAGGGAGATTGTAACAGAATAGACATACAGAACGTATTGATTCGAAACACGGCGAAGTTCAAGGAAAAAATCTAATTTGACATCTGTAACTTAGTTATTATCTGTCGTCGTCCTTTTCTTCAGCTGCTCGACAGTAAGAGATGCCAATTGTCTAATTTAAGTTTAGTTTGTGAACAAAGAAATCGGCACCATTATAAAAGTAATAGGTAAATACATACAGGGGTATAATTTATAACTAAAAACATACATTTTACTTCGTACTAGTATATGTCGCCAATTCCAAATATAGTATTTATACTTACTATAATATATTATTACGAACAGTGCGGATCGCGCAGCAAAATATATAAACATTTTAGGTATGTATGTATAAGTATGTATATTTTTCTATCGGCACTTGTTGCCTGAGGTAAATAAATTAATAATTATACTAGAACAATTTTGATTGATTAATAGATAATGAATTAGCTAAATAAGGTAGTCGATCATAGCGAAATTTAATTAACCAGAGAGCAAAGATGGCGCCAGCAAGAGTACCACAGATTGCTTTGGATCTGTAGAGGCACGGAGTAGAACAAGTGGAAGTACCCACGTGTCATAATTAAGCGTAGAATGTGTCAAATAATAACAACATTCGTTCGTTGTAATAAGTCTTAATTTTGTATGAACAACAAATTAAATTTTGACGAAAAGCCTATTGGGTATCATACAAAACTAAGACTTATTAAGGTTGTTATTATTTTACATACTTTCTTTCCGCATAATTGTGACACGCGTGAGATAGCTGCGTAGGCACTTCCAATTGTTTTTTTTTCAATTCCGTGTTTAGAGGAATGAGGAATAGGGTGCAGATGGGTGCTGTTTGGTGGGATACTCTCGGACGGTTATTGTCAGGTTTCTATATATGGGACAATTAGGGCCACAGCCGGTTTTTAGAAGCGAAATGCAGTGACCAAGTCGCTAAAACGCGCAATTCCGATACGTCCGAACGCAGTCGCCAAAACGCGATGCAGCATCGATACAGTCGCAAAATCGCTGATCGCCGATGCTAAAAGTAGCGTGTGTGTGGATCAAAAATACCATAATTATAACCCCATAACATTTCAATCAATAGTTTATACCCTGTCCATTGGGTTATTGGTTTTTTGACAGCTGCCTTATAATGTAATTATTCCTGATTACCTTAAGTTAACTTTAAAATGCGTTATAAAATAAATATATAAACTGCCTTATCTTGTTGGATTATCTTATTTATGACCTCTTACACATATTATAATACAGGTATGCGTATCAGTTTTTACAAAAAACAAATATTGTTCACTAGTTGCAGCTGTCAAAAAACGATTAAACCAGTGGAAAGAGTGTAGGAGAAAATCAGTTTATAATGAGACCAAGTGCTTACATGTTTTTGATCGTGACTGTACTTCTTGACGTGTCCTCTCCACTTTATCATAAGCTTCTTAAGAGCGGTCAACCTGTCATTATTTCCATACAAACGGTCGTACACATCAAGCTATACATTTCCAGTACAAGCTGACCTCACATTGTACGGAAATCCTATACAATGCAAAATCAGCATTAACTGGAAATGTACCTATAGCTTGATGTGTAGCCGTGTGTACATGATGATGGCGTTATAGCAAATGTTCCTCCAGATATTTCGAACACACAGGTACCTTGTGACTTATATCTGGGATTCTATATATGTAATCGCCATGCTTGACCGGTGCAAGTTGGCGATCGCAGTAGGTGTTATCGTGTACTCAAAGGATACTGCTGCCCATCCTCTGGTCGATATCCCTCTGTTGTCTTCTACGACACTCACGGGTAGAAATGGGGTGGTGCTATTCTCGGCCGGCATCACACGGCAGACTTACATATTTAGAAATGTATTGTCTTCAATATATTAATACCAAATATATATACCTATTTAGTTCAAAGTACCTAATCGTAATTGTTTTAACAGTACCTAAAATATATGTTTTATGTAGGTACCTATCCATATTATAATTGCGTCTTGTATTAAGTAAGAATCCATGTGATCGATGTTAGCTTAGTCAATAACAATCGTAAAGATAAAGATGTAATGATGAGTTAATTGGCTTTAACGCTAATTAATTGCATATCTTCAGTCTATTTTTTAAACAGTAACCCACTATATATTTCGAACCATACTAGAAGATTCAACTTTCCGAGCATATTCTTTCTAAAATGGATTCCATTTGTTTTATGTTGAATTATTACCGAGTAACATCGGTCACATACTCACATGCAAAAAAATATAAAGGCGAAAAATAGTGTCCTTATTGTAAAAAAAAACCTATATTTCTGAATGTGAATTTATGTAAAATGTTGTAATAAAATGATATATTTAAATATTATTTCGTTTCATTTTGAATCCAAGTGTTTTATTACTGGCATAATGTTTTTGGAACGAAGTTCCATATCGCGCGTTGCGAAAGGTTAGGGGGGGTTGGTTAGGGGTTTTTTTTAGTCTTTATAGGTCAAGTTAAGTTATATAAACAACATGTAACATAATTAACGCACATCCTGAAAGAAGTTTGTTCAGAATCATTTACTGAAACGATTTCTATAATTTTTAATATAGGTCGTATTTTACCCCAAAAATAATTAAAACGTAGGGCCTCGTTAATCCGGAGAGGCAAAAACAAGATCCTTTGCGGATTATCGAGGCGTCCGGATTATAGTATGCCATATTTAATGGTAATAAAACACATGTTTATCTAACATTTCTATAATCCGCAATTTGTCTTTTAATGTTAATGTTGAATGTTTACGTGCTGGCGGCGCGGCGCCCGCGCCATGATGTTAGCGAGCGCGCTAAATTGACACTGTAGACGGAAGGTGATGAACAAAAGACTGACGATTGGCTCATGGCAGCCCGCACCTACATCCATCTCCCGGAACCCTATTGCCCGGCCGGATTACAGCGATCACCGAACAAGCGGGAGTCCGGATTAACGAGACCCTACTGTACTTACGTAAAAAACAGTCACACTACCGCTGTACACTCAAAACAAACTGAAATTGACCGTAAACCAAGGCAATAAGACTTTTTGACTTGTAGGTACCTACATGTGTGCGTAGCTTTGTACTGTGACCACAACCTTCTTCCAGAATTAGTATGACTAATTTAATAAATAACAAATGCCTATAAATTTTAAACAAAAAATTTAGTGTATGTATTTTGATTATAACATCATATACTAATTGGGGTGTCTGAGGGTGTGCGTTAATTACGTTACATGTTGTATATATACCTATAATTTAAAACAAAAAAAAATTACAATTCCTTCACTAATTAATCGAAAGGAACTTCGTTCCATCCGGGTGTCTCTTGACGCCTCTCAAGATTATAGCTAGGGTTAATCGATCAACGTCGACCGATGCCATCGATCGATTAGTTAGTGGAACGGCATCCGTCGATCAGCAAAAGCTACCACACCAATTGATCAACGTCGATCGATGGCATCAATCGACGATCGATCGATTTGCGTAGTAACACCCTAAATCATCTGTAATATCGGAGGTGCAATGCATTGCCAACCCAGAAAGTTGATGACTTATGTGCTTGTAATTCGTATGTAAAATGCAAATTTCAAACATTGTTTGATGTGCTTAAGATTTCACAGGACTCGTGCAATGCAAACCGGCAGTGCTATTCTGTTATAATCTCTCTCGGTGAACACCTAGGTGAAGTGAGCTATCATCCAATTGTAGTGCTTTGTAAATCCCTAGCATCGGGACAGATGACAGCTCACTTCACCGAGGGAGATTGTAACAGAATAGACATACGGATCACGACAAGCTGCATGGCGGAAATTATGTTTTTCACTAAAGTGTATTACAGGGTGTCCCAAGGATATGCCACATGGAGGGAAAGTATCTTGAATATTGTAGGAAGAACATTTTACTGAAAGAAGACTTTATTTGAATTTATAAAACCATTTAAACTGCATTCATAGATATTTAAATAATTACATGGTTGAACCGGAAATCGAATCTCGTTACACGAGAAAAAAAAACATCCTGTAGCTTTATCATACCGATGGAAAGGCTTCATCATAAGGATTATTTTTTGCTAAATAACATAGTGTCAGAAATAAAAGGAAGACCATGAATTTTAACATTTTTAATACAAAATTAATCAATTTATGTCCTTACGGCAATGTCAGCTTTTCATTTTTCTGAACAAAATTTCACATCAAATGTTAAAATTCATTCATTCATTTCTGACACTATGTTATTTGCTACAGGGTGATTATTTTTCTCGTGTAACGGGTTCGATTCCCGGTTCAACCATGTAATTATTTAAACATCTATGAATGCAGTTTAAATTGTTTTTTTTTATTCATTAAAGTCTTCTTTCAGTAAAATGTTCCATCTACAATATGCAAGGTACTTCCCTCCATGTGGCATATCCGTGGAACGCCCTGTATATATATTATGTAGTTATTATCCTTCTAATTGGGAAGCCCAGCTGCGCAAAAACAAACCAACACACATTTATCCCCAATTTTTCCGAGTTTTTTATTAGGTTATTCTGAGTGTGTGTGTGGAGGCAAAGGCGTCCCCCTTTCTATCAAACTTCTTTATCATATGAGATCCAGATTTGCCCCAGGCGTGATGAGATTGTCTGACCACTTTCGCTGCAGTCAATAAAAGGGAGAGATTAATAAAACATAATATTCTTAATTCAATTTTATTCCACACAACATGTAGGTACAATAATAAAGTAAGAAATGCGCATTGGACGGAACTTAGTCTACTATACTAAATACTACATTAGTCAGTACATTACAAAGCGTAGTAAGTATAGTAATTTATTAGTATTGACAAAAGACCGAGTGACTAACTATATAAAAAAAAATATAGATGGCGGCCTAACAAAGTAGCTTATCATACCATTTCATTCACACAGTATGGCGAGCGAGTGAGACGACATGATAACCGCCGCCATTTTCAATTGAAAACTATGTAAGTTGGTAGAAATACGTCACTCGGTCATCTATCTTACCAAATACGATGAGTTTCCCACAAAATATGAAAATTGTGCATTAAATCCAAGGCACTATCAAAAAGGCACAAACAGTGATTGTAATACTTTTCATTTTATGGCATAACAACAGTCATTACATTAAATTTACATCTGTAAACATGTCAATTTGTAAAATTACGTGAAAAAAAAACACGCTTCAAAAAGTGCATTGACCTAAAATACACACAGAACGCAGACGTGCCCTCAAAAATTACGTTTCAAGATTCTATTTGACATCTAGTAAAATGAAAATATTTTCTGTTTTTGTCTAACATCTAGAGCAAGAGAAGGACAAAAGAGTTTGACAGCTGTCAAAGTAATTCATATGTCAAACTTCAGCGCGTTTTTAAGTGGTATTTTCAGTTTTCTTTCAGTGACAAAATAAGAGAGTAATATTTTTATGACAGTCCCAATGAGGCCAATTTAACACTAATTTTATACAATGTTTGGCGTTTTAATTATTTATTGTAAGACGTCTAAGCTAGGTGGGCACACATTCGTTATAGATGCATAAAAATCACATCATTCAACAACATTTATAATTAATTCATAGGATATTACACTTCTATTCTGTCCAATCATATGAAAAAAACATTTATATGTATGGTGAAACAATTTCAACGTTTATTTTTGCCAAATTATATATATAAATCTGTCACATCTAATCGAAAAATAACTAAGTACAGGCGCTAACACGTCAAGCTATACCAAACTGTAATTTTTTCCCAATTGAATAGAACCTTAATATTTTGTAATAAAGTTGAAAATCTATTAAAGAAATTTGACAGATTATTGTAGCCGACCTCTGTACATGCTCTTTAAGTCACGTAAAATGTCATAAATAGAGACTTTTAAAATCACTATTCACTATTATTACAAAAATAAGTAGGCATGTAAAATAAAAATGTTATTCTTAAAACTCCAACTAATTGAATTAAATAAAATATAAAATTTACTTACAATATTAGATTGATCATATATTCCGCATAATATACACAATGGTTTGTTAAAAATATTAACATCATAATATAAAATTAATATGAGATTCTTAACAAGAAAACATTTCGCCTAAAAATTAATAAAGTAATCGTTAATTAAAATATTAAGGACGGAAATTCTATAACAAATAAGGGCTTATATTTTGAAACTTAGTAATTAATAATACAATCCTTGCAACGAAAAATGAGCTTTATAACTGTGTTATAGCGACTGCTACGTTGGTCTAGTGGTAGGGAGCGCTACTGCCGAGCATGAGATCATGGGTTCTATTCCCAGGGCGGGCAGTGTTTCTATCAGGAATTTAGACAAAGCCCATTGGTCTCGGGTGTCTAGTAGTATCCTTGTCAGTCGTTACCGGTAGACTGTAACCAGAAAGTCTGCCAACCAGTCTTGCCAAGCGGTATTATTGTACCCAATGACTGGGCTGTGGAAGTCAAATATGCAGTCGCTTCATGTACAACACTGGTATTCAGCTGTATCCGGTTAGACTGGAAGATGACCCCAACATAGTTGGAAAAAGAGGATAATTTGGATAGAAAACTTCTCTACCATCACTTGCTGACTGACTATTCGCATATTTTGGGCAAGTAGGAGGAGATGAAGTATCATATTTTATTCTTACCATAATATTTCGCCATTATATAAAAGTAATGGATGAAGAAAGACAGGAAGGTCTAAGAAAAGATGGATGGATTGTGTGAAGAGCCATATTAAAGACTAGCGACCCGGCCCGGCTTCGCATGGGCCTTATAGCCTTCCTCGATAAATGGACTATCCAACACAAAAATATTTTTTCAATTCGAACCAGTAGATCCTGAGATTAGCGCGTTCAACCAAACAAACAAACACTTCAGTTTTAAAATATTAGTATAGAAAGGGTAGTAATTTATAGCACGGCGGTTGACAGGACGACATGGAAGAAAAAAACGTGTTACGCCAACCCTAAGTAACATGGGACAAGGGTAGGATCTGTAGGATGAAGATGATGATAAAACAAATTAAAAATGGTGGCCAAACAAATGAGCTTATCATTCCCTTTCATTCACACAGGAGCGAGCGAGTAAGAGGTCACGATTAGCGCCACCGTATTCATTTCTTATTTTCAATGGCACGGGAATTATGACATTAGATCTGGTATCTGGCTTACACAGCAATAAAATACGTTTTTCGGAGCAAGGATTCTACTGAAAAAGAAGAATTATAGAACTCTTTTTCTGCCAGTTTTGGACCATTCCAATTCCCTTCGGTAACCTCCCAGGTGGAATATAAAATTATGTTTTGAACTAATTAGTTTATGTTTATGCTTTATAAAAAAGGCGGCTGACTCTTGTATCCTTTTGACCACCATACAGTCATAAAAAGATGACAAACCAAAATGTGTTTGGTTTTATACATGAGCCATTACCTTAAACCAGCTTGCCGTGGTCACGACTACATCACAGACTTCTATACGTAATTCCATAGAGTATGTAACTTAGCTTTGAGCCGAGGGCATGTTTTTGCTTTTTAATGTGGCGGTGAAAATGTAAAAAGTTTTTAACTTCTTTACAGAATATATTATCATAGCTTAATTGAACATAAAGAAGGTTTGATAAAACTTGCAGGACATTTTTAGAGCGTTTACGCGGTACAGACCAGTCTTGGAAATTGATGACCCGATATTATTTCAACTTGATATGTATGCGTATGCGCAAAATTTCTATAGAAAACTAGCTGACCCGACAGACGTTGTCCTGTCAATAGTTTTTTTAATTTTCTGACCGTATAAACCTTCCCTGGACTTCCACAAATATTTCAAGACCAATATTAGCCAAATCGGTCCAGCCGTTCTCGAGTTTTAGCGAGACTAACGAACAACGATTCATTTTTATTATATAGATTTAATATCGCTCTACAATTCGCTTCATACCTCTTTTCCAGAAATAATCTCTTTAGATTTACAAATAATACTTGAAAGCATTCAAGTTTAATCAAAATCGGGTCGTATTATTAATGGCCAAAAGAATGTGGACTTAAACGTTTGTATGACCGTAACACGTAAACGCTCTTTCGTAGGTATATCTAAGCCTATGGCAGTACACTTCTGGACGTATATCTATAATTTGCTAATAATCTTGCAAGTCACATATAGTATAATTAACTAAAATGTCTCACAAATAGAGTTTAAAATTGTGTGCAAGATATTATACCTAATAGCGCGATACAATTACGCAATTTTGAATTCTATTTCTGTTACGTTCTAGTTTATTATCAATTAATGAAAACTCCTCGAGCAAATTGCTGGTCAGTCTACGCCTTTTACTTTTACAAAGACATATTTTTTTTACAAAACCCCGTTTAACTACTCTAAAATTCCTGCAACATATTTTACATACCAAAGTTTTCTCACACAGGGGTCTCGAGGCTCCCCTCGCCAGGGGGCGAAGTCGTAGCGAGGGGTGTCATCTCGTCGGGCTGGTCCGGGGCCGCGTATCATATTTGCGAAGCTGGCATCGTTGAGACGGTGCTGTGAGGAGTTGTGGGGCGGGAGCCGGCTAGTGAGGCGTTCAGCGAGGCCATTGTTCCCATCTGGGGATGGAAATGAATTTTATGTATTATAAAAACGCTTTTTCAAGTAGTACCTCTCTCTAACTTGTTTAAAAGTTATTTTTTACTTTGTAACCTTTGAAGGCGATCTACTTAATTTAAAAAGAGTTATTTATTTTTCCCTTTTTAGTGCCAGCATTTTATTATCATCCAAATCCATTATGAAACGGTAACACTAAGAAAAAATTGCCATCGTAACAAGAGCGTCGCCAGCCATCGCCAGCTGATGGCCTAGGGGCGGAGGAGGGGGCAAGCTATTATATGGAAGATAGGAAAAGTATGAATTTTAAATAAAGTCAAAGGCATAAATGAAGCTTTTGGAATTTCTAGGGGGGGACAACTGCCCCTCCCTGGCCCCCTCTTGGTGACGCCCTTGCATCGTAAAGTTTATATGGGACCACCCCGCGACCACATCGCCCACGAAGGGGTATCGTGTCACCCAGTAACTGACTTGTGGAGATCAGAAAGACAGTTGCTGCATGTAAAACACTGGTATTCAGCTGCAGCCAGACCCCAACTGATGAAAATGGCTAGACAGCTGATGCCGAAGTCGTGGATGCAGGCTAGCTGTGTGACTCGTTGTTTGAGAGCTTGAGGAAGTGTGATAATGACGTTTTCATGAAGTAGATGCACGAAGGGTGCATTGACGTTCTTGTGCGGGGTCACCAGTTTAGAAGTATGAAGTATGGAAGATCCTCCGACCAGACGGGTGTTGTGCCTGGTTGGGCTACTGCCCGACGGTTGTAATCGAGATTTTGTATACAAGATGATTTTATAGTCACGTTCCAAATTTCTCAGGGTGATAGTACCCATGAAATTGAATAACTTTCTGCAAAAAACATGGGTCGAAATATTAAAAAAAAAATCGGACTTCCCATACAAAATCGATCAGCTGACTATTGATTTTGTATGGGAAGTCCGATTTTTTTTTTAATATTCCGACCCATGATTTTTGGAGAAAGTTATTCAATTTCATGGGTACTATCACCCTGAGAAATTTGGAACGTGACTAAAAAATCATGTTGTATATTAGAGTCAAAACTCTTAATCAGTCAGAACCCTTATTAAGATAAAACGCGTTTGCGTTACAAAATCAAAAATACAGAACGCCTTAGTTATAAGAATAAGAACAAAAGCAAAGTTTTAAAAGGGTCACAAAAAAACCTACCAACCTAATGGGTTTCTAAATATTAAGGATAAATTTAAACCGTTCAAAAGACTGATTTTTGTAGTCAAAAGTAGTTTTGACTGGTTAAGAGTTTCATTTGACTGTGACATATATATGCTAATGTCGCGGAGAACTCTGCGCGATCTAGGAAACGTCGGTTGTAGTACGTATAATGTGCGATAGATGTCGCTACAAGTTTAAATAGAAAACTTACCCTCAAATGCGCCAAATCTTCCAATTTCGTCAGATCAGCGAGCTCCAAGTACAGGCTGTAGACCAGAACCCAGCCATACATGCCCGCAACACAAAAAAAGATCCAGAACAAACACATGATCACGTTGTAAGCGAAGATCATGTCGTTGACTATAGATGCGAACACAAACGCAAACAGTCGGAACACTATGAATATGCCAAAACTGTACAACCATGGCACGATGCGTTTCTCGTATTCCTGAAAGGGAAAAAGATACACAATTATTATGCAAATTGGTTATCACGGTCATTACCACATCACGCGGCGTCGCATGAAACGGCATGATACTGTGGAAGTACACCCGACGTCGCGTGCTATGCCTTACAATTATGTACGCGCCATGAAATAGCGGTTGTAGCGTATTATTATTATATTTATTTATTCAGACAGTTACAGTCCACATCAATTGTTAGTAGTGCTTAATACCTATGTTAGTAACCTATGTTAGTACCTACATCAATTAATTGACATTAACATGTCTTAGTTTGGGGTCAGATGGCCGTGTGTGAAATGTTAAATAGGGTATTACACCCATTTTTGAAAAGTGTCTCAATGAAATACTGTAGTGCTAATATGTCACCAAAAAAAACACAAAATTCTTATTCAATCGATAAGTGCCATAAAAATGCATTAAAATTTTAAATTTTCAAATTTTGCGCGTAGTTTGACGAAAACGCCTCTTACTGGACGCCATATTGCTCAGCGTAAATGACGTCAGTTCGTTTTGTATCAAATGAGCTCATATTAAATATGATAATTGTATATCATTTAAAAATAATTCAAAGCATATTTTGTACTATGTGTAATAATGAAAAAATTACGTTGGTTACGAAAATAATAAAAGTACGAAGCCTATATTACGCCAATCGGTTGACTGACAGTTGTCAATTTTTTGTTTACACAGCCTTATGGCGTAATAACATGGCCGCTACTATTTCACGGTGTTTTAGAACAGATTAAAAATACTGAAAACTTTGAATTGAATTTAAAAATTTGTTTTGTTATTTTATGAACTAAAACTTACATTTTTCCGACTGCTTTATGCCTAAACTGTCTCAATAACATATTTATTGATTTTTTCTCGTTTAGAGTAAAATACCCTATTATTATTTCAATAAATTACAATTTAATTTAGTTCGCTACCTACAATAAGAATAAAATTGAATTAAAAACATTAACAAATTAAAATCAATTCCATAAATCAAAAATGTCAAAAAATCAAATTATAAACAATAAAATCAAGAATATTAAGAAATAGCGCTCCTTTACATACTATTAATTTAAAATACATTTAAAATAAAACCCTACTTGTAACATGATATTATCTGCCCCACACTTTACATACGGGTGCATGAACGGCTAGCCAATGCCTCTGAAATGGCCCGTCCAACCTGTTAGCGACGACTGAAAGCAGTCTGTTACCGTATATTGTGTGTATCAGATTCTGGTATTTGTTTTGACCACTATGGCAGGGAAATTACCCATTTATTAGCAGGCGTGGCCTGCGAGGAGCCACTTTGCAAAAAAAATCATTCAACGATATTTTTATTTTTACCATCTATGTAAGTTCAGCATTTTTGCTTGGCAATGAAAGTGTTAAAATTGGGTGATGACACCACCGATCAAATGACATATTTTTCATGAGCTGTCAAAACGTGATTCACACATAGATTTTCGTATAGCAATAGTTGACTTACTATTTATTGAATTTAAAGCAATTAAAAATCTATTTTTACAGTTAATTGCAAATTGACAGTGTTTTTAGTACTAAAATAAAGTTTTTTCATTAGAGAAGTTGTGTCTATGTAAGCCCTGCATTTTAAGAACCACCAGCTTTCAAAATACAGCCTTGAATTAGTTTGGGACTTGCTAAATCATCTATTACGTATATGCTGCTGTACAACCATCAAACATTTTAAATTGTAATATTCATAGACAAATTTTAGTGTACACACACATCAAGCTATACATTTCCAGTATAAGCTGATCTCGCGTTGTATAGAATTTCCATACAATGAGAGGTCAGGTCTGTACACACGGGTGTAGCCGTGTGTACAGACGCCAGCACAGCAAGCCATACCAAACTGTCAAATATTCCCAATTGAATATGGACCTTATTCATTTGTAATAAAGTTGAAAATCCATCAAAGAAATTTGACAGATTGTTGTAGCTTAGCTTTAAATTATTATTATTATTGGTGTAATGAAATCTACACCAATATTGAACCAGTTAGATAACGTAAGTTTTAAAAATTAGCTTATGTACTATACCTTATTTTTTCCTTGCTTTACTAACTACAGGATGTCAGCATGAATGGTGAACGAATGAGTGTATTAGTATGAGTGAGTGAATGTAAATAGAATGAAAATGAAAGAGATGACAGTATTAACGTTTTGACCGCCGCAGTCATGTATAGATGACAAACCAAAATGTTTCCAGCACGTCATGATCACGACTACATGACAGACTTTCAAACGTAAATAAAGCTTAAAACAAAATTGTTTTTTTATTTCGTTTGTTAATGAGGGCTATCGCGTATGAATTCGCCGCTAGAGGCGCTAGTTTAGTGTGAGGTCTCCCAAACGTCAAATGTCACTGTTTGTGGGTAGGCTACGCGGGTTTATTTCTAATGCCGGCACTTCACATGACGTATTTGTACAAATATTCGCCTTACTTGGATAATACAAAGTGTACCCTACATTTATTGAAATAAAGTCTATTTTGTATTATCCAAGTAAGGCGAATATTTGCACAAATACGCCATGTGAAGTGGTAGTATAACTAGAATAATGTTGTGATTATTTTGCAATACTTGAGAATAATTATGTCAAATATGAGTTACGGGTCAATGAAAGTCATTGCTTTGAAACAGTTTTATCTTTCGGAAACTTAAGTCCTCCTTTTTTTCTGAATAAAACGGGACTGCGAAACACTACGGCATGCTCGATATTTTTACGGTACGATTTTAAGGTATTAAATATGATTTCACGCGTTTTCACGATATGTTTTCACGCTCTAATAACAAACTTTCGGACCTTACTCGACAGTGGCGCCAACTGGTGAGCATATAAACGGTAGCCCTCATTATATCCCTTGACTCATCCTAAATTATATTAGTTAAACTTCTTTCTATAAATTTCTATAGACATATGATGACAAAAACTAATACCAATTATAAGAATAGGTATTAAAGGTTGAATAATTCATAGCTTGGCACCGAGGGGACGTTTTCGCCTTTATAACATGGCGGTCAAAAGGTTAACAATAGAAAATGCTTATTTACACAAAGAGAATTCGATAACCACCGTTCAACGCACGATTGTAGTACGGCCACGTGGTAATAATTGACCTACGAAAATCGCCCCTACTGCTAAAAAACAAAGGCGCTATTAGGATCTGCGACTTCACGTACAGTCACGAGCATAAATATGTATACAGAATGCAAAATTCAAAAGCAATTTTCTCGCGAAATAACTATTTCAACTTATAGATAAAACCTATTTTAAAGTCGTTTGGGATCAAAAATACCCTATTCGTAACCCCATAACATTTCAATCAATAGTTTAGGAGAAAATCAGTTTAGAATGAGACCAACTGTTTACATGTTTATCTCGTGACTGTACAGTTTGTAGAAACTTATTATAATTATTCTTTCAATTATATCGTCTTTCCGAGATAAGAAACTCTCCTTGTGTAATAGAGCCAATTTTTTAAATAATTGTAAAAAAAAAATAAGAAATTATTATATGTAAAATTATCAATAATCAATAAATATTTTTGATTGGGTTAAAAATTCTTCGTCTGATTATAAATCAATATCCATAAATTATAGATTTTTAGAACACTCGTAACCGTCGGGAAAACCTAATACGTCCTTGACATACTGTTAAGGCCAAGTCACACTGGAATGGCAGCGGCCGGGATATGCCTCCTTTTCTTAAAATATAATTGTAAACCTTACCATTTGTATGCCCATGTGACGGTAAAATATGGAGAACCTATAATATAAAAGAACATCTACTCATATGTACCCATGTTTGCAAAGAAATAAATGATTTGATTTGATTTTGATTTGACGCAAGCGGCTGCCAGAGGTCGCCAGCGTTGCCGCTGGCAGCCTCGCGCGACCTCCACACCCCACGCGCCTAGATTTATTTTTTTGTTAAAACATGTGTACTCATACAAGAGCATGCAAGATATTATGTCAGTTCATTAATTGAAGTCCAGTTAGGGCGGGTTGCTTCAACTAACCATTACTGACCGGTAATAGTCAAAAATAGCGCTAACTATCGTCAAATCAAAAAAATTGGTTGTTTCACGAAATCATACGTCAAAAAGTTACTATTACCATAACCGACCAGTAATCGTAATTTTGTGTTGTCAAACAGCTACTTCAAACGTCAAAATATTATGGAATCTCTTTTTGAATAACTTTAACTGACGGATTTTTATGTCATGAAACAACCCGTTACATTTAACGTACGTTAAACATCATCAGTCATAGTAACTTTTTAACCGTCCGTATGTAACGTTAACCGACTGTTTGAAACAACCCGCCCTTAGTCTCCTCTTGACTAGTTTAGTTTCTACATTCGGCAAGGAAACTCGGTGTGTTTGGAGTGAACATGATGGAATTGGTTTCGCACTTATCGTATGACGTATCCCGTCGCTATACTACAGAGAAATGGTGCGCTCAGTGTCGCGACAGGCGTGAGGAGCGCGTGGCTCGCGCCTTTTCAAGCGATACTGGTCTTTTAAAAATGTAGATAAAGTTTAAAATTATTTCACACTGAAAGTGCTCGCCGCGCCGTTGCCGGCCGCTGCCATTCCGGTGTGACTCGGCCCTTACGATCTCGCAGCATGCGTACCGATACAAGTGTTCTATCACTCATATCAGAATATCGCAGGACGGAGGAATACAAGCGTTCTACTTCTATTGCGTCGTTATTATCGTCCTGCGGTTTAAAAAAAAAAAAAAAAACAAACAAAAGAAAAATTATCGTAAAGTTCGATTCAAACTTAATGGCGGCTGTGAAAGGAGCGGTTGGCTGCGCAGTACCCCGCCCCTCACCCCCGCTGTCACGTGAAATTGTTACTGCGCAGCCACTCGCCTCGTGTTCAGAGCCGCCATTAAGTTTGAATCGTACTGTAGAAGTGTGTAACTTCGTAGCCGGTCCTAGTACAAAATGTACTGAAAACAGATATCGCAAAAACGGATCCGATATTATCGGCCGATAATATCGCGCCTGTAGGGGGGGGGAGAACCTTAAATCGGTCACGGATCATAAGACGTGTGCGGGCTTTCTTAAAAATAAACTTTAATATTAGTATTGATTTATCACTAAATCACCTCTGCCCAAGCCTTAGAAGAATACAGCATAATGTTAAGTTATTTATAAAATGTTGACATACCTTTCTCAATGCGTTAATGAGTATGATGCTAGTCACAAGCACGGCTACGGAACCCAGCCATGAGAACAGCGCAAATATTATCAGAACATTGCGAACTAAAACAAACAATAGTACACTGTATTAAGGAATGTGTCACCAACATTGAATCAAATGATTATTTATCCTATTGACTGCCACAGTCATGTACAGATGACAAATCAAAACGAGCCCAGCACGCGACGGTCACGAGTACATGACATACATCATTTCATAGAGTATGTAACTTAAGTATGGTTTGAACCCCGACCAGACTGTTGTAAACAAGCCCTCCACATCGGTCTCCACCAGCGGTTTACAACAATGTAAACACTTGTTTGCAACAAAAATTCGTTTGACCTTCAACAACCTCTGTGGACGGACGCGCGTTGTAAACCGCGTGTCAATACCGCCGTTGTAAACAAAGAGTCGACAACACACTGAGGTGGGAGCCTTGTTATAAACCAGTGTGGACGCAAACACCAACCGTGGGCTCCACAAGCCTCCCACCAAGGTGACCCCTTTTGGAAACTTGTTTATAACAGTCTGGCCCGGCCTTTATACGAACGAAGCCAGTTCTACCGACATGCCACCGCTATTTGCCTCGTGTTGTTTAGATGAAGCCAGTCAACCTGCATCTTTCTTGTGGTGTGTAGACTATACGTTTGTCGCTGGCGCGGGGGTTGAGGGGTTAGCGGGCGGAGGTCACTGGCTTGAAAAATAGACGGGCGCTCTATTCTCGCCAGCGCTGGCTGGGTATGAAAATCTCTATAAACAAGGCCAATACCAAGCAGTGCTGGCTGCATATAAACAAGGCTTTAGCTTGCTGTTAAGGAATGTGTCATACACATTAAAACAAATGAATACATATTTTATCAGTTCCATATTTAGGGTTTGTTTGTCCAAAACAAACCAATCCATTTCAAAATCAAAATTCTTTCCATTTATCGAAATATGTATGTAATTGTAATGAAGTTGTTTTTTATTTATCTAGCATTAACTGTCCCACTACTGGGCAAACGCCTCACCCCAATTATCCCATTTTCAACACTGACTATTTTAAAATCCATTTTAAGTATAACACTGGGACATTCATTGAGCTTTTATTGCTAGATAGTAATATAGGATAGATAAATAGAAAGTTAAACAACTGATCATCTTTTTTTAACCAACTTAAAAAAAAAAGGAGTTTAACAGTTCGACCAGTATGTTTGTATGTATGTTTGTCCGCGATTATCTCCCGTTTGGCTGAACAGATTTTGATGCGGTTTTCAGAAAAGTATTTGTTACATTCTGGAGAAGGTTTTAGTATACAACAAACGGAAATTTATTCAGCGCTTTCTGAGTAAAACAACAAAAACCGAGAAGACGTTTCGTTTCTTTCTTTGGAGGACTTTCAATCTCTGTTTTAACTGTGTTGCCGTTCCTTAATGGATTTGGGTGATAAGGAGGCACTAAAAAGTGGAAAATAAAAAGTTGGTAGCACTAAGTCAGTGGCACTACAAAACAGTAAACAGAACAAAGCCACCGACTTCCGAAACTAAAGTAATATGTGTTCTGTGCTAAAGTTATTTATCACTTTAAAGTTTTTTTTTGAATGCGGTTCTCTTTTTTTTCAAAAAAGATTTTTTTTATTTGTTTAAGTGTGACTTAAGTTGAAATCACTTTGGCTTTACTAACTTTAAGTCTTCAAGACATCCCCTTATTTATGAATGTTTCATAAATAAGAGGATCAATACTCGATATATCAAGGATGTATACATTAATATTCATTTACCTGGAGGACTCCCAACGTAGACAAACTGATAGCTAATCGCATAGTAGCCGGAGTGTGTGGAGCCTGGTGATGCCATATACAAGCAGTACAGGTCGAATATACTCTCCGAAAATGTGAACAGGGCTATGAACTGAAACATAATTTATTTAACTTTAACATAGTTTGAATCCCAGGAAGATTGAATACCATACAAGGAGCTCATGGCTAAGTGAAAGCCGTACAGATCTATCGGTCAAAGGTTAAGCTACGCTTGCCGCGGTCGGTCTGAGGATAGGTGACCATCCATTTCATACCGAGTTCCCTTCGTGCCTCGGAAAGCACGTCAAGCCGTTGGTCCCGGCTGTCATTCATAGATTTTTTGCCAGTCATTAAGGGTAATCAGAAGCCAGAAAGTCTAGTCTGACAACCAGTCTTACCAAGGGGTATTGTGTTACCCAGTCACTGGGTTGTGGAGTTGCAATAGGCAGTTGCTCTATGTAAAATACTGGTATTCAGCTGCATACTGTTTTTATGTAAAAAGGTGTTATTTCTATTTGATCTTGTCGCAAAAAACCCTCATTTCGTTTATCTGAACTAGTCTTGATCCCAAATAGTTTGGATAATTGAGGTTCTACTGCATTTAATTACATAATAGAGTTGTAAAATAAAACCTTGGAAATTACCAGAGTAAAGAATCCAGTAAGCAAAGATCCTCTTTGGAGGTCCAGGAAGTATGCATCATGGAGTATTGGTTTCTGATACCACGGTAACCTTAATGATCTTACTGACTTTGATGAGCGAAGGTTTGTTGAGGACCTGTAAGTAATGAGATGAATTAAGTGAATGGTAATTTTTGAGAAATTCACAAACATACATATAGGTACACTGGGTACTGGGTTACTGGCTACTGGGTTAGACTGCAGAGCCTTTGTTATTGACCTTTCGTAGGCCTTAATTGCAGATGATTAAAAAGCTATCATATCTCACATGAATACGAATTCTGGCAGTCAAAACTTAAAGTTTCTTTTAATTGGCCCTAGGGCAGTGGCGTAGCGTGTCTTGTCGGGGCCCCATATAAAAAATTTGCTTGGAGGCCCTTATATGGGGGTAAAGATTTTTCACAAAAGAAAAAAAATATTGTGAAAAGAAATATTTATTTATCATAACAATATCAATATCATAATAATTTAACCATTTTACAAATAAAAATCAAATTTTAAATATTCACTCTCCTTGCCTTTTTTCGGCAAACTGATTTATTAAAGCATTTATGGCTGATGATGATTTTAGTTTTTCTAAAGTTTCTTAAGTAGTTTCTTAGATTTTCTAAAGTATCTTGTCTCTGAAAAAATGAAGAAATTTTGGGCACTTTTTTTATAACCTCTTCCCTTTTCTGTTTACTTTTTCTTTTCTCAGCGCCGCAGGGATAATCTCTTTTCCTTTCACTCATTTCTTTTACAAATCGCTACTAATACTGCTAAACCAGAAGAACAATATTGTTTGTACTGAATTACAATGTAATGCACATTTATCTACATAAAGCGCGTAAATAAACACTGCACTGCACTCCGTGGTTTAACGTGGGTGGTTTAAAGTACAACAACGTACACATACATCGCAATATCGATGAAGGATTCCCCGCTGAGTTGAAGATGAAGTAAGTAAAACGGGGAAGTTCCGCAGCCCGCCATAACGATGTAGAGTGTTGCCAACTTTTGAACGCACGCATAAGGCGGGAAAAAAATTAATTGCTTTATAGAATTTTGACATTTGTAAAATAAAATAAATTAGAAAGTTTTTATTTTTTTTTCCTTACACACTTCGGGGGCCCCTGTGGCCCGGGGGCCCCGTATAATTGATACGGCAGATACGGCGGTAGCTACGCCCCTGCCCTAGGGTGATGCTACATGCATAGTATTTTATTATTTATATTTAATTTCTTGAGAAAACTCTCGTGCCTGTAGGCATTGCTCAATTTCCAGTTGTGCAATGGTCATGATTATGTTCATGACCATTGCACAACTGGAAATTGAGCATTAGTCAGGCTATCAACAATAAAGGTCGATGAACTACCATCAGATTACTAACTTAGTAAACTTTTATGTACTGTCTTTTTCCCCAAATAATAAAATATCATGAAATATGTACCGAAGTTACTGCATTTGACATAAGTATAAACTTTTTCATATGACAATTAATGCAATATTCTGTCAGCGGGTAATTTTTTTTTTCATGAAACATGAAATGGTACCTAGTATCTTTTCCAATAAGAAGTTTTTACTTTTTACGTAACTTGTAAAACTTACTTTCCAGTGTAGTGCGAGTACACTGACGGCGTTGATCGATAAGTCGAAGGCGTCTTTCTTCCGTACATGTTTATTTTTCGTTACAATTCAACGGCAGTTGACGCCCTATTTGTTGTTAATGTATTCAGCCACTTGTTTCACTGTGTTAACATCGGGTAAGACACTCCCGGTTGTGTAATAAACCAGTAAAGATCACATTTAACTTGTTTTAGCCACAATTTAAGTCATAAATTTGTATTTTCTTGTAAAAAGCCACGCCTGAAAATTGTTTGTTGCTACTTTCCGTTGTCAATTTAGAATATAACCCGACAAAACTCGACGTTTAAACATGATTTTGTGTTTAGATCACTGGCGCTAGTGTATATGGCAAACGAATGAGTTGGAAAGAGAAGTCCGATACCACGACTTGTTATTGCTTTTTGACAGTGTTTACGAGCGAAGTGTTTATAAAGATAGTATCGATGTGACGATCACGAAACAATTTGTAAAGCACGTTTTAATTATTATGTTCGTAACTGGCCAACATACAATAATATAAAAAAAATGATTTGTCAGCAGTTGTCATGAATATATAGAAGTGCAGTACAAATAAATAAAAATATAAAAGTATGGATAAAATTCAATGAGGAAAACATTCTATCAAAATTCACAAAAAGCGGCACTATTTCTCAAAAAATAATTGTGAATGTATACAATATGGAGCATTTATCTCTTTCTCCTCCTGCAGATATGCGCAGCGCTGGCAAAAATGAGAAAGATGATAAGATTTTACACACTAACCATCGAACAAATAATGGATTATGCTGTTAGTTTTTGATTTTATTTTGTATAATTCATAAAAAAAAATTTTTCACGATCACAAATTCTTATTCGATCGATTTACAGTTAAATAAAAAAACAGGAGAATTATAATAGTAATAGAGCCATGAACCACCGACAAGTACCTACTTGCAGATTTTGAGTCTTTCTCGATACCATTTGTTCAAATTAATGTGACTTATGTTTCTCTAGCGTTTTGAAGACCGGGCTTTGCCTCTCTTTCACGGCAGGAAATGCTGTCTCTTTCTGCCCCTTGCTAACCCTTACCAGAAAGAGGTTTCACTAGACTCTTTTGCCGCCCATACACGGGCAGCTCGAAGCAGTCAGGATCAACTGTTTCAAGCTATGACAGCGTAGTGAACAAGTTGTGTCTTCTATTTTTCGAGAAGTTGCGACTGCTCCTGGTCAACAGCACGGTGAAATTTCATCATGTGGTCCAAGGGCGTCGCCAGGGGGGGGCAGGTAGGGGCAGCTGCCCCCCCCCTAGAGATCCTAAAAAATGTTATTTTTTTACCAGACTTCAAAAAAAAGAAGGAGGTTTTTGATTAAGATCTCCTGACTGTACAATTAATAAAATACTCTTCCCATATAAGTAAATATAAGGAGAAACTGACTGACTGTCTGATTAATGTATCAGCACATTGCCGAAATTACTGGAATCAGGATTGTGAAATTTTGCACACGCGTTCTTTTTATCATGTAGGCAGCACTAAGAAGGGATTTCGGGATTCAACCCCTTAAGGTGTATAATTGGAAATTAAATTTGTATGAAACTCGGTCATTTTTGTAGTTGGTGACCGATATAGAGGTTTTTGGTTGAAAATAAAAAAAAAAACGTATTTCAGCTTTTTTGGAAATTTCAGTAAAATAGGGATGAATTTTTATTTGTATAGAAAATCCGTTATTTTTAATTAGCACTTTTACCGCGACTTTGTCTGCGCAGATTTCATACCTACTTCGGTTAAAATTGAGTATCTGGAAGCAGGGGTTGCCTGTCTGCAACGGTTACGAAAATTGGCACAAACACGGTCGACGTCAGGTTGACGGAGCCCCAGCGGTTCTCCTATTCCTGTCTGCAGGCTTTAAAGGAACCTAACCAACCGAACCTCGGGGTGCCCCTGATATCGACCTATAACCTAAGATTTTTCTGTCCAAAGAGTTTGACACAAGACACAAATTATGTCATTTATACTTTATACGTTCGGTTTTATCAATTTTGCACGATATTTTACACCACAGACAACATATTTTGACAGATTTGGTGGTCAATCGCCCATTTGAACGTTCCAAATCACATCAGATTTGCAGTTAGTAACTTATTTTATTAATTTATCGATAATTACGCAATTCTGTTTAATGAGAGTGGTAGCGTTATAATCGTGACCTAACCCCTACCAACTTCAACACTTTTTACCCCCAGCCCCTTGCTTCCAAATAGTAGATCCAACCCCCTACTTCTTCTAAAAACAAAACCCCGATAGGCCCCTTATGAAGTAGGTGAAATAATAATAACGTCAAATTTTATTTTTTATCTGTGTTGGCATTTGTGCCAACCAAGAAGCTTGTAGGTAAAGATGGAGCCAATACTTCGAACAAAAAGTTGAGTCAAATACCTACGTATCTCCATCTCATTCTCTGTGGGCCACCCCTCTCTTTTTAGTGTGGCCTGTAGTATTGCTACCTTCTTATTTAAATCTCCTACTAAATTTTTTGAAATAGTCGTCACACTAACCAAATCAGAAGTTAAACTCTGTTAAATAATGTTATTAAGGATCAGTAGTTGTAATATGATTAATTAAGTTATAAAAGATAAAATTTTAGGTCACACTCACGCGTCACGCATGCTACACTGGGTTGACGCATTAGTGAATTACATGCCATTATCTAAGGGTTCGGTAATGTGGCAACATTGACTCTATATGTCAACATAAATCTGGTCAATATGGCGGTTGTTTACTTCGAAGTTTGCAGTTTCGTTTATAATTTATGTGGTAATCATCGTTGTAATATAAAAAAATGGTGCAAAATTGCTTAGTGCGTGGTTGCGGGAGTAAGTGGTGTCCAGGAAGTGATATAAAGTTTCACCCGTAAGTGTTTAAACCGTGATTTCTGATATTGAATCATTGTAAACATATTTTGTTGTTTTCTCACTTAATTTCTTCCTATAACTGTTTACCAATATTTTCAACATATTAGTAAATGATAACTACGTCGAAATTAAGTACTTTTACATTGAATTTCATTGATTTTGTACAATTTATTTTATTTTATTTTTATGAAGACGCAATGAAGTAGTGTGACCACATTGAGGATATACTTAGGACTTTCCGTAAGAACTTAACTAATTATACTAACACTAAGAAACTTGTATGTACCTAATGACTGATATACACATAAAGCAGACAATTGTATTTAATTTTAGTTTTTTATTATTTAAGTATTTGAATAACCTGTTTTTTTATTTTGTTTAAGATTTCCTAAAAATATTACCCTAAGAAAATTGTGGTTATCCATTGTACCATTGAAAAGCAAGTTTTATGAAAGTGCAAGGATTTGCAATTTGCATTTTCAAGAATCAGATTATGAAACAGGACCAAGAATAAGGCGGTTAAAAAAAACAGCAGTTCCTACTATAAAACAAGAAACAGCAGGAGAGGTAAACATCTTTTTTTTTAACTGTCGATATTATTATGTATTTAGAAATACAATGTTTAAAATGAAATGTAAAAATATATTAAAATTTTCAGACAACAAGTTCATTACACCAAGAATTTATGGTGGAAATAGCTGCTCTGCCAAGTACTAGTTCTGGCGTTCATAGTGATTCTTCACTTATGGAAGCAGGAGTGAAACGTGCTGGCTGCACTGTTGAATACCAAAGTAGTAAAAAACAGTGCCGAAGAATTCTTGAAAATATATACAATTTACCTGTGAGTATCTCTTTCCATTACTATACATTAAATACATACTTCTTATGTATTATATAATATGTTATTAGGTATGGGTTTTAATTGTTACATATTTGAACTCAAAAAACGCGTAAAACTGTTGGTCCTGGCTAGTGTTGCCAGGTCAAATTCGTTTTAAATCGAGGCAGAAGGTAAAACAAATAGGGACTTAGGAATTTAGAGCGGGACATTAAAAATAACAAGGTATTTTTAAAACTAAGGTTTAAATGATTACATTTCGCAACTAATATAACTAGTAAATGTGAATTTAAGCTTATAATAATAGTCAGACTTGCTGGATTAGTAGAAATGACAAAATATTACAATAATTACTCAATATATAGGGAATATGCATATAATTTAAATTTGTCTCAAATATTTTTTCTAGATTCTTTATTCATTATAGATTGAGAACAACAGATTAACTCACTGTGTTGCCGGGTTCGTCCGACTAGTTTCGATGGCATACGGCCACCTTTTCACAGTAAGTTAATCCGTTGTACTCGATCTCTATTGTGTAACAATACTCACATTTCGTTTAATGAAAAAATAGATTCTTTATTGTCTTTACATTATACTTAAAAGTTATTTTGTTTATTTAGATAATAGTTAAACCCAGAAAATATTACCTATATAAAAAGTGAAAAATAAGGGAGGGAAATTCAAACTTACAAACGCGTCACCATTGGTCGAAACGAAATATGACGTCATTGGTCACGTCAGTCATTGGATTTATAGGCGTCGATAATCGTACTGTGTTAGTGTTTGTAAGAAAACATTTTCAAAACTGTATTCCTGTGTGATTACTTGTAAATATATATTTGTAGTCAATCTAGGACAATGACAGAAACTGGTTTTGTCAAAGCACAATTGGATAATCTACCGAAAATAGATGAACTTATGATGTCATAATGTTTAAATGTTTAAGAGGTATACTTTTAGAGAAGACTCTTGTAATATTACTTTGTGAATCTCCAATACGAAACGCCAATATGCTAAAGGACTCATTTAATTTAATTTTCTTGAGGGTTATTAGCAGGTATATGTATATTATGAAGTAGGATATTATCACTTAAAAGTTTCATGATGATTTGATTGTTTAAGTAATCCTAGCAACATTGTTGGCTCTTTTCAATAGCAGTTAGCATGCTGCTACAAATTACGTTTTCAAAATATTTCTTGTCCTCTGAATCATCTTGCACTGAACTTAACTCAGATGAACAACTAGGTGCATAATTAGCGGATGTAAAAGAAGAATAAGGTGATATAGAAGTACTATCAACCGGGTTATCAGCGAACAATTTTCTTTTTAAAACAGATAGTTTAATTGGTGAAGTTCCGATATTGTGTGATGAAAGAGGAACCAAATGGTGACAGTCCTTCATCTTTCTTTTCAATATGTATATTTACATTGACACTTTTACTTCGGTTTAATATTGACTTGCACAGCTTTGTCACTCTGTAATTTAGCTTCTAGCTTCTATATAAGAAATGCAGGGCTCTGTTTGATGATCAGCACATACTTCAATACGGAAAGGGCTGGGTCCTGCTTGATTAATCCATACGTCCATACCTACTAATATTATGAAATGCGAAAGTAACTCTGTCTGTTACGCTTTCACGTTGAAACGGCTGAACCGATTTTTATGAAATTTTGCATATGTATAAATAGCTTGATACACATAATAAGACATATAATATTCGATATACTAAATTAACTACATCTTCCTTAATCTGAAATAAATCATCAATCATCAAGATTTCGTAAAACGGCAATAGGAATAAGCAAGCTTTTTAGAGATTATTTTAATGATTTTCGCATTGTATATTCGCATTTCGATTTCGCACCTATTCATCTTACTTTACTTATGTTTAACATTCCCTTCAATTCTAATTGTATTATCTTTCTGTTACCTGAAAATAAGTATAAAGTAACTGAATCGCCATAGTAAACAAAGACAGGACACAACCAGTGACGTCATCAAAATGGCCCGCTAAATGGTGGCGTTTGAACGGCTCAAATTTATTCAATGTTTTAAATTTCACTTTGAAAAATAATTTGTCGATTTTCAAGCCTGTTCATATTTTTTTCCATGTTATAGTTATAATGATGCAAATGATTAATTTAAGAAATAAAAAAAATGCATATTCCCTATTAGTGTGTAGTATTAATTTTAGCTAGTGATGCGTGTTATTTTGAGCGCATTGTCGCACTCGACATAGTGATGTGATACGTATTTTTTTTTATTTTGTCTAACAATATTGTTTTTTGTATAAATTTACTAATTTATCGGGACATTTAATGTCCCGATCAGGTACTAAACGGGACGCGTTCCCAGACCCCTAAAAATCGGGACGTCCCGCACATATCAGCAACACCTGGCAACGCTAGTCCTGGCTGTCATTCGTAGATCTTTGACAGTCGTTACGGGTAGCCAGAAACCTAAAAGACTGACAATCAGTCTTACCAAGGGGTATTGTGTTAGCCAGTAACTGGGTTGTGGACGTCAGATAGCTAGTCGCTCCATGCAAACATTGGTATTCAGCTGCATCTGGTCAGACTGAAAACCTATTCCAACATTGTTAGGAAATATTTTTTTAACCGAATAGAAGGCCGGAAGGCTATTTAACATTACGCTATTAAAACGCGTCATAACTTGTATTTAATAACGGTTTAAATGAAACAATCAAATGAATTAATAACTTAAGGTACTAGTTTCACAAAGTTATCTTCTTTTCTTAGGTCAGCAGTGAAGACCACGTTCCTGAGAAGATTGATATGGGCATGCAAGTTAATTTAAAATCTACCAAAGAAAAATTACTTCAGAAGAAAACTAAGATTCTAAAGCAAGTAGTCGCACGATCAACTAAAAAAATTCAGGTTATGTCTTCCTTAATAGCAACTATTAAAAAGTATACGCGTCAGTCAGAAATTGAAAATATTATCCAAGGACGTTTTGCTGATATTTGTAAAGAATTCAAAAAACCACAGAGTAATCCACACGGTGTTCGACATAGTGAAGAAGTGAAGGCCTTTGCTTTAACGTTAAATTTCTATTCACCTAAGGCTTACGAATTTTTAAGAAAATATACAACTTTGCCTCATGTAGAAACGATACGAAGATCTTTGTCTTTATTCAATTGTAATATTGGTTTCTTATCTGAAGTACTCGAATATTTAAAAGGACAAGTAAAATTACCTGAAAAAAAATATTTAAAAAATGTTGCTTTAATATTCGATGGAATGGCATTAAAACAAAATTTGGCATACGATCAAAAATTGGACAAAGTGGTTGGATATGTAGATTTAGGACCAATTTCTGTAAGTGATCCAGAAAAATTAGCTTCTGAAGCCCTCGTATTTCAGATAGTTTCATACGGTGTACGCTTTAAGTGTCCAATTGCATATTTTTTTATTGCAAATAGCTTGCCTGGAGATTTGCTATCCGAATTAATTAAAACAGCAATAATTCTGCTTGATGAAATTGGTGTCACCGTAAGATCTCTGACTTGTGATGGTGCATCATCTAATGTAAAGGCTTATGAATATTTAGGTTGTTCACTAAATCAAAATAATTTAAGACCGTTCTTTCAACATCCCAACGGAAAGAGCAATATTTATTGTCTTCTTGACGCTGCACATATGTTAAAACTCGCTAGAAATGTGTTGGCTGATTTTGAAGTGAAGTCAAATACCGGCGATATTTCGTTTAATTACATACGAAAATTACACGAAATACAAAGCGAGGAGGGGTTGAAATTTGCCAATAAATTAAGTGCGTTACATGTAGATTTTAAAAACAAAAAAATGAATGTTAGACTTGCTGCACAAGTACTTAGTTCATCAGTTGCTGATGCAATAGATTTTTTGAGGGTTAGTGGTCATCCTGACTATTTAAATAGCGAAGCGACTACAGAGTTCTTGCACATGATTGATAGACTTTTTGATCTAATGAATTCAAAGTCACCCTTTGGAAAAGGTTCTAAGTCTCCATTGTCGGTGAAAAACAGAAGTTATTGGGAACCAATATTTAATGATACTGAAATGTATTTAAAATCCTTAACAATAAATGGTAGAAATATTTTAAATCATCCTAGAAAAACTTTTGTTTTAGGGTTTTTAATGAACATACATGGTTTGTCATTACTTGTTAATGATTTGTGTACTCTGGAGCAAAATCCAATGAAATATTTGTTGACTTTTAAATGTTCACAAGATAATTTGGAAATATTTTTTTCATGTATAAGGGCTCGAGGTCGAACACAAGATAACCCGAGTCCTCTCGAGTTCCGCTTTATAATGAGAAAGATGTTGTTCAGACATTCTATTCAACCGTCCATTAATGCCAACTGCATAGAAAATGGCTTTGAGACTTCACACGTCTTTGATTTCAATAAACGGAAAAGTTTGTTTCAACCTCGGGAAGAACCTGACAATCAGCAAGACGTTGAAAATGTGTTTCAAAATTTAGACACTATTCATACTAGTCCATACCAAGAAAATATATTATATTACATAACTGGTTTCATTATAAAACAATATTTTACCCATATTTCCTGTGAACATTGTTATAATGCGTTAGTAGCACTTAAAAATGTGCCAACAGATCATTCATATTCTACAATTATAAATGAATTTAATTCATTTACGACATTTGTAAACCGAGGAAAACTTTATTTTCCTTCGGTAGAAGCTTATAAAATTGTAAAATATTGTGACAAGGTTTTTCAACGAGCTAATTTGATGGATGAACTTAGGGGAAATAACATAGAAAACAAATTGATTAATGTCGTATCACAACATTTTACTCCTCTGTTGCAGGAAATGTTTAATCATCCAATCACGGACTCAATTAATTGTAATGATTTGCATGAAACTATGATAGTTAAGCAAATAGCCAAATCATTTTTTAAGATGCGTATACGCGCTCATTTAAAGAGACATACCGAAAATGTACTTAGTGATTTACGTGGTAAGAGACAGAAACTACATAGAGTAATGATATTTAGTCATGTATAATAGAAAAATAATAATAAAAAGGGTTGAGTTGGTAGGGTAGGTCCCATACTTGCCTACCAATACATACAATACATGACTAAATATCATTACTCTATGTAGTTCCTGTCTCTTATCTTATTTGCCATTTAAATCAAAAGTAGGGTAGGTAGGTAGGCATGGTAGGTAGCAATTGCATTAATTTATTGTTTTTGATTTAAATGGTCGTAACAAATGTTGGGCCATAGTATATTGTTATTCGCCCAGGAATCACTTGGAAGGGTTTGTGTTCTGATTATTTAGGTTACTTTATATCTGTAACAAATTAGCATATGTTTTATTTGTTATATAATTAATTTTTGAGGTGGCGTGATGGTAAAATGTTCAAAAAATTAATCGATTCTTACTTTTCAATAATGGCAATACTGTCATGTCACCAACGATTAATATGAAAACCAACAACTACCCTCAATTATTCTCTTATTCTTTTTGCTGTGCTAGGAGGCAGACATAAAACTTTCGGCTGTGACACGTTAAAGTAAAATATAATTAAAATTATTTAAAACTAAAGCTACTGTTTTTATTTCACGCCCGTAACCTAATTTTCTATAGGCATCTAGTATGTAATAAAACTAGCGACCCGCCCTAGCTTCGAGGGGTGCACTGTAGATCAAACTATATGTATAAACCTTCCTCTTGAATCACCCTATCTATTCACTTTTACTAACTACTAGCTGACCCGACAGACGTTGTCCTTTCCCCATTTACCTACTTACCTGCGTATCAACAAACCCTACATACCCTACATACCTTAACTACCTTATGTACCCTAACTACACTAATTGCGCCAATCCTCCAAAAATTAAGATACTAATACGACATCTATTACAATTTTTTGGTGAAGAAATTAACGTCATCTATGTAATTTTGTTTGGTATTTGTTGATTTTTTAAACAGCATGCAGATATTTATAAATACTTAAATCCACTAAATGGAAAGATACTTCTTATACCGATGTCTTGGGAAAAATAATATAATGGTTACCCTACTTAGAAAGAGAGGGTTGGCCCACAGAGAGCGAGATAAAGATAAATAGGTATTGCTTCAAGTAGGTATGCGAAGTGTTGGCTCCACTTTAATCTACAGCTTCATGGTGCCAACATAGATAAGTTGATACGTTCCAAAAATAAGATTTTTCGTACAAATCCCTTTTTCGGTTGAATTTCAAAAACCTTCAGCGGTTTCGATTTCCTAAAAGAAAATGCATGCCTTATTTCACCCCCTTAGAGACTATTTTTTTCTATTTTTAGTATGAGGGCAAAATATATTTTTTAAAATCAATAGCTTCAGCCGTTTCCATTTTCTATACAACATTTCATCCGTTATTAGGGGAAAACGTACGTATTTTATTCACACTGAATTGTTTTTATAATTAAATGATTTTTCATACAACAGTATTTCACCCTATTCACAGCCATAAAGAATATACAAAAAAATAAGTGTTTTGTAAGCTTACCAATTGTCATGTTTCTATCACAAAAAAATACATTTTCATCCCCTATTTCTCACACTTAGAGGTGAAGTTTCCAAAATTCTGATACATATTTTTTATGTCTAACCGCAAATACCAAATACCAATTTTCATGTTTCTAACATTAAAAATAACGGATTTCACATATAAACTTTTAGCCCCCATTTTACTTCCCTAGGGGTGTAATTCCCAAAAAAGCTGAAACTAGCGGGGTGTTGTGTTTGTGGAAAGTACGAAATCTACGCAGACGAAGTCGCGGGAAAAGTGCTAGTCCTCCATATTTCAACTTGCCCCCCCCTGGGCCACAGGCTGGCGACGCCCTTGATGTGGTCAAGTAGTTGCCAGGCATAAAAGCCAACGTACATAAAAAAAAAAATACAAACATTCGAATTGATAACCTCTACCTTTTTGAAGTCGGTTAAAAACTTTACAACTGTCATGGATCCCGCAACGAAATAAATCAGAAAAGGACCGCGGAGGAGTAAGAAAAATGAATATTTTACACTTCCCTCCAAATCAAGCAGAAGACAGAACAGAACTAAGCCACAAAGGGACGTTTACAACTGGGGGAAGCCCAGCTTATCAATGGCGGCTTCAAGTTGTTGACCATGACTACTCGAGTGGTCCGTGTATTTTAATCAATGCTCTTTGATATGTTCTCTTCACTATTTATTGTACCCAAGACGCTCATCGTACCTACTCATTTTTTAAGAAGCAAAAGATTTTTTTTTTTTTTTTAGAAACCTACAGTATGATTTTTAAAATAGGAAACCATGATGCGATGCGTCTAACCCCGACCCCCTTACTTCATTAGTAACGTTATACGTCACCTAACCTACTGATGCACAATGCAATTTACAATTATTACAAGTGCACACCGTGTTTTTCTATAACTCGCGCTCTTTCTCTTGCTGTCTATGCTATTGTGTACTACTAATGTTATTGACTTGTTTGGAAAACCACAAAATCACACCCCCGAAGAGAGAGATAGAGATAAAGTACTACATTTGGACATTCATGCATACGGACCATGTCAATAGGGAATCAAATGAAGATAAACCTAAACTAAGCTGCTAATGGAAAATCCCTAATACCATTTTGAACGACCTGGGGATCGAACCCACAATGCTATGACCAGTTGTCGCGGGTTGCGTCCACTAAACTAACAGGGCAGACAGATCGTTATATTAGTTTTTTTTTCAACTAGTTTCAACTTTGTGACTAAACGACTTATTGACAGTCCTAAAGCACGTAGCTTTGACTTGCCTTGCCAATACGTACTTTTTGGAGTAAAAGAAAATAATATAGTGCGGATAAAGTCATTATGTACTGAAGTTGTGGTCCTAGACCCTAAATATCATGTCCTTTCAGGTATTTGTCATGTACACCCTCGTCATTCGAAAAATTACTACGGCCAGATGTTCTGCTCAGACTGCTTCTACAAGTACATCTTTTCGCAAAGCAACTACGATTGTTCTGGAGACATAACAAAAAAGGTAAAAGCCACTAAGGAAGATAAAGAAGTTAAGGATGATACGATAGAAGCGAAAGAAGATGCCGTGGACGTCCCAAAATAATTATGTACACTCAAAGTGAATTTGGAATGTTTTGTGAGTAAATAAAATAGGAATAAAAGCATTTACAAGAACATGGTTTTGATTTTTGCCTTAGTGTAAATTGCGTCACTATATGTAGCTTGGCTTTGTACGTGACACTCTCATGGTCAACTCGAGTGGCGGGGGACGTTACTACTACTACCACAGTATAAGTATTAGTACTACCGTACAGTAGCGACACGCTCCGCCTCCCTCTGAAACCGTTCCTCACCTCTCCCCGCGTCGAACGACTAGCTCTGGAAATTGCGTTTTTGTTCGCGCGGCGCGTAGCCACCCACACTCACGCACGTATCTGTATAGTCTATTATTTTAGTATTAGTGTAGGCAATTATATCGTTTCATTTCTATGGCGTGCCGCGGGTATGCTACTACAGCGACAGTGCCCGACTGATGCACCCGTCAGTCGGGCACCGTCTACACAACTCCACAAGTGCATAAACTTACGTGTTGAATGTGTGGCGCGGGCTCGCAATTCTATCGCTGACTTGGACGGTGTAACACAACACACTGCCGCTCACACACACATAACGACCCCTTAGTCAGCTCGCGTGACCGGCTCGACCTGGAAGCGTCTGCAGACGGTGGTCCACACCCTCAGCGGGGAGCGCCGGGAGTCGTCGCCTCTGTCGCTGGTCGTCTTCAGCTGGACCTCCACTGGGGAACCGGAGGTCCCACTGCCGGAGACAGACCGCCGGGGTGACGTGAAGAATGCGGTACTGTCGTAAGTACCGTGGCGTCCCTGCTGATTACTAAGGGCGTTACTACACCAATCGATCGATCGTCAAACTATGCCATCACATTGGCAAGGCAAGCCACCGCCGCACTTGCCCCAGGTCAGACCTATATAGTATATGGCCCCCCAACGAACGTGCCCGTATTGACGGGCACCGTATCATACCGTGGGACTTCAAGGGCTATGCCCGTAATCCGTCTGCCGCGCCTCCTGACGGGGACGTAGCGACTACTAACAACACTCGTCGGGTGATCCCCTCTCCGCGAGCTCGTTGTACGTACCACCACTCTGCCTTACGTCTCCCGTGTCGCCCGCGTACTGTGGGAGTGCCACTGCCACGTACGAATTTGCCAAACTATATCTAGGTCCACATGCACAGCATCAATGTAAGGTGCCAGAGAAGTGGAATGAGTTAAAACGAAGAATTAGAACCTAAAACGCACTTGTGGCTTTAACCATAAGATATCAACATTTTTTTTTTTTTTTTTTTTATCGTGGGGAAATCCTCATGGACTGTCTCCCGTCTGGGGAAGACGGGAGGGTGTGCCGGACTCCTACCGGCTAAAACCACCACGGTGTTCCTCGACTGACCTATGGGCGGGGGTACGGGATTCGCTCGCGCATGCACCGCGCCCCCGCCAGGCTATGATCCGCCTACACGGCGGATCCCGTCGACCTCGGCGGTCTGAACGCCGCCGAATCCTCTAGTGTGGCGCGCGCGGAACACGGCGCGCCGCCTACACGGGCCTGCATCTGGTCGGGTGGTGGACTGCCCCTAAGTCGACCACCCGCAGGCCGGCAACTCATGGAGGCCGGAGGTCATTAAGCGCCCTCCGGCGCCCGGTGCGTCTTCTCCTGGAGGGAAGCGAGGCAGTTGCTTCCCTCACCCTCTCTGCCGCCTCTTTTGCATGCATGACATGCTCGCAAAAAGAGGCGACAGCCTCCCACGCACTCTCGCTCTGGACCATCGAAAGAACGATGTTCGGGAGCGAGAGGTCACCTACTGCTGCGGAGAGTTCACGGCGCTGCTCTGCCCAAGCTGGGCACTCTGCCAGCGTATGCTGCGCCGTGTCCTCCAGGCGTGACCTTGAGGCCAGGCGTCGGCGTCAACTGGCGTCCGGTTGTCTTGCTGCGGTGAGCCTCACCGGTTGAATGTAGCGGCGTGTCGCATTCCCTCTACGCACTCAACGACGTTTTCCACGAAAATATAAATAACTATAGAAACTACTTCGACGTTCACCATTTCCAATATTTTTAGAAGAACTGACTGAACTGAAGAAATGTAATGGTCACTCGTAATCATTATTATCCTGTCATCATCACTATTTTTTTTATTTACTTCAAGAACGTAGAAAATAAAAATAAGGGGGGAAAAGTGGAATAATCCAAAATGAAAAGGGGAATTTCTGGTTTTTTTTTACATTAAGGTGCAGTTTTCCCCCCTAGGGAGACTCTCACGGGGGAATCCTGGAATAACTAAAAATGAATAGGGGCCTTTCTGGACGATGTTTACATTAGGGTCCAGATTTCCCCCCTGAGGGGGATTCTCTCAGGGGGGAAAGTGGAATAACCCGCGTTGAACGAGACGGCGCGGCGACCCCGCTGTGGGTCTTACGAGCGATCAATTGTGCTCAAAACAATTTATAATTATGTTGGAGCCGCTACCTGGGGTTTGGGACAGCTCAAGTCACAACAATTTAAATAAAGTTAAGAGAACCAACGCTTATGAGAAGCTGCTGCAAATATTTTAAAAGATAAAACCGGCCGCAACAATCATACACGTAATATTGTAAAAATTAACTCTTTAAAATCTAATGATGACGCTGACGCTATGATATGATAGCAATTCAAGCTTTTTTTTATATTGTCACTCATTGCACGTCTTTGCTGAATCAAATTTTTAGCGAACTGGTGAGATCCGCATCGTACGTGTAGTATATACGCGCTCGATAAAATTAAAAATCGTGATCCTGGATCGAGATCCACATATCGCGATAAATATCGAGCGTGTAGCATTCCCCATATCATACTCCACACAATCCATCCATCTTTTCTTTGGCCTTCGTTTTCCTCTCCATTCTTCCACATTTATAATTCTTCTGGTCACGAGTTTCATCCCTCCTCTACACATGCCTATACTTCCTCTAATATAGGTAGGTACTGATTTCTGATCTTATGCCTTCTGGTTATTCCAAACATCCATCTCAACAAATTAAAATAAATTAGTTACCTCGTCACAGGATGTTGAGATTAGGCAAGGATCCTTTGGCTAACAGGGTGGTTGACTGAGGAAAGAATCTCACAGCGGCAGAGAAATGTCAAATGATGGTTGTGAAAAGTAGGTAGCATAACATTACGAGTTACGACAGAGTCGGTACCCGGTACACTCTTGAATTCTTGATACCTTTGATAATGCCGGTGCACTAAACAGATACTAGTTGATGGGGAGCGAAGATATAATGCTTGTTGCGATCCTGAAAATAGATTTTCACTCAACATGTATCGCGGCTGAGAACAACCTCTTTGTAGCTGAAAACAGAAGTACCTACGACACAGCGAGAGCAGCTCAAAGTGATAAAGAGTAGGGTAGCAGCAGCTCTATTGACAGAGCGGAACTAGAAGCAGTTGCGGGCAGGCAGACCGCAGAGACTGCTAAAACGGCAACAAAAAAAAACTGACTTTCTACGACAGAGGCGTAAGCCATAAGGCACCAAAGGGCTCTTTCAGTTTATGCGTTTGGTGCCGGACTGCTGCGATGCCGGAGCAGTGCGGATGTCGGACTGCACACGGACAGTTGTCTGTTTACATGAATACAGTTGACACGTCGAAAGCGCCGTGCGACAGCGGTACCACGAACGCACGACGGCAGGTCGACAAACGTCACGTGTCAGCTGTATGGAAAGGCATTTGTCCGTCTGCAGTACGACACCCGGACTGCTCCGGCGTCGCAGCAGTCTGGCACAAAACACATTAATTGAAAGGGCCCAAAGACTTTGGTAAATACCACAAAACCCACTGTTGGTTGTTCATTAACCAAGGGTTAAACGCTCCACAGCACGTAGGTGCTTTCCGGGGTAAAATTTGAAGGATATTAAATCAAACCACAGTAATAGATTAACACCACATTTTTATTCAAAAATATTTTCTCAACTCATTTTACAAAATTAAAAATTCACTGTTTACATATAAAGGACCACACTGCCACAAACACTTGGGACTGTTCAACTGGGTTCCACTACATAGTTTGGTAGTTTGTAGGTCAACCCATCCACAATAGGAAGGCTCTGGAACCAAGCCATTCCATAATTTAAAATCATTATTATCATAGAAGTTTTTCCATTTTTTCAGGCGTTTTTCAGGTTCGCTTAGACCTCTCTCGTGTAGATACTTTGTCAGCTTTTCGATTTTTTCTGCTGCAGACACACAGTTACAATTTTCCACGTTTGCTGATTCATCGACAAGGTTGCACGGTTCATCAACCAGGTTGCACGCTTCAGGTGGTATATCGGAGAACGAGCCTTTGGACGAAATGTCCCAGATGCCACAAGGTTCATCCCAGATGCCAAACGATTCGTCCCCGGCTGAAACGGTACGTGTTGCAGCTGTGAAAATTTTTCATATTCAATTCTTACGCACCTAAAAGGGAAATTTTTTTATTGGTTATCAGCAAGTTGTTACATCCTATCGTACATTTCGAAGTATTATTAGATGGACCACTGATTATTAAACATGTGATGCACTATGGAATACCTACTTTGTATTCCATTTCCTCGCTCGTCTTCGCATAAGGGGTGAACTGTACTGCAGTGCATAAGGCCTACAACAGAAACTTCAATTGACTCTAGCTCTGTAGCTTAACATTTAGCCACGTTACCAGATTTATCATTGAATTCAGTGCCTTCAATGTAATGTAGCTGTATGCAAGCAACAAGCTAAACCTTGACGTAGTGCTAGAAACCTCTGCTAGAAGAGAAGCCTTAAGCTTGGTCAATCACATGCAGACAATCTGAACTAAATACCCAAGAAGTATATAATAAAAGGGGAGAAATACACGATTCAACTTACATTTCTTGGGTTCATTATTCTGAAACCATTCCTGCTGTCCACAACAGCCACACCGACAAAAAGGCTGTTGTCCTTGCATCATAAAAATAAACGGTGCATTGTCTTTATTTCCAGCCAAGAAATCTCTCATATTTTCAGCGAACTGAGCATTCTGCCACTGATCGAAGCAATTCTTGAAGAACTCTGAAGGGTTGTCCTTGTTGCGGTTTAGGACGTGTTTGTTGAAGCACTCTTCGCAAAAGACTTGCCCGTAGTAGATCTTTAGGTTGTCCTTCGGAATGGCATGGCAGATGTCTGGAATTTAATTCACTGTTATCAAATGTTATCCGTCTCTAATAAATTATTTATTCTTGATCAATTGGCGATTACTCTGAGACGAATAAAACAAATCAGTACAGAAACCTAAGTAAATCAGTTTTGAACTATTGGTAAAATTATTTTGCTCTAGGAAGCTTTGTTATCCCCTGAGTATTAATATTTTGCGTGTGTATGAAAGCGAACTCATCCTAAACGTCTGGACCGATTTTAATGTTTTTTTTTGTGTATGTTCCAGTGGGTTCGAGAATGGTTTAGATTTACAATTGGACCCGGTAGGTGACGCTGCAGTCGAGTAGTAGGACTTTATTATTTTGAGGGCTGGACAACGTCTGCCAGGCCCGCTAGTCTATACTAATATTATAAAGAGGTAAAATTTGATGTTTGTTAGTTTGTATGTAGGGGTAATCTTCGAAACTACCCATCCGATTTCAAAAATGTTTTCACCAATAGGAAGCTACGTTATTCCCTGAATGCTATAGGCTTTATTGCATTATCAAAAAATTAGGGATCCTTGAGAAATTTCACGCGGACGTAATCGCGGGCAAAGTGCCAGTATAGTATATTTTAGTATATTTTATTTTATATTAAAAACAAAAATTGGAGATCTGTAAGACAAGTGGCGTGGATAGCTAAAAGCGAGTTATTAGTCATTATTTGTGGCGATTTATAGAAACATAGCAATATCTGTCCTGTCATGCTCCCTTGCTCCTTTACACTGGAACAATAATGAGTCAAGAGACACTTCATGAGATACTTACAGCACTTTGCACATTGAGGGTGGAAGCTTTGCCCTCCGATTTCCACTTTGTTGCTATCGTCAACACATTGAAGGCAGCGCGCACAGATACATCTCTTTGGTGGTTCTTCCGGCGTCTCTTCTGGTGTTTCTTGGTCTTCCTCGCGTTTCGTCTCTGGACGCAAAAATGGAATGGTTAAAGACCGCGTTACTAACTGGCTACCTCATTTTAATCAGATGACTTAAAACAAGCGTAAAATTGGACTGGATCGGGTTTTAGAAACCAGGAAGTTTGGTTGATTTACCTTTGCTCTCATTATTATTCACTTGTTGTGGGTTGCCTCCAGGCCCCCACTGCATCCACCAGCTATTAGAATGGATACGGGGATTCTCGCCCCTAAACCTTGATAAGACGTGCGTCTTAAAACAATCGGCACAGAACACATGACCGTAGAACATCTTCAGCGATGTAGGGATCGTATGGCAGACACCTGAGAACAAAACTTCTATTAGTAACAGGATACAATGCTGGGAGCGTTCTTACATAAACTTGGTTTGTGGTAATGCCAATCAGAAGGTGACCATAGATCAAAGGGGCCTTTCGGCATCCTTCCCATGAAGCTAACTCGTCTGTTACTTTCCTTAAGTGGACTTATCTCCCTTAAGAAGACCTGACCCTTTCTTCGCCTCTAAGGATAAGAAGGCCCTCTGACCGTTTCTTCGCCTCTAAGGATAAGAAGACCCTCGGACCCTTTCTTCGCCTCTAAGGATAAGAAGACCCTCGGACCCTTTCTTCGCCTCTAAGGATAATAACGACGTTCTATCACGACCCAAACAGACTCAAAAAGCGTCTAGACGCCTTTCGAATTTCTGGTCTCGCAAAAATAAGTTTTATACTTACAACACGTGCTGCACATCCTGTGGAAGCTTTGTCCTTCGATATCAACCTTATCTTCGGGTTCGATAGGAAGGAAACATCTCGCACAAAAACATTTCTTTGGCGGATCTTGGGTTTTATCCATTTCGAAATGATTAGTAGGCTAACGTTTAAATTTTGTTAATTAAAAAAATATTTAAAAAGTCTTGAAAGAATCAGCAAATTATTATTCCATGGAAGATGGTTGTTGGAGAGTGGAAAATGAAAATATAATAAAAGAATTTCGAATTCTAGCAGAACGGAATATTTGTTTTCGAATTTTGCTTTTTAGTTCTTTATCGACCAGTTTATTCTTTGAAGAAAATATAAAACCTTTTTGTCCAAAACTTCCAAAAAGGTTTATTTTCTAGAGAAATAAATAAATTGGACAGACGCTATCTACAAGGTCTATAATAGTCTCAAAAGAAAGGGTGGGCGGTGTGTCCTAGCCACTCAGGTCGATGCACACTCACTATTTTTGTAGGACCCAAAAAAGGGTTTTTCTATTAAACTATTAGGTATTTTGTTCACATGACTATGTGAAGAAAATACGCACGCAGGAGACTCTCTGCAAATTGTAGGCTAGAATTATTTTTATACCTAATTCGAAGTCAAATTCAAAGTCTTTATTTCAATTAAACCATTTACAGGCACTTTTGAACTGTCGAGAAGTCGGTTACTACCTAGGTCAGAAAGTTAAAGTCTGTTGCTCATTCCAAAATGTAGGAACGATCAAGACATTATTCTTGTTGCTTCTAAGGGAAGAGCAAAAAAACATTTATAAAATTAAAAATCTAAAGAAAAAAGCCAAGGCAATTAAGAAATTACCAATCTCAATCTCAAGTGACCGTTCACGATTCGGATGACGAACCTATGTGCATTTAGCAGTATTGAGTATACTGGTGGTGGTGGAAAGATTACAGTAAGTAAGTATTGCTGCCAAAAAACAACCAAACCACATTTTCTTAATCTGTATGAATCGGGGAGCGTCTGGGACAAACAGTGGACAAATAATTCGTTTTATCAGTTCAGTTTAGTCAGACATACGATTTACGGATTTACTAATTTAACACTTTTCTCGTGGAATTAATTATTTATTTAGTCAAAGTTCGCTTCACTTTCATGTCTTATTTTTTAGTGTATTAACATAAACACAGATGCCGCTATTACCAGCTGCGAAAAACGTTGAGTACAACACTACACAAAATGACGAATCTCATCTCGACTAACGAACGATTGTAAAGTAAAGAGAATGTAGCGCGTCACTACTGTGTTGCCTATGTGTGGTGTGTGAAGTTGTTTGTGTTATCTATCATGTTTTTATCGAAAAAGTGATGTTTGTGGACTTGTTTGGAAATAAATCTACGCTTATTTTGTGGTAAAGTAGATCCCTTATCTTATCTTTATCAGTTCGTTTGTTTAGAAAGTGTTAAAACAGAGTTAGCATAGGTTATGACGAACATTGACCGTTGTGAACGTAACAGCTCATGTTTTTGCATTTTTATGATTTAAAAACGATTGTTTGAATGCGACTGGAGTGTTTATACGATAAATCATCTATACAGATAACTTATTAGCAACTTATAATATTCTTTGTTGCGTGATTGCAATTTATAAAAGAGTTTGAAAATCGCTACTGAATTGTCAGATGAGATATGGGTAAAACTTTTTTCTGTCTCGAGATGACCCCGATGTGTACTCTTTGAGGCCTTCGTCTTTGACGATGCTAACTGTAAAACCAATAACATCCATGCTTACCTAAAAAATAGGTACTCAAAAGTGTGATTTGCAAACTTTTTGTTTATTTTTTGTGATGCATTTGAATGTTGATAAATTTTCGGCAGGAGGGAAAAGACCATGTAATTATTTTTTTTGTTTTATTCTAGCTAAAAAGTAAACTTATGTTTAATATGCTTAACTGACAGAGAATATTGGTGTTGACTACCTGATTTGTTATCATAACATTCTTGTTTGTTATTATTTAAAACTAGGGCAAGACTTTACATTCTTTATATTATTATCAGCCTATATGTAACTTAAATGAACATTCTTATTTCAACAGATAAACAACTATTTTTACTGACAGCTTTATCAAAAACAGTCCCTACTAGGTATTTGTCAAAATTGAATCATAATGTGCTTAGCAGTTTTTGAGATTTTCAAAATACAATTTAATTTTTAAACTCAGGGTCCTTTGTTTTATCAATACACTAACTTTTGCACACCACTTGGTCTGTGAGATTTTTTTTTAATTTCTATATAATAAAAACAAATCATTGTTTAATAGTGTTGCTAAAACTCGAAAATGGCTGAACCGATTTGGCTAATTTTAGTCTTGAAATATTTGTGGAAGTCCAGCGAAGGTTTAAATGGTAAAAAAAATCAAAATCAATTGACAGGACAATGTCTGTTGTGTCACTATCAGCTAGTTCTTAATAATAAAATATAGCATAAAGCATGCAGGGAAGACAAAGTCAAAACATGTGTCAGTTAGACCATTAAAAGACAACTTTTGAGTGCCATAAAGATAAATTGAAGCTAGTTGCCCTTTCTAAAAGGTAGTTTTGTATGTAGAAGAATAGGCGAGAAACTTCATACTTACTCTTTTAAAATAATTGTTAGCAATATTTTGTATTATTGAAGTAACTACTAGCAAAACCATTTTCGAAATCGGACCAGTAGTTTGGGAGAATACCATGATCAAACAAACTCTTCAGTATTATAATTTAGCATAGATACAGTTTATATTTGCCGTGTGGCGGCCCCGAATAGCAGCACCCCATTTCTACCCGTGGGTGTCGTAGAAAGCGACAGAGGGATATTGATCAGAGGATGGGCAGCAGCGTCCTGTTGGGTACTATAACACCTACTGCGATCGCCAACATGCATCGGCCAAGCATGGCGATTATGGCTGAACACCCCCTTGGGGGCGACCAATGCCCAGCAGTGGGCGTCTAAATGGTGACATGATGATGATGACAGTTTCTACTTATCAGCATCATCATATTGTTGTCCATTGCTGAACGTAGGCTTCCCCTAGACTATTAGTAGAAATAATAATCTTTATCATCATCATTCCAGCCGAAAGACGTCCACTGTTGGACATAGGCCTCCCCAAGCTTAGTCGCCTCTTACGACACCCACGGGAAGATATGGGATGGTGCTATTCTTTACGTCCGACACCACACGGACAGTAATCAATAATCTTTAAATACAGATTTATTACTTTATCCTATGTTTTTGCCTGGTTCTAATATTACATGAATAGTTTATTCACAGACAACAATCATTAACTGTTACTTGTGTCTAGTTTTTATTTAGCAACCTCATTTTAAACTTCCATTCTGATTTTAGATATTAAATCAATTTACATAATGTTTACTTTTGCTCTTTATTAAGTGTAGTTCCTATGTTAGGAGTCTTATTTTGTTTTCAACTTGGTTTACTTGGTGGGTCATATACTGTCCCAGTTCGGGTTGGTTTAACAACCAAAAATCAATGCAATATTATTGTCCTATTGTACTTTTGTGTGATAATATAATATACCTAGCATGGATGATACCTAGGTTGCCATTCACACATCACATATTCCCTCCAAATACATGTCTTTACAGATATTATTATTCTATGTTCTATGTTAAGGGGTTTGGTTTCCGCACTTAGTCCCTAAATATGGACCATTGTACGTGAGCCATGGTGGCCGATTACTCCAACCAGCCCACCTCCCTCCAGAAGCAGATCAATCTTCCCAGTCTTCTCAGGGCGTCCGCAAGGAAGTTTGGTGATATTATTATTATTTCTTTACGTTTCCCCACACTAGGTAATTAGGAATTTCTCCTGTATCATGTGCAAGTTTACAAACATAATCTCACATACACAAACAGCCAGTCCCGGAACAACTATCTGTAGGCCATACAAATACTTGGTCCGTGCGGGAATCGAACCCGCGACACGCAGTGCAGCAGTCAATCGCTCTGTCACCATACCAACCGTGTCGTCAAATTGTTTGTTTGTTTGTTAGAACATGCTAATGTTCAGAAATACTGGTCTTATTTCAAAAATTCTTCTGTAAATAGGAAGCTAGTCTATTGACTATATCACTAATTTTATTAATTTTTGATTTTCTGTTTTGGGTAAATTTTTATTATGATTTATATATTACTAGCGGGCACGGCAGACGTTGTGTTGCAACCCGACTGCAGCGCCACCTACCGGGTCCAATTGTGAATCTAAACCATTCTCGAATCCACTGGAACACACACAGAAATTTTCATATAAAACGGTCCAGCCGTTTAGGAGAAGTTCACTTTCATATGCACAGAAGATTTTTATATATAAGATAAACAGGGGAACACCCAAATATTCCGAATTTCGATATTCCGATTTTCAAAAGTCCGAATTTCATAATACCTAAAAATTATAATCTCTATTATTTAAAATCACGAAAGTTATTTTACCGAATGTCGTAAATCCGATTTGTTTGTTTTCCGATTTTCATATGTTCGAAGAATAAAATGTTCGATGGGTTCTCGGTCCGAAAAACGAAATTCCTAATTTCAGTACTTCGAATAAACTGATAAAATTAGGATTCTGATTCAATTCAGCTACGCATATATATTCAAAATTATGTCCCCTTGTTTCGCAGACAGAAATTTCATAGAATTTCGTTTCCCAGAAAATGTTTCATATAATATTTCTTCTGGTTCTTGTTTCAAAGACTATTTACTTGAATGAAACATATTTCACAGAAACCCAATTCAAAGAATTTTTAATCACATTTTTTTGTTTAACAAACTTATTAAACAGTAGAACTACTTTTTATCGAATATTGTTTATTCGGTGTATTTTTCCATGGAATTTATTTCAACAAAAATAATCTTAAAAAGTCAATATGTTGTGCTACAAAAGTTAATGACAGAAACAGAAACAGTGACAGAAACAGAAACAGTGCATGACGCTTGCTTGCTTGCATGCTGCATGCTTGCTTGCACGCTGCATGCTTGCTTGCATGTTGCATGCTTGCTTGCACGATAACGATAAAGATAATCGGAATTTTAATAATCGGAATTCGTATTTTTGATGTTTCGAATTTTCATTATGTCGGACTTTTTGTTATTCGATCTTTTGAAACTCGGTATTTTGAAATTCGTATTTCTGACTTTCGGAATAAAGTTTTTCGTATTTATGTAGTGTACCCATAAACAGTTTACAACAAATCTTAACTTAAGAGCGCGTATTCGATTCGTGACGAAAACTTCATGTTTTTGCGTTTTTCCCAGAGCATTATCGTAATTATGTGAGCAGATTATTTAAAGACAATTTACAGTTTTAGTAAGATTAAGTCTTGATTTAGACAGCTACAGAGTAAAAGTATAATTTTTAATTATGGTTTTTTAAAGCGAAGACAATTCTTTCATATCGTTTTGCGAAAATAGACGTCAGAGTTAACTTTCAGGACGAATACAACCATTACAATATACCAAAATATTTTGTTTTATGCGTTTTTCCAACAGTATATACAGTCATAAAGACAGCTACAGAGCAAAAGTTACGAAAATATTACTATTATGTATTTAAAAACAATGTCGAAAAAGTAGAAAATCGGTACACTTTGACAATTTTTTTTCACCAGTATTTGAATAAAAACATAACTGATATATTTATTTTATGAAAGTAAATGTTATGCTTAATATACAGAATATTTTTCAGTCCGTTATACGAGCTCATTTATTTTAGACAATTATTTTAAGAAGCCCTGTAAAACATCGCGCGCTGTCGTTTGCCGATCAATTTCAATGATTCGTGCTTATTTCGTGCATATTTTTTTTCTGATGCACACAAACAGACCATTGTATTGTACTAGTGTGTGTCAATGCTGCTACGCCATTCTAGCAATCGTTTAGATTTTGAGTTGCGCTAAATCGAATACGCGCCCTTAAAACTGCCCCACAAAACCGTTTTTACGGTTTGTCTGTGGGAACAGAACCAACAGGCACAAAAATATGGTTTATTTAAATGCGGACACTAAATTTGAAAAAAATAAAATAAAACTACTTACAAAACTGCCCATCCGTTCTCCCTCATCCCTCTGTAAACCACTTTTGTAAATCTCCGAAACTACTGTAAATTATTTCATTCATAGGCAGCTATATTATCCGTAACAAACATAAACTTAACTTGAATTAGTATTATTTAAATGGTCAAAACATTAAATTACAAAAGAAACCTTTTTGTTACAGAATGCATCTGGATGTTAAAAAAAGAAAAATGTCCCGCCATGAGAAAGCGAAAAGTGGCTTTGTAAGTAATATAATTTTTATAATATGATTTATATATACAGTATTACGTGGTTACCTACTGCTACAGGCAGACATTAATTTGTATGTAAAAGTTTGTATTTGTATCAAACAATCTAGGAGTTTCACTTGTATTGAGGATGTGTTTACAAACATATATGAACACAACTACCTGTAGGCCATACAAATATTTGTTCCGTGCGGGAATCGAACTTGCGACACGCAGCGCAGTTGCTAATCGTTCAGCCACTGCAATAATTTAATGTAAAACTTAAAATTACGAAATATTGTTGCAGCAACACAATTTTGTTTTGTTGGAAACATGTTTCATAAACATTCTGATTGCAATGTAGCACCAGAAACATCTCTATCTCTAAGCTGCAATGATGTTGCACAACATTTGTTTACCATGAATGAAAGGCATTTGGGAATGTTTTAATTTGCTTTGGGACATTATTATTTGTTCTATATTGTTTTAAAATATTATGTTTTATTTGGTGAGTTGCAACAATTATTAGCTTCTTGTGTTTAGCATAATTTTGAGGATTTGTAAGGAATGCTTTAATTTGATTTATAATATAAAAATGTTTTAAAACATTGTTTGTTTCGGTCTTAACATACAATTACTTAGTAGCCTTGTCCATCTACTTGAATAAGGCTACTCACAAATGATTGCAAGCATATTATGATAAAGTATATCACAATATGCTTCAAAATAATCGTAACCGTCGATCCAATAACACTTTGCCCGACCTGGGAATCGAACCCAGTACCTCATCAATCATGCTTGCAATCACGAGACCAAAGGTGCAGTCACAGCATTACCAATGTTAATTTGAACGTTAACACAATTTACATAAAACTCATTAATACCTTGTTTTAAAAATTCCCTTCGCCTGCACTGTAAATTGAGCCTTACATTCGCATAATATTAAAATGGATGGACGGCTGTACACAGAAGTAAGCTATTCAAGCGTGTTAATGCCTCCTTCACGCAGTCGCGTAGTCGATTTAGCATGATATAGTTACTTTGTTAGGTACTGGTATGGATAGCAAAATAATTTTACTTTTTTATGCAATCATCATCTGCCTAGCCTTTTCCCAACTACATTGGGTTCGGCTTCCAGTCTAACCGGATGCAGCTGAATACCAGTGTTTTACATGGAACGACTGCTTATCGGACCTCCACAACCCAGTTACTGGGTAACACTGGCTTCTGACTACCCATAACGACTGCCAAAGATCTACAAATGACAGCCGGGACTAATGGCTTTACGTGCTTTCCGAGACACAGAGGGAACTCGGTATGAAAGGGATGGTCACCCATCCACAGACCGAACGCGGCTAGCGTAGCTTAACCTCTGACCGATCGATCTGTACGGCTTTAACTTAGCCACGAGCAATGCAATTAAATATGTTTATTTGTTTGGGTACCGTACGCAAAAGGTACGGTCAGCAACAAAAGTCGATTAACACTTCGGAAATCATAATTATTGAGCAGAATATAAGATATATATATACATATGGTTATATATGGGATACAGTAATCAGGGATAGCAGAGCTAGCGGCCATAGTGACTATCATTTTTTTTTTTTGTTTTCTAATACGATTGCGTTTGGCCGCAATGCGGTGGAGCTCGCTTGCCTGGGATAGACCGGTTCACTCGTGCCTTGAAGATACCAAGATTATGTTTATCAGGGAACAGAGAGGCGGGCAGTGAATTTCGCACAATAAATGTGGAAGCAAAGCGCTTGGTTCGAGACCGTGAAACTTCAACCATATAGCCGTGACACTTCGCCTTATGCTCGATGATGGAATGTCACTGTCTGTCGGTCCGTCTGTTGTAGGGCCGTATCTTAATAATAGGTAGACACAATGGCCGCCAGCTACGCTATATCTGAGCGCTATAGGCTATATTTTATTGTAAAAAAAAATCATAAGAAAATTCACGTCCGTATCAAAAGCAATACGTAATAGGATTTTAGTTCACAATGTTTTTCTATCTACTCACTAATACATTTCATGCAGAGGGCCTAGTGTAAGATTTTATTGGACCTCGATCGTGTTAATGTAAACAATCGCTTATGTCAATTTGTATGTAATAATAAGGTATTTTACCAAAAAAAATCTTATTAGTCGGTCAGTTAGATTATCGAAAAATATTGAATACGTATTTTTTGGTTTATCAAATCAATAAAAACTGACGAAGATAAAACGCATCAAAGATCATGAAGGAGGTTTGTGACGTCACTTCGCCAGTTAAAGTGTACTGACATAGTGATATCACACGAGTTTTCGACGCACCGTATTCTTTATTTATTGTTTATGTGAAAAAAGAAAAAATACATGTCCAATACTTTTTTGGAAATCTATCTGAAGGACTAATTAGATTTTTTTGGTAAAATATCCTATTGTGTTTCCTATTGTTGCCACTAGACAGCGCTGTTCCAGTTTTAATACAAATTGGAGTTTACATTAATGCGATCGAGTTCGATTAAAGACTCACATTAGGCCCTCTGATGTCTCCATCATCATCTTCCTGCCCTTGTCGCATGTTACTTGGGGTCGGCGCAGCATGTTTTCAACCGACTTCAAAAAAGAAACAGGTCTTATCACGAACTTGCAGATTTTTCTTTTCGTGCAGAACATACCAACACGGATCATCATCTACCCAGCCTTTTCGCAATTATGTTGGGGTCGGCTTCCAGGCTAACTTGATGTAGCTGAATACCATTGTTTTACATGGAGCGACTGCCTATCGGATCTCCAGAACCCAGTTACTGAGTAACACGTACACACACGTACCACTTGGTAAGACTGGTTGTCAGACTTTCTGGCTTCTGACTACCCATAACGACTGCCAAAGATCTACGAACGACAGCCGGGGCCAACGGCTTCACGTGCTTTCCGAGGCATGGAGGGAACTCGATATGAAAATGGATGGTCACCCATCCACAGAACGACCGCGGCAAGCGTAGCTTGACCTTTGACCGATCAACAAAAATGGAGGAGGTTAAAAATAAAAAGCTTTGTTACAAAAAAGACACACAATGACAAAGTGAGATATTTATGAAAGTGTAGTTGGTATTTTATGGGGAGTTGGAGCTCGTGGCTAAGTAAAAAAAGCTTTATTACGAAAAAGACAAGACAACCGCCTTCAAAAACTAAAAAGTGATAAATAACTTTAGCACAGAACACACATGACTTTAGTTTCGGAAGTCGGTGGCAATACAAAACAACAAATAAAACAAAGCCACCGACTTCCGAAACTAAAGTCATGTGTGTTCTGTGCTAAAGTTATTTATCACTTTTTAGTTTTTGAAGGCGGTTGTCTTGTCTTTTTCGTAAAAAAGCTTTTTTTACTTAGCCATGAGCTCCAACTCCCCGTAAAATACCAACTACACTTTCATAAATATCTCACTTTGTCATTGTGTTTTGTACATAATTCAGTTAAACAAACCGACAAGATCGTTTGTTTAAATTATAATAGCATGTAGGCGTGTTCTAGTGGATCGCGTGCGAACGTCTCGTTGAAGGCGCGGTTAGAACATTAATGTGTAGATAAAGGATACTGTGTACGGTCCGCAAAACAAGTTTGTTCTTATGACGCTAACAAGCGACTTTTGCAGATTTTAAACTGACAAGCACGTCAAAATGTGTTGTGTAAATGATTTGAAAAAAATATATGTTAAACTAGAACATTCTCTTAATCATTTAGTATGTGAAAATTTTTGATTAACTTCATGTTAAATAGTTTAGTTAAATCGTGAAGTTGTGTATGATGCGGACAAAACATTGATAATCACACAAAATCTACCAGGAATATTTAAACGAAACTTTTACTATCTTACAGACAATTTTATTATCTATCTTTTAGTATACGCCTTTTTTATGTTAATTAATACTATCTTTTATTTAATTTTTTCGACTAAACTTTGAGAGTTTTGGACGCAGCGCATACGATTCTCTGGTCGCTCAAGGTCGCCGGCGTATATCGTCGCCTTAATATACTTAATATAGTATATGACTGAATGTTCGAGCGGCTGATTCGTTATTTCTTTGTCCTCCAACGCGGGCGTGTACGGTGTTGGTGTTCAGAAAATAATACTCGCAAAATAACTCAAGTAGTTTACTAAATGTTGTACTTAACAAAATTTCGAAACATACCTGATATGGGGAAAATGGCATCCATGCAAAGCCGGGGCCGGTCGCTAGTTTTACATAATATTATCAATATCTTATGTGCCTTTGCTTTCTTTTTAGGGTTCCGTACCTCAAAAGGAAAAAACGGATCCCTTATAGGATCACTTTGTTGTCCGTCTGTCTGTCTGTCAAGACCCTTTATCTCGGGAACGCGTAGAGGTATCGAGTTGAAATTAAAACTATATACTCAAGGCTACGGTCCCTTGATGCTGTAAAAATCAACCACCTATGTTACGTGAAAAAAAAATACGGCCGTTTACGTCGCAAAAAATGTATTTCAAATTCAAATTATTTATTTGTAAACATAGGTACATACAGGTAATAAGATTTATTTTTAGTGTTAGAATCACTATGTTCAGCCTAATAGGCATACAAATTTTTGGATACATTTATATAATTATACCTTATTATTATAATACTAATTTTAAATTATTATTTATATGCATTGATAAATTAAAATTATTCAGTTATATATTATAATATTAATACCATTTGAACGAATTGAACTTAAATAAATAAATCGGACATTTGACTCACTCAACGACTTAACTAATTATTATTTATTAAAATTGTCTGTTAAAAGTTCACCAATAGAATAGTACGCTTTATTAACCATAAAGTCTGTTAACATTCTTTTAAATTTATTAACATCTTTCTCAGCTCTTATATTCTTATATTTATAATATTAAGATGAATAAAGTATGGATAATAGGAATGGATTAGTATAGAAGTATGGATATGTACCTACAGAACCCTCGGTGGGCGAGTCCAACTCGCACTTGTCCGGTTTTTTCCAGAAAGTATTTTATTAGACGCTTGACTTAGACTTACCTAAATCGCCGCCCCAATTACTACTAAACAAAAAACTCAAAAATCATTCGCGTATCTATCAAATGTGTAATATCTATATTACGACATAATAAAATGTAAACTGTACAAATATTAGCTTTGTTTGCTATCGGTACCAGCGATAATAGAATCGCTTGCGACACTTTTCAGTTAGTTTCCAGACGGCCTTCAGTGTTACAGTGATTTTTCAGTGCTGTGAAGTTATATTAAGTTGATAACATTTTTGTAGTGGTTTTCAATAATAGGTTATTTTTTTTCGAATTCATAATGTAAACTACAAAGTTATCCAATAGAGGATGTTTTCATTGTTGTATAATCAGGAGGTTTCACTGATGTATGTGGAATATCTGGGCGGCTATTTTTTTTTCGTGTTTTTTTTTTCAATGAAGCCTAGCTAAATTGATTTATCGCCCCCGAAACCCCCTGAAAACTGAAATGAAAATCGTTGGAGCCGTTTCGGAGATTCAGTTTATATATATACAAGAATTGCTCGTTTAAAGGTATTAGATATTAAGGGAAGTGGAAAAATATTTTTTTCTTACTCCTCCGCTGTTCTTTTCTGATTAATTTCGTTGCGGGATCCAAGACAGTTGAATCGTTTGTGTGGGACTCGTCGAACTTGATAGCTTCGACTCTTTTTTGGTGGTCGCCACTGTTGATTCTGGCTTACAGAAGTTACAGTGGTTTGAGAATAGTGTGGCGGCTTTGTTGTAAAATAGAAATGTGAAAAAAAGTCAAATTCTGTTGTGCATGAGCTATATTTATTTTAAGCTGTCTCTTTCTCTCCAGCAATACAAGAAAAGGACAGATGTTAATAAGAGCTGTCAATTTATGTTGATCTGAAATGTTTAAACAATTATAGTGCTCGTGTCAGAACACGACGAAGTTCAAGAAATAACTAATTTGAAGATGTCGTTAAGTCTTGTGTTGTCACAGTTACTTTACGGCATCTTATAATTGAGTAGTGTTTTAGAATAGGGTATTACACCCCTTTTTGAAAAGTGTCTCAATGAAATTCTGTAGTGCTAATATGCCACCAAAAAATGCATCTAAATTTTAAATTTTCAAATTTCGCTCGTATTTCGACGAAAACGCCTCTTACTGGACGCCATATTGCTCAGCGTAAATGACGTCAGTTCGTTTTGTATCAAATGAGCTCATATTAAATATGATAATTGTATATCATTTAAAAATAATTAAAAGCATATTTTGTAATAGGTGTAATAATGAAAAAATTACGTTGGTTACGAAAATAATAAAAGTACAAAGCCTATATTACGCCAATCGGTTGACTGACAGTTGACCATTTTTTGTTTACACAGTCGTATTGCGTAATGACATGGCCGCTACTATTTCACGGTGTTTTATAACATATTAAAAATACTGAAAACTTTAAATTGATTTTTTTAATTTGTTTTGTTATTTTATGAACTAAAACTTACATTTTCCGATTGCTTTATGCCTAAACTGTCTCAATAACATATTTATAGATTTTTTCTCGTATAGAGTAAAATACCCTATTTGGCCATAAGACTACTAATCCAGAGATGGAACATGATTTGTACTGCCATCTGCTTTTCTCCAATTGAACACTTTTTACGCGAACAAGTCTGCGGCTTACAAAAAGCCAGGCTTACAAACTTGTAGCGTTCATTTTTTTTGTTACATGGTTCAACTTTGTGACTGTCCCTTTAGTTTCAAGAAAAACTAAGTTGCAACTAAGTCTGTGAAATGAGTGGTGGCATTGTTCGTCAACCAACTTAAAAGTACAGACCAAAGACGACCTTATGTCTTTTAACAAAGTATTCATTCCAAAATCTTCTATTATACAGATAATTTGGTACCTATCTCTTATGGCGCTTCCCTGACCAAATAACCTTGACCATACATTTCCTCTTTGCCGCAGAATCGAAATTCGCACAATTTTTGGGTTTATTGTTATAAAAAAAGAGAAACGATTTTTTAAATAAAATAAAACGTGAATTATAAAGATTTTTAAGTTACCTATCTATTATTGTAATCCTCAAATTAATAGCGCGTCAACTTTTAAAAGATACATGTTTTCAATTATTTTAGTATTTTTTTTACAGGAAGATTTAGGTGTATATGGTACATAAAAAAAAATAACGTGGAATGTGATGATAGGATATTGAACATTAATAATATGCTTTTAGATGTAGTTTGTTTCTCTTAATTTATGAGTTAATAGCCCCTGGATAACAAAGAAAATCGCACTTTTGGTCGGGCTAGAGCTAGTTGCCAAGATGGTAATGGCTGCGAATTCTTTATATTTATTTTATTATACAGGGTGCCCGGTAATTAATGGATAACCTTGAAATGGCTTATAGTAGAACTTGTGGCCATTCAGAAAAAAATAGGAAAAAAATATTTACGAAAAAGAAAATCACTTTCAATCAATCAATCTTTCTTTCAATCTTTCTTCAATTTTTTTTTAGAGTAGAACTTATGGCCATTCAGAAAAAAATAGGAAAAAAAATTAACGAAAAATAGTACTATCGTAGTGAAATAAAGTAAAATTACTTTATTGCACTACGACTAGAAATGATTTTTTTTTTTCGTAAATTTTGTTTTCCTATTTTTTTCTGAATGGCCATAAGTTCTACTATAAGCCATTTCAAGGTTATCCATTAATTACCGGGCACCCTGTATACTATCGTCCCGCCCCAGCTTCGCACGGGTGCCAGTAGATCAACCTATCTATACATACCTTCCTCTTGAATCACTCTTATCTATTGCTGAAAACTGCATTAAAATCCGTTGCGAAGTTTAAAAGATCTAACCGTACAGACAGCGGGCGCGACTTTGTTTTATACTATGTACAGATGTTTTAAAGGGTATTAAAAAAACTGGCCAAGTGCGAGTCGGACTCGCGCACAAAGGATTCCGTACCATTATCTATACAACATTAGACACTATGGTATAACTTTTTGAAGTGAAACTTCTATATAGCGTGACTGGTAATTAGTGTACGATACTTAAACACGTGATTGTGTTCATGATAACAAACAACTTTCCCAAAGAAAAAAAGTTTTTTATACTGGTTCACTTTTATCACAATAACACAACAGCCGTATGAAAACCACGCGCGCGCACACCTGTTATCCGAAGTGAACCAGTACAAAAAACTTTTTTTCTTTGGGAAAGTTGTTTGTTATCATGAACACAATCACGTATTTAAGTATCGTACACTAATTACCAGTCGCCCTATATAGATGGGGGATATTAGGATTTTTCTGTCACGAAAAAGCATTACAGCCACGTGGAGGGGGTAGACAATATATCGCGTGGTGAGAGGCGGCAGCGGCTTATCCGTTGAAGTTTCACCTCTACTATGTGTCCCAGCACACATTTCGTTTTTTTTTAATATCGAGCAAAAAAAAGAAAAAAAAAGTCATGTTTGTTGTATGGTAGCCCCTCTCAAATAATTATTGTATTCAGTTTTTAGTTATTTGTTGTTATAGCGGCAACAGAAATACATCATCTGTGAACATTTCAACTGTCTATACTCCGTTCACAATAAGATTAGACATACACACAAACCTTTTTTACAGTCCCTTCAACCGATTTTGACTTCTATTCCGTAGGCTTAAGGATAACATTAGAGGCAAAAAAGTGGTTACAATAACAACTGTTTTTTGCAGCTGCCATAAGTCATGCTACCAACGCAATATAAGTCAAAATCAGTTGAACGGACTGTAAAAAAGGTTTGTGTATTTGTCTAGTCTTATTGTGAACGGAGTATAGCTATCACGGTTCATGAGATACAGCCTGGTGACTGACAGTCAGACGGACAGTGGAGTCTTAGTAATAGGGTCCCGTTTTTACCCTTTGGGTACGAAACCCTAAAAAGAACCACCTTGGAAGGGCATTGAAGCTAGGCTTCTAGGCTTAATGGTAAAAGTCACATTGGTCCTTGCCCGTGTCCGGTGGTGAACCCACAACCTCGTTCATGAAAGTCGGACCCCTTAACCAAGGGGCCATCACGTTACACACGATACGAGATTAACTATAATATAATTTAGTCAATGCTTGTATTCCTGACAATCTAAGAAGTCCTATTTGACATATCGTATTTGAATATGAATCAACGATTTTCGTGTCTTTGAGTGCATTTTTTTCAATATAAAATGAAACTTGATGCTTACGAATGATTCTCGTTGTTTTAGTGTATGGGTAACATAGTAATTAATTAGGATTATGAATTTTATTTTTCAATTTCTTACGTGCTAGTAAAAAAGAAGAAACGTCAAATGGGATTTCTTACGTTGTCAGGAGTTTAATTCTAGATTTTTGGAGGACGCTTGCTGCGGTCGGATCCATTATATATTATATCGAGACCCCTCGCTGCCTCGGAAAGCACGTAAAGCTATCGGTCCCGGCTGTCATTTGTAGATCTTTGATAGTCGTTATGAGTATTCAGAAGCCAGAAAGTCTGACAACTGTCTTACTAAGGGTTGTCGCGTTACCCAGTGGCTTGGTTGTGGAGGTCAGACCAGAGTATAATTGGGAAAAGGCTAGGCAGATGATGAAATGCCTAATTCTAGACCGCACCCATGCATAGCGTGCTAAATAGACTGGGATGGGCAAAGGATTTGTAATTTCAGTAATTATTTCTGTAAAAGGTTTTTAGATGTTCATTGCGTGACGCCCAAGGTCGTTATGACCTAAAGGTTAAGGCCTGCCTCCCATGCACAAGGTCGTGGGTTCGCAACCCTGCACGAGCAAGAACCAATGTGATTTTTTCTGTCATATTTCTATGCGTTTTTTAGGGTTCCGTACCTCAAAAGGAAAAAACGGAACCCTTATAGGATCACTTTGTTGTCCGTCTGTCTGTCTGTCAAGACCACTTATCTCGGGACCGCCTTGAGGTATCGAGTTGAAATTAAAAGCATATACTCAAGTCTACAGTCCCTTAAAGCTGTGGAGAAATCAACAGCCGTTTATGACGCTAAAATCGTATATTTCGACACTCAAGGGAATCAAAATTGATAGAGTACTTTCCGTTGACCTAGAACTATGAAAATTGACAAGTAATATCGTCTTATACTACAAGTACAGGGAAAAGTCTGAAAACCATACATAGTTCGGTGGGCGAGTTCGACTCGCACTTGTCCGGTTTTTTTTCTGTCATATTTCTATGCGGATTTTAAAGATTGCCGTCGAATCCCTCTATGAGTGAGGGAAGAGGGAGCGCACCTGTGTTTGTGCACATGCTTGTAGACACGGCTACACATCCAGGTATACATTTCCAGTATAAGTTGATCTCACATTGAATACAATTTCCATACATCATGCAACATCATGGTTCCGAGCCATGATGTTTAAAGATTTCCCCCTCCTACCACCCTGGGTTATCATCTGCCTAGCCTCTTCCCATCTATGTTGACCCCAACATAGTTGGGAAGAGAAGCCTGGAACCAGATCCCAGCTTCCAGTCTAACCAGATGCACCTGAATACCAGTGTTTTACATGGAACGTCTGCCTATCTGACGTCGACAACGTCATTGTGTTATTTAAGGAATTTCCATACAATGTTCCGTATGGTGTCGGACGTAAAGAATAGCACCATCCCATATCTTCCCGTGGGTGTCGTAAGAGGTGAGTCCCTTAGGGCGGGTTGCTTCAACTAACCATTACTGACCGGTAATAGTCAAAAATGGCGCTAACTATCGTCAAATAAAAAAAATGGGTTGTTTCACAAAATCATACGTCAAAAAGATACGATTACCATAACCGACCAGTCATCGTAATTTTGAGTTGTCAGACAGCTACTTCAAACATCAAAATATTATGGAATCTCTTTTTGAATAACTTTAACTGACGGATTTTTATGTCATGAAACAACCCGTTACATTTAACGTACGTAAAACATCGCACGTCATAGTAACTTTTTAACCGTCCGTATGTAACGTTAACCGACTGTTAATGATAATGCATATTTTTGTACAAATAAATATTTTTTCTTTTCTTTCTTTCTTTTCTGTTTGAAACAACCCGCCCTTAGTCGCCACTAAGGGACTCACCAGAGAATGTGCAGCAGCGTTCTCTGTGCCTTTGTAACAACCATACTGCGATCGCCAACCCGCCTGCCAAGCGTGGCGATTATGGCAAAACCCCCCCTTGGGGAGGCCTATGTCCAGCAGTGGACATCTTTCGGCTGAAATTATGTTGATGATACAATGAGAGGTCAGCTTATACTGGAAGGTGTACACTGTGTATAATATTTCGTAGTCTACTTTAGACGCCATTGATATTGGCCGCTGTCACCAAACACAATTGTCAGCGTGCAGTGTGGAGCCCTTTGAAGGAAATGCTCTTGTGTCCTGTACAGTACCTTTCATATATGAAGGGTAGAGGCACAGTTTAAGTACTTATTAGTACTACCGTACAGTAGCGACACGCTCCGCCGCCCTCCGAAACACTGTTCCTCACCTCTTCCCGCGTCGAACGACTGGTACTGGGAACTGCTTTTAATTCGAGCGGCGCGTAGACACACGCACGTATTTGTACAGTCTGTTATTTTGGTAGCAGTGTAGGAATTTTTTTTTTTTTTTTTTTAAACGTTGCCCCACACTAGGAATTACTCCTGTGTCGTGGGTGCGTTTACAAACATATAAACTCACATACACAAACAGCCAGACCCGGAACAACTATCTGTAGGCCATACAAATATTGTTCCGTGCGGGAATCGAACCCGCGACACGCAGCGCAGCAGTCGATCGCTCAACGACTGCGCCAACCGTGTCGTCAAAAAATCGTAATTATATTGTTTCGTTTCTATGGAGTGTCGTGGGTGGGGTAGAGGTAAGCACGATCTCTGTGTATGAAAGTGGCCGTTAAAATGTGCCACATAAGAATGGCGCTACAATCGCAAACGGGTAACAATTTTCTAAGTCGGCATACTCCAATCCGTCAACAGCTGCTACATTCACGGATCTATGATGCTACGGCTACATTCGTACCATACCCTGTGCCTACGCTAGCGCCATTTGGCGGGTTTCGGAACTGTTTTTTGCTGCTTAGAGCTGGACACTTTTTCAACTTTCCCCCCAGAGATAAATAATATAATAATTTGTCATTTATTCTCTCTTCACAAAGCTGACTTAAAGTTAATGTGCACAAAAACGTTTTAGCTGTATTCCACCTTTGTGAGAGACTGGTGCCTGATATAGGTTTTTGGAAAAAACCTGTGTCACAGGTTACAGAGTTAAAATGCAAACACAAGTAAAAGTGTTAAACAATAAGCATAACAAAAATTCAAAACTAATTAAGAATTAAACCATATGCTTAACACAAATAGAAGAAGTAACAACAATCTGCAGAAGCCATTGAGGTTATGTTGTGAGACGATGTGTGAGTGGGTGTTTGTCTTATTTGTGAAGTGTAATTAATACTAGTGAGAGATGTATATTTTTTTTTTTGAATGGGACAATCCCGCCACACTATTCCCTAACCACTGTAACTCCTGTAAGCCAGAATCAACAGTGGCGACCACCAGAAAAGCGCCAGAGCAATGAAGCTCGACGAGTCCCAGAGAAACGATTCAACTGTCTTCGTTTCTCTTTCGAGAGATGTATATGTGAGTACTTCAAATGAGCAGTTTGTGAGTGTAGGTGACTTTTGTGGAGTGAGTGCAGCGAGAGTAGTTATTCGGTGCGCAACTACCAACGCAGCGTTTAAAAAGCAGACACAGCTTCCTAAAATCGGTAGTTCCTTTGTCAGGAGACCCGGCTGATGCCCGCTGCAAACTGTGGCAGGACACTTTTCCCCCATCCACTCAATATCTACCACCAAGCGAGCATCTACCTGCAGGGTCTAACCTTCCGTGGTCCATCTGGAAGTCCCTGAACCGTTCAAGGACCCAAGTGGGAAGGTGTAACGCCAATCTCGCAAAATGGGGCTACCTCGACAGAGCAGCAGCAGGGTGCGCATGTGGCGCCAAGTTGCAAACCATGCCGCACCTCATGTCATGTCCTTTGTGCCCCAAAGCATGCGATCGGGGTGAATTATGCGCTGCCACCGACAACGCCGTGGAAGTGGCTGAATTTTGGGCCAAACAAATTTAAAAGACTGTCGTGCCAGCGATACGAAGAAGAAGAAGTTATTCAAGAAGGCGAGGAAACAGCTATGTATGTGTGGGGTTAGACAAAATTAGTTTTTGGATATAGGTTTAGAAGTTTATTTAATAGAGATAAGTGCTCCTTACCTCTAACCTCTATACTTTCATACTAAAATGGGTTAGATTTTAGAACCAAAACTCTTCTAAGAAATGTCTTTGGCAAGGACCTATAAAACGTTTTTGACGTGATAACGTCTTATAAATCGATGAACACCGGCTGCAAGCACGAAAAAGTGTCACGTTCCGCCTGAGCCTGAGTGTGCTAGCGAGAGTGCGGAACAAGCGATAGAGAGGCACGATCGGCCCAAGCAATAAGCTCCGCCCACCTCGACGGAAGCCATTATTTGCTTATGTTATATAAATGTTAGCCATTATGTTTCTTTATGACGGTATCACGTAAAACTATCGTCCGTAAACCGACTTTACAGACAACCAAAGAAAGAGACGGAAATATAGTTTATTGAAACGTATAAACAGGATACAGTTGTTAATTACGAAAGTATTTACTCACATAAGTAATTGACAACTATGATGGTTGAGGTGACGTAACAATATTATGTCATGAACGGCGCGCGCGCATGATATGTAGTAGCGAGGGTTTTGTAAAGGCTAGTTTATGCTGCTACCGTTTGAAAATCCCGGTCACGTGGTCATTCCATTGTTTTCCATACAAAAGTATTCAGCTGTATTGTATGTTACTAGAGTAATAATTTTCTACTATGTATTGTATTGTAGGTATACCTATGTTCCCCGTTGTTTCACGTTTTTACCTTTTACCCGTGGGTGTCGTAGAAGGCGGCAGAGGGATATTGACTAGAGCAGGGTTTCTTAAATTGGGGTCCGTAGCATGTGTATCAGGGTGTCAGTTAACTCACAACATATTTATTGTATTGTGTAGTTAACTCTGAATTTCTCGGCAAAGCCACGAAGGTTTGTTTTCTCTTCGTTAAATATTCTTTGACAGGGATCCGTGGAATTGTTAAAATTGTGATAGTGGTCCGTGACTCCAAAAGTTTAAGAAACCCTGGACTAGAGGATGGGCAGCAGCGTCCTTCTGAGTACCATAACACCTACTGCGATCGCCAACATGCATCGGCCGAGCATGGCGATTACGGCTGAACCCCCTTGGGGGAGACCTATGCCCAGCAGTTGGCGTTTAAAGGTTGACATGATGATGAGAGCAATAATGTTCTACTATGGTGATTGATGGTTTATGTAGTATCCGTAGCCGCAAATGTATTTTACTTATCTTTTTTCGGCAGAATAGTATTTGTCTAGCCCCTCTTGTTTAAGTCCAGTCCGTTTGCCTCGCTTCTTACCGCAGAACTACACTAACCAATCCCCAATATGGATCCCTCCTTACATAAATATCGATATTTACAAAACACGAAAGCTAAATAATGCTTTTGATCCAAAATCTTACGCAATAGACGGTCATACTGTACATTTTGTTTGTAAACAATTTAGAATGGTCGTAAATCTAGTATGGAATTGCTCCTGCAAGAATAGGTGGTGTTAAGTGTGTATTTTTTTTCCCGAATAAGTTAAAATGTAAGGATAGTGTCATCAACAGCAGTGCTATTCTGTTAATTAAGGTGAAGTGTAAGTGAGATGAGCTGTCACTGTCAATCTCGAGCCATTCGGTGTGACGCTACAAGCCTGGTACAATAATCCCAAAGCCAGAGTAAACAGTGGCTACTAGAAAAGCACCAAAGCAATAAAGCTTGACGAGTCCTGGAGTAACGATTCAACTGTCTTGGAACCCGCAACAAAATTGATCAGAAAAGATTAGCGGAGGAGTAGGGATAAAAACACATTAGGCATCGGCATTGGGCATTGAGTGTGACGACAAGTCCGCCACAGTATTTTCAAACCACTGCTCTTGTAAGCTAGAATCAACAGTGGCGACAGAGGCGGTGGTGGTGACAGTGGCGAGGTGTGACAACGGCCCAGCTCCAGCATGATCGTCATGTAAACCGAACGAAACCCATAGGTCTCCTCCAAGATTTTCCAAACAAACTGGTCCTCTTTTTGCACCCAGCGACTTCCCGCTCACTGAGGGAGATTTTTACAGAATAGCACTGCTGGATACCTCAGCGGTCAGATATTTTAGTGTGAAAGGGGTGCTCTATTGTTGTTGCTGTGTGTAGCTAATGGATTTTGTGTGTATGTGATGTTTATTGTGATTGTACTCATTCTGTTGAAAGCTGGACATAAGCCTCACCAATCCTAAACCATTTAACTCAAACCTCTGTTACTGTCATACATTTGCATCTGTCAGACATTGCAACTGCCCTGAAGTCGCTTCATACAGGGCAAAGTACTTTGGTAACTCAGGTACTCTTCAAGAGATCGCCAGTACATGCACACATGCATGTGTGTTGTATGACACAATGCACCTGAACCTTACGTTAAGAGGTTTCCACTCCAGAATTTTTCGGTCCCGTCGTATCTTAGTGTTGTGCAGAATACTGAAATAGATCCTCCTGAAATGTACTTACCTCTTAAAATACATTGAGTTATGTAATGACCCAACAGATGTTTCTCATTTCGACTAAAATTATTTAAAAATACTAAAAGCAACGCTCTAATTGGCTGGATATTTTATAAAACTTGACAAACCCCCAAGATCCATAATTTGATATGCATAATTAAATCTGATTAAAAATACATTTCTAATAATATCTTTGAACAAAAATCTCGAACGATAACAATCCGTGAAATCTAGATTAAAAATAATACATTCCATGTTTCTCCTTATCTCTTATCAGTAGATAGTCGCAATCAATGAGTGCTCCATTTCAGTCTGTATTTGTGATCAAAATAGACGTTTTTGTTGTGCTAAAAGTATTTATATCCAACCAGTGATTTGACTTCCAATTTTATAAACAAATATCTACGTGCTTAAATTCTCCAAGTTCTAGTGAAAATTGTGTCAAAATTGGTGGAGCCCTTTCTAATATTAGTGCTAAAGAACAAGAAGTGATAATGAACATTGTTTGTTAAGTTAATGATAAAATCATTAATCATATCAATGTCACTGTCGTTAGTAGTATTATTCAGACATTCTGATATGTTGTGGACGTTTTAGTGTTGCCAAACTTTTCTTCTTCTCTTAAGGAGTATTCGAGATGTACGACAGAAGTAGATTTACATAGTAGGATACTCATTGGGAGCCCAAATGATTCTTCTGTGTACTGGTTCTTCTGTGTCGGATAATTCCTTTCTACTTCCTACTACTATTAAGGATTCCACATATAATGTGCGAACTGCCAGACTGTGAAATTCACTGCCCGCCTCTCTGTTTCCTCTCTTTTTTTGAACAGGTCCAACCTGGGCAAGCGTGATCCACCATTCCTCCATCCATTCCGTTTTTTTGTTCCCTTGGGTATATCAATGACGCGAAGTCGCAGGCAGGATGGTGCTAGACTCAGATTATGAAACTAAAGGCAGATAGACCGCGCGGAACACTGATAGTGAAGTTACCAAAGAAATACAAATTCAAAAGCGAATACCTACAATCGCGCTTCGTTAAGAAAAACAAATACAAATACAAATTCAAAAGCGATTACAATCACGAGATTGTAGGTGTTCGCTTTTGGATTTGCATTTGCTTTGGTGGCTTCACTCTCAGTGTTCCGCGCGGTCTATCTGTCATAATCTGAGCTAGACTTCTCGGTATCCTTGATGATAGGATACCTTAGAAGAAGTCTATGTTCAGCAATTATTTGTGTGTGTATGACTGTATGTGTAAGTGATAATGATAAAAAGTGAGTCACAAAATTATTGTTTTGTTATCTTTTGTAACGTGATTGTTAATTTAATTTTAGTGTTGTATGGTGTTTGTAACTCGTGAGGTTTTCATTAATTTGATCATTATTATGCGATAAGCCATTTTAACTCCATCATTTTTTTTAAAACATTCTTACTATCGTCTTGTAGACAATAATAGGGCTATAGTTTTTTAGTCGTCACCTCTGTATGCCTCTCAGTATGTTAGCATTCATCTCCGAAACGACTAAATCAATTAACGTGCGGTTTGTGCTAATTACTTGTCCTTATCTCAAACAGGTCTTTACGTAGGCTGGTATTAGAACTTCATTTGTATCATTATTGTGATTAACAGTAGTAGGAATGAGGATGTGTCTAAAAACTAGTGATGGGACAAATCACAAACAGTGCTGAAAAGTGATAAAGTGGAAATAAAAGTGATCAAACAGTGAAATGTAAGAATAAACAGTGATATAAAATGAGTGATAGTAAAAACTTCAATAGCCTGCCGAGACTGAAAAGGAAGGAGACATGGCGGAAAAAGGGGGTAAGCAGTACTGCTAGTGTGTGTTGGTGTTGTTGTTGTTGTTGTTGTTCGTCTCAGCTTTTTGTTGAACCGATGGTAGTTCTAACATTTTCTTTTACTTTGGCTCAGTACTTCAGTAGGCAGCCATGTCTGTCGTGGCATCAGTGGTGCTACATTTTCAACCGACTTCAAAAAAGGAGGAGGTTATCAATTCGTCTGTATTTTTTTTTATGTTTGTTACCTGATTTTCTTGGACTGGCTGAACCGATTTTGATGATTCTTTTTTTATTTGTCATATAAATTTTATCGAAATTGATTCAGCACTTTTTGTAAAATCAACAAATACCCAAAAATTTTACATAGACGACGTTTTAGTTTCATCAATCTTTGTAGTAGTTAACTTTCAATCTCTTCTTAATAGATTTGGATGAGAAGGAGGTACTAAAAAGCGGAAAATAAAAAAGACAACCGCCTTCAAAAAGTGAAAAATAACTTTAGCATAGAACACACATTGACTTTAGTTTCGGAAGTCGGTGGCAATATAAAACAACAAACAGAACATAGCCACTGAATTTCGAAACTGAAGTCAATGTGTGTTCTGTGCTAAAGTTATTTTTCACTTTTGAAAGGCGGTTGTCTTTTTTGTAAAAAGCTTTTTCAACTGAAGATTACGTCGAAATTAATAGAGGAAATGATTACAATAATAATAATAGTTTATTAATACAAGTTCTGCAGTATTGCAATTGAACTACTAACACGAATGGTACCTATTTGCCGGAAGATTTTGAAGGTTGAATTAGTCTCGTCATCATCATTTCAGCCTAAATACGTCCACTGCTGGACATAGGCGTCCCCCAAGAAATGGGGGGGTTTTGCCATAATCGCCACGCTTGGCAGGCGGGTTGGCGATCGCAGTATGGTTGTTAAAAAAAAAGCACAGAGAACGCTGCTGCCCATTCTCTGGTCAAACATATTTTAGTGACTTATGAGTTAGTCTATAAGTCACTAAAATATGTTTGAGAGTTTTATTTGTTGTCTGATCTGTCAGATCTGAACAATATTCTTCATCTTCTATCTTCTATTAATATTACAAAGCTCCTTTGTTTTTTTGTTTGAAAAGTCCGAAAATACTAAGTAGTTTAACGCCCAGTTTTTTATTAGTCAAAAAAACTAAGGGTCCGCTAATTTCTATTTCTAACATACATACGGCCCTCGTATGTCATATTTATAATTTAACCTCATGTTAAAAATTTTAACTCCGAGTTAAGTTTTTGACACTAGTGATTGAAACTAATGACATATTTTCCCAAAAGTGACAAATATAAAATACGGTCCTCGTATGTCATATTTATAATTTAACCTCATGTTAAAAATTTTAACTCCGAGTTAAGTTTTTGACACTAGTGATTGAAACTAATGACATATTTTCCCAAAAGTGACAAATATAAAATACGGTCCTCGTATGTCATATTTGTAATTTAACCCCATGTTAGAAATTTTAATTCCGAGTTAAGTTTTTGACACAATTGATTGAAACTGATGACAAATTTTCCCAAAAGTATTTTATAAAGACGCAGACCCGACGCGTCGTTTGTACACAAAGCGATTTCTTGTAGATCTAATGTTAGTTCGATGAGATCATACTATTAAGAAATCACTATAGGTCAGTGTCAACTATCTGATGTTCGATTTTGTATAAGTTTCTTTGGTGTATTTGGTACCTCTTGTGATAGATTGAACTTACAATGGACTACGAATCAACCCACGTCAAAATTTCTCTCATTTTTAGGGTTCCGTACCTCAAAAGGATAAAACGAAACCCGTATAGGATCACTTTATTGTCCGTCTGTCTGTCAAGACCCTTTATTTCAGGAACACGTGAAGGTATACAGTTGAAATTAAAAATATATACTCAAGTCTACAGTCCCCTGAAACTTAAAAATGATACGGCCGTTTATGCCGCAAAAAAAGATTTATTTTTTATTTTTTATTTAAAAAAAAAACGTTGCCCCACACTAGGAAATCCTCCTGTGTCGTGGGTGCGTTTACAAACATATAAACTCACATACACCAACAGCCAGACCCGGAACAACTATCTGTATACCATACAAATATTTGTTCCGTGCGGGAATCGAACCCGCGACATGCAGCGCAGCAGTCGATCGCTCAACCACTGCGCCAACCGTGTGTAATTTTGACATTCTCAAGGGAATCAAAATTTATAGGGTACTTCCCGTTGACCTAGAACTATGAAATTTGGCAAGTAATATCGTTTTATACTACAAATACAGGGAAAAGTTTGAAAACTATACATTTGTAATTAAATCATCAAAAATATAGTATTTATGTAGAGCACGTAATCAATCATCGATGTATGCTCGGTCGTAATTGTATGGGTGACCAAATCACGGAATTTGTATGGAACCCTCGGTGGGCGGGTCTGACTCGCACTTGTCCTGTTTTCAACCGACTTCAAAAAACCTCCTCGCTTCTCCTCCTCGCACGAATTGATAACCTCCTCGGTTATCAATTCGTCTGTATTTTTTTTTTATGTTCTGACAGTGGCATCCATGAGAAAACCGTATAAGTCTTAAATTTGCATTAAGTATGTGCGCGATTTGTTACGCGATTTCTCCGGCAAACGTAAACCGATTTTGAAAATTCTTTTTTATGGATAGGGTATGCTTCAGGGGTGGTCCCATATAAATTTTATCGAAATTGATTCAGCACTTTTTGAAAAATCAACAAATACCCAAAAATTTTACATAGACGACGTTTTAGTTTCATCAATCTTTGTAGTAGTTAACTTTCAATCTCTTCTTAATAGATTTGGATGAGAAGGAGGTACCAAAAAGCGGAAAATAAAAAGCATTTAACAAAAAAGACAACCGCCTTCAAAAACTGCAATACAATACAAAACAACAAACAGAACAAAGCCACTGAATTTCGAAACTAAAGTCAATGTGTGTTCTGTGCTAAAGTTATTTTTCACTTTTTGAAGGCGGTTGTCTTTTTTGTAAAAAGCTTTTTTCGAAGTTAGTGTACATTGAACTGTTCTTGCGGTTATGGATTAGTATTAGGCAGAACTAAACTCAATTAGCATTAGGTATCAGTAAAAGTGACAGTAATTGAAACAGATAAAGAAAGAAAGAATGCCGTCCGCCCTAGAGCTGGCGACCTTCCACAACAGATGTGCGCAGAATACTGATCACCTAGTATTCATGTCAGGCGCACCTAAGACTTATTGTTTGTAAGTAGGCCAAGATGTGTTTTTATTAGCGCCAGTGACTTTGAAGTCTGCGTGGTGCGTCCTTTTTTCAACCGACTTCAAAAATGGAAGGAGGTTCTCAATTCGAAACGTATTGTTTTTTTTTTATGTTTGATCACGTATAACTTTTTTCAGTGTAGTCCGATTTCGATGATTCTTTTTTTAATTAATAACACTATTACTTCCTATAATACCTCAAAGGTGGTCCCATATAAATTTCATGAAAATATTTAACCCCTAAGGGTAGAAAATTAAGGGATTTCTGAAATATTTTGGTGTCACCGTTTTGAAATTAATTTGTATTACATATAACTCAAAAAAACACTAAAACCCAAACAAGAACTTACAATACATAACAACAAGCAATAGTATGGATAAGTCCAGATTTCCTCAAGATATTTTTCTTCACCCGTGTCACTAACGTTCAAGATAAACTTAGAAAGTACTGTAGGTTTACGAAATTCATAAAACTACATTGGCTCGGTATGAGTTGCAAGCGATTTTACCACTGGGACATCGCGATATCGACGTTGAAGTGCCAATAGCTACTAACTGACATTTGGGCCTTGGGAGGTATTTCCACATTTAATATGGTGTTGCAACTAAAATACGCATAGGAGATTTCACTAAAACATGAGCATTACATTTGCATTACCTTTAAAAATCACCTTTAAAATCAAAACGATCAAAAAGTGAATTTCTCGAAAAATTTCAGTAGTATTGGCACTTCACCGTCGATATACGTTTTGTTTTTAGAATTAAGGTCAATATTTGTGTTTTTTTGGCGACAGAGCTTTCGCAATCGTTTCGGAGATTATTTTCAGGTTTCCAAGAAAAATCTCTCTTTCAAATTGTTTATTTTTCCGATCTCTCACATAATTGATTTGGGTCTTGGGAATAGACCACTAAACAGTGATTGACTGCAACCTCAAAATGCTCTATGAAAAGAAGTTGCGATGCCAGGAAATACAATAAACAATAATTTATTTGACAGGTTCAGCTCAATAGAATGTTGTTGGTATTCGAACTCATTCTTTTCACCCATTTCTTTTTTACACTAACACTTATTATTAAACTGAAGAGTCTGTGTGTTTCTAAATCTATTATTTCTATGAGTAAACATATACGCACATCGCGCGCTCTCTCTTGCTTTCTTCTAGTGCGTCTGTGTGTGTGTGTGTGTGCGCGCGTATACACCTGCTTATAGAAAGATGAACTTCGTTCCTGACGGGGGTCCCCAGACCATACACGTTTTTTTTTAATTTTCATATTTTTTTATCTATTGTGTAATTACTTGAACACACCCCACACCACACACCACACCCCCACACCACCACACTGCCACACTGCACTGCACTGCACTGCTGCTCTGTGGTTATCTGCCACACTCTGAGACGTTGCTTAATAATAATGAATCATTAACATTAACTACATATAATTGACCAACATAACTTGGCACATGTCAACAACAATATTTTTAACTGACAGCGTTCCGAGTTATGTTAATCAATTAAAGTTAATGCTTTATTATTATTAAGTGAAGTCTCTGAGTGTGGCAGTATATCTGTTTTGTTGTACAGAGGCCAGCACATCAAGCTACTACAATCTGTTCAATTTCTTTGATAGATTTTCAACTGTACTGAAAAAGAATAAGGTTCATAGTGAATTTGGAAAATTTGACTGTTTTCTTATGGGTTGATGTGCTGGCGTCGGTACATATTATTGCAGGTAATAAATCAATGAAGAGACTACTTTTGTATAAAGCGTCTTATCAGTAGAATCAATTCCTAATCCATCTTAAATCAGTATCATCATTCTACAAGCTATTGCCAGTGCTATTGGCAATATTTCTTTAAATCTTGTCCGATATAAATAAACAAAAACTTCACTCAACTCCAAAACCTGGTCAATTATTATGTTATTTAAAAACTCGGAAGTCAATAGGAATGCAGTCGTACAACAGAACTAGAATATTTTTTATAATTACTTCTAGTACAATATACGAGTATATATCGGTTGTAATGAACTTGTTAGAACTGTGTTAGTATATGACCTTAGTTCAGTCACGAATTTGTAAGGCTTTAGTTGCAGCGATTTATAAAGATAAATATCAACCTATTGCCGTCCACTGCTGAACGTAGGCCTCCCCCAGAGACCGTCAACCAACCCGGTCTTAGGCAGCTCGCATCCATCTGCTGCCAACCACCTTCTTCAAATCGTCGGTCCATCGTGCCGCAGGGTGTCCCACACTACGCTTGCCTAAACGCGGTCTCCACTCTAAAGCGTGTCTGCTCCATCCACTATCTGTCCGACTGCTGTCGTGGCCGACCCACTTCCACTTCAGCGTGCAGCAGGGTGTCCCACACTAAGATTCCAATCTCTTTCAATGTCTATGTCGGGCTGCTGCAGCCGGGGAGGTCCGGGTGTCGTACGGCGCACAGCCAGTTTTTCACGCATCTATCCATTCATTTATCTATCAGCTAGAACAGTATGGATACGACCAAACTACAAATAATACTTTTGAAAAAAAAAAAAACTGGGCAAATTTTTTTTTTTTTTTTTTACTATTAAATAGGCTTGCGTTTGACCGCAATTCACCTGATCGTAAGTGGCTGCTTGGCGCGGTCGCGCGACGCGTCGCTGGAGTCTCGGCGCTCGCGCTTCTTGTCCTTGTCGCGGTAGTTTCTCTCCTTGCCGCTCTTGCTGATGCGGCCTAAGTTGGAACACGCTTGCCTGTTGCGAGTCGGACTTGCGCACGAAGGGTTCTGTACCATTATCTATACAACATTAGACACTATATTAAAACATTTAGTTTGTTGTATGGGAGCCCCCTTAAATATATATTTTATTCTGTTTTTAGTATTTGTTATGGCGGCAACAGAAATACATCTGTGAAAATTTCAACTGTCTAGCTATCTCGGTTCATGAGAGACCTGGTGACAGACAGCCAGACGGACAGTGAAGTCTTAGTAATAGGGTCCCGGGTTTTTACCATTTGGGTACGGAGCCCTAAAAACCACGACAATCTCAGAATCGCGGGCTATTTTTGTTTTGATACTTAATTTCATTCAACGGTTTTGCATGCGTTTCACCGATCTCTGTTCGTTACAGGTAGGACGCACTGATTGAATCTTTGTCTTCAGGCTCTGTGCGATAGGCATCGACAAGGCTCGATACAATAACGTTCTCACACACAATTTCAAGGTCGAATAACTAATTTGCAATGCCAATACCGTGGTAATGACCGATAACGTATCTCAAGGTCGTAACCGGTGCTTATTGAGTTCGATCTAGATCTTTAGACTTGATCTTGTTTTGTGGTTAAGGCCGCTATCCTACGGGTGTTTTGCGCATGCTGCGATTTGAGGAGTACTATCAGAGACAAAATGGATTCCGACGAGGAAACACTACTGTTGGCTTTGCTACAACGACGAAAATTACGTAAAAGAAAAAAAGACTCATCATAAATTTTGTAAAAATCCTTTGTGGTCCAATCGATTACAAGAAAGTGAATATTTTGATGTACTCTAATACTAGTCATGCTTTTTAAGTTCTGTCGTTTCCATATTTCCCGGCAATTTTAAATTTGGAACTGTTCTATATTCGAATGTGTTTAAATTTTGAATCTCAAATCAGTTGAAAGTATTAGGATTAATGCTATTGGTTAGTCACAGCGTCGACTGGAATCTGTCAGGTTACGTACGAAAATGAATCTTTGTAAGGAAAATGTTCGTGCAATAATTTTCTACAACTTTAGAAGAGGAACTTTAGACACGACTTCAGTGTTTCGAAGAGCTAACATCTGTGTTCAGTGATGAAGCCCCATGACTGCGGACTGAAATTTGCCTTCACTGAAGACTCAGATCAAGTAAAAAAAGGTAGATAACGCACGGCCTTTGTTATTAGTGTAGCCACAAAACTCTGCTACTTCAAGTAAACACACGCGCTCACGCACACACATGCATCCAACTATGCTGATTTTCATTAGTATCTCACGGGGCGTCGTAGAGTAACTTTCGATAAAAAATGCCGCCCTGTGTAATTAAAAGTGTAAAATCAACTCCAAAGTGAACAAAAAGTCTGAAGGAATATCGTTTCACACGTAAGTATACACAAAACAACAAATTATTTTGTCAATCAATAATTATTTTAACGTTATTCAAAATAGGTAATGTCATTGTCACGAAGTGACGTACCGGGAAAGTGTTGTCAGTATTTTTTTTTCTAATAGCCCAAATTAGAGCAGATTGTAGCCGAAGGGCTAAGTAAGGCAGGGCTAAGTTCGGGAGGGCCAAGTTCGGCAGGGCCAAGTTTTGCAGGGCCAAGTTCGGCAGGGCCAAGTTCGGTAGGGCTAAGTTCGGCAAGGCTATGTTCGGCAGGGCTAAGTTCGGCAGGGCTAAGTTCGTCAGGGCTAAGTTCGTCAGGGCTAAGTTCGTCAGGGCTAAGTTCGGCAGGGCCAAGTTCGTCAGGGCTAAGTTCGGCAGGGCCAAGTTTGGCAGGGCTTAAGTTCGGCAGGGCTCAAGTTCGCCAGGGCCAAGTTCGGCAGATACCCTTATCAAAATAAGTCGTCGCGTCGGTCGTCATCGTATCTATACGTATTTTTCATATTTATGTCTGAAATCGCCAATCGTCCTTGAACAAGCATGGTGGTCAAATGCTTCGTGGCGTCAAACTCGAAGTGCGGCTACAACTATTTTTAACCGGTTAGAACTAGGACGTGTAGCCGGTAGCAGTCGGTTAAACTGCAGCTACTTGGGGCACTAAACCATTGAGCAGAAGAATACGGTTGACGGCAGGTCGACGGAGCCCCGATTTCTGTCTGAACCAAACCGAACCTCGGGGTGCCCCTGACATCGTTGTGCGACTGCACCTAGCCGCTGCGATGAAGGACCTAGTTCTAACGGAAGATAAGTAGTAAGTGTCCGCATGTGGCTGGCTGCACCTAGTTGTAGCCGGTTAAAACTGGATGTAGCACTTCGGCTATCAGCCGTAACGTATATAAAAAAAGGTACGGGGGGGGGGGGGGGGTAGGGGGCTTACAGTGTGACAAATTGTGACTAGTTTTAAAACGAGTTTAATTATTAGATTGGACTTTCTGCAGTGCTATTCTGTTACAATCTCCCTCGGTGAACACCTAGGTGAAGTGAGCTGTCATCGGCCCCGATGCTAGGGATTTACAAAGTACTACAATCGGATGACAGCTCACCTCACCTATGTGTTTACCGAGAGAGATTGTAACAGAATAGCACTGCTGGTATTAACATCAGGCGGGCCGCCAGTTTATTCGCCGCCTAAAAACAAGTGCTAATCGCATTAACAAATAAAATGAAGTACATCTAACAAACACTTGTTACAGTGTTAGTTACAGTACCTTATCGCGATCACTAAGACCCAACCTCATTTCGCGATATGATAACAGTTTCCGCCTTATTTTGACCAGATAATCCAACAATGCGCACTGGCATGCATAGAGATATTAGGGTTGTCCTGAACACGGAATAGATAAAACAAGTGGAATTGCCCGCATGTGTCAAAATTATGCGAATACTCTGATGCGTTCAGAGTATGGGAAGACCAAAGAAACGATGAACGGATTTTGTGAAAGATGGAGATATTATAGTGCACTCCCTCTTCCCTCACTCTGATAGTCCGATGGACATAAGATCAGCTCCCAGTTTGTCAGCCCTATGCGCAGGATTCGATGACGTAACCGCCACAGCATCCTGCTCGCTCACGATTTTTATATCAATAGTCATTGAAGGTCGTTTGTTTTGTTATGATTGTTATTATCAGTGCTAGGTTTTCTTCTAGAACATTCTTGTTTAGTGTGTCACCAGTCACTGAACCTTCGGCTTACAAGAACACGGAATGTAAGTTTAAGACCTACGACGACGCACTGGCGACACTTCGTATTCTGGCTAACCGTATCGTCTCGGTTCTGTTGCGGTCCGCCGCATGTCATGTCGCCAATTACAAGCATTTCTTTCCCATTATATTGATTATATATGCGACAGCAATTACAAATTCAAAACAATAGATGTGCCGCCCGACATAGCTCCAAGATAACCGAAGCGGTTGACGACTGGTCGCAAGTCGTTTGCATTGATATCATACGGTTCCATATAAAAACTGAAATGCGGCCTGCCGCAACAGCACACCGCATTGCGGCCGCAAGTGCGTTTTAGTCATAGGGGTTACCTATCGAAAACTTGTTGACCACGGTAGACGCAGTTTATACAATCAGCATAGAATGTTCCTCCTGCTGGTAGTACTTCCCCGAACGGGATTCTTCACAAAGAGCTTTTATAACTACTCATCATCGTCATGTCAACCTTTAGACGCTCACGCGCTGCTGGGCATAAGCACAGTATAAATATTAGTACTACCGTACAGTAGCGACACGCTCCGCCTCCCTCTGAAACCGTTCCTCACCTCTCCCCGCGTCGAACGACTGCTCTGAGAACTGCGTTTTTGTTTGTGCGGCGCGTAGACACGCACACACACGCACGTATCTGTACAGTCTGTTGTTTTAGTAGTAGTGTAGGCAATTATATCGTTTCGTTTCTATGAAGTGTCGCGGGTGCGGCATAAATCTCCCCCAAGACGTGCTTTGCCGATGCATGTTGGCGATCGCAGTAGGTGTTATGGTACTCAAAAGAACGCTGCTGCCCATCCCTCTGGTCAATATCCCTCTGTCGCTTTCTCACACCCACGGGTAGAAATGAGGTGGTGCTGTTCGCGGCTACTACTCACAAATACTACTATTCAGAAATATCATAGACACAACTCAATTATGTTGCCCGTAGGTCACTAGAACACGCCTACTGCAAACCTTCTGTTTACCAAAACCGGTTATCACACCCATTACGTGAAGGTCTTAGAAGAAAAATGTTTGAAGTAAAGAGTGTTCTATTTTGGGATATGATTATATTTATATGTGACTAATCATGGTCATCGCGCAGTATAACATCATCGTTCGGACACGGCAGAGGATCGCCTTGATAAAATCCAACAAAGACAACCGCCCTTTTTTACAAAAAAGTGATGAATAACTTTAGCACGGAACACATAAGAATTTATTTCGGAAGTCGGCGGCTTCTGTTCTGTTTGTTGTTTCATATTGTTTGCATTCAGAATGGCATGATCTGATTAAGGAGTAAAAGAAATAATGTCGCTAGTTGGTTCTTGTCTGCCTCTTATGTGTAGTTAATATAGTTAACCAAAATATGGCTCGACTTCGCCGAGAGTCTAAGTTCAGTTCAGGCGGTTCCACGTGGGGGTCAAAATAATGACGAAATTATCAGCTAAAGAAAATCGTGGCGATCAATGATCGTGCCTGCGCTTTATAAGAAGAAATATTTGCTTTGCAATGGACCTATATCATCATCATCATATCAGCCTATTGTCGTCCACTGCTGAACGTAGGCCTCCCCCAGAGATCGCCAACTAACCCGGTCTTGGGCAACCCGCATCTATCCGCTATCAGCCACCTTCGTTTAATCGTCGGTCCATCGTGCCGCACGGCGTCCCTCACTACGGTTGCCCGACCTATATCATCATCATCATATCAGCCTATTGTCGTCCACTGCTGAACGTAGGCCTCCCCCAGAGATCGCCAACTAACCCGGTCTTGGGCAACCCGCATCTATCCGCTATCAGCCACCTTCGTTTAATCGTCGGTCCATCGTGCCGCACGGCGTCCCTCACTACGGTTGCCCAAACACGCAGAAAAACAGTATTATACTGTTTTTCACTACATTAAATATGTACTTTTTACTGTCGGACAAAAAAAAACAATATAAAAAATACAGTTTTTACATTTATAGGCGTTTTCTGTTCCCGCCACCTAAGCATTTACAGAAAGAGTTTTTTCTGTCATGATCGCGACGTGGCGGGCTGACAGAAATAGATCTTCCTTAAATTTAATGAAAAATGAGCTACTCATTTACTTTAATTTTGATTTCACTTGTAGTGAAGCTTATGAAGCCATCAAAAATTGCTAAGTTGTGCAAGAACTGCCTAGAAATATGTTTTTAAAACATTCAACAAATAAAGTACTGTTCATTTTATTATTGACTAGCTTCTGCCCGCGACTTCGTACGCGGATCCTGTTGCTTATGCCAGCGACAACGGGGTCGGCAAAATCGAAGATCTGAAACGTCTGATGTCGAATTCTAAGAGCCCGGGGACAGGAAAACAACGGGATGCGCGAGACGATTCGAGACGTTCAAAAAGTACAAATTTGAATCATACCTCAGATGGCGGAATATGTGGCTTAGTCAATCTTAGGAGTATACGTAAATGCACTCCGTTCCTTATCAGCCCAAGGAAGGTCGAAATGCCCTACGGCTATATCTTGAGACACATCCGATTCTTCAGATGATATTGACATTCTGTTCAGAGAATGTCGAAGTCGATCAGAATTCAAACGTTCGTTGCGCTCTTCTTCTGTCTCTTCATGCCGTACTCCAGCAATTCTTTCTTTCTCACTTCAAAAGACCTGTATGTCTATTCTGTTACAATCTCCCTCGGTGAAACCTAGGCGAAGTGAGCTATCATCCATCCGTCTGCTTTGTCAACCCCTAGCATCGGGACGGATGACTGCTCACTTCACCTAGGTGTTCACCGAGGGAGACTGTATCAGAATAGCACTGCTGTTAGTAGATGTGCGAATACGCTGAGAACTCAAGCGTGATTCTGTATCGGTAAACGTTTCCGATTCGCGAAACAATGCATGTCGCTCAAGATCAGCGGACAATCGCGCATCATGTTCCGCACATATCTCTAAAAACCTAGAAGCAGATGCGTAGATTGAACGTCTCCGACTCGCGAGACGATGCGTAACGTTCACGATCAGCGGTCAGTCGCGCATCACGTTTCCCACTTGTCTCTAGAGACCTAGAAGTCGATGCGTAGATACACTTGGAACTCAAGCGCAATTCTCTATCCATGAAAGTCTCAGACTTGCTAGACAACGCATGACGTTCACGATCAGCGGTCAGTCGCGCATCACGTTCCCCACTTGTTTCTAGAGACCTGGATGTAGATGCGTAAATACGCTGAGATCGTAGTCGAGCTTCGCGATCTGAAGAGATTTCCAAGGAGCGAGTTGCAGTCCGATGTTCTCGAACAGCATCAAGTCTCCTGACGCTCTTCGGTAGATTCTTGGGATCTTATGATCCTCAATCTTTTAGCTCCTTTGAAACATTGGGAAAGATTTGACCTCTTTCTAGGCATGGTTATAGTTTTATTGTGAAGAGATACCTGATCAATTAAAATCTAAATGACTGCTCCCCTGCGTTACCGGGTAGGTTACCGTGTCACGAAGATAAATGGAAAAGGAAATTAAACACTCAAATAACATAAGCCCGAAGGCATATTTATTCGATAAAAAATAAAATTTAAAAAATGGGAGTTTTGGCCAGTAGAGTCAAATTTTCAATGATATACCATCGTCATCAAAAATCAGTCCAAACTGTTACCGCCTTCACCGCGTTGAGGTACTCCCAGCTTATGTTATCTGTACTATAAAGCTGAAGAGTTAGTTTGTTTGTTTGGTTGATCGCGCTAATCTCAAGATCTACTGGTTCGAATTGAAAAATTATTTTTGTGTTGGATAGTCCATTTATCGAAGAAGGCTATAGGCCCATGTGAAGCCGGGCCGGGTCGCTAGTTTTATAATATACAGTGAAATTAGTAAAAGCTTTGATTTCCATATCAGATGTTTCTGATCTTCGATTTTTATAAGTCAACAGGAAATGCCCATCAGACCGAACAACTTTTGCTAATACATCATTCCTATTGTGTTATGATGTAGCTGGGCTCTTAGAGTTCCACATCAGGTGTTCCAGATCATCAAATTTATTCTCTCAGCAGAAAATGCTCATCACGTGGAACAATTTTTGCTACGGTACCATTGTTGTATCTCTTATAGTTTAGCTAGTCTGTTGCAGTTCTGCATCAGGTGTTCAAATTTCCAAGTTAAATTATAGCCTATATGTTGCCCAGACTTAATACCTATACAACAAAAAAAAAAACATTCAAATCCGTCCAGCAGTTCCGAAGATTAGCGTGTAGTACAAACAAACAGACAGACAAACAGACAGAATTTTTTTTTTGGATTCGTGCTCTATTACTGTTTCTAAACCCCCGTCAATTATTATTTTTGAGATATATTCAATGTACAGACACAATTTTTTTACTGTTTTATTATATGTATAGAAATACTGTTGATTTTCTTTCCCCGACTTGAATATACTGTATTTCTTACCAAAAAAGTTGGCAACCCTAGTCTCTACTCTTCTCTATTAGGCGGAAATAATAATAATATGCTGGTATTATTGTTTTGATTAAAAGAAGCATACTTGTGCCTGTATACTGGATAACTGGTTTGCCTGTAACATTAACATCACATCCAAGAGACTTGCGTAGCAGCTGGTGCGAAATTATAACACGTGTTACCGTTCACTTGTAAATATGTAAACAAACGATCTGTAATTGTAATAAAATCAGCAGGAGAACTTTTGACCTAGTTCTTAATCGGGATAAGAAAAGTATTATCAAGTATGTACTAGTTTTTGCTCACGACTCTGTTCGCGTAGTAGTTAGGTAGGTATACCATAACACGTATTTTAACCTTTTAATCGCCAGTCATGTTTAAATGACAAACCAAAATGTGCTCAGCACGCCATGGTCACGACTACATGACAGGTATGACAGATGAATTACTACTCTATGGTCTTTTCGTAGCTTGGCGCCGAGGGCTCGTTTTTAGGGTTCCGTACCCAAAGGGTAAAAACGGAACCCTATTACTAAGACTTCGCTGTCTGTTCGTCCATCTGTCTGTCACCAGGCTGTATCTCAAGAACCGCGATAGCTAAACAGTTGAAATTTTCACAAATTATGTATTTCTGTTGCCGCTATATCAACAAATACTAAAAACAAAATAAAATAAATATTTAAGTGGGGCTCCCATACAACAAACGTGATTTCTTGCCGTTTTTTTGTTCGATGTCTAATGTTGTATATATAATTGTACGGAACCCTTCGTGCGCGAGACCGACTCGCACTTAGCCAATTTTTTTGACGTGGCGGTCAATAGGTTAAGGTGCTTGCTCGGTAATTGTGTAACATTTTTATAGAATAGTACACTACTGGTCCGTTTCCGTATACCTTTGATGATGCTATAATTCCGTGGTTTCTCCCTATTATGTCATACACAATTGAAGTGAGTAATTAAGTTGTCCCTCAATGTACATTGCCGGGGTCGTATTTATAGTCGCGTGGTCATTAAAGGGTTTTATTTGAGTTGCAACTTTTATTTGGGACCGTTTAAATGTGGACGAAGTAAGAAGAGTATGTGACTATTGTAGTAGGTATAATTTCTGTAGCGTTATTTTATAATAAGATGTAGGTATTAAATGAGGACCCGAAATTAAGGGACGCCCCCTTAATTTCGCCCTGCACACACCCCGGCAGCCAATCCCACGAGTATAATGTTTGAAGCAGCAAATATTAAAATCATACTGGAACCCTCACAGACACTCGAAAAGATAATTGACACAACAATCACAGATCATGCATTGACATTGACGTGACTTCTTGTAAGACGTGACGTGTTAGGTATTTAAATAAATTATTAATAATCATAATACTGCATCTCAAATAAGTAGCTGATGTCATGGACCGTTCTCGGATGTAGTGATATCATTCTAACATAGTTTAGTGCTTGAAATATTAGTGTTTGGCTGCCATATTCATGTTTATTTCTGCCTCGCGAGATTGTTTGTAAACAGTCGCCGATTAGTTTGTAAGTTCCGTATAGAGAACGTAATTACATCTTAGAAAGTTCTCAAACAATCTTTTGGAGAAAGAAAGTACCTATATGTGGAAAATTCAGTATGGCATGAAAAAAAACCAGAAGGCCAAATCTCATAAAACCGTTTAAAAATAAAGTCGCAGCAATCAATGTCAAAAACTGGTCAAAAATTTACATATGCATGCATTTTTGACAGAATAAGACTGAAGATTGCGAACGATCCTCCGACCTGATCCACGCTATGAATACGGCTCAATGGGCGCCAACGCGTGTGAATCATAGCGAATGCAGTGTCCGTTCTTAATTCAAAAATATCGGTCGCGACCGATCCCGAGTCATCGTTCGGAATTCGGGAATTTTATAACGGTTATTGCTGACGTCAACAACGTGTTTAGTGACGTTTTTGTTAGGTTAGGTTCAGTGTGTGGTTAGACTCCCCCCCGGACGTCTTAGAGGGGCGCCGAGAAGTGGCCCGCTGCAGCGGGCCGGCACCAGCCGGGGGTTGCGGAAGTATCTCCAGTTCCCGCGACCCCCGACGTAGGTGTGAGATGGAACACCGGGGTGGTTTTTAGTCAGTAAGAGTCTGACAGACCCCTCCGCCCGCCCCAGGGCGGAGCACATCCATGAGGATTTTCCACCAAAAAAACAATAATATACTCAATGCAATCAGTGGCTAACTATACGTTTGGCGCCATAGGTATCCGCGCGAACGCGGCCTCAAAGAGGCTAACCTCTGAGTTGGTTTTCCTTACTCCCAGAGTAGTTTTTTTTAAAACATCAAAAAGAAAAGTGTATCGAACACGAGAAAAGTCATGTAAAACCCGTTTTGGAGACCTTGAATCTGTGGCTTTCCTTTGCGCCAGGGAACGCTGTCTCTAGAAAATGCTGTTGCCAGAAAGAGATAGCGTTCCCTTTAGCACGGAGTACTAGATTCTTTAATGAGTTCTCTCTCTAATTAATTGTAAGCTTCTTGGGAAACACCAAACTCATCAACTAATTGTAAGCTTCTTGGGAAACACCAGACTCATGTAGTAAAAAAAAAATATACAGGGTGGATTTTTGAGACGTAGAATATTTCGAGTTGATTAATCGTTTTTCCGTACAAAATGTATGGGAAAAGTTTTTGGCGATTTCTGTCATTTCTAGTACTCATACCTTAAATGGTCTCAAGTGAGTCTTTTAAATCACATGAAATAGGATCGATGGGCAAAAAAAAATTGTATATTAAGTATTTGCATTTTTTTCGCTGACTGTTTTGTTCATAATCTGTGAATGCAGTTCAGAATATCTCAAAAAGTTATGGATGGTCTCTTAGTAGCGTTTTTCTGCAACTATAACAGTTAAGGTACCTGCCCTTACTGTCCGGTCTCCAAAATCCTGTATATTATGTACCTATTTGACTTCACTCAGAAAGCTGTCAAGTTAAAGTAGAATTAATTGGCCCGGACACATCTGCCGCATGTCTGACGATCATTGGGCCAAACGCAAGACCCAGACATCCAGAAAGGGACCTCCCTTCACATGGCAAGCGACATCGCAGCCGGCCCAGGCGGAGATTGCGTTCCCGCACCCCCGGCCATAGGCAGAGGTGGAACACCGCGGTGGTTTTAGCCGGTAAGAGTCCGGCATGCCCCTCCGTCACCCCCACGACGGAGGAAGTCCATGAGGATTTCAACCGCGTAAAAAAAAAAAAAAAAAAAAAAAAAAAAATGCGCAGATTGCGCGATGATCTAGACTCCTTTGACAAAGACTGCTATGCAATTGACAACATTTCATATTTTTAACCTGCATGTATTATTACGTTATATAAAAGTAAATAGGTAAATCTAAGGCACCCGTTATTTTTCCGTTTTTCGAAATTATGTATTTTTCATTTATAATTTTAACTCTGAAATTAGGTGTATTCTAAAAAGACGTAACGCCAAATGACGTCATACTTACGGTGGAATAGCGTTTTATCCTTTGCTTTACTGTGACCCGTCAAAAAACTATTATCAATATTATTAAACTTCATAATATATGTTACATTGACGTGTGTCTTATTTGACGTTAATGTTGTCATCTAAACCATTGAAATTCATATGCAACTACCTACCTCATTCCACCGTTTATGTGACGTCATCACATGATTTTTGATTTTACTTATTTTTCTCAGAAATTAGGAAAAAAAATATAAGAAATATATAATTGGGCTCAGGATACGAAAATAAAGAAATGGTATTTTGGTTTTCAGGTCGTGTCAATTTTGCAATGTTGTCAATTCTGTAAGAAACCACGCGCGAATTTGTATCCTATCCTATCTCATGTCCGATTCCACTTCGTCGACTCACGTAAAGTGAAAAATATTTACGTAAAATAGTTCGCTTCACCTATGTCCTCACTCGTGGCGCTAGCGTAGTTTTCATCGAGTTACAGAATACCTAATTCAGTTTTCACCACGGAATCAGACGTGAGCACTGAACTGAGTTCTTACAGAATAGCATTGCAGGCACAGATATAGATAGACCTAGATAACGCAAGAGCAACTACTTCGCATGCCTAGTTTCGTGCCTAGCTTACGTACAAAAATCGTAAGTAAAAAAAAAAAGGTAAACGTTTCCTTCCATCGGTAAGTCATTTTGTGATTAATGTTATGCGTACTTAATTAATTTAAAAAACAATGATTTTTAATCTAATACCCTCAGTCATACCTGGTAATACCAAATTTAAGAAAAACAAAACATTGTGACGTCATAATATTTAGTCAAAAAATGGCACGCTTGGTTTTCATACAGATCGTGATACTTGCGTTATCTAGGGTCTATCTATATCTGTGATTGCAGGTGTCAAATAGCCTTTGATAGAGAGAAATGGAGAAGAGTAGAGAGGCCTTGACCTACTAGTGGGAAAAATCAGGCGGAAAAAAGCAGTATTTGAAAATCATTCATTTTGACGTACGCCCTTGTGATTCACACAGTTCTGTCGTCACAATGACATCACACGTGGGATTCTTGGCTCTGGTCCAAAATACAAGAGTGTGAATCTTGAAGACTGAGTGAGAGGTTAATAAAATGTATGAACATGTTTATAAGCTGATTTAGCAAAATAAACTGCAGCCCGTGTTTGTTATTTCTGTTCGACTATTGAGTTCGGATGCGTTTTGGGAGTTCATAAATCAGTATGTTTGTTGCCAATGGCTTTATCTTCTACAGTTAATGAAACTAATTATTCCTTTCACTGTATTGTTTATTGTTTTTACATACACCCGTCGTCCGTAGGGATGTCGCATGCGCGCTTGAGAAATATTACCAAGAATCCGATTCCCGACATCCCCTCTACAATTACACAACAGCTCCGGGCAGACTTAAGAGTCGGAAGAGTTTTCTTCGAAGCACACAGGCCATCCAGGACCGTCCGCGTACGGTGAGACGTAAGTTGTGGGAGAACCTCCATCCACCACCACCCAACTTCGTTCAACCCAAGGAACACCTGCCACTCGAAAGTGATTTGCAGTAGCCTGTTGATTTGCAGTAGCCTGTATGGAAAGCGCTCAATAGACTGCGCACCCATGTTCGTCATGTTCGTGAACGGGCGCTGTCAGTAGAGATTGGTCAACTCTTAACTGCCATGGTTTTTATCTTGATTATTTTTTATATTTTGTATTTCTAGATTACCTTCATTGTTTTCACATATAGAAGCAACAAGAATAATGTAAGCAGTATTTTGTAAAAACCTGAGTTTAAAAGAGTGTCCGTGGAGTTTCTTGCTCGTTCTTCTCCATAGAGACCTACCTACGTTTTGGAACGAGCAACTAGCTTCAACTTTCTGTCTAACTGACCGACTCCTTGACAATTCAAAAGTGCCTGTAAATGGTTTAATTGAAATAAATGCTTTGACTTTGACTTTGACTTTGACCCAGGTAGACCGCTGCAAACACAATCTAGCAAAATGGTGCATAATAGATCCCACCAACACCCAGTGTGAGTGCGGTGATCCTGACCAGACAATGGCCCACTTATTACAGTGCCCAAAGTGCCCCTACACCTGCACCTTAGAGGACATTAAAAACGCCACTGATGCTGCGATAAATGTGGCTACCTACTGGGCCCAAGTAGTCTAGCATAAAGGAAAACCATCGATTCGAAAAGAAGAAGAAGACATACAAGCTTCTACCCGCGATTTCGTCTAATCATCATCACTTCTTACTCATCATAATATCAGCCTATTGCCATTCACTGCTGAACGTAGGCCTCCCCCAGAGATCGCCAACCAACCGGGTCTTGGGCAGCCCGTATCCATCCGCTGCCGCCACCTTCCTCAAATTGTTGGTCCATCGTGCCACAGGGCGTCCAACACTAGCTTGCCCAAACGCAGTCACCACTCTAAGGCAGCGATTCCTAAAGTGTGTTCCGTGGGAAACTCTCCAAGGTTCCGCGAAATTAAGTTTATCATCGAATCACATGATTACCGAAAGACAGTTTCAAACTTCACATTTAAAGTAATTGTAAAGAATGGAAAACTTAGAAAATATTACATTTAATAATCCTTTTTTATGCTCTATAACTTAATTTGGGGTTCCATAAGATATATAGACTTTCTTGAGTGTTCCGTTGCCTTGAAAGTTTAGGAACCTCAGGTTTTCTAAATAAATGTAGTTAGTCCCTTACTAACTACATTTATTTAGTTCAATTTCGAAACAATTTTGGTCACACTTCTGTCTACTGCATCACTTTACTTCATATTATAAATTAAAAGTCCTCCGACCGCCGCTCTCAAATTGTGCTCGTTCAGGGTAATCTCAAAAACTTCTGTACGCATTTTCATATGGTTTTCACCAATAGAGAGAAGAATTATCTTGGAAAGTTATAGGCTATAATCTGTTAGTGCTACTCGTGTGAAACAGGGACGGTTCGCTAGTATACCATAACCATATTAAGACACAGGAAAAAAAATAGGAACCCTAAGGATATTTACGCGGAGTCGCAAGCAAACACTAGTATTAAATAAAACGTAAGCAAATGACAATGTTATTTTTGTCACCTTCATTTGTATGGAGATACTCGGCTCGTAGAGGTCATTGGCACAGCTATAATGGAAGGTTAATGGGGCCTAATGGATTCCATATGAGTTAAATGAACCATTACAACGAGCATTACATATCTGATATCGATATATGTAAAGGTCTGGCCGAGAAAATACGTATTGATTTATACTAGCGTTAGCTCCCGACGCGTTCTCATAAATATTCTTACTGATCCCAATTTTTTAATGGGAAAAATAGCCTATGGCACTCAGGGACAACGAACGTAGCTTCCTATCAGCGAAAGAATCGAACCTATACTCCGTTCACAATAAGATTAGACATATACACTAGCCTTTTTTACAGTCCGTTCAACCGATTTTGACTTCTATTGCGTTGGTGGCATGACAAATGGCAGCTGCAAAAAACAGTTGTTATTGTAACCACTTTTTTGCCTCTGTCCTCACATATATTATTATTATTATAACTTTGACTTTGACTTCAGCTTTGTGATTAAAACACAGATTGGTCAGTAACTGGCCCACATCAGGGCAAAGGCGTCTCTTTTCTTGTTCCGAACCCCTTTCTCTTTCTTTAACAAATTCTGGCCAGTCTACCTGCCAAACCGAAAATTACAAGACATCCACCAACCCTCACTGGGTCCGTTTGGTGGACGTTAGGGTCCATTTCCCTCACAGTGAGGTGACCTGTGTTCCAGGAGGGGAATTGATGAAGATGGAAAGGCTGACCAGCTTATGCCACTCTGCTGATATGTTGAGCAGCCGTATTTTTGCTATGCGAGGAGCTATATACGTAATCGATAGCGTCACCTTTTATTTGCAACGGAAAATACCATTCATACTTCATACTACTTCATAGTATGATTTTATATCGTTACACCTACCTTCCTAAGGTGAAATAGGTGGTAAATATATCCTCCTGTCATCCAGTAAGTCTTCAGTCATCTTTGCTCATCTGTCAATATCAACATTAGGTACGTTTAGTAATCCCAATCCCCGATTTATCGAACAAAAAAATTCAAAATTCATCATCAGCCACAAGACGTCCACTGTTGAACAAAGGCCTCCCCTATAAAGAGGGGGGGAGGGTTTATTAAAAAAAAAGTTGTGCCAAATCCAAAACCAAATCCTTAGTAGACATTAGGGAAGCAACACAAATAGAAAATGGTCGTCACTTGCATTTTGTCAACAACAGAAATAAAGTCTTGAAGGTGTTGGAAAGGTGTCAAGTGTTCATGTACTTTAAATAATTTTATGGCAATGACCACATTGTTTTTAAGTACGGAGTAATATGGCATCATTGTCTGTTTATGACTTCACTATGCTTTCTGTTTGCTAAGCATGATTATTATTATGATGATGATGATAATGATTATCTTGTCGCTTGTCGGAATTTGCTGTACGAAATTGTCACCTGACCGAATCCCGGGTTTGGACAAAAAATAAGGTTTTCTGAAGAGAAATTCCTGTGCCAAGTTAATAGGAATGGGCTTGCCCCCTATTTCATTGACCTCGACCGGAGAATCGATATTAGGATTCTACTCTGAGCAGCTCTGCTTACGTCCACTGGATAATTGGACCCCTCAGACTGTCTAGCTCTGTCAAGGATCGTGTTGCCCAGTAACTGTGTTGTGGAGGTCAGACAAGCAGTCGTTCCATGTAAAACTGGGCCTCAAGTCTGCTATTACAATAGTGTCAGAATAGTCTATAATAATTGTCATAATTATTGATTTTGACAAGTTTGGTAATCTACTAATATAATGGCGTCATTATGACTTTCCAATGGTCAACCACTGACACGCCATTGAAAGAAATTATATAGAATGGTAATCTCGTACAAAATGACAACTGAATGACTGATTTAGGCGGTAATCTGCTAAAATAGAAGATGATGATGACTAGCTGTGTCTGCGACGCCCACGAGGATCTAAGTGTAACCGTGGTGTAACCCAAGGATACAAGTATTGGATACTATGTCATATCATCACAATCCTCAGAGAACTTAGTTAGTTTAACCTCTCGGATGTTAAATGCACAAGGTGGATAAGTAGCGGAGGTTTGACCCTTCATATTTTTCGCCCGACAGTCGTTGAGTTCTGGTGTCAAGCGCGAATGCTGAAAGTTGTGATAGCGGATTTTTCATAAGGAATTGGTCTGTACACGCTCCGTCAGAGTCTGGAATTGTGACCGGTTGATTGTTAAATTGGCTTTGCAATCTGTGTAATTTTGACTTTGATACGACAGAAGGCAATTGTTTATGGTGTGATGTCAAAATTCGCTTATGTATTTGGCAGGGACCCTAGTCCCAGATAACCAGTCCAGTTTAGCCACCCAAACCCATAGTCCTATCCTTTGGTCCTGTAAGGGTTAGTCCCTAAGGGACCTCTGTGAGTTGGGTTCGGCCCCTCGTAAGTCTTTCAAAGGTTTATTGAAAACATAAATGCATTGTGGAGTCACAACTTCCCTTCCAAATGACATTTTACTAAATGCTTTCAGAATTTTGACAATTGAAAAGGTAAGGTGGAGAATGGTTTAGTTTTAATCGGCACTTGGTTTACAAAATGTATTACGTGTAATCCTCGTAACAGCTGATTACACAATGACGAAGATATTTAAATAAGTTCATAAAACACATAATTATTTTCTCGTTGCAAATAATTTCTAAGTACGCGCTTTCAGTATTCGTTCAGACTTTGCGTTGGTCGGATGTAATCACCAAATAATTTTACCGTGAAGCTGCTTTGTGATTTTCAATTGTATTTATATGTTGATAAGGTACATTTTTCAGTGCAGTGTTTTGGATTGTTTTGATATTTTTCTCTGAATAATATTGGCTGTAGATTTTGAAGTTCGAAGATTATATTGTTTGTAGCGCACGATTTTAGGTCTGGTGTCTTTGGTATAAGGTTTAGTTTTCAGTGTATTTAGTTTGGTTATTTTTTTTATCACAGGGTTTGTTTATTATAAAGTAGGTGATTATTATGCCGTGTATATTTTAAATTGTTTCAAACTTTGTGTTGATAAGATTTATCTCTGTCTTGCATCCGAATCTGGCTAGACAGTGATTAGGAAGAAATTACAAAAATGTTGTTTTCTTTTGTACTTTCTTAGGTACCTATACAGATTATTTGTTTTATAAATATATATAAAACGCGTGACAAACAAAACCCTGTCTTTGCTGAAATATAGTCGAGTGAAAAGTAATAGTAGTCCTATTGAAATTTTTTAATGTATCTTTACCTAATTAAGGATTTTATTGTACTTAATATACTTTTTTAAAGAGCGAATATTACTATTTGATAACGAAAAAGCATTATCATCTTAAGCTTTTATCAAAAGTCAGAAAACTATTAATTTTTAAAAAGTAAATGTGACAGCTTACAAACAAAAGCTGTCAAACCGCCATATTTATAGATACTCCCGTAAAAAAGTTATCTAAAAATTAAAAAATCGGCTTCAAATGTAGTAGGAATATAGGATAATCAGTGGCGTGCCTTTCATTAAAGCCGCAAAGCCTGGCTTGCTATCATTGACGCGAGACGTTAAAAAAATAAAAGAACCACTACTCGTTTAAGAAAATACCTCTAAATATACCTACGTATTGGAAATTTATCGGGTTTTTATTCTTAAATCTGTCGGGCTTGCCCTAACTTTGACTCCTAGGCACGCTACGGAGGATAATAACGATAATTTATATGCCAAATAAAAAAAAATACAGATGAAAATTCTTTCACAAATTAAAAAAGCTAAAAGCTACGTATTTCTAATTGCTAAAGACCATATTTTATTATCTAAAAATCAGGGATCTGCCAAGAAACAAACGCGTACGAAGTCGCGAGCAATAGCTAGTTTTGCAATATAAATGTGTCATAAAACTAAGAAGGAAAACCAGTACAATAACACTGTAGATATACTACACGTTTAGTGCCTAATTTACCATAAATTAATTGAAATCAACATTCAATTAACTGACTTCAACCAAGGAGGTTATGTATTCGGTGAGTTTGTGTGTTTGTGCACATATTTTGTTTGTTTTGGTTTACCATTCAGTTTTTGTGTTTTTTTTATTACACCTTGTATAGACAGCGATAATACTAACAATGTTCCATTGGCGCAGGGGCCTATGGCCCATTTGTCAATATTTTTTGTTTTTGTGTGTGTTGTATAATGTCTTTTATTTAAAACTTGCGCGTTAAATTAAGCAGAGATTTTAAAACAATAGGTTACCAGTGCTTCTATTTAATACTAGCTAAGCTCGCGACTTTGTCCGCGTGTAAGTCATAAGACCCCCGTTAATTCGACCCGGCAATGCTATTCTGTAAATAGGTACTCACTTCAGTGCTCACCTCTGATTCTGCGGTGAAAACTGTATTAGGTATTCTGTAACTCGATGAAAACTACGCTAGCGCCCGCGCCACACAGTGGGCTGAAATTCGCGTTTCATAGACATTCAACATTTTTTTTTAAGTGTCGCTTTTTTTGCTTGGTAACGATTGGGAATACCTACTACATGCCTTATAAAATGAACTTTTAGGTTTATAATCGGAAACAGCGCATTCAGAATTTTTTTCGAAAAAATTTGTATGGAGTCGGCATAATAAATGATGATATCTCCATTATCGCACATTTGCGCCTAATATCCTCTTAGGTTATTAATATATGAATTATTTTGGATTTTTTGACATACTCCATGCCAAGGTCTTTATGGTATATGGTATAAAATAAATAATATTTCATACATTACCTACACGTTTTAGGTATTCTATACATTGCCTAGGTATTGTATATTATATATACAATATATACAGATTGCCGATTGATTATGCAGATTGAGGTGAAGCGAATTTTTTACGTAATTATTTTAGCAAATAGACAGGATTCGAATTCGCGGGTGATTTCTTATAAAATTGCATTGCTGTTGCCAAATTCGTTGTTATCTGACGTCTCTTATAATTTTCAGCTCCATAATTAGTATTTTTTTTTCGAGATTTTGTGTTTTAATTAGTGAGTAAATGAGTGACCTTTTATTTATAAATACTTAATATAAATTGAAGTGACTATGCTAAAGTGATGTGTGTTTAAAACTACGTTGAGAAATGTACACGATCAAAAGTATGGGAGAATACATAAGAGATCTGTCACCATTTTCGGTAAGTGTATAATAAAAGAAAACATTTGTGTGTTACGGTCGTTTTTACTAACATTAGGTGACACCTAATGATAATCTATACTAATCTTTATTTCTCACCACAATCAAGTATAATCAAGCAATCAAGCAAAAAGCTCCGCCCACCTTTGACGGAAAACATTATTTGCCTATGTAATATACGTTGGCCATTATGTTTCTTTATGACGTTATCACGTAAAACTATCGTCCGTAAACCAACTTTACAGACATCGATTATTTTTTTGTATTCATTGTGCACAATTTTTTTTTTTTTTTTTTTTTTTCCCTTTTTGTTATATGCCTAATACCAAAGGGAATACACTGGCATCTGTAGTTCAGTTTGTAACTAGCTCAGGGGTCAGGGATTTTAAGTAATCTGGATCTTATTTAAATAGCAATAAAGACATTTTTAATTTTTTCTTAATTTTTTATGTAACCTTAAAGAAGTGATAAACATTATGAAGCTACGTTGTCACTGATGTTTGGTTTTTCTATATAAAAATCTTGTATCATACTTAGTGTTTGTTATCGAACTTCTCCGAAACGGCTAAGACTTAATTTTATGTTTTTTTTTTGGTGTTCTTTTATTTATTTTTTATTTAAGTATATGTATGGCAAAACAACGTTTGCCGGGTCAGCTAGTTTTATTATAGGAATGGAATCTAAAAGAAAATTCACGCGGGTGATGACGAGGGCAAAAGCTAATCCTATACTTAAAAATAATAATAATAATATTAAAGAGGTAAAATTTGTTTGTAAGTTTGTATGTAGGGGGTAATCTCCGAAACTACTCATCCGATTTCAAAAATTATTTCACCAATAGGTAGCTACTTTATCCGTAAATGCTATAGGCTATATTGCATTATCAAAAAAATAGAGATCCTTGAGGAAATCCACGCAGATGTAGTCGAGACTAGAAAACAAGAGGTATTTGTTTGTATGTTTGTAAAAATTCACGCGAACGAAGTCGCGGGATAAGTGCTAGTTATTTTATTAATAAAGGCACTCGGGGATAACATAGTTAACATAGCTTCCTATTAGCGAAATAATTTTCGGAATCGAACCAGTAGTTTTGGAGATAGCATGTTAAAATAAACAAACAAAATCTTCAGCTTCAGCAAATATTAATGTAGATTAATCAGAAATCGAATCAGTCGTTCGGAGTTAGAGCGTTCAAACAGAAAAAAAACAAACGATTTTTTTTTAAATTATATTATACAAGATGATTTTTTATGCACGCACCAAATTTCTCAGGGTGATAGTACCCATGAAATTGAATAACTTTCTCCAAAAAACATGGGTCGAAATATTAAAAAAAAAATCGGACTTCCCATACAAAATCAATAGTCAGCTGATCGATTTTGTATGGGAAGTCCGATTTTTTTTTTAATATTTCGACCCATGTTTTTTGGAGAAAGTTATTCAATTTCATGGGTACTATCACCCTGAGAAATTTGGTGCGTGCATAAAAAATCATCTTGTATATATTAATTAGTAATATTTATGTAGATTAATAATCAGTAAATATGTTATCCTCCTAGTCACGTATAAATCATAATAATATTAAATAATAAATATTGTAATATTCAGTTGACATGATTCAATCTTTGACATTGGTGTATGTACAATATTTTTTTAAACTCTCGCCTGTTCTTAAGAGATAGGGTTCAGCCATTTTGTTGTACTACATTTTATTTAAGTATTAAAAGAAAACAAGTGAAACCAGTGACGATGTGGTACCTAAAAACGTAAATAAATAAAAAACTAAACGTACGCAGGTATGAATCGCAATTAGGTCAACTTATGATCTAATTTAGCCGTGCGTGCGTAAATTAGCCCATTTCTACTCGTGGGTGTCGTAGAAGGCGACAGAGGGATATTGACCAGAGGATGGGTAGCAGCGTCCTTCTGAGTACCTACCATAAGCCTTTTGGCCTCGTACAGGACCAAATTTCGTTTTTTTTTTAATTTTTTTATGTTATTTTTGTGTGTTTTTGTCCTGGGGGCCGAATAAATACTTTTTCTTTCTTTCTATAACACCTACTGCGATCGCCAACATGCATCAGCCAAGCATGACGATTACGGCTGAACCCCTTCTTGGGGTAGACCTATGCCCAGCAGTGGGCGTCTAATGGTTGACATGATATTGATGACAAAATTTTTTATTTTTTAAAACGTTGCCCCACACTAGGAATTTCTCCTGTGTCGTGGGTGGGTTTACAAACATATAAACTCACATACACAAACAACCAGACGCGGAACAACTATCTGTAGGTCATACAAATATTTGTTCCGTGCGGGAATCGAACCCGCGGCACGCAGCGCAGCAGTCGATCGCTCAACCACTGCGCCAACCGTGTCGTCAGAACTGTTTAGAACTGTCATTTGCAAATACATGCAAGAATTTATTTTTTGTGCGCTGAATAGCAGCACTTACTACATAAGTAGATATGTACATAGGTACTGTACTTACTAACATTAAGGATAAGTTACCTACTTTATATTCAGTTCAATGTGATGACACAATAGTGATATCATACATGCAATTCGTTTCACAGCGACCAACCTTGAGCGAAGACCAGCACAACACAAATATAAATACTTTAGGTATTTATTTTTAAACTTATATAAATGTTGATTCAGTCTCAAAATAAGTGTGGAGTGTAACGTCACTAGAGCTTTACAGTTTCGTAGACCAGCACGCGTAGCATGACCGCGCTAAGTCTACTGAAGAATAGACATACTGACAGGAAGAATAGACTAACTGTACTGACTTGTCTATTCTTGCTGTCAGTATGTCTATTCTTCCGTAGACATAGCGTAGTCATGCTACGCGTGCAGGGGAACTACTGCATGTGCAGTCAACAAAATAGATAGCGACCAGGGTCGAATAAAGACGTAAAAAGTTTATTTTACAAAAAGACAACCACCTTCAAAAAGTAAAAAGTAAAAAATAACTTTCTATATGATGCTTTCCCTACCATTGCGATATTTTTAAAAGGTTCTCTGGTATGACCTGAGGAACCTTTTTTAGTGCCTACTTCTTATCACACAAAATAATTACGAAACGGGGACACCAAAAAAATTCAGTCATTCCTTAATTTTCCACCCTTCGAGTTGGAATATTTTTATGAAGTGTGGAGCAACTTTCAATTTAAAAAAATCATCGAATTCGGACTACACTGAAAAAAGTTATGCGTGGTCAAATCAAAAAAATAGTTATACTTTTCGAATTGAGAACTTCCTTCTTTATTTGAAGTTGGATGAAGTCTCTTTATGAAACCGAAAGTGCTTTCCATATCATTGGGATATTTTTAAAGGGTTCTCCAGGTATGACCTGGGAAACCTTTTACGGAAATATTGGTCAAAGTTCGATTTTCTCACGGAATAGAAAAAACAAGTGGAAGTGCCCACGCAGCTGTCCCGCGTGTGTCATACTTATGCGGAAAATATTTAAAATAAAAATGACCTTCCTGAGTTGTTCTAAGTTTTAATTTTATATGAACCGCAAATCAATATTTCTTTCATATAAAATTTAGTAATTTCATTAAATATGTGCAGACGCCAGCAGGTCAACCTACCCGAAACTGTCACAACCTTATGTTGAACCTTATGTTTTAACCATAAAGTTGAAAATCGATTAAAGAAATGTGACATATTGTAGTTGCTTGATGTGCTGGCGTCTGTACATTTACGAGCTTTTCTAACTTGTACAGTTATATTGACGATTTGAACTGTTATAATTCTGTAATTGCGTGTTTGTTACTCCCGCAAATTTTTCCCATACGTACCACTTTCACAATTTAAACAATTCCACGGACCCCTGCCCTGTCAAATAATAGGTATTTTGGAAAAAGAAAATAAGCCTTATTTCGTGTTCATGGCTTGGCCAAGAAATGCCGAGTTTACTACACAATTTCCTAACAAATACCTATGTTGTGAGTTTACTGACCTACCCGCACCGGAGCCCTCATATAAATGCTACGGACCCCTCTTTAAGAAACCCTGCCATAAATAGACTTTTTACTTTTATTTAATTCATAAAACAAATAAAAAGTATTTCCCAAGACGCACAAACCATTACGAACTACTTTTAAATTAAGTAATAGTCCATAAACATGATTTAGGACACTGCCATTGCGCATTGTCCCATTGTATTTCTTTTAGGGACGTCATTCGATTCTGTATTGTATACAAACTGAGCCGTGTCTGTTGTAATCGATTATATTATATTAGTAATCGATTTGGTGTTGGTGTGTCCGTCGGTCGACATGTGGATCGTGTTGCGAAAATTTTTGAAGGTTTTTTTTATTGTTTTTTGACGTTGGGGATGTTTTGTTGTGTGTGTGTTTTTGTGCTCTTGTGTGCGTTTTTGAGTGTTGCATGAACTGATAACCAATTCTACTAATATAAGGCTGCGTTTCCGCCAGAGATGTGTGACGGGTAAACCCCAGCAGCTCACTTCACCTAGGTGTTCACCGAGAGAGATTGTAATAGAATTAAATAGCACTGTCTGAAATAAAGAAAAATATTATAATGGCTGTCATTTGGCAGTGTTACCATGACGGCATCGCTTGAGACAACACACCCAATCACCATTTGCTTATTTCATTTCTAACAAACACACTTATTTCCTTGTCAACAGCTGGACACATGGTTCGGGAGGCCGAAAAAAGGTGGGGGCCAGATCGAACGCGGGTACGACACTGTACCCCGCGGGGCCGAGTTCCGGGCCGAAGACGACGAGCCCTCGGCCACCGCGGAGTATACCAGCAAGATAGACGCGTTAGATGATGCGCAGCTGCATCGACGGTTTGAGGAGATGCTGGTAAGTCTTAAAATATACACCTTTTTTTTTTGTATATTGTTATAAGCTTGCGTTTGACCGCAACTCACCTAGGCCTCAAGTCTGCTATTACAATAGTGTCAGAATGGTCTGATATTTGACAACTTTGGTAATCTACTAATATAATGGCGTCATTATGACTTTTCAATGGGCAACCACTGACACGCCATTGAAAGAAATGATATAGAATGGTAATCTCGTACATAATGACAAATTAATGACTGACTTAGTTTACGAACTTATTACTACTTCAGATTGCTTATAACACTTATAAACAATATGTAAAAATATATTTAAACGAAATCTGGCATGAATAAATGTTCAAATTTGTTGACAATGTCATTATAACACAATTCTATCACGAGACCATTGACCGAACAATGATCGACCATTATGGATTTAGCAGATTACGAACTTTTAGCAAAATGACAATGGGATCGTGTTGGAATGACAAAATTATAAAAATAGCAGACTTGGCCCCCATATCTTAAGTGATGATGCGGCCTAAGGTGGAGCACGCTTGCCTAGAATAAACCGGTTCACTCGTGCCTTGAAGATACCCAGATTATATGTATCGGGGAATAGAGAGGCGGGCAGTGAATTCCTCAGTCTGGCAGTTCGCACAATAAATGTGGAGTCAAAGCGCTTGGTTCGAGACCGTGGAACTTCAACCGTATAGCGGTGACGCTTCGCCGTATCCCTGCTCGTCCGATGATGGAATGGGGATGGGGGAATTAAGTTGTGCAATTCCAAAGCACACTCTCCGAAATGTACCCGATAAAAGACCTTAGATTATTGATAGAGGTCTCCGCACGCGACTAGATACAGCACTACCTTAAAACAATAGCTCTGTGAATGGGACAACTCAATATTTTAGTGTGTATAAAACAAATTGCAAGGAGGCTAGTGTGCGTGCAAAATTGTGCATGAAAAATACTCTGTACCTCCACCTGACACATTGGTTGCTACGAGACAGGCTCGGGTAAGCCAAAATTTGAATTAGTATTTGTGGTCCCATTGGACAAGTACTATCGTGGACACACCACCACTAAGTTCATTTTTGCTTGCACTCAAAAGATGGAAGCGCTCTCTACCCCGCCCCGTTGACTTCGCAGGCGCCAAGGGAAAAAAAAAAATAACTGAGCAGGCGGAAAAGGTCCGCGATAGTACTTCGGCGGTATCTAGTCGGAGCGCGCGGAGATCTATCAATAATCTAAGATATAGGCCACGAAGTTAGTATAACAGACTTACTTCGTGATATATGCCTTCTTTTTCTTCTTTGACCTTGAGTTCTGTCCTGTTTTAGAATTCAGGTCTTTTTTTTAAGAAAATAATATTCTATGTTTTGAGAGGACGGGCTCGTGGCTAAGTAAAAGCCTAGGGATCAACTAGTGGCTATGTAAAAGCCGTACGGATCGATGGCTAAGCTCCGTTTGCCGCGGTCAGTCCGTAGATGGGAGACCACCCACGGACATAATATGAATTCAAAGTTGAGTTTGTGTTCGATCGGGCTAAACTCCTGGTTCCGTTACCTCAGAGTACTAGATATAGGTTAAACTTTATTATCAAAACAATAAAATTAGGAATCTATAAAAAAATAATACGCGGACGAAGTCGAGGGCAAAGGTTTGTTTCAAATAAACCATTTGCAGACTTTTGAATTGTCAAGAAGTCACAAAGTTAAAGTTACTTACTAGTTCCAAACAGTAGGCTCCTATAGAGAAGAAACTCCATGAACACTCTTTTATAATCAATAAAATAACACAAATTGGGATTGGTTGACGATCTCTGGAGGAGGCCTACGTTCAGCAGTGGACTGCATTATTGCCGTCCACTGCTAATATGATATTATTATGACATGAGTAATATAAGAACAGAAACCTTTTAAATCCGAAAATATTTGTCCGATGTATAATCATAACTAAACTTACTTACCTATATGTTTTCCCCCATTACAGGCGGATATGAATCTCAATGAAGAAAAGAAGGAGCCTCTAAGAAAGTATCCTCGCGACCAGAAGAAGAAGATGTTGGTCGCGTATAAGTTTGTCAACACACAGGTTAGTACCGGTATATTGTAGGAAGAACACTCTTAGATTCACCGTAAGAGGGCGCTGAGTATTTGACACATGTCAAAAAAAAATTTTAGGGTTTCATGCCCGTAGTGAGACCTGGCCAAAACCACCTCAGGGAAACCCACCCATTTCATCCCGCGGGTGTCGTAGAAGGTGATTAAGTGAAAATCTCTTTTCGATCTTTAGGAACTTATATTTTATTTAGGGTGGTACGGAACCCTTGTAAGTGCGAGTCCGACTCACAATTGACCGGTTTGTTTTTTGTTTTACTTATATATCGATCTTGACCTAATTTTAACTTTAACCAATATATATATTTTTTTTTATTTATACTGTTTAAGTTTTTTTTTTATGTATTGTAGATTTTTCTAATTTTCCGGAACAGACACTGCGATAAGTAAATGTTGTGCATGTCTGTAGATAAACACTAGCGCTAGTCATTTATGTCTGTTATGTATAATTTTTTTTATTAAAAAATTAAAGTAAATAAGTATTAAAAAACTAAATAAAGCCCGTAACATACGTAGCTATAATATAATAATATATTTTCGCCCTTATTACGTCTGCGGTCGTTGTTTGTTTCATATTTCTGAAATATATGTTAATATGCCTTGCTATATCTGTCCACATATTTTGGTGACGTAATAAAAATTATATACATACATATTATAGCTGCGTCTGTGGTCACTCAAAGATTCCTATAGAAAATATATCGTAATATGGCTTGCTATGAATTATATTAATATATATTATAGCTATGTCTGTGACGGGCTTAATATTGTAATATATCATTATTTGTAAATATTTCAGGAAGGTCGCTCAAAGTTCGAAAAACCATCAGACTACGTCACGTACCTAAACCAACCGGAGTTATCAGTAGGTAAACTACACGGATGTCTGGAGAACTTGAGGATATCGCTGACGAATAACCCACTGTCCTGGATCGAAGACTTCGGCACTAAGGGAATCGAGAGCTTGCTGACCACGCTCAACCAGTGCTATACCAAGTAAGTTAAATGATTGCCTCAATTGACAAATTTGACAGATTTGTTGACACGGTTAACACAGTGGCTGAGTGTTTGGCTGCTGCGCTGAGTGTCGTGGGTTCAATTCCCGCACGGAACAAATATTTGTACAGATAGTTGTTTCAGGGCTGTTCGTGTATGTGAGTTTATATGTTTAAAACGCAGCGATACACGAGAAATTGCCTCAGATTATCCCAGATTGCTATTTCAGGTGCTTTGATAGTTTGTCGTAGTTGTCTCTTTTTATTGCCCCACGTAGACTGTCTGATTGCCCCAGGTTGTGTATCTAATTGCCCCCCCAGTTTCTCCCCTTATTGCTCTAAATTGATACATTATTGTGGGAATTGTTTGTTGTGTGAGAAAATATTTCACCATATTCATCATATTTTTAATTAGTATTTTTCTACATCCAATTGCTCATCAGATACCTCATCTAATTTATTAAGATGGTTAGTTTCACTGTTCGATGCATCCGTTGAAAGAAAAATGTTTTTCTTACATAAAAGACAACCACCTTCAAAACTTACAAAGTGGAAATTAGAAAGTAATTTTTTGCTTTTTTGCATTATCTATCTCCGATGGTATACATCAGGTCTTTACAAAATTAATATGGAATCACCTCAAGAGTTACTCTATCTTTCAAACAAAAAAAAAAATGGCGGAAATATCGATGATAGATGGAGGAGGATAAAACCTCCTCCTTTTTTCAGGTCTGTTAAAAATTAAGTCGGTATGTAATTTTAAGTCAATGTAATAATAATAATAATATGTTGGGACATTTTCACACACGGCCATCTGACCCCAAACTAGGGAGACCCTGTACTATGGGTGTCAGACAGCTGATATACATACACAAATACATTTTTTTTTCTTTTAAATACATACATATTATAGATAAACAACACCCAGACACAAGGCAAACACAAGTGCTCATCACACAAATGTTTACCCTGGGCGGGAATCGAACCCACAACACGCTGCGCAGCAGTCGAACGCTCAGCCACTGCGCTAACCGTGTCGTCGAATGTATTTCTTAATGAAAAAGTATAATGTGTTTCTTAAATAATTTGCATCTTATTTCATGCTTACTAGTGGGAGTGGATTTTACCGGTAAGTTGGATGCGTTCATCCAATAGTACCTATAGCCAAACATAAACGAGAAAAAAGATTTTTAGCGATACTTGCACTTCGGTGATTACGAGAATCTTTTAAAAGTCAAAGGAATGGCTAGACTTTTAACCATGTTTTCATGTTTTAAAGAAGTTTCAGACTTAAGACATACTAAATGACGTTAAGTTTATGAAAAATGACGATTTTAATCGTAATTCAACTTTGGTTTGTTTCGTATCAGACTGAAATTAGGTACTTTATTAACAGGTTCAATCTAAAGGTACAATGTCAAAACAATGTAACAAGTCGTGCACATTAAAAGAGGTTTACAGTAAAATGTAATAATAATAAAAACCAATTCAAAATAAATTAAAAGTAACCGAGACAGCCAAGAGATGAATAATGCCCTTCACAAGGTCAAAACTGACGGCGCCCGTTCACGAACATGACGATACGATAAAGATTTTATGTATTATTTATTTATTTCAGCGACTCCCGCTACGACCGAGTTCAGTACGAATGCATACGATGTCTGTCGGCGATCCTCAACAACACAGTGGGCATTCGGACCATGTTCGAGTGTCGGGAGGCGCTGCCCGTTCTCGCCAGAAGTCTTGATGCTAGGAAACCGCACTGCGCTTTAGAAGCCGCCAAGGTACCAGTTCTTCATTTAAATATTTTATGTTAAGGGAAGCTTAGAGACTAATCCTAATCCTAACTAATATTATAAATGCGAAAGTAACTCTGTCTGTCTGTCTGTCTGTGTTTTCTTCACGCCTAAACTACTGAACCGATTTGTGTGAAATTTGGTACAGGGTAAGTGTGAACCCCAACAAAGGACATAGGCTACTTTTTATTAGACTTCGACTTCGTCTGCGTCCGCGATAACCGACATATACGCGGACGAAGTCGCGGGCAAAAGCTAGTAAATCATATTTGTACTAGTAGCGCAAATTACCATTACGGACCCACCATACCACTGGCCATACCCCTGGTTAGGGTTGCCATAATTTGGCAAGCCTCGTGTCGGGACGCAAAAAGAAAAATACCTATATTGCAATTATAAAAATAAAAATATATTATTAATATAAAAATATGCGTTTGCTGTAACATTTGATTTATTTCGATTATTGACACTGTTCTCAACGCCTTTTTATATTTTTGTGAAACAAATTTAGATTTATTTATTATTTATTTATTTATTTATACTTCATGCACAATGGTACAAAGACGGACTTAATGCCTTAGGCATTCTCTACCAATCAACCAAGGGTGATGAAGAGATAATATGGCGGGTGCATAACAAAAAGTAATAATTAAAAAGTTAAAAAGATGTAAACTCATATACATAATTATATATCTGGATACCATATACCTATATAAATATATACATACATACATACTTACATATATATAATATGTAAAAGAAAAGGGGGATAATCAAAGACAACACAAAATGTTGTCTTTGATTGCAGAATTAATAGGAAATAAATTTCACTGATCGGACCTTAAAAAAAATCAGAAATTATTTTAGGTGGTCTCTCTTCAGCGTTAAATAGTTCGGCTGAGTAGAATTTGGCGCGTGTATTTCTATTCCTGGTAACCGCGCGAAAAAACGGGACGTAATAGTGCTTTGTCGGGACGTCTGGACCTAAGCCCCGATGACGGTGACAGTCCCGAAATATTGGGACGAATGGCAACCCTACACCTGGGGGAATGGTGGGTCTAAAACTATACCTCTGAGAAAATCGTTTGAGTCGAGCGGTGCCGCGGTAGTGGCCGCCGAGCGCCAGATCTCCTCTTTTGTTAGTGAATCATTTGGGTTAGTTTAGGTGAGTGCACCTAACCTAACTGGCGCACGGCGGCCATGCCACCAGGGGTATGGGCAGTAGTATGATAGGTCCGCACCTCAAATTACAAGGTTCCACATATTTAATTTGGAGATTTCACCGTTTTAAGTATTAATTATCGATTGAAATAAGGTCCATATTCGTATAAAAGGGTTAAAGTGTTTGCCGCGTACTATTAGACGGCCATTTTGTGCCTCAAGGCGGCAGATTTTTTCGTGCCAGTGATTGCTATGTCAGCAGTAATTGTGCTTGTTTACTTAATAATAACACATCTAATACTAATTTTATAAATTGTACTATTTCAGGTGCTAGCAGCAATATGTCTCATTCCGAACGGACACGAGAAGGTTCTGGAAGCCATCACAATGGCTGGCGAGTCCAGCAGAAAGCCGCGGTTGCTACCCATCATCGAGGGTTTGGAGACGAAGACTCCGGAGAGTTTGAAGGTAAAATACTAGTTTACATTATAGATGGATAGAAATTCTCCAGACTTCGATCACGGCGGTTCAATTAATGTAGACTAGCCAAGTACAGTCAGCAAAAGAGTTACATATGCAGGTCATCAGAAATGGTTGAAGTTTACTTAGAAACCGATGGATGTTTTCGAAAGAAATTAAATTAAATCATTGAAATAATTATTCTCTATTTATTAAAATTTTTTTTTTCAAATACATCGTCGATTTCTAAGAAAACTTTAACTATATCTGACGACCCTGTATACCTATCTCTTTTGATGACTGTACATAGGGGAAATTATAGTATACAAGTGTGTGCGCAAACACAGGTGCACTCCTTATTTCTAATTCAATAAGATTTACAATTCCCGAACATTTTTGAACAAGCTTCATGCGATTATAAACTCTATTCTAAAGCAGTAAGACTCACAATCTCTTATAAACATTACAGACAGGCTGCATGCAACTGATGAACGCTATCATAACGGAACCTGAAGAGTTGGAGTTCAGATTGCATCTCCGCAGCGAGTTTATGAGAACTGGACTCTATGATTTGATTGGTAAGGTTTATTTTATTTTGTTCGCATTCATCGAAAGATTTGGAAAGTGCGATATCGATTGACGTATACAGGATGGTTGTTTGAGACGGGACTGTAAGGGCAGACCTTAACCGCGACAGTCATGTATAGATGACAAACCAAAATGTGTCCTGAGGGCCTAGTATGAGTTTTTATTCGAACTCGATCGCGTTAACGTAAACTATCGCTTATGTCAATTTGTATGGAATAATTGTTTCCTATTGTTGCCACTAGACTGCGCTGTTCCAGTTTCAATACAAATTGGAGTTTACGTTAACTCGATCGAGTACGAATAAAAACTCGCACTAGGCCCTCAGCACGCTACAGTCACGACTACATGACAGACGAATTACTACTCTATGGTAATACGTTTAGAAACTTACCTACTTCCATAGAGTAGTAATTCGTTGCTTGGTGCCGAGGCGATTGCACGGTTTGGTTTTTGACGATCAATAGGTTAACCGTTATAGATAAAGGAAAACGTTCCTAAATAAGTGCCTAATCCATAACTTTTTTAAATAATTCTGAACTGCATTCACAGATTTTGGAATAAATGAGCAGTCTGCTAAAAAAAAGCAAACTCTACAAAAAGAAAAATACTTTTGGATCTTATTTTATGTCGGCAGATAAAAAGACTATGCGACCATCGATATTATTGATCGACCAGAATTTAGTTGGATAGTTTTATTTATTTGAGTTTGTACAGTCACGACCAAAAACATGTAAACAGTTGGTCTCATTCTAAACTTATTGTGTCCTAAACTATTGATTGAAATGTTATTTGCTTACGAATACGGTATTTTTGATCTCAAACTACTATGAAATAGGTGAAATAGTCATTTCACGAAAAAATTGTTTTTGTATTTTGCAATCTGTATACATATTTATGCTTGTGACTGTACGCACGCATAATTCTTCTTTCTCGCTTAATATGTGTTGTTCATTACAGATGAGCTTCGCGCAGGCGCGGAGGGCGCGCGTCAGATCCAGATGAACGTATTCGATACACATGCTGCAGCAGACCAGGACGAGTTCCTCGCCAAGTTCGATGATGTCAGGTCAGTTAGGCTATTCTGTAACATCTAATCTATCTATTCATTTATTTTACTTTACTTTACTTTATACTGAACAACATTCACCCGTTCATCTCAAAATACTCCAAAAAAACTGACTAGATCGCCTTCGATTGGTCCGCGAACACATCACGGTCAGGCTTGGCGTCCAAGAGAGCATTAAGTAAGACAGAACACGGCATGGGCGACTGGGCGTCTAACAAGGACGGAAAACAATGTATGCCACCCATTGGTATTAAACAGGGGCAAACAATTTGACAAGTTCGCCATGCAGTTCGGAAGCATACATTTTTCCATCTACCCATTAAGTAACGTTAATTATAATTCGTGGTGCTTGGCAAGTGGGCTCTTCCCAGTTATAAACGTCACTTTTTGCCTATTACTAGGCTTGCCAACTCCAAAAAAGGCATTTCCGGGATTACCCAGCTCGACATCCGGGACTTGGGTATAATATTACGCGGGACACCACATACAATATGTTTGAAGGTGGTATCGAAGCTACCATCTGAAAGATATATAGAAAACCAGGTGCCTCTTTCATGGACATAAATAATTTGTGCCATATATTCATAAGCACCCAATACTTTTTCTGGGGCTGATTTTTGTTTTTCTTCTATTAATGACTACTTGATATAATAATAATAATAGTTTATTAGGAAAATAAAGTACAAGTTTGACACAAATTATAGTATACATAATTATCCCTAGGAGACATAAAATTTTCTACAAAAATAGAAATTTGAGCCCTGACTCTAAAACTAGGAAGACCCTGTATCTTAGGAGACAGTGTCTTCGCATAAATAATGAACGAGCAAATTATGAGTGTACGACCCACAGTGCAATAAATAATGTTATAAAAGGAAGTGGAAAATATATTTTTCTTACTCCTCCACTATTATTTTCTGATTCATTTCGTTGCGAGATCCAAGGCAGTTGAATCGGTTTAGTTTGTCAGCTGTAGATGATTGTCAAAAGTTAATTATGTCGTGGTAGCCCATTGGCTAAGGCGCCCGCCTCTCATATATGAGGTTGCAAGTTTGATACTGGGCACGTACCAATGTGACTTTTTCAAGCCGCAACCAACCTACCAGGCGATCCATGACTTTGGCCACTGCGCCTAGAGTGTACGCCTGAGGAGAACAATACGTAGTCAACAGCTGTGATGTGTGTTAGTAGTACCCAAGAAGCTTATAGATAAAAGTGGAGACAACACTCTAAATACCGAAGTGAAGCCAACTGTGGGCAGACACTCTCTTTCTGTATGCATACATAAGATAAAGAAAACACATCACTGTCTCGTTCTTATGTATACATTCAGAAAGAGAGCGTCTGCCCACAGTCGTCTTCACTTCGGTAGGTATTCAGTGTTGCCTCCACATTTTTGAAGTGAAACTTCTTATGCGACTTCCAACAAGGTTGCGTTAAACGTTTAACGCTACCTTACGTATGCGTAGTATACCTGTCACAGGCCAGCAATGTTAATAAAGTTTGTCTTAAAGAAACAATATGAGTTCACTAAAAATCAATTTCTACCCCCTTCCTATTTTCATTTCCACATTACGAAGTTTCACTTCTTCCGCGCGGAGGGACTCCACGCACTGTTTTTTATTATATTTAAGCTTCTTGGTATTAATTATAGTAGTAGTACTTGGTAGTATTACTTAGTAGTAATTATTAATTAGTACCTTTAAACAAGATAATTATTCTATTTTCAGAGTGGACTTCCACGACGTGAACGAATGCTTCGAGTTAGTAAAGAACCTAGTGATGGACACGCCAGCTGAGCCTTACTTATTGTCAATATTACAACATTTATTGTTCATCCGAGACGATGAGTTGATCAGGTGAGAAATATAGCGTTATCTTGTAGAGTTAGTGAAGCATGCTCAAAATCTGTGAGGTAAACTTTGAGTCAGTGCAGCAAATTAAATGTTTGTGAAACAGGCATTCAGTTGCATTGTGAAACGAGCTTACAGCCAGTAGATTAAAGCTCTAGTAAAGCAAGTGTAAAGTTAGTAAAACAAGCTCAAAGTTAATGAAGTAAGCTTGAATTCAGTGAAGCAAGCTTAAATTTAATGAAGTCAGAAAGCAAGCGTTAAGTCACTAAAACAAGCTCAAAGTTAATGAAGTAAGGTTAAATTCAGTGAAGCAAGATTAAACTTAATGAAGTCAGAAAGCAATATACTATAGCTCTAGTAAAGCAAGTGTAAAGTTAGTAAAACAAGCTCAAAGTTAATGAAGTAAGCTTCAATTCAGTGAAGCAAGCTTAAACTCAATGAAGTCAGAAAGCAAGCGTTAAGTCAGTAAAACAAGCTCAAAGTTGATGAAGTAAGCTTGAATTCAGTGAAGCAAGCTTGAACTTAATGAAGTCAGAAAGCAAGCGTTAAGTCAATAAAACAAGCTCACAGTTAATGAAGTAAGCTTGAATTCAGTGAAGTCAGCTTAAACTTAATGAAGTCAGAAAGCAAGCGTTAAGTCAGTAAAACAAGCTCAAAGTTAATGAAGTGGGCTTGAGTTCAGTGAAGCTAGTTTGAACTTAATGAAGTCAGAAAGCAAACGTTAAGTCAGTAAAATAAGCTCAAAGTTAATGAAGTAAGCTTCAATTCAGTGAAGCAAGCTTAAACTTAATGAAGTCAGAAAGCAAGCGTTAAGTCAGTAAAACAAGCTCAAAGTTAATGAAGTAAGCTTCAATTCAGTGAAGCAAGCTTAAACTTAATGAAGTCAGAAAGCAAGCGTTAAGTCAGTAAAATAATCTCAAAGTTAATGAAGTAAGCTTCAATTCAGTGAAGTATGCTTAAAGCCAGTGAAACAAGCTTAAACTTCTCGTGCAGTCACATTCATTTCACACACATTTTCAAATTGAATGTCGTTTAAAAACTTTACCATCAAAAACCAATTTCAGTCGCTAATGCTTTTTTAAATAATTATTTTGTTCTTTTTCAGGCCAGCGTATTACAAACTAGTAGAAGAATGTGTAACACAGATAGTTCTACACAAAAACGGGTACGATCCCGACTTCAGAGCGACGCAGAGGTTTAATATAGATGTACAACCACTCATAGACGGACTTATAGGTATGTTTAATTGAGTGTATGACATTATGTAAATTGTAAACGCACCTAAGATACAGGAAAAAGTGGTCAAGTGTGAGTCGGACACGCGCACGATGGGTTCCGTACCATTATCTATGTTACAATCAAAACTCTTAACCAGTCAAAACTACTTTTGACTGACTTCAGTCAAAACCCTAAGGGCGGGTAGTTTCACAGTCAGTTAACGTTACATACGGACGGTTAAAAAGTTACTATGACGTGCGATGTTTAACGTACGTTAAATGTAACGGGTTGTTTCATGACATAAAAATCCGTCAGTTAAAGTTATTCAAAAAGAGATTCCATAATATTTTGATTTTTGAAGTAGCTGTTTGACAACACAAAATTACGATAACTGGTCGGAGGTAATAGTAACTTTTTGACGTATGATTTTGTGAAACAACCCATTTTTTTGATTTGACGATAGTTAGCGCCATTTTTGACTATTACCGGTCAGTAATGGTTAGTTGAAGCAACCCGCCCTTAATAAGATAAAATGCGTTTGCATTACCAAAAACAAAAATACGGAACGCCCTTGTTACAAGAATCACAAAAAAAAACCTACCAACCTAATGGGTTTCTAAGTATTAAGGATAAATTGAAACCGTTCAAAAGTAGTTTTGACTGATTTTTGTAGTCAAAAGTAGTTTTGACTGGTTAAGAGGTTTGACTGTGACATCTATACAACAATAGACACTATATTAAAACATTTAGTTTGTTGTGTGGGAGCCCCCCTTAAATGAAATAAATCATCTGTGATTTTAGCTGTCTATCTATCACGGTTCATAAGATACAGCCTGGTGACAGACAGCCAGACGGACAGTGGAGTCTTAGTAATAGGGTGCTGTTTTTACCTTTTGGGTACGGAACCTTAATAAATCCTAATGTGGGCAATTTTTTTAAAAAAAAAAAACATTTACTTCAAAATTAATTGAGTGTTCAAAGTTATTAAAAGTATTTTCTTTTGAGTTGTTGTCTTAGATTGTCTAAAAGTTGTATGATCCTTATTTAAACCTAATCAGCATGTAACAGCCCACATTTTAAGACCTATTAAATAATGTTAATTGCTTTTCTGGGCCTCCTCCAGTTGTAAATATCCCTTTGTGCCAATTGGCCTACTTCTGTTCTGTCTCCTGCTTGATTTGGAGGGAAGTGGAAAATATGTTTTTCTTACTCCTCCGCTGTTCTTTTCTGATTAATTTCGTTGCGGGATCCAAGACAGTTGAATCGTTTCTCCAGGGCTCTTTGTCCGTGGTGTTTGGTAACTGGTGTTCCCCCCAATTGTACGTACGAGTCCAATAGGCACAGAGGTCTGCACCTATTGAACTCATCGACTTTCATTGTCTTGACGCTTTTCTGGTGGTCGCCATTGTTGATTCTGGCTTTCAGAAGGCTTAGGACGACACGGTTGGCGCAGTGGCTGAGCGATCGACTGCTGCGCAGCGTGTTGCGGGTTCGATTCCCACCCAGGGTAAATATTTGTGTGATGAGCACTTGTGTTTGCCTTATGTCTGTGTGTTGTTTATCTATATATGTATGTATTTAAATTGTATTTGTGTATGTATATCAGCTCTCTGACACCCATAGTGCAGGGTCTCCCTAGTTTGGGGTCAGATGGCCGTGTGTGAAATGTCCCCACATATTATTACTATTAATAGTGTGGCGAGCTTGTCTAATCACCATATTTTCTTAATGAATCTAGAAAAATCACGCGCCGAAGAAGAAAAGAAAGTCGAAGATTTAAAAACGAAACTAGAAGCGGCCATCTCAGCGAGACAAGAGGCGGAAGCAAGGGCGGCACATCTAGAGGAGAGACTTAAGAGTTCCGCGGCTGCCACCGGCCCGGCCGGCGTCACGCACGGGAATATCGCGGCTATTGCTAAGGTGAGAAGTGCTATAATCACAGATATAGATAGACCTAGATAACGCAAGAGCAACTACTTCGCGTGCCTAGTTTCGTGCCTAGCTTACGTACAAAACTCGTAAGTAAAAAAATAAAGTAAACGTTTCCTTCCATCGATAAGTCATTTTGTGATTAATATTATGCGTAATTAATTTTTAATCTAATACCCTCAGTAATATCTGGTAATACCAAATTTAAGAAAAACAAATCATTGTGACGTCATAATAGATAGTCAAAAAATGGCACGCTTGGTTTTCATACAGATCGTGATACTTGCGTTATCTAGAGTCTATCTTTATCTGTGGCTATACTACTGTAAGCAAAGCTTTTTGATAATCATGTATGAAGGAATTTATGGATTTATGCTGGGGCTATATTAGCGGACTACGGCGAATATTCCTGTTATCGCGATGAGTGTGGCCGGGTAGATCGTTGCAACGCGTAGTATTCAGGCGAAGACGATGTACTATCTGGGCACTGTCGGTAAACTGGTGCGCATCAAAGGGATTTGTCGTAACAATATTCACTTGGGTGGCTACACCTACGTTACTTCCTCCATTTTTAATTACAACCTACATCTCAGCCGCACAACAGAGAAGAATACAATCCAGCACGATGAATCTTCGCCCGCCTATTGTAGACAAGTTCAGTTTGATTCAAACTTAATGGCGGCTGTGAAGTGAGCGGTTGGCTGCGCAGTACCCCGCCCCTCACCCCCGCCGTCACGTGAAATTGTTACTGCGCAGCCACTCGCCTCGTGTTCAGAGCCGCCATTAAGTTTGAATCGTACTGTATATCGCGTATGTTTTAGCGCGCCTATACGCGCATACATAATGTTTTAGCGCGCCAACACGACACGAATCTTCGCCCGCTAATGTAGCATCGGCATTACAAACAAAAACCTCTTTCTAATAACACGTAATTTTTCTAAAACAATTAGAAAAATTACGTGATAATTCTAAGAAACACATGCCAGTGTCGCTTCTATTAATGAGGTGAATAGGTAGCATTTCCTCATCATCATCTGCCTAGCCGTTTCCCAACTATATTGGGGTCGGCTTCCAGTCTAACCGGATGCAGCTGAATACCAGTGTTTTACATGGAGCGACTGCCTTTCGGACCTCCACAACCCAGTTACTGGGTAACACGATACCCCTTGGTAAGACTGGTTGTCAGACTTTCTAGCTTCTGACTACCCGTAACGACTGCCAAAGGTCTACAATTGACAGCCGGGACCAACGGCTTTACGTGCTTTCCGAGGCACGGAGGGAACTCGGTATGAAAGGGATGGTCACCCATCCACAGACCGACCGCGGCTAGCGTAGTTTAACCTCTGACCGATCGATCTGTACGACTTTAAGTTAGCCACGAGCATTTAATATAGCAAGATTATTGTTTTTACAGGCGATAGGAAGTCCGGGCGGCCCCGCACCTCCACCCCCGCCTCCCATGCCTGGAGGTAAGTACATACCACCTGAGATATACTGATATTATAAAGCTTTTCATTTATCCAACAAATCATTCATGTAATACTATACTAAATCAGTGATAAAATTATGTTATTCGCATGGTCGAAAATTCAATATGCAGGGCCCTCTGCCCTGCATACACAGATATAGATTAAGACTGCATACATTAAGAGTACTATCTCATATGGGGGGAAAGTTGGAGAAGTGTCCAGCTCTAAGCTGATGCTTGGTACTAACAGTTACAAAACCCGCCAAAATGGCGCTAGCGTAGGCACAGGATATGGTATGAATGTAGCAGTTGTTGACGGATTGAAGTATGCCAAGTTTGAATGTTTGACGTGATAACGTCTTATAAATCGATGAACACCGGCTGCACGCACGAAAAAGTGTCACGTTCTGCCTTAGCCTGAGCGTGCAAGCGAGAGCGCGGAACAAGCGATAGAGAGGCACGATCGGCCCAAACAATAAGCTCCGCCCACCTCGACGGAAGCCATTATTTGCTTATGTTATAATTGTTAGCCATTATGTTTCTTTATGACGTTATCACGGTAAACTATCGTCGTAAAACGACTTTACAGACAAGCAATTTTTTTTACTGGGTCGCGATTGTCACTTCACTTTTTCCCACGGGTTTTGGAGCTGTTATTTACTGCTTAATATTGGACACTTTTTCAACTTTCCACCCATATGAGATAATTCTCTGTACCTCTACCCTCTAGTATGAGTTGCCATACAAAATTACGGGTAATCGCGTTTTGAAAAACAAACTTCTATGTACTAATTAGCCATGTTTGCAAATTAATAAATGATTTGATTTGATAGCTCATAAAAAGTATTTCAATTGATTGGTGCTGTCATCTACCCTATTTACGCTCACTCATATAATCACGAATGATGTCTCTCTCGCACACAAGCATGTCACTATACCTGTCTCTTTCTGGTGTGGTTCATAGGGGCCGGCCCGCCGCCGCCTCCGCCAATGCCGATGCCAGGTTTGTTACCAATCTCTTACTAAACAGTTTGGTTATAATAGTTGGCCCAATGTTTGTATAGTATTTGATTTGTATAGTGCCGTCGGTCTGAAGACCTAGATATATTTGGTATACACGCATGCCGCTTAATAATTTTCAAGTTTCCGATGATAGCATTAATACAAATTGGAAGGGATATCGTGACACAAACTATGGATTCAGTACATTATACTAGCGATGCAAGCGATGAAAATTATCATAGGTTACCTATTCAATTTATGGAACAGCAGTTTTTTTTATTTGAAACATCTATTCGCGCACTTTGGCAAGTGATTACGCCTTTAGTACACCGACGCGTTCGTATGAGGCAGCGAGTCACTGCGGAACTACTGCGTAATGAAATATCTGCGGAAATATAGTGTTAGTACACTGCAGTTTTTTCACAAAAAAATGTCATTGTAATTTTCCCGTCTTTTTCTGAACTTTCCTCCATGCCACCTCTTTTTCGTACGCATTTTTATAATCTGCGTGACCAACTGCATATAATTCGGGATACCTAATTTCTAATTGTATTCAAAAATATTTCAATATTTTCGGCTTCCATGGTGCGAAATTCTGTCCTCACTGACAGAACACGTGCGGGCGCCTTGCGATGCGAAACACCATTAGCGAAACGTCTGCGTCTGTAACGACGATTTCCGCAGTTCCTTGCGAAAATCAACAATACCGACAAGGACGCAACTACATCATGTAGCTAGTGCTAGAGTGAGACATAGCGTATGCGAAATTCTGCCATACTACTGACAGTTTTTTCGTTGTTTCGCTGTCGCATACGAACGCGTCGGTGTACTAAAGGCGTTAGAGGTTTAAAACTGTGGTCGGATTTGATGGTCGTTAGAGATAGTCAAAAGCCCGTAAGACTGACAAGTCTTAGCAAGGGGTATCGTGTTACCCAATAACTGGGTTGCACTGGTATCCGGTTAGACTGAAAGCCGACCCCTATATAGTTGGGAAAAGGCTAAGCATATTAATTTTTGATTAATTACAAATTTGAATTTTCATTTATATAAAAAAAAATATATGAAACATCTCAGATGTTTCATATATTTTTTTTTATGTAACATATCATTTTTCATCGTTTGGGTGTCTAATTATATGAGCAAAATGCTGTAACATTGCCTACATTCTAAAAAGTTAAATGATTGCCGCTGAGAAATGTTTTTTTTGCCATATAGATAGCCGAGTTGCTTTTAGTAATACCATTCACAGCAATCACATTTCTCAGCGGCAATAATTCAACTTTTTAGAATGTAGGCAATATTGAGCATGACGGCAATGTTACAGCATTTTACCAGTACCTACTAAATCTATGGAAAAAGTTTTTGTCTCGATGTCCCTTCAATATAAAACATTTATTTGACTATGCATGTAAATATATCTGACACGCATGCGCGCGCTATAATATCATGGGTGATATGTTTATAGTTGTCACGGGCGTTCCGGCACCACCGCTTATGCTTACAGGTATGACGTCATCACACATTGACATGTAGCTGTGACGTACGCCAGCACACCAAGCGATACCAAACTGTCAAATTTTCCCAATTGAATATGAACCTTATCTTTTTGTAATAAAGTTGAAAATCTATCAAAGAAAGAAATATGCCAGAAACTATAGAACTTTGCCCCACTCAATAAAAGTCATGTGCAATATGTAGCATCTTACTGTTTATTTATTGCTGATAACTAAACATTAGTCTTAGTGACTGTAAAACTTGCGGTTTCCGTTTAAATCTAAAAACAATAATGACATTGATTATAGGTTAAATTGTACTTTAGGTAAAATGAGTTTGTATTTTGTGGGTAGGTATTTCGTAATCCGCAAGTTCTAAAGAAAAACAATTTAGTATAGAAAGGTTCTATATTCATTACAATTATTTTCATTAATTTACTTTTTCTGTAGATGTGTTACTTTTTCTGTACATGGGTGGGGCAGGATCTGGCATTGTCATTTGACAGATTTTTGTTGCTTGATGTGCTGGCTTGGTACATATACCAAAAGAGATAACTAGGGTCGCTGTTGTAGGTTGTAGTTGTAGAAAAAAGTTGTAAGTTAGGTTAGAAAGTAAAGTTGTAGGTTGCTAAGAAACAGATGGATGTTTTTAGACAAAATTATTAGAGAATAAACAGTTCATAAATAGGGTATTACACCCATTTTTGAAAAGTGTCTCAATGAAATTCTGTAGTGCTAATATGCCACCAAAAAAAAACACAACATTTTTATTCAATCGATAAGTGCCATAAAAATGCATCTAAACTTTAAATTATCAAATTTCGCGCGTAGTTTGACAAAAACGCCTCTTACTGGGCGCCATATTGCTCAGCGTAAATGACGTCAGTTAGTTTTGTATCAAATGCGTCAATGCTCATATTAAATATGATAATTGTATATAATTTAAAAATAATTAAAATCATAATATGTAATAGGTGTAATAATGAAAAAATTAAGTTAGTTACGATAATAATAAAAGTACAAAGCCTATATTACGCCAATCGGTTGACTGACAGTTGACCATTTTTTGTTTACACAGCCGTATGACGTAATAACATGGCCGCTACTATTTCATGGTGTTTTATAACAGATTAAAAATACTGAAAACTTTGAATTGAATTTAAGAATTGGCTTTGCTATTTTATGAACTAAAACTTACATTTTCCGACTGCTTTATGCTGCCTAAACTGTCTCAATAACATATTTATAGATTTTTTCTCGTATAGAGTAAAATACCCTATTAAATCTGACAAGAACAAGAACACACATACACACTCATATACATACACACACATAACAACACCACCACCACCACTCCGTGTTTGCCACCGTCACGCTAAGAAGATTAAATTTTATTACATTTGAAAGCATCCATCGTTTTTTAAGTAAACTTAACGTTACCCGACAACCGTGGAATACTTATCTCTTTTGGAGACTGTACTTGTGACGTCGTTGTGACGTATATAATATGTTGTGTTGGATCATTAACTGGTGTTGGACTAATATATTTAAGGTGATTCCTTAAATCAATGAAATTCAAAAGTTCTTACCATTTTTGCAAATTGCAACGTTATACAACTAGATGCTGGGCTGAAAATTCCAAAAAACGTAAGAATGTTTGAATTTCGTTGGCTACCTTAGCTCTTTCATTTTTTGTTTAAAATAAGTGGAATATAGCATGAAATAGAGCTTACATTTCAATGCTTTACTTTTGAGTCAAGTGGTGTTAAGTATTTGCATTTAGTGCCTTTGTGTGTCTTTAGGAAATTATATGAAAAAATACCGAAAAAGTGACAATTCTAAGCTGAACTCTAAAAGGAAGATGTTGTGTATGTTTACTTTGATTTAAAATCATTTGTGTAGTTAAGTAGAATGAGTAGTTTCACTGGGGTAAATAATTATTATATAAACTTTTATTAAGTTTTGTGATATGTATGGTGTTTGTTATAATATCAAATATACACGGGGGGCATCGTGTCTCATATTTTTTTCAAGGATTCAGAAACATTTTTAAAGTAAAAACCAACTTTTCCATTCATGTACGTGGTCAAAATATATGAAAATGTGCTCAAATTTTCATCATCATCAACCGCAATACGTCCACTGTTGAACATTGTTGCCTCTCTATAGAATGCCACAACTCTTGCAACCTGCCGCTTGCATCCACCGGTTACCCGCGACCTTGACGATGTCGTCGGTCCATCTGGCGGGAGGCCTACCAACGCTGCGTCTTCCGATTTGTGGTCACTACTCGAAATCATTTCTTCCTCGGTTATCGGTTTTTCGAGTGATGTGGCCTGCTCATTGCTACTTCAACTGGCATATTCTGAAAGCGATGTCTGTGACCTTAGTTCTTCGGCGAATTTCTTCGTAACGGATTTAATCGCGCAAAGAGACTCCGAGCATAGCTCTCTCCATGGCTCGCTGCATGACTCTAAGCTTCTCTAGGAGGCCAGCAGTTAAGGACCACGTTTCTGGGCCATAAGTCATTACTGGCAACACACACTGGTTACATTTGCTCACATTTTAGAACCCGTTCAATAATTTTGGGTGCTTAAATCCGTGGTGCTTGGCATCTGGACTACCCCCAGTTGTAAACGTCACTTTGTGCCTGTTGGCCTACTTCTGTTCTGTCTCCTGCTTGATATGGAGTGGAAAATGAAAATGGTTCTATTTTTATTTCTCTGCTGTTCTTTTCTTATTGATTTCGTTGCGGGATTCAAGACAGTTGTAATGTTTCTCCGGGACTCGTCGAGCTTTATTGCCTTGACTCTTTTCTGGTTGTCGCGACTGTTGATCCTGGTTTACAGGAGTTGCAGTGGTTTGGGAGTAGTGTGGCGGGCTTGTCCCAATAAAAAAATATAAAAAAAGTTAACGACCACGTTTCTGTGCCATAAGTCAGCATTGGCAACCCACACTGGTTGCACTGGCTCACATTTTAAGGTCCTATTCAATAATGCTAATAGAAATCCGTGGTGCTTAGTAACTGGGCCTCCCCCAGTTGTAAACATCCCTTTGTGCCTATTACCCTAGTTCTGTTCTGTCTCCTGCTTGATGATGAGGAAAGTGGAAAATATGTTTCTTTTTCTTACTTCTCCGCTGTTCTTTTCTGATTAAATTCGTTGTGGGATCCAAGACAGTTGTAATGTTTCTATGGGACTCGTCGAGCATCATTTCCTGGACGCTTTTCTGTTGGTTCCCACTATTGATTCTGGTTTGTAGTTGCACTGTTTTGCGAATAGTGTGGCGGGCTTGTATGAATATGTGAACGTTGGTGATTCTCAAACTATGTACCTACTGAATCTATGGTAAAAGTTGAGTTCCGATGTCCAGTTGTAGTACTTTTTGGGTATGTTTAAACTGGTGTCGGTTGTAGATTGTAAACGAACGTACAGTTACGAGCAAAAATAAATACTAAAAATTTAATATTTTCGGAAACATACTATTATGAAAAAGATCTTTTCTCAAAGTTGCAAACGTTGTTTTACTACAAAATTGCTTTTGATTTTTGCGTATTTGTAAGTTATTTATACCCGTGACTGTACTATCACTTTGCTACAATAGTAATGTTGCGTTTCAGATTAGATTTCTTTGCGTTTTTGGTTATCTTAAAAATACATTACATAAGTACATTTCATATACTCTATCATCTATCATTATTGTTACTAACATAATATACATTAAGCAACCAAATGTAAATGTAAAATACATATTTTAAATGTTCATCATTGTCCATCAACTATTTCACATTCATAATTATCAACATAATATTCCCCACAGCAGGTGGAGGTCCGCCGCCCCCACCTCCTCCCCCGATGCCGGGTGGGATGGGCATGCCCCGAGGCCCCCCTCCACCCCCCATGCCCGGTATGGGAGGAGGCCCGCCTCCCCCGCCACCTATGATGGGAGGCCCAAGGCCACCGCCGCCGCCTGGAGGGTTCATGCTTCCTCGAATGGTGAGAATAATATTATTACAGACGTTGTTGGAACTGAATTTAAAAAAAAGATGGAGGTTTTGTGTTCCGTGAGGTTATTACTATGACATGATGACTAGATATTTTTAAATTGGTTGTGTTTTCTTTTTCAAGTTTCTTAGGGTTCTGTAGGGTGCAAAGGAAAATACGGAACCGTTACGATCACTTTGTTGTCCGTCTGTCTGTCTGTCTGTCAAGACCCTTTGTCTCGGGAACGCGTGGAGGTATCGAGTTGAAATTAAAACCATATACTTAAGTCTACGGTCCCTTGATGCTGTAAATAAATCAACCCTCTGTGTTAACGTGAAAAAAAGGTACGGCCGTTTATGTCGCAAAAAACGCATTTATAATATTAAGTAGATAAAAGTCTGGATTAGTGTAGAAGTATGGATATGTACCTACAAATATGTACGGAACCCTCGCTGGGGGACTCCGACTCGCACTTGTCCGGTTTTTTTTATCGATTAGCATCTAATCGATAAAGTAGTTCACATAAAACCAAACAAAACCATAGACAAAACGCTTTATAAAGTTTATATGTTTGCCCATTCGTTAAGATTTTTCATTAAAATTGTTTACATATTTTAATTTGTGGTTTTTGTCCCATCAGGACATGTCAACCCCAACAGACCCTGATACAAGTAACAACTCTTACTAAGAATAGTATTATCGTCAGGGTTTCTGGTGAACTAGGTATTGTAACCAGGCGACATAGTTTTATGGTAGCTTCTGATTTTGAGATATAATATTTTAAATCATGCCCCACATCCATTCTGTTAAAATTTAGGTAGATCAACAGCGAATTAGCCAAGTTAAATTGATTGAATTTCGTTACCGTTAATGAAAATGTGACTCACTGCCACACTCAGAGACGTCACTTAATAATAATGAAACATTAACTGTAATTGACCAACATAACTTGGAATGCTCTCAGTCAAAACTATTGTTGTTGACATGAGCCAAGTTATGTTGGTCAATTAAAGTTAATGATTCATTATTATTAAGTGACGTCTCTGAGTGTGGCAGTTAGTCTAGACCCCCTCGGAAGATTCGGAGGAGGTCTTTGCTCAGAAGAGGGACATAAGAGGCTAAAAAAACAATCGTTCGAGAAGCCCGTGATAACTCTTCTGTTCGTTTAAAAATAATCATCTTTCAAATAATTTGTAGCCAGTACCTGACGTGCTACCTTACGGCCTGAAACCTAAGAAGAAGTGGGAGTTAGAAGGACCTCTGAAACGAGCCAACTGGAAGACTATCATACCACAGAAGATGTCGGAGAAGGCTTTCTGGGTTAAGGTGAGGAATTGAAAATTCTAATTTGTATATTTACCAAACAAATAACAAATGAAAACTTTTGACAGTTGGAAAGATGTTGCAATACACGGTCGTATCGCTTCAAAGTGGTATTTTACCACGGAACAGATAAATAGAGTTGGAATGGTAATGTGGGCGTGGCAAGCGCGCCACAATTATGACTTGACAATCATAAATCGACCGATTCATTCGTACACCGCGTTTAGTGTGCTTCGGTCCACTTCGGAGAAGAAATCTCTGCATTAAAAGGCCGTATTGTGCCATAATAACTTACAACACAAAAAGTCAGACCTCAAGTATAGAGGGAGGAGGTAAATCTTTCCACCGATAAGTCGAAAATAACATTTAATTAGAACATTATTCGTAAAAACCTCAAAATATAATGAACATTATGAAATTTATATTATAGACAACATTATTGGATTAAGTTACAAAAAGCATATATTGCCCGATGTTTACTCGCTTAATCAACGCAATGACCGAGTCCGCTTGCAATGTACTGCATGCATTGCATTCTCTACACTTCAACCATGGAGATTATAAGGTTTGCCATGATTGGCCAGCCTTGTCTATCGATAGTGAAGTGACCATGTGGTGAAATAAAATCATCGATAGAAAACTCGACTATATTTACGTTTGACTAAGATTATTTTTTTGAAATATCATATATTTAATTAATGATAGTATATTTTAGTTAGACGTATATTTCGCATAGTAATCGCACTATAACCGTAGGAAAATAAATTGTGTGTCATTAGCGGCGCTTGACCGGTTAAATATTATATTAATCATTAAATAAATGTGACCGAATGATATAAAAAGGACATGTAGACCTGTCACCTACGAGTATTTACTATATTGTATTGAGAATTACAATTTAAATAAAATCCTATTTGACTTAGTACGTATTAAATAAAAAATAAATAGGTTTCCTAAAGTACCTAATGTCAGGGAGGGAACAATAGATAGACGTGATAGGTAGAGGAAACTGGATGCCTACAAATACAAATACTATTTGCTCTAAACATTTTGCTGAAAATGATTTCATCATTTAAACATTAGACTATAAGTACTTATATGTATGTAGGTAGGTATATGCTCGGCTGCATAGTGTGCGTTTTATATAAGGCTTTAATTAGGTCTCATTTAGTTGAACAATATGGGGAGGAATTTAATTGTAACATTTTAAATAGAACCCCCTGAAAAATTTATCTACTTTAGCCAGCCTGAAACTTGGTTTATTTTTTGGTGATTATTTGTCATTTATAAACGAAATATAAAATGATTTATTGATTTTTATTTCATGTTTCATATTTCCCCTCAAATTCATTAAAGTCCATTTTTTAAAACACAGCATTTAAACGAACTAAGAATTTATCGAAAAAAAAATATCGGCTTTATCAAGCACTAGCGTAAATGACAAATTTTATTGTTTTTTGCGTGTGTGAGTGTCCAATGCCAACGGGAATCTGTGCTAGTGTGTAAACAAATAGCTGTCCTGCGATTTATGTGCGTGTGATTTGGTAGTGTGCGAAATATTAATATACATAGTATTGCGTATGTATTAGAAATTAAAATAGTGGGAGTAAACGGCGACACTGGTTTTAAAACAAAATTGAAGCGAGGGCCTTTCCAACTCTATTTATCTGTTCCGTGTATAAAATACACAGAACAGACAACTTTAGGACGAACTTGATAGAGAAGGAGAAACAATATAAAGTTCGTCTATGATCTATGATTTACATAGGCATTATACAATACATAACACATCAATTATAAAATAAAACTAACTAAATACTGAAATACCAAACTTTATTTTATATTTCTACTTTACCTATTATTTCAAATGTATTTTTATCTGTGAAAATTTTTAATTGTCTTTGTTGCTGCTCACAAAATCGTACTATTGTACCTAGCTGTAAGTTTTCCGTAAAATCTGAAATGAATAAATAAAACATTTCATATTATTTCAATTAATCCATTTACAGGCACTTTCGGATTGTTAAAGAGTCAGTTAGTCAGAAAATTTAAGCTTCTTGCTCGTTCCACAACGTAAGGTACCTAGGCCTCTACAGAAAAAAACGAGCAAGAAGAATCTTTTTAATCAAGTTTTTAGAAAATTCTGGTTACCTTATTCTTGTTGCTTCTTTAGTTATAAAATTAGTATCATTATTCTTACAGGTTCAAGAAGACAAGTTAGCGTCACCGGATATCTTAAGTGGTTTAGCGTTGAAGTTCTCAAGTAAACCGGTCGCGAAGAAGAACGAAGATGCCGTCGATAAGTAAGTTGATTGAAATCCTCCTTTTGACTTTGTCATTGTCGGCCCAAAAAATGGTTTATCTGAATGTCAATCATCATCATCATTATTATTATTATTTTGACAACGATCTGAGCAGATAGAGCATCCGTTATAAAACAGAAATAGTGTAATGGTTGCAAGATAATAAATCTTGCACACAATTTTCAACTCTAGTTTTGTGGTAATTTTGTTCATTATAAATGACACTAGGTACCAATCAATTGACATACTTTTTCTGAGCTGTCTAAACGTGATTCTCCCATAGATTTTTTATGTACATTTTTACATATGACGTCACTTTTTTGCCAACTCAATTGACTTACTAGGTATTGATTTTCAATACGTTGACTGCCGAGCCAAAAATTTTGAAGGTAAAACCTCCACTAGCGTCGGTCTCACGATGTCCCCCATAGCATCCAACGTATTAAGCAACTAAAAATCTTAATTTTACAGTGAACTGAAAATTTATCGGGTTTTCAGGGATAAGATCTCCTTTCAAATCAAAATCATTTCTTTCTCCTTTTAAATCTTCTTTTTCGAAGAAGACTTAAAAGAAGTTCAGAATTTGTATGATACAAATTATTGGTTAATGGTGTCAGGCTACCTTGTTCATTTCTTATCTTCTAAGGATTCCGATTTTCCTTTCGATGAACCCTAAATTTAAAAAAATCAAAGCTTCCATCTTATGACTCCATCATCACACCAAACTAACAACCGTATAACTAAGACTAAATTCCAGGGTCCACACGCTCAAGAAAGTGAAAGACTTAAAGGTGCTAGACAGCAAAGCTGCCCAAAATCTATCCATCCTTCTCGGTGGCTCCTTAAAACATATGTCTTACGAACACATAAGGACTTGTGTGTTGAGATGTGATACTACCGTGCTTAATGCTAATGTATTGGATCTATTGATACAGGTGAGTCGATAAAGTTGTAAAAACCAAAGTTGTACTCAAACTCAAAACCATTTCCAGGTACTTCTGAATTGTCAGTCAGTCAATCAGGCTAATTCACGTAACTAAAGAAGTGCAGTTGCAGTTAAGTTTCGATCAAAACAACGCTTTTCGTATTCTTTACCGCTGTCAGACACGCTCGCGTAAAGTTCGCGTCACGCGAGCGCAATAACGGGATTCTACTGTTGCGCGTCTTTGATGCGTGCTTCGGAACGCAACATGATCGGTATTGTACTATTCGTTTGACATCTCAAAATGTCAGTTAAAAAGCACTAAAATCTGTACTGGGGTTTTATTTTAGTATTATAATAACGTCATATTCATTGAAATGTAATTGATTCTGATAAATATGCGAACAATAAGAGAAGTGAAACTACCGATAGGTAAAAGCACACTCACTTTTATTTTACAAGCGACATCAGTTATCGGAGTGACAAACATAGATATATACATATCCATAGATTCTACATAACAGATTCTATTCAATTATTTAGTGAGTAATATAATATATTACTATTATAATATATTATTATTATAATATATTACGACATAACAAAAAACATTTTTTTCTGTCATGTGGCTACACCATAAATAAGTTTGATAGAGTTTGGCTGTGTGACAGTTGACGTGCAGTTCACGAGCAGCTTACGCGCAGTTCAAAGATTACAAGAATACCGTTTATCATTCAAACTTGAACTTAACTGCAACTGCACTAAAACTTCATCGGCGTGTCATAAAATTACGTGAAATAGCCCTCAGAAAGTTGAAGTTGTGTTGCTTGTTCCAAACAACAGGTTTCTATGAAAAATATCGAGCAAGAAATTCCATGAACACTATTAAAATCAATAATATATAAGGTGCTATAAAAATATCTGCCACGGCTGCAATGGGAGACAGTATTGTGTTTATAGATTACAATAGTAAAGATAAATTATTGATCATTTGTCATATTTTTTTTCATACAAAAAATTGTACGTATAAATTTTAATTGATTTATTCGCATAAAACCATCACGTAGACTTGCTGTTGCCAGACCGCACCGAATAGGTACAATTCAATCGTTTCGCAAAACGCCGGCGCCGTTCATACACTGTTGCCATTCTTATCATTACGCCCCCACCCTGACCCGCACTACCCCGTTCGTCGCACGCGCCAGCCGATCGCCCGCTCGCCAGTCGCCCCCCGCCCGCTCGGAAGTTAGTTTTAATTAGCGGTTAGCGACGGGATAATCGCTCGCGCTTCCTTTAAAAATGCCTCCCAGACGACGGTATTCCAATCAAGCATATCTTGAAATGGTGTTGTGCTACCGCGAGTGTAACTCCCATAACTGCGCATGCAGTAAACTTATACCAGCAGAGGTTTGGTGTGCGAGTGAGTCATCATACATTATTAGAAGTGTGGAAGAACTAAAAAGGCGCATCAAACGCGCATTTAGGCAAGTAAAAAGTGAAACGGACACATTAAATAAAGTGAAGAGACATGTAGGTACGTAAGCGTGCCTACATTTGTGTGCAACGCGAAGGCGAAGGCAACGCCAAGTTACTGTAATTTATCGTTATTTGATACCTAAGTATTAATCTAAGCACCTACTGTTTAAAAATAATAAGAAAAAAATTGCGATTCTTACACTAACTTGTCAGTCCAAAGCCTGTTTTAAGTGTGATGGGAAGTTTATCATCTTATTTACCTACGTCAGTTTTTTGGAAGAATGCGGTAGCTGGTAAGTAATTGCACTTTTAAAACACTTTTTTTCCTGCGTATTATTGTGTACCTAGTAGGTTAGATAGTGACGAACTAATCAGCTGATTTCAGTTTTCATTCACAGAACAGATAGAAAGAGATAGCAGTTGTTTTCATTGACGAAGCGACACATCGCGCGTAATTTGTGAAACGCGTTATGCAGAGTAGAGTCAATGTTTATTAAACTACTTTATTTTCTCAAATTAAATTAACTATTCTGGGGTACGAAAGTTCTTCACTATTGTAATCCTTAAACACAATACTACCTCCCATTAAAGCCGTGGCAGATATTTTTATAGCACCTTATATTACAAAGGATCATAACAGGATTTGTACAAAAAAAATAAAATTGTTTAGAGAAGTGGAAATTCTAATTCTTATACTCTTAGGTGCCTAAAGAGTATCTTTAGGCATTTACAATATTTTTGTAACCCCGCAATAAAAATGAAATCTAAGAGATTAGCGAAAAACCCATTATTTCAGAACGAAACGGCGGCTGACAGTGGTAGCGACACTGACAGCCGCTATTTCGCAAGTTTTATGGAAAATAATGTCACAAATAATTATTATTGAATGTGGTTTTTAAACTGCGTTATTGTAAACAACGATTTACATCACTTATCTGTCAGTTTGATAGATCCGCTACTTCTTGTCACTTGTCACTTTCTTTTTTTTATAAATACTAAATAGGCAACGATATGAATCAAAACAATGTTATTTTTATTTAAAAATATTTTAATGAAGCGTGGTTTTAAAAATATGGTAAGTATATCAATCTACTCCTGGTAATGTATTCTCCACCTTGGAAAATATTTTGAACCCTCTAAATAAAGTTTTTTTTTTTGTACAAATGAATGTATGGATCTCGCCTTGATTCTTAAGGTCACATCACATCATTAGTCCTCCTCCTCCTCATAAAGTCCTCCACCATGACGAGATGCAGATAACACGTAACTATACTAAATTAATACACTTTGTTCCAGTACCTACCCCCGGCGGACAAGCTTAAAAAACTAGCAGACCTCAAGGTAAACAGTGAAGAGCTCACTGAAGCCGAATTGTTCGCCGCCACAGTGGCCGATATCAAACGGTTATTACCGCGACTCAGGAGTTTAGCCTTCAGAGAACATTACGCCGAAGTTATATCCGAAGTTAAACCTGTAAGTGTTTATTTATTCTCTAGAGACACTCTCCGGCTTCGTACACTTGCAGAGAAAGAATTACTATGAATGATGTTGTTTTGCTTTAAAGAAAGAGAAAGCAGGAGAAAGGTAAGTTGGCGTTTGGCCGCAACTCACCTGATCTTAAACCTATGGAACGCCACGTCAAAAACTGGTTGTCTGTAAAGTCGGTTTACGGACGATAGTTTTACGTGATAACGTCATAAAGAAACATAATGGCTAACATATATAACATAAGCAAGTAATGGCTTCCATCGAGGTGGGCGGAGCTTATTGCTTGAGCCGATCGTGCCTCTCTATCGCTTGTTCCGCGCTCTCGCTTGCATGCGGAACGTGATACTATTTCGTGCGTGCAGCCGGCGTTCATCGTTTTATAAGAAGACGTTATCACGTCAAAAACAAAAACGTGCCGTCGGCGCTAAGCTACGAATTACTACTCTATGGAAGTACATTTCTGAATGTAATACCATAGAGTTGTAATTCGTCTGTCATGCCTGTCATGTCGTGACCGTGCGTGCTGGGCACGTTTTGGTTTATCATTTATACATGACTGTGGCAGTCAACAGGTTAAGTGATGATGCGGCCTAAGGTGAAACACGCTTGCCTAGGATAAACTGGGTCACTCGTGCCGTGAAGATACCCAGATTAGATATTAGATGATATCTTTATGTATCTCATGTCGAAGATTTCTCGTGACACAAATGTTTATTTATTTAAAACATGGAAGACTTACAGCTACAAAACAAAAAGGAAACACTGGTTGACAGAAAGCCAATTACAAGTATTCGTATTTAGAATCGTGATAGAATTTACAGTTTAGTAGTTTAGAAGTTACAGCAAACAAATACTACTAACATTATTTGATGTAGTAACACTTCGTGACCTATATCATTTCAAAGGTACAATATCTTTATTTTATGACACCAACAGTGAGACATGTGCACGGAAAGAGTTACGACTGTTTTTGTTTTGCTTTCTAGATGATATTTTCATGTATCGTATGTCGAAGATTTCTCATTCAAAGGTCGTAACAATAGTTATGGACATTAACAGTCATGCACGTGCAGAGAAAGTCCTTTTTTCTGTTTTTTGTAACTACTTGTTGTACAAATTCATTAAGAAACAGTAACACTAAAACAGCTACAGGAAAGAAAAAATACTTGTTTACTTTGATGACATACTTATATTTTTATTCCAGTTATTTTGATTTAAGGGGCTATTTATCGACTTTTACAAATTTTAAACTGACAATCACGTCAAAATGTGCCGTGTAAATTATTTGAAAAAAATATATGTTAAACTAGAACATTCTCTTAATTATTTAGTAAGTGAATATTTTTGATTAAGTTCATATTAAATAGTTTAATTTACTCGTGAACTGAAAGAACTGACGCAGAACGGACGCAGTTTGCATCCAAACTCTCAAAATTTAGTCGAAAAAATTAAATAAAAGTAGTATTCCTTAACTTAAAAAAAAGGCGTATACTAAAAGATAGATAATAAAATTGTCTGTAAGATGGTGTAAGTTTCGTTTAATTATTCCGGGTAGATTTTGTGTGATTGTCAATGTTTTAATTAAACTATTTAATATGAACTTAATCAAAAATATTCACGTACTAAATGATTAAGAGAAGGTTCTAGTTTAACATATATTTTTTTCAAATCATTTACACGGCACATTTTGACGTGATTGTCAGTTTAAAATTTGTAAAAGTCGTTTAATAGCCTCTTAAAAACCAAACTACTAAACCTTGGTGAAGTTAGTACTAATCTGAAAGTATATCCTTTCAAATAATAACAAATCTAAATCGGTTTATAAACGGCGGTAGTACTGAGAAAACAAACATTAAAAAAAACAGTCGAATAGAGAACCTTCTCTTTATTTGAAGTCGGTTGCAAACAGACATACTTCAACATATTTTATAATTTTAAATGAGGATTAATTGTTCGCAGGACATCGTATCAGGGACAGCGGCATGTGAAGAGGTGAAATCTAGTGATAAGTTCGCCAAAATACTTGAGCTCTTATTGTTATTAGGAAACTATATGAATTCGGGCTCAAATAATGCTGGCGCTTATGGATTTGAAATTAGCTTCCTTACTAAGGTATGTTATTTGTTGAATTTGATTGCTAAATTGTGTAAAAATCCTATATGTATAATAAGAGGTATAGCAGAACGTCGATTATCCGAACTAATTGGGACCCAGATTAGTTCGGATAATCAAAAGTTCGGATAATCAAAATGTGGGTTTTTGGGACCGGATCAAACAAAAACAACACCTTTTTACATGAAAACAGTACAGTATAATAACATTTGGGAAACGTAAGCCTATCAAAAGTAAAAAAAAAAATGTCATACATATTAACGTGGAAATATAAAACAGTCGATACCTGCCAAGGCCCGGCCCATTGGCCATTGCCCAATACACGGCATGCCTAAGCATACCGCGGTATTGTTTTTGTACTTACGACGGTTAACATTAAAATTTCAACCTTATTTCTATACCTTTAAGTTATATTTTTATTCGTTGCCTAAACATACCTTGCCATGCCGATGCCGACAATGGGCGCCGGGCATTATGCACTACGGCGGCGAGCGCTGTTAGGCGCATAATTGAGCGTTCATATAAACTAAGTTAGCGTTCGGATAATTGAGGTTCGTTATATCAATTAGGTACCTATAGGTCCAGGTTTCCTCATGGTGTATACCTTCACTGACGTCAGTGATCTCCAACATAATTAAAAAGTACATTTAAAATATAAAAAATCACATTAGTATTTGCCCGGGCCCGATTGCGAACTCACACGACCTGGGCCTCAAGTCTGCTATTACAATAGTGTCAGAATGGTCTATCATTGATTTCATAATTGTTGATTTTGACAAGTTTGGTAATCTACTAATATAATGGCGTCATTATGACTTTCCAATGGTCAACCACTGACACGCCATTGAAAGAAATGATATAGAATGGTAATCTCGTACAAAATGACAACTGAATGACTGACTTAGGCGGTAATCTGCTGCTAGAATGTTGACAGTTTCTTTGATCAGTGACCTACCATTAGAACGTCATTGTGCAATCATTGCTTTTATTTCGACCGCTCATTATGAATTTAGCAGATTACGAACTTTTAGCAAAATGACAATGGGATCATGTTGGAATGACGAAATTATAAAAATAGCAGACTTGGCCCCCTGATGTATGAAAGGCGGGCGCCCAACCCACTGGACAAACACTTGAGTTCACTAGATCGGGCTTTACGATTGGTGCGTACGAAATAAAAGATGGGTAATGTTAAGTATTGTATTGTCCAAGTCCAGTTGATATACAATTACACGACTTGCCCGTAGCCCGACTAACCAGTGACTGGCGGGCGGTGCTACCTATAAAACATTATAATAAACATGCAAGCTTGCGTAATAGACATGTGTGCTCCTACAAATTTATAACTAAATGATAACGCAATTTTGTCCACAGTTAACAGCGACGAAAGATCTAGAAAACAAACAGACATTATTACATTATTTAGTTGAAACCATAGAGAATAAGTTCCCAGAAGTACTAACGTTTGCAGAAGAAATGCCTCACATAGACAGGTAACTATAATTCTTATCTGAATAATATAGCTTCTTAATAAAAGAAAAAACGGTTTTTTAAGCGGGGGAAGACGGATTTCGTTCGTTGAAAGTTTTTTTATCTGACAAAACAGCTTTTTTATTGGTGTCCGAATCTTCAGCGTAAAAATATCAATTTGGTTATTCGACTTTGTGCAATGTGTACGAATAGAATAGACAGCAATGCCGCTAAATATTCACAACTAACTCTTACTGACATTCTTCTCCACAGAGCGGCACGTGTATCGATGGAGAACCTTCAGAAAGCTCTAAAGAAGATGGAGAATGATATCAAATCGTTGGAGACGGATCTGATCAACTCAAGAGTACCGCAATGTCCAGACGATCTGTTCCACGAGTCGATGAGTGTATCCTTTTACAAAATGTTGACTAAACAGACTGATTTTATTTATATAGGTATAATTCTATCATAATTATCAGATGGGTAATTATGTATTTTTTTATTTTTAAGGAATATAGCGGTGATCTATTTATGTATTTATTCATACAACCATTTATACACACGCAAACAAATAGTCAAGAAAATCGAACAGAAAAATACATATTATAATGGTTGGCAATGACACCGACGGGTAGAAATGGGGTGGTGCTATTCGCGGCCGGCATCACACGGCAAGTTTATAATTGTACCAATCACAAAATATTCTACCCTTAACTACTCACCACCAGTCTTTCGCAATCGAAGCGCGAGAGCAAAGCGACCTGCTTCACTCAATGTTCCGCAAGATGGAAGCACTGTACTCAGAGCTCGCTGAGTATTACGTGTTCGACGCACAAAAGTACACGCTCGAGGAGTTCTTCTCGGACATCAAGACGTTCAAGGACTCGTTTATTGTAAGTAGCATTCAAAAATGGGACTTAGTTGAAAAAGTTGATAGTAATATCTTTCAAAAATGGGGTCTGGTCGTAAAAGTTGAGAGTAGTATCTTTCAGAAAAAGGACCTAGTGGAAATAATCAAGAGTATTATCTTCCAAAAATGGGGCATGGTCGTAAAAATTGATAGTGGTATCTTTAAAGAATGGGGCCTGGTCGTAAAAGTTGAGTGGTGTCTTTCGAAAATGGGTCCTGGTCGTAAAAGTTGAGAGTGGTATCTTTCAGAAAAACAACCTAGTGGAAAAAATCGAGAGTATTATCTTCCAAAAATGGGGCTTGGTCGTAAAAGTTGAGAGTGGTATCTTTAAAAAATGGGGCCTGGACGGTACAATTGAGAGTAGTTCCTTCCAAAAATGGGGCCTGGTCGTAAAAGTTGAGAATGGTTTCTTTCTAAATTGGGGTCTGGTCGTAAAAGCCGGGAGTTTCTCAAAAAAAGCGGTCTAGTCAGAAAAGTTGAGAGTAGTATCTTCCAAAAATAGGGACTTGCGGAAAAAATCGGGAGTAGTATCTTCAAACAATGTGGTCTAGTCGAAAAAATAGAATACTCGTATAACTTGGAAACATCGTCAGTGGTGTATAACTACAGAAACAGCTTCACCGGGCTGAATTTACGCATAGGAGTGAAATTAGGAGTATAGTCGTGAAAGTTGCAAAAGTCGATACTTTTAAAGGCCAACTGTTGCGTATCGTAGCTTTAGTCGTTGGCCACGCTAGAGCGACTGCGGGCAGCGGAGGTGACCTGCGAAAGTGGAAAGAGTGAAGACGCTGGGCCTTGCCGCTTAGTATGCCACGTTGAACCGGTTGCGTACCTAACACATGGTGTCGTCCTGCTATTATTTTTCGCGTGCTAAAAAAATAGTTTTTCTAAATTGAAACTTTCGTGTCTAGAAAGAAAATAGTTTTTTGCACAAATCTAATTTTCATGCTTACTGGACCATATTGAAAGTTGAAACATAATTTCACTAATAAAAATCTCCGTATGTATGTTTTGCATCGCGGAAAAATCAACAGTTTGATCAAAACGCAAAACGTGAACACGTACTATCTCTTCCGTTGGTCGCGCAATTCTGACGCGCACGTCTGGCGCGTCAAAATGGCGGCTCCACCGTTACGTGTTGTTATTTTTCCCACCTAACGCAGACGCAAGACGCGTCGCACCAGCGTGACACGCGACTTAGAAGATTAAGACACCTCGTCTTGATCCACCAATACATTTTTAGACGTATGAGGAACAGAGTGTAAAGTTTCTCATTCTCCGTACGATAGGATAGGATCTTCCGACTAGACGGGTGTTGTGTCTGGTGGGCTACTGCCCGACGGTTATAGTCGGGATTTTGTATATATGCTAATGTCGCGTAGAACTCTGCTTGCGCGATCTAGGAATCGTCAGTAGTACTCAGTTGAAGTTCGTCTATTGTGCAATAGATGTCGCTACACTTTTAACATGATTACCTCCCCACAGGCGGCACACCAGGAGGTAGCGGCGGTGCGAGAGGCAGCCGCACGAGCAGCCCGTGCTCATAGTGCTCGAGCAGCCGCAGAGCGAGAGCGTAGGGACCGCACGCACCGCTACAAGCAGCTGCTCGACATACACCAGGCGCAGGACGGCGTCATGGACAGGTACGTCATTACTGTATAGTACAGAGCGAGAGCGTAGGGACCGCACGCACCGCTACAAGCAGCTGCTCGACATACACCAGGCGCAGGACGGCGTCATGGACAGGTACGTCATTACTGTATAGTACAGAGCGAGAGCGTAGGGACCGCACGCACCGCTACAAGCAGCTGCTCGACATACACCAGGCGCAGGACGGCGTCATGGACAGGTACGTCATTACTGTATAGTACAGAGCGAGAGCGTAGGGACCGCACGCACCGCTACAAGCAGCTGCTCGACATACACCAGGCGCAGGACGGCGTCATGGACAGGTACGTCATTACTGTATAGTACAGAGCGAGAGCGTAGGGACCGCACGCACCGCTACAAGCAGCTGCTCGACATACACCAGGCGCAGGACGGCGTCATGGACAGGTACGTCATTACTGTATAGTACAGAGCGAGAGCGTAGGGACCGCACGCACCGCTACAAGCAGCTGCTCGACATACACCAGGCGCAGGACGGCGTCATGGACAGGTACGTCATTACTGTATAGTACAGAGCGAGAGCGTAGGGACCGCACGCACCGCTACAAGCAGCTGCTCGACATACACCAGGCGCAGGACGGCGTCATGGACAGGTACGTCATTACTGTATAGTACAGAGCGAGAGCGTAGGGACCGCACGCACCGCTACAAGCAGCTGCTCGACATACACCAGGCGCAGGACGGCGTCATGGACAGGTACGTCATTACTGTATAGTACAGAGCGAGAGCGTAGGGACCGCACGCACCGCTACAAGCAGCTGCTCGACATACACCAGGCGCAGGACGGCGTCATGGACAGGTACGTCATTACTGTATAGTACAGAGCGAGAGCGTAGGGACCGCACGCACCGCTACAAGCAGCTGCTCGACATACACCAGGCGCAGGACGGCGTCATGGACAGGTACGTCATTACTGTATAGTACAGAGCGAGAGCGAGATTATTGGTGGTGTGCATTCCATCAAAGCCTAAAAGCCTGGCTTTGCAATCAATAATGCGAGACGATAAACAAAATATAAAGTACAAAATGAAAATACCTCTAAGTAGGTATTGAATCTCATAAGAATTGATAACACTTTTTAAATTCTGCGCGTAATCCGCGTAAGTATTGATAGTCGATGCCACTCGATCGTACATTTTGACCGCAATGACGTCTAATGTTGTTTGACGACAAAATTTGTTTGTGATTAATGAATGTGACTCTCTCCTACAAGTCTGATCGGGATATGTTTATGTCGGGGTTTTTTTGTATTTATATTGTTCTCCAGATAAAAAAATATTTGTATATTAAGAAATCAACCCTTAGCTTAAAAAAAAAAAAATAAGCTTTTGGCCGCCAAGGTCATGTATGTTTGTATGCAAAAATGTATCTGTAATACTAACTGTACTAACTGTAATGTTTAATTTCAGTTTAATGGAGGCACTTCAAAGCGGGTCTGCGTTCAGTAGAGAGCGGCCAAGGAAGAAAGCGAATCCCAGAGTGGCTGGAGGTAAGATTGGTTTATTATTTATTACATGAAGAAATGTGTATTAGAGTAGCTAAACACATAAACTGGTTGAAATATTAGGTTTGACATTTTCAATACAAAATTATTAAGAGGGACCGTCTATCAACAACGCGAGCATGATTGATTTTTTTGTTTCATCCAACGCAATGTTCGAAAATAAACGAGTGAGTAAGAACGCGATGACATTGCAGGAAAATTGGCGCGCGGAGATTTACAATACTTGTCTCAGGAAGTACTGGTTTTTGAAAACACCAAGTTTTTTGGTAAAAATGTGGAGAATTTAGAGTCTCAAATACATATGCAAGGTTTCGATGACGATGTTTTCTTTCGTTTTTCAATGTATGAGTACATTATGAACGGCCAAAGTTCGGATAAAATTTGTACAAATAAACTTCGTTTCAGATGTCTTTACTGAATTCGTTTTAAAAAAAAGATTATTTCTTATTACATAAAAACCTAGACCACAAGATACCTGTGTGTTCGAAATATCTGGAGGAACATTAGTCATAAGGCCATAATCACGTACGAGCGTTTGTATGGGAAGTATGACGGACTTGCCGCTCTAAAATGTTGTATTAAAAATGCCAACCCTCTTACTGTTCCTTACGCTCTATGTTTTTGACACAATCTCATATTAAAACAAGTTAATGTTAATTTAAAAATCACACATGTTTTCTAAGTGTTGTTGTTACACAGTTACTGAAAGTAAGATCACTATTTGCTTTGGTATAACCATACTATTGGGGTAATATGTTAGGGTAAAAACTCGCACTATCATAGGGTAATATCACACTCTTCCATTTATTTATTTTAAACATTGTGGCACCCTCTGTAGTCTCATTAAACGAACACAATAGAGCGGGTTATCACTAACTATACTCCATTTACAATAAGATTAGACATATACACAATTTTTTTTACAGTCCGTTCAACCGATTTTGACTTATTTATTTATTTATTTATTAGGTTAGCCATCAGTTATATACACTATTACATTTGTGGAGTACGATTTTACAAAAAATACATTTGTAAGTGTAATAACTACTTACTGGCTAACACAACATGCACACAAAAAAAAAACGGATAACATTCATTATTAAACGATTTTAAATTAAACAGTACAACATGAAGTATTGATTAATTAAATAATAAAAACAGGATCATATTAATTAAAACAAGTAAATTAATTAATTAAATCTTAAGATTATTATACAATTACGATGATTAAACTTTATTTTATTTTAAACAGCCCTCAGAACACAATTGAATAATTGATTTAATAAATTTCCCGATACTGTCATGGTGTATATCGATTACGTCACTGCAGCTGTTGCATAATCGGGGAATATTTTTAATAATAATTTTGACTTATATTGCGTTGCTGCAGTAAACAGTTGTTATTGTAACCATTTTTTTGCCTCTAATGTCATCCTTAAGCCAACGGAATAGAAGTCAAAATCGGTAGAAGGGACTGTAAAAAAGGTTTGTTTTAAAGTCTATTCTTATTGTAAATGGAGTATAGCGCCTAGCTATTCACCAGACTGCCTAGTGTGAGTTTTTTTAACCTATTCGATTGGGTTAATGTAAACCTTCGCTTATGTAAATTTGTATGGAATTGTGTTTCCTATTATTGCCAGTAAACGGCACTGTTCCACTTAGGGCGGGTTGCTTCAACTATACATTACTGACCGGTAATAGTCAAAAATGGCAAAAAAGATCTTAAAAATTGGTTATTTCACAAAATCGTACGTCAAAAGTTACTATTACCATAACCGACCAGTCAACGCAATTTTGTGTTGTCAAACAGCTACTTCAAACATCAAAATATTATGAAATCTCTTTTTGAATAACTTTAACTGACGGATTTTTATGTCATGAAACAACCCGTTACATTTAACATACGTTAAATATCTCACGTCATAGTAACTTTTTAACCGTCCATATGTAACGTTAACCGACTGTTTGAAACAACCCGCCCTTATTGGACGCTGTTTTAAATTGAAGTTTACGTTAACGCGGTCGAGTACGCTCGCACTTGGCACTCTGAACACAAAAAGTAGGGTAATTTCAAAACTACAATATTGGCGTTACCACCAGCAGTATTAAATTATGTTAAATTAAATTTAAAATTTTTTTTTTGTTTAATTTACTGTTTTTTTTTCTGTAAAACCAACCAGGCTAACCGCTCAGTATTATTTTTGATGTGAAGCATATAATGGGCGAGTCGAACCCGATTTTTAATTTTCTTTTTTGTTTTTTAATTATGATATTAAAGTAAATATGTATTCTTAAAATAACAAAATAATATATTTCTTAAAAAAAACAATATTATATCGTTTTTGATTATGCCATAATATTTATTTCCTTTGATGTTTCATATCAGCCAGGCCGTGAAGGCTCAATTTTTTTAAATTATATTTAAGTAAACTAGTTACCACCACCCACGCCCTGAACACAAAAATAATAGGGTAACAACTCGTTAAATTAGGGTAACAACCCGCTAAATTAGGTGAACCACCTGCTAAAATAGGGTAACAAACCGCTAAACTAGGGTAACAAACCGCTAAAATAGGGTAACAACCACCAAAGCTAGGGTAACAGCCACCAAAGTTAGGGTAATGTGCCACAGTACTATTGTTAAATCACAACTGTCTTGACGCACGCTATCACAGAGGATGTAAACGACGGCGAAGGCATAGTACATGCAATACTACACCGATTGCAAGGTATGTCCATGTTGTACAGAGCACTCATAAATAATACCTAAAAGTATGTTAAGGCGCTACCCCGACCAAAATCTTGCGATAGTGTGTATTTAGGGGCTATTGGTGCCAATTCTGTTGTGCACGAACTAAACGAATTTTAAGCTGTTTACATCTCTTTCTCTCCATTAAAACAAGAAAGAGACATATATTCATAAAAGCTGTCAATTTAAGTTGATCTAAAATGTTCATACAATTATAGTTGTCATTTCAGAACGTATTGATGAAACACTGCGTAATTCAAGGGAAAAACTAATTTGACATTTCTAACTTAGTCCTTTTCTGTCGCCTTCCCTTTCTTCAGCTGCCTGGTAGTAAGAGATGCCAAATGCCTAATTTTAGTTTAGTTTGTGAACAAGAGAATCGGCACCATTAACTCATTAATTAGAAGAAATAAACTACATATAAAACACATTATTAATGTTCGATATCCTATCATCACATTCCACATTCTTATTATTTTTGATGTGTCCTAAATACACATAAATGTCTCTGTAAAAAAAGTAAAAAAATGACTAAAATAATTGATAATAATATGCATCTTTTGCTAAAGTTGACATTGTTTTAATTTGAGTAAGTATTACACTAATGGATAGATAATTTTAAAATCGAAATAATTCACGTTTTATTTTATTTTAAAAGATCGCTTCTCTTTGTTATAAAAATTATTACAAAATTTGTGCGATTTCTGATTCTGCGGGAAATAGGAAAGGAATACTTAAGGTTATTTGGTCAGAGAAGCGCCTTAACTAGCGAAGGGCGATCCCCCGTCTTCGTGGATTGACTATCTGTAACACTAGTTAGAAACTTCATTGAAGCACTACAGGCTGATTGTTGATTACTGTGCATCTTTCACGAAATTCAAGTACATAACTTTTAATATGGTACCAACCCTGAAGTATGTTCTTTTTTCATATCTTATTTTATAGGAAGTCAATGTACCTACTTTTTTTAAACGTTTACAAACATACAAGCTCACTCACACAAACAGCCAGTCCCAGAACAACTATCTATCTTGTCAACTACACAGGGTGGCCGGTAATTAATGGATAACCTTAAAATGGCTTATAATAAAACTTATGGCCATTCAGAAAAAAGTACGAAAATAAATTACGAAAAAGAAAATTAATTTCTAGTCGTAGTGTTCCATTAAGTAAAACAAGGCAAACATTTTTATTAAATACTTATCTTAGGTATTACTAATCTTATTTATTTATTATTTATTTATACTTTATGCACAAAGGTACACTTAATGCCTTATGAATGGCCATAAGTTCTACTATATGCCATTTCAAGGGCTTACAGCTGCTGTACCGTGCCGACAACCGTATATTATTATGGAACCAAAATTGAAATATGAAAATTGAAAAAATCGGGTTGACACCGTGTCCATGGTGTTTTTTACGTGAATAGGTAGGTGTACGTAATTGGTTTCTTCATCCAATTGTATAATTTCAACCGCCCCAGCTGCAGATGTACTGGCACCGTCGTTGATCCGCTCGGCCGCATTCATTCTTTTACGTTCCGGCACTGCTTGACTCGGTCATAGGGTTTTTATTAGGACCATTTGGTTGCTCTTGAGATGCCCTTTCCAACCGTATACGATCTCTATATTTTGATTTGGCATTTAACGCGTGTATTTTTGACTTGCCTCACTATGTGAGCAATTTTAAAGACGTATTTACGTCAAAACATATTTCAGGGTTAGTTGTATTCATGAGTACATTGACTCCCTGAAAGATGCACAATGATTTAAAACACAGCCTTTTTTTTTTTCACTGTATTTACACTTTGTATATCGTTTAAGAATTTACCCTATGAACGTATACAGAAACAGAATGTATGCGGACTACGTTTTATAAATTCCTTTTTTTAATAGAAGATGCACGCGCGCACTGCTTGCTTGTAGTAATTATGTTAATTAATTAAACTCAGTTCTGCCACAATGAGCCACTATCTTCATAAAAAAAAATATATGTACAGACGCCAGCACATCAAGTCATACCAAACTGTCAAATTTTCCCAATTAAATATAAACCTTATCCTTTTGTAATAAAGTTGAAAATCTATCAAAGAAATTTGACAGATTGTTGTAGCTTGATTTGCTGGCCTCTGTACATATTATGTCTAACTAATTGCCTATATCTATGCCTAATCATCACTATGACTACACAAGCGTCACCGCTATATGGTTGAAGTTCCACGGTCTCGAACCAAGCGCTTTGATTCCACATTTATTGTGCGAACTGCCAGACTGTGGAATTCACTGCCCGCCTCTCTGTTCCCTGATAAGTATAATCTGGGTATCTTCAAGGCACGAGTGAACCGGTTCATCCTAGGCAAGCGTGTTTCACCTTAGGCCGCATCATTACATAAGATCAGGTGAATTGCGGTCTAACGCAAGCCGATTTGAATATATAAAAAAAAAACATTATAAATTAAAGTCCCACGCTGCACCGAATTTATTTATGTTTGGACCAATCTCAGAAGCTCCTGGCCCGATTATAAAAAAAAATTACGCTAATAAGAAGCTACGTTATCATTAAGTGTTATATAGCCATAATTAATAATAGCATATAGCACTCATCATCATCAGCCGAAAGACGTCCACTGTTGAACAAAGGCCTCCTCCATAGAACGCCACAGGTCTTGCAACCTGTCGCTTGCATCCACCGGTTACCCGCGACCTTGACGATGTCGTCGGTCAATCTGGTGGGAGGTCTACCAACGCTGCGTCTTCCGATTCGTGGTCGCCACTCGAGAACCTTTCTTCCCCATCGGTTATCGGTATCGGATATAGCATTCAAATAGTTCGAAAATTTTCAGAAAATTTCGTCCGACGCATCTTTCGCCTACTGTGCGTCCACCCATGATATTCACACATTTTTTGTAATCATACTTATTTTCTGAACTAGCTTTTGCTCGCGACTTCGTCCACGTGAAATTTCTCAGAGATCCTTAATTTTTTTTTGTTATGATTATAATGTATATGCACTCAAACAAAACTTAGCTTTCTAGTAGTGAAATTATTTTCAGAATTGCACCATTAGAAAAAAAAAACTACAGCTTTAAAGTCTTAGTATAGGTATTAATATTAGGCATTGTTTTCAGCTGAACGAAGAGCACAGTTAAGTCGATCGCGGTCGCGCTCCGGTCTAACAGGCGCCATGACTACACGGGAACTAACGAAGTAAGTTTATCAATGTATTTATTTTTGAATGTCACATAATTAATATACGTGCCGTGTGGTGCCGGCCGCGAATAGCAGCACCCCTTTTCTACCCGTGGGTGTCGTAGAAGGCGACAGAGGGATATTGACCAGAGAATGGGCAGCAGCGTCCTTCTAAGTACCATAACACCTACTGCGATCGCCAACATGCATAGACCAAGCATGACGATTACGGCTGAACCCTCCCTTGGGGAAAACCTATGCCCTGCAGTGGGCGTCTAAAGGTTGGCATGATGATCATGATGAATCAATATTCGATGCTGCGCTCCAAGACACAAATCGCCGATGTCAGTCAAAAAGCAGTCAGGTTTAAGTGGGACTGGGTCGGCCATATCTGCCGCATGTCGAACGGATCATGGGCTAACACAACCACAATGTGGGTCCCGGAAAACGTCCAGCAACATCGTGGTAGACCCCGTTGAAGATGGCGGGATGAGCTTGATACTTACAGGAGGAATTCCCTCTTGTAAGCGGCAGAGAGGGTTGAAGAGAGAAGAGAAAGGAAAAAGTATAAACGCGAAGAACTGATCGGTCGTCTTCCGAAGAATTCTCACTGATTTCGGAGAATCGAAGCCTATGAATTCGCTTGTCACAAGGAATCCGTTCTGCGGCAGTGTAAATTGAGCCTTATAGCTTTCCACATTCATACCTAAACGTTTCTTCACGACATGTTGGCGAGTACTGTACAAGATTTTGACTAAATTATTTTTTTTTCTAGTGAATTGCTGGGCAACGCGTGATGAAACTCACACCAAGTGATATTAGGAACTTAATATGACATAACACTTGACATATTCGCAGCAAAATGTATTTTTTTGAAAATATTTTTTTGACATAGAATTAATTTTGTCTATCTTTCGGTCTGACAGTTGTCTACATAAATTAGTAAAAAAGAATTTTTTTTTTACTGTTCAGTTTCAAAATATTTATTAATTATTTCTTTGGGATATCTTTTTAAAAATGCCTCATAACGCTAGAAAAATATATATTATTGTTAATTTTTAGAGAAATATTATTAAAAGAATCAGAATGCTGTGAATGTCAGGTGCTCAATTGAATTTATATTGCATAAATAATATTTATACACAATTTATTTTAGTTTGGCAATATTATGATAAAGATTTTGTTTTTCGAGCGAACTGTTTTATCAATATTTTTAAGACTGTACTAAACCGCATGTGAAAGTTGCGGCCATAAGTGCGAGTGAGACGGTGAATGATTCATATAGGACTTTACAAATCTTAACTTTAACAACTAGAAACTTGATACTCGTGCCATCTCGCTCTGACTTATAATAACGTTTAGTATATTAATCAGTCTTTACATACATCTTATAAAATGCAATATCGCTTTGTCTGACCGTTAGTAAGTTTATAACTCGAGAACTTAACTAGTTTACATGATTTTTATTTACAAATATTTTTATTCTATATCAAGATTTTAATGTAAAATTATTATTGTCAGCTAAAGTTACATTAACAGTGCAATAGGCAGGATTACCGCTGGCAAGTGGAAACACTCACTCAACAAATCTGAAAATGTTTAAAAAAAAATCACCAAATGGTGATCACATAAAAGTTTGTGCAATATAAATTTGATAATAATAGTTAATAAGTATAAATAATAACATTATTGTAACGATAAAAGACGTAAGTTACTTGCGTAGAAATTAAAAACATTATGGAATTAATGGAAACATCTAAAAAGACTTTTTGTTAAAGTTTTATTATCTTGGTAATGTATGGAACACTCCTTTTTACTCTACTCAAAAAAGGAGGGGGTAAAACATTGACTCAATATTTTCTTTTTTTTTCTGGAAATAGAGTAAACAGGAGGTATTATAGTGCACAAGTGTGTAAAGTCACGAGCATAAATATGTATACAGCAATTTTCTCGTAAAATAACTATTTCAACTTGTAGATAAAACATATTTTATACTAGTTTGGGATCAAAAATACCATATTCGTAATACCATAACATTTCAAACAGTTTAGGAGAAAATCAGTTTAGAATGAGACCAACTGTTTACATGTTTCTGCTCGTGACTGTACGCAAACACAGTTTCGCTCCCTCTTCCCTCACTCTCATGGTCCGGTGGGACGGCAATCCGACACGACCGGAGAGAGATCAGGCGCAGGACCAACGGCCTATAAATAAAAAGTGGCAGAAATATGTAATGATATTATTAAACCAAGATAATGAACCTTTAACTACGTATATATTTGTCCACATTTATGTCTGTATATATTGCTAATACGGATGTGTATTTTGTATGTAAATGCTAAATAATTTGGCGTCGACTGCCTTATTAGCTTAAAAGCCTTCCATTGCCATATTGGCCTTATGTTTAAGAGAAAGAGCTACATTTTAAAAAACGCTAGTTAAGTCAACAAAATCCTGGTCCGGCTGGTTTTCGTAGAGCTTTGACAGTCATAATGGGCAGTAAGAAACCTGCAAGTCTGACAACCAGTCTTACCAAGGGGTATTGTGTTACCCAGTAACTGGGTTGTGATGATTAGGTAGGCCAAGTAGCACGCAATGCAAAGCACGCAAAATAATGTGTGTACGGGTGCGAACAGTGATGGTATTCAAAGTTCAGTTCAGTTCGTGGCTGTCCTCATCGGCGAACTCGACATCGTGTCAGCCGTGAAATTGACGTCGAGCTCGACGTCTGTTTTTGCTTAGCGAATATCGTTTTTCATATTATGAACAATCAAAAGCGCCTAATTATTCAACCTTGAGTAGTTCTATCAAAAGCCGATAATTCACGTGTCGCTAGCGCTGCGTAACCACGGGTTAATGAAGACGATAATGCAACTCGCCGCTGCCGCAGCGTCGAGCTTTAGGTTGTGTTACTTAGATAATAGCACCTCAGAAAGTTCCCAAATATGGTTTAAAACAAAAAAGCATGTAACTTTTGACTTAATTGAATGTCTTTTTACGAATATATTAATTATAATGAAGCTCTTTCTCTTATAATTTTATCTTTAATTAAAATTACTGTGGCCTAATAAAAACTTTGTTGCAATTTTATAACTGTAATGCATATTCATTTGTCAGAAGTTTCGTCCAAAAATGGTTCAACTCGTCTCATATATTAACCTGCAAACTTCTTGAACATAGCACTTATTGACTTTGACTGTCAAAATACGCCTGTAATATTCTCCCGCCCGAATTTCGGCCACTGCGGCCAATCTCAAAGGTGTCTATTGCCCCTCAGATTATGAAACAAAAGTCAGATAGATCGTGCGGAACACTAAGAGTGAAGCCAAAAAAGCAAATACAAATTGAAAAGCGAATGCCGTGATTGTAACAATTTTTTGTGACAATCTCGTGATTGTATTCGCTTTTGAATTTGTGTTTGTATTTTTATTTGTTTTTTTTAACGATGCAGCGTTTCGTGCTATACTGACTAGTGACAGTTAAGCACGAAGCGCGTTGGAGTATTCGCTTTTGAATTTGTATTTGCTTTTTTAGCTTCACTCGCAATGTTCCGCGCGGTCTATCTGCCTTTTGTTTCATAATCTGAGAGCTTTGCGCGTTTGGGCAAGCGTAGTGTGGGACGCCCTGCGGCACGATGGACCGACGATAGCAGGTGGCTGGCAGCAGATAGATACGGACTGCCCAAAACCGGGTTGGTTGGCGATCTCTGTAGAACGCCTACGTTCAGCTGTGGACGGCATTATATGTTGACATTGTCAAAATGTGTAAAGTCCCTTCCACCGTGTTTTCAGTCAAATAAAAAAAATTTGGCTAGCCAACTTGCCCCCATACTTGAATATCTTTTACTTGTGTCAAATATACTCAAAAAATAAACGCGGGATATTACTAACTCCTGTTTTAAAAATTATACATGCGGCCTACGTTTTTTAAAGAAATATTATTTTGGCCTGAGGAGGATATCTGTTTTTATATAAGCCATAGAAAAAGAAATAATAATTCGTATTGGAGTAAGACAAGGGCATATTATTAGCCCCTAAGTTGTAAGGTTGTACGAAGTATTATTACATTTTCTATTCTTTAGGCGTCGAAAGTATTGTGAGCTAACTCATTTTGTATAGAAAATATTAATTTTTATTTAGTTTTAACTATGCATTTGTTTTATTTCACACGAAAAACGATGTAAATGTAATGATTTTTTTTATAATTTTAAATAAATATAAATAGTAAGTTTTTTTTTAATGTTTATAGGTGATAGAATATTTGCAATCAGCGTCATAATATTGTTATTATCACTTTTTCATGTTAATACGTCACAATTACTTAATTAATATCACATCTGTGACTTTTCTGAAGTCTGTTCGCCGAGCGTTGATAAGTATTATGAAAACGTCTAAGAATATCGACTGTCGCTTTATTATCGCAATCTATATGACGTGCGTCGCTTATCGCCGCGCGCACTGAGTGTTGTGGTACGAGGTATGCAGGGGTTGTCAAGCACGAGGCCGTGAGGGGTAGCAGAAGCGGCAGCCTTGTTATAGAGTCCGTTTCACCCCTGAGAGCGACGCTTCAGTCGCCTTCAACATTCGAAAATAAGCTCTATTGCTATAGTTATAAGCATACCACATTTAAGTTCCAATCATATACCGTGTGACTTCTTACATGACGCAGGCTTTAATAAATAATTTGCAGGTCGCAATTATTAATGAGTTAAGAATCCCTGTTATTTTAATCACCTCGACGAACAGACTTTAGCAATTCATGATTTAAATCGAAATACGCAAAAAAAAACTTAAGTATCTTTTTTTTATCATAGAAACAATTACAATGGCCAACATGCAAAACAAGTTTTTTTTTCTTATTAAGTAGGTATATCACAATGATCATGATTTTAAGAAATATGTTTATGAAGAATTTTAATGGGCAATGTACAATACATATTTTATCTAATATTTATTGCCAATGTAACTTCAAAATGGTGTCTTAGAAAACAAACATTGAAAAAAGAAATAGAAAAAAAACCTTGATTTATTTTAAACCTGTCATTTATCCTTGTCACTTAGGTATTTATTTAAAAAATATAACTATGGCCCTAATATCATATTTAAAAGACATTTTTATGCACAAATATTAGCTTATATTTAAGACAATATTATAATTGAATTGAAAATTCTTTGAGTCTTATGTTTATAGTTAACATGCCGCTGACTGTACCTAGTATATATGTATACATGTAAATATATTTTTGTAAAATGTTACATTTTTACTTAATAATAATGTTTTTAAAACTATTTTGTTGTTTTATTTACAAACTAGATGCGGACAAGCCACCTGTCTATCAGATATCATAATTTATCATTGGGAATAGGGTTACTAGATCCTAAGATTTAGGTAAAAAATGCGGACACCTTAATTTATCAAATACTATATTCTGCCCGCGACTTCGTCCGCGAATGTCGGTTATCGCAAATGCCGGGGTGGTCGCCCGGGGCGCCAGGTACTATAGAGCGCCGCGTGGGCCGTGTGCGTTACCCCAGCAAAATAATGTCGAAAATAGTAATTTAAATGTTACAGGCAATTAGTTGCCCAGCTTCTGTAATTGTTGCGCACATTTTTAAATTTGTTGCACATATAGATTTTGAGTTATTCCACAAAAACATTTCCTGCTGGGGTAACGTTACCGCAGCCAGACATTTTCTTTTATAATGGGAATATTGAAATAAATATTAGCCATATAATTAGTAGTCTAGACGAGGTAAATGTTGCAACCTATTTTGTATTTGTTCTTCCTTCGACTGCGATGTTATTCAAGATTTTGCTGGAGTAACGTTTGTGGTTTTGCTGGATCTCTGAAACGGATAAGCTGATTCTTATCATCTTTTTTACATGATTTCTTAAGAATTAGTTTGAATTAGTTGGGTAATAAAAAAACAAAATTAAAGCACCATTCAAAGGTTATTTAATTAAATATAAAAACACTTCAATAGGTCCTAACACTTTGAATAAGAGCTCGAAAGACTTACTTTAAACGTTGTTTTGTAGCTTGTATCTGTCTTCAAATGTATGTGAAGTTTCATTAGTATCCTGTTAGTAATAAACAAATTATGATGAAATTCAGTACTCCACTTTGACGGTCATAATGCGCGCTTCGTTATTTGGCCTCCGATAACCCTGTATGTGAATATATAAACTAAATGATATATCAATAATTAGTTACTTAGTTCAATTATATTCCTGTAAAAGTTTAGCGCAGTACATACAATAATTAACGAGATAATATTTTACCTGTAAATAAAACTTAATAACACAAATTCAAAACACTTGTGTACGTACACATCCGTACTAAACTTGTAAACCTATCCTACATATTTAAGAAGGTAGCATAATGTACTGCGCGGTCGCTTTTTTGTAACCACCTTAATATAGTCGGGTTATCACGGTGTTGCGCTTCCTAATGGCTTTTATTTTATCATCTCGTTAATTATTGTATGTACTACGCTGAAATTTTACAGGAATATAACTGAACTAAGTAACTAATTATTGATATATCATTTAGTTTATATATTCACATACAGGGTTATCGGAGGCCAAATAACTAACCGCGCATTATGACCGTCAAAGTGGAGAACTGAATTTCATCATAATTTGTTTATTACTAACAGGATACTAATGAAACTTCACATACATTTGAAGACAGATACAAGCTACAAAACAACGTTTAAAGTAAGTCTTTCGAGCTCTTATTCAAAGTGTTAGGACCTATTGAAGTGTTTTTATATTTAATTAAATAACCTTTGAATGGTGCATTAATTTTATTTTTTTATTACCCAACTAATTCAAACTAATTCTTAAGAAATCATGTAAAAAAGACGATAAGAATCTGCTTATCCGTTTCAGAGATCCAGCAAAACCACAAACGTTACTCCAGCAAAATCTTGAATAACATCGCAGTCGAAGGAAGAACAAATACAAAATAAGTTGCAACAATTACCTCGTCTAGACTACTAATTATATGGCTAATATTTATTTCAATATTCCCATTATAAAAGAAAATGTCTGGCTGCGGTAACGTTACCCCAGCAGGAAATGTTTTTGTGGAAAAACTCAAAATCTTTATGTGTAACAAATTTAAAAATGTGCGCAACAATTACAGAAGCTGGACTACTAATTGCCTGTAACATTTAAATTACTATTTTCGACATTATTTTGCTGGGGTAACGCACACGCGTGGGCCCAACTTAACCACTTAATTTGAATAAGTACCTATTTTGATTGAACTAAAGGAAAACTAGACTCAGCGTATTAACTTTTTTAGACTTATCTCGTAGGAGTGAGTTTGATGTATTCTATGTCTATCAAACACGACCTCTCATGTCGAAATGGTCGTGTTTGTCATCTCTCACTAAATAATATAGAACGAATTATAGGCTACAGGCGAGAAATTGAAACTCGTATTAGGCCCTCTGCCACTTTTCTTTCTTTGCTTTTTACATTGTCGTAAGTTCACTAGCATATCAAAAATCCTTTTTGGAAAACTTTGGTTAGGCTTAGCCTAAGACTAACCTAAGTTTTCCAAAAAGGATTTTTGAGCCACTTAGGTTATCATTGTCGGCCGTGGTCGAGTCGATGGTCGACAGCGCAGAGTCCTGGGACGCGGCGGTTTCCTTCTGCGAAACTGTCATGTCGCAGAAGGAGGCCGCGGAAAGGGAGAGGGAGATCACAACCTCCCACTCTACCCGCAGCAGGCGCACCTGGTGTCGCGTCGGCGGAGGGCGGATAAGGCCCTCTTTCAGCCCCCCTAAATGGGTCCAGGGACGACAGACTCGGGAACGTCTGTCGCCCCGCACATATCAGGACCCGAGGTGGCGGCACGCTGTGTTCCACGCGCGCCCCTCCCCCCCATGACCCGAGAAGTGGCCCGCCCAAGTGGGCCGGCACCAGTCGAGGGTTGCGGAAGTATCTCCAGTTCCCGCGACTACCGACGTAGGTGTGAGATGGAACACCGGGATGGTTTTTAGTCAGTAAGATTTTGACAGACCTCTCCGCCCGCCCCAGGGCGGAGGACATCCATGACGATTATCCACTCAGGAAGAAAAAAATAAACAAAAAAAAAAAGAAAAGCTTAGGTTATCATGAACTTATCTACGAATTAATTAAATATATTTATTATTTGCGTGGTAGCTAAATTAAGATAATAGGTACCATCAGTACGCCCATGGCGGGGAAGTCCCTGTAGGTAGAGCTAATAAGCTTAAAATAACGGGCAACACTTCTGAACACTTACTTGCGGTCTACAATGTCTCAAACAAGATCGACTCGGTTGGCCGCGCTATCTATTGAAAATCAAGTTGCAGAAAATCTAGATTTTGTCAGTCATATCAGAGAATTTGCTGACAAAAAAACTAGAAAAATAAGATTTTAATATTTTTTAATGGTTGTGACGTGACGTGACTGACAGACAATATAGATAGGTTCATTGTTTAGACAATTAAGAGCGCCCATCATGTCGTAGTTCCCATACGTAAACGCTCGTACGTGATTCTGGCGTTATAGCAAATTATCCTCCAAATAATTTTAACACACATCTTAATCTTGTGGTTAATTTAATATCTAGGTTCCTATGTAACGAAAAAGAAAATCCACTTTTTGCACAATTTTCATCTAAACTTTGGCCGTTCATAATGCAAACATAATTATTACATTGAGAAAGGAACAAAAACAGTTTGGTAGAAACCTTGCACATGTAATGGATATTTTAAATTACAACCCTTTTAAAAAAACATATTTGCCAATTTTCATGCGATGTTATAGCGTTCTCACTTGCGTTGACGTTGGCAGCTGCGCGGTGCAGGAGGGGCGACAGTATTCACAAGTTGACGTATCAGTGAGCTCCCGCGTCACGTCATCACACCCCTCCCGCACCGCGCAGCTACCTCAGATAAGTGGAAGAGGCCGGGCCATAATTGTATGAGCCTAGAGGTGGCAATCCAGGTCCAAGGTTAGTTGCAAATCCCCAACCGCTACCCTCTCGGTAAGGCCATGATGAAGCTTGGTGTAGAATCCTTAGTGCTTGGTGCGGTCGTCGAACGATAGCAGTGGAGCTGTCCACAGCTGGTCGTGGAGACTGTGAGTATCCTTACAATTTTACTGCCCTAGTTTTGACGTTTGACTTGATTTGATTAGGTAAACAAAACAAACAAAAATCGTTTATTGCACATCGTCACATTCATTTCTACATATAAATTAACTAATGTTGGGTAACACACTATTAAAGTGAGTACCTACTACTTACCACCGTACAGTAGTCTGTAGTACCTACTACTACCTACTAATGCTTATGTATAGTATAAGTAGGTAACGAGGTAGTAAAGGTTACGCACTCAACATAAATGTGGCCGAAGCGGTTGTTGAAAGCAGGAGCAGATGGCGCTACATAGTCCGTGGAAAGTTGGTTCCCTGATGGATCACGACCCCCAGCATTGCGGAAAGGACGCAAGGGCCTCCTCCTTGCGTAGTTTCCGCGAAACGATGAAGATCATGCAATATAATCATTCTGCTATAGAACAAATAACTTTTCTCACACAAGTAACTAAAATCATACCTATCCTTTTCTTTTTCTTTTTTTTGGTACGAGGTGTCTGTGAGACTCTTACTGACTAAAAACCACCCCGGTGTTCCATCTCACACCTACGTCGGGGGTCGCGGGAACTGGAGATACTTCCGCAACCCCCGGCTGGTGCCGGCCCGCTGCAGTGGGCCACTTCTCGGGTCAGGGGGGGGAGTGAGGTGTTAGACTCCCCCCCGAACGTCTTAGAGGGGCGCGCGTGGAACACTACGCGCCGATCATACCTATCCTAAGAGAACCTAACACTCCTTTTGGCTTTGCTGTAAGTATCTAGTCAGATACAAAATATGTACTTACAATGTTTGTTACTCTACAAAATATATTTTTCAAATAAACAAACGTTAAATTCTGCCAATAATTTGTTTGGTAACCATAACACTATTAAACACTGGTGATGGGCGGAGCGTTGTTCGTGCCAAGCCCCGCCCAGCGGCGCAAGCGCACGCGTCGATGCCGCTATTAGCTGCGGTACCATCTCGAAATAAAATTAAGGTTACCTACGTATCATAATTATACAAATATTATGGTTTTAAATTGACTGCCGGACTGGTGAAGAAAAATATTGTGCAATAACAGTCTGAAATTGAGAAACAGTAATAATGCAGATACTTAAGCTGTTGATACTTGCTGTAATTTAGGTAAGCAATTAGGAAAATGTCGTTTAGCAAGAAAAAAGAAAACTAGAATGATACAAAATCTCATTTAATCTCAAATATTGAGCATCTGGGTACTTAAAAAAAATATCATCTCTTTAAATACAGTACAATCACATAATACTTTAATAAATACTACTGCTACATTATTTAAGTGTATAAACAGGGTCACCGACATAGCTCTCAGGATACCTATGCAAGTTGAAATGGCAACGGGCAGACCACATCGCTCGAAGAACCGATAACCGATGGGGAAGAAAGGTTCTCGAGTAGCGACCACGATCCGGAAGACAGAAATAAAATAAGCACATTGCTTTGTGTTTATTACATTGCGTGTTACAATACGGTCAACGAAACTTGGCGCGTCTGAAGTTAGCTGTTTGGCTGCGCAATGGAACTTTTAGGAACGAAATTGTCTACTGCGCAGCTAATCGGCTAACTTCAGACGCGCCAAGTTACGTTGACCGTACCTACTGTACCATTTATAGAATTTTTTCACAGCGAAAATAAAAGTAGTTTCCCTGCACTAAAAATTGTCTAACTTTACTAAGTTTAATCTATAGGTACTAATATTATAAAGCTGAAGAGTTTGTTTGTTTGTTTGGTTGAACGCGCTAATCTCAGGATCTACTGGTTCGAATTGAAAAAATATTTTTGTGTTGGATAGTCCATTTATCGAGGAAGGCTATAGGCCCATGCGAAGCCGGGCCGGGTCGCTAGTCGGTAATAAAAGTAGTAACAACTATGTGATGTGTCTTTTACACTCCATATGTTATTTTGTGTTTTTCATCATCATCATCATCATCAGCCGTAAGACGTCCACTGTTGAACATAGGCCTCCCCCATAGAACGCCACAACTCTTGCAACCTGCCGCTTGCATCCACCGGTTACCCGCGACCTTGACGATGTCGTCGGTCCATCTGGTGGGAGGCCTACCAACGGTGCGTCTTCCGGTTCGTGGTCGCCATTCGAGAACCTTTTCGAGAATTTTGTGTTTATGCAGTTGAATAAAAAAATTGTCTTATTATGGTGTCACGGCGTGTCTTTGGTATTGCTTGAGAGAGCTTGCACTATACATCGCAGTCTTGCTAGACTGTTAACGCCGCAAGATGTGTTGTCATCTGTAACAAAAACGTATGGTAAAAATATGAACGTAAATAATTTGTTTATATCATTGTATGGCAAGCAAGTCGACGCCTCTATGATGACTATACATCTGTATTGCCAGAGGCCTTGCATATGAACATTGGCCTAAGAACTTTGTCTATAGTTACTAATATTTTAAAGAGTAGTGTAGTAGAAAGAGATATTTGTAAGTTATTTTATTATGTTTCGGTAATCTCCGAAACTACTCATCCGATTTCGAAAATTCTTTCACCATTAGGGAGCTACGTTATCCCTGAATGCTTTAAGCTATATTGCATTACCACAAAATTAGGGATCCTTGAGAAAATTCTCGCTAAAAGTACAAATTACTAAACAAATTATGGACGTGAAAGTCTGAAATAAATTATTATTATTATATGCCATTCTAGAAACAAAACACACCGGCACCCATCCCGGAACACACAGCACCGCTGCTTTGTCGCAGAAATAGGTAACTAGGAGAGCTCAAAGAGAGAGAGAGAGAGAGAGAGCAAAGAGCTCTTATAAGAAAGAGGAGGATAAATGTCAATTAGGCTTGGTTTTGCCAAAACGTTGCCACGTCTATAAGTATACCATTTTTATAAGTAAGTAATTTGCCTGTGTTTTCCCACTACAAGGCAAAGGTCTCTCTAGTCTCCTTTCAGTACTCTCTATCAAGGGCTGTTTGGGACCAGTCTTTGTCAAAAGAGTCTAGATCATCCCGCCACCTCTGCCTGGGCCTGTCGCGATGTCGCTTGCCATGTAAAGGAACACATTGGGCGTGCGTGTTTGGCCCAATGATCTCCTGACATGCGGCAGATGTGTCCAGCTCAATTCCACGTCAGCGTGACAGCTTTCCTAACGACATCAGCTAGTTTTGTGATGGAACGGGTGGTAGCATTCCTAACACGGTCTTGAAGTTTTATGCTCAGAATACCTACTCCGCGCCATAGCTGTCTGGCAAACCGCGAGCGTGGACCTCTGCTGATTTGTCAAAGACCATGTTTGACAACCATATGTGAGGATAGGAAGAATACACACGTCGACGAGTTTTCTCTTAAAGGACAGTGGTCAATCAATAGACACACTTTTAATGAGCTGTCAAAACTCGATTCCCCTATTTATACTTATGACGTCACTTGTAGGTTATCTTTTGCCAACTCAATTGCCTACCTATTTATAGATTTTAAAGTTAATTATAATTCATAATTAATAGGATTATCAAGGCTAGAAATCAAGTTCTGTTTTGAAATTATTGGTTATTGGTGCTATCCAATTCAACAGTTCAACGTACCGACCGAATCTGTCAAATTTCTATGATAGATTTTTAACGTTAATTGGGAAAATTTGAGTTTTTTTTTTAATAATAATAATTTCATTTAAAAAAATAAAGTTTAAAAACTAAAACCCGACCACAACAAAAAGTGATCTAAAAAGTACGAAACAAGAAAATATTTCATACAGAAATCAAGACATAGGTACAAAATGGTCAAGGTAAGCCGTGGTTGCATGCCTGATCCCATATGAGTGCGATGAACATGAATTATAATAGCATGCAACCACGGCTTACCTCCTTGACTGACTACTTGATGACGACATTGGATTCGGTGACACGTCATGTAGCCTATAACCAGAGCGGACGATCAAGACGCTTCTCATTTGTTCAGTTCTGATAAGTAGTTTTATTTTTATTTTTTAGTTTAGGAGCTATGAGCGAACAGATGAACATACATACTTACATACATAGCCTGTCAAATCATAACCCTCCTTTGGCTTTGCCGTAGTCGGGTAAAAAATGATTTGGCATAAGAAATATATTTTTGCTTAAATATAAATTACATTTCTAAGACTTCCGTGCCTGAACTAGGTAATCCTGTTTCAGGCGAGAAGAGCTAAATAATGTTATAAAATAAATAAACAATCGGAAAGTCAAATCAAAAGAAAGTTTTGGATTGCTTGATATGCTGACTAGGTACTGTACATTGAACTATTGCTGGTTATTAAACTAACACAATTGGCATATTCGAATAGCAGTGATAGTAGATTATACTTACTACTTAGGAACGGCTTCTCTTTCTCTGTCTTAGTCTCTCTTGTGTCGTAGCACCGCTGTGACGTCACCGGGGACTCCATGTAGCTCTTACAACTTTCTGACTCCAACTAGAGATGAAAAGAATAATGATTTTATTTTCACATACGAGTTTTCATGTTAAAATTAAAAGACGAAGGTCTATGTCATCTTAAAGGCAATGAGAGAGGTCTATATTTGCTAGAAGTAATTTTGAAGAGAAAGGGAAAGGTGAATATTTGCGCAAAGTCATTTTAAAGACCATGAGGCAAGTCCTGTGTGTTTTCGTACAAAGTGGACTTTAAGGCAATGGGAGAAGTCTGTATTCACTCTAAAGCGTCTTGAAGGCAATGGAAGAGGTCTATATTTGTAATTTTCCTGTGTGTTTGAATCAGAAATGCGGACATTCGCAGAAGAACCAAAGTAACAAACATGTAAACTGTCAAAAAGAAGGAACAAAAAGATACGTATACAAATGCTTCATCATCATCATTTCAGCCGAAAGACGTCCACTGCTGGACATAGGCCTCCCCAAGGAGGGGTTTTGTCATAACCGCCACGCTTGGCAGGCGGGTTGACGATCGCAGTATGGTTGTTACAAAGGCACAGAGAACGCTGCTGCCCATTCTCTGGTGAGTCCCTTAGTCGCCTCTTACGACACCCACGGAAAGATATGGGTAATGAATGCTTAATTCTAAGGAATTCCTTCTAGCATACCTGCTATAGAAGATCGTGTCGAAAGAGATGTAGGTGACGGTGTCTACCGTGAGTAGAAGAAGGAATGAAAATGAAATACATAAAACTATTGACTATACTGACTAAATAATATAAGAATAAACCTACGTATACAACCTTGTATCTACGTACATCATCACCCAGTGGTTAAGATGCCCGCCTCTCAGGCAAGAGGTTGTAGTTTCGACACGCAAATGAGGACCAATGAGACTTTTCAATTCATAATAGGTACTAGTCTATCTTGGACATCACTGGCATCGGTGAAGCAAAATATCGTGAGGAAACCTAGATTTAAAATTAGCATATAAGTCTGAAATCATCAATCCGCCTTGAGCGCACGTGGTAATAAATACTTGTGCCTTCTCTGTATGAGAAGAGGTTTGCAGCTTTGAGCTGCAGGACTAAGCATGGTAATAATACGATTTTGAGTTCTTGTTTTAACGCGGCAGTTTGAAGTCAAGACAACAAATTCCAAACCGCTTCATCACTAAATCAAATCGAGATACCACACAGGAACAAACTACAGCAATGCTTATCAAACAATCTGTCTCTTTCAAAGCTAAATCCCTCTATTATTAGCGTAGACCACACATTCGCGTCTGTTCTCGACCAGCGATTTCGAATTGTCGACCACTTTCCGGTGACACGATATCCTTTTGTATTTATTTGCTATAATAATTCATCTTCTTGCTATGCTTAGATTATGAAACAAAAGCGAATACCTACAATCTAGTGATTGTATTCGCTTTTGAATTTCTGTTTGTTATTTCTAACGATGCGGCGCTTGCACTGTGTTGTACTGATTCGTGTCAGTACAGCAAGAAGCGCGATTGTAGGTATTCGCTTTTGAATTTGTATTTGCTTTGGTGGCTTCACTCTCAATATTCCGCGCGGTCTATCTGCCTTTTGTTTCATAATCTGAGTTGCTATGAATATTGTCCTGGTACCTAATACATATAATTATGGACTCATAATGACCGATATAGTGAAGGAAATAGCCAGAGTAGCCGGCGAAAATATTCTTACCTACGTTTATACCAATATTTACAGCCCCAGTATCTAAGTAGTTGTATGTATGGAGGGTAGAGAGTAGCACTATTTCATATATGGAGAAGTTAATAGAGTGTTTATAGCTTTATGCAGCAAGTTACAGTTTCAAGACCCGTCAAAATGGCGCTAGCGTAAGGGCCCTTTTCCTGTCATGCGTATTTTCGCCCGCGCGCGGATCAGCATGCTGGCTGCCCGCATCCTATCATTTCATACAAATGTTTTTTCTATCATGCGGGCAGCACGCGCGCGGAACGCGGATTGGCTGCGGGCGGCCGCATGCGTGCGTGCTAACCGGATGCGGGCGATGTTCTTCTGCCTTTAGTTGTTGTTTTTACCGAACGCGGGTTGCACGCATGGTCACAGTACGCACGAGTTTAGTCACTGGCGACACGCACGACACTGCAGCGGCAAACGAAATCTTTGTACTGCGTGTGGCCAAGATCGGAGCTATCACCCGCATGCGGACCAGGGCCTCAAGTCTGCTATTACAATAGTGTCAGAATGGTCTATCATTGATTTCATACTTGTTGATTTTGACAGGTTTGGTAATCTACTAATATAATGGCGTCATTATGACTTTCCAATGGTCATCCACTGACACGCCATTGAAAGAAATGATATAGAATGGTAATCTCGTACAAAATGACAACTGAATGACTGACTTTCGCGGTAATCTTTTTGACAGTTCCTTTGATCAGTGACCTACCATTAGAACGTCATTGTGCAGTCATTGCTTTTAATTCGACCGACCAATGATCGACCATTATGAATTTAGCAGATTACGAACTTTTAGCAAAATGACAATGGTATCGTGTTGGAATGACGAAATTATAAAAATAGCAGACTTGGCCCCCTGATCCACACACGGGCGAAAATATGCATGACAGGAAAAGGTCCCTGCACAAGGTATGGTATGAATGTAGCCATAGATCCGTGAATATGACAGTTGTTGACAAATTAAAGTATGCCAATTGCCAAGTTAGAATTATTTTACCCGGTCGCGATTGTGGCGCCGTCCTTATGTGGCACATTTTAACGCACACAGTAAATGTTTTTCCATACACAGAGTTCATGCTCCTTCCCTCTACCTTTTATAGTTGTACATGGTAATAAGAAACTTAAACGCGGGAGTGATTGTAGGTCGGTATTTAATTTTTAAAATAGGTAAATTGGTGTCAACGTCAATTTTTTTGAAGTAAAACTTCTTTCTTGTGGCGTAAGCTGGTGAATGCGTGACTAGAGCGTTAGGAAAAGTGTAATCTGGCGAGGCGAACGAAAGTTGACAGGGAGATATAAGTTAGTGAAGATAGAAAGAGAGAGAGTTAAGTTTCGTATATTATTGTACGGGCAAGAGAGAGAGGTGCGAGCACACATTTTCTTTCTCTCAACATATTATGTACATACATATAGATGGAGCTAAAGAAGTTTTACTTCAGTCGTGTGGTCTAAAGCTCCTCGTATTTTTTTTTATATTGTGACATCACTGAAGGCGGAATGAGGAGCTCGTGGTTAAGTAAATGCCGTACAGATTGATCGGTCAAATGTCAAGCTACGCTTGCCGCGGTCGGTCTGTGGATGGGTGACCATCCATTCCATACCGAGTTCCCTCCGTGCCTCGGAAAGCACGTTGGTCCCGGCTGTCATTTGTAGATTTTTGACAGTCAGTCTTACCAAGGGGTATCGTGTTACCCAGTAACTGGGTTGTGGAGGTCCGATAGGCAGTCGCTTCATGTAAAACACTGGTATTCAGCTGCATCTGGAAGCCGACCGCAACATATTTGGGAAAAGGGTAGGAAGATGATGATCACTGAAAACCTATTTTTGACATGTCCGATTTTGAGTAAACATTAAAATGGTAACGTCAGTATGAGTGAGAAAGACAGCTTTATACGAAACCGAACTCTTTCTAATAGTCGATGCGCCATATTAACGACCGCGCTCTGTAAAATCACATTCACATAAAACATGTAAACGCTAGGTCTGCGCGTGTGTCTATTTCAGGGCACGTGCCGCGTCGGCGAGCTTGTCAAATGTGGTAGTTACAGATTCGCGAAGATATACAAGCACCTGCTTTTAATTACTTAGAATTTTCTATAATAAGAGTTAAGGGTAAGTAGCGATCGATTTGTGTGGGTAGTGCCAGTTTTCATTAACACTAAGCGGCACTTAAATGCCTGAATGTTATTGCACTGTTCGATTTTCAACTCTAAGTGCTAAACTCGCCGTATGGTACCGGTCGCGAATAGCACCACCCCATTTCTACCCGTGGGTGTCGTAGATGGCGACAGAGGGATATTGACCAGAGGATGGGCAGCAGCGTCCTTCTGAGTACCGTAACACCTACTGCGATCGCCAACATGTATCGGCCAAACATGGCGATTACGGTTGGACCTTCCCTTGGGTGGGACTATGCCCAATTGCCCAGCAGTGGGCGTCTAAAGGTTGACATGATGATGATGTGATAATGTCAAGAGTTGGATTATTTTACCAATATATAGGTATAATATTTAAGGCAATAGATCGTTCATGGTTAGGCTACGGTTGCCGCGGTCTGTCTTCAGATGGGTGACCATCCACTTTATAATTCAAATCTTTATTGCATATCACATGTGATAACAAGGACATACATACCGAAACCCTATCGTGCCTCGGAAAGCACGTATTTAAGCCGGTTGGTCCCGGCTGTCTCTCCTAAATCTTTGACAGTCGTTATGGGTAGTCAGAAGCAAAGTATTCTGTGTCAGAAGCCAGAAAGTCTGACAACCAGTCTTACCAAGGGGTATCGTGTTATCTGGTAAGTGAGTTGTGGAGGTTACACAGGTAGTCGCGCCATATAAAATATTGGTATTGCTCTATCCAGTAAGTCTGGAAGCCGATCCCAATATAGTTGGCTAAAAGGCAAGACAAGTGAAAACGGGCAAAAGTTTCGTATGGCTCGGTCGAATTGAAATGTGAATACGGAGATAAAATAACTACTTATTATTTTTATCTCCTTGTTTTTCAATGACAACATAATCAGCCAAATTCATTTTACCTACCGAGGAGGCTGTATGTTATTGGCAAAAACAAAATAGGATCCATAAGAGTACCTACCTATACACGCCGAGCAAATTTTCAAGCAAAAGTTAGTCAGTCTATAATTATCTAGCTTAATTCCCCCATCCCCATTCCATCATCGGGCACAGAGATATGGCGAAGCGTCACCGCTATTATATGGTTGAAGTTCCGCATACATAGGTAACGATAACTATGAACTTAACTACTCGCATACTTTTTTATTGTTTTACTACAATTTGCTACATGTTTCCTTTTATTTATTTATCTACTTATATTTAATATTAAAACTGGTTTACATCCGTAACACGTCACACATAAAGGTCCAGTAGAAAACCAGCGTCAGGCACAAGTGGTCTGCCATTTTATGCTGAACGGCTGCACCAAACAGACCCACTATTTGGGCATATCCACAGAAATCTAATCTACGGGCATACCCTATCCATAAGAAAAATAATTTTGAAAATCGAGTTACATTTGCCGGAGAAATCGCGTAACAAATATACAAAAAAAAATACAGTCGAATGGCGAACCTCCTTCTTTTTGAAGTCGGTTCAAATTAGGGATCCATAAAAAAAAACACGCATACAAAACCGCGGCCAGAAGCTAGTCAGTCTATAATTATGTATAGTTGGTACAGTGTCACGATGTTAAATTGTCATCTATCCACGTCCGCGGATTATTTATCGCTACACGTGCGCGTCGAGTCCTTTTAATAGATTTACACAGAATCGCGCGCTTATAGACGGCCAATCATTTTAATTGCTGTTCGGTTTTTTTATTTTGTAATGTTCGTTCAAATGGAGTTATGTTTCTTGGGATTTTGCGAAGTGGGTAGTGCATAGCAGTAATTAATTGACATAGGTGCTTTTTTGGGCTGTCAAAACGCTTCCTCATAGATTTTGGCAATGGCTGTAGTACAATGTGACGTCACTGTTTTTAACTCAATTGACTAAGTATTTATCGTAATGCAACTAAAAATCGAATTTTACCGATTTTGATTTTCGGACAGCATCTCTCAGGTCAATTTAAGGTTGTCGGCTGCATATCCGGAGTTTCCTGTGGTGTCTTAAAGTGATTTTAAGGCCTCCAACCGGGACAAAGTACTTATAAACTAAGCAACTACACGATAAGTACACCACCCGTGGGGTACAGGAGAGGGCACCAAAGGCTGCATCGGATTTCGATTATTTAGGAACGAGTTTAAAGCTACAGGTTTGGCGCAAGCTGGCACGAGCAAGGGTAGGGGTCCCGAACTGAACGTGTAGACCTCGGCTTATTTATACGACAAGCGACCCTCTGGGGAAAGTCTATCGGGCTAAGCCTAGATAGAGTGTAACGTTTCTACATAGTCTATGAAATAAAAGACTATGTAGAACTGTACGAATTGAATTTATTAGCTCTCACACGAAAGATTAGAAATGTGATGAGTATCAAAAACAAGTAAGTATTAAAATGAGAACTGACCTAAACGCACTAGGATTAGGCAGAGTCTTCTCTTCAGCCGATCCTGTACAGCCAGGCTGTGGATCATAATCCTTCTGGAAAACTCTGCCTAATCCTAGTGCGTTTAGGTCAGTTCTTATTTTAATATATACTTGTTTTTGATACTCATCACCATCACATTTCTAATCTTTCGTGAGAGCTAATAAATTCAATTCGTACAGTTCTACATAGCCTTTTATTACCTAGACTATGTAGAAACGTTACAAGAGTTCAAGTATTTTTTATATTTTTTCTGTATTCAAGACACGCAAGGGACTTTACCGACAGCCCATGAGCCCACCCAATACAAAAGTACTTAATCTTTTCATATTTTGGTTAACGAGATTATGTCCGGACTAGAATAGCACCCCCACCATTTCATCACGAGGGTGTCGTCGTAGAAGGCGACTAAGGGAAAATCCGGAAGTCGGGCAGCAGCGGCTTCCGTGTACTCAACAACTTCACTGCGATCTCCAAGACGCCTGCCAAGCGTGGGGATTATGGCAACCCCCCTTATGGGAGAAACCTTTGTTCAACAGTTGACGTCTTCTAGTTGATGAATCATCATCAGCTAGAAGACGTCAACTGTTGATCTATAAAATACCTCCATCATCAGATGGAGATATTTTATAGATAGGATATGGGCACTATTATCTAAGCTGGTGTAATAGCTATGCTTACCACGGCAGCAGCTCTTAACGCAGCTTGCAACCTTTCTATGTGTTGTATAGCAGCTCGTAATATCTCTAGCTTTGGCAGTCTCCCACTACCAGCCCTGGCTCTGATTCGCAGCTCCTCGAAGGCAGCATTTACCTGGAAAAGAAAAATATATAAGGATGATAAGTACTTTTAAACATTCAATTAGTACATTTAATTTTCAAAATGAGCGTACACCCTCATACCGCATACCTCTGCGGAGGATACGGGCACAAACGTTTTTTTTTTTATCGAACTGTGTGCTATTATATTTACTACAAGATTGCCCAAAACAAAAACACAAATACCTACGTACCTAAACAATAAGAGTAAAACAAAAACATGACTGGCAGTCATGTTTTGTTTTACTCTTATTGTTTACTGGCAAAAAATGAACTAAAACTTATTGAGGGTAGAGGCACACCCGCTACATTTCATAGAAACGAAACGATATAATTACCTACACTACTAAACAGACTATACAAATACGTGCGTGTGTGTGCGTGTCTAGGCGCCGCTTGAACTAAAACCAGTTTCGAGAGCACGTTCAACGCGGGAAGAGGTGAGGAACAGTGTTTCGGAGGGAGGCGAGGCGTGTCGCTACTTTACGGTAGTACTAATATTTATACTGTGCCTCCATACAGCAAACGTAAAAAAAAATTGGGGGACCGCTTTATAGTACACTTTTAAAACGTTCCCCGGCTGCGATGAAAATACACCTTGTTTTTTTTACTTTTAAAGCTAATTTTTGATCGTATTTTTAATTGATAAAATTATTTGAATCTATTTTTCTTTTATAACAATGAACAAAGCTAAATGATTCGAGCCACAAAATGGCGCTCATTTACAATTAGATGACAGTAACGTATATTATCATTAAAAACTGTAAAAGCATGTAATTTATTTCAGTATCTAAGGCTATTAGTACACTGACTTGCCTGGGATCGTAAATAAACGAAATAAAATGCTGAAAACGTAGGTGCATAAATTAGGGCTAATGATGTGTAAATTATGTACACTTGAGTGAAAATTATGTTTTTGAGGGAATTCCACTTCTGTAATGTAAAATTACGTAATTATTAAAAAAAAAACCGGACAAGTGCGAGTCGGTTTCGCTCACCGAGGGTACTGTACAAAGTAGGTACATATTCATACTAATAATATAAATGAGAAAGTAACTGTCTGTTACGCTTCCACGATGAAACGGCTCAACCGATTTTGATCTATGAAAACATCATGTACGCTAGAAAAAATCTGCATCTTTTTGATAAAAGAGGTGACAGACATAATTATAATAATAAAAATAGGGACCAACTAGTTCAACCAGGTTTCAGACTGGCTAAAGTAGATTCGTCTTTCATGGGGTACTGTTTAAAGTGTTACAATAAAATACCTCCCCACATTGTTCAACTAAATGAGACAAAATTTAAGTCTTGTATTAAACGCACACTATGCAACCGAGCATAATTATTATAAATTGAGTGATTACATAACTGATAAAAATGCTTGGCTGGATGCTGGTCTAGCTCCACAGCCATAAGGGTTCATAGATTAATTAGCATTTGTAACTATTTTTGGAGCTGCTGAAGATGTAGATCTATATTATCTTTGCATTGTATAAACTCAATGTGTTAGTATTATATAATTTATCGTAGCACATACATGTGAGCACTAGGTATGTTCTTTTCATTAATATTCTTTATTTACAACGAGCTTTTGTCCGCGGTCCGTGTGAATGTCGATTATTGCGGATGCAGACGAAGTCCCGGATTAAAAAGTGTATACGTGCTTTCCTAGGGTTTAAGCCATTTTCATATCAAATTTCATCAAACTCAAACTCAAAATCATTTATTTCAATTAAACCATTTACAGGTACTTTTGAATTGTCAGAGTCAGTCAGTCAGAAAGTTGAAGCTAGTTGCTCGTTCCAAACAGTAGGTTTCTATGGAGAAGAACGAGCAAGAAACTCCATGAACACTCTTTTAAAATCAGATAAATTTTACAAATTTAGGTTACATCATTCATGTTGAATCTAAGGGTACAATGTGAGAACAATGTAACACGTCTTGCATGTTAAAAGAGGTCTAGAGACAAATATAGTTATAATAACAATTAAAACCAAAATTTAGAATAACCGAGGCAGCTAAGAGATGACCAGTGCCAACCGACGGCGTCCGTTCACGAACATGACGCATGGATCGGCACCATTTAGCTCAACCATTTTGAAGGGAACCGAATGATCCAACACATGCGCCACCGGCAGCGAGACATTCAAGTGAGCATGACTCTCCCAACCGCCAGGGCATATTCAAGACAATGAATGGATTTGGTGCAACAAGGGCCTTACACAATAAAGTGAGTTTGGAGATAATTGAAGTTAAAGTTTTAGATGTATTATAAATTCTAAATAAATTAAGATACTTACATTTCTAGCGCTTTAAAAAAATTTGAGGGTACAATGAGTCTTAAGATTCTAGTATTTTTTTTTTTTTAACAAAGAAACTTCAAAATAATATATATTTTTAACCGACTTAAAAAAAAAGGAGGTTATCAGTTCGACCCGTATGTTTGTATGTATGTATGTATGTTTGGCCGCGATTATCTCCCGTTTGGCTGAACCGATTTTGATGCGGTTTTCAGAAAAGTGTTTGTTACATTTTGGGGAAGGTTTAAGTATTATTCATTATTATTCAGCGCTTTTTGAAAAAAAACAAAAACCGAGAAGACGTTTTCGTTTCTTCCATCTTTCCATCTTTGGAGAACTTTATATCTCTGTTTTAAATGTGTTGCCGTTCCTTAATGGATTTGGGTGACAATGAGGCACTGAAAAGGGGAAAATAAAAACTTTTTTGAAAAAAGAGAACCGCCTTCAAAAAGAAATAAAAAGTGATAAATAACTTAACGGTGGCAATACAAACCAACAAACAAAACAAAGCCACCGACATCCGAAACTAAAGTCATGTGTGTTCTGTGCTAAAGTTATTTATCACTTTTTAGTTTTTTTCGAAGGCGGTTCTCTATTTTCCAAAAAGTTTTTATTTATATACTTATGTTATCTGCCCTTGTTGCATCCAACCCGTAAATTAATTGGGCTCTCATATCTTAAAAGGTTGAATTTAGATGTGGGTTGGTTAGTTTCGCCAGAAATACTAAATTAAATTCGAAAAATAAGAATCATTTAATTACTTTGTTACTTATTCTGAACTAACGATTATAATTATTGTACTCTTCGATAAGAGTCATAAATAAAATACAGACCATTTCTTAACCAATTAAGGCATAAATAATCATTTTTATATAAAGTATTTTTATTTAAAGTAACAGCAATCATTTGGTTTCATTATTTTAAGTTTAATCATATCTGTGTGTGTCATCATCATTTCAGCCGAAAGATGTCCACTGCTGGACATAGGCCTCCCCTAAGTGTCGCCACATTGACCGGTCCCGTGCGACTCGCATCCAGTGGATCCCCGCAACCTTTACCAGGTCATCGGTCCACCTAGTGGGAGGCCTTCCAACGCAACGTCTTCCGGTACGCGGTCGCCACTCTAGAACTTTTCGGCCCCATCGGCCATCCGTTCTGCGAGCAATGTGCCCTGCCCACTGCCACTTAAGTTTGGCAATTCTTCGGGCTACGTCGGTAACCTTGGTTCTCTTGCGGATATCCTCATTTCTGATTTTATCACGCAAGGAAACTCCGAGCATAGCCCTCTCCATTGCCCTTTGGGTGACCTTAAGCCTTCTGGAAACGTGGTCGCTTACAATGGGCCTCACATTGTAAGCGACCACGTTTCGGTCCCGTATGTAATCTGTGTGTGTACCTATGTTTTAATATTTCCCGAATTTGCTCGACCCAACCGAATCGTCAGACTCATAGTCTCACTGACCTCCTAGATGGTCCAGGTAGACGTTCCTCTTGCCCTTGGAAAGTCAAAATCTGTTTGAGCCATTCAACGTTTTCTACGTTCATGTAAGGCGTCAACGATATCCATGCAACAACGCGGCGTAGCGAAACCCTCTTAATAAATATCTATCACGCCATCTAGAATCAATGAATCAAAATAAGTTTTTGTTATATGAAACTAGATGGCACAATGCTTAAGAGGAAACACCACGGGCTAGAGAATTGAAAATTAGGTATTTGTAAAATCTATTGCTGTCGCGCGATGCCCGAACACAAACCGCAGAGCTCGATAGAGACAACTGCAGCTTTGACCGAAAATACCTATTAAAAGTACACAAAATCAATGATTCGTAGTCCCCTGATTTCTTCTCCAAAACTTAACCGATTTAACTGCTTTTTTCATTAAAAAATAAAGAAAGGCTTTTGCCGTGTTCCTATGTTTTCTTTTTTTATATCAAGAGACTGACTGCATTGCCCCGTTGGATGGCAATGCTTAACCTCTGCCCAAAGTAAAAACCAGCTCTTGGATCACGAGAAGTGTCAACTAACCTTTTGGAAATTTCCTTAAAAAGGAGATGAGCACTCGGACCCCACGACCCGAGGGTTTCAACCCCAAACGGCTCGAAAATAAGGTTATCACCAAGGTGACTATACTTTCGCCGTTTGAGGTTTTCTGCAGCCGCAGCAGCAGCACCAGCACAGCACGCTGAGCTAGGAAGATGGGATGGCGCAAGAGTGTCGACGCACGTAGCGTCCCACACTAAAGGCCTACCCAACTTCCAAGGAAATAATGACATGCCGTCCGGTCTCTTGCCATCGTCGCGTGCCAAGCCGTTGGGCTCCAAAACTGCTGGAACGCCGACGGCGACGAGAGCACGACGAATGATGTCATTTATATTCGCGTGCCGCGCTATGCGACCTGCACTCCGGTTGCACGATAGGCCGTGGTGTCCGAGGCAGTTGACAGCTTCCCCACAGCGACAGCGATGAGGAGAACAACAAGATGCTCCTAAACGTAAGGAAGCAGCGAGGCGAAAAGTAGTGTCGTCAAACATAGTACCTACGTTTGACGACGGAAGTGCCAGAAGCCAAAGACCCGACTCCCATTTACCCACAGCCAGCAGACGCGCTCGCTCAGCAGAATTAGAAGAAGTGGAAAGTAAATTATTCTGTACTAACCTGCAGAGCGGCTCATCCCACCGCCTCTGAGAAGATGGATTGTCGGGTAAATCAGTGCTCGGGCAAGCAAGTTTCCAGGCGTCCATGGCCTCGGCGAAGCACGGCACATCAAAATCAACCAGTGTAGGAGCTAAAACATTCCTGATTAATTTTTCAACTGGCAACCCTTAGTGTCATCATACGTCGTCTCCTTACTTCCTTAATTTATTTCTACAAATTCAATAGTTTTTTGATATTTCCTATTAATTTCGCTACACAATTTAATATTACATCCTTATAATCAACCTTTTTGAAAAATAATTTATGATATATACAGTTTTAAACAGATTCAACCAAAAGTGACATAAGTCAATGAAAACCTCAAAAACTGAAAATAATTTCGATATATAATATAATCAGTGAACGGAAATATAACACCTAATGTACTACCTACGCACCGAGAAATTAATTGAAAATGAAGAAAAATACCTATATAATAATGGATCAGAAACGACGATGACAACATGATTTTAAGATCAGCAGCACGCCGAGCACGCCCACCATCTCCGGACCCGTCGCTCAGCTCCGCCTCGCCGCCGCCGGAACCCAGCCCTATAGTGAGTGCTGTGACACCGGCCTCGGCAGTTGCGTCGAGTTCGAGCGACGAGTATTTCTCTCCGCCGACGACGCCACCACCTGTGCGTCGGCGGGGACGACGCCGGCCGCCGGACAGCTTGGGACTTCGAGACCCACCGGTCTCTGATAGGGTCCCCGCTCCCGGTGGAAGTGTGCAGCGCATGAGATGGACGCAGTCATTTAATGAAAGTGTCATGCGCTCATACTATGGGGCTACAGAGGGGGGAAGTAACTTGACTGCGTACCGTGGTCGGATGCTCTCTCTGTTTCAGGTGCTTGAGCCAGCTGTCAACGTGTCGGCACAGCGACTGTCATTAATTTTTCTCTCTTTTTTTTTTTTTTTCTCATTAATTTATATAATCAAGTCAAATTTGTTTTCTGAATGTTTGAACACAGCGGAAAATCATGCCAATTTTTTAGGTTTTTGAATGTTCATAATTATCTCTTTTAATAATAAATTTATGAGAAAAAGGAAAACATAGGGACATGCCAATAGTAGCCATGGATATTTAAAAAAAAATTATTGATCTACTGGCATTATCCAGGGAGGAAACAGAGGACTAAGTTTGTATGGAAAAACGGCTTTCCTCTTAATTTGATGAAATAATATTAAAACAGGCTTTAGGTGCCGAACGCCCTTGTTGCACCCAGTGCTTCAATTTCATATAAGGTTACTTTCTAAGTTTATCTTGGCCATCATTGACATCGGTGAAGGTAAACATCGTGAGGAAACCTGTACTTATAATTGATATAAGTCTGAAATTGCCAATCCGCCCAATCCGCCTTGAGCGCACGTGGTGATCAATGCTCGTGGCCCTATTAGAGTATATTCATCTATGCGTGGCCCTCTTTGTATGAGAGGCGAGCCCTGCAGTAGGACAATATTATAGGCTGGTATTAATTTATTTTTTAGAAATGATAGGCACTTATTTATATGTTTACAAAATGATCTTAGTTTTGTAATAAAAAGCTTTTTACAAAAAAAAGACAACCGCCTTCAAAAACTAAAAAGTGAAAAATAACTTTAGCACAGAACACACATTGACTTTAGTTTCGAAATTCAGTGGCTTTGTTCTGTTTGTTGTTTTGTATTGCCACCGACTTCCGAAACTAAAGTCAATGTGTGTTCTGTGCTAAAGTTATTTTTCAATTAAGTCAGTTTCCAATTAAAATGGGACAACAAACATAAAAAAAAAAAGAAAATACAGACGAATTGATAACCTCCTCCTTTTTTGAAGTCGGTTGAAAAAGTAAAATCAAACAAAGAAAGTTCTATCTATGTATTTTATTTCTTAAGGGGCTATTACAAAACATTGACAATCACATAAAATCTACCAGGTATAATTAAACGAAACTTACACCAACTTACAGACAATTTTATTATCTATCTTTTAGTATACGCCTTTTTTTAATTTTGAAAGAATACTACTTTTATTTAATTTTTTCGACTAAATTTTGAAAGTTTTGGACGCAGACTGCGTCCGTTCTGCATCAGTTTTGCGTCCAAAACTCTCAAAGTTTAGTCGAAAAAATTAAATAAAAGTAAGTAGTATTATTTCAAAATTAAAAAAAGGCGTTTATTAAAAGATAGATAATAAAATTGTCTGTAAGTTGGTGTAAGTTTCGTTTAATTATACCTGGTAGATTTTATGTGATTGTCAATGTTTTGTCCGCGTCAGACACAACTTCACGTATTAATTAAACTATATAATATGAATATAATTAAAAATATTCACTTACTAAGTGATTAAGAGAATGTTCTAGTTTAACATATACTTTTTTCAAATCATTTACACTGCACATTTTGACGTGATTGTCAGTTTAAAATCTGTAAAAGTCGTATATCGTCGCCTTAATGTAAGTAGTCAACCTATTCCATGTAACGTTTAATTAGTGTTAATATAAGTAAAAATAAATTCAATTTCCCGGCAAACTACTTTAAATATTGTACCCACAATGTATAAGAAGATGAACAAACAAAACAAACTAAAACTGCAAGAAATGAAGACATCACAGTCTACACTAGGTTTAACACTAAAAATACACCACTCAACCGATAAACTCAAGAATATACGACATACATCTTAATTTCACATAAAAACGAATTTACTACGTCCCTCAAACTGCCACGATTTATTTTTATATGCGAGCGTTTGTACCGCTTGTGTTACTAGCCTTAAATATTATGATAGTGTCGAATAAATCTGTCAAAGTGTATGTCACTATGACATTTCGTGTTTAAAATTTTTTTTTAGTAATAACTAATAAACTATTGAGCTATATAAAAGTGAATATTAAAAGTTGTGTTATTGTTATTTATTTTCATCGAAGTGAGGACTTTTGTGTAGAGTTTTTAATTTATGTTTGATGTTTTAGACGCTTAGTCGGAAACTGTCTTTTTTGAAGTCGGTTAAATAAAAATATAAATTAAGTACATGCTGAACTTAGGATCGTTGATTCGAACCCATTTCGGTCATACTGCCCGGATTTCAATTACATTTTACTTATACATATGAACTTAAGAGATATTAAGGTACTTAGATAGAACGATAAAAGTACCTACAGTTTACTTATTTAATTAAGGATTAAGTGGCATTGATCTCATATTTTTTAAATTTCCCTGTCCAATAATTGCGTAGAAAATCACCAGTGACCGTCAGACTGAAATAATTATGTATTTAATGTTCCATTATTTGAAGGGGAGGAGAAGGGGAGCTCGTGGCTAAGTTAAAGCCGTACAGATCGATCAGTCAAAGGTTAAGCTACGCTAGCCGCAGTCGGTCTGTGGATGGGGGTGACCATCCCTGTCATACCGAGTTCCCTCCGTGCCTCGGAAAGCACGTAAAGCCGTTGGTCCCGGCTGTCATTTGTAGATCTTTGGCAGTCGTTATGGTTAGTCAGAAGCCAGAAAGTCTGATAACCAGTCTTACCAAGGGGTATCGTGTTACCCAATAACTGGGTGGTGGAGGTCGGGCAGTCGCTCCATGTAAAACACTGGTGTTCAGCTGCACCCGTTTAGACTGGAAGCCGACCCTATTTTAATCTTAGCCTAGAGCGCTAAAATGCAATAACAACGTTGGCTGGTTTATTTTAAAATAATAAATCAAAAGTAAAACAACAAAAATAACCTTAGTATGCAGCAAATGGTTAATTTTGAGATACCAAGCGCTTATTAGGCATGGACCATTGACAACCACCGAACCGATATACTTGCCACAAAAATATAAAAAAGATTCAAACTCTTTGGTGTATAAATAAATGAAAGAGTTATTTTGACTGGGATGACATATTGTTTTTTTAATTGTGTTAGTAGAATTATTTTTGGTATTTTTATTGAGGGCAAAGAACTATTTAAAGTGGAGATTAAAGACACATCTGAACTAATCCATACTTAATATTATAAACGCGAAAGAGTCTGTTGCGCTTTCAAAATGATTTAAATGAAATTTAGTATGAAAAAAATCCCTAAGCTGTGCAAAACGCAGCGCTAGCCGTTTTTTGTTCAGTTTTTCGGACCTAAATACTCTGTATCCAAAAGAAATATCAGCTAATAAAAAATAGATTAAATTTCTACATAATCTTGACTCAACAACAAATACAAAATGGTAGATTTGATTTTTGTTTACGGAGTATAGTATTTAACTAATCTCCTCACAACAAAACCACAGATATAAGAAATAATTATTGAAAACATGCATCTCCTCGGCAAGTAACCATTAATTCGATTTTTTACTAACACTTATGGATAGGCAATTTATTAATGAACATTTTGGTAGAATTTTCATTATCATTAAATGTGATTTTATAAAGATTTAATTCTAAAATCTGAGCGTATTCGTATATATCTCTTGCGCGGCGAAAAGGGAACGAATGCTCAAGGTTATTTGCTCAGGGTACCGCCTTAAATCCTGAGGAAGGACTTATGCTACTTTTTAATCCACGACTTTGTCAGCATCCGCGATGGCTGACTTTCACGCGGCCGAAGTCGCGGACAAAAGTAGGTACATTAAAGTACCTATTATGAAGCTGAAAGGTTTCTTCGTTTGTTTGTTTGTTTGAACGCGTAATCTCCCGAACTACTGGTCCGATTTGGAAATTTTCTGAAAATGTCTTTGTAGAGCGTTGTCCCTGTCACTCATATCTGACTTTCTCTTTCTAACACTCGATTTAAAGGCCCGAATAAAATATATAAGCGTGCCTAATATTTATTTATTTATTCAGTAGTGTTCCTACCTACATAGGTACTGACTGAAACTTTGGTCTGCAATATTTTCCTGGCGGAAAAAGATGCGCGAAATTCCGCCAAGTCCTCTCCCATGAATTAATTATTTATTTATTTATTTACACTTCATGCACAAAGGTACAAAGGCGAACTTAATGCCTTAGGCATTCTCTACCAGTCAACCCAGGGTGGTGAAGAGATAACACGGCAGGTGCATATAAAAAATATAACAAAATAGGTAAAGTACATAAACAAAACTATATAACTAATAAAATATATATCTATATAAATATATAATTATATCATAAGAAAAGTAAAGACGTTTATGAGATGGCTCTGCTTACTTGTGACGAAAGTATGTCCGCAATTTCCGTTTAAATTCATACCGACTGGTGGCCATCCTGATATCGAGAGGAAGCTCATTCCAAAGAAGAATGGACTGGATATGAAAGGAAGAGTGAACAAAATCAGAAGTATGAGAAGGGCACAGCAAGAGAAGATTGTTAGAAGACCGCAAATTTCTAGCGTGTGAAGAGCATAAATACTGAAAGTGGGACATCAAATAGGAAGGAGGGGTCGGTGAGTTGAGTAGGGAGAAAAGTGTTGTCAACGAACGCAAACTTCTTCTCTGGCGAATGGGTAACCATTTGAGCTCAGCCCTGTAACTTGACACATGGTCATATTTCCTCAAGTTAAATATAAATCGAATACAGTTATTGAGGACCCTATCCAGCTTATCCAGCAAGACAGAGTTCAAGTCAAAGTAACACACGTCACCATAGTCGATTATAGGGAAAATTAAAGTCTGCACAAGCATAATCTTATCTTTCTTATTTATAACCATCTGCCTAGCCTTTTCCCAAGTATTTTGTGGTCAGCTTCCAGTCTAACCGAGTGCAGTTGAATACCAGTGTTTTACATGGAGCGACTGCCTGTCTGGCCTCCATAACCCAGTTACTGGGTAACACGATACCTCTTACTAAGACTAATTGTCAGACTTTCTGGCTTCTGACTACCCATAACGACATGGATATGAAAGGATGGATATGAAAGGAAGAGTGAACAAAATCAGAAGTATGAGAAGGGCACAGCAAGAGAAGATTGTTAGAAGACCGCAAATTTCTAGCGTGTGAAGAGCATAAATACTGAAAGTGGGACATCAAATAGGAAGGAGGGGTCGGTGAGTTGAGTAGGGAGAAAAGTGTTGTCAACGAACGCAAACTTCTTCTCTGGCGAATGGGTAACCATTTGAGCTCAGCCCTGTAACTTGACACATGGTCATATTTCCTCAAGTTAAATATAAATCGAATACAGTTATTGAGGACCCTATCCAGCTTATCCAGCAAGACAGAGTTCAAGTCAAAGTAACACACGTCACCATAGTCGATTATAGGGAAAATTAAAGTCTGCACAAGCATAATCTTATCTTTCTTATTTATAACCATCTGCCTAGCCTTTTCCCAAGTATTTTGTGGTCAGCTTCCAGTCTAACCGAGTGCAGTTGAATACCAGTGTTTTACATGGAGCGACTGCCTGTCTGGCCTCCATAACCCAGTTACTGGGTAACACGATACCTCTTACTAAGACTAATTGTCAGACTTTCTGGCTTCTGACTACCCATAACGACTGCCAAAGATTTGCGTGCTTTTTGAGGCACGGGGGTTTCACACCTCCAATTTCCAGACTAATGGAAAAATCCAATAACACCCTCCACACCTGGGAATTGGACCTAGGACGCTCAGCAGTCGACGAAACCAACGAAGCAGTTGGTTCTTGTTTTGTATTTATTAACCCCCGGTGTGCGGGTGCACCTAGTTCTAGCCGCTATGATGAAGGCTAAACTTACTTTTAACCAAAGATAAGTAGGATACATCTAAGTTTAACCGCAAGTGGCTGGCTGCACCTAGTTCTAGCCGGCTAGAACTAGGTGTAACCGTAGTTCGGATATTAATCATAATATAACCATTAACTATCTAGTTATGGAACCACAGCTTACAGACACAGCTTACTGATCTTGTGTTTATAAGCACCTTTGCCCAGCACGATATGTGTGGTCGCTGAGCTTGCACTTTTGAACGATTTTATTTGTTTAGTCCAAGCTTTAGTTTGTAGGACAGGCTGTGACTTGCATCTAAATTTGTAACACTAGTCTCATTATAGAGTTAATTCAGTAATAACTTAATAGATTTTATTTTTAAAAAGTCCTGTAAAGCGCTCCCAGTCCTGACCTCCTTATTAGCTGTTTTGTTCTACATGCAATATATTAGTAAGTTTAAAGCCGATCTTATTTGAAATGTTCAGAAGTACACAGAATATATACCGAGCTAAATTAATTGAGAGGATGTCGCGTGTGTTTTGTTTTTACTTTGTAAGTAACTGTCATGTCGTTGCTTTTAAACTTTAAAAGGGGTAATTTGTCTGATTTTATGGCAATTTAGAATTAGATTCGAGAAGATGGTGGAGTATTTTGTAAGTAAAGTAATAACAGTTCATCTTATTCCCACTAAAGTAGAAAATACGTTTCTTTTTCTTACTTCTCCGCTGTTCTTTTCTGAGTAATTTCGTTGTGGGATCCAGACAGTTGTAATGTTTCTCCGGGCCTCCCCGGAGAAACATTACAACTGTCTTGCACTGTTGAAAAGGCACGAGCATTGATCAACACGATTGCTAAAGACAGATTAGCGATTTCAAACGATGTTTTCCTTCAACGATGTTGGCGAAAATCATAGGACTCGATATTTACAAAAAAAATACTTTGCTTTTTTATATTAAAAGGTCTGAGTAATCATGTTATACTGTAAATATCGATTATTATTGTAATACTTTGCAATGCTTAGTCATCAGCAACGCCATTCAGGAAAGTAAAATCGGAAATCATCATCATTTAGGTACGCTTAGTTCGCAATAAACGCTTTGACTTTGAAATGAGGTAGGAATCGAATTTGCTGGTGATTTCTTAAAGGATAGCATTGCAGAGGAGACCTACCGCAAACTCTTAACGCGATCCTGACCACTTTCACCGAGGGAAATTGTACAGTATAACACTACAAGTTACTTCATTATTAACCCTAAAAGCCTAATTTACGCCTGAGAGACGTACACGCAGTCTAAAATTCTTTGTCTTTAATTAACGGTTGAAGCTAGCGCGTCGTGCTCTTTAGCCAACTTAGTGATCGACAGGAGCTAGCGAATGGTGCCTGTGTCGCTGAGTTAAGTCTTGCCATTGTTGACATATTGAGGTACTGCACGCCTCCCAGACGTATGTTTAGGCTTTGTGTAAGTTTAAACGATTTTAAAATATAGCCAAATTCTTGTAAATCCTACTGATTCAAGTAATGAACAAGAAGAAGAAGAACCGGTGCCCAAAAAAACGTAAATACTGTGCTTATTGCTCCTATAAAAAAAAGGGGAATGTCAAAATTAGTGTGCTGTAAATGCAAAAGTCAGTATGTGGCGAGCATAAAGTTGATTTGTGTGGAGACTGTTCTTAAATTATCGTCAGTCACTAAAAGTCTGATTACGTTTCATGTTTGCCCTATGAATAAGTAATTTATGTTTAAAAAATACGTAATTGTTTAAAAAATATATACATACCTACACTTGATTTTTAAGAAGTTAAATTTTACGTTTGAATTTAAGCATCATTTTAAGTTTTGTGGAAATAATTAGCTGTGATTGCAGTTTTAATTGATAACAGTGTGTTTTATTGTTAGTTTATTATCTAATTTTATATTTCCTTAAAAAATAGACCAGAAATTGGTATATTTTTGCAAACAGATTGTCATTTATATGTGTACGCCTCTGAGGCGTATGTTAAGGCTTTGTGTATCTCTAAAATAGATTATGCTTCTAGGGTTAAGGGATCAATTCTTAACAAATTAACCTTCTCAATCATCATCTCTTTAGCTTACTAGTAGTCCACTGTTGCCTCCTCCATGGCGCGCCATTTTTTCCGGTCCTCTGCCTTCCGCATTCAACCACCACCGGCTACCTTCTTCATGTCATCGGTCTACCGGGCTGAAGGCCTCCCATGCTGCGTCTACCGATTCGCGGTCTCCACTTTAGGACAACGGATATTGAGGATCAACAGTTCTTTATTTATAAGTACACCAATCTATATTTACCGAGTAACATGCGACGGAAAATCAAATGTGACAGTTCTTAAGAGCTTTAAAATGTCACTTTATTTAATTGTGCTTAAAATGCTATCGATCCCGTGGGAGGGGCGTGTCACGACATATTAACGGCCCGGGAGACGCGAGCGCATACATACGGTCACCCTTTTAATTTTAGGTGCGAGATTTTTTGTGTTAATTACTTAAAAGTAAGCGTCTAATTGTTTGAGGAGTTCGTAGTTAGCCGTATGGATCGAAAAGGTCATGGTTAAACTATGCTTGCCGCGGTCGCTTCGAGATGGGTGGCTATGACCATTCATTTCAAATTGAGGTCCCTTCGTGCCTCGGAATACACGTAAAGCCGTTGGTCCCAGCTGTCATTCGTAGATGTTTGGCAGTCTGGGGCCGGCTGGGTACGGCTTAAGCCCTTTACACTTGGCTAAATTAAATCAATTAAATTCAGTCGCTACTGAATTCAGTAAAGTGTAATCGCATTCAGTAAGTAAGTTGTAGTAGTAAGTAGTAACTGAATTTAGTCGACTTCATTTAGGCAGATCTACATTTATGATCATTTGCCCGATCCGATCACCGAATCCGTATCGTCGACGCGTAACATGATCGCCTATCTGAATGGGTGATGATACGCGATCACGATACGCTGTCTTGACACACCGATCTGATACACAGCGCGATACGGCCCGTTTCATTTCGACTCGGTTTTTGTCCGATCATCAAAGAAGATACAGATACGGCACGGTAGGCCAGTACTTTTTGTTGAGGATACGACAGGTACGATACGGAGTAAAATAAAGGCGTCCATAACTAGATACTGAGCTTGATACAGTACGACGAATGATACGGTGATACTAATACAGCGATCGGTAGTGCTATTCTGTTACAATCTCCCTGGGTCAACACCTAGGTGAAGTGAGCTGTCATACGATTGTAGTGCTTTGTAAATCCCTAGCATCGGGACAGATGACAGCTCACTTCACTTAGGTGTTCACCGAGGGGGATTGTAATTGTAACAGAATAGACATACGGATCGGGCAAATTATCATATGTGGATTCGCCTCAACGTTCTAAATACGAAATACTTTCTAGAACGAATCCAGAGTGTTTAGATGAAACATTTGTTGCCTCTACATGTGTAAAACTACACACCGACTGGACAGAGCAATAGAAGATGAGATATTTTACAGGGGTTAAATTAGGGGGGGTACTAAATTATGAAAAGTTTTATTTCAAACAACGCTTCATGCGTTGTTTGAAATAAAACTTTTCATAATTTAGTCTTCTCAATTGCCTTTAATTAAATGTTTGCTTCTGAAGGGAGGTGGGCTGGTTGGAGTAATCGGCCGCCAAGGCTCACGTACAATCAGTGGCGTAGCTAGGCGTGGGCGAAGTGGGCCCTCGCCCACGGCCTCGCTCTTAAAGGGGCCTCGCGAAGCCCCATTAATTAAATACGATACCCCCAGACTTTACCACAGATGACTAATTAATTCGATCACTTTAACGCTGAAAGAAGAACGTCACAAGAAAAACATGTTTGTTTTTAGCCTCGCTGCACATACATTATTTCTTAATTTTTCTTAAGGCGCGTCCCTGTGCAAGACGCAGCGCTAGCCGCTTTTGTTCAGTTTTTCGGACCTAAATACTCTATATCCAAAAGAAATATCAACAAATAAAAAATAGATTAAATTTCTAAATAATCTTGACTCCAAAATTGTAGATCTCATTTTTGTTTACGAAGTATAGTATTTAACTAATCTCCTCACAACGAAACCACAGAAATGAGAAATAATTATTGAAAACATGCATCTCCTCGGCAAGTAACCATTAATTCGATTTTTTACTAACACTAATTGGATAGGCAATTTATTAATGAACATTTTGGTAGAATTTTTTTTTTTCATAATCCCAATATGTGATTTTATAAAGATTTAATTCTAAAGTCTGAGCTTATTTTGCTTCTGTATCTCTTGCGCGGCGCAGAGGGAACGAAAGCTCAAGGTTATTTGCTCAGGGTACCGCCTTAACGTAACAAGTTTTACTATTAGGAAAAGCGCAAAGGAATGCCCATGCTAATGGCATTAAGTCCTCCTTGTAAGTACATTTGTACTTAAGAATGAATAAATAAAAACTCATGGTGAAACTAAAGTTAATAAACTATTAGCAATCAAAATCGTCTTGCTTTTCAATATTCTCCGAATTTGTATTTTTTCACTATCATGACTAAATGTATGTCGTGACGTGTCAAAGAATTTTTAGTAGGATAGATCTATTGGGTAGATTTTGGGAACGAAAGAAAAGGGGCCTCGCTCATGCGAATTCGCCCACGTCTATTAGTCTACGCTACGCTACTGCGTACAATGGACCTTATTTAAGGACTGAGTGTGGAAACCAAACCCCCCTAACATAGAACATGTTCACACGAATGAATATACACCGCTTCAATGCAGTAAACCAACATTTACTCAGTGGTTACGACCAGCATGCTATAATGCAACCTCTTACTGTAAAAGATTGCATGCATTTCGCATGCTGGTCGAAACCTTTAACTATATGGCAATGTCAAACCCATCGCTGTCAGTGTGTTCCAGAGTTTTGGCCAGTTTACAGTGTCGAATGCTTTGGTAAAGTCAACAAAGCATATAAAAGTGGGCTTGATAAATTCTCGGGCTTTCTCTATAACAATAATAAAATAATCTAACCAAACGCGTGTCCCAATGGGTTCCTTTACATGGCAAGCGACATCGCGGCAGGCCTAGGCGGAGGCGGCGGGATCACGAGATGATCTAGACTCTTTTGACAAAGACTGGTCTGAAATAGCCTTTGACAGATAGAAGTGGAAGGAGAGGTAGAGAGGCCTTTGCCCTGCAGCGGGAAAATACAGGAAGAAAAAAAAAACTATAATCTGCCGAACTGTCAAAATTTGCTCTCGGGTTCCTTTTCCCTTTACAAAGTCGTCGGCTTGTTCGGGGGCGATTTCTTTACTCAAGAAGGTTTTCAGACGTTCATTTAATATGTGCAGTAAAGTCTTACTTGCATGAGAAATAAGAGCAAAGACAGAATTACTGAACGTCTTGGTGGAACCATTCTTATATGAAGGTACGAAGATAGTATGGGCCCAATCTTTTTTGTTTGCCATGGCACATGCCACAACCCTCAGCAAACTTTTTTTATTATTTTAATAAAAAGACTCAGGATCCTTCTGATACTTTTGATTATAGAACAGTAGAGTTTTTTTTAAACATCAGATGGTTTGACAAGCCTGCGGCTGTCACGGACACTCATATTATTATTCTATTACAAAGCATATTTAAAGTGAAGTTCCTCTTTAATTGAAGTTCCCCTACAATATCCTCACACACTACGCTATGTCGCGTCCGTGTGGTGTTGGACGTTAAGAATAGCACCATCCCATATCTTCCCGTGGGTGTCGTAAGAGGCGACTAAGGAACTCACCAGAGAATGGGCAGCAGCGTTATCTGTGCCTTTGTAACAACCATACTGCGATCGCCAACGCGCTTGCCAAGCGTGGCGATTATGGCAAAACCCCCCATCTTGGGGGAGGCCTATGTCCAGCAGTGGACGTCTTTCGGCTGAAATGATGATGATGACTACGCTATATCACGCTACCAGTAATCCACAGTACATAAAACACAGTCTTACAGTACCTACTTACAAAACAAACTGACATCATCGTTTCGACGAATACCTACTTTCCACATTTAAAATAATAAAATGGAATACATATGAATGCAATAGTTTTAAAATTAACTCGTTTCAATAATCTCATGTGACAAGTCTGTAAATGTAATATACTTAAATAAATAACACAACTTCAGCCGTTAGTCACGTTCTAAGGCTTATTGGATTAAGAGTACAAGGAATGTACGGGAATTTGGATTGTGATGATATAAATATAATGTCCCTAAGTGTAGATGTGATGGCCCAGTGGTAAAAGCGTCTCATGTACGAGGTTTTGGGTTTGCATCCTGTCACGAGCAAGTGGCAATGTGACTTTTTTTATATGTAGGTACAGCTACTGACGCCAGGCACATCAAACTGACAAATTTTCCCAATTGAATGAACCCTAAAATTAATTATAGTTTAAAATCTAATAAATCTACCTACTATAACTGACCGTGAGTGTGATAAACTAGAAAGGAATCTTACACACGTTCTTGAAAAACGCCAAGAACGATCTTTAAAAAAATGGATAAGGAAAATAGAATCGTATACTAAAGTAAAGACATCGAAAATTCGCGCAACGGCTGAAGGGAAACAAAGTTTTCGCAGTTTGATCTTATCACTTTACTGGCAGAAACTGCTTTCTTTTCACCTGATATTACACAGACCTACCCTAGGAACACCTATTAAAAAAATTACAGAAACCGGGAAGAGATGAGATGACCCTATTTCCTACAAAGACTAAGAATGTTGGTACACAGGTATCTTAGTTTATCTTGGACATGACTGATATCGGTAAAGAAAAAGATCGTGAAGAAGGGCTTAGATTATAATTAACTAGCGGCCACCCCCTGCTTCGCACGTGACCAATTTTATTTTTGAATTTGTGAAATTTTCTTTCATACAACTTACCTTGTGTCTGATTGTGGACATTTGGAAGTTTTCAATGAAACCTAAGTTCCTTCACAATAACAGCTTTAATCTTCACTCATTGAAGTTAATAACTATAGAAAAGAACAGTCTTTCACTCGACGCCACCGTGTACGCAGTTACATAAAAAATTACTCATATTTAAAATGTGCGGGTGTGCGAAGAAAAAGTAAATAATTTTATTACGCGAGTAGCATCACTTGAATGCACAACTTGTTGCAATTAGGAAAGCATCAGGCGTAGGTAGGTATGGCCCAGACACCTTGTCCTGGCGTGCCTTCTCTGTATGAGAAGAGGCTTTTGCCCAGCAGTGGAATAAGGCTGACTGTCCTCTGTAGCGAAAATGAGAGGAGTGGAGCTTAGCTGTGTCAATGTTAACCAATGGAAATGTATAAAATCATACATTTCCATTGGTCAGAGATTATTTACAAAAAATCATAAAACGTTTTTGATTTAAGTACTAAGACAATAAGGCATCAAAAAAATCCCCCACATCGTCGTCAACTGGGAATGTGCCCAAGAGACTGGCGGCATTGCCACGTTGGATGGCAATACTTAACCTCTGTGCGAGGTAAAAACCAGCCCTTGGATCACGGGAAGTGTCAACCAACCTTTTGGAAATGTCTGTTGCCGCATACGTCACCTAATGGTACCAGAAGGCGACAATGGACATGAAGTTGCAGATGACTCGGCGCTGCGGTACGTGTCGACCAATCAGTGTGTGGTATGCGTGCTAGCCAATCCACGCGAATCGTCATCATTGACTATATTCACGTTGTTCAATTTTGCAATTCACCTTTCGCGCGGTTAAGTGATATTAGAAATTAAGAAGTGCCAAATTATGTACACGTTTTTTTGAGACCAATATAAATATTGAGTTATTATCGAATAATAAACAATTCATTTTGAGTACTTCCTATACGACTACCTACCCACTACACGCGCATCCAGAGAAGAACAGAGCTGGACAAATACACCCTGACTCCCGAGCATCGTATTCAACATTGGACCTTCGAGCCCGATCTTCGCATCGCATCGAGGATCAGCAAGAAACGGTCAGGCCAGTCGTTCCTGTTCTTCCCTTCTCATAAAATATTTCAATTCGCTAATACCGTTCTGTTATTCTGACATTCCAGTCGTACATCGTGTAATTTTGCAACACGTGGCGCCTACCAAACTGTGTTTCGCCGTTGGTGTTTAACCGTGAGTAACCCTTTGTTTCCTAGTAGACCGCTAAAATGAGTGACGACGAATATTCTGAAGCTGGTGATATTTCGAAATTAGGGGATCTTAAAAAGCAGAGGGGTACACTAAAAGGGCGATTGACTTTATTTGAAAAGTATGTAGGCAAGTACGAAAAGGTTAAGATGTCGGAACGACAGCAGGCAGAACTTCTTTTACGTATGGAGTCGGTCTCTAATGTGTTGATAGCATTTACTAAAATTCAAGATAAAATAGAACAAATAATAGACGAAAATGAGTTAGATAAACAACTAGAGTACAGGGAATCTTTTGAGGATCAATATTTTAGTATAATGTCCGTTGCAAAGTGTTTAACCGATGTTGGCAAACTCAAGGATGACAGTGATAGCTTAAAATGTTCAAGTACGCATCATAGTGCAAGTTCCATTAAGTTACCACAAATAACACTTCCCTCTTTCGACGGTTCATATGATCATTGGCTCGAGTATAAGAATTCCTACTTAACTATGATTCATAAAAGACTTGATTTAGATGCAATTCAAAAATTCCACTACCTGAAATCATCACTTAGCGGCACAGCACTCCAAGTTATTAGCTCTTTAGAGTTTACTGCTGCTAACTATAACCACGCATGGGAGTTACTAGAGAGCAGGTACCATAACAACCGCCTTCTAATCCACAACCATGTGAAATCTTTATTTACGGCACAATACATTAACAAAGAATCCCCAGCGTTAATTAGAAAACTAATCGATGTGGTATTGCGAAACCTAAGGGCGCTTAAATCGCTTGACGAGCCCACGGACACGTGGGACACACTGGTCATGTATATTATTGTAACGAAGTTAGATGCTTCTACAGAGCGCGAGTGGGAGAATTACATAGGCACGATTTCTTCTGGTAATCACAAGACCAAACCAAAATTAGTTGATTTGTTAGGATTCTTACGTAATCGTGCCGATATGTTAGATATTATGGTTCATAGTAGCAACACGCGAACTACACAAAATAAACCTAACAATACGTCTGATAATAAGCGGCACACGGGTGGTGCGCAAGCACATCAATCCCACAGTTACGTATCCACGCGTAACAGTACCGGTAAACCCGATGGGGCAAAAACAAAACATTCATGTTTGATGTGCGGGCAAAATCACCCGTTGTTTATATGCTTTAAATTCCTTAATTTAACAGTTTCGGATCGAATTAAATTTATTGATAGTGCGAAGGACCTTTGTCGTAATTGTTTACGTACAGGTCACCTAATTTCAGAGTGTGTGTTCGGACCGTGCAAGCAGTGCAACGAAAAACACAACAGTTTACTGCATAGCGATAATAACCATATCCATGTGACAACTGCGCCGGCCGCGTCAGCGGCGAATGCTGATAAGAAACCGGTCTCTGTTGTATCATGTGCGAATAATTCGTTAATCGATAATGCGTCTTCCGTCCCGTTACCACAGGTGTTATTATCCACTGCACTAGTCGAAGTTATGGATAGTAATAACCAATATCATTCAGCTCGAGCGCTGATAGATAGTGGTAGCCAAAATTGTTTTATTTCAGAAAAGCTTTATAAACATTTAAACGTATCAGTAATACAGTCCACTATACAAATATCGGGTGTGGGACAATCGGTCTCACAGTCGAATAAATCATGCGATATTAACATGCGATCAAAAACGAGTAATTTTAAGGTTCAACTTAGATGTTTTGTTTTACCGTGTATTACAACGAGTTTACCGGCCACTCATGTTGTCTATGACACACTACACATCCCGGACAACGTATGTCTCGCGGATCCTACGTTTAACGTGCCATCAGAGATCGACTTACTGATTGGTGCAGACGTATTTTGGGATTTGTTGGATGTGGATCGTATTCGATTACCTAATGGGCCGTACCTACAGAAATCAAAAATAGGGTGGTTAATTTCAGGACCTATATTTAATAAAGCACGCGATATAAATAGTCAATGTCATTTTGTTCAGCGGTCGAACATAGATATCGATACCCAACTGAAGAAATTTTGGGAACTGGAAGAGGTTGTAAGTTCGAGTTCCATACTCACCGAAGAAGATCGTAAGTGTGAAGATCTTTTTGTTAGCACTACGACGCGAGACAGCAGCGGTAGATTTTCGGTACGAATTCCATTGAAGGAAGCGGCTGAAACGCTCGGTGACTCATATGAAAACGCAAAATCTCGTTTTATATCACTAGAACGCAAGCTAGATCGATCTCCTTCTTATAAAAGGTTGTATAGTGACTTTATGCGGGAATACATTGAACTAGGGCATATGTCTCAAATAAACGAATACGCATGGCCACACTATTTTCTCCCGCATCATGGAGTACTCCGCGAACACAGCACGACAACCAAACTGCGTGTCGTGTTCGACGCTAGTGCCACAACTTCTACCAATAAGTCACTTAACGATATCCAAATGATAGGACCTCCTCTTCAAAACGATATTTTTTCAATTTTACTCCGTTTTCGGCAATTTAAATATGTTGCTTGCGCTGACGTGGAGAAAATGTACAGGCAAGTACTCGTGCACCACGATCAGCGCAACCTTCAATTAATTTTATGGCGGGAAAATTCATCTGATGAGTTAGGTATATACCGACTCAACACTGTTACGTATGGAACCGCGTCGGCTCCATATCTTAGTATGCGTTGTTTACGTCAACTCGCACAAGAAACGGAAGACAACGACATTGCTAAAGTCATAAACGAAGATTTTTTTGTTGATGATTTAATTACCGGTAAAGATGATCCCCACCTTTTAGTAAATGTATGCGAAAAGACTTCGGAGGTTTTAAAATCGGCCTGTTTTCCTTTACGAAAGTGGACTTTCAGTCATGACGTAAACGTAAAGGCATCTAAAGAGTTAGCAATTGGGGACCATTGTCAAAATAAAACTCTCGGTTTAGGTTGGCAAGTCGATAAAGATGAACTTCATTTTACTACCAACTTAGAAAATAAAGTTAAAATTACCAAACGAAGTATGATGTCGGTCATTTCTCAAATCTATGACCCGTTAGGTCTGCTATCGCCGGCAATAATTACAGCAAAAATATTGCTTCAAAAGTTGTGGTTATGTAAAATCGATTGGGATGATGCGGTTCCCCATGATATCGAATGTTTGTGGAACCGATTCATTCAAAGTTTATCATCATTAGGCAATATTCGCGTTCCTCGTTACGTCATGAGTGAATGTACACAAAACTCTGAGCTTCATATTTTCACTGACGCATCACAAGACGCGTACGGTGCTTGTGCGTATGTACGTACTTATTCGGACGATTCTTCTGTTGAAACGAAGTTGTTATGCGCTAAAAGCAAAGTCGCACCAGTTAAAACTGTATGTACCATCCCGCGACTTGAGTTATGCGGTGCTTTGCTAGGCGCACGGTTATATCATAAAATTATAAATTCATTGAGACTGAAGTTTACTAAAATATTCTTTTGGACCGACTCCACCATAGTCATGGGCTGGATCAGAATGTCACCTCATAGTTTAAAAACGTTTGTTCAAAATCGTGTGTCACAAATAAACGACCTTACAGGTGATGCAATTTGGTTACATATTAACGGTAAAGACAACCCGGCCGACATTGTGTCGAGGGGTATTCCGTTAAACGACCTCCAAGACAATGATATGTGGTGGCGCGGGCCTACGTTTTTACAACAACATAAAATCGATTATTCAAACGACGTTTTGATTGATAAAGACCAATTACCCGAAATAAAACCTCAGTTTGTTAGTATGGTATGTAGTGGTCCAAATGACAACGTTGGTTTTATTGATTTCAATAGATTTTCTTCATTTAATCGTTTGCGGCGAGCAACAGCCTATGTACTTCGTTTTATAAGTAACACACGTACAAGTAAACAACATCGCAAAACCGGTTCGTTATCTGTCGATGAGTTAGACGCCTCAGTTGTTATGCTTGCACGGCTCGCGCAAATGCAATCTTTCTATAACGAATATAATGATCTCACTAAGCGGTCGGTAGTCAAGTCCAAAGGAATGCTAGGTCTTAATGTTTTCTTGGATGAATTCAAAGTAATACGCGTTGGTGGAAGATTAAATAACTCACCACACTTTGACAATAACAAAAAACATCCAGTGCTATTGTGTAGTAAACATCGGTTCACAGTGTTGTTGTTTGCACATGAACATAAACAATTGTTACATGGTGGACCACAGCTCCTACTAGCTTGTGTGCGTGAGGCTTGGTGGCCGCTCGGAGGACGAAACCTTGCTAGGAAAACTATACACGACTGCGTCACGTGCACTCGCATGAAAGGGCAGACGTTGCAACCTATCATGGGTAACTTGCCAGCTGAACGCTTGGAACCTGGCTTCCCTTTTATGCGCTGTGGTGTTGACTATGCCGGGCCAGTGATGATCTTGAACCGTAGGGGTAGGGGAGCTAGTCTCATCAAATGTTATATATGTTTATTCGTCTGTTTATGTACACGTGCCATACATTTAGAACTAGTAACAAGTTTGTCAACAAAGGATTACATACTTGCATTAAAACGCTTTATTTCACGTAGAGGAAAGCCAGCTGAGATAATATCAGATAACGGAAAGAATTTCGTAGGGGCAGAAAGGGAACTAGTTTCTTTTATTGAGAATAATAATAAAGATATTATTGATTTCACTTCAGATAATGACATAAAATTCAGTTTCATACCGCCGTATGCTCCTCATTTTGGCGGTCTATGGGAAGCAGGGGTGAAATCGTGTAAGCACCACCTGCGACGCGTAGTGGGGGGGGCAAACCTTACTTACGAGGAATTCAGTACGGTGTTATCGCAAATTGAAGCCATCCTGAATTCCCGTCCCTTGACAGCCCTGTCCACCGATCCCAACGACCTACAACCCCTTACTCCCGCCCATTTCCTCATCGGTCGACCACTCACCGCTCCAGCCTGCAGTGACTTGACTGCTACGCCGAGTCACCGCCTGCTGCGCTACGACGTGATTGAGCATGTAGGTGCAACACAGTGCTAATAAGTATAGTTGAATGTACTCGAAGTAGGTCAACGCATTCGAGGTAATAATTGTAATATTAATAACAGATATAATAAAGTTCAGTTCTTGTATGGCTAGCTGTGCGTTTACTTGTCTCTCCCTAAACCAAGATCTTGACACACCTACATACACACGGACTCTGCGTCTTACAATTGGTGACCCCGACGTGATCGCAACGTGATATTACTCAAAAGTGATCTACGTGTTCGTGAAGTGAAGTCCTAGTGGTGTAAATCTCAACAACAATTATAAGAGATAAACAGTGTCTGAAAAATGAATATTGGAAGCAATTGCGGTGGCGCGAGTACCTCCAGCTGCGGCGTGCCTGCTGGTGCTGCAAATTCGAATAGTGAAGTATCATCGGTCAGCGTCACAGCAAAGATACCGGACTTTTGGTCCGAGATGCCGAGGCTCTGGTTCGCTCAATTCGAGACAGTTATGGCTCCGCAGAAACAAGGGGACGATGCGAAGTACTGTTTGGCGGTATCTAAGCTCGGAAGGGAAGCTGTACTACAAGTATCCGATATCATTATGTCGCCACCAGAGACCAACAAATACAAAACCTTAAAGGAGAGACTGCTATCGGTTTACGAGGAATCAGAAGAGCGCCAGTTCCAAAAATTGGTGAGCGGAATAGAACTTGGCGATCAAAAACCATCACAGCTTTTACGACGCATGAAAGAACTCGCAAAGAACACAAACGTGCCAGACAAAACTTTGCACAATCTATGGTCTGCAAGACTCCCGGATCACGTACGCGCTGTGTTAACAGTAAGTCAAGACCAAAAACTGGAAAATCTCGCCGGCATTGCAGACAAGATTATGGAAAATAACAGAGGAGACGTCTGCGAAGTATCCCACGGACAACCGTTAGTTATGACGGAGCTGTTATCGCAAATCAACAAATTGTCATTGGAAGTAGCAGCCTTAAGAGCACAAGTCGGAAGTAGCAATGGCAGTCGATTCCATAACCGTGGTAGAAGCCGCTCAAGATCGAAGTCACGCTCAAGAATAACACCTGACAGCCCAAAATGGTTGTGTAGATATCATCTGCGCTTTAGGGATCGAGCGAGGAATTGTGAAAAGCCTTGCAATTGGCAGAAGCCGACGGAAAACTAGAATCAGCGTTGCCGGAGGCGGTCGTCAGCGCTATACTCCCGTCTAACCGCCTATGCGTTACCGACCGAAAAAGTGGGTATCGTTTTTTGGTAGACACAGGAGCCAACATCTCTGTGTTACCTAGACGCGGCAAAAATAGCCCAAATATGTCGTCATACAAGTTATACGCAGCTAATGGAACAGAAATTAAAACATATGGCGAAAAAACGCTGACTCTAGACCTAAATACGAGGCGACCGTATCAATGGACGTTTGTCGTAGCGGATATTACGCAACCAATTCTCGGCGCTGATTTTTTAGAATACCACAATATTTTAGTGGATGTTCGAAATAGAAAACTAATTGATGGAAAGACAGGACTTTTAGCACCGGGAACGATCATCAAATCAAACACACCAACCTTACGAACTATCAAACTGGAAGAACCATACGCAGAAGTACTGGAAAAATACCCTAACATCACGAAGCCGATGAACGCACTCGTCGATCCGAAACACGAAGTAAAGCACCAAATTATCACTGAAGGTCATCCTGTATACTCCAAATGTCGACCGTTACCAGCTGACCAATATCAAAAAGTAAGAAAGGAGATCGAGCACATGTTAGAGGCAGGATTGTGTAGACAATCGAAGAGCCCTTGGGCCAGCCCCCTCCACGTAGCAAAGAAGAAAAATGGCGACTTACGATTATGCGGTGACTACAGGAAATTAAACGCGATAACTATCCCTGACAGATACCCAATACCACGATTGACGGATTTTACGTATTTGTTACCCGGAACAGTAATTTATTCTCGAATTGATCTCCAGAGAGCATATAACCAAATTCCAGTGCAAGAAGTGGAAAAAACAGCCGTAATAACCCCGTTTGGTCTATTCGAATTTCCACGAATGCCATTCGGATTACGAAACGCCGGTCAAACCTTCGTTAGATTCCTCAATTCAGTTCTATCCGGATTAGATTTCATCTTTACCTACATCGACGATATTTTGATAGCTTCAAGGTCAGAAGATGATCACAAGCGTCATTTAGATGAGGTATGCAGGAGATTAAACGACAACGGCATCACCATCAATCAAGATAAGTGTGAATTCGGTCGATCGCAAATAGAATTTCTGGGATATTTAATAACACAAGACGGAATAAAACCACTCCCTGAAAAGGTCGAAGTCATCAAAAAGTATCCGAAACCAGAAACTATTCAAGAACTGCGACGTTTCCTTGGCATGGTAAATTTTTACCGAAAGAACATTCCTCAAGCGGCAAAATATCAAGCGTGTCTAAACCAATACCTCACTACATCGAAAAAAAAAGACAATACTAAAATTCAGTGGACATCGGACGCTAATGAAGCATTTATGCAATGTAAGGAAAGTCTCAGTAACGCCGTTACGCTGACATCACCGTCGACTCAAGCACCACTATCTTTGATGACCGACGCATCACAAACCTGCGTGGGCGCGGTCCTGCAACAATACGAGAATAATACGTGGAAACCACTAGCATTTTTCTCAAAAAGCCTGAGCGAAGCACAATCCAAATATAGTACGTATGATCGCGAGCTACTGGCAGTTTACATGGCGATAACACATTTTCAACCGTATATTGAAGGAAGACATATGATAGTCTACACCGATCATAAGCCCTTATGTCATGCATTTACAACAAAAACAAACGTCTCGAGTAAAAAGGTTCATGACCCGAGGCGAATACGTCATCTGGAATATATCGCACAATTTACTACGGACATACGATACCTCGCCGGTAACGAGAACCCTGTAGCCGACGCATTATCAAGAATAGCACAAATAGATTGCCCCACACCTACGGATTGGAACGAGATAGCAGATATGCAACAATCAGACCCGGAAATCAATCAGCTGTTGGATAAAAACAATCTGAGCATTAAAACTACCAGATTAGGAAATGGGAAATACTTGTACTGCGAAACCTCTACAACCGAATTACGCCCTTATGTACCGGAAAAACTACGTAGAAATATATTTGACACTATGCACGGCTTAACGCATCCAGGAGTAAGATCAACCAAGAAGCTAGTAACAAAACATTACTTCTGGCCCAATATGAAAGCAGACATCGGAAAATGGGCAAAGACTTGTATAGCGTGTCAGAAAAGCAAAATAACGCGTCATGGGAAGCATTATGTAGTTAAATTATTGTTTTATATGTAGGTCTTTAAAAAAAAAGAGGGAAGCTATGTAGGTGCAACACAGTGCTAATAAGTATAGTTGAATGTACTCGAAGTAGGTCAACGCATTCGAGGTAATAATTGTAATATTAATAACAGATATAATAAAGTTCAGTTCTTGTATGGCTAGCTGTGCGTTTACTTGTCTCTCCCTAAACCAAGATCTTGACACACCTACATACACACGGACTCTGCGTCTTACAAGCAGATGAGACAAGGTTTTTGGAAGCGATGGGCTAGAGAATACGTATCGGAGCTGCAGACGAGGACCAGGTGGAAGACTCACCGAGATTCCGTTACGCTTCATCAACTAGCTGTGATCAAGGATGACAACCTGCCCCCACTCAGGTGGAAACTGGGAAGAATCATAAACATTCACCCGGGTGCCGATGGAATCTCGAGAGTGGCTGACCTACGCACGGCATCGGGCATCACACGAAGAGCATTCTCCAAAATCTGCCCGCTGCCAGTGCCGCCCTCGATTCCGGACGAGCCGCAGTTGGTCATGTAATCCTGTTTGGAACCTGGCACTTCCAAGGCCGGGCCTATGTTGCCGCATACGTCACCTAATGGTACCAGAAGGCGACAATGGACATGAAGTTGCAGATGACTCGGCGCTGCGGTACGTGTCGACCAATCAGTGTGTGGTATGCGTGCTAGCCAATCCACGCGAATCGTCATCATTGACTATATTCACGTTGTTCAATTTTGCAATTCACCTTTCGCGCGGTTAAGTGATATTAGAAATTAAGAAGTGCCAAATTATGTACACGTTTTTTTGAGACCAATATAAATATTGAGTTATTATCGAATAATAAACAATTCATTTTGAGTACTTCCTATACGACTACCTACCCACTACACGCGCATCCAGAGAAGAACAGAGCTGGACAAATACACCCTGACTCCCGAGCATCGTATTCAACAATGTCTTTAAAAAGTAGATGAGCACTCGGACCCCATGACCCAAGGGTTTCAACCCCAAACGGCTCGAAAATAAAGTTATCGCTTAGGACACTATACTTTCGCCGTTTGAGGTTTTCTGCAGCCGCAGCTTCAGCACCAGCACAGCACGCTGTACTAGGAAGATGGGATGGCGCAAGAGTATCGACACACGTAGCGTCCCACACTAAGGGCCTACCCAACTTCCATGGGAATAATGACATGCCGTCCGGTCTCTTGACATCGTCGCGTGCCAAGCCGTTGGGCTCCAAAACAGCCGGAACGCCGACGGCGACGAGAGCACAACGGATAATGTCATTAATATTCGCGTGCCGCGATATGCGACCCGCACTCCGGCTGCACGACAGGCCGTGGTGTTTTTTTTTTTTATTATTGGTACAAGCCCGCCACACTATTCCCTAACCACTGTAACTCCTGTAAGCCAGAATCAACAGTGGCGACCACCAGAAAAGCGCCAGAGCAATGAAGCTCGACGAGTCCCAGAGAAACGATTCAACTGTCTTGGATCCCGCAACGAAATTAATCAGAAAAGAACAGCGGAGGAGTAAGAAAAACATATTTTCCACTTCCCTCCAAATCAAGCAGGAGACAGAACAGAACTAGGCCAATAGGCACAAAGGGACGTTTACAACTAGGAGAAACCCAGTTGTTAAGCACCACGGATTATAATTGACATAAATAACGGGCCCTAAAAAAAAAAAAAAGGCCGTGGTGTCCAAGGCAGTTGACAGCTTCCCCACAGCGACAGCGATGAGGAGAGCATGATATTATGATATAATTATGTTCCACGAAGTCCGGTTTGCTCTTCGTATCAAAACATACTTATACAACATTGAAGTGTCTGTTTGTAAAATCAAAATAACAGCTTTTTACTACTTAATTTTGTTGTAAAATCCGAAACGGCTGGTTCGATTTTGACGGAACTTTCACTGGCAGATGCCGATGTTATAAAGGAGTGACATAGGCTACTTTTACTTTAGAAAACGCGTACGTGCACGGTTTTGGGCAAAACCTGGTATTATACCTAAAGCTTAAATACCAAACGCGGAAGGCTTTATTTTTAACCCCCGACGTAAAAACGACGGGGTGTTATAAGTTTGACGTGTCTGTGTGTGTGTGTGTGTGTGTGTGTGTGTGTGTGTGTGTGTGTGTCTGTCTGTGGCATCGTAGCTCCCGAACGGATGAACCGATATTGTTTTTGTTTTTTCATTTGAAAGGTGAATTAGTCGGGAGTGTTCTTAGTTATGTTTGATGAAAATCGGTCCAAGATGGCCGCCGCTACAAAATAGCTAATCACATATTTTTTCACAACTCCATCATTATGGGTATCAAATGAAAGGGCTTCACTAGTAGAATACTTTACACTATGATAAATTTCAAAGCCAAGATGACCGGCACCACAAAATGGCGAATTATATTTACCAAACGCATTCTCAGGGTGATATCTTTAATATCAAAAAAGATCCATGTGACGAAATACAACTTTAGACGTATCTACAACTTCTCAAAACCAGACTAAATTACATTTAAAAACTTTCAAAAAAAAAAAAAATTTAAAAATTAAAAAACCCCCAACGCAAAACATAAAAGCAATTATTTAAAAAGTAAAAAATAATATCTTTTGTTGAGCCATCAAATGTTTGTTCGTTGAAATGGCGCTATAATGTCGCGGCGGGGTACCGCTAAGTCAGCAATAGCTAAATAGGTAAAATAGCGAACTCATGGATTTGCAATGAGATTTGACTTACGCGGTACCCCGCCGCGACATTATAGCGCCATTTCAACGAACAAACATTTGATGGCTCAACAAAAGATATTATTTTTTACTTTTTAAATAATTGCTTTTATGTTTTGCGTTGGGGGTTTTTCTTAGGATAAAATTGCAAGGATTAATAACGCCAGAACATTTCCTTACTCAGTTTATTAAAAAAAAAGTACCTAGTTATTGTGTTACTTATTTCGTAAACAGATTATGGCGAAAGTGTGAATTTGATTCTTAAAAATGTACATTATTATGTTTACTTCTGGAGCTATTTCAAATTAATTAAATTTGAAAAAACTCTAGGCATTCGTTAATGATTGATGTGACATTCTTGACTTTAGTATGGTGTTTGCTTGTTCTTGTCAATACAGAGCACCTCGGTATAGTGATAGTACCTTAATAAGTAACAATAAGTACCCATGAAGAAATAGGTATAAATGGAGCCAACACTTAGAACAAAAGTTTGAAACCAACTGTGGGCTGATGCTTATGTATGCATTCAGAAAGAGAGCGTCTGCCCACAGTTGGCTTCACTTAGGTAGGTATTTAGAGTGTTGCCTCCACTTTTATCTATAAGCTTCTTGTAAGTACCTACCTACTTTGTAGTACCAAAAACTTAAACAATCAAACTATAGCCTTCTTCGTAAAAACCTATACCTATATGGACTAAAGTTTTCAAATAAAAGTCTTCGAAGCAATCGTGAAAAATGCGAATCCAATACATTTAAAAGGCTTTGGAAGTCATTTAGGACATACGAACTTAAGACTAACTTTGGAAAGCTTTCCATTTAACTTAGATAAGTTAGTGGCAAGTTAAGTTTTAACTTAATAATCAATATGGCAGCAACCTACTTTTCTCAACCGCCGTCGCTCCCTCAGTGTTGCCGCTTTCCGTCGGTCAACTGCCGCTGTTTTTCTTTTACAGGCCTTGCAAGCCCAGGCCAAACATCTCCTGCTTGGCCCCAACACATGCTGTACATGACTTTCGTCTTTATCTTCCAGAATTTCCCCATTTTTGTGTTCATTTTTAACTTGGCAACATTGATCGTTTAAAAGTTCTTTTTCATCTTTTTGAAAATCAAACTCTTCGTAGTTATTATTGTTATAGTTGTCGTAAATAGTGTTGTAACTCATTGTTTTTGGTCTTGTGAGAATTAAATAAAGTCTGGGTTTTTAACGCTTTCTTTGGCCCGTGGAAATGTAGGCCAATTTCTGACTACCCGCAAAAAACAAACATATATAATAATGTAGGATATTTTATTTAGGAACTATCGTTTCATATTTTCTATTCACGCGACAGAAAAAACTTTCGTTTATAAAATTGAACTTATATTTTTTTATTTAATTATATGTAGGTAGGTTAACTTTTTTACCAAGTGTTTGTATAGATGTAGATAATATTAATATGTATTTTATTTATTGAGCAAAACCGCTTTTCTTAAATTAAATTAAACTACATAATACTTTGTCATTTTAAAATCCATCTACGTCCATGTTTTATCACTGTTTGATATTTCTACGTCATTTAACTATTTAAAGACTGTTCACAATTTAATAAATAATAATCGTTCATGAAAACCGCACACAGAGCACAACACAGCACAACTGTAAAGTAAAAAAAAAACACTAATTTCCAAACGCGCGCCAAAATGTGACAGTTCACCGAATCGTTACTTTTTTTTTCGGGTGACGCGCCCGGCGACACAGGCGACACTGAATTCAGCCGAGGGTTGATCACAGTCAGAGATTTACAAAATATGCTCGCTATTAATAAACTGTCTAGCTACACAGCTCCTAACGTCGTTGAGAGATGCCAATTTATTAGTGTTTGGATTGAAATTGATGCCGGCAATATATTCCCTTTAAATTTGTTGCGACGAAAGCTCCCGGACATTTTTATACGCGCATCTCGTTTTCGTATTTCGAATCGATTTTTAATGTGGCTTTTTCGAGCCGAGTCGTTTTTGTTTTTTTTTTGCCTTTTTTATTGTCGTGTTATTTTTTAGAGGATGATTATGTGAATAAAAGCTTGATGATAAATCTTTTTGGACCAATGGAGGTTGATATGTATATACGTTGTGGCCGTTTGTCTGTTCACAAATACAATTTTATGGGGAAATAAGTTATTATTGCAGTGATAGTTAATTTTATTTATAAAGCGGTTTGAATTTATTTGATGTTTTTTGTAAAAAAAGCTTGTTAGCTATTTCCGTTAACTTCAAAGACGGGCTGGATTTTGATAAATTGGGCAATGTACGATAGTGCTCCCTTTATTTTTAAGGAATTTATTAACACATGCTTGTCGTAATTATTGTAAAAGTCGGTTCTCGCAATTATAATTTTATGCCCTAAACCGCCCCTTATAGGTAGGTACCTGAAATATTTTCCGTCGGCTTTTAGACTGCAGGATATTATCGCCTGACTAGATAGGTACATACTGTTGAGACTGGCTGGTGAAGCCATATCCATCCTTATTTAAATAGTTTATTACCTACTCAATGAGATAAACTCTGTTTTTAATTCAAAATAAGTTACTTCTATATATATCAATTAATAAGAAACTTCAATCAATCAACAACAAGCTGTTCTGTTGCCCGCGACTTCCTCCGCGTAAGTGGCGGCGTTAGGCGTCGGCGATGTCGGCGACCGCCGACGGCCTCGCGCTCATGGGGGCCTCGCAAAAAAGTTTAAAAAGTTGTTAAAATTTAGTTATTCCTCATTATAGATTAAGAACAACGGACTAACTCACTGTGTTGTCGGGTTCGTCCGACTAGTTTCGATGGCATACGGCCACCTTTTTCAAGGAGTTCCACAGGATGACACACCGCCCGTCGCGTTCCTGCGGACACTGCGCGCGGCCGCGCTTAGCGCCCAAAAAAAAAAAAAAAGTGATAAAAAAAAAAGAAAAAAAAAAAATGATAAAAAGATAAAAAGTGATGATGTGGTCAGCTCAGTGTGTATGTGTTTCAAGCAAGATACTCTTCCGCCACTTCTACCACCTCTACCCTCACCCGCGCCACCCCCGCCACCGCCGCAGTTGTCCGCGCGCAGTGTCCGCAGGAACGCGACGGGCGGTGTGTCATCCTGTGGAACTCCTTGAAAAAGGTGGCCGTATGCCATCGAAACTAGTCGGACGAACCCGACAACACAGTGAGTTAATCCGTTGTTCTCAATCTATAATGTGTAACAATACTCACGTTTCGTTTAATGAAAAAATTAGTTATTCCTATTTATTCCCGTATTTTCTATAGTATTATTTATCTAAAGTTGTCTGGCAATATTTTGAAAGTAAAATATTTCCCTATGCGATATTCGGGGAATCCCTGATTCGTTAATTCGAATGGACTAGAAAGAATTTCTTTCTGGGGGCCTCGCAAAGAATTTCTCGCCGACGACGTCTACTTTTCGGCTAGCGCCGCCAATGCTCCGCGTGAATGTCAGTTATCACGGATGCAGAAGAAGTCGCGAATTAAAAAGTAGCCTAAATCCTATCTTGGGCTTTAATCATAGCCTGTACCAAATTTCAACAAAATCGGTTCAGTAGTTTAGCGATGAAAGCGTAACAAAAAAACAAACACACTTTCGTATTAAAAAAAAAAAACTGTGCGGTCGGTGGACCCCTGTAAGGAACGAAGTTACTTACGTACGCGTCTGTACAAAAAAAAGAATAATAATATAGCACGAGCAGGCAAGTGCGCCGCAGCGGCTCGATACACGCACACATACACACACGCATTTCGTTACGTGACGATTTCTACTAATTCGCACTAGCCATAAGCCGCGTTAAGGCGCTTCCCTGACCAAATAACCTTGACCATACATTTCCTCTTTGCCGCAGAATCGAAATTCGCACAATTTTTGGGTTTTTTGTTATAAAAAAAAGAGAATTGCATAATTTAATTCCGCCGAGCCCGTTCCATCATCGGACCACAAGACGTACGGCGATGCGCCACCGGTACATGGTGGACATCCCACCCACACGCACGAAACGTTTTGGGAATACATTCATTGTGCGTACTGCTAAGGAGTGGAATTCCCTGCCTGAGTCTGTGTTTCCTAATAGCTACAACCTAGGAGTCTTTAAGGCAAGAGTGAATAGGTTACTTCTAGGCAAGCGTGCTCCATCTTAGACCGCATCATCGCTTCCCATCAGGTGAGATAGTGGTCAAACGTATGCCTATCAATAGATAAAAAAGAAAAAAAAAAAAAAACGATCGTTTGAAATAAAATAAAACGTGAATTATAAAGATTTTTAAGTTACCTAACTATTAGTGTAATCCTCAAATCAATAGCACGTCAACTTTAGCAAAAGATACAAGTGTTCAATTATTTTAGTATTTTTTTTACAGGAAGATTTAGGTGTATAATAGGGTACATAAAAAAAATAAGAACGTGGAATGTGATGACAGGATATTGAATATTAATAATATGCTATTAGATGTAGTTTGTTTCTATAGCCCCTGAAAACGAAGAGAACGCACTTTTGGTCGGGGTAGCGCCTTAAGGAACTTCGTTCCAAAAATATTATCTGGAATAGCCCAATTTACGAAAATAAAGGAAAATTGCATGTCAATCAATAGATTGAACCTCCCCGGTAATGTCAACACGTCATAGTCGAAACGTGATCTACAATAGTGACCATAGTTTTTTAAATTTCTATGATAGTGACACTAACTTGATCACGGCATCAGTTGGATCATTGAGGTTCTATCTTCTGCTGGGACCAAAATTCGATATAAATATTAGGATAAAACCACAAAACATAAAGATTACAGAAGGACCGCTCCCGCCATCTTCAAAAATAATTACCTTAACTTGCCTGACTCACTAGGGCTGCTACTGTATTGACTCTGTAGGTTTTATTTGTGACAATATGAAATTTTATTGACTTGGTTGGACCTCTGCAATTTTTTTATAACAAAATTTTTCTATTCGTCATGAAATGTCAATGTCTCTCATTTATCATTTATACCACACGTGACAGCCGAGACTGAAGTCTGCTTGAAACTGCTCGAGAATGCCTATAAACGTAATGTGTGTGTGCGTGCCAAAAATGGCGGTTTGTTCTAAGGGTCTCTCTGCTCGGGCGCGTCGCAGCCTAACGTACTTTGTGATAAAACTAAGTAAAAATATAATCATCATCTGCCTGAAGACGTCCACTGTTGAACAAAGGCCAAAGGTCTCTTCTCATACAAAGCCCGAGAATAATATTAGGATAGCTACTTTTTTTTTGCCTAGTACTTAATAAGTATTTCTCCTGTGTCTTGGGTTGGGTTAGGGAGTCGGACCCTTCCAGCCGGGGGTTGCGGAAGTATCTCCAGTTCCCGCGACCCGACGTAGGTGTGAGATCGAACACCGGGGTGGTTTTTAGTCAGTAAGAGTCTGACAGACCCCTCCGCCCGCCCGCCCCAGGGCGGAGGACATCCATGACGATAATTATTCCAACCCGTACCAAAAAAAAAAAGGGCGTCGGACCCGCCGCGACTCTCACTTCTGATAGGTTCTGTTTAGATTATAAAACAGAAAGCAGATAGACCGCGCGGAACACTGAGAGTGAAGCCAAAAAAGCAAATACAAATTCAAAAGCGAATACCTACAAAAGACCTACAATCTCGTGATTGTATTCGTTTTTGCTTTTTTGACTTCACTCTCAGTGTTCCGCGCCGTGTAGAAGTATCTGCCTTTAGTTTCATAATCTAAGGGTTCTGATATGCACTCCTTGTTGGGGACTTGGTAATATGTGGTTTCCAAGCAGTTCCTCGGAACACGACATACTACCTGTTATACAGACGGAAAAATACGCGGAGAGAGGCAAACTCTTTCCTAAGACTGACGTCAAAGTCAAAGCATTTATTTCAATTAAACCATTTACAGGCACTTTTGAATTGTCAAGAAGTCGGTCAGTTAGTCAGAAAGTTGAAGCTAGTTGCTCGTTCCAAAACGTAGCGTAGGTATCTATGGAGAAGAACGAGCAAGAAACTCCACAGACACTCTTTTAAATCAAGTTTTTACAAAATACTGGTTACATTATTCATGTTGTAATACAAAACATTTTAAAAAGAATCAAGATGAAGGCCATGTCGGTTAAAAGTTGACCAATCTCTACTGACAGCGCCCTTTCACGAACATGACTCGTGGATCACCCATTCAGCTCAACCATTTTGATGGGAACTGAATGACCCAATCCACGCGCCACCATCAGCGAGACATTTGAATGAGCATGATAATTAAAGCTTCCAACCGCCATGCTCATTTATGTCTTCACATAATAATTTACTTAATAAATGGGGGTCTCAATACATGGCACTTATTTAAACATAATTGAAATTATGTGGGATTTACTATAGGTACGTCTTGGCTTACCCCATTGAGTAATATTACAGGTGTGATAATAAATTTTCTCAGCGACAGCAGTGCCCCTGGCGGAATTTCCCAACACTACTTCATAACTAGGGGCGCCAAAACCTGTAACAGTCGCGGTACTAAAGTTCACGCATGCGTACTAATCGCTATAGGGGCCTACTTCACAAGAGAAGGCAAGGAGATGTGTTGTTATTAAATATTTTAGTTATTTATTTATTTATGCTTGTTTTCGTGTGAATAGTGGTACTTACTGTAAGTGTACGCTGGTTTATGGGCAATGTGTGCTGAAAGTAAGAGTTAAAAGGTACGGGACATGTGACCTAATAAAAAAACTCTTTTAGTCTATTTACACTTTTCACTTTTTCACTACTAACCAGTAATCTAATTATTTACATTTACCTCGGTAAATACTTAGATTACTGGTTAGTAGTGAGCATTTGAAAAAATACATGAATTCATAAGAAGTACCTACCTTATGAATAAATACATAAGTAATAAAAGTTTTTAATCAAAATAGTTCACAAAAATTTAGATTGTAAGAATTAAAGAAACTAGGTAAATTGTTTCGGTTCACTACAAATAAGTAACTGGAAGAACTTTTGATAATGGCAGTTTGACATCAAAGTCCGACGTTATGAATATTCTTGTTTTCCCCTGCATACACGCAAACGTAAAAAAGTAAAATTCCCAGCACAAATATTTATTCACACACAAAAATCCACCCCAACTCTTAACAACGTCATAAAAGTATTTTTACAACATAATAACGACTCCATGCATTTCTTATTCCGCGAGAACAACATCCCTTACGATTGGGGTGTGAACCGCTCGCTAGGACACTTAAAACATTAAAATTAACAAAATAACACAATATTGTAAATAAATAACACTTAAAATATTATAAAAACGTTATACCAAATATATTTTCATAGTGCAATAAGAAAAATCTGTGAATTTTGAGTGAAAAAGTCAGCCAAACGTGTTGTGTACAAAATGTCGCCTGTGAGTAGTAAAGATTTTCTATTCTAACATTATTTTTAAACGTTCTATTTTTAAATTCAGTTGTTCTATTCGCTATTCTTTTTATCGCGGCGTGTTTTTTTTATTTCAAGTGTTAATCTAGTGATTTATGAATCGAAAGTGACATTACAAGGTTCGTTTGATTAGAACAGGTTTTTTTTAAAAATCAGTTATATAGAATAGGAAAAAATGTTCACCTACAGTGTGATGTGATGTAAGTATTAATTAATAATTTAATTACGGTTTTCAACAATGTTTGTTGTTTAGCAAATTGAGAGATTTAATTTAATAAAAATATCTGTACCTAATTTCAGAATTTTCGTCACATTTAATTAATTAATTTTATAGTTCCAAATTCAAAAATTAAAGATTGAACATTACGTAAGTAGCAACCCTAGTAAAACACATAATAATAGAATGACATTTTAAAATTCGAATACTTGAAGGGTTTAAAAAGTTCATAGATAAGTAGAGAATCTTTAATTGTTTTTATAATACCTAGAATATCGATTTTCAGATTCAAACCCGTAATTGTTGTAGTTTAGCGTTAAAATCGAAATTGCCTGTGACCTATTTCGCAAGATGACAAGTTAGATATGACCTAGGTCAGGCGACCTGTCTAGATGCCGTAATGTTGCAATAAAAATACTTAAGTAGGTAGGCATATATGTACCACGTTTTTAAAATGTGAAATTGAAAGTGACATTAGTTTTGTTATTCGATTACGATTATTTCCTGAGCTTAAAAACTTTTCATCAAGAAGATTGTCGTCTAAGCTTTACCTTTCGATGAATTATGAAATTCGAAATGGCTTTATGTTTTGTTAAATTATTTTTTTTTTTTTTTATATTTCCTACTGTCAAAATTGTGTTATATTTGTAAAGAATATTACTTACCTAATTCCGTAAAATTAAATTCTATAGGACGCTTAGAAATTCCAAGTTAGGAGGATTATTGATGTTCCTGATCTGCATAATGAAATCTGAAATCTATTTGTCCCAGACAAAAATATTGTCGTAGCAAAAAACACTGCCGGTTCCAAGTTGCCGTACCTACCTATGCGCGCTCCAATTAAGCCACCTATTCCTCGGACATTCTCTTCTAAACTCAAAAACAGATCTTGTTATGTTTACGAATAAATGCAAGATGATAGGTATTGTCAGAATGTTGGTTTTGTGTGAAGAATACATGATTGTGTTTAATAAACTGTAACTATATTTAAATAGTGTGAATAATTGGTTTCGACCGTTCTGTTTATAGATAGTAGGAAGGTTTAGGAAACCGCCACAGTGTGTTATAATAAAGGGCAACAATGTCCAGATAATCAATACTATTTTTTCCTAAAGATTTAAATAGGTTGTAGGGTTCCCTCACTCTATATTTAAAAACTGTCAATACTAAGAAGAGTGAGCTCACACAACTTCTTCATGAGAAATTGACTTTTTATGACAAAACAAAACGTAAAAGAACGTGATCATTATTTAACGCGATAACTCTGAACTCTCATGTTGGTATTCTCATAATATTTTTCAAGAACCTTTTCCAAAGTATGTTGCTATATGTAAAATGTAAATATTCACACAAAAGCTAATTCCCTTAACTCCCTGACTAACCACGAAATCTGAGGAACGTCCGGTTACGTGTTTGGAAAGACACAACCAGCAATAGTCTGATATCGGGCGAGTTGATTTATTTCGGTAGAACAGGAGACCTACCACGAGCTCTTAACGCGATCCATTTTAGGACCTAAATTGACAGAAACAAAATACAGAATGTCCTAAAATGCATCGCGTTTGGATCGCGTTAAGAGGTTATGGTAGGTCTTCAGGACTTTTTTAGGTATTGACACAAAATATAAAGGGTACAGAAGGACCACTCCCGCCATCTTCGAAAATCATTACCTAAACTTGCCAGACTCACTAAGACTGCTACTATCCTCTTGAGACCGTGGGTACACATATGTGCACCTATAATTTATTCAAGCTAAAACTAGTAGCGACATCTTTTGACAGCTTTTAGTACTTAAATAAGTTATTATAGATTCCATAGTTCCGATATAAGTCCATAGATGGCGTCGCGGAGAAAGTTTGTCGAGTAATTCTTTCATTCAAATTTGTTGGTTGTAATTTTTGCCACGTGTCATCTACTTGCAATATTTGAATTTCGTTAAAAAATCAAATTGTTCAGTTTAGTTCGATATTTTGGTGCATTTGTGTTGCTAAATTATTGGACTAACGTGTGAAAGGTAAGTTTTTCATCTGTTTGATTTTTTTATTGTGTAATTGTCGTCTTGTTTTAATGGTACACGTATGTGTACCTCAGGACTAAAGATTACTTTTTTGACATATATGATTCTTTTTTAGCTTGAATATGGACGACCGAGCGATTGAGGATATGCTGAATAATAGTGACTATGATTTTTCTGGAGACGATGATGATGAAGAGTACTTGCCTCCAGATGTCTTGAGAGCTCTTCAGGAGTATGAAGAAGCGGAAAATAGTGGAGAAAGCGAAGTTGAAGAAATATCTGAAGAAGCGAGACAAGACGACGAAAATATTGAAGAAGTAAGTCAAAGTACATCTCGATTATTATGGCGGAAGAACGTGATGCCTTGCCGTGGGCCTGATATTGCAGATGACATGCTAATTTCGCAGGGGAGTTCAGACATGAATGTCTTGTACTGTTTTTTTGAGTATTTGGGGCTAGACTTTTGGGAATTATTAGCAGAACAGAGCAACCTGTATTCAGCTCAGAAAAGAGATCTAAAATCAATAGATACAAATGCTATTGAAATGATCCACTTTGCCGGCGTGCAACTGATGATGGGCTCTCTCAAATATCCCCAAGGAAAGCTCTACTGGTGTCAAGATCTTTGTGTACCTATAATTAGGGATACAATCAGTCGTGATCGTTTTTTTGAGCTTAGGAACTATCTGCACTTAGTGGACGTCAACCAGCCAAATGCTAATGACAAGCAGTGGAAAATCAGACTTTTGATAGACCGCATTCTGAAAAAATGTCATAGTTTGCCACGCTCGAAACATATGTCAATTGACGAGCAAATGATACCATTTTCCGGACGATGTGAATTCCGCCAATACGTGCCCGCTAAGCCAAATCCACTTGGCCTGAAGAACTTCGTGCTGGCTGCCCGGGATGGGTTGGTATTAGATTTTGAAATTTATGTTGGCAAGAATACATTACCTGCAGATACCATGAAAAATCTAGGACTAGGAGCGGGTATCGTGGAAAAACTTTGTCGCACAATTACTGGTACCTGTGTTTTGTACACAGATAGATTTTTTACCAGTCTGAAGCTGGCAGAACATTTACTGGAAAAAAATTGCGGCATTTTTCTAACTGGAACTGCAATGTCAAATAGGATTGGGCCAGTAGCAAAGAAACTGAAGAATGACAAGGCATTAGGAAGAGGAGAGTGGGATGAAAGAGTAAGAAGTGACGAGAATGTGTGTGTCGTAAAATGGATGGATACAAAGGCCGTGACAATGTTGTCTACATGTTCAGGGAGCGCTTCTGCAGATACCTGCAAACGGTGGTGTAAAAAAGAAAAGAAGAAAATAGACGTAGCCCGGCCAGCAGCAATCAGAAATTACAACACCTGTATGGGTGGAATAGACTTGTGCGACAGACTAATCGCTTACTACCGGAGTGCAATGCGAACAAGAAAGTGGACTACAAGAACTTTTTGCCATTTTATTGATTTGGTTGTCGTCAATTGCTGGATTATGTACACCCGCTGTTGCGCCGAAGAAAATGTCCAACGCAAGGACAAGTTGGGTTTACTACAATACCGACTGAATCTAGCCAAAGCGATGATGAAGTATAGCGGCGGAAGGGTTGAACCCAACTTCTTGGCTCTTGGTTCCAGATCTCGTCCCAGTGCCAGCCCTTCGATAGGATCCAGCTCGACCTCTACAAACGATGTATGTGAACCGCCCACAAAAAAGTACCGGCAAGTTGTACCCCAACCACAACCTGAAATTAGGCTTGACAATGTGGGTCATCTGCCGCGATTTGTGGACAGCAAGTTTGCTTCAAAATGTCGACATCCAACGTGCTCCTCACGCTGCCGCACCATGTGTGTCAAATGCAATGTGTACCTATGTGTGCTCAAAAATAATTGTTTCGAAAGCTACCACAATTACAAGAGCTTTGGCCCACGCTGAAACCTAAGGTACACATATGTGCACCAACTTTTTTATTAATTATATTAACTAAAAAAAAACTAAAAAAAATTGTGTGTCTTATTTATACCCCTATAACTACAATAAACCACAAAAAACATTATTATCATATTTGGTTCAAGTTCAGGTCTGACGTTGTAGGTTTTATATGTGACAAAATGAAATTTTATTGACACTGGTAGGAACTCTTTGCAATTTTTTGTAACAACATTTGGATGGATTGTCAATTACATTATTTATTCATTTTGACAACACGTGACAGTCGAGACTGAAGTCTGCTTGAAACTGCTTGAGAATGCCAATAAACGTAATGTCAATGTGTGCGTGCGGAAAATGGCGGTTTGTTCTGAGTGGCCTCTCTGCTCGGGCGCGACGCGGCCTTACATACTTTGTGGTATTTATTAAAATCCTGTTATAAATGACAAGGCCAGAATAAATGCCTATATGCTTTGTCTAAAAGCTAAACCTATATGGTTCGAAATCCTAGACAAATTTATAGCGTAAATCATCATCTTCCTGCCTTTTTCTCATGTTACTTGGGATCGGCGCAACACGTTTTCTTCTTCCTTTCCATCCTGTCCAACGTCATGCTTTCACTGACTCCCTTTTCATTCTTTTCACTCATCACACAATCCATCTATATTTTCTTAAGGCTGCTCTCTCGAAAAAAGCTTGAAAGAAGCATGCAGATGAAACAACTTTTCGTCGGCATTTACAGAGAAATTACATCTGAAAAAAATTGTTAGTAATCTACATGATATGATACGTAATTTGGTTTAGTCACAATTTTTCTATCGGTATCACATAATTAAAAAAAAAATGTCAAACCACCTCCAAATCATTGAGATGAAACCATTTTACTCCTTAATTTATTAAAAGAGTATAAAAAAAAATATCTACTGCTTTGCAATACAAAGCAAGATGATTTGGTTTTGTTACTTTTTACAAATGTGTATTATTTTTAACGATTAAAGACTGCGTCTACATCACCCCCGCACTCGTCCACAAATTCAGTACGGGCCAAATGGTTATTGGCATGTATACAAGCGTTAAGCCTTCCTTTCCCTGTACACCCATCCACATTGATCACATGCGTTTCATCCATCCTCTATACGTTATAAGTTATAGCGTAGATATATTGTTTAGGTACTAACTTTTGCCCGCGACTTCGTCCTCGTGAATGTGGGTTATCGCGGATACAGACGAAGTCCCGGATTAAAAAGTAGCCTATATCCTTTGCCTCCTTTGCCTCCTTAGGGTTCAATCTATTTTCATACCAAATTTCATCAAAATCGGTTCAGCCGTTTCATCGTGAAAGCGTTACAGACAGAGTTATTTTCGCATTTATAATATTAGTATGGATGTATGGATTAAATTACTGTTTGAACTAAACCGTATAGCGAAAATCTCTGTAAAGGTTTTGTATATTATCTTCTGCCATATTTAAAAATTAAGATTTGACATAGACGAAAATGCTGTTTTATGTGTTGAAAAAAAGAACTTTTTACTAAAAAGAGAACCGCCTTCAAAAACAAAAAGTGATAAATAACTTTAGCACAGAACACAAATGACTTTAGTTTCGGAAGTCGGTGACTTTGTTCTGTTTGTTGTTTTGTATTGCCACCGACTTCCGAAACTGTCATGTCACATGTCAAGTCATGTGTGTTCTGTGCTAAAGTTATTTATCAGTTTTTAGTTTTTGAAGGCGGTTCTCTTTTTATTAGTGAAAAGTTTTTATTTTCCACTTTTTAGTGCCTCCTTATCACCTAAATCCATTAAGAAACGGCAACACAGTTAAAACAGAGATTGAAAGTTCTCCAAAGATGGAAGAAACGAAAGCGTCTTCTATGTATAATTTTTTTTTTTTTTGTTAATTTTTTTGTCCGTATGGTGTCGGCCGTAAAGAATAGCACCATCCCATTTCTTCCCATGGGTGTCGTAAGAGGCGACTAAGGGAGTTACCAGAGAATGGGCAGCAACGTTCTCTGTGCCTTTGTAACAACCATACCAATCTGCCTGCCAAGCGTGCGGTTATGGCAAAACCCCCCCTTGGGGAGGCCTATGTCCAGCAGTGGACGTCTTTAGGCTGAAATGATGATGATGATGATGAATTTTTTCAAAAAGCGCTGAATCAATTTCTAGTTCTTATATACTAAGACCTTCTCCAGAATGTAACAAACACTTTTCTGAAAACCATATCAAAATCACGGGAGCCAAACGGGAGATAATTGCGGGCAAACATACATACAAACATACGGGTCGAACTGAGAACCTCCTTGTTTTTTGAAGTTGGTTAAAAAGCCAGAGATGCACCTCCCTGGATTTTTTTCTGGCGGCGCCCATGAGCATTAGAAATCACAACGACCGACGAATTTTCACAGACGAAGTCGCGGTTAGTTCAAAGCTAGTAATATCAAAATAATAATGTCTGTGTGGTGTCGGACGTAAAGAATAGCACCATCCCATAACTTCCCGTGGGTGTCGTAAAAGGCAATTAGGGGACTTACCAGAGAATGGGCAGCAGCGTTCTCTATACCTTTCTAACAACCATACTGCGATCGCCAACCCGACGCCATTATACGCCGATTATGTCAACCCCCATTAGGGAGGCCAGCAGTCTTTCGGCTGAAATGATGATGATGCTTATGAATATAAAAATATATTATGAGCTCAACTGTTCACTTGGGTAGATGAGATGACACCATTAACGAGAAAGAACTTCACTAAAAAAATACTATTGATTTTAGCCCTAAAAACCCGATTAATTTTCAATGTAATGAAATCATTAAATTGGCAACTATTTAATTAAATCCGGAAGTCGGGCAGCAGCGGCTTCCGTGTACTTAACAAATTTACTGCGATCCCCAAGACGCCTGCCAAGCGTGGAGATTATGGCAACCTCCTCCCCCCCTTTATGGGGGAGGCCATAGATATCCGAGGGGAGGCCTTTGTTCAACAGTGGACGTCTTCAAGCTGATGATGTGATGTGTGTGATGTGAGTTGGCAAATGACTACCTACAAGTGACGTCATAAGTATAAATTGCTATACAACATCTTCGTGGGCGTCGCGTTTTGATAGCTTAAATAAAGTATGTCAATTGGTTAGCGGTTTCATCTGTTCAGTAGAATATAAGAAATAATAGGCGACTCAAACGATGGAACAAAAACAGTATATTAACAGTTATAGATTGACAACATTGGTTGTGCAAACGAAGGTGGTCTATCGGCAAGTGCGTGTGCGCGGCGTTGTATAGAACAGTAGGGCCTTTGACCATATTGACCCCCTTCTCTCCTCTCAGTCCCCGCGGACATCGTCACGCTGCTGTAGAAGCGCTGCCATATTCCCGGCCCTGGAAAGCTTATCCGCTTTCAAGTTTTGCTTCATCATCCGGACTTGGGAGCAGACAGATTCGGTTGAGTGCGCGCCGGACGGTCCCTCGTGCTGTATTAACGTCAGCGACGCGCGTTACACCATCAGATCCCGGGAACAACCACTGAATACGCCCGAGGCGCCGAAGCGCTGACACATCTACCCAATTAGCAGACACAATAGTTAAACAAAGACAACATGACTTCAAGAATTATGTCAACAGTCAAGCAATATTTTCATTATCATCATCAGCTGGAAGACGTCCACTGTCCACACGAACAAAGGCCTCCCCCATAGAACGCCACAACGAGCGGGAACCTGTCGTTTGCATCCACCGGTTACCCGCGACCTTGACGATGTCGTCGGTCCATCTAGTGGGAGGCCTACCAACGCTGCGTCTTCCGGATCATGGTCGTCACTCGAAAACCTTTCTTTCCCATCGGTTATCGATTCTTGGAGCGGCATCAGTAATCCATACCTACTTAATATTATATATTATATACCTAATCCATACTTCCATACTAATATTATAGATGCGAAATTTGGTATGAAAATAGCTTGAACCTTGCGGAAGGACATGGGCTACTTTATAATCCATGACTTGGTCTACCTCCACTATAACCGACATTCACGCGGAAACAAGCTTGTATTTTCAACCGACTTCAAAAAAGGAGGAGGTTATCAATTCGTCTGTTTTTTTTTTTTTTTTTTATGTTTGTTACCGTATTTCTCGGGACTGGGTGAACCGATTTTGATGATTCTTTTTTTATTTGGAAGCTAGTGCTTCCCGTGTGGTCCCATTTTAATTTGGTCCAGTTCTGACCATGGCATCCATGAGAAAACCGTATAAGTCTTAAATTTGCATTAAGTATGTGCGCGATTTGTTACGCGATTTCTCAGGCAAACGTAAACCGATTTTGAAAATTCTTTTTTTTATAGATAGGGTATGCTTCAGGGGTGGTCCTATATAAATTTTATCGAAATTGATTCATCATTTTTTTAAAAATTAACAAATACCCAAAAATTTTACATAGACGAGGTTTTAGTTTCATCAATCTTTGTAGTAGTTAACTTTCAATCTCTTCTTAATAGATTTGAATGAGAAGGAGGTACTAAAAACCGGAAAATAAAATGCTTTTTACAAAAAAGACAACCACCTTCAAAAAGTGAAAAATAACTTTAGCACAGAACACACATTGACTTTAGTTTCGGAAGTCGGTGGCAATACAAAACAACAAACAGAACAAAGCCACTGAATTTCGAAACTAAAGTCAATGTGTGTTCTGTGCTAAAGTTATTTTTCACTTTTTGAAGGTGGTTGTCTTTTTTGTAAAAAGCATTTTTATATGATAGAAAAAGCAACGAATCATCAAACCAATGATGAAAACTAACAACATATTCCACAAAAGTATCCGACCAGACTACCGAACTATCCAACCACATATTACGCTACGTGCCCTCACTGAAACGCGATAGGTAATCGATATTACCTCCTGATACCCCGTTCGGCCGTTTCCCTTGTCAATGATACAATTATAACTTAGAAACAGCTGATTCACTCTAGAAGGTAACTTGTTCCCTTCCCTCGGAATTCGGGTGTACAAAATCAATTATTATAAGACTCTACTAAGGCGTGTCCGTATGGTGTCGGACGTAAAGAATAGCACCATCCCATATCTTCCCGTGGGTGTTGTAAGAGGCGACTAAGGGACTTACCAGAGAATGGCCAGCAGCGTTCTCTGTGCCTTTGTAACAATTATACTGCGATCGCCAACCCGCCTGCCAAACGTGGCGATTATGGCAATACCCCCCATTACTTAGGGGAGGCCTATGTCCAGCAGTGGACGTGTTTCGGCTGAAACGATGATGATGACTACGGCTCGTGGCTAAGTTAAAGCCGTACAGATCGATCGGTCAAAGGTTAAGCTACGCTAGCCTGCTAGGTCTGTGGATGGGTGGGTGACCATCCCTTTCATACCGAGTTTCCTCCGTGCCTCGGAAAGCACGTAAAGCCGTTGGTCCCGGCTGTCATTTGTAGATCTTTGGCAGTCGTTTAGGGTAATCAGAAGCCAGAAAGTCTGACAACCAGTCGGACCAAGGTGTATCGTGTTACCCAATAAGTAACTGGGTTGTAGAGGTCAGATAGGCAGTCGCTTCATGTAAAACATTGGTATTCAGCTGCATATGGTTAGACTAGAAGCCGACCCCAATGTAGTTGGGAAAAGGCTAGGCAGATGATGATGATGACTATGGCCAAATACTCATCATCAGCCGGAACACGTTCACTGTTGAACAAAGGCCTTCCCCATAAGGGGATTGTCATAATCACCACACTTGGCAGGCGCCTTGGGAATCGCAGTGAAGTTGTTGAGTACATGAAAGCCGCTGCTGCCCGACTTCCAAATTTTCCCTTAGTCACATTCTACCCTCGAGATGAACCGCCGAGATGGCCCGGACAGAGCCAGAAAAGCACCCACCCATTTCTCTTCCCACGGGTACACATTGATGAACGGGTGAATATCGATCACTAATAAAGAACTAGTGTTCGATGCCTGTAAAAAATAATAGATAGATTCATTCGTTAACGGTTGGTAAGATAAGGAAATCGGAAAAGCGCTAACTACCTACATAATAATAATAATAATAAATAATAAATATCTTTGTAGGTTCATCGGTTCATAGGTTCTTCGTTACTTAATTTAAATACTCAATACAGTAGTAGATCTGAATAACCATTTTCCAACTATGTTTGGGTCGGCTTCCAGTCTGACCGGATGCAACTGAATACCAGCACAAAGTACGTAAGGCTGGGCGCGCCCGAGCAGAGAGACCACTCAGAACAAACCGGCATTTTACTCACGCACACGTCACACGACATTACGTTTATAGGCAATCTCAAGCAGTTTCAAGCAGACATTAGTCTCGACTGTCACGTTTTGTCTAAATGAATAAATGAGAGACATTGACATTTCATGACGAACAGAAAAAAAAAATATAAAAAAAATGTAAAGTTCCAACCAGTGTCAATAAAATTTCATATTGTCACAAATAAAACCTACAGAGTCAATACAGTAGCAGCCCTAGTGAGTCTGGCAACTTTAGGTAACTATTTTTGAAGATGGCGTGAGCGGTCCTTCTGTACCCTTTATATTCTGTGATACCAGGGTTTTACATGGAGCGACTACCTGTGTGACTACGTGACACGATACCCCTTGGTACGGCTGCATTTCCACCAAAGATGTGTAAGGTAGATGAGCGGTGCGAGGATGTGTAGCGAGGCTCTGGAACGTTGTGAGTGTTACCACCAGAGATGTAGCAGCTGAGCGGTGCGAAGATGCGTAGTGACGCTGTGAAACGGTGCGCAGATGAGCGGTGCGAGGATGTGTAGGGCTCTTTTCAGATGCGAGCGAGTCCACTGATCCATTTTTTCCGTACAATACACATCTAACCTCCAACAAAGTCTGTCTAGTGCTAGTAGTTTCTCGCTCGCGTCCATCCTTTGCACACATCCCTTGCGAACATCTCTCGCATACATTCCACGCAGTCCACGCACACATCCCTCGCTTGTTTTGTACCTACGTATAAAAACCTCGCTCTGCTAAGCCGTTTCCAACACAGCTGCGCTGAGCGAGGCTACTTGGATAAAGTGATTCCAATGGTTCTTAACAAACACATCCCTCGCTACGCATCCTCGTTCATCTTTTCTCTTGACTCTTTCTTCTGACTACACGTAATGTCAAATACCTACAAGTGACAGTCGGGACCAAAGGCTTTACTTACATGCTTTCCGACCCACGGAGGGGTGCTGCTGGTATGTAATGGGTAATCACTTATCCACTGCCCGACCACGGCAAGCGCTTCGCCACGAGCCCCTGGTCCTTTCGCTTTAATATACAAGCTTATGGCTACTATTTTGTAACACTTAACATCGTAAAACTACTAGGAAAAAAAAGTTGTTTAGTAGAACTAGTAGGAACAATCCATAAAAATCAGTAGATTATTTTTCACAATTTCAAAAGTTGATCTTATAGTATAAGTTGTACATAACAAAGACCCCGTTTCAGGTTTCTGGTAAACGAAATATAAAGTGGTAAATAAACAACACCGTTTACCCATTTAACGAAAAGCATGTCTTGTAAGTCGAAAAAAACAAAACAAAAAACTCTACTCGCCCAAAGTTAAAACCAAAAGTTACGCTACGAAAGAAAAAAGACCAAAAATAATAAAACATTCCGTCTGAAATACCTACTGGGGAAAGTTCCAAGTTATTCGAGAGCCCTCAGATTCTCTTGAATAATATCAGCACAATCTGATAATTGCGCTCATTCTTTTGTTTTGCGTTCAAGAAATGATTTTGTAGGTAAGGCTTGCTGCAGACCAGCGCTTTCCCGACGTGCGTTTTAAATTGTAATTTTATTTTTAGGGTTTTGTACCCAAACGGTAAAAACGGGACCCTATTACTAAGACCACTGTCCATCTGGCTGTCTGTCACCAGGGCCCCGTTTAATAAAGCTGACAATTCGACACATATGTCAAAAAATTTCAAAATGTAGAATTGTCGCTCTTAGGCTGTTTATAAAGGTGACAAATATGTCAAAAATCGGCAGGTGAAATCTTGACATATTTATCATTTAAAAATTCGTTTACTCTACAACTCGACATATGACAAAAAACTAGTCAAATTATTTCTGACACTTGTCGGTGACAATGGTCGGATTGTCGCGACAATCGGACATTTTTCTGTTCAATAAAACTTTTTGAGTGACAGGCGACAGGTGACAATATTACTTATTATTTGACGACACGGTTGGCGCAGTGGCTGAGCGATCGACTGCTGCGCAGCGTGTTGCGGGTTCGATTCCCGCCCAGGGTAAACATTGGTGTGATGAGCACTTGTGTTTGCTTTGTGTCTGGGTGTTGTTTATCTATATATGTATGTATTTACAAAAAAAAAATGTATTTGTGTATGTATATCAGCTGTCTGACACCCATAGTACAGGGTCTCCCTAGTTTGGGGTCAGGTGGCCGTGTGTGAAAATGTCCCCACATATTATTATTATTATTATATGTCTGTATGTATTTTGAATTTTAAAGATGTAAGGAAGTGTTTATGAAAAAAGACTAGCGACCCGACCCGGCTTCGCCAGGCCTATCCTACCTTCCTCTATAAATGGACTATCCAACACAAAAATATTTTTTCAATTCGTACCGGTAGATCCTGAGATTAGCGCGTTCAACCAAACAAACAAACTCTTCAGCTTTATGATACTAATTATATATAGTATAAGTATAGATAGCTGATGCCCGCGGCATCGTCCGCGTGTAAGTACTATGTCGGTTATCGTGGATGCAGACGAAGTCGCGAGTTAAAAAGTAGCCTATGTCCTTCCCCAGGGTTTAAGCTATTTTCATACAAAAAATCATAAAAATAATCGGTTCAGCCGTTTCATCGTGAGAGCGTTACAGACAGTCGACAGAGTTACTTTCGCATTTATAATATTAGTATGGAAGTATGGACTATCTTTTGTTAGCTTGGATTTCCAAAGAAGACCCCCGAAAACATGTCAGTTATTAAGTCTTTCCAAAGGTCAGCGCAAGCTTTCTATTAGCTGGACTCAAAATATTACTAATGCTGATGTTTTGAGACGAATAGGTAGGTCAAAACCGCAAGTTAATGTCGCCCCCCACATACACCAGGACCCGAGGTGGCGGCGCGTAGTGTTCCACGCGCGCCCCTCTAAGACGTCCGGGGGGGAGTCTAACACCTCACTCCCCCCCCTGACCCGAGAAGTGGCCCGCTGCAGCGGGCCGGCACCAGCCGGGGGTTGCGGAAGTATCTCCAGTTCCCGCGACCCCCGACGTAGGTGTGAGATGGAACACCGGGGTGGTTTTTAGTCAGTAAGAGTCTGACAGACTCTTACTGACTAAAAACCACCACCACCAAACCACCAAAACCACTAGTCTGACTGAGAGGACATCCATGACGATTTTCCACCCCGTACCAAAAAAAAAAAAAAAAAAAAAAAAAAAAAAAAAAAAAAAAAAAAAAAAAAAAAAAAAAAAAAAAAGGTAGACCATCAAAACAAGAAAAGTTGCTTACCTCAGTCATATCTTTAGACATGACAGATATGATAGCAATTGATACATGATGGGAAGATTGCGAGTACACATAGGTAGTGTCGGGAAAAGTCCTAAAGCACGAAATATTCGGGAGCGGACCGATATTTTTTTAAAGAGTATCCAAAAATGCAGTTTTTACATTAATTAAATAATTTTAAGCCTAATCTCCTGAAAATCTAAGAAATCCAATTTGACGTTTGTTTTTTCGAACTTTGTATGAACGTCTTCGTCCATAACATCAGCTGAAAAACGTCCACTGTTGAACATAGACGTCCTATATAATAACAATGTTACCCATACACTATAACATCGAGTATCATTCGTACGTAAGCATTTAAAGTATAACTTTATATTGAAAAAATGCACTCAAAAACACGAATTAACCGTTGATAATATTCAATTATGATATGTCAAATTCGACTTCTTAGATTGTCAGGTATCTATTGCGGTTTGTTTTTTTGTTTTTAATTTCCAGTTCTAAGATTATCGCTGTTTTTATGATATTCTCTTACACTGTCTTATAAAAATAACTGTGAATTGTAATAATATTTGCACCATGATCGCTTCGCGGGATTTCACTTAGCCCTAAGTGCAAATGCGAATGGCGGGATGATACTCAAAATAAACGTTATTGGCACAATTTGATATAGGTCAATAAAAATGTGGGCTCCTTTGTAAGGGTACGGTTAAATTAGATATATGGAGACGCAGGACTGAGTGGTTAAAAGAAACAGCATTTTTACCTACTTTGGTACCAACGGAGCCCGACGTAAGTTTGCATGCCGCTAAGCCGAACACACCACCGGTGTATATCTCCCGCCTGCACTACACCACTAAGGCGGAGGACATCGTGGAGTACGTGCGCCGAAAGACAAAGTGCAGTGCGTGTAGTTACTAGACTCGGGCCGCAGCGTCAATTTTAAGGTACTTCCCTGACCAAATAACCTTGACCATACATTTCCTCTTTGCCGCAAAATTGAAATTCGCACAATTTCTGGGGCTTTTTTGTTATAAAAAAAAGAGAAACGATCGTTTGAAATAAAATAAAACGTGAATTATAAAGATTTTTAAGTTACCCTATCTATTAGTGTAATCCTCAAATTAATTGCACGTCAACTTTAGCAAAAGATACATGTTTTCAATTATTAGGTATAGTCATTTTTTTAGAGGGAGATTTAGGTATATAGGGTACATAAAAAAAATAAGAACGTGGAATGTGATGATAGGATATTGAACATCAATAATATACTTTTAGATGTAGTTTGTTTCTTTTAATTAATGAGTTAATAGCCCCTGAATAACGAAGAAAAACGCACTTTTGGTCGGGGTAGCGCCTTAAGGCGTTCGTGGTACGATTACAAACAGAATTATTATCTGCTCCTCGTCATGGAAGAAAACTTGGCCGCAGAACGTGGTGTTCCGTCGCTTCCGCGGACAAGTGCCACAGGACAGCGCAAAGACAATATAGTGCAAAGTGAAGTACTACAGACAAAGTCGCGGATTAAAAAGTATCCTACGTCTTTCTCCAGGGTTCAAGCTATTTTCTTATTAAATTACATCATAATCTGTTCATTTGTTTCATCGTGAAAGCGTAACAGACAGAGTTACTTATGCATTTATGAAATTAAGTATGGATTTGGATAAATTTTACTTTATTTCAACAAAAACATTCAACATACGTAGGTACTGCATATACATTCGTCGCATGCCTGAGATAAAGTCACGTACGTCCTCAAAGTGTCAACACAGTGAAATGGGTCATAATAATGGACACAATCATCTACCTGTCAAGCCAAGAAATAATTTTCATCGAGTAGGTATGTAGGTAGGTACGGTCGAATAAGCTGGGTCCATATTGGCTCACCTAAAGTTCTTTACCCGAAATTGTACTTCCTAAGGATTTGTAATCCAAATGATCACTCTTCCTAAAATTTTTCATCCTAAAGTTTTTATTCATACTATTTGTAGTGCTACCGGCGATGATCATAACACTCATGTTTCCGAAAATTGTTATTAATAATATCATTAGTGAAATATATTTAAACTCCTACTGTTTTTTATCATAACGCTTCTGTCCCTAAATATAATTACCATAATATACTCGGAAATATATAGAAATAATACTCATACTCGGAAAGAAACATTTACCAAGTGTAATAAAAAATATTTGTGGGTAGAAGATGATATTTATAGTTTTAATTTGAGGGTATTATTTGGGGGTATGCTTTACATAACGTACTGAGTTGTGTCTATTGCTAAGTACAAACCTACTGCGCGTGCGTGCAAGCAAGCATGCAGCATACAAGCAAGCACGCAGCATACAAGCAAGCATGCAGCGCGCAAGCAACCATGCAGCATGCAAGCAAGCAAGCATGCAGCGTGCAAGCAAGCATGCAGCATGCAAGCAAGCATGCAGCGTGCAAGCAAGCATGCAGCGTGCAAACAAGCATGCATCATGCAAGCAACCATGCAACATGCAAGCGAGCTTGCAACATGCAGCAGGCATGATTTCTGTCACGGCTCCGGCGTTGCGGGGCTCCGGCGGTCCCACGCGAGCTTATCGTCGCAGATGGTATTCACGCTCACCACCGCAGCTTCGGCTTGCTGGCCGGCTTGGCCGGCCAGCCTCAGCCGCGGCGGCGGGCGTTAAAACCACCTGCTCCTCAGCTCGCGGGCCGCCTCGCCCCTCCGCGCCTACGCGGATTTAAATTACACTCTAGGAGTAGGGCAGACAAGACTACGTGGAGTCGGTTTCGCAGCGATTCGTTTCTGTCATTAACTTTTGTAGCACAACATATTCACTTTTTAAGACAATATTTTTGTTATTGTCTATTTATATATATTTTCGTTGAAATAAATTCCATGGAAAAATACACTGAACCAACAATATTCGTTAAAAAATAATTCTACTGTTTGATAAGTTTGTTAAACAAAAAAATGTGAATAAAAATTCATTGAATTGTGTTTCTGTGAAATATGTTTCATTGAAGTAAATAGTCTATGAAATTTCTGTCTGCGAAACAAGGGGATACCGTTATACATGTTATGTGAAAATAAAGTTACGCAAAATTAATGTATATAGTACTGATTATTATGAATAAAATGAAATCTAAACAAAAAAGATATGACTTTGAATAATAGTGTAAAAGATGGTTATGTTGAGAAAATATAGGAAAACAAATAAAAGTATAATAGATGTTTATTGCTACTGACATTATGAAGTTGAATGCTTCGGATTATGAACATTAGAGACAGAGTAGTTAGGAATTGTGATTGTTAGGATGAAAAATGTTAGAAAGAACATTTTCGGATTTCCAATTATCGGAGTTAAAAATTTAGGTGAACTTTGGCGCACCCGAATAAGCTATTTGGTTTACAGGCATTAATAAATATATTCATGTTCTACTACACTCACAATATTTTATATTTTTCATCTTGAGCACGTAGCCTAAAAAAATACGTGTGTTTATCTCCTGACAATCTAAGAAGTCCGATTTGATGTTTTTTTTCCGAACTTTGTATAAAACGTCATCATCATCGTCAACCGCTGAAAGACGTCCACTGTTGAACATAGGCCTTCCGCATAGAAGGCCACAACGAGCGGCAACCTGCGTAAGAAATTGAAAAATCAAATACATAATTCTAATTATTACTTTAAGTTTGACTTTATATTGAAAAAGTGCACTCAAAAACACGAAAAAAATATTATAATCATATTCAAATATGATATGTCAAATCTGACTTCTTAGATTGTCAGGAATATATAGTGTAGTAGAAGATGAATATTTTTGCCTGTAAACCAAATAGCTTGTTTCGACTGTACTTGGGTTCATAAAATCATAAATAACTTGCGCCAAAGTAACGAAAAAAAAATGGCAGTGCTAATCAAATAAAATTTTTTTAGGCGCCATTTTGACTTCCTTATATAATTCTAATAACCGGCTGGTCGACGGGGTCGGGAGCTTCGGGTTATACTGAGTAGGTTCAGCAGCTCAATTTTTCTTCTCTCATAGCTATATTGACTTGACTTGTATGAAAATACGTCATAGTAAAAGGGTTGGTAAATAACTGCAGGTGCACTGGACCATAGGCATAAGTATCTCCAACTTTTCAAGTTAACATAATCCGTTCACGTCATAATTTTCATTAAATAGGCACATTTACGGAGCTAACTTGGAGAGCTATGTTGATGATTTTAATTATTATATTTGTTTAAGCACATATTTGTTACTCCCGCGTTTTAAGTTTTGTATAATTACCCTAACTAGATACTGGGCTGAAAATTCTACTGTAATGTATCTAGTAGTAGTAGTATATGCAATAAAGCTAATTGATTTACAGGCAAAAATACACTAATATTTTAATTATTTATTTCATTTTTTTATCTTTAGCTACGTACCCCTGGTATGCCTGGTACCTACGTACCTACGTACCAGGCTTACCTACGTGCTCGATATAAGAAAATGTAATTAAATAAAATATTGTGAGTGTAGTAGAAACATGAAAATTGCCTGTAAACCAATTAGCTTGTTCGACTGTACTGGCGATCCGCGGCTAGTATCATCATCTTTTAATCAATTTACACAAGACCTTAACAGATACACACCTAAGCCTTCCTCATGAATCACTCTCTATTAGTGAAAACCTCATCAAAATCTGTTCAGCAGTTGTTGTATTTAAGAAAAACGGCCACATTCCTCTCTAGATCGTATGTTGTTCCTTTGTGTCTCTAGTTGAAACTATACAAAAGGTTATAGAAAATTCTAGACACACTGATACAGGTTCGCAATGAGCCGTTGTTCATAATTCTTTCTCAGTCACGAGATAATATTTTTTTAAGAAGTAGCGCTATAATTGTCCAGACATTGTCATCGACTGCTTACACCCTATACGAAGAAATTTTAATGCATGGGCGCTAAGCAGTTGATGACGCTGTCTGTACCTTCTATAATTAAAGCATCATCATCAGCCGCAAGACGTCCACTGTTGAAAAAAGGCGTCCCCCATAGAACGCCACAACTCACAACGAGCCGTTCCCCCGGCCACTTGGATCCACCGGTTACCCGCGACCTTGACGACGTTGTCAGTCCATCAGGGCCTCAAGTCTGCTATTACAATAGTGTCAGAATGGTCTATCATTGATTTCATAATTGTTGATTTTGACAACTTTCGTAATCTACTAATATAATGGCGTCATTATGACTTTCCAATGGTCAAACAATGACACTCCATTGAAAGAAATGCTATAGAATGGTAATCTCGTACATAATGACAAATTAATGACTGACTTAGTTTACGAACTACTTACTACTTCAGATTGCTTATAACACTTATAAATAAAATGTAAAAATATATAAAATGAAATCTGGCATGAATAAATGTTCAAATTTGTTGACAATGTCATTATAACACAATTCAATTACGAGACCATTGACCGACCAATGATCGACCATTATGGATTTAGCAGAGTACGAACTTTTAGCAAAATGACAATGGGATCGTGTTGGAATGACGAAATTATAAAAATAGCAGACTTGGCCCCTGGTGGGAAGCCTACCAACGCTGCGTCTTCCGGTTCGCGGTTGTCATTCGAGAACCTTTCTTTCCCATCGGTTACCGGTTCTTTGAGCGATGTGGCATCCGATTGCCACTACAACTTGTATATTCTAAGCTATTAAAGCATAGCGTTCATAAATGAATCAGTAATGAGGTTGATCGATGCACAGGCTGTTTATAGACTGCAGCCGTGCAATCTAAATACGGGTACCTAGGTATACTTCGCATATTAAATGTCTGACGCTTAGCAGATAGAATTTATAATAACGCCCGATTTCTGGAACAAAAACTGTATTCATAGCCAATAATAAACAATGACAACAAGTTGTCACATAATAGTTAAACAGTGACAAAATGTTGTCACACAATAGTTAAGCAATGACAACATGTTGTCACACAATTGTTAAAAATGACAACATGTTGTGACACAATAGTTAAAAATTACAACATGTTGTCACACAATAGTTAACAATGACAACATGTTGTTACACAATAGTTAAACAATGACAACATGTTGTCACACAATAGTTAGACTATGACAAACGTTGTCACACATTAATATTGTGTCTGCTAATGTGACAGTTGAGCTCTGTAAAAGAGACATCAAGACACAAGTTTTATCTTGTAAATAAGTTCATGATTCTAGACAGCTCAGGCGGTATAAAATTAAACAGTTTAAAAAAAATAAAAACTGTTTTTCCATACGTACCATTTTAGCCATGCAAATGATGTACTTTTAAATGGAACTTTTGATTTATAAAATTACCGATGAAGATTTTTTTTTTCTTATTTCTGAAAAAAAAGTAATTCATATTCTAGACTCTAGAATATAAATTAACTTTATTTTAACTTTTTTAAAGTCTCTCTAGAATCTAGAGAGACTATCACATGCCGAAACAAACGCAGTGAATTAAAATTTATACTGTAGGTTTAGATATATATGTCGCAGGGAAATTGTACAATTATTAGGTAGGGCGTCGCCAATGAGGGGCAGGTAGCCCCCCCCCCCCCTCCCTAGATATCAAAAGCTTCATGTGCATTTCGCAGTGTAGCGACAGTGCCCTCTAAAACAGTATATCAAATTCATACTTTTCCTATGCTCCATATATCAACTTGCCCCCTCCCGAGGACATCAGCTGGCGAGTACTCGCGACGCTCTTGATTAGCTTACCAGCTTACCTTAAGTTTAACTCAACTCTACGACTCTACTTACCTCCACAAGATCAATGAATCGGGTGTAGACACAACACTAATCAGTTTACATTAAGTAGTTTTTACGAGCAGTCAAAACGCGAGTTCCCTAAGAGGCTAAATAAAAGCCGTACGTATTGATCGGTCATGGTTAAGCTACGCTTGCCGCGGTTGGTCTGTAGATGGGTGACCATCCATTTCATACCAAATTCCCTCCGTGCTTCGGAAAGGACGTAAACTTGTTGGTCCCGGCTGTTTTTCGTAGATGTTTGACAGTCGTTATGGGTAGTCAGAAGCCAAAAAGTCTGATAACCAGTCTTGCCAAGGGGTATCGTGTTAACCAATAATTGGGTTGTAGAGGTCAGATAGGCAGTCGCTTCATGTAAAGCACTGGTATTCAGCTGCATCCGGTTAGACTCGAAGCCGACCCCAAAATAGTTGGGAACAGGCTAGGCAGATGAAGATGTCTGTCTACTGGGCACCCAAAATCACCAACGTAGATTATTACAGAATAACTTACTCTACTGCACATAATCAGTAAAATAAGCCAACTCAGCAGCAATAAGTACCTAAGTAAGTAAGCAAGTTAACCAGCAGGTTTAAGTTGAAGAGTCTACTTAAAGCTGCTGGTTAATTACGGTCAAATACTCAAATGTTAAGATGTCGTTAAGTCTCGTGTTGTCTTTGTCACTTTATATCAAAGTGACTGTAACAGTACGAGACTTAACGGCATCTTAAAATTGAGTAGCGCTTGAGAATTTGGCCATTATTTTGATAAATGGAAATACCATGCATTAACTTTCCTGATCAATATTCTTAGCATGCACCATTCTAATACGAACGTTATCTATCAGGCAAATGGCTGCTATTTGTAACGGTCATAAGTTTCATCCTCGGCTGTATAGTAACGTGTTGTTAGTTTTCGTAGCTATTGATTTTTCAGTATAATTGTGATGTATGTATGTATTGCGCAACATATTTTTAAACATAAATTACCAACAAATATATAGGTAAAGAACCACTGGGCCATCACGACAATATAATTTGTCGTGATGGCCCAGTGGTTCTTTCATGCGAAACTACGTTTTCGGGGCAACTAGATTTAAATCCTAATACTCTAGTTGATGGTTTGACTTTGACTTTGTTTCTAACATCTGACATGTTTGTTTTTTTTTCTTTTTAATACGAAAAGTAGTAAAAAAACTCGGCTGACAGAGCTCGAGCGGTCTTAATTAATGTTCCATCTATTTTCCATCCATTCCATTAACTGTGAATCACAAGAAATAGTGTTGAAAGGAGATGGTATCATAATTCGACTTAGGGGGCAACTCATCCGCAAAAATCTCATCCGTGGATGAAACGCCACCTTTGACAAAATGTTAGATGGCAACTTATAAGCAAATTATTTAAGTTTCGGATGAAATGCCCTCTTCTATTATTGTTAGGAGGCGACTCATCCGCAAGTGGTGTCGGTATATACACCCAAAAATCTAAGTGTTTAATACTTTGACAACGCATAGTTCCGATAAGGATAATGAAACTTGGGTATGCTTAATTATTAAGATAGTTCTAGGGAAAAAATCGCGCACACAGTTGACCGTATCGATTAGGCTTGGATTTTGAGTTTTTGATCCATACATTTTGGACCAAATTTACAATTTAAGTAAAAAAAATAAATGCAGCGCTACATTTTATTATCTTACAACTTACTTTAAAACTTTATACTCTAAATTGTGATGCAATTTAACTCAAAAATGTTTTCTTTCTTTCCAGGTTCCTGTAACTCCGTGAAAAATGGAGCTCAGCAGTGTTTTAACGATGAATACGGGCTCGTACAATCGTCACAATTTCTCTTAATCTGGTAAGAATTTATTATTTTAAATTTCTTAAGTAATCAAAGTTTTGAAGAAATCGTGTGACAGACACACATAAAGACATAAGCATGTGTAGTTCCTAGTTACGAAAAAAAAAAAGAAAAGACAGACACACACAAAGACATAAGCATGTGTAGTTTCTGATTTTTGACACGTTTGCCCCTTTGTTACTGTATAATAGAGCAGCGACATTCTTTAGTATGACCTGGTAATACTTAAAACAATCCCGTCAGTTAGAACTGGTCTTTTTGCTATGTCGGTGACCCTGGTTCTCTGGCCTCGGAAAGGCCGTAAGGCCATTGGTCCCGGCTGTAATTTGTTGATCTTTGGCAGTCGTTATGGGTAGTCAGAAGCCAGAAAGTCCAGTCTTACCAACAGGATATCGTGTTACCCAGTTACTGGGTTGTGGAGTTGGATAGGCAGTCGTTCCATGTAAAACACTGGTATTCAGCTGCATCCAGTTAGACTGGAAGCTGGCCCCAACACAGTTGGAACAAGGCTAGGCAGATGATGATGGGGACTCTAGTTGTCTTGCGTATCTCCTCATTCCTGATTCCATCCCGCAGAGAAACTCCGAGCATAGCTCTTTCCATTGCCCTCTGAGCAACTTCTAGGCTTGTTAAGAGTTTTTAATAACCGACCAAAAGTGTTAATGCTGAGGGTCTAGTAAGTACCGAATCTATGTTAAAGTTTGTTTGTCGATGTCCCTTCCAACGTGTATTGCAGCCATAATGATGTCCCTATTAGAAGCGGCATTAGATAACGTAAGAACCAGTAAAAATATTTCTGTCCACCTCTTCCACAGCGAGCAAGCGCGCTGAGCGAGCGAGATAGCGCGATGCATCCAACCAGTAGGTGACGCTGTCGTCTACACCCGCGGAACATGTCATGGGACTCAATCGAGTCGCGCGACTTCCTAGGGTAAGTTGAGCAAAGTGACCATAGTCCTAATCATGGCAACCCCTCCCCTTATGGGTGAGACCTTTCTTCAACAGTGGACGTCTTCCGGCTGGTGATGATGATGATGATATGGATCCAAGAAATATCCAGTAGATGGTTAGTGGTTAGTGTATGCTAGTGGATGTGCAGAAGAGGTTGCATGCATCTCTAAACACAGTCGCTGCCTTGCGTAATGAAGTCATTCAGTTGCGTAAAGCGGTAGCGGAATCTGGGTCACCATCGAGTGCATCGAACAATACGCGTCGCGGAGTGAACCACGATTTATCGGCGGCAAGCTTCGCGTCAGCAGTTTTGTCTTCGCCACCGCCGTCGACTGCTGAGCCTGCAGAGCGCACATTGTGTACGCCCCGCAGCCCTGTCCCCGCCCCCGCGGCTCCTCCTCGAATCGCCGCTCGCACTGCACGGCCTACTGAACTGCGGTCTGTGTCTGTAGCGTCAGCTAAATGTCATCCCGCCAGGGTCACCGTAAGTACTCTGGATGATCCGTCTGTGAACTCCGTGCCTGAAGTGGCATCGAAACAGGCTGATGGTTATGCTTTGTAACGGTGCAAAGGAGGAAGCGCCGTCTGAGAACCTCCAAGAACCGCTGCTGCACGGCTCCCGTGGAGCCTAATACTATACGTGCCGCGATGCCTAACACGCCGGTGTACATTACCGCCTCCACTACACCACTACAGCGGACGACATCGTCGAGTACGTGCGCCGAAAGACCAACTACACGCCGAGAGTGCAGCTGTTGGACTCGCATCGCAATGTCAACTTCAGGGCGTTTCTGGTGCGGTTACCAACGTGTTATCTGCAGCTCGTCATGGTGGAGGACTTTTGGCCGAAGAGCGTGGTGTTCCGTCGCTTCCGCGGACAAGTGCCACACGATCGCACAGTGAAGTGAAGTAACTAACATAGGCATAAGATACGATACCTACTAACAAGTAATGTAATTTAGTTATGTATAGTCTATAAGGTATATATTGTATGGGTCTTTGTTACCTGAATTAAATGATTATTATTTAATATGATGATGATTGACGATGTTCTGTTACAGCGGGGTGCCGGCGCACCAGCTGTCGGCGACACGTCTGCTGAGCTCACCTGACCCATCCAGGCACCACCTCGATGAGCCACAAGGTAATCTAGACTTCTATACTAATACTACTTAGCCCGTCACTTCATTCGCAGTCAAAGTACTTAGTTTTTATTTTATTTATTTAAAGTCAAGCAGCTATAGCTTGCGTTTGACCGCAAATCACCTGGGCCTGTAGACAAAATCACTTTCTGTTAGCGTTAACGCCAATGGAAAAATCTAATTGTATGAAGTTGACGTTTGCTTACCAGATGTCACGTGATGCAAATATGTCAACTGCATCCAATTTGATTTTTCCGTTGGCGTTAACGCTAACAGAAAAGGGGTTTTGTCTACAGGCCTTGATGATGCGGCCTAAGGTGGAGCACGCTTGCCTAGGATAAACCGGTTCACTTGTGCCTTGAAGATACCCTGATTATATGTATCGGGGAACAGAGCGGCGGGCAGTGAATTCCACAGTCTGGCAGTTCGCACAATAAATGTGGAAGCAAAGCGCTTGGTTCGAAATTGTGGAACTTCAACCGTATAGTGCGACGCTTCACTGTATGTCTGCTCGTCCGATGATGGAATGGAGATGGGGGAATTAAGTTGTGCAAGTACACTCCCGAAATGTACCCGATAAAAAAGTAGTATTAAATTAGTGGTTTTCGAGAGATCGTGATAATTAATCAAAATTAAGATCTTCTTTAGAGAGCTCGTGGCTAAGTAATAGCCGTACGGATCGATAGGCCAAGGTTAAGCAGCGCTTGCTGCGGTCGGGTGATCGATGCGGTCGAAGATGGGTGAGCATCCATTTCATACCGAGTTCCCTCCGTGCCTCGGATAGCACGTAAAACCGTTGGTCCCGGCTGTCATTCGTAGATCTTTGGCAGTCGTGACGGGTAAACAGAAGCCAGAAAGTTTGATAAACAAGTTTTACTAAAAGGTATCGTGACATCCAGTAACTGGGTTGTGAAGGTCCGATAGGCAGTTGCTTCATGTAAAACACTGGTATTCAGCTGCATTCGGTTAGATTAGAAACCGACCTCAACATGGGTAAAAGGCTAGGGAGATGATTAAGATGTTGTTCTCTTCTCTCTTTCAGAAGTTTACCCCTTCTCGGAGGACTACCGAGGCGGCGGCGGTGGCTCGGGCCGTAACGGCACGCTGCGCTGGGGCGCGCGCTTCGGCCCGGCGCACCGGCCCCCGGCCGCGGGACTGCTCGACTGCTTCAGGGCCTGCCGGTCCCGGCTCGACCAGTACCTCGCACGAAGAAAGGTTGGTCTTAAGCACGTGACACTTCTTTTTTTATGTCAAACTAGCCGACAGTCCACCTGGTATTAAGTGGTCACCGCTGCCTATTAACATTTGCGATACCGAAAGCCTTGAATGAATGAATGAATGAAAGAACGAATTAATGAATGAACGAAAGAACAAATGAACGAATGAATGAAAGAACGAATGAATGAATGAATGAACGAATGAATGAATGATATATTATTTATCTGCAAGAATAAATAAATCATGATCAGATCCGTTGCCATCCCAGAATAAAGTTAAAACGTCTCTGTGTCTGTAATAATACTGACTGACACCCATTCAAACCTGTTTATTTTCTAATAATAATATTAGTTCGATAGACAGTAATCAGTATGCGCAGTTTTTACGACTATCTAATATGTTATTGTTATTAGCCTCTTTTGTTGACTTGAGATATCCAGAAGCTTTCATATAAAAATAGAATATAAATGAAAAGAACACGTTAAAGAGTCTAGTGAAACACATTTTGGAGAACTGGAAACTGTTTCTCTCTTTTACGGGAGGGCAAGTTGTCTCTTTCTAGTAGGGTTACCAGAGAGAGACATCATTACCTATTCCTGACCCCGTTCTGTCCCATGTTTTGACGTGAATCATCATGTCAACTTTTAGACACCTTTTGACGTGAATACGTCTTTAAAATTGTTTACTACATCATTATCATATCAGCGTATTGCGGTCCACTGCTGAACGTAGGCCTCCCCCAGAGATCGCCAACCAACCCGGTCTTGTTTTCATAATGGGAGGAAATTCAAAAAAACTATTGATAACAAAATCGGGGGACACAATTTGGTGCTGTAGTTTAATTTCTATCATCTCCATTCTAAATTCAATTACACTAATAATCCAATAGATAACTATGGGATCAAAGAATTCATTACGGCAAGTGAGGACTGTAACCTATCGCGCGCAGTGGAAAAATAGCGCGGCCATTGTTATTATAAGTTTCTGGATACATATAGACCTATTCTTTTTGTTATTAGATCGAGCGAGGAGTTCGTCTCTATGGCCAGAACGAACAGCGGCTAGCAGTAAAGGTGTGGCTCTCAGCTCTCCGCGGTGTTAGACACAGAAGCGACAAGTTTGCTTTACTGGGACACTTGTACCAGGCGTACATGGACTTTGGGAAGTATAGGTAAGAAATGCTAAAGATTATCAGTTGCATTTAGAGAAGATGGTAGCATCGTGGTTGCTATTCTGGCGTGCATAGTGAAGCCCTGGGGAGATCTCTTTATTAGGGTGCCAAATGGGACTCACCCTTGGCCTATGGGAGATCATGCGGAAAGCTGTATCCGCTTCTACCACCGACGTGGACTCCTCGAAATGACCACTACTGCTCTGCCAAAAGCGAAACGATAGAGAAGGGGGAAATGGGTCCCTATTATTAAGACTCTGCTCTCTGCCTGATGGACTTAAGGATAGGTGTAAGATATAGAATTGACAAGTTTGCTCTACTAGGACATTTCTACCAGGTGTTCATGGACTTTGAGAGGTAAAGGTAGACTTACTAAAGGAGCAGGTAATTTTGACGGTAGCATCGTGGTTGCTGTGCTGGCCTGCACAGTGAAGCCCTTTATTAGGTTGCCTTATAGGACCCTATGACTAAGACTAGGTACGCTGTCTGTCTGTCCGTCCTTCTATCTGCCACAGGGACAGCCCTGTGACAGACGGACGGAAGGACAGTACAACGACTGTGAAGGTCAAGTTGTAGATTTCAGCTCTCCGGGGTGTTAGACGCAGAAGCTATAAATTTGCTTTACTGGGACACTTGTACCAGGCATACATAGACTTTGGGAAGTATAGGTAAGTCCTGCTAAAGATTAACAGGTGCTTTTGACGTCAGCGAAGACGTACCATCGTGGTCCCTTTATTAGGGTGCCAAACGGACTACGCCTATGACTGAGACTACGCTGTCTGTCTCTCCGTCCTCCTATCTGCCACAGGAACAGCCCTGTGACAATTGAGCGGACGGATATATCGCAGGGAAATGTTACAATTAGGGATTTGATCAAATCCTGAAGGGATTCGGTCAAATCAAGGCAGATGTCACAACAACCGTTCAGCATCTACCGAGATTTGACCAAACCCCTTAGGGTATTGATCAAATTCCTAATTGCACTATTTCTCTGCGACAGATAGAGAGTACAGCCGCTGAAAAGGTGAAGGTATAGCTCTCAGCACTCCGCGGTGTTAGAGAGAATTGTCAAGTTTGCTCTACTTGGACATTTCTACCAGGCGTTCATAGACTTAGGTACTAAAGCTACCAGGTACGTTTGACATCAGAGATGTGCACAGCGACGCGAGCTGGGAGGATCCTTTATTTTTTCGTGTTTTTAGGGTTCCGTACCGCAAAACAAAAAAACGGAACCCTTATAGGATCACTTTGTTGTCCGTCTGTTTGTCTGTCTGTCAAGACCCTTTATCTCGGAAACGCGTGGAGGTATCGAGTTGAAATTAAAACCATATTCTTACGTCTACGGTCCCTTGATGCTGTAAAAAAATCAACTCTCTATGTTAACGTGAAAAAAAGATACGGCCGTTTATGTCGCAAATAACGCATTTATAATAATAATAATAATATGTGGGGACATTTTCACACACGGCCATCTGACCCCAAACTAGGGAGACCCTGTACTATGGGTGTCAGACAGCTGATATACATACACAAATACATTTTTTTTTTTTTTTGTAAATACATACATATATATCGATAAACAACACCCAGACACAAGGCAAACACAAGTGCTCATCACACAAATGTTTACCCTGGGCGGGAATCGAACCCGCAACACGCTGCGCAGCAGTCGCAATAATAATTCAAGTATGGATAGTAGGTATGGATTAATATAGAAGTATGGATATGTACCTACAAATATGTACGGAACCCTCGGTGGGCGAGTCCGACTCACACTTGTCTGGTTTTTTAATTTATTCCAAGGTTTACTTAAACTTATACAAGGTCAAAAATTTTTGTAAAAATCGCTTTTAGTCTGTCATCGTCCTCATCATACCAGCCTATTGCCGTCCACCGCTGAACGTAGACCTCCCCCAGAGATCGCCAACCAACCCGGTCTTGGGCAGCCCGCATTCCGCACCTTCTTTAATAAAAAACTTCGGTCCATCGTGCCGCAGGGCGTCCCACACTACGCTTGCCCTAACCTTGTTTTTACTCTATGAGACTAATATATTATTCTTGGGCCAGTAGGTGGATTCTGTAAAATTCAAACAACAACTCGCATCTCACATCGCTATTTACTTACTCTCACTTCGCTTAAGGGCTTAAGGTTCAAAATGACCTTGATAAGAAGAAAGGATTGAAGGTTCAAAATTTGACACTTTGAATCGGATTCGAGTGCAAAGTGAGCGTCGAAGTGAGGGGGAAATTACCTTACAGAATGCCACCTCTTACGTCATCTCATACTTTATCTGTCTAAATCTCCCTGCCAATTTAGTTCAACTCGCTGACACACTCGCAAGGGTGGCGCTAGTGTAAATTCGAATTATCAACCGAGTTTTTAGAAAGCCAATCAAGAAACTTACAGCGAATTCAAATTCGAAGTTTAGAATTAGTACTTACAGAATCACACCCCTGTTCTGCGAAATCCACACAAAGAACTCGCTCATTTTAAAAATATAATTGTTATGATTTTTTTTTATATTTAACGCCAATTCAAATATTTTGCTATTCAGAATCAGAATCAGTCAGAATCAGCCTTTTTATTTGTAAAACATAGGTATTACAAAGCTGTTAGGTTAATATAATATAATTGGCGCTATGCTTTGCCGTGAAGGCGTACAAATGTAGGATAAAATGTATATAAAAAAAAAACGAATACTAAACTAAACTAACTAAACTAGTAATACTTTAAAACTTAATAAAACAACAATATAACAAAACTAAAAATACCTATACTAAAACAATATCAAAAGTTATCATTTATAAAATCTTGAACACTATAATAACAATTTTCAATTAGTAGCGATGCGAGAGCTTTCTTAAATTTTGATACGGGCATATTTTTTATATTATCAGGTATTTTATTATAATTTTTTGACGCCATTCCATAAAAACTCTTTTTCATCAAAGCGGTTCTGCATTTTATGTCGCACAATTGATTTACATATTGTGAACGCATAGGAGTCTTTTTTAGTTCAGATATTTTTTTAAATAGGTGTAAATTAGTTTTAACAAATACAGCAGTCTCGTAGATGTACATAGCTGGCATAGTAAACAATTTTAAAGATTTAAAATGGGGTACACAAGTTTCGCTAGTTTTTAAGCCATTCAAAGCACATGTTAGCATATTTGGTGTATTGAATTAAGTAGTGTGTTTAATGAATTGAATTATGGAGAGATTGTGGTTTGTCTCATTTTGGCAGAAACCCCACAAATTATCTACCCACTAAAACGCACGTGCAAAATCGCAGCTCAATTGCCAAAAACTTCTTGCCATCATCATAAACCAGCTGACAGTGATTGGTGCGGCACGACCACGCCCCTTGGCTGGCCTGCAAATCAAATGTGGACTGCAATCTGTCATGCAAATATCATTTATATAATACTCCTTCGAAAACATAGATCAGAACCATGATGAAGTGATCATAGATGAATATACTCGAGTGAGTGTAGTAGAACTAGAGTTACCATAAGGATGGATTTTTTTAACCAAAACTGGAGTAAAAGTACTTTAATAAAAAAATTAGAGGTATACAAATTTTGCTCAAAGGAAACATTTCTATATTTAAAAAAAAAAACATGCTTGTTACGCCCGGGAATAGAACTGGCTCCAATTTGAAAAATAATATTCTGTATTTTATGGCATCAGTCGATAAGCCCAATCACAAAGAATCTGTCTAAGAAACATGGTAAATTAAACGAACGAAAACCCATAAAATCGAAACATAATGCAAATGTTCAATGAGACAAGATAAAGCATTTTTTTACTTAAGGGTCCATCGGATTATTTGTTGAAAATCTTTCAAAGAGTAGTTATTATTCGTTTTACAAGATCTTTATTTTCTAACTAGTACTGACGCGACAGACGTTGTCCTGACAATTGATTTTTCAATTTCCTTACCGTTCGGTTTGAATCTTCTCTGGACTTCCACAAATATTTCAAAACCAAATTTCAAGTCTAGCCGTTCTCAAGTTTTAGCGAGACTAACAAACAACGATTCATTTTTAACCCCCGACGAAAAAGAGGGGTGTTATAAGTTTGACGTGTCTGTGTGTCTGTGTGTCAGTCTGTGGCACTGTAGCTCTTTAACGGGTGAACCGATTTGAATGCGGTTTTTTTTATTTGAAAGTAGATTCTCTAGCGATGGTTCTTAGATATGTTTCATCAAAATCGGTTCAGCAGTTTTAAAGTTATCAGCTCTTTTGTTTGCTGCGGTAGGGATCTTAGACGCATACCGGATGTTTACTTTGCTTTCAAACATATTATTATAGGTGACCACACTGACCACCCATTGAAACACCCATGTTTGCTATAAAACTATGCAAGATTATATACAAAACCAAACTAAATTACATTTTAAAAATTTAAAATAAAAATTAAATTTAAAATTTAAAAAAGCCCCCAACGCAAAACATAAAAGCGATTATGTATAAAGTAAAAAATAATACTTTTGTTGAGCCATCAAATGTTTGTTCGTTGAAATGGCGCTATAGTGTCGCGGCGGGGTACCGCTAAGTTTAAAGCAATAACTAAATAGCTAAAATAGCGAACTGATGGTAACTAGATTTGCAACAAGATTAACAACTAGATTAGCAACAAAATTTGATAATATCGAAGCAAATTGGTCGGAAATGCTGGTAAATTAATAGACAGTGAATGAAATTAAGGGACTGACTTACTTAAGCGGTACCCCGCCGCGACATTATAGCGCCATTTCAACGAACAAACATTTGATGGCTCAACAAAAGTATTATTTTTTTCTTTTTACATAATCGCTTTTATGTTTTGCGTTGGGGGTTTTTTTAAATTTTAAATTTATTTTTTTATTATATGGATAGAAGATATACAAACACAAAAACCTTCTTAAGATACGGTTTTATATATCAAAAATTCTTGTGTCAAATCGAGGCCGGCCGTTCGCCTATCTTAACAAATCAAATGCATCAAATGTCTATCAGATGGTAGTCCTAAATGAAACTTCGTTTAAAAGTTGGAGATGCCACTCCACGTAATGTGTTTTATAAACGCGAATTAAATAAATAACAAGCGATAATTAGTGCAAAGTTCCCAAAGAAACAAACTCGAACTACGAAATCAGTATTTAAGTTACTGTAATAACCCGAATATTGGTTAATCTTAGGTTTTACCAGTATATCTTAGGATTTGGAATGAATGAAAAAAATGAAAGGAATGATTTTGTCGGACTTTTACCACTAGAATTTATTACATGCTAGGTTTTACCAGTGACGGTTGGTAAATGTTGGTTTTGGGAATAAAGCAATGACTACTTCTTCAGCATTTATTTACGACGACGACGTTATTGGCATCCCGAGGTTTGGTTTGGTTAAGGTTCCTATAAACCCTGCAGACTGAAATAGGAACTGACGTCTACCGTCTTTGTGCCAATTTTCGTTACCGTTGCAGACAGTCGTAAATTGTTATTTTCCCCTTAATGCAATTTGTTACTATTTCTTTTCGACTCTTTATCATTTTGATATTATTCTGACGAAAGCGGAATTTGACCAAAACTCCGTTTTCTGACATGTTTTTACCGTTTTTTACCGTGTCATTAAGGCAAATCCTAAAATTTACCAAGTGAATGGTGGTAGAAGTGGGGCTTTTTCAGTAACAATCATAATAGTATTCAGGGATAACGTAGCTTCCTATTATCGAAAGAATTTTCGAAATCGGACCAGCAGTTCCGGAGATTACCGCGTACAAACCACCTGTATAATGTAGATTATCTTCTTTCTTGAATAGAACTCTCATCAAAACACATTTGCGTCTAGTATTTCCTGACAAAACTTTCGCATGCGACCGCAAAATGTAATGACAACATTACAATAAATTGTCCTCCACTATGAGTACGCCGTTGTAGTTTTGGCAAAGTATCAAGAGAAATGGCTCATTTATGTTATGTTCGTATCAGTTTTTATTTGGTAACGTGCCAAGAAAGTTTACTATTACGAAAAGTTTGATTTGATTATTTTATTGGATGCGACGTGGTCTGAATGGAAACATTACTATTGTGCGTTACAATTTACCAACAAGAAGTTTATAATAAAATAAAACACTTTACAAAAAAGACAACCGCCTTCAAAAAAGAAAAAGTGATAAATAACTTTCGCACAGAACACGTATGACTTTAGTTTTGGAAGTTGAACAAAATCCACCGACTGTGGTGGGTCTCTGTTTTGTAAAAAGATTTTTATTTTTCACTTTTTAGTCTCTACTCTAAGTATCTCTTCTTGTATATCCATCTCCATCAAGAAAAGCAACACTAACAAAATAATTTTCGAAATCGATCCATAGCCAGAAGTGTGGTTGAACAAAGTGGATGAAAATAAATAAAATGAAGTCATGCTAGATCAATATCTACGTGATAGCTAAATTTTAGTTAAATCTGTTTAGCCCTTTAAGTTCGAAATAGTGGCAAACGTACAGATTTCCACAGTTATAATATTAGCAACATTTATTATCTTTTACAGAGAATCCCTTGAATTCGCCAACCGTCAGCTGGGCATTTCTGAAGAGTTGGACTCCGCACCGATGAGGGCCGAAGCGTATCTAAACTTGGCTAGAGCACACCAGACCTTGGGAGGACTCGACAGGTGACTAAAAGCGCATTAGAATCACCACCTTACCACCACCACCGGTCAAACCATCGCTACTTCTGTGCCGCTACACCACTGCACCTATGCGGTGCAATGGACATTTAAGAGGGAAAAACATCAAAAACAAACATCATGTTCACGACGACTCAATCATCAATCATCGTCATCATGTTTTTCATTCGAATGATAAAGGGAAACATCGTCAGGAAATCAATTTGTCTAAGAGCGAAGAATTCGAATACATGAGACGTCCACCAAAGATTCCACTGTGTTTTTTACACCCTATAATATATGTTGATTATGTATCTCTTGGAGATAAATTCTTCTTTCATTTCTGCTTCCAGAGCCCTGTCCTATGCTCGTCAAGCTCTCTACAACGACTGCGGCGGCGGTTCAACAGCTGGTTGCGTGCACCTCACAGTGGCAAACGTCAGTCTCGAACTAGGCGCCTTCTCTAAAGCTATGGATGCCTTCCAGAAAGCACTCGCTGTTGCTCAGGCGCAGAACGACAACACATTACTGCTGCAGGTAGGTTAAACAGGTCCTGATGAATATGACGGGGGAGGACCTTCTCCATCATCATTACTACTCATCGTTGGTCCTCGAAACTGTGGGCTTCCGCGTCGGTGGGTAGTGTTGGATGAAGAAAACAGATTCGTCGACAAAATCAAATTATAATTTCAATCCAACAGTTACAACACAATAAATAGATAGGCACATATACTAACGTAGGTACTTTTCAGTATCCATTCATTATGCCAATTATAATCCATGATGCTTGGCAGTTCTGTCTCCAGCTTGATAATGAGGGAAGTGGAAAATAATTTTTTCTTACTCCGCTGTTGTTCTTCACTGATTAATTTCGTTGCGGGATCCAAGCCAGTTGAATCGTTTCTCCGGGACTCGTCGAGCTTCATTGCTTCGGCGCTTTTCTGGTGGTCGTCACTGTTGATTCTGGCTTACAGGATCAGTTGCAATGGTTTGGAAATAGTGTGGCGGGCTTGTTCCATAACAAAAAATACTAACGTAGGTAGGTAAGTATCGTAGAACGCACGATGGTTCAATGAAGACCGCACGCGTCGCCAGCCAACAGAGAAGTGTTTGTTAAAAAGAAGCTAAATCAATATCTGATCTATATGTACGAGTATGCCAAAAGAGACTGTTCTAGCTAAGAGCAACCATTCATGTATCCTCACAAACGGTCACGTTTATTATAGAAGTAGGAATTCTTTTCTAAAACGTAACTTTAACGACTATGTATTTGCTTCCCAGGTGTACGTAGGCCTCTCAGAGCTATGGCGACGTCTCCGCGACGCGGAACGCGCCGTCGCCTGTGCAGCGCGCGCGTGTGACCTCGGCCGCGGTCCGCGCTCGACTGACATGAACACACGACATCATCGGATGGCTCTCCTGCAGATGGCAGCTGCGTTAAGGGCGAGAGGAGAACTTGGGGATGCTCATGATTATTGTAATGTAAGTTTTTTTTTCTGTTTACTCGGATCTACTATTAATGAAGGTACTGTAACCAATAGGTATGACGTGATCATGGGACCGGAGGTTAAATCTACTTGCCACGTTTTGCAGGCGGATTGGCGATCGCAGTAAGGTTGTTACAAAGGCACAGAGAACGCTGCAGCCCATTCTCTGGTAAGTCTCTTAGTCGCCTCTTACGACACCCACGGGAAGATATAGGATGGTGCTATTCTTTCCACACACGGACACCACACGGATTGTTATATTATTGTAAACTAAACCGACAGCCTTCGCAGCGAACTGTCAAGTCCTTCTCAGTTTATCTCACGGAATTTGAATTAATAAAATAAGGTTCAATTAGTGATTTCTGTGATATAAACGGCGACCATGTATTAATTCAATCGTCTCTTTAGTAGTCTGATATCTCTTCGTCTTGTCACTTAGTCAGCTCTTTTCTCTTCGGATTTTCAGGGCTAAAATCAAGTGTTTTTTAGAGAAGATCTGTATTGAAGTTATTGGTTAATGGTGTCACCTACCCAATTATAATCTTGTCGCAATCTCATCTCAACGACAATCAGCACTGTCAAAAATTTTGGTAAAATAGAGACATTTTTAACGGATCAGAATGCTACCTACAACCTATATTCTTGCATATAAAGTCATCATCATCATTACAATTTGCAGGAGTCCTTACGTCTAGCAGCGGTGGCGGGTGATCAGGGATGTTACGCGCGCGCTGTGCGCATCGCAGGCGATGTGTACCGCAGGAAATGTGATATTGGAAAGGCGTTGAGGTATGTCGAGGTTACAAAAAAAAGAAGTACATTATTATCATTAGTATGTACCTACCGATTAAGTTCTTCGTGCGTCTTCGTATGCGTAGAATTTAAAATTAAGTTAAGCTTAATTATTAATTAAGCTAATTTATCCCACGGGAACACAATAACGGGATAAAAAATCCTATATGTTAAACTAGATCAATATTTATAGATGTGCCGAATGTCAGCTAATTTCGGTCAGCCATTTAAGTGTGAAAAAGTAACAAACATCTATCCATTCTCACAAACTTTCGCGTTTATAATAGTTATTATTATTATGTATATGCAGACATTAGTAGTTTTTGTAAGCACTTTAAAATTAGAGGTTCACATTGTTCACGTCATTAGTTACATCATCCTTATTGGCGCCCACGGTGGGACACTGTGTCCCAGTTGGGCGCCAACATAAATGAACCGTATTGTAGATGTGTATTAGTAGCTGGACATCTATTATACGTCTAACCAGCATTGAACAATCCATAACATAGCAAAACATAGCCTAGGGCACTCGGCAATAGTAAAGCTTTCTGTCAGTGAGTCAGTGAGTGTCAAGAGATTTTGTAATCGAACCAGTAGTCCCGGAGACAAACAAACAAACAATTTTACCACGTTTATATTATTTCAGACATTACGAAGTTGCTATGGGAGCTGGTCAAGCGCTAGGCGACCGCCTCGCTCAAATGGAAGCCATGGACGGAGCAGCACGCTGTCTCGAAGCGCTTCGGTTACAAGGCAGGATCTGTAACTGTAGACCGCTGGAATTCAACACACGGTTACTTGAAGTCGCTACTTCTGTTGGGGCTAAGGTACATATAGCATTAAGTAGTATCATAAGTTAGTTAAGGTTAGTCATAAGATAGTGAAAATGTAAGCAATTTGGTCGCAAGGACTGTCAGCTTATGTTTTAAATAAATAAATAATAATAATTTTATGAAGCTGTGGCACGGTTATTTGTAAAACACTACCTCGCAGGTCTATGTTTATGATTCATTCTAGTGGATGATATAAGTACTGGGAGTAAAACTACTGGTCTTGCACCGATTGTTTGAGAAATGCTTAGAGGAGGTCTTGGTCCAGCGGTGACGTCTTTGGTTTATTCATGACTAGCTTCTACCCGCGACTTCGCCTGCGTGGGTGTCAAATATACCATGAAACATATCCTATGACACTCGGCAATAATGTAGCTTTCTATAGGTATGTGAGAGTTTTTGTAATCAGACCAGCACTTACAGTGATTACGTCAAATAGAATTTACCTCATTAAAAATTAGTATAGAAGTTGTATGTGATGACAATACCCCGCCTGATCGGATGAGATACCCCTCACACCCCGCTCCACAGATGCTAGTCCGACGCGTACGCCTCCGTCTAGCAGAGATCTACACCGGCCTGGGCGACAACGAGGCGGCGGCGCGACAGAAGCGAGCAGCGGCGGCTTGGGTAGCCCCGGCGTGTGCGCGCTGCAGGGAGCCCCTCGCCGACAGGCCTTCGCCCCTTGCTTCACTACCCTGCGCACACATTGTGCATCATGCGTATGTATTGCTCATTTGATTCATAATTATGGTTTATTATTTCATTCCTAAAAAAAATGGAGAAAATCATTATACCGTTATCAAATTATTGATACACAAAAACTACGAACACACCATCTAATAATGTGCGCTATTTAATTTTAAACTACATGAAATAAGTGCACATTTTTAGCGTTTAAAAAACAAACTTCACGCAGGGCATAAGGTCGGAATTTGTTTTGATTATAAAGGTAGTTATTTTTTTATGTTTTATTAGGCTTGCGTTTGGCCGCAATACACCTGATCATAAGTCATGATGCGGCCTAAGGTGGAACACGCTTGCCTAAGATGAACCGGTCCACTCGTGCCATGAAAATACCCAGATTATAGTTATCAGGGAACAGAGAGGAGGGGGGGCGGGGGGACTTTTTGTTATGATATTTTTATGTAACTGTACTTTTTCTGTATACCAATGACTAAAATGCAGTTATTTCAACAATACAACTTAAAAACTATCGTTATTTGACATATTTGATAGATGTGGTTGTTGTGTGGTCGTTGGTATCGTGGTCGCAATCGCGACTGATGAGCTTGGGGTCCTGGGTTCGATTCCCAGGTCGGGCAAAGTTTTATTGGGTTTTACCTATTAAGAATTTCTTAGTAACAGCCCGGAGTTTGGAAGTAGGCGATGTAACACCCCCGAGCCTCGGAAAGCACGTGTCGACGTTGGTCCTGCGCCTGATCTCTCTCCGGTCGTGTCGGATTGCCGTCCCTCCGGACTATGAGAGTGAGGAAAGAGGGAGTGCACCTGTGTTTGCACACACACTTGTGCACTATAATATTGTCTGCGTACTTGCCTGATCTCCATTGTGGTCTCCGTGACCAAATTTCGGGTTTTTACTTATATGAGCAGGAATTTTGGAATGGCCCGGTTTTCCAACATGTTTTTTTGTGTTATCCAGCTGCATGCCCGAGTCCTGGTCTCGCCGCTCTACCCGCAGTCAGGGCGGAGTGGACTGTGCCGAGTGTGCCTCCCCGCGCGCGCCGCGTGCACCCCCGCCCGCTCCCCCCGCGCCCCGCACCTTGCCCACACAGGTATATCATTCGCTACAGAATATAGTCCAATGACGGCTCTGTAGCCTAGGTGGACGTGTATCTGCCTTCGACGCACAGAATTTCGTCCAGGGCAATCATTTGTTTGCCTTGTATCTGGTTGTTGTTTATCTATATACGTCTATCTATTTATGTATCTGTATATGTAATCATGTATATCAGCTGTCTGACACCCTTAATAAAGGGTTTGCCTAGTTTGGAGTCAGATGGCCGTGTGTGAAATGTCCCCATATTATTTAATTAAGTATTTATTGCTTTTGTAATGTGTGATAGGGTGTTATTGTAAATGTGAGTGCCATGAAGTCATTTAGTAACTTATTAGGTATGTGTTTGCCATGAATGACCATGGCGGTTGAGAGCATTGTCAAGATTGGTCAAATGTCTTGCTGATGATGGCACGATCGTTTGATCATTCGATAGCCTTCAAATAAATGAGCAAAATGCTGCTAACCCACGCGTCATATTCGTGAACGGGTGCTGTTAGTTGAAATTGGTCATCTCTTAACTGCCATGCCTTCTTTATTTTATTGAATAGTTTTATATTACATTTTGCACCAAGAATGAAACAACAAGAATAATAATATAATTAATTTGTCTAAAATTGATTGAAAGAAGTTTCTTGATCGTTCTTCCTAATCAGGGGCGGATAAAGGCTTTTTAGGCTACAGCCCAGCCGAGCCCCGTAAAGATATAGACCCCCAGCGCTTAATGATGACAATGAACAATATTATGAAATTAAAAAAGAAAATTAACGTAAACGACCATATCGAATACAGTTTTTTTGACAAAAAGGCAATAAGTGAATTCATTAAGCAAGGCTTCCCAAGTAGTGTTTGCTCAGGGCCCCACAAACTCACGGTCTGCCCCTGTTCTCAATAGAGACCTACCTACGTTTTGGAACGGGCAACGCGCTACAATTTTTCTGACTAACTGATCTGACTCCTTGAAAAACTAAAAGTTCCTTGGTTTTCCTTGTTGAAATAATACATTTACCTACTCACATAAAAATACGTGCAACTAAAAGGAGTCTCACAAATGGGTTGACACTGTAGTTCGTTGCTGCCGTTTTTTTTAAACACCACGATGAAAGAAGCCCATTAAGCCGTTGCAAAAATTAGCATTTGTTGAACCTTGAAAAACTTTCATTAATTTCTTTCGACCGCCACATCAAAAAAGCAAGAACGTTTCCTCGGCGCCAAGCTACGAATTATTTCGCGTCAGTAAAATATTTAAATGTTGTTTTTCAGGACTTTCCGTTTGGAACACCACCCACGCTGCGAGAATCCGATCTAAACTCCATTATATCAGATCACAGCAGTCAACAGGCAACATCCAGCGTTTAATTATTTTCATTTAACGATAAAAATAAATATTACAGGTGGTAACATTGAAATCAGGTTTGACAAATATGCTTTTTAAAATCTGAATGCTGGTAATTGTTTCAATATTTGATGTAAAGGCATTTAAGCTTTGACTACCTAAAATATTATAATATTTTGTTATAAAGGGCTACATTAAAGGAAATGAACAGAAATGCACTAGTAATGTGCCACGTTGCACAGTCATGTGCAAAATATTCTGTGCAACCTGACTTGCATGCACAAGCTGCTGAATTTTCGTTGCCCTTTTTATACATACTAGCGTATGCAGAGGCTAAAAGTGAATTTGCATTTTCATTGCACTGATCGTATAACAATGAGTTGAGTTGTGCCGTTATTATAATCATATTATTTTTTTACGAAATATTGGAGTCAAAGCTTAATGTTATAAATACACAGACAAACTTCTGTGATTTCTTTGAATCATAGCACTGTCTTACTTACTCATATTCACAAACTATTGCAAAAAAAAAAGAACGAAAATTTACTACATATTTATATTAAATTTAAATTCTACGAGCATAACGCTCGCTATGCGAAGCGTCATAAGTTAGATATTGTCGTTTTTGGTGCAATAAAAAAATATATTGATGTCTAAAGATTATAATATTGTTAATATTAAATTATTTAAACCGTGGTTTTAATATGTGGTAACTAAACTGAAGTTGAAAATCACTTAGCAATAAAGAAATATTTTTGCTTTCAAACCACATTATAAAACCACGTGAGAGTGTTGTAAAAATTAATATTTTGAATGGAACTACGAGTGAAGTGAATGAAAAAGCAAGGAATGATTATAAAGATCGAATGTCCATATCCTTATTGTAATTCTATGTATAATTGTAATGTTTGGAAGATGAGAGATATTACAGGAAGACTTGAGATAAAAATAAAGCAATTTCTACTTAATTTATATTACTGCAGATGGATTGAATCACTTTTTAATAAAAATCTGTAAATAGAGTGATATTATCACTTGCACGCAATGAGAAATGTATTACGCTTATTTATTATTAGGTTTATCACATAAAAATGGATCATATTTACCTAAACCTTTTAAAATTTAATAAAATATCGTAAAAAGATAATTTTGGGCGTAGGTAATACGCCCTAAAACTGCAAAACAGGTTTGGCTGCATACTTCGCGATGAATAATTTATTTATCTATGGTTTCATTATTTGCGAGAACGTAACTGGGTGAAAGAAATCAAAGGAAAAAAACTAGACAATTATACTGTAAATTGTGTATTTAGGATTGAATCCTTTGAAAATACGCTTTATCAAAGATGGGGATCGTTTCTTTTTGTACGAATTATAACGATTTGTCATTACATATGACATTGGTGTCGTAATGATTATTATTGTCGTCGGTCTGTATGTGAATACCTTTTACTAAGAAGAATATTCTTCAAAGTATTTTGTTACAAAAATACTTACTAAGGAAGCTTATATCTATTTATTAAAGCACAATTTGCTAATTTAACCTTTAGACCTTCATAATCATGTATAGATGACAAATCATAACCAAAATGTGCCCAGCACGCGACGTTCACGATTATATGACAGACGTCTACACGTAATTCCATAGAGAAATATAGAATGGTCACTTAGCCTGGCGTCGGGGGCATGATTTTGCATTTTCGATGTGGCGGTCAAAAGGTCAAGCCAAATATTAAGCAATTTGTGTGCATAACATACTTACTCCTTACTATACAAGGTGGGGATGACGATACGACAAAAAAATTAAATACTTGTAATACTAGTTCATAAGAATATTTTGAAACTACCAAATAAATCCTATCACCGATATAAAAAAAAAATCAGACAGATTAAAGAGCATATAAATGTAACCAAAATAGAACATCATTTGAAATATTGGTTTACTAACTTGTGAGAAGAGCGGCAACATGTAGCGCCATAATTTAATATTATTAATGCTCAATAAAAACAATAACACCAAATTACCAAATTCTGCCATGATCCTTTTTTGTGCCATCGCCATCCAGTATACTTATTTTTTTTTTAATATGGCTGATTCTGACGTTTCTGCTTCTCTAGAAAAACCGTAGAACAGTGTTTATCACAGGCAAGAATTAGAATCAACCAAAACAAATCTGGCTTTCGGCTATCAAAATAAAACTTTTGTACCAATGGGTGAAATGTGAAGCTCGCGTTGTGATTAGTTTGCAAATGATCAGAAAGCAATAAAAAATTGTCGCAATGGGCAGTAGAAGCCACTAATCAATTGACATACTTTTAATGACCTGTCAAAACGCATTTCCTCCGTAGATTTTGTATGGCAATAGTAAAATGTGACGTCACGTCTTACTCCGAACTCAATTGACTAACTCTTTAATGATTTCAAAGTAACAAAAAATCAATTTTTTTAGTTAATTGAATATTTGTTGGCCCCCTCGCCAAGTTACAAACGTTTCGTATCGTTTCTCTTTCTGCAATAATTAACGCTTCGTCGTAATACATTTTTGTTTTTCGATCACGTGACTTATCGTCGACATGACGTCATTCCCATAACTTTGATTAGTTTTCTATATTGGCGTTATCAATTGTAGATTAACAATTTGGGTAATATTGCTAGGGGGGCTGGGCTAATATAGAGTGCTTTTTAAAAAAGTTATCTTGGAATTACCTATTGATTAATGAAGTCTACTACCCGGTTAAGATTGACCGATTCATTAGGTGTTGATCCAAATACATCACAGTCACAATTTTTGTTATACCTATGTGCAGACGACAGTAATTGAATATGAACCTTATTCTTTTGCAATAAAGTTGAAACCATCAAATAAATTTAACAGATTGGGGTAGCTTGATGTGCTAGCGTCTGTACTTATTATTTATTTTTGAAGCAATGTAACATACAGGCTGACAAAAATATTGTGATTATACTTTTTTTAGAAGGAATATATACGCTTGTATAGCATGGATATACGTTGCTGTTTATATACTACGTTATAGTATGTAGTTGTATATTTCTAAGTCTTACGAAGAATATTTAAATATATAAATTAATAAAACTCATGAAAGGAATCCCTAAAAATGGCGGTGACAATGAATCAAAGATGGCGTTCATTAATTTTGCTAAGTAGGTTTGCCTCACTACGTTTTTTAAATGTGATACGTTAAGGTTGATGCAGATGCCAAATTTCTATTTTTTTGGAATTTCAAGCTCAGAATCGGGTTCTATGGGTATAAAAGGTTGGTTGACACTTCCCGTGATCCTCGTTTAGTACCTAGAGCTGGTTTTTAACTTGACAATCAACGTGGCAATGCAGCCAGTCTCTTGGGTAGGTACATTTCCAGATGAAGGCGGCATTTGTTTGATGCCTGCTTGTGTTAGTTTTTAATTTAATACTTAAAGGTTTTCTTTTTTATTATTCTTCTAAGTATTGTAAATAAGTACTTATCATATGAAAAATAAAATTATATGGTCTTGTTTTCACGGAGTATGCACACTAACAGGTAATTAATTCTAACTTGAAGAGTGATTTGATTTTAATGATTAAAACGCTATAAATAAGGTATTATTCGTTACTGACGCGTGTAATTTACCACAAAACCAGATGCTGAGCTGCAAATTGCAAAAAACATAAGAAATATTGAACTTAGCGCATTTACCTTAAACCCGGACAAGCATAATCTGATTCTTTTATGAATGTATTTATTGAGTATGTAATTAAGCAATATATTTTACTATAATGGCGTGAAATCAATGAAAATGACAACTAGTAGATAGGCCATCAGGGTTCGACACCGTAAGCAAATAACAAGCAACATTAAATTACAGTCTAAATCTGGAATTTACTCATAATCTAAATCATGTATTTAACTGTCAAATTTCTAATTGTCAATTAAGCATAAAAAGTCTAAATCATAAATAAACAGTATTACCTATAGAGATGCACTGGTTTGTCGGGCACGTCAAATGTGGAAATGTGGAAAAAGTAAAGTTTTACTGTGTGTGGCTGCCAAAAGACAGAAACAAAGTTTTTGACCAGTAGTTTACAACTCGGCCTTACGAAGTTACGAAGAGACGACAAAGACTTCAAGACTTCGCATAATCGCATTGCGCGTTCTCTGGCCATTTTGACAGCCCGCCTTGTCAACGTAAAAGCGGCGTAAAACTATCATATTGCTACACTAAAAAAATGGCCACGTGCGAGTCAGGCACGCAAATTAAAGGTCACAGAACACTATCAACATCGGGCCTTGAGACGCCCACTGCTGGGCATAGGTATTTGTTATTACAGCGGCCATAATAATTGACACTGTGAAATTTTAAAGTGTCAGTGACAGAGGTCAGGTCAGTCCACCGAGCTACAACAATCTGCCAAATTCAATTATATATTTTCAAAGTCAAAGTCAATTCATTTATTTCAATTAGAGCATTATGACACTTTTGAACGTCAAATGGGAAAAAAAATATTCTAGTTGCCCATTCCTAAAAGTAGTTTTGTATAGAGAAGAATGGGCAAGAAACTCCAGACTTACTCTTTTTAAAACAGATATTTACCTACAATATTTTCATTTACAGGAATTATATAGGTATACGTGAATACGATGTACCTTGCCTAAAACACACTAAGTATGTTAAAGTAGGTCAAAAGTATCACAAGTTAAGGAATGATGGCAAAGTTATACATATTTACAAATGTTGACAGTAGACGACCACTCCTTATTTTTCAACAAACATTGAATTAGTGTGTGAGCCAGAGCAGTGTATAAGTACAAACAAGAATCAAATATACATAATTAATATTTACTTTTAGGTAAAAAGTAAGTAGGTACCTACTTACTTAAATATTTTAAACTAGCAATAGGTTCGATTTTGTCTAGACTGTCGATTGTCCTATCATATGGAGCTAGAGCAACTTGTTTCCAAACATTCTTATCTTAGATAAAGTCCTAGAATAAGGTTCATATTATTATTCTTTCAATTTGACAGTTTGGTATGGCTTTATGTGCTGGCGTCTGTACGTCTTTTTATTCTTCTGTCAATGGGCTTTAATAATTGAATATGAACCTTATCCTTTTGAATTGAAGTTGAAAATCTATCAAATAAATTTGACAGATAGTTGTATCTTGATGTGCCTCTGTACTTTTTAGGTACCAAAAAGTTTCTTTCCTAAATCAATGATCATCATCGTCATGTCAAAGACCTCCCCCAAGGGGGGTTCAGCCGTAATCGCCATGCTTGTCAGATGCATGTTGGCGATTTTATTACAACTCAAAATAACATATTTTGTTTACACATAATATTTTAATGTCACACTTCGAGTAGGTACCTAAGTAAGTAAGTATATTGATTTGGAGCGCATTCTGACACTCGGGACACAACATAGACCTATACTACCGTTGACACCGACGTGACTCTGAGTTAAAGTGAGCTAATTAGCGTAGTTTCAACACGCAACGCCAAATTGTAAAATCATTGGAAAATACCTAGTTTTTAACTGAGGCTAAACAAAACCACCAGAAAGCAGAGTACACTCAAAAATTTTACAACTTACTTTTTCCACTCGTCCCCTCAAATTAAACACTGTTAAATAGATAAGCCAGCATAGAGAAAGTTTATGATATATTTAATAATAGTCCAAAATCTATCATCGTTGATTATTATAAGATTTATACTTAGCTAATTATGTGTTTCCGGTATACCTACTTACTTGGCATTTGCAGAAGTATTAAGTTTACGGGAAACAAAATCAATGATCATCATCGTCATGTCAAAGACCTCCCCTAAGGGGGGTTCAGCCGTAATCGCCATGCTTGGCCGACGTATGTTGGCGATTTTATTACAAGACAAAAGAACATAATTTTGTTTACACATAATATTTTACTGTCACTACCTAACTATATTGATTTAGAGCGCATTCTAACACTCGGGATACAACATACTTCCGTTGACACCGACGTGACTCTGAGTTAAAGTAAGCTAATTAGCGTAGTTTCAACACGCAACGCCTAATTGTAAAATCATTGGAAAATATATGAATATATAAATACGTGTGACTATTGGATTTCTTTTCCTTTTTCACGTTAATACATACTTAACCATTTTTGATATTTTTGATGATTTTGTTAACCCTAATACTTCTACAAATGTTTACTAAAAAAACTGAACTAAACCTCACTTCGTCCTAACAGCTATACCTATCTTATATTTTAGCTAGACAAACTGATTTAGACTAATATTTTAGTTAGGGCACATACTACAAGCATTTAGTTTAGATGGGATACATTTATTAGATTTAATCGATGAAATATTAAATAAAATAGGTCAGCGAAAAGAGTTCTGACACATCAAATAACAAAACAAAATCATTTCAATATAAACGTCGAAATTCCACTGACATTTTATGGGTTTTAACTGTAAATTATCTTGTAAATGTTTTCCATCCCTACGAAAGCGCATTTAGATAGATAGAAATTAAATTTTAGTTAGGTATTATTGAAAACGTGTCTAAATAAGTCAGTCTAGCTAGTCGCTTTTGGAAATCTCATAACGGACTTTATAGTAACGAAATGCTTAAATAGGAAACCGCATGACATAAACTTCATAACTGCTCCTAAAAGGCTTTTATACCTATGTAGAACCTGAAAGGTACTGCCCTTAAAAACATAGATAGTTAATGTCAGAATAGTTTCAGTACCTACTTAGATAGTCTTGGAATTAAAATACTGAAAAATGCGTTAAAAGCTTATCGACTCCGTCAAATAAATTAAAAACAGTCAGTTACGAAATTTTCGAAAAAAACCATTGAAAGTTGGAATTATAGCCTTATTTGTTTTAAGAACAATCAACACTCGCCGTTACAGCGTTTAAACACGAAGGGTGCCATCAATGATATATTATACACTTAAATGCATCTATTGCATTGCATATTAAAGCAAGGCAATTGCCCTAGTTTCACTTAGTCACGTACCACCCAGTGTCGCGGCTATACGTCAGTATCGCTCGTAATTCACACGTAACTGACGTAACAAAATATGTATGTTTATTTGGTTTTCTAACAGGTATACGCCGTATGACTCTGTCCTTTGCTTCGCACTGTATAATTGTATGTGCCTACTGGTATGTAGATATAAAAGTTTGCGCGGTTTTAAAGTGCATTCATGTTCGTGTATGACGCGTCTATTTATAATACGTCATTGGGTGCCATATTTTTATTTGGACGTAACTATTAAACCCTAAAAAAGACGTAGGTAAATCCAACTTTCACCATGATCTTGGTAACACTTACTGAAATATTTAGAAGAAGGTTAGGTATATTAATGTAATAAAAATATAGTATTATTATATATTATCTTTATAATATGTACCTGCACGTAATATGTCCTGTGCACAATGGCTCGCGTTACCTATTATATCGTCCATTGACGAATTTATTGAATATTGAACTTTTTTTATTGCTTTATAAAGATGTGAGCCTCTTTGCACAGGAATAAAAGTACCTACTACTTGTTAATACCTGCCTCTGAAAAACTATTTACTTACTTACATAAACTATGAAATTATATTTGTTATACCTCCTTTTAAAATCAGAGGACTTTTCGTTATTGGCTTAAAATATTTAATAGAATAAGTCATAGAGAAAAGTCGGTGATTTTACAAAACTTATTTAGTGACATGTTGTTAGCGGAAATATATATTCAAATTAGAATGTAACAAAAATAATACATCAATTTTCTCAGTGATAAACATTGCTAAGTAAATCTAAATTAAGCAAGCCATTTTGCATATGCACAGAATCCAAAGCCTACAAGGCAAAGCCATTTTGCACAATTTTTGCCACAGTGCACATAACCATTTCTAATATAATATAAATTTCCACTGTCAACATGTCACAGAAAAAAAACTATCAAAGAAATATATTTCGTTGAAAAACTAAGTCTAAACTGTCTAATGTTCTAAGAACTAAAAACTTTCACACTAAAACTAGCTAAAAGTAGATAGATTGCACTCTATTTATTAGAATTTACAATTTTATTTATTTCATAAGTAGCAATAAGTATTTGTCTCGTGGAGTAAGTACCAAAATTATTTAAAAAAATAAATATCGCAATAATATTCGTCTTTGTGCTTGTGTGTCTTTTTTGAAAAGGTCGTAGGTCGAAGGTTTATTTTTACATTTTCACAGCAACAAACTGAGTGTTTGTTGAAATCACATCACAGTTTTCAGAAGGCTAAGGTTATACACAACTGATGCTACTTTATATTTTTAATCACTATCTTTAGTTATTTTTTTCATTTTTATCGTTTTTGTTTCTAATCAAGACCAACGATATTTTTTCTAGCCGCTCAAATAAATATTTTGATTTTTGAGTAAAAAGACTACACGACCTTTTTAATTTGTCTATTGATCAATATTGTGTTCCCTAATGATATTTATTATGATAAAACTTGTGCCAAAACGTTCCCATTGTGATTCCAAATAATTATTGTTATACTGTAAAATAAAATAAAATAAAAATAAAATTTGTAGTTGTGAAAATCGGCGTTGTGTTACTAATCAGTCATTCTAGAATAATGGTTGAGAGAATAAATGATTGCTCGTTATATTTTAAAATTTTAATTGAAATATATTAATTTCAAAAAGGGTTGTTTTTTTTAATTCCCACAAAACTTACCAGAATTTAGAATAATGTACGGAGTACGTTCGAAATGTAAAGGTTGTCGAATTACTGAATCTAACAAAATAACTTTGCATACTAAAGCAGATAATAATAATTGAAAAAAAACAAATTGTTCATCACTGCACACCGCCGCAACCAGGGGGGTGAAAGTTCCATACATTGGCTTCTAACAAATTATTTATTGTCGGTGCTGCCATCTGAAGGATTAGGTACTGAAACATTGGCCATAGTTTTGCATTTTTGCCGATAGATAGAGCTAGGTGACAACAGTACAACAATAAACTTATAGTAATTTACAATAAATATATATTATTCATTATTATTAGGTATTGTATTATGTTTTCCAATATATATAAACTAAAAAATATAGTAACAAAATAATGTAAACAACACATGACTCGTCAAGTAGTATGATAACTTTAGGAGTGAAACGAAACGTAAATGATGAAAGTTGCGAAAAGTTCGTTGTCTTTCTTTTGAAAACATTTCTACTCTTTGTTTTGTTTGTTGTTGTTTCGTTGTGCTATGGTGATCTGATTTATGCTCTTATTTTACGATTTTGGACTGTGCTTGTTTACTTGATATCTGCTATAAACGTTTGACCCTTTTTCTTCCTTGGACCTTGTGATTAGATACGTAAACCATTGACCCAACGCTATGTATTTACTGGACCTCGATTTCGCCTTTTTGATTTGGATTAGAAGAAACTTGCAAAATGTGTCATAATAATAAAACCAAAATACAAGCTCTAAATTATTATACTAGGCGTATAATAAGAAGAAGGAAATAAATTCTTTAAAAACTTAATGTTATTTATCATTTAACTCTACCATCTTCATTTATTGATAAGGCTCTCGATGATGATGATTTTAAATAATGATTTTCCTTATGTTGACGACTGATTCTTACATATTTTGATTAACTGTAAGTAAATTCTTAGATGTATGATATGATATTGTCATCAATGGTCATCATAGTGCTTTTTAGAAAATGTTTTGATTTTACTTTTACTTTGATTTATCTAACAAAGTAAAAGTAAATGTATGTACGAATCATTCTTTAATATAATTGGATTTAATACTAGTAACAAATACTACTAACAACGCCATCTACAGAGCGTAAGCGGAGGACACATTGAGGCATGCAGCGCCATCTATCGGCTTGGGTACTCACGTTTTACAAAACGAAAATCTGAGTGGCCCATCTATTAGGGTATTATAGTGTATTATCTATGGCCGCAACTCGCGATGAAGTTTAAATGTTTCCCGCTCGCCAAAGCTAAATGTTGTTTCAAGTGACAGATGCTTCGTTCGGAAATTCTAGCTGTCACTCTAATATTTCATTTCTGTACATTTATTTCGTCTTTATTTATAAAAATAGAATGAAAAAACTAATTCCAATGTAATTTTAATATGAATCAACTCTTATTGTGTAAAAGTAATGCAAAGACTGATTAGTTTTAGGTAAAATATAAAATGACAACTAACAGTGGCTGTATGCAAATAGGTCCGTGCCCGTTCTTAAGACTACAAAAAGTTGTTTATAAAAAAAAACTTGCATTTGTATTGATTTTCGCAGTTCTATCCCAGATTTTTCCCGTGGAAATACAGGTGCAATTTTCACTAAACATTTTTTTTGTCATATAGACACAAAGAGAGCGTGAAATAGCTTAATCGGGGCAGTTTTCGTGGACGTTAAACCTACTTTTACCTTGCGTAGCCACCCGTAACGATCTTCCTGAATATTCTTTACATTCTACTTGTGTTTTTCTGAAAAATACGGTGTTTTAGATCAAAATGAGTGCTATAGCGCAACAAAAGGTTCTTGTTAAAGAAGGTTTATTTCAGTTTATCACCAAACATATCCCTAGTGCGAATTTAAATGTGATCGACGATATAGTTCTTACGTACGTGATCTCGATCCTGGAAGAAGCATCGCAGGACCCTTGCTTTGATGTGGAAGGTAAGAAAATCATATAAAATTATCCTCAATATCTTACCTTTCATTTATTATACGCATACAATTTTATTGACCTAAATAAAGACATGCAAAGTCTACCTATTGTAAATATGTGCCCATAATATTATATTGTTCATTTTTCATTGTTTTTCGTAAGCCTACTGTGTCTCGATTCGAATTACGTCGTCGCGTAACAAAACACGCTCGTCTTCATAGATGCATTCATAAATAAAACAAAGGAACTTCAGTGGAAACTTTATTTGTGATATAATATAGGTAATTGTTTAAGTTACTTAAATATTTAACTCATTGTTGTTAATTAAATCAGTATAGTTTAATTTTTTTATTAATATTTAAATCATACAAGATACAAAATTGGTTGCAACACTTCATGTTGATCTGTTAGACCACCTTCGAAGGTTTTAATAATTGATTTCCGATAAAGTCTCTTGATTTTTAAATCAAAACTAAGAGCACCACCAGCATGCTTTACCATGCTCTTGTTGGCTCGCCGGTAAAGCTTGCTGGGGTATTATCATAAGAATATGATATTGTGAGCTGTGGTGATCTGAATAAGATCACAGTATTCTTTACCGCTAGCTCACAGCTTGTTGAAAAAAAAAACTAATTTATTTACATATCAAATTAGATTCAAAATGGACACTGAACAACAGTAATTTTTACATCAACCTGTATTATTGATATTCAAGAAACAAACGGAATGTATGCTAGAGCTGAATATTTATAAATATACCAAGATTCTAGCAGAAATTATGTTTTCTAAGACGCTCAGCTAGCATGACTGAATATGGCTGCTTTATTTTGGAGTAATTTTAGAAATCGTCTAGCCGGTCATGTATAAACAAGCTATTTAGTAAACATGCAAGAATATTCATATTTCCACTACATTACCAATATTTTTTCGCCTGTGTTCCGAGTGGTACCAGCTGCAAAAGGCACCACCCCATTTCTACTGGTGGGTGTAGGAGAAGGCGACATATAATAGGGATATTGAACAGAGGATAAACTGCAACATCCTTCTGAGTACCATAACACCTACTGTGATCACCAACATGCATCAGCCAAACATATTGTTTCCGGCTGAATCCCCCTTTGGGGGAGACCTATGCCAGCTTATGTTTACAGAGAGTGATGTTATACAAAAGAATCAACTACTCACCACAATCACACATCATTGTTTTAGAGGAGAAAACATTACCACTATATAGTTGACCTCCATGATCTCGAACTAAGCACTATGCCTCCACATTTATTGTGCAAACTGCCAGGCTGTGGAATTCACTGCCCGCCTCTCTGTTCCCCGATAAATATAAGCCGGGTAGCTTCAAGGCATGAGTGAACCGGTTCATGCTAGTAAAGCAGGCTCCATTTAGACTGCATCATCACTTCAAATCAGATGAATTTCAGCCAAACACAAGCCTATATTTTTTTATTTTTTATCATTTGATAGGCATACGTTTGACCACTATCTCACCTGATGGGAAGCGATGATGCGGTCTAAGATGGAGCACGCTTGCCTAAAAGTAACCTATTCACTCTTGAGTTAAAGACTTCCGGGTTGTAGCTATCAGGAAACACAGACTCAGGCAGGGAATTCCACTCCTTAGCAGTACTATAATTAATATAATTTAAAAACAAAAATGTAAGTTAGCTGATACCACTTAGCTTGTTCAATTGTACATTTCTGTCTTTATTTGTTCTTTTACAGTTTTGGCTGCAATCACAATTATTATTGTATTGAGCAGATTCATTCAAGTAGATGTGAGACAAAATGTTACTGAGTTTTCCATTAGAAAATTTGATAAGCAGTAGCAGTCTGGATTTGTACCCAGTTGATAGCAACAGGCAGACCCATACTACATGGGATGGGATTCATACATACATAGGCCAGCATATCAGGTTGCAACAAGCTGTAAAATTTCTTTGATAGCTTTTCAACTTTAGGACGAAAGAATAAGGTTCAGATTCAATTGGGAAAATTTGACAGTTTCAAAGTCAAAGCATTTATTTCAATTAAACCATTTGCAGGCACTTTTGAATAGTCAAAGAGTCAGTTAGTTAGTCAGAAAGTTGAAGCTAGTTGCTCGTTCCAAAACATAGGGTAGGTCTTTATGGAGAAGAATGAGCAAGAAACTCCACGGACACTCTTTTCAATCAAGCTTTTACAAAATCCTGGTTACATTATTCTTGTTGCTTCTATATGTGAAAACAATGTAAGTGAAGAGAAATCCAAAACATTCTAATTAAAAATAAATTAATATAAAAGCCATGGCAGTTAAGAGATGACCAATGTTTGACCAAAGTTTGGTATGACTTGATGTGCTGGCATCTGTACTAGGTGTAAGATAGTTCAACTCACGAAGTTAGTGGTTCAACTCATCTGTGCCCGTGGCGCAACCATCCGAGCAACACACTAATTAAAGCTGTATAGGACGAGCTTGTGATGATGGACTTGTGACTAAGTAAATACGAGTTCCCTCCGTGCCTCGGAAAGCAGGTAAAGCCGTTGGTCCTGGCTGTCATTCATAGATCTTAGTCAGTCGTTAAAGGTAATCAGAAGCCAGAAAGTCTGACAACCAGTCTTACCAAGGGGTATTGTGTTACCCAGTAACTGAGTTGTGGAGGTCCGACAGGCAGTCGCTCCATGTAAAACACTGGTATTCAGCTGCATCCGGTTAGACTGGAAGCCGGCCCCAACATACTTGGGCAAAGGCTAAGCAGAAGATTATGTAAATGTGTCTGACATAAATGAGAATGGCGGTTGAGAGCATTGGTCATGCTCACTCAATTGTCTCGCTGATGGTGACAAGCGCAGGCTCACAGGGCGCGACGCGCACAGGAGTTATACAGCTTTTCTAATGAGACCCACTGACTAAAAAATATTCTGTATATTAAGCATATCTTTTATTTTCATAAAATAAATATATCAGTTATGTTTTTATTGAAATACTGGTGAAAAATAATGCTCAAAGTTAACCGATTTTATACTTTTTCGACATTGTTTTTTTATATAATAGTAATATTTTCGTAATTCGGGCTCTGTAGTACGTAGACTTTAAGACTGTATATCCTGTTGGAAGAACGCATAAAGCATAATATTTTGGCATACCTACTGTAATGGTTGTATTCGTCCTAAAAGTTAACTCTGACGTCTATTTTCGTAAAACGCTATGAAAGGATCGTCTTCGCTTTAAAAAACCATAATTAAAAATTATAATTTTCTGTAGTTCCCTAAATCAAGACTTAATCTTTCTAAAACTGTAATTGTCTTTAAATAATCTGTTCACATCATTACGATATTGCTCTGGGCAAAACGCGAAAACATGAGATTTTTGTCACGAATCGAATACACGCTCTTAATTGGGTAGAATTGTCAAACCACTCTTTCGGGTTGGTAGTAAGCGCCGGTGGAAGCCAGCGGGTATCGGCGCAGACAGGCGCTGAATGGCGCAGATAGGTAAACGTAAATTCGATTAATTTACGAATTGCAGATCCGAACATCATCATCATTTGCCTAGCCTTTCCCAACTATGTGGGGGTCGGCTTCCAGTCTAACCGGCAGCTGAATACCAGTGTTTTACATGGAGCTACTGCCTATCCGACCTCCACAACCCAATTACTCAGTAACACGATAACCCTTGGTAAGACTGGTTGTCAGACTTTCTGGCTTCTGACTGCATAACGACTGTCAAAGATTTACGAATGACGGGACCAACGACTTTACGTGCTTTCCGAGACACGGTTTCGGTATACGACTTGGATTGTTACCCATCCACAGACCGACCGCGGTAAGCGTAGTTTAACCTTGACCTATCGATCTGTATGACTTTTACTTAGCTACGAGCCTCTCAAGATACGGACAATTCTCACATATTATGTATTTAATTTTAAGACTTTCAATAGGAGATACCATGGAGATACTCATTGTGCTTGTCGTATAAAATACATAGTAAAAGCTAAAACGCTTTTTGTAGTCATATTTCCAATTCCAAACCGTGTATTCGTGGGTTAGTCTTTTAAATGGTATAGTCCAGGGATTACCAAATTGTGCGTCGCGACGCCATGGGGCGTTGTACGATATGCACAGGTGGCGTCCTTCGCAGTACAATCAGGGAATCTAAAAGGATTCGCAGTATAAAAAAGACTGGGAACCCCTGGTTGCTCTTCTCCCGACCCTTGCTTGTGTCAGCCCGCGCCGCTGAGCCTGCAGCTTTAAATTCGTCCCTTAAGGGGCTATTAAACGACTTTTACAGATTTTAAACTGACAATCACGTCAAAATGTGCAGTGTAAATGAATTGAAAAAAAATATACGTTAAACTAGAACATTCTCTTAATCATATAGAAAGTGAATATTTTTGATTAAGTTCATATTAAATAGTTTAATTAACTCGTGAAGTTGTGTCTGACGCGGACAAAACATTGACAATCACACAAAATCTACCAGGTATAATTATCCGAAACTTACACTATCTTACAGACAATTTTATTATCTATCTTTTAGTATACGCCTTTTTTTTTAATTTTGAAAGAATACTACTTTTATTTAATTTTTTCGATTAAATTTTGAAAGTTTTGGACGCAGACTGCGTCCGTTCTGCATCAGTTTTGCGTCCACCAACTCTCAAAGTTTAGTCGAAAAAATTTAATAAAAGTAGTATTCTTTCAAAATTAAAAAAATAGTCGAAAAAATTAAATAAAAGTAGTATTCTTTCAAAATTAAAAAAAAGGCGTATACTAAAAGATAGATAATAAAATTGTCTGTGAGATGGTGTAAGTTTCGTTTAATTATACCTGGTAGATTTTGTGTGATTGTCAATGTTTTGTCCGCGTCAGACACAACTTCACGTATTAATTAAACTATATAATATGAATATAATTAAAAATATTCACTTACTAAGTGATTAAGAGAATGTTCTAGTTTAACATATATTTTTTTCAAATCATTTACACTGCACATTTTGACGTGATTGTCAGTTTAAAATCTGTAAAAGTCGTTTAATAGCCCCTTAATAATCGAGATCCGATCCAGCCATCTCTTTGCTGCCCTCTCCCAGCGATGCCCTAAACCGAAGCCGCGTGTAGTCGCTTAGTTTATAAGTTTTTGCTGGGCTAAAAATGTTGAAGGTAAAACCTCCACTTATTTCGGACACAGGTTGTCCGCCATGACGTTCAAAGTGTTAAGGCACTACAGGAAAGTCCGTGTAATCATTTGACGATCTCCTACGTTGACCTGCGAGATGCCATACCGAAAATAAAACTGGTTTAGTCTATTGAAACTGAAAACAAAGAAAACTCAATACGTGCAATATCTATGACGACGTGGAAATATGATCTAGTTTTCAAAGCAGGGACTGTTGCTGTGCGCTACCGAGAAAACTAGGTCAATCGCTATTCATTGGATGTTGTAACGGGGTCCAAGATGGAACTTAATAGAGCACATTGTGTAATATGTAACTAGGGATCGCATAATCGGATATATATTATCTCAGGTTTATTTTTCACTAAGAAAATTTAGAATGGTAGGTAAATGATTTGAAGAAAAAAGAAAGTGCGAGAATATTGTCGTAATAGCTTTTGCTCCCGACTTCATCTGTGTATTAAATTAGCAATAACGAATAATGGTTTTCTATACAAACTGAGATATTTCCATACAACGGTAAAATCTGCGATCCCGCTCTACGCGACGGAGCGCGGTGCAGTGTGAGAATCGCCTTAGTGTGACCGTTCCTGAGGTAGATGAGCGGTGCGGGAGGACAGTTGAGGGGTCGAGATCAGTGAGTTCTCGCATCACGTCACCACATCCCTCCCGCACCGCACAGCTACCTCACGAACTGTTTCGTGAGGTAGCTGCGCGGTGCGGTAGGACAGTTGTCACAAGTTGACGTATCAGTGAGTTCTTGCATCACGTCACCACATCCCTCCCGCACCGCACAGCTACCTCACGAACGGTTTCGTGAGGTAGCTGCGCGGTGCGGTAGGACAATTGTCACACGTTGACGTATCAGTGAGTTCGCGCATCTACCTCGGGAACGGTCTCGGTTAAGCGGGTAAGTATTGTAAAACTTCAGACCGTATTAAAATCTTACGGTACGTTATTATGTGTTATGGTATACTAGATATTAACTAAAAAATATTAACGCTACCATCTCTGTATATTTTTGAAGCTGCGTTGTTCGTAAAATTGAACCCCCAATTGTTTCCACGATTATCGGATACCTTCCCACCACGTAACAACTGACAATTTAGTGATGGATGTACAACGTATGTAAACGTAGGTAAAACATGTACGGACTTCATATACCTTTTTTCTAAGATCTTGCATGCTTTAATTTGTATGTAATCACATGTTATGACAAATAAATTATCTTTTTCTTTGTCTAGGAATAGTTTTTTTTTTTTTATTGAAGAGGGGAAACGAGAAGCTTCTGTATTGACTAAACAGCACGTCGGTTTTTGACAGCGTCCGACAAATAAAAATAAGTTCAACGCTTCTAAATTCAAAATACTTTCTAGAATAAATTCAGAGTGTTTAGTAGACGAATCATTTAGTAAACGATTTCGCACAGCATGCAATACGCATGCTACCTGTAAATCGCGTGTGGATACCGCCGTGTTATAAGTAAACAAAGAGTCGACAACACACTGAGGTGGGAGCCTTGTTGTAAACCAGTGTGGACGCAAACACAACCGTGGGCTCCTTAAGCTTCCCACCAAGGTCTCCCGACAACCCCTGTTGGAAGCTTGTAACAGTTGGGCTGAAAAGTTCGTAGGCTACCATAGGAAAAATCTTTTTTTTGTTAGAATTTGATTTTATTATTCAATATAGTTGCCTTCGAGGGCGATACAACGATTATAGCGGTCATACAATTTTTCGATACCATTTTTCTGCCCAGCGAGCATCCTCTTGACGTCTAAGAACAGGAAAAAGTCGCTGGGGGCCAGATCTGGAGAATACGGTGGATGCAGAAGCAATTCGAAGCCCAATTCATGCAATTTTGCCATCGTTTTCATTGATTTGTGACACGGTGCATTGTCTTGATGAAACAGCACTTTCTTCTTCTTCAAACGGGGCCGTTTTTCCGCGATTTCGTCCTTCAGACGCTCCAATAACGCTACGTAGTAGTCGCTGTTTATGGTTTTTCCCTTTTTAAGATAGTCGATGAATATTATACCATGCGCATCCCAAAATACTGTTGCCATAACCTTGCCAGCCGACTTTTGCGTCTTTCCACGCTTTGGAGTCGGTTCATGAAGTGCAGTCCACTCGGCTGACTGTCGATTGGACTCCGGTGTGAAATGATGGAGCCACGTTTCATCCATTGTCACATATGGACGCAAAAATTCGGGTTTATTACGAGTGAACAGCTCCAAACACTGCTCAGAGTCATCAATTCGTTGTTGTTTTTGATCGATTGTGAGCTCGCGCGGCACCCACTTTGAACATAGCTTTCGCATACCCAAATATTCATTCACGATTTGTCCAACATGTTCCTTTGATATCTATAGGGTGCTTATCCATTTTTTCAAATTAATAAAAGTTGCTTCACTCAAAATACTATACTAACTCACAAACTAATAGTATGACAGCTGTCAAATTTATACACGCGCCATTTGAAGATTAGGGCTAATTCAAAATCATATGGATTTAATACTAGTAGCGCCATCTATGTGTCAGCCTACGAACTTTTCAGCCCACCCAATATATATAACAGTCTGGCCCGGCCTTTACAGTGCCTATGCATACCTTTCTACATATTCGTCAATCCATCAACAAAATTGCACCCGTGCTAAAATAACATAGGTCTGGCGACTGGGAGCGCAGTTCGACGGCCGGGTACTGTAATTAAATATTTGCTCCCCCCGGAGTACTTACGGCCCTGAACTCAAAAGGGACTTTGTGCTACCCAATGGGGACGTCAAATTGGATAATTGAATCGTGGTCTGATGTCGCGACACATCGATCGGTTTCAGTTCATAATTTTGAAACAGTCTCCCGTAGACATGCCTACTAGGGTTGCCAACTTTTTGTACGAGAAATAAAGTATAATCTTCTATATAAAAATCTTCTGTGCGTATGTATGAAAGTGAACTCCTCCTAAACGGCTGTACCGATTTTGATACGTCTGTGTTCCAGTGGGTTCGAGAATGGTTTAGATTCACGATTGGACCCGGTAGGTGGCGTTGCAGTCGAGTTGTAGGACTTTTTATTTTAAGGGCAGGACAACGTCTGCCAGGCTTGCTAGTCTTCTATATATATAATAAAAATGAAACGTTGTTCGTTAGTCTTGCTAAAACTCGAGAACGGCTGGACCGATTTGGCTAATTTTTGTATATATTTGTGGCCATATTTGTGGAAGTCCAGGGAAGGTTTATACGGTAAGAAAATGAAAAAATCGATTGACAGGACAACGTCTGTTGGGTGTGTTAGTAAATGGTTTTTCTTTCTTTCTTTTTTCTTTCATGTATAATAATATGTCCCCACATTTCACACACGCCCATCTAACCCCAAAATAGGCAGACCCTGTACTATGGGTGTCAGATAGCTGATATACATACACAAATACATAAATAGATAATTACGTATAAAAATAAACAACAACCAGACACAAGGCAAAGACAAGTGCTCAACACCCAATATTTACCATGGGCGGGATTCGAACTAGCAACACGCTGCGCAGCAGTCAATCGTTCAGTCACTGCGCCAACCGTGTCGTCAACATGCTTAACTGTCCGTTAAACAGACACAAGAGTTAAACTTTTAACCGTCACAGTCATGTCACACCTGCGACACACCATAGAAACGAAACGATATAATTGCCTACACTAATACTAAAATAATAGACTATACAGATATGTGCGTGAGTGTGCGTGTCTACGCGCCGCGCGAACAAAAAGCAATTTCCGGAGCTAGTCGTTCGACGCGGGGAGAGGTGAGGAACGGTTTCAGAGGGAGGCGGAGCGTGTCGCTACTGTACGGTAGTACTAATACTTATACTGTGGTCACCAAAATGTCTTCAGCACGTCATCATGGTCACGACTACATGACAGACTTCTATACGTAATTCGTAACATGGCGCGGAGAGCACGTTTTTGTTTTTTTTGACGCAATATAAACAATCGCAATATGACGCCTAGAGTCATGTCAAAAGTCAAGTGGGTCGGAAAAATTCTATAATTAACAGTATTTTAGAAAAGTAAGCAGTTTTCATTAAACGAAATGTGAGTATTGTTACACCTCAGATTATGAAACAAAAGGCAGTTAGACCGTGCGGAACACTGACAGTAAAGCCAAAAAAGCAAATACAAATTCAAAATCCCCGAATACCCACAACGTGCTTGACACGAGTCAGTATAGCACGAAACGCCACATCGTTAAGAGGAAACACAAGAGCCGTTTTTCCATACAAACTTAGTCCCCTGTTTCCTCCCTGGATAATGCCAGTAGATCATTTTTTTTTTTTTAAATATCCATGGTTACTATTGGCATGTCCTTATGTTTTCCCTTTTCTCATAAATTTATTATTAAAAGAGATATGAATATTCAAAATCCTAAAAAATTGGCATGATTTTCCGCTGTGTTCAAACATTCAGAAAACAAATTTGACTTGATTATATAAAAAATAGAAAACATAGGAACACGGCAAAAGCCTTTCTTTATTTTTTAATAAATAAAGCAGTTAAATCGGTTAAGTTTTGGAGAAGAAATCAGGGGACTACGAATCATTGATTTTGTGTACTTTTAATAGGTATTTTCGGTCAAAGCTGCAGTTGTCTCTATCGCGCTCTGCGGTTCGTGTTCGGGCATCGCGCGACAGCAATAGATTTTAAAAATACCTAATTTTCAATTGTCTAGCCCGTGGTATTTCCTCTTAAACAAAACAAATAAAAAAACAAATAGTATTTGCTTTTCTGGCTTCACTCTCAGTGTTCCGGACAGTCTATCTGCCTTTTGTTTAATAATCTGAGTGTTACACGTAATAGATTGGGAAAAACGGATTGACTCACTGTGTTGCCGGGTTTGTGTAACTGACTATGACTAGTTTCGATGGCATACGGCCACCTTTCTCAAGGAGTTCCACAGGATGACACAGCGCCCGTCGCGTCCCTGCGTGATTCTGTGGTACTCCTTGAGAAAGGTGGCCGCATGCGATCGAAACTAGTCGAACGAACCCGGCAACACAGTGAGTTAATCCGTTATTCTCAATCTATAATTTTAAAACATCCGACAGCCTCTCCATTTATTAAGTTGAATAAAAAAAAAGTTTTTTTAATACTTCGAATACTATTTTTTTTATAACCACAGTTTTATAATCATAAAAACATTGAAATATTTTTTTTATGGAACAGTAAAGTATTAACGAGCAAAAAAGTATAATAATGTTTTTAACAGTACGGTTGGGAACCCTAGTACCGCCCCTAAAGCAAATAATATATGTATAGGTACTACCAACCATAGATATCAGAGTACAAATTTTAATATTACGCAGGATTTCTTGGTCTATTAACTATTGTCTTTAAACAATACATTCATCATCATCATTTCAGCCGAAAGACGTACACTGCTGGACATAGGCCTCCCCCAAGTGTCGCCACATTGACCGGTCCCGTGCGACTCGCATCCAGCGGATCCCCGCAACCTTTACCAGGTCATCGGTCCACCTAGTGGGAGGCCTTCCAACGCAACGTCTTCCGGTTCGCGGTCGCCACTCTAGAACTTTTCGGCCTCATCGGCCATCTGTTCTGCGAGTAATGTGCCCTGTCCACTGCCACTTAAGTTTGGTAATTCTTCGGGCTACGTCGGTAACCTTGGTTCAATACATTATTAAACACACAATAACAATACATTATTAGTAAATAAATAGTTTTATACTTAATAATACTTACATAGATACCTAAGTATCTATGTAAGTATTTTTAATCCACAATGAAAAATATGGCTCGTAGTTTGACGTGTGTATCTGTCTGTCTTTGTCATCGTAACGCTGAAATGACTGAACCACAGAAAAGAAAAAACAAGTGGAAGTGCACCACGCAACTATCCCGCGTATGTCTCAATTATGCGGAAAATATGTAAAATAATAACAATCCTCGTCAGTTGTAATAAAAAGCTTTTCGTCAAAATTGAATTCATTGTTCATACAAAATTAAGACTTTTAACAACTATTGAAAGTTGTTATTATTTTACATATTTTCCGCATAATTGTGCCACACGCGGGACAGCTGCGTCGTGCACTTGTTTTTTCTGTTCCGTGGACTAAACCGATTACAATTTAGTTTTTTTAAATATGTCAACTGCATACAATTTGATTTTGGAAAATATGGAGTGGAAAATATGTTTTTCTTACTCCTCCGCTGTTCTTTTCTGATTAATTTCGTGGCGGGATCCAAGACAGTTGAATCGTTTCTCTGGGACTCGTCGAGCTTCATTGCTCAGGCGCTTTTCTGGTGGTCGCCACTGTTGATTCTGGCTTACAGAAGTTAGTGGCGGCCTTGTCCCATTAAAAAAAAAAATGATTTTCCCGTTTGCGTTAACGCTAACAGAAAACGGATTTTGGCTACAGGCCGGTCTGCAATGCTATTCTGTAAGAACTCACTTCAGTCCTCACTTCTGATTCCGCGGTGAAAACTGCATTAGATATTCGGTACAACTATGTATTTTTACCAAATAATGTTCACTTCTGGTGAGTTACGAAGTGAAATTGAAAATGAGATAGAATTCGAATTCGCGGGTGATTTCTTCCAGAATTGTACTGATGATCGAGCGAAATTTTGTTTCCCGTTACTTCAATGATATTGGAAAAACAGAGTGACCTTGACCTGAGAAGATTCTGTTTGTGTTGTATTATTACTCAGATATATTTTGTACGTTTTTAATGCAAAACATGACAGTGACTCCGTGTTTTTTATGAAACATCTTGAATTTGTGTGTAAACTCATGTTTTATAACAGAATAAATAATCTTGTTCATATCTTGTAGATACTGTATTTAGGGTAATTTTTTAGGGTTCCGTACCTTTCCGTTGGCCTAAGAGTCAAAATTTAGCAAGTAATATCGTCTTATACTACAACTCTACAAGTACGGGGAAAAAACTGAAATATATTTTTAGTAGTTAGTATTTGTGCGGAACCCTCGGTGGGTGAGTCCGATTCGCACTTGTCCGGTTTTTTTAATAGTCCTTCCTTCACCTGGATTTTTGAAAGATACATCACAATTTTTTAAGCAAAATTATGTGTTTGACATAAATGAGCATGGATGGCGGTTGAGAGCATTATCATGCTCACTCAAATATCTTGCTGATGGTGGCGCGTGCGTTGGATCATTCGGCACCCTTTAAAATGGTTGAGCTGAATGATGCTGATCCACGCGTCATGTTTGTGATCGGGCGCTGTCAGTAGAGATTGGTCAACTCTTAACTGCCATGGCTTTTATCCAAAGTTTTTTTTTTTTTGTTTATTTTTGCTTTTTGCATTGTTTTCGCATAGGTGAGCGTTTCTCTTTTTTTTTTGCCATATTTTTAAAAAGCCGCCAAAAATAAAAATATTTGTAAATCGCGTTTTCAACCGACTTCAAAAAAGGAGGAGGTTATCAATTCGTCTGTATTTATTTTTTTATTTTTTATGTTTGTTACCTGAAAACTTTGGACTGGGTGAACCGATTTTGATGATACTTTTTTTTATTTAAAAGCTGGTGCTTCCCGTGTGGTCCCATTTTAATGGTCCATTTGGTTGGTCCACTTCAGATCATGGCATTCATGAGAAAACCGTATAAGTCTTAAATTTGCATTAAATACGTGCGCGATTTGTTACGCGATTTCTCCGGCTAACGTAACCCGATTTTGAAAATTCTTCAGGGGTGGTCCCATATAAATTTTATCGAAATAAATTCAGCACTTCTTGAAAAATCAACAAATACCCAAAAATTTTACATAGACGACGTTTTAGTTTCATCGATCTTTGTAGTAGTTAACTTTCAATCTCTTCTTAATAGATTTGGATGAGAAGGAGGTACTAAAAAGCGGAAAATAAAAAGCTTTTTACAAAAAAGACAACCGCCTTCAAAAAGTGAAAAATAACTTTAGCATAGAACACACATTGACTTTAGTTTCGGAAGTCGGTGGCAATACAAAACAACAAACAGAACAAAGCCACTGAATTTCGAAACTAAAGTCAATGTGTGTTCTGTGCTAAAGTTTTTTTTCACTTTTTGAAGGCGGTTGTCTTTTTTGTAAAAAGCTTTTTATTTTTTGTCTTGTAATCAGATAGTTTATTTCATGAATATTTAGATTTTTTCCATGGAATTCTATTTGATTTAGGATTTTTGTAAAAATTATATAAAACACTAAATGAAGGTAGGCTAAACGTTACCATTTTGTTACTCCTTAATTGTTAAAAAAACACTAAAAAGTCGCAAATTCTGTGGATATAATTTTACGTTTCATAAACTTCATGATAAATTTAGTAAAATCATCGCAAGAAATACTACGAAAAGTGAAAAAATATTTCCAATTTAGGTAGGTACTTGGATGTTTTTTTCGTTACTTTTAACTTAAAGTCAATTTAAAGTTATGATTATATGAAAAATAAACAGAATTGAAAGATTTTGTTTACTTCTCATAAAAATGTTAAGCGAAATTGATTTACTTTACAAGTTATATTGATTTATATTACATAAAACACGTTAAAGTGAGTTTACAGACGGGAGATTTTTGGGACAGTAACAAGAAAGGAATAGAAAGGTAACAAAATAAAAACATAAAGCTTGTTAACTTTACTTACATAAAACATAGGTATCCGGGTTTTGCTTTAATTTACCTCTATAACGTTTCATCTTTTATGCCAGGAGCTAGTGGCATTTTCTTGTGCTGTTGAATTGTAAACATAGCTTTATAATTCCGTTTTTGTTATTTGAATTTTCCGCTTATACGTTACTACCCCAAAGTAACAAAAAAAAAAGTAACGAAACAATTGATCGTTTTTTTCAAAATATTATTGTGGTAGTTAACATTGCAGATACGTCTACTATTACACACTTAATTTGAATGGAAGTTAATAACTATTGTACTCTTGATAAAAATAGTAGTAAATATTGTCAATTTACCTTTAAACAGCAATAACAAAAGCCGGAATGAGATTCACTCTAAAATAAGTACGTGCGCATACTGCATACTTCGGAACGGCAACTGACACAGCGATCAGGATAGCGGCATTTAATGGCATCTATGGTGATGCTAGTTCAAAAAAACATAGCTAAATGGAAGTTTTTTTAATATTTCACATATTAAAAATGGGTAACAAGAACTGAAATCCATTCTAGGAACTTTTTCTGGGACAAGTTTAAAATTCATTTATGACCGTAAAATTTTAACCAAATTACCAAAAAGGAAATACAACGTGAACCTTTTTACTATGTAATATGATTTAAAATCAAAATCTCAGTATAGTTTCTTTGAACTTTATCAAAATAATTGAGTTTGAAATTGCCAGTGGTACACTGGGACATAGGAATTTTCATACATTGCAATTTTCGACAGCTTATATTTAGTTGATTTTTTATTTAAATACTATGTATTTATGACCTGGTATAATATTTTCTGTAAATTTTAATAACAATTATGCTCCTAAGCAAATTTCTTTTTGTTGAGTATTTCAAAAAATGCTGAATCAATTTGGGTAAAATTTATATGGGTTACTTCTGAGGTTCCCTATCCATAAAAATAAAATATATTTTCAAGAACCATCTACAAATTGGCGGAGAAATAGTTAAACATACATAAAAAAAAACCGGACAAGTGCGAGTCGGACTCCCCCATCGAGGGTTCCTTACAAATTTGTAGGTACATATCCATACTTCCATACTAAGTGGGCGTCTCCTCAAAACTCGTCATATTGGCCATTTGCATTGGCTTCCTTCAAACTTGCCGAACTTCTAGACAGTAGCGCTTGCCTTGTCAATTTGTCTAATGCTACCACTTCACATGGCGTATTTGTGCAAATATTCGCCTTACTTGGATACTGTTCTGACTGTTCTTCTCCATAGAAACCTACTGTTTGGAACGAGCAACTAGCTGCAACTTTTTGACTGACTGACTCCTCTCCAGGTACTCAAAAGTACCTGTAAATGGTTTATTTGAAATAAATGATTTGAGTTTGAGTTTGAATACAAAATAGACTTTATTTCAATAATAGGGTACACTTTGTAATATCCAAGTAAGGCGAATATTTATACAAATACGCCATGTGAAGTGCGGCATAAGCTCGGCAAACATGCATTGCAGGCTTTTTAGGGGTTTTTAGGGCTTAGTAGGTAACCGTCCGGAGTTTGCCCGGTCTACATAGGAGTAAAACATAACTGGGGAAGTGTGGCTGTACTTCTAATTATCGCACTGCTAGGCAAAGGCTGTTTCTCGCACAGAGAAGGCACGGGCATTGATTGCTTAAAGCGGGTCATTCACTAACAGACATGCCCGTGGGCATGCCCGCGGACATGTCCGGCCGGGCAACTTTACAAGAGAATTGCCCTTATGTCTGTATGTGTGTGTCCATCGCAGACATCGAATCCTATAGTAATGTTGCTTGCCCGAACATGTCCGCGGGTATGCCCACGGGCATGTCTGTTAGTGAATGCCCCGCTTATGAGGATTGTGAAATGACGGTAAAATGCGATCTGTTTCATACCGCTCGCTAAGTATCTCCCTCCGGGTGAACAATACAAATACATTTTGCCCCTGCCCCCCGACCCGTATCGTGCGATGAGAGAGTTGAAAGTCTTGGAGGCAATCACGTACATTTCCTTTTTGAAATATTGTTTTGGGCGATAACATTTTTACCCTCTTAAACCGAAATGAGATCATTTTGGTCTCATTATATTCAGTACACCTCAATCTAGGTATGTACGTTGTTCTTTTTAAAGGAATTCAGAAAAGTACCTAGGTACCTACATAGTTTTATTAAAAAAAATAAAATCGCTAGAGGAAGTTTTATGTTAAAAATGTAGATATTTAGATGCTAATGACTTATATCGTACGCAATATTTCTTTAAAATAAAAGCTTACAGACCTAGTTTTTCTTTGCATTTGCAACATTTCCTTGATGAGACGTTATCGCTTTTCATATGAAACAGCTGCTTCACAATTCTTTTGAGACGGATTGGCGATTCCAGACTTACCCATATTAATTGTAAGTCCAAGTTTCTTCACGATGTTTTCCTTCCCCGATGTTAGTGATGTCCAAAATAACCTGGAAAGTAGGTATATTATGAATTCAAAACGTCCTGAGTACAAGTAGGTAGGTACTCCGGCAAGCCTGATATTGATCCCTCAATCTCATGCATAAGAGGAGAGCGCCTTAAGAAATCCCTTCCCAATCGGTCAAACACAAAGACTATATTCTCTTTGGTCAAACATCAACGGGAGCATGATTGAAAAAATTTTTGTTTCATCCAACGCAATGTTCGAAAACAAACGAGTGAGTGAGAACGCGATAGCATAGCACGAAAATTGGCTCATGAAAACTTGTTCCAGAAATACCTACGTGTTTTTGAAAAAGCCTTACAAGTTTTTGGTAAAAATGTTTTTAATTTGGAATCTCCATTACAAATGTGCAAGGTCTCTATGAAACTGTTTTTTTTTTTATTGTTTCACTAAATGAGTGGATTATGAACGGCCAAAATTCAGATAAATATTGTGCAAAAAAAACGCTGTTTTTCAGACGTGTTTACTGAATTTGTTTCTCAAAAAAGTTTGTTTTTCGTTACATAGGAATCTAAACATAAACCACAAGATACTTGTGTATTAAAAATATTTGGAGGATTTGTTATAACGCCGTAATCACGTACGAGCGTTTGTATGGGAACTATGACGGGTAAGCCGCCCTTAAGGGGCTATTAAACGACTTTTACAGATTTTAAACCGACAATCACGTCAAAATGTGCAGTGTAAATGATTTGAAAAAAAATATGTTAAACTAGTACATTCTCTTAATCACTTAGTAAGTGAATGTTTTTAATTATATTCATATTATATAGTTTAATTAATACGTGAAGTTGTGTCTGACGCGGACAAAACATTGACAATCACACAAAATCTACCAGGTATAATTAAACGAAACTTACACCATCTTTCAGACAATTTTATTATCTATCTTTTAGTATACGCCTTTTTTTTATTTTGAAAGAATACTACTTTTATTTAATTTTTTCGACTAAACTTTGAGAGTTTTGGACGCAAAACTGATGCAGAACGGACGCAGTCTGCGTCCAAAACTTTCAAAATTTAGTCGAAAAAATTAAATAAAAGTAGTATTCTTTCAAAATTAAAAAAAAGGCGTATTCTAAAAGATAGATAATAAAATTGTCTGTAAGATAGTGTAAGTTTCGGATAATTATACCTGGTAGATTTTGTGTGATTGTCAATGTTTTGTCCGCGTCAGACACAACTTCACGTATTAATTAAACTATATAATATGAATATAATTAAAAACATTCACTTACTAAGTGATTAAGAGAATGTACTAATTTAACATATATTTTTTTCATATCATTTACACTGCACATTTTGACGTGATTGTCGGTTTAAAATCTGTAAAAGTCGTTTAATAGCCCCTTAACCCGGACCATATCGACATCTACAGTAACAATAGCAACTTATATTTAGAATGAAGGGTCACTGAGTGCGCTACACCGGCGCCCTTCGCACTTTATTATTCACGCCCTATTAGCTTTGAATGCCAAATAAGGTCAGGTAAGAGCCATTATCGATCTCTTATAAATAGGAATTGCATTGAAAGAACCTTCTAGGGTAGCTTTAATTAACTTCCCAGCCTTAGGGTAAATTTTTAACTACCTAGCCCGTTTGGAAAAAGTTCATTAATTTATTTTATTTTTTTATGAAAAGAGGAGATTGGGAGTGTGTTACGTAATTGTCTCCCAATCACACACAGGTACTATAGGTACCTAGCGCAGAGTAAGGCCTCACCACTTTTATTACAAAATATAAAATGGCAATGAAGAATAGGGTATTGCAACCATTTTTGAAAAGTGTCTCAATGAAATTCTGTAGTGCTAATATGCCACCAAAAAAAACACAAAATTTTTATTCAATCGATAAGTGCCATAAAAATGCATCTAAATTTTAATTTTTTAAGTTTCGCGCGTTGTTTGACGGAAACGCCTTTTACGGGACGCCGTATTGCACAGCGTAAATGACGTCAGTTCGTTTAGTATCAAATGAGCTCATATTAAATATGATAATTGTATATCATTTTAAAATAATTAAAAGCATATTTTGTAATAGGTGTAATAATGAAAAAATTACGTTGATTACGAAAATAATAAAAGTACAAGACCTATATTACGCCAATCGGTTGGCTGACAGGTGATAATTTTTTGTTTACACAGCCGTACGGCGTAATAACATGGTGTTTGGTGTTTTATAACAGATTAAAAATACTGAAAACTTTGAATTGAATTTAAAAAATTGTTTTGTTATTTTATGAACTAAAACTTACATTTTCCGACTGCTTTATGCCTAAACTGTCTCAATAACATATTTATAGATTTTTTCTCGTATAGAGTAAAATACCCTATTTAAGGCCCAAAAACAATCTAAACTCTTTATGAGATTTAAAAAAAATGTACAGAAATGCAAAAAGCACGTGTGCGTATCATGTCAACCTTTAGACGCTCTCTGCTGGGGATGGGTTCCCCCAAGGGGCTCAGCCGTAATCGCCATGCTTGGCCGGTGCATGTTGGCGATCGCAATAGGTGTTATGGTACTCAGAAAGACGCTGCTGCCCATCCTCTGGTTAATATCCCTCTGTCGCCTTCTACAACACCCATGGGTAGAAATGGGATGGTGCTATTCGCGGCCGGCACCACACGACTCCAATTTGTGCGTAATACACTATACTCCATTTATAATAGCATTAGAAAAGAGGCTCATAGAAGCAGGAATGCAAAACATTTTATTTCAAAGATAAGTTAAAACAATTTTAATGAAACTTATTTTATCATAGTTTTGATAAATAGATCTAAGATAGTACTAAATATACGACGTGTAATAATATAATAAAAGTCCTTTAAAGATTAGGTAACATTTTAAATTTGGTAGAATTACAGTGAAACGAATAACGTTCCGGGTATTGTTCATTCCTGCTTCTGTTAGGTTTTTAGCATTGACACTGTAATTGTAATTTTAATTTTAATATACAACTAAATGAAAGCCACTTAATTTTAGAAGATAAATTATTAAAATGGTTACAAATACGTGCGACAGCTACTGTAAAAATAGATTATAATAAATTCGGTGTCTACCGTAACTTTAACATGTTTATTTTATTTTTGTTACAAAGTGTGCATTAAAAAGAACCTTTTTTAAGTTCTGTCTAATGCTATTGTAAATGGAGTATATATTATAATCTTAAAATCGGTACAATAAGAACCACTTGACGAGCAAGGATGTTAAAAACAACCTTTAATAACTTTCTCTTTCCTCTGATCTTCAGGGTTCATAGAGATGATGTCGGCGTACGTGCCGCACTTCGGTCACATTGATGCGGGGCTGGTCTGCACCTGGGTGCTCGAGTTGGAGGCTGAGCTGAACCCTCGGGATGATACGGACTCGCTGTCTAACCCTGGTAAGTATTACATAACCATTTCCTTAAGGCACAGCCGGCAGGACACTTTTCCCCCACCCACTCAATATCTATCACCAAGCGAGCATCTACCCGCAGGGTCTAACCTTCCGTGGTCCATCTGGAAGTACCTGAACCGGTTAAGGACCCAAGTAGGAAGGTGTAACGCCAATCTCGCAAAATGGGGCTACCTCGACAGAGCAGCAGCAGGGTGCGCATGTGACGCCGAGTTGCAAACCATGCCCCATCTCATGTCATGTCCTTTGTGCCCCAGAGCATGCGATCGGGGTGAATTATGCGCTGCCACCGACGACGCTGTGGAAGTGGCTAAATTTTGGGCCAAACCAATATAAAAGACTGTCGTGCCAGCGATACGAAGAAGAAGGCACAGCATTTGTAGGCCTTCCACCAGATAAACTGACGACATCGTTAAGGTCGCGGGTAACCGATGGATGCAAGCGGCAGGTTGCCGTGAGTTGTGGCGTTCTATTGGGGAGGCCTTTGTTCAACAGTGGACGTATTTCGGCTCATGACGACCGGAAGTTCTAAACGGGACCCCTATTACATCCAGTTCCACCAAAACATTGATCAGGAATGAAGAGATCTGCAGAGTAACCAGATTCACCGACATAGCAAAAAGAATGGACAAGATTCGAGACCATTTCAAAATAGGCTTAATATTTATTGTTAGTCAAAAGAAGATAGGTATTTCAGTCAAGTATTTCTTTAAACATACAGTAAAAAACTCAAATAAAAAATTCAAAAATGATGTAAAAATTCTTATTTTTTTCTTTTAAAGTGGTCACGTGAGAAACAAAGGTCGTTTAATATAGTTTCAGACAAGGAGGACCTCCTTTTAAACAACCTAGCGACCCGACCCGGCTTCGCATGGGCCTATAATAATAGAATTCCTCGATAAATGGACTATCCAACACAAAAATATTTTTTCAATTCGAATCAGTAGATCCTGAGATTAGCGCGTTCAACTAAACAAACAAACAAACAAACTCTTCAGCTTTATAATATTAGTATAGATGTAACTTGCGTTAATAAAAGCTCGCTCTGCTTCTACGCTAATGCGGGGTAGATAGGTTTAGGTATTTCCCTCTATCGTCAAGATTTTCGAAGAGAGCTTTGTCCACGTGCAAGGTGGTTTGCAAGTAATTTATTAATTAATTTATTAACAATAGCACGTCAACAATGTAAACACAATTACAAAAGTCAAAGCATTTACTTCAATTAAACCATTTGCAGGCACTTTTGAATTGTCAAAGAGTCAGTTAGTTAGTCAGAAAGAAGCCAGTTGCTCGTTCCAAAACGTAGAGTAGGTCTCTATGGAGAAGAACGAGCAAGAAACTCCACGGACACTCTTTTCAATCAAGCTTTTGGGTAAGGCCGCCAAAATTGTCAATTATATCACAAAAGTAACACAACAGATTTTGTGTTACCGTTACACAATTGAAACCCAAAAGTAACACATCTTTTGGGTAAAGGTGGTTTCATAATGGTCAAATATATAACATAAATAAATAAAAGATTTAAAAAAAATTGGACATGCAGTGCTATAGGAGTAATGAAATACGATATTTAAGCGATGTACTTGTGTACCTTTAATAATTTACATACATTTAAAAAAATACAATAAAACTTAACAAACCCGAATATCTTACGGACCCCTATTTTTTTAAAAATAAAATATAGCCTATAGCACTCAGTGATAACGTAGCTTCTAATTTCCGAAAGAATTTTCAAAATCGGTTCAGTAGATCCGGAGATTACCCCCTACATACAAACTGACAAACTCACAAACTTACAAACAAATGTTACCTCTTTATAATATTAGTATAGATAAGTAAAACGTAATAAATTAGGTTAAGTAAGCTTAACTTGCACCAAGCAGGTTTACAATATAAAAAATCATACATACAAAATCACACTCAGATAAGTTAGATACCTACTCTAAAAAATTAGTCCAATTACCGTTATGCATGCGGCTTTATAGATCTTCTGTGTTACGTAACACATACTTTTGTGTTACAATAACCCAAATATAACACAAAGTGACACAGGCGTAACACAAATGCAACACAAAAGCTACATTTTTACAACAATTTTAGGTCATATTAAAATTTCGATTATTTATTACAATTAGACACTAATGGGTGATGAGTATACTTTGGGCCTCATCGCCAACAAATATTATACTTTAACATTAAAATATCAGTTTCTTACCTCAGAAATCACATTAAATATATTTTTTATCACACAAACAAAGAATCGAGGCGCACTTTAAGCTTCCTTTGCTGACGAAACAATATGGCTGTCTTTTTTTTTTAATTTTGTAGATGATAGTGTTGCCATAATAAAACTGCGTTTTCTACTATGGGTCTTTAAATAGTAGTTTTGGGTTAAAAATTCGTCACACAAATAAATCGTAACACAAAAGCAAAAGTCATTGTTTTATTTTAAACTATCGATAAAACAAGTCAGTTTAAGGATTTTCGCTACAATATTATTATTATAGCAGGGTACTATCATATAAATTTTCGTCGGTAAATATATAATTCAGATATTCTCCACAATTTATTGGATATTTTTACCATAAGATATTGCAAAAAAAAAGCGACAAAAATGTCACACAAAACAATTGACAATTTTGGCGGCCTTACCCTTTTACAAAATCTTGGTTACATTATTCTTCTATACCTATGTGAAAAAAATGTAAGTGAAGAGAAATCCAAAACATTCTAACTAAAAATAAATTAATATAAAAACCATTGGCAGTTAAGAGATGCCCAATCTCAACTGACAACGCCCGTTCACGAACATGACGCGCGGATCAGCACCAATTAGCTCAACCATTTTGAAGGGAACCGAATGGTCTAACCCACACGCCACCATCAGCGAGACATTTGAGCGAGCATGACAATGGTCTCAACCGCCATGCTTATTTATGTCAAACACATTTAATAAATAAATGGCTCCATAGTCCTCACATTTACATAATTTAAATAGTGCTATTAATGTATGCAAAGCTAAAGTTTCCAATGTATGTACTATCGTGGACACACCCGCCTGACCACCACTAAGTTCATTTTTGCTTGCACTCAAAAGATGAAAGCGCTCTCTACCCCGCCCCGTTGACATCGCAGGCGCCAAGGGAAAAAAAAATTAACTGAGCAGGCGGAAAAGGTCCGCGATAGTATGTCCTTCGACAGATAAAATGTAATAAGTAAATAATAATAACGTGTACCGTGGTAGGGTGAGCAACATAATTTTCTTGCAATTAAGGGCGCGTATTCGATTTAGCGCAACTCAAAATCTAAACGATTGCTAGAACGGCGTAGCAGCATTGACACACACTAGTACAATACACAATGGTCTGTTTGTGTGCATCAGAAAAAAAAATTGCACAAAATAAGCACGAATCATTGAAATTGATCGGCAAACCAAAGCGCGCGATGTTTTACAGTGCTTTTTAAAACAATTGTCTAAAATAAATTAGCTCGTATAACGGACTGAAAAATATTCTGTATATTAAACATAACTTTTACTTTCATAAAATAAATATATCAGTTATGTTTTTATTCATATACTGGTAAAAAAAAAATTACAAAGTGAACCGATATTCTACTTTTTCAACATTGTTTTTTAATACATAATAGTAATATTTTCGTAATTTTCGCTCTGTAGCTGTCTGTATGACTGTATATACTGTTGGAAAAACGCATAAAACAAAATATTTTGGCATATTATAATGGCATATTATAATAACAATATTATTATTATAGCAGGGTACTATCATATAAATTTTCGTCGGTATATATATAATTCAGATATTCTCCACAATTTATTGGATATTTTTACCATAAGATATTGCAAAAAAAAAGCGACAAAAATGTCACACAAAACAATTGACAATTTTGGCGGCCTTACCCTTTTACAAAATCTTGGTTACATTATTCTTCTATACCTATGTGAAAAAAATGTAAGTGAAGAGAAATCCAAAACATTCTAACTAAAAATAAATTAATATAAAAACCATTGGCAGTTAAGAGATGCCCAATCTCAACTGACAACGCCCGTTCACGAACATGACGCGCGGATCAGCACCAATTAGCTCAACCATTTTGAAGGGAACCGAATGGTCTAACCCACACGCCACCATCAGCGAGACATTTGAGCGAGCATGACAATGGTCTCAACCGCCATGCTTATTTATGTCAAACACATTTAATAAATAAATGGCTCCATAGTCCTCACATTTACATAATTTAAATAGTGCTATTAATGTATGCAAAGCTAAAGTTTCCAATGTATGTACTATAGTGGACACACCCGCCTGACCACCACTAAGTTCATTTTTGCTTGCACTCAAAAGATGAAAGCGCTCTCTACCCCGCCCCGTTGACTTCGCAGGCGCCAAGGGAAAAAAAAATTAACTGAGCAGGCGGAAAAGGTCCGCGATAGTATGTCCTTCGACAGATAAAATGTAATAAGTAAATAATAATAACGTGTACCGTGGTAGGGTGAGCAACATAATTTTCTTGCAATTAAGGGCGCGTATTCGATTTAGCGCAACTCAAAATCTAAACGATTGCTAGAACGGCGTAGCAGCATTGACACACACTAGTACAATACACAATGGTCTGTTTGTGTGCATCAGAAAAAAAAATTGCACAAAATAAGCACGAATCATTGAAATTGATCGGCAAACCAAAGCGCGCGATGTTTTACAGTGCTTTTTAAAACAATTGTCTAAAATAAATTAGCTCGTATAACGGACTGAAAAATATTCTGTATATTAAACATAACTTTTACTTTCATAAAATAAATATATCAGTTATGTTTTTATTCATATACTGGTAAAAAAAAAATTACAAAGTGAACCGATATTCTACTTTTTCAACATTTTTTTTTAATACATAATAGTAATATTTTCGTAATTTTCGCTCTGTAGCTGTCTGTATGACTGTATATACTGTTGGAAAAACGCATAAAACAAAATATTTTGGCATATTATAATGGTTGTATTGGTCCTGAAAGTTAACTCTGACGTCTATTTTCGTAAAACGATATGAAAGAATTGTCTTCGCTTTAAACAACCATAATTAAAAATTATACTTTTACTCTGGAGCTGTCTAAATCAAGACTTAATCTTTCTAAAACTGTAAATTGTCTTTAAATAATCTGCTCACATAATTACGATATTGCTCTGGGCAAAACGCAAAAATATGAAGTTTTCGTCACGAATCGAACGGTTAGTCCCGCTATGGTATGGTCCCGGTATGGCACCCTCTTAAAATACCTATCAAAAAGTCCTGCTATGGTACCCTTCAGTTTTTGGTACTGTTGTAAAGAAAAGTTATACAATGCGTTAAGAAAAAAATAGTATTAATAAAAAATATCTTTTCTTAACTATTATAGTTAAGCAAGATAATATTTATTAATACTATTTTTTAAACAAATCACGCTCGGTAATTGTCGTTTCACTTCAGGTAGTTACCTGACCAACCGGTTTTTTCGTAAAACAATAGAGACGAGCCCTTCCTCGAATGCGTATCTAGCTCTTCCCTTTTGTTTTTATGAAAATAGAGAGAGACAGTATTATTCCGGGTTTAGTTTGCTATTTGCAGCTGTACTTTTGCGATATGAGTAATTAGGATAGCTTGTTAGTTTATCTATTGCAATGTCTGGGTCAAGTAGTTCACGTGGTGTAAATTTAATAATTATTGACAGTCGACGCGCTCACTGTGGAGTAGGACCAGCGTTATGCCAAGCATTTTTATCATTGATAACAAACAAGGACATATAAACACAGCTAGTGTTTATATCTATTACATGATGTCAGTTATAGGTAGGCATGAAAGTTTAATTCTGTCTTTTGTCTTTTTAGGGGTTTAACAAATGATTAAGCTCATATTCCAGCTGTTCCTATGTCGTTAGACTTGTGCGCTCGGACTGGCTCGGGGCTCATTTGGATCACTGGTATTTACAGAATAATTGTCAGATTTGACAGTTGTGGATTTACATATTTCACCTTTCACACAATTCTTATAAAGACACTCATTATTTACTTCGTTGCTAAACGTTGGAAAGGCTATTGAATCTGGCTTCCTTTCAAAACAAAGAACGACTGTAAGAACTGGAAGTCACAAAAGTTTCGTTATTCCCGAGACCGGAAGTATCAGTCTCGAGTCTCGAAAATATAAAAAAATCGTCGAGAGTCTCGAAATTTTCGAGACCGAGATTCCCCGGGATGAAAGCCCTACGTACTTATAGACACACATGACTTTGGTTCCGGAAGTCGGTGGCTTTGTTCTGTTTGTTGTTTTGTATTGCCACCGACTTCCGAAACTAAAATCATGTGTGTTCTGTGCTAAAGTTATTTATCATTATCACTTTTTAGTTTTTGAAGGCGGTTCTCTTTTTATATAAAAGGTTTTTATTTTCCGCTTTTTAGTACCTCCTTATCGTCCAAATCCATTAAGAAACGGCAACACAGTTAAAACAGAGATTGAAAGTCCTCCAAAGATGGAAGAAACGAAAACGTCATCTATGTATATTTTTTTGGTTTTTGTGAAAAAGCGCTGAATAAATGTCCATTTGTTGTTTGGGTGTTTCTACGTTAAGAGGTCTTGCGGCTGTATGAGATGGTGGCATAACAAAAATTTGCTAATTTTAATTTAATAATAGTATATTTCAATTTGCATAGCTACTTGTGAATTACTTTTAAGAGGGCCAGATATTTAATCGTTATTTTCTTGTTTTAAAAGGTACCAGGGGAGATATCTTGTACAGGGGAGGGACATGGTGTACAGGGTAGGGTACAATTTGAACAGGGGAGGGACTTCATGTATAGCTTTTTAAATGAAATATTTTGTATTTTAAAGGAATCAACTTTAATAAACTTTTTTGTACTAATTATTAATCACACTTATTTCTCAAACAGTCTTTACTTAATATTGTCAGATATAAGCATCATATTGATTGGTAGCATATTGCATAAACATATTATTACAGAAACAAAAAAATAATAAAAATCACCTTAACTTCTTAACACGAAAGACTTATTCCTCTTCTCATTATTGCTTAAAAATCTTATTGCAAAAACAAAAAATAACAAAAATCACCATAACTTCTTGGCGCAGAATATAATTATTCCTCTTCTTGGCGTATATAAACTATCATTAGTATTATCACAAAATGAGATCAAAAATTTAACCAAGTGCATGAGGTAGGTACATGCTTTTCTACAAGGTAATTTTCAAAAACATTAATGCTCTCTCTCTGCGTATTTTAGAAAAAAAGCGTGAACTATCAAAACTGTAAACAAGTCATTTTGTTTACATTTTTGATAGTACCTTTTTCCTTTTTTCTTTCGTTCTTTATCTTTTTGTTGGGCGTATTTTTCGGGATTCTTCTTTATGCGTTGATAGCGCAATCTTTCAGCTTCACGCTTTGTTTCTAATTCTAAACGTTCTTCACGTGAAAATTTTTTTCGAGCTGCCATGGTCTATAACAAAAATATTAAAATAATTTCGCAAAACTTAAAATGCTCAATGTAATTGGCTTGCCATCTTTTCAATCCTTCAATAACAAGCTTTAAAGAAAAACTATGTATCAAAAACTTATAACATACTGTCATTCCAGGCACAAAAACAGTATTAAACCTTGTGATTGTTTGAAATATGTATAGCTATAATCTAACACAGAAGTTTAAAAGTGAATAGGTACACTATCTCATTATGGTGCTAGCTGTTGAAGCCAACTACATATTTCTTAGCTCACAAAATGTATCTCCCCTGTACCCTTTGTATCTACCCTGGCATCTTTCGAGGCAGGGGAAATATGGCAGGGGAGAGACTTTTTCAACTTAAGGTGGAATTTACCTCAAAAGTATTTATTGTTTAGAAATCACACGCAAACATGGAAATTTAGGCATATAATTACAATTAACTAGCGATGAAACCATTTATTTAAATAATAAATCACGAAAATAAGCTTACCAGTGTAGAGACAGCGTTCACTGTTTTCATCCGTACGAAACTAACTGCGTGGTCAAAATGACCGCCAAACAAACCCCGCGGATTGCTCGTGTGACGCTTATTGCTATCTTCACAGAAGTCACTGAGCGTTCACAGGTTTTCGTTACCAGCTACAAATTATTATTAGCTAATAAAGAAGGAATAAAAAAACCAGGGGAGGAGACTTAAAATGCGCGGGACAAAATGTCTTGAATTTTTTTAATGAAAAGGTTTAGGTATTCGAACTCAAAAACAGTGGATTAACAATAATTAGTTATTCTAGTGTATAGATTCATCATATAAACCTATTTTATTTTATTGAAAAGTACTTAAAAATGACTGATTTACTGAAAATACTGTAAAGGGACAGACCAGGGAAGAGACATTTTTCTAAGTTTCAGTGCAATTGTAGCAAAACTAAGCAAATTAAATGGATGAAATTTTGTGCCATAAAAGGAGATAATGAGTTTTAATTAAATATGTTTGCTGGTTTACATTTTTCGAAATATATGTGTTTTTTTTCATATAATATGTCGATCTGAACTCTTAACGTAGAAACACCCGTTTATTAAAACGTTCTCCTGATTGTAAGAAACACTTTTCTGAAAACCGCATCAAAATCGGTTCAGCCAAACGGGAGATATCGCGGACAAACATACATGCATACAAGTCAACCTGTTCTCATACTTGCATAAAAAAATAGAATTAAACGAGGTCTGGAGACGGATGAGGTGTAACCACGCGGCCTTAACCACTACGGCATCAGGATATTTACATCTATTGGCAAAACCTATACCTTCTATAATGTAGGTATAGCAAAGCTTCCCCCCCCCCCCCTTCCTTGCGTCCGGGCTTTCCGCAATAGGTACTTTTTTTTGTTTCGCGGTGGAAATCCTCATGGACTTCCTCCATCGTGGGAATAACGGAGGGGCATGCCGGACTCTTACCGGCTAAAACCACCGCGATGTTCCACCTCTGCCTGTGGCCGGGGGTGCGGGAATCGCATAAGCATTCAGCGCTCCCGTTTCCGAATGCTGGGAAGGGTCGTGACCCTTCTGGGCCTGTAGACAAAATCCCTTTTCTGTTAGCGTTAACGCCAACGGAAAAGTCAAATTGTATGCAGTTGACATAATATTTGCATCACGTGACATCTGGTAAGCAAACATCAACTCCATACAATTACAATTTGATGTTTCCGTTGGCGTTAACGCTAACAGAAAGCTATTTTGTCTATCCCGATGCTACAGATTGGCAAAGCAGACGGACGGATGACAGCTCACTTCACCTAGGTGTTCACCGAGGGAGATTGTAATAGAATAGCACTGCAGGCCATGGTAATCAACTTTCCGCAGACGATGTCGCGCCATATGCTTCGGCTTTCAGCTTTACTTTGTAATTAAAATGTCTCCTTTATTTAAAACTTAATTGTTCCAGATGATTCTGCTAGCAGCGACAGGCTGAGCCTGACTCTGCAGAATCTCAGCGAGATGCTGCCTCCGATGACCAAGAACAACCGGTAAGTGCACTTTATTTTTTCATTAAACAAAACGTGAGTATTGTTACACATTATAGATTGAGAACAACGTATTAACTCACTGTGTTGACGGATTCGTCCGACTAGTTTCGATGGCATACGGCCACCTTTCTCAAGGAGTACCACAGGATGACACACCGCCCGTCGCGTGCAGGTTTAGCAGGAACGCGACGGGCGGTGTGTCATCGAAACCGTTTAGAGTCGGACGAACCCGGCAACACAATGAGTTAATCCGTTTTACTCAATCTATAAGTGCACTTTATTTACATACTAGATTTTGCCCGCCATTTCGTCTGCCTAGATTTTGTATAATACCAGCCTATAATTGTCCCACTGCTGGGCAAAGGCCTCTTCCCAAACGGTGATGGCACAAGCATTGGCGATTTCAGACTTATATCAATTATAAGTCCAGGTTTCCTTACGATGTTTTCCTTCACCGATGTCAATGACGTTCAATATAAATCTAGAAAGTACATATTAATTGAAAATGTCACATTGGTACTTGCCCGGTTTCGAACCCACAACCTTGTGCATAGATGCGAGCGCCTTAACCATTAGGCCATCACGATATTGACGATTATGTATATTCTCTTAAAATACAGGCCATTATTCGCTGATAATGTAGCTTTTTATAGGTGAAAGTTTTTTTTTAAATAGGGATTCCAACAAACAACTAGCTTCAACTTTCTAATCGACCGAGTCCCTGAAAATTCTAAAGTGCTTGGTATTTTTTGAGTTTATCCATTAGGTACAGACAGCGTCATCAACTGCTTACTGTTGCTTACTGCAGTCGATGCAAACAAATATTATAAAAAAATCTCAAATCTTTTCTCTATATAATATTAGTTGAGTGAGACTAAAAACGGGGATAACGAGATAACATTTTGGAAAACCCCGATTCAAACAAGCCAACGCAAACAAAGTATTTATTTCAATTAAACCATTTACAGGCACTTTTGAATTGTCAAGGAGTCGGTCAGTTAGTCAGAGAGTTGAAGCTAGTTGCTCGTTCCAAAACGTAGGTAAGTCTCTATGGAGAAGAACGAGCAAGAAACTCCACGGAACTCCACTATTTTAAATCAAGTTTTTACAAAGTACTGGTTACATTATTCTTGTTGCTTCTATAAGTGAAAACTATGAAGGTAATCTAGCAATACAAGACAAAGTCCATGGCAGATAAGAGCTGACCAATCTCTACTGACAGCGCCGGTCATGAACATTCTACGCCAACCGTCAAAGTAGCGAACAGCAGATCAAAACGGTGCTTTTGGTACTCTTATATATATTTACTAAACACTATATGGATCTATGGTGTGTAATAAACGATTTGAATTTAATTCAAAATAGAAAAAAATGTTGCAATAACGGAATAGACACTTTTGACTGCGTTAAATGTTTTAACGTCCCGATAATTGCACTATTTACAGGTCCCATTCTAACTCGGAATCATCCGAGAGCGTGGAGGGCAATCGTCGCCCATTGCTCGAAGAGGACGTGCATGCCGATCAGTGCCAGGCACTCGCTGAGATGTTTCCCAACACTTGTGCTATGGAGGTAAACACTGCAACGTCGTCCACTGTTATGCTAGGGCTACTTTAGCGGGCTACGGCGAATATTCGTGTTAGCGCGATGAGTGTGGTCGGGTAGATCGTTGCAACGCGTAGTATTCGGGCGAAGGCGATGTTACGGGGCACTGTCGGTAAACTGGCGCGCATCAAAGAGATTTTTCGCGACAATATTCGCTTGGCTACACCTACGTTAATCCCTTCATTTTGAATTACAGCCTCCATCAGCCGCACAACAGGGAACAACACAATCCGGCTCGATGAATCTCCGCCCACCTAGTGTAGACAATAAGATCGCGTATGCCTGCACGTTGTTTTAGCGCGCGAACGCGACACGAATCTTTGCCCGTTAATGTAGCCCCAGTATTAGTCATAGGCCTCCTCCAAATGTGGCCTCAAATACCAGTTAATAATACCAGGCTATAATTGAGTAGATGACACAGAGGGCTACCGTTTTTATGCTCACCAGTTGGCGCCTTTGTCGAGTAAGGTCCCAAAGTTTGTTATTACGAGCGTGAAAACTTAACGTGAAAACGCGTGAAATCATATTTAATACCTTAAAATCTTGCCGTAAAAATATCGAGCATGCCGTAGTGTGTCGCAGTCCCGTTTTATTCGGAAAAAAGGAGGACTTAAGTTTCCGAAAGATAAAACTGCCTCAAAGCCCTGACATTCATTGACCCGTAACTCATATTTGTCATAATTAATTTCAGGTATTGTAAAATATTCACAACATTATGTATTCTAATTAGAAATAATCCCGTGTAGCTTACCCACAAACAGTGACATTTGACGTTTCGGAGACCTCACGCTACACTAGCGCCTCTAGCGGCGAATTCATACGCGATAGCCCTCCTTTTTATGAACTGTCGAAACGCGAATCTTCCATATATTTTGTATGGCAATACACTACACGCTAAGGGGGGGGTGCGGACCTCGACTTAGGGCGTCGCTGGGGGATGACAGCAAAGGGACAGGCTGGATCGGATCTTGAAATAAACAAATTATTTTTTATCCCTTCTATTCGATAAGTGTCGTTTTGTTCCTCTTTAAGAGGGAGCAAAGTAGCTCTTTTCTCCACTAGACTTTTTAGCAAGCAGTAATGAGATTTGAATTTGGAACATGAATCGTTTATTGAAATCGAACGCAAATTGTATAAATTACTGGCTGTAAGTGTTGGCTGTACGGGTGCGGGGAGGCGCGGTAACTAAAAAAAAAACAAAAGCGCCCGATATTACTTCCCTGTTCTTGTAATCGGTACGGACTTTATTATATTTTGCAAAAAAATGAGTTCTACGTCGAGTTCTGAAAGCGATAGTGCAATAACTCCTGAAACAATAAAAATTGAAGGTAATAACGTCATACAAAACTTAATACCTACGAAATCCCGGGAGAAATATTTTCTCATAGAAGGAGATGAAAAGTAGAGTATATGACTCGAAAGCAAAATATTTTTCACTCAGGCGATGTAGGTACTTTGAATCCCCTCGCTACGCTCAGAATTCAAAATAGCGCCCTCGCCGTAAAAATATTATTTTGCTCCCTTGTCATACAATCTACTATTGTTTTAACTTATATCCCTTTTTCGCATCCCCAGATCAAGCACTGCGTGTCAATCGCTCACGGTGACGTAGAGCGCGCCGCCGCGACTCTGTTACACCGTCGCGAGCAGGGGCAGTCTCTGTCGGCGGCCGCACTGCACTCCGCCGCGCGTCAGCCGCTCTGCGATGATTCCGAGCTCAAGAACAGGATCATTGCTCGGTGAGTGTTACACTGACGACGGTTCGGTTTCGTTTTCATTCGTTGCAATTCATTCGCAAAACAAATATCATTGGGTAGATGAGCTGCTCATCAAAATTATGTAAATTGATTAGTGGTCCAATCAATTGACATAGTTTTTATGAGCTGTCAAAACGAGAACAGTAACCGCGGTCTCCCTCGGCGTAGCCGTGACACTTAATTCTGACGTATCATACGTCAGACACCCATCCTTTACGTTAGTTATCTTGCTACGCAATGACTTAAAAAACATGTAAGAAATGCGAAATCCCTTCTTGATTCCAGCTCGTTTTTTGAAAAGTAAAGTTGTTTTTTTTTAATAGCTGATGAATAATTGCCATTCCATCATTTTCTTTGCTGGGTGATCATCCATTGCATACCGAGACCCCGCCGTGGCTCGGAAAGGCCCTAAAGACAGCCTTTACGGACTTTCCGAGCTACGGCCATTACACTACATATTTGACAGTTGTTGTGTAGTCAGAATCCAGAAAGTGTGACAATCAGTCTTACCAAGAGGTATTGTGTAAGTGTTTTGTGGAGGTCAGATAGGCAGTCGCTCCATGTATTACACTGGTATTCAGCTGCATCGGGTTAGACTGGAAGCCGGCTAGGCAGAAGAAGAATTACCAATGAAAAATGTCAACGTTGGAGGGAAATTCTAGAAATAATATTTTTAGAATCATAAACTTTATTGGGTATTTGACACAAACTTTTCTAAGAAAATACTATACACTAACCCTGAAAACCCGATTAATTTTCAATTAACTGTACAACCTGACGTCACATTATTGACATACAAAATCTACGGAAGAATTGCGTTTTGACAGCTCATACAAAGTATGTCAATTGGGTAGATGACAACACCAATCAATTGACATACTTTTTATAAGCTGTCATTAAGCGATTCCACCATAGATTTTGTATGGCAATTTATACTTATGAAGTCATTTGTATGTACAGATGTACAGATGCCAGCACATCAAGCCATACCAAAGTGTCAAAATTTTCCAATTGAATATGAACCTTACGATTTTGTAATAAAGTTGAAAATCTATCAAATAAATTTGACAGATTGTTGTAGCTTGATGTACCAACTCGATTTCAAAGCCATTAAAAAATCTAATTTTACTATAAATTGAAAATTGATCGCGTTTTCAGGGCTAATATCTCATCGTTTTTTAAAACACTCAATTCGTGTACACCAAAGAATCATGGCGAGATCCATACATTCATTTGTATGAAAAAAAAAGTCATTTAGAGGGCTTAAAATATTTTCAATGTGAAGAATACATTACCAGGAGTAGATTGATATACTTACCATATTTCTCGATGCCCATTTTGTGTTTATAAAAAAGAAAGTGAGATTAAAGGATCTACCAAATTGCCAGACAAGTGATGTGAATCGTTGTTAACTCCGCTCCTGTATTTGTGACATTATTTCCCGTAAAACGATGCAATTTCTGTGTAAGAACATCGAAACGGCGGCTGTCAGTGTTACTGTCAGTCGCTATTTCGTTCTGAAATAATGAATTTTTCGTTAAACTTTTCACTTTTTTTGCGGGGTTTTAAAAATATTGTTAATGCTTAAAGATACTCTTTAAGTACCCAAGAATATAAAAATTTGAATTTCAACTCTCTTTTTGTACCCAATAATATAAAAATTAGAATTTCAACTTCTCTAAACGTCTTTATTTTTTTTTTGTACAAAAAAAAATGAAGACGTTTAGAGAAGTTCCTGCCATGATTCTTTGTTAGTAATGTCAAGTACCCAATTCCTGGTAAAAGTAAGCAACAAACTTTCTAATAACGTTTTCTGCTTCAAGTTACTCGTACGTGGACAAGAACTCTGATCAGAAGGAGCATAAGCCACTGGCTCCTAAGATTGAGCCCAAGAAGATGGTCCGTTACCGGGACAATAAGATCGTGTCGCTTAAGGGGGAGCGGTACACTGAGGTATGTGATCTACTTAAGAGGGGCCTTCCCGGGCCGCCTCTCGTCAACGCGAGCATCATCGAATTTGTGTTTTGTTTCATCCAACGCAATGTTCGAAAACAAACGAGTGAGTGAGGACGCGATAACATCGCACGAAAATTAGCGTTCATTTCACTTTTTCAATGAGTAGTTTAAGTACGGCTGAAGTTTAGATAAAATTTGTGAAGAAAAAAATGATTTTTACATGTCTTTACTGAATAAGTTTATCAAAAAGCTTGGTTCTGTAGATTAATTGTAAAAAAGTAACAAGTATGGTTTTTATTTGATTTATTGACATATTTTTACAACTTTAATATTTTATTTTATTTGCAACTACTTACATGTTTTTATAATGAACATATTAATTGAATTAATCGAACTTAGACCAGTGAGTGAGAGTATACTTCAGTTACCGGCACGTATGTTGGCAAGATATTTTGTAGTGGGGTTCGCGCATGTAAAAATGATGAAATTGTGCGTGCGCGATCTTCCCCCACTACAAAATCTCTTGCCAACTTACGTGCCGGTAATTATACTGACATAATCTCCATTAAACTTCCAGGTACCCAAATCCGGAGCCGACGAGGAAAATTTAAAGAAGCCCAAAAAGCATCATTGCCCTTAACCATTAAGTGCACGTCAGTACAGTGGACAAGCGGTCCCCGCGCTCCCCCCACTCTCGCTGTCCCTCTCCCCCTGTGTCCCCCGCCTCCCCCGCGCACGCTCGTCACTCCCCCCACTTCGCGTACTACCGACGAAAAGTCGCGTAAACTCGAAATTCCGCGTAATTTTCAACGTAAACCCATGTGTAATCGTAATCGTAGTTTTAACTACACTTTTAAAGTGTTTTAATATATTCGTTCGTAGTCATTTAATACGTAAGGTATACTCAATTCGACGTAGATCTAACGCGTGTGTAACGCGTAAAAGTGTCAAATGTAATGAGAATCGCGATTCTAATTCTCGCGTTTTTAAGACATGCGATCAAAATTGTGAAGGCAAGTTTAAATTTAACGCGCAACCGCGTAACAACACGTCTTGTTATTACGAAAACCGCGCAAATCTGCCAAATGTCAGTTATGAATTAAAAAATCGCGTAACCACGCGTGTAATTCGTAACCTATTTAGAAATTTAATCAATTGTGATTTTGACGTAAATCCTGATAAGGATACTTTCTTAGATCTGCGTAATTTTGACATTCGTCGCGTAACGACACGCGGGCGTGCGTATGTGTGTCTCAGTAGTTTAGAAGTAGGTTTAAAAGTGCGTGATTCGTATAAACTTTACTTTTACCCGCTTAATTCCAGTACTGATTTTATAAATTTATTTAATTTTAATACGTCACAATTTAAACGTATAGACTGTAATTATTTTATTATTAATTTAATTTCAAGTATATTTATTTTTAATTTTAAGCTTTTTAGGCAGCTGCACAGTATTAGTTGTTCTATGGCATCTAGTAAGAAATGTCACTGTGTTCAAGGTAGGAAATGTAAGGATTGTGAAAAAAGAAAGATGGATGCCATAGAAGACTTCGGAGCGTTAAAATGTAGCTCGGCCTCAAACCGAAACGGTCGCCACCTAAACGTCGCCCAGCGACATTTTAGCGGCCCGGCCAGCCATTTTGGATTTCCAATAGTTTTAAGTAAAAAGATCTGTTTACCTGTGATTTCGTACGTTTATTATAATTTTATTATCATTAAAAATGTGATTCCTAAGATAGGTTTAAAGTTTTTACATACATCTGTGATTGTGATGCCATTTTATTTAATATTTTACCCTTTAAGCGGTTTTTATAGTAATTTAAGTTTCGACAATAGTTTTTATTTGCATTCGATTCAAAATGAACGAATGTTTCTTTTGTGATGATATTTTTATTTAGTTTTACTGATAATATGGTAATGATTCATGTATGTTTGTATGCTCCACTATCCCGAAAACATTCACTTAGGTTAATTGGTGTTAAATGTCTATATCACAAAATAGTTAAGTCGGGTTAGCTGCCCATTCCAATAATTTTAAATTCGACATCTCTATATTTGATGTTCGTAATACTTTTATTATATGAAGAATTTTAGACTTGGCCAAATACCTAAACGCTACTCAATTTTAAGATGCCGTAAGTCTCGTGCTGTCTCAGCCACTGTGACAGTACGAGACTTAAGGCGTCGATATACGCCGGCGACCTTGAGCGACCAGAGAATCGTATGCGCTGCGTCCAAAACTCTCAAAATTCAGTCGAAAAAATTAAATAAAAGATAGTATTCTTTAACTTAAAAAAAAGGCGTATACTAAAAGATAGATAATAAAATTATCTGTAAGATAGTAAAAGATTTTTTTAAATATTCGTGGTAGATTTTGTGTGATTATCAATATTTTGTCCGCGTCAGACACAACTTCACGATTTAATTAAACTATTTAATATGAACTTAATCAAAAATATTCACATACTAAATGATTAAGAGAATGTTCTAGTTTAACATATATTGTTTTCAAATCCTTTACAAACAATACTTTACATTTTGTCGTGATTGTCAGTTTAAAATCTGCAGAAGTCGCTTGTCAGCATCTTAACAGCATCTTATCTCGCCTGAACAGCATCTTTAATTTGGTCATTTGTTTACTAACCCAAATACCAGCGTTTAATACGGACAGACAAATCAATATTATTATATAGGGTAACTGATAATTAAGACACTACTTAATTACCAGTTATTACCCTATATAATAATACTGAAACCACATATTTTACGTTTTTTTTTTGTACTTTGACACGCATGGAGATCATGGATATTTTGGTAATATTTAAAGTCAATTACTTATTTGAGTTTTTTTACGAATACGTATTCCAAGTGATATTACTAAACTTTTTTCCAAACAAAAATAATTTGCTCAGCTGATAAGTATGCATTTAATATTTATTGCATTCTTGTAAATTTAAAGCGTCATTTATTAAGAAAATTAAAACATTTTAACCAATGGATGACAGATTTGGAATGGTATGTCCTTGAAGAAAAAAAATGATCTTAACAATTGGTACAATATTTGGTTTAAATATTGGTCACTTACCAATCACGCTATATAGACTAAAAGGAATCTCATAAGGCGGATCCACACATATGATCATTTGCCCGATCCAATCACCAAATCTGTATCGCCGACGCGTAACATGATCGCCTATCTGGACGGGTAATGATACGCGATCATGATACGCAGTCTTGATACACCGCTCGGATACACAGCGCGATACGGCCCGTTCCGTTTCGAGTCGGTTATCAAAGAAGATACGGCACGTTTTGCCGATACTTTTTCTTGAGGATACGACAAGGACGATATGCGGAGTGAAATAAAGGCGTCCATAACTTGATACAGTACGATGAATGATACGGTGATATGGATACAGCGATCGGATCGAGCGAAATGATCCGCCTTTAGAAGTCTCAAACCTGCAAATTATGAAACACTGCCAATTAATTTAGTACTATAGTGTATTCACGGAGACGAGTTAGTATAGCGCCTTCTCTATCACACATTACCATACAAATGACAAAGACAAAAAAACTTTTTTAGGGTCAGTGGGCGTTAACAATTCCTTACAAATGTAAATGCGCGTTCACACTGCGTTTCTTAAAAGTTCGCTTAGTTTATACCTGCGGCTTCATCTGTCGTATTTGAGCATACAGTCACAAGTAAGATCACGTCGGCACAGTACGGGAACTATGAGTAGACTAAAAAGTACTCTTACTGTGTACACCGCCTTAGCGTTTATCACTGACCAATCGCAGTTAAAAAATTGTGTGAGTGAGATAGCGCTCTACTAAATCGTCTCCGTGAATACACTATAGTTCCTAAAAAATGACCATGAAAAGCATCAATAATTGCTTTCCCGCGAGACAGAGATACTATAGTCAGTAACAAGAAGCTTATAGATAAAAGTGGAGGCAACACTAAATACCTAAGTGAAGACGACTGCGGTCGGACACTGCTTTTCTGAATGCATACATAAGAAAGAGACAGTGATATGTTTTCTTTATCTTATGTATGTATTTAGAAAGAGAGCGTCTGACTGTAGTTGTCTTCACTTCGGTATTTAGATTTCCCTACACTTTTATCTATAAGCTTCTTGGTCAGTAAAGAGATGACAAAGTCCACGAAAATCAACTACAGAATCATTACCAATTATCTGAAATTAATTTAATAAATTATTTAAATAGGTTTGTGACATAGACTGATTTATTTACAATTTATTATCTCATTGAATGAGATTATAATTATTTTTATTTACTTTTTTCGTATACAGCTAGGCTGTATATTGCCTCTCTATATTTTATTACTCTTTTCTTTCTTTTGCAAATCTTTTGTAGGATTAATTTAATATTTTCGTTGTTTTATTTGACTGGGAATTTAAATAAAATATCAAAATCAGAATATTTGAAAATAAATCAACAGCGAAGTTATTTATTTCCGAAATATCGTTTCAGCGATATAATTTATAATAATAGCGAAAATATTAAATTGACCTAACAAGGACCAGCTTATTAATTTGAGCTTTTAATTAAATTAAATGATACGGTTGGAACTATTATTAATACTGTGAAATGACTGAACAGATATTTTCAGCGGAATAAATCATAAATGAAAAAATACATTATGTATTTTGTAACAGGTAACTTTTTGGAAAAAAACAGCATTCAAAGTCAAATCATTTATTTTAATAAGGGCTGATTTTTCAATAGTCAGAAAACTTTTATCTGAGGAATAAAAATAGCGGTTTGACATATTTTCTATACATAAGCTGTCAAACCGCCATTAAAAGGTACATCGGAACGTCATTTACATAAAAATTGTAATGTATGTGCCACTTTCAAAATGTGGTTTTGTATGGAGAAGAATGGGCAAGAAATCCTATACTCTGTTAGTATAGAGATAAAGAAACAGGGATTATGTGTGACGTATCAACAGCAAAATGAAAAGGGATATATTTAAAAAAAGAAAAATAGAATTCTATATTTTTCTCTTTTTAAATGTCCCTTTAAAAGCTTCCTTTTTTGATGTCGGTAAAAAATTAAGCCATTTCACAGTAATATCTATATGAACTTGTATTTTAAAAAAATATTTCGCCAAAATTTGGTGCTAAATCAAATTAAAAAATTAAATTGCCAAAACGCGACTTAAAAAAATCTCAATTCGAAATTGTTAGGAAAACTCTATGTACCCTATGTTTTATCTTAAAGCTTTGCCTATAATCCTTTGACGATATTAATTTTATTATAGGACGACTTTGGAAAATGTAAAAAAAAATTGTAGAAGAAAATTCTTATATGAAATATAAAATATCTACAGTAATTATATGAAAAAAACATTTTACAAATCATAAAATTTAAATATAATTTAAATTTCGACAAAATGAGATAATTTTTTATTTTATAAAAATAATAATCGAAAACGCATATTTTTGAATTTGTCCTGAAATAAAATTAATTGACTATTGTTGAATCTCACAAATGAATTTGTTTTGATTTTTACTTGTCAGTATTATTTATTAAATGAAAATGAATTATTTACATACATGGAAAATTGCAGCTTATTTTCACGGGGCAGACTTATCATTCATAGATTATTTTTTACAAAATTCCGTGATAAAAGAATAATAACATAAATATAAAATGAACAAAAAAAATAACCATCACAAATAAAACAGAAATGATCGAAATTAATTTTAAATAAAAAAAAGTAATCTATGAATGATAATTACTAAATCTGCGAGACGCCGAATTAAAATGAAGTATATTTACAATAGTTTTTATCAAAATTGTACATATTTGTGTTTTTTAAGGTGATAAAATATGTGTACTTACCGAAATATACTTCGATTGGTAGCTTCGGTGAAAACATGTATTAGAATCAATATCGCAGCTGCAACACCTAATTTACTCAAAGAAAAGTATTGAAATGTGAGCTTTATGCTCATCAGCTGAAGTAAATTTTTTCTCTGTTCTAACGTATTTTTTTGTATTTGCAACTTTGACTTAAGTTCTAAGTACAAATACGGGCGCCAACGTGTCAGCTTGGATCTGTAATGAGAATATTAACAGACAGACAAAATGTACAATTTTGTATAAAAAAAAACGAAATTCAAAGATGGCGGTAATCACAGATGCAATAAAAACTCTAAATCTCTCACCGCATTTATTTTCTATGTTTTTATTTTAATTATAAGTATAATATTATGATTGTGTAGATTTAATGAATTTTTGTAAACAGTGCCGGCTTTAGCCTTGCCCCAACTCATAAGACAAAAAGATGTGAATAACATTTATAATATTATTAATTTTTTACACCATGAATTTCCCCTATTTCGGGCACTATTTGACGTTACCCAAATTCGGTTACATTTTGACAATCTGCCCCAAAATCGGGTACTGGTATCACATCAGTCTCCCAAAATTCCAGGCACCATTTTAAATGTCCCCCGATTTCGGGCTGTTGTATTATTTGTACCCCCTAAAGCCGGTACTGGTACATGCGATGATCGCACTCTCGTTGTCATATCTAAGTCCAGTGTGAACAATTGTACTGAAATATATCGGTAATATCCCAAAATACTCGTTTTATTATAATTATTTTTTGTGACAACACAACCGTGATGGAGAGTCGTTAATCAATTACTCGTCCGTGGGTATACTCCCCAAAAAAAGAGACGCGGGCGATGGTCCCGGGTAGTATTCTCCCCACAAAAAACGCCTTACTGTGTTGAAATACGGCATTAATTCGCAAATATCTAAAGTGTGGACGGTTCGCTGAAATGTAGGTCAGTGGTTCAGACGGCTGAGTGACGCCCGCCTCTCATACACGAGGTGGGTTCGATACCGGGCAAGTACAGAGGCCAGCACATCATGCTACCCCAATCTGTTAAATTTCTTAGATGGTTTTTCAAATTTTTTACAAAAGCGGTTCATGTGCTTCATCATCTGCCTAGGCCTTTTTCCCAACTATATTGAGGTCGACTTCCAGTCTAACCGGATGCAGCTGAATACCAGTGTTTTACATGGAGCGACTGCCTATCGGACCTCCACAACCCAGTTACTGGGTAACACTGGTTGTCAGACTTTCTGGCTTCCAATTACCCATAACGACTGCCAAAGTTCTACAAATGACAGCCGGGAACAACGGCTTTACGTGCTTTCCGAGGCACGGAGATTCGGTATGGAAGGGGTGGTCACCCAACCACAGACAGACCGCGGCCAGCGTAGCTTAACCTTTGACCGATCTGTACGGCTTTAACTTAGCCATGAGCTCCATAAGGTTCATGTTCATGTGCAATTGGAAAAAAATTACAGTTTGGGATAGCTTGTGCTGACTTTTGACAGCTCTTACATTGGTCAAGGAAAACAACGTGAGGAAGCCTGGCTTATTTAATGAAATCGCCAATACGCCTTGGCGCATGCGTAGTGATCATTGCTCGTCCCTTCTCTGTATGAGAAGTCTTTGTCTAGCAGTGGGCCAGTAATAGGGTGGTATAATTTTTTTATTTTTTTTTATTATAGACCACCACAACCTAAATGACGCCGAATGACATTGGTAATACCAGAGACATCGCAGATTTATTTCCAGAGACAAAGATGAAATGACTTGTGAGCAAGGGTAGGTAGGGGCAGTTGCCCGCCCCTAGAGATTCCAAAAGCTTTATGTGCCTTTGACTATATTTAAAATTCATACTTTTTTCTATCCACCATATATCAACTTGCCCACCTTGGCCTTGGGGGGGCCCTAGGCCATCAGCTGGTGAGTACTGGCGACGCTCTTGAGTGTGGGTCTTAGGGCATCAAAACCTCGGCCATCCACACTCTTCAAACTAGATTACAGCAACACTGCTATGCAGTGGAAATATACAGACTAGATATAAATATAATAATTTATTATAATACATAAATATAATATATATTTATGTATTATATCATGACGGTACCTTATCAATATATATATGAAAACATTATGCATGTTCGAAAAAATCTTCATCTTTTTAATAAAATAGGTGACAGACATAATGTTTATACTAGAAATAGGAACAAATTAGATCAGCCAAGCTTCAGATTGTCAAAAGTACATACTTCTTTTATGGGGTACTGTGTAAAATGCTATAATAAAATACCACTTGATATTCTACAATTGAATGAAAAACAATTTAAAACATGTATTAAACGCACACTATGTAGACAAGCATATTATAATTTAGAAGATTACATCAATGATAAAAATGCTTGGCTGAATGCTGGTCCTGCTCCACAGCCAGTTTAGGGAATTTCCAAATTGGAAGAAAAGGATGTTTCCTACCCCTTTTTCTATTGACATGAGTAACGAGTAACGTTATTTCTTATATATAGATTTTTTAAATTATTAACTTATCACACTTCATATGATAAAATAATATACATTGGAAACCTTAGTTGTATAATTTAGCAGCATTATTTCAATTTTGTAAATGTGAATACCATGGAGCCATTTACTAAGTATATTAATATCTTTATGTTTGACAAAAATTAACATGGCGGTTGGGAGTATTGTCATGCTCGCTCAAATGTCTCGCTGACGGTGGCGCGTGTGTTGGATCATTCGGCTCCCTTCAAAATGGTTGAGCTGAATGGTGCTGATTCACGCGTCATGTTCGTGAACGGGCGCTGTCAGTAGAGATTGGTCAGCTCTTATCTGCCATGGATTAGATGCCACTTTATCTTGCTTCTTTTTTGTGTTTTGTATTGTTAGATTACCTTCATAGTTTTCACATATAGAAGCAACAAGAATCATGTAACCAGACTTTGTAAAAACTTAATTTAAAAGAGTGTCCGTGGAGTTTCTTGCTCGTTCTTCTCCAGAGACCTACCTACGTTTTGGAACGAGCAACTAGCTTCAACTCTCTGACTAACTGACCGACTCCTTGACAATTCAAAAGTGCCTGTAAATGGTTTAATTGAAATAAATGCTTTGACTTTGACTTATTGGAAATAGACAGATATACAGACAACTTTTGCTTTGGTCATTTTTTTGGGGGTGTGAAGGTTACTCAAAAATAGGAATAACATTAGAAAAATATCGTTATAACCTTAGATTATGAAACAAAAGGCAGATAGACCGCGCGGAACACTGAGAGTGAAGCCACTAAAGTAAATTCAAATCAACAGCGAATACTTACAAAGAAAATTTTAGATAGGTAGGGTAACGGAAGATTGACAATTTTTTTTTATTACACCCGCGCCAAGAGCTAGTTTCTTTTTAAAAATACTAAGGACCTGTAAGAAAATTCATGGACAAAAGATACTGACAAATAAAACGATTGGATAACAACTTAAAATTATTTATTTATTTTATATAATACATAATAAATTACATTGAAGCGACCTATGGCCGTTATTCATTAAAGTAGAAATAAATAATTAAAATAAGTACCTAATATTCGCAAGTGACGCTATGTCTACTAGTACCTAAGTATGTACGACTTTACTTGTATTCTTTTATTCAGATCTAACTGGAGTCAATTCTGGCAAGACTGCTCTCCATGCCAAATACTTTGATTAGAAGTTAAAAAAAGTGCCAACAAAAATTAAGACCAAATGAGGGTAGGTGATAAAAAAGCCGTCAATTCACGAAGACCTTGCTCAGTCACTGCCAGTCTGTCAGTGAACACCGCCGGTGCAACACGGTAAATCGTTGGGAACTAAAAAGTGGTTTGTTTCACTAACTCTTGTATAAGTGTTGGGTAATTACAAATATTTTATGGCATGCAGGTTTTGTTATATTTGAACTTTGCAGTAAAGTAAAAGTAGGTACTATTCAAATACAATTTCGTTTTTTAATTAAGTGATAGTGTTTGAACACAGTGAAAGGTAAGTGTAATTTTAATATTTAAAATCACGATGGTATTGAGAAAGCCAGTAAAATAGTACATATCATTAAAAATATTTTTTACTTGTTTTTTGACATGATTTTTTACTAACGATTCTTAAACATTTAGATTAGTGGAACGAAACCTTATTCTTCATATAAAGATCGATGTTATCTGAAAAATAAAACATAAATATGTAGTTTTTCACATTTTTGATTATTTAAATGTAAGTTAATGTATTACTTCCGAATACTCAAATGCAATTTAGGGCTGATTAATTTTTAATAATTAGATGACTGTTGGCCGGGTACCTACGCAGTGCGATTTTTTTATCAGAGAAATGTGACATAAGAGCGAACATACTCTGCGAAATTTTATCGTGCGATTATTTTATCGATACATTTTTAAGGAACTGCGCGCAAAGCCGGCAAAAAATCGCAATGAAAGTGTCCTAAAAACGCGATTTTAAAATCAGGCTGTATAAAGTCGTATCGTAGGGTGCGCTCGCTCTAATTATGAATATTTATATGGAAGTGTGTGTGTGAAGGCTATAAAAAATCGCACCGAATATGAACTAAAAAGCGATTTTAATATCGTGCTGTAAAAATCGCAATGCGCGCTTGGTCTTTAAGAAGAAATAAATATGCGACTATTCTACTACTTATTTATACCCAAAAGTTTGTGAAGATGTTCGAAAATAAATATTGATTCACCAAAAACTTTTACTTTATCCCCTAAGAATCACTGACCGTCCATTTGAGTATTCGGAAGAAACAAAAAAAAAACTCTCAACATACCCTTTTTAGTACAGCATGCATTTTCTGATTACTGTGTTAATAAAGCATACATTTAATAGAAGCAAGCATGCAAGCATATTATTTTATTGTGAGTCTGTGATCCTGTATCATGATTTTGTGCAAGCATCTATCCTAACAAACCGCTTTTACTTTGCTCAGTAAGCGTTTTGTACAAATATAAGCACAATTTGATTTAATGATAGGGTTCATATTCGAAACTACAAAAAAAAAGAAGTGGTTAAAAATGTTTAGTTAATAATATTTTATTGTTATTGATTTCATACGAATATGAGCACAATTTGATTTTAAGATAAGGTTCATAATCGAAACTATAAAAGCTTAAAAATGTTAAGTTACGTAAAAAAATATTGTCATTAATGACGACAAACAGTTAATTTCAATAAGTATGTACAATATTACGTTAAAACAGATTAGCAGTAAATTAAAAATCACACAAATATTTACATGAAGAAATATAAAAAAAATACTAAAATTCTTGATTGTGATTCGAAAACTAAATATGAAAACGTTTAATGAACCATAATATAAAATATTCAACAGGGTGACCAAATTCTACTGTACCCACTGATGTACGAAAGAACCAAGATACACAATAAGTGATTTAAAAACGTCACCAAAAAACTTAACGTACAATCTGAGAATGTGCCCTAATTTTGTTTAGTTCGTAGAACAAAGGACTTCATGTGGAGTGCATAAGGTTAAAATTTAAATTTTTAAGATATGTTGTTTACAGTAACCCGACTGCCGGTGGAAAAGGATAGTGTTATACTTAAACAGCGCAAAAAAAAACAGCTGTTCCATACATTTTGGCCGAGTACATATAGCACCTCTGTATGGAACAGCAATCTTTTTTCGCGCTGTTTGAGTTGGTCCCATAACGAAAGTTGTTTAGGTTCGTGGTCCGAATCACTCCATAAAAATTTCCTCATGAATTCAATTTCATCCTGTATTATGTATCTAGGTTTTTTGTATTAATATATCCTTTTATCGTTATAATCTATAATTTTCTTATTTTTTTATAAAAAATATCTTCATGAGACAAAGGTGTGCTATTTAGTAGCATTCTCTCGCAGTTGCGATTTTTCTTGCTGAATCTAGAAAATATGTGAAATATTTAAGAAACAATACGACATATTGAGCGTTAAGCCCAATTTACACAGTGCAATTTAGGCCGGTTACAGTGCTCCGCCGACCGCGCCGGTGCGTACGCTAGTCGCGCTTGTCATTTATATGAAAATTGGGTATTTTACTCAATACGAGAAAAAAAACTATATATAAATGTTATTGAGACAGTTTAGGCATAAAGCAGTCGGAAAATGTAAGTTTTAGTTCATAAAATAAAAAAACTATTTTTTTAATTCAATTCAAAGTTGTCAGTATTTTTAATCTGCTATAAAACACCGTGAAATAGTAGCGGCCATTTTATTACGCCATACGTCTGAGTAAACAAAAAATTGTCAACTGTCAGTCAACCGATTGGCGTAATATAGGCTTTGTACTTTTATTATTTTCGTAACCAACGTAATTTTTTCATTATTACACCTATTACAAAATATGCTTTTAATTATTTTTAAATGACATACAATTATCATATTTAATATGAGCTCATTTGATACAAAACGAACTGACGTCATTTACGCTGAGCAATATGGCGTCCAGTAAGAGGCGTTTTCGTCAAAATACGCGCGAAATTTGAAAATTAAACATTTGGATGCATTTTTATGGCACTTACCGATTGAATAAAAATTTTGTGTTTTTTTTGGTGGCATATTAGCACTACAGAATTTCATTGACACATTTCTTGTTTGCATGTCATTGATGTGAATGACATGCAAACTACGTGCTGGGAGTTGATTGATAATTCCTTTTATTTTTCATCCTGCAAGCTATGACTGACATGCACGCATGATCGTTTAGATCGGGGCATGTCATGCAACAGCTCAGTTTGTTTCACGCGTAAACGATGGACATGGACAGCGCACCGCAAGATCTTTCCGACGACGACGATGTCAACGTGAGCTATGATGCGAAAGAATTCATCTTGTTTTCATTAATATCTATGTATAAAGATTGTCCCGAATTATGGGACTCGAAAAGAAAAACATACATGGACAAGAACAAGCGAACTATTTCATTAAACAAAATAACAAACAATTTGAAAAAAATCGATTTCACAGTAATTTACTGAACACTGCACTGTAGTCAGGCTGGACTTGAAGTGCGATGAAAATGAATGACTTATTTTTTTTGGTCAATCTTGCAGCATGATAATTCACGTAAAGGCATGTCATGGCGCATGATTGTCTAGGGACTGCTTATGACTCCGATCAGTTTGCTGGTCAGGAGAGCACTGAATGATACAAAATGACGGTCGGTTAAATGCGTGCCGTCAGGACCTAACGTACGCACTGAAGGTCGGTGGAGCACTGTAACCGGCCTTAGTTGTCTGTTAAATGCAATAAGTCTGCTTTAATTTTATTGTATGCAACAGCCGTAAAACGTCGTTTAAATAAGGCATTAGAAAGAGACTGTCATACAGCAATGTCTAACAGAAACAACGCTACATTTAGCATCGGCGACCTGCGATTTTGCGACTGTATGCTGTGTCGCGTTTTGGCCAGTCTCTGCGTGCCATTGCAGTATTAAAATCGCGATAAGATAACATAATATTTATTTTGTAAAACTTGTGTACATTATGAAAGGTCTTATAAAAAAAAAAGAAAGAAAAGGGGGGTTAAGGATAAGATAACATAATATTTATTTTGTAAAACATGAGTACATCATGAAAGGTCTTATAAAAAAAAAAGAGAGGGGGGGGGGGGGGGTTAAGAAATTCTATCGATACTGCATCGCGATTTCTTGCGTTCGGACGCGGTATCGGAATCGGACGTTTAGCTACAGCTCCAAAGCTGTACCGGGTCGGCTGTAACGTTGCCAATCGATAGTCGATTGTCGATAAAGCAAGCAGCAGTGCAGCTTCATTAGAAGCCATGGTAAGAGTGTAATTTCGTCAAAATCTAGTGCAACACTGAGTAAGCATCTGACTTTGAGTCGTGTTCCGCAGATACCAAATGGATGCGATTGGCATCCGTATGTGTGCGGAGTGTAGCGTTCAGCTGTGTCGAGATTCAGAAAAGCGACTCAATCGCCGCGTTTGGCGTTTTAAGGGGCTATTTAACCACTTTTACAGATTTTAAACTGACAATCACGTCAACATGTGCAGTATAAATGATTTGAAAAAAATATATGTTAAACTAGAACATTCTCTTAATCATTTAGTAAGTGAATATTTTTAATTATATTCATATTATATAGTTTAATTAGCACGTGAAGTTGTGTCTGACGCGGACAAAACATTGACAATCACACAAAATCTACCAGGTATAATTAAACGAAACTTACACCATCTTACAGACAATTTCATTATCTATCTTTTAGTATACGCCTTTTTTTGAATTTTGAAAGAATACTACTTTTATTTAATTTTCGACTAAACTTTGAGAGTTTTTGACGCTTAATCAAAAATATTCACTTTCTATATGATTAAGAGAATGTTCTAGTTTAAAATATATTGTTTTCAAATCATTTACACTGCACATTTTGACGTGATTGTCAGTTTCAAATCTGTAAAAGTCGTTTAATAGCCCCTTAAGTGTGCGGTGTGGAACGTTTGGTCGCTGCATTTAGCTTCTAAAAATCGACTAAAGCGCGAATCGTCGATGCTAAAAGTAGTTAGTCTCCGGCCCTTAGACAATGAACTAAAATCCAACCGAAATAGAGTTGAAAATTGCATAATATTTAGCTTCTAAAAATCGACTAAAGCGCGAATCGTCGATGCTAAAAGTAGTTAGTCTCCGGCCCTTAGACAATGAACTAAAATCCAACCGAAATAGAGTTGAAAATTGCGTAACATTTAGCTTCTAAAAATCGACTAAAGCGCGAATCGTCGATGCTAAAAGTAGCTAGTCTCCGGCCCTTAGACAATGAACTAAAATCCAACCGAAATAGAGTTGAAAATTGCGTAATTATGTGCAAGATCTTGTACACAACTTTCAACTGTATTTTATTGTATTTAAAGTGTTTATTAAAATCAGCTGCCTTTGGGTCAGCTCAAACATAGGCAATGCTAAATGCCTCATGTGTTTGTAATAACACTAGCACTTATACCATTCAAGAAGAACTATTTTACAAGGGGCTTACTACAGTAAACGGCAAGACTCGTGTCAGTCGCGGCCATAAAACGTGCGTGTGGGACGGACATTACTAAAACAGGGATAATATGGACCCGTAACCGAAACTAACGGATATCTGAAACTAAAACCTATGTAACCGTAACCGAATCAGATATTGAAGTTTCGAATAATTTCGATTGGATAATCCGTGATAAATTCATATATTCATCCATAGTCAGATCAGAAATTGGATAGTCTATTAAATTTTACATTTGCAGCATCCTTCTGAGTTCCATAAAACACCAAGCGCGGATCCACCGTTGTGGGCTCGGTGGACATGCCCGCAACCCTAATTTTCACGAAATAATTTAATTTCAAAAGTAAAACTTTCAGTAAATTAAATTGATGTCCAACAAATATACATGGCTTTTGTAATTTTTGTGAGCAAATAAGCTAACACTTTATTTCCTACACAGGTGGGTTTGTTAATTTTCTAGTGTTCGTCCTATTGCTTTGCCCCCCACAGGTACAATATACAAGGTCTTAGCCGGATCGACATACATTTTGAAGTCTTTGTAGGGATGCAATAATTATCGTGATCCATAGGGGATCGTCGTCCATAGGGGAAGGTGATACAAAATGATCCCCCTAAAGAAAAACGGCTGCGAAATGAGTGTTTGAAGCTTTTTCTTAAATTTAGGACATTGAATGGGTAGCTAGTTTATCGAACTAAAGTTAATAAGCGTTGAATTACATACGATATTACTAATATTTTTCTATTAATGATTTCATGAAAGTTTAGTAATGGATCATATTTTGCACTCCTGTGTCCAAAATGATCCCTCGGGTAAGGGCCTAAGCACACCGCGTTTTTTAAACGCGCCGTCGACGCGCGTTTCAGGAAAGAACAGCAGTGAGACAATAATAGACTGTTATTATTGTTAATAAGTAGGTATATCGCTATTATTTTAATAAATGAACGAAGCTTATTAATGAAACGCGCGCCGACGGCGCGTTTAAAAAACGTGGTGTTCGTTTTGACGGCGCGGCCACGACGCGACTTCAAACGTCTGTGAAGCATTTTCAACCGTAGGTGTTTGATATGATGATAATGATAATTAAATTTTTTACTAATCAAAATTAATAATAAGACTCAATAAAAATTACCAATTTATTATTAATAACTAATACTACTATAAATAATATATGTCCATTACATTAACTAAGTACTTAATACTTTAAAAATGGCGTATTTTTTTTGGTTTTCGACTTAAAATAAAATCAGTGTATTTTCACTTTTATGTACACGTATGAAATTTATTTTTTGGTCAAGTTGACCTATTAAATACTGTAAGAGCAGAGAATATTATCTTATTTTGAACGTAGAATTTTTATTCGTTAAAATTTAGAATTTATGCTTTTGGTAATAAAATGCAATTTTGAGTAATATTTCTTTAGAGCGATCTTAGATGGACGTTAGCGGGGCTGATACAAAGTTGGAACTATTTAACATGTTCGCTGATTAAAACTGGATCGACTGCACATTTTGGTAACAAAGTTATTTGAACTATTTTTATACAAACACGTTTTCATTTACGCCAATTCCATCAATTTTCTTATTTGATTTTGACACATTTTCCAAAAAAAAATTGGTTGTTAACTCAATTAAATCGGTCAATATAAATGAGGATTTTGATAATGATAATGATTTCGAAAGAGGTGCAATATAGTGTTATTTAAGCAGTGCGAAATAAGCTCCGAATTATAGATAAAGCATAATACCAAAATAAAAAATGCCAATTAAAAAAAAATACCAATTCAAATTATACGGATCTAATGCTTAGTGTGTTCTATTGAAATATGCTTTTATTTTTAGAAGACTTATCAACGGTTATTCTTGTCTTGTGGTCATGGTTAAGATTCGAAATACTAAAACTGACTCCATATTTTAAACCTGAAGGCTTAGCAAGTTACAAACGTTTCGTAACACATCTCTTTCTACAATAATTAACGCCTCGTCGTAATCCATTTTTTATTTTTGATCACGTGACTTATTGTTGAGATAACGTCATTCCAATACATTTGATTAGTTTTCTATTAGCGTTATCGATTGTAGATTGTCAATTTGACTAATTTGGCTAGGGCCCCTGGTCTAAAGATAAACTTTGTTTTGAAATAAGATCGTGAGAAATTATCGATATCAATGTTCTTAATTAAATTGAAGTAGGAAAGTAGCCTAATGGGAAAAACCTTCATGGTTAATTTTTATTAAATTGGAGCTTCCCAATAGATAATACTGTTTTAACTCATCAACATTGACCAATTTTACTATACAAGCGCCACACCCCGGCTTTGCACGGGTGCACGAAAAGCCAATTGCCTGTTTACAAAAAAATCTTACGATCACAAAAAAAAAAAGAAAAAACTAACAGCCAAATCGGTCTTAGCCATTCTCCAATGATAATCTTGATTTTTATTTATATAGAGAACAAATAGAATACCGTACAAAGAATTATACAACTATTTTCTTGCCCATAACCGTCACATTTTACCCAAAAAGAAAACAAAAGCCGTTCATAAGCCTTCTAAAAAATAAGCATAGACAAATAAATCTCTGCTCAACAAAAAGCTAAAATCAATGTTTCAAGTTACCAATGATAGCTTTGACAACGTCTGTTGAAGAATTGGTCCCACCAATGTCAGGAGTAACAATGTGGTCTACATTGACCGTCTTATCGATCGCAGCCCTCAGCAAATTTGCGTGAAAGCGGTGCCCAAGATGTTCCAACAAGTCCACAGACGCGTTGATCATTGCGATTGGGTTAGCAATGTTTTTCCCAGCGATGGCCGTACCTTGAATTATAAAAAGGAGTATTTTAAAGATATATATCTCTTAAACCAATAGTTTCAAGATGCAACTTCTTTTAAAAAAACATTTTGTACTGCAAAACATGACTAATTTTCAAAGTGATAAGTTCCCTTCCCGATCGGCTTCACATCTTACAATTAGAATAGCAATATGTACATTACAGAAAATTACGCCAATTACGAAGTACACAAATAATTAATTTAGGTATCTGTTAAGAGCGTGATTACAAAGTTATAACAACAAATCTGTGAGTGTATACCTAGCGTGCGTGTATAGTGTGAATGTGTGCGAGTTATGAATTAGTGTTGTGTGTGTTACCTACGTCCAGGGTATTTTTATGGTTAGGATTTAAAACTCTGTAAGATTTCTTTTCTCCAGGCATTCTTCGAACAGTTGAACAGATCCAAGTGAGAAAATAAATTATTATAAATAGATGGAAGACGTACAAATGCTGACATTTTAGTGTAGTTAGTTGAGGATGTAGGAACTGCTAATAGAGGGGTGTGTCTGGTACGTTTGCGTGGTACATTCAAATAGATATTACTGAGCATTTGAGAACAGTCTAACTTATTATTAAGAATATCGTGCAGTAATAACATGTCATTGAGTTGATGTCTCTCCTCAAGTCTGTTCATTTTATGGCGTAGCGTGAGTGATGAGTTTTAGTTTAGTCTCTTAACTGTAATATTTGATTAAATTACGTTGGCAAAAATTACGTCACCACTGCATAGTGCTAAACAAAATATATGGGGGAAATCACTACTTGGGAAAAGACTAAGATATTTTTGGTTCTTTTTTAGTAAGTACAAACTTCTTAATAATTAATTAAGATTAGCCTAATAAGACCATACAAAATTTAACTCGAACTAAGTGTCTATTTGAACTTTTACACAAGTTCGTAACACTTTCTTAAAAATTACCCTACTGAAATAAAGTCCATTTTGTAATATCCAAATATGGCGATTATTTGGACAAATACGCCAAGTGTAGTTAAGTTAGTCTGATATAATTTATAGAAGCTAGGCTCGGCAGATGATATTGACGTTTCTTTTTGTTTATTTTTTTTCTATTAATATTTGCTTTTTTATTATATAAACTTACCAGTATTCCTAGTGCCAGGCTCGAACACCGCGTAGTGGTCGCCATAGTTCCTACCCGACAGCAGGCCTGCGCCCCCCATGAGCCCGCAAATTAAGTTCGACACTATAGATCCGTACAGGTTTGTCATTAGCATCACGTCGAATTGATGGGGTCTGGAAGGTGACAAAAATACAAAAAAAAAAATGATTAAGGATTACTACTTACTGGTGACACTTGATGAAGTCTCACTGTTGAGACTTTGATGTCTCACTAATGTGACTTCGATGTTACATAGTCTTACTGATGACAATTTGATTTCTCATTGATGAGACTTTGATGTCTCACTGATGTAACTTTGATGTTACATAGTCTCACTGATTAGAAATTGATGTCTCACTAATGAGACTATGATGTCTCACTGTCTCACCGTTGAGATTTTGATGTCTCACTGTTAAGACTTTAATGTCTCACTAATGTGACCTCTATTGTTACATAGTCTTACTGATGACAATTTGATTTCTCATTGATGAGACTTTGATGTCTCACTGATGTGACTTCGATGTTACATAAGCTCACTGATGACAATTTGATGTCTCACTGTTGAGACTTTGATGTCTCACTGAAGTGACTTTGATGTTACATAGTCTCACTGATGAGAATTTGATGTCTCACTGATGAGTCTTTGATATCTCACTGATGTGACTTCGATGTTACTTAGTCTCACTGATGAGAAATTGATGTCTCACCAATGAGATTTTGATGACTCACTGTTGAGACTTTGATGACTCACTGTCTCACTATTGAGAGTTTGATATCTCACCGTCTCACTGTTGAGACTTTTACTTACTTGGAAGCAAGCTGCATACAACAGTTGTCAATGATCATATCATTGTGCTCGATATCCGGATAATCTTTGGCAATACGCTTTGAAGTCTCCAAGAAGAGACCATCAGATAACTTCATGATGTTAGCTTTGTGGATTGTTGTCACCTAGAAAGAAAATGAGAATACAATTCAGGCGGACAGATACATAAAGTTCTTAGTATGTATAATAAATATATAAAGTTCGTAGTAGTATGAATGGCTCATACACTCTATAGTAACAGCAAAAAAAAAAAAAGCAAACAGCGCGTCACTGGAAAGTGTATCTACAGAGAACGAGCTTAAACCTATATTTGAATGCTTATTATTCTGCTGTAAGGGATCGGTGCGGTATAAAAGGGCTTCTTGTGGAGACTTTACCGCGGTTCATACAAAAGTAGTAAATTCATATTTTGGTAATAAAACATGATTCATTTTATAAGAGTGTCGTCTAAGGCCCTGTTATACAAGAGCTAAGGTCATATTATACAAGAGGGTCGTCTAAGGCCATGTTATAGAAGTGGGTAATTGAAGTCCATGTCATACGAGAGGGTCATCTAAGGTCATTTTATAGATGATGGTCGTCTAAGGCCATGTTATACAAGAGGGTAATCTAGGGTAATTTTACAAAAGAGTGTTGTCTAAGGCTGTTATACAAGTGGGTACTTAATTTAAGTCCATGTTACACAAGAGAGTCATCTAAGGTCATGTTATACAAGGTCAACTAAGGTCATGTTATACTCTAAACATTAGAGTATAACAAGCACTCAGATGGCATTTTGGGCCTATTAAGTCACCTATCGTCATGTTATACGAAAGGGCCATCTATTTATAGGGTCATTTATTTTCTCCTTACAGCTATATTTACACGCCTTAACCTAATGCGACAGTGGGGTTATCAATATTATCTAATATATGTATACATTTAATTATAATAAGCATAAAATCTAAAGTCATGTTATGTGATAATATGTGATATGATATGATATGTCACGTGGATAATCTATGGACATGTTATATCAATGAGCTATACTGAGTGTTACTCATATGTTAGTTATTTACCTTCTTCCTGCCATTTCTCTTAGCAAACTCGAAAGCGTAACGCGCGACTCTTTCCGAGTTGCTAGAGGTCACTACCTTCATGGACTCCACGACTCCGCTCACGGATTCATGCTCCAACATAGCGTATTCACCTTCTGTGTTTTGTCTGTGGAGAGCATAGAGATATACCTATGGAGATGTCCTTAATTTTCTAAATGTATGATGAAAAAATACGTATCAGAACGTGTTATGGCCGCCATTTTGAGTATCAGTTGTTTATTGGAATCAGGTTAAAACCAAGAAGCTTATAGATAAAAGTGGACGCATCATCATCATCATCATCATCATCATCATCATCATCATCATCATCATCATCATCATCATCATCATCATCATCATGATGATTATAATAACATCGAATAATATCCAAGTGAAGAAGATTGTGGTCGGACGATCTCTTTCTAAATATACAAATAAGAATGAGACAGTGATATGCGTTTTCTTTTTGTTATGTATGCATTCACGCGTCATGTCATGGCGTGTACCTGGTTTGTGGATCAAGACAATTTTTTTTTTTTATAATTACAATAAAGTCTGTAGGCAAAACTTAATTTTGTATGAACAACAATTTGAACTTTGACGAAAAGCTCATTTGATGTTCAAACAAAATTCACGGGAAAGCTGCATGGGCATGACTATATGGCTTATGAGCGACTAATTATTATTGTATAATAATTTCTAAATATTCTCTTCTTTTTTGATATTTCTGAAATTCTTACCTGATAACATGAACATCAATATCCTTATGCCTAGTAGTAAGTCCAGAGAAAGATTTGCAGTGCATCACGTAAACATACATGTCCAATTCATTGCGAAGGGCTACGTTGCGGGATGTCACATACGCTGCTTCACTTTTTGTCTCGATGTTACCCTGAAGATATTAAAAAAAAACTATGTTCAAACATCTATCATCTCGGGGTGGAAAACCCTCATGGATGTCTGTCTGTCAGACTCTTACTGACTAAAAACCACCCCGGTGTTCGATCTCACACCTACGTCGGGGGTCGCGGGAACCGGAGATACTTCCGCAATCCCCGGCTGGTGCCGGCCCGCTGCAGCGGGCCACTTCTCGGGTCAGGGGGGGAGTGAAGTGTTAGACTCCCCCCCGGACGTCTTAGAGTGGCGCGCGTGGAACACTACGCGCCGCCACCTCGGGTCCTGGTGTATGTGGGGAGCGACAGACATCCCCGAGTCTGCCGCCCCTGGACCCTTTTAGGGGGGCCGGAAGAAAGAGGGCGTTATCCGCCCTCCGCCGACGCCCGGTGCGCCTGCTGCGGGCAGGGTGGGAGGTTGAGATCTCCCTCTCCCTTTCCGCAGCCTCTTTCTGGGACATGACACTTTCGCAGAAGGAAACCACCGCGTCCCAGGACTCTGCGCTGTCGACCATCGACTCGACCACGGCCGACAGCGACAGGTCACTGCCTACTTCTGAGACGAGGGCACGGCGCGGCCCCTCCCAAGCGGCACATTCCGCCAGCGTATGCCGCATCTATCATCTCCCTAGCCTAACCTATTCCCAACTATGTTGGGGTTGGTTTCCAGTCTAACCGGACCGGATGCAGCTGAACACCAGTGTTTTACATAGAGCGACTGTCTATTTGAATATTATTCAAGACATGTTTAACACAAGTTCACTGACAAAAAACATACCACACACACAAACCATCACGGGTTTAACCGTGATGGTACCTACCCTACCTACCTACCGTCCCTACCCTACCTACCTTACCCAACCTAACTAACTACCTACCTACGTACCCTACCCAACTAAAATTTTTTTTTATACAAACCTTGTCCTGTTGTGACGAACACAAATAAAAGGAGGATTGGTGACCATCCATTGCATACTGAACCGAGTTCCCTCCGTGCCGCGGAGAGCACGCAAAGCCGTTGGTCCTGGCTGTCATTCGTAAAAATAATATAAAATAATAAATTCAAAAATCGTTAATTTATGAACATACCTTAAGACAGACACCGTTCCTCTTGATAGTAGTGATAGCATACTTTACATCTTCATCATTGTCAACATTGGGGTCAATATTTATAACCTCAAAGTCTATCGGGGCTCCAATATACCTGTAAAAGATTTTTGAACATAAATTATTCGGAATTTATAATGTTGGTAATCTTTAAATATATTTTAATCTGTTTGTTTGTTCATTTTGGTTTTGGACGTTTCCGGCGACATGGATACTTATCTCCTTTGGTGACCGGACCTCTAGGGATACACATGTTTAACCTTTTGAGAGCCACATCAAAAAAGCAAAATCGTGCCCTCAGCGCCACGCTATGAATTATTTCTCTTGGAATTACGTTTCTATAAGTAGTACTATGGAGTAGTAATTCGTCTGTCATGTGTGTCATCTAGTCGTGACTGTGACATGCTGGGCATGTTTGGTTTGTCATCTATACATGACTGTGGAGGTCAAAAGGTAAAACTAGCTTTTGCCCACAACTTAATCCATATGAATTTTCTTATGAATATAGTACTCTGGATTTTTTTCAGAATCGGACCAGTAGTTTTAGATATTAGCTGCTAATTCATAAAGTATACCTCTATATAATATTAGTTTTATGTTAATGGCTTTCAATATTATTGAAAGCCATGAAATCATTACAAATTCAAAATACAATATTTTCTTACTAGATTTTCTTTTTCTTTCTCTTAAAGTGTACGTATTTGTATTATTTTAGGCCTAAGTACTATAACTTTGATATTCCTTTTTTGTTGTGAGTAAGTACAGTCAACAGCAAAAGTAGATGATCAAAATAAAAAATTAAATACTAATGAACGGAGTTCACGTCAGAACTGTGTGGTGTCGAAGTGATTCAAAAGTATGTGTGTAACAATCACATACTTTTTGTACTTTCTATACTTTCTGCTGTTGACTGTACATGCTCATCACATGTGCGCACTTTAATAAATAAACCATAACTACTTACAATTACACTATGCAGTGGTTCTTAAGACTACTTTACATTATCTATCCTAATAATTAATTTAACTATACTAATTGGTCTAAGGTCACTTTAGTTAAGGAAGGAAAATTAATAGTAATAATAGAACACATGTTCCTCAAAATATGAATGTAATAAAAGACTTTTTAAAGCTTTTGTTAATAATTAATAATAGTTACCTATTTATATCTTTTTCCTTAACTTTCTAAATCTATCTTGCACATCACTGATTTTAATGAAGTAAAACCTACTGAGGAAACTAAGTCTGAAATCGCCAATCCACCTTGAGCAAGATTGGTGACCAATGCTTGTACCTTCTCCGTATGAGAAGAAGCATTTGCGCTGCAGCATGACAATTATAGGCTGGTATAATTATTATTTGTAACTAATAATAAATAATCATTAGTTAGGCTGTTTTTAGTTATTTTTTCTACAAAAGATTTGGGACGGTCAGTGGGTAGTCTTAGGGACCTTACGATCTTTCAAATAGCAGAAAAATAAGAGAACCTAAAACTAAGAGGATGTATCAACCAATTACTGAAACATACAACTTACTTATATCACTATACAAATTACTGAAACAATATCTCAAGCATTTATATTCTCATGTGTTAAATAATAAGTATAAACTCAACTCTTGAAGTGTTTTGACTCATATTACATAGGCCAATAAAATGTTATATACAAGGCTATATCAATGAATGTTGTGTATTTTTACATAAATACATTGCGTATTGATTTAAAAAGAGGTCAGCTGATTTCAAAGCACTCTCATTGCCAAGTTCTGTAAATTTCACACAAAAAGGTTTTAAACTTACTTGAAAATTTCTCGAACGTAGCCCATGCACTCGGGTCCGATTCCTCCACCAGGGAGCATGGAAACAGCATGACGACCTCCATACTGAGCCTTCGGGATTTGGTGCTGTTTCCTCACAACTGGGGTTTTGTGCTGAAGATCATAATCTGATAGTGTGCCTGAAGCAGCAGCAGAACTATAGTTCGCGACTCTACGTAGTTCCGGCAGAGCACTCACTTTACTAAATAATCTCAAAGCCATCGCGAAATTTACGCAAATTTATTGGCCCAACTATTAAATAACCACAGGAAGAGGAAAATGGAAAACGGCAGAGGAAATTATTTTTCGCCGTCAGATGGTGCTGTTACGTCAGTTTTTGTGTAGATGGCAGCATTGAGAGTTTGACAGCGGGCTAATGAAAGAAAGTTTCCTATTTTTTGAGAAAATACGTTTTATTTAATAATCAAACATAAATAATATTTTAAGTGATAGTTTATCTATTATTAGTATTAATTAAAATATTGATATAATTTTCAGTTGCTTTGTTTTGGTGAAATTAATTGACAAAACGACGACGTAAATTCGACTATAGCAACATTGGATTATAGAATATCTTTTTTTCAAAGTGACATGAGTGTTGTTTTTCCTTTCTCGGTGGAGTTCGTAAGTACGAGCGGGTGGAGAACGGGCGTCCATTTTGCTTCGCCATATTGAATTTGGTCGGACATCTTTGGACGCCATGTTTAGTCGGACATATTTTATAAACATTTTCGCGTAAATTTCAAATATTTTTGAGCCTAAATATCGAACTTTTTTTCACTGAAAACTGTGGCACTAGTTGCGGTAAATATTACGTTGGAAAATTCCGTGCCGACGCATTTGTCCATATTTGTCTCCTGGTGGCCGTCGGTGCTTTTGTTACTGGATAAATACAGGTAAATTATTTCTATCCAAAACATAGTACTTTTTGACATATCGTAACAAGTGTTTCCTATTTTCTATGAAATTACGCGTTTGGTCGCTATATTGAGGGTGACAGAACGAAGGTCATTTTCTAAGGTATCGATGTGTGTAGCGTTTGGCGTGGTCATTTTATAATTATCTAAAAAATCGTCCGGGTCGCAGGCCCGGCCGGTCCAGTTGCGTTGCCAGTAGGCCAGTAGACTCGCACCTGCCCTGAGAGATAGTTGTTTGACTCCAATGCACCATAATGCGACACATCAAAAACTAAAAATATGTGTTTCTCTGTGAGAGGCAACGAATTCTCATTAAAAACGTGTGACGTTCCGAGTGTTCTGACACTATTTACCACTCAGTTCAGTCTGTTTAGTTGTTTCATTAAACGTTCTAAAAATAAATCTATTCAATGCAATTCAATTAAGTATACTTGAATAAGCTTGAATAAAATGATAATGAAGTGTTATTTACAAACCATCTGAATCCAATTATTTTTCTGAAAGAGTTATTGTTTTCTTGTCATCTTATCATGTAGGCAAAGGTATGTGTGTATGTACTGCCTGATTAGATTCTTGTTTTTATTTTATGTTGGAAATAATAACAAACAATTAAAAGGTACCTAATATAGATAGAGGTTAAGTACACTCTGATAGTTGTGCAAATGCAATTTTCTTGATAATACTGAGTCTGTGTATTGCTTAAAAAATAAACATATCAACATAGTTTTTAATTTAACTTCCTAATGGTACTTGGTACTTACCTAATTAATCCTTATACCAGAATTCCTTTTGACAGAATGGAATGAGAGTATGGAAAAGGAAAAAACGGTGTGTACAAATAATTTGGGGTCGCCCAAATAGTTTCTAATTTGGGGCTGGAATGGAAGATCATTGTGATGTTCAAATGCAAAATAAAACATAGTGCTATTCACCCTATGTGTAGCTATCTCTATCTTTCTTCCTTTATTATCTCATTGTAAAGTGAATATGTCAATGAGTGCATGCATACACTACATGATATTAATGTTTTATTGGAAGATATCAGACAATAATAGATGCTATCTTCTAGATAAATTAAACAAAAAGTTGTAAAATACTTGTACCCTTAGATTATTGATAGGTCTCCTGTGAGTGTGAGGAGACCCACCAATAATCTAAGCTTGTATCTTTTTATTTAACTTTATCAAAAATATGTATAGCTAAACAGACCTTTCATTAATCTACACTAATATTATAAAGAGAAATGATTTGTATGTTTGTAACAAATGAACTCAAAATCTACTGGACCAATTTAAAAAATTCTTTCACTATTAGAATGCTACATTATCCCTGAGTAACATAGGTTTTACTTTATTATTACAAAAAATACGGATCCACATGTACGAAGTCACAGGAAAATTTCTAGTGAAATTGATTGAGAAAGACTACATCCATAAAAGGATTTAGCGGATTATTCAATTTATAACTGATTATGATAATTCAATAACATTAGTTATCTTTAAGTACCTACTTGTAGTGTGTTCATATTCTTGAACGATTGCATCTTATATCAACATACTGTGTTTACGCTGCCACTGTGGCTGCTGCAGACCTCAAGTAGCAATGAAGCAGGGGGCCAAGTCTGCTATTACAATAGTGTCAGAATGGTCTATCATTGACTTTCATAATGACGCCATTATATTAGTAGATTACCAAACTTGTCAAAATCAACAATTATGAAATCAATTCTATACCATTCTGACACTATTGTAATAGCAGACTTGAGGCCCAGTTGGGCTGGTGTCCTCAACTGAATGCGCTGGTTGCGTTCAGAACAAAGTTATAGTAACTATATTTATTAGATAATTGCACAAAATTATCATTTACTCAAATATGAGTAATTTCATTAAAAATGTAAAGTAGATATACATGATAGTTGATTTTATTTTTTGTTGGCAATAAAAAGGACGTAAATAATATTTCACTGCAATGAATTTTGAACTTAGTCTCATTTGACTTTAAGTTTTTGATTCATAGACGTAATAATTATGTGGAATAATGCATTTAAGTAGTGATGTAGAAATGTTGACGGTTGACAAAAAGTGTGACAAGAGACATGTTGTGAATTTCCTAGTGGAAACTATCAATTGCTACAACTAAAAACTACAAAATTAATGAAAATGAAAAGAAAAAACATTACAGTTGCCAATATTGGCATCAATATGCTAAGTATTCATTAGTGCATTAATTAAAAATGAACTTATTTATCCTTGAAACACTTTTAACTTCTTTCATTCAACTGACATACAGCTTGAATTGAATGATAAGCTATTGATAGTGTTTATTTTCATTTAAACACAAACTTTCTTCAAAACAACAATAAATTATTTTTGTTTTGTTTTTTTTTTTTGCCTTGTTTGTTGGTCTACTCACTAGACCACTAGACTCTAGTGATTGCAAGCGCGGCTGCTGAGCGTGGGGTCCTGGGTTCGATTCCCAGGTCGGGCAAAGTGTTTTAGGTTGTTCTATTAAGCATTTCTCAGTAACAGCCCGGAGTTTTAAAGTTTGCAGTGGAACACCCCCGTGCCTCGGAACGCACATAAAGCCGTTGGTCCAGCGCCTGATCTCTCCGGTCGTGTCGGATTGCCGTCCCACTGGACTATGAGAGTGAGGGAAGAGGGAGTGAAACTGTGTTTATGCACACACATGTTTACTATAATATCTTCGACGCGACGACACGGTTGGCGCAGTGGCTGAGCGATCGACTGCTGCGCAGTGTGTTGTGGGTTCGATTCCCGTCCAGGGTAAACATTGGTGTGATGAGCACTTGTGTTTGCTTTGTGTCTGGGTGTTGTTTATCTACATAATATGTATGTATTTACAAAAAAAAAAAATGTATTTGTGTATGTATATCAGCTGTCTGACACCCACAGTACAGGGTCTCTCTAGTTTGGGGTCAGATGGCCGTGTGTGAAAATGTCCCCACATATTATTTATTTATCTTCTGCATACTTAGCTGGTCACCATCAAGATTGGCTGCCGTGACCGAAATTCGGTCGGAAGAATTACATTAATTGAAATGGTTTTTATGTACGCAAAATACGCGCTGAGACGTGGAGTTGCCGACACCAGCCCGTCATACTATTACTACTTAGTCTGTCATCATCATCTGCCCAGCCTTTTCCCAACAATATTGGGGTCAGCTTCCAGTCTAACCGGATGCAGCTACTAGTGTTTTACATGGAGCGACTGCCTATCGGACCTCCACAACCCAGTTATTGGATAACAAGACTTTCTGGCTACCTATAACAACTGCCCAAATTCTACAAATGACAGCCGGGACGTGCTTTCCGGCAGGGAGGAAACTCGGTATGAAAGGGATGGTCACCCATCCACGAATCGACCGCGGCTAGAGTAGCTTAACCTTTGACCGATCGATCCGTACAGCTTTAACTTGGCCACGAGCTCCTACTACTAAGTCTGTATGTTAGTTTATTTATCACGCCTTTAACAGGACTGTATCGACAACACGGTACATACAAAAGTAGTGAAGTCAAATAATATAGGTCATTATGGTTTTTTTTTATCTTTTGATAGGCTTACGTTTGACCACTATCTCACTTGATGGGAAGCGATGATGTGGTCTAAGATGGAGCACGCTTGTTATTTCACATAATAAAAATTTCTATATCCCATCAATTGATTTCAAATTTTGATATTTTTAATTATATGCTTTAAAATCAAAATTAAATGATGAAAAAAAAAAAAATTAGTAATAATAACTATAATAATAATAATAAATGTCGCATAACCCGAAAGTTCCTGACTTCCTCTACTCTCTCATCCACATTTTCAATTTAAATTTCCCCTTACATACTTGGCTCCGGCCCGTGTGTAAGGTCTTCGACTCTCTTTTATGAGAAGAAAAACAAAGAATCTGTAATAATAAATAATAATTAATAAGTATGTGAATATTTTTGATTAAGTTCATATTAAATAGTTTCATTAAATCGTGAAGTTGTGTCTGACGCGGACAAAACATTGATAATCACACAAAATCTACCAGGAATATTTAAACGAAGCTTTTACTATCTTACAGACAATTTTATTATCTATCTTTTAGTATACGCCTTAAGTTAAGGAATACTATCTTTTATCCGTATGGTGTCGGACGTAAAGAATAGCACCATCCCATATCTTCCCGTGGGTGTCGTAAGAGGCGACTGAGGGACTCACCAGAGAATGGGCAGCAGCGTTCTCTGTGCCAGTGTAATAACCATACTGCGATCGCCAAGCCGCCTGCCAAGCGTGGCGATTATGGCAAAACCCCCCCATTGGGGGAGGCCTATGTCCAGCAGTGTACGACTTTCGGCTGAAATGATGATGATCTTTTATTTAATTTTTTCGACTAAATTTTGAAGATTTTTGGACGCAGCGCATACGATTCTCTGGTCGCTCAAGGTCGCCGGCGTATATCATCGCCTTAAACCATCTATTCAAGTAGATTTTCAGCTCAGAAGTAATTCGTTTTCCCCCTTCATTAAAATTTGTATAATTATCGTGTTGTTGTGTGGCCCATATATCCTCATTCAATCATACTTATATTATTATTTATTTGTGATTGTAGGTAGGTGCAGAATACACAATGCTTTTACACTTCTTTTTGGCCATTCCTTCCAGTTACATGTATATGTCTGTACGCAAAATATGCACTGAGACGTGGAGTTGCGGACACCAGCCCTACTACATCTTATTTAAAAAAATCTTCTGTGCGTGGGCATGAAAGAGAACTCCTCCTAAACGACTGGACCGATTTTGATGAAATATTTTGTGTGTTCTAGTGTATATGTATAATATGACATCGCTGAAGTTTAAAATGAAGTTATGACGGGCTGGTGTCCTCAACTCCACGTCTCAGCGTATTTTGCGTACAGGTTTAAGATGAAGTACTCAATAGATTTACATGACAAATAATAATAACAAAAATGTTTTTTTTAACTGTATATATGGGGTGAATATAGTAAGTCGATAGCTATTCTGTAATGCTGGCACTTAACATGCCGTATTTGTGCAAATATTCGCCTTAATTGGATAATACAAAATCGACTTAATTTCAATAACTATAGGGTTTATTTTCTATTGTTCAAAGAAGGCGAATATTTGCACAAATACGCAATGTGAAGTGCCAGCATAACAGACTCCGAAAACTTGGGGTCGATACTGAGTTGGTCTTGCGCCTGACATCTTACAGGTCGTGTCGGATTGCCGTCCCACCGGACTTTGAGAGTGAAGGAAGAGGAGTGCACCTGTGTTTGCGCACACACGTGTGCACTATAATATCTCCTGTATACTAGGCTTGTCTCCATTGAGACTGGCCGCTGTGACCAAAATTAAGGCTTGTCTCCATTGAGACAGGCCGCTGTGACCGAAATTTTGTCGCTTGTTTGATTATATCTTCCTCTATTTTTCTAATTAAAAAAAAAACTTTGTCCCACTCTAGGAATTACTCCTGTGTCGTGGGTGCGTTTACAAACATATAAACTCACATACACAAACAGCCAGACCCGGAACAACAATCTGTAGGCCATACAAATATTTGCCATGCGAATCGAACCCGCGACACGCAGCGCAGCAGTCAATTGGTCAACCACTGCGCCAACCGTGTTACTAACTTACTAAAAACATCGGTTTATACGAATGTGGTTTAAAAACTGAACTCAGGCAATAAGCATTGAACATTTTAAACCCCTAATTTGGAGTAAGATACCATATGGTGCACCATAAAATTATCTATAGTAATTGCAGAAAAGTAGTTTACCAAACTTTTTTTTAATAGTTCGCTGCAATATGGTTGTTTGCATTGATTAATAGACTCGAAAATTACGTAATTTAAAGTAGTGCAATGTAATAAACCAGCTACTGCACGTTAATTTAGAATTTGACAATCAATTCGGATTGGACTCTGCTTGTAATAATATAATTCAATCATAATTCGAAAGACATGTGGCACCATCTATTATCATAAAAACGTTATTGTTGTTTTCCGGAAAAGTACTTTTTTTCGAGATGTAAGGTGCCCTATGTCCGTTTCTATACACCTGGCAACGTATATGCATAATTTCATAAGTGGTATGAAAAGGTAACAAACTTACCTCATTTATAATATTAAGCATTACCGCGCGGACTGATGTGTTGCACCCAATTTTCAATTTTATTTATGACGTAGGTATTTCAGTTCCCTATCGATTAATAAAGGAGTTGTTTCAAAATGTATGGAGCCTGGGCCCAGTCCTTGTACACCATATTTAAAAATAAGGAAACACATTTTAAATAGTTCTCAGTTGTCCAATTACTTTAAAATAGCTTTGTGAGCAGGTAAAATACAAGAAATTGCACTTGAAATTGCAAACCACAACAAACACAGTCATGGCGGTAAGCTGTGATTTTGATTGATTAATGACGTTTGACATTTATAATTCTGATTTTCTGCGTCGATTTGTGGCTACCCAGGTAAACAGATAGGAAAGAAACGGTGTTAAATTCAAAAAACTAAAGGGAGGTTGTTATAAAGTACTCTAGAAACAAACCGAGACGAAAGTGACTGAAGTGACACTGTCAGCTGACAGTTCTCTTTCTATTATCAATGGTCGATCTATGGTTTATAGAGTAGCTAAATCTGAGTGACGCCATGTTGAAAATCTGTAAAAAATATTATTAAATTATCAATTTACTACCACAACTGAATTATCTGTATTTTTCCCGGATTCTACGGATTTTTCTCTTTTTTTTTTGAAGTGGTGTACATAGACTGGGTCCAGAATGAAACATGTTCTTTAAACTGCTCTTGCGTTTTGCTGGTATGTTTGTGTTGGCTCTTAAACAACGATGATCTGTTTATTTTGTACTAGCTGCTGCCCGTGACTTTGTCCGCGTGAATGTCAGTTATCATGGATGCAGGACGTTGTCGTGGATTAAAAAGTAGCCTATGTCCTTCCCCAGGGTTTAAGCTATCTTCATACCAAACTTCATCAAATCAGTTCAGCCGCTTTATCGTGAAAGCGTAACACAGAGTTACTTTCGTATTTATAATATTTAATGTTCAGAAATTCGTAATTAAATTGTTATTATTACTAGCGACCCGACGCGGCTTCGCATGGGCCTTTATCCTTCCTCGATAAATGGACTATCTAACACAAATAGATTTTTTAAATTCAAATCAGTAGATCCTGAGATTAGCGCGTTCAACCAACCAAACAAACAAACTCTTCAGCTTTATAATATTGACACGACACGACACGACGACACGATTGGCGCAGTGGTTGAGCGATCGACTGCTGCGCTGCGTGTCGCGGGTTCGATTCCCGCACTGAACCAATATTTGTATGGCCTACAGATAGTTGTTCCGGGTCTGGCTGTTTGTGTATGTGAGTTTATATGTTTGTGAACGCACCCACGACACAGGAGTAATTCCTAGTGTGGGGCAACGTTTTTTAAAAAAAAAAAGAGAAAAGAGAATATTAAGTATAGATTATTGTTATGTATACATCCAGCGTTTCTAAGTAAAGTCCGACGTACTTCTTCTTCTCTCGCTTTTTTTCTAACCATCAAACCTTGTTCCAGTTGACATCAGCGAAGATGATGAACCAGGAGATTATGTGCGAGGTGGAGATAGGCACACACGGCTCCATAGTGGAGATGGAAGGAGACGACCAGGTCGGAGTCAAGGTAATTGTTGTTACATATTTTTACAAGTTATTGCGTTACCCGGGTTTACTGAGGGATCACAGTGTCACGGTACCTAACGCACGGCCGGATCAACCTGCTGGCTAAAGTAATTATGATGCGCGCTTTATATATATAAGCCTATTACCGTCCACTGCTGAACGTAGGCCTCCCCCAGAGATCGTCAACCAACGCGGTCTTGGGAAGCTCGCATCCATCCGCTGCCAGCCACTTTCTTCAAATCGTCGGTCCATCGTGCCGCAGGGCGTCCCACACTACGCTTGCCCAAACGCGGTCTTCTCTCTAAAGCGTGTCTGCACCATCTACCGTCTGTCCGTCTGCAGACGCGCGCCTTGAATAATTATACTTAAACTAGCTGACCCGACAGACGTTGTCCTGTCCCGATCTACCTACTTACCTGCCTATTTACCTACACCTACCCTACCCTAATGAAAAATAGATGTTGGCCGATTCTCAGACCTACCCAATATGTACACAAAATTTCATCAGAATCGGTCAAGCCGTTTCGGAGGATTACCGGAACGAACATTGTGACACGAGAATTTTATATACATACTAGCTGACCCGACAGACGTTGTCCTGTCCCGATCTACCTACTGGGGATGAAAAGGGGGTGAAAAATAGATGTTGGCCGATTCTCAGACCTACCCAATATGCACAAAAAATTTCATCAGAATCGGTCAAGCCGTTTCGGAGGAGTACGGGAACGAAAACTGTGGCACGAGAATTTTATATATTAGATAAGATGATGTTCTCTGAATGAGTTCACAATAATTACCTTATGCTACGGCCACATAGTTAAAAACATTTCAAAGAAATCACAGCACGTCGTTTGTACATTACCTACCGAATCTACCGATAGGGACGGGGGCGCTCCGCCCCCTTACGTACTTTGTGACATAGTCGTTATAAGGCGAAGATTTTCGTTACTGCGACACATGTGGACAAGCGATACGTCACATCGCGAATCATTCAGGCGAACTTGAATACGACACATCTCTTTACCACTTTTGGTTGACTGTTAGTATACAGGGCTGTTTTGGTATACAGGGCTCAAAAAATGATCATGGTAGGATTTGTTAATTTGGTGTAATTGGTATTATTGAGCACTAGCTTTTGCCCGCGACTTCGTCCGCGTGAATGTCGGTTATCGCGGACGCAGACAAAGTCGCAGAAAAAAAGTAGCCTATGTCCTTCCCCGGGGCTTAAGCTATATTCATACCAAATTTCATCAAAATCGGTTCAGCCGTTTAATCGTGAAAGCGTAACAGACAGAGTTACTTTCACATTTATAATATTCAGTATGGATTAATAATATTAAATTATGACGCCACAAGTTGCCGCTCTTCTCACAAGTTAGAAAACCAATAATTCATATGGTGTTTTATTTTGGTTGGTTACATTTATATGCTCTTTAGTACATCTGAACCTTTTTTTTTTTATTTCGTCTTTAGAATTTATTTGATAGTTTCAAAATATTCTTATGAACTAGTATTACCAGTATTTTAATTTTTTGTCGTATCGTTGTCTCTAGTTCTCCACCCTGTATATCTGTCTCGTTTACGGAGAGTTCTATTAATAGGGGTGTGAATACAGGTTATTTCTAGAGGTGCAATTATTAAATGAAAAGTCCTAGTTAGACAGGTAATTAATTGACGTTTTCTTACAGAGGTCATACCTATAAAATTACAAGAAACTAATTTAGCAAAAGTACGTATTCTTTAAAATATAATCTCAGTAAAAAAGGTAAAAAACATCCGCTGTCACAATTATAGAAGTAATTATGTTCATAAAATCTAAATAACTAATCTAAGATCTAGAGGTTAGTTTTGTTCCACTAATGCCCGGTTTCTGAGGTCTTCGGATAAACTTTCGATAGCTATTCATTCGACAAAGTTATCTATTTGAGTGATTTTCTTCCTTAAGTGAGTGCTCGGAAACGCAATATCAAACCAATAGCACTATCGAATAGATATAGTCCAGTTAAATCGTCAGAAACTGGGACAGAGATAATTCAGTGCTAAAGTTTCGGGACTTCACCATCAGTTCCAGCTATGGAGGTTTCTCACTTATACAGGTCCAACTTAACTAAGTTTTACTGTTTAATAAGAATTGCCCGACTTCAAAATCAAAAGGATAGTTATGATTTTAGCCACCTTTGTATGTATGTTCAGATGTTCCCTCATAACTCCTAAACTACTCGTAGTATTTCTAACAACTTACTATAAAGATGAAATTAAATATTTTCAGTACGAGGAGATAGAAGCTGGTCAATATGAGGAGTACATCACAGATGATCAATATGAAGAAGTCGAGGAACAAGTCATTGGTATGCAGCATCTTGAAGAAGGTAAGAAATATGACGCTTGTAAAGAAAGTGGAAAGAACAGTCAAAAAAACTTTGAAAAAGCCTTTTGTCTCTTTCGCGGGATGTAATGCTATCTCTTCCTAGTAGAGTTAGTTATAGAGAGTAGGGGCTTGTTTTTGCGCAAAACTCATTCTCTTTTCTAAAATAAAAGTCCTGATAACATCAGCCAGTGAAAGCCCCTAAATCAGATCAGCGGTTACGGAGATTAGCGGGCACAAAAACCGTATATACTTTCATATGCATTTAGTAAAAACCTGTTATTTTGACATACAAACAGACACTACAATTTTACTTATTTGTATAGATAATGTAGTAAACTAAAATTAGACAATAGGGGATATTACTGCAATGTTCTGGCACCAGAGTGCAGCACTAGCATAGTCCGTAAACAGTTTATCGACGAGTCGTTCAAAGCGTGAAATTCTGCCTTTAATTGAGTTCAATTGGGAAGTGTGTTATATTATACAATAATGTATCAGTGCTGTGTATTTCGATGAAGAAATGAAGGGAATTATTCATTTCCAAAAGAAGAAAATGTTCGAAAACTTTGGGAAGCAGCTAAAAATCACTCTAAAATATGTTCAAGTTAAGTATTCAGGTGAGATAGTCGCATTTACAGAATAACGTTCACATTTATCATGCAAGCCAACCAAATATTATTTTATTCTGAGCATAACCTAGAATCCACTTTCAAATGGTCGTAGGACGCCATAATACGGTTAAAGTACAGTTAGGTAAGTAAGATTAATTAAAACTTTGATATATTTTCACAAAATACCTAGTTATTACAATTAACAACATAATATAACAAGAATACGAGGTTATGATTTACGGAATATGCTAGTGGCGCCCTCTGCGCCGAGTGTCGCGTAATGTTCCCTATTGCCATCTCTTTCTGCCAGGCAGCTGAAGAAAAGGACGGCGACAGATAAGAACTAAGTTAGAGATGTCAAATTACTTTGTTCTTGAACTTCGCCGTATTTTTAACAGACTTAAAAAAGGAGGTTCTTAGTTCGACCCGTATGTTTGTATGTATGTATCCGATTATCTCCCGTTTGGCTGAACCGATTTTGATACGGTTTTCAGAAAAGTGTGTGTTACATTCTGGAGAAGGTTTTAGTATACAACAAACAGATATTTATTCAGCGCTTTTTGAAAAAATCAACAATAACCGAGAAGACGTTTTCGTTTCTTCCATCTTTGGAGGATTTTCAACCTCTGTTTTAACTGTGTTGCCGTTCCTTAATGGATTTGGGTGATAATGAGGCACTAAAAAGAGGAAATTAAAAACCTTTTTGAAAAAAGAGAACCGCCTTAAACAAAACTAAAATGTGATAAATAACTTTAGCACAGAACACACATGACTTTAGTTTCGGAAGTCGGTGGCAATACAAAACAAGAAACAGAACAAAGCCACCGACTTCCGAAACTAGTCATGTGTGTTCTGTGCTCAAGTTATTTATCACTTTATAGTTTTTTTTTTGAAGACTGCTCTCTTTTTTCTAAAAAGTTTTTTTAACCAATACGTTTTGAAATGACAACTATTATTCAGCTCAACTGACTGATTAGCAGACACAAGAGTTAAACAAAGGACGCCAGACTCCTTGAGTCTTTTGTACAGATAGAGGGATAATTGTATGAACTTTTTAGATCAACTTAAATTGACAGCTCTTATTAATACCTGACTCTTTCTTGTTTTATTGGAGAAAAAAGAAAGTGATATAAATAGCTTAATTTTAGCTCGTACACAAAAGAATTGACACCAATATGTGCGGTGTAAATGTCGCCACGAACTCACTAACAATATTATCCATGTCGGCATTGCTGACAGACTATAAAATTTCAGTTGGCAGTGAGGAGGTGATTCTGCCCGGTATCTCCGGAGAAGAGGTGTTGAATACAAGTCCTGGTACCCAATATGACCCTCTGTACCCTGGACCACCTTCGACGAGTAGCAGGTAATGTTTTGAGGTCCATTTATTTTCGTTTTGTGTACTTTTTCGGAGTTAGGAATTTTTCATGTAACATGGGTGAGTTACGCCATAGACTTTCTATCAACAGATAGTTTTTATTTTTTATTTTTAAGTACTAATCAAGAAGCTTATAGGTAAAAGTAGAGGCAACACTCTGAACACCTAAGTGAAACCAACTGTAGGCAGACGCTCTCTTTCTGAATGCATACAAAAGATAAAGAAAACACATATCACTGTCTCGTTCATTTGTATGCATTCAGCGTCTGCCCAAAGTTGGTTTCACTTAAGTATTTAGTATTGCCTCCACTTTTATCTATAATGCTAGTGCCTTCTCTATATGTGAAGAGGCCTTTGCCCTGCAGTGGGACAAAAGAGACTGGTATTTATTATTAATAGGCTTGCTTTTGGCCACAACTCACCCGATCTTAAGCGGTTATGCGACCTAAGATGGAGCACGCTTGTCTAAGATGAACTATTCACTCGTGCCTTGAAAATACTCAGATTATACTTATCGAGGAACAGAGATGCGTTCGTATGATAAAGGTGGAAGCAAAGCCCTTGGTTCGAGACAGTGGAACTTCAACCATATATTGGTGACGCTTATATCCCATAAAAGGATTGTACATAAATCTGTCGGTTTGTTTCAGAAGAGGTCGCGGCAGACCCCGCTCCAACGTCGCTAACAGTGCCAGTAATATACAGCATTTGATGCCCATTGGTGAGTGAAACTGAAACGTTTTTAAGGTTCCGTACCTCAAAAGGAAAAAACAAAACCATTATAGGATCACTTTGTTGTCCGAATTGTCTGGGTTTTTTTTTTATAATGACAGGGTTTTTATCACATTTGTTTCAAAATTAAATTCGAAATTCGAACGCGAAACGGGTGTCTCGTTGTGATTCTGTTATGATTTATTTTTAAACAAATAAGTTCGATTTAACCAACTTCAAGAAAATGAGGTTATCAATTCGACACATATTATTTATACTTCATGCACAAAGGCAAACTTAATGCCTTTGGCATTCTCTACCAGGCAGGTGAATAGCAAAAAAAAAAAATTTTTTTTTTTAATAATTTTAAATAGTCAAAGGCAAAGGAAGCTTTCGTAATCTGTAGAGGGGGAGGGGGGGCAACTGCCTCTCCCTGCCCCGGCTCCCTTGTATGCATGTATGTATATTGGTCTACACATTTCTCCGAAACTATTTAACTGATTGTGTCCATTGTAATTGGCTTACATTTACTTTAACTTAAGAAACAGTGCAAGTTTCATCAAAATAGGGTCAGTAGTATTTAAGATATGGACTAATGCATGTTAGGGTGGTGGGGGCCTGGTTTATGCAGGAGAAGGGGTATCGCGTGGAAAATAAAACACATTTGCTGGTAAGGTTATTTAGTGTTACTGGTTCTTCTTGAATTTGTATTAAAAACAGAAAACCATTCACATAATTATGTATTTCAAATAAACCATTTACAGGCACTTTTGTCAAAAAATCATAAAGTTGAAACTAGTTGCTCATTCGGAACTGTAGGTTTCTAGGCTAGGCAGATGCTGATGTACTTACTTGAATAAAGGTTTATAAGAACGACAATAATAAGGAGTGCGGGGTTGTTTGCAAGACGGAGGGGGAGACTGACCTGCTCCTGATTGATCTAGATGTTTGCTGAGTATGTATTAATATGTTATATAGGTTTAAAGAATTTTATTCTCATAAGAACGTAACAGTTCACTTAAAATGAGATACAATGTGAAATATTATTGTAGGTATTTGCCTCTAGGGTATGCTGTTGGTGTTACAGGACATAAGTACATGTTTTTTGAGTCTAGCCTTAAATATGTTAAAATTATTACATTTCTTTAGATCCTCTGGTAAATCATTGAATAGCTGCGTTCCTTCAACTAATATTGTTTTCTTTCCGTACTTAGTCCGTGCACGTGCGGTTATCAGTTGAAACTTGTTTTTACTTCTTGTGTTTTATGTTGGTGTCTTTTTATGTATTTGTAAATTTGATTGTACAGAATTTGTGGTGATTTTTCTTATGAGGATGCAGGTGTAATAAATGTATAGTTGTGTGAGATTTAGTAGGTTAGTTTTTTCGTATAATTTTTTTGTTGGATATAGGTAGTGGTAATGAAATAGTACTTTGTATAAATAGTATATTGCCATATAATAGTATATTGCCATAACACCTAACAAGCATGGCGATTACGGCTGAACCCCCCCTTTGGGGGAGACCTATGCCCAGCAATGGGCGTCTAAAGGTTGACATGATGATGATGATGTTAATTTGCTATTTTTCAGGAGAAGTACCAGTAGGCTTAATGGATGGCGTGGCTGGTCGCGGTCCGGCGCGACGCTGGGAACAAAAACAGGTTCAGATCAAGACCATGGAGGGAGAGTTCTCTGTCACCATGTGGGCTACCGGCGAAGATGACGGTCAGTAATTCATTTATTTATTGCATTAAAAGCCGTGTGGTGCCGGTCGCGAATAGCACCACCCCATTTCTACCCGTGGGTGTCGTAGAAGGCGACAGAGGGATATTGACCAGAGGATGGGCAGCAGCGTCCTTCTGAGTACCATAACACCTACTGCGATCGCCAACATGCATCGGCAAAGCATGGCGATTATGGCTGAACCCCCCTTGGGGGAAGACCTATGCCCAGCAGTGGGCGTTTAAAGGTTGACATGATGATGATGATGATTAATTTAAAAAAAATAGGTAATAACAACAAGTATAACAATAAGTAATAGTTCCAATCAAACCTAACCTAACGTAATGACATGTAGATTTATAAATAGGGTTGCCTTATAGATAAATTTTATTTTATAGCTTTAAAACTTGGAACATGCGTCGAACAGATCACCGTTCAATTCACAGCATAATATTTATACAAATGTTTTAACAATTTCATTATCTACATATCTATACTAATATGTATATGTATTATTGTATTTTTTTTTTTTGTATAATAACGTTGAAGAGTTTGTTTCTTTGAACGCGCTAATCTCCGGAACTGCTAGTCCGATTCTGAAAATTCTTTGCCAATTGGAAGACACGTTATCACTGAGTGCTGCAGGCTATATTTTATTACCCGAGTACCCTCCGTGCTTCAGAAAGCACTTAAAACCGTTGGTCCATGCTGTCATTTATACATCTTTGGCAGTCGTTATGGGTATAGTTAGAAGCCAGAAAGTCTGACAACCAGTCTCGTAGGGTACGGGCACGGTCCAAGGGGTATCGTGTTACCCAGGAACAGGGTTGTGGAGGTCCGATAGGCAGTCGCTCCATGTAAAACACTGGTATTCAGCTGCAACCGGTTAGACTGGAAGCCCACCCCAATATACTTGGGAAAAGGCTGGGCAGATGATGATGGAGAATGACTGGTTTATCCTAGGTTTGACCAACGTCTTTCGGCAAACTTCGAAATAGATTCTAATTTTAACCTTTGACTGATGTATTTTTAGTGAAACCTAGAAGTTCCTGACTTGCATCAAATATTCCGTATGGTGTCGGACGTAAAGAAAAGCACCATCCCATATCTTCCCGTGGGTGTCGTAAGAGGCGACTAAGGGACTCACCAGAGAATGGGCAGCAGCATTCTCTGTACATTTGTAACAACCATACTGCGATCGCCAACCCGCCTGCTAAGCGTGGCGATTATAGCAAAACCCCCCCTTGGGGGAGGCCTATGTCCAGCAGTGGACGTCTTTCAGCTCAAATGATGATGATGATGTTGATAACATATTCCCAAATCAAATTTAGGTCTGGCTGATTTCATCAAACCTTGATTTCATCAAATTTAGTTTCGCTGTTTGACTTTCCATGTATCTAAGTCTCTCCTAGGATTAGACATAAATTCGTTAGTCATAGATCGAAACACACTATTAGTTTGGACCAAGAAGCTTATAGATAAAAGTGCAGGCAACACTCTTAATACCTAAGTGAAACCAACTGTGGGCAGACGCTCTCTTTCTGAATGCATACAAAAGAACGAGACAGTGATATGTGTTTTCCTTATCTTATGTATGCATTTAGAAAGAGAGCGTCTGCCCACAGTTGGTTTCACTTAGGTGTTCAGAGTGTTGATTCCACTTTTACCTATAAGCTTCTTGGTTTGGACTAAGGTTTCTTGTCAGATGATCTACGGTTCGACAAGCCGAACCCAGGAGCTTCGGTGTTTATTTTTTTAATTCTTTATTAATAAGGGGTACGTCCACAAGGATACGTCAATCAAGTTTCGTTGTTTGACTATAACATATCCACGTATTTCTGTAACCATAAACAATCTTTATTTTTCTTCTCCGTATAGATGTCGCTACATGTTGTGTTATCTTATGTTTATAGATGACGGTTCCAATCCTGAACCTGACCCGGACTACACAGAGTATATGACGGGAAAGAAAAATATATTAGGAAGCGAAACTATTATGCCAGGTATGTTTTTACTGTTATTTTATCACGTATGCAGGTGAAATTGAATTCATTAGCAAAATTTTAAGAAGTGAATCAGATCACGAACCTGAACAACTTTCATTATGGAGCCAACTCAAACAGCGCGAAAAGAAACAGCTGTTCCCTACAGAAGTGCAATAGGTACTCGGCCAAAATGTAGGGAACAGCTATTTTTTTTTCGCGCTGTTTGAGTTGGCTCCATAATGAAAGTTGTTCAGGTTCGTGGTCTGAGTCACTTGTTAAAAATTTGCTAATGAATTCAATTTCACCTTGGAATTCAATTTCACCTTGTAGTGTCCAATGATGGCTCAATGGTTAAGGCGATTATCACATTGCACCGCGTTCCGTCGTGTACCGCGGGACTGCAGATGTGAACATTGTAAATCTCACGTCCGCCGACGCGTTGTCAGTGTGTTATGCTAGGCCGTGTTTTCTATACCAGTCGAGGGTTGCGGAAGTATCTCCAGTTCCCGCGACCCCCGACGTAGGTGTGAGATGGAACACCGGGGTGGTTTTTAGTCAGTAAAAGTCTGACAGACCTCTCGACCCGTCTCAGGGCGGAGGACATCCATGTGGATTTTCCACCCCGGAACAAAAAAAAAAAACCGTGTTTTCTGTACAGTGCATTATGGCGAGATCCCTACATTCATTTGTACGAAGAAAAAATCATTTAGAAAGTTTAAAATATTTTCCAATGTGGAGAATGCATTACCAGGATTATATCGATACACTTACCATATTTTTAAACCCCCGCATAATTAAAATATTTCGAAATGAAAACAATAGTTTTTCGTTTCATCTCGTTGCCCATTTTTATTTGTATTTATAAAAAAAAGAAAGTGAAAAGTGACATTAACGGATTTATCAAATTGACAGGCACGTGGTGTGAATCGTTGTTTACAATGACGGAGTTGAAAAAATACCATAAAACGATGCAATTTCAGTCATTGTTACTGTCAGCCGCCGTTTTATTCTGGAATAATCGGGGCTCGTCGAGCTTCTTTGACTCGGCGCTTTTCTGGTGGTCGCCACTGTTGATTTTGGCTTACAGGAGTTGCAGTGGAATAATGTGGCAGGCTTCTAGACAAACATCTGACTCCCGTTATGAAAGCGGGGTTGCCTTGCCCACTGCGCAGTTTCTACCAGGGGGCCAAGTCTGCTATTCTTATAATTTCGTCATTCCAACACGATGCTATTGTCATTTTGCTAAAAGTTCGTAATCGGCTAAATTTATATGGTCGATCATTGGTCGGTCAATGGTCTCGTAATAGAATTGTGTTATAATGACATTGTCGTATTGCCATTATCATGAAACCCGTTAGTAAAAATGATTTTCGAAAAACTACTACTAAATTTGAACATTTAGTCATGTCATGCCAGATTTGTTATAAGCAATCTGAAGTAGTAAGAAGTTCGTAAACTAAGTCAGTCATACATTTGTCATTATGTACGAGATTACCATTCTATATCATTTCTTTCAATGGAGTGTCAGTGGTTGACCATTGAAAAGTCATAATGACGCCATTATATTAGTAGATTACCAAACTTGTCAAAATCAACATTATGAAATCAATGACAGACCATTACTGACACTATTGTAATAGCAGACTTGAGGCCCTGTTGTAATAGCTGCTACAAACATACGGTATTTATACAAACTCTATTGTTTTAATTCCAGGTTTAGATTTATCAGATCCCAAGCAATTAGCGGAGTTTGCGCGGCCCGGACACAAAATAAGACTAAAGAAACCTATGCCAGAGTCTTCAGACCGAACAATAGGTAAGAATCATGTAATTAAAATATCAGTACTCATAAAATGCACACACACCCACCCACACGCCCACACCCACATAAACACACACTCATCTACATAACCACACACTCACCCACATAACCACACACTCACACACACACATACACACACTCACCCACACACACACACACATACATACACTCACCCACACACACATACACACACTCACACACACACACACACACATACACACACTCACCCATACACACACACACAAGTAATGCATAGCAAAAGAGCATACATGTATCTTTCATTTCTTTTTATTTTAATGTTTTTTGTTTACACACACACACATAAAATGCTAAATGTACCACAATTGGGCGAAGACACTGGCTCCTGTAACACAGGTTGCTACCTAGCTCAGGAGCCAGGTCTTCAAATAAGTTGTCATACCCGTATTTTATGTCAATAAAAATATTGTTATTATTATTTATACACCGTATCGATTAAATCGTTTTCGTCATGTCAATCTTTAGAGGGTTGGTTCAGCCGTAATCACCATGCTTGGCTGATGCATGTTGGCGATCGCAGTATGTGTTATGGTACTCAGAAGGACTCTGCTACTCATTCTCTGGTCAATATCCCTCTATCGCCTTCTACGACACCCACGGGTAGAAGTGGGGTGGTGCTATTCATCTTACAACGGCATAATTAGTAATATGAAAATGTTATTCTCAAAAAATGTCGCATATTATTTGCAAGCCCCTGTTAATAGCGCGTTGCGAGCCTTGCGTATATTGTTGAGCTAACTCCACTTAAAATAGTTCACAATTTCTACCGGTACTTTGCATAATACATGCTGGCATTGAAATTAATGTTATAATGAATAAAGTGTAAGTAACATCAAAGATAGGCAGCAGCATCCTTCTGTGTACCATAACATCTACTCCGATCGCCAACATGCATCGGGTAAGCATGACGATTACGGCCGAACCCTTCCTTGGGGGAGACCTATGCCCAGCAGTGGGCGTCTAAAGGTTGTCATGGTGAATTGAATTTATTAGTTCAATATCGGGAGGAATGAGGGGAAACCTTTGCCCAGGAGTGGGACAAATACCGCGCGAAGCACAGGCCGGTCGCTAGTTATGTAATAATATTTTTCTGTTTAAATTTCAGCGTGTCCACACAAAGGCTGTACGAAAATGTTCAGAGACAACTCGGCGATGAGGAAACATTTGCACACGCACGGACCTAGAGTACATGTTTGTGCTGAATGCGGTGAGTACATAACATCGCCTGTATGACCCGATGGAATAGACGAGCGGAGGTCACTGACACCTCTAGGATAGCAGTTGGGTCAATATTGGGACACTTTATTTTAATAATAAGATCACAATGCGTATAAATATCTATAATAATAATCAATAATCATAAAAAATTAAAACTCAGCTCATAATAAGACATTCACTGAAACAGGAATAACATCGAAATGGAGCAAATTTGGACCCCGCGCTTCTAGTGTAGTACACCTTACCACAAAATATAAAGTGTACAGAAGGACCACTCCCGCCATCTTCAAAAATAATGACCTAAACTTGCCAGACTCACTAGGGCTGCTACTGTATTGACGCTGTAGGTTTTATTTGTGACAATATAAAATTTTATTGACACTGGTTGGAACTCTTTGCATTTTTTTTTTATAACATTTTTTTTTGTTCGTCATGAAAGTCGAGACTGATGTCTGCTTGAAACCGCTTGAGATTGCCTATAAAGTAATGTCAATGTGTGCGTGAGTAAAATGGTGGTTTGTTCTGAGTGGTCTCTCTGCACAGGCGCGTCGCAGCCGCGCGTACTTTGTGACCTTACATTTCACCACTTACTATAGGGTCAGAAATTAACCTAAAATACATCACACAGAGTTGAAAGTTGTGTTCGAGATACAATTCCGCGATAACTTTACTTTCTTACACGCTATTATGCAATTTTCGACTTTATTACTGTTAAGTTGGAAACTTAGGAACTGCTCAAAGTTAAACACTTTATGGCCAAATACTCGATTTGTCACCAGTGAACAATGTCAAATCTGAACCATACCGGATTTGCCCTAGAACGATTACTTACAAAATCATTGCAGTAAAGAACTTTCGCGATAACGTGCGTCGCAATGATAAACTTTCGCTGTAACGTACATCGGGGTAATGTGCTTCCCAACTATGATTTACACTCAAAATTTGCATGGTAGTGTAGCGACATCTATCGCACATTATTGACACGATTGTATCCTAGATCGCGCAAGCAAAGTTCTCCGCAACAGTAGTAGTAGTATGACGGGCTGGTGTCCGCAACTCCACATCTCAGCGCGTATTTTGCGTACAGGTGGGAAGTAGATCATTCGACCCACCCCTGCCCCCCAAGAAAGGCCAGCAGCGCCTTGACGTCGCTGGCGATCTCCCGTAGGTTACCTGGGTTACCGAAGTACTTTGCCCTGCATGAAGCGACCTCAGGGCAGTTCAGAAGTACATGGGCCGCTGTCTCGTCTGCCCCCATGCAGGCTCTGCACAGTGGGCTGTCTGTGACTCCTATGACAAAAAGATGTTTATTGAAAGACCCATGGCCAGTTATGGCGGCTATGACCACACGTAGCTGTTGTTTGGACAGTCGGAGGGCTTAGGGGCGCTTCGCAACAGTGGCATATTGTATCCAAAATCTTGACAACAATCGTAGGGCAGTAGCCCACCAGACACAACACCCGTTTGGTCAGAGGATCCTCCCTTTTCTATGGAGGATGAGGAACTTTATACTCTGTTCCTCCCTAAAATAGGATGTTTTACTAAAGAAAATAAATATTGCATTATCAAAAACAGGATATTCATTTATTTAAGAAAAATATTTACCTGCTGCGTTTAATGTTTCACATCGAATAATTATTCGTTAATTTGTCATCCATTACAGGTAAAGCGTTCGTAGAAAGTTCCAAGCTAAAACGTCACCAACTAGTCCATACCGGTGAGAAGCCGTTCCAATGTACCTTCGAGGGATGCGGGAAGAGATTTTCTTTAGATTTTAATTTAAGGTGAGTATGGTAGCTTGATTAAATACGTAAATAAGAACACCTGCAGAATCGTGCGAAAGTTCATGCAAAATGACGAAAATAATATTTCTTTACAAAATAGGGTACCCATTTTTTAACATAAACGATCACCACATGCTACATTGTCATGGCTTGAGCCCGTTGATGTAGTCTAATGGGCCTACCATACGCACAAGCTTCACCGCAAGCTTCAAAATACGCTCCGTGTTCCGTGTACAAACCGGCCTGCGCAGGCAAAACTGTGGTGAAGCTTGTGCTTGTGATAAGTGCTTAAAAGATAAGAAACATGCAAGTTTTCGCAAATATTAATAAATAGCAGAAATAAATATAAAATATTGATTGCTCAAGCATCAGGATCGGCATCCAGATAGACTGGAAGACGACCCCAATATAGTTCGAAAAAGGGTAGGCAGATAATGATGACATTATTAATATTAATCTTATCTTTTTCGTGGCTTAAGGGATATTCTTGCAGAATAGCAGGATAATATATTTACAAAACAAATTGCAGGTGGGATGACAGTAATCAAATAAAATATTGATTACTTAGCACTATCCAGACACCCCATCCCCCGAGTAATTAAAAACATGCAAAGCATCACCCCCGCCCCCCTTTGCTGTTTACGCAATACTTGCATGGCCCCTTACTACCAGGCCGACCTCTTGCTTGTGTGCCACTTATCGACGTAATTAACCGTTTCTCGTCACATTTCAGGACCCACGTCCGCATACATACGGGAGACCGTCCGTACGTGTGTCCATTCGACGGCTGTAACAAGAAATTCGCACAGAGTACCAACCTCAAGTCACACATACTTACACACGCTAAAGCCAAGTGAGTACTGAGCTACTTACATTCACTTTTAAGTTGCTTTGAAAATTGTAAATAGTAAATCAATTGAGTTGGCATGATGACGTACCAGCAGCATATTGGCATACTTATAAATCAATAATTAGGGAATCGCGTATTGACAGCTCATAAAAAGTATATCAATTGATTGGTGGTGTCTATTGCTATGCAAAATTATCAAGTTTTAAAATATTTGTCAAAGATCTTAACTCAACGACTGTCGGGCGAAAGTGTTGAAGGTCAAACCTCCGCTGCTTATGTCGGACTGTGTAACATAAGACATTCGAAAGGTTAATTTGGTATCATCATTTATTAATTTTCCTACGATTCTTATTTCCAGATCAAGAAATTCCCTATCACGCAACGGCGGCAATAACTACGAATCAGCACGGACCACGCCACAGTACGTCCAATTAGAAATGTCACCAGACGACTCTAACCCCCAACTAATCTTCTATACACACGAGTGAAGCAAGAAACTTTAAGCAAGACTTGTGAAAAGTGACGCATGAATCGCGCAAATTAACCAAACACAGTGTAAAAAGTGCTAACATAAAGTGATTCAATTTCGAATAATTCAATTATGCAAGACTTTTTAATATGGTGTTAAAATATATGTGAAGTGTTAAATTAGCAGACGCTGAGCTAAGTGCTGCAATAGATATATGACTCAAGACTATTGAAAAATGATGCAAGAAATACAAAAATTGCAAGACTGTAGAACAGACTTGTTAGTGATCAAGTTTAGTTTTTTTTCTGTCTTTTAACTATGCTTTGGAGTAGACCAAAGGAATTTTACGTTAAAAAGTAATTCTAGTTTGGCAACACTAGGTTTTTCAGTGTTGTTTACTAACGAAATTGTATTGGCACCTTTTCTATTAAGTTTTTGCACTGTTTGCTACATTTAAATTAAATAGTTTGACAATAAATGGTTGCAGCTTAGAATGTTTAATAAATATTAAATCAAATGATCGAAAAACGTAATCATATACCATATTTTCAATGGACAACTGTACTTGGCCGTCAATATGAGTTTAAAAAAAAGTTCAGATCCTGAATAGTGTGGTCTCTGTCACTGGGCTCTCCTTCTAAAGGTCGAAATGACAACCAAAGTCGGTACTGTATATTTACAAAAACGTAAGCCTTCTAAACTGCGACTATATAAATGTATTGAGATCAGTAATACATACATATACCTAAAAACATTTTTTTTTCTTTAATATAGTCGTATGACTTGGCGTCAAAATAAATTGTCGAGAATAGATCCTGTTTTGAAGAACAACCTCTTTTTTGTAAAGTACTAGATTCTGCTCCCAGTTTCGTCAGGGTGTGGGGTTTGTTCATACAGGGTGAATTAAACTGTTATGGGTCTTTGTTATCTGAGAACAGTAGACCAAAGTGGTCAATACAATCGTAAGCTTAACTTTGGAAGAAACTTATAATTCAATTGTAGTTTCTTGATAAACCTACAAAGTACTAAACCATACATTTATCACCATTCTCTAAACTTTATCGTCGAAATATATCAGAGATAAAAAAAGACAACTATTTGATATATTTTGAGCTAGTAGGTAATTACACTTGTGCATGGAACTGCTGATTTTAAGCTACGAAAAATACCAACTCTAAGTGCTCTAGATGTACTAAATCTATGACAAAATGTTTTAGTAAATGTCCTTCACACCATGGTATAAACTAAGGAAATGTAAACCTTAAATTTTCATTTCAGTAAATAGAATTTACAATTTGAGGTTGTTCTAATACAGGATAAAAGATATGTAAATTTTGTACCATATAAATGCCAAAAAATAATATTGTAATATAATTTTTAATGTTAAGTAGAGGGGGGAATTCTTATGATTTTTCCCAAGGGTCTTCAACACATTTTGACTTCCATATCTTTAGTAATTAGGTCAGATTTTCAATGTCGATTTTTTATACTTAGTCATTGTCTCCTCATCATTGTATTCCTTGCTCTGTCTAAAAAATGGCTGTTATGATACTTGTACTGTCACCAAATGATAGGACCCAGGAACTTTGGATATAGTTGAAGTTAGAAACCGATGGATGTTTTTGAATAAAATTAGTAAACAGTTCATTAACCTTTTGAGCGCCACTCCAACAAACGTGCCCTCGGCGTCAGACTACGAAATAACATTGTCACGTAGTTGTGACCGTGGCGTGCGGGGCATATTTTGGTTTGTCATGTATACATGACTGAGGGTCAAAAGGTAAGTATAGTCCATTCGCGTTAAGAAAATAGTGAGTCATCTGACATAGACCAATCAGTATGTGTATCCTGTTAAAATCTCCCTCGGTGATTACCTAGGTGAAGTCAGCTGTCATAGCTAGGGATTTACAAAGCACTGCAATCAGATGACAGTTCACTTCACTTTGGTGTTCACCGAGGGAGATTTGTAACAGAATAGACAAACAGTACTTAGTGCTAGTGCCAATTGTAATAAAAAAATAAAAAAAACTAACTAATATGTGTGTGATTCTATGTGTTCTAAAAGGTTAGGAGATGAGATTAAGTGAGCTCACAAATAACAAGATAAGTGTAAGGAAATACTCGGGCGCCAGAGCTCACTAATGAAAAAGGAAACTGGATAGCGGAACGGAAAAGGTTGGACTTCTAATCTTAGGTTGGGAGGTTTGAAATAACTTATAAGCTCTTAAACAATGGCTCATTTATTTTAAATGCCGCAAGTTTTATGGTGAGCTGTCATCCGTCCGTCTGTTCTGTCAATCCCTAGGTGTTCACTGAAGGAGATTGTAACAGAATACCTCTACAGGTCGCAAATAATGTCGCTAATACCAATCACTCTTCAGTTGCAATGATGACTCACTATTTTCTTAACGCGAATGGACTATACATAGCGTCATTGACAGTCCGATTCCGCGTGACTAAAATTGGTGCCAATTCTGTTGTCTTTCTCTCCAATAAAACAAGAAAGAGACAGATATTAATTAATAAGAGGTGACAATTTAAGTTTAACTAAAATGTTCATACAGTTAATAGCTGTCATGTCAGAACGTATTGTTTAAAAACACGGCGAAGTTTAACTAATTTGACATTTATAACTTGGTTCTAATCTGTCGCCGTCTTTTTCTTTAGCTGCCTGGCAGTAAGAGATGCCAATTGTCAAGTTTAGTTGATGAGCAAAGGAAACCGGCGCCATTGTCAAATACCGCAAATTTCGGCCTTATGTAAAATCAGCGAAAGTGTACATTGGCGGTATTTGAAAATGTTAGTTACGCGGAATTATTTACGATAGTTTACTAAGTCAAGGTTTTCAGTGTTGTCTTAGGGTGTTACCAGACCAATCGATCGATCGTCGATCGACGGCATCGATCGATGGTAGAATGGATTAGTCGATGTTGATCTATAGTTTCTACTAGACCAATCGATCGACGATCGATCGATGGTAGAATGGATTAGTCGATGTCGATCGAGCTGCTTGATTATTATTAGTGATGGATTATAGCCGGAGTTAATTGATCAACGTCGACCGATGCCATCGACCGGCAATCGATCGATTAGTTAGTCGAACGGTATCCGTCCATCAGCCAAAGCTACCACACCAATCGATCAACATCGATCGATGTTAATCGATGGCATCGATCGATTGGTGTACTAACACCCTTAAACACCCATTATAATATTAACATAACAGTAATGTTTTGTCAGTGCTGATTCGGAAGAAAATTTTATTATGATGTCAATTTTAATACCTGTAAGTAGTTTTATTTCAAAACTGTTGAGAATTGCTTTAGGTAAGCTTCCATACACCTTCAAAAAAAAAAATTTTTGTCAAGACCCCACTTTTTCACGCGCAGTAGTAAAGAAAATTCCATCGGTGTTTAGAATAACTAATTATTTTTAGGTTTGTAGTCCTTTCATGTCGATATTTCGTTTCTTCGATTGCGAAAAGATTTCAACAAAATATTTAAGTTTACATAATAATCTTACAGCTGAACTTAGGCGACTACTAAACTTTCTACATATGAATTCCCCTTAAATGTATGCATGCAAAAATATCCGTAAAATAGGTTTAATTAAAAAAAAAAATTGTAAAATAATTTAGCTTTTGTTACGTTGGTACTCTAGTATTTAGTCAGGGAATTACTATACTCTATGGTCAGGGATAACAATGACTGCCAAAACCATAAATAAAAATGTTTTATAAATTTTGGAAAAAAAATATAGTCCAAGATATTTTTGCATGTATGCATTGGAGTTAATTTTTAGTTATTTTTTTTTTTTAAGTTTAGGGAATAAAATGTCGACGCTTCCTCACAGTAGATAGACAAAAGCAGTGTCTTTTTTTACATGTTAATGTTTGTACAGTTGGCAAAGGTAAATAAGGCGTGTTTCCAAATAACAATAGTTAAGTGATTATGCAACGTAATACTACTAAGCAGAGTCCATTTTTCATTCTAACAAAAACGAGTGACACTTTCAACAATTTCTAAATTCAAAAATAAATCTCTTCTGTTTAAACTTAACGTTGATATTTGCATGGAATTAAAATACTGCTTTTGCCTACCCTCTGTCGTAAGTCCTACTTGTCGTAACTGTAAATTTAAGGTTTTTATAATAAACGACTGATGCGATTGTATATATTATTATTTTCATGTAAGTGAATTGCTGTATTTGACGAGAATATGATGAAAGCTAAGAAAACTATGATTAAGTCAAAATTAAATCGATACTTACAAAATGGCGCATTCTGTAGTATTTTTCATAACATTACCATGATGCTCCATTTTGTTTGTGAATTTTAGTGTGAAATTACAGTTTCAAAGATGGTTACGTTTTTAGTCTTGTATAATTTTTTAAATACATAAAAAGAATTAGTCTACTTTAGTAAAATGTAAAAAAAATGGTTCAATTAAAGTTTATTAATGTCTAAGTACTAATTCTTTACTGACTTTAAAAATGTATAATTGTTAGTGTAAGTCAAAATACAGCAATGCATTGAAATGAGTTCTCTATTAGTGAGACAAACGAATAAAATGTAAATATTTATATAAAAATGTGTTTTATTAAAAGTAGTAAAAAAAAACGTACAGGTCGATCAGTCCGTGGATGCTCGGAAAGCCGTTGCTCCCGGACTCCCGACAGCAGACGGAGATGAGCGCAGCTGACAGGATTTCATTAAGGCAGTCGAAAATCAACTTTAAAATTATTGAAATAAAGTGAAAATATATGCTTGAACCTGACAAAGCAATGATCGCGCGTCCTCGAAGATACGTGGGAAGCCCGAATATGGAAAGTCAAGATTAACTACCATTGCTTCGGAAAGAACACACATCTATAGGAAGAAACGGCGCAAGAAACCCACAGGAAGTTTATGTTTTAAAACAAACTTTCTGTGGGTTTCTTTATAAACCAATTGATTGTACAGACGCCAGCACATTAAGCTATGCCAAACTGTCCAATTTTGCCAAATGAACATGAACGTTATTCTTTTATAATAAAGTTGAAAAACTATTTTTAAAAAATTGACAGATTGGGGTATCTTGATGTAATGGCCTCTGTACTGATGATTTTAAATTATACAAAGTGCTCATCACTCATCAACCTTTACAAGTATGAAATCAAAAGAAATAACAATTTAAGGGGCAGAAAAAAGCCGCCTATAAAGCCAGTTAGTGTCGCCTAGCAATATATTTCTTGTACTCCTAAATAACAAAAAAATAAAAATTTTGCGGTTAAGTCTCAACAATTCGAAGCTAGCCGGATGAGTATTTACAGTAAGAAAATTATTTACTATTCGTACTTTACACTACACTCGAAACTTTTAGGCTCACTTCGAATTATCGTGTCGTAGTTCAATCTTACTAGGTACCTACCAATTATGGTGTCGTAGTTCAATGACATTCTGAAATAAGTCGCGTAATGAAAATAAGAAATGTTAGGCGCAGCGCCCAATACCGGTGGGCATCGGTGCGGCTCGGTAAGTACAGATCGAGGGCGCCTGGGAGCTGCTTCGGGCGGCTTTGGGCTGCCTCGGCAGTCATAAGCTGTCTTCGGGTAGCTCGGGTGGCATTTTCGTGGCAGACACATCGCAGAACAGTGTCATAACGTTAACCGTTCGCGCCTCCGGCGCCTCCATTAGCTTGGCAACACCCAAAGAGGAAAATAAAAGGCAACAGCCTCATTAATTACACGTTTATGTTCGTTTTATTTGACGATGACAGAAGAAAAGTTGATTATTCTTGTACAAGCTCGCGAATGTCTGTATGACATAATTATCATCGCATAACCAACTAACCAACCTATACTAACAGCTTACACCAGACATAAGATACATTGGTTAATATTAAAACAAAAAGTAGGTATCTTTACCGAAAACAGTATTTCTACCATATTTTCTATGTTGCAAATCCCCGTATACACAACCATTCGATACGTTTTACAAAATGCAAACTTGATGACTTGATGAAGAAAATAAATACTTAGAGTAATTTCGCTGCATTCTAGAACGATTAAAAAATATTTTATTCTACTAACGCTTTTTGATGATAAAAACACGTGATATCAAGAAGCTTATAGATAAAAGTGGAGGCAACACTCTAAATACCTAAGTGAAGCCAACTGTGGGCAGACGCTCTCTTTCTAAATGCGTACATAAGATAAAGAAAACATATATCACTGTCTCGTTCTTATGTACCTATGCATTCAGAAAGAGAGCATCAGCCCACAGTTGGTTTCAAGCTTTTGTTCTAAGTGTTGGCTCCATTTATACCCTATATCTTCATGCGTGTTATCGCTGAACAAAAACCACAAGTTAAATGAAACGAAACGCATTCTAATAATTTTTGACAGTGACATTTAATCATCGACTCGAATGAAGTGACGTGTAAGCTGCATTCGTCGGCACCTTATAATTTCCTTCTTGGAAGCCCAAAAAAGCTCAAAATGAGCTTCAAACGTGATAAAAAAGAGGAAGAAGATAGTGGCGGCAACCCCTACCAAAACTTGGACAAAACTATCATCTTACAAGAAGCAAGATACTTCAACCAATCGCCTGTGAATCCGCGAAAATGTTCCCTGATTTTAACGAAAATACTGTATTTACTGAACCAAGGGGATCAGAAATTTACGACCCAAGAGGCTACGGAAGCGTTTTTCGCGACTACAAAGCTATTTCAGTCGAAAGATGTGATGTTAAGGCGTATGGTTTACCTTTGCATCAAAGAGTTAAGTACGATGGCGCAAGATGTAATAATTGTAACGTCTTCTTTGACTAAGGATATGACCGGCAAGGAGGATTTGTACAGAGCAGCTGCAATTAGGGCTCTATGCAGTATTACAGACAGTACGATGCTGCAGGCGATCGAGAGATACATGAAGCAGGCTATAGTTGATAAGAATCCAGCTGTGAGTTCTGCTGCGTTGGTATCGGCGTTGCATCTGTCTTCGACTGCTCCTGACTTGGTTCGTCGGTGGGCAAATGAGGCTCAGGTTAGTATTTATAATTTTGTTTACTTTCCCGATGCTGGGCATAGGTCTCCAAATAGTTCGGCATTAAATGTATGGTGTGTTATGTTATCAGATGGTTGGCAATTAAAAGACATGTTCTCTATATGAAGTTTATTAAACTGGTTTTGGACAGAGGTTGCTTTCGTAGATAAAGTTATGACTACTACATATGGTGCTCTACAATAGTTTAGAAAGTATCTGTAACTTTTCATTCTTTAATACATTACTTCTTAATGCATAGAATTCAATTTGCCCTAGCTCCGTTACCTAGTAAGAGTGACTAAATAATACTCATACTAAATAATACTGATTAAAATATTAGTTACGGTTAGATACCATATGAGTACACACAGTCAACAGCATAACTTTGTACCTACAGTTGCAATATTAAAAAGCAATTTTCTTGTGAGATTCAAGTTTGAAGATGTATTAGTCAAATAAAACCTATTTCATCTAAGTATGGGATTCAAAATACTATATATCTACACTAGTGAAGTAATGTTTGTATGTTTGAATTTAGGAGGTAATCTCCGAAAATGCTCATCCAATTAGAAAAATTTGTTCACTGACAGTTAGCTACAGTATTGCCGAGTGTCATAGTATATGTTTTATTTGATTTCCACACTGACAAAGTAGCACGCAGAAGGTAGTTTGCAATATTTTTCTTACTTATTTATTACTAGACTCAATAAAAATAAAATTGTGCCATAATTTTATTAATTAATTATGGTACATCAATTTACGTGCCACTAATACTATGCAAAAACAATTATAATAATAATTATAACAGCTGTTTCTTGTTACAACACAATGTTAAATAAATAATGAATGTATTAATTAGGTTATTTGTCAAAGTCATGAACATGCTTGCTACCTCTAAGTTTTCCATAATACAAAATGCTTATCTATTTTATACTTCCGCGGCTTTATCCACGTGGAAGTCAAGTACAGTCAACAGCAAAAGTAAATGATCAAAATCAGAAATTCAATACTAATATTGAATACTCATTCATATTCATACTTTTGAATCACTTCGACGCCTCACAGTTCTGACGTGAACTCCGTTTATTAGTATTGAATTTCTGATTTTGATCATATAATTTTACTGTTGACAGTACCTGTATCATACAGGGGGATGGGATGGGGATGGCAATAGCACAAAAAATTATCATGGTACGATTTGGTAATTTGGTGTAATTGTTTTTATTGAGCATTAATAATATTAAATTATGACGCCACAAGTTGCCGCTCTTTTCACAAGTTAGAAAACCAATATTTCATATGGTGTTTTATTTTGGTTACATTTATATGCTCTTTAGTATATCTGAACTTTTCTTTTGAATTTCGTTTTTATGATTTATTTGATAGTTTCAAAATATTCTTATGAACATAAACCTCTCTCAGAGATCGCCAACCAACCCGTGTTGGACAGCCATCATCCATCCCCTGCCAGCCACCTTTTTCAAATCGTTGGTTCAGCAGTTTGGATGTGGCAATAGGCTCAAATGATAATGATACTACCAAGTTTTAATTTTAGATCTTTATCTAATGCAATACATACTTTATTAATTAAATATTTGTTATCCATATCTGATAATGATTTGTATGGGTGCTTTTTAGTTTTCATTTTGTATATTTTCACCATATTATTTTAACTTGTATCATGCTTATATTGAGTCAGCCTAGAACTTAGCCCTCTTAGCTAACCCTCTAATGGAACAATAACAGCCTGGCATTTTTTTCTGTTAATTCATTTAACTAGGTACTACATTTAATTTTTTTCATATTACAGGAAGCCATCAGCTCCGAAAACGCGATGGTATCCTACCACGCGTTAGGTGTCGTTGCAGGCTCAAGAAAGAACGACAAACTATCCACTGTCAAACTGGTTACCCGCCTAGCTAGGGCTCCGCTAAAATCACCATACGCCCTCTGTCTCCTCATCCGTTTAGCTGCCCAACTAGTAGAAGACGACGATTCAGATTCAGCACAACCTTACATAGAGTTCATCGAGTGTTGTCTTCGTCATAAATCGGAAATGGTGATCTATGAGGCTGCGCACGCGATTGTCAACCTTAGGAAGACGGCTAGAGACTTGGCTCCAGCTGTTTCGGTGCTACAGTTGTTCTGTGGGTCCTCGAAAGCGTCTTTGCGACTCGCTGGGGCCAGGACTCTTGCTAGGCTGACGGCTAAACATCCAACTGCCGTGGCTGCCTGTGCAGTTGACTTGGAGAACTTGATTTCTGATCCAAATCGTTCTGTTGCTACGCTGGCCGTTACCACATTACTTGCTACAGGCGCTGAAAGCTCAGTCGATAGATTGATGAAGCAAATATCTAGTTTCGTGTCCGAAATTTCGGATGAATTCAAAATTGTCGTTGTGCGAGCTATAAGGAGGTTGTGCACAAAATTCCCGAGGAAACACCAGTCGCTGGCGGCCTTTTTGGCTGGCATGCTACGCGATGAAGGTGGATTGGAATACAAAGCAGCTATAGCAGATGCTATCATCGCTTTGGTTGAAGAAAACGCTGACGCGAAAGAGACAGGGCTGGCCCATCTTTGTGAGTTTATCGAAGATTGCGAACACACGGCTTTGGCCGTCCGTATTCTCCATTTGTTAGGGCGTGAAGGTCCAAAATCGCGTCAACCTTCAAGATACATTAGATTTATTTATAACAGAGTGATCCTGGAGTCTGGACCAGTTCGCGCAGCTGCTGTCTCCGCTGTAGCTCAATTTGGAGCCCAAAGACCAGAACTACTCCCAAATATTAGGGTGTTGCTCGCTCGCTGCCAATTAGACGAAGAAGACGAAGTGAGGGACCGAGCCATATACTACAGTGCGATCTTGGACACTGGAGATCAACAGCTTATTAATGATTACATTGTTAATGTACCCAAACCCAACCCGGTTCTACTCGAAAAGGCTTTAAGAGACCATCTAGCGACTACACCTGATGAGCCATTCAATCTATTGACGGTTCCCGCTGAAGAAGAGCACAAGGAAAGCAAAGAAGCCATCGTCGAAATTGAAGTGCGCAAACCAGTACAAATGTCCATTGAAGAAATATACGCGGAACAGTTAGCCAAAATTCCTGGCATTGAAAGACTTGGTCCTGTATTCAAAACGAATGTTCCAGTAGATTTAACCGAAGCGGAAACTGAGTATAGAGTCCGTCTTCTAAAACATGTGTACGCTCGCCATGTTATCCTGCAATTTGAATGCGTTAACACTCTAAGCGACCAACTATTAGAACAAGTTCATGTCAGGTTAGATGTACCACCAGAATATGATATAAAATCTATCGTACCTTGCCAAAAGTTGGCCTACGATAAACCGGGAAGCGTTTTCGTAATAGTCGAATACCCTTGTGCATTTTTGGACAGCTTAGGCACTTTCGGGGCTACACTCGAATTCGTAGTAAGAGATTGCGATCCTAATACAGGTATCCCCGATCCTGGTGAGGGATACGCCGATTCCTATCCTCTGGAAGAGTTCGAAATGGGATGTTCGGATCAAATTCGGGCTCGAGCTGGTTCCGATGATTGGGAACAAACTTGGGAGAGAGCAGCGAATGCACCAGAAGCAAGTGACACTTTTGTGCTGTCCCAAAATGGTATCAATGAAGCTGCTAGAGCTGTTTGCGAACATTTAGGACTTCCTAAGGGCGCTGTGGTGGGGGATGCTGTGAAGGATATCAGAGGAGGCGGTATTTTCAGGGGCGGAGCACCCGTGTTGGTGAGAGCCCGGTTAGCGGCTGCTGGTGGAGGCGTTACCATGAAGCTTGCTGCCCGATCCCCTAGGGAGGATGTGGCTCAGCTTCTATTGGCAGCTGTCGGCTAAAATTTAAATGTAGATGTCGTCAAAAATTCCGTATTGAAATAGGTCTTATTTATAAGTAAATATAGAACATTATATAAGTTTTATTATTCACCCTGAATATTCTTTAGAATTGTATCGGATGATTGTTTATTTAAATATCCAGTAGGCTTATTTAGGGCGTGGTCTCATTGACAGCTATAAAACTAATAAACTATTATTTATGATTTATATCCTGTCTAACCTTATAGATCGATTGCAGGTTTACTTTTCTTGAACTACAAAACAGCTCCTAGCTCTCAAAGGGACTGCGCACTTAGGTCGGCTTTGTAAAACGTAATAATATAAAAAAATCAAGTCGAGACACAAAGCAGAAGTTGTATGAAACATTCAGAAATGGCGTAAAACAGTTATTTGCTTTTGAAAACATAAAAGGAACGATGTCAGCGTGTCAAATTCTTTAATATGTATTTTTATTAATATTGTAAGGCGCCTGTTTTTACTACTTTGTAAGATTTTACTATTAAATATAGGTACGTCATAATAATTATTGCAAAAAAAAACAAGTATTGCCAGTTAATGCATAGTTTTCTGTATAGCTGTCAAAAATATAATAATCCCAAGGAAAGCACGATCACTAAACTGACTTAAGAACGTTCCTGAGGTAGTTGCGCGGTGCGGGAAGGTTGACAGTTGTCACAAGTTGACGTATCACTGAGCTGTCGCGTGAGTGGTCGGACTATAGAGTTATAACTTTTATTGGGTTTACTTCTGCCATAACGAAACAATCCATGTCAAAATTCATTCCTTTTTCGAAATAATAATATTGATTTTCAATATTTTACGTTTATTCATTTTATTATCTTTTTTAAGCAAAAGGTTTGGATGTGGATTGCCTCATTTTGGCAGAATTAAGATCTGTTGTAGAAATAGTAAATTAATTTGTTTGCTCATATTAATGTATTTCGACCGGCATTGTAGTTATTTTGTTGCCTACTGTAACCGAAGTATTCAAATAAAGTACTAAATATATCAAATATAAGCATTTTTATTTAATCACCATACTTTAATATCAATCATTGGAATGCTAGTCACATTTTCTGGTCATTATGGACATGGTTAAGCTACACTTGTCGTGGTAGGTTCGTGGATGGGGTGGGGTGGTCATCAATCAATTTCATGTCGAAACCCTCTCCGTGCCTCGGAAAGCACGAAAAGCCGTTGTCCCAGCTGTCAATCGTAGATCTTTGACAGTCGTTACAAGTAGACAGAAGCTAGAAAAACTGACATGAACCAGTTTTACCAAATACCAAGGAGTATCGTGTTCCCCAACAACTGGGTTGTGAAGGTCAGGTTGGCAGTCGCTCCATGTAACATACTGGTATTCAGCTGCATCCGGTTAGACTGGAAACAGACCCCAACATAGTTAGGAAAAGGCAAGGCAGATGATGATAACTTTCATGTAATAGGGGGTCAGCCTACTGCCATTAGTCTGACATAGATCCGGGATGGTGACTGTTACAGTTCGATTCAAACTTAATGGCGGCTGTGAAGTGAGCGGTTGGCTGCGCAGTACCCACACCTCACCCCCGCTGTCACGTGAAATTGTTACTGCGCAGCCACTCGCCTCGTGTTCAGAGCCGCCATTAAGTTTGATTCGTACTGTACCTAGTAATTCCTATTGGAAAAACTCCGGTACCTACTGATATCATTCATTGCACATCCAGACTGACTGAAATTAATGCGCGTTTTCACCACCATTAAGTGACAGTATACAATCAATTAGTTACCTACCTGAAAACATACGGTCCACGAGAACACTATGTGTACCTACCTATTTAAAGCTAGGCTAAAGGCATTGCTCATAAAAATAATGCTATAAATATTATAATTGAGTAAAAAAAAAGGTACAACCTGTTTGTTTTAATAATAATTATAAATCTATTCTTTTTATGTAGGTATAAAGCTAAATTTTAGTTTATTTAATTAATATAATATTTTAATTGTGAAAGTCAATCCATGTGATATTAGATTAACAGAAAGATAGTCTGCCATATTATTAGTTTTAAGTTACCTATCTTGCTGCGCCCTAACAGGATCATGTGGTCATGTACTCATTAGTTTAGATAACGCTATCGAGTTCGAATAAAACTCACACTAGGCTCTCAGATCTAAGTGATGATGCAGCCTAAGGAGGAGTACGCTTTGCTAGGATAAACCGGTTCATTCGTACCTTGAAGATACCCAGATTATTATATGTATCGGGGAATAGAGAGGCGGGTTGTGAATTCCAGTCTGGCAGTTCGCACAATAAACGTGTATGCAAAGCGCTTGGTTCGAGACCGTGGAACTTCAACCGTATAGTGGTGACGCTCGCCGTATCCCTGCTGTTCCAATAATGGAATGGACTTTTGTAAGTTGTCTCCACAAAGTAAACTAGTATAACAGTACTTCGTGGTTTTGTCTGACTTTCCATTTAGAATTTTCTACTGAATCATGAAAAACGATTGCATCAAATAGAGACACGTTCTGCAAACCCGCCTATTTTTTATACTCTCACAAAGTAATCACTGTTGTGTCATAAAGAATCATGGAAGAATTTATACAAAAAAAAAAATGTTTAGAGAAGTTGAAATTCTAAATCTTATATTCTTGGGTACCTAAAGAGTATCTTCAGGCATTTATATTATTATTAAACCCCGCAAAAAAAAAGTGAATAGTTTAACGAAACGACAACCTTTCGAAGTTCTTACACTGAAATTGCATCGTTTTATGGGAAATAATATCACAAATAACAATATACTTTTTTCCAAACACTTGTCACATCACTTGTCTGCCAGTTTTATACTTCCGTTCACGTCGCTTGTCACTCTTATTTTTTATAAACACAAAATGGGCATCGAGATGAAACGAGAAAGTGTTATTTTAATTTCGTAATATTTTAGTTATGCGGTGGTTTAAAAATATGCTAAGTATATCAATCTACTCCTGGTAATGTATTCTTCATATTGGAAAATATTTGAAACCCTCTAAATTATAATTTTTTTTCATACAAATGAATGTATGGATCTCGCCATGGTTTTTTAACAATCAGAATTTAACAATTTTATACAATTTCGTCTATTAAAGTTGCGAAAAGGCGAGGCAGAGTTGTCGTAAAACGGTGTGTTAAATAAAAATACACAGTTCATAATTAAATCTCTTTTTATTAAATCAACTGCTTACAAAATAAACTGATTTAATTAATAAACCAGTGCTGGTTGTGGTACAGGAATCTAAATCAATCCTTATAAACTATGTCCGATTTTTGAAATCCTAAGATAAACAATCAATTGCTAATGATTGGATAAAGTTACAGAGTCGGGCCGCTATTTCGACTGTGGGGTAAATCTAACTAATAAGAAAAACTATGGAATACGTGTTATCTTTTCTATTTAAACATTACTTTCTTAAATGTTGTTATCCGTTTTTTTTTTCTTTGTATTGATGATTATCTTACATAATTACGCGTCCAAAGGACTCTTCACGTGACCATTTCTGGCTGGCCATTTCTTGGGCCAAAGAATTACCATTGCCATACAATGTGCTAATGCGCTAGCCTTTTGGCCACTTGTCCCATTGAGAGAGACGAGTTTTTTTCATTGTACATAATATTTATATTTAATTGATATGTAATTTGATATTAAAAAATATAATTGTAATACTAGAAATTTGAATGAATACTGTGTAGATGTAAGATCAGTTAGAAAATATCAATCATGTTTATCTCAAATATTGCCCGTGTGAACTAAATTGTGTTTTATTGAACAGATCCCTCAATACAACTATGCTAAAATAATAGTTACAATTGCCCCACAGTCGAAATTGCCCCGGTCGACAGTACCCGGAATTTAATAAGATAGATGTATGAATGACAAGGACAAAGCATAACCTTTTCTACCTTTAATGTGTAATGTTTCTTCGAATCAGAATATTCAGTAACAACGTGCCAAAATATCCAACCAATAACTATTGAATATTTAGAGCCAGATTAAAAATACGAGTATAGACACCACTCAAAAAAAAAAAAAAGACTTTTATCCCTTAATTTTTAATTAACTGTAAAATTAGATTTTTAGTTGCTTTGACATAATTTAACTGTCAATTAAGTTAGAAAATAATTGTCGTCTCAGTTTGCTATTGACAAACAAAATCTATGGGGGAGTCGCGTTTTGTCAGCTGACAAAAAGTATGTCAATTTATTGGTGATGTCTAAATCCTTATTCCTCAAAAATCGGGCATTAGTTAAACTTCTTTTACAAATTATTGGCGTACATGGATAAAAATAGGTAATGACCCCTATGATCAAATCTTTTTGTTTAGAGAGCACATCAACTGTCGAACATAATAACTATAATATGGTAATTTAATATGATTCAACGATAAAAAATTATATTACGCACAGGACAGAGCATTAAGCTTGAGTAGTTGTCTCTTATTTACTGCCAATTAACTTAGATACAATAGAAATAGAGGTCATATTGAATGTGCGGTATAGATCATAAGAAGGTACCGGCAGATGTCGCTACGACTATGAGCGAAGCCGGCCCGTGACATAACAATTGTTCCGTGCGAGCCAGCCGACCGCTCAGCCACTGCGCCGACCGTGTCGTCGATAAATATCGGTGATTAATTTTAAATCTATTCTAAGCATAACTTTCAGATCTACATTGAGCTGATAAGGCTGGATAACAACTCAATTGGCATACTGAATTAGTTTGACATAATTAATTTAACACTTACAGCAGGGCTAGTCCGCAAGTTCCGAGTTGCTCAGCGGACAATGAAGAGCAGTGCGCGGAGTTTCTCTGAGAGATGGAATTTGCAACAATGAAATCTGGAGGAGGACTAAAGCCACCGACATTTCTCGCAGAATCAGCAAGCTGAAGTGGCAGTGGGCTGGTCACGTCTGTCGCAGGACCAATGGCCGATGGAGACCGCGAACCAGTCCTATGGACGATGACCTGAAGAAGGTAGCCGGTAGTGGCTGGATGCGGAAGACCGAGGACCGGGGAAAATGGCGCGCCATGACGGAGGCTTATGTCCAACTGAGGACCTCTATTAAGCTAAAGTAATGATGATGAGGGTGAATGACCTTAATTATTGAGCGTTTGTGCGTTGGATCGTTTTAGCAGAAATAAACTCGATTAATCAACATTAACTGCTCAACATATTGCTGTTCTGTCTACCATTACTTGGCAAAGTAAACTCTGTGAATCATATACATTAAGTATTTTACTTATAAAATTTTTATACATACAATAATTTCTAATAAGGCATTTGACTTAAGATCACATAATAAGCAAAGATATAGAAAAAAAATTTGCAAGTAATATAAATGACATATTAGTGAATATGTACATTTAAAAAAAATTACTTACAATTAGTACTTTGTAAACTTAAAAAAATATGAAGTTCTCTACATCACAGAGGTAGGAATGTATATCGCTCTAGGCTTAAGGTTATCTGGTCCGGACAAGACACCAGTTCGCCAATTAGTTCACTTGACAATTCAGTCACTGATCGTTCACTGGTCTCATGTATATTTCAAAACAGTTCAGTGAGTTAGTCTTTGTAAGTTAACTCACAAACTGTTCTCGTGTCCGGTGTAAGTCAATTTACCTGCATTGACTTACCAGAATAAGGCTACGTTTTACCAGAGATGAGCGAGGATGTGTATAAAACTAAACAATTACATCGCTAGCTAGTACAAGTTATGACAATGAAGCGGTATCATTGGTAATTATCACACACATCGCTCGCTACACATCGCATCTCTGGTCTAAACGCAAACTAATGATGATGTTAATGATGTTTAAAAAGGTCGATAAAATAGTAGTGATAAAAATAATAAATATCTAATAGACATTTATTACAATTATTTCTGCATAGTCAATCCCTAGCATTGGTTGGGATGACAGGTCACTTCACCTAGTGTTCACCGAAGGCGATCGTTGCAGAATACATCGGATGATGTCACTCACCTATATTCACTGACGATCATTTTTACAGCAAAGCACTGCTGATGCTCGCTAATTATTTTTAAACTTAATCTTATTAAGTATTACAGCCGGTGGGGTTTATATGTAATTCTAAGCTAGAGTAAAAAAAGGCCGACTTGTATTTATTGTTGCACCGTTTTAGCAAGACCGAAACAGTCATTGCTCTTTGCCTAATATCTCTTTGTAAGAACCTTAACTATAAAAAGGCAACCTGTATCTATAGATGAGCCGTTTTAGCACGGAAATTAACGGGCATTGCCCTTTCCCTATCATCTCTTAGGGCGGGTTGTTTCAAACAGTCGGTTAACGTTGCATACGGACGGTTAAAAAGTTACTATGACGTGCGATGTTTAACGTACGTTAAATGTAACGGGTTGTTTCATGACATAAAAATCCGTCAGTTAAAGTTATTCAAAAAGAGATACCATAATATTTTGATGTTTGAAGTAGCTGTTTGACAACACAAAATTACGATGACTCGGTCGGTTATGGCAATAGTAACTTTTTGACGTATGATTTTGTGAAACAACCCATTTTTTAAATTTAACGATAGTTAGCGCCATTTTTGACTATTACCGGTCAGTAATGGTTAGTTGAAGCAACCCGCCCTTAGTGTGTACCTGAACAAAATAGCGCTACCTGTATCTACAGTTGAGCCGTTTTAACATTGCAATAAGTCATTGACCTTTCCTTATTACGTCTTCGTAGGACCAGAACAAAAAAAGGTCACCTGTATCTACAGTTGCACCATTTTTCAGTTCCACGGCAATTAACGGTCATTGGCCATTTCAGTGTAGGAACTTAAAAAACCTATTAATCGTTTTTAATTAGTGAAACATATTGACGGATACAAGATAATGTCATTAAAAAATTATACTGCCTGTTTTGATTCGTATAATCAACCAAATGTCTTTCAAATCACAATTCCCATACCGTCTTTTTTTATGTTAACAAAACAACTTTAGTTAAAATTCATATTTTTTGGCACATTTAAGGTAAAACTAAATACCTATTTCAATTCTCTTATTCGAAAATATTAAAATATCTAATACTAGTATTAATAGTTTCTGCATTGGTCGATAGGGCTTCAAAATCTCCTATAGTAATAGACACTATGATTTTCAAAGCACTTTCCAATATGAGAGCTTGTTCCAAGCATTTGATTACGATTTGCCTGAAAATTAAGAAAAAAGAAATGATAGATTGATCATGGTTAAGAGCATCCATCCCGTCATATTTCCCATACAAACGCTCGTACGTGATTACGGCGTTATAACAAATTATTCTCCAAATATTTTTAACACACAGGTATCATGTGGTTTAAATCTAGGTTTGTATGAAGCCAAAAATAAACTTTTTGGAGAAACAAATTCAGTAACCACGTCTGAAAATCAGCTTTTTTGCAGTTTTTATCTGAACTTTGGCCGTTCATATTGCACTCATATATTGAAAAAGTAAAAAAACAGCGTCATAGAAACCTTGCACATGTAATGGAGATTCTAAATTACAAACATTATTACCAAAAACTTGTAAGGCTTTTTCAAATACACGTATTTCCTGGAACAAGTTTTGTGAAATTTCCGCGCGCCAATTTTCCGGCAATGTTATCGCATTCTCACTCACTCGTTTGTTTTCGAGCTTTGCGTTGGTTGAAACAAAAAAAAATCAATTACGCTCGCGTTGAAGTGCTCGATGGGGATGGGAGCTCTTAAGAGTGGCCAACCCGTCTTGACACCCATACAAACGCTCGTACATGATGGCGTTATAACAAATGTCCCTTCAGATATTTCGAACATACAGGAATGTTGTGGTTTATATCTAACTACCTATGTAATAAAAAAGAAATGAATTCAGAAAAGACGTCTGAAAATCAGTATTTTTGCACAAAAATGTTATCGGAACTTTGGCCGTTCATAATGAACTTGTACATTGAACAAGTAAAAAATACATCGTCAACGTTGTTTCTTTGACAGAGGTAGCTTGGGATCTCGAAGGCTACTTTTTTTAGAGTTCCGTACCCAAAGGGTAAAAACGGGACTCTATTACTAAGACTTCGCTGTCTGTCCGTCCGTCTGTCTGTCACCAGGCTGTATCTCAAGAACCGCGATAGCTAGACAGTTCGAATTTTCACAAATTATGTATTTCTGTTGCCGCTATCATCATTTCATTTCAGCCTAAAGACGTCCACTGCTGGACATAGGCCTCCCCAACCAAGGGGAGGGTGTTTTGCCATAATCGCCACGCTTGGCAGGCGGATTGACGATCGCAGTATGGTTGTTACAAAGGCACAGAGAACGCTGCTGCCCATTATCTGGTGAGTCCCTTAGTCGCCTCTTACGACACCCACGGGAAGATATGGGATGGTGCTATTCTTTACGTCCGACACCACGCGGACGTTGCCGCTATAATCGTTTGCAATCGCGACACCAATGCACGCAGAAGAAATCGGGAGCAAAACCTAGTTATCAGACTATGGGAACGCCAAAAGGAGGGTCATAATAGCAGTCCATGTACGTACAGATTAGAGATGCCACGAATATTCGGCAACTATTCGGTATTCGGCTATTCGGCCACTTTTTTTCGCTATTAGGTATTCAGCCGAATATTGCAATCTATTCGGCCGAATACCGAATAGCAAATCCATACTTTAATATTATAAATGTGAAAGTAACTCTGTTACGCTTTCACGATGAAACGGCTGAACCGTTTTGATCAAATTTGGTACGAAAATAGTTTGAACCCTGGGAAAGGACATAGGCTACTTTTTATTCCGCGACTTTGCCTGCAACCACGATAACCGACATTCACGCGGACGAAGTCGTGGGCAAAAGCTAGTCATGAAATAAAAGAACGCAAAATATGACTTATAGAAATGTTTATTTAACCAACAAATTAACATATTAATATTTAAAATCTACCACTGGTAAGTAACGATGAATGATGAACTTTTTTTCAGCATTTGTCGATAACAGACGATTGCGTTTTTCCTCATAAATAATACCTGCTTCCGAAAACAGCCGCTCACTTTATACCTCTTCCGGTGTCCGGCTATTTTGAAAAATATACACTGCAACCGGGATTTTGCATTAAATGGAATCATTTTGCTTTTCTCGAACACATGGTGATATTTCTTAAATTAATCAATCGCATTAAAATATTTAGTACCTATAGGACGTACAGTATGATGCACAAACAATCAACAAATAAAGCGTGTTGTGACACGACCGCGACCTAATCACAAATGAAGCTATACTACCTGCGCCTCAGTGGCGTGCCTAGGAGTCAAAGTTAGGGCAAGCCCGACAGATGTCAGATGTCGGATGAATAGGTACCTACTCAGAGATATTTTATTTTTTGAGCTTTCTTTTTATTGTCTTGCATTATTGATTGCAAGCCTGGCTTTTGGGCTTTAATGGAAGGCACGCCACCGCTGCGCCTACGTACTGCTTTAGCGACGCAAGTTTAAACTCGTAAGTGACGGACGAGTTGTGACTTGACTCCCGCGGAAAGTATTAAGTGTTGCCGAATATTCGGCAGCCGAATATTCTGCGCTTCGGCCAAGAGCCTTACCGAATATTCGGTAATCGGCCAAATAACTATTCATGGCAATAGTTATTTATGCCACGAATAGTTTATTATTCAGTTGCAGTTGCAGTTTCAGTTGTTTGTTATTCAGTTGTTTATTATTTAATCATCATAATTAAGCTCTAGTCCAGATGTACCAAACTATCTATGAAATGGCAGTTTCTGGGACTAACACGAGACATGGTCGTCTTTTGTTACTTAAGACGGCCCTTCCCTGTCTATCGTCGACGCGAGCATGATTAATTTTTTTTTGTTTCTTCCAACGCAATGTTGGAAAACAACCGAGTGAATGAGAACGCGATAACATTGCACGAAAATTGACGCGCGGAGATTTCACAAAACTTGTTCCAGGAAATACGTTTTCAAAAAGACTTACAAGTTTTTGGTAAAAACGTTTGTAATTTTGAATCCATTCCACGTTCATGACGATGCTTTGTTGAGTTTTTCAATGTATGAGACATCTTCTTCATCAACCTTAAGACGCTCACTGCTGGGCATGGTCACCCCAAGGGGGGTTCAGCCGTAATAGCCATGCTTGGCCGATGCATGTTGGCGATCGGAGTAGAAGTTATAGTACTCAGAAGGACGCTGCTGCCCATTCTCTGATCAATATCCCTCTGTCGCTTTCTACGACACCCACCGGTAGAAATGGGGTGGTGCTATTCGCTGTCGGCACCACACGGCAACACAAATTGTACGGCACGGTCACGGTATGAGACTATGAAAGGCCAAAATTCAGATAAAAATGTGCAAAAAAAAACTGATTTTCAGAAGCCTTTACTGAATTCGTTTCTCTAAGTTTCTTTTTCGTACATAGAAACCCCAAGATACCTGTGTGTTCGAAATATCTGGAGGAACATTTGCTATAACGCCATAATCAAGTACGAGCGTTTGTATGGGAATTATGATGGGCCTCTAAGATTGTTGACGAACATCCACTTATTTCACACATAACATAGTTGGCCTGTATGTATGTATTTACCTGTATCGCGTTATTCTCTTGTCCGTAGTAGCTTCGACGCCAGCGTTTCGTAACAATGTCTTCAGTACTGTCTCCTCTGTCGATTCCCTTTTGATAATCCTGAAGAAGGAAAAATATTGATAGTTGACTTTAAGGCGCTAACAATGACAATCACGTCAAAATGTGTAGTGTAAATGATTTGAAAAAAATATATGTTAAACTAGAACATTCTCTTAATCATTTAGTATGTGAATATTTTTGATTAAGTACATATTAAATAGTTTAATTAAATCGTGAAGTTGTGTCTGACGCGGACAAAACATTGATAATCACACAAAATCTACTAGGAATATTTAAACAAAACTTTTACTATCTTACAGACAATTTTATTATCTATCTTTTAAGTATACGCCTTTCTTTTTAGTTAAAGAATACTATATTTTATTTAATTTTTTCGGACAAAGTTTGAGAGTTTTGGACGCAGCGTATACGATTCTCTGGTCGCTCAAGGTCGCTGGCGTATATCGTCGCCTTAAGACTACTGTGTATCTTAATTTTTTGTACATCAATGGTTTAATAAGAAAAAAAAACTAACCTCCTCAACAGTTGAATAATAGCGACCATATCTTCTAACGACTTGCTAGCTTGATTATGTAAAACATCCTTCCTTAGTTCAGATAATTCTTTCTTACTGATTTCATCAACGAATTGAGTACTGAAAATATAGAAATACGTATTAATATTAAGGCTATTCTCCCGAAAGAATTAGTTTAGGGGGAGATTTATCTACGGAGTGAAATAAGACACATCAAAGAACCATTGGTGCCAATTCTGTAGTGCAAGAGTTAAGCTATTTATATCTGTTTCTCTCAAATAAAACAAGAAAGAGACAAATATTAATAAGAGCTGTCAATTTAAGTTGATCTAAAATATTCATACAATTTATAGTTGTCATTTCAGAAAGTATTGACTAAAAACACAGCGAAGTTCAAGAAAAAACTAATTTGACATTTCTTACTTAGTTCTTATCTATCGCTGTCCTTTTCTTTAGCGGCCTGGCAGTAAGAGATGCAAATAGTCTAACTTTAGTTTAGTTTGGAAACATATAATCACCATCATCATAACAGCAGTAGGACGTCCAATGCTGGACATATGCCTCCCCTATAGATTTTTTGACGTGATAACGTCTTATAAATCGATGAACACCGGCTGCACGCACGAAAAAGTGTCACGTTCCGTCTGAGCCTGAGCGTGCAAGCGAGAGGGCGGAACAAGCGATAGAGAGGCACGATCGGCCCAAGCAATAAGCTCCGCCCACCTTGACGGAAGCCATTATTTGCTTATGTTATATATGTTAGCCATCATGTTTCTTTATGACGTTATCACGTAAAACTATCGTCCGTAAACAGACTTTACAGACAACAATTTTTTTTTTATGGGACTTTGCCACCGCATTATTCAAATTCAAATTCTTTATTCTCTAACCACTGCAACTCCTGTAAATCAGAATCTACAGTGGTGACCACCAGAAAAGCGCCAGAGCAATGAAGCTTGACGAGTGCCAGAGAAACGATTCAACTGTCTTGGATCCCGCGACGAAAAGAAAGAAAAAGGTTAGTTTTTCCTATAAATTTCCAAAAGTTGCTGTTTGAATCAGCTTGCATCCAGCCCACAGATATAGATAGACCCTAGATAACGCAAGTATCACGATCTGTATGAAAACCAAGCGTGCCATTTTTTGACTACCTATTATGAGGTCACAATAATTTGTTTTTCTTAAATTTGGTATTACCAGGTATTACTGAGGATATTAGATTAAAAATAATTGTTTTTTTAAATTAATTACGCATTATATTAATCACAAAATGACTTACCGATGGAAGGAAACGTTTACTTTATTTTTTTACTTAGGATTTTTGTACGTAAGCTAGGCACGAAACTAGGCACGCGAAATAGTTGCTCTTGCGTTATCTAGGTCTATCTATATCTGTGATCCAGCCTGTGTATGTACACTGTACAGTCAGCAACACAAGAAGATTAAAACTATTACGTTTTCATATCCTCTAAAAAGACACAAAATCAAATACGATGTAAGTAATACTTTACAGTATTTCAGATCATAGTCAAGAGTTTATTTTATCTTGATTTTCTATCCTGTCCGTATTTCCTCTTGCTCAAGAATTATGATTTAAAAATCTGAAATGTTAATCGACTTTCGTTGCTGACCGTACCTGCGGTCTTTATCAGGTCGTCGGTCCACCTTGTGGGAGGACGTCCTAAGCTGTGTTTGCCGGTACGTGGTCACCATTTGAAACAATATACAAAACACCGATAATATTACCAACGGGGCACAAAACTACAACTATGGGCTACTACTGGGAAATTCCTGATAAGAATACGACCTAGGTTTCGAACCCAGTAAATCTTGTAACCGTGTAACCTTTTGACCGCCATAATCATGTATATGTCACAGTCAAAACTACTTTTGACTACAAAAAACAGTCAATAGTACTTTTGAACGGTTTAAAGAATCATGGCAGGATTTGTACAAAAACAATTAAGCTGTTTAGAGAAGTTGAAATTCTAATTCTTATGTTCTTGGGTACCTAAAGAGTATCTTCAGGCATTTAGAGTATTTTTAAAACCCCGCAATAAAAAGTTAATAGTTTAACGAAAAAAATATTTTAGAACGAAACGGCGCCTGACAGTAACAGTGACACTGACAGCCGCGCGCTGAAATTGCACACTTGTCACATCACTTTTCTGCCAATTTTATAGATCCGTTAACGTCGTTTGTCACTTTCTTTTTTTATAAACAGAAAATGGGCTTCGAGGTGAACCGAAAAAGTGTTATTTTCATTTCGTAATATTTTAATTATACGGGGGTTTAAAAATATGCTAAACTGTATATCAATCTACTCCTGGTAATGTATTCTTCACATTGGAAAATATTTTAAACCTTCAAAAAATTTTTTTTTCATACTTATGAATGTATGGATCTCGCCATGATTCTTTATTCTTAATACTTAAAAACCTATTAGGTTAGTAGGTTTATTTTTGTGACCCTGTTAAAACATTTGTTTTGTAGTGATTCTTATACCTAGGGCATTTCGTATTTTTTGTTTTTGTAACGCAAATGCGTTTTATCTTAATAAGGCTTTTGACTGAAGTCAATCAAAAGTAGATTTGACTGGTTAAGAGTTACGACTTAACATGACAAACCAAAATGTGCCACGGTCACGACCAAGAAGCTTACAGATATAAGTGGAGCCAACACTCTAAATACCTAAGTGAAACCAACTGCGGGCTGACGCTCTCTTTCTGAATGCATACATAAGAACGAGACAGTGATATGTGTTTTCTATATCTTATGTATGCATCCAGAAAGAGAGCGTCTGCCACGTTGGCTCCACTTTTATCTATAAGCTTCTTGGTCACGACTACATGACAGCCTTCTAAACGTAATTCATAGCTAGGCGACGAGTGCACGTTTTTGCTTGTCAAAAAGTTAACGAAAAAGGGCAAAAAAGTAGTGAAAAATAACTTACACAAACGTATATATCACTTTGAAGGAAGTACTCAATTCTCTCAGGAATATTTTGACCATCGAATGGGCGTAGGTACTGTCGTTTTCAAAACCAGAATCATTAGTACTGTCATCTTGTACAATTTGAGCCGTTTTATCTGAATTTACAATCTGCGTTTCAGAATTGTCAAGATGTGTTCCAGAATCGTTATGCGGAGTTTCAGCATGTTCGATTTGTGTTACGGAGTTTTCAATGTTAATTTCGGAAATGTCAATGTCATTTTCGGAAATGTTAATGTGAATGTCAGAATTATTGGTGTAAGTCTCGCTCTGGACTTCACAATTATCTTTATCCGTTTTATTTTTGGAAATTGTATCATTATTATCTGATACAGAATTGAAATAATAACTAGTAACTGTGTCAACTTTTTTTGATTTGTTACTAGAATCGACTTTGACAGTATTTTCAGAATCAAATGTGTAATTATTATTCTGAGAATCAACTTTGTAATTATTATTTTTAGAATCGATACTAATCGAAGGCGATAAGTAAAAATCTTCTAAAATTATCGGATTCGTTAATCCATAATCATCGTCATTATTCTCATGATTTCTTTCGGATGTTTTATTTTTTTCGGAAATAATATTAAATTCTAAATTTTCGTCAACAGAAGGTTCGTATATTTCTGAATAATCTAGCATATCCAAATCTAGAGGCTCTTTATTTTGTATTTTCATCTCATATTCATCTATCAATTTGATGTTTCTTATTATTTTTGGCTCAACTTTTTCAGAGTTTCCGAGAAAACTGTTCTCATGAGCCGTAAAATTTAATTCTTCAGTAACTTTTGATTCCACATGCTTATCTTGGTTTACATTTTCAATAAGTTTCTTCAAAGGTGAATTCTTTTCTTGCTCAGTTAAAATTTCATTATCTTCTGAAGCAAAATCTATGTTGTTATAATTACAGTCATTAACTCCCATTACATTAGTTCCAGTTTCTTTTGCAGCCTTAACGTCTTTATTTTCAATACTATTCGGTTTGAGAATTTGATTATTTTCAAGCAGCCTTATTAGTTTAGGTCCATCTTTACTCTTATTGGCTGAATTATTTACCATCGTATTGTTAGAAAGAGACATATTTTTACTTTTATCTATTGTCAATAGATTTAGATTTTTACCTAGCGTCCTTACTACTCTGAATTCGGAATGCTGAAATAAAACAAAAACAAAAATGTTAAAAAGTTGTTTTTTTTTTTTACAAAAAACTTAAAATTTTCCAGTAATGTTCTCAACACTATTTGCTTAGTGGTCGAACTTTGACCATGTTTTTTTTTATAACATTGGCCCGAAATCACGTGGGTGCAATTACAAATATATGAACTCACATACACAAACAGCAGCCAGACCCGAAACAACAACCTGTAGCTCATACTTATATTTGTAACAATATTTGTAACGTGCGGGAATCGAACCCGCGACACGCGACACTGCGGTAACAGTGCCCTAAAATAGTTTTTTTTCTGAATGGCATCTCGCAATTCAACCTATGAGGTTGTTGGCTGCTTAATCGGACAATCCTGTGGTGCCTTAAAAATGATTTTTAAGGCCTCCAGCCAGGCTTATGGCGTTGTAATATATGCAATGAAATGTCGTGATGGCCGTAGGTATGCATGAGGTTGTGGGTTCGAAACCGGGCAAGTACCAATGCGACTTTTTTAATATCCATATGTACTTTCTAGATTTATGTTGAACATCACTGACATCAGTGAAGGAAAATATCGTGAGGAAACCTGTACTTATAATTGATATAAGTCTGAAGTCGCCAATCCGCCTTGAGCGCACGTGGTGATCAATGCTCCTGCCTTCTCTGTATGAGAAGGGGCCTTTGCCCTGCAGTGGGACAATTGGGTACTTGACACCACCAATCAATTGACATACTTGTTATGAGCTGTCAAAACGAGATTCCCCCATAGATTTTGTATGACAATAGCGGCCTGTGACGTCACTTATTTACCAACTCAATTGACTAACTTAATTGATTTCAAAGCAACTTAAAATCGTTTTTTACAGTTATTGAAAATTAATCGGGTTTTCCGGGCTAAAATAAATATCGCATTTTAAGATAAGTTGTATTTTGGAATTATTGGTTAATGGTGTCAACAACCCAATTATAGGCTGGTTACTATTATTATGACAAATGACACACCAAACGCACGATTGTGTACAGCGCTGTGCATCTACGCATTGTGACTTGAGTTTGGTGTGTCATTTCTCATAATCTATACACTAATATTATAAAGCTGAAGAGTTTGTTTGGTTGATCGCGCTTATCTCAGGAACAACTGGTTCGAATTGAAAATTTGTGTTCGTGTTGGATTGTCCATTCATCGAGGAAGGCTATAGGCTATTTAACATCACGCTACGACCAATAGGAGCGGAGCATCAAACAATTAACGCGGGTGAAACCGCGGGACACAGCTAGTATTGCATATATTACAATGCTAATGCTATCCCTAAGCTGCGCCGCACTTTAAACGTTAACAAGGTGTAAACTGAAAACCCGAAAACAGTGTTAAAGACAAAAAAATCATATATTTTGTTGAGCTACGCGAACATGTATGGATTAGTAGTGTATTTTTTTAAATTTTTGGGGTTGACCTGAACTAAAAACATGTTTATAATGATGAACGTCATAAAGATTATCACTCACCACTCACCTAACCTAACCCAAATGATTCACCAACAATAGACGGGATCTGGCGCTTGGCGGCCGCTACCGCGGCACCGCTCGCTTGCCTTCGCGCTTTAACGGTCACAGTTTTTAACCTAACCCAAACGATTTTCTCAGTGGTATAGCTTTAGACCCACTATACCATCAGGGCCAGTGGTATGGTGGGTCTGCTATCAAGACTATGATGAAAAGTTGTAGAATAACCTGTTTTCGGGTTTTTAGTTTATGCAGGCATATTATTACATCTGTATTCCCCAAATTGAATAATAAAAGAAAATAAACTTACATTTTCAATATTATGATTTTGGTCGTTCAAATGTTCAGTGTTACAAGCCCATTCTTTGAAATGCTTTTTCAAATAGTCTTCTACGTATGATGTTTTTTTGATGACTGTAAATTAAATTAAATCTTTTTTTATTTATAGGGATGGATCTATTTGACTCCGGCACCTCTATGAGCGTCGGAAATCTCGTAAAGCTGTTGGCCATTCGTCGATTTTTCATCATCATTACCGTCGTGTCAACCTTTAGACGCCCACTGCTGGGCATAGGTCTCCCCCAATGGAGGGTTCTGCCGTAATCGCCATGCTTGGCTGATGCATGTTGGTGATCGCAGTAGGTGTTATGGTACTCAGAAGGTCTCTGCTGCCCGTCCTCTGGACAATATCCCTCTTCTACGACACCCACGGGTAGAAATAGGATGCTATTCGCGGCCGGCACCACACGGCTCAAAATAGATAGATAGATCTTTAGATTTATTTATTTTTTGACGTGATAACATCTTATAAATCGATAAAAAGTGTCACGTTCCATAAGCTCCGCCCACCTCGATAAGCTCCGCCCACCTCGACGGAAGCCATTATTTGTTTATGATAAACATGTTAGCCATTATGTTTCTTTATGACGTTATCACGTAAAACTATCGTTCGTAAACCGACTTTACAAACAACCAATTTTTTTTTATTTTATTATGCTTCAATTCTATGCAGACAAAGTCGCAGGCAGAAACTAGTAAATTATAGAAGGAGGTTTTACTCACATATAGGCCGGCTTTCGTCTTCATCCTTATCGCTTCTGATAACAGGAGATCTTACTAATTCTGGGTCCATTTCCTTAGTATTATTGTCTATGTTACTCTGTAAAGAGTTCAGACGTAGTTCTGCTTCTTTTAAGTCTTCGTTTAGGGGGAGGATGTTCTAGAAAATTTATAAATATGGTTTTTTTAAACATACTGGGAATTTCTCCTATATCTTGGGTGCGTTTACAAACATATAAACTCACATACATTAGCAGCCAGACCCGGAACAAATGTCTGTAAGCCATACAAATATTTGTTCCGTGCGGGAATCGAACCCGCGACACGCTGCGCAGCAGCCGATCGCTCGGCCACTGCGCCAACCGTGCCATCAAAACAACTTTATGGGAGGTCAAAAACATAGGCTTCTACTTTCTATAGAGAAGAATGATCAAAAGACAGACACTCCTTTTCATAATTTTTTTACAAAAATCTGGTTACATTATTTAAATAGAAAAGGGCAATACAATTTAAAAAAGATTTAAGCCTTGGTAGTTGTTGGATTAGTATAAACCAAAAAAGTATAATGTTTGTTGTTCTCATAAAACGACTATAAGTGGCGTGGTTCGGGTTACATCTGTCAGAAAACTGACTTATAATTTATTGCTTTCACTTTATAAATTCTATTGTTCCATATTTATTCCTGGTTTATTTTCTCAAACCCATCAGTAGTCAGGGGGTAAAAACTTAATACTTAATAACATATCAATTTACTGACGAACCGAATCAAGGTTTCGTACCTTCAAGGTTTGAACAAGTAACACACCACAGCCAAGTATTTTCATAAAATGTTGTGGTACCAAAGTCATTTTTGAATTTCCTGAAAAAAAAAACAATTTTTATTTCTTTTTAGTCACACATGGCTTGTATTACAAACTCCTGAAAAGTATCTATGGCCAAGAACAACGTGTAGATGCCAAAGTATTCGTTTCGAGTCGATTTTTGAATTGGAAATAAGACGTGAAGATATAAACCTTATTTTGAATGACATGAAGCTCAAATATTTAAAAACATTAACACAAAAGGTTTCACGAGTGATCTCTTTTACAATTTAAAGCACAAAACATAAGGTTCATTATTCAATATGATAAACGTTCTTACCTTGAACACAAATCCTACATTTGTCCAACAATTTTGATAGTTTATTGGTGATATCTCTGATTGTTGTATGGTTACCATGCAACATTTTGATACAATTTAGTGTGTCTTTTAATGTCAATGGAGCTACAGTATTTTCCATACAAACACTGTTTTCCTGAAAATAAATAATAATAATATGTGGGGACATTTCACACACGGCCATCTGACCCCATAGTAGGGAGACCCTGTACTATGGGTGTCAGACAGCTGATATACATACATATACATAAACAATAACCAGACACAAGGCAAACACAAGTGCTCATCACACAAATGTTTACAATGGGCGGGCCTCGAACCCGCAACACGTTGCGCAGCAGTCAATCGCTCGTCCAGAAGGCTAATTCACGTAGTTTTATGACGCGCCGATGAAGTTGTAGTGCAGTTGCAGTTAAGTTCAAGTGATAAATAGTATTCTTGTAATCTTTGAACTGCGCGTCAACTGTACAACAACAAAACTCTACCAAACTTACTTACGGTGTAGCCACATGAGAGAAAAAATATTACTGAATAAATAATTGAATAGAATCGATTACATTTTAATGAATATGACGTTATTATAATATTACAGTACGGATTTTAGTCCTATTTAACAGTAATTTTGAGACATCAAACGCATAGTAGAATACCTATCATGTTGCGTTCCGAAGCACTCACCAAAGATGCGCAACAGTAGAATGCCGTTATTGCGCTCGCGTGACGCGAACTTGACGCGAGCGTGTCTGACAGCAGTAGAGAATTCGAAAAGCGTTGTTTTGATCGAAACTTAACTGCAACAGCAGCACTTCATTAGTTACGTGAATTAGCCCACAGTGCGACAACCGAGTCGCCAATCTTGTCGTGGTATACAAATTACTGGATGGCGTTGTATGTATTTATGCCATTAGATATGTTTATTCCGTCAACCGAATTTCGATCACGGTGGCCAATTTCAATCGAGACTAGCTCAGTGCGCAGGAGATATTATAGTGCACAAGTGTGTGCTCAAACACAGACGCACTTCCTCTTCCCTCACTCTCATAGTCCGGTGGGACAGCAATCCGACACGACCGGAGAGAGATCAGGCGCAGGACCAACGGCTTTACGTGCTTTCCGAGGCACGGGGGTGTTACACCGCCAACTTCTAAAATCGAGGCTGTTACACACACACACACACACACACACACACACACACACACACACACACACACACACACACACACACACACACCGACCGGCGCAGATACCAGTGGGCTAATTCACGTAACTAAAGAAGTGCTGTTGCAGTGCAGTTGCAGTTAAGTTTCGATCGCTTTTCGCGTCAAGTTCTACTGCATTCTACTGTTGCGCGTCTTTGGTGCGTGCTTCGGAACGCGACATGACCGGTATTCTACTATTCGTTTGACGTCTCAAAATGGCAGTTAAAAAGTACTAAAATCTGTACTGGGGTATTATTTTAATTTTATAATAATGTCATATTCATTGAAATGTAATTAATTCGTCGCGGCACAATGTCCCACATGTGTAAGAGCTCCGGCTCGGGGTATTCAATTAATACTAGAGCAAAACTGTTGTATTATCACCATCATAAGCCGGAAGACGTCCACTGTTGAACCAAGACCTATACCATAAAGGGGTGGTTGCCATAATCCCCACTCTTGGCAGGGGATCACAGTGAGGTTGTTAAGTAAACGGAAGCCGCACGGAATCTGACTTCTGGATTTTCCCTTAGTCACCTTCTACGACACCCTTGGAATGAAATGGGTGGGTGCTATTCTGGCCCGGACACCCCATGGGACAAAAAACCAAACTTAAACTCGTTGTATGTCACTTTGAAAATTATATGTGAAGTGAAATATATTGTTTTTAAATACTAATAACCTCACATGACTTTTACTTATTGTTAACCTTATCGTTTAGAAAACAAGTTCAATATTACATTGCTACCTTAAAAAGTGCTATTTATTTATTTATTACAAAGTCTTACCTGTAAGACATGAATTAAAGCATCCTCCATAATCTGCATATACGAACAAATCCACTCATCAATCCTTGTCTTTAGTTTCTCCATCATACTATTACTTTTTACACGAAACCTCCTTAGATTCTCCTCTATGGAATCTATGGTTGTGCGCGTTCCAATTTTGTCATTCACAGTTGAATTTTCAACGTGAAAGGACGTGTTTCGCATTCCATTTTTGATTGGTATTTGTTGTGGGATTTTGAATATTCCTGTGCTGTCTTTTGTGTTAATTATCTGATTGTCCAGGCAGGTTTTTGTTGCAGTATCATTGCTAATGCTTCTTATAATTCTTTTTATTCGTGTTTGTGAAGGATTTAGAATTTTGTTCTCACCATATGTATCTTGTCGTAATGATAAGCATGTATTCGGTATTACCGGGTTTTCAATTTTTTTTATGTGGGACGATTCGAATTGCTTCATATTTGCAACTGGTTTCGAGCGAAATAGATTTTCTGAATTTTCGAAATTGTTCATTAAAAAATCTTCATGAAAGTCATGCACTTCATTATTTTGCTTCAATACTGGTTTTTGATTTGGATTTGGTTTCTCAAAAGTGTACTTTTTAAAAAGTGTGTTGGGTTTCAGAAACCGATTTCCAAAATTGGCATATCCGTTTTCTTTGACATTTTGAGGAAGAACCGAATTTTTAGCCACATTTTGACTTTTCAAATCATTTTTATCTTTTATCTTTAAACCTAGTATTTCGTTACTTATATCCGAAATGCCATCGCTATCATCCTTGGAAATGTATTCGTTTTCATTTAAAAATTTTGGTTTTGTTACTTTAATTAATTCTAGCTTATCACAGTCTGAACTATAATCGGTTTCACTATCACTACTCAAAAACAGTTGTTTTTTAACAGAACTCTTGAAAAAATTAAAATTTTGATCACACTGTTTTTTTTCACCTATGTCATTTCTTGGAATATTAATTTTGATACTTTTCTCCTCTGTTCCAATATCAGGTTTAATTTTCAAATTACTAGTCGAATTTAAATTCTGGTTGTACTGATTTTTTGTGTCTATGACGTTTTCTTTTGAAGTGTTGTCAAATTTGATACTTTTAGGCTCTGACGTGAAATTTGGTTTGATTTCAACGCCATATTTAAGTTCTTGAACATTATAAGATGGTATATTTAATAAAGTCGCCCTGTTTTTAAGGTGTGGGTCGTTTGTTATGAAGACCTGAAAAAGGATATTATACTTTAAACCTTTTAGAAGCGGCAACTTAATATACATTCAATTGCATTGACATATATATTACTGCGTAAGGACCAGGCCAACCGCACGACCAAAAGGCTCCAACGCGTTGGTCCTAAAAATTACAGTTTAGGGCAACGGGCAAGGCGACTCAGTCGACATTGTCACAAAATATAGAGGTTACAAAAGGACCGCTTCCGCCATCTTCAAAAATAATTACCTAAACTCTGTATTGACTCTGTAGGTTTTATTTGTGACAATAGAAATTTTATTGACCCTGGTTGGGTCTTTGCAATTTTTTTATAACAAAATTTTCCCGTTCGTCATGAAATGTCAATGTCTGTCATTTATTCATTTAGACAACACGTGACAGTCGAGACTGAAGTTTGCTTGAATCTGCTTGAGAATGCCTATAAACGTAATGTCGGAAAAATGGCGGTTTGTTCTGAGTGGTCTCTCTGCTCGGGCGCGACGCTGCCTTACGTACTTTAAAAAATAAAAAAAAATAAAAAATAAAAATGTTTATTGCATCGACTTATTTGACTTATTCTAGTTACAACGGGGAGCATCCTTTTAAGCAAAGAGTATGCTTGTATTAGGACACTCCGCCCTTCCCCAGGTTACCTATATAATTTTAAGCTGCATTACTTAACCTGTTTATTCAAGTCATGTTAACATTTTACAAATAAAAACAGAAGAATGAAAACAAAAGAATGCGTTATAAACTGTAAACAGTGTTTTATAGAAGGTAAGTAACAAAATACCTATTAAAAACTAATAACTAATAAATAAACTAAACGCGCTGGGATGTGTGTTATGCATGTGTTGGTGTGAAGGTGAGGTGTGTATGTGTGTGTGGGTGAGTGTGGATGTGAGGGTAGTAGTTGTAGATTATTTGTCTATTGGTTTGAGATAACTAGTAGTTTGTTTTTGCTAGCTAACCCTACGACAAGTCTTGGGATCGGAAGATACTGTGGGACAGTATCTTCCATTAGCAACAAAGGTATATCAACGCTTAATACTTTTATTTTGTGGTCATTAAAGTTTCATAGATTGCACCATGTTTTCCAACTGGTCATAGGTCTTTGACTTTAGCCATTTTGACAAAACGTTTTTGCATTCGCGGTAGGTTAGTGGGTATATGTCAAGCTCTTTATTTAGGAGATTGTATAAATGTGATGATTGCCAAGGATATTGCCTTTTTGCGAATGTAGACTTTACCGAGACTGTGGGAGCAACCGTGTTCTTTCTTCTGCCTTTAGTCTTCTGCGGATTGAAAGATAGTGTTTTATGTTTGGCTAGTGTTATATTAAGTACGTAAAGCTTTCTAACAGTCAGGAGATCTGAAGTCCGGTAAAGGTTCTCAGTTGAGAATCTGAAGGGTTTAAAAAACATAACTTTCAGGAGGGACCTCTGGGCCCTCTCGAGATCTAGAAATTTAATTTTAGTGGCACCACCCCAGACGGGTATACAATATGTAAGTACAGACTGAGCAAGTGAGATGTATATCTGTACCAGGAGTTTCTTTGAGGTTATATGACGTAGTGTCTTGAAAGTCCAGATTAATTTCCTTATTCGCTTCATTATCAATTCCGTGTGATTGTGCCAAGATAATCGTTGATCCACCATGATACCTAGGTATTTGGTAGATTCCAGTCTCGTAATTTCTGTGCAAGAACAATTTGAGCTTACAGGATAATGACATTTATGGATCTTAACTTTGAATACTGGGGGGGGTTGAGAGCTGTTGTACTTTGTAAAGCAGATGAAATTGGTTTTGGTAGTATTTAAGGTAAGTAAATTAAGGTCAAGCCAGGCTGCTATTCTTGCCAATCCCCGCTCGGCAGTTTTCCGGACTTCGTCCCAAGTAGCGGCACTGAACACTATAGCAGTGTCATCTGCATATGAAAAAAGGAGTCCACCCTCAATTTTCATGCTACATAAGGTGTTTATGTATATAAGGAACAGTGTCGGTCCGAGCACACTACCTTGACCGACTCCGAACTGAACGGTCTCTTCAGAACTAATGGTATTGCCTATCTTAATCTTTTGTTTCCGTTCGCTTAGATAGTCTTTGAGCAAGGCGTGGGGAACACCTCTTATTCCTATTGCAGCCAGCCTATCCAGGAGAGTGGAGACAGGGACTGTGTCGAATGCCTTTTGAAGATCCAGGAAGACAGCAAGACACTTGCCTCCGCTGTCCACTTGACTGGTTACAGCGGAGGCAAGCGCCAGAACTGCGTCTTCCGTGGACATTTTTTGTCTAAAACCGTACTGCGAGGGCGATAGAAGGTTATTTTTGTTTAGGTAGGATAGCTTTGTGACACTGTATGAGTTTTGACAGATGTCGCTACTTTTGCTTGTTCCATGAACGTTTGTTTAAAATGTTGGGCGTATCCTTCCTTTTGAAATCATTGTTCAATTGTTGTTTCTTGCATGCGGCAGGCCGCAGTAATCACGTTGAAAAGTGCCTTATTCTAATAGGGTTGCTTACGCAAAACTAATCTGAGGGCCACAAAACACCACCGAACTATAACATAAACAATAATATCGTAGCCACGGTAAAATTTCAATTTTATAGAAGTGTGTTACAAGTGGTTTGTTGTATATTATCAAACATGTATGATAATAACGTTTAACTATTCCGGAATTAAAGAAGTTGCCTCGAAAAACAATGCGTGGTGCAAAGGAAAAAAAGCATCTTATTGAAAGACTGATTCTGTATGACGTAAATAATAATTATGTAGTTAAACCTTCGTCAGATATTAAGGATGATGAAGATAATGAGAATGAAGAGCAAGCTAATTCATGATTCATGCCAGTTAAAAACACAGAACGCAGTCTTAAGTTCTTAGTAGCTTTTACGACGTACAGCTATTTTCCATTGCTTATAAAGCTTATGGTCTTAAGAGCGCCCATCCAGTTATATTTCCCATACAACGCTCGTACGTGATTACGGCGTTATAACACATTGTGTTTTAAATGTCTGGTTTAAATCTAGGTTTGTATGAAGCCAAAAATGAACTTTTTTGACAAACAAGTTCAGTAACCACGTCTGAAAATCAGCTTTTTTGCACAATTTTAATTAAATGTTGGCCGTTCATAATGCACTCATGCATTGAAATATTTAAAAAAAACAGCTTCATAGAAACCTTGCACATGTAATGGAGATTCTAAATTACAAACATTATACCTTGGACTTGCATATTAGCAAAATAGTTAATAAAGCGTATCAACTTTATGGATTTGTTATGCGCTCGACATTAGATTTCAAAAAGCCTTCTTCATATATTTATCTATATAAGTCTCTCGTACGCTCGCAACTGGAATATGCCGTGTCCCTCTGGAGTCCTTATTATAAAAAATTACATTGAGGCGATTGAGTGTGTTCAGCTGAAATTCCTACGCGCTGTGCATTTTCGATGCTTTAGATATTATTTGCCATATCAGGATTTACTTAATAAGTACAATCTCACAACACTTGAAAACAGACGTAAGTACTTGCAAGCGATGAATCTGTATAATATTGTTAACAATAAAGGACAATGCCAGAAACTCTATAGAACTTTGCCCCACTCAATAAAAGTCATGTGCAATATGAAGCATCTTACTGTTTATTTATTGCTGATAACTAAACATTAGTCTTAGTGACTGTAGAACTTGCGGTTTCCGTTTAAATCTAAAAACAATAATGACATTGATTATAGGTTAAATTGTATTTTAGGTAAAATGAGTTTGTATTTTGTGGGTAGGTATTTCGTAATCCGCAAGTTCTAAAGAAAAACAATTTAGTATAGAACGGTCCTATATTCATTACAATTATTTTCATTAATTTACTTTTCTGTACATGGGTGGGGCAGGATCTGGCATTGTCATTTGACTGTACTGAGTTAACCAACAAACTATGCTATGTTGTCCCTAGAACAGTGTACAAGCGAAAGGTGCACGCTGGCAAACTGTTTTCTACGCGTACTTGCCATTCTAACACCGGCTCACCTGTTCGCAGAATGATAGATACCTACAATAGGTCTTTTGAACACATCGACATCTTTGCATGTTCTCCCAGTAAGTTCAAAAGTCTTTTACTTAGGGAGCTCTCTTGATTTATGTGAAAATTTTGGGTGGACATGATAGTTAAGTTTAGCTTTTAATATTATTATGTATTATTTATTTATTTATTATTTATTTATTTACACTTCATGCACAAAGGTACAAAGGCGGACTTAATGCCTTAGGCATTCTCTACCAGTCAACCCAGGGTGGTGAAGAGATAACACGGCAGGTGCATATAAAAAATATAACAAAATAGGTAAAGTACATAAACAAAACTATATAACTAATAAAATATATATCTATATAAATATATATATATATATATATTTTTTTTTTTTGTTATTTTTTTTTATTACTCTAGCGTTTAATCATTTCATACTGTATTCCACAGTCAATCTGTGAACAGCGTTGTGGGCTACAATATTGTTAAAATGTTATGTGTATCTATTTGTCTAAATTGTATATTGTAGCTGTTTGTTGTTCCATTTTAATTAAAAAAAAAAAAATATACCAATAACTAGGTTTTTAAACGTCCGTGTGGTGTCGGACGTAAAGAATAACACCATCCCATATCTTCCCGTGGGTGTCGTAAGAGGCGACTAAGGGACTTACCAGAGAATGGGCAGCAGCGTTCTCTGTGCCTTTGTAACAATCATACTGCGATCGCCAACCCGCCTGCCAAGCGTGGCGATTATGGCAAAACCCCCCCTTGGGGAGGCCTATGTCCAGCAGTGGACGTCTTTCGGCTGAAATGATGATGATGAGGTTTTTAAAAAAAAAACGTATTTCTTGGAACAAGTTTTGTGAAATCTCCGCGCGCAATTTTCCTGCGATGTTATCGCGTTCTCACTTCTCACTCACTAGTTCGTTTTCGAGCTTTGCGTTGAAACAAAAAATTTTTCAACCACGCCCACGTCGAATTTCGGCCGATGGGGATGGGCGCTCTTAAGGAAATAAATGAACCCCCTCATTTTTGCATCCAAATGCACAACACTGCATATTTACTATTTTCTCAATTAAAAAAATATAATTTCTTTTTTTTTTTTCTTTATTTGTTTATAGGGGCTTTTACGCGTAGCGCATGTCAGTCCCATCGTATCCTAAACAATTGTACTTTCACAAAACGTGAGCCATGAATTTAAACAAACTTTTCGCATCGTCGCCATTAGGTTGAGATAGAATAAATATAATTTTGATGCACAGACAAACAGTATTATCATGTCAATGTCACTTTGTTTACGTCATAGTTCAGTGGCGACTCTAACGGAAAAGTTTGGCAGTAATATTCCTAATTGGAAAAAATATTTGACTTTGGACTTTATACCTTATATTTTTAGGTTTTGATTGGTAATTATTGTTATTTTTACTTACCACATAATAGTTTTTAGTGACGGCTTTCAAGCAGCACTGAAGAATACTTTCAGTAGTCACTAAGATGCTGCCATTGTCTGACGCTGGAGGTTCGACTGTTAATAAAAAGAAATGTTTCATGAGAGAGGTTAAGCCGACCGCTTAACTGAGATCGTTCCTAAGGTAGCTGCGCGGTGCGACAAAGGTGTGGTGACGTGACGCGAGAGCTCACTGATACGTCAACTTGTGACAGCTGTCACACCTCCCGCACCACGCCGCTTAGGAACGGTCTCAGTTAAGGGGAATACGCCAGGATATCCCGAGAAATTCAAAGGTAAATGGGCATTTTGTCTGGACCAGTGACCCACCAGCAACCACTAGCTAAACGTATCGGAGTGTGTGTGATCATACTACCCCATGGACGAGTAGTATTCCTCAAAAGCATGGGAAAGTATTTTTTAGCAAAACAAGAACGTTTAATAAAAAAACGAATTTTCGTATATCCATGTCCTCTTAAATATATTAAATGCTTACAAAAATGCACAAAGATCTTCCTAGAAAAATAAGAATATTTAGGAGCTTTTCTATCTTGTTCCTCCAGTTTCTCTCGTGTCATTCCAAGCACCCGTGTATAAAAATACTAGTTTATGACAAACCTAACAAAGCTTAAAATGGTAATCTACCTACATTATTCAGAGATTTAAGTCGGATAATGAGAAGTAAAGCCTTTTTTTTTACCATTTTATTCAATATCAATCGTTTTTCGTTGAACCACATAACTTTTTTCCCCCATACATTTGGATTAAAATAAATACATTCCCTACAATGACAACCTTCCCTAAACCTTCTACACAAACATTTCAATAATGGACGCGTACTTCGAGGTACCGGGTCAAAAATGCCCAATGACCTTTATTACGCTTTTTGCAATTTGCAGCTCAGTATCAGGTTGCATCGTAATCAAAACCGCCTGATCTCTTTCCGGTCGTGACGGAATACCGTCACTCAAACTCAAATCATTTATTTCAAATAAATCATTTACAGGCACTTTAGAATTGTCAAGGATACAGTCAGAAAGTTGAGGCTAATTGCTCGTTCCAAACAGTAGGTTTCTGGAATTGAGTATAGAGGAAGTGCACCTGTCCAATTATTGATAATGCCTAACTGAAATCTGCTAATGTGCTTAGCGACCCTTATTGAGAGATTGCCAATGATCGATTGATTAGCCGTGTGGTGCCGGCCGCGAATAGCACCACCCCACTTTGACCTATGGGTGTCGTAGACGGCGTCAGAGGGATATTGAACAGAGGATGGGCAGCAGTAGGGTTGCCAAGTCTTTGTCGGTCAAAAATAGTAGTTTTAAAACTGTTACCCATAAAAATATAGTAGATAACGAAAAGATGAACAAAATATAGTAGATTCCAAAATTGGTACTTACTTTATTTCTTAAAATAATATATTTTGCTACTTTTAGCCACTATTGATAATTTTTTATTTTATGGAATGTCTCATAGCCATTACCATTTGTTATTAATTACACAAAACATACCTACTTACACATTCTGAAACGAATATTATTGCTTAGTTTGATGCCTTTCAAATATAGTAGTTTCGCCTACTATATCCTTTTTTTAAAAATATAGTAGTCGGGCCTATAATATAGTAGGATACTATATTATATAGTAGGGTTGGCAACCCTAGGCAGCAGCGTCCTTCTGAGTACCATAACACCTCCTGCGACCGCCAACATGAATCGGCCAAGCGTGGCGATTACGGCTAAACCCCCCCCCTTGGAGGAGACCTAGCAGTAGGGGTCTAAAAGTTGACATGATGATGAAAACTCAAATACCTATGTAATGAGGCGGCGGTGCTGTCAGTTTCCTCGTCAGCTGTCTCGCGTTGAACACTCTCTGTTCCCCACGACTATCGCCCAGACATAATGCCTTTATGTCGACTGCGACCGCGTGTGGTATCACCAGCTTGCATTTTGGGTCTAGATAGAAAATATACAAAATAACTTTTCTTTATTTTCTTACTTATATTTGACTATACAGTATGTTAATTAACGAAAGGCGTTGTCTATGACTGGCAATTCTACATCGTCTGTAGATGCAAAAAAAAAATATTAAGGCTAAAAAAAAAAAAAAAAAGGTCGATTTTTAAAATATCATAAAAAATCGGATATGTAAAAAAACACTGACAAGTTTCAATTATTCTAATACTTTTTTTTTATGATCAAATATTTTTTTAAATTTATTAATTATGGCCTTTGCCCTGCATTAGGATAGTACGGGTTGAATATAATAATAATATGAATGTACACCCAATAGACGGGCGAAATTTTTAATGTGGGGCAACATAGAAAAAATATGTTTTGGTGAAAATGGACATTAAAATACTTACCAGAAAGCACAATTTTATCAATCAGCTCATAATCCAGTAACAAGACATCTGTATCAACAACTATAAACCATGTATTATTCTTGAAAGTTGGTAATCCTGTCTTGACACATTGGGCCTCCTTAGATGTAGCTACATAATTGTCTTTGATGAAAGAAGGTTGAGTTTTATCATCTTTAAGTAAAAGTGGAGATGTTGAAGTGTCTTTGGTAGTTACAGTATGATTTGTTTTCAATGGCTGAAAAATTAAAAAAAAAGTACAATAAGCCTTTGTTCTTGTCAGCTAGTTCATATTGTCTGCCTAGTCTTTTCCCAACTAAGTTGGGGTCGGTTGCCAGTCTCACAAGACGCAGCTGAATACCAGAATTTTACGTGGAGCGACTACCTATCTGACCTCCACAACCCAGTACCTGGGTAACACGATACCCCTTGGTAAGAGTGGCGGTCAGATTTTTCTGGCATCTGACTACCTATAATGACTATCAAAGATCTACGAATGACAGCCAGGCCAATGACTTTACATACTTTTCGAGGGGAGCGGTCTCACTATGACATGGATGGTTAGTGGTTACCCATCCAGGGACAAATCGCGAGCTTAACCAACATGACCGGTTGATCCGTACAGCCTTTATTTACTTTGCCACAAGCTCCTTCTATGAGCTCCTATCGAGCTTAAGTTTTACGTAATATAGTAGGAGGCGAATCTATTCTCCCAGCGACGCCCTAAGCCGAGGGCCGTACAGCATGCCCTTAAGCGCTTACCACACGCACAAGCTTCACCGCTCCGTGTTCCGTGTACAAACCGGCTTGCGCAGGCAAAACTGTGGTGAAGCTTGTGCGTGTGGTAAGCCTATTAGGCGTTGGTCATGCTAGAGCGGCTACGGAAAGCATAGGCGACCTGCAAAAGCGGGAACAGTGAATACGTTGAGCCTTTCCGCTTACTATGCCACGTTGAGGCGGCTGCGTGACACATCGTTTCATTTTTACCTGCTATTACTTTAGCGCGGGCTAAAAACTGAGATTTCTTAAATTGAAACTTTCGTGTCTAGAAGGGAATATAGTTGTTTGCATAAAATATAATTTTCATGCTTACTAGACCAAAGTGCAGGTTGAGACATTATTTCACTAATAAAAATCTCCATATTTATGTTTTGCATCGCGGAAAATTCAACACGATTTTATTAATACGCAAGACGCGCGAACCAGTGCTATCTGTTTCGCTGGTCGCGTTCGCTCGACGCGCACGTGGGGCGCACCAACATGGCGCCTCCCATTTGTTACGTATTGTTACTTGTTGTTGTGTTGCGTTTGCGTTCGGCGGGTAAAATCTCCTCCTCCTCCAGCTCCATCATGGCCCACGACTTAGTGTGCAGTCGCTCATGTGAAGTGTCGGGACCAACAGCTTTACGTGGTTTCCGAGGCGAAGGGTCTCAGTATGACATGGATGGTGATGACCAATAGGGTATTTTACTCTATACGAGAAAAAATCTATAAATATGTTATTGAGACAGTTTAGGCATAAAGCAGTCGGAAAATGTTAATTTTAGTTCATAAAATAACAAAACCAATTTTTAAATTCAATTCAAAGTTTTCTGTATTTTTAATCTGTTATAAAACACCGTGAAACAGTAGCGGCCAAGTTATTACGCCATACGGCTGTGTAAACAAAAAATTGTCAACTGTCAGTCAACCTATTGGCGTAATATAGGCTTTGTACTTTCATTATTTTCGTAACCAACGTAATTTTTTCATTATTACACCGATTACAAAATATGCTTTTAATTATTTTTAAATGATATACAATTATCATATTTAATATGAGCTCATTTGATACAAAACAAACTGACGTCATTTACGCTGAGCAATATGGTGTCCAGTAAGAGGCGTTTTCGTCAAACTACGCGCGAAATTTGAAAATTAAAAATTTAGATGCATTTTTATGGCACTTATCGATTGAATAAAAATGTTGTGTTTTATTTGGTGGCATATTAGCACTACAGAATTTCATTAAGACACTTTTCAAAAATGGTTGTAATACCCTATTGTCTTCGGTCAGCCAGGGAACCTGCGGGAGATCGTCAGCGACGTTAAGGCGCTGCTGGCCTTCCTGGAGGAGCTCGGGTGGATCGAATGATCTACTTCCCACCTGTACGCAAAATACGCGCTGAGACGTGGAGTTGCGGACACCAGCCCGTCATACTACTACTACTACTACTACTACTACCCTATTGTCTGTACTCACCGGCAAGCATTTTAAGTCTTACTTTGTATATTGATCCAAAATCAAATTGGGCCATTAGGATGACCTATTTCTTGAATTTACCATTGGAGTCATACTATCATTCTTCTTAGTGTGTTAAATGGCAAACACCGATGTGTATCATGTGTGTGTATTAGTGCGTGTAAATGTGCGAGTGTGTGTTGTGTTTGTTCTTGACAGATTCCTTGTTTGGCCCAGAATTCAGCTGTCATTGTTTGTGTCTGCTAATTCAACAGTTGAGCTCATAATCTTTATTTAAAAACATCAATATTACTTGCAAAATTTTATTTTTCTTAAATGGCAACTTCCATCATGTTTCCAAGAGATTTCCTAATGCCAGTGACAATAATAATTTTAATAAAATTATAATACTTACAATGAAGTCTTTTTGTGTGGTCACACTAATCTTATGACTGCCTTCACCCGATTCATCCTTTATATTAAATGGAACCTTTTCTTTAAGAGTTAAAGGTTTTAATTCAGTAGCTTTCGGCTTCTTACCTGAAATTTATACAAAATGTATAAACATGGCTGTAACTTCCATAAATATGGTTGTGACATTAGGTGTTGATCACACTGCACAGCACCCACACATAGTGGTATGAGTAGTTGAGTAGGGGGGGGGGGGGGGGGTTGAGTGGTGGGTAGTGACTATACAATTTGTATATTTTGGAACCAAAGTTGTTAGCTACTGATCACACTACACTAAATTGAATTCTAAAAGATCAATTTAGAATTCTATTTAGTAAACCACCAATTTACACTAAATCAAATCCAATCTGTTCTAACTGTGATTACACTTGTCAATTTCCTAAATAGATTTTCTACAAATTGTATACTTAGTGTAATAAGCGTTTATGGGACAATAATCTCAGCAATTAGCCTATAGGAGTAGCATATACAGACACTACTGCTGACCGGGGCCGGATTAACCACGTTGGGGCTCCTAGGTAATGCAATTGTCAGGGCTCTTTTCTACTCTTTTCCAACTTCCGAAAATCGTTACACTTTTCTAACTTCCTAAGATACATATTTTCTACCACAATAAATTACATTTATAATTACTCTTTTTTTTACAACATTATGTTTTCGTTTTAAACATTTTCAATTTTTTTTTCTTGGGCTTGGGGCTCCTAGCATATTCGGGCCCCTAGGCACCATCATCAATTATCCAGCCCTGCTAATGATGTTATTCACAAATTATTATACAGAATAGCTAGCTGTTAAAAGGCAATTTGTAAAATAATTTCGTTGTGGGATGCAAGACAGTTGAATCGTTTCTCCGGGACTCGTCGAGCTTCATTGCTCTGGCGCTTTTCTGGTGGTCGCCACTGTTGATTCTGGCTTACAGGAGTTACAGTGGTTAGGGAATAGTCTGGCGGGCTTGTGTTAAAAGGCAATATCGATTCAACTTAATCTAGTGCAATTTATAGTTACATAATATCATCATCATCATCTCAGCCGAAAGACTTCCACTGCTGGACAGAGGTCTCCCCGAGGGGGGGTTTTGCCATAATCGCCACGCTTGGCAGGCGGGTTGGCGACCGCAGTATGGTTGTTACAAAGGCACAGAGAACGCTGCTGCCCATTCTCTGGTGAGTCCCTTAGTCGCCTCTTACGACACCCACGGGAAGAAATGGGGTGGTGCTATTCTTTACGTCCGACACCACACAGATATTTACATAATATAATATTATGTATATAATATTTTGTAAGTGTTACGCAACTCACAGAGTCAAAATTCACATCCTCATTGACTACAGTTATTTGCATTTTTTTTATATATCTACAGACACTTATTATTGTGTCTGTAGAAATGTTAAAAAAATATGTGAATTTAAATGACAAGCATCATCTGGGAATAATCTTCTGTATTGTCAAACAAAAATGAATGCTTCAGAATTTTTAATTAATAAAAATAAATTCAATACATACTTTCTACCGCAGTATTGTTTGTTCCATTCACAGATTTTCTCTTAGCCAGCAAGAGGAATCTCAAATCAGTGCTTTCAAGGTTATCGTAATTTATAAAGTTTAGAGACACTTGCTCATGTTGTGACACTTTCTCTCGTTGAGAAACTTGCTCTCTTTGAGAAACTTGCTCTCGTTGAGACACTTGTTCTCTTTGAGTCACTTGTTCTCGTTGAGACACTTGCACTCGTTGAGACACTTGCACTCGTTGAGACACTTGCACTCGTTGAGACACTTGCTCTCGTTGAGAAACTTGCTCTCTTTGAGACTCTGGAAATTGGGTGACTTTGTCGAATCTTGGCTTCATAGTTTCAGGACAGATCATCGGAACAGGCACTGAAGTCCAAATAATGTTGGGGATTAACTGATCAATGTTCGCTACATATTTGGGGTAGGTGGCTTGGCCAAATGTTGGCAATTGGTAAGAACTAGGAATTTGAAGAAACTCTGGATTTTTGATGTTGGTATGAATATTGTGGGAAGTGCCTGCTGATTCATCTGGCAGATTAGTTGGTTCAGGGTATTCATGGAATTGATCCGCAATTTTATGAAACTTGGTTTCTTTTTTAACTTCTTTATCCTTAAACAAAACAAAAACAAAATAATTAAAGTTGTCAAACACTTTTTTAGGTATAACAGAAGTCCATCCTTAGATTATTGGTAGGTCCCTGCGTGCTCCGACTAGATACTGCCGACGTGCTTGTCAAATGGGACCACAAATACTAAGCCAAATTTTGGTTTACCCGCAATTTGTTTTATACCCACGAAAACATTGACTTGTCCCATTCACGGAGCAATTGGTTTTTAGCTAGTGCGGTATCTAGTCAGAGCATGTGGAGACCTACCAATAATCTAAGTGGTCATCATTATTTTTATTACATTTTGCTATCAAATCATTGTGTGGTTAATATTATAAAAATAAATGAAATGTTAATGCTTATAATCTGTAGACCTAGCATGAACAGAGAGAAAACTTTATAAAATTCAGATAATGAAATTAATTTGGGTAAACAATTAATAAAATTTAAATAATTCGTTCTAGGACTACAGATGCAGCATAACATAACCTCTGTATTTCAATACAATCAGAAATATTTGCGAGGACCGAAACCAAACACCGATGTTAGTCTGTAATTTGATACCTACTTTTGCAGCTAACAAAACCAATTCGTGGAAAAACTTTATGATATCGTCATTCACATATTTTTATCTCAACGTTATTGTTGAAATAATACGCAACAGGCAGTGAAACCAAAGAGTACAATATTTAAAGTGAAACAACCTAAACTTCAACTCAACCAAACTCAACTTCAACTTTTCAAAATTATGTAAAATTCGCAAAGTTTACATGTTTGTTAATTTTATTTGTAATAAATATTCTGATAAATTCAATAATAGAGATAATACGTACATCAGCTTTTAAACTCCATACGGTTTCCCCGTTTAGCACATTGAAATAATAAAATTTGCCCGGAAAGCTTTTCGAAGGACATAATATCCAACCATTTTTCTTGTTGTCGTTCATTATAACCGCTTAAATTTAATTTAGGTGAAATTTTACACAGTAGTCATAGCATGAAATGAATTTATGTTGATCGTATGTTATTAGAAACATGTTAATAATAGAAGGTGAACTGCAAAAAGTTTAGTGAAGCAATGAAAATAAATTTTGCTTACACCCGCGAAATTCCAGCCGGCGTAGCTTATGCAGCAGGTAGGTGGTTTCAGTGGTTTGATTGATTGAATATTGAAATGACACATGACACTATAGAGGAGACAAAGACAATTGACTGACACTGACACTAGTCCAGTCTGACAGCTACAGTATTGTCAATAAATTACAATCAAGAAACTTATAGATAAAAGTGGAGGCAACACTCTAAATACCTAAGTGAAGCCAACTGTGGGCAGACGCTCTCTTTCTGAATGCATACATAAGATAAAGAAAACACATATCACTGTCTCGTTCTTACGTATGCATTCAGAAAGAGAGCATCAGCCCACAGTTAGTTTCAAACTTTTGTTCTAAGTGTTGGCTCCATTTATACCTATATCTTCATGATTACAATCAAGAAATTACATTACTCGACCGTAAAGTCCGTCACATTAAATTGAATTTTTTTTTTAACCCTTATCCACCTGACCTGTTTTTCAGTTTCACTACCACCTGACGTCGGTCCTGGAGACCGCTTGCATATTTTCCATGTTTAATAACCATTTTTTTAAATATTACAATAAAAGTCACATCTGTATTTTCCATTAGATATTTATTCATTGTAAGTATTTCAACTATGAAAAAGACAAGTATGCATTTACTTATCAAAAATCAACACATAACATAATTATATAAATTTTAGCAAAAAATCTAGCTACTTTGAAATTCTGAGTTCTGAGAAATTTCACTATAACTCAATAGTTTTAATTATTTACGTCAAGTTGGATGTTTATTCGTCAATTAAAAATAATTTTTGGCCCGATTAAGGCACACGACGACACGGTTGGCGCAGTGGCTGAGCGATCGACTGCTGCGCAGCGTGTTGCGGGTTCGTTTCCCGCCCAGGGTAAACATTTGTGTGATGAGTACTTGTGTTTGCCTTGTGTCTGGGTGTTGTTTATCTATATATGTATGTATTTACAAAAAAAAATGTATTTGTGTATGTAGCTGTCCGACACATAGTACAGGGTCTCCCAAGTTTGGGGTCAGATGGCCGTGTGTGAAAATGTCCAATGTACAAAATCACAACCCACAAACTTTCACAAAGCAGATTTATTTGCTGCATTCAATGCAATTCGGATTGTAACATGGAAAACTCATGTAAGCTGTTCTGCATTTTTTCTTCGGGTCACAGGCTGAACACGTCTTGCGTTTGTCAAGTTTTTTAATTTTTTTAGGCGTTGAAATGCTGTTATTTCATCTGTTTTTAGGATTCGACGAAGGATGCACTGAAGTTCCCTTTGCAAAAGTGCATGTGGCGTTCCAGATGAGGCCTTATAAGGTCTTCTGCCAATTTTTTTATGAAATTCAGTCTTGGCAGCGTTGGCTGAGCTTGGTGCATGTTGCTGATAGTATACGTGTTCACTGCAGATGTGTCTAACCTTCTATAAAATATTGCCGTCCGCCATCGTTGAGTTTTTCGAGATGTGGAGTAAATTGCACATTTCTGATCTAGCATATCAACGCCGCATTTTGGTGCTATTGTAAAACATGATGTAAGCTGAAGCTTAGACCCGTCACCTTCTACTTCTGATTCGGACTAACACTTGCTTTCAATGATGTGATCCACTGCAACAGCTACGTCTATGCAATTTTCATTTGGAAGTTCTGGTACGCTCAGGTTTTCCGAATCAGAATCAGCTTCCTCTAGCCATCGTAGTACGTTTGATTAAGACATCATAAAGCTACTAAAACAACAAATATACACTATAACAAAACTAACGAAACTACCTGACGTCGGTCTCACGGGACCGCACGCGAAATATAATTACCTATAACGTCTAAATGCGCGGACATCTGGAGCTGCTGATTGCATGGCACGTACTGGCGTTGCAGGGGGAAAAGTACATGGACAAACAGTTGCATATCGCGTATAGTAACGAAATAATTTGAAAATCAAAATCGCCAGAGTCTCTGAGACCGGCGTCAGGTGGTTAAGGGTTAAATTATTGCTAGCCATCATACACGTGACACGGTAGCTATAATATAATAATTTGCTCATATTACGTCTGCGATCGTTGTTTGTTTCACATTTTTGGGGTAAGGTTTACGATCAAATCCCCTTAATAGGGGTTCGGGATGCTGGGAGGAGAGGGGGGAGAGGTAGAGTCACCCCCCATCATTTCCCCCCGCTGAAGATGCTCCACGGAGCCCTGCAGCCCCATTAAGTTTTTGTATCTAGTCGCGGTGCCCCAAGTCCAGAGCTCGCTTCGCTCGCTCTCACCTCAATACGAGCAAGATGTTTTCAGAACATTATTTGTAAGTACAGGTTTTATCTAAAGCTTATCTCAGGCACCAGCTCTCATAATGTGAATTTATATATTATAGTAATTTCTTTAGTACACAACAACAAAGCACTTAACAAGTGCTACAAACCAAATAAACATAAGTACATAATTGTATTATATCAAACTACCACTGTCAGTGGTAACACAAAATGGCGGCTTAGCTATTCGTTTTACGCATTTTGACAGACACGACTTAAAAAAGTAAGACATATGGGAAATCTTTTCGTTTCAAGCAATAGTTATTAATTTATCAATGTTTCTGAAAATTATTTTAAATATTTTAACGCTGCTCGCGGCTAAACTTGCTTGGGGGAGCTTAAGATAAATTCCCTTGACCCCCAATCCTCAAATTCAGGGGAATCGATCGTAAACCCAACCCCATTTTTGAAATATAGGTATATTACTATGCCTTGCTATATATATCTGTCAACATAATTATTTTGGTGTCGTAATAATGATATACATTATTGCTGCGTCTGTGGTACTCAAAGATAACTATAGAAAAAAATATATCGAAATATGCCTTGTTAAGAATTATATTAATTTATATTATAGCTACGTCTGTGACGGGCTTAAAACAACATAAAAATATAACATTGAGTTTTTAAAAAAGGTCAGCTTTATAAGGCATGGCGTCGTCCCACTCACATCGAAAATATCTGTTTGGGTAGCTAAAATAGTTTATTAGTTTTTGACATACCTGCTGGTAAAGTGGCTTTTATAGGTCATAATGTAACGTATTAGGTACGCACTTGTACTTTTTACATTACCGTACTTGTGTGACAATGGCTTTTTTTAATCTCTGCGACTTTATCTCTTCACCACCCTTGGTTGACTGGTAGAGAATGCCTAAGGCATTAAGTCCGCCTTTGTACGTTTGTGCATGAAGTAGGGTAAACTACTAGTGATTGGACACTTAAGTGACTTTAAATAGTAATAATTATTTTGTGGGTTTGTTTTTGAAGCTAAACTTGTTAGGTACTAAAATTTTATTAGTAAATGTTTTATTCTATCATAGTTACCTTTGTGTAAAATGTAGTTTAATGATATATAGGAAATAAAAAATAAAATGAAAAAGATACTAAAACGTACAGTTATTGGACAGAAATTCTAATATTGGACACACAATACTAGTCAATGGACAGATATTCTGACACTGCTTTAAGAATAAAAAACATGTTTAAATAGCCGCCAATGCTTGAGCTATGTTAGTAAAAGGCTAAATGAGAGTAATTTTCAATCATATTTATTGCAACATTATTAAAAATATCTCAGTTATACTATCACTATTATCTTTGAGTAACAAAATTACTTACTTTAACTTGGCACAACACAGTTTAGTCTTAATAGGAATTATTTTATAAGTAAAACATAAACAAAACTTATTTACTTTTATAAAAACATAAACATCTTATAACACTTACACTTAATTACCTAGTTATTATTTTGGTACAACTTCGAATCAGTCTTAATGTGGAGATCTTTCAATGTAAACTAATGTAAACTAAAAATCTAAAGAAAGTTACTCTTACAAACAACAAAAGAACATAAAAAGAATTCTTTTCACAATTTATTATCCTTTTTCTGTTGCATGACCATATCATATAAAATCCCAACTTCTGAGTCTTCTGTATCGTTAGTATTCTGCATCAAATTTGTTAAATCATCTTCACTGTCCTTTTCGGAACTTATATCTTCAATTGTGTCATTATCATCTTCTTTGTAGCAATGATGACATACAAACATGTCTATTGCAATATCCTCTGGTACGTGTTTTTGATGCTTTGCTGGCACACATCTAATATGAAATATTGACGAACACATGTCACATACTACTCGATTAGTCGTCTTTGTTGACATTGTGCACACTTTACATGCATTTGTGGTTTGTGGTGTTTCTTTATTTACACATTTTTTTTCTTTTTTCGCCTTTGCCTTTTTTATTTTATTCTCTTCTCTCTCTTGTTTTCTTTCTTTCTTCCTTTGTTTTTATTTCTATTTCCTTCTTTTGTTTCTGTTCTTGGAACATCGCTCTATACTTAGCTGAGGTAATCGCAAATGGCATTTTAACTGTATTTTTTTTACCTTTCCTTTCTGGGGTTTTGGGTAGTGTCAAAAATCTTCCAAAAAGACTATTTGATATAACTTTAAAAGCAGGACTTTTCTCGACATTCTCTGTGTTAGCATTTGCTTGTGATGCATTAAGTGAAGTAAACTGTAATTCATCTGTTCTAGGTTCATAAGATGTCAGTTCATGGTCAATATGTTCAAATGTATTTGAATGTGGTTCATTTCCTTGTGATGCATTAAGTGCAGTCTTGAATACTTGTTTTGCTGGAGTTACGTGTTGTGTCGTACCAAAACCAATATCCTCATTAAGAAACTGTAAATCATCTAGTCTAGGATCGTACGATGGCGGTTCATGGTCCATTTGTTCAGTAGTATTTGAATGTGGTTCTAGAGAAACAATATTTTGTATATTATTGTCTGATGTGTTAATAAGATATGAATCTAAATCAGGAGAATTGTTAACATAAAATACAGAGTAAAGTTGGTATAAAATTTGGGAGTTTTGATCTGTGTCTAATCTGGGTTCGATCATTGACTTTAATTCTGACATTTTCGATGGTCCAACTATTTCCGAAAACTTTGACAGTGTTATTACATTTTGAGAGTTTGTTTCAATTGGTCGAGACAAATTAGGTGGGACATTTTCATCCTGATTATTAGTGGTACCACCCAAGCATTTAGTGTAATCAATAGCATCTGGATCAAAAGGTACTAATCCACAAGTTTTAAATCCATTAATGAGAGTTTCGGGTTTTTATGATTTTTCTAGAGCAATTTCTAGTACTTTTGCAAAATTAACTTTCGTAATAGGCTCTCCTTGATTTTCTAGGTACCACAAACGTGTTGCGTCTTTCCAGGCTGCTTTTACAGGCCTAAAAACAGCTACATCAGCTGGCTGCAAGATACGCGTGGCATTAGGGTACAATGCAATAACTTCGATGCCCAACTCCTTACAAAGCTTGCTTACGTTGTAAGTAAGATGACTTTTGTGACCATCTAAAAAATATATGACAGGCAAATTAATACCTTTTTGAATTAGGTAGGGATGATATACATTCGCAATATATTCGAAAAATAATTCCGATGTCATCCATCCGTTATCGCTTCGACCGATTCCCCATTCTTTTGGAACTCCATCCACAATTTTTTGTGGAATACGTTGATAATTGTATACAACCATAGGTGGACAGGCATATCCAGCAGCGGAGAACGTAAACATGACTGTGATCGATTCTTTCGCATTACTTGTCTCTACGTGGTAAACATTTTTTGTCCCCTTGGCTGCTAACACTTTCCCTGTTTTAGGACAAAGCTGGAATCCACTTTCATCACCATTAAACACCCTTCTCGGATCATTTAAAATGTTCAGTAAATTTTTATCCGATAAATAGCTGTGGATCTCGGCAAACCATTTGCGAATGTTCGGTTCTGATACACAAGCACTTGATTGTGTCACACCCTCACTAGTACGTTGGACAATTGCCGGGTGTCTTTTCAAAAATCCTCTAACCCATCCGTCTGCGGGTTAATTATTTTTAAATTTATTAGGACGGGGGTTTTCTGTCAAGAACTTATAGACACTTTATTTTAAGTCTTCTATGTTTAATGGAAAACCCTTTCGCATCATTTCTTTGATCCAAAACACTAACAATTGTTCTTCTTCTACGGTTAAAATAGGTGCTGGACCAAAGGTTGTTTTATGGGTAGGATTTTTCAGTTTAAAATGTAACGTTGACTTGGGAATGCCATATTTTCGAGCGATTTCTCGAATTTTGCCACCTTCATTAATTTCTTTTAATGCTAAATTTAAAACAGAGACATCATAATCTCTTTTCTTTCCTTTAGGCATTTTTATTTCTCCATAAAATAACTCGAAACTGCAACAATGAATTATTGGACACTTCATTACAAGTCATTGGACACCTTGTCCAAATACTAGTAAGAATCGTCTAAACTGCCTAAAACTCAAAAAATGGTGCAATATGTTTTAACTGCATAATTTTAGAGTACAATTTTGCTAAAATAATAAAGGAACAAAAACTCAGTTATTGGACACGTGTCCAATAACTCAATTTTGAGAGATTAATAACGGTAGTCATTGGACAAGCACAAATAACCTAAACATAACATCCAAATTGTTTAAAACTTATAAATTACTAAAAAGAATACTGTACCTTACCTATCTTCAATGAGGTAAACACCAAAGATTTGTTCTCTCAACACTGTGACTTACGAACGACGTCGGTTACTTTACAAATTTCTTAATTTTCTGCCAAATGTCACCGTATCGCGCCAATGTCAAATGCAACTAAATATTTTCGAATTATTACTGCCATCTATCCAAAATATCGTGAATCACTAAGGATGGTCATTGATTAAAGTACAGAAAAATCATCATAGATTGCGTTGAAGTTCAACAATATCCTTATTATTGACATATAATCACTGAACTGTCCAATAACTCGTAACGTCCAATCACTAGTAGTTTACCCTATAAATAAATAAATAAATAATATTTTGTAAACAAATGAAAAATAATGTGGTTTGTAAACTTTATCATCAGCCTAGCCTTTTCCCAACTATGTTAGGGGTAAGCTTGCAGTCTTTCTGAGGAGGCCCGCAGGCTGAGGAGGCCCGCAGGCTGAGGAGGCCCGCAGGCTGAGGAGGCCCGCAGAAGCGGGCTGGCATGAGTCGGGGGTTGCGGAAGTATCTCCAGTTCCCGCGACCCCCGACGCAGGCGTGAGATGAACCACCGGGGTGGTTTTTAGTCAGTTAATTTTCAGACAACTCCTTCTCCTGCCCTAGGGCGGAGGATATCCATGAGGATTTACCACACCGGAACAAAAAAACAAATAAAAGGCTTGCAGTCTTAATATTACTTGCGCGAAAGAACGGCCGATTTAGCGACACACGGAGCTGCGTCGGTGGCAATTTCGCGAGGTCCTGGTGGCAGAATGGCGGTACATGCTCTCACTCCTTACTGCACTCCCTAGCCGCCTCGTCACCATCGAGGCGGTCCGGCTCGAGCGCAGGTTTGGGAGGAGGCACGGCTTGTCGTTTCGGGTGACGCAGGTACTTTCGGGGCATGGTTGCTTTGGGAAGTAGGTACCTGGTATCGCATAAACACGAGCCGCCCGGGCTCACCATTGCGTCGACTGCCGGGAGGACACGGCGCGGTACACGCTGGCAGAACGTCCGCTTGGGAGGCACTGCGCCGTGCCCTTATCTTAGGAGTAGGCATTGACCTGTTGCTGCCGGCCTTAGTCGTGTCGATGGTTGGCAGCGAAGAGTCTTGAGCCTCGGTGGTTTCCTTCTGCGAAACGGTAATTTCGCAGTAGGATACTGATGAAAGGGAGATGGGATCAGTACCTCCCACCCGGCCCGCAGGGCCCGGAGGGCGAACGACGCCCTCTTCCAGTCCCCCTAAATGTGTCGAGGGGCGATAGACTCGGGGGACGTGTGTCGCTTCCCCCCTACACATCACACATCAAGACCCGAGATGCCGGCGCGTAGTGGGGGCCGACTCCACCCCCTGATTCGGGGGTTGCGGAAGTATCGTCAGTTCCCGCATCTTCCCCAGACGGGGAATAGTCCAAGAGGATCCCCACGAAAAAAAAGGCTTGTATTCTAACCGGATGCAGCTGATTACCAGTGTAGTAATAATAATATGTGGGGACATTTCACACATGGCCACCTGACCCCAAAACCTGGTCGACCCTGTACTATGGTTGTCAGACAGCTGATATACATACACAAATACATTTTTAAATACATACATAGATAGATAAAGAACACCCAGACACAAGGCCAACACAAGTGCTCATCACTCAAATGTTTACCCTGGGCGGGAATCGAACCCGCAACACGCTGCGCAGCAGTCGATCGCTCAGCCACTGCGCCAACCGTGTCATCAAAAGTACATATACTACACATAAAGCGACTGACTTCTGACTATCCATACCGACTGTCAAAGATTACGAATGAAAGTCGGGACCAGTATTGCATTGCGAGATTTTCGTGTGTAAAAAAAATGTAGATATGTATTCGTGTTCTTAAAATAAAATATTCAGTCATACGGTTTTGCGGCTTCGTCAGTTAACTACAGGGGTGAGCAACCTCAGGGTTCAGTAACTTTGTCCAAAATAATGAAGTTTAACACATTTTATTGAATTTTCCTCACAAGTGTGTTTAAAAACATCGTATGAAACACATGAGCATTTAATTACCCTACAGTCTCGGCTCCATTACGGTCTAATCTTCGGCTCGAGCTGAAATCCAACTTCAACCGTAATGACAAACTTACCTCACTAGTGTCATTACTATTCTGTTACTATTTATTTTTTTAAGTATTAGTATAAAAATAAGAATATGATAAATAAATGATTTTGTTTATTATGATTTATGTTTATTTATGATTATGATTTATGTTTATTATCATAAATTCGTTTATTATGATAAATTTGATTAGATTTTGTAATATTAGGTCAAAATTATACATTATTATACAGTAGCCCACCGGTGTCGGGAAGTCCAAGCTCCAGGCACACCTACGTCACTCCATAAAAACGAAACGATTTAATTACCTATACTACTACCAAAATAATAGACTGTCGAAATACGTGCAACTTGTACGCGCCGCTTGAACAAAAAGCAGTTTCGAGAGGACGTTCGACGCGGGAAGGGGTGAGGAACAGTTCGAGGGCGGTGGGGATTGTCGCTACTGTATAGTAGTACTAATAACTATTTATACTGTGCTACAGGCCCCCGGCGGTCATGACTCCCTGAGAGAGGAACGTTCTGTCAATGCAGACCATATCCAGTCGAAGTGTGCTCAGTTGTTCACTGAATCAAATCCTTGATCCAACAGTCTAACGAAAGCCTTCTTAGGTGTTGGTCAAGGCTTGACTATTAATCTATTTACATGTGCGTGTGGTGTAAGGGCCACTTTGTGAAAATGTGCTTACGATTTAATGAACATTCCCAAAGAATTGTGACAGTTGGAATCAGATTTTGTGAAAGCCAAATAAGCGATATATGAACTGTAAAGTTGGGCCCTCAGTTCTCACATAGAGCATTTAGGGCCCACCTGTACCGGATGATTGCAATACTGTAACGATTATTATCGGCGCAATGATGAACCTACATGACTTTTTTATATTTTAATAACTCTTGCCCGCGACTTCGTCCGCGTGATTATCGGTTACCGCAGATGCAGACGAAGTCTTGGATTAAAAAGTAGCATATGTCCTTCCCCAGGGTGTAAACTATTTTCATACCAAATTTCATCAAAATCGGTACAGCCGTTTCATCGTGATAGCGTAACAGACAGAGTTATGCGACTAGCGACTTTCGCATTTATAATATTACTAGCTTTTGCCCGCGACTTCGTCCGCGTGAATGTCGGTTATCGCGGAAACAGCGGAATAAAAAATAGCCTATGTCCTTCCCCGGGGTTCAAGCTGTCTTCATCCCAAATTTCATCAAAATCGGTTAAGCCATTTCATCGTGAAAACGTAACAGATAGAGTTACTTTAGCATTTATAATATTAATTAGGGATAAAAGTAAAGTATGGATAGTATGGAAGTATGGGTATTATGGATACCTACTATGAATACTATGGATAGTATGAAAGTATGGATTAGGCTTGCGTATGACTGCAACTCACTTGATCTTGAGTGATGATGAGGCTTAAGGTGCAATAGAGCACACTTGCCTAGGCTGAACCGGTTCACTCGTGCCTTGAAGATACCCAGATTATACTTATCGGGGAATAGATAGGCGGGCAGTGAATTCCATAGTCTGGCAGTTCGCACAATAAATGTTGAGGCAAAGGGCTTGGTTCGAGGCCGCGGAACTTTAACCATAAAGCAGTGACGCTTCGCCGTATCTCTGCTCGTCCGATGATGGAATGGGGAAGGGGGAATTAATTTGTGTAATGCCAAAGCACAACGTATTACGAGTTAGGAACAGCTTTAAAAAAATAAAATATAATATGAAACCTCAGAACTTTTTTATTGGTCTGAGTATGAAATAAGCTTATAATAGACAATATTAAGAAGTTGGTTTCCTAAAAAATCGAAACACAAGTTTAACAGTTTGTGTCCAACTATTTTCACCACAAATTTTCACAAGGTAAAAAAAAAACAACTTTAAAAAAAAATGATTTATTTTATTACAAATAACCTTAAAGTTACCAGTGAGCAAAATTGATGCAACTATATTTTAAATTAGGAACAATCACAGCTACAAACTACCCCCGAATGCATTTTTTATTATAAATTAACTAACACCTTTAACCAAACAATAAAAAAGTTTTAAAAAATAAAATTTAACTTGGGCTAAGTAATTTACATTTCAAAAACATGATCATTTATGTTTTATTTAGTTGTTAAAAAATATAGTTCATAATTTAAATTTTTTCAATTGCAACATTTATATAGGTATTAAAAAAAAAAAGGAAAAGCAATTTTGTTTTATTTTTTCAATTGAAACGGTATTTTACTTGGTTGTGTACAGAAAAACGTATTTTTTTAAATTACATATTTCTACTAACACATTGAGGTAGATAAAAGAAGAAGAAAAATTAAACATTATTAATATCTCGATTTATTTTTTCGCGTATACTTTGGCCATGTCATGAAAATTATGATATTCAGTCTTTATTTACATTGTAAACCTTTTTCCCTTATTTTAAAAGATTTGAATGTCTTGAGTCGAGAATTAGAGTTACTTATTTAATTTACTCAGGCAATGGCATGGCTTTTGGACCTCAGTTTGAAAAAAAAAATACAGTGTGTTCAGTATATTTTTACAGGCGGCTACGCATTGCGGTCAAAATGTATGTGTTATTACCTGCTGAGACTATATTTGAGGCACAGCATAAAATGGCTGATGATAATATATTGATAACGTTTTCTTTCATTGACAACTTTCGGTCAGACCTTAAATTCTCTATAATTAAATTGTTTAAAATTAGTCTTTGTTTCAAATCTGCATTTTTTCTACAAAGTAATTACTTACATTACAAATTTTGATATTTTGATATTCATTTACCTTTGACTTAAGCCAGTTTTGCCCTAGTGAACTCAATATATTTTTTATAATTAAAATCGACTCAAAGACATACACAATCGATCGATTATAAAAAAAAAATTAACTAGCCTTCAAAAACGTCTCTTTTTCAAAGGCTAATATTTTATTTTTAGATGCATTCTTACTTTTAAATATTAGTATTGATTTTAGACTATCATTTTCTAAATTGTTTCTGTATATAAGTTTTGTAAGTAAATAGGCGCCAAGAAGGACCATGGTTGTTGATATAATTATTGATAGAGGTGGCAGGATTACTCTGGCGAAGAATATAGTCATTCTTATGTGTGTTGGTAGACCTTCTTGATTCTGAAACAAAATAAAAAGATAAATACTATAATAGCATTTTCCTCGCGACTTTTTTCGCGTGATTTGTTAGGAGTCCCGAAATTTTTGATAAAAAAAATTTGCGCTTATGCCCTTACTACACTTGGCTAAATTAAGTCCACTAAATTCAGTCGGTACTGAATTCAGTAAAGTGTAATCACATTCAGTAAGTAAGTAGTAGTAGAAAGTAGTAACTGAATAAGGGCTTTTATGAAAACGTTGCATTGCCGAAAGAATTTTCATTATCGGCAAGCTTTTTAGCTTTAATATATTAGTTAAGGCGCGTCCCTGTGCAAAACGCAGCGCTAGCCGTTTTTTGTTCAGTTTTTCGGACCTAAATACTCTATATCCAAAAGAAATATCAACAAATAAAAAATAGATTAAATTTCTACATAATCTTGACTCCAAAATGGTAGATTCTCATTTTTGTTTACGAAGTATAGTATTTAACTAATCTCCTTACAACGAAACCACAGAAATGAGAAATAATTATTGAAAACATGCATCTCCTCGGCAAGTTACCATTAATTCGATTTTTTACTAACACTAATGGATAGGCAATTTATTAATGAACATTTTGGTAGAATTTTTTTTTTCAAAATCCCAATATGTGATTTTATAAAGATTTAATTCTAAAATCTGTGCTTATTTTGCTACTGTATCTCTTGCGCGGCGCAGAGGGAACGAACGCTCAAGGTTATTTGCTCAGGGTACCGCCTTAAAGATAAAAAAACCGATTAAGTGCGAGTCAGACTCGCATTTGAAGAGTTCCGTACAACCGAAGATATACCTAAGATCGAATAAAATGCGCCCAAAAACATGTTGCTTGTGACCCCTTAAACTTATTTGAACTTTATTTATTCAAAGTCAAAGTCAAGGCATTTATTTCAATTAAACCATTTGCAATTGTCAAAGAGTCAGTTAATTAGTCAGAAAGTTGCTCGTTCCAAAACGTAGGATACCTAGGTCTCTATGGAGAAGAACGAGGAAGAAACTCCACGGACACTCTTTTCAATCAAGCTTTTACAAAATTCTGGTTACATCATTCTTGTTGCTTCTATATGTCTTTCTTTTTTCTTTAAAAAAAAACCTTTGCCCCACACTAGGAATTACTCCTGTGTCGTGTGTGCGTTTACAAACATATAAACTCACATACGCAAACAGCCAAACCCGGAATAACTATCTGAAAGTAGGCCATACAAATATTTGTTCCGTGCGGGAATCGAACCCGCGACACGCAGCGCAGCAGCCAGTCGCTTAGCTACTGTACCAACGGTGTTGCCAATACATGTAAGTGAAGAGAAATGCAAAATATTATTATTTTATTTTATTTTTATATTTTAATTAATGCCATGGCAGTTAAGAGATAGCCAATCTCAACTGAGAGCACCCGTTCGCGAACATGACGAGCAGATCAGCACCATTTTTATTATTTGTCATAACGGCTATAGTTATATACACTCTGTGAAATTTTCAAGACAATTCCAAGTGTCTACATATTATGGTTTAAAATATACAGTCCTGTGACAGAGCGACAAATAGACGGACGGATGAGCGAGAGCAATTGTGGCAGCAGAGCATCTACCCGTGGGTGTCGTAGAAGGCGACAGAGGGATATTGCCCAGAGGATGGGCAGCAGCGTCCTTCTGAGTACTATAACACCTACTGCAGTCGCCAACATGCATATGCCAAGCATGGCGATTATAGCTAAACCCCCCTTTGGGAAGACCTATGCCCAGCACTAGGCGTTTAAGGGCTGACATGATGAGGATTAAAGTATGCTGAGTTAGAAAATTTAATATGTTTAGTGAATAGGGTAGTTAGTGACAGTCCAGGAGGCCAAGTCTGCTATTTTTATAATTTCGTCATTCCAACACAATCCCATTGTCATTTTGCTAAAAGTTCGTAATCTGCTAAATTCATAATGGTCGATCATTGGTCGGTCGAATTAAAAGCAATGACTGCACAATGACGTTCTAATGGTAGGTCACTGATCAAAGGAACTGTCAAAATTTTAGCAGAGTACCGCCTAAGTCATTCATTCATTTTGTACGAGATTACCAGTCTATATTATTTCTTTCAATGTCGTGTCAGTGGTTGACCAATGGAAAGTCATAATGACGCCATTATATTAGTAGATTACCAAACTTGTCAAAATCAACAATTATGAAATCAATGATAGACCATTCTGACACTATTGTAATAGCAGACTTGAGGCCCTGTTTACCAAACCTATTATTTTTAACTATTTACGTAGTTCGAAATAATTTTGTAAACATTTTAACAACTTGTTCCCAAAATCCACCTTAGGGATATCCACTAGTGTGGTGGAGTCACTATCTACTAAGAACACCAGATACTTCTAAGATGACATTTTTTTTTCTGTATGGCATCTCGCAGTTCAACCTGAGGGTAATTTAATAATAATATTCTTTCTTTTCCCGGTAACGAAACCATAGCGCGAATTTAAATTGTACAACGCCATCTATCGAGCGATGGCGTACTAAAACCTGTAATATTATTATAAAAGCCTTAACACAACTTTTTGTACACTACGTTGTAAATCTACCTGGTCGCTACTATAGCGGCACCCTTAATAATAATACCAGCCCATTATTGTCCCACTGCAGGGCAAAGGCCTGTGTTATACAGAAAGGCCCGAGCATTGATCACCACGTGCGCTCAAGGCGGATTAGCGATTTCAGACTTATATCAAATATAAGTCCAGGTTTCCTCACGATGTTTTCCTTCACCGATGTCAATGATGTTCAAGATAAATCTGGAAAGTACATATGAATTGAAAAAGTCACATTGGTAATTGCCGGGTTTCGAACCCATCACGTTAATTTTTTAGCACATTTTAGTGGATACTTTTTCATACACAGTGACGGTTCTCCTTTTCTCTCCCTTTCATAATTATAACAAAAGTGGAGAGAATACGTCAGAGAGTTAGGTAATAGCTGTTTTGCAGACCTTGAGGCTGTGCCTCTCCATCGCGTCAGGTAATGCCATCTCTTTCTATTAAGGGTCTTCAGAAAGAGACGACATTCCCCAAAATGGGTTTTACTAGACTCTTTCACGTGTTATCTTCATTTTACTATTAGAAGTTTCTTGGAACAGGCGAATAAAAAAATAACGATTATTTGTTAACTTACATATTCAGCCCAAAACAATGGTATCACAGAATTGGACAGCTTTGTGAACTTTGCATCAAATCCTGTCAGATCATAGATTCTAAGATTACTCTGCATTCTGGCCACAGCTTCGAACGGGGTGCCGGTGTACTGTAAGAGGAAGGAGATATTGTTAGGAGAGAAAAAATAATTTCGATCCTCAGATCAATGTAATTTTTAAAGGGTCTCTGTTACTGTAGAAACTTTTGTGGTTGGGTTTTACAATGACCAGAGATAAAAAAAAAAATTTCATACTTACTGGTTCCAAAATAACATAAGAATTATGCTTGTTTCTGTCCGGTGTGAGTCCCGTTACAAAACGGTCTTTCGGAACGCCACCCGTGTAGAAATGTGGATAGGACACTACCATTGGGAAGTCTACAACAAAAAGATGAAAATAAATTGTTAGTTCAACTGTTAGATAATATTAAATATCATCTAGACGTATATAATTATTATTTTTGAAAATACTAATTGCCTTGATGAATGACGATTAATTGCTAACCTTGGCATTTCATGTGCTATAAAATCATCAATATAGACAAAAAACATTGAAGTAATAGTGCGCTTACTTAATTCTTCACTGCTAACGAGCTTAACAAGCCAATACATATTGGACAATTAAATATAAAGCCTTTTATATACTACCCTTTCCTTACTTATGAGAAGCAGGAATGTAGCTTCTACTTGATAAAAACCATTACTCATATCAAGTTTGTCGTCAACTACACTTTTTTCGACTATGTTGGGGTCGGCTCGGCTTCCAGTCTAACCGTATGTAGCTGAATACCAGCGTTCTACATGGAGTGACTGCCTCTGATTTCTCAGTTACTGGGTAGCACGATACCCCTTGGTAAGATTAATATCAAGGGGGTCTTGCGTCGGATTCCAACAATTTTTAAAATTGGGCTAGGGTGGTTCAAATCTGATGGTATTTTTACAGATAGCTAATGTTATGGCTATGCATTATAACATCAGCTATTATATTATTTTAGAAAAATAATAGTAATCCTTTTTCTACCCAAAAAAAAATAAAGCCCCGCAGACGATCTACATTCACGCGGACTAAGTCACAAGCATAATAAGCAAGTTACAAATAAATGAGGCAAATCAAGTTCATATACTCACTAAAATAACACTTAGAAGCATCGCTGAGCCCTTGTGGTAGACTTGGGTCCGTATCGTAACAGTCGGTGCCGTTGGTGACTCGGTCGAACACACTCTCTGATAGATTGTAGCGGTAGAGTGGGACGTTGTGCATCGTCAGCTCGCCTGAAAAGGAAAAAGACATTTGGTTATACTACCATGATTTTTTATGGGACAAGCCAGAATCAGCAGTGGCGACCACTAGAAAAGCGTCAAGGCAATGAAGCTCGACGAGTACCGATCCCGCAAGGAAACTGATCAGAAAAGAACAGCGGAGGAGTTAGAAAAACATAATTTCCAATTTGCTCCAAATCAAGCAGGAGACAGAACAGAACTAGGCCAATAGATACAAAGGGACGTTAACAACTGGGTAAAGTTACTGGCCCAGTTGCCGAGCGCCACGGATTACAATTAACATTATTTAATGGGTCCTAATTGACTCCCACGTTGGCATTGTGGTCTCAAGCACCACTGACCGTTAGTTCCTGCGGATGATTCTCAGGTCAGCCGGTGTTATTGCGTTTTCCTATTATGAATTGCCGTTGGTCCTACGCCTGATCTCTATCGAGTCGTGTCGGGTTCCCGTCCCATAGGACTATGAGAGTGAGGGAAGAGGGAGTGCACCTGTGTTTGCGCACACACTTGTGCACTAAAATATCTCCTGTGTACTTGACTAGTCTTCATTGAGACAGGCGACTGTGACCGAAATTCGGTCGAAAGAGATTATTATTACTGACCAGTCCACAATTGTCCCATTGCAGGGCAAAGCCCTCTTCTCAGGCAGAGAAAGCACGAGTATTGAACACCATGCTCGCTCAAGGCGCGTTGGCGATTTCAGACTTATATTAGTTGTACGTCCTGGTTTCCTTACGATGTTTTTCTTCACAGGTGCCAGTGAAGTCCTATATTACTTAGACGACAGTAAATATGAATTGAAAGAGTCACATTGGTACTTGACCGGAATTGAACTTGCAATCTCATTATGTCATGCATGAACCGCGGGCACTTTAACCATACGACCATTGCGGAATGTAGGTACTCATGTAAAACTCGCTATACGTTTTTATAAATCAACTTACTATCAAAATAAAGCGGCATCAGTTTGCAGACAGTTTTCCTCCAATACTGCAGTACATCCTGCTTGGTCAACCGCTGTGCGTACATTACACCTTCAGTGGAGCCGACGATACGGTCTGGACATACCTGTAAAGCGTACAGATTTAAGTTTTATTAATACAGAGTTAGTTTTCAGTACCAAGTTGACTTTTTGGCCATACGGTCAATCCAAAGATAAGTCAGTAACAAAAAATGCTGAATGTGGAGTCTTAAAAATGTCAACAATGGCAGTCGGTACTTATCATTGGGCCACCATTGCTCTGATTGCTCTTAATTTGTACTCACTTCGGGATCAAATCCAGGCAGCTGTGGTACACCCTTAAACCGATCGATCTGGAAGAATTCTTTGTGGCCCCACTGAGCACCTATCTTCACTGTCATTTCGTCAGTGAAGTCGGAGTAGATCTGTAAAAGACTACATGTTAGAATAAAATAAAAAAATATTAGCCTGAAAGATTCAGGTTAGCTCTAGATGCGCTCTGGTATATTCTGTAAAAAATCTCTCGTGGTGAATTTAGGTGAATTGAATATGAAGTGAGCTGTCAATCCCTATAACCGGTGGGACCTCAAGCTCACTACACCTAAATTTACTGAGGTACATACATTTTCATAGAATAGCATTACAGACTGGTGTTGTGTCAGGGGGCCGAGTCTGCTATTTTTATAATTTCATCATTCCAACACAATCCCATTGTCATTGCTAAAAGTTCGTAATCTGCTAAATTCATAATGGTCGATCATTGACTGCACAATGACGTTCTAAGGGTAGGTCACTGATCAAAGAAACTGTCAAAATTTTAGCAGATTACCGCCTAAGTCAGTCATTCAGTTGTCATTTTGTACGAGATTACCATGCATTCTATATCATTTCTTTCAATGGCGTGTCAGTGGTTGACCATTCGAAAGTCATAATGACGCCATTATATTAGTAGATTACCAAACTTGTCAAAATCAACAATTATGAAATCAATGATAGACCATTCTGACACTAATAGCAGACTTGAGGCCCTGGTGGGTTGACGGTTGTTGTCGGGGTTTTGTATGATAATGTCGCGGAGAACTTTCGAACTGCGATGTAGGATCTGTCAGTTGTAGTTCACAAGTGGTGCGCTATATTGTCGCCACATCTATACCATAGTATAAAACATAGTCGCTCCCGCTGCCTATACGCTTAGATCTTTAAAAATACCTACTCAACGGATTTTAATGCAGTTTTCATCAGTAATAGATTGAGTGATTGTGATGCAAGAGGAAGGTATACACGTATAGTTTGATCTTACATTGCACCCGTGTGAAGCCGGAGTAGGTCGCTAGTAAAAAATAAAATAAAAAGAAAAACTCACTCTAGCCAACATTCCTGCATTATTAACAGGCACTAGTCCTGGCACCAGGCTCTTGGACACATCCAGCACAGGATCGGTAAAGTTCCACAAGTAATTGTACACTGTTATCTTAACGAACGGCTCTGGTCTATACATGCTTACAAATGACCGCAGCACTGTCTTCACCCAGTAGTTCGCGTTGTGGAGGTAGGAGAAAATGCCCTGGAAATAAAAAATATTGTGTTTTTGCAGGAACTCATTCTTTGGTAAAATAGAGTCCGGATGGAAACACTTGGACCCGTTTGACATTTCATAAGGGACTAACAAGCCGTGTGGTGCCGGCCATGAATAGCACCACCCCATTTGACCCCATTAAGTGTCAACAGTTTCATTGGCGTCTGCCATAAAATATAAAAAAAATCTTTTTGAAAATACATACAAACATACGGGTCGAACTGATAACCTCCTTTTTTTTTGAAGTCGGTTAAAAAGAGAACCGCCTTCAAAAACTAACTTTTTAAAGGCGGTTCTCTATTTTCAAAAAAGTTATTATTTTCCATTTTTTAGTGCTATCACCCAAATCCATTAAGACACGGCAACACAGTTAAATCAGAGATTGAAAGTCCTCCACAGATAAAAAGATGGAAGAAACGAAAACGTTTTCTCAGTTTTTGTTGTTTTTTTCAAAAAGCGCTGAATACATTTCTGTTTGTTTGTTGTATACTAAAACCTTCTCCAGAATGTAACAAACCCTTTTCTGAAAACTGCATCAAAATCGGTTCAGCCAAACGGGAGATAATCGCAGGCAAACATACATACATACATACGGGTAGAATTGAGAACCTCCTTTTTTATTTGAAGTCGGTTAAAAAAACTATAATTTTGAGTGTGTTTAAAGTGTAAGTAGGTACATAGTTATTTATGTTTATTGGTTACTAACTACTTATAGATTATCATAAAGCATTAAAAGGAACGTAATAGCAATTTTATTACGCGGAAATACAACCGCCATTTTTATTTTGAGTAGTTGTTAAACCTTTGTTTTAACTGAATCTATTATTATTTAAATTGTTTTTGAGTCCTTGACATTATTGGCTTAGGTTAAAGCACAGTTGTTTTATTGTTATTAACATTTTGCAAATGCATTTGTTGGTACTGAATGATGGTTTTGTAGTGGAAAGGTGTTAGAGCTAAAAATACTTATAGGAGATATCTGTAGGTCTTTTTTACTTTAACCTATAATGACAAGGACTCAAAAAAAAATGTTTTAATACGCTAAGCACCGGCCTCAAGTTCAAGTGTGCTACCTATTACAATAGTGTCAGAATAGTCTATCATTCATTTCATTGATTTTGACAAGTTTTGTAATCTATACTATAATATGTATTATAAAAGTATGTAATCTATACTATAACTAGCTGACCCGACAGACGTTGTCCTGTCCCGATCTATGGGGGATGAAAAGAGGGGGAAAAAGGGGGATGAAAAATAGATGTTGGCCGATTCTCAGATCTACCCAATATGCCCAAAAAATTTCATCAGAATCGGTCAAGCCGTTTCGGAGGAGTACGGGAACGAAAACTGTGACACAAGAATTTTATATATTAGATATTATAAAATTACTATAATATTACTATAATATTATAAAGCTGAAGAGTTTGTTTGTTTGATTGAACGCGCTGAACGATTCTTTTTGTGTTGGATAGTCCATTTATCGAGGAAGGCCCGTGCAAAGCCGGGTCGGGTCGCTAGTAATATTATAAAGCTGAGGAGTTTGTTTATTTGTTTGGTTGAACGCGCTAATCTCAGGATCTACTGGTTCGAATTGAAAAAATATTTTTGTGTTGGATAGTCAATGGACTATCCAAGTTAGCCGATTAGCTGCGCAGTAGACAATTTCGTTCCTAAAAGTTCCATTGCGCAGCCAAACAGCTAACTTCAGACGCGCCAAGTTACGTTGACCGTATTGTACACACAGTTACAAAGTAACTAATGAATAAACAAATACAGCTCTGGCGATATGGTTAAAATGATATTAAATATACCTAAATCTAGCTTATTTATATTTAATTCACTAATCACCCCAACCTCATTTGATGAGTTTAATCTGGGCCCCCAATTAAACTCATCAAATAATTTAAGCCTTAACTTAGCCCTCTTCCTCTCTCCTAATTTTGCTGTGCCCGACAGGGTCCAAATTGGCCACCTCCTTGTTATACCACGTTTTAATACATATGGAATGCAATATAGTAGATTGTTATACAAGGAGCTAAAATGACCCATTATACTTATACGAGGTAGTTTTACAGGAGTAAATAGAAACCGAGTTTTAATGGGTTTCAGCGCCGTGTGTTACACTATACTTTTCACTACGATTGCGAGAAAATAAAACAATCCAATACATAAATTAAGTACCTACTTAGTTAAATATTTAAATAAATGCTTTGTGACCTTGACGGTAACAGATATTAGGGTCTCCATTCTCACTAGATGATGACATTTTCACTATTGTAAAATTAATTACGGTCACTACCAATTCAATTTGCAATTAGAGAAAAATTATAAAGATTTCGCGCCAATGTCCTTTTTTTTGTTTCTTCTGTAGCCGCAACACATTGCATGCATTCTACCAGAGATCGCCGATTTTAGTTCCATTTTTTAAATTAAAATGAGGTTCTTTTTTTATGAAACAGTAATAAGTCGAGTCTTTATTCATGATTATTCTACTTATGACTAAATTAAAAAAAAAACTTTTTCCCCTAGAGGATGAAATGCTATTTTATCCCCGCTTTGCTACAATGACGTCCTTTTTGAGCAAGAGAAGTGAAAAAGAATTTGTATTTGAATTTTCTTTCAGACTCATTCCTGACACATTCCAACAAAAGGTGATAGACATCTTCTACTTCACTATCGCAAACTAAGCGATTCGGAGAGTCCACCATTTTCATTAGAAATGCAGGCTATAATGGCATATGTCCGGAACGTATACTGAAAGAAGTTACCAACCTATTTCTACTAACTTTAAAACTACTAAACCATGGGGCTCGAGGAGGCTCACAAAGGCTTTGAAAGTTACCTACTTACAATTAGGGTGGTACTTACAATGCCATTATTAGTTATAATAAAAATATGTGAGGACATTTCACACACGGCCATCTGACCCCAAACACTAGGGAGACCCTGTACTATGGGTGTCAGACAGCTGATGTACTATACACAAATACATTTTAAATACATACATATATAGATAAACAACACCCAGACACAAGGCAAACACAAGTGCTCATCACACAAATGTTTACCCTGGGCGGGAATCGAACCCGCAACACGCTGCGCAGCAGTCGATCGCTCAGCCACTGCGCCAACCGTGTCGCCAACGCCAGTTGCTTTGAAATTTAGTAAATTGATTTGGCAAAAAAGTGATGTCACATTTTATTATTGGCGTACACACGGCTACACATCATGCTATACAATTCCAGTATAAGCTGACCTCGTATTGTACGGAAATCCTATACAATGCGAGATCAGCATTACCTGGAAATATATAGCCAGATGTGTAGCCCTAGCCGTGTGTACATATATAAAAAAGTATGTCAATTGATTAGTACTGTCAAGTTGCAACCAAAAAAAAGGCCTTAAATACAAATGAATGGTTTCACATTAATTTGCATACGTAATTCAGCATTCAAAACGAATATATTAAGATAATAAAATTGCAATAAATCTAGTTAGATACCTACACGTGAGATCATAATTTACAATAGACAGAAACTTGTATTAGGCATTATTAATGAGATCTCGTGATCTAAACCAGCAAACGTGCATCATCTTCTGCCAAGCTTTTTAGGGTTCCGTAGCCAAATGGCTAAAAAACGAAACCCTAAGGGATTCGTCATGTCTGTCTGTTTGTCCGTCCGTATGTCACAGCCACTTTTTTCCGAAACTATAAGAACGATACTGTTGAAACTTGGTAAGTAGATGTATTCTGGGAACCGCATTAAGATTTTCACACAAAAATAGAAAAAAAACAATAAATTTTGGGGGTTCCCCGTACTTAGAACTGAAACACATTTTTTTTTTTTCATCAAATTCATACGTTTGGGATATCTATGGATAGGTCTTCAAAAATGATATTGAGGTTTCTAATATTATTTTTTTCAAACCTGAATAGTTTGCGCGAGAGACACTTCCAAAGTGGTAAAATGTGTCCCTCCCCCCCCCCCCTGTAACTTCTAAAATAAGAGAATGATAAAACTAAAAAAACTATATGATGTACATTACTATGTAAACTTCCACCGAAAATTGGTTTGAACGAGATCTAGTAAGTATTTTTTTTAATACGTCATAAATCGTAAACCGCAATTTACCTTTCATTCAATCAACTCAAATATTAAAATATTAAACTTTTTTATTATATTACTTGCTGCTACGGAACCCTTCATGGGCGAGTCCGACTCGCACTTGGCTCCTTTTTTATGTAGGGGTCGGCTTCCAGTCTAACCGGCTGCAGCTGAATCACGTAAAGCCGGTCCGCAATAGGGTATAACACCCATCTTTGAAAAGTGTCTCAATAAAATTCTGTAGTGCTAATATATCACCAAAAAAAAACACAAAATTTTTATTGAATCGATAAGTGCCATAAAAATACACCTAAATTTTAAATTTTCAAATTTCGCGCGTAGTTTGACGAAAACGCCTCTTACAGGACGCCATAGCTCAGCGTAAATGACGTCAGTTCGTTTTGTATCAAATGAGCTCATATTAAATAATTATGATAATTGTATATCATTTAAAAATAATTAAAAGCATATTTTGTAATAGGTGTAATAATGTAAAAAATACGTTGGTTACGAAAATAATAAAAGTACAAAGCCTGTATTACGCCAATCGGTTGACTGACAGTTGACAATTTTTTGTTTACACAGCCGTATGGCGTAATAACATGGTCGCTACTATTTCACGGTGTTTTATAACAGATTAAAAATACTGAAAACTTTGAATTGAATTTAAAAATTTGTTTTGTTATTGTATGAACTAAAACTTACATTTTCCGACGGCTTTATGCCTAAACTGTCTCAATAATATATTTATTGATTTTTTCTCGTATAGAGTAAAATACCCAATTCCGCATGTGTACCCTCGGTCGACCGACGCGCTATGGATTTGTATGGAAACAAACGAATGCGTGCAGTGCTGCATCAATCGGTGCATAGATAAATATACTAAATTAGAATAAATTAGAAGCTCTTCAAATTCGTTTCCTAAAACTACTTGTTACTCAAAAAACTAAAAACAGTTGTGTTGTTGTGTTGTGTGTGTTGTGTTGTGTTGTGTTGTGTTGTTGTGTTGTTGTGTTGTGTTGTTGTTGTGTTGTTGTGTGTGTTGTGTACAGTTGTGTGCAGTTGTGTTGTGTTGTGTGTTGTGTACAGTTGTGTTGTGTTTGTTGTGTTGTGTGTTGTGTACAGTTGTGTTGTGTTTGTTGTTGTTGTGTTGTTGTTGTTGTTGTGGTTGTAACTATTTAAAATATGTAAAATTCTATCTTCTGGTCGTTAACTACCATGGCACCCAGGAATATAACTTAACGCAAGTATTCAACACCCATAGTACACGATCTATGGCTGCCGGCAGATTCAATAATATAATATAATATAATATGTGGGGACATTTCACACACGGCCATCTGACCCCAAACTAGGAAGACCCTGTACTATGGGTGTCAGACAGCTGATATACATACACAAATATATTTTAAATACATACATATCTAGATAAACAACACCCAGACACAAGGCAAACACAAGTGCTCATCACACAAATATTTACCCTGGGCGGGAATCGAACCCGCAACACGCTGCGCAGCAGTCGATCGCTCAGCCACTGCGCCAACCGTGTCGTCAAAATCAATGTACCCAGAGTCACCAATTATTTTGGTGACAGGACCCTAAAAAACGAATAGGTGAACAGTCTGCCGACAGACATAAGGAGTGAAACCAATAAAAACAGTTTAAAAAATAAATTAAAAACATTATTATTTCGAAATTTGTTAAAGTGCTACCTATACATGTAACAAGAATATAATAATATGATACCAATACCTGTAAGACTCGCCAGACCGAGCTCACAGTCAAACCATTTTAACGGTTTTGTGGGGCATAGTTTATAAGCCATGTAACTTTGAACTTATAATAAATAAATAATAAAAAAAAAAACTCGTTGGAACGACCGTACGGGTCTGAACGTAAACAAATATACGTGAGTGAGTGTATGACAGAGTATGACTCCAATCAGTTTGTTGGTCAGGAGAGCACTGAATGATACGCACTGACGGTCGGTGGAGTATTCGGTGAGTATTCGTAGCTAACCGGTCTAAGTAAGACTGGTTGCCAGACTTTCGAATTTCTGACTATCCATAACGACTGTCAAAGATCTACGAATGACAGCTGGGACCGACCGGCTTTACGAGTTTTCTGAAGCACGCTTCGAGGAATATTAATAAGTTTCTAATATTTTTAATTTAATTTCCTAAGCGCACCTGACAGGTGCGTTTCGAGGAATACTTTAGGTGCGCTTCGTTGGATGCATTTCAAAATGGGTGCGCTTCGAGGAATACCTCTTATTTTTATGTCGCAAAAAATCTTGTACATACTTTTGTAGGTAAGTACAAGAACTTGCATTTTTTTTTAATGCTGACGTCAGCAATGTTATAAAAAGTAATACCTATACTTATAAACCTACTTATTATACCTAAGTCAATGTATTTCAGTTACGACTTTTTTCGATTCGATTTATTTTAATAATGAACATGTCGATTGGAATTTTCTCAGGGTTTCTTGTGTTAAAAAAATACCGAGACGATTATGTTTTTTTTTGAGCAAGCTAAAGAATAAATTACTTAATATTTTTTTAACAAGTAATAGGTAGTTACTTTTATATTCTAATTAATTCATTTATTAGGTATTCATTTAATTAATTAAACAGGTAGTAATTAGGTACTTGATTAAACATTATTATTCATTCTCAAGCACGCTAAAAAGCAATAAAACTATAATGCAGGTAAATAGGTATTAAAAACAACTATTTTTTGCCGAATTTGAAAATCGTGTAGCTAAACTTGGTTTTACCTGATCTACAAATTGATTAGTTTGTTTTCCTTGTTTGTCACGAGTACCTAAATACTTAAGTAAATCTCTTTGGCCATGAACTTATGACTCATGGACAACATAAAAACTGCATGCTTATCCGATGTCAATGTCACTCTGTTGTTTATGATTTTTAGAAGAAAAAAAAAACAGCGTAGGTGCCTACAGTGTGCCTAGAATATATTGTGTCAATCATCATCATCTGCCGAGCCTTTTCCCAAACATATTGGGGTAGGCTTCCAGTCTAACCAGATGCAGCTGAATACTAATGTTTTACATGGAGCGACTGCCAAAAGAAAACATTGTGTCAATGATATTAAATAAAATAGTATGTACGGTCACCGAGGGAGATAAGTAACCAGTCGGTTATAGTTTTACTCAGAACCCGATGGAAGTTGTTGAATAAAATAAAATAAAATTAATAGAGAATAACCATTTCATTACTTAATCAAAAATAAATTTCATTCAGAAACATCCATCGGTTTCGAAGTAAACATCAATAAAATCCGTTCGACTGCCCCGGGGACTTATCTCCTTTGGCGACTGTACCTATTAGACTTCATATTTCGCGAAAATGTGACGACTTTCGTTGATTATAATATTGTGAGGATTTTGACATTTTAAATAATGATTGTACGAAATTTTAAATTTCGAGTACTCAGTGCCTTGCCGGACCCCTTTTACTGCCTCTATAATAGACTGGTATTATTGTTATTCAGTAGGTATATCTCTATTATTTTAATAAATTAACGAAGCTCATTCTTGAAACGCGCGTCGACGGCGCGTTTAAAAAACTTGGTGTGCTTAGGACCTAATAGTCTCGATATTTTCGCTATGTAGGCACCAAAGAAGATAATATTGTCATTATTACACAGGCATCTTAAATAATTTGAGATCCCAAGCATGCAACGACATTTTATTATACATTTACCTATCTATGGGTGCTCAATACGAGCAATATTTTTAATGCAACATTTTATGGTTCCTAAGTAGGTACCTACTTAAAAATTGCTAGCAATGTATTGGAGGCACACATTGCTAGTAAGATAGGTATGACCGCGTGGAGTGGTTATATTAAAAATCGATCAAGTGCGAATCTTTGACTGTTGTTATGGGTAGTCAGAAAGTCTGACAACCAGTTTTACCAAGGGGTTTTGTTACCCAGTAACTGGGTTGTGGGGGTCAGACAGGTAGTCGGTCCATGTAAAACTGTTGAAGATATATCACCTGCATGTACAGACGCCAGCACATCAAGCTACTACAATCTGTCACATTTCTTTAATCGGTTTTCAACTTTATGGTTAAAGAATAAGGTTCAAGATTGATTGGGAAAATGTGACAGTTTCGGGTAGGTTGACCTGCTGGCGTCTGTACTAGCACTGGCTAGATAGAAATTGTCTACTAGACAAGTGACTTATGGTTTGATACATTATTGTTTTTTTCCACGTTATTCTTAGATTACTCTTTATACCTTTCCAAATAATTCCTATTCCTATACAGCCCAGGGTAAACATTTGTGTGATGAGCACTTGTGTTTGCCTTGTGTCTGGGTGTTGTTTATCTGTATATGTATGTATTTACAAAAAAAAAATGTATTTGTGTATGTATATCAGCTGTCTGACACCCATAGTACAGGGTCTCCCTAGTTTGGGGTCAGATGGCCGTGTGTGAAAATGTCCCCACATATTATTATTATTTTATTATTAATTATATACTTAACAGTATTTCCTGTTGTTTCGCTCTACAGACCTCCCCAACAAAAACACTAGTCAGTATACTTAGTCACAAAGTACGTAACAGTTCAGTACAGTACAGAACACACCGCCATTTTTCGCACGCACACATTAACATTACGTTTAAGTATAAGCAGTTTCAAGCAGACTTCAGTCTCGAGTGTCACGTGTTGTCTAAATGAATAAATGAGAGACATTGACATTTCATGACGAACAGGATATTTTTTTTTATGGGAGAAGCCCGCCACTCTATTCCCAAACCACTGTCAAAATAAACTACCCACCACCACTGTAAAATTGCAGAGTTCCAATCAGTCAATCAAATGTCATATTGTCACAAATGAAACCTACAGAGTCAATGCAGTAGCAGCCCTAGTGAATCTGGCAAGTATAGGTAATTATTTTTAAAGATGGTGGGAGCGGTCCCTCTGTAACCTTTATATTTTGTGGTATAGAGTATTCAGCTGCATTCGGTGAGACTGGAAGCCAAGCCAACCCCAACATACTTGGGAAAAGGCTACGCAGAAACACATGGCCGAGAAAATATACCCAACATATTTATTTACAGCCACACCAAGCGGAAATAAACTAATAAAGCAATGCAGGTATAATAATTATGCTATCTAACCTTAATAAGTACGTTATTAACCGCCAAAATACTCATTACATTACTTAGTCATAAAGTCCTTGTGTAACCATTCATTATGTTATAAGATAAACCTTTGAATTTAGTAGGTAAGTCTGTTGAAGTAACCTAATAAAAACTTTAACAGGGTAGATGACGGCTACAATCAATTGACATACTTTTTATTAGTACTTGTACTTATTACGTCACTTCCTGTTAGTCATTTGCCAACTCAATGAGATCTACCGTTTTTATGCTCACTAGTTGGCGCCACTGTCGAGTAAGGTCCCAAAGAACAATGGCAGCCACCCAAACATTGTTTTAGTTGAGATTAAATTCCTACGTCTTTAAATGAAAAATATCTTATTTAATTCAGCATCACCTTCTGAATTAGTTTGTGCAAGATTTTTTGTTCAAGAAGGCCGAGAATAATAGATATTCAGTCATGAACTTTTGTAGGTTATGTCTATGGTAACTTTTATATTCCAAATTGAGGAAGTAAAAAGGCAATATCGCATTAGTATTTTCTTTACCTAGTTAATTCAGAATGAAATGTCTTGTAAAAATATTGTTTAAGGTTGGTAATCCCCGTGGTTATAAATACTCTTTGGCCTTACCTTATGTATACAATAGGTATATACTACATGTATACATCGATCATATCGTTTTTACTCTGTGTCAATTACCAAGCAATTATTTTTAGATTTGGGTTACTAGTCTTTTTGCTAGTCATTAATCGAAACTAATTGATTTATTTTTATACCACAGTATTTTTACAAACCTGCAAGAAACCTACACTTGGAAATAAACTGTATTCATTTACCTACTCCGTTTAATTGTAATAACAAACTAAAACTGATTACATTATATTAAATGTTTTAAGTACTTACTGTCACTTGGCAGAATAAAAATATAAAATGGCAACACTAAACGTTAATGAAAAGTCAAATAAGTTTTCATTTAACATAATTTTTTTATCCGGCCCTAACTGGTTAATGTGATACTTTGAAAAATCGTAGAAAAATAATGTAATTTCTTTCGTATGTAAGTCACTTTTAGACGCTCAAATTTAAGTAAACTACGATATCGCCATTGTTTTTTGTTGTCACGCGAGCGTGAAAACATGTCGTGAAACGCGTGAAAAAAGTAGTGTTTCAAAATCCCGTTTTATTAGGAAAAAAGGAGGACTTCAGTTTCCGAAAGATAAAACTGTCTCAAAGCACTGACATTCGTTGACCCGTAACTCATATTAATTGCCATAATTAATTTGAGGTATTGCAAAATATTCACAACATTATAATAAGTAATAGAAATAAACCCGCGTAGCTTACCCACAAACAGTGACATTTGACGTTTCGGACACCTCACGCTACACTAGCGCATCTAGCGGCGAATTCATACGCGATAGCCCTCATTGACTATATTTTATAGATTTCTAAAATCTAACTTACCAGATAATTGAAAATTAGTCGCATTTTCAACCGACTTCAAAAAGAAGGAGGTTCTCAATTCGTTTATATGTTGTTTTTTTTTTGAATATTTGTTACACCATCTCCAGGCAACTGCAGGGCGATTTTGAAAATTCTTTGTTTGATGGATAGAGTATGCCTCAAGGGTGGTCCCATATAAATTTTATCGATATTGATTCAGTACTTTTTAAAAAAATCGACAGAAAGCAAAAAAAATATACATGGATGATGTTGTAATATTCTCCAACCTTGCACTTTCAATCTCTGCTTTGGCTGTGTTGCCGTTTCTTAATGGATTTGGATGATAAGAAAGTACTAACAAGTGAAAAATAAAAAGCTTTTTTACAAAAAAGACAACAGCCTTCAAAATCTAAAAAGTGATAAATAACTTACACACATGACTTTAGTTTCGGAAGTCGGTGGCAATACAAAACATCAAACAGAACAAAGCCACCGACTTCCGAAACTAAAGTCATGTGTGTTATGTGCTAAAGTTATTTATCTCTTTTTAGATTTTGAAGGCGGTTGTCTTTTTTGTAAAAAAGCTTTTTCAGCGCTAAAATCCAGTCTACAATCAAGTTCTTCTTGGAATTTTCAGTCTTAATGTCTTTTGCGGAAGAGACATCCCAATTTGGCTTTGGTTTACAGTTGGTTCTAATGTAATTTAACGAATTACTTAATTATAAAACTAGGTACATAGTCAACAATCACACTTTATGTAAAATACTTACCAAGATTGCAACATTCGGCACAATAATAGTAGCGTTCAAATCTATGATGTTGTGTTCAGGTAAGAAGATAGGAAACCTCTTCGCTGTGTACGTCATGGTGCTGTTGTCGTTGAAATGCACGTTCGAATGAAGGAGTTTCTCTCTGAAAAAAAAAAATATCGCATCGGTTAATAAAATTACCGCAAAAAAAAACACTAGGTAACGTCTTATTTATTACAACGCAACTTCAAATTATTAAACAATTATCCTACGTAATCTCAATCGCTTTAATTTTGGTCAGTTTTCGAAATATGGTGATTAAATCCTGGCTATTCGAAGGAAGAATCGACCATAAAATTCCCGCCAAAAAATAAAACACAAACAATGCAATAGCAATCGCTATAATTTTGACAGTTCACATTCTTTGAATGTGTTGTTATTGTTTATATTACAATTATTATCTTTACAAATTAGACTGCCCGCAAATGTTGGTGTTTAAATTGTTAAAGTTACGAATAGATTTCGATGTGTAAAAATGGTTATTCGAACTGCATTTTAATCCATTAAATTATAACATTATACAAATATCGTTTTCGCGCTGTTGATGTTTCAATGTTAGCACAATTCAGGCAGTGAGCGCTAAAGTGGCCTTTCTTTTCCAGACACGAAGCATTTTAAATTGTGTCTGGAAAAGATAGGCCACTTTAGCGCTCACCGCCTCAATTAACCTACTAGCTTTTGCCCGCGAATTCGTCTACATGAAAGTCGGAAATTGCAGATTAAAAAGTAGCCTCTGTCCCCAGGATTCAAGCTGTCTTCATATGCCAAATTTTATCAAAATCGATTCAGATGGTTCATCGTAAAAGCGTAACAGACAGTGTTACTTTCGCATTTATAATTTAGTCTAAAGGATGGATTAAGTATCGTTATTTGGCCGCTTTATATCAAACTAGCAACCCGACCCGGCTTCGCATGGGGCTATAGCCTTCCTCGATAAATGGACTATCCACCACAAAAAGATTTTTTCAATTCGAACCAGAAGATCCTGAGATTAGCACGTTCAACCAAACAAACAAACAAACTCTTTAGCTTTATAATATTAGTATAGATTCTATAACCAATGGAATATCATAAATAGATACAGTCGAACATGTAGGCAGTTAATTTGCTCGGAGGCAAGATGTGCACATACCTAGGTACCAATTATTTTTGTAAGGAAACGTGGGTCGTAGACTGCATTAAAAATAAGAAGAAGCATTGGTATTCTCTGTGTAAAGCTTCCTTGTTTTTTGTTTAGAGTTTGAATACATTACGAGTTTTGATAAATAAGGGCGGTAGTGCAGCATGAGCTAGGTATGTTAAATTTATTTGTGAAATGAAACGAAATGAAATTAATTTATTTGCCAGAATATAGGATTACAATACGATGGTAAAATTAGTCGACTTGTCAGTCGTGCAAATATTTCAATTTTAATTAGGTGATTACATGCTTAATAAAATCATTTAATTACATCAATGTCACCATATATACATTATAATCATCATAATAATTGTAGCACAGTAAAGATATCTAACAGTATTGTCACTCGTTTAAGGTCACGCGCTTAAGTACCTACGGCTCGCTTTCGTTCGTACGTCCAAAATTCTCTCGGGTTGCCACGCGCTCGCTCAAGTGTACGTACATACTCCAGAGAACTTTTTTCCGATACAGTTTAACTAATAGTTCCTTACGATACTGCGACCGCAGCTTTAATAATGGCTAATTGTGCATATTGCAGTGTAGACGGCCGTCAAAATAAAACAACCAACAAAAGTTTATCCTTTTTTAAATTACTTAAGGAGGAGGAAAGGTAAATATTTAATTTGTTTTTGTTTTTGCTCTGTTGGTTTTATTTTTTTTTATAATAGAGATCGGAATAGGTAGATTATATTTACTACTTTACTTTGGTTCTTTTATAACAAAAAAGTTTTATAATAGTACGTAATTATAAGTAGGTATTGATTTGATTAGACATTTTACTTATTATTTTTCAAAACATACTCACAACCTTTTGTGTAATCATTTCATAATCATAGACAGCCCTAGCATTGTGTAATTTGATGCAAGGATCGCCCGACACCACGGCAGACGAGACGTAGTAGATACTCTCGAGCGTGTGCGTAAGGTACGTTTTAGCGCGCACCAGCGGTCATAATATTTTTGTAGGCAGTTATAGCGTTAGGTATCTATCTTTTTCTATGGAGTGAACTATCTGTTCCAAAGGAACTATTAGTTAATCTGTGATTGTAGCTTGTGTATATCCTGTTAGATTTTCAACTCCTTTTTATGTAAAAGCGCCAGGGCAGCCCGCGAAATTCAAATATTCTCACGTTTTGGAACGAAGTTCCTTATCGCGCGTTGTGAAAGGGGGCTAGACGGAAAAAATTCTTACGAAAAGTTGTCACGACACTTTTTTGCTATTTTTATTACTTCACAAACGCAGACAGAAAAATTGAATCGTTGGAACTGTCAAATAGAGTTCATTATTAGTTGAATGGCGGCTTTTCTATGAAAATATTGGAGCGAATTAAAACCTTATTTTTACACATTAACCGTGAAATTCGGTTGCACATAGCTCCTATTGTCCGGTCGGGCACCAGCCTATACGTTTCTCAGAATAATTTTATCATAGGTACCTAGTTTGGTAAAATTTCAATTTTTAACCGTTTACGTTTACAAAATAAAGTCCGAATTCGCTTTTCGTAGAATATGTTTATGTATTTAAAGGCGGCGCGGCGAACTCTTTGAACTAGGTACCTACGGCGATATGTTTAGTACCTAAGTTTATTCGCTCAAATAGTGGCGGTACCTACCTCAATGACATCGGAATTATCATTGCGTGATAATTCCGATGATATCGACCTACGAGATAAGTCCACCTTTCACTGTGAGACTGTGTGGATTGTGAAAACGAGTGTAAATTTTAAGTCTAGAATACGTAGGTTAGGTAGGTAGGTAGTTACTGTACCTACTTCTATGTTTTGTTTAGTAGGTACCTATTGAAAGTTTGGGTTTGGTAATCATGAGCTTTCTATCGGTCGCGGTCGTCAGTAGGTAACCACTGCACCTTATCGCTCTAGGTCACAGAGTACTTTTCTCTAGGTTTTACTAGCGACAATAATATTTTTTTTTATTTGATTAAAATGTTTTGGTTTAAATTAAGCCAGTGGGAGCTTAGGTGGGTACCTAGGTAGGTAGTGGTACTTACTTTTATCATTGGCGAATTATTTGTAGTTGTAAGTAGGTAAGTGAGTAGGTACTCTTTTGCTAGAAAAAGAAAGGCAGGTAGGCGTAGGTACCTATAGGTGCTATAGGTAACCTATTTAAATAAATTAGAGCTATACACAAACACAGTTTTAATCAACTTTGGCTTAATTAAAAAACTTACCTATTAGGTATAAAATTTACACTTCCCTGTATCGAAGCAACTGCTCAATATGGAGTCCATTTCGCTCGATACATAAACGGGCACGTTTAATTAAATTGTCTTTTAATTACATTATATTTGTTAATAATAATAAAAATATTATTATAACTTAAAAAAAATAAAATTTTATTACAATTCCTTCACTAATTAATCGAAAGGAACTTCGTTCCATCCGGGTGTCCCTTGACACCTCTCAAGTTTTTTTTTTTTTGCAAATTGCCTTGTAGTATCTAGTTGCATTGTAATAAAATAATTATTTGCGCACGTTATAAATATTCATTTACAGAATTATAATAATTAAAATCATCAACTTAACTCTCCCTGTTAGAGGCTCCACTCTTTGTAAACGTTATTATTTTAATCGCGCGAATATTTTTTTTATTACAATTCAATTCTGAGCTGCAAATTGCAAAAAACGTATGAAACTTTAAATTTCACGGGCTGCCATACAGCATATTTTACCTACACGTGGTAGCTACCTTTATAATTATTTCCGGCAAAGGGACAACTTAAATAAGTTTTGGCGGTCACAAAAAAAAAACAGATTTTTAGAGTCAACATGAATTTCGTTATTTTGCAAGCCATGACGTCATTTAAACTTAAAACCATGTAGGTACCTAGTCTCAGAAAAATAAATATTATAATAAACGTTTGTATTTTTCTCTAACAGTTCGCTTTCTATGGCTCACTATCCTAAAGTCATTGAACATTACGATCATTATAGTTGCATCATCGACCTTAAACACTACCATCCGTAATCCGTTATGTTGTACGTCGTAACAATCGTATTTTATGACGTCATCGTACGCCATCTTTGATCACAAAAACTGTAGTACTTTTTTTTTGTTCAAAAGACACTTGAAGTTCGAACGGGAAACGTGTGTTCATAGTTCATACTCTGTGCGTGTGTCTCGTTTTTAAGTCTGAATTCATAATGATTTATTTGAAAAATAATAAGTTCGTTTTTTAATTGACTACTTCATGCTTCGATTCATTGCGGATCCACCATACCACTGCGGTCATACCCCAGGGGGCCAAGTCTGCTATTACAATAGTGTCAGAATGGTCCATCTTTGATTTCATAATTGTTGATTTTGACAAGTTTGGTAATCTACTAATATAATGGCGTCATCATGACTTTCCAATGGTCAACCACTGACACGACATTGAAAGAAATGATATAGAATGGTAATCTCGTACAAAATGGCAACTGAATGACAGACTTAAGCGGTACCTAATCTGCAAAAATTTTGACAGTTCCTTTGATCAATGACGTACTATTAGAACGTCATTGTGCAGTCATTGCTTTTAGTTTGACCGACCAATGATCGACCATTATGAATTTAGCAGATTACGAACTTTTAGCAAAATGACAATGGGATCGTGTTGGAATGACGAAATTATAAAATTAGCAGACTTGGCCCCCTGGGCCTCAAGTCTGCTATTACAATAGTGTCAGAATGGTCTATCATTGATTTTCATAATGACGCCATTATATTAGTAGATTACCAAACTTGTCAAAATCAACAATTATGAAATCAATTATAGACCATTCTGACACTATTGTAATAGCAGACTTGAGGCCCTGGTGGTATGGTGGGTCTAAAACTACCACTCACCTAACCTAGCCCACATGATTCACCAACAATAGAGGAGATCTGGCGCTCGGCGGCCGCTGCCGCGGCACCGCTCACCTTTGCGCTTGAATGGTCCCAGTTCTAACCTAACCGTTTTAGACCCACCATACCACCAGTGATATGGTAGGTCCACACACCTTTGATTCGAGTGCAGTTTGTTTATCACAATAATGCAGGGAATTAGTTTGGCTAGTACTTAAGTTGTTCACATACTTACTTATTCAGTATTTTTGTTCGAAAATCACTTTTGAAATTCAAACGGGTAACGAGTGCCTCCTGAATCTGTTGTGTTTTTTTTATCAAATGAGTTCGTTTTCGAACTAGATAAGTACTTCATGCTTCAAATGAAGTTTGTTTAGCACTTGAAATGGAAGGCTTGGCTAGTATTGTAAGTGCCTAAATATGTTAAATGCCTAAGCGAGTGTTCACCCTGCTTTTGTGTCGTGACTTCTAAAATAATGCGACACCAATACCCTCATACGAATTCATTGGCATCTGTCACCATGACAGTTTGCGTACCACCGCGTAGAGTGGAATAGAATTTAATACTATTACTCCCATTCTTCACCCGTACTATCAGATATTCCCGGCTACTCGGAACAAAACAAATGAACGAAAAAAAATAGCCTATTATTTAATTGTCAAGAAGGGCAAAGGCCTCTTATCACGCTTGCCTAGGATAACCAGGTTTACTCGAGCCTTGAAGATACCCAGATTATAATAATACCAGCGACCCGACCCGGCTTCACATGGGCCTATAGCCTTCCTCGATAAATGGACTATCCAACACAAAAATATTTTTTCAATTCGAGCCAGTAGATCCTGAGATAAGCGCGTTCAACCAAACAAACAAACAAACTCTTCAGCTTGTTAATATCCTTCATTTTTCATCATTTCAGCCGAAAATCGTCTACTGCTGGACATAGGCCTCCCCCAAAATGGGGGTCTTGCCATAATCGCCACGCTTGGCAGGCGGGTTGGCGATCGCAGTATGGTAACAAAGGCACAGAACGCTGCTGCCCATTCTCTGGTGAGACCCTAGTCGCCTCTCCTCCTCCTGTCTAATCTATACTTATTAAATAATAAGTATAGATTATGTAGCAGGATAGAGAGGCGGGCAGTGAATTCCACAGTTTGGCAGGTATAGAGATTGGAGAGGTAATTATCACCACGCTTAGAATATCTAAGTCACCAACTCACCACGCTTGCAAGGTGCTCAAGGCGGATTGGCGATTATAGACTTCAATTTAGGTATTACAAGTCCAGGGCCTCAATTCTGCTATTACTATTTCTTGATTTTGACAAGTTTGGTAATCTTCTAATATAATGGCGTCATTATGACTTTCCAATGGTCAACCACTGACACGCCATTGAAAGAAATGATATAGAATCGTAATCTCGTACAAAATGACTGACTTAACTAAATCTGCTAAAATTTTGACAGTTCCTTTGATCAATGACCTACCATTAGAACGTCATTGTGCAGTCATTACTTTTAATTCTACCGACCAATGATTGACCACTATGAATTTAGCAGATTACGAACTTTTAGCAAAATGGCAATGGGATCGTCTTGTGATGACGAAAATAATAATAGCAGACTTGGCCCCCTGGTTTCCTCACGATGTTTTCCTTCACAGATATCAGTGATGACCATAGGTGATGAGTTGATGACCAAGATTATAAACTTAGAAAGTACATAGGTGATATGCAATTAAAAATGTTTGTGCATCAAAGGCGGCCTTTACAACGATTATAACTAATTTGTATCATATCAATTTTTAAGATTTGTATTTGTATCATATTTAAATACGATCTATACTCCGTTTACAATAAGACTAGACATTTACACGAACCTTTTTTACAGTCCCTTCAACCGATTTTGACTTCTATTCCGGAGTCTAATTTCAGTCTAACTGGATGCAGCTGAATACCAGTGTTTTACATGGAGCGACTGCCTGTAGCCTTTCTAACCTCCACAACCCAGTTACTGGGTAACACGATACTCCTTGGTAAGGACTGGTTGTCAGATTTTCTGGCTTTTGACTACCCATAACGACTGTCAAATATCTACGAATGACAGCTGGGAACATGCTGTCCGAGGCACGGAAGGGTCTCAGTATGAAATGGATGGTCACCCATCCAAAGACCGACCGCGGCAAGCGTAACTGAACCATAATCAATTATTAGCCACGACGAGTCCCCAGAAATGAACCTAAAAGAAGGTACATTCTTCTCAAAAGCCGTTAATCCTCAAAACTTGGTTAACTGGTATACCCAACGGTATTACCACCCTGACCTTGCCCAATATTTGACCATGAAGTGTTAAATTTTGCAGACAAACTTTACTCAAGACTTAAAGAGCGTGAAATTATCAAAATGACGAGTAATTTCACGATCGTTAGGCCTCCTACGTGGTGTGACGAATGGTTGTATATTTCTTGCTGTCGGGTTCCTATATCTTACTGTCCGTTAGTAAGTATCTTATCTTTTGTAAGGTTCTATACCCAAAAGTGGTTAAAGCCAACGAGAATATCGGTCTGTCTCGGAATTAGTCGTGAGCGCTACGGACCCACTATACCACTGATGGCATGGTGATATCTATCACTGAGAAAGTCATTTGGGTTAGGTTAGGTTAGAACTGTGACCGGAGCGAGTGGTGCCGCGGCAGCGGCCGCCGAGCGCCAGTTCCCCTCTAATGTTGTTGAATCATTTGGGTAAGATTGGGTGAGTGGTACAGTTTTAGACCCACCATACCACCAGTGTTATGGCCAGTGGAATCTGTCTAGGTATATCTATACTTTTATCACAAAGGACATGTTTCATATTGGGCCCAGTCTATGTATACCACTTCAAAAAATAGAGAAAAATCATTAGAATCCGGGAAAAATACAGATAATTCATTTCAATGTATTCTGTTGTGGTAGTAAATTGATATTTAACAATTATTTTTATGGATTTTCAACATGGCGTCACTTAGATTTAGCTACTCTATAAACCATAGATCGACCATTGATCATAGAAAGAGAACTGTCAGCTGTCAGTGTTACAACAGTGTCACTTTCGTCCGTATGTTCTGTGCTTTCGTCTCGTTTTATTTCTAGTTTTTGGAGTTCTTTTTAACAACCTCCCATTCGTTTTCTTTTTTAATTCAACACCGTTTCTTTCCCATCTGTTTACCTGGTTGTCCACAAATCCACGTACAAAATCAGAATTATAAATGTCAAACGTCATTAATCAATCAAAATGACAGCTTGCCGCCATGATTGTTTTTTGTTGTGTGTTGCAATTTTAAGTGCAATTTCTTGTGTTTTACCTGCTCACAAAGCCATTTTAAAGTAATTGGACAGTTGAGAACTATTTAAAATGTGTTTCCCTATTTGTAGGTATGGTGTACAAGGACTGGGCCTAGGCTCCATACATTTTGAAACAACTCCTTTGTTTGTAGTAGGCAATCTCTTGAACTCCTCATCCGATTTCAAAAATCCTTTCACCAATTGGAAGCTACGTTTTCACAGAGTGTTATCGGCTATATTTATCATCAAAAAAATTAAGGATCCGTAAGAAAATTTAAAAAAAAAGTCGCGGTGAAAGTACTAGTGCACTTAATATCATACTGACTCAGAGACTTCACCTAATAATAATTAATCTAACTTGGCACGTGTCAACAACATTAAAATTATCTCAATTTGTCATATTTTTGACTGATAGCGTTCCACGTTATGTTGGTCGATTAAAGTTAATGATTAATTATTTTAAGTGACGTCTCTGAGTGTGGCAGTTTGTCTGTCTCCACAATAACCGTCATTTACAGGGACAAATCCGCGGGCAAAAGCTACTAAATAAATGAAATATACTTACAAATACACAATAGGTCCAATTTCTTCGACATTCAACTTGTCATCCAAGCCCTGCATGAATCTCTCATGGTTGGTGACGTTGAAGAGATAAACTCTCAGCTTCACCTCATCGGGAGGATCTGCCCACCACTCATACGGTGGCATACCTGGAAACAAAGGAGAATGACATGAATAAATATAAAAAGCAAGAAAGAAAACACTTGTCACTTCCCATGATCCAAGACCTGGTTTTTACCTTGTTCAGAGGTTAAGCATTGCCATCCGACGTGGCAATGCAGCCAGTCTCTTGGGCACATTCCGAGATGACGGCGATGTGGAGAAATTCTTTGGTGCCTTATTGTATTAGTTTTTAGTTTAATATACAAGACACATACACACACATAGACACATACTGTATTGTACATTATAAATAAATTAAGTCATTACTGTCATTAGGTAGGTATCTATCTCGGAACGAGGTATCTAGTTAATACTGTCGAATGAGTGCAATACCACAGTATAACTATTAGTAGTACCCAGGGGGAGGAGCTTGTGGCTAAGTTAAAGCCGTACAGATCTAATAGTCAAAGGTTAAGCTACGCTAACCGCGGTCGGTTTACGGATGGGTGATCATCCCGTTCATACCGAGTTCCCTCCATGGCTCCGAAAGCACGTAAAGCCGTTGGTCCCGGCTGTCATTTGTAGATCTTTGGCAGTCGTTATGGATATAGTCAGAAGCCAGAAAGTCTGACAACCAGTCTTACCAAGGGGTATCGTGTTACCCAGTAACTGGGTCGTAGAGGTCCGATAGGTACTAGCTCCATGTAAAACACTGGTATTCAGCTGCATCCGGTTAGACTGGAGGCCGACCCCAATATACTTGGGAAAAGGTTAGGTAGGTGATGATTTACTAGGTATCGATAGTTCGGTAACACAGCCTGGGACTAGGAAAGGATGGATTATAATAAACCTGTAAATATGGCCCCTGCTTGACCAATGTTAAAATGGCAAGTAGGTATGTCTTGGGCCTCAAAAATGTATCAACATGGGGTAACACATAACTACTGTGCACATAAGGAGTGGAGAGTTTACGGATACCAGAAAAATCACAGGATTAAACTTAAGATCCTTTACTGGAATGCTTCCTTCTCCAGCTCTAAGAGTTATTGTCATTATTGGCCGGATTGGGTGGAGAGCAAACCGGCCAATGATGAAAAAGAGAATAAAGCTGATGAAAAAATGTTTAGACAATCTTATACAAGGTGTAACGTTAAACACGCAAAACCTCAGACACCGCAAATGATTTTTAATTCAATTAACCTAATACTGAAAGAAAAAAAACCATAAAAAAAAATTAAAGGTTTTATGTGCTGTTTTAGTTTTACTAAGACTCGTATTTGCATTGAAATAAGAACTATTATTATTACGCGTATGAGAAAATTTAAATTGGACGACAACCAATTGTGTTTGTTTACCTATTTTGGCAGGTTTGCGCAACTGGGCAACATGTAGGTGGTACTGTAGTCGGTTTTTTTTTATTTTCAGGGCAGGACAACGTCTGCCGGGCCCTCTAGTTTACTTATAAAAAACAAACTTCAAATATATACCAAACAATTTTAAACACTAATAACTAGTAAATAAAGTTATTTTAACCATAAACGTGAAATATAAAACCAAGTTTGCCCGCGTCATGTTTAAACAAATTGTTTATTTACTATTGACTGAACAAATATTGACGCGATAATTACTGGCACAATATAGGAAGCTTTATAGACAAACAAACACTTTGCTATATTTACTTATGCAGGTATGTGACAGCTCTGTAGTAGTAGATGGAAACCCCAAGTAGTGTATCTACCTCCGAGGCACTGGGACGTGGGTTCGAATCCCGCCCAGGGAAAACATTTGTGTGATGAGCACTTGTGTTTGCCTTGTGTCTAGTTGTGGTTTATCTATACGTATCTATTTATGTATTTGTGTGTGTGTATATCTCCTGCCTGACACCCATAGTACAGGGTCTGCCTAGTTAGGGGTCAGATGGCCTTGTGTGTGATGTGACTCCCAGGGTTTAAGTTATCTTCATGCCAAAGGACAATGCCAGAAACTCTATAGAACTTTGTCCCACTCAATAAAAGTCATGTGCAATATGTAGCATCTTACTGTTTATTTATTGCTGATAACTAAACATTAGCCTTAGTGACTGTAGAACTTGCGGTTTCCGTTTAAATCTAAAAACAATAATGACATTGATTATAGATTAAATTGTATTTTATGTAAAATGAGTTTGTATTTTGTGGGTAGGTATTTCGTAATCCGTAAGTTCTAAAGAAAAACAATTTAGTATAGAAAGGTTCTATATTCATTACAATCATTTTCATTTATTTACTTTTTCTGTACATTTGTTACTTTTTCTGTACATGGGTGGGGCAGGATCTGGCATTGTCATTTCATCAAAATCGGTTCAGCCGTTTTTTCGTGAAAACGTAACAGACTGAGTTAGAGCCTATGCACACCACCGCGCCGGTGACGCGCGTTTGTAGTGATACAGACGCGATACGCACGCGAGTCAGACGCAGCCTGTAGACCTTTGCACACCTGTATATATTCAAATACGCGTTTGTATCAAACGCGCTGGCATATTGCGTGTTTAAGCAGAACCTCGTCAACAGTAGCAAGATGGCGTCTTAGCAACTTGGCGGTAATCGAATGTCATATTCATCATTCCAAAAACTTCTTGCGATTCTTAAACCGGAATTAACTCGCCAAAATACAGTGCTAAGAGCGCCTGTATGTTTCTTGAGCGAGAAAATAGCCGATAATCCAGTCGCTTCCTCGTCTGTGGTGGGACACGTACTTACAATGACCACTGGGCCATCCCGACGCTACTGTTCATTAATAATACCACTCCATAATACTAATACATATCCATACGTCCATATTTATAAATGTGAACTTGAACCTGTAATATTATAAATTAAACTTGAACTTGTAATATTCTAATGTGAAAGTAAGCCTGTGCACACCACGTTTTTTAAACGCGCCGGTGACGCGCGTTTTAGAAACGCGCGTCGACGGCGCGCTTTTATCCTACAGAACAGTTTGTTGTCGTTCGTATCGATACAAACGCGATGCTAACGCGTCTGTATCGATACACACGCGCGTTACTATAGCGTTTGTATGGTAAATATGACGGGTTGGGAGCTCTTAAGGAGGTATACATGCCAATAACCTAGAGCATTTGACCCGTACTGAATTTGTGGACGAGTGCGGGGGTGATGTAGACGCAGTCTTTAATCGGACGCATTTTTAATTTATTGTAATAAAAATAATACATAAGTATTTGTAAAAAGTAACAAAACCAAATCATTTTTCTTTGTATTACAAAGCAGTAGATATTTTTTTTATACTATTTTGATAAGAAATTAAGGATTAAAATGGTTTCATCTCAATGATTTGGAGGTGATTTGACATTTTTTTTCTTATTATGTCATACCGATAGAAAAATTGTGGCTAAACCAAATTACGTATCATATATATTACTATCATGTAGATTACTAAAAATTATTTTCAGATGTAATTTCTCTGTATATGTTGACGAGAAGTTGTTTTATCTGCATGCTTCTTTCAAGATTTTTCGAAAGAGCAGCCTTAAAAGATCTAAGCGTACAAAACAACAGCGGGCCTAGCCAAGTTACAAACATTTCGTATCGTATCTCTTTCTACAATAATTAACTCCTCTTCGTTTTTGATGTTCGATCACGTGACTTATCGACGGTCTCTTCCTATCAGGTCTATTCCTATCAGGCCTGGTCGACGAAGCCCCTTGGAGCGGGGCTCCGTCGACCAGGCCTGATGGGAATCAGCAAAAATTACAAAATTAAAAGTCGTGTAATAAAATACCTATTTTTAACATCTATTTAGCGATAATATTTGGTCCGAAATTGGCGTTTATTTATTTTTATAGCATAGAATAAAGAGGAACTACAATTCTTCATGAAACGAAAGGTATTTCGAATTTATTGATAGTAAAATAGGTGCATTTCTGGTAGGCGTTTAAACACAAGCCGGCACACCTCATGAAATTAGTTTCTCTAACAATCCTGCTAATTGTCTGATCTTTTACCTCAGCACTGGGATATTTTCGTGAATGCCACTTCGAAAATAAGAACTTTAAATGCCGCCATACTTCTTAGGGTGCCGCAGTCAAAGCTCTTTGTGTATGTGAGTTTATATGTTTGTAAACGCATCCACGATGCAGGATAAAGTCCTGATGAGAGGCAAAATTTTTTTTTTAAATGGTGCTTAACTAATTTCTCTGTCTGTCTGTTCGTCTGTCACAGGACTGTACCTTTTGAACTGTAAAAGATAAACATTTAAAATTTTCAGAGTGTGTAAAAGCAAATCTAAATAAATATTAGGTATAAATAAAGAGGACAGATTTGTTTGTTTGTTACGATTTAAGCTAAAAACTACACGACCGAATTTAAAAATTCTTTCACCATTAGAAAGCTAATTTATCCCTAAATAACATAGGCTGTATTTATCAATTGAAAAAAATAGGGATCCTTGGGAAAATTCACGCTGACGAAGTCGCGGGCAAAATGCTAGTGAATCTGTAATTAATACCTTTTAAAACTTAATTAACAAGGATCCCTTTCAAGGATTTTTTTCAATTGATAAATATAGTCTATGTTATTTAGGGATAATTTAGCTTTCTTTCATTAAATCTTACCTAAAAAGGTTACCTAAAAAAAAAACGGGGTGAATACGAATGCAGGGGTGAATCAGGACGAAACTTTAAAGGGGATTTTAACGTTGCAATAATATAGTTTGTTGACAAAAATGACTGTAATGAATGACTTAATAATCAATATTTTTTCCTAGCGTCCTTGTTGGCAACTAGCTATATTATTTCAACGTTAAAAACCTCTTTAAAATTTGGTCCCGATTCACCCCTGCATCCCTATATATATCACCCCGTTATATATCGTATTGAAGCTAGTAAGTACGAATACCTTCTCAAAGACACATTCCTCTATCTATCCTCAAAATTTCATCCTACGGAACACATCGCGTGCAAACCCGACCCTCACTTAGCCATTTTTTTTTATTTAAAAATAGCATGTCACCGGCAATCTTCTTTATCTCTTGCCCATCATTATGTTATTAAACAACTTTTTAACTGACCTTACTCACAATGGTCGACCTAGACACACTGCCGGTGACCTTAAACTTGATAGCGACATCATTATGTAAAGAAAGTACTTATTTATATAACTTCAATGTCAGTATTGTTATGTATTGTTATTATATCATCTGTGCCTCAAGCATTCTTCATTCTACACAGTACACTACCACAACACTACATTTCCGGTACCAGTATGATACTCTTTAAGTACCAAGTACAGTAGGTACCACCTACCCTAATGAGTGGACATTGTCTATGTCTGTGGTAGCTGGTAGGCATTCTTTCTACAATATGGATCTATTAATATAGGTACAAGGTTACATAACTTTGCTGTTATCCCTTAACTTGTGATACTTGGTACCTACCGGTCAAATGCTGTAACATTGCCTACATGCTCAACATTGCCTACATTCTAAAAAGTTAAATTATTGCCGCTGAGAAATGTTTTTGCTGTGTATGGTATTACTAAAAGCAAGTCGGCTATATGGCAAAAAACCATTTCTCAGCGGCAATCATTTAACTTTTTAGAATGTAGGCAATGTTGAGCATGTAGGCAATGTTACAGCATTTGATGGTACTTAAATATAGTGTTTTTATGCAAGGTATTCACGTAGACCCCCCCTTTGGGGGAGGCCTATGCCCAGCACTGGACGTCTTTCGGCTGAAATGATGATGATGATAATGATTCACGTATAATTATATAATTCTTGTAAATGCAAATATTGTAAACAGCTTTATTAATAAAAAGAGTAAGTACAGTCAACAGCAAAAGTAGATGATCAAAATCAGAAATTCAATACTAATTTACTAACACTAATTTATATAATTTATTACTAGTTTATTTATTAAAAGTATGTGATTGTCACACACATAGTTTTAAATCCCTTCGACGCCACACAGTTCTGACGCGAACTCTGTTCATTAGTATTGAATTTCTGATTTTGATCATCTACTTTTGCTGTTGACTGTACCTATGGAGTTTCTTGCCCATTCTTCTGCATACAAAAACTTGGAATGGGCAATTAAGTATATAGAATATTTTTTTTCCCATTTCACGTTCAAAAGTGCCGTAATGGTCTAAACGGAATAAATGATTTGACTTTGACTTTGAATATTTAACAACTTAGGTATCCGCTTTTGATTTTGTGTTTGCTTTGGTGGCTTCACTCTCAGTGTTCCGCGCGGTTTATCTATGGTTTACTAATGTTTGCCATAATTTAAAATGCCATAATTTTATATGCCATACTTTTATTTGCCATAATTTCTTTAGAAATAATGCTTCAGTTGCTATAATCTTTTAAGTAGGTACATAAAATCATTTTCACTAATTTCATTGGTCATAATCGATCAAGTGTCATAATAATGTTAATCCATAAATTTATTTGCTATATTTTTCATTTTCTATAATTTCGTTTTCCATAACATTTATTCACCATATTAATTTGCCCATTCCTCTACAACAAACAATGCTAGTTCAGTACAACCGCCTGCAATGTTGATGTTATGATTATGTTAACAGATACAGAGTCCGCCTTCGTACCTTTGTGCATAAAGTGTAAATAAATAAATAAACCGAAAAATAAACCTTCTCTATCCATTTTTGCCTAGGAAGAGCCTAGGAAGAATCGAACATCTGTAAAGGTACCAGTTCGGTGTAGTTTAGGTGATTGTGGTCATATTTTGAATAGTGTTCAATTACAGAATTGTAATATTTATACCCACAACAAAGTGTAGTTTATTTTCAGTGTCACAAAAGATTTTTATTAGATAGGTACTAGCTTTTGCCCCGCGACTTTGTCTGTGTGGAAGTCAAGTACTTACCATAAAATATATCCCATGGTAGTCGCTGATAATGCAGGTTTCTACATGTGAAAGAATTTTAAAAATCGGTGGGATCGGTTGTTTATTCATCAATTTATATAATCACCATGTTTTATTCAAAATAATATTTATACGCCGATGACGGCTTGACATAGTTCTCAATAAAAATCATAACACCTGGGGGGCCAAGTCTGCTATTTTTATAATTTCGTCATTCCAACACGATCCCATTGTCATTTTGCTAAAAGTTCGTAATCTGCTAAATTCATAATGGTCGATCATTGGTCTGTCGAATTAAAAGCAATGACTGCACAATGACATTCTAATGGTAGGTCACTGATCAAAGAAACTGTCAAAATTTTAGCAGATTACCGCGTTCATTCAGTTGTCATTTTGTACGAGATTACCATTCTATATCATTTCTTTCAATGGCGTGTCAGTGGTTGATCATTAGAAAGTCATAATGACACCATTATATTAGTAGATTACCAACCTTGTCAAAATCAACAATAAATTATGAAATCAATGATAGACCCTTCTGACACTATTGTTGAAGTTTGGTAATCTACTAATATAATGGCGTCATTATGACTTTCCAATGGTCAACCACTGACACGCCATTGAAAGAAATGATATAGAATGCTAATCTCGTACAAAATGACAACTGGATGACTGACTTAGGCGGTAATCTGCTAAAATTTTGACAGTTCCTTTGATCAGTGACCTTCCATTAGAACGTCATTGTGCAGTCATTGCTTTTAATTCGACCGACCAATGATCGACCATTATGAATTTAGCAGATTACGAACTTTTAGCAAAATGACAATGTGATCGTGTTGGAATGACGAAATTATAAAAATAGCAAACTTGGCCTCCTGTACCTGAGCTACCTATATTGAACAAATAAAATGTTTGTATTTGTATTTAAGTATTTATTGAGTTTCTCCATTACAAACAAACTGCCTAGTCTTTTCTCAACTATGTTGGGGTCGGCTTGCAGTGTAACCGAAAGCAGCTGAATACCAGTTTTACATGGAACGATTGCATGTCTGACCAATCACAACCCAGTTACCTACTGGGTAACACGATACCCCTTGGTAAGATTATGGCAAAACAACGATTTTGGTTGAAGGAGTACGGCTGTTCAATAGTTTGCTGGAAGGTATAAAAAAAAAGATTAAGGCAATACATCACAACACTTGAAATAACATAAAACAGAATAAGTACTTATGCTAATACAATGTTTCCAACACCCTAGAGGTAACTAATATTAATAATTATAAGCACATAATATATGTATCTAATTTTAAGCGAACTGTTATTTAAGTTCTTATGAGAAATAAAGTTCTTTAAACCCAAGACTATCGTTATCAAACTTTCTGGCTTCTGACTACTCATCAGCTATAGAATGCCATAATCCCCACGCTTGGCAGGCGTCTTGGGGATTGCAGTGAGGTTGTTAAGTACACGGAAGCCGTTGCTGCTCGACTTCCAGATTTTCCCTTAGTCACCTTCTACGACACCCTAGGGATGAAATAGGTGGGTGCTATTCTGGCATGGACACCCCACGGGAACTGACTGACAGTTCATAACGACTGTCAAAGATCTACGAATGACAGCCGGTACTAACAGCTTTACGTTTTTCCGAAGCACGGAGAGGTATTGGTATAAAATAAAAAAAGGATAATGGCAGGATTTGTACAAAAAAAAAAATTTTTTTGTGAAGTTCACATTCTTATTCTTATACCCATGAGTATAAGAATAAGAATGTGAACTTCACAAAAAAATTTTTTACCTAAAGAGCATCTTCAGGAGATTGCAATATTTTTGAACCTCCGCAATAAAAATAGATGTTAAAGGGTGGGGTTGGGTGTGATGTTCCGTCGCTTCCGCGGACAAGTGCCACACGATCGCACAGTAAAGTGATGTAACTAACATACGCATAAGTTATTATACTAACACGTAATGTAATATAGATTTGTATGTTAGTCTATAAGGTATATATTGTATGGGTCGTTGTGACCTGAATGAAATGATTATTATTATTAAAGGTGAATAGTTTAACGAAAAGCTCATTAATTCAGATTCATTCATTCATAAGACAGATGATTTTGACGACACGGTTGGCGCAGTGGCTAAGCGATCGACTGCTGCGCAGCGTGTTGCGGGTTCGATTCCCGCCCAGGGTAAACATTTGTGTGATGAGCACTTGTGTTTGCCTTGTGTCTGGGTGTTGTTTATCTATATATGTATGTATTTACAAAAAAAAATGTATTTGTGTATGTATATCAGCTGTCTGACACCCATAGTAAAGGGTCTCCCAGTTTGGGGTCAGATGGCCGTGTGTGAAAATGTCCCCACATATTATTATTATTATTATATTATTATAGAAACGGTGGCTGACAGTAACAGTGACACTGACACCCGCCATTTCGCAGTTCTTACACTGAAATTGCATCGTTTTATAGGAAATAATGTCACAAATAATGATTATTTTTTCCCCACACACTTGTCACCTCACTTGTCAGCCAATTTGATAGATCCGTGAATGTCACTTGTCACTTTCTTTTTTTTATAAACATAAATGGGCAACGAGATCAAACGAAAAAGTGCTATTTTCATTTCGAAATATTTTAATTATGCGGGGGTTAAAAATATGGTAAGTATATCAATCTACTCCTGGTTTAGCAGGAGTAGATGTGGAGTCCAATGTATTCTCCACATTGGAGAAGATTTTTTTCATACATGTGAATGTATGGATCTCGCCAATGGGCAACGAGAGTAAACGAAAAGGTGTTATTTTCATTATCAAAATATTTTAAATATGTGGGTGTTTAAAAATATGGTAAGTATATCAATCTACATCTAGTAAAAATCAAATTTATACATACATGTAGTGCTTGGTTAAAACTTATCTGTTTACCCACATTTTTTCTCTTTACTATTTTATTTTGTAATTTTATATACGTACCTCTGTGCGTTCTAATTATTAATCTTAGTTTTAGTGTTTCTCAGTTAGTGAATTATGTGTAATTCTTTATGAGAAATAAAGTTGTTCTTAACCTGAAACCTGATCTAGTCCTGGTTTACCAGGAGTAGATGTAGAGAATACCATTGGCAAATATTTTAAACCCTCTAAATGTTTTTTTTTTCATACTTATGAATGTATGGATCTCGCCATGATTCTTTATTTCGCAAGAACAGGCTGTAGGTTTTTAAAGGATTCCTTTCCACAATCGAATGTACACTGGATGAGTCACAATTTTGCCCTTGCCATTGAAGTTATAATAAAAACAATTTACAGCGAATGCATACACCTCTCATAATATTATTATGAAGTATAATATTGCACGTGTGTACTGTCTATAACGTTATTGAGGTTATTTTCCAAGGGTAAATGTAACACTGATGTTACACAATTTTAGTTGCAGTAGAGGTCTTTGTGGAGGATCTTGTCCGGGGAAGTAGGGGGGCATAAAGGTAGGCATAAAAGAGCCAGTTTACAAATCGGAGCAAAAAAATCCTTTTATGAAAGAAATAATGTGTTTTTTTTAATTATTTTTCATTTATTGGTGGGTAATTTTATACACAAAATCCTTAAACACTATGAAAAATTAACGAAATATTTAATTGAAAAAAGGGGCCTTTGGCTCTTTCATAACATTTCCGTATTGATAGAGCTACTAAAAGTTATGAAAGAGCCAGTCCGTATTATGAGCTCAACTGTCAATTAGGAAACACAATTATTAGTTAAACAATGACAAGCGACTAATATTTGGCTTCTGGACAGTAGGGATAGTGTAATAGGGGATAATACTGCATAGTTCTGGCGCCTGAGTGCAACGCTATCGTAAACAGCTTTTCGACGAGTCGTTCAAAGCGTGATGAAAATTGTGAAATTCTGCCTTTAGTGCCATAGCCATATTTTCAAGAAAATATTCCACCTCTATGGGTAGAAAATTAAGGGATGACTGAATTTTTTTTCGTCTGTGTTTGTTAGTTAAAAATAATGTTTGTAAATGCAACCATAATATTGGAAAAATTTGTTGGGTTTTTGGGGAACTCACCTGGTCGCATATTCATTTTCTCCAGTAGCACAAAGTCCAGCGGAGTGAATATAAAGCTACCTATTGACAAGAGTATCAGCAGGACTCCCCAGACGCATTGGACTACGGGACCTGAAACAAAAAATAGAAAAATATCATAAGGGGAACAGAGAGAGAGAGAGTATACAACTATTATCATGAGCACATCTGTCCAATTAGTAGAACAATAGGGTTTTTTACCAAAAAAATCTAATTTGTCCGTTAGATACATTTCCAAAAAATATTGAACACGTGTTTTTTCTTTTTTCACGTAAACAAAAAATGAAGACATCACTATGTCAGTACCTACACTTTTACTGGCGAAGTGACGTCACAAACCCCCACTCATGATCTTTGATGCGTGTTATCTTCGTCAGTTTTTATTGGTTTGATAAAACAAAACATACGTATCCAATATTTTTCGATAATCTAACTGACGGACTAAGTAGATTTTTTTGGTAAAATACCCTATTATGTCAACAGTCAAGCAAACGCAAAAGTTTGTGTCGATGTGTGTTTGTCTTTCACGACAGAACGGATTTTCATGAAACTTTACAGTAAAAAAATTAACATAAACATCAGAATTATACCTCATCATCTGCCTAGACTTCTTCCAATTATATTGGGGTCAGCTTCCAGACCAGTGTTTTACATGGGGCGACTGCCTATCTGACCTCCACAACCCAGTTACTGGGTAACACGATACCCCTTGATAAGACTGTTAAATATCTACGATTGCCAGCAAGAAACTCGGTATGAAATGGATGGTTACCCATCCACAGACAGACCGCGGCAAGCGTAGCTGTAACTATAATGATCGTTCGATTCGTACGCCATTTACTTAGCCACGCGCTCCTCTTATAAGATACTAGCGACCTGACCCTGCTTCGCATGGCCTTCCTCGATAAATAGACTATTCAACACAAAAATATTTTTTCAATTCGGACTTTCGGACCAGTAGATCCTGAGATTAGCGTGTTCAACCAAACAAACAAACAAACTAGCTTTATAATATTATATAGTATAGATTGTGTAATCATCATCATCATTTCAGCCGAAAGACGTCCACTGCTGGATATAGGCCTCCCCAAGGGAGGGGGGGTTTGCCATAATCGCCACGCTTGGCAGGCGGGTTGGCGATCGCAGTATGGTTGTTGTTACAAATGCACAGAGAACGCTGCTGCCCATTCTCTAGTAAGTCCCTTGGTCGCCTCTTACGACACTCACGGGAAGATATGGGATGGAGCTATTCTTTACGTCCGACACCACACGGTCAATTGGACACACGGAAATTGTGTAGTTATCGGGGTGAACCGTGAAATGGTGGGAATTACTAATGCCACGCAGGCGATGCTGCGAATGGCAGGTAGATCTAAATAAACGATGTATTTGGTCCTCCTGTCAGTCTTTTAAACCGACTTAAAAAAAAGGAGGTTCTCAGTTCGACCCGTATGTTTTTATGTATGTATGTAGGTTTGTCCGCGATTATCTCCCGTTTGGCAGAACCGATTTTGATGCGGTTTTCAGAAAAGTGTGTGTTACATTCTAGAGAAGGTATATACAACAATCAGAAAATTATTCGTCGTTTTTTGAAAAAATCAACAAAAACCGAGACGACGATTTCGTTTCTTCCATCTTTCCATCTTTGGAGGACTTTCAATCTCTGTTTTAACTGTGTTGCCGTTTTTTAATGGATTTGGGTGATAAGGAGGCACTAAAAAGTGGAAAATAAAACAGGTGGCTTTGATCTGTTTGTTGTTTTGTATTGCCACAGACTTCCGAAACTTCTTTTTTTACATTTTAGTTTTTGAAGGCGGTTCTCTTTGTTCAATAAAGTTTTTTACACTTTGGATTGATCACCGCTATCGCTTGTAACAAATTCTTTAGACAACTATTGAAATTGAAGAGCTTTTGCAGCGTTTCAGAAATGTAAACGGAAGCTCGACTCGTTGAAGAGCAAAAAGTCATATATGTCAAGAATTTATAAGAGTAGAAATACTAATAGAAATTGTCGTGTGGTGCCGGCCGCGAATAGCACTACCCAATTTCTACCCGTGGGTGTCGTAGAAGGCGACACAGGGATATTGGCCAGAGCGTTCTTCTGAGTAACATAACACGTACTGCGATCGCCAACATGCATCGGCCAAGTATGGCGATTACAGCTCTTCCTTGGGGGAGACCTAAGTCCAGCAGTGGATGTCTAAAGATTGGCATAATGATGATGATGGTGATAAGAAATACCGTAAATAGCGGTCTGGCAGAAAGGCGTACAACGAGAAAAAGCACCTATTGTTCGAAGCAACTATACCCTGTTCACAATAAGATTAGACATAAACACAAACCATTTTTACAGTCCCTTCAACCGATTTTGACTTCTATTCCGTAGGCATAAGGATGACATTAGAGGCAAAAAGGTTAAGGTAAGGTTACAATAACAACTGTTTACTGCAGTTGCCATTTGTCATGCTACCAACGCAATATAAGTCAAAATCGGTTGAACGGACTGTAAAAAAGGTTTCTGTAAATGTCTAATCTTATTGTGAACAGGGTATAGGTAGATACCTGCGTACTGACCTACCCTGTAATATTAATTTTATATGTCTGCTAAAAAGAGTAATGTATTATTATTTATTGTTTTTTTTTTTTTTGCTGCCTGTATTTTCCCACTGCAGGCCAAAGGCCTCTCTACTCTCCTGCCACTTCTCTCTGTCAAGGGTTATTTGGGACCAGTCTTTGTCAAAAGAGTCTAAATCATCCCGCCATCTCCGCCTGGGCCTGTCGCGATGTCGCTTGCCATGTAAAGGGAGCCATGGCACACCCGCGACACTCCTTAGACATGAAACGATATAATTGCCTACACTAATACCACAAAGTACGTAAGTCTGCGTCGCGCCCGAGCAGAGAGATCGCTTAGAACAAACCGCCATTTTTACCACGCACACATTGACATTACGTTTATAGGCATTCTCAAGCAGTTTCAAGCAGACTTCAGACTCGACTGTCACGTGTTGTCTAAATGAATAAATGACAGACATTGACATTTCACGACGAACAAGAAAATTTTGTTATAAAAAATTGCAAAGAGTTCCAACCAGTGTCAATAAAATTTAATATTGTCACAAATAAAACCTACAGAGTCAATACAGTAGCAGCCCTAGTGAGTCTGGCAAGTGTAGGTGATTATTTTTGAAGATGGCGGGAGCGGTCCTTCTGTACCCTCTATATTTTGTGCTAATACTAAAATAATAGACTATACAGAGACGTGCGTGAGTGTGCGTGTCTACGCGCCGCGCGAACAAAAACGCGATTTCCAGAGCTAGTCGTTCGACGCGGGGAGAGGTGAGGAACTGTTTCAGAGGGAGGCGGAGCGTGTCGCTACTGTACGGTAGTACTAATACTTATACTGTGCCCATGGGGTCACACGTTTGGCCCAAAGATCGTCTGACATGCGGTAGATGTGTCCAGACCAATTCCACTTCACCATGACAGCTTTCCTAATGACATCAGCTAGTATTGTGATGGAACGGTTTATTAATAAACAATAAATAATATTTTCATCCCACCATCTCGGAAAGAGTATTTTTAATCTTCAATATCTGAGTGGAAAAGCCGTTTTTATTCTCTAGAGGATAAAGTAAATTTATCTTCAATATCTGAGTGGAAAAGCCGTTTTTATTCTCTAGAGGATAAAGTAAATTGAATTTAGAACATCGTGTGCACTAAGTTTGTGAATTAAAAAAAAACATTAAACCTATTTACTGCTACCTCTATGGTGCCGAATATATCATACAACTTTTTTTTAATTTGTTAAAAACTCAGACTTTGTAAACGTTTTTTTTTTTGCATTTAGTCATTTCCTCGCTGAGGTGGAATGAAAAGTTACGTGTTGCACTCGAGTGCAAAGATTTTTCACCTCGTGCTCTTTTGATTCCCTCGCTAACGCTCAGGATTCTAATTTTGAATCACTCGCTGCGCTCGTGATTCAATTTTAGAATCCTTCGCTTGCTCGGTCATCAAAATTGAACACGCGGTTAAAAAGCAACTTTGCACTCTTGTATAACAAATAACTATTTTATTGTTTATTCTTGAATAGCATAACCCCGGAATTTTAAACTGTCTTGCTGAACTAATGGCCCACGGAAAGTGTCTGGTATTAAAATGAATGAATATGTATACGTTTTTAACAATATCATTATGCATAAGTCTAACACTAACTGATACATTAAAACGTAGGTAAGTGAGTAAGGACGTCACTTTTGAACCTGATACCTGAATTTAAAGGTCTAGCATTGAAATTTGCAAGATGTGCGTCAGCAGCACTAGTTGCCCTAGACGAGACCTCTATCAAAATTCGGAGGGAGAAGTCCTTGGGCTGGGTATAGTAAGTAAGTATCCTTTTTTTATTTTGGGTATTATTACATATGTATACGATTCCTGCCCTTTTACAAAATAATGTAAAAAATACCTTTTTAAAAAAAAGTGGGTAATAAAAACTTTTTATCGAAAAGAGAATCGCCTTCAAAAACTAAAAAGTGTTACATAACTTTAGCACAGAACACACATGACTTTAGTTTCGGAAGTCGGTGGCAACACAAAACAACAAACAGAACAAAGCCACCGGCTTTTTCGTTTCAATATTCCTAGTAATTTTGTGTGATTATCAATGTTTTGTCCGCGTCAGACACAACTTCACGAGTTAATTAAACTATTTAATATGAATATAATCAAAAATATTCACATACTAAATGATTAAGAGAATGTTCTAGTTTAACATATATTTTTTTCAAATCATTTACACTACACATTTTGACGTGATTGTCAGTTTAAAATCTGCAAAAGTCGCTTGTTAGGGCCTTAAAAAACACGTCCCGTTAAACGAAGTTTTACTGTACATAATAGGTAGTACTTTAAAATTGGCTTAAGTTCTTGCATGTATCCTACATGGCTACATATCCATACATCCTCAGCCAAATCCCCTCACCGTTCCAATTCTAATTTCGAAGTCATGTCAACCTTTAGATGCCCACTGCTGATCATGGGTCTCCCCGAAGGGGGGGGGGGGGCGGATTCAGCCGTAATCGTCATGCTTGGCAGGTGCATGTTGGCGATCGCAGTAGGTGTTATGATACTCAGAAGAACGCTGCTGCCCATCCTCTGGTCAATATCCCCGTGTCGTCTTCTACGACACCCACGGGTAGAAATGGGGTGGTGTTATTCGCGACTGCAACCACACTCCAACCAACCCACACCAATTTCGAAGTAATGTTTCATGAATGGCTAAGTAGAAGCTGTATGGATCGATTGGTCATACATGGTTAAGCTACGCTGGTCGTGGTCGATTCATGGGTGGATGACCATTCACTTTATACTGAGACCCTTCCGTGCCTCGGAAAGCACGTAAAGCCGTTGGTCCCGGCTGTCATTTGTAGATCTTTGACAGTCGTTATGGGTAGTCAGAAGCCAGAAAGTTTGACAACCAGTCTTACCAAGGGGTATCTTGTTACCCGGTAACTGGTTGTTGAGGTCAGATAGGCAGTCGCTCCATGTAAAACACTGGTATTCAGCTGCATCCGGTTAGACTGGAAGCCTAGTCTATATAGTTTGGAAAAGACTATTATAAGCTGATGATGTTTCAAAAATGACCCCACTAAATTGTATCGAGGTCAATATCCTAATATACAAGTGTTTATTTCTTCATCGCACACAGTACATACCTACTTGCTATATTTTTTTTGCATATTATTATACGCAACAACCTTGTAAGTAATGCAACTTGATGCAAGTTGCAAAATTAAGCCAAAGAAAAAACTGCATTTAAAACAATCACTTCTCTACTTAGGGTTCCGTGTGAGCGAACCTAAAACCCGTTTCTATAGTAGTACAGTAAGTTAAACAACAGAAAGCGACCCCATAGATAAAAAAAAAATATTTCAGCGTAAAAAATACGTATTACAAAAAAAAAACAAAAATGTACAGTGATTCTTTTACGTATCCGATTTAGTTTTTTTTTTTTGTTGGGATATTTTATTTTGTATCTATGAACGATGTAGTATTACCGGTTTTAAGGGGAATAATAATAATATAATGATATGTGGTGGGGACATTATACACATGGCCATCTGACCCCAAACTAGAGACCCTGTACTATGGGTGTAAGACAGCTAATATAATACACAAATAGGTACATTTTAAATATATACATAATATAGACAAACAACAATGGAATGCCTTAATATAATCGTTAATTAACACACTGTATAATAAAAAGCTTTTTTACAAAAAAGACAACCGCCTTCAAAATCTAAAAAGTGATGATGAAAGTGAGGTACTCCAAAGATTGAAGAAACTATTAAAACGTCGTCTAAGTAGATTTTTTGGGATTTAACTGACTTTTCAAAAAGTGAGGAATCAAATTCGATAAAATGAATATGGGACTACCCCTGAGGCATACCCTATCCATAAGAAAAAGAATTTTCAAAATCGATTCACATTTGCCGGAGAACTCGCGTAACAAATGTACAAAAAAAAAAAACAACATAGTCGAATTGAGAACTGTTGTAGAATTAGTTATGTAACTAAATAAAATAAATTGTATAGCTATTAAGTTTGTGACATCTTTATTTTGTCTTCACATAATGACAAGAAGAAAAAACATATTTAGAGTTTATTCTATGTAGATTAATTTTGTAATACTAAAGGCATCCTAAACAGCCAGTATTACAACACGCCCCCTTAATCTACATTGTAACACAAACAAAAAATCAATAAATAATAACACATATAGAAAAACTTAATCCAAAAACCCTAAACAACTCAAACATCTCTTAAATTTAACTTTCTGCAGAGGTTTAGTAAAAACATCTGCAGGTAAATGTGTAGTAGGCATAAAATTAAGTTTAATGGTGTTATCAGATATTTTTTCTCTGATAAAATGATATTTGGTATCAATGTGTTTTGTCCGACCGTGATGGATAGGGTTCAATGCAATATTTTGTGCACTCTGACTGTCTCCCGATAGAACCACAACATCTAACAAACCACTCACCTCAAACAGAAAACGTCTCAGAAATACAGCCTCTTTGCTTGCCGAACACAGGGCCATGTACTCCGCCTCCGTTGAAGATAGGGCCACGGTGAGTTGCTTTTTGGATTCCCATGAAATCGGGCCACCACCAAACAAGAACACAAAACCTGTGTAGGAACGCCGATCTTTAATATCATTTGCCCAATCGGCATCTACAGAACCTAGCAAATAACTTCCAGTTTTCTTATACCTAATAGCAAAATGGATTGTACCTTTTAGGTATCTTAGAATTCTTTTTGCTGCCAACCAGTGAACCTTTGTAGGTTTTGAGTTCCACTGGCTTAAATATGACACTGTGAATGATATATCAGGTCTAGTATTTATAGCCACGAACAACAAACAACCTATCAACGTTTGATATTCATTTTGATCACACAATTCAGTAGAATCTCCAAGTTTCTTTACCAACGGAATATCTGCAGGTTTACAATCATGTAAATTGTACCTTTTCAGTAAATTCTCTATGTAACTGCGTTGTGATAAGCAAACTTCTCCATTTTCTACTGAAATATTCATTCCTAAATAGTAGTTTAGTAATCCCAAATTTTTAAGTTCAAAATGACTTTCCATGTCAGACTTGACCGAGTCGAAGTGACAAATATCTTTATAAAATATAATATTATGTCATCGACAAAACATGCCAGTATGACGGTTTCATTACCAAACTTTTTGGTGTAAACACAAGGCTCAGAAGGAGTTCGAATAAAACCTATGGAAATCAATGTTTCATTTAGTTTCATATTCCACGATCTTGGGGCCTGTTTCAGGCCATACAGCGATTTCTTCAGTAGACAAACCTTATTTTCTTGACCTCTGCTGACAAAACCTTGCGGCTGCTCCATATACACTTCCTCTTCCAAAACACCGTTGAGGAAAGCTGTATCTACATCAAGATGATGCATTTTCAAGTCATATTCAGCTGCTAGGGCGAACAATGTACGCAGTGAAGAGTTTCGAACAACGGGTGAAAAAGTTTCTTTATAATCGATTCCAGCCACTTGAGTGTATCCCTTTGCCACTAACCTGGCCTTGTACCTTATGATATTGCCATCAGCATCTCTCTTCATCTTATACACCCACTTACAGGGAACAATTCTTTTATTTGGTCGATTTACAAGAACCCAAGTCTCTTTTGATTGTAAAGACTGAAACTCTTCTTCCATAGCCGAAATCCACTTACTACTGTCGTCTGAATTTATTGCTTCTGCATAAGTCTTAGGATCATCCGAAATGGCTTCAAGAGATTCTGCTACCCAAGAATCAAAATTTAGGTAATCAGGCCTTCTTCTCACACGTTGTGGATATCTTCTTACATCACTTTCACCTTCAGCCTCACTATCCATTGTAGATACACCGGGTGCTTCAAGGGCTTCAACGTACTCTTCATCTGAAGTAGAAGAAACAATAGGTACAGAGGTTACCTGATCTGAAGTCTCCACTTCTCTGTGAGAATTAGAATAATCACTTGGTTGAGCATCATCGGAAGTTAAGACTAAAGGAACTAAATTATCATCTTCCTTTTTTATTTTCAAGTCAGTGAAACAATCCTCAAAAAATGTAATATCTCTCGCCTTGATCAATCTTCTAGGATTTTGACATTCGCGAAGGAGATAACTGTGTGGATCTTCTGTATATCCAACAAAAATATGTTGAGTTGCTTTGACTTCTAGCTTGGTACGCAACTGTGTAGGCACATGTACAAGTGCTCTACACCCAAAGACTTTCAAATGACCAAGGTCTGGTTTCATGTTGTACCACACTTCAAATGGTGTTATTCCATCCAGGGCACGATGAGGAGACCTATTCTTCAGGTAAACTGAACATTCAACAGCATCTTGCCAGTACGCCTTCGGCAGTGAAGATTGAGAAAGTAAGGCACGAGCCTTTTCCATGACAGAGCGACCTGTTCTTTCTGCTACTCCATTTTGCTGTTGACAGTATGGCACAATAGTTTGATGAACAATACCTCTACAAGATAGATAATCAGAGAGAGTCTTATTCACAAATTCTGTACCATTATCAGTACGTAAAGTTTTTACCTGCTTCCTAGTCTGTCTTTCTACCAAAGCTATAAAATCACAAATCTTACGTTTTACTTCGGTCTTTGTTTTAACAAAATAAATAAAAACAAATCTCGAAAAATCATCAATAAGGTATAAAACGTAATCATTGCCTTGAAAAGAGGTTGTAGACATTGGACCGCTCAAGTCACAATGTATCAATTCTAAAAACGACGTAGCTTTCTTATAGAAAAGTGGCCTAAAAGGTTTCCTAGCTTGTTTACCTTCTATACACGCCACACAAGGTTCCTTATCGACATGTCCAAGAGTTATACCTGTAGCAAGACCATCTACCAATTTACTCATACCTATTCGACACAAGTGTCCTAAACGCCTATGCCATAGTCTATACTGAGAGACGTCAAAGTGCACATCAAACGCTGATTGATTCTTAGGCATACTAGTACAGTTTAGATTGTACAATCCACCACAATCAGATGCACAAAGTACCGGAACACCTGTACAAGAAAAATGACTGCCAAAGATCTACAAATGACAGCCGGGGCTATTGGCTTTACGTGCTTTCCAAGGCACGTAGGAGTCTCGGTGTGAAATAAATGGTCTAGCAAGCTTAACCATTGACCGCCATCATAAAACAAAATAACGGAAATAAACCCTACAATAATTAGGGCTTATTATTTTCCAGGTGACCAATAACTTAAAAGGCTACTAAGTGTTTGCAACTTCTTCTTCTTTTCAAATCGATGGTTTTCCTTTATGCTAGACTACTTGGGTCCAGTAGGTAGTCACATTTATCGCAGCATCAGTGGCGTTTTTAATGTCCTCTAAGGTGCAGGTGTAGGGGCACTTTGGGCACTGTAATAAGTGGGCCATTGTCTGATGTTTGCAACTAATAAAATAACTTGAGGAGCTATAAATTATGACTTGGCGACTAAAACGGTATAGTTACTGTAGCTGCCAACCTATTATTTTTGCTACCAATTTTGATTATTTTTAAATTAGATTCGTTTGTCGCCGCCTTAAATACATGCCAATAATTTGTATACGGAACCGTTTACATTTACTAACATTCGGTCTGATTGTAATTTCGTGAACTTGGCTAAATAATGAAATAAAACAATCCTGTGTGATTAAGTAATTATGATAATTTTGCCTCTTACTTCTATTTTTAAATACTTATGTAGATACAAATGTTTATTTTACTAGCAATATTTTTTTAATAATTTTTATTGTTGGGATGGGTATATTTTTATTATATGTACCTATGTAGTAAAAATGATTGATCTTTATTACATCTAAGTTTATAATTAAATATACAAAAGTTATTAGGTACTAATAATAAAATTATCTCATATAAAAAGTTCGTAGTAAATTATTTTTCGTTTTTCTTATCTTGGAAAAATCTACGCAAATGGTATCGTTATGAAGTCATATAAAAGTGATGACATTTTCTGGATACTACATCTACTTTCTAAGTTAAAAAAATGTGAAGTACCTACAACATTTGAAAATAAAGTATTTTACATACTTTTTGCCCTTATAAAATATAAAGTACGTTTACTCGAAAATAAAGTACAGTACATTAAATTATTATAAAGTATCAACTAGGTACGGGTGGCAACCTTGATAAGTACCTAGCCTACCTACATTTTTTTCTTAGACCTAAGTTTTTTTCCTGAATGCTTTAAATAGAATGTAATTTAGAAACTAGATCCTTTTCTAACTATACCCTGTTCACAATAAGATTAGACATTTACAAAAACCTTTTTTACAGTCCGTTCAACCGATTTTGACTTATATTGCGTTGGTAGCATGACAAATGGCAACTGCAGTAAACAGTTGATAATGTAACCACTTTTTGCCTCTAATGTCATCCTTAAGCCTACTGAATAGAAGTCAAAATCGGTTGAAGAGACTGAAAAAAAGGTTTGTGTTTATGTCTAATCTTATTGTAAACAGGGTATAGATTCCAAAGAAAAAAACTGCATGTAAAACAGACACTTCTCTACTAAGGGTTCAGTGTGAGCTAAGTTATTCTGTAATTAAATATATATGTACAACTCTCATTATACTAGCTAATATTAGCGACTTCGTCGCGTGAATTTGGTTTTGTTTTTGAAAAATAAAAAGGTGTCTCTTATTTTTCTAAAATAAAAATAGCCTATGTAACTCCGGATAACATTAGCTATCTTCCGGTGAAAGTCTCGTCAAATCGAACCAGCCGTTTCAGAGATTAGCTGGAACAAACAGATAGACAGACAGATGGACAGACAGGTAAAAACATTAAAATTGGATTGTTATTAGTACCGTGTTAACGTTCAAATACATTCAGTAAAAAACTGTTATTTTAACATTACAAACAGGCACTTCCATTTTATTTATTTGTATGTATGTACGTATGTATGTGTATATTGTACATATATATCGATATTAGATATAGATAATAAAATTAGCATAATTATACAAAAGCTCTTCGTACGTAGAATATTCTTTTAAATTTTATCTTCAAGAAACCTGCGCACATCGTATCGTTATGAAGTTATAAAAGTCAATTTTAATTACTTGGAAAATTCATTTTTATCTTAGCTGAAAAAAAGAACTACAATATCTGAAAATAAAGAATTATTTATGGTGCATGTTGTACCGATGCGATCCGTTCCATTACATGCAAAATATAGCTAAACTTTTTGTTTAACGATGAAAAGTCATAAGTATTTTCACTTTTTTTTTTGCCCATATAAAGTATAAGGTACGTATACCCAAAATAAAGTACAATACATTAATAAGTACCTACCTATATATATTTTTTTAAGGCCTTAGTTTCTTTTAGCCTCCTAACTTACGCAAATTGGTCACATGCTCGGCAAATAATTAGGCATGCTGATGAATAGGTATAATAAAATTATGCAAATTACCATTACCAATCGTGTCTATTTTTTATCGATAAACGTGTTCTTTCACGTGAATGTAATTTAGAAAGTAGGTCCTTGTAAAACACTCATTTACGTACTTAGGGGTCAGTGTGATCTAAGTTATTCCATAATTAAATATATACAAGTAACTGATGCCCGCGATTTCATCGCGCATCGGTTTAGGTTTTCTATTGTTTTTTTTTTGCACAGGACCCTTTTTTTTTTTTTTTTTTTTTTTTTTTTTATTTTTTTTTTTTTTACGCGGTGGAAATCCTCATGGACTTCCTCCGCCGTGGGGGTTGCACAGGACCCTAATTATTTTTCTAAAATAAAAGTAGCTGATGTAACTATTAATAACATCAGCTATCTGCCAGTGAAATTCTCGTCAAAATCAGGCCAGTCGTTTCGGAGACTATCCGGAAAAAACAGACAGACAGATAGACGGACGGACAGACAGACAGACAGACAGACAGACAAAAATGTTAAACATAGATCTTTTGTTATTAGTACGTTCGTAATGTTCGAATGTTCAAACGTTCAAATGGCATAGGTATTTTCACATACTTCTTTGCCCCCATAAAATATAAAGTACATTTACTCGAAAATAAAGTAAAATACATCGTTATAAAATATCAACTACGGGTGGCAACCTTGAAGTACCTAAGCCTACCTATAATTTTTTTCAAAGGCTTTATTTTTTTTAGCCACCTATCTCTAGACACAAATTGGTCACATGCTCGGCAAATATTGCATTTTGATGAGTAACTGCCACACTCAGAGACGTCACTTAATAATAATTAATCATTAACTTTAATTGTCCAACATAACTTGGCTTCTCAATCTGTCATATTTTTTACTGACAGCGTTCCAATTTATGTTGGTCGTCTAAAGTTAATGATTCATTATTATTAAGTGACGTCTCTGAGTGGCAGTTAGTATAATAAAATTATGCAAACTTAGAAAAAAAACAAAAAAAACTGTTCGTATGTGAAACAAACACGTGAATCAATAAAAAATAGACCTAGGATCTAGTTTCGAAATTAACATAAAAATCGTTTTTTATATTGCCATAAATTTAATCCCCATTATAAAGTCAAATTATAACAAATTTTACATCTTGCTATTCTGATAAGGTGAAACCCTAGGATAGCCCACGATTTCAAATATTCTTAAGTTTTTTGCAATTTTAAACCTAGTATCTAGTTGTATGGTAATATAAAAATATAGTATATGCGGGAGTAACAAATATGTATGTACAGAATTATAATAATTAAAATCATCAACACAACTCTCTAAATTAGAAGAGGTAGTAAATGTGCCTATTTAATGAAAAAAATACGTTTATGAGCTTTTCTAACTCACTAACTCGATATAAGTCTACAAAGACACCTGGGTGTCTTTGTAAAAGACTTAATAAAACACTACTTTAATAAAACACCTATTCCATACTTTTGAACCGTGTACGCAGGGCCGTCTTCAACCTTTTGGGGGCCCTGGGCACAAAAGGATAATGGGGCCCCTATGACTTAAACTCTAAACAGAGCACTATTTGACCCAAGAATAGACCAGCCTTCGGATTACATGAAAAGTCGATTAGCCGCTTGGCGATGTCTTGAAAAACAAGATGGGCGGGCACTCGGACCACATGGCCGCCACATGGTCTCCACCCCAAACAGGTCAAATATATAGCTTCCAAGAAGGTAATTATATTTGCGCCGTTTGGGGTTTTCGGCACCTGCAGCAGCCGCGCCAGTACAACACGTCGTGCTAAGAAGATGAGATGGCGCAAGGATGTCGACAAAAGTTGCGTCCCACACCAGAGGCCTACCTAAGTTCCAAGGCATTATGGTTAACCCATCTGGATTCTTCCCATCGTCGTGTGCTAAACCATTGGGTTCTAAAATAGCAGACACCCCGGTGATGGCAAGAACACCACGGAGGACGGCTGGCGTGCCGTGCCATTCGGCCTGCGCTCCTAGTGCAGGATAGGCCATGGTGTCCGAGGCAGTCGACTGCTTCACCACACTGACAGCGATGCGGAGCCCCGCATGGAGCGCCCAGACGAAGGCATGTAGCGAGACGGAAGGTAGTATCACTCAGCATGGTACAGACAGCGTCATCAACTGCTAACCCCCTTTCCGAAGAGATTTGAATGCGTGGGGGGTAAGCAGTTGATGACGCTGTCTGTACCGATGTTGGGTGACGAAAGTGCCTGAAGCCAGAGGCCCGGCTCCCACTCACCCACAGCCAGTACGCCGGCACGCTCACCAGAATTGGTGGACGTATTGATTAAATTATTCCGTACCAACCTTCAGGGCGGCTCATGCCACTGTTCGATCTGTATCTGGGCAAGCCACTTTCCATGCGTTCACCGCATCAGTCAAGCACGGCACTTCAAAGTCAACCAGTGATGGGGAAAATTTTGAATGGGTTAACTTTTTGGTGCGGTGGACAGAGGACAGGAACGCCGGTATTCTGACACTGGAAATTTTGCATTTTGCAGACGCTGAGACCACCAAAACGAATGGGTAGTGTGGGTGTGTGTAGCCACGCTCGGTCATCCAGGGCCACATTCAACATTGATGTTAAAGTATTTTTATTCATTTGATCAATTAGGTCCAAGAGGTGGCTGCTTCCACAAAGTGAAGAGCAAGAGTGTGTTTTGGCTTAAATTGTATGTACTACACATACAATTTAAGCCAAAACAACAACATGTAATGAGGGTAAAAGTCGAATGTAGATTAATTTTGGAAAGTCTATCCGAAATATTTAAATATTAAAAAAAAATATATAAACATATACATTTTTTTTTTGTTAGCCTCTTCTGTCCCACTCCTGGGCAAAGGCCTCCCTCCATGCCTTCCATCTTTCCCTATCCTGGACCACATCACACCAGTTTTGGAGGATACCGTCCAATTCGTTAAATAAATATAAATATCATTAAAGTGTTTAATTTCTTCTTCTATAAAACGTGAAAAACTACCTTCCAAAATAGGAGAACCCAGAAGATGTAAAGAACTTTTGCCTGAACTTTTGATGTCTGGGGCATTAAATTTCAAATCAAAACATTAAACATTAAATCTCTAAGGTCGATTGTCTGTCAGTAATGTCTGCAAGGTATATTCACATTTAGAAGGATTTACTTCATTAATTTTTTTTAGGACCTGTGATTCCATTTCGTCAAAATATTCATTAGGTACAGATATTTGCTGCTAAGAAAATAAGAGATGTTACCTTTTCCAGGATTCCCAAATCTTTTTTAAGTAATCTGTAAATATTGGATTAAATTCACTCAGTAACTCCACACATCCTAAATAATTTCCATTGTTGAAAGTTCCGAGTATTTCATTGTTACCGCGAATCGGAAGCCCTCTCGATGCCAAAAATTTACTACAAATTTTATTTACAACAGCTACAATCCATCTAAGGACATTTCTCCAGAAATCCACTTCTTTTTGATGTTGAGAAGTCTTTATCTAATCTACCAACCGCTTTACTTTGTGCCAGACGAGTCATCATAGTTTTACTGGGCTATTTTGATGTGTTAAAATTATGTGATTAGTGTGCTTCCAATCATTAAATCCACTCAAAGAGCATAGATTTACTTTAGAAGGGTTTCTTACAGAGTTTTTTTTATTATATGAAAAACTAGTTCTCTGATTATTTTTATTCAAAATGATGTAGTTATAGTGCACCATTAAATTGTATTTTTATTTTTAACGTTTGATTTTTTCAAAATACATATTTTTTTAATTATTAGATATCGGTTATTTATCGTTTGGTGATCTGGCAATTGGGGGCCCCTATCGACCGCGGGGCCCTGGGCACGTGCCCATTGTGCCCAGTGGGAAAGAGGGCCCTGCGTGTACGTGTTGCTCTTTTGTATAAAACAGTAGATTCTTATATAGATTCTGAATATAGATAGATTCAAACCTATTTGCCTCTCTTTTTGCAGAATCTGCGCATCTTGATGCAGGAGACGCGGCTCCTCCGACTTTGCCTGGCAGCACGACATCGATGTCTGATTTCCGAATTTGCCAAAAGGAGGTTCGAAAAGCGTTATGCAATCTTGATGTGAATAAGGCTAGTGGACCAGATGGTATTCCTGCTATAGTTCTGAGGACCTGTGCACCTAAATTGTCTCCTGTGCTGACACGCCTCTTTCGGCTCTCTCTTGAGTCTAGATTAGTGCCGAAGTCATGGAAGCTTGCCAACGTGCAGCCCGTGCCCAAAAAATGTAGTCATGCCGATCCTACCAACTACAGGCCCATCTCGGTCACGTCCATTATCTGCAAGACAATGGAACGTGTCCTTAATAACATGCTCCTGGCGTACCTTGAAGCTAATGACCTTCTCAGTGATCGTCAATATGGCTTTCGCCGAAATCGGTCCACTGAGGATCTTCTCGCGTACGCCTCTCACATCTGGAGTGAGGCCATCGAGAAATATGGGGAAGCGCTTGCCGTCTCCTTGGACATCTCGAAGGTCTTTGATAGGGTATGGCATGATGGCCTAATTAGCAAGCTTCCAGCTTTTGGCTTGCCCGCTGGTTTCTGTGTATGGATCTCGGATTTCCTGAGAGATCGTTCAAAACGAGTAGTCATTGATGGCTGCTCGTCTGATCAAATGGCTATAAATCTCAAAAGTGTCAAATTATACAATCTTGAGTTGTAATTCTCTTATCAATAAATATGTTTATCTGTTGTAATTATTGAGACTTTGTCATTCTGCCAGAGCTATAATCTCTATATGACTAGTTAGTTAATCACATTTGAATCAGTAATTTTTCTTTCGTAAAACTTCGCCAATCTCATAATGTAGAATGAAGAAATACACTTCGATTAATTCTAATTTCAAGGGAAATTGCAAAATCTAAGACACGTGTGTGACACAAACATAGAGATAAAAATATAAGAAAGAAAATGTGTTTTTTTAGGGTTCCGTACCCAAAGGGTAAAAGCGGGACCCTTTTACTTAAGACTCCACTGTCCGTCTGTCTGTCTGTCTGTCACCAGGCTGTATCTCATGAACCGTAATAGTTAGGCAGTTGAAATTTTCACAGATGATGTATTTCTGTTGCCACTATAACAATAAATAGGAAAAACAGAAAAAAGTATTTAAGGTGGGCTCCCATATAACAAACGTGATTTTTTGCCGATTTTTAGCTCGATGTCTAATGTTGTTTATATAATGGTACGGGAACCTTCGTGCACGAGTCTGATTCGCATTCTGCCAGTTTTTACTTATTGAAGGCGGTTGTCTTTTTTGTAAAAAAGGTTTTTTTTCGCTTTGTAGTGCCGAACCGGTGACACCAAAAAAAAACAGTTATCTCTCAATTTTCTACCCTTAGGGGTGGAATATTGTCTTGTTTATATGGTATAACTTTGAGGTACCTATACACTATCAAATAAAAAAAATGAATCATCGAAATTTATAGTTACCACACAGAACAAAGTTATGCGTGGTCAAACATAAAAAAATATGCGTCGATTTGAAAACCTCCTCCTTGTTTTGATGTCGGTTGAAAGTGTGTTTCCTATTTTTGCTCTTTGTGAAGGAGGAAGGAGAACTACACACGGCTACACATCAAGCTATACACATCCACTACCTCTAATTGTATGGAAAGTCTATACAATGTGAGATCAGCTTTTACTGGAAACGTATAACTTGATTTAAAGCCGTGTGTACAACGCCGCGTCTATTTCTGACGACAAGCAGCGGTGCTGTATTCCGGTTTGAAAGGTATGGATACTGGTGTAATTACAGGCACTAGTTTAACCATGGGACCAACCTTGAAATTCAACTGTCTGTTTTGATTTTTTTGATTGCGCGGACTCTTGGACTTCCTCCATCGTGGGGATGACGAAGGGGCATGCCGGACTCTTACCGGCTAAAACTACCTCCGCCTTTGGCTGGGGGTGCAGGATTCGTATAAGCATTCACTGCTCCCCCGATAGGTCTTAAAACGCTATTCCTCAGCGTGTCCAACCTCCCCGTGCGGCCATTCCCATAATGATAATGAATTATTTATTTCAGTCATATAGGTAGTCCATTTTGTTAGTAACAATATAACTTCTAAACTAGTTAGTACGTAATTAAAAATTTCAAGTAGCAAGATTCATTCAGGTGACGATCGAATATAGGATATTCGATCGTCACCCGAACGAAGGCTTTCATAATTGGAGAGTCGAATTTCTCCGCAATAACCTGTAAGATGCTGTTAGAGCTACCGCGCAACCTGCTTAGTGACTAAGCAGTTCCTTTACGAATGATGGCGTAGAAGCCACCTTTGCTTCCGCAAACATACTCGAACCACTACAGTAACGCGGTAGCCCCAATAACATCCTAAAGCCATTATTGTATTGGACTCGCATTGAGCGATCTCTGTATACATGTGGTCCACAAGCTGCTCGTGTAAAATGTTTGGCAGTATGCTTTGAACAGGGTGATTTTAATCTGTGAACTGCATATTTGTCGCACCGACTCTCGAGTGGCGCGTGGAACACTGCGCTGCCAACGCAGGCCTATCAGGTCGGACGACGGACGCTTCTCGTTCGAAGCTCGCAGGCTATCTCTAATGGAGGTCGTAGATAGATCGTTTTGCGCCGTTCTCTGCGGGAGGCTCGAGATGATGCGGCTTCTTTCTCTTGCTCGGCCGCCTCTTTTGAAGACGACATCCTCGCAAAAGGAGGCAACTCCATCCCATGCACTCCCGCTCTCGACCATCAATTAAACAATTGCCGCGATGAGGTCAAGGCACAGCCCTGCCCAAGCTGAATACTCTTCCAACGGTTCTTCACCGTATCCTCCGGGCAAGCAGCACAGTGGTGACGACACACCGGTGTCTACTGTCGACCTATACGACACAGGTACTTCCCAAAGCAGTCGTAGCCTCAAAGTACCTGCGTCAGTCGGAAGCTGAGGGCGTCATGCCGTCTGTCGATCCACGCCTCCATGACGGGTCTTACCGAAGCTATAAGAACGTGCCTCAAATTCATCTGTCAAGCCTTTTTCCAATTAAGTATGTTGGGGTTGGCTTCCTGTCTAAACGGATGCAATTGGATACCAGTGTTTAACATGGAGCGACTGCCTATCTGACTTCCAAAACCCAGTTACTGGGTAACACGATACCCCTACGTAAGACTGGTAGTCAGATTTTCTGGCTTTTGATTTCCTATAACGACTGTCAATAAGATCTATGAATGACAGCTGGGACCAACGGCTTTACGTGCTTTCAGAGTCACTTGGTTTAAAATCGGGATGGTCACCCATCCACGGACCGATTAATCAGTCCATACGGCTTTTACTTAACCAAGAGCTCCTCGACCTTCCTTCAAATAAAAAAAACAGTGGATCCAAATATTGATGCTCATATAACTGAACCAATTGTATGAATCATTAGGTTTTTCTACGATTTGCGGTACATAATGATGAGTTCAAAGACCCCTTTTGTGTATTTTTTATCAATTATTATTGTATATGTACAGACGCCAGCACATCAAGCTACTACAATCTGTCACATTTCTTTAATCGATTTTCAACTTTATGGTTAAAAAATAAGGTGGGTATTGGGAAAATGTGACAGTTTCGGGTAGGTTGACCTGCTGGCGTCTGTACATAAGTCAAGTAATAGATGAAAGAGTTCATTAGATTAACCGTTAGGCGCCCACGGCTGGACGGCTGGACATAGGTCTCCCACAAGGGGGGTTCAGTCGGAATTCCCATGCTTAGCCGATGTATGTTGACGAGGTTTTATGGTACTCAGAAGTACACTGCTCTTCATCGTCTGGTCAATATCCCTCTGTCGCCTTCTACGACACCCACGGGTAGAAATGGGGTGGTGCTATTTCCGTCCGGCACCACATGGCTGGAAGTTAATTACCTGCTATAACGGCGCGGCGTGCCCTAAGACGACTCCCACCCGGACAAAGTCGCGGTTCCAAGCTCGTATTCAATCGGCAAAATAAGACTGGCCGAGGTCATAGCACTCATAGGACACGTCATTAGGAATATTGAATTGACAGTTACACAAATTGGTACATTATAATTAATGTTAGTATCAATGTCGTGATGGCTCAGTGGTTAAGCGCCCGCTTCTCATGCATGAGACTACGACTTCGATTACAGGAGTGTGATTCTGTAAGAACTCATTCTAAAATTCGAATCTGAATGCGCTGTGATTTTCTTGATTGCCATTCTAAAAACTGGGTTGATAATTCGAATTTACACTAGCACCACCCTTGAAAGCGTGTCAGCGAGTTGAACTAAATTGGCAGGGAGATTATGACAGATAAAGTATGAGATGACGTAAGAAGTGGCATTCTGTAAGGTAATTACCCTGTCACTTCGACGCTCACTTCACACTCGAACCCGATTCAAAGTGTCAAATATATCAAGGTCATTTTGAACCTTATGCGAAGTGAGAGTTAATAGCGATGTGAGATGCGAGTTGTTGTTTGAATTTTACAGAATCGGGCATACAAATTGACTCTACAACTAGTTTCAACTTTCTGACTTAGGCTGCCATCAGACTGACTGCATCGCGCGCGCAGTCGATGTAAGTATTCAACTGCATGCAGTTATCTGCAGTCAGATTAGGGTTAGTCGACACAAAACGACTGTAGCCGATCTCGTAAAGTTGAAGACACGACTGTATGCAGTTAATTGACTATACACGACTGCAGCCGACCGCGTGAAGTTGAAATCATGACTGAACGTAATCGAACATGCAGTCAATGATTTCAAAAGAAAGGATAGTAATACGCCCATTTGAACATTTTAAACAAACGTTCATTCAACAAGCAAAAATAGCGACATCTGTCAAAACTCATACAATGTCGACTGAATCGCTTTGCCCGTTGGCCCTAAACTGTAATTTTAAGGCCAACGCGTTGGTGCCATTTAGTCGTGCGGTCCCTACGCAGTAATATATCGATACCTTTAGGCTCAAATGGCGTATCCACCAAAACACGACTTTTCAGTAGAGCAAAAAAACAAAAAAAAAATGTTTTTTAACATATCTTTTGAGTGCTTCTATTGATAGAAAAACAATGTATTACAAAAGGTGTTAGAATTTTGAGATAAAGAACGTCGTAGAATAATATTCAAAGCAAATCTAATAAATAAAAAATAAGGTTCACACCTTTAAAATAAATAAAACATGTCGGTTACGCTAATAAAAAATGCTCCTGTACAAACAACTAAGGTTGTACCTAATGGTAATGTGTACTAGATCAAGTAATAATTTGTCATGTAAATCACAATCATAATTTTACGATGTAAGAGAAACATTTCTAACCAATATAAGGCGTAAGTGATGGTTGTAGTATTTCTTACTAATGATTTTGAACAGACTTCAGTAAAAGGAGGAGGTTCTCAATATACCTTTACTTTTTATGTTTGACCACGCATAACTTCCCATATTAATTTTATGAAAATTTCCGCCTCTAAGGGTGGAAGTAGACACTAAAAAGTGAAAAAAAAACATTTTTACAAAAAAACAATCGCCTTCAAAAACTCGAAAGTAAAATATTACTTTGATTTCGGAAGTCGGTGTCATCACAAAACTACAGGCAGAACCAAAGCCGACTTGCGAAGTTAAAGATATATTTTTTTAAGTTTTTGTAGGCGGTTGTCTCTAAAGGTTGAATTTTGCCGAGCAGGTCATTTTGCTTGTTTGTTAGAGCTTTATCAGCTCAAAACAAATACAAGTACACAAAACTTACTGGCGTAAACACCCAGCATCAGCTCAGAGAAGTTCGAGGGAGGGCTGTGAGAAGAGAACTTTATCCCAAAAAGGCCAGCCAAAATTGTCAGCAACCCACCGACAAGCCTGGCTTCAGTTTACTCGCGATCACTTAGATTACGAAATGGAGCAAAGGAGCTGAGTGCTATTCTCGGACGCAACCAGCACAATGCTGTTGCGGAAACAGTGTCATACGGGGGTAGATCCTGCATGATGTGGGCGGGGAATGTTAATAAACTTTAGGACGTAACCACCAAACTTGATAAAATCTCGGGTTGTATAAGGCAAGCATGAACCAAATTTTACAAATGACCAAAGACGTAAACGCCAAATTTGATAGATCACGGGACATACGACCAAATCTTTAATTTTATTTTCCTGTTACGACCTTTGCTGTATTAAGAAATTTGAAACCGTTCATTTACGGCACAATTTACATTATCAATGTGTTTAGCGATCCAAAAACTGTGGGTTGTATTCACCATTTTTTTTGCGAATTTCGGGGCTTTAAATAGACCAATCGAAAGAGGACGAAAAACTAAGTATGACTGCATTATTAACTCATTTTGGCCAAAATAGTGGTTACGCCCTTTGAGCCTAAAGGTATCGATACTGAAAATATCGACTGCGCGCAGTTGCTGCGATGCAGTCCGTCTGATGACAGCCGAAGTCAGAAAGTGATGAAAAAGTTATTCAAATAAATGCTTTGACTTGACTTGCTTAGTAGACTTTGTTGAGCAGTGTACGGATTTATTTTAGATTACTTTACTGCTTACAATAATTAATACTACAATAGAAATAATTCGTGACCTACCACAACGACAAATAGAGTCGAGTTCAAGGTGACAATACCAATTGTGTTCTATCGGGTATTAATTTACAACTAGGGTTCTCAACATTTTGTACGAGAAATAATGTATCTTAAAGTCTGAATATTGTAATGACCAGTATTTTAGACAAGTAAACAGTATTTTTGACGTTTAAGAAACAAGATCTTTGGTACTTTCCGCACCATTTAAAAATTTATTGTAATTTTTAAAATATTCGTAAGCCTAGTTGATATCATTTTTTTAATTAAATCAATAGTATTTCTATAATTCCGCCATTTTGTATTTATTACGGTAAACACTCTTTCTGTGTCTCTTTCTCTTTCTGTGTGTTGTTTCTGTGTCTCTTTGTGTGTGTGTGTTCTGAAGTAGTAGGAAAAAAAAAGTAATTTATGAAAATCATCAGAGACTTTCGTACTAAAATTATGTTGTAGTTCCTTTAACTTTTTTAGGTTTTACGGCTTCGAGCATCAGCGGTCATAAAAACAGTATTTTGTGCATGTAGATGAAATCCTTTATAAGGGATTTGGTAAAACCACGGCGGGTGATCCAATAACAACTCTGTTGGGTAGGTATTATGATCAAATCACTAATTTTCTTCAGGAAAATGACCGAACAGAGTTGTTATTGTCTCATCTACCATGTTTTTCTTTATGGCCAAATGCTCAAACGTTACTAAATTTTAAGAAGCCGTTAAGTCTCGTGCTGTCTCTACCACTTTATGTAAAATTGAGTAGCGCTTAGCGCTTGAGTGAGCGCTTTGATCAATTCCCTGCAACAATTTTTTTTTCAGTGGATAGAAATAAAGATAATACTATTTTTAACAGTATGGTTAGTAACCCTATTTAGAACTTACAGCTGATTGCAATCTATTCGCCATTGTTTGATAATGACACCCATCCAATTACAAGCCTAGACGGCATCAGTTTTCCTTAAAGGCTAATCAATAAAGATTAATAGGATCCTGACCTCAATATCCTTTTATAAATCATGTATTTTACGTCATTATTGTGACGTAGTATTACCATAAGAGCAAATGACGAGACCATAGATATATTTCAATGGACGTGACGAAGGGAGTATCTACGTGGCAAAGTTATGTTTTGCATATTGGAAACTGTTTTTGATGGTATGCGAAGTCCTTAAAACGTTGTGTTAGGGAATAGATTAGATCAGCAGATACGATTTAGAGCGGATTAAATGGTTGTTTGTTTTTGGGTTCCGTGTAAAATATTAATTTTCGAGGCTTTCACTCTTCTTCTTCTTATTATTATTATTTCAGCCTGGATTTGCCCACAGCAGGGCAAAGGCCTCTCCACTCCCAGTCACTCTTCTTACTACCTTAGGATTTTTATTCTTTAACAACAATGACGATTAGTCCATGTTGGTTTTGGCAATTTATCAATATTATGTATTTAAAATACGTAATATCATCAATAAATCACTTCAATCACTGAGGTAAATGTTTACGGATTAGCATTGTAATAAGCTAAGAATCTTCAGTTGAATTAATAAACTAGGTACTTATAATTTTTTACAGGATATAACCGTATTCTTTAAACCTTTGCTTATGCAGTTCTGGCTTTTGGTGGAACTACTCAAGGTTGAATAATTTGACAGTTCCTAAATTAAAACGATATTCGCTAAGCAAAAACAATCGCTGAGCTCACGTTGATTTCACGGCTGAGACGATATCGAGTTTGCCGTAGAGCACAGCCATGAGGTACCTACCCTTCATAGCATTCTCTAACGTTACCACATTAGAGAATAGCAGACTGCTATGCTATTCAAAGGTTAGATCAAAAAGATATCAACCTGATAATTAAGCATAATCTTGTAGATACGAACATAGTAAAGAAACTATGTTTAGACATTGTAGAATTAGAATTAGAATTTATTTATTTGTAAGAATGTAGTTTTACGTAGTATGGTCACAGTAAAGATATCTAACTATTAGTTAATCTGTGGTATGGTGTTAATATTTTTCAAGTTCTATACACTCTAGACACGACATGTGGTGTACAAATATTCAAATGCCATTCTTCTAAGTATGCCTACAATCAATTTCAAAAATTGCGTAATGTGAATAAAATGTAAATGTATACGGAACCCAAAACTTTGGCGCGATTTTATCACTGCCATGTTTTTAGTATGCAAAACATGATGTAACTCTATATAAGCGTTTGATTCATTGTCAAACATCGTAACTAGGCTGAATGCGTACGATGCCTTTGTCAACTGCACAGATTAAAAATAGAATAAGTTTGTCTATGCGTAAGATGCAATAAGGAAGTTTGGGGTTAATATTTTGTTTATCGTTTACTAGCTTCTTCCTGCGAGAATGGATGGATGGATGTTTGTTACTCTTTCACGCAAAAACTACAAAACGGATTTTAATGAAACTTTACTGTAATATAGTTTATACATAAGAATAACACATAGACTACAATTTAAAAAGATTTTGTGTAAAATTTAGGAGAGAGAGAGAAAAAAAAAGTGGTGAATTCAGTATGATGCAACCATAGATATAAATTCTATGGATACAATCTTTGAAGAATGACACGACTATAGTGCCAGGAAATCATGACTCAGTTGAAGTCAGCTGTTTCCAAATATGTTCAGTGTGCGAGGCACGGAGGGGTCTTAGTCTCGGATAGTCATCGATCCACAGACCACCTGCGGCAAGCAAAGCTTTACACGACCGATCGTTTTTCGTCGGTTGACAAAAACTGACAGGCTTCCATTTTGTTTCACGAATAAAAACAATTGCCTTAAAAATAATTTAATATTCTACTTACTGCAACATATCCCCCTTTTCTTATTTCCCTCGCATTTCGTCTTCTCTATGCAATTCTCTACGCATGTATTGTCTATGGTCTTGAACAAACTGTTTAGCGAGTCTGTGCCACTTTCTGGTGTCAAATCGCTGTCTTCAGATCTTAATGAGCCTGCAGAGGAGCCGGTGTCTTCGTCTAGAATCTTTTCGGCAGACATTTTAGATCTTCAGATTTCTGTAAAGAAGAAAATAAAGAGTTTAATATTATGGTTCTTTTTTGTGTTAAGAGCGCGTATTCGATTCGTGACGAAAACTTCATGTTTTTGCGTTTTGCCCAGAGCAATATCGTAATTATGTGAGCAGATTATTTAAAGACAATTTACAGTTTTAGAAAGATTAAGTCTTGATTTAGACAGCTACAGAGTAAAAGTATAATTTTTAATTTTGGTTTTTTAAAGCTAAGACAATTCTTTCATATCGTTTTACGAAAATAGACGTCAGAGTTAACTTTCAGGACGAATACAACAGTTACAATATGACAAAATATTTTGTTTTAAATGCGTTTTTCCAACAGTATATACAGTCATAAAGACAGCTACAGAGCCAAAATCACAAAAATATTACTACTATGTATTAAAAAACAATGTTGAAAAAGTAGAAAATCGGTTCACTTTGACAATTTTTTTTCACCAGTATTTGAATAAAAACATAACTGATATATTTATTTTATGAAAGTAAATGTTATGTTTAATATACAGAATATTTTTCAGTCCGTTATACGAGCTCATTTATTTTAGACAATTATTTTAAAAAGCCCTGTAAAACATCGCGCGCTGTCGTTTGACGATCAATTTCAATGATTCGTGCTTATTTCGTGCGTATTTCTTTTTCTGATGCACACAAACCGACTATTGTGTTGTACTAGTGTGTGTCAATGCTGCTACGCCATTCTAGCAAACATTTAGATTTTGAGTTGCGCTAAATCGAATAAGCGCCCTTAATTGTTTTTGGGTCGGGAGCAAATAAAATGTACTCTGTGCTATATTCTCTCTTAGAAGCCTCACATGGACAATCTCGCGTTTCGACAAATGGTCGATGGTATACCTCTTGTGTAAATGAGGTTCTTTAAAGCATTGAAATAATCTTCACGGGTGACGGACTATAAGTACTTGAAAATAGTGGAGCGCGCCAAGGGAAGTCAATGATCCTTCAAGTCCTCCTGGTTTTTAATCATTTTACCGAGCTATGAGTCACTTTCAATAATCCACAACACACGATAGAATAGGGATGTGGACAGCAAAAACGAATAATTACAAACCACATTAAAAAAAAAAAAAACTTAATTTTGGCCCAGAAAAGACGAGGAATTTTTAATTAACTGTAAAATTTTATTTATTGTTGCTTTCTAAAATAATCTAAAAAACTAGTAAGTTAATTGGATTTTCACTTAAGTGACGTCAATGCAGAATATTGACGTACAAAATCTATAGGGAATCACGTTTTGACAGCTCATAAAAAGTATATCAATTGATTTGTGGTGTCGGTGTCTACAACCGTTTTTTGAGAACTTAACACAGTTCAATGACCTCTCCTTATGAGCTTAGAAATTCGAACGGGTGTAGGCGACTCATTGCCAATCCGCAACTATTTACTTTTAAAACAAATGAGTTCACTTTCGAATTGTAAGGTTCTAAGTAAACTTTATAGACTTACTGGTACAGTTGATGTCCAGAACTGAACTGCTATGAACCTTATTGATTAAGCCTCCTTTTTGAAGCCATGGCTTTCTTGGCTACGTTCCAGAGCCCACGCTGTTTGGAAGTATAATAGGTCATGTTCTAGTTCCGTAGTAATCTACTGAATTTTATGTTTTGTTAAGAGGGTAGAGTCAATTTCAAATTGATATCATCATTATTGGTTTTAATATAATAATATAACGACTGTGGTCTTCGAAGGAGTCAAGAATTTCTACTTTTTTTTTTAAATTAATTGATAGGCATACGTTTGACCACTATCTTACCTGATGGGAAGCGATGATGCGGTCTAAGATAGAGCACGCTTGCCTAGAAGTAACCTATTCACTCTTGACTTAAAGACTCCCAGCTGTAGCTCAGGCAGGGAATTTCACTTCTTAGCAGTACGCACAATAAATGTGTTCCCAAAACGTTTTGTGCGTGTGGGTGGGATGTCCGGCGTGAAGTACCGTCTCACTTTTGCTAGGATCCCCAACTTTTTGGCAGCCACTTGAGCGTTTGCCTCTATGAAAGGGCCAAAATTGAAGTTAGCGTAACACCGAGAAGCTCAAGTCGGTCGGTTATCGGCACGGTTACACCTCGGAAAGATGGAGCTGGGTGGAATTGGCTAGAGGGAAAGAGACACGCTTAAATTGGGTCTTAGCAGCATTGAACTTGACCAGATTGGCATCGCCCCATTCAGAGACGGCCTATAAGAACAAGTTCAAGCGCTCAACCATTGCCTCCCGGAGAGACTAGATCTGCGACCCATCAACTCGTGCTCGTGCTGAGATATCGGACACGTATCTCTCAGCGACAGTGCTGTCGTCTGCATTTCCCAAAACTTACAGTTAAGTTATGATAATAGCCTCATGTATGACTTTATGATTTAACCTAGTGTTTAAACTAACTCTTTATTTTGGGACTAGCCTGCCATATTATCCTCAATCATTGCAACTCCTAAAGGCCAAAATCAACAGTGGCGACCACCAGAAAAGCGCCGAGACAATGAAGCTCGACGAGCCCAGAGAAATGATTCAACTGTCTTGGATCCCGCGATGAAATTAATCAGAAAAGAACAGCAGAGAAGTAAGAAAAAAAATCATCTTTCTATTTCCCTCCATATTATCCAGAAGACAGAACAGAACCAGGCTAATAGAAACAAAGGGACGTTTATTAACTACTGAGTAAAAATATAAAGGGTACACATAGACCGCTACCGCCATCTTCAAAAATAATTACCTAAACTTGCCAGACTCAATAGGGCTGCTACTGTATTGACTCTGTAGGTTTTATTTGTGACAATATGAAATTTTATTGACACTGGTTGGAACTCAGCAATTTTTTATATCAAAAACTTCCTGTTCGTCGTGAAATGTCAACTACAACATATTTTATTTATTTTGACAACATGTGACAGTCGAGACTGAAGTCTGCTTGAAACTGCTTGAGAATGCCTATAAACGTAATGTCAATGTGTGCGTGCGAAAAATGGCGGTTTGTTCTGAGTGGTCTCTCTGCTCGGGCGCGACGAGCCTTAGGTATGGTCACCAAAAGAGATAAGTATCCATGTCGCCGGGAATAGTTGAAGTTTACTTAGAAACCGGTGGCTGTTTATGAATAAAATAAAGTACAATTAATAGAGAATAAACAGTTCAATGATTTAATTTAATTTCATTGGAAAGCCTCCATTGGTTTCTAAATAAACTTCAATTATTCCCGGCGACATGGATACTTATCTCTTTTGGTGACTGTACATAATTTGTGCTTAGTTAAGTATTTGGCGACAGTAGGTCAAGAGTTATTGGTTATGTGCCTACCCCTAAGGCTTATATAGGCGTAATGTTATCGTGTTATCTTCAAGAAACCGTCAAAAATGACCATCTCATTGTACTCACACATAATAAAGTTTTATGGTGTAATGTTATTGCCACTAAACCTTCAAATAGTGATATTTTTAGTAACAGGAAATCAGTAAACTTAAGAGATTTTTTGACTCATTCAGTTTCCGGATAATCTGTTAGATTAATTTAATTAAAATGTAATTATACGATCGTTTTAACTTGCGGTTTGCACTTTACAAAAAATATACCTAGGTAACTATTTAAACATCAGGAAATGCATTAAAAGATGATTAAGTTCTTCTGGTTCAAGATTTAAAATGAAAATATTTAATTTTAAACATGGGTGCGGGTGAGTTCATAAAATTAATGTCTAATAATGTGATCATAGTACCTACATATAATACCTAATGGTCCGTGGGTGTCGTAAGAGGCGACTAAGGGACTCACCAGAGAATGGGCAGCAGCGTTCTCTGTGCCTTTGTAACAACCATACTGCGATCGCCAATCCGCCTGCCAAGCGTGGCGATTATGGCAAACCCCCCTTGGGGAGGCCTATGTCCAGCAGTGGACGTCTTTCGGCTGAAATGATGATGATGAATATGTTTTGCGATGATGCATACAAAAAAACTTGAACGCTCTAATCATTTCATTTCAAAGAGCTATTTAATTAATGCAGTAGAAAAATGTCAGTAAGTAGAAAATATTAATGAAACAACGATTAGGATTATTTCTGGAGCTGGAGGTCACGGACCGACCGTGCTGCGGTCGGTCCGTGGATGGGTGACCAGTGACCATCCAATTCATACCGACACCGAGACTCCTTCGTGCCTCGATATGCACGTAAACGTTGTTGGTTCTGGCTTCAAAAATAAAATACCAATGCATAAAGACCACATAAAAAAGCTATATTTCATTGACATTGTATGAGTTTTGACAGATGTCGCTACTTTTGCTTGTTCCATGAACGTTTGTTTTAAAATGTTCTAATGGGCGTATCCTTCCTTTTGAAATCATTGCTACCTATATTCGTTCAAAATATTTTAAGCATGGCACCCAAAATCTACAATACCTAAATTGTCTAAAATTATCACAGAGGTAAACAAAATGGTCCAATTTCAAAATATGTTTACACCAATTCTTAACTGCAAAATATTATTATTCAATGAAAGATTATTTATATGATGTTTCAGTCGAAACTCATTACCAGTCAAAACTACTTTTCACTGGCTTCAATGAAAACCCTTAATAAGATAAAACGCGTTTGCGTTTACAAAACAAAAATACGGAACGCCCTGATTATAAGAATCACTACAAAACAAAAGGTTTCAATGGGCCATAAAAATAATAGGTTTCTAAGTATTTCGGATAAATTTAAACCGGTCAAAAATACTATTGACTGATTTCTGCAGTCAAAAGTAGTTTTGACTGGAGAGTTTTGACTGTGACATATATAAGATGATTGATCTACCTATTTATATCGGATTGATTTATCAATACTATTACTATATTTAGCTCGTAGGTACTGTCTTACTGCATTCGATTCTGTAAAATTCAAACAACAACTCGCATCTCACATCGCTATTCACTCTCACTTCGCATACGGCTCAAAATGACCTTGATATATTTGACACTTTGAATCGGGTTCGAGTGCGAAGTGAGCTTCGAAGTGACGGGGAAATTACCTTACAGAATGCCACTTCTTACGTCATCTCATACTTTATCTGTCAAAATCTCCCTGTCAATTTAGTTCAACTCGCTGACACGCTCGCAAGGGTGGCGCTAGTGTAAATTCGAATTAGCAACCGAGTTTTTAGAATGCCAATCAAGAAACTCACAGCGGATTCAGATTCGAAATTTAGAATGAGGACTTACAGAATCACACCCCAGGGCAAAGCTATCCCTCCATTCCTTCTAGCGGTCTCTACTTTGCACTAAGTACATCTCGTCCAAGTCACAGTAAAGATTAGATACCTATCTTTACTGTGTCCAAGTCGTCCCGTCATCTCTTTTGGGGTCTACCGCTGCCCCGTCTCGCTATTTCGGGGCACCAATTTAGTAAGTACTATAGAAGTACCTAAGTTATATTATTGTATAACTTTTCCCAACTATGTTGGGGTCGGCTTCCAGTCTAACCGGATGCAGCTGAATACCAGTGTTTTACATGGAGCGACTGCATGTATGTCCTCCACAACCCAGTTACTGGGTAACACAATAGCAATACCCTTGCTGTGGTTATAACGACTGCCATAAAATTACAAATGACAGCCGAGATCAACGGCTTTACGTGCTTTCCGAAACACGGATAGGTATTTTTTTTTAATATTGTTATATGCTTGCAGCGTGTGGCCGCAACTCACCTCATCTTAAGTGATGATGCAGCCTAAGGTGGAGGACGCTTGCCTAGGATAAACCGGTTCACTCGTGCCTTGAAGATACCCAGATTATATGCATCGGGGAAAAGAGAGGCAGGCAGTGAATTCCACAGTCTGGCAGTTCGCACAATAAATGTGGAGTCAAAGCGCTTGGTTCGAGACCGTGGAACTTCAACCGTATAACGGTGACGCTTCGCCGTATCCCTGCTCGAACGGTGATGGAATGGGGATGGGGGAATTAAGTTGTGCAATTTCAAAGCACACAAAGGTCTCGGTATGAAAAGAATGGTCACCCATCCACAGACCGACCGTGGCCAACGTAGCTTGACCCTGACCGATCTATAGCCACGGGCCCTTCCATTGGCAGTCGATATAAAGCTAAAATAAATAAAATCAACAAATTAAATCGGTTTTGCAATACTCTATCGCAACTTTGTGCTGGCCTTGTAACGGGTAATGTGTGTGCAGCGAAACAGGATATTAACAGAAGTTTTACTCCTTTTTTATTTGTTTTAACTGATTTGCAAGAACCTAAAGTAGTAGTGAAGTAATAGTGGTAAAGCAGTTATTCAGTAGCTCTTTATCAAGAAATTGACTGCCCGCCTCTCTGAGGTGCTATTCGAAGCAATCTATCTATACTTATAATATTATAAAACTGAAGAGTTTGTTTGTTTGTTTGGTTAAACGCGCTAATCTCAGGATCTACTGGTTCGAATTAAAAAAATATTTTTGTGTTGGATAGTCCATTTATCGAGGAAGACTATAGACCCATGCGAAGCCGATCGCTAGGACAACCTAAAGCTCGACGAAAGCGAATTAACGGTTTTTGGTAGAACTACTCAAGATTGAATAATTTGACACTTTTGACACTTCATATTTTATGTAAAACGATATTCGCTAAGCAAAAACAGTCGCTGAGCTCGACGTCGATTTTACGACGGACACGATATCGAGTTCGCCGTCGAGCATAGTCGACACGAATGGTAATGTTGTGTTGTATTTCCCGATAAGTATAATCTGGGTATCTTCAAGGCACGAGTGAACCGGTTCATCCTAGGCAAGCGTGCTCCATCCAGTTTAGGCTGCATCATCAGTTAAGATCTGGTGAGTTGCAGTAAAAAGGAAACCCATTTAAAAAAGTACTGACCAAGTCTGAATCGGGCTCGCGCACGAAGGGTTCCGTACCATTATCTATGTAACAACATTAGACCTGCCTAGCTATCACGGTTCATGAGATACAGCTTAGTGACAGACAGCCAGACAGACAGGCGGACAGTGGAGTCTTTGTAATAGGGTCCCGTTTTTACCCTTTGGGTACGGAACCCTAAAAAAAAAACTTGTTCTAAAACGTACCATCACCATACCTCAGTGTCTCTTACTGATTACTCCGTTGCCATCAAATAATTCATCCATACTTCCATACTAATATTATAAATGTGAAAGTAACTCTCTCTGTTACGCTTTCACGATAAAACGGCTGAACCGATTTTGATGAAATTTTGTATGAAGATAACTTGATCCCTGGGGAAGGACATAGGCTACTTTATGATCCGCGACTTCGTCTGCATCGCGGGCAAAAGCTAGTATAAAATAACTTCCAGTGTTGTCTAAGGTTAATTCAACATCACCATCTTCCTGAAATTATCCCATGGTACTTGGGGTCGGCGCAACATGTTTTCTTCTTCCATTCCGTTCTGTCAACTGTCATGCTTTCACTGACTCCCTTTTCGTTCAATATCATTCTTATCACGATCTATTCATCTTTTCTAGTCTCTGGTTTAATAATAAAAAGAAAACTTGTTACTTAGATGCTAACCAATCAAGTTAAACCACAGTTTATTAGGTACTACCTTTTGCGCGCCACTTCGTCATCATCATCAGCCTGAAGACGTCCACTGTTGAACAAAGGTCTCCCCCATAAAGGGGGTAGGGTGGTTGCCATAATCCCCACGCTTGGCAGGCGTCTTGGGGATCGCAGTGAAGTTGTTAACTACACGGAAGCCGCTACTGTCCGACTTCCCGATTTTCCCTTAGTCGCCTTCGACGACACCCTCGGGATGAAATAGGGGGTGCTATTCTAGCCCGTACACCCCACGGGCTACTTGCCCGCGAATTGAGTGTCGGTTATCGTGGATGCAGACGAAGTCGCGGATTAAGAAGTAGCGAGTTATGTCCTTCCCCAGGGTTCATGCTATCTTTATACCATTTTTCATTTAATAATTTGAAATCTTTTTGACATTATATTACTGTATTTGACGTATAAACTTAGATATCTATATTTTTTTTTCTGTATTTGCGTATTAACTTGTAGCTATTAAGTAGTATTAATTGATATTGTATTCTTTTTTTTTTAATAACTATTTAACAATGTTATGGAGGAGACTACTAGGAGACTACTTTTATTGTTGATCTGAACCGATAACTGTTGGTCCTTGTACTTCACTTAAAAATTTGCACGACTGGAAAGTCGAATATAGTGAAACCTTATAATTATCAATTTTACCACTATACAATGTACCTATATTCTAGCAAATAAAGCATTCATTCATTCATTCATTCATTCATTCATTCATTCATTCATTAAAATCGCAATATTTTTGTCGTGAAAGACAGACAGAAGAGCCACTTTCGCATTTATAATATTACTAGCTGATGCCCGCGACTTCGTCCGCGTAATTGTCGGTTGTCAGCAGGGGTTTAATTATTTTTGCATGGATTTGCGGGGTTTTATTTTTTTTGTACGGAACCCTATTTTTTTCTAAAATAAAAGTAGCCTAAGTTACTCCTTATAACATCAGCTATCTGCCAGTGAAAGTCCCATCAAAATCGGTTCAGCCGTTTCAGAGATTAGCCGGAACAAACAGACAGAAAGACAGACAGACAGACAGACAAAAAATTTAAAAATTGTTTTTTTGGGATAGGTACCATACTTACTTTCATATGCATTTAGTATAAAGCTATTATTTGGACATTACAAACAGACACTTCAATTTTATTTATTTGTATAGATTGTATAGATAATGGATTTACCGTCTAGCTATTCGAATGTGTCATTGACCTTTTCTACCTATAGTTCATAATTATGAAGCGAAGTAACAAGTTTATTTTACTAGGTCATCAAATTGACCGCTGCTCAGATCCTCAGGGTAAAAAAACATGTTTCTTAGTGACGTTAGTGGCTTCGTTGAATCATGTCAATAAGATCTACTAACTGTACTTAGTTGTAAAAGATTAGTTAGACTAATCTGTACACGACGGGACAGACCCCATGGTGCAACGAACCGGATGAACTTATAATAATCTCTGGTTAAGTTTAAGAAATGTCTTAAAATCGACGACACGGTTGGCGTAGTAGCTGAGCGATCGACTGCTTCGCAGCGTGTTGCGGGTTCGATTCCCGCCCAGGGTAAACATTGGTGTGATGAGCACTTGTGTATGCTTTGTGTCTGGGTGTTGTTTATCTATATATGTATGTATTTACAAAAAAAATGTATTTGTGTATGTATATCAGCTGTCTGACACCCATAGTACAGGGTCTCCCTAGTTTGGGGTCAGATGGCCGTGTGTGAAAATGTCCCCACATATTATTATTAATAGTAATGTAGGTAAAGGTGAATAGGTAATGGTAGCTGTTCAACGGTATTAAGTACTTTATTTTTTTTTTTTATGGTGAAGTCAGCTATTTTAATATGCTGCAGAACTTATTGTTCTTTTTCGAAAGTCACTTTATTATTAGCTATTTAATTTGTTAGTTTAGTTGTAGATCTTATTGTGCATGCTGTGGTCTCCTATAATTGAAGGAGTACACCTACGAAATACTTTGGCTGTTAACAATATGTTGTAATGTTTAGTGTATATCTTTTGTTGGAGATCCTAATATAAATAAAAAAATTCAGTGTGTACTTATGTACGCGCGTGAGAAGTTATACTTCTTCGAGTCACAAAATAGCAACGAAGGCAGTAAGTAGTTCAGCATGTACGTCAGAGATGGCGTTGTTTACAATTACTCCCGTGAGAATTTTGTGTGACGCTGTGCGCGCGCATCGTAAAATTTCACTCTCATCATTTTTTCATAACGCGCCTAAAGAAGTATAACTTCAATAAAAACTAAAAGTTTATTTCGGAACAACAACAGCATAGGAATTAATAAACAAGTAAGTAAAACAATGATAGCTGCAAAAGTATAAACTGTAGCGTAGGTACAACGCCCTTCTCCAGATGCAGAATGAAATGATGTTCCATTTAGTTAATAAAATCAAAAAATAAAATAAAGTCAATAAATAAAAATAAGCAATACATGCATTAAGCCTTTGTACCTTTGTGCATGAAGTATAAATAAAAGAATAATACAGTATGTCTATTCTGTTACAATCTCGCTCGGTGAACACCTAGGTGAAGTGAGCTAGCTATCTTTGCCAAGCTTTGTCAATCCCTAGCATCGGGACGGATGACAGCTCACAGGTGTAGGCGTATTAGGATTTGTGATGTATTTTGACGTTGAGTTAAAGTGGTGAGTGTAGGGTGTGTGGGTGAGTATTAATGAGGTGTGCGAGGAGTGTTTGTTTGTGGAGTTTGTGGCATGTGTATTGTGTGTGGTTTTGTTGAAGTGTGTGAGGGAATAAATGAGTACTTATTTAATCATAATTTTGTGATTTTAACTAAAAGTCAGTTTCATTTTGCATTTGCTCTTGGTTAACGGGTAGATGTGTAAGCTTTTGTTTAATTTGTTGTACATTACGTACAAACTAAGGGTTTAGACTCAGCTCACCCCTTGAATCTTGCCCTTTATTGCCTAAGTGTATCTACTCGCCCCTTTAAATATTAGATACCCCAAATCGCCCCCGATTGTAAGTAAATTAAAAGTACTGTCAACACTCTATATTTAAATGAATATTTTTTTATTTAAGTAGTAAGTGGCTTAATCACCTAGTTCCAGTTCATTTCTGCTTTCCTGGTAGTTTACTAAGATATGTTAACAACAAAATTAAAATTATAAAAATTATGGAAATAAATTGTCAAAAACACAACATTGTTGATTATCCATAACTATAAAGCAGTCATGAGTTGAGTCGGCGGCAAACAACCCACCACAATTAAAAGCCACTTCCACTTCCAAGCACACAAATGCCACTTCTTACGTCATCTCATACTTTATCTGTCAAAATCTCCCTGTCAATTTATTTCAACACGCTGACACGCTCGCAAGGGTGGCGCTAGTGTAAATTCGAATTATCAACTGAGTTTTTAGAATGCCAATCAAGAAACTCATAGCGGATTCAGATTCGAAGTTTAGAATGAGGTCTTACAGAATCACACCCCAGGTCCGATTTCAAAAGTTATTTCACCGTTAGAATGCTACAGTATCCCTGAGTAACCTGAGCTATATTTATGAATTGAAAAAATAAATGGAGTCTTTGAGAAAATTCACGTACAGACAGCGTCATCAACTCCTTACCCCCCACGCATTAAAATTCCTTCGGATAGGGGGTAAGCAGTTGATGACGCTGTCTGTACCATAAAACATATTTCCTAATATTTTGTAATCTGTCCACTCACACCAAAAATATATTTTTATTGGTTTGAGTCTGTCCAGTTCTTCCAGAGGTTACCTATTACAAACAAATAAACAGTTACGGCTAAAGATATTTATTTTCTGAAAATAAATACAAATATTAAGACAACTTACAAATACTACTACTAGGTTGTTACTTAAATAATATTACAATTTTACCACTTTATAATATAAACTAGCACTCAGTGATCACGTAGCCTCGAATAGGCGAAATATTTTTTTAAATATTACCCAGCAATTCCGGAGAATAGAGAGTCCAAACGAACGAAAAACATTTTTTTCCTGAATGTTAACCTAGGTAGGTTGTCGACTTTAAGAACAAACAAACTCTTCAGCTTTATTTAGACTAGTACCTATAGATACAAATGCCGTAGCCTGACGTCATCCGAACAACGGCGGTCAGTCCCGTTTTCAATATTGCTTTCAAACTAATTAATCTTTTGAAAAATTAAGTACAGTTTTAGAATGAGCAACACGTGTAATAAAGTCATCGGGTTTAGGAAACAGGTAATAAATCTATTGCAAAAGTATAGGTTGTTTACCTATTGATTGATATATTATTCACAAAATCTACTAATCCATACTTCCATAATTTCATACTTCTAATAATTTCATAATTTCTTTCTTCTTCTTGCTTATTATGAATTATAAGAGATTTGCGCTGGCTGGAGACTCTTTATGGCACCACAGTTTCTCGTGAATAAAATGTTTTTCTTTCTTTCCTTTTCACAGGAAACTTCGGTTAAGGCGACGATATATGCCGGCGTCCTTGAGCGACCAGAAAATCGTATGCGCTGCGTCCAAAACTCATAAAGTTTAATCGATAAATATAATAAAAGATAGTATTATTTAACTTTAAAAAAAGGCGTATACTAAAAGATGGATAATAAAATTGTCGGTAAGCTGGTAGATTTTGTGTGATTATCAATGTTATAGTCCGCGTCAGACACAACTTCACGAGTGAATTTATTAATCAAAAATATTCACATACTAAATGATCAAGAGTTCTAGTTTAAGATATATTTTTTTCAAATCATTTACACTATACATTTTGACGTCATTGTCAGTTTAAAATCTGTAAAAGTCGCTTTTTAGCGCCTTAAGCAACCGACCACCGCCTAGGTAGAAAAGCTTAACCGACAAAACAATAGCCCTTTCCAAAAGGTAATTTCGTTTGGACAACAATGACCGGGAAACTCCATAATTACCCACTCTTTTAAAATAAATGTTAATGTTGATGTGTAATCTTTGGCAATCGTTAAGGGTAGTCAGAAGCCAGAAAGTCTGACAACCAGTTTTACCAAGGGGTATCGTGATTAGGGTTGCCAAAATGCCAACCCTACTATATAATATAGTATCCTACTATATTAGAGGCCCGACTACTACCATATTTTTGAAAAAAAGATATAGTAGTCGGCGAAACTAGTATATTTTAAAGGCATCAAACGCTTAGCAATAATATTCGTTTCAAAATGTGTAAGCTGCGTAAAACAAAACGTCAATACCTATTTTTAACGATTCTGGAATGTCAAATTGACAGATGCGTTCAATAATTCACAAAATATTCTTCAAAAAAATAAAGCACCTACCAAATTTTTGGAACCTACTATTTATTTTTTCATTTTTTCGTTATCTACTATTTTTTTAGAAAGAAAGAAAGAAAAATAATTTATTCGCCCCACAGGACAGAAACACAGTAAAATATAAAATAAAAACAAGAAAACGAAAGTTGGTCCAGTATGAGGCCAAAAGGCTCCTATCTCAGCTGTAACATCCTATCATGCTGTAACATTAAAAAAACGTCACAGCGCTGATATTCTGATAGGGCCCAAAGTGATGCCACGGTCAGATACGGATAATACAAAATAAATAAAAATAAAGTGTAAACGATAAAACTATTATTATCAATTATTATTTATTATTTTATAGGTAAACATTATAGAACTACTATTTTTGACCGACAAAGAGTTGGCAACTCTAATCGTGTTAACCAGTTACTGGGTTGTGGAGGTCCGATAGGCAGCCGCTTTATGTAAGACACTGGTATTCTGCTGCATCCGGTTAGACTGGATGCCAGACAATGATGTTTTACAAGGAATTGTACGTTTGGCATTGGCATTTGACTGGCTCTAAGCTCTAAGACTTCTGTTTATAACTTGTTTAGTAAAACGTTATTGACCGCTCCATTCACATCGGATCAAGTAAAAACAACATTGCAACTATGACTTAATACTTAATATTATTCATGTATGCATTCATTCCTGTAGTTACTAAGCAATTGAACTGTTTGACATATTGTGACGACAAACTTTGATACTATTTGTGCTTCTGCAAAGAGAAACCTATTACTTAGGAACTTCAGTCCATTTCTTCGCTGGAATGCGTTTCCACTCGATACTCAATACTTAAACTCTTTATTGCTTTTCCATAAGTACAAATATGCTTAGGTGGTAGGTGTTTGGTAGGATAATTATAGACCCTGTCGCGAGAGATAGAAGAATAAAATTCGGAATATCCGGCTGTCGTAATTACCCCTACATACTATACTTATATACTTTAATATTATAAATGCGAAAGTTACTCTATCTGTTACGCTTTCACGATGAAACAGCTTAACCGATTTTGATGAAATTTGCTATGATGATAGCTTGAACCCTGTAGAAGGGCATAGGCTATACTTTTTATGTATCCGACTTCATCTGCATCCGCAATAACCGATGTTCACACGGACGAAGTCGCGTAGTTTTTTTTTCTTTTTCATCAACCTTATGACGCCCACTGCTGGGCATGGTCTCCCCCAAGGGGGATTCAGCCGTAATCGCCATGCTTGGCCGATGCATGTTGGCGATCGCAGTAGGTGTTATAGTACAGAAGGACGCTGCTGCCCTTCCTCTAGTCAATATCCCTCTATCGCTTTCTACGACACCTATGGGTAGAAATGGGGTGGTGCTATACGCGGCCGGCACCACACGGCACAAAATAAACTTCACTGAAAAGTTAGTTGCTCCTAATTAATGAATAGGTAACTATAACAATCCTTTGTGAAACTGATTTTGTCAAACGAACAACGAACAACAAGAACAACGAACAACAACGAACCGGAAGAGCAGCATTGGTAGGCCTCCCACCAGATGGACCGACGACATCGTCAAGGTCGCGGGTAACCGGTGGATGCAAGCGGCAGGTTGCAAGAGTTGTGGCGTTCTATGGGGGAGGCCTTTGTTGATGATGCTGATGATGATAAAGAAAGCATCTGAGCAGAGAATTACTGGTGCGTGAATTTAAATTAAATAAATGATGTTGGTACATTTACGTCAGTTCTAGCAAATCCTACGTCATCCGCTGCTGCCACTTTATTTAAGATGTTCACGCCTCAGTGAGGTCCTGTTATTTATATCTCTGATTGATATATGTAATATAATATATGTTGTGTAATTGAGATGTAAAAACAAAAGATAAACAAAAGCGTCTGAAATAAATGACAAAATGTAATGTTATGTTATACATTCCCTTTAGGAAATCTTCGGATGTAGGTCTCATTATTTTGATAACATTTGCCCCGAATTCTAACCATGATAAATTAGCTTTCTTCCGCAGTGGGTATCGTCTGCTAAACTGGGTTGAAAAATATTATAGTCCCACTTATTATTTATTACTTATTATAAATATGAAAGTCCGGATTTTTGTTAATCATCATTTTGACGATAAATTATAGCTTTACTACTAAATGAATTCCTATGACAAGCACACGATTGGACCATGACCTACAGTGATATTCAGCAAGTCTCTCTTTGTTAGTTTAGGTTTAGGTAAAATGAGTTTGAGCTGAGCCGCAGTGCAATTCTGTAAGAATTCACCGGCGAATTCGAATCCATATATATCTCATTTCCGGTAAAAAGTATTTGGTGTTCCCTAAAATAGTCGTGAAAAGTTCGCTTCACCTATGATGTCACTAGTGGGACTAGGGGAGTTTTCATCGAGTAAAGATCTATTACAGTTTTCACATCGGAATTCGAAGTGAGGACGGTCTGAAAGAATAGCATTACAGTTCTATTCTATTAAAATCACTTCTATTTTCACAGCTCAGTTCACCTAAATTCACTTGTAGAGATTTTTACGGTGTAGGAAAATAACTGAATGAAAATATTAGACCTAAGAGAAAAAAATTAAGGGATAACTTAATTTTGTAGTGTTTTGTCTAAACTAATATTATAGAGAGGAAATATATATTTGCTTGTTACGATTTAACTCAAAAACTACTCGACCGATTTTAAAAGCGATATTTTTTTTTTACAAAAAGACAACCGCCTTCAAAAACAAAGAAGTTAAAACTAATTTAATTTTAATTTCGGACGTCCTTCGTCGGTAGCAATATTATAAGACAAGAAACGGAAACAAAACCATCGATTTGCAAAATTAAAGCAATATTTTACTTTTTAGTCTTTGTTAAAAAGATTTTTATGTTTGTTTTATGTCTATGCTCAAGTTTGAACAAATAAAATTATCCTTATCATATCCTAGACCGAAAGGATTAGAACATATTATATGATACCTTTTAAATCGTGATAGACAATTAGACTAGCAGGTCATACACAATTTTTAATTTTCCAATACTCACGTGGGTAAAACCGAGGGCAAAAGTTAGTGGGTAAAACCGTAATGATAACTTTATTACGTATTTACTTCCTACTTTCATCTAATTAGAGTAATAGGTCATGTTCTAGTGATAGAACATGTCATTGTATGCCGATGACCGATCTTTCACCCTAAACATGACAAGCGGGTGTGAATTTATCAAAAGTTTAATTATTGTTTAGAAAAACATGCTTGGTGAAATTAGGAGATCTCTGGGAGAATGGTCCAGTATAACAATATTTTTAGAATGCTCTTGAGACTGCCCCGGTTCTGTAGTGCGTAAGAGATGTTTGCACAGAATCGTACAGACGGCTTCCACGCAATCCTGCGGAAGAAATTAGCGTCTCTGGCGGCTAGAACCCGAGCCAGTAGCAACAGCATTTTAAAAACAGTGGCCGAGAGTGTGTTTTCCCCTTTTCTGAGGCATTTTGTGGAGGATGACCGAGTAAGGAATTTATCATCTTCTGTGTACCTAAAATGCTTCTCAAACTCAAAATGTTGTTTAATTTTATGTAAATACCTACTAACACTAGATTATTATAAGGTAAGTTACTAACACTATGGATTTCTGTTACCTGATTTTTGGAAATCTACCTTTACTATATTATTTATTATTAATATTATAAAGCTGAAGAGTTTGTTTGTTTGTTTGGTTGAACGCGCTAATCTCAAGATCTACTGGTTCGAATTGAAAAATTATTTTTGTGTTGGATAGTCCATTTATCGTGGCCACAGGCCCATGCGAAGACGGGCCGGGTCGCTAGTAAATAATAATAATAATAGCTATAATGAGGTTCGAGGCTAAGTAAAAATCGATCAATCGGTCATCGGAATCATGGTTAAGCTACGCTTGCCCCGGTCTGTCCAAGGATGGGTGACCATTAATTTCATATCCCCTACGTGCCTCAAAAAACACGTAAAGCTCTTGGGTTCAGGTGTCATTCGTAGATCTTTGCCAGTCGTTATGGGTCAGAAGTCAGAAAGTCCGAGAACCAGACTTATCAGTTAGTAACTGGGTTGTGGAGGTCAGACAGGCAGTCGCTCCATGTAAAACACTGGTATTCTGTTCCATCCGATTAGACTGGAAGGCAACCCCAACATAGTTGGGAAAAGACTACGCAGATGATGAATAAATGATAAATAAATGATAAATAAATGATAAATAAATGATAAATAATGACGTAGAAGCAAAAAAAAAGCACTGTGGCACTCGGGGACTGCCGCGGTAAAGCTATTGCATAGCTAGTAAAAAAAATAACTTTAACACACGTTAAAAGTTATTCATAGAATTGTAAGTCTTATGCTATGGTAATAGTATCAGTTTTTGGTTGAAAACTTAAAACAACTTTTAATGTTTGATCGTCAATGTCAATTTATTTCCTGCAAATTTTATTCTGGGATTCGTTGATTGTGTTCATGTTCATTGTTGTGATAGTGAGATACCTGTGGTATTATTATGACTTCAAGACGTATTAATGCCGTAATTTGGAACTCGTACCACCAATAACCAACGGAACATGTTTAAACATTTAGGATTTCATAAAAAATAACAAGACACGGGTGTGTAAAAATAATGAACTTCTTAACAGTTATATTTTTAACTTTTAATTTAACATGTTATTTTTATTTAACTTTTAACTTTTAACCATTAATATTTTTTAACGTTTAATCACATCACTGGTAATTAATGGATAACCTTGAAATGGCTTATAGTAGAACTTATGGGCACCCTGTATGTACCTTATGGGCCTGGCAGACGTTGTCCTGCAACCCAACTATAGCGCCACCTACCGGGTCCAATTGTGAATCTAAACCATTCTCGAATCCACTGGAACACACACACTAACAAATTCAGCAAAATCGGTCCAGCCGTTTAGAAGGAGTTCACTTTCATACACACGCACAGAAGATTTTTATATATAAGATATATATTATATTATTATGTATTATGATTATATAAACCTTATACATACACGTTAAGCGAACGCTCGGCCGAGCTACATGGTAGGCGGAGTGGGGGGTGTCAGGTTTTATTTTCGTGACGGAATTTCTTGATTCAGTCGCCGCGCTCAAAGCCCGCGATAAAATAGCTTAAAAAAACACTATTTACACTTACACACAATACCATTGCAGCAAGTGACATAACAACAAACAAATCATAAGATGATTGCCTGAATTGGTTGTTGCATATAAAATTTGGGCCAATTTCCAATTAGGGTCAAAGCAATAAGTATCGAGGATCGATATGCAACTAAATTGGCACAATTTAAAACTAATAGCTTCCCATGGTTGTTTTGTAATGAGAAACTTATGATCGGCAAGATGCATACCGACATCTTTTCTAATGTAATATCTGTAGTTGAAGAGTTGAACTTTTTTTTTTATTAATTAATAGGCTTGCGTTCGACCGCAATTCACCTAAACTTAAGTGATGATGCGGCCTAAGTTGGAACACGCTTGCCTAGGATAAACCGGTTCACTCGTGCCTTGAAGATACTCAGATGATACTTATCAGGGAAAAGCTAGAGGCGGGCAGCGAATTCCACAGTCTACTACTTATCCAATCCTGAAAATTATATATATATTACTATTCGGAAGCTTCCATACTTATTTAATTATTCACTTAATATTATAAATGAGATAGTAACTCTGTCTGTTACGCTTTTCTGATGAAAGGGCTGAACCGATTATGATGAATTTTGGGATGAAGATAGCTTCAACCCCGGGCAAGGACATAGGCTATTTTATAATCCGCCATTTTGTCTGCATCCGCGATAACCGACATTCACGCGGTAATATTATAAAATAACGCGAAAGTAACTTTGTCTGTTACGATTTCACGATGAAACAGCTCAATCGATTTTGATGAAATTTGGTATCAAAACAGCTTTAACCCCGAAGAAGGACATAGGCTATTTTATAATCCGCGACTTTGACTGCATCCGCGACAATCGACATTCACGCCGACGAAGTCGCGGGCAAAAGCTCGTTATAAATAAGATTTTTTTATGACTTAATTACATATGTATAGTTTTCAGACTTTTCCCTGTATTTATAGATAGATATTGTACTATTAAAAAATAGGGATCTGTTAAAAAACCACACGCCAAAATCGCGGGCAAAATCTAGTTAAGGCGCTAACAAGCGACTTTTGCAGATTTTAAACTGACAATCACGTCAAAATGTGTAGTGTAAATGATTTGAAAAAAATATATGTTAAACTAGAACATTCTCTTAATCATTTAGTATGTGAATATTTTTGATTAAGTTCATATTAAATAATTGAATTAAATCGTGAAGTTGTATCTGACGCGGACAAAACATTGATAAGCACACAAAATCTACCAAGAATATTTAAACGAAACTTTTACTATCTCACAGACAATTTTATTATCTATCTTATATTATACCTTGCCTTTTTTTTAAGTTAAAGAATACTATCTTTTATTAAATTTTTTCGACTAAACTTTGAGAGTTTTGGACGCAGCGCATACGATTCTCTGGTCGCTCAAGGTCGCCGGCGTATATCGTCGCCTTAATAATTTTCACTGCCTGGACCAAGCGTGGTGATTAATGCTCGTGACTTCTCTGTATGAGAAGAGACCTTTGCCCAGCTGTGGGACAATTATAGGCTGGTATTATTATTGGTCTACTTGCAGATAGCTGCACCACTTTTTTCGTTTCTGCACAAAATATAGTAAGAAAACAAGTCTTCAGAAGGCTATTATTTTATTTAGTTTCTTATTATAGTACTTATTACATACCTACTTGAAATTGAGACTTGTATTCTAATGACATTTTATAGTATTATATTGTACGCAATAAAAGGAACAAGGGCAGACTTAAAGTCTGCGTAACGTAAAGTCGATATCCCTCTATCGCTTTCTACGACACCTATGGGTAGAAATGGGGTGGTGCTATACGCGGCCGGCACCACACGGCACAAAATAAACTTCACTGAAAAGTTAGTTGCTCCTAATTAATGAATAGGTAACTATAACAATCCTTTGTGAAACTGATTTTGTCAAACGAACAACGAACAACAAGAACAACGAACAACAACGAACCGGAAGAGCAGCATTGGTAGGCCTCCCACCAGATGGACCGACGACATCGTCAAGGTCGCGGGTAACCGGTGGATGCAAGCGGCAGGTTGCAAGAGTTGTGGCGTTCTATGGGGGAGGCCTTTGTTGATGATGCTGATGATGATAAAGAAAGCATCTGAGCAGAGAATTACTGGTGCGTGAATTTAAATTAAATAAATGATGTTGGTACATTTACGTCAGTTCTAGCAAATCCTACGTCATCCGCTGCTGCCACTTTATTTAAGATGTTCACGCCTCAGTGAGGTCCTGTTATTTATATCTCTGATTGATATATGTAATATAATATATGTTGTGTAATTGAGATGTAAAAACAAAAGATAAACAAAAGCGTCTGAAATAAATGACAAAATGTAATGTTATGTTATACATTCCCTTTAGGAAATCTTCGGATGTAGGTCTCATTATTTTGATAACATTTGCCCCGAATTCTAACCATGATAAATTAGCTTTCTTCCGCAGTGGGTATCGTCTGCTAAACTGGGTTGAAAAATATTATAGTCCCACTTATTATTTATTACTTATTATAAATATGAAAGTCCGGATTTTTGTTAATCATCATTTTGACGATAAATTATAGCTTTACTACTAAATGAATTCCTATGACAAGCACACGATTGGACCATGACCTACAGTGATATTCAGCAAGTCTCTCTTTGTTAGTTTAGGTTTAGGTAAAATGAGTTTGAGCTGAGCCGCAGTGCAATTCTGTAAGAATTCACCGGCGAATTCGAATCCATATATATCTCATTTCCGGTAAAAAGTATTTGGTGTTCCCTAAAATAGTCGTGAAAAGTTCGCTTCACCTATGATGTCACTAGTGGGACTAGGGGAGTTTTCATCGAGTAAAGATCTATTACAGTTTTCACATCGGAATTCGAAGTGAGGACGGTCTGAAAGAATAGCATTACAGTTCTATTCTATTAAAATCACTTCTATTTTCACAGCTCAGTTCACCTAAATTCACTTGTAGAGATTTTTACGGTGTAGGAAAATAACTGAATGAAAATATTAGACCTAAGAGAAAAAAATTAAGGGATAACTTAATTTTGTAGTGTTTTGTCTAAACTAATATTATAGAGAGGAAATATATATTTGCTTGTTACGATTTAACTCAAAAACTACTCGACCGATTTTAAAAGCGATATTTTTTTTTTACAAAAAGACAACCGCCTTCAAAAACAAAGAAGTTAAAACTAATTTAATTTTAATTTCGGACGTCCTTCGTCGGTAGCAATATTATAAGACAAGAAACGGAAACAAAACCATCGATTTGCAAAATTAAAGCAATATTTTACTTTTTAGTCTTTGTTAAAAAGATTTTTATGTTTGTTTTATGTCTATGCTCAAGTTTGAACAAATAAAATTATCCTTATCATATCCTAGACCGAAAGGATTAGAACATATTATATGATACCTTTTAAATCGTGATAGACAATTAGACTAGCAGGTCATACACAATTTTTAATTTTCCAATACTCACGTGGGTAAAACCGAGGGCAAAAGTTAGTGGGTAAAACCGTAATGATAACTTTATTACGTATTTACTTCCTACTTTCATCTAATTAGAGTAATAGGTCATGTTCTAGTGATAGAACATGTCATTGTATGCCGATGACCGATCTTTCACCCTAAACATGACAAGCGGGTGTGAATTTATCAAAAGTTTAATTATTGTTTAGAAAAACATGCTTGGTGAAATTAGGAGATCTCTGGGAGAATGGTCCAGTATAACAATATTTTTAGAATGCTCTTGAGACTGCCCCGGTTCTGTAGTGCGTAAGAGATGTTTGCACAGAATCGTACAGACGGCTTCCACGCAATCCTGCGGAAGAAATTAGCGTCTCTGGCGGCTAGAACCCGAGCCAGTAGCAACAGCATTTTAAAAACAGTGGCCGAGAGTGTGTTTTCCCCTTTTCTGAGGCATTTTGTGGAGGATGACCGAGTAAGGAATTTATCATCTTCTGTGTACCTAAAATGCTTCTCAAACTCAAAATGTTGTTTAATTTTATGTAAATACCTACTAACACTAGATTATTATAAGGTAAGTTACTAACACTATGGATTTCTGTTACCTGATTTTTGGAAATCTACCTTTACTATATTATTTATTATTAATATTATAAAGCTGAAGAGTTTGTTTGTTTGTTTGGTTGAACGCGCTAATCTCAAGATCTACTGGTTCGAATTGAAAAATTATTTTTGTGTTGGATAGTCCATTTATCGTGGCCACAGGCCCATGCGAAGACGGGCCGGGTCGCTAGTAAATAATAATAATAATAGCTATAATGAGGTTCGAGGCTAAGTAAAAATCGATCAATCGGTCATCGGAATCATGGTTAAGCTACGCTTGCCCCGGTCTGTCCAAGGATGGGTGACCATTAATTTCATATCCCCTACGTGCCTCAAAAAACACGTAAAGCTCTTGGGTTCAGGTGTCATTCGTAGATCTTTGCCAGTCGTTATGGGTCAGAAGTCAGAAAGTCCGAGAACCAGACTTATCAGTTAGTAACTGGGTTGTGGAGGTCAGACAGGCAGTCGCTCCATGTAAAACACTGGTATTCTGTTCCATCCGATTAGACTGGAAGGCAACCCCAACATAGTTGGGAAAAGACTACGCAGATGATGAATAAATGATAAATAAATGATAAATAAATGATAAATAAATGATAAATAATGACGTAGAAGCAAAAAAAAAGCACTGTGGCACTCGGGGACTGCCGCGGTAAAGCTATTGCATAGCTAGTAAAAAAAATAACTTTAACACACGTTAAAAGTTATTCATAGAATTGTAAGTCTTATGCTATGGTAATAGTATCAGTTTTTGGTTGAAAACTTAAAACAACTTTTAATGTTTGATCGTCAATGTCAATTTATTTCCTGCAAATTTTATTCTGGGATTCGTTGATTGTGTTCATGTTCATTGTTGTGATAGTGAGATACCTGTGGTATTATTATGACTTCAAGACGTATTAATGCCGTAATTTGGAACTCGTACCACCAATAACCAACGGAACATGTTTAAACATTTAGGATTTCATAAAAAATAACAAGACACGGGTGTGTAAAAATAATGAACTTCTTAACAGTTATATTTTTAACTTTTAATTTAACATGTTATTTTTATTTAACTTTTAACTTTTAACCATTAATATTTTTTAACGTTTAATCACATCACTGGTAATTAATGGATAACCTTGAAATGGCTTATAGTAGAACTTATGGGCACCCTGTATGTACCTTATGGGCCTGGCAGACGTTGTCCTGCAACCCAACTATAGCGCCACCTACCGGGTCCAATTGTGAATCTAAACCATTCTCGAATCCACTGGAACACACACTAACAAATTCAGCAAAATCGGTCCAGCCGTTTAGAAGGAGTTCACTTTCATACACACGCACAGAAGATTTTTATATATAAGATATATATTATATTATTATGTATTATGATTATATAAACCTTATACATACACGTTAAGCGAACGCTCGGCCGAGCTACATGGTAGGCGGAGTGGGGGGTGTCAGGTTTTATTTTCGTGACGGAATTTCTTGATTCAGTCGCCGCGCTCAAAGCCCGCGATAAAATAGCTTAAAAAAACACTATTTACACTTACACACAATACCATTGCAGCAAGTGACATAACAACAAACAAATCATAAGATGATTGCCTGAATTGGTTGTTGCATATAAAATTTGGGCCAATTTCCAATTAGGGTCAAAGCAATAAGTATCGAGGATCGATATGCAACTAAATTGGCACAATTTAAAACTAATAGCTTCCCATGGTTGTTTTGTAATGAGAAACTTATGATCGGCAAGATGCATACCGACATCTTTTCTAATGTAATATCTGTAGTTGAAGAGTTGAACTTTTTTTTTTATTAATTAATAGGCTTGCGTTCGACCGCAATTCACCTAAACTTAAGTGATGATGCGGCCTAAGTTGGAACACGCTTGCCTAGGATAAACCGGTTCACTCGTGCCTTGAAGATACTCAGATGATACTTATCAGGGAAAAGCTAGAGGCGGGCAGCGAATTCCACAGTCTACTACTTATCCAATCCTGAAAATTATATATATATTACTATTCGGAAGCTTCCATACTTATTTAATTATTCACTTAATATTATAAATGAGATAGTAACTCTGTCTGTTACGCTTTTCTGATGAAAGGGCTGAACCGATTATGATGAATTTTGGGATGAAGATAGCTTCAACCCCGGGCAAGGACATAGGCTATTTTATAATCCGCCATTTTGTCTGCATCCGCGATAACCGACATTCACGCGGTAATATTATAAAATAACGCGAAAGTAACTTTGTCTGTTACGATTTCACGATGAAACAGCTCAATCGATTTTGATGAAATTTGGTATCAAAACAGCTTTAACCCCGAAGAAGGACATAGGCTATTTTATAATCCGCGACTTTGACTGCATCCGCGACAATCGACATTCACGCCGACGAAGTCGCGGGCAAAAGCTCGTTATAAATAAGATTTTTTTATGACTTAATTACATATGTATAGTTTTCAGACTTTTCCCTGTATTTATAGATAGATATTGTACTATTAAAAAATAGGGATCTGTTAAAAAACCACACGCCAAAATCGCGGGCAAAATCTAGTTAAGGCGCTAACAAGCGACTTTTGCAGATTTTAAACTGACAATCACGTCAAAATGTGTAGTGTAAATGATTTGAAAAAAATATATGTTAAACTAGAACATTCTCTTAATCATTTAGTATGTGAATATTTTTGATTAAGTTCATATTAAATAATTGAATTAAATCGTGAAGTTGTATCTGACGCGGACAAAACATTGATAAGCACACAAAATCTACCAAGAATATTTAAACGAAACTTTTACTATCTCACAGACAATTTTATTATCTATCTTATATTATACCTTGCCTTTTTTTTAAGTTAAAGAATACTATCTTTTATTAAATTTTTTCGACTAAACTTTGAGAGTTTTGGACGCAGCGCATACGATTCTCTGGTCGCTCAAGGTCGCCGGCGTATATCGTCGCCTTAATAATTTTCACTGCCTGGACCAAGCGTGGTGATTAATGCTCGTGACTTCTCTGTATGAGAAGAGACCTTTGCCCAGCTGTGGGACAATTATAGGCTGGTATTATTATTGGTCTACTTGCAGATAGCTGCACCACTTTTTTCGTTTCTGCACAAAATATAGTAAGAAAACAAGTCTTCAGAAGGCTATTATTTTATTTAGTTTCTTATTATAGTACTTATTACATACCTACTTGAAATTGAGACTTGTATTCTAATGACATTTTATAGTATTATATTGTACGCAATAAAAGGAACAAGGGCAGACTTAAAGTCTGCGTAACGTAAAGTCTGTTAGAGAATGCCTAAGGCATTAAGGCATTCTCTAACATACAACCAAAGGTGGTGAAGAGATAACATGACAGATCAGCAGTGCTATTCTTTTACAATCTCCCTTGGTGAACACCTAGGTGAAGTGAGCTGTCATCCGTGCCGTATTCCCGATACTAAGGATTGACAAAGCAGACGGATAGACATACAGGTATTGACATATATATTATTGCGTAAGGACCTGGCTAACCGCACGACAAAATGGCGCCAACGCGTTGGCCCTAAAATGACAGTTTAGGGCCAACGCGACTCAATAGGGTATTTTACTCTGTATGAGAAAAAATCTATAAATATGTTATTGAGACAGTTTAGGCATAAAGCAGTCGGAAAATGTAAGTTTTAGTTCATAAAATAACAAAACAAATTTTTAAATTCAATTCAAAGTTTTCAGTATTTTTAATCTGTTCTAAAACACCGTGAAATAGTAGCGGCCATGTTATTACGCCATAAGGTTGTGTAAACAAAAAATTGACAACTGTCAGTCAACCGATTGGCATAATATAGGCTTTGTACTTTTATTATTTTCGTAACCAACGTAATTTTTTCATTATTACACCTACTACAAAATATGCTTTTAATTATTTTTAAATGATATACAATTATCATATTTAATATGAGCTCATTTGATACAAAACGAACTGACGTCATTTACGCTGAGCAATATGGCGTCCAGTAAGAGGCGTTTTCGTCAAACTACGCGCGAAATTTGAAAATTTAAAATTTAGATGCATTTTTATAGCACTTATCGATTGAATAAAAATTTAGTGTTTTGTTTGGTAGCATATTAGCACTACAGAATTTCATTGAGACACTTTTCAAAAATGGGTGTAATACCCTATTGACAATGGTCCGCGCGCCGCGCGCATGAGCGAACGAGTGTTTTTGACTTTTGACAGATATCGCTACTTTTGTTTTGTTCCATGAACGTTTACTTAAAACGTTCTAATGGGCGTATCCTTCCTTTTGAAATCATTGCATACAGGTGCAAATTATTCTAGGTACGAAAAAAATCTGAATCATAATTTTACAAAAGCATAATCATTACATAATAGTGTATACAAGTAAAAAAATCTTAATTAAAATACCTACATACATTTACATAATAATATACATATGTATGCAAAGATTTAAAAGAAAAACATGAGTATTTTGTTGATATTGTTTTGATAACAATACTATGGAGTTAGGTACCACGGGAGTTTTAAGTACTTGCCCTTTCACTCTGTCAAAATGACAGATTAAAATTGAAATTAGAATGCGCACATTCCAAAGTTATAAGAAATTGCTACACTGTTATCTAAAACTGCAATTTCTTGCAAACGAGTACCTAGAATGAAAATTGATAAGACAGTTTTCATCTCAATCTATAATTTCGCGTAATCCGTTCAGTTATAAACTTCAATTATTCACAGTTTCACTAAAACAAATTACATAGACGTAAAAACACAACTGGTAACATTACAAAGGTAGACAGAACTCCATCTTTACGTAAGACCTCTCCCAGATTGTACCAAACCGGGACTACATCGCACATGTATTCCCGGGACCCATAGCCGTAAAGGGGCGCTATTCTCGAGGTTGTGCAAGAATACATATAAATCTTGGCCGAAATATACAACTGGGGCGGCACAACTTCGAGAAGGAGATTGGGCGGCATGAAGCTACGTGATTTCTTTAAATCGTCGATCCCACAATCCCTTAAGACCAGGGTCTTTAACCTTACGCACTCACGGAGCTGAAACGTGGACACTCACCGTGGGCAAGGTCCACAAATTTAAGGTTGCTCAGCGTGCCATGGTGAGACTACTTTATCCTCCAGAGACACCTGAGCGTCGCTCTCCCCCGATGCTCAAGTTTCTTTGGTAGATAGAATTCGAAATGAAGTCCTTCGTCAGAGTACTAAAGTCACCGACATTGCGCGTAGAATCAGCACGCTGAAGTGGAAGTGGGCCTGCCATGTCTGCAGACGGACAGGCGGTAGATAGAGCAGACACGCGTTATCCGTGAATACCGAAAAGTATTTTTCATCCCACCATCTCGGAAAGAGTATTTTTAATCTTCAATATCTGAGTGGAAAAGCCGTTTTTATTCTCTAGAGGATAAAGTAAATTTATCTTCAATATCTGAGTGGAAAAGCCGTTTTTATTCTCTAGAGGATAAAGTAAATTGAATTTAGAACATCGTGTGCACTGAGTTTGTGAATTAAAAAAAAACATTAAACCTATTTACTGCTACCTCTATGGTGCCGAATATATCATACAACTTTTTTTTAATTTGTTAAAAACTCAGACTTTGTAAACGTTTTTTTTTTGCATTTAGTCATTTCCTTGCTGAGGTGGAATGAAAAGTTACGTGTTGCACTCGAGTGCAAAGATTTTTCACCTCGTGCTCTTTTGATTCCCTCGCTAACGCTCAGGATTCTAATTTTGAATCACTCGCTGCGCTCGTGATTCAATTTTAGAATCCTTCGCTTGCTCGGTCATCAAAATTGAACACGCGGTTAAAAAGCAACTTTGCACTCTTGTATAACAAATAACTATTATTATTTAAAAAATAGGTACTTAGCTGAAAAAAAGTCGCGATCAAAAGGCTAGTATGAATATGCGTCATACACACAACAACAGTGACCTTAAAAAAAGTACGTTTTAAAGATACATTTTCAACGTCTGCTACAGTTTTGGTTAGGGTTGTCAATCTTTGAAAATTAATATAGGTACAGATCGATTTTTAATAGAATGCGCATCTTTCTGGAAGTGAAGGACTATAAGATCAACCCTAAAATATTTAAAAAAATGGTAGGTATTGTTGGATAGTTTACTAACAAACAAAATGACATACACAAAAATCTAGACCTCCAAACCATAGAAATATAAAAAAAATATAGGCAAATGGCTTTTGCATAGCATAACGAAAGAGACCGATGTTTTTGTATGAGTAAGTTGTACGATGCATGTTAAATGAACGTTGTGGTAGACCAAATAAGGTTCATAATTGATTGTGTAGTAGGTTCTGATTTATGAAATGGAGACACTGGGTTCCGATACATTTTCGGCTACGGGCATATCTCCTTCTTTCTAGTATGTAGGTATGTGTAGGTCATATAGTTTGGAAAAACAATCGAACTTGAGACACGCAGCGCAACAGTCAATCACTTAGGAACTGCGCCAATCGTGCTGTTTAAACAATAGTTGTAATTGTGAGTCGCGTAATTTACGCTATGTTCTGTTTCTGCCACACAGCGACGAAAAAATTAATAGATTCTGGGCATAAATGAAAAAGAATAATATGATTACTCGGATTTTATTCTAAAGCACAGTATAACAATTGAGTTTTTATTGACTGTAAATTGACAGATAATAGACAGCTGTCATTACATCAAAACGTTTACAAAGTCAGTTTAGTTAGTGGACTGCGTTTACAGAGAAAATTACCAATATTACCAACAAAAATGAGTTGTTAGTTTTAGATGACAGTAAATTAGTTAAGAGTTTTTCTTTTCAAACTTTTTAAAAAATAGATAGTTGTAAAACCGACTGCAAAAAGGGGCAAGTTTTACAAGTCAGTTCACTTTTAGGGTTTTGTGCATAAATACGTGTAATACAGGACCCTGTTACGAAGTAGTTATTAAGTTCAAAAATTTAGCTAGAATGGCAACACTTTGGTGTCAGAAATTCCTTTCATCATAATAATAAAATTCTGAAGTTAAAGTCAAATAATTTATTTAAATTAGATCATTAAGCACTTTTGAACGTGATATTAGAAAATTGGAATTTAGTGGCCTGCCTTTGCCTGCCTAAAATATTCGTTGACTGACTTTTCCAATCGTTACATAGGTAAGAACCTTCCAGAACCACAGTTAAACGTCGATGTCGACAACCCTATTTTTACAGACGAAGGTGAAACCGATATCTGGAGCAAGTATAAAGTGGTTCTCAAAAGTCCGGTTTCCTCAAGTTATTTCAATGGCGAATTATAAGTCCGCGATGAACCGGTGTGTTGTACTTTCGTTTATTACAATAATTATTATTGAATCCTGTTCATATAATTTACTTTGTTTAAGCCAATGGAATGTTTTAGTAATTATTAAGTACTAGCTTCTGCCCGCGGCTTCGCCCGCGTAAAGAGAACGATTATCCCAAGGGAACATATTACCGGGATATAAAGTAATGTTAATCCAGGAAATGGTCTATCTATGTGCCAATTTTCATGCAAATCTGTTCAACGGTTTGCGCGTGATTGAGTAACAAACATCCAAACATCTTCACAAACTTTCGCATTAATAATATTAGTAGGATAGTAGGATTACATTTTGTCTGAACTAAATATATACAAATCTTAAAGATCAAAATAATATATTGTGTACAATTCCAAAAAAGGGGAGAGGAGTGCTCAAAGGGTATCAAAAAACTCGTCCACATCGCTGTCAACGGGTCACGTGCCCAACAGGCTGGCAGCATTGCCACGTTGTATGGCAATGCTAATTCTTTGACCCTAGAATAGACCAGCCTTCGGGTCACATGTAGAGTCGACCAGCCGCTTGGCGATGTCACGAAAAACGAGATGGGCACTCGGAGCCTATGGTCCCTAAGGTCTCCACTCCATACGGCTTAAATATTTAGCTTCCAAGAAGTCTATTAGTCAATGGAATTGATCTGGTAGTTCTTTCTCTATACTAACTTTTGGGCGATTACGTTAGCGTGAATATAATTACGGATCCCTAATTTATTTATATAAAATACTAGCGGGCCCAGAAATCCAGGTCCAGCCTACCCTACCCCACCTACCTAACATATCTACCTTATCTACCCTACTCCTACATACCTACCCTACGTACCAACCTACCCTACCAACCTACCCTAACAACCTAACATTTCAATAATTCTTACAAAAATACAGGTCCAGCCTACCCTACCCCACCTACCTAACATATCTACCTTATCTACCCTACTCCTACATACCTACCCTACCAACCTACCTACCTACCCTATCAACCTAACATTTCAATAATTCTTACAAAAATACAGGTCCAGCCTACCCTACCCCACCTACCTAACATATCTACCTTATCTACCCTACTCCTACATACCTACCCTACCAACCTACCTACCTACCCTATCAACCTAACATTTCAATAATTCTTACAAAAATACAGGTCCACCCTGCCCTACCCCACCTATCTAACATATCTACCTTATCTACCCTACTCCTACATACCTACCCTACCAACCTATATACCTACCTACCCTATCAACCTAACATTTCAATAATTCTTACAAAAATACAGGTCCAGCCTATCCTACCCCACCTACCTAACATATCTACCCTACTCCTACATACCTACCCTACCAACCTACCTACCTACCCTATCAGTATCAACCTAACATTTCAATAATTCTTACAAAAATACAGGTCCAGCCTACCCTACCCCACCTACCCTACTTATCTACCTACCGTGTATCCACTCGACACGGCAATTTGGCTCTAGTAGTGGAGAGGTACCAGGGACACGTAATAAGTACTGCTAAGTTATGCGCTCCTAGTACCAGGGTGACATACATCTAAGAATTACATTAACTTAATTAAAACTTAACAGTTAATTAGCGCGTTGATCTATTGTCAGGCCATGGCATGCTAAGGACAGACCCCAGAGGTCTAATTGTGTCATCATCATCATTTCAGCCGGAATACGTCCACTGCTGGACATAGGCCTCCCCCAAGTGTCGCCACATTGATCGGTCCCGTGCGATTAGCATCCACGGGACCCCGCAACCACAGTAAAGATACTGTGCCGCAACCTAATTGTAGGTACTAGGTATGCCTTGTTTTAATGTATCAAAAATATTTGTACCTATTTATTATTAAGTAAATAATATGTCTTCCATATAGCGTTGCCATTTCTAATAATCAAAAAGCCAGACTAACCCGTCAAAAACGCCGGACTTTTGGGTCCCAAAGCCGGACATCAAGAATATTGAATAAAAAACATATTTAAAAGCCGGACTTTTGAATTCCATAGCCGGAAAAAAGGGACTTTTGACAAAAAAAAAGAATTCACATAGGTACTAGGTACTTTATAAGAAGCGTTTAGTTGCGAGTCAGCAAATTTCGTCTCGCTCGCTCGTTCGCTACTGACTGAAGAACGATTGTATAAAAAGCCAAGCAAAACCCGGACGGGCCGGACGCAGTTAAATTTGGTCGGACAAGAGGTCAAAAAGCCTAACACTGTCCGGCTTTATCCGGACGGATGGCAACGCTACTTCCATACAGACGAAGACACGGCAGTAAACTAGTATATAAAATAATAATAAAAATAATAATAATATGTGGGGACATTTTCACACACGGCCATCTGACCCCAAACTAGGGAGACCCTGTACTATGGGTGTCAGACAGCTGATATACATACACAAATACATTTTTTTTTGTAAATACATACATATATAGATAAACAACACCTAGACACAAAGCAAACACAAGTGCTCATCACACCAATGTTTACCCTGGGCGGGAATCGAACCCGCAACACGCTGCGCAGCAGTCGATCGCTCAGCCACTGCGCCAACCGTGTCGTCAAATATTTAAAAACATCGTACGATCAGTTCACAGCATCGTAGGTAACTTTACATTCTAATGTGGTTGACCTCGTCTGTTTTACTGACTGTGTGGTTGTTCAACCGAACCTAGTGACCTCTGTGACCCTAACAGGGAAGGTCACCACCCTTCTTACGTTAATTACGTCATCTTCACGCTTGCTTCTCTGGAAGGGATAAGCAGAAAGTAACTAACACACCTAGGATTACTTACATCGATCACTAATAAAAGTTTTATTAGTGATCGATGATTATACTTATCATCAACTGCCTAGTCTTTTCCCAATTATGTTGGGGTCTTCCAGTATAACCAGCATTCAGCTGAATACCAGAGCTTTACACGGAACGACTGCCTATCTGGGCCTCTATTGAATGACTGCCTTAGGCGGTAATCTGCTAAAATGTTGACAGTTCCTTTGATCAGTGATAACGTTACTCAGGGATAACGTTAGCAAAATAATTTTAAGAATCGGACCAGTAGGCCGATTCTGTAAAATTCAAACAACAACTCGCATGTCACATCGCTATTCACTCTCACTTCGCATAAGGTTCAAAATGACTTTGATATATTTGACACTTTAAATCGGGTTCGCGTGCGAAGTGAGCGTCGACGTGACGGGGAAATTACCTTACAGAATGCCACTTCTTACGTCAACTCGTACTTTATCTGTCAAAATCTCCCTGTCAATTTAGTTCAACTCGCTGACACGCTCGCAAGGGTGGCGTGGCGCTCCTATTTCGTGGTGGCGCTAGTGTACATTCGAATTATCAACCGAGTTTTTAGAATGCCAATCGAGAAACTCACAGCGGATTCAGATTCCTAAATCCAGAGATTACCGCAAACAAAAAAAAAAACAAATTCTCTAATATTTGATAGATATCGTACTAATAACCATCATAAGAATCTCGTTGCAAAACAACCATGGGAACCTATTATCTATTAGTCTATGGTACTCAGGGATAGCGAAGCTTCTTATCGAAAAAAAATATAAAGTCAGTCCAGTAGCACACAGCAAATACTTATATTACTACTATCGTATAGTAGTCCGCCTCGCCTCCCTCCGAAACACTGTTTCTCACCTCTACCCGCGTCGAACCTGTAGGTCGATTCTGTAAAATTCAAACAACAACTTGCATCTTACATATTCACTCTCACTTCGCATAAGGTTCAAAATGACCTTGATATGTTTGACACTTTGAATCGGGTTCGAGTGCGAAGTGAGCGTCGAAGTGGCGGGGAAATTACCTTACTGTCAAAATCTCCCTGTCAATTTAGTTCAACTCGCTGACACGCTCGCAAGGGTAGCGCTAGTGTAAATTCGAATTATCAACAGAGTTTTAAGGATGCACATTGGATTCAGATTCGAAGTTTAAAATGAGGCCTTACAGAATCACCCCTGCTCTCGAAACCTAAAGAGCGGGTGTTGGTGTCACCTAAAGAGCGAAAAAAAAGTAAGAAATAACTTTAAATTCGCAAGTCGTTGGCAATACAAAACAACAAACAAAACCAAAGCCGCCGACTTGCGAATTTACAATTATCTTTTTGAAGGCGGTTGTCTTTTTTGTAAAAGTAAAGATAAAGAATGTATGGTTTCAGAGGTCCAGCCAAAGAATGGTTCCGCTCATATTTAAGTAACAGGAAACAGATAACGAGAGTAAAAAAATTCAATCCATTAAGAAACACCCTAGAAAATTTCGATTCGGAATCAAGAACTAACGGGATTGGTGTACCTCAGGGTAGCATTCTGGGACCAATACTGCTTATCATATATATTAATGACCTGCCACAATCAATTAATTATCCATGTGTTCTATTTGCCGATGACACTACAATTATAATAGAATATAAAAATAAACAAAATTACGATGCTGAAATAAATGAAACTTTGAATGATGTAAACAAATGGTTAGACATTAATAAGTTAAAAATAAATATTGCTAAAACCAACGTGCTTCATTTTAAAACTTGGAAAGGTAAACCTGTACATCTTAAAGTGTTATTAAATAATGTTAATGTTAGTCAGGTATACAATACTCGGTTTCTCGGTGTTACGGTTGATGAGCATTTGACAAGGAAGAACCACATTGATATTCTTTGTAAAAAAATTAACCAATTTATATTTGCTCTAAGAAAGGTGAAAGATGTAACCTCTAGACAAACTGCTCTAATGGTATATCATGCCTACATTTGTTCAGTAATTCGTTATGGTATAGTAGTGTGGGGAAACTCTTCTGAAGTCTCAAGAGTCTTTATTGCACAGAAAAAATGTTTACGAGCAATATTTAATATAAATTGGTCCGATTCATGCAGACCAATATTCAAAACGCATAAGCTTTTAACTGTGCCCTGTCTGTACATTTATGAAGCAGCTAAGTTTTTGAGGTCAAATCCTACACTTTTTGAACGGAAAGACAACACAAATAAAAGAAAAGCTACGCACATGGACTTTGAAATGCCTGTGCCTAAGTTAGAACTTTATCGGCGAAGTCGTGTTTACATGGCTCCATTAATATATAATGCCCTGCCAAAAGCTATTATTCAACTACCCTTTAAAAAATTTTGTGCTGAATTAAGAAGGTGGTTGTTGTACGAATCTTTTTATTCCATTAATGAGTTCTTTCACAAAAGTTCATGTAAATTTTATACATATAACCTTGCGTCAAAGTATAGACACTGATTTATTTATAATGTATGTTATGTGATTTTGATTGTAGTATGTCCTATCGTAATTGATATGTTATGTTAATTATTATTATATTATATTTGCATGCCGCTGTGTCGGCGAAACTTGCTGAACTAAATATTTTAAATGATATCACCTTATATAACCGTGTTTCTGGCAAATAAAAACATTCATTCATTCAAGAAGATAGATATATTTATTTTTCATCTCTGTCTACACCTTTAAAGTTTACAGGCGTGCTGTTTGTATTATGCAAATAATTTTTTTTCAATAAAATAGTCAGCGTCTTAAGATTCTAGGTAACTATTTTCCTTACCTTACAATTTTTCATTGTTGCAAAGAGGTCATTGTCACTCGAAGTTCTGCGCGATGTTATTATATCTTATTACATTAAAGATAATCTTTAACTAATAGACGTATGAGTCAGTATGATCAGTACCTCAATAGGTACTGACGTACTGACCATACTGACTCATCTCTTTTTCGCCCAAGAACGCGCGGAGTAAAGTAAATTCAGAGGTTTCCGGCGACTGGGACTGCAATTAACTAGGACTGCGGTCCCAGTTGTCGGATCCATTTCATTTTAATATTTTTCTTCCGGCGACTAGGACCATGCCTAAATGAAAAGGAAAAATCTATTGTTCTAGCCAACAACAGTACCTACAGTCAAACGAAAAAATGTGTAAAATAAAAAACAAAATATTTAAAAACACCCTATGATTATCTTTAAATCTTTAGTTATTATTTTAAATATTTTTTCCTTTCACTGTACTGTTTTTGGTTTGAACAATAGTTTTTTGTTAATTATTTATGCGTGGTCCCAGTCGCCGGAAGAAACATATATTCAAATTAAATGGATCGGACCACTGGGACCGTCCCAGTTAATTGCAGTTCCAGTCGCAGGAAGCCTCTAAATTCGAACGATTTTTTTTTAAATTACCGCTTTGCATAAAGAGCAGCTCGTGGCAAACTATACGAATCCACCGGTCATGTTACGTTGCGCTTGCCGCGGTCAGTCAGTGGATGGGTGACCATCCATTTCACCTCCGTGCCTCGAAAGGCACGTAAATCTTTGATAGTCGTTATAGGTATTCAGAAGCCAGAAAGTCTTACAGACACATGGATCTACAGTCGCTCCATGTAAAACACTGGTATTCAGCTGCAGCCATTTAGATTAGAAGATGACCCCAACATGTTACTTTGCTACGAGCCACATAAGTCACCACAACTGAGTACAGTTTCTCTACTCATTTACATTTATTAGGGTATTACACCCATTTTTGAAAAGTGTCTCATTAATGATAAAAAAAGAACTTTATTTTTTATCTGTACCATAAAACGACGAAAACACGTGGACGCCATATTGTGTAAACAAATGCGCTAATATTTTGTATCAATTTAAAAATAATATTTCGTAATTTATAATTAAGTACGTTGGTTACGAAAATAATAAAAGTAGAAAGCCTTTATACGCCGATCAGTTGACTGATAGTTGACACTTTTTTGTTTACACAGCCGTACGACGTAATAACATGGCGGCTACTAATTCATGGTGTTTTAAAACTGATTAAAAATAATGAAAACTTTGAATTTAATTTTAAAGTTTATTTTGTTATTTTATGAACTAAAACTAACATGTTCCGACTGCTTTTTGCCTAAACAGATAATATATTATTATTTAAAGTTTTTTTCTCATATAAAGTAAAATGCGCTATTAAGTTCATACCGGCAACTTCCGTTCTACCTACCTATCCTATCTACCGACCCTACCTACCAACAAACAAATACATACACATTAAACTCACCACTTAAACTTTTACTGGACTTCCACAAATATTTCAAGAAAAAAAATTGCCAATTCGGACCAGCCGTTCTCGAGTTTAAGCAAGACGCAACGAAAAGCAATTCATTTTCACTCATATAGGTATATAGATTTTGATTAGGTACCTAAGTAACAACCTGTTATTGTTTTATGCGTGTACATGCATAAAATAATAATATTATGTAAATATAATAGGTAAGTATCATAATTCTTTTTATAATAAGGATTATAATTAAACAGCTAATTTAAATTCCTGGTTGATTGGTTATGTTATAATCGACGTTGTTAGCGACACAAATGTCATTAATTTTTTTAAGCATGAAAAAAAATATTTGCACATTAAGTATCAAAGATAAGTGATCGTTAGCGCAATTTTCAAAATGTTGTTACATTAAAAAAAAACTTGTTCAATATTTGTTGAGTTAAATAAGTGCGTAGGTTAAATAAAGAGGAATAATTTATAACGATAATTATATTCTATCTCTGATGTTAATTATTTTCAAATTCCCAAATAACATTTGTCTATGATTTAATCTCAGATTGTTTTTTTTTTTAATTTTAATGACATTCTATGACGTGGTAACTCGACTTGATTGTGCCTAATTAATTTCCAAAATCTTAAATACCTACTCAGCATTTAATTTCTCAGTTTTGATGAGTCAGAACCAGTTTTAGTGACGCTAGCAAAACTTCAATTAACAGGGTTGGCACATTTGTTTCTATGTTGCAGAGTGATTTTAGTGTAAAGGTGAGCTTACACTAGAGGATTTAAGTGTAACAGATCATCGAGCCGCTCTAATCGCGACGAAAGAGCAAAGACGCTCTACGCTTTGTTACAACTTGATTTACAATCTAACGAGCGAATTTGTGTAACAGTGTAACATATTTTTATTAAACCTAGACACTAGTCGGACGAACCCCGGCAACACAGTGAGTTAATTCGTTGTTCTCAATCTATAAGTGTAACATTTCATCGAGCAAATGCGACTTGCAGATTCTACAAAATCAAAGTCAAAGCATTTATTAAACCATTTAGAGGCACTTTTGAATTGTCAAGGAAGTCGCCGGTTAGTTAAACTAAACTAAACTTCCTACGTTTTAAAGTAAGAATGAAGTAAGAATGTTGGAGCAAGTAGCTCCAACTTTCTTACTTCAAAACGTAGATAGCTTTCTATGAAGAAGAACGAACAAGAAACTCCACAGACACTCTTTTAAATCAAGTGTTTATGTCTAAAACATTTTAACGAGCAATTATATATAAAATAATCGGAATCTCGGAAACTGCTCCAACGATTTTCATGAAATTTAATAGTAAGCAGAGGGTTTCGGGGGCGATAAATCGATCTAGATAGGTTTGATTTTTTAAAAACACGAAAAAATAACCGGGCGATCCTCGGTCGCCCAGGTACTAATTATCTGGTTGCATTATTCTCGTAGCTTAGTGAAAACAATGTAGCTAAAGAGCAATATAAAACATTTAAAAAAAGACTCAAGATAAAAGTCAAGGCGGTTAAAATATGACCAAATTCATGACATTCTAACAAAGAGTATTTAATTTGCAAACTATACTCCGTTTACAATAAGATTAGACATTTACACAAACCTTTTTTACAGTCACTTCAACCAATTTTGACTTCTATTCCGTAGGCTTAAGGATGACATTAGAGGAAAAAAAGTGGTTACAATAACAACTGTTTTTTGCAGCTGCCATTTGTCATGCCACCAACGCAATATAAGTCAAAATCGGTTAAACGGACTGTAAAAAAGGTTTGTGTATATGTCTAATCGTATTGTGAACGGAGTATAGTAAGAAATGTTACAGGCTTTGACACACAGGAATCTTTGTGAGTGAGACACTGTAATCACAAAGTACGTAAGGCTGCGTCGCGCTGTATTGCAGGACATTATAATAATAATAATCATTTATTTCAGGATTTAGTTATTCCCATAAGTAAGCCAACCTAAAAAAAGAAATACAATAAGAATTTTGCCGGTTTATAGTGGTGTTAACTGTCAATGATATTCACACAAGTTGTCATTGTCAGCAGGTAATGTAGCGGCGAAGTAACGATGCAGATTTCTTGCGCTATACTGCGTCAAAGCTGTCAGTGCGCGAATCAGCAAAGATCGCCGACGCGCGACGCACTGCAGAAGCGTAGGAGTAGCAACAGCACCCTGTACCCCGAGTGTGAGTTTGCATCACGAAATACGTGACGATCGGGTTATTCGAGCAAACTAATAAATGATGGTATTTAAAAATGGTCCGAATGTGAGTTGACGTATGGCATACGAACAGCAGCGCGTATCGTCACTTGTCCAATAGTTAGCCGAACGTTTTGTTATTTTTTGAATGTTGCCTATATTGAACTTCAAATGGTTTCTGAACGCATTGTTATGTTGGATACGCAGAGCATTGTGAGCTCTTAGGGCCCTTTCAATTTATGCGATTGGTACCGGACTGCTGCGACGCCGGAGAAGTCTGGGTGTCATACTGCACACGGACAGATGTCTTTTTCCATACAGCTGACACGTGACGTTTGTCGTCCTGCCGTCGAGCGTGCGCGGTACCGGTGTCGCGCGGTGCTTTCGACGTGTCAACAGCAGTGCAATTCTATTACAATCTCCCTCGATGAACACCTAGGTGAAGTGAGCTGTCATTCGTCCCGACGCTAGGGTTTTACCAAGAACTACAAAGGGATGACAGGTCACTTCACCTAGGTGTTAACCGAGGGAGATTGTAACAGAATAGCACTGCTGTTTGAAAACAGACAACCGTCCGTGTGCAGTCCGATATCCGCAATGCTTCGGCGTCGCAGCAGTCCGGCACCAAACGCATAATTTGAAAGCTCAGACCAATAAAAAACTACTTTTTTATTGTTCTGAGTTTGAAAGAGCATGGAAAAACCACAGGGGTCACGGGAGTTTTTAAAGTTTAGCCAAAACATTAGAAACTTGTTTTGGTAAAAAAACGAAAAAATAAACAAGAGTCTTGACCACGAAGTAAGTATACTTTGACCTTCAATATTTCATTTTCAATCATTCATTTTTGACTTTTTTTTTGTTTTGTTTGAACTTTTTACATCTGTTAATTATTTGATTGCTTTTAATATTTTTTTTAATTACCTGACAACCAGTCTTACCAAGGGGTATCGTGCTACCCAGCAACTGGGTTTTGGAGGTCAGAATACGCAATTGCTCCATGTAAAACACTGGCATTCAGCTGTATCCGGGTTGCGCTTTTTATTTTCCGCGCGGTCTCCACTCTAGAGTGCCTGTCACAGCCTAGATTTCGACGGTGTCGAAGGCTTTCCCGTAGTCCACATACGCAAGGCACAGAGGCTGATTGTATTCCTCGGTCTTTTGGGTACTTTGCCTAAGGGTATGTATGTGGTCTACAGCCTTTTCGACCTGGCCTGCTCCAGCGGTTGGAATTCATCGAACTTTTGAGCGAGACGATTCAAGATAACCCTCGAAAACAGCTTAAAGATATGACTCAGAAGCGAAAGCAAAGCCTTGTAATTTTACACAAAAAGAAAATTAGTATTTCTATGAACTTTAACGAAAATTATCAGATTCTGCGACAATTTAACGGTTACTAGCACAAATCTACACTCTCTAATCTACTACAATCTACAGATACCAATAGCCCTTCATGTCTTTAACTTGTGTATTTTTGTAATTTAAAAGTTATATTATTTTTAAAAAAGAATATTACACTAAAACTAGATTAAATTAACGATCTAGTCACGTAAAATTTGATTTTGTAAGTCTAAAAAAATAAAGGTATTATTTAACAACTGCTTACCAAATAGGTATATCTTCTTTTTTTCTTTTGTTCTGGGGTGGAAAATCCTCATGGATGTCCTCCGCCCTAACCTAACCGAAATTCGAATTTCTCCATCAGAAATACTATTTGCACATCAAAATTATGGTTTAGATGTACAAAAAGTATTTCTGATGGGCACCTTTTTATCTTTCTAGTGTGCGATTAACAATATTCAAAAAAAAAACGTCCCATGCCGATTTCGGCCACGGTTTCAGTTTTTGTTCTATTCTACTGCTTTAAAGCATTGCAAATTCAGTGAAGTTCAAAATATCACGGCTACTGGGCCGTTTACCTAAGTTGAGGAAAACAACAAAAATATTCAAAAAACCAAAAGATGATGTTGTTTGATTGGTGATGTCAACGACCCAATTAGACTGCAAGTTTTTCATTGACATTGACAAAAGGAAAAGACATGAAATAATAATATATGACGTGGGAGTCTAGCAGAATTAACATTTTGAATCCACCTCGGGTTTTTACTAGACCCCACATTTTCAAGGTGATCAATAACCAGTCTCAAGTTACTTATGACGTTAATAGAATCAAATTAACTTTAAAAAACAAGATTATTTTTATTAAGGTTTAAGAACTTTATTTCTCAAAAAACTTTTTTGAAAAAAGAGAACCGCCTTCAAAAAAAAAACTCAAAAGTGACCGACTTTCGAAACTAAAGTCATATGTGTTCTGTGCTAAAGTTATTTATCACTTTTTAGTTTTGTTTTGAAGGCGGTTCTCTTTTTTCAAAAAAGTTTTTATTTTACACTTTTTAGTGCCTCTTTATCACCCAAATCCATTAAGGAACGGCAAAACAGTTAAAACAGAGATTGAAAGTCCTCCAAAGATGGAAAGATGGAAGAAACGAAAACGTCTTCTCGGTTTTGGTTTTTTTCAAAAAGCGCTGAATAAATTTCTGTTTGTTGTATACTTAAACCTTCTCCAGAATATAACAAACACTTTTCTGAAAACTGCAGCAAATTCGGTTCAGCCAAACGGGAGATAATCGCGGACAAACATACATACATTTATAAATACATACACACATACATTCATACATACATACAAACATACGGGTCGAACTGAGAAACTTCTTTTTTTTTAAGTCGGTTAAAAAAAGAAAAACGCCTTCAAAAAAAAATTAAGAACCTAGCTTTAAATTCGCAAGTTTGGTTTTGTTTGTTGTTTTGTATTGCCACCGACTTGCGAATTTAAAGTTATTTTTTAATTTTCTGATGGCGGATGTCTTTTTAAAAAAAGTTATATTTTTCGTTTTTAATGCCTACTTCTTATCATACAAATTAATTACGAAACGGTGACATCAAACAATTTCAGTCGTCCCTTAATTTTCTACCCGTAGGGATGGAATATTTTCATGTAATTTATATGGGACCAACTTTGGGGTCAGTATACACTATCAATGTAACTACTTAAATTAAATCATCGAAATCAACGAAATCGGACTACCTACACTGAAAAAAGTTATACGTGGTCAAACATAAAAAAACAATATACGTGTTGAATTGAGAAACTTCTATTTTTGAAGTCTGTTGAAAATAATCACATTCACTTATGTAAGAAAAAAACTTATATCTAATTTATTAACATCTGGAAATGTTGTTAATACAGCTACCTATACAAATAAAAATAGGTTAGGGAGATACAGCGCTCGAAGATAGTTTACAGAATCTGATTCTCTAAAATGAGCTTGTTTAGACATTTACACAAACTTAGACAATAGATCGGTATCTATTGTCCTTTTAAAACCGAAACGAAGAGTGTATCTACCGGTGTACATACACTTTAAGTATATGTCATTCTTAACACCCATATTTGCAAAATAAATATCTTTCATTATCATCATCATCTCATCAGCCGGAAGACGTCAGCCTAAGGCAAAGGCATAAGGGGGGAGGGGGGTTGCCATAATCCCCACGCTTGGCAGGCGTGTTGGGGATCGCAGTGAGGTTTTTAAGTATACGTAACCGCTGGAGGCTTCCGGCGACTGGGACTGCAATTAAGTTGGACTACAGTCCCAGTTGCCGGAAACATTTAATTTTAATATTTTTAGATTTTTTTATTTTTCGACTGGGACCACGCATAAATGAATAACAAAAATCTATTGTTCAAGTCAAAAACAGTATGTTACAGTCAAACGAAAAAATATCTATACATATAATAAAACAGTAAAAAAACTGTGTCTGTACATTGAATATATTAAAAAAATAATTATTGAGGGGGGTTTAGAAACAGTAATAGAGCACGAATCTCCTATCTCTCTCTAATCTCCCTCCTCAGGTATCGAGATCAGGTATCTCTTCACAATAAAACTATAACCATGCCTAGAAAGAGGTCAAATCTTTTCCAATGTTCCAAAGGAGCTAAAAGATTGAGGATCATAAGATCCCAAGAATCTACTGAAGAGCGTCAGGAGAGACTTGATGCTGTTCGAGAACATCAGGCTGCAAATCGCTCCGTGGAAACCTCTTCAGATCGCGAAGCACGTCTGCGTTCTCAGCGTATTTACGCATCGACTTCTAGGTCTCTAGAGACAAGTGGGGAACGTGATGCGCGACTGACCGCTGATCGTGAACGTCACGCATTGTCTCGCGAGTCGGAGACGTTCACGGATAGAGAATTGCGCTAGAGTTCTCAGCGTATTTACGCATCTGCTTCTAGGTTTCTAGAGACAAGTGCGGAACGTGATGCGCGACTGTCCGCTGATCGTGAGCGACATGCATTGTCTCGCGAATCGGAAACGTTTACCGATACAGAATCACGCTTGAGTTCTCAGCGTATTCGCACATCTACTAACAGGTCTTTTGAAACGAGTGATGAACGTGATGCACGACTAACTGCTGATCGAGATTATCATACATTGTCCCGAACACGCACACAACAAAATATCCATAATCAGTTAGAAAGTGAGAGAGAATGAATTGCTGGAGTACGGCAGGAAGAGACAGAAGAAGAGCGCAACGAACGTTTGAATTCTGATCGACTTCGACATTCTCTGAACGGAATGTCGATATCATCTGAAGAATCGGATGTGTCTCAGATATAGCCGTAGGGCATGGCGACCTTCCTTGGGTTGATAAGGAACGGAGTGCATTTACGTATACTCCTAAGATTGACTACGCCACATATTCCGCCATCGGAGGTATATATGATTCAAAATTGTACTTTTTGAACGTCTCGAATCGTCTCGCGCATCCCGTTGGTTTCCCGTCCCCGGGCTCTTAGAATTCGACATCAGACGTTTCAGATCTTCGATTTTGCCGACCCCGTTGTCGCTGGCATAAGCAACAGGATCCGCGTACGAAGTCGCGGGCAGAAGCTAGTTTAAAATAAGAATTAAAGATATAAAGCTAATCAAAGGGTGTTTTGTACATATTTTGTTTTTTATTTTTAGCATATTTTTTCGTTTGACTTTTGTTTTGGACTTGAACAATAGATTTTTCTTATTTATTTAAGCGTGGTCCTAGTCGCCGGAACAAAAATATTAAAATTAAACGGATTCGGCAACTGGGACTGTAGTCCGAGTTAATTGCAGTCTTAGTCGCCGGAAACCCAAACCGCGCCCGACAGGATTTAAAAAAATATCCTAAACTAGCTTCTGCCCGCGGCTTCGCCCGCGTAAAAAGAGCGATTATCCCAAGGGAACATATTACCGGGATAAAAAGTATCCTATATGTTAATCCAGGAAATGGTCTATCCATGTGCCAATTCTCATGCAAATCTGTTAAACGGTTTACGCGTGATTGAGTAACAAACATCCAAACATCTTCACAAACTTTCACATGTATAATATTATATGTATGTCGTTATCTATGTTTTAAATAAATATCTTTAACTACTATTAAATTGGATGATGACCGTTTTTACATCTTGCGTAATAAATAGTAAGTAGGTAACTAATATTCTAAGAAAAATAATATTCTCTTTAATAAAAATATCGTGTTCGGAATATAAAGTTAATTAAAGTAATTTATTTTGTTTCTAAGAATGACAAAAAAATCACGCCGGTTTTTCCAACCGAAAATGGGAATATTATGAATATACCGTGTACAGGGTGACCCAAATAAGAATGTCCAAAGGAAAATTTTGGAGTGACGCGAAAAAATTTAAAAGGAAAGAAATCCGTTTAAACTTAATTGTAGTCAGTTACGGTGATAATTTCACAGACGGTTGTTTTGATCGGTCGAAAACCACCGATTCAGTATCGAAGAAAAATTTCCAAGAAACGCCACACAAAATGACTTAACAAAACTCTGACGTCAAGCAAACATTTTTTAAAAAATATTAAGAACTCCTAATTCATAAACGACAAAAAATCACAGACAATCAAACTCAAACTCAAACTCAAAATCATTTATTTCAATTAAACCATTTACAGGTACTTTTGAATTGTCAGTCAGTCAGAAAGTTGAAGCTAGTTGCTCGTTCCAAACAGTAGGTTTCTATGGAGAAGAACGAGCAAGAAACTCCATGAACACTCTTTTAAAATCACTTATATTTTACAAATTTAGGTTACATCATTCATGTTGAGTCTAAGGGTACAATGTGAGAACAATGTAACACGTCTTGCATGTTAAAAGACGTCTAGAGAAAAATATGGTTATAATAACAATTCAAACCAAAATTTAAAATAACCGAGGCAGCTAAGAGATGACCAGTCCCAACCGACGGCGTCCGTTCACGAACATGACGCATGGATCGGCACCATTTAGCTCAACCATTTTGAACGGAACCGAATGATCCAACACATGCGCCACCGTCAGCGAGACATTCAAGTGAGCATGACTCTCCAAACCGCCAGGGCATATTCAAGTCAATGAGAGGTATACCTCGTAAATGGTAGCTTTAAAGAACATAGTGCTCACATGTATGTGCTACGAAAAACTATATAATACTAACACATTGACAATACATTCATGGGGCGGTTTTGAGAGCCCATGGATAGAGGCTTCCGAAAATTCACATTTGGGTCAACCTGTATGTAAGTATACCTATGTAGGTAGGTAAGTAATAAAACAAAGAACCGGTACTATTAATATTACCAGAACTATTTCATTTTTTTTTGACAGCGGTGATAAAAAACTGCTTGTCACCTGTGGCCTATCTAGATTACCTACCATTAAAATTTAAATTTCATGGTAATATTTACATAGCTTTTCAACCGACTTCAAAATAGGAGGAGGTTATCAATTCGTCTGTTTTTTTTTTTTTTTTTTTAATGTTTGTTACCTGATTTCTTTTGACTGGGTGAACCGATTTTGATGATTCTTTTTTTATTTGAAAGCTAGTGCTTCCCGTGTGGTCCCATTTAATTTGGTCCAGTTTTGACAATGGCATCCATGAGAAAACCGTATAAGTCTTAAATTTGCATTAAGTATGTGCGCGATTTGTTACGCGATTTCTCCGGCAAACGTAAACCGATTTTAGGGTATGCTTCAGGGGTGGTCCCATATAAATTTTATCGAAATTGATTCAGCACTTTTTGAAAAATCAACAAATACCCAAAAATTTTACATAGACGACGTTTTAGTTTCATCAACCTTTGTAGTAGTTAACTTTCAATCTCTTCTTAATAGATTTAGATGAGAAGGAGGTACTAAAAAGCGGAAAATAAAAAGCTTTTTACAAAAAAAGACAACCGCCTTCAAAAACTAAACTTAAAAAAATAACTTTAGCACAGAACACACATTGACTTTAGTTTCGGAAGTCGGTGGCAATACAAAACAACAAACAGAACAAAGCCACTGAATTTCAAAACTAAAGTCAATGTGTGTTCTGTGCTAAAGTTATTTTTCACTTATTAGTTTTTGAAGGCGGTTGTCTTTTTTGTAAAAAGCTTTTTTTAAATTACCTATTATGACAATAGTATCTAGAGATGTACTAGACCGGAAAGCGAATAGTCCGCAAAAAATAAGGAATGCTGAGCGCGGTGGTGACGCGTGGTTCCGACTAGGGATATAATTTATTTGTATAATTTTTATTTTTTTATTTTTTTTTAGAATGTAATTTTTTAGTTTTAAGCTTGCAGCACGTCACTTCCGTGTGAATAAATGTTTTTTCTTTCTTTCGAATAGTCAGCGCATATTTTTTTTCATTTTAGAGGTATGAGGAACAGAGTTGAAAGTTCCTCATCCTCTATAGAAAAGGGAGGATCCTCTGACCAGACGGGTGTTGTGTCTGGTGGGCTACTGCCCGACGGCGGATAACTCTGCTTGCGCGATCTAGGAAACGTCGGTTGTAGTTCGAATCATGTGCGATAGATGTCGCCACATCATATTTCTATGCTTAGAATAGGGTGATTGAAATGAAATCATCATAATCATAATCCCATACCCATACCACAGTATAAATATTAGGTCCTTACATATGAAATTGCCGATACTTAATACTGGCAACTGTGAAATCAAATATTTTATGTTTGAAGAGGAATTCCAAATTCAAAATTATTTCAAAATAAAGACTAAAGAATATTGTTTTAAAATTCGTGTTTCATTTGTTTTCACGTCATTTGTTTGGGCTTGAAAATTGCTATAGCAACAACAATGGAGAAATTAAAAATTCGCGGTATTTACGAATATGAGTTCTACCGTGGCACCAGTGCAGCAGAAACGGCTCGAAGGATTAACGACGTGTACGGGACAAGCACCGCTAACGAACGAACGGTGCGTTTTTGGTTTCAACGTTTCCGTTCTGGAAATTTTGATTTACAAAATGAGCCTCGTGGACGACCGGATACTCAAGTAAATAATGAAGAATTAAAGGCGATAGTGGAAGCGGATCCATCTCAAAATACTTCTGAATTAGCAGCAGCCTTTGGAGTAAGTGACAAAACAATCCTTATCCATTTGCGTCAAATTGGAAAAGTAAAAAAGCTCGAAAAGTGGGTACCGTACGAATTGACTGAAGCACACCAACAAACACGCGTCGGTTGCTGCGCTTCTTTGCTCAATCGTTACAATAATGAGGGAATTTTAAATCGTATTGTCACTTGTGATGAGAAGTGGATCGTGTACGATAATCGCAAGCGATCATCACAATGGCTTAACCCTGGAGAACTGGCAAAACCTTGCCCCAAGCGAAAACTGACCAAAAAGAAGATTCTAGTTAGTGTTTGGTGGACCTGTGCTGGTGTCATCCACTACAGCTTCTTGAGATCAGGCCAGACGATTACTGCAGACATGTATTGTCAACAGTTGCAAACAATGATGGAAAAGCTCACCATTAAACAACCGAGACTGGTCAATTGCTCTAGCCCATTGCTCCTTCAGGATAACGCTCGACCACATACTGCACATTAGACGGTCGCCAAGTTAGAGGAGCTGCGACTGGAAACTCTCCGTCACCCACCATACTCTTCAGATCTTGCCCCAACCGATTACCACTTATTCCGAAATTTAGACAACTTTTTACAAGGAAAAAAATTTAATTGTGATGAGGCAGTTAAAACAGCCTTCAAGCAGTTCATCGATTCTCGCTCCCAGGATTTTTTTACCAAAGGGATCAATGAGCTCCCGATAAAATGGCGGAAGTGTATCGATAACAATGGTGCATACTTCAATTGACTAAATATATAATTTCTTTTAAAAAAAGTTATTTTTAATTTTTTGATACCGAGCGGCAATTTCATATGTAAAGACCTAATATTAGTACTACCGTACAGTAGCGACACGCCCCGCCACCCTCCGAAACACTGTTCCTCACCTCTTCCCGCGTCGAACGCGCTCTCGAAACTGCTTTTAGTTGTCGCGGCGCGTAGACACGCACACACACGCACGTATTTGTACAGTCTGTTATTTTGGTAGTAGTGTAGGTAATGAAATCGTTTCGTTTGTATGGAGTGACGTAGGTGTGCCCATACAAATCCATCTACTCAGCTACGTTTTCACGATATAGCGGCTGAACCGATTTTAATAAAATTTCGTAGGTATGAAGATAGATTGAACCCTGGGGAAAGACATTTAGACTAATTATTCCATTCACGCGGACGAAGTCGCGGGCAAAAGCTAGTTATTAATCATTTTGATTTCATCTCCAGAAAGCAAATTTTGCCATCTTCACTTCACGGGAAACATCTTACAATTATGTCAAAAAGCCTTACAAGCGATATCTTTTTCGACATCGACTCAATCTCAATTAAGTAAGTATACAGAATGGGGACTACATATATGCAATAAATTATACGACATACTTGTTATCGCCTTTTTTGACAATATACAAAAAATGAACGAAATCGGTCTAGTAATTAGGTCAAAAAGTAGAGTTTTAATTTTGAACAAATTTAAACACTCTGTAAGATTGGATCACTAGGTCAATGACTGAATGAACTTAAATCCTCATAACACTGAAACGCGACGTTGCCACGGAGTGCAAAACTACAAACTATCACGACGCTGTTATGTACCTGTTTTAGTTATTTGCCTAAATGTAAAATTCGCTCCGGGGTCAAGGTACGTTGTCTTTATACAGAGTGTTTATTTTAACTGAATTTATTATGATATTTATTTTGTTTGAAAATGTAACTTTTTTAAATTTCGCTTTTTAATTTAATATTTAGTTTTACTATACTTCTGTTGACTAGTATTACTTGAGGTTTCATTTATTGCATAGAAGTGAGTTCCATATTGTATATACCTACTTTCACTATAAACTCTCTTAGCAATACAATATGTAACGTAATTAACGCACTCCCTTAGACACAATTAGTATATGATGTTATAATCATAACACATACACTGAATTTTTTGTTTAAAATTTATAGACATTGTTTATTTATTAAATTAGTCATACTAATTCTGGAAGAAGGTTGTGGTCACAGTACAAAGCTACGCGCACACACAGTCACACATGTAGGTACAAGTCAAAAAGTCTTATTGCCTTGATTTACGGTCCATTTTAGTTTGTTTTGACTGCACAGCGGTAGTGTGACTGTTATTTACGTAGTTTTAATTATTTTTGAGGTAAAATATTACCTGTATAAAAAATTATAGAAATCGTTTCAGTAAAAGATTCTGAACAAACTACTTTCAGGATGTGCGTTAATTATGTTACATGTTGTATAATTCATTGTCTATTTTCCAAAAAAGCCATCTAGTCGACCGATTATTCAGCCAGTCGGCTAGTCGGCTAAACTCATAGTCGACCCATCTCTAGTATCTAGTATCAATATTTAAAAAAAAAACTAATTTCTAAATTTAGACAAACCGTCTGTGCCTATAAGTTTTATCTCTTGTAATAAACCAGAATTATATTCAAAGGCTATTACTAAAATAATTATGCTTATTTTTTGTCATTAAATAATACAATTCTATAATGCGCAATAATACAATTATATTTCAACTGGCGCGACTTAATATATTTTATATACTTATAAAAATTAAAATCATTGATTTATATTCGATGATTTAAATATAGTTTTCATAGTATGACAGTTGACTGTCAGACCACCCGCCGTCAGGCACTGTCAAGTATTTCACCTAATTATCATATTAATCCATTATAGATTTTTAACAGTTCTTCTACGTTTAATTTATCGTATATATAGACAACCCGGTCTCTATATGTATAATTGTATATTTTTCTTTTGGTATTACGTTTATAGGTACCTAATAAAAATAAATCCAGCTTCAAATATTAAATTATTTAAAACATACTACATATACTGATCTTTAGCTAATTGACCATAATTTTATGAATAAACATCATTCAATTAATGCAGCCATTTCGTAATACCTACGTACTTAAGTAATTACAAAATTAATTTAAAAAAAAAAAGAAAAAAAGGTCAAATTCTCATTATGTAATTTAATTACAATAGACCAAAAATGCACTTTTGAACGTCACTCACATGAACAATTTAATCTGGAAAAGTTGCCACTTCCAAGAGGAAGTTTCGTATGGAGAAGAATGGGCAAGACATACCAAACTTTTTCTTTTTAGGGTTCCGTACCTCAAAAGAAAAATGGAACCCTTATAGGATCACTTTGTTGTCCGTCTGTCTGTCAAGACCCTTTATTTCGGGAACGCGTAGAGGTACAGAGTTTAAATTAAAGCATTATACATATACTTAGGTCTACGGTTCCTTGAAGCTATGAAAAAATCAAACTTCTAAGTTATCGTGAAAATAAGATACGGCCGTTTATGTCGCAAAATACGTAAATTCGACACTCTCAGGGAATCATAATTTAAAGGGTACTTTCCGTTGACCTAGAACAATGAAATTTGGGAAGTAATATCGTCTTATATTATAAATACAGGGAAAAGTCTGAAAACTATACATTTGTAATTAAATCATAAAAAATATATTCTTTATTTATAACGAGCTTTTGTCTGCGATTTGGTCCGTGTGAATGTCGGTTAACGCCAGACTATTAAAATGTTCTCTTTGGTTATCGCGGATGCAGATGAAGTCTCGGATTAAAAAGTACCCTATGTGCTTTCCAAGGGTTCAATCTATTTTCATACCAATTTTCATCAAAATCGGTTCAGCCGTTTCATCGTGGAAGCGTATAAAAGACAGAGTTACTTTCTCATTTATAATCTTCTAATATATAAAATTCTCGTGTCACAGTTTTCGTTCCCGTACTCCTCCGAAACGGCTTGACCGATTCTGATGAAATTTTTTGTGCATATTGGGTAGGTCTAAGAATAGGCCAACATCTATTTTTCATCCCCTTTTTTCACCCCTTTTCATCCCCCATAGATCGGGTCAGGACAACGTCTGTCGGGTCAGCTAGTATTAGTATAGATATGTACCCACGTACGGAACCCTCGGTGAGCGAGTCCGACTCGCACTTGTCCGCTTTTTTTGTAACTTAATTTGTAAAAGTACTACAGGAACCAGGAACTATACTTGAATACGAAGTTCCTTGCATAAAAATTCTTGCACAATATTTGAGTACCTACAAAGAACTACAAGTTAAGAAAAGACAGTATATACGTTAGTTGCGTTCACATATTTACAAAATATCAAAACTATACCTAGGTTCATCAAAATGTTCTAAAATGTGAATAATCCAAAATCCTAAAATAAACAGCAATAATTTAAACGCATACTGTATCTAGTAAATATTTCAATTTTCATAATAATTTTATTACCCAACGTTGTCTACAAAGCGTTCATTTATGAATGCCTAGTTGACGTAAATAGTGCTCGTCTTAATTAACTACATTAATTGGAAATAGACACAATGATAGTACTATGTGATGTAGATAATATCAATATTAATGTATCCACAGAATGTCTATACGTTCAAGATAAATTAATTAATCAATAATACTATTTAACTAGATAGCGTACGCTTTGAATACGTAATTTCTTGATAATTAGGCCAAGTTCGAAGTGGGTATTTTGCGTAAATGGAAACAAACCCGCCATATTATTCTCAAACCATTGCTTGAAACCCATAATCAACAGTGGCGACCACCAGAAAAGGGGTTGAGGCAATGAAACAAAGTATACCTAGATTATTCTCGTAGGAAAATTCCAGTAAGTTATTAAAATAACGAAATTTATGTATATTTAAAAAAAAAACCGGACAAGTGCGAGTTGGACTCGCTCACCGAGGGTTCCGTACAAAGTAGGTAGGTACATATGGATACTTTAATATTATAAATTAGAAAGTAACTCTGTCTGTTACGCTCTCACGATGAAACGGCTGAACCGATTTTAATGAAATTTGGTATGAAAATAGCTTGAACCCTGGGGAAGGACATAGGCTGCTTTTTTTGCATCGACTGCATCATTCCTTTTCACGCGGACGAAGTCGCGGGCAGAAGCTAGTTACAAATAAAGACTATATTTTTTATGTTTCAATTACAAATGTAAAGTTTTGCAGACTTTTCTCTGTACTTGTAGTATAAGACGATATTCCTAGCCAAATTTCATAGTTCTATGTCCACGGTCCCTATAAATTTTGATTCCCTTGATTGTGTCGAAATACAGGTTTTTTGCGGCATAAACGGCCGTATCTTTATATCAAGTTAACATAGAAGGTTGATATTTTTACAGCTTTAAGGGACCGTAGACTTGAGTATATGGTTTTAATTTCAACTCGATACCACCACGCGTTCCCGAGATAAAGGGTCTTGACAGACAGACGGACAACAAAGTGATCAAGGGTTCCGTTTTTTCCTTTTGAGGTACGGAACCATAAAAACACAATAAAGTATCTTAGTTAGTCTAAAAAAAACTTGAAATTTACATAGTACTTAAAATCATAATAATATGTGGGGATATTTCACACATAGCCACCAAAACACATTTTATACTTAGTTTGGAATAATAAAATTAGAATGACTACATTATTTCTAATTAATTTATTCGCTTTATTTAGAATGCAAAGAACTCGTACGCAGACTGCGCAAACTATAAATGTACCTACTTATGCAAAATAAATATATCCTATATTTTCTTTTTTCTTTTTTTAAAAAAACGTTGCCCCGCTCTAGTATTTTGTTCTGTATCGAGGGTGCGTTCACAAACATATAAACTCACATACACAAACAGCCAGACCTGGAACAACTAGGTACTAGACCTGTAGCCCATACTAATATTATTTTGTTCCGTGTGGGAATCGAACCCGTGACACGCAGCGCAGCAGTCAAAGAGAATAATATAGCACTAGAGAGCTTAACCTTTGTAATGTTTGAAATAGCGATACGGTATGGTCGAACAAGCTAATTGGTTTACAGGCAAAAAAAAAATATCTTTCTACTACACTAACATTTTTATTTTTTTTATTTTTACAATATTTTAGGTTTTCTTTTTTATTATTCTTGTAAATAGGTATAAATTTATAATGTGTTGAAAAAAAAAAGTTTGAGTAGGTACGTAGGTACCCCCTGGTACCTACGTACCTACTCAAACTTTTTTTACGCTCTCCCTTTTTATGGATACTACGTGCTCGAGATGAGAAAATGGAATAAAATTAAATATTGTGAGTGTAGTAGAAAGATGAATATTTTTGCCTGTAAACCAATTACCATTACACCCATAGTACAGGATCTTCCTAGTTTGGGGTCAGATGGCAGTGTGTGAAATGTCCACACATGTTATTATTATTTTTAGTAGAAAGATGAATATTTTTGCCTGTAAACCAATTAGTTTGTTCGACAATACCTACTTTAATTAATTTAATTGTTATTTTAGACAAATTAGCCCATAGGTGAAAAGTCAAAATACCGTTAAGTACCTATCTGTTCCCTATAGGTACATTATAAAAAATCTACAACCTAGATAGGTTAATACATAAACAATAGGTACAGTCAGCAACACACTAACACTTCACATTTTTTAATCGACTCGGTTGGCGCAGTGGTTGAGCAACTCACTGCTGCGTGCGTGTTGCGGGTTCGATTCCCGTATGGAAACAAATATTTGTATGGCCTACAGATAGTTCTTCCGGGTCTGGCTGTTTGTGTATGTGAGTTTACATGTCAAAAAAAATGCCTAATGTGATACCATTACCCATTTTTTTTCTCAATTTTTTTCTACTCGATTTTGTTAATTAATTTATTTATTTTAGGGGTTTGCAACGATGGTACACTTAGTTACTTTATAATTTGTACATTGCAAACTCAGATAATGAAACAAAAGGCACATAGACCGCGCGGAACTAAAATAAACTTTTTTGAGAAACAAATTGAGTAACCACGTCTGAAAATCCACTTTTTTTGCACAGTTTTCATCTGAACTTGGCAGTTCATAATGCACTCATACATAGAAAAAGTAAAAAAAAGCATCTTAAAAACCATGCCCATGTAATGGAGATTCTAAATTACAAATATTATAACCAAAACCTTTCTTGTAGTAAGGCTTTTTCAAAAACACGTATTTCCTAGAACAAGTTTTGTGAAATCTCCGCGCGTCAATTTTCCTGCGATATTATCGCGTTCTCACTCACTCGATTGTTTTCGATCTTTGCGTTGGTTGAAACAAAAAATTTTTCAATCACGCTCGCGTCTAACTACGGCCGATGGGGATGGGCGCTCTTAAGCAAATAAATAAATAAATATAGGCTACTTGCTTCAGAATAACGATTTAGGGTTCCGTGCAAAAATACCAGCAGATAACCGACATTTACGCGGATGAAATCGGGGGCATAAGCTACATATTGACACATAAATGTTTTAAAATTAATACGATACAACTATAATTACTAAAAACCTTTAGCTATTCGACTTTGCCCCAGTGCTCTAGAGACTAGACTAGACTTTTAAACATTAACAAAATACCTTTTAAGAAGTCGACACAACATTATAATAGTAAAGATAAAATTTTATTACAGCATTATATAACTAATTATCAAAAACGGAAATCGTTAAACTGATAAATTAGACATGTTTTTTATAATTTTTGTTTACTTATCACATTATAAGTAAGTACCTACAGTAAGTTAAATAACACAGGACGTTCCCTTAAACTCGTTAATTTACATCAATAATAGATAAAAAATATATATATCCGCGTAAAAAACGTAACTCGATAAATGATGAGCGGGGCAGTTCACTACCTCAATGCATCAATATCTCGAATAACTATAGTGTCGATTCGTCGCCAGCGCGAAGGGCCATTATCTTGAAACATAATTGCTCGAACGACCACCTAATCGATTTACAGAATACTTTTACGGATTTTTATTTGAGTACAATGTCATGAAACAATCTGAATGAGTAGAAATATAAATCAACTATAATCTTGAAAAAACTTTTTTGAAAAAAGAGAACCGCCTTCAAAAAAAACTAAAAAGTGATAAATAACTTTAGCACAGAACACACATGACTTTAGTTTCGGAGAGCGGTGGCTTTGTTATGTTTGTTGGTTTGTATTGCCACCGACTTCCGAAACTGAAGTCATGTGTGTTCTGTGCTAAAATTATTTATCACTATTTAGTTTTTTTTGAAGGCGGTCCTTTTATTTCAACCTTCGTATATTTTAATTTAGCCAGAAAAAATATGAAATAGCGTAGTTTTAACCATAATGTAAACAGTTTAGGCACGTAGTATTTGTAGGTGTAGCTAATATTATATTTACTTATATTCATGATTACAGTTTATTTATATTTCTACGCATATATTGTACAAGACAACGTTATAGTTTGTGTGTGTTGGTTGTTGTGTTTCTATGCAGTTAAATATTTTGTTTCTCTTCCAGTGTAACAAGACGCAGCTGAATAACATTGTTTTACATGGAGCGACTGCATATATCGGACCTTCACAACCCAGTTAGTGAGTAACACGATACCCCTTGGTAAGACTGTCAGTTTCAGGCTTCTAACTACGCATAACGACTGTCAAAGATCTACAAATGACAGCCGAGACCAACAGCTTTACGAGCTTTCCGAGGCACGGAGGGAACTCGGTATGAAATGGATGGAAGAAAAACAAAATAATTATCAAGATTAATTAGTGCCGATTTCCTTGTTCACAAACTAAACTAAAATTAGACAATTGTCTCCCTTTCTACCAGGCAGCTAAAGAAAAGGACGGCGATAGACAAGGACTAAGTTAGAGATGTCAAATTAGTTTATCCCTTAAACTTTGCAGTGTTTTTAATCAATACGTTCTGAAATGACAACTGTAATTGTATGAACATTTAAGATCAAACTAAATTGACAGTTCTTCTTATTCCTGTTTTATTGGAGAGAAAGAGATATAAATAGCTTTAAATGAATTTAGTTCGTGCACAACAGAGTTGGTACCATTGCCTTTCCATTATTAAAAATGCACAAAAAAGATGAAATCGTGTAGTTTCACTGCAGTGTAAACAAAAACATTGTAAGGCGTATCCATTGATCGTGCATTGACCAAAATTACTCAGTACTCAATATAGTGGTACAACTTCGCTTTTTAAAACAAGTTGTGTAAGTAAAAGTAAAAGAAACTTGATAAGGCTGGGCTGGACCCATAATTTTTGATGGGTTATTAAGTAATATCCAATTGCGATTTTGGTGAAAAGCTGAAAATATGCTGTTTTTAACCGACTTAAAAAAAAAGGAAGTTCTCAGTTCGGCCCGTCTGTTTGTATGTATACAGTTTGTCTGCCATTATCTCCCGTTTGGCTGAACTGGTTTTCAGAAAAGTGTTTTTTACATTCTGGAAAAGATTTTAATATAGGTACAACAAATAGAAATATATTGACCGCTTTTTAAAAAAAAATTACAAAAACTAAAAAGTGAAAAATAACTTTAGCACAGAACACACATGACTTTATATCCGGAACTGACTTTGTTGACCGGACTTTGTTCTGTTTATGGTTTTGTATTGCTACCGGCTTGCGAAACTAAATTCATGTGTGTTCTGTGCTAAAGTTATTTACCACTTTGTAGTTTTTGAAGGCGGTTCTCTTTTTTTTTGTAAAAAGTTTTTTATAATTATGAATAGTACCTTTTTAACCTTTTTTTTTGTACCTTTTTAATTAATTTACTTTATTACTTGCTAATGGCTGCCAATTCGTCCGCGTGACTGTCGGTTATCAGTGGGCTGTTTTTTGCGCGGAACTCTATTTTTTTTCTAAAATAAAACTACCCTCAGTTGCTCCTTATAACATCAACTATCTGCCAGTGAAAGTCCCGTCAAAATCGGTCCAGCCGTTTCAGTGATTAGCCGGAATAAACACACACAAATATTATCGTATTTTTATACTTTTATAATATTGCCTACGATAAAGTTAAAGTTATTTAAGAGAAATGTGTACTGCATGGCGATTATTGTGTTCAACCATTTACCAAATACCCTTCAAGATTTGCCACTACCATTATTTAGAAAAATACTATTTAAAATGTTATTAAAAAAGCGATAATACACCGTAAAGGAATATTTAGAAGATAATTCACTAATCCATAATGAAAATGTTTAACTAATTTATTTATGATTTATTTTATGTTGTGTTTTAATTTTCGTTTTGTTTTTTTTTTTTTTTAATTTATCTCATTTTTGTTATTGAATATTATTATTAAATTAATTTATTGACATAGCCATGTAAATTAACAATAATTAATTCATTTTAGCTTACTGACATTTGCACACCATGTATGGCAGAATATTTGGAAACCATCAGTCAGATAACATCCAATGTACCATATTTTTGCAAATAAATGATTTTGATTTGATTTGATTTGATGCATTTAGCAACAAGTTGATGTTTTATGGAGTAGGTAACTTACGCTACTTTTATTTTAGGAAATCGCGGGCATCAGCTGCTTTATGATAAATACTTTTTAGGGTTCCGAACACTGTCCGACTGTCTGTCTGTCCGTCAGGGCCTCAAGTCTGCTATTACAATAGTGTCAGAATGGTCTATCATTGATTTCATACTTGTTGATTTTGACAAGTTTGGTAATCTACTAATATAATGGCGTCATTATGAAAATCAATGATAGACCATTCTGACACTATTGTAATAGCAGGCCCTGGTTGTCTGTCACCAGGCTGTATCTCATGAACCGTGATAGCTATACAGTTGAAATTGTCACAGATGATGTATTTCGCTGATAGCTGAAATACAGGCTTCCGCCAGTTCAGCTACAGATGTTTAATTCAGTTTTATAATTGTAAAACACAGCCTAAGTATATTCATGAATCAATATGTAATTCGTTTTTGGGAAATAAATGTTATTATTATTATTATTTGCGAAAACGTGCACGTTTCTTAGCTTTTGGCTAGTTATAAGCTACATCAACGAGCCCAAGCCAAGTCAATGTAGCGTGTGGTGAATTTTTACGTTAAAGATGGGTGATGTAAAGAGACGTCGTTTTCGTCATTTTGCGTGAACTTTCGTACGATTCTGCAGGTGTTCAAAATTGCGGCTTTTTGGAGTGTAATGTAGATTGAGTCTCTCAGATCTATTAATTTGAGGCTATGGTGGAGATGATTGGGTATAACACCTGTAGTGGAGACAACTAATTATTATTATTATTTCTGTTGCCGCTACAAACAAACAACAAATACTAAAAACAGAATAAAATAATTATTTAAGGGGGGCTCCAATAAAACAAACGTGTTTTTTTGCCGTTTTTTGCTCGATGTCTATGTTGTATAGATGGTATCTATGGATGGTAATGGTACGGAACCCTTCGTGCGCGAGTCCGCCTCGCAATTTTTTTTAATTTAAAATGAACCTTTTGGTTTTGTAATAAAGTTGAAAATCTATCAAATAAAGGACAATGCCAGAAACTCTATAGAACTTTGCCCCACTCAATAGAAGTCATGTGCAATATGTAGCATGTTACTGTTTATTTTTTGCTGATACCTAAACATTAGTCTTAGTGACTGTAGAACTTGCGGTTTCCGTTTAAATCTTAAAACAAAAATGACATTGATTATAGGTTAAATTGTATTTTAGGTAAAATGAGTTTGTATTTTGTGGGTAGGTATTTCGTAATCCGCAAGTTCTAAAGAAAAACAATTTACTATAGAAAGGTTCTATATTCATTACAATTATTTTCATTAACTTACTTTTCTGTACATGGATGGGGCAGGATCTGGCATTGTCATTTGACAGATTGTAGTAGCTGGATGTACTGGCCTCTGTAGAAACTTTGGTAATATTCCGCGCTCAGAAACGATACACAAATAGTAGATGGTTCGTATCGTAACACCTATCAGTATATTACTAGGCTAGGAAAAATAAAATCATAGATAAATAGTAATAATTGGCTTCTTATCACAGAGTCAAATAGACACAAAAATAATTACAATAATATTTTTCTCTATTAACAACGTAATTGGCCAAAATAGTCACAAGTTATCTTTTAGTTTATCATTGTTTTTAGACAAACTATTTTACTATTATTTATCATGTAGGTAACATTGTCATCATCTAACATCGTGTTTGTAGTTCAAATACTATTTTACAAATCCTAATAGTGAAGGAGCTGGTCTTTTGCTCAGACTTTTATCCTCATAAGAAATGAATTAGTAAGTGATGTGAGGTTAATAATTGGATAAATCGGACTGACATAATTATTACATGAAGTAAAAACGACCAAAAAAAAAGAATAAAAAAAAAGAGTAAAAAAAAGACATCTGTTGCAAAGGGACCTATTAGATTTACCTATTAGGTTTACCTATTAGGTTTACCTATTAGGTTTACCTATTAGGTTTACCTATTAGGTTTACCTATTAGGTTTACCTATTAGATTTACCTATTAGGTTTACCTATTGGGTTTACCTATTAGGTTTACCTATTAGATTTAGGTACCTATTAGGTTTACCTATTGGGTTTACCTATTAGGTACCTATTAGATTTACCTATTAGGTTTACCTATTGGGTTTACCTATTAGGTTTACCTATTAGATTTACCTATTAGGTTTACCTATTGGGTTTACCTATTAGGTTTATCTATTACGTTTACCTATTAGGTTTACCTATTACCTTAGGGCAACACTATTGGTCTCACTCATCCGTCCATCCGTCTGTCTGTCCTTTGTCCTACAGGGCTAATATTATGACTTAAATTTTTCGTATAGTGATGGCCGTTATTAAATGATTTATTGGAAAAAGTTATCTGTCAAGTCAAAACTAAAACTAAAAAATAAAAACAATAATCAATTAAAATAAAAAAAGAGGGTGAACTCATATGGTATCAAAAAATTGTCAACGGGACATACGTGTCCAACAGGCTGGCAGCAATGTTCCGTCACTGCATACATGCACGCCACTAACAAAAGAATTACCTGCATCGGGACTTGATTCTTAAAAGGGGAACCCCCCTTTAAACCTGTTTTTATCGGCGTTTTTCTAAAAATCTTACAATTTTACGGGGGTTTCGAACAATAATTATGTGCAGGTCCGGTTTTTTATTTCACTTCTACGCGGACGATACCACGGGTGAAACGGTAGAACACACAGGTATTCAATATTTTTGCATTTTTATTGACAGTCGCTTTGGAAATTCCAAATTAAATATTTTGAATGACGCAGATTTCGGGTCAGAATTGTTTGTGGATTCAAGGAGAAACGACCTTACGAAATTGTTTGAATCCTTTAGCGGTGAGTTACAAAATGAATTTCTGCATAAGTATTTACTAAGAGTACCGTCTACAGTTTTTTGTAAGTCCTAAGTTGTGGCAGGCAATAACGCAATCGTTATCAAGTAGTGCAGTTGATGAATATATCTACATACTATATTCATCCATGCTAATATTATAAATTACCACTATGCCCGCTACTCAATTTAGGGGAAAAAAATGGATCCAAAAATTGAGTCGCAGGCATACCGCGACTCAATTTAAGGAAAAAAAAATGGATCCTGAAATTAGGGACCCGAAAATTGAGTCGCGGTATGCCTGCGACTCATTTTAGGGAAAAATATTATGGATAAATTTTCGGGTCCCTAATTTTTTTGATGGTAAAATTAATAACCTATGTATAGTACTCAGAGATAAGTAGCTTCTTATTGATAAAAGAATGTTTGAAATCTGATGAGCAGTTCCGGAGATTACCCCCTACATTTGACGTTCAAAAGTGCCTTATAATGGTCTAATTGAAATAAATGATTTGACTTTGACTTTGACTTTGACATGCAAACAAATTTTACCACTTTATAATATTATAGTATAGAATAGATAAAAAGTAACCCTGTATGTCTGTCCGTGACGTTTTCACGACATAACAGTTAAACCAATTTTGAAGATAGCTTAAATCTTGGGGCAGGTCATAGGCTATTTTTAACCGAGTTCAAAAAGGAGGAGGTTCTCAATTCGGTTGTTTTTTTTTTATGTATGTACTTCGATTACTCTGACACTTATGATCCGATTTACGTGATTTTTCTTTAGTTTGATGCGGAATAGCTGCCATTTGGTCCCATAAAAACTTAACATTGTTTGGCCCAGTAGTTTTCATTTTATGAACATTTTTATATGTTATATATTTTTATTTTTATGTTTGACCACGCATAATTTTTTTCAGTGTAGTCCGATTTCGATGATTCTTTTTTTAATTGATAAAATTTGGTCCCATATAAATTTAAAGAAAATATTTCACCCCTAAGGGTTGAAAATTAAGGGATGAGTTTTTTTTTGGTGTCGCCGTTTCGTAATTAATTTCTATGATGTGAAGTAGGCACTAAAAAGAGAAAAAAAAGTGTTATTACAAAAAAGTCAACCGCCTTCAAAAAGTAAAAAATAACTTTCAATTCGCAAGTCAGTGGCAATACATACAATACAACAAGCAAAACCAAAGCCGCCGACTTGCGAATTGAAAGTTATTTTTTACTTTTTGAAGGCGGTTGTCTTTTTTTAATCCGCGACTTCGTCTGCATTCGTGATAACCGAAATTCTTTTTCTTTTATTTGAACGCGGTTATCTCCGAAACTACGAGTCCGATTTAGATAATTATTCCGCTAAAAGGAGGCTACGTTATCTATCTTTATTTTATTATCAAACAAATTAGGCTCTAAACAGACGGACCGCATTTCAACTGCAATCCAACCGCAAATTGCAGTTCAGATGCAGTTTTAATGCAGTTGACACGACTGCAATAGAACTGCAAACCAAGCGCCACACCAACACACAACTGTACTGCAATTGGACTGCAATCGGACTGCACGTTTGGTTTACAGTCTAATGTCATCCTTAATCCTACGGAATAGAAGTCAAAATCGGTTGAACGGACTGTAAAAAAGGTTTATGTAAATGTCTAATCTTATTGTGAACAGGGTATAGGTGATAAGAAATACTTATAATATGGCAAACGTTTTTTTGCCAGGTCAGCTATTTATAAAAACTTTGAATTAACACTTATTTTGACTGTACTAATATTAATTCAGCTACTACTTTTTACAACTGAAGTTCGTTATTATTTTATACTCCGTTAATTTAAATGCTTGTGTTTTAAGAACTTATTCTTGCCATTTTTTTGGTTTTAGATTATAATCTACTAAACAATTGCGGGAAGGATCTAAGAATGTTTAATTAGTTAGATATGATTACCCCATATAATGATGAAAATGCTGAAAACAATTTTCAAACAGATGAGTAGGTTTATTTAAAATAAAAAATAATAATACTGCTGACTCAGATTATGAAACAAAAGGCAGATAGACCGCGCGGAACACTGAAAGTGAAACCAAAAAGCAAATACAAATTCAAAAGTGAATGCCTGCAATCTTGGGATTGTATTCGCTTTTGAATTTGTATTTGTATTTTTATTTGTGTCTTTTAACGATGCGGCGTTTCGTGCTATAAGTACTGGACTCCTGTCAGTACAGCACGAAGCGTGTTGTAGGTGAATTTGTATTTGCTTTTTTGGCTTCACTCTCAGTGTTCCGCGCGGTCTGTCTGCCTTTTGTTTCATAATCTGAGACTGCTGGTATTTATCATTATTTAGTTTAAACAAACTTACATACTGGTGTCTATTCCCTTGTTCACAAACTAAACTAGAATTAAACAATTGGCATCTCTTACTACCAGGCAGCTGGAGAAAAGGACGGCGACAGACAAGGACTAAGTAAGAGATGTCAAATTAGTTTCTTCCTTGAACTTTGCCGTGTTTTTTTAATTAATACGTTCTGAAATGACAACTATATGAACATTTTACATCAACCCAAATTGACAGCTCTTATTAATATTTGTCTCTTTCTTGTTTAGAGATATAAATGGCTTAAAATAAGTTCAGCTAGTGCACAACGGTATTAACACTATTATCCTACTGCAGGGCTTAAAGAGTTAGAGAAGGCACGAACATTCAAATCAATCAAATCAAATCAAAAATATATATTGTAGGTGTTACATTAATTTTATTTCAGCATATCCTGCCATAAAATGGCGTGAAAATGCTTTAGCAATTAGCAATGTCAATTAATCTAACTTACTTACAAAGAACAGATTCTATTGACTTGTCTTCTAAATAGTCCTTAATGGTATAATAACTTTTAAATACAAGTAGTTTGAAAAGCTTTTTTGGTCAGTGGGTTTTAAATATTGTCAGAGGTAAGTCTTGGAAACTATTAGGTAAATGAATGACATTGATCGCTAAATCGATATCCGTGGCTAAATCCAAAATATATTTCAAAAAAGAACAACATTCAAAATGGCTGGATATAACTATAATAATACCAGCTCAGATTATGAAACAGCAGATAGACAGCGCAGAACACGAGTGTGAAGCCACCAAAGCAAATACAAATTCAAATGCGAATACCTACAATCTCGTGATTGTATTCGCTTTTGTATTTGTATTTTTGTTCTTTTTAACAATGCGGCGTTTCGTGCTATACTTGCTGACGTTCTGACGTTGTAAGTATTTGCTTTTGAATTTGTATTTGTTTTTTTGTCTTCAATCTCAGTGTACCGCGCGGTCCATCTGCCTTTTGTTTCATAATCTGAGAATACCAGCTTAAAACCTCTGCTCGTACCGAGAAGGAATGATCAGTAATCACCACACTTGCTCTAGGCGGATCGGCGATTTCAGACTTATGTTTATATCTAGATTTCCTTACGATGTTTGCCTCCACCGATGTCATAAACTTAGAAAGTATAATATGAATTTAAAAAGTTACACTTGCCCGGTATCAAACCCGCATCCTCATTCATGAGATGCGGGTGTCTTGACCACTGGGCCATTACTACATTCAATTTGTTTAAAACCTTCTTTATATTTTTTTTTATCGATCTAACTGGGTAAGAGGGTATTTAATAATTTTTTTCATGCATAAGTTTATTGAATCGATAATTTTTATAGTTTATTTTGTGAATAAATCTTACTTTAACTAGTGAACATAATATTTTACTACTTTTGCAATATTGAAAGAAGATTGTAGTACAACGTGCGAATGTTTTCTAATAGTTTTTTTTTTTAGTTCGATAAGGTTGGTATTGTTTTGAACTATTACGGTTTTTGTTCTCAATTTGAAACAATGAAATGACACCGATGGTAGGTACTTGTATACTGTTTTGTTTTGTATAAAAATAAGTCAAATGTAATAGACCTTTTTAAAAATTTTGGAAGTGACTAGACAATTAGGTATCTAATATTTAGACGTGTTTATAATAACATTTTTTTCGTTATTTAATCTTTCTGCATATTTTATTAAGTGCAGTTTTACTTTACATACGTCTATAAAAATACCCGTAAGAGCTAAGACAGTTATGATTTTATTCAGACGTATTTTAATTTAAATAACCGCTAACAAAGTGATTCGTTTTTGTTTTATTTGCCAAATAAAAATCTCCAAAATTATTTTCGCAACCGAGAATATTTTTTTAAGCATAAATTAAAACTAAGAAAAATAAAAAGTAAAATAAAAGAAACTAACCTTACTAGGAAAATCACTGTCAGCAAAAAAACCAAAACTCACATAACATTCAAAAATAAAGTCCATACACAAATTAAAAATAAATAAATATCGAAGCACAAAAACAATACGTATTTTCGATTAAAGTATTTTAATTTCGAATTCGCGCGCGCGCCCGGCCTGCCTTGCCGTGGTCTATTGCGAAATGCAGCGTTTAACCTTAGCTCAGCACCATTCATCTGTCATACGGCCTCTGTTTATAATTTTAATCCACGAACCGCTACTTAGTATATTCTTCGGTTAAGGACGCGTGGTGATTTGAATGTCGAAGGGCTGAGATAAAAAATTATAAAAACTGGATAAAAAATGAGATTGTTGTTTTAATTTAGGTACTGGTTGACAGTGTCAAATAAAGGATGTAATTTTTAAATAAATATAGGTTGGTTTTGTTAAATACATTTTGTTTTTTTATTTAGCATTTTTTTATTGTTTACATTATGCTTTCTATCTTTGTTATTTTTATCGTTTAATTAAATTTTAAATACTTAGCAAACTTTTTAAACGATACTTGAAAAGTTAGACCGTTATTAGTGGTATTTAAAATAAAAATAAAACCCCTGGTAACAAGGAATTTATTTTTAAATAATATGTTGTTGTTTTTATTGCATTTTTTAAATTGTTATATCTACGCTTTATTTCCTTTTTATATATTTTTTTAAATAACTACATTTTTAAATACTTATGTATAATTTTCTTTCGATATTTTGAAGGTTACATTATTAGTAACTATTTTTGTATTTTTTAAATAAACTTATACGTAGAGAGTGTAGTAAGTTATATTATATTTCAAAGAAAAGGCACATAATATTTCACAGTTTTAAATCAACTTGAACCTGTGTCCTTCTAATGTCAGTTGTTGAAGTATTATCCTTTCGTCTTGTCATGTACTTTACGCAGTTTGTTATTACTTACATTGTATTTTTTCTTACACGCCATATTTTAAACTTTTTTTTTAGCTGAAGTTTGCGTTTTTACTTTTTTTCTCGAAATCTATTATAAGTCTGAGCAAGGTCATTTTTGTTTATTAAATTAGACAAGTTAAGAAAAGAAAAAAAACTTTAGGCTTTAGCTGAAGTTAGTTTTTTTTAATCTCCGGAAATACTATTTTTTTTTTTTTTCACCGATAGGAAGCTACGTTACGCCTGACACAATTTATGCAATTTTTTTTTTTTTTTTTTTTTGTATTTTTTGTGTGTATGTGTGTATTTTATGTTATGGGTCCTTTGTTACCCGAAATAAATGATATTATTATTTTTTTTTTTTATTTATTATTTATTCTAAAAAAAATTAGGCATCCGTAACGAAGTCGCGGGTAAGATTAATATTGTAACCCGCGCTCTGTCTTGCTTTTGTTACTATGATCTAAATAAATTAATGCCAAGGTTTATTTGGACAAGGATCTAACAGATGAACGGCAATAATAGTATTACGTGCGACGACCGACCGAAATAAACGACACCATATTTTTGGAAAAAAAAAATTTTTTTTTTTTGAGAAAAAATGTCGTTGCACGAGCGCGCAGAGGAACCGCGTAACGAAAACTAGATCGATTTATTAAATTATAAATGGCCGATTCGCGATTAATTTGAAGGCTTTATTGAAATCAATGGGTGATTCTAAATATTGTGTTTTACTATCACTACGTATTCACTATTCATCACTACATAATTATTTACACAACTATACAAATAAATTAAATTAAAGTGTCTGTTTGTAATGTCAAAATAACATTGTTTAACTAAATGCATATCAAAGTATATACGACACTTAAACCAAAACAATTGATATTTTTTTTTGTCTTTCTGTTTGTCTGTTTGTTCCGGTTTATCTCAGAAACAGCTGGACTGATTTTGACCCGACTTTCACTGGCAGATAGCTGATGTTATAAGGAGTAACTTAGGCTACTTTTATTTTAGAAAAAAACATAGGGTTCCTGATTAAAACCCCGCTGATAACCGACTATCGCATGGACGAATTCGCGTGCATCAGTTTTCATTAGATATTAATAAAATACAGATAATCTCCGAAACTACTCATCCAATTTTAAAAAATCTATCACCGATAGGAAGCTACGTTATCCACGAGTGCTATATGCTATATTGCATTGTCAAAAAAGAGGAAATACCACGGGCTAGAGAATTGAAAATTAGGTATTTGTAAAATCTATTGCTGTCGCGCAATGCCCGAACACGAACCGCAGAGCGCGATAGAGACAACTGCAGCTTTGACTGAGCAGTCCCCTGATTTCTTCTCCAAAACTTAACCGATTTAACTGCTTTTTTTCATTAAAAAATAAAGAAAGGCTTTTGCCGTGTTCCTATGTTTTCTATTTTTTATATAATCAAGTCAAATTTGTTTTCTGAATGTTTGAACACAGCGGAAAATCATGCCAATTTTTTAGGTTTTTGAATATTCATATCTCTTTTAATAATAAATTTATGAGAAAAAGGAAAACATAGGGACATGCCAAAAGTAGCCATGGATATTTAAAAAAAAAATTGATCTACTGGCATTATCCAGGGAGGAAACAGGGGACTAAGTTTGTATGGAAAAACGGCCCTTGTGTTTCCTCTTAATTCGTTTTAGCGCAACTCAAAATCTAAATGATTGCTAGAACGGCGTAGCAGCATTGACACACACTAGTACAATACAATGGTCTGTTTGTGTGCAAATAAGCGCGATGTTTTACAGTGCTTTTTAAAATAATTGTCTAAAATAAATGAGTTCGTATAACGGACTGAAAAATATTCTGTATATTAAACCTAACTTTTATTTTCATTAAATAAATATATCAGTTATGTTTTTATTCAAATACTGGTGAAAAAAAATTGACAAAGTGAATTTGTACTTTTCAACATTGTTTTTTTAATAAAAAATAGTAACATTTTCGTAATTTTGGCTCTGTAGTAGACTTTAAGACAATATATTCTTTTGGAAAAACGCATAAAACATCATATTTTGCCATACTGTAATGGTTGTATTCGTCCTGAAAGTTAACTCTGACGTCAATTTTCGTAAAACGCTATGAAACGATTGTCTTCGCTTTAAAAAATCATCTTTAAAAATTATACTTTTACTCTGTAGTTCCCAAAATAAAGACTTAATCTTTCTAAAACTGTAATTGTCTTTAAATAATCTGCTCACATCATTACGATATTGCTCTAGGCAAAACGCGAAACCATGAAGTTTTCGTCACGAATCGAATACACACTCTTAAGAATAATCACGGGAATGAAGTCGCGGGCAAAAGCTAGTGGCCGAAAATTAGGCCGAAATGTAAATAGGTGTTCGTATTTCCAAGTCGAAAATCCGTTTATACTTTTACGTTGCACACTCGTGCTTAGCCTACAGATTCTTAATCAAATTCAAATTCACGTGACCATTTTTGTAGGTGACGCTGGTTTCCGCGTTACGTACTTATTTATCTTTGTTTTCTTTATTTAATTTTAGTTTTAAATCATCATCATCATTTCAGCCTAAAGACGTCCACTGCTGGACATAGGCCTCCCCGATTGGGGGGTTTTGCCATAATCGCCACGCTTGGCATGCGGATTGGCAATCGCAGTATAGTTGTTACAAAGGCACAGAGAACGCTGCTGCCCATTCTCTGGTGAGTCCCTTAGTCGCCTCTTACGACACCCACGGAAAGATATGGGATGGTGCTATTCTTTACGTCCGACACCACACGGACTCCCGACACCAGACTACATTAGTTTTAAATGCCTCCCACTAACTACATAATATAGTATGTACTTACTTAATTGGTAATTATTACACAGAAGCCAGAAAGTCTGTCAACCAGTTCTTATCAAGGGGTACCGTGTTATCATTTTCTACCAGTTTTATCAAATGCGTGTATTTTTTTATCAATCTTCACTAGTCCACGAAAATCAATTTTATTATTTTTATGAATTTTATAATATTTACCAATTTTGTCAACATTACCATTTTATACATTTCTATAATTTTAACCAATTTTATCTTTTTTTTTTAATTATAATTAATTTTATCACGTGCCAATTATATTACTTTTTTTATAATTTTTTATGTTTACCTTTTTTTTACCAATACCATACCAATATTAATTTTTATGACGTGTCACGTTTCTTAATGGTGCAAATGTTAATTATAATTAGCGCTTATTACTATGTAGATTAGCTTGTAATTAATGGTTGCACATTTAGTTTATTTTAAACATGTAATTTTTATCACAATGTGTAGGTAGGTTAGTATACAATAGTTGGTGAACCTACTAAATAAATAAAAAAATACCCAGTCACTGGGTTGTACAGGGGGCCAAGTCTGATATTTTTATAATTTCGTCATTCTAACACGATCAAACGATCAATGGGCAGCAGCATTCTCTGTGCCTTAGTAACAACCATACTGCGATCGCCAACCCGCCTGCCAAGCGTGGCGATTATGGCAAACCCCCCCTCTTTTAGGGGAGGCCTATGTCCAGTAGTGGACGTCTTTCCGATGATGAAAACGATCCCATTGTCATTTTGCTAAAAGTTCGTAATCTGCTAAATTCATATGGTCGATCAATGGTCTCGTAATAGAATTGTGTTATAAAGACATTGTGGTATTGCCATTATTATGAAACCCGTTAGTAGAAATTATGATTTGAACATTTATTCATGCCAGATTTCATTTATAAATAATTTATACATATTAAGTATTTATAAGTGTTACAAGCAATTTGAAGTATGTAGTAAGAAGTTTGTAAACTTTAGTCAGTCATTCATTTGTCACTATGTACGAGATTACCATTCTATATAATTTCTTTCAATGGAGTGTCAGTGGTTGACCATTGAAAAGTCAGAATGGGCGTCATTATCGGGCCGATCGTGCCTCTCTCTCACTTGTTCCGCGCTCTCGCTTGCACGCTCAGGCTCAGGCGGAACGTGACACTTTTTCGTGCCGGTTTTACACGATTTTACACGATCCCATTGTCATTTTGTCAAAAGTTCATAATCTGCTAAATTCATAATGGTCGATCATTGGTCGGTCGAATTTAAAACAACGACTGCACAATGACGTTCTAATGGTAGGTCACTGATCAAAGGAACTGTCAAAAGTTTTAGCAGATTACAAAGTCACGTCATTCAGTTGACATTTTGTACGAGATTAATACCATTCTATAACATTTCTTTCAATTGCGTGTCAGTGGTTGACCATTGAAAAGTCATAATGACGCCATTATATTAGTAGATTACCAAACTTGTCAAAATCAACAATTATGAAATCAATGATAGACCATTTTGACACTATTGTAATAGCAGACTTGAGGCCAGTCGCTCCAAGTAAAACACTAGTATTTATCTGCATTCGACTGGAAGCCGCCCCAACATACTTGGGATAGGCCAGGCAGATGATAAGAGAGGAATGAAATAGGTACTTGCGCAGCCCGTATCGGGAAACAGATAAATTGTGTTGTATAAATAGCTTAATTATGAGCATCTACAACCATTTACAGTCTCATAATGTAATTAAATTATAACAGAAACTATAATTTAATGCTAGCTGCATTATTAATGTATTAATAATTTAAAAAAAACCAGACAAGTGCGAGTCGTACTCGCTCACCGAGGGTTCCGTACAAAGTAGGTATATAATACATATTCATACTTTCATGCTAATATTATAAATGAGAAAGTAACTCCTGTTAAGCTTCCACGATGAAACGGCTAAACGTATTTTGATGAAATTTGGTATGAAAATAGCTTGAACCCTGGGAAAGCACATAGGATACTTTTTAATTCGGGACTTCGTCTGCATCCGCGATAACCGACACTCACACGCACTAAATCGCGGACAAAAGCTTATTTTAAATATCTAAAGAATATATTTTTTAATGATTTAATTACAAATGTATAGTTTTCAGACGTTTCCCTTTATTTATAGTATAAGACGATAATATTTGCCAAATTTCATAGTTCTAGGTCAACGGAAAGTACCCTTAACCCTATATTTTGATTCCCTTGCGAGTGTCAAAATGTACGTTTTAGCGACATAAACGGCCGTATCTTTTTTTCACGATAACTTAGTTGGATTTTTTCACAGCTTCAAGGGACCGTGGACCTAAGTATACAGTTTTAATTTCAGCTCAATACCACTACGCGTTTCCGAGATAAAAGGTCTTGACAGACAGACAGACCGACAGACAGACAGACAGACGGACAACAAAGTGATCCTATAAGGGTTCCGTTTTTTCCCTTTGAGGTACGGAACCCTAAAAAAGAAGCTGTGTGGTGCCGGCCGCGAATAGCACCACCCCATTTCTACCCGTGGGTGTTGTAGAAGGCGACAGGGGGATATTGACCAGAGGATGGGCAGCAGCGTTCTTCTGAGTAAAATAACACCTGCTGCGATCGCCAACATGCATCGGCCAAGCATGGCGATTACGGCTAAACCCTCCCTTGGGGCAGACCTATGCCCAACAGTGGGCGTCTAAAGATTGACGTTGAATTAAAAAAAAACCTTCCAATTATTTAAAACAATGCTACCGAACAAAGAAATAAATCACAAGACTTCTTTAAAAATAAATATTAAAGCTTTTGTTCTTTTTTGCAATTATTTTTACGTTGGCTGTTCCATCAACAAATCAATCGAAACATCACAAGATATTTAAATTTAGAATTAATAATTCCTTTAAGCCTTTTTTTGACAAAAGCCGACTAATTTTGGTTCGCAAGTAATAATGTAGGTAGGTAGGCGTAAATATAATGTAGGTATTACCTTAAATTAAATCGGTAGGTTAAATGAAAAAGGTAGCTAATGTCTGTATGCCAAGCGCATACACCACATTTTCCTCTTTTTATGAGAGACGTAATTTTTATTTTTAGGAAATAAATACGAAAACAACAAATACCTAAACTAAAAAAACAACGATAATTGTAAGGCACTAAAGACCTTTTAAATAAAAAAGCCTTAAAAATAACTTTAATTTCAGAAGTCGGATACAAAACAACAAACGAATGCCGCCGACTTCCGAAATCCAAGATTTTTCTTTGTAGATATTATAATTATGTGCAGGCCACATCGCTCATCATCATCATCATCATTTCATGTCCACTGCTGGACACAGGCCTCCCCAAGGGGGGGATTTGCCATAATCGCCACGCTTGGCAAGCGGGTTGGCGATCGCAGTATGGTTGTTACAAAGACATAGAGCCCGACGTAAGTCTGCGTGCCGCTAAGCCGAACACACCGGTGTATATCTCCCGCCTGCACTACACCACTAAGGCGGAGGATATCGTAGAGTACGTGCGCCGAAAGATAAAGTACACGCCGAGGGTGCAGTTACTGGAGTCGCGCCGCAACGTCAATTTCAAGGCGTTTGTGGTGCGAGTACCGAATTGTTTCCTGCCCCTCGTCATGGAAGAAGACTTTTGGCCGCAGGACGTGGTGTTCCGTCGCTTCCGCGGACAAGTGCCACAGGACAGCACACAGTCAACTTAGTGCAATTTAGTGAAGTGCTACTAACATAGTCTTAAGTCGTTTCTATTAACACAAGGTTGAAATTATAAAATATGTATGTTTAGGTTAAGGTATTTATCTATGGGCCTATGCAGCCTGAAATAAATGAATTATTATTATTATTATTATTATAGAGAACGCTGCTGCCCATTCTCTAGTAAGTCTCTTAGTCGCCTCTTACGACACCCACGCGAAGATATGGGATGGTGCTATTCTTTACGTCCGACACCACACGGACGTAAAGATTGGCACCAGGCCACATCGCTCAAATAACCGATATAACCGATAGGGAAGAAAGGTTCTCTCCTGGCGACCACGACCCGGAAGACGCAGCGTTGGTAGGCCTCCCACCAGATGGACCGACGACATCGTCAAGGTAGCGGGTAATCGGTGGATTTTTGGACACTATTGTAATATCAGACTTGAGGCCCTGGTTGTTTGTATGTGTGAGTTTATATTATCTTTGTAAACGCACACACGATACAGGAGAAAGTCGTAGGGCGGGGCAACGTTTCTATTAAAAAAAAACATAAGTACTTACCGAAGGCTAGACGGGCCCGTGCCCACTCCACCCGCTTAGACTCGACCCGAAGAATTATACCAGATGTTTTACTACCAATTCAGTGTCATTTGTACAGCCAGGCAAAGTGATATTTTAATTCTAAATAATGCTTACAATACAAAGAATATTTTGAATATTTTGTTATGATACATAATTTAATTTCCTAGGCAAGTGTGCTCTACCTTAGGCCGCATTATGACTTAAGATCAGGTGAGTGGCGGCCAAATGCAAGTACTTATATAATAAGAAAAAAAAAAACTCATATACTTGTACATTATATTAAATAATAACCGTAAATAACCGTATATTATATTAAATAAAGATAAGTACTTATTTATTTCATAATTGATTTATTTATCCAAACATTATTTAAATTATACACTCTTAGTGGTGCAAGCGTTAAATCAACACTTTTCTGTCTGACTGTACATCGATTATTCCTTGGGCCGATCGTGCCTCTCTCTCACTTGTTCCGCGCTCTCGCTTGCACGCTCAGGCTCAGGCGGAACGTGACACTTTTTCGTGCCGGTTTTACACGATTTTACACGATCCCATTGTCATTTTGTCAAAAGTTCATAATCTGCTAAATTCATAATGGTCGATCATTGGTCGGTCGAATTTAAAACAACGACTGCACAATGACGTTCTAATGGTAGGTCACTGATCAAAGGAACTGTCAAAAGTTTTAGCAGATTACAAAGTCACGTCATTCAGTTGACATTTTATACGAGATTAATACCATTCTATATCATTTCTTTCAATTGCGTGTCAGTGGTTGACCATTGGAAAGTCATAATGACGCCATTATATTAGTAGCTTACCAAACTTGTCAAAATCAACAATTATGAAATCAATGATAGACTATTCTGACACTATTGTAATAGCAGACTTGAGGCCCTGGTCACGTGAAGAGTCGACCAGCCGCATAGCAATGTCTCTAAAAACAAGATGAACAATCGGGCCCCATGGCCCTATGTTTTAACCCAAAATTCAAAACATAATTATAATTTCCAACAAGGTTGTTATATTTAGGTTTTCGTTTTCGTTAGTTTATTTCTTTTTAGTCGGCAATTTCACAGTAATTTTAATTAAACCTTTTTCGATTACTTAAGTATAAACGTCAGTCATGTTTTTCAAATTTTGTTTTTTTACTGGGACCACGCACACATGAATAACAAACATCTATTGTTTAAGCCAAACACAGTACAGTCAAAGGAAAAGTATTTAATAATTAAAGATGTAAAGGTAATCAAAGGGTAAAACACCCTTTGATTAGATCAGATAAATATTTATTTTTTTATTTTACATATTTTTTCATTTGACTGTACTGCTTTGGACTTGAACAATACATTTTTCTTATTAATTTAGGCGTGGTCCTAGTCGCCGGAAGAAAAATATTATATGGAACCGGCAACTGGGACTGTAGTCCGAGTTAATTGCAGTTCCAGTCGCTGGAAACCTCCTCAATCATCGTCAACATCAAGTCAACCTTTAGATAGGTACCCACTGCTGAGCATAAGTCTCCCCCAAGGGGGAATTCAGCCGTAATCGCCATGCTTGGCCGATGCATGTTGGCGATCACAGTAGGTGTTCTGGTACTCAGAAGGACGCTGCTGCCCATATGAAAACCAAATTTCATAAAAATCGTGTAAACCGATTCGATAAGAATGTAACAGACCTACAGACAAAGTTACTTATCAATATATAATATTAAATAGTATGGATAGATTGAGAATAAGCTGGGTGGAGAGAAGGTCATGGTTAGTTAAGCTATGCTTGCCGCGGTCAGTCTATGGATAGGTGGATAGGTGAGCGCTTTGCTTCCACATTTATTGTGCGAACTGCCAGACTGTGGAATTCACTGCCCGCCTCTCTATTCCCCGATACATATAATCTGGGTATCTTCAAGGCACGAGTGAACCGGTTTATTCTAGGCAAGCGTGCTCCACCTACTTAAGATGAGGTGAGTTGCGGTCAAACGCAAGCCTATAACAATATAAAAAAAAAACCTCCCATTTTATACCATGACCCCTCCGTCCCTCGGAAAGCACGTAAAGCAGTTGGTCCCGGCTGTCATTCGTAGATCTTTGACAGTCGTTATGGATAGTCGAAAGTGAAACCAGACTTACCAAGGGGTATCATGTTACCCAGTAACTGGGTTTTGGAGGTCAGACAGGCAGTCGCTCCATGTAAAACACTGGTATTCTGGATGCTCCGTTGAGACTGGAAGTCGCACCATACACTACCCTACACTAAATACTAACACTACTAAACACCACACGGACTTACTCGTACACGCCTAGATCTTCGTTTTTATTTAGACACGTGCTATACACCCACTACGACAAGGGCCCGGAACTGTTTTTTTTTTAAACACAGGCTACCTTCTAGGGGAGCAGTAATCCTATCACTAACTAGACGAAAGATATTTTTACTTCGCCATGTGTCTAGTCTTCATTAAACAATAAAGTTTAATATTATTGTTTAAAAAAGTCTAGCCTAGATGATGATGGATTTAGAAGCTATATGTTTAATGTTGAGTAATGGAATTAACCTAGAACCTGTAAGAATGTCAGACAATAGTTATCTGGAAAAAACAAAAAATATTTAAGATCAAACAATTACAATCACGTGATGTAATGAGCAAGCTCTGATTGTGATTTTAACGAAAACACATTACCTACGGTCCTCACGTGCGCAGTGGTGTAATTCTTGTTTCTCATAAACCTGACCTTCAACGTGCTCCAAATATTTTGCCATTAACAATAATCAAAATATAAAAGCTGGAGCGAAACTGCGAAAGCTCATTTACCCGAGAACGGTTTCTCGCTCGAGAATTTGAGAGGTACGAATGTCCATGTCCGGTTTCTGAGAAGCAAATGGAGACCAAAAAAAAAATTTTCAATAAAAAGAAAACCGCCTTCAAAAACTAAAAAGTGATAAATAACTTTAGCACAGAACACACATTACTTTACTTTCGGAAGTCGGTGGCGGCGGCTTTGAGTTTGTTGTTTTGTATTGCCAAAGACTTCCGAAAGTAAAGTAATGTGTGTTCTGTGCTAAAGTAATTTATCACTTTTTAGTTTTTGAAGGTGGTTTCCTTTTTTTTGAAAAAACCTTTTATTTTTCGCTTTTTAGTGTTGCCTTAACATCCAAATCCATTAAGAAACGGCGGAACACTTAAAAGAGATTGTTAATCCCCAAAGATTGAAGAAACTAAAACGTCGTCTAAATATATTTTTTTCGGAATTTGTTGATTTTCTCAAAAAGGGCTAGATCAATTTTGGTAAAATTTATATGGGACCATTTCGGAATAACCCCCTTTGGAACAAAAAAAGAATTTTGCAAATCCGTCTATATATGACAGAGTTATGCCAGAACATACATACAAAAAAAATACAAACATTCGAATTGACAACCTCCTCCTTTTTGAAGTCGGTTAAAAATAGATCAAGAGCGAGTTGAACTCGCACTAAATGCGTGATATAAGAGGTTGACAGGTGCTTAATCTTTTAACCGCCACAGTCATGTATATATGATAAACCAAAGTCACGACTACATGACAGACTTCTATACTTACATAATTCCATAGAGTAGTAATTCGTATATAGCCTGTCGCCGAGGGTACGTTTGACAGTGGCGGTTACAGGGACTTTCCTGTGGTGCCTTACCTACAGAAAATTTAAGGCCTCCAGCCAGAGCATAAAACATAAAATACGCGACTACATACACGCTAAGGGCACCCTTTGTGGAGGACGGGCCTCGGGATAGGGCGGGTTGATTATTTAGGGACGAATTTATATTTATTTATCTATGTTATTGATCGCTGTAGGTGTTATGGTACTCAGAAGGACGCTGCTGCCCATCCTCTGTTCAATATCCCTCTGTCGCGTCCTACGACACCCACGGGTAGAAATGGGGTGGTGCTATTCGCGGCCGGCACCACACGACCTCGCGATCACGGCACGCGGCGGTAGAATATACCGCTAAGCATCATAAATAGCAAATTAAATTCTACCACTAAATGTGTTTATCTGTTTACCGTTCTCCATATTATTATAATGATAATAAATCATTTATTTCCGGTATTAAAGACCCATAACATACATACTTTACAGACTATGATACATATTTATAAGAACCTCAAAAAAATATATTATTTTACTTGTACACGAAAGAAGGGCGCGCGGCGACGTCGTATGGTGTCGCGTACTGTTCCGCGGAATCGCCGATATACGGTACCTTTCAGCCAAAAGTCTACCTTGAATACTTCCTCTCTTTGATTATACATATATACAGAACCGTAATTTTGACCTATTATCTAATCTCCATGCAGGCTGCCTACGATACTGGGCCTCAAGTCTGCTATTGCAATAGTGTCAGAATGATCTATCATTGATTTCATAATTGTTGATTTTGACAAGTTTGGTAATCTACTAATATAATGGCGTCATTATGACTTTCCAATGGTCAACTACTGACACGCCATTGAAAGAAATGATATAGAATGGTACCCTGCTCTCGTACAAAATGACAACTGACTAATAGGCGGTAATCTGCTAAGAACGTCATTGAGCAGTCATTGCTTTTAATTCGACCGAACAATGATCGACCATTATGAATTTAGCAGATTACGAACTTTTAGCAAAATGACAATGGGATCGTGTTGGAATGACGAAATTATAAAAATAGCAGACTTGGCCCCCTGTACCTGACCTACCTAGGGTAAATACGCCAAACGTCGGCCACCCCCCAATCTTCGGCCGTCTGCACATTTTGACCTATTATCTAATCTCCATGCAGGCTGCCTACGATACTGGATGCCTGCCGTAGATTAGAGCTCGAGTGCGGATCTCACTTATGGCTAAAGTTACTTTTTTTAATCGACTTCATTGCATTTTTATTTCTGAACATTGCTGCTGACTGAGCTGACTTGAGCTGACTGCCCCGTTGGTCTTGTGGTTGCAAGCGCGACTTCTGAGCGTGGGGTCCTGGATTCGATTCCCAGGTCGGGCAAAGTGTTATTGGGTTTTTCTATTAAGATTTTCTCAGTTTAACAGCCCGGAGTTGGGAAGTTGGCGGTGTAACACCCCCGTGCCTCGGATAGGTACGTGTCGTCGTTGGTCCTGCGCCTGATCTCTCTCCGGTCGTGTCGGATGCCGTCCCACCGGACTATGAGAGTGAGGGAAGAGGGAGTGCATCTGTGTTTACGCACACACTTGTGCATTATGATATCTTCTGCGTACTTGGCTGATCTCCATTGAGATTGGCCGCCGTGACCGAAATCCGGTCGGAAGATTACATTTTACATTTCTGAACATTAATCTTAATTTCATGGTTTCAAACTATTTTTCTAAAAATATATCTTTTATATAAAACTAAGTAGCTGTCTCGGCAAAAACGTTGTTTTGTCACATATGTATATTAAAAAAAAATGTGTGCTGGGATGTGTGTGGGTGGGGTGGATATCTGTGGCTGGGACACATAAGGAGTAGAAGTGAAACTTCAAAGGACAAATGGAACGCCAATGGACGAATTACTTACTTATATTTGCAATGACGAAACATTATATTAATTGTATCATCGTAATTTTCGCTTAAAACTGCAACATCTTATAACTTGTGCCACCGCCTTATCTTAGGAATGCAGTGAACTCGCTTCAAATTTTGTTGACAATAATCATAATTACTTTTTTGTTCTTCTACCTGCACTATTATAAAATTAGTAATAAGATTTATTGTTCTCATGTAAGTGACGATTGTCTTAATGAGAAATAAAGTTCTTTAAACCGAAACCGAACGCTGCCGCGTCTCACCACGCGATATATTGTCTACCCCTCCACGCGGCCGTCGTGAGTCGTGACAGAAAAATCCTAATACCCCCCGTCTATAGGGGTTTACTTCAAAAGTAGTCTACGACCTATTCTAAAACCTTCCAAATATACACAAAAAAAAAATCATAAAAAATTGTTCTGGAGAAGTTCGATAACAAACGCTATTATCGAACTTCTCCAGAACTTATATGATATATTATAAGAAATAAAGATCCTTAAGATATTAATACTCGAGTTTTTTATATGATATATTATAAATAACTAGCATTTTGCCCGCGACATCACCCGCGTGAATTTTCTCAAGGATCTTTAAATTTTTAATAATGGAATATGACTATATTCCATTATTAAAAAATTAAATATAGCATTCAGGGATAGCGTAGCTTACTATTGGTGGAAGAATTTTTGAAATCGGATGAGTAGTTTCGGAGATTAACCCCTACATACAAACTTACAAACATACAAACGATTTTTTCCTCTTGATAATATTGTATAGATAAATAAACAAATCAAAAGTAAGATCTCTACGTGCGTTGAGGACTCGAGGCACATGAGGCACCCTGTCCGAAGAACGACACGCGCGCAGTTTGTCTCCTGCCGATCCCAAGGTCACAAGTTTGTCAGAAGACATAATTTATCGAACCATCATAAACACACAAGTAAACAACAGTGTTTGTTATTACTTTCAATGTTTATTTAATACAAAATCTTTTTTTTTTCGCAAACTACAAAATGGTAAACAGTTGTGCTACCTGCGCTAAGTCAATAAAATCTAACCAATACCTACACTAAATGTAATAAATGCGATAATTGTTATCATCCCACATAAGCTTAAAGAACAGACTTCCGTAAATAATTGGAGGCTGCTAAGGCAAGCTTTGTTCAACAGTGGACGTCTTCCGGCTGATGATGATGATGAATGATGAAGGTAACCTGGTTATTTATTTATTTATAATAAGGACACCAAGAGCAATCTATAAATACGTTATTGAGACAGTTTAGGCATAAAGGAGTCGGAAAATGTAAGTTTTAGTTCATAAAATAACAAAATAAATGTTTAAATTCAATTCAAAGTTTTCGGTTTTTTTAATCCGTTATAAAACAGCATGGAATGGTAGCGGCTATGTTATTAAGCCGTACGGCTGTGTAAACAAAACATTGTCAACTGTCAGTCAACCGATTGGCGTATACAGGCTTTGTACTTTTATTATTTTCGTAACCAACGTAATTTTTTAATTATTACACCTACCTATTACAAAATATGCTTTTAATTATTTTAAATTTATATACAATTATCATATTAGTTTTTTTTAGTTTAATAAAAGGTAATAGGTTTTCGTTTTTATTATTCTTGTAATTTTTAGTTGCTTTGAAATCAATAAAAAGTTAATCTTACTGATTAAATTAAACATAAAAAAAAATATCATATTTAATATGAAATGAAATTTCATGGAATTTCATTTCCGCAGAGCAATATGGCGTCCAGTAAGAGGCGCTTTCGTCAAACTACGCGCGAAATTTGAAAATTTAAAATTTTAATTCATTTTTTAGACACTTATCGATTGAATAATGTGTTTTTTTTGGTGGCATATTAGCACTACAAAATTATATTGAGACAATTTTTAAAAATGGGTGTAATACCCTGTTCGAATAAAATAACATAAAATGAAGTCAGCATTTCAGTCACCATGCAAATAACAGAACATACTTAATGAAAATTAAAGACAAGAAAAAAAAAAATCCAGTAGACCTATTATGGTAGAGCTATTTATGCACAGGTTGTCGGAATAAAATGCACAGCTTGAGCAATTCTGACAAGCCGAAGCAATATGAACACGTCGATTTAATACCCCAACTGCTGGTAGCTTGTCTTAGAGCAGTTACTCTGAAACTTCAAACTAACATCTCGGGCTTTTAAGATCAGACCTTAAATAAGAAATTCTTGATAAAAACAAAATAGCGTGGCAAGAAGCTCATTGACGACTCCCTAGTTAAGGCTAAATTCCAAACCCTTGAACATCGCCGCACCGTATATTTTTTATTTTTATTTATTAAAAAAAAAATGTTTTACGAAATGGGGGATATAATAGGTTGACGGGCTTACGTGGATATTTATGGGGAACGTTGCAATTTAACTTGTTTAACAACTGGGAGCAGTCGATTTTGCTGTGAAGAATTTGCGTTGCCAGCCTATCGGCCTTTTATCGGGTACATTTCTGAGAGTGTGCTTTAGAATTGCGCCATTTAATTCCCCCATCCCCATTCCATCATCGGAAGAGCAGAGATACAGCGAAGCGTCACCGCTATATGGTTGATGTTCCACGGTCTCGAACCAAGCGCTTTGATTCCACATTTATTGTGCGGACTGCAAGACTGTAATTTACTGCCTGCCTCTCTGTTCCTCCTCGGTTCATCCAAGTCAAGCGTGCTCCACCTTAGGCCGCATCATCATCTAAGATCAGGGCCTGTACGAAAATCTCCAGAACCTCGTATACAGCAGTAGTGCTTGCGACCTCTAGACCAACAAGGCAGTCAGTCACACAATGAAATAAAAACCCTCTGCAGAAAACCGTACCTAATTCGGTCACACCGTTTTGGAGATAAATAATAAGTGCACATGGCGTTTTCGTTGATGGATTGTGTCCATCTCATGCGCTGCACACTTTTGCCTGGAGCTAAGACCCTAGTAGAGGCCGGTGAATCTATTATTATTCCATGTATTATTTATATAATTTACTTTTTAAATACCTATTAATAAAAGATCAAAAAAGAACATAAAAAAATAAAATAAAACAGTAGCCCACCGGTATCGGGAACAGGGTCGAAGCTACCGGCGGTCAAGGCTCCAAAGAGAGAAATCCCCTGACAATGTGGGCCGTGTCCAGAAGTACTGCCTTCTGAATCAAACCCTTGGTCCAGCTACCTACCCAACGAGAGCCTCCCTACTAAGGAGGCTCTATCCTAAATGCTGTCTCGTTGTCTCGTCTAAACATCTAAATGTTGGTCCCATTACTATTACTCAGTTATAATTTCTGATACACAGAATCTGCTTATTTTTACAGATGAACCGATTATCGCTTTTCAAAAACGAGTATCTTTTGTTTGGTTTTATTACATTTCGACCCCCCTTTTCATCCCTCTCAAGGCTGCACTACGTGCTAAATCAATCAATCCAGTGTTAGTGCACACACTTGTGTACTAAATCTCCTGTATGACCGTGACCGAAATTAGGAAAGGAGTTTGTACGTATTATTCGAGGCGAGAAACAGGTCTCGCGTAAATGAGCCTTTTATACATTTAAATCCAAGAATAAGGATTTTAAAAGGAGGAAGTCACACAAGACGTAGCTACTATATAGAAGGGCAAGGCCAAGGTCGTTTACGAAACGGGCTATAAAAAAAAACATTTTTTTTTAAGAAATCTGACACATATTCGGTATCGGAAGTCGTTGCCTTTATTTGGCCTGATTTAAAAAATGATAGCGATTTCCGAAGTTAATTTAGACCGAGGCCTATAGGAAACGCTGGCGTGAAGACTTACAGGCGTTTATGGGAGACTGGGTAGAGAGGGCAACTCATAAGTAGGAGTAGAAGGCTATGAAGAGGCTGGGCTTTGCCCACAATTTGGGACAACACAGGTTAAAAAAAGAAAAAAATACACAATGTTTTCCTTCTTTTGGGGCCCAAACAAGGAAAAAATCGGTCATAAATGAGGCTATTAACCATTGTGACGTAGTTTCGGGAGGGTTAATATAAATAATATTAGCTTTTAACCGCGACTTCGTTCGTGAGATGCAGACGAAGTCGCAGATTAAAAAGTAGGTACCTAACGTAACTTAAGTAGCTAAGTAAGTTCATAATGATTCGAAAGACACGTGGTGCCATCTATTATCATAAGAACGTTATTGTTGTTTTCCTCAAGAATAGTACCTTTTTCGCGATGAAAGGTACCTACCCTATGTCCGTTCAGCACACCTGGCCACGTATCTTCAAAACTTTCAGGATGATTGGTTCCGTGGATTAGAAGTGAAAAGGTAAATAACAACCTTACTTTCGCATTTATAATATTAGTTAAGATTTTATTCCTAAACCCGCTTGTCCATCATACCACAAAATATAAAGGTTACAGAAGGACCGCTCCCGCCATCTTCAAAAATATTTACCTAAACTTGCCAGACTCACTAGGGCTGCTACTGTATTGACTCTGTAGGTTTTATTTGTGACATTATGGAATGGATTGGCACTGGTTGAAACTTTTAGCAAGTTGTTTTTAACAAAATTTACCTGTTGGTCATAAAATGTCAATTACATCATTTGCATTTTTGACCATTCATTTTGACAACACGTGTCTCTAGTCGAGACTGAAGCACAAAATTTAAATGGTACAGAAGGACCGCTCCCGCCATCTTCAAAAATAATTAACTAAACTTGCCAGACTCACTAGGGCTGCTACTTGCTTGACTCTGTAGGTTTTATTTGTGACATTATGGAATTTTATTGACACTGGTTGGAACTTTTTGGAATTATTTTATAAGAAAAATTTTCCTGTTCGTCATGAAATGTCAATTACATCATTTATTTATTTTGACAACTGCTTGTCTGCTTGAAACTGCTTGAAAATGCCCGTAAACGTAATGTCAATGTGTGCGTGCGAAAAATGGCGGTTTGTTCTGAGTGTTCTCTATGCTCGGCCGTGCCGCAGCCGTAATTTGTGACCATACCAACCATAGATACATTATACTCACAGAGTAATATAATATACCTATATTAAACTGTACACATTGTGCCAAACTGTCAACTCTCGTGGTGGGCCGTCATGTCATTATATTTAAAATTAGAACAGCGTTTATATTATAGGTATGAATTAACTAATGAAAAAAGGTTGGATAGTGGTGAACGAACCAGTATTTTACCAGAACTTACACCTCTGCCTAACCTTTTGGGTTTTATGAGTGTGAAGTTAAGAGCCAAGTCACACCGCGCCGCGGGACCGAAATTTAGATTTTTTTCTTCTTTTTATACAGAATTGGCATATCGCAGGTCTTGCATATTATTATGAGGTGTTTTATTGCTGGATCTCGATTTCCGTGGGTGGATCGGCATTTCGATACCGGTGTTACTAATGTTGTTGTGATCAAGTTGCGCACGGTAATGCTCGGTTCTCCTCCGTCACTGATGTAATGCTCCAATCTGTAACATTAAAGGTTGCGCACTATAATGCTCGGTTCTCCTCCCTCACTGATGTAATGTTCGAATCTGTAACATCACAGGTTGCAAACTGTAATGCTCGGGTCTCCTCCCTCACTGATTTATTTTTTATTTATTTATTTAATATTAAGTACAAAGTTTTTCCATACATTAAAACAAGGCACACAATTAGACCTCTGGGGTCTGTCTTAGCATGCCATGTCCTGAGATTAGATCAACGCGCTAATTATCAATTAAGTTTTAATCAAGTTAAGGTAATGATTTTTTAGCTTATACCTTATGTTTTTAATGTTTAGTGAATCTCTAATATCAACAGGTATTTGATTAAGTAGATTGGATATAGTGAACGAAGCGGTACGCCTACCATACAAGTTATTTTTACGTGGCACTTGAAATAACTTTAATTTGGCTTGTCGCGTATTCACGTCATAATTAACAGGAATCTAAATGTCTCTGTTATCAAACTGTTCAATGAGGAACAGATACTCAGCACGCGCTAGAACTGGTAATACCTTGCAATGTTTAAATAAGCCTAGGTAATTGTCTCGATATTTTTGCTTTACATGGTTTGGTACTACAAGTTTTAATAAACGTGTTTGCAAATTCTGTATTTGATCCAGGTAAGTATTAAATGTGCGTCCATAACTGGTGAGTCCATAGGAGATTATCGACTCAGCAAGGGCTGTGTACATTTGTAGGAGGGTTCTGTACGGTATATTGCGCTTTATCACGGAAAATTTGGTGAGTATTGCACGTAACTTGTTGCATACAGATTCCACCTGGTAACTCCAATTGAATCGATTATCAATTACTAGTCCTAGATAGGTATGATATGGGACTTGCTCTATAGGCGGACAGTTGCAGTCTCGAACGTTTTTATGCAGACAATCATGACTATGGGCTATGATTTGAAAGGGATGGGAGGTAATTTATATGACTTGAATGTACGTGTATGATTTTAGTTTTTTGTGGATTCAGAACAAGTCCCATATCATGGGCCCACTTAGCCATAGCGGTAAAATCTTTTTGCAAACGTTCGGCGGCCACATTAAGGTTATTGTTTGCAGAGAGTATACAGGTGTCATCAGCGTATTGATAAAGGGAACAGAGTGTTATAATATTTTCTAGATCATTTACGTATGACAGATAGTGGAGTGGACCAGACACTGAACCTTGGGCTGTACCTTTCGTCGCGTTTACGGGTCTACTAAGGCTATTACCAATTTTAACGCGACAACTTCGACTACGAAGATATTCTTTGCACCAGTCGAGTAGTTTCCCTCTTATACCCGAATTTTCGAGTGTTTTTAATAGTGTATTGTGCCTGAGTGTGTCAAATGCCCTGCTAAAATCAATAAATATGAGTATTACATGTTGTTTTTTATCAAGGTAGTTATTAACTTAGATTTCTTACTTTGAAAGCCATATTGTGCTTTAGAAATTATGTCATTGTTTCGATAGAACGTATGTATTTGGTCGCATATAAATTTTTCAACTATTTTATTTATGGCGGGCAATATTGTTATGGGTCTATAATTTGCAAAGTCATTGAATTTACCTTTTTTATGAATGGGTCTAACTATACCTGATTTTAATTCTGACGGATATTTGCTTTGTTGAATACTCGCATTTATTAACTTCACTATTGCATTCACAATTTTATCTCCAATCATTTTGATGTCCACGATTTTTATTGTGTCATATCCAGCAGATTTATTAGTATTTAAATTATTAATGATTTTAAGGATCTTGTGAGGAGTAGCTTTTTTGAAAAATATCGATTTATCTTGTGACTTCATAAATTCGCATCTCTCCAACAAGGGTCTATCACACCCAGGCACAATATTAGACACACTGGTTTCAAATTCCGCTGCAAAATCATTAGCGATACTCAATTCATTATTTGATTCATTCAAAAAAGCATTCGTTATCACCTCATCTACAGACTTGACTATTTTACCAGTAAGTTTATTTAATATCTCCCACAGTTTTTTAGGATTATTTTGGTTCCTGCTATTTCTTCTCTGTAATAATTATTTCTAGTGTTTAATGTTATTTTATTTACTTTATTTCTTGTCTTATTGTATTCTAACTTAAGTGTTTTATTATCTGGGTCATTTTTCCATGTGATGAACAGTTTGTCTCTTTTGGTACAACTTATCCTAATTTTATTGTTAACCCATTTTTCACAATTCCTTTTGCTCGAGTTATTTATTTTTTTAGTGTATTTGCATTCATTTTAGCACTTTATAAAGTTTTCTTTTATGTACTTATATATATCATTTGCGCAATTTAACTCATCTATTTTGTTACAATCGGTGTCAGCTAATAGTGTTTTTAATTTTATATAATTAATAGACTCAATGAACTTTGGATCTCTAACTTCGGGCATAGACGCAAGCGTGACAATCGTCATGCGATGGTCCGCCAAAACAGTCCCCAGAGCAGCTGAGTACAGGTCATCAAGGCGCGATCTCACGAAAATGTGGTCAATACAGGCACAGATTAACTATTAGTTCCTTTTGGAACAGATAGTTCACTCCATAGAAAAAGATAGATACCTAACGCTATAACTGCCTACAAAATTGTTACAGCCGTTCGTGCGCGCTAAAATGTACCTTACGCACACGCTCGAGAGTATCTACTACGTTGTCTGACGTGGGGTCGGGCGATCACTTGCGTCAAATTACGCAACGCTAGGGCTGTCTATGTTATGAAATGATTACACAAAAGAATAGGTGAATAAAAAACAGTTTTTATATTTTTGTTTTTTACAGTTGGCTGGTTATTGTGTGTGTGTATATTTAAAAAAATAATAAGTATAAGTAAAATATCTAACCAAATCAGTAGGTACCTACTTATAATTACGTTTCTATTATAAAACTTTCTCCTTAACATTACACAAAGAACTCTCTATTATAAAAAAAAAATCCACAGATCTCGTGCCTCTCACGACCTTCGGGTACATTGAAAATGAATTAAAACAAACCAGTATTTCACATTTTATTTACAAATTATTCTAGATAGTAAGATTTTATAGATATCCACCCGGTTGTTTACGTTACCCAGAAACATAATGACTACGTGCCAAAATAAAAAATCAAGTGCCGTGCTCGACGAATAGCGGTCGGCAAACTTAATTTATGGCCGTTTGATAAACAAAGAACTAAAGCTAAAGAAGGCACTTGTTCAAAGGAATTTCTAAGAATTTAGCCCTGTGATAAAATAAAAACGATGCAAGAAGTTAGAACACAAGTAAAATAAGACGTTTAGTGGGATAACATATTTTTTGTACGAAATCGTACAAAATTGTTCTTATTTTGCTAGAATAATAAACTATATTAGTTTAAATAAGACATATTATATTTAATATGAACATACATGTTGTATTTTCTTACAATTACATAATTAATGTATCAAAGTAATATTTACACAACAACAATAACTAATGTATCACAATAATATTTACAATTACATAATATGCACAAAACACAATATAATACGAATCACAAATACGAAACAACAATAACTAATGTATCAAAATAATATTTACAATTACATAATATGCACAAACCACAATATAATACGAATCACAAATACGAAACAACAATAATTCATGTATCAAAATAATATTTACAATTACATGCACAAAACACAATATAAAACGAATCACAAATACGAAACAACAATAACTAATGTATCAAAATAATATTTACAATTACATAATGTGCACAATACACAATATAAAACGAATCACAAATACGAAACAACAATAATAAATGTATCAAAATAATATTTACAATTACATGCACAAAACACAATATAAAACGAATCACAAATACGTAACAACAATAACTAATGTATCAAAATAATATTTACAATTACATAATATGCACAAACCACAATATAATACGAATCACAAATACGAAACAACAATAACTAATGGATTAAGATAATATTTATAATTACATAATGTGCACAATACACAATATAATACGAATCACAAATACGAAACAACAATAAGTAATGTATCAAAATAATATTTACAACAATAAACCAAGAGCACAATAAAGTTGTAGACAAATAACACAAAACAATTTTCAATTTTACAATTTACACAAAATAAAAGAAACCAAACTTTTAATAATAAGAAATCACTAGAAATATACCTATAAATATTTTTTTAAAGAAATAATAAATTTGGAAATAAATAAAAAAATCAACAAACTTCAATCATACTACTTATAATATATCCTGCGCCGCGCACGCCTCCTGCGGTATGCTGACATTTCGCTACATAAAGGATAAGCCACAGCCTAGACCGTAAGATATAGAGAGGTCCAGTTTTTTTTTAAATGTAGCCCAACTTAATACCCCGAGGGCTTTTTTTCATTTTTTCCTTATCGCTTCTCGTTTTCGATAAATTGTCGATTTAATGCGAAAAGACACCGAAAAAATGAAACATTTTTCTACATTTTTGCGATTTTTTAAAAAAGTTTTTCAAATTTTTTTTTCACCATATTGTAGCCCTTGTTAAGACACATCTTTTGAGACCAAGAACATCTAGGTAGCCCCAAAACTCACGAGGCCAGGGCGATGTCTCACTCTGTCTGAAAGCGGAAGCGGAAGTGGCTGCGGAAGCGGAAGCGTAAGCGGTAGCGTAAGCGGCAGCGGGAATGGCAGCGGAAGCGGCAGCGGAAGCGGTAGCGGCAGCGGAAGCGGCAGCGGAAGCGGCAGCGGAAGCGGCAGCGGAAGCGGCAGCGGAGGCGGCAGTGGAAGCGGCAGCGGAAGCGGCAGCGGAAGCGGCAGCGGAAGCGGCAGCGGAAGCGGCAGCGGAAGCGGCAGCGGAAGCGGCAGCGGGAGCGGCTGCGGAACCGGAAGCAGAGGCGGCAAGCCGAAAGCGAAAGAGGAAGCAGAGGCGGCAAGCCGATAGCGGAAGCGGAAGCGGAAGCGGCAGCGGAAGCGGAAACATTTTCTACATTTTTGCGATTTTTGAAAAAAGTTTTGAGTTTTTCAAATTTTTTTTTCACCATATTGTAGCCCTTGTTAAGATATGCGGATGTGAAAGCGGAAGCGGCAGCGGAAGCGTCAGCGGAAGCGTCAGCGGAAGAGGCAGCGGAAGCGGCAGCGGAAGAGGCAGCGGAAGCGGCAGCGGAAGCGGGAGCGGCAGCGGGAGCGGCAGCGGTAGCGGCAACGGTAGCGGCAGCGGTAGCGGCAGCGGAAGTGGGAGCGGCAGCAGCAGCGGAAGCGGAAGCGGAAGCAGAAACGGAAGCGGAAGCGGAAGCGGAAGCGGCAGCGGGGGCGGAAGCGGCAGCGGAAGCGGCAGTATAAGCGGAAGCGGAAGCGGAGGCGGCAAGCCGAAAGCGGAAGCGGAAGCAGAGGCGGAAAGCCGATAGCCGAAAGCCGAAAGCCGAAAGCCGAAAGCCGAAAGCCGAAAGCCAAAAGCCGAAACCCAAAAGCCGAAAGCCGAAAGCTACATAAAGAATAAGCCACAGCCTAGACCGTAAGAGATAGAGAGGTCCAGTTTTTTTTTAAATGTAGCTCAACTTAATACCCCGGGGGCTTTTTTTCATTTTTCCTTATCGCTTCTCGTTTTCAATAAATTGTCGATTTAATGCGAAAAGACACCGAAAAAATGAGACATTTTTCTACATTTTTGCGATTTTTGAAAAAAGTTTTTGAGGTTTTCAATTTTTTTTTTCACCGTATTGTAGCCCTTGTTAAGACACATCTTTTGAGACCTAGAACATCTAGGTAGCCCCAAAACTCACGAGGCCAGGGCGATGTCTCACTCTGACTGAAATTTGGGGGCTATACTGGAAGCGATCGAAAAAACATTTTCAATGTTAAAAGAATCAACAAAGAAAAATTAAATACAAAATAATTACCTTTCCTTCTCCTTAGGTAATGTAAAAAAGAATAAACTTTTGTTGGTTGTTTTATTTCGACAGCCTACACTGCAATTTGCACGACTACCCATTATTAAAGCTGCGGTCGCAGTATCGTACGGAACTATTAATTAAACTGTATCGGAAAAAAAATCTCTGTGGTATACGTGTACACATGAGCGAGCGCGTGGCAACCCGACTGGATTTTGGACGTTCGAACGAAACGAGCCGTAGGTACTCAAGCGCTTGAGCTTAAACGAGTGACAATACTGTTAGATATCTTTACTGTGATACAGGTTTTAGTGACTAAATTACCCTTGGACTCAACTCGCGTGAAGTCTGAGATCGCACATTCAAGTCTGCACTCAGCTAATTTACTCAGATAATAACTATTTACATTATTGATAGATTTCAGGTCGATATTTATATCTCCCATCACAATAAGATCACTTTTCTTTACATAGTCTGTATTAATCACACTAGACAGTTCATTAACAAACAGATGCTTGCTTTCTTTTGGCGGTCTATACACTGCACAGATATCCATATTACGATTTTGCTGCGTTGTTAATTTGTCTATTATACATTCACAATGTCTCGTTTGAGTCTTAATTGGTTGAAACTTATCCCTATTATTAACATAGATAATAATCCCACCGCCTTTCCTGCTTTTACGTAAAATATTGTATAGTGTATTCCCGTCTAATTGATACATAGATACAATTTGTTCCGATATCCCCACTTCCGTGAGTACCACAATATCAATTCGTGATTTGGCCGAAATTAGACAGTTCATAAGATTAGCGAAATTTTTTATTAATGACCGAATGTTAACATGCAGTCAATTAATTTTTTCCGTGTTTTTAGGTAGCTTACTAAAGTAAATCAATGTAAGGTAGGTAAATCAATGTAATCAAATATCTCTTTAATATTGCTAAATAAAGCCATGATACTTATTTAAAAACATGAGAAATGATCTGTACATATTTATATTTATTCTGCGCTACTGGAATTATTTTTGACAACAAGATGTTTGATGTCGTCTTCACATCTAATCATAAATATCTTGTCTTTTCCATTACTGTCGACCTCGCCTTTCTTTACTAGTACTTTTCCATTTTGGAACCATATGTACTTAAAGTCCTGTCGCAGCTGTTGTTTAGCCATCCACATAAGTTTTCTGTTTACTTGTGATAACGCAAATCGTACGTAAACTTTTGCCAACGCTTGATTACCAGATACGTTGGACAATATATCAGCTGTTGTCAGATTACATTGTTTAGCGGAACGTCTTTAGTGTTCCCTAGTTCTAACTGTAAAACGTCTGGGTTCTGCTGCGTGCTCGAACGTTTTACGTTTTTTATCACCGACTTATCTGTGGTCATTTTTTCAGCAATATTATTCGAAATTTGCAACAGTTCTTCGTTTTTTATACAAGGGATTCCGGTTATTTCAATAATGTTATTCAATTTATCTTGGTCTGATTCGTTTAATCGCAGTTCTAAAGAAGAGATTTTGGTTTCGTAGTGGGTGATTTTATTGCAAAGATAGTTATTTTTATTTTCCATATCTTTCAGCTTTTGTTTCATCATTTTAATCGATTCGACAAAATCATCTATTTTGCCGGTACAAAATTCAATCGAAGACTGTAAGGGCTCCAGTTCTTTTTGAACTATTTTTTGAACTTCCTTAGAAATATTTGCTAACAGTTGTTTCATATCTATCGGAAACTTAGACGATGAAGTCGACATTGTAGTTGGTTCGTCAACTTCATCATCATCTTCCTCTGGGACTATAAATGATTTCCTGACCGGAGTATGTCGGTGACATTCGCTGCAAGTCCATTCCAAAGTTTCCGAGTTACGAATAGCTAGTATTTGCTTTTGTGTGAGCCCGGTGCATGTTATATTTGCATGCACGATTTTCCCACACTTGCAACATTCTAATCCTGGACTTTTAGATGTAATTGTTTTATTACAATTATCGTACTTCGGCATAATTATTATTTTGTTCAAATAGTTGGATGAATTAGATTCGTACGTACCCACACCGCTGCTACTAACGTAAAGTCTCAGCAGTGAACGCCGCGACCGAAAGGTCTTAAGCGCCGGGCACAATCCGTCGCTTACGCGTTTCAACACACACACGTTTGATGTTCTCACAAAGCGAAGTTTTATTTATTGTTTATTTTTAAGTTGTTTAAATCACCACAATGGAATAGTTTATCAATTGGTTAACTGTTAAAGTTTAAGCAAATTATTGTTTAGATTTTACACAAAACTGCACACAAATACTCGCAAAATACGCTATAAACGTTAACTGTGATGTAATGTTCGAATCTGTAACATTACAGGTTGCAAACTGTAATGCTCGGTTCTGTTCCCTCACCGATGTAATGCTAGAATCTGTAAACATTACAGGTTGCGCACTGTAATGCTCGGTTTTCCTCCCTCACTGATGTAATGCTCCAATCTGTAACATTAAAGGTTGCGCGCTGTAGTGCTAGGTTCTCCTCCCTCACTGATGTAATGTTCCAATCTGTAACATTAAAGGTTGCGCACTGTAATGCTCGGTTCTCTTCCCTCACCAATGTAACGCACAAATCTGTAACATTACAGGTTGCGCACTGTAATGCTCGGTTCTCCTCCCTCACTTATGTAATGCTCCAATCTGTAACATTACAGGTTGTGCACTGTAATGCTTGATTCTCCTCCCTGTAACAATTCTACTGCTTTTATGAAATAAAAGGCTAAGTAGACTTGTACGTTAAAATTTAATAGCTCTCACAAGAATGCGATGAGTATAAAAACAGAGATATAAAAAACAAAAACCTAGACGCACTAAGTTGTTGCAGAGATTTCCAGGCTCCACAGCCTGGCCGGGAAACAGGATCGGCCGAAGATAAGACTGCCGCGGTTGGCTCCTAGCTTTGGGACGGAATTCCCAGGGGAATCCTAACAGTAGGACCCGCCCTGGGAGTAGCAGGCACGCGACAGCTCAATGTCACGACTCAGGACTGTTACCGACTTTTGGTTGTGGACCGGTAGACTTCTAAGTAATTCAGCGTGTTACTTAGTGGACAGCGAGAGCTAGACTGACTCATTTGACAGGTTTCTTTCCTGTCGGCTCTTCCGAAATTCATATTATTTTCCAAGTATGAATTTTATTTCTGGAACGCCCATACCGTCATATAGCGGGGTATTATAGTACCGGCCAGACTCAATTATTGTAGTCTGCCAGTTATTTTTATTCGATTAATGCGTAAAGGATTTTTAAGAACACCAGATACATTTGCGGGTGTCCAGCTGTTTAGTATAAAATACAGCAATACACACAATATTATATTCGACTATTAATTTAACAGTTTGAGGGTTTTAAGTTACCACGCCAGAAACTAATTAAAAAGAATTACTGACAATTGTCAAGGTTGACAACTGTCATTGACAAACATGTCACAACAAAACATTATTTATTTTCCAGATTTATAAAAATAAACTATAATATATTTAATTAGCAGACACACAGTCTTTATGCTCGATGGACAATAATGTAAGTAGGTACCTTTAGATTATAAATAAAGTAATAAAAGATTCCATGAATCTATGAAAACAAGTATTACAAAATAGAAACAGCAATTGAGAAAAATGATTTCATGCATAAAAAAATGTCAATATAGCATATGATAAACATAATTACTATATCCCTCACTGATGTAATGCTCCAATCTGTAACATTAAAGGTTGCGCACTGTAATGCTAGGTTCTCCTCCCTCACTGATGGAATGCTTGAATCTGTAACATTACAGGTGCCGCACTGTAATGCTCGGTTCCCCTCCGTCACTGATATAATGCTCGAATCTGTAACATTATAGGTTGCGCACTGTAATGCTCGGTTCTCTTCCCTCACCAATGTAACGCACAAATCTGTAACATTACAGGTTGCGCACTGTAATGCTTGGTTCCCCTCCCTCACTGATGTAATGCTCGAATCTGTTACATTAAAGGTTGCGCACGGTAATGCTCGGTTCTCCTCCATCACTGATGTAACGCACAAATCTGTATCATTACAGGTTGCGCACTGTAATGCTCGGTTCCCCTCCCTCACTGATGTAATGCTCGAATCTGTAACATTAAAGGTTGCGCACGGTAATGCTCGGTTCTCCTCCCTCACTGATGTAACGCACAAATCTGTATCATTACAGGTTGCGCACTGTAATGCTCGGTTCTCTTCCCTCACCAATGTAACGCACAAATCTGTAACATTACAGGTTGCGCACTGTAATGCTCGGTTCTCCTCCCTCACTGATGTAATGCTCGATTCTGCAACGTTACATTACAGGTGAATGCTCCTGGTAAGGGAGTAACTTTAACTTATCTATGTTACAGTCAAAACTTGTAACCAGTCAAAACTCTTAACCAGTCAAAACTCTTAACCAGTCAAAACTACTTTTGACTGGGTTCAGTCAAAACCCTTAATAAGATAAAACGTGTTTGCGTTACAAAATCAAAAATACGGAACGCCTTAGTTATAAGAATCACTACAAACCAAAGATTTAAAAGAGTCACAAAAAAGAAACCTACCAACCTAATGGGTTTCTAAATATTAAGGATAAATTTAAACCGTTCAAAAGTAGTTTTGACTGTGACATCTATACCTCATTACTTGTTATAATTACAAACTATCAAACACGTGTTAGAGTTATACGGTAAGTACTGACCTCTCGTAATAAAAATATAAGTACATAATTATGGTTATCTACACTTTAATATTATTAATGCGAAAATAATTACCCTTCTGTATGTTCGTTTGTTTGTTTCATGATTACGGACAAACTATAAGAGGACCTAGTGTGAGTTTTTTGACCTATTCGAGGGTTAACGTAAACGTTCGCTAAATAATTGAGTGACTGAGTTATGCCCGAACATACATAAAAACATCCGAATTGATAACCTTAAAAGGACCTTAACTTCAAAAAGGAGGATTTTTGAAGTCGGTTAATAAACTTCAATTTCGAAGTCGGTGACAATCCACAATTACAAATAGAACAAAACCCACCGATTTCCCAAATGAATTGTCGAATTTATTTATTTAATATGTACAATATTTACACCTATAATAAAAAAGAGAACCTTTAACTAAAAAACGAATACAAAAAGGAATCAAAAAACTCCCCCACATCGCTGTCAACTGGGAATGTGCCCAAGAGACTGACGCATTGCCACGTTGCATGGCAATGCGTTATCTCTGACCAAGGTAAAGGCTCTTGGATCACGGGAAATGTCATATAGAAACTAAAGTTATTTTTCAGTTTGTAGTATTTGAAAGTTGTCTTTTTAACCGACTACGAAAAGTTTGCTTTAACCATTTAATCAATTAATTTGGATGATAAGAAGTGGCACTAAAAAGCGAAAAAAAAAACTTTTTACAAAAAAGACAACCGCCTTCAAATTCAAAAAAATTAAAAAATAATTTTAATGTCCGAAGTCGCTCAGTGGCAATAAAAAACTACAAACAGAACCAGTGCCGCCGACTACCGAAATTTAAGTTAACCTTTTTTATTAAAGGAGTTTTTAATCTTCGACTTAACTTACCGCGATAAACGACTTTCACGAGGACGAAGCCGCAGGGAAACACTACCTAGTTATTTATTAAGTAAGTAGGTACTTAGGTAATCATTCTAGAATAACGTATGTTTGAACTCTTTTTAAATGTCACCCAATTATTGTTTATTATTGTAAAGTAATTAGCATAAATTATTATTTTTAAAAGATTACTAATGACCTGCCCCGACTTCGCACAGATAGCAGTACCTACATATAAACCTGTAGGTCGATTCTGTAAAATTCAAACAACAACTCGCATCTCACATCGCTGTTCACTCTCACTTCGCATAAGGTTCAATATGACCTTGATATATTTGACACTTTAGATCGGGTTCGAGTGCGAAGTGAGCGTCGAAGTGACGGGGAAATTACCTTACAAAATGCCACTTCTTACGTCATCTCATACTTTATATGTCAAAATCTCCCTGTCAAATTAGTAACTCGCTGACACGCTCGCAATAGTGGCGCTAGTGTAAATTCGAATTATCAACCGAGTTTTTAGAATGCCAATCAAGAAACTCACAGCGGATTCAGATTCGAAGTTTAGAATGAGGTCTTACAGAATCACACCCCTGATTACCGACATTTTCAACAATCATCGTTATCATTATCATCATTTCAGCCGAAAGACGTCCTTTGGTGAACACCGTATGAAAATTCGTTCAGCAGTTTTCGAGTTTATCGTATTTAGGCAGACAGATAGACACACAAACGCGGCGGAGAAGTTTGTTTATAATATTATGTAGTGATTGTGATGTAGTCACATTTTGAGATACTAATCTTGTGGTATTTTTCCTCGATTAAACTGAAACTATCAAGTACATACTGAAATATTTATCACTATTAATTTTATATAGGTTTTTTTTTATCATTTCATAGGCATACGTTTGACCACTAACCACTATCTCACCTGATGGGAAGCGATGATGCGGTCTAAGATGGAGCACGCTTGCCTAGAAGTAACCTATTCACTCTTGACTTAAAGACTCCCGGGTTAATGGAAACACAGACTCAGGCAGGGAATTCCACTCCTTAGCAGTACCTGGTACCTAACATTTCGAATTAATTTCAAAAACGATAACGTTTACTGACTTTCTTTGGACCTGCAGACAAAATCCATTTTCAACCGACTTCAAAAAGAAGGAGGTTCTCAATTCGTCTGTATATTGTTTTTTTTTTTTTTGTATATTTGTTATGCGATTTCTCCGGCAAATGTAAAGCGATTTAGAAATTTATTTTCTTTTCTTTTTGATGGATAGGGTATGCCTCAAGGGTGGTCCCATATTTTGATCGAAATTAATTCAGCGCTTTTTAAAAAATCGACAGAAAGCATAAAAATATACATGGATGATGTTGTAATGTTCTCTAACCTTGTACTTTCAATCTCTGTTTTGACTGTGTTGCCTTTTTTAAATGGATTTGGATGATAAGGAAGTACTAAAAATCGAAAAATAAAAAGCTCTTTTACGAAAAACTTTAGCATATACCTAACACACATGACTTTAGTTTCGGAAGTCGGAGGCAATATAAAACATCAAACAGAACAAAGCTACCGACTTCCGAAACTAAAGTCATAAGTGTTATGTGCTAAAGTTATTTATAACTTTTGAGATTTGGAAGGCGGTTGTCTTTTTTCGTAAAAAAGTTTTTTTCTGTTAGCGTTAACGCCAACGGAAAATCAAATTATTTGCCGTTGACATATTTGCATCTCGTAACATCAGCTGAGCAAACTGCCGGACTGTGGAATTCACTGCCCGCCTCTCTGTTCCCTGATAAGTTTAATCTGGGTATCTTCAAGGCACGAGTGAACCGGTTCATCGTAGGCAAGCGTGCTCCACCTTAGTGTCCACCGTCAAATCAAGACAAGTAGGTACCTACCATATTATCAAATAATAAAATTCAAATTGCGTTCCAAAAAAGTAATTTTAAATAACTACGGTAGGTAGTACAGTCAACAGCAAAAGTAGATGATCAAAATCAGAAACTCAATACTAATTTACTAACACTAATTTATATAATTTATTACAAGTTTATTTATTAAAAGTATGTGATTGTCACACACATATTTTTGAATCACTTCGACGCCACACAGTTCTGACGCGAACTCCGTTCATTACTATTGAATTTCTGATTTTGATCATCTACTTTTGCTGTTGACTGTACCAATAAGTAAAACAAAAATCAGGAAAAAAATACAATTTACCTAAATAACATTAAATGATTTATCTTTCTTCCGGAATACATTATTTAAGATGTTACCTTCAATCCATTATTTACATGGCCATTTATAAATAATCAAAGTTATGACAACACAAGTAACAATAAACAACAATCAATAAACTTGGTTCAGTCGCATTTTAAATTACCTCTTTATACCTACTAATATTACAAAGATGTTTGTTTTGTTTGTAAAGCTGGCGCGTTCGCGTTATTTGGTTAATACAAAATTTACCCTATAAAAATTGGAATAAAGTCGATTTTGTATTAACCAAATGAGGCAAATATTTGCACAAATACACCATGTGAAGCGCCAGCTTAAGAGTAGTCTCTGCAAATACTTTCGGTCCGATTCATCATCATCATGTCAACCTTTAGTCGCCCACTGCTGGGCATAGGTCTCCGGTGTAACCGGTATTCAGAAGGACGCTGCTGCCCACCCTTTGGTTAATATCCCACTGTCACCTTCTAGTCCTCCCACGACACCCACGGGTAGAAATGGGATGGTGCTATTCACAGGCCTCTATGACCAAGGCCATTAAACCTCGCGGCCAACTTGTCATAGTGCCCATCGGGGATACATTTGCTAGTACAGTCAACAGCAAAAGTAGATGATCAAAATCAGAAATTCAATACTTTTGAATTACTTCGACGCCACACAGTTCTGACGCGAACTCCATTCATTAGTATTGAATTTCTGATTTTGATTATCTACTTTTGCTGTTGACTGTACCTACGTGATTAAGGCGTTATATCAAGTGCCTCTCTAGATATTTTGTACACATAGGTATCTTGTGGTTTATACGTGAAACGAATTTACTAAAAACCTCTGAAAATCTGTTTTTTGCACTAATTTTATCTAAACTTGGCCAACTTTGGTTTAAATTAATGTACTCATAGTTATATTGAAACAGTAAAGAAAACATCATGATTTAAATCTTGTACATGTAATGGAAATTCTGAGGTACTAAGTACAAACATTTTTACCAAATACTTTCATCATCATCATCATTTCAGCCGAAAGACGTCCACTGCTGGACATAGGCCTCCCCCTAAAGAGAGGGGTTTTGCCATAACCGCCACGCTTGGCAGGCGGATTGGCGATCGCAGTATGGTTGTTACAAAGGCACAGAGAACGCTGCTGCCCATTCTCTGGTGAGTCCCTTAGTCGCCTCTTACGACACCCACGGGAAGATATGGGATGGTGCTATTCTTTACCTCCGACACCATGCGGCCAAATACTTTACTACAAGGCTTTTTCATAAACACGTCGTATTTCCTGGAATAAGTATTGTGAAAGTCCTAGTCTTTTTCCTAGTCTTTTCCCAACAATATTGGGGTCGACTTCCAGTCTTCCGAATGCAGCTGAATACCATTGTTTTACATGTAGCGATTGCCTATCGAGCCTCCACAACCCAGTTACTTGGTAACACGATACCCCTTGGTAAGACTGGTTGCCAAACTTTCTGGCTTCTGACTACCCATAACGACTGCCAAAGTTCTACGAATGACAGCCGGGACCAATGACTTTACGTGCTTTCCGAGGCACGCAGGGAACTCTGTATGAAATAGATGGTCACCCATCCACAGACCGACCGCGGCAAGCGTAGCTTAACCTTGGACCGATCGATCTGTACGGTTTTTACTTAGCCACGAGCTCCTCCAATCACCATCAGTCACCAACACCATCAATCATAATAGGTGCGGTCCCACCATACCATTGACCATGTACCTGCTATGGTGGGTCAAAATCTTTACCACTGAGAAAATCGTTCGGGTAAGGTTAGAACTGTGACCCTAATAACCTGAAGGCAAGCGAGTGAAGTGAGCGGTGCCGCAGTAGCGGCCGCCGAGCGCCAGATCCCCTCTATTGTTGGTGAATCATTTGGGTTAGATTAGTGTGATGTATGTGTATGAAGGTACCTATAAAATAATTGTATCGTAATAAATATAGGCTATGTGGGTTAGACTGTGGGATTAAACTTGCTTTTGTGTGGAAATTCCTTTGTGTGTCAGTCCAAATATACGTGTAACCGAGAGACGTCGTTTTATTCCTGACTCCGTTCCTGGTTGAGGACTACCGAATATTTCAGTTAGGTAAGTGGTTAGTTCTAGACCCACCAGACCACCAGGGCCTCAAGCCTGCTATTACAATAGTGTCAGAATGGTCTATCATTGATTTCATAATTGTTGATTTTGACAAGTTTGATAATCTACTAATATAATGGCGTCATTATGACTTTCCAATGGTCAACCACTGACACGCCATTGAAATAAATGATAAAGAATGGTAATTAATCTCGTACAAAATGACAACTGAATGACTGACTAGGCGGTACTCTGCTAAAATTTTGACAGTTCCTTTGATCAGTGACCTACCATTAGAACGTCATTGTGCAGTCATTGCTTTTAATTCGACCGACCAATGATCAACCATTATGAATTTAGCAGATTACGAACTTTTATCAAAATGACAATGGGATCGTGTTGGAATGACGAAATTATAAAAATAGCAGACTTGGCCCCCTGGGGTATGGCCAATGGTATGGTGGGGCCGCAATGAGTCATAATCATTATTTTTTATTTTTTAGCCAACATGGGAAAGAGTCCAGATGTTATTATTACATGTTGTGGTGCCTAATGTTCTCCATGATTTGCCGTCAATGGGCATGCAAAATTTATCAAGGTTACAATAAGTAGCACACTTTTTTAAACATAACAAAAAGTAGTATCAATCATAAAATTAACATTTATATTATACCACGTGGATTACTCAACACCTCACGTCAGGTTGAATCGCATAGACCATAGATTAATAAAATTGTAGAAGTGCAACTCATAGGTAAGATTGACAACGACAGCCGATGCTATTAAAGTACATTTTTTAACAAAATGGCATCTCGTAGATCGGCCTACGAGGATGTCGATTCGTTGATCGGCAGCGAAGAGTCCTGGAATGCGGTGATATCTGCGTGTATTAGTTATCTCGCAGAAGGAGGCTGCGGTAAGAGGGAGACATTATTCTCTCACCCGGCCCGCAGCAGGCGCACCGGGCGTTGGCAGACGGCGGACAATGCCCCCCTAAATGAGTCCACGGGCCCCACAAATTGGGACCCTAGGTGGCGGCACGTAGTATTCCACACGTGCCTCTCTAATGCTGGCACTTCACATTGTACAAATATTCGCCTTACTTGGATAATACAAAGTGTACCCTGTCGTTATTGAAATAAAGTCTATTTTGTATTATCCAAGTAAGGCGAATATTTGCACTAATATGCCATGTGAAGTGGTAGCATTAGACGTCGCGGGGGAGTCAAACACCTCACTCCCCCCGCTCTGACCTAAGGAAGCCCGCCCGCTTGTCTTTTGATTATTAAGAAATGACGATAGTGTTATAATAATATTTGTCTAAATGTTTTATCGAATAGAGTATAGAATGCCCTTGGGTCGAATGTCGCTTCTGTACATTTTTACTCTATGGCAGAGAGTAATGTCGCGTCGCATTAAATTTGCATAATATTTAATTACGTAAAATTAAATAAAAACAAACTTAACATTCAAGGTTTGTCTAACGGGGATAGTACGTACCTAGTATGCATGTAGGGCATTCAACTTATGTAGTCAAGGTCAGTTTTATTTATTTATTGATAAATTGCACATTTTTCAATAAATTTGCACATTCGGCACGTGTTTTCAATTATGGCAATATAGGAAACGTTTTCGTTGTACAGTCGGTTAAAAAAAGCTTTTTTACAAAAAAGACAACCACCTGGCTTGGCTGTTCTATTTGTTGTTTTGTATTGCCACCGACTACCGAAACTAAAGTCTCAGTGTTCTGTTTTAAGGTTATTTTTCACTCTTTGGTTTTTGAAGGCGGTTCTCTTTTTTGTAAAAAAAGCTTTTTTATTTTTTGCTTTTTAGTACTTCCTTATCGTCCAAATCCATTAAGAAATGGCAACACAGTCAAAACAGAGATTGAACGTACCAGGTGAGAACATTACAACATCATCCATGTATTTTTTTTTTGCTTTAGTTGTCGATTTTTTTAAAAAGTGCTGAATCAATTTCGATAAAATGACAGTGCCAGATCCTGCCCCACCCATGTACAGAAAAGTAAATTAATGAAAATAATTGTAATGAATATAGAACCTTTCTATGGTAAATTGTTTTTCTAGAACTTGCGGATTTCGAAATACCTACCTACCCACAAAATACAAATTCATTTTACCTAAAATACAATTTAACCTATAATCAATGTCATTATTGTTTTTAGATTTAAACGGAAACCGCAAGTTCTACAGTCACTAAGACTAATGTTTAGTTATCAGCAATAAATAAACAGTAAGATGCTACATATTGCACATGACTTGTATTGGGTGGGGTAAACTTCTATAGAGTTTCTGGCATTGTCCTTTATATGGGACCACCCTTGAGGCATACCCTATTCATTAAAAAAAGAATTTTCAAAATCGCTTTACATTTCTCGGAGAAATCGCGTAACAAATATACAAAAAAAAAAACATACAGACGAATTGAGAACGTCCTTCTTTTTGAAGTCGGTTGAAAAAGTAGCTGAGCATGACACAATCGAACAAACTACAGGCAAAATATTAATCCTATCATTTTCTTTTATATTATATTTTAATAATATAATAATAATCACTTCAATTCAGATAGTTCATGTTTTACTAACAATATATGGAGTATATGGAATATATGGATATAATCCATATATTGTTAGTAAAACATGAACTTAAAAACTATGTTAGTAGAACATGCAGCTTCGACATGGAATAGATAATAATAATAATAATATGTGGGGACATTTTCACACACGGCCATCTGACCCCAAACTAGGGAGACCCTGTACTATGGGTACGTAGTACTATTAAGTATTCTGTGCTATGGGTGTCAGACAGCTGATATACATACACAAAATTTTTTTTTTTCTAAATACATACATATATAGATAAACAACACCCAGACACAAAGCAAACACAAGTGCTCATCACACCAATGTTTACCCTGGGCGGGAATCAGACGAACGGGCAATTAAATTTCCCCACCATGACATTCAGGAGACTGTTCGAGCTACCGCGGACACTCTGCAGCAGCGGCGCGGCGCGCTTACGTCTGATCGCCTGGAAGCCGTCAGTGTGCGCTTCAGCAAACATTCCCGAAGCACTGCAAAAGCGCGGCAGCCCCAACAGCATCCTGAATGCATTGTTATATTGAACTCGAAGAGCATTGATGACTTTCCGCGTACAGCTTGTCCAGACGAGGCTACACGAGTACGTACTCTGACAATATGCTTTAAAAAACGTCAGTTTTACTTCGCCTGTACAGCGAGCAAACCTACGGACAAGCATGTTACATCGAACCGCCAATGCTCTTCGCTCCCTTTCTACATCCAGATCATCTTTAATGTCTGTGGTAACAATATGGCGCAGATATTTAAATTGTAGAACACGATTTAGGACACCACCTGCTAGCTTAAAAGAAGGGTAACTTTCTGAGGACTTTGTTCCAAAAATAAGAACCTCACTCTTTTTGGTATTATATTTTAAACCGTGCTCCTCAACATACCTCTCACAAACATTCAACAACTTTCTCATGATACTGATGAGCTCAATAGGGCCTTAACATCTGCGTAACTAATACTATTAAAAGCCACTCCATCAATATAGCAACCGGCCTGCAAGTTACTGAGCTCACCAATGAGACCGTCTATGTACAGGTTAAACAAAATCGGAGAAGTCAAACCACCCAGTCTGTTCCCACATTGCAACCTATACTCATCAGAACAAGCATCTATCTTTTCATTTATTCATAATCAAGTAACATCACTCACAATCAATACAATTTCAATAACAATACAAACTTAAAAGACATTCTATTAAATTAAACTTATAAAATTCATTCACATTACATCATTGGTCGTATTTAAATAAAAATAAACACAACCATTATAAACTAATTGTTTAATTAGTTCATATTTTATGTGGATACCAAAAATCCTATCATTATCATCATCACATCAGCCTATTGCCGTCCACTGCTGAACGTAGGCCTCCTCCAGAGATCGCCGCTCTTTTACGATTTTCTTGCTCGATGTCTCATCATCTGCCTAACCTTTTCCCAACTATATTGGGGTCGGCTTCCAGTCTAACCGGATGCAGCTGAATACCAGTGTTTTACTGGAGCGACTGCCTATCGGACCTCCACAACTCAGTTACTGGGTAACACGATACCCTTGGTAAGACTGGTTGTCAGACTTTCTGGCTTCTGACTGCCCGTAACGACTGCCAAAGATCTACAAATAAAAAAAAACAAAAAATAAAAAAGGACCTCCTCCTTCCCTCTTTTGCTCGATGTCTAATGTTGATCGATGAATAATGTTATGGAACCCTTCGTGAACGAATCCGTATTCGTACTCGGCCAGTTTTTAACATGTAAACTTGACATAATAATGGGCAATCAAACGTCGTGATGGCCCAGTGGTTTAGGGTTCGAAACCGGACACTAGAAGGACCAATATGATTTTTATTTTCAATTTCAATGTGCTGTCTAATGCCGGCACTTCACATGGCGTATTTGTACAAATATTCGCCTTACTTGGATAATACAAAGTATACCCCTATCGTTATTGAAATAAAGTATATTTTGTATTATCCAAGTAAGGCGAATATTTGCACAAATACGCAATGTGAAGTTGTAACATTAGATAATCTTTGACATCACTGAAATCGGTGAAGAAAACATCGTGAGGGAACCTGGGGTGTGATTCTGTAAGACCTCATTCTAAACTTTGAATCTGAATCCGCTGTGAGTTTCTTCGAACTCGGTTGATAATTCGAATTTACACTAGCGGCAGCGAGCGTGTCAGCGAGTTAAACTAAATTCACAGGGAGATTTTGACAGATAAAGTATAAGATGATGATAAGGTAATTTCCCCGTCACTTTGACGCTTACTTCGCACTCGAACCCGATTCAAAGTTTCAAATATATCAAGGTCATATTGAACCTTATGCGAAGTGAGAGTGAATAGCGATGTGAAATGCGAGTTGTTGTTTGAATTTTACAGAATCGACCTACTGGACTTATGGAATCACAATGATTCCATACAAATTGATATAAGCACACGTTTACGTTAATTACCGCGACGACTAAAAGACTTTCTCAAGAAAAGAGAAGGAAAGAAAGAGAAACATATTTATTCGAACTCGATCGTAAGCTCCAATTTGTATTGAAACTGGAACAGCGCAGTCTAGTGGCAACAATCGGAAACACAATAATATTGAACTGTTAATTAGGAGACACAACAGTTAAACACTGACAAATGACCAATATTTAACTGTTAATTAGGAGACACAACAGTTAAACACTGATAAATGACCAATATTTAACTGTTAATTAGGAGACACAACAGTTAAACACTGATAAATGACCAATATTTAACTGTTAATTAGGAGACACAACAGTTAAACACTGACAAATGACCAATATTTAACTGTTAATTAGGAGACACAACAGCTAAACACTGACAAATGACCAATATTTAACTGTTAATTAGGAGACACAACAGTTAAACACTGACAAATGACCAATATTTAACTGTTAATTAGGAGACACAACAGTTAAACACTGACAAATGACCAATATTTGGCTGAACATTTAAAGGGTTAAGCGATCGTTCGAATAAAAATTCACAAGACAAGAGGGCCTCCTCTTGTCGAGCATCGAACTGCCCGAGATTGGGAATCCCATACATTTGCCGACTTACAGTCTTCATTGAAGAACGCGACTGACCAACCTCACCAACCATTGATTCTCCCTTCTACAGCTATCTATAAAATTAACAAAAAAGACAACCGCCTTCAAAAAGTAAAAACTAACTTTCAATTCGGAAGTCGGCGGCTTTCAATTAAAAAAGAATCATCGAAATCGGACTAGATTAAAAAAAGTTATGCGTGGTCAAACATAAAAATAAATATTTAAAAAATAAAATAAATGTTCTTAAAATGAAAACGACTAGGCCAAACAATGTTAAATATGTATGGGGCCAAATGGCAACTATTCAAAAAAAAACTAAAGAAGAATCACGTAAATCGGATCATAAATCTCAGAGTAATCGATGTACATACATAAAAAAAAACAACCGAATTGAGAACCTCCTCCTTTTTGAAGTCGGTTAAAAAGACGGGTGCATTGGCACGTCAGCAAAAAAAATGGGTTAACAGGTCAAATTATCATTCTTAACACGCTTTTATTAGTTTCTTTGTAAAAAAAACCTGTTTTTATAGGTATTTTTTATATTATTTATGGCATGTGAGTTCATAACAAATTCAAGAAAAAAGAGATGGTCAGTTCAAATAACAATACGAAATAGATAGTTATAACGCCATTGAATAGGTTTTGAATACTCAAACTAACTAAAGAGAAGAAGTTTGTGTGCGTTGACAATACTTTTCTAGAAGATAAGAAGGGACGGAGAGAGAGTTGAGCCCTACTCAACTCTCTCTCCGTCCCTTCTTATCTAATGTCTCGCTTTCAATATTCACACGCTAGAAATTTGTGATCTTCTAATAATCTTCTCTTGCTGTGCCCTTCTCATACTTCTGATTTTGTCCTCTCTTCCTTTCATATCCAGTGCATTCTTCTTTGGAACGAGCTTCCTCTCAATATCAGGACGGCCACCAATCGGTATGCAAATTAAACGGAAATTGCGGATATACTTTCGACGTAAGTAAGCAGAGTTATCTCATAACGTCTTTTCGTCTTATATTAGTTACATATTTTTGTATATTACTTTACCTATTTTGTTAACTTTCAACTATGCACAATATGGCATTTTATCTCTTCACCACCCTTAGTTGACTGATAGAGAATGCCTAAGCCATTAAATCCGCCTTTGCACCTTTGTGCATTAAGTTGAACCATTAAACTCCCTCTTTCAAAATTAAACGCCCTCTGGTCGAGCATAGAACTGCCCCAGATTGGGAGTCCCATATATAGGTACTGAACACCCTCAACAGCCATTGGTGCTCTATTCTGCAGCTACATATAAAACAACGAGTTCATAAGTTCATGGTCACAAAAGTAAAAAAAAAATTGAATAGTGGAAATTATTATTATGTACACGCTTTTATTAGCCTTTTTGTTAACAACTTAGTTTTTGTTGGTATTTTTTTATATTATTTATGGCATGTGAGTTTCTAACAAAATCAAGAAAAAAAAAACGTAGGCAGGTATTTAATAAAATAAAATAATTATACCATAGGTTGGTATAATTATTTTTTTGTCCAACTAAAGGGTAATGGCCTCTTCTCAGATCAGCACGCTTGCTCAAGGCGCGTTGGTGATATTAATGATTAGGCCGTGGGGTGTGAATTTGCACCCACCCATTTCATACCGACTTCCCGAACGTGTCGTAGAAGGCGATTAAGGAAAATCCCGAAGTTGGGTAGCAGCGCCTCTGCGATCCCCAAATCGCCTGCCACAGTGTGGCAGTGTGTCAGGACGTCTTCCGGCTGATAATGATTAATTATTAAGAGCGCCCTTCCCCATCGAACGAACTTCAACGCGAGCGAGATTGATTTTTTTTTTGTTTCAACCAACGCAAAGCTCGAAAACAAACGAGTGAGTGAGAACGCGATAACATCACAGGAAAACTGGCGCGCGGAAATTTTACAAAACTTGTTCCAGGACATACGTGTTTTTGAAAAAGTCTTACAGGTTTTTGGTAATAGTGTTTGTAATTTAGAATCACCATTACATGTGCAAGGTTCGTATGAAGCTGTTTTTTTACTTTTTCAATGTAAGAGTGCATTATGAACGGCCAAAGTTCAGATAAAATTGTGCAAAAAAGCTGATTTTCGGACGAGTTAACTGAATTAGTTACTCAAAAAAGTTTATTATTGGCTTCATACAAACTTAGATTTTAACCACAAGATACCTGTGTATGAAAAATATTTGGAAAATAATTTGTTATAACGCCGTAATCGCGTACGAGCGTTTGTTTGGGAAATATGACGGGATGGGCGCTCTTAAGTCCAGGTTTTCTCACGATGTTTATCTTCATTGTTAAATAACATACATTCAGCAAACGATGAGTGGAATAAATGTCGGCGCAAGAAGGTGCGTGACTAATCAAGGACCGCCATGGAGCATCGCGCGACCGACGAGTAAAAAGAACTATTTAATAAGAAGAAAACAATGTAGAATCAAATATGTTGTCAATGGCTGTTCCTTTTGATTGAAAGACGTTTGTGATTTTATTAATTATTAAAATACTAAAATTGAAGAAAGCGTTTCTTATATCAATCTGTGATCGAGTTGACCGTAAACATTCATTGATGTCCAAGATAAACTCAGAAAATAAATAATGTAATGAAGATAAATAAAAAATCGATAATCAGTGAACTTGTTAATCTATAAATGTGTAGATTAAACAATTTCACTTGGGCTCTGGCCATCAAAAATGTGCAAAACTAGATTATAATTAGCATTAATATTTTTTTGTTTAGTTTGCATTTCTAGTTGAATTTAGCCTGAATCCTGAAGACGTTTATCTAAACATCCCACCCTATTTTTTTCTGTATGCCGCGCCGTGGGTATATATCCCCCCTATTAAGCTGCCCAACAACCTTTGTGTTAATGCCGTGTCCGACTATTCCCCATAGACTCATTTATTTCAAATAAACTACTATTTTTCATCCCTTCTATTCGAAAAGTGTCGTTTTGTTTCTCTATAAGCGGGAGTAAAGTAAAGTAGCTCTTTGCTCCACTAGACTTTTTAGCGGGCAGTAATGAGATTTGAATTTGGAACATGAATCGTTCATTGAAATTGATCGCAAATTGTATAAATTACTGACTGTGCGGTGTCGGGAGGCGCGGTAACTAAAAAAAAAAAGTATCAAATATAAATTTGTAATTGACCTTTTTACATTCATGTAATTTTTTTTAATTAAACTTTTTTATTAATTACTTAAACTCTCTTATTTAAGTATTTTCTCATAGAAGGAGATGAAAAGTAGAGTATATGACGTAAGAGCAAAAACATTTTTCCCTCAGGCGATGTATTTTGAATCCCTCGTTACGCTCAGGATTCTATTTTAGAATCCCTCGCCACAGTATTACAATATTGTAATACTGTGCCCTCGCTATGCTGAGGATTCAAAACAGCGCCCTCGCCGTAAAAATATTATTTTGCTCCCTTGTCATACAATCTACTATTTTTTGTTCCAAACATGACCCGAGTAGAAAACATTTGGTTAGGTTTAGGAATTGGGTGTAGGTCATCAGGTAGCTGACCGCTACATCTTTATTTATGATACTAGTTTTACTAGTATTACTTAACGTTAACTTAGCCTTGCACTAAGTTAGCTAGGTACTAAACCGAGACATCAAGGACATTACTTTCTAAAAATCTAGATAAAGCGATCTCACGTGTCGCAGTTTGCCAATGAAACGTATTGTCGACGGAAAATTATAAGTAGACAAGATATTTTATCCACGACTAAATGGAGGAGAATGTCTGACAACCAGTCTTACTAAGGGGTGTCGTCATTTTCTGCATCTGAGTCTTACCCAACTATTTTGGAGTCGGCTTTCAGTCTAACAGGATGCAGCTGAATACCAGTGTGGTTTACGCTCCGCTCGCCCCATGGATCTTGCCCCTTTCGATGGTTAGGTTAGGGGGTTAGGGGGCAGGGGGAGGGGGAGGGGGTGGGCGTTCGTTTAGGGGTTTTGACGACACGGTTGGCGCAGTGGCTGAGCGATCGACTGCTGCGCAGCGTGTAGCGGGTTCGATTCCCGCCCAGGGTAAACATTTGTGTGATGAGCACTTGTGTTTGGCTTGTGTCTGGGTGTTGTTTATCTATATACGTATGTATTTACAAAAAAAAAATGTATTGTGTATGTATATCAGCTGTCTGACACCGATAGTACAGGGTCTCCCTAGTTTGGGGTCAGATGGCCGTGTGTGAAAATGTCCCCACATATATTATTATTATTATTAATTTTAGACTTTCTATTTTTGCTATAAGTTTTGTTTTTTTTTTTGTTTAATATCAACACACTTGCTCATAAAATTGCTCTAATTTCACCGCAATTAGGCACATAATGACACCTGTAATCAAACTGTGACTTTTTCATTGCTATTATTCACAAGTGAGATATAGGGTTTTTTTTATTTTATTGGTTTAGTTGTGTTCTTGAAAAGTTTCGATACAAAAAAGATCGTGTTCAACAGTACAAATAAATTAATATTTAAAGCACTGTTTATGTTTATTTTTAGTTATTTGTTTGTAAGTTAACTTATTGTACCTATTCAATGCAACTTCGTATTTAAATAGACAATTTCACATAAACGTTTTTAATAAATAAAACTTTCACTTTTGTTTTCTCTGTAATAAAGAAAACTTTGAATTCCCCATTTTATACGTGGCTAGAACGCTATCCGCGAAAAGACAAAAAAAAAGAAACCTCATTCTTTTAGTCTATGGCCGATCGCCATTGTATAATGCGCGCGCATTGGAAACTGATTATTTTTTCCCGCCATTGCGAAAAAAAAATCACAACTCTTTTTCACTGTTGAAAATGATTTTTTTGTATTATTTTCTTCACAAGTGTGTTGAAAAACGTCGTATGATACACGTGTGTATTGATGATTACCGTCCTCGGCTCTCTTAAGAGGCTTCATTTCATCAAACGCTTAGAAAGTTTGTGCACACTATTTCATATCTGCTTCATTCTGCTATCTGCACGCTGCATGCTTGCTTGCATGCTGCAAGCATGCAGCATGCAAGCAAGCATGCAAGCAAGCATGCAGCATGCAAGCAAGCATGCAGCGTGCAAACAAGCATGAAACATGCAAGCAGGCATGCAACATGCACAAGCATTGTTTCTGTCACGGCTCCGGCGCTGCGGGGTCTGAGCGGCCCCACGCGAGCTTATCGTCGCAGATGGTTTTAATGCTCACACCGCAGCTTCGGCTTGCTTCTCCTCTCAATGGCGCCTCAGCGGTAATCACCAACATTACACACTAGTACCATAATGTACTATTTCACACCACCACCACCACCATCGACCATGTCAAATTATAATAATATGTCATGCAAACCTAACCTAAAGTACGTCATTTAAGACCCGAGGTCTAGCAGGGCATTAATATTGTAATGAATTTTATTATGACCCGCTGGTCATTAATGTGATTTGAGTTTGGAACATAAAGTAGAATACGAATATTCACCATTAAGATCTGCTTCAGATTATTAAACAAAGGGCAGATAGACCGGTCGGAACACTGAGAGTGAAGTCAAAAAAGCAAATACAAATTCAAAAGCGAATACTTACCTACAATCTCGTGATTGTATCTATTCGCTTTTGAATTTGTATTTGTATTTTTATTTGTTATTTTTCACGATGCGGCGTTTCATATTATACTGACTCGTGTCAGTACAGCACGAAGCGCGTTGTAGGTATTCGCTTTTGAATTTGTATTTGCTTTTTTGGCTTCACTCTCAGTGTTCCGCGCTGTATATCTGCCTTTTGTTTCATAATCTGAGGCGCGAATACTAAAAATTGCTTCGCTTTGTTATACAACAAATTACATATCAGCAAATTGCCACAAAAATGTCGAGTGACTATAGTGATTTGACTCCGGAGTACATTAAATCCTTCATTGAAGTCATTGGTATTACCAACAATCTACTCTTAATTCTAGTAAGTACTATTGTTTTTATTGTCTCGTAGATTGTGTGAAAAGTAGAGTAGGTATGCTTCTCGGGGATAAAGGTGCCTTCGTCTTGTGCGATCTTGAATCCCACGCTGCACTCAGGATTCTTGTCTTAACTCCCTCGCTTTGCTCTAGAGTTAACTCTAATCTCCCTCGCTCCGCTCAGGAGTTAACGCTAGAATCCTTCGTTTTGCTCGGGATTCAATACGGCGCCCGCTACATAAGCCACTACTTTAACCCCTTGATGCATAATCTACTATTTTTTTTTATAAGGGAGCTAAGGATCTCCGAGTATTTTTGTTGGTAATATGACTAATTAAATAACAACGCGACCCTGAGCTGAAGTGGCCTAATTAGTAAAGGATCAACATTTGTCACTCGGGGAGCGTTTATAACCACGTTTATGTGCGCCTATGTGCGCCTTTTTAGTGACTTCAAAAAAGGGAGAAAGGTTGTCACTACCGACTGAATGTCTATGGCTGTGTGTGTGACTGTATGTTCGTTTTATGTACGTTTGTTGCGCGATTTCTCCGGCAATAATAATAGGGTATTTTACTCTATACGAGAAAAAATCTATAAATATGTTATTGAGACAGTTTAGGCATAAAGCAGTCGGAAAATGTAAGTTTTAGTTCATAAAATAACAAAACAATTTTTTAAATTCAATTTAAAGTTTTCAGTATTTTTAATCTGTTGTAAAACACCGTGAAATAGTAGCGGCCATGTTATTACGCCTTAAGGCTGTGTAAACAAAAAATTGTCAACTGTCAGTCAACTGATTGGTGTAATATAGGCTTTGTACTTTTATTATTTTCGTAACCAACGTAATTTTTTCGTTATTACACCTATTACAAAATATGCTTTTAATTATTTTTAAATGATATACAATTATCATATTTAATAAGAGCTCATTTGATACAAAACGAACTGACGTCATTTACGCTGAGCAATATGGCGTCCAGTAAGAGGCGTTATCGTCAAACTACGCGCGAAATTTGAAAATTTAAAATTTAGATGCATTTTTATGGCACTTATCGATTGAATAAAAATTTTGTGGTTTTTTTGGTGGCATATTAGCACTACAGAATTTCATTGAGACACTTTTCAAACATTGGTGTAATACCCTATTGTAAATTGATTTTAAAAGTTTTTAGTCATAGGGACCATATAAATTTAATGGAAATATTCCTCCTCTAAGGGTGAGAAATTAAAGGATGACTTATTCCGTTTTTTGTGTTACCTTTTCTTGAAGAATTTGAATGATAACAGATGGAAAAATGACAACTGCCTTCAAAAACGAAACTGCCGCCCGCGCCGCCCATCTTCCGAAATTATTATGCGTTCTGTGCTAAAGTTATTTATCACTTTTTAGGTTTTGAAGTCGGTTGTCTTTTAGTAAAAAGTTTTTTTTTTTTTTAACTTGTAATATTTAAACAGTCTGTATGAGTAAGTTCTGTCGGTCAATGAGAGTTTCATAATAAATACATTTTCATCCCACCATCTCGGAAAGAGTATTTTTAATCTTCAATATCTGAGTGGAAAAGCCGTTTTTATTCTCTAGAGGTTAAAGTAAATTGAATTTAGAACATCGTGTGCACTAAGTTTGTGAATTAAAAAAAAACATTAAACCTATTTACTGCTACCTCTATGGTGTCGAATATATCATACAACTTTTTTTTAATTTGTTAAAAACTCAGACTTTGTAAACGTTTTTTTTTTTTGCATTTAGTCATTTCCTCGCTGAGGTGGAATGAAAAGTTACGTGCTCTCCCTTATTCCCTCGCTAACGCTCAGGATTCTAATTTTGAATCACTCGCTGCGCTCGTGATTCAATTTTAGAATCCTTCGCTTGCTCGGTCATCAAAATTGAACACGCGGTTAAAAAGCAACTTTGCACTCTTGTATAACAAATAACTATTTTAGCCGCGACACTAGTCAAACTGGTTGAAACAGCTTTGACCCACAGTTCTAAACTATACTTAAATATTAGATAATCTATTCTACAGACACTTAAGTAACTTTAATAAGTGTTTAAAGACACGAACGTAGGTATAAGTGCCTAACTGATTGATTGGAGAATATGATAATATTTTCCATATAAACCTTGGTGATACAAAATGTGTCAAATACCAATGCTGCCATTTTCATTAAATATGCACATTTACCTTAAATGGACGATTGTTTGATATGTAAATCCAGAGGTACCTACTGAATCAAACAGTGCCGGACAATAGGCTTATTTAAAATCCTAATCGCTTTCAAGGAATTATTTACTCTAGAGTGAATGACGGAATGTAACTGCCGTCTTGCTCTTTAATTAACTCCTTTTGCTCAACAGTTCGACGTACAGAATGCACAGACAAATAAATGCACTAATAGAAGTACTTAGAGGTCAAAATACCTTGTTATGTTCATTCGTTTTTAATACCTACTGTTTTGAAAATATTAAATATATTATAATAGTCAAGAAACATTTATCTGAAATTAAAAATCTCAAAACTATAAATCTCGTAATTAATCTTTCCGGTCTCAATATAGGTACGGAATCAAAAGTATTTAATAAAATGAGCTAAATCTTCCGGTGTAAGGAATAATGCGAGCCAAATTATTCGAGGAACCAAGTGAGCCAAACGAATAAAGGAATAAATAATGGGAATCATATCCGAATCCGGAGTCGGAATTAATAATGAAATGATAATTGTAATGATTAAGTATAAGCCAATGATATTCTAATAAAGTATATGTCTGTTAATACAAAGAAGATGTCTTAGATTATTGATAGACCTATCAATAATCTAAAGAAGATGATTTATTTTCGGTCATCAGATTAACATTTATCCAAAAAGAGGAAAAAAATAGTTACCACGGATTGAGGAAAAATATTGTTAAAATAGCTAATAGTTTTTTCTTAGATTATTAATAGGTCTCCGCGAAGACCTATCAATAATCTAATGGAGTTTTTTAATTATTGTCATATATTCAACAAAGCGTCTAATACTTTACATAACCTGCTTTCGTTCCGAAATCCATGTATTATCAAAACATAACATCAAGTAGACGATAAATATAAAAGGTTGTTTGTTCTTCTCTTATATATTAAGTAAAAATGACTATAAGAATAAAATAAAATAAATACTTTACACCAGACCTTGATCCATATGATAGCAGCATTATTTCAATTTTGTAAATGTGAGTACCATGGAGCCATATATTAAGTAAATTATTATGTGTTTGACTTAAATGAGCATGGCGGTTGAGAGAATTGTCATACTCACTCAAATGTCTCGCTGATGGTGGCGCGTGTGTTGGATCATTCAGCTCCCTCCAAAATGGCTGAGCTGAATGGTGCTGATTCACGCGTGATGTTCGTGAACGGCACTGAACGGGCGCTGTCTGTAGAGATTGGTCAGCTCTTAACTGCCATGGTTTTTATCTTGATTATTTTTTATATTTTGTATTTCTAGATTATCTTCATTGTTTTCACATATAGAAGCAACAAGAATAATGTAAGCAGTATTTTGTAAAAACCTGATTTTAAAAGAGTGTCCGTGGAGTTTCTTGCTCGTTCTTCTCCATAGAGACCTACCTACATTTTGGCACGAGCAACTAGCTTCAACTTTCTGACTAACTGACCGACTCCTTGACAATTCAAAAATGCCTGTAAATGGTTTAATTGAAATAAATGCTTTGACTTTGATATAATACTCAGTACTTAAAAACTACGTTAGTAAGTAAGTATGTAATATGTTCATTCATATAGGTATCTGTTGCACCTGTACGCAAAATACGCGCTGAGACGTACAATACGGTCAACGTAACTTGGCGCGTCTGAAGTTAGCTGTTTGGCTGCGCAATGGAACTTTTAGGAACGCAATTGTCTACTGCGCAGCTAATCGGCTAACTTCAGACGCGCCAAGTTACGTTGACCGTACTGTAGAGTTGCGAACACCAACCCGTCATACTATTACTATGTACTACTATCTGTTGCACTCATTTGACATACCGGGTGCATGCATAAGTACAGTCACGAGCAAAAACATGTAAACAGTTGGTCTCATTCTAAACAGATTTTCTCTTAAACTATTGATTGAAATTTTATGGGGTGACGAATAGGGTATTGTTGATCCCAAACTACTATAAAATAGACTTTATCTATAAGTTCGACATAGTTATTTCACGAGAAAATTGCTCTTGAATTTGGCAATCTGTATACATATTTATGCTCGTGATTGTACATGCACCCAATGCGCCATAATGGCGCAACATGACTTTTCACTAATGACTTTCAAAATGCTGTTGACGTTCCCACGCACTCTGCGCATCATGGATGCAATCCTTTTTCGCAGCATGGTATTGAAATCATCAGAACAATATAAATATTAGTACAGTACGGTCAACGTATCTTGGCGCGTCTGAAGTTAGCCGATTAGCTGCGCAGTAGACAATTTCGTTCCTAAAAGTTCCATTGCGCAGCCAAAAAGCTAACTTCAGACGCGCCAAGTTACGTTGACCGTATTGTACTACCATACAGTAGTGACACGCTCCGCCTCCCTCTGAAACTGATCCTCACCGCTTCCCGCGTCGAACGACTGCTCTGGGAACTGGGTAGTAGTGTAGGCAATTATATGGTTTCGTTTCTATGGAGTGTCGCTTGCTCAGGATATTTTTTCGTGATTTTAGTATTTGTTGATAGAGCGGCAACAGAAATACATCTGTGAAAATTTCAACTGTATAGCTATCACGGTTCACGAGATACAGCCTGGTGACTGACAGCCAGACGGACAATAGAGTCTTAGTTATAGGTTCCAGTTTTTACCTTTTGGGTACAGAACCCAAAACACATAAGAAAATTTTAATTTTGCGGACCATTTCGCCTGTTGACAGCAATGATAAAATACACTTAGATGCGTTACCCGCGCTCAATAATGGCAATATTAAAGCAAGGCAATTGCCGGGGTTTCACTTAGTCACGTACCACCCAGTGTCGCGGCTATACGTCAGTATCGCTCGTAATTCACACATAACTGACGTAACAAAATTTGTATGTATGTTTATCTTTTTCTAACAGGTGTACGCTGTATGCTTATGTCCTCTTCTTTGCACTGTATGATTGGATGTGCCTACTGGTATGTAGATATAAAATTTTGCGCCGTTTTAAAGTGCACTAATGTTCGTGTATGACGCGTCTATTTATAATACGTCATTGGTTGACAGCCCCTATGTATCCAATTCGTACACAATTTTCATTTAGCTCATTCGGCTATCACCAGCCACCGTCACACACAGCTGTCAAAAGTCAGTAGGTAGGTGGCGAAATGAGAGTAAATTATTGTCCCAAATGTCAATAGAAATTATATCATTGTTCTGTGACCCCTTAATGATAACAGGGGTGACTGATAACACTGATAACTGAACCTAGTGCGGGCCAAAGTGTCATATCGGATAGTTAGAAAGTAACTTATCGGATATGTTCCAAGTTGATATTATTTTAGGTCACTTGTTTTTTTTTGGGACAAGGAAGTGAAGTCAAATATATATATATTTTTTTAATATTGTTATAGGTTTGCGTTTGGCCGCAACTCACCTGGGCCTCAAGTCTGCTATTACAATAGTGTCAGAATGGTCTATCATTGATTTTCATAATGACGCCATTATATTAGTAGATTACCAAACTTGTCAAAATCAACAATTATGAAATCAATTATAGACCATTCTGACACTATTGTAATAGCAGACTTGAGGCCCTGATCTTAAGAGAGCCCATCCCCATCGAACAAACTTCAACGCGAGCGTGATTGATTTTTTTTTGTTTCAACCAACGCAAAGCTCGAAAACAAACGAGTGAGTGAGAACGCGATAACATTACAGGAAAATTGGCGCGCGGAAATTTCACAAAACTTGTTCCAGGACATGCGTGTTTTTGAAAAAGCCTTACTAGTTTTTGGTAAATATGTTTATAATTTAGAATGTCCATTACATGTGCAAGGTTTCTATGAAGCTGTTTTTTTACTTTTTCAATGTATGAGTGCATTATGACCAGCCATAGTTCAGATAAAATTGTGCAAAAAAGCTGATTTTCGGACGTGTTTACTGAATTTGTTTCTCAAAAATGTTTATTTTTGGCTTCATACAAACCTAGATTTAAACCACAAGATACTGTGACCTGTGTGTTAAAAATATTTGAAAAATAATTTGTTATAATGCCGTAATAATAATATGTGGGGACATTTTCACACACGGCCATTTGACCCCAAACTAGGAAGACCCTGTACTATGGGTGTCAGACAGCTGATATACATACACAAATACATTTTTTTTTGTAAATACATACATATATAGATAAACAACACCCAGACACAAGGCAAACACAAGTGCTCATCACACAAACGTTTACCCTTGGCGGGAATCGAACCCGCAACACGTTGCGCAGCAGTCGATCGCTCAGCCACTGCGCCAACCGTGTCGTCATCGCTTACGAGCGTTTGTATGGGAAATATGACGGGTTGGGCGCTCTTAAGGGATGAAGCCTAAGGTGGAGCACGCTTGCCTAGGATAAACCGGCTCACTCGTGCCTTGAAGATACCCAGATTATATGTATCGGGGAATAGAGAAGCGGGCAGTGAATTCCACAGTCTGGCAGTTCGCACAATAAATGTGGAAGCAAATTTAAGCGCTTGGTACGAGACCGTGGAACTTCATCATTTATTTCAATTGGACCATTCAAGGAGACCAACAGGTAGTTTCGTATGGAGAAGAATGGAAAATAAACTCACTAAGCTCACTACATTCTTACTAAGAGATAGGTCTATTCGTCTCAAGACACTATCTTTCTCTCAAGCCTGATTATTCCCAAACCACTGTAACTCCTGTAAGCCAGAATCAACAGTGGTGACCACCAGAAAAGCGTCGAAGCAATGATGCTCGACGAGTCCCAGAGAAACATTCAAAGTCAAAGTCAAATCATTTATTTCAATTCAGACCATGCATTAAAAGGCATTTTTGTACGTCATAAAAATAAACTAAATTCTAGTTGCCCCTTCCAAAAGGTACTTTCGTATGGAGAGGAATGGGCAAGAAACACACTTACTCTTTTATTAAAAATTACAGTTTATAGTTATATAACTATACGTGAATACGATGGACCTTGCATAAAAACACTATTTTGAAGTATGTACAAAGTATTACAAGATTCTCTTTTCAATTTGTATTTGCTTTTTTGGCTTCACTCTCAGTGTTCCGCGCGGTCTATCTGCCTTTTGTTTCAGAATCTGAGATCTTGACCATCTATCACATTAATTCCACGTTCGAGAATCGTCATTGAAACTTGATGACACAAGCTCATCTTGACCTTGAGTAAATCCACGGTGACCTCATGTAGATCTTTCCTTCGAACTATTAAATAATACTTCCTCAGCAATAAGTGCACCGGCACGGAGTCAAACCCAGTATTAATGGTAAAGGTCGAAGGTCGACACTGCACATGACTGCACATTAATATTTGTTATAATTGTTATGTTCTGAGAGGCCAGGGTCGCCAGAACAACGTCATTTTAATATTGCCGATATTACGCTCCGCTCGCCCCATGGATCTTGCCCCTTTCGATGGTTAGGTTAGGGGGTTAGGGGGCAGGGGGAGGGGGAGGGGGTGGGCGTTCGTTTAGGGGTTTTGACGACACGGTTGGCGCAGTGGCTGAGCGATCGACTGCTGCGCAGCGTGTAGCGGGTTCGATTCCCGCCCAGGGTAAACATTTGTGTGATGAGCACTTGTGTTTGGCTTGTGTCTGGGTGTTGTTTATCTATATACGTATGTATTTACAAAAAAAAAATGTATTGTGTATGTATATCAGCTGTCTGACACCGATAGTACAGGGTCTCCCTAGTTTGGGGTCAGATGGCCGTGTGTGAAAATGTCCCCACATATATTATTATTATTATTAATTTTAGACTTACTATTTTTGCTATAAGTTTTGTTTTTTTTTTTGTTTAATATCAACACACTTGCTCATAAAATTGCTCTAATTTCACCGCAATTAGGCACATAATGACACCTGTAATCAAACTGTGACTTTTTCATTGCTATTATTCACAAGTGAGATATAGGGTTTTTTTTATTTTATTGGTTTAGTTGTGTTCTTGAAAAGTTTCGATACAAAAAAGATCGTGTTCAACAGTACAAATAAATTAATATTTAAAGCACTGTTTATGTTTATTTTTAGTTATTTGTTTGTAAGTTAACTTATTGTACCTATTCAATGCAACTTCGTATTTAAATAGACAATTTCACATAAACGTTTTTAATAAATAAAACTTTCACTTTTGTTTTCTCTGTAATAAAGAAAACTTTGAATTCCCCATTTTATACGTGGCTAGAACGCTATCCGCGAAAAGACAAAAAAAAAGAAACCTCATTCTTTTAGTCTATGGCCGATCGCCATTGTTTAATGCGCGCGCATTGGAAACTGATTATTTTTTCCCGCCATTGCGAAAAAAAAATCACAACTCTTTTTCACTGTTGAAAATGATTTTTTTGTATTATTTTCTTCACAAGTGTGTTGAAAAACGTCGTATGATACACGTGTGTATTGATGATTACCGTCCTCGGCTCTCTTAAGAGGCTTCATTTCATCAAACGCTTAGAAAGTTTGTGCACACTATTTCATATCTGCTTCATTCTGCTATCTGCACGCTGCATGCTTGCTTGCATGCTGCAAGCATGCAGCATGCAAGCAAGCATGCAGCGTGCAAACAAGCATGAAACATGCAAGCAGGCATGCAACATGCACAAGCATTGTTTCTGTCACGGCTCCGGCGCTGCGGGGTCTGAGCGGCCCCACGCGAGCTTATCGTCGCAGATGGTTTTAATGCTCACACCGCAGCTTCGGCTTGCTTCTCCTCTCAATGGCGCCTCAGCGGTAATCACCAACATTACACACTAGTACCATAATGTACTATTTCACACCACCACCACCACCATCGACCATGTCAAATTATAATAATATGTCATGCAAACCTAACCTAAAGTACGTCATTTAAGACCCGAGGTCTAGCAGGGCATTAATATTGTAATGAATTTTATTATGACCCGCTGGTCATTAATGTGATTTGAGTTTGGAACATAAAGTAGAATACGAATATTCACCATTAAGATCTGCTTCAGATTATTAAACAAAGGGCAGATAGACCGGTCGGAACACTGAGAGTGAAGTCAAAAAAGCAAATACAAATTCAAAAGCGAATACTTACCTACAATCTCGTGATTGTATCTATTCGCTTTTGAATTTGTATTTGTATTTTTATTTGTTATTTTTCACGATGCGGCGTTTCATATTATACTGACTCGTGTCAGTACAGCACGAAGCGCGTTGTAGGTATTCGCTTTTGAATTTGTATTTGCTTTTTTGGCTTCACTCTCAGTGTTCCGCGCTGTATATCTGCCTTTTGTTTCATAATCTGAGGCGCGAATACTAAAAATTGCTTCGCTTTGTTATACAACAAATTACATATCAGCAAATTGCCACAAAAATGTCGAGTGACTATAGTGATTTGACTCCGGAGTACATTAAATCCTTCATTGAAGTCATTGGTATTACCAACAATCTACTCTTAATTCTAGTAAGTACTATTGTTTTTATTGTCTCGTAGATTGTGTGAAAAGTAGAGTAGGTATGCTTCTCGGGGATAAAGGTGCCTTCGTCTTGTGCGATCTTGAATCCCACGCTGCACTCAGGATTCTTGTCTTAACTCCCTCGCTTTGCTCTAGAGTTAACTCTAATCTCCCTCGCTCCGCTCAGGAGTTAACGCTAGAATCCTTCGTTTTGCTCGGGATTCAATACGGCGCCCGCTACATAAGCCACTACTTTAACCCCTTGATGCATAATCTACTATTTTTTTTTATAAGGGAGCTAAGGATCTCCGAGTATTTTTGTTGGTAATATGACTAATTAAATAACAACGCGACCCTGAGCTGAAGTGGCCTAATTAGTAAAGGATCAACATTTGTCACTCGGGGAGCGTTTATAACCACGTTTATGTGCCCCTATGTGCGCCTTTTTAGTGACTTCAAAAAAGGGAGAAAGGTTGTCACTACCGACTGAATGTCTATGGCTGTGTGTGTGACTGTATGTTCGTTTTATGTACGTTTGTTGCGCGATTTCTCCGGCAATAATAATAGGGTATTTTACTCTATACGAGAAAAAATCTATAAATATGTTATTGAGACAGTTTAGGCATAAAGCAGTCGGAAAATGTAAGTTTTAGTTCATAAAATAACAAAACAATTTTTTAAATTCAATTTAAAGTTTTCAGTATTTTTAATCTGTTGTAAAACACCGTGAAATAGTAGCGGCCATGTTATTACGCCTTAAGGCTGTGTAAACAAAAAATTGTCAACTGTCAGTCAACTGATTGGTGTAATATAGGCTTTGTACTTTTATTATTTTCGTAACCAACGTAATTTTTTCGTTATTACACCTATTACAAAATATGCTTTTAATTATTTTTAAATGATATACAATTATCATATTTAATAAGAGCTCATTTGATACAAAACGAACTGACGTCATTTACGCTGAGCAATATGGCGTCCAGTAAGAGGCGTTATCGTCAAACTACGCGCGAAATTTGAAAATTTAAAATTTAGATGCATTTTTATGGCACTTATCGATTGAATAAAAATTTTGTGGTTTTTTTGGTGGCATATTAGCACTACAGAATTTCATTGAGACACTTTTCAAACATTGGTGTAATACCCTATTGTAAATTGATTTTAAAAGTTTTTAGTCATAGGGACCATATAAATTTAATGGAAATATTCCTCCTCTAAGGGTGAGAAATTAAAGGATGACTTATTCCGTTTTTTGTGTTACCTTTTCTTGAAGAATTTGAATGATAACAGATGGAAAAATGACAACTGCCTTCAAAAACGAAACTGCCGCCCGCGCCGCCCATCTTCCGAAATTATTATGCGTTCTGTGCTAAAGTTATTTATCACTTTTTAGGTTTTGAAGTGGGTTGTCTTTTAGTAAAAAGTTTTTTTTTTTTTAACTTGTAATATTTAAACAGTCTGTATGAGTAAGTTCTGTCGGTCAATGAGAGTTTCATAATAAATACATTTTCATCCCACCATCTCGGAAAGAGTATTTTTAATCTTCAATATCTGAGTGGAAAAGCCGTTTTTATTCTCTAGAGGTTAAAGTAAATTGAATTTAGAACATCGTGTGCACTAAGTTTGTGAATTAAAAAAAAACATTAAACCTATTTACTGCTACCTCTATGGTGCCGAATATATCATACAACTTTTTTTTAATTTGTTAAAAACTCAGACTTTGTAAACGTTTTTTTTTTTTGCATTTAGTCATTTCCTCGCTGAGGTGGAATGAAAAGTTACGTGCTCTCCCTTATTCCCTCGCTAACGCTCAGGATTCTAATTTTGAATCACTCGCTGCGCTCGTCGTCGTCTGAAGTTAGCCGATTAGCTGCGCAGTAGACAATTTCGTTCCTAAAAGTTCCATTGCGCAGCCAAAAAGCTAACTTCAGACGCGCCAAGTTACGTTGACCGTATTGTACTACCATACAGTAGTGACACGCTCCGCCTCCCTCTGAAACTGATCCTCACCGCTTCCCGCGTCGAACGACTGCTCTGGGAACTGGGTAGTAGTGTAGGCAATTATATGGTTTCGTTTCTATGGAGTGTCGCTTGCTCAGGATATTTTTTCGTGATTTTAGTATTTGTTGATAGAGCGGCAACAGAAATACATCTGTGAAAATTTCAACTGTATAGCTATCACGGTTCACGAGATACAGCCTGGTGACTGACAGCCAGACGGACAATAGAGTCTTAGTTATAGGTTCCAGTTTTTACCTTTTGGGTACAGAACCCAAAACACATAAGAAAATTTTAATTTTGCGGACCATTTCGCCTGTTGACAGCAATGATAAAATACACTTAGATGCGTTACCCGCGCTCAATAATGGCAATATTAAAGCAAGGCAATTGCCGGGGTTTCACTTAGTCACGTACCACCCAGTGTCGCGGCTATACGTCAGTATCGCTCGTAATTCACACATAACTGACGTAACAAAATTTGTATGTATGTTTATCTTTTTCTAACAGGTGTACGCTGTATGCTTATGTCCTCTTCTTTGCACTGTATGATTGGATGTGCCTACTGGTATGTAGATATAAAATTTTGCGCCGTTTTAAAGTGCACTAATGTTCGTGTATGACGCGTCTATTTATAATACGTCATTGGTTGACAGCCCCTATGTATCCAATTCGTACACAATTTTCATTTAGCTCATTCGGCTATCACCAGCCACCGTCACACACAGCTGTCAAAAGTCAGTAGGTAGGTGGCGAAATGAGAGTAAATTATTGTCCCAAATGTCAATAGAAATTATATCATTGTTCTGTGACCCCTTAATGATAACAGGGGTGACTGATAACACTGATAACTGAACCTAGTGCGGGCCAAAGTGTCATATCGGATAGTTAGAAAGTAACTTATCGGATATGTTCCAAGTTGATATTATTTTAGGTCACTTGTTTTTTTTTGGGACAAGGAAGTGAAGTCAAATATATATATATTTTTTTAATATTGTTATAGGTTTGCGTTTGGCCGCAACTCACCTGGGCCTCAAGTCTGCTATTACAATAGTGTCAGAATGGTCTATCATTGATTTTCATAATGACGCCATTATATTAGTAGATTACCAAACTTGTCAAAATCAACAATTATGAAATCAATTATAGACCATTCTGACACTATTGTAATAGCAGACTTGAGGCCCTGATCTTAAGAGAGCCCATCCCCATCGAACAAACTTCAACGCGAGCGTGATTGATTTTTTTTTGTTTCAACCAACGCAAAGCTCGAAAACAAACGAGTGAGTGAGAACGCGATAACATTACAGGAAAATTGGCGCGCGGAAATTTCACAAAACTTGTTCCAGGACATGCGTGTTTTTGAAAAAGCCTTACTAGTTTTTGGTAAATATGTTTATAATTTAGAATGTCCATTACATGTGCAAGGTTTCTATGAAGCTGTTTTTTTACTTTTTCAATGTATGAGTGCATTATGACCAGCCATAGTTCAGATAAAATTGTGCAAAAAAGCTGATTTTCGGACGTGTTTACTGAATTTGTTTCTCAAAAATGTTTATTTTTGGCTTCATACAAACCTAGATTTAAACCACAAGATACTGTGACCTGTGTGTTAAAAATATTTGAAAAATAATTTGTTATAATGCCGTAATAATAATATGTGGGGACATTTTCACACACGGCCATTTGACCCCAAACTAGGAAGACCCTGTACTATGGGTGTCAGACAGCTGATATACATACACAAATACATTTTTTTTTGTAAATAACGGGTGGCGCAAAAGTAAAGACCCTATTTGGTTCAGCTATAACATTTTTTCTAAATTAGAAAACTAGATTTAGATTTTTTTAAATGTATATTTGTGCCATTAAATTTCGTACCATTAGGATTTAAAGATGATGTCTTTTAAATGGTGACCTCCAGAGTTGATACACATTTGAGTCCTTCAAAATTGGTTATGAGTGACGAAGCGCATTTCCATCTCTCAGGGCATGTCAATAAGCAGAATACTCGGTTCTGGGGCACTGATAATCCGCGCATTATTCAAGAAACACCTCTACACCCACTAAAAGTTACTGTATGGTGTGGCATCTGTGTTGACAGAGTGATCGGACCCTATTTTTTCGAAGACGCTGGAGGCAATGCGATTACTGTCACTGGAGAACGCTACAGAACCATGTTACGTGAGTTTTTGATACCCAGTTTGGACGAATTGGGGCTGGAGCACATCTGGTTTCAACAAGACGGCGCTACGGCACACACAGCGCGCGACACTATGGACTTAGTGAGGGACGCTTTTCCAGGCCGAGTTATCTCTCGTTTTGGCGATTTGCCTTGGCCTGCAAGATCACCCGATCTGACCAGTCCAGACTTCTTTCTTTGGGGTTTTTTGAAATCTCGGGTGTATGTGAACAAGCCACAGACTCTCGCAGCTCTAAAAGAAAACATTCGTCAAGAAATAACGAACATATCGCAGGAAGTGTTACGGCAAGTTATGCAAAATGTCATAAATAGGGCTCAAATGTGTATCAACTCTGGAGGTCACCATTTAAAAGACATCATCTTTAAATCCTAATGGTACGAAATTTAATGGCACAAATATACATTTAAAAAAATCTAAATCTAGTTTTCTAATTTAGAAAAAATGTTATAGCTGAACCAAATAGGGTCTTTACTTTTGCGCCACCCAGTACATACATATATAGATAAACAACACCCAGACACAAGGCAAACACAAGTGCTCATCACACAAACGTTTACCCTTGGCGGGAATCGAACCCGCAACACGTTGCGCAGCAGTCGATCGCTCAGCCACTGCGCCAACCGTGTCGTCATCGCTTACGAGCGTTTGTATGGGAAATATGACGGGTTGGGCGCTCTTAAGGGATGAAGCCTAAGGTGGAGCACGCTTGCCTAGGATAAACCGGCTCACTCGTGCCTTGAAGATACCCAGATTATATGTATCGGGGAATAGAGAAGCGGGCAGTGAATTCCACAGTCTGGCAGTTCGCACAATAAATGTGGAAGCAAATTTAAGCGCTTGGTACGAGACCGTGGAACTTCATCATTTATTTCAATTGGACCATTCAAGGAGACCAACAGGTAGTTTCGTATGGAGAAGAATGGAAAATAAACTCACTAAGCTCACTACATTCTTACTAAGAGATAGGTCTATTCGTCTCAAGACACTATCTTTCTCTCAAGCCTGATTATTCCCAAACCACTGTAACTCCTGTAAGCCAGAATCAACAGTGGTGACCACCAGAAAAGCGTCGAAGCAATGATGCTCGACGAGTCCCAGAGAAACATTCAAAGTCAAAGTCAAATCATTTATTTCAATTCAGACCATGCATTAAAAGGCATTTTTGTACGTCATAAAAATAAACTAAATTCTAGTTGCCCCTTCCAAAAGGTACTTTCGTATGGAGAGGAATGGGCAAGAAACACACTTACTCTTTTATTAAAAATTACAGTTTATAGTTATATAACTATACGTGAATACGATGGACCTTGCATAAAAACACTATTTTGAAGTATGTACAAAGTATTACAAGATTCTCTTTTCAATTTGTATTTGCTTTTTTGGCTTCACTCTCAGTGTTCCGCGCGGTCTATCTGCCTTTTGTTTCAGAATCTGAGATCTTGACCATCTATCACATTAATTCCACGTTCGAGAATCGTCATTGAAACTTGATGACACAAGCTCATCTTGACCTTGAGTAAATCCACGGTGACCTCATGTAGATCTTTCCTTCGAACTATTAAATAATACTTCCTCAGCAATAAGTGCACCGGCACGGAGTCAAACCCAGTATTAATGGTAAAGGTCGAAGGTCGACACTGCACATGACTGCACATTAATATTTGTTATAATTGTTATGTTCTGAGAGGCCAGGGTCGCCAGAACAACGTCATTTTAATATTGCCGATATTTCGAGCAACGCAGCGCAACGTTGATAGGCCTCCCACCCGACCCGACATCGTCAAGGTCGCGGGTAACCGGAGGATGCAAGCAGCAGGTTGCAAGAGTTGTGGCGTTCTATGGGGGAGGATTTTTTGAGAATGTTTTTTTTTAATTGAACATGGTCGCCACTCTGTGTGCAAACCACTGCAACTCCTGGGCCCAGGATTGAAACTAACAAGTACACATAGGAACCTTTTTATCGACTCTATATTATACTTTTCTATATATTCCCATTCATTTCATTCCGATTTCATTAAGCCGTGTGGTTCTGGCCGCGAGTAGCACCACCCCATTTCTACCCGTGGGTGTCGTAGAAGGCGGCAGAGGGATATTGACTAGAGGATGGGCAGCAGCGTCCTTCTGGGTACCTACCACAACACAACATGCATCAGCCAAGCATGGTGATTACGGCTGAACCCCCCCATTAGGGAGACCTATGCCCAGCAGTGGGCGTCTAAAGGTTGACATGTTGTTGAAGATGTATTCTCAGAATTTCAATCATTTCAAATGACGTGAGTCTGACTACTCTGTGATCTTGGACCATACTTGTTTACTGTCATTCAAATACATGTATCATCTTCTCTGCGCTTTAATTAATCTCGTGGTAGGTTTAATCAATGTGAAAAATGATACTGATAATGATCATCGCATATTGTCTTAAATACATCTTGAAGAGTTGGTCAGAGGTGTAAGTATACTTAAGTAAACCTACACAACATTTATACCTGGGGCATTTTCTTGCCGCCGACCTCAGGGACGATGTAGACATTGAGAGGGAGCGTAGGGCTCTAGCGGTCCGGAGTAATATGTTGTCCCGTAGATTTGCGCGATGTACAGACCTAGTTAAAGTAACAATTTTCAAGGCTTATTGCCAAAGTCTGTACACAAGCAATCTATGGGTCAATTATACTATGAGATCGCTGGATGCCCTGCCAATATAACAATGGTTTCAGGATGTTGTTGAGACTGCCTCGTTACTGTAGCGCGTCGGAAATGTTTGCGCAAACCCGTACCGACGGCACAGTAAAGATATATACGGTTTCTATGCGATTATACGCAAGAAAACCGCGTCGCTACTGAGGAAAGTGAGGGACTGTCAAAACAGCATCCTGAAAACTGTTGCAGAGAGCTTCGGCTCTCCAATTGTACAGCAGTTTGTGCGGAGGTTGATTTATACCCACACTAGGTGATAAGTTTTTAGTGTTACTAACACTCTATGGATCTTTGCTGTCCGAATTAAAGATTTATTATTATTATTTCTAGGATTCCTCAAAATTCCTTCACCAATATCAGTGATACCCAAGATATACTTTGAATTTAAAAAAAGCGGCCAAGTGCGAGTCGGACTCGCCCATGAAGGGTTCCGTAGCAGCAAGTAAGGTATTGCAGTTTACGATTTATCACGTATTAAAAAAAAAACTACTTACTAGATCTCGTTCAAACCAATTTTCGGTGGAACTTTACATGGTAATGTACATCATTATATATTTTTTAGTTTTATATTCTCTTTTTTTAGAAGTTACAAGGGGGACACACACATTTTACCACTTTGGAAGTGTCTCTCGCGCAAACTATTCAATTTAGAAAAAAATTATATTAGAAACCGCAATATCATTTTTGAAGACCTATCCATAGATACCCCACACGTATGGGTTTGATAAAAAAAAATGTTGAGTTTCAGTTCTAAGTATGGGGAAACCCCCAAAGTTTGTTGTTTATTTTTCTATTTTAGTGTGAAAATCTTAATGCGGTTCACAGAATACATCTACTTACCAAGTTTCAACAGTATAGTTCTTATAGTTTCGGAAAAAAAATGGCTGTGACATACGGACGGACAGACAGACATGACGAATCCATAAGGGTTCCGTTCCGAACCCTAAAAATCACAGTACTTGTCCGGTAGCTATGGAACGGAGTCATCATGATATCAGCCTATGGCTGTCCACTGCTGAACGTAGGCCTCCCCCAGAGATCGCCAACCAACCCACTTTTGGGCAGCCCGCATCCATTCGCTGCCAGCCACCTTCTTTAAATCGTCGGTCCATCGTGCCGCAGGGCGTCCCACACTACGGTTGCCCAAACGCGGTCTCCACTCTAGAGCGTGTCTGCTCCATCTACCGTCTGTCCGTCTGCAGACGTTGCCGGCCCACTTCCACTTCAGCGTGCTAATTCCATACGCAACGTCGGTGACTGTAGTTCTCTGGCGAATGACTTCATTGATATTTTGTAGTATAAGACGATATTACTTGCCAAAAATCTTAGTTCTAGGTTAACGGGAAGTACCCTATAAATTTTGAATACCTTGAGAGTGTCGAAATGTATGTTTTTTGCGACGTAAACAGCCGTATCTTTTTTTCACTTTAACTTAAAAGTTTGATTTTTTTACAGCTTCAAGGGACCGTGGACCTAAGTATATGGTTTTAATTTAAACTTAATATCTAGCTACGCGTTCCCGAGATAAAGGGTCTTGACAGACAGACGGACAACAAAGTGATCCTATAAGGGTTCAGTTTTTTCCTTTTGGGGTACGGAACCCTAAAAATAGCTGATCCATACATTTTCATCTTGTTTTCCTAAACTAAACTAAACCACTTGTTTTGTATTGCCACCGACTTGCGAATTCAAAGTTATTTTTTACATTTTGAAGGCGGTGGTCTTTTTTGTTAAAAAGTTTAGTGCCTCCTTCTTATCATACAAATTAATTAAATTACGAAACGGTGACACCAAATTTCAGTCATCCCTTAATTTTCTACCCTTAGTAGTTTTTTTATATAGTTTTGAATATTTTCTTGAAATTTATGTGGGACCAAATTGAGGTACTTATACACTAACAATTAGAAAAAAATCATCGAAATCGGACTACACTGAAAAAGGATTATGCGTGGCCAAACACTAAAAAAATACCGTGTCGAATTGAGAAAATCCATCCTTTTTTGAAGTCGGTTGAAAAAAGGAATAATTATGGGGAAACATATCCGGAGTCGGAGTCGAAATATGTGAATCAATTCACTCCGGGGAATAAATATTACCAATCACTAATTCCTCTATACAATAAGTACCTCTTATTTACTGATCTCATATTGACGTAGCCTCGTGCAATAGGCTTTGTTTTTAGTCAGTTTTAATATTCAAATTGCGTTCATTTCTTAACTTCCTCAATACCAGTCAGTGTGTGTATCTAATACTAATGTTTGGGGCTTCTATCTGTTGTGTAAAATGCAATATTTATGTTTAAATATGTATCTTGGTTGCTGATTTATTTATTTATTTAAACTTAATGCAACAAAGTTACAAAGGCCGACTTAATGCTTTAGTTAGGCATTATCTAGCAGTCAACCAACCCAATAAAAAAGAAAGAAAAATGTAGATTTATACAGAGCGATTCGTAATTTAATTATCATCATCTGCATAGCCATTTTAAGTGCGGGCCCACCATACCACTGGCCATATCCCTGGTGATATGGTAATTCTAAAACTATAGGTACCACTGAGAAAATCGTTTGGGTTAGGTTAGAAACAGTCAGTCGGGGGTTGCGGGAGTATCACCAGTTCCCGCGACCCCCGACGTAGGTGAGATGGAACACCGCGGTGGTTTTTAGTCAGTAAGAGTCTGACAGACCCCTCCGCCCGCCCCAGGCCGGATGACAAACATGAGGAGTTTCCACCCCGGAACAAAATAAAAAAATAAATAATAAAAAGGTTAGAAACTGTCAGTCGGGGGTTGCGAGAGTATCTCCAGTTCCCGCGACCCCCGACGTAGGTGTTTTTCAGTCGGTAAGAGTCTGACAGATCCCTTCGCCCGCCCCAGGGCGGTGGACATTAATAAGGATTTTCCACTCCGGAACAAAAATAATAATAAAAAGGATAGAAACTGTCAGTCGGGGGCTGCGGGAGTATCTCCAGTTGCCGCGACCCCGACGGAGGTGTGAGATGGAACACCGGGGTGGTTTTTAGTCAGTAAGAGCATAGTATAAGTATTAGTACTACCGTACAGTAGCGACACGCTCCGCCTCCCTCTGAAACCGTTCCTCACCTCTCCCCGCGTCAAACGCCTAGCTCTGGAAATTGCGTTTTTGTTCGCGCGGCACGTAGACACGCACACTCACGCACGTATCTGTATAGTCTATTATTTTAGTATTAGTGTAGGCAATTATATCGTTTCGTTTCTATGGAGTGTCGCGGGTGTAAAAAGAGTCTAACAGGACATCAATGAGGACTTTCCACCCCGGAACGAAAAAAAAATATTAGGAACTGTGACCATTAAAGCGCAAAGGGGAGCGAGTGCCAGATCCCCTCTATTGTTGGTGAATCATTTGGATTACGTTTGGTGAGTGGTATATTTTTAGAGACCCACTATACCACCAAGGCCAGGGGTACGGCCAGTGGCATGGATGCAGCTGAATACCAATGTTTAACAAGAATCCCTTCTATTCTAAGTTAACATCAACACTTTATAAACGTATAATTATGATGACGCCGTGGAGATTCGAGGCCTTCAATTTGTAGTCTACTTAAATATAAGATTACTGTGTGAACTATCTGTTATTCTTTTCTAATATTTAAACCAACTTCAATTTCTTAAGAAGGCAGAAAATTGTGTGAACTCTGCCATTGTGAAAACATGTTAATAGTTATAACAATAACAATAAACAGGGCCTCAAGTCTGTTATTACAATAGTGTCAAAATAGTCTATCATTGATTTCATAATTGATGATTTTGACAAGTTTGGTTGTCTACTAATATAATGGCGTCATTATGACTCTCCAATGGTCAACCACTAACACGCCATTGAAAGAAATGATATTATAAAGAATGGTAATCTCGTACAAAATGACAACTGAATGACTGACTTAGGCGGTAATCTGCTAAAATTTTGACAGTTCCTTTGATCAGTGACCTACCATTAGAACGTCGTTGTGCAGTCATTGCTTTTAATTCGACCGACCAATGATCGACCATTATGAATTTAGCAGATTACGAACTTTTAGCAAAATGACTATAGGATTGGGTTGGAATGGCGAAATTATAAAAATAGCAGACTTGGCCCCCAGATTGCTTGCTTTGCAATCTTCTTAATTCACAGACCTCACTTTTTTTTGTTACAATTGTTTAATTGCTATTTTTATCACAAAATACCATCATCTGCCTAGCCTTTTCCCAATTATGTTATGGTCTAATTCCAGTCTAAATAAATGCAGCTGAATACCAGAGTCTTAGGCTAAGCGCGCACTACGAATTTTAATCGTTACGAATAATAATCGCCAATCTGTGAACAATGCCAATATTCTTGAGTTCGCGCACTGCGAGAACCATTCGTTTGCGATTTTCCCTTTATTTCAGTAAGTAGATCCTACTTTTTACAGACAGTATCGCGCAAATCTTAAACAAAAACCATACACACAACTCGTCACACATACTCATTCACACACTCACACACACACACATACACACTCACACACACCCACACTAGAGAGAGGCTTAACATTATTGGTTTTATTATAAACTTTATTTTCTAGTTATACTCAAACCATAGCTTCGAAAAGACTTACCTCCGTATATGTTTGTTTTTCTAAAGAAAATTTAATAATTAGAGAGAGCCCTGCCACCTATAACACAAGTTTAATCTTAGCTTGGGTGCCAGAGGTCGTTAATCAGTAATATAAGCAATTTAAGAAAAAATTGTAACAGTCAGATGTGTTAATTTTAAATTGGAAAATTGGAAATAAAGAATTTTATTATAATTATTCAATAGATTTCATTTCGCACTTTAAAAATCGCAACGAACTAAAATTCGCAGTGCGCGCATAGCCTTAAATGGAGCGACTGCCTGTCTGCCCTCCACAATGACCACAACACAACCCATTTACCGGGTAACAGGATACACCTTGGCAAAACTGTTAGTCAGACTTTCTGGCTTCTGACTACGGCATGCTATCCGGATATCCCCAGAGATGCTCCCAGCGCAATGAGTGTAGTGTAGGTATCCGTTACAATCAATAAAGACGAAAACAAGATAATTCGTCAGTTAAATGAGCATACTTGTAAAGCTAACTTCGATAAAAACATTATGACCAATAAATTATCTTTATGCTTTATTTACAGACAATAAATAGCTAACGGACCAAGAATGCGTCATTTCAAAATTATTTACTAGTACAGTCACAGAATACATAACATACAGCCACAGATCTCTCAGCTATAATCATAAAGCACACTGCACAATGTACACAGTGCGCATCCTTCATTTAGAATTAGACACGCGTACTGCGCGCGCGCCGAATTACAACATGTGCTGTCAATCATGTGGACAGGTGACACCAACTAGGTAAACTTAGGTTAGTTTTAACTGTTTGTTTTGTTTCCCTGTTTGACGTAACAACTTTATCTTTCTCTAAACAAAAACAAAAAAATATTTGTTTCATGCGGTAATCAAAACGTTGGTTTTTCTTTTTGTTAGACTACTTGGGCCCAGTATTAAGCCACATTTAATTCAGCATTAGTGGCATTTTGAATATCCTCTAAGGTGCATCGGAGCACTTTGGGCACTGTAGTAAGTGGGCCATTGTCTGGACAGGATCACCTATTGGACATTGTAGTCGATGGATATTTAGTCTATGATAGATTAAATGGCAACACTCTCTTCCGGTTAAGCTGCAATTTTGCAATGTAGTAATGGCGTGCAATAGATTGTAAGAATGAAAATTAAATTATCTGACTTGATTATTGGTGCCGTTTTTATTCCACTACCACTCAACAATAACCAAAACAAGTGATCATCTATATCACCGCACTCACACTGGGTATCGGTCGGGTATCTGTATAATCCCCCATTTGCTAAGTTGTGTTTGCAGCGGCCTACTTGGGAGAGCAGTCTTTTGAGCGCTTTCCATATAGGCCACTGCAAATCACTTCCGAGTGGTGTTCCTGGAGTTGAACAAAGTTGGGTGGTGGTGACTGGTGGGTGATGCTACAACTTTCGTTTCACCGTACGTGGTCGATCCTGGATGGCCTGTGTGCTTCGGAGAAAACTTTTCCGACTCTTAAGTCTACTCGGAACTGTTGTATGTTTGCAGAGGGGATGTCGCGAAAAGATGATTAATCGTAGTCAACAAGAACATATATATATACACATACATATCAGCCTACTGCCGTCCACTGGTGACCGTAGGCCTCCCCCAGAGATCGCCAACCAACCCGGTCTTGGGCAGCTCGCATCCATCTGCTGCCAACCACCTTCTTCAAATCGTCGGTCCATCGTGCCGCACGATGTCCCACACTACGCTTGCCCAAACGCGGTCTCCACTCTAAAGCGTGTCTGCTCCACAAGACCACTTCATAGCAAAAAAAATTGTTTAGATTTGCCAAATCGTCATCTAAAGTAAATAAATGATAGGTAGGTACTGTGTTTCTGGGTCAAGAGCAACAAATCAATAAATAGATAATAATGAAATATGAACATATTCTGATCATTAGTTATTTAATTAGTCAATAAATTGTAATTGTCACTCTTAAAAGTACAATTAACTAAGTAAAAGTCGGACAAACGGGTCGATCGGTCTTGGTTAACTTACGCTTGCCGCGGTCAATCTGCGGATGGGTGACCTTCCCCCAACCCCTCCGTGCCTCGGAAAGCAAGTAAAGCCGTTGGTTCCGGCTGTCATTCGTAAATCTTTGGCAGTCGTTATGGGTAATCAGATGCCAGAAAGCTCAGATTATGAACCTGATTATGAAACAAAAGGCAGATAGACCGTGCGGAACACTGAAAGTGAAGTCAAAAAAGCAAATACTAATTCAAAAGTGAATACCCACAATCTTGTGATTCTATTCGCTTTTGAATTTGTACAATTTGTATTTTTTTTTAACGCTACGGCGATTCGTTCTTATCTGACTCATGTCAGTACAGCGCGAAGCGCGCTGTAGGTGTTCTATTTTGAATTTGTATTTGCTTTTTTGGCTTCACTTTCAATGTTCCGCGCTGTCTATCTGCCTTTTGTTTCATAATCTGAGCCAGAAAGTCTCACAACCAGTCTTACCAAGGGGTATCTTGGTTGTGGAGGTCCGACAGACAGTCGCTCCATGTAAAACACTGGTATTCAGCTGCATCCGGTTAGACTTTTTTTTTTTTATGGGACAAGCCCGCCGCACTGTTCCCTAACCACTGTAACTCCTGTAAGCCAGAATCAACAGTGGCGACCACCAGAATAGCGCCAGAGCAATGAAGCTCGACGAGTCCCAGAGAAACGATTCAACTGTCTTGGATCCTGCAACGAAATTAATCAGAAAAGAACAGCGGAGGAGTAAGAAAAAACATTTTTTCCACTTTGTCCCTCCAAATCAAGCAGGAGACAGAACAGAACTAGGCCAATAGGCACAAAGGGACGTTTGCAACTGGGAGAAACCCAGTTGCTAAGCACCTCGGATTATAATTGACATAATTAATGGGCCCTAAAAAGTGAGCTGTTACATTAAATTTGATTCCAATAATAGGTATGCCAAAATCGCTTGAACGCACGGAAATTAGTTCTAGTTTCCACAAGGTCCGCATAATAAACTGCTCCGGATGTAGCCTGTACACAATTCAACATAATATTATATATTCGTTGTGTCTAATTAGCATAGTTTTTACGTGTAACTCCCGGAGCACTTTCACCCTTTCTAGATCTTTTTGCTTGTGAACGTAGGCCTCCCCAAAAGATAATGGCCACACGGGAAGGTGGAACCTGTATGTCTACTCTGTAACAATCTTCCTCGGTGAACACCCAGGTGAAGTGAGCTGTCATCCATCCCGATGCTAGGGATTTACAAAGCACTATAGTCGGATGACAGCTCACTGCACCTTGGTGTTCACCGAGGGAGATTGTAACAAAGTAGAACCGTAGTGCTATTCTGTTACAATCTCCCTCGGTGAACACCTAGGTGAAGTGAGCTGTCAGCAGTCCCGATGCTAGGGATTGACAAAGGAGATGGACGGATGACAGCTCACTTCACCTAGGTGTTCACCGAGGGAGATAGTAACAGAATAGAACTGCTGCTGTGGAACTGTGGGTAAATGTCTGTCGGGGGGCGGTAAATGCTTATGCAAATCCCACAACCCCGGCCATGGGCTGAGGTGGAACAACGCGATGGTTTTAGCCGGTAAGAGCCGGCATGCCCCTCCGTCACCCCCAGGATGTAGGAATTCCATTAGGATTTCCACGGCGCTACATAAAGAGATCCTATCTCGATGTGTCAAAGTTTTGATGATCTTGACTTGTTCTGCACTAGTGTTCCTAAACTTAAAAAAGCGGCCAAGTGCGAGTCGGACTATGAAGGGTTCCGTAGCAGCAAGTAACATAATACTCGTATAAAAGTATTGCGGTTTACGATTTATGACGTATTAAAAAAAAACTAACTAACTCGATCTCGTTCAAACCAATTTTTGGGGGAAGTTTACATGGTAATACATACATAATATATTTTTTTTTAGTTTTATCATTCTCTTATTTTAGAAGTTACAGGGGGGGACACATTTTACCACTTTGGAAGTGTCTCTCGCGCAAACTATTACGTTTAGAAAAAAAATGATATTAGAAGCCTTTGAAAACCTATCCATAGATACCACACACGTATAGGATTGATGAAAAAAATTTTTTGAGTTTAGTCAGTAAGGGGAATCCCCAAAATTTTTTGTTTCGTTTTCTATTTTTGTGTGAAAATCTTATTACGGTTCACAGAATACATCTACTTACCAAGTTTCAACAGTATAGTTCTTCTAGTTTCGGAAAAAGTGGCTGTGACATACGTACGGACAGATAGACAGACAGACATGACGAATCCATAAGGGTTCCGTTTTTTGCCTTTTGGCTACGGAAAAAATACTTCTTTGAAGATCACTAAAACCATTTGTTAATTCTCTCCAAGTTCTTGCTAATTCTTACTTTCTCTTACTGTTTCTTGTGCTACCCTAATATTGTCAGAGAAAACTTCTGTATCCTAGCTGTAAGATTTCTTAAGAAATAAAATACAGGTAATATAGACAAAATACGGTCAAAATCCTATAGGTAATGCAAAATGTGTGTGTACTTCTAAATTCATACGGACGAAATCGGGCAAATGATAGTTAGAAATAATGTAAGTAAGTAAGTAAATGTAATGTAGTAATGATTCAGCACAACTTTATGATTTCCATAGAGGAGCATTACTAATCATTGCTCAACTAGTTTTTGAACTTCTCAATGTAATAGGTATACATGACGTACTGTCAGTTAGAAAAGTCGTTTAAACCGTTCGATTTTTTTATCCTATAAATTGAGCACAATTTTAAAAGAAATAAGTACGGTATGGATGTAAAATCTGTTAGGTTTTAGTATATAGTAGAATTAATAAATGCCATTAGTTAAGTTTGAAAGTATTTTTTTTTTCACACATGACTTATCAGTCTTAGACTCTAGAGGGCGACGTAGGGCCTTCGCAGACTGGCGGCACGGTACTGCAAGGCATTTTTATCTAACGGAGCATAGGTATTACCACCTTAAAGTAATTACTTTATGGTGTAATATGCTCCGTTAGATAAAAATGCCAAAATGTAAAAAAGATAAAATTGCTATTGTAATTTCTACTATTACTTAATAAAGTTATAGTTGAAATTACAATAGCAATTCGTTGTAGCTACAAAATCGAATCTTTTACGATGTCATGGCAGTGCGGGTTTGAAATTCCAACTATAACATCATGACTTTTAGGTATATTATGTTTCGTCACATAAATATTCCATGCCGTGCCGGGCCTCCAGTTTGCCAAGCCCATAATCAATAAAATGTCACGTCACATAACCTATCCGTCACAAGTGTACGATCAAGACGATTCCTTATTTCCACAAGACTTGCAACCTCATTTGTCAAATTATGATAAATAGTTTAGAACTTGAGGGCTACAATTAATGAACATAGTGCATACTTAAAAAGCTATGTACATTTATAAATCAGTATCGATAGTCGAGTAAAACGTAACATGATAATTGACTTTTGACACTGACTGTACATAATAGATTAAGTTACTCATTTTACATTCACTTTGTGTTGCGTTAGGGTCAAGTTAAAATTAAGTAAGGTATCAAGTTATTATTACCTTTTCTTAATTTCAATGATTAACTGTAATAATGCTTGTAATAGGTAATAATATTTTCCATTTTGGTAAAGTTGCATAATAACTATTAAGTTCATGGTCGTTTTAATAGATGAGTTTACAAAGCTGCGCTTAGACGGGCAATTTTTCCGGCTATTTTTGCCTTTAATTGCTTTATATTTTGTATTGATAATGGGGCGCCTACACGGGCAACTCACAACTCATAACGTCTCGGTAACACCATGAAATGGACAGCAATTTCAAGATTGCTCACACATGTCAATTGTCAAAATCTTTTAATCATTTCAAATATCGAAAGGTTGGGTGTACTTCCCGTGATCCAAGACCTGTGGTTTTTACCTTGGTCAGAGGTTAAGCATTGCCACCTAACGTGGCAATTGCGCCAGTCTCTTGCTTGGATATATTCCCCGATGACGGCGATGACGAGGAATTTTTGGTTGCCTTATTGTATTTATTAGTTGAATAGTTATTGGTTTTCTTTTTTATTATTCGTGTAAATATTATACATAACTTACCTTATAAAAAAATTAACTAATATTTCAAGATTGTACAGAAATAGCTAGCAATCGAGTAATTTTGAATTATCGTATGAGAGAAGTTTAAATGTAGTTAAAGTAAATTGTCGATTATCCAACTATATTGCTACATATCGCTCCGCATAGTAGAGGTATCACAACGTTGCTCTATCGCTCCACATTCGGCCACTATTGTTGCCGGCAATTACACAAATATTGCTCGTGTGAGCACACCACAAGACTCTTAAGTCATTTGCAATCACATATTTGAAGGCTTTCCTTTCGCTTCTTGCTAGTGGTTGGTAAATGGACACTTAGGGTCAGCGCAAACAGAGCAGCAATTTGTTCGAGCAGTTAATAATTAAGGATGAACTAAAATTGAACACGAATAGAGTTGAAAATTGTATGCGCCTGGTTTTTATGATCTATTCCGTTTTTGTAAAGAAAAAACGTAGTCCTACAATAGGAGACAACAATATAATATTACTACAATTTACCTGTATTGTGACATCGGAACCGCACTCTTTACGCTCCGAGCGGGTAGTTTTGTGCAGTTTTACAAATTGTAATTTTCTCGGAATACCCTTTAGATCAGTAAATCAGTCTACTACTTTTTTAACATAAAACTGTTTTAATCATAATTGCAAAGTCTGAATATCGAATGTATGATTTATTACTTAGAATTTAGTCTGTTCTCAGTGTAGTGAAATGTAAATTTCTTTATGAGAATAAAAGTCTTTAACCACAATTTCTCCGGTAGCGTGCGTTCAAGTTACGAAACTAGAGCCGTAAAGCCGTACTCTACGCTAAGCAACACTTAGTGCGGTGGGTGGGTGACCATTCTTTTCATACCGAGTTCCCTCCGTGCCTCGGAAAGCATAGCAAGCTGTCATTTGTAAATCATCTTTGACTGTCTTTATGGGTAGTCGGAAGCCAGAAAATCTGAGAACCAGTCTTACCAAGGGGTATCGTGTTACCCAGTATCTGGGTTGCGAAGGTGAGACAGGCAGTCGCTCCATGTAAAACACTGGTATTCAGCTGCATCCAGTTAGACTAGCTGGAGGTCCACCCCAACATACTTGCGAAAAAGGCTAAGCAGAGAATTAATTCATCAATAAAAATTGCTCAAGCAAATGAATGTTCTATCTGTGCTGACCGTTAAGTGTGTAGAGTGTCAGTGCCACGCTGTCTGGTTCTTTAACCTCGTATTGCCATGAGCTGTACGAGAATAACTCTTGGCTTAGTGAATAAATGGTAATCAATCTTTCTCACTAGCACAGTACAACGTGCAAATGAAACAAGATGATAAGCTTTTCAGGTAGGGCACTAATCACTCCCTCGCTCTGGCTCTCTCTGTGTGAGTGAAATAGAATGATAAACTTCTTGGTTTGGCACCTTCGATTTTTTAATGACGTTGGTTGACTTCATAGAAAACAGACATTGGTTGCTTGGATGCATATACAAATATCAGCTTATTACCGTCTACTGCTGAACGTAGCCTGAGATGACTACCCAATCCGGTCTTGGGCAACTCGAAACCACCCACTGCCTGGTCTGGACCGCAGGGTTTCCCACACTACGCTTGCTCTTTTGATATCATCATTATCAACAGCCGAAAAACATCCACTGTTGAACAAAGGCCTCCCCCATAGAACGCCACAACGAGCGGCAAAGTGACGCTTGCATCCACCGGTTACCCGCGACCTTGACGATGTGGTCAGTCCATCAACATGGTCGTCGTCTTCCAGTTCATTGTCGCCACTCGAGAACCTTTCTTCCCCATCGATTTTCAGTTCTTCGAGCAATGTGGCCTGCCCATTGCCACTTCAACTTGCATATTCTGAGAGCTACGTCGGTGCTAAGTGCGGTGTGCGAGCCCTTTGACGTCATCATCATCAGCCGAAAGACATCCACTGTTGAACATAGGTCTCCTCCATAGAACGCCACAACTCGCGGTAACCTGCCGCTTGTATCCACTAGTTACCCGCGACCTCGACGATGTCGTCGGTCCGTCAACACTGCGTCTTTCGGTTCATTGTCGCCACAGACCCTTTCTTCCCCATTGCTAATCGGTTCTTCGAGCAATGTGCATTGCCACTTCAACTTGCATATTCTGAGAGCTATGTCCGTGCGTCGTGCGGTCTCGAGTTACTTACCTCCTTTGACGTCTTCATCATCAGCCGAAAGACGTCCTGTCGACTGTTGAACATAGGCCTCCCCCATGGAACGCCACAACCAGCGGCACCTTGAGAATGTCGTCGGTCCATCTGGTGGGAGACCTACCAACGCTGCGTCTTCCGATTCGTGGTCGCCAGTCGAGAACCTTCCTTCCCCATCGGTTATCGGTTCTTCTCCTTTGACGTGCCTCTCCAAAATGTGACTAACTAAAGTTGTATCTCGTGACGCATAAGACTCATATTTCCGTAACGAGGTTCCATAGCATGTCGGAGAGGCAAACCCATAAGTTTGGCCCCAACCAAAAATCGCTCAACCTGCTAAAGCTAAATATTTTTTACGTCAAAAATTAACCTACAGTTAACTTAATTCACGGTGCCATCGACCGCCATAACTTACCTATGCAACAGTTTAGAACTTTAGTAGGCGCACGCAGAGAAGGTCGCGGCGTGCGTGACGTGACGCGGGTGACTAATTACACTTACTTTGTATTTATATGAAGTAGACACCTAAAGCATAGTTAAGATTGTATCATAATTATCTTCATAGGCATTTAACTGAGTGTCGTAATCAGCTTGGCGTGTCATTCATGTAGGACCTACATAGTCAGTAGTGTCCGTGGAGTTTCTTGGTGTTTCTTCTCCATTGACACCTACCCTACGTTTTGGAACGAGCAACTAGTTTCAACTTTCTGACTAACTGACTCTTTGACAATTCAAAAGTGCTTGTAAATGGTTTAATTGAAATAAATTCTTTGACTTTCAATATTGCCAGATGTCTCGATTTTTTTCTTTTTTTTTGCGCCCTGCGGCATGGTTGTGTGGATTCGGGCTGCCCACGATCTCTGGGGGATCTCTCTCCTACGTTGAGCAGTGAACGGCAATTGGTTGATATGATAGTGATTTTTTTATTATTATTAAATTATGCTACTCCACATGCCTTTTTAGTCACGTTCCTTTTTCAGGGTGATAGTACCCGTGAAATTGAACATCTTTCTCCAAAGAACATCCTCCCTCTCTCCTCCAGGTCCGTATTTTAAAAAGTCATCTTTTAATTACTAGGGTGATGTGGTGGCCCAGTGCACATGCATAAGGGTGTGGGTTCGATACTATTTCCGACGACACATTACTTATCTCGTTTGGTGACTGTACCGATAGTGTCATCGACTGCTTACCCCCCCCCCCCCCCCCTCCAACCGATGAATTTGTAATAAAATAATAATGAGACCATTTATTTTCAGGTTACAAAGACCCATACATAAATACCTTAACTTAAGTATACATATAACAAAACAACAATAGAATTGTGTTAGTAAATAAAACTTATAACTATGTTAATAACAAGTCTTTGTGTGTTCCGGTGGCACTTGTCCTCGAAAGCGGCGGAATACCTGTGACCAAAAGCTTTCTTCCAACACCTGATGCAGGTAGCATCTTGGTATGCGCACCACAAACGCCTTGAAGTTGACATTGCGATGCGACTCCAGCAGCTGCACTCTCGGCGCTTACTTCTGCCTTTGGAGCACGTACTTTATGATGTCTTCGCGTCGGTGGTGTAGTGGAGACGCGAGATATACACCGGGGTATTCGGCTACGCAGCACGCATTTTTTCGTTGGGCTCCATCCAAGGGCGCCGCCAAAAGGGGGGGGGGGAATCCCCCCCCCCTAGAGATTCCATAAGCTTCATGTACAGTCAGCAAAAGAGATAGGTATGCAGGTCATCGAGAATGGTTGAAGTTTACTTAGAAACCGATGGATGTTTTCGAATGAAATTTAATTAAGTAATTGAAAAGTTTATTCTCTACTAATTTTGTTTCGTTTTATTTAAAAATATCCATCGATTTCTAAGTAAACTTTAACTATATCTGACAACCCTGCATACCTATCAGTTTTTCTGACTGTACCTTCGACTGTATTTAAAATTAATAGTTTTCCTATCCACCATTATTATATCAACTTGCCCCCCCCTAGGCCATCAGCTGGCGAGTACTGGCGACGCTCTTGGCTCCATCCGTAATGCGTAGGGAGTAAGCAGTTGATGATGCTATCTGTACAGAGGCCAACACATCTAGCTACTCCAATCTGTCAAATTTCTTTGATAGTCAACTTTGTTACAAAATAATAAGGTTCATATTGAATTGGGAAAATTTTACAGTATAAAACTTGATGTGCTGGCGTCTGTACATGTTTCTATAAGTACTACAACTTTAGGTATGTTACTTAGCGAAAAATTTACTTTAAGTAGTTAAATACTTATGCGACAGCTTATCCGATCCCTGATAACCCAGTTTGAGGTCATTCGTGGACGTTTCGCTTGGTTTGCCGTAGGAACCTAGCAGTTCTGAATGCAACACTGCATGTCACACGATACCTATAGATAAGATAACAACATTATGTATAATATTTACCTACAAGCATCGATATATTATATATGTACTACGTATACACCCTACAAGTTAATTTTATTATGATGATTTATGTAATGTAACCTTCTAGGTCAGTTGTCTTATTATTCGGAATAACAGAACTCCCTTCCATATTTAATTAAAAATGTTTTTTTTTTTAATTCGGGCGTTAGACGAATTTTCCCGAGGATTGGGGCAAATTCGTCTAGTAGTATATTTTCATAGAACTAGCTTGGCTTTTATTTCAAAAGTATGCAATTTGTTAACAAGTAAATGCAGGTGTTAAAGTAAAATCTTTTGTAACATCACAAAAATAAGATTGCATTTATATTTTACTTACAAAAACTATTTTTGGGGGTTAATCTAAAGTATTTTTACAACCAGAGATTAGTTTTAGAATAAAATCTATTATTAATAGTTAGAATTCCAAAAGTGCTTAAATCAATTTCGATTAAATTTATTTAGGACCACCCCCGAGACTAGGGTTGCCAACTTTTTGTTGGTCAAAAATAGTAGTTCTAAAATTTATACCCATAAAAACACAGTAGATAACGAAAAGATGAAAAAAAAAAATAGTACGTTCCAAAAATTAGGTAGGTCTTTATTTTTTTGAAGAATATTTTGTGAATTATTGAACGCATCTGTCAATTTGACATTTCAGAATCGTTAAAAATAGGTATTGACGTATTATTTAACGATTACACATTTTGAAACGAATATTATTGCTAAGAGTTTGAAGCCTTTAAAATATAGTAGTTTCGCATACTATATTTTTTTTTTCAAAAATATAGTAGTTGTGCCTCTATAGTAGGATACTATGTTAATCCTACTCGAGACACACCTTATCAATTAAAAAAATAATTTTCAAAATCGCTTGAGAAATTACGTAACAATTATACAAAAAAAAAAAACAGCCGAATTGAGATCCTCCTTCTTTTTGAAGTCGGTTGAAAAAAACTCATACTGGAATTGAAGAATCAACGGCGAGGCGAGGTTTTTACCAAACAGTTCTATACCACTATACCATTCCGAACATCACTCCAATTCGCAAACACCAGCTGTTGCCACCACATTGATGAGCAATATATCACTATAGAAGTACCTGCGAAAGGAAAACTTAGAAGGATATTTGTCAATACATCACATCGACACGTTTCTTAATAGAATCGTGATCGGTTTCTGAAGTTAAAAGTGACAATGATTTAGGTCTATTTCATTAGCCTACGTGATGTGAAATACTGCTCCTGTGCAAATCAATTGCGCTTAGTAATATGTTAAAACGAGCCGCCACATTTTATTTTTTTATTTTTGTTTTTTTTATTCTTTATTAGTAAGGGGTTTTTATCCACACTGATACGTCAACCCTATTGTGCCACAATTTTAATTATTGAGAAAATGTTGACACTGTGGTGTCACATTGCTATGCAGCAACAACAGTTCAATGTAAATTCAAAACTTATTCTTAGAATTCTTAGAATTCAAAACTAATTAGGGTATCTCCAATCTTTTTTTATTCTTTTTAACAAATAAGTATACAAAATTTACACGTACAATAAAAAAAAGAAAAACCTATAACTATTAAACCAAAAATAAACTAATAGGGTTACATAAAAAAGTAAATATCCAAAATAGGAGAAATTTTGACATCGGTTTATTTACACTTCATGCACAAAGACAAAGGCGGACTTAATGCCTTAGGCTTTCTCTACCAGTCAACCAAGCGTGATGAAGAGATAACATGGCAGATGCATAGTTAAAAAAACAACTTAAGTAAACTGAATATGCAAAAATGTACTACTAATAAATATAACTAGTAAACTGAATATACAAAAATCTATACCTAACTAATATAAGTAATATAATTTTACTTACCAAAATACATAAAAATAAAATTAATATGAAAAGAAAAGACGTTTATGAGATGACTGCTTACTAGTATAGACTAATAACCAGAGTTGGGCGATAGCAACTACTTTTGTAATCGGATTAATAATCTGATTGAAAGTTATCATGAATACATCAATCATGATTACTTTTAATCTTGATTACTTTCAATCATGACTACATTTGTAATCATTAGTTTTGATTACAATAGTCAGTAATCTTAATTACATGGGTAGATTTGATTAATTTTTTAAGCATATTTTTAATAAATGCGGTTCTATATTCAATCAGTATGTATCTTGTATGTCTGCGTTTTTCTAAAAACTTGTGATCCAATTTGGATGTCATGGACGTTTTGTACTCTTTCGTTATTTAAATCCTTAAGTAAATTCGAAAAAGAATTTCTGCGTGCTCAATTGCATTTTTCTTAAGTATAATAATTACTAAAAAATTGTAATTCATGAGACTGATAAAAAAAAAGGATGATTTACAATGATGATTTTATTTTTCGAATTCCTAAATGTAGTTAGTATGCATCAATCCAAAAAGTAATCAAAATAACGATTACAAACTAATAATCATTAATCACCGATATGATGATTACTTTCTAGATTAATTTCCGTAATCTGTAATCTTGATTGATGATTACAAAATGTAATCGTAATCCTTAATCATTAATCTGATTACATTTTGCCCAACTCTGCTAGTAACATAGATATCCGATGTAGTAAGTATGTATAGGTTGTTTCTTTATTTTCAGAACTAGACCTTGATTTATTTATTTTTTCTGTCCGTGGTCCTCCTAGCAAATACTTACTATGAAACCTACATTACCGTTGATACATTTATCAGGAAGTGTAGGTAGTATCATGTCAATTTGTTTAACTAACTCTAAATAGTTAAATATTTACAAACATTAACAATTTATAATGCAAGTGTTTGAACTCCTATAGTTCAAGAGCCCAAAGTCGCCAAACTAACGTCATTTTAAAATGGCTGACGAGAATGGAGATGTGCAAGTTATTACTACTACACCAAGACACAAAATATAAAGGATACAGAAAGACCGCTCCCGCCATCCTCAAAAATAATCACCTAAACTTGCCAGACTCACTAGGGCTGCTACTGTATTGACTCTGTTGGTTTTATTTGTGACAATATGAAATTTTATTGACACTAGTTGGAAATCTTTGCATTTTTTTCATAACAAGATTTTCCTGTTTGTCATGAAATGTCAATTACATCATTTATTAATTTTGACAACACGTGACAGTCCAGACTGAAGTCTGCTTGAAACTGCTTGAAAATGCCTGTAAACGTAATGTCAATGTGTGCGTGCGAAAAATGGCGGTTTGTTCTGAGTGGTCTCTCTGCTCGGGCGCCCCTCAGCCTTACGTATTTTGTGACCAAGACAACTAGGCTACCCTGTCAAATGTAAAATAAGGTTAATTAAATTTGACGACACGGCGCCGGCGCAGTGACTGAGCGATTGACTGCTGCGCTGCGTGTCGCGGGTTCGATGCCCTAACGGAACACATATTTGTATGGCCTACAGGTAGTTGTACCTTGGTTGTACCGGGTTAAAGATAACGTAGAAGCAGCAGCTATGGCTTCTCAAACTATAACTCCATTAAACTAAAATAAATAAATAAAATAAATTGCTTCTTCACAACGATTGTCACCATGTTTATTGTTTGTTTATTGACATACAATTATTTGTTGAATGTCTTTGCCATTATTTGTTTAGCGTCAATACCTAATGCATTAAAATGACATCTTCAAGTTATTACTTACAATGTAAAATAAGTACTTCCTAGTTCAAATGGGCTTATGTTTAACATAACACCAGATATAGTAAAATATAACTTCAAAAAATAGTTTTTTGTATAGCCATAAAAAGTAAATAATAATAATAATTTATTTGCAGACCGAGGTCCATACCTACTGTTAGTAGATACATTCAAACTTATCAAAACTAATGTTAGTACACATACAATGACGAAATAAAGATAAATAAATAAATAAAACAATCACAATTTTTATCTGTCCACTTATCTGGCTGCGACCTGTGTGTGCAGTCCCACCCATCGGCCAAGCATTGGACAGTCCCACCGCTCACATAATGGCCTCAGCATACTGTTGGAGCTACCCCGTGTTCTGTGCCGCAGAGAGGCGCAACGCTTACGGATAATTGCGTAGAAATCATCCACCCTCGCATCGGCAAACATACCTGAACTTAAATGATTACACAAATTCACAAATCATCATCATCACCATTTCAGCCGAAAGCCCTCCACTGCTGGACATAGGCCTCCCCCAAACGGGGGGTTTTGCAATAATCGCCACGCTTGGCAGTCGTGTTAAATAAAAATTTAAAATCCCTCGCCACCAAAACATCTCTAATAAAAAATGTTTGTTGGTCCCACGGAACGGATATCGAGTTGGCTCTTTTATAATACTTAATTTTAAGTACGCACCGGGGGCCCGAGGAGGGCGCAAAACGATCTGCGACCTCCATGAGAGGTGGCCTGCGGGCGGTGGACTAGGGGCGTCCGTCGACCGACCAGGGCCTCAAGTCTGCTATTACAATAGTGTCAGAATGGTCTATCATTGATTTTCATAATGACGCCATTATATTAGTAGATTACCAAACTTGTCAAAGTCAACAATTATGAAATCAATGATAGACCATTCTGACACTATTGTAATAGCAGACTTGAGGCCCAGATAGGCCCGAGTTGGCGGCGCAGTGTTCCACGCGCGCCACTCTAAAGTGGGTGCGGTCGTTATAGGAGTGGCCGCACTGGGAGGTGGGACCCGCTGAGGTTCAGCGGGTCAAGGCTTGTCGGGGGAGCGGTGAATGCTTATGCGAAACCCGCACCCCCGGCCATAGGCAGAGGTGGAACACCGCGGTGGTTTTAGCCGGTAAGAGGCATACCTAAGGTTGCCGTCACTGTCATTGGGGCCTACTGGCCTAGGTCCCGACGTCCCGACAAAGCACTATTAAGTCCCGTTTTTTCGCGCGGTCCCGGCAATTCAAATACGCGCGCCAAATTCTACTTGGCCGAACTATTCTAACGCTGAAGAGAGACGACCTAAAATAATTTCAGATTTTTTTAAAGACCGATCAGTGTAATTTTCTATTTCTGCAATTAAATCTGAATTTGTTTCACAAAAATATAAGAAGCGTTGAGAACATAGTGTCAATAATCTAAATAAATCAGATATTACAGCAAACACATTTTTTTATATAAAAATTTCAATGTAATAGATATTTTTCGTTATGCGTCCCGACACGAGGCTTGCCAAATATGGCAACCCTTGGCATACACCTCCGTCGCCCCCACGATGGAGGAAGTCGTTGAGGATTTCCACCGCGCAAAAAAAAGGGTTATGTTTTTTAGATATACTTACTAGGTAAGTAGGTATGTCTATTTGAGGAAAATTTTGAGTGAATTAAGAATTGGCTTTATATACCTACTTCGGCTTCGGTATTCCCACAAAGAACTCGACGGGACATTAATAATAAACAATGAATGTGTATAATTAATGTGCATAAACATTGTGTATTTTTTTTTAAAAAAAGAAGATAAGTTTGTAGGTATACCTACTTAATTGTTTATTATTTATTGTTGTGTGTATAACTTATCTTTAGGCAAAGGTTATTTATTGTGCGTATAAAAATCCATGAACTTGAACATAAATAGGTAATACCACAGATGATTTAATACTAAAGTAGTAATACCATCCATACACGGACTAGAAAAAAAATGACTCCGCGCCACGCATATCGAAAAGGAAGCACCCTAAGTAAGCCAGATCGTTTGTACAAACATGCCTCACACACACATTTACACCATAGTCACCATAGTCACGGTCTAGAAAAAATGGATTCCGCGCCGAAAGTACTGACACAAAAATAGAGGTTACAGAAAGTCCGCTCCCGCCATTTTCAAACATAATTACCTAAACTTTCCAAACTCACTAGGGCTGCTACCTGCTACTGTATTGGCTCTGTAGGTTTTATTTGTGACAATATGAAATTTTATTGACATTGGTTGAAACTCTTTGCATTTTTTTTATAACAAAATTTTCCTGTTCGTCGTTAGACAACACGTGACAGTCGAGACTGAAGTCTGCTTGAAACTCCTTGAGAATGCCTATAAACTTAATGTCAATGTGTGCGTACGAAAAATGGCGGTTTATTCTGAGTGTTCTCTACCGACTACCGACCGTACCGATCTACGAGTATGTGTGCGTCTCGGTCCGGCGTACTTTATTTAGGTGCTTCCCTTGTGATATACGTGGCGTGGAGTACTTCTTTTTTTTTCTAGTCAGTGCATCCATATTCCTAGAGATTATAATTCTAGAAACATAGTACCTAGGTACCTATCTTAAGTAATTTTATAAGTGTGCTGTTGGCTGGCAGTGGATGGATGCGAGCTGCCCAAGACCGGGTCTATGTTCAGCAGCAGTGGCGTGCCTTCCATTGAAGCCCAAAAGCCAGGCTTGCAATCAATAATGCGAGACAATAAAAAGACAGCACAAAATGAAATATTTATTTTATCAATTATAGGCATAAGTTTGACGACTATCTCACCTGATGGGAAGCGATGATGCGGTCTAAGATGTTGCACGCTTGTCTAGAAGTAACCTATTCACTCTAAGTAGGTAGCTATTCATCTGACATCAGACATCTGTCGGGCTTGCCCATGAAGCTGTAGATTAAAACTTCTTGGGCTTGCCCTAACTTTGACTCCTAGGCACGCCACCAGCAGTGGACGGTAATAGGCTGATATGATGATGATGATGATGATAATGTCAATAAAATTACAAAGCTTATTATTATTTTTAGTAAAAAAAATATGACGCAGACCAGTTTTAATTGGTAGGTACTGTAGCACAGACCTGAGCCACAGAATACTTAATAGTACTACGTCCTGAGCTACACTTGTACTAAGTACAAATTACCGAGGAATCTACGCTACGTTAAATAAAACGTATCAGCGACTTTTTGGAGATTATATTAGATTAGTTATTAGTCCGACGGCTCTACTAAGGTCATGTAATTTACCTCCAACTTGTAACGTACTCGTTACAGTACCGGGTCTAAGCTACGATAAGTGAAACGTATTAATAACTTTCAGAAGATTATAATATACAGGTGAACCTACAATGACGTCATAAGTTTAAATTGCTAAACAAAATCTATGGGGGAATCGCATTTGGACAGGTCTTAATAAAGTATGTCAATTAATTGCTGTTGTCATCAATCCAATTCTTTGGCTCAAGAAAAAGCCATCCTTCTTAAAACGTGAAAAGACGAAAAGCCGCTTAGCAATGCCCCTAAATACAAACTATACACATATGGAGAGTACACACCTACGACACTCCATACAAACGAAACGATTTAATTACCTACACTACTACCAAAATAACAGACTGTACAAATACGTGCGTGTGTGTGAGTGTGTACGCGCCGCGAGAACTAATTTTGGTAAGCAAAAACCCAAGGCGGGAGCTTTATTTAGATTTATTAAGATTTTTTTAATTACGAAGAAAAAAACCAAGAAATACGAGAAGGGACTCTTACCTAATTTTCCAGTACCTATTATAGGGACCACGAAAAAAAAACGTCCAGGAACTACGAGAAGGGACTACGGGCGACCCCCTATTATTGCACCCAGTACATTTTAATGTAGATAACCACTCTGTAGCTCATAACAAAAATCTGGAAACTGAAAAACCGGTTAAAATCCTACATATTAATTTGAATGATAAGAAGTAGAAACTAAAAAGCGAAAAAAAACTTATTAACAAAAAAGACAACCGCCTTCAAAAAGTAAAAAAAATACTTTCAATTCGCAAGTCGGTGTCAATACAAAACAACAAGCAAAACCAAAGTCGCCGCACTTGCGAATTGAAAGTTATTTTTTACTTTTTGAAGGCGGTTGTCTTTTTTGTGCGCCTTCAAAATAGTAGCGCGACAACAGCGATGCAGCCGCGCGACACTTTGCGACTAATTTGAAGGCACCTTTTGTAGGTATCTTGGACATCATCAACGATAAAGAAGGCGGTTGTGTTTTAAAAAAAAATGTGTTCTTGTCCTTGGTTCATTACCCAAAGCCGCAGAACAAATAAAAAAAGAGGCACTGATAGATCATAGTCATTATTGATCATTAAACTCTTCTGAAGCACCAAAAAAGAAATAAACAGCTTAACTAGTTTATTTTGTTTTTTTTTTCCTGCCTTTGTACTGGTACCTACATGTCTTTCGAATAATATACCTAACATTGTTGTAGGTAGACCAATAAAAAAGTTTTTTATTGGTCTGTCTGAGGTAGGTACCTACTTAAATACGTTAAACGTCAATGTTATGAACTAGTCTGCGTCTTTGCGTCATTGGCACAGTAAAGATATACTATTAGTTAATCTGTGTCATTGGCAAGTAAGGTAAATTGGGGTTTACGAAAAACCCTACAAAGTTGACAAATACGACAATATTTTTCCAGAAAAATGTTTTGTAGGTACCTACTTAAAGGAACTATTAGTTAATCTGTGGTCAAGTTCATGCTAATAATTAATTACGAAACGGTGACACCAAAAGAATTCAGTCATCCCTTAATTTTTTACCTATAGGCACAGAATACTTAATACTACATATAGGGGTGGAATATTTTCTTGAAATTGATATGGCACTAAAGAATCATGGCGAGATTCATACATACAATTTGTATAAAAAAAAAATTTGAGGGTTTAAAATATTTTCCAACGTGAAGAATACATTAACAGGAGTAGATTGATATACTTAGCATATTTTTAAACCCTCGCATAATTAAAATATTACGAAATGATAATAACACTTTTTCGTTTCATCTCGATGCCCATTTTGTGTTTATAAAAAAAAGAAAGTGACAAGCGATGTTAGAGCGATCTTAACATGAGATTAATGTTAATGAAATGGCAGAAAAACTGAAACACCTAACTGTGACGAAAAGAGTACGGGAAATGGTTAACAAATATGAGAAATTTACAGGTGTCGAAGAAATTATGGCTTTGCAGAATACTGTTGTTGATGCGCAGGTTGGATACACACACATCAATTTATTTTTATTTTATGAACACTAGCAAAAGGTCAAGCCTTGTTATTCCTATTATTTTTTTAAATACGTAACATCATGGAATTAATTCTCTTTTATCCAGCTTACATCATACAATTAAATTAGATTCAATGTTTGAAATAGCACCTATCTTTTATTAGAATTTTAATTATGCCTAATCATTGCAGATGACAAACATAAGAGATTTTATCAGATAAAATCTGCATAGAACATTCTATATTATATTTGCAGAGTTTTTATCTTTTGATCCATTTCATGCATACTTTTTAAAAGATCTTAACATGAGATGTGACAAGTTTGTGGAAAAAAAGAATCATTATTTGTTATATTATTTCCCATAAAACGATGCAATTTCAATGTAAGAACTGCGAAACGGCGGCTGTCAGTGTCACTGTTACTGTCAGTCGCCGTTTCGTTCTGTTTTCGTTAAACTATTAACTTTTTTTGCGCGGTTTTAAAAATATTGTAAGTGCCTGAAGATACTCTTTAGGTACCCAAGAATATAAACATTAGAATTTCAACTTCACAAATCCTGCCATGATTATAAATATACTAAATAATTATTGCATAACTTTTTTTATTTACGTTTTGTCGTTTTTTATTTTTGCAACAAATACAACAAATTAAGACCTTTCTTTTGATGTATAATTTGCCTATCTGCATTATTTAGTTTCTGTGTAATCACAGGCGATGACTACGGCAAGTGGCGGTTCTAGCGGCCAATAGTTTTTTTTGCAACAAATTCAGGAAAAGAGGTGTGTAAAGTAACAAATTACCACTAATTCCTGGCAAAGTTTCATAAAATTGTATGAGTTGGCCGCGCGGTTGAAATGTACTATCGTGGACACACCCGCCTGACCACCACTAAGTTCATTTTTGCTTGCACTCAAAAGATGGAAGCGCTCTCTAGCCCCGCGCCGTTGACTTCGCAGGCGCCAAGGGGATTTTTTTTTAACTGAGCAGGCGGAAAAGTCCGCGATAGTACATGACAGCCGATGGCCCAGCGGGGGAGGTCAGTTGAGATTATTCAATTTTTATAAAAAAAAAATACTTGTCAGTTACTACTTACTACTACTATAACTTACTTGCGATCAGTGGCGTTCCTTCCATTAAAGCCGAAAAGCCTGGCTTGCTATCAATAACGCGAGACGATAAAAAAAGCACAAAAAGAAAATACCTATAAATAAGTATTGAAAATTTATCGGGTTTTTATTTTTAAATCTATTGGGCTTGCCCTAACTTTGACCCCTAGGCACGCTACTGCTTGCGATTACACTTTACTGAATTAAGTAGCGACTGAATTAAGTCGACTAAATTTAGCCAAGTGTAAAATGGGCTTTATACCTACCTAGATCGGTTAAACGTCCATGTGTAAAGCTAAGGTGTAAAGCTATACGATAAATACGAGCTTTTGACTGTACAATAAATAAACTGTCAACTTTTAATCTCTCTTACGTTACTTACTTCTTACATCTTAAACGCCTTATTCACCATCCTTCTTGCTGTACGTCCCGCCAAGGTCATACATCATAAGTACCGTGAAAAAAAAACAATTAATAATAATTATTGACGTACAGCAAGCTTATTCACGGTCGTTTCGCATCGTGCATCGTGCATGACCTTGGCGGGACGTACAGCAAGAAGGATGGTCAGTAAGACGCTTTACTGCCTATCCTAGCAACTATATGCTAGTTAGTCCGCCACCACACCCGCGACACTCCATAAAAACGAAACGATATAATTGCCTACTCTACTATTAAAATAACAGACTGCACAGATACGTGCGAGTGTGTGCGTATCTACGCGCCGCTCGAAGAAAAACGCAGTTCCCAGAGCAGCCGTTCGACGCGGGGATAGGTGAGGAACTGTTTCAGAGGGTGGCGGAGCGTGTTGCTACTGGTAGTACCTACATACCTACTAATGTTAATACTGTGCCGCCACAACAAAAAAGCAAAAATATACCCTCCGCTCCAAGCCACAGTAAAGATATCTAACAGTATTGTCACTCGTTTAAGGTCACGCGCTTAAGTACCTACGGCTCGCTTTCGTTCGTACGTCCAAAATCCAGTCGGGTTGCCACGCGTTCGCTTAAGTGTACGTATACCACAGAGAACTTTTTTCCGATACAGTTTAACTAATAGTTCCTTACGATACTGCGACCGCAGCTTTAATAATGGCTAGTCGTGCATATTGCAGTGTAGACGGCTGTAAAAATAAAACAACCAACAAAAGTTTATCCTTTTTTAAATTACTTAAGGAGGAGGAAAGGTAAATATTTTGTTTTTGTTTTTGCTCTGTTGGTTCTATTTTTTTTTATAATAGAGATCGGAATAGGTAGATTATATTTACTACTTTACTTTGGTTCTTTTATAACAAAAAAGTTTTATAATAGTACGTAATTATAAGTAGGTATTGATTTGATTAGACATTTTACTTATTATTTTTCAAAACATACTCACAACCTTTTGTGTAATCATTTCATAATCATAGACAGCCCTAGCATTGTGTAATTTGATGCAAGGATCGTCCGACTCCACGGCAGACGACGTAGTAGATACTCTCGAGCGTGTGCGTAAGGTACGTTTTAGCGCGCACCAGCGGTCGTAATATTTTTGTAGGCAGTTATAGCGTTAGGTATCTATCTTTTTCTATGGAGTGAACTATCTGTTCCAAAGGAACTATTAGTTAATCTGTGTCCAAGCTACGAATTATTCATCGTCAGCCGCAAGGGCGTCCACTATTGGACAAAGGCCTCCCCCGCGTTGCCATATTCCTCACGAGTCACGTCTTGGGGATCGTAGTACCTATACAATCTGTAGATAATCTATTTAGGAACCAAAGTGGTTACTAGTGATCATACAACATTAAATTGAATTCTTAATTGGACTATTCTCAGATTATAAAACAAAAACAGATAGACCGTGCGGTACACTGAGAGTGAAGCCACCAAAGTAAATTCAAATTCAAAAGCGAATAAGTACTAACCTACAATGGTTAATTGTATTTGATTATTATTGATTTATTGTTGGCAATGGGTGTAATGTGGGTGTAATTTCCCTGAAATAAATGAGTTTATTATTAAATAAATAAATTCAGCTTGTTTGAAGAGAGAGAAAGTCACACACATTGTTCTATTTGTTCTGTAATTTGTTAGGTTTTTGGCTGGGATTAAAAGACGGTGGCTCTATCTACATGTTGTACCTAAAACTTTAAGTTTAGTTAGTAAGTATAGCATCCCCACAGATGTCGCTATAAAAAAAACCAACTATACAATAGGGTATTACACCCATTTTTGAAAAGTTTCTCAATGAAATTCTGTAGTGCTAATATGCCACCAAAAATAAACACAAAATTTTTATTCAATCGATAAGTGCCATAAAAATGCATCTAAATTTTAAATTTTCAAATTTCGCGCGTAATTTGACGAAAACGCCTCTTACTGGACGCCATATTGCTCAGCGTAAATGACGTCAGTTCGTTTTGTATCAAATGAGCTCATATTAAATATAATAATTGTATATCATTTAAAAATAATTCAAAGCATATTTTGTAGTAGGTGTAATAATGAAAAAATTACGTTGGTTAAGAAAATAATAAAAGTACAAAGCCTATTTTACGCCAATCGGTTGACTGACAGTTGACAATTTTTTGTTTACACAGCCATGGCGTAATAACATGGCCGCTACTATTTCACGGTGTTTTAAAACAGATTAAAAAGACTGAAAACTTTGAATTGAATTTAAAAATTTGTTTTGTTATTTTATGAACTAAAACTTACATTTTCCGACTGCTTTATGCCTAAACTGTCTCAATAACATATTTATAGATTTTTTCTCGTTTAGAGTAAAATACCCTATTTATGATATAATCTTTTAGACCAATATTTATTTTATACTTCATTAATAAAATTGAGCTTTTTATACATTAAAATAAGGATATTATTTCATATCCTCTGAAGTTATCGATACAAAATAGAAGCTAGGGTCACGCTCACACATAATAGGGTATTTTACTCTATACGAGAAAAAATCTATAAATATGTTATTGAGACAGTTTAGGCATAAAGCAGTCGGAAAATGTAAGTTTTAGTTAATAAAATAACAAAACCAATTTTTAAATTCAATTTAAAGTTTTCAGTATTTTTAATCTGTTATAAAACACCATGAAATAGTAGCGGCCATGTTATTACGCCGTACGGCTGTGTAAACAAAAAATTGTCAACTGTCAGTCAACCGATTGGCGTAATATAGGCTTTGTACTTTTATTATTTTCGTAACCAACGTATTTTTTTCATTATTACACCTATTACAAAATATGCTTTTAATTATTTTTAAATGATATACAATTAGCATATTTAATATGAGCTCATTTGATCCAAAACGAACTGACGTCATTTATGCTGTGCAATATGGCGTACAGTAAGAGGCGTTTTCGTCAAACAACGCGCGAAATTTGAAAAATTTAAATTTAGATGCATTTCAATGGCACTTATCGATTGAATAAAAATTTTGTGTTTTTTTTGGTGGCATATTAGCACTACAGAATTTCATTGAGACACTTTTCAAAAATGGGTGTAATACCCTATTGTATACAAATATTGTGTGACCCAATATTTTTATTTTACTCTCTCGGTGTACTTATTTGGGTCCAATGAGTCTGACTTGAGCTGTCACTCAAATCTTTTTATTATGTAAATAATTGAATATAAGTAATTGGTATTTTTTGACACTATTAATGCCTTGTTTTTATTATTCCGTGATTAATGCAATTACTTATTTAATAACAGGTCACCTCAAGGTCACTTTAACGAAATTCACCAAAGGAAGTTACAGAATACCTACCTACTGCAGTAATTAATGTGTGTTCTTAGGTATCTACTATCGTAGTTCCTTCAGACTGATTATAGACTATTTTTAAATGTAAACTTTAATACTTAAAAATTCCAAAAAACTAATCGGAAAGCGATTATTTTGAGTTCGGCTGATTTGTCGTCTATGGTTTTTAAGAAATTATGGAAACTATAAACGTCAAGCCAAACGATCAAGCTGTCACTGTCAAATCTTAACCCTTCAGGACATGATACCATTACTCCAAAAAATGTAAATTAAACCAATAAAAATAGCAAAAACTACAAAAATCAGGACATGTAAATATGGCAAACAAATTCAAAGAGATGGCCAAACGGCTGAAAGACAAAGTGAAGTTACCAAATCTCCTAAATAATCATGAAGAAACTTTCAACAAATATGTACCATCCACCAAAGTTAATGAAATGGCAGAAAAACTGAAACACCTAACTGTGACGAAAAGAGTACGGGAAATGGTTAACAAATATGAGAAATTTACAGGTGTCGAAGAAATTATGGCTTTGCAGAATACTGTTGTTGATGCACAGGTTGGATACACACCACATCAATTTATTTTTATTTTATGAACACTAGCAAAAGGTCAAGCCTTGTTATTCCTATTTTTTTTTTTAATACGTAACATCATGGAGTTAATTCTCCTTTATCCAGCTTACATCATACAATTAAATTAGATTCAATGTTTGAAATAGCACCTATCTTTTATTAGAATGTTAATTATGCCTAATCATTGCAGATGACAAACATAAGATATTTTATCAGATAAAATCTGCATAGAACTTTCTGTATTATATTTGCAGAGTTTTTATCTTTTGATCCATTTCATGCATACTTTTTAAAATCTTAAAAATCTATTCAGATTAATGTTGGAATAATTTTACAGATACAATTTGTGACCAATGGCCCTTGAAAGTTTATGTGGTCATTTGTTAGAATTTTCACATGATTAATAAATAAATACATTGCTCTCAATAAAAATTCAGTTTACATGAAATTTTACAGCAGATTTACTAATTGAAGAATAGAATAGCTTCTCATTCAGGTAGCAATGTCGTGCACCTGTATAAATGGCTACCCAGAACCCTCCGGACCTTGTATTATTGTATGGAACCCCCAGCATCCCATACACCTGTATTCCCTCTGTTATAAATCTGTACTCAAAATACGCGCTTCGACGTGGAGTTGCGGACACCGGCCCATCATACTACTACTACTTCCCTCTGTTATTTGATAAATGTTTCTTGGGTCGGGATAATAATAATGGTAATGTATAACAAGTTGGTGTCTGCAACTCCATGACTTAATAGACCAATAATAAACATACAACACAATATATATATTGCTCATTAATAATCTCAATTCCACAACTTTTAGGAAAGATTCATGATGGCACAAGAAAGAAGACGAGAGCTTGGTCGTCAAGTAGCAGATGTTGAGATGAGGCTTAAAGAATTGCATGCTGAGATGCAGAACACAATGAAAGGAGATGACAAGTACTTACACCTATGTACTGATGAACATAAGGTAACAGCTCCCTCCGAAACACTGTTCCTCACCTCTTCCCGCGTTGAACGTGCTTTTAGTTCAAGCGGCGCGTAGACACGCACACACACGCACGTATTTGTACAGTCTGTTATTTTGGTAGTAGTGTAGGTAATAAAATAGTTTCGTTTGTATCGAGTGATGTAGGTGTGCCTTAACCATACTTAAGAGCGCCCAACCCGTCATATTTCCCATACAAACGCTCGTACGCGATTACGGCGTTATAGCAAATTATTTTCCAAATATTTTGAACACACAGGTATCTTGTGGTTTAAATCTAGGTTTGTATGAAGCCAAAAATAATTTTTTTTGAGAAACAAATTCAGTAAACACCTGCGAAAATCAGCTTTTTGCACAATTTTATCTGAACTTTGGCCGGTCATAATGCACTCATACATTGAAAATGTAAAAAAACAGCTTTATAGAAACCTTGCACATGTAATGGAGATTCTAAATTACAAACATTTTTATCAAAAACTTGTAAGGCTTTTTCAAAAACACGTATGTCCTGGAACAAGTTTTGTGAAATTTCCGCGCGCCAATTTTCCTGTGATGTTATCGCGTTCTCACTCACTCGTTTGTTTTCGAGCTTTGCGTTGGTTGAAACAAAAAAAAAATCGAAAAAAAAAAAAATGCGTTGAAGTTCTTTCGATGGGGAAGGGCGCTCTTAAACAAGGTTATTTATCTAAACTAATATTATAAGGAGGAAAGATTTGTTTGTTACAATTTAACTCAAAAACTGCTGACTCAATTTCAAAACTTTTTTTACCATTAGGATGCATAATTATCCCTAAGGCTATATTTATCAATTGAAATAATTAGGGATCCTTGAGAAAATTCACATGGACTAAGTCAGGGGCAAAGTGCTAGTAATTCTATATGTTCTTTGAAAAGGAAGTACTATTATTTGACATACTTTTTATGAGCTGTCAAAACACGATTCCCCATACATTTTGTTGGCACTCATATGGCACTAGTAAAAAGTGACTTTTTTGCCAATTCAGTTGACCAACCATTTATTCATTTAAAAGCAACTAAAAATCGAATTTTACAGTTAATTGAAAGTTATTTGGGTTTTTTAGGGTTACTATTAAGTATGTTTTTTGTTTTTGGAATTATGTATTTGATAATGGTGACATCATCTACCCAATTAAATTGATTGAAATTCAATTCAATACTTGGTTTCATGTTTATCTGTATTGTTAAAATTTAAACACTAGCCTTTTGAGCTTTGAATGTTACCAGTTTAAAAGTTATTCCCAAAAAAGTGGGTAATTAATATCACAAGAAAAACCTAGGTATAAAAAATAATTTTAAAAAGTAGCATTTTTATTTAATTACCATACCTAGAACATAATTAATTTCAATTTTCTTTTAGCTTATAGTACAAGAGCGTGCCCTCCGCGCCCTTTTCGGTGATGCTGAACGTGAGGAAAGGGAATTATTTGCAACTATGTCCGCCGCTGTCAAGCTAGGCCATGAGCGAGAACGAGCACATGCTGAGCGTAACAAGTATTGGTATATTGTCGCCTCTATATTTGGTAAGTGTTAAATGATACCCATGACTTACCAGAGAATGGGCAGCAGCGTTCTCTATGCCTTTGTAACAACCATACTGCGATCGCCAACCCCCCTGCCAAGCGTGGCGATTATGGCAAAGAAATAGATCCCCTTGGGGAGGCCTATGTCCAGCAGTGGACGTCTTTCGACTGAAATGATGATGATGATGAAATGATAATAACATATATTTCATTTGGAATTCAATTTTGATTACAAAAAAAAATCCACTAATAGAAGCCAGGTAGTAGCTAGTTTATTTATTGTATAATATTCTTTAATCTCTGTAAAAATAAAAAAAATACAAAAATTCAGACTTAATGCCAATGGATTTCCAACAAGTCTCATTTAGAATGATGAAGATATGTAAAAAATATCTAGTACAGCTTCACTACATATTATAAAACAAAGTCTCCCGCATCTGTCTGTTCGCGACATACTCAAAAAACTACTGAACAGAATATGCTCACGCGGTATTCACCAATAGGCAGTGAATTATGAGGTGTATAATTTGTTAAGATTTTGTAAAAACGCACGGGTATTATCGTCATATTTCTACTAAGAAATATAACGAATATAGCTCGTGGCTAAGTTGAAGCCGTACAGATCGATCGGTCAAAGGTTAAGCTACGCTAGCCGCGGTCGGTCTGTGGAAGGGTGACCGTCCCTTTCATACCGAGTTCACTCCGTGCCTCGGAAAGCACGTAAAGCCGTTAGTCCCGGCTGTCATTTGTAGATCTTTGGCAGTCGTTATGGGTAGTCAGAAGCCAGAAAGTATGACAACCTGTCTTACCAAGGAGTATCGTGTTACCCAGTAACTGAGTTGTGGAGGTCCGATAGGCAGTCGCTCCATGTAAAACACTGGTATTCAGCTGTATCCGGTTAGACTGGAAGCCGACCCCAATGCAGTTGGGAAAAGGCTAGGCAGGCAGATACCCTTGCAAAAGCGGTTTAAGCTAATTTGAAAATAACCGTTATTTGATTCGCATCCCTTCTTCAGGCACAGTACTTGGTATAGCTGGCTCATCAATTAACAACCATTTGAAAATGTCGGAGTTTCGTGAAATGATGGAACAGCAAATGGCGCGTAGTGCAAGTGTGTTGTATACCATCGCAGGCGGAGGTACCGCCAGCAGATCTGACATAACTGAAGCCATGAAGACGGAGTTTGCTTATCAGGTAATTTTCTGTACTTTGACGCTTGACCTTTGTAGAGAGAATTATTTCTGTTACTTGCTACTTTTAAGTCTCGTCATCCATTCATCATCGTCTTCCTACCCTTGTTCAATGCTTAGGGTCGGCGCAACACATTTTCTTCTTCTATTCCGTCTAGACAAATGTCATGCTATCACTGACTTCCTTTTCGTTCATATCAATCTTCACACAATCCATCCAGCTTTTCTTTGGCCTTTTTCTTACTTTCCATCCATCCACATTTATAACGCCACCGTGCAAACTAAGCTGCTTTCCGTTTGTATTATGGAAATTGTACTCAATGTAAATAACTTAAATTATCTCATGTAGAGTAGTACTTTTTCCTTAACTTTATTTTTTATTTCGTTTTAAAAAAACGTTGGCCCATGCTAGGAATTTCTTCTTTATCGTGGGTGCGTTTACAAACATATAAACTCATATACACACACAGCCAGACCCAGAACAAGTGGGCCATGCAAATATTTGTCGCTAACTGTGTGTGCCAACCGCATCGCCAACTTATATTTCTTTTTAAATTCTTTACAGGACAATCTCGCCAAAAACTTAGAATTAATGCAGGAAAACATAAACAATCTAGTCGACAAACAGGAATCATTAATAGGTAATTATAAAAATATACAAAACATGACGTCTTGCTCCCATCTGTATCACCTGTTTTGCACATTTTATTGTAAGTTGTGACTAGTAGTAGTTTAAATTTCCCAGACTGTTATTTGCTTTGTGAGGCTGTAAATTTTCATACAAAAAGCGATAACGTTTTACCCCCCCCCCCCCCCTAAACTTAGTCCAATAACGTGTTTTGATTTAAAAAAATATTGCGTAACATAGAACATTATCATCTAAATATCGTCATTTTTTACTTAAGAGCGCCCAACCCGTCATATTTCCCGTACAACTTGTGGTTTAAATCTAGGTTTGCATGAAGCCAAAAATAAACTTTTTTGAGAAACAAATTCAGTAAATACTTTTGAAAATCAGCTTTTTTGCACAATTTTATCTGAACTTTAGCCGGTCATAATGCACGCATGCATTGAAAAAGTAAAAAAACAGCTACATAGAAACCTTGCACATGTAATGTAGATTCTAAATTACAAACATTTTTACCAAAAACTTTGTAAGGCTTTTTTAAAAACACGTATGTCCTGAAACAAGTTTTGTGAAATTTTCGCGCGCCAATTTTCCTGTGATGTTATCGCGTTCTCACTCACTCGTTTGTATTCGAGATTTGCGTCGGTTGAAAAAAAAATTTTTCAATCACGGTCGCGATTAAGTTCGTTCGATGGGGATGGGCGCTCTTAAAAACTTACTCGAACTTTTTTTTTTAATTAAATTAAACTGAATTACTTAAAAAGCAACCTACAGCCCTACAGCGTACAGACCTAATGCAAGGGATACTGAATGTTTTTTAGAAATACCTCAAAATCCTCTTAAATATTTGGAAAAAAATTAACTACGCTCGAGAAATTTAAACTTAACGTAACTTGTCACAGCTTGCATATTTAATGGTAAAAATAATAGTGCAATTTATTATGTTCATACATTTTAGGGCTTTTTACCCGAAGGGTGCCCAACAGGACTTTTGAACCGTAATAAGTAGACACTTTAAAACATTGAGTGTGTATTATTGTATGGCCGCGATAACTTGCTAGAAACCTTATGGTTTGGTCAAAACTCCGCCCCATTTTGGTAAAAATTCGCCGAATTGGTCAAAGGTAGCCGAAACCTCAACTTCGGTCGGACATTAGTACAAATTGAGTACACGTTGGGTTGCCGTGTTGCCTTGCTGTTTTAATGGCCTTTACGGTGCGATCCATCAAGATAATAATAGTGATGGTTTCGTTATTTCAGTACACCTTCAACATCGTGAAAAAACTGTGGATTCGCAACTCACTGACTTAACACGCGCAATAGTAAGCGCTTCGCAATCGAGTTTGCGGTCAGACGCAGAGATCACCAAAGCATTATCCGTCGTCCACCAAGACTTAGAAGATGACCAGAATAAGGATGTCGGCAAACATAAGGTTATGCTAGAGCCAAATCAAATCATAACCGGAATAGGCGTCATAATGGCAATGGCGATTGTTTTCGGAAATATCATTGGAAGAGTCAGTTGATTTCTGGCAAATTTACAGTGTACGAGGTTCCTGCTATTTAAATTTTATTTTACGATTGGTGGAGTTGTCGAACTGTTAACTAGTTGTGGGCTTAGTAAGCATAATTATTATTCGTGTGTATTTATTTTTTATATTTAGTGTCACTGAGCCCTGGATTCTTAAAACGTTTTACAGAAGCATCATTTGGCTAAATGGATTGTCAATTTTTCGAAGGAAAAAACTACCAACGGCTCTTTAAAATCCATCCACTTTTCTGTTGTAACATTGCGATCTTAAATAGACACTGGTGCCAATTCTGTTGTGCACAAACTAAATTAATTTTAAGCTATTTATATCTCTTTCTCTCCAATAAAACAAGAAAGAGACAGAAATTAATAAGAGCTGTCAATTTAAGTTAATCTAAAATGTTCATACAATTACAGTTGTCATTTCAGAACGTATTGATTAAAAACACTGCGAAGTTCAAGGGAAAAACTAATTTGACATCTCTAACTTAGTCCTTGTCTGTCGCCATCCTTTTCTTCAGCTGCCTGGTAGTAAGAGATGCCAAATGCCTAATTTTAATTAAGTTTGTGAACAAGGGAATCGGCACCATTGTTAACTTGATTTAAGTTTTGTTGTCATAAAATAATCAAAGCATTATAAGGCAGGCAAGCTCGCGGTTTTAAAAGTTAGCGTGTAGGTATTTTCTAAAACTTAAGAATTCTTACATAATAATGGTAGTGAAAATAATTCTAGTCAAAACCGTTGATTAACGAATTTCTATAAACAAATATAATGTTACCATAGTGTAACTACTTACGTACATATTTAACAGGATCTGAAAAATGACAGCAATTTTGACATTCCTCAATACTCTAGTAACTCTACCGCCTCCTCATTTAACTCCCGACTCTCCACACGATTGCCTTACAAAAACACTCCTGTTGAACAAAGTTTTTTACGTTGTGCTACAATATACAGCAGTACAGTAAAGGAATATTTTTGATACAATATTATTTAGCGAGCACATTGGGGTAAATATCTGTGGCGGTGTGCTGCTTGAATTGCAGGCCGATTCCATTTAAAATCTTTATCTATATTTCCTTTTCAAAATGTAGACCGTAATCACAAGCCTGCAAGACCGATTCTTGGGCTCTAAGACTGTTCACCATCCTTTTTTATTTAGTATAATAGTTAGACATAGAAAACTCAAATATTGCGAACCTTTTACAACTCCACAATCCAATAGTCATCATCATCATTTCAACCTTTAGACGCCTACTGCTGGGCGCTGATCTCCTCAAAAGACCTCCACCTGTGTCGGTCTTCCCGTGAGTCGGACCATCTTGTACCAAACCAATAGTACTCGATCAATATTGAATACGTTAATAGTGATAGTAATCATTCGAGAAGTAAGAATCTCCACAGGTATTTAATCCGAACAGCAATATTGCAGGAACCTCTATTTATTCAATAGTGATATCACCTTAAGCTTAATTTATCAGGGTCTGGCGCAGAAATTTTATGGTAATAGTAACTTGAACCGGTTTCTGTAAACGTCGTTTCAGAAACCGTGTCAAGCTACTGAAGCGAAGCGATTTGTTACAAAAATAAGAAAACAATTTTAGGCTGAGCATATGTACTTTTTGGGAATAACTTGAGTTTGTAAGCGCCTACGCAAACGCCTTACAGAAACCGTGTTTATAAGTGTGGTTTAGTACATCTGCGGTAGAAAACGGATATTTATCAAAAAGTAGGCAATAACAACTTATAAACAACGGGTGACTATCGTTCGTTTATCCGACTGCCAGCTAAAAAGATTGGTGTTGAGCCTAAATTATTTAATTTGTAACTTTTAAATTGTTTATCACGATAATGATATGTTGTTGGCTACAAGAAATCGATGTTTTTTTACTGAATTAACATTAACAAGATTTGTTCTTATTTTGTTAGTAAGAAACTACATTAATTAAACCCCGGAAACCCCTTTAATGTTTTGTATTTATTCACCTTTTTGCGTAAATAATATGAAACCCATAACTAAATAAGGTACAAACTATGCATAAAGAATTAATAAAAAAAAAATAGGTAGTTGATTACCGTAAAGTGCTATTTATTCTATTTATTACTTATAAGAAAAAACTGATTCTATTCAACAAAACAGGTTTTTATTTATTTAAAACCATCGAAAATGGTAGATAACAGTCGTTATCGAAAAATGCCCTACCGCTCGGTAGACAACGTAGACAAACGACTTGGCATCTATATCCACAAGTCAGTGGTAATAATTATCGTTATTTTATAATTTCATTTAACTACTAACTTTACTTAACATTTTTTTGTCATATTAACTTTCTCCACAAAAAAAATATAGCATCTCATAAAATTTTCGTAAGCTTGAGTTACAACATAATTGTTTATATCATTTACCATCTCAAAAATAATGTTAGAGGTCAAATTTATTTAGTTTGTTCTCGTGGTTCAATAACTGTTTGATAATTATATGACAAATTTTAATTGTTTTTGTATTATCGGTGTCTATTTGCGCATAATTATCACTAACCTTGTATCGTTTAAAATTATTTTTAGTCATGCTTTGACTTCTTAAAGTTTTCTAAACAGTTATAGTTCTTACTCCATCTTTGACCAACTACGAAAGTTATAACGCCGACCCTATAATAACTAAGTTCGTTACCTATTTGAGATCGCTTTAATTGATATCTAATTATAAGTCATCCAGCATCCATTTTTAAAAGAGTTTGCAGTCTATTGCTTTGTAATAGACTAACATAAATATTCCAATGAATGTACATTTTAGTAAGACAGTGTTACTGAAATATAAAATATAAAATGTTGCACGAGATTTGTTTTATTTGCCCTTATCCTGTATTTATATCGTTCTCTATCGCTGCGAGTAATGCTAATTAGACTTGACATTGAAGAGTCATTTTGTATCACATGCATGTTTGTAAAGATCATGAATAAGTAAATAGGGTATTTTACCAAATAAATGTAATTAGGCCGTCAGTATTAGTATCGAAAAATTTTGGATACGTATTTTTTGTTTTATCAAATCAATAACTTTGACGACACGGTTGGCGCAGTGACTGAGCGATCGACTGCTGCGCAACGTGTTGCGGGTTCGATTCCCGCCCAGGGTAAACGTTTGTGTGATGAGCACTTGTGTTTGCCTTGTGTCTGGGTGTTGTTTATCTATATATGTATGTATTTACAAAAAGAAATGTATTTGTGTATGTATATCAGCTGTCTGACGCCCATAGTACAGGGTCTCCCTAGTTTGGGGTCAGATGGCCGTGTGTGAAAATGTCCCCACATATTATATTATAATAAAAATTGACGAAGATAAAACGCAACAAAGATCAAGAGTGGGGGTTTGTGACGTCACTTAGCCCGTAAAAGTGTACTGACATAGTGATGTCACACGAGTTTTCGACGCACTGTATAATCTTCATTTTTTGTTTACGTGAAATAAGAAAAAATACGTGTCCAATATTTTTTGGAAATATATCTGACGGACTAATTAGATTTTTTTTTGGTAAAATACTCTATTCTGAAGAGATTTAGCTGGAAAAAAGTAAACAAGACTGAAGTTTTTCAAGTTACTGGTCAATCAAACTTGGGACACTCCGTTCTGTTTGACAGTAAATACATAACAGTATTTGTCGTAGCAGGTAGGTAAATATAAATCAAAATTATTGTATTTTGATATTTATTATGAATATTTACCTAATTTTTACGAGCCCTTTAGTCAGTTAGTTTTAAATGCGTTTTTTCTCAAGTACTTACGTACAAAATACGCGCTAAGACTGAGTTGCGGACACCATTCCGTTAGCACAGATATAGAAAGACCTAGATAACGCAAGAGCAACTACTTCACGTGCCTAGCTTACGTACAAAAATCGTAGGTAAGTAAAAAAATAAAGTAAACGTTTCCTGCCATCGGTAAGCCATTTTGTGATTAATATTATGCGTAATTAATTTAAAAAACAATTATTTGTAATCTAATCCCTTAAGAAAAACAAAACATTGTGACCTCATATTAGGTAGTCAAAAAATGGCACGCTTGGTTTTCATACAGATACTTGCGTTTTCTAGGGTCTATCTATATCTATGTACCATACCATATCAAGGTAACGTGATAACGAATTCGAAGCAATTCTTTTTTTATTTCGTAATTTTATTGGGAGAAAACTTATTTATGAATGGTATTATTACCGACTCAAAGGCCGGTGACTCAAATAAGAAAAATAAATGTCAATGTTATCATGTCAAAAACTCAAAAAGTACTTGCTCATTTTGTTTGCATCAAAGTGTTCGGCGTCGTATTGCTGAAAAATATTGTTTTCAAACTTACATAATTGAAAACCAGAGTAATAAACCGTTCACCATCAAAATGCAAGAAGGTATATAAGGTTATCAATTCCAAAAAGGCAACCACAAAACCTGCTGTTTATTTACGACCATACAAATTCTCACCTGTCAAACCTTGTCGAAATTTTCAGATTTGGAAGTTACCGGAATATCCCGTAGTGGCCGTGTTAGGAAGAAGAGTTCTAAATTGATGGATTTTGAGTCCCCTGACGATATTGAGACCAGGTTCCGTCGCCAGACTCCAGTGAAAACTTATGTGGGTTTCAGGCAGGAAGAACCTCAGGAATTCCAACCGCAGGAGAGTGCTCCGACTCGGCAGGTTGAAGAGGCAGGCACTGCGTCCGGCAGTGAATCAGATTATTATGATAATCCTGGGGAAAATGCTGACAGGTAGGAAGTTTAACTTATTAAATTTCATAGCTTTATGACGGCGTTTGGTACGTCTTCTACGTATTTGAGTAGTCTCCATTAGGATCGGCCGCCGAAATTCGTTGGGGAGACTATTATTAAACTCTAGATAAAGGCCTCAGAAAATGGTGTACAATTAAACTAGGCTGAATTACATTAGTTAAATGGAGACTAAATTGATGCTGTGACATTCTTTTTGGTACAAAATGTAAGGGATAGAATGAATAGAATGATGAATGAATGAATTTAAAGTCTCCATTAAACTAATGTTGGTTTTGTGCAATGCACTATAATAATATGACACTGTAATTCAGCCCAGTAAAATGCCTTTTAATATAAGTTTTAGAGGCTTCATTGCATCTTGGTGGCTATGTCAGCCTCATAGAGTCAAACATTATCATCATCAGCCAGTAAACATCCACTGTTTAAAGAAGGCCTCCGCATTGAATGCCACATAAGCGTCAACCATTCACCGGTTATCTGTGACCTTGACGATGCCGTTGGGCCATCTGGTGGTTGTCATTGTGGGGGGAGTTGCCTAATCACCACGCTTGGCAGGCTTCTTGGGGATCACAGTGAGGTTGTTAAGTACATATATGGAAGCTGCTGCTGCCCGACTTCCGAATTTCCGCCTTAGTCGCCTTATACGACACGGTTGGCGCAGTGGCTGAGCGATCGACTGCTGCGCAGCGTGTTGTGGGTTCGATTCCCGCCCAGGGTAAACATTTGTGTGATGAGCACTTGTGTTTGCCTTGTGTCTGGGTGTTGTTTATCTATATATGTATGTATTTACAAAAAAAAAAAATGTATTTGTGTATGTATATCAGCTGTCTGACACCCATACTACAGGGTCTCCCTAGTTTGGGGTCAGATGGCCGTGTGTGAAAATGTCCCCACCTATTATTATTATTATTATCATATTATTATACGTCACCCTTGGGATGAAATGGGTGGGTGCTATTCTGGCCGGGACACTCCATGGGAAGTGTCAAACAGTAGTTACACATACTAAGGCACAATTAATAACTGCCGGCTACAGCCACAACCAGCATGTTACTAACTTCACAGTACTAGCACCTATATAATATGTTTTTCTTACTCCTCCCCTATTATTTTCCGATTAATTTCATTGCGGGATCCAAGACAGTTGTACATATTTTTCCAACACTCATCGAGCTTCATTGCCTCAACGCTTTTGTAGTGGTTGCCACTGTTGATTGTGGCTTTCAGGAATTGCAGTGGTTTGGGAAAGAGTGGTGGGCATGTTCCATTAAAACTTTACCATTTTACCCAACACATTTTTATTTTTAAACCTTATTGAGAGAGTGTGGGTGCATTTACAAACATATAAACTCACATACACAAACAGCTAGACCCGGAACAACTATCTGTAGGCCATACAAATATTTGTTCCATGAGAGAATCAAACCTGCAACATGCAGTCAGCAGCCAATTCCTCAACCACTGTGCTGCCAACTGTATCGTTAAAAGCTCAGTAAATTCTTTCATTCAAAGGCATTGCCAGCTGATGGCCTAGGGATCGCCAGCTGATGGCCAGGTTAATATATGGAGGATAGGAAAAATATCTCTCTATGGGTGGGAACTGCTCCTCCCTGTCCCATCTTGGCTTGCTCCCATCCATATAATTTTTCTTGTCTTCAATAAACTTACTACAATCTCTTCTTTCAAACAGTGGTGAGCCACAGAATTGCAGCATGGAATCTGACAGCTCAGTGTCAGACGAGGGGTCTACGAGGACTCCGGCAAATTCCCTTTACATGATGGAAAAGAGTAGCAAGAAGAAACTCATTGTAAAAGACGGGAGGGTTGTCGGGAGAGCGAAGGCGCAGAGAAAGGATAAAGGTATAAATTAGTAAACCTCATTAGCTAGTACTGATGGGGCTGCGCCGACTCTGCAGAGCGCAGAGATGTCCGCCGGGTCGCAAGTAGACTGTTTCTATTCTACTATGCCAAAGCGGTGCACATCCCTGAGAGCAGGGTTCGGGCTACCGGAATTCAGAGGGGTTCAGAAATGGTATGGTTCAGAAATGGCCAAGCAATCGAAATCAGTAACGTGTGTAATTTAATTAATGTTGTGTTCTGGTCTTTTTAATTGTTTGTGTTTTTTGTTATTATTTTATTAAGTGTAATGTGTGCTACGATCCTTTGTCGGTCGAATTAGCAATTTCATTATGGAAAAAAACTTTAACCTCTTGTGTGACAATGAAACCGCATAGCTTCACAAATATTGGATGGATGTTGACAACATTTTTGACTCGACAGTCGCTGGGTTCATGCCTACAGAATACAGTTTATGTGCTTATTACACTATACAATTTGTGGGAAACCAATTTAGGAACCTAAGTTGTTAGCTAGTGATAACGCTACACTAAATTGAATTCTAAACTGGACCAATTTAGAATTCAATTTAGTAAACCACCAATTTACACTAAATCGGATCCAATCTGTTCTAACTGCGATTACACCTGTCGATTTCCTAAAAATTGTATAGTGTAATAAGCCTTACAACTCCTATATTTATGATATCTACAACTTCTATATCTACTATATAAAAATAAGTCGGGTTTTCCTTCCTGACGATGTAACTTCAGAACGCATGAACCGATTTCCACGGTTTTGCATTCTTTGGAAAGGTCTCGGGCTCCGTGAAGTTTAGGGTAGGTGTAGGGTAGGGTAGGTGTAGGGTAGGTGTAGGTAAATAGGCAGGTAAGTAGGTAGATCGGGACAGGACAACGTCTGTCGGGTCAGCTACTTTACTTATATTATTTCCTCTACAACTGCTATATTTATAATATTTTAATGATTTCTATATTAGGTAAAACCCGCATCACTGCCTATATGATGTGGGCAAAAGAGGCGCGAAACGAACTCCTGCGCAAACATCCTGATATGGACTTCTCTGCTATATCCAAGCGTCTGGGGGAAATGTGGTCTAATGTAAGTATTGGCGCAGATTTCCTTATTCACAAACTAAACTTAGACAATTGGCGTCTCTTACTGCCAGGCAGCTGAAGAAAAAGACGGCGACAGATAAAAACTAAGTTAGAGATGTCAAAGTAGTTTTTTCTTGAATATCGCCGTGTTATTTATAATACACTCGTTTTGACATGACAACTTTAATTGTATGAACATGTCAATGTCATGCGAAACAATTTCTGAACCTCGCATTCCAATTTGTCTAAAATTTTAAATTTGTCGCACACTTGTAATTTGTCGCACATTTTCAGTTTCAATTTGTCGCACATTTTCAATGCCGCCTGTATATTTTTAACAGGTGAACTACAATGAACGTTATCTATGGAAGCGTAAAGCCAAACGCTTTGCAATGCAGAAGGAACAAAACAACCCATCCACTAATAAGATCATTATATCTAATCCAAGTATGTACCAACTTCCAATAAAATTTATTTTCTTCAGTTTGTCAAATACAATAGTTTCTGTCATATCTGTTCCATTTTTGTAAACAAAGTAAGGTCAATGTTTAAATGTTATAATATGAATTCTAATATGTAAACTCTACGCAACTGGCTATGAGAGAAAGAGAGAAAGAAAGTTTATGCTCGCACCTCTCTCTCGCCCCTGCAGTAATATACGAAACGTAACTCTCTCTCTTTTTATCTTCACTAACTTATATCTTCCTCTCAACTTCCACTCGTCCCGCCCGATCACACTTTTCCTAACGCTTTCGTCACGCATTCACCAGTTTACTCCCCAAGTCAAGCGTGCGTAAAGATGTTTTACTTCAAAAACAGACTTAACGAGCTGTGGTATTTGGTCGGAAATATACGACGCTGGCGTAATGGACACAAAAATATTTGCCGGATTAATCCGAGTTAATGAGTTAATATTTTATCATTGTGTGTCAGGTCGTCCTCTGACGTCGGTGGGTCCGGGCCGTCCCCCCCGCGCCACTCCCAAGCCGCAACCTACACCCCCTACACCGCCTTCGCAGGCGTTAGTGGTAAGTAGCCATATTAATAACCATTCCTTTATAGTGTGACCACCTTTCAGGGGGTCAAAGTATGAAGTTTGTATCAGTACAAACTTAAAAATTGGTGGCGTGACACCCCTGTGACTCGCGTGTGTATGCACAATAGGGTATTTTACTCTATACGAGAAAAAATCTATAAATATGTTATTGAGACAGTTTAGGCATAAAGCAGTCGGAAAATGTAAGTTTTCGTTCATAAAATAACAAAACAATTTTTTAAATTCAATTTAAAGTTTTCAGTATTTTTAATCTGTTATAAAACACCATGAAATAGTAGCGGCCATGTTATTACACCGTACGGCTATGTAAACAAAAAATTGTCAACTGTCAGTCGACCGATTGGCGTAATATAGACTTTGTACTTTTATTATTTTCGTAACCAACGTAATTTTTTCATTATTACACCTATTACAAAATATGCTTTTAATTATTTTTAAATGATATACAATTATCATATTTACTACGAGCTCATTTGATACAAAACTAACTAACGTCATTAACGCTGAGCAATATGGCGTCCAGTAAGAGGCGTTTTCGTCAAACTACGCGCGAAATTTGAAAATTCAGAATTTAGATGCATTTTTATGGCACTTATTGATTGAATAAAAGTTTTTTTTTTTTTGGTGGCATATTAGCACTACAGAATTTCATCGAGACACTTTTCAAAAATGGGTGTAATACCCTATTCCCACATATCGATTTTTTTTTTTAAATTTCACAATTTTAGTTGCGCGGAATTGCAGTATCAACGACGATATGTCACCGTTGAACTTCCACGATTTTGAACCAAGCGCTTCGTTTCCACATTTATTGTGTGAACTGCCAGACTGGAATTCACTGCCCGCCTCTCTGTTCCCTGATAAGTATAATCTGGGTATCAACCATGAGTGAACCGGTTCATCCTAGGCAAGCGTGTTATCATGGGAGTAACAAACATACATTTACAGAATTATAATAATAATTATCAACATAACTGCCCAAGTTAGCATAATCCGTAAATGTGCCTATTTAAGAGGTCTCTTCCCGATTGGTATAATGTCACCGCGAACGTGATTAATTTTTTTTTGGTTTCTTCGAACGCAATGTTCGAAACCAAATGAGTGAGTGAGGACGCGATATTCACGAAAATTGGCGCGCGGAGGTTTCACAAAATTTCTTCCAGATAACACGTGTTTTTGAAAAAGCCTTTCGTAAAAATGTTTGTAATTTAGAATTTCCATAACATGTGCAAGGTTTCTATAACGCTTTTTTTTTTACTTTTTATGAGTGCATTATGAACGGCCAAAGTTCAGATAAAAATTGAGCAAATTGCAGATTATCAGATGTGTTTACTGAATTTGTTTCTCAAAAAAGTATTATTTTCGTTACATATTATGCAGGAACCTAGATCTCTTCTTCTTCCTGATACCTGTGTGTTAATAAATAATATTTGGAGGAAAATTTGTTATAAGGCCGTAATTACGTACGAACGTTTGTATGGGAACTATGACGGGTTGGCCACCCTTAATGAAACAGATTTACAGATTATGTTAACTTTCCAAGTTAAACTCAAAATACGTGACAATATTTGAATTACGCGGGCTACCCACCCTAGCGCTTTCATCTTAACAAAATAGATATTTTTAATGTACTTATCACTGAACCAGCTGAATTAATGTCTCGTTTTCAGCCCGTATTAAGCTCAGCAGCATCGAGTGCTGGTATGTACCGAGTGACAGGTTGCGGCGCTGTTGAGGTCGCGGCGCATCTCCGCCTACTGGGCGAGAGTCTCGCTATCATAGGAGAGAGACTGAAGGAGCATGAGGTACGTAACTATGTGTTAACCCGGCTCCACACGTTGGCCCCAACGATGGTCCCAACGCCACTCGATCTAGAAAATAGTATTGACGCCAACTTTGGGTCAAGCGTTGGGAATTGGCTGACGCGTGTCGGTTTTATCAAAGGAAAATCTGCGCCAACGTTCGCGGTCCGTACACACGTTGGCGCTACTCTGTCCTGTTGCAACACGTGTGACTGACACTGGCTTGTCAACCATCAGGGATTTTAATTTTGATAACACAAAAAATTAGTCGAAATTTGTCGCCAAATATCAGAATTTGTCGGTCACTGGTTCAAAAGATATAAGGGTTTATAGGTGGCCGATCTGGAGAGAGTCTCCCCAGCTTGGCTACATTTATATCTCAAAAACTAGGGCACCTAGCGAAGATCTGTTTTGTTCCAAATTTAATCGCTAATTAGTCGCAATTTGCCGCCAAGTCACAGATTTAATCGGGTCTTAGTTTAGAAGATATAATAAGTTCAATTAGTAAAGTATAGTTCAAGAGCTGGATCGAAGAGATTGTCGTGAACTCTTCGATCTAGCTCTTGGACTATACCTAATATACAGTGTCAGTCACACTTGCAACACGCATCGAGAGCGCACGACGAGCGAGAATGTCTTCCTATCCCTCAAAAACGCCACCCGCATGGATAAATGAAAAAGTTATCGAATTTTTAGAAGTCAATAATATGAAATGCATCTCGGAAGGACAGTTTTCATTAACAAATATAAATTATAATTGTCACTCAGTAATGTAAAAGCGCTTAGAGCAATTTTGATTTCTGTATCGGACATCTTCACGTTGGCTCTGACGGGACAGGACTGGTATAATAGCCAACGTGTGGACGCTTCACGAAATTAACCGACCAACGTTGGTACAGACAGCGTCATCAACTACTTACCCCCCACGCATTGAAATTTCTTCGTAAAGGGGTTCAGCAGTTGATGACGCTGTCTGTACGAGCGTTGGCGGCAACGTGTGGCGCCGCCGCGAGGCGTAAGCTGAGCTTTGCATTTGTGTGAGTGTACATAGATAATGTAGGTGTGACGTCGGCCTAGAACGCGGCGCGTCCCTTGCTTAGCTTAAACCGGTTTATACTGCTTTTACTCTTGTTTTTTGGTGATCAGTCACACAAATGCAAAGGTCAGTTTACGTCTCGCGGACTGTACCTGTTTTTGTTTCTGTTAATAGATAAAATACTATCATTTTTCTAGCCTTTTTATAACTATGTTGGGGTCGGCTTCCAGTCTAACCGGATGCAGCTGAATCAGACAGGCTTTCGCTCCATGTAAAACACTGGTTGTTTTACATGGAGCGACTGCCTGTCTCACCTCCACAACCCAGTTACTGGGTAACACGATACCTCTTGGTAAGACTGGTTGTCAGATTTTCTGGCTTCTGACTACCCATAACGAGTGTGCGTTACCCACGAAAAGTAAGAGATCCAGCACGCATAGCATGACCACGCTATGTCTAAGGAGAATAGACACACTGACCGGAAGAATAGACAAACTGACAGATTGTAGAAATATTTCTTCCGTTGCGAGCATGGCAATGAAGAGAAGAAATATTTCTATTCAGTAGACAAGTCTACAATGCCGAGCATGACGACCATTTTTTCACACTTAGGTGTAGAAACATTTCTTCCATCAAGTGTCAAATAGTCTACATCACAATAAATTGAACTAGACAAGAATCTTATGTTGATTTTAAAAACTCAATTCATTATTTTTCACCGTCCAAATTTTGCTCTACAGGGTCAAATTGCAGTATCCGGTTCAGTTTCAGTGCTACTCGACACATTACTCTGCTCGCTCGCTCCGCTTCTTGGCGTTTGCCGCGCCGTGCCGGCCATAGCTCCGCCATCTCGTCTTCTACAAGATACGCTGCATAACATTGCTTATATTATGCCGGGATTGTAAATAGGTTGACTAATAATATCAACAAGATATTCTAAATATTGTTTTTCTTTCACACTTGCTATCCAATTAATTGACTGTTGTCATTGGCAGAATTGTCGACATTGGCATTGTTTGCCATATGTACGGTGTTAGTGTAAACACCGATATCCTTGAAGCCTTGGTTTGGTTTCATTTATTGAACGTAAAATCGAAAAATAGCAACTTTTTTTATAAAGAAAATCAGTTTTTTTTACCTTAAGAGCGCCTTTTTCCATCGCCCGAACTTAAACGCGAGCGTGATTGAAATTTTTTTTGAGTTCAACCAACGCAATTCTTGACAACAAACGAGTGAGAACGCGATAACATCGCTTGAAAATTGGGGCGCGGAGATTTCACAACATTTGTTCCAGGAAATACGTGTTTTTGAAAAAGCCTTACAAGTTTTTGGTAAAAAAATTGTAATTTAGAATCTCCATTACCAAATTCTTTTTTACTTCCAAATTAAATTCTCGACATCAGAACCATAAGGTCGGATGTCCCATTTTTGCAAAAATCGTATTTTAACTGAATCTTTATTAATTTTTTTTTCTCTTTCTTTTTGTTTAGGCAACATATTTGTATCTCCCTTTAATAACATTTTCGTTTACGTAGAAATAGTCGGATATCCACCATACATTAGAACCAATGAGTCTGATCTTCATTTGAAATTCTATGGTCGTGAGTAAAATTACCAGAATATTATTTTTGCAGTATCATGTAAAGATAAGTCAAAAAATAAATGTAATTTGTAGGTCTCGTATTAACAACATACCTTGTAGCTCGGATACTATTCAAGTTCATAAAGTCATTAACTAACAACAGTCTTTATGGCTCGGAGCATAAGTGACAAGATTCACTGAAAAAGAGATAGCACTATAATTATGACTGCGTGGGACAGAGATAAATCATAAACATGCGACGTCACCTCTCCTTCCGCGCGCTGTTCGTCTGCTTCGGGATTGTTTTCGCATTTGTAAAATGCTGCGGCGACTTGTAGGATCTCTCGTTTCGATAGGTTTTTAGATAAATAATTTATGTGTGAACAATGAATAATCGCACCCGAAAAATATTAGATAAATTGAAAAACAGAGATGATGCTGTCCAATGTAAGAAAATACTATCATTACTATTAAAAGTAGGTATGGAAGAAGCTTGAACCCCATGAAAGGACATAGACTTTTTATCTGACTTCGACTTCGTAAGCAACCGCGATAAGTAATAGTTTAATATACTTTATAAATATAACTATAACTACAAATTTTGTTCTTACTTTTAATAATTCAACAAAAAAAATAGGTACGTATCCGCTTTTTTTTGGCTCATTGTCACCAGCAAGACTCGGTGATTTTGATAGCGAAGACAGTGTAGGAGATAATGATTACATTCCCAGTCTATCTTCTTCGGATTCTGAGCAAAAAAGGCATAACGAGAAACGTTTTTCAACCGATTTAAAAAAGAAGGAGGTTCTCAATTCGACCGTATGTTGTTTTTTTTAATCAATTGATAGGCACACGTTTGACCACTATCTCACCTGATGAGAAACGATGATGTGGTCTAAGATGGAGCACGCTTGCCTAGAAGTAACCTATTCACTCTTGACTCAAAGACTCCCAGGTGCTACAACCTGGGAGTCTTTGAGTGAGAGTGAGAGACTATCAGGAACACAGACTCAGGCAGGGAATTCCACTCCTTAGCAGTACGCACAATGAATGTGTTCCCAAAACGTTTTGTGCGTGTGGGTGAGATGTCCACCATGTACCGGTGGTGCATCGCCGTACGTCTTGTGGTCCGATGATGAAACGGGCTCGGTGGAATTAAATTATGCAATTCTGTCACACACTCCCCAAAATGCAACCGATAGAAAACCGACAGGCCAGTAACTCGGCGTCGATGCTCAAGACTTTGGAGCTTTGACTCGACGAGCCTATCATTGCCAATGATCCTCTTGGCTCGTTTCTCAATTGTCTCTAGGGCATCAAGCTGGTATCTGGCAGATCCGTCCCAAAGATGAGAGCAGTACTCCATACACGATCGAACTTGCGCTTGATAAAATTTAAGCAGCTGTTCCGGCGTAAAGTCTCACCTTTGCTAGGATTCCCAACTTTTTGGCAGCCACTTGAGCCTTTGCCTCTATGAAAGGGCCAAAATTGAGGGTAGATGTTAACGTATCACCAAGAAGCTCAAGTCGGTCGGTTATCGGCACGGTTACACCTCGGAAAGATGGAGCTGGGCGGAATTGGATCCTTTTAGCGGAAAAGAGACACGATTGGGTCTTAGCAGCACTGAACTTGACCAGATTGGCATCGCCCCATTCAGATACAGCCTGTAAGGCCAAGTTCAAGCGCTCAACCATTGCTTCCCGGAGAGACTGGATCTGCGATCCACCAGCTCGTGCGTCGGACACGTATCTCTTAGCGACAGTGTTTTCGTCTGCATACCCAAAGGTACCGGGTTTTAGCAGATCATTAATATGCAGCAGGAACAATGTTGCCGAGAGCACCGACCCCTGAAGAATCCCGGCATTAATATCCAGCAGTCCGGACGAGCAGCTATCTATGATCTGCAAACATTAACTGTTTGGGTACCTGAACAGTTCCATGACTATTATTATATTTATAAAAACCTACCACACCAAGAAGAAGCATGTGATTTTCCAGAGAATAATGAAGAGTGAGATTTGTTTCGATATTATTATTATATTAAATCGTTCTAAGAATATTTTTTAAATGTTTTGGTTTTTGTTATTTTGTGTAGTTGTGATCTCAAACCTGTTGTGTCAACACTAGAAAAGCAGGTACTTATTATGTAGTTATTCTTTTTTTACAGCTAACTAGTTGTACAATTTAGTTTTTTTCTCTTTGATTTTTTGTTGCTTGAGAGCTCTCTTTTATTAGAAAAACTGATTGAGATTGATTGATTGATTCCAATCATCAATCAAACTGATATAGTAAAATAATAATTTCATTTATATCCCCTACCTACTCCAGTGGAATTATTAGATTTAAGAGGCTAATAGGACCTATTTAACAATAGACTGTAAACCAATCAAATAAACTTAGAGCCAAAGAGTCTGATCTGGGGCGAATTAAGGCTTTATATTCGACGATATTAAAAGTATTTTCAGGTATATACGAGTCAAATAGTATTATAATTAGATAAGTCCTATTTATCATTTTTTTTTTAGAGAATGTAAAGTCCGATTTAGACATACATAACAAAATTCGTAATTAAAAAGATCACTGCCCCGAACCATAAAGTCTGATGTTAACATAAATAATGTATTATTTTTATGCGAGTCATTTTTTTTTGTTAAACAAATGGTCGGATGTAAACATCATCCAGTATATTTATGAACCTAAATAGTGAATATTACGAGCCATACGGTCTGATTTCAACATAATAGATCCATTTACATAAGATTCTTAGAGGCATATGGTATTTAGTTTATATGGAACTTTTTCACTGTAGATCCTTCTTAAAAAATGGGTCTGATGTACAGTACGCAAAAGAGATAAGTATCCATGTCGTCGGGAATAGTTGAAGATTTCTTAGAAACCAATGGGGGCTTTCAAATGAAATTTTACTAAATCATTGAACTGTTTATTCTCTATAAATTGTATTTTATTTTATTCATAAAAACCTATCGGTTTCTAAGTAAACTTCAACTGTTTCCGGCGACATGGATACTTATCTCCTTTGGTGACCGTACCTACCCTCGGATATAAAAATAAGGTTCCTTCCGGATTTATTAGGAAAACCGGCATAAAAACCGGCAACGTCTATTCTCAAATAACCAAGCATAAATAGTGACGGCCTTGTACCCCCAAATCTTCAAAATTACAAAACAAAAAAATATTTTAAAAGTTTATTCTTGCTCTCCTGTAAAATTGCAAAAATGGATATCAGACCAAATGGCTCTGATGTCGAGAATTGTACTTAGATATTTGAAATGCAGTCATCGAAGCGAATTGGTTCTGGCAAGGCGCAGGGGGTCACAGTTTTAGCCTAACTTAACCATGTCGGATCCGCCCCAGGGGGGACTTAAGGTTCAAAAAGATTTTGGTTATCCATTTTGGTAAGCAAAAAACCAAGGCGAGAGCTTCGCAAGATTTATTTAGATTTTTTTTATTTACGAAGAAAAAAAGCTCCGTGGGACTTCGAGAAGGGACCACAGGCGACCGACTAACTCGACGTGTAATATTTTCGCTAGCTGTGTGTAACTATGTAGATTCAAAATAAATGTTATGAAGAAAAATATAAGTAGTTTTTATTTTTTGAGACCCTTTTTCCTGATCTCCTCTATAATAATTCACTGCCCGCCTCTCTGTTCCCCGATAAGTATAATCTGGGTATCTTCAAGACCATAGTGAACCAGTTCATCCTAGGCAAGCGTGGAGCACACTGAGTTGCGGTCAAACGCAAGCTTATTAGAATATTAAAAAAAATAGAAATGTTTTATTCACTAGTCAAGAACATCAGCAACACACCTGGAGCTTGCCAGTCAAATGATCAGACTCGAAGGACCATAATGTGACGTCAGAAACACCATTTATTTAGGTATACTTCAAAAAATTGTTTATGTATTTAAGCCATGGGAAACTTATAGTACTGAAATAAAACATTGAAAGAATTATGTAAGTACTCATTTAATATTACACATACAAACAAATAATATTTACAAGAAATGAATCTTAAACTAAAACTGACTATATTTTGAGAGCAGACAGTACTTGTTTATGATTACAACCAGTATTGAGTATAATTACTAAATATTATAACTTTAATCCCCCGTTGCATTCAGCTTATGTTCATTCGGGCTAATATCAAAAACTTCTATACGCATTTTCATTTGGTTTACAGCAATAGAAACAGGAATTACTTATACTCCATTTACAATAAGATTAGACTTTAAAACAAACCTTTTTTACAGTCCCTTCAACCGATTTTGACTTCTATTCCGTAGGCTCAAGGATGACAATAAAGGCAAAAAGTGGTTACAATAACAACTGTTTACTGCAGCTGCCATTTGCCACCAACGCAATACAAGTCAAAATCGGTTGAACGGGCGGTAAAAAAGCGTTTGTGTATATGTCTAAGCTTATTGTAAATGGAGTATAGGAAAGTTATAGGCTATCCATTTAAATAACTCTTCATGCGGACGTAGTCACGGGCAAAAGCTAGTACCTATACTATCAAAAACTATAGCCCGATTGTTTGAGACTGTTCCCTGAGCTAGCTGCGCGGTGCGGAAGGGCTGTTATGACGTAACGCGAGAGCTCACTGATATGTCAACTTGTGACGACTTAGAGCGGGTTCACTGTACCCATGTCCTACGTGAACGACAAACGCGATAATGCGACGCGACGCGTAAATGTCAAATAGTCGTTGTATGCACTTGTGGCCTACGTAGTCGCCATAATCAATGTGCGACCCAACGCGGCAAGTGCGGATTTGAGACGCGACACAATACTTTATTAATAATTTAATATTTACTATTATAAGTACCAGTGTTTTTTAGTAACGTCAAAAACAACCTGTCCTCAATAGAAATGTTGGTTGGTTGGTTTTTGAAAATTGGATATTGATAGGTGCGCGTCGCGTGGTGTCGCGTTCGGTCGCTCACCTAGGACAACGCCTTAGGTCGGACCGACAAACGTGTCGGGTGCATATTAGCATATGTATTTCAATAGCGTCGTTCACATTCGTATTGTCGCCGTCCATCGTTACACCTCTCCCGTACAGCGCAGCTACCTCAATTGAGCGGTCGATCGGTCAGTAATTCAATAAACGTGTTTAGAAAACTGTTATTCAAGATTATATTCGTATTGATTATTTTTGTTACGTTTCTGCCCCTGACTTCGTCCGCGTGAAAGTCGAGTATACCATGAAACTAGTCTATGGTATTAGAAAATAGTGAGGATTTCTGTCAGTGAAAGAATGTTTGTAATTGGATCTGTACTTTTAGAGATTAGCGCGTTAAAGACAAGTAAACATACTCTACAGCTTTATAATATTATTATCATTGGCTGCAAATAATGAAATTTATAGGTTCTACTAATACTATGACTCTACCAAAAAATTGACATACTTTTTACGAGCTGTCAAAACGCGCTTCCCCCAAAGATTTTGTACGGCAATTTTGTAATCATTTGCCAACTCAATAGGATTGCTTACGCAAAGCTAATCTCAGAGGGCGCCACCGAACTATACCGTAAACACTCATACTCCATGGTAAACACTATAAGCGCGGTAAAAATCAAAAGTATAAGTGTTTTGGTGTAATATATTATTAATATTATTATAAAAAATGCACAACATTTCTGCATAATCTGTATAATAAAAATGAATCTTTGTTCGTTAGTCTCGCTAAAACTCGAGAACGGCTGGACAGATTTCGCTAATTTTGGTCTTGAAATATTTGTGGAAGTCCAGGGCAGGTTTAAACGGCAAAAAAATTGAAAAATCAATTGACAGGACCACGGCTGTCGGCAGTGGCGTGCCTAGGGGTTCAGGTTAGGGCAAGCCCGATAGACATTTTACGATTTAAAAAAAATCAGCAAGTTGTTTAGTTATTGATTAGATTATGGTATGCTGATTAGTGCAAGCCCGGCTTTTGGGCTTGTATGAAGATCTCGCCACTGTCTGTCGGGTCAGCTAGTAAATAACATTTACTATTTTCTCAATATAGAAAGAATAGAATTTTGATGTACAGATAAAATTATTATCATGTAAATGTCACTTTCGTTTGTTTACGTTATATTTCGGTTGCGCCTCTAGCGGAAAAGTTTGGCAGTAATATTCCTAATTGACTAACAATTTATTGATTTCAAAGCAACTAAAAATCAAATTTTACAGTAAAATGAAAATTAATCTAAATGCCTAATGCATTTAGCGATTAGGGAAAAGAGTAGGGGAGCGTCTTCGTGTATGACACTATATGTTGCTTACTTAGAAATATTTTTTTTTTTGGCTGTGATTGTGTTCCTGTCGGATAATTTAGATCTGCTTTAATTCTGAAGTTAGTAAACAAAGTTGCAAGGAGAAGCTGTTTACCTAATAAACCTATGAATGTTCTATTCTGACACATAGTATTGAAATATTTTACTGAAATGTTATTCACAATATTGATCTGGTCAAAATGATATTTTAGGCCAATCATTATTTAATCCTATCAGATCGTTTAAATATAACTACATAGATATACATGTTTACATAAAAAATCGTATAAAATTAACGATAAAATTAAGTCTTATATTACCAGTCACATTGAGGATCTACCAAAACAATATTCAAATAAGCCTGTACAACAAAACAATCCTTACACAAAAGCAGTTTTTTTTATTCTAGAAACCGTATATTTGCCTTACCAGAAACCAAATTAAATGTCTTATGTGTTCTAATTACAAGTACATAAGACATTAAATATTTTTTTTCTGGAAGAACTTATACCTGCCAGAACTTTACCTTTCAAACCGGAACATAGCAACGCTACTTTGCGACAGACAGGGTGGTGATAGTACCCTGGCTCCTTTATTAACCCTTTAACCGCCTACGTCGGATTAATCCGACAAATATTTTTGTGTCCAGCGTCGTATATTTACGACCAAATACCATAGCGCGTTAAGTATGTTGTTTTTTTTTTTATTTAATTTCGCTGTATTCTATCAAGAAGATGTTTATATTAGCCGTTTATCTGTACAGGCTATAAAAGTAGCCATAAAATTTTTAAAATTAATCTGTGGTGGCTACTTTTATGACCCGACGCCATTTTTTTTTAGTTATTTTAATTATGTCCAATTTACTTCATTTTTTTACGTAACACATTATACTTCCATGCAATAATCTGTGGGGTCTTGAAATTCCGCTCACTGTGGTATATGACAATACTAGACGAGAATATCAGGAACATTTATTTATCTGTATCCTTTTTCTGTCAATCAATCATGTCGTTCATTTGTTATTGTTGGCCGTGTGAGTGCTTAGGTAAATAATTTATTATGTAATCATTTACAATTTAATACACTTTAGCCTCTTAACCCTTTTAAGGTTCAGAAGCCAAATATTGGTCGTTTGTCATTGTTTAACTATTGTGCCTCCCAGTTGCGCTCTTAATTAGAAGTCTTAAAAATAATGTCTGAAGTTAGATGAATTACTAATATTATTCACTGTGTCAGGCGCTGGAGGCACGACTTCTGATATCAAGTCAGGCGGTTAAAAGGTTAATACCTGTACTACTATTCAATCAGTCCATTATCTATGTATAAGACCCCAACTAAAGAGTGGAGCCAGTTTAACGGCGACATACAACGTAATTACCGGTACATTATTCCAGCGAGTCAATGCAGTCCATTGCTGAACTGGATCACATATTATTCCAATTATTCAAAAGAACTAAAGAGAGAAGAATCGGATTTGGGTGAGTAATTGGTAAGCAGATGGTCAATACAGTCACTAGACTTTGATTTCTTATTGGAATGGGTAGTACATTCCAGAGCATTTTAGTGCCCGTTCACATTATTCCAGCGCTGGACTGGAATGCTACTGGAACCAAGTGAATAGGGCTTTACAAATGTCAAACTCTACGACTAATCGTAAACTGAAAAGTTTCTAAGCAACATTATTACAATATACATTGATCTCATCGTGCCCCTATGGTGATCTCTTCAACTTAGACCATGGAATTCGAAATTTACAACGTTCTTTTGAAGTTTGGAGGTCTGTTATGTATTGTACAGTGATGAAAATTAACATTTGGCAATTATAATGATATTTTTATTAATCATCTTTTAAAGCATCAATTTAGCTCTCGAAATTATATTTGATGGAAATATAACTTATCTGCCTAGCTTTTTCCGAATTATGTTGGGGGTCGACTTCCAGTCTAACCCGATGCCTGTTTGACCTCTACAAACCAGTTACTGGGTAACACGATACCCCTTGGTAAGACTGGTTGTCAGACTTTCGGGTTTCTGACTACCCATAACGACTGTCAAAGATCTACGAATGACAGTCGGGACCAACGGCTTTACATGTATTCCGGGGTACGGAGGAGTCTCGCTACGATATAGATGGTAACCATCCACGGAACGACCGCGGCGAGAGCTTAGCATGGCGAGAGATGCTTACCCATGAGTCATGGGTAAGCAACTCTCGCCATGGGCCATGACCGATTCATCCGTAGGACTTTAAATTAACCTCAAATCGCAAGAATAAAATTTTCCCATTTCTGTTTATTCCCATCAGGGAATAAACAATAAAACAAATAGTTATAACTCCATCAGGAGTTATAACTATTTCGTGAAAATATGACTACGTACAGCCAGTAGCGTGCCTAGAGGTCAAAGTTAAGGCAAGCCTGACAGATGAGATAATGATTCAATACCTACTTAGAGATATTTTATTTTTGTGCTTTCTATGTTTTTTTTTATTGTCTCGCATTATTGATTGCAAGCCTAGCTTTAGGCTTTGGGAGGCACGCCACTGTAACAGCAAATAAAATTTCAAGAGCTATATTAAAGAATGTACCGTAAGGACATCGCTCATTATAACAGCATAGCTCGTCACAACAGACAATTTGTCATTCAAGATAAGACTTTAAATCGTGTGCGTTAAAATACGTTTTATAACGACAAGTAGTAACAGGTGATGATAGCTCGCGGGGAGTGCGGGCAGTTTACACAGCAAATCATTTGCTATTCAAGTTAAGACTTTTAATCTTGAGCGTTAAAATAAGTTTTACAATGACAAGATAAAAAGGTGATGATAGCTGACAGCGCGGGCAGCTAACACAGCAAACCATTTGCCATTCAAATTAAGACTTTTAATCGTGTGACTTAAAATAAGTTTTACATTTTATAATGACAAGATGTAACAAGTAATCGTTAGCAGGCGGCGCGGGCCGCTAACACAGCAAATAATTTGCCATTAAAGTTAGACTTTCAATCTTGTGCGTTAAAATAAGATTTATAATGACAAGATGTAACAGGTCGCGGGTGGCGCGGGCCGCTAACACAGCAAATCATTTGCTATTTAAATTACGACTTTAAATCGTGTGCGTTAAAATAACTTACACAATGACAAAAAAAAGAGGTAACGGTTGGATATTTCGAAGCTATATCGGTCGCAGCTGTGCTATTATAATGAGCGGTGACCATAACACAGAAAAAAAAATGTTTTAAACTGCATTGCCGGTTATAAAAATCCTCATACATTTACATTTTTGAGTTAAACATCACAATGCAACGTACAGACGCCAGCACATCAAGCCAATTGAATATGAACCTTATTCTTTTGAGATAAAGTCGAAATATATCAAAGAAATATGACAGATTATTGTAGCTTGATACGCTAGCCTTTGTAAAATTGCAAAAATAATTACAACAGCCGTCCCCTACAGTTCGGTGCTCCACAGTAGCAATAAAGTATCTTCCCGGGAACCGAACCCACGTCGTAATTGTAGTTCCATGTTAGTTCGGTACCTGCTTTGATGTGTGAGAGCGCGAAGAAGGCGACCCAGGGGAAGCGGGGATCGTGAGTGTCCACGAAGACGTTTTGTACGAACACGTTTGGGCAACAGGAGTGCTGGAAAATAAGGTAATTGGGTTTAATTCTGCAAAAAAATTGGTCAAGTGCGAATCGGACTCGCAGATGAAGGTTTCCGTACCACTGTACAATATTAAACACTGTATTTAAAAAAGTTTTTAACAAATAAGACAACCGCCTTCAAAAAGTAAAAAATTACTTTTAATTCGCAAGTCATTGGTTTTGCTTGTTGTTTTGTATTGCCACCGACTTGCGAAATATATTTTTTTTCTTTTTAGTGCATACTTCATACAAATTAATTACAAAACGGTGACACCAATAAAATTCAGTCATCCCTTAATATTCTACCCTTAGGGGTGGAACATTATATTAATTAATATATATTTATATCATGAATTTTATATGGGACCTTTAAGGTACTTATACACTATGAATTAAAAAAAGAATCAACAGAATCGGACCACACTGAAAAAATATGCGTGGACAAATATAAAAAAAAAAATGTTCATAAAATGAAAACTACTTGGCCAAACTATGTTTAATTTTTATGGGACCAAATGGTAATTATTCCGCATCAAACTAAAGAAGAATCACGTAAATCGAATCATAAAACTTATCGTAATCGGTTTACATACATAAAAAAAATACCAATCGAATTGAGAACCTCCTCCTTTTTGAAGTCGGTTAAAAATAACACGTTTCTCATATAAAAATTGCTTACTATTTGGTATTTTACTCTATACGAGAGAAAATCTATAAACATGTTATTGAGACAGTTTAGGCATAAAACAGTCGGAAAATGTAAGTTTTAGTTCATAAAATAACAAAACAAATTTTTAAATTCAATTTAAAGTTTTCAGTATTTTTAATCTGTTATAAAACACCTTGAAATAGTAGCGGCCATGTTATTACGCCATACGGCTGTGTAAACCAAAAATTGAAAAATGTCAGTCAACCGAATGGCGTAATATAGGCTTTGTACTCTTATTATTTTCATAACCAACGTAATTTTTTCATTATTACACCTATTACAAAATATACTTTTAATTATTTTTAAATGATATACAATTATCATATTTAATATGAGCTCATTTGTTACAAAACGAACTGACGTCATAAGAGGCGTTTTCGTCGAACTACGCGCGAAATTTGAAAATTTAAAATTTAGATTCATTTTTATGGCACTTATCAATTGAATAAAAATTTTGTGTTTTTTTTGGTGGCATATTAGCACTACAGAATTTCATTGAGACACTTTTCAAAAATGGGTGTAATACCCTATTGCTTAGTTGTTATAGCAGCCATAGTAATACGTTGTTGTACGTATGTTGATAAATTTCAAGTGTCTGTAGGGACATTGTGTACAAGCTTTCTCAGCGTAATGTTATATTGACGCACAGTTGCACCCGAGATACGAAGAGGTTTTTATTTACTAATAAACTGCATTCGTAATTAGTCGTTCCTTTTAAGCCTACGCTCTAACACAAAACGAGTTAGAACAAATATAATTGAATATTACATTTCAAATTCAAATTTTCAAAATTTCAAATTACTTTATTAATTGTAACTAGTTTGTACTGTATAACAAGTGTTTGAAGCATCCTTTTAGGCAAGAAATACCTGTAGTAGGACACTTCCCTCTTCCATAACGTAAAATTGAAATGTACATAATATTCAAAGCTAATTCTAGTTTCAGTTCTTAGATTATAATTCTATGAAATAACAATTAAGAATAAAATAAATAATGAATGAAAAAAATAATACATAAATGTAATAATAATAATAATATGAAGGGACATTTTCACACACGGCCATCTGACCCCAAACTAGGGAGACCCTGTACTATGGGTGTCAGACAGCTAATATACATACCACAAATACATTCTCTTTTTTGTAAACACATACGGCGGCGGCGGCGGCGGTATTACGGCTCAAAAGATACAGCCCTATGACAGCGGGTCAGACAGACAGGACGGATGAGCGAAAGCAATAGGGTTCAGTTTGGACTCTTTGGATCCAATATGTAATGCCAATAAACGCATATTTCTTTCTTTCTTTCATCTGCCAAGCCTTTTCCCAACTATGTTGGGCTTCCAGTCTAACCGGATGCAGCTGAATACTAGTGTTTTACATGGAGCGACTAACTATCTAACCTCCACAACCCAGTTACTGGGTAACACGATACACCTTGGTAAGGCTGGTTATCAGATTTTCTGGCTTCTGATTACCCATAACGACTCTATTATATCTATCTCTCTCTCTATTTGGACTCTTTGGGTACGGAACTAAATAAAAAATATCACCTGTCAAATACCCTAGTTAGACCTGTCACATATCCTATTAATAATATTAATACTCACGTTGAGATATCTGCCAATGTTGCCTTGAACCTTAGCGTCCATGATATAGCACGCCTCGTCCTTACCGAACAGCGTTCGAACAGATCTGAGAACAAACTTGCAAATAAATAAACTGCCTTTAATCTAACGTCCGGTTTTCTTGATATTGCTCCTCAGTTTTATACTTAACGAAATAAAATGTATGCCAGAACCAAAGTTCAGAAAGACTTTAAAAAAGTGTTACTGTTGTTGCCAAGGCACGAGTGAACCGTTTCATCCTTGGCAAGCATGCTCCACTTTAGGCCGCATCATCACTTAAGAGCGCCCATCCCGTCATATTTTCCATACAAACGCTCGTACGCGATTACAGCGTTATAACCAATTATTTTCCAAATATTTTTAACACACAGGTATCTTGTGGTTTAAATTTAGGTTTGTATGAAGCCAAAAATAAACTTTTTTGAGAAACAAATTCAGTAAACACGTCCGAAAATCAGTTATTTTGCACAATTTTATCTGATCTTTGGCCGTTCATAATGCACTCATATATTGAAAAAGTAAAAAAACAGCTTCATAGAAACCTTGCACATTTAATGGAGATTCTAAATTACAAACATTTTTACCAAAAACTTGTAAGGCTTTTCTAAAAACACGTATGTCCTGGAACAAGTTTTGTCAAATTTCCGCGCGCCAATTTTCCTGTGATGTTATCGCGTTCTCACTCACTCTTTTGTTTTCGAGCTTTGCGTTAGTTGAAACAAAAAAAAATTTAATCACGCTCGCGTTGAAGTTCGTTCGATGGGGAAGGGCGCTCTTAAGATCAGGCGAGACGCGGTCCAACGCAAGCCTATTAAAATATAATAATAATAATTTACTCATGAAACTGTTCATCACATATTTTGAAGTGAAACTTCTTTACGCACGCTTGACTTTTCCTAACGCTTTCGTCACGCATTCACGGGCTTACTTCCCAGCTGGTGAATGCATGGAGAAAGCGTTAGGAAAAGTGTGATCGGGCAAGGCGAACAGAAGTTAAGAGGGAAATATAAATTAGTGAAGATAGAAAGAGAGAGAGAGTTACGTTTCGTATATTACTGTAGGGGCAAGAGAGAGAGGTGCGAGCACACATTTTCTTTCTCTCTTTCTCTCATAGCCAGTTGCAAACGGATAGATGGAGCTAAAGAAGTTTTACTTCAGTCGTGTGGTCTAAAGCACACTCGTATTTTTATTTAATTGAGATGTTGATACAAAAATACCATCCAAATTTCCGACATCTCCGGTAGTTTTTCTATAAAAAAATCTGTCATACATGCAGCTAATGATTGTTATTTAAATAGACAGAATTTTATTTATTTTATTTTTTTATCTATTGATAGGCATACGTTTGACCACTATCTCACCTGATGGGAAGCAATGATGCGGTCTAAGATGGAACACGCTTGCCTAGAAGTAACCTATTCACTCTTGATTTACAGACTCCCAGGTTGTAGCCATCAGGAAACACAGACTCAGGCAGGGAATTCCACTCCTTAGCAGTACGCACAATAAATGTATTCCCAAAACGTTTCGTGCGTGTGGGTGGGATGTCCACCATGTACCGGTGGCGCATCGCCGTACGTCTCGTGGTCCGATGATGAAACGGGCTCGGCGGAATTAAATTATGCAAGATTTCACTTACTTGTATTTAGAAATATACTCGTTAGATTTCATGTTTTCTTGTACCATAAATCTCGAAGGTTCTCTCACTGAAACAAATACAATAGACCTATATTAACAACTAATAATGACAAAACTTTTTGTCAAAACTCCATTTTAAGTTTTTTTTTGGTTGTTTATCTCGCAGGTCAACCTAGGAGTTTGTTGGCTCAGCCGGGGGTTGCGGAAGTATGTCCAGTTCCCGCGACACCCGAATTAGTTGTGAGATGGAACACCTGGGTGGTTTTTAGCCAGTAAGACCTAGTTTGACAGACCCCCCCGCCCGCCCCAGGGCGGAAGACATCCATGAGGATTTTCCGACCCGGAACAAAAAAAAAAAGGAGGTTGTCGGCCGCTTGGCCGGTCTTTCCTGTGGTGCCTTAATGTAAATTTAAGGCCTCCAGCCAGGGCAAAAAACCTTATAAATTAAGCGACTACATGCTAACTGTGGGATTGTGGGATACGGGCCTCGAGGCTTAGGGCGTCGTTGGGGGAGGGCAGCAAAGAAACAGACTGGATCGGATCTCGATTATTTAGGGACGAATTTAAAGCTACAGGCCCATCGAGGGAAGGGAACCATTGCTTTGCTTACAACTTAAATATATAGATAATCAAAGTCAAAGCATTCATTTCAATTAAACCATTAACAGGCACTTTTGAAATGTCAAGGAGTCGGTCAGTTAGTCAGAAAGTTGGAGCTAGTTGCTCGTTCCAAAACGTAGGTAGGTCTCTATGGAGAAGGACGAGCAAGAAACTCCACGGAATGCCATCCACGAAGAAGCGCTGTACTTTCTAAGTCTATCTTGGACATCACTAACATCGGTGAAGGAAAGCATCGTGAGGAAACCAGGACTTATAATAGGGTATTTTACTCTATACGAGAAAAAAATCTATAAATATGTTATTGAGACAGTTTAGGCATAAAGCAGTCGGAAAATGTAAGTTTTAGTTCATAAAATAACAAAACAATTTTTTAAATTCAATTCAACGTTTTCAGTATTTTTAATCTGTTATAAAACATGCAACCATGAAATAGTAGCGGCCATGTTATTACGCCATGAGGCTGTGTAAACAAAAAATGTACAACTGTCAGTCAACCGATTGGCGTAATATAGGCTTTGTACTTTTATTATTTTCCTAACCAACGTAATTTTTTCATGATTACACCTATTACAAAATATGCTTTTAATTATTTTTAAATGATATGCAATTATCATATTTAATAATAGCTCATTTGATACAAAACGAACTGACGTCATTTACGCTGAGCAATATGGCGTCCAGTAAGAGGCGTTTTCGTCACACTACGCGCGAAATTTGAAAATTTAAAATTTAGATGCATTTTTATGGTACTTATCGATTGAATAAAAATGTTGTATTTTTTTGGTGGCATATTAGCACTACAGAATTTCATTGAGACAGTTTTCAAAAATGGGTGTAATACCCTATTGGTATAAGTCTGAAATAGCTAATCCGCCTTAAGAGCGTCCATCCCGTCATATTTCCCATACAAACGCCCGTACGCGATTACGGCGTTATAACAAATTATTCTCCAAATATTTTAACACACAGGTATCTTGTGGTTTAAATCTAGGTTTGTATGAAGCCAAAAATAAACTTTTTTAAGAAACAAATTCAGTAACCACATCTGAAAATCAGCTTATTTGCACAGTTTTTATCTGAACTTTGGCCGTTCATAATGCACTCATACATTGCAAAAGTAAAAAAAAAACAGCTTCATAGAAACCTTGCACATGTAATGGAGATTCTAAATCACAAACATTATTACCAAAAACTTGCAAGGCGTTTACAAATACACGTATTTCCTGGAACAAGTTTTGTGAAATATCCGCGCGCCAATTTTCATGCGATGTTATCGCGTTCTCACTCACTCGGTTGTTTTCGAGCTTTGAGTTGGTTGAAACAAAAAAATAATAATTCCGCTCGCGTCGAAGTTCGGGTAATGGGGATGGGCGCTCTTAAGCCAGCGTGTTGATCAATGCTCGTACCTTCTCTGTATGAGAAGAGGACTTTGCTCTGCAGTGGGACATAAATGCTGGTACTATTAGGAACACATACCTTCTTCATCGTCACTTATTGTAATACAATCCTCTTCAGCATTAGCTTCTTTTGTATCTTTACTTGCATCTTTGACTGCATCTTTACTTGCGTCTTTGTTATCTTTACTGGCATCATTACTCGTATCTTTATCTTTTTCGTCAGTCATCCTATTTTCTTTATCTTTTTTAGATTTCTCGCGTCTACGGAGACGTTTGCTGTAAAAGATAATTAGTGTTCAAAAAAGAAGCAAGTTCTCGATCCGACTGCATGTTGTTTTTTGTTTGAATGTTTGTTACGCGATTTCTCCGGCAAATGTACAGTACGGGCAACGTATCTTGGCGCGTCTGAAGTTAGCCGATTAGCTGCGCAGTAGACAATTTCTTTCTTAAAAGTTCCATTGCGCAGCCAAACAGCTAACTTCAGACGCGCCAAGTTATGTTGACCGTATTGTAAATCGATTTTGATTTTTTTTTATGGATAGGGTATGCCTCAGGGCTTGTCTCATATAAATTTTATCGAAATTGATTCAACACTTTTTGAAAAATCAACAAAAACCGTAAAACCGTCAACAAAGACGACGTTTTAGTTTCTCCAATCTTTGGAGTACTTTCAATCTCTGTTTTAACTGTGTTGCTGTTTCTTAATGGATTTTAATGATTAGAAGGTACTAAAAAGCGAAAAATAAAAAGCTTTTTTTAAAAAAAGAAAACCGCCTTCAAAAACTAAAAAGTGAAGCAATACAAAACAACAAACACAAAGCCACCACCACCGACTTCCGAAAGTAAAGTAATGTGTGTTCTGTGCTAAAGTTATTTATCACTTTTTAGTTTTTGACGGCGGTTTTCTTTTTTTTTTAATTTTTTTCATAATCGTTACAGTTTAGAAGCGCGCGTTTGAGAGTTTTATTCACGTATTTATTTATTATTTAATGTTATTAACATAAGATTTGAATTGCAATGATTGATGAGCGCGGTTAAAATACAACAGAGAGCGAGTGCGGGGTTAGTCCCATAGTCAAAAACAACAAAAATGACCGCCTTCAAAAAGTAAAAAGTAGCTACAATTTGGCAAGTCGGCGGCTTTGGTTATGTTTGTTATTTTGTATTGCCACCGACTTCCGAAACTCAAACTTTTTGAAGGCGATTGTCTTTTTTGTAAAAGAAGTTAGTTATTATTTTCGCTTTTTAGTGCCTACTTCATAAAATCCAAGTTAATCAAGAAACGAAAACACCAATAAATTTAGTCATTCTTTAATTTTTCACCCTTAGGGGCGAATTTATATGAAATTACATGGAACAAGTCTATGGGAGAAGCATCGAAATCGGACTACACAGTAAAAAGTTATGCGTGGTCAAATATAAAAAAAAATACCTGTCGAATTGAGAACCTCATCCTTTTTTGAAGTCTGTTAAAAATGAATTATTTCGCTTGTCTCGCTTACCTGAACTCCGTAACGCCTAATCCAATGTATCCAGGTCTAAAGTCATCATCCTCTTTGTCAGTCTTTGACGCTGTGTCTTCCTCTTCAGAGGATGATTGGTCATCCTCGTCGCTGTCATCCCCGTTCTTACCATCTTTCTGCAGGACAAATCATATTTCAGAAGGACAGGGAAAACGTTTCTTGGCAGTTGGGTATATAGTAGTCAAATAACTTGAAAATTAATTCGGAACACAACGCTTGGTGTAAGCAAAAGTATTTAACATTGTTGCTCGCAACTCAAAACATGATTCGGAAACAATGTTCTGCAACTTTTGTTTATAGTAAAGAATCATGGCGAGATCCATACATTCGTTTGTATGAAAAAAAAAATTATTTAGGGGGTTTAAAATATTTTCCAATGTGAAGAATACATTACCAGGAGTAGATTGATGTACTTACCAGATTTTTAAACCCCCGCATAATTAAAATATTACGAAATGAAAATAACACTTTTTCCTTTCATCTCGATGCCCATTTTGTGTTTATAAAAAAAAATGAGAAGTGACATTAACGGATGTATCAAATTGGCAGACAAGTGATGTGACAAGTGTGTGTGAAAAAATAATCATTATTTGTGACATTATTTCCCATAAACGATGCAATTTCAGTGTAAGAACTGCGAAACGGCGACTGTCAGAATCACTGTTACTGTCAGTCACCGTTTCGTTCTGAAACAATGAGCTTTTCGTTAAACTATTCAAGAACCAAAAAAGTATCTTCAGGCATTTACAATATTTTTAAAACCCCGCAAAAAGAAAAGTGAATAGTAGTCAAATAACTTGAAAATTCATTCGGAACACAACGCTTCGTGTAAGCAAAAGTATTTAACATATCCACATTGTTGCTCACAACACAAAATATCTTTCGGAAACAATGTCGTGCAATTTTTGTTTATAGTAAAGAATAGTGGCGAGATCCACTCATTTATACGAAAAAAAAAATTTTGGGGGTTTAAAATATTTTCCAATGTGAAGAATACATTACCAGGAGTAGATTGATATACTTACCAGATTTTTATACCCCCGCATAATTAAAATATTACGAAATGAAAATAACACTTTTTCCTTTCATTTCGATGCCCATTTTGATTATAAAAAAAAAATGAGAAGTGACATTAACGGATGTATCAAATTGGCAGACAAGAAAGTGATGTGACAAGTGTGTGGGGAAAAAATAATCATTATTTGTGACATTATTTCCCATAAAACGATGCAATTTCAGTGTAAGAACTGCGAAACGGCGACTGTCAGAATCACTGTTACTGTCAGTCACCGTTTCGTTCAGAAACAATGAGCTTTTCGTTAAACTGTTCACTTTTCTTTTGCGGGGTTTTAAAAATATTGTAAATGCCTGAAGATACTTTTTAGGTACCCAAGAATATAAGAATTAGAATTTTAAACTTCTCTAAACATCTTAAATTTTTTTTGTACAAATCCTGCCATGATTCTTTGCGTGTTGCCTGCAACACTGCAATATGTTGCATGTTGTGGTATGTCTTCTACTGTGCAATCACTTGGACTTCGTAATTATGTAATATTGTTCATGTTACATCTCACACAAAACATGTTGCGAAACAATGTTGTGCCACTTTATTTCACACGCATAAGGGGTTTATTCATACCTTGTCTAGTTTCTTATCGGCATCAGGTATATCTTCTTCATATCCTTCTTTCATTTGTTCCACTACTTCTATGTAGTCTAATTCTGCTAGATATTCGTCTCCTTCATTCAAACCATCCTGAAAAAAATCAGTAAGAATATTCTTGTGGATGACTATAGTGTGGCCTTCAGACTTTCGACGAAAAGCCCCGAGAACACCCGACGACACATAAGGTTTTTAATTTCATATGTATTTTCTAAGTTTACCTTAGAGCATTGGCATTGATGGAGGAGTAAAATCGTGAAGAAACGTAGACTTATGAATATTTGAAGTCTGAAATTTCCAAGACGTGATCATCAATGCTTGTGGTTTCTCTGTATGAGAAGACGCTTTTGCCACACTAACGACACTCCATACAAACGAAACGATTTTATTACCTACACAACTACCAAAATAACAAACAGTACAAATACGTGCGTGGGTGTGCGTGTCTACGCGCCGCTTGAACTAAAAGCAGTTTCGAGAGCACGTTCGACGCGGGAAGAGGTGAGGAACAGTGTTTCGAAGGGAGGCGGAGCATGTCGCTACTGTACGGTAGTACTAATATTTATACAGTGCTTTTGCTCTGAAGTGGATAATTATAGGTCATTATTTTAATTGAGAAAAAAAATATAATAGGTTTTGTATAATAAGATTGTGCAAACTCTAAGTAAATGGTCTCCATCGTTGTTGGTAGTATGTACATACCTTTATGTAAATAAATAATGATCTTACCAAGTTAGCGGTTGCATCAGTGAGCAGGTTACCGGCGTACACGCATAGGAACGATCCTTTAGGCACGTCGTTCAGAGCGCGGATACCCCATCCACGGTTCGGAGTTTTAAATACCTGTAATATTTATGGGGCGAAAAAAATAAAATTTATAACGGTCTCGTTCTTGGCGTGTCTATGTCAAACACATATCATATGTATCATGGGTGTGGATAATAGGGTATTTTACTCTATACGAGAAAAAATCTATAAATATGTTATTGAGACAGTTTAGGCATTAAGCAGTCGGAAAATGTGAAGTTTTAGTTCATAAAATAACAAAACAAATTTTTAAATTCAATTCAAAGTTTTCAGTATTTTTAATCTGTTATAAAACACCGTGAAATAGTAGCGGCCATGTTATTACGCCATATGTCTGTGTAAACAAAAAATTGTTAACTGTCAGTCAACCGATTGGCGTAATATAGGCTTTGTTCTTTTATTATTTTCGTAACCAACGTAATTTTTTCATTATTACACCTATTACAAAATATGCTTTTAATTATTTTTAAATGATATACAATTATCATATTTAATATGAGCTCATTTGATACAAAACGAACTGACGTCATTTACGCTGAGCAATATGGCGTCCAGTAAGAGGCGTTTTCGTCAAACTACGCGCGAAATTTGAAAATTTAAAATTTAGATGCATTTTTATGGCACTTATCGATTGAATAAAAATTTTGTGTTTTTTTTGGTGGCATATTAGCACTACAGAATTTCATTGAGACACTTTTCAAAAATGGGTGTAATACCCTATTGTGCATAATGTGTTATTTATAATTTTTTTCTTGTTCTGCATTTGTTTTAGGCACAGCGTATGCCAGTCCCCTCGTACCCTTATCCAAATACGTCACTACAAAATTACAAAATAATACTATTACAAATACGACAATATTTGGGGCATAAAAAACAGAACCTTCGTTCCAATACTATTTGGCTGGGATAATATTTCGTGGAATATGCTTACGTGAACGTCAGTTCAGGGCCTCAAGTCTGCTATTAAAATAGTGTCAGAATGGTCTATCATTGATTTTCATAATGACGCCATTATATTAGTAGATTACCAAACTTGTCAAAATCAACAATTGTAAAATCAATGATAGACCATTCTGACACTATTGTAATAGCAGACTTGAGGCCCTATTCAAATTCAAGGCCATTATTAAATTATTTCTTGTAGACTCATATCTAGCACACTCCATTAATAAATGATGCAAATCTTCAATGACCCCACATTCTATGTTTGTTCTTGTCAAAACAACAAATATTTTATAACATATTGACGACACGATTGGCGCAGTAGTTGAGCGATTGGCAGCTGTGCTGCTTGCTGCGGGTTAGATTCCCGTACGGGACAAGTATTTGTATGACCTACAGATAGTTGTTTCGGGTCTGGCTGATTGTGTATGTGAGTTTATATGTTTGTATACGCACCTACGATACACGAGAATTTCAGAGTGGGGCAAATATAAAGTTAGTGCTTTAAATTTGTTGTTTGTAAGTAATTGCACTATAAAAATTGCAGAACTTACCTGTAATTTCAACTGTAGTGGATGCTGCGCCACGCGGTTCAGACACGTGTTTTTGCATTTACACCTGCGAGCAAAGAATGAAATCAATATTTGCCATGACATGAACATTTTTCTAATTACCGTAAACAATTTTTTTATCGCGTGTAGAGGAGCTCGTGGCTAAGTAAAAGCCGTACAGATCGATCAAAGGTTAAGCTACGCATGCCGCGGTCGGTCTGTGGATGGGTGACCATCCAGTTCATACCGAAGTCCCTCCGTGACTCGGAAAGAAGCACATAAAGCCGTTGGTCCCGGCTGACATTCGTAGATCTATGACAGTTATTAAGGGTAGACAGAAACCAGAAAGTCTGACAACCACGATCAAAGGTTAAGTTACGCTTGCCGCGGGCGGTATGTAGATGGGTGGCCATCCATTCCAAACCGAGTTCCCTCCGTACCTCGGAAAGCACGTAAAGCCGTTGGTCCCAGCTGTCATTTGCAGATCTTTGACAGTCGTTTTAGGTAGTTAGAAGCCAGAAAGTCTGACAACCAGTCTTACCAAAGGGTATCGTGTTAACCAGTAACTGGATTGTGGAGGTCCGATAGGCAGTCACTCCATGTAAAGCATTGGTATTTAGCTGCATCCGGTTAGACTGGAAGCCGACCCCAACATAGGTAGGAATAGGCTATGCAGATGATGATGTGTAGAGGTACTTTATATCGGATATATTGAGTGGACCACCTTAGTAAATCGACTAAAATGCCACGGTATACAGGGTAATTGAAAAAATATCCAAAACCACTTAATCCTGACTTCGTATCATCATCCAGGACAACATTTGTTCTACGACTTCTTAAAATTCGAAACATTTTTTTATTCATACAATGAATATAAACACACTTGAAATTTTGCATAAATATATCTCTTGCACTGGATAATCGACATAGGTTAGCAAATCAGCTGTGCCTGTACATTAGCCTACCTACTACCTACATCATATTCGCTATCATATGGGTGCGCGCGCGCATAGTAGGTATACGTACATTTTACAGACTTCAAATAAAGGAAAACAAATTGTTTTAGGCTACGTTATTTAGTTGAGGTCAAAGTCGTAGAACAAATATTATTCAGGGAGATAATACGAAGTCCAGATTAAGAGGTTTTGGGTATTTTTTAAATTTTCCTGTATACTAAAGTCGAGCGTTATGTTGCTTCGTCTTTTCTAATCCTGACGCGAGTTGTAAACAACAACTACAATACAAATACAACAACATCCTAAAAAAACATATATAAAAAAGCGGCTAAGTGCGAGTCTCTCCCATGAAGGGTTCCGTAGCGGCAAGTAACATAATAATATAAACGTTTGTTTTTTTATATTTGAGTTGATTCAATCAACTCAAATACAAAAATAAAAACAAAAAACTTTTTTTAAAGGTACGGTCACCAAAGGAGATAAGTATCCATGTCGCCGGAAACAGTTGAAGTTTACTTAGAAACCGATAGGTTTTTATGAATAAAATAAAATACAATTTATAGAGAATAAACAGTTCAATGATTTAATAAAATTTCATTTGAAAGCCCCCATTGGTTTCTAAGAAATCTTCAACTATTCCCGACGACATGGATACTTATCTCTTTTGCGTACTGTACATTGCGGTTTACGATTTATGACGTATTAAAAAAAACTCCTTACTAGATCTCGTTCAAACCAATTTTCGGCGGCTAGCGCAGCTTAACTTTTGACCGATCGATCTGTACGGCTTCAACTTAGCCACGAGCTCTTCCTAGTCTGTTTTCATAAGTGAAGAATTTGTAATTGGCTGTCAGTTTCACTTATTATTATTTTTTAGCTTCCATCATCATCATTTTGACCTTTAGACATCCACTGCTGGGGGGGTTCAGCCGTAACCTCCATGCTTGGCCGATCGCAATAGGTATTATGGTACTCAGAAGGACGCTGCTGCCCATCCTCTGCTCAATATCCCCCTGTCGCCTTCTACGACACCCACGGGTAGAAATGGGGTGGTGCTTTTCGCGTCCGGTACCACACGGGATGTTCCATAGTTCGTTGATAAATAAGTAACCACAGAGTTACCTAGAATTGCACTCGTATATCCCTGATGGTAGCGGTTCGGGCAATCTTTTGTATACATAGCCCATATTGGTGCCATGCAGCCCGATGGTCCTAGCGCCCTCTAGCGTCATCTTCCAGCAAGCGCATTTTGATTTATCCTAAAACAAACATATTTTGGTGAAAACTAGTACTATTTTTTTGACAATATTTCCTGGTCTAAGATTGTAGCAATATTCTCTGATCTAAGATTGTGGTAATATTCCCTGATCTAAGATTGAAGCAATATTTCTTTGTCTAAGATTGTGGTAATATTCTCTGGTCTATGATTGTGGCAATATTCTCTGGTCTAAGATTGTAGTAATAGTCCCTGATCTAAAATTGTATTAATATTGCCTGGTCCAAGATAGTGGCAACATTCTCTGATCGTAGATTGCAGCAGTATTTCCTGGTCTAAGATTGTAGTAATAGTCCCTGGTCTAAAATTGTGTTAATATTACCTGGTCTAAGATAGTGGCAACATACTCTGATCCTAGATTGAGCAATATTTCCTGGTCTAAGATTGTAGTAACATTCCCTGGGCTAAAATTGTAGTAACATTCACTGATATTGAGTGTAAGATATTGGCAATATTTCTTCCTAAAAGATTGAAGCAAAAAATATTTAAATTCAAAAAGTTTAACTACTCTTTAACTTGCAATATTCTCTTTAAATCTACAACGGAATACGTGTTTAGACACCACCAATCACATTACATGTTTTTTAGATAAATTGTGTTTTAGAATTATTGGTTAATGTTATGAACACCTAACTCAAACTCAAAACCATTTATTTCAATTAAACCATTTACAGGTACTTTTGAATTGTCAGAATCAGTCAGTCAGAAAGATGAAGCTAGTAGCTCGTTCCAAACAGTAGGTTTCTATGGGGAAGAACGAGCAAGAAACTCCATGAACACTCTTTTAAAATCAATAATATATTACAAATTTAGGTTACATCATTCATGTTGAATCTAAGGGTACAATGTGGGAACAATGTAACAAGCCGTAATCGCGTATGAGCGTTTGTATGGGAAATATGACGAGATGGGCGCTCTTAAGAAAGAAAATCACTCAAATAGATAACTTTGTCGAATGAAAAGCTATCGAAAGTTTATCCGATGACCTCAGAAACTGGACATAAGAGTAACAGCTCAAGCTGCCACTACAGGACATTGCTGCTTAAACAAGCACATGTTCCACCTGGGGTTAAGTGATACGCAAACCTACAGACGCTGTAATGAGGCTGATGAAACGCCACTTCACCTTCTGCGGAGCACTAATGCACAAGCGCAACAATCATCTGGGCAAATACCTGTTGAGCCCGGATGAATTAATGGAGATCGCCCCAAAACAGATCCTGCAGTTCATAACAGCGGCAGGGTTTGGTGGCGATCTCTAACCAACACAAGCGGCGATCACAATAGATCAGCTCTGGTCGCAGTGATACAACAGCCGCACAAAAACAAAAAACAGCTTAAGCTCCAGCAGTACAGCTAGCAGTAGTCACCTGGCAGTCGTCGGTACAGTCGCAGCCGCACAGGAACTCGGGCGCCAGGTTGAGCGGTACCCCGGCGGTGGGGGTGCGCTCCGTGTTGTAGGAACAGAACTCGGGTAAGGAGTCGTCGTAGTAGTTCACGCACGGGACCGGCACGTTCTCTTTGCCGTGGGACAGGTCCTGGGAGAGAAAGAAACAAATTTTGTAAAGGACAATGCCAGAAACTCTATAGAACTTTGCCCCACTCAATAAAAGTCATGTGCAATATGTAGCATCTTACTGTTTATTTATTGCTGATAACTAAACATTAGTCTTAGTGACTGTAGATCTTGCGGTTTCCGTTCAAATCTAAAAACAATAATGACATTGATTATAGGTTAAATTGTATTTTAGGTAAAATGAGTTTGTATTTTGTAGGTAGGTATTTCGTAATCCGCAAGTTCTAAAGAAAAACAATTTACTATAGAAAGGTTCTATATTCATTACAATTGGCGACACGGTTGGCGCAGTGGCTGAGCGATCGGCTGCTGCGCAGCGTGTTGCGGGTTCGATTCCCGCCCAGGGTAAACATTGGTGTGATGAGCACTTGTGTTTGCTTTGTGTCTGGGTGTTGTTTATCTATATATGTATGTATTTAAAAAAAAAAAAAAAAAAAAAAAAAAAAAAAAAAAAAAAAAGTATTTGTGTATGTATATCAGCTGTCTGACACCCATAGTACAGGGTTTCCCTAGTTTGGGGTCAGATGGCCGTGTGTGAAAATGTCCCCACATAAAAAAAAAAAAAAAAAAAAAAAAAAAAAAAAAAAAAAAAAAAATTATTTTCATTAATTTACTTTTCTGTACATGGGTTACTTTTTCTGTACATGGGTGGGGCAGGATCTGGCATTGTCATTTTGATGTGTAAGCGTCAATTGACGTCAGCGCTCGTGCTTGATAAGCTCGTGGAGATAAATGAAAGTGGACTGTATATTAAAGGCGGTATATTACCGTTTAAATTTAAAACATTACAACTTGCACAAACAAATTTAATTAGTGTTTTGATAGTGTCGTCTGTCGCAGTTGTCTCTAAGAAGGCAAGTGGGCCATCATAGACCATTGTGTGAAAAGGAAACGATTCATCACGAGCTATCACAGCCAATGTCATACTCACTTTCTTCCCCACTAGACACTTGTTGAGCACAAACTCGGCGAGGCAGTGCGTGGAGTAGTGGAAGTCGAACAGGTCCACAGGCAGGTCACTGTCCACAGTGCGCAGGTAGTGATGTAGCTCGCGCATGTTTCGTAGACGTCGACCGCAGGGAGCGCGGTACATCACTTCTTTATGACCTTTGAAGCGGATTATTTGTCTGGAATAAAAAGACAGAACTTATATTTAGAAACGGTAAAGGTGCATGTCACATGTCTACCGCATACCGAACGACCTATGGGCCCGTAAATCCCAAAATTCATCATCATCATCATCATTTCAGCCGGAAGACGTCCACTGCTGGACATAGGCCTCCCCCAATGATGGGGGAGGGGGGGTTTGCCATAATCGCCACGCTTGGCAGGCGGGTTGGCGATCGCGGTATGGTTGTGACAAAGGCACAGAGAACGCTGCTGCCCATTCTCTGGTGAGTCCCTTAGTCGCCTCTTACGACACCCACGGGAAGATATGGGATGGTGCTATTCTTTACGTCCGACACCATACGGACAAAATTGGTACCCTGAATTGGCGTGAAGGGGTAGACCGCGGTAGACCACGATAGATATGGCTGGAAGACTTGGATGGCTTCCTTACGCATTGGCAAGACATAGAGAAAAGTAGAGACCGATGGAAGAAATGGAGGGAGGCCTTTGTCCTGCAGTAGGACGGTACGGGCTAAATATAATATAGTATAATACAATAACAGTAAAGGTCCGTGTGAAACATAAAACTCGACACCTTTTATTTAAATAAAAACATTTACAGGCACTTTTGAATAGGGTATTTTACTCTATACGAGAAAAAATCTATAAATATGTTATTGAGACAGTTTAGGCATAAAGCAGTCGGAAAATGTAAGTTTTAGTTCATAAAATAACAAAACAAAGTTTTCAGTATTTGTAATCTGTTATAAAACACCGTGAAATAGTAGCGGCCATGTTATTAAGCCGTACGGCTGTGTAAACAAAAAATTGTCAACTGTCAGTCAACCGATTGGCGTAATATAGGCTTTGTACTTTTATTATTTTTGTAACCAACGTAATTTTTTCATTATTACACCTATTAAAAAATATACTTTTAATTATTTTTAAATGATACACAATTATCATATTTAATATGAGCTCATTCGATACAAAACAAACTGACGTCGTTTACGCTGAGCAATATGGCGTCCAGTAAGAGGCGTTTTCATCAAACGACGCGCGAAATTTGAAAATTTATATGCATTTTTATGGCACTTATCGATAGAATATTTTTTTTTTTTTTTGGTGGCATATTAACACTACAGAATTTCATAGAGACACTTTTCAAAAATGGGTGTTATACCCTATTATCAGAGTCAGTCAGTCAGAAAGTTGAAGCTAGTGGCTCGTTCCAAACAGTAGGTTACTATGGGGAAGAACGAGCAAGAGACTCCATTAACACTTTTAAAATCAATAGAATATTACAAAACAAGTAGGTTACATCAATCATTTTAAATTTACGGGACAAAAATGTGAGAAAAATGTAACAAACTGCGCATAGGAAGGGTAGAAAATCATTTTTTGATTACGACAAATTATTATTTAACAGATATAATCATAACATCATTTATTTATTTGCCAACATGGGTAAGGGGTGCAGCACGGAACAGATAAATAGAGTTGGAATTGTAATGTGGGCGTGGCAAGCGCGCCACAATTATGACTTGACGATCATAACTCGACCGATTCATTCGAACACCGCGTTTAGTGTGCTTCGGTCCACTTCGGAGAAGAAATCTCTGCATTAAAATGCCGTATTGTGCCATAATAACTTGCAAAACAAATAGTCAGACCTCAAGTACAGAGGGAGGAGGTATATCTTTCCATCGGTAAGTCGAAAATAACATTTAATTAAAATATTATTCGTAAAAAGCTTAAAATATAATGGTCATTATGAAATTTCATATATAGACAACATGATTGCATTAAGTTACAAAAAGCATACATTACCCGATGTGTACTCGCTTAATCAACGCAATGACCGAGTCTGCTTGCAATGTACTGCATGCATTGCATTCTCTACACTTCAACCATGGAGATTATAAGGTTTGCCATGATTGGCCAGTCTTGTCTATCGATAGTGAGGTGACCATGTGGTGAGATACAATTATCGATAGAAAACTCGACTATATATATATTTACGTTTGACAAAGATTTTTCTTGAAATATCATATATTTAATGAATGATAGTATATTTTTAGTTAGACGTATATTTCGCATAGTAATCGCACTATAACCGTAGGAAAATAAATTGTGTCTCATTAATGGCGCTTAACCGGTTATATTAATCATAGAATGAATGTGACAGAATGATATAAAAGGGACATGTAGACCTGTCACCTACGAGTATTTACTATATTGTATTGTATTTAGAATTACAATTTAAATAAAATCCTATTTGACTTATGTATTAAATAAGAAATTTTAGGTTTCCTAAAATACCTTACGTCAGGGAGGGAACAATGGATAGAAGTGACAGGTAGAGGAAACTGGATACCTACAAATACAAGTACTATTAATTTGCTCTAAACATTTTGCTGAAAATGATTTCATCATTTAAACATTTAGCTATAGGTACATATATGTATGTAGGTAGGTACATGATCGGCTGCGTAGTGTGCGTTTTATATAAGACTTCAATTTGGTCTCATTTAGTTGAACAATGTGGGGAGGAATTTTATTGTAATACTAGCGGGCCCGGCAGACGTTGTCCTGCAACCCGACTGCAGCGCCACCTACCGGGTCCAATTGTGAATCTAAACCATTCTTGAATCCACTGGAACACGATTTTTTTTAATCCAAATCGGTTTAGGAGGAGTTCACTTTCATACACACGCATAGAAGATTTTTATATAAAAGATTTTAAATAGAACCCCCTGAAAGATTTATCTACTTTAGCCAGCCTGAAACTTGGTTGATTTTTTGGTGATTATTTGTCATTTATAAACGAAAAATGATTGATTGATTGATGATTTATTGATTTTTATTTCATGTTTCATATATCCCCATAAATTCATTAAACTCCATTTTTTTTAATACATAGCAGTAAAACGAACTAAGAATTTATCGAAAAAAAAATATCGGCTTTATCAAGCACTAGCGGGCGCCCGCGGCTCCGCCCGCGTGAATGTCGGTTACCGCTGCAAAAAGCCTACTCAGGAAAGACACGGTCAGCAACATGATTCCCAGGTCTATTCACAGACACCGACACTAACATCGACGACGCAGTCATCATCCGCAGGCTGCACACATTGTCTTTCTGTGGATGTTAAAGTTGTTAATGATGATGTTGTTATATGAAAATATTTTCATCATTAACAACTTTAACATCCCCTCCCGCACGCGCACCCCCGCCTTGATGACGCCCACTTCGCAACGCGCCGTGCAGCAGAAATCGTAATACACTCGGCGTCACAAAAATCGCACCTTTTCGAAAATAAGTTTAAAACATGTCCCGCCAGTAACGAATACATTAAACCCAATTAATATTGGTATCAATTAAAAGTATGTTTAACGACCTTTAAATTAACAACAGTTAGAATTCCTAAACACAACAGATCTCATTAGCACGTAACGTTAAAAAAATGTTGTCAAAATACGCATTACAACGGCCACTAATTGCACCTCCCTACAAGGGTATAAAACGGGCGACCCGGGTTAAATGTGGGTCATTCGCTATTCAACCTTTGAAGTGAACACACGTGAACAGCTACAGCAAGAAAAATACCCCAGAAGATGGATAACACTGCAGATGAAGCCGCTCAAGTCATTGCACTACTGCAATCAGGGAAGCGGCAATGTGATGTTGCTCGGCAACTGAACTTGAGTCGTTTTGCCGTTCGACGAGTGTTCCAACGTTTCCAAGAGACTGGTGGCTATATCCGAAGACGTGGATCTGGAAGACAACGGTGCACATCCGAAAGAGACGATCGCTTCATTGTTTCGACGTCTTTACGTAATCGGTTCTCCAATGCTGTTGAGCTGCAACAACAACTGCGATCAGCTCGCAGAACTTCTGTAAGCGTCTCCACGATTAGAAGAAGAATGCGGGAGAAGAAAATTGCAGCTCATAGGGCTGCTACAGGGCCCAAATTGACTGCACAGCATAGGCGAGACCGGTTGCAATTTGCCCGTGACCATGTGGATTGGACAATAGACCAATGGAGGGCTGTGCTCTTCTCGGATGAGACGAGGGTGTGTCTTTTCTGCAACGACAGGCGTCGAAGAGTGTATAGGAGGCAAGGGGAACGATTCGCACAAGCCTGTATTCAAGAGACAGTGGAATACGGGGGTGGCTCGTGCATGTTCTGGGGCGGCATGTCAATCGACGGTAAAACGAACTTTGTGTGTGTTTCTCGGACTGGAAGTGCTCGCGGGCAAGGGTCGCTGACTGCTGCTCGGTACATAACAGAGATCTTAGAGGAGCAGGTTGTCCCTTATGCGGGTTTTGTTGGCAGTGGGTTCACGTTAATGCACGATAACGCCCGTTGTCACACCGCTTTAATTGTAAGAGACTACCTGCAAGAAGTTGGCATCCCTGTTATGCGCTGGCCGGCGCGAAGTCCAGACCTGAACCCTATTGAGCACCTTTGGGATGAACTGAAACGGCGAGTACGGGCACGAAATCCTGCCCCTACCACTCTCCAAGACCTTCAAGATGCCGTCGTTGCAGAATGGGACAACATTCCACAAGAGACTGTTGTCACATTAATAAGGTCCATGAGAGAACGCATGGAAGCAGTCATCAGGGCTAGGGGGGGTAACACTAGGTTTTAAGTTAGTTTTAAGGACTTTGTTGTAATTTTTGCTGATAAAATAAAATTTAACTTTTTAATCATTTGCATTAGCTTGCTTTTTTTTATTCCCTGGTAAACAAAAAACCAAATCCATTGATTTATTCTGAAATTTAAATAAATTGCCTTTCCAATTATACCTTATAGTCATATGTATACCATTGATTAATAGGGTTAAAATGACTTTGAAGGGAATTCTTAAAGAGGTGCGATTTTTGTGACGCCGAGTGTATTTTAATTTCGCCATAACTTCAAAACCAAACGTTCAATTTTAATCATCCAAAGACCAAATATTATCTACATAAACTGGACTTAGTGATGAAATAATTTATTTTGATAAGGATTAATAGCATGAGTAAAATAAACGCGTTTAAATGTAGTCCAAAATAAATTCAAGATTTTTAACTAAATAAATGGTTGTTGTGCCTCACTCGACATAGATAGATATAGTGTGTCGCGGACTTTTTTGTAGATATTTATAAGATCAACAATTAATTAGAACATTTTATGGTTCTATCTTTTATAGTTTAGACAGCGTACGCAAAATAAGTCTCTTTTCTGGTTGATTTTTACACCTTGTGGCCGAAAAACCCAAATATCTTACGGAACCCTATTTTTCTCCAAAATAAAATATAGCCTATGTTACTCGTGGATAATGTAGCTTTCGAATGGTGAAAGAATTTTTAAAATCGGTCCAGTAGTTTTTGAGCCTATTCATTACAATCAAACAAACAAACAAAGTTTTCCTCTTTATAATATTAGTGTAGACTAGCGTAAATGACAAATTTTATTGTTTTTTGCGTGTGTGAGTGTCCAATGAAAACGGGAATCTGTGCTAGTGTGTAAACGAATAGCTGCCCTGCGATTTATGTATGTGCATGTGATTTGGTAGTGTGCGAAATATTAATATACATAGTATGGCGTATGTATTAGAAATTAAAATAGTGGGAGTAAACGGCGACACTGGTTTTAAAACAAAATTGAAGCGAAGGCCTTTCCAACTCTATTTATCTGTTCCGTGGGGTGCAGGGTGTGTGTGGGGGGTGCGTCTGTGTGTGTGTGTATTACATAATAATGATAATAATATGTGGGGACATTTCACACACGGTCATCTGACCCCAAACTAGGCAAACCCTGTTCTATGGGTGTCAGACAGCTGATAACATACACAAATACCTAAATAGATACGTATATAGATATACAACAACGGGACACACAAACATGTTATAGTAATGTTCTCCATGCTCTGCCGTCACATAGGCATGCAAAATTTTACACATAAATAAAATAAATAAATGAATACAATTTCTTTATTTCAGCCAAGTCAACAGCAATTAAATATTTTTGACTGCATTCTTATATAACTAACTAGCTGACCCGACAGACGTTGTCCTGTCCCGATCTACCTACTTACCTGCCTATTTACCTACACCTACCCTACACCTACCCTACACCTAACCTAACCTAACCCTTAACATTTGGATGGGGGATGAAAAAGGGGTGGAAAAAAGGGGATGAAAAATAGATGTTGGCCTATTCTCAGACCTACCCAATATGCACAAAAAATTTCATCAGAATCGGTCAAGCCGTTTCGGAGCAGTACGGGAACGAAAACTGTGACACGAGAATTTTATATATTAGACTAGCTGACCCGACAGACGTTGTCCTGTCCCGATCGACCGAATGTGGGATGAAAAAAGGGGATGAAAAATAGATGTTGGCCTATTCTCAGACCTACCCAATATGCACAAAAAATTTCATCAGAATCGGTCAAGCCGTTTCGGAGCAGTACGGGAACGAAAACTGTGACACGAGAATTTTATATATTAGATGGTCTAAGTTTGTACTAAGTTCTAAATTACATCCTATATCTTACCTCTCCCACCCACTCAGCAGTGGTTTCGCCAGCGGATTGTAAGTCCTCAGTTCCTTTAATGAAAGTACATCGCTTCGCTTGCATTTTGGACTGCATCTGTGTGTGACCATCCTCAATGGCTTCACCGCGTTCTTTGGCGTGTAATACTGTGAAATAATATTGGGATATCAGTAACATTACATCATATCTGCTAAGCCTTTTCCCAAATATGTTGTTGTCGGTTTAGTCTAATCGGATGCAGCTGAATACCAGTGTTTAACATGGAGCGACGGCCTATTGGACCTCCACAACCCAGTTAGTGGGTAACACGACACTCCTTCGTAAGCCTGGTTGTCAGACTTGAAATACATTGTATAAGATTAAACCATAAGAATATAATATAATAGTAGTAGACACAGACATAGATAGACCTAGATAACGCAAGAGCAACTACTTCGCGTGCCTATTTTCGTGCCTAACTTACGATAAAAAAATCGTAAGTAAAAAAAATAAAGTAAACGTTTCCTTCCATCGTCGGTAAGTCATTTTGTGATTAATATTATGCGTAATTAATTTAAAAAACAATTATCTTTAATCTAATACCCTCAGTAATACCTGGTAATAAGGAAAAACAAAACATTCGTATTACATTGAGACGTCCAAAAAATGGCACGCTTGGTTTTCATACAGATCGTGATACTTGCGTTATCTACCTAGGTATATCTGTGGTAGTAGGTATAAGGTGGTTCAATGTTATGTAAAAGAGCACCTCTCGCCATTACTCTCTGTCCATTGGCTTATTAGTTTTTTGACAGGTGGTGGTTTTGACAACTAGTGATTGTAGCTACGTAATGTTTCGATTATTTACACTTTAATTTGTATATAGTATCGATTATTTGAAACAAGCAAGAAACAATCGTGATAAATTTGGGCGAAGACTCGTCATCAGACGTAAGTTCCATGTCGGAAGTCGACGAATAATTTATTGATTTATTTATAATAACAATGTAAAATTAACTTCAAAATATTAATTTGCTTGTTTAATTTTCGATGTTTTAAACCCGCAATATAAATCCATTGAATTACTTTCAAAATATATAGGTTTTTAGGATTACATAAATATAAAATTATTATTTTCGATTTATTCATTTGAAGCGAATACATTCGATCCCATCACTAAGACTCTAACTGTAACCTTATTTCATGCGCATAACAATCTTTATGTTTTTTGTAAAAACTGATACGTATACTGTAATATAATGTCTGTAAGGAGTCATAAAAAAGATAATCCATTAGCGCAAGGCAGTTTTTATACTTTAAAGTTTACTTTAAGGTAATCGGGAATAGTTACGTTCTAAGGCAGCTGTCAAAAAACCAATAACCCAATGGACAGAATATAAACGTAAAAGTTTGAACTTCATTAAAACTAAAATAAATAATCATAAAATGACACAACAATGAACATAAAATGCGGAATCTATCCAATCTCATCCATTCAAATCAAACTTGTCACAACATGTAACGCGACACAGGGCCGAATATCTGGCCAGCCGGGATCGAAGCTTGTCGAGTATCCGGTTTTCGGCCAAACTACTATCCGTTCCATCTCAAATAAGAAGTACTTACCACAATAAAATAAATAATCATAAAATTACACAACAATAAATATAAAATGCGTTAGAATCTATCCAATCTCATCCATTCAAATCACCAACATGTTACGCGACAAAAGGCCGAAAATCCGGCCAACCGGGCTCGAAGCTTGTCGAGTATCCGGTTTTCGGCCCAACTACTACCCGTTTCATCTCAAGTAAGAAGTACTTACCACAACTCTGCTGGTCACTGGGTCCATGTGGTTGGGCACAATCTGTTGTGATGGAGGTAATACTTGAGGAGGCACTGACGTCGACTTCTTAGCGACGGCGCGTTGGCGACGTATGTCCTGTGTAACAGTGGTTAAGTGTTAAAAAAAAACCAGACCAATATGTACGGAACCGAGGGTTCCGTACATATTGGTAGGTACATATCCATACTTCTATACTAATCCATACCTACTATCCATACTTTAATCTACTTAATATTATAAATGCGTTTTTTGCGACATAAACGGCAGTATCTTTTTTTCATGTTAACATAGAGGGTTGATTTTTTTACAGCACCAAGGGACCGTAGACTTGAGTATATGGTTTTAATTTCAACTCGATACCTCCACGCGTTCCTGAGATAAAAATTCTTGACAGACAGACAGACAGACAGACTAACTCCTATAAGGGTTCCGTTTTTTCCTTTTGAGGTACGGAACCTTAAAAACAACCGCTTTCACCATCTGCCTAGCCGTTTCCCGTGTTACGTGTGGATAATTTGGAAAACAATTCCAACGGTACACAAGTATAGTACGATTCAAACTTTATAGTGGCTCTGAACACGAGGCGAGTGGCTGCGCAGTAACAAATTCACGTGACAACGGAGTTGAGGGGCGGGGTACTGCGCAGTCAGTAGCGCACTTCACAGCCGCCATTAAGCTTGAATCGAACAGTACAGTTAGAAAAATCGTGATATAATCGAATTAATCGAATGATTCTTACGTCATTTTGTTGCTGTTGTTCCTGCTGAGGGACTGGCTCCGCCTGTTTGTTGGCTTCCTGCTCCTCAGATCGAGTGTACTCCACGTACGGCATATTGAACTGTTAAGAACAATATTTAATAACTTTAATTATATAAACCAAAATGAAACTAAAGAGTTGCGGCTGTAACATTTTGTTGTAGCCGGCTGGTGTTGGTTCACTTTCAAATTCACACAATGGACCATGCTGGTCCATTATCACAATACACGCTGGACTATAGTGGCCCATGTAAGGCCAAAGTATGTTTTTATTTTATTGATTTGTTGGTATTCATTTCAATTTGATGTAACTGTATATTATACTGTGATGTTTCTTTTTATTTTTAATGATAATTTTATATTAATATGTTTTTGTTATATGGTCACAATGTAAATTACTACTGAATAAATAGAATAGAAATTGAATTAATTGCAATAGTGGTCTATCGTCGTCGATACTGCAATTCCGCGTAACTAAAATTGTGAAATACCACAAATTTGGACCTTAAGTCTAATTATTGAAAGTGTACATTCGCGGTATTTAAAAATGTTAGTTACGCGGAATTGCAGGATCAACGACGCTATGTTGGTCCACTGTGGCCCATGTTGGGCCACTATGGTCCATGCTGCGCATACTCACCCTGGGCTGCGCCTTGCTGCGCGGCATGGGCCGCACTCGATGCCTCTCTGCGGCCCGCAGCTCTAGGTAGAGCGGGGCCAGGCGCGTGGAGCCGCGATAGATCCACTCACGTCGTCCATCTCCCACAAACATCACTTGCGCCAGCGACGCGTCCACTCGCGTCACTCGAGACGACCACCATTTCCCTAGAAAAATTACGTTTTGAATATAAATGTATGTCGTACGCGGTCAATAGTACGAACATGCAACGAATCGGCAGCCCGCCATTAGCGACAACACGTCGTGATCTACCATCACCATTTTGTTTTCAGCCCACAGCGAGGAGGACATTCAGAATTCAGTGTCTGATCGCATCGAAGTTAAGATGTCCCGGAACTGTACTCCGTTCGTTGTGTTTAAGTGTTACTATGTCTATTTTAATTTGAGTCTGTGTTTATTTTAAATTGAGTTAGTGATAAATTGTGGTTTAAATATACGCCGTGTATTGTACCCTATACCCAGTGTGTTTACATTGCACGAAACCCAACTTCTGCCCACATGATGACCGAATCGAACGGAAGAAATCCTGACGATCCGACATGTATATATTTCCTCTGAAAACCGACCTTACTAAAGGGGGTCCTATTATCCATCAACTGGGTTATGGAGATCAGATTGGCAGTCGCTCCATGTAAAACATTGGTAATCAGCTGCAACCGGTTAGACTGGAAGTCGACCCAACACAGTTTTTTTTATGGGACATGCCGGCCACACTATTCCGAAACCACTGCAACTCCTGTAAGCCAGAATCAACAGTGGTGACCACCAGAAAAGCGTCGAGACACTGAAGCTCGACGAGTCCCAGAGAAACATTACAACTGTCTTGAATCCCGCAACGAAATTAATCAGAAAAGAACAGCGGAGGAGTAAGACAAACATATTTTCCACTTCCCTCCAAATCAAGCAGGAGACAGAACAGAACTAGGCCAATAGGACCAAAATGACGTTTACAACTGGGAGAGACCCAGCACCACGGATTACAATTAACATTACTTAATGGGTCCTAAAAAACTGAGCTATTTGTTACATTTGATTCCAATAATAGGTATGGCAAAAACGCTTGAAAGCACGGAAATTTGCTCTAGTTTCTACAAGGTCCGTATAGTAAACAGCTCCGGATGTAGCCTGTACATCATCTAACATAATATTGCGTTTATTCTGCCAAAGAATACACTCCCATAGAATATGGTGTGCAGATTGTTCGTATTCACAATCAGATGTAGAACATTGACACAAAGGCGAGGGAACAAGCTTAAAAGAAAATAATTTACTTAAGTTGCCATGACCTGTGAGAAATTGGGCAACACAATGGTCCACCTCCAGCCAAGTCCTCTCCAACCGTTCACGAACGAATGGAAAGAACCGATGGAGATGTCGGCCCTTGATGGAATTGTCCCACCTACGTTGCCATTCGGATAGAAGTTCCTCCCAAACGTCAGTTTGCGGTTTAAATAAACTAAAAAAATTAGCACGGTCACGTTGTGTTAAAAAGCTTGCATCCATGGTCACCCAACACAATTGGGTAAAGGCTAGGCAGATGATGACACAATTTAAGCAACTAAAGTACCGTTAGGTACATTATACGACGCACAAGATATTCAGGCCCCAGACCAAACATATGCACAGACAATAATATACTGTAATTCTATTGCAATAGAACTAAAGTCACTTGAGGCAGGTGTCACACCGATGTGACGGCCGGGGACTTAGCTTAGCTAGTTTCGAAGCATATCATACGACCATAGAGAGAGCAACTAACAATGACTATCGATATACATATGTCAACGCTGCACACCACTAATACATCGCGTACATCGGGTCAGTTCGACCATATGCAGTTGACATGTGCTACACCCCCATGCCATATCCCTCGATATCCGTGAAAACGACCAATAACGTTTTCCAGTATTTGCATGAATAAGAATAGGGTATTACACCCATTTTTGAAAAGTGTCTCAATGAAATTCTGTAGTGCTAATATGCCACCAAAAAAAACACAAAATTTTTATTCAATCGATAAGTGCCATAAAAATGCATCTAAATTTTAAATTTTCAAATTTCGCGCGTAGTTTGACGAAAACGCCTCTTACTGGACGCCATATTGCTCAGCGTAAATGACGTCAGTTCGTTTTGTATCAAATGAGCTCATATTAAATATGATAATTCTATATCATTTAAAAATAATTAAAAGCATATTTTGTAAAAGGTATAATAATGAAAAAATGACGTTGGTTACGAAAATAATAAAAGTACAAAGCCTATATTACGCCAATCGGTTGACTGACAGTTGACAATTTTTTGTTTACACAACCGTATGGCGTAATAACATGGCCGCTACTATTTCACGGTGTTTTATAACAGATAAAAAATACTGAAAACTTTGAATTGAATTTAAAAATTTGTTTTGTTATTTTATGAACTAGAACTTACATTTTCCGACTGCTTTATGCCTAAACTGTCTCAATAACATATTTATAGATTTTTTCTCGCATAGAGTAAAATACCCTATTATTTATTGCGTAACTGTGTACAATGAGATCTTATAATAAAGCATAACAGTTTTAGGATCAACAGTCTACCCTTGTCGGATATGTAGTTAGTCTTAGTGTGTTGTGTGTGTGTGTGTGTGTGTCTTTGCTGTATGTGTGTGTTTGTTGTGTACGTGGTGTGTGCTTTTGCTGTGTGTTTGTTGTGTGTGTGTGTGTGTGTGTGAGTGTTTGTTGTGTGTGTGTTTGTGTCTGCTGTGTGTGTGTTTGATGTGAGTTTGTGTCTGTTGTGTGTGTGTGTGTCTGTTGTGTGTGTGTGTGTGTCTGTGTGTGTGTGTGTATCGTGTGTGTGTGTTTGTGTCTTTTGTGTGTTTGTGTCTTTTGTGTGTGTGTGTCTGTTGTCTGTGTGTCTGTTGTGAGTGTGTGTGTCTGTTGTGTGTGTATGTGTCTGTTGTGTGTGTATGTGTCTATTTTGTGTGTATTTGTGTTGTGTTTTATACTTTTACTTACCGTTCCACTCAGTTTTCAGATGCTGTCCTTCATGCAACCTAACCATGGGTCTCTCTGGGTACGCCATTAGGTACTCGCGGACGAATTCCCTTGAGAATGGATGTACCTCCTCCCATACGAGGAATGAGCTCTCGCAGACGAGACGCGTGAACTGATGCTGGACGTACTGGGCGTAACCGTCGTCGAAGAATACTAGGTACCTAAGGAAAGAGACAGAGTATGAAAAAGGCCTTCGTGTCTATATTTTACTACGCCTGCGCCTACTCGCCCTAAATTTGCCTGAACGGTTTCGGGTTTCTTGGTAAATATAAGCCACTTATCCGTACACAATTAAATGCTGAATGTGAGTGTTTAACTGCCTGCCTATATTCCTGTCAATCTAAGAAGTCGGATTTGACATATCATATTTGAATATTAATAAACGACTAATTCGTGTTGTTGAGTGCATTTTCTCAATATTAAGTTAAACTTGATGCTTACGAATGATACTCGTTATAGTGTATGGGTAACATAGTAATTAATTACGATTATGAATAAATTTTTTTAATTTCTTACGAAGACGTTCATACAAAGTTCGAAGGAGAAACGTCAAATCGGACTTCTTAGATTGACAGGAGATTAGCAATGCTTCTTTTTTGCTATTTCAATTTTTATTTGTCTGTAAGCATAATTTATTAGAGTATGTTTTCTTCGCTTTTTAATCTTTATTTTTAATCAATAATTCGAAATTATTAAATATCTAAGTTAGCTGTTTGTTTGTTTTCTATTTCAAGATATGGTCTCCTTTAATTATATCTTACAGACCATCATACATATTTATAAAAACCACAAAAATCTAATAAACTGTTGTACACGAAGTGACGGGGTTTATATTGTCTTACCTGTAATTGTTGACTGGATTGGGTATCTCAGCTACCACGCCAGAGTAATAAGACTCGCGCTTGTTCGAATCTTTGAACAGGGCTATCAGACGAGTACCTGTAAATTAAAAAGTAAGAAGATTATTTTACTAAAGAGGTAATTTACAGTATCCATAGTTTTTATCTGCGGTTAAGGCACCCGCCTCACATTGCCGAAGTTGTTGGTTTGCAACCTCTATAGATAGTAGTTTCGGGTCTGGCTGTTGGTGTATGTGAGTTCATATGTTTTAACCGCACCCTCGATACAGGAAAAATCATAATGTGAAGCAAAGTTTTAAAAAAAAACTTTGTACAGACAAACCAACTTCACAATATTAGTATAAACTTAGTAAACTTACCAATAGTCATTCTGACATCGGCGGGCTCAGAATACGCTATACACCGTGCTGGCAACACTTTGCCATTAGTCTTGGTTTTATGGTCGAATTTCACACGACACAGAGAGAATGGGTTGCCCTGAAATATTAAAAAAAATCCGTCATTAGTGTCAATTCTGTCGTGCACGAGCTAAACTTATTTTGAGCTATTTATATCTCTTTCTCTCCAATAAAACAAGAAGGAGACAGATATTAATAAGAGCTGTCAATTTAAGTTGATCTGCAATGTTCATACAATTATAGTTGTCATGTCAAATCGTATTGATTAAAAACACGGCGAAGTTCAAGGAAAGAACTAATTTGACATCGCTAAATTAGTTTTTATATGTCGTCGTCCTTTTCTTCAGCTGCCTGGCAGTACGAGATGCCAATTATCAAGTTTAGTTTATGAACAAGGGAATCGACGCCATTATCATTTTTTTTTTGTTCTAGCGGTTAAAAGTAACATCGAGGAACAATTGCTTGTCATTGTTTAACTATTGTGTCTCCGATTTGACAGTTGAGCTCGTATATTTTAAGATAAATAAAAAGTTTTTTTTTTAATTCAAAATTGCCTTCTAATAGTCTTTCTTTTTTCTGTTTTATATTTTATAGCCGCTACTAAACGGGTGAAGACTCCTGTTACACAGATTATTATCTAGTTCAGAAGTCAAGGTTACAATACATTATAAACTACTGTGTCAAGAAAGTATCGGGAATAATCCAATAAAAACAAAACATGTATTAAAATTTAAATTTGTTGTATCGCCTTCAAAGCAGGTCCATTCCGTAATAATACACTAACACCAACCAATAACACAATAATCAAAACATTTTTTATTTAGACGTATTTTTTGGAATCGACTTCAGTAGTTGCCGCGAATTTTCGTTTACGTCATCTTTTTTCAGTTAGAAGGCGCCATGCCGATTCTTGTTGATTGGTTTGCATGTCAAACTCGTAAACCTATGTCTCGTCACCAGTAACAATGCGTTTTATGAATGTGGGGTGGAAATTGACTCTTTTTAACACGTCTTCAGCAACGTTTACGCGATTGAGATTATGCAGACGATTCAATTCTTGCGGTACTAGTCGAGCGGCAGGCGGGCGGCGGGTTTAAAATGGTACGAATTGATTCTTGAGATACAGAAATTTCAGTAACTATCTCCTAGACTAAAATGACGATTTTCAGTCACCATTTCCTTTATTATAGCGATATTAGTTCATCGAAAGACGTTCATGGCCGACCAGAACGAGGTAAATCTTAGGGTGTTACCAGACCAATCGAGCGATCGTCGATCGACGGCATCGATCGATGATAGAATGGATTAGTCGACGTCGATTGAGCTGCTTGATTAGCCGCACCGTGCGCCGTCCGCTCCCCATTATCTGTCCGCCCGCGCCCCGCGCGCTAATTAACTACCTGGCCTGCTTGTGTTTATGTGTCTTCTGCGTTTGCGTCTCCGTAATAATAGTACGAGCAATATCGAACAGGCCACATGTGTATACATTTCGAAAGAAACTGATGGAATATAGCCGAGGTTAATTGATCGACGTCGACCGGCCATCGATCGATGTTAGTCGACCGGTATCCGTCGATCAATTAAAGCTACCACACCAATCAATCGACGCCGATCGACGTCGTCCGATGGCATCGATCGATGATCGATCGATTGGTGTAGTAACACCCTTACACCACATCTCGACCACATTGAAATGCATTATACCACTCATACGCACGTGTTTTTGATAAAGTCGATTCATTGAAAGCCTTATATAACATTTTCAGTGCACGAAATTCTGTTCGCAATTTTTTTTTTTTTCAATTTATTTATTCAATATTTATAACTATAGTAAAAATCGCAAAACACTGTTGACATGAACTGACAAAATGGCGCACTGTGAACAAACAGAATGACCAGTGACGATCGAACTCCGCGTGAGTAAAGAGGACAGCTGTTGTGCCAACTTGGCGTCAAAAAGAATTTCGACAAGCCCTTTAAATGAGTTTTTTAAATGATTCATTACCGGTACTTTCTTAACAGAATGTAAATCAATCATCGGACGAGCAGAGATACGGCGAAGCGTCATCGCTATATGGTTGAAGTTCCACGGTCTCCAACCGAGCGCTTTGCTTACACATTTATTGTGCGAACTGCCAGACTATGGAACTCACTGCCCGCTTCTCTGTTCCCCGATAAGTATAATCTGGGTATCTTCAACGCGCGAGTGAACCGGTTTATCCTAGGCATGCGTGCTCCACCTTTGACCGCATCATCACTGTAGTGTATTTAGATATCAATATATCACGCTACAAACCGATAACTGTATTGCGACGTTGTCTCGGGCGTGCACGTCGCTCGGTTATAAATACCGACACGAGAGGTGGGGCGGGCAAAGCATTCGACAAAGTCTGGCGCAACGGCTTACTATACAAGCTTTACCAACTCGGAGTGCCAGATCGTCTCGTGCTCATCTTGCGTGACTTTTTGTCGAATCTCACCTTTCGCTATCGCATCGAGGGTGCTCTCTCTTCACCCCACCCGATACGCGCTGGCGTCTCTCAGGGCTCCGTAGTATCCCCCCTCATTTTCACGCTGTTCACCAGCGACATCCCCAAAGATAAAAAGGCCCAGTTGGCTCTATTCGCTGACGACACGGCCATCTATTACTCGGGTCGCAACCCAGACTGCATAGCTCGTACCCTCCAATCCGCGGCAAAAGCCTTAGGCGCTTATTTCCGGAAATGGAGAATCGAGGTAAACCCCATTAAGAGTCAGGCAGTACTCTTTTCCAAACCGCGTTCGTCCCCCTCTCTGCCCAGTCCGATAACCATGTTCGGTAAGCCTATCCCTTGGGAGAAGCAAGCCAAATACCTAGGTGTGATTCTGGACCACCATCTTACTTTCGGAGAGCACATAAAGACGGTGCGTTCGCGCGCCGCTTTCGCTCTCGGTAGGCTCTACTTCATGTTGAATGCACGCAGCAAATTGTCACTCAAGTGCAAATTGCGCATTTACACGGCGTGCATTCGTCCCATCATGACGTACGCCTGTGCTGTATTCGCACACGCGAAACCATACCGTCTCCATAGGATGCAGACCCTCCAAAACCGTTTCTTGCGAAGAATCACAGGAGCCCCTTTTTACCTTCGCAACGAGAACCTCCATCTTGATCTAAAAATACCCACCATCCAGCAGTTCATGAAACGCTCCGCCAAGCGCTTCTTCGACACTGCTGAGAAGCACTCTAACCCGTTAATCGTATCGGCCGCCCGGTACACTCCCTCCCGTATTAGTAAGACTCGACGAGCGAGACATACTCTGACCGACCCTGATGATGCTATTACTCTCCTCCAGGAGAGCAATAAGGCCACCAGTACAGTTAAGAAACACAGACACAGACCGCCGTCATTCCGTCCTCGCCGCCGAGGCCCGCCGCGACGACCCCGTACGTCCCCTCCCCGACCCTTGCTCGTGCCAGCCCGCGCCGCTGAGCCTGTAGTTTTAAATTCGTCCCTAAATAATGGAAATCCGATCCAGCCTGTCCCTTTGCTGTCCTCTCCCAGCGACGCCCTAAGCCGAGGCTCGTACCCCACAGGGGGTGCCCTTAGCGTGTAGTCGCTTAGTTTGTAAGCTATTTTGCCCTGGCTGGAGGCCCTAAAAATAATAATTTTTAAGGCACCACAGGAAAGTCCGGTTAAGCAGCCGAAAAAAAAAAAAAATGGGGCGGGCAGTCGTTGTCGGACTGTCGGCCAATGCGGTGGTGCGTTCACGAGCCATTTATAATATTAATAAGTGCGCATATTTTACCTTCACGTTAGATCAGGTGAGTTGCGATAAAGCGCAAGCCTATTCAATTATAAAAAATATATACTAACCCCACTCGGATTCTTAGGCTGTATCTCCAGTACCCTGCCCTTCAGCCAAGGTCCGAAGGCGTTCTTCATGGCGTAGACGGGCATGCTCACGCGCAGAGGGGGGCGGGAGATCTCACCGGGAGGGGGGAGATCAGCAGGGGCGGCTTCCGCTGATAACTTCACTACTGATATATCTTTCTGTTGAATGAAAAGAAATATGGATTGAAACTCGACGTTCTGTCGTGATGGCCTAGTGGTTAAGGTGCCCGCTTCTCTTTAAACATTATATATAAATAATAACAAACAAAAAACCACACACACACACACACACACACACACACACACACACACACACACACACACACACACACACACGCACACGCACATGTATTGTTTGTTATTAAAACCAAGTTTTGGAGTAACACTTTTATTTCTATTGCCACTTGTACAAAACATATTGTATGTCCTAGTCCAAACACAACCATCGCTGGTTCAACCATTGAGTAAAGAGCGCGCGTCACCCCACGCTCCTGTGTTACAATCGTATTATCTATGCTAAGCGCATTTCATTACTGAAGTAATGGCATATGTTACAATAATAATAAGAATAAATAATAATAATATTCCCATGCAAACGCTCCGTGCGTGATTATCGCGTTATAACCAATGTTCCTCCAGATATTTCGAACACACAGGTATTGTAGATTGTATCTAGGTTTCTATGACGGAAATAAACTTGTTTGAGAAACGAATTCAGTAAAGACTTTTGAAAATCAGTATTTTTGCACAAATTTTATCTGAACTTTGGCCGGTCATAATGGACTCATACATCAAAAAAGTAAAGAAAACATCGTCATAGAAATCTTGCACATGTAATGGAGACTAAATTACAAACATTTTTACCAAAATCTTTTTCAAGAACACGTATTTCTCGAAACAAGTTCTGTGAAATCTCGGTAATTTTCGTGCGAAGTTATCGCGTTCTCACTATCTCCTTAGTTTTACGAACATTGCGTTGATTGAAACAAAAAAAATGTAAATCATGCTAGTGGTGTCGATAGTCCAAGTCCGGCAGGAATTGGCGCCCCTAACATTTTGAGCACCACGGTCGGCTATAGCCAACAAATGACTGAGACACACACACACACACACACACACACACACACACACACACACACACACACACACACACACACACACACAAACACACACACACAAACACACACACATTTTGGTTTATGGGTAGTTTATAACGTGTCATAGGATAGACTACCCATAAATGTGATTTGTCTATAGTCTTACTTTGCATGGAACGACATTACTGTGTATCTTTTTGCTATGCGTGTTGTGTGTGCACAATTATTTCTCTTTCTTTCTTTCCTGACTGCCCTGCACATGAGTATGTACGAACGTGGAATAGGCTAACTGAAACTGGATTTAAGACAATTTACTTACGTCATCATCTATTTTGGTATCCGGTGCTGGTATAGCTGCTTTTTCCTGCAGAAAAACAAATTACAATATTAGAAAACCACTTTCCGATTGTTTTCCTAACTCAACGACCGTCGGGCGAAAGATGTTGAAGGTCAAGCCTCCGCTGCTTATGCATCTATGGAGTATCATCGACACTCGAGAGGGAGGTTGTGTAGAAAATATGTAAAATAGTCATATTTATTCTTCCTTATTCTAAGTAATTGTTTAATACACATGCATACACGTCACTAAGAGACGGCTTAGCTGCGGGGAAGAAGCATATCATTATCATGTCCTCCTATTGCTGTCCACTGCTGATCGCCAGCCAACTCGGTCTTGGGCAGTCCGCATCATCCGCTGCCAGCCACTTTCTTTAAATCGTCGGTCTATCGTGCCTGCGAGCGTCCCACACTACGCTTGCCCAAACGCGGTCTCCACTCTAGAGCGTTTCTGCTCCATCTACAGACGTGGCCGGCCCAGTTCCACTTCAGCGTCACAGTATAAATATTAGTACTACTGTACAGTAGCGACACGCCCTGCCTCCCTCCGAAACATTGTTCTTCATCTCTTCCCGCGTCGAACGTGCTTTTAGTTGTCGCGGCGCGTAGACACGCACCCACACGCACGTATTTGTACAGTCTGTTATTTTGGTAGTAGTGTAGGTAATCGTTTCGTTTATATGAAATGTCGTAGGTGTGTCAGCGTGCTGATTCTACGCGCAATGTCTGTAACTTTAGTTATTTAACGAATAATTTGATTATTTATTTATTAAAAATTATGCACAAAATGTAATAAGCACCATACAAGTGCTAGCTCTTTCCACTAGAAACCCCGTGGTAAAAGAGTTACGTAGTAATAGTTTTTATTGTTTAGCATTGGGTTATACCTTAGAGTCGGGGGCATCTAATGGTGCGTATCCAAGAGGTATGGCGGGACGTTTGGCGGGAGATTCACTGGTTGAAGACAATCGACGCTTGGCTTGGCGAGTCTGTTAACAAATTAAATAAAAATACAATAATTCTATGAAGCTATACTCCATTTATAAAAAAAAGAGGCTCATAGAAACAGAGATTTTATTTCAAAGATAATTTAAAACAATTAATATTAAAATTGATATAATAAATAATAATATTTTTTATTCTTTTCATTTCATTCAATTTTAAATTGAAATGAAATAATACAATTAAATGTAGCCCCATAATTTCATAATAAGTGCGACAGCTGCTATAAAAATAGATTATAATAAATTCGGCGTCTATCGCAACATGTTTATTGGAGTTTTGTTACAGTGTGCATTAAAAATGGGAATAAATTTTACGACCACTAAAAATAGTAAATGATCACCAAAAATAGTAAATGATCACCAAATCTTAGCCACCAAATCCTAGGACCCTTAAGTCCCCCCTGGGGCGGATCCGACATGGTTAAGTTAGGTTAGAACTGTGACCCCCTACGTGTCAGAAACAAATCGCTTTTTACAGTCAAACTCATTCATTTCTACAATAATTTAGTTAAATGTTGGTGATCATTTACTAGTTTTGGAGGTAATTTTATATCTGGAGGTTCATTAAACATTAAAATGGGGTTAAAATGTTGGTGATCATTTACTATTTTTGGAGGTAATTTACTGTATCTGAATGTTAGTTAAACATAGGCTATTAAAAATTACCTTTTTCCACTTTAGTCTAATGCTATTGTAAATGGAGTATAAGTGGGTACAACATAATCGACATCATTGTTGAAACTGTTAAGTTTGTTAAAATGAAACGAAACTTACTTCAATCGATACCGGAGCTGGAGTAGGAGGGGGTACATCTTTCTCTAGTCCGATAAACTGCAACAAAAAGAGTATTGTATCGAACGACTTTAAAAGAAGAGGGAAATGAACGCCGTGGTCGTAAGCGCGACTGCTGAGTTTAGGTTCTGGGTTCGATTTCCAGGTCAGGAGCTTCTCAATTCGACACGTATAATTCTTTTTTAAATATTTGACCACGCGTAAATTTTTATAATGTAGTCAGATTTCGATGATTCTTTTTCAATAGAAAGGGACTATGGGACCAACTTTAAGATATACCACCTCGAAGTTAGTCCCAAATTTCATGAAAATATTCTACCTCTAACAGTGGAAAATAAAGGGAAGACTAAATTTGTTTTGATGTTAACGTTTGTTAATTAATTTAGATGATGAGAAGTAGGCAGTAAATAATGCGAACATGAAGCTTATTTTCGAAAAAGACCACCGCCATCAATATCTAAAAAGTAATAAACCACTTTAATCGGAAGTCGGTGGCAATATTAAATAACAAACAGAACCAAAGCCGCCGATGGCAAAAAAAAACTTATTTAGTTTTTGAAGGCGGTTGTCTTTTTTGAAAAATATGTTTTTCATTTGGAATTTCTCAGTAGGCCCGGAGCAAGTAAGCGGTGCAACGCCCCCGTCCTGTATTATGTGTGTCAAAATTTTAAGCTAATTCTTTTAAGCGTTTAACAGTGAAAAAGTTCATTTATCCATCCTTCCTTACAAACTTTCGCCTTTATAATAGTATTAGGACTTACTTTAGATTCAGGTGTGTCGTATAGAACAAGTGCGGGTAGGTGTTGTCTGCGACATTCGAAGGTCGCGTACAACTCATTGCGAAGCTTGTCGGTCGCTATTTGGCATTCGTTTAACATGGCGTCTATCTCTTTGCTGTCCTCTGATAAAAAAAAAAACATTCACCATAAATATCCTCAACTCATCTGTGTCTTCGTCTGTGTGAATTTTCTCAAGGACCCCAAATTTTACGAAAATGCAATATAGCCTATAGCCACAGTATAAGTATTAGTACTACCGTACAGTAGCGACACGCTCCGCCTCCCTCTGAAACAGTTCCTCACCTCTCCCCGCGTCGAACGACTAGCTCTGGAAATTGCGTTTTTGTTCGCGCGGCGCGTAGACACGCACACTCACGCACGTATCTGTATAGTCTATTATTTTAATATTAGTGTAGGCAATTATATAGTTTCGTTTCTATGAAGTGTCGCGTGTGTGCTGTAGCACTCAGGGATAAGGTAGCTTCCTATTGGTGTTGAAATAGGATGAGTAGTTTCGAAGATTATCCTCTACATACAAACTAACAAACCAATTTGACCTCTTTATGATTTTAGTATAGATGCGCGACGACTTTGAACTTAACGTTCAGTTTTGTAATTTAAATCAAAATAGTGTATTACATATATTTTTGAAAAGTGTCCCAATTAAATTCGTAGTGCTTTTATATGCCGAAAAAAAAACACAACATTTTATTCATCGATAAGTGCCAAAAAAATGCATCAAAATTTTAAATTTTCAAATTTCGCGCGTATTTTTACGTAAAGCCTCGTAGTGGACGCCATATTGCTCTGCGAAAATGACGTCAGTTCACTGTGTAACAAATGGGCTGATATTATAAATATGATAATTGAACATAATTTTAAAATAATTAAAATAATAATTTGCAATAGGTGTAATAATTAAAAAATTACGTTGGTAAGGAAAATAATAAAAGTACAAAGCCTATATACGCCAATCGGTTGACTGACAGTTGACAAAATTTTGATTACACAGCCCTACGGCGTAATAACATGGCGGCTACTATTTCATGGTGTTATAAAACAGATTAAAGAACAGAAAACTTTCAATTGAATTAAAAAAAATATTTTGTTACTTTATGAACTAAAACTAACTAACATTTTCCGACTGCTTTTTGCCCAAACTATCTCAATAATATATTTATAGATTTTTTCTCATATAGAGTAAAATACCCTATAATGCAGTTCTATATGATAGACCAGAGTATGTCGCGTCTATGCCAAGTCAATGTTTCAAAAAGTCAATTAATTTGATTGAAAATTCATTGTCTGCTGTCTCACTTGGGCTACTTTACAGAATATCAAAAGAAAATTACATATTTCTATTATTAGTAGTTTGTGATATTTTTAACCGACTTAAAAAAAAAGGAGGTTATCAGTTCGACCCGTATGTTTGTCTGTATGTATGTATGTACGTTTGTCTGCGATTATCTCCCGTTTGGCTGAACCGATTTTGATGCTGTTTTCACAAAAGTGTTTGTTATATTCTGGAGAAGGTAGTAGTTAGTATACAACAACTAGAAATTTTGAAAGCGCTTATTGAAGAAAACAACAAAAACCGAGAAGACGTTTTCGCTTCTTCAATCTTTCCATCTTTGGAGGACTTTCAATCTCTGTTTTAACAGTGTTGCCGTTTTTCCGTTGTTAATGGATTAAGGTGATAAGGAGACACTAAAAAGTGGAAAATAAAAACTTTTTTGAAAAAAAAGAGAACCGTCTTCAAAAAAAACTAAAAAGTGATAAATAACTTTAGCACAGAACACACATAACTTTAGTTTCGGAAGTCGGTGGCAATACAAATCAACAAACAGAACAAAGCCACCGACTTCCGAAACTAAAGTCATGTGTGTTCTGTGCTAAAGTTATTTATGATTTTTTACTTTTTTTAAGGCGTTTCTCTTTTTTCAAAAAAGTTTTTATGCTTAAACTATATACTTACGTTCAAGTTTTTCAATCTCATCATCCAACATAATCTGTGTCTCTTTAAGCCGGACGTCCATCTCATATTTCAGCCACGTTTTATTCAAATACTTGGCTAGGTTATCTTCTATGAATCTGTCGAAAACAAACCACATTATACTTTTTTAACCGACTTCAAAAGGTATTCCGATTGTATATTCGTCTGCAAGTATTATTCATTTATTTCATCGCTGCCCATACGGTGACTTTGGGTGAATGTAGCGGTTTCTGATGTTTTTGTTTTGGGTTGGTTGCACTCCAGTAACGACAATTTTGCTTGTTTACATGCCCATTCAGGTGAAAATGGGCTTCATCGGAAAACAAGATGTTGGTGAACGTTGGAAAGTGAAATTTTAGTGCCCGACTAAATGAATGCCGAGAGCGCAACGGTTTACATTTGGACGATGTTATTTTTAAAAAATAAATTCCCAAACAGTGTACTTCAATATAAAATAAACATTTTTTCAATAAAGCTAAGACTTTTCTTTTAAAAAAAGATTTAAATGTGAACTTTCTTTTGAGACACCTTGTACTAGTTTTTCCGCCACGTTCGCGTGTATGTCGGTTATCGCGGATGCAAACGAAGTCCCGGATTAAAAAGTAGCCTATGTCCTTCCCCAGGGTTCAAGCTATCCTCATGCAATTTTTTTTTTTTTTTTTTACTATTAAACAGGCTTGCGTCTGACCGCAATTCACCTGATCGTAAGTGATAATGCGGCCTAAGTTGGAACACGCTTGCCTAAGATGAACCGGTTCACTCGTGCCTTGAAGATACCCAGGTTATACTTATCAGGGAACAGAGAGGCGGGCAAGGAATTCCACAGTCTGGCAGTTCGCACAATAAATGTGGAGTCAAAGCGCTTGGTTCGAGACCGTGGAACTTCAACCATATAGCGGTGACGCTTCGCCGTATCTCTGCTCGTCCGATGATGGAACGGGGATGGGGGAATTAAATTGTGCAATTCCAAAGCACTCTCTCCGAAATGTACCCGATAAAAGACCGCAAGGCTAGCAACGGTGCGGCGATGTTCAAGGCTCTGGAGCTTAGCCCTAACCAGGGAGTCGTTGTTAATGAGCCTCTTGGCACGTCTATCGATGACTTCCAATGCCTCCAGTTGGTATTTTGCTAATCCATCCCAATTATTAAAATCGGTTCAGCGGTTTCATCGTGAAAGCGTTACTTTCGCATTTATAATATAAGTATGGATTTATTTATTTATTTTCAGCCTGTATTGTCAAAGGCCTCCCTTTCTCCTTTCCAACCCTCCCTGTCTAAAGCTAGTGTGTGTGCCATCTTCAACTGGGTCTACCACGATTTCGCTGGACGTTTTCCGGGACCCACATTGAGGTTGTGTTAGCCCATGATCCGTTCGCCATGCGGAAGACGTGGCCAGTCCAATTCCACTTTTGACGACACGGTTGGCGCAGTGGTTGAGCGATCGACGGCTGCGCTGCGTGTCGCGGGTTCGATTCCCGCACGGAACAAATATTTGTATGACCTACAGATAGTTGTTCCGGGTCTGGATGTTTGTGTATGTGAGTTTATATGTTTGTAAACGCACCCACGACACAGGAGTAATTCCTAGTGTGGAACAACGTTTTAAAAAAAAACAAAAAAAAAGCAAAAGAACATAAAAAAAAAAACTTAAGCTTGGCTGCTTTGAGTGACGTCGGCGATTTGTGTATGTATTATTTAATTTATATTTATTTTTAGTACGTAAAATTGGTTAACTAACGGTCGTTTTCTATATGCAAATGTATCTATGGGCCGTTCTGCAGCTGTAGCCAATCGATGGTCGAGTGTGACATCGAATTGTAAATTAAGCCCATTGATTGGTTTATTGGTTGGCCAGGGATCTATGTTACAGATTTAGGGTCCGACTATTTACGAATCTGTCATTCGTGCCGGGTCCAACGGCTTTAGGTCCTTTCCGAGGCACGGAGGGGTCTCGGTATGAAATCGATGGTCACCCATCCACAGACCGACCGCGACAAGCGTGGCTTAACCATGTCCCTTCAAGTGGGCTGCCTGCCGTTGTAAGAAGATTAAAACGCCATGGCGTATAAACTCACATACACCAACAATCAGATCTGGAGAAATTCCTTAGCGGGAAGGCAACGAATCTTTAAAAAAAACCGGTCAAGTGCGAGTCGGACTCGCCCACCGAGGGTTCCGTACATATTTGTTGGTACATATCCATACTTCTATACTAATTCATACCTACTATCCATACTTTAATCTACTTAATATTATAAATGCATTTTTTGCGACATAAACGGCCGTATCTTTTTTTCACGTTAACATATAGGGTTGATTTTTTTACAGCATCAAGGGACCGTAGACTTGAGTATATGGTTTTAATTTCAACTCGATACCTCCACGCGTTCCCGAGATAAAGGGTCTTGACAGACAGACAGACAGACAGACGGACAACAAAGTGATCCTAAAAGGGTTCCGTTTTTTCCTTTTGAGGTACGGAACCCTAAAACCCACTTACTTAGCTCCCGTCTCACCAATACACTCTTTGGACTTCTCAGGAGTAATGTCCTCATCTTCAGATTCGGAGTCGGAGATCTCCACCAGATCTTGAGACGATTTGGCCATGTCTAGGTCCAACAGTGGACCCATGTCCTTGATGCCTTGCATTAGTTTCTGTGGGGAAGAAAACGTTTTTTTTTAACGTTAGGCGATATTTAGCACCCCTTTGCCGAAGTACAACTGACGTATTACTCCACCGAGGTAACTAGGCACTTGTCAAATGTAAATAAAGTTAGGTTAATAAAATAATATATGATTAAATAATATATGATTTAATAATAATGCCCATCTATTAGCGTCCCACAGTTGGAAAAAGGTCTCTTCTCATACTGAGAAGGCACTATCATTGATCACCACGTGCGCTCAAGGCGGATTGACGATTTCAGACTTAATTAAACATGCTGAAATTTTAGTGGTTATTTTTCCGAAGCGAAATGATTTTGTCTTGGTAGTACAATCGATTAAAAAATATATATATTAAAAAACGGCACATTTAGAATTGTGGAAAACTATACTCCATTTACAATAGCATTAGACAGAAGTTAAAAAAAGGTTCTTTTTGATGCACACTTTGTAACAAAAGTACAATAAACATGTTAAAGTTACGATAGACACCGAATTTTATTATAATCTATTTTCACAGTAGCTGTCGTGCCTATTTGTAACCATTTTTATAATTTATTTTCTAAAATTATGTGGCTTTCATTTAGTTGTAAATTTAATTCCTATTTAAAATTACAGTGTCAATGTTAAAAACCTAACAGAAGCAGGGATGAACAATACCCGGACGTATTTCGTTTCACTATAATTCTACCAAATTTAACATGTTACCTAATCTTCAAAAGACTTTTATTCTGTTTATATTGTTATACGTCGATATTTAGTACTATCTTAGATTTATTTATCAAAATGCTTATTTAAGATTAAGTTCAAATGGAGCATAGCACACTCAACATAATGTGTAGCACAACAATCATACACACAAGCAAACACACCATCACATACTCATTCACACTCACACATACATACACTCACACACACACTCTCACACACACACATTCACTAACATACACACGCATACTCATCCACCACACACACATGAAATAGTTTTTAAGTCGATCTAATTTTCAAAATTGTTCTCATTTAAAAATTAAAAAAAAAAAAATTCTTTGCTTACTTTTAGTTATAAGTACCTAACATATTTTTATAGCAGTGAAATACATATGTACGCAAATAGTAAAAAAGTAAAAATACAAATCCTTGTAATCCAAGGGGGATCGGAACTATCACTCCTTCATACAGGTTATACACTAACCTAGTTAGGAGATCAGAACTGCACCAAATTGTAATTGTAGCAAATCTGTAATTTTACCATGTATAAATTATATACCCATGTACTGCAATACTTAATAATGATCAATAAAGATTTTATTATTATTATTATTATAAAATTATGTTAAAATAAGTTTAATTAAAATTGTTTTAATCTATACATTTGAAATAAAATGTTGTGAATTCCTGCTTCTATGACCCTCTTTTTTCTAATGCTAAATAAATGGAGTATAGTGACCCCGAACCAATAGTGATACAGCGCGAATGGCTGACTGCGCGAGGTCAATACTTTCCTAAAAGTTATTCCAATATTCCCTTCACACTTTTACGGGTTTAGGATCGTTATAAGAGGAGTTGATGCATATTCTTTTAGGTATTTGAAAAATAAAATCAGTTTAACTCTATGAATCGATAATTACTTACTATCGATTCATAGAGTTAAACAAATTTTTTTTTTCCTTCTACTGAGGGCAAATCGTGCTTCCGCGGGAAAACAACCATTTAAATTTCAGCGTGTATGAGTCCAGGTGTTTCACGATGTTTTCCTTCACCGATGTCAATGATATCCAAGGTAAACTTAGAAAGTACTTATGAAATTGTAATGTCATATTGGTACTTGCCTGGATTCGAACCCACACAATCATACATGAGAGGCGGGCGACTTAACTACTGGGTCATCATGACATTTACTTAAACTATCTTAAACAGGGTGGCGATTTTAATAGCACAAAAAAAGATCATGGGATTTGGTAATTTGGTGTAAGTGGTTTTTATTGAACACTAGCTTTTGCCCGCGACTTCGTACGCGTGAATGTCTAAGGGAACTTATCTTTTATATTATTATCTTTGTGTCTAGAAAAGATAGGCTACTCTGGCGCTCACCGCCTCATTTGGTGTCGTTAAAATTTGTCAGTGTAATATCGATGCCGATAAAATATATCAGTTAGCAATATCGATAAAATGTGTTAGTTATCGATATTCTTTAGATTGCTTTCTAAAACCATACTAATATCCATCCATACTTAATATTAGAATTGCGAAATTAACTCTGTCTGTTACGCTTTCACGAAAAAACGGCTGAACCGATTTTAATGAAATTTGGCATGAAGATAGTTTGAACCCTGGGGAAGGACATAGGCTAGTTTTTAATCCGCGACTTCGTCTGCATCCGCGATAACCGACAATCACGCGGACGAAGTCGCGGGCAAAAGCTTATAATGTATAATTGTTACAGTCAAAACTCTTAACCAGACAAAATGACTTTTGACTGACTTCAGTCAAAACCCTTAATAAGATAAAACGCGTTGGTGTTACAAACAAAAAAAAAATACAGACGAATTGATAACCTCCTCCTTTTTTGAAGTCGGTTGAAAAATACGGAGTGCCCTAGTTATAAGAATCACTACAAAACAATAGTTTTAAAAGGGTCACCAAAAAAGAAAACCTACCGACCAAATGGGTTTCTAAGTATTAAGGATAAAATTGAACCGTTGAAAAGTAGTTTTGACTGGTTTTTGTAGTCAAAAGTAGTTTTGACTGGTTAAGAGTTTCGGCCGTGTGGTGTCGGACGTAAAGAATAGCACCACCCCATATCTTTTCGTGAGTGTCGTAAGAGGCGACTACGGGACTTACCAGAGAATGGGCAGCAGCGTTCTCTGTGCCTTTGTAACAACCATATTGCGATCGCCAATTCGCCTGCCAAGCGTGGCGATTATGGCAAACCCCCCCTTGGGGAGGCCTATGTCCAGCAGTGGACGTTTTTCGGCTGAAATGATGAAGAGTTTTGACTGTGACATAATTATTACCATAGTCCTATTAGCGACGACATCAGCGCAGGGCTGACACACCATGGAGCGCCGCTTCCTGCCTCCATCATAGAAAGCGACCACTGACGGCTCCGCCACTTTGTAAGGTACTGTGTTGTCACTTTTACAGCAATAGTTTATACATTTGCTTGTTTCTCGAGCCTTATCCAGTTCTAGAGCCGTGATCTTGTTCGGAGATGTTGTCTCTGATGTTTCTGGAAGAAATTTGAATAATTTTATATGATTTAGTAGTCCTTCCGACCGAAATTCGATCACGGTGGCCAATCTCAAAGGAGACTAGCCAAGTACGCAGAAGGTATTAGGGTGTTACCCCAGACCAATCGATCGATCGTCGATCGATGGCATCGATCGATGGTAGAATAGATTAGTCGACGTCGATCGAGCTGCTTGATTAGCCCGCCCGCTCCCCATTATCACCAGCTGCCCGCCCGCGCCCCGCGCATGACAGAATAAATAGGGAATAATGGCAACATTAAAAAGCACAATTAATAGCTCTGTATTAAATACACATACTTATATACTCAAAGAATATTATTATTTTAGAACAGAATAGTGAAATGAAAATACTTTGTTTAGGAAACATATATTTTATTTTAATATTTCAGACTCAAAATCATTTATTTCAATTCAACCATTTACAGGTACTTTTGAATTGTCAGAGTCAGTCAGAAAGTTGAATCTAGTTGCTTGTTCCAAAGGGTAGATTTCTATGGAGAAGAACAAGCAAGAAACTCCATGATCACTCTTTTAAAATCAGTAATATTTTACAAATTTAGGTTACATCATTCATGTCATAACCACTAGGTACATATAATTTAATATTAAAATTATACATATACATAGACTTTCATAGTTATCATCATAATTATACTTATCTTATTATTTTCTTCGAGAGCTCCGTACCGATCAACGTTTCGATCAAAAGTGTTCCAATGAAGTCGGAACACTCGCTTTTATAAGCGGCGATAAACAAGTATGATTCATAAACGGTGACAAGCAAATATGATTCATACTTATTTGCTATCCAAAGTTTAAACACACTTTATTCTATTTAAAATGATGTTATTTACTATACTTCTACTGCATTTAATCAGAAATTAATTATTACTTTATATTATAACACGAATTACGTAGTTATGTATTAATTACATCGATATAAATCTAACACGCGCATTTGCGTCTCCGTAATAACATCGTACTGGCCAACAATAACGCATCCTCTTGTGAATACATTTCGAAAGAAACTGATGGAATATAGCCGGGGTTAATCGATCGACGCCGACCGGCTATCGATCGATTTGTTAGTCGACCGGTATCCGTCGATCAGCCAAAGCTACCACACCAATCGATCAACGTCGATCGATGTCGACCGATGGCATCGATCGATTGGTGTAGTAACACCCTTACAGTGCACTTCGAAACAAATTCAGAGGTCAAAGTTTTTTGTAAAGTCCATACAGTTTCATCTAATGTTTAAATATACGCTTCTGAATTGTCTTACCTTTAGCCGCACTATCTTCTTCGTCAGAATCCAGACTGAATATTTCTAGACTCAATTTATGTTTAGGCTGTGTTGCCGTTTGAGTTTGATCGTTCATCTGGAAAACATTCAAGTCAAATACATCTCTACGTGATATTAGCAAAATTGAGAGCTTCTTTTTCACTAAGTCTCTAATTCTTGAATTGTATGTTTTAAGTATCCATACACAGGAACGTACAGACAGACAGGCCAGGGACAGGACAGACAGGTACAGGATAGTCAGGGACAAGACAGACAGGACAAACGGGACAGTCAGGGACAAGGCAGGCAGGAACAGGATAGACAGGACAGTCAGGGACAGGACGGACAGGACAGTCAGGGACAGGACGGACAGGGACAGACAGTGACAGGAGGGACAGGACGGACAGGGCAGGGACAGACAGTGACCGGACGGACATGACAGGAACAGTACAGTCAGTGACAAGACAGTCTGGGACAGGACAGTCTGGAACAGGACAGTCTGGGACAGGACAATCAGGGACAGGATAGTCAGGAACAGGACAGTCAGGAACAGAACAGGGACAGGACAGACAGGGACTGGACAGTCAGGAACAGGACAGTCAGGGACAGGACAGACAGACACAAGATAGTAAGGGAAAGGACAGTATGGGACGAGACAGTCAGGAACACCACCATTGGGGGGGCAGCGACAATGAACGTCGCTTAGTTACGTAGAACTCCAGTGAAAATTTTAGCAGACGTGTACCTATTTCATTCCTGACGCTATACAGGTGTAAATCAACAGTCAATTGACATACATTTTATGAGCTGTCAAATTCCCCAAAGATTTCAACAGTGTACTGTGACGTCACTTATGTGTCAACTCAATTGGTTATTTCACGGTTAATTGAAAATGAATCGGGTTTCCAGGATTAAAATGGGACTTTGTGTATTGGTTATTTTTTTTATTTTTAAAGATGTCCCACCTACACTCTTATTTAAAAAAAATCTTTCATTTTCATTCTCCATTAATTTAGTAATTCAAAGCACTCACCTTAGTTTCAGGAATAACCATTGGTTCGGCAGTACTAACAGTCTTTATAGAAACTTCACTCGTATTCAGTCTAGCCTGTAAGGAAATAAAGAATAATTTAAATAAATAATAAAAAAAAATCTTCTGTCTTGTAATAATTCTGTTCGATTCCTGTAAAGGTGTGTTACGTGCCCTGCCTACACCAAATCAGCTGAATAGCGACATGATAGCTATTTGCCTTGTTGTTGGTTATCTATACAAGGTTTTTTTTTATATATCCCATAACTCTAAGGTAGGAACGAGACCATAAAGAATCAACTGGCATACGAATTATTTTTTAATTATATTTTTTTTTATACATAATAATTCAACAAAGTCACGATTATTACTGTAAAACACTCAAGTTACGTTATATATGAAAACGTCGCGATTTCTTAGCTTTAAATATGAATGATTGGTTTGAATAAAAATGAATTACTCGTATTTATCAATGGAACTTAGATACCTACACACACAATTATGATTATAAGATATCATCATATCTTCCAAACTATGCATTTTTGGACCACATATTGTAGGACTTTTTGTATTATTTTTACTTATAGAATATAACCCTAGAGTTAAGGGATCTCAAAAAAATCAGGTTGTATACGTATCTATTTATGTATTTGTGTATATCAGCTGCCTGACACCCATAGTACAGGGTCTGTCTAGTTTGGGGTCAGATGGCCGTGTGTGAAATGTCAGCACAATTTTATGTATTTAAGTCAATTGCATGTTTCAACATAAAACTGCACACGCCATCTGCTGAATCGCTGAATCGACGCCTCGTGTCGCCGGACCTACTTACAAATCTGCTGATGCTGCATCCACGTTTAGGGACCGATAAAATCGTTATATTAAAAACAACTAGTTATAGGACACTTCAGTACTATACTTTTATGGAATTAGATGTAAGTATTTTACTTTGTCAAAGCAATTATTTAAGAAAATGGCTCTGGATATTATGTCTGGCGAGTAATTTATGTGTAATTTAAGTTAAATTAAGCTAAGCTTAGCAACATAACATTTTTGTGGCAGCGACTTTCGTTTTTTTTTTTTTTTTTTATCATTTGTCTTTTCGGAAGTCTGCGGTTTTTGTTCTATTTGTTGTTTCTTATTGCCACTGAACAAAAGTCATACAATGTGTTCTGTGCTAGAGTTATTTATCACTTTTTAAAACCGTTTTTGTTTTGAAGGCGGTTTTTCTCCTTCACCGCGCGTTGTCAGTAATGTCCAAGATAAATTTAGACGTCCGTGCATGAGGTTGTTGCGGGAGCCTTGGCCACAGGGCCACTCCATACAAACGAAACGATTTAATTACCTACACTACTACCAAAATAACCGACTGTACAAATACATGCGTGTGCGTGTCTACGCACCGCTTGAACTAAAAGTGGTTTCGAGAGCACGTTCGATGCGGGAAGAGGTGAGGAACAGAGTTTCAGAGGCAGGCGGGGCGTGTCGCTACTGGACGGTAGTACTAATATTTATACTGTAACAAGGCCATCACGACACTGTGTATCCTTACCTTATTTTTTTTTGTTATTGGATTTTAAAAAGTTTTTATGATAACTACCATTTAATATACTTACAGGTTTATGCGGCGGAGGTTTAGGTACTCCACTGATGACCACCTCTCCCTCTTTAGTGGTAATCTCTGACGTATTTCCGCCCGAAGTACACATTATCTCTATGCCCGTTGGTATGTTAACGTTGGTCACATCTGAGTCTGGGGAAGGAGGTTTGTCTTCTGGTGTTGTCTCTGGTTTAGTTCGTTTTTGTACTTCTTGTATGTCTGGGGGTAGTTTTAAAAGAGTAATTTTGGAGGCAAAAGATAGTCAAGTTTAAACTCAAAAACTACAAAACGGATTTTCAAGCGGTTTCCACCAATAGACAGAGTAATTCATGAGGAAGGTTTACTACCCGGTCACATTAACTTGACGCATCTCTGGCATGCGAGGCCCCGCCCGCTTCCCCCCGCATTCCCTTAGCTCGCCCGGCAAGTGTCAGTATGGTCAGCACCTTTGTTACCGATACGCGCGTCGATAATTTAGCTAGTTTTCTGTTGTTTTTGAAGATTCAACTCGAAAATTACGAAACTGACGTCATCAACGCCAAGCGTCAAGTTAATGTGACCGAGTTGTAGGTAAATAATTTGTTAATGTTTTGTGTAAATTGGCCGAAATATGACGATCAAGGTTGAAGGTGGCGGAAAAAATCATTGCTATAGCTGAGAGCTATATAAATGGCTATGCTCCCCGTGCAAAGCCGGGGTTGGTCGCTAAACATCTATACTAATATTATAAAGCTAAAGAGTTTGTTTCTTTGCTTGTTTGTTTGTTTGGTTGAACGCGCTAATCTCAGGATCTACTGGTTCGCATTGAAAAAGTATTTTTGTGTTGGATAGTCCATTTATCGAGGAAGGCTATAAGGCCCATGCGAAGCCGGGTCGGGTTGCTAGTAATAAATAAAAAGCATTTATTTCAGGTAACCTAAAAGCACCAAAACATTTTTTTTTGGGACCTACCCGCCACACTATTCCCAAACAAACCACAGCCAGAACTCCTGAAAGCCAGAATCAACAGTGGCGACCACTAGAAAAGCGTCGAGGCAATGAAGCTCGACGAGTCCCGGAGAAACATTACAATCCCGCAACGAAACTAATCATAAAAGAACAGCGGAGGAGTAAGAAAAACATAGTTTCCACTTCCCTCCAAATCAAGCAGGAGACAGAACAGAACTAGGCCAATAGGCACAAAGGGATCTTTACAACTAGGGGAAGTCAAGTTGCCAAATACCACGGATCACCCTTAAGAGCGCCCATCCCCATCGCGCGAACTTCAACGCGAGCATAATTGTTTTTTTATTTTGTTTCAGCCAACGTAAAGCTCGACATTAAACGAGTGAGTGAGATCGCGATAACATCACAGGAAAATGGGCGCGCGGAAATTTCACAAAACTTGTTCCAGGACATACGTGTTTTTGAAAGAGCGTTACAAGTTTTTGGTAAAAATGTTTGTAATTTAGAATCTCAATTACATGTGCAAGGTTTCTATGAAGCTGTTTTTTTAGTTTTTCAATGTATGAGTGCATTATGAACGGCCAAAGTTCAGATAAAATTGTGCAAAAAAGCTGATTTTCGAACGTGTTTACTGAATTTGTTTCTCAAAAAAGTTTATTTTTGGCTTCATACAAACCTAGATTTAAACCACAAGATACCTGTTTGTTAAAAATATTTGGAAAATAATTTGTTATAACGCCGTAATCGCGTACGAGCGTTTGTATGGGAAATATGACGGGTTGGGCGCTCTTAAAGCAACCAAAATACATAAATACTCATACACACACATACAACCAATATTATCGGACACAGCTAGCAACATGTTTGCTACAGCAATGTCCGGGTAGTCAAATCTCCCGGCCAATCATTGGCAGAACTGTATTGGAGCTGTCCCGCACCAAGGACACGCACCACTTGCGCATTTAACATGTCGCATCCGGTCAATAATACGAACATGGAACGAATCGCAAGCGCGCCATTAGCGACAACACGTGATCTACCACCACTTTGGCGCGCTTCTACAGAGTCGTGATTTTTTGCAGCCCACAGCGAGCAGGACATTCAGAATTCAGTGTCTGATCGCATCGGAGCTAAGACGTCCCGGAACTGTACTCGATTCGTCGTGTTTAAGTGTTACTATGTTTATTTGAATTTGAGTTTGTGTTAAATTGTGGTTTTAATAAAAACCGTGTATACCCATCTTCTGCCCACATGATGACCAAATCTAACGGACTAAATCCTGACGAACCGACAAATAAATAATTCCAACATCTTACCATCTTCAGAGCTGCTTTCCTCCAAATAGACAATATTAAGAACCGAACTGGGCTCTTGTGCAGTAATCGCTAAATTCTTCATCTTGCTCGGTGATTGCTTACAGGGAGACTGTCTGAGCTTGCTCGGTGATTCCTTGGGCGATACATTGCTCTTGCTTGGCGATTTAGATGGTGATTTCTTCTGTTGTTCTGTGGGTAGGAGATAATTTTACAAAATGGCCGATTGATTCTCTAGACAGGTCAGGTTTTGGACAGGAATTTGTGTTGTTAAAATTGGGCCAAAACGAAAAAAAAAAAACATTAAAATGACTCCACATATCGAAAGTAATTTTAATGATTTAGGAAATTAAACGCTGATTAATTTTAAATCTATTTAAGCACAAGTGTTGGACTGTTGCTGGTTAGTAGTAATGTTACAAATAGAATTAGCATGATATCATTTATTCAATCATGGAGAAATTATGGTACAGCAAGCGTTGGCACGTTTTTAACCGACTTCAAAAAGGAGGAGGTTGTCAATTCGGATGTTTATATATATATTTATTTTAATGTGTTTTTGGGCATAACTCCGCCATATAAAGGCGGATTTGCGAAATTCTTTTTTGTTCGTAACGCCTTTAGTACACCGACGCGTTCGTATGCGGCAGCGAATCACTGCGGAACTACTGCGTAACGAAATATCTGCGGAATGCACTACAGTTTTTTCACAAAGAAATGTCATTGTAACTTTCCCGTCTTTTCTTGAACTTTCCTCCCTGCCACTTTTTTTTGTACGCATTTTTATAATCTGCGTGACCAACTGCATATAATTCGGGATAATTTCTAATTGTATTCAAAAATATTTCAAAATTTTCGGCTTCCATGGTGCGAAATTCTGTCCTCACCGACAGAACACGTGCAGACGCCTTGCGATGCGAAACACCACTAGCGAAACTTCTGCATCTGTGTAACGACGATTTCCGCAGTTCCTTGCGAAACAATACCGACAAGGACGCAACTATTTCATTTAGCTAGTGCTAGAGTGAGATATAGCGTATGCGAAATTCTGCCATACTACTGACAGTTTTTTCGTTGTTTCGCTGCCGCATACAAATGCAACAGCGTAAAGGCGAAAGGGGCTTGTTTTTGAAGGCTTGTTTGAAGGTTGTCTTTTTTTAAAGGTTTTTTAGAGAGCTATACTCGGAGTATCTTTGCGCGATAAAATCCGGAACGAGAAAAATCGCCGAAGAACTTAAGGTCACCGACATAGCTCTCAAAATATTCAAGTTGAAGTGGCCATGGGCAGGCCACATCGCTCGAAGAACCGATAACCGATGGGGAAGAAAGTATCTCGAGTGGCGACCACGAACCGGAAGATGCAGCGTTGGTAGGCCTCCCACCAGATGTACCGACGACATCGTCAAGGTCGCGGGTAACCGGTGGATGCAAGCGGCAGGTTGCAAGAGTTATGGCGTTCTATGGGGGAGGCCTTTGTTCAACGTCTTCCGGCTGATGATGATGATGACGTGTTGATAAAACCAAGTTCAAATTATCTAGATCTATTTTTCAAATACCAGTCGCCGAAATCCTTTAAAGTAAATTGTCCATGGTCACTCTTTTCAATCAAGTTTATTACAACATGATTCATCATCGTCATCATTTCAGCCGAAAGGCGTCCACTGCTGGACATAGGCTTCCCCAAAAGGGGAGGGGGGGTTTTGTCATAATCGCCACGCTTGGCAGGCGGGTTGGCGATCGCAGTATGGTTGTGAAAGTGTATAAGGCACAGGGAACGCCGCTGCCCATTCTCTTGTGAGTCCCTCAGTCGCCTCTTACAACACCCACTGGAAGATATGGGATGGTGCTATTCTTGGTGCTTCTTGGTGGCACAACAAGAGTATGGTTGTGTCTTTATGTGACAAAAACGAACTGTCGGTCTGTTTAGTTAGAATCTCCCTCTGCGAAGGTAGCGTGAGTTTAGCTGTTACCCCCTTGATGTAAAGGATTGTCAGCAAAAAGCAATGCAATGAATTCAGGAAGCTGCTAGGGCTGAAACGCTTTTGCAGTGCTTCGGGAATGTTCAGTCAAGTCAGAAACAATCTCCTGAATGTCATTGCGGGGAAATTTGATTCCCGTTCATGTCAAACATACGTGATCTACTAACATAGTTTTTAAGTTCATGTTTTAATAACAATATATGTATGTAAATGATGTCTGAAATAAAGAGTTTATTCATATTTTAAATCTCATTTGACCTAAAATCCCCAAGAGATATTTTTTTTACAGAATAGCACTGTAGGTGAAGATCAAGGGATCCTGCTGAGTCTGGTAATTCTTGACCTATGTCCAGTAGTAAATTAATGACGATGAATATCACGACCTACCTTCAACAACCTCCTTGCTCGGTTCTGCCACAGTCCCTTCAACTCCAGAAGGCCCAACGTCAATTTCATTGTCAGACGTATCTGACAGTTTTACTGTCTCTATATCCATCTGTTCTGTGGCTTCTTGTTGGTCCTGTGAATAATTATTTACATGTAAAATATAGTTTAATTAAAAGACAACCACCTTCAAAATCTAAAAAATGATAAATAACTTTAGCACAGAACACACATGACTTTAGTTTCGGAAGTCGGTAGCAATATAAAACATCAAACAGAACAAAGTCACCGACTTCCGAAACTAAAGTCAAGTGTGTTCTGTGCTAAAGTTATTTATCACTTTTTAGATTTTGAAGGCGGTTGTATTTTTTGTTAAAAAGCTTTTTATTTTTCGCTTTTTAGTACCTTTTATGAAAAACGATGTACATTTGCTGGAGAAATCGCGTAACAAATAAACAAAAAAAGAAAAAACATAGTCGATTGAGAACCTCCTTCTTTTTGAAGTCGGTTGAAAGTAACCTGATTACAGAAAAGAAACTAACAACAGAGCCGTGGCCGTAGTAATTCCACTTTCTTGAACGAAAAGAATCATGGCAGGATTTGTACACAAAAAATTTGGATGTTTAGAGAAGTTGAAATTCTAATTTTTATATTCTTGGGTACCTAAAGAATATCTTCAGGCATTTACAATATTTTTAAAACCCCGCAAAAATAAGTTTATAAGTTTAACGAAAAGTTCATTATTTCAGAACGAAACTGTGACTGACAGTAACAGTGAAACTGACATTCGCCGTTTCGCAGTTCTTACATTGAAATTACATCGTTTTAAGGGAAATAATATCACAAATATTGATTATTTTTTTTTGCACACACTTGTCACATCACTTGTCTGTCAATTTTATAGATCCTTTAACATCGCTTGTCACTTTCTTTTTTTATAAACACAAAATGGGCATCGAGTGCATCGACATGAAACGAAAAAGTGTTATTTTCATTTCGTAATATTTTAATTATGCGGGGGTTTAAAAATATGCTTAGTATATCAATCTGCTCCTGGTAATGTGTTCTTCACATTGGAAAATATTTTAAAACCCCTAAATTACTTTTTTTTTTCAAACAAATGAATGTATGAATCTCGCCATGATTCTTTAGTCAACTTGGAGTCTACTGTCCAATTACGGCGGCACGACTCTTGATTGTTTTTTGACGTTCCTTATTCAAAGATTGTCAAAGGGGACCCTATTACTAAGATTCTAAAGATTCCACAGTCTATTCGTCCGTCTTTAACGGCGCTGTATCTTTTGGACCACGGAAAAGAAAAAAATGTGAAGTACCCACGCAACTAAACCATGCGTGTCACAATTATGCGAAAGAATATATCAAATAACTAGTTTTCTGCCCGCGGCTTCGCCCGCGTAAAAAGAACGATTATCCCAAGGGAACATATTGCCGGGATAAAAAGTATCCTATATGTTAATCCAGGAAATGCTCTATCTATGTGCCAATTTTCATGCAAATCTGTTCAACGGTTTGCGCGTGATTGAGTAACAAACATCCAAACATCTTCACAAACTTTCACATTTATAATATTAGTAGGATAGGATAACAAACTTCATCAGTCGTCTTAATTTTGTATGAACAACAAATTCAAGTTAGACGAAATACTCATTTGTTGTTCAATGAAAATTAAGACTTATTACAACTAACGAAGATTGTTATTATTTTACATATTTTTACGCTTAAGGGCCCTTTTCCTGTCATGCGTATATCCACCCGCGCGCGGATCTGGTCCGCATGCGGGTGATATCACGCTCCTGGCCACAAGCAGGACAAAGATTTCGTTTGCCGCTGCAGTGTCGTGCGTGTCGCCAGTGACTAAACTTGTGTGTACTATGACCATGCGGTGCGACCCGCGTTACAGTAAAAACAACACTGAAGGCAGAAGAACGCCGCCCACATGCGGTTAGTACGCACGCGGCCTGTTCGCCCGCAGTCAATTCGCGTTCCGCGCGCGTGCTGCCCGCATGATAGGAAAATCATGTATGAAATGATAGGATGCGGGCAGCCTGTATGCGGACCTAATCCGCGTACGGGCGAAAGTAAGGAAAAGGGCCCTTTTACAAAGTATGTATTAGTACAGCCTCTATAAAATAATGTAAAAAAAATCGATAGGACAATCCCAGAAACTCTTTAGAACTTTGCCCCACTCAATAAAAGTCATGTGCATTATGTAGCATCTTACTGTTTATTTATTGCTGATAACTAAACATTAGTCTTAGTGACTGTAGAACTTGCGGTTTCCGTTTAAATCTAAAAACAATAATGACATTGATTATAGGTTAAATTGAATTTTAGGTAAAATGAGTTTGTATTTTGTGGGTAGGTATTTCGTAATCCGCAAGTTCTAAAGAAAAACAATTTAGTAGAGAAAGGTTCTATATTTATTACAATTATTTTCATCAATTTACTTTTTCTGTACATAGGTGGGGCAGGATCTGGCATTGTCATTTGATTGGTATTTTTCTTTGATCTTAATATTGTATAATATAATAATATGTGGGGACATTTTCACACACGGCTATCCGACCCCAAACTAGGGAGACCCTGTACTATGGGTGTCAGACAGCTGATATACATACTACATTTTTTTTTAAATACATACTTATATAGATTAACAACACCCAGAGACAAGGCAAACACAAGTGCTCATCACACAAAGGTTTACCATGGGCGGGAATCGAACCCGCAACACACTGCGCAGCAGTCGATCGCTCAGCCACTGCGCCAACCGTGTCGTCTGGTCTGGTCGTCTGTATGGTGCTACGGATCTCTTCATGTACAGTTAGATAAAGCAATTAACTGACGTTATGTATTTGCAGTAATTATGTATTTTTTAAATAAATGTAAAAGTTCAAAATACCTCCACTTGATCATTAGCATTGTCTCTTAACAACGCATCAACAGCTGACTTTGTCTCCTCACTCATCTGATTTATTGATTCCGCTTGTAATTGAAGCTGAAAAAAAAAGAGATTACTTACCCAAACTATTTACGTAGAGAATCTAAACTTATATCTATTTTTCACATCTTTCCTATGCTGCAGTATCTGAGAAAAGATTTGATTTATTGTGTGTTTGTTTGTAACAGATACATTTCAAAAATACTTTCTTTTTTTAGGGACCCTATTACTAAGACTCCATTATCTGTCTGGCTGACTGTAACCAAGTTGTATCTTATGAACAGTGCGTGATAGCTAGACAGTTGAAATTTTCACAGATGATGTATAAAACAGAATAAAATAAATATTTAAGAGGGCTCTCATACAACTAAATGTTTTAAGTTAGTGTCTAATGTTGTATAAATAACTAGCGGGCCCGGCAGACGTTGTCCTGTCCTTAAAATAAAAAAGTCCTACAACTAGACTGCAGCGCCACCTACCGGGTCCTATTGTGAATCTAAACCATTCTCGAATCCACTGTAACTCACAATAAATTTCATCAAAATTGGTACAGCCGTTTAGGAGGAGTTCACTTTCATACACACGCACAGAAGATTTTTATATATTTAAGATGGTAAGGAACCCTTCCTGCGCGAGTTCGACTCGCACTTGGGCAGTTTTTTTATCTAATCTATGCTGTCCCACTACTGGGCACAGGCCTCCCCCAAATCTTTCCAGGAACTTTTGTGCAACACCACCTCGAAGCAACCATGCTGGTATGCGTCCAGGTCACCAACTCCTTCTGGGCCGTCCTCAGCAACACCGTCCATCGTCAGGCACCCATTAGGTGGACTCTTGCGCTTTTCCAAACGAGAGGGGTAAGGCCTTAGTGGACTATTTATTCACAACCAACCTATCCCTACTTAACACAGGCTCCGAACCTACCTTTGTCACTAGACAGAGCCGCACAATCATAGACCTGACATTAGCATCGGTGCAGCGGAAATCATCACCGGATGGCAGGTCTCTAAGGAGGCCTCCTGCTCCGATCATAGGTGGATCCGCTTTGACATTCAGGTCTGTATACCACCGACGCCACCGCGGCGTAATCCGCGCAACACGGACAGAGCGGCCTACACACACAACCTTGCAAACAAGCTAACACCGATAGCTAACTCGCTGCCTTTAGAGTGCACGACATTGATTGATGCACAGGTAAGACATGTAACTGAAACAATGATAGAATGCTACCAAGCTGCATGCCCAATGACCACCGCGCCCAAGACGCCAGGGAAACAACCCTGGTGGGGTGCCGAGCTGGAGCGTAAGCGCAGTAAGGTAAGAAAAGCCTTGAACAGAGCTATGAACACTTGTGCTGACGATGACTGGGACGCGTACCACGCGGCCAAATCCAGCTACAAGAAATGCATCAGATTCAGGAGAACCACGGGTTGGCGCAAATTCTGTGGAAACATTGAATCTTGCCAACAAGCAAACAGGGTAAGGAAGATACTGGCACAGCAGAATACACCTGGGGTAGCCACTCTCCGCAAACCCGACAACACACTCACAACATCGCCAGACGAAGCGAGACGGGTTCTTATAGAAACTCACTTTCCCGGATGTGTCTTCACACAGACGGTTGACTGGTCTGATGCGACCTACACACCATCAGGTAATGACTGGAACTACGCACACAGGATGATCACCTTGGAGAAGCTCCAATGGGCCATTCAGTCCTTCCATCCCTTCAAGGCAGCCGGTCCAGACGGAGTTTTTCCCGCCCTACTTCAGTGGGGTGGTGCATTGGTCACCGATAGACTGCTGCCTTTAATGAGAGCGTGTCTGGCCTTCAGATATGTTCCTATAGGATGGAGGGAAGTGAAGGTCATATTCATCCCTAAACCAGGTAAGAGTGACTACACAAACGCCAAATCCCACCGACCGATCAGTCTGACCTCGTTCTTGCTGAAGACCTTGGAAAGACTATGCGAAAGGGAGCTGAGGGACGGGCCTTTAAGAAACTTACCCTTACACGGTAATCAACACGCTTACAGCTCAGGTAAGTCAACAGAATCTGCCCTACATATGGTGGTCAGTAGGATTGAGGAGGACATCCACCAAAAGGGTTCTTGCTTGGGCACATTTATAGACATCGAAGGGGCCTTCGACAAAACTAGCTTCTCCAGCATTAGCGCCGCCCTATCCAAACACGGCGTAGAACAGGTACTAATTGACTGGATTACTAATATGCTAAGTAAACGGGTAGTTCGGCTTGAGGAAGAGCAGCAAGTAGCCATGATTGCCAGAGGCTGCCCCCAAGGAGGGGTGTTATCCCCTCTCCTGTGGAACCTGGTAATCAACATTCTAATCAAGAAACTCAATGCCGAACGCTACTACACTATAGGCTATGCAGACGACCTCGCCATCCTTGTGTCAGGGAAGGTGACTGGGACCATCTGCAACCTCACACAGCGGGCGCTACGCATCGTGGAGCGATGGTGCGGGGAATTTGATTTATCCGTCAATCCCAATAAAACCGAACTAGTCATGTTCACCCACAAACGTGCACTAGGACCCTATCGCCTACCAAAACTATTCAATACCGAGCTCCAGCTGGCCAACGAAGTAAAATACCTCGGGGTCATCTTAGACAGTAAGTTAAACTGGAGTAACCACCTAGACAACAAATTAAACAGGGCCTGCATCACCTTTTGGCAATGTAGGAAAATGATAGGTAAGAAGTGGGGCCTATCCCCTAAAATAATACTATGGCTGTATAGCGCGGTAATCCGCCCCATGATTGCTTATGGGTCGGTAGTGTGGTGGCCGAGGACCAAGCTAATCACAGCTGCAAACAAACTCCAGCGTATGCAAAGACTAGCCTGCATGGCGACCACGGGCTGCATGAGGACCACTCCGACGGCAGCACTGGAGGCGATGTTAGGGCTCCCGCCGCTTCACTTATTCATCCAACAAGAGGCGACAACGGCTGCATTACGCTTGAAAACACTAAATCTCTGGAGCAAGACTAGCACTAGACACTCTGCGTTACTAGAGGAACTTAGTAAGGAGTTTCCTATAACTAAAGCTATTAACGACAGAATTCCTAAACAATTCTTATTTGACAAAAAATACAAAATCCAACTGCATGAGGATTGGCGGTGTGAGGGCCTTCGCCCGACAGAGCTGCGGATCTTCACAGATGGATCTAAAACAGGTACCGGCACGGGGGCCGGCGTTTTCTCGGAAGACCTCAACATACATATAGCAATGCCGCTGGGTGCTTACAACACGGTGTTCCAGGCCGAGTGCATGGGCATCTGCTTGGCGGCCTCAGCTATACTAAACAGGCAGGTAGTAGGACAACCAATTCGCATACTGTCGGATAGCATGGCTGTACTACAAGCTCTAAACAGCAACACGGTCAACTCCGGGCTGATACACGAATGCCATCAGAGACTGAACGAGGTGGGTATTCTTAATGATACAACCATTCAATGGATAAAAGGACACAGCGGTTCGCGCGGTAACGATGCAGCGGACGAGCTTGCCAGAAGGGGATCGAGCATGAGCGCGGTGGGTCCGGAACCCATAGTGCCTCTCCCCTTCGCGCACCTACGCACCATGGTAAGAAAACGTACCAAGGATCTACACCAAAGACTGTGGACCGAACATGGCGAGTGCAGGCATGCCAAGGAGGCTCTTCCTGCAATTGAGGGCCGCTTCACGAGGCAAGCCCTCCGACTGTCCAAGCAACAGCTGCGCACGGTCACAGCCGCCATAACTGGTCATGGGTCTTTCAATAAACATCTTTTTGTCATAGGAGTCACAGACAGCCCTTTGTGCAGAGCCTGCATGGGGGCGGACGAGACAGCAGCCCATGTGCTTCTGAACTGCCCTGAGGTCGCTTCATACAGGGCAAAGTACTTCGGAAACCCAGGTAACCTGCGGGAGATCGCCAGCGACGTCAAGGCGCTGCTGGCCTTTCTTGGGGAGCTCGGGTGGATCGAATGACCTACTTCCCACCTGTACGCAAAATACGCGCTTAGTCGTGGAGTTGCGGACACCGGCCCGTCATACTACTACTACTACTACTTCTGGGTAAAGGCTTTTTTTGTTAGCTATTCTGACCCACTCCTGGGCAAAAGCCTTCCTCCATGCCTTCCATCTATCCCGATCCTAGGCTTCATCCCACCAGTTTTGGAGGAATCCGTCCAGTTCGTCCTGCCATCTCCTTCGTGACTTGCCGCGACCCCGTCTGACTGTCTCAGGGCTCTAGTTCTGTGTCACAGACAGACAGACATGACCTGCCCACTCCTATTTTGGTTGGGCAGTGTTATGAGCCACGTCTGCTATCCCTGTTTTGGAGCGCAGTACAGTGTTTCGAAGTCGATCCGTTAATTTAACACCTAGTATACTGGGCTCCATTCCCTGTTGGCAAACATTGAGTTCTGGGAGGACTTCTGGGAATTAGTCAAAGACCAAGTCTGTGCGCCATAGGTTAAGATGGGGAGAATACACTTCAGCTTCCGCTTCACTGCCATGGGTATTTTATTTCACCCTTAAATAATTCCTTCATGGACCGGTAACTCTTCCAGGCGTTTTCTGTTTGTTGTCTTAGTTAATACATTTTTTTTTTCACACCAAACGGATTAATGTAATTTTGCATACAGATAGTTTATAGTCTGGAGAGCGACATAACATTTTAACCTGGAAAATCTCCTGCATGGGAGTAAAACCTGTAGGCAGCTAGTAACGTAATCAACAACTTACCGTGCCATACTCCTCTACTTCAACATCCATCTTCTCCACAATATCCTCGGTTGCACTGACACATGATATCATAAACGGAAACTCTAAATCTTTAGGATCGGGAGTTTCCAAGTCTTTGCCTTCCTGGTCTCTTGGTGGTTCAGACTCTAGCGCTGCGGGGTTGGAGTCTTCAGACTGCTCTGCTGATATCTGGTTGCTGCTTTCTGTAATTTTTTGATATATCAGTAGTAGAAATATCTAAACAAATTATAAACTAGCTGACCCGACAGATGTCCTGTCAATCAAATTTTTTTTTTTTTTATATATAAACCTTCCCTGAACTTCCACAAATATTTTAAGATCAAAATTAGTTAAATCGGTCCAGACGTTCTCGAGTTTTAGCGAGACTAACGAACAACGATTCATTTTCAACCGACTTCGAAAAAGAAGGAGGTTCTAAATTCAACTGTATGTTGTTTTTATTTTTTTGTATATTGCGGCAAATGTGAATCGATTTTGAAAATTATTTTTCTTATGGGTAGGGTATGCCTCAGGGGTGGTCCCATATAAATTTTATCGATTGATTTGATTGAATTGATTCAGTACTTTTTGAAAAATCAATTAAATTCCAAAAACATCTACATAGACGATGTTTTAATAGTTTCTTCAATCTTTGGAGTACCTCTGTTTTAACTTTCTTCCGCCGGTTCTTAATGGTTCTTAATGGACTTGGATGTGAAGAAGGTACTAAAAAGTGATAAATAACTTTAGCACAGTACTCACATGACTTTAGATTTGCTTTTTTTTTTATAAAAAGCTTTTTTTATTCTATTATAGATACATAGATAGAAATAATGTCTGTATGTAGGAGCACAAGGCTATAGGACGATCATACAGGGCAAAGTACTTCAGTAACCCAGGTAACCATAACCTACGGGAGATCGCCAGCGACGTCAAGGCGCTGCTGGCCTTTCTTGGGGTGCTGGGGTGGATCGAATGATTTACTTCCCACATGTACGCAAAATACGCGCTGAGGCGTGGACACCAGCCCGTCATACTACTACTACTACTAATACTTTCCAATCTCATATGTACTATCGTGGTCACACCCGCCTGACCACCACTAAGTTCAATTTTGCTTGCACTCAAAAGATGGAAGCGCTCTCTACCCCGCCCGTTGACTTGGCAGGCGCCAAGGGAATATTTTTTTAACTGAGCAGGCGAGAAAGACCGCGATAGTACTTTCTAAGTTTATCTTGGACATCATTGACATCGGTGAAGGAAAACATTGTGAGGAAACCAAGACCTATAATTAATATAAGTGTGAAATCGCCAATCCGTCTTGAGCGCACGTGGTGATCAATGCTCGTGCCTTCTCTGTATGAGAAGGGGCCTTTGCCCAGCAGTGGGACAATTATAGGCTGGTATTATTATATTATTTATTATTATGTAGGAGATAATCACTGGTTCTTTCAGATATTATCTCCTACATACTAACAAACATCCACTCAATTCATCATCATCATCTGCCTAGCCTATTTCCAACTGCATTGGGGTCGGCTTCCAGTCTAACCGGATGCAGCTGAATACCAGTGTTTTACATGAAGCGACTGCCTATCGGACCTCCACAACCCAGTTACTGGGTAACACGATACCCTTTGGTAAGACTGGCTGTCAGACTTTCTGGCTTCTGACTACCCATAACGACTGCCAAAGATCTACAAATGACAGCCGGGACCAACGGCTTTACGTGCTTTCCGAGGCACGGAGGGAACTCGGTATGAAAGGGATGGTCACCGATCCACAGACCGACCGCGGCTAGCGTAGCTTATCCTTTGACCGACCGATCTGTACGGCTTCAACTTAGCCACAAGCTCCTCAAACATCCACTCAATTAATTAAACAAATAATTGGTCCACTCAAAACTGATTGGACCCATGCCGGCCATGTTAATCTATAATAATATTATAAAGAGGTAGAATTTGTTTCTGGGTATCTGAATGCACCAGACAGTCCGATAACAGGGAGAGATGGTGGGAGATGGTGCGGAGAGCTGTGTCCACCTCTACCACCGGAGTGGACGCCTCGACGTGACCACGACCGCTCTGCCAAGAGCGAAACGACAGAGAAGAGAAAATTTGTTTGTATTTTAGGGGGTAATCTTCGAAACTACTCATCCGATTTCAAAAATTCTTTCACCAATAGGAAGCTACGTTATCCCTGAGTGCTATAGGCTATATTGCATTATTAAAAAATTAGGGATCCTTGAGAAAATTCACGCGGACGAAGTCGCGGACAAAGTGCTAGTATACTTTACTTTCACACGAGAAAACCGCGGTCTAAGGCTAGTATGACATATATAAAAATCTTCAGTGCAACATGCACTGAAGATTTTGAAAAGATTTTGAAAGTGGACTTCTCCTAAACGGCTGGATCGATTTTGATGAAATTTTTGTGTGTGTTCCAGTGGGTTCGAGAATGGTTTAGATTCACAATTGGAATCGGTAGGCGGCGCTGCAGTCGAGTTGGGCAGGACAACGTCAGCCGGGTCCGCTAGTATGACATAAAAAGTTTGAGACAATAAAAAGGAATACCCTACCATCGTTATCAAAATCATCATCCTCATCTACATCATCATCATCCTCATCATCCTCCATCATCCTTCCTGAAGACTCAGCCAACAGGCCGAGACTGTCAGATATATCTGGGACTTCATCTGACGTGTCTGGAGTCATCCTCGTGATGGATGTTGATGGCTGTTCGGCAGGTTCTGGAGGTTGAGTTGCTGTTGCTGGAATAACAAAGAAAAAGTTATTCAAAAAGACCCAGGACTCAGAGCCCGGAATTAAACCCAGGATTTTAAACTCATAGTTGATAGCAATCAAAATTAAATCTTTAAAAAAGTCGGGAGTTTTGAATTGTCAAGTAGTCAGTCAGTCAGAAAGTTCCAAGCTAGCTGCTCATTCCTAACAGTAGGTTTCTATGAAGAACAACAAGCATAATACTCCATGAACACTCTATAAAATATTACTTTAAAAATATTACTAATTCAAATAACTTACGAATGCACTCTGGAACTTTTGTAACAACATCCTGCTCATTATTTGCAAACATCATCTTCATGTTTTCTTCAATTGTTGCTTGAACCATGGTATCTTCAAGCTTTTTATCAGATATACTTTCTACAATATCACCCGTTTGGACTTTGCTCACTGTAGGTTCAGTGACTACGGCTTTTTGAACTACTGCTTTTTCATTTACTGTGACATCATCAGTGATTAATTTATCAATTGTATTTTCAGTTACTGCAGCTTCTGGATCTACTGATTTTTCATTCACTGTGCCAACTTCAGCAATAATTTTATCAGCTGTTATGTCACCAACTGTGATATTGTCAGCAATCGTTTTCTCAGTTTCTATGTCTTTATCAAGGGCAGTCATTTTGTCAACGATTTTTTCAAGTACTACATCTTCATCAAGGGAAATAAGTTTGTCAACTATTTTCTCATGTTCTACGTCGTCAACAGCATCATTAGTACTGTCGACAACTTCAGACTGGTCTAGATTCATTGAAAAATCAGTATCATCCATATCTATTAACTCTTGTGTAGGTATTTCTAACATTACATCTGGTTTATGTAAGCCATGGTCTGTTTTTATGCGTATAGGTGGATCTTCTAGAAATAGAGAAGAGTTATTAGGTGAATATTCATCAGCGTCATGGGTTCTGTTTAAGGTTTTATCTGGATTTTCAGTCGCAAAGGAGATGTTAGCTGAAATTTCATCTGCCTCAATCTTTACATCAAAATTATTGTCTGGATTTACACTATCTGTAGTTAATTCAGGTTTTTGTAGCTCTTTTTTATTTTCAGTTTCTTTTTCACTTGTTGATCTTTCAATTTCTTCAATAACAACATTAGGAATATTTGAAACAGTGAGTGTATCTGATTGTTCAGAACTATTAACAGACTGCGTTTTCGAATAAGATTCTACAGCTGACCCTTGATGTTTAATGTCTTCTTTACTATTTTTATTATCAAATAGTTGATGTCCAACTTTCTCCACTGTATCAGTTGTAAATTTCTCTTCAATGTTTGCTTTATTTTCAATAGTTGTCACTTTAGTTATATCTACTATTTGAGATTGTTCTTCAATGGTCGTATCTTTGTTAGTATCTACTGTTTTAGTTGTATCTTCAATTGGTGAATCAATAACCGTGTCAGTTGTCTTGGCTACATCATCAGATTGATCCATATCCCTGATTTGATGTATTGTTTGATCCACATTAACCTTTTCTATCTTAGTTTCATCATCAATTTGGTGAACTGCATCTTTTAGTTCCATATCAGATTGAGCAACCATTGATTGGTCTACAATCTTGTCATCCATCGTAACCTGATTTTCGACAGATGGATCAGTAAAATCAACATCCATAGGTGTACAACTATCATCTTGACATTCATCTTCTCTAAGTAATTCTTCTTCTTTTTCATCATCAACTTCCATTGTTACATCAATGTCAGGAATGGCTTCAGCCAATTCAGTTTCTTCTAAAAGTTTTTCTTCTAGAAGAAGATCATTACTACCTTCTATATCTTTGTTAATTGAAACAATTCCAGAACTTTCAGTGACTTTCTCAGGAACATGTCCAGAACCAATTATCAAATCAGATTCTTTGTTAAATATGACATCTGTAAAAGATGACATCTTAAATGTTGGAGTCACAGTCTCAGTATTACTTTCAGATTCTGTCAAAAGTTTATCATCTTCAATAATATCATCTAGGTCTTCCTTTGTTTGATCTTCACTAGGAACCTCTTTCAGAAGATTAGTTTTGGCAGTTTCTGTCTCTTTTAGTGATTTATTTTTATCTTTTTCTACAGTAATTTCTTCTACCTTATCTATTTCCGTTGCTATAATATTAATTTCTGATTTCTCTAATAATTTATCTACTCGAATATTAATGTCATTTTGATCCAAACTTTCTTCTGCAGAAAAGTCCATTTCTGGGCTATTTATCATTTCAGCATTCATGTCGGAGTCTCCTAAAAGTTTGTCTTCTAAGATATTACTAATATTTTCATCTTCAAGCTTTTCTGCAGGAATGTTCAGTCCTGGACTCATTTTTTGACTTTCTTCTGCAGGAAAGTCCATTTCTGGGCTATTTATCATTTCAGCATTCATATCGGTATCTCCAAAAAGTTTGTTTTCTAAGATATTACTAGTATTTACATCCTCAAACTTTTCTGTAGGAATGTTCAGTTTTGGACTAATTTCAGATTTATTAGTTGTTTCAATGTCTTTAGAAGTTTTGTCTCGAGTAAGGCTATTTTCTTCATTGGAGTCTTTTAACAAATCACTTTCAAGATTATTATCAGGAGGTTTGGAATTTCCATTAGAATGCATTTCAGACATTTCTTTGGTTATAGCATCCGAAGGTTCTTCCAAAAGTTGTTCTTCTGACAAAACATCATCAATCTTAGCATCCAAGTTTATCTTATCATCACAAACAGCTTCGTTACTACCATTATCATCATCATCCCATGTCAGTTTTATATCATCATCTTCATAGTCATTAGAATCATCCAGCTGCTCAGGTTCGACTTCATCTCGTTTATTAAGAGAACTATCACTTTCATCTTTCTCGGAAATAACATCAGTTTTAGAAGATTTTGTATCATTTAAATCAATATCAGTATTTATGTCCTCAATTTTTTTATCGTCCAGATCACTGACCTTTGTTTGAGTTGTCTCGTCTCCGCTTTCTTTGCCTGCATCAGTCATTGTAAATTCTTTAGCAATTTCTTTCAACTCGGATTCAATTTTATTTGACTTTGAATCTTCTACTAAGATATGCCCTGAATCATCTCCAGAGCTTCCCAAAGCTTCCAACCGAGGCATATTTTCAGAAATGGCGCTAGAATCTTCGGCTTTTTTAATAGAATCAGTTACATTACCCTCAAATATTGGTTCAAGGTTTTTGACGCCCCCGTCTTGTTTTATTCCCGTAGATTCTTCATCGTTACTACTTTTGTCTTCTTTATCACTCATTGTGAATTAAAAATAAATAAAATTTAAGTAAAATAAAGTGGTAAATAGTAAGATCTCCACGATTAAGTTGTGCACTGTGGATTAAGTTGATGAGCTTAAATTGTTAGAACTATTATCGTTTGAACTTCTGTATCAACGGTATGCACTTTGGATTTGTAATGCATTAATAATTACAGTAAATCTTACACCGATAGCAAAAATGCATCATTTGCCATTTTTTCGAGTTTGACATTTGACATTTCATTTTCAAACTCAAGCTATCGAAGTTTGTTTGCCTTGTCCATTGAGGTATACTCTACTCAAGAAGTTTATAGGTAAAAGTGGAGGCAACACTCTGAACACATAAGAGAAACCAACTGTGGGCAGACGCTCTCTTTCTGAATGCATATATGACAAAGAAAACACATATCACTGTCTCCTTCTTATGTATGCATTCAGAAAGAGAGCATCTGCCCACAGTTGGTTTCACTTAGTTGTTCAGAGTGTTGCCTCCACTTTTATCTATAAGCTTCTTGGTCTTACTCTTGCCGTATCATTATTCTATTTTTGAATCTAAAATATTAATTTTTGTGGATCTAATTCGATAATTCATAATTTCACACACACTAAGTTGGTCATGTTAGTCATAAATAAGAACGGCAAATAAGATTTGGTGCCCACAAATAATTTATGTTTACACTCTTAGAGATTTCACACAATTCTATCCATTGGGTTATTGGTTTTTTGACAGCTGCCTTAGAACGTAACTACTCCCGATTACATATGAGTTATCTATAAAATGATGCATACAGAACTCCCAGGAAACCTAATTTAATAATCATTGAAGAAAGTAATATCTTATTGGATCCATGTAATATGGATAATATTCGACTATCTGACACGATCGACACCTCAATGTATGTTTATCCTAGGCAAACGTGCTCCACCTTAGGCCGCATTATCACTTGATATCAGGTGAGTTGCGTTGCGGTCAAACGCAAGCTTATAACAATATAACAAAAAGATTGTACATTTTTTTATGCCTACTGCCTTATGATTAGGCCGCATCTGCGTGTATCGTCACGAAGCTTCGCGCCATGACACGATACACGCAGATGCGACCGGCCATTATATTGTGATATTTTTTTAGTGCCTAAACTTACGAAGCTTCAGCACGCACATGAAGAATCTACAACTTCATGGGCACGCATTACTTCTAGACGATACACGCAGATGCGGCCGTAGCATAAGGCAGTAACACAGTAAAGATATCTATACAGTATTGTGACTCGGCCCCGTCCTTGAAATAATTATTAATTACCTACATGCGCGCAGTACCTTAACGTGCGATAGGGTTGTCCCGCGTACAGTGTTTTAATTTCTTCCTAGTGTGTGTTCTAGTTTTGTGATTATAAATTTGTAGTGTTTTATTTTCCTTTTAGTTTTGTGATTGTAAATATACCTATATATATATATAGGTACCTATGTAATATTTTTCATTTAATTAATAAAAAATGAAATAGAAAAATGAAATGGGAAGTGTTCAATAAAAATGCATGTTATGTTTTTGATTAGAAGTTTAATAAAAAAAACACCCTTATTTTGAGACTGAAAGATATTTGCGCCTCAGTCGCAGCCATTCAATGCGTCTCAAAAAAAAATATTTCACTTTATTCTGCAATCCTTACAAACTTCAACACCTATTTCTTACTTAACCAAAATGCAAAACACAGCTGACAAAACCTCTAACTACCGACTACAAAATCTTACTTAAAAAGAAAATAATAATGTAAATCTTACTAAATAGGTAGATACAGAGTCCAGCACAAGCTGGAGCAACAATCTGTCAAATTTCTTTGATAGATTTTCAATTTTATTACATAAGGTTCATGTTCAATTGGGGAAATTTGAATGGCCTGATGTGCTGGCGTCTATACCTATCATTTACTCTCATAATCATTTTATAATGATATTTTGTTTAATTCAATAATATACGTAAGTAGCTAGTACATAAGTAGGTAGATAGATAGCCTAGCCTAAGAAACTACCTAGGTAGTTACTTACCAGTTTGTTTTATCGCGAGCGCATTTTCACCCTATCCACTTAGTAGTAGTAGTAGTATGACGGGCCCGTGTCCGCAACTCCACGACTAAGCGCGTATTTTGCGACCCTATCCACTTATTTGTTTATTAATCCAGGCATTCAGTGACTATCGACCTATCAAAGTGATAATCACTGAACCACACGCCATCTTGAAATTTTACGGTTCCTCACCGAAGTTAGGGAATACGAAATGTCAGTTTTGACAGTTGAAAATTGGAAACTTTAATCGGTGATCATCATTCTTAACTGTCATTAGAGATAGCGAATAAGCCCGCAGGTACCTACTTTACTCGGTAGAAAAAGCAAAATACTTAGGTACCTTTTAAAAAAAGAAACAAATTACTTACTATGTCTATTAGGTATATCATTTTTTTAATAGTCTAGTAAGTAGGTACCTATAGTCTGGAAGAAATTTTTATATAGTCTATTAAGTTTCAGGAACATATAGTCTTTCGGAGTTCCCAGGTAATTTAAAAAATGTTATCTCTGGGTGCGTTATTGACGAATTCAAGCAACCAAAAACAACACAATATATTCGCCTCTGAGGCGCATTCGAGACTGTCGGTATACTAATTTCCCTTTAAAAAGTGTAGGTACGACTCGCGTTCCGACCGTTTGTATGAAGATAGAATACTGTATTGATACATAAAAGACAGATAAACCAAACGGAAACTTGGTTTTATTGAACTTTAAAACTTTAGCGAGATAATTTTATCACATTGTTATTTTATATGACAACGTCTTGTCAAACCGTCAAAACATAATAGACAATAAAAGTAACAAAGACTTCTTACAAGACAAGGAGTTCATATCATTCACCCCATCCTTTTAAGACGAAACGTAATCTCGAAGGTAGGGCGGAGGCCTACGCTCTCGGGTAGAGCGACGAGGCTGAGGGTCTTCTATCAATGCCGACGGGCCAGGTTCCTCATTCAGAGATTGTGTATTTTCTGTGGTAGAGTTTGGTACGGGTATTTCTACAGTATCTTCGGCATCTAGGAAGACATCATAATTTTCCGGGATTGGAGCCAAGGACCTGTTCGAAACGGTTGTTTCACGACCATCCGGCAGCCTCACGAATGAATAGTCAGGATTGCTTTGTAACAATTCGACTTCTTCAATGGCTGGATCATATTTAGAATTTCTAATATTTCTCTTCATGTAGACAGGGCCTGGTGATAGCAGCCAAGTTGGCATAGATGAACCATTGGAAGATCGGCGAGGGTGACTAAACATCCTTTCATGAGGTGTGGTGTTTATGCCCGTGGATAACAGAGATCTAATAGAGTGTAAGGCAATAGGTAAGGCTTTCTCCCAGTCAGCAATTTCTAGATTATTAGAACGGAGATAAAGCTGGACCGTCTTCCACAACGTTCCATTTAGGCGCTCTACCAATCCGTTGCCCTGTGGGTTGTATGGTGACGTACGGCTGCATGCAATGCCAAGATTTGTCAAAAATGTTCTTGTTTCATCTGAGAGAAAAGAGGTTCCTCTATCGGTATGTACGTAAGCAGGAATACCAAATAAGCAGAAAAGTTCTTTTAAACACTTAATAACAGTCGCTGAGGTCATATCCTTACACGGGAAAGCGAACGGAAACCTGCTATATTCGTCGATTATAGTTAAGATGTATTTGTTAGAGGAAGTGGATGGCAAAGGTCCTTTGAAATCTAGGTTAAGCCTTTCGAATGGAGCTGTCGCTTTGACCAGATGCCCTTCATTCCTTACATATCTGGGTTTTACTTCGGCGCAAACACGACAACTAGCGGTCATCCTTTTCACGTCTTCTACAGAATATGGTAGGTTTTTGGAGCGTATCCAATGTACCATTCTTGTTACGCCGGGGTGACATAAGGAGTTATGAAGGTCAGCAAGTTTATTAGGAGAGCCATTTACAACGGCACAAACCCTGGATAGCGCATCAGCGGCAAAATTTTGTTCGCCAGGTCGGTAAATAATATCGTATTTATAACAGGATAGTTCAAGGCGCCATCTCTCTATTTTCTCATTTTTAATTTTACTCGTGTGGGTTTGATTGAACATGAAAGAGACCGATTGTTGATCTGTGATAAGTATGAAATGTCGGCCGATCAAATAATGGCGCCACTTGCGAAGGGCTTCTACGATAGCACATGCCTCTTTTTCTATTGAAGGTTGGCGCTTCTCTGAATCATTTAATGAGCGTGTGAAAAACGCTACTGGGCGGCCTTTCTGTGAAAGTGTAGCGGCGATGGCGAATTCTGATGCATCAGTCTCGACGGTGAACGTCTCTTTGGTGTCAATTGAAGCAAGAGATGACTGTGCGATGTCAGATTTTAGATTATTGAAGCATTCAAGTGCTTCTTTAGACAGGGGAAACGTAGTATCGACTAACGGTTTAACTTTAGCTGAAAAATTGTTGATCCATTTGGAGTAATGGGCAAATAGACCGAGAGTTCTTTTTAGAGAAGCTGAATCTGAGGGGGCTGGGAGATTTAGCAGTGGTTCTAGGCGTGACTTGTCAGGCTTGATAGTGTTGTTATTGATAGTGTAGCCGAGAAGGTTAATGGCGTCAGTTTCGAACACGCACTTGTTTTTGTTTAAAGTTAGATTATACTTTTCTGCTGCTTCCATGAATCGGCGCAGATTGAAGTCATGTTCTTGTTTGTCCTTTCCACAGATGGTGACATCGTCTAAGTAAGCGTAAGTACCTTTGAGCTTCTCCGTACGTATAATATAGTGAAGGGTTCTTTGAAAAGCGGCGACACCGTTGGTGACACCGAATGGTATGCGAGTAAATTGATACAGATTACCGCAGGCCTCGAAGGCAGTGTATATCTTTTCTTTAGGAAGGATAGGTACTTGGTGATATGCACTTTTCAAGTCAATTTGACTGAATAAGTTGTACTTAGAGACTGCGGTGACGATAGAATCTATACTTGGAAGGGGATATGCATCTAAGTCTGTGAATTTATTTATCGTTTGAGAATAATCAATCACTAGACGTTTGCGGTGATGTCCGCCTCCAGCGACCAAAACTTGTGCTCTCCATGGGGAGATGCTCGGCTCAATGACTTTGTCTTTGAGGAGATTTGAAATTTCGTTAGATATGAATGATTGATCTTCTGCTGAGTGATGTCTGGAGCGAATGGCGATAGGCTTGATAGATGGCGAAAGGTTTGTGAAAACAGATGCTGGTGGTACAGAGGCTTCGAGAACGTTGCAAATCTTTAGGGATTCCTTTTCACCACCAAACTGCAATTCGAGAGAAGAGTGGGTTTTGAGGATGTCGTGACCGATGATAACGTCAGCACATAAGTCATTGACAATGAGCAGCGGTTGTTGCTTATAGATGTGGTTGCCAATCTGAATAGTAGCGTGACATACGCCGTTAACATAAGATACGTTGTTTAATGATGCGAGGGTTACAGCTTGTTTGCAGTGCTTCCTTTTTAGATTCATAGTTAGTGCCAAGGCGTTATCTATGAAACTGATAGAGCTCCCGGTATCAACAAGCGCATCGGCATTGTAATTATTAACAGTAATAGGGATTGTGGCCTTACGTAAACTGGAAGGAGCTGCGGCACAGAAGGATGCAAGGGAAGTAGTAGGAGGTTCTTGAGATTCTTCCTCAGCATTTACAGTATTAAGGTTTTGCTGTTTTTGCCCAGCACTGCGACAAACGTTGGCAAAATGACCCTTCTTTTGACAGAGCTGACATTCAGCGTTATTTGCTGGACATCTAATTCTTGGATGGACGTTACCGCCACAAAAAAAGCACTTGCGTCGTTGCGAACTGCCGTTATGAGAGGTAAAAGCTGCTACATTTGGCTGTTGAAGATTTGCTTGAGGTTCGGTAGGTGCTACAGCATTCAACATGCTAGGAGAGGCAGGTAATGAATTTGATTGCAAGGCTTGAGAGGTATTCTCCGCGGTCTCGAGGGAAATAGCTAGATTTAAGGTCTCCTCTAGCGTCATTTCCGATTTTTCAAGCAGGCGTTCACGAATTCGTTGTGTAGACAGACCTGCGATGAATGCTCCACGGATTGATTCAGTTTGGTGCTCTTCAGCTGTGACTGCCTTGTAGTGGCAGTCGTACGCCAGAGAGGTAAGCGCTCTGCAGTACTCGGCTACTGATTCCCCAGGCTGCTGTTTCCTACAGGTCAGTTGGTGTCGAGCCAGTGTAATGTTCTTTCTCTTTTCAAAGGTATCGTTGAGGAGTTTGATAGCGGCGCTGTACTTTGAGCATTCTCTAATTATATTGAATATGGTAGGTGACACATGATTTGCGAGGAGCTTGAGTTTAATGACTTCGGTAGCAGATGAAGCTTGTTCAGAAAGAAAGTTTTCAAATGTATACCGCCAGTGAGTCCATCGTAAGTCCGAACCAGCGGCGGAAGGTTCAACCTCGAACCTTTCTGGACGTAGATAGCGCGACCAACTAGAAGACGGCGGGGCCTCTTTCTCCGACATGATTTATTCGTAGATATAATTAAAGTTCAATAAATTGATACATAAAAGACAGATAAACCAAACGGAAACTTGGTTTTATTGAACTTTAAAACTTTAGCGAGATAATTTTATCACATTGTTATTTTATATGACAACGTCTTGTCAAACCGTCAAAACATAATAGACAATAAAAGTAACAAAGACTTCTTACAAGACAAGGAGTTCATATCACTGTATAGTCATAGATATCTTTACTGTGGCAGTAACCATAAAAAAAATCCCATAATAATCTTTGCTTACTAAACTGAACCATATAGATATACTTCTGTGCATTGAACTTAAAATACATTACATTCTCGTCTTTCTTTTTTGTTGTTTATCTGTTGCAACTTGCAATGCATTGGATGGAGTTCCAGTACGTCCAGTTGTCATTTTGGAGTTTAGCATTTAGCGCAATGCTTACTCTGTAGATGAAGTCACGGAATCTGTCTGTAATCTGGAACGTGACCATAAATATTTTGTTTGCTTTGATTGACTGCCGAATCTGCCGAGCCGATTTCGCTTGCTTTAGCGAAGTTAAGAATGTGGGATTTCTAATTAATTAAACGAATTTCAATTAAGTTGTAGCACCACATTAAAATCTACAATTAATTTTTTTAATTTGAATTGCTGCATCAGTCTTCCGCGTTTGATTTTCAATCATACTCCTAATTTCCATTAATTAGTCATTTTTTGCGATTTTCTCCGAAAATATTGATACGAAAAGCATTTGTCCGTCTAATTAACGTTCTTGCTTCGTTTTGGTGCGTGTACTTGTACGTTAGAGTTGCTAAATATAGTTGAAATCAGTTCTGTGTCTGAGGAGAAATTTTGTTCAGTAATCATGAATAGTAACTATTTTTCACCTCGTCTTATGTTCGGGGCTGCTATTGTGGGCATCGTTGGAGCTGCTGGCGTCTTTATCTACGAGCAGATATATGCTGAGAAGCGGAGAGCTATGCTAGGTTAGTAAAACACCTTTTTCTTTTTTTCTTCTATAGCTTGCTAGCACCTTAAGCTAGATTATTCTATTGATTTATGGTTACTTTAAATAGCATAAGAGTACTAAGATTTAGCAAGAAATAATACGATCTTTACAATGTCAAATACTAGGTTATGTTTTTGTTATGAGAAAAAACTCATTTGTCATTATTCTTATCGTTTTTTGAACTCGGTCTTAGGTTTATAGATTAGGAACACTGATTATTTTGTCAAGTCCAATTTTTATCTTATCTCAAACATCTCTTGATGTCCAACTCGTGTCTACCATGTGCCAACTGCAGCGATAAGCAACCTATTCACTTGCTGTATTGTCAAAGGTTGCTCAAATATAATGTCGAGATTTAAATTGTTTTTACACTATAGTGCACAAGCGTGCAGCATCATTCGTGGCTGAGTCATAAACAGCCTTAACAGTGTTCTGAACATTACTGCTGGCTGAAATGGACTGTCTGTATATCGTGCACTGCTGTCAGTTGCATGTGTTACCATATTGTGTTGTTTACTAACACTCGTTTTTAAGGACATTGTTACTAACCCTTTATGAGTCCTTGCTCGAAATAAAGTTTTTGAATTTGCATTTACAATCATGTTTTTCAATAAAAAGAAAATCTTGCTCAGTTGATAGCAATACAGCAAATTACCTACATAGAATGTATAACTTCATTTGAGTACTTAAAACCAGTTTTTCACCTTGTTTTATTTTAAATGAGTGTAGTCAGGTGTATTTCTGCCAAAACAAACTAACTCATGGCAAAATTTCTCACATTTTTCGTTGTAATCGATTTTTTAAATTTAACACTGATTCATTTTAAATCTGTTCTACATTAATGTGCCATTTATTGAAGCTCATACCACTTTGACACAAACATAATTTTGTTCAAATAGTTGAAAGACACTTGACTAACAAATAACAAAGATATGACACACATAACACATACATATCTTCATTATACGTAGGTACCAAGCACTTCACAATTTTTTGTAGCAAATTCCATGAAAGATAAAATAATATTACAAAGAGCAAAAATAGGTGTATCATATGCCCAAAACTGTAGTCTAATGCTGGCACTTCATATGGCGTATTTGTAAAAATATTCGCCTTATTTGGATAATACAGAATTTACTCTAGAGTTATTGAAATAAAGTCGATTTTGTATTATCCAAATAAGGCAAATATTTGCACAAACATGCCATGTGAAGTGCCAGCATAAAGGGCAGTGCAAACAGATCAGCAATAGTCTTAACAGTTTTCATTTATTAAGTGATATTGATCTGAAATTCAACAGAAATAATGTTGAAAATTGCATAATTGGATGCAGGAGAAATAATTATAAATGCCGCATGGAAATATAACTTGCACACAATTATCAACTCTATTTATGATGAGTTTTAGTTCATTAACAATGAAAACTGCTTGACTGTGGCTGATCTTCTCCCTTAGATTAATTTTTGGGCACATTGTAATTTTTTTGTTCTGTGCTGATATTGGGATTAAAACACATCTGCCCCCTTATTCACAACCATTCGATACGTTTCCGTGTCGGTAAGGAACCGTATTCGACAATGTCATTTCCGACTTCAGTCTTCGTATGTTCGTTGAACTGTCAAAATTATTCGGTTTCGGATTTGTGAATTGCGTTTGAAGGACATCTTCGATATCTTTTGACTTTCGATTCGGTACGGAATCGAATCGAATGATTGTGAATAAGGGGCCTGGAGTGTATAATACATACTCGCAAGTCCCTTCACTTTGTAACATACAGGATGATTTTAAAATGGAACACTAGCTTTGTCTCTATACAATGTATGACTTATTTTTATACAAAAAAAGGGGTTGACGCTCAAAGGGTATCAAAAATATATTCAGGGAAAAGTTGCCAAAGAAAAGGCCGGCAGCATTATGACATTTTATGGCAATGCCGATTCTTTGACCCCATAATATGCTATGTGTTCTTAGCAATTGAGCCCAAGAAGGTGATTATATTTGTGCCATACAATTATTATGTCATAATTTTAGCAGTGATAGACATAAGTAGACATCGTGAATAGGGTATTTTACTCTATACAAGAAAAAACTATAAATATGTTCTTGAGACAGTTTAGGCATAAAGCAGTTGGAAAATGTAAGTTTTACTTCATAAAATAACAAAACAATTTTTTTAATTCAATTCAAAGTTTTCAGTATTTTTAATCTGTTATAAAACACCGTGAAATAGTAGCGGCCATGTTATTACGCCATACGGCTGTGTAAACAAAAAATTGTCAACTGTCAGTCAACCGATTGGCGTAATATAGGCTTTGTACTTTTATTATTTTCGTAAACAACGTAATTTTTTCATTATTACACCTATTACAAAATATGCTTTTAATTATTTTTAAATGATATACAATCATCATATTTAATATGAGCTCATTTGATACAAAACAAACTGATGTCATTTACGCTGAGCAATATGGCGTCCAGTACGAAGTGTTTTTCATTGAGACACTTTTCAAAAATGGGTGTAATACCCTATTGTCGAAACCGATGGAAGGAATGGAGGGAGGCCTTTGCCCTGTAGTGGGACAGTAGAGGCTAAATACCTATAATAAAAATAATATGTTTTGTGTAATATATTTAATTGGTTGACTGGTAGACAATGCCTAAGGCATTAAGTCCGCCTTTGTACCTTTGTGCATGAAGTATAAATAAATAAATTATGGATTGATGTTGTAAAATACACAAGTTAAAATTATCTTTTACAATATGATTTTTTTCTATTACAGTTAGAGAAGTAGCAAGACTAGATAAGCAAGTATCTTCAATGCGGTCGGAACTTGAATCTCTGAGAGAGCTACATAAAGAAGCGTAAGTTTATACTGGTTCACAAACTGAACTGAAATTAGAGATGTAATGATGGCTCTTCACATGGCGTATTTGTGCAAATATTCACCTTATTTCGATAATACAAAATGTACCCTATAGTTATTGAAATAAAGTCGAATTTGTATTATCCAAATAAGGCGAATATTTGCACAAATACGCCATGTGAAGTGCCAGCATAATAGACACCACCAATCGATTGACATATTTTTTATGAGCTGTCAAAATGCAATTTTCGCATTGATTTTGTTTTTTGAGGTTGTGGGTTCACAACACAATCGGACACAAACTAAACAAGTACCAATGCTGGAGTTTTCTCGCCGTTGAGACTCCAACAGTTGTTGTAGGTAGGGGCGAATACCTCTACAGCGCGCTTCGTGCTGTACTAACAAAAAATAAAATACAAATACAAATTCAAAAGCAAATACAATCACGAAATTGTAGGTACATATTCGCTTTTGAATTTGTATTTGCTTTTTTGGCTTCACTGTCAGTGTTCCGCGCGGCCTGTCTGCCTTTTGTTTTATAATCTGAGGGATTAGTATACAAGTCGATGGCCCATTTGATGTTTAATGGTCGCCAAACATCTTTGAGAAGCATGGCCTTCTTTGTATAAGAAGAGACCTTTGACCAGCAGTAGGACAATAGTAGACCGGTATTATTATATTCTTTCCGATAATATGTTAGCTTGAAATCAACTGGTAGGTGTACTTTATTAAGACTAGAAAAAAAAACATCCTAAAGGTGAACGCACACTTATCCGAGCCGAACGCATCGAACGAAACGAATTTTTGAATTCTGTATATGAAATCTTATGAAACCTCGCACACTTGCCTGGCACACTTGCCCGCGTCGAATCGTCCGAATCTAGAAGAATCGCAGAAATCCTACACGAATTCGGATGACGTCATCAAAGTCGGCGCGGCTTCTGCGGTCGATTCGTCCGATGCGCTCGCACCACAAACCTCGTTAAGATCCATCACTATTCATATGTAGTAACAGTGCGACAGGCGTAGAGGAAATTTAAACGATTTCTTCGGCGCGGTCGATTCTTTTGGTGCGGACATATATGTGAGGCCGCCTTGACTTCGATTCGTTCGACTCGGATAAGTGTGCGTTCACCTTAAAGCTACAAAGTATTTGATTTTTTGGGTTGGGCTCTATAATAAATTATCCATTGTTCTTTACATGTTGTTATCTAGCTAGCAACCGAGCGCAGCCGATTTCACGCTTCGTAAATGAATTTGCATAATTATCTTTCATTTAAATTGCTGATTATGCAAAGTAAACTGCCAGCTGGTTTACAATTTTACTCTAGATAGTGTTAGTTTTGTTAAAAAAATTTGGTTGTAAACAAAATATATTAAGGCGCTGTCAAGTCAGTGTTATTTTGCTTAAAAAAATATGATTGTAACCAAAAAATAGGTGACAAGTCCCTAATACTATGTTTATTTCAAACATGTAGGTATTTTTAGCCAAATCTATAGAGTTTGCGGCCTTGGAAAATCCTCTATCGGCCTCGGACATACCTGTTGGGCAGCAACCCACTAGACAACACCCGTTTGATCGTTGGATCCTCCCTTTTCAATTGAGGATGAGGAACTTTCAAAACATACCCATACACCATACCATACCAACACCACACACACCTCACACCACAACAACACCACACAACAACACCTCACAACAACAACACACCTCATACCAACATACCTCATATCTCCAAAAGTTAAGAAAAAAATACAAATACATCCTACTACTATTATAAAAGCGAAATTTTGTAACGATGCATTAATGTTTGTTACGGAATTAGCTCATATGGCACACTTGTGGATGTGCCAAATTTCAGATTGGATGATAAGGTTGGCGCAGTGACTGAGCTATTGACTGCTGCGCCATGTGTGGCGGGTTCGATTCCCGCACAGCGGGGGTTTTATATTTCTAAACGCCCGCACGAGACAGGAGAAATTCCTAGTGTGGACAACGTTTTATTAAAAAAAAATATTTAGAACTGTAGCTTAATTCTGAAGTCATGCAGGCGAAGTTGCGGGCAGAAACTTGCATCTGTATATAAACATATTTTTTTTAATTTGCCAGAAACTTGCGTCGTCTAAAACACAGGAAGGCTCGTAAGGAACGGTCGTCGAAGCAGGCTCCCAGCGGCGATGCTGCCGATGTGGCCGACCACAGCTACGCGTCAGACTCTGAATATTTCACTGACTATCAATCTGTGTTAGGTAAGCGACTCCACATTTATAACGACGCCACGGGTGTAAAAATCTTTTTTACAAAAAAGACAACCACCTTCATAAAGTAACAAATAACTTTTTTTGTTTTACTTTTTAGTGAATACTTCTTATCATACAAATTCATTATTACGATTACGAAACGGTGACACCAAAAAACAGTCATCCCTTAATTTTCTACCGTTAGGGGTGGAATATTGTCATGAAATTTATATGGGACCAACTTTGAGGTTTAAACTATCAATTAACAAAAGAATCATCGAAATCGGACTACACTGAACAAAATCGAATTGAGAACTTCCTTTTTTTCGTCGGTTGAAAAGAAGAACAAAGCCTAGTTATATGTTCGTCCTACGATTGCGATATTTTTTCTATGTTCCTCACCATACCTGGGAACCTCCAGGTTACGAAGATATTGAATGTCAAAAAAGTTTCTGATCTACAAACAATTACATACACAAGTAAAATTTAAGAGACAAATGTCAATATAACACCTTCTTTTTAAATATCGATGTATGCATACGTTTACACGGTACTTATACAAAAAAAAAACGATTTTTATAATTTTTGACTGCCTGTCTGTTTGTTTGCAGCGGCTTATCTCCGAAACGGCTGCTCCAATTTTGCCGGGACTGCTACATGTATATTAGTGGAGAAGCAATAAATATATTGATAATATTAAGTCATCTGCCTAGCCTTTACCCATCTGTTGGGGTCAGCTGAATTCCACTGCTTTACATGTTTCATTTCTGCATAAATGTGTCCATTTCCAAGATAACGATGAATGATAGATAGCTTTTGATGTTCTTAACTTATGAATATGAAAATGACACATGTTTGTGTAGGTACTTAGGACGTACTAAGTTTCCACATATGATTTTACACGATCTGTAACGATTCTCACATTAATTCAGCGATAACATGAATCATCAATTTGGCTGGACCAATGTTTTAATTACATAACTTTAATTTGGCACTTCCAATTATATTGAAAATTGAGTAAATACCTGTACATATGTAGTACTAAGTCTTCGGGTGTGAATTACCTGCCTCTGAGTAGCGCTCCCAGAAGGTCCCGCCACTTTGACGTCAAAGTGGCGGGACTAGGGACGCCTTGACTTATAGATAGTGCAATCCACGAAGACGCGCCCCACCAATTTTTGTTTACGGGATTTTCGGATTTTCGTGTCGCTCTGTCCTGATTAGTCTATTCATTGTAGTGTGCGCGTGCACTCATAGGTAATTAGTGTTTTTATTCATGAAGGGGGCGTAGCTGATGTAGAGACTTGCCCACCAGGGAGGCTTTATGTAATGAAGCCATAACTATTTAGATTTTTTATTTAGATTCAGTGAATCACATGACATAGTATAAAAACTATCTTCCACATCATTCAAATATATTCTAAGGTATCCAGAAGGTTCTAACCATAGACTAAATAGTTATGGCTTCATTACATAAAGCCTCCCTGGTGGGCAAGTCTCTACAGTACCGATAACACTCAAACATTGACGGAAGCTTGCACACATATACTATAACCGGTTAGGAGGTATAGTGGGGCGCGTCTCCGTGGATTGCACGCACTATACTTCCTTTATCTTTAGAGGTACAAATGTCTTGTTTAGGGTACAAATTTTAAATTGGGGACTTGGTCCCGTCATCTTGATGCTCACGAGTGACTGCCTATCTGACCTCCACAACCCAGTTACTGGGTACGATGATTGAGTATTGAGTAAGGTTTTATTTCTTATATCCAGGCACAGATGCAGAGCTAGACAGCGAAGAGTTTTACGATGTGCCGACGGATGACGATGAAGACGACACTCTCAAGGAATCTCTGCGCAACGGACACGCGAGCAACGAGTTACATGATGAGGTACTATTATGACCGGGAAGGTTTAATCTACTTAATTATGAATATTACTGCTAAACTTTCCCCTTAGAGGCGCTACTGAACTAGAACGTAAACAAAGTGACACTGACATGATAATACTTTTTTCAACACACTTGCTCATAAAATGGCTCTAATTTCACCGCAATTAGGCACATAATGACACCTGTAATCAAACTGTGACTTTTTCATTGCTGTTATTCACAAGTGAGTTATAGGGTTTTTTTTTTAACTTTATTGGTTGAGTTGCTTTGTTCTTAAAAAAGTTTCGATACAAATAAGATCGTGTTCAATAGTACAAATAAATTAATGTGCCTATTGCTTGCTTATTTCATGCAACTTCGTATTTAAATAGAAAATTTCAACTTTTACATTTTTAATAAATAAAACTTTCACTCAAATATAACTTTTGTTTTCTCTGTAATAAAGAAAACTTTGAATTCCCCATTTTGTACGTGGCTAGAATGCTATCCGCGAAAAGACAAAAAAAAACAACCTCATTCATTTAATCTATGGCCGATCGCCATTATTTGATGCACGCGCATAGGAAAACTGATAAATATTTCCCGCCATTGCGATAAATTTTTTCACAACTCGTTTCCACTGTTGAAAATATTTTTTTAGTATTATTTTCTTCACAAGTGTGTTGAAAAACGTCGTATGATACACGTGTGTATTGATGATTACCGTCCTCGGCTCTCTTAAGACCCTCACCTAACGGCTCGGGTCTCAATGGCGCCTCAGCGGTAATCACCAACATTACACACTTGTACCATAATGTACTATTGTCTGTGCATCAAAATTATATTTTTTAGCTTCCGGAGCACCTTTTTTAATACCAGAATAGTTAAACGTCCGGTTTTATCATCCATTTTTTGATAATAATAATATATTACAACAAAACACTCGTAACGCAATTTCTATAAAATAGGAATTTTACTGCGCTAATAGTGTTTACGTTATAGTTCGGTTGGCGCAGTGGTTCAGCGAACGACTGCTGCGCTGAGTGTCGCGGGTTCGATTCCCGCACGGAACAAATATTTGTATGGCCTACAGGTATTTGTTTCGAGTTTGGCTGTTTGTGTATGTGAGGTTATATGTTTGTAAACCCACCCACGATACAGGAGAAGTTCCTAGTGTATAGCTACTTTTTTTTTAAAAGACCTGTTTTTTTTCTAGCCATTGTTGACCCACTCGTGGGCAAATGCCTCCCGCCCCGTTCCCTCCATTTCTCTCGATGTTGTGCATCATGTTCCCAATTCCTGACGAAGCCATCCTTCATTTAAAAGAAAACGGCCAAGAAACTGTGGTTATTAGGTCATTTTGTTTAAATAACTGTATTTTAGTTGTGTTTTTTAACCATTGACGAAAACAGACAATGAAGTAGTGTGTGAGCCAGAGGTAGGCAGGTGTAATCTATAGCACAAAGTATCTAAGGCTGCGGCGCGTCCGAGCAGAGAGACCACTCAGAAAAAACCGCCATTTTTCGCACGCACACATTGACGTTACGTTTATAGGCATTCTCAGGCAGTTTCAAGCAGACTTCAGTCTTGACTGTCACGTGTTGTCAAAATGAATAAATGATGTAATTGACATTTCATGACAAACTGGAAAATTTTGTTATAAACAACTTGCAAAGAGTTTCAACCAGTGTCAATAAAATTCCATAATGTCACAAATAAAACCTACAGAGTCCACACAGCAGCCCTTGTGAGTCTGGCAAGTTCAGGTAATTATTTTCGAGGATGGCGGGAGCGGTCCTTCTGTTACCTTTTTATTTTGTAATTCACTGGTCTACTTACTATTTTCAGAACATTTATTTCGTAATTTAAGTGTTGATTAAGAACCATTTTATTTAAACCTATTATAATTTGATAGACACCAGTATCCAATACATCCAAGATAGAACTTCTCTAAAATAACTCTTGATTTTGACTTAAAAACCCGATTAATTTTCAATTTACTGTTAAATTAGACTTTTAGTTGGTTTGAAATCGATAAATAGTTAGTCAATTGACTTGGCAAATGACTAACTAGAAGTGACGTCATAAGTATAAATTGCCATACAGAGTGGAATCGCGTTTTGACAGCTCAAAAAGTATGTCAAATGCGTGGTGGTGTTAACGACCCTATTATAGATAAGTATTACTGTTTGTTTTCAGGAAGTATTAGAAAAAGATATAGTCGAAACACCCACTACTACTGTGAAAAATGCGACATAGCTGAACTATACAGGTAATACTTTTTGATTCCTTACTATTTATGCATTATAAATTATTTATTTTATAATCACGGTAATCATAAACACTGACAAAGGTACTTATTATTTTCTACTGTAATTAAAATTAGCATATAAATAAATTAACATATAAGATAATTATTGAAACTATTAAATGAAAAACAGTCACTGACTGTGAAGTCCCTATTCTTTATTGGGAGTGGATGTTGGGATCGGCTTCAAGTCTAACCGTATTTAGCTAGAAACTAGTGTTTTACATGGAGCGACTGCCTATCTGACCCCGCCCACAACCCAGTTACTGGGGAAGATATCGATACCCCTTGGTAAGACTGGTTGTCAAACTTCCTGGCTCCCGAGTACCTATAACGACTGCCAAAGATTTATGAATGACAGTTGGGACCAACGGTTTTACGTGCTTTCCGAAGCATAGAGGGATCTCGGTATGAAATTGTGACCCATCGCCAAGACCGCGGCAAGCTAAGCGACAATCTTTTAAAAATCCCGATGGAGATAAAAGAAGCTAAAAGTATCGCTAGTTTAAAATAAATGTATATTATGAAAACACAAAAAAAAATGCAAAAAAAAAGCCATATACATAAATAAAATATTAAATAATAATAGGTAATAATCAGTAACGAAAAATAAAAACTATTAACAAACAAACACCAGTATTGGCGTAAGTACTTACACTATTTTGCACTGCATGCCATAACAAAATCTAGTAACAAATCTTTACCTCCATCCGTGTTTACTTGGTTGGTGATAGATGTTTTTGTGTCCCACATATTTTCTCTTTTTATCAAGTAATTTTTCATTCTGTCTCTGTACGTTTATAATTGTTATTCTTATGAGAAAATAAAGTTCTTAAACCAGAAAATACCTAATTATTGTATTTTAATATTTTTCAGTGCGAGTCAATGCTAGTGGGAACTTAGAATTAGTCTTTTAGTCGGGAATGGGGTATAACCACCGTAGTTAGATGTAACGTTGAAGACTTAACGAAATAGTAAGTGAAGGGGTTACGAATATATAGTTAGTTATACGGGGGGTGTAAAAAGACACATCACTTACGTTGAGTTGCACGAAATCAACATTAGTTTAATGGAGACTTAAAATGTATGTCATCCCTTACATTTTGTATCAAAAAGAAAGTAACAGCATCAATTTAAAATCTCTTTTAAACTGATGTTGTTTTTGTACCATTTACTGATAGCCGTTTTAACTACGTATACTGCACATCAAACTAAGTAACACAGAGAAATTGCTGGTAATCGACTTTGTAATCACTGTTTTTCAAAGTCGTAGCGCTCAATGTAACGCATGCAACACATTGTTGTACAAGGCAGTATTGGGGAAAAACTAATTGGTTTACAAATTAACGATTACGAAAGTAATTGAATTGCAAATTAACGATTACGAAAAGAATTGTATTGCAAATTAACGATTACGAAAAGTAAACAATTATGCTCAACACTGGTATATGGGTCGTGGAGATATTCAAAGTTTAGTACATTATGAACTTGTTTTTGTAAAAAAACGTTTGTAGAAATTTGAACTTTGACCTTCGATATCTTCGTAACCAGAAGGGAAGGAAGATCTGTTCCAAAACAATAAATTGTTCGCAATGATGGTAACATGTGGCTTTTGGCTTCTTTAAGAAGTGTATTTTTACACCCGCTCTATTATTTAGTGATTGAGGGTCTTGTAAACGTTTACGCGTCGTCTAGATAGACGCAGTGGCGACTTTGCGAGATCATAATATGGGTGGTAGACATCATCTGCCTAGCCTTTTCCAACTATGGTAGGGTCGTCTTTCAGTTTACCGGATGCAGCTGAATGCCAATGTTCTACATGACCCCTTGGTAAGAGTGGTAGTCAGCCGAGACCAACGGTTTTACGTGCTTTCCGAGTCACGGAGGGGTCTTAGTATGAATTGGATTGGCACCCATCCACGGGCTGGCCGCGGCAAGCGTTGCTTCACTTCTAGTTGCTTTGATATCAATAAATAATTAGTCAATTGAGTTGGTAAATAAGTGACGTCGCAGTTTGCTATTGTCAAACAAAATCTATGGGAATCGCGTTTTGACAGCTCATAAAAAGTATGGCATTTGATTGGTCAAAGTCAAAGTATTTATTTTGAATTAAACCATTACAGGCACTTTTGAATAGTCTCGGAGTCGGTTGTTGATGCTAGTTGCTCGTTCTAAAACGTAGGTAGGTTTCCATGGACAAGAACGAGCAAGAAACACCACGGACACTCTTTTAACATCTCGAATGTCAAATGTACCGCATAGAAAGAAAGAAAAATAATTTATTCGCCCCCCAGGACAGAAACACAGTAAAATATTAAAAAAAAAAAAACAAGAAAACGTGCATAAGTAGGGGATATTTAACAAAATAAATGTTTGGTTGTTTGACTTATATATGTTTCGCCCGACAGTCGAGTTAAATCAAGTATACAAAATACAGATTACATGATTCTTGTTGCTTTTAGTGATGGTGATGTCTACAACCGTATCATTTCAAACTGTCAGTAGACCGCCACCGCTTCTACCTTAACGACGCGTCTACGTCTCGCACAAAATTCCAAGTAACAATATATTATTCCATTAAAAAATTGTAATCAATTGTAAAAAAATGTAATCAATTAATTGGTTAAACCTATTTAAATTTAATGTGACATTCAATTAATTGATATTTTAAACCTATTTCAATTCAATGTGACATTCAATTAATTGACATTGGTGCCAATTTTGTTGTGCACGAGCTTAACTTATTTTAAGTTATTTATATCTCTTTTTCACCAATAAAACAAGAAAGAGACAGATATGAATAAGAGCTGTCAATTTAAGCTGATCTAAAATATTCATACGATCATAGTTGTCATTTCAGATTGATTGAAAGCACTGCGAAGTTCAAGGAAAAAACTAATTTGACATCTCTAACTTAGTTCTTATCTGTCTTCGTCCTTTTCTTCAGCTGCCTGGTAGTAAGAGATGTCAATTGTCTAATTTTAGTTTCGTTTGTGAACAAGGGAATCGACATCATTGTGTATTTTGTCGACAATGCTCATGTTATTTACATTGCCCGGTCATTATGAATATCGCACAAAGTACAGAACACGGGTAATGTTTATAGTATGAGATTTGGTTATAACAATTATTAATAAATTAATCATCGTTTAGTCGACGTTTTTCCAACTATATTGTGGCCTGCTTCTAGTCTAACCGAATGCAGCTGAATAAAATTGTTTTCCATGGAGCGACTGCCTACCAGACCTCCACAACCCAGTTGCTGGGTAACACGATACCCCTTGGTAAGACTGGTTGTCAGTTTTTCTAGATTCTTGCTACCTATAACTACAGCCAAATATCAACGAATGACAGCCAGGACCAACGGCTTTACGTGCTTACCGAGGCACGAAATCTCGGTATGAAATGGATGATCACCCATCCTCGGACCGACCGCGGCAAGCGTAGCTTAAATATCCTAATTGATCGATGCGTACGACACCTGTGCTTTAAATGAAAATGAAGTCGACTGAACGATGATATTTATCAATAATTGCATCGACTATATAAATGCAGGTTAAAATGACATGTTGTATTCATAATAAACTAGGCCCTATTTACCTACTCCTAGTTTAGTCTTAAAAGTTTTATTGATAGAAATTCAAGCTTTATATTTATTTAGGAACTTTGTTTTAGTGGCACATAACGAAGACACTCAATAATTTGCCTTCCTTTGATGTGATAACGTCTTATAAATCGATGAACACCGGCTGCACGCACGAAAAAGTGTCACGTTCCATAAGCTCCGCCCACCTCGACGGAAGCCATTATTTCTTTATGTTAGCCATTATGTTTCTTTATGACGTTATCACGTAAAACTATCGTCCGTAAATCGATTTTACAGGCAACCAATTTTTTTAAATAAGATGCGGTCCGATTTTCGCCTTGCATGTATAGATAATGTCATCAACTGGGTACCTCTCACCTATGAATCTTTTGAACGCCACGTTAAAAAAGTGCCCTCGGCGTCAAACTACAAATCACTACTCTATAGAATTACGTATAGAAGTCTGTCATGTAGTCGTGACATGTGCTGGGCACATTTCAGTTTGTCATCTATACATGACAAATCAAAATAAAAAAATAAGGTAATAAGGTTAAAATATCTTAGTAAAGGGGGCAACCAGCTGATGATGCTGTCCATACATTTGTGAGATATACAGGGATTGGTAATTCGATGCATTTCTCGAAAAAAGATAGACTAGAGCTAATTTGCAACTAAGAGCCCGATCCGGTCAATTTTGAGTAATAGCAAACATTTTACCTTTACCAATAACTGCTAATGTAATGCCGGTACTTGACATGGCGTATTTGCGCAAATATTCGCCTTACTTGAATAATACACAAACGACTTTAAATCAACACATACAGGGTACATTTTGTATTATCCAAATAAGCCAAATATTTGCATAAATACGCCATGTGAAGTGCCAGCATAAGAAGTTTATTCAAATCTGGAGGCAAATAATAAATATTGCTATAACTATAACTTAAAATTCTGGGTCGTACATACTTTTCTGCTAAATATTCGTACAAAAGGGGTGCCCCTTATTTTTCCAACGCAAAATTGATTTTACAAATTGTCAAGAATGCGTAAACTTGATTGGTTAAGTAATTATGAACGACCTATCACAGCAACACGCAGTTGACACACACAAAGTCACATTAGCTTACATACTTGACAATTAATTTTGCGTTAATTTTCGATCGAAATCGGGGGTGAGTGTCTTCCGATGTGTGCAACATTGTTATAAATATTTAGTGTAGTGTCGGTGCTATGGCAAAAGTTACTCTATACCAAATACAGTTTGACATAATATATGATAAATGTTTATAATTATTTGCTGCTATGTTGGGGTTACCAGTGTTTTACATGGACCGACTACCTATCCGACCTCCACCATTCAGTTATTGGGTAACACGATACCCCTTGGTAAGACTGGTTGTCAGACTTTCTGGCTTCTGAGTTACGACTGTCAAACGTGTACGAATAACAGCCGGCACGGCTTTGCGCGGCACGGAGACGTGCACTTTTTAAGATAGCGACACAATATCGAACGTATTTGCTACACAATTGGGTATACGCGCAAAAACGTGTCAAAGTACGCCGCGCAGGCGTCGCGTCGTGTCATGTCACGTTGCGTCACGTCACGTCTCGGTGTGACTCTTCCAAATTGTGTCGTTATATTGTATCAAACTGTACCTACTTAGAATATTCTCTAATAAATAAGGGTTTTTTTTTGGGGGGACAAGTATAAAGCTGCGTTTGTGCGAAGATGCGTAGCGAGTGATGTGTGTGAAACTAACCTATCACAGCACTAGCTTAGCTCAAGTTATGGCAATGAACCGATGTCAATGGTTCACACACATCCCTCGCTATGCTGCAAATCTGTAGTGGAAACATACTTAGCTATAGTAGTAACTAAAACAAATTAGAAATGTTTTAAATAATTTGGAAGAAAAGTAGTGGAAAGAAGAATTTTCTTGTCATCTTAAATTATTTCGAAAAATATGTTTTGCTAGTTAAATAAATAAAATAATCTACCAAACTGTCAACTTGCGCAATATGTAAAAAAACAAACATATTATGTTGTAATTATTTTTAAACAGCGTGAAAATATAGTTTGTACGCGTTATAATATTTTTCAATGTAAAAAAGGGATTTTGTATAGGGTTTTTGTCTTGTTAAATGTTGTGCGTATGAAAGGCACAAAACGAGGTGAAATCGCCATATGTAACTTCTTTTTATATTAAATTATGAATTGAATTGTGTCTTCAAATGTAATAAATATTTTTTTTACAAATAATGTAATGCCTACATATTTTTGTATATTTTGTTAATAGCTTTATTTATTACTTAAGAAAGTAAGATTTAATTTTTTTTTCTGCTTCAATAGGCGCCTTCACTTGTTTATGAAATGTACATATTATTTTGATGTATTACAATGATTATGACAAATGTTACTTATTGCGCCTGTATAAATCAATGCATTTATAGTAGTTGATATTTAATGTAAAATATTCAATAAATTATTTGTAATTTTTTCTCAAATTTTTATTTGAGGATGGTTCATTATAAAAAGTACTAACGAAGATTACTTTTACGGCGAGCTCAACAAAATTACTTAAGTAATTTCTATTTGAAAACTTGTTTAATATCTATAAAAAAATCTCTACTAAATAATGAAATTGTTTTTCAATGCTCACTTTATCGCTCAAGAATTATATATTTTTAAAGATTTTTTTTACTGAATAAAAAATATTCTATTTTAACGCAAAAATATAACTAATGACTTACACCAACTTATTTTGTTGTTTCCTCAATATATTTTTCTGGCATATGTAGTAATAATTCCGAAAAGCATTTCTCTGTTTATTAATTGTATTTTTAACTAATATTGATGCTTCTCATTCCACTTAATGATAACCAAATAGGTACTGCTATAAAGGTTCCGGTTTACCAGATCGGAACCTTCAAAAATATGTATTTCTTTGCTTTTGGTACCTACGCAACAAAAAATGCATTCTTCTAAAATTTCTCATTTCAAATACTTCAATTCGTCACATTTAAAACAAAATAATAAAAAATGTACATAACTTAATGATAATTATTCTTCAATTGAATTGTAATTCTTCAATGATATTTATCTTTAACTGAAACCAGCTGACTATTCAATTAGTTGAATACAAAGTTGTATTTTGTTTATTACGATGCATACTCGATGTTGTTAATAATTGTAGGCATTTTTGGGATAACCGTCTGGTGTTTATTTTGTTATAAAAATAAAAATATTATTCAAATTTAAGTATTTTATTTATTACCCCCGATGACACAAACCTTTACTTATTTTTATTGCGGCGTTGTGCCCACAAATGACCCACATACTTGTGCTAATTCATCTCACACAGGCACATGTGCAAATGTACAAATTGGCGAGTATCGTGAAACGAACGTATATGACCTGCATTAACCCTACAGTAGTCTCGCTTTTTCGTCAAACGTGAGTGATCGCGTGGGGAGCATTTTGCCGACTATACTTAAAATACTTTATTATTGAAAGTAATAGTTAAATAAATTTACAATTGATAGATTAAAGTATCTGAAAAAGTAACATAAAAATAAGTTTTATACTTTGTATTAAAAACAACGCTTGAAACGCTCTTAGCGCGATCACTCTAGGGTTAAAATTGTACACACTTCATGTCAAATTTTTACAAACGAACACAGACCCCGGAGCAGAAGCGTACTTTGTAAATATTCTCATTTTTGTATGAATAGAACAAGGAAATGATGCTGTCTCTGTTTACAAATGAAAAAAATAGTAAAATGGAAACTGAATAAGCATTCGCTTGTTTTCCTAAACACATTTAACCCCTCGTAAGCCGTAATTACAGACACAGATAACTCTTATCAGCAGCTTTTGTATAGAAAATGTCACACTCACATTGTGTATTTTTCAGATAAAAATTATAACATCAGCCTTAATATGTAAAACTCACCAATGTACCTATGTGCGATGTGCAATAAAGCCAGCAACACGTAACACTTCGTTTTTACACTGCTCATCCCAGCGCAGCAAAATATCGAAGAAATATTAACGTACTAATTCCACAGATGATGCGCGGACTACATTCAGTTAAAGACATTTACATATTCTATGATTCAGTGTAGGAGAAATATTGGAATCTTGTCAGAGCGATACGCTAGCTACGGCGTCGCTTAGATACTAATAGCGGAGACATTGCATTGCCAAATGTACAAACAAAATGCGGGTAGATTTGCGTTTAATTTCAACAGGTACACCCACAATTATAAGTCTTTAACAAAATGTAACTAGTGGGTGCGCCAAAGTTCACCTAAATTTTCAACTCCGATAATTGGAAATCCGAAAATGTTCTTCCTAACATTTTTCATCCTAACAATCACAATTCCTAACTACTTTGTCTCTAATGTTCATAATCCGAAGCATTCAACTTCATAATGTCAGTAGCAATAAACATCTATTATACTTTTATTTGTTTTCCTATATTTTCTCAACATCTTTTACACTATTATTCAAAGTCATATCTTTTTTGTTTAGATTTCTTTTTATTCATAATAATCAGTACTATATACATTAATATAGCGTAACTTTATTTTCACATAACATGTATAACGGTGTCCCCTTGTTTCGCAGACAGAAATTTCATAGAATTTCGTTTTCCAGAAAATGTTTCATATAATATTTGGTTCTTGTAATTTTATTTCGACTATTATTGTTTCAAAGACTATTTACTTGAAAGAAACATATTTCACAGAAACACAATTCAATGAATTTTTATTCACATTTTTTTGTTTAATAAACTTTTCAAACAGTAGAATTATTTTTTAACGAATATTTTACAACGAAAATATATATAAATAGACAATAACTAAAATATTGTCTTAAAAAGTGAATATGTTGTGCTACAAAAGTTAATGACAGAAACGAATCGCTGCGAAACCGACTTCACGTAGTCTTGTCTGCCCTACACCTAGAGTGTAATTTAAATCCGCGTAGGCGCGGAGGGGCGAGGCGGCCCGCGAGCTGAGGAGCAGGTGGTTTTAACGCCCGCCGCCGCGGCTGAGGCTGGCCGGCATAGCCGGCCAGTAAGCCGAAGCTGCGGTGGTGAGCGAGAATACCATCTGCGACGATAAGCTCGCGTGGGACCGCCGGAGCCCCGCAACGCCGGAGCCGTGACAGAAATCATGCCTGCTGCATGTTGCATGCTCGCTTGCATGTTGCATGCTTGTTTGCACGCTGCATGCTTGTTTGCACGCTGCATGCTTGCTTTCATGCTGCATGCTTGCTTGCATGCTGCATGCTTGCTTGCACGCTGCATGCTTGCTTGCTTGCATGCTGCATGGTTGCTTGCGCGCTGCATGGTTGCTTGCGCGCTGCATGCTTGCTTGTATGCTGCATGCTTGCTTGCACGCACGCGCAGTAGGTTTGAACTTAGCAATAGACACAAACTCAGTACGTTATGTAAAGCATACCCCCAAATAATAATCATACCCTCAAATTAAAACTATAAATATCATCTTCTACCCACATATAATTTTTATTACACTTGGTAAATGTTTCTTTCCGAGTATGAGTGAAAATAATATTATGGTTGTGCTTAAATGGTATGTTTAGGGACAGAAGCGTTATGATAAAAAATAGTAGGAGTTTAAATATATTTACATTAATGATATTATTAATTACAATGTTCGGAAACATGAGTGTTATGAACATCGCCGGTAGCACTACAAATAGTATGAATAAAAACTTTAGGATGAATAATTTTAGGAAGAGTGATCATTCGGATTACAAATCCTTAGGAAGTACAATTTCGGGTAAAGAACTTTAGGTGAGCCAATATGGACCCGTAACTAGTAGTTCTGAGCATAAAAAATTAAAACCGAAATTCACGCGGACGAAGTCGGGAGCATCAGTTAGTATCAAAAGTCTAGGTTTCTTAACGATGTTTTCCATTAGGCCCAGACTCCACCAAGGCGCAGAGATGAAACGAACAACCAATCGGCTTGCGTTATTTTCACATCTTACCGCTTAGCTTCAACGCAATAGTGTCCCTAATTGATTGGTCGGGCAGTAGCCCACCGAAACACCCGCGTGTGGTCGTAAGATGTTCCCTTTTCATTGGAGGAGGACCCCCTAAAATATTGTACTATGTTTCGAGTATCCAGCAATAACACAAAAAAAAAAACACTTTAATTTAAACCTATCAATTACCTAGAATGTGAAAATTTGAGGATGAAGTAAAAAATGAGAAAATATTTTGTATATAGCATTTATTTAACTAAATACATCAATATAGAATGGATCTAGTTTTATAATTCAGATATTCTTACAAAATACTAATACTGAAAATACATTTCTTTACGTAAGTATGTCGCATATTGAATGATCTACCGTTGCAGAGTTTGCACTGCCCACTATTGGGCACAGTCAGCAGAAATTGATGCAGACTTTGCCCATTTTGTAAAGGGCAAAATCAGCTCTCAAGTTTTCTTTAAAGACTGCTGAGATGGTGACGGGCAAAATTAGAGGGGCAATTCCAGTATGTATATGAACGTTTGCATTCCATTCTCAGTCTCAATTTGCCAAAAATGTGTCATCATCTGCCTAGCCTTTTCGTAAATAAGTTGGGGTCGGCTTCCAGTCTAGCCTGATGGAGCGACTGCCTGGCTGACCTCCACAACCCAGTAACTAGGTAACACGATACTTTTGGCAAGACTGGTTTTCTTTCTTTCTTTTTCAAAAATGCCTCTAAAATTCCTTATTGGCATAGATAGTTGCTGACTCAGATTATGAAACAAAAAGCAGATGGACAGATCGCACGTAACACTGACAGCGAAAACACGCGCGTAAAAAAGCAAATACAAATTCAAAAACGAATACCTACAACGCGTTTCGTGCTGTACTGACACGAGTCAGTATAGCACGAAACGCCGCATCATAAAAAAAAAAAACAAATAGAAATTCAAAAGCGAATACAATCACGAAATTGTAGGTAGACACGGCTACACATCAAGCTGTACATTTCCAGTTAATGCTGATCTCGCATTGTATAGGATTTCCGTACAATGCGAGATCAGTTTATACTGGAACATTGGCGTATCTAGAGTTATTTTTCAGGGGGGGCCTGGCCCCTGAGATACCATGGCCGATGCGATGAAGCAGAGTCGACACCCAATGTTCTGTCAGCGAGTAGGTGCGATTCGATTAGTATCAAATTTCATAAATAACTTTACATTTATTATAAACTTTTTTGTAGTGACAAAGATCTTAGTAAGTGTTAAGTTATTTTGAATTACCTATGTTACGTAACGTATGTTTGTTCCACATGTTTGAACAATGAACTGTAAACTGACGTTTTGAACTTAATGCTTTTTTTTATAATCTAAAAAGTTTGCGTTTGACCGCAACTCCCCCACCACCACAACCTAATTTTAAGTGATAATGTGGTCTAAGGTGGAACACGCTTCCCTAGGATAAACCGGTTCACTCGTGTCTTGAAGATACCCTGATTATACTTATCAGAGAACAGAGAGGCGGGCAGTGAATTCCATAGTCTGGCAGTTCGCACAATAAATGTGGTATCAAAGCTCTTGGTTCAAGACCGTCGAACTTCAACCATACAGCGGTTACGCTTCGCTGTATCTCTGCTCGTCCGATGATGGAATAGGGATGGGGGAATTAAATTGTGCAATTCCAAAGCTCACTCTCCAAAATGTACCCGACAAAACACCGCGACGATAGGCTAGCAACAGTGCGGCGATTTTCAATTCTCTAGAGCCTAGCCCTAACCTGAGAGTCGCTGTCAATGAGCTTGGCACGTCTATCAATAACTTAAAACGCTTCCAGTTGATATTTAGCTGATCCATCACAAAGGTGCGAACAGTACTCCATGCACGATCGAACTTGTGCTTGGCATAACTTGAGCAGCTGTCCCGACGTAAAGTACTTTCGCACCTTTGATTTAGAAAAAGCAAAGTTAAGATTTGGCGTCAGAGTAACGCCTAGAAGCTCAAGATGGTCAGTGGTCGGGACGGATACATGTTGGAAAGAAGGGGCCAGATGGAAAGGCATCTTCTTGGCAGGGAAAAGACACGTCTGGGTCTTAGCGTCATAAACTGCCTTGAGGGGCAAGTTCAAGCGTTCGACCATGGAAAGACTGGATTTCAGCCGCATTGGCACGTGCGCTGGATGTGTAACTCTCTACAACCGTGTTGTCATCTGCGTACCCAAAGTACCGGGTTTCAGCATATCATTGATATGCAGCAAAAAAAGGGTTGTAGAGAGTACTGTAAGAGATCCTTACATAGGATTCTTACTGGTATGCTCCAACTTCAACTCCGACATGAACTTCTCCGAAATACATGAGATTGATGCTCCAGTGTCTAATAGAGCCATAACTATTTAGTCTATGGTTAGAACCTTCTGGATGCCTTAGAAATATATTTGAATAATGTAGAAGGATAGTTTTGATAGACTATGACATGTGAAGTCAGTGAGTCCCAGCTAAGCTCAGAGCTGTGGTCATATAAAGTTCCTCTCGCTAATCTGATTAAAATAGTCTTCTACAAGTCGATAATATCTTTCATTCAACGTAGCTTAGACTACAAGTGTAACTCAGGTGTTACAGTACCGAGCCCTGAGGGACACCAACCAGCATTTATAGCCATTCGATCAGACGAGCAGCCATCGATGACTACTCGAATTGAACGATCTCTCAGGAAATCCGATATCCATGTATAGTAACCAGACGGCAAGCCATTTGATGGAAGCTTGCTAATTAGGCCATCATGCCAAATATATTCCGTGAGACGGCAAGAGCTTCCCCATATTTCTCGATGGTGTCACTCCAGGTGTGAGTGGCGTACACGAGAAGATCCCCAGTGGACCAATTTTGGCGAAAGCTGTATTGACCATAACTGAGGAGATCATTATCTTCAAGGTACGCCGGGAGCCTGTTATTGAGGACACGTTCTATTGTCTTGCAGATAATGGACGGAACCGAGATGAGCCTTTAGTTGGTAGGATCGGCGTGACTACCATTTTTGGGCACGGGCGACACGTTGGCGAGTTTCCATGACTTCGGTACTAATTCAGTCTCGAGAGAGAGCCGAAAGAGGCGTGTCAGTACAGGAGACAATTCAGGTGCACAGATCCTCAGAACTATAGCTGGAATACCATCTGGTCCAGTGGCCTTGTACACATCAAGATTTGTGTTATGCTTTTCGAACCTCCTTTTGGCAAAAGCGAGTAGTATCAGACATTGAGGTCGTGCTACCAGCTAAGGTCGGGGAATTTGCGTCTCCTGCATCAAGATGCGAAGATTCTGTAAATAGGTTTGCTTTCTCTCCTGAAGTGTGAGCCAGAGAACCATCAGGTTTCAGCAATGGAGGCAGTGAGGAACGACAGAAGTTTGACTCGACCGATTTATCTAGGGACCAAGAAGCTTTACTACCCGCAGGGTACGAGGCAAGTTTGTTTATGAAAACCTAACAATACATTTCTTACCAGGTAAATAAAGTAATAGGTAGCGTAATAAATGTAAACAGATAACAATTATTGTCGAATAGTATGTAATATTATGTAAGTATGTAGATTTCTCGGCCGTAAATGATTTTTGTGTGAAGTTTCTTAGGTGTCTATCCTAGAATTTCGAATCGTTAACGTTAACCCAACATCCTGGGGTGGGCACAAGACCATACTGGGGTGGGCACGGCCCACCCGGCCCCCCCTCTATATACGCCTATGTACTGGAAATGTATAGCTAGATGTGTAGTCGTGTGTACCTACTCACTTTTGAATTTGTATTTGCTTTTTTGGCTTCACTCTCAGTGTTCCGCGCGGTCTATCTGCCTTTTGTTTCATAATCTAAGGTTGCCGAGATAACATTTCGACTAGATTTTGAACATTTTCAATTAATGGAATTGACGTTCAGATTGTTTCCAACATGAACTGGATATCATTTTTGCTAGATCGCTTTTACCCAAAGCTGGGGAGGCAGAGTGCAGTGCAAACTCTGCACACTTGCATATGCTGCCCTAACCTTATATTAATAACATTTATACCTATCTGTTTCTTTTTACACTTTTCTATAAGTAAAATAAAATAGCTCCAAAATATTTTACCTTAATTTTTTTTTATAAATTTTTATACAAAATTATCTAAATTCAAGCGTAGCCAGAATAAGACGTAATCGGCCAAAAAATAAGGACTGAACTAAAATATTCTTGATTTCCAAGGTAAAATGTGCGCACGCGATTTTAAACTCTCGGCGCTGAACCAAGCTTTGAAAATAAGTATGTTTGAAACATGTTTTTCCGAACTTTTTAGCCTTTCCGCCTTTTAACCAAAATCCGATTCACTTCTTACGCTTTAATCTTCTATCTAAATAAACATATAATCCTTCTTTAGTAAGATATGACCAATTATTTTATACATACAATAAAATATTTTCTAAACCGTCCGTTATACTTATACATATACATTATATATAAAATCTTATATACCTACCTCATGTACCTGTATTACTCAGTATGCAACATACTATAAAATCTCACTTTTTTTTTAAAAAGCATCATCTGATAATTTCTGCATAAATCACCCTCATAGACATAGAGAATAAACTAAGCGATCTCAATCCAGCTGTAAAGTTAATACCGGCAGTAAAAAGTGAGGGAGAAAAAACAAACTTGCGGCCAGTTATCTCTATCAAGAATTCTGAATGGTCCACGTTACACCTTTGCAGGAGCGGGTGCTTTGTAGCGCCACGTCTTGGTCGCTACAGACATAGAAAAGAGACAGGTAGTGACCGCACAATCGCTTTCTCTCTTTCTAGTGAGTGGTTAATTTTTTGCTTGCTCAGTCCATGCTCTATGAACACCCTCACCGCAAACTCACTTCACCTATTTTCTCAGAGGGTGATTTTTACATAATATCACTGCAGATAAAGAAAATTGAAAAAAAAATCTTTCATTACAATAATATTACTTTAAGTAATTAGGAGATGTCATGGTTAATTTTTCTTATAGCCTGTACATTACAAATATTTTTGTTTATAGTATATCTTAATGAGTTTCTAATTTCAAGCTAAGTGTCAAATATCTATACAAGTATTTAGCAACCAAAAACAGCTTTTTTACAAAAAAGAACCGCCTTCAAAAACTAAAAAGTAAAAAATAACTTTGAATTTATTTGGCTTTGGCTTTGTTTGTTGTTTAGTACTGCCACCGACTTGCGAATTTAATTAAAGCTATTTTTTACTTTTAGTTTTTGAGGGCTGTTGTCTTTTTTGTAAAAAACGTTTATATGAAATACATAATCTATATTTAATTTAGGCCTAGAACAGACACCGATAGACATAAAGATTCATTAGAAAAATCTTAAATATCAAGATGGAAACGATATTTTAAGGATTTTTTTTAAATATAATATAAATATTAATGACTATGTGTGTGACTATTTACGAAGGTGGAAGTGCTAGGGTACCCCCGGAATTCAAATATTATTAAGTGAGGGATAGAATTCGCAACGAGAAAACCGGAGGAGAATTAAAGTCACTGATATGTCGGTGACTTTAATTAGCTATGGCTCGCAGAATCAGCAAGCTGAAGTGGCAATGGGCTGGTCACGTCTGTCGCAAAACCGATAGCCGATGGAGCAGACCTGTCCTGGAGTGTAGACCACGAATTGGTAGGCGCAGCATGTGATGCCCTCTAGCCCGATGACCTGAAGAAGGTATAGCCGGCAGTGGCTGAATGCGGAAGGCAGAGGACCGGGAAAAGTGGCGTGCAAGGGAGGAGGCAAGATTGATGTCCAACAGTGGACCACGCACAACGCAATTACACAATTTTAAACCCTATTTCTGTTGTAATTCAGTTCATTTTCATAAACTGCTCCACACTAATGCTGTTCTATCTTCGCTGACCCTTATTCGGCACGCTATTTTAAACGACTATTCAAAGCATACATACCTATACGATTACTTTATTTCTCATACGAAGTGGAACATTTGAAGAAAAGTTAACCTGTAAAGAATAATGGCAGGATTTGTATAAAAAAAATAAATAAAGATGTTTACAGAAGTTGAAATTCTAATTTTTATTTTCTTGGGTACCTAAAGAGTATCTTCAGGCATTCACAATATTTTTAAAACCCCGCAAAATAAAAAAGTCGAAAATCTCAATATTTCAGAACGAAGCGGCGACTTGTAAGAACTGCGAAAGAATGTTTTTTTTTTTACAACTACCCATAGCTCCCATACCCATAGTTCTTATACTGAAATTGCATCGTTTTTATGGAAAAATATCACAAATAATGAATATTCTTTTTTACACACTTGTCACATGACTTGTCTCCCAATTTGATAGATCCGTTAACGTCGCTTGTAACTTTCTTTTTTTTATAAACACAAAATAGGCATTGAGATAAACGAAAAAGTATTATTTTCATTTCATAATATTTTAATTATGCGGGGGTTTAAAAATATGGTAAGTATATCAATCTACTCCTCAGGTAATGTATTCTTCACATTGGAAAATATTTTAAACCCTCAAAATTTTTTTTTCATACAAGTAATTGTATGGATATCGCCATGATTCTTTATTACATGAATCTATACCGCTCCCCCCCCCCCCAAACCTTTTGCAACGCTGAATTTTTTCACGTCCTGAAGCATGGTATAAATTTTCTTTACGACTACCCTAGTATTTGAGTTTTAATGATAGCTGTGTCAATTGAAATCTATGCTTCTATGATATTACATTATCATTCAAACTACCTCTGTACATAGAGGTAGATTTTTTGTTTGTAAAAGGAGGTCCGAAATAATGGTCAAACTACAAAAAATATTCCACTGACACAATTTGCTATATTGCTGGTATGTTTGACATCCACGCGGGCGAAGCCGCAAGCAGAAGCTATAGTTATTATTTCTACACTAATATTATAAAGAGATAAAATTTGTTTGTCTGTAGGGGGTAATGTCCGGAACTTATCACCCGATTTCAAAAATTCTTTCACCAATAGGAAGTTACTTTATCCCTGAGTGCTATAGGCTATATTGCATTATCAAATAAATTATGGATCTGTAAGAAAATACACGCGGACAAATTCGCGGGCATAGTATATAATAAATTTGTTCGTTTGTAAGAGGTAATCTATGGAACTGCAAGTCCAATTATAATAATCCTTTCACAGATTGGAAGCTACCTTACTATTAACGGCCATAGACTATATATAAAAAAAAAGATTTTTATAATTTTCCCCCCTTCCACACGAATAATACCGCGGGCTTAAGTTAGTTCGAAATATATTTTAATTGTAATGCCGCGTTTAAACCCGTACCTAAAATAATGATTGGACTATGATTATCTAATTATTGCATAATTATAATATTTTTTTATTAAAGCATTATATGGTGTTCTGTAAAACGATGTCTTTTCTTAAAAGGGTGCACAAGTACACTCAAGCCTGGTTGTTTTCGAAATATTCACATTAATTACGGCCAGCCCCGATTTCGCACGGGTGCAATTATTTAAATCAAACTATACTATAATATACCAGGTATAACGTTAAACACGCAAAACCTCAGACACCCCAAATGATTTTTAATTCAATTAACCTAATTCGGAGAGAAAAAAAATCATAAAAAAATATTTAAAGGTTTTATGTGCTATTTTAGTTTTACCAAGACTCGTATTTGCATTGAAATAAGAACTATTATTATCACGCGTATGAGAAAATTTAAATTGGACGACAACCATTTGTGTTTGTTTACCTATTTTGGCAGGTTTGCGCACGTGATGGCTTGACTTATTAATAAATAGACAGGGCAACATGTATAATGAAGATTTATTGAAAAATGTGACCTATATTAAAAAGTGGTTCAATTGATCCGGCTCGTTATTCTAATCAAACTATTTTCAGGTTTTGCGTATTTGACGTTACACCTTGTATAAACCTCCCTTTTGAATATTGCGTTTACTATGTAAAGATAAAAAAAATATGGCACTTAATATTTTTAAATCCAACGTCTGGCTCCTCCACGTTAAGAAAATATTTACTAAAAACTCGACTAAAAACTATTTTGATTTGTACTAAGTTAAAATAGGCTATTCTTTAATACTACTCAAAATTTATCAAATTGTTCAGATTTTTAGTAACATTTTAAAATTTAATACAGTTTTAACTCACAGTTCGTTTGTATACAGCGCGGTGTTTTTAATAAAATAAGTATATCTATATAAAATATAACTATCTAATCTACTTTTCGACAATCTGTGACCATACGTATTTTATCCATTATTTATACAAGCAATACCTATATAAAAAAATAATTAATTAAAAAAGACATCTAACTACAGAAGTATAAAATAATTTCTATAAAGATATAGTTTCTTTCGATAGACATTCAAGACAAATTTTAAGCTTAAAACTAAACTAACCTATATGCTACATTTAATATTATTAAATTAGACAAAAAGGACCCATTTTTTGTAAAGAAATGGAAAGAAACAAACACCGTGTTTCTTCGTACAGGGATACAACCACGAATTAAATAAAGAGGGTAAAAAGAAATAATGAATCCGAAACTTACGTATACTTCCTATTATTCCGTTTTTTTTTGTAGTGGACCATACCTGGCAAACCCGGTGGGTTGATATGGAGATCTTGATGTAGTGGACCATACCTGGCAAACCCGGTGGGTTGATATGGAGATCTTGATGTAGTGGACCATACCTGGCAAACCCGGTGGGTTGATACGGAGATCTTGAAGGTTCCAACTGTTTTTTTATGAGACCAAGTTTAAAATGTTATAATTAAACTTTAAATATCCCCACGACCTTGTACAGTTGCATGTACTGATTAGCACAATATTTTGCGTGCGTACCTTCACGGAATAGAAAAAAAAACAAGTGGAAGTACCTACGCAGCTAAACCACACGTGTCACAATTATACGGAAGAATATGTAAAATGATTACAACATTCGCTTGTTGTAATAAGTCTTAATTTTGTATGAACAACAAATTCAACTTTGACGAAATTTGTTGTTCAAACAAAATAAGAACTTACTACAACTAATAAAGGTTGTTATTTTTTTTGTTAGCCAGTTCTGTCCTACTCCTGGGCAAAGGCCAAAGGCTCCCTCCATGCATTCCATCTTTCCCGATTCTGGACTTCTTCCCACCAGTTTTGGAAGAATCCGTCCAGTTCATCCCGCCATCTCCTTCGTGGCCTGCCGCGACGCCGTCTTACTGTCTCAGGGCTCCAGTTCTGTGTCACCTGAGCCCACAGTTTGTCTGGCATGCGGCAGACATGATCGGCCCAGTTCCATTTAAGTTGGGCAGCCTTATGAGCAACGTCTGCTATCCCTGTTTTAGAGCGCAGTATAGTGTTTCGAAGTCGATCCGTTAATTTAACACTTAGTATACTGCGCTCCATTGCTCCTTGGCAGACCTTGAATTGAACTTCTAGGAATTAGTCAAATACCATTTTTTTATATATCTTCCGCATAATTGGAAAGATGACACCATATACCAATAATTCTAAGACAGAATTTCTTTAAAAGAACGCTTGATTTTAGCTATGATAACCCGATTAATTTGCAATTACCTGTAAAATTAGATTTTTAGTCGCTTTGAAATCCATAAATAGTTAAGTCAATTGAGTAGTCAAAAAAGTGACGTCACTTTTTAATTTTACCATACAAAATCTATGGGGAAATCACGTTTTGGCAGATCATAAAAAGTATGTCAATTGACTGGTGGTGTTCCCCTATTGATTATGATCCCTATTGTGACACGCTCGGTAGATAGCTGCGTGTGTATTTCTACTTGTTTTTTTTTTAATATTCCGTGGTTACCTTGCACACTACTATAAAGATGACGTCATTTTTCAGACTAAAAATAAAAGTAGTAATTTCCACCCAGCAATAAATTTTGCTCAATGTTACTAGAGAACCGTCCCGGCTACTACGGAAACCCAGTCGACTTGTTCGCTTTAAATCGTTTTTGTAAGTAAGTAACCGTATTTGAGCTTCTAGCAAATGATTCTAGATGGCTCTGTATTCAATTACGCGTCTGGGCAGTATACGTAGTTGACGGCTGTCATGTGTCTTTTTACACACTTTTTAACAGAAGAGACAGTGCTTCTATGATCATTAACTGTCATTCAAGATGAGCTGAAACTCTACTTTAGAAGTTGTTCAAACAATTAATATCTAGGTGGGCCAGTTATGTCTAACAAAATAATAAAATATCTATTCTGTGAACAACAAACTAAATTACGTGGCAGTTCCAAATTTCATAAATGTTATTTCTTAGTTCAATTCCTTGATTATTTTTTAACAATAATTGTTCATATGACGACTTATCAAGCTGTACATTTAGAGTACAAGCGGACTTTAAAGTGAAACAAATGCACTACATCATTCTTCTACTCTAGAATATGCGGTATACTGCGTCACGCTACCCAACACATCCTACTAATATTATAAATGCGAAAGTTTGTGAAGATGTTTGGATGTTTGTTACTCAATCACGCACAAACCGTTGAACAGATTTGCATGAAAATTGGCACATAGATAGAGCATTCCCTGGATTAACATATAGGATACTTTTTATCCCGGTAATATGTTCCCTTGGGATAATCGTTCTTTTCACGCGAGCGAAGGCGCGGGCAGAAGCTAGTAAACAATATTTTTTCAATAGGGTGTTACCAGACCAATCGATCGATGGTAGAATAGATTAGTCGACGTCGATCGATAGTTTCTACCAGACCAATCGATCGATTGTCGATCGATCGATCGATGGTAGAATGGATTAGTCGACGTCGATCGAGCTGCTTGATTATTATTAGTAATGGATTATAGCCGGAGTTAATCGATCAACGTCGATCGATGCCATCGACTGGCAATCGATCGATTAGTTAGTCGAATGGTATTCGTCGATCAGCCAAAGCTACCACACCAATCGATCAACGTCGATTGATGTCGACCGATGGCATCGATCGATGATCGATCGATTGGTGAAGTAACACCCTTATACTTCAAGTAGTAACTCGTCGATTACATAGAGCTCAGCTTATACTGGTATTATATAGCTTGATATGTCATCATGCGTATGGTCGATAAGTATGACCGAGATAAGTATCTACACTGTCAAATAATTTTTGAAGTCGTGGCGAACACCCACCGACTTACCAAAAAGTTATCTCCACTACCTTTACCGACGACTCACTAACATACAGGGTTAAATAAGAAGATTATCATGAAAACCGTTTAGACCATGAAGCGTGCCTTTCTTTGGCGTCAAGGAATTGCTATCTCTTTCTAGTAACAGCAGTTTTTGGAGACAGCATAGTCTGGTGCAGATGAGTAGCCCGCTTCAAGGTCCCCAAATAGAGTTCCACAAGACTCTCTCTTTGATGTATTCTCCACTCTTATTATAAGCTTCTTGAGGTTAAATAATACTTATTTCATATCTGTGAAGTTTCACAAAAAAGTAGTGAAATTAACTGGAAGTTGTATACATGATATTGATTGAATGTTAGAGCAAAATTGATCTATGTCGCTCTAAAAATGTTATGTCAAGTGAACTAGGCTACCCTGCATTATATTGTGTCAAAAATTAAAGTCCGACCGTTTCACTGAGACCGTTCCTGAGATAGCTGCGTGGTGTGGTAGACGTGACAATTCGTCGCCTCAGTGCTTATTTGTCCTATCTACCATTAGTTAAATTTTACAGGAGAGACGTTTTTTGCTCTATTTTGATCAAAACCCAGTTTCTAGAATTGGATGTCTTTGTTTAGGCATGTATTCAGAAAGACGAATAAGCACTAAGACAACGAGTTGTCACAAGTTGACGTATCAGTGAGCTCTCGCGTTACGTCACCGCACCCCTCCCGCACCGCGCAGGTACAGACAGCGTCATCAACTGCTTACCCCCTTTACGAAGAAATTTTAATGCGTAGGGGGTAAGCAGTTAGTGACGCTGTCTGTACCTCAGTTACGGTCTCCGATAAGCGGTAGTACTATAATCCCGACTGAATTTCGGCAACGGTGGCCAATATCGATGGAGACTTGTCAAATACGCAGAAAATATTATAGTGCTCTTCACTCACTCTCATACTCCGATGGTTTGGTACTCCGACACGACCGGAGAGAGATTAGGCGCAAGACCAACGACTTAACTTGCTTGATTATGTCAAAATTATGATTAGATTCACGACACTGTTTTTAGAGAGTAGATGGGGCAGCTCTAGCGCCGCCATATTGTATTATCGTTGTGAAGAATAAATACTATTTATTTGGTCTTTTAAGGTGGTAATAATTAATTGAATAAATATGTGTCATCATCTGCCTAGCCTTTTGCCAACTATATTGGGGTCGGTTTCCAGTCTAACCGGATGTAGCTAAATACCAGTGTTTTATATGAAGCGACTGCCTATCGGACCTCCACAATCCAGTTACTGGGTAACACGATACCCCTTGGTAAGACTGGTTGTCAGACTTTTTGGCTTCTGACTACCCATAACGACTGCCAAAGATCTACAAATGACAGCCGGGACCAACGGCTTTACGTGCTTTCCGAGGCACGGAGGGAACTCGGTATGAAAGGGATGGTCACCCATCCACAGACCGACCGCGGCTAGCGTAGCTTAACCTTTGACCGATCGATCTGTACGACTTTAACTTAGCCACGAGCTCCTCCAATTGAATAAATATGTGTGCTCGATCTCTTATTCTAACAAAACTCCACAGACATTGAGAGGTATACTTATTTTGATATATTTTGTGTTTTAGCTTATTTGAAAATCAAAATTTAACCCTGTATTATAATAGCATGACTTATTCACACATAGTTAACGCTAATACGAGAGAAGTAGTGGAGGTACTTAAGTACTTTATTGAGTAGATACTTATGAGGGTCTTATGTGTATACTTGCATCTCAAAATATTCTATATTGCTGCATTAAGTCCTTAACTAATTAAACTAATGATTTTCACTGATTCTCACTGTAAAATTACATCCGAATTCATAAACGGCACTTAAGGGTAAGACGTCTGGCTGACAGCTTCTAAAATAAATATAATATAATGCTTAATATATATGCATATTAAACAGTTGCCTCGAGGGTTAGGCAGAGGTATACCTATAGAACCATAGTTCGCTAGTAATTATAGCTCGACCGGTTCAGTGAGACCGCTCCTGAAGTAACTGCGCGGTGCGGGAGGGGTGACAGTTGTCACAAGTTGACATGTCAGTGAGCTCTCGCGTCACGTCACCACACCCCTGTCGCACCGCGCAGCTACCTCAGGAACGGTATAACCTTATCATTTAAATTAATGACTGATTTTTAAGTTGATAAATGATTTTTAAGTTAAGTCTCTGAGTACAAAGGTTACTGTACCTTAATACAAGTTAGGACAACAGAGAGAGCAAAAGAACCAACTTAAAATTAAGATGCGTTTGCAAATCCAGCCCTTAGACATCTTAAAATAAGTTTTACTTTTGATTGACAGATACACACTGTCTCTGGAATGGAATTGGGGTTTCCTTTTTCTTGTACATTACGTTCCTTTCGCTTTGGGGTTCTGATTGCGTCATGTTCTTGATTTTCTGTAAAATAGAATAAGGACTGAAAATATGAAACAATAAATATATAGAGTACACACACGCATACATACACACCAGCACGCTTATGTCTATCTCTCAAATACTGCTTTGTATGTTTCATATTTCTTGTAAGCATTTCCTATTGTCATTTCTGTTCCACATCCTGGCAAAGCCGTCCGAAGCCATCCAAGGCGATCTTCTCCCTGAGTTTGCCTCGACCCCGCAAGTGTGTACAATAGGGTATTTTACTCTATACGAGAAAAAATCTATAAATATTTTATTGAGACAGTTTAGGCATAAAGCAGTCGGAAAATGTAAGTTTTAGTTCATAAAATAACAAAACAATTTTTTAAATTCAATTCAAAGTTTTCAGTATTTTTAATCTGTTATAAAACACCGTGAAACAGTAGCGGCCATGTTATTACGTCGTACGGCTGTGTAAACAAAAAATTGACAACTGTCAGTCAACCGATTGGCGTAATGTAGGATTTGTACTTTTATTATTTTTGGTATGGATACGAAAATGAATAAAAATAATAATAATAATAATAAAAATAATGAAAAAAAGAAAAATAATAATAAAAAAATTATAATAATTGAAAAAAAATATATATATGTCGGAGATGGTTTTTAATCTCAATTAATATTGTGGGTAGTTAACTAAATTTGTTATGATTTGTTTCTCTTATTATCAATTTAAGTGATTTTAGTATCAATTATTGTCTATTAATTCGAAACATGATTTATTGAGTACTCACTGTATGCACACTGATTTGTGGTTACTTTATTTCGATAATTGTTATCGATGGTTTTATTCAAAACAATTGTTGACATGTTACTTTGAATGTAAAACGAATTACTTTATGAAATCACTATTGTTTATTCATGACAATGATTAGTGTGTTATTGATTGCTTTATAATTAAATCTTATTAGATTTAGTACATTGTAGTGTTTTGTATCAAGTAAACGCGTGACGCACTTCCGTGCGGCATTGGATAGACTTGTATGGAGAGGTTGCAAGGTGGGGGGCATCGCCTTATAAAAGAGCGTGCACTCCGTAAGTATGGCAGTCGATCCTCGGATTCGACTCAGTAAAGAGTTCCTGCTCCCGACAATACTGTCGGTTTACCTGGTACAGCGCTGCTGTATATTCACATAGCTGTATAGGCTTGCTGCTAGCGAGCGATACACTTTGTATTTGGGTGGCTTATGCTACTGTACGAACTATGAACCTTAAGAGTTTGTTCGTTTATCATTGGGTGGCTTAGGCTGCTGTACGAACTATGAACCTTAAGGGTTTGTTCGTTTATCATTGGGTGGCTTAGGCTGCTGTACGAACTATAAACCTTAAGGGTTTGTTCGTTTATCATTGGGTGGCTTCGCCACTGTACGAACTGTGGGACCTTAATGGTCTGTTCGATTAACTGTATTGTTGCTGTACCTTGAACTTACTTTATTCTTGTTACTGATTACCATTTGCATTGTGTTTTCTTTACTAATAGTGTGTAATTGTTTTTACAGGTCTTGTTTATCGATAATGGGATAATGGGAACGCCCATACTCCTGACGATGTACTATACCGCTCGGCACTCGTCCTCGATCGCTCAGTGACGATCCTACATCAGAAGTGGGATTGCCTCTTAATGCTTCCGCATGGCTTCCCTAGTTATCGTATGTCTTTTCCACTCTTGTTATGACAGCTTCCTCTCTTGGGATTACCTAGCGCAGAGCTAAGGCTGTTTTAATGGCATTCATAAATCACCTACCCACATTCATTCATTTAGTTATTTGATTTTACATACTCCAACAGTTACCGCTACCCTTATTAACCTTTTATAGTTGTCAAACATAACAGAGATAATCTTTAACCGCTTATGCCAGTCGACATGTCACTTCGCTGACATCTAACTGAAATAGCCTAAGTTTCGAACAAATTGCTATTTGTACTGTACTGGCCCATGTTTCCAAATTTTATTTTCCGTGTTCATCTACTAGCATTTACTACCGGAAAACAGCCGGGAGGTTCGAGTGAAGATACTGTGAGTCTACCTTTGAGCAACTAATCATCCGTGATAAGTTGAAGTCCGTGATAAGATAAGTCTGATGTACCCACCACTGATGTGATGTTCTTTCAACAACTAATCTGGTGAGACGCTTCCATTTTGTTATGACTCTGGGTTTGAATGTACTTTCATTACTGATACATGTGTGGCAAACTTACTTATATGGTCAATGTAAAGTGAAGTTTCATGTAATACTGAATGCTTATTCAAATCATAGTATCATATTATGCCATGAGAGATTAAATTTAGATTTTGGGGTTATTATAACCGAAAGTATTGTTACCATTACAAAAGTTGAGATTGTAACGGCTATGCTCTATTCCTGAAACTCCGAATAAAATTGGTACTGATATTTCATCCGAATCTAAATCAGTGATAATACGACTATGTCAAATAGTTGGCTTTAGGCTAAACAAATAGCGTGATTCTGAGGTTTGAGGAATAGTTTATCTGAAAAGTAACTGTGTACCCCCTGATTGTTTACATGTGTTGTGTGGTAAGGTAATTACATGTGTTGTGTGGTAAGGTAATGTTACATGTGTGGTAAGGTAATGTTACATGTGTGGTGAGGTAATGTTACATGTGTGGTAAGGTAATGTTACATGTGTGGTAAGGTAATGTTACATGTGTGGTAAGGTAATGGTACATGTGTGGTAAGGTAATGTTACATGTGTGGTAAGGTAATGTTACATGTGTGGTAAGGTAATGTTACATGTGTGGTAAGGTAATGTTACATGTGTGGTAAGATACTAAACTTGTTTTGTGTTATCAGGTCTGTAGTGTTTGAATTTAAATTGATCAGAATGACCGAACGTTAAGCTGTTTACTTGAGCTCTTTTCTAATTGTTTACAGATGATGAGATTAACTATTCACCCAAGAACGTGTGAAGATGCAGGACTGCCGTGACACTGTTGATGTGGAGTAAGAAATTAAACTCTGTCCCGTGAAAGAAAGCAAACAGCCCTGGGTGCCGAATGTTTAAAGTTGGATACTTTATTATTGGCTACTTTATTTTGTTGGCTACTTTATTTTGTTGGCTACTTTATTTTGTTGGCTACTTTATTGTTGAAGACTTTGGTTGTAGATCCAAAATGATATTTGATAAAATCTTTGAGTAACAATGAACGAAAAATCCCTGAATGTCCATCAGTAACTGTTAATAATGTCAATGTTGACAATGATGATGATGATGATTCATCTGCTGCTGACATACTATAGCTGAATTGAGATGTCTATGTTGACTATTGTTTGTATTTGAATGTTGATCTTGACGCTTATGCGGGTTGTCTATGTTGACGCCTATGCGGGTTGTCTATTCGACTTCAAGTTACTTGTCGAATCCCATGGTGTGATTTCGGCTAGGAGACTATGTGTCTACTTTGGTTGAGCTATGTATTGTCTGTAACAGTATGGTTATTTTGACTGGTTATGATGCAAATTTTGCTAATGATTTTACTTCAGGACTAATTCAGGATTTTTCTTTACAACATACCTTTTGCTAATTAAAGCTTTTGGTCAGAAAGGCCGATCGATATTTACCAAGAACTTCATAACTACACGAGGACGTGTAGAATGTCAGTTCTGGCCGTGTCGGAGATGGTTTTTAATCTCAATTAATATTGTGGGTAGTTAACTAAATTTGTTATGATTTGTTTCTCTTATTATCAATTTAAGTGATTTTAGTATCAATTATTGTCTATTAATTCGAAACATGATTTATTGAGTACTCACTGTATGCACACTGATTTGTGGTTACTTTATTTCGATAATTGTTATCGATGGTTTTATTCAAAACAATTGTTGACATGTTACTTTGAATGTAAAACGAATTACTTTATGAAATCACTATTGTTTATTCATGACAATGATTAGTGTGTTATTGATTGCTTTATAATTAAATCTTATTAGATTTAGTACATTGTAGTGTTTTGTATCAAGTAAACGCGTGACGCACTTCCGTGCGGCATTGGATAGACTTGTATGGAGAGGTTGCAAGGTGGGGGGCGTCGCCTTATAAAAGAGCGTGCACTCCGTAAGTATGGCAGTCGGATTAGCCCGTGGCTTATCCTATATTATTTCTAACTACGTCTCGTTAGAAATAATAACCGCACGGACCGTTAAGTTTGGTCTCTTCTGTGTTCGTACTGGTACAACAAGTGGGTACTGGTGCGGGCACAGAGAGCGCCACCGCCGCGCTGCCCGGTGTGTGTAGTTTCACCGAAGTGGTCGCGGAGGCCACGCCCCCACGATGCCGAAGCCTGGCGCCCGCAGCTCTTTCGGCCGCGGTGACGCCGGCTCCCAGGAGCTCCAACCGGTGTTGGACCGGGCTACGTCGCTGCCAAACATCGGCCGCACGTCATCCGGTGCGCCGCCTGCCGGAGCTCCACCACGACCATCGGCTACCGGCCCACCGACGCCATCGGCGACTGCGCGCGTTTCGCCGACGCCGTCGACGAGCCGACAGCCGGCAGTGTCCATCCGCCCCCCGGCATTTCGTCCTGTGCCTATACAGGCCCCGGGACCTGTCGCGCCTACGAATCGCACCGCCGCGCCCACAGTGCGCTCCGCTGCGCAGGCGACGCGCACCCCCGCCCGCTCCGTAGCGGCACCCACGCGCCCCGCCGCGCCCCCTGCGCGTCTCGCCGCGCCTCCCGCGCGCCCCTCCGCGCCCTCTGCGCGTCTCGCCGCGCCTACCGTGCGCCACGCTGCTCTGCCTGCGTGCCCTCCCGCCCGACCCCCCGTGCAGCCAATGCGCCCCGCCGCGTGCGCACCCGTGCACTCTGCGCCACCGCGCTCCGCACAACCGGCGACCTCCACCGCGGACCAAGCCGCGACAACAACGGGCGTGCCGCAGTCGCCGCCCCCACCCAGAAGCTCCGCCCAGGACTCCCCCGCGATGCTCTCAGCATGCTCATCACGAGAAGGGTCTGACCTCTCGGTGGCATCTGGGGGCTCCGATACCGGTTGCCGAGACGTATCAGAAGATACACCCGTGCGAACCGGCTCTGTCGCCCCAAGTGACGCCCCGAGCCTCGAGTTAGAGGCACAACTCGATACCATCGCCAGAGCCCAGCGCCGACCCAGAAGCCCGGACGACGAGGCCGCTGAAGAGGCGAAACGCTACTGCACCGACCCGCCACTTCCGCAGCGCGAACCGCGCTGTCGAACCGGGGCCGGATCACCGTCTTTCGCCGAAGCTGCGCGCCGCTCACCACACCCTAGAGGCTCCACCCCGGACCCGACATCCTCTGCTGCACCCCCCGCACAAGGCACAAACGCAGCCAAACAAAAGAAGCCACGCTACCCTCCGTTGGTAGTGGAGAAGCTGCCAGACTGGGCGACTCATTTTAGGGCCGTGAGTGCTAAACTGGGCCACCCACCGAATGCCCGCCCCTACCAAGGCGGCATTCGCTTCTTACCCGAGAGTGCGGACGAGTACAGAGTCGTCCAGAGGTACCTCACCGACCTGGAAAAGTCGAGCGGCCTGTCTTGGTTCGCCTACTCTTTACCAGCCGAGCGCAACCTGAAAGTGGCCATCAGGGGTCTGCCGGCAGACACTGACCCCGCTGACATCGAAGAGGAACTCCGACTGCTGGGATATCAGCCGGAATACGTGCGCCACATAAAGGCGCGCGAGGGGAGGCCCGGCTGCATATTCCATGCAGTCCTTAAGAAGACGCCTGACATCAGGAGGATCTACGACACCACGGTTTTTCTATACATGCGTGGTGTCAAGATCGAGGCATGGAGGGGCAAGCGTGGGCCCGCTCAGTGCCACCGCTGCCAAAAGTTCCGGCACAGTTCGCACCACTGCCATCGCCCGCTCGCTTGCGTGAGATGCGGGGAAGAACACGCCGCCCGTGACTGCCCGCGCCCAAGGACGGAACCGGCCACCTGCGCCAACTGCGCGGGGGATCACCCGGCGTGCAACATAAGATGCCCCGTATTTCAGCAAGAGATACAAAACAAGCGTGCGGGCACTGTCGCCATCTCGCGGCAACAACGCCGCCCGGCCGGCACTACCCAGAAGCCCGACACAGAGGGCCATGAGGCCCCCAGTGCGTCGCTGATGGCTGCAGCAAACGGGCCCACAAACAGGGAAGCCCCTCCCTCGTCCTCGGGGCGGAGGAAGAAAAAGCGCGGGGGCAAGAAAAAGAAGAAGCCTCAGCCCCCCGCCAATCAGCTTCCACGACCGGACCATGCTCCTACTATAGCGCAGGCGACGACACACACCTCTGGCGCTTCTGATGGGAAAGAGGACCAACCGGCACCAAAGCCTCAGGCTGCCCCAGAGGCGGCACAAAACAAAGTTGTAGGCTCCAACGCCGCCCGCGACCAGCAGCGGCGCTGCGCACCACCACAGACTGGCGCTTTAAGACAGGAGCGTCACAAGGAATTTACCGCCTGCGCTATCCAGCTACTGATGGACCTAATTAAGGCCATCAGAGAGGGGCAAGACGCGGAATTGGTCATCCTCGACGGCCTGGCCGCTTTACTCACGCGCTGCCATGGCTAGGCCGTTGAGGATTCTACATTGGAACGCCCGTAGCCTTCGGAGCAAGGTCGCACCCCTCCGCCTCCTCCTCAAGGAACAGAAGATCGACGTGGCGCTAATCAGCGAAACTCTCCTGGGACCAGCGGACCAAATCAGGTTCCCAGGCTACCTGCTCTACAGGAAGGATGAGAAGTCGGCACTCGGCCACATCTACCGCGGTCTGGCGGTATTGGTGAAGCGAAGAGTCGTACATCAAGCTCTCCCTCTGACGTCGTTGGCAACTTTCTATGCGCTGGGAGTCCAGCTGCACTTGGCTGGCGAGGACGTCGATATCTACGCGTGCTACTGCCCGCCCGCAGCACCGCTTGACTTAGTGGAGCTGCAGGCGCTCCTGCATCGGTCGCCACACCCGACGGTCCTCGCCGGCGACATGAACTGCAAGCACCCGGCGTGGAACAGCCACACCACGAATCCCGGGGGGAGACGGCTCTTCGCAGACGCGGAAGCCTGTGGGTACACGGTGTCTGGCCCTGAGACACCCACCCACTACCCAGACACACGGGCCCATTCACCGGACGTGCTGGACATCGTGATCCACAGAGGCCTGAGCTGCCAGATCACCCAACAGGTGATAGACGACGAGATGCAGTCCGACCACCAACCAGTTCTCGTCGTCATATCAGAAATGCCGACCCGACTCTCTCCTCCAGCGCCACGTCGAAAAACGGACTGGAATAGGTTTAAGGAAGTGATGGAGACTACCACACCAACTTGGCCCATCGTCACCGCCGCAGACGTTGATGGACTGGCAGAAGAGACCACCGTTTGCATCCAGCGCGCCTACGAACTGGCGACAACAATAGTGACGCAGCCGCAGGGGTCTCTATATAAACCCCTGCCCAACCACCTAAAAGAGTTGATCGCCAAGAAGAGGCGCCTACGCAAACGGTGGCAAACTACTGGATGCCCGACTATGAAGTCCGAACTCAACCGTCTCGCGGAGAGAGTAAGGGCCAAGTTGCAGGACTTCAACGCCGAGAGCTGGGAGTCACATATCGACGCTGTTGAAGGAGACTGGCCTTCTATACACAGACTGTGCAGGCAGCTCTCGAACTCACCAGCTCCGGTGCGCCCGCTACTGCACAGCGACGGGGCCCCAAGATATATCGCAGCAGACCGTGCGGAGATCTTTGCTGAACACCTGGAGCGTCAATTCCAGCCGAACCCGACCGACGACAACGAGCATGTCGCAGCAGTCGAGAGGCACCTTGAGGAATACTTCGCCTCGCCGATAGCCCCAGAGGAAGACCCCATTTTCTTCTCGCCTTGCGCAGTCAGACGCGCCATACTGAAGACCAAGCCAAGAAAGGCCCCTGGAGCGGACGGTATCACCAACACAGTGCTGCGCCACCTGCCATACCGTACGGTAGCGGCACTGGCGCGCCTGTACACGGGGATACTGCGCACGGGGGTCTTCCCGACCAGCTGGAAGGAAGGGCGCGTCATAATGCTGCCCAAGGCGAACAAAGATGTGCTGAAGCCTGGGAGCTATCGGCCAATCACTCTGCTGTCAACATTATCGAAGGTGTTTGAACAACTCCTGCTGCGACATCTAACACCTCACTTGACGCCTCGCCCGGAACAGTTCGGGTTCCGCTCGGAACATAGTACGACTCTCCAGCTGTCGAGGGTACTGCACTTACTTACGGCGTCACTGAACAAGAAAGAACACGCAGTTGCAGTATTCCTCGACATGGAAAAAGCTTTTGATCGCGTTTGGCACGCCGGTCTGCTTTTCAAAATGTCGAAGTCAGACGCGCCCCGTCGCGTCGTAATGGTGGTCTCCTCCTTCCTTTCCCACAGGACCTTCAGGGTGGTGGTCGACGGTGCGCTGTCAGGCGTGCGCCAGATAGCGGCAGGGGTACCGCAGGGCAGTTGTGTCTCGCCGCTGTGCTACTCATGGTATACCGACGACATCCCCACGACGCAGGACACCACGCTCGCGCTGTATGCTGACGACGCCGCGTACATCGCAACTTCTATTAAAGCGAGACACGCGGCCGTCAAAATGCAGCGCGTCCTCAACTTGCTTCCCCACTGGCTGTCGAAGTGGCGTTTGTCGGTAAACGTGAGTAAGACACAGGCGCTGCTCGCTGGAGGCGCCCACCTCCCACCACCCTTACAGCTACAAGGAGCCGACATCGCGTGGTCACCACAGGCCAAGTACCTAGGAGTCACCATCGATCGTCGGCTCACCATGAGAAGTCACGTCCGCAAGGTCGCCGCAAAGGGCAGAGCAGCCCGCGCTCTGCTCCACCCGGTCCTCTCGTCCCGCCTCCCGCTGCGTGCCAAGTTGGGTGTATACAAGACGTATATTCGCCCGATACTCACGTACGCTGCCCCAGCTTGGCTCGCCCTTACTAGCGAGTCTAACAAAAAGCTCCTCCGCGCGCAGCAGAACCAAACGCTGCGGAAAATCACCGCTGCCCCTCGCTACGTGAGGAATAGCGTAATCCAGCGGGATCTTAGGATCGAGAGCCTGGACGACCACTGCAGGCGCCTCGCGTCAACCATGTTTGCGCGTGCCGACGCATCTGCTTGGCCTCATGTCAAGCATTTGGCGCCCTGGCATGCGCGCCCACCTGACAGGAGGCGCCTACCTCGCGACCTATTGCCGGACGCTGACGACTCCAACCCACCGGACTGACGCCTGAGTAAGCCGCCTTCACTTACACGCGGCTTACTCCCACAATAACACTCCACACACATACCATGCACCCAGTGTGCGTCGTGTTCTAAGTTAATATAGGCATGACGTGCACTGAACTCCATACATACGCAACTCCACAAGCGCATAAACTCACGCGTTGAATGTGCGGCGCGGGCTCGCAGTTCTATCGCTAACATGAACGGTGTAACACAACACATTGCCGCTCACACACACACAACGGCCCCTTAGTCAGCTCGCGTGACCGGCTCGACCTGGAAGCGTGTGCAGACGGGGGCCCACATCCTCAGCGGGGAGCGCCGTGAGTCGTCGCCTCTGTCGCTGGTCGTCTTCCGCTGGGCCTCCTCCGGGGAACCGGAGGTCCCACCTGGCGGAGACAGACCGCCGAGGTGACGTGAAAAACGCGGTACTGTAGTAAAGTACCGTGGCGCTCCTGCTGATTACCAATGCATCTACACACATTGGCATGTTGCGCCACCAACGCACCTGCCCCAGGCCAGGCCTAAACGGCCACCCAATGGACGTGCCCGTATTGACGGGCACCGAATGATACCGCGGGACAAGGGCGATGCCCGTAACCCGCCTGCCGCGCCCCCTGGCGGGGACGTAGCGACTACCAACGTATGGCAGTCGATCCTCGGATTCGACTCAGTAAAGAGTTCCTGCTCCCGACAATACTGTCGGTTTACCTGGTACAGCGCTGCTGTATATTCACATAGCTGTATAGGCTTGCTGCTAGCGAGCGATACACTTTGTATTTGGGTGGCTTATGCTACTGTACGAACTATGAACCTTAAGAGTTTGTTCGTTTATCATTGGGTGGCTTAGGCTGCTGTACGAACTATGAACCTTAAGGGTTTGTTCGTTTATCATTGGGTGGCTTAGGCTGCTGTACGAACTATAAACCTTAAGGGTTTGTTCGTTTATCATTGGGTGGCTTCGCCACTGTACGAACTGTGGGACCTTAATGGTCTGTTCGATTAACTGTATTGTTGCTGTACCTTGAACTTACTTTATTCTTGTTACTGATTACCATTTGCATTGTGTTTTCTTTACTAATAGTGTGTAATTGTTTTTACAGGTCTTGTTTATCGATAATGGGATAATGGGAACGCCCATACTCCTGACGATGTACTATACCGCTCGGCACTCGTCCTCGATCGCTCAGTGACGATCCTACATATATATGTCGGAGATGGTTTATAATCTCAATTAATATTGTGGGTAGTTAACTAAATTTGTTATGATTTGTTTCTCTTATTAGCAATTTAAGTGATTTTAGTATCAATTACTGTCTATTAATTCGAAACATGATTTATTGAGTACTCACTGTATGCACACTGATTTGTGGTTACTTTATTTCGATAATTGTTATCGATGGTTTTATTCAAAACAATTGTTGACATGTTACTTTGAATGTAAAACGAATTACTTTATGAAATCACTATTGTTTATTCATGACAATGATTAGTGTGTTATTGATTGCTTTATAATTAAATCTTATTAGATTTAGTACATTGTAGTGTTTTGTATCAAGTAAACGCGTGACGCACTTCCGTGCGGCATTGGATAGACTTGTATGGAGAGGTTGCAAGGTGGGGGGCATCGCCTTATAAAAGAGCGTGCACTCCGTAAGTATGGCAGTCGATCCTCGGATTCGACTCAGTAAAGAGTTCCTGCTCCCGACAATACTGTCGGTTTACCTGGTACAGCGCTGCTGTATATTCACATAGCTGTATAGGCTTGCTGCTAGCGAGCGATACACTTTGTATTTGGGTGGCTTATGCTACTGTACGAACTATAGACCTTAAGGGTTTGTTCGTTTATCATTGGGTGGCTTAGGCTGCTGTACGAACTGTAAACCTTAAGGGTTTGTTCGTTTATCATTGGGTGGCTTGGCCACTGTACGAACTGTGGGACCTTAATGGTCTGTTCGATTAACTGTATTGTTGCTGTACCTTTAACTTACTTTGTTCTTATTACTGATTACCATTTGTATTATGTTTTCTTTACTAATAGTGTGTAATTGTTTTTACAGGTCTTATTTATCGATAATGGGATAATGGGAACGCCTATAGTCCTGACGATGTACTATACCGCTCGGCGCTCCTCCTCGATCGCCCACTGACGATCCTACATATATATACATAATTTAATTATTATTATTTTTTCATTATTACACCTATTACAAAATTCACTTTTAATTATTTTTAAATGATATACAATTATCATATTTAATATTAGCTCATTTGATACAAAACGAACTGACGTCATTTACGCTAAGCAATATGGCGTCCAGTAAGAGGCGTTTTCGTCAAACTACGCGCGAAATTTGAAAATTTAAAATTTAGATGCATTTTTGTGGCACTTATCGATTGAATAAAAATTTTGTGTTTTTTTTTGGTGGCATTTTAGCACTACAGAATTTCATTGAGATACTTTTTAAAAATGGGTGTAATACCCTATTTCAATAGGGCATTTTACCAAAAAAATCTGATAAGTCCGTCAGATAGATTTCCATAAAATATTGGACACGTGTTTTTTCTTTTTTTACGTAAACAAAAAATTTAGACGATACAGTGCGTCGAAAACTCGTGTGACATCACTATGTCAGTACGCTTTTACTGGCGAAGTGACGTCACATACCCCCACTCATGATCTTTGATGCGTTTTATCTTCGTCAGTTTTTATTGATTTGATAAATCAAAAAATACGTATCCAATATTTTTCGATAATCTAACTGACGGACTAATTAGATTTTTTTGGTAAAATACCCTATTATAAAACTTGGGAACGGAGAGATTGTTTTTCTTCGTCATGGAGGTCCACCGTCCTGGAGGGTGGGGGCTACAACGACGACTATAACACCAGCCTATTATTATCCCAGTAGGGCAAAGGTTTATTTCCATATAGAGAAGACGATGGACGATATTTTAACTTTTTCTGTAACTGGCACCACTTTCAAACTTCCTCTAATATACTAATTTCTGACCTTATCAATACTGGTAACTCCAGAATACTCACTCACTCTTCTCTGGTTTCTGGCATCTTTTTAATTATTACTTTTTTGTTATTACCCTTGGTTGACTGGTAGAGAATGCCTAAGGCATTAAGGCTGCCTTTGTACCTTTGTGCATGAAGTATAAATAAATAAATAACACTACACATCCATTTCAACATTCTACGCAACATGCAATCTTTTTTCATCTGCCTTCTTCACTGCCCAACATTCCGATTCATACAGTACGACATGTCTTATCACAGAGTGTATAAAAAATGGAATACTCACAAGTAAATAGGAGGTGCTCCCCATATTTACTCTTCGTCCTCTAGCTAGGTATCTTGAGTCGGACAATACAGAGTCGCCTGCCGGTGTACACCTTGAATAAAACAAATATGTCGATTTAGTTTTAGTATAAAGAAAAACAACAAATTAGGTAAATGAAAGAGTAGCATGACATTTGGGGATACAATTGGGTAGTAGACAACTTCCCCAAAAAACACTAAATTTCACCACTGAAAACCCGATGAATTTTCAATTACTTAACTGTAAATTAGATATTTCGTTGCTTTGAAATCAATAAATTTTTAGTCAATACAGTTGGCAAGGCGTAAAAAAACCATTTGAATTGGCACCTTTTTAAACAAAAATATTAACCAATATGACAACATTAACCACACCCATATTACGCTAGTTATGTAAGGCCTGTATTAATGATCATTTATTTCGACCTACACAAAGATCGTAAAGAAAAAAAAGTAAATTAACATTATTATTATTATTCATAAAGAAACATAATCGTATCGTATTAAGAGCTCAACTATCCAAGTTGCAGACTCAATAGTTAAACAATGGCCAACGGTTCAGGAGCATTTCATTTTTTTTTGTGCGCATTGTGCAGCAGGTGTTCACATTGGTGCGGAAAATACAGTAACAATTTCTTACAAGGGAAATTTCTTTCAACCGGACACAAGTCGAATCAAAACTTTTTGTCTTCAAAATCATGGTGCCAGAAGGTGCCAGGGTTTTCGAGATAGACATTTTAGGTACACACACATACATAAATTTCTATACGGATAGTTATTTATATAAGTTATATGCAAGACAAAAACCTACATAAAACAGAATACAAATAAATGCAGTTGTCCTAATATGAGTGTCTAAAGTTCAAGCAAAGCAAATAGAGAAATAACTTGTATTCGCAAAATAGCTTTTCTTCCAAAGTGTTTGGTCTTTGTAAACTTGGTGCCAGAAGGTGCCAAGGCATGCGAGATAGACATTTTGGATAGAATAGCAACTATCCAAAATGTCTATCCCGCACTGCCAGATACCGATGCAGCTCGAAGGGTCGTGGTATTCTCGTCGAATGGTGCTCCTTGTGTTAAGAAATGTCAAAATTATATCTTCACCAAACGTCTTGTCTTCAAAACCTGGTGCCAAAAAGGTGTCAGGGTGTGCAGCATACATTTTGAAGGTCGGTTCAATATTTATGTTACACAACCGGACACTTATTTTAGTCGCAGGAGTCCAGATGTTCGCGTCCAATGATGCTCTCTAGTTAAGAAGTAGATACAAAAGTACACACAAAGATATATTTTATTTATTGCATTTCAATGGAAGATCAAAATGTACAAAAAATAATGCAGCTCTGAAATGCAGTTGTCATGTTATGAATGATTAATTATTCATTTATTACAACATGGAGGACTGAAAAGAGAAACAACTATAAAAAAGGAAACCATAGTCATACACATATGCCACGTTTTTAATTTTAGTTTCTTAATATATTTCTTTTTTGGCGCCAGTGACAGAAAAGTTGAAAGGGAATCGTTTGTCTTGGTATGGGCATGTGAAGAGAAGAGACGAAACTTATGTGACCAAAAGAGCTATGAATATTAATTTGGATGGATAGAGAGGGAGAGGTAGGCCAAAGAAAAGATGGGTGGATTGTGTGAAGAATGATATGAATGAAAAGGGAGTCAGTGAAAGCATGACGTTGGACAGGACGGAATGGAAGAAGAAAACATGTTGCGCCGACCCCAAGTAACATGGGATAAGGGCAGGAAAATAAAGAAGAAGAAGAATATTTTTCTTTTTTAATATCTGATTGTTATACGGTCTCAACATTGTTCGTTTATTAATTACTTACTGGAACTGCCTCAATTTTTTATATAAATGCAACGTTTGTAAAGATAAAAACAAATTATTTAGATTATTTTATTTAGAGTCGACAGAAGCCAATTATAAGTCTTCGCGTATGGACTTATATCAGCATTTGTCATGTGAAAATTCATTACAGTAACATAGCCAACTATTAATATAAATGCGAAAGCATGAGAGGATGAATAGATTTTAGTTACTCTTTCACACTAAAACGGTTGAATAGAATTAGCTAAAACTTTGGCTAGATATTCATCATCATCATGTCAACCTTTAGACGCCCACTGCTGGGCATAGATCTCCCCCAAGAGGGGTATAGATAGATAGAGATATAGATAGAGGGGGGTAGATATTGGTCCAGATTAAAACATAGGATTAATTTTATAATTTAGAACATTCTCAATTTAAAAAATATAAAAAGTTTAATTCTGAAGTCTTCGCAGACGAAGTTGCCAGCAGAAGCTAGTATTTTCATATAAAGTTTTAAAGTTACGTAAAGCAAACATATAAAACATTTTGTCTTCAAATCGCTTCGTTTTCACTAGATTTTTCTTCCAAAATGTATTTTTCTCTACAAAAACTTGGTGCCATAAGGTGCCAGGTTAGGTCCAATTGATATTTTGGGTAGAATGATGACTCACACACTTAAAAAAAAATTAAAACATTGTTTAAATTTAGCTTTTCGGAAATATTTGTACACGAGAAATGGTAAACGTATGACACCATGACAATCGTAACACCTTATGTACATTTTCGGAAACAGGTACATTTTCAGTTGGCAGTCACTTACCAGGGTATCGGTGCTGGTCACAAGGGTCCGGGTGGTCGGGGTCGGGGGGCGGAGCCCTGGTGAGCGCCTCGTCACCTCCCGGGAGACAGGTCTCTACCATCGCTTCGAGGCAGTTCACAAACAGTTCGCTGCTCTCCGCTGTACATTGGTTCTGAAGGAAATATTTTTTGATGGTGATTTTTTTTCTGTCTAGGAGGTTATTGGCAGTTTAGCCGAACTTTCTTGTTGTGCTTTAAAGTGGATTTAAGACCTCTAGCCGGAACAAAAAACTTATAAATATGCGATCATACATGTGGAGGTCCGTGAAATCCGATCCAGCCTGTCCCTTTGCTGTCCTCTCCCAGCGACGCTCTAAGCCGAGGCTCGTACCCCACAGGGGGTGCCCTTAGCGTGTAGTCGCTTAGTTTGTAAGTTATTTTGCCCTGGCTGGAGGCCCTAAAAATAATATTTTTTTAAGGAACCACAGGAAGTCCGGTTAAGCAGCCGAGCAAAGGGACCAGTTAGATCGGATCTTTGAACTCAACATATCATATTCAATAATAATAATATAATATGTGAGGACATTTCACACATTTACAGAAGTATTTGAATTCTTTTTCTATTTTTACTGCTTTTATTTTAATTAAAAAACGTTGCCCCATATTAGCAATTTCTCCAGTATCGTGGATGTGTTTACAAACATATAAATTCACATACATAAAAAGTCAGACCCGGAAGAACTACCTGTAGGCCATACAAATATTTGTTCCGTGCGGGAATCTAACCCGCGACACGCAGCACAGCAGTCGATCGCTCAACCACTGCGCCAACCATCTGATAAAAGTCCTTAAGAGGGCCCTTCCCAGTCCGTCTATGGTAAAGGTGAGCATTATAGAAAAAAAAAAAACGAGTGAGTGAGAACGCCATAATCATCATCATCATTTCAGAAAAACGTCCACTGCTGGGGGCCAAGTCTGCTATTTTTATAATTTCGTCATTCCAACACGATTCCATTGTCATTTTGCTAAAAGTTCGTAATCTGCTACATCCATAATGGTCGATCATTGGTCGGTCAATGGTCTCATAATAGAATTATGTTATAATGACATTGTCAACAAATTTGAACATTTATTCATGCCAGATTTCATTTATATATATTTTTACATATTATTTATAAGTGTTATAAGCAATCTGAAGTAGTAAGAATTTCGTAAACTAAGTCAGTCATTAATTTGTCATTATGTACGAGATTACCATTGTATATAATTTCTTTCAATGGACTGTCATTGGTTGACCATTGGAAAGTCATAATGACGCCATTATATTAGTAGATTACCAAACTTGTCAAAATCAACAATTATGAAATCAATGACAGACCATTCTGACACTATTGTAATAGCAGACTTGAGGCCCTGGACATAGGCTTCCCCAAGGGGGGGGGGGGGGGGTTGCCATAATTGCCACACTTGGCAGGCGGATTGGCGATCGCAGTATGGTTGTTACAAAAAGCACAGAGAATGCTGCTGCCCATTCTCTGGTAAGTCCCTTAGTTGCCTTTTACGACACCCACGGGCAGATATGGGATGGTGCTATTCTTTACGTCCGACACCACACGGAATATACGCCATAATATCACATGAAAAACGGCGCGCGGAGATTTCACATAACTTGTTCCAGGAAATACGTGTTTTTGAAAAAGCCTTACAATACGGTCAACGTATCTTGGCGCGTCTGAAGTTAGCTTTTTGGCTGCGCAATGGATGGAACTTTTAGGAACGAAATTGTCTACTGCGCAACTAAGCGGCTAACTTCAGACGCGCCAAGATACGTTGACCGTACTGTACAAGTTTTTAGAAACCTAGATATAAACCACAAGATACCTGTGTGTTCGAAATATCTGGAGAATCATTTTTTTACAACGCCATAATCACGTACGGGCGTTTGTATGGGAATTATGACGGGTTGGCGCTCTTAAACAGGGGAATTATAACAAACCTACTAAATCCTAGTAAAATAATAGACTTGCACATTTAAAATTTAATTAGTATAATGAATGAGATAAAAAATACAAATTAATATAAAAAAGACCAACCTAAAACACTCTAAAGAAGATAAGATTTATAGATGGTATGAAGGAAGGTATGCAGGAGGTCTTTAGTAAAGGAGGATGCTCGGAAGACGACAGCAGGTGTAAATAGGACGGGCAGGAAGGTGAGTTCAGGCAGGAAGACGAGGTCAGCTATGTTATTCTGTAAGAACTCACTCCAGTTCTCACTTCTGATTCCGCGGTGAAAACTGTTTAAGGTACTTTGTAACTCGATGAATACTACACTAGCGCCACTAAGTGAGAACATAGGCGAAGCGAACCATTATTTCGTTACTATTTTATCAAATACCAAATACTTTTCACTTCAGGTAAGTGAAATCGGAAATGAGTTAGGATTCGAATTCGCGGGTGAATTCTTACAGAATTTCACTACAGGACAGGCGCGTAGTCAGCTCCAAGATCGAGAGTAGAGGTCCCAGGCGGACCTTTTAGTGGGATCCCCTGAGAAGTGCAGGCACGCGTCAGAATTAATAAAGAAACATAACATACCTTAGTGAAAGGTCCTGCGAATCTCCACAGTCCTCCGAAGCCGCAACTCTGCATGTAATGCAACTGCTGCTGACTTGCGTCCTCACTCGCTATCATGTTCTGAAAGAAAAACACTAGTTTAGACTCCGTTGAGGAGAAATAATGCTCGGGCACTTATCATTGATCAATTGAGACTGAACTAAACAATGATGTTAATATAGATGACAGTTGGGTAGATAACACCATTAACCTCGACGCCAAAGTACGAATACCTACTCTATGGAATTACGTTTCTATACGTAATTCCATAGAGTAGTAATTCGTCTGTCATGTAGTTGTGACCGTGGCGTGCTGGGCACATCTTGGTTTGACATCTATATATGACTGTGGCGGTCAAATGGTTAACCAATAATTTCAAGACAGAATTTCTCTAAAAACACTTTATTTTAATCTTAAAAGTTTAGTTGCAATGTTTAGTTGCAATAAACAATAAATAACGCAACCACGACACAGGAGTAATTTCCAGTGTGGGGCAACGTTTGAAAAAAATAAAAAAAGAAATTGTATGGAGTTGACGTTTGCTTACTAGATGTCACGTGATGCAAATATGTCAACTGCATACTATTTGACTTTTCCGTAAGCGTTGACGCTAACAGAAAGGGCTCTTGTCTACAGGCCGTCTGGTATAGTTGAACTTAACTTAGAAACCGATGGATGTTTGGAATGAAAAGGAATAGAGAACAAAAAGTTCATTAATTAAATTGGACCCAATCTCTTTTGGCGTCTCTACATCTAAAAAGATTACGTTACCTGTATAATACTCTGCACAGCACTCAGTATCAGCTGGTCGTGACAATGCATCAGAACGTGGTTGATTTTCATGTCTAGGAGACTGTGTCTGTTAATGAAAAAAATATATGATTGGTTAGGTGGTTCGACCTTTGAAAATGGATGAGCTAAATGGTCCGTGCGTCATGTTCGTGAACGGGCGCCGTCAGCTGGGACTGGTCATTTCTGAAATGTCTCGGTTATTTAACATTTATTTTGGATTGTTTGTTATGATTTTCTTTAGTCCTCTATTAACGAGCGCGACTTGTTCCATTGTTCTCACATAGTACTTGAGATTTAACATGAATTATATAATAATATACATTAATAATAATTATAATATGTATGTACATTTCACACACGGCCATCTGACCCCAAACTAGGGAGAACTTGTACTATGGGTGTCAGACAGCTGATATACTAGATATGCTGATATAATAGATACGTATATAGATAAACAACACCCAGACACAAGTGCTCAACACACAAATATTTACCCTGGGCGGGAATCGAACCCGCGACACGCAGCGCAGCAGTCAATGATGTAATCTAAAGTAACATTTTATTGAATTTTAAGTGATCATGCTCGTAATTCTCCATAGAAATTCACTGTTTGGAACGAGCATCAATTTTGTGACTGACTAATAACATAATATTGCGTTGATTCTGCCAAGGGGCCAAGAGCTAAGAATACTACTTACATAACTGGGAAAACTTTCGGAAACACGACCGATCCCTCTGCCAAGTACTGATACAGAATTCTTATCTCGTCCTCATCTGTAAAAAAAACCCTTTCTTACATATAGACAGACAAAAAGTAATCTCATAAGCGTTTAGTTTTGGCCCTTTTGAGGTACGGAACCTTTTAAACAGGTTGTAGTGACCTCATACATAGTCGCATCAACACGTCCGACCGCGGCGGCGCGCGGCCGAACACTGACACCGCGGACGTGTCGTACGCCACCTGCGACGGCGCGGCGACCGCAGTGGCCGATCGGCCGATGAGAGACCACATGTCAGCGCGGGATCAAGCTAGTGACTGAGCGCGCGCGTTTTTTTTTTTTTTTTTTCGGATTGGCATCTCGCAGGTCAACCTTTGTGTACTGCGCTATCATCGTGTGCCTTCCTACCTCCGCCGCATAGTTGGGGCTTATTTGTCCGAGAGGTGTGTCACCTACGTGGGACGTGATGGCGAGCACCAGCGCCGCATGTCGTGCGGTGTTCCGCAGGGTTCCGTTTTAGGACCGCCCCTGTGGAGCATCGGGTACGACTGGGTGCTGAGGGGCGAGCTCCAGCCGGGCGTGGACCTGACGTGTTACGCTGACGACACGCTGGTCACGGCCCGGGGGAGTTCGTACAGGGAGGCAGCGTTGCTGGCGACGGCTGCGGTCTCACAGGTGGTGAGCCGCATCCGGCACCTCGGCCTGGAGGTGGCCCTCAACAAGTCGGAGGCCGTGATCTTTCACGGTCCTCGGCGGGCGCCGCCGCCGGGATCACACATCGTGGTCGGGGGGGCCAGAATAGCTGTCGAGTCTACCATGAAGTACCTTGGATTGGTGCTCGACAGCCGATGGGATTTTGGCCCTCATTTCCAGCGGCTGGCGCCCAAGTTGTTGGGCGCGGCTGGGGCGTTGTCAACGCTGCTTCCCAATCTGGGGGGGCCGAGCGCCGTCTGCAGGCGGCTCTACGTGGGGATCGTGCGATCGATGGCCCTTTATGGGGCCCCGATCTGGGCGGCAGACCTGACGGCCGGAAGCATCGCCGTGCTGCGAAAGCCGCAACGAGCGATGGCCGTCAGAGTCATCAGGGGATATCGCACGATCTCCTACGAGGCGGCTTGTGCACTGGCCGGATCCCCGCCCTGGGACCTGGAGGCGAAGGTACTCGCGTCACTGTACCGGTGGCGCGAGGAAGCGCGGGCGCGGGGCGAGCGACCGATGCAGCGACACATGGAGCTGCGTCGGTCTCAGCTTCGCGAGGTCCTGGTGGCGGAATGGCGGGACAGGCTTTCGCGCCCTACCGCCCGCCTCGCCATCATCGAGGCGGTCCGGCCAGTGCTCGAGCGCTGGCTCGGGAGGAGGCACGGCTCCCTGTCGTTTCGGGTGACGCAGGTGCTCTCGGGGCATGGTTGCTTCGGGAAGTACCTGTGTCGCATAAACAGGGAGCCGGACGCCCGGTGTCACCACTGCGTCGACTGCCGGGAGGACACGGCGCGGCATACGCTGGCAGAGTGTGCCGCTTGGGAGGAGCCGCGCCGTGTCCTCGTCTCAGAAGTAGGCAGTGACCTGTCGCTGTCGGCCGTGGTCGAGTCGATGGTCGACAGCGCAGAGTCCTGGGACGCGGTGGTTTCCTTCTGCGAAAGTGTCATGTCGCAGAAGGAGGCTGCGGAAAGGGAGAGGGAGATCTCAACCTCTCACCCTGCCCGCAGCAGGCGCACCGGGCGTCGGCGGAGGGCGGATAATGCCCTCTTCCGGCCCCCCTAAATGGGTCCAGGGGCGGCAGACTCGGGGACGTCTGTCGCCCCCCACATACACCAGGACCCGAGGTGGCGGCGCGTAGTGTTCCACGCGCGCCACTCTAAGATGTCCGGGGGGGAGTCTAACACCTCACTCCCCCCCTGACCCGAGAAGTGGCCCGCTGCAGCGGGCCGGCACTAGCCGGGGGTTGCGGAAGTATCTCCAGTTCCCGCGACCCCCGACGTAGGTGTGAGATGGAACACCGGGGTGGTTTTTAGTCAGTAAGAGTCTGATAGACCCCTTCGCCCGCCCCAGGGCGGAGGACATCCATGAGGATTTTCCACCCCGTACCAAAAAAAAGCTTACAAACTAAGGGACTACACGCTAAGGGCACCCCCTGTGGGGTACGAGCCTCGGCTTAGGGCGTCGCTGGGAGAGGACAGCAAAGGGACAGGCTGAATCGGATTTCCATTATTTAGGGACGAATTTAAATCTACAGGCTCAGCGGCGCGGGCTGGCACGAGCAAGGGTCGGGGAGGGGACGTACGGGGTCGTCGCGGCGGGCCTCGGCGGCGAGGACGGAATGACGGCGGTCTGTGCCTGTGTTTCTTAACTGTACTGGTGGCCTTATTGCTCTCCTGGAGGAGAGTAATAGCATCGTCAGGATCGGTCAGAGTATGTCTCGGTCGTCGAGTCTTACTAATACGGGAGGGAGTGTACCGGGCGGCCGATACGATTGACGGGTTAGAGTGCTTCTCAGCAGTGTCGAAGAAGCGCTTGGCGGAGCGTTTCATGAACTGCTGGATGGTGGTTATTTTTAAATCGAGATGGAGGTTCTCGTTGCGAAGGTAAAAAGGGGCTCCTGTGATTCTTCGCAAGAAACGGTTTTGGAGGTTCTGCATCCTATGGAGACGGTATGGTTTCGCGTGTGCGAAAACAGCACAGGCGTACGTCATGATGGGACGAATGCACGCCGTGTAAATGCGCAATTTGCACTTGAGTGACAATTGCTGCGTGCATTCAACATGAAGTAGAGCCTACCGAGAGCGAAAGCGGCGCGCGAACGCACCGTCTTTATGTGCTCTCCGAAAGTAAGATGGTGGTCCAGAATCACACCTAGGTATTTGGCTTGCTTCTCCCAAGGGATAGGCTTACCGAACATGGTTATCGGACTGGGCAGAGAGGGGGACGAGCTATGCAGTCTGGGTTGCGACCCAAGTAATAGATGGCCGTGTCGTCAGCGAATAGAGCCAACTGGGCCTTTTTATCTTTGGGGATGTCGCTGGTGAACAGCGTGAAAATGAGGGGGGATACTACGGAGCCCTGAGGGACGCCAGCGCGTATCGGGTGGGGTGAAGAGAGCGCACCCTCGATGCGATAGCGAAAGGTGCGATTCGACAAAAAGTCTCGCAAGATGAGCACGAGACGATCTGGCACTCCGAGTTGGTAAAGCTTGTATAGTAAGCCGTTGTGCCAGACTTTGTCGAATGCTTTCGCCATGTCAAAGAAGAGCGCACCCGTCATCAAGCCACGCTGAAAACCAGCGCTTATGTGCTCGACGATGCGGTGGACTTGTTGGACGCAGCTGTGTTCGGTTCGAAAGCCAAACTGCTCGTCGGGAATGAGACTCTTTGCTTCGGCAAAGTCTTTGAGCCGCTTATAAATAAGCCTCTCGTAGATTTTGCCTAGAACATTGAGTAGACTAATGGGACGGTAACTGGTGGGATCAGACTTGGGTTTGCCTGGTTTCGGAATGCCGACAACGGTGGCCTCTTTCCATGCCTGAGGAAAAATGTTGTTGCTTAGAGCGCCATTGAAGATGGCGGTCATTAGCATTATGAGATGGGCGGGGAGGAGTTTGAACACCTTATTGGTGATACCGTCAGAGCCGGGGGCTTTCCGAGGTTTGAGCCCTCTTGATAATATCGTGCACTTCGTCGGGAGTGACAGGAGGCAGAGGATAATCAGGGTCTTCAACGGGTGGGAGAGAGGCTCTACGTTCGACTTCGGCGTCGACCTCAGAAAGGTGAGTTTCGACTACTGGTTGAGAGCTGGGGGTGTATTGAGACTCTAGGCTGTCGGCTAGACATTCAGCCTTTTCATCGTTGTCGAAGGCGACGCTATTGTCGCAACGAATGAGAGGGGGCATGGAGGCCTCGTTAGAAGAACGGAGCTTCCTCTGGAGTTCCCAGAAGGCTAGGTGGGTGGGCTCGAGTTCGCTAAGTGTCTTGTCCCAGCGGCTGGAGCGCAGCTCTTCGATGCGTTTCTTTACAGCACGCTGTAAAGAGCGCATGTGAGTCTTGTTCGCATCACAGGGGAAGGCACTGTACGCACGGACGGCCGCGTTCTTCTCGGTCAACAGATCACGCACTTCGTCAGGCAGTTTCCAGCGATGATCGCTCATCGCCGGAACCTCCCTTGAATAATCGTTCAAGACGGATTGTACATGATTTGTGAAAGAGTCGATCGCGCCCGTCGTGTCTGCGACTGTCACCAAGTGGTCGGGGATAGCGTCCAAGTGAGGCGACGTGGTGAATTGTAGGCTTTCGCTTACTTTCCTCCAGTCGGTAATAATTTGGGTCGGAGGGGGCTGGCTAGGGTCAGAGGGACCTGAACGGGGAGCTAGTTCTAATATCACTGGACGATGGTCGGAATTAAGCTCGTGTAGCGTCTCTATAGATTGCAAACGGAGGTTCACATTCTTGAGCAGCGCTATATCGAGGATGTCGGGAAGAAGGTTGGCATCGTGGGGGAAATGAGTGGGAGTCATCGGGGCGATGACGTCGAAGTTCAGTTGGGAACAGAGGTTAAACACGATCCTACCTCTGGAAGAGGTCCTGTTACTATTCCAGGAGGGATGTTTGGCATTGAGATCGCCCGCCAGTAAGACGGAGTCACCCAGGCCAAGAAGAGCAGAAAGGTCATCCTTGAGGAGGATAGGATCATCCTCCGATGGTGATGGAGGGACGTATGCTGATATAATAGTTAACGGCTGATGACCGGTCATGCCGAGCCGACAGACAGAGACCTCGAGACGAGCGAGAGGAGGGTCCATAGGAATGCATGAGCGCGCGCGCAGTCCGGTGAGAAACTTATACGACGGCGCGCCGCCGCACCGACACACCGACCGGCAAGGCATAGTATGGAAATTGGAACAAATACTATGCATCACGCACGGCGAGCCCTGATTGGTCGATTCCAATTACGTCGTATGTCTCCAACACCACTATGTACAAGGCACTACAAGTCAATATAACTAGACCAAAATAAATCCAATTATTCACATCGTCATCTGAGTTTTATTCTCATACACCGACAAGCTATCCCCAACAAGGTAATCTTTAAGCAAGTCACCAAAATCAGTTGAGGTATGCTAAATATGAATGTACTGCATTATCTTGAAGCTGTGCCTGGCGTCGAAAATCCATCAATTACACTCTGTCCACTGGTTTAATCGTTTTTTGACAGCTGCAACTAGTGAACAATATTTATGTTTTTTGTAAAAACTGATACGCATACCTGTATTATAATGTCTGTAAGAGGTCATAAATAAGATAATCCAACAAGATTAGGCAGTTTATATATTTATTTTATAACACATTTAAGGTAATCGGGAATAATTACATTATAAGGCGGTTGTCAAAAAACCAATAACCCCATGGACAGGGTATAGTGGAAATAAGTTACTGAAAACGAACAATAGGTTCAGATTAAAAATAGCGTCAAACAGTTTATTTTTTTCTGTTGTTAAAATAATAAACCTTATCTTCGTTGTCTTGCACATATAACTTTAGTTTCGATAGACGATGGAAATAAGATACAACAACAAAAATAAAATCGTATAATATGTTCCTTGATAAAGATATTTATCACCTATTAGTTTTTGAAGGCGCTTGTCTTTTTTAACCGACTTCAAAAAAAAGAGGTTCTCAGTTTGACCCGTTTGTATGTATGTTGGTCCGCGATTATCTCCCGTATGGCTAAACCGATTTTTTGTCAAAAAGTTTTTGTCTATTGCTGTAAATGGAGACAAAAACTTACCAGTAGTATACTTGACGAGCGTAGCAAGCACGGTGAGCACGAGCGCTTGCGTGGTGAAGTCGGACAGCACAGACGGGTCGAGCAGACTGTTGCTCTCGGGGCTGCTCGTGTCCTTGTCCGTCGATGCTTGCTGTACCAAAATAACATGTAAACTGTAAACATAATAATAATACAGAGGCTTACATCAAGCTACAACAATCTGTCAAATTTCTTCGATAGATTTTCAACTTTATTATAAGAGAATAAGATTCATATTCAATAGGGTATTACACCCATTTTTGAAAACTGTCTTAATAGAATTCTGTAGTGCTAATATGCTACCTAAAAAAACAATTTTTTTTTATTCAATCGATAAGTGCCATAAAAATACACATACATTTTAAATTTTCAAATTTCGCGCGTAGTTTGACGAAAACGCCTCTCACTGGACGCCATATTGCTCAGCGGAAATGGCGTCAGTTCGTTTTGTATCAAATACGCTCATATTAAATATGAAAATTGTATATAATTTAAAAATAACTAAAAGCATATTCTAATAATTAAAAAATTACGTCGGTTACGAAAATTATAAAAGTACAAAGCCTATATACGCCAATCGCCAATTTTTTTGTTTACACAGCCGTTCGGCGTAATAACATGGCCGCTACTATTTTAGGTGTTTTGTAACAGATTAAAAAAACTGAAAGCTTTGAATTGAATTTAAAAAAATATTTTGTTATTTTATGAACTAAACCTTACATTTTCCGACTGCTTTATACCTAAACTGTCTCAATACCATATTTATAGATTATTTCTCGTATAGAGTAAAATACCCTATTGATACGAAAGCCATTTGAGTTTAGTGATGCGACATCTTTGTTTTGATATTAAGTTTATTGATATAATTAACGGTAGGTACTCGCGTCGTGTTCTCTGTTTACGCTTGTTGTACCAACATAATAGACACATTTTAGTTAAAATTAAGCAATTTCTTGATGTTACCGTGTTTTAATGCACAATTAATTGGTCACAATTCCGCCAATTATATTCCGGAAAGACGCAATTTGTGCGCAATAAATTTTCTTTATTTCTTTCAGCCATTCACTCACTCACTCATGGCAGGCACTAACTTAATCATTCATTTAGTATCAAATAACTTAATAAGTCACTCATTCAATTACTCGCTCACTCATTCAAACATTCACTCACTCATTTCAACCGATTAACCGAACAGCTAAGAGCTTAAGTGTAATCAATAAATACTTCTTCATTATAATTTGAAACTACAAATAGTCAAGTACGTTATTAATACCTTAGTAGAAGTTTCAGGGTAGTCGCTGTCTCCTGACTTGGTGGAAGGTGGTCTCTCGGTGTCATCTGTGCTGCCTGGTGAGCCGCGGCCATCGTCCTCAATCATCTGATGAAAAAGATTGGGCGGAAAACGATAAATATGGAGACTTTGAAAAAGAAACGAATGAGGGTGTGTGTGTTTAACAAAGTGGCCTCCTTTTTTATACAAGAAAAGAGAGAAGCTTTTGTCCGCGACGTGAATGGTAGTTATGAGAACAACCGTCCTTTCTCCATTAAACGAAACGTGAGTATTGTTACACAGTGAGTTAATCCGTTGTTCTTAATCTATAACCGTCCTTTCATTATCATTCCAGCCGAAAGACGTCCACTGCTGGACATAGGCCTCCCCCGCGTGTCGCCACATTGACCGGTCCCGTGCGACTCGCATCCAGCGGATCCCCGCTACCATTACCAGGTCATCGGTCCACCTAGTGGGAGGCCTTCCAACGCAACGTCTTCCGGTTCGCGGTCGCCACTCCAAAACTTTTCGGCCCCATCGGCCATTCGTTCTGCGAGCAATGTGCCCTGCCCACCACTTTAGTTTTGCAATTCTTCGGGATACGTCTGTAATCTTGGTTCTCTTGCGGATGTCCTCATTTCTGATTTTATCACGCAAGCATAGCCCTCTCCATTGCCCTTTGGGTGACTTTAAGCCTTCTACTTTTTAACCGTCCGTATTACCAGACACAATAGTTAAGCAATCTAAATTCTCCCATCCCTACTCCATCATCGGACGAGCAGAGATACGGCGAAGCTTCACCGCTATATGGTTGAAGTTCCACGGTCTCGAACCTAGCATTTCCACATGTATTGTGCGAAATCCCGGACCGTGGAATTCTCTACCCGCTTCTGTGTTCCCCGATAAGTATAATCTGGGTATCTTCAAAGCACGAGTGACCCGGTATTTTCTAGGCAAGCGTGCTCTACCTTAGGCCGCATCATCACTTAAGATCAGTTGAGTTGCGGTCAAACGCAAGCCTATTAGTCTGTTAGTTAAGCTTACATGCTTTTTTATGGTGTCGGGGCTCTTGGATAAGAGAAACCCTTACAGATGGATGGGTCAGGGTTAAGCTACACTTGCCACTGTCAGCCCGTGGATCTATTACATACCGAGACGCTTCCGTGTCTCAGAAACCACGTGAAGCCGTTGGCCCGGCTGTCATTCGCAGATTTTTGATAGACGTTATGGGTAGTTAGAAGCCAGGAAATGTAACAACCAGTCTTACCAAGCGGTATGGTGTTAGCTGGTAACTGGGTTGTGGAGGTCAGACAGGCAGTCGCTCTATGTAAGACAATGATATTCAGCTGCATTCGGTTAGACTGAAGGACGACCCCAACATAGTGAAATTCCTGTTTAGCATTTCGCAGCTATGTTGGGGTCTACTACCCAATTGGGTAGATGCCACAATTAACCAATAATTCCAGGACAGAACTTCTCTAAAAAAACACTTAATTTTAGCCCTAAAAATCCGATTCATATCTGGGGGCACGGCCGTGCCCCCGCCAAGACGAACCAGGCGAAGCGCAAGAGCACTACCTACCTTTTCTCGAAGCTCTTCGTCGTTTTTTGAACCTTCATAACTTGGGTTAGGATTATATCAGATAAACAAAATTCACAAGATATGCTGTCTATAGTTAACGTACTAAACATAAGACGAGACCATATAGCTCGCACTGTCAAAAAGTTATCAGATCTCATGTAGACCCAAGCTTCTAACTTTGCAAACCTTAGGGTTTGCAAAGTTAGAAGCTCACAAACTTTAAATCCTTAGTCAAAAATGTGGCTTGGACTTTTCACTATCGTCGTATGGGCGTAAGGTGAAAAATGTGTTCACTGTTCAATTATTTTCTGTTACACAATAGTTCTTGTAGTAACGAAATAGCCAAGCTACATATTTTGACTAAGGTGTAGAGTTTGTGAGGTTAGGGTTTGTAGAGTTAGAAGCTTGGGTCTACATGAGATCTGATAACTTTTTGACAGTGCGAGCTATATGGTCTCGTCTTGGCAATATTTTACATGAAAATGTTTTTGGTGGGATTCAATTTACTGCAAAATTAGATTTTTAGTTGTTTTGAAATCAATAAATAGTCAATTGAGCTGGCAAATGACAACCTACAAGTGACGTCATAAGTATAAATTGCAATATAAAATCTATGAGGGAATTGCGTTTTGACAGCTCATCAAAAGTATGTCAATTCATTGGTTGTATCCAAAAATGATAACTTACATCAAACCCACTGTCAGCATCACCTTGCTCCCTTGCCGACTCGCCGGTAGGTCCATGCTGCATACTATGAGCTCTGCCTTCGCTGTCCTGTACGCAGCGTGAAGATATTAGTGTACGTGCGCAGCAGAAGTGGGACACACAGGGACACGTAGGCGGTGTGATCTCGAAATTTGTTACGAGAAAATTACAAAAACTAATAATGTTATTTTTTTCATATTCTAATTCTTTTACTGTTTGTCACTGGTGGAGACGGAGCTCTTATGCTTCGAAAGGGCTCTTTTATCTTACCTTAAAAAATTACCACCCTTGATTGACTGGTAGAGATGTAAAAAAAAATTAACAAAGTATACAGGTGGTGGTATGTATTCTTCAAAATCAAATTATTGAACGCTTTGTCTTGCCGTTAATTACGTACACATATTTTAAGTACTATTTTATACGAACGAAAACATTAACATTTCAATTTAGTTACTTTTATTTGTCAGCTAAGTTAACGTTCACTGTACAGCAGGTTTTAATAACCTCTTTCTGATAAAAGGACTAAAACTGATCTAATAAAAGTACCGTTTTTCCTTTTGAGATACGAAACCCTAAAAATGTGATGTGAAAAAACCGAATAGGGTGGTAATTGTCACTTACTACGATTATGGCAAGATTCATGAAAAAATATGTACAAAAAGTAAAAATAACGTTAACATTTCGAGACCACACAATACGACAAACATTTTGGACGTGGGGTGGGGTGAAAGACATAATAAAAATAGACATCAGGGTAAGATTCGGAAGCATCTATCTATTATATCACTTTAAAAATCTATATATTTAACTATTTCATTTCTCTTTAAAAATATTTTAAAGTAGCTAAATCTAGAAGCGCGTTGTGTGTTAAGCTGGCTTCCCACGGTTCGTGACATCACTGATACACACGCCAATTTCACAAACAAATTTACACCAAAACGATTTTTATTTTCAATATCATTGGACCGAAATCACAAGCGCCGTGGAGTTGTTCCACCTCGCCAGGGACAAGGAGAAATTTTCAAGGCTGATGTCTGATCGATGTTTAGTAATTGGAGAAGAACGACAAGAAGAAGAAGATAAATCATTGGATTGCAAACAAGGTGACAGCCAATCTGCAGTGCTATTCTGTTACAATCTCGCTCGGTGAACTCCTAGGTGACGTGAGCTGTCATCCGTCGCGATGCTAAGCACTACAATCATAAGCGATATTTATTTTACTTTTTATTGCTTTTTAAATTTTAAAATGTTTTTATAGTCATGTTTAGACACTTAATAAATAGGTTTTAAATTGATGGAACACGAACAAAATGGTCGTTAAAAATAGCTGAAAAAGTAAAACAAATATCGATTATGATTGTAGTGCTTTGTCAATCCCTAGCATCGGGACGGATGACAGCTCACTTCACCTAGGTGTTCACCGAGCGAGATTGTAACAGAATAGACATACTGGTGTTAAGTGGTCACCGCTGCCCGAAGACAACTTCAATACTAGAGGCTTTGCAGATGCGTTGTCATTCCAGACACAAAACGAGGTTAAAATGTCTTTGTGCCTGGTATTAGACGCAGCAACGCCGCTTTGCGGCAGAAATATGTATTGTGATATTATTTAACAAAGAACTGTATTATTACTATATCATAAACATTGACATAGCAGGACGTGAGTGTCAAAACCGCAGCCGCTCACATACCTACAATTTTGATCTTTACGTGGCGAGCTACACGGTGTAAATTGGTTTAGGAAATACATGTTTTTTAGTGAAATCACGCGCCGTGGGAAGTCACTTTTAGATTTTTGTCTTGTGGCGTTTGTTGCTAAGTGTCCGGTTTAAGTACAAACAAAACATTGTCTCTTTTATATAAATATGCGAGTCCTTGTGTTTCTGGAACATCAAATAGTGCATGTGATTTGTGTTTATATTATAGATAGGTACATATATACTACAGTGAATTATCGTGTAGCTAGAGTGTACATTTTTAATAATTTTCCTCAGCGATTTTGACTGTAATTTTGTTTGTCGTTGTTAAAATAATGATTTTTATATATATTTCCCTGTAAATTGTTTGAATGTGAGAGTTATTTTTGTATCCTTGGTAAAATTGTGAGAAGAATAAATAAAAACAAAAACACCGTATTATTAAGGTCGATATACACTTAAGCGGGTTGGTGATTCGGTTCCAGCATTCGCATGAAAATGCTGTTCCGAATGTCCGACCCACTTATGTGTAGGATGGCGACTTTACATAATTATGTGGTCAATAAATTCGACTACAGATGAGTAATGAGTACGTTGTTTAAATATTAATTAACGAAAAGCTATTTATTGTTGTTATCAGAATGGCATCGTTATCTTATCCGGTTTCGCGGACGGTGGCCTTCTGCTTATTCAGGCAAGCACCCGGGTTGAGCTTGAGAATTTGGCTGACACATTCCTTCGCTTATTAATAAATTCTTCTCACAATATTATTAAAGAAAACTATGTTAGTTTAATAGCCAATTATTAAGGGTAAACCATGCAGGTTTCAATTTTGAATAATTTAATATTACCAGGATATTGGATTTTCTAATGGATACTATTGTAATTTTAAAGGGTCACAATATTTTAGGGTAAAGGGTAATTTAACGTTGTGCGATAAAAATATATAAACTAAAACTATTATTACTATTATCAACATTACTGTTTATTTAATTGCAGGTTCAAGGTTAAATAAAAAAAAAGAATAAAGATACCATTATTGATTTTTTTAAAGCGAAAACTAGGAAAAATAATCTGTTTGATTGTTCTAACACAATATCGAATTACATTTTTAATGGCAATAACAAGTCTACGATAAAAAAAATCTTCGATAATATATAAAATTATCGCAAAGCGTTATTAGTAATTTGTCTCAAAAATAACGGTAGAAAACAACGTTACTCTTGGAGGGCCGATGGTATCTTTCGATGTAGGTACAGAGAATGATCTCTGCGTCTTGAAAAGCATTCTAGCTGATGTCTATTGAGATAAGCAGTGCACAAGCATGTTGATAAAGACAGACAATTTATTTACGCAAAAATAATCCGTTTAGAAAAACATTTTAAAGAGTAACGGTATTTTACGTAAATAATATTATCGGGACAGAGTGACGTTTTGCGTTATATCCGTTAATATTGTTATAAAAATGAGCGCATAGATTTAGTTATTTTTAAATCCAGCGTAGAAAAGACACAAAGAAAATATTTAACACGGATAAAAAAGACATGATATTCGCAACGCAATAGCCGTTGCAAAAATAGCCGTTACGCATATAACGCAATACAGCGAGCGGGTTATGGACGTAAATCAGTTTACAATACAAACGATACAATGTAACCAAATCCGACAGGAGCGTGTAAAAGACAACAGTGACATGAGTACGTACGTGGGCTAACTGGAAGATAAATAGAATTAGTTTGGCTAGCGGGTTGAAGAGGTCGAAAAGCTATTTTTAATCAACTTCAAAAAAGGAGGAGGTTCTCAATTCGTCGGAATATTTTTCTTATGTATGTTCGCCGATTACTTGAAAACACCTGGACCGATTTAGAAAATTATTTTTTTGTTTATAAGGTCTTCACAGATGGTCCCATAACAGAACACACATGACTTTAGTTTCGGAAGTCGGTGGGTTTGTTTTGTTTGTTGTTTTGTATTGACACCGACTTGCGAATTTAAAGTTATTTATCACTTTTTAGTTTTAGAAAGCGGTTGTCTTTTTAAAGGTTTTTTTATGTGTGTAATTTTGAGTTTATGGGTAGTTTACGACACAATTCTAAAATTTTACTTAATTTTAAGATGCCGTTAAGTCTCGTACTGTCAATGTCACTCTGACATAAAGCGATAGAGACAGCACGAGACTTAAATCTCCTCTGATCATCATCTTTAAATTGAGTAGCGTTTGAGTGTTTGGCTACAAGAGACGTAATATTACAAAGCTGAAGTGTGTGTTTATTTTTATTTTTTTGAACGCGCTAATCTCCAGAACTACTGCTCTGATTCTGAAAATAATTCCGTTAATAGGAGTCCCTGAGTATTATAGGCGGTATTATAACATATTATGAATTAAATATAAATTTACGCGCACGATGTTGTGTTATTTTTGGAAATTATTTTTGTAATTTATTATTATATTAGTACTAGCGGGCCTGGCAGACGTTATCCTGCAACCCGACTATAGCGCCACCTGCCGGGTCCAATTGTGAATCTAAACCATTCTCGAATCCACTGGAACACACAGTAACAAATTCATCAAAATCGATCCAGCCATTTAGGAGGAGTTCACTTTCATACACACGCACAGAAGATTTTTATATATAAGATTGAGTAGTAGTAGTAGTATGACGGGCTCGCGTCCGCAACTTCACGTCTCAGCGCGTATTTTAGTATTGAGTATTGCAGTATTGCAATATTAAAAAAAAGTCGACCTTATCATGTGAAAGTAGGTTCGGACTTGTTTAACTCCTACAATTTTGTCCCAAATCTGTGATTATTGTAAAATGTTGCCCGTAAAGCGGTTATGTGTTATCATACTCAATTTTTAAAAGAAACTCTTCAACCCGCCATTAGAAAAGGAAGTAGAACAAAACATAAGTTACTAATTACGTCACTATCAAACAATGACTGCATGATTCAAGTAACGATTGATATTTGTTTGAATCGAGGCTCTAGTACTGAATTACCAATAACGAGCAATAAAAATGAAAGTTGTAGAAGGTACTCGCAGAAAATACCGAACAACAACAATTCTTTAAACAATACCCGATATTGGAATAAAATGCACAGTTTATTCTCATTTCTGTTAAGAGTGCGTATTCGATTCGTGACGAAAACTTCATGTTTTTGCGTTTTGCCCAGAGCAATATCGTAATTATATGAGCAGATTATTTAAAGACAATTTACAGTTTTAAAAAGATTAAGTCTTGATTTAGACAGCTACAGAGTAAAAATATAATTTTTAATTATGGTTTTTTAAAGCGAAGACAATTCTTTCATATCGTTTTACGAAAATAGACGTCAGAGTTACTTTCAGGATGAATACAACCATTACAATATGCCTAAATATTTTGTTATATACGTTTTTCCAACAGTATATACAGTCATAAAGACAGCTACAGAGCCATAATTACGAAAATATTACTATTATGTATTAAAAAACGATGTTGAAAAAGTAGAAAATCGGTTCACTTTGACAATTTTTTTTCACCAGTATTTGAATAAAAACATAACTGATATATTTATTTTATGAATATAAATGTTATGCTTAATATACAGAATATTTTTCAGTCCGTTATACGAGCTCATTTATTTTAGACAATTATTTTAAAAAGCACAGTAAAACATCGCGCGCTTTCGTTTGCCGATCAATTTCAATGATTCGTGCTTATTTCGTGCATATTTTTTTTTCTGATGCACACAAACAGACCATTGTATTGTACTAGTGTGTGTCAATGCTGCTACGCCGTTCTAGCAATCGTTTAGATTTTGAGTTGCGCTAAATCGAATACGCGCCCTTAAGAACAGCCGAGAGCAGCTTGGTTATTTATTTTTTTAGATCTCGTGTTGCGAGCGTTAAGTCCGTCACATACGTAGCTATAATATATATTAATATAAGAAGCTACAATATAATACAATTTATTTTGCCTTTATTACGTCTGCGATCGTTGTTTGTTTCACATTTTTGAAATATATTAATATGCCTTGCTATATCTGTCCACATATTTTAGGGACGTAATAAAGATATATATTAATAGCTGGGTCTGTGGTCAATCGAAGATTACTACAGAAAATATATCATAATAGGCCTTAGTATGAAATATATTAATATATATTATAGCTACGTCTGTGACGGGCTTTATAAGTTGCTAAACGCTTATTTAAGCTTTCAGTAAGTTGTTTATCTATAAAAATAAAAATAAATTGCTGTTCGTTAGTCTCGCCAAAACTTGGGAACGGCTGGACCGATTTAGCTAATTTTGGTCTAGAAATATTTGTGTAAGTCCAGGGAAAGCTTAAGCTATTTTCCTATTTTCTCACCATTTAAATGGTGAGAAAATAGGAAAACTCATGAAAAGGAATGGTAGGTAGGAAGATTGTCAGGGTAGGTAGGGTAGGTAGGTAGGTAGGTAGGTAGGTTGGTATGGTAGGTAGATAGGGTAGCTAGGTAGGTAAGTAAGTAGATAGGGCCAGCACAACGTCGGGTCACCTAGTTTTGTAATAAAATGTCACTTCCATATATTGGCAATTCTGTACTAGAGCAATTAGATGAAAATACTTGTAAAAAATGTCTTTCGTTTGTTTGATTAATTAATTATCTCTTTAATGACATAGACAGGAAGAAATGATCTCAATTTGTTTTCCTTAATTTATGTTTTTTAATTATTTCGATTTTAATTTGTTACAACCGTTAAGGTGCATCGATACCACATAACATATTTTATATTTATAACATAATTATAGTAGTATTAATTTATCGCAATCTATACTAATATTATAAAGAGGTAAAATTTGTTTGTAAGTTTGTATGTAGGGGGTAATCTCCGAAACTACTCATCCGATTTCAAAAATTATTTCACCAATAGCAAGCTACGTTATCCCTGAATGCTATAGGCTGTATTGCATCATCAAAAAATTAGGGATCCTTGAGAAAATTCACGTGGACAAAGTCGCGGGCAAAGTGCTAGTATCAAATAATGTGGACGTGTCATATACCAAATGTTACTTAATCTGGACTCTGGACGCACCGTTAGACATTTATTACCAATATTTTCATCGTACACATGATTATTTTCTTTCTGTCATGATATTAAAATGTCACTTAACACAAAAGCTTTTCATACTCTCGAAATAAATGATAAGAAGCCAATCGGTCATCTGTTTGGGAAAGACTGTCTGTTGACATTAATATAATTTATTATATATATATTTTTTTTTAATTTATTTATTTTCAGCCTGAATTTTCCCACTACAGAGCTAAGGCATCTCCAATTTTCTCTATTAAGGGCTATTTGGGACGGGTCTTTGTCAAAGGTGCAGATCCGATCAGTCCCCATCTATTTACCCAATTATTTGATTATTGTAATGGAGTTTGCATGTTGCTCATTCTTTCTCCATACGAAAGTACCTTTTGTAATGGCCTTTTCTTGTAAATGACGCCCAAAAGTGCCTTTTCTAATTAAAAAAAATTTTACTATTTAGCTTTGACCTTTTTTATATGTAAGAAATAAGGACAAGATTTCGGTATAATTTGCAATATTAAAAAAAGAAAATACAGCCTATAAGTCGTCGGCCTAAATTTACATAAACCCTTTTTTTCAGAAGGATTTAATTAATAATACTAGCAAATATTATTCCACTACAGGGCAAGGTCTCTTCTCATACTGAGAAGGCACGAGAATTAATCACCACGCTTCCTCACAAGGCGGATTGGCGATTTCAGACTTAATATTATTATAAGCCCAGGTTTCCTTTACTGTTGTCAGTGATGTCCAAGACAATCTTAGAAATTTAAATATTAAATACTCTCCGCATTAGTATTTAATTTGGATGATCTGCCGGTTGATTCTGTGAAAGTCTTTCTAAATTGAGAAAGAAAGTCACCTCCCTTAGTTGATTTAACTGAAGAAGATTTTTACAAAATCGACTGACAATTTCCATAGACAACTCGAGAGGTTGTTGTTCAACTAATTTGTCTATGGTACCCATATTCTAAAACGTTTTTAATAAAGGTACATAATCTGTAGTAACTTTTCGATTTTTTACAGTTTAACAATATTGTTTACTATGTAGGACTGGGCCTACATAGTAAACCAATATTGTTACAATCAATTTTTTTGGTATTTATTATACAAATAGTATCCAATTTATTAATTATTATTAATTTCTTAGTATTGCTTCCCCAAACCAGATGCATAAGTACAAAAAAATATAAATAACTCCTGTTTCTGCCATTCCTTGTCTAAACACCGACATACAATGTTTTCTATCGAATTTATCGCACCACTATTTACGAGTAAAGGGTGCATGCCCTCTCTTTAAGCAAAAATAAAAACATTTTCTTGAATATTAACATGATTTCGCTGGTATACATCATGGAACAGAAAAAACAAGCGAAATTGCCCACACAGCTATCCCACGCGTGTCACAGTTATGCGGAAAAATATGAAAATGAAGAACAACGTCAGTTGTAATAAGTCTTAATTTTGAATGAACAACAAATCTAACTTTGACGTTAAATTATTTGTTGTTCATACAAAAATTATCACTTGTTTTTTATATTACGTAATATATAAGTATTAATAATACAATCTTTTTGGGTGTCTTATTCAATACTTCTTTAAAAGAGGTGTTGCATACGATTTATTTCATTTAAAAAGAATACATTTTAATTTTAATTGACCTCAAATTACGTTTCCTTCATGTCATTCTGTTTGCAAAACCTTAACTTTTTGTTGATATAATGGTGCAATAAATTCTTCTATATAGTATAAAATGATAAATAAAAGTGCTACATTAGAATATGATATTACCTGATGTGGTATAGAGACTAGGTGGGGACTGTGTCTTCCACTGCTTGTTTGTAAGGTTGGCGATTTACCTGTTCAAAATTAATTGTATATCATCATCTGCCTAGCCTTTTCCCAACTCTGTTGGGATCGGCTTCCAGTCTAGCCGGATGTGGCTGAATACCAGTGTTTTACATGGAGCGACTGCCTATCGGACCTCCACAACCCAGTTATTGGGTAACACGATACCCCTTGGTAGGACTGGTTGTCAGGTTACACACAAAAAGCGGTCGTTCCATGTAAAACACTGGTATTCAGCTGCATCCTTTACTACTACTTTTTGTCCTTTTACACTCGAAAGCAACATTGCAATGTACAAATTATCGACGAATACATTAACAAAGGCTTAAATATGTATGTATGTGTGTAATATGTTAAGATTTGTTACCACCGTGTGCAGAAGATATAGCAACTTGGTCGAGCACATCCCAGGACTTCTGTCGGCGACTGTGGCACGAGCTATGAGACGTTGACGGCTGGATCAGGATTGATGACTGAAAAGAAGTAAAAAACTTACAGTATGGTCAACGTATCTTGGCGCGTCTGAAGTTAGTCGATTAGCTGCGCAGTAGACAATTTTGTTCCTAAAAGTTCCTTTGCGCAGCCAAACAGCTAACTTCAGACGCGCCAAGATACGTTGACCGCATTGTAATAATCATAAAGGTATTCCCCGAAGCGGTATGTAGAATATGCGGATACAAAAACAATCAAAGAATCATCGCGAGATCTATACATTCATTAGTACGAATAATAAATAATTTATTTAGAGGTTTTAAAATATTTTCACCTGCGAAACGGCGACTGTCAGTGTCACTGTTACTGAGAGCCGCCGTTTTGTACTGAAATAATGAGCCTTTCGTTAAACTATTTACTTTTAACATTAATTTGCATTTCAATCCTGCCATGATCTTATATGTTTAAGGCGACGATATACGCCGACGACTTTGAGCGACCAGAGAATCGTAAACTCTCAAAGTTTAGTCGAAAAAATTAAATAAAAGAAAGTATACTTTAACTTAGAAAAAAATTAAATTAAAAATTTAAAAAACCCCCAACGCAAAACATAAAAGCAATTATTTAAAAAGTAAAAAATAATATCTTTTGTTGAGCCATCAAATGTTTGTTCGTTGAAATGGCGCTATAATGTCGCGGCGGGGTACCGCGTAAGTCAAATCTCATTGCAAATCCGCGCTATTTTATCTATTTAGCTATTGCTGACTTAGCGGTACCCCGCCGCGACATTATAGCGCCATTTCAACGAACAAACATTTGATGGCTCAACAAAAGATATTATTTTTTACTTTTTAAATAATTGCTTTTATGTTTTGCGTTGGGGGTTTTTTAAATTTTTAATTTAATTTTTATTTGAAAGTTTTTAAATGTAATTTAGTCTGGTTTTGAGAAGTTGTAGATACGTCTAAAGTTGTATTTCGTCACATGGATCTTTTTTGATATTAAAGATATCACCCTGAGAATGCGTTTGGTATATATAATTCGCCATTTTGTGGTGCCGGTCATCTTGGCCTTGAAATGTATCATAGTGTAAAGTATTCTACTAGTGAAGCCCTTTCATTTGATACCCATATTGATGGAGTTGTGAAAAAATATGTGATTAGCTATTTTGTAGCGGCGGCCATCTTGGACCGATTTTCATCAAACATAGCTAAGAACACTCCCGACTAATTCACCTTTCAAATAAAAAAAACAAAAACAAAATCGGTTCATCCGTTCGGGAGCTACGATGCCACAGACAGACACACACACACACACACACACAGACACGTCAAACTTATAACACCCCGTCGTTTTTACGTCGGGGGTTAAAAAAAGGCGTATACTAAAAGATAGATAATACAATTGTCTGTAAGATAGTGTAAGTTTCGTTTAATTATACCTGGTAGATTTTGTGTGATTGTCAATGTTTTGTCCGCGTCAGACACAACTTCACGAGTTAATTAAACTATTTAATATGAATATAATCAAAAATATTCACATACTAAAAGATTAAGAGAATGTTCTAGTTTAACATATATTTTTTTCAAATCATTTACATTACACATTTTGACGTGATTGTAAGTTTAAAATCTGTAAAAGTCGTTAATAGCCCCTTAAATCCATAGCTATTAAATTTTTTACGGTCAGCGCGGGCAGATCATCAATATGATAATGGTATTTTTTTGTGGTTGCCATCTGCAAACAGTCGCCAAACTAGAAGCTGGTGAGTTGAGCGGTAGGTAATGACTAAATATATATATATGTGGGGGACATTTTCACACACGGCCATCTGACCCCAAACTAGGGAGACCCTGTACTATGGGTGTCAGACAGCTGATATACACACAAATATTTTTTTTTATGTAAATACATCCATATATAGATAAACAACACCCAGACACAAGGCAAACACAAATGCTCATCACATAAATGTTTACCCTGGGCGGGAATCGAACCCGCAACACGCTGCGCAGCAGTCGATCGCTCAACCACTGCGCCAACCGTGTCGTCAATCCAAATTCATAGCTATTCAATTTTTTACGGTCAGCGCGGGCAGATCATCAATATGATAATGGTATTTTTTTGTGGTTGCCATCTGCAAACAGTCGCCAAACTAGAAGCTGGTGAGTTGAGCGGTAGGTAATGACTAAATATATATATATATATGTGGGGGACATTTTCACACACGGCCATCTGACCCCAAACTAGGGAGACCCTGTACTATGGGTGTCAGACAGCAGATATACACACAAATAATTTTTTTTTATGTAAATACATCCATATATAGATAAACAACACCCAGACACAAGGCAAACACAAATGCTCATCACATAAATGTTTACCCTGGGCGGGAATCGAACCCGCAACACGCTGCGCAGCAGTCGATCGCTCAGCCACTGCGCCAACCGTGTCGTCGCGAATGACGTTACGAATGACGATGTTATGCAATAAATATATCTTTATCTTTAACAGAGCAGCATGGCCAATGCCTAGCTGTCTACTCTTATACATGTCTGAAATCACCAAACCGCCTGGAGCAAACGTGACGTTCAATGCTCGTGCCTTCTCTATATGAGAAGAGGCCTTTGCCCTAGGACAATTACACACAAATATTTACCCTGGGCGTGTTGCGGTTTCGAATCCTGTCCGGTAATATGGGTGATGACCATTTGTGTTTGCCTTGTGTCTGGTTGTTGTTTATCTATTTATGTATTTGTGTATGTATATCAGCTGTCTGACACCCCTAGTACAGGGTCTGCCCAGTTTGGGGTCAGTTGCCCGTGTAAATTGTCTCCCACATATTATTATTATTAATCATAGACTGGTACTTTTGTATTGATAAAACTAACCTGATGATGTTCAGCGGTGGGGCAATAGTGATCACAGTTGTCCGGCAACCATTTAGGTAGTGAATGTTTCACGTGGCATCGGGAGCGGACTTCTTCGCTCACGCAGACTAACGCTGTGAAAAACCAAAATGAAGTTGTTTATCACCAGATTCGGAATTTGAAATAAATGTCATTGGATGGCAAAAAAAGATCGGTCAATCTGTCTCCGGCCTGCCTCGGTCAGTGGTCACCGATACCTATCCTACCTATCTATCATCTGCCTAGCCTTCTTCCCAATTATATTGGGGTCGGCTTCCAGCCTTGAATACCAGTGCTTTACATGGAGCGACTGCATATCGGACTCCACACCCCAGTTACTGGGTAACACGATACCCCTTGGTAAGACTGGTTGTCAGACTTTCTGGCTTCTGACTACCCATAACGACTGCCAAGGATCTACAAATGACAGCCGGTACCAACGGCTATACGTGCTTTCTGAGGCACGGAGAGAACTCGGTATGAAAGGGATGGTCACCCATCCACAGACCGACCGCGGTTAGCGTAGCTTAATCTTTGACCGGTCGATCTGTACGGCTTTACCTTAACCACGAGCTCCTCCAACCACCGATACCTATAGACACCTACAATACCAGAAGTCTTGCAGGTTGTCATCCCGGAAACAAAGTTGACACTCATATGCCTGAAATAGGGTAGATGACCACCAATCAATTGGAGGAGCTGTCAAAACGCGATTGACGACGTGAGGAGATGTGGAGCTGGAGATGTTTGCTGAGGATAACCACACTAACGATTCCATCTTTAGGGAGCTTCCCGTCAAACAAATACTTTCTTTGACAGGCAAGTACGATCGAGGGCCGCTTCACGAGGCAAGCAATCCGACTGTCTAAACAACAGCTGCGGGTGGTCACAGCCGCCATAACTGGCCATGGGTCTTTCGATAAACATCTTTTCGTCATAGGAGGAACAGACAACCCACTGTGCAGAGCCTGCATGGGGGCACGACAGCAGCCCATGTGCTTCTGAACTGCCTTGAGGTCGTTTCATACAGGGCAAAGTACTTCGGTCGGAGCTCGGGTGGATCGAATGATTTACTTCCCACCTGTGCGTAAAATACGCGCTGAGACGTGGAGTTGCGGACACCAGCCCGTCATACTACTACTACAGGCAAATAAACCTGAACACGTTTGCTTGCAAGCGATTAGTGGTACAGGGGAAAATATAAGGTCAACGTTCTCGCGGCCGATTACCCACAAGATGGACTGCCCTCATTAAACACGCAGTGCCGCGAACAGAGAAAGATGGAGAAGTCTCGCAAAAGCCGCAACCAACCTAACAGATGATTCGCGACTACGATAATTCCGCCAGGAGTGTACTACCACACCCGCAACACTCCATAGAAACGAAACGATATAATTGCCTACACTACTACCAAAATAATATTCAGAGGGAGGCGGAGCGTGTCGCTACTGTACGGTAGTACCACGGAATAATAAAAACAAGAGGAAGTGCCCTTAGTCTTACTTAATACTGGATCTAGTGTAGCCAAACTCACACATTTGCAAATTAAAATGTACTTGCAATACACAGAAAACGATGATATAATTGGCTACAAATTAGAAACGCAACTTTGGCGAAAAGCTTATTTATTGTTGTTTGAAATTAAACCGTATCACAACTGACGAACGTTGCTATTATTTTACATGTTAAAATCACTAAGGAGATTTTTTCCATCTAACAATCCAATTCGAGCAATGTCCAACGAGTTCAGCTATTCGACGCTAGAGAGCGCTGTTACCAAATTACTTAACATGACATCTATTGTTACTATAAATAGATGTCATTTTCGCATGCAACTGTTATTTATTTTGCTATTCAATGAGAGATGTGGTCAAGTTGTCGATAATTTGTACAATGTAAGAAATGTAATTACCTACAGTGTTTAAATTGATGTTTTTAAAGTACGTAATAGATCAAAAATGACGATTAATTAATTATGTATGCGTATATTGACATATTTTTCTGTGATAATATGAGTCCGTAATATGATTGTATGTAGAAAATTTATTGACGTCCCAATGAAATGACGCATTATTTTAGACATGACAATATCTTTTTTAAATACGTGACAGTCTTTTAAAAACATAATTGACATCTGATTTTTTGTGAAGATAAACTATATACATGTAAGTATAAATTAGAATATTTATAGGCCTACGTCTAACCGCAAATGAATGACTATTTGCCAGAATATAGGTATAAGGTTTTTAAAACTCATTCTTGCAAACACGTACTTTTATTTATTAAAAATAAGTTTGGTACTAAACATACCTACATGTTATTGTTTTATCGACACGAACTATTTGCATTAATGTGTCGCATCCCTAAACGAGTAGCGTCGAAGTTTCTAGAATTTAAGCCACGTAAAACGATTACAGTCAAGACAGCGAGCAAGCTAATTTAGACTTTAATGAATAGACCTAAGGTAGTTTTTAGTTCGCATCAAAGTAAAAATATGGTATTGTCAATAAAAATCGATTATATTGAAATATATGAAAGTTTTATACTTTTTGGTGATACGATATACCTCTGCAAGAAACATTCTTTGCTATCCTGCTATCATTTTTGCATGTAAAAATTGCACAATAAGGCAGGGTTGTTTTTTTTTTCTTACGTGCGATATTGTGCGATATGTCACGTTGCTGGAAGTAGTTGATCTCGACTGGACCAATGTTGATCATTTCCACATAATTGTGCCACACGTTCGATGGCTGCGTGGCACTTCCCCTTGTTTTTATTATTCCGTGGGTAGTACTAATAGGTACTAATACTATGGTACTGCTAAGGGCGGGTTGTTTCAAACAGTTGGTTAACGGACTGTTAAAAATTAAGTTGTCGTGCGATGTTTAACGTTCGTTAAATGTAACAGGTTTTTTCAAATTTGTCAGTCAAAGTTATTCAAAAAGAGAGTCCATAATATTTTGATGTTTGACAACACAAAATTACGTAGACTGGCGAATGAAGCATCGGTTATGGTAATAGTAACTTTTTAACGTGGTTAACGTACCACGTTAAGCCACGCCACCATTTTGTGAAATAACCCATTTTTTGGCTTGACGATAGTTAGCGCCATTTTTGACTATTACTCGTCAGTGATAATTTATTAAAAGACATATTGGATGATAATTGTAATGATAATTTATTAATTTACATATTGAATGATATTTGTAATGATAATTTATTAGTTGTAATGATTTTTGTTTGAATAATAATTAAATATTTTATTAATTGACCTATTGAATGATAATTTATTAATTGAGATTTAGAATGATTAATAATTGTAATAATAATATATGAATAAATCTGGTTTTAAAATGTAAGTTCATATAATAATAATGTTTCGTATATAATGTAAATGTTTGCATGCCGAATGGTAAAATATGGCTGAGCTTTAATGTGATAAAACAACTATTGTGTATTACCCATATTTGCAAAATAAAACTTTATTCTATTCTAGTACAGTTAAAGCAACCCACCCTAAGAAGAAACTACTACTTACCAGTAAGATAGGCTACAGTGTCAGGAGTGACGTGGAACTTGTCCCGGTGCGTAGCCACACTGGCGGCTAGAGACAGTAGCTTGATGAGAACGCGGCAAGTACGTGATACTGTGGCCGCTGCCGGGTGACGGTAGCCTTTGATTAAGTGGCCCACGAGAGCAAAGTGGAAGTTTGAACGGAAGCTGTGAAAAAAGAATAAAAATGTTTTAAGTGTGTATTTGCTGAAGTAAATAGCGAACATTCTAGGGGTAACTTTAAGTGGCATGACATAATATTAGGTTGGTGGTGAAAAAAACGGTTACGTATCATAATAACTAAAGATGTTCTCACTATTTTCGATATAACTACGGTCTATAGACCTACTGTTTAAAATACATAAAGATTGTTTCACATGTTTTTTGTAATAACTAATGGACGTTTTAACCGAAGGTGAATTCACCTACGGTTAATTGAACTAACGGATGATTCACCTACTGTTAGTTTTTGAACAAAAACCTGATTTTGTCTGTTTTTGTGCTTTTGAACCAAAAGAAGACGGTCGACGTCAGGGACACCCCGACTTCAGGACCTCTAGGAATCGAAACGGTTAGGTTAGAACTGTGACCATACAACGCGAGATTTCCTCTATTGCAAAGCTTGAAGCGAAGATTTTTTATTCACAAGGAAACCTAAAAATAAACATAATCTATCATGCATGTTTGCTTTGTAATAGAGGAAATTTGGCGCTCGGAGGCCGCAGCCGCGGCACAATTTTTTTTTCCAAAATTATGTCATTAAACCAGTAGTTCAGTCGACCAATATGTGTTATGAACATATGTGACTCAACCGTAGTTGTATCAAAAGTAGTTAGAACAACTTTAGTTATTACGATACGTAACCAAAATTATTTATTGATTTTTATATGAACTTTGTTTTTAAATCATGATCATTATTAGTGACAGACACCTACCTAAGTCCCACAGCATGATCCATCTGCTTGAAGTGCCACTCCAACGGCTCCCGAGTTTCCATCATCACCAATTCTAACGTCTGAAATTGAAGATGTACGTTAATATTACTGTGAAGCTAAAATAAGTAAGTATGGAGTTTCTTGTTCATTCTTCTCCATATTAAACTACCCTTTTAAAAGGGTTTTGTAAATTCCTTGTAAATGCTGCTCCGTGGCGCTGCGTTGCGTCGTCGGAGAGATTCGACGCTCTGTCATTTGACATATAAATGTCTTCAATAAGGCCTGGGGGCCCAATATATACACACGGTCCTAGGCTGCAGCAAAAAGCCTGCCCCAGTTTCGAACGGGCACAAAGTTCAATATTTACCTTATGTTGGAACTGTCCCTGTGACTCCAGTGTGTGAAGGTTTTGCTCCATGAAGGCTAGACCGGCTGCGTATAACGTCGGCTCGTCCAGTTGTAACACGGACAGTGCTACCCAGAATAATGCCTTGTGGATTGGGGAGGCCTGGAAATACATTGCTTACTTACTTTACTGAAACTCTAGCTCGATGGCCCGGTTGTAACAGTATTAGTTTCGAGTCGATTATCGAATTGAAAATACGATTATCTATACTATACTGAAAAGTATTATGTAGTTGTTCGAATATGATTTAACTGTTTTGATAATTCTCCATAGGCACCTGGTTAATTTAATGTGATATATTTTTTCTTTTGACAATTGGCATCTTTTACTGCCAGGCAGCTAAAGAAAAGTGCGGCGACAGATAATAACTAAGTTAGAGATGTCAAATTAGTTTTTTCTTGAACTACGCCGTATTTTTAATCAATAGGTAGGTTCTGAAATAACAATAATCTATAATTGTATGTATATTTTAGATAAAATATTATAAAGCTGAAGAGTTTGTTTGTTTGGTTGGTTGAACGCGCTAATCTCAGGATCTACTGGTTCGAATTGAAAAAATCTTTTTGTGTTGGATAGTCCATTTATCGAGGAAGGCTATAGGCCATGCGAAGTCGGGCCGGGTTGCTAGTTTTAGATAAACTTAAATTGACAGCTCTGTCCTGTCTCTTTCTTGTTTTGTTGGATAGAAAGAGATAGAAGTATCTTAAAATTAGTTTAGCTCTACACAGCAGAATTGGCTGGCACCATTAGGAAATTAAAATACACATACCGGGTACAGCAGTGGCTGTAGTCTCGTCAGAGCCATGATGAGTGCTTCTAATAAAGCTAGGTCGTTAAAAGATTCCAACGCCTTTACTAATATCCTCAGTAGTTGCTTCATGTCGTCATCTGTTACGTTCTTACCTAGAAATAATTTACTTTTGTAGTGACATTGAGAAGAAGACTTTAAATTCTGTTCCTATTATAAACGCGAACCTTTGTCAAAATTTGTATGTTGGTTCACATCATAATCTGCCTAGTCTTTTCCCAACTATGTTGGGGTCGGCTTCCAGTCTAACCCGATGCAGCTGAGTACCGTAGTATTAAATTTAATCATGGGATGCTGAGGTATAGTACCTACGTGCCACGAAAGATGAGACTTGACACAGACTTGATTTGACCTGCGCAGTACTCGACTTAAAGGTCTTACCAGTGTTTTGCATGGAGTGACTGCCTATCGGACCTCCATAACCCAGTTACTGGGTAACACGATACCCCTTGGTAAGACTTTCTATCTTCTGACTACCCTTAACGACTGCCAAAGATCTACGAACGACAGCCAGACCAATGATTTTTGATGCTTTCCGAGGCACAGAGGGAACTCTGTATGAAATGGATAGTCACCCATGCCTAAGGGAAAATCCGGAGGTGGGGCAGCAGCGGCTTCCGTGTACTTAACAACCTCACTGCGATCCCCAAGACGCCTGCCAAGCGTGGGGATTGTGGCAACCCCCCCCCCCCCCTCTGGGGAGGCCTTTGTTCAACAGCGTCTTCCGGCTGATGAAGATGAAATGAGGCTCTTGTTAGGCGACCGGATTAAAGGAATTCAGAAAGCGGTACTCCGAGACACGGCGCGGTTTGTTAGGAGATTTTTCTCTCAGGAGTCCTGACCCCGAGTAGCTTGGACACTCTTCCTGATACCGGTGGGCTACCTATTCTTAATACAGTAGAATCACGATTATCTGAAATATTTGGGACCGAGATTAGTTCGGATAATCCAAATATGGGTTTATTGGGACAATTAAACAAAAACAAAACCTGTTTGTTTGTTTGGTTGAACGCGCTAATCTCAGGATCTACTGGTTCGAATTGAAAAATTATTTTTGTGTTGGATAGTCCATTTATCGAGGAAGGCTATAGGCCCATGCGAAGCCGGGGCGGGTCGCTAGTTATGTATACAGGGTGAAATTGAATTCATGAGCAAATTTTTAAGGAGTGACTCAGTCCACGAACCTGGACAACTTTCATTAAGGAGCCAACTCAAAAATCGCGAGAAAGAAACAGCTGTTCCATACATTTGGGCCGAGTACCTATTGCACTTCTGAATGGAACATTAACTAAGTCAACTTTCGGATAATCGAGTATCTACTGTATTTTTTAATGTTTTATTTTATACAAATATTTTAAAATATAATCTTTATAAACATAGAAGAATGAAGGGGAATAGTACTAAATAATACTTACTTATACATCCAAATACAATCAAAGCACGTGGTTGCAGCGCGGGGTTGAAGCAGAACGCGAAGCTTTTAGCTAACGATGTCCTAAAATAAAGAAAACACGAGCATTATTCGCCTTATAACAGCCGAAGAAACAATAACCGATGGGGAAGAAAGGTTCTCGAGTGGCGACAACGTGCCGGAAGACGCAGCGTTGATAGGCCTCCCACCAGATGGACCGACGACATCGTCAAGGTCGCGGGGAAGCGGTGGATGCAAGCGGCAGGTTGCAAGAGTTGTGGCGTTCTATTGGAGAGGCCTATGTTCAACAGTGGACGTCTTTCTGATGATGATGAATAGCCGTCAAACATCTTGAACAACCATACTACATATCACCTACTGAGCAGGTCTGAATTGTATGAAAACGCGCCCCCACGCCCCATACGTTGTTCAAACGACACCGTGCTCCATGATCTCGAGCAGCGCGTCGGTGATGATCTCGAGCGACTGCAGCGGTAGTCTCTCGCGGTCATGAGGATAACGCGACACTTACCAAGTGTGCAACCAGTCACAGTCGGGTATGTCCCGCATGCAGGCCTCCATGATCTCGAGCAGCGCGTCGGTGATGATCTCGAGCGACTGCAGCGGTAGTCTCTCGCGGTCATGAGGATAACGCGACACTTACCAAGTGTGCAACCAGTCACAGTCGGGTATGTCCCGCATGCAGGCCTCCATGATCTCGAGCAGCGCGTCGGTGATGATCTCGAGCGACTGCAGCGGTAGTCTCTCGCGGTCATGAGGATAACGCGACACTTACCAAGTGTGCAACCAGTCACAGTCGGGTATGTCCCGCATGCAGGCCTCCATGATCTCGAGCAGCGCGTCGGTGATGATCTCGAGCGACTGCAGCGGTAGTCTCTCGCGGTCTGTGTGCGTGGTGCCCGCACACGTGCCCGTGCTGGCCGCGTCTGTGCACGTCGTATACGAGTGTTCAGAATACCTGGGGACGACTCAATCAATCAATCAATCAACAACAATATACATAAATTAAAAAAAGCTTTCTGTTTTCCGGTTTTTAGTATCTCCTTATCATCCAAATCCATTACGGAACGGAGAAACTAAAGCGTCATCTATGTATAACATTTTGGGTTTTTTTTGTTGATTTTTTCAAAAAGACCTGAATCAATTTCGATAAAATTATAAATATGGGACCACCCCTGGCATTCCCTATCTATAAAAAAAAAATGGGTGCGTGTACTTATGTACGAGCGTGAGAAGTTATACTTCTTTGGCATTATTAAAAAAGTATATAAGCACAAGAAGGCAGTAAGTAGTTCAGCATGTACGTCAGAGATGGCGTTGTTTACAATTACTCCCGTGAGAATTTTGTGTGACGCTGTGCGCGCGCATGCGCGCATCGTAAAATTTCACTCTCATCATTTTTTCATAACGCGCCTAAAGAAGTATAACTTCAAAAAAAAAAACAAAATTGATTTACATTTGCCGGAGAATTTGCGTAACAAATATACTAAAAAAAAAAGAAAAACATACAGTCGAATAGAGAACCTCCTTCTTATTTGAAGTTCGGTTGAAAATTAGTCAGATTCAATATTTATACACAATTTCATTATTATTATTTTTTTTTTTTTTCATTATTTTTACATTGTGGGAGACTATTGCCAAAGCTAGGCTCGTGGCGTGTGTTTCAGGACACCAGGATTCCACCCCTTCACAATTTCATTTCTTAAATTATGTATTAAGCTGAATCAATTTACTCGAAGAGCTACCAAAAATATCAAGTAAAGTCAAAGTATTTATGTCAATTAAACCATTTACAGGCACTTTTGAACTGTCAAAAAAGAAGTTAAATAACAATAATATGTGGGGACATTTCACACAAGGCCATCTGACTCCAAACTAGGTAGACATGGGTGTCAGACAGCTGATATACATACACAAATACTTTTTAAATACATACATACATAATTAGTCAGAAAGTTGAAGCTAGTTAGCCAGCAAAACGTAGGTCTCTATTGAGAAGAACGAGCAGGAAACTCCACGGACACTCTTTTTATTATTCAAGTTTTTACAAAATCCCGGTTACATTATACTTGTTGTTTCTATATGTAAAAAAACAAAGTAGATGAAGAGAAATCCAAAACATTCAATAATAAAAAAATAACATACAAAGCCATGGAAGTAAAGTCATACAGTTAAAAGATGGTCAATCTCAACTATGACAGCGCCCGTTCACGAACATGACGCGCGGGTCAGCATCATTTAGATCAACCATTTTGATGGGAACCGAATGATCTAACCCACAAGCCACCATCAGCGAGACATTTAGGTGAGCATGACAATGCTCTCAACCGCCACTTTTTATGAGCTGTCAAAACGCGATTCCCCCATAGACTTTGTATGGCAATTTATACTTATGACGTCACTTCGTCGCCAACTCAATTGACAAACTGTTTACTGATTTCAAAGCAACTAAAAATTTAAATTTACAGTAAATTGAAAATTAATCTGATTTTCAGGGCTAAAAGCAAATGTTTTTTAAGAGATGTTCTGTCTTGGAATTATTGATTTACAGTTGACATTAAAAAAAAGTGTTTATTCACGGAAATATCTTTTATACTTGACATAAACCTCAGCCAAACTCTGCAAATCCGTTTGTTGGTAGACGTAGCTCCAATTTTTGTACATTTATTTGTTTAGGTGGAGCACAGAGTACGAATACTCACCAATCATTAGTATGTCTGTTATAAGGGCTTCTGAAGGCGGTGACGGCGGCTGACTTAACCTTAGAAATGCCGAACATCTGGTAGAACTTGGGCAGAGCAAACTCGTCCAAAGACAGTCTCAGGAGGCGTTGGGTGTCCTCTGCAAATACAAGTCAAATCGTTCCTCTAAATATGATTGCTAAGTATATCATTATCTGCCTAAAAAGCTAGGCAGATGATAAAAAACTCAAACTCCGCAATAAAACTATTAAATGAAAAACCGACACTGACTGTCAGTACCCTATTCTATTTTGGAAGTGCTCACCTTTTCCTAAATTATATTGGAGTCGGCTTCCAGTCTAACAGGATGCAGCTGAATACCAGTGTTTTACATGGAGCGACTGCTTATCATACCTCCACCATCCAGTTACTGGGTATCGCGATATCTCTTAAGGAGACTGATTAAAAGACTTTCTGGCTTCGGACTACTCATAACGACTATGAAAGATTTACGAATGGCAGCTGGGACTAATGCCCTTACTTGCTTTCCGAAGCACGGAGGTGTCTCGGTATGGAATGGATGATCACCCACCCACGGACCGAGTGCGATGTACTTTTTCAACTCTGCCATTGTAAACAACGATTCACATCACTTGTCCGTCAGTTTGATAGAACCGTTAATGTCATTTGTCACTTTTATTTTTAAACACAATATGGGCGAGATGGAACAAATACCTGTTATTTTGATTACGCGGGGTTTTAAAAATATAGTATATATACATCTACTTCTCGTAATGAATTCTCTATAAATATTTTGAAAATATTTTGAACCCTGTAAATGAAGTCCATTTTTCGTACAAATGAATGTAAGATGATCTCGACATGATTCTTTCACAAAGAGATGGCTTGAGATTTAATGACATCCAGTTTAACTGACTCACCAGAAAAACTCGGCGTAGTACAAGTACACAATGAGTGTATGATGTTGATGACCAGGCCGTGAGTGGCCGCCCTCATGGACACGGTCCCGGAGCAGACCAGGAACGTCACCGTGTGGAACAGGTATGGAAGGTGACGGGCCACGTCTAGGCAGTTGTTGAATGATAACATTAGCTGGAAAAAAGGTGAACTGTTTTAGGGTTGGGGCAAATTGAGAGTTATTAAAGTCAAAGCATTAATTCAAATTAAACCATTTACTAGTACTTTTAAATTAAGTAAATGACACCATTCATCCATCCATCTCAAAAATAAATACTTTTTTTTACTTTTTTTTTATTTTAAGTATTTTTGTTTTTTACAACATGTATCCACTTTTTAGTTTTAGGTCTTGTTGTACAAAACATTTTGTGATGTGTGTCACTTTCTCGTGAATAAAAGGTTTTTTCTTTCTTTAACCCTGAAAACCCGATTAATTTTCAGATAACTGTAATTGTAACTGATTCCAATTTTAGTTGTTTGGAAATCAATAAACCGTTAGTAAATTAACTTTGCATATAAGTGACGTCACATTTTACTATTAAGTACCGTAATAATACAGTAAAAATCTATGGGGGAATCTCCTTTAGGCAGCTCATAAAAAGTATGGTGGTGTCTCAAGTAACCAGTTGTCACGGAGTCAGTACGTTAGTCAGAGTTGAAGCAGTTACTCGTTCCAAAACATAGGTAGCTTCCAAACGACTAACAGTTTAGATTTGGTGTATTTTTTGTTGGAAATGTAACTGGATTGAGTGTATTTAGCTATGAAATAAGTAAATCTCTTCAATCGCTTGAAGATTATCAGCTCTTGTCTTGTAGATAAACGTATGAGTTCTTCCACGGGTCCGAACGAGTTTTTTTAAATCGATTATCGAGTTTTTAATGTTATCTTGTATGTACATTTTTGAGACAACACAAATTTGTCAAATCAAACTTACATCTGTTTGAAACATTGAGAAGATGACTTTTTAGGAATGGCACCTAAGATCTATAATAAAATCCGTACACAAATTAGAGAAACAACTAACATACACGATTTTAAAAAGGATTTACTCAAAATATTGATTGAAAAAGCATATTATACGGTGAATTAATACCTAACTGACAATTTATGATTATTATTTTTATTATACAATTTATTGTTTCATGCAGTTTAAATTAGAATTAATTATTATTACATTTTTAAATTTTATTTGAGTGTTTTATCGTGTTGACAATTTGTGTCATTTATTATTATGTGATAATTTTATTCGTTTTTATTGTTCATTTATCAATATATAATTAGCATGTTATTTAAAATAATATTTGTACGCCGATGACGGCTTGATATAGTGCTCAATAATAAATCATAACACCTGTACCTGACCTACCTGTGTTAAACAAATAAAATGTTTGTTTGTATTTGTAAAAGTATACATACCAAATATCTAGCCAGTATAGCAATATCATCCCACATCATATGTTGTTCCAACATGGCGGTTGGAGAATGGCAAGTCTTGTCTACCACCTGAAATATTACACAAGATTAGATAGCTGAAAAACAATTAAAATTATAATGAAGAATCAATAAGTTTATGTAATTTTTGTAATGACATAATACACTTTTTATCATAGCATTAGACAAAAAGCAGCCAGATGACTATAGCAATTAAGTTAATTCTTGAAATAACTGCATTATAGTGATTTGTTCTTTAAGGTGAAAGTTATTATTCTTACGTTTTTTTCAATTCAGCCCATAGCAGTATCTAGTTGTATGGTAATAAAAAAATATTCGCGGGAGTAACAAATATGCATTTACAGAATTATAACAATTAAAATCATTGACATAACTCTCTCTAGAATATCTCGTAAACGTCATATTTTATTAAATAGGAACATTTGCGAGGTTTCCTAAGTATCTCAAGAAAAATCAAGACTTTTCCAGTAATTTCATAACATTTTTCATAATAATTTTCTTTTTTTGTACTAATCATGCATCTCCACCAATCTCTTACTCTAATTGATAACGCAAATGAATAAGAAAGCCTCACATTAAAAACTACTAAAAGCTTACTATAATAAATATTAAAAAACACACAAGGAATTTGGAATTTCGGATCGTTTATGGCCAATTGTGTTTCTATGACAAACTCAAAATAAAAGCAAATAAAAATGTATGGCTAAGAAATAAAAATAAGGAAAATTTACTCCCTCGAAATTTGAAACTGATGTTATTTTTTTGAGAATCTTCTGTACCCTTTCCTTAGCACCAATACGTTACGGCATTGTTATAGCACGAATATACTATATATTTTTATTCATTGACATAGTATCTATGGATAGGCCCTATCGAAAATAAAAGCTGCAGACTTGAAATGCCAAATGACAAAAAATGCCCGCCGTATGTGGTGCCTTACATAACTTGCCATTCATTTAAAATTTTGCGTCATCTTTGTTTAGGCTTTGACGACAAACATATCTACACTTTTCATCTATACAAAATAAAGAAATAAATGATTATTATTATTTATTTTTTCCATATTTATATATGTTTTTAAATATGACAATATAATCATCGTGGCAGACCCAGGCGAAGATGTTGGGAGGAGGCTTAACGCTTACAGGCAGGATTGGTCCACAGTAGCTCAAAATAGAGAGGATTGGAAAGGAGCTAAAATTGATTTTCAGAAATTCTAAATTTAAATTACGGCACTCTGACCTAGGTAGGCCAACATTTAATATAATCGTGGGAATATCAACAAAAACAAATGCCTATTTAAAAACCCTTGCTGGGTGCCCAAAAAGCATCGTGCGCCGAAAACAATATGGTGGCAAAAACTGAATATAAACCGACGACTGCAAAGTATAACAAAACAACTGCAAATTTTACGAAATATTCCCATAACTTTTGATAGAATAGTTTATTATGTATTCTAAATTATGTTATGGAACCCACAATCTGCCAATAATATTGTTAATGACGTTAAATTTTCCAGCAAAATCAATAAGTTAAGTTAAAAATGGATCTAAAATCAATCAAAATTAATTATCCAAAAAAACGTTTAAAATGACGAATACGAGAAACGAGAGACATTATAAAGCGGTTTGAACCAATTTAGCAAAACTGGGCCCTATAATGCAAAGAACATTTCGCATCTGCAGTTGTCTAGTTAAACTTTACAGCCATCAAAATGCACAGCTCACTCGACGTATCGCTAAAAAATAATAAAAAAAAAACACAAACAAAAAATAGAAAAAACTAAAATAAAAAATGTAATAAACTCACAGTGGCCGGGGTGACAGGACCCAGGATATTATTGGGCAGTTTGGATAGGGCCTGTGACAGAAACACATGTACTATGTACACATATTTACATTGACAGACACAGACACTTATGAAACTAGACACAGTTTTTTTTATTATAGAAAAACGCTTCGTCCACGTTGCGCGGTAATTCTACCGAATCGAAGAGGAGAAAAATTATCCATTAAGGCTGTTGAACGGCGCAGAGTCGTTTAAATATTGGTATAATTGGTTAGATGACACACCACAAATAAAGATAAAAGATATTTTATTTGTAAAACATGAGTATACACGGATTTATAGTGTAAGATGTAGGGGTATAACTTGACCTACATGTTTTCCCCTAGAATATGGCGTACAAAGTAAAAAGTTGTTTAAATATAATCCAATCAATTGACATACTTTTTATGACACATCAAAACGCGATACCCCCATAGATTTTGGATGGCAATTTATACTTATGACGTCACTTGTAGGTAGGACTATTTATTGATTTCTAAAAATATAACTAAAAATGTAACTTTAGAGTAAACTGAAAAATAATCGGGTAACAGGGCTAAAATCAAGTGTTTTTTTTTCAGAACTTCTTGGTATCATCTACCCAATTTTCCTCCACTCCTCTTCACTTCGGTGGAGTAATAAGTTCATCGCTCATGATTAGAGACAAAAAAAATACTATTCAAATTAACGCATTAAATCGTGTGCGTTAAAATATTTTTCATAATGACAAGATAAGAAAGTTGGCAACTCGCAGGCCACGTGCTGACTGCGAACGATTCGATTTCTAAAGTCGTTTCCGTTTGTTTTAATGAGCGACCCATTACCCTTACGTCTGATCGTGCAGCTCGTTTTTTGCAGTATAAAAGCTAGGTTCACTCTACACACTTTATAGTATTTTTTTTATATTAAACTAGTTTTTGCTTGCGACTTCGTCTGTGATTTTTTAAGGATCCCTATATGTTTAATATAGTTAATTCTGACTATAGCACTCAGGGATAACAGCTTCCTATTAGTGAAAAAAATTACAGAATTGGATGAGTGGTTGGTAGATTAACCCGAACGATATCAAACTCAACTTTTATTTATTACTAGCTTTTACCCGCGATTTCGTCCGTGTGAATGTCGGTTATCGCGGAGGCAGACCAAGTGAAGGATTAAAAAAGTAGGCCTTGTTCTTTCCCAGGGTTTAAGCTATGTTCATGCCAAATTTCATTTAAATCGGTTCAGCTGTTTCATGGTAAAAGTGTAACAGACAGAGTTACTTTCACATTTATAATATTAAGTATGGATGTGCTGATAATTATATTAAGTTTAATTTTATTAGGTGTTGATTAAATATACTACTTTTGTATAGTACAGATTTGAAAGTCCAAAACTAAGCTTGATCGTGGACGAAGCGTTTCATAGTAACATATCTACTATAATTTACACAGACAAACAAAAACGCGGAACAAAGTCAGCAAGGTGTGCAAATCTTTCAAGACATTTTTCTTGTCAATAAACCCAGTACTTAAGGGGCTATTAAATGACTTTTACAGATTTTACATTTTTTTCGACTAAACATTGAGAGTTTTGGACGCAAAACTGATGCAGAACGGACGCAGTCTGCGTCCAAAACTTTCAAAATTTAGTCGAAAAAATTAAATAAAAGTATTATTCTTTCAAAATTAAAAAAAAAGGCGTATACTAAAAGATAGATAATAAAATTGTCTGTAAGATAGTGTAAGTTTCGGACAATTATACCTGGTAGATTTTGTGTGATTGTCAATGTTTTGTCCGCGTCAGACACAACTTCACGAGTTAATTAAACTATTTAATATGAACTTAATCAAAAATATTCTCTTTCTGTATGATTAAGAGAATGTTCTAGTTTAACATATATTTTTTTAAAATCATTTACACTGCACATTTTGACGTGATTGTCAGTTTAAAATCTGTAAAAGTCGTTTAATAGCCCCTTAAGGTGAAAACGCAGGGTAGCCCGCGAAATTCAAATAATGTTACGTTTTTTTTTAATTTCAGCATCTCTTCAGGATGGCAATTAATCATTGCCATCCTACGTGGCAATGCCGAGTCTCTTGGGCACACTCCCAGATGACGGCGATGTGGAGGAATTTTTCGATGCCTTATTGTATGGTTATGGTGTCCACAACCCTACGTTTCAGTGCGTATTTATTGTCTTAGTATTTTTAGTCACAAGTTTTTTTTAAATTACTCTCACTACACACTCACGTCAAATCGAAACACAGCTATGCCGACTAGCCGTAGATTTTTTTATCGTTTCCGGACCCTATTAACCTCTACAGACACCTTGCGGACATTGTTCCTCAACACAACATAGATTGAAAGACCAACAGTTAAAAACTTTTTAAATGATGATGATATTCACTGTTCCCATCGACAAGGGAAGTTGACAATGTTTTTTTTTTAAATATTCATGCATGAATATGACACTATCTAACACAGATTTCAAATATTTTATGTTAACAATACTATTGTAGTTATTTGGAACCCAGTAGTTTGGGGAATATAAGAACGTAAAAATAATTGGACATTTTAAAAGAAATTGTGTTTCTGTATAATTAACCTTTTTTTTTGTCTAATTTGGCTTATTTCTGTCAAAAGAAACCAACCTAGAAATTCTCAAACTAATTATGTTAAACTAATTCAATATGCCAAATGTGTGATGTTATTATCTATAGCCCGACTGATTAACTAAGACCGTTCCTGAGGTAGCTGCGCGGTGCGGGAGGGGTGACAGTTGTCACAAGTTGACGTATCAGTGAGCTCTCGCGTCACGTCACCGCGGAACTACCTTATGAACAGTCTCAGTCAAGCGATACGGCTATAGCTCAATATGACTTCCGAAGTTATGCTAAGAACAGATTTTCAAATAACAGTGTTAGATATCCAAAATCATTATTTATAAAAAATAGCAGTAATTTAAATTGTAGGTTTATTTTGACAGAAATAACCCCGATTGTGCTTGGCAAAGTTCTAAACTTTTTTCTTCAAAAACTTGTCAACACATTTACGTTTCCAAATAAAATCAAAATCATGCAAAAAAAGAACAAATATCAGTTTTTAATTCTCTTAAATAAAACGTCATAACATCCAATATTTTTCAAAGTAATTATTCCCTTTTTATTTACCCTACGCAACGTAAGATCGTTCCTTTCCATCATTTTCCAAACCATACGACTGACAACTTACCCTACACATCCTTCCGATGACTTTCTTGGAGACCAGCTGTACGTTAGCTGAAGCCAAAGCCACTGCGGTGTCCGCCATTATCTCTATCATAGGAGATCCGAGACCTGAAAGCATAATGAAATTTATCAAATGACTAACCCCTGACCTGAGCTCATATGCGTAGACTTTATAATTAAACCGTCTAGTATCCCACTGGAATATAAAAACGGGATAAGAAACGGGAACAGTTTTCTGACCGAATAGTCTTAATTCTAGCTAAATTGATGAACGAATTACTTCTAAGGGCTGATTTTTCAATAGTCAGATAAGTTTTATCAGAGGAATTTCTCTTTTTATTCGTCAGATAAAAATTATATGACTATTGAAAAATCAGCCCTAATTCAAAGTACCGATTTACGTTGTGCGTATCCTGCCTCTTCGTAATTTAAAAATTTGTTGGCTCTTTATATACATTTTTACTTTTTGACAATGCATCTGCCATGTTAGTTCACCACCCTTGGTGGACTGGTAGAGAAAGGTTAAGGCATTAAGTCCACCTTTGCACCTTTGTACATTAAGTTTAAACAAATAAACAGTCAGTGAGCGGCAAATTTCTCACCAGAATTAACACTCCTCTGTATAAAACTATCCAGGACCATATCGATCAGTTCGGGCACGTGTCCGATAGAGCCCCATATCTTAGCCTGCACCGATGGGTACATCTCCGTCTCCTCAATGGTCAGGGTTATCAGTTTCTCCAGGATTTGAGCCACCTGTTTCTGACGACGGGATTCTTCTGAGGGTTTGCAGAATCTGCGGACAGAATATTATGATTGATGTATCGAGTAGAATGATTTAGAGAGTATTTAATACTCAGGGCTCTTGAATTTGAACAAGACTGAAGCAGGCACATGTTACCAAATTTTAAGTAATCCGGATTGTGACAATGCAAGAGACTTGTTTAGGATATATTGTTGTTTTGGCTTCCTTTAGTGTGAAATTGGCGGGAGCAGGAAAGAAATTATAAGACCTTTAAACAATGCAATACTACCCTATTGTAGTGTATAAGTAAATCATATTATAAACAAGTGTAAGATACTGAATAAAGTCAGTCCTTAGTAAGCAACCTGTCGTTTCACTTGTTCCGCCTTTGCATGGCGACCGTGACCATGGTGTCGTATTCGCACGTGGCGCTTCCGAGAAGCGCGGCGGACACTCCGTGTGAAAGTGAAAAAAACGAGCTAAGTGACAATACCGATTGCCTGTCTAACGAGTAAAACAAAATTTTGTAAATTTAAAAAGTATTTTTGGACAATTTCACTATGGGAAAAACGCAGTCAAAAGAAGAGATAGTGATAGCACAGAATGCATCAGGAGGAAATAATAGTGCACATGCAGAACAGCTGAATTACCATCTCACCACAGTTAACATCCTGCTGATTATCATCGTAGTATTTATAGCACTTGTGGTATTTTATTACATTTATCGCCAATATAAGAAATGCCACGTCCAATGGATAGGAAGAGAATTTGAGGAGAGAGCGACGCGACGATCCTTCTTACGAGGACGTTACCTGAAACCCATTGAAGAGCAGCAGCAGACAGCGTAAGGTGGAAGGTATAAGGCGCTGGGCGTAAGACGAATGTGCGTACGTTTAGAAGTGTTGTGTTGGTCAAAACCAAATAAAACCAGTGCGTGTCGGTAAGAGTGCTAAAAAAAAAATATATATATAAAAAAAAATAACGCGTTTTAAAGACATTAAAATATCATGTGAAAAAGGCAGGTACTTATACGTCGTGCGTGCCAGGTATGTAGTTAATAAGATTTTCAGGTTAAGAAGAATTGTAAGGAATAACACTATGTTTAGAATTAACTAGAGAATATAGGTACTTATAGAAATGTATTTTAATGGCAGATTTTCTAAAGAAATTGTGCGATGAATTATTGAAAATTAGAACGTACTTAGTTAAAATCGGACCAGCTAGGAGGCGAGAAAATATTTCAGCATGTAATAAAAAATTTACAGATGCTATTATGTACTCAGTATAATAAGTATATAGAGGAAATCAGTCGAGTTAAGGCATTTAAAGAGCCAACTGAAAATAAATTAATCGACGACTTATGTGAAAGGTTTAATAAAATATATTTAGAAATTGTTGTTTTATGTCAGACTAGTAAAGAGACAAGCGGTAGCGAAATGGAGAAGTTCAACTTAAAAGCAGCACTTAGTTTGCTACCAGTAATGAATGACCAAGAGCAGGTCACAACGCAATTAATCGATGGCATTGAGTATTACAGCTCTATTTTAGAAGAAGGGTCTCAACGTAACTTAATTGAATTTGTCGTAAAAAGCCGGTTATCACAGTCAGCTAAATTGCGGCTTGAATCTAGCTATAATAATGTCACTGAGTTAGTCAAAGCGATGAGGTTACATTTATTGCCGAAAAAGTCGTATACTGCTATGCATAGTAAATTACAACATATTAAGCAGCAAGAGAAAACAATCTCAGATTTTGGTCAGGAAATTGCAAATTTATTTGTTGACTTAACGATTTCGCAATCAGAAGGACATTCGGAAAATTACAATGTACTAAAAAGAGTCAATGAGAAACTTGCTATTAAATGCTTTGCCGACGGATTGCGAAACCGAAGGTTAAGTACAATAATTACAGCTAGAAAGTTTGAATCTTTGAATGAAGCTATCCAATCAGCAGTCGATGAGGAAATAACCTCACCATCTACTACTACAAATGTGTTCATGGGACAGCGACATTATCACCAATATAATAGGAATTACAGAGGAAACAATAGGTTTCAGCATCAGGAATATAGGCGTGGAGGCTTTAATAGAGGAAACGTAAACAGAAACAGTTATCAAAGTCAAAATGAGCCTTATCGTGGCAATACAGGTGTGTGGAGACGTAGTACTACGGGACAACGTCGATCTGCACCACCACAGAACAGGAGAGGTAGGTTTTATAATAGCAGAGGAAATAGACAGTATAAAAGAGGAGAGAATGTAAATGTGATGGATGAAAAGCCTGAGAAAAATCTGGAGTTAAATACGTTTTTTCGAGACTAATCTAGAACATACAATATTTTCTTATAACGAAGCATTACGCGTACAATTTACAGTAAACGGACAAGAATGTTCTTGGCTACTTGATACGGGAGCTTCAATTTCTGTAGTAAGATATAATAAAATATTGCACAAAAACATTCGTATTTATAATTGCAACGTAGTAATAAACGGTATAGGTGGGAAAATATGTGCAACAGGATACTTATACTTACAATTGGTTATTGGTAATGTTATATTTACACAGAAATGTTATGTGTTTGATTCCTTACCGTGTAAAGCAAACGGTATTATTGGATGCGATTTCTTAAAACGGTATCAAGCAACCATAAACTTATCAAATAATATGTTATTGCTAAAAACGTCATCAGGTGATGAAATTAACGTACCAATAATGACGGATATGAATAAGGATTCTTTATATATACCAGCGAGATCAGAGTCGGTGCATTTTGTAGAAACATCTTTTGACAGTGATGCTGTAGTGTGTGCGTCACAGCTATATGATGGTGTTTTCATGGCTAGTAGTTTAGTTACACCCAACAATGGCAAGATCCCTATTAGAATATTAAACACTACCGAGAAAGATTTAGTGTTAGGGAACATACAGTCTCTTATATTCAGCGCGAAAGATTACGATATTTGTAGTTTTGATAGGTGTGATAAGGACGCACAGAGAGTTAAGCAGTTATTATCATTGATACAATTAAAACATTTAAATTTAGAAGAGAGAAAGTCTATAGAAAACTTATGCGCCAAGTACTCAGATATTTTTTATTTAGAAGGCGACAGATTAACAACCACAAACATATATAAACACAAAATTATTCTAAAACCAAACGCGGAACCGGTATATGTGAAACCATACAGGTTACCACATTCGCAAAAACACGAAATTACGAGACAAATTAGTGACTTATTACAGCAAGGTATAATTGAGCCGGCTAATAGCGATTGGTCTAGCCCTTTGTTACTAGTACCGAAGAAACCCGACAGTGCAGGTAATAAAAAATTTAGATTGGTGATAGATTATAGAAAATTAAATAATACAATTATTGATGATAAATTCCCCCTCCCCAATATAACCGAAATACTAGATTCACTATCAGGATGCATCTATTTTACACATTTAGACCTTCATCAAGGCTATTATAATGTTGATTTGGAACCAAGTAGTCGTAAGTACACAGCTTTTTCTTCAGGACAATATCAGTAAACTAGAATGCCTATGGGTCTAAAAACAAGCCCCAGTTCGTTCTCACGAATGATGACAATGGCAATGTCAGGACTAACGTATGAAAAATGTTTTGTTTACCAAGATGACCTTGTAGTTTTTGGGAAAAATTTAAATGACCACAGTAAGAATTTACAGGATGTATTTACGAGGCTTAGGAAAGTAAATCTAAAACTAAACCCACAGAAATGTGATTTTCTCAAAAAGGAAATTTTATATTTGGGACACGTAGTGTCAAAAGATGGCGTCTTACCAGATCCGGAAAAAATAACCACTATCAAAAACTATCCACAACCTCAAAACACAGAGGATGTACGTAGATTTGTAGCTTTTGCAAACTACTACAGGAAATTTATTAACAATTTTGCTGCATTAGCATACCCTCTGAACAAATTGAGTAGGAAGAATGTAATTTTTAACTGGGATACAGATTGTGCAATTGCCTTTAATTCTCTAAAAGAAAAACTAATTTCTTCTCCTGTCCTTCAATATCCAGACTTAACAGATAGCAATACTTTCATTGTACAAACTGACGCATCAGGTTTTGCCCTAGGAGCGGTTTTGGCAAACCAAAATGGAAAACCGGTAGCGTATGCAAGCAGGGGTCTAAATAAATCGGAAATAATATACCCAACAATTGAAAAGGAACTGCTTGCCATTGTATGGGCTGTAAAGCATTTTAGACCGTACTTATACGGACGAAGGTTTATAATTAGAACGGATCATAAACCACTTGTGTATTTATTTAACATGCGAGATCCGTTGAGTCGATTGTTAAAATTTAGATTGGCGTTAGAAGAATACGACTTCACAGTGGAATATGTAAGAGGGAAAGAGAATGCGGTGGCAGACGCATTATCTCGGATATGTGTAACAAGTAAAGATTTAAAAGAGATGAATGAAAAGGTGACATCATTATGTGTAATGACGCGAGCTCAGTATAGGGAGATGCAGTCGAATTCCTCAGATATTATTGTTTCAAATGACGATTGGCCTGATCAACCGAAAGTTGTGGAGACACGTAATAAACCTAGGAATTCGGTAGAGCTCAGACTTGCAAGTCATAGCGACTTAGGTAAGTTACGAACACAGTCGGAAATTAGTAAAGAAAATAAAATATTTATTTACGTGCATTCAAGGTTAACCATTTATATTAATCCAGCTGCCCAATCACAATTGACGCCAAGCGACTTTGCGAGGGAGCTGCGTGATTTTTGTCAAGTAATAAATGTAGAAGAAATATACATGTTGAAACAAGAGGATAATAAGATGTTTATTGAAAAATTGAGCAATGAGATAAATAAATGTAGAGAGTGGTCCGGACCGCGGTTATGTATAGTACAAGATGTCAAGCGTATAAATAATAAAGACGATAGGCGAGTAATTCTAAACGACTTTCATCTGTTACCTACTAGTGGCCACGCAGGTATCAGACGAATGGTCAGGAATATTAAAAAATATTACTTTTGGCCAGGGATCGATAGAGATGTTACGGAGTTTGTGAAGCGTTGTCATCAGTGTCAAAAACAAAAGTATACAACAAACATTAAAGAACCCATGACAATCACTACAACGGCACATTCAGCATTACAGAAAATATATTTAGATTTAGTAGGGCCGTTAGATAAAGATGCTAATAATTATTGTTACATTTTAACTCTACAGTGTGAGTTGTCAAAGTATGTGGAAGCATATCCGTTAGTAACTAAGAGTAGCACAGAAGTAGCTAGAGCATTAGTAAATAATTATATACTTCGTTATGGAATCCCAACAACAATTGCAACCGATCGGGGTACCGAGTTTATGTCAGCAGTAATGAATGAAACAATGCAAATTGTTAAAAATTAATAACATTAACTCAACAGCATACCACCACGAAAGTATAGGCGCATTGGAAAATAGCCATAAACATTTAGGAGCATATTTGCGTATACAGACAGAGAACCATCCAGAAGCCTGGAGTTCTTGGTTGCCTTTCTGGTGTTTTTCATATAATACGTCCGTACACAGTTCAACAAATTACACCCCTTACGAGTTGGTATTTGGAAAAAAATGTAGTCTCCCACATAATTTGACACAAAATATTATTGATCCACTTTACAACAGTGATCACTATCCTTTAGAATTAAAATATAGGCTTCAAGTTTCCCAGAAGGAAGCTCGTGACCACTTAATTCAGTCGAAAATAACACGTAAGAATAAATATGATGAGAAGGTAAAAACAGTAGTTTACAAAAAAGATGATCTGGTTCTTTTAAAAAATGAAACTGGTAACAAATTAAGTGAACTGTATTCAGGTCCGTACAGTGTAATTCGAGACTTATCGCCAAATGTAGAAATATTAATGAATGGAAAATCTAACATTGTTCATAAGAATCGTACAAAGTTGTTTGTTTCCTAATAGATAATAATATAGGTAATATATTAAGCCATTAAAGTGTTATGTAATAAAAATGTTATTGAAATAAGATACAATGTTTATTGCAATGTAACAGATATCCTAGTTAGGATTGAGCGCTTGTTACTAACCGGTAGATAATAATATGCACTATGCATACATTTATTTGTAATGATAATATGTACTAAGAACTTGTGTGAACTTTATTGTTTAGTTGATAAGTTTTAGATGAGGAAAATTATAAAAAAATATAAATGTCCAATTTAATTTTTTTTTCTCCTTGATAAGAGGTGTAGTGTATAAGTAAATCATATTATAAACAAGTGTAAGATACTGAATAAAGTCAGTCCTTAGTAAGCAACCTGTCGTTTCACTTGTTCCGCCTTTGCACTATTGCATTGTTTAAAGGTCTTATAATTTCTTTATATTCTTTCCTTAAAAAAAAAAGTTGCTACTTGGACTCCACTTGGACGCCACTCGAGAACCTTTCTTCTCCATCGGTTATCCGTTCTTCGAGCAATGTGGCCTGCCCATTACCAAATCAACTTCCATATTCTAAGAGCTATGTCCGTGACCTTAGTTCTTCTAGGCTTCTCTAGGAGTCCAGCCGTTAAGGACCACGTTTCTGTGCCATATGTCATCACTAGCAACACACAGTGGTTATAAACCCTTGTCTTAAAGACGAAATATTGTAAAAGGGCAGAAAAATATATCTATTACTTATTTATTATTTCCCTATGTTTTTTTTTTTTTATTATCTATTGATAGGCATACGTTTGACCACTATCTCGCCTGATGGGAAGCGACGATGCGGTCTAAGATGCGATGCGATTAATTGTGGCTCTGGCGTTCAAAATAATAACTAGAATGGAACTGTAGTGTTAGGATTAGTATGGCAGGCTTGCCCCACGGTCGAAATAGCCCCACCCGAATTGAAAAAAAAACTTACCGAACTAAATTGGCCAACCACGGGGTCATGTACTCCAAACATAAATGCTTTAACTCGATTGTTGATCCACGGAAACCCTGGAATAAGATATTTCATCAACAAAATGAGCACTAAACGAAATTCTACTAAATGTTCTAAAATAACGTCATTCGATTCAATAATTATTTAAAAAAAATATTTAATAGTAACATGGTTATTATCCCAACTGTATCAAAGCGTAGCGTAGAACAAATGATTGCGGCTTCAAAAAATACATCCTATTTTCAACAACATAAAGTGCAAATTATAGAAACATAAACCCAGGCAAAAAACAGGTGCTTGGGCCTCTACGAACATTTAATTCGAATTTTAAGAAACTTTAAATAAGTTTCATCGTAAAAACACCTTCAGTCCATGTTGAGCCATAAATTATCAAAATTTCTTACACAATGTTAACTGAACCATACTCAATATAGTTAAGGTTTATTTTTAATGACGTACCTGTATGCACTCTTCTAGGAACTCTAGAGTAAGATGTGGTTCGTTGTGCGCAAGTTTCTCACTTACAGACTTGATAAATATCGTGTTGTTGGACGGAATGCATAGGCCTGGCAAACACAATAAAACATCGTTTTTAAAAAAATAGATGTATACAGTCCGTGATGCGTCAGCTGAGCTTTGCATTTGTGTGAGTGTACATAGATAGTGTATGTGTGACGTTGGCCTAAAGCGCGACGCCTCCATTGCTTTGCTTAAACCGGTTTATACCTACTGCTTTTTGGCAACCGGCCTGAGGCGCGGTGCGTCCTCTTGTACTGTTGCGTAAGGAAGTGTTCTTGATGATATAACGGAACAATTCATTATTAAGCCAAATAACACATCAGCTGAGAGTAAAAATTAAAAAAATGAAAATGATGAAGATGCAATGTCCGGTGTAGAAGAATTGTTATAATTTCTTTCAGTTTGAATTTTATTTATTGATCAACAAAAAACACAACAAAATTCACAATAAAATACTACACGAAAAAATACACAGACAAAAACACACAACAAAAAAATTTAATACACAATAAAATTTATTTTTAAAAGTTTTTTGTCTGGCTGTACTTTTGGTGATAACTCACTCAAATGCAAAGTTCACCTTAGGTCATATACGCAGAATTCTAGAGAAGTTTGAACCTCACCTGAAGTCTCCAATAACTGTCCTTCGATCTTCAAATGGAAGGTAGCAGTGAGCGCACACAGTTGATTGTACGCCGCAGTCCTAAGATTAGGGTCACAGGAGCCCAGGTTCAGTAGGGCCATGTTCAATAACGTCCCCGGTACGTCTTTAGGACGTATCTTTTGATGTACTGTCACTGAATCCTGAAATACAATGATTAGGTGTAGTATGCCAAGTGAAGAGTAAAATTTGGATAGAGTTGCCTGGTTCCTATACAGAAAGACTTGTAATCCAATGGTAAGCTTGTAAGGGATGAAGGTGTTTATGAATATGAACATCAATTACTACGGAACCAAATCGTGCCGTTCTCTTACAAAAATACAATACAAGAATACAACATGATTAAAATGTATGGCATAGCAGATTTAAATGAGCTGATCGCCTGGTAAATATAATCTGGGTATCTTCAAGGCACGAGTGAATCGGTTCATTCTAGGCAAGCGTGTCCCACCTTAGACCGCACCATTACGTAAGATCAGGTTACAACAAAAAAAAATTGTACTTACTGGTTGACTAAGCTCCCATCTATTTCTGATATGTATGATCGACTGCACTATGTTGTCACAGTCGTTGTGAATGAAGCTCAAAGGAGTTGACTCGTTGATTATTGATAGAGAGAACTGATTGTCATCTACTAGGCACACCTGGGGACAAAATATATTAGATAATTAGCAATTGTACGCGATTTCATCTGCGTAGACTGCAGAAGTCAGGTACACAAAAACGGGATAAATCCTTTAAGAGCGTTAAGAGCGCCCATCCCGTCATATTTCCCATACAAACTCTTGTACGTGATTACGGCGTTATAGCAAATTATTCTCCAAATTTTTTTAACACACAGGTATCTTGTGGTTTAAATCTAGATTTGTATGAAGCCAAAAATAAACTTTTTTGAGAAACAAATTCAGTAACCACGTCTGAAAATCAGTTTTTTTGCACAGTTTTTATCTGAAGATCGGCTGTTTATAATGCACACATTGAAAAAGAAAATACATACATTGAAAAAGAAAAAAAACAGTAATTTTCCTGCGATGGTATCGCATTCTCACTCACTCGTATGTTCTAGAGCTTTGCGTTGGTCTAAACAAAACATTTTTCAATCACGCTCGCGTCGAAGTGCGGACGACGGGGATGGGCGCTCTTAAGCTAGATCAATATCAACACGTGTGTCAAAATTCACCGAATTTCGTTCAGCCGTTTAGGTGTGAACAAGTTACAAACATTCATCCATCCTCATAAACTTTTGCATTTATAATATTAGTAGAAAGTAGGATTACTAACTAGTAGGAAACCAAAGAAACGGTACGGTTGGCGCAGTGGTCGAGCGATTGCCTGTTGCGCTGCATTTATCTAGTTTGATTCCCGCACGGAACCGATATTTGCATGGCCTAGATTGTTCCGTGTCTGGTTGTTTGTGTATATGAGTTTATAAGCTTGTAAACGCACCCTCGATCAGAAAAAAAAATAAAAGTGAGGCAACGTATTTTCCAGTTATATTTTTTTAAGAAATGTATCAGAAAAAAGCCATAAAAAGAGATACTTGTCGTCTTGCTCAAAAATCAGAACGACTAGGTATCTAACCAGTAGAAAGTATGTCAAAAAATCTTGTATAGCGCCATCTCTTTCGTTCATACCTATGCGGCAGTTTCTTTCTAACACTCAAAGTGTCATTAATTTGAACACACTGATACTGTACAGTCCAACTAAGTTATCAGAGAAATGAATGGGGGCGCTGTTCAGCAACAAAGTTTATAGTTCAAACAAAAGACGACCTTATGTAATTTACAGATAAGTTGGTATTACGTAATATTTGAGACTCACCTCATCAATTTCCGAGGCATAATAGACGTCATTTAGTAGAACAGGTAGACCAAGCACTTTGGTCTTCTCCACAGATGTTATCTGAAGAGCTGTCGGTCCGACCTAGAATAAAATAAAATAATCTAGTCAAGCTAGTTGCTTAATACAGTAATAGACACTACTTACATACTTTGTATGTCAAAGTTCAAAATACAATAACTCTCAAAGATTTAAGTATTGACTAACATAAGAACTAGCTTTGTATCGAGACTTAGTATCTCTCACCCCAATAGATACTTTGGTGTCCTTATTGGACAATTTAAGCGCGTTATTGAAAACTTTGAGATTCTTCACTAACACGAGGGTCTGTTTTTTATATTAAGAACTTTACATGCATCGGAATAAAGTTAAAAATACAATAACTCTCAAAGATTTAAGTATTGACTAAGGTAAGAACTAGCATTTGTATCGAGACTTAGTATCTCTCACCCCAATTTGGTGTCCTTATTGGACAATTTAAGCGCGTTATTGAAAACTTTGAGATTCTTCACTAACACGAGGGTCTGTTTTTTATATTAAGAACTTTACTTGCATCGGAATAAAGTTAAAAATGCAATAACTCTCAAAGATTTAAGTATTGACTAAGGTAAGAACTAGCTTTATATCAAGACGTAGAGTCTCTTACCTTAATAGCTACTTTGATGTCCTTGTGCGACAATTTAAGCGCGTTATTGAAAACTTTGAGGTTCTTGTCTAACGCGAGGGTCTGTTTTTTATATTAAGAACTTTACAATTGTCAGAATAAAGTTCAAAATACAATAACTCTCAGAGATTTAAGTATTGTCTAAGTTAGCTGTGTACCGAGACGTAGTCTCTCTCACCCTAATAGATACTTTGGTGTCCTTGTTCGCCAATTTAAGCGCGTTTTTGAACACTATTCACTAACTCGATAGTCAGTTTTTAAATAAATAACTTAACATATGTCAGAATAAAGTTCAAAATACAAATAACTGTTAAGTATTGACTAAAGTTAGAACTAGCTTTGTACCGAGACTAACTGCGGTACTCAGGGACGTCACTTAATAATAATCAATCATTAACTTTAAACGACCAACATAAATTGGAACATCTGAGTGTGGCAGTTAGTGTCACTCACCTTAATAGCTACTTTGGTGTCCTTGTGCGACAATTTGAGCGCGTTATTGAACACTTTGAGGTCCTCCTCTAACGCGAGGGTCGCTCCTGGCAGTTTCTGTTGTTCCGCTTCCACGTACTCGCTAAGACGGCTGTGGTTGTCTATGAATATCAGTTTGCGGTTACCCTGTGGAGGAAATTGTTTTCAGTTAGCGAAGATATTGTCAATTAAGTAATATGTATTAAAAAAGGGTCTGTTTTGTCACCTTCCGATAAGTTTTGATTACTTTGCAGACCAATTCTTGCAGATTCTTTTTTTTTATACAGGCTGCCTTTAAAATCACTGTCTATCTAACACATAGTGAACAGCCACATTGCCCCGTAAACGTTTTTCGTATAATTATGTATTTTTACATATACACTCGGCGTCACAAAAATCGCACCTCTTTAAGAATTCCCTTCAAAGTCATTTTAACCCTATTAATCAATGGTATACATATGACTATAAGGTATAATTGGAAAGGCAATTTATTTAAATTTCAGAATAAATCAATGGATTTGGTTTTTTGTTTACCAGGGAATAAAAAAAAGCAAGCTAATGCAAATGATTAAAAAGTTAAATTTTATTTTATCAGCAAAAATTACAACAAAGTCCTTAAAACTAACTTAAAACCTAGTGTTACCCCCCCTAGCCCTGATGACTGCTTCCATGCGTTCTCTCATGGACCTTATTAATGTGACAACAGTCTCTTGTGGAATGTTGTCCCATTCTGCAACGACGGCATCTTGAAGGTCTTGGAGAGTGGTTGGGGCAGGATTTCGTGCCCGTACTCGCCGTTTCAGTTCATCCTATAGGTGCTCAATAGGGTTCAGGTCTGGACTTCGCGCCGGCCAGCGCATAACAGGGATGCCAACTTCTTGCAGGTAGTCTATTACAATTAAAGCGGTGTGACAACGGGCGTTATCGTGCATTAACGTGAACCCACTGCCAACAAAACCCGCATAAGGGACAACCTGCTCCTCTAAGATCTCTGTTATGTACCGAGCAGCAGTCAGCGACCCTTGCCCGCGAGCACTTCCAGTCCGAGAAACACACACAAGGTTCGTTTTACCGTCGATTGACATGCCGCCCCAGAACATGCACGAGCCACCCCCGTATTCCACTGTCTCTTGAATACAGGCTTGTGCGAATCGTTCTCCTTGCCTCCTATACACTCTTCGACGCCTGTCGTTGCAGAAAAGACACACCCTCGTCTCATCCGAGAAGAGCACAGCCCTCCATTGGTCTTTTGTCCAATCCACATGGTCACGGGCAAATTGCAACCGGTCTCTCCTATGCTGTGCAGTCAATTTGGGCCCTGTAGCAGCCCTATGAGCTGCAATTTTCTTCTCCCGCATTCTTCTTCTAATCGTGGAGACGCTTACAGAAGTTCTGCGAGCTGATCGCAGTTGTTGTTGCAGCTCAACAGCATTGGAGAACCGATTACGTAAAGACGTCGAAACAATGAAGCGATCGTCTCTTTCGGATGTGCACCGTTGTCTTCCAGATCCACGTCTTCGGATATAGCCACCAGTCTCTTGGAAACGTTGGAACACTCGTCGAACGGCAAAACGACTCAAGTTCAGTTGCCGAGCAACATCACATTGCCGCATCCCTGATTGCAGTAGTGCAATGACTTGAGCGGCTTCATCTGCAGTGGTATCCATCTTCTGGGGTATTTTTCTTGCTGTAGCTGTTCACGTGTGTTCACTTCAAAGGTTGAATAGCGAATGACCCACATTTAACCCGGGTCGCCCGTTTTATACCCTTGTAGGGAGGTGCAATTAGTGGCCGTTGTAATGCGTATTTTGACAACATTTTTTTTAACGTTACGTGCTAATGAATTCTGTTGTGTTTAGGAATTCTAACTGTTGTTAATTTAAAGGTCGTTAAACATACTTTTAATTGATACCAATATTAATTGGGTTTAATGTATTCGTTACTGGCGGGACATGTTTTAAACTTATTTTCGAAAAGGTGCGATTTTTGTGACGCCGAGTGTATATATTCCCTATAAAGGAGTTGTTTCAAAATGTATAGAGCCTGGGCCCAGTCCTTGTACACCATACTTAATAATAGGGAAACACATTTTAAATAGTTCTCAACTGTCCAATTAATTTAAAATAGCTTTGTGAGCAGGTAAAACACAAGAAATTGCACTTGAAATTGCAACACACAACAAAAGCAGTCATGGCGGTAAGCTGTCATTTTGATTGATTAATGACGTTTGACATTTATAATTCTGAGTTTCTGCGTCGATTTGTGGATAGGTAAGTAAACAGATGGGAAAGAAACGGTATTAAATGCAAAAAAACGAAAGGGAGGTTGTTATAAAGTACTCTAGAAACTAGAAACAAAACGAAACGAAAGTGACTGAAGTGAGACTGTTGTGACACTGACAGCTGACAGTTCTCTTTCTATGATCAATGGTCGTTCTATGGTTTATAGAGTAGCTAAATCTGAGTGACGCCATGTTGAAAATCCATAAAAATGATTGTTAAATTATCAATTTACTACCATAACAGTATACATTTAAATGAATTATCTGTATTTTTCCCGGATTCTACGGATTTTTCTCTTTTTTTTGAAGTGGTGTACATAGACTGGGCCCAGTATGAAACATGTCATTTGAATTTTATTTTATTTCGAAAAACCTAGGTATTTGAATCAATACCGGCCAAAGTAATTAACAAACTTTTTTTATAAAAAGACAACCGCCTTTAAAAGCTAAGTGATAAATAACTTTACTTAACTTAGCTTTTGTTCTGATTGTTGTTTAGTATTGCCACCGACTTCCGAAACTAAAGTCATACGTGTTCTGTGAAGCCAGTTGTCTTTTTATAAAAAAGTTTTTAATTTTTGGTTTTTTAGGTACCCACTTGCTATCATCCAAATCAATTAAGAAACGGTAACACAAAAAAAAAATTAAATCATCCGCCAATTTGTCGCTAAAGAAGGAATGTTTCCATCATATGGGACCACAATATCCATTAAAAAAATCTTAATGGATCTACAATTACCAGATAAATGGCATAACAAATTATTATTATTATTATATTTAGCCTGTACTGTCCCACTGCACGGCAAAGACCTCCCTCCATTCCTTCCATCGGTCTCGACTTTTAGCTATGTCTTGCCAATTCCTAAAGAAGCTATCCAAGTCATCCCGCCATCTCTTACGTGGTCTACCGCGGCCCAGTCTCGTCATTTCAGGGCACCAATTTAGGGATTTACGGGCCAATTGGTCGTAAATAACAAATACAGTTGAATTGAGTACAGTCAACAGCAAAAGTAGATGATCAAAATCTGAAATTCAATACTAATGAACGGAGTTCGCATCAGAACTGTGTGGCGTCTAAGTGATTCAAAGGTATTTGTGTGACAATCACATACTTTTAATAAATAAACTAGTAATAAATTATATAAATTAGTGTTAGTAAATAAGAATTAAATTTCTGATTTTGATCATCTACTTTTGCTGTTGACTGTGTACCTGAAATGCCAAGTGTCTACCTACATATAACGGTTCAAAGTATACAACGCTCTGACAGTCAAACATCCCGTTTGGCACTCTTTGGATAGAACTTTAAACAAAAAATTTCGAGTACTTACCCTAAGCGGTGCTAGTATAGCTTCATGGAACTTGGTGTACTCCCGCACCCAACTGTTACAGTTGTATATATAACACGCGTGTATGTTTATATACGCCACCTCGGGCAGAACTGTAAACCATTTCTGAAGGAAATCCGTTCTGAAATTAAGGAGTTATTAAAATCTGTCGGTTTTGTCGTTATTTGAGGGGGTAAAAGTGGCATAATTTTTATTGGTTATTTATTTTCCCGCGTCAGGCACGAAAGGTCTGGCATTTATGCTGAACTGGGCCTGTTTGCGCAGCTGTGGGGCATTCAGTAATGTTTTCTATGTATTTGTTTCTGTTTTCTTCATTGATTAACTTTTTTATTATTATTTTTGTGTGTACATGGTCTGTGTTACGAAACATCTTTCTTGGTTTATTAGTAATTGGTAGAGAATGTCTATGGCATTAAACCCACCTTTTTACTTTTGTGCGTGAAGTATAGATAAATAAACCTTCGTCAGTTTTAATACATCTTAATTTTGTATGAACAACAAATGAGCTTTTCGTCAAAGTTGAGTTTGATGTTCACACAAAATTAAGACTTATTACAACGGACGAAGGTTGTTATTATTTTACATATTCTTCCGCATAATTGTGACACGCGCGTGGTAGCTGCTTGGGCTCTTCCATTTGTTTTATTTTCTATTCTGTGGTTATAATATTTGAGAAACCATATTCTCACATAACCTACATTTGAGACGTGAAATAGTGTGCGCAGCGTCGCATCGCGTCACATCTCGGTGTGAAATGACCCTAATGGCCAATTACTCAAACGTTACTCAATTTTAAAATGCCGTTATGTCTCGGACTGTCACAGTCACTTTGATATAAAGTGACAGAGACAACACAAGGCTTAAGGGTATCTTTAAATGGAGTAGCGTTTTAGTATTTGGCCATTAGTGTGCCAAATTAATCTTTGATCCTTGTAAAAATTTTACTGATAGATCAAATGCAAAAGGCTTGGGGAATCACCCCATTAATGCCTCTCAATAGTTTCTTTTGGCATTTCAAGAAGTAATGGAACTACTGAAAACATATTTCTAAGTTCCTTCAAACGAAAACACCATTGTTTTGTTTTTGTATAAATTCTTAAATTGTTTCGTGAATACATTAGCTGATAAATAAGTTATGTCACTTTTACTCCATTAACACAAATAACTAGGTACTTATTTATTATTTTTTACTACTATGAGCGAATTTAACCTAACTTTTATACCCAGTATAAATTATTTATACGAAGAATTAAAATTACGTCTTATAATGTTTTCTAATCAAAAATTTAAGATGTATTCTCAGGTATAACTTATACTATATAGGTATAACAGTTTGGTCAAAGACAAAAAGCAAAGCGCCCCAAATAACACAAAAAGCAGCGTTCAAAACTTAATACGGATTTCTGAAAACCTTTTTAATCTGTTAAATCAAATTTCATGTCAACTAGTTAGCTATGTAGTTGTTGTTATTTTGTTAAACAACACATAACAGCTAACAGGAGATGTGACAGTACATTAACTGTCCAGGTAAACCGTACTTCGGCTTAGAGATTTATTCCCTTGACATCGAGTCGCGCCACGTCGAGACGCCATTACGTCGAGTCGCCGCCACGTCGAGTCGCCACTACGTCGAGTCGCAGCCATGTCGAGTCGCCGTCTCGTGTACTTGTCCTTTTGATTTTTATAAAAAAAACTGCCTGGTGCCGCCACGTCGAATGTGAAGAAAGGTACAGTCAACGAAATAAATTATTCAAATCATAATACAGTCTATTTAATACTTTTATTTATTTAAACTGTAATTATTACTTAATTAACCAGGCAGATTATTTCTCATAAAATCAAACGGAAATATCAAAAGGGCAAATAGACGTGACGGCGACTCGACGTGGCGCGACTCGACATGGCGCGACTCGACGTGGCGCGACTCGACGTGGCGCGACTCGACGTGGTGGCGGCGACTCGACGTGGCGGCGACTCGACGCAGCGCGACTCGACGTCAAGGGAATAAATCGACTTAGATATGTTCCCGTCTGTATCTAACACTTGTAGTTTTACAGGTGTTGTTGTTGTGCGATAGTGACAGTAGTAATGCTTAGACAAAGCACCTGGTATTTAAAGTTTTAGTTGAGTTGAGCAAGCGGATATCTATGCTACAAGATCTAAAATACTCTAGCCAAAATCGATGTGGAGTGTCATTAATTTCCATCTCATAATTTACTGTAATTTCGAAAGGAATATTGACGTTTTAAATGATGATTATTTAATATTATAACAACCACGATGTAATAATGTAACTCTAGTAGTATTTTGTCTTCATTATTAATTCATTTGATCGATTTTGGCCAAAGTAAAAGGACCCGCAAGCGACCTACCACCGCGCTCATTTACATTAGTCGATATAAAACGACTCTGTAAAACCATGCAATTTCGACTAAAGGGGATATTGTATCTAATTTTAAATATTGTAGGATTCATTTACGAGGAAAACACTACTAACACAACCCTGGTTTCCGAAAGTTTGATCAAGTCTCCAATCAATAAGTCTGCTGTTTAATTTCATGTTTGATAGGTTGACTAATGGCCGCAAAAAAAAGTTAAACAGAAGTCAAAGTCAAATTCAGTCACTTTGACAATGACTTTGTTAGATTGGGTAACTAACGACCGCTTTCTAAATATGCATCATCATCAATCTGAACACGTCCACTGTTGGACTAAGGCCTCCCCCAAGGGGAGGCTTGCCATAATCCCCACGCTTGGCAGGCGTCTTGAGGATCGCAGTGAGGTTGTTAAGTACACCCAATTTTAAAAGAATCATTCATCATCACAGATTGCATTTAAAATTTAGAGCTAAAAATAACTATTCGCATTCATTCTTATTTCTTTTTTTTTTTAACTTTGCCACTATAGGAATTTCATCTGTATCTTGGGTACGTTTACATACATCTAAACTCATATGACAAACTAACAGACACGGAACAACTAAATGCAGGTCATACAAATATTTGTTCCGTGCGGAAATCGAACTCGAATCAAGAAGTACCAATCGCTCAGGCACAGCACTAAGTCTTCAAAACTTGACATTGGGACTGACTGAATATTCAACTGAACAAACTTTCAGAAACTTCAGGGTGTTAGGGGTTACTATGCAACAATAATGTATAAAAACTGGAGAAGTCAGTTCGTTTGTTCGTCAGAGAAAAATGACCTTTTATAAACATGACAAACAATACCCTCAATCTAAGATAGTCGGGTAAACAAACATGGTGGGAGGGACATAGTGACACAAGCTTTTTTCCATGGATTTAGTATATGATTTTAACCTCCTAACGGTAATATATTATGTAGGTTATTAAAAAAATCATGTTGCTCCTAGTTTTTCTTCTTTCCTTTGAAAAGAAAAGCGGTTTGGAAAAGAGCACCGCCTGACTCTTGTCGAGATTAGCCTCGATTCTCCATTTTCGGAACCAAGCGCGCAAGGCGACGGCGGCTACGAGCGATGCAGTATATGCTGCGGTCAGAGTAATACATGGCCGTGTCGTCGGCGAATATACCCCACTGGACCTTACTATTTTTGGGGGATGTCGCTGGTGAACAGCGTGATAATGAGAAAGCATAGCACGGTGCCCTGAGAAGCTCTAGCGCGTAAGATGAGCTCGAGAAGATCTGGCGCTCCGAGTTGGTAAACCTTGTTTAATAAGCCGTTGTGCCAGATTTTGTCGAACGCTTTCGCTATGTCTAAGAAAAGCACACCCGTCATCATGCCGCGCTGGAACCCAGCGTTTATGTGCTCGACGATGCGGACGCAGCAGTGTTCGGTTCGAAAACCAAACTGCTCGTTGGGAATGAGTATGTTTCTCTTCGGCATAGTCTTTGAGACGCTTATAGATAAGCTTCTCGTAGATTTTGCCTAGAACATTGAGAAGACTAGTTGGACGGTAGCTCGAGGGATCAGACTTGGGTTTGCCTGGTTAAGGGATGCTGATAACGATGGCCTCTCCTCACAGATGTGGAAAGATGTTGTTGCTCAGAGCACCATTGAAGATGGCGGTCATTAGCATTATGAGAGGGGCGGGGAGGAGTTCGAACCGGGGGCTTTCCAGGGTTTGAGACGCTAGATGATATCGTGCACTTCACCCGGAGTGATGGAAGCCAGAGGATCATCAGGGTCTTCGACGGGTGAGAGGGAGGCTCTACGTTCGACTTTAGCGTCGACTTTCAAAATGCAGGCTTCGTCTACTGGTCGAGAGTTGGGGTACATTGGGACTCTGGATCTCGGCTAGACAATTGGCCTTTTCGTCGTTATCGAAAGCGACGCTTCTTTGGTTTGAGGGGCATGAATGCCTCGTCTGAGGAACTACTACCTCTGCAGTTGCAAGAATACTAGATGGGTGAGCTCGAGCTCGCTAAGCGTCTTGTCCTAGCGGCTGGAACGCAACTCCTCGATACGTCTCCAGCACGCTGTAAAGAGCGCATGTGGAAGGCCTCTAGCCAGGGCAAAAATCCTAAAACAAAGCGGCTACACACTAAGGGCACCCTCTGTTGGATACGAACCTCGGCTTAGGGCGTCGTTGGGGAAGTACAGGAAACGGACACGCTAGATCGGATCTTACATTTTAACCGTCTAGGCGTTGCATTTTTGTATAGTTTTTTTGTAACTGATGACTCCTTTTATGTACCGATTCCATGGTAAGAGTTTGTATCACGATGTTCCTTCCACCGTGAATGTATAGAAAATCTATAAGAGGGGAAAGATAGTCACTAATAGGGGCAACAGGGCTAATAGGAACTACAGAAGTCGTTATCAAGAATAAATCATTTTTAAAAATTACTAAATATTAATTAATTAATATATTTAAGGTCTTTCGGAAATATCTGATCTAATTTTTAGGTGTTGTTCAGAAATTATTCACACTAAAATGCGAAAGCAACTCTGCTATTGGTTTGTATGTTGGTTGCCTCAAGCAGAACCACTAAGCGATCGTAATTAAATTAGACAAAAACGTAGCTTAGAAACTGGGTTACGACATAGGCTCACAGTTTTATGTTTCAGAACGGGCGCTGTCAGTAGACATTGGTTAACTCTTAACTGCCACGGCTTCTATCTTAATTCTTTTTTTTTATGTTTTGAATTAGTCTTCATCAATATTGTTTTCACATATAGAAGCAACAGGAATAATCCAGGTAACCAGGATTTTAAAAAACTTGGTTAAAAAGAGTGTCCGTGGAGTTTCTTGCCCGTTCTTCTCCATAGAGACCTACCCTACATTTTGGAACAAGAAACTAGCTTCAACTTTTTGACTAACTACTCTGACTCTTTGTCAATTCATAAGTGCTTGTAAATGGTTTAATTGAAATAAATGCTTTGACTTTACTATAACAACCGAACAACACCTCAAAGAAAAAAAACAGATATTTCGAAGCCTCGAAAAAAAAATCTAGGCTAAAAACGTAACCGACTAATGTAAACGAGCCTAACCTACAAAGTATGATCATCACCTGAACCTGTTGTCAGAGTTGGTGTGAGTGAAGTCCACTATCAGCTCGAACGGCTGCTGGCAGAACGGCTTGAGGGTCAGGATCACGTGGTAGATCAGCAGGTCAGCATTCACCTCACCTATTCTGTAGGAGGGAGACGGAAATAGACGGTTTTATAGTCTGTTTCAGTAAAGAAAAGAAAGATAGAAAAATGTTCAGGTGGTACACCAAAAACTTAAAAAAAGACAACCACTTTCAAAGTTCACCACTTTTGAGTTTTTGAAGGCGTTGGTCTTTTGTTAAGTTTTTATTTTCCGCTTTTTAGTATCGCCTTAACATCCAAATCCATTAAGAAACGGCGATACAGTTAAAACAGAAATTGAAAGTCCTCCAAAGATTGAAGAAACCAAAACGTCGATTATGTATATTTTTTTGGGATTTTGTTGATTTATTCAAAAAGCGCTGAATCAATTTCGATAAAATTTATATGGGAACATTTCGGAATAAACCCCTTTCGAACAAAGAAGAATTTTGCAAATCCGTCTATATATGACGGAGTTATGCCCGAACATACATAAAAAAATAAATATAAACATCCGAATTGAAAACCTCCTTTTCGATTAAATACAATAAAATTAAAAAATATTAAAGTTTATAAAATATATTAAAATTTATTATTTCCAAAATGTACTTACTTATATCTCCTCGAAATAAAATAGAAAACTGGATTCCCCAATTTGCTAGTCCCAGCCTGATAGAATATATTCAAGCTCTTGATGCTTTTAAACTCCTCTTTCTTATGCATATTATGTTTCACTATGAACTCCTCAAAATTGGTAGAAGAGATGTCTATAGATGACCAGCGCGCGTAGGAGGAGAATAGGAGACTTGATGTACTGGAAGAGAGACTGAGTAAGAAAAAAAAAAAAAAAAAAAAAATCTTGTTTTAAAATATAGTGAATAAAGAAAACCCGTGTGTCGGGCGGGTCCATTGGCAGGCGAAAGTTTTCGGCCAGTTTAAACACAAGCTACGAAAAGAAAATAATTACAATCAAAAATGTATCTATAAAATAAAAAAGAATCGTAGTGCATTAGTTTCGCTAAAACTCGATAACGGCTCGACCGATTTGCCTAATTTTGGTCTTGAAATATTTGTGGAAGTCCAGGGAAGGTTTAAACGGTAAGAAAATTTAAAAAGGACAACAACGTCTGTCGGGTCAGTAGGTACAGAGATAACAACGTTCTGTAAGTTTTTGGAACTAATGTAAATTCTTCCGATCGAATTTCGGTGCGCAAACTAACCTGCGCTCTGTCTTTCCTCAATCTCATAGTCCGATAGGATCAACGGCTTTACGTGCTAACCGAGGCACAACTCCAGGCTGTTACTGAGAAATTCATAATAGAAAAATCCAATAACACTGCCCGACCCGGGAATCAAACCCAAAGGCTGTCTGTACATGACAGTAATTTAAAACGTTAATAGGGTATTACACCCATTTTTGAAAAGTGTCTCATTGAAATTCTGTAGTGCTAATATGGTACCAAAAAAAAACACAAAATTTTTATTCAATCGATAAGTGCCATAAAAATGCATCTAAATATTCAATTTTCAAATTTCGCGCGTAGTTTGATGAAAACGCCTCTTACTGGACGCCATATTGCTCAGCGTTAATGACGTCAGTTCGTTTTGTATCAAATGAGCTGATATTAAATATGATAATTGTATATCATTTAAAAATAATTAAAAGCATATTTTGTAATAGGTGTAATAATGAAAAAATTACGTTGGTTACGAAAATAATAAAAGTACAAAGCCTATATTACGCCAATCGGTTGACTGACAGTTGACAAGTTTTTGTTTACACAGCCGTATGGCGTAATAACATGGCCGCTACTATTTTACGGTGTTTTACAACAGATTAAAAATACTGAAAACTTAGAATTGAATTTAAAAATTTGTTTTGTTATTTTATGAACTAAAACTTACATTTTCCGACTGCTTAATGCCTAAACTGTCTCAAAAACATATTTATAGATTTTTTCTCGTATAGAGTAAAATACCCTATTGCATTTAAATTTATAAAATATCCGCCTTGGTTCAATAAAACTTAATAAGAGCTTTAAAAGAAAAGGAAAAAGTAAGATCTCGCTACAAAATCTATAAGAACCCTAGAGATGAACTCGAACTCAAATGATTAGGCAAGCGGTGTTCCAGTTTAGCTATTGACAGTTACAATGATTACATAAAAGACATAGAAAATGAAATTTTCAAAAATCCGAACCGCTTTTGGACATACATTGAGGACAAAAAAAAGCGGCCAAGTGCGAGTCGGACTCGCCCATGAAGGGTTCCGTAGCAACAAGTAACATAATATATAAGTTCTTGTAGTTCATTGTAACTTTGATCGATGTTTTAATAATAGTGTATTTTTTAAATTGCGGTTTACGATATATGACGTATTAAAAAAAACTACTCACTAGATCTTGTTCAAACCAATTTTCGGTGGAAGTTTACATGGTAATATAGTGTACTATATAATGTACATCATACAATTTTCTTAGTTTTATCAATCTCTTATTTTGGAAGTTACAGGGGGAGGGGGATACGCATTTTACCACTTTGGAAGTGTCTCTCGCGCAACTATTCAGTTTTGAAAAAAATTATATTAGAATCCTCAATATCATTTTTGAAGACCTATCCATAGATACCCCACAGCCACAACTTAAGGGATTGATGGAAAAAAAATGAATTTCAGTTCTAAGTATGGGGAACCCCAAAATTTATTGCATTTTTTCTGTTTTTGTGTGAAAATCTTAATGCGGTTTACAGAATACATCTACTTACCAAGTTTCAACAGTATAGTTCTTATAGTTTAGGAAAAAAGTGGCTGTGACATACGGACGGACAGACAGTCAGACATGACGAATCTATAAGGGTTCCGTTTTTTGCCATTTGGCTACGGAACCCTAAAAAGGCGGCTCTGGCTCTTTTCCGGCTACAATGACTAACGGAACCGCATTTACATCTCATCATTTCAGCCGAAAGACGTCCACTGCTGGACATAGGCCTCCTCCAAAAGGGGGGGGTTTGCCATAATCGCCACGCTTGGCAGGCGGGTTGGCGATCGCAGTATAGTTGTTACAAAGGCACAGAGAACGCTGCTGCCCATTCTCTGGTAAGTCCCTTAGTCGCCTCTTACGACACCCACGGGAAGATATGGGATGGTGCTATTCTTTACATCCGACACCATACGGCATTTACATCTGATGGTCCACAAATTTGTGAAATGTTTGCGATCATTTTTTCCTCCGCGTTGCTGAGCTTACTGAACAAGCTTAAATTGTTGGATCCTCGTAAAGGCGCTGGATGGTATTCCGCCAATATTTATTTATAAGTGTGCCCCCGCTTTGGTATCCCCTTTGGAACTGATCTTTAACAAATCTCTAAGCTCAGGTATTTTCCCTGACTTATGGAAAAAAGCAAAGGTTATCCCAATTTAAAAGAGTGATGAAAAGGACAATGTCAAAAATTATAGACCTATCTCTATCTTATCAACGTTTGCCAAGGTTTTCGAATCCTTAGTTTGTCCATATCTTCAGACACACTTCACTCTATTTGAGCTATTCTCAGCATGGTTTCGTAGGTTCTAGATCTACTTGCACTAATCTAGCGACTTTTGCAGAAATACTATCGGATGCCATCGACTGCGGCAAGCAGATTGACATGATTTACACAGACTTTAGCAAAGCCTTTGACCGCGTGCCTCAACATATACTACTGTCGAAGTTATCTGCGTATGGAATCACCGGTACACTGTACAATTGGCTAAAGTCTTATCTTGAAAATCGTTTGTTCTTTGTTGCGGTTAATGGTTTCCAATCTGGGACCTATGAGACATCGTCTGGGGTTCCCCAAGGCTCACATGTTGGACCGGTTCTATTTAATGTTTTCGTTAACGATATTGCGCACTGCCTAAAATTCTCAGAGTGTTATTTGTATGCAGACGAGCTTAAATTTGAATTAATAATAATTAATAAAGAATGTTGCTGGTTTTAAGCGCAGTCGGACAAAAATCTTGTTGTACAACTGTATCGTTCGTAGTATCTTAGAATACTGCAGTACAGTTTGGAGACCTCATTACACGCACATCCTTCGACTGGAGCGAATACAGAAGAGATTCCTCTGGCATCTGGCCTATGCCAGCGGTAATGCAAAAAGGAGACGATCATACGAAGCCCGACTATCTTATTTAAATATTGTCTCTTTGGAGAAACGTAGAACAATAATTGATTCTATGTTCGTATATAAGCTACTCCGTTGCGAAACTGATACAACACACACATATACACACACACACAACACACACACACATATACACACACACACATATTACTATCTAAGTTTCAGTTTCGGGCTCCTGCTAGCCTCCCTCGTGCTTCTATTACTCCTCTACACCCTCCACACCGCAGAATAATACTTGGTGCAAACTCTGTCGTTCCTCGTCTTTGCAAATTGATAAATAGCTCCAGCGATCTGGTTGACGTGCACTTTGATTCATATGCCAAGTTCCATAGAACAACTACTAGTAATATTTAATTTTACTTTTTTTTCTGTTTTGTTGTGTCTCTGTCCGTTTTGTCCTTTTGAATATTATTTTTACTGTTCATTTTAAATTTTTTGTTCCATCATGTAATGTTAATTTAAACTTGCTAATTTTAATTTTATTATATTGATAAATTAGTTTAGTGCTTGTGGCATACCTAACATGTTTATGGGGCATGCGGTGCTAACCTGTAAGAAATTGTTACACTAGCCCTACCTTATGATACATATTACATTAAAGTGTAAACAATTGTTGGTTGGCCAATAAAGGAAAATAAAAAATAAAATAAAATTGAAAATCTTTATTCGGATAAAACTACAAAGTATTTGGAGTTACCGTCAGATAAATAAAAATACTTACGATTCAATCGGTTTATGTTCTGGGGGTCCCAGATAAGCTAGCAGTGTTGCCATCTGAAACAAAAAATCGTGCGTTCATGGACATTCTGATTATTTTACTAGAGTTATGTATGAGAATACGTATACGACTTCGTGGTGATTTAACATTAAGAACAAAATTTCATTTGATGGGAGAGAGGGAGGGACACCGATGTTTATAGAAAAATCGTTTCAACGTGGCAAGAGCGGTCACTGACCCACGTAAATTCACGTACATTTCCTAGCATTCTTCCATTTCTAAAACGAAAATAAATACCGTAAACCCCCAAATTGTTATTTATCGTATTAGTAAAAATATTTTATTGTTTAGTTTCCTACAAAGAGAAATCTAATATATAAAATTCTCGTGTCACAGTTTTCGTTCCCGTACTCCTCCGAAACGGCTTGACCGATTCTGATGAAATTTTTTGTGCATATTGGGTAGGTCTGAGAATAGGCCAACATCTATTTTTCATCCCCTTTTTTCACCCCTTTTTCATCCCCCATCCAAATGTTAAGGGTTAGGGTAGGGTAGGTGTAGGGTAGGTGTAGGGTAGGTGTAGGGTAGGTGTAGGGTAGGTGTAGGGTAGGTGTAGGGTAGGTGTAGGGTAGGTGTAGGGTAGGTGTAGGGTAGGTGTAGGGTAGGTGTAGGTAAATAGGCAGGTAAGTAGGTAGATCGGGACAGGACAACGTCTGTCGGGTCAGCTAGTAATACTATAAGGATAATGATGATGACTTAGCCCATCATACAAAGTTCGGAAAAGGAAACGTCAAATCGGACTTCTTAGATTGTCAGAAGATTTACCTGTTGTCCTAGGTGAAAGACAAACGCGATAATGCGACGCGACGCGTAAATGTCAAATAGTCGTTGTATGTACTTGTGGCCTGCGTAGTCGTCATAATCAATGTGCGACCCAACGCGGCAAGTGCGGATTTGTTTTTCCCGCGACGAGACGCGACACAATAGTTTATTAATAATTAAATATTTACTATTATAAGTACCAGTGTTTTAAAGTAAAGTCAATAACAACCTCTCCTCAATAGAAATAGGTTTTTGAAAATTGGATATTGATCGTTAAATAATAGGCTTAATAGCTGCAATAATATAATCGAAAGTGCTTGGTAATACGTCACAATACTCTTTAAATAAATGTGGATTGAGTTTCGGATATAAATGATGAAACTGTCCAAACTTATTTCGTTTCTAAATAAGTACAATGACTATCTACAACGTACGACACACGTCGCGTGAAGTATTGGTCGCTTTACGTCGCGTCGCGTCGCGTCCTGTCGCGTTCGGTCGCTCACCTAGGACAACGCCTAAGGGAAGGGCAATGACCGCTATTGCGACGGTTAAACGCTGTAACCATAGCAGTGGTGGGTCTTCCAGCTAAATGCCGATATCCTACGTTACTAATCTTATATCCTACCTTATCAAAAGGCCTTCTGCCAACCGCCTTATGATCTCGGCTGCAGGATAGGTAGTCCCCGATTCTCTCCTGATGGTTCCACAGCAGTCTGTGGAGGGCTACCACGTTGGCATCGCTGATGAAGGAGAGGTTGTGCGATGTCTGGTCTATTGACTCGCAGTCAGAGGCGATTTGGATGAAGAATCTGGAGACAAGGTTTGGCAGTTTTGAAGATAAAATGAATGAATGAATGATGACTTCATTTGTAAGAATATAGGATGTACATAAGCTGTTATACAATTTGTTTGTTACACTATATTGAACCTTTCGATCGTACAAATGTTAAAACAAAATAACTGTCTTGGATCCCGCAACGAAATTAATCAGAAAAGAACAGCGGAGGAGTAAGAAAAATGTATTTTCCACTGGCACTGACTGGGTTGGTGCTGGTATGCAAATATTACGAATCAAATATATTCATATTAAAAACAGAGATTTATGAAGTATTATGGGCTGATTATATAAGATAGTTATGTATGTTAGTCTATAAGATGTGTTATAGGTACTTGTTATCTGAAATAAATGATATTATAAGCTTTTATTTAGCAATGTTTATTTATTTGGGTCAAATCTTGCATCTGAATTTTTAAGCAGTTATTCTCAATCGATTGAGCTCAAATTTTGCATACACGTTTAGTTTGGATGACAATGCATTTTTTCTTTTTTTTAAGCATTGCAAAAGCTTGTATTTTAAAAATGTTCTTTTTACTATTAATTTATATTATTATAAGATTACTCACTTGCGTCCCGCCTCAAAGTGTGCCCTCAAGAAGTGATTAAAAGGCAGCATATGCTGTTCCTTGGAAAACTCCACGTGGTTGGCGATGTTCTGCAGGATCTTGGACATCAGCATCAGGCCTCGTTTGACGTGGGAGGGCACGGGGCGTTGCACTATGCCCATCTCTTGCGGGGAAACTGTGTGAAAGAATAATGACTATTATAATAGGTATAACAAGCTACTTGTCGAATCTGGAACATGGTCTTAGGATCTTTTTTTGGTCTGGACCTTCCCTGGAAACCTTCTCGTTAAATAAATAAATGAACATTTATTTCAGAATCACTTCCATATTTGTTAGTAACAAAGTAAACTTTAAACGTGTTAGTAACATTTATTCTAAGCTGCGTGAGGCTCTCCGATCCTGGTCTAGCCTACTTGACTGCGTGCAGTCGTATCCAACACCCCAAGATCGGACAGTCTTACCTATCAGTCATAAGAATAAGAACAAGTAAGAATGGTGTTGGAGCTGTCGTGAACACAGCGTAACAGAAATGCGAAAAACTATCAACGTCCGCGTCAGCAAACTTTACTGCTGCAATAACACGGCAGTGCCATCAACACCCGGACCGTGTTGTTATATACCAGAGGCTGCACGTGTAAAAGGATAAGCAGTAGATTTTGAAAAGCGGCACCAGACCTGGGAAGTACAACGTGCAAGTCTGTGGGCCAACCTCCCACCTGCGGTCCCGCTCTACATCAACACTATCTTTCAAATCGTCTGAGACCTACTAGGTAGCGCGTAACAAGTGGTAACAAGAAGTGACGTCATATTTATGAAACTTTACAAGTCTACCCAGATGTGACGTCACTTCTTGGTAGTATCGTATGTCTAGCAGTTATTAACTTGGCTTACATTGTAGAGTACTATACCACTTTTTAATTATTTAACTTTTAATACTTGCAGATAAATTTGAAAATACGTACCAATAGCTGGGTTGATAAATCTTAAGAACAGAACGGTGCCAACAGCGCCAACACTCGTCTGCGGGAATTGTGCGAACCTCTTGCTTAGTACCTGTACGAAAAGATTATATTAGTAGGATAGGATAGGCTAGGTTTATTTTTATTATTATAATCCTCGTTACTAGTGACCCAAAGAACAGGGGGCCAAGTCTGCTATTTGTATAATTTCGTCATTCCAACACGATCATTTGTCATTTTGCTAAAAGTTCGTAATCTGCTAAATTCATAATGGTCGATCATTGGTCGCACAGTGACGTTGCAAATATGGTAGGTCAGTGATCGAAGTAACTGTCAAAATTTTAGCAGATTACCGCCTAAGTCAGTGATTCAGTAGTCATTTTGTACGAGATTACCATTCTATATAATTTATTTCAATGGCGTGTCAGTGGTTGACCATTGGAAAGTCATAGTGACGCCATTATATTAGTAGATTACCAAACTTGTCAAAATCAACAATTATGAAATCTGAGACCATTCTGACACTATTGTAATAGCAGACTTGAAGCCCAGGCCGCTCCCCAATCTGACATAGAAAAAAATGTACGTCGTACTCTGTCATTTTTTTTACATTCAATTTGCATACGTCTTGCCCGCGCGCTGTCTCAGAGCGGACTAAAATGGTGTCAACAAGTTTAGTGTGACGTAACATCGTTTGCGATGCGCGATGCGAATCAATTCGCAAGTTCATGTGATGCGTCGTGGGAGCTCGTACATTTCTGCAATGCGATGATTCTCAGGGCACCAGTTCTGTATTACCTGAGCTCAAAGTTTTTTATTAACATACCTGATATAAACAATGGCACATGCTCCGCAGTTGTGGCGGGAACTTCTCAGCGGAGCCGACTATTCTATCGAAGACTTCCTTGGTAAGGTCTATCAGGTTGGACCTGTTCATCTCTATGTCTTGGTTCGGGTCAAGTCTGGAATTTTAACAAGATTAAAACATATAATATACGCTCATGGAATAGAAAAAATAAGTGGAAGTGCGCAAGTAGTTATCCCACGTGTGACACAGTTATGCGGAAAAATATGTAAAATATTAATAACCTTCATCAGTTGGAATAAGTCTTAATTTTGTATGAACAACAAATTCAACTTTGACGAAAAGCTTATTTGTTGTTCATACAAAGTTAAGACTTATTGCAACTGACGGAGGTTGTCATTATTTTATACATTTTCCGCATAATTGTGACACGCGCGGGATAACCGCGTGGGTACTTTCATTTGCTTTTTTTATTCCATGTATATGTTGTAGTCAAAACTTTTAACCGGTTAAAACTACTTTTGACTACAAACATCTGTCAGCAGTCCTTATGACCAGTTTAATTTATCCTTACTATATAGAAAACCATTACAGTTGGTAGGTTTTTTTCTTGTGACCTATTTAAAATCTTTCGTCTTGTGGTGATTCCAATAAGTAGGCAGTCCGAAAAAGAAATTGTTTAGCAGTGAAAACGCTATTAGGGTTTTAACTGAAGTCAGTCAAAAGTAGTTTTACCTGATTAAGAGTTTTGGCTGTAGCATATACACTACTGTCGCTCTCAAAGAAGTCATCACTTCAAATCTGATCCAAAAGTACTGTCTTTTAGTGCAGTTTCTCCAAATTCTGAGTTATTACTATGAAGATACGATTAAAATAGAGCTGATGATGATAATGGTGCCGATTCCCTAGTTCACAAACTAAACTAAAATTAGACAATTGTCTCCCTTTCTACCAGACAGCTAAAGAAAAGGACGGCGATAGACAAGGACTAAGTTAGAGATGTCAAATTAGTTTTTCCCTTGAACTTCGCAGTGTTTTTAATCAATACGTTCTGAAATAACAACTATAATTGTATGAACATTTTAAATCAACTTAAATTGACAGTTCTTCTTTCCTATGACAGAAAGAGATATAAATAGCTTAAAATTAATTTAGTTCATGCACAACAGAATCGGCATCAATATAATAATAATAATAATAATAATATGTGGGGACATTTTTCACACACGGCCATCTGACCCCAAACTAGGGAGACCCTGTACTATGGGTGTCAGACAGCTGATATACATACACAAATACATTTTTTTTTTGTAAATACGTACATATATAGATAAACAACACCCAGACACAAGGCAAACACAAATGCTCATCACACAAATGTTTACCCTGGGCGGGAATCGAACCCGCAACACGCTGCGCAGCAGTCGATCGCTCAGCCACTGCGCCAACCGTGTCGTCAAATCTTTTAAGTATATATATCTACCTGGCAGGATCCACTTCGAAACTGATATCCCCTCGTTCATCAGCCTGGTCTAGAAGAGCAGTGATGAGGGGTTCCAATAGGTTCTGAAGGTATACGTAACCGTAGATCTTGAAGCAGAAAGCCATGATCTTGCTGCCGAGGGAGTTGCCTCGGAAGAGGGTTTGCATGCAGTCGGAGACCTGGTAAGATGAGGAATGATCACAAAACTATAATACACTAGCTGACCCGACAGACGTTGTCCTGTCCCTAACTATCTACACTACCAAACTACCTACCTACCTACCCTACACTACCTACCTACCTACCCTACACTACCTACCTACCTACCCTACACTACCTACCTATCTACCTTACAGCTCTTATTTTCTGGTCTCCTGGTACATTGCACCACTTATTTACCAGGAGAGCAGATTGCCCGCGACTTCTTCCGCTTGTATTTTCCCGAGGGCCCATTTAATAATGCAATATAGCGTATGTTACTCAGTGATAATGTAGCTTTCGATTGGTGAAAGAATTTTTGAAATCGGACCAGTAGTTTTTGATTTTATTAATTACATACAAAAATACAAATATTTCCTCTTTATAATATTGGTATAGATTTAGTAAAGGACCACGGGCAAAAATGTGTGAAGCCTGGGCTCACCCACCAACAGAGATGAGATCACTTTGAATATACTTGTACTTCAATAAATATAAAGATAGGTATATACTCATTTTTGGGTAGAAGATTTATAACTAACCAAATGTCTTTAACTACAAAACCAATTTAGGTGCATATTTTTTTGTAAGTAATTTTTTGAGAATTTGTTGATTTTCTCAAAGAGGGCTGTATCAATTTTGGTAAAATTTATATGGGACCATTTCGGAATAAACCCCTTTCGAACAAAAAAAAAAGAATTTTGCAAATCCGTCTATATTATGACAGAGTTATGCCCGAACATACATAAAAAAAATATATATAAACATTCGAATTGATAACCTCCTGCTTTTTGAAGTCGGTTAAAACACTAGTATTCAGCTGCATTCGAGTGAAACTGAAAGCTGACCACAAAAAAGTTGGGAAAAAGTTAGGCAGATGATGATACAAGGTGCTCACCTCAACTTCCCTATAGAATATGTTCCACAGTAGCGGAGCCAGCAGGTGTTTGGCGTCGAACAGCGTGACGAACACGCGAGCCAGCTCATCCATCTGAGATGTGCTCACTACGTTAGCTAAAGCCATCGCTATTGGAAGCTCGCCCTATGAACAAATATATTGGACATTATAGATTAAGAAAAAAGTTTTTCCAAAAAACAGAAAACCGCCTTCAAAAACTAAAAAGTCATAAATAACTTTAGCACAGAACACACATTACTTTACTTTCGGAAGTCGGTGGCGGTGGCTTTGTGTTTGTTGTTTTGTATTGCCACCAACTTCCGAAAGTAAAGTAATGTGTTCTGTGCTAAAGTTATTTATCACTTTTTAGTTTTTGAAGGCGGTTTTCTGTTTTTCGGAAAATCTTATAGTGTTGCCTTTACATCCAAATCCATTAAGAAACGGTAACACACTTAAAAGAGATTGTAAGTCCTCCAAAGATGGAAGAAACTAAAACGTCGTCTAAGTGTTTTTTTTGGGAATTTGTTGATTTTCTCAAAAAGGGCTAGATCAATTTTGATAAAATTTATATGGGACCATTTCGGAATAAACCCCTTTCGAACAAAAAAATAATTATGCAAATCCGTCTATATATGACAGAGATATGCCCGAACATTAAAAAAAAAAAAAAAATATTGAACATTCGAACACTGTGTGCAGGATTCGTCCGACTAGTTTCGATGGCATACAGCCACCTTCAAGGACTTCCACAAGATATAGTAAAAGGGGGGGGGGGGAGTAATATATTGGAGTTAAAAGAATGGAGTATGAAAAACGAAGGCATATTTTAGCTATCGATCAATTTTGAATCTTGAAAAGTGGAATCAGTTCATCATCAGTTTGAAATGTAATTAAACAAGAAGGCGTATAAGTAGTGTATACAAACCTATAGGTCGTGAAACATCTTAATTAATTACAAATTTTGTTTAGGAAATAAAGAGGTTACCATTAACTTCACAGTAACTGCCAGACTCAGAGACGTCACTAGATAATAATGAATCATTAACTTTAATTGACCAACGTATCTTGGAACGCTGTCAGTCAAAAATATGACAGATTGAGAACATTTTAATGTTGTTGACATTTGTGTCAAGTTAAGTTGGTCAATTAAAAATAATAAAGAATTATTATTAATTGACGTCTCCGAATGTGGCAGTAATAGACGAAAGGTGATCGGTCTAACGAACCGAAACGGTCGCGGTGTAATATTGGGACAAAAAATCTTTTTATAACGGATATTATTGTACAAACTGACTTTTAATTATTTTCTTTCTATACGAGGGTGAAAGTACTTCTCATGATGAAAATTTGAACTTTTGTATGGAACAGTTGATTTTTTTTAACTTGGATGAAAATTTCAACGTTTTCAATTTCATTTTTTTCTAAACTAATGTACAGTCAGCAAAAGAGATAGGTATGCAGGGTCGTCAGATATAGTTAAAGTTTACTTAGAAACTGATTGATGTTTTTAAATAAAATAAAATAAAATTAATAGAGAATAAACATTTCAATGATTTCATTAAATTTCATTCGAATACATCCATCGGTTTCTAAGTAAACTTCAACCATTTCCTATGACCTGCATCCCTATCTCTTTGACTGACTGTACTAAACCTATTGTTGCATCAATATCCCTTTCACCCTGTACATATTTACCTTATCAGAGATCATAGTGACAAGTTGCACGAGTTGTTCGAATCTGTCAGCGAGGACCGTCTCCGCGAGCGTGTCGAACTCTGTGCCCTGCTGGAGTATCTTCGTGAGGACCTCCATAAAGGCTGCGCGGGTTTGGAGGTCGCGGTGGTAGCCTAGGTCTGTGCGAGAGAGAAAGGTGGATAGGTAAACTCCTGGGCACAAAAATCGAGACACCGTAAATACCCATCGGTAGGTATAAAGGCCTAAAACTTTAATATAATTGTGAGTCAAAGAAGAAAAAAGTTATACTATTCTAAATTCAAATGGGATGGATCTGCCAAGTACCAGCTGGAGGCGTTGGAAGTTATTGAAAGACGTGCCAAGAGGCTCATAGACAACTACTTCTTGGTTAAGGCTAACCTCCAAAGCTTTGAACACCGCCGCGCCGCGCGCCGTTGCCAGCCTATCGGTCTTTTATCGGGTACATTTCGGAGAGTGTGCTTTGGAATTGCACTTAATTCCCCCATCCCCATTCCATCACCGGACGAGCAGAGATACGGCGAAGCGTCACCGCTATACGGTTGAAGTTCCACGGTCTCGAACCAAGCGCTTTGCTTCCACATTTATTGTGCGAGCTGTCAGACTGTGCAATTCACTGCCCGCCTGTCTATTCCCCGATACATATAATCTGCGTATCTTCAAGGCACGAGTGAACCGATTTATCCTAGGCAAGCGTACTCCCTACCCTACCTTAGGCCGCATCATCACTTGATCAGGTGAGTTGCGGTCAAACGCAAGCCACGCACAATATATATATAAAAAAAAGAAATCAGAACCTTTATTTTTTATTTAAATATAGTGAATTCCAATCGATGTTATAGATACAGAAGTGTGAATTATTCAAGGACGGTTAAAAATCGTTTGAAGTGGCGCAAGTAAGGAATATCTGGGACTGTTAAATGACCTTTTGAGGAAATCGTGGAGTATGTCCGATCGAAGGCCAGCTGGACCTTAAGGGATGAGAAGTTGGAGTCGAGTCACACGCAACACGAACTTCAAGTCGTTCGTGGTGCGAGTTCCGTCTCATTATATTGAGACGTTCTTCAAGGAAGAGTTTTAGCCGAAGTGTCGTATTTCGGCGATTGCGCGGAAGGCTACGCGACACCACGCAGCGCAACATGGCGCCGTCACTTCGTATACAATAGTTTTATAATATTTTTTGTGTTATTTTTTTTAAGTATGTATGCCAGTCTATAAGGTGTATATGTTATGGGTCTTTGATACCCGAAAAAAATAATTTATTATTATTATTCTAATGCTAAATTATTCGAAAAACCACTTTATATGCATATACCCACACATCTCACCTACCCACCACAAAACATTAATCTACACATACAATCAAACATCTTCTACACAACATTCATAAATAACCCTTACTTACCTCTAATATACTCAAGTACTATATTAACCTGTCTGCCACTTTCTGCTTGCTTCGAACCCATTTTAAAACAGATTGTTTTCTTTTTAGTATTCAATGACGATGTGTTTATCAATGAAATGACCATAATTGCTTCCTATATAATTCGATAACTTTTTTGATATTAATGAAAATCTTGATAGTTTTTCTGTATCACTAAGTCAAACCAGTAACCCAGATGACTGTAAAACTTGCATAAAAAGTCCTAACGAACACTTTAAAATCTTTACCCAGAATATAAGATCTATAAATCGTAACTTTCATAGTTTTATGACCCTCTTACATAGAATTGACATTAGTTGTGAAGTGATTATTTTAACGGAATGTTGGCTAAAAAATAACGTAACGATACCTAACTTAGATAGCTACTTAATGTACCATACTACAAAACCTAAAAATCAGAACGATGGTATAGTTGTTTACCTCAAAGATCATCTTGAACATTCCGTCTCTGAAATAGATTTTGTGGACGGAACTTGCGTGGTATTAAAAATAAGTAACGATATAGCAATCATAGGTATATACCGATCACCCTCCTTTACCAATATGTCAAACTTTTTGACTTCCCTGGACTCAGTTCTAAGTACACTATCCTCCTTCAAAAATATTACAATAATTGGTGATATCAATATTGATATCCTTCATACTCAATGTGATACTCACGCTTCAGATTACCTCAACCTATTAGCCTGTCATGGGTTACTGCCCGCCCATACTTTACCTACGCGTGGCTCTAATTGCTTAGACCACGTGATGCTAAAATCAAACTACGAAGCATTAACCCTAGTACTAGATTCATCTATAACGGACCATAACAGTGTACTACTATGCCTTAGACACAAAGGACAATTTCCTAAAGGTACAAACCGCCCTATACTTAATAAAATCAACTATGAAACCCTTGACCTGGAGATGCACGATATCAATTTTGATCAAATCTACTGCACAACAGACGCAAATCAAGCTGCTACCCTGCTAATTAATACTCTAAAGTGTGCTATAGACAACAATTTGACCATAGCTAAGATACCAAACCGTAAACGTATAATAAAACCGTGGGTGACGCCTGGGTTACTTCGTTGCATGAGAAATCGAGATATGATGCATATTGAATCTACGTTAAATCCAAACAATGGCATTCTAAAGTTAACATACATAAGATACAGAAATTTTTGTCACAAAATACTAAAAAAAGTCAAGAGAGACTATGATCGAAAGGACCTTGCGGATGCTGGCACAGATAATAAGCGAATTTGGCAGGTAATAAAACGCGTAACTAACTGTGTTAAATCTAAATCCTCATCTACTGACTTACTACACACTTCTACATCCCCTGAGCACTCTGTCAATCAAGCAAACGACTACTTCGCGAACATAGGCAAAAACCTCGCAGCTAAAATACAATCCCCCCACCCCCTATCAAAATCGCAAGTAAATGCCTCTGATAACTCGTCCTGCAACTCTTTTGTTATTTTACCAACCGATTGCAGTGAGGTTGAATCAATATTATTGTCTTTAAGATCCGACTGTGCTGTAGGATGGGACAACATTCCTACAGTTCTGCTTAAGCGATATAAAGACCTACTTATCCCAGTCATAACTTATGTTTTAACCTCTGTCTCGAAACAGGTAATTTCCCTTCGTGTTTCAAAAAGTCACTTATCCATCCTATTTTCAAGAGTGGGGGTAAAGACTGTGTTGCCAATTACTGTCCGATAGCCGTATTGTCTATACTGTCCAAAATTTTGGAGCGGATAATTAATAAACAACTGATCAAATTTCTGGAAGACAAGAACTTATTGTCACCAAATCAGTACGGGTTTAGACGAAATATGTCCACCACAAATGCAGTACTAGACCTTACTAACCATATAGTCAAAAACCTAGACGAAAAGAAAAAGGTCCTCACTATATTCCTGGATCTGGCTAAGGCATTTGACACAGTCTCTACCCCCCTCCTGCTTCACAAACTGGAAAAGATTGGTGTGAGAGGTGTATCTCTGGATATTTTAAGGGACTACCTTCATAACCGAACCCAATATGTTAAAATTAATCATTATGTAAGTGATGAGTTGCCAATCACATACGGAGTTCCACAAGGAAGTGTGATCGGGCCGACGCTTTTCCTAGTGTACCTAAACGACCTTTGCCAGATAAAGTTAAATGACACAAAGATAACCGCGTTCGCAGATGACACTGCAATTTCGTTTAGAGGTGATTCATGGCCAGAAGTCTTTAACAAAGCTCAATACGGTTTTAATACAATTAAGGAATGGTTGGCTAGAAACTCTCTGACCCTCAATACTGACAAAACCAACTACATGACATTCTCTTTCCGTCAGACCGCCCAACCTCCACCCTCACTATATCTTGTCGCGCATTCGTGCTTGGTGCCCCACGACCAGGTCTGTAAATGTCCCAGATTAGCTCAAGTCACTAATACCAAATATCTTGGCATAACACTAGACAATAATCTTTCCTTTTCACTCCACATTGAGCTTTTACAAAATAGAGTCAGGAAGTTAATATACATATTCAAAACCCTACGACACGTAGCTGATGCACGATTGCTAAAACAAGTCTATTTTGCACTGTGCCAATCGCTACTGAGTTATTGTATATCGACTTGGGGTGGTGCGCCAAAAACAAGGCTATTAAAATTAGAAAGGGCCCAGAGGGCTATCCTAAAAGTAAGCAATTTTAAAAACTATTTGTTTCCTACTACCGAACTCTATAAACGTTGTCAAGTGTTGACTGTAAGGCAACTTTTCATAGCAAAAACTGTCATAAGTCAGCATGGTGCGACCACAATCAAAAAAAACTTAAAAAGGCGGAAAGACATAGTTTACGAAACTAGGAAAAGTAACTTTACCCATTCGAGTAGGTTCAATTATTTTCTTGCACCAACACTATACAACAAATTGAATAAACTGCTTCCTATTTACCAACTCTCAAGCCGCGATTGTAAAAATATAATTAATAAATATCTTCAAAGAATGACATATCAAGAGACGGAAAACCTCCTAAGTACAATGGTGTAGTACACTTACACACACACATACACACACACGCATACACACACACGCACGCACGCACACACTCACACGCACACGCACACACACTCTCTCACACACACTCACTCGTTCACGCACCCACATACTCTAACTCTCACACACCTTCATTAACACGCTCACTTGCTCATGCATTTATAGAAAGTTTTCTTTTAGTTTTAGTTTTGTATATTTTAACATTTTTGTTTTCTCCTTTCCCTTACATTGTTAATAAATTTTAGATTGCATAAACAGTTTGAACGTCTTGTGAAAATGTTTACATTTGTAAAGGAGAATGGGACTGGCATCTTTAACACAGGTTACACTGTAATCTAGCTAAGATGCCGGTTGCGATCCGTACTGTGACTATAAAATCACAATTACTGTAAAAAAAACTGTAATCTTAGGGTTTTATACTGTGAGAGTTAATAAAAAAATTATTATTATTATTATTATTATTAATGCCGTTTGGATTCTATTACCAGGTCACGAAAAGTGATATTGTTTTTTTCCCATTGATTATGGGACCATCCTGGAAATCGCAAGAAAACAATGAACTGATTCGTTCATTTTGTCTAGTTATGAAATGAAAATGAAAAAGTGTTTATCCACATAAATATTTCGTTTTACACGATTATTTACCTCTGCCAAACTGCAAAGCAGTTTGTTGGCAGACGTAGCTCCATTTTTTATACATATTATTATTATTTTATAATGACACTTTTTCACCTAAGTTAAAACTATACATTTATTAAATTTAAAAAACAACTTATTCTGTACAGTGGGGCTTTGGCAAAATATATTAAAGTGATACTTATGTATTTTCTTTTTAAAAGATCTGTTTGTGATGCAATTGTTTATATTGGTTGGGAGGTTATTAAAAATAGTTGGTACTAAAAAACTTCTACACCTTCGACCATAATAATTATTACAAGTAGGCACTACAAAACTTCTCATATTATTGTTTCTTTGCGATCTTGCGCGTATAATATTGTTTTTAAATTCATTGCTACAATACTGTTCTACAGCTATCGACAACACTACCATTTAACATTACAAAAAAAGTCTTCGTAATCACTACTTTTACAACGGTTTTTTGTACTTTTACCTACTAATAGTTTCATGAATCTAATTTGCATTTATTTTATTTTATCCAAAACTTTATTAAAATTAAATTACAATTTAAGTTAAGTATATACAAATCTTAAAAATCTAAATAATAATCTTATGTACCATTCCAAGATAAAGGCAGGGGAGCTCAAAGGGCATCAAAAAAACTGGTCCACATCGCTTTCAACGGGACACGTGCCCAACAGCCTGGCAGCATTGCCACGTTGTATGGCAGTGCTGATTCTCTGACCCAAGAATAGACCAGCCTTTATTTTTTTATCCAAATATGTTTTAAATGTGTTACCATAGCATGCCAGTCCATAAGAAAGTAATGAGTCCACCAGTGCATAGTAGACCATGTACAATGTTGCCCTTTCCAGTACAAAACTAAGGTGGTGGAATTTCACAAGCGCATACCTCAGTTAGTTACATAAGTGCATAATGTGTTTTCCATGAGAGCCTGTTGTCAATGACTAAACCCAGGTACCTGTATTCCTCCACCACCCCAATGTATGCACACTCACACAACGTCATTCCATCACTGTGCAGGCACTCATAGCTATGCCCCACTATGCGCGGCTGACGTTCGACCTTTTTACTATAAGGAGATCGTATATGCATACATTTCGTTTTGTTTACATTAATTATGATGCCATTGTCGTGAGCCCATTTGATGATATTAGTGAAATCTTCCTGAATGTTACTTTCAATAGGGTATTACACCCATTTTTGAAAAGTGTCTCAATAAAATTCTGTAGTGCTAATATGTCACCAAAAAATTAAAAATAATTAAAAGCATATTTTGTAATAGGAGTAATAATAAAAAAAAATACGTTGGTTACGAAAATAATAACGCCAAATATATACGCCAATCGGTTGACTGATAGTTGTCAATTTTTTGTTTACACAGCCGTACGGCGTAATAACATGGTCGCTACTATTTCATGTTTTATAACAGATTAAAAAAACTGAAAAATTTGAATTGAATTTAAAAAAAAATTGTTATTTTATTACCTGAAACTCACATTTTCCATTTACTTTATGCCTAAACTGTCTCAATAACATATGTATAGATTTATTCTCGTATAGAGTAAAATACCCTATTGAATTTAAATCTTTATCTGCGTACACTAGACACGTATCATCAGCATACATAATGTCGCACATATATTACACACGCTACACACCACACCACATTACAGTCATGCTGTTGACATGCATGATGTATCCGATGGGACCAAATACGGATCCGGTTGGTACACCACACGTGACGTGTGTGGGCTTTCCGACGACGCCGTCAATGACTGTTCGCAGTGTCTGGTCTGTGAGGTAAGCATGGAACCACCTGTTCAGTGGTCCTCCATGGCCTGGAGCAGCCGGTGGTGCTCCAAAGTGTCAAATGCCTTTTTGAAATCAATGTAGACCACCACCACCTGCTTCCGCTGATCCAAACACTTATTGACGTCATCCGCGAACTGCGACAAGGCCGTCGCCGTACTTCGCCCACGTCGGAAACCATGTTGCGCATTTATCAGAATATTGTGTTTCTCCAGGAAAACACTTACCTGATTCACCATAAACTTTTCTACTGTTTTATTTATGACTGACAATATGGCTATTGGCCTATAGTTTGCGTAGTTACTTTGTACACCTTGTTTCAAAATTGGTCTAATTAATGCTGTTTTTAATTTAAAGGGGTACACCCCCTTTTCAACACACAAGTTAATAACTAAGCTATAACAGGACTCAACTTGGATTTTAATAATTTAATTTCTTTAACTCTAATCTTATCTACTCCGTCAGACTTATCACAATTTAGCAGATTTATTATTTTATCTATATATATTGGATACGCTTTCTGAAACCGCAGTGATACCTTTCCAGGATCAACATAGCTGGATCTTTCTAAAAACCTATGACTACAGACATGTTTTATGTCTAAGTTTTCTTTGTTAAATGTTGTTGAGAATTTAAACCAATTTTCCTAGGTACTTTAAAAGAACAGAATCTATACTTCTTTTCTCACTTCCTATCCATGAATAGGGTATTTTACTCTATACGAGAAAAAATCTATAAATATGTTATTGAGACAGTTTAGGCATAAAGCAGTCGGAAAATGTAAGTTTTAGTTCATAAAATAACAAAACAATTTTTTAAATTTAATTCAAAGTTTTCAGTATTTTTAATCTGTTATAAAACACCGTAAAATAGTAGCGGCCATGTTATTACGCCGTACGGCTGTGTAAACAAAAAATTGTCAACTGTCAGTGAACTGATTGGCGTAATAATAGGCTTTGCACTTTTATTATTTTCGTAACCAACGTAATTTTTTCATTATTACACCTAGTACAAAATATGCTTTTAATTATTTTTAAATGATATACAATTATCATATTTAATATGAGCTCATTTGATACAAAACGAACTGACGACACGGTTGGCGCAGTGGCTGAGCAATCGACTGCTGCGCAGCGTGTTGCGGGTTCGATTCCCGCCCAGGGTAAACATTTGTGTGATGAGCACTTGTGTTTGCCGTGTGTATGGGTGTTGTTTATCTATATATGTATGTATTTACAAAAAAAAAATGTATTTGTGTATGTATATCAGCTGTCTGACACCCATAGTACAGGGTCTCCCTAGTTTGGGGTCAGATGGCCGTGTGTGAAAATGTCCCCACATATTATTATTATTATTTACGCTGAGCAATATGGCGTCCAGTAAGAGGCGTTTTCGTCAAACTACGCGCGAAATTTGAAAATTTAAAATTTAGATGCATTTTTTTGGCACTTATCGATTGAATAAAAATTTTGTGTTTTTTTTGGTGGCATATTAGCACTACAGAATTTCATTGAGACACTTTTCAAAAATTGGTTTATTACCCTATTAATTTTAGTCCAAATCTTTCTAATATTCTTTTTACATTTTTTTATTTCTTCTTGACGATATTTATTTTTCGCTTTACATATTTAATCTATTTCTAAATCAATGATATTGTCTACGCAAATTCATATCCTCTGGTTTATTTTTCCAATTTCTAAACAGTTTATCCCTAATACCCATCATTTCATAAAGCTTTTGTGTGATCCAAGGTTTACTTTTCCTCTTATTACGCACCAACACTTGGATTTTCGCTTCATTATACACATTAGAAAAAATTTAACATAATCTGTTAAACAGGTCTATTGGATATTCACAGTCTAACAGCTCATTCCATGACACATATTTAAGTTTTTCTAAAACCTTTTTATCACAAATAATAGTCCTATATGATTTCAAAACATTCGGAACATCATCCAACACCGGTTTACGAGGCGCGAGGCGCACACCTACAACATAATGATCAGATATCTTAACAGTTAACACATATGATTATTGAGATATTGTACGCTGAGTTCGAACCCACACATGATCGATGCACGACCGCGTCATTGTATCGCCGTACACCTCCTCTCGCGTTACGTCACGGATAGCACATTCCAAGAATAACTTGCTCATATTATTTATGTAATTACTGATAACGCTGCCTGATTCGGTTTTATGCAATAGATCTATGTTTGTGTCACCAATCATAACTACGTCACAGTCTAAAGGAATCTTGGATAATAGTCTGTGCACTTCTTCAACAAAACTGTGTCTGTTTGTTTTTGGCGGCCTGTCATCATTTCAGCCGAAATGAGGCGGCGGCCTGTCATCATTTCAGCCGAAATGAGGCGGCGGCCTGTATATAGCCAAAACATGAATAATTTTACTTCCATCTTGGGAAATCTCCCAGTGTATCATCTCATAGTAATTTGATGTAATTGTGTTGGCAGTTAAATTTAACTTGTTGTTTACCTAAAGCAAAATCCCACCTCCCATTTTAGTTGCCTTTGTATATGTGTATGTGTTATATCCTTCTAAGTTGTGTAAGCACAGCACATGTTTTCTGATGTTAATCTCTGTTAATGCAATAATATCAAGTCTATTAATACTTGTTGTTGATTAAAGTTTTTTCTAAGTGATCTTATGTTCAAAACTATACTAATATTATAAAGCTGAAGACTTTGTTTGTTTGGTTGAACGCGCCAATCTCAGGATCTACTGGTTCGAATTGAATTTGTTTTTGTGTTTGATAGTCTATTTATCGAGGAAGGCTATAAGCCCATGCGAAGCCGGGCCGGGTCGGTAGTGTATAATATTCAGATTGTTTTCTCATTGTAGCAACTCATCCCGCCAGCTATCTGTACATAAGTATTTATTGTATTCAATATTACCTGTTATGTGTGAAGCATGGTTATCGAATTTTGACATAATTGGTGCGATCCTCATTTATATATGTATAGATACGTTGTCTATTTCCGTTAGCAAGTACATCATCATTATTTAACTGGCGGGATTTTCTTGTGGCTATCCATTTGTCTCGGCGAGCACGCGTAGCCAGAGTGATAACCACGGGTCGTGGTTTTTTCTCGCGCTGCGGTTCCTCGGCTTTTATTTCTTCACCTACCCGCTTTACCTCTCATATCAATCTATCTTCTATTCCTAATTTGCTTGCTATCTTTTTAATTGTGCTCTCTAAATTCTCATTTTGCTGCTCCTCTAGTCCAAATATTTCAACATTTTTTCCTTCTCACGCACCTTCAAGTATACTATCCTTTCTTCCAGTGCTTTATTACAGGTTTCCAAATGAACGTTCTTGTGTTCTTAATTTTTTTGTCCGTCTTTTCCATCTGTTCGATCAGTTCTTGGTACTTCTCAGCGTAGAAGTTTATGTCATCTGACATCGCCTCAAGCGTTTTTTGCATATTGAAGACTATTGTTAGCTTTTCATTAACTTCAGCTAACAGTTTTTCTGGTGTTGTTTGGGACATGTCGACTTCAATGCTTGGCTGGCATACTGGAATTGGCGGCCTGGTTTGGCATTCGTGGCACAAGTCAGTGTCACTAAATGCCTCGATTTTTGCAACACATTTTTTGTGGAAGACACCACCACAGTCACCATTACACTTTGTAAGACTGTCACTTTTCACTCGGGCCAGCGACAGTTTACAAGTTTTGCACTGCACCATCACGATAGAGTAATATTTTTTTTTAATAATAATCCATATTTAATATTATAAATGCGAAAGTAACTCTGTCTGTTACGTTTTCGCGATGAAACGGCTGAATCGATTTTGATGAAATTTGTTATGGAAATAGCTTGAACCCTGGGGAAGGTCATAGGCTACTTTTTAATTCGCGACTTAGCCTGCATCCGCGATAACCGACATTCACGCGGACGAAGTCGCGGGCAGAAGCTAGTATTATTTATGTAAAGAAAATAATTCCTTTAATTTTATTTATTTTATCTGTGGAGCCTATTAGATGGCGTGATAGAATACAATAATGGCCGCAAAAGACTATTGAAAAATGCTAATTGAAAGCCACATGGATATTTTAGATTGTTAAAAAGATTATATAAATGGGGAATTTGCAATTTGAATAATAACTTTAATTGTCGTTTCTTTGTTTTCCAGGTAAAGTAGTTTATTTTTATGTGTTAAATAGAATACTTAACTATGAATTTCTGTAATTATAAAATAATCTTTGTTTTCCAGAGCAACACAATTGGTTTTTTAATTGCATTCCCTAAAACTACTGTTAGTTGTCTTATATATAGGGTGACTGGTAATTAGTGTACGATACTTAAACACGTGATTGTGTTCATGATAACAAACAACTTTCCCGAAGAAAAAATGATTTTTGTATTGGTTCACTTTTATCACAACGACACAACAGCCGTATGAAATTCACGCCCGCGCACGCCTGTGACCTAAAGTGAACCAGTACAAAAAACATTTTTTCTTCGGGAAAGTTGTTTGTTATCATGAACACAATCACGTGTTTAAGTATCGTACACTAATTACGATACGGTCAACGTAACTTGGCGCGTTTGAAGTTAGCTGTTGGGTGCGCAATGAAACTTTTAGGAACGAAATTGTCTACTGCGCAGCTAATCGGCTAACTTCAGACGCGCCAAGTTACGTTGACCGTACTGTAACAGTCACCCTATATATATAGAGTAATACAGTTTTCCGTAAACAGTTATTACTTATAGTCGCGTCACAGGTGTCACGTTCGCACGGTAGGAGCGCACACGCTGAACTGATATGGATCATCTGATTTTTTACGCAATTTCAGAGTGTGGTCCATAGTAAGAGTTATTCTTAAAATTACCCCTTTTCAGGTTTGTGATAAACAAAAACTCATTTATTTTTTATCAAATAAGCTTGTTTTTGACCGCAATTCACCTGATCTTAAGTGATAATGCGGCCTAAGTTAGAACACGCTTGCCTAGAATAAACCGGTTCACTTGTGCCTTGAAGATACCCAGATTATACTTATCAGGGAACAGAGAGGCGGGCAGCGAATTCCACAGTCTGGCAGTTCGCACAATAAATGTGGAGTCAAAGCGCTTGGTTCGAGACCGTGGAACTTCAACCATATAGCGGTGACGCTTCGCCGTATCTCTGCTCGTCCGATGATGGAATGGGGATGGAGGAATTAAATTGTGCAATTCCAAAGCACACTCTCCGAGTTTTTTTTTTTTGTTAAAAAAAAACGTTGCCCCACACTAGGAATTACTCCTGTGTCGTAGGTGCGTTTACAAACATATAAACTCACATACACAAACAGCCAGACCCGGAACAACTATCTGTAGGCCATACAAATATTTGTTCCGTGTGGGAATCGAACCTGCGACACGCAGCGCAGCAGTCGATCGCTCAACCACTGCGCTAACCGTGTCGTCAAGAGTTGTCGATTATATATGGGGACATTAATATAATATATGGGGACATTTTCACATACGGCCATCTGACCCCAAACTAGGGAGACCCTGTACTATGGGTGTCCGACAGCTGATATACATACACAAATATATATTTTTTAAATACTTACATATATAGATAAACAACACTCAGACACAAGGCAAACACAAGTGCTCATCACACAAATGTTTGCCCTGGGCGGGAATCGAACCCGCAACACGCTGCGCAGCAGTCGATCGCTCAGCCACTGCGCCAACCGTGTCGTCATATTAGGTTACGCAGAAAAAACTTACCAATGCTATGCATGAGCCCCGAGTCAATATTCGCGCTGAGCAGATTAGACATAGCCTGTATAGTGGCGTTGCGGAGAGTCTCCAGCCGACCAGGACCCTCGGCCATTTCCACTTCATTGCAGTCGTTCAGTAGGTTCATGAATAGGGTGAAGTACCTGGTGAAGATATTTGTTTTATCACTGGATATTGGGGGGTTTTAAATTGAAAGATTGGTCGCTAGATGGCAGCATTGTTGACGGTTCCTGGTGAAAGCGCTGAGCTAGGGGTTAGTCCGCGAAATTCTAATATTCCTACATTTGTTGCAATTTTCAGTCCAGTACCTAGTTGCATCATAACAAAAAAAAACCGGACAAGTGCGAGTCGGACTCGCCCACCGAGGGTTCCGTACATATTTGTAGGTACATATCCATACTTCTATACTAATCCATACTTTAATCTACTTAATATTATAAATGCGTTTTTTGCGACATAAACGGCCGTATCTTTTTTTCACGGGCATCAAGGGACCGTAGACTTGAGTATATGGTTTTAATTTCAACTTGATACCTCCACGCGTTCCCGAGATAAAGGGTCTTGACAGACAGACAGACAGACGGACAACAAAGTGATCCTATAAGGGTTCCGTTTTTTACTTTTAAGATACGGAACCCTAAAAAGATATTCGCGGGAGTAACAAATATGCATTTATAGAATTATAACCACTTAACTCTCCAAGTCAGGAAAGCTTGTAAACGTGCCTGTTTAATGAAAATATGGCGTTTACGAGCTTTTCTAACTATGGGTGTTATTAGACCAATTGATCCTTCGTCGGTCGACGGCATCGATCGATGGTAGAATGGGTTAATCGACGTCGATCGATAGTTTCTACCAGACCAATCGATCGATCGTCGATCAACAGCATCGATCGATGGTAGAATTTACTAGTCGACGTCGATCGAGCTGCTTGATTATTATTACCTACTGATGGATTATACATGGGGTTAATCGATCAACGTCGACCGATGCCATCGACAGGCAATCGATCGATTGGTTAGTGGAACGGTATCCGTCGATCAGCCAAAGCTACCACACCAATCGATCAACGTCGGTCGATGCCGATTGATGGCATCGATCGACGATCGATCGATTGGTGTAGTAACACCCTAACAGAGTTATGTTAATGATTTTAATTATTATAATTCTGTAAATGCATATTTGTTACTATCGCAAATATTTTTTTCATTACAATACGACCTGATACTAACCTGCAAATTACAAAAAAATTAAGAACATTTGAATTTCGCGGCCTAACCTGGCGCATCCTACTTAACTGTCATTATTGAGTTTCTGTTAGAGAATATTTTAATTAAAATTAATCGGTTACATATTATAAGACTAAACTTCCAACATCACAATGCCGCCAGTTTTTGGGCACATTGAGATTTAAATAGATAAAATCATAGTTACTAACTTGAGAAACAGCTGACTCTTAGCTTCCATCAGATCCCCTCGGTCCGACTCTTCAGGTTGTAAAGGTAGACCCTTCAGCAATGATGCGACTGCTTCCATGCATGCTTGATCTAATTCACGACAGCAGACCAAGTATCTAGGAGTAAAAAGTTCACGGAATTAAAAAAACAAGTGGAAGTGTCCACGTTGCTATCCCGCATGTGTCACAATTATGCGGAAAAATATGTAAAATAATGACAACTTTCGACAGTTGTAGTAAGTCTCAATTTTGTATGAACAAGAAATTCAACTTTGACAAAAAGCTTACAAAGCTTTTAGCTTTGTCATACAAAGTTAAAACTTATTACAACTGGTAAAGGTTGTTTTTATTTTACACATTTTCCGTATAATTATGACACGCGTGGTATAGCTTCGTGGGCACTCCCACCTGTTTTTTCTATTCCGAGGGTTAGTTTTAGCAAAATGCTATAGATAAATAATCTTTAGAAAAAAATATCGAATTACTAAAAATACATTCATTAAGTAAACCTCCACAATACGAATATGAATCTTAACACTATGCAAATAATATTCGTAGTCGTGTAAGACACTTACTTAAAATAATGTTCATAACTGTGTAAGGCGTGTATTTTACTTAGTAAAGTAAAAAATACACTTTGTGAATCTCGCATTTATACTAGCACTGGGTATGTGTACATGTCTAAATACAGAATCTGAAAAAGCTAATATTATAAAACTAAAGAGTTTGTCTGTTTGCCTCCGAAACTGCTCTATCGATTCTGGTTTTTTTCTCTAATAGTAAGCTACGTTATTCCTCAGTGTTATCCATACTTAATACTAGAAATGCGAAAGTAACTCTATCTGTTACACTTTCACGATGCAAAAGCTGAACCGATTTTGATGAAAGGACAATGCCAGAAACTCTATAGAACTTTGCCCCACTTAATAAAAGTCATGTGCAATATATAGCATCTTACTGTTTATTTATTGCTGATAACTAAACATTAGTCTTAGTGACTGTAGAACTTGCTGTTTCCGTTTAAATCTAAAAACAATAATGACATTGATTAAATTATATTTTAGGTTAAATTATATTTTAGGTAGGAATGAGGTTAAATTATATTTTAGGTAAAATGAGTTTGTATTTTGTGGGTAGGTATTTCGTAATCCGCAAGTTCAAAAGAAAAACAATATTCATTTCAATTATTTTCATTAATTTACTTTTCTGTACATGGGTGGGGCAGGATCTGGCATTGTCATTTGGTATGAAGATAGCTTGACTTTATAATTACGAATATTCCACGAATTCGTCTGCATACACGATAACCAACATTCGCAAACGAAGTCGCGGGCGAAAGCTAGTATTATGTAAGCCAGTATAATTTTGTATTAAAGTCTAATGTGAGGGGTTCATATTGTATTTAAAATAAAGTGCCATCTAAAACAAAACAATCGGCTGAGAGATTCAAGATTGAAGTTCGTTCGATGGGGAAGGGCGCTTTTAAAGGAGGTTATTTATTTATTAATAACCTCCTTTAAAAGCGCCCTTCCCCATCGAACGAACTTCAACGCGAGCGTGATTGAATTTTTTTTTGTTTCAACCAACGCAAAGCTCGAAAACAAACGAGTGAGTGAGAACGCGATAACATCACAGGAAAATTGGCGCGCGGAAATTTCACAAAACTTGTTCCAGGACATACGTGTTTTTGAAAAAGCATTACAGGTTTTTGGTAATAGTGTTTGTAATTTAGAATCATTACATGTGCAAGGTTTGTATGAAGCTGTTTTTTTAACTTTTTCAATGTATGAGTGCATTATGAACGGCCAAAGTTCAGATAAAATTGTGCAAAAAAGCTGATTTTCGGACGTGTTTACCGAGTTAGTTTCTCAAAAAGGTTTATTTTTGGCTTCATACAAACCTAGATTTTAACCACAAGATACCAGGGTGTTAAAAATATTTAGTAAATAATTTGTTATAACGCTGTATTCGCGTACGAGCGTTTGTATGGGAAATATGACGGGATAGGCGCTCGAAAAATGGTAGAAATGTATGATATAAACCGACCTGGTGATTGAAGAAGCATCTGCTCGCAGAGGCGGTGCTATCTGATGACTTGTACCCAACACCCAGTCGGTAACGTACTCCACCATCTTGTTACGGAACTTCATTTCCTGCACCAAAGAAAACATACTAATTAAGCTAAACGTCAAGAATTATGGGAAAGGAAATAATATCTCAGAGACAGAGCTGTATGTCCCATGTGCCGATAATAAAACTATCACAGTGTGTCGTATGGCCGTGATTTCAACAAATAAGACCTTACAAGAAACATGTTGTCATAGTATAAATATTAGGACTACCGCATACCGTACAGTAGCTACACACCCCGCCTCCCTCCGAAACACTGTTCCTCACCTCTTCCCGCGTCGAATCTGCTCTCGAAACTACTTTTAGCTCTTGCGGCGCGTAGACACGCACACACACGCACGTCTTTACACAGTCTGTTATTTTGGTAGTAGTGTAGGTAATTCAGTCGTTTCGTTTGTATGGAGTGTCGTAGGTGTGATGTTGTGATATTTTCTTTTTTTTATTGATTTTCAGGTACCCATATTGTACGGTCGAACGGAACTCATCATGTGCGAGGTCGACTCGCACTTGGCCTTTTTTTTTTAGAGATGTGTCTAGAAACTATTTGTTGATGGTATTCATTATAGTAGTAGTATATTACACTGGAAGACGGACACCTGTTTATGCATGCTTCTTCGATTTATCCAGGGCATTCGATCTGGTTTCGTATAACATCCTATTGAACAAACTGTCGAGTGAAGCTAACTTGCCGCAGAAATAATTAATGTGCCCAAGTTTTGGTATGGGAACCAAGAGAACACTGTGAGATGGGCAGATGCACACTCTGATGTTTACAGGTTAGAATATGGAGTAAGGCAGGTTTGACGGGTTTGACATCGTTGTTTAATATTTATATGAATAAGCTGATCGAGGAACTCAGCAGCACGGGAGTCGGTTGTAGTATAGACGGAGTGTCTTTTAACAACATTAGTTATGCTGACGACATGGTGCTGCTGAGTCCGTCGATCAGTGCGCTCAGGAAGCTGTTGAACGTATGTAAGTGTTATGCTGGAGCCCATGGACTAAGGTACAATGTCAAAAAAAACGCGAATTGCTAGTATTCAAGCCACAAAACAAAACCTATAAAATAATACCTTCAGTATCGTTATGTGGTTAAACTCTGAATAGGGTAAAACAGTTTAAGTATTTTGGGTCACTGGGTTACCGAGGATGGCATGGATAACTGTGATATGGAGAGAGCGCAGGGCATTGGACGTAAGATGCAACATGTTGGCCCGCAGATTTGCAAAATGTGACCGCAGCTTTTTATACCTGCAGTTTGTGGACCAGATACACGCAAAAAAAACGTACAATGCCCTGCGTCTGCAATACAATAATGCTTTTAGGATACTGTTATCACTGTCACGTTTTTGTAGCGCTTTAGGAATGTTCGCATAATATCTATATCGACATAATATCTTGCATGCACTTGCATGTGTACACAAGTTTAATCCATACTTTATAAATAGGTATTATAAATGTAAAAATCCGCCTGCCAAGCGTGGCGATTATGGTCAAATCCCCCCTTGGGGGAGGCCTATGTCCAGCAGTGGACGTCTTTGGGCTGAAATGATGATGAAAGTATCTCTGTCTGTTACGCTTTCGTGATGAAACGGCTGAATCGATTTTAATGAAATTTGGTATGAAGATGGCTTGAATCCTGGGGAAGGACATAGGCTACTTTTTACTCCGCGACTTCGTCTGCATCCACTATAACCGACATTCACGCGGACGAAGTCGCGGGCAAAAGCTAGTAACAAATAAATAAATCTATTATATTCTATTCGCAGCAGCGGGTGTTGACGACTTCTTTGCGATCATGCGAAAGAGATCTGCATCGCTACTACGACGCGTGCGTGACAGCGGCAACAGTCTCCTGAGTCTTGTTGCGAGTAAGACTGAAGGGCACCTGTGCGCAAGCCATGTGTTGTTGCAAAGTGTCTCCAGAAAGTGACCGGTTTTAATTATGTTGTTTATTTGTTGTTTGTATTTTAGTTGCTTAAGAGCGCCCATCCTCATCGAACGAACTTCAACACGAGCGTGATCGAAAAACTTTTTGTTTTAACCAACGCAAAGTTCGAAAACAAACGAGTGAGTGAGAACGCGATAATATCACAGGAAAATTGGCGCGTGTAATACGTGTTTTTGAAAAAGCCTTACAAGTTTTTGTTAAAAATGTTTGTAATTTAGAATCTCCATTACATGTGCAAGGTTTCTATGAAGCTGTTTTTTTTTACTTTTTCAATGTTTGAGTGCATTATGAACGGCCAAAGTTCAGATAAAATTGTGCAAAAAAGCTGATTTTCGAACGGGTTTACTGAGTTTGTTTATCAAAAAAGTTTATTTTTGGCTTCATACAAACCTATATTTAAACCACTAGATACCTGTGTGTTAAAAATATTTGGAAAATAACTAGTTATAACGCCGTAATCGCGTACGAGCGTTTGTATGAGAAATATGACGGGTTGGGCGCTCGTTAAGTATCTAACGTAGTTTCAGACAATACTAACTAAATTAAGGGTATATTCCCTGATGTAAAGATTAATAAATAAATTATCAACTACTCAATTACTCCACAGTATAATACAAGAAGAAATAATCTCATCTGCCCACGACGGGTTGTGCTGTTTTGTTTTTCCGGACATCGCCAAGCGACTGGTCGACTCCTCACGTGACAAGAAGGCTGGTCTATTCTTGGGTCAAGGAATCAGCATTGCCATACAACGTGGCAATGTTGCCAGCCTGTTGGGCACATGTCCCGTTGAAAGCGACGTGGACAAGTTTTTTGATGCCCTTTGAGCTGCCTTTTTCTTGGAAATGTAGGTATATAGTATGATTATTTTGTAATTAAGATTTGTATATTTTTTTTTTTATATTTAGTATTTGATTGGTTAGAAGAAATAAACCAAATAATAATATTTTTTCATTAAAATAGCCTGGATTTTTTAAATCACAGGTGCATTAATTTATCTAACTGACCTGTCTAAAAGCGAGGTCATCTCTCCTCCTCATCATAGCTTCTACAACTTGACAGAGCTTTGTCTTGATGTGTACTGACAACACTGTCATGTCCAAGTGACGTACGTATCTGAAAAAAAACATAGTTATTACGTATAAAAGTGATATAAATATGAATTTATTTATTAGGCTATTGCATAGCTTTTATCGCGGGCTTTGAGCGCGGCGACCGAATCAAGAAATTCCGTAACGAAAAAGCCTGACACCCCCCACTCCGCCTACCATGTAGCTCGGCCGAGCGTTCGCTTAACGTGTATGTATATGGTAGGTATATTTAATCATAATATATATATATATAATCTTTGACTTTCACTTTTGACTTTAACTTAGTCAAAGTCAAAAGTGAAAAGTCAAAGTCAAAAATGCTATGCAATAGCTTTACCGCGGCAGTCCCCGAGTGCCACATTGTATTTCTTTTTTATTTAAAACACAATATCAAATTATTTATTTCAAGTAGACCATTAAGGGGCTATTAAACGACTTTTACAGATTTTGAAACTGACAATTACGTCAAAAGTTTTGAACGCAAAACTGATGCAGAACGGACGCAGTCTGCGTCCAAAACTTTCAAAATTTAGTCGAAAAAATTAAATAAAAGTAGTATTCTTTCAAAATTAAAAAAAAGGCGTATACTAAAAGATAGATAATAAAATTGTCTGTAAGATAGTGTAAGTTTCGGATAATTATACCTGGTAGATTTTGTGTGATTGTCAATGTTTTGTCCGCGTCAGACACAACTTCACGAGTTAATTAAACAATTTAATATGAACTTAATCAAAAATATTCACTTTCTATATGATTAAGAGAATATTCTAGTTTAACATATATTTTTTTCAAATCATTTACACTGCACATTTTGACGTGATTGTCAGTTTAAAATCTGTAAAAGTCGTTTAATAGCCCCTTAAGAGGCACTCTTGAACGTCATATATGAAGCATTGTATCTAGTTGCCCTTTTCAAAAGGTTTCGTATGGAGAAGAAAAGTTCTTCCAGAACGAGGACTCAGTCAGTTCAAGTTCAGTGGGTAGGATAGGTTTTTTAGGGTAGTTAGGGTAGGTAGGGTAAATAGGGTAGGCAAGGTAGGCAGGGTAGGTAGGGTAGGACAACGTCTGTCGGGTCAGCTAGTTACTACATATTATAAAACAAAGTCCTCCGCCGCGTCTGTCCCTATGTATGCTTAGATCTTTAAAACTACGCAACGGATTTTGATGCGATTTTTTTAATAGATAGAGTGATTCAAGAGGAACGTTTATAGGTATAATACATGCATATTATAGTAGAAGAAAACCGAGAAATTCCAAGAGTAATGTGAGGTCGTAATAAACATATTTTTGTGCGCTTACATTGCAAACGCTGGCTAAACCTTACGAGATATATCAAATTAATGTACTACGGAATTGTTTCTCTTAAAAAGATCGATAAAACAGTCCGCGGTGGTATATGTTTAGCTCTTAAGGATAACCTACAGTAACCAATTTTATCTTTTACATATTACAAATAAGATATGGGTTATTTACCAAGCTATTTTAAACAATACAGTTTTATTCCTTACCAAATTAAATGTCTTAGATACGTTATGCATTTCATGTAGATCAAAATTGCCCTTTACAGCATATCATTAAAATCAATATATTAGAAGATATCACAGTGTTAAAAAGCGGGGGTAGAGCGGCTGGCGCTTAATTTGTTGTTTACATGTTTGTGTTGTCTAATGACAAAAAAGCTGTGAACGTTGTATATAAAGACATTCAGTAGTATATTTAGTATCACCATTGCACCCGTGCGAAGCCGGGGCGGGTCGCTAGTAATTGGTAAATTGATGTTTACATAGTATGACTTAAAGCTAAGCACAACCGTAGATGGTGTAGTGCACAGCAACATTTCTATTTTGTAAATTTATGTTTGCCTTGAATAATAACCGGGTAAAAAATATATTAAAAAAGGTCATACAGGAGAACATAGAACCTACTTTTTCGTAAGTCAGTTATTGAGGATATCTTTACGACTGTAGAGAAACTTTGTTGAGAAACAAACCCGCATTTACGGTAACTTCTTATTTTTTAGGGTTCCGTACCTCAAAAGGAAAAAACGGAACCCTTATAGGATCACTTTGTTGTCCGTCTGTCTGTCTGTCTGACAAGATCCTTTTACTCGGGAACGCGTGGAGGTATCGAGTTGAAATTAAAACCATATACTCAAATCTACGGTCCCTTGATGCTGTAAAAAAATCAACCCTCTATGTTAACGTGAAAAAAAGATACGGCCGGTTATGTCGCAAAAAACGCATTCATAATTAAGTAGATTAAAGTATGGATTAGTATAGATGTATGGATATGTACCTACAAATATGTACGGAACCCTCGGTGGGCGAGTCCAACTCGCACTTGTCCGGTTTTTTTTTATTCCTTACCTGACTATAGACAGCATCAATGTTTCAATGGATGTAGTGCTAAGATGTTCATTGGGCTGGCCACTTTTCTTGATGTCCAGAATACTCTTCATTATAAAGATGGTGTGCTCAACGAATTGTGTGTTTATATCCGTTAGCATTACCTGTTAACAAGTTTATCATCATTCTTTATGTCAGTCGGATGATGCCCACTGTTGGGCATAGGTCTCTTTCAAAAAGTTTATATATGTTGAATTTTTAATTCACTGCGCATCTTTCAGGTAAGTACTTATGAGTACGAACAACTTTTTATTAGGGATCAACTCTGAAAAACGTTTTCTATTTATATGCTTAATATTTAGTCTTCCTTATCTACCGATTTAAAAACTATTTACGTACGTACAATACGATCAATGTAATGTGTATGTACGGTCACCAAAAGAGATAAGTATCCATGTCGCCGGGATTAGTTGAAGTTTACTAAAAAACCGATGGGTGTTTATGAATAAAATAAAGTACAATTAATAGAGAATAAACAGTTTCATGATTTAATTAAATTTCATTTAAAAGCCTCCAATGGTTTCTGAGTAAACTTCATCTATTTCCGGCGACATGGATACTTATCTCTTTTGCTGACTGTACGCAACAAACAAAAGTGTATCATTGAATACATTATAAAAGTAATTTAGTTTGACATTAAATGAATCCTCAAAAACAGGGGTTAGGATGTATAGCATGAAATATTTTTTTATGTATTCATAACCACACAACGAAAAAAATGTAACTGAAAACCATGAAACCAGAAAATATTCCTATCTGATATGATAGTCTAGATTCCCATTAATGTTATCATAAGTGCGTTGGTATCAAAGATATATTCTGGCTTCTGATTACCCATAACGACTGTCAAATGATAGCCGGGAGCAACAACTTTACGTGCTATTCGAGGCACAGGGGGGTCTCGGTATGAAATGGATGGTCACCCATCCACGGACCGACCGCGGCAAGCGTTGCTTTACCACGATGGTTCGATACGAAGGATTTTCTTTAACCACGAGCTCGTCGAATAATAATAGCAGGACCCTCCTTTTTGGCGGGTTTGACGCAGAATGTGCACTTCACAAAATGTGCACTTGACGCAACATGTGCACTTCGCAAAATGAGTATTCCGCAAAATGTATATATATATATATCAGCCTATTGCCGTCCACTGCTGAACGTAGGCCTCCACCAGAGATCGCCAACCAACCCGGTCTTGGGCAACCCGCATCCATCCGCTGCCAGCCACCTTTTTTGTGCAGAATGTGCACTGCGCAAAATGTGTACTTCACGCAAAATGTGCTCTTCTCAAAACAGCATTTCTCAAAATGACCACTTCTCAAAATGAGTGTGAATTTAATCACAATGTTAGTGCTATTTTGAAAGTGCACATTTTGCGTGAAATACGCATTTTGCGCAGTGCACATTCTGCGTCAAACCCTTTTTGGCTTTGCCGCAGTCGGGTAAAAAAGTTGGGAAAATCCAGGCTGAAATAACAACTTACTTGTTGCTGTTGATCAAAGAACTTGTCAATGATGGCTTTTATCTGATCGAAGAGTATTGGGTAGAGAGCAGGAGACATCTCGTGCCCCACTAACTCTTTGACATGAGTTTGTATCTGTTGGCCGAAGCGTTCGTTACTGCAGAGCAGGAGGCGAAGGAGTTGGCCTATGAATCTGTGGAGGAAGAATTTTTGGTAGAAGCAAGAATTTATTTATCTTTTTTGGAATAAGATTGATTAAAAACAGTAGAAATGTAAGTATAATTATTGTGGTAAAGGTCTGTTTTCGCCACCGAATAGTAAAAGTTAATTCATCTGGCAAATATTTTCAAATTACGTTGATCTTTAATTTATAATGCCGCTCCGGGATGCTGTGAAATAGCTTCCCTAAACGTTTAAATTTCGTACATAGAAAAACATCCATCGGTTTCTGAGAAAACTTGAATTTACTTACTGTGTCACAGGACAATATTGCACTTCTTGAGAACTATTCGCCAATACGTTGTATTTCCTTGAATCTGCTAATAACAAAATAAAAAATGTTATTAAGAAGTCCGTCATGCACGAAATTGCGAGTTCGATACTGAACACATACCATTGTGATTTATTCAATGTCAAAATCTTCCGCTTCCATTATTCTCATCGATGGAAAACTAACTATTACTATATTGTAGTAGCCCAGAACTTGGCCACATTGACTGCATTGTCGGTTGCAGCGATTAAATGTGGCATCACAATTATCTGATCTACTTTCTAAGTTTATCTAGAATATCACTAGCATCGGTGATGAAAATCTTCGTAGGGAAACTTATACTTGAAATTAATATAAGTCTGAAATCGCCAATCACCAATAAATGCTTTCTCTGTTTGAGAAGAGAGAGGCTTTGCCCTGCAGTAAGATAATAATAGGTTGGTATTCTTTTTTACCATCTCCATAAATATTTTTAGTCCACCTAGAATCAATTTTTTTTTTCTCATTTGACGTTCAAAAGTGCCGTATAATGGCCTAATTGAAATAAATGATTTGACTTTGACTTTAGTCTCACTTCCAATAGGGTATTTTACTCTATACGAGAAAAAGTCAATAAAATATGTTATTGAGACAGTTTAGGCATAAAGCAGTCGCAAATATTAAGTTTTAGTTCCTAAAATAACAAAATATTTTTAAAATTAAATTCAAAGTTTTCACCTTTTTTAATCTGTCATAAAATACCATGAAATAGTAGCGGCCATGTTATTACGCCGTACGGCTGTGTAAACAAAAAATTGTCAACTGTCAGTCAACCGATTGGCGTATAAAGGCTTTGTACTTTTATTATTTTCGTAACCAACGTAATTTTTTGATTATTACACCTATTACAAAATATGCTTTTAATTATTTTTAAATTATATACAATTTTCATATTTAATATGAGCGCATTTGATACAAAACGAACTGACGTCATTTCTGCTGAGCAATATGGCGTCCAGTAAGAGGCGTTTTCGTCAAAGTACGCGCGAAATTTGAAAATATAAAATTTCGATGCATTTTTATGGCACTTATAGATTGAATAAAAAATTTGTGTTTTTTTTGGTGGCATATTAGCACTACAGAATTTTATTGAGACATTTTCAAAAATGGGTGTAAATCCCTATTAATTTGTGTGGTAATAATAATATCAGCGTTTGAACTCAAACCATTTATTTCAAATAAACAATTTACAGGCATTTTTAAATTATCAAGGAGTCAGTCAGTCAAGAAGTTGAAGCTAGTTCCTCGTTCCTAACAGTAAGAAACTCCATAGATACTATTTTGCATTAAAAAAATATTACAAATTTAGTCTACTTCATTCATATTGAATCTTGGGTACGATTTGATAACAATGTAACTCGTAAATAAACTTACCATGTCCGTGAAGATGCGACCAAGTGGTTGACGGTCTTCGTTGTAAACACACTCCACCAAGAGCGCATAGGAACGATGTTATATTCGCCCATTCTTGAATCTGCATCTAAAAGTTTTCCAAATTTGAACTAATGTATTGTCATATTTTCTGCTATTTGGATACTGAGGGTAGCCGGTGGTGGCTGGATGCGGTAGGCAGAGAACCGGGTAAAATGGAACGTCCTGGAAGAGGCTATGTCCAATAGTAGACCTCTAGTAAGCTGAAGTGATGAACGCAGTATGAAAGTGGAAAAAGATTATTTTTCAAAGATATTCGGGTTAGCAGTAGTAGTGTCGTGATTGTCCAGTAATTAACACGCTCACCTCTGATGCATGAGGTTGTGGGTTCAATCTTCTACAGTGGGACAATAATAGGCTGGTATTCTTAATAGTAAACCTACCAAAACTGTCATTCTAGTACTACCATTATGTATTTTAAGTACTAAGTTATCTTTTTATAAGCACGGTTTTTATAAATATTATTAATCTTTCTTTTCTAATAAAGTTCCTTAACGCGACTTGCGGTAGGTGTGATCCGGGAGAAAATGTAACGTCACGTAAGATTTTTGCGTTATATCCTCTCTGTTTGGGACGGATTCTTGGGGAATAAAGTGGACTGTGTAAAATAGACTGGTGTGTTATAGATAGGTGAGCCGCGGCCATGCTGTGACGACGACGGCGGGGGCGGGCGGGGCGAGGGAGGCGTCTGGGTCTCGCAGATTACGCGTAGACACTCCATAGGCCTGCCTCTTTCTTTCACGCGCGCTCTTTCTCTTTCTAGTGTGTCAATGTGTGAGAGAGTACGAGTATCTCAAGCAGAATTATACTAATTAAATTACGAATAATATTCGGAGTTAAAGTATAATAATAATAAAATAATAATAATGTTTATTTAAAGATTCTTAGGCATAAGTTACAAAATATTTTCACAGGCTAATTTAGATCAAATTAATTGGTGTAGTCATCTGTAACCGAACTAGGCAGAGCCTGTATTTCGGTTATCAGCGCCAAACCCCTCGAATATTATACATATATAATAGCCATAAGCATGATTTCATTAATATTATGTAATAACCAATTTAACTATTTATAATTTATGTGCTTTCTATTGGAGAAAGAAAAAAGTATATTTAATAATGTTTGTGTAGTGTTTGCATGCATGTCGTCTTATTTGTGTGGGATGCATGAAAAACTTCGTTCCTGACGGCGTCCCACGACAGCACATGATTTTTGTCTAGATTAGTTTGAAGTTGTTGGATGTTATTTCTAACGGTGATCAAGAACAACTAGTGGTGACCAAGAAGTGACAAACCTCAAAGTCATGTTCACTGCTAGTATGGTGGGACACCCTGCGCTTAGCGACAGCTCGATGGAGTGCCTCCATCTGACAATCATCCATCTTGTCGCCTTGTCCTTTAGGATATTTCTGGAGGAGCTTGCAGAGAGAGTCCCTGGGGGCAGAAGATACATATTTTAAATAGTCTATGTGTATAAATGCGAAAGTAATTTTGTTTGTTTGTTACATCATCGTGGCATAATCACTAAACTTATCGTAATTCGGTTTGTAGCGACATCTATCGCACATGATACGTACTAAAACCGACGTTTCCTATATCGCGCAAGCAGAGTTCTCCGCGTCATTAGCATATATACAAAATCCCGATAACAACCCGACTAGAGGATCCTACGACCAGACGGGTGGGACCGCTCTGCCATCCTCAAAAATACTTACCTAAACGTGCCAGACTCACTAGGGCTCTGTAGGTTTTATCTGTGACAATATGGAATTTTACTGGTACTGGACTCTTTACAAGTTCTTTTTAACAAAAGAATCATGGCAGGCCAAAAAAAGGAAACGTTAAGAGAACTTGAAATTCAAATTTTTATATTCTTGGGTACCTAAAGAGTATCTTCAGGCATTTACAATATTTTTAAAACCCCGCAAAAAAAATGAAAACTTTAACGAAAAATTAATTATTTCAGAACGAAATGGCGACTGACAGTAACAGTGACACTGACAGCCGCCGTTTCGATGTTCTTACACTGAAATTGCATCGATTTACATTTACATCGGAGAGGTCTCTCTGATTAGACGCGCCGCAGCCGCACAGTACTTTGTGGTTGTTGTCTGGTGGGCTACTGCCCGACTGGAGAACTCTGCTTGCGTGATCTAGGAAGCGGCGGTTGTAGTACGTATCATGTGCGATAGACGTAGCTGCAAGTTGAAGGTCAAACCTCCGCTGCTTATGAACCTATGCGGTATCAACGACATTCGAGCGGTTTGACAAATAGGAAGCTTGGGATCTTGACGACACGGTTGGCGCATTCGATCGATTGAAGTCTACGCTTCGTGTCGTGGTTTCGGTTCCCGCACGGAATAAATATTTGTATGGCCTACAGGAAGTTGTTCAGAGTCTAGCTGTTTGTGTGTAAACGCATTCGCGATACAGGAGATAAATTCCTAGTGTGGGGTAGTTTCTTTAACACTTTTTACCGCCATGGCGGACAACGTGTGTCCGACGCTAGAGGCGGTTTTTAGTCAATGTATTAAAAGAAAGAAAAATCTGTGTAAAGACAAAGGTAACTAATTAATCTGCTACTTCATCTGCGTTTAACTGACATCCGGACGAAGTTTAACGTCTTTTATACACATAGCACCTTTGGTATGACAAGGGCATAATTGCACTTTATTAAAATTATTCCTTTGTCTACGCATCATCATCATTTCAGCCGAAAGACGTCCACTGCTGGACATAGGCCTCCCCCAAGGGGGGGGGGGTTTGCCATAATCGCCACGCTTGGCAGGCGGGTTGGCGATCGCAGTATGGTTGTTACAAATGCACAGAGAACGCTGCTGCCCATTCTCTGGTAAGTCCCTTAGTCGCCTCTTACGACACCCACGGGAAGATATGGGATAATGCTATTCTTTACGTCCGACACCATACGGACAACGCACCATACGGTCTACACATACTGTTCTTCAAACTAAGTAACATAAAGCAAATTCTTTACAGAACAACGATTTGTATGTTTAGTGTGAAAAATCATATCGTGTTTACAAGCGGAACAGAGATAACGAAGCGAAATTTCTCTTAAAGAGTATTACGGAAAAACAATAACTTACCAACATCGAAACGTCTCCTCCCAAACAGGTTGAACACCATTCACACAGTGTTCTATCTTCCTGAGTAACGCCATTATCCGCTTTTGAAGGGCTGCAGAGCCTGCCAAAGTGGAAGTAAAATTATTTATTTTAAACTAGCGACCCGCCCCGGCTTCGCACGGGTGCAATGTAGATCAAACTATACGTATAAAACTTCCTCTTGAATCACTCTATATATTGTTGAAAACTGCATTAAAATCCGTAGCGTATAAAAGATCTAAGCGTACAGCTAGCGGGAGCGACTTTGTTTTATCATACTATGTAAAGATTAGACCATTATAAGATAGTTGTGAACGTCAACAACCAGAATAGGGAACATTACGCGAAACTCGGCGCAGAGGGCGCCACTAGCACATTCCGTAAATCATAACCTCGTATTCTTGTTATATTATGTTATTAATTGTAATAACTAGGTATTTTGTAAAAATATAGCAAAGTTTTAATTAATCTTACTTACTTAATTGTACTTTAACCATATTATGGCGTCCTACGACCATTTGAAAGTGGATTCTAGGTTATGCTCAGAATAAAATAATATTTGGTTGTCTTACATGATAAATGTGAACGTTATTCTGTAAATGCGACTATCTCACCTGCATACTTAACCTGAACATATTTTAGAGTGATTTTTAGCTGCTTCCCAAAGTTTTCGAACATTTTCTTCTTTTGGAAATGAATAATTCCCTTCATTTCTTCATCGAAATACACAGCACTGATACATTATTGTATAATATAACACACTTCCCAATTTTGAACTCAATTAAAGGCAGAATTTCACGGTTTGATCGACTCGTCGATAAACTGTTTACGGACTGTGCTAGTGCTGCACTCTGGTGCCAGAACATTGCAGTAATATCCCCTATTGAATCTAGATGCTCTTTCCAAAAGGTTGTTTTTTGTATGTAATGGAGTCTTTTATTATATTTTTGGATGGCCAACAAGCCCACCTGATTGTAAGTGGTCACCGTTGCCTAGCTCGCCACCAAAACCAAACCACGGCAACTCATGTAAGCCAGTGGCAACAACAATAAAAGCACCGAAGCAATGATGCAACAAAATTAGTCGAAAAAGAGCAACGGAGGAGTAAGGAAAAAATATATTTTCCGCTTTCCTCATTATCAAGTAGGAGACAGAATAGAACTAGGCTAATAGGCACGGACGGCAGGCAAGAGACCACAGATATAGATAGACCTAGAGGTCTTGCGTTATCTAAATGCAAGTATCACGATCTATATGAAAACCAAGCGTGCCATTTTATGGGCGTCACAATATAATACGAATGTTTTGTTTTTCCTAAATTTGGTATTACCAGGTATTACTGAGGGTATTAGATTAAAAAAAAAATTAATGCTTTTTAAATTCATTACGCATAATATTAATCACAAAATGACTCACCGATGGAAGGAAACGTTTACTTTATTTTTTTACTTACGATTTTTTATCGTAAGTTAGGCACGAAAATAGTCACGCGAAGTAGTTGCTCTTGCGTTATCTAGTTCTATCTATATTTGTGCAAGAGACGTTTACAATTGGGAGAAGCCTAGTTGCCAAGCACCACGAATATAATTGACACAATTCATCATCATCATCATCAGAAAGACGTCCACTGTTGAACAAAGGCCTCCCCCATAGAACGCCACAACTCTTGCAACCTGCCGCTTGCATCCACCGGTTACCCGCGACCTTGACGATGTCGTCGGTCCATCTGGTTGGAGGCCTACGTTGGTTGGCTGCGTCTTCCGGTTCGTGGTCGCCAGTGGAGAACCTTTCTCCCCATCGGTTATCAGTTTTTCGAGCGATATGGCCTGCCCATTGCGACTTGACATAATTAATAGGTTCTTGCGTTTGGCCGCGTCTCACCGATCTTATGTGATGCTCCGACCTAAGGTGGAACACGCTTGCCTAGGTTGAACCGGTTCACTCGTGCCTTGAAGACACCCAGATTATACTTATCGGGGTCCAGAGACGCGGGCAGTCAATTCCACCGGAGTCTGGCAATTCACGCATTAAATGTGGGAACAAAGCGCTTGGTATGGAACCGTGGAACTTCAACCATATAGCGGTGCTAGTTCAATCACAAAAAGCTCCAGTGCTTTTAGGCCATTGTTTACCTTATCTACATTTTCAGAAGTACATACTTACTGTGAATATTTTTGTAATAACAGCCCCTCCCCATATCCTGACTGGCTGCTTGCAAAGTTAAAGGGAAAAGGTTTTAATACTATAACGTTTTTCTCTAATGATATCACGGAATAGAAAAAACAAGTGGAACCGCCCACGCAGCTACCTCGCGTGTGTCATAATTATGCGAAAAATATGTAAAACAATAGCAACCTTCGTCAATTGTAATAAGTCTTAATTTTGTTTCTTATTATCCTTTAATAATATATGAACAATAAATTAGCTTTTCGTCAAAGTTGAATTTCAAAATTAAAACTTATTACAACTGACGAAGGTTGTTATTATTTTATGTATTTTTCCGCATAATTGTGACACGCTCGGTTTAGCTGTGTGGGCACTTCTACTTGCTTTTTAGGGTTTCGGGTAAAAACGGGATCCTATTACTAAGACTCCACTGTCCGTCTGACTGTCTGTCACCAGGACTTATCTCGTGAACCGTGACAGCTGGACAGTTGAAATTGACACAGATGATGTATTTCTGTTGCCGCTATATCAACAAATACTAAAAACAGAATAAAATAAATATTTAAGGGGGCTCTCATACAAAATACGCGATTTTTTGCCGTTAAAAAAAAAGGTTTTAATATAGTGTCTAATATAGATAATGGTACGGAAACCTTCGTGCGCGTGTTCGATTCGTACTTGGCCAGTTTTTTTTCTATTCCGTGATTGATATCAATAAAAACAAGCTTTTATTGAAAAAAAAACTGCACTCATCATCTGCCTAGCACATTTTTTTTGCCCGGGCATCTGCAGAGCTCTGTGTATCTAACTAATCTATCAAGAATACTTACCAGTTGTCAAAACCGTGGATGTATGCGCGATCTCCTGAAAGACCGCATAGTTTGGCAGAAGACATTGTGTGGTTATCTCATCTGAGCCACACCGGATGTCCGCCTCTTGACACAGGAGGGCGAAGCACGACATCGCCACTAGAACCACGTCCGTGTCTATTGACCAGAGACACATGAAGAAGACCACCTGTGATGGAGAGGAATTATGGTTACAGCCGCCATCTTTTTTATAATTCTGCACCCAGAGTATGCTAACGGGTCGAACTCTAAACCATTTATTTCAAATAAACCATTTACTTTTCAACTGTCAAGGAGTCAGTCAGTCAGAAAGTTGAAACTGTCGAAAATGGCTCGTTTAAGAACGAGCAAGAAACTCCGTGAACTCAAAACCAATTATTTCAAATAAACCATTTACTTTTCAACTGTCAAGGAGTCAGTCAGTCAGAAATTTGAAACTGTCGAAAGTTGCTCGTTTAAGAACGAGCAAGAAACTCCGTGAACTGAACACTCTTTTAAAATCAATAGAATATTACACATTTTTGTTGCATCATTCATGATGAATGTACGGGAAACAAATGCAAGATGAACAAAATGTAACAAGTTGTGCACGTCAACAGAGTTCTAAAGACATAATAAACAACTCAAAAGTCCCGAATAGTAAGCCATTGTGACTGTGAACACAGGGATATATCTAAACTACCTTTTGGAAGGGGCAACTAGAATCAACTTTTTTTTTTATGTCGTTCAAAAGTGCCGTTAATGGTCTAATTGAAATAAATGATTTGACTTTGACTTTCGACTTTGAAAGAGAGATGCAAAAAAATAAATAACAGTTTATTGTCACAAAGAAACATATTTTAGTATACACTGCTTAACGAGATCGTAACTGCGCTGCAGAAGTCTGCAGTATACAGATATTGTGTGCCCTGCCTCTTAAACTTGAATAACCTGTATCTTAAGGGACAGTGTTCAGCAGTAAGGTTACTTAAAAATAGGGATTATACAACTGCGGTCTGTGCCAACCTAATGTGAACCGTGTGAACAATCAGATTTACTTTTATGCATATTACAATTAAAAATAATAGTTTATTAACTCTAAACTGTGCCATAGCGACCCCATTATTCATTTTATTATGCTGTTTCGAAAAGAAGAATAAGGCAATCAAACTAACCTCTAATTTGATATGCGCCTGTTTACATATAGGTATCTGTGACCCAACGTTGGCGTACTCCTTGTGCTTGGCCAAGAACTCGTTCCGACACGTCAGGATATCCCGCAGCCAGCGCAGTACTTCGCGATAGTTGCAGATCTGACGCTGGATCAACTTCTGGCTTATATTGTATAGGACTTGGGAGCTGTGGACAAGATGTTTTAGAAATATAATAAGTACCTTTGATTTAGACATTTTTTTCTGGGGATACCTTCAATCTGGGGAGTTCAATCTGGGGGAGAACGGAGGGTTATGTCCCTGACCTACTAAAACCCTAACATTTCGTTCATTATTAATTAACGTTAAGTCTTAAAAAATTATTTGTCCTTTTATCTGAGGAAAAGATTGCGGTCCGAAACAGGTTTTCCTAAAAAAAATTGTCAAACTATCATGTATCAGTACATTACATAACACATATGAAGAATTACGAACGATTAGAGGGTACCCTACTATACCCCATAGCCCCTAAAGCCTAGCTTAGGCATTATTCTCTCAAACTTAAACTTAACTTTATTAAAAACTGTAACTGTATCATAATTCTATGTAATGTGTGTAATGTTTACTAAGAGAAATAAATACAATATTTATTCCGCAGATAAAAGTTATCTAACGAATGAGAAAATAGCCCTAAAACAATGGTTCGAGCCAAACAATTTTCTCGCGAGGCAAAAAAACATACAAAACATACGTAAACAACCGAATTTTGCCGAAAAAAATCTCCTATTCGTGTTAACTTATCAAGAATTCCACCAATTTGTAGTTTCTCTTCATCGCAGATCTTCAGCAGCCTGATGAATGTTCTACCCTTGCATATGTTCATTGCGCTTATGTTATGTGGCGTAAACGCAATGAACATAAACAAAAGCGAATAATATGAAGCGGTGATCTTCACTCTGTGGCTAGTAGAAAGCTGGATAAAGTGGCCGAAAGTAGGCTATGTAGAGGCCTATATTCAACAGTCGGCTACTTTATTACAAACATAGGGGCAAAAAACATACGGTTGATTTGAGGATATCCAACTTTTTAATGAGTTTACTAGGACTATTTTGATTAGGATATTTGCATGGCGCGATGAGTTTTCTGTAAAAACGTTCATGTATTTAAATATTTTTTTATAACAGTAAAAATTACAACTATCTCTTATTATATCACATAAAACAAAAATTATTTTAAAATCAAATTTAAGATCTAAGCAAGGTTAAAAAATGATATTCGTGAAGTGCTTTATATTCTATTTTTGAACGAGACGCAGTACTTCAAATGTGAAAATAAATCAGGTTGTGTGTTTTTTAGAGAAGTTGACGTATTTCATTTCTTGTTATAGGTACTTACTTAATTACGTATGGAAGTCTGTCATGTAGTCATAACCGTGGCATGCTGCACACATTTTGGTTTGTCATCTATACATGACGGTTGCGTTCAAAAGGTTAACTTATAACATCCGTCCGTCGGGGGTTAACAATTTAACTTGGCTTACCTAATATCCCAGAAAGTGTTGAGCGGTGCCTCAGGGTTCCACATGTGCACCCTGTCAGGTCTGTGTAACGCCAGTAGAGCATCCATGGCAGCTTGTGATATCTCTCCCATGCCGGTCTGATGGACTAGTGAGACCAGGCCATTCATCAGCTCCGTGGTCGAAGATTGGATCTCGATGCTGGAGCGGCCTGGATTCTGTTAGGAATAACGGGTTATTGAAGTTGTTTTTTCAATTTAGTACAATTATTCTAAGGGTGTTACCAGACTAATCGATCGATTGTCGATCGACGATCGATCGATGGTTGAATGGATTAGTCGACGTCGATCGAGCTGCTTGTTTATTATTAGTGATGGATTATAGCTGGAGTTAATCGATCAATGTCGACCGATGCCATCGACCGGCAATCGATCGATTAGTTAGTCGAACGGTATCCGTCGATCAGCTAAAGTTACCACACCAATCGATCAACGTCGATCGATGTCTACATTCAGGGTCTACCCTAAGGGCTCCTAAGGACGCATTGGACCAAAGTTGTATAAGTTTTGCCCTGGGAATAAAATCACTCATTACTCTAGAGTTAAAGAACTTCCCGTTTTACCAAATTTTTATCCCGTAAGAATTGTCTATCTGAGAGTAAATCGATATACCACCAAAATGCATTGAGTAAATAAGTCATTCGAGATTAATGTAAGTGCGACCGCCACATTACCAGCATTACATTACCAGCTTTACCGCCACATTATCAGCATTGCATTACATTACCAGCTGACAGTGACAACTCGTGTTAATATCATTCATAGTTGACACCATTATAAACCGAGAAAGTTATGTAAACAAAATCTTGCGTTCCGTTTTAAAAACAATTTTGTTTCTATCTTAGTTGGCTTACACATGTGATTCACAAATCGTTCATCACCTTAAGAGTAACATTACCTAGCATTGGCTACTCTACGTTTGTGATGAAAAACGCAAACGAAGTTATTTGAGAATAGGGTATTTTACTCTATACGAGAAAAAAGCTATAAATATGTTATTCAGACAGTTTAGGCATAAAGCAGTCGGAAAATGTAAGTTTTAGTTCATAAAATAACAAAACAAATGTTTAAATTCAATTCAAACTTTTCAGTATTTTTAATCTGTAATAAAACACCGTGGAATAGTAGCGGCCATGTTATTACGCCGTACGGCTGTGTAAACAAATAATTGTCAACTGTCAGTCAACCGATTGGCGTAATATAGGCTTTGTATTTTTATTATTTTCGTAACCAACGTAATTTTTTCATTATTACACCTATTACAAAATATGATTTTAATTATTTTTAAATTTTATACAATTATCATATTTAATATGAGCTCATTTGATACAAAACGAACTGACGTCATTTACGCTGTGCAATATGGCGTCCAGTAAGAGGCGTTTTCGTCACACTACGCGCGAAATTTGAAAATTTAGAATTTAGATGCATTTTTTGGCACTTATCGATTGAATAAAGATTTTGAAATTTTTTTGGTGGCATATTAGCACTACAGAATTTCATTGACACACTTTTCAAAAATGGGTGTAATACCCTATTAGTAAAATTATTCAAGGGTTAGTTACTACACACATCTCCCCAAAAACCCAAGCGCGAGACACGAAAATGTCACACCATCTAACTTTCTACCTTCGAGCCGCTACTGAGAAATTCTTAATAAGAAAACCCAATAACACTGCCTGACCTGGGAATCGAACCCAGGACCCTACGCTCAGCAGTTGCACTTGCGACTTATAGACCAACAGGGTAAATGGGGGTGTTTTGTAATATAATCGAGCTTATGTAATGTAAGAAGAAAACTGTAAATACGATACTTACACTCAACATAAGCATCGGATCAGCATGTATCAGCTTGACCATGCATAGCAGTAAGTTCCTGTAAGCTGGCATCTCTTCACTCTTGTTGAATTTTGACTGCACTTCTTTGGACTTGAGTGAGAGGGAGATCATTCGTAGTGGGGTATGGACTACGTAACCCTGGGGAGAGAAAGAGATGGGTAAAGATTTCAGTGGTGTTAGACAAGAATAGAATTTTCGATCTTATCTTTTTTTTCTTCCTTTGTAAGCGTATTTCGTGTCCGACTGCTAGGCAAAGGCCTCCCCTTTTTTCTTGCAAACTTCTTCATATTGTGCAGTCTTTGGCCTTCTAGATCTGACGGCGATGTCCTTATTCAGGCAACCAGTGAATCGTGACAAGATAAAGATGTGACGTGACATATTGAGTTCTAAAAGGACTCATGACGAGTTTTCTAATAATGGTGAAGATTCTTCTGTAATAACTTCAGTCATTTACTCTGTAGTCTAGTGTACCACATTTTTTTTATTCTACAACATCATCTGCCTAGCCTTTTCCCAACTATATTGGGATCGGCTTCCAGTCTAATCGGAAGCAGCTGAATACCAGTGTTTTACATGGAGCGACTGCCTATCTGAACTCCACAAACCAGTTGCTAGTTAACACGATACCCCTTGGTAAGACTGGTTCTCCGACTTTCTGGCTTCTGACTACCCATCATCTTCATCATCATATCAGCGTTTTGCCGTCCACTGCTGACTACCCATAACAACGGTCAAATAATTACCAAATAATAATAATAATAAATAAATAAATAAATAAATAAATATCTTGGGACAACTCACACACGGTCATCTGGTCCCAAGCTAAGCAGAGCTTGTGTTATGGTAACCAGACAACTGATATACATACTTATATAATTTTTATAAATACATACATATTATAGATAAACACCCAGACACAGAACAAACAATCATGCTCATCACACAAAGTTTGTCCTGGGTGGGAATCGAACCCACGACCTCCGGCTTAGCAGTCAGGGTCAGTGACCACTAGACCAACAGGCCCGTCAAATTACGAATGACAGCCAGGGTCAACACCATTACGTGCTTCCCAAGACATGGAGGGTCACCCATCCATGGACCTTTTTTGATATGCACCTGCCGGCTGCCATGTTATCTCTTCACCACCCTTGGTTGACTGGTAGAGAATGCTTAAGGCATTAAGTCGGCCTTTGTACCTTTGTCCATCTTTACATAGTATAAAACAAAGCCGCTCCCGCCGTGTGTACGCTTAAATCTTTTAAACTACGCAACGGATTTTAATACGGTTTTTCATCAATAGATTGAGTGATTCAAGAGGAAGGTTTATACGTATAGTTATACTACATTCTACCCGTGCGTATCCGGGGCGGGTCGTTAATGAAGTAAAAATAAATAAATGGAAAAGCTTACAAACCTGCGTAGCCTTATTAGACGTATCCGTGAACATGGCCCTGAGTTCTGCCGCTCTAGGGTATAGTAGCTCTATCTGTGGCCACCATGGTAAACGAGGCTGTTTTATTATCCTGTAAGATATATTAATATGTAAATCTGTACCAATATTATAAAGAGGTAAAGATCGTTTTGTGGAACTCCATTTCTAAACGTAATACCATAGAGTAGTAATAGGGTATTACACCCATTTTGAAAAGTGTCTCAATAAAATTCTGTAGTACTAATATGCCACAAAAAAAACAATTTTTTTATTAAATCGACATGTGCCATAAAAATGAATCTAAATTTTAAAATTTTCAAATTTCGCGCGTAGTTTAACGAAAGCGCCTCTTACTGGACGCCATATTGCTCAGCGGAAATGATGTCAGTCCGTTTTGTATCAATTTTTTTGTTTACACAGCCGTACGGCGTAATAACATGGCCGCTACTATTTCATGGTGTTTTATAACACATTAAAAAAACTGAAAACTTTGAATTGAATTTAAAATTTTATTTTGTTATTATATGAACTAAAACTTACATTTTCCGACTGCTTTATGCCTAAACTGTCTCAATAACATATTTATAGATTTTTTCTCGTATAGAGTAAAATACCCTATTCGTCTGTCATGCCTGTCATAAAGTCGTGACCGTGGCGTGCTGGGCATATTTTGGTTTGTCGTGACTGTGGCGATCAAAAGGTTAAATAAATAACTCACCTGAGTAAAGAATTAACAATGACATAATGATAAGAGATGTGTGTGTTCAGATTGAGGCACACTTTGAGAGCGTCGTTATTGTGTGGCATTATCCGGAATAAGGAGACGAAACAGTCCGTCATTAAGTCCAGTTCTGAGTACCCGGAGATTAAGTTGCCACGGATGTAGGATTTAGATGGGTTGAATAGTAGCGACTGGAACAAAAAAAAACATTTTTAAAGTAGACTTATTAATGGCCAAATACTCAAACGCTACTCAATTTTAAATTAGGTCTCGTACTGTCAAAGTCTCTTTGACATAAAGTGATAAAGACGCACGAGGACTTAACATTAAGAGCGTGTATTCGATTCGTGACGAAAACTTCATGTTTTCGTGTTTTGCCCAGAGCAATATCGTAATGATGTGAGCAGATTATTAATGACAGTTTTGCAGTTTTGAGCTACAGAGTAAAAGTATAATTTTTAATTATGGTTTTTTAAAGCGAAGACAATCCTTCCATAGCGTTTTACGGAAGACGTCAGAGTTAACTTTCAGGACGAATGCAACCATTACAGTATGCCAAAATATTATGTTTTATGCGTTTTTCCAACAGAATATACAGTCTTAAAGTCTACTAAAGAGCCAAAATTACGAAAATATTACTATTATGTATCAAAAAACAATGTTGAAAAAGCACAAAATCAGTTCACTTCGACAATTTTTTTTCACCAGTATTGGAATAAAGACATAACTGATATATTTATTTTATGAAAATAAAGGTTATGCTTAATATACTGAATATTTTTCAGTCCGTTATACGAACTCATTTATTTTAGACAATTAATTTAAAAAGCACTGTTAAACATCACGCGCTGTCGTTTGCTGATCAATTTTAATGATTTCGTGCTTATTTTTTTTTCTGATGCACACAAACAGACCATTGTATTGTACTAGTGTGTCAATGCTACTACGCCGTTCTAGCAATCGTTTAGATTTTGAGTTGCGCTAAATCGAATACGCGCCCTTAAGTAGCGTTTCGAGTATTTGGCCACAATCTTTTATATAATAAATAGGTAACTATCGCTAGGAAAGCTGATCAAACAGTATTTGATGTGTGGCCCTAAATACACGAACTGGTCACTATCTTGACCGCATGTGGGAAGCCAACTGAATCCTTCATCAGCGTTAATTGAAATTGAGTGATTGAACAACTCTTTTTTTCTTTTTTTTTTTTAAACGTTTCTCCTCACTAGGAATTTCTTCTGTGTCGTGACTCGTGGGTGCGTTTACAAACATATAAAGTCACATACACAAACAGCCAGACCCGGAACAATTATCTGTAGGCCATACAAATATTTGTTCCGTGCGGGAATCGAACCCGCAACACGCAGTGCAGCAGTCAACCTCTATGTCAACCGTACCGGCAACTGACCCCATCAGCGTTAATTTAAATTAAGTGATTGAACAACTGTATAAAGCTTCACCAGTCAATTTTATTTAACCTTGTGAACTAAGTAGAACTCACTTTAAGGTCGTTAATGACAGATTTGACGAGTTTGAAAGTGACATTTCCTGAATCAGCAATGTTTAGGTAGGTGGATGCTTTGCATAGCTTCACGCATGTCACCACAGCTGCTTCCGTCATTTGCTTTGAATTGTTTTGAGGACCTGTGTAAAAAAAAACATTTTTTTTTACATAAGACGCAACAGATAGAACAAGTGGAAGTGCCCACGCATCTCTCCTGTGTGTGTCACAATTATGCGGAAAATATGAAAAATATTAACAACTTTCGTCAGTTGCGATAAGTCTTAATTTTGGATGAACAACAAATGAGAGTTTCGTCAAAGTTGAATGTGTTCTTCATACAAAATTAAGACTTATTACAACAGACGTTAGGTACTTACTAAGTCCTCGTTTTACGGAGTCAATAAAATGTTTCTTTTTCGTATGTCGCGGGCTGCATGGCGCCCCGCTATCCGCATTCACTATTTCTTCCAGAACTTTCTGTTAACAACACAGTCATATTAACACAATTTATTAATTTACTTAACAAATAACATTATAAAACCTAGAGTAATGTAAGAAAGATGTTTTTTTATAAGAGATGATATGCTTAATGTCATTGCAAATTATAACAGTACGTCTCCGACACAGCCAATAATTTGCTGTTTGAATTAAGGCTTTAAATTCTGTGCGTTAAAATATTATTTATAATGACAAGATAAAAAGTTGACTACTCACGGGCGTTGTTCATATGTTAAATGACTACTAGACATCACACAAGCTTCCAGAACATGCAAAATGAAACCTTATTCCAATACTCACAGGGTTCAAAACCAATAACATGATCTGTAGCGGCCACATAGCCACTCTAGACTTCTTGTTATCTGAGAAACTGTCTTGTAATATATCGAATAAAGTGTCACAACACTTGCTTAATTCATCGTTAGGCCTACATTGGACTTCTGCGAATTCCTGAAAAAAAAAAATACGATGTTAACCAGACACAATAATAATAATGCCAGTCTGTTATTATCCCACTGCAGGGCAGAGCCCTCTTCTGATACAGAGAAGGCACGAGCATTGATCACCACGTGTGCTCAAGGCGAATTGGCGATTTCAGACTTTGAATTATAAGTCCAGGTCTCCTCAATATGTTTTCCTTTACCAATGTCAATTGTCCAAGATAAACTTAGATAGTACAGTTTACTATCTTAATAAGTGGTGTCTCTCATGGATGAAGTTGCGAGGTCGGTACCGGGCAAGTACCGATATGACTTTTTCAATTCATATGCACCAGACATAGTATTGAATTATTCAATTACATTAACTTCTAATAAACTTAATAAACCTATTGTTCTGACTGGAGACTTAATTCAACTGGTAAATCTTCCTCTCTCATCAAAGGTCAAACTCAAACCCATTTATTTCAAATAAACCATTTATAGATACTTTTGAATTGTCAAAAGAGACAGTCAGAAAATTGAAGCTAGTTGCTCGTTCCAAATAGTAGATTTCACCATTTGTGTTTGGTTCTTCAATACATAAGGAAGATTTTTAATATTAACAAAAAAGAGGAAAGGACCTAAAATTGAGCCTTGTGGAACCCCATTCTTACTTTAAAACCATGTGTTAATTCGTCTCATTTATTTGGACTTACTGCTGTCTATCATTCAAATAAGATTTTACTAAACTAAGCGCAAGTCTACTTAGTCCATAATTCTCAAGTTTCAGAACAAATGTGTCATGATTTACGCAATCAAATGCCTTCGAGAGGTCACAAAAGATTCCTATAGCATCTTGCATCTCTTTCTTTTCGTCCGTGCCTTTTCTTTTAGTCATTAGGTGAAGCAGAAGTGAGCTTGAGGTGAGCTGCCCCTGCATTAGGTTAGATAACAGCTCAACACATGCTAACTTCACCTAAATTCACTTATAGAGGTTTTTACAGCTGGCTGATTCAATATTTTTCCTCATGCAATGTTTGCAACTAAATAGAAAAAATAACAAGGTATAATATAATGTTGAACTTAATGGTTGAGTGTACAACTGTACACTGCAGTTCAGTGCAACATTAGGAAGTAATTACATACCTGGGGGTATGTATCCATCCAATTCCATATAGCTTTCTCTAGTGACGAAACTAAAACTATGTGTGCAGACTTTCTTAATAACTTAAACTTTTGTATTGATTCTAAAAAAAAACAATTCAATTTTATTTAATTATTCAAATTCAAGATCTTGTAACTAGCTATATACAGGTTGTCCCGAAACTCAAGGTCAAGCGAGTACTAAGCGGGAAAGGGAACGATAGGTTATTTTTTCATATTTTTACCAGAACAGGTATTTCTCGCCCCATACCCACTTGACGGTGAGTATTGGGACTCCCTGTATACGACCAATATGCATAAACAAAATGTTACCATTTTTTGGTTTGTGTCAATAAAACATTGTATTTTTTATTATTATATAGAGTTCGAATGTTTTTAGGTATTTTTAAGTAGTTATACAAAACAAGTTACAAAAAAAATATTACATTTAAAAAAATTGCAAGTCCAAGGTCATGAAAAATAATCCTTTAACATTTTTTAACGCATGGCGATGTAAAGATTTTATTTATAAGATTCATTCTAACCTGTTAACAGCCGTATAAGCCTCAATATATCGACATTGATGTGTTGTATTAACTCTATATCTGTATAATCGGGGTTTTCTTCAGAGGTAGATGATAATTCCTGAAAATATATGAAAGGTTAGTATTGCAAGCCTGGACTGGCCTGACGTCTTCAAATAAAAGGAAAAATGCTTTAACGCCTCTAAGCCGAAGTTCGTACCCCGCAGAGGATACCCTTAGCGTGTAGTCCCTTAGTTTATAAGTTTAACGTCCTGCCTGGATGCCTCAGGAAAGACTTGCTAAGCTGCTGACTACCTCCTAGGTAGACTTCTAAGATCTTCTTCTGAGTCGTTCACTCTTGAACGAGTGGTCGTGGTCCTGGGTGGTCGCCCACAACTGCGGTCGCAGAATACGCGATAATTTTCCACCGAACTCTATTTGCTGCATGGCGAGCACACGACTTGTAATGGTGACTTCACATGGCGTATTTGTCCAAATATTCGCCTGACTTGGATAATACAAAATTTACCCTATGGTTATTGAAATAAAGTCGACTTTGTATTATCCAAATAAGACGAATATTTGCACAAATACGCCATGTAAAGTACCAGCACAAGATGCTATATCGATAAAAAACTGTATAGCCAGTATCATACCTACAGCTGAGAAATGTACACCATATAAACATACCTGTAACCTCGCACTGATCCTGTTGAACACCGCATTGAAGAAGTTTAAACTTAACGCGAATAAAACTTTGCTTGCCAACTGTCTTAGTAACGTATTGTTCAATGTACTCTCATTGCGCATGTCCGTGTAGTAGTAGATTGAGACTGTGGAACGTAAATGTTAATTAATGAAATAAATATGCTCTATACACCTCTGTCTACCCCTTCGAAATATATATTATTAATTGTAATATATTTTTTATAAAGTACGACACATGGTGGACACAAACTTTTACCATGAATTCAGTAGGTACAAGATTCTACACCCATTGGACCCAACATTGCAGCTGTTTTTATTTTAATAACGGACGAATCGCTCAACGGTCTACAGTCAACTGGCTAGAATAATGAAGTTCATGGTAATAAGTCTGTCTCAAAATATCCCCTCCACCAAGTTTAATGAAAAAGTTTTCGGTTAAATAACGGTCAGCTATTGAACATGAAGAACAAGTTTAGATCACGTTGAAAGAACCCAAAAAAGTCAAAAGAAATTGCGACAGCGACAGGTACCCCGGTGCGTAATTTTAGAAACAAATCACGTTGCCGAAACCGTTGTTACGGATTTACTCTGTTATAAAACGATTTAAGGGAAAAGATGTAAACAAAAGGGGTTGAAAACGTGTCTGTGGATGACTTGGTAGTGCTTCTTACAAATTGAGACATTTAATTATAGCAGGTAGTGGCGTACCTTCCATTAAAGCCCAAAAGCAAGGCTTGCAATCAATAATGCAAGACAATAAAAAAACAGAAAGCTCAAAAATAAAATCTCTAAGTAGGTATTGAATCATTATCTCATCTGTCGGGCTTGCCCTAACTTTGACACCTAGGCACGCCACTGATAGCAGGGTTAATTATAATTTAATAATAGGGGTTTTCTAATTGTGCGTCGCGACGTCCTTTGTCGTCACAACGGCGCTATCCTGAGAGAGTCACGCGTAAGTACGGACAAGTCACATCCTTTTTATGATTGTAGTGCAATCAATGTAGTGTTAAACTCTCGAATAAATATAATTATTAATATTATTTAATGAGATATTTCCTTAATTAAAGAAAAATAATAAAACAGTAAAGTAATCTTAATGTTTCCCAGCATTAACTTCTTATAGAATCATTCTAATAGACGGTGTCGCAAAAAAATAACAACCTGTATAAGAAATTGCAGTATAAAAAAAGGTTACCTTTCTTTCAATATGCCTATGCGTATTGCCTATGGTATAACATTAATTATTATTTATAGAAAGAAAGAAAGGACAATGCCAGAAACTCTATAGAACTTTGCCCCACTCAATAAAAGTCATGTGCAATATGTAGTATCTTACTGTTTATTTATTGCTGATAACTAAACATTAGTCTTAGTGACTGTAGAACTTGCGGTTTCCGTTTAAATCTAAAAACAATAATGACATTGATTACAAAAAAAATAAATGTTAAATTTTATTTTAGGTAAAATGAGTTTGTATTTTGTGGGTAGGGGGAGGGGGGGGTAGGTATTTCGTAATCCGCAAGTTCTAAAGAAAAACAATTTACTATAGAAAGGTAGGAATAGGAAAGGGAGGAGAGGAGGGGAGGGGGGGAGGGGGAGGTAGGGGTAGGAATTATTTTCATTAATTTACTTTTCTGTACATGGGTGGGGCAGGATCTGGCATTGTCATTTCCAAAGACAAATAATCTTTGGAAATTTTAGTTAAAGTAAAATAATAACACAATAAAGTGATCTCAATATCTCCTAGAGCAACACACAATTAACTTCAAAAAGAAGGGCGACGCAAAGAATAACAACATATAAAGGAAGTCACGGTATAAAAAAAAATAGTATGAAACCCTGGATTATAGTACAAGCAAAAATTTTCTTCTTGTAAAACTCACCAATAAACTGGCAGACTTCTCTAAGCAAAATCTTCACATTCATAGCCTCATCGTACTTCGCGGTATCCTTGGGCTGTGAGCTGAGACATATCTCCAGTGTGTCCAGGACTATAACCAGGCTATCATGGTACCCTTTCTCTAACTCTGTCTGTGGACGGTTCGCGCCAATCGATATTGTTGGCTGGTACTGTGGACAGTAATAGAGGCTTTAACGATTTTCGGTGAGAAGTTGAGTGTTTATAAAAAAGGTTTATATTTTTTTACAAAAAAACTTGACAGTTTACTTAGAAAATACTATAATTTTCTAAGTAAACTGTCAAGTTTTTGCAGAGAAGTCTTGGATTTCATGAATTCAATTCTTCATCTATAGGCTTAAGGCCTAAAGACCAAAAGTGCGTTTTTCTTCGTTATTCAGGGGCTATTAACTCATTAATTAAGATAAACAAACTACATCTAAAAGCATATTATTAATGTTCAATATCCTATCATCACATTCCACATTCTTATTTTTTTGTTATGTACCCTATATACACCTAAATCTCCCTGTAAAATAATGACTAAAATAATTGAAAACATGTATCTTTTGCTAAAGTTGACGTCCTATTAATTTGAGGATTACACTAATAGAAAGGTAACTTAAAAATCTTTATAATGCACGTTTTATTTTATTTCAAAAGATCGTTTCTCTTTTTTTATAACAAAAAGACTTCTAAAATTGTGCGTATTTCGATTCTGCGGCAAAGAGGAAATGTATGGTCAAGGTTATTTGGTCAGGGAAGCGCCTTAAATTATTCTTACGCCGACGAAGGTCGCGTGCGTCTCGCTGAAAAAAATATACCTTCTACACGGGGTATTAAAAGACACACCACAATGCCGTAAACTACGCATAGTGCCCATCGCACTAAGTAACATAGGCAAAAATCATTCCTGAGAAACGTCAACTTTTATTTTTGGCGTGAATAATCAATAACTGTTTTTGCATGAGAGTATGTAAAGTTTAGTAAAGATATTAAAAACTGGTTTTCGCAAAAAAAAAAATTGTAACCTTGACCTTTATACCTAAAACGCACTTGCGGCTGGACGCGTTGCGGCAGGCCCATCGTACATCGCACATCGTATTCCGGCTAACCATAACGTCTCGGTTCAATAGGGTATTACACCCATTTTTGAAAAGTGTCTCAATGAAATTCTGTAGTGCTAATATGCCACCAAAAAAAACTCAACATTTTTATTCAATCGATAAGTGCTATAAAAATGCATCTAAATTTTAAATTTACATGTAAAAATGTATGAAATTGTGCGTGCGCGATCTTCCCCCACTACAAAATCTCTTGCCAACTTACGTAATTATAGTAGTCAGTAGACGGCTCTAACCCCCATATTTTATTGTTGTTGAACAACATATTCTAAATGAAAACTCTAAATTCTAAATGTCTCCATTTTTACATCATGAGACATTGAATACATACCAGTTCATTAACTCTTTGCAGTATCTTAGTGAGGCCGGCGATAACTAAAGAGAAGCGGTGTCTGCTGATCTGAACAAGGCACGCTTTGCACTGCTCCTCGTTGATACGGGAGTGCAGGTTCTGAGCTCCTGTTTTGTAGGGTAGCTAGGGATGCAATACACATACTTATTTTATTCATTCGTCAAGAAGACACAAGTAAATTTTGTTACAAGAAAATCCAATCTGTAAATCATATGTTGAAAAAATATTAGAAACCTGTTTTTTAGAAACCAGCAGTTCTTATCCTGTATAATAACTGCTATGAGAAACCACCTGTGTAACTCCCCGTGAAAAACCATCCTGTATAATAACTCCCCTTGAAAAACCAACCTGTTTAATAACTCCCCTTGATAAATCAGCCTGTTAAATAACTCCCTATGAAAAACCACCCTGTATAATAACTCCCTATGAAAAACCACCCTGTATAATAACTCCCTGTGAAAAACCATCCTGTATAATAACACCCCGTGAAAAACCACCCTGTATAATAACTCCCCTTGAAAAACCAGCCTTTAAAATAACTCTCTTAAAAACTCATCTGTATAAAAGTTCCCTCGAAAAATTAATTATTAATAATAAATAATATATATATAATAAATAGGATAAACTTCTCTACCAAGTAGGTACCTAATCTACTTCGCAGTCTTCATACGATAGTCAGATCATTTGAATAATAATAATAATAAAGCTTAATTTATTCCATTACAAAGTGAGTTTTTTGTACAATGGTTAAGTTAATTATATGTATTTGCATTGGATCCCTTTTGGGTGAAAGCCTCCTCCATCTTCTTCCAGTCCTCTCTTTCTGCCAGACCATTTTAAAATATTTATTAAATTTTATGTAAAGGCATCAATTAGGCTCTTTCTTCCTTAGAATAAATAATTGGCCCCACCTATAATAATTTCATTCAAGTTTTCTTAATACTGACCAAAATGACTGTACCTACAGCTAATGCTTATGAGCGCTAATAAATTTCAGTCAATTGATATTGTAATTCTTAACAGGTCTTTCTAGGTACCGGATTCGTAATGCGGGTCGGCTCCGGCGATCAATAAATCACTAACAGTCCCAATTGATAAGTAATTAGCAAGTACCTGGATTAAATATTCTACATGCGTTTAAAAAATTAAAAACCATTACAAATAGGTATCGTTTCTAATATTTTCTGACTTATGATAAGTGGATACTACTAGGTAATGGTGAACAAAAAAAAAAATATTTTGTTTACATCCCTGAAAGCTCCTAATATGGGTGGGTCTTAAAAATTAAATTACATTTATAAATTGTGACTTACCTGCTCTTCGAAGCGGGCAATTAACGAATTGGCCCATTCTCCAGGTTTCTGAGTTCCCATTTTGTAAATAAAATAAGTATAATTTGTGTAAATAAATTAAAAACAACAACTTATTTTTTGCGCTTCCATTTCAGATCTTCGATTTCTAAAAACTACTAACTGAAATGATACATGCATCCTTTGACAAAATACTACTAAACTTCTGACAGTAGTTTTATTTACTAGCATAATTTAACTTTAACAGACCTAATTTTAAAGCAAACTATGTTGAACTGAACAATTATCCGAGGTACCTAGTTACAAAATTATGGCACGCTTCTATAACTATAAAATATCATCTTCCATGAAAAGGAAATGCTCTAAATTTCTACTATATTAGTAGAATTTGATTATTATTATAGCAGAAACACCTCTGTCAAGTGAAAACATAGTGAAAATCGATGGCACATGCGAAATCTGTGGCATGCGTTTCGTTGTTCGTTCATTTCCACGCCCAAATTATAATATCGATTTTAAAGTTCTCTAATAGCTAGAAATATATTCGCATGCGCGAATTCTGTCTGGCTAGGTACTATTGGTTAGGGTTGGGTTCTAGAGTCGAATGAAGTTAGACACCCATCCCCTGCACCAGCCGTGGGCCCGGCCGCTACGCTCGCGGTACTTCAGTACTTGTGATTCAACATAATATCTTAGAAGTACCTACATGATGTACAAAAAGCTTAGAGCAATCATCTAAGGCAAAGGGTTTAAGAGTTTCATTCGTGGGAAGCCGCTAGATGAACGCGGCACAGAACCGACACAGGTCGTTGGGGGAGACCTATGCCCATCAGTGGGCGTCTAAAGGTTGACATGATGATGATGATAATGAAAGAGTTTTATTTAATTATATCATTTTCTTAGTTTGAGGTCTTGGGGGCCAGAAACTAAAAACTACGTATGGGGGTCGGTCGTAACAATTTAAGGTCTATCTACGTGAACGGACCGTGCCACGTCACGTGCTCAAAAAAATATCGATTTGCACATTTTAGGCTGCCCGTCCACGTCAGACTTGTTGTAGGACCGATTATCGGATCGGTCGATTATTTCATAGTTTCGTGAGACCGACTTTTTGTGTGACATCTGCGTTGGTATATTGGAGTTCACATGTTCCATTTCTCTCTCTTTCTCCGATTGTCTGACGTGGGCGAAGACCCTTATATGACCTCGTTCACACACGTCGGTGTCCGGGCCGACGTCCGCCGCTGACGTGCACGGGGTAGTCGAGTTTTTAATAGAGGTGGTACGCGTACGCATAGTAGCGTTTTGTTCGATTTAGCGTTTTGTATAAAACAAAATGGTGACTGATAGACACAAATGCAAGATCTGACGTGTGTGAACGACCTGACGGGACTTGGATGCTTGGTCTTAGCACAGCCACAGCCCTGTCACGTTTCGGGCATGCCCTGATATGTGTAGATAGAGCTTTAGTTGGAGTGCTAAACCCAATGGTGTAGTACGACGACGTTGCGACGCGACGTCGTCGTCGCATCGCTGTTTGCTGACTAACAGTAGACGCCGTAGACCAGAAGTAATAGTGCTCTGTGCCGTAGACGGGCTACCAGTTCTCTCTTTCTCTATCTCTCAGATTTGTGCATGCCCTAGAGTATGAAGGGAAATGTAATCACGGTTTTACTTAGGTAATAGGCATACTATTCTTACGTAGGAATAATAATTGTTGATATTCACGATAATAGTTATTCATATTCGCACTCTTTTGTGGAGAATAATCATGAAGTTATAGGTATAAATGGAGCCAACACTTAGAACAAAAGTTTGAAACCAACTGTGGGCTGATGCTCTCTTTCTGAATGCATACATAAGAACGAGACAGTGATATGTGTTTTCTTTATCTTATGTATGCATTCAGAAAGAGAGCGTCTGCCCACAGTTGGCTTCACTTAGGTATTTAGAGTGTTGCCTCCACTTTCATCTATAAGCTTCTTGAGAATAATAACAATATTAACCGTAATTATTGTTGCCCAGTAAAATTATTCAAAATACTTTTTGTATTCCATGGCAACACTGGTATTGTCTGTCAGGCACAAGCTGCCAGTTTCGTTCGTTTGACACATACGATTTTGACAATCATCATCTTCTCATCCCGTTTTCCTGTGTCAAATGGTGTCAGTCAAATAAGTTTATCATCGCTCAATTAAATTGTTGATTACACAAGGAAAGTAAAATTTATCTAAATTATTCATAACCAGCGGAAAGCTGCGAGCTTATTTTACAAAATGATGGTGAGTTTTTCCGTATTGAAGTTACCGATAAACTGTAAATTGATTGTTTTTCCTACTTTGCCGGGGGGCGTCTCCGTCAATATAAATTCACGTATTATTCGTTAATTTCGCGCGATATCTGGGATTATGAGTCACTTTCGTCGAGATAATGAATGTGTAGTGTATTTCTTTGTAAGAATTCTTTATTTTCGCATCGTCCTGCGATAATTAGTTTAATGACGTGGATCTGTACTTTTTGTTTTTTTTTTCGCGTGATAGCACAGACGACCTTGTTTATTTATATTGATGTATTTTATGAGTGTGTTAATTTCATTTCTTACGTTCGTAAGTTATCATAATTGTCTGAAGGATAGGTACATTGTTTTGGATGTGTTGTGTTATTACTTAAATGTTTGTTTTGGATCATGGATAAGTTGAAATAAAACTCTCATAGAGCACTCACTTATAGCAGACCACAGCTGTGTATAGGTCCTAAGACCTGGCTTACACCAGGTGGCTAGGAGGAAGGTAGTGTCTTAAACAACAAATAGGTTTACTTACTACATTGCATTTAATTTGCAATTACATATTCTTTGTTTCAGAATCCTACATGCTTTGGTGAAAATAACAATAACCCTCCTTTCTTAGTCTATAATGAGGTCCATTTTGTTAGTAGCAACAATATTACTGAACCATTGTCCACACTTACGCCCGGCGCCCATTGCCGGCATTGGCACACATCGGCACTTCTAGGCAACGACTATATAAAATTAATATATCTTAATAGTAAGCTTAGTGCCGGGCCATACACTCCTATTTGATTGCTTGTGGATGATGGGTTTTGGCTAATATTGCCAGCCTATCTTCGTTTAGAAACAGAGACTGCCAGATGGATCTACAGGCTTTGCAGTGATCCCACTGTTGTAAGGATTTGTGCCCGTTGGGAAGTCACAACCTCGCATACCACTAAAGCAGCTACTGGTGGACTATCTGCGTAGTTGGCTGTCTATTGCATGATACTAATGGGACTGTCTCACTGTAAAGTAGTAATGCAGACTTTTTGTCCCACACAGTAATGAAGCTATCAGTGTGTGCATTAGAAAACATAGTCCAGGCGCTAGGTCTCAACAATAGCCTGAATGCTTTATAAAATTAAGCTGCGCCTTAGGCCTGGTGCCTATTGGGGCATGGCAAGGTATTTTTAGGCGACAAATAAAAATTTTACTTAATTGTGTATGTATATGCTATCTGACCAGGGCCTCCCTAGTTTGGGGTCAGGTGGCCGTGTGTGAATTGTCCCTACATATTATTATTATTGTAATAAAAGAATTAAAGGGGGTCTAAATTTATTTAACTAACTAACAAACTATGGGTGTGATTCTAAAGTTGAGAAGTTAGGGAGCTCAAAATTAAACAAAAATAACTAAAAGGAATAAGATTCGGGCGCCAGAGCTCACTAGGTAATTTAAAACAAAGGTAATCCGGGATAGCTAATAGGTAAAGGGACAGGACTTCTAATCTAGGTCGGAGATTTCTGAAATTAAGCTGCAAATTCTTTAATAATAGCTCATTTATTTCCATCGCAGGCAGTGGTGAGCACAACACAATATTAGAAAGCCCCTTTCTTTTGAAGGGCAAGTTGTTTTATAACCATTAAATTCTATAACCAAAAATTATAATTAAGTTGTCAGTATTGCACGTTTTTAAGTGGAAACTACGAGAAAGATTTTAAGTTAACGTACCACAGGCTTCGAGAAAAACTTATTTAAATTAAACCTGATTGGAGACACGAGGTGAAGCGCATCAGCTCATCCATGATGAAGTTAAATTTTAAGATGAAAAGAATCCAAAGTATAAGTAAGAACGCCTTTGGGGCTGAAAACAAAACGATTTCCTTTGTTAGTGGAATTCACACGTCGAGCAAAATGGCGACGATGTGGTTAATCGGGAATTTTAAATTACTCACCGATCTTAACGAAAACAATGCACGCCAATCGCTCGTGCCATGAGCACAACCAAAACGCGATGGCCATATAGGTGCTGAAACAATGGAAAATCGACGAGGGTTAAGACACACGACCCCAAGTGTATGGTCAGCATATGGCGAGGAAAAATTCAACCAGCAAAATACTCACGATTTCCCAAAATATTACTGTTGCACGGCTGCTGACATCACTACCAAGTGATTCCAGCCAGGGGTGGACCCTTGAAATATTCCAATCTAATGATTGGCACGGAATAGAATATTATTCGTGCATCATCTTGGTGACTTCGGTCGGAAAGTGAAAATTACATATCCCAAACCGGAAACGTCAAAATAATCTGACAGACGGGGAAATAAGGTCCAACTGTCAAACTGATGGTCTATGGTTTTATCGATCACTCTACTAAATCCTAGCCAATCTATCAAATATCTAAAGTGTGTGTACTGCATTACCGTGAAAACTTCCAAAAAATGACGAGAGAGGTCGACACTATGTAGCGAGTAGAAAATACTCGTTACATTACATCCCTCCCCGAAAAATAAAAGAAAGGAACTTTCTTTTATTAGAAAGAAACAACGAAAAATGAAGTGAACAAAAAAATTCAATAACAAAAAACTATCATAGTGCAGTTAGGCGTCATGGCCACTGACTAAAACTTCGGTACTACAACCGATCAACAAAGCCAAACAACAAACAAATCCAAATTCAGTTAAACCCGAGGGCCGCTGACTAAAACTCTAACAAGACTAAACACTAAACAAATCTAAATTCAGTTAAGCACGAGAGCCGCTGATTAAATCTTGAACAAAACTACTAAACATTAAACACTAACTTTGAGTACAGTTAAGCGCTATGGCTACTGACTAACTTTACACTAATTTACTAAACTATCCTACACCTCTTAAGTTCAATTAAGCACTATCGCCACTGACTAACTTCAGCCATCTTACTAAACTAAACCACACCACTTAAGTTCAGTTAAGCACTATCGCCACTGACTAACTCTACACATCTCTACCAACTAATCTGGAGTGCAGGTAGGCACTATCGCCGCTGACTATCCTCAACTAACCTACAGTTCAGCTTTGAGTACAGTTAGGCACCATAGCCTCTGTCTATCTCAGCAACAACCAATTAAAAATAACAATACCTAAACAAAAATTCTAGATAGAGTTGAAGGACTCTACCTAAAAGTATAGATTCCCAATCAATAAAGTCAGACAGAGTTGAAGGGCTCTATCCAAAAATATTGATTTCTAACAAAAAGGTTAGATAGAGTTGAAGGGCTCTATCTAAAAAGGTTGGATAGAGTTGAAGGGCTCTATCCAAAAGTATTGTCACAGCAATAACCTGTAACAAACAAAAACCATATTGTGATCGGCGCTACACCACCGAACTTCCGAGCACAATAGTAAAAAGGTATGACGAAAGTCAAAATTCCACCTTGTGACTGGCACAGCAATGACCAACACAAGGGCAAAAGGGCAAATGTAAGCTGTGATTGGCTCTACTCTACCAACCTTCCAAGCACAGACAAACAAACAAAATATATTGGATTACCGAAGGGGAAAATCACAATACCTAAAGGCGAAAGCCAAGATAAAATCGAGGTCAAAATTTACACCAAGATCCAAAAACAAAGTACATTCTTTAACAAAAGTTTCAGAATGACCGCAAAAACAAGGTAGGACGTTCTATAACAAAAGTTACAGAATGACCTCAAAAGCAAAATCCGGTATGAACGCGTTACTAACTAAGTCAAATCCAAGTCTAGTATCGAAGAAATATCTAGACAAAAAACAACACTGTCAACAAACAGTAAAAAAAATAGAATTAAAATCAATAACTATTTAAAACTATGAGAGAAATAGAATGATTTTAATCTACCCAAAAAGAAGATTACAAAAAACTTGAAATGAAATTTAAGTTTTAAAATCTTTTTAGGTAATAAAAACCCAAAGTGTAAGGTTGTATAGGCTCTTTCTTTTTCAAAAAAAATGTAAACAAGTAAAGGATTACCTTTAAAAAAGAAAGAAAGAAAAGATATAAGATCCCATACAAGCTCAACAAACAAACAAAACAAACAAGATAAGATCCTTCGATGTGTAAAATGTATAGTGTAAAGAGTAGGTATTTCTAATTTAACCAAAATGACCTAAGTTTATTTTAGTAAGAATTGAATTGGAATCTAAAAATTTGTAATGAGGTTGCCTAACATAATAATAACCTTCATACTACCATAACCTTTCATTCATCATTCTAACAAAGGTAGTACCTCACACAAAAATACTCAATACCAAAACCAAGTCTAAAAATTCCCCGAAATTAAAATTTAATAATATCTTTTACATGATAACGACCCACGGAACCCTTATTTAAATCTTTCAAAACATAAACGTTATCAGAAACTTTTTCAGTTATTTCACACTTTAAGAACTTAGGTGCAAGCTTAGCCGAAAAATAAGCAGGTGCATGAGATTGAACAAAACTTCTTCTCCACACAACATCACCCACATCAAAAGAAATGACTTTCCGACCCTTATTATAATAAGCGGCATTTCGCTTATACCCCTTTAACAAATAAGTTTGAACTTTAACAAAAATATCACTAAGTGAATTAAGAGAAACTGCATAAGAGTTTCTATTTGAAACCTCTAGTTGAGATAAATTATCAACAGAGTTACTAAAATGATGTAAGGAAGCATCTAAAACAAGTTCCCTACCAAACATAAGAAAATTAGGTGTAAATTCTGTAGCAAGATTTACACTATTATTTAAAGCTAATTGAACATTGGGCAAAAAACTTGACCAAGTCCTATGATCATCTTTAACAAAACACGATATGCAAGTTTCGACTGTTTTATTATATCTCTCAACAGGATTATTTTGAGGTGTATACAATGTGTTATAAAATATTTTAGTTATATTAAAACCTTTCAAGAATTCTACAAAATGTTTTGAAGTAAATTGAGTTCCATTGTCACAAACTACTATTTTTGGACAACCAAACTTAAGAAATATTTCTTTTTCAAAATGTTTACAAATTACTCTAGTAGTTGCATTAATCATTGGAAAGAACCAGCAATATTTAGTAAAAACATCTACAACTGAAAGTATGTATTTATGACCAGAATAAGTTTTAGGTAAAATACCTATTATATCTACCGAAAGCATAAGCATGGGGCGATCAACCTTTTTAGGATTAATCATCGTACCAAAAGGAGGAGAAGTAGTATGTTTGTAAGCTTTACAAGTATCACAAGACAAAATGTATTGGTGAACATCATTAAACATACCTTTCCAAAAATAATGTTGTTTTAATTTCTTTAAAGTTTTATGAATACCTAAATGACCTGAATTTACATCATCATGATTTGACCTAATAGTATCTAAGATATTCTCTTTAGGAATAACTATCTTCCAGTCTAAAAGACTATGAGGGTTAAATTTATTTTTACAATATTTATACAAAGTGTTATTTTCGACTCTAAAATTCTTATACTTTCTAGGAGATTTCTGGCATTGAATAAATATTTTTCTATACCAAGGATCAATAATTTCATCATCAGGGGAGACTAAATTATCCCGAGTGGTTATAGCAGTGACTTCTATACGAGATAAAGCATCTGGAACTAAATGTAATGAACCTTTTTTATGAATAATATCAAAAGTAAATTGAGAAATTCTAGCAGCCCAACGAGCTAAGCGTCCACTAGGATTATTGAGACCTAGGAGCCATTTCAAACAAGCGTGGTCAGTAATAACAGTAAACTTCATTCCCTCAATATAAGGTCTAAAATGTTCTATGGAATCTAAAATAGCTAATAATTCACGTTCTGTGGTACTATAATTTCTTTCACATTTATTAAGCGATCTAGAATAAAAAGCAATGGGATGTTGATCTCCATTATCATCTTCTTGACTCAAAACACTACCTATGCCCACAGAGCTGGCATCACAATGCAAAAAGAAAGGTTTTTCAAAATTAGGACATTGCAAAACAGGAGAAGTTATTAAAGAATGTTTTAATTCTTGAAATGCATTTTCAGCTTCGTCATTCCAAGTAAGTGACTTTTTAGAATTTTTACTACCTGCTGTCAATTTAGTTAAAGGAGAAGCAATATCAGCAAATTTACAAATGAATCTACGATAATAAGAACATAAACCAAGGAAACTGCGAAGTTGTTTTACCGTTTCTGGGCGTGGGAAATTTTCTATTGTCTCTAATTTAGAAGGATCAGTATGTAAACCATTACTGTCAACAATGAAACCAAGATAGCGAAGTCTGTCCTTGCAAAAATTACACTTTTTTAAATTTACAGTTAAACCTGCCTCTTTTAATATACTATGAATTTTATGCAACTGTGCTATATGGCTATTAAAATCAGAATTAATACAAATTAAGTCATCTAAATAACAGAATACAGAATTATCATACTCTGGACCAAAAAGTTTATCTACTAGTCTCTGCAACTCAGCTGGTGCATTTGTGAGACCAAATGGCATGCGAACAAACTCGTACAGACCTTTTCCAGGTACTACAAAAGCAGTTTTTTCGCGGGAGGATTTTTCAAGTGCAATTTGCAAAAATGCTTTAGAAAGATCTATAGTACTAATATATCTAGCACCTCTAAGGTTATCTAATATTCTAGAAGTATAAGGAAGGGGATAAGAATCTTTAATAGTAACAGAATTTAAACGTCTTGAATCTAAACACAATCTAGTACCTCCATCTTTCTTTTCTACCGCCAATACGGGTGAACACCAAGGAGACTTAGAGGGTTGAATAATACCTTCTCCTAATAAAACTTCTACTTCATCAAAAAGTTCCTTTTGCTTAGCAGGACTCAGAGGCCAATATCTCTGTTTAAAAGGTTCACTAGTAACGTTAATTTTATGTTCAACTAAATGAGTAAGACCTAAACCTCTTTTCTCATAAGAAATATCTTCAAACAAAGCAATAATATTATCTAATTTTTGTTTCTCAGAAGGAGAAAGTTCAGAAATAGAGGTAATTGAACAAACTTGTTTATTATTTTCTGGAACAAGTATAATGTTCTTCCACAATTCTTCAGCTAAATGAAATTTAATCCAAAAGTCAAAACCTAAAATAATTAATGGATCAAAAGAAGGAATAATTAAAAACTCTACGGATTTAGTTATATTATCACAAGTTACTGGCAAATCCATGGCACCAATAATTCTCCGGGCGGAGCCATCCGCAGTGCAAGCAGCGCCACTAATAGGTCTAATTTTATAACCCAACTGTAAAAATCGTTCATGTGTATTTGAGCCTAAAATGCATTTATCGGAACCACTGTCCAACAATCCTGAAAAAATTTGATTACCAACAAAAAAAGTTAAAAATGGTCTAGCATCATTCTGTTTTGTAAATAGAATAGGAGCCGAACGATAAATATTAAAAAAGGTTTTTAAATAATCTAACCAGTTGGAAAATTCTTTGTCACGGGCAACATCATCAGGCTTGTGACCTCTAACAATTTTTTCACACATCGAGACGCTCGAAGTTTTATCAAAAACGTGGGCTCGATGCTGCCTAATCAGTTTTTTGACTCTTGCGAGTTTTTAGTATCCAAATTACAAACGTCACAAGTCTTAGAAGTGACCCCAGCTTTATGACACTTAAAACAAACAACACCTGGAATAGACTTGCAATTTTTATATAAATGTCCAGGTTTTTTGCATTTTAAACAAACTAAATCATTAGAAACGGCATTAGATTTAACAGAAGGTTTAAGGGATTCTTTAAAAGGTTTTCTATTGACAACAACTTCTAAATCTTTTGCAAGTTCTAGAAATTGTTCGATTGAATCTATTTGTCTTCGAAACAAAAAGGGTGTGTAAATTGGTAACATATTTTGTTGTATCACGTTAACTAAAGTGTAGTCAAATAAAGGTACTGAAAGACGACTAGCCATGTCATAAATTTCCGTGATGAAATCAGGAAGCGACTCAGACTGTTTCTGTTTCCTGGTGCGGAGCTCATTTTCTAAAAAGTGATCAAAATTAGGTTTATCAAAGCGCTTTAAAAGTGCAAGCTTAAGTTCATGCCAGGAAGGAATATGAATTCGAACAGATCTAAACCATTTGAGTGCAGTACCATCAAGCAAATCTGTAAAAGAACCAACCAGCAAATTTTCGTTGTAATTTCTATAAAGAAAATATTCTTCAACTTGTGTAATAAAATCACGAACACAAGTTCTACCATCATAAATTATTTTGCTCTTTTTCAAATCAGGCAGTTTAGTAAGAGGAGGAAAGTTTTTTCGAATGTTTTCGTTAACAAGCGCATTCAAGGAATTGAACGAAGGCAAAGCTCGAGCTGTAAAATCCGAAGACGAATGTGCGATTCCAGATTCAAAAGGATTGCCAACATCGGTGGCATTAACCATCTCGTGACCTTTCTCAACAACATTAGCATCACCAGCAGTAGAAGCTTCGACCTCAACCGAATCCTGAGGCGGTGGAAACTGAACTTCCTTGTCCTCCATGACTAACGAGTAACAAGGCAAATAGCAACGAAAAGCAAGGACTAAACTTCAAAGAATTTCAAAATAAATCAAAGTTTGAAAAATAAAATTAAAGTTTGAGGTTATGTATGAAAATCAATGTGGTATTTCCATGAAAAATTGCTAAGTTATTTAACGTTAAAAAGTGCAATAATAACTCACAAAACGGCTTAAAATTAAATAAACTAGGTGCACAATAATGTACTTAATGTTTAAATTTAAATAATAACATAAAAAGTTAACTTAGATATGAATTATATCACTGTATGAGATTTAACAATAACACGGTCTACACTTAACAATTGTTGGTTTTGCTAAGGAAAAAACATGTTAAAAACACAAGAAAATAAACAAATTATCCAATGTAAAACTAAAACATTGTTTGCAAAATACAATACCAAACTAAGTTACAACTTATGAGTCTAATTATTCAAAGTTTATAAACTAGATCAATTACAATGTAAAAACAATATGAAATACAATATGAATACTAAATATTGTAAACAATAGACTCATTAGTTAAAATATAAATGAATTTAGTGTGCAATACTGACTGTACTCACCGTACAAACCTGCTTCAAGTCCCTGTTCTAGTGCGACAATTGTAATAAAAGAATTAAAGGGGGTCTAAATTTATTTAACTAACTAACAAACTATGGGTGTGATTCTAAAGTTGAGAAGTTAGGGAGCTCAAAATTAAACAAAAATAACTAAAAGGAATAAGATTCGGGCGCCAGAGCTCACTAGGTAATTTAAAACAAAGGTAATCCGGGATAGCTAATAGGTAAAGGGACAGGACTTCTAATCTAGGTCGGAGATTTCTGAAATTAAGCTGCAAATTCTTTAATAATAGCTCATTTATTTCCATCGCAGGCAGTGGTGAGCACAACACAATATTAGAAAGCCCCTTTCTTTTGAAGGGCAAGTTGTTTTATAACCATTAAATTCTATAACCAAAAATTATAATTAAGTTGTCAGTATTGCACGTTTTTAAGTGGAAACTACGAGAAAGATTTTAAGTTAACGTACCACAGGCTTCGAGAAAAACTTATTTAAATTAAACCTGATTGGAGACACGAGGTGAAGCGCATCAGCTCATCCATGATGAAGTTAAATTTTAAGATGAAAAGAATCCAAAGTATAAGTAAGAACGCCTTTGGGGCTGAAAACAAAACGATTTCCTTTGTTAGTGGAATTCACACGTCGAGCAAAATGGCGACGATGTGGTTAATCGGGAATTTTAAATTACTCACCGATCTTAACGAAAACAATGCACGCCAATCGCTCGTGCCATGAGCACAACCAAAACGCGATGGCGATATAGGTGCTGAAACAATGGAAAATCGACGAGGGTTAAGACACACGACCCCAAGTGTATGGTCAGCATATGGCGAGGAAAAATTCAACCAGCAAAATACTCACGATTTCCCAAAATATTACTGTTGCACGGCTGCTGACATCACTACCAAGTGATTCCAGCCAGGGGTGGACCCTTGAAATATTCCAATCTAATGATTGGCACGGAATAGAATATTATTCGTGCATCATCTTGGTGACTTCGGTCGGAAAGTGAAAATTACATATCCCAAACCGGAAACGTCAAAATAATCTGACAGACGGGGAAATAAGGTCCAACTGTCAAACTGATGGTCTATGGTTTTATCGATCACTCTACTAAATCCTAGCCAATCTATCAAATATCTAAAGTGTGTGTACTGCATTACCGTGAAAACTTCCAAAAAATGACGAGAGAGGTCGACACTATGTAGCGAGTAGAAAATACTCGTTACATTATATATATTATATTTGTATGAAAATAAAGTTGAAATTTCCATACTCAACATGCTGCGGTATTGTTTTGTACTTAAGACATTGAAATTTCAACTTTATTTCTATATTGTTAAGTTATATTTTTGTTTGTTTCCTAAAAATACCTTGCCATGCCGTGCCGCCCTGGGGCGCCGGGCTTTAGTGTTGACATTACATCATTCTTCTGCCTTCTGTATTGAATGTCTTGCAGCATAATCTGGATAATAAGCCTTATCAACATTTTCAGGACTGCGTGGAAGATACCAACCATGATCCCCTGTCACAGTCATCAGCACAATCTCCTGGCTCCTTGGACCCTAAGCTGGACAAAAAGAAGCCGAATGAGAATGTTTGTCTAGCAGATAATAGCTTGCTGGTAAGTGCTCTTAATTAGTAACTTACGAAAAACGAAAAAGAAAGAAAGAAACATACCTGATTTGTGGGTTCAATTTTGGGTATTTTTTTTTGGTATTTGTGGATTGTGTAAGCAAACCTCAGTTGATGACATTGCTGCTATGCGGGTAGAACCTAGATGAGACTGACACATTAACGTGCAGGTTGCTACATACAAAGAGAGGCCTAAACCCAACAGTGTCCAAGTAGCAAAATTCTCCTATAATCATTAACTAATAAGACAAAACGTCCTATAGGAATCTAGTAAACGGTTTGCCAAAGATCACTGATCCTAATACAGCATCTTACGAGAGGATTTGCACTACAAGCACTTTTGATTCTATAGCATAGTATTATAGACGTTTGCAGGATCATTTTATAATATTCTTACTAGACTTGTAGTCCTATACAAGCGTTTGATAAAATGATTTAGCATAATGTCATTTTTCATCCCATAAACACATTTAATAAGATTATTAAAATTTATTCTTTTTTTAACGTGTTGTTTCATTTCTCTATAGGACATAAGTACTCCTATGAACGTCTTAGGTATAGCTGCTATAGGTAATATATTACAGGATTGATTGGTCTTAGTCGTGACTTCTAATAGATTTTAGGCTCCAAACTAGCACGCCCACCGATTTTTATAGGTAAAATTGTACTAATATGCGCTCTATATTTGTTATGACTAGAATTCTTGAATCAAACAGACTGACAAAATTTGGGAGGGTTCCGTTCAACGAGAAATCGAAATAGACCTCGAAAATTACAAAGAAAACTCATCTGAATGTTTTGATAATAACAAAGGATGTGAAACAGTGGGTGAATAAGAATAATAGATCACATTTAGTCATAACTGAACTTTTAGTGATTATAAATATAAGAAAATAATATGCATAATTTTAGAGATGCGGTTCTATCTGTAATATTTTTGTAAAGGAACGCTAAAAATTAAATATGGTGAATATGGTATGTCCTGTAATAGTCTTACTTAGGCTAAATAGTCTTATAAAGCTTGTGAGAAACTCCATATTGTGGCGTCATGATGGTGGCTAAGTATTTTGTTTATTTTTATTAAATATACAAATAATATGGAATAAGGATAATTTTAAAGGGGCATAAAACTATGTTGATAATCATCGATAAAATTAATAAAATTATTTTCGCAAGATGAGTAGGCATTCATTAAATGACAGTCAAGAAACAAAATTTGCATTGCATTCTAACAGATTATTATGTGGATTACTTGGAATTTTATTGTTTGAAATATTTCCACTAAATACGTACTGTAATACTAACCAGAAAAAATTACAATTCTCATCACTGTTTAAAACACTGTTCTGTGTCAATTACACCGGTAGCAGCAGGTACCAGATTATTACAGGACTTATAACACCAGTAGTCGCACGCGCTATATCTTTGCAGGAGTAATCAAGCGTGTCCAGTGCGTTTACCGGATCTTTAAAAAACCGTATTGCATTAAAAAAAAAACTATTATAGGGCGAAATACTCCTATTAACTGCACCCAAATGCGGCACTATCAACGTTTGTAGGATTTTTATAGCACTAAAAAATGTATGCTCCTAAGATTTTTACAGGACTACATTTTGCTGGATAAAGTCGGGCTGTGGCTAATGACGATGACGAACCACTGTTAGTCTAAAGGAGCCAAAAAAAACCTTACAATTGTAATATTTCTAACTGACTGGATCCTTTTTAGAAAATCTGTGAATCCAGTTCGCAATTAAACAAAATGTTAGGGTTAGCATAGCCATCTACATAGCTCCCAGTCGCCATAATTTTTTCCATCACCTTCAACAAGCATTGTCATATTTCAGCCTTTTTTCACCTAAACCTTTCTCATGAATCACTCTGTCTATTGGTGATATTCGCATCAAAATCCGTTCAGTAGTTTTTGAGCTTATCGCGAACAGACAGACAGACGCGCCGGCGGACTTTGTTTTATAATATGTAGTGACGGTTAGGTTACCTAACATTTTGCCATTTATTTATTTTATCATTATTGCCATTTATTGATCCCAGAAATCCACATTGCATAACCAGAACATTTTTTATTAATTGAAAAGGTTCTGATAGTAAACATTCAAAACATGTTTCTGTTTTTAAGAGATAAGATTATTAATCATCGCTGGAATTTGGTCTGTGTTTGTAATATAAATTAAGCCTATGAGCTTATATTTGAATACAATATTAGTGGCTTTTTAAATTGCTTGCAGTAGATTTTGTTTTTTTAAAAAAAAAAACAAAATGTACTGCAAGCAAGTTTAGTTATTTAAATTCGCGACAGAACTATCATTATCATCTTCCTGCCCTTTTTTTTTATATCGTTATAGGCTTGCGTTTGGCCGCAACTCACCTGGGGGCCAAGTCTATTTGCTATTTTTATAATTCCGTCATGCCAACACGATTCCATTGTCATTTTGCTAAAAGTTCGTAATCTGCTAAATCCATAATGGTCGATCATTGGTCGGTCAATGGTCTCATAATAGAATTGTGTTTTATTGACATTGTCATAAAATTTGAACATTTATTCATGCCAGATTTCATTTATATATATATTTTTACATATTATTTATAAGTGTTATAAGCAATCTGAAGTAGCAAGAAGTTCGTAAACTAAGTCAGTCATTAATTTGTCATTATGTACTAGATTACCATTATATATCATTTCTTTCAATGGACTGTCATTGGTTGACCATTGGAAAGTCATAATGACGCCATTATATTAGTAGATTACCAAACTTGTCAAAATCAACAATTATGAAATCAATGACAGACCATTCTGACACTATTGTAATAGCAGACTTGAGGCCCTGATCTTAAGTGATGATGCGGCCTAAGGTTAAGGTCCCATGTTACTTCGGGTCGGCGCAACATGTTTTCTTCTTCCATTCTGTCCTGTCAACCGTCATGCTTTCACTGAATTCGCGGCAGAACTATGATTTATTTATTTACTAGCTTTTGCCCGCGACTTCGTCCGCGTGAATGTCGGTTATCGTGGATGCAGACGAAGTCGCGGATTGAAAAGTAGCCTATGTCCTTTCCCAGGGTTTAAGCTATCTCCATACCAAATTTCATCAAAATCGGTTCAGCCGTTTAATCATGAAAGCGTAACAGACAGAGTTACTTTCGCATTTATAATATTTACTTTGGACTTTGAGCCCCTTAATGGCTCGGTCGGTCATGGTTAAGCTACGCTTGCCGCAGTACGTCCGTGGATGGGCGACCATCCATTTCATACCGAGACCTCTCTGTATAGCCGATATTCCCGGCTGTCTTTCGTAAACCTTGACAATCGTTATGAGTAGTCCCAGTAACTGGGCTGTGTAGGTTAGATAGGCAGTTGCTCCATGTAAAGCACTGATACAGTACGATTCAAACTTAATGGTGGCTCTGACGAGGCGAGTGGCTGCGTAGTAACAATTTCACGTGACAGCGGGGGTGAGGGGCGGGGTACTGCGCAGCCAACCGCTCACTTCACAGCCGCCATTAAGTTTGAATCGAATTGTAGTCGGCGCACCCGGTTAGACTGGAAACCTAACCTAAAAATTTTTTCACCAATAGGAAACTACGTATCCCTGACTGCTATATGCTATATTTTATCGTCAAAAAATTAGGGATCCTGAAGTAAATTCACGTGGACGAGGTCGCGGGCAAAAGTGCTAGTCACACTACTGCATCATCATCATATCAGCCTATTGTTGCCTGCTCCAAAGATCACCAACCAACCCGGTCTTCACAAATGCTAGTGACTCACATATTTAAAATACTTTTTACACCTTACACCTAATCACTTCAGCTTACTTTTGGTCCACTGTTGGACATAAGCCTCCTCCATGGCGCACCACTTTTCCCGGTCCTGTGCCTTCCGCAGCCAGCCACCACCGGCTACCTTACACCTACAATGTATTTAATCAGCTCTTCTGTGCACAGTGTGACCGTGTCTTCAAAATGGAGTTTGGGTTTTCTTGCCATCTAAGGGCTCACGACAGGAAAGAAACGTAGTTAGGGTTGCTGTCACGAGATACAGTGAAGTGGACTATATACATATTATTTCCCACAGGTCGATATTTCAGACGCTCTAAGCGAGAAAGAAAAAGTGAAGTTTACAGTTCACACTAAAACAACGCTGCCAGAGTTCCAAAAGTCTGAATTCATAGTTGTACGGCAACATGAGGAGTTTGTGTGGCTACATGACAGATATGAAGAGAATGAAGAGTATGCTGGATATATTGTGAGTATTTCTGGTGACACAAACTATGTAATCTATTGTTAATTTATAAGTCCAGGGAAAGTTTAAACGTTGGGAAAGTCGGAAAACGTTACGAAACAAAAGGGTACCTAGGTAGATAGGTTGGTAGGGTGGGTAGGTAGGTTAGTAGGGTAGGTAGGTAGGTAGGTAAGTAAATAGATAAAACAGAGTGTCAGGAGAACGTCTGTCAGGTCATCTAGTGTGTATATAGATTCTTTTTGGTCAGGAAGTGACCAATTGGTGTTTAATTTATTGGCTTAATTATTTACTTCCTTCATCGTCATGTTTCGCCCTGCCCCATTGCGTAAATGCAAAACCAACTGTTAAGCCTGAGGTCCTAGGTTCGATTCCTGGGTCGGGGAAAGTGTTATTGGGTTTTTCCACAGACAGCGTAACATACTCTAGAGTAAACATGTTTTACCGGTTTAAAAAAAGCCGTTTCATACATGTTGACCATATAGTTGCACTTTTGTATGGAACAGCTATTTTGTGAGACGCCACGGTTGGTGCGGTGACTGAGCGAGATTGGCTGCTGCGCTGCATGTCGCGGGTTCGATTCCCGCACGGGACAAATATTAGTATGCCCTACAAGTATTGTTCCGAGATCTCGCTGTGTATATATCAGACTTTATTGTGTTTGTAAACACACCCACCACGATACAGACGAAATTACAGTTAGAGGCAACGCTTAAAAAAAAATACCGTCGAATAATTTCAACTTTGGGCGATCTAGAATCATGAACTTAATCCATGGTATAAAAGTCTACGTCAAGATTGCGCTAGTGTCAATTAAGATTGACCTCCGTGACAGCAATTCGGTCTGTAGTATATTTATTATCATCATTATTCACCAGATCCCACCAGCACCTCCCAGGCCGGACTTCGATGCGTCCCGCGAGAAGTTACAGCGCCTCGGAGAGGGTGAGGGCGCTCTTACACGAGAAGAATTCTTGAAGATGAAGGAGGAACTCGAAGAGTGAGTATTCATTTTATTGAAGAGTACAACAATAGCTACAATAGTAATAAAGCGCTTTATTTCTCAAATTAAATAATTTATTCCAAATTTAAAGTCTAGAGTAAATAGTAGTTTTTTTTTTTTTTTAATATTGTTATAGGCTTGCGTTTGACCGCAACTCACCTGATTAAGTGATGATGCGGCCTAAGGTGACTTAAAATACTATACTATACTTAACTTAAAATTATAATTCAAACAGGCATACCTAAATTCATACAATCTTTGTGGCACAAAAAATAACATTTGACGCTATTCATTCGACACTGCGCCGCGTGTCGCGGGTTCGATTCATGCACGGAACAAATATTTGTATTACCTACAGATAGTTGTTCCGGGTCTAGCTGTTTGTTTATGTGACTTTATATGTTTGTAAATGCTCCCACGATACAGGGGAAATTCCTAGTGTGTGACAACGTTTTTTTAAAAAGAAAAATAAAAAAAATATTTGTTACATTCCATTTATAATTTTTTTATTAACTCAGCGACTGTCGGGCTATAGTGTTGAAGGTCAAACCTCCGCAGCTTATGTCGGACTGTGTAACATAAGACATTCGAATGGTTAAATTATATATAGTTTCATATATATTATCTATTACTAGTTACAAGAATGAATATTGCGACACACAAAAGGTTTGTTTAAATTGGGTTTGCCTATTGTGTTTGTTAAAAAATAAAATCAAAGATGTATTTTGGGTCCCTACAAAAATGCACAAAATGTATGTATGTTACAGAAGTTTTTTTGCCCCATTTTTAAAGCTATTTGTATTTTTGTATTCATGAGTACTTTAACACCTAGAAAGATTCAGGCACAGAAGATATTTCAATAGTCTCTGGTATTGCACAGGCAGCGGTTACCACAACTTCTGGTGGACTGTCATTCAATGACATCAAAATAATAACAGCCTGTATTCTCTCCCTCAGCGAATACCTAGCCACATTCAAGAAAACCGTTGCGATGCACGAAGTGTTCTTACAACGTTTGGCGGCTCATCCGGTGTTCAGGAACGACTCACACCTGCGCGTGTTCCTGGAGTACGAACAGGATCTGTGCGCGAAGCCGAGAGGACGCATGGACCTTATTGGTGGACTGGTAAGTCTGATGACGGATTTGGGTAGTAGGCACCACCAATCAATTAGGAATATTAATGCCAAACTTTTCCGTTAGAGGTGCCACTGAACTAAAACGTGACACTAAAGGTGTGTCCAAACACAGCGCGGCAGCTATGCGCGGCATTCGCAGGACACAAATTTTCTGCGCGACTCGTTTAGACGTATCCAGAAATGTTTGCGCGGCACAACTGCGCGTCATATCCGAGACACGCCGCGTGCGTTATTTATTCCGCGTTCAGACTACAATGAGAACGGCCGGTATCCCACAATGCACTATAGGAGCCATATATTTAAATTAGGCGAATAGCTGCTTTGTTGTCCAAATTTCTTGTTAAATTAAATTACGTCCACACACAATCACCGATCGCGCGCGGCAGCTAATAGGGGATATTACTGCAATGTTCTGGCATCAGAGTGCAGCACTAGCATAGTCCGTAAACAGTTTATCGACGAGTCATTCAAAAAAATTGGGAAGTGTGTTATATTATACAATAATGTATCAGTGCTGTGTATTTCGATGAAGAAATGAAGGGAATTATTCATTTCCAAAAGAAGAAAATGTTCGAAAACTTTGGGAAGCAGCTAAAAATCAATATAAAATATGTTCAGGTTAAGTATTCAGGTGAGATAGTCGCATTTACAGAATAACGTTCACATTTATCATGTAAGACAACCAAATATTATTTTATTCTGAGCATAACCTAGAATCCACTTTCAAATGGTCGTAGGACGCCATAATATGGTTAAAGTACAGTTAGGTAAGTAAGATTAATTAAAACTTTGATATATTTTCACAAAATACCTAGTTATTACAATTAATAACATAATATAACAAGAATACGAGGTTATGATTTACGGAATGTGCTAGTGGCGCCCTCTGCGCCGAGTTTCGCGTAATGTTCCCTATTCGCAACGTCCGCGCGCGATGTCGTCCAATCATAGCGCGACAAGCCGCGCGCGGCGTGCTGCGTACGTTTGCCGCGCTGTGTTTGGACACCTTTACATGTTAATACTTTTTGTCTGCAGGTGCAACAAAATCATTTTTTTAAATTCCGGAATAGTTAAACGTCCGTTATTATCATCCATTTTTTATTATTACAACAAAACAGTTAACTCAATTTCTATAAAATAGTTATTTGACCGCGCTAATTGTGTTTTTTTTTTTTTTTACTGTTAAATAGGCTTGCGTTTGACCGCAATTCACCTGATCGTAAGTGATAATGCGGCCTAAGTTGGAACACGCTTGCCTAAGTTGCCTTGTTTTCGTTATAGTACGGTGGCGCCCTCTGAGATTAGCGAAGCGTAAGAAACCCTCCACTAATCAATTGACATACTTTTTATAAGCTGTCAAAACCCAATTCCCCCATAGATTATGTATGGCGATAGTAAAATGTGACGTCATTTATTTGCCAATTCAATTGACTAACTATTTATTGATTTTGAAGCAACTAATAATCGATTTTTACAATTAATGAAAAATTAATCGAGGTTTCAGGTTACCCTAAAACCTCGATTAATTTTTTTATAAAACTTTGGGACATACATTGATCTGTTATTCAGCATCCACCTATCCTTTTACTTCTCAATTATATTGGGGTCGGTTTCCAGCAGTTGAATGATGTTGATGCGATCTGAAGGCTAATTCACGTAATTTTATAACGCGCCGATGAAGTTGTAGTGCAGTTGCAGTTTAGTTCAAGTTTGAGTGATAAACGGTATTCTTGTAATCTTTGAACTGCGCGTAAGCTACGCGTGAACTGCACGTCAACTGTACGACATCCAAACTTTATCAAACTTATTTATGGTGTAGCCACATGAGAGAAAAAATATGACTCACTAAATAATCGAATAGAATCGATTACATTTCAATGAATATAACGTTATTATAATATTAAAATAATATCCCAGTACAGATTTTAGTGCTTTTTCTTATAAATCGAATAGTAGAATACCGATCATGTTGCGTTCCGAAGCACGCACCAAAGACGCGCAACAGTAGAACGCCGTTATTGCGCTGCGTGACGCGAACTTGACGCGAGCGTGTCTGACAGCGGTAGAGAATACGAAAAGCGTTGTTTTGATCGAAACTTAACTGAAACTGCACTTATTTAGTTACGTGAATTAGCCCACTGACCGATTCCTTCAGTCAGGCTTTCAATTGGTCACGCTTAGCATCAAGCGCAATTCGCTGCTGGAATTCAGCGTTTTTTTTTTGGCAGTTTTATTCCAGTGCATTGTACTGGTATTCCTGAATAGCAATGTAACACATTTACAATATTGAGTAAGGTTCATCGCTCATTATAACAGTACGACTCCGACACAGCAAATAAAATGCCATTCGAGTATGGGCTTACATCGTGGGCGTTAGTCTTTTTTATAATAACAAAATAAAAAGTTGTCGGCTCGCAGGACGCGCACTGGCAGCTAATGGTTAGATTTCTCAAGGGGATTCCGGCCGAGTCATTGACGTGTTGGATCGATACTGAAAAAGTGAGTGATGGCCATTAATCTCAAATATTTGCATTAAAAGTTAGGTGGAATTTTTAACTGGACAATCTCTACAACAGCTTTTCCTAAATTTTGAAGGCAACGGAAAACTTAAGCCGCTGTACACACTGAAAAGACGTAAGACGGGGACGGGGTGCGGACATAATTATGTCTCTTCGCCGTCGTTGCGTCGCGACGCAACACATATAGGAAATGTCTTTCCTTGTCTTGCCTTGTCGGGCACGGACACGATGCTTACTCGTTTGCGCGCTATTGTAAAAATATATAGAAAGAACGGGGCGCGAGCGGACGAGAGGTGGGCGAGAATGGGGGCGCGAGTGCCGGGAATGTCGCTGTGTCACACACAACTACCTGCGTAATCTCTCGTGCCTCGTCTTTTCTATATGTTATAAAAAGTCGTGACGGCGCCCTGTGCGCGCCCCGTTCTCGTCTTCCGTCTTTTCAGTGTGCCCAGCGCTTAACAAAGTCTTTTTTTTTTTCAAATAATAATAATATGTGGGGACCTTTCACACACGGCCATCTGACCCTAAACTAGGCAAACCCTGTACTATGGTTGTCAGAAGCTGATATACATACACAAATACATTAATAGATACGCATATATATAAGCAACAACCAGACACAAGGCAAACACAAGTGCTCATCACACAAATGTTTACCCTGGGCGGAATTCAAACCCGCAACACGCTGCGCAACAGTCAATCCCTCAGCCACTGTGCCAACCGTGTCGACCATGTTATGTTATGGGACCCCACATCAAATGATCCTTTACATATTATAAAAAAATAAAGTTTAAAAACTAAAACCCGACCACAACAAAAAGTGATCTAAAAAGTACGAATCAAGAAAATATTTCACACAGAAATCAAGACATAGGTACAAAATGGTCAAGGTAAGCCGTGGTTGCATGCCTGTATCCCATATGAGTGCGATGAACATGAATATAATGGCATGCAACCACGGCTTACCTTGACCATTTTGTACCTATGTCTTGATTTCTGTGTGAAATATTTTCTTGATTCGTACTTTTTAGATCACTTTTTGTTGTGGTCGAGTTTTAGTTTTTAAACTTTATTTTTTTAATTTTAACCATTTTGGAGTCACAGCTAAGTATTATATATTTAATAAGTACTAGTGAACCCCTTTCCAATGATACTAAACACGGTATGCGTATCTTAATTTATTTGGTAATCTTTCCTTTTTTTACAATAATTTGTGACAAGTCACCACTAAATATTATATAATTGAAAGGTACTAGTGAACACCTTTCCAATGATACCAAACACGGTATGCTTGTCTTCATATTTTTTTCAGGTTTTTTTGTCCGCCAGAGGGCCCTACATTGGATTCGGTGACACGTCATATAGCCTATAACCAGCGGACGATCAAGACGCTTCTAATGATACCTCATTTGTTCAGTTCTGATAAGTAGTTTAGGAGCTATGAGCGAACAGATGAACACACATACATACATAGCCTGTCAAAATCATAACCCTCCTTTGGCTTTGCCGTAGTCGGGTAAAAACAAAGTCCCCCGCCGCATCTGTCCGTCTGTTAGCGATAATCTCAAAAAAGGTGGAGGTGAAGGTAATAATTTGTTATGGTGTTGTGTAAATTGGTTGAAATATGACGATAAAACCCGTGCGAAGTCGGGACGGATCGCTAGTTATAAATAAAAGACACTGCAATTTAAATCTAGGAACATACACGTTTATTAGAAATATTTTCTATGTAATACAGTTGTTTGTATTACATTTATTCATTCACAAGAATTAAACTGTTTTACGGTTTTATTAATAAATAATTGGGTACTTGACACCACCAATCAATTGACATACTTTGTATGAGCTGTCAAAACGAGATTCCTCCATAGATTTTGTATGACAATAGCGGCCTGTGACGTCACTTATTTACCAACTCAATTGACTAACTGTTAATTGATTTTAAAGCAACTTAAAATCGAATTTTACAGTTAATTGAAAATTAATCGAGTTTTCCGGGCTAAAATAAAGTGTATTATAAGATAAGTTGTATTTTGGAATGATTGGTTAATGGTGTCAACAACCCAATTGTGTAATAATCTAACTATGCAATGATAAATGTAATTTCGCGGAACCTCGGTGACTTTCCATGAAACCCGTAGGTTCCGCGGAACCCACTTTAGGAATTACTGCTCTACAATGGCGACGATTCCCCTATTCACAAACTAAAAAACTAAAATTAGACAATTGGCATCTCTTACTGCCAGGCAGCTGGAGAAAAGGACAGCGAAAGATAAGAACTGAAAGATGTAAATTAGTTATTTCTTGAACTTCGCCGTGTTTTACTCAATACGTTCTGACATGACAACTATAATAGTATGAACATTTTAGATCAGATTAAATTGACAGCTCTTATTAATCTCTCTTATTAATCTGTCTCTTTCTTGTTTTATTGGAGAGAAAGAGATATAAATAGCTTAAAATAAGTTTAGCTCTAGCACAGTAGAATTGACACCAATATCATCATCTGCCTTTTCCCAACTATATTGGGGTCGGCTTCCAGTCCAACCGGATGCAGCTCAATACCAGTGTTTTACATGGAGCGACTGCCTATCTGACCTCCACAAACCAGACATCTAACCATCTCTACAATATCTTATTCCAATAATTCTTTGCAGATGCGTTCAATGACAACTACGACAGATGAGATCTATCTCGGTGCTACGGTGAGAGATGTCAACGATTTCTTCGAGCAGGAAACCAACTTCCTCCAAGAGTACTACTCTCATCTCAAGGAGGCGGTCTTCAAAGTCGATAGGATGACTACTAAGCATAAAGGTAGGTTAAAATTAATTAGTTCCACTTTAAAAGGTAGTTTATGGGGAAGAAAGGTTCTCGAGTGACGACAACGAACCGGAAGACGCAGCGTTGGTAGGCCTTCCACCAGATGGACCAACGACATTGTCAAGGTCGCGGGGAAGCGGTGGATGCAAGCAGTAGGTTGAGTTGTGGCGTTCTATGGGGGGGGGGGGGCTTTTATTCAACTGTGGACTTCTTCTCTGATGCTGATTCTCTGGGCTGATGATGATGATAACAGAACTTAAACATTTTCAGCCGATTTAAAGATGAACATGACTTGAATGTACAAAAAGAAAACGATACCTTACGTATTAAATAAATAAATTGACCTTTGTTTCAGACTAATGTGCATAGTTGTGTTAGTATTTTGGTGTTAGTAACAATATTACTTAAGTAAATAGGTTAGTATTGTTAGTTTTCGTAATTACTTACTTAATTACAATTTCAGACCTAAGACTGTCCCCACCCAGTGGCTCTGGAAAGGGCAGTCCGGTCTGGCAGCAATCATTTTCAAAATGATTGCTGCCAGTATTAAACACTAGCTTTTGCCCGCGTCTATGACCGCATGGTAGTCTAGTAATAGTACAGTGTTAAACCGTTGGGTGCCTGTTAAACCGTTGGGTGCCGGCCGCGAATAACACCACCCCATTTCTACCCGTGGGTGTCGTAGAAGGCGACAGAGGGATGGGCGGCAGCGTCCTTCTGAATACCGTCTACTGCGATCGCCAACATGCATCGGCCAGGCCTGGCGATTACGACTGAACTCCCCTTTGGGGGAAAATGCCTAGAGCAGTGGCCGTCTAAAGGTTGACATAATGGTGATGATGATTACGTTAGGAATAAAGGGTTTTTTATAAGTCAATGGTCAATTTATTTATTTCAATTAGACCATAAAATACACTTTTTAACGATTTATCGATATTAACTTAAATACAAGAAATCGATACCTTATACAAGCGGACCTGGCAGACGTCCTGCCCGCCCTAAAAATAAAAAAAGTTCTACAACTCGACTACAGCGCCACCTACCGGGTTCAATTGTCAATCTAAACCATTCTCGAATACACTGAAACACACAAAAAAAATCATCAAAAGCGGTCCAGCCAGCACAGAAGATTTTTATATATAAGATTAAGCACAACATTCCCCCGCAACTATGTCCGAATGGTAGTCAAGTAGACCATAAAACTTGGCCTATGGCATTTGGGAATAGTGTAGTTCTCTATTACTGAAAGATTTGGCTAATCTGATCAGTACTACTAGAGTTAACCTCTTACAAACAAACTGACAATTTTATCTCTTAAGAGCGCCCATCCCGTCATATTTCCCATACAAATGCTCGTACGTGATTACGGCGTTATAACAAATTATTCTCCAAATATTTTGAACACACAGGCATCTTGTGATTTAAATCTAGGTTTGTATGAAGCCAAAAATAAACTTTTTGAGAAACAAATTCAGTAACCACGTCTAAAAATCAGCTTTTTTGCACAGTTTTATCTGAACTTTAGCCGTTCATAACACACTCATACATTGAAAAATTAAAAAAAAAACAGCTGCATAGAAACCTTGCACATATAATGGAGATTCTAAATTACAAACATTATTACCAAAAACATATAAGGCTTTTTAAAAAAAAACACGTATTTCCTGGAACAAGTTTTGTGATATCTCCGCGCGCCAATTTTCTTGCGTTGTTATCACGTTCTCACTCATTCGTTTGTTTTCGAGCGTTGCGTTGGTTGAAACAAAAAATATTTCAATCATGCTCGCGTCTAAGTTCGGCCGATGGGGATGGGCGCTCTTAAGTAAATAAATCTCTTTACAAACTATTGTAAACGGCAACACATCTGCGATCTCTGGTATTGCAGATGTCCATAGACGACGGTGACCACTAACCATTAAGCCAGTTGACTGGTCGTTTTGTAAAATTCGTAACTCAATTAATGTCCTGGTCTCTTACAGAGGTAGCAGATGCTCACATCAGACTATCCTCGTGCATCACACAGCTTGCCACACGAGAACAGCCCCCAACTGAGAGGTTCCTCACTAGAGCTGCTGAAACTTTCGATAAGTGCAGGGTAAGTGATACGTCACACCTAAACCCACACCACCCTTCACCATTAGTAGAGAATGCCTAAGACTTAAGCACAGAATACTTAATAGTACTACGTACAGAAGGGACACTCCCTTCCCCGCGCTATATCAGATACCGCACCTCACCCCGCACTTAGGCGATTCTCACACGACACCGCCTATCGCCGCGGTTGTGGTCGACGTGAGCACCGCTGGTCCGTACGGTCAGGCGGTGTACGTGTGTTAGGCATCAGCGGTTTACATTCAAGTCAATGCGACGTGAGATCCGCCTCACCGCTTGCCGCGTCGGTGCGCGGTGTCGTGAGTTAATCGCCTTAGAGGTGCTAATCGCCGACTCTTTAGCCAGGGCGCTCAAAATCGTAAGAACTGCAGCGCTGTAGGTACTGCTGACACAAACACACAATTTTGCGATTTATTTTGTTTTAAGTTTTATTTATTAGTTTTAATCTCGATGATTCATTTATTTTCCAAGTTTTCGTCGTTTTATAATAATACAATTAAAATTTCCGTAGTAAGAACATACCAACATTACCAGCTATTAATATTGCTCTCTCTCTCTTTATTGTCTTAGTTATGTACTTATGTCTCTTTCTGTCACGTTCTATTCATTCTTGGAATTGAAAAGTAGTACCCTACGCACTAACCTTGTCGCGTCGCCCCATTGCGTTGCCGCGTAATGGTGCGGGGCGATCGTGAATTCCATATTTTGTAATTAGGTACCTTAATTTACCATTATTGATGAATAAATAAACCTCTTTACATAATAAATATTATAATTTTAGCAAAATAGAGCAAAATAAGTTAAGAAAAAAAGACAAGGAATGAAAATGACGGTTGATTATAATTTTTATTACACAATTGAAAAATACAAAAATAACGAACTTCTAATTATTACAAAATTAAATTAATAAAGGCAGAATTGGCTATCCAAACGGGCAGAGGCTTCCCTTAGCAAGTGCACTCCACGATAAAAGTTGTTCCAAATGACCGTGCAGCGACTTATATAGGCGTGCGGCGGCAACTATCTGCCATCCCTTCCTTTCGACGGGTGTGACATCACTCTTCTGCTAACACGGCCTCTCCTGACTGGAGGACGTCCTCGTGCTCCTGTGTCTGAGCCTGTGCTGAACTGGAAGTGCTTGGTACGGGTTCTGGCATCATCACACTAGAAGGCATGTTGTTGTCAGCTCGATCAGGCATGGACTCCCATGTCATCATTACAGTCTGCACCTGAGAATAATTTAGAAACAGCTTGTTTATTTTAATTGTCAAAAATTACACGTAATTTCCGGAAAATACTTTTGTAGAAATTACGTTCACTGTAATAACGCAATTGAACCGCTGCAGACACCTCAATCGCGCCATCACAGTTAGTCATCTAGTTTTACAGTAAGATCGGGACTCCGGCTCACACCGGAGACACATCGACCCACTGAACCACGTTCTAATCACCGTAAGAAACATAGGCACGACGTTAGCATATTTCTTACAACCCCTTATGGCATAGGCACGACGTTAGCATACCACATTCACACAAAATAACCGTAAGAAACATAGGCACGACGTTAGCGTATTTCTTACAACCCCATATGGCATAGGCACGACGTTAGCATACCACATTCACAAAAAATAACCGTAAGAAACATAGGCACGACGTTAGCATATTTCTTACAACCCCATATGGCATAGGCACGACGTTAGCATACCACATTCACACAAAATAACCGTAAGAAACAGGCACGACGTTAGCGTATTTCTTACAACCCCATATGGCATAGGCACGACGTTAGCATACCACATTCACACAAAATTAACCGTAAGAAACAGGCACGACGTTAGCATATTTCTTACAACCCCATATGGCATAGGCACGACGTTAGCATACCACATTCACACAAAATAACCGTAAGAAACATAGGCACGACTTTAGCATATTTCTTACAACCCCATATGGCATAGGCACGACGTTAGCATACCACATTCACACAAAATAACCGTAAGAAACATAGGCACGACGTTAGCATATTTCTTACAACCCCATATGGCATAGGCACGACGTTAGCATACCACATGGTCTCTACACTTGCATGACATAGGCACGACGTTAGCTTGTCAGCAAGTGTAACACAAATTACCTTCGAAAAAAAGTCGCACACGTGTCAGGAGTCCACTCCCCTCGCCACGGCACCATAAACTCTACCGCAGCCTGGGTCGATTTTCCATAAGAGCCCGCCAGCAGTTGCAGTTCATATCGACCATGGGGAAGCGCCTTGATCACACGGTATGGCCCGCGCATGCCCGAGTCGAGCTTGCCAGTGGTTTGTGCCTGTTTTATAACAAAAACAAATGAATTAATTTCAAATAAGCGAGGATTTCTGCGATCAGAGTTAGCAGTTGCGTCTTGCTGTTGCTGATTAGCATTTAAACGCTCGGAAGCTCTGTCTCTGCATCTCTCTCAACGCTTCGCGGTTGGGATGAGAGTTCTCCAGGGCGACATCTCTGACTAGGTGTCGTATGAGCGGTGTAGCCGCTTCAATACCCACTAAAAGATTCAAGGGAGACAACTTGGTAGTTTTTTGTTTTGTTATGTTCAAAACCAGTTGCAGTCGCCACATAACATCTGACCATTCGTTTTTCTTATGATTGCATTCTATACGAACCATGTTTAATAACGTTCGACAATAACGTTCGACTTGCCCGTTGGAATGATGCATCTCAGGAGTGATGAGGTGCATGTCAATGCCTAAATCTGTAACAAGCTTCGTGAACTCGGAGCTCTGGAACATGCGGCCACGATCTGCTACAATTAATCTTGGAGTACCAAACAGAAATTACATTGGTAAATAGTCTTTTTAATTCGTTAGCATCTTGACCAAACATAGGGTACAACAGGCAATATTTAGAAAATGCGTCTACAACAATTAAAACGTACTTGTAACCATTAGACTGAGGCAATGGACCTATGGAATAATTTTGTAATGGAAGCCGTCTTGGTTGCAAAACTAGCTAGGTAGCGACGAAAATAGCTTGCGTGGAATTGGTTCCTCAACCAAAGCTCGGACCTTTCCATCGCTCTGCTATACCTGACCTTGACTTATAGTACGTCGTAGGTATTCTATCTTTGTCGATAAGAAAGAGCACTTTAATAATTCACTGAAATTCGAATAATTGAAACAGATAGCCAAATAACTTTAAAGTAAGTAAAATGAAAATAAAAAGCAATCAAGCAAGTTACAAAGTCAAAATCGCCTTCTACAGTAAACAAATCGGAACGTACTCACCAGAGTTTACCAATGTATACTTTACCACATAAAATTACCACTTACACAACAGCAGTACTTATAATTAAACCGTTACAAAGAAACCGTTACTTTTATTTTTTCAAGTTGAATAGCCAAACTGCCTCAATTCAGAAACCGGAACGGATCAGGGCACGTGAGAACCGTATCCCACTTCTGATTTTAGCAAAATAGAGCAAAATAAGTTAAAAAAAAAAGACAAGGAATGAAAATGACGGTTGATTATAATTTTTATTACACAATTGAAAAATACAAAAATAACGAACTTCTAATTATTACAAAATTAAATTAATAAAGGCAGAATTGGCTATCCAAACGGGCAGAGGTTTCCCTTAGCAAGTGCACTCCACGATAAAAGTTGTTCCAAATGACCGTGCAGCGACTTATATAGGCGTGCGGCGGCAACTATCTGCCATCCCTTCCTTTCGACGGGTGTGACATCACTCTTCTGCTAACACGGCCTCTCCTGACTGGAGGACGTCCTCGTGCTCCTGTGTCTGAGCCTGTGCTGAACTGGAAGTGCTTGGTACGGGTTCTGGCATCATCACACTAGAAGGCATGTTGTTGTCAGCTCGATCAGGCATGGACTCCCATGTCATCATTACAGTCTGCACCTGAGAATAATTTAGAAACAGCTTGTTTATTTTAATTGTCAAAAATTACACGTAATTTCCGGAAAATACTTTTGTAGAAATTACGTTCACTGTAATAACGCAATTGAACCGCTGCAGACACCTCAATCGCGCCATCACAGTTAGTCATCTAGTTTTACAGTAAGATCGGGACTCCGGCTCACACCGGAGACACATCGACCCACTGAACCACGTTCTAATCACCGTAAGAAACATAGGCACGACGTTAGCATATTTCTTACAACCCCTTATGGCATAGGCACGACGTTAGCATACCACATTCACACAAAATAACCGTAAGAAACATAGGCACGACGTTAGCGTATTTCTTACAACCCCATATGGCATAGGCACGACGTTAGCATACCACATTCACAAAAAATAACCGTAAGAAACATAGGCACGACGTTAGCATATTTCTTACAACCCCATATGGCATAGGCACGACGTTAGCATACCACATTCACACAAAATAACCGTAAGAAACAGGCACGACGTTAGCGTATTTCTTACACCCCATATGGCATAGGCACGACGTTAGCATACCACATTCACACAAAATTAACCGTAAGAAACAGGCACGACGTTAGCATATTTCTTACAACCCCATATGGCATAGGCACGACGTTAGCATACCACATTCACACAAAATAACCGTAAGAAACATAGGCACGACTTTAGCATATTTCTTACAACCCCATATGGCATAGGCACGACGTTAGCATACCACATTCACACAAAATAACCGTAAGAAACATAGGCACGACGTTAGCATATTTCTTACAACCCCATATGGCATAGGCACGACGTTAGCATACCACATGGTCTCTACACTTGCATGACATAGGCACGACGTTAGCTTGTCAGCAAGTGTAACACAAATTACCTTCGAAAAAAAGTCGCACACGTGTCAGGAGTCCACTCCCCTCGCCACGGCACCATAAACTCTACCGCAGCCTGGGTCGATTTTCCATAAGAGCCCGCCAGCAGTTGCAGTTCATATCGACCATGGGGAAGCGCCTTGATCACACGGTATGGCCCGCGCATGCCCGAGTCGAGCTTGCCAGTGGTTTGTGCCTGTTTTATAACAAAAACAAATGAATTAATTTCAAATAAGCGAGGATTTCTGCGATCAGAGTTAGCAGTTGCGTCTTGCTGTTGCTGATTAGCATTTAAACGCTCGGAAGCTCTGTCTCTGCATCTCTCTCAACGCTTCGCGGTTGGGATGAGAGTTCTCCAGGGCGACATCTCTGACTAGGTGTCGTATGAGCGGTGTAGCCGCTTCAATACCCACTAAAAGATTCAAGGGAGACAACTTGGTAGTTTTTTGTTTTGTTATGTTCAAAACCAGTTGCAGTCGCCACATAACATCTGACCATTCGTTTTTCTTATGATTGCATTCTATACGAACCATGTTTAATAACGTTCGACAATAACGTTCGACTTGCCCGTTGGAATGATGCATCTCAGGAGTGATGAGGTGCATGTCAATGCCTAAATCTGTAACAAGCTTCGTGAACTCGGAGCTCTGGAACATGCGGCCACGATCTGCTACAATTAATCTTGGAGTACCAAACAGAGAAATTACATTGGTAAATAGTCTTTTTAATTCGTTAGCATCTTGACCAAACATAGGGTACAACAGGCAATATTTAGAAAATGCGTCTACAACAATTAAAACGTACTTGTAACCATTAGACTGAGGCAATGGACCTATGGAATAATTTTGTAATGGAAGCCGTCTTGGTTGCAAAACTAGCTAGGTAGCGACGAAAATAGCTTGCGTGGAATTGGTTCCTCAACCAAAGCTCGGACCTTTCCATCGCTCTGCTATACCTGACCTTGACTTATAGTACGTCGTAGGTATTCTATCTTTGTCGATAAGAAAGAGCACTTTAATAATTCACTGAAATCCGAATAATTGAAACAGATAGCCAAATAACTTTAAAGTAAGTAAAATGAAAATAAAAAGCAATCAAGCAAGTTACAAAGTCAAAATCGCCTTCTACAGTAAACAAATCGGAACGTACTCACCAGAGTTTACCAATGTATACTTTACCACATAAAATTACCACTTACACAACAGCAGTACTTATAATTAAACCGTTACAAAGAAACCGTTACTTTTATTTTTTCAAGTTGAATAGCCAAACTGCCTCAATTCAGAAACCGGAACGGATCAGGGCACGTGAGAACCGTATCCCACTTCTGATTTTAGCAAAATAGAGCAAAATAAGTTAAAAAAAAAAGACAAGGAATGAAAATGACGGTTGATTATAATTTTTATTACACAATTGAAAAATACAAAAATAACGAACTTCTAATTATTACAAAATTAAATTAATAAAGGCAGAATTGGCTATCCAAACGGGCAGAGGTTTCCCTTAGCAAGTGCACTCCACGATAAAAGTTGTTCCAAATGACCGTGCAGCGACTTATATAGGCGTGCGGCGGCAACTATCTGCCATCCCTTCCTTTCGACGGGTGTGACATCACTCTTCTGCTAACAATAATATTACTTTTATGTCATTACAAATCCGAGTATTCAGAATCAAATATCATTTATTTTATTTCTTTAAGAAATAAATAATTAAACGCTCGGACAAGATCACTTCATAATAATGCTCGAAACGTTCGGGTAGTGCCGTCGTCGTTCGGTTCGCCCGACGCAAAGCGCTGCACTTTTCGCGCCATTTTGTACGCTAGCACGACATCCAATTGATTCAACCCTACTAAAATTCACGCACACATTTGCACGTGTACAGACGTCATTTGGTTTTGTAGTAGTAATAGGTAATTATTTTGCAAGTTTTGTATGAAGTGTGAGAGAGTGTAAGAGGTGTGACTTAAGTCCGCCTTATTAGTCCAGCTGAATACCAGCGACAGATACAAGTATGGCCAAATTCTCAAACGCTTCTCAATTTTAAGATGCCGTTAAGTCTCGTACTGTCACAGTCACTTTGATATAAAGTGACAGAGACAGCACGAAACTTCATCTTAAAATTGAGTAGCGTGTCAGTATTTGGCCGATAGTCTAAAATTTTTGCTGAACTGGGCCTGTTTGGCGAAGCATACACAATAATGTTTAGTTTTATTTTTACTATTAACTTTTTTGTGTACAGTCAACAAACGAGATAAGTAACCATGGTCGTCAGATATCATTGAAGTTTACTTATAACATTCTTCACACAATCGCATCTATCTTTTCTTTGGCCTTGCACTTCTTCTCTAATTCATCCATATTTATATTTACGGCCATTTTTATTATGGAATATTACATTGTCTACAGAAAATCGAGGGTCGCATGGCATCAGACCAGGACCTCAAGTTGGCAGACACTCTTCGTTACTACATGAGAGATGCACACGCTGCTAAAGCTGTTCTTGTGAGGAGACTCAGGTGAGTTACCCATCCGCATGTCGTAGGGGCGGTAGCGATCCTGTGGGCTCATTCACGTAACTAAAGAAGTGCTGTTGCAGTGCAGTTGCAGTTAAGTTTCGATCAAAACAACGCTTTTCGTATTCTCTACCGCTATCAGACACGCTCGCGTCAAGTTCGCGTCACGCGAGCGCAATAACGGCATTCTACTGTTGCGCGTCTTTGGTGCGTGCTTCAGAACGCAACATGATCGGTGTCCTACTATTCGTTTGACGTAAGAAAAAGCACTAAAATCTGTACTGGGGTATTATTTTAATATTAAATAACGTCATATTCATTGAAATGTAATCGATTCGATTCGATTATTTAGTGAGTAATATTTTTTTCTCATGTGGGTACACCATAAGTTGACGTGCACTTGACGCGTAGCTTACGCGCAGTTCGAAGATTACATGAATACCGCTTATCATTCAAACTTGAACTTAACTGCAACTGCACTACAACTTCATCGGCGCGTCATAAAATTACGTGAATTAGCCCTCTCATCAGGATGCTTCAGAACATTTTTTTTTTATTTAAAATAAAAGAAAGACACCGAGATACAAAAATAAACAATAGGGTATTTTACTCTATACGAGAAAAAAACTATAAACATGTTATTGAGATAGTTTAGGCTTATAGCAGTCGGAAAATGTAAGTTTTAGTTCATAAAATAACAAAACCAATTTTTAAATTCAATTCAAAGTTTTCAGTATTTTTAATCTGTTCTAAAACACCATGAAATAGTAGCGGCCATGTTATTACGCCGTACGGCTGTGTAAGCAAAAAATTGTCAACTGTCAGTCAACCGATTGGCGTATATAATAAAAGTATAAAGCCTATAGCTTTATACTTTTATTATTTTCGTAACTAAGTTAATTTATTCATTATTACACCTATTACAAAATATGCTTTTAATTAATTTTAAATTATATACAATCACATATTTAATATGAGCTCATTTGATACAAAACGAACTGACGTCATTTACGCTGAGCACTATGGGGTCCAGTAAGAGGCGTTTTCGTCAAAGAACGCGCGAAATTTGAAAATTTAAAATTTAGATGCATTTTTATGGCACTTATCGACTAAATAAAAATTTTGAGTTTTTTTGGGGGGCATATTAGCACTACAGAATTTCATTGAGACACTTTTCAAAAATGGGTGTAATACCCTATTGTTTCACTACAGATGCCTAGCTGCTTATGAAGCCGCCAACCGAAATCTCGAGAAAGCCAGAGCAAAGAACAAGGACGTACATGCGGTAAGTAAACATATATATCTTGTTTTAAAAACTACATAAATAAACCATAAAATATGATAGAACTTTGACTAGAACGATAGTACAAGTGCAAATAAACATTATATGAGATACAGACTTAAGAGAATTTTTTTTTTCTTTTCTTATAAATAAATAAGGAAAGAAAAATGAAATTTCATCTTAGATAAATTCTAAAAGCAAATTATTAAAAAATAGTGAACTAATTGAGTCATCGGCACCTCACTCAAGTCACACAACCAGTATTATACTATATAATTCTCTAAGCACGTGTGAGGTGAATTTGTGATCTATGTTATTCACATTAATTTGATATTTGAATGTTTTATATTGAGTACATATTGGGCCAATGATTTCATACAGTAATTTGTAACAATTGGAGCCTGCGAGCTTTCACTTTCTTCATATTGTAATAATAAAAAAAAACTTAATGTTCACGATCTTCAAGCTCAAACTTCAATGGCCGTGCTGATGATCCTTATTACGATGAAATGGTACGGATACGAATCCCCCAGTACGTTAAAATCATAATTATGTTGTAGTTACTTGCGTTGTTCAGACTCAGTAGCAGTATCCTTTTGCACAAGTGTCAAAACACGCAACGTATGTGAACTATCTTGAAACTTTATTTATCCTCTTTATTTATCAAATCTGTACTGTATGTGACGCGTGATAAAGCTCACATTTGAACGCTCTACTTTTAATCTAATTGGTGTTGAGTCTGATACCCTTATTAGAAAAAGATCTCCCGCGAAAGAGACACAATTTCAAGGTCTCCAAAAGGGGTTTCATCGGACTTTTTGACGTGTTCCCTTCTCTTTTATGCTTCTTGGTCAATGGCCATTAATATGCCACGTTTGACCTACTGTGTAACATTGACCCACTGTAACATTGACCCACTGTGTAACATTGACCCACTGTGTAACATTGACCCACTGTGTAACATTGACCCACTGTGTAACATTGACCCACTGTGTAACATTGACCCACTGTGTAACATTGACCCACTGTGTAACATTGACCCACTGTGTAACATTGACCCACTGTGTACTCAATACCACAAAACCGTTTGACGTGTTATCTTTCTGTGTAATACGCAGCCAATGGAAGTACAAGAGGTAAACATTAAACACGCTTGTTGTGTGTAGAACAGACGTTTTTGGTAGTTATTGTGACGTATTTATGTATAGTACAGTCGGACAAGCTAACTGGTAGGCAGGCGAGAATCTCCATCTTTCTGCTACACTGTCAATTTTGGTTTGGATTGTGTGTGGCTAGAAACTCGGACAACCAGTTTTACAAAGGGGTATCGTGCTACCCAGCATCTGGGTTGTGGAGGTCAGACAGGCAGTCGCTCCATGTATAACACTGGTATTCAACTGCATCCAGTTAGAACTGGAAACCGGCTCAACTTCCTTTCCAATCTGTGTTGGGTTAATTACGTCTTGTTGGTGTTTGGGTAATAACTTTTTAAGCCTTTGGCAAAAAATGAAAAAAAAAAGACCAATGTAATCAATGTATTAATGTGTATCATTATACACATTGACATATTACACAGTTGAGATTGACATTTCAATCTATCAAAGCAGCTTGTGCGCGCATGACAATTTTTAACATTATTTTTTTGTTAGATACCGGGGGTAAGATTGATGTAAAATAATTGATTACTATGAGAAAACTTACAATGTTGGTTAAAAGTAGTAAACTGCTTGTTTTTACTAAAATAGAGTTGCTAGATAATAAAATATAACTCAGGGTTAAAAATGCTTCCACAATCGGACCTGTAGTAGCAGAGATTAGCGCGTTCAAAACAAACAAACTCTTTGGCTTTATAATTTTAGTATAAATAGATTGTTCGACTGTACTTGAATGTTAGAAATCCGACTAAATACGGCAAATCGAGTTTTAAATAAAATAGGTTAGGTTTGTAGAGTGTTGTCCCTGTCACTCATACTTGTGTGACGTCTCTTTCTAATACTCGATATGTCATATTTACTCAGGTTCTGTATGTAGTGTTTGTACTAGAAAGTTTTAATAATATGCTCTGAATTTCTATACCATGTTTGGTTTTTTAAAGAGAATTTTAACTAGCCCTGGTAGTAAAGTAAAAAAATGTCCGGAGTTACGAAAATAGAGGAACTAGCACTTACTTATAAACGTTACTTAAAGGATCATGGCAAGAGAAAAATTAAGATATTTAGAGAAGTTGAAATTTTAATTCTTATAATCTTGGGTCCCATTCCTTTCATGCCGAGTTCCCTCCGTACCTCGGAAAGCACGTAACGCCGTTGGTCCCGGTTGTCATTTGTAGATCTTTGGCAGTCGTTATGGGTAGTCAGAAGCCAGAAAGTCTGACAACCAGTTTTACAAAGGGGTATCGTGTTAACCAGTAACTGGGTTGTGGAGGTCCGATAGGCAGTCGCTCCATGTAAAACACTGGTATTCAGCTGCATCCGGTTAGACTGGAAGCTGACCTAGGAATTTCTAAGATTGTTTACTGGAAGCTTTCTACGAGATACCCTTGCGACGTAAACGGTTTTAACCTTACATTATTGATGTTTGACGTTAGTTGTATTATTTTGTTGTGTGTGATTTTTGTGCATGTTTTTGTATTAAAAAACACGTATTCTATATGCATCCACAATTAATCAAGATGTTGGTCCTAGGCAATGCACTGTAAAAAGTGACGAGATGCTGTATGCTAGTCTGAGACATATCATCATCATTTTAACCTTTAGACGCACACTACTGGGCATAGGACTCCCCCAAAGACCTTCACGTATCGGTACGCGGCTCGTCGCAGTTTGTCGGTCCTCCTTGTGGGGGCCTGTCGACACTGCGTCTGCCGGTACGTGGCCGCCACTCCAGGACATTTGTTCCCCATCGGTCATCGGCTCTGCACTGGCTTAAGCTGGGCTTTTCTTTTAGCTATGTCAGTGACTCTGGTTCTCCTGTGGATCTCCTTATTCCTGATTACATACCGCAGAGAAACTCTGACCTTAGCTCTTTCCATTGCCCTCTGAACGACCTCTAGGCATGTTACGAGGCCTAAAGTGACCAACCATGTTTCCGAGCCACAAGTCTTCACTGGCAACACACTAGTCAAAGTCTTTCGTCCTTAAGACACTTCGGTATATTGACCGAGAAGATATTTCACAATTTCCCGAAACGCTGCCCATTCGAGTTGGATTCGGCGATTGACCTCTTTCTCAAAGTTGGCCCTACTTAACTGGACCGTTTTTTCATAGACATAGCAATCTTGAAAACTACTCGCTTAGATGTAGAAAGATAGTACCTATATTATTGACAATCTAAGAAGTCTGATTTGACATATCATATTTGAATACTAATCAACGATAAATTCGTCTTTTTGAGTGCATTTTTTCAATATAAAATTAAAAATGATGCTTACGAATGATACTCGTTGTTATAGTGTATGGGTGACATAGTAATTAATTAAGATTATGAATTTGATTTTTCAATTCTTATGCAGGTTCAACAGTGGACGTCTTTCGGCTGATGATGATGATGATACAGACGTTCATGCAAAGTTCAGAAAAAGAAACGTCTAATCCGACTTCTTAGATTGTCAGGAGATTAGTTGCTTTTTAAAAGGAAGATATTATTTTATTTCAGCATAGCAAAACCTGAGTCCTTCATGTTTGAGAAACTATTCTCCAGTATACCTACTATATCTTATTTGCAGTAGATTCTAAAACTTGTGCCACATTGTTTAAATAATTTATAATGATAACATTCTTCTATCAGGCGGAACAAGCACAAGCGGATGCATGCGCGAAATTCGAGCAGCTATCAGCGAGGGCGCGGGAGGAACTTATCGACTTCCGTACTAGAAGAGTGGCGGCTTTTAAGAAGAGGTAATCATTTGAAGCTTTCTTATTCTATAGCTTTTCTTTTATCACAAACATTTGTTAGCACAATGTAAAGATGGCATCGTCAAGGTCGCGGGTAACTGAGGCCAAAAATAGCCAAATTGACAATCTACAATCGATAACTCTAATAGAAAACTAATCAAATGTATGTGTATGGGAATGACAATATCTCAATGGTAAGTCACGTGATCGAAAATCAAAAATGAATTACGACGAGGCGTTAATTATTGTAGAAAGATATACGATACGAAATGTTTGTAACTTGGCTAGGCCTACTGGTGGTGTAAGCGGCAGGTTGCCGCGAGTTGTGGGTAAGGCCTATTTTCCACTGTGGACGTCTTTCGGCTGATGACGATGGTGATGATGAAGAACGCATACAAAAGGTGCTAAATACCCCTCGACCGCTCTGTAGTGTTGCATGCATCCTGCAACACAACAAGGGGTTATAAATATTTTGATAATAGCACTTGATACTGGTTTTCTTAAAAAGGGGAGGGAGATGAAGGACGGAGGTATAAGGATTGATCGGTCATCGTTAAGCTACGCTTACCCCGGTCAGTCCGTGGATGAGTGACCATCCATTTCATACCGCGAACTCTCTGTACTTTGGAAAGCACGTAAAGCCGTTGGTCCTGGTTGTCATTCGTAGAAGCCAGATAGTCTGACAACCAGTCTTACCAAGGGGCATTGTGTTACCCAGTAACTGGGTTATGGAGGTCCGATCCAACCCTGTCAAAACGCGATTACCCCGTATTCTTTGTATGGCAATTTATACTTATGATATCACTTGTACTTAGGTAGTAATTAGCCAGCTCAATTGACAAACTATTTATTGATTTCAAAGAAACTAAAAATAGAATTTTACAATAAAAATTAATCGGGTTTCAGGGCTAACATCAAGTGTTTTTAGGGTTCCGTACCCAAAGGGTAAAAACGGGACCCTGTTACTAAGACTCCACTGTCCGTTTGGCTGTCTGTCACCAGGCTGTATCTCATGAACCGTGATAGCTAGATAATTGATGTTTTTCTGTTGTTTGTAAAACAACAAATACTAAAAACAGAATAAAATAAATATTTAAGGCGGGCTCCCATACAACAAACGTGTTTTTTTGCCGTTTTGTTGCTCGAAGTCTATTAGTAAATGGACTATCCAACACCCCCACCACCACTCCTCCTCCACTTCCTTTGTACGTTTGTGCATGAAGTATAAATAAATAAATAAATATTTTTTTTTTTTTCAATTCGAACCAGTAGATCCTGAGATTAGCGCGTTCAACCAAACAAACAAACTCTTCAGCTTTATAATTTTAGTATAGATAATGGTACAGAACCCTTCGTGCTCGAGTCCGACTCGCACTTTACCAGTTTTTTTTAGAGAAGATCTGTCTTGGAATTTTTGGTTAATATAGTTTATAATGTTTTTATTCTTTCTTTTTTAATCATTATCTTTTTGTGTTTCAGTCTCCTGGACCTAGCAGAGTTAGAAATCAAACACGCGCGTTCACAACAGGAGTTGTTCAGAAAATCGTTACAAGTGCTCAAGGAATGCCAATAAATACTACTTAAATGTATGTTATATTATACTTTACACTGAATATTCCATGAGATGTATGAACTGAAGGATTGGACGGATATTGTAGGATACTGACGGATTGAGGATAGTATAGTCATACCTACGACACTCCATACAAACGAAACGATTTAATTACCTACACTACTACCAAAATAACAGACTGTACAAATACGTGCGTGTGTGTGCGTGTCTACGTACCGCTTGAACTAAAAGCAGTTTCGAGAGCACGTTCGCGCAAGAAGAGGTGAGGTACAGTGTTTCGGAGGGAGGCGGGGCGTGTCGCTACTGTACAGTAGTAATTAAGCATATGTGGCATAGTTGAAAGTGTTTTGTGAGTCACATAAATTACGCTTACCGTGACTGCCCCGTTGGTCTCTGGTCGTAATGCGACTGTTCAGCATGGGGTCCTAGGTACGGTTTCCAGGTCGAGCAAATAGGAGTTTATCAGTTTTTTTTTCAATGGGGCACCTCTGCCAAACCACTGCAACTCCTGTAATCCCGAATCAATAGTGGCGACCACTAGAAAAGCGTCGAGACACTGAAGCTCGACGAGTCCCGGAGAAACATTGCAACTGTGTTGGATCCCGCAACAACATTAATCAGAAAAGAACAGCGGAGGAGTAAGAAAAAACTTATTTTCCACTTCCCTCCAAATCAAGCAGTTTATCAGTTGCCGCTTGGAGTTTGGTAGTTGGTGGAGTGACACCTCCATGTCTCTGAAAGCACGTAAAGTCGTTGGTCCTGCGCCTGATCTCTCTCCGGTCGTGTCGGATGCCGTCCCACCGGACTATGAGAGTGAGGGAAGAGGGAGTGTACCTGTGTTTGCGCACCCACTTGTGCACTATAATATCTTTTGCGTACTTGACTCCATTGAAACTGGCCGATATACGTTCATCATCATCATGTTATTGTTAACCATCTCATGCCCACTGCTGGGCATAGGTCTCCCCCAAGGAAGGTTCAGCCGTAATCGCCATGCTTGGCCGATGCATGTTGGCGATCGCAGTAGGTGTTATGGTACTCAAAAGGACGCTGCTGCCCATCTTCTGGTCAATATCCCTCTGTCGCCTTCTACGACACCCACGGGTAGAAATGGGGAAATATTCGTTCAGGAGAATATAATTGTTATTATATTTTCGAGGTTATTAGTATTTTCAAAATAAACCTGTTAGAGTCTACGCAGACAGGCGGCACGGCACGGCAAAGGATTTTATATAACCCAGAATACTACACCTTAAAGTCATGTCAAGAATATGGTAAGTGTCATTTGAAAGCCTCCATTTTTTTCTAAGTAAACTTCAACTATTCTCGACGACATGGATACTTATCTCTTTGTACGGTCAGCAACGAAAGTCGATTAACATTTCAGATTTTCAACCGACTTCAAAAAAGGAGGAGGTTATCAATTCGTCTGTATTTTTTTTTTTTTTTTATGTTTGTTACCTGATTTCTCGGGACTGGGTGAACCGATTTTGATGATTCTTTTTTTATTTGGAAGCTAGTGCTTCCCGTGTGGTCCCATTTTTGGTCCAGTTCTGACCATGGCATCCATGAGAAAACCGTATAAGTCTTAAATTTACATTAAGTATGTGCGCGATTTGTTACGCGATTTCTCAGGCAAACGTAAACCGATTTTGAAAATTCTTTTTTTTATAGATAGGGTATGCTTCAGGGGTGGTCCCATATAAATTTTATCGAAATTGATTCAGCACTTTTTGAAAAATCAACAAATACCCAAAAATTTTACATAGACGACGTTTTAGTTTCATCAACCTTTGTAGTAGTTAACTTTCAATTTCTTCTTAATAGATTTGAATGAGAAGGAGGTACTAAAAAGCGGAAAATAAAAAGCTTTTTACAAAAAAGACAACCGCCTTCAAAAAGTGAAAAATAACTTTAGCACAGAACACACATTGACTTTAGTTTCGGAAGTCGGTGGCAATACAAAACAACAAACAGAACAAAGCCACTGAATTTCGAAACTAAAGTCAATGTGTGTTCTGTGCTAAAGTTATTTTTCACTTTTTGAAGGCGGTTGTCTTTTTTGTAAAAAGCTTTTTTTAAATCATAATTCTTGAGCTGAAGAAAATACGGACAGGATTAAAAATCAAGATAAAATAATCTCTTGGCTATGACCTGAAATACTGTAAAGTATTACTTACATCGTATTTGTTTTTGTGCCTTTTCGAAGATATGAAAATGTAAAAGTGTTGATCTACTTTTGTTGCTGACCGTACCTATGGGGCCGTCTCCACGAGCGAGAGAATCGCGGCGGTATTATCGTCGTGTTACGTATTTCTAGTGAAATTTCAATGATAATCGTTGTAGCTATAACATCAAATGTTATACGATGTCGTGTCAGCGCGTGTTTGAAATTTCAATTATAATGTCATGAGGTTAAGGTATATTATGTTTCGTCAAAAAGAAATCCTTTGCCGGGCCGTGCCGTTAGTCGGTCCTTATGAGGCAAGTAAGGAATACATCCGATTATTCTGGCCAGCATCCTGCGACAACTTTGTTCCAATCCTACAATAATATATTTTTTATTTTTGTTTAAAATTATTATTATTCAAGCGTTTAGAATAAAAACATATAGTTGACGAGCTAGCGTAGTCGTTGCAAATCGAGAGCTTGTCATTGACATAGAGTTGAAATTGCAATGAATTGGAAGAGACAACGTTGTACGAACTTTTACCATGGAGAAATACGCAGAATTATGTACTAAGTCTATGGTAACAGGTTGTCCATCAATGCTCCTTCACCTAGCATAATTATTCATACAAATCATGAGTTTATGCCATTGACATAAGGTTTCAATTATAATGATACTATATCCGATGGAAGAGACATCGTTGTACGAATTTTTACCAAGGGAAAAGTACGCTCGTGGGCTGGGGGGCACTTCTACACTACTACATATATACTGAGTCCCTCATATTTCACAGGCATACGCAATAGTGTATACAGAATTTCTAGATTATTCGAATTACACATTTAGTTGGTATAAATGTCTCAGTAATTAATCTATAGCATTTCATTGTTGTCTATGCATTTTAGTTAGACTGTCATTTAATAGGATCAGTATGAAAATACATAGTGGACGTGACTTAAACATTTACCACAGATCTTGTTTATGATTCTGGACCCTCCAGCGGGTAATGAACTCTGTAGGGTCTAGAATAATGTACCCAATCTATTTTTTTTATTACGATATCTCGCCCACTGTGTATAGTTCATACAATTTACTTACAAGATTTTTTATGTTAGGATGTGTACACATTTAGAATATCGCGCGCGTTTGGATTTTGTCACTGCACTTGTGCTTAGTCTAAATCTTTTGTATCTGTATAAACTACAAACTACATATTATTGAAGCAGTTTGCAAACCATGACACTGGTAGATTTCTATAAAGAATAAAGAAGACATTCTTAAGAATACAATAGAAAATGAGACGGCATTAGGGCGGGCTGAGTGATTGTGTTCTGCCCTGCATATATCGGATCTGATTCCCGCACGAACCAAACAATTGTATGGCCTACAGGTAATTTTGTTTCTCTTGTTAGTGTATGTGAGTTTATATGTTTGTAAACGCACCCACGAAACAGGAGTAATTCATAGTGTGGGGTAAAGTTGAAAAAGAAAAATACAGATTAGTATGCAATAAAATACTCTCGCGCGTTCATAGCTGTGTACGCATCTTTACATTTATCATAGACAATTTTCGAGTATTTAAACGCCTTAAAAGAAGGCAGGTTTATTAGTCGATTTATCACTCTAGCAACACATAATCGTTAGTTTAATAAACTAGCAACACTAATCCTAGATTAGTGAAGTCAAAATGTTACTCTTTATTTTTTTATTTTCGGTGCAAATATTATTTTTATTATTTAGGTTGTTTATGCTTTTCTATTAAAACGTGAAACGTGGACCAAATTACTTTTGTTACTTTGTAATACTTTTTTTAAATATGCAGTCCCATTTGTATTATTCTTGGTATTTATTAGGATACCTTAAAATAAATATGGAACGTCTTTAGAACGGAACCAGGGATAGCGTAAACCTGGGATTATGTATAAAAAAAATAAGCTAAGGTTTAATATGTTATATAACATAACCTTAAAGACGGCTCATTTAATAAATTAAAGATATCTTCAACAAAAAACATTACTTAACCATAAGTAAAAATAAAATGGTAGGTACTGATTATTTTTGTCCAGAACTTTTTTTAATAATTATAAATTGATAATGTGAATCATCCTATTTGGTGTTAAGTTTATCTAAATCACTTGTTTTGGCTATGCAATTAATTAAAACTATATTTTGCAGCGAATTTTATAAGCATGACAAGATTATGCAAGACGTTATTAACAACTTGCGGGTTTCCTTTATTAAAAACAATAACATTAACAGGATTAGAATGCACAAAAAATGGAAACTCTTCAGTTTCTCGCGTTATTGTTCCACTTTCTTGCATTCTCGTCCCACTTTCTTGCATTCTCGACTCACTTTCTGGCACAGTGGTCCCATTTTGTGACACTTTTCGGTCCCATTCGTTCCTATCTCGATTTCTAGCATTCTTGTCTTGCGTTATAAATTTTTGCTTTAACCAAAGTCTTTGTACGGCGTGTATGTATCTTGTAAGAGAAATGTGTTATTTTTAAATGTTTATATTCTAAGAAAATATATGATTATCCATATTTATTTTGTGTTTAATTTGTTTTGAGAGTTTACCTATAGTATTGTTTAGTGTACTTTTCAAATTGTTCATGCAATAAAATATTAGTTTCTAAATTACATAATGTACAGACGCCAGCACATCAAGCTACTACAATCTGTCACATTTCTTTAATCGATTTTCAACTTTATGGTTAAAGAATAAGGTTCAAGATTGATTGGGAAAATGTGACAGTTTCGGGTAGGTTGACCTGCTGGCGTCTGTACAAGACTTAGGGCCTTTTTGAGCACCTCTGAATGAGGAAAATAATATTGAGATAATTAAAAAATGGTACAGAATTGAGTATTTTTTTATTAGTTAAAACAGAATTTGAGTAAAAGGATCTGCCTAATAATTTTAATCAGAACTTATTCGAATGTATGCGATGGTGAAAATAGGCTATTGACCTCAATTTCTGAAATATACTACATTAATCTGCTGTCATTTATATTATTGGTTGTTATTATTGAATTAATTTACCACAAATTATTGTAAAACTTTTTTGAAGAATCCTTTTGGAAGAGCATCTAGATTCAATATTTTTTCTTCTGGTAAATATGTGACGTTCTTCAAGAAAGGCGCGTTTCCTTTTAATGGTCTATTTGAAATAAATGATTTTTCTTTTGGCAATCAATCGTAAAAATTAACATGGTAGCAGTTGAAAGCAATTTCAAATTTTCAATGATCAGGATAAGTACCTAATTAATTAATTTGTAAGTAATTCTACAAAATATAAGCGTACAACATCATTAATCTTACGTAAATGGGAAATAGTCAAAATAATAAACATTTAATTTTTTCCGTGTAAGTATTCGAAACACGGGAACATTATTTATTTTCAAGAAGTTTACCTATAACTAGAAAACAGCTGGTAGTGGTCTTAAAACGATCAAATAAAAAAACAATAACAATATCGGTTCAGCTGTTTGAGAGCTACAATGCCACAGACAGACACAGATCTGTGCACAAATACATATTATTTAATTGGGTACTTGATACCACTAATTAAGAGCTGTCAAAACGCGATTCTCACAGATTTTGTATGCCAATTATGGAGGGTAGAGCCCGTAGAGGTCCGTAAGGAGCATTATCTCTGTGTATGAAAAATGTCCGTTAAAATGTGCCACATAAGGGCCGAGTCACACCGGATTGGCAGCGGCTGGCAGCCTCGCACGACCTCCACACCCCACGCGCCTAGTCTCCTCTTGACTAGTTTAGTTCCTACATTCGGCAAAGAAACTCGGTGTGTTTGGAGTAAACATGATGGAATTGGTTTTATAGCATTTATCGTACAACGTATCTCGTCGCTATACTACAGAGAATTGGTGCGCTCAGTGTTGCGAAGGGCGTGAGGAGCGCGCAGCCGCTGGTGGTGCCACGAGCGGCCTGGCGTCGCCGCTGGCAGTCGCGGGCATAGACACCGACAAGACTTTTCAAGCGATACTGGTCTTTTAAGTATGTAGTTAAAGTTTAAAATTATTTCACATTGAAAGTGCTCGCCGCGCCGCTGCCATTCTGGTGTGACTCGGCAGGGTGGCGCTACAATCGCGACCGGGTAAAAAGTTTCTAATTCTGCATACTTCGATCCGTCAACAACTGCTACATTCAGGCCCTACATTCATACCATACCCTGTGCCTACGCTAGCGCCATTTTGGCGGGTTTTGGAACTTTACTGTTACTTGCTGAATATAGCTGGACACTTTCAAACTTTCCCCCCATATTAGATAGTGTTCCTTACTTCTACCCTCCATAATGGTAATAGTAAAATGTGACGTCCCTTTTTTGTCTACTCAATTGACTAGGTACTTACTTATTTATTGATTTCAAAGATAATAATAATAATAATATGTGGGGACATTTCACGCACGGCCATCTGACCCCAAACTAGGGAGACCCTGTACTATGGGTGTCAGACAGCTGATATACATACACAAATACATTTTTAAATACATACATATATACATAAACAACACCCAGACACAAGGCAAACACAAGTGCTCATCACACAAATATTTAACCTGGGCGGGAATCGAACCCGCAACACGCTGCGCAGCAGTCGATCGCTCAGCCACTGCGCCAACCGTGTCCGACCGAACCGAACCGAACCGTGTCCGAAGATTACCGTTACCTATTTGAAAATTAATTAGGTTTTCGAGGATATTTTATAGTGTTTGTCTTGGATTAATGGTTAATGGTGTCAATTACCCAATTGGGTATTTACAGAAAAAACCTAATTTCCTAGTCCGTCAGATAGATTTCCAAAAAATATTGGACTCGTGTTTTTTCTTTTTTCACGTAAACAAAAATTGAAGACGATACAGTGCGTCGAAAACTCGTGTGACACTCATTTTGTCAGTACATTTTTACTGACGAAGTGACGTCACAAATCCCCACTCATGATCTTTGATGCATTTTATCTTCGTCAGTTTTTATTGAAATTGAATTGAAATTGTTTTAAACAAAAATTACGTATTCAATATTTTTCGAAAACCTAACTGACGAACTAATTAGATTTTTTTGGTAACATACCCTATTATAACGCCCCTCTGTTTTTGTCGAGGGTTTAAAAGTAGAGAGAACAGGTCAAAGACTAGTGAAACTCGTTCTGAAGACCATGAAGCTGTCTCTATCTTTCGCGCCAGGTACAGTTGGATTCAAATTTAGTGGCGGCTGTGAAGTACGCTACTGCCTGCGCAGTACCCCGCGCCCCTCACTTCCGCTGACACGTGAAATTGTTACTGAGCAGCCACTCGCCTCGTGTTCAGAGCCGCCATTAAGTTCCAATCGTACTGTAATGTTGTCTCCAGTAAGAGACAGTTTGAGGTAAGTGACGACAACGAGAATGAATAAAATTCCCGTTGTTCCCACTGATAAAGTGGGGACAAAGGGCATACATGATTAAGTTCTAGTCTACGCATAAATCTCTATCGCATAATCCAGTCTGTAACTCCGTTGACTCTTCAGCCGCAGTTCTACATATTTGTACGTGATACCGCCAGCTGTTATGTTGACGGACGCCTCGCTGTTCTGGAAGTCGTAACAGCTGATTGCCTGAAAAATAAGTAAAGAACGCGCTTAGCATAGATTATGTAGATACTTTAACAAACAGTAATAATACCACCGTATCATTGTTTATTGTTTTCACTTTATAAGAGATAATGATTCAATACCTACTTAGGGCTCTTACACACGAGCGGCATGTTGCCAACGGCAGAGGTAACTGCAGCCGTCGACATGCCAACTTCAAACGACGGCGGCTGCCGCTGATCTTTGAAGTTGTCATGTCGACGGCTGCCGTTGAGGCGTCGCCGCTGGTGTGTAAGAGCCCTTAGAGGTATTTTCTTTATGTGCTTTCTATGTTTTTTTTATCGTCTAGCATTAAGTATTGATTGCAAGCCTGGCTTTTGGGGTTTAACACTTTAAGCGCCATGGGGGACACCGTGTGTCCGACGCTAGTGGAGGTTTTACCTTTAACGTTTTTGACCCGGCAGTTAACGTATTAAGAAAGGCTCATGGTTTGCTACTGCAGACCAACTGTGACTAAGAGCTACTGCTCTTGCGACATCTACACTAATGGCCTAATGGTGCTGTTTTGTTGTATATCAAACGTGGTAGGGACGAAATTAAAGACTCGATCACTCCGAAGTGGACAATTTTCGGACGCGTTCGCGGTAAGGACGCGTTGAGACGAGCGCGATATTTTTCGGCGCGACACAGCGCTCGCTTCGCGTACTCATCGCTCCCTCTTACGAAACATTGGAATGAAATGCTTTTTTTTTGCAATATAAAGTAAAAAATATATCGATATAAAATACGCGCGCTCGCTCAGCGGTCGCGTAGTAGGTAGCGCACGGCTCGCGCTCGCGCAGCGCCCGAGCTGCGTATTTTATATCGATATATTTTAAACTTTATATTGCAAAGGAAAAGCAAATAATTCCAATGTTTCTAAAGAGCGAGCGATGCGTACGCTGTACGCGACGCGCGCTCTTCATCGCGCCGAAAAAATTGCGCTCATCTGAACGCGCCCTAATAGTTGTACGAACGGCTCCACGCTAACGCAAACCTTTGGTCCGCTTTTTATAGAATAATATATAATAAAATGATTACCTTAATCGGTAACGTTCCATTATATGTATAAGTTTTGACCCGTTTCTTCAAGGGAATTGCTTCATATTTCAATTTCTCACGATGCACTAATCTTGCGTCCTTGGTTTGCTCACCGAAGAAGTAAGTAGAACTTAGTACTGTCGTTAAAGTCATTATAAACACACATAGTATTAACATTAACTTCATTTTGATAGTTTTTTTTACACGACACTTTGTAATCACTGCACTGACTTGATGCTGTTTTTGCTTTTTATGAGGAAAATCTGCAAAAAAAATACAATTGTTATTATGTATGATAGTCATTTATTTCTCGAAACAGTTAATTCACTGCAATGAGAAACACTAGTTGACAGAGTAGGTACTTGGTCATTCATAAGGGACAAGCATTAAAACGAAACGAAGGAATTGATGAACGATTAAGACTGATGGTGGCAAATTCGTGGCTAATTCTGGGTCAGCTCAAGACAGCCATCGATATTCTAATGTGTAAAGATCGAAAAAGTTGTAAGATAAATGCAAAAGGTACCTACATATACTTATTAACCTTTAACTATGGGCGTTCCATTTTTGTTACACTACTATGGACGTGCGGCCTCAGAGACCGCTATCTTTACGGGCATATTTCTATCTTGATGCGTTAGTATTGTATCATTTTTTGTTTATATCCTTTAGAAGAGTTACTAAATGTAAATAAAAGATGTAATTTTAATGTAAAAAGTATTTATTTATAAACTAAATCTACCGATATAACCATCAAAGGCACTTTTCACACTTTTTAGCTTGAGATCACTTTATAGGTATATTACCAGAGGAAAATGACTTTTATAGTCAGTTTAACTTCTTTTACAATAAAATATAAAGAACAAAGAACATAAAAAACCTAACATAATTTTCTTAAAACTAAACATAAAAATTTCGACAAGGGCCCAACTTGGTCATATTTATTGACAGTCTTTGCATAGCGGCTTAGAGCATTGCAGGCATATTGGCTGTTTACAGCCTACACAAGTGTGCGTCGTCTTTCTTTTTATCTTTGGTGGGCACAGTTTACACGTCTTACGTTTAGGAACTGTATTTTCTAACACAATTCATAACACAAATGTGAATTTATAAACGTCAATTTATAACACGAATGTGGACGCGCGGTCTCACAGACCGAACTCAAAATATATAGCGAAATTACTCACGCAGTATTCAGCCGGCGACGTAATCTTCACTCTCAACTGTCGTTTCGCCACTAAAGCCGAAGCTACTGAGCAGCGCATACGCGTGGGGTACGCGGGAGGAGAGGGGCACGAGAATCACAAACGGCACGCGGCCTGTGAGACCGCACGTCCATAGTTAAAGGTTAAGAATGTTTCTTCTTTATGAATTACCTTACCACACACAGTAACGGGTTTTCCCGTCCTCACGAATTACCTTTCGTTTATAATTAAAATTACTTTCAACAAAAACAAGACAATAATTGAAACTTAAGGGCGGGTTGTTTCAAACAGTCGGTTAACGTTACATACGGACGGTTAAAAAGTTACTATGACTGATGATGTTTAACGTACGTTAAATGTAACGGGTTGTTTCAAGACATAAAAATCCGTCAGTTAAAGTTGTTCAAAAAGAGATTCCATAATATCTTGATGTTTGAAGTAGCTGTTTGACAACTCAAAATTACGATGACTAGTCGGTTATGGTAATAGTAACTTTTTGACGTATGATTTTGTGAAAAAACCCCATTTTTTTGATTTGACGATAGTTAGCGCCATTTTTGACTATTACCGGTCAGTAATGGTTAGTTGAAGCAACCCGCCCTAAGTAGAGGAAGTTCTCAATATGACAAATCATGTAAAATAAATCAGTTGTGACAGCTGACAATTAGAATTAATTTGCCAACTACCTTCTACCTACCAAAATTTATTTATTAGTTAACGTAAAAAAATCTGTGTTCTGGAACCATAGACTTAAAGTCCATGTCTGGAACCGACATGAAAAACGACAACATCATGACAAGATAAATATTATAAAAAAAAACAAAATGGACGCATTATGAATTTAATAATTATTTATATACGCGGAAAAAGGATTTTCTAAGTAAATATCTTATAGTAAAAATAATTACATACCAACACCACCAATGCCTTTTTAAAGACAGGGTGAAATAATAAATTAGCTGGAAAAACTTCACAGACATAATTATGTTAGGTAGGTAGGTATATTTCGTAACTTTTATTTAATTTTATCGTCATTAATTAAGTCTGGGAAGTTTTGCTATCAACCTAATTTAATTTGAACTGGTTACTTTACTTTACTTTGGTTACTTTGTGATTAGAAAAGATGTCATTCGAATTTTTTGCTCTTTAGAATAGCTACCTAATTGTCAGAGGACATAATATTAAAATTGTCTCAGACAGTGCATCCGTACTTCAAGCTCTACAAAGCAACACTATAACCTCTGTCCTAATACTGGAATGTCATAATACACTGCAGTCCATTGCAAACACAAACAGGGTGACTCTGCAATGGATTAAAGGACACAGTAACTCACTGGGTAATGATGCAGCCGATGAACTGGCCAAAAGGGGTTCAAGGACGACGGTATACGGCCCGGAACCACTACTGCCTATACCCCTGGCACAAATCAGAGCATGGCTGCTTACAACAGAAGCTAACCACCAAACAGAATGGAGAAACAGCGCAGGATGCAGGCAAACAAAGAATGCTGTTCCGGTAGCTTCGAAGAAGCTTGCCCGCAACCTCACAAGACCAAACAGGGACCAAATCCGTAAAGTACTAGGTACGATAACCGGACACTGTCCCCTAAACAAACACCTGTGCACCATAGGTGTGACAGATAGCCCTCTGTGCAGAGGCTGCATGGAGGCGGAAGAAACGCCACAGCACATGCTCATGGAGTGCAGGAGCGTGGCGGATCAACGGGCACAGATTCTCCAGTCTCCAGTATCACTATCGGAAGTCTGCAGCAACCTGAAAAGGCTGCTCGGCTTCTGGGAGGAACTAGGATGGCTGGAATAAAAGAAGAGACAGATTTCACGTACAATGGCCCAATCGAGTGGCTAAGTGCGGAAAAGGCCCCGACAAACTAACTAACTAACTAAGCTACCTAATTATTATTTTATCAACGTACTTATAACTTACCGACTTAAAAAATTGTAAAAATCCCACACGACTAACTCGTATGTAAAATAAAGATGTTTTAATAATATATTTTTGTAGGTACTTATTTAAGATAGCATTATCACTTGAATGTTTCTTCGTAAAGTATAAACAATACCGAGAAAAAATACGTAATTGATGCAATTACAGGCGCTGTGATACTGTGAGCGGAAAGAGGTTTTTTTTTCAGCCTTTATTTTCCCACTGCAGGGCAAAGGCCTCTCTACTCTCCTCCCACTTCTCTCTGTCAAGGGCTATTTCAGACCAGTCTGTGTCCAAAGAGTCCAAATCATCCCGCCACCTCCGCCTGGGCCTGCCGCGATGTCGCTTGCCATGTAAGGCCTCTGCCTCGAATCTTGCGGGCAGCGGGGCGGCGGCGGTGGTTGTGTCGTCGAGATATTTGTTTTTATTCGCGAACAAAATGTTTGAACAACGGCGACAACATCTTTTTGATTCAAATTTATTTCCTAACGCTAAAAATAAATTGCACTACACAGCAATGCAGACGCGCGGGCGGTCACCGCTTGACTGGAGCTGACTGGAGCGCACCGGGCACCGCTCGTTACCCGCCCTCGCGCCGCTGCCGCGCCGCTGTTTTCGAGGGCCGGTCCATTTGATTTTACGCATTAGATCCTGCCGCCGCCGCGCCGCCCCGCTGCCCGCAAGATTCGAGGCAGAGGCCTAAAGGAACCCATTGGGGCACGCGCTTGGCCCAATGATCGTCTGACATGCGCCAGAGGTGTCCAGCCCAATTCCGCTTCAGCGTGACAGCTTTTCTAATGACATCAGTTATTTTTGTAATGGAACGGATGGTAGTATTCCTAACCCGGTCTTGAAGTTTTATGCCCAGAATACTCCGTTCCATAGCTCTCTGGCAAACCGCGAGCGTGGACGTGAAAGAGGTATTTACATAATGTAATTATTGCGTGTCGCGAGTTCGATTCCCGTACGGAAAAAATATTTGTATGGCCTCCAGATAGTTGTTCCGGGTCTGGTCTGGGTGTTTGTGTATGTGAGTTTTTATGTTTGTAAACGCACCCATGATATAGGAGACATTCCGATTAGTTTCGATATGCTCTAGTTTCGCTATGTTCGACTCGAAAAATACCTACTTACTAAAAAGTTTCGCTTTATTGCACGAAATTTTTTAATTCTACTTAAACAGTGGAAGGTACAGCTAGAAAGAAAAATGTTTGAATTCAAGTTTTAACGAAGTCTGTAGACTTCGTTACAAATCCTATCTTACTAAAATTACTTACCTACCTACTTTAAAATGCCAAAGTTGTTTGTTACGCACGGCTGGACGAATCGGGATAGAATGTGTTACATAGGTAGTTGAAATCCTGAATGAACATAATTATTAGTCGAATAGTCGCGGATCATTGTTATGGTTACCCTGAAAAAACAATTTTGTCATATGCATATTATAACAAGCGCAAAACTCGAATTTAATGATGATTTAGAATATGATAACATAATATATTTTCATACTATAATTTTACTTTTCAAATGGTTAAACAAAATATTTCACTATAACAGTTTTGTTCATTACTGCCCGCGATTGTGATTTCGTGCACAGCGAAACTTTTTGGTAGATATTTTTCGAGTCAAGCGTAGTATAGCGGGACTAGTGCATAGCGAAACTTACCGAGATATTCATAGTGTAGGGCAACGTTTAAAAGAAAGAAATAGAAAAAAAATGTGTCCACCTACTTGTCGTGGTATTTATTTTATGTAACCTGTATTGTCCCACTGCTGGGCAAAGGTCCAGCTCCCCCATCGCTATGGACACCTCTCTATGTGCTACCCTTTCTGGCCAATCTCCTAGAAACCTCTCGGAACTAACTACTCTTGTTCAGCATCATTATTCAGCTTTTGGTATTATCCTCAAAGGCTTTTGTCTATAAAAAAGATCTGTTTCGTATTGCGGCTGTTATTTATTTACACTTCATGCACAAAGGTACAAAGGCGGACTTAATGCCTTAGGCATTCTCTACCAGTCAACCCAGGGTGGTGAAGAGATAACACGGCAGGTGCATATAAAAAATATAACAAAATAGGTAAAGTACATAAACAAAACTATATAACTAATAAAATATATATCTATATAAATATATTTATGTAATATATGTATGTGTGTGTTTTGTATTATATCTTAAGAAAAGTAAAGACGTTTATGAGATGGCTCTGCTTACTTGTGACGAAAGTATGTTCGCAATTTCCGTTTAAATTCATACCAACTGGTGGCCATCCTGATATCGAGAGGAAGCTCATTCCAAAGAAGAATGGACTGGATATGAAAGAAAGATTGAACAAAATCAGAAGTATGAGAAGGGCACACACAGCAAGAGAAGATTGTTAGAAGACCGCAAATTTCTAGCTTGTGAAGAGCATAAATACTGAAAGTGGGACATTAAATAGGAAGGAGGGGTCGGTGAGTTGAGTAGGGAGAAAAGTGTGCTGTTCAGACGCGGATCGCTGAACGGGGATGCGCATGTATCGCCATAATATACTTGTGTTTTCTATGGACAAAAACTGGATTGAGCTAAATAAGTGTACCTAGTTAGTCCCTTATTCGTCACGTCAGCGTTTCCCCAAAGCCCTGTATGTCTCCCGTCTTTTTTTTTTTTTTTTTTTTTTTTTTAACATTTGATAGGCATACGTTTGACCTCTATCTTACCTGATGGGAAGCGATGATGCGGTCTAAGATGGAGCACGCTTGCCTAGAAGTAACCTATTCAATCTTGACTTAAAGACTCCCGGGTTGTAGCTATCAGGAAACACAGACTCAGGCAGGGAATTCCACTCCTTAGCAGTACGCACAATGAATGTGTTCCCAAAACGTTTTGTGCGTGTGGGTGGGATGTCCACCATGTACCGGTGGCGCATTGCCGTACGTCTTGTGGTCCGATGATGGAACGGGCTCGGCGGAATTAAATTATGCAATTCTGTCGCACACTCCCCAAAATGCAACCGATAGAAAACCGACAGGCCAGCAACTCGGCGTCGATGCTCAAGACTTTGAAGCTTTGACTCGACGAGCGTATCATTGCCAATGATCCTCTTGGCTCGTTTCTCAATTGACGCAAGGGCATCAAGCTGGTATCTGGCAGATCCGTCCCAAAGGTGAGAGCAGTACTCCATACACGATCGAACTTGCGCTTGATAAAGTTTAAGCAGCTGTTCCGGCGTGAAGTACCGTCTCACCTTTGCTAGGATCCCCAACTTTTTGGCAGCCACTTGAGCCTTTGCCTCTATGAAAGGGCCAAAATTGAGGGTAGATGTTAACGTAACACCAAGAAGTTCAAGTCGGTCGGTTATCGGCACGGTTACACCTCGGAAAGGTGGAGCTGGGTGGAATTGGCTCTTTTTAGCGGAAAAGAGACACGCTTGGGTCTTAGCTGCATTGAACTTGACCAGATTGGCATCGCCCCATTCAGAGACAGCCTGTAAGGACAAGTTCAAGCGCTCAACCATTGCCTCCCGGAGAGACCGGATCTGCGACCCACCAGCTCGTGCATCGGACACGTATCTCTCAGCAACAGTGCTGTCGTCTGCATACCCAAAGGTACCGGGTTTAAGCAGATCATTAATATGCAGCAGGAACAATGTTGCTGAGAGCACCGACCCCTGAGGAACCCCGGCATTAATATCCAGCAGTCCGGACGAGCAGCCATCTATGACCACTCGAATAGACCGATCCCTCAGGAAATCTGCAATCCAATCACACAATCCGGCGGGCAGACCGAAGGAAGGAAGCTTATTAATAAGGCTATCGTGCCAGACCCTGTCGAAGGCCTTCGAGATGTCAAGGGAGACCGCTAGTGCCTCCCCGTGTTTCTCGATGGCCTCACTCCATATGTGAATGGCATACGCTAGTAGATCCCCAGTTGATCGATTTCGGCGGAAGCCGTACTGTCGGTCACTGAGGATATCATTCGCTTCTAGGTATGCCAGGAGCTTACGATTCAGCACCCGTTCCATACTTTTACAAAGTATGGACGTTACCGAAATCGGTCTATAATTCGACGGGTCAGCCCGACTACCCTTTTTGGGCACGGGCTGCACGTTAGCTTGCTTCCAAGCCTTCGGCACTTTCCCAGTCTCAAACGACAGACGATATAGGCGTGTCAAGATCGGAGACAACTCAGGCGCACAAGTCTTCAGTACAATTGCTGGAATCCCGTCGGGGCCACTAGCCTTGTTCACGTCTAGGTTACGCAGTACCCTAAGAACGTCCTTCTGATGGATGCTTATGTTCGACATGCTCGACTCGCATCCAGCAGGAGAAGCAGGGGGTCTCGCGCCACCAGGATCCAGACGTGACGATTCCGCAAACATAGAGGCGAACAAGTTTGCTTTCTCCTCAGCGGAGTGGGCCAGCGACCCGTCGGGTCTCAGCAGTGGTGGTAGTGAGGGGCGGCAGAAGTTCGATTCGACCGACTTAGCCAGGGACCAAAAAGCCTTACTACCTGCTGGGTATGAAGCAAGTTTGTTCCCTATTCGGCTAATGTGGTAAAACCGAGCTCTCCGCAACACCTTCTTGCAGGACTTGGCAGCCCTGTTAAAGGCTCTCTTCTTCTGGCTCACGTCACTTGCTTTTCGAGTGCGGGCGTCAACCCATGCTAGGTACGCTGAATGTTTTAGCGCGTTAGCGCGATTGCACTCGGCACCAAACCATGGGCGAGATTTGCCAGACATTGTTACGTCAGAGAACGGAATGTAGTACTCCATCCCCCTCCGCAACACATCCGTCACGGCGTCCGCGCACGACGAAGCATCAGTCGAAGAAAAGCAAGTAGGCTGCCAAGGATAACATGAGAAGAAAGATCGCATGCCATCTCAATCTGCTGACCTGTATCGCCATACCCGCCGGGTGCCTCTTGGGCAAGGATCGGGTGGGGAGTAGACGGATACAGACTTCACCAGACAGTGGTCGGAACTACCCAGTGGAGAAGAAATTGACACCGAGTAGCGGTCTGGATCTGTTGTCAGCAGAAGGTCCAAGCAATTGGCAGTGTGCGAATCAACATCTGGCACCCTTGTTGCCCCCTGGACCAGCTGGGTGAGATTTAACGCTAGCGCTAGGTTACGCGCTTCTCGTCCAGCATGGTCTGTGTGCTGGTATGGGAAGAGCCACTCTTGATGGTGGGCGTTGAAGTCCCCCAGCAACACCAATTGGGCAGAAGGGTACCGCTGCTGAGCCGCATCCGCCGCCTCACTGAGGTGTTGTATGAGCCCAGGTGCACGTCTTACGGCACGCATTGCGTGACGACTCTGACCTAGGCCGAACATGGTACCTAATAGTGCCTACCTAGTGTACAAAGTACTGTTATTTTTTTTTAAATACAAAAAATATGTACAGAAGCACGCCCCGCCACTGATCCGTAAAAAAAATATTGTTTGTGAGAGAATTTGGTGGAAGAAAGTGCAATTTTAAATTTAAATATCTCTCTACGAGTACTTACTTGCCTAGTCGAAAAATTATGAAAAATCCGTAACACAACTTTCAAATTCCTTAAAACACCGATACTTTATTTACAGTAAAACACTAAGTACCTGAGTAAATGCCTATCTTAATAAATAAATTACAAGCACAATTTGATTTATAAGAATACTTCGGGTATCGCGTCAGCTGGTAGGCACGTCTTGAAGCACAATTGCTCACAACTTCGATGCAAAGCGTCCTCGAATCAAATCGATACCCTAGTCTAGGTCGTTAGGTACTAATGACCGATGGTATGCACAAACCTACTAATGTACAGGCTGTTTGGTAAAAAGACCGACACATTTTTTTCAGGGGTGTGATTCTGTAAGACCTCATTCTAAACTTCGAATTTGAATCCGCTGTGAGTTTCTTGTTTGGCATTCTAAAAACTCGGGTGATAATTCGAATTTACACTAGCGCCACCCTAGCGAGCGTGCCAGCGAGTTGAACTAAATTGACAGGGAGACTTTGACAGATAAAGTATGAGATGACGTAAGAAGTGGCATTCTGTATGGTAATTTCCCCATCACTTCGATGCTCACTTCGCACTCGAACCCGATTCAAAGTGTCAAATATATCAAGGTCATTTTGAACCTTATGCGAAGTGAGAGTGAATAGCGATGTGAGATGCGAGTTGTTGTTCGAATTTTACAGAATCGACCTACAGGCATTGGGGAAGTCATTAGCTGGTGTTCTCCCAAGAACCCTTGACCTAAGTGTCTTGGTAGTTAAGAATAAGAGAAGAGTATTTACATTTATAAAACATTATTATTTACCTACATTATTATTTTTAATCTTTATATATATTTAATTCGGCTAAGTTATGATTATTTACTTAGTAATTTATGTATTTAATAACTACCTACATTATGCTAATAGACGATATCATACACAATTGTAAGTACATAATATATATTTTTTTTATGCAAGTGAATGTCAGAACGATTAGGTAATGGCCTATAACCTTCTTCATCAAATTTGGTTCAGTAGTGTAACCGTGAAGCCATAACAAACACACAAACAAACACACAAACACTTTCGCATTTATAATATTAGTACCTACCTATGGATTGGATATGGATGAGTATGGTTCATAATAAAAATAATAAAAAATGAGTTAGCAAACGACCTCCACAATAGGGAACATTACGCGAAACTCGGCGCAGAGGGCGCCACTAGCACATTCCGTAAAATCATAACCTCGTATTCTTGTTATATTATGTTATTAATTGTAATAACTAGGTATTTTGTGAAAATATATCAAAGTTTTAATTAATCTTACTTACCTAACTGTACTTTAACCATATTATGGCGTCCTACGACCATTTGAAAGTGGATTTTAGGTTATGCTCAGAATAAAATAATATTTGGTTGTCTTACATGATAAAATGTGAACGTTATTCTGTAAATGCGACTATCTCACTTTAATACTTAACCTGAACATATTTTAGAGTGATTTTTAGCTGCTTCCCAAAGTTTTCGAACATTTTCTTCTTTTGGAAATGAATAATTCCCTTCATTTCTTCATCGAAATACACAGCACTGATACATTATTGTATAATATAACACACTTCCCAATTTTGAACTCAATTGAAGTCAGAATTACACGCTTTGAACGACTCGTCGAGAAACTGTTTACGGACTATGCTGGTGCTGCACTCTGGTGCCAGAACATTACAGTAATATCCCCTATTCCTCAAATAATGTGTCGATCCTTCTGTCAAACACACTGTATATGAGCACTATTGTAGGTATTCGTATAAACTTTCACTAAAGTTTTATTTATACATCAATATTTACTACCTAGTATTTACTACTTGTTGGTAAATGATGACCAAGGTCGTTTTGTGTTACCGGTCGTTAATGGTTGTTGAGAATTTAACACTTGTGTCTTCGCATTGACATAGCATAGACTAGCAGAATTAATTTTCATTATTTTTTTTTTTTTTTCGGTATCTGGTTACCTATTTCTGGTGGACAGTGGAAAACGTTTGCAAAGAACTCTAAGTACCTACTTATGTAACAATCTGGGCTCAGATTATGAAACAAAAGGCAGATAGACCGTGCGAACCACTGCGAGTGAAGCCATAAAAGCAAATACAAATTTAAAAACGAACACCTACAATTCGCTTCGCACTGTACTGAGACGAGTCAGTACAGCACGCAAGCGAGGCATTGTCAAAAAAAAACAAATACTAATACAAATAAAAATTCAAAAGCGAATACAATCACGAGATTGTAGGTATTCGTTATTGAATTTGTATTTGCTTTTGTGGCTTCACTCGCAGTCGTAGTGTTCCGCATGGTCTATCTGGCTTTTATTAGATAATCTGAGAGTCTGGTTGTCTTCAAGGCACGAGTGAACCGTTATATCCTAGGCAAGCGTGCTCCACCTGGCCACATCATCACTTAAGATCAGGCGAGTTGAGGCCAAGCGCAAGCCTATTGTTAGAATATAATTATAAATAAAATACTTGTATTTTACAAATTGTACTTTTTATTTAGTTGGTTAAACATTGCATTTTTAACTAATTAGAGACCTACACTAAAACCTACTAAGACCTAGTTAAAAAAAGGATTAGGTACCTACTAGAACGACCACATCGTTTAAACAATTCACTTGATTAAAGAAATATAAATCTTAAACCCAAATAATGTCCCTTTTATTAAGTACCTGTAGGATGTTTGTTTTAATCTTTTCGAAGAGCCGAATGGTCTAGAAAACCATTAGGTATATCTTGGATAGAGAATCCAGGCATTTCTCTTTTACTACGCAATCACAAATTTATAAGAAAACTACATAATATAGCTACTAGCTAACTAGATTTCGTCGAAGTCTCTCATTAAAAAGTTTTAACAGTGGTTTTTCAGTAACAAACACAAAAAGGCATAGTTATTTTCACATTTATAATAAGTATTAGTGTGGAAGTGTGAATAAGGATTAATTGTTCAGAAAGTCTGTTATTGAGATAAATGGCTAAAATATATTTAAAATCACTCACCACTTTTAAATCACAACTCCAAAACACTTTCCTTAGACTGTAGACACAGATTCTGGTCCTCTTGTGATTAGATTGAAACTGATAGCAATTGATAAACACAACGAAAATAAGTTAACAATATTATTTTTGTATCTGGTTTAAAAACACTTTGGGACAAAAATATTTCGATTTTTCCGTGAGTGATATTTTTTTTAAACATAAATATTTTATTTTTATTTTTTGTAGGTCTTTATTTATAAGAAACTGACCTCTACAAACAACAAATACTGTAGGCCTAATGACCGTTCAGTGGTCTTTTAATCCATAAAGTATTGCGGTTTCGTCACTGGACGCGTCAGTCGTCGTAATCTGAAGATATATGACCAACTGGAGTGCTATGCTAACCCCGCAATTACAATGATCTCTTTCCTGTTGATGCTATGACTTTCTGATTCATTCTGAGAATTCTGTAGGCAGTTGTGACTAAGTATTTAATCCTATTTGTAATAGAAATTTTGATATGGCGTTTGTACTTCGCGGTTAGCGATCTACCGTTGATAGTACCTAGGTATAAAGAGTGTAAATATTAATTTCTTGCTAACTGCTGTTGTTTCTTACTAAGTGATTATGTAATTCTTTAAGAAATCCATACCAATATTATAAATGCGAAAGTAACTCTGCCTGTTATGCTTTCACGATGAAATGGCTGAACCGGTTTTGATGATATTTGAAAATGGCTTAGACCCTGAGGAAGGACATAGGCTATTTTTTGATCAGCGACTTCATCTACATCCGCGATAACCGACTTTCACGCGGACGAAGTCGCGGGCAAAAGCTAGTAAATATATATTTTCGTCCGTAAAAAAACACTTCATAAAGCAGAAAGAAAGTCATCGTCGACGTCACTTATTTGTAGTCTTTATTTTGTTAGCCTATTCTATCCTCCTCTTCCATGCCTTCCATCTTTCTGTGCTTCATCTCCCCAGTTTTGAAGGAATCCGTCCAGTTCGTCCCGCCATGCGCCACTTCCTTCGTGACCTGCCGCGACCTCGACTTATTCCAAGGCATACAAACTAGAAAAAAATTAATAGTTTAAAAAACACTAGAAAAACACGCTTTTATAAATGCACGTAAAAACCAAAAATAAATTATGGATCGTTCAAGTCACTTCAGCCCAGAAATAGAGACACTATTTCTGGGCTGAAGTGTAAACTATGTGCTTTTAATTATAATATTTGATTGTAAAAGCGTGGGGCGCTGGAACAGGAAAGACTTTCTTGTAAATACTAATTTCCTGGCGGAAGCTGCATGAGGTCGCAATAATAAAAAATATTTTTAACATTTATACATTTATTTCAAGCAGGCGAATGAGCCCGCATACTCTCCATCTTCACCAGTGCGTCTGTATTTTGTTATAAACTTGAAACCTGATCGTGTTCAAAGTCCATTACGTGACCTTTCTCATAAGTGCAAACACGACTATGATACGATATTCCATCATGAAATGCCAGTTCCTATCCGGCTTCATCATCAGACCTTGAAACTTAATCGTGGTCAAAGTTCATTACAAGACCTTTTTAACAAGTCCAAACACGGCTATGATACGATATTCCATCATGGAATGCCAGTGCCTATCTTCTGGCTTCATCATCAGACCTTGAAACCACAGTTATTAAAATTTGTTTTTAAGTATTTAAAAGCACTAATATATTCACTGTAGTCTGAAATAAATGTTTATTACTATTAAAAGAGTTGGACCCTACTAAAATGTTATTCAATACCATAAATTCGCTTTCACCCCCTGTGGTTAGAAGTTATTCACCCTGTCTAACGACACTTGGATTGAAAAAGAAAAGCACTTAATTAGCGACATTTTAACGTTCGTGTTTAAAAAAACTCGGCCAAAATTTCCACAACGGAATTTATCTGGTGGATTTCGGAAGAGGCGATTTAGGGATATTAAGACGTCCGTATTATGGTTACCTTGCTCAGTGATTAAATCATTGTCTTTTCAAGGTAAAGACGTGTTGAGGCAATCTATTAAGGTAATTTAATATAGGTACTGGTACTTACAGTAGGTAAGGTACGTGCCACGAAAGATGAGACTTGACACAGTCTTGATTTGACCTTTAAATCGAGTACTGTGCAAGTCAAATCAAGTCCGTGCCAAGTCTCATCGTTCGTGGCGCGTACTATTAGGTATACTTACCCTTTCCACATATTGCACTCTTATTTTTTCTTACTTTATTTTTAAACATGAGTAATCTTAATAATAAAAATAATAAATGCTAAGACTCTGCACAACCGGGAGATATGCAGCCTCAGGGAATATTTCCTAGAAGCCGACGACGTGGGGATGCACCGAGATGTAGTTGCAGTTTACAAGGGCTTCACCCCGCTCTCCTTGGCTAAAGAGAACTGGTGCAAACCTGTAGTACTTGAGACTAACGATCGCGAGGAGGTTAGAAAGAGTAAGGAGCTTCACGGACGCATTTTCCGGGCCCTACATGGGCCTGATGTAGACTTCTTGGCGTCCGTATCCAGGCTGCGGTTCGGTGATCTATTTGGAGAAACCGAAGGTTTCTCCAAATAGAATTGATCCAGGATTACCTCAGCGGCCACGGATCTCAAGGTAGATTCGTACATTAGTACCGATCTACCTGTCTCTTTCGAAGTCCCACAGGGCTCAGTTTTAGACCCGACACTTTTCTTAGTGTATTTAAATGACCTTTGCGAGTTGGAAATGGAGCAAGGCATCATCATTTCGTATGCTGACGATACGGCACTGTGGTTCTCTGCTGAATCATGGGAGAACACTTTCTCATTAGCACAGAAGGGCTTTGACAAGGTATCACTCTAGCTACAAGAAAATATACTTACTAGGAAAATATACTAATAAAATACTATATACAATACAAATACAATATACTAATAATAAATAATGTAAATATAGTTGAACCAGATTTTTTGTATAGCAACTGTTTAATATTGATAATAAATAATGGCATCGCTATAATTGCGATGTACCGATCACCATCGTACAATAATTTATCTAATTTTCTAACATCTCTCGATTCAACTCTGTCTACCCTAAAAAATATAAAATCTACCGTTAAAATTGGAGACATTCATCATCATCATCATTTCAGCCAAAAGACGTCCACTGCTGGACATAGGCCTCCCCCAAGTGGCGCCACATTGACCGGTCCCGTGCGACTCGCATCCAGCGGATCCCCGCAACCTTTACCAGGTCATCGGTCCACCTAGTGGGAGGCCTTCCAACGCAACGTCTTCCGGTTCGCGGTCGCCACTCTAGAACTTTTCGACCCCATCGGCCATCTGTTCTGCGAGCAATGTGCCCTGCCCACTGCCACTTAAGTTTGGCAATTCTTCGGGCTACGTCGGTAACCTTGGTTCTCTTGCGGATATCCTCATTTCTGATTTTATCACGCAAGGAAACTCCGAGCATAGCCCTCTCCATTGCCCTTTGGGTGACTTTGAGCCTTCTGATGAGGCCCATTGTGAGCGACCACGTTTCGGTCCCGTATGTAATCACTGGCAACACACACTGGTCATAGACTTTCGTCTTGAGACACTGCGGTAAGTTGGACGAGAAGATACCACGCAACTTCCCGAACGCTGCCCAGCCGAGTCGGATTCGACGATTGACCTCTTTCTCGAAGTTAGACCTACCTAACTGGACCGTTTGTCCCAGGTAGACATAATCGTCTACAACTTCGAGTGTAGAGTCTCCGATCTTGATAGGAGTGGGTGTTACATGGGCATTCAACATGACCTTGGTTTTGTCCATGTTCATTTTAAGACCCACTCTTTCGGAAGCTCTACTGAGGTCACTGAGCATTGTACTGAGGTCCTCCATGGTCTCAGCCATGACCACTATATCGTCGGCAAACCGAAGGTGAGAGATGTACTCGCCATTGACGTTGATGCCTAGCCCGCTCCAGTCCAGAAACTTGAAGACATCCTCCAATGCAGCGGTGAACAGTTTCGGAGATATGACGTCTCCCTGTCTCACACCTCGCTGCAGAAGGATAGGTTCCGAGGTCTGGTCCTGAAGCCGGACTGACATGGTGGCGTTTTTGTATAGACACTTCAACACCTCGATATACCGATAGTCGATTTGGCACCGTTGGAGAGACTGCAGTACAGCCCAAGTCTCGATCGAATCAAATGCTTTCTCGTAGTCCACAAACGCTAAACAGAGAGGCAGGTTATACTCTTCGGTCTTTTGTATAACCTGCCGCAGCGTATGTATGTGGTCTACGGTGCTAAAGCCTTTTCGGAAACCGGCTTGTTCGGGAGGCTGGAAGTCGTCAAACCTGCGCGCGAGACGATTCGTGATGACTCTTGAAAACAACTTGTAGACATGGCTCAGAAGTGAGATGGGCCTATAGTTCTTCAACCGAGCATTGTCGCCCTTTTTGAAGAAGAGTACCACCACACCTCTGCACCATGCCTGTGGCGTTTTTCCCTCGAGTATGACGGAATCAAACAGCTTCTGAAGGGCCTTAAGTACCGGTTTTCCACCCGCCTTCAGGAGTTCGGCCGTAATTCCATCATCACCCGGTGCCTTGTTGTTTTTAAGCTGTTTCAGAGCCATCCTAATCTCGTACAGGCTGACGTCCGGGATGTCTTCGGTATAGTGTCGGGTTAGTCTAGCTCTTGGGTCGTTCGCTAGATCTACAACGGGTTTACTGGTTGACGTGTACAACTGCCCATAGAATCTCTCGATCTCCCTCAGAAGCTCCGGTTTGGCGGACACAATCCTGCCATCGTCGGTCTTCAGTTTCGTGAGCTGGCTCTGCCCAATAGCCAGATCCCTTGCAAATACCTTGGAGCCTTTATTCTTCTCAATTGCGTCTTTAATACGTTCGGTATTAAAGCGGCGGAGGTCGCTCTTCAAGGATTTAGAGATCCGTCTATTTAACTGCCGGTATTTCCACGCCTCATCTGAAGACTGCAAGATCATCTCACGCCGCTCCTTCATGAGCTTGAGAGTACGATCAGAGAGTTTTTTGTTCTTATCTGCACGACGTGTCTTGAAGAACTTAGACCCAGTCGTATGGACAGTTTCCACGAACTCGTCGTTGTATTCGTCCACTGAGCTTCCTAGGCACTCGAAACGATTCTGGAGTTCGAGCTGAAAGCTCTCGGGGTTTTGAATCTGGACCTGTGCTGGACGGAGCGTAGACTTCATCAGTCGAGACCTTTCAAGCTTTATATTGATGTTCAATGTGCCTCTTACCATGCGATGATCGCTCCCGGTTTTCACCGAATTGATCACAGAGACATCATTGAACATTTGCTTCTTGGTTGACATGATGAAGTCAATCTCATTTTTAGTTGCACCATCAGGGCTCTGCCAGGTCCACTTTCTGTGCTCACGCTTTCTGAAGAAGGAGTTCATCATATAGAGGCCCTCCTTCTCCATAAAACTAGCCAATTGGTGACCCCGGCGATTCCGACGTCCAAACCCAAATTGCCCCACATGCAGCTCATCACCGTCTCGTTTGCCCAGTTTCGCGTTAAAGTCCCCCATGACAACGGTGAAGCGAGTTTTGAAACCATGCATGGCTTTAGAGATATCCTCATACATGGTCTCCACTTCGTCGTCGGGGTGTGCCGAGGTCGGGGCGTAGACCTGTATGACCTTCAGCGAATATCTTGAGGATATTCTGAGTATAAGGTACGCCACCCTGGTCGACACACTCTCGATCTTCACCACGTTGTTCACGAAGGACCTGTGAACGATAAACCCAACACCACCCTGGGACTGCCGGTCACCCTCTCGGAAATAGAGCAGGTTGCCGGATTTCAGGGTTATCGTGTCCTCCCCCTCTCTTCGGACTTCAGATAATCCCACAATACTCCATCGCAGCCTGCTCAATTCCTCTTCGAGTTCCGTTATCTTCTCGTCGGTCCGGAGTGTACGCGTGTTGTATGTTGCCAGGTCAAGTCGTCGGTGTAGGCAGCCTGATCCCTTCCGGAGATTCTTCGCACCCCTTGCCACGCCGTAACCTCGACCGACCTCGACCGTAAATTGGAGACATTAATACAGATATTTCAATAAACACATGCGATACCTAAAGCGCCTGAATCCTAAATGCGATAGCTTTTCAGGGATTCCTTCCAGCCCAAACTTTATCATGTCCTACTAAAAAAACTAAATTTAAATCGCACACCTTTGTTTTAAATTCCGCCATAACCGACCACAACGCTGTACTACTTTGTCTTTACCAAGCCAACAAAGTAAAGTTTTTAGAAGTTCCTCGGTAGTCTGATAATCACATGTGAGCAGAAAACCTAACAGTTTATTATTGCATTCTTGTTTGTTATATGGGTTTTTTTTAAGAGTGTCATTCAGTTTATTGTAGTGGAAAGGATCGTTAAAGCAGAAAAACCTGTGAGTAAAAGAGTGTTGAAATTGAAGCGGCCGCGGAACTACAGCATTTCGACGACGTTTGAGCAAAACACTTTTATTGAGGGGGGTAAGGAAGTGCTGTTTGAGGATCGTAACAGTGATGAAAAGTTGGCGAACAGTAAGCAGCTTCCAGGACTGGGCAGACGATGCGTAGAGTAGTGCATGGGTTGGAAAGAACTTACTTTAAGGATTGCCCGTTGTGCTATTTCGAAAGGAAGAAGAAAGGTTTTAGAAGCTCCACCCCAACATGAAATGCAATAAGTCAGAATCGATTGGTATAGTGCCATGTATACATTCAACTATACTTATTAGCACTGTGTTGCACCTACATAGCTTCCCTCTTTTTTTTTTGAAAGACCTACATATAAAACAATAATTTAACTACATAATGCTTCCCATGCTTCCGGCAATGGTGTTGGCTCATGAGGACGCGTAGCGAGCGATGTTTTTCATTTGATGGTGCAATCGGGGTCTGAAGTGTCTGTTACGATCCTCAAACAGCACTCCCTTACCTCCCTCAATAAAAGTGTTTTGCTCAAACGTCGTCGAAATGCTGTAGTTCCGCGGCCGCTTCAATTTCAACACTCTTTTACTCACAGGTTTTTCTGCTTTAACGATCCTTTCCGCTACAATAAACTGAATGACACTCTTTATATATACCCATTAAACAAACAAGAATGCAATAATAAACTTTTAGGTTTTCTGCTCACATGTGATTATCAGACTACCGAGGAACTTCTAAAAACTTTACTTTGTTGGCTTGGTAAAGACAAAGTAGTACAGCGTTGTGGTCGGTTATGGCGGAATTTAAAACAAAGGTGTGCGATTTAAATTTAGTTTTTTTAGTAGGACATGATAAAGTATGGGCTGGAAGGAATCCCTGAAAAGCTATCGCATTTAGGATTCAGGCGCTTTAGTATCGCATGTGTTTATTGAAATATCTGTATTAATGTCTCCAATTTTTAACCCCCGATGTAAAAACGACGGGGTGTTATAAGTTTGACGTGTCTGTGTGTGTGTGTGTGTGTCTGTCTGTGGCATCGTAGCTCCCGAACGGATGGACCGATTTTGTTTTTGTTTTTTTTTATTTGAAAGGTGAATTAGTCGGGAGTGTTCTTAGCTATGTTTGATGAAAATCGGTCCAAGATGGCCGCCGCTACAAAATAGCTAATCACATATTTTTTCACAATTCCATCAATATGGGTATCAAATGAAAGGGCTTCACTAGTAGAATACTTTACACTATGACAAATTTCAAAGCCAAGATGACCGGCACCACAAAATGGCGAATTACATTTTTATTCACGACTCCCTTAATATGGATATCAAATGAAAGGGCTTGACTAGTAGAATAATGCATACTGTATTGAAAGGGAATGAGGAATATTAATTAACTAACGAAATGAAAACTAAAAACTTGAAAATTAATTTTAAACTCTAAGGGTCAAATCACCGGTTCCCTGCTGTTTAAACAGCCGGCTGTTTAAACATAGGGTAGACTGGGTACGATTGTGCCAGAGTACGGTTGTGCCAATTGGACGTAGTTACGCAAACATAATCCAATCCACACTTTTTCCAAAATTGAATTATATATACCAAACGTATTCTCAGAGTGATATCTTTAATATCAAAAAAGATCCATGTGACGAAATACAACTTACTACTTTATCTTATCTACAACTTCTCAAAACCAGACTAAATTACATTTAAAAACTTTCAAATAAAAATTAAATTAAAAATTTAAAAAACCCCCAACGCAAAACATAAAAGCAATTATTTAAAAAGTAAAAAATAATATCTTTTGTTGAGCCATCAAATGTTTGTTCGTTGAAATGGCGCTATAATGTCGCGGCGGGGTACCGCGTAAGTCAAATCTCATTGCAAATCCATGAGTTCGCTATTTTACCTATTTAGCTATTGCTGACTTAGCGGTACCCCGCCGCGACATTATAGTTGATTATAGCGCCATTTCAGCGAACAAACATTTGATGGCTCAACAAAAGATATTATTTTTTACTTTTTAAATAATTGCTTTTGTTTTGCGTTGGGGGGTTTTTTAAATTTTTAATTTAATTTTTAAAGGTAGATTTTATATTTTTTAGGGTAGACAGAGTTGAATCGAGAGATGTTAGAAAATTAGATAAATTATTGTACGATGGTGATCGGTACATCGCAATTATAGCGATGTCATTATTTATTATCAATATTAAACAGTTGCTATCCAAAAATCTGGTTCAACTATATTTACATTAAGTGATTCCGTAAAATAGATTGTGATTCCATCGTTCTGGTTTTCAACCGACTTCAAAAAGAAGGAGGTCTCAATTCGTCTGTATGGATTTTTTTTTTGTATATTTGTTACGCGATTTCTCCGGCAAATGTAAAGCGATTTTGAAAATTCTTTTTTTATGAATAGGGTATGCCTCAAGGGTGGTCCCATATACATTTTATCGAAATTGACTCAGCACTTTTTGAAAAAATCGACAGAAAGCAAAAAAATATACATGGATGATGTTGTAATGTTCTCACCTTGTACTTTCCATCTATGTTTTGAGTCTGTTGCCATTTCTTAATGGATTTGGATGATCAGGAAGAAAAATAACTTTATAACAGAACACACATGACTTTAGTTTCGGAAGTTGGTGGCAATACAAAACAACAAATAGAACAGCAAAGCCACCGACTTCTGAAACTAAAGTCATGTGTGTTCTGTTTTAAAGTTATTTTTCACTTTTCGACAAAGTGAGTATTTTAACGTTTGGCTGAGTCATCTACATTACAGACAATGCAATCGGATATTTTTAAGTACTTAGTCATAAAGTCAATAAAATAATCTGCGAGGCTAAAAATGCAAAAATAATCTGCGAGGCACGAGCACCCTGCCAGTAAACAAGTGATTAAGAGAATGCGTGCTGTAGGTATAAATAGGTGGTAGGTATAGATTTTTTAAGAAAAAACTGGGAAATTAGTGGAGATGTCATTAACAAACGTGTCGTGTTTGCGTATGAACCACCAGTCGCACTAGTAAAGTTTATATTTGCATTGTGAATTAAGGTAATGTAATAGTGTTTGTTTTTTTCCAATTAAAGTAGTTTTTATACGTGTATAACGATAACAAAAATTAGATTTACGTTGACAATTCGGCCATTCTCCGATTAGCAAGTTTTACGTGTCCGGGCTTGTTTAATCCGTAATATTATCATATTCAATCATGCATTTATTTTTATGTGTTAGATAGCATCCGTATCTAGCTGTAAACAAAAACATTGGCTTCTGTTTTAAGTAATTAAGACTAAACTAATTTAACCTATGTTCAAAGAACCTCTGTTCTCTAATTACCGTGGCGTGTCCGCACACCAACTTAATGTTAAAACTTGCTTGTAATTTTTATAACGTACAGATTTACTTTGATCCATTCAACGTTTTAAACGGTATTAAGCAACGTGTATCGCATAACAAAATATCGACTCAATAGAACCAGTCTATAGATAATTATCATTAAGTAACCGCATGTCCAATCGAAAGTTATAATTGCCGTGACATTTTCTGTTCACGGGTGCACATCCCTAATTAACAGTATTTGGCACATCACTACCGTACGAGTCGCGTCTCCTCAGTGTGTGCCGCGGCCCATCAGCAATTGCACGTCTCTAGCGTTAGTGTACCGCCAATGAAGTACGTGAGTATATAATTACCGTAGCCTTGGTTAAAAAAAATTCTAATTACCGTTGTACTTATTTGAATACTTGATTTTTTAAGTTAGACTCAAGTTGATCATGTAAATGGAGACAATACTTTGGCCTCCTTACGTTGTAATAAGCTAGTATTTGCATACTGTGTCGGATTTAGAAATTTTTTAGAAAATCTATCATTTTCTAATTCCCGTATACTAATTAGGTACCGTATGTTTATAATTACCGTTGTATGAAAAATTAATACTGGTTTACATTATTGTTTACTAACTGTAGCCGCGATGTCGTCCCAATGGAAAGTTTTCCCGCGGTTTTCTTTGATTATTGTTTTCATTGTCCGTATATATTTCTATATTAGGTATATGCTGACCATTCATCAAATTATATAATTTATAGGATGGGAAAACCTAAAAAGAGCAAAGAGGAAGTTAAAGAAAAGAGAAGACTCGCCGCACAAGGCCGAGAACGAATTAAAAATTACCCTGTTTTGTATCAGCAATCAAAAGAAAAAGAGAAAGAAAGGTATGATAAAATAAAAAGCTCTCTTTTTCTTTTGCTAATGTTGATTTCTATATTCTGTTTTTAATATTGTTTTTTTGATTGATTGTTAATTTTAAATAGAAAATTACTATAAAACAAGTCTGATTCAAATTTATGACAAACTAGTCTGTATAATTATGATTATTCTATAAAGAATATAAGTACTCAGTGATATTAATATAAGCAAATCTTAAAAGAGCTAGTAAGTAAGTAAGTAAAGTAGCTTTAAGCTAGATCTATCCTTATTATCCAAGAAGATTTAGAATATTATTCTTTTAAGTTCCATCCTACTTACCTTTTTAATAAATATCGTTTCAACAAGCTAAAAAACCAACTAAGACAATGTTTGTTTTATTTAGTATGTTATTACCTGATTTACATTGAAAGTGTCTAATTTTTAAAAATTATAGCAATTATAAAAGTGTCTTTTTTACTATTGGTTATGGTTATGTATGAGGGACATCGTTAATTCTATTGCTTTAATTATAATTAAATGCATACAAACATTAATGTGTGTTTTTATCATTTCATTATATCATATTTTACATAGACTTAATGATATTTTCTAATTACCGTTGCATTAAATATAAAAATTTTCTAATTACCATACTCATAATTTTTTTAAGTCTCAATAACTAGAAAACCACCATTAATTATTGTTACATGCCTCATTAATTATTGAATTCGTATCTTTGATTTGTTCACATTTGAATGTGTTTTTAAGTCAAATCAGTGAAAAATAATAAAGGTTACGGTAATTAGGCAAATAACGCCGAATTGGAGAATGACCGAATTACGGATGACCCTAATATTTGTGCGATAAAATAAGATACAGTTTGCGCATAGTGCGAGGTTATGATTGTTATTTGTTTGATAATATTGGTAACTTCTTATCCGCAGAGGGATTGTCAGAAGTTAGGTACTTCTATAGTAAAAGTAGTGATAGTGGGGAATAGTGGATAGCTGATGGTAATGTGTAATGATTGATTGTGTTGTGATTGGTGTCTGACAACAGGGTTTACTTGCAAAGTTGTACAGGTATGTTTATTAAATAAAACTAGGCATGCATTATTAATATATAAAAAGTGAAAACAAGTTACAGAATTCAAGGCAATATAAGTGGATAATAAAATAAATAAGGGCTAGTCAATTTTCATTGGTTTGGTTCTTCTTCAGTTCATTTAGGGCGGGTTGTTTCAAACAGTCGGTTAACGTTACATACGGACGGTTAAAAAGTTACTATGACATGCGATGTTTAACGTACGTTAAATGTAACGGGTTGTTTCATGACATAAAAATCCGTCAGTTAAAGTTATTCAAAAAGAGATTCCATAATATTTTGATGTTTGAAGTAGCTGTTTGATAACACAAAATTACGATGACTGGTCGGTTATGGTAATAGTAACTTTTTGACGTATGATTTCGTGAAACAACCCATTTTTTTTGATTTGGCGATAGTTAGCACGATTTTTGAGTATTACCGGTCAGTAATGGTTAGTTGAAGCAACTCGCTCTTAGAGGGCTTCGTTTTTGACACGGATGTAAGGCTTTCCTTCAGCTTTGCGTAGATTTTGTCCACTCGAGGGCCATACGTATAAGTAGGGTAGGCTGTTGTAAGACGACGCGGCCGATAAGAGTACGCAAAGCTGACTACTATGCTACTATGAAGTTTAATGTGATTTAGAGCTAACTTCACTGTTGTTTTGAAGGTTTTAGTGGCTGCGTACGTTGTGCAAAAAATAAATCTAAAGTGTGTTAAAACGGAGAGTACACGTAAGTTTGAATATTTACACTAGTTTTCTTAATAAAAATACAGATTTTTAAAGTGTTGTTACGTCAAAAATGTTTCAGTAAAAAAGTTCCCATACCATTTTACCGGCAAACCGGTTGTAACTAGAATACCCGCACAGTATCCTAAGATTTCAACAGATGGCACTACTTAAGGTTTGTTGGTAAAACAGGCTTAATGTGTAAGAGTACGCCAGTCCATGTCGTCTATGAGTACGCGCGTGTACTCCTAAACGACGTTTTGTTTCTACTAAATTTGAATATATATTATTTAATATAGTACTGTTACTTTTATTTTAGTCAGCAGGATGCCACAAAGGAAAAGAACGAGTGACTGAAGTTTGTATCCGCCAGAAATACTGCAGCAGGCCAGAAACCGGATTTAGTAAATCAGTAAAATATTAAGATATATAGATTAAATTAACAGTTCACCTTTTATAAGATAACTTGAAGAAGTAAGCGCATTAAAGAACAACAAAACTACAAGAATAACAATACCCAAAATAAACCAAAAAATGCGACGAAAATAAAAATATGGAAGTGTCCTGGATGCGAAGAAGTACCTATTCAAGGAACCAATTATGAAGATTGTACAAAATGCTGCTGTCAGGCATGGAGGCATGAATAATGTACTTACTGATTACAATAATACTGGGAAATATATATTTGTGATTTGTGGGGCAAATAACCTCTGCCTACTCTTGTCGACCCATCTGCGTACCTACTCTTATACATAGCATTGTGCAAGAGTACGCAAATGCCTTTCTTTTCTTCAAATTTTTGTTTAATTACTGAAGAGTGAATTATTTCTGTACCTGATAATGATGATTTATTGTTCCTAACTAGATGTATAATTAAAGTAAACCATTTGTGATCAGTAGAAACGATTTTTTTAATTTCTACACTGTCTCAACCCTTAAGTGCGTACTCCTATACCAGCCTACCCTACATATGGCCCGGGCCGGCCATCAGCGGGGTGGTAGGTTGCTGCGGGGAGCAACAGTTTGATGTGGAGTGACGATGGCAGTTTTGATAAACTTTTTGAAAGATTTTTCTCTATTGCATATATAACAGCGATCGCAGCGTAGTCCAACTTACACAGTTCGATAGCACAATTAATCGGCTAACAAATACAGCCGACAATACACACACACGTTGACTTTATATTACTTTTACGATTTAAAATACAGAGAGCACAGTCAGAAACGATAACACCACTGTCAGGAGCTTCTAGGTGGTTAATGCTATCTTGAGACATCCCTGTCATAAAATATTTAATTGCTAAATGTTACTATAGCCTTACAGACTTTCTGGATGATCATCCATAGTAATGACATTTTGTTTTCTGTTGAAAGAAATTGTTGCATATTGGATTTGACTGAATTTATTTTTATGTCACTAGGTATACCTATCATAAAATAGGATAATTATATTAATTTGCATTGTTTTGTTGCAGATAGATTATTTTATATACTTACTAAGTTTGTTTGTCCAATGATACATTTGTCATTTTGTACTTTTATTTATGATAGATAGATACATTTAGTTTTCGTCTACTCGTGTACTTTTTACTTTGTACGCCATATTCGATGGCAAAACATGTAGGCCAAGTTATATCCCAACATCTTGCACTATAAACCTGTGTATACTCATGTTTTACAAATAAAATATCTTTTATGTCAATAATCGCTTTGAGATCGCGATCTCAAAACTTTTTTCGAGATACGGAGACCCAAAGACAAAAGAGCACAGGATTTGACTAAGTATGGGCTCCTGTCTAAAAACTATGGCTTACTGGTAACCGGAGGATAGTTGTCTTAATTTCGACACGGTTGGCGCAGTGGTTGAGAGGTTGACTACTGCGCTGCGTGTTGTGGGTTCGATTCCCGCACGGAACAAATATTTGTCATCATCATCATCATCTGCCTAGCCTTTCCCAAGTATATTGTGGTCGGCTTCCAGTCTAACCGGATGCAGCTGAATACCAGTGTTTTACATGGAGCGATTGCCTATCGGACCTCCACAACCCAGTTACTGGGTAACACGATACCCCTTGGTAAGTTGACTGGTTGTCAGACTTTTTGGCTTCTGACTATACCCATAACGACTGCTGATCTACAAATGACAGCCGGGACCAACGGCTTTACGTGCTTTCCGAGGCACGGAGGGAACTCGGTATGAAAGGGATGGTCACCCATCCACAGACTGACTGTGGTTAGCGTAGCTTAACCTTTGACCGATAGATCTGTACGGCTTTAAGTTAGCCACGAGTTCAATAAACAAAACAACAAACAAACAGAGCAACAAATGTTTGTATGGCCTACAAATAGTTGTTCCGGGTCTGGCTGTGTGTATTATGTGAGTTTATATGTTTGTGAACGCACCCACGACACAGGAGTAAATTTGTAGTGTGAGGCAAAGTTTAAAAAAATAAATAAACGACAAACTCCCCCCCCCCCCCCCCCCTGACTTGTGAAAATCGCCCTCTCACGCGATTACGTGACCGTTAGCCAGAACCGGTTTTACCCAGGAAAAACTGTTGTCATGTCATCATCATCTGCCTCGGCTTCTTCCAATTATGTTGGCTTCCTACCTAACTGGTTGCCGCTGAATACCAGTGTTTCACCTGCCTAACCTCCATATCCCAGTTACTGGGTAACGGTAACGGCATGAGACTGGTTGTTAGACTTTCCTGCTGGGTAAACCGGGACTTGTATGATGTCATGTTTTGGAATAATATTGTTAAAGAATGTCATATTAACCATATTTTAGTTTTATCATCTCCGCTCGCGGTGACACCTCGCTCTAACCAGGAAAATCGAGTCATATCGAATGATATCTACGTCAGATGTCATTCAGATGAAAGGTCAATGAACTTTGCCAGATGTACATCACTATCACTACATATTATAAAACAAAGTCCCACGCCGCGTCTGTCCCTATGTATGCTTAGATCTTTAAAACTACGCAACGGATTTTGATGCGGGTTCTTTTAATAGATAGACTGATTCAAGAGGAAGGTTTATAGGTATAATACATGCATATTATAGTAGAAGAAAACCGAGAAATTCCAAGAGTAATGTGAGATTGTAATAAACGTATTTTTATGCGCTTACGTTGCAAACGCTGGCTAAACCTTACGAGATATATCAAAATAATGTACTACGGAATTGTATATCTTAAAAAGATCAATAAAAAATCCGCAATGGTATATGTTTATCTCTTGAGGATAACCCACAGTAACCATTTTTATCTTTTACATATTACAAATAAGATATGGGTTATTAAGTTACTAACCCGTAATTTTTATATTTGGTTTTTTACTAACAAGTGGACCCACAAAAAAATAAATGAATTATTATTTGTAAATTGTTGTGTTTATCTATAATATGTATGTATTTATAAATTATATAAGTATGTATATCAGTTGTCTGGTTACCATAACACAAGCTCTGCTTAGCTTGGGACCAGATGACCGTGTGTGAGTTGTCCCAAGATATTTATTTATTTATTTATTTATTTATTATTATTTTATCATTAAAATCAATATATTAAAAGATATCACAGTGTTAAAAAGCGGGGGTAGAGCGGCTGGCGCTTAGATTTGTTGTTTACATGTTTGTGTTGTAGCTAATGACACATAAGCTGTGAACGTTGTATATAAAGACATTCTGTAGTATATTTAGCATCCGTGCGAAGCCGGGGCGGGTCGCTAGTACCTAATAAGTACAGTCGTGTTGGTTTATTCTGTAGGGATAGGGTGAATAACAGGTTTTAATAGAATTGTTAGCATTTGATACCCGACCAGCAGAGGGACCAAAACAACCATAATTATATAGATGACAAACCAAAATGTGCCCAGCTCGCCACGGTCACGCATGACAGACTTTTATACGTAAATAAAGCTCATAAAACAATATTGTTTTTTATTTCCTTTGCTAATTATGTTCTTTCTTCGATTTATTTATTTTTTTACATTTCTGAAAACTAATACTAATTATAGGAATTGGTATTAAAGCAGGGTTTCTTAAATTTTTTTAGTCACGAACCACTTCAACAATTTCACGGACCCCTGTCAAATAATGTTTTAGAAAAAGAAAACAAGCCTTATTTGGATTTCGTGGCTTGGCCGAGAAATTCAGAATTTACTACACAATTTCGAAATTAATATGTTGTGAGTTAACTAACCTACTCCGGATCTTTGATACACATGCTACCCCACTTTAAGAAACCCTGTATTAAAGGATCAATTCGTAGGTAGGCACCAAGCACGTTCTTGCTTTTTAGACATGGACGTCAAAAGGTTAGTAGTTTCGGTTCTAATGAACGCGACCAATACGATCATGCAAAAGTACATACCTACCTACACGGATGCGTTGCCATGGTTACCGACTCCACAACAAATTAATAGCTTCAAAACAAACTAGCAACATAGATTAGCATAGTTTTCAATAATTTAATAGAAGAAATTAATGTCTGTATTACTAAAGTAAATAATTGTAGGATACCTAATAAATTAAGTGTAAAAATAACAAAATTATGAATACATTTTTTAAGGTAAGTTTTAATGTTCGCATGGTATACTTAATTATTTATCGAATACGTGTTCTTAGTAAACTGTTTAAACTGCTGTCCTTGGGGTTAATAAGTTAATAGGTAAAATAATTTATTATTAGGTAGGTACCTAAGTCAGGGCTAAGTGTACGGTATATTTTGCCTTGTCAAGTAGCCTTTTATATAGATTTTTAATACTAAGCGATTGAATCTTATTTGCTATTATTTTTACTGTAAAGACAATTTGACTGATAAATTTTCGACTTTAGTTCGTCTTGATAAAATGCATGTACTTATTATTTCATTTTACCAAGCTATACCAAAATACCTCATTCACCAACTGGTCGCGTCATTTTCAAATGGTATCGCTCTTAATACATGTGTTTCACATTACATATCTACCATTACTAATATCAATAGTAAGTACTTCTTTTAACTTTAATTTATTAAAATACCCACTGTCCACTGTCGAGCATTACACATTTATCATTTTTCGGATGGAAGGACCAATAATATAGAAAGGCATGTCCATATGTAAAGTAGTCTAGTAGCTTGAAATAATGTTTGTCATTATGTAGGTATGTATTGGAGTCAATTTATGAGCTTAAAATGAAAAACATTTAATATTATGTAGGTAAAAACCCCCCCCTTGGGGAGGCCTATGTCCAGCAGTGGACGTCTTTCGGCTGAAATGATGATGATGAGGTAACTAACTAGGTAATTTAACTACGTATATTTCAAAGGCTAAGGCTTATTATTATTTCTACGACGTACATTTGGTTTTCCAATACACATACATCATTCATACATTTTGTTTTGCTTTTGTTTTTCTAAAAACAAAATGTACGTCTAGACATCTAGGCCACTAAAATTATCTTTCAATATTTTTCAGAATCAAACAGCAAAAAGTACAAAAGGACCAGAAACATTACGTAATTAGAATATAAAATCTTTCAAATTAATAACTTAATAAATCAATAATGCAACGGTTGCCAGGAGCGTGCCTCCTAGTTTGTGTGTTGATGCTGTCACGGGTTCACGCAAAATGGGTGGAAGGCAGGATCGATACCAAAGAGGTAACTTTTACAGCATTACTTATTTGCCCATGACTCGTACGCGTGCATTTTCTTCGGATTCCTTATTTTTTTTATAACAAAACAGTCTATAGCAGTCTGGAATAACGTAGCTTTCTACTAATGAAATAATTTTCAGAATCAGACCAAAAGTTCCGGAGATTCAGCACATACACAAGAGACATAGTACACTGTGTTCAAACAAATAAAACAAACAAATTCTTCACCATTTAACTGTTCAATATTTACCTAGGGTACGAACAATTCAGGCGATTTGAGTCGTTTGGAGTTTAATAAAAAATGTTTAGAAACGATGTTACACCCAATGTAAGATACATTTCGATTTCAGATCAATGTTAAATAGGCCCACTACCTTTTTAATGTTGATCTGAAATCGAACCTGGGCCTTTTAACGTAGAAAAGCAATCACTGAAACACTACGTCCATTTGAACTCGTTTATTTTGTTACAGAATTGGGCGTTCCTCTCCCGCTTCTGTTTTTTGTCTTTGGAAGGGCAGTTTGAGTACCTGATAGAATATGACAAAGAGTCGGGAATCCCCAATCTATTGCTATACTATGATGATGACAGCCAGTGGCCTTCTGTTTACCATAGTAGCAAGGTAAGTAAATAATAACCCTTGATTTATTCGAAGTTTGAATAATAATAAAAAGGTGGTTTTTTTACGCTGCGCAAATTCGGTCCCATTTGGGCGCCAATATTAATGTTGGCGCCCAGATGGGACTGAATTAGCAACAAAAATAATATTGTTAGGCGGTCCCTAGACGATCAATTATATTGAGCAATATTACGAATTGTGCAATACACGTACAGGGTTAATATTGGAGATTGCGCAATGATTGAACGAAAGTTTGAGCAGATAAATTTTTATTGCTCCATATTTTTCTATTGCATCGTGTAGGGTCAGTATTGCGCAATATTTTTTGGTGTGTGTTTTTTCTTGACGAGGTGTACATCCCCGCGTGCGTAAAAATGGTGGAAAAGAGAATCCAAAGGTTAAAACAAGAGAGTTTATTGTCGAATGCATCCAATTGTACAGAGAATTGCCGTCTCTGTGGAATGTCAAGAGCAAAGAATATGAACGTGATAAAAGAAATGCCGCTAACAAAACATTGTTTTCTAAATACATAAAGATGTTTCCACAGGTAACCAAAGATGATCTGTAAAAAAAATTCAATTCTTTGAGAACTAACTGGATTAATAGGTACTATTCTTTGACTGAACACGAAAACATTGCGCAGTTTTTATTATTGTGCAATATAATTGATCGTTTTAATTCAAAGCGCCTTTCAATCTTATTGAAAATAAAATATATTGTACAATGTTATTGTAGGTGTAGGGACCGCCTTACATGAATATTTGTCTACAATTCGATTTGATTGCCTCGATAGTCAAGTCAACGCAAGCGCCACTGCTAAGCACAGACGACCCTCAGATTCGATCTGAGGTCTAGCAAAATGTTTTTGGGTTTTCCCTTTCAGTATATACCAGAGACTGAATTTATACTGTACTTACTTTTTTACCTCTCTATTTATGGCTATATTTTACGATCATTTCTTTTCAGACATGCAAAGAACGCGAGGAAGTATTAAACCGAGCTGGTCAAAACCAGATAATAAGGCTGTCACACTGGTATCCTGATACCGAATACTCTGGCTGCATCATCACCAAGCATAATAAAGAACTGCCAGCAGCTAAGAGGTAAGGCAGTTCACTTTCATTTGTTTGAATAAAGAAGCTTCTAAATGTCGTATTCCCTTGGAATCTTCGCCGTTCGAGCTATTTTAAAAGTAGGCAAAGATTTTAAACCAATGCAGCAACGTAGCTGGATATCATAATATTCTTGTAATATTATTTAGGGAAATTTAAAGGGCTTATACGATTGCTGCTAAAATTAGGTACTTGGGAAGCACGCGAGACAGTTAACCACTAAACTCTGCGGTATGATGTATTTCACCAACTTAAACCTAGGTTACTAAACAAGTCTCATTTGGTTCTGTCTTTCCATAATCTTAATTTCATCGCCCCAAATTGCCCATTTATAGTGTTGCCCTACATACCAAACTATACCAAATATTGCTTTTAGACTCGCTGAATGTCTCCCAAGAGTAATAACGCTGCAATTTTACTTGTAGGCGGCCCACGACTGAATGAGTTAACTGCACAAATATGTGGGTCATTGCTGTATTCATAGACAAGTCAGTAACGACTTACTTATATAAATTGGTATGAATTAAGGGACATCGGATATGCCAGTAATTGTGTTGTGACGGTCATAGGGCTTGGCCATGAGTGCGTGGAGTAAATTTTTCATTGGAGCGTTTGTGCTAGGCCTATCACGATCGGTGGAGAATTAACAGATTTGCTACTCTATTCATATTTTGCCAACCTTATCGACCTCTACAATATTTTATTTAATTTTTTGAAATTGTAATCTTATGATTTGTGCACTATAGTCCTAATAACACCACTGTTTCACGTCATTAGTACGATTGTGAATTTATGAATAGAAATTTAGAGACCAGTAAGGCAATTCTAGTAATTTTAGGAACAATCGCATTTTGGTCCCAGTATCGATCTATCAAAAATGAGTCTATTTTAACAAGGATTTGACTATGACTGTCGCATAGTTTAGATTGCGATAACTGAATAACTTTATCAATGTAAATAACAAAACTATTCTTATTCAGCACAACGGCACCAAAACCTACAGACCCACCGAAGAAACCAAAGAACTCCACCAAACTACAACCTCCTGAAGCATCATATTACGACCAGTTCTTAAAAACAACCACTCCTAGCCCCAAACCCACATTATCAGATGCCAATACCACCTGGTTTGAGCTACTACCGACCGAAGACCTGAATTTCACGACAATGGCTCCTGAAGATGAACTATGGGAGAGCATTGGACCTGGTAACGGCAGCCATTTTGGAAATTTAAATGACGAGGTTGAAATTCTGTTTGATAATAGAAATGGCAGTGGGGTAAGTATTATCAGTATTTTAGTTTTATTAATTTAATAGACTTACAAATAATATGGATCTGAAATCATCAACCCGCCTTGAGCAACCGTGGTGATCAGTGCTTGTGTTTTTTCTGTATGAAAAGAGGCCTATACCCTACGGTAGGACAGTAACAAACTGGTATTATCACCTATTATCACTACATATTATAAAACGAAGTCCCCCGCCGCGTCTGTCCCTATGTATGCTTAGATCTTTAAAACTACGCCACGGATTTTGATGCGGGTTTTTTAATAGATAGAGTGATTCAAGAGAAAGGTTTTTAAGTATACGATTTGCATATTATAGTAGAAGAAAACCGAGAAATTCCAAGAGTAATGTGAGGTCGTAGTAAACATATTTTTAAGCGCTTACATTGCAAACGCTGACTAAACCTTACGAGATACATCAAATTAATGTACTACGAAATCGTCTTAAAAAGGTCGATAAAAAAGTCCGCAATGTTTATCCCTTAAGGATAACCCACAGTAACCATTTTTATCTTTTACATATTACAAACTAGCTTCTGCCCGCGACTTCGTACGCGGATCCTGTTGCTTATGCCAGCGACAACGGGGTTGGCAAAATCAAAGATCTGAAACGTCTGATGTCGAATTCTAAGAGCCCGGGGACGGGAAAACAACGGGATGCGCGAGATGATTCGAGACGTTCAAAAAGTACAATTTTTAATCATACCTCCGATGGCGGAATATTTGGCGTAGTCAATCATAGGAGTATACGTAAATGAACTCCGTCCCTTCCAACCCAAGCAAGGTCGCCATGACCTACGGCTATATCTTGAGACACATCCGATTCTTCAGATGATATCGACATTCTGTTCAGAGAATGTCGAAGTCGATCAGGATTCAAACGTTCGTTGCGCTCTTCTTCTGTCTCTTCATGCCGTACTCCAGCAATTCTTTTTCTCTCACTTTCTAACTGATTATGAATATTTTGTTGTGTGCGTGTTCGGGACAATCTATACTATAGTATAGATTGTTACCTAATTTCAGGATCTACTGGTTCGAATTAAAAAAATATTTTTGTGTTGGATAGTCCATTTACCGAGGAAGGCTTTATGCCAATGCGAAACTGGGTCGGGTCGCTAGTGTATGATAATCTCGATCAGCAGTTAGTCGTGCATCACGTTCATCATTCGGTTCAAAAGACCTGTTAGTAGATGTGCGAATACGCTGAGAACTCAAGCGTGATTCTGTATAGGTAAACGTTTCCGATTCGCGAGACAATGCATGTCGCTCATGATCAACGGACAGTCGCGCATCACGTTCCGCAGCAGATGCGTAGATACGCTGAGAACTCAAGCGCAATTCTCTATCCGTGAACGTCTCCGACTCACGAGACAATGTATGACGTTCACGATCAGCGGTCAGTCGCGCATCATACTCTTCACTGGTCTCTAGAGACCTGGATATAGATGCGTAAATACGCTGAGAATGCAGGCGTGCTTCTCGATCTGAAGAGGTTTCCACGGAGCGAGTTGCAGTCTGATGTTCTCGAACAGCATCAAGTCTCTCCTGACGCTCTTCGGTAAATTCTTGGGATCTTAATTATGATCCTCAATCTTTTAGCCCCTTTGGAACATTGGGAAAGATTTGACCTCTTTCTAGGCATGGTTATAGTTTTATTGTAAAGAAGATACCTGATCAATTAAAATCTAAGTGACTGCTCCCCTGCGTTACCGGGTAGGCTACCGTGTCACGAAGATAAATGGAAAAAGAAATTAAACACCCAAATAACATAAGCCCGAAGGCATATTTATTCGATAAAATAAAAAAATAAATGGGAATTTTGGCCAGTAGAGTCAAATTTTCAATGATATACCATCGTCATCAAAAATCAGTCCTAAACTGTTACCGCCTTTACCGCGTGAAGGTACTCCCAGCTTATGTTATTTTATAAGATACAGTTAAATTAGTGACAGCTTTGATTTTCATATCAGATGTTTCTGATCTTCGATTTTTATAAGTCAACAGGAAATGCTCATCAGACCGAACAACTTTTGCTAAGACGTCATTCCTATATGTGTCATGGTGTAGCTGGGCTTTTGGAGTTCCACATCAGGTGTTCCAGATCTTCAAATTTATTCTCTCAGCAGAAAATGCTCATCACGTGGAACAATTTTTGCTATGGTACCATTTTTGTATCTCCTATAGTTTAGCTGGTCTGTTGCGGTTCTGCATCAGGTGTTCAAGTTTCCAAGATAAATTATAGCCTATATGTTGCCCAGACTTAATACCTATACGACAAAAGAAAAATCATTCAAATCCGCCCAGTAGTTCCGAAGATTAGCGTGTACAAACAAACAGACAAACAGACAGAATTTTTTTTTTGGATTCGTGCTCTATTACTGCACCTGTATCCTAAACCCCCTTAATTTTTTTTTTATATATTCAATGTACAGACACAGTTTTGTTACTGGTTTATTATATGTATATATAGATAAGATATGGGTTACTTACCAAGCTATTTTAAACAATACAATTTTATTCCTTACCAAATTAAATATCTTAGATACGTTGTGCATTTCATGTAGATCAAAATTGCCCTTTACAGCATATCATTAAAATCAATATCACAGTGTTAAAAAGCGGGGGTAGAGCGGCTGGCGCTTATATTTGAGCGTTGAGTGTTTTTCACATGGTCAATTAAGTATGTGTCGCTCTTTCAAGAGTAACTTCTAAAGAAAACATGTTTGTGTTGTTTAATGACAAAAATACTGTGAACGTTGTATATAAAGACATTCTGTAGTATATTTAGTATCACCAATGCACCCGTGCGAAGCCGGGGCGGGTTGCTAGGTAATTATAATACCGCAAGCCACGAAGGAGGTGACGGGACGAACTGGATGGATTCCTGCAGAAATGGAGAGTAGAAACACGGAATCGTGAAAGATGGAAAGAGTTTAGGTAGGCCTTTGCCCAGGAGTAGGACAGAACAGACTAACAGACTAAAAATTATTTACAGCTAATTATACAGTGACCTAAGCTGAAGGCAGGTCAGCGAATTAATCTTAAATAGGTTTTTGTGAAGGAATACTTATGGTGTTGACTCACGCAGTCATATGCCTAAGTAGTATATAGAGCTCTTTTTGAAGAAGCTCTTCGTGGGATATACCAGCAACTTACATATGTCTGCCGCAAAGCAGCGTTGCTGTGTTCCGGCACAGTATAAATATTAGTACTACAGTACAGAAGCGACACGCCTCTCGTAACTGTTTTTAGTTCAAGCGGTGCGGTGACACGCACACACACGCACGTATTTGTACAGTCTGTTATTTTGATTGTAGTATAGGTTATTAAATCGTTTCGTTTGTATGGAGTGACACAGGTGTGGTGCCGGTGTAATAATAGGCACATAAGACATTTCAACTTTGTCTCTGGGTTGCGGCAACGCCCCTGGTCTCTGGTAATGCAGATGTGTATAAAACTGACACTTTAAATTTTATTTACTTCCAGCACAAAATAAAACGCTCACTAGATATATATGAGCGTTTTCGACGCCGGCGTTTGAACGCTGCGGCTCACAGTTCAGCCAGTCAGAGCGAGAAAGAGAGACTGCTGGTCTCATGTCACAACTATAGAAAGTTTCGCTCTGCAAGGGAACGGTGGTGGTTCATTGCTATCAGCAACTGTGACAGTAGTAAGGTGGGCAACGAATTACAGTCGAATAAGCTGTTAAACCAGCTGTTTGTGAGGGATATTGACCAGAGGATGGGCAGCACCGTCCTTCTGGATACCTTAACATCTTACTACGATCGCCAACTTGCATCGGCCAAGTATGGCGATTACGGCTGAATCCTCCCCTTGGGGCAGACCTATGTCCAGCAGTGGGCATCTAAAGGTTGACATGATGATGATGAAGCTGTTAAACTTCACATAGGCACCTTAGGCATTTTCGACCAGTCAACCAAAGGTAATGAAGAGAATATGACAGGTGCATTGTTAAAATAAAATTAAAACTTTAAAAAGATACAAAATTTCCTCGGGGGACGCCTTTGTCCGGCAGTGGGATATCAGGGGCTAGTTAAAAAAAACTTATGATATTACAAAAAAAAACAGATAACAACACAGAATACATTACATATACGAGTATAAATTAATTTGGTTTAAAAATTTAGAATTCGTCTGTATATTTTTTTCAGGGGTTGGACATAAAGTACAAGTTCCTGATGACAAATGGTCCGGATGGTGACTTTTGGCATGAACATTTTTCTGCTGATGAATTTTGTGAGTAACTACACAAACTACCTCCATCTTTTCAATTAGGATACCTATTATGTTATTGTATCCTATTGCTAATCCTTAAAATTCTCGTAATTGAAAACGTTCAAAATGTAGTATTTTGGACGTTCTGTTCAGTTTTTTGGACATTGGAGTCAATCTTGTCTCAGCGAAAATCAATGTCATTTTAACAAAAAATTTGGTAAAACAGAGGCATTTTTCAACCGACTTCAAAAAGAAGGAGGTTCTCAATTCGACTGTATGTTTTTTTTTTTTTTTGTATATTTATTATGCGATTTCTCCGGCAAATGTAAAGCGATTTTTAAAAATTCTTTTTTGATGGGTAGGATATGCCTCAGGGGTGACACATTACTTTAGTATCAGAAGTCGGTGGTTTTGTTCTGTTTGATGTTTTGTATTGCCACCGACTTCTGATACTAAAGTCTATGCTAAAGTTATTTTTCACTTTTTTGATTATGAAGGCGGTTGTCTTTTTTGTAAAAAAGCTTTTTTTGTGTGAGTGTTTGTAAGTGACTCTCAGGTTAAATGTCAAGTAATTAAAAATTAGACTTGTAGCATAAGATTAAACAAACAAGTCTTAAATTTTTCAGTCTTCTAAAAATCGATGGTTAAGGCACTCTCACCGACATCACCTGTAATGTTGCAGTTCAAAATCGAATCAAACACAATTAAGCTTTCAAATAAGTACAGAGAGTAAGAGCGCTCTATGAATGCTCCGATGAGGGAGCGCCTTTAGACTAATAACTGCTTTTGAAACTCGACAGATGTCCTGCCAGTCCTTCTAGCCTACACGTTTGCCTACGTCATAGTAATGATAGCAGTAGTGATGTGTAGCGTCGAGCTCAAATCTCGACATCTTCTCCACTCGACATACAAGTTGTTCCTAATGTCGATAGTGTCGCAACATGTGGGCGTTATGCTGCAAAGTTTGGCGTATATACGGTATGCTGCTAATGGATTTGGAAGCGATAATGCGAGGATTGTTGGTAAGACATATTTCCTCATTTGTTTAGAAGAGTATGGTTATTATCTTGGGAATAAAGCTTAAAACTCGAAGAACGAAATACCAACGTTTTTAACGAATTGGGCCTTTTGATTTCGAAGCGGTTTGACCTACAAATGTTAAATTCATGTAAGTACGTTCACGCCACACTTGGTTATTTATTTTTTAAATAAAAACTTTATGCAATAAAAGGTAGAAAAACGAACTGTCCAGTCAACTACAGGTACAGTTACCGGCACGGATCTTGAGCGCTCGGTGGTAGAGTGGGGATCGCTTTGCGCATCGCATCGCGCGACGGGCCAATCACTGTGCGACAATATGTATAGCGGGCTACCGCCCCTCACTTCATACCACCATAGGGACCCAAAAACTCACTTCTGCGCAGATGAAGGTCAGCGCTCAAGATCTGTGCCGGTAATAGGGTATTACACCCATTTTTGAAAAGTGTGTCAATGAAATTCTGTAGTGCTAATATGCCACCAAAAAAAACCACAAAATTTTTATTCAATCGATAAGTGCCATAAAAATGCATCAAAATTTTAAATTTTCAAATTTCGCGCGTAATTTGACGAAAACGCCTCTTACTGAACGCCATATTGCTCAGCGTAAATGACGTCAGTTCGTTTAGTATCAAATGAGCTCATATTAAATATGATAATTGTATATCAATTAAAAATAATTAAAAGCATATTTTGTAATCGGTGTAATAATTAAAAAATTACGTTGGTTACGAAAATAATAAAAGTACAAAGCCTATATTACACCAATCGGTTGACTGACAGTTGACAATTTTTTGTTTACACAGCCGTATGGCGTAATAACATGGCCACTACTATTTCACGGTGTTTTATAACAGATTAAAAATACTGAAAACTTTGAATTGAATTTAAAAAATTGTTTTGTTATTTTATGAACTAAAACTTGCATTTTCCGACTGCTTTATGCCTAAACTGTCTCAATAACATATTTATAGATTTTTTCTCGTATAGAGTAAAATACCCTATTGTAGTAGGGACATAAAATGGCAGCTTTTAGACGAGCTGTCAACAAAAAATCAGTTGAAATAAAAGTTTGCATGACATGCGTTGTGGCGTAAACGCTCATACGTAGTTTCAGTCAAAATACACTGGAAGTACTTCATTCATCTCCCTAGCATTTTCTAAAAATACACTGGAAGTACTTCATTCATCTCCCTAGCATTTTCTAAAAATACACTGGAAGTACTTCATTTATCTCCCTAGCATTTTCTAAAAATACACTGGAAGTACTTACTTCATTCATCTCCCTAGCAATTTCTAAAAATACACTGGAAGTACTTCATTCATCTCCCTAGCATTTTCTAAAAATACACTGGAAGTACTTCATTCATCTCCCTAGCATTTTCTAAAAATACACTGGAAGTACTTCATTCATCTCCCTAGCATTTTCTAAAAATACACTGGAAGTACTTCATTCATCTCCCTAGCTTTTCTAAAAATGTTGCGGTCGGCTTCCAGTCTAATTGATTGCAGCTGAATACCAGTTTTTACATGGAGTGACTGCCAATTTGACTTGCACAGCACAGTTACTGGGTAACACGACACCCCTTGTTAAGGCTGTTGTCAGACTGTGGGGCTTTGACTACGCGATCTATGAATTACAGCCGGGACCAACGGCTTTACTCGCGCTCATCACAAACACTCATACATTTGGTTACCTTTTAGATTTAGTTTAAATTTAGTTTAGTTCAATAACTTATACTGAAACCGTTGCATTTGTTATCATATCTTATTAATATAATTCACATTATCTGTCGAAAGAGACTGGATCCTGCGACACAGGGTATCCTAGTGCGGGATCCAGTGGCCTACCTAAATATTGTAACACCTGTTTTTTTTTTTTTGAATCAATAAACTTTTTTATTATTATTATTATTATTACATGCTTTCCGATGCGCGGGGGTGTGTTACCTACACCACCAACTTTCAAACTCTACTGAGATATTCTTAATAAATAAACCCAATAACACTTTAACTTTACCTTTGAATAGAACCTAGGACTTCATGCTTAGCAGTACACTGAACGTACAGACGCCAGCACATCAAGTCATACCAAACTGTCAAATTTTCCCAATTCAATATTAGCTTTAATCTTTTTTAATAAAGTTGAAAATTTATCAAAGAAATTTAACAGATTGTTGTAGTTTGATATATTATCCCTCTGTACTTAATTATTCCGTTTATACTTCCAGGACAATTCTTCTGCGGTCTATCAGAGATGACATTCCTGTTACTTCTGGTCCTTATGGCCAAAGGTTACACCATCACTCGTGGCCGTCTCAAAGTGGGCTTCACGGTCAGACTGACTATATTTATGTGTTGTTACGTGGTCACTTACATCGTGTTGTTCGTGTATCAGGCGAAGGTAAGGAGAAAGATCAAGTTTTAAAACTAATAAAAATTATGTGTCTAAAACAATTATGAATAAGTATATGTGGATGGATGGGGTGTCGTAGAAGGCGACTTAGGGAAAATCCGGAAGTTGGGCAGCTGCGGCTTTCGTACACTTATTTAATTCATGGCCCACGTCTGGTGAAAGTACAATTATTTAGAATACGATCAAATCAAATCAAATCATCAAAATCAAATCATTTATTAATTTGCAAACATGGGTAATTAGTACAAAGATGTTCTGTTTTACTTAATAAAGTCCTCTATATTCTACCGTCGCAAATAACATTCAATTCTAAAATCAAAATAGAAAAATATTTTACGAAAGATAAATGTCAAATCATAAAAATTTTAAACGTCAAAGTAAAATAAATGTTAAGTTTAGGTTACAAGAAATAAAAATGTCGGACTGGTTACAAAATATGTTACAATGATAGAATATGTCAATCAGTCAGCAATTCATCATTAGGGAAGTCGTCAATAGTGTAATAACTTTTCTCAATTAATATTTCGATAAGTGCCCTTTTAAATTTTATTACAGTCATAGTTTTTATTACATTAGGTACTTTATTATAAATGCGCGGTTCAGTACCAAAAACACTTTTCTGCATTAGCGCGGTTTTACATTTTATATGACATACGTGGTTTAAATATTGAGTCCGTATTGAATTTCTTCTGACTTCCGAAACTTTTTAAAATAATTGTGGATTGTTTTTTACAGCTGTTTCCAAAATATATAAGGACAGAAAAGTTAAATTTTTTAAAGATTTAAAAAGACCGATCTGTTGTTTTTAGACCTAACATTGCCTACATCTCTTTTGCATTCTAAATACTAGTTTCTTATCGGTAGTTTATTTCCGTTCACTGATCGGTAGACTTCCCTCAGAAAATAATATCATACCGCAGAGCAGAGGCAACTAGTCCATGGTAGGCTGTCAAAAGTGCCTGACTGTTGAATTTTTTTTTTAATTGAAAGAGAGCATTTATGCAGATTTGCTCTTGTGTCTTTGAGTATAATATTGTCGACAAAATAATAAATCAATTAATAAAAAAGTAAAGAAAGTGGCAACGAGTATAACAGGTCATTTAAAATGTCAAAAAAAAACAATAAAAATATTTGCTTCCAGGCATTTGATCCAGGTGAAGTGCTGTACCTGTATGAGAGTCCAGCTGGATATGGGCTTATAGTGTTGAGGATCCTGGCGTGGTGTATGTTCGCCTACTCCACCTTCTTCACTGTCAGGAAATATCCGGAGAAGGTAGTATCAAATTATATATACCGAGTTTTCTTATGGTGTATTACTAAGGGCGAATTCAACCAAATACCATGTTATACCAGAGGAACTAAACCTTGATTATTTTACTCATTGGTTTCACTCTCACTCTTGAAATCCGTAAGAACAATGATGCGAACGAAGTTGCGTTTAATATAGCTAGCGTAAATATAAGTGATAATGTTATTATTATTATTATTCATTTATTTCGGACAGAATCCATATAATGTGTTAGTAACAATTCTCTTAAATCTATGTTAGTAGGTACATAATGTAAATATGAGAAAATAAAACAATTACAATCGTCCCGTCACTATTCCCACCCAGTGTGCCTGTATGGGACAGTCATGGCGGGACGCAATCATTTGCAGAATGCTGTTGGTGCTACCGCGCACGCGCAGTCTTTGAAATAATGACGCCACCTTCTTACGCATTACAACGTGGAAGCCGTCAACGCGCGCATTTGTATACATTTGTGACGCACTACAATAGCGCGGCAACCCCAACAACACTCTGAAAGCATTATTATACTGTATACGCAGGACGTTGTAGGCTCGAAAACTCCGAAACTAGTGAAGAGAAAAAAAAGCCTAAGCTACGCCTTACAAAAGAATTCAAACACGACACAAGAAATAAAAACCTGTACCTACCTAGATGCGATATAAAACAAAATAATAATAATAATAATAAATTTGTTTCAGTAACTGTACAACTTCTACAATATATCTTACATAGGGGTCTCCTTTTAAGTATAAGAAATACCTGTGCTAGGAGGCCCCGCTCTTCTATAACTAGTACGTAGTACTATTAAGTATTCTGTGACAATAGTATAAGAGTGTACTTGCCAAGACATTTACAATTTGGTAACTTATTAGCTAATAGGAGAAAAAAAAAATATTTATTACTATCAATTTGTAAGTAATAGGTATAACATTTATCTAGATACTAGCACTATGCCCGCGGCTTCAACCGCATGAATTTTCTCAAGGATCCTATCCAAACACCTAGCACCTAAGCATATTTGTACTTATGGAAAAGCAATAAAGATATTGAGTATTTTTTGATAATGCAATATAGCACGGACAACGAACCTTCCTCGTATTGGTGAAAGAATTTTTGAAATCGGATGAGTTGTTTCGGAGAAATTACCCCCTAACTACGTGCACACTAATAAACCAATTTAACCTCTTTTAATATTGATATAGATTATGCAGCGTTTTTCAAAGGAATGAACTCTGGAACCCAATGTCTAATGTAACTTGTATTTAGAAAGCACCAGCCTCCTGGGCCTCAAGTCTGCTATTACAATAGTGTCAGAGTGGTTTATCATTGATTTCATAATTGTTCATTTTGAAAAGTTTGGTAATCTACTAATATAATGGCGTCATTATGACTTTCCAATGGCCAACCACTGACACGCCATTGAAAGAAATGATAAAGAATGGTAATCTCGTACAAAATGACAACTGATTGACTTAGGCGGTAATCTGCTAAAATTTTGACAGTTCCTTTGATCAGTGACCTACCATTAGAACGTCATTGTGCAGTCAATGATCGACCATTATGAATTTAGCAGATTACGAACTTTTAGCAAAATGACAATGGGATCGTGTTGGAATGACGAAATTATAAAAATAGCAGGCTTGGCCCCTGGAATATGGTTATGGCGTTATGGTAGTAATTGTAAGACGATTAAGAACTATTAAGTATTGTTTGTTTGCAGAATGTATTCTACTGTCCCTTCTCCATATGCGGTACGCTCTGGTTCTACTCAGGACCCCTGTTCATTCTGACTGCCAATACATATATCGGTAAGTAAAAGTGTATTATACTCAATCGAAGTAACATTGAGTGAACATTCGGTAGCTCGTAATGTAACGCATGCAAAACGCAGCTTGACGAAGTGGCTTAGCCTATTACGTGTCGCGGGTTCGATTCAACACAAATATTTACGACACGGTTGGCGCAGTGGCTCGAGCGATCGACTGCTGCGCAGCGTGTTGCGGGTTCGATTCCCGCCCAGGGTAAACATTTGTATGATGAGCACTTGTGTTTGCCTTGTGTCTGGGTGTTGTTTATCTATATATGTATGTATTTACAAAAAAAAAATGTATTTGTGTATGTATATCAGCTGTCTGACACCCATAATAAAGGGTCTCCCTAGTTTGGGTTCAGATGGCCGTGTGTGAAAATGTCCCCACATATTATTATTTATTTGTGTTGAAACAAATATTTGTATGGCCTACAGGTACTTGTTTCGGGTCTTGTCGTTTGGGGTATGCGAGTTTATAATAATAATATTTGTAAACGTACATAACCACAGTACAGGAGAAATTCACTGAGGGGCAACCATAAAAGAAATCTTGCTTATTAGGATAGGTAAGCAAGATTTTTTTTTTGTTGCCCCTCTGTAAAGCCAGTCTGTCAGTCAATCAGTTTTACCAGTCAAAAATTGGTTAATTGATTTCCATGATTATCGACTTAAATGTTTGTATGTGATCCCATCTTTTGATCGCCATAGTCATGTATAGATGACAAACCAAAATTTTCCCAGCACGTCACGGTCACGACTATATGACAGACTTCTATATGTCGCCCCTGGCCTATAACTCGCCCCTGGTTCGTGCGCTGGCAATGCTAAATGCTCTTCTGGCATCAGTGTGATTTGTTTGCCGCGCAATGGTGTGTCGTGAATGTTTGAGATTTTGTGAGATGGTGGACAAAAGATGAGTTTTTTTTTTATATTGTTATTTACTTTTTATTTGTTACTTTTATTATTATTTTATTTTTCTTATCTTTTCCTCGTGTAAATTATTTACTTTGTTTATTTTTATGTACTCTACTGTGTAATTATTTGGACATTGTCTGTCATGTTGTAGTACATGTTTCTTGTAAATAAATAAATACGTAATTCGTAGCTTTGGTTCCGCGCCGAGGGCACGTTATTGCTTTTTTTGAAGTGGCTGTCACAAGGGTAAAAAGGATGGATGATCGGCATGTTCACAGATATCTTATTATTTTTTTCAGATAAATGGGTGCGAGAGAGCGTGGTTACTGCCGTGTTACTTTTCATAACATTCTGTGGTCACATTATGTTCTTGGTAAGTAATTGCTAAAGTTGTTCATCATCACCACTAATCAGGCCACGTTGTTAAGATTTTTAGTGTACTACATACAACAAATCATTCTTTTCGATTTCTTTTTTTTAACTTGTCGTATTTGTTTTACCTTGTCGTATTTCTTTTTAACTTGTCGTATTTGTATTTAACTTGTCGTATTTGTTTTTAACTTGTCGTATCTGCTTGTAACTTGTCGTATTTGTTTCTAAATATACGTGTAAATATGGTACTTATAAGTAATTGAAATCAATGAATATACTACTAGCTACTATTATATTTGGATAACTTGAATTTTTTCAACACTTTTGTTATTTTCTACACAGTTGCTGACATTACCTGTATTTGCTAACAAGAATTTCCCGTACCACGTGAGGACGACGCAAATAGGAGTCATGCAGGTACCAACAAAATATTATATTTCATTGCAGCTTTAAAATCGTGTTTATGACGATCTCAGACCATTCTTGAAGAATACTGTTCTATCTGATATTACTAGAAACTGTATGGACTATGATCAATTGATAAGATCCCAATATGTAGATATAATCAGCAATAGGAGATTTTATTCTACTTTTGCTATTCATACCCATACGCATTCCACATAGGTATATTATCTAACTTTAGGTATTTACTTTCAGGTAACAGGCAACTCGGCTCTCGATGGCTTCGGTCCTAATGCTTATCATCCTACCAATGCGCCACCACAGACTGTCATAATACCTCTAACCAGGTAAAACACATGTAATTTGTGTAAAATGTCTCGATCATTTTCAAAGATAAAAACTGTTCTTTAACCAACTATTAATAAGTTCTAATTTCAGGCGCACAGAAGAGCTAATAGGCAATATGTACAGCCAATACATGGCTTCAGCTCCTCCCCTGTCTTTAGAAGACCAAATACCAAAACTGAAGAATATACCCAAAAGAATAGACTCCATTTCTCCAAAACATCGCCTTATATCTCAAGACAGCACCGACACAAACTCTTCAGGAGATATAAGACCTGTACTTCCAAAAGACGAAACACCCAAAGAGATTTTTACCGTTGAGAGTCAAATTTCAAAAATGGAACCACCTGTGTTACCAGTTCAGAATAGGATAGTGTTGCCAGGGGATAATTTGGAGGAGGTGAACAGGGGTGATTTACCTAATGTAATGAGGTCTCGTAGGAATATTTTGGAGCCTTTAAAGAGGGAGGAGAGTGTTCCTTCTTGGTCTTTGGCGAAAGGACCTTGTATTGTTGGTGTGCAGAGAAAGACAGTAACTAAAAGTATTGATGAAGGTATGTAGATTTAAAGTTTTCCTACATCTCATTTGACTGCCCGTGATGTGGGGTCCGGGATTTGATTCCCAGGTCGGGCAAAGTGTTATTGGATTTTTTCATTAAGACTTTCTCAATAGGAGCCCTGAGTTTGGAAGTTGGCGATGTAACGTAACTCGAAAAGCGATCATGTCAGATTGCCGCCCCATCGGACTATGAGAGTGAGTGCACCTGTGTTTGCGCACACACTTGTGCACTATAATATGTACTGCGTAGGTACTTGACTAGTCACTACTGAGATATGCCGCTGTGACCACAATTTGGTCGTGAGAATCGTGAGATTATATTATTAGTTAACGAAAAGCATGCATTTTAGTTACTATTAAAGTATGTTCTGAATTAAGTAAATAAGCAATTTTCCTTATCAACCGACTTCAAAAAAGGAGGAGGTTATCAATTCGTCTGTATTATTTTATTTTATGTTTGTTACCTGAGAACTTTGGACTGGGTGAACCGATTTTGATGATGCTTTCCGTGTGGTCCCATTTTAATTTGGTCCAGTTCTGACAATGGCATGAGAAAACCGTGTATGTCTTAAATTTGCATTAAGTATGTGCGCAATTTGTTATGCGATTTCTCCGGCAAACTTAACCCGATTTTGAAAATTCTTTATGGATAGGGTATGCTTCAGGGGTGGTCCCATATAAAATTTATCGAAATTGATTCAGCACTTTTTGAAAAAATCAACAAATACCCAAAAAAATTGCATAGACGCCGTTTTAGTTTCTTCAATCTTTGGAGTAGTTAACTTTCAATCTGTTCTTAATAGATTTGGATGAGAAGGAGGTACTAAAAAGTGGAAAATACAAAGCTTTTTACAAAAAAGACAACCGCCTTCAAAAACTAAAAAGTGAAAAATAACTTTAGCACAGAACACACATTGACTTTAGTTTCGGAAGTCGGTGGCAATACAAAACAACAAACAGAACAAAGCCACCGAATTTCGAAACTAAAGTCAATGTGTGTTCTGTGCTAAAGTTATTTTTCAGTTTTTGAAGGCGGTTGTCTTTTTAGTAAAATGCATTTTTCATCTAAGTACATATTTTAGTTTAATAAATTTTGGCATTCACATTCTATTCCTTCGATTTTTCCTTACGACTCGTTCCAATTTTTTCGTAACACTCTTTTAAAATTTCCCTAAAGGGATAATACTTAATACTACCGGCGTACTAATTGAGATTATTTATTACTTATCGTATTTATTGAAATTGGCCACTGTGATTGAAAGTCAGTTGAGGGAATTAAACCCACAGAAAAATATTTTACTAACCTTTCCTGCTTTTATTACAGACAACACAGAGAACAACAGCCTAATAGTCAACGGGAAGAAGGTCCCTCCGGTCAGAAATGGTCTTCAACCCAGCTCTGGAGAAATATCTACTATCATGGAAGGTCGGGTACAAAGTTACCCTAGCGCTGTTAGTAAAGCCACTATAGATCTGTTTACTACTGGAAGTAATAAGGGCTGAGTACCGTGAGAATCATGATTATTCTAAGAGGTGTATAACGACACATCACAGCTGTTAACTGTGCATACCTACTGCCCGTTAATTTAAGTACCTACCTAACATTTGAGCAAAAAATATCGTTGGGAAACGACTTTGATTTTAGTTGTGAAAAAATCTGTAAGTATAGGTAATACACGAAAATCATTGTGCTTATGGGGGCATCTAAGATTAACCGGGGATTAAAAGTTTAGCTAAAATATTTTACCTTGCTTTAAAAATACTCAAAAATTTTGAATCTTGACTCGTGTTATTAACTTCTTAGGTAGTTCCAAGTTTTTTGAGTATATATGTTTTTCAAGAAAACCAGGTTAAATATTTAGATGCCCCCAAAAGAACAATGTTTTGCGTGCGTTTCACCATAAACACTGATTTTCCCCAGTACAAAAAAAGAAGATTGATATGATAGCAAGAACATGTGACCTTCAACCTCGTTAAGTGTCTTATTACATCCGTTATTTTTATTAGATTCATACTCTTTTTGAAATAAAATAATAGTGAAGGGAAATGGCGCCCAACTTGGACTAAAAAGGAGTCAAGATTTATTAACACCCACAGATTTATATTGCATTACTGGTAGTAATAGAAGCCGTATAAGAAGGCCTACTACGAGCATACAGAGTAAATGTAGCCTAAATTCGAACGATGTTTTAATTGGAAATAAGACTATCCCTTAGCATTTATGTTTTATTTTGATAAATTAATGTGTGCGAAACGGGTATTTCCAATTTCAATCGAATTTACGTTACGTTCACTCAGCGTGATAGGCCTTAAGGATAATGATAACAATGGTTTATGGTAAAATTATAGACCATAAAAAGAATAATGGCGCCCAATTGCGACTAGATAGAAAGTGGTGATTTTTTAATACTTTGGATGAGCCACAATCACAATTATGCGATCCACAGTTATCAGAACGTTGCTCATAGCAGCGTGTGTCCTTTAAATCTCTTCAGGACTTGAAGTTTAGAATATTACAAATAACTGTAGTCCCATTTGGGCGCCAATAACTGTTATGGTGCAATATTACCCAAATGGGTTTTTTTTCAATTCCATGTAATTTTTGAAGTTATTTAACTTTGTCTACCTTATCTAGTGTTTCACTAGAGCTGATACTGGTAAATTATACGCAATAAAATAATTGCGAGCAATTTTGTAAATACTATAAGACTTAGCCATAAGATAATACTCTATACTTATATTTAATTAAGTACCCTAAATAAGTTTTTGAGTGTGTGTGATGTTTTCTAGTCGTAGATTTAAAATAAAAATTAACAAAATATTGGTTGTTTGATTTCATTCCAATGTTAATTACTGAGTGAAAAGACATGATAGTGTGGTGTTTGTATTAATTGAATCAACATCATTGTTTCACTGAAACCGTAGTCACAGCACAGCGGATATGATATTCTGCAATGTAATACGGATCTGGATTATGGTTTTACTTTTTGTTTTATTATAACCTCTTCGTAATTGAAGTCACTCAGGTAACCGAACTAACCGACTTCAATAGTCGATTTGAATATGATGGTCTCTGGTGGGCCAACAACCTCAGTAACGTTTCTCAACAGGTAGCAGGTCTTAAAATGAATTTGAACAAGAATGTCACCTACCACTGCTTGTCTCTACACACCCAAAGGTTGACTGGTAGAAAATGCCAATGGCATTAAGTCCGCCTCTGTACTTTGTGCTTGAAGTGTTAAGTAGTTGTTTTATTACGTGGAATTTTATCATTTTGCTTTTTTACTTCGTTCTGAACTTTTTCAAATAAATATATTAAAGTAGAGGTGAGTTTTTTTTTGTAGTTGTAGACTTGTGGAAAAGTCTCTAGAGTAAAGCATAGGTTATGAAAAAAAAACTTTATTTTTAAATTACTTAAACCAAAATAACAAAAGGAGGTCATGTTAGCTACTACCGTGGGGTTGAGACCTAAATCTCTCTTTATCAGTTTCTTGACATCATTTTGACATTGTATTATTACCTCATGATTGCTTACTGCTCAGCTTCATCATTTTTGGTGGCTAGGACTTAGACCGGCTCCTAGCCAAACCGGTTTACGGAGTAGCTACGGACCTCCCGAGAGAGGAACCTGAATATTGGTACTGTACAAAACTGTCGGGAAAACTTTGCTTGCGCGATGTAGGATTTCAACTTTGTGAATTAATTACTCAACACTCGCTACACCTTGTCCCAATATTTTTATTTGAAAGTTAAAGAAATAGAATAAAGCTTCTTGTGACATTTTTTATTATTGTGTAGAGTCCTTATTTAAAACTTTATTAAAGATTGTAATTTTGTAAACGCATTTACGGTTTTCCTACAAGAGCGAAGAAGAGGTTTGATTTTTCTCCATCGTGATTTCCCGTACCCCTATTGGATCTAACTGTTTGTTTACGTCCCATTGTCTCTGTTGCGTGACGCCTTAATATTGATTTTAAGACAGAGATACCAATATAGAGTTTTCAGGAATGTTCGTAAGAGAACACCGATAGGCTTCAGTACTGTTTCAGACATTCATTGCATTCGTAGCGACACCTTTAGGACTTCATGAGGACTAGACAGTCAAACAACGGACAACAAAAACGAAGACTGTGAAGAAGACTGTAGGTAGAGGACGCTCGCGTCTGAACTGAATAGGCTGTCCATCATATTATGCCGAAGCAACTCAACTCGAAAGTAAAGCATTAAAATATTTGACTATGCATCTTTCAGGGGGTAAAAACATTTATGAATAAAACCAACTTTTACTGTGGCAGTTGGCTACCTACAGCAGATTTATTTTTAATGTTGACTAGCTGACCCGACAAACGTCCTGTCAATTGATATTTCAATTTTCTTACCGTATAAACCTTCCCTGGAGTTCCATGAGTATTTCAAGACCAAAATAAGCCAAATCGGTCGAGTCGTTCTCGAATTTTAGCGAGACTAACGAACAACTATTCGTTTTTATTATGTAGACTAGCTTTTACCGCTTGTCCGCGTGAAATTTCTTTATATGTACCTAAGTAGGTATCACTAATTTTAATAAATTATAGCCTAGATAATTCTTCTTTCTATTGATGGAAACCTTATGAAAATCGGTAGGTATAGTAATTTCGAAATTAGCCCAAACGAATACAAACTCATTAGGTACATACAGCGGTGTAGGTACTCTACAATAAACTAGTTTTTGCTCGCGACTTCGTCCTCGTGAATGTCGGTTACCACGGATGGAGACGAAGTCGCGGAAAAAGTAGCCTATAGGTCCTTTGTCCTTCCCCCAGGGTTCAAGCTATCATCAAAATCAGTTCAGCTGATTCGTCTTGGAAACGTAACAGACACAGTTACTTACGCATTTTTAACATTAGTATCACCGTATTTTTAACAGACTTGAAAAAACGAGAAGATTCTCAGTCTATCGGAATCTTTTTGTTTTTATGTAGGTATTTTTCCCGATTACTCGGAATACGGCTAGATCGATTTGAGAAATTATTTTTTCGTTTCGATGGGTATATTTTTCAGGCGGTCCCGTTGTCATCAGGTCAGGATCTGATGATGGTATCATGGAGAAATCGAGGGAACTCTTGAAATATTATAAACACACAGAGAGTGATTTGAGTTTTTTTTTAGTAACTCGTGTGTATTAATTTGTTCTCGAAAAGAACAATGTGGTGCAAACAAATCGAACCAATAAAATACGGATTTTAAAAGCTACCGCCTACGAAAGCTAACCACAAAACACATTACTGTAGTTTTAAGTCGGTGACAATATGAAACAACAAACAGATCAAAAGCCACCGACATCCGAAACTCAAGTAAATATTGTGTTCTACGATACATAGTTCATTTTCACTCTTTAAAGGTTTTCTTTTTTTTGTAAGAATGTTTTTAATTCGTTTTTTAATGGTCCTAAAATGAGAATTATTAGGATAGTAGGCAGGTATTAGGGAAGAACCTTACTCAACACTTCATGCACAAAGGTGGTCAAAATATGTTAGGCATACCTACTTAGCCTAATTTGGCTTTTGGTTTAGGTTTACTTTTAAAGTATGTAAGTAGTTAACCTAGTTAGCTAGTTATTTTTTTTTGAGTTAGGTTAGATTTTTAGATAAAATACATAATTCAATGAAAGGGTTGTGGAGGTCAGACAGGCAGTCGCTCCATGTGAAACACTGGTAGGGGAGACCAGCAGTGCTATTCTGTAACAATCTCCCTCGGTGAACACCTAGGTGAAGTGAGCTGTCATCCATCGCAAAGCTAGGGACTGACAAATCAGACGGACGGATGACAGCTCGCTTCACCTTGGTGTTCACCGAGGGAGATTGTAACAGAATAGACACACCGGTATAAAATTAACACGGGATGAACGTAACAAATGAGTTTCTGAACAAATTATATTAGCTGCACTGATGACTGCTTCCACGATATGCGCCATTTTGAACTCCCCATCACCTCACGTAGTAGCATTCACGGCGCTGTGCTGCCAGGTTGCGGACGTAGCGAGTTCGGTGCCGCGAAAATACTTCCAAAGTAAGTCTGGACCGTTTTCTTCAACTGTGTTTATTTTTATTATGGTAAGTTTAAACTCGTGTGTCAAGTGTCTGTCAAGTAATATAACTATTCGTCTTTCTATTTCGGCATTCAAAACGGTATCTTTGTAACGGTTTTTTAAAGTTATAGGCAAGTATTTGTCAAATTCAGGAAAGGAGTTGTTTCAAAATGTATGGAGCCTGCGCCCAGTCTTTGTACACCATACTTAAAAATAAGGAAACACATTTGAAATCGTTCTGAATTGTCCAATTACTTTAAAATAGCTTTATGAGCAGGTAAAACACAAGAAATTGCACTTAAAATTGCAACACACAACAAAAAAACAGTCATGGCGGTAAGCTGTCATTTTGATTGGTTAATGACGTTAGACATTTATAATTTTGATTTTCTGCTTCGATTTGTGGATAGGCAGATACACATATAGAAAAGAAACGGTGTTAAATTCAAAAAACGAAAGGGAGGTTATTAAAAACAACTCCAGAAACTAGAAAAAAAATCGAGATGAAAGTGACTGAAGTGACACTGTTGTGACAGCTGACAATAGGGTATTACACCCATTTTTGAAGTGTCTCAATGAAATTCTGTAGTGCTAATATGCCACCAAAAAAAACACAAAATTTTTATTCAATCGATAAGTGCCATAAAAATGCATGTAAATTTTATTTTTTTAAATTTCGCGCTTACTTTGACGAAAACGCCTCTTACTGGACGCCATATTGCACAGCGTAAATGACGTCAGTTCGTTTTGTATCAAATGAACTCATATTAAATATGATAATTGTATATCATTTAAAAATAATTAAAAGCATATTTTGTAATAGATGTAATAGTGAAAAAATTACGTTGGTTACGAAAATAATAACAGTACGAAGCCTATATTACGCCAATCGGTTGACTGACAGTTGACAATTTTTTGTTTACACAGCCGTATGGCGTAATAACATGGCCGCTACTATTTCACGGTGTTTTATAACAGATTTAAAATACTGAAAACTTTGAATTGAATTTAAAAATTTGTTTTGTTATTTTATGAACTAAAACTTACATTTTCCGACTGCTTTATGCCTAAACTGTCTCAATAACATATTTATAGATTTTTTCTCGTATAGAGTAAAATACCCTATTGTGGCACGAATGTAAACCTGATTTTGATATAAATATGTTGATTAACACAGCGACTTTGTTTTCTTTTACAATGTTACAACCATCCCCTTACTTTGTTACAACCAACCCTATGGGTGGGGATAGTTGTAACAAATTTCACTTGTTTATTTTGTGGTTTTTCTCAAAATCTGTAATACCTGTTGCAATTAAACTAGTGTGAAATGATAGCTGAAAGACCAATCTATCGTGTGTACTGGTTAGAAATTTGATATTCAAAAAGCTCTGTGAGATATTACGAGAAAACTGAAAATTGTTACGTTCATAAATGGTCTCCCCTATTCAGCTGCATCTGGTTAGACTGGAAGCCGACCCCAATATACTTGGGAAAAGGCTAGGCAGATGATGATGATGATGACATAATTTAATGAAAATCATTGTATTGTAAAAAAAAAACGTATTTATTGCGTAAAGTACATTATTTTGGTGTAGTTATTTTACCCCCAAAATTATGGTGACAAATCGTAGCTATATTGTAAGCGCGACACACATTAACTTATAATATGTTGACGATTCGTCACATAATTTTCTTTTACGAAACCGGGGTTTTGTCTCTCTCTACACATATTCTAAGCTCCTTGCGCTCAATTTTGAGAGGTAAGCGAAAAAAGAAAAGGTACATTACGGTAAACATTATCAATCTCACTCTGATAAGTTATCTGGTGAATAGTGCCATTTAGCCCGGTCAAAATAGACATTGACCCTTGCATAAATTCATAACAAGCTGAAAATTGGTACTAATGTTCGGAACACCATTACAAATAAATTGTCAAAAGCTCGGTCAAGGGTAGGTTTTGGTCTCTCCTATTTTTATGATAAAACTTACCGTTTAGCTAAAAAATGCAAAAAATCGAGTTTTGACTCATTTGACCTTGAATATCTTTTTTTGCACACATCTGATCGATGGAGACTTTTGACAATTTATTTGTAATGGTGTTCCGAACATTCGTACCAATTTTCAGCTTGTTGTGAATTTATACAAGGGTACCCCTATTTTTTGAGCTAATTTGACCGGGCTATGTTATAGTCTCGGGAATAACAATGAAGAAAGCCAAACAGACTTAAGGTCATACATACCAACGCGTGGACCACGCGCCGTAGACTTTCAAGTTATGTGTTGAAAAATTCACTCGTATGTGACACGATATAAAGCTTGCATTTCAATGCCAGACTGTGAGTTGAGTTGGAGTGGAGTCTACGTTTAGTTTGTGTACTGTACAAAGGTCAGCACATCAACAACAATCTGTCAAGTTAATTTGATAGATTTTCAGCTTTATTACAAAGGTATAATGTTCATATTTCATTGGGAAAATTTGACGTGCTGGCGTCTGTACTACGTCACACTACATTTTGATCGCCAAATCATAAAAGCACGAGCGTACTCTCCACGCCAATCCACAATTCACCGCAAATACCTACAAAATAAAAATATAGAAATAACTGATATACTTTTTATATTTCATTTAACCGTTTGAACGCTGTTGTCACACAAATACGCGACAAGCAAGCGCGTGCACTGTACGCCACGTTCAGGACTACATGACAGGCATGACAGACAAATTACTACTCTATGGTATTCCGTTTAGAAATGAACTTCCATAGAATAGTAATTCGTAACTTGGTGCCGAGGGCACGTTTCTTTTTTTTTTGACGTGGGTCTATAGGTTAATGTAGTTTGAAATAATAAGAAAAAGAAACACAGAAAACTTTATTTAGTTTATTTATTTTGTACTTAAAAATGTTTCGTGTAACGATTTCTTGTCGGCAGCAGACAGTGGCGTCTTGGGCACGTTTTTATTTGTTGTGCTGGCGCTCAAAAGGTTAAAAAAATATATACCAATGAAAGGGGAGGCAGGGTACTTTGAAACCGAACATTTAAAAAATATTTCCGATTGCTTTTATTTTTTGATACACAGATCATTAATGCAATTTAATTAGCGTCTTCAATACTGCTTACCTCTTAAAACAAAGCCTAAAGATACATAATATAAAAACTACCATAATTTTTACCACAGCACACACATTTTTATTACCATACAGATGATCAACGCAATATTTAAGTTACGAGTTGTTGTACTGTTACTCGGGGTGATACTCTGTGGCGTTTAGTTTATTGTTAGAGAGAAATCGAGATGGTTGATGTTGGTTTTGTGCTACAAAATCGAACACTGCGATTATAATGTTTTTATTTGATAGTGAATTTAAAACAACTACAGTCCAACCAAGTTATCTGAAAATGTGTGATGGCGCTGTCCATCAACAAACTTAAAAGCTCAAACAAAAGACGAACTTATACATCTTTTAACAAAGTTTTAGTTCCAAAAGCTGCCATTTCTCAGATAAATAAGGCCTCGTACAGACGAGCAGCAGTTTGCTGTCGACAAAGCCAACTTCAGCTGTCGACAGAGGCAACTGCAGCTGCCGCCATTGGTCGGCGTTTGTCGTCGACACGTGGACAGAAAACTAGCAGCTTAGTATGAGCGTCGATAGCTGCCGACACCATGTCGACAGCTGGTGGGCAGCAGTCGGCGTGTCGAATACTGCAGCAGTTGCTTTTGTCAACAGTAGCAGTTGCTTTTGTCAACAGTAGCAGTTGCTTTTGTCGACAGTAGCAGTTGCTTTTGTCGACAGTAGCAGTTGCTTCTGTCGACAGCAAAGTGCTACTCCTCTGTTTGACGCCTAAGTACCTCGGTATGACTATATTATTTAGTAATAATACACAGTTAATACTACAGAGCCAATTTTCAACGTCGGTAGACCTGTTGTTCCGAATTGAGTTGTATGGAGTCCACTGGTAGACGCGGAGACTGGAAGTAGCTTCTTTTTTTCATATTATTCTTTGGCCGAGCTTTAGAAAGAGACACACAGGTATAAGTGACAGAGATAACGCTACACAAAGACGAAGTTTTGCATACTTGATATGCAGTTCTACGCCGTTACAAACAAAATTATTTCTAATGACACATTTAAATTATAGACATTGGAGCCGATGCCGTTGTTCACTAAACTAAACTAAAATAAGACAATTGGCATCTCTTACTACCAGGCAGTTGAAGAAAAGGACGGCGACATCATCATCATCATTTCAGCCTAAAGACGTCCACTGCTGGACATAGGCCTCCCCAAGGGGGGGGTTTTGCCATAATCGCCACGCTTGGCAAGCGGATTGGCGATCGCAGTATGGTTGTTACAAAGGCACGGAGAACGCTGCTGCCCATTCTCTGGTAAGTCCCTTAGTCGCTTCTTACGACACCCACGGGAAGATATGGGATGATGCTATTCTTTACGTCCGACACCACATGGACGGCGACAGATAAGAACTAATTTAGAGATGTCAAATTAGTTTTCTCCTAACTTCGTCGCGTTTTTAATCAAAACTTTCTGACATGACAATTATAAATTGTATAAATATTTTAGATCAACTTAAATTGACAGCTCATATCTGTCTCTTTCATGTTTTATTGGAGAGAAAGATATATAAATAGCTCGAAATAAGTTTAACTTGTGCAGAACAATGGCACCATTATACGTCTATGGAAGTGCCCGTTGATAAACAATATATCAGCCAGAATGTGGCATGTCCTGCATTTTGAGTATCACTTAATCTGCTAGAAATACGGTTCATATTTGTATGAATCGTGTTGAACCGCGTACTATACGGCAGCCATTTTATGTCACAAAGCAGCTATTGTTCGTAGTTAGGGCCCATCCATAGACAAAAGTCCGCGATTTCAATAAAGACTGTAAAATTATTATGCAAGCATTAAAGTTAATAATATTTGTGCTTTTAATTCATTTACTTCCATTTCTTGAATTCAACGCCATCTGGTGGTTTCATTTCAACTTTATCTTGTCCTACTTGATCCCAGTTTGTGCTAAGTACTGTGCCGCCGGATTCCACCTGGAATTTCAGAACAAGATATAAATAGGGTATTACACCCATTTTGAAAAGTGTCTCGATGAAATTCTGTAGTGCTAATATGATACCAAAAAAAACACAAATTTTTTATTCAATCGATAAACGCCATAAAAATGCATCTAAATTTTACATTTTCAAATTTCGCGCGTAGTTTGACGAAAGCGCCTCTTACTGGACGCCATATTGCTCAGCGTAAATGACGTCAGTTCGTTTTGTATGACATGAGCTCATATTAAATATGATAATTGTATATCATTTAAAAATAATTAAAAGCATATTTTGTACTAGGTGTAATAATGAAAAAATTACGTTGGTTACGAAAATAATAAAAGTACAAAGCTTATATTACGCCAATCGGTTGAGTGACAGTTGACACTTTTTTGTTTACACAGCCGTACGGCGTAATAACATGGCCGCTACTATTTTACGGTGTTTTATAACAGATTAAAAATACTGAAAACTTTGAATTGAATTTAAAAATTTGTTTTGTTATTTTATGAACTAAAACTTACATTTTCCGACTGCTATATGCCTAAACTGTCTCAATAACATATTCATAGATTTTTTCTCGTATAGAGTAACATTCCTTATTATCATCATCTGCCTAGCCTTTTCTAAACTATGTTGGGGTCGGCTTCCAGTCTAACCGGATGAAGCTGAGTACCGTTTTACATGGAGCGACTGCCTGTCTGGCCTCCACAACCCACCAGTATACCAGTAATGGACGCTCAGGAAGACCACAGCAAAATAACACAAGCTTGTATTAGTTTTCACAGTACCAGTTATTTTATTTTTAATTTTTCAATAATTATTATTGAACAAAAATGTTCAATAGTTCAATGCACATTATTTTAAACACAGTGTACATAAATTATATTCTACAACATATTGCAGGTTACTTGAGACCACCTTTCTTATGGCTCGCTGTCGAACGAATGTCCCCTGATCCGTTTAATACTTATTCCCTACTTTATCACCCTGCCATTTTATTGACAATTTGAAAATGGCGCGCTTTTACAGAACAAGTCAATACAACTACTGTTATAATATACCACAAGTCAATAAAACTACTGTTAAAGTGTAACAACCATGGGTATAGTGTTGCTGCGTAACACGATACCCATTGGTAAGATCGGTTGTAAATTTTTGGCTTTCTCTCATAACAACTGTTAAAGATCTACGAATGACAGACGAGACCAACGGATTTACGTGCTTTCTTTCAATAGTTTTAGAATACTTACAAAACTCTTGTTCATAGCTCGCCGTACTTCATCGGAACCTTCTCCGTATATCTTTTGGAAGAGAGCATTTAACGCCGCATCACCTTCTGGTTTCTCTTCTTCTTCCTGTTATAAGAAGCAAAATCAAGTTGTATAGCGCTGAATAACAGCTTTAGAAGTGGAGAAGAGCTTTATATGAAAGGGATCTTTCGGGAGGTTCTAGTTTAAATCTTTGTCAAATGATTTTTTTTTTATACAGAGCGTCCCACTGTTATGCCACATGGAGGGAAAGTACCTTGTATATTGTAGGTGGAACATTTTACTGAAAGAAAACTTTATTTGAATTTAAAAATCAATTTAAAATGAATTCATAGATATTTAAATAATAACATGGTTGAACCGGGGAATCGAATCTCGTTACACGAGTAAAATAATCACCCTGTAGCTTTATCATACCGATCGAAAGGCTTCATTATATGGATTATTTTTTGCTGTTCAGAAAAATGAAAAGCTGACATTGTCGTAAGAAAATAGATTTGGATTTTTTTATGGGGGTTATGTAAAAAATGAAGTTTACAAGAAGCAGTATGAAATTGTCCACAAGCTACAAGCAGAACTTAGACGTATTATTCTAAATATCAACCACAACAAGATCAAAAAATCGACAGGGAGCGAAATAATCAAAAGAGTGCGACTTTGTATTCAACAGGAAGGGACTCATTTTGAGCATTTGATAAATTGATTAATTTTGATTTAAAAATGTTAAAATTCATGGTCTTCCTTTTATTTCTGACACTATGTTATTTAGCAAAAAATAATCCTTATGATGTTCAGCCTTTTGATCAGTATGATAAAGCTACAGGGTGATTATTTTTCTCGTGTTACCGAGCTTCGATTCCCGGTTCAACCATGTAATTATTTAAATATTTATGAATGCAGTTTAAATTGTTCAAATAAAGTTTTCTTTCAGTAAAATGTTCCATCTACAATATTCAAGGTATGTACTATCGCGGACTTTCCCGCCTGCTCAGTTAACGTTTTTTCCCTTGGCGCCTGCGAAGTCAACGGGGCGGGGTAGAGAGCGCTTCCATCTTTTGAGTGCAAGCAAAAATGAACTTAGTGGTGTTCAGGCGGGTGTGTCCACGATAGTACTTTCCCTCCATGTGGCTTATCCGTGGGACGCCCTGTATACGTTACGCGATTTCTCCGGCAAATGTGAATCGATTTTTTTAATACTTCCTTCAATCTTTGGAGTACCTCTGTATTAACTGTGTTGCCGGTTCTTAATGGATTTGGATGATAAGAAGGTACTAAAAAGTGATAAATAAAAAGCTTTTCACAAAAAAGACAACCACCTTCAAAATCTAAAAAGAGATAAATAACTTTAGCACAGTACACACATGACTTTAGATTTGGAAGTTGGTGGCAATTAAAGACAACAAACAGAATAAAGCCACCGACTTCCAAATCTAAAGTCATGGGTGTACTATGCTAAAGTTAATCACTTTTTAGATTTTGAAGGTGGCTGTCTTTTTTGCGAAAAGTTTTTGTTATCATTGCCATTTTGTAAAAAAAAAACTGTTTTCGGTTATGATGTTTACAATCATTTCACCCGAAAGACGTCCACTGCTGGACATAGGCCTCCCCCAAGTGGCGCCACATTGACCGGTCTCGTGCGACTCGCATCCAGCGGATCCCCGCAACCTTTATCAGGTCATCTGTCCACCTAGTGGGAGGCCTTCCAACGCAACGTCTTCCGGTTCGCGGTCGCCACTCTAGAACTTTTCGGCCCCATCGGCCATCCGTTCTGCGAGCAATGTGCCCTGCCCACTGCCACTTAAGTTTGGCAATTCTTCGGGCTACGTCGGTAACCTTGGTTCTCTTGCGGATATCGTTATTTCTGATTTACAATAGTTTTTCTTTTTTAGGGTTCCGTACCCAAAGGGTAAAAACGGGACACTATTACTAAGACTCCACTGTCCGTCTTGTCTGTCTGTCACTAGGCTGTATCTCATGAACCGTGATAGCTAGACAGTTGTCATTTTCAGAGATGATGTATTTATGTTGCCTTTATAACAACAAATACTAAAAACAGAATAAAATTAATATTTAAGGGGGGCTCCCATACAACAAACGTGAATTTTTGCCGTTTTTTTGCTCGATGTGTATGTGTATGCAGATAATGGTATGGAACCCTTCGAAAAAAATTATTCAATCTATAAGTGCCATAAAAATGCATGTAAATTTGAAATTTTCAAATTTCGCGCGTGTTCTGACGAAAATGCCTCTTACTGGACGCCATATTGCTCAGCGTAAATGACGTCAGTTTGTTTTGTATCAAATGAGCTCATATTAAATATGATAATTGTATATCATTTAAAAATAATTGAAAGCATATTTTGTAATAGGTGTAATAATGAAAAAATTACGTTGGTTACGAAAATAATAAAAGTACAAAGCCTATAATTACGCCAATCGGTTGACTGATAGTTGACAATTTTTTGTTTACGCAGCCGTACGGCGTAATAACATGGCCGCTACTATTTCACGGTGTTTTATAACAGATTAAAAATATGGAAAACTTTGAATTGAATTTAAAAAATTGTTTTGTTATTTTATGAACTAAAACTTACATTTTCCGACTGCTTTATGCCTAAATTGTCTCAATAACATATTTATAGATTTTTTCTCGTATAGAGTAAAATACCCTATTATAGAAGGGTATGGGTACCGATGTAATTGACAACATGAGACATTTCAGCTTTGTTTCTGGAATGGCAATGCATTAGCAAGGTCTTTGGTATTACAGATGTTCTTAGGTGGTGGGGGTGGCAACCCATCACCAAGAGCATTTGTTTATTTGACATGCAACAAAAGAAAACAAAATCAAACAATACTTACCATTTTCTTAATTTCTTTCTCAATTTTATCCCAGTCTTTTTTAAATAGTTTTGGAGGCTGTTTTGGACCAGATGCGTCTATTACAGCTGTAAGATAATTATGAGTAATTAGTAAGTAACTTCTTGGTTTTCAAAAGTACTTGAATTGTTTTTTTTGTTAATAGAGTTGTTAAAGTTTTCAGTGTTGTGATAAGACCTAATGATTGTTTTTGGGCAGTCTCTTTGGTATTGATAATATGTAAAACTAGCGACCCGGCCTGGCTTCGCATGGGCCTGTAGCCTTCTTCGATAAATGGACTATCCAACACAAAAAGATTTATTTTTCAGTTCGAACCAGTAGATCCTGAGATTAGCGCATTCAACCAAACAAACAACAAAATCTTCAGCTTTGTAATATTAGTACAGATTCATAGAAAAAGAAAATGAGTGTATGCATAGTTGTGTAGAGAATGTAACTACACTATTGTATTAGGTAAGCCTGTGAGGATAGTGTATGTTTTAAAAGAAGTAAGTAAATAAATAAATAAGTAAGTAACAATAGCAAGTAAATAAAATTAATTTTTCAACACACTTGCTCATAAAATGGCTCTAATTTCACCGCAATTAGGTACATAATGACACCTGTAATCAAACTGTGACTTTTTCATTGCTGTTATTCACTAGTGAGTTATAGGGGTTTTATTTTTATTTTATTGGTTGAGTTGCTTTGTTCTAAAAAAGTTTCGATACAAAAAAGGTCGTGTTCAATAGTACCTACTAATAAATTAATGTACCTATTGCTTGCTCATTTCATGCAACTTCGTATTTAACCCTTAAAGTCATTTTGTATAGAATACTATACATAAAAAATATAAAAATATTCCAAGCAAACCCAACATTTTTTATGCAACTTTCTTAACAAAAAGTGATTTGTGATTACTCCTCTTGAAAATAACATTTTAACGAAAGTTTTAACTGAGGTAAGTTTGGGAGTTATGATGTTAGTGCAATACCATGCGGAAGACTCTTGCGCACATCAAGCTAAAATATATAAAAAAGTCTTATTTACTGTATAAATCTAAAATGGGTGTTATGAATTTAGAATAATAATATATCGAGCTCATGCCAATGCTAAAACAAAAGATTTATACACAAATTTTTAATCGCTTTTACGAACATTAACTTGGATGTATAGTATACCATACATTGCTACGGCCTGCAAAAATAACGTTTTATTGATGATGTATATTATTCTATACACCGCCAACTAAAGGGTGACGGTGTTTTTAGTATTATAATTTGATTCAGATCACAATATGTTTGTATTTTTTAACATTTTGGCAATATTTGATTTCCTTTTTCTTACATGCTTTCATGCTTGCTTTTAACAACTTTGTTTTACCCTGGGCAATGCGATCGGTGTATACTTGCACTCATTCCTGAAGTCATTTTTCAGATGTTAGTGGCGGTACAAGCGATTAAATCGAAGTTAACAGTTTCTACTCCTCCCCTGCTCCATCTATAATATCGATAGCCCAGTTTCATCTAATAATTCCTACATAAAAACTCAGACGAAGATTTTTTATCGATTTTCCATTTAGGCTCGAAGCAAGCATCCACAGATTCTCCTTGCCGAATGAAACTACCGCCGAGTTTAGTGAATGTTCTGTACCACTGACACAAGTTCTCTGTTTTGTTTTCCTTCTGGTACGCAATACAACTATAATGCATTGCCCTAAATAGCACCGCGACCCTTCTTGCCATAGGTTCAACCGTCGCCATCAACGCTGCCATCTACATCTCTCCTCTTATCTCGCAGGCAGAGAAACAGAAGGAATCCCATAGTTGCAAGCAGAGCAAAGTAACACTGTATTCAAAAAATAACCCTTTCATTTGAATGGACCAAGAGAAAATTTGAACAAGCAACAGAAACATTTGATCAATGTTTCGACGAAGCTATTTTACAAATTGGTTGGCGATAGACGACTTCTATCGATTTTTCCCTGAAGACCTCATTGCTGATTTAGGTAACAGCTAATTTATATAGCGTTCAAGCAAATGGCAACTCAATAAAGGCAACCAAAGAAGATATAAGATGATAATTATCAAGTGTATCCCGCTCTTGTAAAAAAAACTGACAAATGTCGATCACTGCAGTTCGGGATTAGGTAGCTGAACAAAACAAAATAAAAGAACACCAGCAACTGAAAGGCCCATAGATGCTATCAGATACAACGCTGTAGATCATTGGCAGGAACACACCAAGTATCAGAGGTGCAAATATTGCAAAAAGGGTCAGGCAAGCACGAATTGTACTGATTATAATGTTTATTGTGTTGGTTTGCGCCAGTTCTCGTTCGCTAAGGAGAGCGGGGTATGTGGCTAAGAGAAACTGTTTTGTAGCTTACTTTACAAACTGGTTAATGATAATATAATTCGGTAATATTTTTTATTATATTATGAAGCATATTTGATTGCCTTTTTATTTTGATCATGGTGTGCCAAAGTACATTTTTGTATAGTATACTATACGTCCCTTAAACAGTTAATTTAGTAGTGTCGGAAGCAATGTATAGTATAATATACATTAATTATCTCAAAGTACGGCCTAATGAGATTTTTTTTCCTATTTTTCCTAGTCTCATTCAAGGTCTAAAAAGCATAATCAGATATAATTTTGATATTTTGATTCCCTAAAATGTCGTGCGACTTTAAGGGTTAAATAGATGATTTCAACTTGTACGTTTTTAATAAATAAAACTTTCACTCAAATGTAACTTTTGTTTTCTCTGTAATAAAGAAAACTTGCGTGGCTCGAACGCTATCCACGAAAAGACAAAAACAAAAGAAACCTCATTCTTTTAGTCTATGGCCGATAGCCACTTGTTTGATGCGCGCGCATAGGAAAGCTGATTAATGTTTCCCGCTATTGCGAATGTTTTTCACAACTCGTTTTCACTGTTGAAAATTATTTTTAAGTACCTATTATTTTCTTCACAAGTGTGTTGAAAAACGTCGTATGATACACGTGTGTATTGATGATTACCGTCCTCGGCTCTCTTAGGACCCTCACCTAACGGCTCGGGTCTCAATGGCGCCTCAGCGGTAATCACCAACATTACACACTTGTACTATAATGTACTATTATTGTACTATCCAAGACTTAATAATATGTGTTAAGCAAATAAACAAAAACGACGCTGCGTCCAGCAGTGGACGTCTTTCGGCTGAAATGATGATGATGAAATAAACATAATTCTTCTATTCCTTTCTGAAATGTACCTGCTAAAATGATAAGGTGACCATGACACACTTACCCTGTGGTATAGCCTTTACATTATCTTCTTTTCTATCTCCATCTAACTGCGTCCATCTCAGGCCCTCCTTCTTTCGCAGCTTAACTTCTATTTTGGATGGGGTGACAACATGAATACACATGTTAGGTACTACTTCATGTGCTAGGTCTAATTCTAGACTGTATTCTGAGTCCGATTCGGGTATAGCACTTGATAGGGATAACTGTAATGACAATATATTTTGCTGTTTTTATAAGGATTACGCAATGCAGTTCTTAGGACTGATTTTTCAATGGTCAGATACCTAACTTTTCTGTGAGTGTGATACATTTTTCAACTAAATGCTCCAAATCGAATCTGAAATGTTACATCTAATATATAAAATTCTCGTGTTGCGGTGTTTGTAGTTAAACTCCTCCGAAACGGCTTGACCGATTCTGATGAAATTTTGTGTGCATATTGGGTAGGTCTGAGAATCGGACAACATCTATTTTTCATCCCCCTAAATGTTAAGGGTTAGAGTAGGTGTAGGGTAGGGTAGGTGTAGGGTAGGTGTAGAGTAGATGTAAGGTAGGTAAATAGGTAGATAGGGACAGGACAACGTCTGTCGGGTCAGCTAGTTATAATAATAATAATAATATGTGGGGACATTTTCACACACGGCCATCTGACCCCAAACTAAGGAGACCCTGTACTATGGGTGTCAGACAGCTGATATACATACATACATTACAGGCAAATGCTTGTCAAGTCAGGGAAGCAATACCACAGAATACGTACATACAGAAGGGACACTCCCTTCCCCGCGCTATATATAAACCTCTTTACATAATAAATATTATAATATTACTTTTATGTCATTACAGAGTGACATGACAGACATGAGTATTCAAAATCAAATATCATTTATTTTATTTCTTTAAGAAATAAATAATTGAACGTTTGGACAAGATCACTTCATAATAATGCTCGAAACGTTCGGGTAGTGCCGTCGTCGTTCGGTTCACCCGACGCAAAGCGCTGCACTTTTCGCGCCATTTTGTACGCCACGACATCCAACTGATTCAACCCTACTAAAATTGACGCACACATTTGCACGTGTACAGACGTCATTTGGTTTTGTAGTAGTAATAGGTAATTATTTTGCAAGTTTTGTATGAAGTGTCCGAGGTGTGGCAATACTATAATGTAATGCTCAAAATCGAATCTCAAATGTTACATTCCAGGCCTCCAGGTGAGAAAGCACCTTTATTTTAAGTATTTGATACTTACACTTCTTTCTCCATAATTGACTTTAACTTTATCTTTGGGGGCGTTCTTGACTAATATTGCGATGACAACTTGCGACTCTGTTTGATACCAATCATGTTTTATCTTATGCCGCACTGGCTGTAAACAAATAATAATATTAAGGGAATCTGTCAAATTCTAGGATTTATTCAAGAGCTCTATCTTTCCCAAGTTTAGTTTTGCCCAGCTTGCCAAAGTCAAAGTTTGAATCATTCATCCAATTTTTCTTTTTAATATTTTAATATGCGTTTTCCATAACACCTACTGCAATCGCCAACATGCATCAGCCAAGCATGGCAATCATAGCTGAACTCCACCTTGGACCTATGCCCAGCAGTGGGCGTTTAAAGGTTGACACGATGAATATGTGGTTAGCCACAACTCAAATGATGATGCGGCCTAAGGCGGAGCACGCTTTCCTAGGATAAACCGGTTCACTTGGGGAACAGAGAGGCAGGCAGTATTTGTAATAATTTTGGCAGAAATAAACTTAATTATAAACAGTAAAAATAAATTCAAAATTTCACAAACAGCCATAATGTGAGTTATGACAATAAACTCTGACCAACATTGATGAGATGTATTTCTGTTTCCATAGTAGCAATTTCTGTTTAATCAATTACCCAACTCCTTGACATTCAAGGTAAAATATGGTGTAATTGAACAAAATGCTTTGACTTTAGATCTCCATGTATGGATCACCCTTTATTCTGCCATCGAGGAAAATATACAAACTGTAAGAAGAAGTAGCACAAAGCTACATTCCAACCCATGGAGAAGGCATTTACTGAACTATAAATCATTCTTATTAGATTAGCAACCTTGTGCTCATTCATTACAGCACAAATTAACATCATCATTAAATAACTACCTCGCTTTTGAAATAAAAAGGGTAATATTTTTTCAAGACTTGTCAAGGTGTATTACATATCTAAGCCCAGAAGCTGAAAACTCCCCATGGCAACCGATTTTCAGATATTAGCGCAAATAATCATTTTATTAAGGTAATACTGCTATTCAATCTTTTTGTTTTGGTTGAGTTGTTTCAGTCTTGGAGCCGTAAGCCAGTCAGTTATTTTAAAATGCATGATGCAGGCATAATTTTCAAATTGGGCGTTTCTACTTGATGAGCATGGCTACAAATTTCATAACTAGGTTTAGGAAATCCTCGAATAGGCACTTGGACTGCACTAAGTTACACAAAAGCAAGAAAACCAATAAATTTTTTGAGTAGAAATTGCCTCAGATTCTAATATGAAAATATATCTATAAAACCTTACCTGAATAATCGCATTATCCTGAGTTTCAGTCATATTTTCTTCTCTGAAGCCCAGAAAAATTTGAAGTTCCAGAAATCTTGAAAAATATTTATTTTTACACCGACACAAATCAGCAGATTTTTCTAGACTAATAGGGTGCGTTCAGATCAGAAACTTTACTTGAGATAAATAAATTACTAGGTCTGTGGTCATGTGTTTATTAGATTTTAAGCAACCGGAAAGTTCAAAACTTTTATAGTTTGGACGAAATTTAATCCCACAAAATACTTACCGATAAAAATATTGATATTTTATTTGAGTTACTTGTAGTTTTTATAAATTCCGACTGCTAAAGTTTTAAACATTGTTAATTTGCATTTATAGTTTTGTTATAAATCAACGATTTACTTTTTTTTGGTTTTGGTTTCTGAATGTTACAAGCTGATGCTTCATTATACGCATGTTCCGATTCCAGGCATGGGCATCGAGTGTTTTTACGTAGCCGACGTCCTGTTATGTTCTTCTTAACAGAGTTTTTATTTGTATGAGAACTATTTTTTATTTCATTTCTGTATTTAATTAGGTTTGTAGACTTTCCTGATGAACTCATAAATCTACATTTGGTAAGTATGTAAAAATCTCATACAGTGAAATAGAACGTAAACGTCCAATTCATACAATTTACAAACAGCTGTGAATTGTCATCACAGAGTACATTATAATATACTGATTGTCATCAAAATGTCAGATGTCAGTCAGTCAGTTAATATTTTGAGAATTTTCCTGAACATAACTTTGTCGCAGATATTATTGTATGATTAAATATTGCTTTGACCGAGAGTATTTTATAAACTCTTTAGGATCTTCTTTTTATTTTAGGTCATATGATGCGGGTAAGCAGTAATTAAAGATTTTTATGCAAACTTTCTTAGGTGGTTAAGTATGTATTTGCATTTAATTTGTTATTTACATAATATTTGCATTATTTGTAGATGTCTTATCATTAAGACTATAAACTTTGGAAGGTCAAGTATTATTTTACTAAGGTTTGCTTGTGATTGACGCCATTTTTTGTAGTTTTCATGTCCAAATAAATTAATTTTTTAAATTGTACTTCCCAAAACATTGTAATATTTGGAGGATATACATTCATAGTCCTTTATTCGCTAGCAAATACATCACATAGGTAACATTTATTGTACCTATTGCCAATGTGTGTAGTTTCTTGTCCCAGGCAGTTAAAAAAATACTGCAATTATTAATTTCTCCAAATAGTAGCTAAAAGCTGTTGGTTTGGTGTCTTTATTTCTGTCACAAAAGCCTTCTATACAGGAATAAACATCACTGAAGTACTTTTCCAGAATTGGCACCTGAAGTTATTTAGAAGAGTGACACATTTACATTTCATAAGACAATCAAGTAACCACAGTATGGCTAGTATTAAGAAGATTGCAGTTTGTCAGATGACATCCATTGCTGATAAAGCAGCAAACATGAAAGTTATCAGCAATTTAATCAGCGAAGCAGCCAAAGAGGATGTGCAGGTATGTTATGAGATTTTTTTTCAACATTTTGGTCTCCCCCAAGGGGGGGGGGGTTCAGCCATAAATGGCCATGTCTGGCCAATGCATGTTGGCGATCGCAGTAGGTGTCTACGACACCCATGGATACAAATGTCGTGGTGCTATTCATGACCAACACCACACGGCTATTTTGCTTCAATTAATGTATAAAGAAGCTTATTTTGTTTTGCGTAATTCAAAATGTGAAATAGCTGCTATATCAAACCTTACTAAAGCTGTCTTACTATGAACCCAGTTCTTACTTAGTCCAAAGATCTAGGTTGTGTGTGTAAGTTAATGTGTGTAACACATACACACACTATAAATTTCTCCTATATTGTTACAGGAGAAATTCATAGTGTGGGGCTATGTTTTATTAAAATAACTTTTATTTGACCCAGTCATTTTATTTTGAACTGTATGTAGGTAAAGTACTCTGTAAAGTTAGAGAACTTTATCTTTATCTGAATAAAGTTGAAAATGAAATAACTGACTAATAGGTTAAAGCTAGCACAAAAATTACAATTTGGTTTGTGAATGATCAGAATGAGTTCTATATGTTGATAACTGATTTCTAACAAATGTGGCATTATTTTGAAAGCAATCTTTACTACTATTCATGTGTTTGTGGTTACAGATACCAGCACGGATCTTGAGCGCTCGGCGGTAGAGTGGGGATAGCTTTGCTCATCGCGACGCGCGACGGGCCAATCACTGTACGACAATATATATACCCCGCTACCGCGCCCCACTTCATACCACCAAAGGGACCCAATAAGTCACTTTTGCGCAGGTGAAGGCCAGCGCTCAAGATCCGTGCCGATAATTGTAATAGGCATAAACCGTTAATGGCTACATAATGAAGGATTTACTGCACCACAGCCTCTAGTGGGCCCAAGATAGAAAATATTTGATTCAAGCTGATTTTTAATGGGAAATACGATTATTCTATTAGCATTTTGCTTAATTTTTTTATAACATAAACAATTAGTATCTCTTTATTAATGGGGAAGCGCCAGGGCAGGGTAGGGTAGGGAAATGGTCATCAGGTAATATGGAAATAAAAAATAATAGACAAGCAAGTAACAAATATGCAATTGAAGTCATCACCATAACTTTCCAAGTTAACATAATCCGTAATTGTCTTATTTTCATTTCACAGAGGTATTATAGTGATTTTTAATCATATTTTTGTTATTATGGTAAACGTGTAAACGTCCCGTATATTCCACTTACTTTAGTTCCTCGAGATGATGTCGTGTAAGTCACCGCCTGCACCATCATATAGCTGCTTATCCTTTTCCCAACTAAATCGGTTTGCCTTCCAATCTAACAAAATGCAGCTGTATATCAGTATTTTCCATGCAGTTACTGCCTTTCTGACCTTCACAACCCAGTTACTGGGTAAACCCTTAAATACTAGAGTTTCGGGCTTCTGGCCACCCTTACGGCCCGGGTAGTCGGAAAGAGTAACGACTGTCAGAGATATAGGAATGAGAGCTGGTATTAATGACTTGATGTGCTATCCGAGGCACAGGGCGGTATGAAATGGATGGTCACCCATTCTTAGTCTGTCCTAAGGAAGCGTTGCTTGACCTTGATCCATGGTGTTTTCTTTTTCAGATGCTATTCTTTCCGGAAGCCTGTGACTACCTATGTGATAATAAAAAAGATACACTACAACAGGCTGAGCCCATCTTAGGGGGCGCCACAGTTGGTGGGTACAGAGAACTGGCAGCTAAACATAATGTTTGGTTGTCTATGGGTGGAGTTCATGAAAAGGTTTGTATGTTATTATGAGTTATGTCTGTATATGACCTGATAGTGTAAATAAACAGTCACAGATACTGTCATAAAAAACTTATAAGAATCACTTGAGCGTCATTCACTTCGTTCCTTCGCAGTGTCGCAGTGTGTGTGTGTGTATGTATTTTTATGAGTTTAAGTTTCTAAATAGTTCCAGGACATATTCGAGAACATTCTAGCGTATACGGGAATGGTCTTGAATGTTGCAACACTACACTTAACCATATAGAAAAATGTCCGTGATGTATGACTATATTTTCACATTTCTTCTCAGTCTTATCACAGGCAACAAAGGCTAGACTGCTATAATGCTATAACTATAAAAGTATAATAAAACCTTCATCGTATTTCTTTAAGTTCGCTAAGATTGTGTTATCATCTTAAAGTAGACGCGCAGTGATAACAGGTGCTTAGAGATAACATTATGTCGCTAAAAATTACGTTTATTTACTAACGCTACGTATATCTGCTAACTTCCAAGACAATGCGTGTCAAAACGTGTCATGTCCGCCATTTTGTGTATCAGTTATGTGACTGAAATAAGGTTCATATTTGTATGAAATCGCATCATCGGATGGATGCGGGCTCCCAAGACCAGTTTGATTGGTGATAATTGGGGATGGCCTACGTTCAGCAATGGACGGCAATAGGTTGATATGATTGAATGAAATAAGTCGAAACGCGTACTAAGGTTCGACTTTTAATTCTATTCAGTAACTCGACAGTTGAAGGCATACCAGAAATTGACAAAAAAAAAGGTAGTGAGGTGGTGTAAGAATGAACGAAATTGAATGAACTTAAATAATGTGCAAACATATTATTTGAAATTTAATAAATTTTATACACTATTAAAAATCTATACACACACATCACACCCATCTATATCTTTACACTATTTAAATGACAATAGTCAAAATGGTAAAATAATATGTTTTTTATTCTGTTTCTATTAGAAGAAAAAGAAAGGAAATTATTTTAATTATTAATTGTTATTTTATTACACATCTTACATAAGAACATTTAAAGTTTTATTTAAATTGAACTATTTTTATCATTCGTTCGTTACGCAAAATCGTTCACTACCCCAACACTAATAATTTTAGTGTGGTATCTTTATTATTCTTTAAAGTGTCATGTTTCTGAATAGAATTAAAAGTTGAACCTTATTTACAGACATTTGACAATTTCAAATGCGATTACCTATTGCGATTCAATTCGTTGTCCGTCCGTCTGTCATTGGACGGTATCTTAGCCCTGTGACAGACGAACGGACAAACGGACAGATGGATAACAGAGTAAGAGGATCCAGTTTGACACCCTTTATTTATACTTTATGCTTTAAGGTAAAAAGGTGGACTACCTACCCTATACCTTTGGCATTCTCTACCAGTCAACCAAAGGTTGTTTGACAAGATCTTTTCCAACCGCTAACAAGATCTTTTTTTCATTTTTCAGGACAACGAAAACCCGTCAAAAGTTTGCAACACACACATAATCATAGACAATAAAGGGAACCTAGTACAGGCTTACCGGAAGTTGCACATGTTTGATGTTGAAATACCAGAACGTAATGTTAGGTTGAAGGAAAGTGACTTTTGTACACCAGGAGAGCATATAGTTGCCCCAGTTGATACTCCTATCGGGAAAGTTGGTGAGTTTTTAACCGACTTAAAAAAAAAGGAGCTTCTCAATAGGGAACATTACGCGAAACTCGGCGCAGATGGCGCCACTAGCACATTCCGTAAATCATAACCTCGTATTCTTGTTATATTATGTTATTAATTTTAATAACTAGGTATTTTGTGAAAATATATCAAAGTTTTAATTAATCTTACTTACCTAACTGTACTTTAACCATATTAAGGCGTCCTACGACCATTTAAAAGTGGATTCTAGGTTATGCTCAGAATAAAATCATATTTGGTTGTGTAACATGATAAATGTAACAAACGTTATTCTGTAAATGCGACTATCTCACCTGAATACTTAACCTGAACATATTTTAGAGTGATTTTTAGCTGCTTCCCAAAGTTTTCGAACACATTCTTCTTCATTTCTTCAACGAAATACACAGCACTGATACATTATTGTAAAATATAACACACTTCCCAATTTTGTACTTAATTAAAGGCAGAATTTCACGCTTTGAACGACTCGCCGATAAACTGTTTACGGATTGTGCTAGTGCTGCACTCTGGTGCCAGAACATTGTAGTAATATCCCCTATTCAACTATGTTTTTTTTGTATATTTGCTATGCGATTACCTACTCCGCCAATAGGGTATTACACCCATTTTTAAAAAGTGTCTCAATTAAATTCTGCGGTGCTAATATGCCACAAAGAAAACTCAAAATTTTTATTCAATCGATAAGTGCCATAAAAAGTCATCTAATTTCTACATTTTCAAATTTTGCGCGTAGTTTGACAAAAACGCCTAGTAGTGTACGCCATATCGCTCTGTGGAAATGACGTCAGTTTGCTGTGTAGTCAAATGCGCTGATATTTTGTATGATTCTTGTATATAATTTTAAAATAAATAAAATAATGTTAAGTAGTAGCTGTAATCATTAAAAAAATATATGGTTACGAAAATAATAAAAGTTTAAAGTCTATATATACGTCAATTGTTTGACTGACAGTTGACAGTTTTTTGTTTTAAGTTTTTGAAAAAAAGATAGGGGTGTTAAAAATAACTGAATCAAGCTATTTACAATAATTAATTGCTATTTTCAGGAATCTGTGCAAGTACACTAATTCTTAAGGTGGGTACTGACCGGTGTTACAGGCCGTAATGTACCAGCGACCATGTTACGTTACGCCGTGTTCTATTCTGCGTGTAATATGCTCGTTACGAGCGCCTTGTTTCCCCGTACTGACTGCACGAACGCTCGCTGTGTAACACGTTACATTACGCCCCATAACGCCGGTCAGTACCCAACTTTAAAGATTTTTTTTTAACACCTGATATACATCGCCTGCTAAAATCATAAGTAATTCTCCTATTGGCTTTGCTGTAACCAGGTGAAAGGTATACTTCCTTAAAATTTGATATTTCTTCTTTCAGGTCTAGGAATATGCTACGACATGCGTTTCTCAGAACTCAGTACTTCGCTCAGTATAATGAAGGCAGAAATACTGACTTTCCCTTCAGCGTTTACGCAACACACCGGAGCAGCGCATTGGCATGTGTTACTCAGGTAAGTGTGGAAATAGGTAGGGTCATCTGCGCGTGAGTTCGATTATAGTGCACAAGTAGTTGCGCGGGTACAAATCCACTCTCTCGTCCCTTCCTCTGGGTTTTTTCATTTATCTATATAATAAAAAATAAATCGTTGATCGTTTGTCTCGCTAAAACTCGAGAACGGCTGGACCGATTTCGCTAATTTTGTTCTTGAAATAGTAGTGTCAGCAAACAGCAAACCACGGTCATGGCACGTTTTTGGTTTTTTGACGTGGGTGTCAAAAGGTTAATAGATATAAGAAAGTTGAGCTAAATGGTGCTGATCCACGCGTCATGCTCGTGAACGGGCGCTGTCAGTAGAGATTGGTCAGCTCTTAACTGCCATGGACTTTATCTTGCTTCTTTTTTATATTTTGTATTGCTAGATTAGCTTCTTAGTTTTCACATATAGAAGCAGCAAGAATTATGTAACCAGTATTTTGTACAAAACTTGATTTAATAGAGTGTCCGTGGAGTTTCTTGCTCGTTCTTCTCCATAGAGACCTGCCTATGTTTTGGAACAAGCAACTAGCTTCAACTTATTGACTAACTGAGCGACTCCTTGACAATTCGAAAGTGTCAGTGTTTTAATTGAAATAAATGCTTTGACTTTGGCTTTGACTTTGACTCTGGCTTTGACTTTGACTTTGAAAAAAATTTTAATTGCGATTCTTGTTTCCAGAGCAAGAGCCATTGAGAATCAGTGCTACGTCATAGCAGCAGCTCAATCAGGTGCCCACAACGCGAAACGCAAGTCCTACGGCCATGCTGTCTGTATTGACCCTTGGGGCGAAGTCCTGGCCGATTGTGAGGAGGACTCCCCCTGTTATAAAGTGGCGGAAATCAGTGAGGACAAGTTAAAAGAGGTCAGGAGAAATATGCCAGTTTTTCAGCATAGAAGGTAGGATTTTATGTTTTTTTTTTCTATATTTTTTAGGGTTCCGTAAACAGGGTAAAAAAGGGACCCTATTACTAAGACTCCACTGTCCGTCTGTCTGTCTGGTTGTCTGTTACACACACGGTTCTCATGAACCTAGACAGTTGCAATTTTCACAGATGATGTATTTCTGTTGCTGCTATAACAACATATACTGAAAACAGAATAAAGTAAATATTTAAGCGGCATGCAACAAACATGATTTGTTGCCGTTTTTTTGCTCGATGTCTAATGTTGTATAGATACTGAGTACGGAACCCTTCGTGCGCGAGTCCGACTCGCACTTGGCCAGATTTTTTGTATTTTTTGTGTCATTATATAGGTTAAATAGGGTATTCCGTATACCGTATACCCTATGTATTACACCCATTTTTGAAAAGTGTGTCAATGAAATTCTGTAGTGCTAATATGCCACCAAAAAAAAACCACAATTTTTTATTCAATCGATAAGTGCCATAAAAATGCATCTAAATTTTCAATTTTCAAATTTCGCGCGTAGTTTGACGAGAACGCCTCTTACTGGACGCCATATTGCTCAGCGTAAATGACGTCAGTTCGTTTTGTATGAAATGAGCTCGTATTAAATTATGATAATTGTATATAATTTAAAAATAATTAAAAGCATATTTTGTAATAGGTGTAATAATGAAAAAATTACGTTGGTTACGAAAATAATAAAAGCATAAAGCCTAACCGACCCCAACATTATCCGCCTAGCCTTTATCCCAACTAAGGTGGGGTCGGCTTCCAGTCTACCCGGATGCAGCTGAATACCAGCGTTTTACATGGAGCGACTGCCTATCGGACCTCCACAACCCAATTACTGGGTAACACGATGCCCCTTGTTAAGACTGGTTGTCAGACTTTCTGGCTTCTGACTACCCATAACGACTGCACAAAGATCTACAAATGACAGCCGGGACCAACGGCTTTACGTGCTTTCTGGTACACGGAGGGAACTCGGTATGAAAGGGATGGTCACCCATCCACAGACCGACCGCGGCTACCGTAGCTTAACGTTTGACCGATCGATCTGTACGGCTTTAACTTAGCCGCGAGCTCCTCCGAAACCGACCCCAACATAACTGGGAAAAGGCTTGGCAGATGATAATTCATGTTTTAACGAAATAATTTTGTATCTGCTTTTTTCTCTATTAAGATAAAATAATTTACTTCGCAAATATGGGTACAGTACATTATTTCAAATACAAGGTTACAGTTGAGACACATTTTACCATTAGGCATGCGAAAGGTACAGGGACTAGCAAAATAAAGAATGGTTACTGTTTAAGCGAATATGTTATGTACCTAGCTATCGCTAAGGGACAACCATACAATCCACTAGAAGTGTCGTGAAGTTTAGTGAAAAATAAATCTTAGAACCAACCACACATTTCTTTTAAAATCACTGCAAACTATTATAAACCTTATCGCCCTAAGCAACATATTAATGGTAGGCGGAACATTTCAAAATTATCAAACAAATGCATTTTCTTTATCTGCAAAAAAACTCTGAAATTACAATAGGTTTTATTCACTAAATAGGAACTTAGCTTTTTTTAACGGTGCACTTAATAGCTTCTTTGATCCCATTGGGTGTCCTAGAATAGCCCCCCCCCCCCATTTCATCCCGAGGGTGTCGTCGGAGGCGACTAAGGGAAAATCCGGAAGTCGGGCAGCAGCGGCGGGTAGTTAACAACTTCACTGCGATCCCCAAGACGCCTGCCAAACCTGGCAAACCCCCCCCCCCCCTTATGGGGGAGGCCTTTGTTCCACAGTGGACGTCTGCAGTGGAGCCTGAAGATGATGATGATGAATAGCTTCTAAGATTTAGGTAATTTAGTTTGAAGTGGCCATTATTATTTGGCAAATACGACTACTTTTAATCTGTTTTATTTTTCAGAAGAAATGTATACTCTCTTTACACTCTAAGCGTGCGTAAGGATCTTCTACCTAGCCACAAAAAACCGTCCAACTCTTCTCCGTCTTCTTCTGCCAATCCGGACACTGAAGTTACTCCGGGCGAACCGTGCTACGTTTTCGGACACGTGAAAGTCCCCGAATCTTGTGTTTTCTACAAGTCGGAGCTAACTTATGCTTTTGTAAATTTACGGTAAGTAAAAAATTTATCGTACATTGCTGGTGATAATTGTTGGAGATATGTTTCTTTGAAATTGTTTTGACTGATAGTTTTAACGTGTGTTTAAGAACGTTTAAGGGAAATTGTGTCTTATTTCTTGAATAGTAAGTTCGATGATTGATTAAATAATCGTTTTGGAATGACAAGAAGGCTTGCCTACAATATCGCTAACCTTGATTCCTTCTTATACAAGGACCACAAAGAGAAGCACAATTTAATCGAATATCAAACCTGTAAATATTAAAATATAGGCGGAAATCACACAACTAGAGAATCCAAGCGGACAGAACCACGTTTAAATTTATTTTCGACGTTATTATATTATTTTAAGGATGATATTTCTTCGATAGATATTATAGAAAATAATGCCATAATTTCATTTCAAAAGTAAACAACAACTAAAATAAAATCGGCGTTACGCCCTTTGGATAAAGTTCTTATTTAAACTACTTATATAAAATTAGAGCACATTTTCACAATGCGCGCTCATTTTCTGGGGAGTTTTTTAAATTATAGTCAAAAAATCTTGGTTTTTTAAATTGATAATCAAAAAGCCATGCATAATTTATTATGGACATAATTTACAAGGTTGAAATTTCTTTGCAGGTGTGTACTGCCTGGTCATGTATTGGTAGCACCGATCAGAATGGCGGAGAGAAACAGAGATATGACAGAGGAGGAGGCGACTGATTTTTACAAGAGTGTACGAATTGTACAGAGGGTAAGTTCTATAACTTTATTTTCATACCTTTAAGTTATATTTTTATACGTTGCCTAAAATACCTTGTCATGCCGATGCCGACTATGGGAGCCGGGCCTTAGATGAAATATACGTTCGAATTTAACTCCCCGCACTCCGCGCCCCCTCGACCAAAAAATATTGTATATTTTTATGTTACAGTTAATGGAAAACGTCCACGGCGCGGATTCCTGTACAGTCACGATACAAGATGGAAGGAACGCGGGACAGACTGTCAAGGTATTAATATGCCGGTGGCGGTCAAAGGGTTAATTTGACGTAATTAATATAATTATTGAAAGATTGTGGGTTGACTGTTTTGGCAGTACCTACTAAATGTTTTTTTTTTTTAATTAGTGCATTCTTTTGTTACGTGTGATATCAAGTGAAGTCTAGTATTGATAGTTTTGTGAAGAAAAAAAGGTTTTAATCAGCAGTTCCGTAGTTTTTACATTTTTACTACACACACATCCACACAGCCCACACACACCCGCAAACGCACGCACTCTCCTTTTTATATGTATAACTTGAATTGTTGTCAATTATTTCAGCATCTCCATTGCCACATAATGCCAAGAAAAAAAGGAGACTTCATAGAAAATGACCTCATTTACTTGGAATTAGCCAAACATGATCAGTAAGTACCTAATCCTCAATACTAAATAGGGTGAATTATGCCCAGTTTCTGAGGTGATTTAACTGGACTATATCTATTCGATAGTGCTATTGGTTCGATATTGCGTTTCCGAGCACTCAGTTAAGGAAGAAAATCACTCAAATAGATAACTTCGTCGAATGAATAGCAATCAAAAGTTTATCCGAACCGGGTATTCATGACCAATACTTTAAGAGCGGCCAAACCGCCGTAATTGTCATACAACCGCTCGTACGTGATTATGGTGTTAAAACAAATGTTTCTCCAGATATTTCGAACACACAGGTATCTTGTGGTTTATATCTATACCCTGTTCACATTAAGATTAGACATAAACACAAACCTTTTTCACAGTCCCTTCAACCGATTTTAACTTCTATTCCGTAGGCTTAAGCAAAAAAGGCAAAAAAGGCAAAAGGCAAAAAAGTGGTTACAATAACAACTGTTTACTGCAGTTGCCATTTGTCATGCCACCAACGCATTATGAGTCAAAATCGGTTGAACGGACTGTAAAAAAGGTTTTTGTAAATGTCTAATCTTATTGTGAACAGGTTTCTATGTAGGTAATAAAAAAGATACTTTTTTGTTACTACGCAAAATACGCGCTGAGATGTGGAGTGGACACCAGTCCGTTATACCATACCATACTTTTTTGTGAAACGAATTTAGTAAAGACTCGGAAAAAAAAAGGAAAAAAAATCAGCTTAAAATCAGTTTTTTTTTCATGTAGGTACAGTTACCAGAAGAGATAAGTATCCATGTCATCGGGAATAGTTGAAGTTTACTTAGAAACCAATGGAGGCTTTCAAATAATAATAATAATAATAATAATAAGGAAGGATGGCACGGTTGACATTTGTCGGGCATGTCACCGGCCGGGTGAATCAATCCGTCATATTATCTCTGGATGTTCTCGTCTTGCTAACGAAGAGTACTTGCACAGGCACAACCTTGTGGCCAGGATTATCCATCAGCAACTTGCTCTGAATTACAACCTCGTGGAATCAGAAGTTCCATACTACAGGTATGTGCCCGATCCAGTTCTTGAAAATGGCAATGTCACATTGTACTGGGATCGATCCATCATCACTGACAGGACTATTGTAGCCAATAAGCCTGATATAGTGGTGGTGGATCGATTGGAGAGGCGCGCAATGATTATTGACATAGCTGTTCCTCATGACGAGAACCTCATGAAGGCCGAGAGAGACAAGCAGATAAAGTATCTTGACTTGGCCCATGAGGTTGTCGACATGTGGAATGTGGACTCAGCGATCATTGTGCCGATAATTGTTACAGCCAATGGCTTAATTGCCAAGAGCCTCGACCAACATCTAAGGAGGCTCTCGTTAGACGGCTGGATCAAGGGCTTGATTCAGAAGGCAGTACTTCTGGACACGGCCCGCATTGTCAGGAGGTTCCTCTCTCTGGAGCCCTGACCGCCGGTAGCTTGGACCCTGTTCCCGATACCGGTGAGGTACTATTTTTTTATATTTTTAAATGTTTTTGTTTTTATATGAATATTTAAAAATGTAATTTAATATGTATATAAAATAAATGAATGTGAATAATAATAATAATAAGTATTTATTTCATAAGACAATAAACATTGCACTGCATACATTGTTGGTTATAAATATCACACTGTAAGCACAATTATATAGACTCTATCCCTTAAACTAGGTCTAGCCTGTATCTTAAGAGATAAGGTTCAGCCAAATGGGTACAATAAATATTAAAATTGACATTCTGTAGCAAGTGAAACTGTGTCGATGTTACATAATTTAAAGTTATCCTATGAAATAAGTGTAGGTCGGTTACTTAGTGTGTAGTGTATGTGAGTAAAAGAGTGCATGTGTGTGTGTGTGTGTGTGAGTGTGTGTGTATATGTGCGAGGATTTTACGATTTGCATGTTTACGAGATGTATTCTAGAAGATTTTCCGTTGAGAGGTAGTCCTGTTGTAGTAGCCATTGAGTGATTTTGTGTTTTAGCGTGTGTCTGTTTAAATCAAGAATGTCTAATATTTTGTGTAATTTCTTATATATATAAGTACCTATGACGTAATATTGGCGTTTGGCAAATGCAGTTTTATGTGTTACGCCTGATGGGACATTTGTGCGTTTATTTGGGTTGGACCTGGGCATGCCTTTATGCGTTCTGAGGACAGACTGCAAGATGAATAGCTGTCTAACTGTTAATACCTTACATTCAGCATAAAGTTGTTTGGTTGGATATAGGTACGGTTTCTTAGACATAACTTTAAGTACGGCTCTTTGAGCTCGCTCTGCCCTCAGGAGATTGGTTTTAATAGCACCCCCCCACGCAGTAATGCAATATCCGATAATTGACTGACACAGAGCAAAATAAACCATTTTTAATGTGTCTATGTCAGCCGATTCTCTAAGGGATTTAAAAACATATATTAGACGCATTATCCTGCCAGTTACCATTTCTAATTGTTTGTCCCATCGTAAGCCATCATCTATTTGCAGACCTAGATACTTTACACAGTCACTTCTAGCTAGTGTAGGACATGAACACGGTGTCGGGGAGTTATGACAGGAGTGAGCAGTTATATTAAAGCTATGCGGTGGCTTGGTGTTACGTCGAATTGAGAAAGGAATGTAGCAAGTTTTATCCAAGTTTAATGTGAGTAGATTTTGGTGGAACCAGTACATTATACTATTCAGTGCTATTTCTGCTTTAGTTTTTCCTCTTCCCAGGTAGAACCATAGATGATAATCGCAGTATCGTCAGCGTAAGCGAAGATCTTGCAGTTAGGTAGTATCATCCTACAAAGGTCATTGACATAAATTTGGAACAATGTGGGACCTAATATACTTCCCTGGGGCACACCATATGTCACGATTTCCTCATCACTGAGATATGCATCTATTTTTACTTGCTGAGAGCGATTCTTGAGGTAATCTTTAAATATGTCGAGTGCCATGCCACGTACACCCAGAAGCTCCAATTTTGAGATAAGTTTGGGAACAGAAACTGTGTCAAAAGCTTTCGACAGATCCAGAAATATACCCAAACACTTAGCCCCACTATCAAGTTTTCTCGCAACAAATTGTGTGAGATCCAGTACAGCATCTTCCGTCGACACCCCAGACTTGAAGCCATACTGGTTCTCAGCAATAATGTTATGCTTACGTAAGAAACCACTAAGTTGTCTGTTAATGATCTTTTCAATAATTTTTGAAAGCGAAGGTAGGATGGAAATTGGTCTGTAATTGTTGACACAGGATCTGTTCCCGCTCTTATATATTGGATGGACTATAGCTTTTTTGAGTCCATCTGGAAACGTTCCCGATTGTAAGCAAAGATTGCAGATGTAAGTGATTGGTGGCACTAGTATGTGGCGACAAATTTTCAGCAAGGTAGATGATATTCCATCCCAACCTACAGCACAATCATTTCGTAGTTGCATGATGATTGTTTCTACCTCACCTTCATCGGTGTCTAATACAACAAAGGAGCTAGCTGGAGGTGAAAAATTGAACTTTTCGGATAGATCACTTTCACTATCAAAGGGAGTATTAGAATAATCGTGAGATTTTAATATATTTGCCGCTAAATTTTTACCAATATTACTAAAAAAGGAACAAACTTGGTTCACGGAAGAGTGGCCGTTATCACCTACCTTTAACAATTCGTCAGGACTGGTGCGTACTTTACGAGTATTAGTGATTTCTTGTATGGTTTTCCAAAGAGCTTTGGGATTGTTTTTTGATTTTTCAAGTTCACTTTTCTCAAAGGCTATTTTAAGTTTACGGAGTAAATCATTACAGAAGTTCCTATAGCGAGTATATGTAAGTTTTAATATTAAGTTCTTTGGTGATTTATTTGATTTCATATGCAGCCTATCCCTATTTGTTATACATTTTAACAAGCCTGGTGTAATCCAAGGTTTTATAGTTCTCTGTTTCCTAGGAATTGTAATTTTGATGGTGTGTTTAGTTATCACGGAAGTCACTATCGATATGAACTTATTTAAGGCATAATTTGTATCATTAATTTTATAGATTTCGTAGAAATTTGTATTTTCTAGTTCAGACTTAATGGCTTCTAGATTAGGGCGGGACATAGTGTATTTTGGCTTTCGAGTTGGGTTCGCATTCGTTAACGTAAGTATAATTGGTTTGTGGTCGGTGATGTACGATTCTAGAATTAATGTGGTGGAAGGTAATTTGGACTTTAGCAAAATGTGATCAAGACAGTTTTCTAGTCTTGTGGGTATTAAGTGGGTAGGGAGTAGGCCATGGGAAGCATTCTGGATGAGATACTCAAAACTGTGGGGGCTATTGTTACCCGGTTTTATGTCGATATTGAGATCACCGATAAGTGCGATATTTGGAAAGGGGGAAAGTTCACCCAAGACGTTGTTTAAGCTGGACAGGAAATTTTCTATTCGGTCTATGGTGTTATAAGACGGCGAGCGGTAAATGGCTACAAAAGCAAACTTAGAGTCTAGTTGACATACAAGGGAGTTAGCGTTTTTAATACTAGGTTCCCAAACTGTGACATTTAATCCTATTTTAGTGTAAATTATTACACCTTCATTTTGATTTGATGTAACTTTAGTTGAGTGTGACAGAAAACCATTTGGTATCGGTGGATTATTTATTTTGCTCAGCCAGCACTCAGTTAACACAATAATGTCAAAGCTAATTTTGGTGGAGCAGATCAAAGCTTGTAGGTTATCAAAATTTTTCTTTACACTACGTATATTTATGTGTAATAATTTAATATTACTCTCGGAACCGTTAATATAACTACTACAGTCTTGTGGGTTACAAGAAAAAGAATTGTCCAGCCTATACACGTCCAAATCTTCATTAATATTTATTATAGTATCCATTTGTACTTAAAGTGATAACTAGTAATGGGCATACGGAGTCTGAATATTAATATAACTAGATGAACGATACCATCCCTCCTTGCTGAAATTATACTTATGTTTGTTTGTGTATATGTGTATGTGAATGTGTGTGTCTTGATCAGTATGTTTGTGGTTAATATTTTGATATAAACGTGTGTAAGAATGTTTTTTTTGTTATGTGTACGTACGTGTATGTATATTAATAAAATGTGTGTTAAGTCTAGTACTAAGTATTGACGATAGGGTGTAATTAACTTTAAGATATAAACAAAACTTGAGAACATAAATAACAGAGGAAGTCATATAATCTTCATACCAAGGTCTTGGAGACATTTTTCCGAATTAATAAGTAGCTGTTTGTCACCAACTGTTTTACGGAGGAAAATGTTCCCGTTGTTAATCCAGCAGAAAGTAAAGTGATTGTTCTTGGCGAATTCACGTGCCATATAGAAAAGCTTTTTGGAGCTGGCTGGTAATTGTTCAGCGACATAGACTGGCTGCCGTTTGCCAGGAATACCAATCTGCTCAGTGTTTAATTTATTCTCTTTGGTTTCTATGTTTTTATTGTAAGCCCGGACAGCAGATATTAACTTCTGCTTGGTTTGCACTGACGTAAATTCCGCTATAATTGGGCGTGTAGTGGTGGCCGGTGTAGATTTTCCAGGTAGGCGGTATATATCTCTTAATTCAGGTTCACTGATAGGAACTCCAACCAGTTTGCCGATGCTGCACACGGTTTGAATAAGGCCGCTTGTATTCTCGCTATCTGTCAGTGGAATGTTACGGATTTCCATACCGGCCGAGCGTGATTTAAATTGGAGATCAACAATCTTTTTTTCTAAGGTTTCTATGTAACAACGTTGCTCATGTCTTTCCTTTTTAACTTCCTCTACTTCTTTTCTTAATTCTTCAAAATTTTGATTCATAAAGGACATTGATCGGTCTATCCCAGCATTTGTCTTACAGATTTCGTCATTCGACTCCTGTATCTTAACGTTTTGTAATTTGATTTCGCGTATATCTGCCACTAACTTTGACAATATGGTAGATTGATCTTCCAGCTTTTTAGACAGACTAGTATCCTGGTGTATTTGTTGGTAAACACCATCCCCACTAGGTGGTGAATTTCCGGGTCTAGGGCGTTTGTTCCTGCTGGTGACATATTCACTACCAGCCGAGGTAATATCCGGTTCTGATTGTGTTTCACTCAGATTGACGCGCTGAGACTTCGGCGGAGTACGTTGAACACTTGACATAGCGATAGTAAACACGTATTGTAGGACGTCTTCGTAGCAGATGTGATGTTCGTAGCTTGATGGTCCGTAGCGCGTAGCCCGTAGCAGCACAGTGGCACACCGATGACGTCAGCCGCTCGTAGCGCCCCTCAAATTCGATGCTCGCTGCTACTTGCGCCGTGGCGCGGAGGTATGGCGCACGGTAGCTGTTCACTATCGCTCCACACGCCGCGGGTTCAAATCCCAGCCAATCACAATAGTTATGAAAACACGATTTTAATAGTTAGTATTAGAAATACTTGTATCTCACTCTAGTAACGCCCAGTGGGCGTATGTAACGGGTTAAGGAGCCTAAAGAGCGACAAGGAATTGAAATATCACAAGATGCACCAATCACAGAATTTACAATTAGAAGTCACTGGGACGAGCGACACACGTCCACTCGCTAAAATCGCTCGAGGCCGAATCAAATGAAATTTAATTACATCATTGAACTGTTTATTCTCTATTAATTGTATTTTATTTTATTCATAAACCCCCATCGGTTTCTGAGTAGGTATATTTTAACTATTCCTGGCGACATGGTTACTTATCTCATTTGGTGACCGTACATTGAAAAATTAAAAGAAAACATCGTCATAGAAACATAATAGAGATTCTAAATTACAAACATGTTTACTAAAAACTTGTAAGGCTTTTTCAAAAACACGTATTTCTTTAAATACGTTTTGTGAAATCTCCGCGCGCCAATTTTCATGCGATATTATCGCGTTCTCACTCACTCGTTTTTTTTCGAACATTGCGTTGGATGAAACAAAAAAGAAGCGTCAACTAACCTTTCAGACATTTATTATCCATTTTTTAATTGTTTAAACATGAAACTAAACTTTAGCAAATTAAACCTTATTCACATTGATTTTAGGTACAAAGGCGGTCACCCATCGAAGCCAGCGAGAACTCGTGAAGAAATGGTCTCAGAGGCTACATTGTTAAGATCAGAGTTACAAAAAATGCTGTTAGAGGGGGGGCATAGTTGATAAGTTAGTGATGTACAGGTAACAAAAAAAGCAAATCACCAGAGTCAACAGATATACTTGAAGTTTTCTTAAAAACCAATTTAGACCCCGCCTTGGGGTGTTAATGTATTCGGTATTTTTTTTCTTTCTCGTGGAACATCGGTAAAATTCCTTTGTTTTCAAAAGTTTTTTTGTTCAAAACTCCGTAATGATGCATCAAAAGAACAATAACAGTAACAATCTTCCACCCTACATTACTAAAACAATCCGTATAGCAAAAAGGTTTACGCTTAGACCAAGTTTAACCTTTTGAACCATAATATATCAGTAAAACAAAATGGTGCGCTCGGCGCCTAGGTACGAATTACGTATAGAAATCTGTCATCTGTCATGTAGTCTTGACCGTGACAGTAAAAAGGTCAAACCATCCAGCCAGTTTAAGATTTTCGATCTTAAAGAAAAAGTTTTGAAGAGCGTTTACGCTGCACGCTATCTCATGCAATGTTTCAAGTCCAAAATCTTGGATTCAAGGTTAGGGGGGTTCGGTTTTTGCACTTAGTCCTTTACATTGACCATTGTACGTGAGCCATGCCGGCCGTTATTCCAGCCAGCCCACCCCTCCAAAAGCAAATCAGTCTTCCCAGTCTTCTCAGGGCATCCGCAAGGGAGTTTGGTGTTCCAAGAGTTTCCTTGCGAATCTAGGTGACGCCCGTGCACTCAAGGAGTACATGCGCCACAATAGGGTATTTTACTCTATACGAGAAAAAATCTATAAATATATTATTGAGACAGTTTAGGCATAAAGCAGTCGGAAAATGTAAGTTTTAGTTCATAAAATAACAAAACCAATTTTTAAATTCAATTCAAAGTTTTCAGTATTTTAATCTGTTATAAAACACCATGAAATAGTAGCGGCCATGTTATTACGCCGTACGGCTGTGTAAACAAAAAATTGTCAACTGTCAGTCAATCGATTGGCGTAATATAGGCTTTGTACTTTTATTATTTTCGTAACTAACGTAATTTTTTCACTACTGCACCTATTACAAAATATGCTTTTAATTATTTTTAAATTATATACAATTATCATATTTAATATGAGCGCATTTGATACAGAATAAACTGACGTCATTTACGCTGAGCAATATGGCGTCCAGTAAGAGGCGTTTTCGTCAAACTACGCGCGAAATTTGAAAATTTAAAATTTAGATGCATTTTTATGGCACTTATCAATTGAATAAAAATTTTGTGTTTTTTTTGGTGGCATATTAGCACTACAGAATTTCATTGAGACACTTTTCAAAAATGGGTGTAATACCCTATTTCCTCTCCGCCTCCAGGCACACTCTGCAAAGAGGACTGTCAGTGATACCATAAAAAATCTTTGATTTTAATGAAACTTGATCTGCAAGAGAAATAAGCCCAAAGAGTCAATTGAGAATGTTTTTGATGCTACGTATCAAGTTTAAACAAATTCGTGTCATAATTATCAAAGTTTTGTACTTGAATGTCTGCATGCGGCGCATACACTCGTAATACCAAACTGTTTCGATGGTTTAAACGAAGTCTAAATATAAACCTTATTTAGTAATAAGGCGTGCCAAACATACGACCAGGTACGTAATCTATAAACATAACATTGATATTGAAACTGATATTTCAAATACTGTAAATTTATTAAGCAATACATATTCAATTTTTAGATTTAAATTATAAGTTAGCGCTCAAATAAAGAGATATTATAGAAATAAAGAGATATTTTTGTTTTAAAAATATATATGTATAAAATAAATCAATAGCATTGTAGTAGAATTTAAGAAAAATAAGTAGATTCAATGTTATTTTTTTATTATTAAGATTATTTAGGTTGCATCGTACCTATCTGATTCAAACTTTCAAACCAAAATTTCAAAAATTTTGGCTTTGAAAGAAATTCCAGCCATTGAAAGAAATTCCAGCCTTGAAAGAAATGTTGGTCTTGAAAGAAATGTTGGTCTTCAAAGAAATTTTGATCCAGAAAAAAAATTTTAGTCGTGAACGAAATGCTGGTCTTAAAAGAAATTTTGCTCTTGAAAGTTAATTGCGTTGTTGTATTCCGGACTGAAGGGTGTGAGTATTGATGTAAAGCCCCAAGAGACATTTTAACTTTGTTTCTGGGATATGACAACGCATCTGCAAGGTCTCTAGTATTGCAAATGGGTATAGTATGGCAGCGGTGATCACTTAGCATTAGGTGGACCATCGGCCTGTTTGGCATCTAAATTAACGACATTCCGGAGTTGTTGTACATTGAAACGGTTCAGAAAAATATGAATTATTATCATCACCGATTCTTGAGTTTGGTATGACTTGATGTTCTGGCGTCTACGTCTCCAGTTTAGAAAAGTTTTTCAGTATACTAACATCCAAAATGTACATAATATTGTGTATTTTAGATACAAATTTTAGGCACTACCTAGTAGATTTACGTTTATTTCAATCGATTGTAGATTGTAAATAATTACATATGTCACAGTCAAAAGTCTTAACCAGTCAAAACTACTTTTGACTACAAAAATCAGTCAAAACTACTTTTGACTACAAAAATCGGTCAAAACTACTTTTGAACGGTTTCAATTTATCCTTAATACTTAGATACGCATTTTATATTAATAAGGGTTTTGACTGAAGTCAGTCAAAAGTAGTTTTGACTGTTTAAGAGTTTTGACTGGAACATACATAATTATTTACAATCTACAATCGATTGAAATAAACGTAAATCTACTACACAGTCAAGGAGCGAAAATGTTTAGCAATTTTATAATTAACACAGGCCTCGATTTTACCCTTGAATTTCATGAATATCTTACGAATACCTACTATTAAAAAAAAAAAATAACCTATAGCATTCAGGGATAAAGTAGCTTCTTATTAACGAATGAATTTTCAAAATCGGACCAGGAGTTTCGGAGATTAGCGCGTTAGTTATGGTAGTAGCTTTTCCGGCTCAACTACTAAACCGATATTGATGAAATTTGATACAGACTAAGCTTGAACCTTAAGAAAGGATATAGCCTACTTTTTAATCCGCGACGTCGTATGCATTCGCAATAACTAGTCTTCACGCGGACGAAGTAGCGTACAAAAGGTAGTAGATTGTATTTTGATGTCGCGTGTTAGTGAAAACCTGCACAGTGTTTGCGAAAACGCGTCTTGTGTGAGCGAAAACGCACCTAGTGTCAGCTAAAACGCGTCTAGTGCTAGCGAGAACGCGCCTAATGTTAGCGAAAGCGCGCCTAGTGTTAGTGGAAACACGCCTAGCGTTAGCGGAAACGAGCCTAGTGCTATCGAAATCACGACTAGGGCATAATTTAAATTCTACGCAATCGTAAAAATTCAAACGTGCAAGTGATAATGAACCTTAACTTGCCTAATATTTTAATTCCTTGACCGTATAACGTACTTTTTTTTGTTAAATAAATGATTTATTAAAACTTGTTGTTATTTTATTTTACTTTCTCAAATAAGTACCTTTCTTGCGGTTATAGTGTTGAATAACACTGACACTAACAGCCCTGTTGGTCACGTGGCCGCAGGCGCAGACTGCTGTGGATCAGGTCTTGGGATCGATTCCCAAGTCGGGAAAATTGTGTTGGGTTTTTCATTAGAAATTTCTCAGTAGCAGCCCGCAGTTTGCCTCGGGAAGCACGATAATTCGTTGGTCCTGCGCCTGATCTCGCACCATTCTGTAAAACTCTCTCGTGGTGAATTTATTGGTTTATTTCTCTACAATTACAGTTTCCTAATGCGGTGGGCGTAGTTATTACTTACAACGTTGTTAGGGTGAATTCAAGGGCGCGGGCGTAGTCAGAAATAGGTACTAATGCCCGTTTCCACCAACAATCCCTAAATTTTAAGTAACCCCTAAGAGATTGTTATAGGTGACACCAAACGCAAGAATCGTTTGCGTCCGTCTTATGGTGAAAACGGGCATAAGACTAATAGGTACATACAATCAGTAACAAAAGTTGATAAACAACTCAGATTTTTTAAATCAAAAATTCTTGAGCAAAATGAAATACGGACAGGATGGAAAATCAAGATAAAATAAACTCTGACTGAAGTATTGCTTACATAATAGGTATTTGTTTTTGTGTCTTTTTAGACGATATAGGTTTAAAGAAATTTATTCTCAATAAAAACATAACATGTCGCTTACTTGAGAACAATACTAATGTTGCTTAAAATTAAAGTAGTTCGACATCACCAGTGAGTTACATACTAATTACATCTAATATAAATTACCACTATCCGAAACCAGACCCACTCAACGCATTCATTTTTCCAGAAGTATTCGATTCGTTACTAAATACTGGCTGAGCTGAGTTTTGAATGCATTGAATGAGTGTACATTTCTTATAATTGAGGGTATTTTATTATAAAGTTGTGCTCCTTCAAATGTAGTTTTGTTGCTGACCGTACATGCTGCAGAAGCAGAGGATAGGACTTTTCGATTACCTACTCTTGTTCCACTTACATTTTTGCGGGGTGTGCATTTTCAACTTTACCATGATTCAGCATGTGTTGGTAGAGTGTGTCCGATGTACTTAGTACCAAAAGAAATACACTACTTAGGTCTTTGAAATTATCAGCAATAAGTAAATGTTGGTGCGTTTAATGGAATTTTAAGTAAGCCTACCACTGAATCAGCAAAATTATTGTACACTTTTTAGTAGATAAGTTGTTGTTGTGTGATGAGCACTTGTGTTTGCCTTGTGTCTGGGTGTTGTTTATCTATATATGTATGTATTTAAAATATATTTATGTATGTATATCAGCTGTCTGACACCCATAGTACAGGGTCTCCCTAGTTTGGGGTCAGATGGCCGTGTGTGAAATGTCCCCACATATTATTATTATTATTATTATTATTATATTTTATATACTTTATGTATCTCGGGACCCAGAGGTCCCGGGCCTTTGTAAGGCGTACGAGGAGCCGAAGCCAACTCGCAGAGGCCCCTTAGGTAGCTTTATATGAAATAAGACATCAACCGACGATTATCCCTGTATGCACTATGCAAGTGCACCCAAGGACAACCCCCGGTTGGTGCAGGACTATTACAGGACATGGAAACTAACAGTACTGGACTATGGGTATGGGTTGCTAAAGTGACTTGGTTACCTGGAACTATGAAGTGACTATGGCCCCTGCCGAATCAATGTTTGTATACATGGATAAAATAGCAGGGGGTGACTTGCATACTCACTAAATGGGCCCCCTGAAACAGCCGCTAGCACCAAGTGACGTAGCGACAAGGGGGCAACATATCTTGAGGTGCTAGAGGAGTGGAGAGGTATTCCACGGCTATCAGGACAATCCCGGAAGTACGGTCAAGATCCCTACCAGCGTCTTACTGGAATACTTCCTTACCCCGAGCACGAATGCTCTCGCGAATTTCCACTCTAACCGGCCAATTAAGGCAAGATAGAGGTGGGAGCTCCGTTCCTCATCTCTGGCTTGCCCTTATTGAAAGGCAAGCCAGAGATGAGGAACAAGTCTTCTCCCGGGAGATCAGGTCCGTGGGGTCGCTACTGCCCAACAGCTCGCCACAAGCTGCCCTGCGGGTTTATTATTATTATTATTATTAATCTTAAATTGTATATTTTCTATACACATATTAAGAATAAATTCGTTAATGATGTTTGCGGTCCCTAGAAGTACGATGGGGTTGACATCGTCGCAAGTGTGTACAGAAATCCCTTAATAAAAAGGTCTGGATCAGTAGTGAGCAGAGGTGAGATTTAACGCTAGAGCAAGCTTTAGCGTCTCTCTCCCAGCATGGTCAGTGTCCCGGTTTGGGAATAACCACTCCTTGTGGTGGGCATTGAAATCCCCCAGTAACACTAATTGGGCAGTAGGGTACTTCTGCTGAGCCGCATCAGCCGCCTCACTGAGGTGTTCTGTGAGTCTGGTTGTAGAACGGTAGACACAGGCGTAAAGGATTTTCTCCATACCAGTGTCCACCAGAACCCAAAGAACAGAAAACCTACGATCTTCCAGGTTACGGAGGCGACGAAAACAGATGTCGTCACGGGCGTACAGGCATACTCCGGCTCGGGCCTTAAAATTGTGCTCCAGAGAGTACCCTGGGTACGATAGGTACGCCGTATCTAACGGACATCTGATTTGCGTCTCCGTCATAAACAAGAGTGCTGGATTTTCGGTCTCAAGATGAAAGTGGACCGGCACGATATTTGAGTGCAAACCTCGAATATTGGTGAGGTGCACTTTCAATGATAGGGAGTGCAGCCGCTGTACAACCTTATTATCTCTTATTTCTTTTTGGCATAATTTGGAGTGAATTTCGGTGAGAAAGGTGAAAGTAGAGTGAGGCTTCTGGCTGCTGCCCAGCAGACACACATAGCGCAACGACATCAGTGGGTAACTAGCCTCTCCATGCTAGGCAGTCTCCACTGCGGGGACGCCCGAGCCCCCCCGGGGATGTCCATCGGGCTCTATCGTCCGGTCGCCAACCGGCACGATGGTACATCCCAGGATTTTTCGTGAGTTGGCGGGGCAGCCTCCCGAGAATAGCTAGCTCCGATCGGGCCCCCTACTAACTGCGGTCGGCCAGCGGTACACCGTGCCTCGGATCCCCCTACCCTCCACGACTAGGCACCCGAAGTAGCTGCAGAGATGTGCGTCAAATACGGTTCAACAGCGAGTGAAACAACTACTCTGACCCACCCTACTCAGACGGCGTCACTGGACATCACACCGAAACACGGGTAGGCCGCTTGGCGGGGCGGCTTTGTCCAGTGGGTGGTCACTAGCCACGGCAAAAGCCTACCACCAGTATGTTGTCGCCTGATTTGCACCACCCAGGGACCACGAGTGGCGATTCAGAGTTAGAGTGTACTCCCACGGACGAGGGCGACTCAGTCCCCAAAATTCCTTGAACACGATGTGATTCTTAGTTATACGATGGTATAACTAAAAATATATGAACGGAAATTATTAAAAAATAATAGTAATGAGTATTAAGTCGATATCAAATAAGTTGCCAATGCGTTTTAGGATGAAATTATAAAAATAAAAATTGACCTATAATGGCCTTCTTATGGGTCCGTTCTTTGTAAGGCCAAACTAACAATTATAATCTATGACAAGCTTTTCTTATGTTTAATAAAATAATAGACACTCTATCTTCATTCCATTACTACCTCTTTTTGTAGGTTTGATCGTGACATTCTTATAATCTGATATTATACGTATAAAATTTAATCATTTGTTCAATTATCGACTAAAGCCCGTCACATACGTAGCTATAATATATATTATAGCTAGCCACCACACCACACACGGTAGCTATAATATAATAATATATTTTCGCCCTTATTACGTTCGTTGTTTGTTTTACATTTTTGAAATTTATATTAATATGCCATACCTATATCTGTCCACATATTTTGGTGACGTAGTAAAAAATTTTATTATAGCTGATCGTAATATGCCTTGATTATAGCTACGTCTGACGTATATTAATGTATATTATGGGTACATCCGTCGTATATTAATATATATTATAGCTACGTCTGACGTATATTAATATATTTATAGCTACGTCTGTGACGGGCTTTATTCTTAGAACGATATTTTCAGACATTACCTTTCGATAAATGATCATAGTTTTAACTTTGCCCTTACGTATTTATAACTAAAAATTAAGTTTTCATATTTTCATGATTTGTAGATGTTCCTAGTACCCTAGCAAGGCCAACCGTAAAAAAATTTATTGGCCTTATAAGAAACCACCGACTTTCCTAGGAACACTGCCAATATTTTAATGAAATCGAAGCAAAATTATTAATTTTTTTCTTTATTACCTACCATAACAAATCCTTATGTGACAATTCACAGTAAAAAAAAATAAGTTAATAATAGGTTATTTACTTCAAAACTTACGCTTTGCTGTGCGCGCGAATTACATTTTTAACGTCGACGACAGAAGTCTACGAAGCGAGGGCCACAGTTGACAAAATAGCGACGCTAGCGACTTGCCGCCGCGTCTGTGTCCTTAAGTTTGATGGATCTTATTGTGAGTAGAAGAAATTTGTCATCACATGACAATAACTAAGACTTTTTAATAGTTGGCCTTCAAAGGAGCAAGGCCTTTCATGGTCACCCACCTTATATCAGAGTAAGTTTGAAAGTGGCACCAGTAACGGAAAAATTAATGTTGGCACTTCACATGGCATATTTGTGCAAATATTTGCCTTATTAGAATAATACAAAATCGGCTTTCATTAACCTTAAGGCTTATATTGGCTTGCGGGATGCTGGCTCGAGGAAGTGCGGGAAGCGCAGCAACTCGCGGCGCGGCGCGTCACACACCTACTTCTGTGCCACACGGTACGATAAAAATGTTCATCAAATTCTCTTCTCTTCTTTCTCCTGGCTACTAGCCGGGGGTCAGGCCTCCTAGACTTCTGCGCCACACGGTACGGAAAATAAAATTCTCTTCTCTTCTTTCTCCTGACTATTATCCGGCGGGGGTCAGGCCTCCTAGTACTTCTGCGCCACGCGGTGCGGTAAAAATGTTCATCAAATTCTCTTCTCTTCCTCCTGGCTACTATCCGGGGGGTCAGCCCTCCTAGTACTTCTGCGCCACGCGGTACGGTAAAAATGTTCATCAATTTCTCTTGTCTGTCTCCTAGCTACTATCCGGGGGGGTCAGCACTCCTAGTACTTCTGCGCCACACGGTACGGTAAAAATGTTCATCAAATTCTCTTCTCTTCCTCCTGGCTACTATACGGTGGGTCAGCCCTCCTAGTACTTCTGCGCCACACGGTACGGTAAAAATGTTCATCAAATTCTCTTCTCTTCTTTCTCCTGGCTATTATCCGGGGGGTCAGCCGTACGTGGTGGCCGCGTGTGAGGAACGCGGTCAACCAGGGAACTAATTATTGCAGATAAATTATTAGTACTCTGAGATCACATATAGCAATACACTTTTAATCGAGATTCTACACAGGTTAGGTGCACTCAGATGGTAATAACTTCAGTCAATAGAATGGGCGTGGTAGGCTGAAGTGTGGTCAGCGGGTCAAGGCCGGGGGAGCAGTGAATGCTTATGCGAAACCCACACCCCCGGCCATAGGCAGAGGTGGAACACTGCGGTGGTTTTAGTCGGTGAGCCCGGCATGCCCCTCAGGTACCCCCATGATTGAGGAAGTCAAAGAGGATTTTAACCGCACAAAAAAAAAGTCTGGTGAGACACTTAACTCCGTCAGCTACCGGAGGGGATAGAAGGCGGGACTTCGGCTTACTCAGGCTTATATTGGCTCGCGGGGTGCTGGTTTGAGGAAGAGCGGGAAGCGCAGCCACTCACTCCGCGGCGCGTCACATAGGTACTTCTGTGCCACACGGTACGATAAAAATGCTCATCAAATTCTATTTTCTAAAAAATATGTAGGAGCTACTCAGTCTATAAAACATGGAAGTTGTGCCAACCAGTAACTATAAAAGATTTAATCGAGAGGAACGGGTAGGTGCTACCGCAACAAAACACTTTGCGATGGGCCAACTGCCAACTACAGATACCTAGGTATGTTTGAAAACTTTTAAAAGGTAGGTTTTATTTGTCGGGAAAAGTTTGTGTTGCCATTTATTTCAGAATGGGAATCTACCGTACTTATTGTCATACTTGCAAAATAAACTATTTTTACCTACCTACTTATTTCTGCCGCCAAGAGGTACCTATGTATGTATTGCTGTGTGCTAACTTTTTGCTGCATTAAATTATAGGTTTTCTTTGTTTTTTTCTTAAACGCGTCCTCACACTCGGAATATACACAAACTACCAGACCCAGAACAACTATCTGTAGGCTATACAAATATTTGTTCCGTGCGAGAATCGAACCCGCGATACAGCGCAGCAGCCAATCGCTTAAGGGGCTATTTAACGACTTTTATAGATTTTAAACTGACAATCACGTCAAAATGTGCAGTGTAAATGATTTGAAAAAAATATATGTTAAACTAGAACATTCTCTTAATCACTTAGTAAGTAAATATTTTTTCATCCCACCATCTCGGAAAGAGTATTTTTAATCTTCAATATCTGAGTGGAAAAGCCGTTTTTATTCTCTAGAGGATAAAGTAAATTTATCTTCAATATCTGAGTGGAAAAGCCGTTTTTATTCTCTAGAGGATAAAATAAATTGAATTTAGAACATCGTGTGCACTAAGTTTGTGAATTAAAAAAAAACATTAAACCTATTTACTGCAACCTCTATGGTGCCGAATATATCATACAACTTTTTTTTATTTTGTTAAAAACTCAGACTTTGTAAACGTTTTTTTTTGCATTTAGTCATTTCCTCGCTGAGGTGGAATGAAAAGTTACGTGTTGCACTCGAGTGCAAAGATTTTTTACCTCGTGCTCTTTTGATTCCCTCGCTAACGCTCAGGATTCTAATTTTGAATCACTCGCTGCGCTCGTGATTCAATTTTAGAATCCTTCGCTTGCTCGGTCATCAAAATTGAACACGCGGTTAAAAAGCAACTTTGCACTCTTGTATAACAAATAACTATTAATTATATTCATATTATATAGTTTAATTAACACGTGAAGTTGTGTCTGACGCGGACAAAACATTGACAATCACACAAAATCTACCGGGTATAATTAAACGAAACTTACACCATCTTACAGACAATTTTATTATCTATCTTTATCTTTTAGTATACGCCTTTTTTTAATTTTGAAGGAATACTACTTTTATTTAATTTTTTCGACTAAACTTTGAGAGTTTTGGATGCAAAACTGATGCAGATCGGACGCAGTCTGCGTCCAAAACTTTAAAAATTTTGTCGAAAAAATTAAATAAAAGTAGTATTCTTTCAAAATTAAAAAAAGGGGTATACTAAATGATAGATAATAAAATTGTCTGTAAGATAGTGTAAGTTTCGGATAATTATACCTGGTAGATTTTGTGTGATTGTCAATGTTTTGTCCGCGTCAGACACAACTTCACGAGTTAATTAAACTATTTAATATGTACTTAATCAAAAATATGCACTTTCTATATGATTAAGAGAATGTTCTTGTTTAACATATATTTTTTTCAAATCATTTACACTGCACATTTTGGCGTGATTGTCAGTTTAAAATCTGTAAAAGTCGTTTAATAGCCCCACTGCCCAACCGTGTTGTCACTGGTTATAATACGGCCCCAGGTTGTGGGAGCACGGCGTTTAAAGTATTTTAAAATTGTATCCACCTAGGTAAGTCCCATTACTTTAATATACCTACGTAAGTTCCAATACTACCTACCTAAGTGTTTAAAGTGAATAAGTATAGGGCCATCTTAGCTTTAAACACGTAAGTACTAGTAGGAACTACTTATCTTTCGTTTCAGGTGTTTCAGTTAGAGTACCTACAGGTTGAAAATTTCGTTACACATGTAATAGAGTTTGAAGAGGTCGTGTTACAGCCACTATCCGATTACTGAGGACCCTTGAACTAGTGATGTGATATGAATATCCGAAATATCCGCGCATAAATTAGGTGTCTAATCATCGCGCACTTTGCATTTTCTTACCTAGTACTTGTGACTTCACAATCTGACAGCAAGACACGGATATTATAAACTGTCGAATTTGTATATATAAATTAAATTATGGTTTGATCATAATTTCGCCAGTTTTAATTTAAATGGGCGAGACGAAGCCGCGGTAGACCACAAAAAAGATGGCGGGACGTCCCGGGACGATTTGGACGGCATCCTTAAGAATTGGCAAGACAGCGAAAAGTCGAGACCGATGGAAGGAATGGACGGATGCCTTTGGCCGGCACTGGGACAGTACAGGCTAAATATAATAATAATAATAATACGGTACTTAATTGTAATTATCCGGTGACATACTCTGTAACATTTCTACTGCTTTTATGTAATAAAAGGCTAAGTAGACTTGTACGTTAAAATTTAATAGCTCTCACAAGAATGCGATGAGTATAAAAACAGAGATATAAAAAACTAACCTAACCTAGACGCACTAAGTAGTGGCAGAGCTTTCCAGGCTCCATAGCCTGGCCGGGAAACAGGATCGGCCGAAGATAAGACTGCCGCGATCGGCTACTAGCTTTGGGACGGAGGTCCCCGGGGAATCCTGACAGTAGGACCCGCCCTGGGAGCAGCAGGCACGCGACAGCTCGATGTCACGACTCACGACTGTTACCGACTTTTGGTTGCGGACCGGTAGACTTTTAAGTAAATCAGCGTGTAGTAATGGACAGCGAAATCTAGACTGACTCATTTGACAGTTTTCTTTCCAGTCGGCTCTTCCGAAATTCATATTAATTTCCAAGTATGAATTTTATTTCTGGAACGCCCGTATCGTCATATAGCGGGCTATGTTATAGAACCGGCCAGACTCAATTATTGTAGTCTGCCAGTTATTTTTATTCGGTTAGTGCGTAAAGGATTTTTAAGAACACCTACACCAACAGATACATTAGCGGGTGTCCAGCTGTTTAGTATAAAATACAGCAATACACACATATATTCGACTACCAATTTAACAGTTCGAAGGTTTTAAGTTACGCATGCCAAAAACTAATTAAAAAGAATTACTGACAATTGTCAACGTTGACAACTGTCATTAGAAAACATGCCGCCTTTGTACCTTTGTGCATGAAGTGTAAATAAATAAATAAATAAACAAACATTATTTATTTTCCAGATTTATAAAAAGAAACTATAATATATTTAATTAGCAGACACACGATCTTTATGCTCGATGGAAAATAATGTAAGTACTTTTAGTTTATATTAATATATAAAAGATTCCAAGAATCTATAAAAACCAGTATTACAAAATAGAAACAGCAATTGAGAAAAATGATTTCATGCATGCAAAAAAAATGTCAATATAGCGTATGTAAACATATACTATAACTCGTATTGTTAAAAAAATAATTAGAAGTACTTACTTATACATTTTTATTTGTGTTTTGTTAAATGATTGAGTGCATACACGGACTACAAAAAGAAGGACTCCGCGCTACGCATATCGAAAGTGAAGCACCCTAAGTAAGCCGGACCGTTTGTACAAACATGCCTCACGCACACTTTTTCATCATAGTCACGGACTAGATAAAAAAGGACATCGCGCCACGAAAGTACCGCCCGTACCGATCTATGTGTGCGTCGGTCCGGCGTACTTAAGGTGCTTCACTTTCGATATGCGTGGTGCGGAGTCCTTCTTTTCTTTGTCCGTGGGTGCATATTAAATTTATTTAAAATAAGTACCTACCTAATCAACATAGTTAAGAAGAGTAGGCACATAATTATGCGATAATGAATATGAACATGATTATTTTCGTTTGATGATTACGATAGCCTTATTATGAGACCAATAATCTTAACCAAACGATAACAGCCAGAAATTACCTACTGATTGATGATATTAATGTGCTTCGATAAAACAAGTACCTAACTTGCGTATTTGTATCAAATTTAATATTCGACACGCAACGCGCGTCTATCTACATCATTTGTCGAAACTGTCACAGTATTTTGGTCACTTAAACGTAGATTATTCAAACGAGTAGTAGGTAGTTATCCTAACTAAAAGCACAGTAACGATATCTAATTATTTTGTAAATTACGGATGTAGGTAATAATAATATCAGTCTACTGTTGTCCCACTATTGGGTACAGGCCTCAAGGCCGAAAAATTTTGATATTTTCGTAAATTACTTTTTGAATATGTAAATTAACGGTGTTTTAAATATTTCAAACTGGACATTGTAAATCTTGCAGCTTAAAGTTCATGTTGGACAGGTTTTAGAGTTCATGGGGTTTATTCTCCTGGAGCCAGTGACAAAATGGCTGTATATTTATCTGCATATTAGATACTTACTTACAGTTTTAGATACAATTTGCTTTTTGATTACACTAGGAGCCGCGCCGTACCCTCGTCTCAGAAGTAGGCAGTGACCTGTCGCTGTCGGCCGTGGTCGAGTCGATGGTCGACAGCGCGGAGTCCTGGGACGCGGTGGTTTCCTTCTGCGAAAGTGTCATGTCGCAGAAGGAGGGTGCGGAAAGGGAGAGGGAGATTTCTACCTCCCACCCAGCCCGCAGCAGGCGAACCGGGCGTCGGCAGAGGGCGGACAACGCCCTCTTCCGGCCCCCCTAAATGGGTCCAGGGGCGGCAGACTCGAGGACGTCTGTCGCCCCCCACATACATCAGGACCCGAGGTGGCGGACGGCTAAGACGTCCGGGGGGGAGTCTCACTCACACCTCACTCCCCCCCTCTGACCCGAGAAGTGGCCCGCCGTAGCGGGCCGGCACCAGTCGGGGCTTGCGGAAGTATCTCCAGTTCCCGTGACCCCCGACGTAGGTGTGAGATGGAACACCGGGGTAGTTTTTAGTCAGTAAGAGTCTGACAGACGCCCCAGGGCGGAGGACTTCCACCCGGTACCAAAAAAAAAAAGGTACTTGAGCTTCTGCCGCATTGCTTGAAGTTAGATTCCTAGAATATACCTATAATTATCCTATCATGCGTAAATTATTATCAGTCGTAATTTGCTGATGACGTCACCTAAAGCGTACGCGGGGATATTAAGCATGTATGTCGGTAAGTTATTAAACGCGGTGTATAGAGATTATACTGACAGTCAATCGGCTGATATTTAGTTCAAAGCCAGTTTATTATAAACTAACTTCTGCGTAGAAGATAATCCATACTAATATTATAAACGCTTAAGTAAGTTTGTTATACTTTCACAGCGAAGCTATTGAACCGATTTTGATGTTAAAAGTCAGTTGGAACATGTTTCCATCACCGATAAGTCATTCATGCGGACAATGTCGCGGGTAAAAGCTAGTGAAATGTAGTCTTCTGACCGAATTTCGGTTACAGCGGCCAATCTCAATGGAGATCAGCCAAGCACGCAGAAGATATTATAGTGCACAAGTGTTTGCGTAAACACAAGTGCACTTCCTGTTCCCTCACTCTCATAGTCCGGTGGGACGGCAATCCAGCACGACCGGAGAGAGATCAGGCGCAGTACCAACGACTTTATGTGCTTTCCGAAGCACGGGGATGTTACACCGCCAACTTCCAAACTCCGGGCTGTTACTGAGAAATTAGTAATAGAAAACCCAATAACACTATGCCCGACCTGGAAATCGATCCCAGGACCCCACGCTCAGCAGTCGCGCTTGCGACCACGAGACCAACGAGGCAGTTAGTTAAGCTAGTATAACTAGGTACCATTAAAATATTTCTGTAACACTCGGCCCGAGTAACTTTCTATCAGTAGAAGATTTTTTGGAATCGGACCTGTAGGTCGATGCTGTAAAATTCAAACCACAACTCGCATCTCAAGTCGCTATTCACTCTCACTTCGCATAAGGTTCAAAATGACCTTGATATATATGACACTTTGAATCGGGTTCGAGTGCGAAGTGAGCGTCGAAGTGACGGGGAAATTATCTTACAGAATGCCACTTGTTATGTCATCTCATACTTTATCTGTCAAAATCTCCCTGTCAATTTAGTTCAACTCGATGACACGCTCGCAAGGGTGGCGCTAGTGCAAATTCGAATTATCAACCGAGTTTTTAGAATGCCAATCAAGAAATTCACAGCGGATTCAGATTCGAAGTTTAGAATGAGATCTTACAGAATCACACCCCTGTACTTACGGCAAGTAGTTGTTACCTCATATAAAAAAACTGGACAAGTGCGAGTCGGACTCGCCCACCGAGGGTTCCGTTCAAATTCCGTGATTTGGTCACACATACAATTTATTATGACCGCGCGTACCTCGATGATTAATTATGTACTTTAAATAAAGACTTTATTTTTTATGATTTAATTACAAATGTCATCATCCCGCCATCGCCGCGTGGGCCTGCCGCGATTTTGCTTAGAATGAATGTGCTGTATTATTTGTTTTGGCATGTTTCCACAAGCTAATAAGCTATTAAAACTATACTAATGACGTACTGTATTGTTATCATATTTTTATATCTAAATGAATAATTTATTACGAAAATGCCATGCGGACTCTCTCGATGAATATATTATTATATGTGACGTTAATTATGATTCAGTATATAGAAAGAATAGAATATTCTTTATTTCTAAGTACCTATATGGTAGGTACAGTTAGCAAAAGAGATAAGTATCCATGTCGTCGGGAATAGTTGAAGTTTACTTAGAAACCAATGGAGGCTTTTAAATGAAATTTTATTAAGTCATGGAACTTTTTATTCACTAATAATTGTATTTTATTGTATTCATAAACACCCATCGGTTTCTTAGTAAACTTCAACTATTCCCAACGACATGGATACTTATCTCTTTTGGTGACTGTACATTATGATCTTAAAATGAATAGGTATATTTAGCTTCACATATTAGTATCATCATCATCATATCAGCCTATTGCCGTCCACTGTTGAACGCCAGAGATCGCCAACCATCCCGGTCTTGGGCAACCCGCTTCCATATTAGTATATATGTTGTCAAATTAGATAGATATGTGAACAAAAATGTCTTTAGCAAATAGTCTAAATACATACCTACAATATTTTAAATGAAATGTCAATATGATTATTATTATCAATAAAATAGGTATGTGATAATACAGTCAATATGCATAGACAATTTTCATTTGTTTAATATTACGTTACGTTACGTTGAGGTTTTCTTTCTACCTACTTACACTCTGTCCACTGGTTTAATCGTTTTTTGACAGCTGCAACTAGTGAACAATATTTGTGTTTTTTGTAAAAACTGATACGCATACCTGTATTATTATGTCTGTAAGAGGTCATAAATAAGATAATCCAACAAGATTAGGCAGATATTTATTTTATAACACATTTTAAAGTTAACTTAAGGTAATCGGGAATAATTACACTATATGGCAGCTGTCAAAAAACCAATAACCCAATGGACAGGGTATAGTTACAGTAAATACTAGTCATACATAATAGTGTTACATTTGATTTGTATATTTTGATCTTAATGGAGTGTCGTGTTACCCAATATTAGCGTTGTGGAGGTTATACATGCAGTGGTTCCATGTAAAACACTGGTATTAAGCTGTGATGGCTGAAGCTGATAGATGGTGACTGAACAGTCTCTTAGATCACAGATTTTATTGAAGGTATTGGGATGAGAATAGTGGGTACAGCGTCTAGCTAGTTCGGATTTAGCATTTGGTAGGGGTACTCGGAATATACGTTTGTTTAAGATCTCGCTGTAGTCAGACCTTTTTTTAATTAATGCATGGTATTTGAGCGATGCTTTCATTATAAAAATTTGTCGTACCCTAAGGACTTGGAACTCTTGGTAAACTAGATCTGTAGGGAACTTGTAGGGTTTATTTAGAGCAACTTTGATCAATGCCCGTTGTGCCCTCTCGACAGTTATAAATGAACTTTAACCAGCTCGTCCCCATATACGGATGCATTACTGTATTATTGACTGGTTACAATGATTACTGATTACAATGTTAATAGAATACAGAAAATAAAGTATAACAATTTTAATCGGATAAAAATATCCGAAAATGTTGTAGGTACACCCCATCACTACCCGTATTGTTGAAAGTAGTTGAATAGTTCCGAGCACGACGTGGCTCCGCTTTGTGACTTCGGAAACAGCGCTCGAAATATTTATACCCTCTGAAAGGGTGTAGTTCCGAGGCTATAAAACATTTGGTAACTGAGGAAACTTTGAAAACTGTATCGATTTTCACGTGCACGAGAAAGAATGGCTAGAGTTGGAACATTTTGGAGTCGGATATATACGAGATGAAAGGGACATTGTGACAAAATTTTTATTTATTTATTTATAAACTTCATGCACACGATGTAGCAAAACACTGTACATAGGGGCGGACTTAATACATTTATGAAGAGACAAAACATGGTAGGTTCAAAGATACAGAAAATATACAAGAATAAAGTTAAATAATAAATACATACACACATACAAAATATACAAAGTAGAGAATGCTAAAATACATCGGTGGAGAAATACAAAAGTCAAAATCAAAGCATTTATTTCTATTAAACCATGTACAGGCACTTTTGAATTGTCAAGGTGTCGGTCAGTTAGTCAGAAACTTGAAGCTAGTTGCTCGTTCCAAAACGTAGTGTTGGTCTCTATGGAGAAGAACGAGCAGGAAACTCCACGGACACTCTTTTAAAATCAAGTTTTTACAAAATACTGCTTACATTATTCTTTTTGCTTCTATATGTGAAAACAATGAAGGTAATCTAGCAATACAAAATATAAAAAATAATCAAGATAAAAACCATAGCAGTTAACAGTTGACCAATCTCTACTGACAGCGCTCGTTCACTAACATGACGCGCGATACAATAAATTAATTATGGGTCACCTCTGCCAACTTCTTATGTAAATGTTCGCGAGCTTTAATTCAGTGATCCAAGACACCCCACCATTAAAATTTTCCTCAAAACACGATTATCATGCAGAAGTTAACTATCAATTCGCAAGTCGGTGGCAATACAAAACAACAAACAAAACAATAGCCACCGACTTGCGAATTTAAAGTTATTTTTTACTTTTTAAAGACGGTTGTCGTTATTGTTAAAAAGTTGTTTTTTCGCTTTTAGTGCCTACTGTTTATTATACAAATTAATTACGAAACGATAATACCAAAAACTTTCAGTCATCCCTTAATTTTCTACCTTTAGGGGTGGAATATATATGGAACCAACTTTGAGGTATACACTATCAATTATTATAAAAAAAAAAAATATCGAAATCGGACCTCACTGAAAAAAGCGTGCGTGGTCAAACATAAAAAAATATATAAACGTTTCGAATTGAGAACCTACTTCTTGTTTTGAAGTCAGTTGAAACTAATATCGATAAATACATTATGTGGATTGATGTTTGGAATCTGTGCTATAGTTTGCTTGTTTGAACGCATTAAGTAATCTCTAAAAATACTGGCCCGAAATTTCTTTTGCACTATGAAAAAAAAAACCGGACAAGCGCGAGTCGGACTCGCCCACCGAGGGTTCCGTACATATTAGTAGGTACATATCCATACTTCTATACTAATCCATACTTTAATCTACTTAATATTGTAAATGCATTTTTAGCGACATAAACGGCCCTATCTGTTTTTCACGTTCACATAGAGGGTTGATTTTTTTACAGCATCAAGGGACCGTAGACTTGAGTATATAGTTTTAATTTCAACTCGATACCTTCACGCGTTCCCGAGATAAAAATTCTTGACAGACTGACAGACAGACAGACGGACAACAAAGTGATCCTATAAGGGTTCAGTTTTTTCCTTTTGAGGTACGGACCCCCTAAAAATGATAGAAAGGTACATTATTTGTTTACTAAGGGCGCGTATTCGATATAGCGCAACTCAAAAATCTAAACGATTGCTAGAACGGCAGCATTGACATACACTAGTACAATACAATAGTCTGTTTGTGTGCATCAGAAAAAAGAAATACGCACAAAATAAGCACGAATCATTGAAATTTATCGGCAAACGACAGCGCGCTAGGTTTTACATTGCTTTTTAAAATAATTGTCTAAAATAAATAAGTTCGTACAACGAACTGAAAAAAATTGTGTATATTGAGCATAACCTCTATTTTCATAAAATAAATATATCAGTTATGTTTTTATTCAAACACTGGTGAAAAAAAAATTTTTGAACTGAATCGATTTTGTACTTTTTTATTACTGTTTTTTAATATCTAATAGTAATATTTTCGTAATTTTGGCTCTGTTATGTACTTTGCGACTGTGTATCCTGCTGGAAAACGCATAAAACATAATATTTTGGCATACTGTAATGGTCGTATTCGTCCGTAAGTTAACTCTGACGTCCATTTTCGTAAAACGCTATGAATGGATTGTCTTCGCTTAAAAAAACCATAATTAAAAATTATACTTTTACTCTGTAGTTCCCATAAGCAAGACTTAATCTTTCTAAAACTGTAATTGTCTTTAAATAATCTGCTGACATCATTACTATATTGCTCTGGGCAAAACGCAAAAACATGAAGTTTTCGTCACGAATCGAATACACGCTCTTATTAAAATATACATAAACTAGCGGGCCCGGCAGACGTTGTCCTGCCTAATAATAAAAAAGTCCTAAAACCCGACTACAACGCCACCTACCGGGTCCAATTGTGAATCTAAACTATTCTCGAATCCACTGGAACACACACAAAAAATGTCATCATAATCGGTCCAGGCGTCTATGAGGAGTTCACTTTCATACACACGCACAGAAGATTTTTATATGTAAGATAATAGGTACATACGAGTAGCTATATAGACTAATAGACTAATACATACAACAAACCTTAAAATAAAAATCTACTGCACACGAAGTGACGGTGCCGTATTGCACTGTGAGGTGTCGCGTAATCTTCCTCCACCCAATGAAAAGCCAGTCAGTCTTACGTGAGCTCTCACTTGCAGCTTGTGGGAGAAATAGTCGCAAACAGTAGTAAGTATTTAATTTAATAAAAGGAGGTTCTCAGTTCGACCCGTATGTTTGTTTGTATGTATGTATGTTTGTCCGCGATTATATCCCGTTTGGTTTGACCGATTTTAAAGCGGATTTCAGAAGTGTTTGTTACATTTTGGAGAAGGTATATAAGGTATACAACAAATAGAAATTTATTCAGCGCTTTTTTAAAAAACATCAAAAACCGAGAAGACGTTTTCGTTTCTTCCATCTTTCCATCTTTGGAGGACTTTCAATTTCTGTTTTAACTGTGTTGCCGTTTCTTAATGGATTTGGGCGATAAGGAGGCACTAAAAAGTGGAAAATAAAAACTTTAGTTTCGGAAGTCGGTGGCTTTGTTCTGTTTGTTGTTGTTTTGTATTGCCACGGACTTCCGAAACTAATGTAATATGTGTTCTGTGCTAAAGTTATTTATCACCTTTTAGTTTTTGAAGGCGGTTCTCATTTTTCAAAAAAGTTTTTTTAATTTTTTATGCTTCAATACGCAAGCGCGCCGCATTGGGTAGCATGAGTCACGGCCAGCCCCAACAGGGTTCTGAAAATGATAGCTGACAGAGTGGACTATCCATAATAATATACTTCACTGCTGTAATCGACATGCACCGACCTATAGCATTCCCTACTAACACTTACTAGGAATATTGTTACACTAACCCTATATGAGTATTTTATTGAAATAGTTTTTTATTATTATTTATTATTATTCCCAAGTGCTCTAAGCTATGTTTTAAACCGACTTCAAAAAGGAGGAGGTTCTCAATTCGGTTGTTTTTTTTTTATCTATGTACATCGATTACTCTGAGATTTATGATCCGATTTACGTGATTCTTCTTTAGTTTGATGCGGAATAGTTGCCATTTAGTCCCATAAAAATTTTACTTTGTTTGGCACTGTAGTTTTCATTTTATGATCCTTTTTTTTTATTTTTATATATTTATTTTTATGTTTGACCACGCATAACTTTTTTCAGTGTAGTCCGATTTCGATAATTCTTTTTTTAATTGATAGTGTATACCTCAAATATAAATGTCCAAGAAAATATTCCACCCCTAAGGGATGAAAATTAAGGATGACAGATTTTTTGGTGTCACCGTTTCGTAATTAATTTCTATGATGAGAAGTAGGCACTAAAAAGCGAAAAAACATTTTTTAACAATAAAGACAACCGCCTTCAAGAAGTAAAAAATAACTTTCAATTCGCAAGTCGGTGGCAATACAAAACAACAAGCAAAACCAAATCCGCCGATTTGCGAATTGAAAGTTATTTTTTACTTTTTGAAGGCGGTTGTCTTTTTTGTTAGATTTTTTTTTATGGTTTCAGATTATGAAACAAAAGGCAGATAGACCGCGCGGAATATTGAGAGAGAAGCCAAAAAATAATAGTTAAAAATACTAGAAAAGACACGCTTTAATTACAATCCGAACTAAAAGGTAGACAATAAATTTGAAATAACTAAGAATAGTTTGTTATATAGAATCCACCAGTTGATGATAGTTAAGGTATTTCAATTACTATAAAATAAAAATAAAGTTAGTAAAAATAATTAATTTTATTATGAAAAAGCGTGGGGTGCTTCTTTATCATATTTTTGCAATAATTCGAACTTTTAAAGACCTATCTGGAATATTTGATATGTCAAGCACGACACGCTTTTTTTTTACAATAAAAACAAATCATTTAATACTAACTTAATTTGTTAAATTGTATTATTGCAATGTCATCGGTCCTTGATATGTGTGCGAAGTTTCAAACCAATCCTACGTTTTGAAGGGGATGAAAATTCAAATTCATTCGAGTTCAAAAGTTCTGATACATAGGTAGGTACATTCAAAGCTAGTAGTGTTTATATGAAGTTTTGCGAGGGTAGGTAGTCAATTCTACCCAACAAAATCTACCCTCATAAATTTTTACTTTTGGCCGGCATTCAATCTTTAGTTGTGCAGAGTACGTGGTCCTTTGCCATCCTGTTTACTAAGTATTTGATGGTTTTATATGCAGTTATCGGTTATTAAGCCCACGCAGCTTGCCTAGAATTGTTGGTGTTTGTGTACGAAACCTTGGTTGCGTATGAGTGTTCGGTGCAACGTTAGCTGTAATGAATGCCTTCATAGACGATCGCGTCGCGGCTTTCTGATCTTCTGGGGGTTTACTGTAATGCCAATTAAGTATGTATTTAGGTACCTACTATATTTTTTATATAATTAACCAACTTAAAAAAGCAGGTTTTCAGTTCGACCCGTATGTTTGTATATTTGTATGTTTGTCCACGATTATCTCCCGTTTGGCTTAACTGATTTTGATGCGGTTTTCAGAAAAGTGTTTATTAAATTCTAGAGATGGTTTTAGTATTCAACAAATAGAAATTTGTTCAGCGGTTTTTGAAAAAATCGACGTCGTTCGTCGTCGTTTCGTTTCTTCCATCTTTGGAGGACTTTCAATCTCTGTTTTAACTGTGGATTTGGGTGATATGGAGGCACTAAAAAGTGGAAAATAAACTCATTTTCCTAAAAAGAAGGAGAACCGCCTTCAAAAACTAAAAAGTGATAAATAACTTTAGCACAGAACATGCACGACTTTTGTTTCGGAAGTCGGTGGCTTTGCTCTGTTTGTTGTTTTGTATTGCCAGCGACGCGACGTCCGAAACTAAAATCATGCATGTTCTGTGCTAAAGTTATTTATCACTTTTTAGTTTTTGAAGGAGCTTCTGTTTTTTGTAAAATGTTTTTATTTTATTTTATTGTCATCATATTCCTGCCCTTGTCCCATGTTACTTGGGGTCGGCGAAACACGTTTTCTTCTGCTTTTCCGCGTTGTCAACCGTCTATCTATCGCAGACTCTCTTTTCTTTCACATAATTCTTAACACAATAGGGTATTTTACTCTATACGAGAAAAAATCTATAAATATGTTATTGAGACAGTTTAGGCATAAAGCAGTCGGAAAATGTAAGTTTTAGTTCATAAAATAACAAAACAATTTTTTAATTTCAATTTAAAGTTTTCAGTATTTTTAATCTGTTATAAAACACCGTGAAATAGTAGCGGCCATGTTATTACGCCATACGGCTGTGTAAACAATAAATTGTCAACTGTCAGTCAACCGATTGGCGTAATATAGGCTTTGTACTTTTATTATTTTCGTAACCAACGTAATTTTTTCATTAATACACCTATTACAAAACATGCTTTTAATTATTTTGAAATGATATACAATTATCATATTTAATATGAGCTCATTTGATACAAAACGAACTGACGTCATTGACGCTGAGCAATATGGCGTCCAGTAAGAGGCGTTTTCGTCAAACTACGCGCGAAATTTGAAAATTTGAAATTTAGATGCATTTTTATGGCACTTATCGATTGAATAAAAATTTTGTGTTTTTTTGTGGCATATTAGCACTACAGAATTTCATTGAGACACTTTTCAAAAATGGGTGTAATACCCTATTCCAATTTCTCTGGCCTTCCTTTCCCTTTCCATCATATCCGTTATTAAATACAATTTCAAATAATTATATCGTTTAGGAATATGGATTTGTAATTCAAATTGAAAGGATTGCAAAAGGGGTTTGCTTTTTATGTATACGTATAGGTATGTATTAGTGGCGAAGGGTTATATCGCAAGAGTAAGTTAATGTATATAATCTCACATTATATCTAAATGACATAATCTCAAAATCACTTGATGACATCATTAAATGATGTTAAAATTACATTAAAGTCAAAATATTATAATCCAATGCCGCGGGCAGAACCTAGCTAAAATACAAATATACTAGTACAACGTGTAACCTAGCATTAACTAACCAAGGCGATCGATATTATAGTTTGTTCGTGAATTATTGAGCAACCAATCAAGTAATCATATTGGGGCAAGTTTCGGTTGACGGGCGGTTAACCCAATTTGGAGCATTAAGCGTGTTCTTTGTTGAGATTTGTAATATAAATTAGCTTATAAGTTTTGCGTTTGCCGCTGTCGGTTCGTGGATTATTATTTATTTATTTATTATAATCAAAGTTTACAAACAATCTTAACTTAAAACTATGCCCCACAAAACCGTTTTTACGGTTTGTCTGTGGGAACAGAACCAACAGTCACTAAAATATGGATATTAATGCTGACACTAAATTAAAAAAATTAAAATAAAACTGCTTACAAAACTGCCCAACTGTTCTTACTCATCCATCTGTAAACCACTTTCATAAGTGATCCTGATCCTTATAAATCATAAGCATGGGTATTCCAATAATTGTGCGAGTATTAACAGATTTAAAAAAGAGTTTCTCTTGTCAACACAATCATATTATTATGTACGTAATAGGTATTTATTTGAATGCAGGTGTAATAATCACATTGCTTCATTTTTTTTTTTTTTTTATTGGTAAGACAAACAATAATTGTCATTGTGGTTTTACATCTAGCTACAAAACAAAATGGGCTAACGTACAATCCACAACGTTTTCACGAATTACGAAGGAGGAGACCGCCTTTGGGCAAGCGTAGTGTGGGACGCCCTGCGACACGATGGACCTAGGATTTGAAAAAGGTAGCTGGCAGCGGATGGATGCGGGCTGCCCAAGACCGGGTTGGTTGGCGATCTCTGGGGGAGGCCGTGTTCAGCAGTGGACGGCAATAGGCTGATATATCCGTCATGCTATCACTGACTAGAGAGTCAGGGAATGATAAAATATGTAAGAGAAGGGTTTCTTCCATATTTTATCATCTTTTCTTTGGCCTTCCTCTTCTTCTCCTTTTATCCACATGTATATTCATAACTCCTTTGATCACATGCGTTTCATCTTTTATTTTTAAGTATTTATTAAATGTAGATTTTCTTTGCATTGATGTCTGTAAATTTTCATTTTTACCAATCTGCACATGTAACACGTATCAGAGTCATTTTTTAACTATAGGGGATCGAAACTGTGTCTCCTAAACACATGCTATTTTGTAGCCTAGCTAGGAGGACAGAGCTTCACCCACCATATTGTAGATTAAAATTCTGTGTTACCTATTATTTAAGAAAACAATTATGCGTGTAAATCTACAATCTGTTTTTTGAAATAAATAAATTATTAAATTATTATCACTCCTCCTCTTCACATACCCATAGCAAGACAAACTATTCTCTTCCAACTTGTGTTGTCCGGAAACTATAAATAATTTAGGCTATTTCTTAGTACCCTCCCGGTAATGTAAAACTATGTCAGTAATCAGAGAAGCATTAATTGAAGAGAAGATAAATACGTTCGTAGAACAGTTTTAAACTTTTAATTAAAAGTATATAACGTTACGTATTGGCACTCGTGGTCGGAACTATCTTTGAGAACGTTGCACAAGCGTGCAAAGTAAATTTAACGTAAATTCTGTACGCCATTTGGTGCCGGCCGCGAGTAGTACCACCTCATTTCTACCCGTGGGTTTTGTAAAAGACGACAGAGGGATATTGACCAGAGGATAAGCAGCAGCGTCCTTCTGAGTACCATAATACCAACTGCGCTCGCTAACATGCATCGGCCAAGCATGGTGATTACGGCTGAACCGCCCAATAGGGGGAGACCTATGCCCAGCAGTGGGCGTCTAAAGGTTGACAAGATGATGATGAATGATGATGGTTGTAGCAGGTTAGTTGTGGCTACTGTAATAATCGTAAACTCCAACTTGATTACAATTCATAATTTATTTAAACAAATAATCAAATATTTCTTTTTTACTTCTTTTTTTTCCTTCGTCTTCATCAGCCGGAAGGCGTCCTGTTACTGTTAAACAAAGGCCTCCCCCATAGTGGGGAGGGTTGCCATAATCCCCACTCTTGGCAAGCGTTTCGGGGATCGCAGTGGAGTTGTTGAGTACACGGAAGCCGCTGGTGCCCGACCCTTAGTCGCTTTCTACGACACCCTCGGGATGAAATGGGTGGGTGCTACATACCCCACGGGGAAGTCCGGACACCGTACGGGGAAGTCCGGACGCATTTATTTTCGTAGCACACTAAAACACATGCAGCTTGCTTATTCCATAGTCATTAAGAATGAAGTAAGCAATACCTACACTCACAAAATTGACCACTAGAAAGAGAGACAGCTAATGTGCGGCCAATACCTGTCTCTTTTCTATAGGTTTGTAATGACGAAGGCGCGGCGCTATAAAGCACCCGTACCTGCAAGGGTGTGACGTGAACCATTCACAATTCAAGAAAGACACTGTCCGCATTGATCGGATCGGAGTCACTAAGTCCATTTTATATGTATGTCCATTTGGGAATCGAACCCGAGACACGCAGGGCGGTAGCCAATCGCTCAGCCACTGCGCCAATCGTACCGTCAATTTATTGTAACTGTAAAAAAAGAACTGTATAAAACTGACCTTTTGTATTTATTTATGTTGTGGTGTAAAGTACATAGGTTATGTCAGAACTCAGTGTATCTGCCATTGACTTGTATCTATGGTCTCGCTATATTTACGAATAACAGTTGCTGCCGTTAAATGACAAATTTTCCGTCAAAAGAATACTGACGCATTTCACACAAACATAAACCTTATTTCAAAGAGATAACGCGATCTGAAAATGGCGGAGATATCGCGTTCTGACAAGTATTTTCACTATCACTATCTTCACTTTCATCATCACTGTCACTATCACTTAGGCCGGCCATACACGGACTGCTTGAAGCAGTCAGTATCGACTGCTTCAAACTGCGACTGCATAGTGAACTATAGTCTTCTACGTACACACATACACGGAACCGCTCGAGCAGTCGCGACTGCTTCGGGCGATCAGCAGCTCGGTGAAATTTCATCGTGCAGTCAAGCAGTTGCCATGCATACTGACTGCTTGAGCTGTCGACTGCTCCCGAGCAGTCTCTCCGCCCGCGCTCTTCATTCCACGTCACGCGCGCCTCCCGGCCGCACGCTTTTTGCAATGGCAGCTTCAAGTAGTTGACTATGACTGCTCGAGTAGTCCATTATAAATTAAAGTTCCCCACCATGTGGAATAAGTTTTCGTTCGGATTAACTCTAGATGGGAATCCGATTTTTTTTTTGAAGTTATACTTCTTTAGGCGCGTTATGAAAAAATGATGAGAGTGAAATTTTACGATGCGCGCGCACAGCGTCACACAAAATTCTCACGGGAGTAATTGTAAACAACGCCATCTCTGACGTACATGCTGAACTACTTACTGCCTTCGTTGCTATTTTGTGACTCGAAGAAGTATAACTTCTCACGCGCGTACATAAGTACACACTGAATTTTCAGTAATAGAAGAGTACGACGTCTCTTTATTTTGTTAAAAAAAAATAATTAAGGATCTGTAAGAAAACTCACGCGAACGAAGACGCGGGCAAAAGCTAGTGTTCATATAGTTTAATGTGACGGGTTTCTTCGTAGGTATATCTCAATGGCATCAACGTATTTATTATTCGAGAAACATCACGTAACTGGCTGTCAAGTGCAGTTTCAAAGAATTTTCATTACACAATAGTTCTTTTTATGAACGAGTTGCAAGGGACGGGCTGAGATTCTTGGTAAAGATAGTAAAGGGGTTATGGGCTCCGAACACGAGGCCAGTTCAGTCACTGTTCTTTCACTGACTTCGAGTTACGAATATTTTTTTTTCTTAGCGTATCGATATTTTAGAATTAGAACAGAAATTAGAAAATCAGGAATAATAGTTGATGTCATCAGAAGTGTTTATCAGTTCCTGAAGCGAGCAAGCGTGTACTTGTAGGTACATAAAGCCCGTGGCAATTGGGCTTGTCCCTGTTGGCGTCCGTTTGTGCATATTGACATAGTTGTGTTCTGTATCCTGCTTGGTAATGAGGAAAGTGGAAAAAAATAATGTTTTCTTACTCTTCCGTTTTTCGTTTCAGGATCCAAGACAGTTGAATCGTTTCTCTGGGACTCGTCGAGCTTCATTGCTTTGGCGCTTTTCTTGTGGTCGCCACTGTTGATACTGGCTTACAGGAGCTGCAGTGGTTTGGGATTAGTGTGGCGGGTTTGTAATACATATGTATTTAGATGTTTGTTTTGTTAGTAAGCCAGTTAGAAGTTTTCGTGACTTACTGAACTGACTTACAAACTGGTCTCGCATCCGGAGCCCTTTACTTTTAATTTGAAACCCCCCTAAAGATATTTTATGATATATTATATAATTAGTTACACAGTCTGGTTGTAATTTAGTAATTGCAAATGCGACTGCAGAGCGGTGATTTGCGAGTTTGACCCCGGGATCGGGCGAACTGTCTTCTAGCCCGACCGATTAACAGAGACTGTTACTGAGGTAGCTGTGCAGTGCGGGAGGGGTGTGATAACGTGACGCGAGAGCTCACTGATACGTCAACTTGTGATAACTGTCATCCTTCCCGCATCGCGCAGCTACCTCAGTGTGGTGACGTCACGTGAGAGCTCACTGATCCGTCAACTTGTGACAGCTGTCACCCCTCCCGCACCGCGCATCTACTTCAGGAACGGACTTTGTTAAGTGGACGGGCTATAGTAATCTTATAGTGTACACAATCGGCACCGCCAGCACCGGCACCCAAGAACGCCCAACGACCGCCTAAGTTTAAATAGTCTAATATACACACTCGGAACCACTAAATTACACTACAGACCAGAATAACCTACCAGTTTCATCAAAATCGGTTTAATGGTTTAGGAACGCTTTGAGAACAGACCACGAAGTAAGTATAACAAACAAACATTCATTTTATACATAGCGAAAAGTTAACATCGCGGAAAAAAAATACAGTGGATTCTTTTTTGTTTTTAACTTTGCCAAACGCTGGTTAGTAATTTCTCCTGTATCGAGGGTGCGTCTACAAACATATAAATTCACATACACAAACAGAAAGACCCGGAATTGTCTCCGATCCGATCTGCAGGCCATACAAATATTTGTCCAGAGCGAGAATCGAGCCCGAGACACGCAGTTGAGAAGCAAATCGTATTGTTTTTTACATCGTGTGTTTTACGCTAAAATATGCCTACTCCGATATCTAAAGTATTCAAAACAACATTTACAAAATATGATGGACTGAGATCCCGAGGCCTCAGACTTAAGTCATTTAAACATGGCTGAAACTTTGAGGATAATAGATGGATGATAATGTCGTTAAGAAGCTCAAACTCAAACCATTTATTTCAATTAGACCATTTACAGGTACTTTTGAATTGTCAGAGTCAGTCAGTCAGAAAGTTGAAGATGTGATGTTTTGTTCATTCCAAAACATTAGGTTATTTCGAAAAGGTCCCATATTAATTTTATCAAAATTGGTACAACCATTTTTAAGAAAAGTTTTTTCAAAAAAAAGAAAACCGCCTTCAAAAACTAAAAAGTGATAAATAACTTTAGCACAGAACACACATTACTTTGCTTTCGGAAGTCGGTGGCAATACAAAACAACAAACACAAAGCCACCGCCACCGACTTCCGAAAGCAAAGTAATGTGTGTTCTGTGCTGAAGTTATTTATCACTTTTTAGTTTTTGAAGGCGGTTTTCTTTTTTTTGAAAAAACTTTTTATTTTTTGCTTTTTAGTGTTGCCCTAACATCCAAATCCATTAAGAAACGGCGACACACTTAAAAGAGATTGTAAGTCCTCGAAAGATTGAAGAAACTAAAACGTCGTCTAAGTAATTAATTTGGAAATTTGTTGATTTTCTCTAAAAGGGCTGTATCAATTTTGATAAAATTTATATGGGACCATTTCCGAATAAACTCCTTTCGAAAAAAAAAGAATTTGGTAAATCCATATATGACAGAGTTATGCCCGAACATACATAAAAAAATAATAATATAAACATTCGAATTGATAACCTCCTCCTTTTTGAAGTCGGTTAAAAATCATTAAATTACCATAAAACTTACTTAGACGACTTTTAAGTTTCTTCAATCACTGGAGGACTTACAATCTCTTATAAGTGTGTTGCCGTTTATTAATGGACTAGCTTTTGCCCGCGGCTTCGCTCGCGTAGAATTTGGTCTGCCACATTAAGTTACGCGACATTTTTTTTGAATACTTTTTTTTTTTAATGTACCTTCACATCGTACATCCCAGATTTCTAATTTCAAAATTAGTTTCCATACAATCTTTGAACTCCTATACCTAATATTTAGAAGGAATCCCTTGAGGGTAGAATAGGGTATTACACCCATTTTTGAAAACTGTCTCAATGAAATTCTGTAGTGCTAATATGCCACCAATAAAAACACAAAATTTTTATTCAATCGATAAGAGTCATAAAAATGCTTCTAAATTTTAAATTTTCAAATTTCGCGCGTATTTTGACGAAAACGCCTCTTACTGGACGCCATATTGCTCAGCGTAAATGAAGTCAGTTCGTTTCGTATCAAATGAGCTCATATTAAATATGATAATCGTATATCATTTAAAAATAATTAAAAGCATATTTTGTAATATGTGTAATAATGAAAAAATTACGTTGGTTACGAAAATAATAAAAGCACAAAGCCTATATTACGCCAATCGGTTGACTGACAGTTGTCAATTTTTTGTTTACACAGCCGTATGGCGTAATAACATGGCCGCTACTATTTCACGGTGTTTTATAACAGATTAAAAATACTAAAAACTTTGAATTGATTTAAAAAAATTGTTTTGTTATTTTATGAACTTAAACTTACATTTTCCGACTGCTTTATGCCTAAACTGTCTCAGTAACATATTTATAGATTTTTTCTCGTATAGAGTAAAATACCCTAGTATCTGAATTCCTTTCTAAGTGCTCATTACTTTAAGCTATAATAGAACTCTGCAAATTTCAAAACTCAAACTCAAACTCAAAATCATTTATTTCAATTAAACCATTTACAGGTACTTTTGAATTGTCAGAGTCAGTCAGTCACAAAGTTGAAGCTAGTTGCTCGTTCCAAACAGTAGGTTTCTATGGAGAAGAACGAGCAAGAAACTCCATGAACACTCTTTTAAAATCAGTTAAATTTTACAAATTTAGGTTAAATCATTCATGTTGAATCTAAGGGTACAATGTGAGAACAATGTAACACGTCTTGCATGTTAAAAGAGGTCTAGAGAAAAATATAGTTATAATAACAATTCAAACCAAAATTTAAAATAACCGAGGCAGCTAAGAGATGACCAGTCCCAACCGACGGCGTCCGTTCACGAACCTGACGCACGGATCGGCACCATTTAGCTCAACCATTTTGAAGGGAACCGAATGATCCAACACATGCGCCACCGGCAGCGAGACATTCAAGTGAGCATGTCTCTCCCAACCGCCAGGGCATATTCAAGTCAATGAGAGGTATACCTCGTAAATGGTAGCTTTAAAGAACATAGTGCTCACATGTATGTGCTACGAAAAATTATATAATACTAACACATTGAGTTTATACAATGCAAAGATAATATAGATCTACATCTTCAGCAGCTCCAAAAATTGTTACAAATGCTAATCAATTAATCTATGAACCCTTATGGCTGTGGAGCTAGACCAGCATCCAGCCAAGCATTTTTATCAGTGATGTAATCACTCAACTTATAATATGCTCGGTTGCATAGTGTGCGTTTAATACAAGACTTAAATTTTGTCTCATTTAGTTGAACAATGTGGGGAGGAATTTTATTGTAACACTTTAAACAGTACCCCATGAAAGACGAATCTACTTTAGCCAGTCTGAAACCTGGTTGAACTAGTTGGTCCCTATTTCTAGTATTATAATTATGTCTGTCACCTCTTTTATCAAAAAGATGCAGATTTTTTCTAGCGTACATGATGTTTTCATAGATGTATTGACAAGGCACCGTCATTATGTTAATTTCCTTAAACAGTTCCCTTAGAGAATCGCGCATACGCAGATTGTAAATGGCTCTGATGGCTCTTTTCTGCAAAATAAAAATAGAATCGATGTCTGCAGCTCGCAAAATGCTAAGTCTAGTGGTTTCTTCATCAATCTTTACCTGTATGGTGTTTTTATGCAAAGTAGCCCTATGTCCTTCCTCGGGCTTGAGATTATTCTATCCAGCACAAACGGATTACTTAACACTGACTAACAAACAGGTCGGACCAATGTTACTTTTATTTAATCACTACATAGTATAAAACAAAGTTGCTTTCTTTGTCCCTATGTCCCTATGTATGCTTACATTTTTAAAACTACACAACGGATTTTGATGCGGTTTCTTTAATAGATTTTGTAATAAGTAAAAAATAATGTGGTATGTAATTGGAATAGGTGAACATCTGTGTTAATTTATCTGTGTTTTTACTGCAATATGCTCCTGTATACTATGTTATTTGATTTTTTTGGTTCAGCGTAAATATGTAGGTTTTGGGATTTAGATACACGTGAGCAAACGTATACGTGTAGCTGCCCATGGGAAAAACAGGGCGTGCCTAAATGTATCCCCGCTACCTTCAAAGTTTGCCCTTGCGATTTATTAATAGTCATAGAAAATGCAACTTTAAGTGGGAACTGTAAACGTTTGGAATTGAAGGGTAAGTTATTGGGTATTATTGGGATGCTTGGAATAAGAACATTTTCACCTATAAAAACTATATATCTAAATAACGAAATCTACGATCCTATATTTAAACAAACAATAAAGGACAATTCTTATGCGACTGAATTAAAAATAAAAAGTAATTAATCGCTATCTAGGATAAATGACGAAGAATAAATGACATGACAATAAAAATGCATACAGAACACAACCATCAATGACGTCTGCCCGCCGCCGGCCGCCGTTAGGCGCTCCGTTCAAGTCAATCAAATTACTTAGTGTGAAAGACAAAGTTTATCTACATTAAATACTTAATGCGAGAAATGTATTCATTTTGATAAGAGTTTGATAAATATATACTAATAATATGTGCATTATAAAATAGTACCAAATTAAATTAAATTTATGGTTCACAATTTTGGTCGTACTGGCTTGCACATAAAATATAGATATATGCTGTCGCGGACTTTTATTTAGACCTACTTAAGACAAACAATCCTGCGGTACATCATCTTTATGTAACTCCATTGGTTAAGGCAGCGCACGCCAAGATAGATCTCAGATGGAAGATTTTTTTCCGACTTAATTGACACGTATCGTCATATTATGACCAAAATTACATAAAATCACTATAAATTGTAGCCTATGTGTTATTCTGATGAATAACCTATATTACTGTAAAGTTTTATTCAAATCGGTCCAGTAGTTTTTTCGTGAAAGGGTAACAAACATACACACACACATACATCCATCCTCACAAACTTTCGCATTTATAATATTAGTAGGATTTGGATGTTAAGGCAACACTAAAAAGCGAAAAATAAAAAGTTTTTTTCAAAAAAAAGAAAACCGCCTTCAAAAACTAAAAAGTGATAAATAACTTTAGCACAGAACACACATTACTTTACTTTCGGAAGTCGGTGGCGGTGGCTTTGTGTTTGTTGTTTTGTATTGCCACCGACTTCCGAAAGTAAAGTAATGTGTGTTCTGTGCTAAAGTTATTTATCACTTTTTAGTTTTAGAAGGCGGTTTTCTTTTTTTTGGAAAAACTTTTTTTATGGAGAAGAACGAGCAAGAAACTTCATGAAAATATACTACATTATACCAAATGTATTAGTACATTTGGTATAATGTGGTATATTTTCATGGTCACCAGATCTTAGTAAGCAAAATAACCAAAATCTTTTTGACCCCCCTGGGGCGGATCCGTCATGGTTAGGTTAGGTTAGAAACTGTGACCCCCTACGCCACGCCCCTATGCCAGAATCAAATCGCTTTTTACAGTCAAACTCATACATTTCTACAATACTTTAGGAAACACCATTTTGGTGACCATTTACTATTTTTGGTTTTATTTTATATACTATTATTGTACCAAAATGTGTGGACAGATATAGCAAGGCATATTAATATATATTTCAAAAAAGTGAAACAAACAACGATCGCAGAGTAAGGGCAAAAATATATTATTATATTATAGCTACCGTGTGGTGGTGTGGTGGCTAGCTATAATTATATATTATAGCTACGTATGGGACGGGCTTTAGCGAGACATTCAAGTGAGCATGACATACTCCCAACCGCCAAAGCACATTAAAGTCAATGAAAGACATACCTTGTAAATGGTAGCTTTAAAGAACATAGTGCTCACATGTATGTGCTATAAAAAGTAGAATTTAAATAAATACGGTGTGTGTACTTTCAATGCTCGACCCTTTCTAGGGTATAAAATGTATTTTACTCACTTACATTCTATTGTGGCAGCTGTTTTTTATACAGGATAATTTTTTAACCACTGCGGAAATTCTAGAGACTGATTCTGTGATTTCATACCGAGACCCCACCGTGCCCCGGAAAGCACGTAAAGCTATTGATCCTGGCTGTCATTCATAGATCTTTGACAGTCGTTATGGGTTGTCAGAAGCCAGAAAGTCTGACAAACCGTCTTACTAAAGGGTCGTGTGTATTATTGCGCCGGGTCTGGGTCGACAGTAAGTATTTCACTAGTCAACGGCGCGCGTACATGACAAATAGATGTATTCATTGTACTACAATTGTTGTGAATTAAATGAGTTGATTGTTGACTTTGGGTATCTTGAAAGGTACGAGTGAACCGGTTCCTCCTAGTCAAGCGTGCTTGACCTTAGGCCGCATCATCACTTAATTAGAATTTAGAAAGATAGAATGAAAAAAAAAGAATGAAATAGGATTTTTATTTATCCTGTAAAACATATACACGCTGAAATTTAAATGGTTGTTTTCCCGCGGCAGAACGATTTGTCCTCAGTAGTACCTACTATTGATTCATAGTTAAACTAAAAAAAAATGTTTTCCGAACGAAGTTGCTTAACGCGGCCTACGTGTAGTGCGAATTAGTACAAATCGTCACGTAACGAAATGCGTGTGTGTATGTGTGCGAGTATCGAGCCTTCTACAAGCAACTGAGCACACAAGCAGGCCAGCTCGTGTATAATATGTATATTTATTTATTATTATTATTTTATTTTTATATATATATGTCGGATCGTCAGGTGCGATCGAGGAGTGCCGAGCGGTATAGTACATCGTCAGGACTATAGGCGTTCCCATTATCCCATTAGGGATAAACAACATACCTGTGAAAACAATTACACACTATTAGTAAAGAAAACAATACAAATGGTAATCAGTAACAAGAATAAAGTAAGTTCAAGGTACAGCAACAATACAGTTAATCGAACAGACCATTAAGGTCCCACAGTTCGTACAGTGGCGAACTAAATTAGTTAACACCCACAATTGTGATTAATAAACCATCTCCGACACGGCCAGACTGACATTCTACGCGTCCTCGTGTAGCTATAAAGTGCTTGGTAAATATCGATCGGCCTTTCTGACAAAAAGCTTTAATTAGCAAAAGGTATGTTGTAAAGAAAAATCCTGAATTAGTCCTGAAGTAATATCATTACCAAAATTTGCATCATAACCAGTCAAAATAACCATACTGTTACAGACAATACATAGCTCAACAAATCAGCCGAAATCACACCATGGGATTCGACAAGTAACTTGAAGTTGAATAGACAACCCGCATAAGCGTCAAGTTCAACATTAAAATCCAAAAAATAGTCAATATAGACATCTCATTTCAGCTATAGTATGTCAGCATCAGATGAATCATCATCATCATCATTGTCAACATTGACATCATTAACAGTTACTGATGGACATTCAGGGACTTTTCGTACATTGTTTCTCAAAGATTTTAACAGAAAATAAAGTACTCAAAAAAATAAAGTACTCAAAAAAATAAAGTACTCAAAAAAATAAAGTACTCAACGATATAAAGTACCCAACAGTATAAAGTATCCAATAATATAAAGTACCCAACAATAAAGCATCGCACTTTAAACCCTTGACATCCAGGGCTGCTCGCTTTCTTTCACGGGACAGAATTTAATTTCTTTCTCCACATCAACAGCGTTACGGCAGTCCTGAATCTTCACACGTTCTCGGGTGAATAGTTTATCTCATCATCTGAAAACAATCAGAAAAGAGCTCAAGTAAACAGCTTAACGTTCGGTCATTCTGATCAATTTAAATCAAACACTACAGACCTGATAACACAAAACAAGTTTAGTATCTTACCACACATGTAATTACCTTATTAACACACATGTAATTACCTTACCTCACAACACATGTCATTACCTTACCTCACAACACATGTCATTACCTTACCTCACAACACATGTCATTACCTAACCTCACAACACATGTCATTACCTTACCTCACAACACATGTCATTACCTTACCTCACAACACATGTAAACAATCAGGGGGTACACAGTTACTTTTCAGATAAACTATTCCATAAACCTCAGAATCACGCTGTTTGTTTAGCTAAAAGCCAACTATTTGACATAGTTGTATTATCACTGATTTATATTCAGATGGAATATCAGTATCAATTTTATTCGGAGTTTCAGGAATAGAGCATAGCCGTTACAACCTCAACTTTTGTAATGGTAACAATACTTTCGGTTATAATAACCCCAAAATCTAAATTTAATATCTCACGGCATAATATGATACTTTGATTTGAATAAGCATTCGGTATTAAATGACACTTCACTTTATATTGACCATACAAGTAAGTTTGCCACACATGTATCAATAATGAAAGTACATTCAAATCCAGAGTCATAACAAAATGGAAGCGTCTCACCAGATAGTTGTTGAAAGAACATCACATCAGTGGAGGGTACATCACACTTATCTTATCACGGATGATTAGTTGCTCGAAAACTGACTCACAGTATCTTCACTCGAACCTCCCGGCTGTTCTCCGGTAGTCATTAAAGTGACATACTATTGTACCTGGTTTGAACCTAAGTGGGTTGAGAAGAATTGTGTAGGTCAGAGGAAAATGAGACTTTCTCTTAAGATGGGACAAGACACTCAGTTCTTGTTGAAGTTTAAACCTCATGTACTTTGGTAGTGAATGCTAGTAGATGAGCACGGAAAATGAAATTTGTAAACATGAGCCAGTACAGTACAAACAGCAATTTGATTGACACTTAGGTATGTAAATAAGGGTAGCGGTAACTGTTGGAGTATGTAAACAATGAAATTAATGTGGGTAGGTGATTTATGAATGCCATTAAAACAGCCTTAGCTCAGCGCTAGGTAATCCCAAGAGAGGAAGCTGTCATAATAAGAGTAGAAAAGACATACGATAACTAGGGAAGCCATGCGGAAGCATTAAGAGGCAATCCCACTTCTGATGTCGGATCGTCAGTGAGCGATCGAGGAGGAGTGCCGAGCGGTATAGTACATCGTCAGGACTATAGGCGTTCCCATTATCCCATTAGGGATAAACAACATACCTGTGAAAACAATTACACAATATTAGTAAAGAAAACACAATACAAATGGTAATCAGTAACAAGAATAAAGTAAGTTAAAGGTACAGCAACAATACAGTTAATCGAACAGACCATTAAGGTCCCACAGTTCGTACAGTGGCCAAGCCACCCAATGATAAACGAACAAACCCTTAAGGTTTACAGTTCGTACAGCAGCCTAAGCCACCCAATGATAAACGAACAAACCCTTAAGGTTTACAGTTCGTACAGCAGCCTAAGCCACCCAATGATAAACGAACAAACCATTAAGGTTTATAGTTCGTACAGTAGCATAAGCCACCCAAATACAAAGTGTATCGCTCGCTAGCAGCAAGCCTATACAGCTATGTGAACATACAGCAGCGCTGTACCAGGTAAACCGACAGTATTGTCGGGAGCAGGAACTCTTTACTGAGTCGAATCCGAGGATCGACTGCCATACTTACGGAGTGCACGCTCTTTTATAAGGCGATGCCCCCCACCTTGCAACCTCTCCATACAAGTCTGTCCATGCGCACGGAAGTGCGTCACGCGTTTACTTGATACAAAACACTAAAATGTTCTGAATCTAATAAGATCTGTAATCAAATAACACAATAATAATTGTCATGAATAAACAATAGTGATTTCATAAAGTAATTCATTTTACATTTAAAGTAACGTCAACAATTGTTTTGAATAAAACCATCGATAATAATTATCCAAATAAAGTAACCACAAATCAGTGTGCACACACAATAAATCATGTTTCGACATAATAGACAATAATTGATAGTAAAATCACATAAATTAACAATAAGAAACAAATCATAACAAATTTAGTTAACACCCACAATACCACCAGCAAAAATATATTATATAATTTAATATTCAGAAGTTCAAACTCAAGGTACGCCGAAGAGCGATGGAGCGCAGCCATTCCGTGAGCGTAGCATACTTAATGTTAAACTAACAGATCACATAAAAAACACCACACTACGCTCCAGAAAGCAAATTGTTGACGTAGGTCAAAAACCACCAAAACCAAAATGGAACTGGGCAGGCCATGTCTTCAGGCCGTGGGCCCGTATATCGCAAGACTGTAGCCTGGACACAGTCATGCAGGGTCGCGGCAGACCGAGGAGAAGATGGCGAGACGCCTTGACACGGATCCACATATGATCATTTGCCCGATCCGATCACCGACGAGTAGCATGATCTTCTATCAGGACGGGTGATGATACGCGACCATGACACGCAGTCTTGATACGCCGCTCGCATCATTCGCGTCCAGATAGGTGATCATATTTAAGGGTCGGCGATACGGACACGGTGATCGAATCGGGCAAATGATCATAATGTGGATCCGCCTTTGGATGGCTTCATCAGGAATTAGCGAGATGAGGCACAAATCTGGAGAAATGGAGAGAGTGGGAGTAGACCTTTGACCAGAAGTGGGACAGTAACGGCTAGAAAAAAAAATATAATAATGATTTTGCTCTGAAATAAACTTAAACACCTTAAAACAACTACAACAAAGACAGAACAGTGTGATCTAGAATAAGTAGGTAGTTGTCTACCTACTTATATTCTGGCTCACACTGTTCTATACAAAAACCGACTCAAAACGAATACTCTGACGTTAGCACGCTCGTGGCAGTCCTACCGTACGCTGATAAGTCTAAAGGCCTCAACAGCAACTGTTTATCTTCAAAGAGCACATTAATGACAGCTCACTAGGTACATTCGCAGTTAGTTGCTCTCGGCTCACTGTTACTAACGTAGACATAACATCACACCCGTATTTCCCAAGGGTATATGCAGGGATATATAGTACACTTTCATTTCGTCAGTCATGTTTGAGCCTCTGTGAATGCACGACTTGTGAAAGTCAAATCATTTATTTCAATTAGATTATTATAAGGCACTTTTGAACGTCAAATGAGAAAAATAATGATTATTTATTTATTTATAATTTTCATGCACAAACGTACAAAGGGCCATTCCAAAAGGTAGTTTTGTATGGAGAAGAATGGGCAAGAAACTCCATACTTACTCTTTTAAAAACGATGTTAATAATATTTGCATTCACAGGAATTATATATATTATAATAATACATGAATACGATGTACAGTCAGCAAAAGAGGTAGGTATGCAGGGTCGTCAGATATAGTTAAAGTTCATTTAGAAACCGATGGATGTTTTTGAATAAAATAAATTTAATTTAATAGAGAATTAACATTTCAATGATTTAATTAAATTTCATTCGAAAACATCTATCAATTTCTAAGTAAACTTCAAACATTTCCGATGACCTGCATACCTATCTCTTTTGTTGACTGTACCTTGCATAAAAATACTATTTTAAAGTATGTACAAAGTATCACAGATTAAGGAATGACAGTTAAGTTATGTAATGTTCAAAACTTACTACAATGTTCTCACATTGTTCTCGTAGACTAAAAAACAAAAAGGTGTCCTCGGTGCTAAGGTACGAATCACGTATAGAAGTCTGTCATGTAGTCGTGACCGTGGCGTGCTGGGAATATTTTGGTTTGTCATCTATTAATACATGACTGTAGCGGTCTAAAGGTTAAAGGCAAAGTTGACGGCACGCAGTCGCTGAGAGATTGGCGGTTAACATTGGTACTGTATTCTTACAAGAGTTCATAATCTAATCTTACCCTACACTTTTAATTTTTTGGTTTATTGTATTTTTTTGTCAAAACTGTACGTTGATCAATAATGTTTTCATCATCATCATCATCATTTCAGCCGAAAGACGTCCACTGCTGGACATATCCCCAAGGCGGGGTTTTGACATAACCGCCACGCTTGGCAGGCGGGTTGGCGATCGCAGTATGGCTGTTACAAAGGCACAGAGACCGCTGCTGCCCATTCTCTGGTCCCTTAGTCGCCTCTTACGACACCCACGGGAAGATATGGGATGGTGCTATTCTTTACGTCCGACACCACACGGACAAATGTTTATTTAATTTACTTCAATATTTCTCATGTAAGCAAACTAAAAATCAAACCCGGGATTGTTGTTAGAAGATCAAAAACAGCCCTTATGCACAAGAGCATACTATGCATGGCTCCAAAAATTTTTAATAAGCTACCAAATAGCATAAAAGATTTAAACTTGACCCAATTTAAACGCACCCTAAATATTATTTTAATAGACAAATGCTACTATACCATTGACGAATTTCTTGCTGACAACATTTCTTGTGACTGATCCTGTATTTTTAATTTCAAAATGTAATTCATTTCTAAAGATTTTGAATTTAGTAGAATTGTTTTGAGTTTGTTTAATTTATTTTATTGATATAATTGTCTAATATTGTTACATTATATGAAATTATTATTGTTAAATTTGAAATTGCTATTTTGTGTATGCCCAAAGGGTAGATTTTTGAGTTTCTGTAAAAATCTGTAAGACCTGTTATCACCAAAAATCGCACAAATAAATACTTTGACTTTGACTTTGCATTACAGGCGAATGCTCGTCAGTCAGTGAGGCAGTAGGCAGTAAAGTAATGCTCGAAATGTAATCTTGGATAGTTACAATACGGGGAGCTCCTGTAGCATGTAACCTGAACTTGTTATACTTTATTGACTTAAAATACTGTCCATGGAGTTTCTATGTCGTTCTTCTGCATATGAACCATTGGGCAAAGTGATATTGGTAATAGGGTATTTTACTCTCTACGAGAAAAAATCTATAAATATGTTATTGAGACAGTTTAGGCATAAAGCAGTCGGAAAATGTAAGTTTTAGTTCATAAAATAACAAAACAAATTTTTAAATTCAATTCAAAGTTTTTAGTATTTTTAATCTGTTATAAAACACCGTGAAATAGTAGCGGCCATGTTATTACGCCGTACGGCTGTATAAACAAAAAATTGTCAACTGTCAGTCAACCGATTGGCGTAATATAGGCTTTGTACTTTTATTATTTTCGTAACCAACGTAATTTTTTCATTATTACACCTATTACAAAATATGCTTTTAATTATTTTTAAATGATATACAATTATCATATTTAATATGAGCTCATTTGATACAAAACGAACTGACGTCATTTACGCTGAGCAATATGGCGTCCAGTAAGAGGCGTTTTCGTCAAACTACGCGCGAAATTTGAAAATTTAAAATTTTGATGCATTTTTAAGGCACTTTCGATTGAATAATTTTTTTTTGTTTTTTTTTGGTGGCATATTAGCATTTCATTGCGACACTTTTCAAAAATGGGTGTAATACCCTATTGTCGTCCCACTGGACAGTGGACTATGAGAGTGAGGGAAGAGGGAGTGCAACTGTGTTTGCACACACTTTGTTCACTATAATATTTCCTGCGTACCTGTTTGGTTAGTCTTCATTAAGATTGACCGCGGTGGCCGAAATTCGGTCAGGAGTATATTAAGTCCCCTATTAAATCAAGTAAATAATTTCATTGGCTCATTTTTCAGTAAATATTGTTTAATTTTATACAAAGTGCAATTATTTATTTATTTTCAAGCCGTTTGGGGTTGACGCCATCGGGTCGTGGGGTCCGAGTGCTCATCTACTTTTTAAGGTAATTTCCAAAACGTTGGTTGACAATTCCCGTGATCAAAGGGCTGGTTTTTACCTCTGACAGAGGTTAATCCAACGTGGCAATGCCGCCAGTCTCTTGGGTTTATTCCCAGTTGACGACGATGTTGGGGAATTTCTTGATGCCTTATTGTCTTAGTTTTTTTTTTAGTTTAATGGTTATAGGTTTTCCTTTTTTATTTTTTCGTGTAAATATTGTACATAGTAAATGGTAAGTCGGTATACATTTATGGCTACAAATGAAATTCAGTCTACTATAATATTTAGTTCTAACTGACAGTAAAGACAGCTTAATAGGTCATGCTATGTGCAATGCTCACCGTCTGCATTCGTGTACAGTCGCCATTAGCCTTCTAAGTAATTCATTAATGAAACGAACACCTAGAACAACCTAGGTGGCTGAATAAACGAAAAACATTTCCAAGGATATCATAACTTCTAGTGCTTACTTAGAAAGAAAAAAAATTAAAGTATGTATAATATAGTGGAAGCGTGTGCCGTGTTGTGCCAGCCGCGAATAGAACCACCCCATTTCTGCCCGTGGGTGTCGTAGAAGGCAGCGTCCTTCTGAGTACCATAACACCTACTGCGATCGCCAACATGCATCGGCCAAGCATGGCGATTACGGCTGAACCCCTCCTTGGAGGAGACCTATGCCCAGTAGTGGACGTGTAAAGGTTGGCATGATGATGATGATATGGTGGAAGACCTTTGCCCTGCAGTGGGTTAGTACGGGTGAAATATAATAATAAATACATATTAACCAAACTATTGCCCTACACTGGGATCAACTGTATCGTGGATGCGTTTACAAACACAGACTAGGACCACCTATGCCATACAAATATTAAGTTCCGTGCGAACCCGCGACATGAAGTTCACCAGGGCCTAAAGTCTACTATTACAATAGTGTCAGAATGGTCTATCATTGATTTTCATAATGACGCCATTATATTAGTAGATTACCAAACTTGTCAAAATCAATAATTATGAAATCAATTCTGACACTATTGTAATAGCAGACTTGAGGCCCTGTCAATCGCTCAACCACTGTCATCATAACACAATGTAAGTACAATATGTTATATCATCAATTGACATTAATAAAGTCTTAGAACTGGATAAATCATAATCTGCCTATCTTTTTCCCAACTATGTTGGGGTCTATAGGTCTATAGGTGTAGGGTAGGTGTAGGGTAGGTGTAGGGTAGGTGTAGGGTAGGTGTAGGGTAGGTGTAGGGTAGGTGTGGGGTAGGTGTAGGGTAGGTGTAGGGTAGGTGTAGGGTAAGTGTAGGGTAGGCGTAGGGTAGGTGTAGGGTAGGTGTAGGTAAATAGGCAGGTAAGTAGGTAGATAAGGACAGGACAACGTCTGTCGGGTTAGGTAGGAATAATATAATAATTCATTTATTTTCAGGCTGCATAGGCCTACAGATAAATACCTTAACCTAAACATACATATTTTATAATTTGTAACTTTTGTTAGTAGAAAAGACTTAAGACTATTGTTAGTAGCACTTCACTTTGCACTAAACTGTCTTTGTGCTGTCCTGTGGCACTTGTCTGCGGAAGCGACGGAACACCACGTCCTGCGGCCAAAAGTCTTCTTCCATGACGAGGGGCAGGAAACAATTCGGTACTCGCACCACGAACGCCTTGAAGTTAACGTTGCGGCGCGACTCCAGTAACTGCACCCTCGGCGTGTACTTCGTCTTTCGGCGCACGTACTCCACGATGTGTTCCGCCTTAGTGGTGTAGTGCAGGCGGGAGATATACACCGGAGTGTTCGGCTTAGCGGCACGCAGACTTACATCGGGCTCCGTTGGTGCTTTGCCGCAGCGGTTCGCGTTCTTCCGTGATCGGCGTTTCCTTTGCACCGACACGAAACCATTATACAGTAGAACCTCAATTATCCGAACTAATTGGGACCGACACTAGTTCGGATAATCGAAATGTGGGTTTATTGAAACAAGAAAAAAAAACCACACCTTTTTACATAAAACACGTTTCTATCTGCGCGCCTGTAAGAAATCTAGGTACAGACAGCGTCATCAACTGCTAACCCCCTATGCGAAGAAATTTCAACGCGCGGGGGGTTAGCAATTGATGACGCTGTCTGTACATACATACATTAAAATTGAGCGCGGAATCTCCGTAGGCGGACTAACATCGTTCGATGAAACAAAATTCGCGCCAACGTTCGGATAATTTCGCGTTCGGATAAGCTAAGTTAGCGTTCGGATATATAATATCAGCGTATAATTGTCTCACTGCGAGGCATAGACCCCATCTCATACAGAAAAGGCGAACATTGATCACCATGCTTGTTCAAGGTGGATTAGAGATTTCAGATATTAATTAAAAGTCCAGATTACCTGACAATGTTTTTCCTTCACCGATGTCAATTTATAGGGTATTATATTTTTGAAAAGTATATCACTGAAATTCTGTAGTGCTTATATGCCACCAAAAAAAAACACAAAATGTTTATTCAATCGATAAGTGCCATAAAAACGCATCTAAATTTTAAATTTTCAAATTTCGCGCGTAGTATGACGAAAACGCCTTTTACTGGACGCCATATTGCTCAGCGTAAATGACGTCAGTTCGTTTTGTATCAAATGAGCTCATATTAAATATGATAATTGAATATCATCTAAAAATAATTAAAAGCATATTTTGTAATAGGTGTAATAATTAAAAAATTACGTTGGTTACGAAAATAATAAAAATACAAAGCCTATATTACGACAATCGGTTGACTGACAGTTGACAATTTTTTGTTTACACAGCCGTAGGTACGGCGTAATAACATGGCCGCTGCTATTTCACGGTGTTTTATAGCAGATTAAAAATACTGAAAACTTTGAATTGAATTGAAAAATTTGTTTTGTTATTTTATGAACTAAAACTTATATTTTCCGATTGCTTTATGCCTAAACTGTCTCAATAACATATTTATAGATCTTTTCTCGTATAGAGTAAAATACCCTATTATAACCATAATATACTTGAAAAGTATGTATGAAATGAAAAAAGTCAAATTGGAGCTGTTCTAAAATCTAAAACCTCATGCTACGATGCATAAGAGGCAAGCGTCTTAGCCACTGGGTTATCACCACATCAGTATTTATCATCATCATCATCTGCCGAAATACGACCACTGTTGAACATAGGCCTCCTCCATAGAACGACACAACGAGCTGCGGCAACCTGCCGCTTGCATCCACCTTTTACCCGCGACCTTGACTGTGTTATCATAAATAGAAGACAAGGTGAGCAATATAGTCCTATACTGCTCACCTTACTAACTAAACTACTGGAGACGTTTAACACTTTTCAGATCGAAAAATACTAAATTAATAGTATTTTCACTTCTCTTGCTCAAAAAGGCCGTCATTGTAGCATACCAGAGCGGGGATAAAATAGCATTTCATCCTCTAGGGGAAAAAGTTTTTTTTTTTTAATTTTTGTGTGTCAAGTATGACACTGAGCCTACAAAAACGAAAAGGCCTTAAGTCATAAGTAGAATAATCATGAATAAAGACTCGACTTATTACTGTTTCATAAAAAAATAACCTCATTTTAATTTTGAAAATGGAACTAAAATCGGCGATCTCTGGTAGAATGCATGCAATGTGTTGCGGCTACAGAAGAAACAAAAAAAAGACATTGGCGCGAAATCTTTATAATTTTTCTCTAATTTCAAATAAAATTGGTAGTGACCGTAATTAATTTCTCGCAATCGTAGTGAAAAGTATAGTGTAACACACGGCGCTAAAACCCATTAAAACTCGGTTTCTATTTACTCCCTCACTAAAGCTCGGGAGTAAAACTACCTCGTATATAATGGGTCATTTTAGCTCCTTGTATAACAATCTACTATTTTTTTAATGATATTTTTCGTATTCTTAGTCAAACTTAGTTAGTTTTTGGCAAAATGAGCCAATCCTTGTGGGTTGCCTCTCAATTTGCATTAAACTAATTCAAAATCCAGATATTTTCCATTATAATCCAACAACAACAGTTCAATGCACACACAAAACTAATGCTTAGAAATATTTTAAAACTGTTCAGCATCAAAAAACCAAAATCACCGAAAAATAAGTGAAATTTTGATGTGGGTCCCCCCTAAGATGACCCACTGACCATGGTTTGGTTTATTTTTACAGAACAAGACACAATCGTCTCTGGCATTACATTCACAATACACTCATCAACTTAACCTACAGAAAAAACCCATTTAAAACCAATCCACCACAAAATTCTTTAAATTTTCATCCCATACCGTAATAATAGAATATTTAAATCCTGAATACGAATACTTGAAACCCTTTTTTTATGAATTTCCTTTGTTTAAACATATCCTTGGCCATTATTTTCAGTTTGGCGTCAGTCGTGGAAGCGCGCGGACGTGAAGCTCGTGTCGATATTTGCGGGATTTTCGAAAAGTTTAAAAAGTGACTAGTGAAGTGTCGAAGTGTGTGTGTGTTGTGTTTAGTAAGTGTTTTGGTGAGATTTTTGTGTATTTTCTGGTGTTTGAAAATGGATGGTTTTTGAGTTTTTGCCGCTGAATATCAGGTGAGTTTAGATTCTCTTTGTTTATTGTATATTTGTTTCGTAAAATTGTCATTTACGTACGATCGGATCGGTTTGAATTTTTACAATTTGAAAGAAATTTGCGGTATTTCTTTTGTTAATATTCCGATTAATTAAAGGTTATTTAAGTGTCGGATACTAAATAAAAAATTGAAACCATTTTCCTGATCATTTGACACGAGATTTTATCGACGTGATAAAATTATATACAGGTTTATAAAATGTACAAAATGCTTCGTGTTTTTATGTATAGGTGAGCAAATAATTTGGTAAAAAAATATCAAATTTCTACAACGCTGCAAAAATTTGTAACTTTTTAAGTATTAATAACTTTTTAAGCATTTTCTTTTAACTAGTCTATGGTAGCTGTCCCACGGCTAGGCGAAGGTCGTTGATCTTCAGGCACCCATTGCGTGAATCTTGTCCAGCGGTCACTCTGCATGTCGCTGACATGACTCACCCAATCCCATATAAGCCTGGCAGCCTACCACGACTGTTATGCTCATTTTGGAACACAGCGTGATGTTCTAGATTCTGTCCTGTGTTTTTACAACCAGAATGCTGCGCTTCATTGCTCGTTGGCAGATTCTAAGGAACCTTTGCGATATGTTGAGCGACCACATTTAAACCTGGTGGCATACTAAAGAGAGTAGAAAAAACAATTGACAACACAGAATACTCACAAGATGGTTTTAAAGTAGATGCAAGTCAGGCGGGCGCCTGACTTGCATCTACTTGCACACAAAATAGCTTGTTTGACTGTAGGCACTATCTTGCTGAGCCCTTACTACTACTATGTCAATCTTCACACGCCCACTGCTGGGCATAGGTCTCCCCCAAGGGGGAGGGGTTCAGCCGTAATCGCCATGCTTGGCCGATACATGGTGGCGATCGTAGTAGGTGTTATGGTACTCAGCAGGACGCTGCTGCCCATCCTCTGGTCAATATCCCTCTGTCGCCTTCTACGACACCCACGGGTAGTAATGGGGTGGTGCTATTCGCGACCGGCACCACACGGCTGAGCCCAACGGTACTGGATCGATGAACGTATTCACGTGGTGCGGTCTATTAGTCGTCGGAGATTCTTGGAACTTTGGAAGTGAAGACAGCAAAACAATTGAGAACTTTTATATTACCGTAAGAGTACATCGGCCACTGACGGCGGCGCTATGTTAAATAATCGCCTTGTCATAAATAGAAGAATAACGTTCTAAATACGAAAAGCTTCTAGAACGAATCCAGTGTGTTTAGACGAAACATTTAGTCAATGCTTTTGACCAGCATGCGATGCATGCAACCTTTACCGTACCTACTTATGTAAGCTTATTGTTCATGGTAAGTTTTTGGCAAAGAGATTCAGGGTGAAACATAAAACTTTGAGCAACGAATCTATTCTATACCTATGTGGTAAAATATTTATTGCGAAACTAAACCTGCACCATGTTTTTGTAAAATGTCTGTGGTTGAAACAAGATTTTAAGCCGAACTGACTAACTCAGACCACTCAGAACCGATTACGGGAAGAAATATATTTTATATGAAGCAGCGATGTTACATAATAAACTGCCAGATGATCTGATTACTGTTAAAAAAGTACAGATATCTTTAAAAGTTGGTAAAAGCTTATGATGTATCTAAAATTGAGTAAGTCATGTGTTTTTAATTTCTCTAGAACATATATTTTTACATATAAATATAGATGTATAGTGAGTGGGGGAAGAAAGAAAGAAAGAAAGAAAGAAAAATAATTAAAAACCCAGGACAGAAACACACTAAAATAAAAAAAAAACAAGAAAACGAAAGTTGGTACGACGTAAAACGGGGTAACACAAAAAGTCGTCCGTTACACCTGGAGTTGATCATCATCATCTGCCTAGCCTTTTGCCAACTATATTGGGGTTGGCTTCCAGTACCAGTGTTTTACATGGAGCGACTGCCTATTGGACCTTCACAACTCAGTTACTGGGTAACACGATACCACTTGGTAAGACTGGTTGTCAGACTTTCTGGCTTCTAACTACCCATAACAACTGCTAAAGATCTACAAATGACAGCCGGGACCAACGGCTTTACGTGCTTTCCGAGGCACGGAGGGAACTCGGTATGAAAGGGATGGTCACCCATCCACAGACCGACCGCGGCTAGCGTAGCTTAACCTTTGACCGATCGATCTATACGGCTTTAACTTAGCCACGAGCTCCTCTTGGAGTTATGGACGTCTTTTTGTGTTTCCCCGTTTTTCGTCTCCCCCCACGCCCTATACAATTCTTTCTATCTCTCTTTTTTATATAATCAACTCGCATTTCTTTTTCCCCGTGGGGTGTCGGGGCTAGAATAGCACCCACTTCCATTTCATCCCGTGGGTGTCGTAGCAAGCGACTAAAGGAAAATTTGGAAGTCGGACAGAAGTCGGTGCTTCCGTGTACTCAAAGATTTATCTGCGATCCCCAAGACGCCAGTCAAGCGTGGGGATTATGGCAAACCCCTTATGGGATAGCTCTTTGTTCAACAGTGGACATCTTTCGGCTGATGATGATGAATCGACTCACGGAGTCATGATGTAAATAGTATTAGGTCCTTACATATGAAATTGCCGATACTTAATACTGGCAACTTTGAAATCAAATATTTTGTGTTTGATTAGGAATTCCAAATTCAAAATTATTTCAAAATAAAGACTAAAGAATATTGTTTTAAAATTCGTGTTTCATTTGTTTTATCGTCATTTGTTTGGGCTTGAAAATTGCTATTGCAACAACAATGGAGAAATTAAAAATTCGCGATATTTACGAATATGAGTTCTACCGTGGCACCAGTGCAGCAGAAACGGCTCGAAGGATTAACGACGTGTACGGGCCAAGCACCGCTAACGAACGAACGGTGCGTTTTTGGTTTCAACGTTTCCGTTCTGGAAATTTTGATTTACAAAATGAGCCTCGTGGACGACCGGATACTCAAGTGAATAATGAAGAATTAAAGGCGATAGTTGAAGCGGATCCATCTCAAACCACTTCTGAATTAGCAGCAGCCTTTGGAGTAAGTGACAAAACAATCACTATCCATTTGCGTCAAATTGGAAAAGTAAAAAAGCTCGAAAAGTGGGTACCGTACGAATTGACTGAAACACACCAACAAACACGCGTCGGTTGCTGCGCTTCCTTGCTCAATCGTCACAATAATCAGGGAATTTTAAATCGTATTGTCACTTGTGATGAGAAGTGGATCGTGTACGATAATCGCAAGCGATCATCACAATGGCTTAACCCTGGAAAACCGGCAAAACCTTGCCCCAAGCGAAAACTGTCCAAAAAGAAGATTCTAGTTAGTGTTTGGTGGTCCTGTGCTGGTGTCATCCACTACAGCTTCATGAGATCAGGCCAAACGATTACTGCAGACATGTATTGTCAACAGTTGCAAACAATGATGGAAAAGCTCACCATTAAACAACCGAGATTGGTCAATTGCTCTAGCCCATTGCTCCTTCAGGATAACGCTCGACCACATACTGCACATCAGACGGTCGCCAAGTTAGAGGAGCTGCGACTGGAAACTCTGCGTCACCCACCATACTCTCCAGATCTTGCCCCAAACGATTACCATTTATTCCGAAATTTGGACAACTTTTTACAAGGAAAAAAAATCAATTCTGATGAGGCAGTTTAAACAGCCTTCAAGCAGTTCATCGATTCTCGCTCCCAGGATTTTTTTACCAAAGGGATCAATGAGCTCCCGATAAAATGGCGAAAGTGTATCGATAACAATGGTACATACTTCGATTGACTAAATATATAATTTCTTTTAAAAATGTTATTTTTAATTTTTTGATACCGAGCGGCAATTTCATATGTAAAGACCTAATATAACTGCATGATCTATTTATAATCTCACATTGTAAGTGAACTATTTGTGTTCCTTATGAGAATGAATATCTTTATACTGAACTTTTACGTAAGAGCAAGTAGCGCTATTCTATAAAATTCTTCCTCGGTGTATTTTGGTGAAGTGAGTTGGATGCGAGTTATAAGTCCCTAGCATAGCATCGGTGGCATGACATTTCACTTGAAGGTCACTTGAAGGTCACTTCACCGTTTAATGAGGGAGATACAGAATAAATCGGTAGGTAGATGGGTATTTTTGCACCAATCGATAATATTGCTGATAAGGCATAATCAGTACATTACATTTCTGTTTGACTTAATCAATTTAATTATAGAGGCAGCGGTGCGGACAATATTTTCATGCTCTGTGAGAGCTTTCTTTCTTTTAGGGTTCTGTACCTCAATAGGAAAAAGCGGAACCCTTATAGGATCACTTTGTTGTCCGTCTGTCTGTCTGTCTGTCTGTCAAGACCCTTTATTTCGGGAACGCGTAGAGGTATCGAGATTAAATTAAAATTATTTAAGCACTTCTAGGTTCACGGTCTCTTGAAACTGTGAAAAATTCAAACTTTTATATTCTTTTACTCAAAGGAATCAAAATTTATAGAGTCCTTTCCGTTGACCTAGAACTATGAAATTTGGCAAGTAATATCGTCTTATACTATAAATACAAGAAAAGTCTGAAAACTATACATATGTTATTAAATCATAAAATATATAGTCTTTATTTATAACTAGCTTTTGCCCGCGATAACGTCCGCGTGAATGTCGGTTATCGCGAATGCAGACAAAGTCTAGGATTAAAAAGTACTTTACCAGGGTTCAAACTATTTTCAGGCCAAATTTTATCAAAATCGGTTCAGCCGTTTCGTCATGGAAGCGTAACAGGCAGAGTTACTTTCTCATTTATAATATTAGTATGGATATGTACCTACAAATTTGTACGGAACCCCTCGGTGGGCGAGTCTATCTCGCACTGGTCCCGTTTTTTTTTATTATCTGCTCAATTCCATATCAGATATTTCCACATGCCAAACAAACATATATTTGTCTATAAAATTATGTTATCCAATGTCTGCGTGCTTGAACTTCATTAGTAGGTTACGTAACATTGTTTATCTCTATTTGTTTTCATTAATGACGTAAATATTCTAAACATGTTCCATTATCCTTGTATACAATGGCTTATATTGGGCCAGGTTCATCGGCCATTATTCCAACTGTGACAGCTTTGGTATAGTCTGACAGATTAATTAGTTTTTGGGAATAGAGAGAGATACAATAGTTGGTTCTGTATTTGAGTATCTAGTAGGTAAGTTTGTATGTCTGCGAATTTCTTTATTACATAATTATTATAATCAAAAATAATATGAATATATCATTCATTTCAGGTAACAAAGAGCCATAACACAAATACCTTCTAGACTAACATACATTACTATATCTAAACCTGTATGGTATTGTACCGTGTAGCTTTTACTGATAGAATGCTATGATATTTAATGATACGAGTCCATGAAGGTTCAACAGTTTATTATACTAAGTTAACACCAAAGTTCAAATACAGATAGTTTTTAAAAATAAATGATAGATGATACTGATATGATATTGATACAAGAGAACACGCGGTGCGTTCGATGACCGGTGGTGAACTAAATTGTAAGTAAGTGAAAATGAATAATTAATGTTGGCGGATATGCTGACGCGGTATGTACAATGATTTCGCAATGTACGGTTGCACCGTACAAAACCAATAATCTAAACTATTATTATAAAGAGGAAAGATTTCTTTGTTTGTTGGTTCGTTACGATTTGACTCAAAAACTACTCGACTGATTTTAAAAATTCTTTCACCATTAAAAAGCTACATTATACCTGAGTAACATAGGCTCTATTTATCAATTGAAAAAAATAGGAATCCTTGAGAAAATTCGGACGAAGTCGCGGGTAATGTGCTAGTAACAGTACACGTTAGTACTTTTTTTTTATTTATTTTTTGTTCCGGTGTGTAAAATCCTCATGATGTCCTCCGCCCTGGGGCCGGCGGAGGGCTCTGTCAGACTCTTACTGACTAAAAACCACCCCGGTGTTCCATCTCACACTTACGTCGGGGGTCGTGGGAACTGGAGATACTTCCGTAACCTCCGGCTGGTGCTGGCCCGCTAGTGCGGGCTACTTCTCGGGTCAGGGAGGGGAGTGAGGTGTTAGCCTCCCCCCGGACGTCTAAGAGGGGCGCGCGTGGAACACTACGCGCCGCCACGTCGGGTACTGATGGATGTGGGGGGCGACAGACATCCCCGAGTCTGCCGCCCTTGGATCCATTTAGGGGGGCTGGAAGAGGGCGTTATCACATGTTAGTACCTACAGTAACTTATGCCTATGTAAGTATCTTTACTTCAATGACTTAGTATCACTGTGCGATCGTGTGGCACTTGTCCGCAGAAGTGACTAAACACCCCGCCTTGAGGCCAAAAGTCGCCTAACATGACGAACTTCAGATAACACGTTGCCATCTGCACCACGAACGCCCTGAAGTTGACGTCGCAATGCGATTCCAACAGCTGCACTGCACACAGCGCACTCTGTTGTTATAAATGAAAGACCCCCTGAGTTTGTAGGTAATCACAAAACCTACTAAAACTACTGCAAGTATTTTCAGAATTTTATAATGGTTGTCACCAATAAAAAGAGGAATTGTATAGGAAGGTTATAGGCTGTTTATTAGTGCTACCCGAGAAAAACAGACACAGGTCGTTAGTAAAAAAATAAAGTTAAGTAACTAAACGACGAATACGACCAAAACTCCCACCAAAAAGCTATAAAGGAGACTTCAGGATGGTACAGAGGCCAACACATAGAGTTACAACATCAAATTTCTTTGATAGATTTTCAACTTTATTGCAAAACAATAAGGTTCATATTCAATTGGGAAAATTTGACAGTTTGGTATGGCTTGATGTGCTGGCGTCTGTACATTCGTATAAAATAATATTATTAAAAATATTTTTTTGTATGTAGGTATGTAAAGTTTGTATTATTCTCGCAATTATTACAAACATCAATACAATAAAATTAAAATTAAAGTGTGTGTAAATGTATATGTTTTTTTAATACGGTACTTAAAACAAAAAAAAAACACTTAAAATTGTTGTGTGTTTGTCCATCTATTTGTTCCGGCAAATCTCCGAAACTGGCCTGGATCTGCGAGGTTGGTCCGATTACGACGGGATTTTCATTGGCACATAACTGACGTTAAGGAGTATCAGATTACTTTTTTTGGGATTGGATGGGCAGAAACCCCCCCTTGGGGGAGGCCTATGTCCAGCAGTGGACGTCTTTCGGCTGAAATGATGATGGTGATGATGTGGAGGCATTTCACACACGACCATCTGACCCCAAACGAGGGTCTCCCCTACTATGGGTGTCAGGCAGCTGATACACATATATAAATACGTTTAAATACATACACATATAGATAGACAACAAGGCAAACACAAGTGCTCATCAAACAAATGTTTACTCTGGGTGGGATTCGAACCCGCAACACACTGCGCAGCAGTCAATCGCTAAACCACTGCACCAACCGTGTCGTCTAGTCTAAAATAATTAGACTTCCTCACAAATTATAATTAAAACTGCTTAGATATCCGAAATTCACATGAACAAAGTCGCAGCATAAGTTAGTACATACATAAAAAGAAAAACGAAATACTTTGTGCAAATAAACGGCCTACGCGGCTACGGCGTAGCTGGCACGCTACGCCGGCTACAATGTCGTAGCAGATAATTATTTTCCCTTCCGCGGCGCCGCACCTGACAATTTACACATAATGACTTACAAGAAAATGTATTGAATCGATTACAGTGTAATTTTAGGGGTTTGACTTTTTGCTGTTTCATTTTGCATTATGAATAAAGGGAAAATTTAATGGAAGAAAGTACTTATTAACCGATTTAAAAAAAAATAAAGTTGTATGTTCGACTACGTATTTCTTTTTTTAAGTATGTTCACCGATGTCTACTCCAATTATTGTGATCCGAGCTTCAAAATTTGTTATGTTAATAATTCTAATTATATTATTTCTGTAAATGCATATTCGTTACTCCCACGAATTTTTTTTTAATTACCATACAGCTGGATACTGGACTGAAAATTGGAACAAAGGTATATTTGAATTTGAAACCGAATTATAGCGAACTGCTCTGGCGCTTTCACCTAAAGAGACACCGTTCGAATTCCGAAGTGATTATAATCCACTGTCGTGGTATCCATGATATAAAAAAAATTGCAAAGAATTAACATACCTACTTATTTCAAAGTCACATTTTATTTCTAAATGCTTTCTTGGTTTGAGTTGAGGAGCTCGTGGCTAAGATAAAGCCGTACAGATCGATCGGTCAAAGGTTAAGCTACGCTAGCCGCTGTCGGTCTGTGGATGGGTGACCATCCCTTTCATATCGAGTTCCCTCCGTGCCTCGGAAAGCACGTAAAGCCGTTGATCCCGGCTGTCATTTTTAGATCTTTGGCAGTCGTTATGAGCAGTCAGAAGCCAGAAAGTCTGACAACCAGTCTTGCCGAGGAGCATCGTGTTACCCAGTAACTGGGTTGTGGAGGTCCGATAGGCAGTCGCTTCATGTAAAACACTGGTATTCAACTGCATCCGGTTAGACTAGAAGCTGACTCCAATATAGTTGGGAAAAGGCTAGGCAGACACTGAAATGCTTTCTTGGTTTAACAAAGCATTGTCTTCTTTATTTAGAAAGATGAAATATTTATAAGACATTAGACGAAATATATTTTTAAAAAGATTTGAGAGAAACATTATTATCGCTCACTCAGCGAACTAACAAGGATGCCAATTCTGATATGCACTAGCTAAACTTATTTTAAGCTATTGATATCTCTTTCTCTCAAATAAAACATGAAAGAGACAGATATTAATAAGAGCTGTCAATTTAAGAAGATCTAAAATGTTTATACAATTCTAGTTGTCACGTCAGAACGTATTGATTAAAAACACGGCAAAGTTCAAGAAAAAACTAAATTGTCAGCTCTAACTTAGTTCTTATCTGTCGCTGTCCTTTTCTTCAGCTGCCTGGCAGTAAGAGATGCCAATTGTCTAATTTCAGTTAAGTTTGTGAACATGGGAATCGGCGCCATAGCCTGTTTTAAGATAGAATAAAATAAAATAATCTTTATTAGCTTAGAATCATCATCATCTCCTTTACCTGGAGTAGGCGCAACTCATTTTCTTCTTCCATTCTGTTCTGTCATGATTCACTGATTTCCTGGCTGACTTTCTTCGACCTTCGTCTTCCTCTCGTTTCATCCACATTTATATTAAAAACTCTTTTGGCCACATGCCTTTCATCCCTTTTCGTCACATGCCCATACCAGGACAAACAATTCCCTTTCAACTTTTCTGTCACTGGTGTCACTTTCAAACTTCTTCTAATATTGCTTTGAATCATCATCTTATCATCTTCTTGCCTATAGCTCGTGTTACTTGGAATCGGCGCAACACGTTTTTTTGTCTTCTATCTCGTCGCGATATCACTTTAAGCCTTTGTATAAAAAAGCATAACGTTAATACTCATATTGTCAAAAATATACGAAAAATGTATGTATGAAGACTAACTATTGACTATTGCGGTACATTTCATATTATTAGCAAAGAGCAGTACGAGTATGTATGGCTTTCAGAAAAACAGATCCACTACATTGGCAGTGTTTTCTCTTGTAAAAGGTGTGATTACTAATATTAATAATAAGAATTTGTCCTGATGAGCTATTTCTTGATATCTAGGCAAAATGACTAGGCAAAGTGTATGAACAAAGGAATTGGAATGTTCTCACGGTTTTATGCTGTCAACCTCTGACGATGAGCTGACGAACTGTGACTCCGATGAGTAGATCCTGGGTTATTCCTTGTGCTAGTAGACGAATGTTGACACAAATATGTTTTCAAAGTCTTCTTGTCCCGAAGTCCCGACGATATTTCCTAGCGCCGCCCGTTGGTTTGAACTTGATAAAGACGGCTGTAGCCGTATCGACGTTCACGATGACCAAATGCAGACGATGACACGTAGAAAATGAAGACCGCTTATGGAACTTAAACCCGAAGTTGAAGTTCTTTGTTCTCCAACCGACGAATCGTAAATTTTTTAAAGTTTGAAGACTTCCTTTTTTTCTTTGTTTGGTTCAAACGTTAACGGTAGAAGGACCATACGTTCGAGACGATAGCTCGCGGTGGAGATGAATATGAGTAAGTAAGGAACTATATAAATTAAATGCAGTGGACTGCATAACATGTATAATGATATGAACTATGCATACAAGTAAATATGCTAATAAGAGAATAAGATGCGCGAGCGCAGCCATGCGTAAGTGCGTGCAACAACTGACTGATGGTGTGGTGCGGGGCCCGCGCTCCGCTGTGCGCCGGCTGACTCCCCGCTGCCCCCGCACTCCTCGTTCACTACCGCTGGCGCGCGGCGATGGTGAGAGACGCGGTCTCAACTGCACTCATTCTTATAGACATTCGATTTAGTTTCCCACGGTCGAGAAACTTGAATCAGTCGGTATCAAGAGGTCCTGCACTTCAGTGGATATCCATCAGATTTTAGTAACAGACAACAACGAGTCATAATTGATAAAATATACGAAAACCAAGACATGATGCCCTTTTCTTCACAATACAAGCACAATAAGTGTGGTGTTCCACAAGGGAGTGTACTGGGCCCTATCCTGTTGTTGCTGTACATAAATGAAATTTTCAATATAACTAACCATCAATGTATTTACTGATGACATGACTATTATTACAGCGACAGAAAAAGGTAATAATTATATAAATAATCATGAGACTGAAATGAATAACACTATAGATAAAGTAATACAATGACTTGACATAAATAATCTAAAAATAAATCTTAGTAATCCGTATTTATAATTTCAATAATCTTAAATATAATATTAAATTAAACATTTCAAAAATTTAAGAAGTAGCACAAAGAAAGTATCTAGGCGAAATATTATCGATGAGAATCTAAACTGAAAAGAGCATGTAGATAACGTTTAAAAGAGAACAAATAACTTTGTACATGCTCTTAAACAAATAAAAAATGTTCAAGCCTTAAAACAGCTATCTTGACCTATCACGCATATGTAGAATCCCTACTCCACTACGGGCTTATAATATGGAGAAATAGCACAGGTATAAACCAAACATTTGTTGCGCAAAAAAAGTGTATACCTACCTAAGGGTGCGATGCAATGTACGGGATGCATCCAGAGGGATAATGTCAACCGACTTAAAAAAACTAGGTCTGTTACCGTTGCCGTCCCTTTATGTTTATGAAATATGCATGTTCGTTAATAAACATAATCGGCTGATTGGCTAATCGGCCGGCTCCGGGGATTAACATCATTGGCTAATGATGTTAATCCCCGGAGCCGGCGTGATCCACAGAGACTCGTTCTGCATGATCTTCCCGACCTTGCTAAATATAAAAATTGTGCGGTCGGGGTACCTAAAAACAATAAAAATAAATAAATAATAATATATTATATACACGAGTAGGCCTGCCGGCGAAGCCGCGGCAAGAAGCTAGTTCATAATAATTTACTTAATAAATGGCTCCATGGTATTCACATTTACAAAATTGAAGTTCAAAGAATAATAACGTTACCATACTAAAACTAATAGTGTTGGGGTCATTACCCCAACGATTTTCTTACAGGATACATGCCTTGAGATGGCAAGGCAGCGCATCATCGAATAATTGTTTCTGCCACTTTTTGGGGCAAGGAAAACACGTACAATAAATTATAATAATAATTTATTTATTTCAATCAACTCTGGCTCATACAACCTTTAAATTAAAAATGTTACATAATAAAAATGGTGCACAAAATAATTAACATACACAAAATTAAAATAATTTACACAATAACAATAACAACACACTTACAACACAACAACAACGCACAACATTTAAATTGCAAATTTTACATATAAAAATGATGCACAAAATAATTAACATACACAAAATTAAAATAATTTACACAATAACAATAACAACACACTTACAACACAACAACAACGCACAACATTTAAATTGCAAATTTTACATATAAAAATGATGCACAAAATAATTAACATACACAATATTAAAATAATATAGGTACTAACACTTGTCGGTAAGTGAACCACACACACACACATTGCCAAAGACTACGAAAATTTGACAATCACGCACAGACACATTCTAAGTACCAATTGTTACAAACCTACCCAAAAAACTTACGTACCTATTTACGCAATTATCCTATGACAACAAACACAAAGTGCTAATGACATAATCAATGAGTAGTATTTCATTCTATGCATGATTAAATATACAAAACTTTGTATTTATTTTCTTCTGTGTACCTACCTACCTACACCTACCTACTTTCACAAATACAAAGGATACGCAATATGAATACCCAGCTGTGAAACTGCATAGGTAGCCAAAAGTAATGACAAAACAATTTATGGAAAAATAATAATTGTATTCAATTTAAAAGTTAAACTTTTTTATAGATTATTATATAACCTATTACTGGACCTGCGCCTTTCCTATAAGACATAGGTACGCTACAAATGAGTAAAAACCACAGGCGTGGCAGACGACCTGGGAATGGTCGCGTACATCTTACATCAATGTTCATATCAAACTAGACTCCAACGATTTCAACGCAAAATTAATTGCTTAAAACTGTAATTTTGTATTTAGACTCAGGAATTCGGGGTTCATACTTGAATCCTGTTCTTTAATGGGCCTATTATTGTAGGTATACGTAACAAAAAGTAGGGAAGGATATAACATAAATAAAAAACTATACAATCAATCAGATAGCTAATATACGTAAAATGCTTAGAGCGATTGCGAGAAATTAGCGTACTGTGACCTCTCCTATCAAGACCTCGCCGCTGAATGACATGACACTGACGAACGAACGATATAAGTACATCGAAGCAACAAATAAGGTTCAAAATAGCGTTGCGTTTAATGTTAGCAGAATCGAAAGACGAAAACGAAAACAATGAAAACAAATTTGCAGTTTTAATTAAGTTAAAAAATAAATACACGGTTTTGTGGAATAATTTTTAGGTATTTCTTTAGTTGGTTAAATTGCCTTTATTTCCGTTACATAAAATATGATAGTTTACGCTCAAAGTTTTGAGAATTATGCGACGAAATTATTTTTTTTACTGTTTACTGGTCCCAGATTGGTGATATCAGACTTATATTAATTACTAGGTTTTACCCGAGCGAATGTCTGTTATCGCGAATATAGGCGCGGATTAAAAAGTAGCCTACATCCATCCCCAGGGTTCAAGCTTTCTTCATATCAAATTTTATTAAAATCGGTTCAGCCGTTTTGAAGCGAAAACGTAACAAACATTAGTATGGATATGGATTACGAATTTAAAGTGACCAAAATTAAATCAGAATTTTAATACTAACATAGAATTTTTAATTTGAAAAATTTTCATTCTCCACTTCAGCCATTTTGCTTCCATCTCTCTGCAACGTCGTACGTGCTTGTTGCTTTTATCGGCTAATCCGTGCAGCTACTGATTTAAGCACAGCACGTAAATCCCTTGGCACTGTGCAGCTACAAAATGGATAGGATAATTGACTATTATTCTACAAAATTGGCAGCTACAAAATTCAAATTGACTCATAAAACTCAAATCATTTCATTAAATAGTCAAACCATTTACAGACACTTAGAAATTTTTGTTACTCACTCTAAACATACAAATATCCGTACAGCCTGTACGGATATTTTCAACCGACTTCAAAAAAGGAGGAGGTTATCAATTCGTCTGATTTTTTTTTTTTTTATGTTTGTTACCTGATTTCTTTGGACTGGGTGAACCGAGTTTGATTTAATTTGGTCCAGTTCTGACAATGGCATCTATGAGAAAACCGTATAAGTCTTAAATTTGCATTAAATATGTGCGCGATTTGTTACGCGATTTCTCCGGCAAACGTAAACCGATTTTGTAAATTCTTTTTTTTATGGACAGGGTATGCTTCAGGAGTGGTCCCAAATAAATTTTATCGAAATTGATTCAGCACTTTTTGAAAAATCAACAAATACCCAAAAAATTTACTCAGACGACGTTTTAGTTTCATCAATCTTTGTAGTAGTTAACTTTCAATCTCTTCTTAATAGATTTGGATGAGAAGGAGGTACTAAAAAGCGGAAAATAAAAAGCTTTTTACAAAAAAGACAACCGCCTTCAAAAACTAAAAAAGTGAAAAATAACTTTAGCACAGAACACACATTAACTTTAGTTTCGGAAGTCGGCGGCAATACAAAACAACAAACAGAACAAAGCCACTGAATTTCAAAACTAAAGTTAATGTGTGTTCTGTGCTAAAGTTATTTTTCACTTTTTAGTTTTTGAAGGCGGTTGTCTTTTTTGTAAAAAGCTTTTTTATCAGTGATGTAATTACTCAACTTATCAAATGTATTTGACTTGAGTGCAGTTCGGCCGTTTATAGTTATACTATCAGCTTATTACTGTCCCACTGCAGGCCTACGGCCTCTTCTCTTGCAGAGGAGGCACGGGCATGCACCACGTCGGGTGCAGTTACTGGAGTCGTGGTGCGAGTACCGAATTGTTTCCTGCCCCTCGTCATGGAAGAAGACTTTTGGCCGCAGGACGTGGTGTTCCGTCGCTTCCGCGGACAAGTGCCACAGGACAGCACACAGATAACATAGTGCAATTTAGTGAAGTGTTACTAACATAGTCTTAAGTCGTCCCTATTAACACAAGTTAGAAATTATAAAATATGTATGTTTAGGTTCCTTAACCTAAACATACATATTTTATTTTTATTTATCTATGGGCGTATGCAGCCTGAAATAAATGAATTATTATTATTATTTATTATAAGGCAGATTGGCGATTAATGATAAGTTCAGGTTTCCTCTCATACTTAACCGATATCAGTGATTTCCAAGAAAATCTTAGAAAGTAGGTACATATGAATTTAAAATGTCACATTGGTATAGCCTGGTATCGAACCCACAACCTCATGTATGAGCCTTGACCACTGCACCATTACGGCTATCACGATCTGCGAATGTTTTCGTGATAATAATGATTAAAACTTTTCTTACTGCCTGTACAAATTATAAAATTAGTGAATGGGTCCAGTTGACCAATTCAAAATATACGTTAGTTCAACTGAACCTACGGGATCAGTTCGAGTGGGATCAGTTGACTAAAGAGCTGAAAATCAAGGAGTCAGTCAGACAGAAAGTTGAAGCTAGTTGCTCTTTCAAATGAGTAGGTTTCTATGGAGAAGAACGATCACGGAACTTCATGGACACTTTTTTGAAATGAAAATGTAAATGTATTTTTTGTGAAAATAAAACGTTTCTCCCCACCCCACTAGGCATTCCTCCTGTGTTATGGCCGCGTTTACAATCATATAAAGTCACATACACAAACAAACAGACCTGTAACAAATATCTGTAGGGTGTTGAAAAGTATTTATACTTCCGTGTGGGAATCGAACCCGCGACACGCAGTGAAGCAGCCAATTGCTCAACCACTGCGACAACAGTGTCAAATATATCGCCATAGTAAAAAATCGGTTCATCCGTTCGGGAGCTACGATGCCTCAAAAAGACACACACACAGATACGTCAAACTTATAACACCCCTTCGTTTTTATGTCGGGTGTTAAAAATGAAGCTTAGACTGGTCATTTACAAATTACATTATTCAAAAATCATATTGAATCTATTCAATCTATCAGCCGTGTGGTGCCGGTCGCGAATACCACCACCCCATTTCTACCCGTGGGTGTCGTAGTAGGCGACAGAGGGATATTGATCAGAGGATGGGTAGCAGCGTCCTTCTGAGTACCATAACACCTACTGCAATCTCCAACATTCATTGGCCAAGCATGGCGATTACGGCTAGACTCCCCCCCCCCCTTGGGGGAGACCTATGCCCAGCAGTGGGCTTCTAAAGGTTGACATGATGATGATGATGATTGAATCTATTGGTACAATATAAGAACAACACAAAAGATTCTTGTAGTTTCCCATACAAGCGAGAGAAGCAGCAGAAAACAGCTAGTATCTGTTATCAACACGTGATTATGATAAACATTCTTATCACGCCATAGCAACACGTAAAACATTTCTCGGATTCCACGAAAATTACCTCAAAACGACGACTGACACCTGGGTTTTATCTGAAATATTCTGGCATTTACGATTCAATTTGTATGAAATTTCTACTTCGTGGGAAGTGGTATATTCTACTTAACCTTTATGCTAAGTACGTTTTACGATCGTTTCGACTTTTTTGGTTTAGTGGTTGTGTGACTGCCGAGTGGTCCTGTGTTCGATGGGCAGGTCTGGTAAAATGTTTTTGGTTTTTTTAAAGGTTTATACACATCGTCGAAGTACAGTCGATATTAACAGCGCGTTTGAAATAGTAGCACTAGATGCGTTTGTTGAACGTGTAACTTCTAAGAACTTCTCTACAAAAAATATTAACAAATATGTAAAATATTTACACATTTTAAATTCAAATATATCCTAAACCTAACCACGTCATTTGCCTGGCCTTTTCTAGTCTAACCGGATGCAGTTGATTACCAGTATTTTATATAGCCCTTGGTGAGACTGGTTGTCAGACTTTCTGCCTTCTGACTACCCATATCGACTGTCAACGATGTACCAATGAATGCCGGGACAAACGGCTTTACGTGCTCTCCGAGATAAGGCAAGGGTCTTGGTATGAAGTGGATCGCCACTCATCAATGTAATAACCGCGGCAAGTGTAGATTAACCATGACTGATTGATCTGTACGGCTTTTAATTAGCCACGAATCCCTCCAAAATAATAAGATACTAACAATTAAATTAAAAACTAGAACAAGATGGCGTCGAAAACAATGTGCCTAATAACTGACATAGGTATCAGAAATGTCTGTGTCTTCATAGACTTAGGAACAAAATACGTGGCAGACATTCCGTGACCTGAAATCTATCAAGTTTGACAAGGGGCTTCATTAGTTGGACAGGGTCATTGACCTTAGGGATGGTAAAAGTCATTGACGCTAAAAAGGTCACCCAATTGAGGTTACATACTGGTGAAGAAAAGAGAAAGATATAACGCCATAGTTGTTTCTATGAAAAATTGACAAACAATTTTTTTCCTTTGTCCTTTCAATGTCGTGTCGATGTCGATGTTAGAAAAGTATTCATCCAATTATTAGATCCCTAATTATGACAGAGAAGAAACATAAAGAAAGAACCGTAGATTAAAGAATATTTGCTTAGTTAATGACCACTCGACTAATTAATGCTCACTGCCTCATTTCGCTAAGTGACAAAGAGTGATGAGACAGAAAGAGAGCTTTGGTTAGGGTCTTGCTCTTGCGAACAAAATATTGTTGGTTCGAAACCGTCTTGATGCAATATTGCTGTGACGCTATATTGATTGCAGTTAAAGTTAGTTTATTGGAAAACACATTGTAAATGTCAAACTGCAAATCATATACCTGGTTAGTGAAGAACATGTAAAGATGGCTTTATTAAGTGATTTTTTACAGCCGTTATAACATATAACTAGTCTAATTCTAGTCTATAACACATAAGCGAATAATGGCTTCCGTCGAGGTGGGCACAGCTTATTGCTTGGGCCGATCGTGCCTCTCTATCCCTTGTTCCGCGCTCTCCCTCAGGCGGAACGTGACACTCAAGCATTTTTGCCATACCTTTACTTTAAAGCTACCATTTACGAGGTATGTCTTTCATTGACTTGAAAATGCCCTGGCGGTTGGGAGTATGTCATGCTCACTTTAATGTCTTGCTGATGATGCCGCATGTGTCGGATCATTCGGTTCCCTTCAAAGTGGTTGAGCTAAGTGGTGCCGATCCGGACGTCATGTTCGTGAACGAGCGCCGTCAGTTGGCACTGGTCATCTCGTAGCTCCCTCGGTTATTTTAAATTAATTTTGAATTGTTTGTGATTGTTTTTAGACCTCTTTTAACGTGCACAATTTTTCTCACATTTGTGTCCCGTAAATTCAACATGAGTGATGTGACGTAACCTAAATTTGTTATAATCTTTTGATTTTAAAAAATAATGTTCATGGAGTTTCTTGCTTTTTCTCCATAGAAACCTATTGTTTGGAACGAGCAACTAGCCTCAACTTTCAAAATGGTTGATTTGAAATAAATGGTTTGAATTATTGCCTATCGGCTTACAGAAGCTGCAGCACTTGTAAGTATGTGGCAGGCTTGTCCCAATAAACTAGTCAGTTTTGTGATTTCATTGCATGATTACTTACCTAAAGAATTTAGAAAAAGTACTCCATTCATGTTCAAAAGTTCTCGAGAAATTTGGAAAAAGAATATGTAAATTCAAAACAAACTCTTTATAATATTCGTGAGGAAATGAATTCATCGGAAAAAATAAATAAACGAAGATGAATCACAAAAACTTTCACTGGTATGTAAAGTATCGTAACACATCTACTTACCCCCATGGGGATAAGGTGTGAAGTTACGTGTATATTGTATGTAAATAATGAATCACTAGAAATTGTTCTCATGTCAATTTCACGCAAAGAGAATATATTGATGTTCTACGCACGATGTAACGATCGTGACATGAAATCGAACCGAGAAGTCTTTGGAAGTCTCGGGAGGATCGATTGTGGACCGAGATCTAGGAGTCTCCAAATCGACGTCATTATATTATGGCTTTTTAGTCGTTATCTATTTTATCTTAAACGTTGCTCCACGCAAGAAACTTCATATTAATGGACTGGTATTTAAATAAGAATCGAAGGGTTTAGTTACTGGTAGTTAATAAGGGGTTATTAAGGGTTTAGCAGTAGTAGCACACCAGCGACACTTCATACAAACGAAACGATATAATTGCCTACACTACTACAAAAATAGCAGACTGTACAGATACGTGCGTGTGTGTGCGTTAATATCGCTAGGGCTGTCACTACCACCGCGAGTGCGCGAGAGCGAGCGAGTACGCGATACCGGCCTCAACACAAGTGTTTCTCTCTCTCGTGTAGGTACTCAATTCTTTCAAAGTTTGAAATTCGAACTTCCAAGTAGGTAAGTAGGTTCCAAATAGGTAATTCGTCATTCCCTTACGGTCATTTCCTCATTGCATTTTGGTGGGAATGACGATTGATGAGGGAATGATTTACACAGTACTCTACAATACTTTTAGATTTTTTATTTATTTCTTCCAACTTATATTTCATGGTATTTAATTTAAAACAGGTACGTCTATGTATACGTTATAGTTTAATATGATAAAAATTACATAATTTCATATATTATTATTTGTTTTTAAATATAAAATATTTAATTTATATAATATAAAATATTTTGTTTTTAACTAATGAGCGAATACACGTTTCTACGCGCCACGAGTCAGCCCTTGAACTAGAAGTGCGGCGCCGGTAGACGTGAGGAAGAGTGTTTCGGTGGGGGGCGGAGCGTATCGCTACTGTACGATAGTACTAATACTTAGGTATACTGTGGTAGTAATCTACTGACTTAAAACAGTTGTAGAACAATCTCAAGTATTTTTAAACAAAAATATTAAAAACTACAGCCCTTAAAGTGCGGTCCTTCTGTCCTCACGGCATATTAGCCAGATCTCGGAAACTATCTGAAAAATTAAGGTATTGCCCGGCTCGAAAGACCAAAATATTAGGGACCTATCTAAGGACTACAAATGAGAAGCAGTGGACTGTATAACTGTTTGTACATACCAAATGATGTAAAATAGGTAAAACTATCGGTAAATCGAGTATGTGTCGTCGTTGGAGCTCAGTAGCGAAGTAACGAGGCGTCAGGCCTCGCGTCCTGCGCCTCTAGTTCTCTCTTAGTTAAACAGACAGAGTTACTTTCGCATTTATAATATTAGTATGGAAGTAAAGATGTAGAATATTCCGTGATTTCCTAGTGTTTGTTAGTAATAATAGTTTAACTGTGCAATTAGCAGACATAATAGCAACAACGCTGATTAAGTAAATTCCACGGTTGAATGAATATTCAGAAAAAAAAATTGCCATATAAAAATGGCGTAGGTCTAATGACTCCGGATCTCAGTCTAAAGGGATCGTGACTAGAAAACGAACCGCCAAGTCTTGACAGGTCTCGGGAGTATTGGTTGGTCGACTTTTCAATTTGAATTTCAGCTGATTTTGGACATAAAATTGGTCAAAGGTTTTCACTTAATGCTAAGTAAAGTTGAATTTTTTACTTGAATTCATAGTTATAGTTATCTGAATGTGGGATAAATGAACGGAGAGTTGAGGTAAATTTTTACCTGAGCATTTGATTTATTTATTTAAACAGGCTGACTTTTAATTCATTGGCGATATTTCAGGTGGGGAAAGAACTCATGGAAATGACCAACTTTCACTATGAGACCAACTCTGAAATATGAAAAAGAAAAACAGTTGTTCCGTACCAACATTTTTATCGTGTTGTAAGTAATTATTTCTTCTTACATTATTTTTTTTTCATGTCACTTATATAGGGTGACTGGTAATTAGTGTACGATACTTAAACACGTGATTGTGTTCATGATAACAAACAACTTTCCCGAAGAAAAAAGTTTTTTGTATTGGTTCACTTTTATCACAATAACACAACAGTCGTATGAAATTCACGCGCGCGCACGCCTGTGACCTAAAGTTAAGTAAGTTGTTTGTTATCATGAACACAATCACGTATTTAAGTATCGTACACTAATTACCAGTCACCCTATATAACTGTCTAACTGACCGTATGCCATCGAAATTAGTCAGACGAACCCGGCTCACTCACGACTCACTGTGTTAGTGAGTTAATCCGTTTTCCTCAATCTATAATATGCAACACATCATTAAAAAACAGATGCATGGAATATCATCAGTTAACAATAGTATAACATGTGGGGACATCACACACATGGTCAGGGTAGCTGTCTGATACCCATAGTACAGACTATGGGTATCAGACAGCTGATATACATACACAAATAAATAAATAGATACGTATATAGATATATACCAATCAGACACAAGGCAAACACAAGTGCTCATCTCACAAATGTTTACCGTGGGCGGGATTCGTACCCGAAACACGCTGCGCAGCAGTCAATAGCTCAACCACGGCGCCAACCGTGTCGTGTGTTGGTATTTATTAGTATGGGTTGCAAAAGCCACATTGGTACGGTCAGCAACAAAAGTCAATTAACACTTCGGATTTTTAAATCATAATAGTTGTTCCAGCCAGACTCTACAGTACCTTAAAAATATAATACAATTTTGTCATAAACTAGCTGATCCGACATATTGAGCAGAATATTGAATGGAATTCAGAAATTATGGAAAATCAATATAATTTTTTTTTGTTTTTTTTTGTAGCCTGATCTGTCCCACTGCTGGGCAAAGGCCTCCCCCAAGTCTTTCTAGGAACTTTTGTCTCGCGCCCCCTCGAACCAGCCGTTGTGGTACGCGTCCAGGTCATCTCGCCACCTCTTTCTGGGCGTTTTGGTTATATCCTGAAATACTGAAAAGTATTGTATTATATTACTTTTGACTTTTGTGGCTGACTGTACTTGTACGTACTCGGTTGCGAACCCACAACCTCGTGCATTCGAGGCGGGCGCCTTAACTACCAGTAATCAAGAAAAATTCCTCACTCATAAATCTTGATTAAAAACTGTCAGATTTCATATTACTCCCAACTCTAATCTAGTTTTAAATCTAAATTGATGACTGAGCATTTGTTTTTGACGATGGACCTTAGATTTTGCACGTAAATATATTTTTTTTAACCGATTTTTAAAAAGGAAAAGGTTCACAATTCGTTGGTATCTTTATATTTATAGGTATGTATATTCCCCGATTACTCGAAGACGCGTGAACCGATTTGGACAATTATTGTTTTTTTAATAATTTAATTAATTATTGTAATTTTTGTTTGAAAGGGTATGCCTCAAGGATTGTTCTATATTATAAAATTTATCGAAATTGATTCACCACTTTTTAAAAAAGAACAATATAAAGCAAAAAAAAAATTAATGCCGGCATTACAGGCAAGTTAGAAATTTCACCTTTGTTTCTGGGGAAGGCAACGCAAGGCTTCTTATGTATGCTGGCAATGTTTGCGGAGGCGCGCGTAAATTGTTTTTATACAATAATGCGCAAGAGAGGCACCTCGCTGGTGCGGCGAGGGCGGGGGAGCTCCAACAGCATGCTGGCCGCGCTCGCGGAAAGGGTTGATTGCGCCTACATTAACTCGGCGGGAGGCGCTACGGGGTAAAATGTACCACATTGTGCATAAGTTCGGAAATATTTTTTTTCTGCGTATTTTTGTGCAGCGCCGTTTTAGGTACCTTTTTACAGATGAACGACGGTCCGCAATTTTGAATAGACGGTCAGTAGGCGCACGGCATTCAGGCACGGCAGACTTTTAAAGTGCGTACGGGCACTTTTTACCCAGTAGCGACTGTTTGTGTTTTATTACTTTTCTTTATTGTGCATTGGATTTCTTTGTTTTAGAATTTCAAAATGCCTCATTTTCCCCTTCGTGAAAGAGAAAAAGAAGAGTGCCTTGTGAAGTATGTGCTCAAAAAGTTAAGACATTGTTATGTTGGATGTTTTTGGGTTTATTTTTTTGTGATTTTAATACGTTTTTTTTTTCAATAAAGTGACATATTATTATTTTTTGGTTATTGTGCTTATAAGTAAAGATATGTTATGTTCTTTCAATATCGATCTCATTTTTTTAGTTTTTTAATAAGATTAGAGTATATTTTTTGTTTTATAATGTGCCATGTGCAAAATGGTAGAAGTTTTAGGCTGTGTTTTAATTTAAAATATATATACATTATACTAAGAGAGTCTTAAGATTTATTGTTTTTACGTATGTACAATATTTAAAAGAATAATAAAATAGAAAACCTAAAGTATTAAACTAAAAACAAAAAACTAACACAATAAAGCATCATAAAATTCGTCCACATCGCCGTCAACTGGAAATGTACCCAAGAGACTGGCAGCAGTGCCACGTTGGATGGCAATGCTTAATCTCTGACCAAGGTAAAAACCAGCTCTTGAGTCACGGGAAGTGTCAACCAACCTTTTGGATATTTCCTTAAAAAGAAGATGTGCACTCGGACCCCATGACCCGAGGGTTTCAACCCCAAACGGCTCGAAAATAACGTTCGAACCAAGGTTACTATACTTTCGCCGTTTGAGGTCTTCTGCAGCCGCAGCAGCAGCACCAGCACGGGATGCTGAACTAGGAAGATGGGATGGCGCAAGAGTATCGACGTACGTAGCGTCCCACACTAAAGGCCTACCCAACTTCCAAGGAAATAGAAACATGCCGTCCGGTCTCTTGCCATCGTCGCGTGCCAAGCCATTGGGTTCTAAGACAGCCGGAACGCCGACGGCGACGAGAGCACGTCGAATGATGTCATTAATATTCGCGTGCCGCGCTATGCGACCTGCACTCCGGCTGCACGACAGGCCATGGTGTCCAAGGCTGTTGACAGCTTCCCCACAGCGACAGCGAAGAGACTAAGAGTTAAATACTATGTTCCTTTCTTGTTCCATTTAATATAACAAAATATAATACATAAAATGTTTTATTAAAATACCCCTAAAATAACCCCCGTTTTTTCATAAATTTCATTCTGGCATTTTTTACCCGGTAGTGAGTATTCGTGCATGTAAACACCTACCGAGTACCGCCGGGTTAACCACAGCTGTAGGCAAAGACTATTTATTCTCTTTGGCTGTAGGTTACACATCGAGCGCAGGTAATGTGGCAACACGGCACGTGGTCTATTAAAAACGTATTTGTTGTTAAAATGATTTATTGTGCAAATAATTTGTTTTTTTTTATTGTGAATAATTTATGTATTTTAGTTATATACAAATCTTAAAAATCTAATAATATTATGTACAATTCCAAGAAAAAGACAGGGGAGCTCAAAAGGCATCAAAAAACTCGTCCACATCGCTGTCAACGGGACACGTGCCCAACAGGCTGGCAGCATTGCCACGTTGTATGGCAATGCTGATTCTTTGACCCAAGAATAGACCAGCCTTCGGGTCACGTGAAGAGTCGACCAGCCGCTTGGCAATGTCACGAAAAACAATATGGGCCCTAGAGTTTCTACCCCAAACGGCTCAAATATATAGCTTCCAAGAAGGCTATTATATTTGCGCCGTTTGAGGTTTTCGGCACCTGCAGCAGCCGCCCCAGCACAACATGTTGTGCTAGGAAGATGAGATGGCGCATTTATGTATTAATTAAAATTTTATAACTGATTATTTAATGTGACTGAGCACTATATTGATTTTATGTTAATGAGTCTGTGATACTTGAAATAAATGATTATTATTATTATTATTATGTCGGTAGACAGCGGTGACAAAATAAACATCAGGCGCGCCCTAAAAACAAAAAGTTGAGTATTTTATTATAATGAGTTGATTGCGTCGTTGTTCTAGTAGTCTCAAACGTGACTGCAGACCATGGAGTCCGGCTTTCAATCCCCAGTTGAGGCAATGTTCATTCTTAACTGATATTTGGAAATAGCAGTTAGGTCTGCTCTTAACTGCTATTTCAAAATAGCAGTTAAGAGTCTGCTTTGGTGCATAATTGATGACAATTATTCTCGTTATTATAATATCCTAGCTTTAGCCCGCGACTTCGTCCACGTGAATGGACGAAGATGCAGCATATCGCAGATGAAGATGAAGTTGCGGATTAAAAAGTAGCATAAATCCTTTCTTGAAATTCAAGCTTAGTTTGCACCAAATGTTATGTACAGAGGCCAGGGGGCCAAGTCTGCTACTTTTATAATTTCGTCATTCCAACACGATCCCATTGTCATTTTGCTAAAAGTTCGTAATCTGCTCAATTCATAATGGTCGATCATTGGTCGGTCGAATTAAAAGCAATGACTGTACAATGACGTTCTAATGGTAGGTCACTGATCAAAGGAACTGTAAAAATTTTATCAGATTACAGCCTAAGTCAGTCATTCAGTTGTCATTTTGTACGAGATTACCATTCTATATTATTTCTTTCAATGGCGTGTCAGTGGTTGACCATTGGAAAGTCATAATGACATGACGCCATTATATTAGTAGATTACCAAACTTGTCAAAATCAACAATTATGAAATCAATGATAGACCATTTTGACACTATTGTAATAGCAGACTTGAGGCCCTGTACATCAAACTACAATAATCTGCGAAATTTCTTTGATACATTTTCAACTTTATTACAAGAGGTAAAGGTTCATATTCAATTGGGAAATTTTGACAGTTTGGTATGGTTTGATGTGCTGGCGCCTGTACAACGGTTTAGTAGTTTAGCGTAACAAACAAATAAACTCACTTTCGCATAATTTATAATATTATTATCATCATCATCATCATTTCAGCCGAAAGATGTCCACTGCTGGACATACATTGGCCTTCCCCGCGTGGCGCCACATTGACCGGTCCCATGCGACTCACATCCAGCGGATCCCCGCAACCTTTACCAGGTCATCGGTCCACCTAGTGGGAAGCCTTCAAACGCAATATTATTATATCCGACCGAATTTCAGCCACGGCCGAGCGGCCGCCGAACTTAGGTAATGGAGACCAATTTCAGTTGAAATATTTAAAACAAATAATTATTTTTCTAACAAATTGCAATTTCAACTTTGATATTTTGAGAGCCGTGCCTGTTACTGACATTTAAATAATTACAAATTATTTTATTAAAATTAAGTTGATTAATTTTCTCAGAACTAGCTCTGTCCGATGGCTTCTCTCGTCTTGAGAGTTTAATTGCCGGCGAAAAACGGAGACACGTGCGAAAAACCATAATTCGGTTTATATTTGGTCTTAATTCTGCTGAAATGAACCAACCCAAGATCTGTATGTCTATTCTGTTACAATCTGTTGACAAAGCAGACGGGCGGATGACAGCTCACTTCACCTATAGGTGTTCGCCGAGGCAGAGGTGAAGTAAGCTGTCATCCGTCCCGATGCTAGGGATTGACAAAGCAGACGGGCGGATGACAGCTCACTTCACCTAGGTGTTCACCGAGGCAGATTGTAACAGAATAGACATACGGTCATCCGTCCTTTTGCTTTGTCAATCCCTAGAATCGGAACGGATGACAGCTCACTTCACCTAGGTGTTCACCAAGGCAGATTGTAACAGAATAGACATACGGTCATCCGCCCTTTTGCTTTGTCAATCCCTAGAATCGGGCCAAATGACAGCTCACTTCACCTAGGTGTTCACCGAGGGAGATTGTAACAGAATAGCACTGCTGTTAATAATTAAATGTTTATTTATTTCATTAGTTCACTAATTTATGTGCAAAATTGTGCTGAAATTGCTGGAATTGAAATTGAAAAGTATTGAAATTTCCTTAATTCATAAATACACTATAGCGACCCGACCCGGCTCCGCCAGCCTATAGCCTTCCTCGATAAATGGACTATCCAACACAAAAACTTTTTTTCAATTCCAACCAGTAGATCCTGAGATTAGCGCGATCAACCAAACAAACTCTTCAGCTTTATAATTATTGGTATAGATAATCATCTGATTATCTATACCAATAATTATAATGCTGAAGAGTTTGTTTGAGAGTTGAATTATAAAGCTAAAAAAACTAAAAGACTAGGCAGATGCCTAATAGTCTTTTCCCAACTATGTTGGGGTCGGCTTCCAGTCTAACCGGATGCAGCTGAATACCAGTGATTTACATGGAGCGATAGTCTATCTGAACGTCACAACCCAGTTACTGGGAAATACGATAATCTTTGGCAAGGCTGGTTTACAGACTTTCTAGCTTCTGACTAGCCATAACGACTGCCGAAGATCTACGAATGACAGCCGGGACCAACGGCTTTATGTGCTTTCTGAGACACGTAGAGGTCTCAGTATGAAATGGATGGTGGTTAGCCATCCACAGACCGACCGCGGCAAGCGCAGCTTAACTAGGACCGATCGATCTATATGGTTTTATATTGCACACATGATACAGGCCTATAACAATTACACAAAAACGATAAAATGACGTCAAAAATTCCTACGCATCGCAGTCCAATGAAAATGTGCTCCACAGACTGGCCATATTGTCACATTAGATGGTCATATATAGGCATGACCAACAACCCTTCATCATCGTTATCATTAGCCAGGAGACGTCCACTGTTGAACAAAGACCTCCCTCATTTGCTTTTTTCATTGTGAGCCCCACATAATGAAAAAGGGTTTTATAATCCCCATGCTTAGCAGGCGTCTTGGGGATCGCAGTGAGGTTGTTAAAGGTCGACGAAGCTTCTTTTTTTTATTATTTTTTTATGGGAAAAGCCCGCCACACTATTCCCTAACCACTGTAACTCCTGTAAGCCAGAATCAACAGTGGCGACCACCAGAAAAGCGCCAGAGCAATGAAGCTCGACGAGTCCCAGAGAAACTTCTTCCCGTCTTGGATCCCGCAACGAAATTAATCAGAAAAGAACAGCGGAGGAGTAAGAAAAACATATTTTCGACGAAGCTGCTGCCTGACTTCTGGATTTTCCATTAGTCGCTTTCTACGATACTCTCGGGATGAAATGGATGGGTCCTATTCTAGCCCGGACACCTCACGGGGCCAGCCTATATCTAATTTATTTATTAAATTTGTATGCATCGAAAAGTACAAAAGCGAACTCAATGACTTAGACATTCTTTACCAGTCAACCAAAGTGAAAAGAAAACATGGCTGGTGTAAATTATCGTAAGAGAATAAATCAACCAATTTAGTATTTTTTGAAAGGAAAATATCTACATAAATAAACAACACAAGTACAAAATAATTAAAATACCTACATCATTAAATTCATTATATAAGTTCTACTAATTCTATAAGCCCTCTGTTAATTGAAGCTATTGAATACCTAAGCTATTTCTTGTTCATAAAAAATATACAAAATATTTTCCTCAAACACAATCACGGTTAAATTAAAAACATCCCTACCCTAATTACTTTTGCCGAAATATCCGGAAGATATCTGCAAAAAAATAAAATCGTGATATTTTATTTTATAAAATTGAAATGGGTCTTGAAAAATATAACGTGGCCGGTATAAAAGAAGCTGTCAAAAGTAGGAAATGCGCGTCGTAAATGTTGACACGAAAATATTATTTACTTGGTGGAAACATAAAAGTTTTCCATTTAAAGAAAACTGCTGCAAGAACTCTATACTTTATACTAATACTAGAAATAGACCACTCCACATTTTTGATTTAAAGTTTTAATTTTTTATCTGTATGAATACCTACCTGAATTCAATAAAGGGTTTCGGTGACTATAACCTATGGGCATAAGTCACCAAATCGCCTTCTAACTAGAAGACGCCTTTGCTAGGCAGATGTCTACCCCAAAGCTTTCCAAACCAACCAGTCTTGCACCGTTCCTCGTCAGCGACCTCCCGCAACTCTCACTAGGTCTTCGTGTTGGGGGTTTTAACCCAACAGTGATAAATGTGATTATGTTTATTTGTTTGTTGGTTCGAACATTGTCCGAAATGTTAGATGTTTGTTAGAAATGAGTAGACGTTCCAACTGTGTAAAGAATTTATTGCTACTAAACTAAATATGTTATTATATCTAATGTTTAGCCTAATTGCAATACTGATTTAGCCCTAGAAGCCCAATCATATTTTATTGGTTATAAAGCCCAATCATAGGTCTTTACCTACATTAATACTATCAATGACTTGATTTATCCTAATAATTCTATTTTTTTTTATTAATATATATTTATTAGGTAACTATCAGAGAATTAAAAGTAAATTTTTTGTAACGTTTATTTATTTGATTTAAAAATAAAAACTATAAGTAGGCATACAAGAAATTGGCATAAAATGAGATCCTTTTGGTTTATTCTTATAAACTAAAAATTAAAATTTAATAACTGAATAAATCTCCTATTTTACTATTAATTAGGAAATTTTTTATAATAATAAATCAGTTTTATGACAGTATTTTCATTTTATACACACTTCTGGCACACGTCAATATTGTGTTCACGACAAATTGTTTTTTTTGCATTTCATGCACTGTGTATTTGTCTTTCGCTGTTTATTTATAAGAACAATATCTACAGTAGCGTCGCTTCTTTGGTTCTGGTTCATCATCACAGATCTCACGATCACACGAGTCACACAGTCTTCCTCTCCCGAGTCTGTATCACAAGGGTCCGAGTCGTCAATATTTTCTAAAAGAGATGATATATCTCCCTCATTCTGCTGTTGAGAGGACGCCATCTTATGTTATAATCTAAAAATAATATATATCGTTAAATATAAAAGAAAATAAAACGTTCAATCTCATAACTAAGACGTATGCAAAAGTTACATAAAGCCCAAACACAGGTAAAATCGACCTATGACTATACGATAACTCTGAAATGGAGGTACTTACCAAAGCGACGCGGACGTCTCGTGTTAGCTCTCGGCGGCTACTAAGTTGGTTTGATCAATCACGGCGATCGAACAAACTGAGCGAAAGATATCGCAAATATGCGTTTACGTGTAGGTAAAAATGACCTAGATTGGGCTTCTAGGGTTAAATGACGTATGACTAAGGTCAATGTACAGCGTAGCTTGTACACTTCGCTACATCGATCCACCTGGTAAGGAGTCCAAAATTATACAAATCTATTTCACAGCATTCTTAATATGACTTTTATCAACAAAAAGTTTTGTCATCTCACCCTTGAAACAACAAAAGCTTTACGCATTACTCACAAATTAACTTCCAAAACCACTACAAGTAGACCAAGTAATCTACGTATGCTTCAGAAATAAAACGTCCAACTATTTATCCGAAACGTTTACAAGACGTATAATTAACAAATCGTCTATGTAGCAAAACTCCCAATTACCCGAAATGTCTATTTAGCAATACGCCTAATTGACTAATCGTGAAACGTTTTGTGAGTTTTGTGGTAATAGAAAATTGAGGAGCTCGTGGCTAAGTTAAAGATCGATCGGTCAAAGGTTAAGCTACGCTAGCCGCGGTCGGTCTGTGGATGGGTGACCATCCCTTTCATGCCAAGGAAAGCACGTAAAGCCGTTGGTCCCGGCTGTCATTTGTAGATCTTTGGACGTCGTCATGGGTAGACAGAAGCCAGAAAGTCAGACAACCAGTCTTACCAAGGAGTATTGTGTTACCCAGTAACTGGGTTGTGGAGGTCTGATAGGCAGTCACTCCACGTAAAACACTGGTATTCAGCTGCATCCGGTTAGATTGGAAGCCGACCCCAAAATAGTTGGGAAAAGGCTAGGTAGATGATGTGGTAATAGAAAATTATGATTTTAGTGAGTTAAGTAACTCATTACTGTCGAGGCTGGATTGCAGCCATAAAGGCATAAAAATAATCAAAACTCTGTGCTGAGATTAAATAAAAATATCATTAAATGCTTATCATAAAAAGCATGAGTGTTTTATACGCTTTATATGACCTTAAAAACGGTGTAAAAGGAGCCAGTTTACGAGCAAGTATGTCAAAAGAGTTATTTTTTGAATACGTTTTAAAACCAACATCAATTTAAGATATACAGGGTGGCGATGAAAATAGTCCAAAAAAGGTTCAACATTATTTTAAAATACACAGGGTGGCGATGAGAATAGTCCAAAAAAGGATCAACATTAATTTAAGATACACAGGGTGGCGATGAGAATAGTCCAAAAAAGGTTCAACATTATTTTAAGGTATACAGGGTGGCGATGAGAATAGTCCAAAAAAGGTTCAACATTAATTTAAGATATACAGGGTGGCGATGACAATAGTCCAAAAAAGGTTCAACATTAATTTAAGATCTAAAGGGTGGCGATGAGAATAGTCCAAAAAAGGTTCACCATTAATTTAAGATATACAGGGTGGTGATGACAATAGTCCAAAAAAGGTTCAACATTAATTTAAGATATACAGGATGGCGATGACAATAGTCCGAAAAAGGATCAACATTAATTTAAGATATACAGGGTGGCGATGAGAATAGTCCAAAAAAGGTTCAACATTAATTTAAGATATACAGGGTGGCGATGAGAATAGTCCAAAAAAGGTTCAACATTAATTTAAGATATACAGGGTGGCGATGAGAATAGTCCAAAAAAGGTTCAACATTAATTTAAGATATACAGGGTGGCGATGAGAATAGTCCAAAAAAGGTTCAACATTAATTTAAGATACACAGGCTGACGATGAGAATAGTCCAAAAAAGGTTCAACATTATTTTAAGGTATACAGGGTGGCGATGAGAATAGTCCAAAAAGGTTCAACATTAATTTAAGATATACAGGGTGGCGATGACAATAGTCCAAAAAAGGATCAACATTAATTTAAGATATACAGGGTGGCGATAAGAATAGTCCAAAAAAGGATCAACATTAATTTAAGATATACATGGTGGCGATGACAATAGTCCAAAAAAGGATCAACATTAATTTAAGATATACATGGTGGCGATGACAATAGTCCAAAAAAGGATCAACATTAATTTAAGATATACATGGTGGCGATGACAATAGTCCAAAAAAGGTTCAACATTAATTTAAGATATACAGGATGGCGATAAGAATAGTCTAAAAAAGGTTCAACATTATTTTAAGGTATACAGGGTGGCGATGAGAATAGTCCAAAAAAGGTTCAACATTAATTTAAGATATACAGGGTGGCGATGAGAATAGTCCAAAAAAGGTTCAACATTAATTTAAGATATACAGGGTGGCGATGAGAATAGTCCAAAAAAGGTTCAACATTAATTTAAGATATACATGGTGGCGATGACAATAGTCCAAAAAAGGTTCAACATTAATTTAAGATATACAGGGTGGCGATGAGAATAGTCCAAAAAAGGTTCAACATTAATTTAAGATATACAGGGTGGCGATGAGAATAGTCCAAAAAAGGTTCATGGCAGGATTTGGTAACTCGGTGTAATTGTTTTTATTGAGCGTTAAAAATATTAAATTATGGCGTCAAAAGTTGCCGCTCTTTTTTTCACACGTTAGTAAACCAAAATATATTTCAAACGATGTTCTATTTTGTTTACATTTATGTGCTCTTCAATAAGTTTTTCTTTTTTAATTTTGGTGATAGGGTTTGTTTGATGGTTTCAAAATATTCTTATGAACTAGTATTACCAGTATTTTCATTATTTATCGTATCGTTGTCTCCGCATTGCATATATTAATTGTAAGTTTAGTAACTAATTTGAAATAAACATTAGCCTTATCCTATGTGTCAAACTATATCCGTATCTATATGTGAACTAAATTTCTTACAACATGTCCAGGTTTCCTCACGATGATTTCCTCCATCACCAATGTCAGTGAAATCCAAGATGTAGTAGTATGGCGGGCTGGTGTCCGCAACTCCACGTCTCAGCGCATATTTTGCTTACAGGATGATCAAGATAAATTTAGAAAGTACATACGAGTATTATGAACTGTAAAAGTCACTTTAGTATTTGCCCAGGATCGAAACCACAACGGGGGCATTAACTACTGTCCCATCACTGGGTACAATACTGTAACTTAGTAAGCCAAATAATACATAATCAACAAAGACACATAAGTACTAGCCGGTCTTTAATAAGTACTTAACCACGGAACCCTTCATACCACACTTGAATTATCCCATTGACTGTGGTTTGAAGGGTACAAAATAATCTCGCAATGTGCCTACAATATCCTGCAGACGTTTAAATTAGGGATAGGCGCGGATGTCATGAGAGCGCAATAAAAGGCGCTCGCTACTTCAAATGTTTGCGGTAGGATATCGCGGGCGTGTGTCACACCGAAGTGTAACGTGAGATTTGACATATCGGTAATATTTTTCTCTAAACATCACTTCGAAATTCAAATAGAATTTATTATAAAAACAAATTCGCTTTAGAATTATTTGCGATCAGTTGAGTGGGTTTCGAGGAATCACAAAAAAATTGGTTGTCTGTAAAGTCGGTTTACGGACGATAGTTTTACGTTATCACGTCTTAAAGAAACATAATGGCTAACATATATAACATAAGCAAATAATGGCTTCCGCCGAGGTGGGCGGAGCTTATTGCTTGGGCCGATCGTGCCTCTTTATCGCTTGTTCCGCGTTCTCGCTTGTACGCTCAGACTTAGGCGGAACGTGACACATTTTTTTGCGTGCAGCCGGTGTTCATCGATTTATAAGACGTTATCACGTCAAAAACAGTAAAAGTATCCAAAATAAATCCTATAAAAAATAATCAAGGTGTCAATGTTCTAATTAAAATTACCGTCATTATTATCAGAATATTACACAGACAAAAAGCATTAATATACCAGCCTATTATTGTCTTACTGCAGGGCAAAGGCCTCTTCTCTTAAAGAGATGGCCCAGATGATTTTGATGCCACGTTTGGTCAAGGCGGATCGGCGATTTTAGACATATCTATACTATATTATAAAAAGGTATAATTTGTTTGTGTGCAATCTACGAAACTCCTAATCCGATTTCATCCGATCCAAATTTTTTTCACCGATAGGAAGCTGCGTCATCCCTGAGTGCTATAGACTATATTATTATTGCATTATTTAAAAATTGGGGATCGTTAAGAAAATTGGCGTGGACGAAGTCGCGGGAAAAGTGCTAGTTAATTATAAGTCCAAGATTTTTCACGATGTTTTCCTTCATCGATGTCAGTGATGTCTCTCTGCCATGCACTTTATCTTGTTTCTTTTTTGTGTTTTGTATTGTTAGATTACCTTCTTAGTTTTCACATATAGAAGCAACAAGAATCATGTAACCAGACTTTGTAAAAAACTTGATTTAAAAGAGTGTCCGTGGAGTTTCTTGCTCGTTCTTCTCCATAGAGACCTACCTACGTTTTGGAACGAGCAACTAGCTTCAACTCTCTGACTAACTGATCGACTCCTTGACAATTCAAAAGTGCCTGTAAATGGTTTAATTGAAATAAATGCTTTGACTTTGACTTTGACCAAGATAAACTTAGAAAAATTTTAGGTACATGTGATATTTAAAAACTCACATTGGTACTAACTTCTTCCTGGTTCCTATATTTTTTTACCTTATCCTAGAGTAAATCAGAAGGATGACCCTAATCTTGTTACAATCTAGCCTTAAATACGACGACGCGCTTGTTGACAACGCGGTTGGCGCAGTGGCTGAGCGATCGACTGCTGCGCAGCGTGTTGCGGGTTCGATTCCAGCCCAGGGTAAATATTTGTGTGATGAGCACTTGTGTTTGCCTTGTGTCTGGGTGTTATTTATCTATATATGTATGTATTTAAAATGTATTTGTGTATGTATATCAGCTGTGTTAAGGCTTTTATAATAATATTACAGGTTTTAGTACGCCATCGCTCGATAGATGGCGTTGTGCAATTTAAATTCGCGCTATGGTTTCGTTACCGGGAAAAGTATATGTAGATTGGAATATTATTATTAAATTGTCATCTTAGAAGTATCTGGTGTATTCTTAGTAGATAGTGGCTCCACCACACTAGTGGATATCCCTAAGGTGGATTTTGGGAACATGGTCCTTCGAGAGCCGGATAACCAAGGCTAGAAGTTGAAGAGTCCAACCAGAGCTGCAAGCCGGCTCATCCGAGCTTGTCGTTGAGGATCTGAAGCACCTGGTGACTACGGCAGTACCCAGGGCATCGACAAGCAGGGGCGTTTTCACGGATGGGTACCAGCAGGAGCAGTGCAACTACCAGCATCTCTGGACGAAAGGGCAAGTGTTGTATATTTGTGAAGGGTGCAATCAAACTGTGAGTACTGTAGTTTTGGGACTTAGAATAATTACGAAAAAAGTGAACCGACGGGGAACCTATGTTCGATTTCACATAGAAATTACGAACTGAAACACTTAGAAAAATATTATATTATAGTGTTGCAATCTCCATAATAAAACCTCATAATGGAACTTATAAAAATACAGGAAGACATTAGATCGCAGCTACAAAAAACAAAAATTAACTTCAAAAAGAGTCCTAAAGAAAGATTGTCAAAATCATATGTCGAAAACAGGATTGAGATTGTTAATAACAAATGGAATGAGTTTTCTAAAAATCATTACGAAATCTTAAAAAATGATGAATCTGCGGGTTCTATTTACTTTAAAAAGGACATACACAACGAAGTGGAAGAATTCTATTTGGATTTTAAATCTGAACTTGGTGAAATTTTAGACGGAATGAAAGGATTTTCAACAACATCAAGTAAGTCTAACGCAGAGAATAAGTGCGTAAAAACGTCTGTGAGGCTACCAAAGATAACAATACCAACATTTTCGGGTAGATATACAGATTGGATAGCGTTTAGGGATCTGTTTGTGTCGTTGATACACAACAACGATGACATTGATAATGTTCAAAAATTGCATTATCTAAAGGGACATTTGACTGGAGAGGCTGAACAGTTGTTGAGGCACATCGCAATTACCAATGACAACTATGAACAATGCTGGAATATTTTAGAGCAACGATTTAATAACAAACAATTTCTTGTGAATAGTATTTTTGGACGGTTCTTCTCGCTGCGCAATATTACGACGGAATCTGCAACGAGTCTCAAACAATTATTGGACAACACTACAGACATGATGCAGGGATTGAAGAATTTGGGCATCGACACTACGTCTTGGGATGCAATAGTTATCTATATTGTATCACAGAAATTAGATACAGAAACAAGAAAACAATGGGAATCTAAAGTCAGTGAAATAACATTTAATTGTAGTGTATTACCAAATTTTAAACAATTTCAAACCTTTTTGCAAAACAGATTTCATTCTTTAGAATTTTTAGATACAAAAACTAGCTCAAATTATTATAAAGATAATCCGAATTCAAAGGGTCGTTTTAATAATAGTTTACATGTATCTCAAATAACTTGTTCTTATTGTAAAGGTGATCACAAAATAAGTGCATGTAAAGAATTTATTATATTACATGATGACAAAAAACGTTTATTTGTTACAGATAATCGGTTATGTTTTAATTGTTTAGCCAATAACCATGGTGTAAAATATTGTCGAAGTACAACTTCTTGCCACATTTGTAAAAGACGACATCACTCATTACTTCATTCCAGTAGTGCGCAACCGAACTTGGAGCCTATAGCATCACATCAGGTATTACAAGATGACCAATTACCAGATATGATACAGGGAAGTTCACACATTTCAAAGGGTTTTGAACAAGTGTCGTTGTTACCAACAGCAATTGTGTATGTAAAGTCAAACAATGGATTCATACCGCTGCGCGCTTTAATTGATCAAGGGTCTCATATTTCATTTATTACGCAAGCCGCAGTTCAGTTGCTAGGTCTTAAGTGTGAAGCAGTCAAGGGTAATTTTTCAGGATTGGGCGGTGAAATCAAGGTGGTTTCAAAGAATAAAACGAATATTATTCTTCATTCATTGAACAATCCAGACTGCAGCATCCAAGTAACAGCCTATGTTTTAAACAAATTAACAGGGTTATTACCTCCTCGGGATTTTTTACTAGAACAATGGTCTATTTTAGAAAAGATTAAGTTAGCCGATCCAGGATTCCATTCGCCTAACAAGATTGATATGTTGCTGGGTTCAGAAGTTTATGGTGAAATATTAAGGGAAGGTTTTCATAAATGTTCATCAGGATCGTTGCTGGCTCAAAATACAATATTTGGATGGATTTTAACGGGATCAAATAAAACACAGTCGCTTTCTGCAAATATAGTTAGCATGCACGTTGAAGCAGATGATTTTCTAAAGGCATTTTGGGAAATGGAAAACGAGCCGCAGATAAATCAAAGGTTGATGTCAGAAGAAGAGAAGCGCTGTGAAGAAATATACGCGTCAACAACTACACGTGACGAAACTGGACGTTACATTGTCAAATTACCTTTTAGAGATGAGCATCCGGTTTGTTTAGGTCAATCACGTGAAATAGCATTAAGGAGATTTCTAAGACTGGAACAACAATTAGTCAAGAACGAGCAGTTGAAAAATGAATTTAAACGGACATTTGATGAATATTTAGAGCTTAACCATATGCGACCGGTTAATAGCGAAGACAGAGAGATTGGCGTATACTTACCATACCACGCTGTTATCAGGGAGGATAGAACCACGACTAAGGTTCGTATTGTTTTTGATGCATCTTGTAAGGGCAGGAATGGTATATCACTGAACGATGACCTGATGGTGGGACCTACCTTACAATCGGAACTTCGTCATATCATAATGCGTTGGAGAACGTACCGAATATGCCTCTCTGCAGATATCACAAAGATGTATAGACAAGTATGTGTTCAGGAAGATGATGCTGATTTTCAGCGCATTTTGTGGCGAAATACACCTGAAAAAGATATCATGGAATATAAAATGTTAAGAGTTACTTTTGGCACATCATCAGCACCATATTTGGCAATAAAATCGTTAATGCAATTAGCTACAGATGAAGGAAAAAATTATCCACTGGTGGCAGATAAAGTTAGAAGAGACTTTTACGTGGATGATTTTATGTCAGGGTGTGATAATGAAAAGGAAGCAATACAAATATATGATCAGTTAAATGATTTATTAAATAAAGGGGGTTTTGAACTTCAAAAATGGTTAAGCAATAGTGAAGCTGTAATGAATATCATTAAGAAGAAAAATAAAGATAAAAAAGGGTTAGAGGAAGAAAAAGGGATTGAGGAACAGAAAGCTAAAAGCAAAAATAAACTATTGGGACTTACCTGGAACCGAATTCAAGATGAATTTGAGTACGCAGTTAATTTGCCAGCTATGTCTGCACCTGTAACAAAAAGGAAAGTAATATCTGATATATCTCGTTTATACGATCCTCTAGGATGGATAGCACCAAGCATAATAAGCGCTAAAATATTCATTCAAAAATTATGGTTATCAGGAATACGTTGGGACGATGAATTGCCGCAAGGATTACTTGATGAGTGGGTTGCATATCGCGACAACTTTTCGCAACTTACCCATTTTAGACTGCCTCGATGGATATACTGTCAACATGACAATCAGCTTGTAGAACTCCATGGATTTTGTGATGCGTCCAATGTTGCCTATGGTGCTGTAGTGTACCTGAGAGTGATTGGTTGTGAAGGAAATATAAAGGTCAGTCTGATTTCGGCTATGACAAGAGTGGCTCCCATTAAGCAAGTTTCGATACCTCGATTGGAATTATGTGGAGCAGTTTTACTAGCAAAACTCCTTGTTGAAGTTGGTACAATTTTAGATATTCCTAAACAGCATTGGCATGCGTGGACAGATTCTGAAGTAGTGTTGGCATGGTTGAGTGATCATCCTTGCAGATGGAAAACCTTTATTGGTAACAGAGTAGCAACAATTATATCACATTTAGATCGAAACCAGTGGTCATATGTTAAATCAGATTTTAATCCCGCAGACGCTGCTTTACGTGGAATAAAACCTTCAGATATTAGTGATCATCAGCTATGGATACGTGGGCCGAAATGGTTGAAAGATTCGGAAATCTTATATATAAACCCAAAGAATTTGAAGACGAACCTGGAAGAAAGGGTTAAATTCGTTAACGTCGCAGTTGAAGATGATAAGGATATATGGGATAAATTCTCATCGCTGACAAGGTTGCTGCGAGTGGTAGCATACTGTAAAAGATTCCTGAAAAGAGAAAGACACAAAATACCCAAACATACTTACCTTTTGAAAGATGAAATACATGAAGCATTAGAAATTATGATCAAGAAATGTCAGAACAAATATTTCAAGCAAGAAATACAAGATATTACTGATGGTAAAAATATAAAAACGAAATCCAAACTTACCTCTTTAAATCCTCATATAGATGAGGTCGGAAAGCTTCGTGTAGGAGGGCGGCTACAATTTGCTCAGGTGGAAGAGGATAGAAAGCATCCTATTATAATTCCTCATGATGCACATTTAGCGAAACTTATAGTGGCAGATGCACATTTGAAAACGTTGCACGGGGGTCCGCAACTTATGTTAAACTATGCACGTTCTAAGTATTGGATAATCGGAGCAAAAAACTTAGTTAAACTTCACTATCGTAAATGTGTTACATGCGCTCGCTATCGCGCACCTAATAAAAATCCATTGATGGGACAGTTACCAGTGGAAAGAGTTTCAGCAACTAGAGCGTTTTCATTTAGTGGTGTAGATTATGCTGGACCTATCAACATTAGAGTATCAAAGGGTCGTGGCAATAAATCATATAAAGGCTACATATGTCTTTTTATTTGTATGTCGACCAGAGCAATCCATTTGGAAGCAGTCAGTGACCTAACGTCTCAAGGATTTCTTTCGGCATATAAACGATTTGTAGCAAGGCGAGGTCATTGCAGCAACTTATACAGTGATAACGGCTGTAACTTTGTGGGAGCGGCTCGAGAGTTAAAGGATTTATTTAATGAAGAAAAGTCAAATTTTCTGGCGGAAATTTCAGATTGGTTAGCAACTAACGGAACTCAGTGGCATTTTATTCCACCTCATGCACCTAACTTTGGAGGTTTATGGGAGGCGGGGGTGAAATCTACTAAACATCACCTGAAAAGGATTATCGGAAATTCCACACTAACGTTTGAAGAAATGTCTACTTTATTAGCTCAGATTGAGGCTTGTTTAAATTCTAGACCAATATCATACATGGAAGATCAGGATGAAATATCACCTTTGACACCAGGTCACTTCCTTGTAGGGGAACCTTTGATTTTGCCTCCTGAACGTAATTATGAACAAACTGCGCTCAGTTCTTTAAGAAGATGGCAACTGTGTCAACGTATGTTGCAACATTTTTGGAAACGATGGTCACAAGAATATCTTTCGGGATTGATGCATAGGCATAAGTGGAATCGCTTAACACCGGACCAGAAGTTGGTGATGTTGTCTTGATTAAAGAACCAGATTTACCACCTGCCAGGTGGTTAATGGGCAAAATTGTAAAAAAACATTCTGGCGTCGACAATGTTACTAGAGTAGTTACTTTACGATATAAGAACTCATTTATAAAGAGGCCTGTATCAAAAATTTGTGTTTTACCTACTAGCGAGTAGCGATACTTAAGTTTTGTTTTGGTTTGTTTTAAGATATATACAACAATGGATATTTAATATGTTGTGTAGCACGTGTGTTTGCTTATTACTTTTAGTTTTAGTTATAGGCACTATATGTTTAGTTTAGCGATTTTTATATTAGTATAAGGACTGTTGTCCTTAGTGGGCGGGAATGTTAAGGCTTTTATAATAATATTACAGGTTTTAGTACGCCATCGCTCGATAGATGGCGTTGTGCAATTTAAATTCGCGCTATGGTTTCGTTACCGGGAAAAGTATATGTAGATTGGAATATTATTATTAAATTGTCATCTTAGAAGTATCTGGTGTATTCTTAGTAGATAGTGGCTCCACCACACTAGTGGATATCCCTAAGGTGGATTTTGGGAACAAGCTGTCTGACACCCATAGTACACGGTCTACCTAGTTTGGGGTCAGATGGCCGTGTGTGAAATGTCCCCACATATTATTTATGTATTTTGTATATAGACTAATAAGTAATTTAATTAAAACCTAAACTGTTATATATTGTCTTTACTAAGAATGTGTCCAATGGCACTTTTCTTATTGTCTCTATTAAGGCGAATACTCTTCGTTCTTGTGTTTATTTGGTAACACTTATGCTACATAACACTATTCACTTTCACCAACACAAAACACTAACTCGAACGGTTTTGTTCTTTTTAGCCTTCTCACTATGTCCGTGTGGTCTAAAAGCTGGATCGCCTCGACGTGAACGAACAGAGACTTCATCAGCATGTGAACATGCTGATGAAGTCTCTGTTCGTGAACTTCTGCAAATTTTTGTATCACTGCTGGGGGATGGATGGATGGAGGCCTGATTCCTATGAAAATGAAAAAGTCGCATTGGTCCTACCCGGTTGTGAACTCACAACCTCGCACATGAGAGATGTGCGCCTTAACTACTGGGTCATCACGAAATTTTTACACAGACAAAAGCTAATGAACAAAACCACAGACAGAAAAATCTAATTAGGTACATGCAAAATTTAACAAAAGAGATACACTCTGTATAAGCTTACCTGAACAAAAACTGGTTTAAAAACGTTCAGGATTTTCTAACCGGGGTTAAGTTTTTTAACTTAATCTCTGTACTAACTAACTTGAGCGGGTTCACATAATCCTTTCACAAAGTTTCTCGTAAAATTGTAAACATAAATAAACCTTTTGGTTCCTTTTTTTTAATCTACTTTGTATTTGGGACACTGATCGCAGTCTACAAAAAGGTCACTAAGTTTTTTATGTGGGTGTCCATTAAATTATATTAAAAAAATATATTTAAAGGTTAAGTGGAGATTTGGAGTAGCTAGTGGTATGATTAAATGTCATTTAATAGGAAAGGCTTTAGGATTATGAAACAAAAAGCAGATAGACCGCGCGAAACACTGAGAGTGAAGCCAAAAAAGCAAATACAAATTCAAAAGCGAATACCTACAATCTCGTGATTGTATTCGCTTTGGAATTTGTGTTGATATTTCCATTTGTTTTTTTTTTTTAACGATACGGCGTTTCGTGCTACATTGACTCGTGTCAGTACAGCACGAAGCGCGTTGTAGGTATTCGCTTTTGAATTTGTATTTGGTTTTTTGGCTTCACTCTCAGTGTTTCGCGCGGTCTATCTGCCTTTTATTTCATAATCTGAGAGGAACGTTACGTCTAGCATCAGCCTGCAATTAGTAGTTAATCATCTACCTACCTTTTTCTCAACTATAATTGGGGTGGGCTCTCGGGGACGTCTGTCGCCCCCCCACATGCATGAGAACCCGCGGTGGCAGCGGGTACCACGCGCGCATTTCTGTGACGTCCGGGGGGAGTCTAACACCTCACTCCACACACCCTGACCCAAGAAGAGGCCTGCCGTAGAGGGCCAGCACCAGTCGGGGGTTGCGGAAGTATCTCCAGTTCCCGTGACCCCGACGTATATGTGAGATGGAACCCCTCCGCCCGCCCTAGGGCTGAGGACATCCATGAGGAATTTCCACCCGGGAACAAAAAATAAAAGAAAGGCTTCCAGTCTAACCGGATGCAGCTGAATACCAGTATTTTACTTGGAGAGACTGCCTGCCTGAGCTCCACAACCCAGTTACTGAGTAACACGATACCTCTTGGCAGGACTGGTTGTCAGATTTTCTGCCTTCTGCCTACACATAATGATTGTCAAAGATCTATGAATGACAGCTAGGACGGATAACGGTTTTACTTGCTATCCGAGGCACTGAAGGGTTTCAGTATGAAATGGATGATCACCCTTCAACGGACTGACCGCGAAAAGCGTAGACGATACTCCTTGGCAAGACTGATTGTCAGACTTTCTGGCTTCTGTCTGTATGGAACGATTGTCAAAAATCTATGAATGACAAGCGAGACCAATGGCTTTAGATTCTTTTCGAGGTACGGAAGGGAGGAATGGTCTTGTTATGAAATGGTCACCCATCCACTGACCGTCCGCGGCAAGCGTAGCTTAACCATAACCGATCGATTCGTGGTTTAATTATTCACCAGTCCTACCTATGTAATTAGTTGTTAATGATGCTCATACTTTGACGACGTTTGTGAACGTTAAGAAAATACTTCTTCACGTTTGCAGTTATATACCAATAGATACCTTGTTGTTTACATATCCAAAATAAATATATACCTACTACACGATTTTTTTATTTACTACCGATCTTTACGAGGATGAATGTATCCATGTATTATATGTGCTTTTTTTATGGGTCCCATTTTCTTGTCATTCATCTCCAATTACTGAAGGTTGGACATCAGCCTTAATAATTGTGAGACTTGACCATGAGCTAAATTACTAGAAAAAAAAACCGGACAAGTGCGAGTCGGGCTCGCCCACCGAGGGTTCCGAACATACATATTTGTAGGTACAACCATACTTTTATACTAATCCATACTTTAATCTACTTCTTCTTCTTTTCGAATCGATGGTTTTCCTTTATGCTAGACTACTTGGGCCCAGTAGGTAGCCACATTTATCGCAGCATCAGTGGCGTTTTTAATGTCCTCTAAGGTGCAGGTGTAGGGGCACTTTAGGCACTGTAATAAGTGGGCCATTGTCTGGTCAGGATCACCGCACTCACACTGGGTGTCGGTGGGATCTATTATGCCCCATTTTGCTAGATTGTGTTGTAAGAACCCCAGATACCTCGGTGTTGCATTGGACAGAGCATTAACATTTAATGTACATTGCCACAACACCAAGCGGAAAGTCGAAACCCGCAATAATTTACTACGACGCCTTATTTCTACCAACTGGGGAGCTGCACCTGAGGTCCTTCGCACAACCGGCATGTCCTTATGCCTCTCTGCTGGCGAATTTGCATGCCCAGTGTGGCATCGATCCGCTCATGCAAAGCAAGTTGACATCGCCCTGAACGAGACGTGTCGCATTATATCGGGCTGCCTAAGACCGACACCGCTCAACAAGCTCTACCCGTTGGCTGGTATCGCACCACCCGTCGTCCGTAGGGATGTCGCATGCGCGCTTGAGAAATATTACCAAGAATCCGATTCCCGACATCCCCCCTACAATTACACAACAGCTCCGGGCGGACTTAAGAGTCGGAAAAGTTTTCTTCGAAGCACACAGGCCATCCAGGACCGTCCGCGTACGGTGAGACGTAAGTTGTGGGAGAACCTCCATCCACCACCACCCAACTTCGTTCAACCCAAGGAACACCTGCCACTCGGAAGTGATTTGCAGTGGCCTGTATGGAAAGCGCTCAATAGACTGCGCACCCAGGTAGGCCGCTGCAAACACTTTAATCTACTTAATATTATAAATGTGTTTTTTGCGACAAAAACGGCCGTATCTTTTTTTCACGGTAACATAGAGGGTTGATTTATTTACAGTTTGAAGGGGCCGTAGACTTGAGTATATGGTTTTAATTTCAACTTGATACCTCCACGCGCTCCCGAGATAAAGGGTCTTGACAGACAGACAGACAGACAGACGGACAACAAAGGATGATCCTATAAGAATTCTGTTTTTTTCCTTTTGAGGTACGGCACCCTAAAAATAGTGCAGTGGTTTCCAATTACCTTCTGCACCCTTGTCTCACTCTTGTACGGGACCCACTTTGTAATAATGAAAAAAACTGGCTAGTGAATTAAAAAGTTGGCCTGGTGACTCAGCATTTTTTATTATTAAAATAATACGCTTCGGTGTAAAACGCAGCCCTCGTATTATTATTCGAGCCCGCCACCAAACTACCAGTTGTATAGGCAAAATTTGTCTGCGAAGTAAACAAAAACATGTTTAATATTATTACGACAGCGTCTAGTGGGGGTAGGCTGCTGTATAACTTTTTGTCTGAACTCTGTGACTAAAGTTTTGTGAGCGAAAATCATAACTTAAGCTTGTACTGTAAGTGGGTTTTTGTTGTTGGTTTATACAAGAACTAGCTTCTGCCCGCGACTTCGTCCGCGTGAATGTCGGTTATCGCGGATGCAGACGAATTCTCGAATTAAAAAGTAGCCTATGTCCTTTCCCGGGGTTCAAGCTATTTTCATGACAAATTTCATCAAAATCGGTTCAGCTGTTTCATCGTGAAAGCGTAACAGGCACTTTCGCAGAGCGTACTTTCGTATTTATAATATTAGTATGGATAATATAATTCGGTGCTGAGATTGTTCAGTGTGAGTTTATTTGACACTAGCTTCTGCTTCGCGCCTTCTGTCGCGTGGCAGTCAAATATGATAAAACATAGCCACACAATTTTACTTCTTTACTCTAATATTATAGTAAGACCTAGCTTTTGCCTGCGCCTTCATCCACGAACTAGTCGGGCAAAAATGGTACTTACCTATGTTTACCTTTATTATCTAGAGATGAATACCATAACTAGTAAATTAGTTAATATAACTAGTAAAATAGTTAGTAAATTAGTTTATAAGATTTAATGTGTAACTGTTTGTTTGTCCCAAATAAATAAATAAATAACCATAACTTAGAGTACCATAATTAAATATAAAATAAATAAATAAATAAATATCTTGGGACAACTCACACACGGTCATCTGGTCCCAAGCTAAGCAGAGCTTGTGTTATGGTAACCAGACAACTGATATACATACTTATATAATTTATAAATACATACATATTATAGATAAACACCCAGACACAGAACAAACAATCATGCTCATCACACAAAGTTTGTCCTGGGTGGGAATCGAACCCACGACCTCCGGCTTAGCAGTCAGGGTCAGTGACCACTAGACCAACAGGCCCGTCGTTTTATGTATGTCGTATGTATGTCGTTTTATGTGTTTAATGTAAGACGTATGATAAATTAATTAATTTATCATACGTCTTACATTATCTCCTTAAGATCAAGTAACATGGTCGACAAATTTTACCCCCTTTAAATGCTTCTCATATAAAAGCTATGGATTTTTATATGAATTGAAACGTTATACCTAATAATACGCCAGAGCTTTTCTCAAATCTTTTTAAGTTGTCAGTTTTTAAATTTACCTATTTAAAATATTAATTTAAAACGTAATAAAACGAGAACTGTTCCATCGAACAATACCTAAGTATCGTCGAGTTTTCAACCGACTTCAAAAAAGAAATTCGACACGATATTTAACTGATTTCTTTTTTGTCACCGTTTCGTAATTAATTTGTATGAAAAAGAAGTAGACACTAAAATGCGAAAAAATATACTTTTTTACAAAAAAGACAACCGCCTTCAAAAAGAAAACAATAAACCAAAGACGACGACTTGCGAATTTAAAGTTATAGTTTACTTTTTAAAGGCGGTTGTACTTTTTGTAAAAAAGTTTTACGCGGAAAATTTGTGCCTTATAGCGGCTAATATTGCAGAACACTGTTCGTAGCCTCGTAGGTATTATATTATTAGCGTAGAGTTCATCAAGAGATGTAATAATATGCCAGGCTTCATATAGCTGTATTACCAAAGGGATTTGGTTGACATCAATCTTCATTTATTGCGCGTAAACAATATAAAGTTATTATGCAGAGAATTAATATTATTGACGGCGTATAATTTTGCGTATTATTGAGGATTTTTGTTATATTGTCATTGATGTTCTACTTAGCGTTTTATGATAATAATACACTTTTACGAAAACTAGAGAGAAACCCACCACTTCCACCACGTCTGCGTAGAAGTCAATTTCATACTAATATTATAAATGCAAAAGTAAGTTTATCTGTCTTTATCTAATCCTTATTTGATTTGTATTTAGTGTTGTGATCCGTCTTTTGTTATGTATTATTTATTTTGTTAAGGGGCTTAACTACCTTCTCAAGAATGGTATCTTGATACACTTGCGCCGATGTTTTGATAACTTTTTCACAAAAATATGGCTCAGTCACTCCTTCATAGCTAACACCCCACCAAACCATCACTGAAGTCGGATAATGCCCACGTTGCACTCTGACGACTAATTGGGAAGCTTCCTTAGAGCTTTAAGCATAAATACGGTCATTTTGTTTATTGAAATGTTGCTCAATTGCAAAGATTTTCTCATCCGTAAACAAATTTTTTCTGTGACCTCCCTTTACTTACCGCTTCAGTAGTTGTTTCGATTTTACCACCCTATTCTTTTTTAAATTATCAGTTAAAAAATGAAAGTCCAGATCAGACCAGACTCTCATAGGCTGCAAGTCCTGAGTCATCTTTTAAAATACTCGACATGGTTCTGGGTGCTATCTTTATCTCCCGAAATAAAATCTTTTGCTTTCGGACAGGACTTCTTCGAATTCTTTCCCTTACTGCTTTGACCACCTTTTTCGTTCACACTACGTGGACGGCCAGATCTTTTTGTGTCAGAAACAGAGGAGGTCTCATTGTACCTATTAATAGCCCGGTACACAAACATTTGACTAATACCAAGCGTATTAAAAATTGCATTTGGCTCCATACCAACTTTGTGTACCTAATGCAATCACAGCGATTCGGTTCTCTTTCTCACCCCACTCCATTTTAATATGGCAAAATATTGTACAATGTATTGGCGCCAAAATTAGAAAACTCAATGAACAATTGTATAAAAATGACAGATTCCAAATTCAAATGTAATATCTTTCTTATTTTTAATTGTAACAGTATTTATGGCCAGACTAAGTATATATCTTATGCTTTTAGGATAAAACGGCTGAACCGACTTTCATGACCTATGTAATGAAGATAGCTTGAACGCTGAGGAAGGACATATATATGTTACTTTTTAATCCGCGAATTCACGCGGATGAAGTCGCGGGAAAAAAATAGAAATAAAAACTTGAGAGGTGTCAAGGGACACCCGGATGGAACGAAGTTCCTTTCGATTAATTAGTGAAGGAATTTTATTACAATTTTATTACAATTCTTTCACTAATTAATGTGATGCGTTAAAGTGAATTTAAGTGGCTTTAAGCCAGGGCAAAAAAAAAGCGAGGAATGAAAAGTTATTATGGCTGCTTACATTGTAAGTAAGTAATTTTAAAGATTAACATTTTCTAACATGTTAGTACAATGCGTAGTTATTTAGATAGAAAGACCAATAAATTATTTCTGCGCCATCTATTGGCCGTTCGTAATTCGATCTCGAAGAGCACAGTTGCGCTAATAACGTTAATAGATGGCTCTTAAATCAAATGAATGACGAAATGTCAAATGTCGTGATAACTCTTCGTAAGATTTTTTTCCGTCTAGCCCCCTTTCACAACGCGCGATAAGGAACTTCGTTCCAAAAATGACTTCTACTAGCTTTGGCCCGCGACGCGGCGACCGACGTTCTAAAGAATCATGTCGAGATCCATACATTCACCAGTATGAAAAAAAAAAAAAAATAGAGGGTTTAAAATATTTTCCAATGTGAAGAATACATTACCAGGAGTAGATTGATATACATACCATATTTTTAAACCCCCGTATAATTAAAATATTACGAGATGAAAATAACACTTTTTCGTTTCATCTCGCTGCCCATTTTGTGTTTATAAAAAAAAGAAAGTGGCAAGTGACGTTCACGGATCTATCAAATTGGCAGAAAAACGCTGTGACAAGTGTGTGCAAAAAAATAATTATTATTTGTGATATTATGTCTCATAAAACGATGCAATTTCTGAGTGAGAACTGCGAAACGGCGACTGTCAGTGTCACTGTTACTATCAGTCGTCTTTTCGTTCTGGAATAATGAGCTTTTCGTTAAACTATTCACTTTTTTTTGCGGGGTTTTAAAATATTGTTAATACCTGATGATACTCTTTAGCTACCCAAGAATATTATAAGGATTAGAATTTCAACTTCTCTAAACATCTTTATTATTTTGTACAAATCCTGCCATGATTCTTTTTTTTGTTTTTTCAAAGCGAATTAGCGATTTTAGAGTTGTATTCACTTATAAGCCCAGGTTTTGTCACGACGTTTTCCTTCACCGATGTCCAAGATGAACTTAGAAGATACATATCAATTGAAAAGGTCACATTGGTTCTTGCACACAACCTCCATAACCACAGGACTATTACGGCCATGTAAAAGACGGCGATATACGACATGTAAAGGAAGAAAAAGGACATTTGTCTGCAATTTATCTGACCGGAATGGTTGACCATTAAGCTAACATATAGGGGGTGTGACAATCATCTTCAGAACCAGAGGGACAGTCCATTATCCCGGAACGATTACTTATAAAAAGTGCGTATAATCAGCGGATAAATGGACCAGGAGAAATAGCCCAGATAATGATAGGAAGACGAAAGTTTTTATGTTATGTAGGTTCAAAATTAAGGACTTTTTTTTTATTTGACAATGCTTAACTTTTTAGAGTGTAAGCTGATTTCGATGATTCTTTTTATTAAACAGATAGTGTATAAAGAGTATAAAGTTAGTCCCGTATAATTTCATGAAATATTCCACTACTAACGGTAGAACATTAAGGAACATCTTAGGAAGTATGCATAAAAAGCGAAAAATAAATCTTTATTCTAAAAAAGACAACCACCTTCAAAAACTAAAACGTCAAAAATAACTTTAATTTCGGGAAGTCGGTGACAATACAAAACAAAAACAGAAACAAATTATATTTTTATTTTTTAGTTTTCGAAGACGGTTGTCGTTTTTCTTTAAAAGTTTTGAACCCATCTGTCAGTTCAGTACAATAGTTTTCCAACAATTCTGCAGTATACATAAATTCTTAGGAAGTTGACTCATGTTCCTTTCAAAGCTTAATAATTAAGCTTAGTTGTAGGAATTGGATATGACTTTCAGTGTACTTAATTATAAAGTCAGTGTACTGACTAAAGAGGGCTTGTCGAATGCATGTTTATAAAAACCAACATTTTCATTCTTTATATTTTTTTGAAATGGTAAAGTTTTTTTTTTTTTTTTTTTTATTCTTTATTTTTTAGGGACTTTTATCCTTTTAAGGCATGTCAGCCCCATCATAACCTAACCTATGTTTAGACAAACTACTTGCACTATACACGATTTAATAATATATATAATATATACTTAATACAAAAACTGGAGTCATCGACATAATGCTATCTCATAGATAATTTTAGCGGCGTCACTTTCTGGACTTGTGAGAATTTCAAGGAAAGTACCCATATCATATTTATTGATCTTGCACAATTCTGTAAATGACTCCCTTAATGCCTGGTTCTTGACACATTCCACCAAAAGATGCTGGACATCATCAACAACTTCACACACTTCACAATTTGGGGAATCAACTTTTTTCATCAGATGGCCAAATCTCTTGGTGGGATAGTGTCCAGAAAAATGGTAACGTTGGAATGGCAACACTTAGAATGGCAAAGTTATTTAAAAAACAAAATAAAATATAAAGAGCTCACTGGGCAATGTCAAAACCTGGACTTATATAATGAATATAAGTTTCAAATCGCCAATCCGCCTTAAGCAAGCGTGGTGATCGATGCTCGGGCCTTCTCTGTATGAGAAGGCCTTTGCCCTGCAATATTGTACTGAGCACTGAAGTCAGTTCTTCCGAAATATCATTGCTTGTCTACAATATTGTACTGAGCACTGAAGTCAGTTCTTACAAAATACCATTGCTTGTATACAATATTGTACTGAGCACTGAAGTCAGTTCTTCCAAAATATCATTGCTTGTCTACAATATTGTACTGAGCACTGAAGTCAGTTCTTACAAAATACCATTGCTTGTATACAATATTGTACTGAGCACTGAAGTCAGTTCTTACAAAATACCATTGCTAGTCTACAATATTGTACTGAGCACTGAAGTCAGTTCTTACAAAATATCAATGCTTGTCTACAATATTGTACTGAGCACTGAAGTCAGTTCTTACAAAATACCATTGCTTGACTACATTAGCGCTGATAAAATACTACTTTAGTAACTGGCCGCGTCCGGAATTTTCCACACTGATTTGGCCGAGCCTTAAGTAAATCTGATAATTAGTTCAGTAAACTACCTATTCTCAGTTTTCCGTTACATTATCTGTTAGGGTAAATCAGAGGGATCTGTTGGAAACTTGATTGTAGTTAAGTTACCCTTATTATAGAGTTACCCTAAGGGTCGGGTGAGATAGGGAAGTTTGTTGAAACATTGGTGATGGCAGATTGTGTAACTTGACGTTTTGATAGTGTTTTGATTTGAAGTGTTTAGGAAAGGGAGGGTTTAGATTGGTGTTATTGTTTGTTTCAATGATACACACTACCCTACAGTAGGACGATTCTGTAGAATTCAAATAACAACTCGCATCTCACATCGCTATTCACTCTCACTTCGGTTCAAAATTACTTTGATATATTTGACACTTTGAATCGGGTTCGGGGAAGTGAGGGGGAAATTACCTTACAGAATGCCACTTCTTACGTCATCTCATACTTTATCAGTCAAAATCTCCCTGTCAATTTAGTTTAACTCACTGACACGCTCGAAAGGGTGGCGCTAGTGTATATTCCAATTATCAACCGAGTTTTTAGAATGCCAATCAAGAAACTCACAGCGGATTCAGATTCGAAGTTTAGAATGAGGTCGTACAGAATCACGCCCCTGCAGTGGGACAATTTATAGGCTGGTATTATTATTCATTACTGGACCCAAGTACTAGTCTAACAAAATATAAGAAAAAACTGTACAAGTGCGAGTCGAACTCGTTCGACCCGAGGATTCCGTACAAATTTGTAGGTACTATCGCGGACTTTTCCGCCTGCTCAGTTAAAAAAAAAATCCCTTGGCGCCTGCAAAGTCAACGGGGCGGGGTAGAGAGCGCATCCATCTCTTGAGTGCAAGCAAAAATGAACTTAGTGGTGGTCAGGCGGGTGTGTTCACGATAGTACATATCCATACTTACTTAATAACGAACGAAACGACTGAACCGATTTTGATGAAATTTGGTATGAAATTAGCTTGAACCCTGGGAAAGCACATAGGGTAATTTATAATCCAGGAATTCTTCTGCATCCGCGATAATCGACATTCACACGGACCAAATCGCGGACAAAACCTCGTTATAAATAAAGAATATACCTATTTTTTGTGATGTTATTACAAATTTACAGTTTTCAGACTTTTACCTGTAGGTACTTGTAGTATAAGACAATATTACTTGCCAAATTTCATAGATCTAGGTCAACAGGAAGTACCCTATAAATTTTGATTCCCTTCTTGAGAGTGTCGAAATATACGTTTTTTGCGGCATAAACGGCCGTATCTTTTTTTCACGTTAACTTAGAAGTTCGATTTTTTTACAGCTACAAGGGACTGTAGACTTGAGTTTATGGTAATTTCAACTCGATACCTCCACGCGTTTGGATTTGAAGGATTTTGGAAAGGATTTTGACAAACAGACGGACAGACAGACGGACAACAAAGTGATCCTATAAGGATTCTGTTTTTTCCTTTTGAGGTACGGAACCCTAAAAATAAATAAAAATTGGAATGCCACCCATCCACATACCGACCGTGGCAAGAGTAGCTTAACCTTGACCGTTTGATCTGTAGGGCTTTTTATGACGGATTTTGGAACCACATTAGTTTACTTTAGTAGAGCTTATGGGTAACCATAAGCTCTACTAAAGTAAACTAATGTGGTTCCAAAATCCGTCATATAGAGCTATACTCCGTTCACAATAAAATTAGACATAATTATACACAAACCTTTTTTACAGTCCGTTCAACCGATTTTGACTTTTATTGCGTTGGTTGCATGACAAATGCCAGCTGCAGTAAACAGTTGTTATTGTAACAACTTTTTTGCCTCTAATGTCATCCTCAAGCCTACGGAATAGAAGTCAAAATCGGTTGAAGGGACTGTAAAAAAGGTTTGTGTTTATGTCTAATCTTATTGTGAACGGAGTATAGTTAAATAGGACACTAACACTTTTCCCGCGACTTTGTTCGCGTGATTTTTCTTACGAATCCCAAATTTTTTTGAATAATAATAAGTACTTTATTATCAGGCACCTCTGGCCCATAGATAAAATACACAAAATAATCTTAAACAATAATAAACTAATCTAACCTTATCAACTATTATCAATGCTCTGCGTTTCCAATACGTTCGTTATGCGTTCAGGGGTGTGATTCTGTAAGACCTTATTCTAAACTTCAGATCTGAATCCGCTGTGAGTTTCTTGATTGGCATTCTAAAAACTCGGTTGATAATTCGAATTTACACTAGCGCCACCCTTGCGAGCGTGTCAGCGAGTTGAACTAAATTGACAGGGAGATTTTGACAGATAAAGTATAAAATGACGTAAGAAGTGGCATTCTGTAAGGTAATTTCCTCGTTACTTCGACGCTCACTTCGCACTCGAACCCGATTCAAAGTGTCAAATATATCAAAGTCATTTTGAACCTTATGCGAAGTGAGAGTGAATAGCGATGTGAGATGCGAGTTGTTGTTTGAATTTTACAGAATCGACCTATAGGGTGCTGTTGCGACTGCCACGCTTTGCCAAAGCGCGCACTGATAGCTTTGACGCAGTATGGCGCAATAAATCTGCCTCGTTACTTCGCAGGTTGCCTGATAGTCCTAACATCATTCTGCACTCGATAGCCGCCCGGGCAGATAGCCCGTTTGTGTGGGCTTTGGCCGAGCGGACAAGATCTGTACTAACACATAAACATAGGCTAAGTAATATTGTTACTAACACAGTGGACCTCTTTTTGTAGTCTGAATAAATCAATATTATTATTATTATAATAAGCCTATGTTTCTCAGGTATAATGTAGCATTCTAATGGTAAAAGAATTATTGAAATCGTACCAGTAGTTTTTGAATTCATTCGTAACAAACAAACAAATCTTTTCTCTTAATAATACTAGTTTAGATGAGGTAATGAGTTCATTAATGCTCTAATTGAAATAAAACCTTTGACTTTATTACAATCCACAGTAGGTACACACAAAAACTTGCATGATCAAACAAAATTCCTATATCACTGATAAGAACTTTCATAAAAGCGTGTTGCACTTACTTAATGAACGTTATCAGGGCGTATCTTATCAGCGATACAGTAGGTATAGGCGGGTGTTGTCAGAACCTTTCCCAATTGGTAATTCGATGTTTTTGCTCGAAACTATGTGTCTATGTTGATTTTATAAGTTAATTGGTACTCTGTTCATTTAATGATAACTTTTTATGGTTTTAAAACATTTACTTAATTATATTATTTATCTATTAGCTTTTGCCCGCGACTTCGTCCGCGTAAATATCGGTTATGCAGACGAAATTGCGAATTAAAAAGTAGCCTATGTCCTTCCCCAGGATTCAAGCTATCTTCGTGCGAAATGTTATTGAAATCGGTTCAGCCATTTTATCGTGAAAGCGTAACGGACAGAGTTACTTTCGCATTTATTTTTATTTATTTTATTTTGTCTGCCTGTGTTGTGTGCTACGCTTGTCGTGGCTGGTTCGTAGATGGGATGCCCTCTGTGCTTCGAAAAATAGGAAAAGCCGTTAGTTCCGGCTGCCATTCGTAGATCTTTAACAGTCGTGGATCGCGGGTGTTTTAAAGGTTGACATGATGATGGTGTTGATGATAGTTAAAACATTTTTTTAGAATTATTTCGAAAAATGACAAAAATTATAAACTAAACACAAATTAATGTTGTTTGACCAATTGCATGTTGGCAGACTTTAGTCCGCTCGGTGAACTTTGTTCCGTGAGTTAACCCACTCGTGTCAGTCATTATCCAGATAATTGAATTCTAACGTGACAGACTGTTAATCGATCTAGTAATTAGTGTCAAAGCACTTTGGACCTAGGGTCCGCTAAACTGTGGAACGAGGAATCGATAAAAGCTCAAACTCAAATCATTTATTTTAACCTTGCTTCGTCGTTATGCCTTGACAATTCAAAAGTGCCTGTAAAGGGTTTATTTGTTATAAATGATTTGAGTTTGAGTCATCATCATCAGCCGTAAGAGATCTGTATGTTGAACATAGGCTTCCCCCATAGAACGCCAGAACCTAGCTTCGCATGGTTGCAATTTACTAAACATCACATTTTTTTATTGAGATTTTCGTATGTTTCTTCTATGCTCAATACTCAATCGTCGGGCACAGCAAAAGTTTGGAGATTTGTTTTCCCTATAATTGTGGCCCAACAGTGTATCTTAAAAATAAAGGTACGAAAACACAGGAAAGAAATCGCAGATTCTGAAAAAAATATACTGGATTTATTTATGCATTTGTACCACCTGAAATTTTTGATCAAACTGATGCTAAAACTTGCAACCCAAGAATTTCAATCTGGCAATTTCGTGATTCACTTCTCGTATAATGCGTTTCGTTATTTTATTTTATAAAAGTATGAAAACCTATAAATAAACTATTTAGAATTTTTATTTGTGTTACTGATAAGATTTTTCTATAGCACACATTTTTCGCGAAACATTATGGGCACAAGAATTTAAAGAATACATTTATTTTACACTTCAGATTATTTTTTGCGTTTGGTTAGCTGCCAACTGGCCAAATGACAGTGCTCCAGGGCCGATATTTTTTTTCTATTGTTGTTGACAGCATTATTGTCAATATTAGATTTAGAGCCCCTTGTCAGACGACCGAACATCGATGTAATATTGACAGATGGAATAGTTTGACAGCCGTCAACGATGTCATGAACGTTTCTTTGAACGCAGTTACGTTGCGTAAATTCTTTTATTTCTTAATCTATTATATTGAAGACTTTTAAATGCTATTATACTATTTATTGGAAGGAATTTCAATAGTAATTTGTACCTCAGTACATGTTTGGGCCGAAAAAAATCACCTTTGTTTATTATTTTGTATAAGTTACAGCTAAAACTCGAAGGGCAGGTTACACCTAGTTTTAACCGGCTAGAACTGGGTGTAGCCTGCAAGCTCGGGACTTGGGGCACCTAACCATTGAGCAAAAGAAGACGGTCGAGGTCAGGTCGATGGAGCCCCGTGTCTGCAGGGTTTAAAGGAACCTAACAAAACCGAACCTCGGGGTATCCCTGACGTCGGTGTGCTGCTGCACCTAGTTCTAGCCGCTATGATGAGGGCTAAACCTAGTTCTAACCAAAGATAAGTAGCATATATCTAAGTTTAATCGCATGTGGCCGGCTGCACCTAGTAACCGGGTAAAAATAGGTGTAGCCGCACTTCGGGTATTAGCAGTAACATGTACACTTTATTCATAATGGCGAAATTAATGCCTTAGGCATTCTCTACTAGTCAACCGAGGATACTGAAAAGATAACATGGCAAGTGCATTGATAATATCTCTATCCCTAAGCGGTCGTATTGACTGCCCTGAGCTCCACGGACTTTTCTGCCGCCTATTTGTGCCCGACAAATACCTTTGGCACCGTCAAAGCCACCGTCATAATCTGTTCGAACTACCGCTATCTAGATCTGTTGCTAGAGCCGAATTCCCAGTATGTCGAACCCTAAGCATGCTAAACGCCCTCCTGACTGCCGACCCTGCATAATAATAAATAATAATAATATTTTTAATGCAAAATAAGAAAAATACAATGCATGTTACATTATAAGGATGATACAATTTTGATCAATTTTGTGAATAATGACCCCGATGCTAGGATAATCCTGTGTTATAGGGGTCATCCATCCGTCCGATAAGGTAGGTTTACAAAATTGGGAGGCTGAAACGTGTAACAGTGGCAATGGCGTGTAAAAAAGCGCGTGTAGTGGGGTGTAATGGGTGAAGTGTGTGAGTGTGTGATATGTGGGTGTGTGATGTGTGGGTGTGTGGGTGTTATGTGTGAGTAGAGAGAGAGTGTGAGTTAGGGTGTCTGTGGGTGTGTAAGTATTCGTGATACTAATGATTATCTACATAGAGGTTTCATCAGTGCTTCTGTTTCATCATAATCTAGGGTGAGAAGGAATCCTTTAGTATTTTTTTTGGATTTGTGTGTGTTTAGTGCATGTATGTTACATTTTTTATGTATATTATTGTACAAAACGGCACTTAGATAGGGGTAGTGACGTCTAGCAAATGTAGTTTTTGTTTGTGTGGTAGGACAAACCGGTTTGGGTCGTCTTCTAACTGTCGGGCTGTTATTTACGCTATATGGAAGAGTCGCGTGTTTTCGCAAGACTGCGCGTAGTATGTATAGTTGTCGAACCGTTAGTGTTTTGAAGTCCATGTAAAGTTGCCGCGTGGGAAATCTAAAGGATCTTTTAAGAATCACTTTAATTACGGCTCTCTGGGCTCGTTCTACCTGTATGATGTCGGTCTTGGCAGCCCCTCCCCAGGCAGTAATGCAATAGCTCAGGACTGATTCGGCTAGTGCCGAGTAAACAATCTTAAGGATTTCGCTGTTTGCATTTAGTTTTTTAATGAATGTGATGTGTTTGCTGATGAATGGAAGAAAGTAATGCGTGCTTGTCTGGTGTTCTGTGAGAGACAATATGCGAGGGTGTCCACTGTTACATGCTAGTTCATGTTAGTTTGTGATGTATTTAATTTATTGAATCATTTACTCAAATTATTATTAATAATTTTATCCACGAATTGTATATTTGAATTTAATGTTTGTATTGTATGTTATATGAATTCTTATTTTATTTTAATTTTTAAAATTCTATGTTAATTAATTTAATTCGACCTGTGCCGTTTTAATAACCTATAAATAAATACGTAAAATCCCCCATACCCCTTGCAGTAAAATAGATGAAGTAAAATATAAATTTTCTTTTTCTATAATTTATGTATCTAAAAGTTTGTATTAGAAAATCCGACATCTACGAAGGAAAGCGCTACTTTAAATATGCTAATAGACCTTGGTAACCCAAAGCGTTAAAAATTATCTTCACCAACGCTTTGTATTAATTCAAACGAACTAAGTTCGTCTGTTCTTGAAGTATGATACTTATTCAACAAAACCTTTATTGTTTTACCACGGTAACTTGTTACTTATAACATTCTTAGGACAACTTGCCAAGTTAGCAAAGCACTTTAAATACTTAGCGAGATACTTATTGGGCAGAGAATAGAGAATGTAAGAATACTTAATTCAAGGCCTAAGAAAAATTGGGCAATATTACTTGGATAGATTAGTATTTAGCGACTTAGTTCCGCTTAAACAAACCAACATACGAGAAAATTTCACTAATTGTTGGAAGTTACTGTAATAATTTTATTTATTATTAAAAAAAAACCACAGCTCTATGACAATTTATCTTAAAATATAAAGTCATTTTACAACCAATTACGCATTTACAATTTAAAATCGCTATAATAATACATGCAGCAGAAACAAACTTAAAGACTAAAGTCACAGTATAAATAAGTACTACCGAACAGTAGCGACACGCTCCGCCTCCCTTTGAAACCGATCCTCACCTCTCCCCGCATCGAACGACCTCCTCGTAAGCTCATTCCAGTCGGGGTTCAGGCCTGGACACAGCACAACCTCCGCTCTCCTTAAAGTGACTGGTGACATTAGAGAAGCAATGGGTGATACCAAGGTTACTGTGTTGGTTTTAATTGATTTCTCCAATGCCTTTAATGCCGTCAGTCACGATATTCTCTTATCCATCCTCTCACATCTGATGGTTTCCTGTGAGGCGCTGGAATGGTTCTCTTCTTATCTTCGGGGACGTCAGCAGTCGGTCCGCGTTGACGAGAGTTCATCGAGTTGGCATGGTCTGGATGCTGGGGTTCCACAAGGCGGTATTCTTTCTCCATTACTATTCTCTATCTTCATTAATTTTATTACTCACTGTCTTCGGTGTTCGTATCATCTTTATGCCGATGATCTTCAATTGTATTCAGCTACGCGGGTGGAAGGTTTATCGGACGCTATAGAGGATGTGAACCGAGACTTGGACGCTATCAAAGACTGGTCTGATAGATTTGGGGTGTCCGTAAACCCCTCAAAATGTCAGGCCATTATAATTGGAAGCTCGCGTATGATGGCTAGAGTGGCGGTTTGCTCTCTTCCTCCGATTATGTTCAATGGTACTGTCATTCCCATTAGCCCTAGCGTGAAAGATCTCGGTTTGCATCTTGACTCGACACTTGGTTGGCAAAGTCAGGTTTCTAGTGTCAGTCAAAGAGCCAACGGAACTTTGCGATCCTTGTATCGTCTGAGGAACTTTTTGCCTGCTAAGACGAAGACTATGCTTGTGCAGACTTTAATTTTTCCTATTATTGACTATGGTGACGTGTGCTACTTTGACTTAAACGCAGTCTTGCTTGATAAGCTTGATAGGGTCCTTAATAACTGTATCAGGTTTATCTATAACTTGAGGAAATATGACCATGTATCAAACTACAGGTCTGAGTTGAAATGGTTGCCCATTCGCCAGAGAAGAAGTTTGCGTGCACTGACAACGCTTTTCTCCCTACTCAACTCTCTCTCCCCCCCTTCTTATCTAATGTCCCACTTTCAATATCTATGTTCTTCACACGCTAGAAATCTGCGATCTTCTAACAACCTTCTCTTACTTTGCCCTTCTCATACTTCTGATTTTGTTCATTCTTCCTTTCATATCCAGGTCATTCTTCTCTGGAATGCGCTTCCTCTCGATATCAGAACGGCCACCAGCCAGTATGCATTTAAGCGGAAATTGCGAACTTATTTTCAGCACAAATAAGCAGAGTCATCTCATAATACTTTGTTCCTTTATTTATATTTATATATATAATATATATATATATTATATGTTTATATATATTTTATATAGGTATGTTATATACCAAACATTAAATTATGTATGTATAGTTTATATATTCGTAAGTTTATATCTTTTTAACTTTTTTAATATATTTTTTTTTTCATATGCACCTGCCATGTTATCTCTTCACCACCCTTGGTTGACTGGTAGAGAATGCCTAAGGCATTAAGTCCGCCTTTGTACCTTTGTGCATGAAGTATAAATAAATAAATAAATAAACGACTGCTCTGGGAACTGCGTTTTTGTTCGAGCGGCGCGTAGACACGCACACACACGCACACTCACGCATGTATTTGTACAGTCTGTTATCTTTGTAGTAGTGTAGGCAAGTATATCGTTTCGTTTCTATGGAGTTTCGCGGGAATGCTAAAAGTGCTGGCGGCATCATCTAAACTATTTTGCATATTTAACACTAATTAATTTTAACCTTTTGACCGCACTTTTTGATTTGTCATTTATAGTAGGAAAATTCCTAGTATAAATGACACATCAAAATGTGCCTAGGCCTAGCACGCCACGGCCATGCCTACATGACAGACTTTTATACGTAATTGACACCGAGGGCACGTTTTTGCTTTTTGACATTGGAAATGTCTTTTCTTTCGCTCCAATGTAGGCTCCGATTTCACGAAAAAGTGCGATCCCCTTATATCTCGGAGAGTTGTGAAGATATGATATTAAAAAAAAAACTCAAAAGACGCGTATTAACAAGAGCTGTAAGGTGCAAAAAGAATTATTCGAGAAAGTCTAAAACGAAAAAAGGTTTGGCCGAAATAGTGAAAAAAAAAACATTTTTTTTCCGAATTTTTGATTTTGGAATTTTGGAAACGAAGAATAATCTCCAAAATTTGAAAAAAGAACCTCTAGACAATTTAGTCAGCTACAATTTGAGCCTAGCCTATAGCCGTGTGGTGCCGGCCGCGAATACTCGTAGCACCACCCCATTTCTACCCGTGGGTGTCGTAGAAAGCGACAGAGGGATATTGGCCAGAGGATGGGCAGCAGCGTCCTTTTATTTTTGAGAACCATAACACCTACTTCGATCGCCAACATGCATCGGCCAAGCATGGCGATTATGGCTGAACCCTCTCTTGGGGGGAAACCTATACCCAGCAGTGGGCTTCTAATAGTTAAGATGATGAATTTGAGCCTAAAACAAAGACGATCGGGTTAAGGGTTTGCCCTGTAGCCTAACCTTTTTGAAAAAAGTCAAAAATTCAGAACGACATTTTTCACATGACATTTATGACTTCATGTTTCGCAGTGTTCGTTGTGAATTCTCGGGAACCTTTTCCTTATCCCGACTTTCTCGTCGCTCAGCGACAATATTTTTTCGAATTACGTAGATTAATTTCGAATGTGCTCGATATAGTCGTGTGATATAATATACCTATACAGCATAAACTATTTTGTAATGTGCGTCACTATCTCGTGAATAAATGGTTTTTCTTTCTTTCTTTCTTTCTTCTTCTTTATTGATGCAAGAAATCTGTGAATTTGTTTGACGTCGCGGTCAAAAGCTTTATTGTTTTTTTTTTTTAACTTTTGTCTGAAAATGATTGGCTAAACTTGTCCACCACTCCATTCTCTATCCAATTTATTTTCAATTTCCACAAGATGTGATCGAGCATTTTCCCCAAATGTTGCCAACTTAAAAATAAGTTGCGCCAAAAACTTTTTAACTGGCAACCCCAAGACGATCAAAGTTTGTGGCCCACAATTTTCGTTTGTGGCAACTTCTCACATTGCCTATCTACTCTCAGCGGTCGTTACGATAACTTACGATGTTAAAACTTGGAACTGTTTGCATTTTCATCAAAGGAGGCGCATTATTTGGTTCTCAAATGTACTTTCTATGCTTATTTGGGATAATCAAAGGAATCTTTAAGGATTATTCGATAAGATCAAACTCTTAAAACATTTTTTCTTTTAGGGTTGTATTTTTGAATAGTCAGATAACTTTTTTTTGTAGAGAATAAACATGGCGCCTTGACAAAATTAATGTACAGACGGCACATCAAGCCATACCTAACTGTCAAGTTAGGTATGGCTTGATGTGCCGTCTGTACATTAATTTTCCCAATTGAATATGAACTTTATTCTTTTGAAATAAAGTTGAAAATCTATTTGAGAGACTGTTGTAGCTTGATATGCTGGCCTCTGTAGTTTGCAAAAGCTGTCATAACTTCATAACTTTAAAGTTAGGTATCTAACGATCGGTTTTAGTTCTGCGGGTTCTGCCAGTGAGGGGACTAATGTCTAGGCTTGTGGTGAATCCGTTTCCCGTCTATGATTAGAATTAAATTACTTCATTTTAAATGACTACCTACCTTACGAACTTTTTATAGAAAATATGAATTTACGAGTTACCGTGTATTTTTTGTTTAGAGCGCGCTGACGATACAGTTCTCATAACAATATAGCATTACTGGTACGAGAATAATAGTATATACAGGCTGATTTTTAATTCATTGATTCATTTTATACAGTTTTTCCGTACCTTCATTAGAACACGATAAAAATTTATAGGTAGGTACAGACAGCGTCATCAACTGCTTACCCCCTATGCGAAAAAAAATTCAATGCGCGGGGGGTGTGTACGTACATAATATTTAAACAACGAATCGAGTACAGTTTCGGGACGTCTTAGCTCTGATGCGATCAGATACTGAATTCTGAATGTCCTCCTGTTCCTGTGGACTGAAAACATCACGACTCTGTAGAAGCGCGCAGACCACATCGCTCGAAGAATTGATAACCGATGGGGAAGAATGGTTTTCGAGTGGCGACCACGAACCGATAGACGCCGCGTTGGTAGACCTCCCACCAGATGGACCGACGACATCGTTATGGTCGCGGGTAACCGGTGGATGCAAGCGGCAGGTTGCCGATCGTTGTGGCATTCCACGGGGGAGTTCTTTGTTCAACAGAGGACGTCCTTTGGCCGATGATGATGTATTTAACCGACTTCAAAAAGGAGGAGGTTATCAATTCGAATATTTGTATTTTTTTTTCTTTTTTAATTATGTTCGGGCATAACTCTGTCATATATAGACGGATTTGCAAAATTCTTTTTTAGTTCGAAAGGGGTTTATTCCGAAATGGTCCCATATAAATTTTACCAAAATTGATCTAGCCTTTATTGAGAAAATCAATAAATTCCCAAAACAAAATACTTAGACGACGTTTTAGTTTCTTCAATCTTTGGAAGATTTACAATCTCTTTTAAGTGTGTCGCCGTTTCTTAATGGATTTGGATGTTAAGGCAACACTAAAAACCGAAAAATAAAAAGTTTTTTCAAAAAAAAGAAAACCGCCTTCAAAAACTAAAAAGTGATAAATAACTTTAGTACAGAACACACATTACTTTACTTTCGGAAGTCGGTGGCGGTGGCTTTGAGTTTGTTGTTTTGTGTTGCCTTAACATCCAAATCCATTAAGAAACGGCGACATGTGACAATGAAATCATCACATTGGTACTTTTCTGGCAACGAACAAGCAACTCTAGAAAAATATTGAGTTTTGTTACCAGTAGTTGGACACATTTCGTAGGTATTCATAAAAGACCTGTACCTGTACTTCAAATAATTTTAATTATAATAAATTACCTTCAGTTTCACCTACGCTATTATTTCCCTTTAATTAATAAATTACAGGGCAAATATTTCACGGTATAATTAAATCACCCCTCGACATTCTTGGCGAGTTGAATAAATCACAAAGACGTATAGTGATTAAAACTTGTATGGAATAATAAACAGGTAAAATAATGGCTTAAAGAAAAATAGTTAGAATTTTTATTAACGACCACACGGTTGGCGCATTGGAGAAAAATTTCAACAAAATCGGTTCAGCCGTATCATCGTGAAAGCGTAACAGACAGAGTTACTTTCGCATTTGTATTATTATAGTACCTACGTTACGAGGGCGGCACTGAAAATTTCGGGAATCAAGGAAGTGACACAACATTACTATTTAAAAATGTATTTTTTGCTTTTCGAAGTATTCTCCTCGAAATTTGACACATTTTTCCATACGATGGCACCAATCATTGAAGCAACCATTCCATTCGGAAGTTGGGGTTTCCAAAATGGCCGTTTTGTAGGCGTCCACAGCTTCTTCAGGTGATGAAAATCTCTGACCACGCAATTTATTCTTTATTTTAGGGAAAGTATAGAAATCCTTAGGGCTTAGGTCGGGGTTGTACGGCGGATGGTCTAATAATTCTATGTTTTCTTGCTCTAAAAACTCTTTTGTTCTGTGCGCGGTGTGAGAACTCGCATTGTCGTGATGGAGGATGATGCGGCGGTTGCAGTTCTCTTTACGGAGTTCAGAAACGACCTGTGGCAAACAAATGCTAGCATACCATTCTGCATTAACCGTTCTTTGTCCCTCAAGAGGAATAGTCGCAACACGGCCGGTTTTGGAGACAAACGTGGCCACCATTTTTTTGCAACACTCCGTGAACGAACAATTTTTGTTGGCTTTAACTCATTTTCGAACACCCAAACTCGTGACTGGTTTTTTGTTTTGGGTTCGTACGCGTATATCCAGGATTCGTCACCTAATACGATGTTGTATACAGCATTTGAGGATCCTGCGTGGAATCTTTCGAGAGTTTTGACGCACCAAGTAACGCGAGCCGCTTTTTGCTTTTCACAGAGTGAATGCGGTATCCATCGGGAAAACAACTTTTTTACACCTAATTGTTCATGCAAGATTATTTGTATTTGACTCATGCCAATGTCTAAAGTTGCCTGAATTTCGCGGTATGTCACATGTCGATCTTCCTCAATCAGCTTACGCACAGCATCAACGTTTTCTTGGGTGACTGCAGTTTTTGGACGACCTTGACGTTGATCATCACTGAGCTTGACACGTCCACGTTGAAATTCAGCAAACCAGCGGTAAATTGTGGTTTTGGATGAGGCTTCATCACCAAATGCAGAAATCATCCGGTCAACACACTGTTTTTGTGATAAACCACTTCGAAAGTCATAATAAATTATCGCTCTTGAATTTTCTCGAGTCAATTCCATTTTCTCAACGACTAAACAAGTTTGACAAAACCTTGTGACAAGACCGAGAATCTTTTTTTAAATAAATAAATGGTATTCGATTTTTAAAACCAAGGAGTTTTCAATTAAAAAGATTTTAATATGACAGGAACAGTGGAAATATTCCATTCCCGATACTTTTAGTGCAGCCTGGTATTAACTATTTTATAGTTAATAACGTAATAGTTATAATTTACATAACGGTTCACCGCGCGCTCGTACTAAGCCCTCAAATGGAACATGATGAAAATAAAAGGTGTCCCAACGGAAATGTAATAGAAAATGTCCTTCATCCGAATCGCAGTTGTGTCAAATTTTTTATTCAGTTTCCCCAGAGAGGGTTCGGAGTGAAAGGCATAATATATTCAAGTAGTATTTGAACGCGTCGTGAAAAATCTCGTATCTCTTTCCAAAGAGTAAGAAATAGTGCTGACGGTTTATTATTTATTCATTCTTGGACCCCAGTGTGGATTTTATATTGGAATACTAGTTTATGACCGCTACTTTGTCCGTGGAAATGTCGGGTTTTATTTCAAGGAACCCAATTTATTCTAAAATAAATTCCTTGTCATGTCATGCCTAACCCCTCGTTTACACCAAGATATATAATACATGTATTCAACAAGTTTTATGCAATGTCTGTAATATCATCATCATCATCATCATTTCAGCCTTAAGACGTCCACTGCTGGACATAGGCCTCCCCAAGGGGGGGATTTGCCATAATCGCCACGCTTGGCAGGCGGATTGGCGATCGCAGTGTGGTTGTTGAGAGGCACAGAGAACGCTGCTGCCCATTCTCTGGTAAGTCCCTTAGTCGCCTCTTACGACACCCACGGGAAGATATGGTAATATAGTTAACACTCAAATATAAGTATAAAACTTGTTTTAGACAAAACTTGTTGTGTAAATACTTATTTTTAATCTGGTCTGAACAAAAGATAAAACAAACATGTAGGTATGTATTCTACAAGTTTAAGAGAAGTTGTGTCAAGACAAGTATTGGACATGTTTTATACTTGAGTTGTGTATAAAACATGTATTATACTTGTTTTTTTATGTAAATGCGGGGTTACAGTTACAAGTGTCAGAGAAAGTCTCGTCAAAATCTGACCAGCCTTTTCGGAGATTAGCTGGAATAGACAGATGGACGAAAATTCAAATTAATTGTTTTTTTGTTGTTACAAGTACCGTGTAATCATTCATATGCATTGAGTAAGAAGCTGTTAGTTTGATATTATAAACAGACAGTTCAATTTTATTTATATAATAATCAATTTATAAAATGCTCAAAATGGGTCCCTTCTTGTTGAATACAAAGTCGCACTCTTTTGAACAAAATTTCACATCAAATGTTAAAATTCATGGTCTTTCTTTTATTTCTGACACTATGTTATTTAGCAAAAAATAATCCTTATGACAAAGCCTTTCGATCGGTATGATAAAGCTACAGGAGCTTTATCATACCGATCGAAAGGCTTTGTAAAGGATTATTTTTCTCGTGTAACGGGTTCGATTGCCGGATCAACCATGTAATTATTTAAAAATCTATGAATGCAGTATAAATTGTTTTTTAAATTCAAATAAAGTCTTCTTTCAGTAAAATGTTCCATCTACAATATTCAAGGTACTTTCCCTCCACGTGGCATATCCGTGGGACGCCCTGTATATTTTTTTAATAATGTACCTGTCACGTCCTGTCACCACCTTTGACTGATAGAGAATTTCTAAGGCATTAAGTCTGCCCTTGTACCTATGTGCATACAGTTTAAATAAATAAATGAAAATTGTATGTAACTATAAATCTAGCCTTAAAAGATCATGCAACAACATTTCTTCAAAGGCAACGAAAGTAAACCACTTAGAAATGGACAGACAGCCTTCCGTTCAACTGGCTATCAAACGGGTAATGTAGTGGAAGGATCCGAATGAACGATCAAAAGTAACATCCCTACAAATACAGGATGAATTTTTCAAACGTGTGTGGATCCGAAACTATAAGATCTAGTAAAAATACTCAAAGGAATATCGGAGACAATTTTGATGGAAACTAAAACTGTATTAATTGTCTTTTGCAAAATCTTTTTTCCTCGTCAGGTCCGTTGATTTTGGAAAAAAATACACATATTTACTGCATCATCCGATAGTGTCGATAATAAGTATCAAATTATTTAAAGTAATACACAGGCAAAATACAACATAAGGCAAAAAAAATACATCATAAGGCAAACTAAAAAATAATGAGAATTATTTTTATAAAAAAATAATTTTCAAGTGTTTCATTGCTAGTACAACAAAAAATTATTTTTTATTTTTTTATTTTTTAAGTACATACGTAAAATCATGTATTTTTCGCTATTCTGTTTAGTTACGGATTGGGCCATTCACGCACATGAAAAAACCACTCTGTATAATAAAACTCATATTAAAAATACTTTCGCACATCTATCATTCTTGAGGAATAGTGTCGGTAACATCTGCTATGTAAAATGGGAAGTAGATATGGTCGAGTTACTTACCTATATTCGAAAACGAATTGTTATGGAAAGATCGATTTGAATGGATGTAGCTGTAATACCTTTAGAAACATATTGGCGTCCCGTGGGATGTCCGGGCCAGGATAGCACCCTCTCATTTCATCCCGAGGGTGTTGTAGAAGGCGACTAAGGAAAAATCCTGAAGTCGGGCAGCAGCGGCTTCATTTAACAACGTCACTGCGATCCCCAAAACGCGTAAAAGCATGGGGATTATGGCACTCTGCAGGCACTCTTACGTAGAGGCCTTTGTACAGCAGTGGACGTCTTCAGATGACTTTTCTTGGGGCAAAGAGTTCTTTGTGAAAATTTTCGTGTCGTTTATATTTCGTCAATATTAACATAAGATGACAAAAAGTAATACCAATTATAGGAATTTGTATTAACGGATAAATTGCGCTAACTATCGTCAAATAAAAAAAAGGGTTGTTTCACAAAATCATACGTCAAAAAGTTACTATTACCATAACCGACCAGTCATTGTAATTTTGTGTTGTCAAACAGCTGCTTCAAACATCAAAATATTATGGAATCTCTTCGATGATTAAAAAGTTACTACACTGGTCAGCAAATAAACCGAGCCACCCGCTACCTAGGAACTCTGATTCGATTTTCTCAAAAAGTATAAAACTTACAACTATCAAAGTTATACCTACAAAAAGTGCGTTTCATGGTGATTAAAATGACTACAAATTAATTCGAAAGTACCGTCAACTCACATTGTAATCAAGCAACAAACACAATGCTAACGATTTGCTCTGTTTTCACCAGAGTTTGAAATTAGCATTCTTTTTCTCTACAATGAGGGTAGTCGGATATTTCTTATCATTTCTTTAGTTTTTGCCCATCGTTTGCTCAGACGCGTGTGTTTTTGCTACTTTTTTCGATTAATAATGGATACGACACCTCAGGAAGCAGCTCAAGCTGTAGCATTACTTCAAGCAGGCATTGCGCAACGTGAAGTCGCTCGAAGGCTTCGAATCAGCAGATCTTCGGTGCAACGAGTTTACAGACGATACCAAGAGACTGGAGCATTCGATCGCCGTCCAGGTACGGGCAGACCTAGGGCTACATCAGCAGCAGATGATCGTTATATCCACCTTACTGTTCTGCGAAATCGCCACCTCAACGCAATTCAAGTCCAACAAAGTCTGCGTGACGAACGCCAAGTGGTCATAAGTTCAGATACCGTCAGAAGGAGACTTGCTGAACGGAACCTGACCCCAAAAAGAGCTGCAACAGGCCCAGCATTAACGGTAGCACACCGTCGAGCACGACTTGAATTTGCTCGAGAGCATAGGGATTGGACATTAGAGCAGTGGAGTAATGTACTCTTCACTGATGAGACCAGGGTGAGTCTACATGGAAGTGATCGACGTCAGAGAGTATATCGTCGCCCTGGAGAACGTTATTCTCAGTGTTGCATCAAGGAAACTGTTGCTTATGGAGGAGGATCTGTAATGGTCTGGGGCGGCATCTCGTTAACAGCACATACGGCGTTAGTTTTCATCGAACCGACGGGCCGTACACGTGGACTGACTTCTCATCGCTACATTACTGAAATCCTCGCAGACCATGTGGTACCTTACGCAGGATATATCGGACAGGATATGCAATTGATGCATGATAATGCACGGCCTCATGTTGCTCATGTGGTGACCCAGTATCTACGCGACGTCAGCATTCGTACGATGGACTGGCCAGCTCGAAGCCCGGACTTGAATCCGATAGAACACTTATGGGATGAGCTGAAACGTCGGGTTCGAGCCCGGGTACCTGCTCCAACAAGGCTTCCAGAGCTGCGAATCGCAATTGAAGAGGAGTGGAATACAATTCCTCAAGATTTTATCGTCAGGCTCGTAATGTCGATGAATACAAGGATGCTGGCAGTTATCCGAGCAAGGGGAGGGAATACGGAATATTGATCAAAAACTTTTTTTTTTATTTTATCTTTGTTTTTGGCTTTAATTTTTTTTTTCACTTTATCATTACTAACGATTGTCACGACTGGAAAACGACTCTTCTTTGTAAAATCCTTAATAAACACTGAAATATTGATTAAACCCAATGAGTTTACTTTCATTCTAATCACCATGAAACGCACTTTCTGTAGGTACAACTTTGATAATTGTAGGTTTTTTAGTTTTTGAGAAAATCGAATTAGAGTGCCTAGGTAGCGGGTGGCTCGGTTTATTTGCTGTCCAGTGTATTTTTGACCATCACTGGTCAGTAATGTACAGTCTGTTGAAGCAACCCGCCCTAACTGTGTCTTGATAATTCAAAATTGCTTTTGAATTGAATAACAAATGAGTTCTCTAAATTGAGTGAGGTTTCAAGTGTACTTTAAAAAATAATACTACCTAGCTACTAGCACGTTTCAAAAAAAAAAAAAAGTTTATTGCATCAACTTATTTAACTTATTCTAGTTACAATGGGGAGCATCCTTTCAAGCAAAGAGTATGCTTGTTGTTGTGTGTAGGACACTCCGCCGTTCCCCAGGTTACCTATATAATTTTAAACTACATTACTTAACCTGTTTAATCAAGTCATGTTAACATTTTACAAATAAAAATAAAAACAGAAGAATGAAAACAAAAGAATGCGTTATAAACAGTAAACAGTGCTTTATAGATGTTAAGTAACAAAACACCTATTAAAAACTAATAAGTAATAAATAAACTAAACGCGCTGGGATGTGTGTTATGCATGTGTTGGTGTGAAGGTGAGGTGTGTATGTGTGTGTGGGTGAGTGTGGATGTGAGGGTAGTGAGTGTACATGGTGTAGATTATTTGTCTATTGGTTTGAGATAACTAGTAGATAGGTTTTGCTAGCCTAACCCTACGACAAGTCTTGGGATCGGAAGATACTGTGGGACAGTATCTTCCATTAGCAACAAAGGTATATCATCGCTTAATACTTATATTTTGTGGTCATTATAGTTTCATAGATTGCACCATGTTTTCCAACTGGTCATAGGTCTTTGACTTTAGCCATTTTGACAAAACGTTTTTGCATTCGCGGTAGGTTAGTGGGTATATGTCAAGTTCTTTATTTAGGAGATTGTATAAATGTGATGATTGCCTAGGATATTGCCTTTTTGCGAATGTAGACTTTACCGAGACTGTGGGAGCAACCGTGTTCTTTCTTCTGCCTTTAGTCTTCTGTGGATTGAAAGATAGTGTTTTATGTTTAGCTAGTGTTATATTAAGTACGTAAAGCTTTCTGACGGTCAGGAGATCTGAAGTCCGGTAAAGGTTCTCAGTTGAGAATCTGAAGGGTTTAAAAAACATAACTTTCAGGAGGGACCTCTGTGCCCTCTTGAGATCTCTCTTCAAAATACATAAACTTTCGTAATAATCTGTTATATTTTATTAATTTTGTTCTCAGGTCTTATTTACACTTCAATATTGCTTCATCATCATCATCATCATCATGTCAACCTTTAGACGGCCACTGCTGAGCATAGGTCCCCCCCAAGGGGAGGGTTCAGCCGTAATCGCCGTCCATGGCCGATGCATGTTGACGATCGCAGTAGGTGTTATGGTACTCAGAAGGACGCTGCTGTCCATCCTCTGGTCAATATCCCTCTGTCGCCTTCTACGACACCCACGGGTAGAAATGGGGTGGTGCTAATCGCGGCCGGCACCACACGGCCTCAATTACTTTTTTGTCCCCAAATGTAAATAAAAAATGTCGGTTGGCTGGTCATAGCAGACTTTAAAATATACCCGTGTTAGAAATTCTACCTACCCCATGAGCCTACAGCGTGATAACAGAAACAAGTAGTCCCAAATTATAATAAATAGACAGTATTTATCTAATCTATCTCATTTCTTATCACTAGGATTTGTTTTATCTCTGACGTCAGTAGAATTAACTGACGGACTGACAGACAAGCGTAAAATATTTGAAGGCCAATCGGCACTGTTTTTATGAACTGTCAAAATGAGATTCCTCCATTGGTTTTGTATGGCTATTTATATTTATGACGTCATTTGTAGGCAGGCGTTTGTCAACTTAATTGACTATTTATTGTTTTCAAAGCAACAAAAAATCTAATTTTTCTATAGGTATATTAATAATTAATCAGCTTTTCAGAGCTAATATATCAAGTGTTTTTTTAGTAAATTGTACTAATTAAAAATGTTCAACTGAGATGAAATTCAAAATGTCAAAATTTTATCAAAAATGTAGGTGAAATAGAGGCGTTTTTACGAGATTAGAATGCAAACGTACTTGAAAGTTAGTGTGATTGCCCCCTTATTATAATAGTGCTATTCTGTAAAGTTCATTTGAAACCTCACTCAAGTGAGCGCACACAATTCAGAAGCGAACTCATTTGTTCTTAAATAAAACCATCGCGAATTCACAACGGGACACTGTTCGAATTTTGAAATGAGGTTTAGAGAATTTTACAGGTCTTTATACCCTGTTCACAATAAGATTAGACATAAACACAAACCTTTTTTACAGTCCCTTCAACCGATTTTGACTTCTATTCCGTAGGCTTAAGGATGATATTAGAGGCAAAAAAGTGGTTACAATAACAACTGTTTACCACAGTTGCCATTTGTCATGCTACCAACACAATATGAGTCAAAATCGGTTGAACGGACTGTAAAAAAGGTTTTTGTAAATGTCTAATCTTATTGTGAACAGGGTATAGGATCAAGTCACACCGGGATGGCAGCGGTCGTCAGCGCAGCGGGCGGCAGTTTTGCTGACAAACTATTTTCAACTTTATCTTTGAACATCAAAGCATAGTATCGTTTAGAGATTTGTATGAGTCGAGCAAGAGAGAAAAAAATAATGCTTATCGTCTCTATGGAATTTTCAAGGCATAGCGTAAAGTCGAGACAGTACGGTCTAATTATAATAATGTTTATTCTATTACAATCTCCCTCGGTGAACACCTGGGAAGGTGAAGACAGATGACAGCTGTCATCTGTCTTCGATGCTAGAGTTTTACAAAGCACTACAATCGAATGACAGCTCACTTCACCTAGGTTGATCGAGGGCATAAAGTACGTAAGGCTGCATCGCGCCCGAACAGAGAGACCACTCAGAACAAACCGCCATTTTTAGCACGCACACATTGACATTACGTTTATAGGCTTTCTCAAGCAGTTTCAAGCAGACTTCAGTCTCGACTTTCACGTGTTGACAAAATGAATAAATGATGTAATTGACATTTCATAATGAACAAGATAATTTTGTTATAAAAACATTACAAAGAGTTCCGACCTGTGTCAATAAAATATCATATTGTCACAAATTAAACTTACAGAGTCAATACAGTAGCAGCCATAATGAGCCTGGCAAGTTTAGGTAATTATTTTTGAAAATGACGGGAACGGTCCTTCTGTAACCTTTATATTTTGTGCCGAGGGAAATTGTAACAGAATAGCACTGGAGAAGATAGCATAACAGCTCACGTCAAGTTCCACTTCACCTATATTAACCGAGAAAGATTTTCATAAAATAGACCGTTTGATCCTAACAGCTAAGTGTGTATTCTACGCAAACAAAGCACACTCTATCTCGATCCATCCTTCAATCACAACGATGAAAACAAAAGAGACAGACATATTTTCCCCAGAACATTTTGACAACACTGTCACAAATATTGACAGCAATTCCACGTTTATTTTGTTGACTAAACATCTACAAACGACACGTCTATTTGAAGAGAGATAGCCCTTTGTACCCATTCTCTTTGTTTAGGGCCAGAGATGGGCACAAAAATGAAATGTTTAGACAATAGTGCGTGCGGGTCTTATCAATGAGAGGGTAAATTGCGTTTCGTGTTTGTAAAGCTTCATTATGGGATCAAATTCGAGTCTTTTTCACGTATACGAGCCTTTCGAGGTATGACATTGGCGTCGATTCTCTAGTTCACAAACTAAATTTAAATTAATCAATTTCTATCTCTTACTGCTAGGTAACTGAAGAAAAGGACGGCGACAGATATGAACTAAGTAAGAGATGTCAAATTAATTTTTCCCTTGAACTTCGCCGTGTTTTTAATCAATACGTTCTAAAATGACAACTATAATAGTATGAACATTTTAGATCAACTTAAATTGACAGCTCTTATTAATATCTGTCTCTTTCTTGTTTTACTGGAGAGAAAGAGATATATAGAGGTAGTTTAAGTTCTAGACGTGAAGACTTGTAATTGGCTGTCAGATAATCATACTGTTTTTTATCATCATTGACGACACGGTTGGCGCAGTGGCTGAGCGATTGACTGCTGCGCAGCGTGTTGCGGGTTCGATTCCCGCCCAGGGTAAATATTTGTATGACGAGCACTTGTGTTTGCCTTGTGTCTGGGTGTTGTTTATCTATATATGTATATATTTCAAAATGTATTTGTGTTTGTATATCAGCTATCTGACACTCATAGTACAGGGTCTCCCTAGTTTGGGGTCAGATGGCCGTGTGTGAAATGTTCCCACACATTATTATTATTATTATAACTTATTAAGACTTTTGATGGTTTATGATGGATGATTAAGATAAATAGTTTCAATACAATACAATAGGTTTTAAACTTGAAAATATATTATGGTTTAGCTAAACTGTAACATAGACATTGACTGTAAGTATTTGCTTTATAAATAACCCTTTGCCTGCTCCCAAAGGACAGCTGGTGTTATCGTGGCGTTAACTCAAGGTTATGTAGTCAAGTGGAGTGTGTGTGACACAAATACAGACGGATCGATAGAGATGACTGGGACAATAAATATTTAGTTTGTTTAGTGTCGTAGTTTTAACAGTCTGCGATGTTTAGATAATTAGTCAAGGGAAGTTAAGTCAAAACCTAGAAAGAAAGTGATAATATTTTCAAACCATAGAACCAAACATTAAGAGGTAACCTGGACTTAATTAATATAAACCTAAGTTGGGAAGCATGGCAAATGGCAACTGCAGTAAACAGTTGTTATTGTAACCACTTTTTTGCCTCTAATGTCATCCTTAAGACTACGGAATAGAAGTCAAAATAGGTTGAAGAGACTGTAAAAAAGGTTTTTGTAAATTTCTAATATTATTGTGAACAGGGTATATATATTTCCAGTTTAAGCTGACCTCTCACTGTATGTATATTCTATACAAAGCGAGATCAGCGCATACTGGAAATGTATAGCTTGATGTGTAGCCGTGTGTACACCGCCTACCTACACGGTTGGCGCAGTGGTTAAGCGATCGACTATTGCGCTGCGTATCGTGGGTTCGATTCATGCAAGGAACAAAAATATTTGTATGGCCTACAGATACTTGTTTTGGGTCTGGCTGCTTGTGTATGTGAGTTTATAATATCACGACACAGGAGAAATTGCTAGAGTGAGGCACTATTTTAAAAAAGAATAAAAAAGTAAATACAAAGAATAGAATTTATTTCAAACTCTCGAATGCACCACATAGGTGCATAAGTGGGTTTGACCTTCAAATTTTTCACCTGACAGTCGTTCACTTACGCCCTTTACAGGCACTTTTGAATTGTCAAAAAGTTTGTTGGTTATTCAAAAAAGTTGAAGCAAATTGCTCGCTCCAACATTACCTACGTCGTGGAATGAGCAACTATCTTCAACTTTTTTCTCGTCTCGTATCTCTCTATGAACGGCAGCTTTCGAAAAAAGCTTGAAAGAAGCATGCAGATGAAGCAACTTTTCGTTGGCATTTACACATAAATTACATTGAAAAAAATTTGTTAGTAATCTACATGAAATGATACGTAATTTGGTTTAGCCACAATTTTTCTATTGGTATCACTTAATAAGAAAAAGAAATGTCAAATCACCTCCAAATCATTGAGATGAAACCATTTTACTCCTTAATTTCTTATCAAAAGAGTAAAAAAAAAATATCTACTGCTTTGCAATACAAAGGAAAATGATTTGGTTTGGTTACTTTTTACAAATATGTATTATTTTTAATACAATAAATTAAAAATGCGTCCGGTTAAAGACTGCGTCTACATCACCCCCGCACTCGTCCACAAATTCAGTACGGGCCAAATGCTCAAGGTTATTGGCATGTATACAAGTGAAATTAAAACAAGTGAAAAGCATATCTAAGACAATGTTTCTAGCTGCTGTAATTGCGTTTATTGAATTTAAACACCTAAATAACATTTTTAAAATAAATTTATCTAGAAAAATAAAAACATTTAAGATCAAAAATTTATAGATTATTTAAATTATTGCCCCATTATTTTTTCTGTTATGTTAGGTGTAGCCAATATCATTTCTTGGGGTATAAGCTTAGTCTAAACTCATTTTCATCAAAATAGATACAATAGATTAGCCGTGAAATCGTTACAAAGAATCAAATTCACTTTCGAATTTATAATACATACCTATTACTATAGAATTTTCGGTAGACGTGCAGGCTAAAATGCAAAAGTAAATTTAATTCTTTGTAAAGATTTCACGGCTATGCCCGAAAATACTCTTTAGGTAGCCAAGAATATAAAAATTAGAATTTCAACTTCTCTAAACATTTTTATTTTTTTTTGTAGAAATCCTGCCATGATTCTTTAATGCTTTTTTTTTGTCTGCAAAATCTCATCAACACATAACCTAAATAACAACCTTTTCTGTCGAGCTAAATAAAAGTCTTGATAGAATCCCTGTGTAACTATCTAGTAGAAAAATATAAACACAAAGAAAGTATCAAGGATCATCATATCTTTAGTACGTTATGTCCTTTATGTAACTTTATCCATTATCCAAGGGGAAAATGTAAAAACGTGTTGGGAAAAGAATTTGGTCCCGACGTGTAAGAGTTGTTTAGAATGTGTTTCCCTTTTTTGTACACTGGAAGGGTTTCGGTTTTTGAAAGCTGGTTAGGTAAATCCGATTAAATGCACGTGTGTTGCTGTGGACGTACTTAACTGCCTGAATTTTGTGATAAATATGGCGAAAGGGACATGGACGTCTATATATGTAGGTAACACTTAGCATTGTACCCGCGACTCGCCTCGTGATTTTTTTTACATTTCCCATTTTTGACGTGACAACGTCTTATAATTCGATAGAGCCGGCTGCACGCACGAAAAAACATGACGTCATGCGGCGTTACGGCGTTACATGACGTCATGCGGTGTTACCTCGCTCTGCGGCGTTACCTCGCTCTGAGGCGTTCCAAGTGAAAAGTGAATGTGGTGTCAATTGTTTATAGCAACGATAATTACAGCGATAAAGGTAATGATTCTTTCGCGTTGTCACGTTCAACTATCGTCAGTAAACCGACTTTACAGACAACCAATTTTTTCCAAAATTCATCAGACTATGGAGTCGATTCTGTCAAGTACGTGCTAAATTTATTTTAAGCTATTTATGTCTCTTTTTCTCTAATAAAACAAGAAAGAGACAGATATTATTATGAGCTGTCAATTTAAGTTGAAACAGACGAATCAACTGTTTGGTGTATAGCCATATTAACTGCCTCTTTGCTCGCGTGGTCCCAAGTGGGCCTGCTGAGGTCCTGAGTTCGATTCCCAAGTCGGGCAGAGTTGGTGACGCAAAAGTTTCAGTTTAGACAAACCATTTTTTTTTAATGTTCATACGATTATAGTTGTCATTTCAACACGTATTAATTAAAAACACGGCGAAGTTCAAGGGAAAAACTAATTTGACATCTCTAACTTAGTTCTTATAAGTCGCCGTTCTTTTCATCAGTTCCCTGGCAGTAAGAGATGCCAATTGTCTAATTTTAGTTCAGTTTGTTAACATGGGAATCGGCGCCAATGACTCACAATGAATGAAAAAGAAAGTTATAGTCAACTACTAAGGTTTTTTTAAATATTGTAAAAATATTGTTTTACTCGACTTTATTGATTTTAATATTATTTTTACTTTTACCATATTAATCTTCATGTAATTTTTTCTATGTACATGTTTCTATGTATATCTAATTAAAACTCCTCCAAAATGGCGTGACCGATTTTATGTTTTTTTTGCGTATAATATTTGGCAGGTCTGATCGTTTATCGATCGTAATAGGTCGTAGGCTATTTTTTTTTTTATTTACTTAAATGGCAAAACAGCGTTTTCTGGATCAGCTAGGATATGTATATTTAAAAAACGACTTATTTCAGTATCCTTAAACTCAACACTTAGCCTAAACGTAAATAAATGCAAACAAGGCGTTCACGTTCGTGTTCACAAAACAAACAAACTCTTGAGCTTATATGTATTAGTACTAGCTTTTGCCCGCGGCTCCATTCGCGTGAATGTCGGTTATTGGAGATGCAGACGAAATCATCAACAACAGCAATTACACAACTTCATTCACCAATCTCCATTCCATCATCGGACGAGCAGAGATACGGCGAAGCGTCACCGCTATATGGTTCAAGTTCCACGGTCTCGAACCAAGCGCTTTGGCCCCACATTTATTGTGGAATAGGGGATATTACTGCAATGTTCTGGCACCAGAGTGCAGCACTAGCATAGTCCGTAAACAGTTTATCGACGAGTCGTTCAAAGCGTGAAATTCTGCCTTTAATTGAGTTCAAAATTGGGAAGTGTGTTATATTATACAATAATGTATCAGTGCTGTGTATTTCGATGAAGAAATGAAGGGAATTATTCATTTCCAAAAGAAGAAAATGTTCGAAAACTTTGGGAAGCAGCTAAAAATCACTCTAAAATATGTTCAGGTTAAGTATTCAGGTGAGATAGTCGCAATTACAGAATAACGTTCACATTTATCATATACGACAACCAAATATTATTTTATTCTGAGCATAACCTAGAATCCACTTTCAAATGGTTGTAGGACGCCATAATATGGTTAAAGTACAGTTAGGTAAGTAAGATTAATTAAAACTTTGATATTTTTTCACAAAATACCAAGTTATTACAATTAATAACATAATATAACAAGAATACGAAGTTATAACTTACGGAATGCGCTAGTGGCGCCCTCTGCGCCGAGTTTCGCGTAATGTTCCCTATTCACTACCCTTCTCTCTGTTCGCTGATAAGTATAATCTGGGTATCTTCAAGACACGAGTGAACCGGTTCATCCTAGGCAAGCGTGTTCCACCTTAGGCCGCATCATCAATAAAGATCTGAACTATTCTGTTAGCGTAAACGCCAACGGAAAAATCTAGTTTTATGCAGTTGACATAATGGCATCATGTGACATCTGGTAAGCAAACGTCAACTGCAGCACTATTCTGTTACAATCTCCCTCGGTGAACATTTAGGTGAAGTGAGCAGTCATCCGTCCCGTTGCTAGGAATTGACAAAGCAGACGGACGGATAACAGCTCACTTCACCTAGGTGTTCACCGAGGCAGATTGTTACAGAATAGACATGCTGCATACAATTTGTTTTTTTGGCGGTACGCTAGCAGAAAGGAATTTTGTCTTCAGGCCCAGAAAAAAAAAGTCGCGGTTTAAAAAGGTCTATAACCTTTCTTGGTATTCAATCATAATCTGTGACTTTCATCATCTGTTCTGCATGCGAGTCGGCGAGGTGGAGTCTTTGGCGCAGCCAGCGGCCGCTCGGCCCGCGGCAGCACGAACGCCCCAGCCCGCCGCCGCCGCACAACGGCACAGAGCCACCAGCACCAGCGCGTAGATTACATTTTCAAGGTCGTTTTTTCGCTTGGTTTATTTGTAGAATAATATGGAGTGTGTAATTTTTCTAGAACGTTCTGACATGAGTAATTTATAATAGTATATTTGTTAACCAAATGATATATAATGTTCTATATAATTTTTTAGTACATTATATAGGGTGACTGGTAATTAGTGTACGATACTTAAACACGTGATTGTGTTCATGATAACGAACCACGTTACCAAAGAAAAAATATTTTTTTGTACTGGTTCACTTTAGGTCATAGGCGTGCGCGCGCGTGAATTTCATACGGCAGTTGTGTTATTGTGATAAAAGTGAACCAGTACAAAAAACATTTTTTCTTCGGGAAAGTTGTTTGTTATCATGAACACAATCACGTGTTTAAGTATCGTACACTAATTACCAGTCACCCTATATAGAACGTTACTTTGTATGTGTCAACGATAAGAGCAGTAGCTGAGCGATTGCCTGCTCTACGGGTCGTGAGTTTGATACCCGCGCTTGAAACAAATATTAGTTAAGAGTCTTTACAAATAGTTTAACTTTCTTTCTTTCTTTCACACCTTACAAGGAAAACGTACAAGGGTTCAAAAATTATTGTAATATCTACCTACATTCTATGCAAATAAAGTATTCTATTCTATTCCATTCTATTCGACGACAAAGACCCTTATTACATAATATGAAATAGAATGCGTTCTTCAGTTCTTCCCTTTCAAGACCGAAAGCAAATACTAGAAAGTATATAGGAATCTAGAAAATTCTTCTAGTACCGCGAAGTTCTGTAAGAATTCCTTTCTCAATAGTTTTCGAGTATTACGTAGTGTGGTGACCATAATATTTGAAAAGTATGGAATATTTTCCCTTTACAATTATTTTTAAACTAGCTTCTGCCAGCGGCTTTGTCTGCGTCAGAAGAATTAAAAAAAGCTCTAAATCATCCCAATACAAAAACTTGAGTAATATGTATCCTATCCTACCCTATTGACCTAAATCAATATTTTTGTAGCTTATTCCATTCTTAAAACAGTAATAAAACTCCCTCCATCCATTCATCAATCTATCTCCATTAAATTTATAATAGTACCTACCTGGGAAACCTTGAACAGACTCCGTACCTAAGTCGGCCCCAGCAAACAGAATCTCCACAGGTGGAAGTTTTCAGATGGCACCGATCTTCTGTGCATATGCAGCGTTTTCCCGCATACTATGAACCCCACCTTTATGCCCAATGAACTGCAAAAGCTGAATACTGGGTAAAACATAAAATCTATCAGCAATATAATGACATTAATACGCTAAGAAGAAGAAGAAGTTAGTGGCAACTGAAAGTATTAAGGTGCATCTCTACCTTTGAGAGGAAAGCGTAAACTTTAACTGGAAAAACTTTTTTACCAAAAAAGACAACCGCCTTCAAAAACTAAAATGTGATAAATTAGGTACTCTAGCACAGAACACACACGACTTTGAAGTCAGTGGCTTTGTTCTGTTTGTTGTTTTGTATTGCCAAAGTCATGTGTATTCCGCGCTAAAAATATTTGTCACTTTTTAGTTTTTGAAGGCTGTTGTCTTTTTTGTAAAAATGCTTTTTATTAGGTACCTCCTTATCATACAAATCCACTGAGAAACGGTGAAACTAAAACGTCATCTATGTTTTCTTTCTTTTTGGGTTTTCACCCCTATAGCATACCAGCTATCCATAAACAAAAATGAATTTTCAAAATCGATTTACACTTACTGGAAAAATTGCATAACAAAAAAAAACATTGAGTCGAATAAATTGAGAACCTCCTTCTTTTTGCGAAGTCGGTTGAAAACTAGTTTTTATTTAGCATCTTATTTCGTAAGCGTGGGTGTCGTGTGCGAGTAAACCAGTGGCGTCACTTTGTCTGCTAGAACAACATACAACGATGACTAATTTGTCTGCCAGGGTTGTTAATTACAGCGATTTATATTTAATCGTTTAATGCTCATGTTCAGAGTGTCACATCACTTCGAAATTCGAACAGTGTCTCATTGTTGTCTCTCTCCCTAGTTTGAGGTCACATGGCCGTGTGTGAAAATGTCCCCACATATTATATATTGTGAATCCACGATGAGTTGCTTTAAAACCAAATGAGTTCGGTTTCGAATTGGGTGCACTCATTTGAGTGGGGTTTGATGTGAATTTTACAAAATACTAGCTGACCAGGCAAACGTTGTTTTGCCATTTATATGAAAAAAATATACCCTACGACCTATACTTAGACCTACCAAATATTTACCTCATGTTATGAAGCTGAAGGAAGTTTGTTTGTTTTCTGTTTGATTGCTCCAATCTCCGAAACTACTGCTCCTTCTGATTTTTGTTGTTAATAGGTAAATATGTTATTTTTGAGTGCTATAGGCGTGAGTTCTCTTACTGATCCCAAATTCACGCATAAGAAGTCGGGGGCCTATCCAGTATACTTTTTGAAATTATTAGGAACCTAAATAATTATTTAATTAAATTTTTATAATAAAGTCACTGGTTTTTTCTGGAATGCGAATAATAACTTAAGTTTATTATCTATTTGTTAGAAGACGCTATAGGTCGCATATGTTAATAAAAGCGACAGGCCTCTTTCGCTGTAAGTACTGTAGAGAGTATTACCTACTTATTTTCTAAATGAGAAGTGCTCAAGATAGTCTAGGCTGTTTTTTGTTGTTACCTTTTTTATTCATCTTGTAAGTTCGGGACCAAAGTTTGAGTAACTTAATACAAATTCAGGATTGACATCAGGTCATAAATTTTATAGATTGGTCTGGCCAACTGTGACACATCCAATATGAATATTAAAAAAAGGTTTTAAGAAAACTTGCTGTGAAAATGTAAATATTTCAATAGACAATTTTTCCTTCAATAATATTTTCAACGGGCTTAACTTGAAAAATAGAGAGAGAGTTTTAGGCAGCTTTTTAACGTATTATTAATTGCTTTACCTAGATTACTTTACGCACATACCATAATATAGTGATTTTTATACAAGGTACATCGTATTCACATAACATAATCATTCTTGTAAATGAAAATATTGTAAACACCCTTTTTTTAAAAGAGAATGTATGGAGTTTACCTTACGTTTACCATACGAAACTACCATTTGGAATGGGCAACTAGATTCAAATTTTACAATATGACGTTCAAAAGTGCCTTTTAATGGTCTAATTGAAATAAATGCTTTGACTTTGACTTTGACTCATAGCAAAATTAAAAAAAAAACATGTTAAAAATGTTTTGAATTATTAATTTTAACATGCAACCTTTTTATTATAACATATTTGATTTGTTCCCAGGTTTTATTAACACCTTAATTACTTCAATTAACTCCAAAGACGTCAAAACATTTTAACTGCCCCATTTTTAAATTGAAAAAATAAAATATTTTTCTTTTTCCTCTTTGAGTTACGTATATCAGGAGCTAATGATTGGCTTAATTTACCGAGCTCTGTCGTTTATAATTAATAGTTTTTCTTTGTATATTTTAAAAGAAAAACCTTTTCATAGAGTTTTTATTTAGGTTTGGAGAATTTCTTTCAGGAGTTATTTTTTTATTTTTTATTTTTAACAAAAATTATTCGAAAACAGTCTTTAGTTTTACCACTGAAAGGCAGAACTTTTTTTTGATGAAGGTTTTTTTTTTTAAATATCCACAAAAATTCTTACATAGTTATGGTCACATTAAATTCAACCCAGATATAATATAGGGTGTAAATTTTCTTCTTATCCTCGGAAATCAGATCGTGTGGTCTCATTACAAATATGGGTCATCCCCTTTCGACCTAAATTCTGCAACGGTTCTGTAATACGGCAAATAATGTAACTATATTATAGTGTGAAGATTTTTTTTTCTCATTCAGTTTTCATCAACTTTTAGTAGAGCGCTTTGTTAACTAAAGTTACCGACATTGCGCGTAGAATCAGCACGTTGGAATGAAAGTAGACCGGCCATGACTGCAGACGGACAGACGTTAGATTGAGCTGACGTTTTTAGAGTGGAGACCGCGTTTGAATAAGCATAGTGTGAGACGCCCTACGGCACGATGATTGATTGGTGATTTGAAGAAGGTGGCTGGCAGCGGTTTGTTGCGGGCTGCCCAAGATCGGACTGACTGGCGATCTCTGGGGCGGACCTACGTTCAGCAGTGGACAGGAATTGGCTTATATGAGAACTCTTTGTGAAGGCTCTCGTCAAAATAAAAACAATTACTTCAATCTATCAAGTAAAAAAACAGAATCATCACCATCATCATTTCAGCCGAAAGACGTCCACTGCTGGACATAGGCCTCCCCCAAAGGGGGGGGGGGATTTGCCATAATCGCCACGCTTGGCAGCCGTATGGCGATCGCAGTATGGTTGTTACAAATGCACAGAGAACGCTGCTGCTCATTCTCTGGTGAGTCCCTTAGTCGCCTCTTATGACACCCATGGGAAGATATGGGATGGTGCTATTTTTTACGTCCGACACCATACGGATCAAAACAATATATCAGTCAGTAATAAAGTCGCGAGCAAAAGCTAGCAATTACATTCAACAACACTATAGGCTACTTTAATAAATAAAAATAAAATAGCCTTTTATTTCCTGACATTTAGTTTACATTGCTTTTTGGGCTACTTTAATATTAAATAATAAGTTAGGACGTTATTGCTTTTCTAAACAACTCAATAGGAGCCATGTGCTTAAGATTAATATTAAAGCCTCTGAAAATCAAAATTTCTCTTTAAACTTTGATAATTTTGATGAAACTTCACTCAAACTATAACTTAATTTCATTTTAAGCTTATCAAGCGTCAGTGCAAAGTTTAATTTAACAACGAAGTCTGCAGACAATAATTAATAGTTTACTCTTAATCGATATGAACTATTTATAACTTCTTGAAAATACTGCAGTATCGCTATTCTGTCATTTGTAATCTATCTCAAGTAAACGCAATCAATTCGAAAGCGATCTCTTTCTCTTTCAAAGTAGAATGCCCACTTTTGGGCCTACGCGTTACAGTCAACTGTTTTATTACAAAATTATCGTAATTTTATCATATAAGAAAAACACGAAAAAAAAACTTGAGAGGTGTCAAGGGACACCCGGATGGAACGAAGTTCCTTTCGATTAATTAGTGAAGGAATTGTAATAATTTTTTTTTTTTTAAGTTATAATAATATTTTTTTTGTAATTACAAATATAATGTAATTAAAAGACAATTTAATTAAACGTGCCCGTTTATGTATCGAGCGAAATGGACTCCATATTGAGCAGTTGCTTCGATACAGGGAAGTGTAAATTTTATACCTAACAGGTAAGTTTTTTAATTAAGCCAAAGTTGATTAAAACTGTGTTTGTAAATAGCTCTAATTTATTTAAATAGGTTACCTATAGCACCTATAGGTACCTACGCCTGCCTGCCTTTCTTTTTCTAGCAAAAGAGTACCTACTCACTTACCTACTTACAACTACAAATAATTCGCCAATGATAAAAGTAAGTACCACTACCTACCTAGGTACCCACCTAAGCTCCCACTGGCTTAATTTAAACCAAATCATTTTAATCAAATCAAAAAAAATATTATTGTCGCTAGTAAAACCTAGAGAAAAGTACTCTGTGACCTAGAGCGATAAGGTGCAGTGGTTACCTACTGACGACCGCGACCGATAGAAAGCTCATGATTACCAAACCCAAACTTTCAATAGGTACCTACTAAACAAAACATAGAAGTAGGTACAGTAACTACCTACCTACCTAACCTACGTATTCTATGGCTTAATTATCGACTTAAAATTTACACTCGTTTTCACAATCCACACAGTCTCACAGTGAAAGGTGGACTTATCTAGTAGGTCGTTATCATCCGTGATAATTCCGATGTCATTGAGGTAGGTACCGCGACTATTTGAGCGAATAAACTTAGGTACTAAACATATCGCCGTAGGTACCTAGTTCAAAGAGTTCGCCGCGCCGCCTTTAAATACGTAAACATATTCTACGAAAAGCGAATTCGGACTTTATTTTGTAAACGTAAACGGTTAAAAATTGAAATTTTACCAAACTAGGTATGATAAAATTATTCTGAGAAACGTATAGGCTGGTGCCCGACCGGACAATAGGAGCCATGTGCAACCGAATTTCACGGTTAATGTGTAAAAATAAGGTTTTAATTCGCTCCAACATTTTCATAGAAAAGCCGCCATTCAACTAATAATGAACTCTATTTGACAGTTCCAACGATTCAATTTTTCTGTTCGAATTGTCTGCGTTTGTGAAGTATAGCAAACAGTGTCGTGACAACTTGTCGTAAGAATTTTTTCCGTCTAGCCCCCTTTCACAACGCGCGATAAGGAACTTCGTTCCAAAAAATTAAATTCACAATGGCAAAACTGAGAAAAATGCATTTTATTGCACTTAGTTCCATTACCCAATAATTTAGTAAGGATAAAAAGACCTTGTGTCAGGTTTAAAATACATGTCATCATCTGTCACATATGACCTCAAACGTCAAGTCATTTGTTTGGTAAAGCTTGCGCCGGTGAATGTGTTCTCTGACGATGTTCGTATTTTCTGTGATTTTACCAACGACTTTATCATAAAACAAAAACACGAAAAAAAAAACCAATTCACAATGGCAAAACTGAGAAAAATGCATTTTGATGCATTTAGTTCCAACTCTCACTAGTTTAATATGGATAAAAAGACATTGTGTCAGGTTTTAAAACACATGTCATCATTTGTCAAACATGACCTCAAACGTCCGTCTAGGTAGATACTACAAAAAATATGAGGTTTCGGTATAATCACACATAAAACGAAATGCCTGTAACTAATTTTTCATTAAAAACCAGCTAATTAAGAGTTATATTTGATTTAATCGTATCGTTGCTTGTCACTTGGTGCATTTTCTAACCTAACTTAGCTATAAATTCAAATTAAAAATTTCAGAAATGCAATTGCCAATTTAATTGAAATTAAGTCAGATAATACCTGGTGTATTTGTCTAAAAAATTACACCAATTTCATGACTGTAACAGGTGGGCCCAGAGATGTAGGAAAAATGGGCTTTCTCCAATGATGTTTACAAGGAACCAGGGTGAGCTAGATTTTCAGATTTAAGTAAAAATCCAAGTCGAGCCCGCCACATTATTTTAAAACCACCAGAAAATTGGCGACCACCAGAAAATTGCCGAAGCAATACTTGGCTTTGACTTGCAGAGGAGTAAGAAAAAACATATTTTCCACTTCCCTCTGTATATATTAGACAGAACAGTACTGGGCCAATATGCACAAAAGGACATAGCGACATGGTGCCCGTTCTGATATCGCCCGCAGCTCTTTCCAAAGTAGAGTGGACTGCAAGGATATGAAAGAAAGAATGATCAAAATGAAAGTAAGAGAAGATTGTTAGAAGACCACAGTTTCCTAGCGTGTGAAGATCATAAATATTGAAAGTGGGTATTTTTTTCTATAAAACTAAATACCAAGCAACAAAAGAAAATGGCTAATTGCGAGTCGCAATCGCGCAGAAGGGTACATACTACCGTTCAAATATTATTAAGATCGTTAAATTTATGATCGAGCAAAAAATTCCGCAAATTCACCTTTTTTCACAAACAAAGCATGTTTTTTCCTCGACTCACGCTGTTTTAAGAAAAGCGGTCAGCAGACAATAGGCTTAAAAGGGGGGAAAGAATACAAATGATTCTTTTGTAAAATATTACCTACCGTATATTATGTATTGAAGTAGAAAATAATTATAAGATGGTTTCTTCACGTAGGAATAAAGATGTGGATGTGGCTTTTTTTAGAGAGGGTCTCGTGGCTACGTGAAAGCCGTACGAATGAATAGGTTGATCAAGGTTAGCTACGCTTACCGCGGTTGGACCGAGGATGGGTGACCATCCCTTTCATACCGAGACCCCTATGTGCCTCGGAAAGCACTTAAATCCGTTGTCCGCTGTAATTCGTAGTCATGGGTAGTCAGAAACCAGAAAGTCTGACCACCAGTCTCACCAAAGGGTAGGGTAAGCCAGTAACTAGGTTGTGGAGGTCTGATAGGCAGTCGCTCCATGTAAAACACTGGTATTCAGCTGCATCCCGGTAGACTGGAAGCCGACCCCAACATAGTTGGGCTAGGCTAGGCAGATGATGATGGCTTCTGAAACCAAATTCTTAGAATAAAGTGCTGGTTTGAGCATGTCTTTTGTGTGGCAACCAAGTACAGCAGAAATTGGCGCGATGGTAGTAAGTAACTCCTGTCCCAGAAGAGCCTCATTCAAGGATTAGCCGGTCTGTTCTGTGAAAATCTCCCTTAGTATTTTTTTTGTACCTATATTTATAAAAAGAGATTTTTACATAGCAGTGCTGCAGCTGCTGTAAAAATTATTAAGTAAAAGTTCACCAATACTTTCCATCTAAACTTCTTTTATACTAATATTATAATGAGGTAATATTTATTTATTTATTATTCAATTTGTTCAGAATATAGACACACCTACGACACTCCATACAAACGAAACAATTTAATTACCTACACTACTACGAAAATAACAGACAAATATATGCGTGTGTGCCGTCTACGCGCCGCGAGAACTAAAAGCAGTTTCGAGAGCACGTTCGACGCGGGAAGAGGTGAGGAACAGTGTTTCGGAGGGAGGCGGGGCGTGGAAACATAAACCTAATATTTGAATAATTGTTTATATATAGGGAGTATTCTCCGGAACTAATTTTTCACCAATAGGAAGCTACGTTATCCCTGAGTGCTAAAAGCTATTTTTTAATATCAAATAAATTAGGGTTCTGTAAAAAAAATCCTGTCGCAGGATAAAGACAAGTAGGTCGGAGAAGAAAGTCTTGGTTGCGTAACATCAGGGAGTGGACTGCGATCGCGAGTGCAGCCGATCTTTTCTGAATTGTACAAAAAAAATTAAGATGTTTAGAGAAGTTGAAATTCTAATTTTTATATTCTTGGGCACCTAAAGAGTATCTTCAGGCATTTACAATATTTTTAAAACCCCGCAAAAAAAGTGAATAGTTTAACGAAAAGCTCATTATTTCAGAACGAAATGGCGACTGACAGTAACAGTGACACTGACAGCCGCCGTTTAGCAGTTGTTACACTGAAATTGCATCGTTTTATGAGAAATAATATCATAAATACTGATTATTTTTTGAAGTTATACTTCTTTAGGCGCGTTATGAAAAAATGATGAGAGTGAAATTTTACGATGCGCGCGCACAGCGTCACACAAAATTCTCACGGGAGTAATTGTAAACAACGCCATCTCTGACGTACATGCTGAACTACTTACTGCCTTCGTTGCTATTTTGTGACTCGAAGAAGTATAACTTCTCACGCGCGTACATAAGTACACACTGAATTTTTAATTTTTTTCCACACACTTGTCACATCACCTTGTCTGCCAATTTTTATAGATCTGTTAACGTCGCTTGTCACTTTCTTTTTTTTATAAACTCAAAATGGGCATCGAGATGAAACGAAAAAGTGTTATTTTCATTTCGTAATATTTTAATTATGCGGGCGTTTTAAAATATGCTAAGTATATCAATCTACTCCTGGTAATGTATTCTTTACATTGAAAAATATTTTAAACCCTCTAAATTACTTTTTTTTTCATACAAATGAATGTATGAATCTTGCCATGGTTCTTTGCGGAGCTGACTGCCAACCATTATTTGGAGAGGCACTATTAGAAGAAGAAGAAGAAAAAAAATCCTGCGCAAAGTGCAAGTCAGGCATAATTAGAAAGAAAGAAAGAAAGAAAGAAAAAAAGCATTATTTATTAGCCCGCACGGAACATAACACACCAAAATAACAGTGTTAAATTGTAAAATAAAAAAAAAGAAACTAAATTTACGAGGCCAAAAGGCTCCTATCTAAGCATGGTGCTGCAAAATTAAAAAAAAAACGTCACACGTCGTCATTTAGGGCGAAACCATATCCACATGACCCATTTTATCCCACATCCACGTACAAGCAAATTGCTAGCAGTACTAACGGTCACCAAACACGCAATGTATAGAAAACAAAACAATAATTCATTATGTTGTACTCGTAAATATGCATTCGTTTATTAGTTCGTTCATTTGATATATCTTCACGCCTATAACACACCATGGGGTAGACAGAGTTGAATTATACACCCCCCATGCATCGGCCAAGCTTGGTGATTACGGCTGAACCAGTGGCGTGCCCTAGGGGTCAAGATTAGGACAAGCCAGACAGATTTTTGATGAAATAACCAACAAGTCGCTCAGACCCAGATCTAAAAACTATAAAAAATGCTAGTACCTTATAGTGTTTCGGTTCAACTCGAAAAACTATATTTACTTTTCATAGGCATGAAATCATTCATCGCACGATATGTCTACATTTTATAATATTTGTTGTATGGATTCTTGGAATCTTATAAGTAATATATAATGTACCCACAGTTATATGTGCTGGTTTTGTCTGTGTTATAATTGTATTCCTGTATCATCTTCATTTCATAATTATCATTCATTGTTTAATATTTGTTTGTTATTTGTAACTTGGAATTTTATGAATAGAATGTGTTGATCTACTTACGCTTTTTTATGCTGTTCCTGTCGTCATCCTTTGTAATTTATTCCGGTATAATTGGATCAAATTAATATTTTCAAACCTGAAAAATAAATAATGTTTTGCTTTGACATGTCTGTCAGTGACAGTCGTCAAATTGACGACCGCAAACATTTCTTCTAAAATAAGTTTTCGGCTACTAACGTAAAACCTCTATGTTGTATATCTTGTAAGCTTGTTTGTCTGTGTTAGATAGTAAACGGCTGAACACCCGCTGTATTATCGTGTGTTCCTTTAGATCTGATTCGCACTAATATTATAATAAAAATTACTAAAATAAATGGCATTCGACAATTATTGAGCCTGGCCGTTGCTATATAAAAAACGATTTGACCGTTCTAGAAAGAAGATTCATAATTGGATTTTTTATGAATTTTGGAAGAGCGGTCAGAAAAGGAACCTGTCAAATGAGTCAGTCTGGATTTCGGAGCCGTTTGGTAAACACGCGGATTGCTCATACGCATACGTTGCTGGAGTCTGGATTTCGGAGCCGTTTGGTAAACACGCGGATTGCTGATACGCTTACGTTGCTGAGTCTAGTTCTTGGAGCCGTTCGTTGGACACGCTGATTGTTCCTACGCTTACGTTGCTGCAGTCTAGATCTCGGAGTCGCTGGGGTAACACTCTGATTACCCATATGCGTACGTTACTGAAGACTACCAGTCTACTTACTGAAGTCTACCAGTCTGCAACCGAGAGTCGGTTTAGAGGCTAAGTCGAGCTGTCACGAGCCTCTTGCTGCCCAGGGCTGGTCCTACTGACCGCCTGGGGGGGCCTCCGTCCCCGAGCTGATCGCGTCAGACTTCTCTTCGGCTGATCCTGTACGCCGGCCAGGCTGGGGATCATAATCCTCCTGGATACTGCCTAACCTTAGTGCGTTTAGGTCAGTGTTAACTTTTATACTTACAATTGTTTTTGATACTCATCACATTTTAACTTTCGTGTGAGAGCTATTAAATTCAATACGTACAATTCTGCATAGCCTTTTATTTCTCGTAAATTATCAGAATTGTTACAACCTATATGAATACATTTAAAGTCCCAAGAAAATTTTAGAAAAATTCACTAGACTTACATTTGCTTTTATTTAACATTTTGTTTTATTGATTAGCTCATGTTATGATCTTATTAGGGCACGGCTTTTTGGTGTGTATGAAGATCCTGCCACTGGGTTGAACCCCTCTTGGGGGAGACCTATGCCCAGCAGTGGGCGTCCAAAGGTTGACATGATGATGATAACTGTGAGGACCTCGTGTCTAAGTAAAAGCCGCCGATCGATCGGTCGGGAATGATGGTTAAGCTACGCTTGCCGCGGTCAGTTCATGGATGGGTGACCATCCATTTCATACCAAGACCTTGTGCCTCGGAAAGCACGTAAGTCCCGGCTGACACTCGTACATCTTTGACAGTCGTTATAGGTAGTCAGAAGCCAGATAATCTGAAAACCAGTCTTCATCATTTCAGCCGAAAGTCGTCCACTGCTGGACATAGGCCTCCCCAAGGGGGGGTTTTCCCATAATCGCAACGATTGGCAGGCAGATTGGCGATCGCAGTATGGTTGTTACAAAGGCACAGTGCCCATTCTCTGGTAAGTCCCTTAGTCGCCTCTTACGACACCCACGGGAAGATATGGGATGGTGCTATTCTTTACGTTCGATACCACACGTAATCACCATCTAAAACCATTCTTACCAAGGGGTATTGTGTTACCCAGTTACTAGATCCTTAAAAAACACGTATTCTGCTGCATTCAGTTAGATTGGAAGTCTACCTTTATATAAATATAGTGTGATGACAACCTTCTCGTAAAACACACACACACACACAACGAATTCTGGCCGCTACTACTCATAGAGTAAAACTTAAATTTCATGTTAAGGGCGCGTATTCGATTTAGCGCAACTCAAAATCTAAACGATTGCTAGAACGGCGTAGCAGCATTGACACCCACTAGTACAACACAATGGTCGGTTTGTGTGCATCAGAAAAAGAAATACGCACGAAATAAGCACGAATCATTGAAATTGATCGGCAAACTTAAACTTAAACTTAAAATAATTGTCTAAAATAAATGAGCTCGTATAATGGACTGAAAAGTATTCTGTATATTAAGCATAACATTTAACTTTCATAAAATAAATATATCAGTTATGTTTTCATTCAAATACTGGTAAAAAAAAATTGACAAAGTGAACCGATTTTCTACTTTTTCAACATTGTTTTTTAATACACAATCGTAATATTTTCGTAAGTTTGGCTCTGTAGCTGTCTTTATGACTGTATATACTGTTGGAAAAACTCATAAAACAAAATATTTTGTCATATTGTAATGGTTGTATTAGTCCTGAAAGTTAACTCTGACGTCTATTTTCGTAAAACGATATGAAAGAATTGTTTTCGCTATAAAAAACCATAATTAAAAATTATACTTTTACTCTGTAGCTGTCTAAATCAAGACTTAATAAGCTTTCTAAAACTGTTAATTGTCTTTAAATAATCTGCTCACATAATTACGATATTGCTCTGGGCAAAACGTAAAAACATCAAGTTTTCGTCACGAATCGAATACGCGCTCTTAAATTAAAAATTAAAAACAGAAACAAAACAGTTGGTCGATTAATGGATAGAAAACGTTTTTTTGAACGGTTCACATATATTTTTTGACGGTTTATTCAGATTTTGTAATCACTGTACTTCAAAATGGATCCTACAGTACCTTGATAGTTTTTATACCATGGGCTTGCAGAACATTCAGCATGAGTACTGATGTCTTCAGCTAGGCAGAGTTGACCAACCATCGCTCCCGCTAGTCGCTCAGTATGCGCCAGTAATATACAATAAAAACTTAACTCACGTTTGCTTTAGACTCAGATTAGTAAGGGTCAGCGCAAACATACCACCAATATTCTCGAGTCAATAAGCTTAAAGCTTCATAAATAACCTGCTGATGAAGTGTTTATAACCACGTTTCTTAGTTATTTCACGGTACTTTTTTTGGGTAACATTGGTGTTGATTGTTTGAAATAGGTCATTAATTTTGTTGTTATTAATATATTGTTGTTTTGTGGTTATTATTTATTACAGTCAAACACGCAAATATCGCGTTACTACTGTAACTGAAAGATTTTTTTTCCTGCGTGGAAAAATCCTTATTGTAATATTTTTTTGATAGTTATTTGGTTTGTTTGTTGGTTTGCTACAGCTAAATTACTGAACCAATATTGATGATATTTGGTACAGACTAAGCTAGTACCACAAAAAAATATATTATTATTAATCCTTTATTTCAGGCAACTCAGGCCCATAAAACACAATACATACATAAGCATAAAAACAATAATAATAAACTAATACACACTACACTACACACTACACACACACGCACACACACACACACACACACACACACACACACACACACACACACACATACACATACACACACACATATTGACTACACTTTGCCTCTGACGGCTGCAGGCTAGGCAATCTGCCTGACATACCAAAATAACGCTAACGCTCTATTTATAAACTACTTGCTTTTGCCCGCGGATGCAGACGAAGTCGCGGATTATAATGTAGCCTATGTCCTTCCCCAGGGTTCAAGCTATTTTTCAACCGACTTCAAAAAAGGAGGAGGTTATCAATTCGTCTGTATTTTTTTTTTGAATGTTTGTTACCTGATTTCTTGGGACTGGGTGAACCAATTTTGATGATTCATTTTTTATTTAAAAGCTAGTGCTTCCCGTGTGGTCCCATTTTATTTTGGTCCAGTTCTGACAATGGCATCCACGAGAAAACCGTATAAGTCTTAAATTTGCATTAAGTATGTGCGCGATTTGTTACGCGATTTCTCCGGCAAACGTAAACCGATTTCGAAAATTTCCAAAAAATTTACATAGACGACGTTTTAGTTTCATCAATCTTTGTAGTAGTTAACTTTCAATCTCTTCTTAATAGATTTGGATGAGAAGGAGGTACTAAAAAGCGGAAAATAAAAAGCTTTATACAAAAAAAATTGCCACCGACTTCCGAAACTAAAGTCAATGTGTGTTCTGTGCTAAAGTTATTTTTCACTTTTTGAAGGCGTTGTCTTTTTTGTATAAAGCTTTTTCAAACCAAATTTCATCTAAATCGGTTCAGCCGTTTCATCGCGAAAGCGTAACAGACAGAGTAACTTTTGCATTTACAATATTAAGTATGGAAGTATGGATTTGTAGAATGAATGCAGAGTGTTTACACGAGACCATATTATCATCAATGGGTTCGACCAGCATACCAAATCAGTGCAACTTTTACCTATGTCTGCGATAACCACAAGGAAGCAATTGCTATGGAATTTTCTTAGCCTACAATTACAGGGAAATTAAGAAAATTGCTTTCAGTAACGTTCTAGTAATTGGTTTTGTACAATTAGATTACTGTAGGAGTAATAACTGTAGAGAGAAAACTGGTTCATTTCCTTAGGTTGGCGACAGTAGTAAAGACCTACATTCGACTGTGAGTTGGTCGTACTTGAGCAAACCTAGGACGAGCTACATAATAAACGTAAGATAAATTCCATCAGTGCAGTCTGGTGCCGGCCGCGAATAGCACCACCTCGTTTCAACCCGTGGGTGTCGTAGAAGGCGACAGAGGGATATTGACCATAGGATGGCCAGTAGCGTCCTTCTAAGTACCATGATGATGATGAAATTCTATCGATTTTCATCATGTGCGCCATGTTCGTGAACGGGCGCTGTCAGTACAGATTAGTCAGCTCTTATCTGCCATGGATTAGATGCCACTTTATCTTGCTTCTTTTTTGTGTTTTGTATTGTTAGATTACCTTCATAATTTTCACATATAGAAGCAACAAGAATCATGTAACCAGACTTTGTAAAAACTTTATTTAAAAGAGTGTCCGTGGAGTTTCTTGCTCGTTCTTCTCCATAGAGACCTACCTACGTTTTGGAACGAGCAACTAGCTTCAACTCTCTGACTAACTGACCGACTCCTTGACAATTCAAAAGTGTTTGTAAATGGTTTAATTGAAATAAATGCTTTGACTTTGACTTTGACTTTATCCTTTTCCCAACTATGTTAGGGTTGGTTTCCAGTCAAACTTGATGCAGCTAAAGACCAGTGTTTTACATGGAACTAACTGCTTACCTGACATTCACGGTAGTGAACGGAGCGGTAGATAGGTAATACGATACCCCTTGGTAAGACTGGTGGACTGGTCAAAATTTCTGACTTCTACCCATAACGACTATCAAAGATCTATGAACGTGCCTTCCGAGACACGGAGGGGTGTCGGTACGATAAGGAAAGGCATCCAACGAATCCACCATTTTTCAATTCACAATTTCAAGTTACTACTGGCTGACTATTGAATTAAAAGTGAGTACTTTGATTATTGCCCGTGGGTATCCGGGCTAGAGTGGCACCCACCCATTTCGTCCCGAGGGTGTCGTACAAGGCGACTAAGGAAAAATCGGGAAGTCGGGCAGCAGCGGCTGCCGTGTACTTGACAACCTTACTGCAATCCCCAAGACGCCTGCCAAGCGTGGGGATTATGGCAAGCCCCTCCCTTTGGGGTAGGCCTTTGTACAACAGTGGACATCTTCAGGCTAATGATGATGATGATGACTTTGATTATAAATGGGTCGAAACCTGAAATGTGCCTCAAATAAAAATCAGCAGGTCAGCAGGCTGTCAAAGTCAAAACATTTATTTCAATTAAACCATTTACAGGCACTTATGAATTGTCAAAGAGTCGGTCAGTTAGTCAGAAAGTGGAAGCTAGTTGATATTTCCAAAATTCTAATGGAGAAGAACGATCAAGAAACTACAGGGACCATGTTCATAATGATAGGAAGAACGTATAACTTTCGGATTAATAGTAATAATAATAAAAACTTTTATTTCAGACCATTTCTATAACCATTACAGGTATGGTTACAAAATTAGAGCACGAATAAACGATTTCAGAATATTTAAGTCCTGTTTATCCGCAAAGACCTGTAGGATACTGTCAGTGCTACCTCGGAATCTGCTTAATAACGACGCGAGCCGCTTGTGCACGATGGCATAAAAGCCGTCTACCCTGGTCTCCGCAAACATACTGAAGGCATTACAAAAGCGGGGCAGCCCTAACAACATCCTAAATCCATTGTTATATTGGACACGTAGAGCACTGAGCAGCCTCTGCGTATGGTATGAGTTAAATTTCGTTTTTATTACGCCTTTTCAACTTACTGACAACAAATAAATAAGATATTTCAAGCAGCCGAAAAAAGCCCTTATTCATAAAATTGGTCTCTTACAGACCTAACCAAATATTGACAAGTATTTCAACAAACCAAATTCAATATTGATTCTATCAAAAGGCAACCGAATCTGTACCAATATTAGAATACGACAGTGTTTTTGTTTGTTCGTTGGGTTTCACAACAAAACCGTACTGTACTCATTTTGATTAAATGACAAAGACCAACCCACATACTTTCAATAAGCAAGTAGAAAATAATTCAATTTGTTACATTACTCTTCAGCAAACTAAACTGAATATGGACAAGATGAAACTAATGTCGAATGTTCCACCAGTACCGGTATTTGTTGGGACCGATACCCTCGAAGTTGTGGAGCATTATTTTTACCTTGGACAAACTGTTCAACTAGGTTGGCCCAACTTTGACAAATAGGTCGCCCGAAAAATCCAACTCGGATGGGCAGCGTCCGGGAAACTATGAGATATCTTTTTGTCCAAAATTCCACAGTGCCTTAAGACGTCCGAATGTTTATAACCAGTGTATGTTGCCAGTGTTGACTTATGTATAGAATCGTGGTCCTTAACTGCTGGACTCCTACAGAAGCTCATAGTCACACAACATGAAGAGAGCTTTGCTTGGAGTTATATGCGTGATAAAAATGAAAAAATAAAAACGAAAAAGAGAAATTCGCCGAAGAACTAAGGTCTCCGACATAGCTCTCGGAATATGCAAGTTAAAGTGGCAATGGGCAGACCACATAACTCGAAGAACCGAACTTCGGAATACGCAGCGTTGGTAGGCCTCCCATCATATCAGAGTCAGTTAGTTAATCAAAAAGTTGAAGCTGATGATGCTCGTTCTAAAACGTAGGTCTCTATGGAGAAAAACGAGCAAGAAACTCCACGGAAACTCTTATAAATCAAGTTTTTATAAAATACTGGTTACATTATTTTTGTTGTTCTAATTATATGAAAACAATGAATGTAATCTAGCAATACAAAACTTAAAAAAGAATCAAGATAAAAGTCAAGTTGAGTTGACCAATATCTACCAACAGCGCCCGTTCACGCACATGACGCGTAGATTAGCCCATTCCACCACCTCCTTTTAAAATGGTTGACCATTCAGTTCAACCATTTTAAAAGGAGTGCAAAGTTTACAAAAAAAAACCGAAAACCAAGCAGACAAAATCGCGGTTAAAACCACGCTTGCAATAAAAGTTGGAATCGTCTTCAAATGTCCTGAAAACGTAAATATTTGTCTCTGAAACTCATGAAAAGGTTTTCATGGAGTGAACGTCGATAGAGTGAAGTTTGAACGAATTGTTATTAGTTTGTTTGTTTGTTAAAACAGTTTCTATAAGATTGTTTTTTTTTTATTTTGTTGTGAAAAGAGGTTTTTAAACTTTGCCGTGGTGTATGTGTATGTATTTTACAGGAGTTTATAGGTTAAGGGGCCAGTTCTGTCACCATCCAATGAGTATTAATATTAATACTAGCCTATTTTGTGTCACTGGCATTGAGCACCATTACTAAAGGCGCCCGTGTGGCGGCAGCACCACTCCACTTCTACTCGTGGGTGTCGTAAAAGAGGAAGGCAGAGGGATACTGATCAGAGGATGGGCAGCAGCATCCTTCTGATTACTATACCACATAATTTAATCGCCAACATGCATTGGCTAAGCATGACTTTTACGGCTGAACCACCCCTTGGGGATACCTGTGCGCAGCAGTGGGCGTCTAAACGATGACATGATGAAAAGATGTGTAGTGAATTAAAAGTCAACTTGTATATCCAATCAGGGTCTAGGGAGATATGGCAAATTAAACTCTCAGTATTATTTGGTAAAGTTCAAAAACAAAAGACTTGAAAATGATGTAACTATGTTTTGAATAACATTGACCGAGATAACATGTTATTTGATACGGCGCCATTACGTCTGCTATCCTATGACACAGAGAAAACAAACCACGTAGAATTTTCTTCGTGTTTTTATAAGTCTGAAATTGAGTTAACAATCCGCCTTGAGTGAGCGTGGTGATCAAATCTCGTACCTTCTCTGTATGAGAAGAGGCCTTTGTCCAGCAGTGGGGCAATAATAGGCTGGTATTATTTATTTTAAACAGGTCTAATGTTGCCGGACGGACCAAAATTTCATAATAATCAATTCGGTTTCACAAAAAAGATTTTTTACAAAAAAGATAACCGCCTTCAAAATCTAAAAAGTGATAAATAACTTTAACACTTCACACATGACTTTAGTTTTGGAAGTCGGGCTTTGTTCTTTTACCTCTGTGTATTGCCACCGACTTCCGAAACTAAAGTCATGTGTGTTATATGCTAAAGTTATTTGAAGGCGGTTGTCTTTTTTTGTAAAAAAGCTTTTTATTTTTCGCTTTTTAGTACTTCCATAACATCCAAATCCATTCAGAAACGACAACACGGTCAAAACAGGGATTGAAAGTACAAGGTTGGAGAACATTACAACATCGTCCATATATATTTGTTTGCTTTTTGTCGATTATTTAAAAAAGTGCTGAATCAATTTCGATAAAATTTATATGGGACCACCCTTGAGGCATACCCTATCCATAAAAAAAAGAATTTTCATAATCGCTTTACATTTGCCGGAGAAATCGCGTAACAAATATACAAAAAAATAAATAAAAATAAAAAATATACAGACGAATTGAGAACCTCCTTATTTTTGAAGTCGGTTGAAAAGGTAAATCTACCGTCGACGCGGCACTATCTGTAAGGAAAATTGTTAATTCGTCCGAACATAAATACGTCATTGGGATCTTTCTCGATATCTCAGGGGCTTTTGACAACGCGTGGTGGCCTATGCTACTACTTAAGATGAAAACCGGTGGTTATTACAGAAACATCTATACTCTTGTTTACTTGTACTTTTTAAACGGCTCTGCGAAGCTCAAACTTGGACATCATTCTATGTCGAAGGTGTCCTCCATGGGATGTCCTCGAGGTTCAGTTATCAGTCCATATTTACCTATGGGATTTAGGTTTTGATGATTTGCTTGCGATTCCGCTTCCTTGCGGCTGTTCATTAACCGGTTACGCGGACGATGGCCTTCTGCTTATTCAGGCAAGTACCCGGGCTGAACTTGAGAATTTGGCTGACACATGTTTTCGTTTAATATCTCAGTGGAGAGACCAAAAACGTCTAACCTTTGCACCTCACAAAACCTATCAACTTATTTTGAAAGGTAATCTTAAATCATGCACTAGTATTACATTTAATAACGTTCCCGTTAAAAGAAAACAATCAGTGTGCTACCTTGGTCTGGTCTTAGAGAAAAACTTTTCATTTATTAACCACATAAAAACAGTTGGTGAAAAAGCTAAAAAGAACTTTTATGTCTTGACGAGTATATTTAAAGCCACTTGGGGTCTATCATTTTTAATGTTAAAAACCATTTATGGGGCTACCTATTTGGGATGTATGTGCTACGGAGCACCTGTTTGGGCTGACAGGGCCACCATAGGGGCGGTACGACGTAAATTGCTTCAAAGTCAACGTTTAATTTTAATATTTTTATGTAAAGCATATAGGACCGTTAGTACTGAAGCCCTTTCGGTTCTAGCAGGCGTGCTTCCAGTCAATCTTGATTGAGGTGCAACGACGTGCTGCAATGTACTATTCCGCGCGAGAGACCATGGACGCAAACTTTTTAACTCAACGTGACCGCGCTAAAATCTCTAGATTATTTAAACCGTAGACTGACGTCTGGGAGGAACTTTTATCCGAGTGGCAGTGTAGGTGGGATGATTTCGGCACCTTCATCAGTTTTTCCATCCGTTCGTGAACGGCTGGCCAGGATATGGCTGGAGGTGGACCACTGTGTTGTCATTTCTGGTTAGAAATGACAACACAGTTGTCCACCTCCAGAAATAATTTACTTTTAAAGTTGCCATGACCGGTTGGTCATGGCAACTTTAAAAGTAAATTATTTTATTTTAAGAGCGCGTATTCGATTCGTGACGATAACTTCATATTTTTGCGTTTTGCCCAGAGCAATATCGTAATTATGTGAGCAGATTATTTAAAGACAATTTACAGTTTTAGAAAGATTAAATCTTGATTTAGACAGCTACAGAGTAAAAGTATAATTTTTAATTATGGTTTTTTAAAGCGAAGACAATTCTTTCATATCGTGTTACGAAAATAGACGTCAGAGTTAACTTTCAGGACCAATACAACCATTACAATATGCCAAAATATTTTATTTTATGCGTTTTTCCAACAGTATATACAGTCATAAAGACAGCTACAGAGCGAAAATTACGAAAATATTACTATTATGTATTAAAAAATAATGTTGAAAAAGTAGAAAATCCGTTCACTTTGTCAATTTTTTTTTACCAGTATATGAATAAAAACCTAACTGATATATTTATTTTATGAAAGTAAAAGTTATGTTTAATATACCTACAGAATATTTTCCAGTCCGTTATACGAGCTCATTTATTTTAGACAATTATTTTAAAAAGCACTGTAAAACATCGCGCGCTTTGGTTTGCCGATCAATTTTAATGATTCGTGCTTATTTCGTGCAATTTTTTTTTTCTGATGCACACAAACAGACCATTGTATTGTACTAGTGTGTGTCAATGCTGTTACGCCGTTCTAGCAATAGTTTTGATTTTGAGTTGCGCTAAATCAAATACGCGCCCTTAAGCATGTTGCTTCGCCTTTGTGTCAATGTTCTACATCTGACTGTGAATACGAACAATTTGCACATCATATCTTATGGGAGTGTATTCTTTGGCAGAAAATCGCAATATTATATTGGATGTATGATATTTTAGTGTACAGGCTACATCCGGAGCAGTTTATTATGCGGACCTTGTAGAAACTAGAACTAATTTCCGTGCGTTCAAACGATTTTGCCATACCTATTATTGGAATCAAATTTAATGTAACAGCTCACTTTTTACGGCCCATTAATTATGTCAATTATAATCTGTGGTGCTTAGCAACTAGATTTCTCCCAGTAGTAAACGACCCTTTGTGTCTATTGGCCTAGTTCTGTTTTGTCTCCTGCTTGATCTGGAGGGAAATGGAAAATATGTTTTTCTTACTCCGCCGCTTTTCTTTTCTGATCCAAGAAAGTTGAATCGTTTCTCTGGGACTTGTTGAACTTCATTGCCTCGGCGCTTTTCTGGTGGTCGCCACTGTTGATTCTTACAGAAGTTGCAGTGGTTTAGGAATGGTCTGTGGCTAAGGCCAATAGGCAAAGGGACGTTTACCTAGTTATTGACATAGTTTTGTTCTGTCTCTTTTTTGATATAGAGGGAAGTGGAAAATATGTTTTTTCTGACTCCTCCGCTGTTCTTTTCTGATTACTTTTGTTGCTGATGAGAAATGATTAAACTGTCTTAGATCCCCTAAGACAGTTTAATCATTTCTCAGGGACTCGTGGAGCAAGGCAAAGAAGCCTCGGCGTTTTCAAGCGGTCACTGATGTTTCTGGCTTATCTTGCTGCTGGATGCAGTGGTTTCGGAACAATGTGACGGGGTTTTACCAATAAAATAGGATCTATTATTTCAAAGTAGAAAATTGCCTCTAATCGATTACGCTGCCTATAGAATCTTGAATACATTTGATCATAAATACAAATAATAAATTGTTCGTTATCCTTTCTTTTAATCCTTTCAGTGGAAAATAATGTATTATTTATTTAAACTTCATGCACAAAGATACAAAGGCGGACTAAATGTCGACTCTTCATGTGATCAGAGGGCTGGCCTACCTTGGGCCAAAGAATTAGCATTGCCATTCAAAGTGGTAACGCTGTTAGCCTTTTGGACACTTGTCCCATTGAGAGCGATGCGAACGAGTTTTTTGATGACCTGTGAGCCTTCCATTGTACAGACAGCGTCAGCAACTGCTTACCAGGGGGTAAGCAGTTGCTGACGCTGTCTGTACAAAATATATTTTTTATTTCTTTTTAAGCTGTTACCCAGTAACTGGGTTGTGGAGGTTCGATAGGCAGTCGCTCCATGTAAAACACTGGTATTCAGCTGCATCCGGTTAGACTGGAAGCCGACCCCAATATAGTTGGGAAAAGGCTAGGCAAATGATGATGATTTTTAAGCTTTGTGTATATTTAATTCGGTTAAACGGTTTGAAAATAAATGTTTATGGTCTTATGCCTAAGTATTCAGTCATTCAATCATTCAATCAAGTGTTGTGAAGAGACAACGTGGGGCATTGTAAAAGAAAAAAAAACTTTAAAAAGATATTTACATACTGCTTCGGTTTGAACCAGTTTTTAGAGTGTTTTCGCAAAATCCCATAAAAATAATTAAGTTAATTAAAAATCTACTTTTTAATAATAAAACACAACATTGTAATAAGTTAAGCAGTGTTAATGGATCGCTAAAACAATTACTTACTATGTTGTGAGCAATTCCATTAGTTTCATCGATCGCCTCGGATATAGCACATGACAGTGTCGGTATGCCACCCTGAAATGTAGATGCAAAAGGTTCACTGTCTGTAATACTTAAGCATAATACAGGGAAATTGAAAAAATACCCAAAACCTCTTAATCTGCACTTCACATCATCATCCTGAATAACATTTGTTCTACGACTTAGACCTCAACTCAATAACGTAGCCAAAAACAATTTGTTTTCGTTTATTTGAAGTCTGTGTGAAAATTACGTATACTTACTACGCGCGCGGTTACCCATTATGATAGCGATAGATGTAGGTAGTAGGTAGGCTAATGTACAGCTCAGCTCAGCTGATTGCAGGTCTTTTGTCGACCGTGTCAGAAAAATAAATTATGCAAAATTTAATTTAAGTTTATTGTTTTTGTATGGAAAAAAAATGTTTCGAATTTGGAAAAGTCGTAGAACAAATGTTGTTCAGGGTGATGATACAAAGTGAGGATTAAGTGGTTTTGGGTTTTTTTTCAATTACCCTCTATATTCTTCCGACCAAGTTTCGGAATTTATAGTGCACTAGTATCTGCACTCTTCTGTCACTCTCATAATCCGATGGGACAGCAATTCGACACGACCGGAGAGAGGTCAGGCGCAGTACCAACGGCTTTATTATTCCACCAAGACAACTAGAAAGTAAGAATAAAAGCATATATTCGCCCGCCAGGACAAAAACACACAAAAATAATATGATTGAAAAAAGAAACGAAAATCACTAGGCACTTGTAGACACTGTCAGTGAATAACAAAATCGAACTTGTCGTTTCGGTGATTAGACGGAACAGACAGACAGTCAAAAATTTAAAAAAATATTTTTTTCGTTATTTGTACCGTGTATAAGTAAAAAGCTGTTATTTTACATTACAAACAGACAATTTAATTTTATTTATTTGTATTGTATAGATGAGTGATAGTGAAGTACGATTCTTTACCGCCAATTCTCAGGTTACCCTTCTACATTTACCTTTTCACTGTCACGCCGGCGCGCACTATCACCATGGATGACAAATTAGGCCATAGAGGTCAAAGGAACCTTGAACGAAAACTTAATTCCATGGTGTTTCACCGCCTTCTGGTTTGTGTTTTCACAGTGTGACGAGTTTTGCAATTTTCATTGGTTTTAATGCAGTTATGTAGGTAGGTAGGGATAATAATATTATGAAAGGTGACACGACAATGTAAATATTGTTATATCGGACTTTACTAATGGCGTTCCTCATTTAAAGTAGTTACCTAGTCTATTCATATAGGCATTGAAGAGGGGATACAAATATGACTGACTGACGGACTATTGTTATTTTCATTTATTTATTTGATGTACACGTTACGTTACATTTTTAAATATTTATATAAAACAAACTTTAAAAAATAGAAAATTTTGTAGCCCACTGTATCAGAACAGAGTCCAAGCTACCGGTGGTCAGGGCTCCTGAGAGAGGAATCGTGTCCAGGAGTACCGCTTTCTGAATCAAGCACTTGATCCAGCTGCCCAACGATGACGTCTGTCGCTCCCCACATACATCAGGACCCGAGGTGGCGGCGCGTAGTGTTCCACGCGCGCCCCTCTAAGACGTCCGGGGGGGAGTCTAACACCTCCCCCCCTGACCCGAGAAGTGGCCCGCTGTAGCGGGCCGGCACCAGCCGGGGGTTGCGGAAGTATCTCCAGTTCCCGCGTCCCCCGACGTAGGTGTAAGATGGAACACCGGGGTGGTTTTTAGTCAGTAAGAGTCTGACAGACCCCTCCGCCTGCCCCAGGGCGGAGGACATCCATGAGGATTTTACACCCCGTACCAAAAAAAAAAAAAAAGCTGCCCAACGATAAACTCCTCAGATCTTGGGGTTTTTATTATTTTACTGTTGATTATTGTTTAAGGGTAGTGTATGGAAGATATAGATATTATTATGTGTATTTAGTATGTGTTTAATATGTGTACTGACATCGTCTTGGAATAATAATAATAATAATATGTGGGCACATTTCACACATGGCCATCTGACCCCAAACTAGGGAGACCCTGTACTATGGGTGTCAGACAGCTTATATACATACACAAATACATTTTATTTAATCACAATAATCTGTAAGCTGTTGTACATATTGTGAATAAATAAATATTTTGGTTTATCTACGTTTATACTCATAGGAGCTCGTGGCCAAGTAAAAGCCGTACGGATTGATCACTCGTGACGGTTAAGTTATGCTTGTCGCGGTTGGGCCATGGATGCGTGACCATTCAATTCATACCGTGACCTCTCCGTCCATCTGAAAGCACGTAAAGCCGTTGGTCCCGGCTGTCATTCGTAGATCTTTGACAGGTGATCAGAAGCCAAAAGGCCTGACAACCACTCTTACCAAGGGGTATCGTGTCACCCAGTAACTATGTTGTGGAGGTCAAAAAGGCAGACGCTCTATGTATAACACACTGTGTATAACATATAGTTGGGAAAAGGTTAGACAGCTGATGTTACGTTTAAACTAATACTAGTACTTTACCTACGACTTCGTCCACGTAGATTTTGTGTTTCCCCTACATATTGAACAGTCTCACTCCTTCGAGGAGTTGATAAAAAACATTATAGTATTGTGCTAACACAATGTTAACACAAAACTACATTCACTTTCATAAGCATGCTATCATTCATAACATTTGATTTTCAAAATCAAATGTTATGAATGATAGCATGCTTCACTTTCACTTTCATAAGCATGCTATCATTCATAACATTTGATTTTCAAAATTAAATGTTATGAATGGATAGCATGCTTCACTTTCACTTTCATAAGCATGCTATCATTCATAACATTTGATTTTCAAAATTAAATGTTATGAATGGATAGCATGCTTCACTTTCACTTTCATAAGCATGCTATCATTCATAACATTTGATTTTCAAAATTAAATGTTATGAATGGATAGCATGCTTCACTTTCACTTTCATAAGCATGCTATCATTCATAACATTTGATTTTCAAAATCAAATGTTATGAATGATAGATAGCATGCTTCACTTTCACTTTCATAAGCATGCTATCATTCATAACATTTGATTTTCAAAATTAAATGTTATGAATGGATAGCATGCTTATGAAAGTGAATGTAGTTTTGTGTTAACATTGTGTTAGCACAATACTATAACATCAAATTTGATTTATTAGGTTACTTAGATTTGCATTCGTGCCAAGTTTTTAGTTCATTAACCTAAGGAAAAGGATTCCCCCCGTTTCAACCTCAAAAAGGTTGAATTTCCGAAAATTCTTTGTTAGTGCTCGCTTAGATCATAAAAGATACCCGTGCGCAAAATTTCTCGTTCTTAGATCCACCTATGCTATTCTCTAACGTTATCGTTCGTGGCTGTGTTCCACGGTGAACTCGACATCGTGTCAGCCGTGTAATCGACGATCCGTTTTTGCTTAACGAATATCGCTATATTAGCTGTTAAAAAGTGTCAAATTATTCAACCTTGAGTCATCATCATGTGTCCACTGCTGGCCATAGGCCTCCCCAAGGGGGGTTCAGCCATAATCGCCATGCTTGGCCGATGCATGTTGAACCTTGAGTAGTTTCATATAAAGCCGTTAATTCACATGGCGCTAGCGCTGCATAAGCAAAGGTTAATGAATACGAAAAAGTAACTCACCGCAGGTCGCAGCATCGAGTTTTAGGTTGTTTTACTTAGAGAAGAGCACCACAGTAGTTTCGGCTGTGCGCTGATACGTTAGTCAGTAAGGTTCTCTCTAGTTGTATATGGGGTAATTAGTGTACGATACTTAAACACGTGATTGTGTTCATGATAACAAACAACTTTCCCGAAGAAAAAATGTTTTTTGTACTGGTTCACTTTTATCACAATAACACAACAGCGCAGCCGTATGAAATTCAAGCGCGCGCACGCCTGTGACCTAAAGTGAACCAGTACAAATAACATTTTTTCTTCGGGAAAGTGGTTTGTTATCATGAACACAATCACGTGTTTAAGTATCGTACACTAATTACCAGTCACCCTATATAGACGGATTTGACTGGCAACACTGCCCGAGTGACATGTCAAAATTTTAATCCGTATTTAAAAATTAGTTTTAATTATTATTTAAGTATTTATTAAGGTGTATCAGTATATGTTTAAGCAAATAAGTGCATAAAAATTCAGGATTATTGTTTTTCCTGCAAAGTAACAAAGTAAACACAGTGTTTTCACGAGTGAAACAGTACAAAAAAAAAATTTTCTTCGGGAAAGTTGTTTGTTATCATGAACACAATCACGTGTTTAAGTATCGTACACTAATTACCAGTCACCCTATATAGATTATAAAGTTTATTTTTTGTTTTTTGCAGGTAATTGGGAAACTTCTGTTGCATGTGCATTGACTTCATCGTTGGTGTAGTGGTCACCTATATGCGGATGTAAGTTAAGGTGCTTTCAATTCTCAGTTCGGTTAAACTATTAGTCAGGTTTCCCATAAGGAATTCTTCAATAACAGCCTAGAGTCTGGATTTCAGCAGTTGATGGCAACTGTTGCCATTTCACCTGGCGCCTACCTGGATAAAGACGATTTTGTCAGCACGGTTGGTGCATTGGGTCAGCGATTGACTGCTGCGCTGTGAGTCGCGGATTCGATTCAAGTACGGAACAAATACTTGTGTATCCTACAGGTCGTTGTTCCACGTCTGTGTTTGTGTATGACAGTTATATAATATCGCAGGAAACTGATATAATTGTTGCGTCATTTCCTTGAAGAAAATTTGTGATAAAAAAATATGATAGAGCTATGTGACTTCTGACTGGTTTATTTCATTATTTCACTAAAACAGTCTAAATTTGATCAAATCACTGATATTTTTCAGGGAAATTACCCAAAAGAGTTGTTATTATATCATCTGCCATAGTTGTACCATTTTTCTGCGATATTATTAGTAAACCTATCCCTCAATAAAGAAAGAAAGAAAGGCGCATTCACCTATCCTACTTTGCACTCTCATAATCTCATTGCCCGACGGGACGGAGTGTCCTGTCGGTTTTTGCACATACGTAGATAATATTTAATTAAAATGCATAAATTTTTTAACAAAGCCCTTTGCCTGAAGCTCTTCCTTTATTTAAAACATATGGTGGTACTGACTACACCTGAAAATAATTGGGAACGTTCAAAGAGGGTACTCATTACTTTATGTTTGTTTGGAGATAAAAGAAAATGTCTGATGTAGGTTTTATGGGTTTTTAAAACCCTCCTACATTAACCGCCGACGAAAAAATAGGGTTGTTATAAGTTTTTCGAGTGTATCTGTGTGTCTGTCTGTGGTGTCGTAGCTCCCGAACGGATGGTCAGATTTGGACGCGGTTTTTTAATAGTTAGCTGATTTTAGGAAGAAACGTATTGGCTATCGCTATTGGCGGATATTATCGGATAAGCGAATCCGAAGATATTATCATTTTTTTATTATGATGAAAGTAATTTCTGATCCAAAAGTAGTCATTCTAGCTAAATAATTAAACTTTTTACTTTCAATTTAAAATATTTACGTTGAGCGTCTCGTTATTTGACGACACGGTTGGCTCAGTGGCTGAGCGATCGACTACTGCGCAGCGTGTTGCGGGTTCGATTCCCGCCCAGGGTAAACATTTGTGTTTGCCTTGTGTCTGGGTGTTGTTTATCTATATGTGTAGGTATGTATTTACAAAAAAAAAAAGAAATGTATTTGTGTATGTATATCAGCTGTCTGACACCCATAGTACAGGGTCTCCCTAGTTTGGGGTCAGATGGCCGTGTGTGAAAATGTCCCCACATATTATTATTATTTATAAAGGTTGAAATCAATACTATCACGATGAAACGGCTGAACCGATTTTGAGGTACGTATGAAGATAGCTTGAACCCTGTGAAGGACATAGGCTACTTTTCATCCATCCATGCATCCACGATAACCAACATCCACGCGTACGAAGCCCAGGCAAAACCTAGTAAAAAAAAACTTAAATCGTATAAAAATCACATCATTGTTGGTGAGTATAGTTCATATAATCCTCTTAGGGGGGACATAAGAGGTTTATGAACTATAATAATAATAAACGACGCGACGAACTCTTGGATCATAATTATAACTAGGTACTTAAAATGAAGCAAAAAGGCCATGGTGTGAACATTATTTTCGAGCCGTTTGGGGTTGAAACCCTCGGGTCGTGGGGTCCGAGTGCTCATCTTCTTTTTAAGGAAATGTCCAAAAGGTTGGTTGACACTTCCCGTGATCCAAGAGCTGGTTTTTACCTTGGTCAGAGATTAAGCATTGCCATCCAACGTGGCAATGCCGCCAGTCTCTTGGGTACATTTCCAGATGACGGCGATGTGGACGAATTCTATGATGCCTTATTGTGTTAGTTTTTTTTTAGTTTAATATTATAGGTTTTCTTTTTTATTATTCTTGTAAATATTATTGATATGTTTAAGAAAATAAATATTTAATTCAAAAGGCCAACAAACACATTTATTTTTTTATAGGTCCTTTTGCTGTCGTGGGTTTTTAACTTTTTAATACCATTTTTATTTGAAAATAGTTTTCTGAAGTTTTTTTAAATCGAAATTGTATAAACATACAAAAGGGAAATAGCGCGCTTAGCAAACGTAATGTAAATTTGATTCGAATTTTAAATCTAAATATAAAATTCTCGTGTCACAGTTTTCGTTCCCGTACTCCTCCGAAACTGATGACCGATTGTGATGAAATTTTGTGTACATATTGGGTAGGTCTGAGAATCGGCCAACATCTATTTTTCATCCCCATTTTCACCCCTTTTTCATCCCCCGTAGATCGGGACAGGACAACGTCTGTCGGGTCAGCTAGTAGGATATAACGGACTCGAACATAAAATTTATTTAGTATGAATGCTCTAACTATATCAATGGCTGACACTAATGTGCATGTTGAATACTTTCTATTTAATTAAAATGCTAAAGCATATGCGCATTTCCAATATAATTACAATTTCCTACCCGTCATTAGCACAGCAATATGCCTGCCACAGCCATGCCAAAGGCAATCCAGGCTGTTGGTGATGATTGCCCGGATGACATTGGAGGGCCCACATTCAGGAATAACCCCATTTTAGTAGGTACTCATTAAATAAGGCTAATTGTAATATGTAGTGCTTGACAACTTTGCTTCTCACAGTTATAAATGTCCTTTGTGTCATTTGGCCTAGTTCTGTTCCGTCTCTTGCTTGATAATAGAAAGTAAAAAAAAATGATTATGATTTCCTTTTCTTACTCCTCTGCTATTCAAAGTGAAGTCAAGTATGTAAGTTTTAAATCAAACGTACACTGCCACAGAAGATATCTATAAAGCCCCAGTCTAATCACACACTACAAACATTCACAAACACACCCCCTAACACCCACTTACAAACTCCAGCACCATCACACACACCCCTAGGCCAACACCCTCGTACAGTAAACCCATACATAAACATCACTGTTTTACATAATTACTCTTGTGATTTTTAAGCTAGCACTAATTGAGTGAAACTATTCTTACTTGCCGTAAAATAAAATGTAAGCTATCAAATAAGTAACTTGAAATAGCTGGGAACCTGGTGACCTTATACTACAGGTGTTAGAACCTAGCACAGCAATAAACAACCAAAAATTGTAAGCTATTTGATTTTTGGCTTGTGGTGGAAAATAAACATTTTTTATTTATTACTAGCTGATTGTTTTGCCATATAAATTATTTTTTATCACCTAGGGGTATAAAAAATTATCTACGACCTATTCTCAGACCTTTAAAATATACACAATTTTTTTTTATAAAAATCAGTAAACCCGTTTAGGAGGAGTTCGATAACGAACACTGTGACACGCAATGATATAATATACACTTAGATGCGTTACCCGCGCTCAATAATGGCAATATTAAAGCAAGGCAATTGCCGGGGTTTCACTTAGTCACGTACCACCCAGTGTCGCGGCTATACGTCAGTATCGCTCGTAATTCACACATAACTGACGTAACAAAATATGTATGTTTATCTTTTTCCAACAGCTATACGCTGTATGCTTCTGTCCTTTTCTTCGCACTATATAATTGTATGTGTGCCTACTGGTGTGTAGGTATAAAAGGTTGCGCCGTTTTAAAGTGCACTAATGTTCGTGTATGACGCGTCTATTTATAATACGTCATTGGTGACACGAGATTTTTATATTTTAGATTTTGTTAATTTATTTTTTTTCTGATTGATTTCGTTGCGAGATCCAAGAGAGTTGAAATATTTCTCCGAAGCTCGTCTAGCTTCATTGCTTTGGCACTGTTCTAGTGGTCGCCACTGTTGATTTTGGCTTTCAGCACGCGTAGCATGACCACGCTATGGCTACGGAAGAATAGACATACTGACAGGAAGAATAGACAAACTGTACTGACTTGTCTATTCTAGCTGTCAGTATGATTGTCTATTCTTCCGTAGACATAACGGTGGTCATGCTACGCGTGCAGGAGTTGCAGTGGTTTGACAAGCCCCAAAAAAAAACCAAGTACCTACCAAGTAGCCATTTCTATTTCTATTTGACCTGCGACATTGTACAGTCAACAGCAAAAGTAGATGATCAAAATCAGAAATTCAATACTAATGAACGCAGTTCGCGTCAGAACTGTGTGGCATCGGAGTGATTCAGAAGTACGTGTGTGACAATCACATACTTTTAATAAATAAACTAGTAATAAATTATATAAATTAGTGGTAGTAAAATAGTATTGAATTTCTGATTTTGATCATCTACTTTTGCTGTTGACTGTACAATGTCGCAGGTCAAATAGAAATAGAAATGGCTCTACAGATAGATAATACCTATATACCGCGGTGATAATATTGCTCGTCTGCGGAGATGCCTTTAAAGCCCAATAAACTAGGTCTTAACTCCAAACCGCCATTGTATTTAGTTGTAAAGCATTAACAACCTTCCCGCACCTAAGTAACAGATAGTAATGTTCTACAACCTGCCATTACTATTGTAAACTTTATTGCAAAAGTAACAGGGCTTAATTTTGTACACTGTTAACAAACCCAATTTCGAAGATGGGTTTCAGTTTTACGAGTATTATTAGTAAGAAGTAATGAATTGACAAAAGCTTTGTTTGATGATTAAGCGATAAATGATAATGTTAGCTAAATATATTGTGTCCTTGGATAATAATTTCTTTTCCAACTGGAGGGCAAAGGCCTGTTTGCCTTATACAGAAACGGCATGAGCATTGAGCCAATTAATGTCAACGCATCTCAAAGTCAAATCATTTATTTCAATAGGGAACATTACGCGAAACTCAGCAACTCAACCCATTTTCTCAATAAGAGCTTAATTAATTTTGATAAAATTTATATGGGACCATTTCGGAATAAACTCCTTCGGACAAAAAAATAATTTTGCAAATCCGTCAATATATGACAGAGTTATGCCCGAACATACTTACATAAAAAAAAATATATATATAAACATCCGAATTGATAACCTCTTCCTTTTTGAAGTCGGTTAAAAAGTAATAAGAATTGAAAAAGTCATGTTAGTCTATATTGTGTTCAGTAGATTAGCGTAACACACTAACTAACAGACTTTCACTGGCAGACAGCTGCTATTATGAGGAGTAACTTGGGCGGGTCAGTAACAATAGTATCCTGAAATCAGTGGCGGAGAGTCCTTGCTCTCCTGTTCTGAGGCATTTGTAGAGAAGATGGTCAACTAAGTACCTGATCTCCTGTGTGGTCATTGTGCAACCTGCTTCGGACACTTAAGTGATCATAATATGTATTGTTTTATTATTGCCGGTTGATTTGTGTTTTGTTTTTGAAATACTAACATTAGGTATAAGGTTTTTTTTTACTAACAAAATGGATTACATTGTTGTCCGAAACTGAATATATAAATAAATAAATAAATAAATTAGGCTACTTTTATTTTAGAAAAAAAAATAGGGTTCCGCGCAAAAAAATTGTAACCCCCCAAATACCGACAATTACGCGGACAAAGCCGCGGGCTAATAAATAAATACATTTCTATTTACGTAAGTAACAATATAATTTTATTAATGACTGGAACATGACCTAGTTCTCTTTGGTTGGTAAACACCGAAATAAGGCATTTTCTTATTAAAGCCACGACTAATAAGTGGCTGTCGGTGAATAAATGAATATGAATGGAGAAGAATAATTGAGATGAAACGAGTACATACTTAGGTTATGCCACGCCACGAAACTGGCGGTTTTTTTAAGCTTTTTTTTTAACCGCGACTTTGCGTGAATATCAGTTATCGCAGACTCAAACTCATCATCTGCCTTTTGTCAACTATTTTGGGGTTGGCTTTCAGTCTAACCGTATGTAGCTAAAAAGAAATGTTTTACATAGAGCGACTCAAATTCAAACTAGGCACGGTTGGCGCAGTCGCTGAGTGATTGGCTGCTGCACGGCGTGTCGCGGGTTCAATTCCCGCACGGAACAATCTTAACAATCTTTTGTTTGAGTTACAGGTATTTAAAAAAAAAAAAAAAAAAAAAAAACAAAAAAACAAAAAAAAAACAAAAAAAAAAAAAAACGTCGTGATATGGTAACATGCATTCAGAAAGACAGACAGAGTTACTTTGAGTTTGAGTTTGAGTTTTCACATTTATTAAGTAGCGTGGATTAGCCTGTATATTGTGAAAAAAAAAAATCGTTTTTCCAACTTATACACCGTACCAAAATTTGCCTTCTAAAGCAATCAAATGAGCATACTCAACGCATATTAACCTCCATTGTTATACATAATGTATACATTTCTGTTATACAAACGTCATTAGTTTCTGTATTGTATGTATTAAGCTACAGAACAACACATAAATTATTTATACTTGAACTTGGTGAAGGGCATTCGTCTACATTCCTATTCATTTAGGTAATAACGATATGTTCATACGCTTAGAGGTTATATTAATTTACATGAATGCTTATCTATTCTGAACATATTCACTCTTTAGGTCCAAGATCCCAGAACCGCTAGACTAACGTTATTTTATCATTGCGGAAATTTTGAGAATTGCAGCTTTGTAGCAAAATCTATCGCACAAGATGCGTACTATAACCGTGATTTCCTTAATCACGCAATCAAAGTTCTCCGTGACATTAGCATATGTAGGTATATGTCACAGCTAAAACCCGAAGTACGGCTATACCTAGTTTTAGCCGGCTAAAATATGGTGCAGCCGGCCACTTAGATGTATTCGACTTATCTTCAGTTAGAACTAGGTTTAGCCTTCATCATAGCGGCTAGAACTAGGTGCAGTCGTACACCGGTGGTTAAATTGTCTGTTTTTGTGCTTCTGAACCGGAAGAAGACGGTCGACGTCAGGGGCGCCCCGAGGTTCGGTTTGGTTCATCATCATCATCACTTCAGCCGAAAGACGTCTACTGCTGGACATAGGGCTCCCCAGGGGGGTTGCCATAATCGCCACGCTTAGCAGGCGGGTTGGCGATCGCAGTATGGTTGTTACAAAGGCACAGAGAACGCTGCTGCCCATTCTCTGGTAAGACCCTTAGTCGCCCATTCTCTGGTAAGTCACTTACGACACCCACGGGAAGATATGGGATGGTGGTATTCTTTACGTCCGACACCACACGGACAACGGTTTGGTTAGGTTTCTTTAAACCCTGCAGACAAAAATAGGAGCCCCATCTTCTTCTGCTCAATGGTTCGAGCTCGAAGCTACACCTACGTTGAACCAACTGATACCGGCTGCACCTAGTTCTAGCCGGTTCAAACTAGGTGTAGCTGCTCGTCGGGTTTTAGCTACAACATATATACAAAATGCCGACTACAACCGTCGGACAGTAGCCCGCTAGACACAGCACCCGGCGGATCTTCCGTTTTCTACGAGGGATGAAGAATTTTCCAGTCTGTTCCTCATACCTCTACAGTTCTTTGCGAAGGACCTCTTCAGAGGAAGTACTAGCACCATATTTCTATTTCTGCCATAAAGCAGCGTTGCTGTGTTCCGGTCTGAAGGGTATGGGTGGCGGTGTATTTTTTTTTTTTTAATAGTGTTCCGACATTTGTCATCAGAGTTCTTTAAAAAGCGAAAAATCTTTCTAGTCGAACTACATTAATACCAGTTCTCGCTTTTATTCCTCTCGTACTTTCGTTCTACATACTTTATTTTTCTTTTATTCTGTGACGTAGTAATTAAGCATTAGCTAATAAGAATATATACTGTATCATTTAGGAGTTGGTGTCAATAATAAACGGAACGTAGAACCATCAACATCTCTTTAATTTACCTAAGTTCCGTCCTTACATGGCGACCCTGCCATTTAAGGTTCGGTGTCAAATTCCGGGCGCAGTACATCGCTGAGTGAGCTAATGGCGTTAAAGATTAGACTGAGTTATTGTTCGGACAAAGTAATAAGTGTGGTGCATTATTTTAAAAATGGGAAAAACACAGAGTAGGGAAGAAATAGTGATTGCGCAGAACGCCGCAGGTGGCGTAAATGCGGCTGATGTTGCACAGCTGCATCAAAATCAATCAGTAACGAATTTAATACTGGGGGTGATGCTGATCATCCTAATGTTTGGAGTCTTGTTCGGGTTATACAAGCTATACAGGCGCTGTCACGTAAACTGGATGCGAGCGGAAATAGCCAGGAATGCTTTTAGGCGTTCTGCCCCAAGACGTGAGCCAAGGAGCAAAGAGCCCAGTGTCCAAAACGTTTAACCTAGAGTGAAAACTCGGTTGGACAAAGGAAAACAACGAGCAGAGAATCTTCATGTGTTACGGCTAAAAAAAAAAAAAAGTGCAAGTGAAAATTAAGTGTGTGAAGTGTTATAAAAGTACGACATGGACAGAGGACAGCCAGAGGTATTATACTTAATTAAGATTTAAAATTGTTTTTTTTCCATATGTTATCTCACTTAGTTATGATTATTATATATGATTAAAGGGTTAAATGTCAGATTTAATAGACATTCATAAATATATTAAGAATATTAAAATAAATTTAGTAAAATTAAGTAACACAAAGAGAACAAAAAAGTTGCTAGAGCAAAAATATTCATCTTTCTTTCTTAAGGGTGGGACGTCCTTCTACTTGTCCCTATTCTATTTTCTATTCCTCCCCGTGGCGGTGTAATTACAAGCACATGAGACATTTAAACTTAATTTTCGGGATGATAACGTATCTGCAACGCCTCTAGTATTGCAGAATATTTATAGGCAGTGGTGATCATTTAAAATTAGATGGACAGTGGGCTTATTCGCCATCTAATTACATAAAATAGGATAAAGCAATCTGTAGTTAAGGAAGTATGCTTTGTTTTCGTCGGTAATTTTTTTAGCCAAACGCTTCAAAATACCAAAGGGTCTGGTGAAAGTTATGGTTCACGGTAAGTGTTTGGCAGTAATGCACGTTTTAATAAGTAAATATGTCTATTTCATATCAGATATATGCCTGTAGTTGAAGGCTCCGCTTTTCCTTACATTATAGGGGAAAAAAGGAAAATACGAAAATAGTAAGAAATATGTCCTGTAATAATAAATATTAAAGAAAAACCGGCAGTTACAGTTTAATATAAATAAGTAAGGTACATGACTCCTGTAAAAAGGCCCAGGATTTAAGCTAAAAAGTAGGTACACCTTCTTAACTAAATGTGCCTTTTTTATCTTTAAAAATTCAGCCATGTACTAAAATGATGTAGGTTAGGTGATTCTAGGATCTAAGTGCAGAATATATTACAAGAAAATGTTGTAACATAGTCTGCCTTTACGTAATCTATTGTTTCTTGTGCCTTTCGTCTAGTTTTATGTTAGTTAGAAGCTATTGTGTCTAGCATTTATATGAAGGTTATTTACTTATTTAAAAAAGAGTTTAGAGCACAGCCATAGGTGCTTCTTTAAGCACAATCATGTCATTGACAGTTTTTTAACGGCGTTCATATTGCTGATCGCGTTGAATTTCGTTGATAAAATTCGCTCTCTGATACTGACTGGCGTGACGTATGCTAAGTTTATTATTCTCTCCAGTCCTCACTTGATTAACAACTTGGTCGGATCTAATTTAAATCACAGATTAGCAAAGTTTTGGAGATTGGACTTTGAACAATAACAATTTTAACGATATACGTGAGAATATACTAAGATACAGAAATGTTTAAGTTATGATACAACATAAGTGAGTACTTTATTCACTTTTTTATATTGCAACCACAAGACTCACGGCTCAGTTACAACTACAGTTGTAAATAAACCGTTTTAAAACAAAATCCGTGGTTTAAAATCCGTTTTAAATTTGTTTAAAACGATTTAAAACCACGTGGGTCGTACATAGATTGATCCCCCCTCTTTTAGGGGGGGGGGGGCATAATCCCCACGCTTGGCAGGCGTCTTGGGGATGATAGATATTTATTACTATTACGATGATATTTATTTATAATGATTGACGACGATTGATTGATGATTTTGACGACACGGTTGGCGCACTGGCTGAGCGATCGACTGCTGCGCAGCGTATTGCGGGTTCGATTCCGCCCAGGTTAAACATTTGTGTGATGAGCACTTGTGTTTGCCTTGTGTCTGGGTGTTGTTTATCTATATATGTATGTATTTACAAAAAAAAAATGTATTTGTGTATGTATATCAGCTGTCTGACACCCATAGTACAGGATCTCCCTAGTTTGGGGTCATATGGCCGTGTGTGAAATATCCCCACATATTATTATTATTATTATTACATAGGTTACGTATTACTTTAAAAATTAAATTTAAAAGCTAATTGAAATCATTTATCGTTTTGCTAATAAATGTAAAGTCATATAATCATACTTATACTACTTTTTAGGATTAGCTCGACTGAAAATAATATTGATATGCATAATTTATATGTCGTATCCGGTCAATAGTACCTACGAACATGGAACGACGAATCGCAAGCGTGCCATTATCGAGAACACGTGATCTACCACCACCATTTTGGCGCGCTTCTACAGAGTCGTGATGTTTTCAGCCCACAGCGAGGAAGACATTCAGAATCCAGTGTCTGATCGCAACGGAGCTAATACGTCCCAAAACTGTACTTTCGATTCGTTGTGTTAAAGTTATGTTTTCATTGCACGAAACCCATATTCTGCCCACATGATGACTGAATCTAACGGACTAAATCCTGACTGATCCGACATATATATAAAAATCTTCTGTGCGTGTGTATGAAAGTGAAATCCTCCTAAACGGCTGGACCGATTTTGATGAATTTTTTTGTGTGTGTTCCAATGGATTCCAAAATGGTTGGACCCGGCAGGTGGCGCTGAAGTCGAGTTGTACGACTTTTTTATTTTATGGCAGGACGACTTCTGCCAGGTCCGCTAGTCTATTATAATATTACTCCTTGAGGCGCCCACGGACAGAACATTGTGTCATCATGTTTTCGATCGAAGATACAATATCCAACTTACAGCAGAAATGGAAGATAACTCTGGTATCGATGAAGTTAGGATATACACAGATGGCTCCAAAACCACACAGGGTACTGGGGCAGGTGTCTTCTCGAACGACCTAAATATTAAAATCTCAACCACCCTAGATAAACTTAACACTATCTTTCAAGCAGAATGTATAGGTATAACCAAAGCAGCACAAGCGGTTGCAGCCAGAGATGTCAGAGGACATAATATTAAAATTGTCTCAGACAGTGCATCCGTACTTCAAGCTCTACAAAGCAATACTATAACCTCGGTCCTAATACTGGAGTGTCATAATACACTGCAGTCCATTGCAAACACAAACAGGGTGACTCTGCAATGGATTAAAGGACACAGTAACTCACTGGGTAATGATGCAGCCGATGAACTGGCCAAAAGGGGTTCAAGGACGGCGGTATACGGCCCGGAACCACTACTGCCTATACCCCTGGCACAAATCAAAGCATGGCTGCGCCTTACAACAGAAGCTAACCACCAAACAGAATGGAGAAACAGCGCAGGATGCAGGCAAACAAAGAATGCTGTTCCGGTAGCTTCGAAGAAGCTTGCCCGCAACCTCACAAGACTAAACAGGGACCAAATCCGTAAAGTACTAGGTACGATAACCGGTCACTGTCCCCTAAACAAACACCTGTGCACCATAGGTGTGACAGATAGCCCTCTGTGCAGAGGCTGCATGGAGGCGGAAGAAACGCCACAGCACGTGCTCATGGAGTGCAGGAGCGTGGCGGATCAACGGGCACAGATTCTCCAGTCTCCAGTATCACTATCGGAAGTCTGCAGCAACCTGAAAAGGCTGCTCGGGTTCTGGGAGGAACTAGGATGGCTGGAATAAAAGAAGAGACAGATTTCACGTACAATGGCCCAATCGAGTGGCTAAGTGCGGAAAAGGCCCCGACAAACTAACTAACTAACTATAATATTACGGCAATAACGCCGCATTTTTATTTTTATTTCCTTTGATATATCTTAAATCAGGGAGTAGGTGTAGTCTAGATCACTTCGTGTGATGCTTCAGTGCATTGTATTGGAGAAACATTCATCATCATCATCATCAGCCACAATACCTCCACTGTTTAACAAAGGCCTCCCCGGGGGGGGGGCGGGGGTTGCCATAATCTCCACGCTTGGCAGGCGTCCTGGGGATAGCAATGAAGTTGTTAAGTATACGGAAGCCGCTGCTGCCCGACTTCCGGATTTTCCCTTAGTCGCCTTCGACGACACCCTCGGGATGAAATGGGGGGTGCTATTCTGGCCCGGATCGCTAAGTCTGGTTTTAAAACGTTTTAAATCAAAAAGACGGTTTTAAACCAAATGGTTTAAAAAGTTTAAAATTCATTTTGCATCTCTAGTCACAAAACACAGTCAGAATGACGAAATAAGAGTTTCACAAATCCTTCTCCAGAGATCCTCTTGTTTCTTTCATTATTCATTTCAATAGCTTGCGTCGAGCAAAAAATGGTTGTAAAAATAACTTTACCATTTTTATGGAAGTTTGAAGTAAATCGAGGTCGGGCTTTAATAGTAAAGTTTACAGAATTTCTTCTTTGTGGAAGAAATGGGTGGAATATTAATTTTTATCTCTGGTTGTAAGTAAAAAGGTAATACTTTATGTTAGTAGGTACTTTATATTTTAGGATGACACGGTTCGCGCAGTGGTTGAGCGTTTGTCGGCTGCGCTGTGTATCGCAGGTTTGATTCCCGCATGGTAAGGGTGTTACCACACCAATCGATCGATCGTCGATCGATGCCATCGATCGACATCGGTCGACGTTGATCGATTGGTTCGGTAGCTTTAATTGATCGACGTATACCGGTCGACTAACCAATCGATCGATTACCGATCGATGTTGATCGATTATCCTTGGACCCTGGCTATATTCCATCAGTTTCTTTCGAAATGTATTCACAAGAGGACGCGTTGTTGTTAGCCAGTACGATGTTGCTCGTACTATTTTTACGGAGACGCAAACGCAGAAGACTCTGGATGCGACCGTTTTTTAAAGCCAAAGATTGCTTATTTATTGATTACAGAGTAGCACTACTGGCCACGTAGTAAGCGTGCGGAGCGCGGGCGGGAGCGGTCGCCATCGACTAATCCATTCTACCATCGATCGATGATGTCGATCGACGATCGATCGATTGGTGTGGTAACACCCTAAAACATATTTGTATGGCCTACAGGTATATTATAGTGGTTATGGGTCTAGTTCTTTGTGTATGTGACTTTATAATGTTTGTAAACGCACTCACGTTACACGGGAACAAAAAAAACCTTGAACATCCACAACTCATTAACACCTTAGATTACAAATGTCGCTGGATACGCAGGGCTTCACAATACGGTGATCATTATTAACACATATAGGTGAGCATGTAATAATATAAACTGCACAGGTCAATACTACAAAATTCGATTAATTTAGTAATAGCTTGGCTGCAACGCACCTGATCTTAAGTCATGATGCGGCCTAAGGTGGAGCACGCTTGCCTAGGATGAACAAGTTCACTCGTGCTTTGAACATATCCAGATTATATTTATCGGGGAACAGAGAGGCGGGCAGCGAATTCCACAGTCTGGCAGTTCAACGTAGAAGCAAAGCGCTTGGTTCACGTCCAAGTCAAGTATTTCATGAAATATTATATCCTATAACTCTTGGTAAATAACTGAGCTTCCCATCAGTGAAAGTAATCGGATAAGTTGTTTCAGAGAGTTAGCGTCTACATCCGAACTTGCAATTTTTACCACTTAAAATATATTTTATATTGGCAAGACAAGCTCGAAAAGTGGAGATTATGGAAAGGAATGAAGGGAGCCCTTTGCATTGTAGTGGGACAGTCCGGGCTAAATATAATAATAATAATAATAATATGTGGGGACATTTTCATACACGGCCATCTTGATCCCAAACTAGGGAGACCCTGTACTATGGGTGTCAGACAGCTGATATACATACACAAATACATTTTTTTTTTGTAAATACATACAACACCCAGACACAAGGCAAACACAAGTGCTCAACACACAAATGTTTACCCTGGGCGGGAATCGAACCCGCAACACGCTGCGCAGCAGTCGATCACTCAGCCACTGAGCCAACCGTGTCGTCAATAATCTATATAATATTAGTGTAGAATTCTGATTCCGATATTTTTTGTAGAATTAACGTGTCCATGTTATTTGATTGGCCTGTACTAAAGAATCACTAAGGCGGCTCCGAAATCTTACAAATAATAACCATGGGTATCATTTTCATGGTTTTCGAGAATGAGCTGATGCCGAAAATGAGATCGAAACGAATATTCAAGATGGCGGCTACGCAATGAAAATCTAACATGGCGACTACGAAATTCATAATTTCACTCTACCGTGCAAAAGCGCCTGGATTAATTTACCATTAAGTGGCCTATTAATCATCCTTAAACATAAAGATAATTAGCAGAAACAACCACTAAAAACTTCTCAAACCAGTGTCCCTAAAATTCTGAACAAATCGGAACAGTGAAACAGAATTAAAGTTTGAATGGCGTTCCTTTTTCGTTGATTGGATTCCAATTAAAAAGTAATTCAGAAGCGTCAAGTGTGAGTCGTGGCAGGACAGCTCTGGGTAGGACGGGATGAGATGGGACAAGTTTCGATTGTCACAAACTTGTTTGAGTTTGGTGTGGTTGCAATGTAAGCGATTTCTGACTGGTTCTATTTAGTAGACTTTTTTTTTAAAACGGTGCCCCTTTATGGAATATCTTGTATCGTGGTTGTGTTTACAAACGTTATAAACTTACCTCACTCAATATTACAAACTGGACCCGCAAACACAACATGTAGGCCCCCACTGCTCCCCCCGCAAGCCCGTGACTATGAAGGAAAAGAACCGAGCAAATGATGATGGTGCAAAGGAGGAAACGCCAACAGACTAGCTGTAAGAACCGCTACGGCAAGGCTCCTACAGAGCCCAACGAAAAACTGCGTGCTGCAAAGCCGAATACCCCGGTGTAAGTATATCTCCCGTATCCAGTACACCACTGACATCGTGAAGTACGTGCGCCAAAGGCTGAAGTACACGCCGAGAGTGCAGCTGCTGGAGTCACATCGCAACGTCAACTTTAAGGCGTTTGTGGTGCGCATACCAACATGCTACCTGCATCAGGTGTTTTTTTTTTTTTTTTTTTTTTTTTTTTTTTGTTTTGGCAGGAGTGGGAAATACTCATGGACGCCCAGACCACCTCACTAATGAGGTGGTCTGGGCAGTGCCGGACTCTTACCGGCTAAAACCACACTCCTGCCACGCGTATATCCCCTGATTATATGATCAGAGACCTTATCATACAATGTTTTATTTTCAAACTATGTTATTTTAATTTTATTGGTATGTGAACTTAGATTAATTTTCTGATATTTGGAGACTGCTGATTTTACGAAAGTTTGGAAGATCTGAACGCTTTTCTTATTAGTGTTACGCTTATTATAATTTTAGTTGTATATTTACTTTTTAGTGTGTTAATTCTAATATATTTTATGATACTCAATTTATAAAACTATTTTATAACGGTATCATAGATATTACTTAATCTGTATAAGACAATTTAATAGCATATTTTCTCTTTTTTTTTTTACTAAAATGTTTTTTACCAAAGAGCTCGTTTGACCACAACGGTAAGGTGAGTTTGTATTTTTTGATTTTAAGCTGTGTTTTCCAAATATTTTTTCAGTATTATTTTCTAAATTTATATTATTATTTATTGTGTTTGTATCTATTGAATATGAATTTATTTTATTACCTGTCTTTAATTGTCCCAGTTTCTCATGAAACTGGGTCCAATTAGCGTTTTTGGTTTTATACCGTTTGATTTTAGCTATAGAACTTATGACTCTAGATTTCCGATTAATTTCGAATAAAGTGACGTTGAGGTCCGAGCTTGTGAAATACTGATCAGCTTTCCAGTGCTGATTTCTGGCGTTTGTGTTCGTTCCGGAGTCGGTGTTTGTAATCGTATTTCCAATATCTCGTGGGTCCACATTAGCAGTATGCTACCGACATACGTGCTAATGCGTCCCATTTGACACGAATGGGACATTCATTTTCAAAGGCGTTGTGATCAGTTTTTCCTAATTTTGCCTGTTTGCAGTTGTGACAGGTCGGCACATCCGCTGCCAGGCGGGAAGGACAGTCAGCCTGCATGTGGGGGTCCCCGCAGTATATGCATAGGTCGGCGGGTTCCGTGCACAGTTTGCGGGTGTGGCCGTAGCGCAAGCAACGAGTGCATTGCACCAGTGGGGATTGGTCCAGCACACGAACTCGCTGGAGGTCAATGTGCACTCGACCCGCCGCCGTCAGTCTCTGCCATTTTGCCGGGGACACTTGCATGATGATATGGCACGTATGTTGGTTCTTTGTCCTGCGTCGGTGCTTGACTCCTAGCCGAAGGTCTTTGTCGGCCAGGTTCCCCAGCAGGTGGGTGTTCTGGCGTTGCATAGCCTGGATCACTTCCACATCCGTGTGGCAGGAAAGGACATCTTTTATAATAATAAGAGGGTCTTTATTTTTCACCTCTTCTACTACTAATTTCCCAGACCCTTTAATTTTTTCCCTCACCACTGCCAACTCTTCCTTGGTTTTGAAGCCGATTATGACTTTTTGGTCTTTTGCTTTCCGGAGGCGCTCGACTCTTGTACCCTGATTTTTGGCGTCGACCACAGTCCTCAACTTTTCGATGACCTGCTTGCCGGTATCGCGGTCGTCGGTAGAAGACACGACCACTGAGTGGAGCGGTTCCTGCACTCGCTTTTTTGGGATAGCCGCCATCTCCGCGTACGATGGACCTTGGCTTGCCACATAGTGACTGGTTTGCACCAAGTGGTCCGACAGGGCTCGTGTGTGCTGCTGGCATTCCTCTATCGCCTGTTTGTGCTCTTTATGGTCTGTCAACAGCTGGCTCACGAGCTCCGCCGGTATGCAAGCAGTGGTCTGCACTTGCGTTTGGTCTTGTCTGTCCTGAGGAACATCGGCCGTCTTTGATATGTTTGATGGCTGGACAGGGTGGTCTTGTCCACTAATTCTGGCCCTTTCTGATTCCTTTATGATTTCGTAGAGCCTATTTATGGCCTCGAGTACCGCAGTTTTTATTTCTGTTTTGAGGTTGCGAGAGTTGCCCAAATGAAGCTTTGCCTTATTTAGGCAAGCTCTCGCCTCCGCTGTGCGATTGGGGTACCGGGCCTCAGGTTTTGGTGAGGGTCCTGCTGTGTCCTCTGATGTTCGAGGCATTTTGTGTGAGCTCGGTTTTTCTGTCGAGGGTGGTGCGGCGTTGGCCTTTGGGTTAATTGGAGACTTGGCCGGAGGCTTGATCTGAGTCTCCGTCTTCCCGACTTCCCACTCCCCAATGCTGCGCCTAACGCTAGGGAAGGAGGGTCCCGCTTGGTCAGTTGACCTTGGCGAGCTTTTAGAGCCTTGCGAACTGGCGTCTTTCTTGGCGGGTGTGCGATAGCCAAACATGTCAGGGGACAAGTGTCCTAATAAATGAAAATAAAGATAAAATATAGCAATCCCTGTATAGGGGGGATTTATACGTCAAGTATTTGACCGGTAGTCAGCTGTCAGTCAGTCAATATAAGGTCAGCAGAAGAAACCCTATACGCGTGGAGAACGATTTATAATTTTTTGAAATTTTTCAGCTGCGATCCGCACGTGCGAGGTGTCAAAAGACGCGTCTCGGCGCGAGCTGTCGAACGGTGAAATAAACTAAAATGGACGCTGAACAAAAATGTTGAATTATCGCCTAAAAACTGTATTTTTGCCACTGAAAATTAGGCAAAGTGCAAATTTTCACTACGCTGCGGCAGTCTGGTTCGCGGAACGCGGTGCAGAGTGCGGGTGTGGCAGGTAGGTAACTATTGATATACTATGATGGGCTGTTTTTGATGTAGAAATTTGGAATAAGTGGAGTTTTTCAAATAAAAAGTTAAATAAATCAAGGTTTGTATGGAATATCAAATTTCCACGCGTTTAGGTCAGTCAATGTGGGTCTAAACGTTAGACGGAGCCTAGTCTAGCTTAAAAAAGCTGAAAACCGCTTCAAAATGCGTCACCGGGATGCAAAGATATTACTTGCATCAGGTGTTGGAAGAAAGCTTTAGACCTCAGGATGTGGTATAGTTTTATTTACTAAAACAATTGTTGTTTTGTTATAATGTATACTCAGGTTAAAGTCATTGTAACCTGAAACTAAATGGTTTTATTATTATTATTATTATACAAATCCGTGAGACGCAGTGCAGCAGCCACAGCGCCAACTGTGTCGTCGGTCTTTCAAGTTTTAAGTGTTCAATAACTGAAACCAGCTAGTTACGAATGCTTTTTTGATAAATTGTTAGTTATATAGGCTTGTAAACACGGAATAGAAAATACAAGTGGAAGTGCCTACGTAGCGGTCTATCCCGCGTGTGTCACAATTATGCGGAAATACGTAAAATAATAACAACCTTCGTCAGTTGAAATAAGTCTTAATTTTGTATGAAAAGCAAATTCAATTTTGACGAAAAGTTCATTAGTTGTTTATTGCGATTGATATATTATTTTATATATATTATTCTTCCGCATAATTGTGCGGTTGAGCTGTGTGGGCACTTCCATTTGTTTTATTCTATTTCGTGTTTGTAAATGAGTCAGGGCACCCAAAATTTGGATTCCTATCCACTCCATCTCGCTTTCAGTGCGTCCAAACCAAACAATCTATCTGGTCCCTTTGATTTAGGTATCCTAACATAAACACTACATAGTTATACGAAGCAAACAGACCAGATCAAAACTAGGACTTGTTTATGTAATTGTAATCATGGTCTAGAATTCCAAATAGGTTATTTATGAGAATGTCTAGTTTGAGACAGAATTATCTAGGTTCCTACTAAATGAGACGTTGACATGGGTCGATTTAAGAGTAGAAAACTGTATAGGTAGCTGTTTTTAGGTTGCTATAGTTGATAGTGTTTAAGACCCATTAAATAATGTTAATTGTATTCCGTGTTGCTTGGCAACTTAGCTTCCCCCAGTTATAAACGTCCCTTTGTGCCTATTGGCCTAGTTCTGTTCTATCTCCTGCTTGATTAAGAGGGAAGTGGAAAATATGTATTTCTTACTCCTCCGCTGTTCTTTTGTGATTAATTTAGTTGTAATCCAACACAGTTGTAATGTTTTTCGGGAATCGAGCTTCATTGCCTCGGCACTTTTCTAGTGGTCGCCACTGTTGATTTGAAGAAGTTGCTGTGGTATGGGAAAAGTGTGGCGGGCTTGTCCCAATAAAACAAATAGTTGTGATGCCCCCATGCCTTCGGAAACACGTAAATCCGTGGTTCCTGCGTCTGGTCCCTGGTCGGTCCATTGCTAGTGTCGTCAAGACCCTTTTGTAACATTTCTGACGCGGCACCAGGGTTTTCCTGGCTAGAAGCTGTATGCTCAGAGTAAGTGGCGGTTTTTACTCCTGGTACTTCAGGCAGTTCTGCAGTTTACAAGGTAGCGATGACAATAGCACAATAAAGGATCATGGCAATATTTGATAATTTGCTGTAATTGTTTTTATTAAGCACTAGCTTTTGCCCGCTACTTCGTCCGCGTGAATGTCGGTTATAGTGGATGCAGACAAAGTCACTGATTAAAAAGTAGCCTATGTCCTTCCCTGGAGTTCAAGCTATCTTCATACCAAATTTCATCAAAATCGGTTCAGCCGTTTCATCGTGAAAGCATAACAGACAGACTTACTTTCGCATTTATAATATTAGTATGGATTAATAATATTTAAATTATGGCGCCAAAAGTTGCCGCTCTTCTCACAGGTTAGTAAACCAATATTTCAAATGGTATTCAATATTGTTTACATTTATATGCTCTTTACTATGATTGTTTTTTTTTTTTTTTCGGTGATAGTATTTATTTGATAGTTTCAAAATATTCTTATATGAACTAGTACAGTCAACAGCAAAAGTAGATGATCAAAATCAGAAATTCAATACTAATTTACTAACACTAATTTATATAATTTATTACTAGTGTATGTATAATAAAAGTATGTGATTGTCACACACATTCTTTTGAATCACTTCGACGCCACACAGTTCTGATGCGAACTCCGTGCATTAGTATTGAATTTCTGATTTAGAGCATCTACTTTTGCTGTTGACTGTACTACCGGTATTTTATTTTTTCCGTATCATCAGCCCCACATTGTATATGGTGCATAGTATTGGCCCTAGAATACACCCTTTGGGGTCACCCACCCTGATGTCATGAAACGAGGATGAGATAGTACTGAAGACTGTGACGGAAGAGAGAGTGCATTAGTCGCATGCTTAATAATAGACCGATCGTTCTCAAAAAGATAGTTTTGGCAATCATGACTCGCTTTACGGAATGGCTTATAATGTAATAACACCGTCTAGAAACGAGATATCGAAAGAAATCCGTGATAGAAAGATATATGGCATTTAGACGTAGCTCTTTATTTGTCTAATTTACTTTGAACCTTAACTGTAATCGGTCAGTTTATTACTAAGCCGTGTGGTGCTGGACGCGAATAGAACACCCCATTTCAACCCGGGGGTGTCGTAGAAGGCGACAGAGTGATATTGATGAGAGGATGGGCAGCAGCGTCCTTCTGGGTACCATAACACCTACTGCGATCGCCAACATGCATAAGCCAAGCATGACAATAGGATATTTTACTCTATACGAGAAAAAATCTATAAATATGTTAATGGGACAGTTTAGGCATAAAGCAGTCGGAAAATGTAAGTTTTAGTTTATAAAATAACAAAATATTTTTTTTTAATTCAATTCAAAGTTTTCAGTATTTTTAATTTGTTATAAAACACCATGAAATAGTAGCGGTCATGATATCACGCCGTACGGCTGTGTATCCAAAAATGTGACAATTGTTAGTCAACCGATTGGCGTATATTGGCTTTGTACTTTAATTATTTTCGTAACCGACGTAATTTTTTAATTATTACACCTATTACAAAATATGCTTTTAATTATTTTTAAATTATATACAATTATCATATTTATTATGCGCGCATTTGATACAAAACGAACTGACGTCAATTTCGCTGGGCAATATGGCGTCCAGTAAGAGGCGTTTTCGTCAAACTACGCGCGTTTGAAAATATAAAACTTAGATGCATTTTTATGGCACTTATCGATTGAATAAAAAATTTGTGATTTTTTGGGTGGCATATTAGCACTACAAAATTTCATTGAGACACTTTTCGAAAATGGGTGTAATACCCTATTAAGGCTGAACTTCCCTTTGGAGAGTCTAATGATTTACAATCGTGATGATGATGATTGAGCACTTTAATATCTTCGACCTTGGCTAGTAGCCATTGAGATTGCCCGTCGTGATCGAAATTCGGACGTGAAATTGATATTAGAGCTTAAAGTGTATTTCCACTCTCATACCTAGTGCATTTATTAGAAACGCCTTTATATAATAACCGGCAATAACATTATATCGACCGCACCTAATGCACTATTAAACTAAATTGACTTCTCTCCGGGCCCTAATTGAATTATTAAACACATGTGTATCAGTGATCCGGGGCGGCGTACTTGCAAATTCTATTAAGGCCAATCAGAGTTCACGCCTTCGGTTCTCGTACTAAATCGTAGGGGTGGCCAATCGCGATTGCAGACACAACACTCATACTAATTTAAGTAGTTTTTAAGAATAATCTTTTATTTCGTTGTGTTTCCCTTCATATTAAATTCAAAAATACTACGTACATATTATTTCTACTAGAACTTGTATTCTGTTTCATTTACTTAGTCTATATTTCATTTAAAGCTGTATAATTTTACCCTAGATAGCTAACCTCTCGCTTTTTTGAATTATTGGTATACAGACTTCTTTGTTTTGTAAAACATTTAAGTATTGACATAGACAAGTTTTCGTGTCTTGCGCCCACAAGCATACAGAACCTTAATTTTTATCATCATCAACCGGAAGACGTCCACTGTTGAACAAAGGGCTCTTCCTCTCTTAATTTAATAAATTTTGAAGCGTATTTTACGTTACATTACGTAAAATAAAGGCAATAAAGGCAATGCTGGTCCAGTCCCTTATCCTCCCCATACTTGATTATGGTGATGTGTGTTACTATGACCTGAATGCAGATCTCCTCAATAAGCTTGACCGACTTCTTAATAACTGCATTCGATTCGTATTTAATCTCCGTAAGTATGACCATGACCATGTGTCCGCACATCGGTTGCTCTTAAAATGGTTACCCATCAGACAGCGCAGAGCGTTAAGGGCTTTCACAACCTTGTTTTCTCTTCTAGACAAACCCAGTTCTCCTTCTTACCTGACTTCTCACTTTCAATATTTATGCTCTGCGCACAGCAAAAATCTTCGTTCCTCCAATAATCGTCTCTTAAGATGTCTTCCTCACCGCTCTGGTTTTCTCAAATCTTCTTTTCCTGTCCAGGCGGTTTTCCTTTGGAATGCGCTTCCTCAAAATATCAGGACGGCCACCAGTCGGTTTACATTCAAGGTTAAGGCTCGCGAGCACTTGCATAAGAAGTTGGCAGACTCATCCCACAGTTGATTCGTTGTGTTTCTCCATCAGGTATTTTCAGCTCCCTCTACTCTTTTATATATTTATATATATATATATATATATGTAGGATCGTCAGTGAGCGATCGAGGAGGAGTGCCGAGCGGTATAGTACATCGTCAGGAGTATGGGCGTTCCCATTATCCCATTAGGGATAAACAACATACCTGTGAAAACAATTACACACTATTAGTAAAGAAAACACAATACAAATGGTAATCAGTAACAAGAATAAAGCAAGTTAAAGGTACAGCAACAATACAGTTAATCGAACAGACCATTAAGGTCCCACAGTTCGTACAGTGGCGAAGCCACCCAATGATAAACGAACAAACCCTTAAGGTTTACAGTTCGTACAGCAGCCTAAGCCACCCAATGATAAACGAACAAACCCTTAAGGTCTATAGTTCGTACAGCAGCCTAAGCCACCCAATGATAAACGAACAAACCCTTAAGGTCTATAGTTCGTACAGTAGCATAAGCCACCCAAATACAAAGTGTATCGCTCGCTAGCAGCAAGCCTATACAGCTATGTGAATATACAGCAGCGCTGTACCAGGTAAACCGACAGTATTGTCGGGAGCAGGAACTCTTTACTGAGTCGAATCCGAGGATCGACTGCCATACTTACGGAGTACACGCTCTTTTATAAGGCGATGCCCCCCACCTTGCAACCTCTCCATACAAGTCTGCCCATGCGCACGGAAGTGCGTCACGCGTTTACTTGATACAAAACACTAAAATGTGCTGAATCTAATAAGATCTGTAATCAAATAACACAATAATAATTGTTATGAATAAACAATAGTGATTTCATAAAGTAATTCGTTTTACATTCAAAGTAACGTGTCAACAATTGTTTTGAATAAAACCATCGATAACAATTATCGAAATAAAGTAACCACAAATCAGTGTGCATACAGTGAGTACTCAATAAATCATGTTTCGAATTAATAGACAATAATTGATACTAAAATCACTTAAATTGATAATAAGAGAAACAAATCATAACAAATTTAGTTAACTACCCACAATATTAATTGAGATTAAAAACCATCTCCGACACGGCCAGAACTGACATTCTACACGTCCACGTGTAGTTATAAATTTCTTGGCAAATATCGATCGGCCTTTCTGACAAAAAGCTTTAATTAGCAAAAGGTATGTTGCAAAGAAAAATCCTGAATTAGTCCTGAAGTAAAATCATTAGCAAAATTTGCATCATAACCAGTCAAAATAACCATACTGTTACAGACAATACATAGCTCAACAAAAGTAGAGATATAGTCTCCCAGCCGAAATCACAACATGGGATTCGACAAGTAACTTGAAGTCGAATAGACAACCCGCATAGGCGTCAACATAGACAACCCGCATAAGCGTCAATATCAACATTCAAATACAAACAATAGTCAACATAGACATCTCATTCCAGCTATAGTATGTCAGCAGCAGATGAATCATCATCATCATCATTATCATTGTCAACATTGACATTATTAACAGTTACTGATGGACATTCAGGGATTTTTCGTTCATTGTTACTCAAAGATTTTATCAAATATCATTTTGGATCTACAACCAAAGTCTTCAACAATAAAGTAGCCAACAAAATAAAGTAGCCAATAATAAAGTATCCAACTTTAAACATTTGGCACCCAGGGCTGTTTGCTTTCTTTCACGGGACAGAGTTTAATTTCTTACTCCACATCAACAGTGTCACGGCAGTCCTGCATCTTCACACGTTCTTGGGTGAATAGTTAATCTCATCATCTGTAAACAATTAGAAAAGAGCTCAAGTAAACAGCTTAACGTTCGGTCATTCTGATCAATTTAAATTCAAACACTACAGACCTGATAACACAAAACAAGTTTAGTATCTTACCACACATGTAACATTACCTTACCACACATGTAACATTACCTTACCACACATGTAACATTACCTTACCACACATGTAACATTACCTTACCACACATGTAACATTACCTTACCACACATGTACCATTACCTTACCACACATGTAACATTACCTTACCACACATGTAACATTACCTTAACATTACCTCACCACACATGTCATTACCTTACCTCACAACACATGTCAACAATCAGGGGGTACACAGTTACTTTTCAGATAAACTATCCCTCAAACCTCAGAATCACGCTACCTATTTGTTTAGCTAAAAACCAACTATTTGACATAGTTGTATTATCACTGATTTACATTCAGATGGAATATCAGTATCAATTTTATTCGGAGTTTCAGGAATAGAGCATAGCTGTTACAATCTCAACTTTCGTAATGGTAACAATACTTTCGGTTATAATAACCCCAAAATCTAAATTTAATATCTCACGGCATAATATGATACTTTGATTTGAATAAGCATTCGGTATTACATGAAACTTCACTATATATTGGCCATACAAGTAAGTTTGCCACACATGTATCAGTAATGAAAGTAGGTACATTCAAACCCAGAGTCATAACAAAATGGAAGCGTCTCACCAGATAGTTGTAGAACATCATTGGTAAGTACATCACAGACTTAACCCATCACGGATGGTTGTCTCGAAGTCTCGAAGGCTGACTCACAGTATCTTCACTCGGTTAGTCCCGCCACGCTCCAGTTAGATGTCAGGAAAGTGACCTGTCGACTGGTATAAGCGGTTAAAGATTATCCCTGTCATGGTTGACAATTATGAAGGTAAATAAGGGTAGCGGTAACTGTTGGAGTATGTAAAATCAAATAACTAAATGAATGTGGGTAGGTGATTTATGAATGCCATTAAAACAGCCTTAGCTCAGCGCTAGGTAATCCCGAGAGAGGAAGCTGTCATAACAAAAGAGGTAGAGACATACGATAACTAGGGAAGCCATGCGGAAGCATTAAGAGGCTATCCCACCTCTGATGTAGGATCGTCAGTGAGCGATCGAGGAGGAGTGCCGAGCGGTATAGTACATCGTCAGGAGTATGGGCGTTCCCATTATCCCATTAGGGATAAACAACATACCTGTGAAAACAATTACACACTATTAGTAAAGAAAACACAATACAAATGGTAATCAGTAACAAGAATAAAGCAAGTTAAAGGTACAGCAACAATACAGTTAATCGAACAGACCATTAAGGTCCCACAGTTCGTACAGTGGCGAAGCCACCCAATGATAAACGAACAAACCCTTAAGGTTTACAGTTCGTACAGCAGCCTAAGCCACCCAATGATAAACGAACAAACCCTTAAGGTCTATAGTTCGTACAGCAGCCTAAGCCACCCAATGATAAACGAACAAACCCTTAAGGTCTATAGTTCGTACAGTAGCATAAGCCACCCAAATACAAAGTGTATCGCTCGCTAGCAGCAAGCCTATACAGCTATGTGAATATACAGCAGCGCTGTACCAGGTAAACCGACAGTATTGTCGGGAGCAGGAACTCTTTACTGAGTCGAATCCGAGGATCGACTGCCATACTTACGGAGTACACGCTCTTTTATAAGGCGATGCCCCCCACCTTGCAACCTTTCCATACAAGCCTGCCCATGCGCACGGAAGTGCGTCACGCGTTTACTTGATACAAAACACTAAAATGTGCTGAATCTAATAAGATCTGTAATCAAATAACACAATAATAATTGTTATGAATAAACAATAGTGATTTCATAAAGTAATTCGTTTTACATTCAAAGTAACGTGTCAACAATTGTTTTGAATAAAACCATCGATAACAATTATCGAAATAAAGTAACCACAAATCAGTGTGCATACAGTGAGTACTCAATAAATCATGTTTCGAATTAATAGACAATAATTGATACTAAAATCACTTAAATTGATAATAAGAGAAACAAATCATAACAAATTTAGTTAACTACCCACAATATTAATTGAGATTAAAAACCATCTCCGACACGGCCAGAACTGACATTCTACACGTCCACGTGTAGTTATAAATTTCTTGGCAAATATCGATCGGCCTTTCTGACAAAAAGCTTTAATTAGCAAAAGGTATGTTGCAAAGAAAAATCCTGAATTAGTCCTGAAGTAAAATCATTAGCAAAATTTGCATCATAACCAGTCAAAATAACCATACTGTTACAGACAATACATAGCTCAACAAAAGTAGAGATATAGTCTCCCAGCCGAAATCACAACATGGGATTCGACAAGTAACTTGAAGTCGAATAGACAACCCGCATAGGCGTCAACATAGACAACCCGCATAAGCGTCAATATCAACATTCAAATACAAACAATAGTCAACATAGACATCTCATTCCAGCTATAGTATGTCAGCAGCAGATGAATCATCATCATCATCATTATCATTGTCAACATTGACATTATTAACAGTTACTGATGGACATTCAGGGATTTTTCGTTCATTGTTACTCAAAGATTTTATCAAATATCATTTTGGATCTACAACCAAAGTCTTCAACAATAAAGTAGCCAACAAAATAAAGTAGCCAATAATAAAGTATCCAACTTTAAACATTTGGCACCCAGGGCTGTTTGCTTTCTTTCACGGGACAGAGTTTAATTTCTTACTCCACATCAACAGTGTCACGGCAGTCCTGCATCTTCACACGTTCTTGGGTGAATAGTTAATCTCATCATCTGTAAACAATTAGAAAAGAGCTCAAGTAAACAGCTTAACGTTCGGTCATTCTGATCAATTTAAATTCAAACACTACAGACCTGATAACACAAAACAAGTTTAGTATCTTACCACACATGTAACATTACCTTACCACACATGTAACATTACCTTACCACACATGTAACATTACCTTACCACACATGTAACATTACCTTACCACACATGTAACATTACCTTACCACACATGTACCATTACCTTACCACACATGTAACATTACCTTACCACACATGTAACATTACCTTAACATTACCTCACCACACATGTCATTACCTTACCTCACAACACATGTCAACAATCAGGGGGTACACAGTTACTTTTCAGATAAACTATCCCTCAAACCTCAGAATCACGCTACCTATTTGTTTAGCTAAAAACCAACTATTTGACATAGTTGTATTATCACTGATTTACATTCAGATGGAATATCAGTATCAATTTTATTCGGAGTTTCAGGAATAGAGCATAGCTGTTACAATCTCAACTTTCGTAATGGTAACAATACTTTCGGTTATAATAACCCCAAAATCTAAATTTAATATCTCACGGCATAATATGATACTTTGATTTGAATAAGCATTCGGTATTACATGAAACTTCACTATATATTGGCCATACAAGTAAGTTTGCCACACATGTATCAGTAATGAAAGTAGGTACATTCAAACCCAGAGTCATAACAAAATGGAAGCGTCTCACCAGATAGTTGTAGAACATCATTGGTAAGTACATCACAGACTTAACCCATCACGGATGGTTGTCTCGAAGTCTCGAAGGCTGACTCACAGTATCTTCACTCGGTTAGTCCCGCCACGCTCCAGTTAGATGTCAGGAAAGTGACCTGTCGACTGGTATAAGCGGTTAAAGATTATCCCTGTCATGGTTGACAATTATGAAGGTAAATAAGGGTAGCGGTAACTGTTGGAGTATGTAAAATCAAATAACTAAATGAATGTGGGTAGGTGATTTATGAATGCCATTAAAACAGCCTTAGCTCAGCGCTAGGTAATCCCGAGAGAGGAAGCTGTCATAACAAAAGAGGTAGAGACATACGATAACTAGGGAAGCCATGCGGAAGCATTAAGAGGCTATCCCACCTCTGATGTAGGATCGTCAGTGAGCGATCGAGGAGGAGTGCCGAGCGGTATAGTACATCGTCAGGAGTATGGGCGTTCCCATTATCCCATTAGGGATAAACAACATACCTGTGAAAACAATTACACACTATTAGTAAAGAAAACACAATACAAATGGTAATCAGTAACAAGAATAAAGCAAGTTAAAGGTACAGCAACAATACAGTTAATCGAACAGACCATTAAGGTCCCACAGTTCGTACAGTGGCGAAGCCACCCAATGATAAACGAACAAACCCTTAAGGTTTACAGTTCGTACAGCAGCCTAAGCCACCCAATGATAAACGAACAAACCCTTAAGGTCTATAGTTCGTACAGCAGCCTAAGCCACCCAATGATAAACGAACAAACCCTTAAGGTCTATAGTTCGTACAGTAGCATAAGCCACCCAAATACAAAGTGTATCGCTCGCTAGCAGCAAGCCTATACAGCTATGTGAATATACAGCAGCGCTGTACCAGGTAAACCGACAGTATTGTCGGGAGCAGGAACTCTTTACTGAGTCGAATCCGAGGATCGACTGCCATACTTACGGAGTACACGCTCTTTTATAAGGCGATGCCCCCCACCTTGCAACCTCTCCATACAAGTCTGCCCATGCGCACGGAAGTGCGTCACGCGTTTACTTGATACAAAACACTAAAATGTGCTGAATCTAATAAGATCTGTAATCAAATAACACAATAATAATTGTTATGAATAAACAATAGTGATTTCATAATGTAATTCGTTTTACATTCAAAGTAACGTGTCAACAATTGTTTTGAATAAAACCATCGATAACAATTATCGAAATAAAGTAACCACAAATCAGTGTGCATACAGTGAGTACTCAATAAATCATGTTTCGAATTAACCCTGCAGTAGTCGCGCACCTAAAAGTAACGGGAGTGGTCGCACGGGCTACATACGTAGTCCATTTTCAAATTGAAATAAATAAACTCATAAGCATAAACGGTTTATTAGACGTATGAAAATATAATCAGTACAGTTTTCTTAACTAAATATGATTAACATAATCTAATCATAACCTCTGTGTTACAAAAAATCAACAAAAATAAAAAAACCTCTCTAAATTGGCACAAAAATGACAGGATTCGCTCTAATTGAGATCACAATAAAAAAAAATACTAGGAACTAATTTCTAACTTCTATTTTCCGCACAAGACAGACACATAATATTCGAATGATCCCCACATACGAACTTGTTACACGCGGTGCACATCTTTCTGGTGCTTTTACTGCGCGCTCTTCCAAAGTCATGGCAACGGCGCACAACATCACTCGATGTCGCTGCCGAGGCCGAGGCCGAGGTTGGGTTTCTGTGAATCATAGAGGAATCCTCTATTCAGAGGAATCGTTTTTGACCACAATGTATTGTCAACTCCGGTATGTATCAATGCGTGCGCGTTTCTGAGGCGGTTCATCATCTTCAGCCATGCCTCAATCGGTGCACCTCGTATATTATCAATTTTTATGCAAAAAAATAAAACGTCACTTATTTTAAATCAATCCGAAACTAATAAATAAAGTTTAAATAACGAATTTAAGTTAATTATCATAAAATTAATAAAAACACAAAAGTTTGACATGATAAAAATACTTACGCAATTGGTCGCGCGGGCTACAATTGTAGTCTATGCACTTCGCTGAAGTCCTGTGACACAACCGCTTGCGACTGACGTTTGCACTACACTTAGCGTGTCTCTCGTACATTCGTTCGAAAGTACCTGGGGGCGCAGAAACCTAACGCTTACCGATTCTGAGAAATTCTCGATTTTGTATGAGTGGGCTACCTATGTAGCCCACGCGACTACTCCAGGGTTAATAGACAATAATTGATACTAAAATCACTTAAATTGATAATAAGAGAAACAAATCATAACAAATTTAGTTAACTACCCACAATATTAATTGAGATTAAAAACCATCTCCGACATATATATTGTTTGTATGTAAGTATATATGTATTTATTATTAAATTTTATTCTACCATGTTTTGTCTCTGTATCACCCTAAGGTAGACTGGTAGAAAATGCCCAAGGCATTAAGTCTATGTACATGCCTATGTACAGTGTTTTTTACATTTTGTGCATAAAGTTTTAATAAATAAATAAATAAAATACGCTTCAATGTGAAGTTTTTGTTTTTGAGACAAGGCCACCGCACTATTCCCAGACATGCAACTGCCTGAACTCCAGTAAGCCAGAATCAACAGTGGCGACCAAAGAAGTACGACGAGTCCCAGAGGAAAGATTGATGTTAAGTTTATGAAGTAGTACTAATTATGTAATTAGTAGATAGCTCAAAGTCTAGTCAGTAAAGAGTAGATATTGGAGTTAATCAAAATGGCCACCCCTACAGTCTTTTGCTATCTTACGTAACAAAGACATTAACGTCCGGAGTAGCTTTTGGAAATACGCCGCTGGGATACAAAATATGTGGTATAAAGTTTTAAAGCATTATAATCACGCCTGTATTCTCCAAAGAGGTACTAAGCACAACCACATTTCGCCAGTCGTGTAATAAGTCCCATAGGGGGCTCGTGGTTATGTTAAATCCGCGTGGTTCGATCGATATAGCAACACTGGTCAAGACACGTCTGTGGATGGGTGACGACATTACATTTCAAATCACGGGAAAAAAATCTTGCAATTTGACGATGTATGCGAATACAAATGTTTGTATTTAGCTGTTTTTTTATTGCGTATAAAGGGTTGGTCCCACGGATATCGTTGGTCCTGTTGTAAAAGTGGTAATTTTTATTCTTTTTAGAGATATTTTTACAGATTAGACCGAAATAAAAATAAAACTGTTGAATATTGAGGTTATCTGTTCGATAAGTGAACTGTAACTTACCTACATGGCAGCGGTGAAATAAACCATGCAGTAATTTAATTCAAAAGTGAACTTAGTTTTGTCAACACAGATTACACAGACTATTTATAGATTCCATTACCTACTATCCAGCAAGTACAGCAATACTTTTCTTTAAGAACTCACTTCAGTGCTCACTTGTGAAGTTGGGATTCCGCGGTGAAAACTGTTTTAGGTATTCTGTAACTTGATGAAAACTACGATAGCGCCACTAAGTCAGAACATAGTCTTGACCGCCCCGCGGTCATGTATTTATGACAAACGAAAATAGAATAGAATAGAATTGTTGAAATAGAAAGTTGAAAAAATTTGCCCAGCACGCCACGTCACGCTTGGCGCCGAGGGCACATTTGTGACTAAAATTGAAATTAAACCTACTTTCAAAGTAATCAAGATCGAAATTAATTTCTTGTTTTCCAAACTTAACATCATCGGATAGGACAAGTAAAGTGAACTATTTTTTAACCCCCGACGAAAAAGAGGGGTGTTATAAGTTTGACGTGTCTGTGTGTCTGTGTGTCTGTCTGTGGCACTGTAGCTCTTTAACGGGTGAACCGATTTGAATGCGGTTTTTTTTTATTTGAAAGCAGATTCTCTAGCGATGGTTCTTAGATATGTTTCATCAAAATCGGTTCAGCAGTTTTAAAGTTATCGGCTCTTTTGTTAGCTGCGGTAGGGATCTTAGACGCATACCGGATGTTTACTTTATATTATATATTATTATTATAGGTGACCACACTGACCACCCATTGAAACACCCATGTTTGCTATAAAACTATGCAAGATTATAGAATTCTTGGTCTTATGCTGCAGCCAGATTATACAGCACACTAGTACCTAGTAGCAGATATATCGTAATTTGGATTCGTTTTAATCAGTATTTTATTAACCCCCGACGCAAAAACGACGGAGTGTTATAAGTTTGACGTATCTGTGTGTGTGTGTGTCTGTGGCATCGTAGCTCCCGAACGGATAAACCGATTTTGATTTTGTTTTTTTATTTGAAAGGTGAATTAGTCGGAATTAGCTTAGCTAAGTTTGATGAAAATTGGTTCAAGATGGCCGCCGCCAAAAAATGGCGGATCACATATTTTTACAACTCCCTCAATATGGGTATCAAATGAAAGGGCTTGACTAGTAGAATACTATACACTATGACAAATTTTAAATCCAAGATGGCCCCAACCACAAAATGGTGAATTACATTCTATTTTCACAACTCCCTCAATATATATTATGGGTATCAAATGAAAGGCCTTGACTAGTAGAATAATGTATACTATATTGCAAGGGAATGAGGAATGAGTAACGAAATGAAAACTAAAAACTTGTAAATTATTTTTGTAAACTCATATACAAAACCAAACTAAATTACGTTTAAAAAATTTAAAATAAAAATTAAATTTAAAATTTAAAAAAACCCCCAACGCAAAACATAAAAGCGATTATGTAAAAAGTCAAAAATAATACCTCTTGTTGAGCCATCAAATGTTTGTTCGTTGAAATGGCGCTAAAATGTCGCGGCGGGGTACCGCTAAGTTTAAAGCAATAACTAAATAGCTAAACTAAACTAAAAAATAGCGAACTGGTAACTAGATTTGCAACAAGATTATATATAAAATTTGATAATATCGAAGCAAATTGGTCGGAAATGCTGGTAAATTAATAGACAGTGAATGAGATTAAGGGACTGACTTACTTTAAGCGGTACCCCGCCGCGACATTATAGCGCCATTTCAACGAACAAAAATTTGATGGCTCAACAAAAGGTATTATTTTTGACTTTTTACATAATCGCTTTTACATTTTGCGTTGGGGGTTTTTTTAAATTTTAAATTTAATTTTTACGTAACTATTTTAGCTAATACCAAATGCTTTTCACTTCATGTAAGTAAAATCAGAAATGTGACAGGATTTGAATTCGCGGGTGTTTGCGGGTGTGTGAAAACAGTAAACAGTAAACAAACAGCAAACAGCAAACAGTAGATTTAATATGAATCAACGTTAAATTTCCAAAATCATAACAATCATTCCGAAATGTGTAAGTAATTTTGGCGTATGTTGTATCGTCAGAAGGAATCCCAATTTATGGTCTTATTTGAAGCAGCAATCCCAAGAGACAGTTAAGGAGAAACTGATTAGAAACGCTAGATTTATGGCTCCTAACAGTGTGGCCTTGTTTAATCAAATTAGGGGACATAAATGTACCCTATAACTTTTCCGTACACGAAAAAGAATATGATTAAAAAAGTTTTGTTCTTCGCAACTTTTTTATTGACTTACTGTTAATTCTTTTTGGGCCAAACTATGGCTCGAAGCTCAAAATGTAAACCTCTTTAGTAATTATATTAAGGCCTTTGGTGTGGGACGCAACATGTGTCGACACCCTTGCGCCATCTCATCTTCCTAGCACAACGGGTTGTGCTGGGGCGGCTGCTGCAGGTGCCGAAAACCTCAAACGGCGCAAATATAATAACCTTCTTGGAAGCTATATATTTGAGCCGTTTGGGGTGGAAACTCTAGGGCCATGGGGTCCGAGTGCCCATATTGTTTTTCGTGACATCGCCAAGCGGCTGGTCGACTCCTCACGTGCCCCGAAGGCTGGTCTATTCTTGGGTCAAAGAATCAGCATTGCCATACAACGTGGCAATGCTGCCAGCCTGTTGGGCACGTGTCCCGTTGACAGCGATGTGGACGAGTTTTTTGATGCCCTTTGAGCTCCCTGCCTTTTTCTTAGAATTGTAAATAATTTTATTATATTAAATAAATAATAACCAATTTTCCCTCTGCAGGGGAAAGGCCGCTACTCATACAGAAGGCAATATTAATTATATTAATTGTAAGTCCAAGTTTCTTCACAATGTTTTCAACAACAAAAAACTAAAAAGTGCTAAATAAATAATCGACTTTAGTTTCTGAAGTCGGTGGCAATACAAAACAACAAACAGAATAAAGCCACCGACCGATTTCTTTTTTGCACTGAATCAATTTTAATAAAATTTATATGGGACCACCACTCTGCCGTCAATAGCATAGTTACTGAGGCATACCCTATCCATAAAAAAAAGAATTTTCAAAATCGATTTACAATTGCCGAAGAAGTCAAACACACAAAAAAAAAATACAACATACAGTCGAATTGAGAACCCCTCAGACACCAACATAGTTGGGAAAAGGCTTGGCAGATGATGATTATGAATAGGGTATTTTACGGGTCCGCCAGATAGATTTCCAAAAAATATTGGACACGTGTTTTTTCTTTTTTCACGTAAACAAAAAATTAAGACGATACAGTGCGTCGAAAACTCGTGTGACATCACTATGTCAGTACACTTTTACTGGCGAAGTGACGTCACAAACCCCACTCATGATCTTTGATGCGTTTTATCTTCGTCAATTTTTATTGATTTGATAAAACAAAAAATACGTATCCAATATTTTTCGATTATGTAACTGACAGACTAATTAGATTTTTTTGGTAAAATACCCTATTGACTAACTACTTAGGTATGTATTTGTTTCAAAACAACAAAAAAAATAAAAATTTCTTTAAAATTTATCGGGTTTTCAGAGCTAAAATAAAGCGTTTTCTGGAGAAATTCTGCCTTGGAATTATTTATTAATGGTGCCTTTACCCGATAATACTAGTATATTATTCACGATATACCGTTAACTACCTACCTCACATCACACACGCGTGACGTATTTTAACTGAAAACTATTCAGATTCAAATAATGAATATTTCATGAAATCTTGAGCGCTGTGTAGCGTTCCGGGAACATGTAACAATTTACATAATTCCGATGCGAACGATTTCGTTATGTTCATACCGGTACACTTGCGAGCAAACATATGGACACACTCAGCGAAACTGAAAAATGATTTACGTTTCAATTATTGATTGAAATCTTGAAGGACAGGGTACGTGTTATTTTGTGGATCGGCCTGTTTACTTTATAAATATCTCCCTCCGTGAATTTGGGTGAAGTAAGTTTAAGATAAGTGGTCGTCCCGCCTTCCGTACTAATATGATTAAAAAGATTTTATGGAAAAGTATTGTTGATTTAAATCCTCATAACAATTTACTTATAAGTCTTTATTCTGGTAATCGTAAAATTTTACATACTATGTCATAACTTGGCTAAATATGATTGTGCATTTTCTTTAGAATCACCATTTTAAACAATGTTTGTCACAAATTAACGATTTATTTTTATTAATCTGTAAAAATCTTCCCCTGTACATTTAGGTAAACTTTGACGTGAGCTGTCAGTCCCTAGCTTTAGATGAAATAGCAGTTTATCTAAAGCTCAATTTACTTAAATACACCGCCAGAGATTTTTGTAAATCTAGCCACTACACCTAAAATATTCGAATTTCAACTCTTCGAAAAATACACGTTGTATTCTGATTCTGTGAATAAGTAAATATTTTTGTCCGTAACTGCATAGTTTTTGGGATAGGCACAGGTGTAAGGTTACGGCGTGTCGGAATCTGTCAGCTTGCATAATATTTATAAACGTACATTGTGGGATGCAAAAAAAGAATTTTGTATATTTTTGGTATATTTCTTGTTTCGTTTCGGGTACTTATAATATTGTATAAGATCACTTAAACTTGATCAAGTTCTAGGCTCTGTTGGTAATAAAATCCTAGTGGAGGTCAGAGAAGCATTTGCTCCGTGTAAAACACTGGTACTCAGTGCTTTTTTTATTTTTATTTTTATTGATATAGGCTTGCGTTTGACCGCAACTCACCTGATCTTAAGTGATGATGCGGCCTAAGGTGGAGCACGCTTGCCTAGAATAAACCGGTTCACTCGTGCCTTGAAGATACCCAGATTATATGTATCGGGGAATAGAGAGGCGGGCAGTGAATTCCACAGTCTGTCAGTTCGCACAATAAATGTGGAGTCAAAGCGCTTGGTTCGAGACCGTGGAACTTCAACCATATAGCGGTGACGCTTCGCCGTATCCCTGCTCGTCCGGTGATGGAATGGGGATGGGGGAATTAAGTTGTGCAATTCCAAAGCACACTCTCCGAAATGTGCTGCATGCGGTTCGCCTGGAAACCAGCCCCAACCGAACCGAACTCGAACGAAAGCTACCCAGATGATGTTGTGAAAATAGTACCTACTACAGCTCTAGAACTTATAATAAATAGCAGATTGTATTACCTATTTAACCGCGATTGCCCTCCCAGAGGAAATCACACGTAAATAGCGCATCCTCCACTCACGAAGCGTCGCCTATTTCCTTCGACATCACTCGAGACTTGGATTATCTTAAAATTGAATCTGCCATCGATACAGAAAACAGATTACCTTGTGAAAGGAAATGTGAGGAAAATAGTTCTGTTCTGACTTATTTACGTAGTCTTTTTAACCCGTAAACGAAAACAGATCGGTGTTAAAAGTTTAACGTGTAAATTTATGTGGCTCTCTATGGCATCGTATCTCCCAAACGGCTAAACCGATTTTTCTTAAGTTGAAAGGTGACTAGATCGAGAGTATTCTTCGATATCTATATATCAAATCTATATATATATTTATCTATATATGTATATATTTACAAAAAAAAAAAATATTTGTGTATGTATATCAGCTGTCTGACACCCATAGTACAGGGTCTCCCTAGTTTGGGGTCAGATGGCCGTGTGTGAAAATGTCCCCACATATTATTATTATTATTATATGATTTAGGAAAATCTTTTCAGCTGAATGAAAATTTTCAACTCTTATCATTATATTTGATATACTTTTTATAACTTTATCGTTAATCTCGCAGTAGCAACTGCTGACTGCTGACTGCTGACTGCTGCTACTGCTGTTTGATTCCCAGCATAGTGTTATTGGGTTTTTATAGAAATTAGAATTAAATTACAAAGAGTCCGTGGAGTTTCTTGCTCGTTCTTCTCCATAGAGACCTACCCTACGTTTTGTAACAAGCAACTAGCTTCAACTTTAACTAACTGATTATAACTAATAGACTATTTGACAACTCAAAAGTGCCTGTAAAGTAAATGGTTAATATATTTGTTTACCTATTACGTGTTTTACTATTTCTACACATATCTCATTTTATGCAAAAAAAGTATTTCGATCATGATTTTTAATAGTTAATTTATATTAGAAACAAAATGAATGTTGCGCTTTCGAATTGGTTCCAAGGAAACTTTACAGAATTTCATAACGGATTTGGATTGTTGTTTCGGGTCCAATGAGCTATTATTTTAGGATTGAAAGCAATTGTCTTCATGTTTATTCTCTGTCAAATGCAGGTCTTCAATTACCAAAATCAACAAAATGTAATGGATTCTACGTTTAGTAACTTTCAGGAATATTCCGTATAGTGTAATAAATTGTGATAACAGTGTTTGATTTCTTGTAATTTAGTTTAGTTATTTTGAGAAAGAATGGAGAGGTTAATCTTATCATATATTTGCATTGCTATTCTGTAAGAACTCACTTTACTGCTCACTTTTGATTCCGCGGTGAAAACTGTATTAGGTATTCTATAACTCGATGAAAACGCTTGCCTCACTAAGTGAGGACATAGGTAAAACGAACTATTTTCATTTTCATTTACCTGAAGTGAATACCAAAAAGTATTAAATTAAATAGGATTCGAATTCGCGAGTGATTTCTTACTAAATAGGGTATTTTACCGAAAAAATCTAATTAGTCTGTCAGTTAGATTATCTAAAATTATTGCATAAGTATTTTTTGTTTTATTAAATCAATAAAAACTGACGTAAATAAAAACGCATCAAAGATGGGTGGTTTGTGACGTCACTTCGCCAGTAAAAGTGTACTGACATACTACTGATGTCACACGAGTTTCCGACGCACTGTATCGTCTTCATTTTTGGTTTACGTGAAAAAAGAAAAAAACACGTCTCCAATTTTTTTTGGAAATCTATCTGACGGACTTATTAGATTTTTTTGGTAAAATACCCTATTGCACTGCTGCTGGTCCGATAACAAAAATTAAAGTTCTAATAATTAAATCAGAGAATTTCAATCGTAATCTTTTGTAATCTCATTAAAATCATCCACTCGTTACAAGGTTGAACCTTTAATGTTGTCTGGAATTCACAGTACGTTTAAAATAGTTACCAACTTGATGCCCTAGAGTCAATTAAGAAACGAGCCAAGAGGATCATTGGCAATGATAGGCTCGTCGAGTCAAAGCTCCAAAGTCTTGAGCATCGACGCCGAGTTGCTGGCCTGTCGGTTTTCTATCGGTTGCATTTTGGGGAGTGTGCGACGGAATTGCATAATTTAATTCCGCCGAGCCCGTTCCATCATCGGATCACAAGACGTACGGCGATGCGCCACCGGTACATGGTGGACATCCCACCCACACGCACGAAACGTTTTGGGAATACATTCATTGTGCGTACTGCTAAGGAGTGGAATTCCCTGCCTGAGTCTGTGTTTCCTGATAGCTACAACCCGGGAGTCTTTAAGTCAAGAGTGAATAGGTTACTTCTAGGCAAGCGTGCTCCATCTTAGACCGCATCATCGCTTCCCATCAGGTGAGATAGTGGTCAAACGTATGCCTATCAATAGATGAAAAAAAAAAAAAAAAAGTTACTGGATCCATTGAAATATTTTGCGATTGTTACGCAACCTTGACGTAATTCAGCAAGTTCCTAAGTTATTATTAAAATTGGACTGGCCATGTTTGCTTTATGTCTAACCTAGTTTTTCCTTTGATCACGTCTAAACATGATAATCTTAGAGTATATCGGTTGTATTTTATACGACATGATCAATTAATAATAATAATAATAATATTGACATAGCAGTTCCGCATGACGTTGGTGGCGGTGGCTTTGTGTTTGTTATTTTGTATTGCCACCGACTTCCGAAAGTAAAGTAATGTGTGTTCTGTGCTAAAGCTATTTATCACCATTTAGTTTTTGAAGGCGGTTTTCTTATTTTTGAAAAAGCTTTTTATTTTTCGCTTTTTAGTATTGCCTTAACATCCAAATCAATTAAGAAACGGTGACACACTTAAAAGAGATTGTAAGTCCTCCAAATATTGAAGAAACTAAAACGTCGTCAAAGTAATTTTTTTGGGATTTTGTTTATTGCCTCAAAAAGGGCTGGATCAATTTTGGTAAAATGTATATGGGTCCATTTCGGAATAAACCCCTTTCGAACAAAAAATGAATTTTGCAAATCCGTCTATATGTATATGACAGAGTTATGCCCGATACATAAAAAAAAAATATAAACATTTTTGAAGTCGGTTAAAAAACTGGCCAAGTGCGAGCCAGACTCGCGCACGAAGGGATTCGTACACTATTATACAACACTAGACACCATATTATAGACTAGACATATATTATCTTAAATGTGGAAGCTTTTAAATGGCAAATGACAGCGCCCATTATATATTGTTTAATATAGATCTTAGTCTGTAAGCTTTCTGAATAATAAATAAATAAATAAATAAATAAATAAAATATTAAAACATTTAGTTCGTTATAAGGAAGGCCCCCCCCCTTAAATATTTATTTTATTCTTTTTTAATTAGAGTGCTAATGACTATGGTATTTCATTATAAAAAAAAAGAAATATGTTCAATAGCACTCGGATATAGCGTAGCTTTCCATTGGTATAAGAATTTTTCAGTTTAGATGAGTAGTTTTACTATTCGCAAACCACTCCTCACGCAACTCATGAAAGCCAGCATCAGCAGTGGCACCCACTATAAAAGTGTGAAGGCAACGAAGCTCGACGAGTCCCGGAGAAACATTACAACTGTCTTGAAATTAATCAGAAAAGAACAGCGGAGGAGTAAGAAAAACATATGGTTCTTTAGTCAATTGATCCCGTTCGAAACTGATCCCGGGGGATGAGTTGACCAATTCATAATTTTTCTTTGGTCGGATGGACCCGATCACTTCGGGGAAAAAAAACTTGTTTAATTTCAAATGTTTGTGATGCCGCGTAGCATGACCACGCTATGTCAGACATACTGACAGCAAGAATAGACAAGTCAGTACAACTGTACTGACTTGTCTATTCTTGCTGTCAGTATGTCTATTCTTTCGTAGACATAGCGTGGTCATGCAACGCCTGCAGGTGTTTCCACTTCCCTCCAAATCAAGGAGGAGATAGAACTACAGAAGTAGGCCAATAGGACCAGAGGGACGTTTACAACTGGGGAGGCCGAGTTGCAAAGCGCCACGGACTACAATAACATTATTTAATGGGTCCTAAAATGTGGGCTGTTACATTTGAATTCATTAATAGGTATGACAAAACGCTTACGCAAACGCTTGAAGGCACGGAAGTTTGCTCTAGTTTCAGTTTCGAAGATTATCTACTAAATCCGAACTTACAAATGTACACTACTTCTTTATAATATGAGTACAGATAGGTAACAAACATAATGTCTAAAAATTTTTATCCCAGATATTTATTTAACGTAAAATCCTTGTAAATAAAACGTGTGCATATATTTATACAAACTCTGCTCACCCCAATGCTCATGAAGCGTGATTAATTCAACTCTAAGCATAAATACAACAGTACCGGTGAGCACAGAAGTGGTTTCTCATGTTGGATTATTATTTTAATGTGTTTTGTTAAAAATCTGAAGCTGTTTATGTTTTTATAGGCTTATTTATTAACTAGCGACCCGACCCGGCTTCGCATGGGCCTATAGCCTTCCTCGATAAATGGACTATCGAACACAAGAAGATTTTTTCAATTCGAACCAGTAGATCCTGAGATTAACGCGTTCAACCAAACAAACTCTTCAGCTTTATAATATTAAGTATAGATAAAGTAGATAATGCTTCAGAAACCCTGGTTCCGGCTCTCATTCGTAGATCTTTGGCAGCCCTTATGGATAATCAAAAGTGAGAAAGTCTGACAACCAGTCTTGCCAAGGGGTGTCGTGCTACCCAGCAACTGGGTTGTGAAGGTCAGATTGGCAGTCACTTCATGTAAAACCACGAAGACTGGAAGCCGACCCCAAATGTAGTTGGCAACAGGCTAAGCAGTTGGATAACGTCTTATTTTTGACCCATGGCCGGTTATGGCGGCTGTGACCGTACGCAACCGATGTTTGGACAGTTGGAGGACCGGGGTCTAATTATACTTTAATATAGAGTTTTTTTATGTAAGATACATCGTATTCACGTATATTAGGTATATAATTCGTGTAAATGCAAATATTGGTAACATCATTTTTAAAAGAGTAAGTATGGAGTTTCTTGCCCATTCTTCTCCATACAAAATTACTTTTTGGAATGGGCAACAAGAATCAATTTTTTCATTTGACGTTCAAAAGTGCCTTATAATGGTCTAATTAAAAAAAAATTGACGACACGGTTGGCGCAGTGGCTGAGCGATCGACTGCAGCGCAGCGTGTTGCGGGTTCGATTCCCGCCCAGGGTATATATTTGTGTGATGAGCACTTGTGTTTGCCTTGTGTCTGGGTGTTGTTTATCTATATATGTATGTATTTAAAATATATTTGTGTAGGTATATCAGCTGTCTGACACCCATAGTACAGGGTCTCCCTAGTTTGGGGTCAGATGGCCGTGTGTGAAATCTCCCCACATATTATTATATTATTATTATTATTAATTAATTGACTTTGACTTTGACTTTGAAATCCATCCTTGGCCTGTCTGTACTTGCCAAGATCGGTCCACAATCTTTAGTGTAGATCCATTGTGTGTTTTCTTACCTTAATAGGTATAGTACTTAGTAGTATTTCGCCTTCACAAAGACCTCTACTATTACTAAATCTTGACTGGAGTAAATTGAACTTTACTTCTATTAACAAAATAAGTACAAGTACTAACCTTACATTACCTATATCAAATCACAAATCCTACTTTGGCTCGAAATCCCAAATTATTTCACCATTGGATTCTACGAGCGGCCATTATCTAAATCTATCCCTAGAGAGTATGGCAACACTGTTTCGTACAGAGTGCCTCCTCTGTAGTTTGCATACATAATTAATATAGGGTAGTGATAATAAACACTTCAAGTGTTATGGAGCTACTGAATTAAGTTGAAAATTGGGACATGTTTTCTAACGATGTTTTAAACTTGTTTGAAGACATGCTGTGCTTTTTTTAATTAGGCGTGCTGTTGTATTTTCTTTTGAGTATCTATATTATTGCCACTTATCTACGTGGCTTTAATGCTGTACTTAAAAAGGATAAGAATATACTTTTCAACCGACTTCAAAAAAGGAGGAGGTTATCAATTCGTCTGTATTTTTTTTTTTTTTTTTATATTTGTTTTTTTTTTTTTTGTGTTTTTTACCTGATTTCTCCGGACTGAGTGAACCGATTTTGATGATTCTTTTTTTATTTGGAAGCTAGTGCTTCCCGTGTGGTCCCATTTTAATTTGGTCCAGTTCTGACCATGGCATCCATGAGAAAACCGTATAAGTCTTAAATTTGCATTAAGTATGTGCGCGATTTGTTACGCGATTTCTCAGGCAAACGTAAACCGATTTTGAAAATTCTTTTTTTAATAGATAGGGTATGCTTCAGGGGAGGTCCCATATAAATTTTATCGAAATTGGTTCAGCACTTTTTGAAAAATCAACAAATACCCAAAAATTTTGCATAGACGACGTTTTAGTTTCATCAATCTTTGTAGTAGTTAACTTTCCATCTCTTCTTAATAGATTTGAATGAGAAGGAGGTACTAAAAAGCGGAAAATAAAAAGCTTTTAACAAAAAAGACAACCGCCTTCAAAAAGTGAAAAATAACTTTAGCAACTGCGTTCTGTGGTAAAGTTATTTTTCACTTTTTGAAGGCGGTTGTCTTTTTTGTAAAAAGCTTTTTTATGATATCTTACTACCTATACCAACGCTAAAATGGCGAAAATAAAAATAATATTTCAATATTCTCGTAAATCACGGACGCTTTGATGCTAGATACTTATAAATGTGTTGTTAAAAGTCATGACTGATACAAGTAGGTACAAATGAATTAAAGAAAATTGCTATTACTAAGCCACGCATTACAAGATTTTGGCTAAGCAATTTTGTACATGTAATTATTTTATTCGCCATCTTTAATGTACTTAATTATATTTTTTATCTGTCTCTCTCACACATAGACCCCTTTACTCCATGAATAACAAATTAAGTACTGTGACAGCTAACCAAACAAGCAAACTAATTTTCGTGTTAATTAAATTATAATATTAGCAAGGATAACACCATTGTACACGACATTACTTTCAGCTGCTTACGTAGGACCGCACGTGCGGGTAGCTGACAAATTCTAAAGACATAACTATGTAATATATACTTATTTACTACATAGAAGTCTGAAGGATTTATAGCGAATATGAATATGTACAAAATATTTTAAGTTCAGTATAAGACCAGACCAGACCAATCGTTAAAAAAATACAGGCTGTGTATATTATATACAGGTTGGTTTTTATTCGTGATTATTTGCTGTGTGTACAGATTCTTATACGATTACTATCTTCTGCCTGCGATTTTGTCCGCAAGGTAGTCAAGTAAATCATAAAACATTCCACGATAAAGTAAATTTCAGACGAGTTGAAGTACGGTTGAAGTTCCATGGAACTGCCAAGCTGTAGAATTCACTGCGCCTCACTGTTTCCCAATAAATATAATCTGGGTATTTTCAAGTCACGAGTGAACCGGTTTATCCTAGTGCTCCACCTAGGTTGCACAATCACTTAAGATCAGGCGAGTTGCAGTCAAATGCAAGCCTGTTAGGTATTTAAAAAAATATATAAGTGCATAAGTAATTTTTGTAACTTCTTTAAAATTATTTAGTTTAGATTCACTTATTTTTCTTTTGATCTGAAACTGTCTTTAAAGTTTAAGGCTGCTCTCTCGAAAAAAGCTTGAAAGAAGCATGCAGATGAAGCAACTTTTCGTCGGCATTTACAGAGAAATTACATCTGAAAAAAATTGTTAGTAATCTACATGATAATTACGTAATTTGGTGTAGCCACAATTTTTCTATCGGTATCACATAATAACAAAAAAAAAATGTCAAATCACCTCCAAATCATTGAGATAAAACCATTTTACTCCTTAATTTCTTGTCAAAAGAGTATAAAAAAATATCTACTGCTTTGCAATACAAAGGAAAATTATTAGGTTTTGTTACTTTTTACAAATAATAATATGTATTATTTTTATTACAATAAATTAAAAATGCGTCCGATTAAAGACTGCGTCTACATCATCCCCGCACTCGTCCACAAATTCAGTGCGGGCCAAATGCTCAAGGTTATTGGCATGTATACAAGCCTATGAGAATTACATCGTTAATTCAACGTATTAGCCAGGAAAACCGAATATACTGATGACCTGAAGAAGGTAGCCGATGATGACTGGCATAGGACCGGGAAAAATGGTGCGCCATGGAGGAGACTTATGTATAACAGTGGACTTCTAGTCAGCTAAAGTGATGATCAGCCAGGTAACAAGATAGTACTTATTCTAGCACAGTTTACTGCCCTCGAATGTACTCGTAAAGGCTAGCAATAAAGTCCCACCACTTAGATAATGAATGGAATAAAAAATAAATAGAACATAAAATATATTTGATTGAAAACATGAATACAGAAAACTCAAGGTTCCTTCGATTACTTAACGCTTTCTGATCCGAATATTAAAGAACGTTTCCCTTACGACACGTAAACATATTGATTTCGGATATATGTGTGTGTTGAGAGCACAGAATATTTTTTTACCTTTACAATTTCAATCATTGAAATGTATAAAAAGAAAAAAAAAAGAGAGAAGAAAAGAAACAACCTGTATATTAAGAAAATATAGTGTCTATTTTTTTAGGATTGTGAGTCTGTTGCTTATCATAATACTGAACAAAATATAAATATGGACGCCATTCTGAAAAACAAAAATATTGTGTATTGTGTGTATGTTATTGTAAAGTTCATTTGGAACCTTCCTGAAATGAGCGTAGGCACACAATTCGAAAGCGGACTCATTTGTTTTTAAAGTATATCATCGCGGATTCACAACGAGATGTTTAGAGAATAACACGGATGGTTTTGTAAACGCAATTACCCGTAAAAGTGGGTATTGTAAAGGCTGAATGAGAAATAAAACCTGGTCGAAAAGGTTTTAACATTGATAAGGTATTCAAAAAAGTTATTGAAAATAGAATCCTTAGTAAATTTTTATATTCAGGTAATTGTCTGCCAAAGTTTAGTAGGTACCAATGACTTTTTCAATTTCCATTGCACTTTCTAAATTTATCTTGGTCATCACTGAACAAAACAAACAAACACAAAACAAAAACATCGAAAAACAACAACAAAACAAAAACACAACACATCAAAACAAAATCCTCAAAACATCAAAACAAACACCACCAAAACAACGAAATATCCAACAAAACCAAAAACATCAAAACAAACAAAACCAAAACAAAAAACAAAACAAAACATCAAAACAAAACATCGTGAGAAAACCTGGACTTATCTTGACATAGGGTTAGACATAAGGTCGCTCCCGCTGTCTGTACGCTTAGATCATTTAAACTACGCAACGGATTTTAATGTGGTTTTCAGCAATAGATAGAGTGATTCAAGAAGGTTTATACGTATAGTTAGTGTATAATATACACACAATAGTTGGCTCGCCGACGCACCAACGACTGACCGCGCCACCTATAGCACCGGTATTTATAACCGAGCGACGTGTGCGCCCGAGACAACGTCATAATACTGTTATCGGTTTGTAACGTGATATATTGATATCTACATACACTACATCTCTTCCTTGTTTTAACGTAGTTGCGTAGTTAGGCGATTGGACAGGTGCAGGTGCTGGTCAAGTGGTAACCCACTTGACCTTGACCTGCACCTGTCTAATCGCCTAACTACGCACTCTCGCCGGCCCTCGTGACACCGACTTAGTGACACTAGACAAGACACGGGTAGCGTATGTACCCACCTACATACACTACAGTTAGAAACTGTTTTGTGTGGCACCATTCGATACCACATTAGTATCTATCCACATTGAACCCGTGCAAAGCCGGGGCGTGTCGCTACTTATTGATATAAGTCTGAAATCACCAATCCGCCTTGAGCGCACGTGGTGATCAATGCTCGTGTCTTCTCTGTATGAGAAGAGGCCTTTGCTCTACAGTTGCAGTTACACAATAGCTTACAACAGCCATATCGTGTTTAGACTTATAAAAGGCTGTTTTGAAAAACGTTTTTTGACGTGATAACGTCTTATAAATCGATAGACACCGGCAGCACGCACGAAAAAGTGTCACGTTCCGCCAGAGCCTGAGCGTGCAAACGGGAGCGCGGAACAAGCGATAGAGAGGCACGATCGGCCTAAGCGCCTACAATAAGCTCCGCCCACCTCGACGGAAGCCATTATTTGCTTATGTTATATATGTTAGCCATTATGCTTTTTATGACGTTATCACGTAAAACTATCGTCCGTAACGGAACTCTTAAAAGGTGTTGTGGTCCAACTATTTTTAAAGTTGGGCAACTGCCCCTAGTAAAGACCCATGGTCCAACTAGTTGAACAGAGCAGTTGGACCACTGCCCCGGACTGGATTTTACAGACAACCAATGTTTTTCTATTAATTTATTCTTCAAAAAAACGGATTGAACAACAAAAAACAACGAACAATGGAAACACACAAAAACCATAACAAACAACAGCAATACAAACAACAACAACAATACTCACGATTTGTTTAATAATCAAATAATTCATTTTTATTTAGAATAGAGTTTTTATAATATATATAGGTACTAGCAGGTATAGGATTATAGGATGTACCAGCCAGTTTCTATAGTACCGTCTGTAATAAAATTTTATATCTCCACAGGGTTTCCATAGGGAATATGTAAAAGGTAAATGTAATGTCCCAATTCCCATAAACCTTTTTACATGAATTTTACTACATACGTTTACAACCATTGAAAATTTAACATCTTGCAGAGAACATCCTTATGAGACATTAATTTTGGAGTCTCTGCGTTACTTCTAGTTTTACAATGATCATGATTTCAGCCGAAAGACGTCCACTGCTGGACATAGGCCTGCCCAAGGGGGGGTTATGCCATAATCGCCACGCTTTGCAGGCGGGTTGGCGATCGCAGTACGGTTGTTACAAAGGCACAGAGAACGCTGCTGCCCATTCTCTGGTAAGTCCCTTAGTCGCCTCTTACGACACTCACGGGATGATATGGGATGATGCTATTCTTAACGTCCGACACCACACGGAGTTTTACAATGTCCATAGTCAAAGCCATTACAAAGGTACAAAGAAGGACTTAATACGTTAGGCATCCTCTACGATGTAACCAAAGATGGTGAAGAGATAATATGGCAGGTGCATAGTAAACATAAACAAAAATAGATAAACTATATAAATATACTTCATTATATATCTAACTAGCTGACCCGACAGACCTACCTATTATTGGAATCAAATTTAATGTAACAGCTCACTTTTTACGGCCCATTAATTATGTCAATTATAATCCGTGGTGCTTAGCAACTGGGCTTCTCCCAGTTGTAAATGTCCCTTTGTGCCTATTGGCCTAGTTCTGTTCTGTCTCCTGCTTGATTTGGAGGGAAGTGGAAAATATGTATTTTCTTACTCCTCTGCTGTTCTTTTCTGATTAATTTCGTTGCGGCATCAAAGACAGTTGAATCGTTTCTCTGGGACTCGTCGAGCTTCATTGCTTTGGCGCTTTTCTGGTGGTCGCCACTGTTGATTCTGACCTCAGGAGTTGCAGTGGTTTGGGAATAGTGTGGCGGGCTAGACCCGACAGACGTTGTCCTGTCAATCGATTTTTGAATTTACTTACTGTATAAACATTCCCTGGACTTCCACAAATATTTCAAGACCCTAATTACCCAAATTGGTCTAGCCATTCTCGAGTTTTAGCGAGACTAACGAACAACGATTCATTTTTATTATATAGATATAACATATATCGACCGGATGGCATGTCTTTATTTCCTTGGAAGTTGGAGTTGGGTTGGTTTAGTGTGGGTCGCTACGTGCGCCGATACTCTTGCGCCATCCTATATTCTTAGTTCAGCGTGCTGTGTTTTCTGCAGCTGCAGCAGAAGCTGCAGCTGCAGAAAACGGCCTCAAACGGCGAAAGTATAGTATCCTTGGTGGTAACTTTATTTTCGAGCCTTATGGGGACGAAACCCTCGGGTTGTGGGGTCCAAGTGCTCATCTCCTTTTTAAGCAAATTTCCAAAAGGTTGATTGACACTTCCCGTGATTCAAGAGCTGGTTTTTGCCATGGGCAGAGGTTAAGCATTGCCATCGAACGTGGGAATACCACCAGTCGCTTGGGCACATTGAATTTTTTGATGCCTTATTATATTATATACTAGCTTCTGCCCGCGACTTCGTACGCGGATCCTGTTGCTTATGCCAGCGACAACGGGGTCGGCAAAATCGAAGATCTGAAACGTCTGATGTCGAATTCTAAGAGCTCGGGGACGGGAAAACCACGGGATGCGCGAGATGATTCGAGACGTTCAAAAAGTACAATTTTGAATCATACCTCCGATGGCGGAATATGTGGCGTACTCAATCATATTATATATTATAGGTTTTTAGTTTTTCTTTTTTATTATTCGTGTAAATATTGTTATTATGATTAAATGTAAATTAAATACCGTCGGTTACAATACGATCGTAGCGAAGTTAAGACATCATCATCATCATTTCAGTCGAAAGACGTCCACTGCTGGACACAGGCCTCCCCTAAGTCAAGATATACATCAAGGTATATCATTCATTTTTCCAGTTTTCAAGGAATCCGTCCCGCTTGTCTCGTTATCTCCCTCGTGGCCTGCCGCGACCCCGTCCTACTGTCCATACTATCTCACATTTCTATTTAATTTAAAGACCTTCTTCATTCCTTCTTCTAAGGTTTTATTACCGATTTTAATTCAAATGGGTGATATTAATAATGATCTTCTCGTATAAAAAAAGACAACCGCCTTTTCTTAACCGACAACTTTAGTTTCGAAATTCAGTGGCTTTGTTCTGTTTGTTGTTTTGTATTGCCACCGACTTCCGAAACTAAAGTCAATGTGTGTTCTGTGCTAAAGTTATTTTTCACTTTTTAGTTTTTGAAGGCGGTTGTCTTTTTTGTAAAAAGCTTTTTATTTTCCGCTTTTTAGTACCTCTAAATTTATATGGGACCACCCCTGAAGCATACCCTATCCATAAAAAAAAAGGTTTACGGTTTACGTTTGCCGGAGAAATCGCGTAACAAATCGCGCACGTACTTAATGCAAATTTAGGACTTATACGGTTTTCTCATGGATGTCATTGTCAGAACTGGACCAAATTATGGGACCACACGGGAAGCACCACCTTTCAAATAAAAAAAGAATCATCAAAATCGGTTCACCCAGCCAAAAGAAAAAAAAAAAAAAAAATACAGACGAATTGATAACCTCCTCCTTTTTTGAAGTCGGTTGAAAAATACAATCGAACTGATTATCGGGTTTTGAAGCGATCAAAGGAAAAACTAGTTTAGACATACAGCAAACATGACCAGCCCAATCTAAACTAATATTGTAAACAGGTAAGTTTTGTTGGTTTGTTAGTTACGATTTAAATCAAAAACTACGGGTCCGATTTCAAAATTTTTGTTCTTGCTCTGGTTCACACACTGGTTCATAGTTTGTTGAAATAATAATAATAATATGTGGAGACATTTTCACACATGGCCATCTGACCCTAAACTAGGGAGATCCTGTACTATGGGTGTCAGATAGCTGATATACATACACAAATACATTTTTTTTTTTTGTAAATACATACTTATATAGATAAACAACATCCAGACACGAGGCAAACACAAGTGCTCGTCACACAAATGTTTACCTTGGGCGGGAATCGAACCCGCAACACGCTGCGCAGCAGTCGACCGCTCAGCCACTGCGCCAACCGTGTCGTCAAATGTAAGGAGTGGTTGTCTACTTTTTCAATTATTGTAAATAATAATATGTGAACACTATCACACAGTACGTAAGGCTACGTCGGGTCCGAGCAGAGAGACCACTCAGAACAAACCGCCATTTTTACCACGCACACGTTGACGTTACGTTTATAGGCACTCTCAAGCAGTTTCAAGCAGACTTACGACTCGACTGTCACGTGATGTCTAAATGAATAAATGAGAGACATTGACATTTCACAACAAACAAGAAAATTTTGTTATAAAAAATTGCCAAGAGTTCCAACCAGTGTCAATAAAATTTCATATTGTCACAAATAAAACCTACAGAGTCAAAACCGTCAAAACAGTAGCAGCCCTAGTGAGTCTGGCAAGTCTAGGTAATTATTTTTGAAGATGGCGGGAGCGGTCCTTCTGTACCCTCCATATTTTGTGACACTATGTATCTAAGTATAAAACTTAGCTGTCATTCTTTATCTTGTAATATTTTGTACATACTTCAATATACTCAGTGTTTTTTTTATGCAAGGTCCATGTATAGTTATATAACTATAAACTAGCTGAGAATGCAAAATATTGTACACATTTTTTTTAAAGAGTTATTATGGAGTTTCTTTCCCTTTCTTCTCCATACGAAACTACCTTTTGGAAGGGGCAACTAGAATCAACTTTTTTTTATGACGTTCAAAAATGCCTTTTAATTTCTAATCTAATTGAAATAAATGATTTGACTTTGACTTTGAAAAATTCTTTCACCAATCGAAAGCTGAACTATCCTTGAGTGATATAAGTTATATTGCATTATTAAAAAGTGGAAAAGAAAAGTTTTTATTTTCCACTTTTTAGTGTCTCCTTATTACCCAAATCCATTAAGGAAAGACAACACAGTTAAAACAGAGATTGTAAGTCCGCCAAAGAAAGAAACGAATGCGTCTTCTCGGTTTTTGTTGTTTTTTCCAGAAAGCGCTGAATAAATTTCGGTCTGTTGTATACTAAAACCTTCTTCAGAATGTAACAAATACTTTTCTGAAAACCGCATCAAAATCGGTTCAGCCGAACGGGAGATAATCGCGGACAAACATACATACAAACATGCGGGTCGAACTGATAACCTCCTTGTTTTTGAAGTCGGTTAAAAAATAAGGGGTCCCTAAATAAAACTTATGCGGACGAAATTGGGGGTTAAGTGCTAGTTTTGATATAACTTTGTAACTTTCTGACCTACGTCAAAGTTGTGTAACGATCGCAAAATATTTCATTAGATCATCCTAAAACTATTTTAAACATACTGTGAATTCCAGACAACATTTAGGTACAACGTCGTAACGAGTGGATGATTTTAATAAGATTACCCTTGAAATTCTCTGATTTAATCCTAAGCTTTTGTGTAGGTTATATTAGAAGTTTCTAGATAGAACACATTCCTGAAGGCAGAAGATTTACTTGTAGTATGCAAATCAAATCGCTAACACGCGGTAACGTTTATGTCTATTAGATGTACTTTAATTTAAGTTTTTATAGTAATTTTGTGTTCATTTTTAAATCTTTTTTTTTTTAAGTAAGCCTCAGATTATGAAACAAAAGGCAGATAGACCGTGAAAAAAGCAAATACAAATTCAAAAGCAAACGCTTAATAGTCTCCTGATTGTATTCGCTTTTGACTTTGTATTTGTTTTTTTTTTTAACGTTGCGGCGTTTCGTGCTGTACTGACTCGTGTCAGTACAGAACGAAACGCGTTGTAGGTATTCGCTTTTGAATTTGTATTTGCTTTTTTGGCTTCACTCTCAGTGTACCTCGCGGTCTATCTACCGTTTTTTTACCCGACTGCGCCAGAAGGAGGGTTATGTTTTTCGGGTGTATGTATGTATGTATGTATGTATGTATGTATGTATGTATGTAAATTTCTTTGGCACGCTCTGTAGCCCAAACGGCTCAATGAATTTTGACTTGAGAGGTGTCGTTTCATTCGTCTTAATTGTGTGAGTGACACAGGGTACATCAAAATTAGAAAAATTACACTGTCCGATTTTTGGCGACATATTAGTGTTTTCAAAAAATATATTTTTCCTCAAAACCTATCGAGTGTAGTATCAAAATAAAGGGTTTTATAAATAGCTTACAAATATATAAACCACTTATATGTTTAAATGTAATTTGGAATGAGAAATGCTAAAAAACCACAAATAAATTAAGGTTCGTTCCCTTTGAGTTCCTTTACGTTTAGTCTGAGAGTTTTTAGCTTGAAAGGTGTCGTTTCAATCGTCTTAATTGTGTGTGTGACACTGGGTACATCAAAATTATAAAAATTAAACTGGCCCATTTTTGGCGACATATTAGTGTTTTCAATAAAAATATTTTTCCTCAAAACCTATCGAATGGGGTATTAAAACAAAGCGTTTTATAAATAGCTTAGAAATATATGTACAACTATTTGTTTAATGTAATTCGGAATGAGAAATGCTAAAAAACAACAAATAAATTAAGGTTGGTTCCCTTTAAGTTGAGTTCCTTTACGTCGAGTCTGAGAGTCTATTGCTCTAGCAAAATATTGCTATTTTACGCTATCTAATTCCGTTATGTCGAGTTTATATAATAAGTACAGTCAGGATATAAATTAAAAGCCAGTATCATTAAAATATTGTTTTATTATTTGTTTTTTAACGTTTCTCTACACTATTCTTTACTTACTATGATGATATGAATGTTTTCGAGAATATGGCGGTTTAGCGATTTCTTGCAGCTTTGAAGAGGTTCCGAGAGGCTCAGAAGTATTATCTTCACAATGATCCTTTTTTAACTCCCGATCCTTGCGGCTCTTCGCCATGTAAACTCCTGACGCCATTTAGGACATACGAGCGTAAAATGAGGTCATGGTGGGAAAAGCCAGGTGCAAAATACTGATCATGAGTGGACTCAAGAGAGGGACATAGTGTTGGGACTAAGTCGAGCCACGTGTCCATACCCTGAGATATTAAAACAAGTAGGTTGCATAGGAAGAACATAAGCGACTAAAAGACTCGATGATATGTAAGAGTTTACGGGAACGAGAGGTTGGTTTTTCATATTCTTTGTTAAGATGATATTATCTTTGACTGATATTATCCATATCATAGGTGTCAAAACCCTACTTGGTGATGTCTATTAATGTCCGCCCGCCATTGACTACTTTCGCAACCTTGAGAATCAGTAGGGTCAGTGTATGCACATTGCTTCATCATGGGCGATTTCAACACAGACCTTGCGCAGCCAACCTGTCGTTCCCGTAAACTCTTACATATCATCGAGTCTGTTAGTCTCTTATGTTCTTCCTCTGCAACCTACTCGTTTTAATATCTTAAGGAATGAGACGTGGCTCGACTTAGTCGTAACGACCTGTCCCTCTCTTGAATTGGAAATAGGTACCAACTCAGGAGAGACACCGTAAAGTGAAGAAGAAGAGGCAATGTTTTTTAAAGGAAAGTCTCTACGACGATAATTAAATAGCAACACAACCACCTTCTTTCCAATTCTAGCGTTACGGATAAAAACGAAACCGGAAAGTGGGGTACATGGTAGAAAGAAGATTGAGGTTTGTACCAACTCTTACAAATCAGAACGGCGTGAACGTTGGCATTAGAAAAGGTGTCTTACAGATCACTGTAGTAACTTGGCACACATTGGGCATTGCTATGGCAGACATTAAACAAATGGTATTTCTATGGACTGAAGCTCCGACGCACAAAGTCAGCAAGGGTGTCGGTTATTGAACTAAAAGTTGCATCAGCGGAAGAATTAAAGGAAGCATTGGAAGTAAAAATGCGACTAAGTTATAATTAAACCTTTTGGTGGTACACCAATATCTGTGCACCACCCACCAACAACACTAGTAGGACAATACATAGGTAACAACATGGAAGAGAAAAATATAAATAAATGTTCAGTCAGTTTAAGGTTTAGGTTAGTTCAAGGTTTGGGGCCGATGGGCCCGCTAAGCTTGGGGACCTGGTGCACTGCACCACCTAGCCCTCCGATAGCTACGCCACGGAAAAGCGGGGTACAGAAACTCGACGTTAAGGGAGTGAAAACGGGACAGAAATCGTAGACTCTACGTAGGGATAATAGAAGTGAGGTAAGGTTCTCAGCTCAACGTAAAGGTAAAGAGACTCGACGTGAAGTTTTCTAAATTCTAAATTGATTCACTGCGAAAACTAAAAAGATTAAAATAAAATAAATTATTAAAAAAAACAAAAAACCCGACTGCGTGAAAAATTGTTAAACTCAAAAGAGAGAAATAAGTGAAAATTTAAATATTTTTTTGGTTTTGAATCATCGTGGTTGACAGTGTTCACAAAGGCAGTCGGAGGCATCAAAAATGTACAATATGTTTCAAATCCGTTGAAAGTGTCTAAACTTTAACTTAATGCCTCCGACTGCCTTTGTGAACACTGTCAACCACGATGATTCAAAACCAAAAAAATATTTAAATTTTACCGATTATGTTTGAAATAAAAAGATTTAATTTTATTTATTTATTGTTTTATATGTACAAATATTGAAACTATAGATAACCACACCTCATAGAAAGGATACAAAGATGACGTGTGTTGGTTCTTTTAAGCAGGACTGAACCCATTCTTTATCTGAGTACATCATCAAATACCATGTTCAACAATACTATTAAAAAATCAAACAAAGTTTTACTATTTCTAAACGGATTATCGCTCGTCAAAATGTTTATATTCGTGGAGCTATCACTATAAATCAGTGTGGACTGTACCAGGCACGGTTTTAAATGAATAGCCTTTGTTGAGCCTGCGGTTTCGAACAAGGTATATTTATTTATTTCTGACTAGCTTGTCCCTTCGAGTTTGCCTGAGCAGATTTCAGAATTAAGACAAGGTTAAAATAAACTCATTGGAACACAAAAACTGGATAAATAATATCAATATGTGCCAAATTTCAGCTAAATAAAAGAGTAACAAACAAACACCCATCCAACATCCACTCACCATCCATCCAGCATTCATCCATCGTCAATCCCAAAGCTGCGTGTTTATAGGCGTTTGTAGTAGCATTAAAAATAACAATTTTTCATTTCGTCGCACATTATGTTAAAATGAAAGCCCAATTCTGTATTACAATTAGACCATTCAAAGTCACTTTTGAATGTAACCACAAGAAAAAGTAATTACATTTTGTTGCCTCTTCCAAAAGAAGAAATGGGCAAGAAATTCCATACTTATTCTTCTGAACTATTTGTTTTCAACATTAATTCACAGCGACTGCCTATCTGACCTACATAACCCAGTTACTCGGTTATTCGATACTCCTTAGTAAGACTAATTATCAGACTTTCGATATTCTGACTACTGGTAACAACTGTCAAAGATCTGCGAATGACAGCCGGGACCAAAGGTTTTAGGTATTTTCCGAGGCACAGTGGTACCACGCCAGCAACTTCCAATCTTCGGGTGGCTATGGTGGCATTTTGACCTGGAAAACAAGGCGTCGATCGTAGGAAATAGTCTTGGGTAAGGAACCTATGAGATTGAACTGGTATCTCGAGCACCGCAGAACTATTCCACCTCGCGATAGAAAAGGAAAACCATGCAGAGCTGACTGCCAACCTTCTGGTGGCTACTGAAAAATTTCTAATGGAAAAATCCAAAATAATTGTGGCCTGGAAAGCAAGGTGTCGGTCGTAGAAGGTCTTGGCTAAGAAACCCACGAGAACTATTCCAACTCGCGAAAGAAAATAAAAACTATGCAGAGCTGACTGCCAATCTTCGTAGTTCGGAGATGAACTAGAAGAAGAAGACTAAAGCTCTATCCACACATATCAGGGCCGTGCCTGGAACGTGACAGGGCCGTGGCTGTGCTAAGGACGTGCATCCGAGTCCCGTCAGGGACTTTTTGTTCACACACGTCAGAGATGTGACCGAACCGTGGAAAGGCCGCGACCTTCCATTTCTGCCCCTCAGTCACCATTTTGTTTTATACAAAACGCAAAATCGTGCAAAACGGTATATATGCGTACCGCCTCTTTATTACAACACAAAATATTTTCAATCTGTATCAAAATAAATGGCGACGGATAAATACGAAGGATGGCTTCCGTCCGAAAAATAATTAGCGTGTGTTGTGTGTAGTGTGTAAACCTTTTAAGTGATTAAAAGTGACAAATAAAAAACCGAGTAATTAGCAACAGAGATCAAGAACTTAACAGCCTCTATTAAAATCTCGTCATTCATTTTTTTTATCTAACGCCAACGTGCTTGGAAGATATCGGCTACACCGTGCACGTCACGGCGTCAGACCGGGCACTGAAGCTCCGTTGCCGGTCTGGACACGAACGTGTGTGAACGAGTTCACATAAAATGTTCACACCGATATTTTTTTGAGCACGTGACGTGGCTCGTGGGTCCCAGGCGGTGTGGATAGCCTTAACACTTTCGACCGACCTCGAAATTGAACCCCTCGCTCAGAGCCAAAGACACGAGTCTACTATGTATGTAGATAGGGTATATATATTACATAACTCAAACACGCGATTCCGTCTATATTTAAATTGATGACCGTCCCCAAACGCAGAGGGATATGATTTATTACTCAATAATTATGATTTATTACCGAACCGAATTGTATTGAAAACGTTTCAGCAGTTTATGACTTCTTGAGTGGCTTATGATTTAAGTTTTATTGGTTTCGACAGAGCTTATGTCAGTATTTCTTGAAAGGAAAAGGTTTAGTTTTTTGTTGTTCTAGCTGCTGCCCAAGTTTTCGTCCCGGCTTTTTTTGTTTTTTTTTTTTTTGGGGGATGGGGAAGGATGAGGTCCAAAGTCAAAGTCAAATCATTTATTTCAATTAGACCATTAAAAGGCACTTTTGGACGTCACATTAGGAAAATTGAATCTAGTTGCCCAGTCCAAATGGTAGTTTCCTATGGAGAAGAATGGGCAAGAAACTCCTTTCATACTCTTTTAAAAGAAAATGTTTACAATATTTTGTACTTACAGAAATTATATAATTATACGTGAATACCTTGCATAAAAACCACTAGTAAGCACAAAGTATTAAAATCTAGAAATGACAGCTAAGTTATGTATACATATACAAAGTGTTCACATATTTACAAATATTGAAACGGTAAACAACCACTCCTCATATTTCAACCACAACACAGAACAACCACTTACGAAAGATTCACATTTGGATCAATGGTTTAGGAAGTCGCTAAGTAAAACCTGTACGGATCGAGCGGCCATAGTTAAGCTACGTTTGCTGAGGTCGGTTTGTTGATGGGTGACCATCCATTTAATATCACCGCGACCCCTCAGTGCTTCGGAAAGCACGTAAAGCCGTTCTTCTCTGCGCCTAATTTCTCCCTGGTCGTGTCGGATTGGCACCCCATTGAACTAAGAGAGTTAGGGAAGAGGGTTTGTACATGTGTTTGTCCACACATTTGTGCACTATCATAATCTTCTGCGTTAGTCTCCAAAGAGATTGGCCACCGTGACCAAAATTTGATCAGTCTGTTACAATCTCCCTCGGTGAACACCTATGTGAAGTGAGCTGTCATCCGATTGTAGTGCTTTGTTTGTAAATGCCTAGCGTCGGAGACGGATGACTGGCACTGATATATGTTCATTCTGTTACAATCTCCCTCGGTGAACACCTAGGTGATGTGAGCTGTTATCCGATTGTAGTGCTTTGTTTGTAAATGCCTAGCGTCGGAGACGGATGACTGGCACTGATATATGTCCATTATGTTACAATCTCCCTCGGTGAATACCTAGGTAAAGTGAGCTGTCATCCGATTGTAATGCTTTTTAAGTCCGTAGCATCGGGACAGATGACAGCACTTCACCTAGGTGTTCACCGAGGGAGATTGAATCAGAATATACTCAAATTATAGTTCATTTGTCTTTTATTTATTGTCATTTTGTTAGTAAGTGGTAATCTCTGCAAGTGTCAGATTAAGAAAACCCGTTCCATTGATAGAAAGGTCCAATATTGCCAGTGAGCACGCATAGTAAGTTTTCATTTATTGCATGTATGATGTTGTTGTACTATTTGAATTGAATTCTAAGAACGCAGCAGATCTCTAGCAACGATCGCTACACATTAAATCAAAGGCTTACGTTTTATTTTCTTTATCTACTTTACACTTGCGATTAATAGGAGGATTCCTCTGTGGCGTGTCACAGCAAACATTGATAGCATATATCGCATTGTTCTTTACAAACAGATCGATGATTTGTAGATTTTCCTAACAAATGTATGCTGCAATTTTGCAGTCAGAAAATTGTTTTGTGAAAATAATAATTCCATTCTATCCTATTACATTATAAACGCAAAACTTTGTGAGGTTAGCCGTTTTTTTTTATTTAATTTGCTTTGTGCGGCTGTGGTATCACTGCGACCAGGGTTGATCTATTGTGATCGCCGCTTGTTTTGGTTAGAGATCGCCACCAAACCCTGCAGCTGAGATGAACTGCAGGATCTGCTTTGGAGCAACCTCTATTAATTCATCCAGGCTTAACAGGTGTTTGCCCAGATGATTGTTGCGCTTGTGCATTCGTACTCCGCATTTCCCCAGAAGGTGAACTGGCGTTTCGTCAGCCTCCTCATAGCGTCTGCAGGTTCGCGTATCACTTAGCCCCAGGCAGAACATGTGCTTGTTCAAGCAGCAATGTCCTATACTGGCTCTAGCCACAATGCGCAAGTTGTTCCTACTGAGTGCTAGGACTTGGTTACTAAGCCTTCTGTCATAGGCTTTGATAAGTGCTTTCGAGTGTAACATCCCCGGAAACTCCTTCCATAACTTGATGGAAGTTTCGAAGCATGCTTTAGTCAGGGCGCTCTGAGCTAGGTTTTTTGGTATGCCACAGAAGGGCTCCGAACCCTGCTGCGTGATGTGCGCCCCCGCCCTTGCAAGCTCATCGGCACGTTCATTGCCAGTGATACCTGCATGCTCAGGCACCTATCTTAACATTACTCTATTCTTATTATGGCCGGATTTATGTTTGGTACTCTTTTATGCATAAATAGCTGAACGGGATTAGCTAAAATTTGGCTTACGACACAAATACATTGTATCAACTGGCATATTATGACATTATGTGTATTCTTTGGCTTTTACTTTATGTGTATTCTTTGTTGGAGATCCTAAGTAAAGAAATAAAATAAAAGGTCAAAATTGTTAGGGTTCCGTACCCAAAGGGTAAAAACGGGATCCTATTACTAAGACTCTTCTGTCCGTCTGTCACCAAACAGACAGTTGACAAATTTTTACAGATGATGTATTTCTGTTAGCGCTATAATAACAAATAGTAAAAACAGAATAAAATAAGCGTTTAAGGGGGGCTCCCATACAACAAACATGACTTTTAGTCGTTTTTTGCTCAATGTCTAATGTTGTATAGATAATGGTACGGAACCATTCGTGCGCGAGTCCGACTCGTACTTGGCCATTATTTTTACTTTTCACTCAATTGTTACGAGTAGTTTGCTAGGAGTTACTGAGTTCTAAATGGGAGTAATTAAGTTTCAGTTAAGTACTGGTACAAGGACGTATTAGTGTAAGAGTAATTGAGTATGGGTGAAATTAATGGGTCAATATTAGTTCCCAAATAATGTACAATACATCTAATGGTCTCATTATGTTGGTAGTAAGTAATTAAGTAAGTAAAGTTATTCTTTTGTGGAAAATTGGAGGAAGTGTTCTTTATAACAGTGTACCGATTTAATAACTTCTCTTTTATTTAGTGTAATACTTAATTCAACGTAGTGATGTTATTAACTTTTACTTATTCATTGTGTGTTTCTGAACAGAGAGGAATGGGAAAGAGAAAGGCACCTTCCTTTCTTTTTTTTAGCATTTTTTCCTAACTATGTTGGAGTTGGATTCCAGTCTAACCGGATGCAGCTGAATACTAATGTTTATACGGAGTGACTGCCCAGTTACTGGGTAACACGATAACCTGACTGGTGAGACTGGTTGTCAGATTTTCTAGCTTCTACCTACCGACAGGCGGGACCAACGGCGTTACGTGCTTTTCAAGGCACGGAGGGTTTCGGTATGAAATGAATGGTTACTCGACATTCACGGACCGACCGAGATAAGGGCAGCTTAACCTTCGTGACCGGTCATTCAGCTCCAAGACAACCAGAGTGGGTGACAGCTGGCCACAAGTCAGTACGTTGATATCTTGCGGTTCCATCTTAAAATTGAAGTGCGGCCTACCGCACGCCTCTTTGCGGTCAGCCGCAAGTGCGTTTAGATCGTAAATTAAGCTCATTATCATGCACTTTATATTCTTCCGTCTTCTCAAAAGGCTATATGGGTGAGTTGTAAAGAAAGCGATAATTTGAATACACTGGCGCTCATATTATGAAACAAAATGCAGATAGACCGTACGGAACACTGAGAGTGAAGCCAAAACAGCAAATACAAATTCAAAAACGAATATCTACAACGCGCTTCGCACTGTACTGATACGAGTCAGAAAGCACGAAGCGAAGCATCGTTAAAAAAAAACAAATAATAATACAAATAAAAATTCAAAAGCGAATACAATCACGAGATTGTAGGGGAACACCCAAATATTCCGAATTTCGATATTCCGATTTTCAAAAGTCCGAATTTCATAACACCTAAAAATTGTAATCTCTATTATTTAAAATCACGAAATTTATTTTACCGAATGTCGTAAATCCGATTTGTTTGTTTTCCGATTTTCATATGTTCGAAGAATCAAATGCTCGATGAGTTCTCGGTCCGAAAAACGAAATTCCGAATTTCAATATTTCGAATAAACTGTTAAAATTACGATTCTGATTCAATTCAGCTACGCATATATATTCAAAATGGTGTCCCCTTGTTTCGCAGACAGAAATTTCATAGAATTTCGTTTCCCAGAAAATGTTTCATATAATATTTGGTTCTTGTATTTTTATTTCGACTATTATTGTTTCAAAGACTATTTACTTGAATGAAACATATTTCACAGAAACACAATTCAAAGAATTTTTAATCAAATTTTTTTGTTTAACAAACTTATCAAACAGTAGAATTACTTTTTAACAAATATTGTTTATTCAGTGTATTTTTCTATGGAATTTATTTCAACAAAAATATATAGGTATAAAAAGAAAGACAATAACAAAAATAATCTTAAAAAGTCAATATGTTGTGCTACAAAAGTTAATGACAGAAACGAATTGCTGTGAAACCGACTCCACGTAGTCTTGTCTGCCCTACCCCTAGAGTGTAATTTAAATTCGCGTAGGCGTGGAGGGGCGAGGCGGCCAGCGAGCTGAGGAGCAGGTGGTTTTAACGCCCGCCGCCGCGGCTGAGGCTGACGATAAGCTCGCGTGGTACCGCCGGAGTCCCGCAACGCCGTAGCCGTGACAGAAACCATGCCTGCTGCATGTTGCATGTTCGCTTGCATGCTCGCTTGCATGATGCATGCTTGCTTGCACGCTGCATGCTTGCTTGCATGCTGCATGCTTGCTTGCACGATAACGATATAGATAATCGGAATTTAAATAATCGGAATTTAAATAATCGGAATTTTAATAATCGGAATTTTAATAATCGGAATTCGTATTTTTGATATATCGGAATTTTCATTATGTCGGACTTTTTGTTATTCGATCTTTTGAAACTCGGTGTTTTGAGAATAGTAATTATAAACGTTCGGAATTTTGAAATTTTAGTATTATAAAAATAGGATGAATGATAAATCGGAGTTGCCATATTAGGAATTTTGAACTATTCGGAATGATGAAAATCGGTATTTTGAAATTCGTATTTCTGACTTTCGGAATAAAGTTTTTCGTATTTATGTAGTGTACCCGATTGTAGGTATTCGTTTTTTAATTTGTATTTGCTTTGGTGGCTTCACTCGCAGTGTTCCGCGCGGTCTATCTGCCTTTTGTTTCATAATCTGAGCACATTTAACAAAAATAATATGTCTTATAAAATTTGAGCTTGAGTTAAAATTAATGCAACTGTTACTTAAACAGACAGTCACCGTTGGAATCTACTTGTAATGCAGATTTATGTAGAGTTAAGTCAGTTGCAGTTAAAGATGACGTCTTTTAATGCAATCATGATAATTTGGAATTGCAAAGTTGGTATTTAAATTGAGTTGAAGATAAAGATGTGCGAGTGATATGCAGATAGTGAGGAGATATTTTACCAGTTTTCAGTTTCAATAAAGGTTTATTTATTTATCTGTGGTTAAATTGACCCATCATTTAGAGAGTAAACAGACAGACATCAGAAATTGAGTACTAATGCAATATATAGAACATTGCCCAGCCATACCTACAAACAAACAAAAAGATTTAATTATCTACACTATACCAAAATAACAGACTGTACAATGTCGTGTCTACAAGATACGAAAACTAAAAGCAGTTTCCAGAGCACGTTCGACGCGGGAAAAAGTAAGAAACAGTGTTTCGGAGGGAGGCGGGGCGTGTCGCTACTGTACGGTATTACTAATATTTATACTGTAGCGCAGCTATTGGGCAAAAAGTTTTATTTTTTATTTATTTAGCAGTTACTCTTTGGATGTCAATTATAATCCATGGTGCTTAGCAACTGGGTTTCTCCCAGTTGTAAACGTCCCTTTGTGCCTATTGGCCTAGTTCTGTTCTGTCTCCTGCTTGATTTGGAGGGAAGTGGAAAATGTGTTTTTCTTACTCCTCCGATGTTCTTTTCTGATTAATTTCGTTGCGGGATCCAAGACAGTTGAATCGTTTCTCTGGGACTCGTCGAGCTTCATTGCTCTGGCGCTTTTCTGGTGGTCGCCACTGTTGATCCTGGCTTACAGGAGTTACAGTGGTTAGGGAATAGTGAGGCGGGCTTGTCCCAAAAAAAAAAAAAAAGTTACTCTTTGGAAGACCAATGTAAGATAGAAATGCAAATTAAACTTACTCTACTGTCACTGATAACAAAACTTTTTTTTTCTATTGCTATATTATATTGTATCCACGGCCTGTCGTGCAGCCGGAGTGCGGGGTCGCATAGCGCGGCACGCGAATATTAATGACATTATCCGTCGTGCTCTCGTCGCCATCGGTGTTCCGGCTGTTTTGGAACCCAACGGTATGGCCCGCGACGATGGCAAGAGACCGGACGCCATGTCATTATTCCCATGGAAGTTGGGTAGGCCTTTAGTGTGGGACGCTACGTGCGTCGATACTCTTGCGCCATCCCATCTTCCTAGTTCAGCGTGCTGTGCTGGTGCTGCTGCTGCGGCTGCAGGAAACCTCAAACGGCGAAAGTATAGTATCCTAAGCGATAACTTTATTTTCGAGCCGTTTGGGGTTGAAACCCCCATCTACTTTTTAAGGAATTTTCCAAAAGGTTGGTTGACACTTCCCGTGATCCAAGAGCTGGTTTTTACCTCGGACAGAGGTTAAGCATTGCCATCCAACGTGGCAATGCCGCCAGTCTCTTGGGCACATTCCCAGTTGACGACGATGTGGGTGAATTTTTTGATGCCTTATTGTCTTAGTTTTTTTTTTAGTTTAGTAGTTATAGGTTTTTTATTTTTTTATTTTTTCGTGTACATTGTATAAAAATAAATAGTGATATTTAGGAAGAAAATTAGCAATAAAAAATATAATAACAATACTTACTCAAAATAGATAAAATAAATCAAATTATTTATAACTTCTTTGTGCAAAATCCCTAAACAATACGTTCAAAGAGAGAGTACTGAGAATCTAATAATAAGAAAAACAATAAAAAATTAATATCTGTAAACATAGCAACTCCAATAGAACAATAATAATTTTGTAAACCGAAAATGGTAAAGGTCACATAATTTACTACGCCGTAGACCCAGCTACGCGCTACATCGCTACGCTGCTACGCAGCTACGAATTCCATAGGCGTTCATAACATTACAAATACCCCAATTAAATTTGAAATAAACTTCATCCCGTCTTCAAAAGGGGCACTGACAGAGAATTCTTAATTATTTTAGAGTCTTTGCAAAGACTAATTATTCTAGATGACTAGAATGGAGCGAACTGATTAGCTTGGTTCAAAATGGTTGCTCAATTGAAATATTGAGAGAAGGTTTAATTACTTACATACTGCTGCTGCTGCTGCTGCTGCTTGCTTACATACTGTCACTGGCTGTATTATGTTTGAACCATAATAGGTAGAAACGTGTTTTTTTTTATAGACAAAGAAAGCTTTAAACAAGCTTAATTAACAAGTAATAAAAATACACCAGAAATCAAAATTAATAGGGTCCCCATACAAGAAATATGTTCTTTCTGTGCATATTGTTACTCAATCTTTAGGTACCTATGTATACTGTAATTTTGCAATGCCTAAGGCATTAAGTCCGCCATTGTACCTTTACATGAAGTATAAAAAAAAAAAACATTTTTAACGCAGATTAAGTTATCTATCCCTTGTTTGAATTAATGATGTTTTTTTTATACATGTCACTTCATGGGTTGCCGAGATGCGAAGCACCGGATCCTCTTCATAATGTGACATAGTTTTGGGTAGGTGTGACACTGTCGCGAATATTTAAACAAAAGATGATTTAAATCAAAATATTTTATTATGAGTAACAGCTATAAGAAACAAACACGTGCGTTGGTACTGCTCTCAACTCTGCTACTGGTCTCAGCTCTCTAGTCTCAGGGGTATGATTTTGTAAGGCCTCATTCTAAACTTCGAATCTGAATCCGCTGTGAGTTTCTTGATTGGCATTCTAAAAACTCGGTTGATAATTCGAATTTACACTAGCGGCGCCACCCTTGCGAGCGTGTCAGCGAGTTGAACTAAATTGACAGGGAGATTTTGACAGATAACGTATGAGATGACGTACGAAGTGGCATTCTGTAAGGTAATTTCCCCGTCACTTCGACGCTCACTTCGCACTCGAACCCGATTAAAAGTGTCAAATATATAAAGGTAATTTGAACTTTATGCGAAGTGAGAGTGAATAGCGATGTGAGATGCGAGTTGTTGTTCGAATTTTACAGAATCGACCTACAGCTCTCTAGTCTCAACACTCTCGCCCCGCCAGCTAAAGTCAAAGCATTTGTTTCAATTAAACATTTTACAGGCACTTTTGAATTTTCAAAGAGTCAGTTAGTTAGTCAGAAAAATTAAGCTAGTTCCTCGTTCCAAAACGTAGCGTAGGTCTCTATGGAGAAGAACGTGCAGGAAACTCCACGGGCACTCTTTTAAATCAAGTTTTTACAAAATACTGATTACATTATTCACGTTGCTTCTGTATGTAAAAACAATGCAGGTGAAGACCAGTTCTCACTGCATTCCCTCCACCGACGATATCGTGTCCAAGCGGTGGGGCGCGCTTGCGTTACCGGTCACGTGATTATTCGTTTTCGAAACAAATTGTTAGATGGCGCTGTCTATTGTACCGCAGCGCCATCATCCACGGCATACCTAATATACTCGTATATTCTAATAAACTTGCGTTTGGCTGCAACTTACCTCATCTTAAGTGATGACGCGGCCTAAGGTGGAGCACGCTTGCCTAGGATGAACCGGTTCGCTCGTGCCTTGAATATACCCAGATTATATTTATCGGGGAACAGAGAGACAGACAGTGAATTTCACAGTCTGGCAGGTCGCACAATAAATGTGTAAATTGAATTGTTACAGCTGAATATCTATGTAACACATTTGGGATAATATTAAATTAGTTTGACTTAACATAAACTCAACACCTAAAGGAGAAACCCGTTTCTGGGCCTAACCGTTCCACGAATCAGATTTGCACCAAAAAACTCGTCTTTTTTTCTTTATTAACCCATTTAAATCTTAGCCTCAATAGCAATGGCCAACTGTAGCAAATAAGTAGATTTCTATTTTTTTGTTTCAAACAACTTTTGTAAACAATTAAAACTCTTATTTCATTATATTTCACTAACTTCACAAACGCTGGCATTAAATCAATAGAGAGTAGCCTAAGAATATGATCGATTTCAAGGAAATCGATACTATTTCAAATAATAAAATAATACTCCATTGTATTAGTATATATTTGTTTAGGTATAAAAATCATTTCAATATTAAAAAAGCTAATATACTTATAACAATCAATAAATGATTAATGCCATAATATAACCATCTAAATAATAAAAAAATTAGCACTCGATAAAATCGATTGCACTACGTATTGCACTAGTAAACTGCAAATGTCAATGTGATATCTGTCAACAATCAATAGTGTCACAGAGTACTTAGTAGTTGTCATTCGCTTTTCGTATTTTTGAGGAAGTTAATGTTTTTTTTTTCCATATTTCTCGGGATTTTTAATTCGACTTCTGGTTGAATTCTAGACTCCGAAATTCATTGCTTTCTGACTGACCCTCGTTTGAACATTGGCACTGTACCCTGCCACTCCTGCTGACCTTTTCTGGAAACAGCATATCAGTATTTTGCTCTTTTGTGAACATCATGAGCCTGTGCCTTGCCTGTGAATTAATTGCAGAATAGCAACGGACCATTGCAATAAAATGGGAAGGCGAAGATTGGAAGATAAAATGATTTTTCAATTGTACAGGAATGTAATGGGGCCTCAAACGGTAAGTAGGTACATATCCAATGTTCTTGATCATAACATTTTGGTACTATGTAATTATTTAATAAAATCAAACTGAATGGTTTGATCGCTTGTTGTCTGTTGATAGTTTTATTTTATAAAAGATACCAGTATGTGCAACAAAATCATTTTCTAAGACATGTGACATCACCTATCCAGACTGAACCTGCTTGGTTAATTAAGGCTTTTTATCTCTCCCAGGAAGGAGGCCTGTGTCCTTGCAGTGGGAATGTAATAAAGCCTCTTATGTTTACTCAAATGTGGAAGTCCGTTGTTTAATAGTCTATAATGATACATGTTTGTTTTAGGATACAGATTATATCGGCCAAGCTTCCTGGAATCATGCCAATGCTGTATCTCTTGATGGAAATAGACTAGAAGAGAGTGAGCAACAAGACACCAACATTAACGAGTGTGTATTCACTGTGAACGTTCTCGTCAGAGAAGAGTTTTTTGCCATCAACTTTGAACTGGTAAAGTGCAAGAACGCAGAATACATGAAGTTATAAGAGAATGGATCCTATCATGCACGGTTAGTATCTTAGTTTTATTCACAGTTTATTAGTAACATTCTTTAGTTGAGTTTTCATAACAAGGGCATTAAAAAAAATTATTTGGTATGCTAAAACATTTATGAGAATTAAAATAACATTGTGACAATAGTCAAGCTTCTGAATCATTATTTCCCATTTGTAGGATTTATTTAGATCAGACTTTTACTTTTCAAAGTGGGCAATATCACATCACATATCTATAATAAAAATATAATAATATCTGGGGACATTTCACACACGGCCATCTGACCCCAAACTAGGGAGACCCTGTACTATGAGTTTCAGACAGTTGATATACATACACAAATACATTTTTTAAATACACACATATATAGATAAACAACACCTAGACACAAGGCAAACACAAGTGCTCATCACACAATTATTTACCTATACAGGCACCCTTTAATATAGAGAAATTATTTTCAGGTGGGTCCTTCAAGTGTTGTCTGTCACTCTTGTTGGGTGCGAGCAAATAGGATATAATCATCAATCAGAATGAGGAATGTCCTATTCCTCATTTACAAGAAGCTCCAACTAGGCAAGAAACAAATTCTGCGGCAAGGACACCTACTGTTGGAACTCTTATTGTTTTGCCCGATTATTATAGAGCTGTTGAAACTGAAAGTGTGTTTTGTCAAAGACATGAAAGAAACCGAATAACAAATACTTTAATTTTTGTTACTCAAAATGTAACTATTATGAACCTCCAAATAATCGTTTTTGTGGTATTCACTTAACTTGCACATCATGGAACTTTCTTAAAGATATTAGTAATAATATTATCAATACATTTAGTGCAAATCAAGTCCAAGTTATGTTTTCATTAAAAGATTCAGGCAGATATTGAATGAAGTACCTGAGTTTATGAACCTAAAAAGGGGATCTACTAGATTAGCTGCTTATTTAAATAAACTTAGGACCGGGGACTCCGATGACTGTTTGTCAATACTTTGCAAATTCCTATAACTACTTTAGGCCCCATCACTTAGGACTTAATCATTTTAATAAGCAACAAATAATTGAAAGAAATCTCCGTATTCCAAATGAATTGTTTGGTAACCATAATGGTGATGTAAAACCTATTGTTGTCTAAGATGGATAATAAATTAATGTAGGATGCATTTCGTTTATGTATTAGTCGACAACTCTCTAAATGAAAGGGATGCTATAATTGAATATTATTGCACATGTATCGTTGACAAATGAACGGTTGGTTGCTGTGCCCACAAAATGGGCACGGCACCATGGTAGTCAATTGCCTCCTGCACAATTTCTAGATACTGTTTTTTTATATTATGATAATCCTAATGTAAAAAGTGATTAATAAAAGCATTTATCAGAATAAAGTGTTTTTTTTTAATTTTTATTTTACTATAATTATTATTACAATCTCATGTAATCTGAGAATCTATCCAATCCCCTAGTAGATGCAATATTAACAAATACACGCCAGTTTTGATGTAAATGGGCCTTGTCTAATAAATATAGTTTTCACTATAATCTTAATAATAATAATGCATTCGAGCAGATATATTCGATTGCAGTAATATGAAAAATTAAATTATAATTTGCAGCTAGATCCTGAAGATCTTTTGTTTTGTTATCTGGTTTTAGGGTGTTTACATTTATATCGCCTAAAAGAATAATTTTTTTCTTTTTATATTTATGGTTTATGTAGAAAAGTACTGCAGTCTTAGTGAAAACTATATTTACTTATTTTCTGATATTAATATATCAGATCAATCTGAAGTCACCCCTGAGCTCTTTGTATGTAAGTACCTAAAGCCTCATTGTGATAAGCTGCAGGCGCTGCAGCACGGCATGGGCGTTCTAGATTTACGTAGGAAACAAAACCTCAAACATGTTATTTTCTCATATGTAAGTAGTTAAGTACTCATATCATTTATTGCATTCCACGATGTTTTAAGTTGTTTACATTTTATCGTTATGAGCTAGGCACAATCGTGGACCCTGTAGAGCACAGCAACATAGCTAATTAGTACACAAAATAAAAATAAAACAACAGCAACCCCAACTCAACCAACCTAACCTATAACTCAAATAATAAAAATAACCTAAAATGTAGGTAAAAATTGACTTATTTACAAATTTGGCCATTGTTGGGAGACGTGAAAATTAAGCTGGTGAATCCTTCCTAAATGCCCTAATTTCTGGCCTAATTCGAGCCCTGTAACGCCAGGCCCGAGTTTCTATGGAGTTTGGGTTTCTCCTTTATAGACGGAGTCGGTAACAGAATATCACATTTGTTTTTATATTTGACAACGTATTTTTTTATTAAAACGGGATATAAAGTATTAAAATGTATATATAGGTCACAATGTAATCCCCCGAAAAGTTCACAACGAATGGCTGAAGTTGATATACATATAAAAGGTCTAGTTTGAACTTTTAAAAACTATGCTTGTATCTAAAAAACAATATTATCAACAGACTTAAGTCGGATTAGATCAAACTTGTTTAAGTCATATCTTGGGAATAAATCCGTCGTACTCTAGATTTAGAAAACTGAGATCGAATTTGAATCCCGGAATAACTTAACTTAATAACTTTACTCTCGGATAATCTATCTAATGAAAGAAAGAAACAAACCATTTATTCACGAGAGAGTGACGCACATTACAAAAATATTTTTACAACAAGAAGCAGGTGGCGATATTAGCAACAGGTGGCGGTGTTAGCCGCAGGTGGCAATATTAGGAACAGGTGGCGATATTAGCAACAGGTGGCGGTTTTAGAGCCGCAGGGGGCAACCACGCAGCAACCCGCGCTGTCCGCCCGACGCCGAGGAGTATGAGCGGGTGAGCGACTGTGCTTAGTAGCTGGCGGTGTTAGCAACAGGTGGCGATATTAGCCGCAGGTGTCGATATAAGCAACAGGTGGCGATATGAGACACAGGTGGCGATATTAGCCGCAGGTGGCGATATTAGCAACAGGTGTCGATATTAGCCGCAGAGGGCGGTGTTAGCCACAGGTGGCGATATTAGCAACAGGTGTCGATATTAGCAACAGGTGGCGATATTAGCCGCAGGTGGCGATATTAGCCGCAGGTGTCGATATTGGCCGCAGAGGGCGGTGTTAGCCACAGGTGGCGATATTAGACACAGGTGGCGATATTAGCAACAGGTGGCGATATTAGCCGCAGGTGGCGATATTAGCCGCAGAGGGCGGTGTTAGCCACAGGTGGCGATATTAGCAACAGGTGGCGATATTAGCCGCAGGTGGCGATATTAGCCGCAGGTAGCGATATTAGCCGCAGGTGGCGATATTAGCCGCAGGTGGCGATATTAGCTGCAGGTGGCGATATTAGCCGCAGGTGGCGGTATTAGCAACAGGTGGCGATATTAGCCGAAGGTGGCGTTGTTAGCCTCAGGGGGCGATATTAGCCGCAGGTGGCGATATTAGCCGCAGGTGGCGATATTAGCCGCAGAGGGCGGTGTTAGCCACAGGTGGCGATATTAGCAACAGGTGTCGATATTAGCAACAGGTGGCGATATTAGCAGCAGGTGGCGGTGTTAGCAACAGGTGGCGATATTAGCAACAGGTGGCGATATTAGCCGCAGGTGGCGATATTAGCCGCAGAGGGCGGTGTTAGCCACAGGTGGCGATATTAGCAACAGGTGTCGATATTAGCAACAGGTGGCGATATTAGCAGCAGGTGGCGGTGTTAGCAACAGGTGGCGATATTAGCAACAGGTGGCGATATTAGCCGCAGAGGGCGGTGTTAGCCACAGGTGGCGATATTAGCAACAGGTGGCGATATTAGCCGCAGGTGGCGTTATTAGCCGCAGGTGGCGATATTAGCAACAGATGGCGATATTAGCCGCAGGTGGCGATATTAGCCGCAGGTGGCGTTGTTAGCCTCAGGGGGCGGTGTTAGCAACAGATGGCGATATTAGCCGCAGGTGACGATATTAGCCGCAGAGGGCGGTGTTAGCCACAGGTGGCGATATTAGCAACAGGTGGCGATATTAGCCGCAGGTGGCGATATTAGCCGCAGGTGGCGATATTAGCCGCAGAGGGCGGTGTTAGCCACAGGTGGCGATATTAGCCGCAGAGGGCGGTGTTAGCCACAGGTGGCGATATTAGCAACAGGTGGCGATATTAGCAACAGGTGGCGATATTAGCCGCCGGTGGCGATATTAGCAACAGGTGGCGATATTAGCCGCAGGTGGCGTTGTTAGCCGCAGGGGGCGGTGTTAGCCACAGGTGGCGATATTAGCCGCAGGTGGCGATATTAGCAACAGGTGTCGATATTAGCAATAGGTGGCGATATTAGCAGCAGGTGGCGGTGTACGCAGCAACCCGCGCTGTCCACCCGACGCCGAGGAGTATGAGCGGGTGAGCGACTGTGCTTAGTAGCTGGCGGTGTTAGCAACAGGTGGCGATATTAGCCGCAGGTGGTGTTGTTTTTTTTTTTTTTTTTTTTATATTGTTATAGGCTTGCGTTTGACCGCAACTCACCCGTTGTTAGCCGCTGGGGGCGGTGTTAGCCACAGGTGGCGATATTAGCCGCAGGTGGCGTTGTTAGCAACAGATGGCGATATTAGCAACTGGTGGCAATATTAGCAACAGGTGGCGATATTAGCAACAGCTTCAGCTATGGCTTCACTCTCAGTGTTCCGCGCGGTCTATCTGCCTTTTGTTTCATAATGTGAGATGCAAAAAAAAACACAGCTATACAGCTATACAGCTTTTCGATACAGGAGCAATATAATTAATTGTTTTGCTTATAACGACATCGTTTACACAGTGGGGCGGCAAATTCGAAGGCATTCGAATTAGAAGTAATGGATGATTTGGCAAAGAAGATGCTGTCTATGGTAGATCTTAAACAGTAATTGTTACTAGACTGATTGTCAGACTTTCTGACTTCTGACTACCCACAACCCCATAGTAACTAGGTTGTGGAGGTCAGAAAGGCATGTGTTCCATGTAAAACACAGATGTTCAGCTGCATTCGGTTATACGGTATGGATAACGAAATGTGTAACATATTATTGTTTTTAAAAGAGTGTTCATGGACTTTCTTGCTCGTTTTTCTCCATAGAATCCTACTGTTTGGAACGAGCAACTAGTTTCAACTTTCTGCCTGACTCTGACAATTTAAAAGTACCTGTAATTGGTTTATTTGAATTTAATGATTTTTTGTTTTGAATTTTGATTAATTATTTGGTTAACGAGCTACTACGAGCACCTATTGTAAAAATAATACAGATTTTAAAAAAATGCCATATTCGTGAACGCAGAATAAATTTAAATCAGTATTGAGTTTAGTTCAACCATAATATACTTATATTATCAATGTTTAACTTTGGCTACTTTTTGTATTGTTACCATTTATTTAAATCTTAATACCTAAGTTATAAAAATAATAATAATATGTGGGGACATTTTTCACACACGGCCATCTACCCCAAACTAGGGGTACCCGCTATGGGTATCAGACAGCTGATATACATACACAAATACATTTTTAAATACATACATATATAGATAAACAACACCCAGACACAAGGCAAACACTGTGCTCATCACACAAATATTTACCCTGGACGGGAATCGAACCCGCAATACGCTTACAGTTATATAATTTTTACCCGCGACTTTGCTCGTGTGAATTTTCTTACAGATGCTTATTTTTTTTCTAAATATAGTAAAACTTTTAGTGCTCAGGGATATCGTCCTATTTGCAAAATAATTTTCAGAACCGGACCGGTAGTTCCGAAGATTCGAAACCAACTCTTCAGCATAATCATATCTGTATTAAACTTTACATTATCTTAAATTACGTATGATGGTGGAACGGCACGTGTAACTGGATTACACGTGCCGTTATGTTAGAAAACAAGTATAAATTATGAAATGATTATCATCACAAAGTAACAGGTAATCCATTCAAAACACACGGTTTTGTTGTCGCTCAGAAAAATAACACATTCTATTTTTATTCAACAAAAATAATATTTAAGAGTACAAAAAAATGAAGTAAGTGTGTCATCTGCCTTGCATGTGAGTTTGATTACCGGGCCATACCCAATCTGGCTTTCTTATTCATTACAGTATAGAGTGATTGGTAATTATTGACCGTTACTTAATTAAAACACATATTGCACCAATTATTAGGATAATGTTTCCGTACCTCAAAAGGGAAAAACGGTACCATTATATAGGATCACGTCGTTGTCTTGACAGATAGACGAACAGACAGATTGTGATAAAATCAAACTCCTAAGTTAGCGTGAAAAAATGATACGGCCGATTATGTCGCAAAAAACGTACATTTCGACACTCACAAAAGAAACATTCATAGGGTACTTTCCGTTTACCTTTTTTTTTTCATTTATGATGTACCTACTCGTAATTAAATGGTTACTCATAACAATTACAATCTAGACCTTGAGGCTAATAAGTAATTTAAATTTAACTTAATTTGCTAAAATCTTACATGGTTAAGAATGTGTCCATTGGCACTTTTCTTATTCTCTCTATTATGATGGAAAGACACTTTATTCTTGTGTTCTTGGCAAGTCATATCGTCTCATACTATAAATACAGGATAAAGTCTGAAAACTATACATCTGAAATTAAATCATAAAAATATATTCTTTATTCATGGACACGCATGGAAAACCAATGCAATGCAAGCAGCAATTCTTTTTTAAGCTTTTCGAAGAGCTATTACTAAACTTTTTTCCAAACAAACATAATTCTCTCAGCTGATAGACCAAATGACCAAATGATTATGTAAAATTAAAAGGTAAGAAAAGAGAAGAGACGCTTGAGGAGTTTCAGACGCTTGGAATACGTATTAGTAAAAAATAATTTTTTTATACATTGATATAGGCTTGCGTTTGGCCGCAACACACCTGATCTTAAGTGATAATGCGGCCTAAGGTGGAGCACGCTTGCCTAGGATGAACCGGTTCACTCGTGCCTTGAAGATACCCAGATTATATGTATCGGGGAATAGAGAGGCGGGCAGTGAATAGTCTGGCAGTTCGCACAATAAATGTTGAAGCAAAGCGCTTGGTTCGAGACCGTGGAACTTCAACCGTATAGTGGTGACGCTTCGCCGTATCCCTGCTCGTCCGGTGATGGAATGCTACTAACCTTCAATATATATCTCCAGAACCAGTGGATTCCCAGGTATGTCCTAGAAGAAAAAAAAGATCCTAGCAATTGGTACAGAGTCCTCCGCTGTTCTTTTCTGATTAATTTCGTTGCGGGATCCAAGACAGTTGAATCGTTTCTCTGGGACTCGTCGAGCTTCATTGCTCTGGCGCTTTTCTGGTGGTCGCCACTGTTGATTCTGGCTTACAGGAGTTACAGTGGTTAGGGAATAGGGTGGCGGGCTTGTCCCAAAAAAAAAAAAAAAAAATTGGTACAGAGGGCAGCATATCCAGCTGCCAAAATCTGTCAAATTTCTTTAATAGTTTTCAACTTAATGACAAAAATATAAGGTCCATATTCAATTGGGAATGTCTGTACAATATGTGGTTTTAACATCGCGATCGGTCACTAATACCAGTCACGCTATAATTATATTTTCTAAAACTTGGACATCACTGCTAGCGGAAAGAAAATATCGTGAGAAAATTCGACCTTATACTTAATTATTAACTGCGGCTACAATACCACAGACAGACCTCATTATCTGCCTAGCTTTTCCCAACGATATTGGGGTCAGCTTCCAGTCAAACCGGATGCAGCTGAGTACCAGTGTTTTACATGGATCGACGGCCTTTCGGACCTCCACAACCCTGTTAGGTACTGGGTAACACGATACGCCTTGGTAAGACTGGTTGTCAGACTGTATGGCTTCTGACTACCCATAACGACTGCCAAAGATCTACGAATGACAGCCAAAACTTACGGTTTTTACGTGGTTTCTGAGGCACGGAGGGAACTCGGTATGAAATGGATGGTCACCCATCCACAGACCGACCGCGGCAAGCGTAGCCGTTGACCGATCGACCTGTACGGCTTCTACTTAGCCACGAGCTCCCCCACAGACAGACATACAGCTACAAAATAATATGTTGAACTTAAAACAATTCTCTATTTTCGTCGGGGATTAAAAATTACACAAATGTATATTAAACTGTAACATTTTGCTCCAACAGATATAATCTCTTAAAAATATTTGCTTAACATATAATCTCCTCTTTCGATGTAGGGTCACAAGGCCACAGTACACAGCTGTAAGATAATTTTGTGAAAAAATAAATGATGAAGCCTAAGCTAACAGCAATGGACGAATTGGAGCGTCTGTTTAATATTAAATGAGGGTTTTAAATCTTAGAAGTAGGTTAATTAAAAAGCTTGGTTATTTAAAACGTACGACCACAATGAGGACCCAATACCAAAATTTATTATGTACCGGTAGTTTTAAAACCTCGTTATTAAAAAAAAGTGTAATGTGCATGGCACCAGTAGTGTATAATAAGATTCCAGATGATATTAAGGTACAACCTTTAAGACTGTTTAAGAAACAACTAACATCCTTCCTAATAAATAAATGTTATTATTCCATATCAGATTTTTTAGCAGATAAATTGTAATAATTTTGAATCATTAGTATAAAATGTATCTTATTTATTTAAGACAAATTTTGCATGCTTAACGGCAGAATGTACCAGGCGCTTATTTAGTACTTAAGAACTCATTGTATTTACCTACATTCAGTGCAAATAAATAAATCTATTCTATTCTATTCTATTCTATTCTATTCTATTCTTATAATATTCTTGGTAGATTAATAAGTAATGATTTTAGTTTATGCGATCCCATTGAGGACTACCATCCGTCGCCGTCCGTCGTAACGTCACTCATCATCTGCCTAGCCTTTCCGAATGCAGCTGAATCATCACCATCATCATCATGCCAACCTTTAGACGTCCACTGCTGGGCATAGGTATCCCCCAAGGGGTGGTTAGGCCGTTATAGCCATGCTTGGCCGATACTTGGCGATGGCAGGTGTTATGGTACTCAGAAGGACGCGGCTGCTAATTCTCTGGTCAATATCCCTCTGTCGTCTTCTACGAAACCTACGGGTAGAAATGGGGTGGTGCTATTCGCGGCCGGCACCACACGGCTAACGGCAGTTGGCAGTATACCAGTGTTTTATATGGAGGTCAGACAGCAAACATTATTGACTAAATAACCTAACTCCTACCTAAACTTAATTAATTACCCCATGCGTCATGGATTGAACCATGTCCACAGAGACATCCCCATCGTCATTTCCCTCTTTAGGGTAGGGACCTGCAATTAGGTTTAGGTAGGAGTTAGGTTATGTCAATTATTTTTGTTGAGTAGTATAAGTGTGCAGAATGTTCAGTACATGAATAAAAGCTACTAGTCCCTTTTATTCATGAGGGGGGCCGTAGCTCATGTGACAATTATGCCATTAGATAATAAACTCTATGGTTAGAAGATTCGGCAAACTTCTAGAAGTAATTCAAATCGTAGAAGATAGTTTTGTATGCGATGACAGATGGCTGTCAGACCCGAGAAGCCGCTTAAGGGCGCGTATTCGATTTAGCGCAACTCAAAATCTAAACGATTGCTAGAACGGTGTAGCAGTATTGACACACACTAGTACAATACAATGGTCTGTTTGTGTGCATCAGAAAAAAAAATATGCACGAAATAAGCACGAATCATTGAAATTGATCGGCAAACGACAGCGCGCGATGTTTTACAGTGCTTTTTAAAATAATTGTCTAAAATAAATGAGCTCGTATAACGGACTGAAAAATATTCTGTATATTAAGCATAACATTTACCTTAGTAAAATAAATATATCATTTATGTTTTTATTCAAATACTGGTGAAAAAAAATTGTCAAAGTGAACCGTTTTTCTACTTTTTTAACATTGTTTTTTAATACATAATACATAGTAGAGGGAGGGAGGAGGAGCTGTCTTTATGACTGTATATCCTGTTGGAAAAAATGCATAAAACAAAATATTTTGGCATATTGTAATGTTTGTATACGTCCTGAAAGTTAACTCTGACGTCTATTTTCGTAAAACGATATGGAACAATGGTCTTCGCTTTAAAAAACCATAATTAAAAATTATACTTTTACTCTGTAGCTGTCTAAATCAAGACTTAATCTTTCTAAAACTGTAAATTGTCTTTAAATAATCTGCTCACATAATCACGATATTGCTCTGGGCAAAACGCAAAAATATGAAGTTTTCGTCATGAATCGAATACGCGCTCTTAAAGGCTCGGTCATGTAATATTCCTCTAACTGATACGTTATTCTAATATAGTCTTCTAAAAGTGACTCATACGTTTTATTCATCGTAGAGTCCTCCCGGTCAATACAAAGTTGGGTAGCACGATACCCCTTGGTAGGGCTGGTTATCAGATTTTCTGGCATCTAACTACATGCACATAATGACTGTCAAAGATCTACGAATGACAGCCGGGTCCAACAGCTTGACGTACTTTCCGAGGCATTGAAGGGTCATGGTCTCGGTTTTACATGGATTGGGTGACTATGCATTTCATGCCGAGACCCCTAAACTAATCAGCTGCAAATTACTAATCTGATTTTTCAAAAAAAAACAACCGCCTTCGAAAACTACGAATAAAAAAATAGCTTTAATTTCGGAAGCGGGCGGCTTTGGTTCTGGTTCTTGTTTTGTGTTGCCACCGACTTCTAAAATTTGTAGTTTCAAAAGCCGGTTGACGTTTTTGAAAAATAGTTTTTGAATTTTGCTTTTTAGTGCCTGCCTGCTTCTTATTATCATCCAAATCCATTAATAAACCGTATCACCAAAAAAAGTGTTTCCCTAATTTTCCACCTTTAGAGGTTGAATATTTTCATAAAAAATAATATGCGACCGACCATACATAAAAAAAAATTACCATTGCGGAAGATATCAGACAGTCGAATTGAAAACCTCCTTCTTTTATATAGTAGGTAAAAAAGGTTTGAAGCCGCCATCAAAGTTCAATAGAAAAAACTAAAATTAAATTTTGAACAATAGAAATTAAGGCAGCTAAGTTGGTGACCTACATTCCTGCTGATATACAAGCACAATGAACACAAAGCGGGACATACCTTTTGTGCCTTTAATTGTTTTCTGCGAACCCCTTTTTAACTTCAAGATGGCGTCGACACCCCTTTGGGGTTTGTCAGGTCAAATAGAATTTAAAACGGATTTATTTGATGTGCGAATGTGTTGGAACGTGGAAAGATCAGGCTTATTGTTACTCAAATTGGTAAAAATACCGGGTTATTCAAAGGTCCCCTTTTCATACAGAGAAAGCACTTGGAAAATTTGCTACTTTTCTTAGTCCCCCGTTGTTATTTTCTGATTCATTTCGTCCAAGATTGAATCCAAGACAGTTACAACGTTTCTCCAGTAGGTCGATTCTGTAAAATTCAAACAACAACTCGCATCTCACATCGCTATTCACTCTCACTTCGCATAAGGTTAAAAATGACCTTGATGTATTTGACATTTTGAATCGGATTCGAGTGCGGAGTGAGCGTCGAAGTGACGGGGAAATTACCTTACAGAATGCCACTTCTTACGTCATCTCATACTTTATCTGTCAAAATGTCCCTGTCAATTTAGTTCAACTCGCTGACATGCTCCCAAGGGTGGCGCTAGTGTAAATTCGAACTATCAACCGAGTTTTTAGAATGCTAATCAAGAAACCCACAGCGAATTCAGATTCGAAGTTTAGAATGCGGTCTTACAGAATCACACCCCTGGACTCGTCAAGCTTCATTGTCTCGGTCACCACTGTTGATTCTAGCTTTCAGAGGCTGCAGTGGTTTGGACGGTTTTGTCTATAAAAAAGAGATGGCACGTGCATTGATACACGCTTGTCCAAGGCAGACAAGAAATTTCAGACTTAATTTGCTTACAAGTCCAGGTTACCTCATAATGTTTTCTTTCACCAATATGTCCAAGATAAACATAGAAAGTACACATACAAAAAGTCAACTTGGTACTAGCCCGGTAGTCGGACACACAACTTCAAGCATGAGAAGAGAACCGCTTAAGGCTGCTCTCTCGAAAAAAGCTTGAAAGAAGCACGCAGATGAAGCAACTTTTCATCGGCATTTACAGACAAATTACATCTGAAAAAAATTACGATACGTAATTTGGTTTAGACACAATTTTTCTACCGGTATCACATAATAAGAAAAAAAAAATCACAAATCACCTCCAAATCATTGAGATGAAACCATTTAACTCCTTAATTTCTTATCAAAAGAGTATAAAAAAAATATCTACTGATTTGCAATACAAAGGAAAATGATTTGGTTTTGTTAATTTTTACAAATATGTATTATTTTTATTACAATAAATTAAATATGCGTCCGATTAAAGACTGCGTCTACATCACACCCGCAGTCGTCCACAAATTCAGTACGGGCCAAATGCTCAAGGTTATTGGCATGTATACAAGCTTTAACCAATAACTCATCACAGCGTTGTACCGAAATAAGAGCCTTTAATAATTTTGTTTTGATACAAAGTTTTAATGTAGCAAAAGGGTATCCAGTTTTTATGTGTCTAGTTTGTTTATATAACAAAAGAATATCAAATGTGAACGGGTGCGTCAAATATCTAACCTTTTGAAGTGGATATGTTTACTGTAACTTTTAACAACATAAAGTTAGCGTCACGTAAACATGTCTCGTTTATCCGAAACAGTAGGCGAATGGGAGACGGGGATATAGAACGACTAGCTTTTGCCCGCGAATTCGTCCGCGTTATAAGGTAGATCATGATAGCAATCAATTGACGTAGTTTTCAACCGACTTCAAAAAAGGAGGAGGTTATCAATTCGTCCGTTTTTTTTTTTTTTTTTTTATGTTTGTTACCTGATTTCTCGGGACTGGGTGAACCGATTTTGATGATTCTTTTTTTATTTGGAAGCTAGTGCTTCCCGTGTGGTCCCATTTTAATTTGGTCCAGTTCTGACCATGGCATCATGAGAAAACCGTATAAGTCTTAAATTAACATTAAGTATGTGCGCGATTTGTTACGCGATTTCTCAGGCAAACATAAACCGATTTTGAAAATTCTTTTTTTTATAGATAGGGTATGCTTCAGGGGTGGTCCCATATAAATTTTATCGAAATTGATACAGCACTTTTTGAAAAATCAACAAATACCCAAAAATTTTACATAGACGACGTTTTAGTTTCATCAATCTTTGTAGTAGTTAACTTTCAATCTCTTCTTAATAGATTTGAATGAGAAGGAGGTACTAAAAAGCGGAAAATAAAAAGCTTTTTACAAAAAAGACAACCGCCTTCAAAAAGTGAAAAATAACTTTGGCACAGAACACACATTGACTTTAGTTTCGGAAGTCGGTGGCAATACAAATCAACAAACAGAACAAAGCCACTGAATTTCGAAACTAAAGTCAATTTGTGTTCTGTGCTAAAGTTATTTTTCACTTTTTGAAGGCGGTTGTCTTTTTTGTAAAAAGCTTTTTATTATGAGACACATTTTATTTTACTGCCACCTGTAATTTCCCTTGTATCGTAGATGCGTTTATAAACATACAAACTCACATACACAAACAGCCAAACTTGGAACAACTATCTGTCGGTCATACAAATATTTGTTCCGTGCGGGAATCCAACCCGCAACACGCAGTGCAACCGCCAATCCCTCAGCAACTGCGCCATCCGTGTCGACAAAGATTCCCTCAAAGATTTTGTACAGCAATTTATACCTATGACGTCACTTCTAGTTAGTAATTAACCAACGCAAGTGACTTGGTATCTATTTATTGATTGCAAAGTCACTAAAACTCAAATTTTACAGTTGAAAGAAAATTGTTATTAACGAGGATCGTGGCTTCGTACGGATCGAACGGTCAAGGTTGAGCTACCATCTTGGAAAGCATGTAGAGCCGTTGGTTCCACCTGTCATTTGTAGATCTCGGTCGGTTGTAGAGGTCAAATAGGCAGTCTCACATGTAAATCACTGGTATTCAGTTGCATCTGGTTTGACCTTAAGCCGATCCCAACATAGTTGAGAAAAGACTAGGCAGATGATGAGTTGATTGTAGTGAGTGAGTCACTACAATTAACTCCTGTCCTATAACGGCAGTCAAAATTCTACGAATGACAACCGGGACCACGTAACGATCTATCGTTGCGATTAAACTGTGCAAACCGATTTATGCAGTTTTATCCATCGTGTGACGAGCTCCTTCAAACTTAAAAATTACATAATCATATTAATTTAAAAACTCACTGTAGGCCGGCATCAAAGCCGGAACCTCTTGCATGAGACGCAGGAGTCTCAATAACTAAGTCATCGCGTCATTTAAAATTCTTAAAAATGAACTCTATTCAAAGTAGAAATAAAAGGCATAACAATGATTCGTTTATGTCAATCTTGATTAGCTCTGTAAATTCCTTGAGCCTGTTTTAATTAAATAACATTAATTTATAATTTCGCGGAGGGCAGACAATGGGAGATAATCCGCGGCATAAAGTCGAAGTTGAAGAAAGTAAATTTGTATAGACCGAGCTACTGCTTGCGATTTCGTTCGCGTCTTCGTGGAATTCGTAAAACAATGGTATATATATTTAGTTAGGGTAAAAGGACTTTAACACGACACCCCGTTTAGACTAGTCGTCAGACTGGCTTGCTTTTGGCTACCCGCAACGACTGTCAAAGATTTATGAATGACAGTCGGGAGCAATCTAGCCTAACGTGCTTTTCGATGTACAGGGTATAGGTAGTTAGGTAGGTTGGTAGGTAGGCAGGTAGACAATGTCTGACTGATTAGCTAGTGTTACTTATAATCTATATCGAATCTGATCTCTATACCGACTTCTTATTTAATAGGATGCAACTGAAAACCAGTTGAAACACCGGGACCCTAAACTTTACAATAGAATCAGTTCATGATTTAAGAATGATTCCAATGGTAGGGCTAAAAATGTTTATTTTCTGTACAAAACAGCAAAACACAAAGTTAACGTGTATGAAACAGCTGTGTGTATAATTCAACTGTTTCTGACATCATCTTCCCTCTCATCTGCATCATCTTTCTGTCCTTCTCCCATGTTACTTGTGGTCGGCGCAACATATTTTCTTCTTCCATTCCGTCCTATCAAACGTCATGCTTTCACTGACTCCCTTTTCATTCATATCATTCCTCACTCAATCCATCCATCTTTTCTTTAGTCTTCCTGCCTCTCTCTATTCATCCATATTAATATTCATAACTCTTTTGGTCACATGCATTTCATCTCTTCTCTTCACATGCCCATACCAAGACAAATGATTCCCTTTCAACTTTTCCGTTACTGGCGCCACTTTCAAACTTCCTCTCATCATCTGCCTACCCATTTCCCAAGTATATTGGGGTCGGCATCGAGTCTCACCGGATGCAGCTGAATATTATACATGGAGCGACTGTCTATTGGACCTCTACAGCCCAGTTACTGGGTAACACGATACCCCTTGGTAAGACTGGTTGTCAAACTTTCTGGCTTCTCAAAGATCTACGATTGAAAGCCGGAACCAACGGCTATACGTGCTTTCTGACTTTCAAAGTTCCTCTAATATATTGTTGCACAGGGTGCGTGCCAGTACCAACAATCTCCTGAGTGTCATTGCCAATAAACTGGATTGTCCTTTAATCTGGAGCCTGAGTCAGCTACATACTCCTGTATATAAAGGTAATGTATACTAACATAGTTTTTTTTAAGTTTTATGTTACTAACATCTTTGTATTGTATTGTAACTGTATACGGATTGAAGTTACATGCCGAGTTAGAAAATGTTTCTATGGTCGCGATTGTAGCGACGATATACGTTGGCGACCTCTAACATAGTTTTTAAGTGGTCGTATGCTAACAAATCTGTACTTTTATGAAATTTTAAAAAAATATTCCGAAATAAAGATATTATTATTATTATTATAATATTATTATTATTATATTCATTTCTCACCTTATCCATTCTGGACACTCCATACACCCATCTTAACAATCTCATCTCCGCTACATGCTATCTTTGTGACCTTTATTTTCCCGCTGAAATATAAAAAATAATGATCATTATTAAAAACGCCCAAAATGTAAGTTAAACGAACGCTGAATATTCTCCAAATTAAAATCCGATACTCTTGAACTTTAATTTCGAACCGATCAAAACAGCTCCCTCGAGTGTTGCCAGCACGAAATATTATCGCACTTTATTTAATAACAAGCGATGAGATTTATCTCAGACGTTATTCTCAAAGGTCTTCTGAAACTTTCACGTAATTGCTCTTAAATATTTCGCATTTATAGTACTCCTTGGTTCAGTCTGCGATTTCAACCGTATGTAAGTCAGAAAACACGGTATATTATCAATAATAATAATATTAATAATATGGGACAAATGTGCAGTCATGCATGTGAAGCGAGGGGAGATTATGGAATCCGTGGGAACCCAACTCTCGGATTCCATACGCCTTAGATCCCTCTCCTCAACCGAAACCTACAAGTACTTGGGTATGTCGGAAGCGTTAGGTATCAATGCTGCCGACATGAAACAATCGTTGAGGGAGCGCTTCTTTGGCCGCCTGAATAAAGTGGTAAATAGTCTTTTATCAGGCGGAAACAAGGTGCGCGCCTTCAACGGCTGGGTCATGCCGGTTTTGATGTACTCATTCGGCATACTCAAGTGGACTCAGACGGAACTTGACGCCCTGGATAGGAGGGTCCGTTCATTGCTGACCGCAAATCGGATGCATCACCCACGGTCATCGGTAATGAGACTGTATATCCCACGGAAGTGCGGAGGCCGAGGCTTTCTTAATGCTAAGTCCCTGCACAACCGTGAGGTATGCAGTCTCAGGGAGTACTTCCATAAAACCGACGTGGGTATGCACCGAGATGTGATCTCAGTGGACAAGGGCCTCACCCCGCTCTCCTTAGCGAACGAGAACTGGCGCAAACCTGTAGTACTTGATACTAATGACCGCAAGGAGGTATGGCAGAGCAAGGAGCTTCACGGGCGCTTCTACCGGGCCCTACATGGGCCTGATGTAGATTTCTTGGCGTCCGTATCCTGGCTGCGTTTTGGTGACCTGTTTGGGGAAACCGAAGGTTTTGTCTGTGTAATTATGGATGAAGTTATGATGACGAACAACTACCGGAGGTATATTGTGAAGGACGGCACGGTTGACATTTGTCGGGCATGCCACCGGCCGGGTGAATCAATCCGACACATTATCTCTGGGTGCTCTCGTCTAGCTAACGGAGACTACTTGCATAGACACAACCTTGTAGCTAGGATTATCCACCAGCAACTTGCTCTAAAGTACAGGCTTGTGGAGTCGGAAGTACCGTACTACAGGTATGTGCCCGACCCAGTTCTCGAAAATGGTCATATCACGTTGTATTGGGATCGATCTATCATCACTGACAGGACTATTGTTGCCAATAAGCCTGATATAGTGGTGATAGATCGATTAGAGCGTCGCGCAATGATTGTTGATATAGCGGTTGCGCATGACGAGAACCTCGTGAAAACCGAGAAAGATAAACAAATTAAGTATCTTGACTTGGCTCGCGAGGTTGTCGACATGATTGTGGGATGTGAATACAGCAGTCATTGTGCCGATAGTCGTTACGGCCAATGGACTCATTTCCAAGAGCCTCGACCAACACCTAAGGAGGCTCTCGTTAGGCAGCTGGATCAAGGGGTTGATACAGAAAGCGGTACTCCTGGACACGGCGCGTATAGTCGGGAGATTCCTCTCTCAGGAGCCCTGACCACCGGTAGCTTGGACCCTGTTCCCGATACCGGTGGGCTACTATTTTTTATATTTTTAAATGTTTTTATTTATTTTTTTTACTAATATTTAAAAATGTAATGAAATATGTTTATAAATGAATAAATGAGATTAATAATAATAATAATAATAATAATAATAAGCCCCCTAAACAACCACACGTCCTGATTGACCATCCAAATCACGTGGGGGGCGGACACACGAGCGAGAAATTACTGTCGTGGCTAACGTGGCTCTGGAAACCCACTTAAAAATGGAGACACGTTCAAAGAAGAAACGCATAGGACCGCTGCCCGGGGGCGATCGCCGGGGCGCACCTGGAGCTGACGCTGGGTGTCTCAGCATGCGAACCGTCAGCGGTGAGGAGTTGAACAGGCGGGCTTCCACCGACAAAGATGTTACAGCCGAAACCCCAGACGATGGTGACAGACTGACAAATAGGACAGACACCCCTATAGAACCTTATAGCCCAAGTACAGTGTCATACACACCCTCAAGAACTTCGTCACCATCCATACCATCATCACCCCCAATAACTAATTTAAATTCAGTATCACCCACTCCGGTCTTGAATGTTGCGCGGGAGGTAAGTACCTTTTTACCCGCGTCCACCAAGGCTGGGAAAGCAAGAGTTCGCATGAGATGGAGCAAAGATGTTAATATATTCATCATGCGAACTTACTTCTACATTACGAAATTAGAGACAGATATGACCACCTACAGAAAACAACTGCATGAACTTTTCACACGACAATACCCAGAGATAAGCGTATCAGAACAAAGAATATCAGATCAGAGAAGAACTATCGTTAGAAATAAACTTATATCCCAAGAAGAATTAGAACAGTTAGAAGAAGAAATAAGAAAACAATTAGAACATGAATCAAATGATATTACAGACGTTAACACTATAACACTTCCACAAAACATAACTGTAGAAACTTTACAACAACAGTCACACCAATACACTCAACTCCAACTTATTACACAATCCCAATCCTACAATTCGCAAGCATACACTCAATCATCACACACATCCACACAAACCGAGCATATTACACTACTGCTAGAGAATGACATAGAGACCTTGCCCATCGTAGATCAAAATCTTATAACAGACACGTATGTCCAAGAAATACATGACAAGTTCACAACAACACTAACACAATACTCTGGAATGGATCCAGCAGTTCGACCAAAACTACCTAAACTTAAATATAGTCCTAACCTTTTTCGTTTAGTTAATTTATTTAACGAAACTATACTTAAACAATTTATATCCAATGACACACAGCTCATAGACATACACACACTTATATATTGCACAGCTGTAGTCATATCGGAAGAACTCAACTATAAAATCACAGAACACACAGGGAACACAAGACGACGACACGACATAAAACCACCATGGCAACAGAGACTAGAAAATAGTATAGAAAAGTTAAGAGCAGACTGCGGTAGACTTACACAATACATTAATAACAACAGGTCAAATAAAGTAGTTAAGAGGGTTGAGGCTATTTTTAAGAACAATTCTACACACACTAGGCATGAGAATAGCAACCGGAAACCAGAAGAGTTTTTAGATACGCTCAAACAAAAACTAGCACTTAAGGTTCACAGACTCAGGAGATATATGAAGGCACAGAAGCGCCAACATGATAACGGCATTTTCGCTACCAATGAAAAAACATTTTATAGAAACCTACACAAACCACACACTGACACAATAACTGAAAACGACACAGACACACCTACAAAAGAACAACTAGAAACATTCTGGTCTAACATTTGGGAAGAGCAAGTAGAATACAACGACAAAGCATCATGGATAACGGAAGAAGAAGCAAAATGGAGAGGCATTGACGAAATGGAGTTTGAGGAAATAGCAGAGGCCGACATTACACACATCACTTCCAGATTACACAACTGGAAATCACCTGGAATAGATAAAATACACAATTTTTGGTACAAAAAGTTATTTTCATTACACAAAATAATAGCAAAAAATTTAACAGACATTATATTAAGAAAACAGAATACACCCGACTTTATTGCAACAGGAATCACTTACATGCTACCTAAAACTAAAAACTCACGTCAGCCTTCTCAATACAGACCAATCACATGCCTACCTACTATATACAAAATTTTAACATCAGCAATCACAAAAAGCATTAACTCACACATTGACCGCCATAACATAATAGCAGAGGAACAGAAAGGATGCAGGCGGGGGCACATGGGATGCAAAGAACAACTGATTATTGACTCTACTATACATAAACACGCCACAACAAAAAACAGAAATCTTCATTGCACATATATTGATTACAAAAAAGCCTTCGACAGTGTTCCTCATTCCTGGTTAATAAAAATTTTAGAGATCTATAGAATAAACCCGAAAATTATTGATTTTTTACGCCTAATTATGCCACAGTGGAAAACAACACTACAGATAAATTGCAGTTACAATACCGTCACCACACGACAGATATCAATAAAAAAAGGTATCTACCAAGGTGATTCCTTAAGCCCATTGTGGTTCTGTCTCGCACTAAACCCTTTATCTCATTTGCTGCAAAACAGTAAGACCGGATACTGCCTCAAACACACTACACATGAAACAACAATATCACACCTTATATATATGGACGACATCAAATTGTACGCAAAATCAGAAAAAGATATGAAACGTTTAGTAGAAGTAACAGCAGAATTCAGTAGGGACATTAACATGCAATTTGGTTTAGACAAATGTAAAACACTTCACATTGTAAAGGGCAAAGTACGACCTGGCGACTATGTAGTAAATGACACGGACACTATAACAGCAATGGAGCCGACTGATTTATACAAATATTTAGGGTACACTCAGTTGAAAGGAATAGACCATGTAAGAATTAAAAATACAATAACAACAGAGTACAAGAAAAGACTTAACGCCATCTGTAAAACCCAACTCTCGAGTAAACATCTCATTAAAGCCATAAATACTTTCGCTATCCCTGTACTGACGTATTCATTCGGAGTTATAAAATGGACTAAAACAGACACTGAACAATTAGAACGAACTACACGCACTACACTCACGAAACATAACCACCTACACCCTAAATCTGCCATAGAAAGACTCACCATCAAACGGCAACATGGAGGCAGAGGCCTAATAGATATCCAGCACCTATGGCGAAAACAAGTTAGTCGGCTAAAAACATTCTTCCACACAAAATCTCGCACTAGCGATATACATAAAGCCATAGTCACAAACGATCTCAACTACACACCACTTAACCTACACGAGCAGACAGATACACCAAACAACACCAATGACGACCGACAGAATCAAAAAATTGAAGATTGGAAGAAGAAAGTACTTCACGGACGACATCCTCATGACCTAGAGCAACCCCACATAAACACAGTAGCATCAAATAAGTGGCTCAAAATAGGTATTTTATTCCCCGAAACTGAAGGATTTATTATAGCCATCCAAGACCAGATCATTAACACAAGGAACTACAGAAAATATATAATCAAAGATCCTACAGTAACCAATGATAAATGCCGGAAATGTCACATTCAACCGGAAACGATACAACACATTACAGGCGCATGCACTACACTTACACAGACAGACTACACTCACAGACACAATCAGGTAGCCAACATCGTTCATCAAAAACTGGCACTCAAACACGCACTCATACAAAACACCAACACACCTTACTACAATTATACTCCACAAACAATCTTAGAAAATACCACACATAAACTCTACTTCGACCGCGCTATACTAACCGACAGAACCATCCATTATAATAGACCGGATATAACCCTACAGGATAAAATAAATAAAGTTACTTACCTGATAGACATTGCAGTCCCCAACACACACAACATACAGAAAACAATCACTGAAAAAATAAGTAAATACACAGAGCTGAAGGAGGAAGTTACTAGAATCTGGCGGCAAGAAAAAGTATACGTAGTCCCAATAGTCCTTTCCACCACAGGCGTTATTCCAAATCACCTTCTCCATAGCCTGAAATTATTAGATCTTAAAGAAACCCTCTATGTAACCCTACAAAAAGCTGCAATATTAAACACTTGCAGAATAGTCAGAAAGTTCATGCAGATAGAAGAACACGAAATAAATCCTCATCACAATACACCATCATGAACACACAATCTACACACCACACGCTACATTTTCTTGGCTTTGGCCCGTAAATGTAGCTAATACCAGCCTCGAGCTGAGAAGAACAAACAACACACCTAAATAATAATAATATGTGGGGCGGTTGTTACAAGGTGTTACATATAATATGACGTCCATAATATTCTGCTGTATCCAGTGTACAAATATTTCAAATAGGGAATAAAAATTGAATTAGGTACGTATACATGAATCAGAGAATATATCAAAATTTGTTGTTTAAATCATACAATGTCAAGGATAAGGAAAACGCTAACAACTATCAAATACAATGTCAAGGGTTATTGAATCTGATGTCAAGAATTATTAAATACAATGTCAAGAATTATTAAATAAAATGACAAGAATTATTAAATACAATGTCAAGAATTATTAAATACAATGTCAAGAATTGTTAAACACAATGTCAAGAATTATTATTAAATTTAAAGTAAGAATTTATTAACCATAATGTCGTAAATATTAAATTCTATTCAGCCATTAAAGAAAATAAAAAATGAAATTTAATTCAAAATTTAAATTAGACGACGACTTGCCTTTGTATATTAAATTTTTCATTTAGAAACTCATTTGTTGAGTAGTAACACTTGTGCAATAAGAAGTTAAATTATTTATTTTCTTTCTCTTTTATTATTTTCAGCCTGTTACTGTTCCACTGCAGGGCAAAAGCCTCCGCCCCTTCTCCTTTTTTTTTTTGAATATTATTATAGGCTTGCGTTTGACCGCAACTCACCTGGATGATCTTAAGTGATGATGCGGCCTAAGGTGGAGCACGCTTGCCTACGATAAACCGGTTCACTCGTGCCTTGAACATACCCAGATTATATGTATCGGGGAATAGAGAGGCGGGGAGTGAATTCCACAGTCTGGCAGTTCGTACAATAAATGTGGTAGCAGACGCTTGGTTCGAGACCGTGGAACTTCAACCGTATAGCGGTGACGCTTCGCCGTATCCCTGCTTGTCCGATGATGGAATGGGGATGAGGGAATTAAGTTGTGTAATTCCAAAGCACACTCTCCGAAATGTACCCGATAATAAAAGACCGATAGGCTGGCAACGGCGCGGCGGTGTTCAAGGCTTTGGAGCTTAGCCTTAACCAGGAAGTCGTTGTCTATGAGCCTCTTGGCACGTCTTTCGATAACCTCCAACGCCTCCAGCTGGTACTTGGCAGATCCATCCCAGAGGTGCGAACAGTACTCCATGCACGATCGAACTTGTTCTTGGTATAGGTTCAGTTAAATCTCTCTGTCTAGAGCTAACGTGGACCAATCGTAAGCTTCTGTAAGCGTCAAGCTCATCTCGCCATCTTCGTTAAGGTGTACCGCGACGTCGCTAAACGTTTTCCGGGACCCACATTGTGATTGTTTTAGCCTATGATTCATTAGACATGCGGCAGATATGGCCGGGTCAGTCCCACTATCGCCATACCCGTGACACTCCATAGAAACGAACGATATAATTGCCTACACTACTACTAAAATAACAGACTGTACAGATACGTGCGCGTGTGTGCGTATCTACGCGCTGCTCGAACAAAAACGCAGTTACCAGAGCAGTCGTTGTAAGAGGTGAGAACCAGTTTCAGAGGGAGGCGAAGCGTGTCGCTACTGTACAGTAGTACTAATATTTGTACTGTGCTACAGCTATGCTACTTTTAGAATAACGTTGGTGATTTCTGTCTTGGAGCGCAGCACCGTATTCTTATTAAACTCCCAAGATGCTACGCTCCATCACTCGGAAAAATTATAGGTAGGTATATTAAGCGAATGTACTTTAAATAAAGACTATAGTTTTTATGATTTAATTACAAATGTATAGATTTCAGACTTTTTTCCTGTACTTGTAGTATAAGACAATAATATTACTTGCCAAATTTCATAGTACTAGGTCGAAATATACGTTTTTTTTTGCGACCGTAAACGCAACGGCCGTATCTTTTTTTCACGTTAACTTAGAAGTTTGATTTTTTCACAGCTTCAAGAAACCGGAGACAGGGGTATATGTTTTTAATTTTAACTCGATACCTCCACGCGTTCGCGAGATAAAGGGTCTTGACAGACAGACGGACAGACAGACAGACAAACGGACAATATAGTGATCCTATAAGGGCTCCGTTTTTTCCATTTCAGGTACGGAACCCTAGAAATGACAAAATATTGTCAAAAATGCAGGTAAATAAAGGTGTTTTTGGCAGATTACGATTAAGTTTTGAATGTGAACGATCGTGGTCACCGGCGTTATATAAAGACATCTGCAATAACAGCAGACCTTGAACAAGCGTTGCCATCCCAGAAACATATTTTAAATTTGTCTTTAATAACATAGGCTTTTATTTATTTATTAAAACTTTATGCACAAAATGTAAAAAAAACACTATACAAAAGCGGACTTAATGCCTTGGGCATTTTCTACCAGTCTACCTTAGGGTGATGCAGAGACAAAACATGGTAGGTGCAAACGCGCAGAAATTAAAAAAAATATATAATAAATACATATACAAACATAAATACAATATTTAAATATATAAAAGAATAGAGGGAGCTGAAAATACACTGATGGAGAAACAACAAATCAATTGTGTGACGAGTCTGCCAACTTCTTATGCAAGTGTTCGCGAGCCTTTACCTTGAATGTAAACCGATTGGTGGCCGTCCTGATATTTTGAGGAAGCGCATTCCAAAGGAAAACCGCCTGGACAGGAAAAGAAGATTTGAGAAAACCAGAGCGGTGAGAAGGACATCGTAGGAGACGATTATTGGAGGAACAAAGATTCTTGCTGTGCGCAGAGCATAAAATATTGAAAGTGAGAAGTCAGGCTTTTAATCCATGACTTCGTCTGCATTCGTAATAACCGACATTCACGCCGACAAAGTCGCGGGCAAAAGCTATTGAATAAATAGAACTTCGAACTGTGACAGCGCCCGGCCCGTGGCCCGGCCAAACCACCGGAACAAACAAAAACAACCAACCCGATCACAGAATCGCTGCCTTACGGAAGAAATAGGTTCTTCACAAAAAACCTCTACTACTAGTAAAATTCACATACTTATCTTATATATAAAAATCTTCTGTGCGTCTGTATGAAAGTGAATTCCTCCTAAACGGCTGTACCGATTTTGATGAATTTTATTGTGTATGTTCCAGTGGATTCGAGAATGGTTTAGATTCACAATTGGACCCGGTAGGTGGCGCTGCAGTCGAGTTGTAGGACTTTTTTATTTTAAGGGCAGGACAACGTCTGCCAGGCCCGCTAGTTTCATATAGGAACCGGTGCCCTTTCCGCATTGCAACTAAAACATTATTTTAAACATAAAACATACAACGTGTTTTACAGTAATAGGGTTGTGTGATGTCATCATCATCATGTTAACCTTTAGACGCCCACTGCTGGGTCTCCCCTAAAGGTTCAGCAGTAAACGCCATGCTTGGCCGATACATGTTGGCGACCGCAGTAAATGTTATGGTACTCAGAAGGACGGTGCTGCCCATCCTCTGCTCAATATCCCTCTGTCGCCTTCTAGGACACCCATGGGTAGAAATAGGGTGGTGTTATTCGCGATCGGCACCATACAGCTTCGTTGATCCATGTAAAACAATAGTATTCAGCTGCGTACGGTTAGACTGGAAGCCGACCCCAACATAATTTGGGCTAGGCAGATGATGGCGAGGTGTTGTCTCAAAGTTGTAATCATTGCTTTACAAGAATAATCTATTTTAAATTTTGCTTAGTGTCTACGTGTTTATGCTCGTAACTATACATCATACACTTAATGAAATTCAACAACGATTAAAGAGAGAAATACGCTTAACATTCTGCGAAGTATGTACATATTTATGCTAAGACTTTACTTGTAATATGTAGCACAAAGTTTGAAGTTCGGCAATTGTTTCCCTCAAGTTGTTTTTGATCTAATTGTTTTTGGGTGTTTAACCCTAGAAAGCTAACGTTCGTCAAAATGACGAGCATCTAATAAATATCTCCCTCTTTCTTTGTAATGGTTTTACTTACAAAATCGCGGTTTTGCGCCAACTTGGTGACCACTTGACTACGTCGCGTGGTGGCCATGTTTGGCTAGTAAGTACTTTAGTTTTGGAGATACCTACTGCATGCTCGTCAATTTGACGAATGGTTAGCTTATGCGTAACTTTTAGACCTGCACTTTGTGTTGATTTTTGCTTTGTTTTTATTTATTTATAACGTTTGATAGTGAAATATGGCTGCGAGGTTGATCACAGATGACGACATGGTTCGTTAATTAAATAATGAAGATTATGTCAACACAAATTATGTTTTTTCTGATAGTGAGAATGAGGATGGTTTGTTGATTGATGTTTTGTTATGATGGGTCACTAACTCTTCTAGCATTCAAACTGAAGTCAAACAAAATGGTATATTAATTTGTTGTCCTCGTGTGACGACGAAGAAACTGTAAATCCAACATCTAAAAAACCAAAAATGATAAAGTTTTACAATGCCACAATAGGCGGCACATTTGACCAGATGTGTTCAAATATGTGCATGTTTTTTAGGATATGCTCATTATATCGAGTATCAACTTCAACGTCATCTGCCATAATATCTTGGTTTCTGGAGAAAAAGCACTGCCACGCAGTCATGGCTAAAACGTTGGCATGAATTGCCAACAATGCTAACCATGAGACGCGTGCTGAAGGTCAAGGTCAAATTCTTGAAACAACTAGTTCTGAAAGTCCTTTGATACCTGAATACGATTTAACAAGGAAAAGGAAAAGCTGCAGTTTGTGTTCCTATAAGAAAAGGCACATGACAAAGAATCACTGCAGTAGTTGCAGAGTTTCCTTAGTGGCGAACATAAAGTAGACTTACCCAACTTGTGCCAAAAAAATCTAAGTCATTTAATACTTACGGTTAATTTTAAAGCTTTTTCTTTATAATACAAATAAAAAAACACGAGATATCTAAACAATAATTTCTAATTTAGTCATTTTAATATTTAATTGCTTATTGATCTCAAAGTAACATGTGAAATTTAGGATTTGTGATTTAGTACTTCAAAGTTCAATAAATATTCATTTTTGTAATAATTATCTTTAATTAATGTCCCATATTTCCTATATTTATAACAAACATGATTTAAATGAAATAAAATTTTATTAAAAAACACATTTTAAAAATGATCGTCAAAATGTCGAATGGTTAGCTTATTAGAGAAGTTTAGGAACGTTAGCTATGTAGGGTTAAACATGAATCAATCATTATTGTAAAATGTTTGATGTTACATTTTAATCATTATTAAATGAGTTTTTAATTACTTAATTGCAAGTGAAGCTTTGGGGATCTAAGACGAATACAAATGTCTCAAAATGGGTGATCATTGACATTGTAATTTTATTGTTTGTTTTGACAGTATGGCCGCCATTTTCGATCGCCTGCCACAGATGATTAATTATGGAAACAGTCAGTGGGCATTCCACGAGTGTGCTGAACTAAAAGCATTCTACTGTAGGTCGATTCTGTAAAATTCAAACAACAACTCGCATCTCACATCGCTATTCACTCTCACTTCGCATAAGGTTCAAAATGACCTTGATATATTTGATACTCTGAAGCGGGTTCGAGTGCGAAGTGAGCGTCGAAGTGAAGGGGAAATTACCTTCCAGAATGGCACTTCTTACGTCATCTCATACTTTATCTGTCAAAATCTCCCTGTCAATTCAGTTCAACTCGCTGACACGCTCGCAACGGGGGCGCCAGTGTAAATTCAAATTATCAACCGAGTTTTTAGAATGCCAATCAAGAAACTCACAGCGGATTCAGATTCGAAGTTTAGAATGAGGTCTTACAGGATCACACCCCTGGAGTCGATTCTTGAATTGAAAATTTGACTATCCTGTAACATTATCCCGGCTACTGGATAACACGATAACCCTTAGTAAGACTGGTTTGTGTTTATGTTGTATTCGACTTGAATCGATTCTTTAATTTAATGAAAATTCGACTATCTTGTACCACCATCTGTCAAGCCTTTTCCCAACTATGTTGGGGTCGGTTTCCAGTCTACCGAAATGCAGCTGAATACCAGCGACATTACATGGAGAGACAGCCTGTCTGACCTCCACAACCCAGTTACTGGATAACACAGTACCCCTTGGTAAGACTGATTGTCAGACTTTCTGACTTCTGGGTACCCATAACGACTGTCAAAGATCTCCGAATGACAGCCGGGACCAAAGGCTTTTCGTGCTTTCCGGGGCACGGAAGAGTCTTGGTATGTAATGGATGGTCACCCATCAACGGATCGACCGCGGCAAGCTTAACCATTATCGATCGATACGTACGGATTTTACTTAGCCATGAGCTACTCATCGACTACCCTATATCATTTTTTTTAATGTTATTATAGGTACACAATTAGTAAGGTAGTGTAAAGGTTGCATGCATTTAGCATGCTGGTACCTTTAACTTTATGGCATCGACTAAATTCTCTGCATCCTTCTAGAATAATTAGAATAGGTTCAAATTGTATTGTTTTGTATGAGAGAAGTCGTGTGGTGCCGGTCGCGAATATCACCACCCCCTTTCTACCCATGGGTGTCGTAGAAAGCGTGCTAGCCTTTTCCAAATTATGTTGGGGTCGGCTTCCAGTCTAACCGTACGCAGCTGAATACTATTGTTTTACATGGATCAACGAAGCTGCCGATCGCGAATAGCACCACCCTATTTCTACCCATGGGTGTCGTAGAAAGCGACAGAGAGATATTGACCAGAGGATGGGCAGCAGCGACCTTCTGAGTACTATAACATCTACTGCGATCGCCAATATGCATCGGCCAAGTATGGCGATTACGGCTGAACCCCCCTTGAAGGAGACCATGCCCAGCAGTGGGCGTCTTAAGGTTAATAAAGAGAGAGAGAGACAGTATGAGAGAAGAATAGTTCTTAGCCTGACCCCTTCACGGCCACACCTTTGATTATTATTATTACAAAGCATAAGGCATTAAGTCCGCCTTTGTACCTTTGTGCATGAAGTGTAAATAAATAAATAAATACTTAGTGAAGTTCGTTTGATTTAAGTAATCATATATTAGGATCCTCATACACCACGCTATAATCTGGTACCTACCTGTAAAATGAAGACCCTACAGATGGACCTCTTACAGTACCACATTATTATGAAGAAAGTCTTCAAAGGAAATAAATATTATAAGCAAACAAAGTATTTCCAATTCAAAGATTCATTATTATTTCGAGCAACTCGTGCGTGACCCCCAAGTACCTATGTGGAAGTCGATTTGTTAGTAGCTAGTACCTGTTGTTATACTTAAAAAAGCTTTTTCACAAAAAAGACAAACGCCTTCAAAATCTAAAAAGTGATAAATAACTTTAGCACTGAACACACATCTGTGTCATGACTTTAGATTTGGAAGTCGGTGGCTTTGTTCTGTTTGTTGCCTTTAATTACCTTTTTATTTATAAGTTTCTCATCAATATTACATAGAAATCAACAACTTCAAACTACAACTATGTGGGTGGGTGGTGTACACCACCCACCCACATAGTTGTAGTTTTAACCCAAATTCGAGGTGTCAAAGTTTGTATTCAACTATCTTACTGTACAAAGCTTAAAATAAATTAAATATATATATAAGGTGCTATAAAAATATCTGCCACGGCTTTAATGGGAGGTAGTATTGTGTTTAAAGATTACAATAGTGAAGAACTTTCGTACCCCAGAATAGTTTATTTAATTTGAGAAAATAAAGTAGTTTAATAAACATTGACTCTACTCTGCATAACGCGTTTCACAAATTACGCGCGATGTGTCGCTTCGTCAATGAAAACAACTGCTATCTCTTTCTATCTGTTCTGTGAATGAAAACTGAAATCAGCTGATTAGTTCGTCACTATCTAACCTACTAGGTACACAATAATACGCAGGGAAAAAAGTGTTTTAAAAGTGCAATTACTTACCAGCTACCGCATTCTTCCAAAAAACTGACGTAGGTAAATAAGATGATAAACTTCCCATCACACTTAAAACAGGCTTTGCACTGACAAGTTAGTGTAAGGATCGCAATTTTTTTCTTATTATTTTTAAACAGTAGGTGCTTAGATTAATACTTAGGTAGGTATCAAATAACGATAAATTACGGTAACTTGGCGTTGCCTTCGCGTTGCACACAAATAGGCACGCTTACGTACCTACATGTCTCTTCACTTTATTTAATGTGTCCGTTTCACTTTTTACTTGCCTAAATGCGCGTTTGATGCGCCTTTTTAGTTCATCCACACTTCTAATAATGTATGATGACTCACTCGCACACCAAACCTCTGCTGGTATAAGTTTACTGCATGCGCAGTTATGGAGTTACACTCGCGGTAGCACAACACCATTTCAAGATATGCTTGATTGGAATACCGTCGTCTGGGAGGCATTTTTAAAGGAAGCGCGAGCGATTATCCCGTCGCTAACCGCTAATTAAAACTAACTTCCGAGCGGGCTGGGGGCGACCGGGCGACTGGCGAGCGTGCGGTCGGCTGGCGCGTGCGACGAACGGGGTAGTTCGGGTCAGGGTGGGGACGTAATGATAAGAATGGCAACAGTGTATGAACGGCGCCGGCGTTTTACGAAACGATTGACTTGTACCTATTCGGTGCGGTCTGGCAACAGCAAGTCTACGTGATGGTTTTATGCGAATAAATCAATTCAAATTTATACGTACAATTTTTTGTATGAAATAAAATATGACAAATGATCAATAATTTATCTTTACTATTGTAATCTATAAACACAATACTGTCTCCCATTGCAGCCGTGGCAGATATTTTTATAGCACCTTATATATATATATTATGTACAATGGACGGCTCACAGGGCATCAAAAAACTCGTCCGCATCGCTCACAATGGGACAAGTGCCCAGAAGGCTAGCAGCATTACCATTATGATTTTTAAGAGTATATTTATAAGTGATAAATAAAAAGGTAATTAAAGGCAATTAGTACCTTCTTAACATCGAAATCCATTAAGTTAAAATGTATCAAAAAAGTACTGAATCAATTTCGATAAAATTTATATGAAACCACCCCAGAGACATACACTAACCATAAGAAAAAAAAATCAAAATCGATTCACATTTGCCGGAGTACAAATATACAAAAAAAAAAACATACTGTCGAATTGACAACCTCCTTCTTTTAAAAGTCTGTTGAAAATTCGCAGAAGTGCCTCTGAAAGTCAACTCTCGTAATTATAACCATATAAAATGTAGTGGCCATCTCTTCTCAGTCATAATCAATGTCAAAACTTGTCAAAAATATTATGCCCCATTTTTAGGTTAAAATGCTTCTGCATTTTGACCCGAATGCGCCAGAAGGTGTAGGAATGTTTGTATATTTCTTTGGCACGCTCTGTAGCTTAAACAGCTTGATGGTTTATAGCTTAAGAGGTGTCGTAAGATTCGTCTTTATTGTGAGAGTGACACTGGGTATATTAAAATTATGTAAATTCAGCGCTTTATTAAAAGTCTTCAAATTGTCGTTTTCCTCTAAACCTGTAGTGAGGAGTATGAAACTGACCCGACAGACGTTGTCCTGTCCCGATCTACCTACTTACCTGCCTATTTACCTACACCTACCCTACCCTACACCTACCCTACACCTACCCTACACCTACCCTACACCTACCCTACACCTACCCTACACCTACCCTACACCTACCCTACACCTACCCTACACCTACCCTACACCTACCCTACACCTACCCTACACCTACCCTACACCTACCCTACACCTACCCTACACCTACCCTACACCTACCCTACACCTACCCTACACCTACCCTACACCTACCCTACACCTACCCTACACCTACCCTACACCTACCCTACACCTACCCTACACCTACCCTACACCTACCCTACACCTACCCTACACCTACCCTACACCTACCCTACACCTACCCTACACCTACCCTACACCTACCCTACACCTACCCTACACCTACCCTACACCTACCCTACACCTACCCTACACCTACCCTACACCTACCCTACACCTACCCTACACCTACCCTACACCTACCCTACACCTACCCTACACCTACCCTACACCTACCCTACACCTACCCTACACCTACCCTACACCTACCCTACACCTACCCTACACCTACCCTACACCTACCCTACACCTACCCTACACCTACCCTACACCTACCCTACACCTACCCTACACCTACCCTACACCTACCCTACACCTACCCTACACCTACCCTACACCTACCCTACACCTACCCTACACCTACCCTACACCTACCCTACACCTACCCTACACCTACCCTACACCTACCCTACACCTACCCTACACCTACCCTACACCTACCCTACACCTACCCTACACCTACCCTACACCTACCCTACACCTACCCTACACCTACCCTACACCTACCCTACACCTACCCTACACCTACCCTACACCTACCCTACACCTACCCTACACCTACCCTACACCTACCCTACACCTACCCTACACCTACCCTACACCTACCCTACACCTACCCTACACCTACCCTACACCTACCCTACACCTACCCTACACCTACCCTACACCTACCCTACACCTACCCTACACCTACCCTACACCTACCCTACACCTACCCTACACCTACCCTACACCTACCCTACACCTACCCTACACCTACCCTACACCTACCCTACACCTACCCTACACCTACCCTACACCTACCCTACACCTACCCTACACCTACCCTACACCTACCCTACACCTACCCTACACCTACCCTACACCTACCCTACACCTACCCTACACCTACCCTACACCTACCCTACACCTACCCTACACCTACCCTACACCTAAACTACACCTACCCTACACCTACCCTACACCTACCCTACACCTACCCTACACCTACCCTACACCTACCCTACACCTACCCTACACCTACCCTACACCTACCCTACACCTACCCTACACCTACCCTACACCTACCCTACACCTACCCTACACCTACCCTACACCTACCCTACACCTACCCTACACCTACCCTACACCTACCCTACACCTACCCTACACCTACCCTACACCTACCCTACACCTACCCTACACCTACCCTACACCTACCCTACACCTACCCTACACCTACCCTACACCTACCCTACACCTACCCTACACCTACCCTACACCTACCCTACACCTACCCTACACCTACCCTACACCTACCCTACACCTACCCTACACCTACCCTACACCTACCCTACACCTACCCTACACCTACCCTACACCTACCCTACACCTACCCTACACCTACCCTACACCTACCCTACACCTACCCTACACCTACCCTACACCTACCCTACACCTACCCTACACCTACCCTACACCTACCCTACACCTACCCTACACCTACCCTACACCTACCCTACACCTACCCTACACCTACCCTACACCTACCCTACACCTACCCTACACCTACCCTACACCTACCCTACACCTACCCTACACCTACCCTACACCTACCCTACACCTACCCTACACCTACCCTACACCTACCCTACACCTACCCTACACCTACCCTACACCTACCCTACACCTACCCTACACCTACCCTACACCTACCCTACACCTACCCTACACCTACCCTACACCTACCCTACACCTACCCTACACCTACCCTACACCTACCCTACACCTACCCTACACCTACCCTACACCTACCCTACACCTACCCTACACCTACCCTACACCTACCCTACACCTACCCTACACCTACCCTACACCTACCCTACACCTACCCTACACCTACCCTACACCTACCCTACACCTACCCTACACCTACCCTACACCTACCCTACACCTACCCTACACCTACCCTACACCTACCCTACACCTACCCTACACCTACCCTACACCTACCCTACACCTACCCTACACCTACCCTACACCTACCCTACACCTACCCTACACCTACCCTACACCTACCCTACACCTACCCTACACCTACCCTACACCTACCCTACACCTACCCTACACCTACCCTACACCTACCCTACACCTACCCTACACCTACCCTACACCTACCCTACACCTACCCTACACCTACCCTACACCTACCCTACACCTACCCTACACCTACCCTACACCTACCCTACACCTACCCTACACCTACCCTACACCTACCCTACACCTACCCTACACCTATCCTACACCTACCACTACCTAAGTGCAAAATTGCCACTACCTAAGTGCAAAATTGACTCTTTGACGTTAGGAACGTACCTACATTGTTTAAACAACAGTGACTGCTTGTAATTCAATATGAACTTTATGAAAAAGCAATAAAGCTCGTTTTAGTTAGAAAACGTTTGTATGGGAAAAAGAAAAGGGCTGTTTTTAGAGTTTTTCCGGCAATTATTTGAATTTTTCTCGCTGTAAAAACCATCTTTGAACTTCAACGATCATTTTAAAAAAAGAATTGGCCAAATTGGTCCAGGCGTTGTTGAGTTATGCGCTTACCAACACATTTTGCGATTCATTTTTATATTATAGATTAGGCTTACAAACTAACAAACCAATGACATAAAGAATATAATAGTAATAAATAGCTAATTACAAGTTGGCGTCAGGCAGTTGGGTTTTATATTATATTCTTTAACATTTTTTTTGTTTTGGCGACCTAGACTAGAATACGGAAATCCTTAAAAGATACGAGAACAGCTGGTCTATATACATCTTCTTTGACAATCGAGCAATTGCCGTTTCTCTCAAGTAAATATCTTCTTTTGTTTTAAAATTGACGACGATTTTTCTAAAGTTCAACCTTTCTCTATTAGATTAGGTCTATTGTTTAGCGGGAGTATTGTTTTTGCTATTTGATTAAACGGGAATTTCATTGTATTTTAGATTTCCGACGTTGAATAATAAACTTTCAAAGCTTTTGCTGAAAATCCGTTGGTTATAAAAATTTAACATTAGGTAAAATCACCATCAACGTTCTTCAAGCGATGTGGCCTGCCCATTGCCGTTTCAACTTGCATATTCTGAGTGCTATATCGATGACCTTAGTTTTTCGGCGAATTTCCTCCCTCGTTTTTTGATTAAATCCGGATTTAATCACGCAAAGAAACTCAGAGCATTGCTGTCTCCATGACTAACTGTGTGACTGAGTTTCTGTAGGAGGCCAGCAGTGAAGGACCACGTTTCTGTGCCATATGTCATCACTGGCAACACACACTGGTTATAAACCTTCGTCTTTAGGTACTGGGAAATTCCTCTTTTAGCTATAATACAGTTATCAATTTAGTAATAGAGCTCTGCGAACCTCTCACAAGGTAGACCGACGACCTAGTACGAGCCGTGGAAAGTCGCTGGATGAACGCGGCGCGGGATAGACATAGGTGGAGGACTTTGGGGAAGGTCCAACAGTGGACTAAAGATTAAGATGATGAATAGAGCTCTTTGTGAAGGAACTCATCCAGGGCCTGTAGACAATTTTCTTTTCTGTTAGCAATAACCCCAACGGTAAAATTAAATTGTATGCAGTTGACATATTTGCATCACGTGACATCTTGTAAGCAAACGTCTACTCCATACAATTTTATATTTCGGTTGAAGGGATTTTGTCTACAGGCCGAAGAAGGTAATAATAGGTACCACTTGATTATTGTTCCACTGCTGGGCAAACGCCTTTTCTCATGCAGTGAAGACACGAGTCTTGATCACCGATGAATTAAGAATTTTATTATTCCAGGTTTCCTCACGGAGTTTTCCTTTACAAAACAAAAAAAATATTCAACCAGACAAAATAAAAAGGAACAAAGAAAACCAGTAAATTCAGCTACAAATATCATGTTTCATGCCAACGATTCCTGCTAAACTAACATTTTGTAAAGCTACAGTGGTCTAATTGTAAGTCAACATGACTGGTTCGGGCGATTTGTAAGTCCACGTCCGCACTGTAGGATCTCTGGTTGGTTTAGCAATCATCAACTTATTTTTTTTTTTTTGCGCTGTCTTCATGAACTTCCTCTATCGTGAGGTTGCAGAGGGGCATGCCGGTCTCTCGGCCAAAACCACCGCGGTGATCCACTTCAGCCTATGCCCGGTGGTGCGGGATTCGCATAAGCATTTACCGCTCCCCCGACAGGCCTTGACTTGCTGTTCTTCAGCAAGTTCCACCTCCCCGTGCGGCCATAATACTCGCACATACTCTCGAGTGGCCCGTGGGGTGTCCAGGCTACAATAGCACCCCCCATTTCATCCCAAGGGTGTCGTCGAAGGCGACTAAGGGAAAATATGGGAGTCGGGCAGCAGCGGCTTCCGTGTACTTAACAACCTCACTGCGATCCCCAAGACGCCTGCCAAGAGTGGGGATTATGGCAACGCCCCCCATTTATGGGGGAGGTCTTTATTCAACAGTGGACATCTTCAGGCTAATGATGATGACTCTCGAGTGGCGCGCGTGAAACACTGCACCGCCAACTCGGGCCTATCTGGTCAGATGACGGACGCCTCTAGTCCACCGCTCGCTGGTCTAGCCATCATCATCTGCCTAGCGTTTTCGTAACTATATTGGGGTCGGCTTCCAGCCTAACTGGATGCAGCTGAATACCAGTGTTTTACATGCAGTGACTGCCAGTCTGACCTCCATAACCCAGTGATTGCGTAACACGATACCTCTTGGTAAGACTGATTGTCAGACTTTCTGACTTCTGAGTAGTATACCATAACGACTGTAAAAGGTCTAAGAATTACAGCCGACCAGTCGTTTAACTATATGGATTCTAATTTCATTAGTTTTGACTTTGAGATAAACTTGGTCGTATTTGGAAGAGCTTGACAGGCGTCTAGCGGTCTCACAAGACCTAATAGTAATAAAATATAATAATAAATCGTACAATATACGAAGCTATAAAGTTATTGTGTTATTATAATAATATCATTGTAGATTGAACCTATACCTGATTACATTACTAGGTACTTAGTGTTAATAATATTTAAGTATTTTCTCTCAGCCGTCTTTTGATGACGGCTTCCAATCTTAATAGAGACTAGGCAAATACGCAGTACATATTTTAGGGCACAAGTGTGTGCGATTATACAGATGCACTATCCGTGGAGAGATTAGGCGCAGAACCAACTGCATTACGTGCTTTCCAATGCACGGTGAGACATTACTTGTGAAAAAATCTAACAACAATTTGCCTAGTCGAAATTTGAAATTGTTTGCGGCTACGAGACCGGGACAGCCGTAATGTAGTTATATTATCAATATCATTATTAAACTAAGGCCCACTTGCACTAATAACTTAACTCAATGTTAGTAGCTAAGACGAGGTTATGTTATATTTATGCCACGTAAAATGCGCCCGTAACTAGGAGTTAATATACGATGACCCAGCTTGGTGCAAACTGGCCTAAAGTACATTCAAGTAGGTAGGTTATCGTGGCAGTTATTTTAATGCACCCAACTGCACAAAACGTCCCAAAGTCGTTAATCTTGCACAAGATGGAGTAAGCACGTGACTCATAAGATATTCCATTTTGTATATCTTTGTTCCTCCTGTTTCAATGTCATTAAAAACATGCAAACAGAAGCTTAGATCCACACAACGGATGAAAATGAACGCCCATGTGTGTAGTGAAAGTAGCTTATAACATCAGCTATCTAATGAAAACCCCGTCAAAATCGAAGCAGCTGTTTTTGAGACTAGTTGAAACAAACAGACTGACAAACAAATATAAAATGTTGTGATTTGATTTATGTAACATTTAAGATAACCGATGGGTAAGTAAGGACATCAGTGGCGACCACGAACCTGTAGACGCAGCGTAGGTAGACCTATCACCAGATGGACCGACAACATCGTCAAGGTCGCGGGTAACCGGTGGATGCAAGCGTCAGGTTGCCGCTCGTTGTGGTATTCTATGAGACAGTTAACATCTTCCGGCTGATGACGATGACCATAATCCATACTGCCATGTAAATACATATTATAAATGAGAAAGTAACTCTGTTTGTTACGCTTCACGAGGACATTTTCTTAACCGATTTTGATGAAATTTGGTATGAAGTTAGCTTAAACCCTGGGGAAGGACATAGGCTTTTTAATTCGCGATTTTGTCTGCATTCGTGATAACCTACATTCACGTAGACGAAGTCACGGACAAAAGCTGGTCATTCATAATTATGTGTTACTAGCTTTTGCCCGCGACTTCGTCCGCGTGAATATCGGTTATCGTGGATGCTCACAAAGTCGTAGATTACAAAGTAGCCTATGTCCTTCCCCAGGTTTCAAGCTATTTTTAAACAAAATTTCATCAAAATCGGTTCAGCCGTTTCATCCTGAAAGCACAACAGACAGAATTACTTTTGCATTTATAATATTAGTATGTAAGTATGTATTGAAGTAAGTATGAATGGGTAGTACGAATTTATTTGTATTGATTTAAGTTTGAGTATCCTTCTGTGGTACGGGCCTATGTGTACGTTTACCTACGTGTTTTGGTTTTACAGAACTGGCCTTCTGTTACTATCTTTTCCTGTGTCACTGCTGCATAATAAGCTGAATACTTTTGTAAATATTATGTGAGGAATTATGTAATAAGCGGGTACTGAGGGATTTTGGAATTATGATTCTGAGCATGAGAGGTTTGAGGTAATCTTGTTGTGCAAAAATAAACCTTTTTGGTCGAGAAAGGTAATTATGTGTGGCGCTTACGAATTCATGTAATTACAAAGTAGCAGATTACGTGGTAAATAGAATAACATGAATTTGGGAACACTGTGTGTACGGTGGCAAATGTGCTCCAGCTAAGCCGCACCATCACTTAAGATTATTGTTGGATGGAAGTTATTGCTGGATAGTGTTTCGGAACGGAATGAGTAAATTCGCCGAAGAACTGAGGTCACTGACATAGCTCTCAGAATATGCAAGTTGAAGTGGCCTATGGGCAGGCCACATCATTCTAAGAATGGATAACCGATGGGGAAGAAAGGTTCTCAAGTGGCGACCACGAAGCGGAAGACGCAGCGTCAGTAGGCCTCCCACCAGATGGACCGACGACATGGCCACAGTCGAGGGTGGACGCAAGCGGCAGGTTATATGGGGGAGGCCAATGTTCAACAGAAGGCGTCTTTTCTGATGATAATGATGATGATAAGTGTTTCGACGATACGGTTGGCGCAGTGGCTGAGCGATCGGCTGCTGCACTGCGTGTCGCGGGGTCGATTTCCGCGCGGAACAAATATTTGTATGGCCTATAGGTGTTTTTTCCGGGTCTGGCTGTTTGTTTATGTGAGTTTATAAGTTTGTAAAAGACCCCGCGATGCAGGCGAAATTCCTTGGTTTAAAAAAATAGATAATGTAATGTTACACATTTGGAGTACTGAATTCTATTTATTTATTTTAAGCTTAATTTTCCAATATCTTTAAGAGTTAATTTGCTGAGTTTGTCATTTCATGTCCCCTGTGGGCAAAAGCCTCCTCCATCTTTTTCTATTTATTTTTGTTGGTGGCAGCATTCATGCAGTTTTCTACTCCGTATATGATGTCATCAGCAAATCTCTTTATTTTGTCGTCCCACGCGCCTTTTACATGTAAGACTCAGCCATTTTATTGTTAGAAAAGTCCATCTTTTGTTAACCGACTTCAAATAAGGCGGAGGTTGTTAATACGACTGTATTTTTGTTTTTGTGTGCTTTATTTTTTAAAGTATTTTTAGATTGATTTTGATGAATGATTTTTTTTAATGGATAGGGTATGCCTCAAGAGTCTGAATATGAAAATATTCCACCTTAAAGGGAACCTAACCCTAAACATAGTTGGGGTCGGTTTCCAGTCTTACCAGATGTTACTGAATACCTGTGTTTTACATTTACTGCATCTGCCTATTGAACATCCACACCCCAGTTACTGTGTAACACAATAACTGGGTTGGCTGGGTTGGACTGGGTTTTTTGATCCGCCGTGAAAATCCTCGTGGATGTCCTCTGCCTTGGGGCGGGTGTACGCTGGCGGAATGTGCCGCTTGGGAGGGGCCGCGCCGTGCCCTCGTCTCAGAAGTAGGCAGTGACCTGTCGCTGTCGGCCGTGGTCGAGTCGATGGTCGACAGCGCAGAGTCCTGGGACGCGGTGGTTTCCTTCTGCGAAAGTGTTAAGTTTATTCTGCTATTATTTCTTTATCTTTTTATATATGCACGTCAGTGGCCAGTTGAACTCATTTGACCTTTTTGAAGGACGACAGGAATAAAAGAAAACGGTTTAGAGCGAGCGTGCAATGTGATTTTATGAACGAACTATAACTTAATCGCAGACATACCATTTTTGAATTTGGTATGCAATTTATTATAAAATTAGTAAACACTTGAGCATTTATTTGTAACCGCAGTAATGTGTCACCCTTTCACTAACCGAACATCACGACTCTTAACGCTTTATTACAACTAGATTTTACAAATCAACGGCCCAATTTATGAAACAATATGTGGAGCACACTCGATCGATTTCAACGAAGAGTACATACAAAATAAAAAAGAATTCGTAGAAATGTTGCATAACGTTGATATACTTTTTACGTATAAGAACGCTACATTTCATCTTTAAATAACGCAACGATAGAGTACCACTGGTAATATAAAATATCGCATCTCATTGTACACTCCACTACCTATGTGTACCGATTAACTGGATTGTAGAGGTCAGCTATGCAATCGCTCCATGTAAAACACTGATATTCAGCAACATATGGTTAGAGTGGAAACCGACCCCAATATCGTTGGGAAAAGGCAAGGCACACGGCGATTGTACGCTGTCTCTTACTGTATGAAATTCAATTCAAAATGTCTGCAGCAAGTTCGTTCGTTTTTAACGGTTTAAAAAAAAACAATAGACGGTGCATTTCAATGTTTTCTTTCCCATTTAACTTCTTTAGTGAACATTTTTAACGAGACTCTGACATACAATAAAAATCGATTCACTCCTAGGGATCCTTATTTGCTAGGTTTGAATAATTTTCCCTAAAATCCTGGCTGTCTGTTTTGTCACATAACTAAGCTATTCAAATTTAAATCGTGGTCCAATATCTGTCGGTCATTGCTGATTACGTCCTTTACTGAAAGTTTGTGGGGTGCGAGTGCCTATCTCCTTTTTATGGAAATTGCAATACGATGGATTGACACTGTTCTGACCCAAGACCCTTTTACCTTAGCCAAAAGCTGCATCAAAGTGCCCAAAAGCGAATTGGCACGTTGGGTGGCATCCATCGTGTCAATTCACTTTTGGGCACTTTTCCAATTGATGGCGAAGCTGAGAAATTTTTTGATGCCTTTTTGTTTTAGTTTAATAGTTAGATTTTCTTATTTATTACGAGTCTCAATATTTTACATATTTCTTAAATTCATTGTGTATGTATAATTATGGCCGCTTTAACAACTAAAAATAAATAAAACTAATGGGGATCCTTAATACTACCTACTATACCTACTGTACATTTTTCAACCTACAGAACCCCGATCAGTATTTTAATCTTCGTCTTTGAACAATTTGAATTGCTTGGCATGTAAAATAAATTCATCTCATTTTTATTAGTCCACCGCCCAGAGGTCGTGAGACAGCGACCAATTGTTTGACTATTAAGTTTCGGTGGTGTTGCGTGTCACAAATGAGGGTAGTTTGGTACATTAATTTGGTGTCGCCTTTGTTTAGAACCCGGTTCGTGGTATGTATTTAAGTTAAAGTATTATCTATGTTTTATTCATTTATCAAACACACGTTTTTCCTTAGGGGATAGGTAGACACGCAATGTAGTATGTATGTACATACATTATCCTTAAAGTCCTTTTACACGTGCAGCTTGTGGGTCAAAACCCGAAGAACTTAGGAAAATAGGTTACTTCTAGGCAAGCGTGCTCCATCTGAGACCGCATCATCGCTTACCATCAGGTGAGTTAGTGGTCAAACGTATGCCTATCAATTGATAAAAAAAAACACTTGTCCTATTAGCACACACAATAGTTAAACAATAGGAACATGACTCCAAGAGTTACTCTATAGTGTAGCGGTTATGACATTCACCGAATAAAATACAGTAACGTCTGCAGAGTGTTCCACAGTTCTGTAGGGCATCAGAAATGGTGCAGCTGAATACTAGAATTTTACATGGCGCGACTGCCTATCTGACCTCAACAATCCAGTTAATGAGTAACACGATACTTCTTGATAAGACTAGTTGTCTTTCGGGCTTCTGACTAATATTACCCGTAATGACTGTCACCCGCCGAGCTGGCCGCGGCAAGCGTAGCTGAATCATGATCGGTCAATACTTAGCCACTAGCCCCCTCTTACATGATCTTTAAATAATTTACATTCAATGTAAGCCAAGCAGCCAGTTTATACACTTACAAAGCAGCCAGAGCCAAAACGCCAAATAATTAATTAAACATTTCCTTTTTCACTACTCATTCCACACTTGCTGACCTAAATCTCTTGAAAAAAACAGACTCGCTGTGCTAAACAACATGAAACAGACTTGTTTTAAAACTAATTACATGTTTTTGAGCAAAGTTTTACAGAACAACAATTATGGCGCCCAACTGGGACTACAGTCATGCAGAATCACAAAATGGCGCTCAACATGGGACGAATTTATGTTTATTTTAGCCGACGATAATTATTAATTCTATTATTTCGGAGTAACTTTTAGCAAACTCGTCTCTGTTAAAATTAGGAATGTTATTTAGAATGAGGCTAATTAAGATTATAAATTAAGAATGAAAGAAAGACCTACTTGTAACAATACGTGATACAAATATTGACCATGAATTTCATATTCGAGGGGTTTAAAAAAAATCAGAAGTTCCATAATTAACTGAATCCACGCTAATATAATTAGAATAATAATTAATCGTAACATTCTAGGTAAACCCCTTTATTTAGTGGTAATAAACAAAGACTAAAGAATATAAAAATCCCAGTATGGTCCACTGACCTGTAAAATACTTAGTTTTTATTTCGGAATAGCATCTCACACTGTCACCCCAGGAGGTTATCAGCGGCTTAATCGTACTATCCTGTGGTGCCTTAAAGAAAATTTGAGCCTGTAAATTAGCTGAAAAGGATTATTTACGTACTGTATTACATTTTTATCAACATTTTTACTCATAATTCTATAAGAAAAGAGAACCTGTAATTTATTAAATCAGTCATCTTTTCACATCAATTGTAATAAGGTTTGCGTCTTTTCGAAGAAATAATCGAATCTATTATCGGGTCCCATGTTGGGCGTCAATAAGGTTTATTGACAGTGATCTTATTATGAGGACGGTGATCAAAATTATAATTTGAGCTTTTTATTAACTTAGTATTTTTTTCTTTTATGGATCTTATTATAAGAAATAATGGAATATTAATCATTATATTAGGTACTAGCGACTCGGCCCGGCTTTGCACGGGTGCAATGTTGATACTAATTAGACTACAAAATGTCTTTATATACAACGTGCACAGCTTTTTCGGTCATTAGACAACACAAACATGTAAACAACATATTAAGCGCCAGCCGCTCTACCCCCGCTTTTTAACACTGTGATATCTTCTAATATATTGATTTTAATTATATGCTGCAAAGGGCAATTTTGATCTAAATGAAATGCACAACGTATATAAGACATTTAATTTAGTAAAGAATAAAACTGTATTGCTTAAAATAGCTTGGTAAGTAACCCATATCTTATTTGTAATATGTAAAAGATAAAAATGGTTATTGTGGGTTATCCTTAAGAGATAAACCTAAACCATCGCGGACTTTTTTATTGATCTTTTTAAGATATACAATTCCGTAGTACATTATTTTGATATATCTCGTAAGGTTTAGCCAGCGTTTGCAATGTAAGCGCACAAAAATATGTTTATTACGACCCCACATTACTCTTGGAATTTCTCGGTTTATTTCTACTATAATATGCATGTATTATACCTATAAACCTTCCTCTTGAATCACTCTATCTATTAAAAAAACCCGCGTCAAAATCCGTTGCGAAGTTTTAAAGATCTAAGCATACATAGGGACAGACGCGGCGGGGGACTTTGTTTTATAATAATGTAGTGATGATGTCCATACTTATATAAAATGGCAAAGAAATGTGCTTTCAGTTCATAACGCAAATACTACTGATTAGATTCTGTTCAAACTTTGCATAAATGCCTATTCCCTACTGGTCTAATCAGTCTGTAAATAATGTGCCATTTGCTTTAAGCAATTATGATTATAGCGTGAGCGAAGCGAAGCGGGCACAGCAAGCCATTTCATCACTTTACTGCATGTTTTAAATTTAAGTTCTAATCTCCAGAAGTACTAATCTGGTTCTGTAAATTCTATCGCTAATGGGATGCTGGGGTAGCTTCTCAAGTGCTTTAAGCTATATTTTTACTATAAAAAGTAGGGATCCGTAAAAAATTACACGCGGGCGAAGTCGTGGGAAATGTGCTAGTCTGTAATGTAAAGGAAAACGCCGGATGGAGTTTAACAAATTTATTGACATTATGACAAATGACAGCTCGCAACTTGAGAAGATTTTACAACCAGCCAGCTATGACAAACTACTGAATAGTTTGTATATAAATACTCCAGTATTCTTGATCATCATTGGCTATTGCCATTCAAGACTATTTTCGGAGCTCAGATGTATGTATTTAACCGTTAACATTTCAGGGACGGTAGGCATAGAAACCTTTTTTCTAAACCCCGATCAGCTCAAAGTATAAAAAAACGAAAATAGCCACACTTTCCTGTATTAAGTATTCATGATATACCTTTTCATCCCAAATCGTATTAGATTTTATAATACTGGATAAGACACGCTTGGTAATTTTGTGTAATGAGACGCTTTTCCATTCCTGTGAAGCGATAATCCTGGGAAACGCATGTGTATGCTTAGGATTTTAAATAAAAATGTGTACACAAATTCTAAGTTTAAAAAATTTATTATAATGAGCCGTAATATTTTTTTTTCAATGTGTTTGTTCACAAATCCTACATTTGAAAATTTTATTTTAAAGAGCTAATTACTGTTGTTTTTTTTTAAGTTTACGGAGAAAGGGTTGCTGCCCTGAGGCGTTCTTTCGTAATTGCCAACTTTGATAGCAAAAATGCATCATGTATGACTTTACACCATGGCAAAACCAATTTTTGCCAGTACATGAAATGAAATATATGAAACAGGTGATTTTCTCCTTTGTTTTTTTTTAACGCTGGGAGTTCACGACGAAAATTCGGTCACGACAGTCAATTTCAATCGCGACTGATCAATTACGCAGAAGTTATTATGGTGCATAAAGACAAGTACACTCACTCTTTCTTCACTCTCACAGTCCGATAGGACAGCAATCTGATACGACCAGGGAGAGATCAGACGCAGGACAAACGTGCCTCGGAAAGCACGTAAAGCACGCATTTTCCGTAGCACGGTGGTGCACACAAATTGAGAAATTTCTAATGGGAAAACCCAATACATACCACATTTTTGGTCCAACCGTGGGCTGCCGGATTAGCACCACCCCATTTCTACCCGTGGGTGTCGTAGAAGGCGACAAAGGGATATTGACCAGAGCATGGGCAGCAGCGTCCTTCTGAGTACCATAACACCTACTGCGATCCCCCCTGGGGGAGACCTATGTACATATTGACATGATGAATACCACTTTTTGCCCGATTTGGGAAACGAACCAGGGACCCCAGCTTAGCAGTCGCACTTGCGACACCAACGGGGCAATTGGGTCGGAATCCAAGATAAAAGTTTATGCACATACTCGTAGATACATTCTTACCATCAGAATTGTATTACCAAACCAATTTCCAATAAGAAATCTAGAAAATTGAGTTGGTGACATAAAGCCAACGAATTCGCATGTTACTGGTTCTGAAGCCATATAATTTGCAATAGTCATACACATTGAAGGAATATACGTTTGGTAGTAATATTTTTCTTCGTGGTCAGGCAGGTAGCCAGTCCTTGCTACGTTAAATATATAGGGACCGTTTGACCCAAAACTTTTGCCTGACCCTCAGATTTTTTTTGTGAAACACGAGCTTCTCTGAGGATGCTCGTAAAAAGTTATATTTTTTTTCCGTTATGCTGTAAACTTTCTAATATTGAAGATTACTTTTCTCTGTGGAGTGCGTGGAATTCTAAACATCGAGCATAATTTTATTTTGCTTTGTAAAGCAAGGCGTCTTGAAGTCGGAATTGGGTCGGTGTCATGGTTTTTTTATGAGGCGAAGTCTCCTCTCGAGTGGTATCGATCGATATGGAAGTAACTCATGTCATTGAATGATATTAGTTAGTCAGTATGGAATCGTGAGGCTGACTTTTTGGACAACGTGGCTTGACATATCCCATGGCTATGTTGTCAAAAACTGTCTCGGAAAGCAAAATCCTATTTTGTTGCAATGCTGGCTTTCCCTCTCTATCATAATTATATAATATACATGTGAGCACCCCAAAAATGGTAGCTTTAAAGTACATGAAGTGATGAAGTACATGATCTCTTTATGTGTTTGCTCAGTAATAATGCATCTTGCACTGCCTAACTGCCTTGAATGTGCCCCGGCGGTTGTGAATATGTCATGCTTACTTTAACGTCTCGCTGACGTTCGCGTATTTATTTATTTATTTATTTATTTATTAATTTATAGTTAATTAAAACGGCACAGGTCCAATTACATTAATTAACATAGAATTATAAAAATTAAAATAAAATAAGCATTAAAATAACATACAGTACAAAAATTAAATTCAAAGTTAAACAGTTCGTGGATAAAATTATTAATAATTATTGGAGTAAATGATTGAATAAATTAAATACATAACAAATTAACATAAATTATCATGTAACAGTGGACACCCTCGCATACTGTCTCTCACAGAACACCAGACAAGCACGCATTATTTCCTTCCATTCATCAGCAAACACATCACATTCAGGGTCGGCAGTCAGGAGGGCGTTTAGCATCCTTAGGGTTCGACATACTGGGGATTGGGCCCTAGCAACAGATCTAGATAGCGGTAGTGCAAACAGATTATGACGGCGGCTTTGACGGTGCCCAAGATATTTGTATGCGTATGTATTAGATCATTCAGTTCCCTTAAAAATAGCTGATCTAAATGATGCCAATCCGTGCGTCATGTTCAACATTCCATTTTGAGCATTACGTCACAATACTGCTTTACTGACTGCCGAGCATTCGCCTGTAAGCTTTGATTTTGAGCTTAAACGGAAATGTTACATCATAGGCGAATTTTCCCAAGATCCGATAAAGGAGCGCCTTTTAATTCTAAAGTACGTACGGCTTTAGTCTGACTGCAGTGTGAGAAACAGCACGTAACACGAGTTTTAAGCAGTACTATCCTCTGAGCTAGTAAATTTGGAATATCATGGACAAATGTTGGCATTTCGTTTAACTCCCCAAGGGGACGTGTGGGCATGAATGTTTAAAATGGACACGTTCGTGTGATGTGGTATGTGTTTTGTTTGTGGCTGTCTCTTGGGCATTTGTCTATTCGGTAATTGAAATAGGAAGCGGTGTAGCGGTTAAGTATAACGGGAATTGGGACGAAAATGAATGGGTTGACCTTGAAATGTCGGTTTACGAAAAATCAATTTCATTACGAATCAAAATCAAAAGACCACCTTTGTCCGTGTGTGTTTTCTTAAGGATCCTTATTTTAAAAATATATATCCCTTAAGGATTTACGTAGCTTTCTACAAGGGAAATAATTTTCAAAATCGGACCAACAGTTCCTGAGATTACCGCGTTCAAACAAACAAACAAACTTCAGCTTTATAATATTAGTATAGACAATACCCTTATTCCTTATTCAATGACTTCCAAATTTGCGATAACGCCTCAAAATGTAATTTACCATTCAAATCCAATTGATAATATTGACAATTCACTGAACTTTAAGATCTCTTATGAACAGAGATCTCAAAGTCGTCAGGATTATGTAATTTTGGCATGGCTGAAAATTTGAGAATAGAGGAATTGGTCATTATGAAGGTATGCGTATTTGTTAGCTTCAGTACTAGGCCCTTTTTTAAGTATCAAGTAAGAATAAGAATAATATTATTTTTTGCGTTACTGCGTACAATGAGATCTTATAATATATAGCATTACGGATTTAGGATTTACAGTCGGATATGCCATTGAGCAAAGCAGCAGCAATGAAGCAGGCACTTATTTTTTTTTTGTTTTGTTGTGTGTTTCATTGTTTTAAATACTTAAATATTGAAAGAGATATTAAAAACCAATGTTCGTTAATGCCAGACTTTCCGTGGGCCATAAGTTTAGCCAGACGGTTTAAAAATTTCGATTTTTCTTTACAGCTTCTGACTGAAGTAATAGCCCATATATATTCTTCTATATACCCTCAATAAACTTAACCTTTTTAAGGTAATAGCAAAGGGTTAGTTGAATAATGATTACAATCCTGCTGAAATGACGTTAAGTTGGTGACTAAAATATTGGACCAAGATATTTGGCAGTGAAACTTCAAACCCCAGTCATTGATTGATTGATTGATTGACGACACGGTTGGCGCAGTGGCTGAGCGATCGACTGCAGCGTGTTGCGGGTTCGATTCCCGCCCAGGGTAAACATTTGTGTGATGAGCACTTGTGTTTGCCTTGTGTCCGGGTGTTGTTTATCTATATATGTACGTATTTACAAAAAAAAAATGTATTTGTGTATGTATATCAGCTGTCTGACACCCATAGTACAGGGTCTCCCTAGTTTGGGGTCAGATGGCCGTGTGTAAAAATGTCCTCATATATTATTATTATTATTTCAAGACGATTTTGTTATATGTTATTGTATTATAAACGCGAAAGTGTGTGAGGATGGATAAATGAATGTTTATTGCTGTTTATTGTGGAAACCGCGTTTGGGCAAGCGTAATGTAGGACGCCCTGTAACAAGATGGATCAACGATTTGAAGAATCCGAATCCAAAATAGATCGATTTTGTCTCTCGGTAATAATAATTTACGGCCTTTTATCATCATCATCCTCATTTCAGCCAAAAGACGTCCACTGCTGGACATAGGCCTCCTCCAAGTGTCGCCACATTGACCGGTCCTAGTGGCCTCTAGTACTCGTATTTCAATAAGGTCTCTAGGTATTTATCATACTGAAATAGGTACCTAAGTATAAGATCTATTTATCACGAGAATAATAGGTTGTCAATCTCGCATTAACAGGAATTCCTGAGTCGAGAATGCGGATATTTGCGGCAAGATAATCACAGAGTAACGTTAAGCAGTAGGTCAGAAGTTTCGATGTTAGCTGACTAGATATTAGTGTACATTGTAGATGTTATAGAATTTCAATAGTTTCATGTTTTGTTTGCCCGAATAATGTTAAGCCTTTAAATTTTTTTGCTTTAAACCATTGTAACCTGGTCCTTGTCTTGTGTTATTAACTCCCCACAAAAACAGAGGGGTGTAAGTGTGTTACAAATTTAACGTCTATCTGTATATTTGTCTGTGGCATCATCATCATCATCATTTCAGCCGAAAATCGTCCACTGCTGGACATAGGCCTCCCCAAGGGGGGATTTTGCCATAATCGCCACGCTTGGCGGGCTAGTTGGCGATCGCAGTTTGTTTGTTACAAAGGCACAGAGAACGCTGCTGCCCATTCTCTAGTAAGTCCCTTAGTCGCCTCTTACGACACCCACGGGAAGATATGGTATGGTGCTATTCTTTACGTCCGACACCACACGGACTGTGGCATCGTTTCTCCCAAAAGAATGGACCAATTTGAACGCGGTTTTTTTAATAGAAAGCTGTGCTTTTGGGGAAAGTTTTTATCTATGTGCAGAGAGAAATTTCTCAAATTATCTCATTTGTACATGAACCTTATTCTTTTGTAAAAAAAGTTGAAAATCTATCAAAGCGCTGCTTATTTCTTAAGAAATAAGCAGTACCTATGTACTCATATTTTATAATGTTCTTTTCCTGTGTTGTCTACTGTGTGTACATAAATAATAAATAAATAAAGAATATTGATAGATTGGGGTTTATGTGCTGGCCTCTGAACGATCAAGATCGGATAAGCTAATTCAAGAAGTCAACATTTTCCCATCATGATGCAAGGAATTTCTGATACATAATTCGTAATTTTAACTAAACTACTGAACTGAAACGAAGTTCTTTTTGTGTCGGGAGTTTTTAAAATTTTTGATTTTGTGATCATAAGCTTGTCATCAGCCATGTAAGCCGTGTGGTGCCAGCCGGGAATAGCACCACACCATTTCTACCCGTGGGTGTCGTAGAAGGCGACAGAGGGATATTGACCAGAGGATAGGCAGCAGCACCCTTCTGAGTACCATAACACCTACTGCGATCGCCAACATGCATCGGCAAAGCATGGTGATTGCGACTGAACCCCCCCTCCCTTGGGGAAGACCTATGCCCAGGTGTGGGCGTCTAAAGGTTGACATGACGATGATGACGAAGTTTGTCATCGTATCCTTTAATTTTATTTAAGCCTTGTCACATTCTCTTGTAAGATTGACAACATAGTTCCAAATAACGTCGTGAGTACTGTGATCACTGCAACGTGGTCACGGTACCGGGGGTCTAATCTACTTGATTGAAATACAATTTGCCACAATACTACGTATAATTAGCAAATTAGACTATTTTATTACACTCAACCGCCTACCAACCGTCGTGGCGGACTGTAAATTGCCTTTTTAATTTAGAACAGCTATGTTATTCTGTAAGAACTCACTCCTGTTCTCTCGTCTGTTTCCGCGGTGAAAACTGTTTTAGGTATACCTAAAACAGTAAATATAAATTAATAATAGTGTGAAAAAAAAAATATTTTATTTTAAAAAAAGCGTGGGGTGCATGGTGTCAATAGTTATAAATATTTTATTGACAGATATGAGTAGAGTAATTATCATTTTGATAATATCTTAAAAAGCACCCCACGCTTTTTTTAAAATAAAATATTTTTTTTTTATTCACACTATTATTAATTTATATTTATTGAAATTTTTAACACTTTTCTTAATTTAAATTTATTAAAATTTATTTTCTATTTTTTAGTTTAAACTATTATTTATTTTTTACTTTTTAGTTTGAAAAATTGAATAATTTTGTCAAATTAGTGTATTGTCATCGGTCCTCGATAAATCTACAAAGTTTGAACGAAATCTGGCCGTTTAAAGTGGGTGAAAATCGCGCCCAAAGAAGTCCGTTACAAACAAACATACAAACATACAGGTGAAGCTAATAAAAAGCGCACAACACACACACAGTACAGTACAGTACAGTATACTGTAATTCGATAACTACTACGCTAGCGCCACTGAGTACCAACTTAGGTGAAGCGAACTATTATTACGTTACTATTTTAGCGAATACCAAATACTTTTCACTTCAGGTAAGTGAAATCGGAAATGAGATAGGATTCGAATTCGTGGGTGAATTCTTACAGAATCGCACTGCAGAATTTATCTCCTAAGAATCATCACAAGCCTAGCTTTTTGACAATTATGTTCGGGTCGGCTTCCAATTAAATCGAGTGTAGCTAAATACCAGTATTTTACATGAAGCAACTGCCTATCTGACTTTCTTACTCTGTTGTTGTGTAACACGATACCTCTTGGAAAGACTAGTTCTCATATTTTCTGGCTTCTGATTATCCATAACAACTGTCAAGGATCTAGGAATGACAGCCAGGACCAATGGCATTACGTGCTTTCCGAAGCACGGAGGGGTCATAATGTGAAATAAATGGTCATCCAGCCACCGATCGACTGCGGCAAGTACTTAACCATGACAGATCTGTAGTGACCCGATTGACTAAATAGCAATAGGGTATTACACCCTTTTTTGAAAAGTGTCTCAATGAAATTCTGTAGTGCTAATATGCCACCAAAAAATTACAAAAGTTTGATTCAATCGATAAGTGCCATAAAAATGCATCTAATTTTTAAATTTTCAAATTTCGCGCGAAGTTTGACGAAAACGCCTCTTACTGGACGCCATATTGCTCAGAGAAAATGACGTCAGTTCGTTTAGTATCAAATGAGCTCATATTAAATATGATAATTGTATATCATTTAAAAATAATTAAAAGCATGTTTATAGGTGTAATAATGAAAAAAATACGGTTGTTACGAAAATAATAAAAGTACAAGGCCATATTATGCCAATCGGTTGACTGACAGTTGACAATTTTTTGTTTACACAGCCGTACGGCGTAATAACATGGCCGCTACGATTTCACGGTGTTTTATAACAGATTAAAAATACTGAAAACTTTGAATTGAATTTAAAAAATTGTTTTGTTATTTAATGAACTAAAACTTAAATTTTCCGACTGTTTTATGCCTAAACTGTCTATTTATTTATTTATTTATTTATTTATTAAGGCTCTCCAACGACTTATTCACTAATACACTTACAACAAACTGTTTAAACTTATTAGATTACAGCGAACTTGTCACTTAAAGGAGTGCACAGCACTTCCGAATTTAAAAATTAAAACATTATTAAAGACAAATTAAATAAAAAATAAAGCGGTTAAAAATAACGCGGTTGAAACACTAAAGAACCAAAAATAACTACAAATTTACTACAAAAATTGTTAACAGAAGAAGGATAGATCTGTTTATAGTGGAACTGGTCAGAGAATGCAATTACACGAGAGACGATGCCTCGAAATTGTGAGTATACCCCTTTAGAGATCCTTTTGTAACTCGGAAACAGAACACATAACATATTTGCGAAATTGAGGCAACGTGTTGGTGAAAATGTCGATGTCTTTACAACGTGTATTAATTTCGTTGTATCCTCTCATCATCCTATTTAAGGGAGCTGCCGAGCCCAAGTTAGTTCTTGACGTATTCGTTTTAAACGTATCATTATTACGAGTACTTCTATGGATTGTTCGAAGCGGAACAGATATATTAATTTCAGCTAGTAACTCTGGAACATTAACTGAGTTATGGATAATTTTAAAGAAAAATATTTGATCTGACAGGTCTCTGCGTTGTTCGAGTGACTGCATTTTAAAATGGTTGAGCCGTTGGTGGTAATGGGCTTCCTTCGGACAGGTACTAGACCTAAACTGTAGATATCTAGTAAACTTTCTTTGGATGGATTCTATTCGGTTAACATGTACACGGTATTTGGGGTTCCAGGCGGGGGACGCATAGTCCAATATACTTCGCACGAGAGTTTTGTAAAGCAGATTTAGGGTTGAAGTAGATTGGAAATCCTTACATGTTCTTCTTAGGAAACCAGACATCTTAGAAGCTTTGGAGACTATAGTATCTATATGACCCGTAAAAGATAACTTACTGTCCAGCTGTACGCCCAGGTCGCGAATTGCATCGACCTTTTTAAGTGCCACACCGTTTAGCAAGTACGAAGATGGCTGTACATTTTTTTTCCTTGTAAATGTCATGTGGTAGCACTTGGTGGCGATAAGTGACATTCTATTTTTATGGCACCATTGGGAAATAGAGTTCAAATCATCCTGAAGTTGAGCCACATCTTCTTGAGACTTAATTTCCTTGTAAATTTTTAAATCGTCCGCAAAAATTGAACAGTTGCTATACTTTATAGAATTTACAATGTCGTTAACAAAAATCAGAAAGAGAATTGGACCCAAGTGAGACCCTTGTGGTACCCCAGATGTGGCCGTATAGAGTTGGGATTCATAACCCTTTACCACTACTTTTTGCTTTCTCTCAGATAAGTACGATACGAACCATTGTAGCAGATGTCCATGCACACCGTAGTTTTCCAACTTGTTTACAAGGATCTTGTGGTCGACTTTATCGAAGGCGCTGCTGAAGTCGGTGTAGATAGCATCAACTTGCTTACGGGAATCGAGGGACTTACAAATTTCATTGATATAGTGGACCAGATTAGTACAGGTAGATTTGTTATTGCAAAATCCGTGCTGTTGAGGGGCCAGCTGTGTTTTAACATATGATGTCAAAATAGGGCATACCAGACTCTCAAATATTTTTGAAAATATTGGTCTCAATAACATATTTATAGTTTTTTTCTCGTATAGAGTAAAATACCCTATTGTTGATATTAAAGCAACGACAGCGCCAGGCACGCTAGTCGCTTACATACCTCCGCCACACCCGCAACACTTCAAAGAAACGAATCGATATAATTGCCTACACTACTACTAAAACCACAGACTGTACAGATACGTGCGTGTGTGTGCGTGTATACGCGCCGCTCGAACAAAAACGTAGTTCCTAGAGCAGTCGTTCGACGCGGGGAGAGGTGAGGAATGGTTTCGGAGGGAGACGGAGCGTGTCGCTACTGTACGGTAGTACTAATATTTATACTGTGCCTCCGCCTTGCCACGTTGTAGTTTATCGTGATAATTGTAACCAAGTATTGTGGAACCTTTATTTAACAGTTTTCATATTCAACGTAATCCGCATACCATTTATTTGGACCCAAAATATAACACGCACAACAGATCATTCATCTGTTCGAGTTCATGGCTAATGGCTAAGTAAACTTAGCCATGAGCTCCTCAGAATGTATATCCATTATAGGTATACCTTCTCAACTTATCTCCCAAAAATATGAACGAATAAAATAAACAAGCCAAAGTCTCTTCAGAACTTACAAAAACAATTGGCACAGGTGTACTGCAAAAAGTTACTCTGTGGCTCAACCACAACATTATTCGCACCTGCACAATTTCACTAATAAAAGGACCTATACCGAGCCATTTACAATGGCACACATATAAGTACTACACGCCCCAAATGACCCAAAAACCCCAGGGTCCACCGGACTTCTCGGACCCGAAAGTTTCGAGACGATTGAATAGTTTCAAGGTCGATTAAATCCATTTCTCTCGGGACGGTAGTTATAGTTTTTTCATTTATAAAATTGCTTAATAGTCTCATTATTTATTTTTATGGCTTTCGGACTATTTGGTTCTAGTTTTATTTGTGATATCTTAATATTAGTTTGGAGCTATTTATTTTCATAGAAGAAGTTACAGTTTTTAGAGTTCCCTACCCGATGGGACCAACGACTTTACGTGATTTTCTAGGCACAGAGGGTTCTTGGTATGAAATGGATTGCCACCCATCTGCGGACCGACCGCAGAAAGCGTAGCTTCACCATGACCGGTCGATCTGAATACTTAAGGATACAGAACCTTCAGAAATGAACCTTAGGGTACAGACCCTAAGGATCAACAGGGCCCTATCTAAGCCTCAGCTGTTCGTCCAACCACAAAATATAAAGGTTACAGAAGGACCGCTCCCGCCATATTTAAAAATAATTACCTAAACTTGCCAGACTCACTAGGGCTGCTACTGTATTGACTCTGTAGGTTTTATTTGTGACAATATGAAATTTTATTGAATTTTATTGCATTTTTTTTTATAATAAAGTTTTCCTGTTTGTCATGAAATATCAATGTCTTTCATTTATTAATTCAGACAACACGTGACGGTCGAGACTGAAGTCTGCTTGAAACTGCTTGAGAATGCCTATAAACGTAATGTCAATGAGTACGTGCGAAAAATAGCGTTTGGTTCTGAGTGGTCTCTTTGCTCGGGCGCGTCGCAACCTTACGTACTTTGTGGACAGACTGTCTGTCAGCGGTCTGTATCTTTTAAACCGTTATAGGTAGACTCTTGCAATGTTCACAAAGTATGTATTACTTTGATAGCTACAACAAGAAATAATAAAAATAAAATAAATGTTAATAATGAAAGGGGGTTGATATGTATACTATAACGGGCTAGTGTTTGGAACTCGACGTCACGGTATTTTTATCCTCATCAATATCATCAGCCAAGAGATGTTCACTGTTGAAGAAAAGTGTCCCCATAGAACGCCACAATTCGCAGCAACCTGCCACTTGCATCCACCGATTACCTGCGACCATCACAATGTCGTCGGTCCATCTTGTGCTGCGTCATCAATGCTGCGTTTTCCGGTTCGTGGTCGCCACTCAAGAACTTTTCTTCCCCATCGGTTATCGGTTCCTCAGACAAAGTGGCCAGCCCATTGCCACTTCAACTCGCGTAATATTCTAAGACCTATGTTGATGACCTTATAAATAATGAAGTGTTAAATATTGTACGATGGCACGGAAACTTTTGGGTGCGATTCCGAGGCGCACTTGACCGGTTTTATTGGTAATTCTGAATCCTATTTGGCGAAAACAAATACCTACAATGCAAATGACAATTTAATTAGAATTATATGATACTTAACTGTTTGTTTTTCATTTAAAATTAAATCCTAAATAGGCATTATTTAAATAATAATTCCGTTTAAACAGTAGCATTACAGTAGGTAGTACTTATTAATCGAGCTATAAATTACTCTGGCCAAGTAATCTACAACTACAAAAAAAGGTAAAATTATCACTACATAGTATTAGGTATTATTAAATTCCCCCGCCGCGCTGAGATTGTCTTGGTTCGGCCTATTGGAGGAAGAATTATCTAGGAAGGTTAAAGATTATAGGGATAGATCTAGGTATATAATGATATCCGTGACAATTGAATAGTCTTGAAATGGCTGCAACATTCTTGAATCAAATTGCTGCGATCATGCAGAAGTTGGCGCTAAACGTTATTGTTTGTCCACTATGATCAGGCATGGCAGGCTGGCATGGCAGGCTATTTATGAAATCCCCCCCCACCCCCCCACCCCCCACCCCAACCCCCACCCCCTTTTTCCCACTTAGCATAATATTATAAAACTACTAGCTGACCCGACAGACGTTGTCCTGTCCCGATCTATGGGGGATGAAAAGGGGGTGAAAAATGGGGATGAAAAATAGATGTTGGCCGATTCTCAGACCTACCCAATATGCACAAAAAATTTCATCAGAATCGGTCAAGCCGTTTCAGAGCAGTACGGGAACGAAAACTGTGACACGAGAATTTTATATATTAGATATAGAATGGTACATTTTAGTGCGATTTTTATGTGTTACATCATGCTTATTATTTTTTTATAGTTTCCACATTCGGTGACATATCTCTAACAACCTCATTTGGACCTGAATATACACTTTCTAATTTTCCTCCTACTTCATTTCTAACTAAAATTAAATCGTCAGGACTATACGTTACAGGTCTGTTGTTTTTGTCATTCTTTTTTTTTTTTTTTTATACATTGTTTGCATATCAGGAATATAGCAAAACGTTCTACTTTCATAGCAAATATTTTTTATTTTTCGCATGGCGTCTATCTTTTTTTTTTCTATAAATATTAACTCCGTGTGTTCCTTTGGTTTGATGTGTGACTCTACAACTTTCAGTTGGTGAAGCCAGTCGTTGCTATTGGCTCCGGCGACAATTGAATAGTCTTTAAACGGCAGCAACAAAAATGAATCAAATTACTACTAATCATGCATAAGTTGGCGCTAAACGTTATTGTTTGTCCACTATGATCAGGCATGGCATGCAGGCATGGCAGGCTATTTATAATTTCTTGATAAAAGTAATTACAATTACAAAATATATTATCAATACAAGTGGAAGAAGAAGCCGTCACTCGGGTCGGTTCCGTAAAAACATTTGACAAATTAAATGGCATAGAAAGACTCATAATCTGATACTATAAATTGACGACACGGTTGGCGCAGTGGCTGAGCGATCGACTGCTGCGCAGCGTGTTGCGGGTTCGATTCCCGCCCAAGGTAAACATTTGTGTGATGAGCACTTGTGTTTGCCTTGTGTCTGGGTGTTGTTTATCTATATATGTATGTATTTACAAAAAAAAATGTATTTGTGTATGTATATCAGCTGTCTGACACCCATAGTACAGGGTCTCCCTAGTTTGGGGTCAGATGGCCGTGTGTGAAAATGTCCCCACATATTATTACTATTATTATTATAAATAATATTAAAATCACCACATGTGGATTTTACTATTAGGAAAATTAATAATAATAATTTAATAATATGTGGGGGCATAATCACCACGGCTATCTGACCCCAAACTAGGGAGACCCTGCAATATGGGTGTCAGACGGCTGATATACATACACATATACATTTTAAATACATACATGAAAAGCTAGTAACAAATCAATTCTTCATCGTAACCTACAATTCAGGATCTCTGCATTAGGAAGCGCTATGCAGTGACCAATTGGTGATACGTTATCAGAAATGGAGACGCAATGCAGTCTCTGACCATTGAACTGTGCACAGCTACGGAAGCCACTCGTGGCTATAAATCACATACAAGAGGTGGTACAGTAACGTACAAAATGGTTTACAGTCGAAAAATTAAAAGGTTGAGCACCTTTTGGTATTTTTTTACTTTTACCGTGAGATTTTAGGTCTACTGTTGTAGTTGCGACGTTTAGCATAGCAATATAGCGGTCATTGTTCTTTCCTTAATTACCTCTTTGTAGGAAACTGACCAAAAATACCTTTCTTTTTGAACGTTCCACTCTTGGATTCTCTTATGGGTGCGCTAACAAACCTATAATACACACACACTAACAGCTAGACCCAAAACCGATATTAACAGGCGTTACAATTTTAATATTTCTTCCATGCGGTAATCGAACGTCGAAGTCGAAATCGAACACGCAATGCAGCAGCCAATCTCTCAGCTACTGCACCATTCGTGTCGTCTATGTGTTTTAAACATATATTGACAAATACGATGTATATACCAGTTTAGGAGGTAAACGATCTTTCTTTCCGTTTTTGAAATGAAAGTCAGTGACCGCTATTGGCACGTTAAAAATATAGTAGTAAGTATGTAACTTCCACTATCTTACATCAAATACCATCATTAAGGTCACAAGGGGTTAGTCTTTTATGCCCTTTTCAGCATGAACCCTATGTACATGTCGTTTAGGTTTATTTTTATGGATACTCGTAAAACCTTACGCGTTTTGTCATAATATAATAATGTAATCTGTTCAGTCTCTTTATACGCTATAACTTTGACTATAACCGGGTTTTAAAGACTGTTTGGAGATATAAAAGTATTGCATAAAATCTTTTGAAGTGTTATGTAAATAGGTTTAGGTTTTTAGTTCCTTTTCGTGGAGAAATTATTCAGTACTAACCTACTTACATAATGATATTGGTTGAGTTTAGAAATAACTAACGACCTCTTCTATATAGGTAATCGAGAAATTTAAATCTATTCTAGGCAATGTTTTTGCATAGTAAAATGTTGCAGGGAAATGGTGAGTACAATTTTGGATCATTTGCTTGAAGCAAGTTAGCGATTTGATCAAATCCCTGAACTATTTTAGTGAATTGATGAAATAAACCAGTCAGAACTCACACAGCTCTTATATATCTTGTTCAAATCACTAATTTTCTTCAAGGTAATGACTTAAGAGATAGGGATAGGAATTTCCATAATTGTATAGTTACCCTACAACACTATACGATTATGTAAGTAGGTACTTAAAGTTACTTATATACCCGACTGCGCCAGAAGGAGGCATGTTTTTCGAGTGTATTTGTGAATGTCTTTGTCACGCTCTGTAGCATAAACGGATTAATAGATTTTAGCTTGAGAGGTGTTGTTAAATTCGTCTTAATTGTGAGAGTGACCAAACATCGGCCACTAAAATGGCCAATGTACCAATGTACCAGACATTGGCCATTTTAGTGGCCGATGTCATAATTATTTTATGTCTTCAAATTTTTTTTTTGAAACTTCAAACTTTTCTATTGGAGTATCAAAATTTGGGGATTTATAATTTAGTAGTAGTATAGTTTAGTTTGGATTGAAAAATGCTAAAAAACAACAAATCAATTCATTCACTACGAAACCTAAAATTAATAAAATAAAAATTTATTGAAAATAAAACAATCGGATCTCATCATAATCGGTTCAGATCGGTAATGCACGAACAGATATAGTTACTTTTGTATTTATAATATGAATGTGGATTATTGACAATATTTTTTCTTGTTTCAGGTATGATCCATCATCCACACTACCGCGGAATTCATCGGAACATATGTTTGCGCCCATTACATAATGAACTCTATGTACATTGTTCAAAGTACAAACGCAGAAAATTGATAGCTCGACTTCCGACGAATTCTCTCGTATTCCGGAGGACCCGCGCGTCACGAGGCTTCCGTACCGGCTCTGTAGAGCGTTGACTATGTCACTCATTCCTGTGTGACAGTTTTTGTGCATTATATATTATATAAATATATAAATAAATAAATAAATAACGTGGCAACGCCACCAGTCTCTTGGGTAAGTTTCCAGTTGACAGCAAAACAAAAATTTCGACGTTTTTTAAAGTTAAAAAAGAAAATCTTTACTACATTTTCTTTAACCTCGTTTCGAATAATAAACTCCAGTTCGAAACTAAAGAATCCGTTAAAATTTAAAAGCAAAATGAATAAGGTACCATTAGACTAAATACAAATAATTGTTGTACATTCAAGAAAATTACCCTTAAACGCTCCTTTCTCTGTAATCTGTTGAGAACTATTGATTTATTTAGTAAGAAAGCTTAAAAATACTTTTTGTTAAAACATTTTTAGGACAAGCAACCATATACACAGAGAGTAAAGGTTGGAATTCAAGTGTGTTTACTTTTAGAGTTCTTTCTCAATTGCACCCTTGTTCAATACGATACAGGTCAAGTTAGGTAGTATTTTCTGTCAGTTCGGTAAGATCTAAAAGAGAATGAATTTTATAACAACCCCAGGCCTTTTTCAACTCTATGAAGCTTGAAGTTATTTAAATCCAGAAAATTCACCTGCTAGGCTCGAATTGTAACTATACATTAGTAGGTAAAGAGGAATTTTTGATACAAAATCCAGAATAAGTCCAGAAATAAGTAGTGCTTCCAAAGAATTTACTTAAAATACAAAAAAAGAAAACATACATTTAAAAACTGTTAGTACACAACCACAATACAACACAAAGATGTTAATAACATAAAAACTTAAAACTATGTTGGTACACGTTAACACTATATGTGGTTACGTGCTAACATATCTATATATTTGACGACACGGTTGGCGCAGTGGCTGAGCGATCGACTGCTGCGCAGCGTGTTGCTCGTTCGATTCTCGCCCAGGGTAAACATTTGTGTGATGAGCACTTGTGTTTGCCTTGTGTCTGGGTGTTGTTTATCTATATATGTATGTATTTACAAAAAAAAAATGTATTTGTGTATGTATATCAGCTGTCTGACACCCATAGTACAGGGTCTCCCTAGTGCGGGGTCAGATGGCCGTGTGTGAAAATGTCACCACATATTAAAAAAAAAAAAAAAAAAAATATCTGTACCTTAAGGAATTTGATTCCGAAATAATGATTTTTTTTTTATTAAACTACACTTGCAGCGGTCTGTCCGTGGAAGGGTTACCATCCGTTTCATTCTGACACTCCTATGTGCCTCGGAAAGCATGTAAAGACAGTTTGACAGTAGTTGTGGGTAGTCAGAAGGCAAAAAATCTGACAGCTAGTCTTACCACGGGGTATCGTGTTACCCCGTCTCTGGGTTGTGAACGTCGCTCCATGGGGCGACTCCTGTCTCCTGTCTCCTGTTTACATGTAAAACACAGGTATTTAGCTGCATTCGGTTACTTCAGCGTGACAGCATTCCGAGAATGCTTTGTCTTTGAATATATATATCCCACCAAAAACATTTTCATGTAAAATGTTGCCAAGACGCGAAATAAATGGCTCGCACTGTCAAAAAGTTATCAAATCTCTTCCTATATAATCTCTACTTTACTTGCCCTAACTTCGCAAACTCTACACCATAGTCAAAATATTATGTATCTGGCTAGACCGTTTCGCTACCGTTACATGGGCGAAGGTGAAAAATGTATTCACTGTACATTACTTTAGTATTAAACAATAGTTCTTGCAGTAACGAAACAGCCAAGTCACATACATATTTTGACTAAGGCGTAGACTTTGTGCAGTTAGGGCAAGTAAAGTAGAGATTATATAGGAAGAGATCTGATGACTTTTTGACAGTGCGAGCCATTTATTTCGCGTCTTGGCAACATTTTACACGAAAATGTTTTTGGTGGGATTTCACATCTTTTTATAAGTTGCTTGAAAGTCAAAAAAAGTCAAAGTCAAATCATTTATTTCAATTAGACCATTAAAAAGGCACTTTTTAGCGTCATAATAAAAAAATATAAAGTTGATTCTAGTTGCCCATTCCAAAAGGTAGTTTCGTATGGAGAAGAATGGGCAAGAAACAACAACAACACAACAATATTTTTTTATTTTCTTCATATTTTCTAGTTAAAGATTGTTTTTGTTGTTTGTGTACTAATACTAGCCTACATACCAAATTTCAGCTTTCTAGGACTTCAGGAAGTACCCCAGAATTTTGATGATCATCAGTGAGTCAGTGACGAAATCGGGCTTTTTTTAGATATCAGTAAATTCTAAAGTATAAGAGCTACGCAATTGAAACTTTATATATTTACTAAGTCTACTATTGACATCATATTATCCTGAGAATTTTGTTTATCTAGCATAATTCAAACCTAAGTTATGAGGGTTCAAAAAAAAACGACGAAGCGCTTCGAGAAAACGTAGGCAATGCCATTACGCTTCTCCTGGCTCGTCTTGGCGGGGGCACTGCTGTGCCCCCAGATTATTATACCCACATAACTAATTGTCAAGCCAATGGACCCGTAAGACCTTCAACCCATATTAGAACCTTATCGTTGTAAGACAGGCCTGTTCTTAAGCCAATTAACCGATGAACGAAGTACGAAATTATATTCGTCCCAATATAATAGTCCGACTATCTAAGATTATTCAAATGAGTCCCAGTTCGAGTCCGACCATATGTCTGGGGACGCCAACTACAAGGTCAGAGCTGTAATAATTTGTTATAACAAGACTAGATTATTTTCAAGGTTCCTAGATAACTAAATTTGACAGCAAAACCGCCGCCTCTGTGTTAATAAATAAATAAAATAAATTTAATATTTTGTTGTTAATCTTTCGTCACTGAAGTGCAAGCTAATGGACATGTGTATTCTTCCCATCTTAACCTATGGAGCACAGACTTGGTCTTTGACCAACATCCAAAAGTCCAAACTTAAGGTTTGCCAACGTGCTATGGAGCGCAGTATACTTGGTGTTAAATTAACCGATCGCATTCGTAATACCATACTAGGCTCCAAAACACAGATCGTTGACGTAGCTCAAAAGGCTGCCCAGCTTAAATGGGACTGGGCTAGACATGTCTGCCGCATACCGAACAACCTATGGGCCCGTAAATCCCAAAATTGGTGCCTTGAAATGACGAGACGGGGCCGCGGTAGACCAAGTAAGAGATGGCGGGGCGACTTGGATATCTTCCTTAAGAATTGGCAAGAAATAGCTAAAAGTCGAGACCAATGGCAGGAATGGAGGGAGGCCTTTGCCCTGCAGTGAGACAGTACAGGCTAAATATAATAATAATAATCTTTCGTCCGTGACTTTGTCCGTGTAGAAATTAAAGTCATTTTTTTTTGTTATTAGCTGACGTCTCCTATCTATAAACTACATCATCGGCTTTCCCAACTATGTTGAGTTCGGCGTCCAGTCTAACCGGTTGCAGCTTAATACCAGTATTTTACATGAGGCGACTGCCTATCTGACCTCCACAACCCAGTTGCTGGGTAACACGACACCTATTGGTGAAACTGGTTGTCAGATTTTCTAGCTTCTGACTACCTACAACGACTGTCAAAGATCTACGAATGACAGCCGGGACCAACGGCTTTACGTGCTTTTCCGAGGCACGGAGGAGTCTCGGTTTGAAATGGATGGTCACCCATCCATAGACCGACCGCAGCAAGCGTAGCTTAACAAGCATGACCGCTCGATCTGTACGGCAATTAGACACGTCCTCCAGTTTATAAACTACATGCCATAAAAATGCAGATTGTATTACGCTTCTCTAGTAACTGGGACGTTTCACCGGATTGGTCAAGTGGTTTTCGAGATTTCGTGTTTAGTCAGCCAGTTTCATTTTCGCTTCCCGCATGGCATTCCAATATAACTACCGGTCGGTTATGCTGAATGTAGACAAAGTCGAAATTTAAAAAATAGCTGACTTCCTTCCTCAGGGTACATACCAAATTTTATCAAAATCGACTTAGCGGCTATGTTTTGAAAATGTAACAAAAAACAGTTACTTTCGCATTATATAATTTATTATTAGTATGGATTAAATAGTTAATAGTAGGTATAAGATTTCTTTGTTTCGTTTATTTGGAGCTGTTGCTCATTATCTATTGCTCGTTATTGCTAGTCACTTCCCGGCTTTGTCTCATACAAGTTGAGCATACAAATGCAAGTGCAGTTCCTTTGTTCTTCGTGAATTTATTGTGCGCCATAAGCTTCTGGTTTTGAACAGAACTAATTGATTTCTATGAAAAAAACTCCAACTAATATATCTTTGCTACTTTGCATTATACCTAATTAATTTCGGTCCTCTAACAATAGTCACGATATTATTTTACTAAGGCATAAACTGAAACAGGTATAACCTGGGGTCAGATAATAGAATTCATATTTATCTTCCTAAACTATGAGAATTGAATCTAGTAAGTATGGAATATATCGAAAACATCCAGCGATTACGACATTGATGGTCATTTAATTACGTCAATTCGATCAACGATAATTGATTTATCATGGTGCTTATCAATTTAATTTGTTATGCTTTCAGAATCCCGGTTTTTTTCTAATCATTATATCTTGAAATCGCGTTCGAAGCAAAAAACGAACTTGAACTAAGTATGCATACAAATATCCGATCCCTACTTATTTTATAACACAATCTCTATACAAGCATAGAACGAAAAATCTTAACAATATTTTTATCAAATTGACCTTTCGTAAGAATTCTTACATAACTGCCATGTACTAGAAGCGATAAATTATTAATTTGAAAGGGGCACTAGCGTTGGATTTAGTGAAAAGAAGTATTTCAGTACATTTTATAAGGGTTAACAGCTGGCTAAGAAAGTAATATATTATTATTATTGATATAAGTACTTTTAGCAATACCCAGAGTGGGGATTGGCAGACGAAGGGTGGAACGCCCACAGGCCAGATGGAGCTTCGATCTTTGAAATTTAATAATACTCGCTTTTGCCAATAACTTCGTCAGTTGTTGTTGCTGATAAAAAAGTAGCCTCTATCCTTTCTTGTCAGGCTCAGTCTGTACCAAACTTCTTTAAAATCACTTCAGTAGTTTAGCCATGAAAGCGTTACGAACAAACAAACAATTCAATTCACTTTCGAAGTAATTGCAACTGGGTAAGAATAGTTCAGGATCAAAAATGACATAATATATGATTATAAGGCGACGATATACGCCGGCGAACTTGAGCGACCAGAGAATCGCGTATGCGCTGCGTCCGAAACTCTCAAAGTTTAGTCGAAAAAATAAATAAAAGATAGAATTCTTTACTTAAAAAAGGCGTATACTAAAAGATAGATAATAAAATTGTCTGTAAGATAATAAAAGTTTCGTTTAAATATTCCTGGTAGATTTTGTGTTATTATCAATGTTTTGTCCGCGTCAGACACAACTTCACGATTTAATTACTAACTATTTAATATGAACTTAATCAAAAATATTCAAATACTAAATGATTAAGAGAATATTCCAGTTTAACATATATTTTTTTCAAATCATTTACACAACACATTTTGACGTGATTGTCAGTTTAAAATCTGCAAAAGTCGCTTGTTAACGCCTTAAAGATGTCTATTCTAGCCTAGAATAGCTATAATATGCTGATAATTACTGCCTAGTATTACACTTATGAGTAAGTAGTTAAATAACGTTTTTGTTTATCATATTTTTATAAGTGTAGGGTATCGCTTTTCGGATGAGAACCAATGTGATGGGTAGATTTTTTGTTACAAAAACTCTTTTAAAGTAAACGATGTACTATCTCCTATGACCCTTTATTAATTAATAAAGTTTTTATGAGCAACTATTAATATCCCAGTGTTGAAATTTTTCATTACCACTTCCTGTTCTATTCTTCTCCTTTTCGAATCGATCGTGGTTAACCTTCCTTTTTTGTTAGAGTACTTTTAGCTCTATAGAAAGGTACTCAGGAAGGTACCCACGGTAATCGCGGCAAGTGACGTTTTTCAAAATCAGATGTAGGGACAATTTGGGCACTGAAGTAAATGGGCCATCTCTGGTCAGGAGCATTTAATTATGTAAAAAAGTGCAATATCTACACGGTCAAAATGTATGGAGGAGACGCTGTTTTTTTAATAACCAATCTAAAAATTCTGATATTATAAACTAAAAAATTTCATTACGATGTCCCTTTCATCGTGAAATATTCTAGCAATGTTAAGAAGCCTCTCAGAATAACATTACAGTAACAATTTCCTGAAAGTGACTGCACTTTGACCTATTCCAAATTGTTATTGGCGCTCAGAGTGGGACAACTACAAGATGGCAGATAATAATAGTGTCTCCTGTGTCTTTGCTCTGCACTTAAGCAAATGGGAGTACATTTTCTGAAGCTACGCTCCAAGTTTGTCCGTGAATATTGTAACAATTCAGTAGAACAAGATTGTTAAATTCTCCGGGCATTTTCTCTTTATAACATTATTATTTTTTAATATCCTATTACTTTTGTCAGACATGCCATACCTATACAGATTCTAGAATAATTGGTTTTACGATTATTTTTCGAGTTTATCCTTTGTTTTATTGCCTACCTATTTAGGGTAATAAGCTTAAAAGACGCGAAATAGATTTCTGTTCAAGAAAAAAACTAAACTTATTTAAAACCGAAATATTAAGTGAAGGAAACAAATTGCAAAAAAAAACATAATAAATAACTTAATGAAAATAAACACTACGTAGAAACCATTCTAACAATTTATTAAGAAATACTTATTGGTGCTCGACAAGACCCGCTAGTCCCACGTTGGGCGCCAATAAGTATTTCTTAGAGATCTAATAGGTTTTTTATTGAAATAATTCCTTACGTACCGACCGTAACAGGCTTGGCTTTTTATACAAATATCTTTCTCTGTATAACAATATCCTTTATTAAGAAACTAATAATCTCATTCTTTGGTGGTAGACAGAATATTTTTTTTTAATATTACTTCATAATAAGAATTGGACATTCTTTTACCAAGTAATTTCGCGTATTTAATGACTTTTGAATTATTAAGATAGAGCTCATTAGTACGGACTATACTACTATGACAGGTATATACTACACATATATTACTATGACAGGTTTACTTTTAAGAACTTTTATTATTAACTAGCTGACCCGACAGACGTTGTCCTGCCCTGAAAACTGTTACAAAAATCTAGGTATAGCCTACCCAACTCCACCTACCTACCTACGTACCCTATCTACCTACCTATCTACATACCTTCCCTACCCCTACATACCTACCCTACCCCTACATACCTACCCTACCCCTACATACCTACCCTACGCCTACATAACTACCCTACACCTACATACCTACCCTACCTATATAGATACCTACCCTACCTACCCTATCAACCTACCAATTAATTAATATACCTCTTCACTGCGAAGAGCCACCTTGCCGTTCTCGAGATAGCGCATAAGTCATGAGCTCCTAGTACCAGGGTGACAGTTATGCGCTCCTAGTACCAGGGTGACATACGTCTTAGAAGTTCTATAACTCAACTGCAGCGCCACCACCCGGGTCCAATTGTGAATCTACACCATTCTCGAATCCACTTGAACACACCCGACAAATTTCATCCAAATCGTCCAGGCGTTTAGGAGGAGTTCACTTTCATACACACGCACAGAAGATTTTTAAATATAAGATTATTATAATAATATTTAAAATATTTTCTACGACTTATTATAAAAGTTTCATGTAAATGGTACAATAAAAATTAAAAACAATAGCTAAATGTCAAAATTACGACAATTTATTAAAGTTGTGAAACATTATTTCAATATTAAAGTTAATATTTATACAGCTAAGTCTTTAACTTTGGTCCCACAGTGGGCGCCAGTAACGATTGCTAAGTGATTACTCTGAAAGTTCTAGAATACTTTCTATTATTGTGTTTGAGGTATTTAATTGCTCTTGGAGGTCGGCTTTCTTATTTATTAAATGCTTATCCATTGGAATGATAAATTGACTCTAATATTACAAGATTTACAAAAAAACGTTTAAAGAAATTATTATAATGTGAATAGTAATAATAATAATCATTTATTTCGAGTAACAAGACTCGTAGTTTTAGTATCAATATACTTACAAACTACGTTAGTAACACTTACACAAACACAGAATCAGAAGCAATTTATGACATCACTGCCGCAAGGTGACAGGCCCAGCCGAAAACCTGCAGCAGTGATTCATATACACACAATCAAGCCTACTCGCTATCAGACACATGATGCTGTTGGCGCTGCCACGTACACTGCGGACCAAGGATGCGCACCGCTTCCACATCACCGAATAAAAACAATCCACACGAGCTTCAGTGAACATCCCTGAAGCACTGCAGTATCGGGGAAACCCCAACAACAGCCTGAAAGCGTTATTTTATTGGACGCGATGGGCGCCGTATAATGTAACCCCCAAATAATAAAGATTAAAAAAAGAAATGATTATCTATACAAATAATTTAAAGTGAAAGAGTTTGTTTTGCAATTTTCCTTGTTTCAATGCGCTACGTTTTTTACAAAATCACTTTTCTAATCCTGAAAATTCTTTCGGTAATTGGAAGGTACGTTATCCCTGACTGTTATTCATTAAGGTTATAGGTGTGTTATTATCAAACAATTTGCGACCCGAAACAAAGTCGCAGACAAAAACTCATCATCATCATTTCAGCCCAAAAACGGCCCAAAAACAGCCCCAAGGGGGGGTTTTGCCATAATCGCCACGCTTGGCAGGCGGATTGGCGATCGCAGTATGGTTGTTACAAAGGCACAGAGAACGCTGCTGCCCATTCTCTGGTGAGTCCCTTAGTCACCTCTTACGACACCCACGGGAAGATATGGGATGGTGCTATTCTTTACGTCCGACACAACGCGGACAGACAAAAACTAGTACAATAAAAATAAAATACCTAATACGACTAGGGTATTTAGTCAGGTGCTCTAGTTTCGTGTACGTTGTTAAGAAATGAGAGAAAAAGATAAAGGGTATTTTAATTAATAATAATAATAATAATAATATGTGGGGACATTTCACACACGGCCATCTGACCCCAAACTAGGGAGACCCTGTACTATGGGTGTCAGACAGCTGATATACATACACAAATACATTTTTTTTTGTAAATACATACATATATAGATAAACAACACCCAGACACAAGGCAAACACAAGAGCTCATCACACAAATGTTTACCCTGGGCGGGAATCGAACCCGCAATACGCTGCGCAGCAGTCGATCGCTCAGCCACTGCGCCAACCGTGTCGTCAAAATTATTTATGTGTAAGTAATAATGTTTTTCATTAACAATATTTTTTCGTGACTGACTTTAGGTTCCAATCTCAATGGAGACTATAGCCCTACACGGCTTTAGTGGAACTGTTCCTGAGGAAGCTGCGCGGTGTGAGAGGGGTGACAGTTGTCACAAGTTGAAGTATCAGTGAGGTCTCGAATCACGTCACCACACCCCTCCCCCACAGTTTAGCTACCGCAAGAACCGCCTCAGTTAAGCGGTTGGGATATAACCAAGTACGCAGTTAAGTAGAGATAATAGTGCACAAGTGTGGCCGCAAACACATGGGCATTCCATCCTCATTCACTCTCATAGTCATGACTAGATAGAGATCAAGCGCATTACCAACAATTTTACCTGCTTTTTTGAGCAGAGTTGTGTCACATCTCCAACATTCAAATTCCGGCCTGGGGTGTAATCACACCCCGTGTGTAAGACCTCATTCTAAACTTCGAATCTGAATCTGCTGTGAGTTTCTTGATTGGCATTCTAAAAACTCGGTTGATAATTCGAATTTACACTAGCGCCACCCTTGCGAGCGTGTCAGCGAGTTGAACTAAATTGACAGGGACATTTTGACAGATAAAGTATGAGATGACGTAAGAAGTGGCATTCTGTAAGTTAATTTCCCCGTCACTTCGACGCTCACTTCGCACTCTAACCCAATTTAAAGTGTCAAATATATCAAGGTCATTTTGAACCTTAGGCGAAGTGAGAGTGAATAGCGATGTGAAATGCGAGTTGTAGTTTGAATTGTACAGAATCGACCTACTGCTCCTTCTTTTTCTTAGCGGGTCGATGGCAAATACAGATTATGTGGGTATTGTAAAGATTGCATGCATACCTTTAGCCTCAGATTATGAAATAAAACGCAGATAGACCGCGTGGAACACTGAGAGTGAAGCCAAAAAAGCAAATACAAATTTAAAAACGAATACCTGCAATGCGCTTCGTGCTGTACTGACACGAGTTAAAAAAAAACAAATAAAAATACGAATTCAAATTCAAAAGCAAATACATTCACGAAATAGTAGGTATTGGTTTTTGAATTTGTATTTGCTTTTTGGCTTCACTCTCGGTGTTCCAAATATTACTACTTAGTTATTCTACGTTCAATTCTAGTAATTAGTTCCCGAAGACATTAAAACCTCTCACAGCTTACAACGTTACACGTTTGTGTGAGTGGGTATGGATGTGTACATAGTTATGTATGTGTGTGTATATGTCTATTCTATAAGTTTTTATAAAATTCCTTGTTTGGCTTGCTACTCAGAAATTACTAACGGGAAATACCATTAACACTTTGGCCGACCTGAGAATTGAGTCCGGGACCATCGGGGTAGATTATGTCTTACTATGCCATCTGCAGTTGACACACATACCCATATGGACGAATAATCATCATGGTTGGCTTACAAACCAATTACCTAGTTAATTGGTAACATGGTCTCAAATTGATAGTGAATTTCGACTACCGCAATCATTTTATTTTGAAACGAATTGGGAAAGCTACCGATTTCGTCTGCGTCAAAGCACGCTCTTGTATTTTTTACATACGTTTTTACAGACAGACTCGGAACAACTATCTGTAGGCCATACAAATATGTGTTTCGTGCGTGAATCGAACCTGGGACACGCAACGTAGTAACCAATGACTCAACCACTGCGCCAGCTTTCAGCTGGTTCCGGAGGTTCAGCTGTAATCGCCTTGCTTGGTCGAATATGTATGTTGGCGATCGCAGTAGGTGTTATGGTACTCAGAAGGACACTGCTGCCTATCCTCTGGTCAGTATCCCTCAGTCGCCTTCTACGACACCAACGGGTAAAAATGGGGGGTGCTATTCGCGGCCAGCACCACACGGCGTACGGCATTTATAATATATAGTATGTTTTGTAATTATCAAATAATAAGCAAATCCTTAAAACCGTTGTTTATAATAAATAAACTTAATTTAATCAGGAAAAAGGGTACCGTATCGTCAGGCAGTGGTCCATGAAAGGTCTGTAATGAGGGTATTAGGGATATTTTAAATTAAGGAGTAACCCTAATTTTGGGAGCGAGTTTAACCTCATTATTAAATAATTTCTGATGAAAAAGGTAAAACCGAAAAGGTTAATTAGATCTCTATTCCTTGTTAATTAAAAATTAGATATAGTAACTAAACTGTATGATATTTTCAGATATACGTATAAATTATGTTTGCATAGTACTCAGATTATGAAACAAAAGGCAGATAGACCGCGCGGAACACTGAGAGTAAAGCCAAAAAAGAAAATACAAATTCAAAAATAAATACCTACAATCTCGTAATTGTATTCGCTTTTGAATTTGTATTTGTATTTTCATTAGATTTTTTCAACGATGCGGCGTTCCGTGGTATACTGACTCGCGTCAGTACAGCACGATGCGCGTTGTAGGTTTTCGCTTTTGAATTTGTATTTGCTTTTTTAGCTTCACTCTCAGTGTTTCACGCGATCTATCTGCCTTTTGTTTCATAATCTGAGGCCATAGCATTAGAAAAATAACGGCTGAAAATCGATACTTATTAGACCATAGTGATCTACCTAGCTTTCTAAATTATGTTGGGGTCGGCTTCCAGTTTAAATGGATACAGCTGAATACCTGTGTCTTACATGAAAACGAATTGACGACACGGTTGGCGCAGTGGCTGAGCGATCGACTGCTGCGCAGCGTGTTGCGGGTTCGATTCTCGCCCAGGGTAAACATTTGTGTGATGAGCACTTGTGTTTGCCTTGTGTCTAGGTGTTGTTTATCTATATATGTATGTATTTACAAAAAAAAATGTATTTGTGTATGTATATCAGCTGTCTGACACCCATAGTACAGGGTCTCCCTAGTTTGGGGTCAGATGGCCGTGTGTGTAAAATGTCCCCACATATTATGAAACCCCTGCCGGGGTAACACGATACTGTTTAGTAAGACTGATTGTAAAACTTTCTAGCGTTTATAATATAAATAAACAGCCTCGTTTATTTATATTATAATCGGAAGACGTTGCGTTGGAGGCCTCCCACTAGGTGGACCGATGACCTGGTAAAATTGCGAGGATCCGCTGGATGCGAGTCGCACAGGACCGGTCAATGTAGCGACACTTGGGGGAGACTTATGTCCCGCAGTGGACCTCTCTCGGCTGAAATGATGATGATGAAACAGCCTTGAATTTACGTGAGCAGGATCGTGATAGGCCAACTCATCATTTGCCCTTTGATTAATATGGTAATCACTTAGTTAAAGCCTTTTAGTCAACAAATGACATTCATGTGACCTTGAAATGATAACGGTGAGTGGGTACTAGGTGTTGGCGATTTCTGTGGTAGGTTTACGCTTAGCAGTGGACTGCTATAGGCTGATATGATGATATGATTTGACTAGAACTCTCCACATAGCGTTTCAAACCCAAATGGTTCAAAAATCATCATTAATAGTCCTTGACTACCTCCCGCATAAACCTGGGCGTTATAAGGTAATTTTCTTTCAGTTTTTTATTCAGTCTTCACTTAATATTTTTGGAGGAAAATGAAAAAAAAGATAAGATAGGACCTTGACCTTTTAGCAATTTATTAAAACTGCCAAAATACCAACAAAAGGTCAAAGGTCACTTTTAAAATCTCAACATTTCTTTACATAATACGTTGGTAGGTATAGAGCATACTGATCCTTACGTTGAGTAGGGTGACGTCTAAAATGACCTCAGTACAAAACAAGATCATTAATTTTAAGCTTAAGTGGGCAACTTGACAACCCTGAGTGTTAAGTCCCTAGCCAGACTGACGAGAACAATGCGTGACCACGACAATTATTAATAATAATAGTTCAGTTAATTAGCATCGCGTCATAAACACAATAGTTTTAATTTATTAATAGTGTGGGCTGCTACTAAGTGTTCGTGAACCATTTTAATGTGAAATTATTGTGAATTTATATATATGTTTATTCATACGGTACAGGGGAAATAATGCGGAGAAACTTTCATGGGATCTGAAGACAGAAGTAAAAACTTAAAGCTTTCGAAATACTGAGTATTTTTTTGTCTAAAAATTACTTTTGTCCTGCTCCAGAAACAGTTTAATGAGCAGTTGTACCGATCGACGCTAGATGTCACTATATTAAATGCATTCAATTTACAGGTGTATTTCGTTATAATTATGTAAGATTTACATTTCTGTCACCAGCAAGCCATGACCTCGTGGTCATGGCTTGCCGGTGACGCAAACCCATATTAGTTATGGTTTGTTCCTACCAAAAATCGCTCTCTCATCCATTTCAAACCGAGTTCCCTCTTAGCCTCGGAAAGCTCGTAAAGCCGTTGATCCCGGCTGTCATTCGTATATCTTTGGCAATCGTTATGGGTAGTCAGAAGCCAGAAAGTCTGACAACCAGTCTTACCAAGACTGTATTGTGTTGCCCAATTAACTGGGTTGTGGAGGTCCGATAGGCAGTCGCTCCATGTAAAACACTGGTATTCAGCTGCATGCGGTTAGACTGGAATCCAACCCCAACATAGATGGGAAAAAAGTAGGCAGATGATGATTTGTAGATAAGACAAACTGTGTCGTGATTTAAAAATCATTATGATTTTTTAAATTAAGTTCTTTTGCTTGAAACTGACTGACCTTAAACGACGAGTATTGTCTTTGCCTTATCTACGAAATGTAATCGAGTTATTGTACTGATTAAAATATAACTAGACTAATAAATTTTCTATGGCGTTGTTGTCGCGAAAGTTCTCTTAAGTTTGACTCAGATTTACTTCAGATTTATAAATAAGGGGATGATAATGTTCAGTCATAGACGATCATGTAATGTGTCACTAATATGTCACTAATATTGTGAAGAAGTGAAATTGTTTGTTTGTTTGTAATGAGGTAATAATGTATGGAAGTCCTGGGGCCCTAGCCAAATTACCCAAATTGACAATCTACAATCGATAACGCTAATAGAAAACTAATCAAATGTATGGGAATGACGTCATCTCAACGATAAGTCACGTGATCGGAAATCAAAAATGGATTATGCCGAGGCGTTAATTATTGTAGAAAGAGATACGATTCGAAACGTTTGAAGCTTGGCTTGGATTACTGGTCTGATTACAAAAACTCTTTCACTGATTGGAAGGTACACTATTGCCACGGGATACGTTTAATGGTACTTAAAGTCTTTGATGGTACTTGACATCCAGGCAAACGAAAACGTCGGCAAAAGCTAGTTATGCAATATGATTGAAGTTAAAATCCGTGAAATTACAATAATTATATTATTATTTTTACTTCCCAGTAAGTTAGTTAGTTTGGGTACTAACTGACTTACTAAGTCTTGAGACGATGTTTTAGTAAATGCACACTTTTTGTTCAAAAACGTATAATGTATAAAAACCAACCTATACTATCAATTTACACCAGACCTATAGATAAGTTACTGGTGAAATAAGTATACTTAATAATAAAAAATAATAATAAGTACAATAATGAAATAAGTTAAGTAAGTATACATATAAAATAACATTAAACATAAAAAAATAGAGTTTGACAGAATTACGGTAAGTGAACCAAATTGAATAACGGCAAGATAAAGAATCAATAAAAGTAATAAATTTAAACTAAAGGTAGACAGACGGAGCCGCGCTGCGCTATATGATACTGAAATCACACATCACTTTATTTTCGGTCCTTTTAAGCACAGTCGATTGCTTTCACATCCATTTATCGAAAATCTGTAGTAGCTACCTACATGGTACGAATGGGATGACAAAACAATTATTTCGCCAACAATGTGGGATTAAGAGGGATAATATTCAGTCTGTTTTGTTTTATTATCTTTTGTTTTTGTGTAATAGGGTCGTTATACACATTAGCGAGTCGATGAATTCGGTTCGACAAATCTGGTTGGGTGAATTCGGTTCGGCAAATTCGGTTTGGCACTTTCGAAGGTTGTTTGAGAATCCTGACTTGAATACGTTGTAAGTTCGATGTCGGATAGCATTAAAGTGACTTTTTCAATTCATAGATCATACGTAATTTTATCTTGGACATCACTGATATCAATGAAATAATACCAATTAGTATCACACTGCAGGGTAATAGTCTACACTCATACAGAGAAGACACAAGCATTGATCATGGCTTGCTCAAGGCGAATTGGCGTTTCCAGACTTATTTTTATTGTAAACTAGCTGACCGTACAGACGTTGTCCTATCCCTATCTATCTGCCCTACCTACCCTACAGCTACCCTACAGCTTCCCTACAGCTACCCTACAGCTACCCTACAGCTACCCTACAGCTACCCTACAGCTTCCCTACAGCTACCCTACAGCTACCCTACAGCTACCCTACAGCTACCCTACAGCTACCCTACAGCTACCCTACAGCTACCCTACAGCTACCCTACAGCTACCCTACAGCTACCCTACAGCTACCCTACAGCTACCCTACAGCTACCCTACAGCTACCCTACAGCTACCCTACAGCTAACCTACAGCTACCCTACAGCTACCCTACAGCTACCCTACAGCTACCCTACAGCTACCCTACAGCTACCCTACAGCTACCCTACAGCTACCCTACAGCTACCCTACAGCTTCCCTACAGCTACCCTACAGCTACCCTACAGCTACCCTACAGCTACCCTACAGCTAACCTACAGCTACCCTACAGCTACCCTACAGCTACCCTACAGCTAACCTACAGCTACCCTACAGCTACCCTACAGCTACCCTACAGCTACCCTACAGCTACCCTACAGCTAACCTACAGCTACCCTACAGCTACCCTACAGCTACCCTACAGCTACCCTACAACCTACAGGCCTAAGCATGAGAGGTGGGCGCTTTAACAACTATCCGACAAAAACCGACTAAAATTTCACAAAACAGCAAACAAGACTATTCAAACAAAATTAAATTCTAAAAGTTAAATTAATTAAACATGTTTACGTTAAAATTCTGCATGCGCCATGTTTTTGTGAAAATATTTTCTGAATTCACAGCTGAAAAACAGTGAAATTTATCTGGGCTAAGCAAGTGTTCACATTAATTACTCGCGTGAATTCCTTATAAGCATTTGTGAAGCTCAGAAGGGGGTGACATTGGATTAAATTTTATACCCTACTTTGCAATTTAATCTTGTACCTATGTGAGAGAAAAGTGATGCCTTTTACGTGTGCCAACGAAGTTCTCGGTGGCTCAACAACCTTGAAATAATATGTCTGAAATTTGAGGTCAGAAAAGTCATATTTTTTGTTCCTGTGGAGTGTCCGGACCAAAATAGCACACCCATTTCTTACCAAGGGTGTCTTAGAAGGCGAAACACAAAATATTTAAACCAATCAATAAAGAGTAGCCATAGCAATTAAATGATGACCAATATCAACAGACAGAAGACACTATAACTTCATTACTGGCTATTTACTACAGACTGAATACTGTCACTTAGGTTTTATTTAAAATTTCGTATATAATGCACCGATCAGCTTATGCCCTTAGCTCGTTTTCAACCTCAGTGGCACGCAACGAGAAAATAAAAATGGCGTCCCAACTGTCAAAACCAACATTTACGATGTCAATGATCGACCACTCTGACACAATTATATTAGGAGATTCGGGCCTCGGGACAACATAAAATATTTATTATGTCCCTATCCAAGATTACTGACTCTGGCAAGTTATATTGAAGTTCATGACCCCTAACATTATTTCAGAATTTGAACACGTAATAAATGTTTGGTGGAGTGGTGTTTGGTGCAAGACATAAGTAGATTTGGACCTTGGAATTGCTCAGTCACACCCAGCGGGGTTTTAAGTAGATTCATTAATTTTTTTTCACCAAAAATCTACCAACAGATGTTACAGGTATACATTAACATGTAAAAATCGAGAAAAGGGAAACCGATCGTAGAATCGAAAACGCTTGGAAAAGCTACTGGTACATGAAGACGCTAATGAAGGGGGATCTACCAATCTCCCTGAATCATCAACATGTATATCCTGTCTGAGTGTAAAACAGGACAGAATGCGAAACACCACACTGCGTTTCAAAACTGGCATAACATAGGTAAGCAAAAAGGCTTCCAAGCTTAAATGGGATTGGGTGGGTCACCTCAGCCTCATGATTAACCACGAGAGTCTCCACAGAATAGATGGAAGGCATCATGAAAGATGTGGCGAGATGCCCTGGACGCATACTGGCAGCGCTGGTTCGAGGAAGCGCAGGAAAAAAGTTTAAGAGTGGGACAGCATTGGCTTTTATAGAATAGGATAAAAAAAAACAATAGTGATCTTAGTAAGACTGAACACCCAATAAATTGGAAACACCACAAAAAAGCAGCTAATTGAACCCAAAGAAGGAAGTTTTGAATACTATGTCAACACAATTCTTTATCAACCTAGTTGGTCTAATGTTTGCTAGCGTGACTGTTGAAGGGTGTTGTTATATTGGGTTTTCCATAAAGAATTTGTCTGTAGCCGTCTCGATTCTGGACTTGTCAGTTGATATTCTTGTAGCGGTTGGCAAATGTCTAGTGCAGTACCGGGACTAAAACATAATTTTAACTTTAGTAAAATCTAGTTACATCTAAATTAATATCATAAAGAGAAAAGGTTAGATTTTTTATAACAATAATTTTATTGATAAAACAAGGTTATTTGTAGTATGTCATGAAGTGCTCGGAAATATCGACATAATAAAACAAAACTAAGAATATAATTATTGTACAACACAAATTGTTGCGTGCAGTCCGGTTTTCCTAGTTAGATCACAAAGTAATCTGTTTGTAATGGATCAACTCAAAAAATACTTAACAATTTTTTTTTAAATCACCAATAACAGAGAGATTACTTTATCCCTGAGTGCTATAGACAATACTTTTTTTTTACTCCTTACTGTATCCATACTTAATATTACAAATTAAAAAAACGATATTCACACGGATGAAGTCGTGGGTGGAAGTTAGTTTTATTATAAAAACAAAAAGAACAATGTCGGTTTACGGACGATAGTTTTACGTGATAACGTCATAGAGAAACATAATGGCTAACATATTATAATATAAGCAAATAATGGCTTTCGTCGAGGTGGGCGGAGCTTATTGCTTGGGCCGATCGTGCCTCTCTATCGCTTGTTCCGCGCTCTCGCTTGCGCGCTCAGGCTCAGGCATAACGTGACACTTTTTCGTGCGTGCAGCCGGTGTTCATCGATTTATAAGACGTTATCATGTCAAAAAAAAACCCGTAAGACAATTTACCATGCTATAGTCTATCATAAGTCGATTATGTGGATATAATGTAAGAACAACATAACGCATCTTTAGAAGTCTTTCTCTGAAATATCTTTTTTTGAAGTAGGTCGGTTTCCTTCTTTTATTCTATCATATTTCATGTCCTTTGTAGCTTTATAATGACGTCACAAAGAATCATGGCGAGATCCATACATTAATTTGTATGAAAAAAAGAAAACATGTAGAGAGTTTAAAATATTTTCCCATGTGGAGCATACATTTCCAGTAGTGCTATTCTGTTACAATCTCCCTCGGTGAACACCTAGGTGAAGTGAGCTGTCATCCGTCCGCCTGCTTTGTTAATCCCTAGCTTCGGGACTGATGACAGCTCACTTCATCTAGGTGTTCACCGAGGGAGATTGTAACAGAATAGTACTACAGGAGTAGATTGATATACCATATTTTTAAAACCCCGCATAATTTAAATATTTTGAAATGAAAATGACAGTTTTTCGTTTCATCACGTCGCCCATTTTGTGTTTATAAAAAAAAGAAAGTGACAAGTGACATCTATCAAATTGGCCGACAAGTGATGTGAATCGTTGTTTACAATGGCGGAGTTGAAAAAGTACATTGATTAATTATTATTTCTGACATTATTTCCCATAAAACGGCTGTCAGTTTCACTGTTACTATCAACTGCCGTTTCGTTCCGAAATAAAGAGCTTTTCGTTAAACTATTCACTTTTAACAACCATTTTTATTGCAAGGTTTTAAAAAATATTAAGGCTTGAAGGCTCTTTAGGTAATAAATAAATATTAATAAACCTTTTATTGTCAAAACACTATTTCGCAGTTTAAAAATAACCCTTGTCTCCATACTAGGATTCCCTGTGTCGTTCAGAGGACCCAAAAGTATAAGAATTAGAATTTCAACTTCTGTAAACACTTTTTTTTTGTACAAATCCTGCCATGATTCTTTGTCTCATCTCAACAGATGTCTTTTAACGAGCATTAAATTGAGACAGTTAATTAAAATCGTCATTATGATGCTTAAAAGTTTTCTCTTGGGAAAAGTATTAAGTAGACTGTATATTAGGCTGGCTCTTTCACATTTGCCATTGAAATTGGGACTTTACATCGTTGCGTTAAGGTTGAAACTCAATTGTCAGTGTCGTGTTTTATTTAATATTTTTTGGAAGGCATTTGTTTTTTGGTGAAGTACTTTTAAGTGGGCACGTATTCAAAATGGCGCCTGAAAGCGAATACCTACAAGGAGTATGTAAGGATTGTAATACGTGTAAGTTACATCCAAACGTTATGTTGTTAAGGATTATGAAGGTAGCAGGGTTACGCATTTTTTCACGATTTAAATTGAATTTTGCAAAATCTTATACAACGTGGAAATACCGTGCTTTTTTTTTACTTGTCTTGACGAACTTTTTAACCCCCGACGAAAAAGAGGGGTGTTATAAGTTTGACGTGTCTGTGTGTCTGTGGGTCTGTGTGTCTGTGTGTCTGTGTGTCTGTGTGTCTGTGTGTCTGTCTGTGGCACTGTAGCTCTTTAACGGGTGAACCGATTTGAATGCGGTTTCTTTTATTTGAAAGTAAATTCTCTAGCGATGGTTCTTAGACATGTTTCATCAAAATCGGTTCAGCAGTTTTAAAGTTATCAGCTCTTTTGTTAGCTGCGGTAGGGATCTTAGGGAATTACATTCTATTTTCACAACTCCCTCAATATATGGGTATCAAATGAAAGGCCTTGACTAGTAGAATAATGTATACTATATTGCAAGGGAATGAGGAATGAGTAACGAAATGAAAACTAAAATATTGTAAATTATTTTTGTAAACTCTTATAAAAAACCAAACTAAATTACGTTTAAAAAATTTGAAATAAAAATTAAATTAAAAATTTAAAAAAACCCCCAACGCAAAACATAAAAGCTATTATGTAAAAAGTCAAAAATAATACCTTTTGTTGAGCCATCAAATGTTTGTTCGTTGAAATGGCGCTATAATGTCGCGGCGGGGTACCGCTAAGTTTAAAGCAATAACTAAATAGCTAAAATAGCGAACTGATGGTAACTAGATTTGCAACAAGATTAACAACTAGGTTAGCAACAAAAATTTGATAATATCGAAGCAAATTGGTCGGAAATGCTGGTAAATTAATAGACAGTGAATGAAATTAAGGGACTGACTTACTTAAGCGGTACCCCGCCGCGACATTATAGCGCCATTTCAACGAACAAACATTTGATGGCTCAACAAAAGGTATTATTTTTGACTTTTTACATAATAGCTTTTATGTTTTGCGTTGGGGGTTTTTTTAAATTATAAATTTAATTTTTTGATGAATAATATTGTCATTTTTACTATCTGTCTCGTCATCATCATGTCGACCCTTAGACGCCCACTGTTGGACATGGGTCTCCCCAAAAGACCTCCACCTATCCGACACAGGTGGAGGTATTTGGGGGGACTGCGTTCATCCAGCGGCTTCCCGTGGCTCGGACCAGGTCGTCGGTCTACCTTGTGGGGGCCTACTGACTCTGCGTCTGCCGGTGTGAGGCCGCCACTCCAGGACCTTTGTGCCCCAGTAGTCAGCGGCTCTATGGGAAATGTTATCTCATCAACACCCTTGGCTGACTAGTAGAGAATACCTAAGGCATTAAGTCTGCTTTTGCATGTACCTTTAAATAAATGTGCCCAGCCCACTGCCACTTGAGCTTAGCCATTATTTTTGCTATGTCGGTGACTCTAGTTATGATCCCTCCGAGAAACTCCAAGCATAGCTCTTTCCATTGCCCTCTGAATGACCTCTAGGCCTGAAGTGAGTGGCCATGTTTCCGAGCCATAGGTCATCACTGGCAACACACACTGGTCAAAGATGTTCATCTTGAGACACTGCGGTATATTCTATCTATCTATCTATATTATACCTATATAGCTGAAGAGTTTTTTAGTGTTTTTACTGAATACGCTCATCTTTGGAACTGCTTGATCTGATTTTGAAAGTTTTTTGGATAATAGGAAGCTACGCTATTCCTGATGCCATTCCTCAACTGAAACTGAATACTAACTAGAACTAATTTGTTTGTCTCTGAAAACTTAGGGTATATGCTGTATGGGTTTTGAGTTATAGCACCTTTAAAATTTTCGGAATTTAATTTGCCTTTCGATCAGAAACTGTATAAATTAGTTGTTTTTTGGAGGATTCATCTATTTGTTCAGGAGCTGTCAATAAGTGTAAGATTCGCGTCCAGAATTTCTAACAACTTATAAAACAACTTAAAAAGTACTAAAACTTAAGGGTCAACCCAGTTTGAACTCAGGTTATAAGCGTCAACGATGAAAATTGGCTCTTGGTTATTCCCTGTCTAAAAATGTATCAAATTACCAATCACTCTACATTTATTTGGTTGCGCTTTTAAACATCAAAGCTCAAATATGTTGTATCATAAATTATTTAAAAAAGTTGTCCTGGCCGAATTCCGGTCACGGTGATTTCAATCTTAATGGAGACTACCCTCATAACCCAAGTTATGAGGGTTCAAAAAAACGACGACGCGCTTCGAGAAAATGTAGGTAGGGAGTGCCTTTGCGCTTCGTGACGTGACGATGCATTTTTAATTGGTTGCAGTTTAATTGATTTTGATGTATTAATTTTGAATGCTTTTATATTTTTTTACCAATTATTTTAAATTAAAATTATAATCACAATAATTGTACGAGATGCCGCTGGCGGCAAGACATAGCGCTTATTTTATTAATTTTGACATCTTTTGTTTACCTATGTTCTACAAATAAAAAATCTTTGTCTTTGTCTTCGTTTGGCTCGTCTTGGCGGAGGCACTGCTTTGCCCCCAGATAGTGCACAAGTGTATGCGCAAACACAGGTACCTTCCTCTTCCCTCGCTCTCATAAACCAATGGAACGGCAATCGAACACGATCAGGGGAGGTCAGGCGTAGGACCAACGACTGTACGTGATTTCCGAGCCAAGAAGGCGCGGCAGGACCGACTATTAAAAATATTCTTCACATAAATACCATTGCATGCTTTCACTCTATTGAAAAGCATCTGCAATACATGTTTGGTGGTTGTACGTTACCCTGTATTTTATCGTCCATTTTAAAACACATGCCAACATGCCACAGACCGTATAAATTTCAGTCAATCAACGACTAGGGAAAAGCGAAGCTCCTGGTTGGAGCCTACCTAATTTGAAGGAGGAACTACGGCAAAAATGTCCAAAAAAAATTTGCATCCAGAAATTATTCAGCAAATTTTCCTACATAGGCCGACTGGATCAGAATTCGTAGTCTGTAGGCATAACCCCAATAGAAAATTATGTATCGGAGTTTACTCTGTCGCTAAAAGCTACAGCGGCTCTACCTAACTCAATTGAAATCCGGCCTGTATGTCTATTGTCTGAACATGATCCTATTTTCCCTATATATACCTTTAATAACGGTTAAAAGGGTATGATTCAAACATGCATGTGATTTTTGAATTCTAAATCTCGGATAACTATCAAGTTATGGAAACACCAACTCAATGACATGAATGTCAAAGTTTAAATTCCATTGAAAGCTTCATTTATTTAGGACCCTTTTATCATGGACGATCAAATAAAAATCAACCTGAACTTTATAACGCTTTTGAAGATAAATACGTGGCAAAATCATCATCTACCTAGACTTTACCAACGAATTTTGGGTCGACTTCCAGTCTAACCAGATGCAGCTGAATACCAGTGTTTTACATGGAGCGACTGTCTTCTTGACCTCGACCACCCAGTCACTAGGTAACACTATATATACCCCTTGGTAAGACTGGCAATATAACGGGTGTAAAGAAACGAATGAAGGGCAAAGTTCCAAGTTTTAATACGTAAACAACTTTAAATATTATAATACCTACAGCATGCACACGTAAGCACAATGTTTTGCTTGTGTTACATTATGCGATAACATAAACAGTGAGATTTCACATTAAAAAAAGAAAATACTGTCCCAGTAAAAAAAATGCCCAATGTTTTTAGTTTGATAGGCAGTATGTAAACGGCTGTGTCTTTTAATGTGTATTTATAATAAATTTATTAGTTATAACAATTAGTAAAGTTAAAGTTAGGTATTCAAGTTGAATGATGTAGAATTAACAATATTACCCACGCATAAAGAGCCGCGCCGGTCTCATTACAAAAAAACCGGACAAGTGCGAGTCGGACTCGCCCACCGAGGGTTCCGTTCATATTTGTAGGTTCATATCGATATTGTAAATGCGTTTTTTGCGACATAAACGACCATATCTTTTTTTCACGTTAACATAGGGTTGATTTTATTACAGCTTCAAGGGACCGTAGACTTGAGTATATGATTTTAATTTCGACTCGATATCTCCACGCGTTCCCGAGATAAAGGGTCTTGACAGACAGACAGACCGACAGACGAACAACAAAGTGATCCTATAAGAGTTCCGTTTTTTCCTTTTGTGGTACGGAACCCTGAAAAGGTTGCACCTACGAGAGCTATTACACTAGATGAACAAAATGGAAAGTTTCCTTTATTTATTTACTAGCGACTTACTCTGGCTTCGCTCGGATGCAATGTAGTTCAAAATATAAGTATAAACCTTCCCTAACCACTATTCATTGATGAAAACCACATTAAAATCCGTTGCGTTTAAATGAACGAAGCAAACAGATACCGGGAGCGATTTTGTTTTATACTATGTAAAGATAAAGATTTATTATATAAAGTACACCAACAGCATTATGCATCCAACATTGGTTAATTAGTCATTAAATACAACGTAACGATGATCGTGTGATAATAATAGCGACATATTATATGGGTCATGCTCACCACACCATTTTCAAACCACTGCAACTCCTGTCCTAAGCCAGAATCAACATTGGAATCAAAAGCGCCGAGGCAATAAAGCTCGACGAGTTCCTTAGAAACGATTCAACTATCTTAGAACCCGCCAATCAATCAGAAGAGAACAGCGTATGAGTAAGAAAAAGTAATCCGCCTTTGTACCTTTGTGCATGAAGTATAAATAAATAAATAAATAATACTACACCATACAACAATGTAAAATAATTGTAAAGCGATGATTTTAGTCTTGAATTGCAATTCCAATGCCATATTTAAATATTTAATTTGAAATCGGACAAATTGGAACGTATCCCGTTACCCGTGGGATGCATTAATTTTTGCGTCGTAAATTGATTTTGAAATTGGATGCGTCGATGTTTTGTGTAATATAGTTCGAGATCCTTGAGCCGTTAGACCTACGTCATTTTAGCATGGTTGAAAATTAGAAATTACATAGAAGAATAAGTATTTAAGAAGTATGCGTACTTGCTAGTTAAATACTGGGCCATTTTTCAGGTATCAGCTGTAAAAGGTACCTTAATCAATGCAATCGATACAATACTGTATAGCTAAACATGTGGACTTTAGATTAATAAGCTGACTGTAACAACTTTATACCATGTTTAAGGCAAATAAAGACTTATCTTATCTTATCTTATCTTAACTATAACTTACGTTTAAGAGTGACTGTTGGTTTTTATAATAATAATTGTTTTACAGGACGTTATTATTATTATTATTATTAATCCTTTATTTCAGGCAACTCAGGCCCATAAAACACAATACATACATAAGCATAAAAACAATAATTATAAACTAATACATATTTTAAAACAATAAACTTAAAAACTACTGCACACGAAGAGACGGCGTCGTGTTACGCTACGTGGTGTCACGTAGCTGACCGCGGAAACGCCGATACAGCACACCTTTCGGCCAAAACTCTTCAAAAAAATAAAAAAATCTTCAAATCAATATTCATTATTGCCAGACACTTTCCGTGTGTCATAACGTTGCCACTCTTTTCATTTATCATAACTTTGCCTGAGGCTCTCCGTGGGTCATAACTATGCCAGACGCTTTTGTGAGCCATACCTTTGCCAGACACTTTCGGTGTGCCATAACTATGCCAGGTGCTTTTCGAGGGTTATAACTTTGCCAGACGCTTTTCGTGAGCCATAACTTTGCCTGAGACTTTCCGTGGGCCATAACTATGCCAGACGCTTTTCGTGAGCCAAAACTATGCCAGATACTTTCCGTGTGCCATAACTTTGCCAGACACTTTCTGTGAGTCATAACTTTGCCTGAGACTTTCCGTGGGCCATAACTATGCCAGACGCTTTTCGTGAGCCATAACTATGCCAGATACTTTCCGTGTGCCATAACCTTGCCAGACACTTTCTGTGAGTCATAACTTTGCCTGAGACTTTCCGTGGGCCATAACTATGCCAGACGCTTTTCGTGGGCCATAACTATGCCAGACGCTTTTCGTGAGCCATAACTTTGCCTGAGACTTTCCGTGGGCCATAACTATGCCAGACGCTTTTCGTGAGCCATAACTTTGCCTGAGACTTTCCGTGTGCCATAACTTTGCCAGACACTTTCTGTGAGTCATAACTTTGCCTGAGACTTTCCGTGGGCCATAACTATGCCAGACGCTTTTCGTGTGCCATAACTTTGCCAGACACTTTCTGTGAGTCATAACTTTGGCAGTCGCTTTAAAGGCTAAAAATGTTAAGCGTCTAGCTGAAGTGTTCTTTAGCCAAATGCTATATAGCTTGGTAAAGTGTCTGGCTGAGGTGCCCTCCTACCTATTCTCAAATTTTCAGCCATCCTTAAATGATGTACGGCTTTCAACCCTGTGATCTGGGACTATAAAGAAAAACAAAACTAACCTGACATAAAGACGAAACCTGAAGAAAAACAAAGCCATTTTATTTGAGTGACGAAGAGTATAATACCGGGGTTTTAGCAGTAAAATATTATACAGCTAACAAAATATCGGGCAAGGACAGCTATTCAAATAAATAAGACTTGTTTGTCACTCTGTAAGCTCAAGGTGACCCCGAATAGGGTTTCTGTGAATGTCTTGAACTGGTGTGAAGCTTTCGGAATGTTATGTAAGTGAAAAATATAATTGTGATGTCAAAATGAGGTCATGTAGGTACAGAATATGAGTAAGTAGCAATGTGTTACGTGCCAGTGGGATTTTTAAATTGTACTATATCGAATATACAATGGGGTGGGGTATAATAGGAAGGTGCAGTTGGTGTAGGCATTTGGTAAACTTCGTCGAGTGTTCTCGTCTATTATACCGCAAGCTCTGAAGATGAAATTACTTTAATGTCATTACTAGTTACCTAATAATAATGGGTTGACCATGGAGAAAGAAAAGATGAACAATGTATCGATATCAACCCCTCAAGGGTTGAACATGGAAGCATTCTTGGGTTCAATATGGACGGGGGTAAAGATTGTGGGGGAAAGGAAAGAACATGGACTAAATCGTTATGACCAATGCGTCTCGCCAGTTATGACGTATGCTGCCGAGACGTTGATACTTTCAACAGGTCTAGTCCACAAGTTCAGAGTTTAGCGGATAATGGGCGAGCAATGCTCGGAGTTTCTCTAAAGGAATGGAATTCGCAACAAAGAATTCCGAAGTAGAATTTTATTAAACTCACCGACATTGCTCGCGGAATCAGGAAGCTGAATTGGCAGTGGGCTGGTCGCGTCTACCGAAGGACCCATGGCCGATGGAGCTCTCAGAATATGCAAGTTGAAGTGGCAATACGCAGGCAATATCTCTCGAAGAACCGATAACCGATGGGGAAGAAAGGTTCTCGAGTAGCAATATAAACCGGAACAGCCTTGACATCGTCAAGGTTGCGGATAACCGATGCATGCAAGCAGCAGCATGCCGCTCGCTATGGCGTTCTGTGAGGGAGGTCTTTATTCAATGATGATGATGATTCAATTAAAAAAACTTGGTACATAAATGTCATCGTGTCTATAATTATAGCAGCTGTGATAAAGTCTGCTGTAATTGGTTGAATTGATCATAAACAGCCAATGCAGCGCTTGAGAATATTTGCGTTGATTTGCATTGAAGAAAACGGGTGTTAATAACACAAGACATTCCTATATATAATATTCGCATTCACATAAGTTACATTTAATACATCACAACAAATCTGATTTTAAACCTTAAAACAAATCACCTTTACGCGTTAATCTTAATTTGAAACGACTGCTTCTTATGGCGTTTATAAGATAATCCTTTAGATCCTTGGCTTTGTTCCAAGTACGGAAGGCGTTTATCAGTTCATGTAATAGTTATTGAGATAAACAGACTTGCTATACTAGAAGAAATAGTGATTTTAATTATTTATTATAGAAATAAACAATTCATCTTTGGAATTACGAGGAACGGTGTGGAAGGTTTCTCATCATCCATTGAAAAGGGAGGATTCTCCGACCAGACGGGTGTTGTGCCTGCCCGACGGTTATAGTCGGGATTTTGTATAAATGCTAATGTCGCGGAGAACTTTGATTGCGCGATCTAGGAAACGTCAGTAGTACTCATCATGTGTGATAGATGCCGCATATACTTGTAGTTCCTCTATTGTGCGATAGAGGTCGCTACAATCCCTAAAACTAATCAACTTTACGCATTCATTTTAACTTATAACGGCTGCTTCTCAAGGCGTTTACGTGATAATCCTTTAAATCCTTGGCTTAGTTCAAAGTACGGAAGGCGTTTGTCAGTTCATGTAATAGTTATTGAGATAAACAGGCTAGCCATACTAGTAGAAATTGTGTAAATAAATAATTCATCTTTAATATAATATATATATATAACACCAGCCTGTTGCTGCCCCACTGCTGTGCGAAGGCCTCTTCTCAAACAAAGAAGGCACGAGACTTGACCACCACGCTTGTTGTAGGCGGATTGGCGATTTCAGACATAAAGGTATTTCCATTCACCAATGCCAATGATGTCTAAGATCTTAGATAGTTTATGTAATGATTAAATGAAAAAGTCTTATTGGTATTCACCTGGTTTAGAACTCACAATCTCATGCATAAGGCTGGCGTTTTTGCCATTTTTGGAATCAAATGTAACAACTCACATTTGAGGACCCATTATACAAGGTGGCCGGAATATTGACGCCAAAAATAAAATTTAGGTCCCTCGTATCGTGGGTTTCCGAATCACCCCCATGTATGTTCCGCGACTTTCATAACTATCATCACAGTTACGACGCTGGTTATTTTATGCATGTACTACTCATGAAGATTCAGTTGCATAAAAAAATCTTGACAAAGTTATCTTCTATTATTTTAAAATAATTTTTAGATTGGTCAGGTCGAAAATTCTCAAAAATTCAGAAAAAAATTCATAACTCGAAAACTACGAAAAGTCGCGAACACCTAGGTGTAGTGATCTGTCATCTGTCCGACGCTAGGGATTGACAAAGCAGACGGAAGGATGACAGCTCATTTCACCTAGGTGTTCAACTGTTCACCGAGGGCGATTGTCACAGAATAGCTCTACAGTTTGCTTCGTTAACAGCTAATGTGTTAATGTATCTTTTTATACTCTGTGAAAATGAATAGGAATTTTGAAGGTGACATTTATTAAAATTTCAATTAAATTCATATTCAAATGATGTCTCACACGTAAAGGTGATTATGAATATTCGCCTACTCCATTTTAGTTCGCCCACTTCTACAATAATACGGTTTATTTGCACAGATTCTTAATCATAATACCTAATAATTACAAAGGTTACCTCAATTTAACACGTTTGGTAGCGTGGGTTCACACCTACTCAGCTTAGTATGAAGCTTACAGAACAGATGGACGAAGATTCGATCAAACCTATCCTCTTGCTGTCCTCTCCCAGTGACACTCTCAACCGAGACCCGTACTCCATAGCCCTTAGCGTGTAGTAGCTCAGTTTAAAAGGTTTTTGCCCCACCTGGTGACCTAAGAGGTCCTGGAGGACCTGGACAGTTAATTCACACTAAGACTCAACAGGAAAGTCCTGTTTAGCAGCCGATAAGCTCCTAGGTCGACCTAAAAAATCAATCATCAGTCAATAAAAAAATATATATAATTATCGTCGAGCAGTTACTAGTCCACCAGAGTTTTCCTACTCCTCCGCCGTTCTTTTCTGATTAATTTCGTTACGGTATCCAAGACAGTTGAATCGTTTCTCTGGGACTCGTCGAGCTTCATTGCTTTGGCGCTTTTCTGGTGGTCGCCACTGTTGATTCTGGCTTATAAGAGTTGCAGTGGTTTGGGAATAGTGTGGCGACTTGTTTCATTTAAAAAAACCGGACAAGTGCGAGTTGAACTCGCCCACCGAGGGTTCCGTACATATTTGTAGTTCCGTACATTATTATTATAATCCGAGAGGATTGGAATGGAGTGGGATTGGTCCACACTAGCTTAGTGCAGAGATGCACTAAGCTAGTGTGGAGCAATCCCTCCTGAAAGCGTGAAGCTCATCCCGTCATCTTCGTCTGGGTCTGCCATAATGTGGCTGAACGTTTTCCGGGACCCCTGTTGCGGTTGTTTTATCCGATCGACAAGCGGCAGGCACTTAAGTAGTAGTAGCTGCCCATTCCTGTAAATGCAAATATTGTTAACATCGTGTTTAAAAGAGTAAGTACTTATGGAGTTTCTTGCCCATTCTTCTCCATACAAAACTACCTTTTGGAATGGGCGACTAGAATCAATTTTTTTTCTCATTTGACGTTCAAAAGTGCCTTATAATGGTCTAATTGAAATAAATGATTTCACATTGACTTTGACTTTAAGCTTGGCTTCACCGCCGTTCCTCATATCTCTAAATGTTATTCATATTTCAGAATTTGTTCCACAGTAACAGTTGTTCTTATTCATTAGTACTTTCACGTTCTGAAAGATTCCCAATTAATTAAAAGTCTCCCAGTATGAATAAACATGAATGTTAGAACAACTTGTAAAGTAAATCAAACGTTCTTTGATTCAACATTATTTCGAAGACATAACTAAATAAAATAAATCCCGAAATTTGTTCAAAAAGGCTAATGAATCAAATTGATGTTCCTTTGTTATAATACAAATGCTATTGTTGAAGTGATTACTTCGAAGTTAAATCGTTCCGTTCAAAATCAAGGTTAACAATGTTTAAACTTGACTGTAACTAATTTTGTTACTTTATATTTACTTAGTAATTAAATAGAACCTTCCGCTCTCTCAGTTTCGACTGACAACAGTAACGTCTGAATACTACAAGTATAATTTTAAGCTATTGCATAGCTTTTATCGCGGGCTTTCAGCGCGGCGACCGAATCAAGAAATTCCGTAACGAAAAAATACCTGACACCCCCGCCTACTATGTAGCTCGGCCGAGCGTTCGCTTAACGCGTATGTGTATATTTAATCATAATATAAATATAATACTTTTGACTTTTGACTTTTGACTTTTGACTTTTGACTTTTGACTTTGACTTTCGACTTTTGACTTTGACTTTGACTTTATAGCTTTAATGCGGCAGCCCCCGAGTGCCACAGTGTATTTTTTTGTCTACAAAACTATTTCCAGACTATGTTGGTCGCAGCTGAAAACTAGTGTTTACATGGAACGACTGCCTATCTGACTTCCACAATTCAGTTACTTGACAACACGATACCCCTTGGTAAGACTGGTTGTCAGGCTTTCTGGCTTCTGACTATCCATAACGATTGTCAAAGATCTACACTAACATACTTGGGAAAAAGATAAGCAGTTAGTTATTGATTTTAAAGCAACTTAAAATCTAATTTACAGATAGTCGAAAATTCATCCGGTATTCAGGGTCAAAACAAAATGCCTTTGTTTAGAAATTGTGTCTTAAAATAATCGGATTGCTTCTACTACGCATCTAACCGGAAGACGCAGCGTTGGTAGGCCTCCCACCAGATGGACGACGACATTGTCAAGGTCGCGGGTAACTGGTGGATGCAAACGTCAGGTTGCCGCTCGTTGTGGCGTTCTATGGAGGAGGTCTATGTTCAACAGTGGACGTCTTTTGGCTGATGATGATGATGATCGAGAGTCTCTACCACTACCACATTGCTGACCGTGTTACATGTCTCTGTGTCATTGCATGGGAAGGCAAGGTGTGATCAAAGTTTTTGCGAGATCAATGTCCTCTTTCTCTGCGGAGCATCTATCCTAAACGTAATGTATATGGACTAGGCAACTATATGGAATAGATGTCCCGAAAATCCCCGTGGGGTGTCCAGGCTAAAATAGCATCCCCCGATTTCATCCCGAGGGTGTCGTCGAACGCGACTAAGGGAAAATCCGGAAGTTGGGCAGCAGCGGCTTCCGTGTGCTTAACAACTTCACAACTTCACAGCGATCCCCAAGACGCCTGCCAAGTGTGGGGATTATGGACCCTCCCCCCTTTAGAGCGCAGGCCTTTGTTCAACAGTGGACGTCTTCAGGCTGATGATGATGATGTCCCAAAAATTAGAGGTCCATAAAAATTGTCAATGCTCTGGAAATATCAAAGATAATAATTTTTTTTTTTTTGCTCTTTACTTTCAGAAATTTGAAAATAATAAACCAAAGTACCAAACCGTTTTACAACTACGATATTTTGCTTTTTGTACTGAGAGATATCAAGCAATTACAAAATTTGTGAGAACTGTCTGTACTGTGCTAATTGTCATAATGACAAATTAGCAGACTTACCTGTCTGATTCATTCTTGAAGGTGGTGACGAGGTTAACAACACAGGGTGTGCCAGACGTAAAATTAAGTAACTACTCATCACCACTCGTGCAGGTTAATGTAATGAACCTGAACTACCCTGAAAACCCTTTTGTAGTATACAAGCTAAGTGTCAATACTCATTACAACAGTACATCAAATACCACAAATAATTGGTCATTCAAGTTAGGGCTTTAAATCGTTTAATTTAAAGTACTTTTTATCATCATCATCTGCCTAGCCTTTTCCCAACTATATTGGGGTCGGCTTCCAGTCTAACCGGATGCAGCTGAATACCAGTGTTTTACATGGAGCGACTGCCTATCGGACCTCCACAACCCAGTTACTGGGTAACACGATACCCCTTGGTAAGACTGGTTGTCAAGACTTACTGGTTTCTGACTACCCGTAACGACTGCCAAAGATCTACGAATGACAGTCGGGACCAACGGCTTTACGTGTTTTTCCGAGGCACGGAGGAAACTCGGTATGAAAGGGATGGTCACCCATCCACAGACCGACCGCGGTTAGCGTAGCTTAACCTTTGACCGATCGATCTGTACGGCTTTAACTTAGCCACGAGCTCCTTAAAGTACTTTTTATAATGACAAAATTAAAAAGTTAATAGCTCGCGGGCAGCGTGGTGGTAGCTAACGGTTGGTTTTTTGTAGACGATGAAAAATAATGATATACAGGCTGACTTTTAAGTACAGAGGCCAGCACATCAAGCCAATTTCTTTGATAGATTTTCAACTTTATTACAAAAGAGTAAAATTCATATTCAACTGGGAAAATGTGACAGTTTGGTATGGCTGGCGTCTATGCTTGCCATTTTTCAAGGGGTGAAAGTACGAGTACGTATGAATATGAAGAACTTTTGAAATAAATAAATCAATCTGCTGTTTCCTACAAAATTGCTCTATAACAAAATCAATATGGAACAGCTGTTGTTTTATCATATTTCAATGCATCTGTGTCCCTTAATGAAACTTGAATAAATGGACAGTACATTGAAATGGCATACCTGTATCAAAATTTAGCTTGTATCTATAATAAATAATTATTTAACCAATCATACTGCGATCGCCAATCCGCCTGCTAAGCGTGGTGATTTTGCCAAAACCCCCCCTTGGGAAAGCCTATGTCTAGCAGTGAACGTCTTTAGGCTGAAATGATGATGATGATGAATTATTATTTTTCATACTTTAGTGAATAGACTGAAAAAAGATTGCATTTAGCAGAGATGAGAATGTTGAGATGGATGTGTGGAGACCAGACTAGAATTTATAAGGTGTGAAATGAGTATATTAGAGGAAGTTTAAAAGTGGCGCCAGTGACAGAAAAGTTGAAAGAGAACCGTTTGTCTTGGTATGGGTATGTGAAGAGAAGGGATGAAACACATGTGACCAAAAGAGCTATGAATATTAATTTAGATGGATGGAGAGGGAGAGGAAGGCCAAAGAAAAGATGGATGGATTGTGTAAAGAATAATATGAATGACAAGGGATTCAGTGAAAGCATCAGGACAGAATGAAAATAGAAAATATGGTATGCCGACCCCAAGTAACATTGGTTAAAGGCAGGAAGATGATGATGACTTTAGTGAATAGACAGCCTTACAACCCTTTAACAAAATACATCGGCACAATAAACATAAAAGCTAATGACTTGTAAAAGGCAGTATTCTCATTAATTTAATAGGCCATTACAATACAATATGTAAATTAAGTTTTCATGGTGGGAAGTAATGGCCGCCATATTATTGAAGTAGGGGTGTTTCTTTCACGAATTAATATTATTAGGGTTGGCATGTTTTCGGAAATGTAGGTTTATTAAGGTTAAGTAACCCTTTTACGAATGTTTAAATTGAGTTTAAATTTTTGTAATGTTGTTTTCATTTGATTTGCCTTATCGAGCAGAGACATTAAAAATTTTAATTAATGTAGTTATTTTAATTGTTGCAAACAAAATGGCCATGAATGGCGATGGCGGTGGCTTTGTTCTGTTTGTTGTTTTGTATTGCCACCGACTTCCGAAACTAAAGTAATGTGTGTTCTGTGCAAAGTTATTTATCACTTTATAGTTTTTGAGCGGTTGTCTTTGTCTGAAAAAAGGTTTTATTTTCCGCGTTTTAGTATCGCCTTAACATCCAAATCCATAAAGAAACGGCGACACAGTTAAAACAGAGATTGAAAGTACTCCAAAGATTGAAGAAACTAGATCGTCATCTACGTAACTTTTTTGAGATTTTGTTGATTTTTTCAAAAAGCGCTGAATCAATTTCAATAAAATTTACATGGAACCATTTCGGAATAAACACCTTCCGAATAAAATAAATAAATTTGAAAATCCGTCACTAAATGACGGAATTATGCCCGAACATACATAAGAAAAAATACAAGCATCTGAATTGATAACCTCCTCCTTTTTGAAGTCGGTTGAAAATAGTTAAGACTTAGGTGACAACCACGAGAGCTTCTTAAATGTACCGAGGCCAGTTACAACAATCTGTCAATTTTCTTTGTTAGATTTTCAACTTTATTACAAAAACATAAGGTTTATTTTCAATTGGGAAAATTGTTTAGTTTGGTATGGCTGAATGTGCTGGCGTCTGTACTTTATCAGTGAAATCACTGGTCTATTTTCAATAATAATAATAATAATTTATTTGCAGATCGAGGTCCATACTGTTAGCAGATACATTCGAATCAAACTTATCATAACTAATGTTAGTACACATACAATGACGAAATAAAAATAAATAAATAAATAAAACAATCACAATTTTTATCAGTCCACTTATCTGACTGCGACCTGTGTGTGCAGTCCCACCCATTGGCCGAGTATTGGACAGTCCCACCGCTCACATAATGCCCTCAGCATAGTGTTGGAGCTGCAACGTGTTCTGTGCCGCAGAGAGGCGCAACGCTTACGGATAATCGCGTAGAAATCATCCACCCTCGCATTGGCAAACATACCTTAAGCGCTACAGAACCGCGGCAGCCCCACAAGCATTCTGAAAGCATTATTGCCCTAAAGCCCTTACACTTAGCTAAATAAGATCGAATAAATTCAGTCGCTACTGAATTCAGTAAAGTGTAATCGCATTCAGTAAGTAAGTAGTAGTAGTAAGTAGTAAGTAGTAACTGAATTCAGTAGCGACTGAATTTAGTCGACTTAATGTAGCCAAGTGTAATAAGGGCTTTACTATGAAAATAGGCCAGTCTTTATAAGTACTTAAATATCTATTAACTTATAACCAAAGTACCAGTAATTTATTAAATAAAAGGCGTAGGGTTAAACGTTGATGCCATATCAAATTAATGGTTCCGATCGTAAAGATTTAATGCCATAATTAAAGACATTGTCAACGCTATTTCGTCATTAACCTAATGGGAATTTATTGCGTACCGAATGGGAAACGGAATGGGCGAAATGGGAATTTCCGAAATAATGGGTGACGGTTAATGATTTGTGATGTGATTCGCTATAACTGACTTCAAAAAGTAGGATGTTCTATATGTTCGACTGTATTTATTTTTTATGTATGTTTACCGATTTTTACGGCGAAAGATGACTGATTTTTAAAATTCTTTTTTTAATCTGGACAGGCAGTTAAAATTGATTCAGCTCTTTTTGATATTATCAACAAAAAGCAAAAAAAAAAATATACATAGACGTCATTTTGGTTCCCTTAAGAAAACAGTTTTTAACTGTGTTGCCTTTTTGTAGAAAATAAGGTACTAAACAACGGAAAATCAAAACCCTTTTTTAAGAAAAAGATAACCTCCTTCGAAACCTCACAGAACACAATAAATATGACTTTAGTTTCGGGAGTCGGTGGTAATACAAAACACAAGAGGTACTTATTACCAACATAACAAAAGCCGCCGACTTCCAAAACTAAAGTCATAATTTATAACACCCACAAGAGTACAACTCTACTTGAACGCACACAAAAAAAAGTAAAATTTGTCAGTCAAGAATATAATGAATACTTACTTGTTGGTGTTTAAGCACTTTGTTTAAATAACTAACTTTTTTTTTTTTTTTTTAATATTAAATAGGCTTGCGTTTGACCGCAATTCACCTGATCGTAAGTGATAATGCGGCCTAAGTTGGAACACGCTTGCCTAAGATGAACCGGTTCACTCGTGCCTTAAAGATACCCAGATTATACTTATCAGGGAACAGAGAGGCGGGCAGGGAATTCCACAGTCTGGCAGTTCGCACAATAAATGTGGAGTCAAAGCGCTTGGTTCGAGACCGTGGAACTTCAACCATATAGCGGTGACGCTTCGCCGTATCTCTGCTCGTCCGATGATGGAACGGGGATGGGGGAATTAAATTGTGCAATTCCAAAGCACACTCTCCGAAATGTACCCGATAAAAGACTAGCAACGGTGCGGCGATGTTCAACTATACGAAAACTAGTGTAGAACCTCCTTTAAATATACTACCGCGTAGAATTTAAATCTATAGGTACTCTTTACAAATCGAACGAAATACAAAAATTTTAAAAGTTAAAATCAACGAGACATGTGCGTAACAGACTGACAGCATTGACACGTTGTATTGAAAAATGCTGATTCTATGACCCAAGAATAGACCAGTCACATGAATAGTCTAGCCATATACTACAGCTAAGTGAAACAAAATTTAAATCATATATTAAAAGTACACTCTGTAACAAAGCTTATTATAACTTAGAGGACTACATTCAAGATTAGAATGCTTGGAAACATGCTGGTCTAGCTCCATAGGACGATCGACAGTCTAGACAAAATCGAACCGATTGCTAATTTAAAATATCTAATTTCATACTTAGTATAAATATGTACATATATATATTTGACTCTTTTTTATACACTGCTCAGGCTCACATACTGATTCATTGTTTGTTAATATAAGGAGCTGTTTCAACATTTGTAATAATATGTAAACATATAACTTAGTCTGTCATTCCTTAATTTGTGATACTTTGTACACACTTTCAAATACCTAGTGTTTTTATGCAAGATACATCGTATTCACGTATACGATTATACGTGAATACGATTTTTTTTTCACATACTGATTCATTGTTTGTTAATATAAGGAGCTGTTTCAACATTTGTAATAATATGTAAACATATAACTTAGTCTGTCATTCCTTAATTTGTGATACTTTGTACACACTTTCAAATACCTAGTGTTTTTATGCAAGATACATCGTATTCACGTATACGATTATACGTGAATACGATTTTATATAATTCCTGTAAATGCAAATATTGTTAACATCGTTTTTAAAAGAGTAAGTATGGAGTTTCTTGCCCATACAAAAGTACCTTTTGGAATGGGCACCTAGAATCATTTTTTTTTTTCTCATTTGACGTTCAAAAGTGCCTTATAATGGTCTAATTGAAATAAATGATTTGACTTTGACTTTGATTGGTAAAATTTAACAGTTTTGTATGGCTTGATGTGCAGGCGTCTGTACAACAATTACACGTGAGTACGATGTGCCTTGAAAACAAGATGAACGCTCGGACCCCATTAGAACTTTTTGAATTGAATAAGTAGTTTCGGTGATTACCCGCTATTTCCAAACTAACGAACTAATGCCCAAATACGTAAACGCTACTCAATTTTAAGATGCCGTTAAGTAGCGTACTCTAAGGGAGACAGCACGAGACTTAACGGCGTCTTAAAATTGAATGGAGTTTGAGTATTTGACCATAGACTATAATAACATAAATTTCGAAATCTCATTAAAATACAGTGTAGCTACAACAATCGATAAAATCGAGGTCGATTGCGATCATAAACTTCCTCTAATATGCAAACGTGTATTGGAAACCGCTTTACCTGTTTATTTATTCAAAAAATCATGTACACAGGAACTGTTAAATATGTAAACTGTGTTCCAAGTGAATAAAACCTTGAAATAGTCCAACCTAACGAGGGTGTTTCGAGACAGAATGAAAAATATTTTTATGTCGCCGACCTGACAGGTCATTTCGGTGGCATTGGCTTGTCCTATTCGCAACCTTGAGTAAAGTGTGGGGCAGATAATTTGTTTATCTAATTTGAATTTTTAAATTAAATTACATTTTTGTTTTTTGTGTAATTTGAATTTAAAATTTTTGCTTTTGCTTGCTTACTGTATTTATCATTCTCCGTTGTTTTTCTTGATTGTCCTGGTTATCTATGATTGACCACAAAGTCATAGGTAGTTTAAAGCCAGAAAGACTGACAACCAGTCTTACCAAGGGGTATCGTGTTACCCGGTAACTGGATAGTGGAGGTCAGACAGTCGCACCAAGTTAAACACGGGTAATCAGTTGAATCCGGTCAGACCGGAAGCCGACCCCAACGTAGTTGGGTAAAGGTTTGGCAGTTGATGATTTATGATATTAACATTTTTTAAGGGTATATTTTACTGAAATAATTCGTTTTATTATAATGTACTGAGCTTTATTTCTTCTTGTCTCGATGAATCGTCCGTGTGATGTCAGACGTAAAGAATAGCACCATCCCATATCTTCCCGTGGGTGTCGTAAGAGGCGACTAAGGGACTTACCAGAGAATGGGCAGCAGCGTTCTCTGTGCCTTTGTAACAACCATACTGCGATCGCCAATCCGCCAACCAAGCGTGGCGATTATGGCAAAACCCCTCCTTGGGGAGGCCTATGTCCAGCAGTGGACGTCTTTCGGCTGAAATGATCAAATCAAATCAAATCAAATCAAAATCATTTATTTGCTTAAAATGTGGTAGGTACAGAGATGGTACATAAATATTTAAAGTGCTTAGACACATTTCGCCATTTGGTGTTGGCATGCAAATTTACACAAATAAAAATGTAGGTATACACAATGTGTATAAAGTTAAAATTCTATAGGATACCTGCATTTTATATTAAACACACACACACATACATTATACATATTATAGTCAAGGAAGTAGGTAGTACAAAGTAACTTTTAACTACAATGCATTTCTGAAATGATAAGACTGACACGATTTTTTATTGAGGAATTCACCAACTGAGTAAAAACTATGAGATATCAGCCATTTTTTCAAAACCGGACAGAACTTTTTGTACGGTAGTTGTGTTATCCAACTAGGTAATGAATTATATACAAGTGGTGCCATGTATACACAACTGCGTCTGAATAGTTCTATCCGTGGCACAGGTAAATTTAATAAATACTGTGTAGCTTTTCGTTTGTTAAAGTTGTTTTTGGCTTCAAAAAGTGAGGAGTTCAATTTAACAAATTTTGCGGTTTCATAAATATAGATGCATGGGACCGTAAGAAGCTTATGTGATTTATACACTGGTCTACATGATTCAGACCAGCCCATGTTGAAAATTGCGCGAATGCATTTTTTTTTGTGCTATCAATACTCTAGCAATTTCAGAAGAATTTCCCCAGACAATAATACAATACCGGATAATGGAACAGATATAAGCATGATACACCATTATTGCCACTGGTTTGGATGTCTCGACTTTCAATTTTTTTAATGCAAAGACAAATCTATTTATTTTCATGCATAATTCGTCAATATGTACTTTCCATGTAAAGTGTTCGTCAAGAGTTATTCCAAGAAATTTTGTTTTGTGTACTTGTTCAACTAATTGATTATTACGGGATATTTTAAGCTGGAGAGTTTTACTGTTACGGGTTTTGAAATATAATATTTTCGTTTTGTCAACATTAATTTTTAGAGCATTGTTATCTAGCCATGTTATAATATTATTTAAGGTTTTATTAATATCTGATTCGTATGTTGAATCGTTCTTGCAATCTAAAATTACCGTAGTGTCATCAGCAAAAAGGACACAATCTTGTTTGACTGCTTGAGGAAGATCGTTGACATACACGAGAAATAACAGTGGACCTAGAGTGATGATGAATGATGAGCTTTATTTCTTATAATTTAACTTACACCGGCCATTGATCATTTACATGAGTTAAAGACATACCTAGAATTACACGACATTCATACGCTCATCTCACAATACTCCAAAGATATTGTCAAACCCTCGGACTCGGTGAGAGTTCGAGATGATACTTTTTCTCTTCCACACGCTGATCTGGAGGACCGTATCAATAGGGCTTCGTGAGGGTTCCTAGTGGCTCATATTTATCTACGGGAACAAAGGCTGACTCCAAAAAAGACTGTCTCGTAACAAGCCAAACCTTAAATGTGACCATTGTCGGGAATAGAACTTTACATTTTTTTTTCGAAATAGTATGTAGCAGTTTAACCTAGGAGCTTGTCGACTGTACTGAACTTACCTGTGGTGCCTTAAAGTGAACTAAAGGCTTCTCCACATTAATATTCATAACTCTTTTAGTCGCAGGCAATGACTTACCATATTATTATATAAATACAAGTATTTTAGGTACTACATTTTTCTCATATTATCATCTATGGTAGAGAGATATTGAACTCGATGTTTTAACTAGCTTAGTTTACTAGATCGATCGGTTTACATGGCAGCCATCACTGCAAGTTAAATTATTCATAAGGTCAATTAATTTGTTCGTGCACTCGAGTAAGGGTGTCGTGACCACAGCATTATTAGTGTACGTTTCTAACCACGAGCTAGTGCTGGGGGTAGCTTAGGTCAACACCAAAGGCTAGACATACTTTCCCTAGTCATCATCTGCATAGCCTTTTTCCAACCAATTATTATATTTATACTTAAAATGTTAATATTATTTTAACTTAATTTTTATTTTAATTAGGTAGGTAATAATATCTTAATATTATTTTGAATGACTAACTTTTTAATTTAATTATTTCTATTTATTACAATGATTTCGAATAATCAATGTATTATTGGTATTGAATGACTAAGTTTTTAATTTAATTATTTCAAGTGATTTATCAATTATTTTTTATGTGTACCGTCGACGACGTCTCATCATTTACCAAAAAAATTTACTTGTAATTTTTTTTACCAATAAATGTGTGTTTATGTGTTTATCTATTTACCATGTTGGGGTCGGCTTCCAGTCTATGAATATCAATGTTTTACATGGAGCGACTGCCTATCTGACCTCCACAACCAAGGTACTGGGTAACACGATACACCATGGTAAGACTGGTTGTCAGAGTCTCTGGCTACGCGGCCGTCCTTTGGAAGGGTGATCATCCATTTCATACCGAGATCTCACCGTGCATCGGAAAGCACGTAAAGCCCATTGGTCATGGCTGTCATTCGTAAATCTTTGACAGTCGTACTAAGTAGTCAGAAGCCAGCCTTTCCAAGGGGTATCGTGATACCCAGCAACTGGGTTGTTGACTATTGATAGGCAGTCGCACCATGTATAACTCTGGTCTTCAGCTGGATCATCCGGTTATGCTGGAAGCCGACACCAATATAGTTATTAAAAGGATAGGCAGTTGAGGTGATATTGTAAATATAGGGTATTTTACTAAAAAAAATCTAATTAGTCCGTCAGTTAAGTTATCGAAAAATATTGGATACGTATTTTTTTATTTTATCAAATAAATATAAACTGACGAAGATAAAACGCATCAAAGATCATAAGTGGCGGTTTGTGACGTCACTTCGCCAGTAAAAGTGTACTGACATAGTGACACGAGTTTTTTCAGAGAGTTTGAGAGTTTTTGACGCACTGTATCGTCTTTAATTTTTGATTACGTGAAACAAGAAAAAACACGTGTCCAATATTTTTTGGAAATGTTTCTGACGGAGTACTTAGATTTTTTTTGGTAAAATACCCTATTGCAAATATTTTTTTCCCAGAATTGAAGTACCTAGGTAATAAAGATAAAAAGCTCGTTATATTGTCTATCGTTTTCTCCGAACCACACATTTAAAATGGTCATTGTCTAGCACCGAGTGTAGGTATGATCTCCAAATAGAGAACATTGTTCAAATCTGTGTAAACATTTAGAATTATCATATAGATTGATATCGATCTCAGGGCATTTCAGTTTGGTTGGTTTTTGCTTTGTGTTTTCGGGAACGAATGTCGGGATCACAGATATAGATAGACCTAGATAACGCAAGTATCACGATCTGTATGAAAACCAAGCGTGCCATTTTTTGGACGTCACAATGTAATACGAATGTTTTGTTATTTCTAAATTTGGACCAGGTATTACTGAGGGAATTAGATTGAAAATAATTGTTTTTTAAATTAATTACGCATATTAATAGTTACAAAATGACTTACCGATGGAAGGAAACGTTTACTTTATTTTTTTACTTACGATTTTTTATCGTAAGTTAGGCACAAAAATAGGCACTCGAAGTAGTTGTTCTTGCGTTATCTAGGTCTATCTATATCTGTGGTCGGGATTCATTGTCTGTTATTCTTTTGTTGTATTGGTTTACTCGTGTAGAACGTGGATTTGTGTATTTTTACGGGGTAAAAATTGGGCTTGTCCGTTGGCGTTTTCAAACTAGAGGTTATTTCAAAAGGTTTCGTATATTTGGAGTTTAAACTAGGTTTATTTCGTGTCTAAAATTACCAGCCTATTAGGTATTTTCCCACTACAGGACAAATACCTTATCTTATGCTGGCACTTCACATGGCGTATTTGTACCAATTTTCGCCTTATTTGGATAATACAAAATTTACCCTAATGCTATTGAAATAAAGTCGATTTTGTATTATCCAAGTAAGGCGTAAATACGCCTTGTGAAGTGACAGCATTATACATAGAAGGCATGAGTTGTTCAAGGCAGCTTACGGCTATCCATAACGTCTGACAGAGATCTACGAATGACAGCCAGAACTAACGTGTTTACGTGCTACGGCGTTGGTGTCACATCACCACAAAAAAAAATTGTGTATCATACGTTCATAGGATATTGTGTCGCAGTGACAGGTACGGACAGCGTCATCAACTGGTTACACCCTTCTCAAAAGAATTTTAATGTGTGAGGGGTAACCAGTTGATGACGCTGTCTGTACCTAATGCTGATTTTTCCCTCCATTGAGGCACACAAAATTCAATTAAAACATTCAATTGTCATGCACTAAAAATGTACTATATCTTGTAGAAAATTATTATAATAAATGATGCAATAACTAATGCTGAACAAACTAAGGGCTCAGGTGAAACAGATCTGGTGCCCTGGGACAGTAAGACGGGGTCGCGGCAGGCCACGAAGGAGATGGCGGGCGAGACGAACTGGACGGATTTCTCCAAAACTGGTGGGATCAGGCCCAGGAGTGGGACAGAATAGGCTAACAGAAAAAAAACTATGGTTAAGGATAAACCTGGGGCAGACCTGAGAATTGGATTTATTCCCTTGACGTCAAGTCGCGCTACGTCGAGTCGCCGCCACGTCGAGTCGCCGCCACGTCGAGTCGCCGCCTCGTCGAGTCGCCGCCACGTCGAGTCGCCGCCACGTCGAGTCGCCGCCACGTCGAGTCGCCGCCACGTCGAGTCGCCGCCACGTCGAGTCGCCGCCACGTCGAGTCGCCGCCACGTCGAGTCGCCGCTACGTCGAGTCGCCACACGACTAAATAATTATTCAATTATTACAGTCTAAATAAATAAAAGTATTATATAGATTGTATTATGATTTGAATAATTTATTTCGTTGACTGTACCTTTCGTCAAATGCGACTTGACTCGACGTCAAGGGGAATTGTATCCAGGACCACATGCTTAACAGTCGAACCTGTGACCACGACACCAACGGGCAGTCTATTCTATTGTAATGAAAATAACAATCGACTCACGTTACATTACGGGAACATTGCTGAAAAAAAAAACTAAGTACTTATATAAAAGGAGGGGGTGAAGCCATCAAAGCAAATACTGGGAGTGAAGCCATCAAAGCAAATACAAACTCAAAAGCAAATACCTACAATCTCGTGACTGTATTCGCTTTTGAATTCGTATTTGTATTTTATTTGTTTTTTTTTCTAACGATGCGGCGTTTCGTGCTGTACTGACACGAGTCAGTTGTAGGTAGTAGGTATTCGCTTTTGAATTTGTATTTGCTTTTATGTCTATCTGCCTTTTGTTTCATAATCTGAGGTCGAGTTAATGTTTGCTGAAGTGCTAAATTACAATCGACTGACGCGACGTTTCTTTAGAGGAAAATTGCTAAAAAAATAAAACCTGAGTACAGATGAACATGAGAATTTCTTCAAAATTCCAACTTAAACCATGAAACAACTATTGATTTCAGTCCCGCTAATAGTATGTTATACAGGGTCGAGTTAATGTTTGCTGAAGCGCTAAATTACACCGCTAATGCTTGAACAAATATGTTTTTCGTATACAGGGTGTAATGAACTGGAAAAGTTTAAAATTAAAACTATAAGTCTGAATTTTGAACTCGAAACAGTCTGCTGCTTATCGGACATCTGTAAATGTAGTATGCATGTGATTTAAACCGTGCGATAACATCAATATGAATATTATTTGTGAATTTAAATATGCATTTGTTTTTGTTTCAGGTACGCAGACACGAGACAGGTTACAAACCTCAGGTAGGTATTTTGTTGTAAATGTATTTTGAAACAGCACAATAGCGTTTTAGTTATTTTTTAAGTGGTTTGCAATTGACATAGAGTAAAAAGAGAAAATGAGGTAAGTTTGTTTATTTACCACATAACTATTTTGACAAGTATTCTTCGGTCCGTATGGTGTCGGACGTAAAGAATAGCACCATCCCATATCTTCCTGTAGGTGTCGTAAGAGGCAACTAAAGGACTCACCAGAGAATGGGCAGCAGCGTTCTCTGTGCCTTTGTAACAACCATACTGCGATCGCCAACCCGCCTGCCAAGCGTGGCGATCCCCCTTTTTGGGGAGGCCTATGTCCAGCAGTGGACGTCTTTCGGCTGAAATGATGATGATGATGATTCCCTAATACTATAGTGTAGTAACAGATAAAATAATAATGGTACAATAAACAATACCTACAGTATTGTGGTAGTCTATAATAATACAAAAATGTACCTATTACACAAAGGAGACTAATTTTATAAAATACGACTCGCTTGTTATTTATGTATTGCGTAGTAATAAATTGGGTTTACTTCAGCTTCAACGATCCAAACCGCTTCAAAAATCCATATTAAACATAACTTCAGAACATAACTTTTGCCGGCGATTTCCCCCGCGTGAATGTCGGTTATCGCGGATGCAGACGAAGTCTTTGATTCAAATGTAGCCTATATCCTTCCCCAGGATTTAAGCTATATTCATGCCAAATTTTATCAAAATGGGTTCAGCCGGTTTGTCGTGAAAACGTTACTTTGGCATTTATAAGATTAAAGTATGGATTAGTATGGATTACCCTATGTTGACGAGGAAAGCTCAAAATTATGATAAAAGTTCCAGTTTTCAATTTGTTATGTCATTGTTTTATTATTTTGAAATCAGTCAACTGTAGAATCAGTATTTCTATCTCAATTAACATTTTAACCACAAATAGAGCTACACAGTGGACTTGTTAAAACTAGTTAATATTCAAACACCATCCTGTATAAATTCAAACACCAGCCTGTATACTAAACCATCCTGTATAATCCATTTTACTAGGAATCCGATAGCTTTTGTTTGCATTCAAGCTGTTATGAACTGAACATTGATTATTTATCGGATCGCACGAGTGTTTGTATAATATCCATGGTATTGTCGGAGTTAATGCGGTAGAATTGCACGTATTTAAATGGCACATTGGTGCCAATTTATTCTGTTGTACACGAGCTGAACTTATTGATATTTATATCTCTTTCTTTCCAATAAAACAAGAAAGAGACAAATATTAATAAGAGCTGATAATTCAAGTTGATCTAAATTGTTGATACAATTATAGTTGTCATGATTAAAAACATGGTGAAGTGCAGGAAAAAACTAATTTGACATCTCAGACGCACGTTATTGATGGCCATGATGGTACAGTCGAACCCCGTAATTAGTTTACACATTGCACGCACACGCGGTATGAAGAGTTACATACACAAACGTTAAATAAAACGAACGAGTTCTGCTTTTTATTAGTGTGCGTATGTCGCGTCACTAAGCAGTAACTATAATATCAATGTATGTATCGTCATCAGTAATCTGTGTAATTGAATAAGTTTAATATTTCGCACCTAATCATTGTAACAGGTTTGGCGCAATGGCTAACGTATCTGGTTAGTTATTAAGAAGTCTTAAGATCAAATCTTGGTTGCAATACATTCTTTTTGTTTTGTAAACATAATTTTCGTAAAACTTTCATTACCTAGTTTAATTGCTAACAATTCAATTCCGTTCACAGATTAGTAAAAATAACGTTTGAGAAGTGCGCACGGAACTCTCAGTCAATTTATTTTGACCGTTTAGGATATAACTACCCACAATTTTTGTTTATTTTTTTACACTTCCACCTTAGTTTATAAAAAATGAGCATTCTTAGTTGTCAGTCTACGAATATATATTGCAATCCTAAGTATATAGATAAACACTCATATTTCTGTGCGTTCTTTGTTTGTGATGCAATTGTGCTTGAACTTCTTCCAACCATGCAACAAGACGCAATTCATTGTTTTGCATGAGCAAAACGTTTTCATTAGTGAAATTGCAAGGTGATTATTAATATCGGTGAGTAACAAAGCTACTCGTGACAATGTTTTCATTACGTTAGTAATATTCCAACTCAAATTCTTAACTTATCTCACCTTTGAACTATGACTAAATTAATGTAAAATAATATTTAAATATATCAGAATTTGATTCTGATAAAATTTACTTATGCCAGTCTGTTTTTGTCTAACATAAAACATTTAGTCGAAATAAAGAAAAACTTTTAAATTATGTAATTAAAATAGTCATGAAACACGTTTATTTTTTATCTAATAAATAAATAACGGTATTAAGTTTTATTACAATGAGGTAATATAAGACAGTCAGTTAATTTATCTATGATTAATTATCCACCAATTCACCATTGTTTATCTGCATTATTTTAAATATTATTTTGTTTTTATTCATTAAGGAGAACCGTGCAGTTATGTGTCCATCGGAGTGCGTATTCTGAAGAAATAGACCATCATCGACGTGGGCCAAAACCGAAGGCAAATTCTTCGGCTCGTTACCACAACATCGTGGCAAGGCTGTTTACGGGACTAATCCGTTTTTATCCACCCTCATAACTGCATAAACACATAATGATATGTGTGCTTACAAACAGTGCGATGTCACCTGCTGACCGGCATGAAGCTGGTTTAAGTTGCAGTTAGCCACCACGGAAGATTTTTCTGTCCAACGCTCACCGGCAAAAACAAATTCTATTCGCTAGGTCATATTATTATATTCATTTTAATTGGGAGAACAATGTGTTTATTTTAGTGATGAGAAATGTTTAAAGTCGTTTATGGATGGCGTTAAAATACTGTAAACGAAGCCGAATTACTATTAATAAGTATACTTAGGTTTAAAAGCTACTTCATGTTGCCGTGATTCTCTTATAAACACCTAAGTTATTATGTATAGTCCGTAGTTGACAGTTATTTGCAGTATATATTTTGAAGTGTAAGTGATGTTATTGTTATTCAGTTAGAAGTTAAATTAATTTCTTACTATCTAACATGTTGATTCACTTCACTTTCAATTCCACTTTGTTTAAATTTGTATACATTGAAAAAACAATTACGTCCATTCATATTCAATAAAAAGAAAACTTTGTCTTGTCTTATAAACTCTTAATGAAGTTGCCAATAGTGTTCTAATCATTAAAAAGTTAGGTATCAATAGCGATATAATAATATTTTTACAATAGTTTGCGTTATATAAATAATTGTATTGGCTACACGTAGTTTTTTATTTGCTAATATTATAACCCATGCCAAATTGAAACCTAAGCCAACTCATGTAAGAAACATAATAGTCGAAACGAGCTGGCTCATTCACTAATGACCCAATAGCGATAAGGAACAATAGGATTCCGCATTCCATCTTTTATTAGTGATCGATGGTTCCAACGCCTAGGTTATTTAATAAAATATTTTGATTTATTTTATTGGTTTTATTTAACTACCTTTTTATTTTATTGTTTAAGTAATTTTATTTGACACAAAATATTAATGTTTTATAGGACAAAGGAAAAATAAAAACCCAAAACCATAACACCTGCCGGGGTTTGATCTTACGACACGAGGCTTATCTATGCCAAGTGCTTCCACCGACCGGCTATCTGATCTTTATTTATGAGGTTGAAATATTGGACTTCATTCAATTAAAATTGGTATACGTGGGTATATCATACGCACACAAACAGTTTAACTTCATAACCGACCAACCGACTAGTTCATTTACACACACAGTGACAATATCCCGTATGTGTGGCCTGTAAATCAATTACGTTGGCCGAGTGTACATGGTATATGTAATAACAAGTTTGACTGTTCCGATAGTACAAATAAAGTTTGTTACACTGTACCCAGAACTGTAATGCGGCGAGGGGTGCGCGTTCCATGGCTGTTCCACACTGCACAGTGCAGAACCCGCGCTGGTGAGCGGGCACCTCTTCGCCGTCTCTTACAAACATATAACACACACTTTACTGATCTTGATGTATTCTCTTTATCCCTTACAAAATTTAAAAAAATGACCGTCGAATTGCTTCAATAATTTCAATTCCTCAAAATGCTGCTTGTGGCCTGACGCGCGTTCTTTTTCAAACTTACCCTAGTATATTTATTCCGCGGACATTAGTGTGGATTACATGTTTACCCTAGCCCACTTTAGTTCATAACTTTTATAGTAATATTATAACATGTAATTGTTTTGTGTCCCAATGTAGTAAAAATAAAAAAAAAAAAATAAGTAACCAAACCACTTCAGCCATCCAAACCCATAGGCCTACTTAGTTTATACTTAGTTACCATGTGTTCGTTCGTGCTATCATACACACTATTGTACGGATTTTCATATCCAGTTTTTACCAAGACAAAGAGGAACTATCTAGAAAGGTTAAAGGTAATTTATTTCATAGAAATAAACTAATTCATAAGGTTGGGGGTATGACTAAATCAGTCAGAGTGTCTACAGCATTGACTACATCGCTGGTCTCGTAGTCGCAAGCGCGGCTGATGAGCGTGGGGGGTTCTGGGTTCGATTCCCAGGTCGCGCAAAGTTTTATTGGGTTTTCCAACTAAGAATTTCTCAGTAACAGCCTGGAGTTTGAAAGTTGGCGGTGTAACACCCCCGTGCCTCGGTGAGCACGTAAAGCCGTTGGTCCTGCGCCTGATCTCTCTCCGGTCGTGTCGGATTGACGTCCTACTGGACTATGAGAGTAAGGGATGAGGGAGTGCGGCTATATTTGAGCACACACTTGTGCACTACTGTTTGGGATGGTCTTCGAAATAAGTAGTGGACTGTAGTTTTAGATGTATAATAGGTTTTTGCACACAATTTATACCGATCACAAATAATAATTACGCCCCACCCCAGCGCGTGGACAACTACTGCATACTTGGGTAGTGTCCATTGAGATTGGCCGCTGTGACCGAAATTCGATCGGACGAATTTATTGTTTTGAGAACACGATACGTTAATTTATATTGCAATTTTGTTCCTTTGAATTTTATATTTTAACGAGAATCATTATTATTGTTATGTCGTTATATAGTTTGATGTCAGAGTGTGCTGGATTGGTAATTTATTAACTGTCTGATTGAACTCGTTATTGTATTTAAAGTTCTTAATACAAAAACTGGCTATATATAAGTATAGGTAAATTGATAATTTAGACTCGGTTCTGAGTCTAAATTACCAATTTTGTAAAAGGAACTTTATCCAAGTTAAAATAAAGTGCGAAACCAGTAGGTCGATTCTGTAAAATTCGAACAACAACTCGCATCTCACATCACTCACACTTCGCATAAGGTTCAAAATGACCTTGATATATTGGACACTTTGAATCGGGTTCGAGTGCGAAGTGAGTGTCGAAGTGACGGGGAAATTACCTTACAGAATGCCACTTCTTACGTCATCTCATACTTTATCTGTCAAAATGTCCCTGTCAATTTAGTTCAACTCGCTGACACGCTCGCAAGGGTGGCGCTAGTGTAAATTCGAATTATCAATCGAGTTTTTAGAATGCCAGTCAAGAAACTCACAGCGGATTCAGATTCAGATTCGAAGTTTAGATTGAGGTCTTACAGAATCACACCCCAGTTGTAAGGTTTAAGTTTGGACTGTATGAATTTGATGAGTGTAATTGCGGCGGTTAATAACATTTTATTGTATATTTTCTTATGTTGACAGAACTAGCCAGACGTTTGTTAGATTTCAGTAAAAGATTTGGCCTATCTTTTGCATTTAGCATTTCTTCTTAGCGCCATTACAAGCGACCGACAATTGGATAGCCGTCTTTAAGAGGAAATACCACGGGCTAGAGAATTGAAAATTAGGTATTTGTAAAATTGATTACTGTCGCGCGATGCCCGAACACGAACCGCAGAGCGCGATAGAGACAACTGCAGCTTTGACCGAAAATACCTATTAAAAGTAGGTACACAAAATCAATGATTCGTAGTCCCCTGATTTCTTCTCCAAAACTTAACCGATTTAACTGCTTTTTTCATTAAAAAATAAAAAAAAACTTTTGCCGTGTTCCTATGTTTTCTATTTTTTATATAATCAAGTCAAATTTGTTTTCTGAATGTTTGAACACAGCGGAAAATCATGCCAATTTTTTAGGTTTTTGAATATTCATATCTCTTTTAATAATCAATTTATGAGAAAAAGAAAAACATAGGGACATGCCAATAGTAGTCATGGATATTTAAAAAAAAATTGATCTACTGGCATTATCCAGGGAGGAAACAGGGGACTAAGTTTGTATGGAAAAACGGCCCTTGTGTTTCCTCTTAATTATTAAGACACAACTTCTCTAAATAACATTTACATTACTTCCCAAGGCGAACTTTTTAGCAATGAACTCGAGAACTACTTAGATTGTATGTAATGTATTCCAACTCTTACTACGACACACGTACACAATATATTTAACTTAGTTCAACTTTGTGACTCTGTCTTCGCGACTTCTAGTTAGTTAATACGTTAGTAACTCACAAAGTTTCAAGTTTTAAGGGGACTTTCTCTACTGCGTGCTCCAAACAAAGGTAGTCTAGTCGACTTGCTGACGATTCGGACACAATATATTCTGATACAGTGTCCAAATTGATTTTATTCACTGATGATTCGGACATCAATAAAAAAGTCGGACAAAAAAATCCAACGAACGTAATGCGTCTATCGCCGTCTATAGTTGTACAAAAACAGTTTTAACCGGATTATGAAAATGTGGTGCCGTGTGGTGCCGGTTACGAATAGCACTACCCTATTTACCCGTGGGTGTCGTAGAAGATGACAGAGGGATATTGATCAGAGAATGGGCCGCAGCGTCCTTCTGAGTACCATAACACCTACTGCGATCGCCAACATGCATCGGCTAAGCATGGCAATTACGGCTGAAGCCCCCTTGAGGGAGACCTATGCCCAGCAGTGGGCGTCTAAAGGTTGAAATGATGATGATAAAAATGCAAAAATTTTCGTCTCTCATAACTCTATTAGCTAGCTTGTTATATATATTTGAATGCGTCAATATTTCTAATTCTTCGTTATCTTGATGTATGATAATCGTGTATTATTTTATTTCATATGCAAAAAAACCTTTATAACATCAAACAAAATTGATAAGACAAGAAAAATTCGTTCACATCTATTCTTTTTCCTCATAGTAGACACTTCCGGACATCGGCAATTCCAATCCATTATTACAGTCTAAGAACGCCATAAAAGAAATAAAAGATATTCTTTCATTAACAGTGCGCCATTTTCTTATAGATAATAATCCAATCAATGCTATAATAACGTTCATTATTCTGATAATGCGAAACGTGATATTGACACGAAAAAATGTAAAGGTGTAGCCACACTTGCGTAAAACGAATAGATAAACGAATGAGTGAATGAAAACGAAAACGGAGATGGGAGGTTTAGTACTAAGCATACATCAGAGTATTTTATAAAGGACCCCTAATTTAAAAAAATGCAATATAGCCTATACTACTAAAGAATAATGTAGCTTTTGCTTGGTGAAAGAATTTTTTAAATCGGGTCAGTAGTTTTTCAGTTTATTCGTTACAAACATACAAAAATACAAATCTTTTCTCTTTATAATATTTTAAATTTAAATGTATATAGAATAAGTCGGCGTGTTTCATACTAAAAGAAACAATTAAAATTGTCGACTGGCTGCTTCGTTCCATGTCACGGGTTCAATTTCCTTACAAAACCAATATTTGTACGGCCTACAGGTAGTTGTGACCAAGTAGCTTATAGGTAAAAGTGGAGACAACACTCTCACACCTAAGTAAAACCAACTGTGGGCAGACGCTCTCTTACTGAATGCATACATAAGACAAAGAAAACACATATCACTGTCTCGTTCTTATGTATGCATTCAGAAAGAGAGCGTCTGCCCACAGTTGGTTTCATTTAGGTATTTAGAGTGTTGCCTCCACTTTTACCTATAAGCATCTTGGTTGTGACTGACAATTCACTTTGCGTCAGTATCAGACACAGACATGTCTTTTGTATAAAAAGAAATGCATCACAAATTACGCAACTCAAAAAATGCGACTCACAACTTATAACATTACATTTGTTAGGCCCCATCCTAACTTCTAACAGTCTTTAGAATCTTCCTAGGTCATTCCAAACTATGTTGAGGTTGACTTCCCATCTAACCAGATGCAGCTTAATACAATAGGGTATTTTACCAAAAAAAATCTAATTAGTCCGTCAGATAGATTTCCAAAAAATATTGGACACGTGTTTTTTTCTTTTTTCACTGAAACATTAAATGAAGACGATACATTGCGTCGAAAACTCGTGTATCATCACTATGTCAGTACACTTTTACTGGCGAAGTGACGTCACAAACCCCCACTCATGATCTTTGATGCGTTTTATCTTCGGCAGTATTTATTGATTTGATAAGACATAAAATACGTATCCAATATTTTTCGATAATCTAACTGACGGACTAATTAGATTTTTTTGGTAAAATATCCTGTTGTTTTACAGCGACTGCTGGCTTGACCTCCACAACACGATACCACGATACACCTTGGTAAGAGTGCCTGTCAGACTTTCTAGATTCTGACTGAACAGTCAGAATACGATCAGTACAGTACAGTCGATATGAATATATCGACTGTCAAAGTTCTATGAACGACAACGACCGGCTTTATGTGCTTTCAGAGGCACGGATAACTCTCGGTAAGTAATGAATGGTCACCCATCTATGGACCGACCGCGGCTACCGTAGCTTAACCATGATCGATCCGTACGTGTTCTACTTAGTCACGAGCCCTTAATTGTAGAATATGGTGCTAAAATATTAGCCTGACAGCAATGGGTCAAAGTCAAAGTCAAAGCATTTATTTTAATTAAACTATTTACGGGCACTTTTGAATTGTCAAAGAGTCAGTTAGTTATTTAGAAAAATGAAGCTAGTTGCTCGTTTCAAAACGTAGGGTAGGTCTTTATGGAGAAGAACGAACAAGAAACTCCACGGACACTCTTTTAAATCATGTTTTCACAAAATACTGATTACATTATTCACGTTGCTTCTATATGTGAAAACAATGCAGGTAAAGACCAATACAATGCATTAAAATGGGACGTGGATAATTATGTTATTTTAGTTTTTTACTTTGACGCTTGTGTGGCTATAACTTTATAAGTGACCTGTATTCTGTATCTAGAATATTGTTTTGAGAACTTGATACAGTAATTTATTTTGCAATTTTTTTTTCCTTTAATTTTTATTTTTTAAAGAGAATTATTATTATGTCGTTAGTTTGATGTCAGAGCGTGCTAGATAGGTAATTTATTAACTGTCTGATTAAGCTAGTTATTGTGTTTTGAACTTTATTACGCCTGTTGTAAAGTTCTTAAGGCGAGGTATTCCGAATTTTAGCAATTTTTGTTAATTTTTGAACAGCTGTATTTATTTTTAAGATCAACCTAGAATTATGAAATTGGTATTTTATCAAAATATAACATATTATCTAGTGTTTCGGAAAGACAGAAACATGATTAATAACAATTTACTCATTAGAAAAAATATATAAAGGCAACCCTAATTTAAAACTTAAAACATCGACTACTCCGAGATCTCATCACTAAATGATATGAATGTTATACCAATAGAAGTAGCTTGTTATTATTTAAAATCTCGGAAAAAAACTTTTTTCTTTTAAGTTATAATTTTCCCACAAATTAATAATAACCTACGTAAATCCTTAATCTAACAGGTGGTCGCGTTCCCTCCGACGGCCCCGACCGTCAACCAGTACCCGTCGAGACACCGGAGCGGAAGGTTGTATCGATTTTGTACAAAAATAATACGTATAATATTTTAGTCTAAGTTCGTCCCCGTGATTAGGTAATTATTAAAATGGGCAATAAAATAAATGGAAGAAGATTTATAAAATTAAAATTAAAGGAATACCGATTTATATGTTACAAAAATGGTAGGTAAGTGCCTGCCTACTCGCTTTACTTTTATAATACATAATTAGATTACTAACATTTCCCATAGGTATAATATAATTATAATATTAGCAATAAATAAATAATAAATAAGTAATAAATGAATAATAAATAAATAAATTATAAATAAATAATAAATCAATTATAAATAACTAATAAAAAATAATAAAATAATAAAAATAATAAATAAATAAATAATAATTAAGTAATAAGTATATAATAATTAAATAATAATTAAAAAATAAGTAAACAAAAAATTAATAAATAATAAATGAAAAATAATTAAATAATTAAAAATAAATGATATATATGATAAATAATAAATAAATACATAATAAAAAAATAATAAATATATAATAAATGAATAATAAATAAATAAATTATAAATAAAATATAAATAATTAATCAATTATAAATAAAAAATAAAAATAATAAATAATAAATAATAAATAATAAATAATAAATAATAAATAATAAATAATAAATAATAAATAATAAATAATAAATAATAAATAATAAGTAATAAATAATAAATAATAAATAATAAATAATAAATAATAAATAATAAATAATAAATAATAAATAATAAATAATAAATAATAAATAATAAATAATAAATAATAAATAATAAATAATAAATAATAAATAATAAATAATAAATAATAAATAATAAATAATAAATAATAAATAATAAATAATAAATAATAAATAATAAATAATAAATAATAAATAATAAATAATAAATAATAAATAATAAATAATAAATAATAAATAATAAATAATAAATAATAAATAATAAATAATAAACCATAAATAATAAATAATAAATAATAAATAATAAATAATAAATAATAAATAATAAACCATAAATAATAAATTATAAATAATGAATTATAAATAATAAATAATAAATCATAAATAATGAATTATAAATAATAAATAAAATATATAATAAATAAATAATAAATAAATAAATGTCAACGCTACAATATTTTGTAGGATAATTACACCTAGGTACATATAATTAGGTAGATAGGTAGGTATATAAATTTACTTTCAAATTTTGCCTTTATTCAGACAAATTTGAAATAATGTGTAGGTATAAAGGGAACACACAATCACAACACAAATCAAAGGAAAGGTAGGTACAGCGGCATGCATATCAAGCTACAACAATGTCAAATTATTTTGATAGATTTTCAACGTTATTACAAAAGAATAAGGTTCATATTCAATTGGGAAAATTTGACAGTTTGGTATGGGTTGATGTCCTGGCGTCTGTACCTACCGTTCTAGTTGGTTCCTCGTAACAAAAAGTATAAAGACGGAACAGGATAGGATTTTATTTCATAGTAGTATACCTACCTACTTAGCGAATGAACAGAAAATTGAATTTATAATAAATAAGTAAATAGGTACTTACTTGCAAAATTGCCTATGAGATTTTATGCTGGAACTTGACATGGCGTATTTGTGCAAATATTCGCCTTATTTGGATAATAGAAAATTGACTTTATTTCAATTACTGTAAGGTAAATTTTGTATTATCCAAATAAGGCGAATATTTGTACAAATACGCCATGTGAAGTGCCTACATAAAATCTCATAGGCAATTTTGCAATGCAGTGAAATGTACCCTATAGTTATTGCAATAAAGTCGATTTTGTATTATCCAAATCAGGCAAATATTTGTACAAATACGCCATGTGAAGTGCCAGCATAAAATCTCATAGGCAATTTTGCAATGCAATGAAATGTACCCTATAGTTATTGCAATAAAGTCAATTTTGTATTATCCAAATAAGGCGAATATTTGCACAAATACGCCATGTGAAGTGCCAGCATAAAATCTCATAGGCAATTTTCCAATGCAATGAAATGTACCCTATAGTTATTGCAATAAAGTCGATTTTGTATTATCCAAATCAGGCGAATATTTGTACAAATACGCCATGTGAAGTGCCAGCATAAAATCTCATCGGCAATTTTGCAATGCAATGAAATGTACCCTATAATTATTGCGATAAAGTCGATTTTGTATTATCCAAATCAGGCAAATATTTGTACAAATACGCCATGTGAAGTGCCAGCATAAAATCTCATAGGCAATTTTGCAATGCAATGAAATGTACCCTATAGTTATTGCAATAAAGTCAATTTTGTATTATCCAAATAAGGCGAATATTTGCACAAATACGCCATGTGAAGTGCCAGCATAAAATCTCATAGGCAATTTTCCAATGCAATGAAATGTACCCTATAGTTATTGCAATAAAGTCGATTTTGTATTATCCAAATAAGGCAAATATTTGCACAAATAGGCCATGTGAAGTGCCAGCATAAAATCTCATAGGCAATTTTGCAAGTAAGTACCTATTTACTTATTTCTTATAAATTCAATTTTCTGTTCATTCGCTAAGTAGGTAGGTATACTACTATGAAATAAAATCCTAACCTGTTCCGTCTTTGTACTTTTTGTTACGAGGAACAAACTAGAACAGTAGGTACAGACGCCAGTACATCAACCCATACCAAAGTGTCAAATTTTCCCAATTGAATATGAACCTTATTCTTTTGTAATAACGTTGAAAATCTATCAAAGTAATTTGACATTGTTGTAGCTTGATATGCTGGTCTGTACCTACCTTTCCTTTGATGTGTGTTGTGATTGTGTGTTCCCTTTTTACCTACACATTATTTCAAATTTATCTGAATAAAGGCAAAATTAAAAAGTAAGTTTATATACCTACCTACCTACCTAATTATATGTACCTAGGTGTAATTATAACTAGGTATAGCACCTATAAAATATTGTAGCGTTGACATTTATAATAATAATTAATTAATTAATTATTTATTTATTATTTATTTATTATTTATTTATTTATTTATTATTTATTATTTATTATTTATTATTTATTATTTATTATTTATTATTTATTATTTATTATTTATTATTTATTATTTATTATTTATTATTTATTATTTATTATTTATTATTTATTATTTATTATTTATTATTTATTATTTATTATTTATTATTTATTATTTATTATTTATTATTTATTACTTATTATTTATTATTTATTATTTATTATTTATTATTTATTATTTATTATTTATTATTTATTATTTATTATTTATTATTTATTATTTATTATTTATTATTTATTATTTATTATTTATTATTTATTATTTATTATTTATTATTTATTATTTATTATTTATTATTTATTATTTATTATTTATTATTTATTATTTATTATTTATTATTTATTATTTATTATTTATTATTTATTATTTATTTATTATTTATTAATTACTTATTTATTATTAATTTATTATTAATTTATTATTAATTTATTATTTATTTATTAGCGAGCACGTTTAGTAATAAGAAAAGACCTAGTCTAAGAAAAGAACGACACATTATTATAACGTAATTATAACCCAAAATAGTGTTGGTCAATACATTAAAATGCAACAAATAAATTTGTTTTTCGTTGCTACAAAATATAGCTCGACGCAGCGCCCAGCGCCCGCGCGCCGCTGCATGCCGCTTTTACGCTGAGTACAACGTAAAAGCGCTCACCTATTCTATGCCATTGCGGGGCGCTCCCCTTTACGCAGCCGTCACTTCCTCTGCTTCACCCCCTTCAAAATAGTATGCGGTAGGAAAACCTCGCCTTAAAACAAAAAACTGACTTTAGAACCGAGTCAAAATTATCAATTTTGTAATAGAAACTTTATCGTAGTTGGAATAAAGTACGAAACTGGCTATAAGTTTGGAATATATAAATGCTTTGAGTTTGATGAGTCTAATTAGAAAGAAAGAAAGAAAAATTGTTTATTTGAAACCTCGTACAGGTAAACCGAAACATAAGGGTTAAACAAATAATACAACATAAAAAAAGACTTATAAAACCTGTACGAGACCAAAAAGGCTCCTGTCTCAGCACAATGCTACGACATGAAATGTCGCAGCGCTGGTATTCTGACAGGGCCTTGCAGAGATGCCACGGGCGGCCACAGTCACGACTAAAAGGTAAATAAATTAAAAAAATATATATAATAATAAACATCTAACAAAAATAAGCAGGATAACCTGCTGTAAAGAATATGTAAACCCGACTTATCTATCAATTATATGTATAAAGTTATTAAATACAATAAATAAATAAAAGTACGCAATAAATAAATAAAAGTGATAATGATAATTTTGCATTATTTAATGTTGCAACTATCTGCCAACGCCAGCGTTACCACAATGTTTGTCTTGTCTATGCCGCTAGCGTTGTGACAGTGACAACCAAAGGGACGCCGACGCCGCCTCAAATTGACAACATTGATGAAAAGTGTTAGTGTATTGTAACGTAGTAGTTTAAGTTCATGGATAATCATAAAATTATGTACCTTAATAAACTAATTGAGATTTACAACTTTTTTTTGTTTCTCGATGTGCAGACGTTTGTTAGATTTCAGTAAAAGAATTTTCCTATCTTTTACACTGAGCTCTTCATCTGTCAGAAACGGCGATCAATTGTATCCTACTCGACTTCATTAACTAATATACACAACTACTGTAAATAACCATTTATTTTAGTCCTGAAAATCCCATTCGTTATCTATTCACCGTAAAATTAGATTTTTATACATTAACATTTATGTAAGTGCCATAAAAGTGCATCAAAATTTTCAATTTTCTTTCGCGCGTAGCTTGACGCAAACGCCTCTTACTGGACGCCATATTGCCCAGCGTAAATGACGTCAGTTCGTTTTGTATCAAATGAGCTGATATTAAATATGATAATTGTATATCATTTAAAAATAATTAAAAGCATATTTTGTGTAGTAATTAAAAAATTACGTTGGTTACAAAAATAATAAAAATACAAAGCCTATATTACGCCAATCGGTTGACTGACAGTTAACAATTTTTTGTTTACACAGCCGTATGGCGTAATAACATGGCCGCTACTATTTCATGGTGTTTTATAACAGATTAAAAATACTGAAAACTTTGAATGGAATTTAAAAAATTGTTTTGTTATTTTATGAACTAAAACTTACATTTTCCGACTGCTTTATGCATAAACTGTCTCAATAACATATTTATAGATTTTTTCTCATAAGGAGTAAAATACCCTATTGTACAGGCATTTGTTATTCTAAGAGTTTCATTTAAAAATAATGGCTACGCATTGAAATAAAACAAACTTAAATTTAAAAATAAAAAGCCAACAAATGAACGTCTATTGTTCAAAATAACCTTTTAAAATAATATTACAACCACAGTATTTCAAAAACTTAAACGGATTCGGCCATTTTTTCTTCCTATCTCCCGCCAAATCTTTTCCAGTTGATTAGACTGGCTTCAATTTAGATTATCTGTGGTCATAATCTGCTCAAATTGCCCTTACATAACGAACTAGAGGGTATTAATTTGACAAAAACCTTGAACATTAAAAAAAGTATTAAAAGAAGCAGACAATTTTAAACTGAATTATTTATTCGTTAATAACTTTTAGAAAAGTGAGAATAAAAGATTATTATCTATGGATTGTGTAGTAATAAATTAGTTTAGTTCTACGTTCGTCTCGCTGATGGTGGCGTGTGGGTTGGATCATTCGGTTCCCTTCAAAATAGTTGAGCTAAATGGTGCTGATCCGCGCGTCATATTCGTGAGCGGTCGCTATCGCTTGAGATTGGACGTCTCTTAACTGCCATGGCTTTCATATTAATTTATATTTTATTAGTGTATCTTTTGGATAACGTAACCAGGATTTTGTAAAAACTTGATTTAAAAGAGTGTCCGTGGAGGTTCTTGCTCGTTCTTCTTCATAAAGACCTACCTACGTTTTTGGACGAGCGACTAGCTTCAATTTTCAGACTGACTGACTTTTTGATAATTCAAAAGTGCCTGTAAATGGTTTAATTGAAATCAATGCTTTGACTTTTATTCTATAACGAATCAATCACGTTTAAACTTCTCCATCTTCCTTCTTCTTTCTCCCATTTATCGAAGAATTCATTGTAGTGACTTTAGGTAAAGAGTTTTACGATAATACATTGTGCAGTAGATACAATTTTCTTGATTTCTCACCCTCCCGCACCACGCTCCTCTATTCTGCTCGTAACACACTAAATTCAAGTCAGTGGTGTGTCGTGAGGGCGTGTTAGTAAGGCTACCATAGGTGAATGCTGCACGTGATCTAAGCATAGGTCAGTACAATGAGTAGCATACCAAATGTGGATGCGGTATTATACAGGGAAATTTAAAAAATACCCAAAACCTCTTAATCTGGTCTTCGTATCATCACCCTGAATAACAGTTGTTCTACGACTTTGACCTCAACTAAATAACGTAGCCAAAAACAATTTGTTTTCGTTTGTTTGAAGTCTGTAAAATTTACGTATACTACGCGCGCGCGCACCCATATGATAGCAAATATGATGTAGGTATAAGTAGGTAGGTTAATATACAGGCACAGCTGATTCCTCGGACGTGTCAGAAAAAATATAATTATTTATTATGCAAAATTTAAAGTGTATTTACTTTTTTTTGTATAAAAAAAATGTTTCTAATTTTGAAAAGTCGCAGAACAAAGGTTGTTCAGGCTGATGATACGAAGTGAGGATAAAGTGGTTTTGGGTATTCTTTCAATTACTCTGTATTTTTAACTAGGTTCTGCATGCGACTTCATCTGCGTATAAGTCAAGTATACCACAAAATATAGGTTAACCATTTCCCTGTCCCATGAGTCACATGTGGCTCACGTTAATATTGTTTAATATTGTGTCTGCTTCGCGGACAGTGAAAGTGTTAAGGAGCTACCCCGACGAAAAGTGCGTTTTTCGTCGTTATTAACTGATGAATTAAGAGAAATAAACTACATCTAAAAGCATATTATCGTTCAATATCCAATCATCACATTCCACGTTCTTATTTTATGTACCCTAAATACATCTAAATCTCCCTGTAAAAAAATTACTAAAATAATTGAAAACATAAATCTTTTGCTAAAGTTGACGTGCTATTAATTTGTAGATTACACTAATAGACAGGTAACTTAAAAATCTTTACAATTCACGATTTATTTTATTTCAAAAGATCGTTTCTCTTTTTTTATAACAAATAAACCCAAAAATTGTGTGACTTTTGATTCTGCGGCAAAAAGGAAATGTATGGTCAAGGTTATTTGGTCAGGGAAGCGCCATGAGACACTCAGCAATTTAGTAGCTTTTTATCAGTGATTTTTTTTCTGTAAATGGATGAGTACTTCCAAAGAGTACCACTTAAAAACAAATAAAACAAATCTTTTTATAAAACACAAGCCCTTTTCCCGCGACTACTTTTACGTGAATTTTCTTAAGGACCCCTAATTTTTTAATAATGCAATATAGCCTATGTACCTCAGGGATATTGTAGCTTTTGATTGGTGGAAGAATTTTTAAAATCGGACAAGTAGTTTTTGAGTTAAACTGTAACAAACAAACAAGCAAATCTTTCCTCTTTATAATATTGGTATAGACTAGCACTTTTCCCGCGACTTCGCCCGCGTGAATTTTTTTTAACGACCCCTATTTTTTTAAAAAATGCAATGTAGCCTATGTTACTCAGGGATAGCGTAGCTTTCGATTGGTGAAAGAATTTTTGAAATCGGACTAGTAGTTTCTGAGTTAAACTGTAACAAACAAACAAACAAATCTTTCCTCTTTATAGTGTTAGTTTAGACTAGCGACTCGCCCCGGCTTCGCACGGGTAGCAGAGTATCGCCATCTATAATAAAGCTTCCAGTCTCACCTTCAAACTATCATCGTAATCGTATCATATATTATATCACACAAAATCTTAACAAATACAACTTAATCATCCTTATGAATCACTTTGTCTATTAATAAAAACCACATGAAAATCCGATCAGTTGTTTTTGAGTTTATCGTGAACAGATAGACAGACAGACAGACATTTTTTCTCATTAATAGTCAATTAATCGAAAATAGTAGAGATGGGCCACCCAGAGTATGGCAAACAGGTGGTGATTTTTGATAACTATTCGCGGACTACAAATATGACCGTATTATCAGTCGGTTTTCCCGACTCCGGCGACCGCGACACCGGTACATCTCTAGTAAGCCAACGCAGTGGGGGACTATGTGTTATTATGTTCTTAGTCAACTAATCGAAAATACTAGAGATGGGCCACCTAGAGTTTGGCAAATAGGTGGTGATTTTTGCCGACTATTCGCTGACTACAAATATGACCGAATTATCAGTCGGTTTTCCCGACTTCGGGAACTCCGGTACATCTCTTATAAGCAAAATTCCTGCAAAGGTAAAGAAGACCCTCACAGTGTTGATTCCGTATTTATTGCAAGTTTGCCCGATTAGTTCACCTTGCAACTTCGCCGCTTGATAATGTCAGAACCAAGGCGGAGAATCGTTTTAGTTCGAAACGTATTAAACTTCTCATGTAAACACAGCACTTTAAGGAATTGTTCCCATGAATTGTACGTTTAGACTCTGTGGGGCGGAATGAGACTTACGGCCAAATACTCAAACGCTACTTAATTTTAAGATGTCGTTAAGTCTGGTACTGCCACAGTCACTTTGACATAAAGTGATAGACAGTACACTAGAAAAATTGACGAGCGTTTGAGTATTTGACGATTAGAGAAAAAAATACTAGGTTCCTAATTTTATTAAGCCAAACAATGGGACTCAAAAACAGGATAAAAATCATATCAATATCTTTATTTTCCTTACCTTTCAGCGTGATTGAGTAACAAATAGGTAAGAGTCCTATCAAAATCGGACCTGTTTTAGAGATTAGCCTGAACAAACAGACAGACAATTTTTGTATAATATTATTTATTTATTTATTTATTTATTTTATTTTAAAGAAAGCTTACAGACTAATAACAACTATCAATAACAATAATACATAATGATGTTTGCTAATTACAAGCTTCCACATATATATATTAAAGTTTTAAAACAAACAAATTGGCTTCTATGGCAAAAAGTAGAAAGTAGTAAAAAGTAGGTGACTCGAGTAAATGATACGAGACATTTTGGATCAAAACAGACAACACGTTATTTACGTTTTTCGCCAAAATATTCCACATTCAGCATGTTTCTGATCTTTTGCGCGCCAGTGCAGAATAGATCTATGTCCAGGTAAGATGGTAAGCTGTTGAAATTCATAACACTACGTATGCAGAAGGCATTACGTCTATATTATGTGCCATAGGTATATACATCGTAACGTAACTTTTTATTAAATGGTAAAATGTTGTTATTTTGACATTTCTTGTGTTTGCCTTGTGTCTGGGTGTTGTTTATCTACTTAAATATATATGTATTAAAAAAAAAATTGTATGTGTATATCAGCTGCCTGATACCCATAGTACAGGGTCTACCTAGTTTGGGGTCAGAATGCCGTGTGTGAAATGTGTCCTCATATTATTCTTATTATTTCAATTTTATTTATTTGTAGGTATAGATGTATAGATTTATATGAAATTCTATTTTTAAATTCAGTCATCAGTATTACCACATCCAAACCTTCCATTCTTACCTCCGTTGTAACCTCATGCACATCGACAAGTCACGTTGTCGACACTAATAATGTAGCAAGTCACGTGACACAGAAAATCGTCTTGTCTCTGCTGCAAGGCTTTCAATGGGATTGGAATTTGTAAATGAATATTTCCATTTCCATGACAAATTATGTTCCTTGAGAGAATAGTTGATGCATTATTTGGTGTAATGCTTTTAAGGATATTGATGGAAAGAAGACGGATTCATTGTCACTATAGAATTTAATGGGTTCCCTACGTGGTTTCGAAAGTTGAGGATTCGATTTGTATTGTATCGAACACGGTGTGTCGATCATTCAGTTGTACGATGATTCCATCGATGGTTTATTGGTGCGATGTAACATAGCTACTACTATTAAGTCTGTAATGGCAATAAATCCGTACCACCATACCAACACCTATCAGTGGTACTGACAATACGATCTCACATGTTTATACATCAAATCGTAAGCACTTGGCCCTTATTAGTTTGTTTTTAGTCTTTTGCCATGCCTATTAATATCGTCAAAGTCAAAGTCAAAGCATTTATTTCAATTAAACCATTTACAGGCACTTTTGAATTGTCAAGGAGTCGGTCAGTTAGTCAGAAAGTTGAAGCTAGTTGCTCGTTCCAAAACGTAGGTAGGTCTCTATGGAGAAGAACGAGCAAGAAACTCCACGGACACTCTTTTAAAATCAGGTTTTCACAAAATACTGCTTACATTATTCTTGTTGCTTCTTTATGTGAAAACAATGAAGGTAATCTAGAAATACAAAATATAAAAAATTATCAAGATAAAAACCATGGCAGTTAAGAGTTGACCAATCTCTACTGACAGCGCCCGTTCACGAACATGACGCGTGAATCAGCACCATTCAGCTCAACCATTTTAGAGGGAGCTGAATGATCCAACACACGCGCCACCACCAGCGAGACATTTGAGTGAGCATGACAATTCTCTCAACCGCCATGCTCATTTATGTCAAACACATAATAATTAACTTAAAATATGGCTCCATGATACTCCATGGTACTTGTTACGGAGATATTAAAGTACAGTACCAGTCCAGCTCTGTACCAGTCTTCACGCATTTATGAACATCAAGTCTTACAGTGACGTCATCTGAAGCTTACGCGTCTGCCGAAGTCTTAGCTAGGTCTATCGTGTACCAAACGCCAAGATCATTAATATACTACACATTAATGATCACAATAATAGGTAAATCATTCACGTAATTTTACATCCAAAATAATAGCCGAATTTTAAAATCGAGATCCATCTCGAATCGAATATTCCACATTGGTAATGCTAATGGTAATGGTTGTTGAAAAAACATCGTGAATCTTGATGGTGCAGGATTGCAAGTCAAATGCCACTACAAGCGATGCACTTAATGTCGTAGTCCCCGTCTTAATCCATTATCGATCACTTCATTTGCATTATCGTTAGCAGGTGAGATGAATGCAGTCCACTGTAATTGAGTCCGCGCTTGATTATCTTCGTGCTCTTTTAGCAAGACCATTTAAATTTCAACTCAATGGGATGAAATTACATTACAAATTACAATTGCGAGAGACTCGTGCGTAAGTAATATACAGAGATCCCTCTGTGCCTCAGAAAGCACGTTGGTTCCGGCTTTTTTAAATGGGACAAACCCGTCACACTATTCCCAAACCACTGTAACTCCTATAAGCCAGAATCAACAGTGGCGACCACCAGCGCAAACCTGCCAAAATAGGTAAACAAACACAAATGGTTGTCGTCCAATTTAAATTTTCTCATACGCGTGATAATAAACGTTCTTATTTCAATGCAAATACGAGTCTTGGTAAAACTAAAACAGCACATAAAACCTTTAAATTTTTTTATGTTTTTTTTTCTATCGGAAGTCGGTTAATTGAATTAAAATTAATTTGGGGTGTCTGAGGTTTTGCGTGTTTAACGTTACACCTTGTATATCTTTATCATTCTATCAGCTGAATTGTCGTAGATAAAAGGTTATGTTGATAAATCATTGCCTATTGAAAAGTTCTGTCGACAAGATATCCATGCGTGAATCGTTGTTTCGGCAATCAGTTCAAAGGAAAAAGTGAACGTCAATGAATTTGCCGGAATCGAATAATTAAACCTGTATTCAACTTTATATTAGTCCTAGTTGTATCCGTTTCGTACACGTGAAGCTACGTTTAAATGTGTTTAATACTATGTTGTAACCTTAGTTGGTTTAAGTGTTATAGCAATCTCGTGGTAAACTGTAGTAGAAAATAGATATTAGAACATTGAACATCTTCTATGGCGTGAGCGTTTGAAGTGTATCAAACGCAGACCGGCAATGCTATTCTGTAATCACTTAAGGCGCTAATAAGTGACTTTTACAGATTTTAAACTGATCATCACGTTTAAATGAATCATGTAAATGATTTGAATTAAATATACCTATATTAAACTAGAACATTCACTTTATCATTTAGTATGTCAACATTTTTGATCGTGAAAATGTGTCTGACACGGACAAAACATTGATAATCACACAAAATCTATCACATTTATTTTAACGTAACTTTTGCCATCTTACAGATAATTAAATGACATATCTTTTAGTATACAGTTTTCTTTTTCAAAGTTAAAGAGTAGGTACTATGTTCTTTTTACTTTTTCGACTAAACTTTGACAGTTGGGGACGCAGCGCATACGATTCCCTAATCGCTCCAGGTCGCCAGCGTATATCGCCGTCTTAAAAAATATTTCTATTAACTAGCCTTTTCCCGCGACTTCGTCGACAAGATGCTTAGTTTATATTACTGGTCACAATTTTTTTTGAAAATTAAGTTACGGGGCGGGGGGGGGGGCACATTTTACCACTTTGGAAGTGTCTCTCGCGCAAACTATTCAGTTTAGAAAAAAAATATATTAGAAACCTCAATATCATTTTTGAAGACCTAACCATTAGACACACCAAACGATTGGGTTTGATGAAAAAAACAATTTTGAGTTTCAGTTCTAAGTAGGTATGAGGAAACCCCAAATTTTTTTCTTCTATTTATGTGTGAAAATCTCAATGCGGTACACAGAATACATCTACTTACCAAGTTTGAACAGTATAGTTCTTATAGTTTCGGAAAAAAGTCGCTGTGACATACGGACGGACAGACAGACAGACATCGAACGACGACGAAACGAATCCATAAGGGTTCCTTTTTTGCCATTTGGCTACGGAACCCTAAAAACGATAGACCCAAGCAAAAAAGCCTCAACAATTTTAGGTAAAGATGAAAAAGTCTGAAACATGACTGATTGGCTAAAGGTCAAACATTAATTTTTCATACTTTTTTCAACCCAAAAAAACTTTGTAATAATACCCCGAAATGAACGGACATTTCCAAGAGTGACCAAAGTACATATAGCTGCCTCCCTTACTCCTGAATAATTAATGCGTACGCCGGGCGTTTCATCTCTTTTTCGCGTAAAATCAAAATAGGGATCGACGGTACAGTGTCAATAGTTCGTGACCAGAATTTGTAACAGGGGATATTGTAGAGTTGTCCTATAACACAGATAAATTACTGCAGAAGGCAAACAGATCCTTTTAAAGGGGAAAAAAGGACACTGAAAAATGAATGTATGTGTTCTGAATACTTAGTCATAAACTGCAGCGCCAACGCTGCAGTTTATTCTGGTCTGTTTCTGCTGCATGTGTTAATATAGCTATTAAATTGTAATTATCCGTAATTGCCTGTAACACTTTTATACGCAACTGCAATTCCTTTGTGGTGAGTGTACTGAACATCTGTCGACTTTCACGAAGGAGGAATTTTGGCCGAAAGGTGTTGTGTTCCGGCGCTTTCAAGGCCTGCTGACACTGCGCGACACACGACGCGTACTTTACGTGTGAAATTGGATTTTATATTTTTTTATACTTAAGTATGATGTATTAGTTTATATTTGTATATTGTATTTCTATGGGCCTTAGCTGCCTGATTCAAATAAATATTTAAGTTGCAGCTAAGCTAAGCTTATTAGCCACCCGCCACGGTTTCGCATAGGTGCAATGTAGATCAAACAATTCTTAAGTATATAATAATATGTCACCTAACTCCTCCTAAACGGCTGGACCGATTTAGAAGAAATTTTGTATGTATATTTCAATAAGTTTCCGGATGGTTTCAAAACACAATTGGATCCGGTAGGTGGCGCTGCTGTCAGGTTCAAGGTTTTGTTTTTTCTCAGGGCAGGATAACGTCTACCGGGGCCGCTAGTTTAGTATAAGAATTTCGCAGTCCGAATCGCCTCTAAAAGCATTTTATTGTCTGTCAGATAAGTAAACCGCAACTTATCCAGAGGTAGTAAAACAGGTCCTTTACCTTCTTATACTCGTCTTTATCTTGGTATCCCTTAAGCAATAAGAATTAGGTGGCTTACTTAGCAAGTTGATGAAGTTAGCGCAAGATAAAGAATATTGTACTGTCGATAATGAAAGTAATCTTCTTCGGTATGGTGTGGGCAGAATTATAAGAAGCACTTAGCTGGAATTGAAGTTGTTTTTTATTGTAAAATTTTTAGTACCATTAGATCTAGCAGGAAAGTTGGGAGTAAATGTAATATTTTTATCGATATTTTAATACTGTAAACAAATCCGCACATAAACTATTTGTTAGGGTTTCATTCAAAGGTTGTAAACGGAGTCCTATTGTGGTTTGCTCAAAATTAGACCACTATAACCATAAATAATAAAAATAAATATGTAAAAAATATATAGGTACTTACCTACTTATGTTTTTTGACTTTTCTTTGCTTATTTATAATATTTTTTAAAGTAAATATATTATCTATACGAATATTATAAAGCTGAAGAGTTTGTTTGTTTGTTTGGTTGAACGCGCTAATCTCAGGATCTACTGGTTCGATTTGAAAAAATATTTTTGGGTTGGATAGTCCATTTATCGAGGAAGGCTATAGGCCCGAAGCCGGGTCAGGTCGCTAGTTGTAATATACAATAAACGGTTGCTTTTTGTTGCTTTAAACTTTGTATGATTCTATAGAAATTTTCATACGCGAGTCTGCCTCGCGCCCACGGTTGTTTAATATTAGATAATATGTCACCCGCTACGCTACCAACATAGCCTAACGCTTACCACACTGCGACCAAACCCTACCATTAAAGACCCAAGAATAAGACTTCTTACGTTCAAGTGTTCATTGTGTTGGATGATTGATGAGCATTTTGTGGTGATAGACTTCAGATCCTCAAACGGATGGAGAAGATTTGGCGAATGATAAATGTGGGTCTGAAGATTTTGGGAAATATGTTTTAGGGGGTGGTCAGACTGGCATACTAGTAGGTAACTAGTGGGTAGCGTGCTAGTAAACTATTTAAAGAAATATACAAGCTTGGTTTTTATATTGCCATTTCGCTTTAACTTCGTAAATTCAATCTGCCTAGTCTTTTCCCAACTACATTGGGGTTGACTTTCATTCTAAACAGATGCAGCTGAAGACCAGTATTTTACATGGGGCAACTCCTTATCAAACCTCCACAACCCAGTTATTGGATAACACGATGCTCCTTGGTAAGACTGGTGTTAAGAGCGTGTAGGTATTCGATTCGTGAGGAAAACTTCATGTTTTCGCGTTTTGCCCAGAGCAATATTGTAATATATAATATAATAATAATTTCATTTAATCAGACAACAAAGATCCATTGGGTTAGTAATAATAATAGCCTTAACCTATGTTAGTACTTAATTAATAACACAGACAGTGTACAGGTAACAAGTGACCTCACCAACGGGCTGTCATGTCTCCCGGCTTTATCTCGTAGAATGATGTAATGATGTGAGCAGATTATGTAAAGACATTTACAGTTTTAGAAAGATTAAGTCTTGCTTTAGGGAACTACAGAGTAAAAGTATAAGCGTTTTACGAAAATAGACCTCAGAGTTAACTTTTAGGGTGAATACAACCATTACGGTATGCAAAATATTATGTTTTATGCGTTTTTCCAACAGAATATACAGTCTCAAAGTACATAACAGAGTTAGGAAAATAAGGAAAATATTATTACTATATTAAACACAATTTTTTTTCACCAGTATTTGAATAAAAACATAACTAATATATTTATTTTATGAAAATAAAGGTTATGCTCAATATACACAATTTTTTTCAGTTCCTTGTACGAACTCAATTATTTTTAAAAGCACTGTTTCCTCGCGCGCTGTTGTTTGCCGATTAATTTCAATGATTCGTGCTTATTTCGTGCGTATCTTTTTTTTCTGATGTACACAAACAGACTGTCTTTCTAGTGTGTTTTTTTTTTTTTTTTTTTATGTTGTTATAGGCTTGTGTGTCAATGCTGCTACGCCATTCTAGCAATCATTTAGATTTTGAGTTGCGCTAAATCGAATACGCGCCCTTAAGACTTTCGAGTTTCTGACTCGACTAACAAACATCTACGAATCACAGCCGAGACGTGTTTTCCGAGACACGAGTTTAGTTCTCCTAAAACTATTAAATAGTTACTAGTTAATAGCTCACCATTCAAGCAACAAAAAATGAATACCCTGGGGTGGGGTGGAAGGTAAAAGATAACGCGACGCTAGCCGATCGTGTATATTTTGAAATACTTTCGAATGGTAAAAACAACGATTCGTTACTTAATATAGGACAGGGCAACTCTCGCTACCTACTTTAAAATTAACGTCATTCATACAGAAATCTCTGTTCTTACTCAAAAACAAAGTTATATGAGTAAAGTAGGAACATAAGCTGAACTGTATTTACAAAGTGCCATTGAACGCTTGCTTTGAATACTAAGCCGTGTTCAGATGGGCGTTTATTTATTTTTTAATTGCTTTTCTTGTCATTATGTGCTTTAAGACTTTGCGTTTTGAATAAGAAAGACGTTGGATGTTGTAAAGGCTCGGATGACCGAGCCTTAAGATTTATTAAGGAAGATAAGAAGTAAGGAAGATTATCAAAGTGGACCACTTTTGGGCGCCGGGGAGAGTAACTAACTACCAACCAATACACCAAATACAAATCTGACCTTCGTTCCTTATTTCTTAATAAATCTTACGACGAGACTGAAAAAATATCTTTAGTTTTTCTTATTCTTTACCACACCACACTACACAACACCACACACATTACAGTACAAGGCGCCCTATTACACACTTATCCTTCACCCACACAAATTACAACTGCATACGCTTCATAGAAATATTGTAATTTAAATTTATTTGTTTTATTTTTAGGGTCCTCAAAACCTCAAAAGGAAAAAATGGACCCCTTATAGAATTACTTTGTTGTCCGTCTGTCTGTCTGTCTGTCAAGACCCTTTATTATTATTATATTTATTCATCAAAGACAATTTCAGTTCATAATATTTGTTAGTATTATGTTAGTGTAGGTACCTACATCAACTAATAAACATTTTAATAAAATACTCCCCCACATTATAATAAAATAAAATAAAAATATTACTTAAACCTACCCAACCTTACCTTTATCTCGGGAACGCGTGGAGGTATCGAGTTGAAATTAAAACCATATACTCAAGTCTACGGTCCCTTGATGCTGTAAAAAAATTAACAACCCTCTAAGTTAACGTGAAAAAAAGATACGGCCGTTTATGTCGTAAAAACGCATTTATAATATTAAGTAGATTAAAGTATGGATTAGTATAGAAGTACGAATATGTACCTACAAATATGTACGAAACCCTCGATGGCCAAGTCAGACTCGCATTTATCCGATTTTCTATGAAATACACATGACTGATTGTACTTCTGCCCATGTATCTTTATTGTAGACTCAGAAACATAAACGCAGTGTTATTGCTATCCTACTAGGGACTGGAATCTGTTTCTCCTTAACACAGATTACTTTGTGATCTAGCTAGGAGAACAGGGTTTTACCCAACAATTTGTTTGTACAACATGTGCTTAGTTTTGTTTCTATTATTTTAATATCTCGATACTTTCTCAGCAGTGTATGTACTGACAACCTTGTTTTATCAATAAATTATGATTAACTTCAACTTTCTGACTGAGTCCTTGACAAATCAACAGTGTTTTTACTTCCACTTTCCCCATTCCACCATCGGATGAGCAGAGTTACGGCGAAGCGTCTCTGGTATAAGGTTGACGTTCCACGGTCTCGAACCAAGCGCTTTGCTTCCACATTTATTGTGCGAACTGCCAGACTGTGGAATTTAATAAACTTTGAGAGTTTTGGACGCAAAACTGATGCAGAACGGACGCAATCTGCGTCCAAAACTTTCAAAATTTAGTCGAAAAAATTAAATAAAAGTAGTATTCTTTCAAAATTAAAAAAAAAAGGCGTATACTAAAAGATAGATAATAAAATTGTCTGTAAGATAGTGTAAGTTTCGGATAATTATACCTGGTAGATTTTGTGTGATTGTCAATGTTTTGTCCGCGTCAGACACAACTTCACGAGTTAATTAAATTATTTAATATGAACTTCATCAAAAATATTCACTTTCTATATGATTAAGAGAATGTTCTAGTTTAACATATATTTTTTTCAAATCATTTACACTGCACATTTTTACGTGATTGTCAGTTTAAAATCTGTAAAAGTCGTATATCGTCGCCTTAAGCCGCCTCATCACTTAAAGTTAATGGAAGAATATAAAAAAATGGTTTATTTGGAATACATGTTTTGTTTTTGAGTTTGACCACGGTTAATTAGATACTGTTCAGGGGTGTGATTCTGTAAGACCTCATTCTAAACTTCGAATCTGAATCCACTATGAGTTTCTTGATTGGCATTCTAAAAACTCGGTTGATAATTCGAATTTACACTAGCGCCACCCTTGCGAGCGTGTCAGCGAGTTGAACTAAATTGACAGGGAGATTTTGACTGATAAAGTATGAGATGACGTAAGAAGTGGCATGCCGTAAGGTAATTTTCCCGTCACTTCTACTCTCACTTCGCACTCGAACCCGATTGACTGTAGAACTTGCGGTTTCCGTTTAAACCAAAAAACAATAATGACATTGATTATAGGTTAACTTGTATTTTAGGTAAAATGAGTTTGTATTTTGTGGGTAGGTATTTCGTAATCCGCTAGTTCTAAAGAAAAACAATTTAGTATAGAAAAGATTACAATTATTTTCATAAATTTACTTTTCTGTACATGGGTGGGGCAGGATCTGGCATTGTCATTTATTTTATAATGTTCCACAAATGAAAATAAATAAATTGACGTTGACTTTGACTTTTCAAAAGCAAGTGTAAACCTAACTTTACATCGCACGTACCTCCAAACTTGGTAATCGTGCGTTCTCAATTGTTTCGTTACATTAAGCTAAGTACCTTACTAATGATGTTTGAAGTTTAATGACGTCATGAGATGAGATGGCGAGAGGTCTCAGTATTATGTGAGTGAGAAAGATACAAAAGTAAAGACATTTTGGTTTCATTTTTAAAATTGTTACTTTAAAAGAATTTACCATCGTGGGTGTGTTTTTACCGTACGGATCAATCGATCACGGTAAAGCTACGCTTGCTGCGGTCAGACCGTGGGTGGGTCATCATAACTTTCATTCCGAGACCCTCGGTCGTAGAGACATTGCTCCCGGCTGTCATTCGTAGATCTTTGACAGTCGTAGTGAGAAGCCTTCATAATCAGTTATGGAAAATATGTTTTTTCCTACTCCTCCGCTGTTCTTTTCTTATTAATTTCGTTACGGGATCCAAGACAGTTGAATTTTTTCTCCTCGAGCTTCATTGCTTTGGCACTTTTCTGGTGGTCGCCACTGTTGATTGTGGCTTACAAGAGTTGCAGTGGTTTGGGAATAATGTGGCGAGTTTATCCCAAATCAGTCTTATCAGGGTATTGTGTTATAGGGGTAACACGGTAACATAATGCCTTATAGAGGTATTGTGTTACCATGTTACCTCTATACTTGTTTTATTCTATACAAAATTTATCTATCTACATTTTTTTTTACAATGGCACTCATACGAGTATTTAGTATTGTCTATTACACAACAGCTCCGGGTAGCATGCTGTGGTCTCCTATAAGTGAAGGAGTACACCTTCGCGATACCTCTGTCGTCCACAATTTATTTTGTATGATACATGTACATCCTTTGTTGCGAGATCCTAAATAAATAAATCAATATATAGACTTAAAAGTCGGATGAGTTTTCTTCGCGGCACACAGGCCATCCAGGACCGTCCGCGTACTGTGAGACGTAAGTTGTGGGAAAATCTTCATCCACCATCACCTAAGGAACTTCATTCAACCCAAGGAACACCTGCTACTCGGAAGTGATTTGCAGTGGCCTATATGGAAAGCGCTCAATAGACTACGCACCCAGGCCGCTGCAAACACAATCTAGCAAAATGGGAGATAATAGATCCCACCAACACCCAGTGTGAGTGCCGTGATCCTAACCAGAAAATGGCTCACTTACTACAGTGTCCAAAATGCCCCTACATCTGCACCTTAGAGGACATTAAAACGCCACTAATGCTGCGATAAATGTGGCTACCTACTGGGCCAAGTAGGCTAGCATAAAGGAAAACCATTGATTTGAAAAGAAGAAGAAGCTTCTTCTCAAACACAGAAGGCACGAGCGCTGATCACTATATATGCTCAGTGCGGATAGGAGATTTTAGACTTATGTTGCCTAATTGTAACTCCAGGTTTCCTCAAGACATCTGTTTTAAAATAAAAAAGTGTGTGCGTCAGAATGACGGGGCTATTAATTTCTCCAAAACTACACCCGTCGTTCTGACCCACACTAGAAAGTATATATGAAAAGAAACACACTGGTTCTTTCCCGGTATCGAACCCGCAACCGCATGCTTGAGAAGCGGGTGCCTAAACCACTCAACCACCACAACACTTACCACACGTCACTCACCATATTAATTAACATTTATTATGTAAGTAGTACATTATCTATAACCCTCAATACATGAACCTCAGATTTGTACCTACAATCCATACATAAATACAGACGAACTCTAAATCAGGATTTATATAGGTACCTTCTTGACATTTACATGACATTTGCATGTCAAAGAGAGAGAGCCCATGTTAATTAATGTTAATAAACTTACTTATTGTCGGAGAATATTAAACAGATTAATTGTGTAAGGTTTCGTAAAACTTAATCTCAGTGTACAATCACGAATCCTTAATATAATCATTATAACAAAGTCGCTTTTTGTGTCCTCTTGGTGACAAATGATTGTAAGTGATTTTTTCAGTAGAAGGTCACTATCTATTAGGGACTAACCAAATGATAAAATTTTTTTTTTTCAACACACTTGCTCATAAAATGGCTCTAATTACACCGCAATTAGGCACATAATGACACCTGTAATCAAACTGTGTCTTTTTCATTGCTTATTATTCACAAGTGAGTTATAGGGTTTTTTTTTAAATTTTATTGTTTGTGAATTGAGTTGCTTTGTTCTTCAAAAAGTTTCGATACAAAAGAGATCGTGTTCAATAGTACAAATAAATTTTAATGTACCTATTGCTTGCTCATTTCATGCAACTTTGTATTTAAATAGATAATTTCATAAATAACTTTTGTTTTCTCTGTAATAAAGAAAACTTTGAATTCCCCATTTTGTAGGTGGATAGAACGCTATCAGCGAACAGACAAAAAAAAAAGAAACCTCATTATTTTAGTCTATGGCCGATCGCCATTATTTGATGCGCGCGCATAGAAAAACTGAATCATTTTTCCCGTCATTGCGAAAAATTTTTCACAACTCGTTTTCACTGTTGCTAATATTTTTTTAGTATTATTTTCTTCACAAGTGTGTTGAAAAACGTCGTATGATACACGTGTGTATTGATGATTACCGTCCTCGGCTCTCTTAAGACCCTCACCTAACGGCTCGGGTCTCAATGTCGCCTCAGCGGTAATCACCAACATTACACACTTGTACCATAATGTACTATTATATTACCCTATGAACTTTTTTATTTTGAAGAGCTCGTGGCTAAGTTAAAGCCGTACAGATCGAACGGTCAAAGGTTAAGCTACGCTAGCCGCGGTCGGTTTTTGGATGGTTGACCATCGCTTACATACGAAGTTTCCTCCATGCCTCGGAAAAGCACGTAAAGCCGTTGGTGCCGGCTGTTATTTGTAGATCTTTGGCAGTCGTTATGGGTAGTCAGAAGCCAGAAAGTCTGACAACCAGTCTTACCAAGGGGTATCGTGTTACCCAGTAACTGGGATGTGGAGGTCCGATAGGCTGTCGCTCCATGTAAAACATTTGTATTCAGCTGCATCCGGTTAGACTGGAAGCCGACCCCAATATAGTTGGAAAAAATACTAGGTAGATGATGACACTTTTTTTTTTGCCTATGCGGTCCCACTGCTGGGAAAAGGCCTTCCTGAAGTCCGTCCAGGAACTTGTTCCGCTCTATCTGGAACCAGCTGTTGGTACGCGTCCAGGTCATATTTATTGTCACCTTTTCCACTTAAACAAACAAACAAATAAACTTTTATTAACGCTCACAATATCAATAACTTTTAAAATCTAACGCAAATAAAAAGGCTGAAAGCTTGGATACAAATGAAATAGAAACAGAAGTTTTGTAATTATATTGTATTGGTGGGGCAAAGGTTTCGTCTAAAACGCAACAGGCATGAGAATCTCATTAATGATGCCATGAAGTTGCTATGAAATTGCACAACTTAAGTGCCCTATCCCCATTCCCTCATTCAACGAGCAGAGATACAGCGAGGCGTCACTGCTATACTGTACTATACATCATCATGTCATCATCATCATGTTCAGCCGTAATCGCCATGCTTGGCGAATGCATGTTGGCGATCGCAGTAGGTGTTATGGAACTGAAAAGGACGCTGCTACCCATCCTCTAGTCAATATCCCTCTGTTGCCTTCTACGACACCCACGGGTAGAAATGGGGTGGTGCTATTCGCGGCCGACACCACACCGCTTATACTATACTATATTGTGCAAACTGCCAGGCTGTGGAATTCACTGGTGCCTCTTTGTTCACCAATAAATTTGACCTGGATATCTTTAAGGCACGAGTGAACCGATTTATCCTAAACAAGTGTGCCTTACCTTAAGCCGCATCACTCAAGATCGGGTGAGTTGCAGATTAGAATATTTAAAAACAGATCACTAGGCTTGCTCAATGCGGATAGGCCATTTCAGAATGATATCAATTATGTATCTAGATTTCCTCACGATGTTTTTCCTTCGATTACAATTATATCCAAGATAAACTTAGAAAGTAGGTACATAAAATATGTATGTATGTATAAAATAGTCAGATAGGTACTTGTCCGGTATCGAACTCTGTCTGTAATAATACAGATATAAATACAAACACGAGGTTCTGTATTGAACCTGTGCCTATGTTATAATCGCCGCTGTGGCATAATCGTCCGGGAAGACGGCCACTGACAAAGGCGTCCCCCAAAGAACGCCACAACGAGCAGCAACTTGCCGGTTGCATCTGCTAACCCGTGACCTTGACGATGTCGTTGGTCCATCTGGTAAGAGGCCTACCAACGCTGTGCCTTTCGGTTCGTGGTCGCCACTCGTGATCTTTGGCCTGCCCATTGCCACTTCAACTTGCATATTCTGAGAGCTTTGTCGATGATCTTTGGTCTTCGGCGAATTTCCTCGTTCCGGAATTTATCCAAAAGTCCAAACATAACTCGCTCCATGATTCGTTGCATGACTTTGAGGTTCTCTAGGAGGTCAGGGGTGTGATTCTGTAAGAACTCATTCTAAACTTCAATTAATATGAATCCGCTGTGAGTTTCTTGATTGGCATACTTAAAACTCGGTTGATAATTCGAATTTACACTAGCGCCACCCTTGCGAGCGTGTCAGAGAGTTGAACTAAATTGACGGAGATTTTGACAGATAAAGTATGAATAAAAAAAGAAAAGAAGATGACGTAAGAAGTGGCATTCTGCAAGGTAATTTCCCCGTCACTTCAACGCTCACTTCGCACTCGAACCCGATTCAAAGTGTCAAATATATCAAGGTCATTTTGAACCTTATGCGAAGTGAGAGTGAATAGCGATGCGATGCGAGTTATTGTTCGAATTTTACAGAATCGACCTACAGCAGTTAAGGACCACGTTTCTGTGCCCAACCTACATATCATAAACAGAACTTCCTTTTTCAAATCCGACAAAGAACTAGTGTCAAAGTTTCGTATAATTAAATTGGTATCGCGCCACACATGCAAATTACAACTGACAAATTCTACATGGTGATACTCGTGGCTAAATAAAAGCCGTTCGGTGGTTAACTGACCTACACTGGCCGCGGTCGGTCCGTAGATGGGTGACCATTCATTTCATACCAAGTCCCCTCCGTGCCTTGGAGAGCACGTACAGCTGTTGGTCTCGGCTGTTATTCGTTAATCTTTGACAGTCGTTATGGGTATCAGAAGCCAGAAAGTTTGACAACCAGTCTTACCAGAGGGTATCGTGTTACCCAGTAATAGGGTTGCGGAATATTATTCAGCTGCATCCGGTGAGACTGTAAGCCAACCTTAACATGAATCCCACAACGTGATATCAAAGTTCTTCGTAACATTAGCATACAATACAGAAACCCAACTACAACCCTCTGACAGTTTAGCCCACCAAACGCAACATCGGTTCCGGCTCCGGTTACGGGTTTCGACTCTGTTCCTTACACCTCTAAAGGCTTTTTGCAGTGGCGTATTAATAACTCTTCTTCTTTGTCTTCCTGCCCTTTTCCCATGTTACTTGTGGTCGGCGCAACATGTTTTCTTCTTCCATTCTGAGGACAGAATGGAGGGAGGGGGGTGATTCATATAATTATTCATACAATCCATTCATCTTTTCTTCGGCCTTCCTCTCCCTCTCCATCCATTCAAATTAATATTTATAACTATTTTGGTCACATACGTTTAATACGTTCTCTTCACATATCCATACCAAGACAAACGATTCCCTTATAACTTTTCTGTCACGTCTTCTCACCTTATCCATTCTGGTCACTCCACACTTCCATCTTCTTCACCATCACTTCATTCTCATCCCCCCTACATGTAATATTTTTTCATCCATCTTCTTCACGGCCCAACATTCTTATGGACCGATATATTACGGACGGATAAAATAGCCCTTCCTAGGTGGAAGGGCTACTCCCTAATTTCCTCATCATTCGAAAAAACCATTCCAGCTTCATTTCTCATCAGTGGCGTATTAATAACATTTCTTGCAAATTGGACCTTCTGCCTTCTTTTACTCCGTATCACTAACTTCGTTTGCCGTCATTTTGATGTACGAGCAAGCTAATCGGGTTTCGCGTTTGGTTTTTACGTCGCCGTCAAGTGGGGTGATCTGTGATGTAGGATATATGGGTATATATGTGTGTGTGAGATGTGTGTCTATTCAATTATTGGCAGTGTCGATGGTTTAAGTATGAAAGTGTGCACGAGTGTGTATCGAGAGTAAAAGGAGACTGAAAATAATTGGTTGCCCATTTTTGTCATTTATATGGGTTGAAATGGTCTCATGAAATACACTCCCGGATTTCTGAATCGAGTCACAGCATATTCTCAAGTCAAAGAAAAAGTTTTTATGTATTTTGATATCCGTCTTGTTCCAAATTTGAATACACGATTTTTATATAAAAAAGTGTATTCAGATTAATATTTCTGACAAAAAAAGAATGGTGCTATCGGTCCGTGGTCTCAACGTCGCAAGCACGACTGCTGAGGGTGGGATACTAGATGCCATTCCCAGGTCGGGCAAAATGTTTTTGACGTTTTTCCATTAGAGCTTGGAAGTTGAGTCACATTTTGAACTTTCAAACTCCGGGTTGCTACTTATTACACTCGTATAACGAGAAGTCGTTGATTTTGCACCCAATCTCTCCCTGGCTATGGCGAATTGCCGTCCCATCTGACTATGAGAGAGAGGGTATCATTTGCGATCACCTACGTATTTGGCTGGTCGTGGAGATTGGCCACTGTGACCGAAATTCGGTCAAGTGAATATCATTATTATTATATCTCCATTTATGATATCGTCGTCATGATCATCATCATCATCAGCTTGAAGATGTCCACTGTTAAACAAAGGCCTCCCCTATAAATGGGGGGCGTTGATATAATCCCCACGCTTGGCAAGCGTCTTGGGGATCGCAGTGATTTTGTTAAGTACACGGAAGCCGCTAGTCGCCTTCGACGACACCCTCGGGATGAAATGACACCCCACGGGCGATATTTACGATATATTGTAAAAGTAACCCCTCCTAAAAAGGAGGGAAGAGAACCGACCATAACAGTGGGCAACTTGATACAATGTACAACACACATACTACTCGCGTGTCGGAATCAACTAAATGCTCAAAATCGAATCTAATTTTATCATCATTCATCATCATCATTTCAGCCGAAAGACGTTCACTGCTGGACATAGGCCTCCCCCATGGGAGCCATTTGCCATAATCGCCACGCTTGGCAGGTGATCGCAGTATGGTTGTTACAAATGCACAGAGAACGCTGCTGCCCATTCTCTGGTACGTCCCTTAGTCGCCTCTTACGACACCCACGGGCAGATATATGCCAAAATAATAACGGGGTGCAATTCTTTACTTTCGACACCATACGGACACTAATGTTATATTACAGGCGAATGCTCTTTAGTCATGGAGTCAGTTTTGAAATGTAAAAAGCAAAATCGAATCTGAAATGTTACATTAGAGGCAAACGCTTCGGGTGAGGGACCACTTTAATACTAATATAAAGCGCCCGTCCTCGTCTTACGTCTTTTCTGTATCCAGCGGCTAACACATCTCCAATGATATAAATTTGTCAAAAACTTCAGGTAAAATACACAGCATGTATAGAAATAGTTTCAACGAATGATACTCGGGTTTCTTCAGAAAATTTTTAGCACCATTTTTATATGACAGATAAAATAGAAAAAGAGCAATTTTCAAAGGCTGTGAATGACATTTGGACGTTTGCAAACGTCATATATTTATACGAGCAAAATTGCTTTTGACTATATATTTTGAGTAAGATCATTACATAGAGTGTGTCGGTATGTCGAGTAGGAATAAAGACGAAAAAGTATAGCCAGTCTATTCTGAGAAAATCTCCTTCGTTTTTAGGTGAAGTGAGCTTGATAAACTGCCAAACCATGAGCAGTGCTATTCCGTAAAACTTTCTGGGTGAACAGAATTATGTTGAAATACTTGCAGAAATATTTAAATAAAAATCTGCTTATGTTTTTTATGGCTTATGTTTAACAAATCTCCATATATAGTAAATGACCTCCAAAACTAGTAAATGATCACCAACATTTAACCAAAGTATTGTAGAAATGTATGAGTTTGACTGTAAAAAGCGATTTGGTTCTGGCATAGGGGGTCACAGTTCTAATCTAACCTAACCATTTGGTGACTAAGATATGTTGATCATTTACTATTTTTGGTGGTCATTATTATGGAGTTATGCACTACTCTTGTCATCATCATGGAAACGTATAGACGCCCACTGCTAGACATAGGTCCCCCGAAGATCTCCACCTGTGTCGATCTCGCGCCGCATTCATTCAGCGGCTTTCCGCGTCTCAGACCAGGTCGTCGGGATACTTTGTGGGGGGCCTGTCAACACTGCGTCTGCCGGTGCGTACTGCCACTCCAGGACTTTTGTTCCCCATCAGTCATCGGCTCTACGGGCAATGTGCCCAGCCCACTGCCACTTGAGCTTGACCTTTCGTTTTACACTACTCTCAAAGGTGGTAACACTTCCCCGAATGAGGTCCATCACAAATACTATTTTATACATTAGGATTGTTGTGTGTGGTGGGCTATGAATAGCCCACCACACACAACCCGTCTGGTCGGAAGAGCCTCCTTTTTATCGGAGGATGAGGTAATTTTTCGCCATGTTCCTAAAATACCTCTAAATATTATCATAAGTAGAAGAAGAAAGTAATTCAGTCTGTTACGCTTTCAGTATAAAACGGCTGAACTGATTTTGATGAAGTTTCGTATAAAAATAGCTTGAACCCTGGGGAAGGACTCCGCAACTTTGTCTGCATCCGCGATAACCGACATTCACGCAGACGAAGTCGCGGGCAAAAGCTACCTAGTTCATACTATCCATACTTCCATACTATCCATACTATCTATACTATCCATACTATCCATACTATCCATACTATCCATACTATCCATACTATCCATACTATCCATACTTCCATACTATCCATACTTCCATACTATCCATACTTCCATACTATCCATACTTCCATACTATCCATAATATCCATACTATCCATACTTAAGTTACTAAAGTAACTCCGTCTGTTACGCTTTCAAGATGAAACGTTTGAACCGATTTTGATGACATTTGGTTAAACCCTTAAACCCTGAGGAAGGACATAGGCTACTTTTTCATCTGCGACTTTGTCTGCATCCGTGATAACCAACATTCACGCGAACAAAGTCGCGGTAAAACTTAGTATATAATAAAAAGACCACATGAAAAAAAAACAATATCAAATTAAAAAACCACGCTTTTTCAACTATTTTAAAATCTTTAACCATGCTATTAAGACCTATTAACAAATTACATAACATTCTCTGTTCTTTTAACTGACTTTGATGAACACTTGTATCTGCCTGACCTCTCACACGACATCATTGGTCAGTAGGGTACCCATACTGGCTATAGTTTTAGACGAGGGTTGACGTCACCCCGTGAGGGATGACAATACCCTTGTTACGGACATGGTTTGGGGGTTAAAAATAATGTGACCTTGAAAAGTCGCTTTTGATTTATGTGAATATCATTTCGGTGGGTATTATTAGTATTATAAGTGTTTTTATTCTTTATAACTCCCTCCCGGACCTTTGCAAGGCATATAAGGGGCTAAGTCTTACTTGAAAGGGTCTGTTTCTTTTTTTTTTCCCAGCCTGTATTATCTTCCTACTGGGCAAAGACCTCTCTACTCTCCTTCCACTTCTCTCTGACAAGGACTATTTTAGACCAATTTTTGTTTCATTGGTCTAGATCATTCCGCCATCTCCGCCTGGACATGCCGCTTTTGCCGTTTGGCCCAATGATCATTTTGATATGCGACAGATGTTTCCAGCCCAATTCCACTAGACCGTGACAGCTTTCGTCGAAAGCCGACGAGACGTTGGAAGGGAAGGAAGAATTTATAGAAGAAAAATTTTAGACATCTTTAAAAGAAGTGAGACCTCAACCGGGGATTTTCTCTGTTTATACTTTGCAAGTACACAAATCTAATCTAATTAAAGCTACCTTAGGACGATTTTAAGTTTTTCTTTCTTCTTAACTGATTTTTAAAATTTACGTATCAAGTTTAATCAAAATCGGTTAATTAATTTCTAAGATTCGATTCGTGACGAAAACTTCATGTTTTTGCGTTTTGCCCAGAGCAATATAGTAATTATGTGAGCAGATTATTTAAAGAAAATTTACAGTTTTAGAAAGATTAAGTCTTGATTTAGACAGCTACAGAGTAAAAGTATAATTTTTAATTATGGTTTTTTAAAGCGAAGACAATTCTTTCATATCGTTTTACGAAAATAGACGTCAGAGTTAACTTTCAGGATGAATACAACCATTACAATATGCCAAAAAAAATTGTTTTATGCGTTTTCCCAACAGTATATACAGTTATAAAGACAGTTGCAGAACAAAAATCACAAAAATATTACTATTATGTGTTAAAAAACAATGTTGAAAAAGTAGAAAATCGGTTCACTTTGACAATTTTTTTTCACCAGTATTTGAATAAAAACATAACTGATATATTTATTTTATGAAAGTAAATGTTATTTTTAATACACAGAATATTTTTCAGTCTGTTATACGAGCTCGTTTATTTTAGACAATTATTTTAAAAAGCCCTGTAAAACATCGCGCGCTGTCGTTTGCCGATCAATTTCAATGATTCGTGCTTATTTCGTGCGTATTTCTTTTTCTGATGCACACAAACAGACCATTGTATTGTACTAGTGTGTGTCAATGCTGCTACGCCATTCTAGCAATCATTTAGATTTTGAGTTGCGCTAAATCGAATACGCGCCCTTAATTTTATTTTGTGATTTCATAGTTCGTTGAGTATCTTGTATGCTACGCGACGAGCTACGGCGTAGCACTGCTACGATCGCGTAGACATGCTACGCACTTACACAAATTTGTCAATTAAATTATCAACGTTTACTGTCATGTAAAACGCGTGCGCGATTAGGGCTAAAACAGGGGGGGTTTAGCCGTAATCGCAAACGCGTGGGGGAGACCTATGCCCAGCTGTGGGCATCTTAAGGTTGACATGATGATGATAATGATGACTCCCATGTTGTCTGCGTCATTTCAATGCAAGGGTTAAACCTTAGGCGCGGAGGCCGTTTCTAAAATAAAAATAAAAATGAAAGTCTCGTCAAAATCGGACAAACAGTTTCGGAGATTACCCAGAACCAACAAAACCTGTTATTGTAACACTCCAAACAGATACTTTAATTTTATTTATTTGTGTGAATGTGGAATATTTATGTGTGGAAAAAAATTGGTTGTCTGTAAAGTCGGTTTACTGACGATAGTTGAACGTGACAACGCGAAAGAATCATTACCTTTATCGCTGTAATTATCGTTGCTATAAACAATTGACACCACATTCACTTTTCACTGCACTTGATACTCGATCAAAACATGTAAATGTACTATAGTATAGCAGCTGTCCACGCAGACGCATCGCTCACTCAAGTAGGAGAGAGACGGATGTCGAACGCTGCCGAACGCAAAGGCCGATTGTGCTTCTTTGTCGCTCATTCCGCGCTCTCGCTTGCACTTCAAGCCTTACATGGAACGCCTAAGAGCGAGGTAACGCTGTAACGCCGCATGAGTCATGTTTTTTCGTGCGTGCAGCCGGCTCTATCGAATTATAAGACGTTGTCACGTCAAAAAAATAGAACAAAGAAACTCCCATACCAACATAGATGCATGAATTAAAAAAATATTAAGTACCTACACTTCCATTTTTTGGCAGCCATGTACAAACTTTATAAGTTTTTGCACTTGGGGCTCTTATAACTTACTAACTTTACTTTTTCGTTCTAATTCCTATTCTTTTTTCATTCAAATTTATACAATATTTAAATAATACACTAGGGAAACAGCAATTACCTTTCTTTCCGCTCATAAATATCAAAAGGCTACCCAATAGGGCGTTTAACGCAATTTATGGAAATGATAGCTAGTTCATCAGTAGATATTGCGAGGGAATAGGGTAGATGATACAAACAATCATTTGACATACTTTTTATGAGAGAAAGAAAGAAAGAAAATCTGTTAAATGAGACAGATCATGTGCACACAAATATAATAATAAAAAGGTTATTTTTTATAATTCAATAAAAAAAACAGAAATAAATAACAAAAACTGCTGCGCCAAACAGGCCCAGTTCAGCATAATTGCCAGGACACCTGTGCCTCACGCTGGCTTTCAACTGAACCGTTGTGTGTGACGTTGTGAGCTGTCGAAACGTGATACCCTCATACATTTTGGAATGGAATGAAATATTTGACTTTACTTCTAGTTACTAACTAGTACTTAGACTATAGCTTGACAAATTCGTAGGTACGTGTCACTCTCATGGTCCACACTGGTGGCGGGAGACATTACTACTACAGCGACTGACGGTCCGTTCGATTTACCCCCGACCCGCGCGTACGTTCTATGCGTAAAGAGTCGGCGGCGAGCCTTTTTTTATTTTTAAGTTTGTATATATATCATTCTGATTAAGGATTGTATACAGGCCAATAACCTTGAGCATTTGGCCCGTACTGAATTTGTGGACGAGTGCGGGGGTGATGTAGACGCAGTCTATAATCGGACGCATTTTTAATTTATTGTAATAAAAATAATACATATTTGTAAAAAGTAATAAAACCAAATCATTTTCCTTTGTATTGCAAAGCAGTAAATTTTTTTTTTGTACTGTTTTGATAATAAATGGAGTAAAATCGTTTCATCTCAATAATTTGGAGGTGATTTGACTTTTTTTTTTTAATTATGTGATACCGATAGAAAAATTGTGGCTAAACCAAATTACGTATCATATCATGTAGATTGCTAACAATTTTTTTCAGATGTAATTTCTCTGTAAATGCCGACGAAAAGTTGCTTCATCTGCATGCTTCTTTCAAGCTTTTTTCGAGAGAGCAGCCTTAAGTTGTAACTATTGAGGCCAGCACATCAAGCTACTACAATCTGCCAAATTTCATTCTTATTTCTCAGAACCCATAGAACCATGCCCAGGACTAACCCAGACAAACGCACAAACACCCTTCCGGGGTGAGACATAAAACATCTTTTGCAAAGCACCAATTCTACGTCATAGGTACGCATTTATACAAGCAATCACACCGAAAACTTAACATACTTGACTCAAACAGATACACTCTAAAACAAAAAATCACTCAGTGGCTACTTCAGCAGGACTATACCACAACAGAAAATCTACTAACATATATCTCATAAACATACACATACTTAATATATCTCCTATCATCACACTTTACTATACATATACACCACACTCAACACCACACACTCACCCACAAACACGCAATTGATTCATACCTTCTAAGTTTTAGTTTTTTCGTTTTTTTTTTTAATTTTCATCTATAAGTTCCACATCGTCACTGGTTTCACTTGTTGTTGTCTTTTAATAAATATAATTGGTCCAACGAAATGGCTGAACCCTATCTCATAAGATACAGGCTAGACCTAGTTTAAGGGATAGAGTTAAAAATTATTGTACTCTTATGTTTAAGTCATATTGATTAAATCATGTCAACTGAATGTTTGCAGTGCAATGTGAAGTTTGTTATGCAATAAAATTTATTATTATTACTATAATTTCTTTGATAGATGTTCAACTTTTTAACAAAAGAATAAAGTTTATTTTCAATTGGGAAAATTTGACTGATTTTTTTGGTTTTTATGGCTTGATGTGATGCTGGCGTCTGTACAACAATTACACATGCCTTGAATAAAACGATAAAAAAATCAAGCAAATAAGTCACTGTTCTGCTTCCGACTTCGAACGCGAGGACGACAACAAAACCATAAAACATACATGCTCTATGTTTGCACACCCAATCACAAAGATTTTTCCAAAACAACTGGCTTCACTCTCCAAATACGAACCCACATTTTTTGTTCCTAACATTCTGTCAGGATACGCTATGAAATCAATACACGGAAAGGGTTTTTTACCCGTTTTTTATTATATACGTGAGGTTCTGTACGTTGAAATTAAAAAATAAAACAGACGTGATGTTGTCAGCATTCATTAGCACCATCTAGTAGCGGTTGTAGGAACTAATATTGGTTCAGAAAGTCAGAATGTTTCTATTTTGTTTTTCATTGCATACAATAGTTTCATACTTCTATTGAGTCTCTGATAATAACTATAAGTGTTACATTGCAGTAGAATGATATTTTTGATTATTAGGAAATTATTGGTGGTATGGGTCTTAGTTGGAATGTTAAATATAGTTATGATATTTTAATTAAACAATGACTTAGTTGATGAAATGTGGCCAGACGTTATGGGCAGTCAGAAGCCATAAAGGACAATGCCAGAAACTCTATAGAACTTTGCCCCACTCAATAAAAGTCATGTGCAATATGTACCATCTTACTGTTTATTACATTAGTCTTAGTGACTGTAGAACTTGCGGTTTCCATTTAAATCTAAAAACAATAATGACATTGATTATAGGTTAAATTGTATTTTAGGTAAAATGGGTAGGTATTTCGTAATCCGCAAGTTCTAAAGAAAAACAATTTAGTAAAGAAAGGTTCTATATTCATTATAATTATTTTCATTAATTTACTTTTCTGTACATGGGTTACTTTTTGTTTGTACATGGGTGGGGCAGGATCTGGCATTGTCATTTTAACAACCAGTCTTACCAAGGGCTATCGTGTTACCCAGTAACTGGGTTGTGGAGGTCAGACAGACGTTAGAAGCTGACTCTATCATAGATGTGAAAAGGCTAGCAGATGAGTTGTTGCGTTTTTAGTATGGACCCGCTGACTTTTTTAATAACCGAAAAAATAATCAGTTGGGTTACGATGTCCCCCCACCGTGTACCTAACATTTTCATCAAACAATGACGTAGGGCGGGTTGTTTCAAACAGTCGGTTAACGGGTTGTTTCATGACATAAAAATCCGTCAGTGAAAGTTATTCTAAAAGAGATTCCATAATATTTTGATGTTTGAAGTAGCTGTTTGACAACACAAAATTACGTTGACTGGTCGGTTATGGTTATAGGTTAGTAATATATGATCTGTGGTAATAGTAACTTTTTGACGTATGATTTTGCGAAACAACCCATTTTTTACTAGTTAGCGCCATTTTTTACTATTACCGGTCAGTAATGTATAGTTCAAGCAACCCGACCTTAGCAGATGGAGATGTTGATACGTTTGGACTTCTTCAAAAAACCCGGGCTTACATTACCTTTAAATGAAAACGGAATAGAGAAAGTAGAAGGTACTAGGAAATCTTAGTAAAATATTAGTCAGATAGACATAAAGTGAATACACAAACATTTTATTTTAAAAACTTTGCCCCACACTAGTATTTTTTTCTGTATCGTAAGTACGTTTACAAACTTATGAATTTACAAGCACAAACAGACAGACCCAGAAAAATTATCTGTAGGCCTATAGGCTTGGTTCTGTGCAAGAATCGAACCCGCGAAACGTTACATAGCAGTCAATCATTCAATCACTGCGTCAACAACAAAAAAACATGAGTAGATAAATGTAAGACTTTTATAAAAAGAGTCAATTTTAAGCTGGGGTGGAAGGGGCGGCACTGGGCAGCTAGCTCGACGCGCGCTTTATCAAAGCAATACCGTGGGTCTCAGGATCACATTCGCAATTCTTAAACATTTATATAGGTTTTATTGCATTCCTCAATGTGCATGCTTAGGTGGTGAGTAAAAATTGGTGAAATTATGAAGTCAAAGTCAAAGCATTTCTTTCAATTAAACTATATTGAAATATACAGGCACTTCTGAATTGTCAAGGAGTCTGTGAGTTAGTCAGATAGTTGAAGCTAGTTGCTCGTTCCAAAACTAATAGTAGAGCTAATATGAGTGGCAGTTTCTTTACTCTCATGCGTTTCTGGGCTTCTTGATAGCTGCTGCAATTGTCACATTTAAATTTGTTGTCGTTGCATAGTGTTTCTGTATCGCTAAAGCATTTAAGACAGTGCGTTATACTTGTGCTTTGACCGACATCCACCTGTAAGAAGGAAACATGGTGTTTCAGTAGGTAGATGTTTCTTGGCTAAGAAGAGTATGGAGAAGAATAAGCAAGAAACTCCACGGACACTCTTTTAAATCAAGTTTTTATATAATACTGATTACATTATTCTTGTTGCTTCAATATGTGAAAACAATGAAGGTAATCTAGCAATACAAAATATAAAAAGAATCAAGATAAAACCCATGGCAGTTAAGAGTTGACCAATCCTACTGACAGCGCCCGTTCACGAAAATGACGCGTGGATCAGCACCATTCAGCTCAACCATTTTGGAGGTAGCTGAATTATCCAACACACGTGCCACCATCAGCGAGACACAAATGTCTCGAATGTCTCGGATGTCAGTTGTCACAAGTAGACGTATCAGTGAGCTCTCGCATCACGTGACTACACCCCTCCCGCACCGCGCAGCTACCTTAGGACCGGTCTCAGTAAAGCGGTTGTTAAAGTTATCCAGTCTCTCTATTCCACTTCCAGCTCTGCCTACACCATGTCCAAAGGCTCGAACAATACGTACACAACTACTGAGTAATAAATTTTAACTTTCATAGTGAAATGGCGCACAGTTGTAATTTTATTGTGATTGTCCTTGTTTTATTGTAAGAGTTCCTGTAGAATGGTTGCTTGTGAGATATTTAAATTTAAAACAGTTTAATGCGCAGAGTTTCAATATGAATTTTCATAACTTTACCTATTTCTGCACTTAATCCAGAAGGTCAAAAAGCTGCAAAACTGAAATTGGACTGGTCGGGCTATGTTTGCCGGATTCCGTAAAGCCCGCTTAAAGCAAGACTGGAGCCCTGACACATTCAGGCAGGGTCGTGGCAAAACGAGGAGAAGATGGTGGGACGCCTTGAATGGCTTCCTCAGGAGTTGGCGAGATGAGACACTATATCGGGAGAAATTAAGGGAATGGGGGGAGGCCTTTACCAGGGAGTAGGACAGTTACGGCTAGAAAAAAAAACTGCTGCAATGAAGCGTTGCTGTGTCCCGGTTTGGATGGTATGGGACGCTATAATTACAGGCGTATGAGACATGTACTACATATTTTACCATATACATATTAAAAATACGTTTGAAAGCAAAAAGAATCAACTTCAACTGAATAACACATCTTCAAAACATTTTCATATAAATCTCAACATCACGCACAAAAATTCAATACAAGTCATTCTATTGTATTCCTCAAAATATATGAACCTTCTTTTATATTAAAACAGCACAATAGAGGAACATGCTTCAAAGTTCGACATTGTAAAGAAAGATGTCTTCTTTTCTGTTCCGTGTAATTTATTCTGATTGAGTTCGTTAGACATGTTCCAACGGGCAAAATGTTTGCCTTTTTTAGGCCAAGCTTTTTTGTATTGTAAAATTGTGAAGGGAAGAAAGGCTTTAGTGTAAAAAAGGTTTTTTTTTTGCAATAACGCTTCACTGATGAGCTTCGATGGGCAGGCCTCATAGCTCGAAGAACCAATAACTGATGGGGAAGAAAGGTTCTCGAGTGTCGACCACGCGTTGGTAAGCCTCCCATCAGATGAATCAACGACATCGTCAAGGTCGCGGGTAACCGGTGGATGCGACAGGTCGCCGCTCGTTGTGGCGTTCTATGGGGGAGACTTATGTTTAACTTTGGACGTCTTTCGGCTGATCATAATGATGTTGACCTTCGCTCCGCTGATTGTCGTGAATTTTGTTTCCAAGTTGAGCAAAGTGTTATTGGGAATTTCTCAGCAGCAACCCGGTGTTTGCAAGTTGGAAGTGTGAAACTTCGTAAAGCCATTGGTCCTTTCCCTGATCTCTTCCCTGACGTTTAAAGTTGCCGTCCGATTGGACTACAAGAGTAAGGGAAGAGGGAATGCATCTGTGATTACGTATTCACTTGTGCGCTATTATATCTCTTGTTAGTGTTTAGCTAGTCTTCATTGAGATTGGTCGCAGAACCAAAGGAGAAAGCCCAGTTTCCCTACATCTCTGGGCCCACCTGTTACAGTTATGAAATTGGTGTAATTTTTTAGATAAATACACCAGGTATTGTTTGACTTAATTTCAATTAAAGTGGCAATTGCATTTCTGAGATTATTTATTTTGAATTTATAGCTAAGTTAGATTAGAAAATGCACCAAGTGACAAGCAACGATACGATTAAATCAAATATAACTGTTATTTAGCTGGTTTGTAATGAAAAACTAGTTACAGGCATTTCGTTTTATGTGTGATTATACCGAAACCTCTCTCTCTGTTTTTTGTAGTATCTACCTATACATTTGAGGTCATGTTTGACAGATGATGACAAACATGACCTCATGATGATGAAAATGCATGTATTTTAAAACCTGACACAATATCTTTTTATCCATACTGAACTAGTGAGAGTTGGAACTATGTGCAGTAAAATGCATTTTTCTCAGTTTTGCTATTGTGGTTTTAATTTTTTTTTCGTGTTTTTGTTTTATGATTTATTTATTTATTTATTTATTTAACACGCACACACTGTTTTACAGGTTGACCCCAAAACAATAGAGTGGTTTACAAAACAAAAATTAACAAGTAGGTTTACTTACTTTAAAACTAGGCTAATACTAAAAAACCTGAACACAAAATTAAAAATACTAAGCTCTATTCACATCAACTTAACAAAAAACTTAACTTAAACTTTATGATAATTTGTCTGTTTAACCTACTTCGTTTAGACCTAATATACTGCCAGAACGATTTTGGATCTTTTGAGAATTGATTTTGTATTTTAAACTTGTGTTCTTTGTGTGCCATTTCTATAGATTTTTTAATACGAGCTCTGTACTTTGAAAATTCCGAATAATCGCTATCCAGCTTTGTTTTTTTAAATTTTTTATGAAATGTAGCTTTATTCCTTAAATCTCTTAAAATATCTGCGGTATACCATTCGGGATAAACGTATCGAGAATTGTTACGTTTAGGTTTTTTCCGAGGTACACATCTATCTAAAATATCACCCAGTTTATCATAAAAATATTCAACATATCCTCCAAATCATGCATATCATAAATCATACTCCAATCAGTAGATGCTAGCATCGAATATAATAATTCGTAGTCGGCTCGATAAAAATTCCACTGCGGCCTAGCACTTCGTGCGGTGGGACTGCCGTCAACCGAGGGCGCGGGAGGGGCGGACGCGGCGGGTGCGGGACGCGCGCGCGCACAGGGCACGCTGAGCGCGAGCGGCGGGTGATGCGCGTCGACGGGCACGAGCGCGTCGTCGGCCGCCACCACCGACACGTCGCCGCTAAACCCTGTGCTCAGAACCAAATCTAATTGACGACCTAGATGGTTAGGTACTGTGTTATTTTGAGTGAACTCGCAATATGACACAAAACATTCATAATAATTTTTAACATTTACAGGACACGAATACAAATTAAAATCACCAATAACAATTATTTCTCCATATTTATCGCATAATTTTTCTATTAATCTAAATAAAGTCAAGTAGTCATTCTCAGTACTCCCCGGTGGTATGTAAACAACACAACACAAAAATAAAAATCTATTTTTAAAATAAACCGTTGCACTGACCATTTCAAATACGCAGGTGTCTATCGACGCGTCTACGATTTGTACTTGTCGCAGCTCATATCGGTGTGTGGCCACTAAAAACGCACCTCCCTGCTTCCGACCATCCGCTCGATCGCAACGTAATATTTGATACCCCAGAGGGATTATTTCCGAATCTTCTATGGAATTATTGCAACCAGTTTCCGTTATTGCACACAAATCAAAATTAATTGCCTCTATATTGGTTCGGAATTCATGCAGTTTAGTTCGCAGACCTCGTACATTTTGATAGAATATATCGATGTTATGGCTATAATATGTTTGGTTTTGTTCTGTTTGAGTTCCGAAACCAAGCCCACTCGCTGAATTCCGCATTCATTGGCCAGATTTCGGTCTGATTCAACTTATCAAAACATTTTTCCGTTACTCCAATAACAAACGACGAATAATCTCTCTCGATTTTGTGTTTAATTTTATCGACTTTAATTTGAACATCTGAGCCACATACATTTTTTACGTGATCGGATATGGCTTCAGGAGTGGTATCCGGATGCAATCGCCAAACATGTAAATATTTTCTCCGATCAGTAACTTGAATTGCTTTCAACTCCGTATTTGTTCCCACTCTAACCTCTTTAAGTTGCCTATTTTTCTTTTTATTTCGAACAGTCGTCCATCCTGATTCGATCTTCTCCACTTCATCATTAGGTGGTTCACTAGTCGGCAGTGAGCTAGTACTACATAAAGTTTTTTCTGTTAAAATTGCCGTAGACTTCGTGGCCCCACCTTTGTTTACCTTTTGCGTTTTGATGTAGGTATGAAGCGTTTTCTTAGAACCGTTCGTATTATTCTGGTGACTTACGACCTCGGCAAAAAAAGACGCAGAAGGAGGATTTCGGGGAGTATCAGCTGCTATTTCTTGAGTATGGTTATTCTGAGTTAGTTTAGCTTCTACTTTTTCTTCGAGTATCCCCATCATTTTAATTATGTTGCTCAACTCGGTTTTTGTTTGAGAAAATTGATTTAGTAGAAGCGATGTCGCATTTGCCTGGCTGTCCATGCGATATATAATGTCAGCTTTAAATTCTCTCAATTCTTCGAGTAGTAGGGTATCAGAATCCATAGTTATGGGTGAATACTGAGTCTGACTTCCGCGTAGACTAGTTACATTGTTTACAGGAGTGGTGGCATTAAAGTCAGAGCGGACCGGGGTCTCACTGTTGCCTCCTTTTGGCTTAGCACAGATACATTCCGGACATAACCAGTTCTTTTTATATGTCTGGGTGTATGTCTTAAACGCCTCTTCGTTTATTTCGAGACATGCAATATCATACCTTTTCATGCATTTATCATTGGCACATTCCATGTAACAATCCTTTATGAGTGAACGACAAGCGCCGCAATTATACGGCATTTTTATTGGTTTCGCGAACAAAAATTCAAATCTTGATGGTCAAACCGGCAAGCACTTCGCGGTTCACAGCAGCGCGATTGAGACGAATTATTTATTTTTCGCAGCCCGTCTCTTTTACTCGAGGTGAGGAGGAGCCTACCTCGGCGTTCTCGGACAGCGCGATGTCGCACTCGCGTATTATTTTTACCAAAACAGTTCACGCCACTTTAGCACTTGTTGGGCTATTTTCAAAACACTTTATGAGTCAATATTGCACAAGTTAATGCTCTAAAAAAAATTAAGCATGATAAAATAACAAAAAACACGTCTGCTACTGACCACGCTTAACGGAGAGCATTGATAAATGATAAAGTCGTTGATAAAATCACAGACAATACGAATATCGTAACAGAACACATTCACCGGCGCAAGCACAACCAAGCGAATGATCAAATCATTCGCTGGAATGATATTATGATATTAGCTTGTTTGAGGATATGTTTGACAGATGATGACATGTATTTTATAACCTGACATAGTCTTTTTATCCATACTAAACTAGTGAGTTGGAACTAAGTGCAATATAATGCATTTTTCTCAGTTTTGCCACTGTGAATTGAATTTCTTTTCCGTGTTTTTGTTTTATGAAAAAATTACGATAATTTTGCAATAAAACAGTTGACTGTAACGCGTAGGCCCAAAAGTGGTAATTCTTCTTTCAGGAGAGAAATCATTACTGCGCACAGAGAGAAAAAAAATTCATAATCCATTGCTTTTTGTGTTACAAAAAATCCCAACGTAAATAACTCAATAAATATTGTTAAATTGAGAGGGATTGTGATTGAAAATGTGTTGAGTAATTAGTCTGATTGTTAACTGCAGTAATCATTGTAAAACAAATATCGTTTACCAACCGTTTTCCTCATAACTAAAAAAACATTCTAAAGGAACCATAAAAAAGTAGGTATATTTTTTTTTATAATCATCATCTCATCATCATCATCATCATTTCAGCCGAAAGACGTCCACTGCTGGACAAAGGTTGGCGATCGCAGTATGGTTGTTACAAAGGCACAGAGAACGCTGCTGCCCATTCTCTGGTGAGTCCCTTAGTCGCCTCTTACGATACCCACGGGAAGATATGGGATGGTGCTATTCTTTACGTCCGACACCATACGGAATCATCATCTGCCTAGTCTTTTTACCGGTTATGCTTCCAGTCTAACCAGTTGCAGGTGAATACCAGTGTTTTAAAAATAGCGACTGCCTATCTGACCTCCACAACCCACTGCACTGGGTAACATGATACCCTTTGGTAAGATTGGTTATAAGACTTTCTGGTTTTTGACTAACCATAATGAATGTCAAAAATCTACGAATGATAGCCGGGACCAACACCGGAGGGGTATCGGTATGAAATTTATGGTCACCCATCCACAGATCGACCGCGGCAAGCGTAACTTAAGATTGACCGATCGATCCGTAGGCCTTTATTTTTTAATGTTCAATCCAAACTCAATATTTTTCAAGCTTGCTTCCAAGTGTATACGGTGCTTAAATATGTTTATAAAATCTGGAACGCGGTTAACACTGCACTAGTAATTTATTCCGCCATAAAACACTTCAACAATTTGAACTCGGGTGCAAATTACTTAAGAGCGCCCATCCCCATCGAACGAACTTAAACGCGAGCGTGATTGAATTTTTTTTTGTTTCAACCAACGCAAAGCTCGAAAACAAACGAGTGAATGAGAATGCGATAACATCACAGGAAAATTGGCGCGCGAAAATTTCACAAAACTTGTTCCAGGACATACGTGTTTTTGAAAAAGCCTTACAAGTTTTTGGTAAAGATGTTTGTAATTTAGAATCTCCATTAAATGTGCAAGGTTTCTATGACGCTGTTTTTTTTTTTAATTTTTCAATGTATGAGTGCATTATGACCGGCCAAAGTTCGGATAAAATTGTGCGAAAAAGTTGATTTTCGGACGTGTTTACTGAATTTGTTTCTCAAAAAAGTTTATTTTTGGCTTCATACAAACCTAGATTTAAACCACAAGATACCTGTGTGTTAAAAATATTTGGAAAATAATTTGTTATAACGTCTTAATCGCGTACGAGCGTTTGTATGGGAAATATGACGGGGTGGGCGCTCTTAAGGCATAATATCGTCGCCTTGCCATATTATAACTTTGTCTCATAAGGCTGTTCATAATATTAAACTACATATTCAAAATTAAAAGTTGAAGCCGTACGGATCGATCGCTCAAAGGTTAAGCTACGCTTGCTGAGGTCGGACTTTTAATTGGTGACCATTCATTTCATACCGAGCTCCCTCCGTGCCTCGGAAAGCACGTAAAGCAGTCGGCCCCGGCTGTCATTCGTAGATCTTTAGCAGTCGTTAAGAGTAGTCAGAAAGTCTGACAACCAGTCTTACCAAGGGGTATCGTGTTACCCAGTAACTGGGTTGTGGAGGTCCGATTGGGAGTCGCTCCGTGTGAAACACTGGTATTCAGCTGCATCCGGTTAGACTGGAAGCCGACCCCAACAGAGTTGGGAAAAGGCTAGGCAGATGATGATGATTCAAAATTAAAGTTGAATTTGTGTTTGTTTAAGCTCATTCTGTATATTCTTTCGCTAACAGCAAGCTTTAATGTTATCCCTGAGCGATAAAGGCTATATTTTATGTTAGAAAATTCGGGAACTGTAAAAAAAAACACGCGTCCTGGAAAAAAGTCCTAAAAAATATTGGTTGTCTGTCAAGTCGGTTTACGGACGATAGTTTTACGTGATAACGTCATAAAGAAACATAATAGCTAACATATATAACATAAGCAAATAATGGCTTCCGTCGAGGTGGGCGGAGCTTATTGCTTGGGACGATCATGCCTCTCTATCGCTTGTTCCGCGCCCTCGCTTGCACGCTAAGGCTCAGGTGGAACGTGATAGTTTTGCCAAATATTTTAAAAATATTTTAAAAACTTTTGGCTCAGGTGATGCTATAAGATAAATGAGTTAAATACAACCAACGAAATTATTAAAATAAACTAAGTTGAAGTCGGTAAAAAATACTTCGCTAAATCCCTACAATGATATTATATATGAGTCAAAATCAGCCTATTCAAGGCGTTCTGTCAGGGTCTGTATGCGGGGGGTCTATGGGTCAGCTACTCCAAGAGATCGCTAGATGCTCTACGCGTCCAGTATAATAATGTTTTCAGGATGCTGTCGGGACTGCATCGCTTTTTTAGTGCATCGGAGGTGTTTTCGCAAAACCGAACTGACGGTTTCCACGCTGTCGTACGTAAGAAAGTTGCTTCACTGATGCATCGAACGCGGGTCAGTAACAATAGTATCCTGAAATCAGTGGCGGAGAGCCCTTACTCTCCTGTTCTGTGGCATTTTGTAGAGAGGATGGTCAACTAAGTACCTGATCTCCTGCGTGGTCATTCTCTGTCCAACCTGCTTCGGACACTTAAGTGATCATAATATCTATTGTTTTATTATTGCCGGTTGATTTGTGTTTTGTTTTTGAAATACTAACATTAGGTATACTACAAAAGTGAGTTTTTTACTAACAAAATGGATTACATTGTAGTCCGAAACTGAATATATAAATAAATAAATAAATATTTGAAAACGATTAATTACCTACCGGCTGTACCTATAAAATCTTTGTTAAAACACTTTTTACTTATGTTACATAACACTAACAGACTGAGGCTCTTAAACTATGCAAAGTTACCAGTATCGGTTCTCAAACTTGGCGAGTACCTTATTAACATGATTGGACCAGCAAAGTGCCAAGTTTCCGTGTAAAGTCAATATTATGTATACATTATTACCTTCCGGGAGTATATACATATTGCATTATTCTCTACCAGGAAACTTGAACGTGCAACCAGTCATAATTTGAGTACAAACCCGCCATTTTATTTTCCACTACTGTAACTCTTGAAAGCCAGAATCAACAGTGGTGGACCAGAAGTTTCAAGACTACTTCGAAATTCGAACGGTGTCTCTTGGTGAATCTGCGATGATTTACTTTAAAATCAAGTGTGTACGGTTTTGAATTGGGTAGTTCATACCAATTGGTGGTATTAACTATCAACTATTTTCTTTTTAGAACGAAGTTTCTTAACGCGGCTTGCGGGTAGTGCGAATTAGTAGAAATCGTCATGTATCGAAATGCGTGTGTGTATGTGTGCGTGTATAGAGCCTACTACAAACAAATACAGTCACGTACGTAAGGAACTTCGTTCAATACGGGGGTCCCCCGACCGCACAATTTTTTTTTCAGCCCGACTTTTCCAAATGCCCCTCTACTGTCTATTCACTCCTCTCTACCAACGGCTATTTGGGACCACTCGTTGTCGAAAGAAGTCTAGATCATCCCGCCATCCAATCTATCCAACTACCAAGCTCTTATGTGTCAATAAAACTTATGAATTTTTTTTTTGACGTGATAACTTATATGATCATAACATTTATGATTAGATATGGGATGGTGCTATTCTTTACCTTCGACACCACACGGACAGCGATTTCAGACTGATATCAATCATAAGTCCAGGTTTCCTCACGATGTTTTCCTTTACCGATGCCAGTGATTTCCAAGATATACATACAATGGCCATAATTTAAAACTGTAGGTAAAAGTCACATTGATACCTGCTTGTGACTGGCGACCAGCTTAGTTCACCTAAATTTTCAGAGCGAGCTTTTTTACAGAATAGCAGTGCAGTTCTGAACTGCGATACATAGAGGGTGATAAATCATGTAAGTAGGTTTACATTCGCCGACCATTGTGTAAACCTAGTACTAACAATTGAAAAAGATTAGGTGTTAAAATATGCAAATATAACAAAAAGGCGGGTGCGAACAAATTCATTGGGTCGGTTTGTGAACATGGAGAGTCATTGTGAAGGGAATATTCTCTTTTACCCTAATTCTTGTAGAAAGTTTGGTACAAGTTATGAAAAACGTGGTTTTTCAGAAACCCGTGTACTGTAAAAGTTGCATGCATTCGGCATGCTGGTCGAAACCATTATTGGCTTCGTCTAAATACTCTGCATTCTTTCTATATTCTGTTTTTCATATTTAGAACGTAAGACTTAACGTGTGTGTTGCCAGTGATGACATATGGCACAGAAACGTGGTCCATAACTGCTGGCCTCCTAGAGAAGCTCAGGGTCACGCAGCGAGCCATGGAGAGAGCTAAGCTCGGAGTTTCTTTGCGCGATAGAATCCGGAACGAGGAAATTCGCCAAAGAACTAAGGTCATCGACATAGCTCTCAGAACATGCAAGTTGAAGACAAGTGGAAATGGGCAGGCCACATCGCTCGAAGAATCGATAACGGATGGGGAAGAAAGGTTCTCGACTGGCGACGACGAACCGGAAAACGCAGCGTTGGGACCGACGACATTGTCAAGGTCGCGGGTAACTGGTGGATGCAAGCGGCAGGTTGCCGCTCGAAGAGTATAAAAAATCTATCACTTAATAAAAATTTTTTTCTTAGTAATTTTTTATGTCAATCAATTTGTTAAGCCAGCTTCCGTCAGAGCCATAAGTACTATTCTAAAATAGAGCGATAATAACGAGAGTCGCTCTTTTATTGAAGTATCCTTTCGACGACTTCCCAGTTATGTTATTATTATACCACGTCCCGGTACCAGCAAGGTCTCGTCAAGATGAGCTCTTACAACGACACGCGTCAATAACGTAACTTAACTTGTCAGTGAAATATTTTTTGTAATCGTACCAGTACTTTCAAAAATTACTATTACCTATAAACAAATTTAAAAAACCGACAGCTTAGACCCGACCGATCGACCGACCGACCGATAAATAATTAATCTGGGTATCTTCAAGTCCGTGTGGTGTCGGACGTAAAGAATAGCACCATCCCATATCTTCCCGTGGGTGTCGTAACAGGCGACTAAGGGACTTACCAGAGAATGGGCAGCAGCGTTCTCTGTACCTTTGTAACAACCATACTGCGATCGCCAATCCGCCTGCCAAGCGTGGCGATTATAGCAAAACCCCCCCTTGGGAAGGCCTATGTCCAGCAGTGGACGTCTTAAGGCTGAAATGATGATCTTCAAGGCACGAGTGAACCGGTTCATCCTAAGCAAGCGTGTTCCACCTTAGGCCGCATCATCACCTAAGATCAGGTAAGTTGCTTCCAAACGCAAGCCTATTAGACTATAAAGAATCAAATAAACTTTCATTATCACATTCACTGTTGAACAAAGGCCTCCCCCATAACAACGGGGCTTGGCAGGCGTCTTGGGAAACGCAGTGAAGTTGTTAAATACACGGAAGCCGCTGCTGCCCGACTTCCGAATTTACCCCTAAGTCGCCTCTTACGACACCCTTGGGATGAAATGGGTAATAAACTTGACTTCTTTAAAATATTTAAATGTTATTGTTTCCGCTCCCTTCCATCACTTGCACTACACCTTCACTTGAGACTCGCCCTCATCAGATCCACAAATTGCTACATCTATCTCCTTCAGTGTCTTATTGTAAGCGTGTTAAGGAGATTCCTCGCTTTTTATTTCCTTTGTTTTACTTTCACTTCTGTCGGCTTTTTATTTATTAAAGATTTATGCTTGCGATAGGTTTTGATTGATTGGAAAAGGGGTTTTTATTTGAGCTACTTTATTCGTATTATTTGTTAATACCTTTTTGTCTTCGACTTTGTCTACGCGGATTTTCTTAGAGATTCTGTTTTTTTTTGTTGTCGTTTATCAGACGGTTTTTTTTTTTGCTCAGAACCCTATATTTTTTTAGCATCAGCTGCAGTGAAAGTCCCGTCAAATTTCATCGTCATTCGTATCAGAGATTGGCCGGAACAAACCGATAGACAGACAGAAAAAGAAATATGGTTTTATGATATAAATACCGATTGTACTTTCATAATACATTTTGACATTGCAAACAGACACTTCAATTCTATTTATTCGTATAGAAGATTTACGTTAACGGGATGTTTAGATGGATTTGATAAAGAGTTCAAAAAGCAAGTTATCATTTAATAATTAATGACAAGCATTTGCTCGCGACTTCGAAGAGAATGTCTGTTATCGTGAATGCAGACGAAGTCGCGGGTTAAAAAATAGCCTGTGTCTTTTTCCAGTGTTCACGCTATCTTCATACCAGCCATTTCTGACATTTTGTCGTGGAATAGTAACAGACAGAGTTACTTTCGCATTTTTAATATTAGTAAGGATTTGTTGTTTATATTACTGTCTGCGCGGACAGTCAACCAAGACAACCGCCGGTATACCGTACGACACCCGCGCATTTCCAGTGCTGCAGCAAGTCGGCACCAAACGCTTAAAAGAGCCTTTTAAACAAAAGGCAAAAGATAAGGTACGAACAAAATAAACAGACAAGCTATTGTTATTGACAGAAAGATCTCGAATTTTATCTTTTTCGGTTGGCAAGCTTGAAATTTAACAAAAATATTTGTATAAGATTTTACTTTTACTACTACCCTTTTGGGCTTACGAAGAAACACAGTTTGAGGAGATAAATTGTAAAGTTGGTGTACAAGGATATCATGAAAATCTTAATGGTTTTCTCTGGTAAGAAGTTGTTCAAGAAATCTTTCGAGAATTTTGACATATTTCAAAGATTTCATCTTGTTTGAGAAACTGTAAAATTTGAAACATCACAACTGTCTTGGATCACGCAACGAAATTAATCAGAAAAGAACGGTGAAGGATTAAGAAAAGCATATTTTTCACTTTCTTCCCTTCATATCAACGAGACAGAACCGAACTAGGCCAATAGACACAAAGGGTTTTTTTTTTACTGACATTATATTTTAAACGTGCTGACATTGTGTTTAAAACAGTTTTAACATTATTTTAAACACTACATTATTTTGAAAACTGTTTGATATAATTTTTAAAAACTATTTGACATCTAAATTTAGGTCTATTTGACATTACACTTGAAGTTTTGGAATTTTAATTTAATTAATCATAGTTCTTTGTATTTGTATGTGTATGGCATGTGTACCTATATTCAACACAATGTAAATTGTCTTTATGAATAAATGAAATGAAATGACTTTTTCATATGGGGGAAGCCCAGTTGCGAAGCACCACGGATTACAATTAACATTTTAATTATAGTGGGTCCTAAAATGCAATATGAAATACCAGAAGATGTGTTTGATAGTAACAGTTGGTTTAAATATAAAAAAACACTAGAAGAATAGGTTAGAAAGAAGTACTAACACCGAATTGTCACCTACAGAATTAAAAGATATACTCTTTTAATTCTGTTCCTTTGTGTAACCATGTGTGGTCACAGAGACTGTACCTAACTACTTTTATTATTTACTTTGCATTTCTCAATATTATGTAAGTGAACCGTAATGTTCTTTTTTGAGAAATAAATGTCTTTAAACCGAATATTGTACAACTGCAAAGTTTGTCTATATTTTGGAACGAGCAAATTTTAGAGACTATTGGTCCGACTTAAAAAAATGTTTTTGTGTTATAAGGCCCAAAGAAGGTTATCCATACTAATAAAACGAAAAAATGAAAGCGCGCGAAAGTAACTCTGTCTGTTACTTTTTCACGACGAAACGCTGAACCGATTTTGATCAAATTTGATAAGAAGATAACCGACATTTACGCGGACAGTCTTTTTTTTTTTTTTTACTATTAAATAGGCTTGAGTTTGACCGCAATTTACCTGATCGGAAGTGATAATGCGGCCTAAGTTGGAACACGCTTGCCTAAGATGAACCGGTTCACTCGTGCCTTGAAGATACCCAGATTATACTTATCAGGGAACAGAGAGGCGGGCAAGGAATTCCACAGTCTGGCAGTTCGCACAATAAATTTGGAGTCAAAGCGCTTGGTTCGAGACCGTGGAACTTCAACCATATAGCGGTTACGTTTCGCCGTATCTCTGCTCGTCCGATGATGGAACGGGGATGGGGGAATTAAATTGTGCAATTCCAAAGCACACTCTCCGAAATGTACCCGATAAAAGACCGAAAGGCTAGCAACGGTGCGGCGATGTTCAAGGCTCTGGAGCTTAGCCCTAACCAGGGAGTCGTTGTTAATGAGCCTCTTGGCACGTCTATCGATGACTTCCAATGCCTCCAGTTGGTATTTTGCTGATCCATCCCAAAAGTGCGAACAGTACTCCATGCACGATCGAACTTGTGCTTGGTATAAGTTGAGCAGCAGTTCAGACGTGAAGTCGAGGGCAAAAGCTAGTCCATACTATCCATACTTAATATTAAAAATGCGAAAGTAACTCGGTCTTTTACGTTTTCACGACGAATCGGCTGAACCAAATTTGATATGGAGAAAGCTTGAAGCTTGTAGCAATTCTGATAATTTAAGAGAAATAAAAGGCTATGCAGAATTGTACGAATTGAATTTAATAGCTCTCACACGAAAGATAAAATGTGATGAGTATCAAAAACAATTGTTAGTATAAAAATAAGAACTGACCTAAACGCACTAGGATTAGGCAGAGTTTCCAGGAGGATTATGATCCACAGCCTGGCCGGCGTACAGGATCAGCCGAAGAGGAGACTGACGCGATCAGCTCGGAGACGGAGGTCACCCAGGCGGTCTCAGTAGGAGAACCCGCCCTCGGAGCATAGGCACGCGACAGCTCGGCTTAACCCGCTTAACCGACTCCCGGTTGCAGGCTGGTAGACTTGTAGTCTCTAGTAAGTAGATTGGTAGACTTCAGCAACGTAAGCGTATGGGTAATCAGCGTGTTACCCAAGCGACAGCGAGATCTAGACCGCCTCCTTGACAGGTTTTGTTTTCTGACCGTTCTTCCGAAATTCGTAAAAAATCCAATTATGAATCTTCTTTCTGGAACGGTCATTGGTTTTCCAAAGCGAGGTATTATAATACCGGCCAGACTTAATAATTGTCGAATACCAATAATTTTTTTATATAAAATTAGTGCGAATTAGATCTAAAGAAACACGATAATACAGCGGGTGTTCAGCCGTTTAATATCTAACACAGACAAACAAGCTTACAAGATCAACAGCATGGAGGATTTACGTTAGTAGCCGAAAACTTTTAGAAGTAATGTTGACAACTGTCATTGACAAACATGTCAAAGCAAAACATTATTTATTTTTCAGGTTTGTAAATATTAATTTGATCCAATTATACAGGAATATAATACAAAGGATGGCGACAGGAACAGCATAAAAAAACGTAAGTAGATAATACACATTCTATTCATAAGAATCTACAAAAACAAATATTATAAGATGTAAACATAACGTGCGATGAATGATTTCATGCTTATAAAAAGTAAATATAGTTTTCAGATTAGACCGAAATACTATAAGCTCAAGAAAGGACATAGGCATTTTTAATCCGCGACTTTGTCTGCAACCGCTATAACCGATATTCACACGAACAATTTAAAACATTTGAATGTTTTGGATTTCTCTTCACTTACATTGTTTTCACATATAGAAGCAACAAGAATAATGTAGCCTGGATTTTGTAAAAGCTTGATTGAAAATAGTGTCCGTGGAGTTTCTTGCTCGTTCTTCTCCATAGAGACCTACCCTACGTTTTGGAACGAGCTACTAGCTTCAACTTTCTGACTAACTAACTGACTCTTTGACTATTCAAAAGTGCCTGCAAATGGTTTAATTGAAATAAATGCTTTGACTTTGACTTTAAAATGTCGCGGGCAAAAGCTAGTAGGCTTGCTTTTTTTTTAAATCTACCAAGCCGATGTTGGTACATTGGAGTGCAAACACAGATTTCGAAACGTGTTTTAGTTGAATAATGATTAACTGTGCTTGCTCGCGGGGAGATCGTTAGACCGTCCAAGAATAAAGTGCGTCACTCACCTGCTAACCTCCAGTGGCTTCTTGAGGGAATCCTGTGCTGACGATGTGAGGCACGTGGTGGCGTGGTGTGACAGGCCGGTCCGATTATTTGTTCATAAATTGGTGCACCAAAGTCTGTACTGCACTATATGAGCCTTCAGGGATCACACTCAGTCCAGATAGAAGCCCTTTAGCGACGATTAACCCTCATCCACGGATTTTAAACCGGGAGCGCGCACTTAGGCAACTTGAATTCCTGCCATCTTGGATTCGACGGCCCACGGCAGCAGACCAGTATCTAACCAAAGACGGGTGAAACTGCGGAATATAGGTAGAATAAGTATATTGATGTATGTGCATATCTGTAAGTTTTTCAAAAATAAATAAAATCGTGTAACTTCATGCTATAAATCCTAGATTTTTTGTCAATATTATCCGACATCCTATCATCAACCATGCAGAAAATCCTTGCTTTTTATCTGTAGACATTTTACATTTTCAACGTGAAAATGTATCTGAAATAAATGTAGAATATAGCACAGACAAGTGAGCAAGACAACTATCTTATCGTAAACAAATTGTGTAGACTCTTGGGAATACAAATCCGATCCCCTTTTTGTTATCCTACAGTAAGCAGGTTTGTTACAAAGGGATATAGGATAGGGTTCGTAAAGCTTTAAGAAATAGTATCACTATTCTGTGAAGTTCATTTAAATCCTCACTCAATTGAGCGCACACAATTCGAAAGCGAACTCATTTGTTTTTAAAGTCAGTCAATCATCGCGGATTCACAACGAGACACTGTTCGAATTTCAAAGTGATGTCTAGTGTTGTTCGGCCGACTTTGAATTTCATTCCATCAGACAAAATACAAATTCTGCTTCATTTTGAGTCAAAGTCGAATCATTTATTTCAATTGACCATTAAAAGACTATTTTTTCTTATAAATCTTTTCGTTCCTAAGAACGAATAAGTTAAAAAATAAGTTTAATTTAGTTGCCCCTACTGTAGTTTCGTATTTTGAAAACAAAAGGCAATGAAACTACAGAATTCTTACGTCTTTTCTAATATTATAAATGTGAAAGTAACTCTGTACGTTGCGCTTTTACGATGAAAAGGCTAAACCGATTTTGATAAAATTTGGTAAGAAGATAGCTTAAGCCCTGTGAAAGGGCGTAGGCTACTTTTTAATTCGCGACTTTGTCTGCATCCGCGATAACCGACATTCACACGGGCAAAATTGCGGGCAAAACTTAGTATACTCTACAAATAAAAAAAAAATATTTTACAAATTTTGTATATGACTCTGATTGGTATACGTGCTTGCTGCTGCAAAATATCCCCAGATATTATATTAACCAGAAAATCTTAACGATAAAATATTTTATTTACATTTTTATCGGATATCTACATAGAAATAAATGAGGTGTCCTTTACAACTCCGAACACAGTCATAAAGTACGTGAGGTCATAGCAAATCCAATATAGCCGACGCTGAAATATATTTTACTTTATAAAATGAAATATTTCAAGTAGCTCTTGCCTGTGACTTGGTTTGCATACAAACTTCAACGCTTTGTTGAAAAAGGGGTTGAATTTCAGAATAACCTTTCTTATTAAACCCCTTTGAGGAAGTTATAACTTAGCAAAATACACGATGGAAAGGACGTTGTCACGAACATTTTATATTATGGGTTCAGTACATTCCAGAAAAAAAATCAACGCTAGGGTTGACATGTTGGATCAGTCGTCATCATCATCATTATCGTCAACTGGTAGACGTCCACTGTTGGACAAAAGCCTCCCCAAAAGGGGGGGTGTCATAATCCCCACGATTGGCAGTGTCATGGGGATCGCAGTGAAGTTGTTAACCTTCTACGACACTCTCGGGATGAAATGGGTCGGTGCTATTCTGACCCAGTTACCCCGCGGTTGGTAGAGTCAGTTATCCCAAACAAAATCAGATAAAGTACCTATCTTTATTTCCTTTGGATTTCCTCTCTCTCTACATTCATCCACTTTTACATTCACATGCGGTACAATATGAACTTTCCAAAAACAAGTCCATTAATCTAAATCGACCAAAACAAACCATGAGTTAACCAAAATCCACCGTAACATTTTTAACGCTCCAAAATTGACCTTGAAACGATCTTGACTAAGTCGAAAACCGCCAAAACACCACTTCTCAGCTGAAAAAGCGATCACTCGACAAAAAATATGCAAAAATTATTCTTTACCAGCACTCAACGACTCATGAATGATGAGAGGGATCTCCTAAGAGGCTGTGGAGGATCAAAAGAGGTTCATAATGGCTTCCTTATGATGTTACACGTCGGGAGATACGAGGAATTAGATTTGATGTGGTCTGGAGTATGAATATTTTACAGCTGTTTCAGTTATTTCACACGGTGGGTTTATTAATTTTGTATATTTAGCTTCTCTGGAAGACTTACAGCTATAATTATATAACGTATAAAATATAAAAATCCTGACACATACGAACATTCATTGTAGCAGTGGCGGCGGTGTGTTTCATTTTCGTATTTATTTACCTTTGAGTACCTTTGCTTACGCAGCGCTAGCGCCAAGTAAATTAACGGCTTTTGGTGGAACTACTCAAGGTTTTTTTGACAGTTCACATTATTATAATTATGAAAAACGATATTCGCTAAGCAAATGGCAAATGGTAAAGTTAGACAATATCATAACTGTTCAAGTCATCTTAACAACTACTGGAAGAACGGAACTTCCTATCACAAGTATAATTCTTACTTAAATGGAAATTCCCTGAAGACCAAATGTAGGCAAATGTATTCTTAAGTTATTGAAATAGAGTTAGTGTTTTTGTTCCTAAGATAAAACACTATCTCTATCTATTATCTTTATCTTTACTAAATCAAAATCAGTTGAGCTATTTGGGAGGTACGATGCCACAGACAGATACCTACACACGTTGACTTATAACAACACTCGGAAACCACACCTAGATAAAATTCTTACAAAAATTAATCGTTTTATATTTGTGCTAAAACGAATTTTAAACAAACTGTTAACCATGATACTGCAATGCTGGCTTATTGTTGGCTGCTGGTTTATTGTATGGGTCTTTGTTACCTGAATTAAATGATTATTATTATTATTTATTATTACCATGGGTATGTATCATCCGGCCTTCGATACGGTATGGATACGGCTAGTATGGGGTAACTCAGTAAATTCTGACAGAGTTTTTAAACCTCAAAAAAGATGTATCCGTGCAATTTGTGGACCTCACTTTATAGACAGCTGTAAGCCACTGTTCCAAAAACTTCAAATTCTGTCTTTGCCATGTATATATATATATATTTGAAATATGTATCTTTGTTAAGAAAAACTAACTATAACTTATTTGAAGCTACCACTGACAGGCCAAATAGCCGAACTAGGCATAAAGATAGACTTCGGCTGCCACCAATAAAACTAAAATTACTGAAAAGAAATGTATACTACACGTCGATTATTATTTGCAATCATTTACCTAATAGTTTCCAAGACGTACCTCTGATAATATTAAAAATAAAACTTTTCAAACTACTTCTATTTAAAAGTTGTCTTAGAAGACAAGTCAATAGAATCTGTTCTTTGTATTTAAATTAGACTAATTGACATTGCTAATTGCAAAAACATTTGCACGTCATTTTATGGCAGGATATGCTGAAATAAAATTAATGTAATACCTTAAGTTGGACTTTTTACAAATACCGGGTTGTGGCGTAATTGTATTTGGTTTAATCTAGAAATACTTGGAAATGAAAGCACTGATACTTGGAACTGGTTTATATCTAAGATGCTTTTTAGGTGTGCCTGTGACAAGATCAGACTAAGTAATCCTAATGTCAAATCTAAAACAATACAAGTCTACGATTTGAACTTATTCTAGAAGCTTGCTGAGTGATCTGTCATAGAGTATATTATTATGTAATGGCTATTATCTCAGAAACACATCACATCTCTACAGTACCATATTCGAGCAAATAAATATTTTTGATTTGATTTGATTCGGTTTTCGTCGGTTGTAAAAAAAATAGTAAGTGTGAGCAAATAATAAGTCTTATTTTCTAAAAAACATTTTTTATGACTTAATAGATATTTGTTGCCTATATAAAATGAAATTATATTATTATTATTAAGTTCACTTGTGGGACAGCACAGTTTAAATATAATAATAAGTTCACATGTCACCTCTCTCTAGTAAGCGAACACAATTCAAAAGTGAAATCATTTGTTTTTAAAGATAATCATCTCAGATTTACGAGATACCGTTCGAATTTGGAAGTGATGTTTAGAGAATAACAGTACTGGAACACAGAAACGCTGCGTTTGTAACGTACGTGTGATAATACATATCTAATAATAGTATGTATGCTATGTGCAATAGATACCATGTAGGTAGAGTGGTGTTTTATTTCTTTATGTTACGATCGATTGATACACATTTCTCTACTATGCAGAAAAATAATTATAAATTTTTTCACTATGGTCTTCCAACCGGGTTAAAATGGTTGAAAAATTGAAGAATAAACTATAATAGAAATTCACCAATCGACGTTTTTGTCGATAGCCTACACAGGCACATCACCAACTCGTCGCGAGACACAGCGGCCGTTATACTACGCGATGTGTCCGCATAAATTAAGTATCATGGTGATTTATACATTGCTTGTCCCAGTCACTTAGCGACATGCTTAGATAGTGGTTAAGCAGCAATGTATTTACTGCAAGAATAGTAGAGTCGCTGGCTGTGATATTTGAAAACAAACAAAAAACGTAGTAAAGTCAAGAAATATTTTACACGATGATTTGTTTTTCCTGATTTTAAAGACGAATATAGTAAAATAGTTGTACCTACATATGATTAGTAGTTTCATAACTTACAAAGTTTTTATTTTCATTTCGGTTTTTACAGGAAACCATTAAACAACACGGCATTCTTATATTTTGTTACGATCGCGGTTAAAAGCACACTAGGTCGCGGAGACGGCCTTTTGCACAATTTAGGTACCTACCTACCCCTCGGGCCTCCCGCGCCGGCACAGACATGCCACTTCTCCTGTTTTTTAGCTTTCTATGATAGTGATACTTACTTCTTACGATAAACTCTGAATAAATTTGTTGGTTGAACTCTTTCACCAAAGTAAAAAGACACAGGTTTGGCTTTTTGGCCAAAAATAGAATTTCAAACAAAGCTAATCTTAGCTCCCTTGAACAAATTAAACCTCTTTGAAGACAATGCTCTTTAATTAGCAATTAGGACGCCTGTAGATAACCAAGACGGATTAAATTAGTTAGGTTTTTCTTAAACCCTTTCCTTTTTAATTAAATGAAAATGTTAACACTTTTTTTAACAAGATTAACTCATTGTATGCTTTAAGATTAAAAATTGGTAAGAGCTCTGCCTCATTAAGACGCCATGGCGGCGTCGCCAGTGGCGCAGGCCTGGCTACTTCTGGCATCCGATGGTCGCCAAGTCGAGTGGCCATGGCGTCTCGACACGTCGACAGTCAGTTCGATTACGTCGTCAGGAATGGATGTAGAAGAAATCGCACTTCTTTGTTATGATCTACGTCGCAGAAAATGGAAAAAGAAAAGAAGAAAAAGAGAAACTATGGGTTCATCCTTATATATCAGATAGAAGCCGAAGTGGTATTTTTTTTAAACTGTATGGAGATTAACGAAAATATCCTGATTTTTTTTATTATTATTTATCATTATTATTATAATATTACATATTACACATTACTTACAACAATATCAACTACTATAATCCGTTCAAGCGTCCAAAACGGCGGTTGACTGGCGACTGAGTGAGCGAGGGTCAGTTTACTCGTGTACACTATAGTGGTAACGTCGCCAGGCCGCCAGTGTATCCAGAAGGGAGCTGTAGCTCGTGGCCACGTTTCCAACTTGGCGACGATGCCAAACCGTCGCCAAGTGAGTTAGGTACTATACATTTCAATATTAACTGCTTGGATACGTAGCGGCGACGACGTCGCCATGGCGTCTTAATGAGGCAGAGCTCTAAGACCACTTATTCACCAGACTGTGGTATCGTATAGTTCTCATAATACATATAGTTCTTATCTTAGTTTAGGCACAGTTTAGGCCTGGGTTTTTATCTCGGTCAGAAGCAGAGAGGGCATTGCCTTCCAACGTGGCAATGCCGCCAGTCTCTTGAGCACATGACGGCGATGTTGAGGATTTTTTTAAGGCTTATTGTATTCATTTTTAGTTTCATAGTTTTAGGTTTTTCATTTCAAATACCTATTCGTGTAAACATTGTACACTAGCTTATGCCTGTGACTTCGTCCGCGTGAATGTGGGTAATCGCGGATTAAAAAGCAGCCTATGTCCTCCACCAGGGTTTAGCCTATTTTTCCTAACAAATTTAATCAAAATCGGCTCAGCGGTTAATCGTTAAAGTGTTACAGACAGAGTTACTTTCGCACTTATATTATTAAAGTACGGAATGGATTATTAATAAATTAAAACTAACGTCCAAGATTTTCCCTTTGTTATAAAAAAAATACATTACGTTTTCGCTGTTGAACCTCTATGAAAACATGCAATTACCATATATAGTTCATTACAGAAAACGTAGCAGAAACTTGCAGTATTTCATCGACGCTATCGCGAGCAATTGCACTTTTTACCTTATAAAAGGGGTCGAACGGTTTGAACGTTCACGTGACCGGACCTATATCGGGGCTATATGCAAATCCTGTCAATATGTCCTACTGCCCGTATTTCAGGCTTCGTGATGTGAATTTTAAGTTGTGAATTCTGAATGTTTTGTTTTGATTTGATGTTAAAGTTTTTTATACCACAGTCAAAACTCTTAACCTGTCAAAACTACTTTTGACTACAAAAATCAGTCAATAGGTAGTACTTTTGAACGGTTTTAAACCGACTTCAAAAAGGAGGAGGTTCTCAATTCGGTTGGTTTTTTTTTTATGTATGTACATCGGTTACTCCGAGATTTATGATCCGATTTAGGTGATTCTTCTTTAGTTTGATGCGGAATTGTTGCCATTTGGCTTACTACAACTTAACATTATTTAGCCCAGTAGTTTTCATTTTATGAACATATTTTATTTTTTATATATATCGGCGCAACTACAAAAGTGCATCTGTTATAAGGATCAGAATAATTGAGTTTAATGATTTAATTAGTTGATTAATTACCAACTGATCACTTTGAGTTAATTACGATGTAAAATTAACGTTAAACAACACGTAACCATTTTTCTTATTATAATTCAAATATTTCAATACTAAACCTAAAACTTGAGTACACGTGCACGAGCCTTATAAATACGGGCGCACGCCAGTGCTCGAGGCATTCAAGCTCGAGCCGCCGGACAGTGCGGGCCTCTCTAGACGTGGTTATACTGCCCGTTGAATAAACCAAGTTTGTAACAAGTCAAGACGTTTTCATTTAATGACCCATAAATAAGTGATCATCATGACGACAACATTTGTGACGTCAGCTATGGTGACGTCACTCTTGTAAGGACCCTACGGAGGACCCTGCTCCGTCATCAGAAGTGGGATAGGCTCCATTGCCTATCTAATCATGGTGTCGTGCGAAAAGCTTCATGAATCATGTCCATGACGTCACTGGATGCTACGGATCGCCACATCGGAGTGTTGACCAAGAAGTGGGTGACGCTATTACTCCAGGAATCGACCGAGCGGTTAGACATGTTGAAAGGGGCGTTGCAGACCTCGAGAATGATTTGAGGATGACACCGCAAGGTTACCCATGACCAGCAGCGTTGTGCCCCACAATCTGGTGATCAGTTGACCGTATCGGCGGGAAAGCAATCACATATTGAGAACGGCTGCAAATACAGCCAAACCACGACCTATAGGGTGAAGATGACCCAAAAGATAAGTAGCTCAATTCAATAATTCCAAATAACCTTTAACGCTAACTTATCTACGACAACCTTCGAGAACTGACACTTAAATGTGACCTTACTTTACATTGATTTTGACTTATCTACGAGAACCTCCGAGAACTCTACGAAAACCTCCGAGAATTAACACTGACTTTGACTTGACTTTGATGTGACTTTAACTTAACTATGAATTATCTACGAGAACCTCCGAGTACTCTACGAGAACCTCCGAGAATTCTACGAGAACCTCCGAGAACTTTACGAGCACCTCCGAGAACCTATTAACCTTGTAAGCATTGATGTGCTGAAACTTACAGAGGTACTACTCAAATAAAGTTTTTCTATTCTTGCAGATATCACAACGAGAACCTTCAAGTATCTTACGAGAACCTCCGAGAACTGTACGAGAACCTCCGAGGACCCTACGAGACCCTCCGAGAACCTCCGAGAGCTCTACGAGAACCTCCGAAAACCTACTAACCTTGTAAGCATTGATGTGCTGAAACTTACAGATGTACTACTCATAGAAACTTTTTATATTCTTGCAGATATCACAACGAGAACCTTCGAGAACTCTACGAGAACCTCCGAGTACTCTACGAGAACCTCCGAGAACTCTACGAGAACCTCCGAGAACTCTACGAGAACCTCCGAGAACTCTACGAGAACCTCCGAGAACACTACGAGAACCTCCGAGTACACTACGAGAACCTCCGAGAACACTACGAGAACCTCCAAGAACTCTACGAGAACCTCCGAGAACTCTACGAGAACCTCCGAGAACTCTACGAGAACCTCCGAGAACTCTACGAGAACCGCCGAGAACTCTACGAGAACCGCCGAGAACTCTACGAGAACCTCCGAGAACACTACGAGAACCTCCGAAAACACAACGAGAACCTCCAAGAACTCTACGAGAACCTCCAAGAACCTCCGAGAACTCTACAAGAACCTCCGAGAAACCCATGAGAACCTCCGAGAATCTCCAAGAACCCTACGAGAATCTCCGAGAACCCTAAGAGAACCTCGGAGCACCCTACAAAAACTCAAAGGACCGAGAAGACAGGACCGGACAATGAGAATCAAAGAAGGCTGGTGCTGAGCGCGCACCGCCTGTCAGTATGGCCGTATCGGCGCAACTACAAAAGTGCATCTGTTATAAGGATCAGAATAATTGAGTTTAATGATTTAATTAGTTGATTAATTACCAACTGATCACTTTGAGTTAATTACGATGTAAAATTAACGTTAAACAACACGTAACCATTTTTAACCCCCGACGTAAAAACGACGGGGTGTTATAAGTTTGACGTGTCTGTGTGTGTGTGTGTGTGTGTGTGTGTGTGTGTGTCTGTCTGTGGCATCGTAGCTCCCGAACGGATGAACCGATTTTGTTTTTGTTTTTTTTATTTGAAAGGTGAATTAGTCGGGAGTGTTCTTAGCTATGTTTGATGAAAATCGGTCCAAGATGGCCGCCGCTACAAAATAGCTAATCACATATTTTTTCACAAATCCATCAATATGGGTATCAAATGAAAGGGCTTCACCAGTAGAATACTTTACACTATGATAAATTTCAAGGCCAAGATGACCGGCACCACAAAATGGCGAATTATATATACCAAACGCATTCTCAGGGTGATATCTTTAATATAAAAAAAGATCCATGTGACGAAATACAACTTTAGACGTATCTACAACTTCTCAAAACCAGACTAAATTACATTTAAAAACTTTCAAATAAAAATTAAATTAAAAATTTAAAAAACCCCCAACGCAAAACATAAAAGCAATTATTTAAAAAGTAAAAAATAATATCTTTTGTTGAGCCATCAAATGTTTGTTCGTTGAAATGGCGCTATAATGTCGCGGCGGGGGTACCCCGCTAAGTCGGCAATAGCTAAATAGGTAAAATAGCGAACTCATGGATTTGCAATGAGATTTGACTTACGGGGTACCCCGCCGCGACTTTATAGCGCCATTTCAACGAACAAACATTTGATGGCTCAACAAAAGATATTATTTTTTACTTTTTAAATAATTGCTTTTATGTTTTGCGTTGGGGGTTTTTTAAATTTTTAATTTAATTTTTTTCTTATTATAATTCAAATATTTCAATACTTAACCTAAAACTTGAGTACACGTGCACGAGCCTTATAAATACGGGCGCACGCCAGTGCTCGAGGCATTCAAGCTCGAGCCGCCGGACAGTGCGGGCCTCTCTAGACGTGGTTATACTGCCCGTTGAATAAACCAAGTTTGTAACAAGTCAAGACGTTTTCATTTAATGACCCATAAATAAGTGATCATCATGACGACAACATTTGTGACGTCAGCTATGGTGACGTCACTCTTGTAAGGACCCTACGGAGGACCCTGCTCCGTCATATATATATTTTTGTTTGACCATGCATAACTTTTTTCAGTGTAGTCCGATTTCGATGATTCTTTTTTGTATTGATAGTGTATACTTCAAATTTGGTCCCATAAAAAATTCAAGAAAATATTCCACCGCTAAGGGTTCAAAATTAAGGGATGACAGATTTTTTTAGTGTCGCCGTTTCGTAATTAAGTTCTATGATGTAGGCACTAAAAAGCGATAAAAAAAAATAATTTTAACAAAAAAGACAACCGCCTTCAAAAAGTATAAAATAACTTTCAATTCGCAAGTCGGTGGCAATACAAAACAACAAGCAAAACCAAAGCCGCCGCCTAGCGAATTGAAAGTTATTTTATACTTTTTGAAGGCCGTTGTCTTTTTTGTAATTTTTTTTTTTATCTCTATATAGGTATACTAGAGGGCCTGGCAGACGTTGTCTTGCAACCCGACTATAGCGCCACCTGCCGGGTCCAATTGTAAATCTAAACCATTCTCGAATCCACTGGAACACACACAAACAAATTCAGCAAAATCGGTCCAGCCGTTTAGGAGGAGTTCACTTTCATACACACGCACAGAAGATTTTTATATATAAGATAAAAGGCGAAAGTGATTGACTGATGTATCAACGCACAAGCCAAACCCTTAAGGCTAGAAAATTGAAATTTCGTACACCTATTACTCATATGACGAAGGCATCCACTAAGGAAGGATTTTTTTTTAATTCAACCCCCAAAGGGGTGAAATAGGGCATAAAAGTTTGTATGAAACTTTTTATATTCCTTGGATATATTTGCATTACCTACTACCTACTACTACTTGGTAGGTAGGTATAGGTAGGGTAGGGTAGGTAGGTAGATAGGGACAGGACAACGTCTGTAGGGTCAGCTAGTCCTTAATACTTAGAAACCCATTATGTTGGTAGGTTTTTTTTGTGACTTTATTAAAACTGTTGTTTTGTAGTGATTCTCATAACAAGGGCGTTCCGTATTTTTGTTTTCGTAACGCAAACGCGTTTTTTCTTAATAAGGGTTTTGACTGAAGCCAGTCAAAAGTAGTTTTGGATGGATAGCACCTAAGGATAACGTAGCTTCCTCTTGTGAAAGAATTTTTAAAATCGTTAAAATACTCATATGAGTTCATACATCACAAAAAAAAAATTGGTTATCTGTAAAGTCGGTTTACGGACGATAGTTTTACGTGATAACGTCTTAAAGAAACATAATGGCTAACATATATAACATAAGCAAATAATGGCTTCCGTCGAGGTGGGCGGACCTTTTTGCTTGGGCCGATCGTGCCTCTCTATCGCTTGTTCCGCGCTCTCGCTTGCACGCTCAGGCTCAGGCGGAACGTGACACATTTTCGTGCGTGCAGCCGTTGTTCATCGATTTATCACTCACACAATTTTTTAACTGCGTTTGGTCAGTGATAAACGCTAAGGTGGTGTACACAGTACGAGTACTTTTTAGTCTACTCAACTCATACTTCCCGTACTGTGCAGACGTGCTCTTACTTGTGACTGTATGCTCAAATACGACAGATGAAGCCGCAGGTATAAACTAAGCGAACTTCTAAGAAGCGCAGTGTGAACGCGCATTTACATTTCTAAGGAATTGTTTACGCCCACTAATCCTAAAAAAGTTTTTTTTGTCTTTGTCATTTGTATGATAATGTGTGATAGAGAAGGCGCTATACTAACTCGTCTCCGTGAATACACTTATAGGTGTAAAATTCCAATTAGAAACTATTACTATTACATAATCGGTAACGTAACATATTGAGTTAGAGCTGAAATGCTTATTAATTAGACTTTTAGGGTAGATCGTGATTAATTATTAAGAATTTTGTTGTTACTAATAAAGTACATAAAAATACTTCTAGGTACTTTTGCTACCTCAATTGACTAATTGCTGATTTCAATGAATCTCAAAACCCAATTTAATAATAAACTAGCTTTTACCCGCGACTCGTTCGTCGTCGTCTGTTGTAGACGAAGTCGCGATTTAAAAAGTTACCTATGTCCTTTCAAGTTTCATCAATGCAAACGTAACGGACAGAGTTACTTTCACATTTATAATATAAAGTATATGTATATATGGATTTTGTAATCTGAATCAAATAAATTATTAAAGTATGGAAGTATGGATCAAAAATGTATCCGGGGGATTTTTTTTCTGGGCTAAAATCAAGTGCATTTTCAGACAAGTTATGTTCTGAATTGATTAATTGATGGTACATACAAACATATAAAAAAGAAATTACACGTAGCGTGTTGAGTTGTTGACGATTTATGACCGTTAAGACTAGAGTTTTAAGTTATTTCCCGTCTAAAGTAGTCCTAATGGCCGCGTTCACTTAGCAATCGGCACGGTAAGTATTTTATACCACTTAACTGCTGTCCGTGACTTTGGCTGGGAAGGTAGAATTAAGCCAAAGTCCAAAATTATGCCATGGGAACACAAGAAAACGGGATAAAAATTTATATGTTCAATACTAGCACATTGTTTGCGACTTCGTCCGCGTGAATCTTAAGGATCCCTAATTTTTTGATGATGCAATATAGCCTATAGCATTCAGGGATAACGTGGCTTCCTATTAGTGAAAGAATTTTTGAAATCGGTTGAATAGTTTCGGAGATTACCCCCTACATACAAACTTACAAACCAATTGTACCTCTTTATAATATTAGTATAGACAATAGATAAGCGAGTATATGCTATTGGCGGGCACACGTCCAGGGCCTCAAGTCTGCTATTAAAATAGTGTCAGAATGGTCTATCATTGATTTTATAATGGTTGATTTTGACAAGTTTGGTAATCTACTAGTATAATGGCGTTATTATGACCTTCCAATGGTCAACCACTGACACGCTACTGAAATAAAAGAAATGATATAGAATGGTAATCTCGTACAAAATGACAACTGAATGACTAACTTAGGCGGTAGGTAATCTGCTAAAATTTTGACAATTCCTTTGATCAGTGACCTACCATTAGAAACGTCATTGTGCGACCGACCAATGATCGACCATTATGAATTTAACAGATTACGAACTTTTAGAAAAATGACAATGGGATCGTGTTGGAATGACGAAATTATAAAAATAGCAGACTTGGCCCCCTGCTATGCCACGCCAGGAATAATTTTAGGGCTGCGTACCAGGGAATCTTCAAATGCAAAGACGTAGATGGATGCACACTATTTATTGTACGCTTTGGGTACACAACCGTTGACACAATACAGTATCTTATTCTATTTTATAAACTTTATTAATATTAGCGAGCGGAAAAATACGTGTTCGTGCAAGTTAGCTGTGAGTTGACTAAGGGCGGATTGCTTCAACTAACCATTACTGACTGGTAATAGTCAAAAATGGCGCTAACTACCGTCAAATAATAAAAATGGGTTGTTTCACAAAATCATACGTCAAAAAGTTACTATTACCATAACCGACCACTCAACGTAATTTTGTGTTGTCAAACAGCTACTTAAAACATCAAAATATTATGGAATCTCTTTTTGAATAACTTTAACTGACGGATTTTTATGTCATGAAACAACCCGTTACATTTAACGTACGTTAAACATCATCAGTCATAGTAACTTTTTAACCGTCCGTATGTAACGTTAACCGACGGTTTGAAACAACCCGCCCTTAGGGAGAGGAAGTGTTGCAGTGTTGCCACTACAAATATATTACCATGTTATTGCCAAGTAATGGTACATAAGTTTTACAAAAATATATTTTTATGTTGTTGCCAATAGCTATATACACGCTTATCTATTCTCTATATTCTGTGTATTCTATGTTCTGTGTTCGAGTGTGTTCTGTGTGCGGTTTGTGTTACGTGTTCGATGTTGCATGTTATGTGTTCTGCGTATGCGTTAACCTAGATCAATATCTATATGTGTGCCATATTTCAGCTAATTCTGTTCAGCCGTTTAAGCGTTAAAGAGTAGCAAACATACATCCATCCATCTTCACAAATTTTCGCGTTTTTTTAGCGTGTCGATGACCAACACAGATGTGTATCATGTATGGATGTGGACGTATGAATGTATGTAAGTGTGTGTTGTGTTTGTTCGTCTCTCCGCAGACCCCGGTCCTCCTTCCTGTAGGTCGATTCTGTAAAATTCAAACAACAACTCGCATCTCACATCGCTATTCACTCTCACTTTGCATAAGGTTCAAAATGACCTTGATATATTTGACACTTTGAATCCTCGAGTGCGAAGTGAGCGTCGAAGTGACGGGGAAAATAATTACCTTACAGAATGCCACTTCTTATGTCATCTCATACTTTATCTGTCAAAATCTCCCTGTCAATTTAGTTCAACTCGCTGACACGCTGGGTGGCGCTAGTATAAATTCGAATTATCAACCGAGTTTTTAGAATGCCAATCAAGAAACTCACAGCGGATTTAGATTCGAAGTTTAGAATGAGGTCTTACAGAATCACACCCCTGGTCCATCTTGTCCACTGTGTTCTCTGTCACCTGCATGTGAGGCTGAATACTGAGCCAACTATGAAATCTGAATTTCACGTTTATAATTATGTAGTAACAGGATTGTGTGGCATTGCATGCCAAAGCCTGAAACGGCATGCCAAAGCTTACCACGGCATTTTAGCGAGCCGTGGATGGAATACTACTTATAACCGAATTCTCTAACGCAACTCAATATTAAATGCACGCTAAGGGTAGGGTGAAACGAACGTTACTATGTGAGTCGTATTTTTAACAAACTTCAAAAAGAAGGAGGTTCTGTGTTCGACTGTAGTCACCGATTTCTCCGCCAATTGTGGACCGATTTTCAAAATTCTTTTCTTATTTGATAGGATACGCCTCAGTGGTGGTCCCGTATACATTTACTCGAAATTGATTCAGCACTTTTTGAAAATATTAACATGAAGAAAAAGATTATACATAGATAACGATTTGGTTCCCTTCAGAAAAAGTTTTGATGAGAACTTTCAATCCCCGTTTTAACTGTGTTGCCGTTTCGTAATAGATTTGGATTATACGAAGGTACTAAAATGCAGAAAATAAATTTTTTTTTGAAGGAAAAGACAACCTCCTTCAAAAACGAATAAATGATAAGTAACTCTAGCACAGAACACATATGATTTTAGTTTCGGGAGTCTGCGACTTTTGTTATGCTAGCAATACAAAACAAAAAACAGAACAAAAGCCGCCTATGTGTTCTGTGCTAAAGTAATTTATCATTTTTTAGTTTTTGAAGGAGAGCTGTAGGTACTACTACAAAAGTTTGACAAATAGTTCTTTTATCTGCAAAGTAACGAACCCGTGACCCCTGACGCAAAAATAACATCGGAGTTGAGACTATGCACATTTGGAGCAAATACTTAGGTATTTGTATAACTAATAAATGACAATTAATATACTTATTATTTATTATTTGTTATATTATACTTCATATTGCAGGTTGCCGCTCGTTGTGGCGCTCTTTGGGGGAGGCCTATGTTCAACAGTGAACGTCATTCGGCTGATGATGATGATGATGAAGTATAATATTCATAGTAGTTAAGGTAGCGACTGAAATTAATAATCGCTCGATGTGAGCACGTTACAAATCGAATATTCGATTTGTTAGTACATCGAGCCGAACAGCTCGATGACGAGTGCCGAGCACCCGAACGCGCTCCACCCGGCTGTCGGTTTCTTGCCGAATTCCTTTGAATGTTACACAAGCGTTGTTTATTTAAATTTATTTGGCATTCAAAATCAGTTTAAGACATTCTCACAATTTTTTTGTATCGACCGCTGATTTCTTGTTTTTTTTCTAGAATTCATCAAGTCCAATCCTCAAGCTTTATTTCTCATTTGTAACAAATTGGTTGTCCAAAAAAAAGACAACCGCCTTCAAAAAGTAAAAAATTACTTTCAATTCGCAAGTCGGCGGCTTTGGTTTAGCTTGTTATTTTGTATTGCCACCGCACTACTGGGCCAAACTATGTTAAATTTCTATGGGACCAAATGGCAACTATTCCGCATCAAACTAAAGAAGAATCACGTAAATCGGATCATAAGTGTCAGAGTAATCAATGTACATACATAAAAAAAACAATCGAATTGAGAACCTCCTCCTTTTTGAAGTCGGTAAAAAACGCTTTCTTTTCTTTTTTAAATAGCAATAACGTATTATGAGGAACGCAGCACACATTACCTCTTCGTCCGCCATTTTAACTATTTACAGTTGCTGAGCACGGTTGAGCATACAATTTCTTATTTATTTATTCGTCGCGAATATTTAAGTGTCATGAGCAATTGCTCACGAGTAACAAATTTCGATTGAGCAAATGCTCATGTCAGTCGTCATCTTTACACAGAAACATTATTTGTTCGATATGTATGTTAGTAGGTTTGGAGTGAAACAACCAGTATATTATACTGAACTATATTGCAAGTTATTTTCATAAAGTTCACAGGACCCTAACCATTGGATAATTCTTTCTTTTTATGTTCGTTATTGCCAGGAGAAGATTTGTATATAAGAAAATTTTAAGTTGGTAGGGTGGGTACGTGTAGGGTAGGTAGGGTAGGGTGGGTAGGGTAGTTAGGGTCTGGTAGGTAGGGTAGGTTAGGTGGGGTAAAATATTGGTAACCTCTGTTTAGGGGTAATATTAAACATTTGGGCTGAAATCAACTTTAAATGCGTTTATATATTTATATGGCATTTAATAAAAAGCTTAATTTCTACAATACTTCGTGAAACACAGTTTTGTGAAAAAAAATCTAGATGATAAGTGCCTGGTAACTTAAAGTGTGAAAGACAGGCGTTTTAATCACTAGGCCATCACGTCAGCAAAACAAACAAAAACATTCCTCTCAATAAAAGAAAATATCTTTCGAACGAGTATTACGTATATTTTCCTATCTAAAAGAAACTCGCCAATAATTCCATAATACGAGGATAATATTACAAATTGAGTTCAGTCTTTAATCGATCCCCCAAGGAAATACAAGTTCACTCACTCGTTCAAAAGCGAATGAGTTTTGAAAACCAACTGAATGGATTCCGTCATGTTTGAAATTAGAATTTCTCGTTTTCGTTCACTTCGTTGACCTTGAAAAGGCAGTTAGTCGACCTATTTAGTATTTAAAGTGACTGCAATGCTTATGATAATCTATTTATAAAGATAAGCGGTTAAGGTGCGTGCTTTCCGTACGCGTGTTTGTAGCTTTACAACCAGGCACGAGCAAGTGTCAATGTAACTTTTTAGGGTTCCGTACCCAAAGGGTAATAAAAATAACATTATTTTTATTGTCAGGAAACTGAGGCCCATAGAAAATAAAAACACAAATAATCTTAAACAACTATAAACTAATACATAAAAAAACCCTTATCAACTAAACTTAACACTTTAGGTTGTCGGTGTCGGGTCTTGCTGCGTGGTGTCGCGTAACCGTCCTCGAAAACGTCGATATACGACACCTTTCGGCCCAAGTCCTCCTTCAAAAAGGTTTGGTGTGTTGGGTTGGAAATCGTACGGTACCACGAACGACTTAAAGTTGACGTTGTGTCGCGATCCCAACGCTTTAACCCTCAGAGTCCAGTCAGTCTTCACACTCAAATACTCCACGACTTCCTCAATCTTCATGGTGTAATGCAGCCGCGAAATGTACAGCTGCGTCGTAGGCACAGCAGGATGCAGCAGCATGTTGGGTCCACACCGCACTGGTTACGAGAATTGGGCCTGTTCTTCTTCTCCACTTTAGTGAAACCCTCTTCATCAACTTGGCCTGCTTCCGGCAAGGAATTACGGACCGCAGTCAAGGCAGGTTGAGCAACACCCTTCTTCGATTTTTCCCCTATTTTCGCTTTCGCTTAGGTTGCGACGCAACAAATTTGCCAGTCATGACAGAAGCAGCGTAGGTAAGTTTAGGGGTCGATGTACCTACGTTTGACGTTTCCGCAGCCGGTGTTTGATTGCGGATGACGGCAGCGGCAGGCGGCGCTTGGTCAGCACTATCGGCAGCTGGTGACGCACTTGTGTTCAACGATTCAAAATTGCCGACTGATGCTTTTTGCGCCCCTCGACGTGTGTTCACCTTTAAGGCCTCAGATGACCCAATTACTGAACCCACATTGCGTAATAATTCTATTTCTGCACGTAGTTCAGTATTTGTTTTTTTCTGAGACTTCCATTCTAGTCTGCAACTTGGTCAACTCCATCTTTAAGGTAGTGATGTTCTTTAGCAGCCGTGTAACGTCGACGTGATTGAAAGTGACTGGAGGCAGTTTACTCAGCTCCTTCGCCACGAAATCAGGCACGTCGTCCGGGTCGGTCTTCTTCAACATATCAATGATATCTTGAATATTTTTCTCAGTCCCATCTCTGCGGCGAGACGGCATCTAGTCCAGCTATCCAAGTGAAAAATAAAAAAAATAATAATAATAATATGTGGGGACATTTTCACACACGGCCATCTGACCCCAAACTAGGGAGACCCTGTACTATGGGTGTCAGACAGCTGATATACATACACAAATACATTTTTTTTTTGTAAATACATACATATATAGATAAACAACACCCAGACACAAGGCAAACACAAGTGCTCATCACACAAATGTTTACCCTGGGCGGGAATCGAACCCGCAACACGCTGCGCAGCAGTCGATCGCTCAGCCACTGCGCCAACCGTGTCGTAAAAAAGTGACAAGAACACAAAAAACAAAAAGTGACAAGTGACTGTAACAGTAACAGTTTACCACTACTAATCTCGTCCTCCTTGAAATTGGACCGGCATATCTGCAGGATGCTAACCTCGTCCACGTAGTCAATAGCATGGACTAAGAATGCCAGCAATTCATTTGACTTTGAGTTGTTTGGAACTCATAGGAAAACGGAAACACGTGGAAACACGTTCGTACTCGAGAGCGCATCACACTGGAAGAACTGTAAAAACGGGACCCTATTACTAAGACTCCACTGTCCGTCTGGCTGTCTGTCACTAGGCTCTATCTCATGAACCGTGATAGTCAGACAGTTGAAATTTTCACAGATGATGTATGTCTGTTACCGTTATAACACAAAAGTACTAAAAATAAAATAAATATTTAAGGGTTGCTCATACAACAAACGAGATTTTGTGCCGTTTTTTGCTCGATATTAAAAAAGGTTATAAAATAGTGTCTAATGTTGTATAGATAATGGTACAAAACCCCTCGTGCGCGAGTCCAACTCGCACTTGTCATAATTATGCCGTTTCTAAGTTTTGTCTTGGACATCACTGATATCGAAGAAACAAAAAAATCGTCAGGAAACCTGGACTTATCCGTACTTCCATACTTTAATATTATAAATGAGAAAGTAACTCTGTCTGTTACGCTTTCACGACGAAACGGCTGAACCGATTTTGATGAAATTTGGTATGAAAAAGTGGAAAATAAAAACTTTTATGAAAAAAGAGAACCGCCTTCAAAAACTGAAACGTGATAAATAACTTTAGCACAGAACACACACGACTTTAGTTTCGCAAGTCGGTGGCAATACAAAACAACAAACAGAACAAAGCCACTTTCACAAAAAGCGTTTTAAAAATTTCTGGTTGTTGTATACTAAAACCTTCTCCAGAATGTAATGAACACTTTTCTGAAAACTGCATCAAAATCGGTTCAGCCAAACGGAAGATAATCGCGGACAAATTTACATACATACAAACATACAAATATACGGGTCGAACTGAGAACCTCCTTTTTTTTAAGTCGGTTAAAAATAGCTCGAACCCTGGGGAAGGACATAGGTTACTTTTTAATCCGCGACTTAGCCTGCATCCGCGATAACCGACATTCACACGGACGAAGTCGCGGGCAAAAGCTAGTAATTAATATGTCTGAAATTGCCAACCCGCCTCGAGTAACCGTAATGATCAATCGCTGTTAAACAGTACGTACGGAACCCTAAACAGGTGAGCTGTTATCTAACACACATACTAGGGGTAGACGGCCTTTAACTCAAACTCAGGAAGATTTTCACAGAATACTGCTGCATTTCCCATTTTTTTTCTGTCTTAATCATCATCATCATCATCATTTCAGCCGAAAAAAAAAACGTCCTCTGCTGGACATAGGCCTCCCCAAGGGGGGGTTTTGCCATAATCGCCACGCTTGGCAGGCGGATTGGCGGTCGCAGTATGGTTGTTACAAAGGCACAGAGAACGCTGCTGCCCATTCTCTGGTAAGTCCCTTAGTCGCCTCTTACGACACCCACGGGAAGATATGGGATCTGTCTTAATACCAGCAAAAAATAACAGGTTACTACAATTTATACTTTTGAGACTAAAACGAAAGAAATTACGCCAGTACCGAGTAACTTTACATTCGTAAATAAAAGTTTCTTTAAAAGTTTTTCAATCATATTCTTTCATCGAGTTTTATTACGTAAAATGAACAAAATTTTAAAGTAGGTACAAGAATTAATGATAAGTTGTACAGCTGTTTCCGTATTGGTTAAGTTAATGAACTTTTCCTTAAGAACATTTTTCAGCCCGGAGTTTGAAAGTTGGTGTGTGTGACACCTCCATAGGAAAGCACAGAAAGCCGTTGGTTCCGGCTGTCATTCGTAGATCTTTGGCAGTCATTACGGATATACCTACAGAAGCCCGATAGTCGATTTAGGTGACGACTCTTCTGCAAGAATCTCATCCTCGGATGAAACGCCACCCTTGTCGAAATGTTAGATGGCGACTCATATGCAAATTATTTAATTCGCGGAGGAAACGCCGCCCGTTAAAAATTATTAGGTGACGATTCATCCGCAACTGGTGTCGGTATCAGATGAGGCGACCTAGTTAACTAGTGATGATCATTTCCATTCTGTGCTATATTTAAAAACAAAAACATTGGTAGGCTGTACCAGTAGGTCGATTCTGTAAAATTCAAACAACAACTCGCAACTCACATCGCTATTCACTCTCACCTCGCATAAGGTTTAAAATTACCTTGATATATTTGACACTTTGAATCGGATTCGAGTGCGAAGTGAGCGTCGAAGTGACATGGAAATTACCTTACAGAATGCCACTTCTACGTCATCTCATAGTTTTTCTGTCAAAATCTCCCTGTCAATTTAGTTCAACTCGCTGACACGCTCGCAAGGGTGGCGCTAGTGTAAATTCGAATTATCAACCGAGTTTTTAGAATTTCAATCAAGAAACTCACAGCGGATTCTGATACGAAGTTTAGAATGAGGTCTTACAGAACCACACCCCAGGCACGCAACCGTAATGGAATATGCGTGTGTTATAAACACTAGTGCTTGTATTCTACATTACAGGCTCTGTTAAAGATAATCATAGAAATACATTACCTCACAAGTAACTTTCATTTACGTAATTTAGTTAAACATAAGATTACGTTACTATTTACTAAAATAAGCTTTTAAGCTTTATAGCTTTGGATAATGATAGGTAGAATAAGGAGCTGATATCCGGTGTTCGACAACGGTTGCGACGGCGGTTGAACTCCCCCTTGTGGGAGACCTATGCCCAGTAGTGGACGTCTAAAGGTTGACATGATGATGATTATTAACACTTTCACTGTCCGCGAAGCAGACACAATTGTTAAACAATTAACCTGAACCGTATGTGGCTCATGGGACTGGATGATGGCGCAGCAAAAGCTGCGGGTTCGACGTCCAGCCGCGCGGAGTCCGCGCGACCGCGTGAACGCCGCGGATGCGCCTCAATTTAAACCTTATTGTTTAGCAAACTACTGTAGCTATACCAAAAGTAAAAATACGTGTGTATAGCTGAAACTATAGAGAATCGACCTATGTGGAAACAAAAAAAACGACACATAGTTTGACCTAAGTAAAAAGTTAAACTTCAGAACATGCGTATCGGAATACCAGGAAAATCTTTGTTCTAAATTATTACCAATAATGTTGTAGTTTGTGTCTTTAAAACCTATTTGTAATTAAACTAGACTAAACATGCTTTTTTTTATACCCATAAGTCGTTATTTAGAATATTCTGAGTAGCACAATAAACCAAAACAAAAATTAAACCAAAAAGCTATAATTTAAAAATCGTAATCCGTTGACAAAACTGCTTTTATCCAGCCTCCGACCTTCTGACTACCCATAACTTAGCATTAAAATATTAAAAACACAAGCAAACCTATAAAGTAAAAATAAGTTTGAAAACCTTGCACTGACAGGCCTTTAGAAGGTCACTTACACATGAGCAACTTGAGCGAGCCCTTTGATGTCAGACTGTATTTAGATACGACCAGTCTACGTATCTTTTGTGACCGCCCTAAGGCTTGACATTACATTTTAAATTTATGTTTTGGACGAAAGACCAACCAGTATGGTAATAGCAGATTTTTTTGTGAAAGTCCGGCTATCTCGATTCATTTTTATGCCACCAAACAGCATTTTTGTATTAATTTCATTATTATTTATATTTATTTAACAATAATAATACCAGCTTATAATTGTTCAACAGAAGAACAAAAGCATCTTCTGATACAGAGAAGGCACGAGAATTGATCACCACGTGCGCTCAAGGCGGATTGGTGATTTCAGACTTATGTTAATTATTTTTTTATTATTTTTAGGGTTCCGTACCTCAAAAAGAAAAACGGAAGCCTTATAGGATCACTTTGTTGTCCGTCTGTCTGTCTGTCATGACCCTTTATCTCGGGAGCGTGTGGAGGTATCGAGTTGAAATTAAAACCATATGTACTCAAGTTTACGGTCCCGCCGTTTATGTCGCAAAAAAACGCATTTATAATATTATGATGATGATAAAGTATGGATATATGTACCTACAAATATGTACGGAACCCTCGGTGGGCGAGTCTGACTCTCACTTGTCCGGTTTTTTTATTTATTTGTCGACACGGTTGGCGCAGCGGCTGAGCGATCGACTGCTGCGCAGCGTGTTGCGGGTTCGATTCCCGCCTAGGGTAAACATTTGTGTGTTTATGTATATATGTATGTATTTAAAATGTATGTGTGTATGTATATCAGCTGTCTGACACCCATAGTACAGGGTCTCCCTAGTTTGGGGTCAGATGGCCGTGTGTGAAATGTGAAGGTATTATTATTATCACCATTTATTATTAATCGTATATTAATCCCTTTAAAGTATTAGTATAGAAGATGTATTAATAGTAAGTTGGTTTATAAACAAAGGTAGGTAAGACGGCTACAGTTGCAAACATAATAGGTATGCAATCATCACATAGTACTTCAAGCTTTCTGACAAACACGTCACACACACAAAGCAAGTACACATTAGTTTGAATGAACACAATGATACTCCTTTCATCGAGAGCAATTAATAATAATAATAATAATAATAATAACCTTTATTTCAGACTACAGTCCATAGTTGTATTAGTATTTTGGTGTTAGTAACAATATTACTTAGGTACATCAAAGAGTGGTGAGAATGAAGTGAATCTCTGTCGTCCTCCTGACTGAGGCTGCTAATCCGGTTTCAATATACCAATAGGAAGCTACATTGTTCCTGATTGGTAGAGTCACTTATTAAACGGCTTATGTTTAACGAACCTCCAGATTTAGGAAATTACCTCCAAAAATACTAAATGATCACCAACATTTAACCCCATTTTAATGTTTATCGAACCTCCAGATATAGTAAATTACCTCTAAAAATAGTAAATGATCACCAACATTTAACCGAAGTATTGTAGAAATGTATGAGTTTGAGTGTAATAGGAAGCTACATTATTCCTGAGTGGTAGAGGCCTTATTAAACGGCTTATGTTTAACGAACCTCCATATATAGGAAATGACCTCCAAAAATAGTAAATGATCACCAACATTTAACCCCATTTTAATGTTTAACGAACCTCCAGATATAGTAAATTACCTCCAAAAATAGTAAATGATTACCAAAATTTAACCAAAGTATTGTAGAAATGTATGATTTTGACTGTAAAAAGCGATTTGGTTCTGGCACTCGGCGGCCGCTGACGCGGCACGTTCGCTCCGCTCTCTCGCCTCGTGCGTAGGGGGTCACAGTTCTAACCTAACCTAAGCACGTCGGATCCGCCCCAGGGGGGACTTAAGGGTCCATAAGATTTTGTGATCATTTACTATTTTTGGTGGTCATTATATTTATTCCCTTAATAAACTATCAAAAAGTTAGGGTTCCATTAGAAAATTTACACGGACGATGTCGCGAGCAAAAACTATACAACTAACAATGTTTTGATAACAATTTTTTTAATATCGCAAAATGACGTTATGTACGAAAAAAATGGGGTTGCCCCGACCCCAAGAAACATGGGACAGAAAGATGATGATATTTTTCAACAGAAGTTTTGCAGTGGCGTGTAAGCTAACGCCATCTATTGGAATTCACTGAAACAAAAGCTTAGCGCTGTTGTTGCAAAGACAAAACCAACAATTTCTTATTCATTCATAACACAAGGTTCATGAAAATAGACACACATTGTAATAGTCACTGTATTTATTCTTTAATTATTATCTTTATTTGTAATGTAAGTTTCAAGAAAAAAAAGTATAATATAAATTCTTTGTTGAATTTTATTATAAGTCATCATTATCAGCAGTGCAATTCTGTAAGAAATCACACGCGAATTCGAATGCATTCTCGATTTCACTTACCTGAAGTGAAAAGTATTTGGTATTCGCCAAAATAGTTACGTAAAAATAGTTTGCTTTACCTTTGTTCTCACTTAGTGGCGCTAGCGTAGTTTTCATCGAGTTACAGAATACCTAATACAGTTTTCACCGCGGAGTTAGAAGTTCTTACAGAATAGCATTGCTGCCTAGACTTTTCTCAATTATATTGGGGTCGACTTCCAGTCTTACCAGATGCAGCTAAATACCAGTGTTTAACCTAGATCGACTGCCTATCTCACCTCCACAATCCAGTTACTGGACACGATGGTCAATCAAAGATGTACTAAATGACCAGGATCAACGACTTTACGTGCTTTCCGAGGCCCGAGGGTCACACACCACCAACTTCTCAACTCCAGGCTGCTACTGAGAAATTGTGTACTAAAAGCCATCATCATCATGTCAACCTTTAGACGCCCACTGCTGGGCATAGGTCTCCCCCAAGGGTCGTTCAGCCGTAATCGCGATGCTTGACCGATGCATGTTTGGCGATCGCAGTAGGTGTTATGGTACTCAGAAGGACACTGCAGCCCATCGTCTGGTCAATATACCTCTGTTGCCTTTTACGACACCCACGTGTAGAAATGGGGTGGTGTAATTCGCGGCCGGCATCACACGGCTTAAACTAGAAGTATGAACACATTATTTTGTTTTATTACACTTACACACAAGTACACTTATGTCGGATCTGAAATGGTATTACTATACTTAGGTATAGTAATACCATTTGAGATCCGACATAAGTGTACTTTGTCAAACTCTTACTCAAGTTTTATACTACAACATTAGAATAAATTATTAGATGTCAAGGATAAGCAATCTTAGACCTTATCTACATAATCTATAACTGTCGAAGTTAGATAATACTTCGTAAATCACTGAGGGAAGCTTAGTATATTATCTGAGAATCGATTGGTATTATTTTAGGAGTGGGCCCGTTATCTATCTTTGTCGGTGAGTCGCGTTTGAACGGGAGAGTACACTTGCTTTGTTACTGGCATGTTTACTTTCTCGTGTAAGGCAGTTACTCATTACAAATATTTCGTTGAAGAGTTATTGTAAGGAAGTTAGTCTTCTACACATTTTTGTACGTTTGTTAGTTTAACATAACTACATTAATGTTTAACGGGTAGAAAATGCCAAAGTCATTAAGTTCGCCTTTGTACCTAACACCAAGGTTAGGTACAAAGGCATGAAGTTTAAATGGGTGGGGTTGCTAGTGGTAAAATTAAAGCCCCATTGACTACTTGATGTTTTATTGGTAACTTGCCTAATTACTATTACAGTGATTACAAAATTATAAATAAATCAAGTGGCAACCCTAAGGAGGGATGAAAGGTACTGCGTGGCTATCGCCCTTCAGACCTCCCCTAGCTGACTAGCTCCTGAAGACTGCTAGGCTATTGAAGCAGGAACTAGTGCACTTTGGTTCAGAGCTGGCTGCGTGGCTACAGAGCTCAGAACCTCTAGCTAGTGAATGACAAAATGTACCGGGCGTCGCTTCTTATAAAGCTCGCAAGGCTTGTATGTGTGCACAATATCTACACGTATTCGTTAGTAGTTGTGATGTGAAGATTCACGAGCTGCGCCGGCTCACGCTGATACTCTCGTTGACCATAGATGTCGCGGAAGATGGACAGTATTATACACATGCAACACTAGATGGCGTTACTAGTACCTTACACCAGGTAATTTGATCTATAACGGTACACAAAATGGGACATCGGAAATTCTCATTACTCGTAATTTCAAATATTACTAATTTATCAAAGGACTTCTGAACTGAGGTTATGATCCTATTCACTACAGGCATCGAGAAATCGTTGCAGCTGCCATGCATTTTGCTTGTCAGGTACAGGAAGAATATTATCAACACTGTAGTTGCTTCAAAGTTCTTTTTGTGTAGAATACTAAGTACGAGAATAGTTATAAAAAGGGTGAGTTACCAACAGAGTTGGGGTAGACCGTCAAACTTAAGTGTCGTGTCATGCAGCTCTTGCAGATCTTATGGTTAGGATTGATAATTGACATTCACGTTAATTAACTTGATTACATAATTTTAGTAAGGCAGTATGTACATACTGTAGATTTACACTTATAATTTCTAGTTCTTCAGCATGGTTGATGCCAAGACCTTTGAGTTACACCTGGGGTTTTTTATTTTATTTTAAAATTTTCGCCAACAACAAGATTCTTTTCGAACGGATAAGCATGTTTAGAGGTATGAGGATCAGAGTGTAAGGTTCCTCATCCTCCATTGAAAAGGCAGGATCCTCTGACCAGACGGGTGTTATGTCTGGTGGGCTACTGCCCGACGGTTGTAGTCGGGATTTTGTATATATCCTAATGTCGCGAATAACTCTGCTTCTGCGATCTAGGAAACGTCGGTTGTAGTATGCTTCATGTGCGATAGATGTCGCTTCACATGTATGAAAATCTGACGATAAAGTAAAAATATAGAGAGGAGTGATTTTTATTTTGCTATTGAACAGTAAATTGATTTACTAAACCTATTTTAGATTTGGTACAAAGACAAACAGAAATATAATACTTGTTTTTTTATTTTTAAATAGATGGCATAAACTGTAGTTTAGTATGTGTAGTTCTATATTTGCCTAGAAGGTAAGGTAACTATTGTATCTGTGAACAAAGAAAATGTAAAGCAAGTTGACGTAAGCACTGGCGCGAGTCGACTAGCGCGTTCAAACGTACTTGGGTCGATGACGGCTCCGCAGCACCGCATCGCAATCCGCATAGGATGGGGCCAAGAGATAAGCGATTCCATACATTTTAAATATTAAGAATCATTAAGCGTTATAAAGTAATTCAAGTACTTTTTGTACTTAAAATGACATAGTTTGGTTAATTGAAATGATCAATAATATTTTTATCATTTAATTTATTATAAGCATTTTGCCCGCGACTTCGTCTGTGTAATTTTTCGTCCTGATCCGTAATTTTCATGGTAATAAAATATTAAATTAATTATTATTTTTAAATCTATACTAAATTAAAAGAGGTATTAGTTTGTTTGTGAGTTTTTATGCAGGCGGTTATCTGTGGAACTACTCAACCGATTTCAAAAATTGTTTCACCGATAAGAAGCTACGTAATTTCTGAGTGCTATTATAATCCGTACTTCCATACTTAATATTACAAATGGGAAAGTAACTCTGTCTGTTACGCTTTCACGATGAAACAGCTAAACCGATTTTGATGAAATTTTGTATGAAAATGGCGTGAACCCTGGGGAAGGACATAGGCTACTTTTTAATCCGCGACTTAGTGTACATCCGCGATAACCGACATTTACGCGGGCAAAAGCTAGTAGGCAACATTTTATTATAAAAATCAAGAATCTTTAAAAAAAATCAAGCACCATAAATAAATAAAATGATACTAAACGCTGTTGTTATTAACCTTCCATTAATCGCTGAAGTTATTGCTCTACATACAAACCTTTTCTGTTTTTGCCTTCGCAATTTAGCGTGAACCGTTCCCCGGTTCGAGTCCAGATTGACGCAAAAGGGTTTTTGCGCACCATTTCTGAAAAAATAACCATTTGCTTGCCAACCCTTTTTTCAGATTTACAAGTGTGCCAACGTAATCAAAAGAATATTCATGTACATAGTTTATTTTTTAAGTTTTGCAGCAGTATTTTTTTCTTTGTGTGCTGATAATATTAAAACTGTTGGAGGTACCAATTTGTTTCATCCACTTAGTTTTTTTTTAATGAGACTTGGGTCAGCATCCAGTGTTACCTGATTGCCTCAAATTGCCTGATGTCTCCGCGGTGGTGTTAAATTACCGTCCTATCAGACTATGAAAGCAGAGGGAGTGCACCTGTGCTTACACTGACGCTTGATTTCCTCTAGAAGACTTACAGCCTAACAAAATAGACTAAGAAAATGAAAATGTAATTCACAGCCAATTACTAGTCTTCACAGAATAGTAATACAATACATTTTTGAACAACACTTCTATGTACCTACTTCATTATCATCATCATTTTAGCCGAAAGACGTCCACTGCTGGACACAAGCCTCCCCCAAGTAATGGGGGGTTTTGCCATAATCGCCACGCTTGGCAGGCGGGTTGGCGATCGCAGTATGGTTGTTACAAAGGCACAGAGAACGCTGCTGCCTATTCTCTGGTCAGTCCCTTAGTCGCCTCTTACGACACCCACGGGAAAATATGTACTATCGCGGACCTTTTCCGCCTGTTCAGTTAATTTTTTTTTCCCTTGGCGCCTGCGAAGTCAACGGGGCGGGGTAGAGAGCGCTTCCATCTTTTGAGTGCAAGCAAAAATGAACTTAGTGGTGGTCAGGCGGGTGTGTCCACGATAGTACATACTTGGTTAGTCTCAATTGAGATTGGCCCCCGAAATTTGGCGAAATTGCTTGGGAAAATATTATTGAGCAGACGACTATGTGACGTGTTATTTTGACCTTCACGACCATAGATATCTGATTCACGACGAATTCCTGAATCTCAAAGTTAGACAAGCAGTCAGAATTTTCGTTTTTTTTTTCACTACTCGTAACGATTGATATATTATATGACCAACATGTACATCTCATCGTATGATGATGTACACATGTTGATCACCCATCCATAGACTGACACTCTACATATTTGCTGAAGTAACACACTGGCATTGCTACCCGTGGGTGACGCGTGGCGCGACAAAGGAATATTGACCAGAGGATGGGCATCAGCGTCCTTCTGAGTACCATAACACCTACTGCAATCGCCAACATGCATCGGCCAAGCATGGCGATTACGACTATACCCCCCCTGGGGAGACCTATGCCCAGCAGTGGACGTCAAAAGGTTGACATGATGATGATGATGGACAACACATACACGCAGAAAACTAGAGTCACCGACATTCCGCGTCGAATCAGCACACTGAAGTAGAAGTGGGCCGGCCATGTCTGCAGACGATAGATGGAGCAGACACGCTTTAGAGTGGAGACCGCGTTTGGGCAAGCGTAGTGTTGGACGCCCTGCGGTACGATTAACCAACGATTTGAAGAAGGTGGCTAGCAGCCACCTTCGGTTGATGCGGCCTAAACAAAACCGGGTTGGTTGGCGATCTCTGGAGGAGGAGTTTAGCAGTGGACGACAATAGTCTGATATGATAATGATGATAATGAAATTGGAAACATTGGTATATTCAAAAAGTTTGACGTAATTAATTGTTGGTTAGGTCGTTTGCCACAACTAAGCTCAACAAAACAGCTTAACAAAATAGACTAAGAAATTGAAAATCTAATTTACAGCCAATTAAAAGTCTTCATAGAATAGTACATACCTACATTAAATTTTTGAACAACATTTCAGCACCGCCTGTGTGTGTGCAGTTCGTACACGCTACTAGTGTAACCTAGGTGTTACAGTACCAACTTTAGTCACAATTGAGATTGGCCCCCGAAATTTGGCGAAATTGGCTGGGAGAATATTATTGAGCAGATTTAGCCACTTTCAAATCATTCAAATCGCCAGAATCTGTCTGTTCGACCATTAATCTACCCTATAATTAAAAACCACTAAGTACTCAACAAATTACTAACGATTCAATGAAAAAGAACTTTCTTTTGGATTAAGTTCAAACTTTTGTAATAAGTGAAAATCCCGTTTTTATCTAGAAATTTAACTTAAGCGCAGTTCGAGGTAGTTTTTGGCTGAAATCCAGCGGTTAAATGAGGCAATTACGTGTCCTTTTTCACTTGAGTATCCGGAATTGACTGGCTAGACGGATATTGCTAATTTTGTCTTTTAGGGATACGAGATCACACCAGCGTTCGTGGCCGTATGCCATATCGAGTTCTAGGAAAAGTTTGACGTGGGTTTTGTTTTTGTCACTCATTAAAGTGTGATTGTTTCTATCTAAAGCTTAACCTACTAAGATGAATAAGTGGATGGGTGGGATTTGTTAAATTTTCACGCTTTTCTGTGAAAAATCACCCGCGAATTCGGATCCTATCTCACTTCCAATTTCACTTCGTAACATACCTGAAGTAAAATGTATTTGGTATTAGCTAAAATAGTTTCGTAAAAATAGTTTGCTTTACCTAATGTTCTCACTCAGTCAAGCCCTAGCGTAGTTTTCATCGAGTTATAGAATAACATAGTTTTCACTGCGGAATCAAAAGTGAGCACAGAAGTGAGTTCTTACAGAATAGCATTGCTGAACGGAATTTGCTGAAGCTTAACACTTATAGGTTTTGATCTAGTCTAACACATTGGGTATTATTATCCCATTTTTGCATTCTTGAGGTATAGACTTCTGCGTAGAATATTTAATATTGATTTAGCTTAACATTTAGGATAATTTTTATCCCCTGGGATTATGTAGGACTGGAATTAAAAAAGATTGCATGTACCGGAGATGAGAGCGTTGAGATGGATCTGTGGAGTAACCAGAATAGATAAGGTCAGAAATCAGTACATTAGAGGAAGTTTGAAAGTGGCGCCAGTGACAGAAAAGTTGAAAGGGAATCGTCTGTCTTGGTATGGGCATGAGAAGAGAAGAGATGAATTGCATGTGACCAAAAGAGTTATTATTAATGTGGATATGAACGAGAAGATAGTCGGTGATAATATCATAACGGTTGACAGGACGGAATGGAAGAAAAAAACGTGTTGCGCCGATCACAAGTAATATGGAAGGAAAATAATAATAGGATTATTTAGGACTGAACTAATTCTGATGTCTGTACAGTAAGTGTGCCACATTTTAGCTAAATTCTTACGTCCGTTTAAGCGTGAAGAGTAAGATACAAAGATTCACATCCAACTGTCCAATCTGTCCATCCAATGCAAACAGCTTTTGTTAAGCCGTTTAAGTGACAAAGAGTACCAAACAAACATTCATACATCCAACTAGCCGTTCATTCATCGTCATACTGTCACGTTTATAATATCAGTAGAAAGTAGGATTTAACAATAATATAGTGTCAATTATATGGTCTTATAGTGACATACCTAAAACTCCCATAGCATTCTTGCATTTCCAGCCAGCTTTTTTAGCAATTGCATTTCGAACCAAATTACATGCATGCTGTATTTTATTACCATAACTGTGTTTTGGCCCATTTCCAAAATATCTGGTTAAAGTGTTTTGCAATGTTAGCCTTTGCAATTTTGTTAGGCTCTATTTTCATATACATAAGGTTGAGAATAGTTGAACGGGTATAATGTTTAGTAGTTTGAAGAAAAAGCTATGCCTTTTGAGTATGTATTGGATTTAAATATTTAGGAATGATGGTTTTATAATGTAAATATCCTATTGAGTGAAATTCTTAGCTACTTTAAAATTGTTTGTATCTGTAGCGCAAGTGTATATGTATAGATTGAGATCCCAGTACTTACCTAAGTAATTTTAAAATGGCTGTCATTTTTTATTTGTTTGGCTGTGGAACATGTTGTCAAGAATGTGTGAGTACTCTTTACATAGGAGTTGAATTGAAAACTCCTCATCTATTTGAAGTCGGTTAATAAATCTTATCAATCATTATTTTACTGCGGTACTCAGGGACGTCACTTAATAATAATCAATCAAACATTAATCTTTAATTAAATTTTATTGTTGACTTTTGGTACAGAAACGTGGTCCTTAACTGCTGGTCTCCTACAGAAGCTCAAAGTCACAGAGAGAGCTATGCTCGGAGTTTTTTTGCGCGATAAAATGGAGACGTAACGAGGAAATCCACCGAAAAACTAAGGCCTGAGAGCTATGTCGGGCATAGCTCTCAAAATTTGCAAGTTTAGGTGGCAATGGACAGGCCACATCGCTCGAAGAATCGATAACCGATGGGGAATAAAGGTTCTCTAGTGGCGACCACGAACCGGATGACGCAGCGTTTGTAGGCCTCCCACCAGACGATGGACCGACGACATCGTTAAGGTCGCGGGTAACCGGTGGATGCAAGCGGCAGTTGTGGCGTTCTATGGGGGAGGCCTTTGTTCAACAGTGGACGTCTTCCAGCTGATAATGATGATGATGATTAACTTTAATCGACCAACATAAATTGGAACGCTGTCAGTCAAATATATGCATTGTTGACATGTGCCAAGTTATGTTAGTCAATTGAAGTTAATGATTCATTATTTTTAAGTGACATCTTTGAGTATGACAGTTAGACATGTTTTGCAAAAATGTTAACCCTGATTTCTTCTTCCACAGATCAAAATGAAGACTCGTACCGTAGTGCTGGTGATAATCTTGGGATGTGGAGCGGCGGCCATCTTGTTCGCCGTTGCCGCTTACTTGTACATACGGCGTCGCAGGAAAAAGAGGGAGGATGAAGAAGACGGCACTAGTTGTGCTATCAGGTCAGTGATCGTTCTTTTGAAAGGCTTGCGGGACCCTAAAAATGTTTTACATAAACAGCGCGAGTATGCGAAGAAAATGTAACTTATACAATGTGGGGATGACGATACGTCAAAAAAATAAAGTACTGGTAATAATAGTTCATAAGAATATTTTGGAACTATTACTATTTATTTACTGTTTTCTCTAATTTACTTTTTTACATGTATTTATATTTGTTTATTCATTTACACTATTTATTTTTTATTATATCCGTATCTGACCGTGGCATCACTTTGGGCCCTATCAGAATATCAGCGCTGTGACATTTTTAAATGTTACAGCACAATGCTGAGATAGGGGCCTTTTGGCATCGTACAGGACCGATTCGTTTTTTATTTTGTAATAATTTTAAACCTTGTTGTTATTTGTGTGTTTCGTCCTGTGCGGGCTAATAAATGCTTTTTCTTTCTTTTCTTTTTCTTTTCTTTCTTTCACAAAATTAAAAAAAAATCAAACATACTAAATAACATAATAAATGTAACTAGTATAGAAAATATTTTGGAACTATCAAATAAAACCTATCACAAAATGAAAAAAAAATCAAACATACTAAATAACATAATAAATGTAACTATAATAATAATAATAATAAACAAACACGATATACAAAAAATGGACTAAAAAACGATGACGAGATGATATTGAGATCAGCACGCCGAGCACGCCCAACTTCTCCGGACCTGTCGCTCAGCTCCGCCTCGCCGCCGCCGGAACCCAGCCCCAACGTGAGTGCTGTGACACCGGCCTCGGCAGTTGCGTCGAGCTCGAGCGACGAGTACTTCTCCGCCGACGACGCCACCACCTGTGCGTCGGCGGGGACGACGCCGGCCGCCGAACAGCTTGGGGCCTCGAGACCCACCGGTCTCTGATAGGGTCCCCGCTCTCGGTGTAAGTGTGCAGCGCATGAGATGGACGCAGTCTATTAATGAAAGTGTCATGCGCTCGTACTTTGGGGCTACAGAGGGAGGAAGTAACTTGACTGCGTACCGTGGTCGGATGCTCTCTCTGTTTCAGGTGCTTGAGCCAGCTGTCAACGTGTCGGCGCAGCGACTGTCGGATCAGGTACGGGCCATCCAGCGTATAATCATATGCTGGACGACGCAGTACTTGATCGACTACGCCTAGAATCACGGAGTAGCCACGTCACGTCTGCTTTGCCACTAGTTGCGGTCGCGGTACAATCCCAAGATTTACCCAGTGCTTCACCGCGACCTGATGACGGTGGTGAAGAGGATAATTATGAGGCTATATCCGTGAGTTCCCAGTGCAATATTCAATTGAGGAGTGCTTTGGAGGATGCGTTCCGAGAGTATCGCTCTACACCGCCTGAATTAAGACCACGATTACCCCGTTTGCCCATGCACAAGAAAAACCAGGCGCTGGTGTGTGCTTTAGATTCGCAGCTGTCAAACTGTTTTGACAACAGCGAAGACCTCGCCGATACCCACTCGATCTTGTACTGCGCGGCTGTAGCGGCATGTCGTGTAGCTCATGTCAAATTTCCCAACTGTGACAGAGCTGCACGACCAAAGCCAGCTGTACCAGCATGGCAGTGCAGGATTGAGCGTCGTATTGGTGAGGCTAGAGCACTCATCGGCAAACTAATCTGCTTCAGGGAGGGCAATACTCGCCCTAGAGTGATACGCTTTGTGAGGCGGGCATTCTCGGGGACTGATATTAGTCCTCGAGATTATTTGTCCTGCATCACAGAGCGTATCGACTTCCTGAAGCAGAAGATCTGTGCATGGGTAAACCGTATTCGACGGTACAAGCGGCGGGTGGCGCGGTACACTCAGAATCGCATATTCCAGAGTGATGAGAGGTGGGTGTACAGGACTTGGGAACGACCGGACCAAGGTGTGGCTGATGCGCGCCTGCCGGATGATGATGCCATGTGTTCATTTTGGCGCAGCATCTGGTCAGTGCCTGTCAGTCACACTGAGGGCGATTGGACTCGCGAGGTTGAGCGAGCGTGTGATCCAATACAAGAAATGGGGGCAATTACCATCAGCCCCCAAGATGTAGCTCGTGCAGTCCGTCCGTTACCTAACTGGAAATCTCCAGGGCCGGACGGGCTGCACAACTTTTGGATAAAATGGTTCAAAAGATCGCACACTCGCTTGGCGTCTCAGTTCCAGTCAGCCTTAGAGTCAGGATCGTTGCCCCAATTCTTAACAACTGGAATAACCCACCTGCTCCATAAATCCGGTGGTACTACGGAACCCAAAAATTATAGACCGATTACTTGTCTACCAACGGTCTATAAAGTTCTTACATCCATTTTGAGAGCGAAAATTAACGAACATATTGACAAAAATTCTATCATGTCTGCCTCTCAAAATGGATGTAGGAACGGGTCTCGTGGTACTAAGGAGCTCCTCCTCATTGATATGGCCATTAACCAGCAGGTTTGTCGTTCCCGAAGGGATTTGTCGACATGCTGGATAGACTATAAGATTAGATCCTATGATTCTGTGCCACAGAATCATATATAGCTCATGAGGGTGTTAGAGTTGTATAAAATTGATACAACTCTGCGCACCTTCCTGATGTCATGTATGGGGCAATGGAAGACGGTCCTTCGCTATCCAGGATGTCGGCATATCCGGGAGAACAGCGAACCGATAAGGATCGAGCGAGGTATATTTCAGGGCGATAGTCTGAGTCCACTGTGGTTTTGTTTAGCCTTGAACCCTCTAAGCGCGTTGCTGGAGGGTTCAGGTCTGGGCTATCGGCTGAGAAGAGGAGGTCAGGTTATATCTCACCTCCTTTACATGGATGATCTGAAACTCTTTGCCCCCAACAATTTGCGACTGATGGAGCTACTGAAAGTAACAGAAACGTTCAGTAGCGCCATCAGGATGGAATTTGGTGTGGACAAATGTGCAATCATGCATGTGAAACGAGGGGAGATTGTGGAATCCGTGGGCATACAACTCTCGGATTCCATACATCTTAGATCCCTCTCTTCAGCCGAAACCTACAAATACTTGGGTATGTCGGAAGCGTTAGGCATCAATGCTACCGACATGAAACAATCGTTGAAGGAGCGCTTCTTTGGCCGCCTGAATAAAGTGTTGAATAGTCTTTTATCAGGCGGAAACAAGGTGCGCGCCTTCAACGGATGGGTCATGCCGGTTTTGATGTACTCTTTCGGCATACTCAAGTGGACTCAGACGGAACTTGATAGGAGGGTCCGTACATTGCTGACCGCAAATCGGATGCATCACCCACGGTCATCGGTAATGAGACTGTATATCCCACGGAAGGGCGGAGGTCGAGGCTTTCTTAATGCTAAGTCCCTGCACAACCGTGAGGTATGCAGTCTCAGGGAGTACTTCTTTAAAGCCGACGTGGGGATGCATCGAGATGTGGTTTCAGTTTACAAGGGCCTCACCCCGCTCTCCTTAGCGAACGAGAACTGGCGCAAACCTGTAGTACTAGATACTAATGACCGTAAGAAGGTATGGCAGAGCAAGGAGCTTCACGGGCGTTTCTACCGGGCTCTACATGGGCCTGATGTAGACTTCTTGGCGTCCGTATCCTGGCTGCGATTCGGTGACCTCTTTGGGAAAACCGAAGGTTTTGTCTGTGCGATTATGGACGAAGTTATGATGACGAACAACTACCGGAGGTATATTGTGAAGGACGGCACGGTTGACATTTGTCGGGCATGCCACCGACCGGGAGAATCAATCCGACACATTATCTCTGGGTGCTCTCGTCTGGCTAACGGAGACTACTTGCATAGACACAACCTTGTAGCTAGGATTATCCACCAGCAACTTGCTCTAAAATACAGGCTTGTGGAATCGGAAGTACCGTACTACAGGTATGTGCCCGACCCAGTTCTCGAAAATGGCAACATCACATTGTATTGGGATCGATCTATCATCACTGGCAGGACTATTGTTGCCAATAAGCCTGACATAGTGGTGATAGATCGATTAGAGCGTCGCGCAATGATTGTTGATATAGCGGTTCCGCATGACGAGAACCTCGTGAAAACCGAGAAAGATAAACAAATTAAGTATCTTGACTTGGCTCGCGAGGTTGTCGACATGTGGGATGTGAATACAGCAGTCATTGTGCCGATAGTCGTTACGGCCAATGGACTCATTTCCAAGAGCCTCGACCAACACCTAAGGAGGCTCTCGTTGGGCAGCTGGATCAAGGGCTTGATACAGAAAGCGGTTCTCCTGGACACGGCGCGTATAGTCAGGAGATTCCTCTCTCAGGAGCCCTGACCACCGGTAGCTTGGACCCTATTCCCGATACCGGTGGGCTACTATTTTTTATATTTTTAAATGTTTATATGTTTTTTTTTACTAATATTTAAAAATATAATACAATATGTAAATAAAATAAATAAATGAGAATAATAATAATATGTGGGGACATTTTCACACACGACCATCTGACCCCAAACTAGGGAGACCCTGTACTATGGGTGTCAGACAGCTGATATACATACACAAATACATTTTTTTTTTGTAAATACATACATATTATATAGATAAAGATAAACAACACCAAGACACAAGGCAAACACAAGTGCTCATAACAAAAATGTTTACCCTGGGCGGGAATCGAACCCGCAACACGCTGCGCAGCAGTCGATCGCTCAACCACTGCGCCAACCGTGTCGTCAAACTAGAATAGAACACCGTTTGAAATATTGGTTTATTAACTTGTGAGAAGAGCGGCAACTTGTGGCGCCATAATTAATGTTATTAATGCTCAATAGAAACAATTACACCAAGTTACTAAATCCTGCCATGATTCTTTTTTGTGATATTGGCATCGCCACCATGTATTTACAATCGATGCTGAAAATTAAAATTATTCGTGTGTTTGTATCAATAGGTGGTAAGTGATAATTAATGAAACCAAAATACTAAACAATAATAATACAACGTTTAATTCGATCATCAAAGGATCATAGCTCACACATCACACATACCACACTCAATGCCACACTCCACACCTTTATGCATGACTAATTAATTTAATATTTAAGTATTTAAACCCATTTATCTTTGTTTTTTTTTTGCTTCTTTTTCATAGAAGTCTAAAAATTACTTGTTGCTTGTTTAACCTTAAACTTTTTGCAATGTAACATTACTTCACTTAATCACTGGGGTGGGAACCTGGAGATCTGTAACACAGGGTTTCCCTAGTACGGACTCCAGTCTCTCGCAAAGGTGCTTTTGTTTGCATTATCATATTGTATAGTCCTAAGGTATCAATAACCTTACCTTTGTGGAGAGAGAAATAAATGTTCAAAGCCATTCACACACATTATACATAATTATGATAATAATTACAATAACACAAACAATTAAAAGACCATATACAGTAACTTATACATTATTAATAAAATTAAACACATTCTTACTTATTTCGATTGCTCAGTAAGTGAACCATACAGAACCTTGAACCACATGAACCTTTCACCTACCCCCCCTTGGCGACCTATTCGGGTCAAATAATTTTATGTTAGTGCGTTCCTGCTTGACCTACAAGGCGCTAACAAGCGACTTTTGCAGATTTTAAACTGACAATCACGTCAAAATGTGTGGTGTAAATGATTTGAAAAAAATAATATGTTAAACTAGAACATTCTCTTAATCATTTAGTATGTCAATATTTTTGATTAAGTTCATAATAATTAGTTTTTTTAGATCGTGAAGTTGAGTCTGATGCGGACAAAACATTGATAATCACACAAAATCTACCAGGAATATTTAAACGAAACTTTTACTATCTTTTATTCTATCTATTCTATCTTTTATTTATTTTTTCGACCAAACTTTGAGAGTTTTGGACGCAGCGCATAATATTATGATTCTCTGGTCGCTCAAGGTCGCCGGCGTATATCGTCGCATTAAAAATATAATTTATTGAAAAAAATAATTTACCTATGTCTTGTGAAGTTACGTATTACTTTCTAGGATATATAGTCAGTGCCTAGAATGACCCCTTTTAGAAATACGTACAGAGAAAGGAAGGAGGGTCAAGCCAATCGATTATAAAGCCGTTATGACCTAGAATAGAATTGGTATACTAACTCATACTGGTAATCTTTACTTGCAATTCCTCTAACATTTTACTGGAACACCCAGAAACAGTTTGAAAAGAGAAATACGAGCGTTCTGTGAACTATATGGAATCTTTCATACGGTTATCAAATATGGCGTCCAGCCAGCGTCATATTTTAGTTCAGCGCCATCGTATTCATGCAGTATCTGATAACATTAAACATTTTTGAAGAAAATAATGTTTGAAAGGAAAATGCTTTTTTGGCCGTTTAGACTAGTAAATTAAATTTGGAACCTCACTCCAGTGAGCGCACACAATTCGAAAGCGAACTCATTTGTTTTTAAAAGTAAATTATCGTGGATTCACAACAAGACACCGTTCGAATTTCGAAGTGATGTTTGGAGTCACAGTCCGTATCTTGAACACTACTGAAACGATTTTTATGTAACTTGCACTGATCTCTAGGTTAAAAGATTCAATATAAAACAATTATTGTAATATTATGTTTTCCAGTTTTTGAGAAATACGTGGATAAACACACGTAGGTACAAACAAACATACCTACCAACATACATATAAAGTCACATACACAAACAGCCAGACCCAGAACAACTAGGTACATGTAGGTAATACCTACAAATATTATTTTGGTTCGTGCGGGAATCGAACCCGCGACGCGCTGCGCACCAGTCAAACACTTAATCACTGAGCTAACTGTGTCGTCACGATTTATGAATATTGTGCAATTCCAACAACATTACATGCATCCGGTCAAAAAGACGAGGCTTCCGGTGACTGGGACCGCAATTAACTGGGACTACGGTCCCAGTGGCCAGATACATTTAATTTTAATATTTTTCTTCCAGCATAACTGAATGCGGCAAAAGGCATCCAGTTCCAGTTAATTGCGGTCCCAGAGGCTGGTTTTTTTATTTTATTAAATTAATCTGGCAACTGGGACCGTAGTCCCAGTTAATTGTCCCAGCCCCAGTCGCCAGAACCCTCTAATAGACCACCTACTTATTTTTGAAGTACCTAGCTTAAAAACAATAAACACTTTCCGAAGAACTTCCAAGTTTAGAAACCACAAGGCCAAAGATTAATGTGAAGGCAAGCAAACGTCAAAATCTATTTACTAGTCATTTGTCAGCTTTTTTACTTTCTCCGTTACTTAGTGTTCCCTTCGGGAACCGCAGAAGGCTCATAGTTGCTTGGACTAACGAGATTCTATCGACACTTATTGCAAAATCAAAATACCTTCACTGAATTCCATTGTTATTATGAAACGGAAAAATAGCTCTTATGTGACTGTAATTTTGACGATACGGTGGCGCAGTGGCTGAGCGATTGACTTGATTGATTGTCGCGGGTTTGATTCCCGCACAGAGCAAATATTTGTGTGACCTACAGATAGTTGTTAGGGGTCTGGCTGTTACTGTGTGTGAGTTTGTAAACGCAACAAAAAAAATCTTAGTGTGAGGTAACGTTTTTTAAAAACTGTAATGAAGGGAGAAAGGAAGAAAGAAAGGAAATATTTATTTTTAGAGTTTTACTAGTTGCCTGAACGTACAATAAACGAAAGTAAATTCTTTACAAAATGTATTTTTCGGTAATTTCTTCAACTAGAACAATTTAAATTATTCACTTAAACTTTTGGTAACGAACGCCCGGTGTATACAGAGGGCCTAGCATAAACGCAAGAAGTAATCGAAAATATAATTCGATCGATTTTTTATTTTACTTAATTTTTCGTTCCCTACATAATTATCTATTAAGTAAAATAATGGATAATACTCATTGTATGGTCCCTTGTTAGACCATACATTACCTTTAGATGAAGGTTGATTGAAATGAAAGAAGGTAAGTACTGAAACACTATTGTATTGTCCTAATGGTACTTAAAGTGAAATGAGCTTAATGAACTGATGGTGTGGAAATGAAGTGAGTGACGCGGCCCTTGTTGGCAGTAACGAGAACGCCCGGCTGTCTTGATAGCCTAACGCGAACTGAACTAAATGTAATGAGTTGTAATGAATGTGGCGTAAACTGCTGAATTGCTGATTGTGCGGTTGCACCGTACACTCATTACGCTTCACTACATATTATATAAAACGAAGTTCCCCAGCCGCGATTTTGATGCGGGTATAGAGTGACTCAAGAGGAAGGTTTTAGTATATAATTTGTCAAGCGGGAGAAGCCGCGGGCATCAGCTGGTATCGTATAAAATCACATTGAAATGCTATATGATAACGTATTGGACCATTATAAGACCTTTTCGAACGTCATTTACATGGAAAATTTATTCTAGTTTCCCATTCCAAAAAGGTAGTTTCGTATTGTTAGGTCTTGAAATGAAACCATGGATACATACAACACATAATATATTGTAGTACATTAAAACAACACTTCAGTCTCCCGCGCACTCCCAAATATAATGTGTTCTATCGATCGTCGTGTCGATCGCTAGTGCTGCCCGCCCTGATACGCATAGGGTTGGGACAACCATGGGATTGTCGTTTTCAGTATAGACCACTCATAATTGAACAAACAATGAAATTGTGTGTGAGCTAATATAATCAATAAGTTCAAAAAAATATATGAAAATATTATTATTATTTTTATTATTTCAGCCTGGATTTTGCCACTGCTGGGCAAAGGCCTCTCCACTCTCCTTCCAACTCTCTCTGTTAAGGGCTAATTGGGAAATATGAAAATAATAACCCTTTAATAATAATAATAAAAAAAAAAAAAAACAGTTAACAGTTGAGCTTATATTAGTAAGTTATCATCATCATAATTATCTTCACAGAAAGTCCAATTACGCGTAACTAAAATTGTCAAAAACCGCAATTTCGACCTTATGTAATATCAGCGAAAGTGTACTACTATTAAAAAAAATAGTTACGCGAAATTGGACTAGTTTAAGTTGAGGCGCATTCATGCGTCGGCGCAGACGCCGCGCGGTGGTACGTAACGTTGCAACATTTGTTGCGCGCGCGGACGTTTCAACTGTTATCATTGACACATTACCTCCCCCAGAGATCGCCAACCAACCCGAACTTATGCAGCCCACATCCATCCGCTGCGAGCCACCTGATTATATTAACAAGTACCTAATCGATACCAATTTGAAAATTGACTCGAATCGAATACTTTTACGTAAGCAAACTCGTACTAGGCCTACCAACCTAAGTTACTTAACACCAACTTATTCGTAACTAAACTTCTTGCCAACAAACTTGTTTTAATTCTTAGACAACTTTACGTTTAAGTTATTAAGTCAGGTGAAAATGAAAGACTTGTTAATTTTCAAGTTACAACTTAAGCTATTTAACTGCTTATTTCCGTGGTTTTGTAAGTACTTAACAAACGTAAGGAATTTGTAAGTTCTACGAATTTGTTAAAGGAGATTTTGATCTTGGAGTTGACTGCAAAGTCGAATCGCAATAGAAAGAAAAAGCCAAGGTGTCAAAAAATCATGGCGATATTCATATATTCATTTGTATGAAAAAACTAAGTAATTTAGAGGGTTTAAAATATTTTCCAATGTGAAGAATACATTACCAGAAGTAGATTGATATACGACATATTACGAAATGAAAATAACATGTTTTCGTTTCACCTCGATGCCCATTTTGTATTTATAAAAAAAAAAAAAGTTGCGAGCGACGTTAATGGATCTATTAAATTGGCAGACAAGTGATGAGTGTGACAAGTGTGTGGAAAAAAGTAATCATTATTTTTGTGATATTATTTCCCATAAAACGATGCAATTTTATTGTAAGAACTGCGAAACGGCGCCTGTCAGTGTCACTGTTAGTCGTCGATTCGTTTTGAAATAATGAGCTTTTCGTTAAACTATTAAGTTTTTTTGCGGGGTTTTAAAAATATTGTAAATGCTTGAACATACTCTTTAGGTACCCTAGAATATAAGAATTAGTATTTCAACTTCTCTAAACATCTTAATATTTTTTGTACAAATCCTGCCATGATTCTTTAAGCGAATAGTTTGAATTTTGAATTTTATCGTCGATTCTATCGTTATCTTTATCATTATCACTACCTTTTCTACCATAATATACCTTTTCTTTTCATGCCGAATACCAAGACAAAACGATTTTCTTTAAACTTTTCTGTTTCTGTCGCCACTTTCATATTTTATTTTTAAAGTCGTGGGATTTTAAATTCAGAACGAATTTTACGTAATGTTTAGAAAATAACACCACTGCTATTTCCACAAATATGTATACGTTTTCAGAATATTTTTCCCAACATATTTTTCTAAGAAACCAACAGTAGGTACAATAAATCTTGTAGCCAACATCCCAAATGTTACGTGATCTGAGTTTCAACTATGTTGAGTACTATGAGTTGTTTTTATAAAGATGGAAGATTAGTTGAGTTTTAGAATAAGACGCTAAATGTATCGCAGAAAGACTATTTTAAAACAATCTAAGCTATTAAAGGCTAGCTTCTGCCAGCGACTTCGTCCCATTCAAAGCGTCACCGCTGTATGGTTGAAGTTTCACAAAAATTATTACGCTTCTCTAGTAGCTGGGATGTTTCGGCGAATAATAGAAGCAACAAGAATAATGTAACCAGTATTTTATAAAATAAAAACTTGATTCAAAAGAGCGTCCGTGAAGTTTCTTGCTCGTTTTTCTCCATAGAGACCTACCTATGTTTTAGAACGAGCAACTAGCTTCAACTTTCTGACTAACTAACCGACTTCTTGACAATAAATTCAAAAATGCCTGTAAATGGTTTTATTGAAATACATGCTTTGACATTGAGCCACGAGCAACGAGCCACGAGCTCATGACGCTTGTCCAGACGTCAATATCTTGGCAGTAATCTTGAATGAGTCAATTTAAATCCTATAATTGATGACTCATCAGAAGTCCACCTCATATCTTAACGACGGCATACTTAGAAAGCAGACAGAAAACTTTATTTTTATTTGTTTGTCAGACCAACTTGTTATTCGACGAAAACATCGTTACGTTCATGGGTTTATTTGTTTTGGGGTTCCGTTGTGTGATGGAAAAACGTTCTTTCATTTATTTTCTTTTTATGTTGACTAAGATCCTAAAATCGCCAGACTGACGTCATTTTGACTGAAATTCTGTGAATAGATAGAAGAATAAATATGTAGTTAAGAAGGTATATACAAGGCTAACCTTTGAGCCTTGAACATCGTCGCATAGTTATATCATGTCGGTCTTTTATCGGGTACATTTCGGAGAGTGTGTTTTGGAATTGCACAACTAATTCCCCCATCCCATCTTTGGACGAGCAGAGATATGGAGAAGTATTACCGCTATATGGTAGAAGTTCCACGGTCTCAAACCAAGCGCTTTGCTTCCTCATTTGTTGTGCAAGCTTCCAGACTTTGAAATTCACTGCCCGGATTTCTGTTCCCCGATATGTATAATCTGGGTATCTTCAAAGCACGAGTGAACCGATTTATCGGCAAGCGTCCTCCACCTTAGGCCGCATCAAGATCAGGTAAGTTGCGGAACCAAACGCAAGTCTATAAGAATATTTAAAAAAATCAGAATCTTTAATATTTTTTTTGTACAATTATATTTTACTGATATTCATCTAAAACTTATTTCGATTTAGATATCTATTATGATATACATAGATATATATAGATATATCTATAATGATTTGGTCCACGAACAGTTTCAAAGAATGTAAATATATAAGTACTCAATTCTAATATATAGCATACCCATTGTACACAGTTGAGTAAAAACTGGCGGCCTGTAAAGGTAAATAAAAAAAAAGTTTATTTATTTAACCCGTAAATAGGTATTTACCTCTACGCCGCTACAGGAATAAAAAAATATAATAAAACATGAACGTATTTACCGGCACAATGTAAACAAGGTGTTGACATAATTTCGAATTTCCGTTACAGGGTGTTAATTTTCACGGTATTGAAGGCAAAAAAATTGTGCCGAGTATTTTACGATTTTATCGTCGCTCATTTACGCCCCGAATTTTATGAGGCAAAGCCGCGAGTCGTACAAATTAGTAGGTCGTATACTACACGCTATGCCAAAATATACTTAAAATCCTGTATTAATAAAAGCGATCTTTGGAAAAGTAAATTACTACCCCAGAAGCTCATAATGTAACTGAAGAGAATACGTCAACCCTTACAATACGTTAAACCCTTTTTGAAGACGTTGAAACTGTTTATCTCTTTTGTAGAAGGGAATGCTGTCTTTTTCTAATAACCCTGCTAGAAAGAGACAACACTCCCTTCCGTGAAAATTAGCCGTATTTTCTGCGCTTTTAACTCAACGACTGTCGGGCGAAAGTGGAAAGGTTGAAGGTCAAACATCCGCTACTTATGTCGGACTGTGTAACATAAGACATTCGAAAGGTTAATGCTCCATTTCAGCATGTCAACATTTAAACGCCCATTGCTGGGCATAATTCTCCCCCAATGTGGGGTTTAGCCGTAATCACCATGCTTGACCGATGTTGACGATTGCATTAGGTGTTATGGTACTCAGAAGGACGCTGCTGTCTATTCTCTGTTCAATATCGCTGTCCCTCTTTCGCCTTCTACGACACCCACAGGTAGAAATGGGGCATTGCCGTTTGGTGTAACAAACGGCAATGCCCCATTTACAAGGTGCAATTTAGTTGCGTGTCCAATGTAATAAATTGAAGCAACAGTGAAAGCTGTACCGTCTGAACAGTGTTTGGACGATGCAAGTTATTGGTTGCTTCAATTTTATTGTATGCTATACTGGCACAAAAATTTGCATCGTGTTAATAAGGCTTAAACTTAATCCGTGTATCTTCGTCATCATCATCATCAAGCCCGCCACACTATTCCCAAACCACTGTAACTCCTGTAAGCCAGAATCAATAGTGGCGACCACCAGAAAAGCGCCAAAGCAATGAAGCTCGACGAGTCCCAGAGAAGCGATTCAACTGTCTTGGATCCCGCAACGAAATTAATCAGAAAGAATAGCGGAAGAGTAAGAAAAACATATTTTACACTTCCCTTCCAGCAAGCAGGAGACAGAACAGAACTAGGCCAATAGGCACAAAGGGACGTTTACAACTGGGAAAAGCCCCGTTGCTAAGCACCACGGATTATAATTGACATAATTAATGGGCCCTAAAAAGTGAGCTGTTACACTAACTTTGATTCCAATAATAGGTATGGCAAAATCGCTTGAACGCAAGGAAATTTGTTCCAGTTTCCACAAGGTCCGCATAATAAACTGCTCCGGATGTAGCCTGTACACTATCCAACATAATATTGCGTTCTTTCTGCCAAAGAATACACTGAATCTGCACATCATATAAGATATGATGTGCAGATTCTTTGTATTCACAGTCAAATGTAGAACATTGACACAAGGGCGAAGCACAAGCTTGAAGGAAAGTAATTTACTTTTAAAGTTGCCATGACCCGTTTATCATCATCATCAGCCGAAAGACGTCTACTGTTGAAAGTAGGCCTACCCCATAGAACGCCACAACGAGCGACAACCTGCCGCTTGCTTCCACCGGTTACCCGCGACCTTGACGATGTCGTCGGTTCATCTGGTGGAAGGCCTACCAACCAGTGAATGGAGAGTGGTCGCCACTCGAGAACCTTTCTTCTCCATCGGTTATCGGTTCTTCGAGTGAATCCGTGCGTTCAAGCGTTTTGGACACACGTAAATAAAAATAATAATCATTTATTTCGAGCAACAAGACTCATAGTGTTAGTAACAATATACTTACAAACTACGTTAGTAACCCGAACACAAAAACAGAATCAGAAGCAGTTCATGACATCACTGCTGCAAGATGACAGGCCCAGCTGAAACCATGCAGCAGTGATTCATAAACACACAATCAAGCCTACTCGCTATCAAATAATGCCATATGTAAAATAATGTTAATTGGAATCCGTGGTGCTTGGTAAGAGCTTCCCCCAGTAGTAAACGTCCCGTTGTGCCTATTGACCTAGTTCTGTTGTTCTTGCTAGATTTGAAAGGAAGTGGAAAATATGATTTTCTTACTCCTCCGCTGTTCTTTTCTGATTAATTTCGTTACGGGATTCAAGACAGTTGTATTATTTTCCGGGAGCCGTCGAGCTTCACTACCTAGACGCTTTCTGGTGGTCGCCACTGTTGTTTCTGACTTAAAGGAGTTGCAGCAGTGGTTTTGCAATACTGTGACGGGCTCATGGCGGGCTGGTCACATAAAAAAATATTTTTCTTTTATTCACCGTAATTTCTACGCCAAAATTAGAGCAACTATTTGAACCAATATTTGTCGGCATTACTATGCCTACAGAATGGGCAAAACTTCGTATGCTCACATTGCTTACGTTAACGCTCTCGTACTCGAGAGCGTTAACGTAGTGTTCGCTTGGAGTTGATTATTTAATTGAAAATACGATTTATCATAAAGCATTTCGGTTTAATTTCATACGACACACATGATTGATATGAATAAAACTCGGATATCTATGAATAAAACCTAGAAAGTACATAATTACGTTTGTTGCGTTTATTTGTCCGTTTGTGCTAGTTTCTCTATAAATATCTATACCTACCAAATTTCCTCTTTCAAGACAATTGCTTTTTAATCATCAGTATTGTACCCTGTACTATACAATTAAATTCGTCACATAACAATATTGTGTATTATTAAAATACACACAAATTCGTAGACTGTTTAGTCAATATTGTTACACCCACTAAGTACCAAGAACATAAATTTTGTCACGGTTGTATTAAAATTACACAGTTCTAATAATCGATTTAAACGATATGTATCTATATTAATATCTACACTACAATTATAAAGCTGAAGAGCGTGTTTGTTTGTTTTTTTTTGTTTGCAGGCTCTAAACTTCGAGTCTCCTGCTGTGCTATTCACGATGACGACGATACACGATGAACACCTAGGTGAAGTGAGTTGTCATCCGTCCCGATGCTAGGGATTGACAAAACAGATGGACGGATGAAAGCTCACTTCACCCTATGTGAAGCTCTCTACTCAATAGGGAACATTACGCGAAACTCAGCGCAGAGGGCGCCACTAGCACATACCCACGAGCATAACCTCGTATTCTTGTTTAATTATGTTATTAATTATAATAGCTAGGTATTTTGTGAAAATATATCAAAGTTTTAATTAATCTTACTTACCTAACTGTACTTTTAACTATATTATGGCATCCTACGGCCATTTGAAAGTGGATTCTAGGATATGCTCAGAATAAAATCATATTTGGTTGTCTTACATGACAAAAGTGAACGTTATTCTGTAAATACGTCTATCTCACCTGAATACCTAAACATATTTTAGAGTGATTTTTAGCTGCTTCCCAAAGTTTTCGAACATTTTCTTCTTTTGAAAATGAATAATTCCCTTCATTTCTACATTGAAATACACAGCACTGATGCATTATTGTATAATATAATACACTTCCCAATTTTGAACTCAATTAAAGGCAGAATTTCACGATTTCAACGACTCGTCGAAAAACTGTTTACGGATTATGCTAGTGCTGCACTCTGGTGCCAGAACATTGCAGTAATATCCCTTCTGTATTCAGTAATGCGAATACGAATATTCCAAATTGGAACAGTATGTCTATTCTGTTACAATCTCCTACGGTAAACAGCTAGGTGAAGTGAGCTGTCATCCGTCTATCTGTTTGATGAGGGATCTGGGAGATTGGTGTTATTCTGTTACAATCTCCCTCGGTGAATACCTAGGTGAAGTGAGTTTACTAACTACTAGTTCATAGTAGTTTTATGGTACTGTGGAGAGTTTTATATATACGAGGGATCGAAGTACGATAGATCAAAGATATATTAACTCGATATTCACTATTATTTCAGATAAATTAACAATAATACGCCCGTTTCTCATGAAGGGCGGTCTGTTAGTCGTCCGTGATAATATAAACAACAACTTAACATCTTCTACTTCATTCAAATGTATTGGATGTTGGTATTTAATCGATTTTAATGTGCAAACATTAATAAATTCTTACTTTTTAGTAATGGCATCACTTTCACTAACGATTAATATAAAAGTCGACAACTACCCTCAGCTAAACTGAAATCCGATCCAGCCAGTTCCTTTGCTGTCCTCTCCCAGCGACGCCCTAAGTCGTGGCTCGTACCCAACAAGGGGTGCCCTTAGCACAGTACAAGTATTAGTACTATCGTCCTTAGCGTATAGTCGCTTAGTTTATAAGTTATTTTGCCCTTGGCCTTGGTTGGAGGCCCTGGAGGGAAGTCCGGTTAAGCAGACGACAACTTCCTAGGTTGACCTACGAGATGCCAATCTGAAAAAAAAATACACTGTGGCACTCGGGGACGACTAAGTCAAAGTCAAAAGTCGAAGATTATATATTATGATTCAATATACCATATACGAGTACATACACTTTAGGCGAACGCTCGGCCGAGCTACATGGTAGGCGGAGTGGGGGGTGTCAGGTTTTATTTTTGTTACGGAATTTCTTGATTCGCTCGCCGCGCTCAAAGCCCGCGATTAAAGCTATGCAATAGCTTAAAAATCAGTTAGACTCTTATTCTTTCGACTGTGCTAGGAAACCGACATAAAACCTTCCCTGTGAAACGTTAAAGTAAAATATAATTAACATTATTTAAATCCACAATTTCTGCTTTTTAATTCACACCCGTAACCTGATTTCCTTATTGGAATAAGACCCTTAGATCTCTAGAAACATCCAGAGCCTTCCGTGGACGGTATATGCATGGAGGTGCCAGATGCTATGATAACTACATGCAACCTTTACAGTAAGTACCTAAGTACCTATACTTACTTTCAAGAGGGCAAAGTTGGGGGCTAAAGCTTGCTGATTGGGGGCAAACTGATTGCTAATTAAAACTACTTAATTTATACTTAGTATATACATTATATTTAATTCTTGCTTTGGGTCACTCACTGGTTCATAGGTTCATAGTTTGTTGAAATGTATGGAGTGGTTGTCTACTTTTACAATAATTGTAAATAATAATATGTGAACACTATGTATCTATGTATACAATTTAGCTGTCATTCTTTATCTTGTAATACTTTGTACATACTTCAATATAGTGTTTTTTATGCAAGGTCCATCGTATTCACGTATAGTTATATAACTGTAAACTGTAAATGCAAAATATTGTACACATTTTTTTTAAAAGAGTAAGTATGGAGTTTCTTGCCCATTCTTCTCCATACGAAACTACCTTTTGGAATGGGCAACTAGAATCAACTTTATATTTTTTTTTTATTATGACGTTCAAAAGTGCCTTTTTAATGGTCTAATTGAAATAAATGATTTGACTTTGACTTTGTACATACTATATGAAGTTTCAAGGTTATATCGTAATATATGTATCTAAGGCTTAATAACTAACGTTGTACAAATATTTTAACGCTATGACAAATAGGCCTAAATTCGAACATTTTCTACTTCATAGTTCTAACGATTTTATGTAAATCAAGAATTTTCGTGTTACGATTTGCCAAAATTATAGCTTATCTTTAGCGGAATCAAAGGTCGTTATTATTGCCCTAAAAGCAGTGCCTAGTTTCGGATTAGGAGCGAACTTAATTTTATATATTTTCTTTAAACAGGAATAATGAGATGATACCAAAGAGATTTTATTATTAAGAACCAGTCTAAGTACTTTAATATAAAATCGCTGACTAAAATTAAAACAAGAATATTTAAGAAGTAATAAAAAAAAAATACATTACAATTTATATGTGTATTTGTCACAGTGTTCTTTCTCAGAAACCATGACAGTTATGTGTTGCCACAAACAATAGCAAAATGAATTCATAATTGGAATATATTCCAGATTGTTGCAGCATACCTCAGATTATTAAATAAAAGGCAGATAGACCGCGCGGAACACTGAGAGTGAAGCCAAAAAAGCTAATACAAACTATGTATATGAGGAGATCCGTATATATATAAGCAGATCCGCAGGAGAACTAGAGTAACCGTCATAGCAAAAATAATGGCCAAGCTCAATTGTCAGTAGGCTGGGCACATTGCCCGTAGAGCCGATGACCAAAGGTTCTGGAGTAGCGGCCGCGCATCGGCAGATGCAGAGTCGGCAGGTGACGTCACGAGGTGGACCGACGACCTAGAAACCGCGGGAAGCCGCTGGATGAACTGCGCGGGTCCGACACAGGTGGAGGTCTTTGGGCCTCTCCACCATGCCCAACGGTGGGCGTCTAAAGGTTGATATGATGATGACATTGATGATTCCAATTTGTATGGACTACGAGAAACTTCAACTTAACCCAACAAAAATAAACCATTATTCTAATAACCTGACAAATAAATAGAATTAGCCTAAAAATTAGACAAACGTCGCTTTTCACAAAACTTCGCCGTTTAAATAAACCCAATTTTAGATACAATGTAAAGTTTCAAGCCATTTTCAACCTTAAGGCATTAATCTTAAAGCTTGAATCATGCATTTAAAATACCGGATACAACTGAAGTCAATTTTAGAAGATTATAACACCAAACGATTTTAGATTCTAGACAGGAAATGTTAAGGTGTAAATTGTATTGAACTTATAATGTAGGTACACAAATACTGTCTACCTATCTATACATATGAATAGTTTGTCTGTACAAAGCGCAAAGTTATTTTGAAGTTGTATTGGAGTTTGGTTTTGTCGGCTTTTCATTGAAGTTGGACCGTGGTTTAGTTATAATAATAATATGTGTTTCCTTTAGCGGATTACATTTATATGATATAAGAACTATCAGGGTCATAGGTTCAGTAATTAAAAAGAAGGCAAAGCGGTACCAGCTGTCTAAACAGCTTCTTTTTGTAACTGTTGTCATCTGCCTGGTCTTATCGCATTTACTTGACGTCGGCGCAATATGTTTTCAACCAACGTCAAAAAGAGGTCGTTCAAAAGGAGGTTCTCAATTCGTCAGTACGTTTTTTTTTTATTTATTTTTTTTATATTTGTAATGCGTTTTCTCCGGCAAATGTAAAGCTATTTTGAAAATTCTTGATAATGGCTCAAGGGTCCCCTATAATTTTTATCGAAATTGATTCAGCACTTTTTGCAAAAATCAACAGAAATCAAAAAAATATACATGGATGACGTTTGTTCTCACCTTGTACTTTCAATCTCTGTTTTGACTGTGTTGCCATATCTTAATAGATTTGGATGATAAGGAAGTACTAAAAAGCGAAAAATAAAAAAGCTTTTTTACAAAAAAGACAACCGCCTTCAAAAACCAAAAAGTGAAAAATAACTTTAAAACAGAACACACATGACTTTAGTTTCGGAAGTCGGTGGCTTGGCTGTTCTATTTGTTGTTTTGTATTGCCGCCGACTTCCGAAACGAAAGTCATGTGTGTTCTGTTTTGAAGTTATTTTTCACTTTTTGCTTTTTGAAAGCGGTTGTCTTTTTTGTAAAAAAGCTTTTTTTCTTCTTCCATTCCATCCTGTCCAACGTCATGCTTTCACTGACTCCCTTTTCATTCATATCATTCTTCACACAATCCATCCATCGTTTCTTTGGCCTTCCTCTCCCTCTCCATTCTTCCATATTAATATTGTTACGAGCTGGGGTATGGATAAATAAACTACAACAATTTACACCAAACGAAACACAAACACTTTAATTAACAAGTAACAAACTCAATAATCAATCACAATAACACCATTTGTAATTTACCTCAACCTCGATAGATGGTGTTGTCAACCGCCTGAATCGCGGTGTTAAGGTTCTCTACGGAAACATGACCTTCCGCATGTGTAAATGTATTAAATACTTCAACATCCTCAGTGGGGAGCGCCGTGAGTCGTCGCCTCTGTCGCTGGTCGTCTTCCGCTGGGCCTCCTCCGGGGAACCAACCGGAGGTCCCACCTGACGGAGACATACCGCCGGGTTGACGTGAAGAACCGTGGCGCTCCTGCTGATTATCAATGCATCCACACACATTGGCACGTTGCGCTACCACCGCACCTGCCCCAGGCCAGGTCTACATGGCCACCCAATGAACGTGCCCGTATTAACGGGCACCGAATTATGCCGCGGGACAAGGGCCATGCCCGTAACCCGCCTGCCGCGCCCCCTGGCGGGGACGTAGCGACTACCAACGGTTATTAAATACTCTTTCGTCCTGAGCGTGGTGTTTTCTTTGGCTAAGCCATAAATACCTCGGCAACTCCTTGGGACTTTTTGGAAATTGTACACTTACAAATATCACTTGATGATCACTTCGATCGCAGTATTCGCAATAGTCGCAGTTTTCAGTTTCGCTTCCAAAAACTAAGTAACTCCTCGCGCCTCGCAGTCCGCTATTTATATGTGGCTTAGGTCATACTCTCGAATATTCTAGCAAACACGAGAATGTTACAACACGACACTTAACCATCTCGAATAATGTAGAATGTTCTCGAAAGTCCTAAACCCTGTAGTTCTGCTAGTCGACAATAGATGGCGCCAGTTTATGACGTAGTTCCACTATTCGACAATAGATATCGCTATCTAGGGTAGTTCTGCTACTGGATTATAGGTGGCGCTAGCATGACGTTTTTGGGTGTACCGACATAACAATATTCATAATTCTTTTGGTCACATACGTTGAATCCCCTTTCTTCATGTGTGCAATGTACTATCGTGGACTTTCCCGCCTGCTCAGTTAAAAAAAATTTCCCTTGGCGCCTGCGAAGTCAACGGGGCGGGGTAGAGAGCGCTTCCATCTTTTGAGTGCAAGCAAAAATGAACTTAGTGGTGGTCAGGCGGGTGTGTCCACGATAGTACATGTGCCCATACCAAGACAAACGATTGTAACTGTTGATTGTGACTGTTATTGTAGTCGCTGTTGTTGTGTTGTTTATTTGTAACTGTTGTATTGGTTGTTATGTATGTTATATATAAAAATCTTCTATGCGTGTGTATGAAAGTGATCTCCTCCTAAACAGCTAGTCCGATTTACATGAAAATTTATGTGTGTGTTCCAGTGGATTCGAGAATGGTTTAGATTCACAATTGGACTCGGTAGGTGGCGCTGCAGTCGGGTTGCATGCACAACGTCTGCCGGGCCCGCTAGTATTTTTATAATAATTTGCACCTTCGATAAGACAAGGGCATAGCTGCAGTTTTGGTGTCAAGGTCTTTGTCTTTGTTTATTCTATATTTTCAGCTAGAGTAATATCATAACTAGCACTTTTCCCGCGACTTCGTCCGCGTGTATTTACATAACTACCCCTATTTTTTTAATAATGCAATATAGCCTATGCTACACAAAGGTAATTTAGCTATCGATTGGTGAAACAATTTTTGAATTTGAATTTATTTGTTACAAACTTACAAAAATACAAATCTTTTCTCTTTATAATATTATTAACTTTAGCAAGCTTGGATGTCTGTTATCGCGGATGCAGTCGAAGTCGCGGATTGAAAAGTAGCCTATATCCTTCCCGAGGGTTCAAGCTATCTTCATACCAAATTTCATCAAAATCGGTTCAGTCGTTTCATGGTGAAAGCGTAACAGGCAGAGGAACTTTCAAATTTATAAAATTAATAATAAATACTAGCTTTTGCCCGCGACTTCGTCCGCGTGTATGTCGGTTATCGCGGATGCAGACAAAGTTGCGGAGTTGCAAGTCACGTACTTACAAGCATTTGTATGGAAATTTTCGACGGGTTGGCCGCTCTTAAGTCGTTTAAGCGTGAAATAGTCACACACATACAAACACACACATACACACACATCCATCCATCCATCCATCTATCTATCCATTCACCTATTCACCTATTTAATTGACTGTGATAATCCAAAAATCTGATAAATGACAATGCCAGATCCTGCCCCACCCATGTACAGAAAAAGTAGCACATGTACAGAAAAAGTAAATTAATGAAAATAATTGTAATGAATATAGAATCTTTCTATACTAAATTGTTTTTCTTTAGAACTTGCGGATTACGAAATACCTACCCACAAAATACAAACTTATTTTACCTAAAACACAATTTAACCTATAATCAATGTCATTATTGTTTTTAGATTTAAACGGAAACCGCAAGTTCTACAGTCACTAAGACTAATGTGTAGTTATCAGCAATAAATAAACAGTAAGATGCTACATATTGCACATGACTTTTATTGAGTGGGGCAAAGTTCTATAGAGTTTCTGGCATTGCCCTTTCCTAACATTATGTAATAATTTAATATGTACAGCAAATTGAGAATGTAAATTATGATTATGATATTATGTATTTGACATTGTTGTAACTGTAATACCTAACCTATTTAAAATGTTTGCACGACTGATAAGTCGAATATAGTGAGTCTAGATTAACTTTACCACCTCATTGTACACCTATATTCTGGCAAATAAACAATTTCAGTTCACCGTAGGATAATAGGATTGAAATAAATAATTTGACTTTGATTTTGACGTAGTATATGACTACAATGATAACGTCACCACTTGTTAGCAAAACCTCAACAAGAACATTTCAACTTGGTTGGAAGGTGAAAATGAAAATAATTGTTCACTTCAAACATCTTCAAGGGGTTGCGCAGAAAACTATCCAAGTAATAATGGCTGAGAACTCTGGAAATAGCTGTTATACTATTTTGATAAATCTATACAGCGTGCTTGGTAAAAGATGTGACATATTTATTTTAGGGATTGGGAAAAAATTAAATTACAATTTTAGTTATATACAAATCTTAAAAATCGAATAATATTATGTACAATTCCAAGAAAAAGACAGGGGAGCTCAAAGGGCATCAAAAAACTCGTCCGCATCGCTGTCAACGGGACACGTAGATTGGGGGAGTCATTTGACAGTATTCGTCGGTAATTTAAAATTCGTCTAAACAAATTGCCCAGTCCTTTTTTTGTTCCGGTGTGGAAAATCCTCATGAATGTCCTCCGCCCTGGGACGGGTGGAGGGGTCTGTCAGACTCTTACTGACTAAAAACCACCGCGGTGTTCTATCTCACACTTACGTCGTGGGTCACGAGAACTGGAGGTACTTCCGCAACCCCCGACCGGCCCTTTGCCTTATCTAACCTGTATAGGACAATATTTATAACCTGTCATTGCTTCATAGTAGGAAACTGCTATATTGCCTTGAAAACATTAATACATTTTTTTTTTATTGGGGGTGTGTCTTTTCTAATATTCACACAAGAACATATGTCCAATATGTGTCCTACTACAAAAAAAAACCGGACAAATGCGAGTCGGACTAGCCCACCGAGGGTTTCGTACGTATTTGTAGGTACATATCCATACTTCTATACTAATCCATACCTACTATCCATACTTTAATCATCTTAATATTATAAATGCGTTTTTTGCGACATAAACGGCCGTATCTTTTTTTCACGTTAACATAGAGGGTTGATTTTCTTACAGCATCAAGGGACCGTAGACTTGAGTATATGGTTTTTTTTTTGTTTTTTTAATTTCAACTCGATACCTCCACGCGTTCCCGAGATAAAGGGTCTTGACAGATAGACAGACAGACAGACAGACGAACAAAAAGTGATCCTATAAGGGTTCCGTTTTTTTCTTTTGAGGTACGGAACCCTAAAAATGCTTCTTATATAAAAATAAATATAATAAATTCTTAAAATAAATAAAATTATGGTACAATACGTGGTACGCGGTCACTAATTACCAGTCACCCTGTGTAACCCAAGCCATGGCCTTACTAAGGCCCATTAACACCAGCTAGGGTTATCTTTTAACCCTCATTTAGTTGCTAACACAGATCCATTATGACATTTTGTAATTTAACTTCGTATTAGCATCTAACTCACAGTTAAGTTTCTGGCGCAAGTAGGCCAAAACTACTTACTATTAGGACACACTTTGGTGATTGGTTTACCGTACTACCTATAATTATACCAAAGTTGACGAGAACAAAACAAATTAAATCGAATAGACTTTTAGAACCGTTTGCTAGAGAGAGATAGAAACATAGGCGCCATTAGCGACGTTCTTTCTCTATCGGACATGTAAAAATTATGGAAAACTAAAATCAGAAGCAATTAAAATATAACAAGTGAAGTCACAGTCGAAATTCTATAACTAATTCCGTATCGCACTGCAATTGCATTACCACATTCTAAAACCAACCTCAGCACTACAAAAATACAGTCCATAATTCTTTGTACGAACTTGTCTAAACGAATATGGGTGACTTGTAAATTGATCGCATCAAAGGAATTTGGGTTTTATGAACAGTGTAGTAAGGTGTATTTTTGGATGAAGACGTTTTCAGTAGTAGGTTCTCAAATCGTGCCGGGTTTCAGTTCACCAGCGCGTTTCGGGCATCAAAGTTGTTTCGGAAAAATTCGGGTATAAAATACGAACTGACATTATACAGTGTGTTTATGTTTGTTGAATTTTGTATACATGGTGGTTTGATTTAGTGAATGAAGTGACTTTTTGTTGTTATGTAAAAAAGCTTTGTTTTTTAATTTTTATTTGAGTATGCGTTGTTTGGAACAAACTTCCATTTGCTTTAAAAAAAGTTGAACCAATGAAAGTTGAATTTGTGTTTGTTGTTTTTAGGGTCGTGTTTTGTAACTTAATTATTAATGATAAATAGAAAGTTCAAACATAATTAAAATTCGTTGCTTATTCGTTGATCTACTTTAATTTGCACCTGACATGGTTGAGATACTTAACCAATTCACCAACAATTCAACCTATTGTTTATGAGGGTGGCTGGGGGCTGATACCTATATATACAAGATATTAATTTATCTTAGCTAAGGTGTCAGCTGTAACACTTAATTAAAACTTTTTACTACCTTTCGGCCATATTTTATAGTAAACTGTACTTGTTTTTATGTTGTTAACTTGAAGGTGCAAATAAACAATATTTTTTTTTTTTTTACCACCCTTGGTTGACTGGTAGAGTTGTTTAAATAAATTAATGTTTTGGATTTCAAATCTATAAAAACAATAACATAGTCTAGTTACTTAAAATGTCCGGACATACGTCTACATCTTCCAGATTTTCACAATCTTATTTTTCGTTAAAGGTGGGCAGAAGTCCAAAGAATAATTCACTAGGTACTAATACAGGCAAGAACTTCTTTCAATAGTATTTAATTTATTACAAGAACAGCTATTAAATGATAAAAAATTCCCAGTTTTGTGTTTTATAGGGCTTGTTCTTAGAATCATAATTGTTATTCCTTTATCTGGGTCGGAAAACAAGTTATTCGAAGTCAATGTATATACAATTAATGTAAATATATTTGTATGTAAAATATTCCTACTATTGACTAATGTACACTTTTTTTGTAAACGATATTTAATAAATAAAATTATTATTATTAATTAATTTTTTTACAACGAAATAATGTTTAACTTTTACCTAAATTTTTAATATCCAGTCCATTTACAACAGAGCACTAATAATAGATATTAAATTAACTTTTAATAATTTATTATCACATCAAATAGTTTAAGGACATAAATTATTAAATATTATTATCTTGATCGTATTTCGGATTGCCGATATTTTTTTGTCGGTGAACAAACATAGTGCTCTGATACAAATTGACATGTAAATATAAATAGAACTAGGTGCTAATTTCTTTAAAGAGATTTTCTTAATATTTGTCAACATTAGGTAAATGTTGATGTTTCGAAACATCATCTTTTGTTAGGTACTTTTTTCTTACATAGGTAGGTACATCTTTGCGTGTCTTACACACATTAAATATAGCACAACGTTGCGCCTGTATTCCCCAAAGGTAGTATTGTAGAAAAAACCTTACTTTTTTTATTTATTATCATTCATTATTGTCTACAACTTTAGTCCGCGTAATATCGTTAATCGCGGTCGCAGAAAAAGTCGAGTATTAAAAGCCTATGTATGTCCATATACCGAGCTACCTATTTGTACAAAACATTAAGACCTGTTCAATGGTTTTGCAGTAATGAGTTAACAAACAAACATAGTTTTTATCTCATGTATAACATTAGTGTGGATCAATTTAATGGTAATTTAGACTGAGCACTGTCTAAGGCAGTCGCAGAACTATTTCATATTCCGACATTATATTACATGTTTAGTCGATGCGGTCATGGCCAGTGATACAAAGACTAACAGACTAACAGAAATAGACATGTCACTTCGAATATATGACTATTGACCAAATCTAGGTAGCGCTATCTATTTTTAAAATCTTTCACAGAAATCTGCCGTTTAGAGAATATATTTCTAGCATTGATTTATTACTTTACGAGACACCTATAATTAAAAAGCTAGGCAAGTGCGACTCGGACTCGCGCACGATGGGTTCCGTTCCGTAACCTATACAACATTAGACATCGAACAAAAAAACGGAAAAAAATCACAATCAGGTATATAGTTTTATAGCGGCAACAGAAAAACATCATCTGTGAAAACTTCAACTGTCTAGCTGTCACGGTTCATGAGATACAGCCTGGTGACTGACAGGGTCCCGTTTTTACCTTTTGGGTACGGAACCCTAAAAATGTAGTGCCTGTAATAGGATCTGTCATAATATTATAATGACAATGACATTGATGGTCGTTTTACATTTAATAGATGTAAAAGTTACATGTCTGTGTTTTTCACATCCTGTATACTAATATTCTAAACTAAAGAAATCCTTCTAACATCCTTATTCCTTTCTTTTTGTATCCAGTCTCTGTTGCCCCACTGCTGGGTTTTATTCTTCTTTATTCCATTTCTTTTAAACATGGTGGTCCCCTTTATTTGTAACACTGCCGTCTAATTTGTCCCGCCATTCTTCACTTGAAACTGTAAAGAAAACAAAAGAAGAACGTACCATTTTTTGTTTTTCAATACTTAATTGGGCTTAATTTTACCAAAAGGAACTAACTCATGTCAAAATTATTATCGTTTTTCGAAGTAATTGTAATGATTTTGGATATTTAACGCTAATTAATTTTCATTTTGTTTTATGCATAAATTTGGGATGAAAATTGCACTGTAGTTCTGTCTCACATTCGGTATGTTGAATTAGTTTGACGTAATTCATAAAATAATGATTGAAAGGTAGTGGATAGGCTCGCTTTGGCAATAAACAAACATCCTTCTGTCCCATTGTTTAACAAAGAACTTCTTCCCCCATATCCTGCCACTCTTCCTTTTGACTTGCCTTTGCAAAATTTATCTCAATTATTTTAAATAAAAACCTTAAAAGGCAGTAACAAAATACCTTTTTTTTATTTTAAGTGGTGAAAACAGAACGTTACGCTTTTATTTAACAGTGATTCGAAAATAAATGATACAGATTTCTAGTGGCAGTGTTTCTAAAAGCCATTCGCTGTTCATGTAACTGTTTGACATTTAATGAGAAGTGACAGACAATTTGTGAGTTGAAGAAGTGATTTTGTGGATTACAAAAGTCCCGGAAAATCAACATGAGTTTACGGAGGTAAGATTAGTAATAATAATACGTTTTTCTATTTGACTACTTAGGGCTCGTCGAATGTTGCCGGCCTCGAATAGCAACACACCATTTCTACTCGTGGGTGTCGTAGAAGGCGATAGAGGGATATTGACCAGAGGATAGGCAGCAGCGTCCTTCTGAGTACGATAACACCTACTGCGATCGCCAACATGCATCGGCCAAGCATGGCGATTACGGCTGAACCCCCTCTTTGGGGAGACCTATGCCCAGCACAGGACGTCTAAAGGTTGACATGATGATGGTCGAATTTGTTAGTAACAAACAAAAACTTAATCTACGGGTTAGCAACTTAATTTAGAACAACACAAAAAGACAATGCGACTGCTTTTGCTCAGCGAATATCGTTTATCGAGACTGGAGGCATTACGACGTTGTATGGCAAAGCTTATCCTCTGACCAAGGTAAAAACCAGCTCTTGGATCGCGGTAAGTGTCAACTAACTTTTTGGTCATTTTCTTAAAAAGAAGATGAGCAGTTTGGGGTTGAAACCCTCGTGGGCCCTACGAGGGTTTCAAATATAACGCAAACACCAAGGTACTTTCGCCATTTGAGGTTTTCTGCTGCCGCGGCAGTAGCACCAGGGCCTCAAGTGTACTATTACAATAGTGTCAGAATGGTCTATCATTGATTCCATAATTGTTGATTTTGACAAGTTTGGTAATCTACTAATATAATGGCGTCTCTATGACTTTCTAATGGTCAACCACTGATACGCCATTGAAAGAAATGATATAGAATGGTAATCTCGTACAAAATGACAACTGAATGACTGACTTACAGCTATAATTTTGACAGTTACTTTGATCAGTGACCTTCCATTACAACGTCATTGTGCAGTCATTGCTTTTAATTCGACCGACCAATAATCGACCATTATGAATTTAGCAGATTACGAACTTTTAGCAAAATGACAATGGGATCGTGTTGGAATGACGAAATTATACAAATAGCAGACTTGGCCCCCTGCACAGCACGTTGAACTAGGAAGATGGGATGGTGCAAGATATTTGTGTGTTGTGTTAATTCTAGTTAGAATAGCACTTTTAGAATGACGTTGACGCTCATTAATTTTTAGTGCTAAAATATTAATCTTGTTTTAACCAAAGGGTAAGGGTGCCTATGGATGAGTAAACTACCGTCAAATTTTAGTACCCTAACGGACATTAAAGCAGATAGAATGATCTGGATTATGCCTTCACGTTACACTCTGGGTGACAGTAATCCAAGGTATTGCGGTCCCAATTAATTCATAGGCCATAGGATTAGAATTTAATAGGTACATACCTGGTTTCTACATCCGAAAATGAATGAATGAATTTCAGGACGTACTAGGCATACAGGATGAGTTTTTGAATATGGATCACAATGGTTGCTGAAATGTTTACTGTTTTGGTTTACAGGCAAAAATATTATTCTTTCTACTGCACTCACAATATTTAATTTTTTTATCTCGAGCACGTTGGTATACTTCTACATGCTCAAAATAAAAAATAAAATATTTTTAGTGTAGTAGAAAGATGAATATTTTTGCCTGTAAACCAAATAGCTTGTTCAACTGCCGGGTTTCTACATCCGAAAATGAATTCCTGTATGTACCTACTAATCATACCGGATGAGTTTTTGAATATAGATCACAATGGCGCCTGAAATTTAAACGGTTTGAGATTCAAAATCATAATTAACATTCCGACCTGTTTTGTTTTTTAAAGTTACTCCACACTAGGAGTTTCTCCTGTGTCGTAGGTGTATTTACAAACATATAAAATCACATACACAAACAGCCAGATTCGGAACAAATATCTATAGGCCATTGAAATATTTATTCCATGCGGGAACCGAACCCGCAAGACGCAGCGCAGCAGTCAATCGTTCAACCACTACGCCAACAGTGTCGTCCTCTCTATCGTCATATCGTCGCCTATCATATCCTCATGTATTTTATGGACGGTGGTTCATGTCCTCCTTCCACTGGCTCCTGCCCATGACTTCGAAAGTCTGCGTAGTAATTTAGCCTAAGACCACGGACTAGAAAAAGAGGACTCCGCGCCACGCATATCGAAGTGAAGCACCCTAACACCCAGACCGTTTGTAAAAACATGCCCCACGCACACAATAAAATTTACATCATAGTCACGGACTAGAAAAAAAAGGATTCCCGACAAAAGTAGCGACTACCGTCTGTAGCGATCTATGTGTGCGTCTCGGTCCGGCGTACTTTAGGTGCTTCACTTTTGATATGCGTGGTGTGGAGTCCTTTTTTTTTCTAGTCCGTGCCTAAGTCCTAAATTATTTCACGGGGGCACAAAAACAGCATAAAATTATCTTATGTCTTAAGGTGGATCAGTATCTATATGCCGTTTAACCTTTTGATTGTCAAAGTCATGTATAGACGACAAACCAAATTGTGCCCAGCACGCTTTGGCCACGACTACATGACAGTAATTCGTAAATTGGCGCCGAGGGCACAAGGCGTAACAAACATTCATCCATCCATCCATTCTCACGAACTTTCGCGTTTATAAAAGCAAAAGCGATTCCAGACTTATAATCAATACTAGCGGGCCCGGCAGCCGTTGTCCTGCCCTGAAAATAAAAAAAGTTCGACAACTCGACTACAGCGCCACCTACCGTGTCCAATTGTGAATCTAAACCATTCTCAAATCCACTGGAAAAAATTCATCAAAATCGGTGCAGCCGTTCAGGAGGAGTACCTACACTTTTATACACACGCACAGAAGATTTTTATATATATGATAAGTTTAGGTTTCCTCACGAGTTTTTCATTTACTGATGTCCTTGGACCAAATGCGAATTTAGTTAGATATTTTTTGAACCATTAAAACATCTCTCTATCTAAACACAATCCAACTATGCCATTTAGGTTAGAATAACAGAGCAGTCTGGTAAAACTAATTAACAAAGTGACTTTTAGAATTTAGTTATACAAACCGAATTATACAAAAACTCAGACCAAGCTCATCTATCTTAAAATCTACGAAAAAACAATATTATTATTGTGTTCTTGCCGCTTGAGAGTTAGTAAAAACATTTGTGTTTTCAATTACTTTAAAGTAAGTTGAATAATTGAACTTCAACTTCTGTCAAAAAGAGACAACCCACAATTTCTCAATCAGTTTTTTTAGGTTTTCTGTCCCACTTCTGAGCAAAAGTCTCTATGCCTTCCATCTTTCCCGACCCTATGCTTCATACCTCCGTGTCCCGCTATCACCTTCGTGGCTTGCTGCGATCCAGTCTTACTGTTTCAGGGACACCAGTTCTGTGTCAGCCACAGTTTCTTCGGCAGGCGGTAGATATGTTCTGCCTAATCCCATTTAAGTTGGGCAGCCTTATGAGCTATGTCTGCTATCCCTGTTTTGGAGCGCAGTGTAGTGTTTCGAACTCGATCTGTTAATTTAATTAAATTAGAAAAATACACCAAGAATTTTTTTTTTGAAATACATAAACAATAGCATTTACATATTTCGTTGTTTGAATATGTATTATTGAAACTTAAAAAAATAACACAAGCCAAATGTGTCACATTACTATCCAAGATTAACAGTACAACGCACATTCAAAACTTTTGCTTAGAATGCTTTAAAATGTATTAAAAATACATCATCGCTAAATATAAAAAAAAGTAAAACAATTTCAGACCAAGATGGTACGGTCATGTACTTCGACGAGCAGAAGAAGAAGTGAAGAAGTGCCTTTCCATGGCTACAAAGAAAAGGGGAAGAGGAATACTTCAAACCATATTGATGGTGGAGGTCCAGAAGGTCATGCGAGAGATGGAACTTACGGAGGATGTCACACAAGTCTACGGACATAATATATTTATTTTTTAATTATATTTATCAGAGACATCAACTTACAAACCATTATCAGGGATTACGTTTATATTTCAAACACACACACAGCCCAAGACACTTTCCAAGAGTTGAAATTTTTCTTAGCTTATTCAAAATTCATGTCAAAAGTTTGCCTACCGAAGTTCGCCCTTCTACTCGTATAGTAGGTATACCTAATATTCACTGGACAGCTGGTCATTGCTTCATAGTAAAGAACTATTATGTTTTTAGGGTTCAGAAATACAGATTGTTTGGAAGAAGAACCGACCTTTTTTTCAGAAATAGTGGGGGTCATTTGCTTTTATTCATCCAACATAATATCTTAAGTACCACGGTATTTGATATTATTATGTTTTTTTTAATGATATTCCTGACAATCTAAGAAGTCCGATTAACATTTATTTTTCCGAACTTTGTATGAACGTCTACGTTATCATCATCATCATCAGCCGAAAGACGTCTACTGTTGAACATAGGCATAGTCCCGCATAAAACACCACAACGAGCGGCAATCCGGCTCGGAGAGAAGAGCAGATTTTTTATCACGTTTAAAACAGAGCTTTGAATCAATGTAATAAGATTTATTTTTACATGTCACTTCTTTTCAACCGACGTCAAAAAAGGAGGAGGTTATCAATTCGTCTGTATTTTTTTTTTTTTTTTTTTTTTTTTTTTTTATGTTTGTTACCTGATTTCTCGAGACTCGGGTGAACCGATTTTGATGATTCTTTTTTTATTTGGAAGCTAGTGCTTCCCGTGTGGTCCCATTTTATTTTGGTCCAGTTCTGACAATGGCATCCATGAGAAAACCGTATAAGTCTTAAATTTGCATTAAGTATGTGCGCGATTTGTTACGCGATTTCCTCCCGATTATCTCTTCTTAATAGATTTGGATGAGAAGGAGGTACTAAAAAGCGGAAAATAAAAAGCTTTTTACAAAAAAGACAACCGCCTTCAAAAAGTGATAAATAACTTTAGCACAGAACACACATTGACTTTAGTTTCGGAAGTCGGTGGCAATACAAAACAACAAACAGAACAAAGCCACTGAATTTCGAAACTAAAGTCAATGTGTGTTCTGTGCTAAAGTTATTTATCACTTTTTGAAGGCGGTTGTCTTTTTTGTAAAAAGCTTTTATTATTGAGAATGCTTGAGAGCAAACCTAACGCGCTTAGTGTGAAATAATAAGAGGAGCCGACTGGCGGCCTGTGATGACGTACTATTCCCCGCTCGCGCGGCCGACCGGCTCCGATTGCGTGCTCTTTCACGCTCGCACGGCCGATGGACTGTCAAATATTTTTAACCAAAATTTCCCTTCGCTTGCATTTTCGTTTGTTTTGTTCTGCTTCAAATAATCTTGCTAACAAATATATTTCTTCGTCAGAGTAATCTAAATGCATGACTCAGTTTAAAAACACACGTTATAACACATCGAAAACAACACTTGAACTGCGCGGAACTGCAGGTATACCGGCCTTGTAGAGCACCCGCTCGGCTCCGAGCGCATCGGTCCGACTCCGAGTGTTCGCTCAAAAACAGTGCTCTTCCAGCCGGTCTATGTGAAACGGCTGTCGGCTCCGGCCAGTTCCAAGCGTATAACTCGCGCCGGTCTATGTGAAAAGAAGAGCGCCGGCCGATGCTCTCCGACCCGGTCTGTTTGAACGGACCCTTACTACTTATGTTACCAATACACTATAACAACGAGTAGTCGAGTCTGTCGTGTGTCGAGAATAACCTGGAATCTCAACCTAAAGCGGTCATAATTTTTTTGTTCGTTGTTGAAATAACACGCAATAGCTTTTTAAGAAGTTAAATGTCAATTGGTTCGGTTCCGGACTTAAAAAAAAATGACCATTAAAAAATTCATTACATTATAAGAAAAACAATTCTTAATTAGCAAATGGCCAACTCTCAAAGAATTTGTCGGTCCTTATACGAAAGAACCTGTTAGTACGAGAGTGCTTTTGTAAATCGTAAGTTCATAATCATAATTATTATTATAATTCTTTACCTGTGGAATGAGCAATTCTTTTTTATATGTGAATTCCTGACTTCCAGCAGTAGTTAGGACTTTGATTGGACTTTCACACGTCTTTGCTCTCATTTAACTTTAAATAGAGTGTTCTTCTTTTTCAGTCTTTGTAGAGTACTTTAACCCAGTCGGTAACTACGTTAGATTAATAGTTTTGTTTTTTTTTTAGTACCTGTACGGTGCCAACCGTACATTGCGAAATTATTGTACATTCCGCGTCAGCATATCCGCAAACATTAATTATTTATTTTCACTTACTTACAATTTAGTTCACTACCGGTCATCGAACGCACCGCGTGTTTTCACGTATCAATATATCAGTATCATCTATCGTTTATTCTTAAAACCTATCTCTATTTGAGCTTTGGTGGTAACTTAGTGTAATAAACTGTTGAACCTTCATGGACTCCGTATCATTTAATATCATAGCATCCTATCAGTAAAAGCTGCACGGTACAATACCGTACAGTACCTGAAAAGAATGACCATAATATTGCTGAATAAAATGATTAAAAATGATATATTTTTTTATATTACGAGTACCTAAACCTGTTTTGACGTGAATACCGACTGCTTGAAGATCTTTGTCAGTCCTTAAGGGTAGTCAGAAGCCAGAAAGTCTGACAACCAGTCTTACCAAGGGGTGTCGTGTTAGGCAACTCAATAAATTTCGTGGCCTGGCAGTTGTCGCAACCGATCACCCACAAGATGGACAAACCTTATTAAATCGACGACAAAGTGTTCCCTGAACAGAGAGAGATGGAGAAGTCTCGCAAAAGCCGCAACAAACCTCTCAGACGATCCATGACCACGACCACTTCGTCAGGAGAGTACGACTGAGAAAAAGAAGACTCAATAACTGGATTGTGAGGATAAAGTAGGCAGTCCATGTAAAACACTGGTATTCAACTGTATACAGTTAGAATGGAAGCCGACCCCAATATAGTAGGGAAAAGACTACGCAGATGATGATGCTTACAAAAGGCTGCTTAGTCAAAAGCTAGACTCTATTTATCTGTTCCATGGTCAAAAGTACGACCTTAACATCATCATCATCATCTTCCTACCCTTAACCTTTTTTTTTCTTCTTCCATTCCGTCCTGTCTAACGTCATGCTTTCACTTCTTCGTCTTCTTCGTATCGCTGGCACGACAGTCTTTTAAATTTGTTTGGCCCATAATTCAGCCACTTCCACGGCGTCGTCGGTGGCAGCGCATAATTCACCCCGATCGCATGCTTTGGGGCACAAAGGACATGACATGAGGTGCGGCATGGTTTGCAACTCGGCGCCACATGCGCACTCTGCTGCTGCTCTGTCAAGGTAGCCCCATTTTGCGAGATTGGCGTTACACCTTCCCACTTGGGAAGGTGTAACGCCAATGCTTTCACTGACACCATTTTTAACCGACTTCAAAAAGGAGGAGGTTCTCAATTTGATTGGTATTTTCTTTTATGTATGTACACCGATTGCTCTGAGATTTATGATCCGATTTACGTCATTCGTCTTTAGTTTGATGCGGAATAGTTGCCATTTGGTCCCCTAAAAAATTAATATAGTTTGGCCCAGTAGTTTTTATTTTATGATTTTTTTTTTATGTTTGACCACGCATATCTTTTTTTAGTGTAGTCCGATTTCGATGATTCTTTTTTTAACTGAATTTGAGGTAAACACTATTGTTTACCTCAAATTCAGTTCGGTTTAAATTTCAAGGAAACATTCCACCGCTAAGGGTAGAAAATTAAGGGGCGACTGATATACATATTTTGGTGTCACCATTTCGTAATTAATTTGTATGATAAGAAGTAGGCACTAAAAAGCGAAAAAAAAAGATTTTAACAAAAAAGACAACCGCCTTCAAAAAGTAAAAAATAACTTTTAATTCGCAAGTCGGTCGGGGGCAATACAAAACAACAAGCAAAACCAAAGCCGCCAACTTGCGAATTGAAAGTATTTTTACTTTTTGAAGGCGGTTGTCTTTTTTGTTAAAAACTTTTCATTCATAATCATTACGAACAAACGAACTACGAACTTAACATAACACAAACTTAGTTTACAATAACTTTGACTAACAATTACTTTTAACAACATCAAATACTAAATTATTGTAATACATAGTTCTATGTACCATCGACTTCTTTGTCTACGACAATAGAATTTTCTTTTTCAAACATAGGCATTACTTACTACCATCCATTATAATGTAATATTCATTTTATTTGCTCTATTCGAATATACAAAGACGAAATATCAAGTTACTATAATATTATAACGAAATCAACATTATTTGCTAGCAAAATAGTTGTTTTGACATCCCAAAGGATAATTTTGACGTTGGCATGTTTTAGATGTAGTCTGTTAAGGAAAATTGCGCCGGTGTTAAGATAAACTTATTGGGCAGATAATAAATTATTTATATCCTTTTTGCTGTCGTTGTTTTATACAGCGTGTTCTTGTTAATAATAACAGTAATACCAGCCTAATATTGTGTACTGCAAAGCAAAAGGTACGAGCATTGATCGCCAATTTTTGTGATTTCAGACTTTTTTATTATTTTGTTTGTAGGATTTTTTTTGTTATTCTATAATTTTTTACGGGACTTTTCCGCGTATCGTATGACAGTCCCATCGTAACCTACACTTATAATAATTATATTGTAAACTAAATAATCTGGGCCATGAATAGAAACAAGTCCCTAGCATAAAAAAAAAAAAAAACAAATTTGGTGAAAGATGCCTACATCAGTCTTGTTCAAATTCAAAGTCCTGAGTATATCTCTTCTTATTGAATCATATCGGACACATTTCATCAGCAAGTGGATCTTCAACCACTCCACACTCTTCACAGTTGGGTGATGATATTTTCTTCATCATAATCATCGTCATCGTCGAGTCTTGCTTGTGTCGCGTTTCGATGCGGACGTGTTTACGTATTTTCTATATCGATTAGCGCGGCGCAAGCTGACGCTCGCAATTACCCGCCATGAGTAGTGAACTTGTGGTGAATGAGCTGCTGGCGTTCCTGCAGCAGAAGCTGGATGTGATGGATGAGGTGTCCGCTATCCAGATCTGCGCATCAAACTTCAGCGAGGAAGATATAGCTGCTGCCAAGCTATTGTTGTTTAGTGTGCTGAATAAGCGCGACCAGATGGTGTCCCGCTGGCGCGACGGGACTAAGAGGAGCCTGCAAGATATCATCACGCTGTTCAAGGAGACCGACCCTGACGACGTGCCGGCGTTTGTAGCGAGGGAGCTACACAAGCTGCCTCCCGTTACCTTCGACCACGTCGACGTAACGAGCCTTCTGAAGGACATTGAATTTCTGAAGGCCAGACTCGCGGATGTGCAAACGAAGTTAGACGCATCCCAGAATTCCGTCGCCGATTTGCGCAAGGAAGTCATGGAGTTGCGCAATAGTGTGGCGGTAACTAGGTCACCTGTAGATGCGTCATTCGATAACACGCGTTGCGGAGCCGGCCTCGATATTCCGTCGTCGAAAACCGCGTCAGCAGTTTCGTCGCCTGCGCGTCCGTCGTTCGCGGAGCTAGCAAAACGTCCTGCCTGCGCGCCCCGAAGCCCTGCGCCCGTCTCCGCGGCTCCTCCACGAAGCGCCGCCCGAGCCCCGAGCCCCGTCCCGCTGCCAGTGTCTGCAGCCCCGGTGGAACCTCTGCAGAGGGGTTTCGCTAGCATATCTGCGAGCGCCCCTGGCGCTGCTAGTATGAAGCCTGTGCCCGTAAAGGCACCGAATAAGGCGGATAATGGGGATGGTTTCGTGACGGTGCAAAAGAGGAAACGCCGATCACGGAAGAACGCGAACCGCTGCGGCAAAGCACCAACGGGGCCCGATGTAAGTCTGCGTGCAGCTAAGCCGAACACTCCGGTGTATATCTCCCGCCTGCACTACACCACTAAGGCGGAGGACATCGTGGAGTACGTGCGCCGAAAGACGAAGTACACGCCGAGGGTGCAGTTACTGGAGTCGCGCCACAACGTTAACTTCAAGGCGTTTGTGGTCCGAGTACCGAATTGTTTCCTGCCCCTCGTCATGGAAGAAGACTTTTGGCCGCAGGACGTGGTGTTCCGTCGCTTCCGCGGACAAGTGCCACAGGACAGCACAAAGACAATTTAGTGCAAAGTGAAGTGCTACTAACAATAGTCTTAAGTCTTTTCTACTAACAAAAGTTACAAATTATAAAATATGTATGTTTAGGTTAAGGTATTTATCTATGGGCCTATGCAGCCTGAAAATAAATGGATTATTATTATTATATTATTATAAAGCTAAATTTTCTGCATGGAATGTGTTCGGATCTGAGTCTGTGAGCTAAAACAAGTAATTTCCTATTACAACTACTAGTAGGAAGTAATCTCTGAAAGTATTAGTCCGATAAAATCAAATAATTTGATTGATAGAAAGCAGCATCTCTATTGCAGAGTGTCATATGTAGGTGGTATAATAACTTTTGCTCGCGACTTCGTTCGCGTGAATTTTGGTTATCGCGGATGCAGACGAAGTCGCGGAGAGAAAGTAAGCCTATGTCCTTCCCCAGAGTTTAAGCTATCTTCATGCCAAATTTAATTAAAATTGGTTCAGCCGTTTCATCGTGAAAGCGTAACAGACAGAGTTACTTTCGAATATACATTAGGCTTATGTTTATCGAACTTCCAGATATAGTAAGACCTTCAAAAATAGTAAATGATCACCAACTTTTAACCAAAGTATTGCAGAAATGTATGAATTTGTCTGTAAAAAGCCATTTGCTCGCTAGCCTCGTGCCTAGGGGGGTCACAGTTCTACCCTAACCATGTCGGATCCGCCCTGGAGGACTTAAGGATCCTAAAATTTGGTGATCATTTTCTATTTTTGGAGGTCATTATATTTATTCCCTTTATAATATTAGTATAAGTAAGTAGGTATAAGTATATGGATTTATAGAAAGCAGAATTTATTCTATTGCAGAGTATATAGGATTTGTTTAATGGTATACGAGCTTTTGCTCGCGACTTCGTCCGCGTGAATGTCGGTTCTCGCGGATGTAGACGAAGTCGTGGATAGAAAGTAAGCCTATGTCCTTCCCCAGAATTCGAGCTATCTTCATGCCAAATTTAATAATAATTGGTTTAGCCGTTTCATTGTGAAAGCGTGATGGATTTAACTTCCACAGGAGTATCTAGTTAAATCTATATATATAAAAGGCAAAAGTGATTGACTGATGTATCAACACACAGGCCAAACCCTTAAGGCAAGAAGATTGAAATTTCGTACACGTATTCCTCATATGACGAAGGCATCCACTAAGGAAGGATTTTTCAAAATTCAACCCCTAAGGGGTGAAATAGGGTATAAAAGTTTGTATGAAACTTTTTATATTCCTTGGATATATTTGCATTACCTACCTACCTAGGTAGGTAGATATGTATAGGTAGGGTAGGGTAGGGTAGGTAGGTAGGTAGGTAGATTGGTAGGGTAGGTAGATAGGGACAGGACAACGTCTGTAGGGTCAGCTAGTTATTTATAAGTCCTTTCCTCACAACATATTTCTTCACCACCGGTGAAGAAATATCAGTCAGGATGGTCCAAAGTAAACTTTAAAAATAGACATGGATTTGAAAGTCATAATTATTAGTACGGTCAGCAACGAAAGTCAATTAACACTTCAGATTTTTAAATCATAATTTTTGAGCAGAAGAAAATACGGGCAGGATAAAAATCAAGATAAGATAAACTCTTGAGTACGACCTGATATACTGTAAAGTATTACTTACATCGTATCTGTTTTTGGGTCTTTTTAGAGGATATGAAAATGTAATAGTGTTAATCTACTTTTGCTTTTACTTTTTTTTTTAATTACCCGTGCTCAGTCTCGAATCCACAGCCCGCATGACGAGTGGGTGACTTAAAAATAAATGGCAGAATAATTTATATAAAAGTGTTGTATTACTGTTTCGGTGTAAATACAACGTTTGTTTTTGTTGGAAACTAAACTTTATAACGGGTCATTGTACTTATATTTATTACTAGCTTCTGCCCGCGACTTCGTACGCGGATCCTGTTGCTTATGCCAGCGACAACGGGGTCGGCAAAATCGAAGATCTGAAACGTCTGATGTCGAATTTTAAGAGCCCGGGGACGGGAAAACAACGGGATGCGGGAGATGATTCGAGACGTTCAAAAAGTACAATTTTGAATCATACCTCCGATGGCGGAATATGTGGCGTAGTCAATCATAGGAGTATAAGTAAATTAACTCCATTCCTTAACAACCCAAGGAAGGTCGCCATGACCTACGTCTATATCTTGAGACACATCCGATTCTTCAGATGATATCGACATTCTGTTCAGAGAATGTCAAAGTCGATCAGAATTCAAACGTTCGTTGCGCTCTTCTTCTGTCTCTTCATACCGTACTCCAGCAATTCTTTTTCTCTCACTTTCTAACTGATAATGAATATTTTGTTGTGTGCGTGTTCGGGACTTTCTATACTATAATATTATAAAGCTGAAGTTTGTTTGTTTGTTTGGTTGAACGCGCTAATCTCAGGATCTACTGGTTCAAATTAAAAAAATATTTTTGTGTTGGATAGTCCATTTACCGAGGAAGGCTATAGGCCACTGCGAAGCTGGGTCGGGTCGCTAGTGTATGATAATCTCGATCAGCAGTTAGTCGTGCATCACGTTCATCATTCGGATCAAAATACCTGTTAGTAGATGTGCGAATACGCTAAGAACTCAAGCGTGATTCTGTATCGGTAAACGTTTCCGATTCGCGAGACAATTCATGTCGCTCACGATCAGCGGACAGTCGCGCATCACGTTCCGCAGCAGATCCGTAGATACGCTGAGAACTCAAGCGCAATTCTTTATCCGTGAACGTCTCCGACTCGCGAGACAATGTATGACGTTCACGATCAGCGGTCAGTCGCGCATCATACTCTTCACTGGTCTCTAGAGACCTGGATGTAGATGCGTAAATACGCTGAGAACGCAGGCGTGCTTCGCGATCTGAAGAGGTTTCCACGGAGCGAGTTGCAGCCTGATGTTCTCGAACAGCATCAAGTCTCTCCTGACGCTTTTCGGTAGATTCTTGGGATCTTATGATCCTCAATCTTTTAGCTCCTTTGGAACATTGGGAAAGATTTGACCTCTTTCTAGGCATGGTTATAGTTTTATTGTAAAGAAGATACCTGATCAATTAAAATCTAAGTGACTGCTCCCCTGTGTTACCGGGTAGGCTACCGTGTCACGAAGATAAATGGAAAAGGAAATTAAACACCCAAATAACATAAGCCCGAAGGCATATTTATTCGATAAAATAAAAAAATAAATGGGAATTTTGGCCAGTAGAGTCAAATTTTCAATGATATACCATCGTCACCAAAAATCTGTCCTAAACTGTTACCGCCTTCACCGCGTGGAAGTACTCCCAGCTTATGTTATTTTATAAGATACAGTGAAACTAGTGATAGCTTTGATTTTCACATCAGATGTTTCTGATCTTCGATTTTTATAAGTCAACAGGAAATGCCCATCAGACCGAACAACATTTGCTAAGACGTCATTCCTATATGTGTCATGGTGTAGCAGGCTCTTGGAGTTCCACATCAGGTGTTTCAAATCTTCAAATTTATTCTCTCAGCAGAAAATGCTCATCACGTGGAACAATTTTTGCTATGGTACCATTTTTGTATCTCTTATAGTTTTGCTGGTCTGTTGCGGTTCTGCATCAGGTGTTCAAGTTTCCAAGATAAATTATAGCCTATATGTTGCACAGACTTAATACCTATACAACAAAAGAAACATCATTCAAATCCGCCCAGTAGTTCCGAAGATTAGCGTGTACAAACAAACAGACAAACAGACAGAATTTTTTTTTTGGATTCGTGCTCTATTACTGTTCCTAAACCGGGGGGTCAATCAATTTTTTTTTTTTTATATATTCAATGTACAGACACAGTTTTGTTACTGTTTTATTATATGTATAGATATAGATGAACTATCTTCACTCTGGAAACAATACTGAAATCGGAAAAAAACATCAGCTGATCATGTATATTTTTCATGTAATATTTTGTAGATATTCTTCACGTCGACGCTTCACACATGTTTCCATTCTACCTGAAAATATTAGATAGAAAAAGTCACTTTGAAATATTACATTATCATTGGTTACCTAAAGTAGGTACAGATACCTAGTTTGATCAAACGAAGTAAGCGGAACATAAATTTGATCGAGTATTAAATTGAAAATATACGTTTCGAACATTTTATCTATAAAAAAATATTTATATCAAAAAATTATACTAATTGTGCTTCACTATAACTATCCCTTCACTTCACTATCACTATATCACTATCTATACTAATATTATTAAGCTGAAGAGTTTGTTTGTTTGTATGGTTGAACGCGCAAATCTCAGGATCTACAGGTTCGAATTGAAAAATTATTTTTGTGTTGGATAGTCCATTTATCGAAGAAGGCCCATGCGAAGCCGGGTCGAGTCGCTAGTACATTATAAAACAAAGTCCTCCACCATGTCTGTCTATTTCTCTGTTCGCGATAAACTCAAAAACTACTGAACGATCGATTGTCATGCGGTTTTCACCAACAAACAGAAAGGTTTCAGATGTATAATTTGTTAGTTTGTAAAAATTTACTAAAATATGACGACGATTTTTTTTTTCTCTTTTAGCAAGATACGTTATCCCTGAATTATCTAGGCAATATATATATACCATTCAAAATTAGGTATCCGTAAAAATATTCACGCGTTCGAAGTCGCGAGCAAAATATTAGTAGAGTATAATACGAAAACAAAATACTATAGGATTTTCGATCAAAGGATAGTCGTATTTTGAATTTGAAAATCGAGTCGCAGTGAATACTTTTACATCAGTATCTACGCTCTTATTATGCATAACAGATATAATATTATGTACGTGAGAATCTTCTATAACTAACAACATCGTACTTACTAAACTCATACAATATTTTATCTGCAAAATTTGTATCTCAAATAGACAAAGAAGGTATTGATAAATGCTGCGCACATTAGTTCCATACGAATACTTATTCATACATCATTTGCTCTAGAAATGGTATGTACATACTAATAGATTATGCCTATATTTACGAACGAAATACACATAGGAATAAAATATTACGGACTTCAAACAAAAGGATGTTTTTGAAACCGTCGTCAAGGCGTCGTCGTCGCGTACCGTGAGGGCTGGTTTAGCAGGCGCGGGAAAAGAGTGCCTAAAAGGACATGGTGGTGGTATGGTGCATCTAAAACTATGCCACTGAGAAAATCGTTTGGGTTAGATGACTTAGAACTGTGACCATTAAAGCGCGAAGGCGTGTAAGTGCGTGCAAGCGGTGCCGCGGTAGCGGCCGCCGAGTACCGGGGATTTGGTATCGAGTACCAAATCCCCGGTACTCGGCGGCCGCTACCGCGTATTGTTTGTGAACCCCGACGTAGGTGTGAGATGGAACACCGGGGTGGTTTTTAGTCAGTAAGAGTCTGACAGACCCCTCCGCCCGCCCCAGGGCGGAGGACATCTATGAAGATTTTCTACACCAGAACAAAAAAAAAAGGCTGATATACCACGGGCGTTTTACGAGCGCTGGCGTTGCTCAAACGTTTGCGCAGTGCCAACGCTACGCGGACGCGACGTTGACATCGTACTTAAAAAATAATTGATCTGAATATGAATAAATTTGCGAATGTCGTAGGCTACATTTGACGAACTTTAAGAAGTGATTCAAAATTACATACAATATTTAGGCGCTGTCATTGTTGCCTAAAAGCGCAACGTAAACGTTGCGTTGGCGCGACGTCAACGTTACGAGGTTGCAGCGCGAACGCTTGCCACTAGAAACTCGCGACGCCAACGTTGCGTCTGTTCAGCGTTGCCGCTGCGCAGACGTTAGAAAAGCGCCAACGCTTGTAAAACGCCAGTGGAATAGGGGCCTGAGTGGTATAGTTTTAGATCACCAGGGGTATGGCCAGTGGTATGGCGAGTGGTATGGTGGATCTGCAATGGTCAGGCGCATGAAACCTTTCAAGTATGTTTCTGGACTAGCAACGAAACTGCAAGACCTAAGATATTGCAGACGTCTATAGGCAGCGGTGTACACATAACATTAGTCGGATAATTCACGTAACTAAAGACGTGCTGTTGCAGTGTAGTTGCAGTTAAGTCTCGATCAAAAGAACGCTTTTCGTTTTCTCTACCACTGTCACACCCGTTCGCGTCAAGTTCACGTCATGCGACCGCAATAACATTTCGGTCGCATGACGTTTTATCATTCTACTGTTGCACGTCTTTGATGCGTGCTTCGGAACGCAACATCATCGGTTGTCTACTATTCGTTTGACGTCTCAAAATGACTGTTAAAAAGCACAAAAATCTGTACTGGGGTATTTTTTATATTATAATATCATCATATTCATTGAAATATGATCGATTCTATTCGATTATTTAGTATCTCTCATGTGGCTACACCATAAGTAAGTTTGGTAGAGTTTGGCTGTCACGCGCAGCTTACGCGCAGTTCAAAGATTACAAGAATACCTTTTATCACTCAAACTCAACAAACTTAATTGCAACTGTACTTCATCGTCGCGTCATAAAATTACGTGAATTAGCCTTCAGGTGAAAACATTCAAAAACCCTTTTGTATTTCATTCCACGTTTGCGTCTACACACAAAGTTTGTTCCTGCGTAAACAATTTATTCCGTATCAACATCAATAAAACTTCAATTAGTGAGAACTAATCGTACTGTCATTAATATTGAATCGAAATCGACGTCCTGCCGTAAGAATTAGAACAATTTGGAAGGTAATCGATTTGGTACGTTATCGATTTCTGATTCGGGGCTGATTCGATTGTTGGCCCAGTAATGTTAATGTAAGTTTTGAGCATTTGAACTACGATTACAGAGTTGAGGTAGTTTCTGAAATCAATCTGTAGCTAAGTGGGTCTTTCAGCTTTTAACGTAAGGTAGACTAATCTCCTGACAATCTAAGAAGTCCGATTTAACGTTTCTTTGTCCGAAATTTGTATGAACGTCTACGTCATCATCAGTATCATCATCATCAGCCAAAAAAAGTCAACTGTTGAACATAGGCTTAATTTAAAAATTTAAATTCATAATTAGTTTAACTTTAAATTAAATGACTAGCGGGCCCGGCAGACGTTGTCCTGCCCTGAAAATAAAAACCCGACTACAGCACCACCTACCGAGTCCAATTGTGAATCTAAGTCATTCTTGAATCTACTGGAATCATCATCATCAGCCTGAAGACGTCCACTGCTGAACAAAGCTAGGCCTCCCCCATAAGGATCGTCTTGGGGATCGCAGTAAAGTTAAGCACACGGAAGCCGCTGCTGCACGATTTCCGGATTTTCCCTTAGTCGCCTTCGACGACACCCTCGGGATGAAATGGGGGGGGGGGGTCTAGCCCGGACACCCCATGGGGTACAGCTTACAGCAAGTTCTACTGGAAAACACACAATAAATTTCATCAAAATCGGTCCAGCCGTTAAGGAGGAATTCACTTTCATACACACGCACAGAAGATTTTTATATATAAGATTTGTCTGCATCCGCGGTAACCGACATTCACGCAGCCGAAGTCGCGGGCAAAAGCTTGTGTATTAAAAAAGTGAATGTGAGTTCGTTTGTTTGTTGCGCTTTCACGTCTAAACTACTGAACAGATTTTGATGGAATTTAGTATAGACTAGGCTTAAACCCCAAGAAAAAATATAGGCTAGTTTTTAATTCGTGACTTTGTCTGTATCCATATCCACAAAAGCTAGATCTTATTTATTCGTGGAAGATTGAGAGACATGCTTATCATAAACTTAATACAAACCTAATTCAAAGCAAATTCTACATTTACGTCCAAATAAACATATAACTTAAAAACGCCATTTCGATTTTCCTATTTTCGTGCGACTAACAAAGTAGGGTAGAGCGCCTAATTATAGGCCACGCTATACTGAACTGTTATTTTGTCGATTCACCTAAAATTGGAAACTCGATTCTTTTATAAGAACGCTGAAATACCTAATTAAAGTTAGGAAGGTAAATTAAGTGTTGTCCTTTAGAAGTAACTGTAAAGTTGTTATAAATTATAAACTGTTTAAGGGAATAATTAATTTTAAATGTAGGCCATAAATTAAAGGTAAGCTTAATATTGGAAAATACTTAATTACTGACTTAGGTGTTAGTCAGCTGGGAGCTGTGAAAGGTTCAAGATTGGTTCTTTAGTTAGGTAAAATTAAACTGCGTCTAAGGGTTGCATGCAAGCGCTGATGATGACTTCGAGGTACTGGGTATGATTTTCTGAATTAAGTCGAGCAAATCATTATTGGATTTTCTTCCAGTCATCATGTCAACCTTTAGACGCCCACTGCTGGGCATAGGTCTCCCCCAAGGGGGGGGGGGATGGTCAGCTGTAATCGCCATGCTTGGCCAATGCATGTTGACGATCGCAGCAGGTGTTATGGTACTCAGAAAGATGCTGCGGCCCATCCTCTGATCAGGAAATCTCTGTCGCCTTCTACGACACCCACGGGTAGGAAAGGGGTGGAACTATTCGCGGCCGGCACCAGACGGCTACTCTACCAGTAATTTGACATAACTGTCGAAATGTTGATGGAACCACATTAGGAACTTTTCTGCCTAATTCTTTGGAGAAATCCAACATGGCGTTACGTATTGAATCAATTTTCCTGCTCTGTAATATTTTATATTACAACTAGCTTCTTCCCGCGACTCTGTCTGTGGAAGTCAAAAATAAAGATAAACATATATTATTTATTGCATAACTGTGTGCATTAAGTTCTTTTTAATATAATAAACATCACATTATTAGTTTAAACAGTCTACCCAAGTCGGATATGCAATAGTATTTTTATAAATTAGTTATTGTTATGAGTTCATTGTTATTATTTATTATCAAAAAATGAATGCAGATTTTAATATACATTTTCAAGAAACATTTTTTTCAATTTATTTTTAAACATATTTTCATTTATTTGTTTAATTGCTTGCGGTAACTGATTGTACACACGAATAGCAGTAACATGCCTTATGTACTTTTATAATACATCAATTATGAATAGCTGGTAAATTAATGTTATATTTATACTGCTCCCGAATGTTTCTTTTTGAATTTGATTTTAAATTAAAATATTGCACATTGTTTTTAACAAATAAACATAATTCGAGAATATAAATACCCGTCAGTGTCAGGAAACCCTCCGATCTAAAGACATCTCTTAATGATTCAGTTCTATACATGTCAAGTATATCATAAAATATGCCCTATGACACTCGGTAATATTGTAGCTTCTATCAGTGAAATACTAATTGTTATCAGATAAGGATTTCTAGAGATTACTTCTCACAGACAAACAAACAAACAATTTTACATGTATAGGTGTATTTCGACAGAATTTTTTTTCCTCTGTTTTTTTGGTTATACTAACACGGTTTGTTCTTCAGATATTATTTGCGTAGTCTATGACTCAAATGAATCCTTATTTACAAGCATAAATAGTATTATGTAGTATTGCAAGTCAAAAATTCAAGACCCAAATAAGCTAATAGACACGATAAATTGTAAAGGGCTGATTGTTCATCAGTGAGATAACATTTTTCTTCGGTATATCGTGTTACCCAATAACTGGGTCGTAGAGGTCAGATAGGCGATCTCTCCACTTAAATAATGGACTTCAGATGCATCCGCTTAGACTGGAAGTTGGCTCCAACATAGTTGGGAAAATACTAGACAGATGATAAGATAAGTTTTGTCTAAAGAACATATATTATGATAGTTTGATATATTTTCTATACAATAGTGGTCAAACATTGGCAACAGGCAGGCCACATCGCTCGAAGAACCGATAACTGATTGGGTAGAAAGGTTCTCAAGAGGCGATCACGAACTGGAAGACGCAGAGTTGGTAGGCCTTCCACCAGATGTTCCGACGATATCGTTGGGGTCGCGGGTAAACGGTGGGTGCAAACGAAGCGGCAGGTTCAGGTCTTTGGCCTTTGTTCATCATGGACATCTTCCGGCTGATGATGATGATGATGAGTTATCAAACCGCCATATTTATTCTTCTGTCAAAAGTAATGTAACCGTCGAAAATTCGACCTTAAGAATACACGACAGAAAAATGATGTCTTCATTTCCAGATCAATCTGATTATGTATTACTAAGGAAAAATCGTGCGACTCGCATCCACCGGATCCACGCAACCTTCACCAGGTCATTAGTCCACCTAGTGGGAGGCCTTCCAACGCAACATCTTCCCGTTCGCGGTCGCCACTACAGAACTTTTCGGCCCCATCGGCCATCCTTTCTGCGAGCAATGTGCTCAGCCCACTGCCACTTAAGTTGGGCATTTCTTTGGGCTACGTCGGTAACCTCGCCGGTCAATGTGGCGACACTTGGGGGAGGCCTATGTCCAGCAGTGGACGTCTTTTGGCTGAAATGATGATGATGATGATGAAGGAAAAATCATTGATGAATAATGCAAAAATAAATCTATTTATTAATAGTTGAACAAATACTGTTCAACGTACCAAATAAATAAAGATAGAAATACAAATAGAAACCCACATCAAATCATCGAAATCTAATAATAATTTCCTGAACTGCCGATAACAGGTGCGTTCACCTTAAATTATTTGCCGCACGCAAGGATCAGTCGTACCTTTCGTAAATCGACATTTTATTATCTGTGGTAATAACTTGAATTATACCTATATTTATGACTTATATCCAAATACTAGTCAAATAGAATTTATTCGAAATATTTTTCGTCGGGAATTTTGGGGTACTTTGGTGCTTAAAAAGTATGTTACCTACATACTTTTTAAGCACCAAAGCAGTATTATCACAAAATATAGAGATTACAGAAGGACCGCTCCTGCCATCTTCAAAAATAATTACCTAAACTTGCCAGACTCACTAGGGCTGCTACTGTATTGACTCTGTAGATTTTATTCTTAACAATATGAAATTTTATTGCCACTGGTTGGAACTCTTTGCATTTTTTTATAACAAAATTTTCCTGTTCATCATGAAATGTCAATGTCTCTCATTTATTCATTCATCATTTAGACAACACGTGACACTCGAGACTGTAGTCTGCTTGATACTGCTTGAGAATGCCTATAAAAGTAATGTCAATGTGTGCGTGACAAAAATGGCGGTTTGTTCTAAGCGGTCTCTCTGCTCGGGCGCGCCGCAGCCTTACGTACTTTGTGGTATTATATTGTGTAAAGTACACTTAGAACCTCACTCATGTGAGCACACAATTCACAATGAGACATAGTTCGAATTACGAGTGATGTTTAGAGAAACGCTGGCCTATTCTTGGGCCAAAGGATCAGCATTGCCATACAATGTGGCAATGTAATGCAATGATTTTAGGGAAAATGATATTTCCTAGCAACATTTTTTTTACGTCTGTGTGCGTATCAGCGGCCGTAATTACATGCCGCTCACTCTAATAATGTGGCTTGAATTTTTCGTAGGCACCATGTATGAGACTGTCCTTTTATGCCTTTTAGCGACCCGACCCGGCTTCACATGGGCCTATAGCCTTCCGCGGTAAATGAACTATCCAACACAGAAATATTTTTTCAATTCGAACCAATAGATCCTGAGATTAGCGCGTTCAACCAAGCAAACAAACAAACAAACTCTTCAGCTTTATAATATTAGTATAGATTATTCTAAGAGTCTGGGTTATTATTTTTTATTAGATTATTTATATAGTTACTTCATTATTTACATCAGGAATGTTACTAATGCAATATTGTTGACTTACGTGTCCAATGTGTTCATGCTCGCATAGCAGATTGCTATCGTGCAAGCAACTTTATATATTGTCGTGCATTTACACGCCAACTTATGATTATTCATTTGTTTCCAACACGCAATAGCCTCTATGTAAAAGGCATTACTATTATAGATAGTCTTTTTTATGAGAATTATGAATCAGAATCAGAATCATTTTATTTGCTCTAAATGTAGGTACAGTATATGATAGTAACATAAATAAATGAGATCAGCTACATTTTACCTTACGGCATGCAAATCATTACATTAATTAAACAATAATAAATAAAAAATGTCAACAATATGAATAGAATTAATAATGAGTAATTAAAATCAAATAGTCAGGAAGTTAGGTATACGAAACAATAACAATTTACTCAAAGTCAATTAACTAAAAAATAAAATTAGCTAAATAAGCTATAATACTCGATAGTTCTCGTGGCTAATGAAATGCCGTGCGGATTGGTCTGTGGATGGATGTTTAAGACCATTTCATTATACCCAGACCCCCTTGTGCCTCGGAAAGTACGAAAAGCCGTTGGTCCCGGCTGTCATTCGTAGGTCTTTGACAGTCGTTATGGGTAGTCAGAAGCCAGATGGTCTGACAGCCAATCTTATCCCATAATTGCCCAGTAATTTGGTTGTGGTTGGAGGCCGGAGAGGCAGTCGCTCCATGTAAAACATTGGTATTCAGCTGTATCTGATTAGACTGAACGCCGACTTCAGCAAAGTTAGATAAGGTTAGGCAGATGATGAGCGCCATGTTTTTAGTGCCTTGTGGTGTAAGCAGGTCTTAGTGTCCCAGAGGACAACGAAACTTCATTCTTTACTAACACAATAATTGTCAAAGACATCATCTTTTTTTTTAATTGGGACAAGCCCGTCTCTCTATTCCCAAATAACTCCTGTAAGCCAGAATCAACAGTGGCGACCACCAGAAAAGCGCCAAAGCAATGAAGCTCGACGAGACCCAGAGAAACGATTCAACTGTCTTAGACCCGCAACGAAATTAATCAGAAAAGAACAGCGGAGGAGTAAGAAAAATATATTTTCCACTTCCGTCTAAATCAAGCAGGAGACAGAACAGAACAGGCACAAAGGGACGTTTACAACTGGGAGAAGACCAGTTGCTAAGCACCATGGAATATAATTGATATAATTAAAAAAAAGTCACCATCTGCCCAGCTTGTTCCCAACTATGTTGGGGCTGGATTCCGGTCTAATCGGATACAGCTTTGTTCCAATATTTTACATGGAGCGACCGCCTATCTGACCTCCACTACCCTAATACTCACGATACCACAAAATATAAAGGGTACAGAAGGACCGCTCCCGCCATGTTCAAATATAATTACCTAAACTTGCCAGACTCACTAGGGCTGCTACTGTATTGACTCTGTAGGTTTTATTTGTGACATTATGAAATTGTATTTACACTGGTTGGAACTCTTTGCATTTTTTTATAACATTTTTTTTCCGTTCGTCATGAAATGTCAATGTCTCTCATTTATTTATTTAAACAAAACGTGAGAGTCGAGACTGATGTCTGCTTGAGATTGCCTATAAACGTAATGTCAATGTGTGCGTGAGTAAAATGGCGGTTTGTTCTGAGTGGTCTCTCTGCTTGGGCGCGCTGCAGCCTTACGTACTTTGAGACGATACCCTATGATAAGAATGGTTTTCAGACTTTCAGGCATCTGACTACCCATAACGACTGTCAACGATGTTCGAATGACAGCTGGGATCAACGGCTTTACATGCTTACCCAAGCACGAGTCAACCTTATAAGAAAAATCGGCACACGATTATCGACCGTCAGCCAATCAGATACGGTACAAGGTGCTAGAGCAGCAGACTAGACAACAAACATATTTTTATGGATAGCGCCGGTAGACAGACTTAGTGACGCCCCGTATCCGAAAACTGTTTTACCCCAATTTGACATTGTGGGCTGTTCGATACGTAATTCGAAATGTATAGATCTACGTTATGTATCTATCTAAATTAAACGAATATAATGAAGAGGAAACATTTGCTTTTTTGTTTGTTATGATTTAACTCAAAAACGAATGGTCTGATTTAAAAAAATATTTCACTATTAGAATGGTACATTATCCCTGATTAACATAGGCTATATTTTGAAAAAAAAAATAGGGATTCTTAAGAAAATAAACGCGGACGAATTAAGCTGAAGAGTCCTTTTGCTTTTAGGATTCCGTAAAAAAAAAAAACGGAACCCTTATAGGATCACTCGTGCGTCTGTCTGTCCGTCCGTCTGTCACAGCCAATTTGCTCCGAATCTACTGGACCAAATCAGGTGAAATTTGATAGTATCGTGTAATCCTATGACCCAAATACAGATGTGCGAAGTAAATAAATATTTTTTTTTTAAATAAGGGTTGTTTTCGGGGGATAAGCTAGGAAATTAAAAAAAAGTTTTGCAACCCTTACTGTGTACTTATCAAATGAAAGGGCTCGTTATGAGGATCTCAAATATATATTTTGTTATTATTGTAAAATAAATAGTTTTGATTTTATTCTTGAATGAAGACGAAAATTGACCATTCCGGCTCAGTAGTTTCGGAGATAAAAAAAAAAGAAGGATTGAAAAAAAATACAATATAATAGTTCATTGCTTGTAGATTACAGGAAAACCTGAATTCTATAAATTGGAAAGAGTACCTATTGTAAAACATACCACAATTGAATATAAGCATTTGACTTTGGCATTGTACGGAACCATTGTACACGGTTGGCGCAGTGGCTGAGCGATCGACTGCTGCGCAGCGTGTTGCGGGTTCGATTCCCGCACAGGGTAAATATTTGTGTGATGAGCACTTGTGTTTGCCTTGAGTCTGGGTGTTGTTAATCTATACATGTATGTATTTAAAATGTATTTGTGTATGTATATCAGCTGTCTGACACCCATAGTACAGGGTCTCCCTAGTTTGGGGTCAGATGGCCATGTGTGAAATGTCCCCACATATTATTATTATTATTATATTATTATTATTATTATTATCTCCACGCGAGTTCAACTTGCACTTAACCGGTTTTTTTGTTTGAACGCGCTAAGCTCCGAAAGTACTGGTGCGATTCTGAAAAATCTTTCACCAATAGGAAGCTACATTATCCTTGAGTGCTACAGGATATATATATTTTTAAAGCAATAAGGAATCCGTTAAAAAAGTACATAATAAGTCTCGGGGTAAGTGCTAGTATTAGTATAGAAGCAAGTCTGAAATCGCTAATCTGCCTTGAGTAAGCTTGGTGAATCAATGTTCATGCCTTCTTTATATAAGAAGAGACCTGGAGACCTACCAGGAGCTCTTAACGCGATCCATTTTAGGACCTAAATAGACAGAAACCAAATACAGAAGGTCCTAAAATAGCTCTTAACGCGATCCATTTTAGGACCTAAATAAACAGAAACTAAATACAGAAGGTCCTAAAATAGCTCTACACGCGATCCATTTTAGGACCTAAATTGACAAAAACAAAATACAGAAGGTCCTAAAATAGCTCTTGACACGATCCATTTTAGGACCTAAATTGACAGAAACAAAATACAGAAGGTTCTAAAATGGATCGCGTTTAGAACGCGTCAAGAGTTTGTGGTAGGTCTCCTCGGCAAATAAATCTGTTATTACAGTTGTAGATGACAGAATACTCAATTGTAATTTTGTGTTTAATTTTCTATTATAGAAAGGAGTCTGGTGCTAGTTGAATGCGGGCGTGATGTATGTCATAATCTGTGCAAAGTTTAAGCCAAGTTTTGTCAATAGTTCGTTCTTCCGAATCATTCCTTCCGAATACTATAATACTACCTACATGGCTCACCCCGCAGTACGTTATTACCGCGTTTCAATTTCCAAAAATAGTGTTTTATTGCTTAGCAACAGTATTTAATTTACGAAAAAAGCAATTTACTCAAAAGAAATACACACTATCACATTTATCTGGAATCGCCACTTAACACACAAAATATATTCGACTAGTAGATATAAGAAAAGTAAGAAGTGGAGGAAAAGGGAAGGGGAGAGAGGGGAAAAGTTGTGAATTATGTCCAAACTTTGCCCCAATATCTTTGACCATGGAATAAAAGTCAAACGACAGTTGGGAAGTGTTTTATTTGGTTAGTAAAAGTATATATTGCTGAAAGAATTATGTTTGGTATGTACTGTTTTGTATATAACGAAGTAAACATAAAAATCGGTTAAGTGCAAAATTGTACAATTACCTAATTCGGTTTAAAAGATACAACCCTGTAACATACGGAGCAATATTAAAAAAATGTAATGAAATGAAATTCATGTATAACCAACCCTGAGGCATTCATTTATTTTTTAATGGATAAGGTTGTCCATTAAAAATAAAATTAATTTAAAATTGCAAGAGAAATCGCTTACAAACATGCAAACAAAAGTATAGTCGAATTGAGAACTTTTTCCTTTTTTGGAAGACGGTTAAAAAGTGAGCATAACATGCCCCTAGTGTGAGTATACATCATTATATTGATACGAACTTACAAACACGACTAATATACGCATCCTATTGGTCAAAACGCAGACCTCGGGTTATAGTGTCGACACCCGTGCAATGGGATTATCGCCTTAAAAGTGCGTAGTAAGTTTAGTCGATAGTCGGTATATTGAACCGTTTATGTCCGAATAGGTAAGGTAACACATACAGCATATTGATTTATTTTGATGATAATGTTATAATCTACAAATAAATAAATATTCAATATAATAATAATAACACCTAAGGAGGCTCTCGTTAGGCAGCTGGATCAAGGGCTTGATACAGAAAGCGGTACTCCTGGACACGGCGCGTATAGTCAGGAGATTCCTCTCTCAGGAGCCCTGACCACCGGTAGCTTGGACCCTATTCCCGATACCGGTGGGCTACTATTTTTTATATTTTTAAATGTTTTTTTTTTTTTTTTACTAATATTTAAAAATATAATGAAATATGTAAATAAATGAATAAATGAGAATAATAATAATAACAATCTTTATTGACATAAATTGTACAATTCTTTTTATGAATTCCCTAGCTCCTGTGCTAGTGTACACTGTATTACAGGAGCTAGTGTCTTCCCCTAGTTACTATGTCACATGTTATTTATGGCATCCAAAGATTACGAAGCGAATTAAAAGTAATGCTAATAATTAAATTAAATTAAAAGTAATCTAACATGCATAATTTTTAATAATTGGGTTGTGTGGGCAGTATGCGGGCATATAAATAAATAAAATTGTAATGTCTGTAACGTTTGTAATCTTAAAATAACAGCTTTGAATAACAAAAAGGACTGTTTTTTATATTTTTTCTGCCTGTCTGTTTGTTCCAGCCTATCTCCGAAATGGCTGGTTCGCTTTTGACGAGTCTTTCAAGGGCAGATAGTTGATGTTATCAAGAGTAACATAAGCTACTATATAGGGTGACTGGTAATTAGTGTACGATACTTAGACACGTGATTGTGTTCATGATAACAAACAACTTTTCCAAAGAAAAAATGTTTTTTGTACTGGTTCACTTTTATCACAATAACACAACAGCCGTATGAAATTCACGCGCGCGCACGCCTGTGACCTAAAGTGAACCAGTACAAAAAATATTTTTTCTTCGGGAAAGTTGTTTGTTATCATAAACACAATCACGTGTTTAAGTATCGTACACTAATTACCAGTCGCCCTATATAAAATAATTCACGCGATGAAGTCGCGGGCATCACCTAGTTATTAATGTAAAGGTCAAGCTCAAGCTTAGCTTGTCTTGTTTTGGCAATAACTAAGCTCAATTATAAGCAACATAATGTAACATATTTTTTTATTCGTTTCACTAATAAGAATACCTATACACACCGTTCAAAAGCGAATATTTAATATAATATTCTTTGCGAAATTCTTAAATACATTCGAAAACGTTTGATTTCGGATCTCATATCCGATACATTATCGCTCCATAAAGATTCTTAAAGGAAAAATAATGATAGGCTGCGTTCAGCTTAAATATTATTTTCTAAGCAATATATTCCCTCACGGTGTATAGCGATAGAATACAAATTAAAGCGATGTGTGCGAGTGATTGCGTTGAAAGAACAGATTTCGGGAATGTTTTGGACTTTAGTTAAACATTGTGGTGTTATTTTTGTAGTTTAAAATAGCATGATCTCAAGTATCCCGATTTAATTTAAGTCTTTATTATAGGTATATAAGCTGAAGCCCAACTTTTGCACAGAACACACATGACTTTTGTTTCGGAAGTCGGTGGCTTTGTTGTTTTGTATGTGTTCTGTGCCAAAGCTTTTTTCACTTTTTAGTTTTTGAACGCGGTTGTCTTTTTTGTAAAAAAGCTTTTAATTTTCCGCTTGTTAGTACCTCCTTCTCAATACATTAAGAAACGGCAACACAGTTACAAACAAATGTCCATGGATTTTTTTTGTACTTTTGCTGGTTTTTACAAAAACCGCTGAGTTCATTCAATAAATATATTTGGGACCACACTTGAGGCATATCCTATCCATGAAAAAAGATTTTTTTAATTTGATTTACAATTTAAATCTACAAAATAAAAACATACTATCGAATTGAGAACCTCCTTCTGTTTAAAGTCGGTTGAAAATAAGGAAAATTTGATCAAACACATGCCATCTCCATAGTAGGAAACAAACAAAAAAAGGAACTAAAAGTTATCTTTATCTAGCTATTCCGTAAAACGAACTGCATTTTTCGGCAAAGACTGCTCGCCTCTGTTTCCCGATAAATATAATCTAAGTATCATCTAGGCACGAGGGAACTGGTTCATCCTAGGCCAGCGTGCTCCACCTTTGACCGCATCATCATATAAGATTAGTTGAGTTGCGGTCAAACGCAAGTCTATTAAAACATAAAAAAAAACGAAAATTTACACCTCGAACTGAGAAAATTGGCTTTTGCCTATCACAAAACCAATCCCTGTAATTAAAAAACGTTAAAATCATCATCTCTCATCTCAGCATCAATCCATGTCAAAAAATGTAGGAATTTCTGACAGATGATACAGATAAAACTGCAAACTTTCTTTAAAGGTACGAGAATGACCATTTTTGTTTAATACTTTTTTTAATTTCTGTGCGGAAGTATCCAAGAAATACTGAATATTATAAAGATGTAAAGTTTGTTTGTGTGTTGTTGTTTGTTTCAGTTTGTGCGTCGTATGAGCACGTAGTGGTGCTATTCTCTAAGTAACAAAACCTCAATCTAGACGCTGCGGCAGCGGCGAGTTACATTTTCATTAACCTTTGTTTACGCAGAGCTAGCGCCATGTGAACTGCTTTTCTACTCAAGGTTGAATAATTTGACACTTTTTGACAGTTCATAATATGGAAAACGATATTCGATAAGCAAAGACAAATCGTCGATTTCACGGCTGACACGATGTCAAGTTCGCCGTCGAGCACAGCCGGGAATGGTAACGTTAGAGAAGAGCATAGCTGAAGTGGAAGTGGGCCGGCTACGTATGCAGACGGAGAGATGATAGATGGGGCAGACACACTTTAGTGTAGAGACCGCGAGACCGCGTTTGGGAAAGCGTAGTGTGGGACGCCCTTTTTTTGCGCGGGAGAAATCCTCATGGACTTCCTCCATCGTGGGGGTGACGGAGGGGCATTCCGGACTCTTACCGGCTAAAACCACCGCGATGTTCCACCTCTGCCTATGGCCGGGGGTGCGAGATTCGCATAAGCATTCACCGCTCCAAGTGTGGGACGTCTTGCGGCACGATAGACCGACGATTTGAAGAAGTGGCTGGCAGCGGATGGATGCGGGCTACCCAAGACCGGGTTGGTTGGCGATCTCTGGGGGAGGCCTACGTTCAGCAGTGGACGGTAATAGGCTGATGTTCTATCAGTCGATGATAGTTTATTTTTTTCTTTTATATTAATTATATAATTTTTGTAATTGGATGAGTACTTTTAAAAATAACCTTTTACAAAAATTATTTCACTACAGTAAGTTCAACTATAAATTTTCGGGTGACATTGTAGTAAGTATACGTGACTTGCGGACCAAGCGGACGAAGTCACGGGTAGCAGCTAGTTATAAATATATTTAAAGTATAATATCATATGAAACTTGTCAAGTAGCTGGACCATAAATTTTCCGCCTGAAATTGGTGCTTTACGTTAGGGTTGACACTTCCATTTTAGAACTTAATGTAGCTATACATTTTTAAGATTTATTTTTCCTTAAATTTTGAATAAGAATTGTCTACCTATTTCTTATGTAGATTGGCAAAATCACGGTCAGTTTTGTGAATTGGGTCATAAAACAATTCCGTAAGGATTCAAAATTAACAGTTTGGTCTCCAAACGATTTAAAAAATGAATTGGAAAATTGTAATTAAGTTTCTTTTTTGCTTGGAAATTCTCAGTAACACAATTAATGAATCATTCCTCAATCAATCATCTCATAACACAACCAATGACACAACAACCAACAACAACAACACTTTTAACAACAATAACTACCAACAACAACATAACAAGAATACTGGTAACAGTGCTAACAACAACAACACTTTTAATAACAACATAACAAGAACAATGGTAACAACAGCAACAATACTTTAACAGGTAACAATACTTTTTAAATAAACCTCTCCTGCCACCCCTAAAAACTACCACGAACTCAATTTTCCACCTTTTCCCTCCTGGGGTTCGTAACAAACTGGCTATTAAGGGTATCTAGCGGTCAAGTGTACAATTAATGGGGTTTTTGCGTAACTACCTATGTAGTAGAGTTGAGCTATTATCAATGTAAATCATTATCCATAATCATCTGACTGTGGTTACGAACAATCTGCACATTATATCTTATGGGAGTGTACTCTTTGGCAGAAAGAACGCAATATTATGTTGGATAGTGTACAGGCTACATCCGGTGCAGTTTATTATGCGGACCTTGTGGAAACTAGAACTCACTTCCGTGCGTTCAAGCGTTTTTGCCATACCTATTATTGGAATCAAATTTAATGTAACAGCTCACTTTTTAGGGCCCATTAATTATGTCAATTATAATCCGTGGTGCTTAGCAACTGGGTTTCTCCCAGTTGTAAACGTCCTTTTGTGCCTATAGGCCTAGTTCTGTTCTGTCTCTTGCTTGATTTGGACGAAAGTGGAAAATATGTTTTTCTTACTCCTCCGCTGTTCTTTTCTGATTAATTTCGTTGCGGGATCCAAGATAGTTGAATCGTACCAGAAAAAAACGATTTTTGCAAGAAAAATCACGCGAACGAAGTTGCGAGGAAACTGCGTGCTCATTGTTTTTTCAATTCAGTATTTTTCATTTATTTCAAACTTGGTTATTAACCGTCTTCAAAACGGAGGAGGTTATCAATTCGAATGTTTGTATATATTTTTTTTTTTTTTTGTGTATGTTCGGGCATGACTTTGTCATATTATATAGTCGGATTCGCAAAATTCTTTTTTTGATCGAAAGGGGTTTATTCCGAAATGGTCCCATATAATTTTTATCAAAATTGATACAGCCTTTTTTTAAGTTATGGTTTATTTTTTGTTTTTTTTTCTATTTAAAAACGTTTATCGTGGGTTGCGATTACAAACATATAAACTCACATACACAAACAGCCAGACCCGGAACAACTATCTGTAGGCCATACAAATATTTTGTTGTCGACACGGTTGACGCAGTGGTTGAGCGATCGACTGCTGCGCTGCGTGTCGCGGGTTCGATTCCCGCACGGAACAAATATTGTATGGCATACAGATACTTGTTCCGGGTCTGGCTGTTTGTATATGTGAGTTTATATGTTTGTAAACACACCCACGACACAGGCATAATTCCTAGTGTGGGGCAACGATACAAAAAAAAATCCGTGCGGAAATCGAACCCACGACACGAAGCGCAGCAGTCGATCGCTCAACTACTGCGCCAGCCGAGTCATCAATCGACAGTCATCGTATTGTCACCTTTGTGATAACTTTATTTTCGAGCCATTTGAAGTTAAAACTCTCGGGTCGTAGGGTCCGAGTGCTCATCTCCTTTTTAAGGACATGTCCAAAAAGTTGGTTGACACTTCCCGTGACCCAAGAGCTTGGTTTTACCTTAGTCAGAGGATAAGCATTGCTATCCAACGTGGCAATGGTATCAGAATCAGAATCAGAATCAGAATTTTTATTTGTAAACATAGGTTACATAGTGTGTGAGATGTTACAATATTTAAATAGTATCTCTATGCTTTGCCATTAGGCGTACAAATGTTGTATTAAAATAAAATGTAATATTGTGATATAAGTTACAGAATTAAATTTTAGGTAAACAGAAATGTCAAATGGTAAAACATAAAATCTTAAGATAGCTAATGTTTGTCCGGTGGTTTTCTGAGGCATAAAAGTAAATAATAAATTATTGAATGCTAAATTCGAAAGAAGAAATAAAAATTAAACAATGTCAATTAATTAAATTTCAGATAAATGCTAGAATGTCAAATCAAGTAAGTAGTAAATCAATCAAATATTTAGAATGTCAGTCTATTTAGGTATGTACTTACATATATTCAAAATTGTCTCAATGTTTATTATCTGTAGGAGGAATTATAGAATTGTCATCGAAATAGTCCTTTAACGAGTAGTAGCAGTTATTTATTAAAATTTTAAATAGTGCACTTTTGAATTTGTCCAGATTAAGCGATTTTAAAGTCTCCGGCAGCTTGTTAAATATTTTTGTGGCCATGCAGAAATTACTTTTGTTCATTAATGCTGTTTTACCACGTGTAATCTCGAGCTCCAGCTTATTTTTGTCACGCAGTCTTCTATAGTAACTTTTCGAAGCCGTTTTGTATTGCGACATATTCGTTTTTACAAATACATTCGTTTCATAGATATATAATGAGGGTACCGTAAGAATATTTAAATTTTTAAAATATGGTCGACAACTATCGTCGCTATTTAGGCCACACATCGCTCTGACACATCTTTTTTGAGCTCTGAATACAAGTTCTCTATTGACTGAGTTGCCCCAAAACATAATGCCATATCTAAGTGTTGATGCAACATAACCGTGATAAGCCGTTAGTACTGATTCTAGGCTGACAGATTTTGACAGTTTGTAAAGAACATATGAAAATTTATTCAATTTTTTACAAATTTCGTCCGTCTGGGATCTCCAGGTCAAATTGCTATCAATTATTATGCCAAGGAATTTAGTGACAGTAGTTGGCTCTATTTGAGTCCCTAAATAATTAATGTCAAGGGTCTTGTTCGGAATTCTCTGGTTGAAATGCATAATTTTAGTCTTGTCTAAATTTATAATAAGATTATTTTTATTAAACCATGATATAATTGTATTCAATGTCATATTTATTTCATTTTCATATGTCATAGGATCGTCACATTTAACTACTACAGTACTGTCGTCAGCGAATAGTACCATAGGATGATTTATCTGCCTAGGAAGGTCATTAATGTACAGCAAAAAGAAGGGTGGTCCGAGCACGGTACCTTGAGGCACGCCGTATTTAATTGTCCTACGTGTGGATCGATATTTCTTCTCGTAACCAGTATTTGAGCATATTTGTGTAATTTCTACAAATTGTTTTCTGTTTATTAGATAGGATTCTAACAGTTTAAGTGTATTCCCCCTTATACCGTATTTTTCGAGTTTATTTATCAGTATTGAGTAATCTACATAATCGAAAGCCTTCGTTAGATCCATGTAGATAGCACAAACAGGATTTCGTTTATCCACGTTTGATATAATAGGCATAAGAAGATCATGTATGGCCATATTAATTGTTTTTTGTTTACGAAATCCCTTCTGTTCTTTGACTAATATATTTGTCTTTTCGAGGTATGTATAAAGAGATTTATAAATTACTTTCTCAAATATTTTTGAGAAGACAGGTATCAAGGCAATAGGTCTGTAGTTTGCCATACATTTCCTATCTTCTTTTTTGTGCAATGGTACAATTATGGATGTTTTTAGTGCTTCTGGAAAGATTCCATTAGATATACTCATGTTAATAATGTGACTGAGATGTGGAGCTATGCATTGAGCCGATTCTTTTATAACTTTAGTGCAAATTCCGTCATAACCAACACTATTTGTATTTTTAAGACAGTTGATATGGTAGATTATGTCTTGTGGTATAGATGGTTCCATAAATAAAGAACTATAGGTATTTGACTGTATCGGAATTTCTGGTAAAGTCCTATTTTTTGGTTCCACAACTTGGTCGACATAAAAATTGTTAAAAGACTCAGCTATTTCTGACGGGTTTGTTATTTGCTTTATGCCTATTTCAATTTCTGTTATGGTGGAATGGCAATGGTGCCAATTCTGTGGTGCACGAACTAAATTAATTTTGAGCTATTGATATCTCTTTCTCTCCAATACAACAAGAAAGAGACATAATTATATTAATATGAGCTGTCAATTTAAGTTGATCTACAATGTTCATACAATTATAGTTGTCATTTCAGAACGTATTGATTAAAAACACTGCGAAATTCAAGGGAAAAACTAATTTGACATCTCTAACTTAGTCCTTGTCTGTCGTCGTCCTTTTCTTCAGCTGCCTGGTAGTAAGAGATGCCAAATGCCTAATTTTAGTTCAGTTTGTGAAAAAAGTAATCGGCACCAATGTCTCTGTCTCATTCCCAGATGGTGGCGATGTGGAGGAATTTTTGATGCCTTGTGATATTAATAATAGTTTTCCTTTTTCATAAATTGGAAGGTCATGGGCAAGGAAGTTTGCTTTCTTTGGAATATTGTTTTCTAAACTAATATTATGAAGAGGGAAAGTTTGTTTGTTCTTTTGTTTTTGTTTGTAGGGAGCAATCTCTAAAAATATGGGTACGATAACAAAAAAAAAAATATTTTACTAATAGATAGCTACACTAAAGCTTCACAACAAGATTCAATTCATTTTTAACCGACTTCAAAAAAAGAAGTATGTATGTATGTATGTTTGTCCGCGATTATCTGCCGTTTGACTGAACTGATTTTGATGCGGTTTTCAGAAAAGTGTCTTCATTATATTTTGGAAAAGGTTTTGGTATACAATAAATGGAAATTTATTCAACGCTTTTTGGAAAATTCAACAAAAACCAAAAAAAAAGCATTATGTAAAGGACGTTTTTGTTTGTTCAATCTTTGGGGAACTTTCAATCTCTATTTTAACTGTGTTGCCGTTTCTTAATGGATTTATGTGATAAGGAGGTACTAAAAAGAGAAAAATAAAAACTTTAACAAAAAAGAGCACCGCCTTCAAAAACTAAAAAGTTATAAATAACTTTAGCGCAGAACACACATGACTTCAGCTTCGGAAGTCGGTGGCAATACAAAACAACAAACAGAACAAAGCTAGCGACTTTTGACTTTTTGTATTTTAACTAAGATTAAAAACTGCCAAGTTACTTTTTAGTGGTCTGAATTTAATGAAGATGAATGGGCAAACTACATACTTACTGTTTAAAAATAAATGTTTTACAATACCTATTTTGAATACAGGAATGATATTTACACATGAATATGTATTAAGTATTACAAATTAAAAAAATACTGGCCTATATAATATATCCCACTGCATGACAAAGACAAATAAATAAATAAAGACCTCTTCTCATACAGAGAAGGCATGAGCATGTTCAATAAATCTAGGTTCCCTCACAATTTTGCCTTTACCGTACCAAAACATTGATATTAATTAAGAAATGATAGCGATAGCTAAGTTATAATCATCGGTTTCTTAGTAAGTAGTATGTAATGTATGCTCACAAAAAGACAAACAGTGCCCTTATATTCATCATGTCAACCTTTAGACGCCCACTGTTGGGCATAGGTCTCCCCCAATTGGGGTTCAGCCGTAATCGTCATGCTTGGCCGATGCATGTTGGCGATCGCAGTAGGTGTTATGGTACTCAGAAGCACGCTGCTGCCCATCCTCTGGTCAATATCCCTCTGTCGCCTTCTACAACCCACGGGTAGTAATCGGGTGTTGCTATTCGCGGCCGGCATCATACGGCATATTCCCTATTCATAGCAAGCCAAAATGACTGGATGTGTCTGGTATATTTAAGTTAACCCATATCAAAAGAAATTAGACAGTCGATAGACATTTTTATCGAGATTTTAGATTTAAAGTCCTGATACACCCTTCTCAAGTAACGACGCGAAAACAGACTTGACAGGAAAAGTGATCGTGTCTTCGATTTGTATCTGATGGTTAAGACGTGTAAATAAATAAGTTGAAAATGTTGGCTTATCAGAAGAAAAGATGAATTAATGGTGTTAATAATGATATGAAATAGAAGGGAGTCAGTGATAGAAAGATGGTTGACAGGCCGGAGTGAAAGAAGAAAACGTGTTGCGCCGATAGCAAAAAGCATGTGAACTTCTGGTCCTATGCTGGGTAAGTCACATGGCATGACCAACTTCTAAATTTGGCCGCCATTTTTATTTCATTTTTAGGGTTCCGTAACTCAAAAAGAACGGAATCCTTATAGGATCACTTTGTTGTCCGTCTGCCTGTATGTCTGTCTGTATGTCAAGACCCTTTATCTCGGGAACGCATAAAGGTCACCATGTCAACGTTTAGATTATTATTATTATTATTTATTTATTATAAGTTCATAGATACATAGCTTATAAACTAAGCCCCACAAAACCATTGAAATGGTTTGACTGTGAGGTCTGGCGAGTCTTACAGGTATAGGTATCATATTATTATTACATGTAAAGGTAGCACTTTAACAAATTTCCAAATAATATGTTTTTAATTTATTTTTAAAACTGTTTTTATTTGTTTCACTCCTTATGTCTGTCGGCAGACTGTTCAATAGGTATGGTATTCGTTTTTTAAGGGTCCTGTCACCAAAATAATTGGTGACTCTGGGTACATTGAATCTGCCGGCAGCCATAGATCGTGTACTATGGTTGTTGAATACTTTCGTTAAGCTATATTCCTGGGTGCCATGGTGGTTAACGGCCAAAAGATATTTATGTTTGTAACTAATCGGTAGAATTTTACATATTTTAAATAGTTTCATATAATCTCCTTTACAACTGTTTTTAGTTTTTTGAGTAACAAGTAGTTTTAGGAAACGAATTTGAAGAGCTTCTAATTTATTCAAGTTCGTTTTGAATGTTAACCCATAGCTGTCAAGAGCATAACTCATAATTGAATCAACTAATGACATGTATATACATCTTAAGATGCTAATAGGAACTTTAAAGCTTAGGTGGTACATTTTACTTAATAATATTCTTAATTTACTACAAATGTAGTCTACGTGTTGTGACCAAGAAAAGTTCTCGTCAATTTTCATACCAAGGTAGGTTACACAGTTAACTCTTTCAATTGGTTTACATTTACAGCCCAGCAATTTTTTATGGTGACAAATATAATCGTGGGTTAATAAAGGCGGAATCATACTGAGTGGTTGTAAATATGGCGAATGAATTAATAATAATTTGGTTTTATCAGCGTTTAATACAATGCCGTTGTCGTGCGACCATTTAACAACAGCGTCTATGTCCAAACAACAGCGTCTATGTCCAAGATGCCCACTGCTGGGCATAGATCTCCCCTAAAGGGGGGTTCAGCCGTAATCGCCATGCTTGGCCGATGCATGTTGGCGATCGCAGTAGGTGTTGTGGTACTCAGAAGGACACTGCTGCCCATCCTCTGGTCAATATCAAAAAGGTTCATAAAGGTATCGAGTTGAAATTAAAACCATATACCATAACATTACCATATACCATTAAGTCTTCGGTCCCTTGAAACTGTGAAAAACAGTCTCAAGGGAATCAAAATTTACAGAGTACTTTCCGTTGACCTAGAACTATGAAATTTGGCAAGTAGTTTCGTCTTAAACTATAAAAATATGAAAAAGTCGCAAAACTAGACATTTTAATTAAAACATACAAAATATGTTCCTAATTTATAACGAGCTTTTGTCCGCGTTTTGGTCCGTGTTAAAAAGTACCCTACGAAGTCCCGGATTAAAAAGTACCCTATGTGCTTTCCCAGGGTTCAAGTTATTTTCATACCAAATTTCATCTAAATCGGTTCAGCTGTTTCATCGTGGAAGCGTAACAGACAAAGTGGTTAGCGAGTCCGACTCGCACTTGTCCGGTTTTTTCTTTTTAAAGGGGCGAGTTAATAGTTAATAATTGAGTTTAAATTTTAAGGTTAGATTTTTTAAAGAATAGGCACTGCTTTTTGATCTAGTGGTTTAGCGTTTGCTAACCATAAAGTCTTGAGTTCGACGCCATTTATCCATACTTCCATACTAATATTATTATATATTATTTTATTATCTATTATTTTATTATTAATATTATTTATTATCTTATATACAAGGTGTCCAAAAAGAGTATCGGGTATTTGTTTCAGCGCTGAAGTTGACACGAAGCGACGAGGGGGCGCGGGGAGGGTTTTGTCAAGTCCGCTATTTTTTGCAATTTTAGCTGCAATGGAGCAGTACGCAGGGACGCATCGCGCATTTTGCGTACGAGCGTATTATCGTAACGGTGACTCAATAGTGACTGCTCAACGTTTGTATCGTGCGAACTATCGTACACGCAATGCACCAAGTGACAGTGAGTGAATGGTCATGTTAATTAGCAGAATTGTCGATACTGGGCAGAGGAGAATCCGAGGCGAAAACATGAACGACCCCTGCACAGCCCAAAGGTCGTTGTGTGGGCCGCTATGTCTGCTAAAGGCATAATTGGTCCGTATTTTCATGAAGATCGACGAGGCCGAGCGCTCAATGTGAATAGTGACCGTTATTGCGATATGCTGCAAAACTTTTTGGGTTCAGAGTTGCAGGAGTTTTAAGGTTTCAATTCAAGAACGTGGTTCCAACAAGACGGGGCCACTTGCCATACATCAAATCAATCAATTGAAGCTGTTTACGAATTATTCCCTAATAAGGTCATTTCACGTAGAGGTAACATCAACTGGCCTCCCAGAAGCCCCGACCTTAGCCCACTTGACTATTTCGTATGAGGATACCTTAAAAGTAAGGTTTATGAGAATAATCCGTCGAACCTAACGCAATTGAAACAAAACATCAGGTCAGAAATGGCAGCACTATCGAGGGCTATGTGTCAGCGTGTTATCACCAATCTTCGTTCCAGATTAGAAGAGTGCCAGCAGCGTAACGGTCACCATTTGGATAACATTATCTTTTCGAAATAATTTTCCATTTTGTATTCTAATAATGAACATTAAAAAAATACTTTATTACTAGTAGTTTTTTTTTTATTGAGCAAACAAATACCCGATACTCTTTTTGGACACCTTGTATAACAATCTTCTGTGCGTGTGTATGAAAGTTAACTCCTCCTAAACGACTAGATCGATTTTGATGATTTTTTTTGTGTGTATTCCAGTGGACTCGAGAATGGTTTAGATTTACAATTGGGCCCGGTAGGTGGCGTTGTAGTCGGGTTCTAGGTTTTTATTTTCAAGCAGGACAACGTCTGCCGGGCCCGCTAGTAATATTATAAATGCGAAAGTAACTCTGTCTGTTACGCTTTCACGATGATACGGCTGAACCGATTTTCATGAAATTTGGTATAAAAATAGCTGGAATCCTGGGGAAGGACATGAAATGGTTTATTTTTTTTTATTATATTATTTGTACAGATATCATAAATGGAAACATCGCCCTTTATTTTTACTATAAATTATGATTCATAACCTAACCTATATAGTTTATTTCTCTGGAGCTTGAAGGTCAAGGTGAAGAAGGTACTTACAGAGTAAGGTACTTACTAGAGTATTTTTTCTGTTATTATTGATACATTGTGTAAGAAAGTACCTAGTAATGTGTTTGTTTATCATTTCTCTGAAGGTCTTTCAAAATATTACTATTCTGGTTTGTCTTATAATTATTGTTCGATCATTATTCAAGCATTATATAGTGGCACTTACCTTGGTGTAATAGTGCAAATATTCGCCTTATTTGGATATTAAAAAATCTACTTCATTACAATAATTATATGGTATTTATATTAACCAAGTAACACAATAATTTGTACAAATTGGCCAAGTGAAATGCCAGCATAGGAATGAAAGATTTCATGATGCATAACTGTGTGAAAGAGATAGATGTATAGTTGTGAGTGAGTGAGTTGGCATTTTCTAAAGACGCATGAATCGGATGACATGAAATACATAAAGAAAGGGCATTTAAATACATTACTTTAATTTCGAAGTCGGTGGCGGTGGCTTTGTGTTTGTTGTTTTGTATTGCCACCGACTTCCGAAAGTAAAGTAATCTGTGTTCTGTGCTAAAGTTATTTATCACTTTTTAGTTTTTGAAGGCGGTTTTCTTTTTTTTGAAAACGATTTTTATTTTTCGCTTTTTAGTATTGCCTTAACATCCGAATCCATTAAGAAACGGCGACACACTTAAATAAAAGAGATTGTATGTCTTCTAAAATTTGAAGAAACTAAAACGACTTTTTGGGAATTTGTTTTTTTTTCTCAGAAAGAGCCGTATTCATTTTGGTAAAATTTGTATGGGACCATTCCGTAATAAACCCCTTTCGAACAAAAAAAGAATTTGGCATATCCGTCTATATATGACAGAGTTATGCCCGAATATACATAAAAAGAAATATATATATATCCATTCGAATTGATGACCTGCTCCTTTTTGAAGTCGGTTAAAAAGTTACAGAGTAAAGATAGGAGAAAAGGACGAAAGACGAAAACACGGTTTTTTTTAAACATTCAAACCTAAATTTAAGCAGTTCACCCGGATACACCGTTGAACCGGAACCGTATATTGTTTTATTGATCTCAGGCCTTAATACGACGCGATACGTCATAGGTATATATGAGGTTAAACTGAACAAGTTTGAGTAACTACACATTTGTGATTTGAATCAATATGACATGGTAATGACAGATAAACAAAATTGATAAGGTTTACTAAAATCATTAAGGGCGGGTTGTTTCAAACAGTCGGTTAACGTTACATACGGACGGTTAAAAAGTTACTATGGCCTGAGATGTTTAACGTAGGTATGTTAAATGTAGCGGGTTGTTTCATGACATAAAAATCCGTCATTTAAAGTTATTCAAAAAGAGATTCCATAATATTTTGATGTTTGAAGTAGTTGTTTGACAACACAAAATTACGTTGACTGGTCGTTTATGGTACCAATATCATTTTGACGTACGATTTTGTGAAACAACAGATTTTTTTGATTTGACGATTAGATAGTTAGCGCCATTTTTGACTATTACCGTTCAGTAATGTCATAGTTGAAGCAACCCGCCCTAAGTAGGTAAATATCGTGGTGGCCTAGTAGTTAAGACGTACACAGCTTAGGCATGTTGTTTTTTTTATTGGCCTAGCCCGTCACACTTATCGAACCACTGCTACTCCTATAAGCTAGAATCAACCAGATTGTCACCAGAAAGCCGCCGAGGCATTGAAGATCGACGAGTCCAGGAAAAACGATCCTTCAACGAAATTAATCATAAAAAAAACAGCGGAGAAGTAAAAAAAAAAAACTTAAGCATGTGGTTGTATTTTCTATACCAGGAACTACCATGAGACGTTTTTAATTCATGTACATTTAAATATCAGGACCAACGGTTTAACGTGCTTTCCGAGACACGGGATTCTTACCACCAACTTTTGAACACCAGGTTGCTACTAGGAAGTTCCTACTGGGAAAACTCAAAAACACTTTGCGCGACTTGAGAATCAAACCCGGAACATCACGCTCAACAGTCGCGCTTGCAACCTCAAGACCATTGGACTGTCAATTACTCAGAAAAACAGAAATTACTGGCCCTGCGACAAAAATAATGTTTTGAAAGTCCGAAATAAATTACTGCCCAATCCAAGTGATAAATTAGAGAAAAACAGAGAAAACAAAGAAAACAAAGTCATTAATAATGAACAAGTAGGTACCGCCCGCCCGTCGCAAGGGGATCAATTATTCAAGTTGCAGTTGCCTTATTCCTTAGTCGCAGAATAATGAGCTGTGATTAATGTGTGAGATAAAATAGTTAATACACTGGGCGTCCCATGACTAAGTACTCTTGGTATGTTAACAATTACAAAGCGGCTGGCTGATCGTTCGCTGAACGTTCCAGGTTCAGATGTTTATTTAAAATTCCTTGAATGCAGTTTGTATTGTTTTTATAATCAAAATTAAATCTTTTTTTGTGTCAAAGCATTTATTTCAATTAAACAATTTACAGACACTTTTGAATTGTCAAGGAGTCGGTCAGTTAGTCAGAGAGTTGAAGCTAGTTGCTCGTTCCAAAACGTAGGTAGGTCTCTAGTACTTAACCTAGGTAGGTCTCTAGTACTTAACCTTAAGTACTAGAGACCTACCTACGTTTTGGTACCTACTCTACAATATTTAAGGTACTTTGCCTACATGTGGTGAAGTCATGGACCCTGTAGCCTTTTTTTCAGACTGGTATAACCCTCCAATTGTTCAATTATCTTAATAAGTTTACTTGTCTTGGTTAACTATTGTGCCTGCTTAACGGACAGTTAAGCTCATAGAATATATTAGTACATAGTTATCGTAAATACGCTAGAATGAATATTACATTATGGTATTCTTTATTTAGAGTGCCAGAATAAAAGATTCTCCAGTTCAACATCAAAAAGTCATCATCATGTCAACCTTTAAACGCCCACTACTGGGCATAGGTCTCCCCCAATCAAGATGGGTTTTACCGTAATCACCATGCTTGGCCGATGCATGTTGGCGATCGCAGTAGGTGTTATAGTACTCAGAAGGATGCTGCTACGACACCCACGGGTAGAAATGGGATAATGCTATTCGCTACCAGCAGAAAATACATAGCTCAACTACAACTATTCCGTAACATTTGGTAAAATTTTATATGAGAATCAGAATTCGTTAATAAAATTTCAAATTAAACAAATAATAAAGAACCGAAACGGATATTTCCAATTAAAGAATCAATTTAATTTATCCACTTTACGTTTTCACCGCACATTCGAATTCTAATCTCAAATCATCACGTCGAAATTCGAACGATGTCTTACTTTGCCCAAACTGGGAAATGAACACTACGCTTAGCAGTAACCAACAGGGCAGCAATGCATTGTGGCAAAACGTTACAATATGATTTCCAAAAAATGCCAAAACAATTTTCAATAACCATTTTTCACTAAGCCACAATTCAGCCCCCTTCCCCCCTCCCAAACACGGCCAAATGTCCGGTTTAATAGCGATCCTCCTTCCGTCGAAGTTAATGCAATTTGCAAATTGAACAGTTCCACCTCTCTGATGTAATTGGAGCAGACTGTTCTGTTATAATGATTCAGGAATAATTATAATGGAGGTGAGTGTAAGGTATATTTTTAGAGAAACACATAACACTTATGGCGAATTTTACCTAAGTCAAAGTCAAAGCGTTTCTTTTATTATATTTAGCCTGTACCGTCCCACTGCAGGGCAAAGGTCTACCTCCATTCCTTCCATCGGTCTCGACTTCAAAGTCTTAAGAGAGCTGTCGAAGTCATCCCGCCATCTCTTTCGTGGAACCGCAGTCCCGTCTCGCCATTGCAGGGTCCCAGTTTTGTAATTTACGGGCCCATAGGTCGTTCGGCATGCGGCAGACATGTCCAGCCCAGTCCCATTTAATCTGGGCAGCCTTTTGAGCCACGTCAACGATCTGTGATTTATGGTGTTTCGAATGCGGTCTGTTAATTTTACACCAAGTATGCTGCGCTCTATAGCATGTTGGCAAATCTTGAGTTTGGACTTTTGGATGTTAGTCAAAGACCAAATCTGTGCTTTATAGGTCAAGATGGGGAAAATATACAATATACCCATTAACTTTCGCTACAGTCACTTTGGTAGAGTACCTTTGAAGTGTCCCTTCATGGACCAGTAGCTCTTCCAGATGTTTTCGGTTCAACGTGTAATTTCCATCAAGTAATTAGTAATACGTAGTAATTGTAACTTCCGGCAAGAGCCTTGCCTGGAAAAAGACTACTTGGCCCAAAGCGTTTATTTCAATTAAACCATTTCCAGGCACTATTGAATTGCCAAGAAGTCGTTCAGTTAGTCAGAGAGTTGAAGCTAGTTGCTTGTTCCAAAACGTAGGGTAGGTCTCTGAAGAAAGAGCAAGTAACTTTTGAATCAAGATTTTTTGTACGTCCTGGTTCCATTATTTTTGTTGCTTATATATGAAAACAATTTAGGTGAAAAGCAAGACATAACAGTTCAAAAATAAAAATAAAGATATTATAAGCCATGACAGTTAAGATATGACCAATCTCAACTGTCAGCGTGCGTTCACACACCAAACTTTTATTCCTAAAGTCTTTTATTTGTGAAATAAAGACGCCTGGCAGTTTCTGTGGCAATACTTTTTTTTTTTTTTTTTTTTTTTTTTTTTTTTGAAAAAAGTTGAATGTTTATAAAAGTTTAACGAGTCTCATATCTTTCGAATAGACAGTATTTTAGATCCTAAATTAATTTGGACCTGATTTTTTTATTTTTAAGAATAATAGATTATTGTGTTGTATAATAAATGCTTCTAAACTTGGACCCTGTTGCCAATACTGCTTGGGTACTATAATGTTATTTCTTTTTTTGTTTCATGTTTTGTATAAAGAATTTAAGATAAAGTCAAACTCTTCAGTTTATTTCTTGGTTTGTTTGTTTGAACGCGCTTATCTCCGAAACTACTGGGGTGTGATTCTATAAGACCTCATTCTAAACTTCGAATTTGAATCCGCTGTGAGTTTCTTGATTGGCATTCTAAAAACTCGGTTGATAATTGGAATTTACACTAGCGTCACCCTTGCGAGCGTATCAGCGAGTTGAACTAAATTGACAAGGAGATTTTGACAGATAAAGTATGAGCTGACGTAAGAAGTGGCATTCTGTAAGGTAATTTCCCCATCACTTCAACGTTCACTTCGCATTCGAACCCGATTCAATGTGTCAAATATCAAGGTCATTTTGAACCTTATGTAAGAGTGAATAGCGATGTGAGATGCGAGTTGTTGTTTGAATTTTACAGAATCGACCTACTGGTCCGATTCGAAAAATTCTTTCATCGCTGTGTTATCCCTGAGTGCTAATAATCTCATCATCATCATCATCATTTCAGCCTAAAGACGTCCACTGCTGGACATAGGCCTCCCCGAGGGGGGGTTTTGCCATAATCGCCACGCTTGGCAGGCGGATTGGCGATCGCAGTATGGTTGTTACAAAGGCACAGAGAACGCTGCTGTCCATTCTCTGGTAAGTCCCTTAGTCGCCTCTTACGACACCCACGGAAAGATATGGGATGGTGCTATTCTTTACGTCCGACACCACAATAATCTACACTAATAATATTATAAAGAGGTAAAATTTGTTTGTAAGTTTGTATGTAGGGGGTAATCTTCGAAACTACTCATCCGATTTCAAAAGTTCTTTCACCAATAGGAAGCTACGCTATCCCTGAGTGCTATAGGTTATATTGCATTATAAAAAAACGCGGGCGAAGTCGCGGTCAAAGTGCTAGTAGGTTAATAATGCGGACGTAATCACAAGCATCATCAACTACTTAGCCTTTTCCCAACTTTGTCGGATTCGGTTCGTCTTTTTTTTTTTTTTTTTTTTTACCAGCTTCTCCTGTATGTTTGTATGTTTGTTTGTAACCGACTTCTTTGGGCGCGATTTTGACCCACTTTAAACGGCCAGATTCCGTTCAAACTTTGTAGATTTATCGAGGACCGATGACAATACACTAATTTGATAAAATTATAAAAAAAAAAAAAAAAATTGTCGTTCAAAATTAGTTGACGAAAAAACAGCTATTATATACTAGGAAGGTACTGCACAAGCGCCCCTGGTAGAATAAATGTACATAATATTTATAGATATAATCAAACTAAAAAGTAAAAAATAAATAATAGTTTAAAAAAACTAAAAACACGCTTTTTATAGAAAACCAAACTAAAAATAGAAAATAAATTTTAATAAATTATTTTATTTAAAAAAAAGCGTGGGGTGCATGGTGTCATGGTGTATTATTTTTTGGGATCAGCCCGCCTCAGCTATGTTATTCTGTAAAAACTCACTCCAGTTCTCACTTCTGATTCCGCAGTGAAAACTGTTTTAGGTAGTCTGTAACTCGATGAAAACTACGCTAGCACTACTAAGTGCTGGCATAGGTGAAAGGTGCAGTTCTCCCAAACCACTGCAATTCCTGTAAGCCAGTATCAACAGGAAAAGCGCCAAAGCAATGAAGCTCGACGAGTCCCAGAGAAACGATTCAACTGTCTTGGATCCCGCAACGACATAAATCAGAGAAGAACAGCGGAGGAGTAAGAAAAATATATTTTCCACTTCCCTCCAAATCAAGCAGGAGACAGAACAGAACTGGGCCAATAGGCACAAAGGGACGTTTACAACTGGAAGAAGCCCAGTTGCTAAGCACCACGGATCCACCACGGTTCCAGTCTAACTAAACACAGCTAAATACCAATGTTTTACATGGAGCAACTGTCTGTCTCGCCTCCACAACTCAGGAACTGGGTAACACGATACCCCTTGGTAAGACTGGTTGCCAGACTTTCTGGCTTCTGACTACCGGTAACGACTGTCAAAGATCTACGAATTACGGCCTAGACCAACGGCTTTACGTGCTTTCCGAAGCACGGAGGTATCTCGGTATGTAATGGATGGTCACCCATCCACAGACCGACCGCGGCAACCTTTGATCGATCGATCTGTCTTACTTAGTAGAGCCTCACCAGCAAAATTAAGTATGTTATGTGGGGCACATTACAAGAGCCCCTGGCAATGTGCCCCACAGAAAATACCATGTTTCTCAGCCCTCTCGATCCCTATGAAGTAAACAAAATAATAAAAAAAATAAAAAATAAAAAGAATAGACAAACTTCCTCCATTTCTACTTTAGCAATGTGCAGACGAATTCATTATTGGTTAATTAATTTTTTGAAGAGGATCACCCATCCACGTTACGACCGCGGCAAGCGAAGCTTAACCATCATGACCGATGATACTCGGTCTTTACTTTGTCACGAGGTCCTCCGCCGAAGTCGCGAGCGTAATCTAGTTATTCGTATATCTACAGCTCAAAATGTAACACGTCCCTTTGTGCCTATCATCGTTAATTGGGCACTGTTCCAATTCCAGCCTATCCAACAGTAGCTAGTTAGTGCTGTCATCCGGCTTGTAGATATCGATATTCCGTTACCTGATTGAGTTAGGGAGTTTTGAGTTTAATATGATTTAATGTACCCATGTACTTACATTGAATGATACATTACTGGAAACTAAAATTTAATTATATTTTTTTAGTGTTTTTATCAGGTAAAATTATTATTACAAATATTACTATGTTATTTCTGATAACACTAGCTATCTGCCAGTAAGTCAGGTCAAAATTAGTTGTTTCGGAGATCAGCCGGAACAAACAGACACAAAGACAGACGAAAATGTTAAAAAAAGATTTTTTGTTATTAGTACCGTGTAAACATCAGTAAAAAGCTGGTATTTTAACAATACAAACAGACATTTCAATTTTATTTATTCGTATGTATAGATAAATTTCAGTCCATTAGTTCTATTACAAGTCTATCAGTAACAGTGCAAATCTAGATGAATATTGTCACTGTGAAATTACGACATTGTTCAGTTAATGCTATGCTACGGCGTAGCTCGTGACATGCTGCAGCGTAGCTTACTATTAGGCTATAATATGCTTGAGCGCAGGCCAAGTTATGCTACGGCGTAGTTAGCACGGTATACTACGGCGTAGCCCAAGATATGAGGCGACATAGAGCACACTTGACTACGAATCGTAGCTCGCATTCGGGATCTGCTACGGCGTAGCTAACGATATGCTACGACGATGTGTGTTATATACTACGGCGTAGCAAACAATAAGTGTAAGGCGAGACAGTTTTTAAAACATTTCCCGTCTCGTAATTTGCCTTGTGTTTTTTGATTTGACGTCATTGTACTGATGCGAAAAAGCGTTGACACATGACTGATAATCATTTAGCCATTCCTCTCTTGCATTGAAAAAATAAAGGCATTATTAAATACGGACCCTTTTATTTTACCCTATATTCAAGTAAAGGTTACCTTGAAAATATAATTAACTGAAACTTACTTAATTCAACGTTCGGGTCAAAGGCGTAGTACCGAGCAGTCAATATAGCAGAATTTGTAAATTACGTTTAAAGCAATAAACGCGGCGTGTGTCGACAAATACGCCGCCATTAAACGTAATTCACGACGTTTGGTTTAAGTTTTAAACTTTTCATTACACAGGGTGTATGGAATATTTTCAGAGGGGCTCGTGGCTAATTAATAGCCGTACGTATCGATCGGTCATGATTAAACTACGCTTGCCGCGGTCCGTCCGTGGATGGGTGACCATCCATTTCATACCGATTCCCCTCCGTGCCTCGGAAAGCTCGTAAAGCCGTTGGGCCAGGCTGTCATTTGTAAATCTTTGACTGTGGTTATAGGTAGTCAGAAGCCAGTAAGTCTGACAACCAGTCTTACCAAGGGATATTGTGATACCCAGTAACTGGGTTGTAGAGACTATAGTCAGTCGCTTCGTGGTAAACACTGGAATTCACGATAAAAGTCTTTGTCATGATATCCTATCTACCAGAAGACACCCACTAGAAGCGACATGAAAAATATAATCAAGATTTTGTTAAAACTTGTATGAAAAGTGTGTTCGTAAAGTTCCTTGCTGGTTCTACTCCAAAGAGATCTGAGAGCTAATTCACGTAATTTTATGACGCGCCGATGAAGTTGTAGTGCAGTTGCTGTTAAGTTCAAGTTAGAGTGATAAACGGTATTCTTGTAATCTTTGAACTGCGCGTAAGCTACGCGTAAACTGCACGTCAATTGTACGACAACCAAAATCTACCAAACTTGTTTATGGTAGCCTCATGAGAGAAAAAAATATTACTCACTAAATAATCGAATAGAATCAATTACATTTCAATGAATATGACGTTAATATGATATTAAAATAACATCCAAGTATAGATTCGAGTGCTTTTTCTTACGTCAAAGGAATAGTAGAATACCGATCATGTTGCGTTCCGAAGCACGCACCAAACACGCGCAAAAGTAGATTGCCGTTATAGCGCTCGCGTGAAGTGAACTTGACGCAAACGTGTCTGACAGCGGTAGAGAATACGAAAAGCGTTGTTTTGATCGAAACTGAACTGCAACTGCACTGCTACAGCACTACTTTAGTTACGTGAATTAAGCCACTGTACCTACGTTTTAGAAAGAGCAACTAGCATCTTTTCTGACTAACTGATCAACTCCTTGACAATTCAAAAGCGCCTGTATATTGTTTAATTGAAATACTTTGATTCTGATTTTGACTTTGACTTTTGCTAGAGTAAGTTGACAGAGCCAGTTGTCACCATTAGTCGGCGTTGACCAAATGTCGACAATAGCTTTGTCGAAATCAAAGCGCTGCTCGTCTGTCTCTACCCTAACCTCACAAAATCATCATTCGTCTAGCGTTTTCCTAACTATGTTGGGGCCGACTTCCAGTTTAACCAGATACAGCTCCATATCTGTGCTTTTACTTGGAGCTATTTATCTGACCTCTGTAACCCAGTAGCCTACAAAGTCAATCTTCTAATATCAAATTCTCAGTAACACAATTTGACAGTGGTGCCGATTCCCTTGTTCACAATCAAAACTAAAACTAGGTATTTGTCATCTCTTACTACCAGGCAGCTGAAGAAAAGGACGACGACAGACAAGGACTAAGTTAGAGATGTCAAATTAGTTTTTCCTTTGAACTACGCAGTGTTTTTATTCAATACGTTCTGAAATGACGACTATAATTGTATGAACATTTTAGATCAGCTTAAATTGACAGCTCTTATTAATATCTGTTTCTTTCTTGTTTTGTTGGAGAGAAAGAGATGTAAATAGCTAAAAACTAGTTTAGTTCGTGCATAACAGAATTTGCACTATTCTCTCATAACTTGCACCACACAGCTAATATAGTCGGTGCTAAGCGCCGCGACATCTGTCGGTGACGTTCTTAACTAACAAATAACGCGTCGCTGCTTGCCTGGTGTTTATAAATTTACATATTATGCGAAAGGTACTTGTAAATAAGTTTAAAGACAGTTTATGCCATGTTATCTTTTCATCATCTTTGGTTGACTGGTAGAGAATGCCTTAGGCATTAAGCCCGCCTTTTCTACCTTTGAATTTAAATTCCTGCGACAGAGCTTGTTTGGAGTACTACTTGAATATGCCACTAATTAGCAGTACTGCGTTATGTCTGAGGCTAGCCCGAGTGTCTAGATAGACACTTGCCTAGAAAAGTAAGTAAATCGATAGATGAATTGGGCAACAATATCTTTTATGGTTAGCTTTTATATCAATTATTATTTATTTACAACCTATTCTCAGACCTACCAAATATACACAAAAAAACATACAATCGGTCAACCCGTTTTGGAGGAGTTCGAAGACAAACACCGTGACAAGAAGTTTTTATATATTAGATTTATTTATTAGGTTCACCATCTATTTTTCGCACGTAATTGTTACAAAAATGGCATGCTTTGAATAAACTTACAATGTAATAATTTATTATGAGCAAAAACCAAATTCACAATTTAAAGAATCAAAAAGAAAAGTTTAAATGGATATATTAATATAAAATTGATAAAAAAATATACAAAATTGATTAATATATTATCAATTTTGGTAAAATTTATAAAAGATTGCCAAAGTGGCAAGTGATAAAAAATAAAACATTGCTAAAAATTATAAAACTATAAAAAAATATAGTTATGACTTATTTTTTTAATTATCTGTAACAAACAGACTGCATGACTTGACGTTGGCATTTTTTTAATTATCTGTAACAGACTGCATGACTTGACGTTGGCATTTTTTTAATTAAGTATCTGTAACAGACTGCATGACTTGACGTTGGCATTTTTTAAAAGATAGAAAAATGCTTTATGCTGGTATCATCAATTTACCAGCAGCACGTATCTTTATTTAATCCCGAAATTATAACTGGATTAATCCCACACACCGAACGCGGTAAGCTTAACGTAAACCTGATCGATTTTTAAATTGGAAATTTTCGTTTTTTATTCTATACATCTATACAAATAAATAAAATTGAAGTGTCTGTTTGTAATATCAAAATCACAGCTTTTTACTAAATGCATAATTATATGAAAGTATATCTGTAAGCCATATTTGTACCTTGCGGGAATCGAACCCGCGACACGCAGCCTGGCAGTCAATCGCTCAAACACTGCGCCAACCGTGTCAACAATTAACAATTAAAAGGTGTGGATTGAGTTAAAGAAATAAGGCAGAATTCTTAGAAAACTCCTTACCATTTTCTCTTCTCCACTTCACAATTCACTTTTTTAAGCATAAGTTAGGTGACACGTTTTCGTAGAACACTCCATTAGGAAGCCTACACGACACTCCGACTTGTATAATTCAATATTACCCACATACTGTACGAGGGAACGCAATTACCGTGTTCTTGTGTTCTTGGTAACGTGTCAGAATGCTTAAGTTCCATTTTATTATATTTTGTCTGGACTAAATACTTATATATACAAATTTTAAAAATAATTTATGCAAAAGGGATGCTCTTTGAGGCATCAAAAACTCGTCGACATCGCTGTCAACGGGACACGTGCCCAACAGACTAGCAGCATTACCACGTTGTATGGCAATGCTGATTCTTTGAAGAAGAATACACCGTTAGATATTGTACTTGGTTTTTGTGTTTTTTTGCCATTACACTAAGGGCAGATTCGACCAAATGCCATGTTATACCAGAGTAACTAACTATTGGATAATTTTACATACTTTTTAAAAACTGTGTAATCACACATCAAACTCCTAAAGATCGAGCTCCTACTAGACGATGCAGTACTCAATCTAGGAATTATCACACACTCCGTCCTTCCATAACGGTGCAATATATTCCTTGCCTACCTCCCCCCTTGCCTCCTTCCTTGCCTTGCTTAACTTGCTTTGTATTTAAACTTCTATCTAAACCGTGTATAGACTATAGCAGGCATATGAGTCCATATCTATTACGTATCTTCATCACGATATAACGAGATTTGCGTCTGACAGATACGGGTTGGAACGTGTCATTGAGTATGAATAAGTTGTAGAGCACGTCAGAAACGATGCCTATCGTGGTTTAGTTAACAATACCTTGCAACTCGTAACATCGTTGGATACGAGCTGAGTGTCTTTTCAACCTGTACAAATGAGTTTCTGTTTATAAAGTCAAATAACAGTTTACTAACCGACTTCAAAAATGGAGGAGGTTTTCAATTCGACTGCTTTTTTATGTTTGTTACCTCAGAACTTTCGACTGGGAGAACCGATTTTGATGATTCTTTTTTTATTTGAAAGCTGGTGGAATTTTATTGAAAATAATCTAGCGCTTTTTGAAAAAATCAACAAAGCCCAAAAACTTCACATAGATGACGTTATACCTACTTTTCTCAATCTTTAGAGTACTTTCTTTAATCTCTGTTTTAACTGTGCTGTCATTTCTTAATGGATTTGGATGCGAAGGGGTACTCAAAAATGAAAAATAAAAAGCTTTTTTACAATTGCCTTCAAAAACTAAAAAGTGAAAAATAACTTTAGCACAGAACACACATGACTTTAGTTTCGGAAGTAGATGGCAATACAAAACAACGATCGGAACAAAGACTTCATCGACTTCCGAAATTAGTCAAGTGTGTTCTGTGCTAAAGTTATTTTTCACTTTTTAGTTTTTGAAGGTGGTTGTTTTTATTTTGTAAAAAAGCAATTTTTACTTAATGCATACGAATGTTTACACGATACTTATCATCATGTCAACCTTTAGACGCCCACTGCTGGGCCTAGGTCTCCCCCAAGGGGGGGGTTAAGCCATAACGAGGACTCGAGACCGTTGACATTGTAAACCATTATATCTACAGCTTTTCATATTTATACCCTAAGATCTATGTTCTATATGCATGCCATGACATGGTTTTTCACTTACAGTCGAGTTGAGCTTCAGGCTAATACTAATAGACAGTGATTTGACGCCATTTCAGCCTCTACAGCAGTGATAGATATATTGGAAATTGAGGAATTGCAAAAGAATCTCGTCAAATACAAGAATAAAGACATTAATAACGCCGCCTTTGTATTCACTTTTTGCTCCATGAATTATAAATATATAAATAAAATAATAGTGCTAATGTACTTTCTGTACGTTAAAATGCCGTCCTTCTTCAGGATTCTAAAATGGACATACAAACATTGTTTTCATTTTAAATATTATTCAAATATTCCATAATGACTTTCGTGGAAAAGAAACCTCAATTTAGACAATATCACGTAGATTCTTTTGTCTTTTATAAAAAAAATGTATCCTAAACCATTAAAAACTAACTTTGCTTCCTATTAGCGAAACAATAAAACAAAATCAAGCCAGTAATTCTGGAGATTAGCGCATTTGAACAAAATAAAAAAAAACTCTTCAGCATAAAATATGTCTTAGCATCATAGATAGTAGTTAAACTATATGACGACACGGTTGGCGCAGTGGCTGAGCGATCGACTGCTGCGCAGCGTGTTGCGGGTTCGATTCCCGCCCAGGGTAAATATTTGTGTGATGAGCACTTGTGTTTGCCTTGTGTCTGGGTGTTGTTTATCTATATATGTATGTATTTAAAATATATTTGTGTATGTATATCAGCTGTCTGACACCTATAGTACAGGGTCTCCCTAGTTTGAGGTCAGAATAGATGGCCGTGCGTGAAATGTCCCCACATATTATATTACATTATATTATTATATTATATACTTAGCAGAATATCACGAAACATAATGTAAACTTGATTAAAACATTTATATTCGAAATAATTGTTATGATTTTGGATATTTTCCGCTGGTCAATTTAAATCTATTTAAGAATAAGTTTTGGATTACATTAACCTGTTTTTTCTGGATAGCAGTATAACATATTCGTGGTCTGCCTTGTTTTAGCAGACCTAATCCCAGTTATGCCCAGAGATCGTAAAATACCAAACATACATACGAAACTCTTATTCATTCAATCCATCTACCACTAAAAGCCTTTTACACCATTCAAAAGGAAAATCCCCCGTCGTGACCCAGCGAAAAATCTAAAAAAACTTCGTAACACTATAGGTACTATTTAACTCGATAGGAAATGGCTGTTATAGGGTTACCCAAATACCATGACAGAGGGGCCTGGCCTTGGTATTTAATGGTAGTTGTAGCTATGGGGTATTTAGTAGAATAGACCATTAGCTTGTGATTAATATTTTCCTCGTGTCAATTTTTAGTCAGGAAAGGAATGAGTAAATAATGAGTGTAAAAAGACACTTAAAGGCGGATCTAGATCATCATCATCATCATCATACCAACCTTTAAAGACGCCCACTGCTGGGCATAGGTCTTCCTCAAGAGGAGTTCAGCCGTAATCGCCATGCTTGGCCGATGCATGTTGGCGATCGCAGTAGGTGTTATGGTACCCAGAAGGTCGGTGCTGCCCATCCTCTGGTCAATTACTCTGTTGCCTTCTACGACACCAACGGGTAGAAATGGGGGATCGTATCACCATATCATTTGCCGTACTGTATCAGGCTCCGTATCTAGTTATGGAGGCCTTTATTTCACTCTGTATCCTACCTGTCTGTCGTATCCTCAAGAAAAAGTATAGTAGGTAGTTTATATCCGTATCTTCTTTGATGATCGGACAAAAACCGCCTCGAAATGGAACGGGTCGTATCACGCTGTGTATCAAGACTGCGTATCATGATTGTGTATCTTCGCCTGTCCAGATAGGTAATCGGATCGGGCAAATCCACATTGACATTTTAACCGCAGATATTTTATTTTCGACATTCAAATATGTACCTACCCAGTTTATGTCTCAGTTGGCACATTTGGAATGGTTAAAATATAGAGAATTTTTTTATGGAGCACGCTGTCATTAAAGTCTCATTAACCGTTATAGGCTCTCCCACACAGGCGCGTTATTATCGGCCGATAATACCGGATGCGTTTTTGCGATAATTTCTCCTACTTCTTAATTGCATCGTTATTATCGCAGCTGTAACTTCGTAGCCGTCCAAGTACAAAATGTCAGTACATTTTAATATCGGTTGCGTTATTTGTGTTACTGAACACAAATATCGCAACCTATATTATCGGCCGATAATAACGCAGCTGTGGGGAAGAGCCTTAACTCATAGGGGTAGACCATGAAGTTACTTCGTGGGGTAGACTGATTTTTCCGCACCAAATGAATTTACCAACTACCCACATCCTTAAGTCTCCTCGCGATAATGGCGCTTGTAACAGCGTTCAAATATCGGGACCCTATATAAAAAAAAAACCTACGAATAACAATTTATTATAGTTACCTATGTGAGATCAATCAAGTGAAGTGAAAATCCATGAAAGTTTTAAACAATCTTTAAGGTAAATCAAAATATACCGTGCCTACCAAACAACTTTTAATATTAGTACTAGCTTTTATAACGGCTCCCTATTTTTAAAAGTTAAAGTTAAAGTTATTTTTAAAAGTTATTCGTCAATAGTAATCAAGAATAACGTAGGTTTCTATTATCGAAAGAATTTTTGCATTCGGACCACCAGATCCGCAGAATAAAGCGAACAAAAAAAAATTATTATCTTTTATCAAAACTATAATTTGTACAGGTCTTTGAAAGTGTAGATATTGGTAAATTACTAAATAGGTTTAACTACCAAGCATTTATAACATTTTGACGTAATAAATATTGCCGAGAATATCTGTAATACTCTATTCAAATTATATTTTAATCGTAAATAATCCCAATTGGTTTTTGAGAGAATAACATAGATGGCGTTAAGTACAATTTATGACCCTATAAGTCGTTTACTACGTAGATAAGCGTAACTAATTGGGTATATCTAATATTCGTAATGAAATATTCATAGCCAGAGTTTCTAATTATGAAAATTATACCCAATTAAGTATCCAAGGTTCTCGATTGTAATTCCTCTAATTTGGACAGTCATTTATCTTTACCATGCCCTGAATAAATTTTCCCTACACACCTACAAAAGCAATAAACAAAATCATTGTCAGCTTAATAAGCTTACTTAAGATTATACCAGTTTGTTAGGCAATTGCGAATAACATAAAATTAATAGAGAAAGCGTCAAAATGCGAAATGGAATATTTTTTTTAAATATTCAGGTCAATGTTTTTGTAATATTTATGCACGCGCCATCTGTTAAACGCAAGCGAAACTTTACTCTGTACTATAAGACCCGCGTGACCAATTGCAGTCTTAGTTTTAATTTTCAAGGATAGATGGCAGTGTTTGCAATATTTTTGTTGCATTGCTGTGTTCCTGAATATTTTATTACAAAATTTTGGGAATAACAAAATCATTGACTTTGAGATGATCTCAAAATGTAGTTACATTTTAAATTATAATTCAACTGTTATTTCTATTTGTCTCCAGGCCGGATCAGTCTTCCTCCGATGGAGGTAGAGAAAAGAACACAAGCAGATTAAACGGCTTCCTCAACCTGAAGACACCCCTGATCAGTACCAAAACTCTAGGGTAAGTTTAGAATTTCATATTAGCCATCATAAGTTGTTACATAAAAACTGTGTCTCTTTACTAATTTGATTATGGCAGCTAAGAAGAAAATCTTTTAGGTATATTTAGATATTGCTGGCAGAATAAATGTTTTTGTTGTAAAACATAAAAAGGTTGGTGTGTCGGAACATTTCTTTATCAAAAGATTCGTTATTATATTGGTCATTTCAGAAACTTTCTGCATTTATTTCAGTGAAGCGCCATCTAGGTTGTAGTTATATAACCACTTCTCAGACTCGACTCTGAGTTGGTTTGCGAAGTGAATCATAGATGGAGTGTCGCTATTCTTTTGCAAAAATAATTATTATCCCTTGACTTTTAAAACAAACCATAACACGACTTGTTATAATTCAATACTTGCCAGAAAAACAACTGTAACATTTAGCATCGTACGGTTTTTTTGCTATCGGTTGGAAATGCATAATAACCTGCTGTTCAGAAATTACGTAACATCTGTGCTCCATGACAAGTCTATGCACTGTTACAGTACATACAATGTATGCCTACGCTTCTAAAATTTAATTTTTTACAAGCTTATTTTTAGTTCACGAAAAATTTGAAAAGTAATTGATGGCCCCAGTTTTTCATAATGATAAATAATTTTATCATAGTGAAAAAAAAGTTAACATACGTCCTTTTGATAACACAGCGACGTCATAAATAGGTACCTATCTAATCCCTTTGTCTTTCTAAGTTACATTTTGATTGATTTAATCTGAAATAAGCACGTGATTAGGTGCCTACTTACATATAATTAAGTAAGAAGTGTGTTTAAGAATGTTTTAATCTGGGGACTTTAAAAACTCCTAAAATCACAATTAATAAAACACCAAAAATTCAAATAAAATGACAACCAACATTTTAACTGAGAACTAAAACAATGTGGCATCAAATAATTCCTCCGTTGTCAATAATTGGAAAAACAATAACCCAACCCGTTTGATTCTCAATTCAAAATTCACGATTTTATTAAAAATACGAGCCAGTATTTTGAATATTATAAAACCATTGCAGCATTGGTAAAATATTTAAACTTCGAAGTCAGTTAAGCACATCACGTATCGTAGTCGCCATTTTGTGACGACATCACTTTAATAATTACTATTATAAAATACCCTTAGAAGACCTCCCTCGATTCCCAAGGGATGGACCTCATAAAATCGAAATTGGATACTTATTGCCGTATTTTATTACATTACCCCTTTTTTATTTGACCAGTTGGATTAGAAAAAGGATTACTTATTTACCTATATTTGTGTAATAGAAAGACGTTTGATTTGATGTTAGATAAATGGTCAGTATAATCTTCAGAAAAGGAATAAATAAATTTGGTTTATTGTTGCAATAAAACGTGCATATAAAAAGACAACCTGTGTAGGCAGGGCAGAAATTAGTTGACTGCTGTTATCTGTGACAAGCAGGGTACTAAGTTTAGCGTACTTTTGTATTCTATAGCTCGTATTTTGAGCATGTTTTATTTCTTCGATGGGGTTTGGTACAAAATTCTGGCGGGTGGAAGCCATTTTAACTTCGCGGACTCGAGAAGCAGCGACTAAAATGTGATCATTTGTTGCTGCGGAAACCCATGACAATGAGGTTCGGTCCATAGTAAAGTGCCGGTTTGGTCACATAAAAATGTTATAGATTTAGATGTTTCTTCTTCTTGTTTTGACGAAGAAGGTGTGTTCGATGAAGCAATCTTCCTACAGTAAATTCATAAATTGCAAACCATATGTCGGAAAAGTAACCATTACAACTGCCACCTACCTCGCCCACTATTTCAGACTGCTTGAAAAGTGACCTTGTTTTTAAGTTGTTGTGTTTTTTGGGCTTATTTAAATTATTGTCCACCACGAGATTTTTCACGCAAGAGATTTTCCATTCCAGATTAATAAACATTCTCAACCTTATGACGTGGACTATGGTCTGCAGAGAGACGCCTCAACGTCAAAAACGTTAAAAATATAAAAGCAACTGAAGAGTTCGTAGCAAAAGCAATGTAGAAAATGATTTTGACGAAATTCATATTTTCTTTGGCGTAATGCTGGTTGCATTAATTTTGAGGAATGATAACAGGTCATCTCAAACTCGCTTCATACCCAAATTCATCGAGAAAGATTTTTTTTAAATAACCCTGCTGATAGATCTGAAATAACACAATGAAGTATATACCTATAATCTGAATCTCGGTAACGGCTCCAACGATTTTTTGTACTCGTATGCAGCGGGTTTTGGGGGCGATAAATCGATATACCAAGGTTTCGTTTTTAAAAAACACGAAAATAAAAAAATACTGAGCAAAGCTCGGTCGCCCAGGTACTATTTTTTAAGTGACCTACTTTTATTCAAAATTTGATCTTTTCAATAAAATCCTCAAACAGTTTTACTAGCTACGCAAACATTATCGACTCAGTTCGAAACTCAACCGGCAGTCCTAGTTAACTGTCACGTAGATACCTCGCCAGCAATTTACCGCATCCTCTCACTTGACGGAACATCGTCAACATTCACACACAGGGTGTTACTTTTGACTGCTCCATCGCTACCACGGTTTGCTACCACGTCGTCGGGTCTAAACTACCTTTAAAAAAGTCGTCTGCCATCCAGCTGATGCTACGTTTACCAATTCCCAAATTCTCCTTAAGAACTCGTCCTGTCTGTGTCCTGTGTGTCGTGTTGTTTTCTTTTTTATTTTACATTGATAATTCAACCTTGTTATTATTTGTGTGTTTTGTCCTGTGCGGGCCAATAAATGCTTTTTCTTTCTTTCTTTGTTATTGACTTCATCATGGTTCGATTCACGCGTCATGTGCGGGAACGGTCCCTGTCAGACTGGTGATCCCCTATATGCCATGGCTTATCTTCATTTTTTTAATTGTTTTGTATTGTTCTGTACCTACTACTAGAGTCTAGAGCCAAGAATAAAAATAATGTAACTAAGGTTTTTAGAAAACTTGTTTTCTGGCTCGATCTTCTCCATATACCCCTATTACGACCTACGTTAAGCTTCAATTTGTGCCTGTAAATGGTTTGGAAGTGGTTTGATTTGGTTTGCCACGGGATATCTTGTTGCCCAGTAACTGGGTTATGGAGGTCCGATAGGCAGACTGAAAGACTGGAATCCGCTCTCAACATAGTTGGGAAAAAGCTAGGTAAATTTTGACTTTGACTTTTTGACTTTGTCCAACGGCCTTGGCCCAGTGTCAGTCTAGATAAACAAAAACTACCAACCACGCAAACAAACTACGCAAACTACGTCAGTATTATCCTTACTGATGTTTTCCCGCACAATTTCATTCCATGGCGACACGCAAAAAGATTTGGTATTAATCTTTAGTCGTGACACTTAGGAAGGAGGGTTCCGCCACTCGATATTAAGAAATACTCGTATACCGTAACATACTGTATATACGTATAAATATGTCGGTGGAATATGTCAGAGGTAGGCGCGACATGGAAGCAGAAGTGAGGGGTGCGCATGGTTCAGTGCTATTGGGTGGAGTTATGTTGATAAGAGGTGGCGGGAGCGGATTAAAAATGTAGAAAAAAATATAAGGTATGTATGCTACTACTAGATAGTGTTTGGGTCACGAAGTAAGTATGTGTGTGTAAGTGTGTATGTGTGTGTGTGTGTGTTTAAGTGTGTGTGTGTGTGTGTGTTTGGTGGTCCAGTTCTTGTTTTTTCCTTTGCATATTAGGCTTTTGGCTAAATTTTTCCGCATAGAAGTATTATTATAGTAATTATAACTATATAATTTTTAATGGGTGTTTTGTTTGTGCAAAATAAAACTCTGTTTGTATTTTTCTTTTTTATAAATATCGGTACAAAACACTTAAAGGTCGTAAAGGTTCTAATGGTATTTGCTTATGCACAAGATTTTTCAATAATAAACATTCAGAGTTTTTGTTTTATTTAATTGTAAATTTTAGTGATCGCGTTTTACAATTGATAGTTCGGTATATTCGCTAATAAACTTATTATTTATTTATTGACTAGCGAATCGGCCTGGTTTCGCATGGACCTATAGCCTTCCTCGATAAATGGACTATCCAACACAAAAATATTTTTTCAATTCGAACCAGCAGATCCTGAGATTAGTACGTTCAAACAAACAAACAAACTCTTCAGCCTTATAATATTAGTACAGATTTTCAGGCTTTTCAACAATAAGTACATTTAGTTACTTTATAATGTGCTTATGTGCTTGATCAAGGAAGGTTTTCAATTGTTGTGGATTGTTGTTGTTTCTGATAATGGAAAATTGTTGTCGTAGTTGTTGGGTTGTTTATGTTTCGTGGCTGTCTTTGTTATGTTGTTAGGGTTGTCGTTGTGGTGTTTAGGTTGTTGTTGTTATGTTGCTCCTGCTGTTGATGTGGTGCTGGGGTTGTTGTATTATTTTGGTTGTTATTGTGTTGTTGTGTTTGAAGCGTTGTTGTTGTTGTTATTATTGTGTTATTTGGGTTGTTGTTGTGTGTTGTGGTTGGTTCTGTTGTTGTGTTTTTTTGAGTTGTGGGTACACACAATAATTTGTCATAATAAATTAGTTTCATGTTATTTAGTTAATGTATGAGAGATTCTGACCATTCGCTCGTTTTAGAGAAACTTAGCTCAACTATGAAACAGTAAATATTTTTACTACAAAATGTACTTCTCTGCTTTTACTTCCGCATTCGCCTCCATCTCAATGACGCTCCTACCTTACTCCAAGGCCAAACAAATATAAAGCAGAATTTATGTGGACCCAAACGTACTCTGTGATTGACAAGCGAGACCGCGAGATGATTCTATTTTCGCTGAGATTTATATTATTGCTTTCGCTTTGCCCGTGACTTTGCCCACATGGATTTTAAAATTTTATCTTACTTTCAATATCGTATTATATTGGTGTGATTCTGTAAGACTTCATTCTAAACTTCGAATCTGAATCCGCTGTGATTTTCCTGTTTAGCATACTAAAAAATCGGTTGATAATTCGAATTTACACTAGCACCACCATTGCGAGCGTGTCAGCGAGTTGAGCCAAATTGACAGGGAAATTTTGGCAGAGTATGAGATGACGTAAGAAGAGGCATTCTGTAAAGTAATTTCACCGTTACTTCGACACTTACTTCGCACTCGAACCCGATTTAAAGTGTCAAATATATCAAAGTCATTTTGAACCTTATGCGAAGTGAAAGTGAATAGCGATGTGAGATGCGAGTTGTTGTTTGAATTTTACAGAATCGACATACAGGTGTTACTCTAGGTGTCTGCAAGGCCTATAGAGATATTGCAGATGTTGCAGCGATGATCACCTAACATCAAGTAAATTGACATTAAATGTCATAAAAAACATCATTAGCAGCCTAAGGCTTCTTCTAATTATCCCTGATCTAAGTGAGTTCCATCCAGGACTTACTTGAACCGAATGATCAATTTACATCATTTGGTTGGTTATCCATGCGTCATGTTCGTGAACGGGTGCCAGCAGATTCCACGGCAATTTAAATGTTTGTGTTAGTAATTGTTTTTTTTTTTGTTTTTTTTTACTGTAGATCTTTTTAAGCTGGTACTAGTAACATTGTACTCACATTTTGTCTATTCATTTGTAATTTAATCAGAATGAGAGGCTTTAACTTTTGATGGACGTAGGTACTCCCTGACAATACAAAAATGTTGCTTTAATTAAAAAAACTGTTTGTGTAAAGTTTTAATTATTTTCTAGTCTTGTCTTGTCGACTATTCAGTTAAGATTTTGCACTACCTACCATCACCAAATCAGGCACACCTCTTTTTCAGCGTCGTTACCCTAAGCCTTGGATATAAGTCATATTTTTTTATGTAATCTGTACTGTCCCACAGCTGGGCAAAGGTCTTCCCGAAATACTTCCACTCTACCTTTTGCGTTAGGTTCTCTTCTCTTCTCTTCTTCTACCATAAACATCTCTAAATCATGTATGCCAGCGTTTCCTAGCCCCCACCTCGGCGACGACGCCCATCGATCGTACAACGTTATTTTGACTATCAAAATCTTTTCAGTAGTTTTGTCGTATTAACGTAACAAACACACAGTGCGGCCGAGATGCTTGCATTCATAATAACATTATTGAAGGCTATATACAGGGCTGTTTACTTTCTGTATTCCTTCGAGTATTTTTGGGACTCCTTGTTTTGTATTTTATGGTTTATTACATTTACTTGTATTGGGTTTGTTGACGTATTGTGTTGTTTGCAGAGGAAATATATTATGTAGCTTACCTAGTGGCAAAATGAGGTATAAAACATAAGGATCAGAATTTACTCTTGTAGGATTCCGTGATGTTACTGAGAAACGAAAGCATTCGCTGCAAAAATACTCTCGCTGTTTCTTATAGACGTTTTTCTCGGTAAGAAGTGCAACGACCACAGTCGAGACAGTTTAATTATTGTTTCTCTGGGACTCGTCGAGCTTCATTGCTTCAGCGCTTTTCTGGCGGTCACTACTGTTGAATAAATCCATATTTCTTCACTATATTTATATTCCGATATCAATTTAAAAAAGTCACCTATATTTAAACGTATTATATCTTTATCATCTGACTAGCTTTTTCCCAGCTATATTGAGGTAATTTTCCAGTCTAAATGGATGCAGCTGAATACCAGTGCTTTACATGGAGCGACTGCCTATCGGACCGCCACAACCTAGTTCCTGGGTAACACGATATCCCTCGGCAGGACTGGTTCTCAGATTTTCTGGCTTCTGACTAACCATAACGACTGCATTTATAATTGTCACGTATTAGTCCCTGTTCAAACCCCACATTCTTTACTCTCGTACATGTTGAACTCCTAAAATGTTATCCATGTTTTTTACTTTTATTTTTGAATTTCTTTAATCCACGTTCGACCCTCAATGAACAATAAAACACAAAATAAATCTCATCTATACTTTTATTGCCTAATGTCCAAGGTTAAGAGCGCGTATTCGATTCATTACGAAAACTTCATATTTTTGCGTTTTGCCCAGAGCAATATCGTGATTATGTGAGCAGATTATTTAAAGACAATTTACAGTTTTAGAAAGATTAAGTCTTGATTTAGACAGCTACAGAGTAAAAGTATAATTTTTAATTATGGTTTTTTAAAGCGAAGACCATTCTTTCATATCGTTTTACGAAAATAGACGTCAGAGTTAACTTTCAGGACGAATACAAACATTACAATATGCCAAAATATTTAGTTTTATGCATTTTTTCAACAGGATATACAGTCATAAAGACAGCTACAGAGCCAAAATTACGAAAATATTACTATTATGTATTAAAAAACAATGTTGAAAAAGTAGAAAATCGGTTCACTTTGAACATTTTTTTTCACCAGTATTTGAATAAAAACATAAATGATATATTTATTTTACTACGGTAAATGTTATGCTTAATATACAGAATATTTTTCAGTCCGTTATACGAGCTCATTTATTTTAGACAATAATTTTAAAAAGCACTGTAAAACATCGCGCGCTGTCGTTTGCCGATCAATTTCAATGATTCGTGCTTATTTCGTGCATATTGTTTTTTCTGATGCACACAAACAGACCATTGTATTGTACTAGTGTGTGTCAATACTGCTACACCGTTCTAGCAATCGTTTAGATTTTGAGTTGCGCTAAATCGAATACGCGCCCTTAAGTCAACGTTGTCACTAGAATTTGCGCAAGAGTGACTGCAGCGAGCTCTGGTACTTGGGGCACCCCGACTCTGACAAGATAGGATAGAAGAGAGGAGGGGGGTTTAAACTACCCTACCCAGTCATAGGAGCCCCGCGAAGCGGGTTGCGTCGACCGAGCCTAACCAAACTTAACCAGTCCAAGTCGGAGTGCTCCAGGTTCCTAATAGCTGTTAAAGATGAATTGTTAAGGAAATAAATAAACTACATGCTCTCAGCATATTACTTTATTTATGTCATTGCTAGTTACCTAACAACAGTGCGTTCAATATGGATGTAGAAAATGATGACCAATGTTTTGAAATCCATGTTGGATTCCCCAGGGGTTGAAAGGGGAAACATTTAGCGGTTCAACACATGGTCGGGGGTAAAGATTGTGGTGGTTGAACATGGACTTAATCATTGTAATGATTGCAAATTAGTTTTAATTTATCCTATGTTTACATTTAAAACAAAATGTAAACAAACCGTAGCAAAAAACCCCTTTATTTCGTAATTTACTTTTGTCCGTATTCTTGTAATTAATCTTCTTAGACCTGGTCTAATTAACTCGGTGGAACAAGCTCATTCTTTGTTTTTTTTTCATCTCTTGTGAAAGTAGGGTAAGTCACAGTTAATAAGGTATTAAGTTAAATTGTAGTTGATAGGAAATTTAATTAGCTGTCTGTTGTAGAATGTTTTGTTTTATGGCTATTTTTATGCGTCAGATATCTTTTATTTTGTAGATTCTACTTCACTAGCCCATGAGTTCGTACACGTGATATTTGGGTATCTTCAAGGCACGAGTGAACCGGTTCATCCTAGGTAAGCGTGCACATCAGGTGAGTTGCGGCCAAACGAAAGCCTATTACAAAATTAAAAAAAAAAATCTAGGGCACTTGACAATATAGAAGCACGCTATTAGAGAAATGATTTTTGTATTCGGACTAGTAAGTACTTTCAGAATTTCAGTAGGCAAAAAGAAACCAAAAAGAAATCCGTAAAATTAAAAAACTAACTTTAGCTCTTCACATTATTAGTATACAGTACTATTTAATTATACTCGTAAACTAATAATACTCGTATACTTAAAGTTTAAATAAAAGCGATAGAACTCATTAAATATGAAATTTCGAAAACCGCTTGACCTATGGACCTGGCTTGTTTGACTTTGACTTTGACTTCCACGCAGACGAAATGACAAAAGCTATCTTACTGGCTTGGTTAGTTAGTGTAGGTACTAGCTGTTTATTTTCTATCTGTAAAAACTGTAAAACCATCGTAAGAAGTAAGAAAAAAAAGAAACAAGATAGAAAAGAAGATAAAAGTTGTTTGACGTTTAAAATAGCCCTTAAAGATCAGAACTAAAAGTTACATGCTTGAGTAAGATTATTCTTTAAGATTTTAAATTCATTTCGGGATTGAAAAATTAAATCTACCGTCAAGTCTTAAAACAAACAAAAGTATTTTAATACGAACCCTTAAGACTTACCAAGCGTAGATCTATTAATTACGCCCTTAGCGTAAAGCTCCATTAAAACAACACCATCCATATTTTTCCAAAGAAATCCAGAAGCCGAACAGAACAAATTCGTTAAAACATCAAATCATTGAAGCTTAACATCTCAACGTTTGTTCATGAACCAGAGCTTAGCTAACACTCCAAATCTCCTACAAAAATACTCCTTCCTTCAAACCTAATGGTATAGATTACAAAGTCATAGGACTCTTCAATAATTCATTGAGAACAACGCTTGTGCGATGCAGCTGTTACAGCGCCATCTGTTGGCAGACGAACGGAACTCTTGACCTACATGAGTTTGATGTTAAATTCATTGAGTAAGATTATAGGGTAGGATATTCGGAAGGATTGGAATTGGTTGGTAAAAAGAAATGATACCTACTTTAGCAAAAGCTTCACTTGACGATTCTAGCATCCCTAAATTGACTGGTTTAGAGGTCGTATTTATTACCTATTAGTTTTTGCCCGCGGTTATGTCCGCGTGAAAGTCGGTTATCGCGATGCAGACGAAGCCGCGAATTTAAAAGTAGCCTATGTCCTTCCCCAGGGATTAAGGTATCTTCATACCAAATTTCATTTAAATCGGTTCACCCGTTTCATCGTGAAAGCATAACAGACAGAGTAACTTTTTTGCATTTAGAATACTAGCTTTTGCCTGCGACTTCGTCCGCGCGAATGTCGGTTATCGCAGTTGCTGACGAAGTTGCGGATTATAAAGTAGCCTATGTCCTTCCTCAGGATTTAACCTATCTTCATGCCAAATTTCATTTAAATCGGTTCAGCGGTTTCATCGTGAGAGCGTAACAGACAGAGTTACTTTCGCTTTTATAATATTTTATTATATATTATATTAATATATAAAGTAAATAAAGTAATAAAGTATTAAGTATGGAAAGTATGGATATGGATGAATTAATAGAAGTATTATTTTATACCGTTTTACGTCATCATTCATCATCACTTCAGCCGAAAGACGTCTACTGCTGGACATAGGCCTCCCCAAGGGGGGGTTTTGCCATAATCGCCACGCTTGGTAGGCGGGTTGGCGATCGCAGTATGGTTGTTACAAAGGCACAGAGAACGCTCCTGCCCATTCTCTGGTAAGTCCCTTAGTCGCCTCTTACGACACCCACGGGAAGATATGGGATGGTGCTATTCTTTACGTCCGACACCACACGGACGTTTTACGTAATTTGACAATAAAGGGTATAAAGGGTACTTTTGATACATTTAATGCAAAAGTGAATTTGTTTGTTTATTTTTTATGCTTACACGGTTAAACTACCCAACCAATTTTGACAAAATTTTGTACTGAGTAGACTTGAACACTAAGAAAGGACTTGGGTTTTTTTTTAATTCCCGACTTCATCTACATCCGCGATAACCGACTTTTAACACGAAGTAGCAGGAAAAAGCTAGTATTATTGTTTACAAGCAAAATTATCGTTCCTATAAAAAAATGTTTTAGTGTTTCATCGTCTTTCAGAGGATCCAATATTTATAAGTGAAAACCCGTTGAAGTCATAAATAAAAGATTATAAAGGCTACCTGAGTATTTGTAGAGGTCAGTGATTTTATCAGTTTTCTATCGATAGTTTCATATTGAAGATCTAGCTAGGTATTTGTTGGAAGAAAACGAGGGTCTGGCTTGTACAAAAATGTTTATTTATTTATATTACGGGATGTATAAATCATCATACCGTAATATAAAGAAATAAAGTTTTTAGTACAAGCCAGACCCTCGTTTGGGATGTATATCATCATCTGTCCGTATGGTGTCGGACGTAAAGAATAGCACCATCCCATATCTTCCCGTGGGTGACGTAAGAGGCGACTAAGGGACGTACCAGAGAATGGGCAGCAGCGTTCTCTGTGCCTTTGTAACAACCATACTGCGATCGTCAACCCGCCTGCCAAACGTGGCGATTACGTCAAAACCCCCCCTTTTTGGGGAGGCCTATGTCCAGCAGTGGACGCCTTTCGGCTGAAATGATGATATCATAATCTGCCTAGCCTTTTCTAAACTATGTTGGGGTCGGCTTTCAGTCTAACTGGATGCTGTCTGTCCTCCACAACCCAGTTCCTGGGTAACACGATACCCCTTGGTAAGACTCATCATCATCATCAGCCGGAAGACGTCCACTGTTGAACAAAGGCCTCCCCAGAGGGGGGCGGGGGGGTTGCCATAATCCCCACGCTTTACAGGCGCCTTGGGGATCGCAGTGAAGTTATTAAGTATACGGAAGCCGCTGCTGCCAGACCTCCGGATTTTCCTCCAGACTCCCTCAGGATGAAATGGGGAGTGCTTTTCTAACCCGGACACCCCACGGGATGGTAAGACTGATTGTCAGATTTTCTAGCTTCTGACTACGTACCTATAAATTCTTCACCTGGCATTTCACTTGCCTTTAAATTCCTCACCTGGCATTTCAATTGCCTTTAAATTCCTCACCTGGCATTTCAATTGCCTTTAAATTCCTCACCTGGCATTTCAATTGCCTTTTTAAAAGCGAACGTACCAGGCTGCCCGGTAGAATTTCAATTTAAACATATTAACCCCGTGACAGTTTTAAAAGCTTTTCGGCAAATCAAGATAAAATTTACTGAGGATCTGTGGGGTATGTCTATTAAAGTTTGTACGTCTATAATTTAGACAATAGCGCCTTATTTGGCTTTAATATTTAATATGTGCGTAGTCCAAGGAGTTTTCCCGGATCTAATGAAGTTTAGTTTAGTAAGTTTAGTATAACAATTCTTAATGATCTACGAATGATAGCCGGGACCAACAGCTTTACGTGCTTTCCAAGACACAGAGGGGTCATGGTATAAAATGGACGGTCATCCATCTACAGATCAACCGCGGCGAGCGTAGCAATATGAAAGCATGGTGATAAAATACTCATTCCTTCACTAGAAGTATCTATTCTTCTATAAAAGCTTTTTACACAAAAACACAACCGCCTTCAAAAACTCAAAAGTGAAAAATAACTGTAGCACAGAACACTCATGACTTTAGTTTCGGAAGTCGGTGGCTTTGTTCTGTTTATTGTTTCATATTGCCACCGACTTCCGAAACTAAAGTCATGTGTGTTCTGTGCTAAAGTTAAGTTATCATTTTTGAGTCTTTGAAGTCGGTCGTCTTTTTTGTAAAAAACTTTTTATTTTTCAATGTTTTGTTCTTTCAAACAGTCGGCTAACGTTATATACGGACGGTTAAAAAGTTACTATGACGTGCGATGTTTAACGTACGTTAAATGTAACGGGTTGTTTCATGACATAAAAATCCGTCAGTTAAAGTTATTCAAAAAGAGATTCCGTAATATTTTGATGTTTGTAGTAGCTGTTTGACAACTCAAAATTACGATGACTGGTCGGGGTAATAGTAACTTTTTGACGTATGATTTTGTGAAACAACCCATTTTTTTGATTTGACGATAGTTAGCGCCATTTTTGACTATTACCGGTTAGTAATGGTTCGTTGAAGCAACCCGCCCTTAGAAACAGCAACACAGTTAAAACAGATTGAAAGTACTCCAAAGATTGGAGAAACTAAGACGTCATCTATGTATATTTTTTTGGATTATTGTTGTTTTATCGAAAAGTGCAGAACCAATTTCGATAAAAATTATATGGGACCTCCTCTGAGGCATTTCCAATCCATACAGAATTTTCAAAATCGACACACATTTACATACAAAAAAAAAACATGCAGTCGAATTGAGAACCTCCTTCTTTTTGAAGTCGGTTGATAATAAAAATGAATAGTTGTTCGTTAGTGTCGCTGGTCCGTATGGTGTCGGACGTAAAGAATAGCACCATCCCATATCTTCCCGTGGGTGTCGTAAGAGGCGACTATGGGACTCGCCAGAGAATGGGCAGCAGCGTTCTCTGTGCCTTTATAACAACCATACTGCGATCGCCAATCCGCCTGCCAAGCGTGGCGATTATGGCAAAACCCCCCATTTCTTGGGGGAGGCCTATGTTCATTAGTGGACGTCTTTCGGCTGAAATGATGATGATGATGAGTGTCGCTATAACTCGAGAACGGCTGTACCGATTTCGCTAATTTTGATCTTTAAATATTTGTGGAAGCCCAGGGAAGGTTAAGCGGTGAGAAAATTGAAAAACTCAATGGCAGGACAATGTCTGTCGGGTCAGCTAGTAAGCTTAAAATTCTTTGTCCGAACGGTATTATAAGTAACTATTTAATCACTAATCTTAGAGTTCTGCTTACCTTGTACCAATAAACAGAACAGTACAAATCCAACTGCGACTAAAAATTTACATAATTCATAGCGCTCTCTATAATTTCGTTATGAAACTAACAGATTGAACCGTCATGCAAATTCTAATCTTACCAGATTGAATTAAAGTTCAAACTTTGTTGATTGGATTCGTGAATCAGCAATTCTTGTGATACACTGCTACTTTGTTTGGTTGGACATTTTGTTAAGTCATTATGACAGGATGCTATTAGGAGAAGTGGTACGTACAGCCGAAACAGCTAGTCCGTGTACCTTGTAAGGCTTGAATCTTTTCTTTTTACCAACTTCAAAAAAAAAGGAGGTTATCAGTTCGACCCATATGTTTGTATGTATGTATGTGTGTTTTTTTACGTATATTGGTCCACGATTATCTCCCGTTTGGCTGAGCCGATTTTGATGCGGTTTTCAGAAACGTGTTTGTTACATTCTGGAGAAGGATTTAGTATTCAACAAACAGAAATTTATTAAGAGCTTTCTGAAAAAAACAACAAAAGCCGAGAAGACGACGTTTTCGTTTCTTTCTTTGGAGGACTTTCAATCTCTGTTTTAACTGTGTTGCCGTTCTTTAATGGATTTGGGTGATAAGGAGGCACAAAAAAGTGAAAAATAAATTTTTGTTAGAAAAAGGAGAGGCGGTTCTCTTTTTTCAAAAAAGTTTTTAATTTTCACTTTTTAGGGCTCTTAAAAAAAAACTACTTTGCTCTGTTGACTTTGTTCTGTTTGCTGTTTTATATTGCCACCGACTTCCGAAACTAAAGTCATGTGTGTTCTGTGCCAAAGTTATTTTTCACTTTTTGGTATTTTTTAAAGCCGGTTCTCTTTTTACAAAAACGTTTTTTTATTTCTAAATGGCTTGTGTTTGCCCACGACTTACATGATCTAAAATGATGTTGCGGCCTAAGGTAGAGCACGCTTTCCTAGGACGACCCGGTTCACTCGTTCCTTGAAGATACCCAGATTATACTTATCGGGGAATAGAGAGGCGAGCAGTGAATTCCACAGTCTGGCAGTTCGCAAAATAAATGTGGAAGCAAAGCGCTTGGTTCGAACCGTGGAACATCAACCATTAGCGGTGACGTAGTCGCCGTACGAATGGGGATGAGAGAATTTAGTTGTGCAATTCCAAAGCACACTCTCTGAAATGTGTACCTACGTTCATATTTATAAGTCAATGTAGATATAGATTTTATATAGAGTTGAGTTTACCTGTCAGTCAGTCACAGCAGCGGTGTCTGTGTGCTAGTTATCGTAAGTACAACTCCGAACTTAAGAAGCTCAACGACCCGACGAATAATACGTAATAAACTATTTATAACTGTTCATAAATTATGTTCCTGACATATTGTTACGAACGAAAATTACGATATTACATAAGTTTATATTTAATTCTGACCTTTCTAGATATTTTTGGAGTCGTTTTTCCGTAACAGTGTGTCTGACATTTCTTTTTATTATTTTAGTTATGAATTATTGTATATAAAGTATTGTAATAATAATACCGGTCTATTATTAACTTAAGTCAGACCAAAGGTCTCTTCTTATACAAAAAAGGCCCGAGAATTTATTACCGCGATGGTTGAGCTGAATGGTGCTGATCCACGCGTCATGTTCGTAAACGGACACTGTCAGTAGAGATTGGTCAACTCTTAACTGCCATGGTTTTTTTTTCTTGATTCTTTTTTATATTTTGTATTGCTAGATTACTTTCATTGTTTTCACATATAGAAGCAACAAGAATAATGTAACCAGTATTCTGTAAAAACTTGACTTAATAGTGTCCGTGGAGTTTCTTGCTCGTTCTTCTCCATAGAGACCTACCCTACGTTTTGGAACGAGCAATTAGCTTCAACTTTCTGACTAACTGAGCGACTCTTTGACAAGTTAATTTTATTTAAAAGTGCCTGTAAATGGTTTAATTGAAATAAATGTTTTGACTCTGACTTTGACTTTGATAAAGGCGGATTGGTAATTTCAGACATTAGTCATCACCACCTGCCTAGCTTTTTTCTAATTATGTTGGGGTCGGGTTGCAGCTGAATACCAGTGTTTGACATAGAGCAACTGCCTATCGGACTTCCACAACCCAGTTACTGGGTAAAACGATACCTCTTGGTAAGACTGGTTGTCAAACTTTCAAATAATATGTTAATTATAAATCTAGGTTTCCTCACGATATTGTCCGACACTGATGTCAGTAATGTTCAAAATAAACTTAGAAAGTTCTTAAGAATTGAAAATGTTACATTGGTTCTTACCCGTGCCCGGTGACACATTCATAACATAGTGCATGAGATTAGACCTGGGGTGTGATTCTGTAAGACCTCATTCTAAACTTCGAATCTGAGTCCGCTGTGAGTTTATTGATTGGCATTCTAAAAACTTGGTTGATAATTCGAAATTACACTAGCGCCACCCTTGTAAGCGTGTCAGCGAGTTAAACTAAATTGACAGGGAGATTTTGACAGATAAATTATGAGATGACGTAAGAAGTGGCATTCTGTAAGGTAATTTCCCCGTCACTTCGACGCTCACTTCGCACTCGAACCCGATTCAAAGAGTCAAATATATCAAGGTCATTTTGAACCTTATGCGATGTGAGAGTGAATAGTGATGTGAGATGCGAGTTGTTGTTTGAATTTTACAGAATCGACCTACTTATCTATCATTGGTCCATCATTTCCATTACGAATATCTCAGTAGCAAGCCGGAGTTATAAAGTTGGTGATACGCCTAATTTCGCCCCTGTCACATCTGATTGCCGATGCCATCCAATCTGACTATGATAGTGAAGAAAGAAGGAGTGCACCTGTGTTTACGCACACTTATTGTGCAATATAAGATCTTTTTACTAGTCTCCACTGATATTGGCCCCAATGTCCGTATCCACAGCAATTTTTTTAATGTAATGTTAATATAAGTTTTTGTTTTTTTTTCATCTATTGATAGGCATATGTTTGGAATCACTAATCCGCCTTAGGGCGCTTCCCTCATCAAATAACCTTGACCATACATTTTCTCTTTGCCGCAATTTAGGTTTTTTTGTTATAAAAAAAGAGAAACGACCTTTTGAAATAAAATAAAACGTGAATTATAAAGATTTTTAAGTTACCTATCTATTAGTGTAATCCTCAAATTAATAGCACGTCAACTTTAGCAAAAGATACATGTTTTCAATTATTTTAGTCATTTTTTTACAGGGCGATTTAGGTGTACTATATAGGGTACATAAAAAAAAATAAGAACGTGAAATGTGATGATAGGATATTCAACATTAAAATATACTTTTAGATGTAGTTTGTTTCTCTTAATTAATCAGTTAATAGCCCCTGAATAACGAAGAAAAACGCACTTTTGGTCGGGGTAGCGCCTTAAGCCAGCGTGTTGATTAACGCTTATGCCAATCTCTGTGTGAGAAGTAATAAATATTCTGTATGAGGAAAGGCCTTTGCCCTGCAGTTGGACTATTGGCTGGTACTATTTAAGTACTACAGTTATCTTATCTAACTATCCGTATGTCCCTTCATCTGAACCCCAGCTATTCGTCTTAGTAATCTCTAAATAGTGACGTCTAAAATAGATGTCTGCTCGTACAATTTGATTCTGTGGCCGCGATAACGAGACAACCTTGACATTTCCAAATGACAGGAGTTTATTACTAACTCCAGTTTTTAATTACAAAGCGGAGTAACTTTTCAGTTACGCGGAGATAGAATAGTGTTAAAAAAGATGGACGATACAATTTTATTTTAAAGCTTAAATGTCGTTCTTTTGAAAGTGTTAGATATTTTTGGGTAAGAGCAACCAACTCCAAAAGGTTAAAAAAATTGATGTTTCATTAAAAAATGAGTGCGTCACGATTACCAGGCGTTCACTTGCCCACAAATTGTTTGCCCGAATAATTATTTAGCTAATGAACGTTTACTCGAATAAATTATTGTTTGACCGAGGAACGCTTGCCCGAAAGAACGTTGACCCAAATGGTCGTTTACCCAAACACTTGCTGTCCGAAGAACGCTGTCTAAATAAACGAATGCTCGTAGTTTTTGTATAATATATAAGTTAATTCGCACTACACCACATCGCCAACTTTTAATCCAACAAAAATAAAAGACGACATTTTCAAGCACATAACTATTGCATGTAAGTCGAAGTGGTCTCGACTAAGTCCTTAATCTGCTTGGAGTGACCTCTCAGTTGCAAAGGAAAAGACAAATTAGATCGTATTTTTATGCTTCAAAAGGAATATTTTTGTCTGACCTGGGTCTCAGGATAAAAACACACCATATTTTCTATTTTTGGTGCAGTGTCAGAGTGAGGAAGGGAGTCGTGAGGAGACGTGAGGAGTCAGGAGCAGCTCGTGGCTAAGTTAAAGCCGTACAGATCGATCGGTCAAAGGTTAAGCTACGCTAGCCGCGGTCGGTCTGTGGATGGGTGACCATCCCTTTCATACCGAGTTCCCTCCGCGCCTCGGAAAGCACGTAAAACCGTTAGTTCCGGCTGTCATTTGTAGATCTTTCGCAGTTGTTAAGGTTAGTCAGAAACTAGAAAGTCTGACAACCAGTCTTACCAAGGCGTATCGTGTTACCCAGTAACTGGATTGTGGAGGCCCGATGGGTACACTACATAAATACGAAAAACTTTATTCCGAAAGTCAGAAATACGAATTTCAAAATACCGATTTTCATAATTCCGAATAGTTCAAAATTCCTAATATGGCAACTCCGATTTATCATTCATCCTATTTTTTTAATACTAAAATTTCAAAATTCCGAACGTGTATAATTACTATTCTCAAAATACCGAGTTTCAAAAGATCGAATAACAAAAAGTCCGACATAATGAAAATTCCGAACATCAAAAATACGAATTCCGTTTATTAAAATCCCGATTATTAAAATTCCGATTATCTTTATCGTTATTGTGCAAGCAAGCATGCAGCGTGCAAGCAAGCATGCAGCATGCAAGCAAGCAAGCATGCATGCAGCATGCAAGCAAGCAAGCATGCATCATGCAAGCGAGCATGCAAACGAACATGCAACATGCAGCAGGCATGGTTTCTGTCACGGCTACGGCGTTGCGGGGCTCCGGCGGTACCACGCGAGCTTATCGTCGCAGATGGTATTCACGCTCACCACCGCAGCTTCGGCTTACTGGCCGGCTTCGCCGGCCAGCCTCAGCCGCGGCGGCGGGCGTTAAAACCACCTGCTCCTCAGCTCGCTGGCCGCCTCGCTCCTCCGCGCCTACGCGAATTTAAATTACACTCTAGGTGTAGGGCAGACAAGACTACGTAGAGTCGATTTCACAGCAATTCATTTCTGTCATTAACTTTTGTAGCACAACATATTGACTTTTTAAGATTATTTTTGTTATTGTCTTTCTTTTTATATCTATATATTTTTGTTGAAATAAATTCCATAGAAAAATACACCGAATAAACAATATTTGTTAAAAAGTAATTCTACTGTTTGATAAGTTTGTTAAACAAAAAAAATTTGATTAAAAATTCTTTGAATTGTGTTTCTGTGAAATATGTTTCATTCAAGTAAATAGTCTTTGAAACAATAATAGTCGAAATAAAAATACAAGAACCAAATATTATATGAAACATTTTCTAGGAGACGAAATTCTATGAAATTTCTGTCTGCGAAACAAGGGGACACCATTTTGAATATATATGCGTAGCTGAATTGAATCAGAATCCTAATTTTAACAGTTTATTCGAAACATTGAAATTCGGAATTTCGTTTTTCGAACCGAGAACTCATCGAGCATTTGATTCTTCGAACATATGAAAATCGGAAAACAAACAAATCGGATTTACGACATTCGGTAAAATAACTTTCGTGATTTTAAATAATAGAAATTATAATTTTTAGGTATTATGAAATTCGGACTTTTGAAAATCGGAATATCGAAATTCGGAATAAAATATTTCGGAATATTTGGGTGTTCCCGAGGCCCGATAGGCTGCAGTCGCTTCATGTTAAACACTGGTATTCAGCTGCATCTGGTTAGACTGGAAACCGACCACAATATAGTTGGGAAAAGGCTAGGCAGATGATGGTGCCAGAGTGGCGTCCAAGGATAGAAAGAAAGAGTGTTGGCCATCTTTGGTATGGTCAAAGTCGAAGCATTAGAAGTCGGTCAGGTAATCAGAAAGTTAAAGCTAGTTGCTCGTTTTAAAACGTTGGTAGGAATTTATGGAGATGAACGAGCAAGAAAGTCCGCGGACACTTTTGAATTTAGCTGCTTAAAAATGGTACAGAAGATTGTTTTCATCGTAGGTAGAATCTGGATGGGGCTGTCACAAGGTGATTGGTACAAACAAAGCGAGTTCTGCGGGGGCTGGTGAAGTGGGACTGTGGATGGTGATGACGATAATGTTAGAGGCTACAGAATGTACACAGCAACGGTACGTTGCTGTATATACTGCATATGTATGAATGATGCTATGTTCTGTGTATATTTTGTAATAAACAGGCATCGAAATTAATCAGAAAAGAACAGCGGACACAAGCAAGGAAAAACAACATGATTTCCACTTTAAGCATGTACGGTCACCAAAAGAGATAAGTATCCATGTCGCCGTAAATAGTTAAAGTTTACTTAGAAACCGATGGGTGTTTATGAATAAAATAAAGTACAATTAATAGAGAATAAACAGTTTAATGATTTAATTAAATTTCATTTGAAAGCCTCCATTGGTTTCTAAGTAAACTTCAACTATTCCCGGCGACATGGATACTTCTACTCTACATGGATCTCGTTTGCTGACTGTACCTTCAAGCAGGAGAAAGAACAGAACTGGGCCATTAGGCACAAAATAACGTTTATATAACCAGGACAAACAAACAAACAAAACAAAAACAGTAAAGGTGTTACCACACCAATCGATCGATCATCGATAGATGCCATCGGTCGACATCGATCGACGTTGATCGATGGCATCGGTCGACGTTGATCGATTAACTTCGGCTATAATCCATCACTAATAATAATCAAGCAGCTCGATCGACGTCGACTAATCATCACGGCTACCATCGATCGATGCCGTCGATCGACGATCAATCGATTGGTCTGGTAGCATCCTAATAGACAGTGTGGGAATCGTATGGCAAGCGAATCTCAATAATCGCGAGCATTTCAACAAAAATTTTGTACCTAACCAATATTTTGCAACAAAATATTTTATTTTCTTGGTCGTTCATTTCCATGGCGTTATGACTTTTCAAAAGTAATTGTAAATGTTTTTTTTTCTAAATAAACGCTTTGATTTTGAGCTTTAATCTTTACATCTGCTTTAAAGTCAATAAATGTCACGAAGTATTAACCGAAAATTGACTTCGTTACAGCTATCGGGAAACATGTCTTAAACTTTAGTTCCTTAGAATATATTTTCAACTAGCGGTGCCTACGGTTTCGCTCACGTGGACCTAAGTGTAACTGAAATATGGTATTGAATACTATGTCAACACAATTCTTCAAGTACTTGTAGTTGGTCTAAGTTTTAAAGCAATTCTGTAGTAAACTGTTGAAGAAGACATTTATAAAACAACTTTGTTCATTCCGCATAGCAAATAGCGTAATAATGTATAGCCTATAAACTGACCTGAGGGCTAAGTCTGCTATTTTTATAATTTCGTCATTCCAACACGATCCCATTGTCATTTTGCTAAAAGTTCGTTATCTGCTAAATTCATAATGGTCGATCATTGGTCGGTCGAATTAAAAGCAATGACTGCACAATGAGGTTCTTAATGGTAGGTCACTGATCAAGGGAACTGTCAAAATTTAAGCAGATTACCGCCTAAGTCAGTCGTCATTCAGTCGTCATTTTGTACGAGGTTACCAATCTATATCATTTCTTTCAATGGCGTGTCAGTGGTTGACCATTGGAAAGTCATAATGACGCCATTATATTAGTAGATTACCAAACTTGTCAAAATCAACAATTATGAAATCAATGATAGACTACTCTGACACTATTATAATAGCAGACTTGAGGCCCAGACCAGTAGGATGATATTCACACAAAATTTTTAACAAACTCTATCTGGTAGTTACTGCGTGATGTTTCAACATACGTACAGTCACCAAAAGAGATAAGTATCCGTGTCGTCGGAAATAGTTAAAGTTTACTTAGAAACCAATGGAGGTTTTTAAATGAAATTTTATTACATCATTGAACTGCTTATTCACAATTAACTGGATTTTATTTTATTCATAAACACCCATTGGTTTCTAAGTAAACTTCAACTGTTTCCGAAGACATGGATACTTATTTCTTTTGGTGACCGTACATGAATTTTTACGATTATATTATGCAGTTAAATTGTAAACAGACCGTAATTTTTAATACGTCAAAAGCAGCTATTATTTTCTTGATGACGTAAGCTTCACGACGCTCTTGTCAAAACAAGTTTATTGATTGGTCCAATCACTTGCAGATGGCTGTGTTACGGTCAGCGCAGATAGAGCACCAATATGTTTGAGAAATGTTTATTAATTAATTTATTGAAAATAATAAAAAAAAACAAAAGAAATAGAGTTGATATTTGCGTGCAGTATTAAATTCCGCGCGAAATTATATCTCTCATACAATTTCCAACTCTATTCGTGACATGTTTAAGTTCATAATCAATTAATTAATGGAAATTCTTCGAGTTTGATGCTACTCTGTTTGCGATGACCCTTAGAAAGTAATTGAAGATTGTAACGTATAACCTGTCAATGGCAGAAAGGTATTGATTATTTTATTCTGGTACTAGCTTTTGCCCGCGACTTCGTCCGCGTGAATGTCAGTTATAGTGGATGAAAAGGAAGTCGCTGATTAAAAAGTAGCCTATGTCCTTCCCCAGGGTTCAAACCATTTCCATACCAAATTTCATCAAAATCGGTTCAGCCGTTTCATCGTGAAAGCGTAACAGACAGAGTTACTTTCGCATTTATAATATTAAAGTATCGAAGTATGGATTGTGTCACTCACTTTGACCATTTTCAACTCAAAGCTTAACAAAACGTAGCCAACTCTCGACAGGGTCATAATAAAATTAAAATAATTATTAAAACAAAACCAACTATTGTTAGACCTTCTGACCTTTAAACTTTTGACCTTTTCAAATAAAAGGACGGTCTAACTCAGAAGTACTTGAAATAAATGGAAAATTAATTGTGGACGTGATTATTAAAATTGGTGCTTTTAACACGTGAACAGTAAGGACTGGACAATGGGAATATTAAGTTTTTTTTTTTGTTCAGAGTGTCCATTATGACCGCACGGAGCACCTAAGCGTTATGTAATGTTTAGTTTATTTACTTTAAAAGTTTATACAATTTATAATTAATAGCGACCGACCCGGCTTCGCATGGGCCTATAGCCTTCCTCGATAAATGGACTATCCAAAACAAAAAGATTTTTTCAATTCGAATCAGTAGATCCTGAGATTAGCGCGTTCAACCAAACAAACTCTTCAGCTTTATAATATTAGTATAGATAATAATAAAATAAGTAAGTACAGTTAAAAATAGAGAGGGGAAGCTCACAGGGCGTCAAAGGGACAGGGGTCTAAAAGACTGGCAACATCAAGAATTGACCAGCACTCTGGTCACGTACAGAGTTGAAAAGCCGCTTTTGTATAAATTTAATTATGGATTATTTGGTTTGGTTTTCCAACAGCTTTTGTATACATTGAATCTTAGGTATAATACATAGTAAGTCACTGATTTACACAATCGCCAATTATCGCCAACCAGCCAGTTAATAATAAGATAACCCAAAGACAAAAAAAAAAACACTCTGAAAATTCGATTTAAAAAAAAATACAATTTTTTTAATTATCTGCTACCTACTTGCGTTTGACCGTAATGTCAATGTAATAAAACCGTAAACCTAATCTACCTGACTTTTGAAGGCTTGGTTTATTTCAATGGCGATACTTATTGCGACTGTCGTATAGAATTAAACCAAAATGCGATAAGACATTCGTATGACCAATTTTTGGTCAACTTGCCTGTACTTGGGCCTCTAAATTATGGAGTTTTATTAGTGAGTGAAGTCAACCACAATTTATTTAGTTAAATCACCAACAATCTTACCGTCTCTTTCGTTGAATTTGAATAAGACAAAGATAAAAGAAAAATAGATCCATCAAAGGTTGCTGAAATTACCATTCAATGTAGCTAAAAAAAAATGTGACGGAAATTTTATTTTATACTTGCTGACCCGACAGACGTTGTCCTGTCCTGATCTACCTACTTACCTGCCTATTTACCTACCCTACACCTACCGTACACCTACCGTACACCTACCCTACGCCTACCCTACGCCTACCCTACGCCTACCCTACGCCTACCCTACGCCTACCCTACGCCTACCCTACGCCTACCCTACGTCTACTCTACGTCTACACTACGCCTACCCTACGCCTACCCTACGCCTACCCTACGCCTACAAAAGTTTTTTTTTTTTTTCTCTCCGTAAGAACCATCTTCGTACTTCAAGGAATATTATAAAAAAAGAATTATCCAATTTGGTCAAGCGGTTCGCAAGTTATGCGCTTACCAACACATTTAGCGATTCATTTTTATATATAAGATTACAATAATAATTGTAGGAGAGTCATTCCTAATTCCAAATAGTTGTAGAATAGTATTTGCTTTCATCACAATCTGTCTAGCCTATTTCCAACTATATTGGAATCTGCTTCCAGTCTAACCGGATTCAGGGGTAATATTTTTGCATCGCGGTGACGCATTTTGAAACGGTTTTCAGCTTTTTTTAACCAAGACTAGCCGCCGTCTAACGATTAGACATAATTTGACTGACCTAGACGCGTGTATAAAAGATTTTTCGAACAAACTTGCATTTTATTTAAATTTTTGTTTGAAACACTCGACTTATTCAAATTATTATTTATAAAACAGCTCACATTAGTATATCAATAGTTATCTACCTACCGTACGCGCTTTCTGCACCGCGTTCCGCGAACCAGACTGCTGCAGCGTAGTGAAAATATTCCCTTTTTTCAATTTTAAACTTAAAAAATACAGTTTTTCAACGATAAATAAAAATGTTTGTTTAGCACGTACCTTCGTTTCTTTCACTGTTCGACAGGTTGCACCGAGACGCGTGTTTTGACACCTCGCACGTGCGGATCGCATCTGTGAAACTTCAAAGAATTTTTAATTCCGAAAATTTCACGCAAAAACCACCATAATGGTATTGACAAAACAATAAATCATAATATTTTTGCATCCCGGTGACGCATTTTGAAGCGGTTTTCAGCTTTAAGCTAGACTAGCCGCCTAAATTTTCAATTTTTCCAATTTTCAACTTAAAAAATACAGTTTTTCTACGATAACACGATACCCCTTAGTAAGACTGGTACTCAACTTTTCTGGCTTCTGAAGACTGTCAAAGATGATAGCTAAATTAATAAATAATACTGGGCCATTTTCAGGTAAAAGAAAATGGTATCTTACTAACTTGAATAAGAAATTATCTTCAAAACGCTACTGTGAGGTTTTAATTACGTATTTCAGGTATCTTTGCCTTCCTTTCGAATAATTAATGGCTCATAGATTAGGAGATATGGCGGGGTTTCGCAAGATCTAAATTAGCGTTGAGTGAGGGTTGCAAAGCAACACTGACAGCCAATAAAAACGTTTTCAAAAAAACACATAACTTTAGTTTCGAAGTCGGTGGCAATACAAAACAAAAACAGAACAAAGCCACCGACTTCCGAAACTAAAGTCATGTGTGTTCTGTGCTAAAGTTATTTAGTTTTTAGTTTTTGAAGGCGGTTCCCTTTTTTGTTAAAAGTTTTTATTTTCCACTTTTTAGTGCCTCCGTATCACCCAAATTCAATCAAAAATATGGAAGAAACGAAAATGTATTGTTTTTGGTGTTTGTTGATTTTTTCTAATAGCGCTGAATGAATTTCAATTTGTTGTATACTAAAACTTTTTCCAGAATGAAACAAACACTTTTCTGAAAATCGCATCAAAATCGGTTCATCCATCGGTGTCATCCAATCACAAAAAGAAACGTAATTTTGAGACCAGCATTTTAAACCAACTCCAAAAAAGGAGGTCATCGATTCGACACGGATGTATGTAATATTATTGAAACTACTATGTTTTCACATAATGATAATCTATTTCCAGAGATTAAGCATTGCCATTCAACGTGGCAATGCTGCCAGTCTCTTTGGTACATTTCCAGATGACGGCGATGTGGACGAATTCTATGATACCTTATTGTGTTAGTTTTTTTTAGTTAAAAATTTTAGGTTTTCTTTTTTATTATTTTTGTAAATAAATGTGAAAATTGAATGTGTGATTAAAATATTCATATTTACAAACAGATATACAAAATTGTACAGGCATATGAATGTCCACGCATTTTGCCGAAACTATTGTCCCCACATATTATAAATTATTATATACTAGCTTCTGCCCGCGACTTCGTACGCGGATCCTGTTGCTTATGCCAGCGACAACGGGGTCGGCAAAATCGAAGATCTGATACGTCTGATGTCGAATTCTAAGAGCCCGGGGACGGAAAACCAACGGGATGCGCGATACGATTCGAGATGTTCAAAAAGTACAATTTTGAATCATACCTCCGATGGCGGAATATGTGGCGTAGTCAATCTTAGGAGTATACGTAAATGCACTCCGTTCCTTATCAACCCAAGGAAGGTCGCCATGCCCTACGGCTATATCTGAGACACATCCGATTCTTTAGATGATATCGACATTCTGTTCAGAGAATGTCGAAGTCGATCAGAATTCAAACGTTCGTTGCGCTCTTCTTCTGTCTCTTCATGCCGTACTCCAGCAATTCTTTCTCTCTTACTTTCTAACTGATTATGAATATTTTGTTGTGTGCGTGTTCGGGACAATGTATGATAATCTCGATCAGCACTCGTTTCAAAAGACCTGTTAGTAGATGTGCGAATACGCTGAGAACTCAAGCGTCATTCTGTATCGGTAAACGTTTCCGATTCGCGAGACAATGCATGTCACTCACGATCAGCGGACAGTCGCGCATCACGTTCCGCACTTGTCTCTAGAGACCTGGAAGCAGATGCGTAGATACGCTGAGAACTAAAGCGCAATTCTCTATCCGTGAACGTCTCCGACTCGCGAGACAATGTATGACGTTCACGATCAGCGGTCAGTCGCGCATCATATTCTTCACTGGTCTCTAGAGACCTGGATGTAGATGCGTAAATACGCTGAGAATGCAGTCGTGCTTCGCGATCTGAAGAGGTTACCACGGAGCGAGTTGCAGCCTGATGTTCTCGAACAGCATCAAGTCTCTCCTGACGCTCTTCGGTAGATCCTTGGATTTTATGATCCTCAATCTTTTAGCTCCTTTGGAACATTGGGAAAGATTTGACCTCTTTTTAGGCATGGTTATAGCTTTATTGTAAAGATACCTGATCAATTAAAATCTAAGTGACTGCTCCCCTGCGTTATCGGGTAGGCTACCGTGTCACGAAGATAAACGGAAAAGGAAATTAAACACCCAAATATTATAAGCCCGAAGGCATATTTATTCGATAAAATAAAAAAATAAATGGGAATTTTGGCCAGTAGAGTAAAATTTACAATGATATACCATCGTCATCAAAAATCAGTCCTAAACTGTTACCACCTTCACCGCGTGTAGGTACTCCAAGCTTATGTTATTTCATAAGATACAATGAAATTAGTGATAGCTTTAATTTTCACATCAGATGTTTCTGATCTTCGATTTTTATAAGTCAACAGGAAACGCCCATCGGACCGAACAACTTTTGCTAAGACGTCATTCCTATATGTGTCATGGTGTAGCTGGGCTCTTGGAGTTCCACATCAGGTGTTCCAGATCTTCAAATTTATTCTCTCAGCAGAAAATGCTCATCACGTGGAATAATTTTTGCTATGGTACCATTTTTGTATCTCTTATAGTTTAGCTGGTCTGTTGCGGTTCTGCATGAGGTGTTCAAGTTTCCAAGATAAATTATAGCCTATATGTTGCCCAGACTTAATACGTATACAACAAAAGAAAAATCATTCAAATCCGCCCAGTAGTTCCGAAGATTAGCGTGTACAAACAAACAGACAAACAGACAGAATTTTTTTTTTGCATTCGTGCTCTATTACTGTTCCTAAACCCCCCTCAATTATTTTTTTTTTAATATATTCAATGTACAGACACAGTTTTGTTATTGTTTTATTATATGTATAGATAATTATATATTATTAAATTATATTATATTATTAATTGGATGGATTAAAACCATTTTTTACTAGCTTACATTTATTTAACTCAGGGAACAGTGCAAATTTCATCATCATCAGACGGTGCTGATATATTTTTATAAGAACTTGACTGTGTCAGAAGAAAGCGATGCATTTTTATTTTTTTCATTTTTTTTGTTTTTTCACGTAATATTTGCATATATTTGAATTTTAATGTTCATTCAATATAATTTTTATGGGATTATCACGTATATTTTTTAATTTACGTTCCTTGAAATATTTGAGTATCGATACCACCAATCAATAGATATATTTTTCATGAGCTTTCCCAATACATTTCGTAAAGCAATAGCGAAAAGTGAAGTCAGTTATTTGCCTACTTAAAATTACACAGTTAATAGAAAATTTATCGGGGTCTCAGGACTGAAATAAAATGTTTGTTTATAGGAGATGTGTCTTCGAATAATTGGTAAATGCTACCCAATTGTCGCAATGTAAGAACCTACATGACTGCCTATCCCGTCAGAGAAAACATGCGTGATTGTAAACTAATAATTCAAGCAAAGTATGACTACAAAATTGTTTATTTATTAAAACTTAATGCACAAATGTACAAAAGCGGACTTGTTCACCTACAAAGCCATTTCAATTACAAAAATGCTCACTGAAATACAAGGTTGGTTTATTTCTAATTCAATTACAAACTCGACAAATGAAACAAAGCATTATTTTCGACCCAATTCGTAGATAATAAAACCAGGTAGTTTATCAGCCATTTGTGATTCGAAGCACGTTTTATTTATTTCGATAGGTAATACCGCAAAATAGTAACGCAAAAGGTCAACTTGATACAATGAGCAGAAACAAGAATAGAAAGAGAAGTGCACATCTGTCATGAGCAGCATTAAGCTGAATGGTATCCTGCTTGTCACAATTACGATGTGCAGCTGTTAACGAATGTCTATCCTGTGCTCATTCTAAGTTGCCTTTGTATTTCTTTTTTAGGGTTCCGCAGCCAAATGGCAAAAACGGAACCACTATAGATTCGTCATGTCTGTTTGTCTGTCCGTCCATATGTCACAGCTACATTTTTCCGAAACTATAAGAACTATACTGTTGAAACTTTGTGAGTAGGTGTATTCTGTGCGGCCAAGTGGTTAAGATTTTCTCCCAAAAATGAGAAAAAAAACACTAAATTTTGGGGGTTCCCCATACTTAGAACTGAAACTAGATTTTTTTTTTTTTCATCAAACCCATTCGTGTGGGGTATATGGATAGGTCTTCAAAAATGATATTGAGGTTTCTAATTTAATTTTTTTCTAAACTGAATAGTTTGCGTGAGAGACACTTCCAAAGTGATAAAATGTGTCCCCCCCCCCCCCCCCCTGTAACTTCTAAAATAAGAGAATGATAAAACTAAAAAAATATATGATGTACATTACCATGTAAACTTCCACCGAAAATTGGTTCGAACGAGATATAGTAAGTAGTTTTTTTTAATACGTCATAAATCGTAAACCGCAATTTACCTTACTTGCTGCAACGGAACCCTTCATGGGCGAGTCCGACTCGCACTTAGCCGTTTTATATATACGAATATGCTTACGTTTGACCGTAACTTACCTGATCTTAAGTGATGATGCTGCTTAAGGTGGAGCAAGTTTGCCTAGGATAAACTGGTTCACTCTTACCTTGAAGATACTCAGATTATATTATTGGGGAATAGAAACGTGTGCAGTAGAATAAATGTGGAAGCAAAGCACTAGGTTCGAAACCGTGGAACTTCAACCACATAGCGGCGAGGCTTCGCCGTATCTCTGTTCCTCCGATGATGGAATGGATATGGGAGAATTAATTGACTAAAATAATAATTATGTGCTCGTGTTACTGTGAGAGTTAACGATTTTTGCTTACGCAAGTTTTGTAAGATTTCTGAACGTGGCGCATTTTATTCTAATATGCTTTTTGCACGCTATATATTTCCTATAATATTGGCACACTGGTTTTATATATCCTTTACTCCCCTTCTCCCGCCTCCACGCGAGCCTTGTAGGTTGGCAGCACTGTGTGGACAGGGACGCCTGCCATGATTATTTGGAAACTGCTGCTTTCCATCTTTCTTTCTTTCTCACTTTCAATAGACTTCACGTACAGCAAGAGCAAGTACAGCGACTACTGTTTGGTTGCGATTTATTGAAATCGCCGTAAATACGCGTCTATATGTGCGTGCAGATGTTTTGAGTCATTGTGTGAAGTCAACCTTCTGTATCTATTTATTTAATTAGGCAATCCTATGAAATTGTTATGTCAGTTGCAATGCTTTTATTCAGGTAACGAATTTTTGAAAGAGCTGGTATTTTATTTTAATACAAGCTTTTGCCCGCGACTTCGTCCGTATGGAGTCGGACGTAAAGAATAGCACCATCCCATTTATCTTCCCGTGGGTTTCGTAAGAGGCGACTAAGGGACGTACCAGAGAATAGGCAGCAGCGTTCTCTAACGACCATACTTTTATCGCCAACCCACCTGTCAAGCGTGGCGAGTATGGCAAAACCCCCCCTTGGCGGAGGCCTCTGTCCAGCAGTTGACGTCTTTCGGCTGAAATGAGGTAATATTATAGTGCACACTGCACAATACTCGTACTTGTCCATTCGTGATGTTTTACAGTTTACAATTATCTATACTTTCTTATCTATACTAATATTATAAAGCTGAAGAGTTTGTTTGTTTGTTTGGTTGAACGCGCTAATCTCAGGATCTACTGGTTCGAATTAATTTTTTTTTTGTGTTCGATAGTCCATTTATCGAGGAAGGCTATAGGCCCATGCGAAGCCGGGTCGGGTTGCTAGTACCTATATAAAAATCTCGTGTCAAAGTATTTGTTATTGAACTCCTCCAAAACGGTTTGACCGATTATTATGTTTCTTTTTGTGTATATTTGGTAGGTCTGGTCGTGAGTAAAATAATTTGTATGGCAAAACAACGTTTGCTGGGTTTCACAAATAAACTTTTGACTTTGAAAGTGAATTTGTTTGTTATCCTTTCACGATTAAACTACTGAACCGATTTTCACGAAATTCGGTATAAACTTAGCTTGAACACCTAGAAAGGATCATCATCTGCCTAGCCATTTCCCAAGTATATTGAAAGGTTCATCATCTGCCTAGCCATTTCCCAAGTATATTGAAAGGTTCATCATCTGCCTAGCCATTTCCCAAGTATATTGAAAGGTTCATCATCTGCCTAGCCATTTCCCAAGTATATTGAAAGGATCATCATCTGCCTAGCCATTTCCCAAGTATATTGAAAGGTTCATCATCTGCCTAGCCATTTCCCAAGTATATTGAAATGATCATCATCTGCCTAGCCATTTCCCAAGTATATTGAAAGGTTCATCATCTGCCTAGCCATTTCCCAAGTATATTGAAAGGTTCATCATCTGCCTAGCCATTTCCCAAGTATATTGAAAGGTTCATCATCTGCCTAGCCATTTCCCAAGTATATTGAAAGGTTCATCATCTGCCTAGCCATTTCCCAAGTATATTGGGGTCGGCTTCCAGTCTAACCGGATGCAGCTGAATACCAGTGTTTCACACGGAGCGACAGCCTATCGGACCTCCACAACCCACTTACTGGGTAACACGATACCCCTTGGTAAGAATGGTTGTCAGACTTTCTAGCTTCTGACTATACCCACAACGACTGCCAAAGATCTACAAATGACAGCCGGGACCAACGGCTTTACGTGCTTTCCGAGGCATGGAGGGAACTCGGTATGAAAGGGATGGTCATCCATCCACAGACCGACCGCGGTTAGCGTAGCTTAACTTTGACCAATCGATCTGTACGGCGTTAACTTAGCCACGAGCTCCTCAACCCCTAACCCCTTTTTTTTTTTTTTATACGTGGGGAAATCCTCATGGACTGTCCCCCGTCTGGGGAAGACGGGAGGGTGTGCCGGACTCCTACCGGCTAAAACCACCACGGTGTTCCTCGATTGACCTATGGGCGGGGGTACGGGATTCGCTCGCGCATGCACCGCGCCCCCGCCAGGCTATGATCCGCTTACATGGCGGATCCCGTCGACCTCGGCGGTCTGAGCGCCGCCGAATACTCTAGTGTGGCGCGAGCAGAACACGGCGCGCCGCCTACACGGGCCTGCATCTGGTCGGGTGGTGGACTGCCCCTAAGTCGACCACCCGCAGGCCGGCAACTCATGGAGGCCGGAGGTCATTAAGCGCCCTCCGGCGCCCAGTGCGTCTTCTCCTGGAGGGAAGCGAGGCAGTTGCTTCCCTCACCCTCTCTGCCGCCTCTTTTGCGTGCATGACATGCTCGCAAAAAGAGGCGACAGCCTCCCACGCACTCTCGCTCCGGACCATCGAAAGAACGATGTTCGGGAGCGAGAGGTCACCTACTGCTGCGGAGAGTTCACGACGCTGCTCTGCCCAAGCTGGGCACTCAGCCAGCGTGTGCTGCGCCGTGTCCTCCAGGCAATCTCCGCAGTGGTGACAACCGGGCGATTGTTCGCGGCCTATGCGACACAGATACTTCCCGAAACAGCCATGTCCGGTCAGTATCTGCGTCAGCCGGAACGTAAGGGCGCCGTGTCGGCGCCCTAACCAATCCTCCATGATGGGCCTTACCGCCGAAATTACGGCGTGCCCTGCGCTGGGGTTGAGAAGTCGTCCCTCCCATTCCGCCGTTAGAATTACTCGGAGTTCGGAGCGGCGCCGCGCGTACTCCCGCGGCACTGGTCGTATGCCCCGCTCCCGCGCTTCCCCGCTCCAGTCGTAGAGTGAAGCGAGGGCTCTCGCTTCGAGATCCCACGGCGGAGATCCGGCAAGGAGGCTCGCTGCCTCAAAGGAGATTGTGCGGTATCCCCGAACCACTCTGACGGTCACGCTCGCTGCGGACGTCGCAGCACTGCAATATTGCGGGCCGCCAGGTTCTCCGCCCATACTGGCGCCCCGTAGAGCGCCATAGACCGCACAATCCCCATATAGAGCCTCCGGCAGGAGGCGTTTGGTCCACCTAAATTGGGCAGCAAACGGGCTAGCGCACCCGCCGCACCCATGAGTTTGGGTGCCAGCCGATGAAAGTGCTGCCCAAAGTTCCATCGGCCGTCGAGGACGAGTCCTAGGTACTTCATCGTCGACTCGACGCCGATGCGGACGCCTCCTACCACGATATGAGAGCCCGGAGGTGGTCCACGCCGTGGCCCATGAAAGAACAGGGCCTCGGACTTGTTGAGGGCCACCTCTAGGCCCAATTGCCGGATCCTTCCCACGACCTGCGCAACCCCAGCGGTTGCCAAAATCGTCGCCTGCTGGTGCGTCTTCCCGCGTGCTACAACGAGCGTGTCGTCGGCGTAACATATGACACCGACGCCGCGGAGAAGCACACCACGCAGCACCCAGTCGTAACCGATATTCCACAGGGGCGGTCCTAAAACGGAACCCTGTGGAACACCGCACGACATCTCTCGCCGACCCCAGCCATCCCGACCCCGGTAGATGACGGCCCTATCCGTCAAGTAGGCCCCAATGATGCGGCGGAGGTAGTTCGGCACTCCGTGATAGACGAGTGCCTCCCTAATACAACTCCAGGGCATAGTGTTGAATGCGTTGGCGATGTCGAGTGACACCGCCAGCACCACCTCACCCCGAGAAACTGCATCCTCCGCCAGGGCTCTCACGCGCATGATGGCATCGATTGTGGAGCGCCCACAGCGAAAGCCAAATTGGCTGTCCGCCAGATCCGGCCCCACTCCAGAAAGGTGCTGGACGAGGCGGTCCGAAATGATCCTTTCGAACAGTTTTCCCACCTCGTCCAACAGCACGATGGGCCGGTATGCGGACGGCGTATCCGCAGGGCGCCCCGCCTTCCTCAGCAGGACCAGTTTTCCTGTCTTCCACTGGCGTGGAAACTGGCCCCGCTCCAGACATGCGCTGAAGAGCCCCACCAGTCGGGGCCCGAGAGCCTGCAAGGCCAGGACCCATGCACGGCCAGGGATGCCGTCGGGTCCTGGGGCGGTGTTTTTGGCCTGAAGCCGTAGTACCACCGCTCTCATTTCTACCGGGGTCAACTCGGGTATGTCGTCGTCGTCGTCGTCGTTATCCGCGTCGGGCAACGCCGAGGGCGGAACCATCGGAGGCGGCGTGTGCTCCGGTCGTAATGGAAACAAGGAGCACATCACATCTTCCAGGAGCTGCGGTCGGAGACTCTGTGACAAGGGAGGCGCCCACGGGCGAAGTTTGCCCCGTACCATACGGTATGGACGCCCCCACGGATCGCGGTCCAGAGTCGACAGCAGCTCCTCTCGGGCCCTTATTTTCGCAGATGCAATGGCCGATTGAAGGACCCTCTTCGCCCCCTTGTACTCCTCGTACAGTTCCGCCTCTCTGGCCGCCCCAAGCTGGGTACGGCGACGCCTCCTGCGGTGCCTGGCGTACTGGCGTCTAGCCGCACTGCACGCGGCGCGCAGATGCGCTATGTCCTGAGACCACCAGTACACCTGGCGTTTGGCAGGTATACTGCTGACGCGTGGCATCGCCGCATCGCAAATCTGTGTAAGCGCCTCCCGGAACCACTCGGCTTCCTCGTCGATATCGACAGGCCTGACCGGCATAGATACCCAGGCCTGGACGATAGAAGCCTCCAAGAGAGCTTCCCTATTGAGGCGTTTTAAAGCCCAACGCGGACCGCCCCCTCCTGGGGCGGTGCGACCAGCTGAGGCTGGGGGGGAGACATCGAAACGAATGTATCGGTGATCCGATAGCGTCTCCACCCCCGCCATTACGCGCCATCCTCTGACACGTCGCGCTACAGCAGGGCTAGCAAACGAAATGTCTACTATTGAACCGCCCCGCTGACGCACGCACGTGTGAACCGAACCTCGGTTGAGGAGGACTAGGCCGGTTTCAATGGCCCAGTCTTCCAGAACTTCTCCCCGTGCAGTTGTCGTCGGGGAACCCCAAGCCACAGATTTGGCGTTGAAGTCCCCAAGGACGAGCACGGGCAGAGGACGGCAACGTGCGACGACGACGCCCAAATCCCCGAGTAATCCCTCAAAGTCGGCGAGAGTCCCGTTGGGTGAGGAGTAAACTCCTGCGACCATCATTTCTCCTAAACGGGCCGCCACGAATCCCCGTCCACGTGTGACGCCTTCAAAAGAGGGGGAATCTGTTGCGGCCCGCAAAATGAGGGCCACCGTGCCAGATAAGTCGTCCACCCAGTCGTCCCTGGGTGGCACATGGTACGGCTCGGCGACCGCGGCGATGTTGATCGACCACTGCGCCATGCTCTGGAGTAGCAAGTCTTGAGCCCTGGCGCAGTGGTTGATGTTCGCCTGGAGGAGGCGGAGATATGAAGCCGTTATTGACAATCCATACTCCCCCCCTCCTCTTCATCCTGGGCCGGCCTTGATGGGGCCATAGGCGCTTTTGCAGCCGGTTTACCCGACCCCTTCTTTTGTTTGGGCGCGGCGCAGGATCTCGCGCCCATCCGGTGCTCCGCTGGCTTGCCAGCCGCCGCGCACAGGGTACAGTGCGGCTCAGCCTCACAAGATGCGGCCTTGTGACCGGGTTGACCGCAGCGGAAACAATGACCGCTACGATCCACCCCAGAGGTGCACCGTACACCGACGTGCCCGTCCATAAGACAACGGTAGCACCTCATGGGGCGGGGCTCCAGGAGTCTGACCCGCGCCGACACCCATCCCACCAGCAGGCGGCCGCCCTCGGCGAGTTTCTTTGCCGTCGCTACGGGACAGCTTATAATAGCTGCCCCCAAACCGGCGAAGTCCGTGCTGATGGCACCGGACCTCACCTGTTCAGGGGGGCAAGTTCCTACCCTCGCGACGGCTGCCACCAGCTCCTCGGTAGTGACTGAGTCGTCCAGACCCGAGATGCGCAGTTCAGCGCTTTTGGTGGGCCTGGACACTTTCACTCCTTCACTTTCCAAGGACGCCCTCAGTCTTTCGGCGAGGGCATCCACTAGGGGGCCGCTGGTGGCTCCAGCCACTTCAAGCATGCGGGCACCGGTCGCTGTAGCTTTGCAGCGAATGCCCGCGATGCCCAACTCGCCGAGATTAATTTCTGATTTGGCTTTGGCCAAAACTCCGGCGTATGTGATGCCCCTCTGTTGGGCCTCCGGCTGCAGCGTAATAACTACAGCCGTTGATCGAGGGATACGGAGCCTGGCCTTAGCCTTTTCAGCTGCCCTTTTTTGCTGTTTGGCCGCCTTCCTGGCCTTTCTCTTTCTTTTCTTGGCTGCTTTTTTGGCTCCGGCACTCTGCCATTCACCCTCTCTAGGATCGGCAGCAGTGGGAGCCTGTGAGGTCTCGGCAGGGGTAGGGGCGGGCTGAGGGGCAGATGTCCTCCTCTTCCCCTTGCCCTTCCCTTTCTTCGTCACCACTGGAGCTGGCGGTGGAGTCCGCTGGTCAGACGGGGCCGACGTGCTTGGACCAGCAGCCACGGTTGCAAACGACGGCGCTGGAGACTCTTGCACCGTCGTCTGCCTCTTGTCTGCAGCCAATGGCGGTCGCAAGATTCGACCCTCCAGCACAGCGAAGCGAGCGCCGAGACTCGCCAGTTCCCTCTTGAACAGGCGAGCCAATTCCGACTCGGCTTCGCTGGCCTTCCGCCCAGAAGGAGCCGTATCGTCTCTCCTCTCCTGGCGCATACTTTCTACGTCAGCGCGGATCTCCTCTTGCTCCTTACGGAGCTTTGCCACCTGGGCTGACAGACGGGTATTCTCCGCCTGCAGCCTGGCCGTCTCCTCGGAGGAGGTCCGCGCGAGCAACACCTCCGTCGCCTCCAATATTAAGGTCGAGGCATCCTTTAGGGCCTTTTGGCATGTGCCCTTTAACCCTTTGGACGCCTTGGCGACGCTTTTAATCGCTGCCACGGCGTCTTCGAGCCTCGACCTCAGCTCCAATGCGGTCATGTCGGCCACCTCCTTTGCAGCGGCAGCAGCAGCAGCTTTTTCTGCCGCTGACTGGCCCCTCTTGACCTGTGTCGTGCCCCTGCTCCGGCCAGCTGTGAGCGGCCGACCCTCCTCCGATGGTGCTCCGGACATCACTTGCTCGGAACCATCCGAGACAAGTGACATGCGCGACCCACCGGAGGCGTCTCCCCCACTTTCGCCGCTGGGTCTGGGTGTCGGGATGACCAACGGTCGCTTAAGAAAGCGACCTTTGGCATCCCGCGAAGGCGTCGCCATCCCCGCCGAGCCCGCAGATGTGCGTCCGCGTCCTCTCCTACATGTCGGTATTTTTGGAGCCGGCAGGCTGTCCTCGCTGGTGGAACCAGACTCATTCCGCCCAGCTGTGCGTTTCCTGGTCCAAAATTTGACCTTACCCCTCGTCGGGTCGTCATTCTTCTCCAATCGTATGGCTTCGGTCCTTTGTGTATGCGTTTGGTCGTTAGTTTTCCTCTCCGATGCGACGTCAGAATCTGACGCCACATCCACCTCACCATCTTGGTTTTTGTTTTTATTTATTGATTCCATTTTTGTTCCCACGAGTATGGGGGATATAAAAAGTCCACCTAGTTAACCCCCTGTCCCTAGGTAAGTGGTGTAATTTGTTTCCCAACCCCGAGGTCCCACTGGCCCCTGGCTGGGGGTGCGCTAACGACTGATGCGCCACCTACAACTACAAAGTTGCAAGTGACACTACTCCTCAGCCATCCATACCCTCGCCACGCACCTAAACTTGGTATTAGAGGAATTTATTATAGAGGTTCTCTTCCTCGCGGCCCAGGCGGTTAAGCCAAGACCCTCGTCCCGTTCCAAGTCACAAGATGTGAGCTCTTCACGGATTACGATTTCGACGGGTGCAGTCGGGAGAAAGGTTCTCCCGCTGCCAGCCCGTAGGCAGGGTAAGTGCACTACGAGCGCCGCCCATGCTTCACCACCATGTCCTCTGCTTAGATCAGAGGGACACGTGAAAAAACGCCCCTTTTCGGCCCAGATTGGGCCCCACCTCCACGAGCCTGAAGCTCCCCCCCCACGCAGAAATTCGCCACAGCCAATACTCTCTCCGAGATGAAGAGACTATTGACTGTACCCAGGGTGCACCGGCCCGATCACTGCTCTTTCCCCCGAACGTATTCGAAAGGAACCAGCAGCAATCAGGCACACGAGGAGGTTTTCTGCACGCACCCCAACCCCTAACCCCTAGAAAGGATATAGGCAACTTATTAATCCGCGAGTTTGTCTGCATTTGCGATAAAACCCTTTACGTGGACGAAGGCGAGAGCAAACACTAGTCAGTTTGAGAAAACAGCACACAGATTTTTTTTTCCGTTCCTAGCAAAGTGAAGCAAGATGGATGTTGGTGTCGAAGCGATCTGATGCCAGTATAGTTAGTTATTTACTACTCCGCTTCACCGTATTGCATGCTATAAATTTTGTGGGTAGTTTTAAAAAGTTTTTTTTTGTGTATATAGGTGTTAGGTTAGAAAAGGAAGTTTGGCTTGTAGCCAATCCTGAGTATATGCAATAATTATTTATATTGTGCATGCGAAAAATTCTCTTCTAAAAATGATTCATAATGTTTACTCGTAGGCTCAGATTATCAAACAAAAGGCAGACAGACCGTACACTGCGAGTGAAGCCGCAAATACAAATTCAAAAACGAATACCTACAATTCGCTTAGCGCTGTACGAGTCAGTACAGCACGAAGCGAAACATTATTAAAAAAAAACAAATACCTACTAATACAAATAAAAATTCAAAAGCGAATACAGTCACGAGTGTTAGCATTTCTTGATGTTAATATGTAGGGGTTTTCGCCTTTGACGATACTCCAAGTAGTTGATTGTAGATGATAAATGACACTCCACAAACACTATTAATTAATTGTTTATTTACTTCAATAGAGTAAATACAAATTGCTGTCTACGCACAAGTTTGAGGGTCTGAGCCGCACATTACGTTTATTAAACGAATTGATTATTGACACCTAAGCGCGTGACGGCTGTTTTGTTACGACTGAATTAGAATGTTTAGTAAAGTATTTAATATAAAGTATATTTGCTGTACGTGCATTATTGGCTCGTACATGCTCCCGAGGGAAAGATCATGCGTACCCCGATCGCCAAACTTGTGTTACAATAGAAATATTACATTAAAATGTGAAAGCAAAGTACAATCTATTTATAATCAACTCATAATCGGAAACTTGTTTCCATTGTTGGTAGTTGACGAGGGTTCCTTGAACGTCGACCTCCTACCGTAGCATAGGTGGGAATCTCCTCTAGTTCTATATTTTCTCTTGCTAATGTTTCTCTTGTTATTGGCGTCTTGCTTTTCTGACATGAAGGTGCGCCTCTTCTAACTCCCCATATTATCATTGTGACGACAATTCCTCCCACCAGCAAACCGCTCATAGCGTAGTTGCCGACATCATGGACGGACAAGTCGTTAGGTAGGCTCTCTCGTCTCTTCTGTTCATTTATCTGGTAATCTAAAGATCGGTGTTCATCAGATAAATTGAGTTTATGAAGTACAATCGCAGTGTTTTTGTACGTATTCCACATATCATTCGGGGAGTCAATAGTCGGTACTTCCAAAGTCATTCCAATTTTCGCCTTGCTAGTAAAAACGTTGTGTGAGTATATTGCCGCGTCGTTGTGTTGAATTACACAGTCCTGACCTAGGGCAAGGAGCCCTGTCTTAGTGAACATCGTCGTTGTAATTCGATTCTCGCATACTATTCTTGTCGCACACTCATTTATGCAATTAAATAGCCATATGTTCGGTCTCTGTAATTTTATCCATTGGTCAGAGCATTGTTGTAGTCTCCAATCACAGGTGATGTTTACAGTTTGACTCAGCATTTTGGCCTCGCAGGACGCTGTGGTCCCATGTAAGTTGCGAATAGGCGTATAGGCGTGACAAATGTAGCTGTTAGCCGTCATCGTTGTACATTGACTAAGATCCTCCTCTTCCATTTGTATATAGGTATTCTTGACGTAATTCACTCCAATATACTTGGTTGTTATCGCTATCGCCTGGCATTGGTTGGATGTGTGTTGTATAGGTAAAGGTATGTTGCGATAAAACGTATACTCGTCGTCACTTAGTAACGGGATATGAAGTTCAAATAGCAGGTATTTTTCGGTAAGCCGAGCTTTGACATAAATAAGCTTGTAGATGTCCCGTATGCTTTCACCATTGCTGTCTTTAATCGGTAACGTTAATCGTTTCGATATGACGCCGGATATGAAATTGAGCTGCTCCGACAGTTGTTCAGGAGTGAATAAATTCACATCGAGGTGTCCTCTGTAGACGTCTGTAATTGCATCCAGGAGCATCTGTTGGTTTCTTTTTAATATGGACAAGAGTAGACTAGCTGTTAACGCTCCTGCGTTAACATCATTCATCGTTTTCATAACTTGAAATCTATTTTCTAGTACTGCTGTATTGTTTCTCGTTTCATCCATAAATTGCTGAATCGTTTGTAGTTGTGTTTTTACAAAGTCTTCATTTTTCTTTATAACATTGTTTTCTGCCTCGATAATAATTGTTTGGTTTCGTATCAGCTGTAATAAATATTGCTCGTTCGTTTGGATTTTTTGTATGTCCTTGGAGTATTTTTCAGCAAAATCGCTATCCAGGACACCAAAGAGGGCTCGTGCGAGGTTTCCTACGCCGTTAACGTAGCCGCGACGTCTTCGTTGCTGATGTTGAGACAGTAACAAGTTGTTGTATTCCTTCAGCTGATTCATTTCGAACTCTAGCTGATGTATCGTAGAGTGACATTGCTCGTTGGGCATTGTGTCACATATTTGATCCAAATGATTGATGTATTTGTCCACCTTTGCTGTACTTTGCCAGAATGTAGTCAGGTTGTAGAATACCATAAGTTTCCATTCGTCGTGAATAAGTTGAATGTTTCCGATAGGGTCAAAGTAAATAGGTTGGTTATCAGTCAATCGAGTCGTTTTAAAATGTTCCATGGGCATAGCTAGACCGAATGGTAGCGTTGTAAATGCCACAAGTAACAACATCAACAAACAGTTAACCTTCTTGGTTTTCCTAACTCGTTTGTTCTCGTGGCTCTTGCGGGTTTCGGGTTCGGGACTCACTTCCTCGGGTGATTCAGTAGTCTCGTATACTTCATTTACAGGTAGCGGTGCAAGTTTACTTATTGGTCTTTTAAGAACTCCACTTTGTGTCTTCAGCGTGACGACTCGAACTAGGTCATCAGTGCCGGGGTGTAATTCTGTAATACGACCCATAGCCCACTTTCCTGGAGGCAAGTTATTTTCCTTCACGAGTACTAGTTGACCCCTTTGCAAGTTCTCCTTTGTCTTTTGCCATTTGCTTCTGTTTTGCAGTAGATGTAGGTACTCTTTTGACCAGCGATCCCAGTAGTGTCGGCGCATAAATTCGATCAACTTCCAGTTATTTCTGATGTCCATTGATTTCAAGTTTTCAGGTTCATTCATTGGTAGTGAGAGCATCGGACCTCCCGTAAGGAAATGACCGGGAGTGAGATAGTCCAGGTCTTCCACGTCTTCAGACAATGGGCTTAGCGGTCTACTGTTTAAGCACGCCTCGATTTGGGTAAGAAGCGTTGCGAATTGTTCGTATGTCAGCTTCTGTTGTCCAATTACTCGCTTCAAGTGGGACTTCATGGAGCGTACGGCGGCTTCCCATAGGCCTCCAGCCGAAGGCCAGGATGGAGCGTTGAAATGCCACACGATTTGAAGGTTGTTGACCTCTCTAAAGAACTCTGACGATAACATTGTTCTATATAAAAGGAATTCTTCTTTCAATACTTTTGCAGCGCCGACAAAGTTAGTGCCATTGTCGGAATAAATATGTTTCGGAGTACCTCTTCTTGCGCACATTCTCTTCAATGCTGCTATAAAAGTTTGTGTCGATAGATCCGACACTAGCTCAATATGTACGGCTTTAGTGCACATACAGATGAATATTGCAATATAACCTTTACAGGTTTTTATCCCGCGGCCTTTGTTAATCTTCACATCCACATGACCTGTGAAGTCAACGCCACAGTGCAAAAATGGTCTCGACGGAGTAATCCTTTCTTTGGGTAGGTTCCCCATCAGTTGCTCAGTCCGAACTGTTGCGTAACGACGGCACCGGACGCACTGTCGCAATATCTTCTTGACAGTTCTATTGCCGCTGATGATCCAGTACTTGCTTCTTGTGTGAGCCAACGTTAATCTCGCTCCACCGTGTAGTGTGTGCTGGTGCGCGCTTTCTACTATCAGTTGAGTCAGTCTGCCCTCTCTCGGAATGAGAATGGCGTGTTTGGCTTCTACTGGTAAGTCTGAATGTTCGAGACGACCTCCGACGCGTAGTATCCCGTCCGAGTCCAAAAATGGGTTGAGTTTCAGAATGGCGCTCTTGTTTGGAAGTTTTTCGCTTTTACGGAGAGATTCTATTTCACTATTAAAATGATCTTCTTGTACTGATTTTATAATAATCCATAATGCGTTATTTATTTCCTTCAAGTTTAGTTCATTGCGCTCATTTGACCTCCTTTTGTTTTGTGTTGACTCGACGAAACGGATGACCCAAGCAAGTATTCTTGTAATGCGATCTAAGTTGCTATGTCGAACAAGTAATGAGTTAATTAATTCATTTGTAATCAATGTGGGTTCTGTACTCACATTTGTGTAACAGTTTGTTATGAAACTTTCTTTCGTGAAAAATGTTTCAGATGCTGCAGTGGCTTGTTGATCTTGATCCTTAAGCCATTGAGGTCCTTCCCACCACAAAGAAAAAGTCACTAGCTTCGATGGCGATAGTCCTCTCGTTGCACAGTCGGCGGGGTTTTCGTTGGTCTTTACGTAACCCCAGTTTATTGCAGGTACGGTGTTTGTTATTTGCTTAGCTCTGTTTGATACAAATTTGTCGTATTTAGCATGAACACCTTGAAGCCATGCTAAAACTACTTTCGAGTCGGTCCAACAGGATATCTTCAGATCGTAGTCTGCAAGGACCCTGGCTGTCTTCTCTATGAGTTTCGCCAGTAAGGCTGCTGCGCATAATTCCAGTTTAGGAATTGTAATTTTACTTTTCATTGGCGCCACTTTCGTTTTAGCTGCTATCAGCACAGTTTGGTATTCACCGGTTGACGACAAAGTACGGCTGTAGATGACGCATGCGTAGGCTTGCTCGCTTGCGTCGCAGAATGCTTGCAATTCGATCGTTCCATTATTTTCATATTTTATCCATCTAGGTAAACTGATCTTCTTAATATTCGGTAATTCTGTTTTGATTTTTTGCCACTCCTTCTGTATGCTGTCAGGGACGTTGTCATCCCAACCAATATGTTGGCAATTTGCATTCCATAGTTTTTGGAAAATCAGCTTAGCTTGGATCGTCATTGGAGCTAGCCAGCCGAGTGGATCATAGATCTTGCTTATCTCCGATAGTAGCCTGCGTTTTGTGTATGGTATATTTTTACTGTCGCTAGGCGCTTCGTAATTGAAATGGAATGTATCGCTTGCGTCATCCCATGCAAGACCCAGAGTTTTGCTGAACTCTTGCTGACCGAAATCAAAATCATTCGTGTGACTTTTCTCTTTTTCTTGTAGATTTTCAAGAATAGAGGGTTCGTTAGTGGCCCATTTTCGTAAGATGAATCCACCTCGCTTCAGTAGCTCGTAGAGCTCCTTTTGCAATAATTTTGTAGTTTCTATGGTATGCTGTCCCGTTATGACATCATCCATATAGAAATCATTTTGTAGCGACTTTAAGGCTAAGGGGTATGCGTTGCCTTCGTCCTTGCCAAGTTGCTGAAGAGTGCGCATTGCTATGAATGGTGCTGCTTTGGTGCCGTAGGTTAGGGTGCACAGTTGCATCTCTCTAAGCGGTTCTTTTACGGAATTTCTCCAAATGATTTTTTGAAGAGGCTGTTGATCATGATGGATAAGGATTTGACGGTACATTTTCTCTATGTCCGCCGTCAGAACATATTTATAGCTCCGCCACTTGATTATTAGCGATAAGATGTCCTTTTGTAAATTATGTCCTTTTTCCATCAAGTCGTTTAGGCTATTGCCAGAGTCTGTTTTCGCTGATGCGTTAAAAACAGCTCGTAGTTTTGTTGTTGATGAGCTCTCCCTTAACACGCCGTGGTGTGGTAGGTAGGCTTGTGGCTGACTATCGGATCCTGTCACTGATTTCATGTGACCTAATTCGATGTAGTCGCTGATGAATTGTTTATACTGCTTCGCGAAGTGTTCTTGTCTTGACATTTTCTTTTCTAATTGAAGAAATTGCGCTATGGCTTGCGACTTTGAACTGCCGAGGTCTTGTTCGTAATTAGCTTTCATTGGCATTTTCACGACATACCGCCCTTCGTTGGTTCGCAGTGTAGTTTCTGTGTAGTATTTCTCACAGTACTCATCGTTTGTTGTGGCCTCGGGTTCCGAAGGAATCTCTTCCGTCTCCCAGAACCTTGTCAGATCGTCTACCTCGGTTAGGGTGACCAGACAGTTAAACTGCTTCGCAGCTCCCCCGCACAATATCCAGCCCAACTTTGTTTGCTGCGCTACTGGTGTGTTCGGACTGTGTTTGAGTACTCCTTCTAGGATTACGGAGGAGTAAATATCAGCTCCTAGCAATAAATCGATAGGGCCGGAGATGTTGAAGTCAGGGTCTGCCAGTTTGATGTTATCTAAATACGTCCAATTCTCCGCGTTAATAGTAGAGTTTGGCAGGTTACTTATAAGTTTACGCATGACCAATGCTTCGGTCTGGAATGTATAATCAGAGTGTATAGATTTACATTCCAGTTGGATTAGCCCTTTACTCGCGCCCATTATCGTTCCGACACCCGTGACGGTGGCATTAGTTTTGTTTCGGGGAAGGTTCAACCGCTGAGCGGCATTTTCTGTTATCAAGGTTACTTGAGAGCCTTGATCCAGTAACGCTCGAAGGATGACATACTCCCCCTCCTTATTTTTAACCTTCATCTGAAGAGTCGTTAAGAGAATCTCTTGATCCCCGTTAACGTGATTCGAAGTTAGCTCTGTCACCGCAGGGGCAGCTGGCTTTATTCTTTGCCCTTTTAAATTTTCGTTATGGAGAAGCGAGTTATGGTTATAGTTACACGTGCGGCATTTTTTATTCGCAAATTTGCATTTCCCGCTGTGAACAAACAAACAGATTTTGCAAGCGTTAAGTTTGCTTACTGTTTGATTTCGTGTTGCGACGTCCATGTCTAAAAATGTCGAACAGTGCCTCAATGCATGTTCATTATTGCAAAGAGGGCATTTTCGCAATGAAGTATGATATGTTTTGGTCGATTTTTCAGCGTCTTTAAAGTTCGTTGACTTATTATTTTTATGTAAGTTATTGTATGTTGAATAATTTTGCTTCTGACTGCCTTTCTTGTTTCTAGCTGTCTCCAATGTCATGAATCTCATTTCCAGGAAGTCCATAAGTTCGTCTAAGTCTGGTAACTCTCTTGGGTGCTTCATATTTTCTATGTAATCACTGTGAGTGACGTCATCCAGCTTTGATGCAAGTGAATGCGCGATAAATGGACCCCACACTGAAATATTAATCTCGATGTTTTCAAGTGCGTTCACACACTCCTTCGTAGTATCGTGTAGTCTTTTCAGGTTTGCCGAAGTTGGTTTATCGATAGCTGGCTGATCGAGAATCGTATCAAGATACGATGTGAAAAGTATTCGCTTGTTATTGTAGCGATGTTCGATGATTTCCAGGCATGAGTTATAGTTCTCAGCACTCACAGCAAGGTGTTTAATCAACTTTTCTGCTTCCCCTTTCAACTTCGATTTCAGAAACTTCATTTTCTGCGTTTTATTCAGCGTTGGATTGTTGTGAATCATCTCATAGAATAAATCTCTAAAAGAGACCCAGTTGTTGTAAGCTCCGTTGAACTCTGGCAATTCCATTCGCGGTGTTGATTTTTCGTAGTACGAAGTTTCAAAGATTTTTCTACTTAAATCTTCCTTCAGCTTGTCGTAGACTTGCTCCCAATACTCGAATTTGGATTCATAATCATCGTTGTTACCGTCTAGTAAGTAGCTTAACTCCCAATGGATCTTGTCGATAGATTCCCATTTTGCCTGTATGGTCTTTAGTTGGTCTTGGAGTTGCCACTTTTCGTCTAAGTTCTTCACGTTGACTTTTGAAACTGTTCGCTCTAAGGCATTGAAATTGCACATCTGATTACGTAACAGCAACAACACGTGCTTGTCCGCCTCATCTCCTGTAGATTGCGGTACACCCGTTATATTGAACCTCGGTGTTCCGCTAGTTTCTGGTATCTTGAGTTTCGGAGTCCCTGAAAATCCAGGTGCGTCTAACAACTCTTGTCTTCGTTGAGTCATCGACAATTTAGTTTCGTCGAACATTCTCCTTGTTATGTCAAAAATGTCCGCCTTGAAGTAATCATGGTCCTTTTTTACAGATTCAAACTTCTTCAAGAACTCATGATTCGCTAAAAATTCATCCCAGAGGGATTGTAACGCTTCAATGCGTTTGTTCAAGTATTCTAGGGTTTTTCTACTCCCTGAATCTTTCTTATAGTTACTTTGCAGAGCTTTGATACTCTCATAGCTGCTCTGCTGCTTTTGAAGTAGCTCTGCAAACTGTTGCTGTTCTTCCGCCATTGATAGCAGTAGACTTTGTCTCCGCTGGTTCGTTGCTAAGAAATCTGGAAGTTTTGCCTTTAAATGACGGTATTTGCGCTTCGTCTCAATCCAACTGGTGAGACCCGCTTGTGGGAGGCCAGCTGAACCGATTCGCTACCGTCAAAATTTACAAGACACCACTTACCAGAAGGTTCAAAGTTTCTCGAAGGACCAAAAGATGTAGGGGTTTTCGCCTTTGACGATACTCCAAGTAGTTGATTGTAGATGATAAATGACACTCCACAAACACTATTAATTAATTGTTTATTTACTTCAATAGAGTAAATACAAATTGCTGTCTACGCACAAGTTTGAGGGTCTGAGCCGCACATTACGTTTATTAAACGAATTGATTATTGACACCTAAGCGCGTGACGGCTGTTTTGTTACGACTGAATTAGAATGTTTAGTAAAGTATTTAATATAAAGTATATTTGCTGTACGTGCATTATTGGCTCGTACATAATATATAATTACAATGTTATTATGGATAATATTATCTTTTATATTTAAATTCATGTGTTTAAAAGGACATTATGTTGTCGAGCTCTCATGTCAGTTGATAATTTTACTATTAACAATTTCACTAGATGGCACCACTGAAATAAAAATGGAGGGAACGATATTGAACACGAGAGCTCGAAAACAGAAACAGTCAGTCGTACTTCGATATTCAAAACGATAACTTGTTAACATTGTTGTATTCTGTATTTGGAATAATTATTATTAAATTAATAAATTCTGAACATTGACTTGTCTACATTATTTCGGAGAACCGTTAAAAGCTCAGAAGGTGGGATTCACTGAGTTGATAAGATATAAACTCAGTGCAGGACTTCGCCCAAATTAAGGTACATAATTTTACTGATTAATTACCCTATCGTAATTATATTACAAAAAAAGCAGTGCAGATTGACCGCTGCTTATTTTTTTTATATTTTACTGTTCGTTATACCTATTTTTTTTCTTATGAATAATAAGTTTGTCTGCCGAGTAGTTTTTTTTTTAATAAAGTGTTGTGAGGTCTAAACTGTTTAATTAGAGTTGTTGTAAAGCATTCAGTTGTTCTTACTTAAGTTTAACAATTAAATACATATATTTTTAGAAGACAGCTTGTTAACTATCATTGTAGTTCGAATGGTATTTACCTTTTAAATAAATGTTACTCAATATACCTATAAAATATGAATGTACACATTGTTGGTGAACCAAATAAATATAAATTTACCCACCAACATTATGATAATTATTTTTTCTTTAATAAGTATATCAAATTGAGTTTAGATGTAGGTAATTGACTGTTGCTTGACCTACATTGCTCAACTGAGTATTTATTCTACATAATTAACTGTTACAACTTGCATTCTGGTTATAAAAATAAGTTTAGTAACGATATTATTACAATAACACAATGCATAGAAAGCGATAATAGGTACAGATTAGTGTACACTTTGTGTGTACGGTTCATCGGGTACACTACATAAATACGAAAAACTTTATTCCGAAAGTCAGAAATACGAATTTCAAAATACCGATTTTCATAATTCCGAATAGTTCAAAATTCCTAATATGGCAACTCCGATTTATCATTCATCCTATTTTTATAATACTAAAATTTCAAAATTCCGAACGTTTATAATTACTATTCTCAAAATACCGAGTTTCAAAAGATCGAATAACAAAAAGTCCGACATAATGAAAATTCCGAACATCAAAAATACGAATTCGGATTATTAAAATTCCGATTATCTTTATCGTTATCGTGCAAGCAAGCATGCAGCATGCAAGCAAGCATGCAGCGTGCAAGCAAGCATGCAGCATGCAAGAAAGCAAGCATGCATCATGCAAGCGAGCATGCAACATGCAGCAGGCATGGTTTCTGTCACGGCTACGGCGTTGCGGGGCTCCGGCGGTACCACGCGAGCTTATCGTCGCAGATGGTATTCACGCTCACCACCGCGGCTTCGGCTTACTGGCCGGCTTCGCCGGCCAGCCTCAGCCGCGGCGGCGGGCGTTAAAACCACCTGCTCCTCAGCTCGCTGGCCGCCTCGCCCCTCCGCGCCTACGCGAATTTAAATTACACTCTAGGGGTAGGGCAGACAAGACTACGTGGAGTCGGTTTCACAGCAATTCATTTCTGTCATTAACTTTTGTAGCACAACATATTGACTTTTTAAGATTATTTTTGTTATTGTCTTTCTTTTTATACCTATATATTTTTGTTGAAATAAATTCCATAGAAAAATACACCGATTAAACAATATTTGTTAAAAAGTAATTCTACTGTTTGATAAGTTTGTTAATCAAAAACATTTGATTAAAAATTCTTTGAATTGTGTTTCTGTGAAATATGTTTCATTCACGTAAATAGTCTTTGAAACAATAATAGTCGAAATAAAAATACAAGAACCAAATATTATATGAAACATTTTCTGGGAAACGAAATTCTATGAAATTTCTGTCTGCGAAACAAGGGGACACTATTTTGAATATATATGCGTAGCTGAATTGAATCAGAATCCTAATTTTAACAGTTTATTCGGAATATTGAAATTCGGAATTTCGTTTTTCGGACCGAGAACTCATCGAGCATTTGATTCTTCGAACATATGAAAATCGGAAAACAAACAAATCGGATTTACGACATTCGGTAAAATAACTTTCGTGATTTTAAATAATAGAGATTATCATTTTTAGGTATTATAAAATTCGGACTTTTGAAAATCGGAATATCGAAATTCGGAATAAAATATTTCGGAATATTTGGGTGTTCCCCGGTTCATCACGTCAGAAGAGCCATACTATTATTTTATTATTAGATGCACAGTAACCCACGCAAGTTCGCAACCAAAGTAACTTCAAATTATTTCTTACGTGACTTTTAATACGAGATTGTAGGTATTCGTTATTGAATTTGTATTTGCTATTGTGGCTTCACTCGCAGTGTTTCGCACAGTCTATCTGCCTTTTGTTTGATAATCTGAGCTCGTAGGTATTAATATTACTTGTGTCATTCGTAGATCTTTGATAGTCGTTATGTGTAGCCAGAAGCTAGAAACTCTAACAACCAGTCTTACCAAGGGGTATAATGTTACCCAGTAACTGGTTTGTGGAGGTCAGATAGGCAGTCACTCTATGAAAAGCACTGGTATCTATTCAGAGGTTAGACTGGAAGCCGCTCTCAACATAGTTGAATCGTTATTCTACAATAAACCCGATACCACCGAATCCAAACGATGACGGCGATATCGCTCAGACATCGCTGACGCCGTCACATATAATAATTCCTGTATTTATACAAAATATTGTAAACAATATTTTAAAAGAGCAAGTACCTATGGAGTTTTTGCCCATACTTCTCTATACATAAGTTTTGGAAGCGGCTACTAGATATTTCGTTTTCTTTTATGACGTTCCAAAATTTCCTTTTTATGGTCTATATGAAATACATGATTTGACTTTGACTTATATTTACCACCAAATATTTAATGTTAGTTTTTCATCTAACATCTAAAACATAAACAAAGTTTTTAGTATTTCAATTTATTCAGTCTGTGGGACAATTTGTAACAAACCCAAGCGGTTAAAGGGTTCACACTGACGAATTACTTACAAACAGATTAAAGTTGAATGAATGTGTGGGTTAAAATATCAGACAGCTAATAAAAAACTGTTCTACGCAATAGTTTTGTAAAACACTTCTTGTTGGTATGTTATATTATTATTATGTAAGGCTATATTGAACTTTAAAATAGGCTTGGTTTTAATAATAATACTTATAACTAATTATAACTAGGTTTTCTTATGACGTGAAGTAACTAACTGTAGGAAATAGTTCCTAATGGCTGTTTTGCACCTTTGAACATGTTTTAATTATATTATCAGTAACTTATGCAACTCTACTCAACCCAGACTACTCGCTCCCCTGACAATTCAATCCCGGCAACTGAACCCCACGAACTCGCCCCCGATAATTCAGCCCCTACATTCGACCCCGACAATTGGATATTGACAACTCAACCCAGACAATTGGACCTCAAAAACTCTAACTGGACAACAGTCTCCCCCGAAAACTCAATAGCGACACCTTGGCCTCGACAACTCCTTCCAGGCAACTGAACCACTCATCCTCGATATCTCGGCCCCAAACATTCAACCCCAACAACTCGACCCCGAGAACTTAACCCTGACCAATAGACCCAGACATACGAGAACAATAGTAATTTGTTATAATTGTAAATGTAATTGTAATTGCAAATATAAAAACAATGGTACACTTAAGTACAAAACTTTAGACCGCACATAAAATGTTGTCACATCGCCTGTCAACGCTTATATATCTCATCTGCTCGACGTCCGAATGTCACTGCAGGGATTCAGCAGAATATCAGCGTCAGGTATTGTAGGGGTTTGTTCACGCCTACACTTGGATGATAAATGATAGATGAGTGCTTCTCGTTGATATAGACAGTAAGATCGCGTATTAAATGATAAACAACACAATCTTCTGTGACGAGTGTTTAATTGATACCTTATTGATACAAGTGATAAAATGCAGTGATACATAATGCTAAGGTTACAGTTTAAATACCGTATAAAAGTGTTGATGCGCGTCGCGATAATTATTATGTATATAAAATAAAATTAAACCCGTACAGTTGTATGTACAGGTATACTTGCTTGACACATGCTGAGCTGGAATCCGAATTGGTGCAACCTTGAGACACACACATCACTTTATTCTAATCTTCATTTGATTTGTATTTTTTGTGTTATAATGTGTCTTTTGTGTGCACCGAATAAATGTTTTATCTATCTAATTTAATCCCCTACAAACTTGCAACTACATACCTGCAAACTATAAAAGCCTACAACCATTTTCTTTATTTCTTTATTAACTGACTAACTTACTAACTTGTACCGACCTCTTCTATCAAGGTAATCTGTCGTGTTCTAATCGGAGTCCGTAACTTAAACGGTAATCCTTGGTCTCTTACAGAACATTTAATAAAATGGATTGGGGATACAATTGTAATGGTTTAGCGAGGTTTGTGTGTTGGAATTTATTGGGATCTTTTGATGTTGTTATAAAAAAACACATAGTGAATCAGACAACACGCGAAAATATTTACCATGAATTCAGGTATGGTTGTGGAAATAGAATACCTTTATCCTATTGTAGTACTTTCAGTGGTTTTTATTTAAGGAACATCGTCTCCACATTCTTCTAATTATTATATTAATGTGCCTGTACAAATTCTTGTTAAACGGTAAGTAGACATAGAGTTTCATGATTAGAATAGATTCAATTCTGTTTTTGTAAATGACGTTCAAAAGTGATGTTCTTTTAATGGTGTAATTGACATTATAATTAATTAAATTACATTAAACTTTAACTTCGTGAAATATAATTTAGCAACATCTGAATATAGTCAACTAACTCTGGAAACTGTAGCATTTACAAAACGAAACAAAAAAGACTCCAACACTAACTTAGCATAATCTGCAACGCTGACCGCTTTTAGTCCGCATATAAAAATAGTCTTGAAGCGCGTATTGTTTTGCTTTATGTATGCAAATAGGTGGGGTTAGACAAAGAGCTAGGAGCACACGTGACTGCCGAGATATGAATGCAGAACTTAACACTAGAGAGGAGGGTTGGCAAAAAAAGTGATTAATAGAAATAATTTTACTGTTAAAAAAGTCTGTTTTACTAAGTAAAGTCTAATTTTACTGTTTAAAAAATTACACTACTCGATTTTCGTCTCACTACAGGGCAGAGACCTCTTCAAAGTCAAATCATTTATTTCAATTAGACCATTATAAGGCACTTTTGAACGTCAAATGAGAAAAAATTGATTCTAGTTGCTCGGACGGTCGAACAAGCTAATTGGTTTACAGGCAAAAATATTAATCTTTCTAATAGGTACGGTCACCAAAAGAGATAAGTATCCATGTCGCCGGGAATAGTTGAAGTTTACTTAGAAACCGATGGGTGATTATGAATAAAATAAAGTACAATTAATCTATACTAATATTATGAAGCTGAAGACTTTGTTTCTTTGTTTGTTTGTTTGGTTGAACGCGCTAATCTTAGGATGTACTGATTCGAATTGAAAAAGTATTTTTGTGTCGGATAGTTCATTTATCGAGGAAGGCTATAGGCCCATGCGAAGCTGGGCCGGGTCGCTAGTAGAGAATAAACAGTTCAATGATTTAATTAAAGTTCATTTGAAAGTCTCCATTGGTTTCTAAGTAAACTTCAACTATTCCCGGCGACATGGATACTTATCTCTTTTGGTGACTGTGCACTAATATTTTATTTTATTTTATTATCTTTAGTAGGTACGTAAGTACCAGGGATACCTACGTGTTCGAGATATGAAAATGGAATAAAATAAAATATTGTGAGTGTAATAGAAACATGAATATTTTTGCCTGTCAACCAATTAGCTTGTTCGACGTACAGAGAAGATACAAGCATTGATCACCAAGCTTCATAAGGTGGTTTAGCGATTTCAGACTTATATTAAACAAGCTTTTTCCCGCGACTTCGTTGGCGTAAATGTCGGTTATCGTGGATACAGATTTGTAAAAGCACCCACTACACAGAAGACATTCCTAGAGCGAGGCAATGTTTAAAAAAAAGATATGCTGTTACTAAGTAACTGGGGTCCATGAAATGGCAAACATTGATATTCAGCTGCATCCGGTTAGACAGGAACCCGACCTCAAAATAGTTGGGAAATGGCTAGGGAGTTGATAGTTTAATGTCCAGTCGGACGAACCCACGGACAGAAGCTAGTTCTGACCATAAAATGTTCGCCATTTTATCTCAGTGCAACGTCCTCTGAATGTTCAATGATAAAGCTATGCCGGACATTATTGACACTTCAAACAATTTATGTTCGATCGACTATTCGAGAAAGACGTTAGTTTATGAAGTTTTGAGTACAGTTGGCTATCGAAATGTCTGCAATATATCCTACTATTACTACCCATACTTATATTACAAATGCGAAAGTAGGTTTGTGTGTTTGGCTTTCACGGGTAAACAAAGCTTCAACTCTAAGGGCTCTTAATTACACACAAGCGGAATGTTACCGTGTGGTGCCGGCCGCGAATGGCACCACCCCATTTCTACAGCATAGAAATGGATGGGCAGCAGCGTCCTTCCCAGTACCATAACACCTACTGTGATCGCCAACATGCATCGGCTAAGCATTGGGAACCCCCATTGGGGGAGACCTATGCCCAGCAGTGGACGTCTAATGGCTGACATGGTGGTGGTGGTGGCATGTTACCAACGGCAGAAGTAACTGCAGCCATCGACACACATCAGCGGCAGCCGTCGACGAGTCAGCGGCACCCAGTGACATGCCAACTTCAAACGACTTGGCATGTCGACGGCTGCAGTAACCTCTGCCGTTGAAAACATGCCGCCCGTGTGCAAGAGCCCTAAGAATGGATATCTATAGGCTACTTTTTAATCCGTGACTTCCTCTGAATCCACGGTAACCGATATTTAGGCGGACAAAGTCGAGTGCAAAACCTACCTAGTGTATCACGCGAAAGTGTTCATAACGGTGTTACCAGACCAATCGATCGATCATCGATCGACGGCATTGATCGATGGTAGAATGGATTAGTGGATGTTGATCGATAGTTTCTACCAGACCAATCGATCGATTGTCGATCGACGATCGATCGATGGTAGGATGGATTAGTCGACGTCGATCGAGCTACTTAATTATTATTAGTGATGGATTATAGCCGGAGTTAATAGATCAACGTCGACCGATGCCATCCTTATCCGTCGATCAGTTAAAGCTACCACACTAATGAACCAGTAACACCCTAAATGAATGTTTGTTAGCTGTAGGTATAGCACGGATATGTGTAGCACACTAAAATTTATAAATACTAGCTGCTGCCCGCGGCTTCGCCCGCGTCAAAAAGAACGATGATCCCAAGGGAACACATTATCGGGATAAAAAGTATCCTATGTGTTCATTCTGGAAATGGTCTACCTGTGTGCTAATTTTCATGCAAATCTGTTCAACGGTTTACGCGTGATTGAGTAACAAACATCCAAACATCTTCATAAACTTTCATATTTATAATATTAGTAGGATTGACTTAATTTATTAATAAACTAGCTTTTGCCCGCGACTTCGTCCGCGTATATGTCGGTTATCGCGGACGCAGACAAAGTCGAAGTCGAAGTCGAATAAAAAGTAGCCTATGTCCTTTGTTGGGGTTCACACTTAACCTGTACCAAATTTCACACAAATCGGTTCAGTAGTTTAGGCGTGAAGAAAAGACAGACAGACAGACAGAGTTACTTTCGCATTTATAATATTAGTTAGGACTAGTTAGGATATTGACTTAACACATGGAGGAGCTTAGGGCTAAGTAAAAGCTGTAAGAATCGATCTGTCAAAGTTAAGCTAAGTTTGCCGCGGTCGGTCTGCGGATAGGTGACCATCCATTTCATATCGAGTTCCTTCTTTACCTTGGAAAGCACGTAAAGCTATCTCGGCTGTCATTCGTCGATCTTTGGCAGTCGTTATGGGTAGTCAGAAGCCAGAAAGTCTGACAACCAGTCTTAGCAAGGGGTAACGTGTTACCCAGTAATTGGGTTGTGGAGTTCAGATAGGCAGGCGCTCCATGTAAAATAGAAGCCAGTTGTTCACTGAACACCTAAATGATTATATCACTACACGGCTCTGAAAAATTCTCATAAAATATTAGTCTAACGTCCAACTTTTTTCACCAACCCTACCCGATGACGTCACAGCCGGTGTCTCAGTTTATTCCGGCTGAATATTTCAGGCCGTAATTACAGCCTCTTTTCAGCCATTCACGGTCGTGGCTTGCCCTTAATTCGAGCCCGGAGTACACAGTATAAAATATGCAGTAGATCAACAGAACTGTGCGTCATAGAATAATCTTTGCGAAACTTGTTACGAATTTAAAAGGCCGTTTCGTATATTTTGATCTTGTAGATCTTAAAAAAATAACTGTATGAATTAAGTATTTTTTTAAAGCGACAAAAAGCTACTCGAAGGCCTTTGATAGGGTATGGCATGATGGCCTTATTAGCAAGCTTCCAGCATATGGCTTGCCCGCTGGTTTCTTTGCATGGATATCGGATTTCCTGAGTGATCGATCAATTCGCGTAGTCATTGATGGCTCGTCAGATCAAATGGCAATAAATGCCGGGGTTCCTCAGGGCTCAGTACTCTCTGCAACCCTTTTTTTGCTGCATATCAACGATCTGCTCAAACCCGGTACCTTTGGGTACGCAGATGACAGCACGGTTGTAGACAGTTATACATCCAGCGCACGTGCCAGTGCGGTTGAAATCCAGTCTTCTAGAGAGTCCATGGTCGAGCGCTTGAACTTGTCCCTCAAGGCAGTCTCCGATTGGGGCGATGCGAATCTGGTCAGGGTCTATGCAGCTAAGACCCAGGCGTGTCTTTTCTCTGCCAAGAAGAGGCCTTTCCATATGGCCCCTACTTTCCGACATGTATCCGTTCCAATCACTGACCAGCTTGAGCTTCTTAGCGTTACTTTGACGTCGAATCTTAACTTTGGGTCATTTATTGAATCCATGGCCAAACTAGCTGCCAAAAAGCTGGGAGTCCTCGCAAAGGTGCGAAAGTACTTCACGTCGGAACAGCTGCTCAACTAATACCAAGCACAAGTTCGATCGTGCATGGAGTACTGTTCGCACCTTTGGGATGGATCGGCAAAATACCAACTGGAGGCATTGGAAGTCATCGATAGACGTGCCAAGAGGCTCATAAACAACGACTCCCTGGTTAGGGCTAAGCTCCAGAGCCTTGAACATCGCCTCACCGTTGCTAGTCTTTCGGTCTTTTATCGGGTACATTTCGGAGAGTGTGCTTTGAAATTGCACAATTTAATTCCCCCATCCCCGTTCCATCATCGGACGAGCAGAGATACGGCGAAGCGTCACCGCTATATGGTTGAAGTTCCACGGTCTCGAACCAAGCGCTTTGACTCCACATTTATTGTGCGAACTGCCAGACTGTGGAATTCTTGCCCGCCTCTCTGTTCCCTGATAAGTATAATCTGGGTATCTTTAAGGCACGAGTGAACCGGTTCATCTTAGGCAAGCGTGTTCCAACTTAGGCCGCATTATCACTTACGATCAGGTGAATTGCGGTCAAACGCAAGCATATTTTATAGCCTTTTTATATAGTAAAAAAAAAAAAAAGCTATTGAATCTGTGTTAAAAGTATGTAAAAAAATCTAAGAAAATCTACAGCCTTGTAGATAACAGTAGCCCTCCTAGCTCCTTTCCTCTTATCAGTAGAGTTTTTTGTGAAGGAGCTTGTCTCGGGAAGTACCCCCCGTACCTTCTTACCATCTTCATTTATGCCGCAAAGCTACGTTGCCGTGTTTTGGTTTGGAGGGTATAGATACAGGCATGCGACATTTCAGCTTTGTTTCTGGGATGATAACGTATCTGCGAGACCTCTGGTATTCCAGATGTTTATATTTATGATGTTATATATGCCACTTAATATCAAGTGGCAGAAAAGCGCCGAAGCAAAGCCCGACGAGTAACGGAGATTCAACTGCCTTGGAGCCCGCAACGAAATTAACCAGAAAAGAACAGCGAAGGAGTAAGAAATACATATTTTACACTTCCATATTTTAAGGAGGAGACAGAACAGAACTAGGCCAAATTGGCACAAAGGGACGTTGAAAACTGGGGAAAGCCCTGCTGCTGAACACCCAGTCTTATTACATAAGAAGTTCTAACACTAGGCCAGGTTAAAACCATTTGGCCATTTTTTGTATTTCGAACCTCATTCTGACTCTGATAAAGTTTATATACAAACAGGTTCGAAGGTGTAAACCTGGTTTAAAGATAAACCTTCTTTTGTAATAAGATTGCATGAATTGTGAGTCCTTAAAAAAATATATAAACATTCAAATTGATAACCTTCTCCTTTTTGAAGTCGGTTAAATATTGTGAGCAGATAATGTTGCGTCCAATGACATAAATAAACATAACAAATAATGACCTCTAAACCAATTTCCTTATACATTCCCGTAACAACAAATTGTCCTGTTGGTTCGGGCTGTCATTCAAAGATCTTTAACGGGTGTTATGAGTCGAAAGTCTGGCAACTAGTCATATCAAGATATATCGTGTCGCCCAGTAGTTCGAGTGTGGTTTGAGGAGGTCTGACAGGCAGTAGCTCCATATAAAATATAGGTATTCCGCTGAATCCAGTGAGGATGATGCCTCCTGTAACAACAAAAAAATAAACGATCAAAAACGAACGCTACCAATTTAGTATTAGAGATAAAATAACATTGTACCGACAACCAGTAAAAGTCTGCTCAAATAAAGGTTGTTGATCTATCTCTTGTACTAACGTAGGAAAGATAAATATTACTGCTGTCTCGTAGGTCTTGCACGAGTGGGCAAAAACATATTCAATTTGGTTCAGATATACGACTATTCTACAGCATTTCAATTTCAATTTATACGACAAAGACAATTCATCATCATCATCATGACAACCTTTAGACGCCCACTGCTGGGCATAGGTCTCCCCCAAGAGGGGTTCAGCCGTAATCGCCATGCTTGGCCGATGCATGCTGGCGATCGCAGTAGCTGCCCATCCTCTGGTCAATATCCCTCTGGTCGCCTTCTACGACACCCACGGGTAGAAATGGGGTGGTGCTATTCGCGACCGGCACCACACGGCTTTAAAGACAATTAGTGTCGTCCATTGATAAGATTACAACCTTCAATGTAAATAAACATAATATTTTTTTTTTCTAAGACTTTCTCCTATATCGTGGGTGCGTTTACCAACATATAAACTCACATACACAAACAGCAAGACCCAGAACAACTACCTGTCATCATCATCATTAACCAAAAGACGTCCACTGTTGAACTAAGGCCTCCCCCATAAGGGCGGGTTTGCCATAATTCCCACACTTGTCAGGCGTCTTGGGGATCGCAGTGAAGTTGATGAGTACACGGAAGCCGCTGCTGACTTCTGGATTTTCTCTTACCTTCTACGACAACCTCGGGATGAAATGGGTGGGTGCTATTCTAGCCCGGACCGCCCACGGGCTTATACTAGGCCTGCTGTAGATAAAAATAAACGTGCTATAAGTCTGTGTACATAACAAATCAAGACAGACTGATAAACCAACTTGAAGCAAAGAATAATAACTGTTACCACGTAAAGATAGGACACTCATACACCGCCATCAATTTATAGTCTCCCATATCGCAGTAATAGGCCCGGCAGTAGCGCCGTGATTAGCTTAGTTCAGGTAGTGTGCGATGAGATACCTACCATCATTTATCGTACCTAAATCTAATAATGTTTATGGAGCAAGTGTGGGAATGCATGCTACCATGATAAATTAATGATTTACCTCTAGATATCTGTAAAGCATTAAGAGCGCGTATTCGATTCGTGACGAAAACTTCATGTTTTTGCGTTTTGCCCAAAGCAATATCGTAATTATGTGAGCAGATTATTTAAAGAAAATTTACAGTTTTAAAAAGATTTAGTCTTGATTTAGACAGCTACAGAGTAAAAGTATAACTTTTAATTATGTTTTTTTAAAGCGAAGACAATTCTTTCATATCGTTTTATTCGTCCTGAAAGTTATTTCAGGACAAATACAACCATTACAGTATGCCAAAATATTTTGTTTTATGCGTTTTCCAACAGTATATACAGTAACAGTCAATAAAGACAGTAACAGAGCCAAAATTACGAAAATATTACTATTACTAAAAAACAATGTTGTAAAAGTAGAAAATCGGTTCACTTTGTCAATTTTTTTCACCAGTATGTGAATAAAATCATAACTGATATATTTATTTTATGAAAGTAAATGTTATGCTTAATATACAATATTTTTCAGTTCGTTATACGAGCTCATTTATTTTAGACAATTATTTTAAAAAGCTCTGTAAAACATCGCGCGCTGTCTTTTACCGATCAATTTCAATGATTCGTGCTTATTCCGTGCATATTTTTATTTCTGATGCACACAAACAGACCATTGTATTGTACTAGTGTGTGTCAATGCTGCTACGCCGTAATAGCAATCGTTTAGATTTTGTTGCGCTAAATCGAATACGCGCCCTTAAATGAAAATAACTGCTCAAGAGTGCTAAAAAGATACTTTCTAGATTGCAATGCGATCTAGAAAGTGTATTTTTAAATGACGAACTATATTACGTATATTTAAAATTGAAGTTATGTTGTGGCACCGAGATGCCGCGTCTGACATACCGCTGCTAAACCCGTGATGGTATGGTAGTACGTTCAACAAATGATTATATAAAAGGTTTTAGTTATTAAGCGATAAAAAAAATTAGTTATGAGTTATAATATATCCTGCATACGTGGTTATAAGTCTCCATTTAGACTAGCCAACGAGACTGAGACTAAAATTCGGTCGGGGAATATTATTATTAACTGTTTCTTTTTACAAAATGGTTTTGTTTTCAACCGACTTCAAAAAGAAGGAGGTTCTCAATTCTCCGGCAAATGTAAAGCGATTTTGATTTTTTTTATCTCCTCAGGTGTGGTTTCATATAAATTAAAAAAAATCGACAGAAAGCAAAAAAATATACATGGATGATGTTTTAATTTTCTCCAACCTTGTACGTTCAATCTCTGTTTTGACTGTGTTGCCGTTTCTAAATGGATTTGGATGATAAGAAGGTACTAAAAGCGGAAAATAAAAGCATTTTTACAATAATGGCAACCGCCTTCAAAATCTAAAAAGTGATTAGTGTGTATGCAGTGTCTAACCTAGGGAAAACAAATGGTCGTTCTGTCAATGAGAATAAATGTAATAATTAAGTTTCTTATCACATTTTGGTTTCCGTGAAGGACTGAAGCTGTAGCGTAATTTTCTCTTTCTCTTCTATCTTTGTATTGATTCTCGCCGAACGGAATAACAAACTTTGGGTTACTACTAAGAATTTCGTCCTTTCTGAAACAGTCCTTTTTAGGGGTTCCGAAGATTATCTACTTTCATAATTTTTATTTGTGATGTAATAAAATAATAAAATGTTTTTGCCAACTTAACCTACTGTTTACAAAGATACTGTAGACCTGACTTTTATAAACTTCAATTCAGTGTGATTTTAGCTCATTGAGTATCTGTCGTTTTTAATTAATCTTGGGTTTAAAAAAGCTCGATGATGATCAATTTCTGTTGGTTAATAATGAAAAAGAAAAAATACTTTTTGGGTAATAACTTTTTTCATTTCATTCTATTATCTTAATTCCCGCTTTTGCTGTCATAAGGGGTCGAATATTCGGATGCATATTCACCTAAATTTATTTTTTTTGTTAGGAAAGTAAAAAGGATACAACCATTAGAAATAATTTATTTCAGAAACTAGCTAAGCCCACGACTTTGTCCGCGTGACTGTCGGTTATCAGCGGGGTTTTAATTTTTTAGGCGCGGAAACCTTTTTTTTTTTTTTTTTGAACGTGGGGAAGCCCTCATGGACTGTCTCCCGTCTGGGGAAGACGGGAGGGTGTGCCGGACTCGTACCGGCTAAAACCACCACGGTGTTCCTCGACTGACCTATGGGCGGGGGTACGGGATTCGCTCGCGTATGCACCGCGCCCCCGCCAGGCTATGATCATCATAACATCGTAACATCAGCTATCTACCAGTGACAATCCCGTCAAAGTCGGTCCAGCCGTTTCAGAAATTAGCCGAAATAAACAGGCAAACAGAGAGATAGAGGTACCTTATATACTTTCATGGATTTTGTAAAAAGCTGTTATAAAAAGCTGTTGTTTTGTCAATACAAACAGACACCTCAAAATCATTTATTTGTATGCATAGATATAGCACACACTTTAATTTTATACGCATACAGATTCACATAAATACATACATATACTGCTAGAATCATAACTATTGCTGTAGTTGGGTAAAAGGACACATCCATAGCCGTAAACTACTTATACAACCCATGAAACTAAGCAACAGCAAGGAATATTGCTCGGAAACGACTGTCTTGCTGTCTGTATTCAAATAATCCTCATTAATAATAATAATAATATTTTAATGTTTTTTTTATTAATATTTAAAAATATAATACAATATGTAAATAAAATAAATAAATGAGAATAATAATAATAATAATATGTGGGGACATTTTCACACACGGCCATCTGACCCCAAACTAGGGAGACCCTGTACTATGGGTGTCAGACAGCTGAGATATACATACACAAATACATTTTTTTTTGTAAATACATACGTATATAGATAAACAACACCCAGACACAAGGCAAACACAAGTGCTCATCACACAAATGTTTACCCTGGGCGGGAATCGAACCCGCAACACGCTTCTTTCATTTTTCCCGATCTTGCAATCAGTCTTCATGACTATGAGCAGATGTGGTGTAAGAATGTCAGTGGCAGGGGAAGGTATTCCTCATTAGGAATTTTTGCCTTCTTTAATTACAGTGGCTTAGTTGGTGTTCCCGAGTTCAAGGATTCTGCGTCGTTTCAACCGGTTTATGCAATCAGGTAGTGTGAGCTGGACTGCCAGATGGTTATGATGGTTCTCCAATCTGGTTTTACATTTCTTTAGACATGCCTTGATTTCAGGGATGATTCAGTTGTTAAGACATCAACCGGAAGACGTCCACTGTTGAACAAAGACCTCTCCAATAGAACGCCACAACGATTGGCAACCTGCCGCTTGCATCCACCGGTTACCCGCGACCTTAACGATGTCGTCGGTCCATCTGGTGGGAGGCCTACCAACGCTCCGTCTTCCGGTTCGTGGTCGCCACTCGAGAACCTTTCTTCCCCATCGGTTGTTGGTTCTTAGAGCGATGTGACCTGCCCATAGCTGCAGTGCAATTCCGAAAACATTTCGATCAAAACCACTCTGTTCGTATTCTTCTTACTTGGAAATCAGTTTACGCTTACAGTATAAAGATGACAAGAATAACATTTAGTACCTACCTAGTCGTGATCGACACTGATCGGTCATGACATTACTTGAATCAGCCCTCTGGTTGGTAATTTAATTTTTTTTTTCTAAGTCATACTTAGATTTTATTTGCAGGTATATAATTATGGTTACAAAAGTGCCCGTTGTTGTTATTGTTGTTGTTATAAATAAACAACTATGACATGCAAATTTTTGGTTTACAATTAAATTGGTTAAATTGGTACATGTAACACGTACATGAGTCAATTTTTACCTATAGGGGATCGGAACTGTGTCTCCGAAACACAGGCTATTTTGTAGCCTAGCTAGGAGAACAGAGCTTCATCCACCATATTGTAGACTACAATTCTGTGTTACCTATTATTTAAGAAAACAAATGCGTGTAAATCTAGAATCTGTTGTTGAAATAAATAAGTTATTATTATTGAAATTGAAACTGAAGGAAAAAATTCTCAATTAACCAATCAATTAACCCTTGAAAGAAGTTCTTTAATTTAGTCAGGAACCTTGTTTTCCTGAATATACATAGGACAGCAACTTCACCTATATGGTTTTTGTTTAGGTAATATTCATTTGCTTTGTTCATAATTAGAGACGAACATACTTACATACATACCCTTCTTTTAGCAGTACCCTAGTCAGGGAAGCCAAAAATGTTCAACATTCCACTAAATTCCTTTCGAAACATCCTCTCAATTTTATCCTATTATCGAGCAACAAAACGCCATTCTAACATAATTTAAGGGATAGCATTCTTCCAATTTTCGGGGGTCGTATCGATTTGGACCCTAAAGCGTTACCTCCTTATAGAGGTCAATTTTTGGGACCCGAAGGTCCCAATAGATACTGTGATTGCTTGAATTTATTTCGTGATCGTTCAGTGATAATGTGATTTTATTTTATGTGCAGATTACCGTTTATTACGGCTTTATTTTTTTTGTTTAAGTAGGTGTGAAATTTTTAAAGTAATCCATCGGTAAGAAATTTTGTCTTGCTGTGTTCGATAGGGTATGTCTGACGGATTAAAAATTAATATTAATGACAAGACATGAGATGACGAGATGATGCTCACATGAGCGTGCGCTCCATCAACACTTTCATGTTACCTTCTAACTCTTAGGTACGATTCAGACCAACCGGCTCGCGTCGCCGCATCCGAACGGAGCCATACGCGTGCCGCGGTAGCCGTACGCGTACCGCGGCAGCCGACAGCAAAGACAATCATAATGTCTCAACTAAAGAAATTAGTTTTTCTTCCGTATCCATTTTTGAAACTGTCGCTTGAAGAACATAACTTGAATGATTCGTTAGTTGCTGCACCGTAATCTCCGTTCGTATTCCACGACGCACGGCCGACCGGCTCCGAACGGACCCGACGGCAGCCGATCGAATGCCGACAGCGCCGTTCGGAGCCGGTCGGCCGTCGCGACAGCCGAATGAATTCTGCGACACGTCGCGACGCGTCGCGGGATGCCGACGGAGGTAACTATGCGTAAGTTGCATGCAAATATGAACTGTAATTACTGTTGATACATTTCAATGTTCTTTACCGCATTGTAAAATGCCGCCCGGCCCGATGCGAGCCGGTTGGTCTCAATCGTACCTTAGAGCTCTTACACATCCGCGACACTGTGCCGCGACAGCTGTCGCCGACTGTCGGTGACGCTCGATCGCGGTACCCGTCTGGTATCTGTGACGACCGCTCGCGAATGCTGTCGCGGCACTGTGTCTTATATCTGTAAGAGTTCTTAATAATTATTATAAATGTACAAGTCAATGCTCGATATCTTTATTGCTCTTTGAAATATACATATTTGTTGGTGGTAGGTGTTTAGTTAGGATCATTATGGACCCTGTCGGCCACAGCAATAGGAAAAAAAAGAGAAAACTGTTTTAAGAAAATATTAAATTAACGTTTATAAACTTAATTACAATATTTACACAATAGTTAAATATATACAGAACTTATACATTTTATAAGCAATGTATGGCTCATTAAGGTTTCAAAAAACTCGTCCGCATGGCTCTCAATGGGACAAGTGCCCAAAAGGCTAGCAGCATTACCTGCCACGTTTGTTGTATTTCGGATTTTTAACAATCACACTATATCAGTTGAACAGAATAAGCTGTTATAGTGTACTAGCTTTGGCCCGCGACTTCGTCCGCGTGAATGTCGGTTATCGTGGATGCAGACGAAGTGGCAGACTAAAAAGTAGCCTATGTCCTTCCCCAAGGCTGAGGCTATCTTCATGTCAAATTTCATTAAAATCGGTTTAGCCGTTTGATCGTGAAAGCGTAACAGACCGAGTTACTTTCGCATTTATAACATTAAGTATGGATTAAGCTAGATATATTGATCTAGTTTAATACATAGGATTATAAATCACGTTTTTGCTTTCCCGTGCTATTATTTAGAACTTTGGTTAAATCTCAAGTCTACGCAGACATATCTAGCCGCAAACAAAGGCTAATATTAAAAAAAATATGTATTGTTTGTTTTGTTGTACCATAATTCTTCCAATGTTATTTTTCAATATTACGAATATCGTTATTCATACTTATCTTGCACAAAATCCCTGAAAATATACTCCATAAATTACTTCAGAAAGAGGAAAGTGAGTTATAGGGATCAAATTAAATACGGGTAATTTATTTTCATGCTCCGTGTTCCTCAAGAAATAAGATAATTTTCTTTACTTAGCCCGAAGCTTTGTTATCAATATTCAAGCAGGCAGTCCACTAAATAGGATTAGTATTATTTACTAGCAGTGGAGCCCTTTAGTCAGGGTCTTATGGCTAAGTAAAAGGATCGACGTTCATGGTCAGTCTATGCTTGACGCGGTCGACCGTGGATGGGTGACTAGAATTATGTTTAGTAATGTTGAATAACTAATTAATTTTTTTTCAATTTCTTTTCAGTTTTTATATAAAGTTTACTTTTGACGCAGTCGGGTTTTTTATTTTTCTAATTATTTTTTTTTGGAATCCTTAATATGAGCTCTTTATTTTGATACCCACATTGCAAAGTCAAAGTCAAAGTCAAATAATTTATTTCAATTAGACCATTATAAGGCACTTTTGAACGTCAAATGAGAAAAAAATATTGATTCTAGGTGCCCATTCCAAAAGGTAGTTTTGTATGGAGAAGATGGGCAAGAAACTCCATACTTACTCTTTTAAAAACGATGTTAACAATATTTGCATTTACAGGAATTATATAATTATACGTGAATACGATGTACCTTGCATAAAAACACTAGGTATTTGAAAGTGTGTACAAAGTATCACAGATTAAGGAATGACAGACTAAGTTATATGTACATAGATACACAGTGTTCACATATTATTATAAATGTTGAAACAGTAGACGACCACTCCTTATATTAACAAACAATGAATCAGTATGTGAGCCTAAGCAGTGAATAAAAAAGAGTCAAATATATATATGTACATATTTATTTTATGCAGATATCGAAGAAAAAAATATTTTTATTACGTGATTTTTATTTTTCAATGATTACTGTGATGATATACATTTTTAGAATCCTAAAAATAAGTCCTTGAATTTGATACCCATAATAAAGCTTTAGAAAAAAAATTTTTTTTTTAAACTTCCAACAATGGCATTTCCCGGCTGCCTTGTTAATTTATTATTTTCGTCACGTATCTAAGAACACTTGGAGTAATGAGACGAATCTAACGATACTCTAACAAAATATATCCGTTCAGTAGTTTGGAAGATATCAGGTAATAAAGAATATTTTATTTTACCGGCGCGAAAAACAACCCTTTCCTTGCAGTCGGGGTAATAAAAAAAAGCAAGAAACTCTATGGACACTCTTTTTAATCAAGTTTTTACAATATCCTGGTTACATTATTCTTACTTCTATATGTGAAATCAGTAGGCATTAAGTCCGCCTTTGGTACCTTTGTGCATGAAATATAAATAAATATTAAAATAGTGTAGGTAATGAGCAATCCAAAACATTTAATAATAAAGATAAAATAGAACGAAAAACAAAAAAAAAACAAAATCAAAATCGGTTCATCCGTTCGGGAGCTACGATGCCACAGACAGACACACACACACACACACACACAGACACGTCAAACTTATAACACCCCGTCGTTTTTTCGTCGGGGGTTAAAAATATCTACCAGTGCGAAGCCGGGGTGAGTCGTTAGTCCATATTTAAGACGGTACCCTGAGCATTCGTTCCCTCTTCGCCGCGCAAGAGATACAGTAGCGAATACGCTCAGATTTTAGAATTAAATCTTTATAAAATCACATTTTGGGATTTTGAAAAAAAAAAATCTACCAAAATGTTCATTAATAAGTTTCCTATCCATTAGTGTTAGCAAAAAAATTAATTAATGGTTACTTGCCGAGGAGATGCATATTTTCAATCATTATTTCTCATTTCTGTGGTTTCGTTGTGAGGAGATTAGTTAAATATTATACTTCGTAAACAAAAATAAGATCTTGTAGCGGAGCGCTGACAATGCGGCGAAGCGTTTTTAGCAATCAGATATGAATAAAAGAGCTGGAAATGCTTTTAGGAAAAATGAAAAACAAGAAATGAACAAGAAAAATCTATCTGACAAGTGACAACTAGCATTTTCAAATTAAGAAATTTACTCTACTAAACTTTATAATATAGCACTGCAGCTGCACAATACCAAAGAGGCTTTAACAGATCTACCATTTTGGAGTCAAGATTATGTATAAATTTAATCAATTTTTTATTTGTTAATATTTCTTTTGGATATATAGAGTATTTAGGTCCGAACAAAAAATGGCTAGCGCTGCGTTTTGCACAAGTAACTCTGCCTGTTACGCTTTCACGAGGAAACGGCTGAACCGATACTGATGTATGAAAATAGCTTGAACCCTGAGGAAGGATGGATAGAGGATATATGCTACTTTTAAATCCACGACTTTGTCTGCATCCGGGTTAACCGACATTCTCGCGGACGAAGTCGCGGGCAAAAGCTAGTAAATAATAAAAAAGTAGGTAAAGAGTAATCTAAAACATTTAGTATTATTATTATTATTTATTATTAAGGGTTTGCCAACAGCTTCTGTATACATTACATCTTAGGTATAATTTTTAGAAGTAACGGACTTATACAATCGCCAATTACAGGCCAACCAGCATGTTAAAAATTTAGACAACACTTATAAAAATAATAATATTTCAGAAACTAAAACTATTATAAAAAAAACCGGACAAGTACGAGTCGGAACTCGCCCACCGAGGGTTCCGTACATATTTGTAGGTACATATCCATATTTCTATACTAATCCATACCTACTATCCATACTTTAATATACTTAATATTATAAATGCGTTTTTTGCGATATAAACGGCCGTATCTTTTTTTCACGTTAACATAGAGGGTTGATGATTTTTTACAGCATCAAGGGACCGTAGACTTGGGTATATGGTTTTAATTTCAATTCGATACCTTCAGGCGTTCCAGAGATAAAGGGTCTTGACAGACAGACAGACAGACAACAAAGTGTGATCCTATAAGGGTTCTGTTTTTTCCTTTTAGGTACGGAACCCTAAAATGTAGGTAAAGAGTAATCTAAAACATTTATTACAAAAAAAAAAAGATGAAATAGAACGAGATTAATTATATTTTGGAAGGTTATAGGTTTTATTAGTGCTGCCCGTGCGAAAACGGGGTAGTTCGCTAGTAACATATTATAAAATTTAACTAAAATGCCACAGGATTTCCAATACGAAAACTGGCAGGAAAAGAATACTATCTTTTGCAAGCTTTACTGAAATACGAAAAGAAAAAATAGTAAATGATCTTTTCCTAGACTTGAAATATTAGAAGGGATATTCATTTTCAAGAAGCTTCAGTAACAACATCTGGTACCTAACTCGGATTATAATATGGTAGGTATTTAATACCTGGCAATGAAGAAACAAAGAGTGATGAGATATAAGAACTTCTGCCCGCGACTTCGCTCGTGTGGAACTCGAATGATCACTATTCCTATCTTTACATATAATAAATTTTAGTTTCTGCTCGTTTGGGCTAATCTTTGGTTAACTCTATTTTATTAAAAAAAAATCTAGCCGACGAAAAAAAATCGCGTCAACCAACAAAAACTCTTTCACTGTCGGTTATCGTGGATATAGACGAAGCCGCGGATTAAAAAGTGGGTTTGCAGCTTGACCTGTAACAATTTTCATCAAAATTAGAGCTGTACTTAAGCAGTGAAAGCGATACAAAACTAACTCACTGTCGCATTAATTTGCAATATTAGTAAGGAAGTATTCATGGACTAGCAACCCGACTCGGCTTCGCCTGGGCCTATAGCCTTCCTCGATACATGGACTATCCAACACAAAAAGATTTTTTCAATTCGAACCAGTAGATCCTGAGATTAGCGCGTTCAACCAAACAAACAAACAAACTCTTCAGTTTTATAATATTAATATAGATATACACGCGTTCCACGACCTAAGTAGAGAACATATTCACATAGGTACCAAATGAGACCCCAAAGTACGGTCAGCAAATAGCAATCATGGTCGTTAGACAGAGTTGAAGTTTACTTAGATTTTTCAAATGAAATCCATTTTAATTAATTGTGATTAATCAGTTCAATAAAAGTTTTTTCAGACCATCCATCGACTTCTAAAACTCTATTTAGTTTAGCTTTTACTTTTTTTGTAAATATGTGAACACTATGTACCTATCTAGATAGGTACATAACTTTGCTATCATTCCATAACTTGTGATACTTTGTACCTACTTTAATATAGTGTGTTTTATGCAAGGTACATAATATAATTCCTGTTAATGCTAATTATTGTAAACATCTGTTTTATTTAAAAATAGTAAGTATGGAGTTTCTTGCCCATTCTTCTCCATACAAAACTACTTTTTGGAATGGGCAACTAGAATAATTTTTTTCCTATTTGAGGTTCAAAAGTGCCATAATGGTTGTAAATCATAATTGAAATAAATGATTTGACTTTGACTTTGACGTTTTTGTTGACTGTACCTTTTACATCCAAGACCTAAGTATGATATTGAAGTACACGTAGGTATACCAAACGACATTGATAACCCAAAGTACGTACCGATAACACCTTTCACCTAAAAGGGAGCTAACATAAAGATACCAAGTAACAATGTACTACATTCTTATAGTCCGAGATGCTAGAGTCTCTAGAACTACGCCATTCTGGCATGGCTGAAATTTTAAAAATAGATGAGTATGACATGAAGATGGAATGGGTATCAGTTTAGATGTTCTACAGGATATCGTAATAAACCATGGCAACTCTAACAGTATCTTAAGCATGATTGCGAGTCGCCTGGACTGAGTGTGGTCACTGTTGTGCCGTCTCTCAAGGGATGTCGTAATAGTGACCAAGTTTTGATAATTCTTGTTTTGTTTGCCTTGTTTCTGTTTAGTGTCTGTGCTTACTAACATAGTCGTTTTTTAACTAACTATCTTGTTGAGTCTTAGGTACTTGAATAAAAAAAACTGATCAATCGGGGGACCCCCGTAAGGATCGAAGTTCCTTACATACGTGTCTGTACAAAAAGAAAAAATATAAAAATTATAATATATCACGAGCAGGAGTACGCCACAGCAGCTCGATACACGCACACATACACACATGCATTTCGTTACGTGACGCTTTCTACTAATTCGCTCTAACTTCGTTCCAAAAAAATTTACTGTATTCTATATTATGGTTTTACTATATGCTTTAAACTTCCGATCATTAAAGTGTTTAGCTATAGTTATGGCCCTCGTTAAACGGCTGGTAATAATAATAACAATAATAATCCACCCTCATGATCTAGAACAACCTCACATATACACAGAAGCGTCAAATAAGTGCCTCAAATTAGACAATTTATTCCCAGAAACTGAAGGATTTATAATAGCTATCCAAGACCAGAACATATTACCAGAATTTACATAAAATATATTACCATAGACCCTACAGTAAGTAACAAATGATAAATGCCGGAAATGTCACAGTCAAACCAGAAACCATCCAGCACATTACAGGCGTATGCACTACACTCACAGACACAATCTGGTAGCAAACATTTCTCATAAAAACTGGCCAAGTGCGAGTCCACATTTATTCGTCTTCCACATTTATTGTGCGAACTGCCAGACTGTGGAATTCACTGCCCGCCTCTCTATTCCCCGATACATATAATCTGGGTATCTTCAAGGCACGAGTGAACCGGTTTATTCTAGGCAAGCGTGCTCCACCTTAGGCCGCGTCATCACTTAAGATCAGGTGAGTTGCGGTCAAACGCAAGCCTATAACAATATATAAAAAAAAGCCGGACTTGCGCACGAAAGGTTCCGTACCATTATCTATAGAACATTAGACATCGAGCAAAAACTCGGCAAAAAATCACGTTTGTTGTATGGGAGCCCCCCTTAAATATTTATTTTATTCTGTGTTTAGTATTTGTTGTCATAGCGGCAACAGAAATACATTATCTGTGAAAATTTCAACTGTTTAGCTATCGCGGTTCTTGAGATACAGTCTGGTGACAGACAGACGAACAGACAGCAAAGTCTAGTAATAGGGTCCCGTTTTTACCCTTTGGTTACGGAACCCTGAAAACTAGCACCACACACTCACACACTCTACTATCTGTTATCTTTGACATCTCTGACATCGGTGACGTGGGTCTAGCTACTTTGGGATCCTAGACTATTAGTCTGAATAGTATTTCAGAAGACGTTACTGACAACCACGGTGTCAAGATAAAAATAACGGTCTTCCGCCGCCATTTTGGATGTATGACGTAAATAGTTTCAGAATATTATGTGGAAAATGTCAAGATTGTGATGTTTTTTTTTTGTTTATTTACGATCAGTAAACAGCCAGCAATAATTATATTCGAGTAGTTTGAATTTTTGACGTGTTAACGTCTTGTAAATCGATGAACAGCGGCTGCACGCACGAAAAAGTGTCACGTTCCGCCTGAGCCTGAGAGCGCGGAACAAGCGATAGAGAGGCACGACCGGCCCAAGCAATAAGCTCCGCCCACTTCGACGGAAGCCATTATTTGCTTATGTTATATATGTTAGCCATAATGTTTCTTTAAGACGTTATCACGTAAAACTATCGTCCGTAAGCAGACTTTACAGACAATTTTTTTTTAATTTACTTGTATTGGAATATCATCATCAGCTAAATAAAAGCTCTATGGATCGATTCGTTCATGAATGGGTGCTCATTCATTTCATACCAAGACTCTTCCGTGCCTCGGAAAGCACGTAAAGCCGTTGGTCTGGGCTGTCATGAATCTGTGTAGTTGCTCCATCCAAAAGGTAGTTTCGTTTGAAGAAGAACGGCCAAACAATTCCATATTGACGACACGGTTGGCGCAATGGCTGAGCAATTGACTGCTGCGCAGCGTGTTGCGGGTTCGATTCCCGCCTAGGGCAAATATTTGTGTGATAAGCACTAGTGATTGCCTTGTGTCTGGGTATTGTTTATCTATTTATGTACGTATTTAGCACCCTGTCTGACACCCATTAGTACAGGGTCTCCTTACTTTAGGGTCCCCACATATTATTATTACTTGACTCTTGTTATAAAACGTTTTACAATATTTTGTATCTAAGCACATTCATTAAATTAAATAATACATTCCTAACAATATTATATATCAGCCTATTGCCGTCCACTGCTGAACGTAGGCCTCCCCCAGAGATCGCCAACCAACCCGTTCTTGGGCAACCCGCATCCATCCGCTGCCAGCCACCTTCTTTAAATTGTCGGTCGATCGTGCCGCAGGGCGTCCCACACTACGCTTGCCCAAACGCGGTCTCCACTCTAGAACGTGTCTGCTCCATCTACCGTCTGTCCGTCTGCAGACATGGCCGGCCCACTTCCACTTTAGCGTGCTAATTCGATGCGCAACGTCGGTAACTTTAGTTCTCTGGCGGATGACTTCATTGCGAATTCTATCCACCAGAGAAACTCCTCCTCAGATATATATAACAATATTATAAATTCAAAGGTGACCCTATCTGTCTGTTACGTTTTCATGACAAAACGGCTGAACTAATTTGAATGAAATATGGTATGAAAATAGCTTGAACCCTGAGAAATTACGTAGACTACTATTTAGTACCTACGTAACTTCGCCTACATTTGCGGTGTCCAAAATTCTTGCGTTTATTTTGTAGTATTTCCGAGATGAAATAGAAGATTAAAGAATATAGAATAACATCTTTGATTAGCCCCGTGTCAAACATACAAACAGACACCAAAACCTTTCCAAAAGGGCCCCATTAGCACCCTCTATCTACAGCACCCTAAAAAAACAAAAACCAACTCAGCTCAGTGTTCGAAGCGCCTTGTTATTACATAGTACGAACTGACACGACCCTAATTTGTCATAGTCAGAGTAAACGGGAATCTGGACGAAAATAAACAATGAATAGAAAATACTTCCCAGTCCGCATATTTTTGTATGTACTTGTGTTTGTTTACATGCAAAAATAGTAAAGTATCTCAGATCTTGTGACTAGGTTCTGTACGAGTGTACTAAGTGAGCAACTATTGGATGTGTTTAATGATTGTGAGACAGAACTACACTGCATCACACCATAGTTCGAATTCATTTATTTAATTAATTGATCAAATCCTAACTAATATTATAAATGCGAAAGTAACTCTGTCTGTCTGTCTGTCTGTCTTTTCTTCACGCCTAAACTACTGAACCGATTTGTGTGAAATTTGGTACAGGGTAAGTGTGAACCCCAACAAAGGACATAGGCTACTTTTTATTCGACTTCGGCTTCGACTTCGTCTGCGTCCGCGACAACCGACATATACGCGGACGAAGTCGCGGGCAAAAGCTAGTATTAAATAAATAAATAATTAGAGATCCAATAATTAATAATAAAATAAACAGAAGCTACACAATTACATGCATGTTAACTTAAACAGGGACAATATACGAGTATGTTTGTGCTTCCTATCTTGATAGGTACAACAAGTTTGATAGGAATTAAATCATTAAAATGAATCAGAATACAAAATACGAAAATCATAGAAAAGGGATCAAAATGAAAAACAAAACAATAAAAGTACAACATAATATTACAATTGAATTGTAAACAAATTCATTATTAATTAATAATCAGAGAATAACCTAATCAACAAAACTATGACTTGTACGTCTTTTTTAAATATTGGTAACTAGCGACCCCGCCCCGACTTCGCACGGGCCTATAGCCTTCCTCGGTAAATAGAGAGAATCGGGTTTCATGATGGAATTTAAACTTTAGATCATAAATCACATTTAAAACGTACATTTAAAATTGGAAATCAAAATTATAATTAATAAAATTAAAATAAAATCATAACATTAAATTATTATTATTATTAAATTATTGTTAATCGTTATTATTATAATTGGAAAAATAAATATTAAATTGAAGTTATATGTTAAAATTATAATTATGTTACAATTATTATTATCTCAACGCCATTATTATGCTAAAACTATGATTAGCTATGTTAAAATTTGTATCATATAAAAAATATTGTGTTAAATTATTATTATGTTGCCGTGCCCTAACCGGGTTTCATGTTGGAACTAACACTATTATAACAACTATATGTACACACATGAATGCAATAAAGACATTTGATTTGATTTAGACTATCCAACACAAAAATATTTTTTCAATTCGAACCAGTTCAACCAAACAAACTCTTCAGCTTTATAATATTAGTATAGATTTGCATGTAATATCCTTATCATTATGCTTCGATACTACGTTATACTGCCCACAGAGCTTTAGCAAAAAGGCGAAGTGTCCGAGCTTTGTTTTGGATCTCGGTATATGAAAAAGGTTATAGTTGCATTTCCGCGGCAAGCTAGATGGTGCACTTATTTGCAGCTTTCCAAGAAGATCGCTACAGTCAACAACCCCGTTGTACAGTTTGTGAAGAAAGAGACCTAGAACTTTTCCAACCACCCAAGAGGACATATTATAACATTGTAGTCTTAGGTCGTCGCTCCTATTTTGTTTTGCCAGAGAATCTTTATTGCAAAGATGGAATACAAACTTTTCAAGCGTTGTAAATAATATCGTAGTGCGGATTCCATACTAATATATTCAAGGAGTGGGCGAACCGATGTGTAGTATAATTTAATTATATTCGAGGTTTTGGAAAACTCTTTGTTATTACGCAGGACAAATCCGAGAACCTTGAACCCTTTAGAGGTTATATTTATAATAATTATGTCTATCGAATGCCAGTTTCTTGTGAAATACAATTCCCAGGTCACGAACTTCTGTGACTTCATGTAGTGATTGCTGGTGCAATGTGTATTTTGTTGGTTTGCTGTGTTTTATTGTGGTAGAATTGCATACAGTGACATTAATTAAGAGACATTGAGCGACATTTTATTTACTCTACACCACCCCATTATTCTATCGAGACCAGCCTGTAAAAGTGCAGAATCTGGTCACTATTGGTTTCATAATTTTATCGTCATCTGCAAGCAGGTTCGCCGTGTGGTGGCGGCCGCGAATAGCACCACCCCATTTCTACCCGTGGGTTTTGTAGACGGCGACAAAGGGATATTGACCAGAGGATGGGCTGCAGCATCCTTCTGAGTACAATAACACTTACTGCAATCGCCAACATGCATCGGCCAAGCATGGCGATTACGGCTGAAGCTCTTCTTGGGGGAGACCTATGCACAGCAGTATGCGTCTAAAGGTTGTCATGATGATGATGATGATGATGAAGCAGGTAGAAACTTGAATGCTTAAACATGACATAATATCGTTAATGAAGATGTTAAAGAGGATAGGGCCTACGTTCGATCCTTGCGGGACTCCCGATTTATCTAGAAAAGTGGTGAATGTACGCTTATTATAACACGACATACAGTCCGCAACTTTGTATATACATAAACTTCAGAATTAGGCCAAAGTCTTAAATTATCCCACGGGAGCACAAACTAGGATAAAAATTATTCTATTTTTTAAGCTGAACTAATATCTGTATGTATACCAAATTTCAAACGATTTCGTCTAGCCGTTTAGAAGTAAGAGAGTAATAAACATTTTTTCTGCTATACTCACACACTATCGAGTTTATATTAGTACTAGATTCGCAAAAGGGGGCGGCCAAGGTACCGTTTTAAAAATATCATCATCTGCCTATCCTTTGCCCAAGTATGTTGGGGTCGGCCTCCAGTATGCAGCTTAATACCAGTGCTTACATAGAGCGACTGCCTATTTGAACTCCACAACCCAGTTACTGGGTAACACAAAACCCGTTGGTAAAACTGGTATTCAGACTTTCTGGTAATCGACCTGACTATCTGGATCGACTGTCAAAGATCTCCGAATGAAAGTTGAGACCAACGGTTTTAACTGCTTTCTCAGGCACCGAAGGGTCACTGTGTGAAATATATGGCCAACCATCCAGCTTAACCGTGACTGATCGATCCGTATTACTTCTACTTAGCCACGAGCCCCCTCCCCCCTCCGTAGCCCACCCCACCGTTATAAAAATAGAACAGGAAAAATGACTCTAATTCAATTTCGCGGTTTTAATAAGTCCCTTACAAAAATAATCCCTTTGGGGAAGTTGAAAGAATTAAATTGTTTGACTCAAAATATTATTTTGACCATTCAATTGTTTTATTTGCTTTTATATATTGGACCTCTGGTTCCAGAGGGGATTACAGGTCAACAGTTCTAATGTTAGGTCGATTTTTTTTTATTTATTTGCTTTTTTATTTTCTAAGTAACTGGGTTGTCACTTAAAAGCTGAAAATCTTTGACATTCGTTTTAAGTAGTCAGAAGCTAGAAAATCTGACAACCAGTCTTACCAAGAGGAATCGTGTTACCCAGAAACTGGATTGTTGAGATCAGGTAGGCAGTGATCGCTCCATAAAAAACACTGGTATTTAGCTGCATCCGGTTAGACTAGAAGCTGACCCCGACATGGTTGGGAAAAGGCTACCGCTAGGAGATGATAATGTTTTTTTAAAGTAAGTAAATTGAATTCTAAACTAATATTATAAAGAGATAAGATTGATTGTTTGTGGATGGTAATATTGGGCAGTCAGTACTGAACAAATAATCCGTTCAAAACAAAGAACAAAGATTCAAAGAATTATTGCAATCCAACCAGTGTTCGATTACAAAAATTCTTTCACTGATAGAGAGCTGCGCTATTGACGAGTGTCATAGGATATATTTTGGTATATTTGACTTCTGCAGAGACGAAATTGTTTAAAATTAGTCCTTTTTTTTCTCTTTAGCGTATACTGCCCCACTACTGGTTTCTCTCAAGTTGTGGAACTTTTGTCCCGCGCTACATCGAACCAGCCCTCGTGGGACGCATCCAGGTCATCTCACCACCTCTTTCTGGGCCGTCCTCGGCGACGCCGTCCATCTTCAGATATCCATTGCGACACTGTCGCCCGGCGGTCTCACTGCATGCGGCTGACGTGACGCACCCAATCTCATTTGAACCTGGCAGCTTTTTTGGTGGTATGAATAGTGCGGCAATCGAACGGGAACGGGCGCTGTTAGTAGAGATTGGTCAACTCTTAACTGCCATGACTTTTTTTTCTTCTTTAAATCCTGATTCTTTTTTTTAATGCATTGTATTGGTCTTTACCTGCATTGTTTTCACATATAGAAGCAACGTGAATAACGTAATCAGTATTTTGTAAAAACTTGATTTAAAAGAGTGTCCGTGGGGTTTCTTGCTCGTTCTTCTCCATAGAGACCTACGCTACGTTTTGCAACGAGCAACTAGCTTCATTTTTCTGACTAACTGACTCTTTGAAAAATCAAAAGTGCCTGTAAATGGTTTAATTGAAATAAATGCTTTGACTTTGACTTTGAACCCGCGACTCGAAGCGCAACAGTCAATCGCTCAACCACTACGCCAACCGTGCCGTCAAAGTCCTCGATTGTAGAAAATGTCGAAAAAAATCATGCCGACTGGGAGCTTTTAATGACATGCTCTGCGTAAACCAATAGAATGCGAAGCCGGGTTGGGTCACTAGTGTATCTATGTATTGAAATACTTACACCTTATACAGTCAGTCCCGCGCCCAACCATGATGACGGGCAATATTTTAACACCGGCAAGAGCTATTACCGTATCTTGATATAATTATGAGATAGTTAGGTACGTTTTAGGTGCTAGGTAACGCCAATGACCTTGACGCACAAATTCCATACATTTTCAGCGGAATTTCTTAATATTATTATTATTGTAGATTGAAAACAACAACGGATTAACTTACTGTGTTGCCGGGTTCGTCCTACTAGTTTCGATGGCATACGGCCACCTTTCTCAAGGAGTTCCACAGGATGACACACCGCCCGTCGCGTTTCTGCGGACACAGTGAGTTGATCCGTTGTTCTCAATCAATGATGTGATGTGATACTCACGTTTCGATCAATGGAAAAATTATTAATATTCTTTTCCATATCCCTTTAAATGTCTAGAAGCCAAATATTGGTCGTATGTCATTATTTAACTATTGTGTCTCCAACAGTTGAGCTCATAGATAGATTAGCCGTGTGGCGACAGCTGCGAATAGCACCACCCAATTGCTACCCTTGGATGTCGTCGAGAGTCACAGAGGGATATTCACCAGAGGTTGGGCAGCAGCGTCCTTCTAAGTACCACAACACCTACGGCGATCGCCAACATGCATCGGCCAAGCATGGCGATTACGGCTGAACCACCCTTTGGGGGAGACCTATGCCCAACATTGGGTCCAACATGATGATGATACATGGATGGATTGTGTGAAGAATGATATGAAAGAGAAGACAGTCAGTGATTGAATATAAGTTGACAGGACGGAATTTAAGAAGAAAACGTTTGTACCGACCCCAAGTAATATGGGATAAGAGCAGGAAGACAATGCTGATGTTTAAATAATACATATAATTGTTTATGGTTATACTCATGATATCAAGAAAAACTAAGTTTTTGTACCATTTTAGTTTTTTATAAAAAAATATAAGGCTCAATATTTAATTGCCACTAATATTTTATTTTTGATTCAGAGATTGTAAGTACAATTCATTGCACTTGCACAGTTATTTCGCGGTACCTAGTACGTAGAAGTCAGTTTTGTACACTGAATACGACAAAATCGTCATTTTTGCTAAATTCAAATGGCCATGAATAATTATTATTCATAATTATTTAAAATGTCAAGCAGTAGAACTACCTTTTTTATCTGATGAAAATAGTAATAAAATTCGTACTAAAAAAACAATAAAACACAATTCCAGAAACTATAAAATCTAAAGTACCCCTTATTCAATGCAAATTCAACCCTTAAAATATAAAAGACATCAAACTGAAATTGGCGTAGCGGCTCTACGAGATATCGTAGCCCCTCTACGAGATTTCGTAGCGTCCCGTAGCATCCAGCTACGCGCATCTACGGACTTTAGTTACATTCCGAGCGTCGAAGAGTCCGGGTGTTCGCGTCTCTCTCTCACTTCCAAACTCTTTCTTGTGAAAAAATAAGTCTTTTCTCTACTCGTCTTGAAGCAAAATAAATATATTACGTGGTTAAGTGTCGTTTGTGCTAATTTCTTTTTTTAAATATTTTTTTCAAACCGTTTGTTATCGTGCCTCCGTTTGTTATGTAATGAGTGAGTATATAAGTTTTTGTTTATGTAAAATAACTTGGATGCCTCGTTTCATGTATGAAATGACGAGTGTTTCCAGGTAATTTTTTTGTGTACCACGAGTTTTTGCCCAAAGTACTTTGTTTGATTAAATATTTAGGGATGGCGTTTAAAATTTTTCGGGTGCCTGTTTTTAATTAAACTTTAAGGTTTTTAACTCGTTTTACGGTTACTAATATAATGTTTTGTCATAAACATTGTTATGGTTTCAGATTTTAATTTTTCTTTTGATGATTTTATTTACTTGATTTCATATACCATTTTTAAGAAAACTATTTAATTACCTAAATATGAAGCTTCTATGTCTATTATAACGATACTGAAAATAATTTATGGACACGTTAATGGTTTCGGCGTTTCGCCCCCAAGGGACGCATCCGTGGGAATTGTCGGTAGAGCGATACGCCAAATTACAAAATAAAAGTTTAATTTTTGAATTCACATCTGTCATAATTAAGTTTTGTTTTTTAGAAGTGAATAATATTTGTTTTTTTTGTTAAAACCTACGACCCCTCTGATCTAAATTAATTGTGCAAAGAGAACAAAGCCTTTTATTTATATACTACTGTATTTTGATCTAGATTTCAAAAATATGTATCGACCTACAACATCAGTGTTGCAAAAAGCATTCAAATTCTCCTCAACATGAGTCTCTCTGCTCAAAAGCAAAAATACTTACCCTGTATTTTTTTCTCACAGACGATAAAATGTTACTTATAAAAAAGATTAAAAGTAAACCTACACAATTAAAATATAAAGTTATTATCTCACGAGGTTTATCTCCAAGTACAAATACTGACATACAAACAAAACAATATTTATCCCAAAAAATTAAATTGGTAAAATATTAATATTCATTCAAGTCTTACTAATGTATGTCCACTCTCTGTCTGTCTAGCTTTATAGTCTTGTTTACAATATTAGATAACTGTCTTGGGATAACCGTGACGGGACTACTGAACCAGACACGACAGACACTCATGTTAATATCCATAATCTTGCTTATTAATATAATTCATATCATCAAAAAAATACCTGTCTATTATTGTTTTACTGCAGAGCAAAGGCCTCCTCCATACAGAGAAGGAACGAGCATTGATTACCATGCTTGCTCATGGCGGGTAGTCGATTTCAGGCTTATATTAAGTTCAGGTTTCATCACGATTTTTTCCTTCACCGACGTCAGTGAAGTCTAAGATTAACTTAGAAAGTACATAAATGAAATTAAGAAAGTTACATTCGTACTTGCTCGTGCCTAGTATGAGTAATAATCTGTATTAAAAAAACACCTTTCGAAAACCAAAGTTACTTATTTTTCCCATTTTCTTATTTTATTTGAGACCATAATTGGAAAGGAATTGGGGGGGCCTAGCCCAGGAGTGGTACAGAAACAGCTAGCAAAAAAAGAACTGGGAACATTATGGTTACGGAGACATTAAAGTAGAATCTATTCTAATATTATAATTGCGAAGGTAACTCTGTCTATCAGTTAAGTTTTCACGACAAAACCACTAACCGGTTTGATAAAATATCTTGAACCCTGGGGAAAGACATAGGCTACATTTAATTGTCTTCAAATAAAGGAGGTTCTCAATTCGATAACTACATTTTTTTTTATTTAATAATATATGTCTAATATATGTCTTTAATGTTAGACCACGCCAAACTTTTAACAGTTTACTCCTATTTTGATGATTCTTTTTTCATTAGAAAGTGTTTACATCAAAGTTGGTGCCATATAAATTTCATAAAAATATTGCACCGCTAAGGGTGAAGAAAGATTAAGGGATGTCTTCGTTTGTTTCCTAATTCATTTGGTTGATAGGAGAAGAGAGGAAGTGGGCACTAAAAATCGTAAAAAGTATTTTGACAAAAAAGACTACACTGTAAAAAGTAATGCGTGGACAAACGTAAAAAATAATATAAACGTGTCGAATTGAGACCCTCCTTTTTTATTTAATCTACGATTTTGTCTGCATCCGCAAAAACCGACATTCGCGCGGACGACTTCTCGGGAAATAGCTAAAAGGTGTTCTTTATCTTAGTAATTATTGTCATTGATACAATAAATCACGAGGAGGTCTTGCATAATTGGGCAAAGTCTTGCCAAAACAAACGAACCTACAATCGCTAAATAATTCAAGTAATTACATCAAAGTAATCCAACCTGTCTGACCTCCATAACCCAGTTACCGGGTAACACGATACCCCTTGGTAAGACTGGTTGTCAGACATTCTCAATTCTAACTACCCATAACGACTGTCAAAGATCTACGAATGGCAGACGGGACTTACGTGTTTTCCGAGGTATAGAGGGGTGGATGATAACCCATCCACGGATCCACGCGGCAAGCGTAGCTTTGCCGTGGCAGATTGTTTTTATATTCTATCATCATCATCATCAACCCAGCGTTTTCCCAATTATGTTGGGGTCGGCTTCCAGTCTAACCCGATGCAGCTGAATACCAGTGTTTTACATGGAACGATTGCCTGTCTGATCTCCAGAACCCATTTACTGGGTAATACAATACCCACGTTTCGATTAAGATACTCTATTTTTTCTAAATAAATTCGTTTTAGCCCAAAGCGTACCTCATTCTTGACACCTGTGACAAATACACAATATTTATTCAAATCTTCACAAAGAAGAATGGCTAGAAATAATATCTTTTAACAAAATCGTTGCCGAATAAATGTTTCAGTATTTTATTATTCCTTGAAAGAGTGATTAATATAAAGAATCAAACATAAATCGGCTTATCTTGGCTTGTTTTTGTTTCAGTATTATTGTTTGATATTGCAATGAATACTGTTAAATTATTTTTTGATAATAATATTAAGGAAAGTTGTCATGGCTTAGTGGTTAAGGCTATAAAATCGAAATCGGGCAAGTAGGTACTGTGGCAATTATAATAATAATAATATGTGGGGACATTTTCACACACGGCCATCTGACCCCAAACTAGGGAGACCTTGTACTATGGGTGTCAGACAGCTGATATACATACACAAATACATTTTTTTTTTGTAAATACATACATATATAGATAAACAACACCCAGACACAAGGCAAACACAAGTGCTCATCACACAAATGTTTACCCTGGGCGGGAATCGAACCCGCAACACGCTGCGCAGCAGTCGATCGCTCAGCCACTGCGCCAACCGTGTCGTCAAATGATGCAATAGCCATTAGATAATATGTCTATGGTTAAACATTCTGGATGCTTCGAGAATAACTTCAAATCGAAAATGATAGTTTTTCCTATAAATAATAATAATTATCATTGCCTTGTTTTGTAAATTTAATAAAATTATAATATAGTTAGTATTTAATGAATTCAACCGACAGTTAAGTTATTAATGTACGACGTATGCAAACAAACCATGGTTTACCTAAATTGCAATTATCATTGCCTTTGTAAAAAAATTGTACGCCTTGCCAGGTAAAACATGTACGGACTTCATATACCTTTTTTAAGATCTTGCATGCTTCAATTTGTGTGTAAACCCATGTTATGACAAATAAATTATCTTTATCTTTTATCTTTATCTTTATATTATGACCAGACTGTGAGACCAGCTGCCGTCAGGCACGGTCAAGCATCTCACCTCTCGCTAATTATTCTAATATAGTCTTCTAAAAGTCACTCATACGTTATATTTAACGTAGCTTAGATTCCTGGTAGTAACGTAGTCGTTACAGTACCAATGTGGTTTTATCAATTCATGATATACTTTCTAAGTTTTTTTTTTTTTTTTTTATATATCTTTATAGGCTTGCTGATGATGCGGCCTAAGGTGGAGCACGCTTGCCTAGAATAAACCGGTTCACTCGTGCCTTGAAGATACCCAGATTATATGTATTGGGGAATAGAGAGGCGGGCAGTGAATTCCACAGTCTGGCAGTTCGCACAGTTTATCTTAAACATCACTGACATTGGTGAAGGAAAACATCGTGAGAAGACTTGGACTTATAATTTTCTGACGACACGGTTGGCGCAGTGGCTGAGCAATCGACTGCTGCGCAGTGTGTTGTGGGTTCGATTCCCGCCCAGGGTAAACATTTGTGTGATGAGCATTTGTGTTTGCCTTGTGTCTGGGTGTTGTTTATCTATATATTATGTTTGTATTTACAAAAAAAAAAAAAGGAATTTGTGTATGTATATCAGCTGTCTGACACCCATAGTACAGGGTCTCCCTAGTTTGGGGTCAGATGGCCGTGTGTGAAAATGTCCCCACATATTATTATTATTAATTAATATAAGTCTGAAATCACCAATTCGCCTTGAGCAAGCTTGGTGATCAATGCTACAGTCTTCTACCCATATACATACACACACAAACACAACACTATTTACATACTCAAACAAAAGATAAGCGGTATAATTGCGACCTACTTTTATTTTACCTATATTGTTATTTTATTTTATTTGCACTTTTAACTTAAAAATGATATTAAGTGATGGATCTGTTATAAAAATGTGCAACCATTCATTTTGTAAACAAACAAAGCATCTAATTCTTTGCATATACTATGTCAACTTTAAGAACTACCTACAAAGTTTAAAAAAAGAACTAGTCAATAATGTTACGCCTACCCTATAAATGACAATGCCAGATCCTGCCCCACCCATGTACAGAAAAGTAAATTAATGAAAATAATTGTAATAGAACTTTTCTATAGAAAATTGTTTTTCTTTAGAACTTGCGGATTACGAAATACCTACCCACTTGTATTTTAGATAAAATGAGTTTTATCTGATCATAGGTTAAATTATTTAACCTATGATCAGTGTCATTATTGTTTTTAGATTTAAACGGAAACCGCAAGTTCTGCAGTCACTAAGACTAATGTTTAGTTATCAGCAATAAATAAACAGTAAGATGCTACATATTGCACATGACTTTTATTGAGTGGGGCAAAGTTCTATAGAGTTTCTGGCATTGTCCTTTAACTTTCTTTGCTTTGTTATTAATGAATTCATATTCAATACTTAAATGCCATGTAGAACCTATACCGCGACCGAGGAAAACTGTTCCACCGTAATACAGTTTATACTAGTACGGGGGACAGAATGACTCAGTTCCGTATAAACTAACAACCAATTATTATGTACTACATAAAATTAGACTTAACTTAGTTTATATTCTTTGATATAACTGTAATAGAAATATAATGCTATGCAAGGTTGTTAGAAGAGAATCTTCAAAGGTGGGGGTTCTTAGATGATGCCAATCTTCAGTGCCTGTGTGGCGTCTCCCCGCAGACCATGGCCCACCTTCTATCCTGCGCCGCATGCCCTGTCACCTGGGCCTCAAGTCTGCTATTACAATAGTGTCAGAATGGTCTATCATTGATTTCATAATTGTTGATTTTGACAAGTTTGGTAATCTACTAATATAATGGCGTCATTATGACTTTCCAATGGTCAACCAATGACACTCCATTGAAAGAAATGATATAGAATGGTAATCTCGTACATAATGACAAATTAATGACTGACTTGGTTTACGAACTTCTTACTACTTCAGATTGCTTATAACACTTAAAAATAATATGTAAAAATATATATAAATGAAATCTGGCATGAATAAATGTTAAAATTTGTTGACAATGTCATTATAACACAATTCTATTACGAGACCATTGACCGACCAATGATCTACCATTATGGATTTAGCAGATTACGAACTTTTAGCAAAATGACAATGGGATCGTGTTGGAATGACGAAATTATAAAAATAGCAGACTTGGCCCCCAGCTCATGTGCGGACCTAATGACTGCGTCATCGGATGGCGTTGCCCTGGTGCATTCTGGGCCAAACATGGAATCTGACAAGAACAAACACTACTCACACATACACACTCACACATTTACACGCACACATTCACACACATGTAACACTTCCGTGTTTGCTATCGACACCCTAAGAAGAAGGTTGTTAGATTCATTAAGCAAATAAAGAAAGATTTTTTTTCTATGTATTAGAAGATGCCTTATCTCTCTAGTGGGACCGTAATAGGCTGGTATTATTATCATTCATAAATTGTCAGTGTTTTTTGTTGGATAAGGGTCCACAAATTATACTTATGCATATGAAAATAGTGACGATAAATCCGTTACTGCACCTTTTCAATTATATGTTTCATCGAAATCAAGAATCACCCTAAGGTTCAAGATCCTACACTGACAGACTTACGTCATTTAAGTACGGTTCACTTGAAAATACTCAAAGATAAAGGACTATGTTGTTATGAATGTATGCGTACTTGCTAGTTTCACTGCTTGGTGATTTTCAGCTATCATGTGAAAAAAAGGGCCTTACTTGATCCGAAAATATTGTAAGGCACAGAATAAACACTTTCTCTTTTCTTGAAACTATTTCGAATTGACGGCTAACTTTAATTAATACAAAATCTCTTTGGTGAAAAAGTAGTTCTCTTTTTAAATATTTTTGAATAGTGAGCGACCAGGGATCATGGTATTGCAACAAGATAACGCGCCCTCTCACACAGCTTCTAGAACCATGGACTATTTGAATACTATTGGGGTATAAATTCGACCCATCCTCCGTACAGCTCAGACATGCGTTTTTTTTTAATTCCCATTATGAAAAAATGCTTTGTGGGCGAAAATTTATCGCTGCAGACGATGCCGTCGAAGCAATTCGGCGGTTATTTTTCGACCTCTAGCAAGATACATTTATTAAATGTTTCGAAAGTTGATTCACCCGAATGCATAAATGCATTGAGGTTGGAGGGGAATAATCTAAAAAGCTATATATTATAACCTTTTTTCAAATTCTTTTTTCCATTTTGCTAACAATTTTTGGAAAAGCTCACGTATATTATTTAATTTTGTATGATATTGTTGTCAACCATTATTCTTTATTGCTACATATTTTCCATTGGCTATAACTTCAGCCAGATGCCTTTAAAGCATCAAAGCTGCAGCTATGATTTCGGACAGAAGACACTAATATCTTGTATCATTTGCGTTTATTGTTTAATATAGGTCCATAAATGACACTTATGCTAAACTTATGTTAGAATATGAACTAGCCATGCACAGAAATAAGTAAGCAAGCCTACTTAGGCATATTCTGTGTATTAAAAACTATCAGTTGAGATGAAATTCAGAAAGGTATTGAAAGAAAATTGATTAAAATTAATTCAATTAAAAATAGATATGAACATTTTTCGATAGGCAAGTTATCATAGGCATGTTTGTTAATAAATTATATTTGATAAAAAATATGTCTCATCAAGTTATCTGATGGGTGAAGGTCGATCTTCCACGTCTCCTCTACTAGAAGCTGTATTTATGGCATTGGATGGAACAAGCCGAACAGTCCAAATGATGTTAAGTGGCTACCTTTGTCTATAGAAATCAGCGATACTAGAGACCTTGCAGATGCGTTGGCTTCCAAAAACAAAGTTAAAATGTCTCATGTGCCTGTAACACTGGTACCCATACCCTTCAGAACGGAACACAGCAACGTTGCTTTGCGGTAGAATATATAGGTATAATGGTAACTACTAAATTAAGTCTATACAAAATATCAAAATAACAGCTTTATACTAAACTTATAGAAAGAAAGAAAGAAATCATTTATTTGCGAATAATGTAGGTGTATATTAGTTGGAATATTTGTAAGTTGTCCCGATTCATTTTACCTTGCGGCATGCAAAATATTAAATTTGAATTTATTAATATCAATAATATTATTATAATTACAACCACCACAATTATTATTAACAGTTCTACTCAGTATTTAAAAGGTACAGGGGTGTGATTCTGTAAGAACTCATTCTAAACTTCGAATCTGAATCCGCTGTGAGTTTCTTGATTGGCATGCTAAAAACTCGGTTGATAATTCGAATTTACACTAGCTGGCGCTAGTGTAAATTCGAATTATCAACCCTTGCGAGCGTGTCAGCGAGTTGAACTAAATTGACAGGGAGATTTTGACAGCACATGACGATTTTGATTTTGACGTGGCATGAGATGACGTAAGAAGTAGCATTCTGTTAGGTAATTTCCCCGTCACTACGAACTACTCGAACCCGATTCAAAGTGTCAAATATATCAAGGTCATTTTGAACCTTATGCGAAGTGAGAGTGAATAGCGATGTGAGATGCGAGTTGTTTAAATTTTACAGAATCGACCTACAGATCTGTCTTAAAAGATTAATGAATAAAATGTAAATCTCTCGCAATATATCAGAATAAGAAAGTATATTTATTTATTTTTGAAGAATGAAAGACTTACAGTTAAACAAAACAGGATAAAAATAGTAAATGAAACTGACAGCACAAGGCTTCACTTATAAAAAAACAGACTGGCAAAAATTGTGTGAACAACCACAGCACAACATAAACAAAAAAAACAATTTATAAAATTTGTGTATGTCGGTTTGTCTGTTTATTAAGAAAAAAGAAAGAAAGAAAGAAAAATTGTTTATTTGTAACCTCGTACAGTAGGTAAACACAACATAAAAAAAGCCTTATATGAAACCTGTACGAGACCAAAAAGGCTCCTGTCTCAGCACAATGCTACGACATGAAATGTCGCAGCGCTGGTATTCTGACAGGGCCTTGCAGAGATGCCACGGGCGGCCACAGTCATGACTTAAGGTAAATAAATAAAAAGTTGTAATAATAAATATGTAACAAAAATATGCAAGCTAACATTATGTAAAAAATATGTAATATGTAAACCCGACATAACTATAAATTTTATAAAGTTATTAAATACAATAAATAAATAAAAGTAAAATACGTCTAATCGCCGAAAAAACTGCACCGATTTTGACGAGACTTTTACTAGCAGATAGCTGATGTTATAAAGAGTAACTTAAGCTAAAACAAAAACCCGGTATTAGTCGACAAGCACGCAAACGAAGTCGCGGGCATCTGGTAGTCTATACTCACTGTCTCACGTGATGAAAGCGAGCATCAGAAATGATTCAGTCTCCTTGCAAGAGTGCGCAGCCATCAAAAATGTACTGATTTTTATTATGTATGCGCTCTCGCAAGCCTATCTGTGAACATACATTTGTAATGGACGCGAGACCCGCACCGGAATCGTTTGGGGTTTTGGCATAAAAGTCTGTTATAAATCTAATATTTTAGTCTTTTACATGAATTATTCTGAAAGAGAGATATATATATCATCAATTTTTTCCACTCCCGTTCCACTAACATATTCTTTAAGTCCTTTTAAAAATAAGTCATCGTCTGCCTAGTCTTTTCCCAACTATATTGAGGTTGGCTTCTAGCCTAGCAGAATGCAGCTGAATACCAGAGTTTTACATGGAGCATGATCCCCATGGACCTCCACAACCTAGTTACTGGGTAACACGATATACCCCTTGATAAGACTGGTTGTCAGACTTTTTGGCTTCTAACTACCTAAAACGCCTGCCAAAGATATACAAATGACAGCCAGAATCAACTGCTTAACATGCTTTTCGAGGCACGAAGGGAGCTTGGTATAAAATGGATGGTCACCCATATAAAATGGATCCACAGACCGACCGCGGCAGGCGTAGCTTAACCTTCGGCCGATTGATATGTACGGCTTTTGTCTAGCTACGAGCTCCTCCTTAATACTCGCCCAAATTTTTTCCCACTGCAGGGCAAAGCATCACTGTCATCGATGAAGGAAACATTGTGAGGAAACCTTCTCTTCTATTCAATACAAGTCTGAAATCACCAACCCGCGTTGAGCAAAGCAAAGATGATCAGTGCTCGTGTCTTCTCTGTATGATTCCTTTTGACGAGATGTACGATCATCACTGACTATGCTTGCTTAATACGCATTGGTGATTTCAGACTTGTACCTATTAATTATTTATCTTATCAATGGACGACACTAATTGTCTTTAAAGCCGTGTGGTGCCGGTCGCGAATAGCACCACCCCATTTCTACCCGTGGGTGTCGTAGAAGGCAAGCGACGGATATTAACTAGAGGATGGGCAGTAGCGCCCTTCTGAGTACCATAACATCTACTGCGATCGTCAACATGCATCGGCCAAGCATGGCGATTATGACTGAACCCTTGGTGGACGTTTAAAAAGTGGCATGATGATTAATTATAACTCCAGGTTTTCTCGTGACGTTTTCCTTCAATTCAATCCTTCTCTTCTTCTTCTTCTTCTTTTTCCTGCCCTTATCCCATGTTACTTGGGGTCGGCGCAACATGTTTTCTTCTTCCATTCCGTCCTGTCCAACGTCATGCTTTCACTGACTCCCTTTTCAATTCAATTCAATCCTTCGATAACAGTATTATCCAAGTTACATTCTGAAAGTACATTCTGATATAGAAAATACACATTACCACCATAACTGGGACTTCAGGACTTTATAAAACAGTCATTGAAATTCATCATTCCCTCGGTAGACACAGTAACTTTTCTCTTTATATTTAGATCACGGGAGCGGCGTAGTAAAAGGGATTCTTTGATCACAAGGTCAAGTTTGAGCTATTTAGATAAACATTCCGCTTGACCTCTAGATGACTTTTCCGTGTAAAGGTTTTTGTAATATTTGGTTTTCAAACATGAGAACAGTTTAGGTAGAGTAGTCGTATCTACTATGAGGGCAGGCATTTAAATTATGTCTTACTAGGTTCTGCCTGTAACGTCGTCTGCGTAGAATTCTGAATTAAGCAAAAGTCTTAAATTATCCAAAGGAAACACAAAAACGCAGGGACGGATTAGATATGTCGGGGCCCCAAGGTACTACAATTGTCAAGGCATGTTTACTCTTTTCTAACTTCCTAAAATACATGGTTTCTACCACAAATAATTATTTATATGTATAATTATAATTATTTATAATCACGCTATTTTTAGGGTGGCGTACCTCGAAAGGAAAAAATGGAACCCTTATAGGATCACGTTGGTGTTGTCTGTCTGTCTGTCAAGACCCTTTATCTCGGGAACGCGTGGAGGTAGCGAGAAATTAAAACCATATACTCAAATCTACAGTCCCTTGATGCTGTAAAAAAATCAACAACACACGACACGATTGGCGCAGTGGCTGAGTGATCGACTGCTGCGCAGCGTGTTGCGGGTTCGATTCCCGCCCAGGGTAAACGTTTGTGTGATGAGCTTGTTGTGTTTGCCTTGTGTCTGGGTGTTGTTTATCTATATATGTATAAATTTACAAAAAAAAATGTATTTGTGTATGTATATCAGCTGTCTGACACCCATAGTACAGGGTCTCCCTAGTTTGGGGTCAGATGGCCGTGTGTGAAAATGTCCCCACATATTATTATTATTATTATAACACTCTATGTTTACGTGAATAAAAGATACGGCAGTTTATGTCGCAAAAAACGCATTAATAATATTAAGTAGATTAAAGTATGGATAGTAGGTATGGATTAGTATAGAAGTATGGATATGTACCTACAAATACGTACGGAACCCTCGGTGGGCGAGTCCAACTCGCACTTGTCCGGTTTTTTTACTACTTTTCGTTTTTCACATTTTCAATATTTATTTTCCCGGTGCGCGGGGGCCCCTGGCCTATGAGAGGCCCCAGACACTTGCCTAATCTGCCTTAATGATAATTCGGCCCTGAATAAACGGGATAAAAAGTTGCCTCTCTGAACTTATTTGCATACATTACGACGTTACAACAATGCTGCCAAAATGGCCGTGCAAATTGAAGAACGTTTATTTAAAAGTAAAATAATACAAAAAGAACAGTCTAGGTAGTAAGTCCCCTATGTACTTGGGGAGTAGGTACTTAAATTATGGCTTACTAGTACTTTTGACTTCGTTTGCGTCAGAACTTAGTCAGTCTTAAATTATTCAACGTGAACACAAAAAAGGGATCAAAAGATGTGATTGTATTTGCTTTTGAATTTGTATTTGCTTTTTTGGCTTCACTCTCAGTGTTCCGTGCTGTCTATCTGCCTTTTGTTTCATAATCTGAGCTCTCAACATTCAAGTTTTAACATGTCAATATCAAGCTGTCAAATTAATTCTTCAAAAGTTACCTAACTATCGCAATATCTACCATTATTATTTTCTTTTTTTCACTTCTAGTCTTATAATTGCCAAAATTGGTACAGTCAAGTCTACTTGCTTACCAAAGTTTGCTGTAATGATAAATATCTCGAACCGCAGACGGGACAAACATAGATAGATTAGTATCTACACAATCTTATTTACATAACTAATCTAAGGAGACATCGTCGTAATCCCTGTCTCAAACAAAATGTTTACTGTAAAACGTATGAATATGTATTTTCAAAGTTATAACAGGTGAGTTTTCATTCATATATACTCGTACTAATATTGTAAAAATGTCTGTTTGTTTTAAGTGGTAAGATAATCTCTAGAAAAAATCTCTACCGGTAGAATAAGTCCACTAGAATTGGAGGGATGAAGCAAAAGAATAAATATCAAATAAAATAACAACGAAATCGAATACAAAGGCATCAGGGTACTTTCTGACTAACTGTTTAACTAACTCTTTTTTTGTATTTGATGACTTTTTTATATACCATCTTTTATAATGGTCTGTAACTTTTTAAAAGGTCGTGAATTCAAATTTGGAGCAATGGTGGAACCAAAATAATGGCCAGTATGTCGACTTCATAACCGTGTAATAACTTTTTCTTCGAATCACCGTTATTTTGATGTTTAAGACTTTGCAAGGATTTTTTTGCTGGAGTAACGCTGTGTTGCGGTAAATATAGGTATGGTAGTTGTTCGTCGCTTGTGGAGTTTAGGAGTCAAGTTATACCTTTATCCCTTTGTAGGTACGTGAAACATTCCAACCAACTATCATCGTATCTGACAAATGAGGATATTACCAAAGCAATTTTAACTAAAAGTGCCAAAAAATCCGTCATGAAATCTTCATTTATTTTTATTTATGAATGTAATCTTAACTTCTTTGCCGCGCAATTTGAGCACGAGCTATTGCCACGCAATTTGAACGCGACCTAAATTGCCCAGCGCTTCACGAGTGATAATAATTTCATTAAACGTAACGTTGTAAGCGTCAATGAGGTGTGACAAATTTGTTGGTATTTAGAATTAAAGTTTGTTTTATGTAATTTAATTTTTGTGAAAAAAAATTTGTGAAATTTTATTTTTGCTAGCACCGATTTTTCAGTTGTCAGATAACTCTTAATGAAGAAATAAATAAAGCGTTTTGTCAACTTTTATGTTGAATAACTCTTCACGGGTCGTACCCTCTGCTAAACTCAGCGGAATAGCCTTATCTAGAGTCAAGCAATACAGATACCTAGGTCACATTGTAACTGAAGACTTAAAAGATGACCAAGACATTGAGCGCGAGCGTAGGGCGTTGGCGGTCAGAAGCAATATGATAATAATAATAATAATATGTGGGGACATTTTCACACACGGCCATCTGACCCCAAACTAGGGAGACCCTGTACTATGGGTGTCAGACAGCTGATATACATACACAAATACATATTTTATTTTGTAATTACATACATATATAGATAAACAACACCCAGACACAAGGCAAACACAAGTGCTCATCACACAAATGTTTACCCTGGGCGGGAATCGAACCCGCAACAAGCTGCGCAGCAGTCGATCGCTCAGCCACTGCGCCAACCGTGTCGTCAAATACTCTTATTATATTAGCTCGTAGGTTTGCAAGAGCTTCTGAACAAGTAAGAATAGTTCTTTTTAAAGCTTATTGCCAATCTTTCTGCTCTGGCAGCCCATCGGTGAAATATACGCTGAAGGCTTATAACGCTCTACGCGTGCAATATAAGAATGCCTTCAGGGTGCTTTTGAGGCTGCCGTGGCGCCGCAGCGCGTCAGGCATGTTTGCCGAGGCGCGGACTAATGACTTTTATGCCATTATGCGCAAAAAAGTAGTATCTCTTAGGAATAGAGTGTGCGGTAGCCGCAACAGTATCCTGAAGGCTGTGGGTGGGAAGTGCGAGTGTCCTATCAGCCACCATTGGATGACTGTACTAGTTGGGTGAGGCCTAGATTTTATTATAACTTTTTAATATTATTATTTTCTCTGATTTATGACGTCGTAATTTAAATAATGAAATGATTTACTTTATGTTTGTGATTTAATTTTTGTTGTGTAATTTAGCCCATCAATTTCTTTTTTTTTTAATATTATTATCTTATCTGATTTTATGACGTCGTAATTTAAATAAGGAAATTATTTATTTTGTGTTTGTGATTTAATTTTATTATGTAATTTAGCCCAATGTTGTAATGAAATATTATTATTATTAATTGACTATGGAACCAGTTTTCTAAAATAAATGAATTATTATTATTATTATTATGTGAAAACTAGCTGACTCCCGCGACTTCGTCCGCGTGATTGTCGGTTATCACCGGGGTTTTATTTTTTTCTGCGCGGAACCTTATTTTTAATAAAACAGAAAGTCTAAGTTACTCCTTTTAACATCAGTTATCTGCCAACAAAGACCTATCAAAAACGATCCAGCCTTTCCAGAGAATAGCTGGAAAAACAGACAGACAATATTTTTTTTTACATCAGTACCGTAAACGCTTTCGTCTTGTCTGCTTTTTGGGTGACGTCAGCGATATGTGTCTTGGAACGCATCATTGTGTTCCTAACGCGGTTCGTTATATTTAGCTAAATAAAATTTCAAATTAATTCAAGTTAAAGCTAGTCGTCTGTTCTAAAATGTATGTAGGTATCTATAGAGAAGAACGAGAGAAACTCTACAGATACTCATTTCATTAAAACCTTGCAAAATCTTGGTTACATAATTCTTGTTGCTTCTTAAGTTCAGGGCATAACAGATAGATATCAAAAATTATTGTGTTCATGGCACAATGCCAAAATCTATTTGTCTGCGAAGCAACTGGTACCTATTCTGCTTTTTGCTAATTCCTATTCAAACGAAATTGCGGATTCGAAAGCTGGTAAGTACCAACAAAAAAATTGGTGAAGTGTGTGTATAACTCGGACCCGTATATGAAGAATTACGTACCACCGAACAATAGTATGTGTATATGCCCATTGCAAGGCAAAAGCCTCTCTATTCTCCCTTCACTTCTCTTTATCCCAGGCTATTTGCGACCAGCCTTTGTCGAAGGAGTCTAGATCATCCCGCCATCTCCGCCTAGGCCTGCCGCGTGAAGAAGTAAAGGGACCAATTGGGTCGTGCGTTTAGCCCAACAATCGTTAGCCATGCGGCAGCCCAATTCCACTTCAGCATGCTTAGCCTGTTCCTAACTACGTTTTAATGCTAATGTTTTACATGGAGGGCCTGCCTGTCAGGCCTCCATACCCCAGTAAGTTACTAGGTATCATGAAAAAAGGTTTGTGTTTATGTCTAATCTTATTGTGAACAGGGTATAGGTAACATGATTCCCTTTGGTAAACCTGATTGTCAGACTTTCTAGCTTTTGACTACCCATAACGACTGTCAACCTTGACCAATGGCTTAACGTTCATGGTATGAAATGGATATGGCCGTGGTAAGCGTAGTTTAACTTCTCGCTCGCTCGTTCGCTTCTCTTTTCGGTCTATTAACTTTAAAAATATTAGATAATAAGCTTCTTCTCTCCTACTTACTTATTTACTGTGCCCGACAGGGTCCATAATGATCTATATATCTAAGTTACCACCTAAGCTCACATTGTGGAATGTAATAAAGTATTGAGTATTGAACCATGACTGACCAATCTGCATGATTCTTACTTAGGCAAGAGCTTCTCTGAAACCCCCAAAAAAAAAAGAAAACAAATGAATGTTTTTGTTATGAACAAGCAAACCCACTATTCATCTATAGTCTAAGAGGAGTTAATCAACTATTAACGTTATCTTACATGAACCTAAACAATACCCTTTGGTCCTCTGACCTTCCTACGTCTCTTTGTTGTCCATTGTTCAAGGGATTTATCCCTTAGTTTGTCATCTCGGAAACTAGGTAACTATCTGTTGGTTAGCTTTTGCCTGTGACTTCGCCCGCATGAATTGTCTAACAGACCAGATATCAATTTCTTTAACCGACATCAAAAAAGGAGGATGTTCCGAACTCGACATGTATTTTTTATGTTTGACCACGCATAGCTTTTTACAGTATAGTCCGGTTTCAATGATTCTTTTTAGGGTTCCGTTGCCAAATGGTAAAAACGGAACCCTTATGGATTCGTCATGTATGTCTGTCTGTCTGTCCGTCCGTATGTCACAGCCACTTTTTTCCGAAACTATAAGAACTATGCTGTTGAAACTTAGTAAGTAGATGTATTCTGTGAACCGCATTAAGATTTTCACACAAAAATAGAAAATAAACAATAAATTTTGGGGGTTCCCCATACTTAGAACTGAAACTCAAAACTTTTTTTTGGGGTATCTATGGATAGGTCTTCAAAAACATGATATAGAGGTTTCTAATATCTTTTTTTTCTAAACTGAACAGTTTGCGCGAGAGACACTTCCAAAGTGGTAAAATGTGTCCCCCCCCCCCCTGTAACTTCTAAAGTAAGAGAATGATAAAACTAAAAAAAATATATGATGTACATTACCATGTAAACTTTCACTGAAAATTGGTTTGAACGAGATCTAGTAAGTAGTTTTTTTAATACGACATAAATAATTGTAAACCGCAATTTAAAAATACACTATTATTAAAACATTGATCAAAGTTGCAACAAACTACAAGAACTTTTATATTATGTTACTTGCTGCTACGGAACCCTTCATGGGCGAGTCCGACTCGCACTTGGCCGCTTTTTTCATATAATCTCATTCTCTCTTTTAATATTTGTATTTAATAGTATACCTAGATAAAGTCTATGTTTCTAGTGCCTAAAAAAATATTAAAAATTCCAATATGTTTTTTTCTTTCCATGACCTTTTTTTTACCTCGGTCAGAGAGGATAAGTACCTATTGCCATCGAATGTAGCAATGCCACCAGTCTCTTAAGCACATTTCTAGTTGACGGCGATGTGGAGAAATTAATGTTTTTATGCCTTAGTATATTAGTTGTAGAGTTTTCTTTTATATAATTCGCGTAAATATTTTACACCGTTCACAAATTCCAATTGAAAAATCTTACATTTCCATCTACGACATCAACAGTTCTTACAGGTCCTAATAAATCACTCACACACAAAATGCAACTGCCATTAATTCTTACGTCTAACCCAAACGAGACGGAGTGACGTGCAAATCTCTTAGGAGAATAGAAATCGCTATGTATCAATGGATCTAATCGCTGAGAACGCAAAATGATAATGTTTTTTTCGGTAATCAATCTCATGATGCCTACGCAGTGAATTTGAGAACGTAAGTGCTTGTACTTATCTTCAAATGGTGAGAATTTGAATATTTATTATTTTGGTGAATGCGTTCTTGTACTCTTCAATTTAAGGTTTCCGATACCAAAAGGTCTCAAAAGTGACCCTATTACTAAGCCTCCGATGTCCGTACTTTTGTCTGACAGCGAGTTGCATGTTTTAAACCGTAATAAGTAGATAAACACTAGCAATTAAAAAAATGATCAAGTAAAAAATTAAAAAGAAAACCCCGAAATATTTTTTTTTCTTTAGCCTCTGACTTTGAAATGAGGAGGAAGGAGTCTCCAAGTCCTTCCAGGAACTTTTGACTAGCGCCACCTCTTTCTACGCCGTCCATTATAATAATATAATATAATATGTGGGGACATTTTCACACACGGCCATCTGACCCCAAACTAGGGAGACCCTGTACTATGGGTGTCAGACAGCTGATATACATACACAAATACTTTTTTTTTTAATACATACGTATATAGATAAACAACACCCAGACACAAGGCAAACACAAGTGCTTATCATACGAATGTTTACCCTGGGCGGGAATCGAACCCGCAACACGCTGCGCAGCAGTCGATCGCTCAGCCACTGCGCCAACCGTGTCGTCATTAGCAGACATCCAATGACACTCTCGCCCAGCAGTCACTATGCATGCGGCTGACGTGATCCCCCCAATCTCATTTCAGTCCGGTAGCGTTTTTGTCTACGTCTGATATGCCTGTTTTAGAACGCAGCGTGGTGTTCCTAATTCTGTCCTGTCTTTTTACAACCAGACTGCTGCGGTCCATTGCCTTTTGGCAAATTTCGAGGCGGTACTTTAGCGACGGTAAGCGACCAGGTCTGAGCACCATTGGTTAAGACGGGCAGGATACAAATGTCGATGAGTTTGTGCTTTAGGGAAGTCGGCAGATCACCCGGATAATATTGTGAAAAGAGAAAAAAATATTTTTGAAAATTAATGATGCACATTTCTATAGTTACTAGGACAGCGTCATCAACTGCTTACCCTCTAATCTAAGCAGTTGATAAAGCGGTCGTAATGTAAAACTCAAACCTGATGAGCCTTTACGGTACCGGTTCAATGTACGAATTTCCTACGATAGTGATGGTTCTTGGAAATTAAATACGTCACAGCATTTATCACTTTCTATTATTTTAAAGAGCACGTCGGCCACTGATGGATCCAGGTAAAACAATGCCTTATCATATAAAAAAACCCGGCCAAGTGTGAGTCGGACTCTCGCACGAAGGGTTCCGTATCTACACTACATTAGACATCGAGCAAAAAAACGGCTAGAAATCACGTTTATTGTATGAGAGCCCCCCTTAAATATTTATTTTATTCTGTTTTTAGTATTTGTTGTTATAGCGGCAATAGAAATTCATCATCTGTGAAAATTTCAACTGTCTAGCTATTTCGGTTCATGAGATACTGTCTGGTGACATACAGACAGACAGACGGACGGACAGTGGAGTCTTAGTCATAAGGTCCGCATTTTTACCCTTTGGGTATGAAACCCTAATAAGACTAACGATCTAAATTCGAAAACCTAAATCGAATCCAGAGTGTTTAGACGAAACATTTAGTGAATGGTTTCGACCAGCATGCCTTATGCATGCTACCTTTGTAACAGTAGGTACTGTAGAGACTTGCCCAGCAGAGAGGCTTTATGTAATGAAGCCATAACTATTTAGTCTATGGTTGGAACCTTCTGGAAATATATTTGAATTATGTAGAAGGATAGTTTTTATACTATGACATGTGATGTCAGAGTTAGTCCGAGCTAAGCTAAAAGCTGCGGGCTACCTAAAGTGTTCCTCTCGTTTATCTGATTAATATAATCTTCTACAAGTCGATCATATCTTTTATTCAACGTAGCTTAGACTCACGATAGATCGTACTTGCTACTAGTGTAGCCGAAGTGTTACAGTACGTATGCCTTGAACAAGCCACCTGCTGCACAAATCCACCAGCTGGAGCATAACCACAATATCACAAGTTTGGAAACATGCCAGTAAAACTATACAAAACGAATTTATTGTAAAAACTATCATTATGAATTTGGCTCTCCTTTCAACCGTAAAATACCAACCTAAATTGTCTCAGCATCTAATCCAACTCGTTGAACTTTAAAATGTAAATTATTAGCACACGAACTGTAATCATGTCTTGAAAATTTGAGCGTAAACTAAATTGTGTGCGTCTTATGATTACGTTGTAAATAAAATATGAAGATTACAAAATTACGAGTCGTGTCACAGGAACGGCAATGTGTCTTGTATTCATATGCTTAAAGTATATATTTACATTTTTGATGAGCAGAATAATAAGTTCAAGAAAGAAAGTTCTTTTGGTAATTTGGAAAAGATGTTTTAGTAAGCAAACAGACAACTTTAGGTACGTTTAATTATCAAATCGGTAAGTTTTCAAGTGCATAAAGCACATACCGCGAGTATTCGCTTTGTAAATTTGTTTTGCGAACATTCGTTTCCGAGCACAATCATTTAGAATAATTGATTTAGATTTGGAGTTGGATTCAAATTCGAAGTCAAAGCAATTATTTCAATTAAACCATTACAGGCACTTTTGAATTGTCAAAGAGTCAGTCAGAAAAATGAAAAATTCTTACCAATCTCTTCCCCGAAATAATGCTCGTTGCGTAACAAAAGCTCGCCCAGCGAATGATTGCAAACCAAATTCGGCTAGTGAATGCTCACGTTGACATTCCTTTTTAGGATTCGTAAAAAGGAATGTTCTGACTGAAATGTTCAAAACCGTAAAAACACATACAGATGGACAGTCGTCCATCTGTGTGTCCCTGTATCACAGGACTGTAACTTTTGAAACGTAATAGAAAGACATTTGAAAATAAAATAAAGTAGAATCAAACAACGCCTGACGTCAGACGTTGTTTAGTACGCCGAATAGACTAAAACTACTTTAAGAATAAAAAGCAATTTTAATAATCAGTAACGTGGTTCGACTTTCAAAACCAAATGTAATTCTGCTCCGTTCAATCAAAATTTTTGAAGCATAAAGTTAAACCTAGAAAGATAATCTTGGTTTGACCTACGATAAAGATAATGATTTGTCTGAAATACGGACTGCATATTATGTCATACTTTTGCAGATAATAGGTAGTTTAATAATTAGTTTAGGGTTTTGTACTTTAAATTAAATCAAAATAATTATGAGAAATACATAGTATAATATTACAAATGCAAAAGTTGCTCTGTGTGTTACGTTTTTCTTTTTTTTTTACATATCACACACGGCCGTCTGACCCCAAACTAGGGAGACCCTGTACTGTGGGTGTCAGACAGCTGATATACATACACAAATACATTTTTAAATACATACATATATAGATAAACAACACCCAGACACAAGGCAAACACAAGTGCTCATCACACATAATTTACCCTGGGCGGGAATCGACCCCGCAACACGCTGCGCAGCAGTCGATCGCTCAGCCACTGCGCCAACCGTGTCGTCGCTTTCACGATGACACGGCAACGGACAACTGATTTTGATAAAATTTGGTATGAAAATAGCTTGAACCCTGAGGAAGGACATGGGATATTTTTTAATCCGCGACTTCGTCTGCATCTACAATAACCGACATTTCCGCGGACAAAGTCGCGAGCAAAAGCTAGTAGAAAAAGAAAATAGCTTCCATAATAATAAGCAGCGATTTTAATAATTAATAACGTGACTCGACTTTCATAGGTAAATGTAATTCAGCTCTGTTCAGTAATCAAAAAATGTGAAGCACAAAGTTAATCCTTATCTTATTCAAAAACACAACAAAACTACGACTTAGGCTTGCAAGATTTTACAAATCTTTCAATTTCCGCGCAAGCTGACACTCTGAACGCTCCGGAAACTCGCGACACTTCTTCCATTACTTTTAATATCAAAAACCTTTGACAAAATGTTTTATAAAATTTTAAATTTTCATTCGAGATTTTCATATCGTCGTTAGAGTATGGAAAACTCAATAAGTGAGACTTTTATATATGAAATGGCAGGGAATTCTCATTGTGAAGATTATAATATATTGTATCTCTTTATTTGGGTTCGTAAAGTGGAGACATGTAAAGGTTTCATATAGCGAAATATCAGTTCGAAGTTAAGAGTCATACTTACAAAGAGAAAAATAAAAAGGTGTTTTAGAAAGATATTATATTTAGACGAGTTCCTTCGCAATTAACTCTATTACTATGTAATGTAAATTAATTATAGACTGGCATTTGTGCTCTTCTGTTTACTTAGAACCTGACCCAGGTGAGTGCACACAATTCGAAAGTGACCTCCTTTGTTTTAAAAGTATATCGTCGTGGATTCACAACGAGACAGGCGTTCGAATTTCGAAATGATGTTTAAATAATGATAATAAAAGTGTCTATTTTTATTTATAGGAGGATAATAAACAGCTATAATATAAAATATTGCATGTTATAATAGGATAATATTTATGGAGTACTAACATTATCCAAAACACACAAACACACACATATACTTACACAATTTTGCACTCACACACACTACACACTCAAACACGCACGCTCACTGTCACTATATGTCACTTCACTACTTTATCTTTGAAATAAAGATATCAAATAGATCAATTAAGAGTCAACTGAAGTTTAGTTCTAGAATCGGAATCGGGTTTCATAGGGGAAATTGTTAAATTTGACGAAAATTATCATCCCATGCTGAAGACTAAGTACTAAGTCATTAACAGATCCAAAACTAAACTTTACAGAATATTTCACAAATAAACTACGATGCAGAACACAATTCATTAAAGTACTAGGCGCACATACATAGTTAGGAGTTGCATAACGCGTTTAATTATAATTATTCATGCGTAAACTGGCGTGCATATTGGCGAATTGTCGACACGCAATTTTGTGCTAGACTTGTGCTTCGTAATCGGGTTTAAGTTATGTCGCTCTAGTATTTGCATGTTTTTGTTTTTGTTTGTTTGTGTTGTGTTTGTGTGTCTTTATTATCCCTTATTTTAGGTGATGGAAGATTGAGATAAGTTGATTGGTTGGTCCTTAGCATCAGGTGGAATATCAGCTTACTTCAAACCTAATTCACTTAAATGTACCGAATAAAAATAATAAAACGGCTGATTTAAATTCAACTTCCTCAACAATACAATATCTTATTCCTTTGCCAAAGTTATTCCCTACCCAGTGTAGCTAATATTAAACTGAAATCCATTTAAATATTAAAAACCTTTTGGCTTTGGACCGCTACTTCTCAATTTCGCAATTGCCTTGGACGTCAAAAGGGGAAACAATCATTAATATTGTAGAGAAGATTGTATTGAGTCAATCCTGAAAGAATTGGCAGTCGAGTCTCTGTCATGAATTTTAAAACCATTTGGTTTTTTTTACTAAGTATGTACGGTTCGTACACTTGTAGAATTGTTAGTGTTGATGCTGGAGCGCGTAGAGAAAATATCACTTAGTTCCCTATAGATTTATTCGTGTTTACAGGCAAAACTGTTGACCGATTCCTTTCTCTAATGTTAGTCACCGCGTAGCAGTAGTCGCACTCGTTGATTTATTGTTAAGCATTAATATTTATACTACTAAAATGACGCACGTATGGTACGAGGCACCGCGTCAACAAAACATGTATAGTTTAAGACTGTTCAAGGTACATATTTTAAGCTGAGTTTTTAATAATAATACTTAATAATAATAAGTTTATTGTTTCACTAAGACTAGATACATGGCGAGGTAAAAAATAGGATAATAACTGTCTTACATATAGTCAGTGGGAGAATTACTGCTCGCCGACATATCTTTTTATATCAGCTTAATAATTTTTAAAACGGAGTGCTCAGTTAGGAGGAGCTCATGACTAAGTAAATGCCGTACTTATCGACCGGTCAGTATGGTTAAGCTACGCTTGCCTTGGTCGGTCCGTGGATGGGTGACCAGTCATCATCCATTTCATACCGAGACCCCTCTGTGCCTCAGAAAACACGTTAAGCCGTTGGTCCCGGCTGTCATTCGTAGATCTTTGACAGTCGTTATATGTAGTCAGAAGCCAGAAAATGATGTGCCTCAGAAAGCACATTAAATCGTTAGTCCCGCCTGTCATCAGATATTTGACTGTCGTTATACAGGATAAAATTGAATTCATTAGCACATTTGTAAGAAGTGACTCAGACCACGAACCTGAACAACTTTCATTATGGAGCCAACTCAAACAGTGCGAAAAAAAAAACAGCTGTTCCATAAATTTTGACCGAGTACCTATTGCACTTCTGTATGGAACAGCTGTTTTTTTTTCGCGCTGTTTGAGTTGGCCCCATAATGAAAGTTGTTCAGGTTCGTGGTCTGAGTCACTCCTTAAAATTTTGCTAATGAATTCAATTTCATCCTGTATGTAGTCAGAAGCTAGAAAATCTGACAACCAGTCGTACCAAGGGGTACCTAATGACCATCAATTACCAAGGTGTATCCAGTTACCCAGTAACTGGGTTGTGGTCAAATAGGCAGTCGCTCCATGTAAAACATTGCTGATCACTTCGAAATTTGAACGGTTTTTCATTGTGAATTTGCGATGATTTATTTTAAAAACAAATGAGTTCGCTTTCGAATTATGTGCGCTCATTTGAACTTTACGGAATGGCACAACTGAATTAATACGCAATACTGCAATGTATCAAGGCCTCTTATAGACTTATTGTAGAACAAAAGCGTCTTCTCGCGCGAAGAAGGCGTGTGCACTGATTTCGGTTGCCCCAGGCGTATTTTAAGTTGATGTTGTAACACCCTTGTGCCTCGGAAAGCACGTTAAGCAGTTCCTGCACCTATTCGTGTCGGATTGCCGTCCTATTGGACTATCAGAGTAAGGGACGAGAGAGTGCACCTGTGTTTACGCCCAAACACTCGTCATTATAGATAATAATAAACAAATAAAATATTTTGACTTGGCTCGCGAGGTTGTCGACATGTGGGATGTAAATATAGCAGTCATTGAGCCGATAGTCGTCACGGTCAATGGACTCATTTCCTAGAGCCTCGACAAACATCTAAGGAGGCTATCGTTGGGCAGCTGGATCAAGGGCTTGTTACAGAAAACGGTACAGACTCCTGGACACGGCGCGTATAGTCGGGAGATTCCTCTCTCAGGAGCCCTGACCACCGGTAGCTTGGACCTGCTTGGACCCTGTTCCCGATACCGGAGGGCTACTATTTTTTATTATTTTTATTTTAGTGTTAATATTTAAAAATGTAACTTATATGTTTATACAATGAATAAATGAGAACAATAATAATAATAATATTTATTTGCTTAAAACACGGTATAAAAAGGTGTGACCATATAAAATGAGATCATACATGTTTTGCTTATAAAATTAAAGCATGCAAAATTGTGCTGTCAACGTTAGTGTTCTAAAAATTCCTTAATGCTATAGAAATAATTTTCATTCAACCAGTTATACAATTTAATTTTAAATAGGCTACAATTCAATACTTTCAATGTCTTTGGTAAGTTATTAAAGATACATAGCTACACAGTTTTTATTATATTTAACACACCTAGGCAGCTCTTTTAGTACAAGTGCGTATTTTATCTCTTGCGTACTTGGCTTACTTTCCATTGAGATTGACAACTGTGACCGTAATTTGGTAGTAAGACTTACAGAATTACACTAACGAGATTAAGCTTAAACCACCTCTATACCTTTTTACGATCACATTAACCAACTTTCGACGCCAACAAAAGTCCTTACTGTTACCCTAACTATGGTCATTTATACCCATGTACATCTGAGGCACAATAAAATGAAAACAAGGCAGTGTCGGGTCAATTAGACCCGACAATGTTACGTAACTGCTATTGAGTACGTGGGTTGATCGTTGATGACTTGGGGTATGTAGTGAATGGAGGAAGAGGCTTAAGGTAACATACGATGTTTTGTAGGAAGACCGACACGATCTTTGAGAAAATGTGACTGTTTTTTGCTAATTTAGAAATGTATTTTTTTTTTTAATTTTTGTGATGAAATTTTAAATTGATGTTTTTCGTCACCTTTTTTTTCTATTTGACATAAATGTAAATTTGCGGTTAAACCAAAAGATATTGCGTGTATTTTTAAAACAAACAAAAGAGTTATGACGGCTGTACGGTATGGTAACATTTGGGATACTTAAAAAAAATACATAATACATCATCAATTACCATAACATTCAAGGAAAGGATTGAAAAAATGTGTATCCCTCTATCAATAACTTTGTGTACCATTATACCTGTCAACACAGATATCTACCCATACCCCATTATGAAGAAGGGTGGCGTTTTTTTTTATAAATTACACGTGCAATGTGTCGCGTCGACGTAGTTAATTACTGCGCTGTCAACCTGTCGTAAAGATGGCGTATGCCAAGTACACCAAACTAAGCACTAACAATAATTACAGGGTAAGGCGGTCATCACTCTGATGAGCTATATTTTTTATTCTGTTGCCTTCTACTTCGTAGAATTACGACACAATGCAATACAATGTATCGTGTTAACACCGAAATGGGTTTTATTAACGATGGACATCTATCACTACGATATACACAAACGTTTATTCATTAATTGAATAAAGTACAACCTACATAATTATACATGCATAATTATACATCTTAGTTACATTGACTTACAATAGTACTTAATGTAGTGTAGGTATTACTTCTAACTGTATACACTAATAGGTATGGGAATGTATATAATTATAATATTTACAAATAGATACTTAAGACAGAAGCTGCTAATAAAATAAAACTAAAAGCAAAAACCTTGGATTTTGCAAGTTATCTCTGAAACGACTCATCCAATTTAGATTTTTTTTTTCATTAATAGAAAATTATACTACTGTAGAGTGTTAAAGGATAATGTTTTATAATATTTTTGATTTCCACGCTGACAAATTCGCGAGCAGAAGTTAGTACCGTACACACCAGAAATTAGGAAGTTGTAAGATGACTGTCAAGAATATTATTTTTTCAACGTTGATATATTGCATCGTTTTTACAGTTACAACTCCATAAAATTACTATTCTGTGGTCTTGCACCATTAACCGAGAATAAGGGTAATACAATGGCCGTAGACCGAAATATATTTTTATCCAATAGCCAAAGTTAATGTTTTGCCTTCATTAATTGAAGAGGAAAGAAAAATATAAGTGTGATTAGTATTCGACGAGCGTTCCGCGAGTTTGGGGGAGAGTGTCTAAGAGCAGATGGGATTTAAGTCCTGTTAGCAATGGGATTTGGGTCATTATGGCTTGTTGATCGGAAGAGGTTGAATATCAGGATCATGCTGGTAGAATCAGTGTATACAACGTTCCTTGGAACCCCACTCAAGTGACCGCACACAATGTGAGGTAGACTCTCATCTGCTTCGCCTTTTCCCAAGTATGTCGGCTTCCAGTCTAACCGGGTGCAACTGAATTCCAGTATTTTACATGGAGCAACTGCCCGCCACACTATTCCCAAAACACCGCCACTTCTGAAAGCCAGAATCAACAGTGGCGACCACCAGAAAAGCGTCGAGGCAATGAAGCTCGACTAGCCCCGCAGAAACATTACAACTGTCTTGAGTCAGAAAAAAACAGCGGAGGAGTAAGAAAAACATATTTTCCAGTTACTGGGGAATACGATACCCTTTGGTGAAACTGGTTGTCAGACTTTTTGGCTTCTGATTACCCATAACGACTGACAAAGTTTTACGAATGACAGCCCATCCACGGCCTGACCGCGGCAAGCGTAGTTTAACTATGACAGATCGATTCGTATGGTTTTTACTTAACCACGAGCTCCATTAGTAGGGATGTAGACTCTATTAACATGCTATTAAGTAATATTTTCAAGACACAACTTGTTTAAAAAAGCACTTTGTGTTGGCCCTGAAGACACTCATTTTCAACGAACTGAAAAATTAGTTTCATTTGCTTTGAAATAAAAATAGATAATTGCATGGCAATTAGGTGGTCTCAAGGTTTCCTTTTGCCATCAATCTATACTATATGTCTATATATTATAAATCTATCTATCTATACTTTCTATATTCTATATTTTTTATATAATAATGCTGAAGAGTTGGTTTGTTGTTTTAACGTACTAATCTTCGGAACTGCTGATCCGATTCTGAAATTTTTTTCGCCAATTGAAAGCTAGTGTTATAGTCTATATTTTATTAACAACAAATTAGAGATTCATAAGAAAAATCACGCGAAGGAAGTCACGGGGAAAGTGAAGTACAAAACCCTATCAGAATATCAGCGCTCTGACGTTTTTTTAATGTTACTCCTATCTCAGGCTGAGATAGGAGCCTTTTGCCCTCATACAGGACCAATTTTCGATTTCTTGTTTTTTTTAATTTTTAATGTTATTTTTGTGTGTGTTTTTGTCCTGAGGGGCGAATAAATTCTTTTTCTTTCTTTCTTATATGAATTAATCAGGTTTTGACAGCTTAAAAGTATGTCAATTGAAAGGTGGACTCTCCTAAAGCACAAAATAAAAAGACGCGCCACAGCCTTCCGTACTTTGTGCCTAAAGTATTCAAAAGCAAACTCATTTGTTTTATATGTATATGTCGCGAATTCACAACGAAACACCGTTCAAATTTGGTAGTGAAGTTGTTGTTTGGTAGTTGAGCTGAGCTGATTTTGGTAATAACTTTATTTTGGAGCACTTTGGAGTTGAAACCCTCGGGTCGTGGGGTCCGAGTGCTCATCTTCTTTTTAAGGAAATACCCAAAAGGTTGGTTGTCACTTCCCACGATCCGAATTTTACCATAGACTAATTTTACCTTGGTCAGAGGTTAAGCATTGCCATCCAACGTGGCAATGCCGCCGGTCTCTTTGGCACATTCCCAGATGACGGTGATGTGGAGGAATTTTTAGATGCCTTATTGTATTCGTTTTTTAATTTATCAAAGGTTTTCGTTTTTTATCATTCGTTATATGTTTTCCATTTTTCGTATTCGTTTTAATTTTGATAGTGGTGGCAATATCTTAAATGAGTCTTAGTAATAAGTGTAGCTATTGGCTTATCGCTAATGTCAACCTTAATTTAGCATTTAAAATGAACCGCCGTCCCCTCATTAGCAATTCCCACCACGTCTTGGTCTAGTTCTAAAATGTTAATTATTTAATTGAATTATATTAATTGGAACAAAAGGCAGGTATTCAATTTATTTTATTAGCTCATAAATTGATAAAATTGATTAAAGATACGTTTTGTGACTTCGTAAATGTAATTTAAATATTTTGATGGTATTATTTATGTTTGTTCACCGCCGATCGTATACAGTGAGATTGCGATTAAAGGCAAACATCTTCAATACGTAAATAATATTACTTAGTTGTCTGATTCTTCAACTGATAAAATTTGTCTGTTACATTACATAAGTAAAAGTAGAGCGTTTTGTGTAGGAAACTGGCAAATTTTCTAGTGTTGGGTAGCTCACTCTTTTCAAACGAGGATCGTGCGAGGCACTCTTTTTACATAGTGAGGCAGCACACTGTGCTAGCACGAATGAGGCGAGGCTACGAGTGTGCGAGTACACAGATGTGCTGTCGCGGAGTCGTGAGGACATCGTGCCTATGTGTGCGACACGCGGCACTCGTAGATAATCGGACTCACTCGGTAACGTCGTATAGCTCGACTCTCACGAGTGCTCACGAGTGATGACGAGGGAGTTTTGAATATTTTTAGGTTTGTTTGTGAGTTTCAAATATTTATTCTACTAAATATTATTTAAAAACTATAGATGTGGACAGAGTAAGTACTAAAGATCGAAGACTTAAGAATAAAATTTGCTCAACTCATGCTCAAAACTCACAATACGTGTGTGCGTGCTACGACTACTCAGTAGCTCGTGAAGTAATTTGACTCTGTGTGTATTGAAAAAAACTATGAAACAATACCTAGTTCCAAGTATTTATCCTCTGCCTAGCCTTTTCGGCTTCCAGTCTAACCGGATGCGGCACAATACCAGTGTTTTAGGTACATGGAGCGGCTACCTATTGGACCTCCACAACCCAGTTATTGGGTAACAGGATACCCCTTGGCAAGACTGGTTGTCAGACTATCTGGCATCTGACAACCCTAAACGACTGTCAAAGATCTACGAATGGCAGCCGGGACCAACAGCTTTACGTGCTTTCTGAGGCACAGAGGGGTCTATGTATGAAATGGATGGTCACCCATCCACGGAATGACCGCGGCAAGCGTAGCTTAACCTTTAACCGATCGATCTGTACGGTTTTTACTGAGTCACAAGCTCCTCGTAGGTCCTTATAGGTCTAAGTATTAATAGGTTCCAATTCATAACTCTTCGTGTGCCAGCAGCCTAAACATTATTCTGTATGCTAATTTAATTTTGACCCTAACTTTTGCTGTAAATCAAACGTAATTGGGTTTTAAAATTCAGAAACCTTACGATGCAAAAAGGGTCAAGTCAGGGTCCCTATTTTATGTTGAAGCAGATATTTATTTTACTCTCGTCCTGAGCAAATGTTTATGTTTATCGATTTTTTTTTATGTACGTATTCGATTTACAATATTGTAAACATGCTTACCTTTTGTTTATCTTTGCAATAGAATAAAAATACCAAGCTTCTTGTGTGATGAAATGGCTTGTCGAGGGATTTATTCCCTTGACGTCGACTCGCACCACGTTGAGTCGCCGCCACGTCGTGTCACCGCTACGCCAAATCGCCACTACATTGAGTCGCCGCCATGTCCAGTCGCCGTCACGTCTACTTGTTCTTTTGATATTTCCTTAGGCTTTTTATTTAAAAAAGACCTGCTTAGCCTGAGGTAGCTGCGCGGTGCGGGAGGAATGACAGTTGTCACAACGTATCAGTGAGCTCTCGCGACACATCACCACACTGAGGTAGCTGCGCGGTGCAGGAGTGACAGTTGTCACAAGTTGACGTATCAGTGAGCTCTCGCGTCACGTCACCACACTGAGGTAGCTGCGCGGTGCAGGAGGAGTGACAGTTGTCACAAGTTGACGTATCAGTGAGCTCTCGCGTCACGCCACCACACTGAGGTAGCTGCGCGGTGCGGGTGGAGTGACAGTTGTCACAAGTTGACGTATCAGTGAGCTCTCGCGTCACGTCACCACACTGAGGTAGCTGCGCGGTGCGGGAGGGGTGACAGTTGTCACAAGTTGACGTATCAGTGAGCTCTCGCGTCACGTCACCACACTGAAATAGCTGCGCGGTGCGGGAGGAGTGACAGTGGTCACAAGTTGACGTATCAGTGAGCTCTCGCGTCACGTCACCATACTGAAGTAGCTGCGCGGTGCGGGAAGGGTGACAGTGGTCACAAGTTGACGTATCAGTGAACTCTCGCGTCACGTCACCACACTGAGGTAGCTGCGCGGTGTGGGAGGAGTGACAGTTGTCACAAGTTGACGTATCAGTGAGCTCTCGCGTCACGTCACCACACTGAGGTAGCTGCGCGGTGCGGGAGGAGTGACAGTTGTCACAAGTTGACGTATCAGTGAGCTCTCGCGTCACGTCACCACACTGAGGTAGCTGCGCGGTGCGGGAGGAGTGACAGTTGTCACAAGTTGACGTATCAGTGAGCTCTCGCGTCACGTCACCACACTGAGGTAGCTGCGCGGTGCGGGAGGGGTGACAGTTGTCACAAGTTGACGTATCAGTGAGCTCTCGCGTCACGTCACCACACTGAAATAGCTGCGCGGTGCGGGAGGAGTGACAGTGGTCACAAGTTGACGTATCAGTGAGCTCTCGCGTCACGTCACCATACTGAAGTAGCTGCGCGGTGCGGGAGGGGTGACAGTGGTCACAAGTTGACGTATCAGTGAACTCTCGCGTCACGTCACCACACTGAGGTAGCTGCGCGGTGTGGGAGGGGTGACAGTTGTCACAAGTTGACGTATCAGTGAGCTCTCGCGTCACGTCACCACACTGAGGTAGCTGCGCGGTGCGGGAGGAGTGACAGTTGTCACAAGTTGACGTATCAGTGAGCTCTCGCGTCACGTCACCACACTGAGGTAGCTGCGCGGTGCAGGAGGAGTGACAGTTGTCACAAGTTGACGTATCAGTGAGCTCTCGCGTCACGTCACCACACTGAGGTAGCTGCGCGGTGCGGGAGGAGTGACAGTTGTCACAAGTTGACGTATCAGTGAGCTCTCACGTCACGTCACCACACTGAGGTAGCTGCGCGGTGCGGGAGTGGTGACAGTTGTCACAAGTTGACGTATCAGTGAGTTCTCACGTCACGTCACCACACCCCTCCTGCACCGCGCAACTACCTCAGGAACGGTCTCAGTTAAGCAGTAAGGCTGTAGACATTTAAATCAGTAATATTCATTACAAAATCTAACAGAATTCACTTGAATGTGTCTCGGAGTGCCATTTAAAAGCTAAAACATGACTGACTTTAATACTAACAATAAAATTTAATGTTAATTCTCTAAAGTGTAATAAAGATAATGTATGGAACTTTACTTAAAATAACAATTATTGTGTTCCCTGTACGGTTATTACAATAGGCTTATGAATGAAACCCTTTTGTTTCGAACAAACCTGTGGCCAAGCAAAATCGCGCTAACGTAAAAATATAAGATTTGAGTCCATTTTCGAATTGAAAATTCGACTATTTATTATATTTTAATGTATACTTATTTATTTATTTACATACACAATTATATCACTTTCACGTTAAAACCAAAGCGATGCCATAAGTAAATACAAAAAAAAAACACTAGGAACTACTAGGTACACAAAGGTATAAAATAAAATATATCTACATAAAAAAGATGACAATTTAGAAGTTCTCTATTTATTTTTTTAATTTACCCCACACGACGATTTTCTCCTATATCTATAGGGTGCGTTTTCAAACAAATAAACTCACATACATAAACTACAACTATCTGTAGGCCATACAAATATTTGTTACGTGCGGGAGTCGAACCCGCCGACAAGCGGCGCAGCAGCCAACCGCTTGGCTAAAGTGTCATTTAATTGAGGAGTATTAAGAAATTTTGGCGAGACGGTTAAGTTCATGCTCCTTTTCTTGGAACTGTACATATGATTTTTTTTAATATTTTTGTTATTTGTATCAAACAATAAATATATTCTCAGAATTGGATTACGTACGTGCGGCTCGTGACGTAGTGGTAAACTTGAGCAAGTTAGTCCTAGTCGCTGGTAGATTTAACACTTAAAAGTAGAGACAGAGTTTGGGCAAGCTTATGACCAAATGCTGAAACGCTACTCAATTTTAAGATGCCGTTAAGTCTCGTCTCGTCAGTCACTTTGACATAAAGTGAGAGAGACGTCTTAAAATTGAGTAGCGTTTCAGTATTTGGTCATTAGTGTGGGACGCCCTGCGGCATGAACCGACGATTTGAAGAAGGTGGCTGCCAGCGAATGCATGCGGGCTGCCTCTTATAATATGGCCTGTTCATTTCCACTAAAGTTTTTTGTATTCTCTTTATTACATCTATGTCCGTACGTTTCCTGACAATTTTGTTAGTTATTCTATCTGATTTCAGCATGCTTGTCTCCATTGTTGTCTGACATCTCATATACAGGGTGCGGACGACGATACGACAAAAACTTAAAATACTGGTAATACTAGTTCATAAGAATATTATGAAACTATCAAAGAAATCCTAAAACCGAAATAAAAAAAAAACAGTTATACTAAAGAGCATAGAAATGTAACCAAAATAAAACACCATATGAAATATTGGTTTTCTAACTTGTCAGAAGAGCGGCAACTTGCTCAATAAAAACAATTACACTAAATTATCAAATCCTACCATGATCATTTTTTGTCCTTTGCCATCCCCACCCTCTATATTGCCATTTAACTCCTTCCACAATCCCACATTAACCAAAGACGGTGTCATTCAAACTGAAATATCATGACACGACGTAGTTCCACAAATTAACCCTTATTTTGCTCGTCACTGCAGTCTCAACAGCTTACATAAACCTGTGCGACACACTTTGAAACTGCGTAGCGGCGCATAGGACAGTGATTCCTAAAGTACGTTTCGTGGAACCTACGAGTTTTGTGTTAAAATTGCGAAGGTCCCGCGAAACCAAATTTATCATTAAATAGTTCGATTATTAAAGAATTATTAAAGCAACAATAAAACAGTTTTATTCTGTAGAAAAAATATAAATAAAGGTTTACAACCTCGACGAAAACAAGGGGTGTTTTAAATTTAACTTGTATACAGATCTATCTACAGACGATGTAGACAGATCGAGAAAGATTAAAGATTTGTGTGATGAGCACTTTGTGTTTGGCTTGTGTCTGGTTTTTGTTATATACGTATCTATTTGTGTATGTATATCTGCAGACTGACACACATAAAACAGGCTCTGCCTAGTTTGGGGTCAGATGGCCGTGTGTGAAAGGTCCCCACATAATATTATATTATTATATGTCTGTCTGTGGCATCGTAGCGTCCAAACAGTCGAATTGATTTTTGTTCTTATTTTAAATTGCAATTTCTTTTATTTACATTTAATTTATTGAAATGTTTATTTTTTTGAGGTTTAACAAAATAAAAGAACTTTGTTAAATGTCCGATTGCATTAAAAGTTTAAGAACCTCTGACATAGTACATGCCTTCGTATTCTACATACACACATACATAATGAAGTAGCTACCTAAGTAGGACACCAGTCTGCGACGACAGTAAGTTATTCATAACATGCGTGTCGCGTTACCTTGTAAGATGTAGACTTCCTAACTTACGCAGTACTAGCGACTTGCCCCGACCTCGCACGGGTATTACCGTCATATTTCAACGAATTTACACTAAAACCTTCCTCATGAATCGCTTTGTCTATTTGTTTATTTATTTATTATGGTACAGACAGCATCATCAACTGCTTATCCCGTCTCTGATGAAATTTTAATGCGTGGCATGTAAGCAATAGGGTATTTTACGCTATACGAGAAAAAATCTATAAATATGTTATTGAGACAGTTTAGGCATTAAGCAGACGGAAAATGTAAGTTTTAGTTCATAAAAAACAAACCAATTTTTTAAATTCAATTCAAAGTATTTTTAATCTGATAAAAAACACCGTGAAATAGTAGCGGCCATGTTATTACGCCGTACGGCTGTGTAAACAAAAAATTGACAACTGTCAGTTAACCGATTGGCGTAATATAGGCTTTGTACTTTTATTATTTTCGTAACTAACGTAATTTTTTTTTATTATTACACCTATTACAAAATATGCTTTTAATTATTTTTAAATGATATACAATTATAATTTTTAATATGAGCTCATTTGATACAAAACAAACTGACGTCATTTACGCTGAGCAATATGGCGTTCAGTAAGAGGCGTTTTCGTCAAACTACGCGCGAAATTTGAAAATTAAAAATTTTGATGCATTTTTATGGCACTTATCGATAAAATAAAAATTTTGTGTTTTTTTGGTGGCATATTAGCACTACAGAATTTCATTAAGACACTTTTTAAAAATGGGTGTAATACCCTATTGATGACGCTGTCTGTACTCCAAAAATAAAGTCACAAATACATTTCATAGATTTAAACTTACTTACATATTAACCTTATCACGTATACGAGTAGGTGTGCACTACTTTTATAGTAGGTATTGTGTCACAACTTTATCATCATCAGCCGGAAGACGTCTCCCCATAGAACGCCACAACTCGCGACAACCTGCCGCTTGCATTCACCGGTTCCCCGCGACCTTAACGATGTCGTCGGTCCATCTGGTGGGAGGCCTATCAACGCTGCTCGAACTCGAAAACCTTTCTTCTCCATCGGTTATCGGTTCTTCGAGCGATGTGGCTTTCCCAATGCCACTTCAAATTGCATAATATTCTGTGTTACAACTTACAAAGTTTTAATTGAACAAAATTTGGTGACTAAATATTGTTTACAGGATAAATAGTTATTAAATTTACTTTCAGTCATTTAGGTAATGGAATGGTGGTCTATAGGTGAAATCCGTATGATGTTCCGTTTAGTAGATTTTGAGTTTATCGCGAACAGACAGTCCTTCAGATGCGGCGCGGCGGTGGCTTTGTTTTAAAATATGTAGTGTTTATTTATGGAATCTCTTTGCGACAAGTTTCTGAAAACCTGGTTGCTTTCTTATTAATAAATCTGGTCACGATTTTACGAGTGTATTACTATTTAACTTGGAATTTCCCGAGTAATTTTGGTCTCTAAAAGTTTGTTTGTACGAGTAATTTTTTTATACGGATTTTTCTACTGCGGATTTTTTTTTTCACTTTATGTTTTTGTCTGAGCTTCTATTTGTTCTATGTTCAATAAACAGAGTTGATTTTGTGACTATGTACATTACAGGACAGTTGGTTTTGTATCAGCGAAATAACGCAAATATTTGCACTTATGTGTAATGCTACCACTTCACATGGCGTATTTGTGCAAATATTCGCCTTACTTGGATAATACAAAATAGACTTTATTTCAATAATCGTAGTACACTTTGTATTATCCAAGTAAGGCGAATATTTGTACAAATACGCCATGTGAAGTGCCAGCATAAAATGGCGTCTCGGCATAATATGGTCATAAGCTTACTACGCAGCAAATTAAAGAGTAATGAATTAAAACATATATACAGTACGGTCAACGTATCTTGGCGCGTCTGAAGTTAGCCGATTAGCTGCGCAGTAGACAATTTCGTTCCTAAAAGTTCCATTGCGCAGCCAAACAGCTAACTTCAGACGCGCCAAGTTACGTTGACCGTATTGTACCTATAGTTATAAAGATTAGATATTTTTTTATTTAGAACGTTTTAGTAGGCCGATTCTTTGGTAGCGGATTCGTGCGAAACCTCAGACAAAAAAAGAACTAGTCAATAAACTAATATTATAAACAGAAATTTAGTTTATTGTGTTTATATAAACTCAAATAAAAAATGAAATTCACCAATACCAAGCTACTTCATGCCTAAGTGCTATATTTTAGTATAAAAACAATTGGGGTTTCGTAAAAAAAAATCAAGCGGGTGAAGATGCGTGCAAAAGCAACTTACGATATATAAATTCGTAGTAGGTATTAAACAACTTTTATTACTGACCGTACCACTCCATTATTACATGGTTCGAACATCGGAAAATAAGCCGAATCTGTGACGTAATTCACGAAACAAATAGTTCATTAACCTCGTATCGAAACAATTTGGGTCAAGCTTTTATTGCGAAATGCAATTACACGACGCCGCATTATTCTACTAAGTGAATTTATTGAAAAGAGAACATTGTATGGATTCAATAAACCCTATATTTAATCCATACAAAGATGATAGGTAAAAGTAAAGTGACCATCGGCTTTTGTTAGAAAAGGGTTTCTTTTTCGACATTTCTTGTTTTCTTCGTCCTTCCATTAATTAAATGGGCTTTAAGCTTGGTCATCACACAATGTTAGTCGGATAAAAACTAGTTGAATTTTAAAACTATGTTTCTGAATAATTCATAGTTATAAACTGATCAAAGATTTTAAATGTCTTTGAAACTTGTAAATGTGAAATTTAAATTCTATTTTTTCTTCTGAATCAGAATTTCGTAATTACTGTTTTAGTTTATTTCCAAAATTCTGGAAAATAGAATGGTACCCTAAGGGCGGGTTGCTTCAACTAACCATTACCGACCGGTAATAGTTAAAAATGGCGCTAACTATCGTCAAATGAAAAAAATGGGTTGTTTCACAAAATCATACGTCAAAAAGTTACTATTACCATAACCGACCAGTTATCGTAATTTTGTGCTGTCAAACGGGAACACCCAAATATTCCGAAATATTTTATTCCGAATTTCGATATTCCGATTTTCAAAAGTCCGAATTTCATAATACCTAAAAATTATAATCTCTATTATTTAAAATCACGAAAGTTATTTTACCGAATGTCGTAAATTCGATTTGTTTGTTTTTCGATTTTTATATGTTCGAAGAATCAAATGCTCGATGAGTTCTCGGTCCGAAAAACGAAATTCCGAATTTCAATATTTCGAATAAACTGTTAAAATTAGGATTCTGATTCAATTCAGCTACGCATATATATTCAAAATGGTGTCCCCTTGTTTCGCAGACAGAAATTTCATAGAATTTCGTTTCCCAGTAAATGTTTCATATAATAATTGGTTCTTGTATTTTTATTTCGACTATTATTGTTTCAAAGACTATTTACTTGAATGAAACATATTTCACAGAAACACAATTCAAAGAATTTTTAATCAAATTTTTTTGTTTAACAAGTTATCAAACAGTAGAATTACTTTTTAACTAATATTGTTATTCGGTGTATTTTTCTATGGAATTTATTTCAACAAAAATATATAGGTATAAAAAGAAAGACAATAACGAAAATAATCTTAAAAAGTCAATATGTTGTGCTACAAAGGTTAATGACAGAAACGAATTGCTGTGAAACCGACTCCACGTAGTCTTGGCTGCCCTACCCCTAGAGTGTAATTTAAATTCGCGTAGGCGCGGAGGGGCGAGGCGGCCAGCGAGCTGAGGAGCAGGTGGTTTTAACGCCCGCCGCCGCGGCTGAGGCTGGCCGGCGAAGCCGGCCAGTAAGCCGAAGCTGCGGTGGTGAGCGTGAATACCATCTGCGACGATAAGCTCGCGTGGTACCGCCGGAGCCCCGCAACGCCGTAGCCGTGACAGAAACCATGCCTGCTGCATGTTGCATGTTCGCTTGCATGCTCGCTTGCATGATGCATGCTTGCTTGCTTACATGCTGCATGCTTGCTTGCACGCTGCATGCTTGCTTGCATGCTGCATGCTTGCTTGCACGATAAACGATTGCACGATAACGATAAAGATAATCGGAATTTTAATAATCGGAATTCGTATTTTTGATGTTCGGAATTTTCATTATGTCGGACTTTTTGTTATTCGATCTTTTGAAACTCGGTATTTTGAGAATAGTAATTATAAACGTTCGGAATTTTGAAATTTTAGTATTATAAAAATAGGATGAATGATAAATCGGAGTTGCCATATTAGGAATTTTGAACTATTCGGAATTATGAAAATCGGTATTTTGAAATTCGTATTTCTGACTTTCGGAATAAAGTTTTTCGTATTTATGTAGTGTACCCCTGTCAAACAGCTACTTCAAACATCAAAATATTATGGAATCTCTTTTTGAATAACTTTAACTGATGGATTTTTATGTCATGAAACAACCCGTTTCATTTAACGTACGTTAAACATCATCAGTCATAGTAATTTTTTAACAGTCCGTATGTAACGTTAACCGACTGTTTGAAACAACCCGCCCATAGTCCATACCTAATATTATAAATACGAAAGTAACTGTGTCTGTTATGCTAACTTAGTTCTTATTTGTCGCCGTCCTTTTCTTCAGCTGGCCGGCAGTAAGAGATGCCATTTGTCTAATCGTAGTTTAGTTTGTGAACAAGAGAATCGGCGCCATTGCCGAACCGAATAGTTTAGTGAACAGACAGACAATTGTATCAAAATAATATTTACCCCAACAGCTGGTAGTTTCTATATCTATAAAGATCACTGCAGGCCCCTTATTCACAACCATTCGATACGTTTCCGTATCGGTAAGGAACCGTATTCGACAATCTCATTTCCGACTTCAGTCTTCGTATCGAATTTGAACTGTCAAAATTATTCGGTTTCGGATTTGTGAATTGCGTTTGAAGGACATCTTCGATATCTTTGACTTTCGGTTCGGTACAGAATCGAATCTAATGATTGTGAATAAGGGGCATGGACTAAGGTTTAAGTACCACTATAATCACTTCCCTATCGTCACTACATATTATAAATATATGTTGACTTTTTAATGCGGAACTACTGGTTCAATTCTGTAAATTATTTCGCTCATAAGTGTGAATTTTCTTAAGGACTCCTATTTTTTTTATAACGCAATATAGCCTATGTTACTCAGGGATAATGTAGTTTTCGATTGGCGAAAGAAAATTTGAAATCGTAACAGACAAATAAACATATCTTTCCTCTATTAAATATTAGTATTGAGGGATCCGTAAACAAATTCACACGGACAAAATCGCGGACAAAACCTAGTATGCGTAAAACCAAAAAAATGCAATAGCCCAATATTTTCATTTAAAAATTCCAATATCAAAACATACCCGTTCTCATCCCACTTCAATTTTAAAAATAGAAAATAAATTTCAATTTTCAAATATTGCGTCACCTCTCGACCCCTGGTGTCACTTGAATAACGTCGCCGCACATCCTGACGTTTACTGCAATAACTGACCAATAAACACTCGACCTATATACAGCGTGTTCGAAACGGAGTTGCCCATATACCAAAACGGAGTTGTTTACTTAGCGCCTCTATTTGGGTCAGGCTTTTATTGCTGAATGCAATTAAATGGTACAGCACTGATTTAGAGTATAGTTAATGTTAAGGTCTATTTTAGTTGAGTCGTAAATGGTAGAGCGTGTGATTTATTCCACAATAAATGTTGCTTGAATCCGTGGATGCAAGACAAAGTAAAAAGAAAAATTGTTTACTGTCTCAGAAGTTTCACAAAAAACTGCCTAGCGGCCAAACCTTTTCCCAACTATGTTGGGGTCGGCAGTTCGGATGCAGTTGAAATACCAATGGTTGACAAATAGCGATTGCCTTACTAGCCTCTACAACCCTGCTGGGGTGTGATTCTGTAAGACCTCATTCCAAACTTCGAATCTGAATCTGCTGTGAGTTTCTTGATTGGCATTCTAAAAACTCGGTTGATAAGTAATTCGAATTTACACTAGCGCCACCCTTGCGAGCGTGTCAGCGAGTTGAACTAAATTGACAGGGAGATTTTGACAGATAAAGTATGAGATGACGTAAGAAGTGGCATTCTGTAAGGTAATTTACCCGTCACTTCGACGCTCACTTCGCACTCGGACCCGATTCAAAGTGTCAAATATATAACGGTCATTTTGAACCTTACGCGAAGTGAGAGTGAATAGCGATGTGAGATCCGAGTTGTTGTTTGAATTTTACAGAATCGACCTACTGGACTCTTGCTACGACCGATTGTCATTCTTTCGGGTTTTTGCCTACGGGTGTAACGACTGTGAAAGATTCATAGTCTATGAACCGGTTGCTAAAATAACAACGTTTAACATGGAGCGAAAGCCTTTACTACCTCCACAACCCAGTTATTGGGTAACACGATACCTCTTGGTAAGACTGGTCGTCAGTCTTTCGGGCTTCTGATTACCCGTAACCACAAAATATCCCCATTTCATCCCGAGGATGTCGTTGAAGGTGACTAAGGGAAAATCCGGAAGTCGGGCAGCAGCGGTTTCTGTGTGCTTAACAACTTCACTGCGATCCCCAAGACTTTGCCAAGCGTGGGGATTATGGCAACCCTCCCCCCCCCCCCTTATGGGGGAGGCCTTTGTTCAACAGTGGACGTCTTCAGGCTGATGATGATGATGACAAAATATCTAAAAATGATAGCCGAGACCAACTGCTTTTGCACGAAGGGGTCTCGTTATAAAATGTATGGTCAACATTAGCTTTTACTTTATTTTAATTATTGTTTGTATTCAAGACATATAAATATGTGAACCAACCTGGTTCAAAACTCAGAAGTAAGGACTTTGAATATAAGAGACACTTTATAAACTTTGAAGATCAGCTTTATTACTATAATTACAGCAGTACATTAATATAGATAGGTTTGGCGAAACATTACAAGTGACTAGCACCGATGTCGAAGGACGAATGGCCAGGTAATGGTGGGCATCTCCCCAAAGGCCCGCTGACTATTGTTGTTATTCCCCGCCATTTTGCTTGATTGTGATTGGTCGTCAGTAACTATCAGTCTCGACCAATCACATGAAGTTAATACAACTACTTTTGATCATACAATGTCTTCTAAATTATTATAATTAGTCAACAAACATAAATAAATAAAGGTATAATTTAAATATTTATAACAAATACAATTGACACAAAAATATATCACACAAACCATAGCAGGTTTCACCGTGATATATTAGACGGGTCCATATTGGCTCACCTAAAGTTCTTTACCCGAAATTGTACTTCCTAAGGATTTGTAATCCGAATGATCACTCTTCCTAAAAATTTTCATCCTAAAGTTTTTATTCATACTATTTATAGTGCTACCGGCGATGTTCATAACACTCATGTTTCCGAAAATTGTTATTAATAATATCATTAATGTAAATATATTTAAACTCCTACTGTTTTTTATCATAACGCTTCTGTCCCTAAACATAATTACCATAATATTTTTGCTCATACTCAGAAAAAAACATTTACAAAGTGTAATAAAAAATATATGTGGGTAGAAGATGATATTTATAGTTTTAATTTGAGGGTATGATTATTATTTGGGGGTATGCTTTACATAACGTACTGAGTTGTGTCTATTGCTAAGTTCAAACCTACTGCGCGTGCGTGCAAGCAAGCATGCAGCATACAAGCAAGCATGCAGCGAGCAAGCAACCATGCAGCATGCAAGCAAGCAAGCATGCAGCGTGCAAGCAAGCATGCAGCATGCAAGCAAGCATGCAGCATGCAAGCAAGCATGCATCGTGCAAACAAGCATGCATTATGCAAGCTAGCATGCAACATGCAAGCGAGCATGCAATACGCATGATTTCTGTCACGGCTCCGGCGTTGCAGGGCTCCGGCGGTCCCACGCGAGCTTATCGTCGCAGATGGTATTCACGTTCACCACCGCAGCTTCGGCTTGCTGGCCGGCTTTGCCGGCCAGCCTCAGCCGCGGCGGCGGGTGTTAAGACCACCTGCTCCTCAGCTCACGGGCCGCCTCGCCCCTCCGCGCCTACGCGGATTTAAATTACACTCTTGGGGTAGGGCAGACAAGACTACGTGGAGTCGGTTTCGCAGCGATTCGTTTCTGTCATTAACTTTTGTAGCACAACATATTCACTTTTTAAGACAATATTTTAGTTATTGTCTATATTTTCGTTGAAATAAATTCCATGGAAAAATACACTGAACAAACAATATTCGTTAAAAAAATAATTCTACTGTTTGATAAGTTTGTTAAACAAAAAAATGTGAATAAAAATTCATTGAATTGTGTTTCTGTGAAATATGTTTCATTGAAGTAAATAGTCTTTGAAACAATAATAGTCGAAATAAAATTACAAGAACCAAATATGATAAGAAACATTTTCTGGAAAACGAAATTCTATGAAATTTCTGCCTGCGAAACAAGGGGACACCGTTATACATGTTATGTGAAAATAAAGTTACGCAAAATTAATGTATATAGTACTGATTATTATGAATAAAAAGAAATCTAAACAAAAAAGATATGACTTTGAATAATAGTGTAAAAGATGGTTATGTTGAGAAAATATAGGAAAACAAATAAAAGTATAATAGATGTTTATTGCTACTGACATTATGAAGTTGAATGCTTCGGATTATGAACATTAGAGACAGAGTAGTTAGGAATTGTGATTGTTCGGATGAAAAATGTTAGGAAGAACATTTTCGGATTTCCAATTATCGGAGTTCAAAATTTAGGTGAACTTTGGCGCACCCATATTAGACACATCAAACTCGGCGCACTCTCTACATAGATGTTAGTAGGTACCCACATATTCAATTCTCAATATTACAACTACGTGAAATGTTTTTTTTTATACAATTTTACAATTATCCTTGTTTATTACATTTAAGGATTCGGTAGGTAGGCCATTCAAAATTCGTTGTCCGTAAACATTAATAGATGGGGGTATTTTAAAAGTAGGTATTTATGACAAACAACGCAACGACTTCGGCCTTGCATTTTTTTCTAAACTTTGTACATTATGGTAATTCTCGCTCAAAACTCATTAAGCCACTAGCCTCTTCAGACAGAGATTTTTTGGCCCAGGGATAGACCAGCCCTATAGTCACGTGGAGAGTCGACCAGCTACTTTATACTTGCCCAGTATCGAGCCTTATTTTATCAAATACTAGTACTTTGTCCGCGACTTTGTCCACGTGATTGTTCTTACGGACTCAATTTTTTAAATAATGCAAATATATATTATATGTTACTTAAGAATAATGTTGCTTTCGATTGGTGAAAGAATTTTTGAAATCCAATCAGTAGTTTTCGAGTTAAATCGTAACGAACAAACAAACGAATCTTTGTTAATTTACTTTCATAAATAATAAGCTAGGAATAGGGCTTTTTATTTTTATTTTTTTTATTTTATACATTTGTATGTAAATTTGCACGGACAAAGTTGAGCGCAGTAGCTAGTCTTCTATACATATAATAAAACAGTAATAGAGCACGAATCCCAAAAAAATATTCTGTCTGTTTGTCTGTTTGTTTGTACACGCTAATCTTCGGAACTGCTGGACGGATATGAATGATTTTTTTGTTGAACACCTGATGCAGAACCGCAACAGACCAGCTAAACTATAAGAGATACAAAAATGGTACCATAGCAAAAATTGATGTGTAACTCCAAGAGCCCAGCTACACCATAACACATATAGGAATGACGTCTTAGCAAAAGTTGTACGGTCTGATGAGCATTTCCTGTTGACTTATAAAAATCGAAGATCAGGAACATCTGATGTGGAAATCAAAGCTATCACTAATTTTACTGTAAAGCTATCACTAATTTCACTGTATATTATTGAATAACATAAGCTGGGAGTACCTCCACGCGGTGAAGACGGTAATAGTTTAGGACTGATTTTTGATGTCGCTGGTATATCATTGAAAATTTGAATCTACTGGTCCAAACTCACATTTATTTTTTTTATTTTATCGAATAAATATGACTTCCTGCTTATGTTATTTGAGTGTTTCATTTCCTTTACACGGTAGCCTACCCGGTAACGCAGGGGAGCAGTCGCTTAGATTTTAATTGATCAGGTATCTCTTCACAATAAAACTATAACCATGCCTAGAAAGAGGTCAAATCTTTCCCAATGTTCCAAAGGAGCTAAAAGATTGAGGATCATAAGATCCCAAGAATCTACCGAAGAGCGTCAGGATAGACTTGATGCTGTTCGAGAACATCAGGCTGCAAATCGCTCCGTGGAAACCTCTTCAGATCGCGAAGCACGTCTGCGTTCTCAGCGTATTTACGCATCTACATCCAGGTCTCTAGAGACAAGTGGGGAACGTGATGCGCGACTGACCGCTGATCGTGAACGTCACGCATTGTCTCGCGAGTCGGAGACGTTCACGGATAGAGAATTGCACTTAAGTTCCAAGCGTATCTACGCATCGACTTCTAGGTTTCTAGAGACAAGTGCGGAACGTGATGCGCGACTGTCCGCTGATCGTGAGCGACATGCATTGTCTCGCGAATCGGAAACGTTTAACGATACAGAATCACGCTTGAGTTCTCAGCGTATTCGCACATCTACTAACAGGTCTTTTGAAACGAGTGATGAACGTGATGCACGACTAACTGCTGATCGAGATTATCATACATTGTCCCGAACACGCACACAACAAAATATTCATAATCAGTTAGAAAGTGAGAGAGAAAGAATTGCTGGAGTACGGCATGAAGAGACAGAAGAAAAGCGCAACGAACGTTTGAATTCTGATCGACGTCGACATTCTCTGAACAGAATATCGATATCATCTGAAGAATCGGATGTGTCTCAGATATAGCCGTAGGGCATGGCGACCTTCCTTGGGTTGATAAGGAACGGAGTGCATTTACGCATACTCCTATGATTGACTACGCCACATATTCCGCCATCGGAGGTATGATTCAAAATTGTACTTTTTGAACGTCTTGAATCGTCTCGCGCATCCCGTTGGTTTCCCGTCCCCGGGCTCTTACAATTCGACTTCAGACGTTTCAGATCTTTGATTTTGCCGACCCCGTTGTCGCTGGCATAAGCAACAGGATCCGCGTACAGAAGGGCAGAAGCTAGTTTATAATATGTAGTGAAAGTACAAATTATTGCAATCTACTAAAGGTAGACAATATTGCCTAATGACAGTGCCAGTACGAACAGGGGTATTAGGCGAGAGTTTGCCGATCCAATTTCGGTTAAACAGCAGTTTAGTTAAACGGTCAGATTCAACGGTACGAGTTGTGGTCGGCAATCCGTTTACCAGAGCTACTCGTATTTTCCTACTGTCGGCAAATCTAATGCTTTAATTTAGGCACTGGCACTTCGCATGCATTTCTTAGCGTAGATTTCGTATATTCTTCTATAATACGTGTTGAGCATTTTACTTGCTGATAATGTAGCATCTATAAATCGGTTACGTGTTTTTTGAATTTATCCATTACAAACAAAATATTTTTTTTTTTACTATTTTAACTTTATAATACTACCTGCTTTTCGTCCGCGTAAATATTATTGCGGATGCAGACGAAGTCTCGGAATAAAAAGTAGTCTATGTCCTTTCCTAGGGATCGAACTATATTCATACCGATTTATATAAAACTAGCGGACCTGGCAGACGTTGTCCTGCAACCCGACTATATCGCCACCTGCCGGGTCCAATTGTGAATCTAGACCATTCTCGAATCCACTGGAACACACACTAACAAATTCATCAAAATCGATCCTGCCGTTTAGGAGAAGTTCACTTTCATACACACGCACAGAAGATTTTTATATATAAGACTAGCTTTTGCCCGCGACTTCGTCCGCGTGAATGTCGGTTATCGCGGATGTAGATGAAGTCCCGGATTAAAAAGTAGCCTATGTTCTTCCCCAGGGTTAAAGCTATTTTCATACCAAATTTCATCAAAATCGGTTCAGCCGTTTCATCGTGAAAGCGTAACAGACAGAGTTACTTTCGCATTTATAATATTAAAGTAAAGTATGGAAGTATGGATTGGTGCTGCCGTTTTTCCGTTAAAACGTAGCAGACAGAGTAAGTTACTTTCGCATTTGTTATATTACTTTGGACTAGCGACCCGCCCCGGCTTCGCCCGGGTGCAAAGTAGATCAAACTATACGTATAAACCTTTCTCTAGAATTACTATATATTGCTGAAAACTGTATTAAAATCCTTTGCGGTGTTTAAAAGATCAAAACGTACAGACGGCAGGAGCGACTTTGTTTAATACATGTAAAGATAAATAAGATAACAGTTAATTATAATAATAGTAAATAGTATATAATAATTATCGTAAATATTATGGAGTACAGATGTATTAGTATAAATAAAATTTTGTTCTGTTATTCTAATTTTATGTCAATTTTAGACTGGTGTCTATATCCGTGCAAATTAATCAATCAGGAAGGTATAGTTGAGCTTTCTACGTCCATTCCATGGGCGATCATTCAAACAAAACAATGCCTTTACGTGCCTAGGAAGATAAACTTGAGCCCAAAACAGTTGTCTAAACATCACTTCGAAATTCGAACGGTGTCTCGCTGATCCGCGATGATTTGCTTTGAAAACAAATGAGTTCGTTTTCGAATTGTATGTCTCATGAGTTCGAGTGAAGTTTACAGAACAGCGATACTGGATTAGATAGTAATAGTACCGTAATTATTCTGTGACTGGATTATTAGCAAATTACAAGAAGGTTAAAAATGCCACAAAATACTTCTTAAGCGGTCCCCCACCCGACGACGCTTGGATCATAACAAACTTCATCGTACATAGCTTAGAACATTCTACCTAAAATGAGCTTTCTATTTAAAAAAAACTCAAAACCCAAATCGGCAAATATTGGCTAAATTGGATCCGTTTGGGAGCTACAATCAAACTAAAAAAAACTAATACAAAAAGGCATCAAAAAATTTCCCCACATCGCCGTCAACTGGGAATGTGCCCAAGAGACTGGCGGCATTGCCACGTTGGATGGCAATGCTTAACCTCTGTCCGAGGTAAAAACCAGCCCTTGGATCACGGGAAGTGTCAACCAACCTTTTGAAAATTTCCATAAAAAGTAGATGAGCACTCGGACTCCACGACCCAAGGGTTTCAACCCCAAACGGCTCGAAAATAAAGCTACCGCTTAGGATACTATACTTTCGCCGTTTATATTCTATACTTCAAGACTGGGTTAGGATTACTACCATCCGATCCATCACCAAAGTAGCTGACTTCACTCGGAATTACGCTGGGTACATCTACTGCATGTCTGGCGGTCATTGGATCAAACGCACGAACCATTGGGTCTTTTTAAACGGCAAGCGATATCGCGGTAAGCCAAAGCGGAGATGGCAGGATTATCTAGACTTCTTCTACAAAGACCGGTCTTCAATTCATTGGCTATTTAGGACCAGCCCAAATAGCCATTGATAGAGAGAAGTGTAAGAAGAGTAGAGAGGCCTTTACTCTGCAGTAGGAAAATAACACCTGAAAAAAGAAATACCCAGTAGTGTTAGTTTACAAAGTCATCTATGGTCCGACTTATCGCCGTTGTGCAAGTGACAGGAACAAATAGTTTACCTAACTCCAAACAACGATCGATCAGACCTTTTGTGTCAATGGCTGACTGTCGACAGCAGACAATACGACTGCTGGGTCACGATTGATATCGGTGGAAAGGGGACAAACGCTAAATGTCCAAGAGTGAAAATAGCCAATAGATTTGATAGCCAATGTTAACTATTTGTCCCAATACAGGGCAAAGACCTCTCTTATAAAAATAATGGCGATTTCAGCCTAATATTTATCTATACTAATATTATAAAGAGAAAACATTTGCTTGTTATATTATTTTAAGACTTACGTTTCCTCATAATGTTTTCTTTCACCGATGTCATTGATGTCCAAGATAGAATAAATAGAAAGTACAATACGAATTGAAAAATTCGCATTAGTACTTCCCGTATCAACCCATAATCTCATGCACTGGGCCACTGTGCCACTGCATTGGTAAACTCCTTGAAAAGTTACATAGCCAATAATCAAACTATACCCTGTTCACAATAAGATTAGACATAAACACAAACCTTTTTTACAGTCCCTTCAACCGATTTTGACTTCTAATCCGTAGGCTTAAGGATGACATTAGAGGCAAAAAAAGTGGTTACAATACAACTGTTTACTGCAGTTGCCATTTGTCATGCTACCAACGCAATAGAAGTCAAAATCGGTTGCACGAACTGTAAAAAAGTTTTTAGTAAATGTCTTATCTTATTGTGAACAGGGTATAATTAATAATATTCTCCCAAACCAATTTCGATCAGAGTGGCCCATGTCGATGAAGACTAGCCTAGTGCACAGAAGATATTAAAATAAAGTCACTTTAGTAAATTTTGAAAGCGCTTTTCTGTTGAAAAATGTATTTCGGTGAGATTTGTGTGAAAAGAATTTGAAGTGAGCTGATAAGCTCTATCAGTGTAGGATGGCCGCTTACCTTAAGTTTTTTTTTGTAAACCTATTCTGTCCCAACCCTGGTACAAACTCCTCCTTTTATGCTTTCCATCTTTCGCGATTTTGTAATTCATCCCTCTAGTTTTGGAGAAATCAGTTCAGTTCGCCCTACAACCTCAAGCTTACTTCGGCTAAATTTACCGAGGAATTTATTACAGGAATTATCGGCTATATACATAAACACACAATCACTTTAAATAGCTATTATTTATCTAAAGACCTACTTAGTACAAAGTATGTATGAGTAAGAAAGAGTAAGCTTTGTGCATACCTGAAGAAAACTGTAATAATATTAATACCAGACTATTATTGTCCCACTGCAGGGCAGAGGCCTCTCATACAGAGAAAGCACGAGCATTGATCACCAGGATTGCTCAAAGCGAATTGTCTATTTCAGACATATTCATTATATAAGTCCAGGTTTCCTCACAGTGTTTTCTTTCACTCATGTCGGCAATGTCCAATTTAGGGTAACGTAGGTGACAGTAAATGAAACAGTCTATTTGCAGAACACTATAATAATTAGCACAGGATAGGTCTAGCACGTTCGCCGAACTGGCTTAACTTAAAAGTAGATAAGATAAGATATTTTTTATTTGCATAAAACATGGTATATAAGGTGTAATAAAAAATTTGAGATCGAACATGTTTTGCTTAAAACTAAAGCATGCAAATACATTATGACATTGAAATATAATTATGAAATTCATTTAAAATAATCATTAATATTATAGAAATTATTATTATTGAGCCATTTATATAATTGAATTTTAAATAATTTACAATTTAATGTCGTAAACATAATTGGTAATTTATTATACAGACGCACACACATAGCCAGAGAGTTTTTATTATATTTCGCTGATCTAGGCAGCTCATCCAGCACAAGTCTGTACTGGTCTCGCCGACTTCGAGAGCTTCTTTCCTCCGCTGTTTTAAATAGTTCCTTGTGTTTTCGAACAAACATGCATGCTTCATATATATATAATGAAGGTAGCGGTAGCAAACCAAGCTCTTTAAATATAGGTTGACATGATTCGTCAGATGGAATCTCGTATAACGCTCGTAAACATTTCTTTTGGGCGACAAATGTACACAACCTATATTCCTGTTGTTACACCTGTGTGTGTGCGTGTGTCCCTACATCCAAGATAAATTAAAAAAAAAAACATACTATGCATTTAAAATGTCACATTGATCACTTGAGAGCAAGAAGAGGCAGGCTTTAGTCACTGGGCTACCAAGACACGTAGTTCTTGCACCACAAACTAATATCGCAGGCGTTGATACAAAACCGCGCAGCTTGGTTAGACAAGATGTTTCCTATTGTGTATGGTCGTTATAACTAGTAAACGCATTTAGTATCAACGTCTGCTGGTTTTAGAGGTTCGTGTCTAAGTTAAAGCTGTAAGGATTGATTGGTCATGGTTAAAAACATCGTGAGTCTGTTAGAAATCGCCAACCCGCCTTGAGGATGAATGGTGATCAATGCTCATGTATTCTCTGTATGTGAAGATGTCTTTGCCTTGCAGTGGGACAGTAATAGGCTGGTCTCAGATTATGAATCAAAAGGCAGATAGACCGCGTGGAACACTGAGAGTGAAGCCAAAAAAGCAAATACAAATTCAAAAGCGAATACCTACAACGCGCTTCGTGCTGTACTGACACGAGTCAGTATAGCACCAAACGCCGCGTCGTTAAAAAAACAAATACAAATTCAAAAGCGAATACAATCACGAGATTGTAGGTATTCGCTTTTGAATTCGTATTTGCGTTTTTGGCTTTACTCTCAGTGTTTCGTGCGGTCTATTTGCCTTCTGTTTCATAATCTGAGAGGTTGGTATTAGATTTTATTATGGGCATGTGAAGAGAAGGGATGAATCGCATGTGACCAAAAGAGTTATGAATATTAATTTGAATGTTTGGAGAGGGAGAGGAAAGCCAAATAAAAGATGGGTGGATTGTGTGAAGAATGATATGAATGAAAAGGGAGTCAGTGAAAGCATGACGATTAACAGAACAGAATGGACGAATAAAACATATGTTGCGCTGACCCCAAGTAACATGGGATAAGGGCAGGTAGATGATGATTAGATTTTATTATTTGTAGGTAATAATAAAGGTAAAGGTAATAATAATAATAATATGTGGGGACATTTCACACATGGCCACCTGACCCCAAACTAGGCAGACCCTGCACTATGGGTGTCAGACAGCTGATATACATACACAAAAACATATTTTTTTGTAAATACATACATATATAGATAAACAACACCCAGACACAAGGCAAACACAAGAGGAGGAAGGAGAGGGAGAGGAAGGCCAAAGAATAGATAGGTGGATTAACCCCATTGGTTACGATATTGCCTCTGCGCAAAGATGGATGGATGAATTGTGTGAAGAATGATATGAATGAAAAGGGAGTCAGTGAAAGCATGACGATTGACAGAACAGAATGGACGAATAAAACATATGTTGCGCTGACCCCAAGTAACATGGTATAAGGGCATGTAGATGATGATTAGATTTTATTATTTGTAGGTAACTCAACATTGTACATATTTGCTACAATAGTTCCGAGATTCTCTAGCAAAGTTGGCTATGGCTACGCCAGGCCATTTGATAAATGAGTGACGTCAACTAGAACAATGGAATGTAATTTCAGTTTCCTGTACATTGATCTTTATGATTTGTTTACGTACAGGGTTCTTGTTTTTATTGTCTCGGGTAAAGACTGGTTCAAACGTAAGCGTAGCGGGTGTGGGAGAGATAGCGAACTTACGATAGAAAACCAAGCTTCTTTTACTTGATTGTAAACACTATAATGGGAACCTTTGCCATACATTATCTTAAACTTCAATCATGTACATTCATCGCTTACACACATAATTAAACATACACACAACACACACACACCACTTACACACACAGTCACATTACACATTCCTACATACCAGATACTTACTCACACATTTATCTTTTAACGATGTTTTTGGCATTTAGTTTGTTTTTATTCTTTTTCTCTCTTTACAATGCAAACAGTTAAATATTATGTGTACAACTTCACTCACGTGAACACGTTCCGCTCAGAAGCTAATATAAATTGTGTTAATGAGAGCGAGGGCCCTGGTACCCTTAATACAAGTTACATCTTAATTTGAGTACGAGTTCAACAAAACTAGCATCTAAATAGTCTTCTATGTAATGCTTGTGTTTTTCTGTGTGTTTTTGATTGCAAATAAATATTTTATTATTTATTTTATTATTATCATCACCTTCCTGCCTTTATCCTAGGCATCTTTTTGGTCAATGTTGTGTTTTCCTGTAATTGACATAATTATATTGATTATAGAATGGATTTTCAATCATTTCGTTCTCTTAACCATCATGTTATCACTGACTCTTCTCTTTCATTCATATTATTCTTCACAGTATTCATCGTTTTCTTTAGCATTAATCTTCCTCTCCTTGCATCTACCTTAATATATATTTTTAACTATTTTGGTCGCACGCGTTTTATACATAAATCTCAAGTTACTTGTGGTCCGCGCAAAAGGTTTTCTACTTCCATTCCGTCCTGTCAACCGTCATGAGATGACTGTCTTCTTTCTCTTTGAAGTGATTATTTTTAATTTATCCATCCATCTTTTCTTCAGCCTTCCTCTTCCTCTCCATCCATCTACATTTATATTCATAACTCTTTTGGTGCCATTCGTTTGATCACTCCTCTTTACATGCCCATACCAAGACAAACCATTCTCTTTCAACTTTGCTGTCAAACTTCCTCTAATATATTCAATACTCACCTTATACACGCTGAAATTTTAGTGGTTATTTTCCCGAATCGAAATGATTTTGTCTTGGTAGTAAAATTGATTAATATATTTTTTTAAATAAATGATAAAAAGAACGGCAGATTTAGAATTGTGAAAAACTAGCGACCCCGATCTAATAGTGATACAGTGCGAACGGCTGACTGCGCGAGGTCCTGTGTTGACGAAACACAATACTTACCTAAAAGTTATTCCAATATTTCCTTCACATTTTTACGGGCTGAGGGCCGTTATAAGTGAAATTGATGGATATTGTTTTTTTTTTTTTTAATATTAAATCTTTGAATCGAGAGTACTGCTGAGGGCAAATCGTTCTGCCGTGGGAAATGAACCATTTAGATTTCAGCTTATATAATTTGGTCACTCCACTCATCCATCTCAACATTCTCATCTCCGTTACATACAATCTTTTTTCATCCATCTTGCACTACCTATCCGCTACTTCTCTTGCTCTCAATAGTACCGAGGTCTAAAACTGAAGGATTTGTAGGGGTCACTTAGTTTTATTGTAAGAAATGTGTGTCAATGGGTGCTTTTGTTTTCTATTATTCCCGTGTGTAGTTACACAGAGAATTCCTACAACGAAACGTTGTTTACTTTTTATTTACACAGTTGTAATAAGACTGAAAATAGTTTGGCAAACTTTTATAATGAAATCTGCAATCTATTTGTCCCAGACAATTACTGTCGTAGCAGAAAACACCGCTTACTGGCTGTTACAACTTGCCTATTGCACACTCCAAGTCACCTATTAGCCGCTATTAACGCTCTCCTGCAGTGCGATTCTGTAAGAATTCACTCGTGATTTCGAATCCAATCTCATTACCGATTTCACTTACCTGAAGTGAAAACTATTTGGTATTTACTCAAATAGTAACGAAATATTAGTTTGTTTCACTTATGTTGTCACTTAGTGGCGCTAGCGTAGTTTTCATCGAGTTACAGACTACCTAAAACAGTTTTCACCGCGGAATCAGAAGTGAGAACTGGAGTGAGTTCTTACAGCTGAAGTCAAACACAGATCTTGATATGTTTACGAATGAATGGAAGATGTTACTGTCAGATTGTTTGAATTTTTGTGAGAAGATTGCATGCAAAGTAACTCCGTCTGTTACTTATAGCTGTAACTGCGAGAACCTCGTGACCAAGTAAAAGCCGTAAGGATCGATTGGTCAAGGTTAAGCTACGTTTACAACGGTCGTATGTGGATGGGTAACCATCCATTTCATACCGAGTTCCCTCCGTGCCTCGGAAAGCATGTAATCCTGTTGGTCCCGGCTGTCATTGGTAGATCTATGGCCGTCGATAAGGGTAGTCAGAAAATCTTACAACCAGTCATATCAAGACGTATCGTGTTACCCAATAAGTGGGTTGTGGAGTCGCTATATGTAAAACACTGCTATTCAGCTGCATCCGGTGAGATTGGAAACCGACCCCAATATAGTTGGAAAAAGGCTAGGTAGATAATGAACTAGCCGTACCCACGTTTTCGCTCACGTGGACCTAAGTGTAGTTTAAGCAAATAAGTTTTGAATACTATATGTCACCATAATTCTCCAATCTGGTCTATCGCAAGTGACTGCTGAAAGTGGCGGTAGTAGATAGATAGATAGATAAAACATTTATTTGATGCACACAAAAGACACATTACAACACAAAAAATACAAATCAAATGAGGATTACAACAAAGTGAGGTGTGTGTCTCAGGGATACACCAAATGGGAGTCCAGCTCAGCATGTGTCAGGTACGTATTCCTGACGCTGATATTCTGCTGAATCCCTGCAGTGACATACGGACGTCGAGAAGATGAAATATTATATTGGTGTTGACAGGTGTTGTGACAAAATATGCGCGAACTGAAGTTTTGTAATTAGGTACAATTACATTGTATTGTACAATAAAGTTTGCATTGAAACGTTCATGTTCGTTGATGTGTACAATATGTATTGATTACTTGATTATTTATAAGTACATGTGTGTATAATATATAAATGAGTAAACTTATTATAATTATAGTGGCGTAAGTGCGAATAAAATAGACGATTTGGCGAGACTAGAAAATGTTTACAAAATAAATACAGGTAATTAACATTATACCTATCATTCAACTAAAAAATCCAGTGGTTTTCAAAAGGATTTTTTCTGCAGACGCCCGGAGTCTATATATGTGCCCGATTGGTAATAGGCTAGCAACATACGTGAACAAAGTAGATATTGGAATATTATGTGATAAGTGACTTTTTAAAATTTACCCTTTTATGGAACTTGCAAAAAATAAATGTCTTAATTTTTTTTTAAGATTCCAAGTATTTTTTATCTATGTTAATAACGCTGCCGTCTGTGGAATGTTGTTCCAAATTCCACTTTGCATTTCTGTCCGCCATGTTTTCAAAACTGTAGTCTTGTTGAATTTATGTTGTAGTCAAGGGTCGTAAATTTTGCGGTTAGAGGCCGGCAGAGTTTCAAGTGACAAAGCTTTTGAAGAAGAGGAAATTAATCATCATTAAAAAGTGATACTTCGGTATTTGGATGAAGGAGCGTCTAGAAATAAGCACTTTTTAATTAACTCGGATTATGGATCCGTACCTCCTGAAATTGGAACAATGTATTGTTGAGTATTTTTGTCTGTTTGTGTGTCACCGGAATGTCATTTGTGACTAGCATGAATAGTCAAGGAGTCGGTCAGTTAGTCAAAAAGCTTGAAACTAGTTGCTCGTTCCAAAACGTAGGTAGGTATCGATGGAGAACGAATAAGAAAAAAAAAGCACAAAAAAGAAAAAAAACTGTTTTATGACACAGTGCATATGCACACAGTCTTTGGCACACAATAAAAATAATAAAAAGGTTAAAAAAAAACAAAGTATGCTCTACGGCTGCACGAAATAGGCCTAGTTCAGCATAGAATGCCAGACCACTTGGGCCTGACTCCGGTTTTCAACTGGAGTTTTATGTGTGACGTATTACGGATGTAAACCGGCTTTAATAATATGAACCATAGGTAGTTAAAAGTATAATCTGGGTATCATCAAGGCACCAGTGAACCGGTATATCCTAGGCAAGCATGTTCCACCGTAGGCCACATCATCACTTAAGATCAGGTGAGTTGCGGTCAAAAACAAGCCTATTACAACATAGGCATATTTAAAAAGAAACCGCATGACACTTTTCCGACCTGGGAATCGAACCTAGGACTCGACGTTCAGCAGTGGCGCTTGCGACCACAAGATAGTCAAAAGAATCAGTCATTAGTTCATAGTAAAAGTTTGCGCCTCCATTTCCCTTTCATATATAAGTATTACTAAGCTAGAACGGTACTATATCAGTGTCTTAGTGCGGATTTAATTGTTTCCCTAGAGAGACAGGGTATTTCACTAAACCTAACCGAACATAACTGAGTAATAACTAGGGTCTCCGGGACTGAATTATAGCTTAATCATAGCGACATGTCAGCCCATTGTCTGTTTATATGAAAACTGCCTCGGTAAGTACTGTAACGTACTACGTCACACCCGGGTCGGTAACTACGGTAAATAAAACGTATTAATAACTTTCAGATGAATATATTGTATAATTAACGAGAGGTAAGATGCTTGACCGTGCCTGACGGCAGCTGGTCTCACAGACTTGTCATAATAATTGTTGACATTCTAAATTTATATTTATCGCATTCGATTTAAAGAATTTTATTTTTCAAAAATAACTTACTTACTTACTTACGTACTATGCACCTGCCATTTTATCTCTTCACCACCTTTCGTTGACTTAGTCTAGACAACGAAAGGTTGAGTAGAGAATGCCTAAGGCATAAAGTTCGAATTTGCACCTTTATGGATGAAGTCTAAACAAATAATTAATGCACAACATATCGGGTAGTCAGAAGCCAGAAAGTCTGACAACCAGTCTTACCAAAGAGTTATCATGTTACCAAGTTATTGTGGTCAGAGGTGCCGTGTGGTGACGGCCGCGAATAGAATTTCTACCCGTGGCTGCCGTAGAAGGCGAAGAGGGATAATGACCAGCAGCAAAATGGGCAGCAGCGTCCTTCTGAGTTCCATAACACCTACTGCGATCGCCAACATGCATTGGCCAAGCATGGCGATTACGGCTGAACCCCCCCTTGGGGAAAACCTATGCCCAGTAATGGGCGTTGAAAGGTTAACATGATGATGGAGGTTAGACAAGCAGTCGCTTTATATAAAACACTGGTATTTAGCCCCATCTGATTATATTGGAAGCTGACCTCAACATACCTAGGTGGGAAAACATACTTGCAAAAAGGTAGATACGTTTCTCCTTCAGATTTCTGTATGGATGGCAAGGATATGAAAGGGCAATGTCCGTCATTACCATGCTAAATAACACCGCCTTTAGAATTGCCCATCGTGAACGATTCGGCCGGAAAAAAAATATTTCTACAAATTGAACAAAAATGTTAGAATCATAGAAAACTTTACCAGATAAACGTGATGAAATAGGATCATGACACTAACTTTACGTAACTAGGCAATAAGTAGGGTCCCCCGGCTTGAAATATAGCTCAATCTTAACCCCGAGTTAGCCCATTGTCTAGTCTCATATGAGCAAACACGTATTTCAAACGATGCTCACGTTTTTGGCGCGTGACGATTATTTTTCTTGAGTTTAGATATTGTTTCATAATATTACTTTTTGGTATGATATTTTTTCTTTTTGCTGTTATTAAGGCCTATTGCTTGGCTTGTACGTTAAGCAATTTTGGTCTCAATTTATTTTCCCGAGATTTGAGCTCGTGGCTCAGTAAAACCACAGATCGGACAGATCGATCGGTCGAGGTTAAGCTGCGTTTGTTGCGGTCGGTCTGTGGACGGGTGACCATCTATTTCAACCCGCGTTCCCCCGTGCCTCGGAAAGCACGTAAAGCCGTTGGTCCCGGCTGTCATGTGTATAAATCTTTGGCAGTCGTTATGGGTAGTCAGAAGCCAGAAATTCTAAAACCACTCTTACCAAGGAGTATCGTGTTTACTCAGTATCAGGGTCATGGAGGTCCGATATACAGTCGCTCTATGTACAGCACTGGCCAACACACTTGGGAAAAGGCTAGGCAGATGGATGATGACTTTTCGGTGTGAGATTGTTTCTTTTTGCTATTATTAAGGCCTATTGCTTGGCTTGTACGTTAAGCAATTTTGATCTTTATTTACTAGTCTGAAGAAATGAAGTTTACAAATTACTTGCAAAATGTTCATGATCGTGGTACACCAAGCCATTAGGAATGTGTCACCATCAGATTATGAAACAAAAGGCAGATAGACCGTGGTGAACACTGCGAGTGAACTCGGTGATCAGCACGGTCCATCTCTCTCTCTCTCTTTTCCTCTCTCTCTCTCTCTTTTGTCACCATCCTAGGGACAAATATGAAATATCTCATGTGCTTATAAATACATCGGTTCTCTTGGAACCGGAACACAGCAACACTGCTTAGATCATACAACCATACCCATTACACAATAGGGATGCAGACATTTACCGATAGTTTTAAGACACAACTTTTATAAAAAATCAGTTTGTGTTGACCCCAAAGACAGAGGGCCCTTTCCAACTTTAGTCAACGTGAGCATATTTGAAAAATACGAGATTTGATTTCATCGAACGCAATGTTCAAAAACAAACAAGTGAATGAGAAGGCCATAATATCGCACGAGAATTGGCGCGCGGAGATTTGAAAAATCTTGTACTTACCAGGAAATACGTATTTTTAAAAAAGTCTTATAAATTTTTGGAAAAAATGTTTTAACTTATAATCTCCATGACAGGTCTCTATAATTAAGTTATCTTTATATTTTCAATGTATGAGTTAATTATGAATGGACAAATTCTGCAAAAAAACTGATTTTCAGACGTCTTTACTCAATTAGTTTCTGAACAAAGTTTATTTTTTACGTCATAGATACCTAAGATAAGATATTATACCTGTTATTATTTAGCTCGTACTGTCACAATGCAGGGCAAAGGCCTCCCTCCATTCTGTCCATCGGTCTTGACTCTTTGCTATGTCTTGGCAGTCCTTAAGGCGACGATATACACCGGCGACCTTGAGTGACCAGAGAATCGTATGCGCTGCGTCCGAAACTCTCTAAGTTTAGTCGAAAAAATTAAATAAAAGATCTAAGAGAAGAACTTAAAAAAAGTTTTTTCAAAAAAAAGATAACCGCCTTCTAAAACTGAAAAGTGATAAATAACTTTAGCACAGAACACACATTACTTTACTTTCGGAAGTCGGTGGCGGTGGCTTCGTGTTTGTTGTTTAGTATTGCCACCGACTTCCGAAAGTAAAGTAATGTGTGTTCTGTGCTAAACTTATTTATCACTTTTCAGTTTTTGAAGGCGGTTTTCTTTTTTTTGAAAAAACTTTTTATTTTTCGCTTTTTAGTGTTGCCTTAACATCCAAATCTATTAAGAAACGGCAACACACTTAAAAGAGATTGTAAGTCCTCCAGTGATTGAAGAAACTAAAACGTCGTCTAAAGTAAGTTTTTTTTGGGAATTTGTTGATTTTCTCAAAAAGAGCTGTACCAATTTTGATAAAATTTATATGGGACCTTTTCGGAATAAACCCCTTTCGAACAAAATTTTGCAAATCCGTCAATATATGACAGAGTTATGCCCGAACATACATGACAAAAAAAAAATATATATATAAACATTGGAATTGATAACCTCCTCCTTTTTCAAGTCGGTTAAAAAAGGCGTATACTAAAAGATAGATAATAAAATTGTCTGTAAGATAGTAAAAGTTTCGTTTAAATATTCCTGGTAGATATTGTGTGATTATCAATGTTTTGTCCGCGTCAGACACATCTTCACGATTTAATATAAACTTAATCAAAAATATTCACATACTAAATGATTAAGTGAATGTTCTAGTTTGTTAGTCACATTTGTTAGAGAAATGGTGTAACAAACATACAACAAAAAACATAGTTGAATTGAGAACCTCCTTTTTTTTTAATTCGGTTGAAAATCTATGGGTGACTCGCGTTCCGACAGCTCACAGAAAATATTAATTTATTAGTGGTCTAAATAACCTATTGCAATATCAAAAATGACACTTTTATCTTTTTATAGATAGGTACCTATGCCTACTTCCGTTACTTAAGTGACTTAATGTAACCGTTTTAAACCGGATCCGGAAACGGTTGAACAAAGTAGCAGAGAGATTTCAGCCCATTTCATTGGCCTAAAGTAAGGCTGTAAAATGGAACGGCTCAGAAATAAAACGTAGGTCTTTTAAGGTTTTATATTGAGTTGGAATTGGTAACTTTCTTTCTAAAGGTTGAATGTGAGAATTATCCGCAACTAAAATTATAAATGCGAAAATAACTGTGTCTCTTTATTTTAATTTTTAATAGGCTTGCGTTTGTTATGATACTGCCTAGCACGCTTGCTTAGGATTAATCGGTTCTCTCATGCCTTGAAGATACTCAGATTAAACTTATAGGGAACAGAGAGGCGCGCAGTGAATTCTACAGTCTGACAGGTTTGCACAATAAATGTGGAAGCAAAGCGCTTGGTTCGAGACCGTTGCACTTCAACCATATAGCGTTGACTAGGTGGTCTCTGCTCGTCCGATGATGGAATGGAGATGGGGGAATTAAGTTGTGCAATTCCAAAGCACACACTCCGAAATGTAAACCGCCGAAAGACCGATAAGCTTGCAACTGGGCGGCCACATTCAAGTCTCTGAAGCTTAGTTTTAAGAAGGGAGTCGTTGTCAATGAGTCTCTTGGCACGTATATCAATAACGTCCAATTCCTCCAGTTAGCATTTGGTTGATCTATCCCAAAGGTGCGAACAGTACTCCATGCACGATCGAACTTGTATTAAGTACCTACTTTCTTCATTACGGGAATTGATCGTAATGAAATTGGATAAAGAGGTAGCCTAAGATCTGAATAAAGATATAATATATATTTCTGTCCACAGTAACCGACCTTTACGAGAAAAAAGTCGCAGGCAAAATAACGAAAGAACATCGCTCGAAGAACCGATTACCGATGGGGAAGAAAGGGTCTCGAGTGGAGATCACGAACCGGAAGAAGCAGCGTTGGTTGGCCTCCCACCAGATGGACCGACGACATCGTCAAGGTCGCAAGTAACCGGTGGATGCAAGCGGCAGGTTGCCGCTCGTTGTGGCGTTCTATGGGGGAGGCCTATGTTCAACAGTGGGCGTCTTTCGGCTGATGATGTTGATGAATAAATTAATAGGAAATATCTACCTCAGTGTGGTGAGTGACGCGAGAGCTCACTGATACGTCACCTTGTGACAACTGTCACCGCTCCCACACCGCGCAGCGACCTCTTTGTGATGACGTGACGCGAGAGCTCACTGATACGTCAACTGGTGACAACTGACACCCCAACCGCTCCGCGCAGCTGTCTCAGGAACGGGCTTTAGTAAAGTAATTTATACGAAATCTCAGGAATTACAAACATGAAATTCTGCGTTCTCTGTAAAGTGTAGACATTTGTCGAGAAAGCATTATACCAAATTCCACCCCTAAAGGGGTGAAAAAGCAGAAAAAGGCTTTAAGGTTTGTGAACACTATGTATCTATACATAGTGGGTAGGTTACCGACGTAGCCCAAAGAATTGCTAAACTTAAGTGGCAGTGGGCAGGGCACATTGCTCGCAGAACAGATGGCCGATGGGGCCGAAAAGTTCTAGAGTGGCGACCGCGAACCGGAAGACGTTGCGTTGGAAGGCCTCCTACTAGGTGGACCGATGACCTGGTAAAGGTTGCGGGGATCCGCTGGATGCGAGTCGCGCGGGACCGGTCAATGTAGCGCCACTTGGGGGAGGCCTATGTCCAGCAGTGGACGTCTTTCGGCTGAAATGATGATGTTGTATCTATAAATATAACGTAGCTGTCATTTCTTAACTTGTAATACTTTATTATGTACTCTAATAAAGTAGTTTTTATGCAAGGTACATCATAATCACGTATAATTATGTTATTAAATATTTTAAAAGATTAACTATGGATTATCTGACCTATTCTTCTTCATACGGAACTACCTTTTGGAAGAGGCAACTAGATTCAAATTTTCTTTTATGACCTTCAAAGGTGTATTTAATGGTACACATAATTAAAATAAATAATTTGACTTTGACTTCAAGCAGATGAAACCGTAGGAAAACCTAGTTACTTTTATGAATATCAAAATATACTTCTAAAATAAGCATTTATATTTTCTGCTCTTTGACAATAAAAGGTAAAAGTTTTCCTTTTAAGCTATTTCTGTCTTTATTGAAGCTGAACTAAAGTCTATATTAAGATGACAAAGTAACCACTCAAGTAAATTGGCAATGGTTTGGAATGGAACGGTGACTGGGTCTTTTAGGGTACCAACAATTGCGACGTATTTTTTAATTTCTCAAGGAAAACTGGAAGTTTAAAAGTAAAAGGCAAAAACGCAATAACTTTAGAATTTTTTCTAGCTTTTGCTCTCAGTATCATACCCATTTAAGCTAAAGTGCTTTATGTACTCGGATTAAAAGTATTCTATGTTTTAACCTTGGTTTTCGTGTACCTATGATTAGAATTGTATCCATATCTGTTCAGCCGTTGATGCGTGATGGAGTAACAAACACATTATCACTGAGCTCTAACTCAAAATTATTGAACTAAATTATTATTTTTAGTTTTCAGAATAGGTTTCTTAACTAACTAACAGTAAGGGCAATTGTTGTATTTTATAAATGTTGAATTCTTATTTTAGTTTAAATCTATCAAAAGTGGTGATAAATGTTCTTAAAAAAATGACACAGTTTTTCGCTGAGATGGGGTCTAAAAAGGTCACAATAGGTGTTTCATAATATGATCATAATATGTTTCATTTCATAAATCACAAAATGGCCACAATAGGATGATTCATATTTATGTTTTATTTTTAATTACTTCGCGCCATGACACGAAACACGCTGATGTGACCGCCCATTTATCGGCTATCGTTACGAACATTCGGGCTGCGTATGCGTTATCGCGCGGATGGCGGTACATCAAAGGGTTTTAGCGCGCTAATACATGGTTTAAAAATACCACTTTGGTGAAACATTTGTAATTTGAAGCATTTGACAGATGGTAGGAGCATCTGCTAAAAGTCCTAAAATGGTCGTTTTTTTTAATGATTCATGAATGATTTAATATCATCTGCCAAAATGACGTAAAGAAACAACAGTAACCTAGCAACGAGATACACAGATCTTAAATAAATCTGGAAGGGAAGACTTCATAGAATTGCACTGGAAGTGCTTTCCTAACATTATGTACTAAAAAAAACACGTCAAAACACAAACAATATATAGTTATACTTGCTGACCCGGCAAACTTTGTTTTACCATATATATAAAATAAAATAGCCTTCGACCTATTCTCAGAGCTACCAAATATGCACAAAAATCTCATACAAACCCAAGTCTGCCATTACTGTACGTCACTACAATGTTATAAGTCAATTGACTACAATTTTCACGCTGAATAACTCACAACAATCAAATAAAATGCGAAAATGAACTAAAGATGTTGCTTCCCGAGTAACTTCAGAAATTTCATATAATTGACATTTAAGCAGAATTGTTTATTTGGCCATTTTACGAATTTTCATCAAAACTGTTAAATCTAATATGAAACATATTTATATCGGAAAATAAAGAAAGTCGTCGTCCATAAAATAATTTCGTCCATCTTGGATTATTGCACAGAAGCATAAAATAATATTGTTTGTTTGGTAACATTATTTTTTTAATAACCTATTTAGGTTTACTTTGTAAATATATTATACATTAAAAAAACGATAATTTCACGACTTTTCGCTGAAGCTGCTTATGTTCTGCTACGATCTGTCAAATGATTCATATTATAGATGTTTCAAATAAAGTGGCCATTTTAGACCCCTTCGCGAATATGATTCAACACGTTTTGAATAAACATATTATTTTACTTATAAATTATAAACATATTCTTTGTGTATTATATCCCTTAATTATATTAATTATTATTTAATACGTCTGTAAAAAGACACATTAAGAAAGAAAACCGCCACAATAAATGTTGACACCAAAAAACCTAACAATAATTTTTGCTTACAAGTTTGATGTGTACGAGTAGTGTGCTTATGACAGTGACATGACTTAAAATGATAACGTAGAAAAATCTATATTAATAAACAAAGTCAGGTTTGTTACTTATCAACACTTATAACACGAGTCTTGCTGAACCGATTTTCATGAATTTTTATTTGTTGGATTTGTCTCTGCCTCGAATAGCAGAATAACTATTAAAATATTCGAAAATGTCACGAAGAAAAAAAAATAAAAGGGTGGTAAGTATGTATGGTAGGGTAAGGTAGGAAAATTGGGACAGGACAACGTCTGTCGGGTCAGCTTGTAAATATATAAAATGTTCCGTTAGAACAAAGAGGTCGTATATAACATTTTTAATCACGGAAATTGACCTTGGGTGTGATTCTGTAAGACCTCATTCTAAACTTCGAATCTAAATCCGCTGTGAGTTTCTTGATTGGCATTCTAAAAACTCGGTTGATAATTCGAATTTACACTAGCGCCACCCTTGCGAGCATGTCAGCGAGTTGAACTAAATTGACAGGGAGATTTTGACAGATAAAGTATGAGACGTAGGAAGTGGCACTCTGTAAGATAATTTCCCCGTCACTTCGACGCTCACTTCGCACTCGAACCCGATTCAAAGTGTCAAATATATCAAGGTCATTTTGAACCTTGTGCAAAGTGCGAGTGAATATAGCGATGTGAGATGCGAATTGTTGTTTGAATTTTACAGAATCGACCTACTTCTCGTATAAATAAATTCCCAACAACCATTAAAATCTATACGATTCAATAGAAACTCCACCATTTCTATCGTAAATGTCTATTTATTACTGTAAACGAAGGAACCTAAGTGCGGTGTCCATTTTCTTTTAATGCATCAGCTTTTAACTGACGTTGAGTTCCGATCGAATGCTTTAACGGTTCAATTTATTTTATAACATTTTTTTTACTCAACAGAATAAACTTTAACGTCCCACACAGACGTACTAGACATACTACTTTATTTGCAGTGCCTTCGGCCTCCACTAATTACCTTAAAATGTCACCATTTGTGCGCCTACCCGCATTATATAATGATAAGTTCCCAACATTGGATCCCTTTGATACCTCACGTCACAGGCTTAAAAATGAAATATTCCAACTTTTCCATCAAAACTCTGATATTCAGCGCGACCAGTAGTGCACACACACTCACAGACACACACACACACACACACACACACATTTACAAATTTCCACACTGTACAGTAACACGCACACACCCCCACACCACACTTCCAATAAATATAATACATATTATGTACATGTGCTTGTTTAAGCAGCAATGTCCTGTAGTGGCTCTAGCTACAATGCGCAAGTTGTTCCTACTGAGTGCTAGGACTTGGTTACTAAGCCTTCTGTCATAGGCTTTGATAAGTGCTTTCGAGTGTAACATGCCCGGAGACTCCTTCCATAACTTTCTGGAAGCTTTAAAATTTGACAGATTGTAGTAGCTTCATGTGCTGGCGTCTGTACATTTGCCGGAGAAATCGCCTAACAAACATACAAAAAAAGAAAAACAACATACAGTCGAATTCAGAACCTCCTTCTTTTTGAAGTCGGTTGAAAATCGTTTGGCAGAACCGTTTCCGAGATTACGTTTACGTGAATTACGTTACATTATGGGAAGTCAGAAGCACGAAAGTCTGACAATCAGTCTTACCAAGTGGTATAGTGTTACCCAATAACTGGGCTGTGGAGGTCAGATAGGCAGTCGCTCCATGTTAAACACTTATATTCAGATGCATCGGGTTAGGTTAGGTTAGGTTACGGGGTGGTTTTTAGTCAGTAAGAGTCTGACAGACCCCTCCGCCCGCCCCAGGGCGGAGGACATCCATGAGGATTTTCCACCCCGTATCAAAAAAAAAAAAAAAAGGTTAGGTTAGTTTTGAAAACCCTGGGCAGATGATTATGTCGATGTACCTTCATACCAATCATGCATTCCAGGTACAAAGTTTTCACCTAAACTTGTAAATTAGGTCGTCTCCAGCAAAATTGACGTTTCAGCCCGAAAACACTTGGTTGCTAATTTATTTTGAATGTGGGTGAAACTAGTTTCGAGCTGAACGGTTGAAACTTCGTCTTATGCACGGCACGGCATAATTACGGGATTGGTCACATGTGTGAATTATTTTGGGTCATTAATTTTGATTCGTTTTAATAATATTATTATTTCGACGTGACCAGTTTTGAGGCGATCCGATAAAGCCTATAAAGCGATATAAACTAGGACTACGTAAAAGTCGCCCAGAGCCTTCATAGACTTACACCTACAATGTATTTAATCAGCTCTTCTGTGCACGGAGTGTAGGTACCGGGTCTTGAAAACGAAGTTTGGATTTTCTAGCCACTGAATATTCATTTATCTAGCAAATGAATGTGACCGCCATTGGCAAATAGTTTATTCGCTAACTACCTATCTATATACGCACACTGTTGCCTTATATCTAAGAATGGGCCCTAATTACTGAAAAAAGTTGCAGCCTTGAGACACAAAACACAATGGCTGCCTAATTATCCAATAGTACGCGCTTCGTCGCGTTATAAACGAATGGGAACCTTATTTCAATCGGTAGCTGAAAGTCGACAAAACAATCTTCTAAGGTATAGATTTAGATTGAGAAATGGTAACACTAAACAACATTATAGCATTTTAAAAAATGCTCCTCCCTTTTTAACCGACTTCAAAAAAAAGGAGGTTCTTAGTTCGACCCGTATGTTTGTATGTATGTATGTTTGTCCGCGATTATCTCCCGTTTGGCTGAACCGATTTTAATGCGGTTTTCAGAAAAGTGTTTGTTACATTCTGGAGAAGGTTTTAGTAAGTATAAACAAACAGGAATTTATACAGCGCTTTCAGAAAAAAATAACAAACAACCGAGAAGACGTTTTCATTTCTTCCATCTTTCCATCTTTGGAGGACTTTCAATGTCTGTATTGCCGTTTCTCAATGGACTTGGGTGATGAAGAGGCACTAAAAAAAGGGAAAATATTTTTTTTTTTTTGAAAAGAGAACCGCATTGAAAAATTACAACAAACATAACAAAGCCACCGACTTCCGGAACTAAAGTCATGTGTGTTCTGTGTTAAAGTTATTTATAAAGTTATATCACATTTTAGTTTTTGAAGGCGGTCCTCTTTTTTCAAAAAAGTTTTTTTAAATCATTTAAAAATTGCGGATTTTCTACGTTCTGATTCTGACAGGTATTTTCTTCACACATTATTACGTACGTCTAAACGATTGCGGTATTTATAACTAAGCAAGCAGCGGTTGCTCTATGAATGGGTGATTATTCAAATCATAGTCCTATTATTGCTTGCTCAAGGCGGATGGACGATTTCAGACTTATATTAATAACTAGCGACCCGGCCCTTCCTTGATAAATGTACTATACAACACAAAAATAATTTTTAATTCGAACCAGTAGATCCTGAGATTAGCGCGTTCAACCAATCAAACAAACAAACAAACTCTTCAGCTTTATTATATTAGTATAGTCGATAAATGGACTAAACAACACAATAATAATTTTTCAATTCGAACCAGTACATCCTGAGATTATGTTCAAGATGATGTTCAATGATGTTCAAGATAAACTTGACAGTACTATGGAATTGAAAAAGTCATTTTTTTTTTGATACGGGTATGGAAAATCCTCATGGATGTCCTCCGCCCTGAGGCGGGCGGAGGGGTCTGTCAGACTTTACTGACTAAAAACCACCCCGGTGTTCCATCTCACACCTACGTCGGGGGTCGCGGGAACTGGAGATACTTCCGCAACCCCCGGCTGGTGCCGGCCCGCTGCAGCGGGCCACTTCTCGGGTCAGGGGGGGGGAGTGAGGTGTTAGACTCCCCCCCGGACGTCTTAAAGGGGCAACCACTAAGTACAGTGGTTCCAACCAACACGACATTATTTTTATGATAAAATTTATTCTGATTATATTTATTCTGTAAACAATACTTAAAAAAACCACTTTTTCACATCATTATTTTTAAAATCAACAGCATGAGTACTCATTGACATTACTCTCGCAATGGATTAAAAAAAATAGAAAGGTTGAAAGTAAAAAATATCCGCATAAAAATATTGTTTGTATAACTTTTACGTAGAAAACGTACTCAGTGAGTATGTCACATCGTTTTAGTAATTATGCCAGGCTTATGTCACATGAGTGTGGAGTGGTGTAAGTGATAAGCGGTAGCGGTGTTTGACGCATGAGTGATTGCTTTTCACGTCATTGGATGTGGTTTTTTTTTAACGACTTCAAAATGGAGGAGGTTATCAATTCGGATGTTTGTATTTTTATTTTAGGTATGTTCGGGTATAACTCCGTCATATACAGACGGATTTGCAAAATTCTTGTTTTGTTCGGAAGGGGTTTATTCCAAAATGGTCCCAATTTTTTTTTTTCGAAATTGATGTATTGCTTTTTGAAAAAATCAACAAAATCCCATAAAAATTACATAGTTGACGTTGTTTCTTTTATCTTTAGATTACTTTCAATCTCTGATTTTACTGTGTCGCCGTTTCTTAATGGATTTGAATGTTAAGGCGATACTAAAAAGCGGAAAATAAAAACAAAAACTAAAAAGTGATAAATAACTCTAGCACAGAACACACTACTTCACAGAACTTTAATTTCGGAAGTCGGTGGCGATGGCTTTGTTCTATGTGTTGTTTTGTATTGCCACCGACTTCCGAAACTAACGTGAGTTCTGTGCTAAATTTATTTATCACTTTTTAGTTTTTGTAGGCGGTTGTCTTTTTTTTTAAGTTATTTGTTAAATGCATCTCGCAGGTCACCTATGAGGTTGTTGGCTGCTTAACCGGACTATCCTGTGATGCCTTAAAAATCATAATTTTTAAGGCCTCCAGCCAGGGCAAAAGCTTATAAACTACGGTATTTTATCGGGTACATTTCGGAGAGTGTGCTTTGGAATTGCACAATTTAATTTCCCCATCCCCATTGGGCGCCCTCATCGGACGAGCAAAGATACGGCGAAGCGTCACCGCTATATGGTTGAAGTTCCACGGTCTCGAATCAAGCGCTTCGACTCAACATTTATTGTACGAACTGCCTGACTGTGGAATTCGCTGTCCGCCTCTCTGTTCCCTGATAAGCATAATCTGGGTATCTTCAAGGCACGAGTGAACTGGTTCATTCTAGGCAAGTGTGTTCCAACTTAGGCCGTATTATCACTTAAGATCAGGTGAATTGCGGTCAAACGCAAGCCTATTTTATAATAAAAAAAAAGTGACTACACGCTAAGTCGAGGGTTGGACGCCGCAATGGATGCCCCCATTGCGGCGTCCAACCCTCGACTTAGGGTCTGGTCTCTCATCACTGAGGGCGGGCAGCAAAGGTACAGGTTGGATCGGGTTTCTATTAATTAGGGACGAATTTAAAGCTAAAATCTCAGCGACGAGGGCTGGCGCTAGCAAGGGTCGGGGGGGGGGGGGGGGTTTACGGGAACGTCGCGATGGACTTCGGCGGCGAGGTCGGAATGACGGCGGTCTGTGTTTATGTTTAACTAAAGTGCGAAGAAGCGCTTGCAAGCGCATTTCTTGAATTGAAGGATGGTTGGGAGTTTGAGATATCGAGATGAAGGTTGCGAACATAGTACGGGGCGCCCGTGATTTTCTTAAGAAACGGTTTTGTAGGGCCTGCATCCTATGGAGACGGTATGCCTTTACGTGTGCGAATACAGCACAGGCGTAGGTCATTATGGGATTGGATGTGGAATATTTGTTATTTATTTATACCTCTGACCGAGGTAATAACCAGCTCTTGGATCACGGGATGTGTAAACTAACCTTTTGAACCTTTCCTTAAAAAGAAGATGAGCACTCGGACCACACGACCCGAGGGTTTCAACCCCAAATGGCTCGAAAATAAAATTATCACCAAAGATACTGTTGCCGTTTGAGCTTTTCAGAGGTATTGCCATTCAACGTGGTAATGCCACCAGTCTCATGGGCAAATCTGCAGATGACGGCGATGTGGAAGAATTTGTTGATGATTTATTGTACTAGTTTTTTAGTTTAACAGTTATAGGTTTTCTTAGTACTTTTTATTATTTGTGAAAATATGGTATTACTAGGTTTTGCCCGCGACTTCATCCGCGTGAAAGTCGATTATCGTAGATGCAGATAAAGTCGCGGATTACAAAGTAGCCTATGTCCTTCCAAGGGTTCAAGTTATTTTAATCCCAAATATCATCAAAATCGGTTTAGCCGTTTGATCGTGAAAGCATAAAAGACAGAGTTATTTTCGTATTTATAAAATTAAAGAATAAAATAAATTAGTAAATTAGTATGGCACACAACAGAGATACAAACAACAGACAGACATCAGGCACAGACTTACAGACAGACACACGCAGACAGGCATAGACACACAGACGCACACACAGACACAGATAAGCACAGGTACAGACTGCATCAAGCCGATATTATTCGAACATATTAATCCATTGAAGTCATAAAATACACAACAATGAATTCCTGATTATATCTATACTAATATTATAAAGCTGAAGAGTTTGCTTGTTTGTTTGGTTGAACGCGCTAATCTCAGGATCTACTGGTTCGGATTGAAAAATTATTTTTGTGTTGGATAGTCCATTTACCGAGGAAGGCTATAGGCCCATGCGAAGCCGGGTCGGGTTGCTAGTAGATAATAATAAGAATACGTCAGTTTTATAATTCGCTACAGCTTATGACTTATGTTCTTCTAAATGTCAAAGGTCTTTATATAATGAGCGTGAATCACTACACACGATGTGTGATGAGTTTCGTCTGTTTATCATCACGGTCTCCAATTTTAAAGGGTAAATAGAATCGGTAGTCGATCTTCTGGAAATTTACGTAATTACTAGCTCTTTACGATACCTGTGAACAAGGGATTGAATTGCAGGTTTAATCTAGGCAGTGTTTTACATTATAGATACGACAAAGGAATTATTTTTTATGACTTTGATGGTATTTAATTTACTTTTTGTAAGCTACTTGTCTGCGGAAAATTGTATTTCTGTTCACTTAATTCATTTTTTATTCCTTCTTAAAACTTTCAGCGTTTGATCTAGCATAGATACGTCAAAAACAAACCTAAAATAATAGTTAAAAAAAACTAAAAACACGCTTTTTATAGAAAACCAAACTAAAAAATAGAAAATAAATTTTAATAAATTATTTTATTTAAAAAAAAAGCGTGTGGTGCTTTTTAAGATATTATGAAACTGATAATCACTCTACTCATATCTGTCAATAAAATATTTATAACTATTGACACCATGCACCCCACGCTTTTTTTAAAATAAAATAAGTTATTAAAATTTATTTACTATTTTTTAGTTTGGTTTTCTATAAAAAGCGTGTTTTTAGTTTTTTTTAACTATTATTTATTTTTCACTTTTTAGTTTGGTTATATCTATATCTATAAATATTATGTACATTTATTCTACCAGGGGCGCTTGTGCAGTACCTTCCTAGTATATAATAGCTGTTTTTTCGGCAACTAATTCTGAACGACTTGTTTTTTTTTTTGTTTTGTTTGTTTTTTTTAATAATTTTATCAAATTAGTGTATTGTCATCGGTCCTCGATAAATCTACAAAGTTTGAACGAAATCTGGCCGTTTAAAGTGGGTCAAAATCGCGCCCAAAGAAGTCGGTTACAAACAAACATACAGGTGAAGCTAATAAAAAGCTAATAAAAATGGTCCATGTACAATCTCTGACGAGTGATCCGAGTAATTACATGAAATTTGTAACATGGTGTACCTACATTCTATGGTAACAGTAACAAACCAAAACGCTAGTAGGGTATCACTTATATTAGTAATAATTAGTACAGTCAACAGCAAAAGTAGATGATCAAAATCAGAAATTCAATAGTAATGAACGAAGTTCGCGGCAGAACTGTGTGGAGTCGAAGTGATTCAAAAGTATGTGTGTGACAATCACATACTTTTAATAATTGAACTAGTAATAAATTATAAAAATTAGTGTTAGTAAATTAGTATTGAATTTCTGATTTTGATCATCTACTTTTGCTGTTGACTGTACAGATGCGATAAAAATTTAATGAATTCAAATAGTCACAGGAATTAATAAAAAGATTAAAATTAATTATTATTTGATAGTAATGATAGTAGTTACGCAAAAGAATGTCCTAGGAATTCAATTAATTAAAATAGTCACGAGATTAGTTCAACTAATCCCAAAATTTTCAAAAATATTTAATTGAAATTAATTGAAAACGGTATCAAGCTTAAAATAAAACATTCTTCTTCTGCTTAGGGCCTGTGCACACCACGTTTTTTAAACGCGCCGGTGACGCGCGTTTTAGAAACACGCGTCGACGGCGCGCTTATATCTTACAGAACAGTTTGTTGTAGTTTGTATCGATACACACGCGCGTTAGCATCGCGTTCGTATCGATTCAAACGCGCGACACCAGCGCGTCTGTATCGATACACACGCGCGTTAGTATAGCGTTTGTCCACACAATCTTTTCTCGCTTGTAAATGGGTGTACCCACAAACGTCGGTAATTTTTCTTCTTCCTTTTTTTAAAAATTAATAACAAAGCTGTCTCGACCGACGCCATCTTGCTAATGTTGACGAGGTTCTGCTTAAAAATGCAATATGCCAGTGCGTCTGTATCGACACAAACGCGTATTTGAATATATACAGGTGTGCAAAGGTCTACAGGCTGCGTCTGGCTCGCGTGCGTATCGCGTCTGTATCGCTACAAACGCGCGTCACCGGCGCGTTTGAAAAACGTGGTGTGCATAGGCTCTTAGTATAACACTCTTGACGGAGTGGTCGTGGTCATAGGGCGTAGCCCACAACTCTGCGATCGCAGCTTTAGCGATCCTTTTCCAAAACAAAAACATATAAACTAAAAAATAATATGTCTTGAAAAAATAGATAAGCTATGTAGGTATTTTTGATACCATTTTTAGGGTTCCGTAGCCAAATGGCAAAAAACGGAACCCTTATGGATTCGTCATGTCTGTCTGTCTGTCCGTCCGTATGTCACAGTCATTTTATTCCGAAACTATAAGAACTATACTGTTGAAACTTGTTCTGTGAACCGCAGAAAAAAAACAATACTTAGAACTGAAACTCAAAAAAATTTTTTCATCGAACCCATACGTGTGGGGTATCCATGGATAGGTCTTCAAAAATGATATTGAAGTTTCTAATATCATTTTTTTCTAAATTGAATAGTTTGCTCGAGAGACACTTCCAAAGTGGTAAAATGTGTCTCCCCCTGTAACTTCTAAAATAAGAGAATGATAAAACTAAAAAAAATATGTCTGTGATATACATTACCATGTAAACTTCCACCGAAAATTAGTCTGAACGAGATCTACTAAGTAGTTTTTTTTTAAATACGTCATAAATCATAAACCGCAATTTACCTTTCATTCAATCAACTCAAATATAAAAATAACTTTTATATTATGTTACTTGCTGCTACGGAATCCTTCATGGGCGACTCCGACTCGCACTTGGCCGTTTTTTTTTTACTTAGTTGTTATTATTACTGTTGTTTTGTTTCTTTGTTTTGTTTCTTTGGGCGCGAGTGGATAGAAAATAATAAAATGCTATTAAAAAAAAATTACATGTAATACTAAATAGATAAAAATATAATATTACAACAAAATTTAAATAAATATTCTGCGCCATAAGTCCATTTATTTATTTTAAACCAGGCAAAATATTCATCTCCAATTTTATAATCAAACGAAGTACTTTTGGGAAATATCCAAGAATGAACAAATGAACAAGAAAGCCTTCTTTTTCAGGTCTGTGAAAACAATCTACCAACTGTTATGAAAGCTGTATTTTAAACAAAAACATCGAGATACTGTGTCTGTGATAAAAAGAGAGAGAATTCTTAAAAAGAAACAATACCTTTTTGTTGACAATTAAAACACATTTTTTCGCGTGTTATCTGTTGCGATATTTAAAAAAATAACATTCGATGTTGGGTTCTCAATTTAAAAAGTAAGTGTTGCTAATATACAAGTAATTCCTTATTCAAATCAGTGTTCTTTTTTCGAAGTGGATTAAAAACTCCTTAGTTTTTTTATATTGTTAGTTGTTGTTATAAAAAGTGTTGCCAGTGTTTATAATTTAATTTGTGTGTGGTTTTGTGTGACAATAGTGACGTCACAAGAATCGACAATGACGAAGAACTTTTTGACGGTGACCAACATTGTGAACGAAGGTATCAAAGGGAGCAAGATCTCTAAGCTTGGGTTGTCCAAGTACCTCTCTCAGTCTCTGTAAGTACCTAGAACAACTTTGTTACTAATTTAAGACTAAAGTGGGTTAAGAGGTAGCGCCCACATTTTGCGTACCAAAGACATTTTGTTACCTAACTATTATGATTATACCTACTTACGAAAGATGGGGCATAGCGAACAAAATGTAATGACTGTAATCATCTACACTTACCTCTTGGTATACAGTCTAGTGTTGTATCAGTTATATATTATGTCATATCAGGTTACGTGATAAAATAAAAATTACTCTATATCTATCAGTTTCTTTGTGATATTTTCTGATTGCCTCTCTTAACTATAAAGCTATACTTAAACCTCTTTCTATGATATCATAATACACAATAATCTTCATAAGTTGAATTAATCTATTATTGCTTGTGGCAACACTCAACTGTCAACTTTCTGATAAAGAACTTTATGATAGACAGATATAGTCTTTTTTTCTTTGCTTCTCTATTTTTGGCCGTATTGGTTTAATTTGAAAGTGCTGATTGCAAAATTCTATAAAAACAATTAAACATATTACAGAAAGTACCAAGAATCCATAAGTCTCAGTATAAAATCGACCAAATAAACCTAAAATTTACTACCGAACCGAATCAAACTGGTCGTAAACTGAACTTTTATGTCAAAAACATTTTTGTTGTAACTTGTTTGACATAAAAATATGGACATTGTAGCAAGCAGGAAATGGCGGTCCCAATACTCTATGCGATAAATCTGATGTCAAATGTTCGACTTACAAAATATTGGGGTTGTTACCATTTTATCAAAATGTACGACTTCCTAGTTAACTATTGATTTCATCGAAATGACGGGGCTGTAAATTTTATATCAGAAGAGGTATTTTTAATAGGTTTTCAGTCACAGATGTTGTTGCATTGTGATACAATTATTTATCATAGATTCTGTACATGGGTCTAGATACCCCAGCAATCATGTTTCGTTGGTACCTACTAGCACTTTGTCTGCGTCTCGCGACATCATCCGCGTGAATTTTATTAGGTGCAGCCCTCTGCTGCTTTTTTGAGGCTAAAGAAAAAAATAAAAAAATAACAAATAAAATAAAATAAAAATATTTTACTTCAGACCTTGATCCATATGATGTTAGTAATACAGTACTTAAAAAACTACGTTAGTAACAAAAGTAATATTTCAATTCATATATTTTCTGTTGCACTCGGTTGCATATGTACACACGGCTACACATCAAGCTATACATTTCCAGTTAATGCTAATCTCGCATTGTATAGGGTTTCCGTACAATGCGAGGTCGGCTTATACTGGAAATGTATAGCTTGATGTGTAGCCGTGTGTACATGCACCCAATGCGCCATAATGGCGCAACATGGTTTATCACTAATAATTACCTTCAGAATATCGTTGACGCTTCCACGCACTCTGCGCATCATGGATGCAATCCTCTTTCGCAGTATGGTATTGAAACCATCAGTATGTGCTTCGGCAAACATTCCTGATGCACTGCAGTAACGTGGAAGCCCCAACAACACTCTGAAGGCATTATTGTACTGAACTCTGAGGGCGTTGTATGCCTTTTGCGCATATCGAACCCACAGAGTGCACGTGTACAAGGATTGGCAAAAAGCCTTAAACAGAGTTACCTTTACTTCTGGTGTACAACGTGCAAACCTGCGGGCCAACATATTGCATCGGACAGCCAACGCCCTCCGTTCTCTTTCCATATCAGCATCATCTTTTAAGTCCTCAGTAACTATGTGCCCTAAGTACTTAAAATCTGGCACCCTTTCAAGAGCCACACCATTTAACATAACTGGTGGGATATGTGCTGGTTTTTTACGCTTTACCCTAAAAACAAGTAGTTTGCTTTTGAAAGATTTGCTTGTTTCGATTTACCGATTTTAAAAATTCTTTCACCATTAGAAAACTACATCTTTAATGAGTAACATATACTAGTTAAAGATGTAGCTTTGTAATCGTAACAAACAAAATCTTTCCTCTTTATACTATTAGTTTAGATAAAAACAGCTGTTCTATTTAAAGCGCTACACTTACTCGGTGAAAATGTATGAAACATCTGATTTATTTACAACTATCGAAAAATATAATCGCTCAAAGCTCGCTCAATTACCATGTAATATTCTGCGAAGTTATTAATGTTTTACAAATAACCATGTGTACAAGCTTTGTGAGACCTATTTAGCAGTGCATACACGGTTGGCGCAGTGGTTGGCTGCTGCGCTGCGTGTCGCGGGTTCGAATCCCGAACAGAAAAAAAATTGTAAGGAGTACAGATAGTTGTTCCGGGTCTGACTGTTTGTGTATGTGAGTTTATATGTTTGTAGCACCCACGACACAGGAGTAATTCCTAGTGCGGGACAACGTTTAAAAAAACAACATAATATCCTTTGTCAAACAAAAAACCTAAAAGTAAAAAAAAGAAAACCGTCTTCAAAAACTAACAAAAACTTCAATTTTTTGAAATTACTTTTTAGTGTTGCGTTAACATCCAAATCCATTAAAAAAACGCACTTAAAACAGAGGTTGTAAGTCCTCCAAAGATTGAAGAAACTAAAACGTCATCTATGTTTTTTTTTAGGATTTTGTTGATTTTCTCAAAAAGAACTGAATCAATTAGGATAAAATTTATAGAGGACCATTTCGGAATAAACCCCTTTCGAACAAAATTAGAATATTGCAAATCCGTCTATATTATGACAGAGTTATGCCCAAACATACATAATAAACCCTCCTCCTTTTTGAAGACGGTTAAAAAACAGACAAGCCTCTCTTTATAATCATCATCATTTCAGCTGAAAGACGTCCACTGCTGGACATAGGCCTCCCCAAGGGGGGGGTTTTGCCATAATCGCCTTGCTTGGCAGGCGGATTGGCGATCGCAGTATGGTTGTTACAAAGGCACAGAGAACGCTGCTTGTTCAAATTCTCTGGTGAGTCCCTTAGTCGCCTCTTACGACACCCACGGGAAGATATGGGATGGTGCTATTCTTTAGGTCCGACACCACACGGACTCTTTATAATATTAACAAGTATTGTCTAAAATGAGAGGAACTCGTGGCTAAGTAAAAACTATACGGATCAATGAGTCACGGTTTCACACCGAGGTCCCTCAGTGCCTCGGAAAGCCCGTAAAGCCGTTGGTCCTGACTGTCATTCGTAGATCTTTGGCAGTCGTTGTGAGTAGACAGTAAGTCTGACAACCAGTCTTACCGAGGGGTATTGTGTTTGCGCGCCACACTAGGGGATTCGGCGGCGCCTATACTGCCAAGGTCGACGGGACCCATCTTCATCATTGGCGGGTCATAGCCTGGCGGGGGCGTCATGCATGCGCGAGCGAATCCCGTACCCCCGCCCATAGGTCGGTCGAGGAACACCGTGGTGGTTTTAGCCTCATAGTCCATGAGGATTACCCCACGTAAAATAAGTTATTAGGTACCGTGTTAACCAGTATCTGGGTTTTGGAGGTCAGGTAGGTAGTCGCTTCATGTAAAACACTGGTATTCAGCTGCATCCACTTAGGGTGTTACCAGACCAATCGATCAATCGTCGATCGATGGTAGAATGGATTAGTCGACATTGATCGATAGTTTCTACCAGACCAATCGATCGATAGTCGATCGACGAACGATCGATGATAAAATGGATTAGTTGACGTCGATCGAGCTGCTTGATTAATATTAGTGATGGATTATAGACGGAGTTAATTGATTAACGTCGACCGATGCCATCGACCGACAATAGATCGATTAGTTGAACGGTATCCGTCGATGAGCCTAAGCTACCACACCAATCGATCAATGTCGAGCGATGTCGACCGATGGCATCGATCGATGATCGATCGATTGGTGTACTAACACCCTTAGATTGAAAACCGAACCCATCATAGATGGGCAAAGACTGACAAGACAGCTTTTGACTGGAGCGCTGTCAAAATTAAGTGAGCGATTGTTGATTGTTCAGTCAGTCAATGACATAGAGACTATCACTCACCCAGACAGATGCATCTACCAACGTCCATTTAAGAAAAACGAATTCCGAAAGACAATTTCACAAATCATTAGATTGGTATCTTTTTTCTTCTATTCCAAAGTGAAAACGTCCTTTGCGTGTGTCGTAGTAAATTGGTGGCCATTTTCTTAAATTGGATGCAATTTATGTTCTAACTAGTTTTGTTGATAGTTTTATCACAAGTGTATGTAGGTATTTTAATGGTGGGTAATTTAACTTTTATGGTGATTGTTGTGGATGGCTTGAAACTTGAGTAAAAAAAATAAGTTTTACGAAAAAAAATTGTGCGGTCGAGGGACCCCCGTAAGAAACGAAGTTCCTTACGTACGTGTCTGTACAAAAAAAATATATATATGTGTACAGGATGAAATTGAATTCATTAGCAACTTTTTAAGAAGTGACTCAGACCACGAACCTGAACAACTTTCATTATGAAGCCAACTCAGATACCGCGAGAAAAAATCAGCTCTTCCATACATTTTGCCCGAGTAGTTTTATTTTACGCGCTGTTTGAGTTGGCTCCATAATGAAAGTTGTTCAGGTTCGTGGTCTAAGTCACTCTCTAACATTTTGCTAATGAATTCAATTTCATCCTGTATATAAATAATAATCTCATTCGTTCGTAGTAGGCTCGATACACGCAAACATAACCTACACGCATTTCGTTACGTGTGGATTTCTACTAATTCGCACTAGCCGTAAGCCGCGTTAAGGAACTTTGTTCCAAAAATATGAGATATAACAACTTGCTGACGCCTACTGGTGAGCATAGGTCTCCCCCAAAGACCTCCACCTGTGTCGGTCCTGCGCCGCGTTCATCCAGCGGCTTTCCTCGGCTTGAACCAGGTCGTCGGTCTACCTTGTGGGGGCCTGCAGACTCTCGCCGGCGACCGCCACTCCAGGACCTTTGTGCCCCATCGGTCATCGGCTCTATGGACAATGTGCCCAACCCACTGCCACTTGAGCTGGGCCATTATTTTTGCTATGTTGGTGACTTTGGTTCTCCTGTGGATCTCTTCCTTCCTCTTGATTCGATCCCGCAGAGAAACTCCGAACATAGCTCTTTCCTTTGCCCTCTGAGCGACCTTTAGGCGTGTTACGAGGCCTGAAGTGAGTGACCATGTTTCCAAGCAATAGGTTATCATTGGCAACACACACTGGTCACAGTAACACACATATTCGTCAGTAATAAGTAATTCTTCCGACCGACTTTCGGTCACGGCGCTTATTCGCCTCTAGGAGATCAACCAAGTACACAACGAAGACAAAGGTTCACTCCCTCTTCCCTCAATCTCATAGTCCGGTGGACCGGGAATCCGACACGACCTGGGAGAGATCACCAGGACCAATGTTACGGCTTTACGTGTTTTCTGAAGCACGGGGTTACACCGCCAACTTCCAAACTCCAGCTGTTTTTGAAATTCTTAATCGAAAAACCCAATAACACTTTGCCGTACCTGGGAATCAAACCCAAGGCCCCCACGCTGAGCAGTCGCGTTTGTAACCACGAGAATAACAAGGCATAAACATAGTCGTTAACCACGTATACTGCACATAAAACTAAGTAACTACTGGGATGATTTTTACACCGAAAATAAAAGTCCTATTTTCGGTGTATAAAAACATTTTCATGGTACCGCGTAATGCATTGTGTTTGCGGATGCATGTAACTGCACAGGGGTCGAGGTTATGCTGGCACTTCACATGGCGTTTTTGTACAAATATTTGCCTTATTTGGATAATACCTAATTCACCCTATGATTCTTGAAATAAAGATTTTACCGATTTTATATCTAAATGAGGCGAATATTTGCACAAAAACGCTATATGAAGTGTACTGACACTAATCGGACTAATTATTACGGCAATTACTAATCTCTAAGCCCCCCCCAGAGATCGCCAACCAACCCGGTCTTGGGCAGCCCGCATTCATCCGCTCGTCGGTCCATCGTGCTGCAGGGCTTCCCACACTACGCTTGCCCAAACACAGACTAGATTCTAGATCTAGGTCTATATTTCAAGTAGATTTTGAATATTTTTTTCATAACTAGAATTGGTCCTTAAAATAATAATCGCAATGATGGATAAAACTGCTACTTTCGGCTTTTTTCGGCTTTTAGCGGTGCTAAGTGTCTTTTTACACCCATTATTGTCTGTGGACCCGACTTTAAAAAAAGCTAGTATCTTTTTACGAGCACTCGCGTGTATTAAGGATTCATTTTCATAATATTTTTTGTCTAAAAAATCCTAGTCCACATAGGAACATGAAACCTAAGTGGAAATGATACCCCGTAGGTGTTAACCGACTTTCAAGATGGTAGTTACGTACTAGCAGGGACTAACCACGCCTGGTCGTATTAATTACTTGGCCTAATTGTCTTACCTCTTCATCATAGCTTGTTGAAGTTTAAACTATAAGCGATAGCGATTTAAAGTACACGTTTCTACTCTCTGATAATTTGAAGAGAGAGAGAGAGTAGAACTATTGTTTTAAAAGAGTAAGGATGGGATAATCTTGACTATTCCTCTCTATAGTAACTACCTTTTATGAGGTGCAACTAGTACCTGATACTTTCTGTAGTATATTTTTGTCTTGTAATGATGTTCGTGCCTTGAATGGTCGAATTGAAATAACTGATTTAGCATCATAATCTCATCATCATCATGATAACCTTTACACTCCCACTGCTGGGCATAGGTCTCCCCCAAGGGGGGTTACTCTAAAGAACGCTGCTGCCCATCCTCAGGTCAATATTTCTCTGTCGCCTTCTACGACACCCACGGGTAGAAATATAGGGTGGTGTTATTCGCGATCGGCACCAGACGGCATATGTGGATTTAGCATAGGTGCTTAAATAAGAGAAAGCGCTCGAAATGTCAACCGAACCTGTAGGTGTTTATTCGTAACAGCCGTTAACGGTTACGCTCGCTATTCGACGACTAAAACACTAAGAAAAAGATCAATGGGTCGGTTATCAAAAAAGTCAGAATTTGGGTCCTATCTTTTAAGAAAACTGTAAGAATAGCTCAGACTTGAGATACTTGGCGCCAAGCCAACGAAAGATTTACCGTTACTTTGGATTTTGAAAGATTATCATGATATTATCATATGAAGCTGTGTCTATCTTATAAATAAACCTACAATTTTTATGACATCACCAGAAACATAACATCATCATTATAAGTTTATTGATTGATGACAAAAATATAAATAGAGCATTAAATTTGTCCGCGACTTCGTTCGAACGAATGTCGGTTATCGCTGAATGCAGACGAAGTCACTATATAAAAAGTAGTGTATTGCTTTCATAGGATTCAAGCTTAATTTAGCTTAACAAACTTACTTTCGCGTGTTTAATATCAGTATGTATAAACTGCAATTGCTCTGCGTTAAGAGCGTGTATTCGATTCGTGACGAAAACTTCATGTTTTCGTGTTTTGCCCAGAGCAATATCGTAATGATGTGAGCAGATTATTTGAAGACAATTTCAGTTTTAGAAAGATTAAGTCTTGATTTAGGGAACTACAGAGTAAAAGTATAATTTTTTATTATGGTTTTTTAAAGCGAAGACAATCCTTTCATAGCGTTTTTCGAAAATAAACGTCAGAGTTAATTTTCAGGACGAATACAATCATTACATTATGCCAAATTATTATGTTTTATGCATTTTTCCAACAGGATATACAGTGTTAAAGTTTACTACAGAGCCAAAATTACAAAACTACTATTACGCACTAAAAAACACGCACTATTATGCATTAAAAAATAATCTTGAAAAAGTACAAAAACGGTTCACTTTGACAATTTTTTTCACCAGTATTTAACATAACTAATATATTTATTTTATGAAAATACAGGTTATGCTCAATATACATAATATATTTCAGTCCGTTATATGAACTCTTTTCTTTTAGACAATTATTTTAAAAAGCACTGTAAAACACAGCGCGCTGTCGTTTGCCGATCAATTTCAATGATTCGTGCTTATTTCGTGCGTGTTTTTTTTCTGATGCACACAAACAGACCATTGTATTGTACTAGTGTATGTCAATGCTGCTACGCCGTTCTAGCAATCGTTTAGATTTTGAGTTGCGCTAAATCGAACACGCGCCTTTATGCGTTATTGATAGCATTCATAATTATTATCAGTAACTTTATCTTGTTAGTATTTTTTTTGACAATAGCTATCATCTCATCACTTGCACCACACAAAGTGTAAAGGTCCCTCATGAATCCCTCTTATTTTAATGAATTTTGAGGCTGGGCAGCGGTTACCCTTCCTGAAGGCTTGTTACATGTATGAACTTTGACTTGGTATTAATAATAATAGGGAGCTTTTTAAATATTTAGTGTTAATTATGTAGTTAGGGTATAAAAGGTTAGATTCGTCCAAACTGATCGATTGGTCTGGTAACACCCTTACCGTTGATCGACAGTTTTTACCAGAACAATCGATCGATCGTCGATCGACGGCATCGATCGATGGTAGAACTTATTAGTCGACGTCGTTCGAGCTGCTTGATTATTATTACTGATGGATTATAGCTGTGGTTAATCAACGTCGACCGATGACATCGACCGGCAATTGATCGATTAGTTAGTGGAACGGTATCCGTCGATCAGCCAAAGCTACCACACCAATTGATTAACGTCGACGATCGATCGGCGATCGATCGATTGGTGTAGTAACACTCTAAGTTTATTGTATATCTAACTTTTGCCCGCGATTACGCCCGCGTGGAAGTCCACACCATAAAATGTACTACGACAGGCTCAGCATTTTTGTATAGCTTTTTATCAGTAAAATACCAGTAGGTTGGTTTTGTAAAATTCAAACAACAACGTTATTCACTCTCACGTTGCATAAGGTTCAAAATGACCTTGATATATTTGAAACTTTGAATCTGGTTCGAGTACGAAGTTAGCTTCGAAGTGACGGGGAAATTACCTTACCTACAGAATGCCACATCTTACGTCATCTCATACTTTATCTGTCAAAATCTCCCTGTCAGTTTAGTTCAACTCGCTGACACGTTCGCATGGGTGGCGCTAGTGTAAATTCGAATTATCAATCGGTCTTCTGACTACCCGTAACACGTTTGTCATAGATCTATGAATGACAGTCGACACCAGTAGCTTTACATGCTTTCCAAGGCGCGATATTTGTAGACAACAGTCAAAATACACATTTTAATGATAATAATTTTAATTGAAACCCGCTGTACTGTTCACATTTAATTTAACATATTATTATTAGGTCTTACATTTGAAATACACAATTTCTTCTAATTGAAATCAAATATTTACAGTGACATTTTGTAAATCAAAATCAGTGAATATTATGTTCCATCCTAATATACTTACTTCGTGGTTCCATCTCTCGAATAAGTTCATTTTGAACTTCTTTACTAATTAGAAGTAATTAGGAAATAAATTACTGTTTCTCAGAACTGTAGTTGATTCATTAGGAGTTCTTAATATTGTTTCTGACTAGGTCATTAGAGCCTTTGATTTTCTTAAGAAATAATGGACCAGATCTTGATGAAACTGTATTTGTAAATCCAAATAATAAAATTGTCGTCAAGATTTTGAGAAAATGTTCTTCATCAATCATAGATACTTCAGTAAATTGTTATTAAAGCTAACGAATCATTAATTGAGCGTCATAATTACTGTCGAGGCTTAGCAATTGGCTTTGTATACTACAGATTGGATACGCAATCATGACTTATTTATGATCTCTAAATTGTTGCTTCGAATATTTTGTTCCTAGATGCGTCAAACAAAAGAAATAGTAAATCACTATGAACCCGAACATGGTGGTTTAATTAAAATACAAACAAGCTGCCGCTATAAGATGCAGAATGACCGTAGAGTACACGCTTTGACGGGTTAAATACAATACTCCTACTAAGTTATTTGTGAAATGAGTGGTAGCGCCAACAAATTTAAAAGTTCAAACAAAAGATGACCTAATATGTCTATTACAAAGTATTAGTTCCAATACCATACTGCGATCGCCAATCCGCCTGCCAAGCGTGGCGATTATGGCAACCCCCCCCCCCCCCTTGGGGAAGCCTACGTCCAGCAGTGGACGACGTCTTTGGGCTGAAATGATGATGATGATGAGTTCCAATAACTTTTATTTGACACATACGTTGACATCTCTGTACATGAGACTATCAATCGATAACTGATACTCAAAATGGTGGAAATGCCACGTTCTGACAGATATTTTCTACATTAATTTAAAAGTTAAGGGCATACCATTATACTCTGCGTTCATTCCAACGAGAAGACATTTACCTTTGTGACTAAGCTGCTATAGTGTACAGAATATTTCTAACAGCCTCAGGGCACCTATTAAAAGTAATGGGACAGTCTATCCACAGCCTAGATCTACTTAAGAGGACCGAGCTGACAAGACGCTTCATACAAAAGAAGTCGGGCATTTGGGTCAATTATAAGTAATTATAAACTGGACGGAACTTTGTAGACAAGATGAGGGTATTTATATGTATACTACATTTATTTATATAGTACTAGCCCGCAATTTCGTTGGCATAAACTCCAGAAATAAGTTTTTTCAAAATAATCCCAGGAGAACACAAAAAGATTGGTTGTCTGTAAAGTCGGTTTACGGACGATAGTTTTACGTGATAAAGTCCTATAGAAACATAATGGCTAACATATACAGGGTGTTTGGTAGATCGATGCAAAGCCGTAAAGCAGAGCTAGTATAGACTATTTACAACCATTTGAACCGAACTTATCTTGGCCGAAGTGTGACTAATTTTTTATTGCAAAATTTTAATGTTTTTTGATGACAAAACCCAAAATATTGTAGTTAGTTGCAAATAATGGCCAATTTGAATGATAAGTCATTTATATTTTATATATTAGTGGTTAACATAATGCGTAAACAATCTAATAAAACATAATTAGGCAATCTGTGTGACAAGACAATTTTTTTACAGACATTTAAAGTCAAAGACATTTTTAAAGATTTCAGAAATTTGTTTTTAGACGGCATGAAAAAAAATCACGGATGGTGCTTTTTCTGGTGGTTTCATAGTTATTGTTCTTTCTTTCGAGATATCAACTACGTGGATAGCTCACCAATTATTGTAATTAGGACCTACAAACCAAATTCAGAAAATTTTAATTAAAATCATTTATTATTCGTGTTCAAAATTTTCGCCGCGGTCTCTAACACCAACATGGGTCAGTCTCCACACTTCTGTTGTGGTTATTTTTAACTTCATTTCCAGTTTCATCGTTTAAACACTAAATTAATTATCTCAATCAATTCTTCTTTCCTGTTTATTTCCACATTCGTGTAAACGCCAAGGCGCTAGGCCTTGGCCCGACCCCACACGTAAAAGTCAAGCGGAGTCAGGTCGGGTGACCGGGCAGGCCAAGGGATCGGCCCGTCTCGTTTTAAATTACGATATTTATCTATTGTTGTAATGAATAGATGGAGTATAGGTTTATGGCTAATCAACACATTTTTAAAAATTGCTTTTTTTTTATTTTTAATTGAACAAACCTAGACATGAGTGCCCTTACCCACCCACCCTGCAAAATTTCATCCAGTTTTGTAACTTATTGATAAAATAATAACTTTTGTATGGAGCGTACTGTCGGTAAAGTCAACTTAAGACTTAACTACAAAAAATAAAAACTCAAATTCAAGGTTTTATAAACTCAGCGCTTACACCTGGGTCTAGTTAATTATTATTCTTAACCTTCTTTGCAAAGTCTGATATAATTTTCAAGGCATTTTTGTGGAAGTTACGAAACTGTGTGCTTGCCACAGAGCTGTAAATATGGTAGAGAAGGTGTGAATCATTGACGTGTCAGATGGCTTCATAATTCAAAACTTGCTATTAGCTACTACTTTGTTCGAGTAGATATCGAATACAGTTTAATTGATCGAAAACGGAAACATAAAATTCACTCCGTATAGTATCAATTTAGAAAAGTTATGCTAATTTAATATGGATGTCCTAGGGAACTAAAATCTTCCAAGTTAAATACATTATTCAGTAGATAAACTGCACTTTTTTTCATTATTTAATTAACCTATCTTACATCTATCATTACGGATGTATTACGCATTTTTATTCAAATGCGATGAGTTATTAAAATTATATGCCAATCAACCTAAACTTTTTAGGTCATTATTTAAATTTTGTAACTGATTACAAACAATGGGTTCCTGTTTGTCAGTCAATCAATAATCTGTGAACTATAATCTGTGTCATTTTTTATAGTATCAGCATGTGTATGTTTTGATCCGAAATGGGATACTATAATAGCCCTGAGTGACGACACATAAGACAAGTGCCTACTTCCAGCGAACTATGAGCAATCAGGGGCCGTATTCATCATCATCATCATTTCAACCTAAAGACGTCCACTGCCGGACATAGACCTCCCCGAGGGGGGGAGGGGGGAAGTTTGCCATAATCGCCACGCTTGGCAGGCGGATTGGCGATCGCAGTATGGTTGTTACAAAGGTACAGAGAACGCTGGTGCCCATTCTCTGGTAAATCCCTTAGTCGCCTCTTACGACACCCACGGGAAGATATGGGATGGTGCTATTCTTTACGTCCGACACCACACGGACGGCCGTATTATAAAATGTTAATGCCATACTTTTTGAAATGCATGAGAGAGATAGCGCTATACATGACTAGTACTATCCCTGTTTCACAAGGAAACAATAATTGCAATAACACTGCACAAATCCTTGCCACTTGATAACTCATTGTCAAATGCTCATCATTCACCACGACATGGATTGCTCTCGCGAAATGAAAAACATTGCAAAATTCGTGAAGGCCCGAGAAATAAAAAGTGGAATAGGCAAGTCTATCTCTTTATGCAGTCTGTGGCACATTCAGAATTTTGTCTCGCATACTTATTACTTTAAGAGACGACCCGCGAGATCTTTGTATGCTAATTCAGCCATTTTGAAAGAATAAAAGAAATATTTTTTTGTTTTCTGGTTCGTTTAGTTTGCCTTTATTCCTCGTGTCGAAGGCTTGAAGTCACGTATTCAAGTAATAGCGATAATATTGCGGTTTTTGCACATGAAAGATCGAGGTTATGTGCTTTTTGAGTAACGAAAATAAGGTTTATATATTTTACTTTGTGAGTTGTGGAGATGAACTAAGCGATTTTGAAAAGGGATGTTAGATTGTTCTTATTTATGACGGTAATGGGACGAATTGAGAATGTGATTCGTGAATCTTTGATAGTCGTTTTGGGTAGTCAGAAGCTCCAAAGTCTGTCAACTGGTCTTACCAAGGGATATTGTGTTACCCAGTGGATGTTGATGGTAGGCTGTAACTCTAAATAAAACACTGGGTTCAGTTACAACCGGTTAGGCTGGAAGCTGATTCCAATATTGTTGAAAAAAACGCTAGTCAGTTGATGTGTGCTGTGGAGATAAACTTAACGGTTTTGTGAAGATTATGTTAGATTGTTCTTATTTATGATAATATAGAAACGAATTGGAAATGGCAATGGTTAATATATTGTTCTCTCATCCGCTCACTGTACTGTTCGAGTGAAAGGACATGATCTGCAGTGCTATTCTGTTACAATCTCCTTCGGTGAACACCTAGGTCAAGTGAGCAGTCCCTAAGCTAGTGATTGACAAAGCAGACGGACGGATGACAGCTCACTTCACCTAGATGTTCACCAAGGGAGATTGTAATAGAATAGACATACAGCTCCTTAGTTTGTCTGCTATTTTTAATTGCAAGTGGAAACTGACCACAAGTAAAAAGTTCAGTCTGTAGAGCTTTTTGTAAACGACCACCAATTTTTGTAAAAACCACCATACCTATCTCTGCCGCAAAGCAGCTTCGCTGTATTCCGATTTGAAGGGTATAGGATGCCGATACATTTTACATTTCGTCTTTGTTTCTCGAATGCCAAAGCTTTTGCAAGACCTCTGGTATGGCAGATGTCTCTAAACTGTCGTGATCACTTAACATCAGCTGAGCCATCGGCTTATTTGCCATCTGTCATTATCGTCAACATATTAGCCTATCGCCGTCCACTGCTGAACGTAGGCCTCCGTCAGAGATCGTCAACACACCCGGTCTTGTGTAGCCCACACCTACCCGCTGCAGCCACTTTCTTCAAATTGTCAGTCTTTCGTGCCGCAGGGTGTTTCACACTACACTTGCAGTATTCCCATCAATTTATGTGTGATGTTCACACTAAAGCCATATGTTGCGAGCCCTGTACGCTCTTCCCAAACCACTCATCATCATCATCATTTCAACCTTTAGAATCTCACTGCTGGGCATAGGTGGCGATTCAGCCGTAATCGCCATGCTTGGCCGATGCATGTTGGCGATCGCAGTAGGTGTTATGGTACTTAAAAGAACGCTGCTGCCCATCCTCTGGTCAATATCCCTCTGTCGCCGTCTATGACACCCATGGGTAGAAACGGGGTGGTGCTATTCGCGACCGGCACCACACGGCATACCACTGCAACTTCTGTAAGCCAAAATCAACAGTGGCGACCACCAGAAAAGCGCAGAAGCAATGAAACCATTCAACTGTTTTAGAGCCATAGGTGACAGTGACTACTTTCCATCAGTTGGGCAATCAATCTTTGTAACATTAAATGCATAAAGATCTCTTCCCAAAATTCATCATAGCACTTATATCGACAAACTTGTTGACTCTGGCAATCTGCCAGTCGGTGGCAAATTACTTGAGCGATATTTCACGGTATTTGACTTGTGTAGTGTTGCTAATGGTATCTTCTCGATTTTTTATGTTTAAGATATATTTGAACATCAAATCTTATAAATATTTTTGTTATGTTATTGGTTTACAAACCGACGACGGTTCGTGACAAAACGGAAATGTGCTATGTGATTACATCGGAACCTATAGTATGTTCGTTGTTAAAAGCAAATAATGAGGTTTGTCCATAATATTAGATCTCTGACAGTTGTAATGGGTGGGTTTTCTTTTTTGAACAAACTTTTTATTTTCCGATTTTTAGGATTGCCTAACATCCAAATCCATTAAGAAACGGCGACGCACTTAAAACAGTGATTGTAAGTCCTCTAAAGATTGAAGATACTAAAACATCAACGTATTTTTTTTTTAATTTTGTTGATTTTCTCAAAAACTGCTGTATCAATTTTGATACAATTTATATGGGACCATTTCGGAATAAACCCCTTTCGAACAAAAAATTATTTTGCAAATCCGTCTGTATATTACAGAGTCATGCCCGAACATACATGAAAAAAAATACAAACATCCGAATTGATAACCTCCTCCTTTTTGCAGTCGGTTAAAACTTACAAATAGTTCGACATCATCAGTTACAGACTAAAACATTATCTGAACCCAACCCACCTAACTCATTAATTTCTCCAGAAGTGTTCGATTTGCGATTAAGTACTGGCTGAGCTGAGTTTTGAATGCATGAATGAGTACATTTATTATATTTGATGGTATTTATATTATAAAGTTGTGCTCCTACAAATGTAAGTGTAGCATAAACAACAGAACCTTTTTGGAGTATTTTATAGAACTACGAGTATAGAGTGTCAAGCTGACGCAATTTCTTCTAAACAAAACTGTATTTTTTCTCTTGCTGTCATTAAAAAGATTGTTACGAAATATTCTGGGAAGTGGTGACCTCGACGATTAAAAACCTCAATTAATTATCATTATCGAAGACTGTATAAATACTGTACTCTTTGATCGAAGATGCCTTCTGACGATGAAGTAGCATTTATCACTTTGAAGAGCCGTATCCCATCATTTTGGCGAGACAAACCGTTACTTTGGTTTGCGCAATTTGAGACCGTAGTAAAATCGCAGAAGCCGAATGATGAAGCCAAGTTCAGCCTTCTGGTAGCTAACCTAGAGAAGACCGACGTTGGGCAAATTAGCGACATCGGTATGCGCAGCGTGTTGCGGGTTCGATTCCCGCCCAGGGTAAACATTTGTGTGATGAGCACTTGTGTTTGCCTTGTGTCTGGGTGTTGTTTAACTAAGTATGTATGTATTTACAAAAAAAAAATGTATTTGTGTATGTATATCAGCTGTCTGACACCCATAGTACAGGGTCTCCCTAGTTTGGGGTCAGATGGCCGTGTGTGAAAAATGTCCCCATATATTATTATATTATTATTACTCAACAAAATGGAGTCATTAGACCAGAAACCTTCCCAACTATTACGGTGCATGAGAAAAGCAACGCGTGATAAGATACCCCATTTTTTGCCATACTTAGTTCGATACCCTGTTCACAATAGGATTAGACATAAACACAAACCTTTTTTACAGTCCCTTTCACCGATTTTGACTTCTATTCCGTAGGCTTAAGGATGACATTAAAGGCAAAAAGTGGTTACAATACAACTGTTTACTGCAGTTGCCATTTGTCATGCTACCAACGCAATAGAAGTCAAAATCGGTTGAACGGACTGTAAAAAAGGTTTGAGTTAATGTCTAATCTTATTGTGAACAGGGTATAGTTTTTGGTAAAACCCCTAAGCTTGCTTGTCGTGTGCTTTGCTGAGTAAATTGTCTAAATTGGGTAAGTATAATAGTCGAAGATAGGTTACGTTCATTTGTAAAGAGTGTCAGGGGTGTTCATAAAATACCAGCTGTACTTCCTGATAGCGTTATATTGCATCACGTGAGAGCTCCAAGAGCAATTTACTATGAAGACAAAACTGTTTCCAAATGATCTCAGGGGAGATGCTCCATGTTCTATGTTCAAAATTTGTAGCACGAAATAAAGTACATTATATTTTGTAGATTGCTAGTAGAGAGGGTTTTGCGCGAGAGTGTAGAGAAAATGGAACATAATTTCAACCGATTTTTAACCGACTTCAAAAAAAGAGTAGTTTGTATGTATGTATGTATGTATGTAAAAGTGGAAAATAAAAATTTTTTACAAAAAAGAGAACCGCCTTCAAAAACTAAAATTGACAAATAACTTTAGTACAGAACACACATGACTTTAGTTTCGGAAGTCGGTGGCAATACAAAACAACAAATAGAACAAAGTCACCGACTTCCTAAACTAGTTTTTTTATATAGTCTTTTTGTAATAAGATTTAACGATCACAATTGCACGAGCTAACGTAAAAGTAAAAGTTTGCTTGCCAGTTGAAAATTCTTTGCTTTATTGCGTAATTAAACAAAAAAGTAAAGTGTGTAGTAATATTTGTGTGTATGTATGTGTATGTGTGTGTTTTTGTGTGTGGTATTAATTGTACATAGAAGTATACATGCTTGAGATCTAAAACCTGTACCTAAACTCAATGAAATACGTATTTTAAGCCATGGCACATCAAATCAACAAACCACCTTTATAACAGACTAACATAAAGTGATCCTATAAGGGTTTCGTTTTATCCTTTTGAAATACGGAACCCTAAAAATAAGTAAAACATGAAAAAGAAGAAGAAAAACACTTGGTATTTTTGTGTAAACAATTTTCTTTTCAAAAATAACAAATTTTAATAAGTACAGTCGCTCTCACAAGAGCTAGTAAGTTTGAACATGGAAAATGTTGAAATTAGCATTCATTTTAACTGAAAATATCTTACTGTATTGTGTCTGAAAAATTCTTAAAAAAAATAAACCCATTTGTAGAACTTTGGAAGACTTTTTTTATGATAAAAGAAACTAGTTTGCCTTTGGTCTGCAAAGAGTTTTTATCCTCTTAAGGTTTTAATGAAAACAGTCAAAAGTACCTAGCATAAAAACGTCAGCTCACTTTTTTTAATTATTTTTGAGATATTGAGAGAATATTGAGAGAAAGTGTCAGCCATTTATCAAAAACATTTGAGCCGTTAAAATGTGCTTTGAAAGAGTCTGATTTAAAAAATGTACTTATTATAATTCGAAGCCATGTTTGCTCTTTTTATTTTAAAACTCTTTTTATAAGCATAACGTTTTAGGTTTATAATGGGCAATTATACTCAAAATGGTATGTCATTTACAATGTCAATACCAACACAACTTAGTAAAGTTTAGTGTGTTTAGTAGAGTAAATAACTAATTTATTAGTCTCCGACCCTCTGTAAATGGATAAAAAAACACCTACTTTTTATGTAAATATTTATACATGAATATAATGCTTTACCAAAGCCACCAAAGTCAGGCTCGTGCGAACACTTGTGTTCCCCATTTTTCTTTACGCGGCAGAGACGTGGACAGTGCGCGAGTTGGAAAAGAGGAAGATAGATGCTCTTGAAATGTGGTGCTGGAGAAAGATGCTCGGAATATCGTGGACGGAGTTCCGTACCAAAGTGTCCATACTCCAGGAGCTCGGCATCAAGCAGCGTTTGTCGACCGTAGTACAGTCGCGCATACTGCAATACTTCGGGCATGTCTCTAGACGGGATAACGACTCCATAGAGCGGTTGGTCGTACAGGGGAAAGTGGAGGGAGTCAGATCGCGCGGCAGATCACCAATGCGATGGACTGACCAAGTGAAAGCCGCAGTAGGAAACCGCGTATCTGAATGCGCCAGGCAGTGTGATAACAGGGAGAGATGGCGGGAGATCGTGCGGAGAGCTGTGTCCACCTCTACCACCGGAGTGGACGCCTTGACGTGACCACGACCGCTCTGCCAAGAGCGAACGACAGAGAAGAAGAAGAGAGACAATGCTTTGTTTAATTTTATGTACATTTTGCGCATATTAGTTGAATCCGTTTACTCGTTTAACCTCTAGGAGGAAACATAACAAGTGTCAGACACATACAAATACTTACTCACAACCAAAAACATTACCATCCTTTTGAGCTACAACACATTCGGCCAAAAAACAATTACAACCTCCCAACAGTTTCTAATCTAATTAAAACAACGTATCAAGAAAACACAACAGCAAACATGTTCAATACAAACTTGCCAAGCTTGGCCGACTTGGCAATTAATTTCAACCCTGCCAAGTGGCGGGCGTATTGCCAAGTAGACAAGTCTGCTTACCGCTTGTAACTTGGCGTAAAGTTTGTACCCGAGAGAATTAAACCAGTATCTTCGAATAATAGTATCGGAAAATGGCGACAATGTTTCAAAAGGTTCGACAAGCTGTGTTTAAGATGTAGTGTTGTAATAGTATAAAAGTTAATTATACACTACAAGAAATAATGATGAATGTCGTGATGACAGCGTAGGCAGTGGTTAAACATCCGACTCTCATTTACAAGGTAGCTGGTTCGCAACCGGGCACTGTGACTTTTTAAAATTTAATATACACACGTCAACATTGTCTAGGCATATTTGAAGCCTTTTCATAGAAAACATGAAGTTTTGAAAATTTATAAAAAAATATTTAACGCTTGTTTATGATGCAAAGTTTGAAGACTGGCAAGCACTGTCTTTACTCTTTCTATTCACATAGATAACTTTCGTAAATGTGTTAATTAGTGAAATCGCGATGAAAACGAAAATGGTGTACCAAACGTTATTTTCGAAAATTGGACAAACAGCGAAATTTGCAGTTACCTTGTTTCAACGAGTTTTTTTTTAAATTGTCTTAAAATTAGGGTCAAGTATTTTATAATATTAGAATTATTTTGATGTTTAAAAAATTTTAGTTTTTCTTTTCTAATGTTCTTCGTTCTGCAAATTGAAACAATACAATCATGTTCGATTTACCCAGATAGTTTCATACTAACAAAGTTAAGGGTTTAGTTTAACTGTTTGGGACTTGTCCCTGAGAGAGACCTAAGATGTGTTTCAAACTATAAACTCCACCCGATACCTAGGTCTAGTGCTTAAAATGACCAGCCTTTACCCTGAAACAATCTTGGGTCGTAACTTATTAGTAGCACAGGTGGGCAGGTACTTAAAAGTCCACACAGTACTTGCTACATAAAGCTTGTTTAGGCGAGTCTTACGCCGTGAGCCACTCGTAACATCCGCGCGTGATCCGCGTGTAACACGCGTGTAATCCGCGCGCAACATTGACGCGTAACGTTAGACGCAACTTGACAAACCGAGTAACTGAACGATTGCGTGTTATCTTGTTTAAGAAGTTTTTTGTCTCATAGTATTTTGGGTCTACTTTGTGTTTGTATGAGCGTAACTAGCTATATCTGAACATGCACATAGTTTCACAAATACACTTTTAAAGCTTCTAAACTCTGAAAATTACGCTTATTTACATTTTTGAATTATTTTTGGGAGTGGCGAAGTAAAAGCCGTATGGATCGACTGATCATGGTTAAGCTGCGCTTGCTACGGTCAGTCCGTGGATGGGTAACCATTTATTTCATACCGAGACTCCTCCTTGCCTCGGAAAGTACGTAAAACCTTTGGTCCCAGCTGCCATTCGTAAATCTTTATCAGTCGTTATGGGTAGACCACAAGTCTTACCAAGGGATATCGTGTTACCGATAAACCGATAAATAAATGATTTTTGGGAGGATCTATTTCAATATCGTACGGTAACTTGATTTCCAATAACAGTAAAAATCGCGAAAACTACGGCAGGCACTGAATAAAACAGCTCAGGCGTACACAAAGCTTTTTCGTACGAAAAATTGAATTCACAATTGCAAGGTTTGCACTGAAATATCTGCTGAAAATCCTGAATATACTACCTACATCTGAAACTGTTAATCAAACATTCCTGGAGCGCCGATTTAAAATTTTTCAGTAGTGTTTCGAAAACAACCTCTTTTATTTGGTTTTAGTTGCTGTTTGCAGTTACCTTGTATATATCAACGAGTCTTTTAAATTCGCTTAAAATTAGGATCAAGTAACTATTTTATAATATTGACAGCCCCGATCTATTTTCAAATATTTTAATGTTACAAGCAAGACAAGCATTTCGATTAAATTCACACTTACGTGTACCTTATACATCTACGAATTATAGGGGTGTGTAATATATGGCATAATAACAGATAGTATAATATTACGTTCACATGATATAATTTTCAGATGGTATAAAAACAGATAACCTATAAATTTCATGTGATCGAATGTTATATTTCATATAACTTTCTTTTGCTCTAATAACATTTAGTATAACGTTCATTTCATATAATTTTCAATTTGTATAATGCTTTTTATAAAACGTTCAGTTAACCTAATTTTCATTTGACCTAATTTTGATATTAGGTAACTAAATTTCAGTCAAAATTCTGTAATGAATAAGCAAATATCAGGAAACATACTGTTATAACCGTATATAAAAATGTACGTTGTTTTATAGCTAATAGTTTTATAGAATTTCGTTTCACATTTTTTTTTCTTGTAATTTCGTTTTATAGAATAATCAATACGCAGAATACTTACTTTGAAGATTTTTAAATCATTGATTTTTGTTTCACATAAAGTTTAATGTTACAATAATGTTACATGTCATATAATAACAAATCAAATATATTCTTTATCCTTATATTAGTTCTTTAAAAATGTATTACCCAGAATGGAGGTCTCAGTTCTAACCAAACCTAATGCGCGTGTGTGCAAGCAACCATGCAGCATGCAAGCAAGCATGCAGCGTGCATGCAAGCATGCAGCGTGCAAGCAAGCATGCAGCGTGCAAGCAAGCATGCAGCGTGCAAGCAAGCATGCAGCGTGCTAGCAAGCATGCAGCGTGCAAGCAAGCATGCAGCGTGCAAACAAGCATGCACATGCAAGCGAGCATGCAACATGCAGCAGGCATGGTTTCTGTCACGGCTCCGGCGTTGCGGGGCTCCGGCGGTCCCACGCGATCTTCGCAGCTTCGGCTTACTGGCCCGCTTCGCCGGCCAGCCTCAGCCGCGGCGGCGGGCGTTAAAACCACCTGCTCCTCATCTCGCGGGCCGCCTCGCCCCTCCGCGCCTACGCGGATTTAAATTACACTCTAGGTGTAGGGCAGACAAGACTACGTGGAGTCGGTTTCGCAGCGATTCGTTTCAGTCAGTAGCACAACATATTGACTTTTAGACAATTATTTTTGTTATTGTCTATTTATATACATTTTCGTTGAAATAAATTCCATGAAAAATACACTGAACAAACAATATTCCTTAAAAAATAATTCTACTGTTTGATAAGTTTGTTAAACAAAAAAATGTGTTTCATTTAAGTAAATAGTATTTGAAACAATAATAGCCGAAATAAAAATACAAGAACCAAATATTATAATCATGAAACACTTTCTGGAAAACGAATTTATATGAAATTTCTGTCTGCGAAACAAGGGGACACTTACGATTCACCAACAATAGAGAAAATCTGGTTAATGGTCACTGTTCTAACCTAACCTTACCCAAATTATTCAATAACTAAATTATGCTAAACGTTACTTATAGGTTTCGAATATTATAGTAACTGATTATTATACTATATGAATATTAGTTTAAATGTGCATTATACTATAAAATGTTCATTATACCATATAAAATTAGGTAAAATGAAATTATATCAATAATTCAATATATCATTTTATCGTTATATTAAAAAAAGTATGTTAAATGAAATTAGATCATATATCTTTAGAACTTTTGTTATTATTTCAAACGTTACACACCCGAATTATAGGCAGGGCAGTTATATTGTGCGTGCGTGTAATATTAAAAAAAGCTTTTTTAGAAAAAAGACAACCGCCTTCAAATCCAAAAGGTGATAAATAACTTTAGCACAGAATAGACATGCCTTTAGTTTCGGAAGTCGGTGGCAATACAAAACAACAAACAGAAAAGCCACCGACTTCCGAAAAGTCAGGTGTAGTCTAGTAAGTCAGATTTTGAAAGCGGTTGTATTTTTTGTAAAAACGCTTTTTTAGTTTTCGCTTTTTAGTACCTTCTTATCATCTAAATCCATTAAGAAATGGCAGCACAGTCAAAACAGAGATTGAAAGTACAAGGTTGGAGAAACTTAAAGCATCATCTATGTATAACTTTTTGCTTTCTGTCGAATCGATTTCGATAAAATGTATATGGGACCACGCTTGAGGCACACCCTATCCATAAAAAAATGAATCTTCAAATCGCTTTTCATTTGCCGAAGAAATCGTGTTACAAATATAATTTACACAAAAAACATGCAGTCGAATTGAGAACCTACCTTCTTTTTGAAGTCCGTTGAAAAGAGGTAAATTTTGTTTATTTTTAGTTAGTAATCTCATCAAATACTAGTCCAATTACAAAATATACTACCACCAATAGAAAACACTATTGAAAAATGTCATAGGATATAAATGATATGATATATTCAAATTCCACGCAGTCAAAGTCACGGGAAAATTTAGTAGAATAAAAAACGAAATTAGAATTCTAGATTTTTTTTTATCAAAAAGGAGTTGATCCAGATCCCGTAGGGAAAAAATCAAACTCGGCGCGACGACGGTCTAGTTAAGAAAAACTATACAAGTGCTTGTTGTTCCGAAAGTTACTAATTACTTTTGTAAGCGCACAAAGAAATACGTAACATCGACGTTAGTGAATGAGCTACCATCGATAAATGTGAAATACAAAGAAAATTCTGAAGAAACACTATCTGGCGTTGTGGCCATAGTCCTTTTATGTAGCAATTGGTATTAAAAAATAATTAATTTGATCTAAATTAATACAAATCTTCAAAATAAAAATAATAATATTTATTATGTACAATTTAAAGAAAAAGCGGCCAAGTGCGAGTCGGACTCGCCCATGAAGGGTTCCGTAGCAGCAGTAAGGTAAATTGCGGTTTACGATTTATGACGTATTAAAAAAAAACTATTTAGATCTCGTTTAAACCAATTTTCGGTGGAACTTTACATAGTAATTCAATTCAATTCAATTCAAATTCTTTATTTCAGATAAAATAAATTCAATAAATTATCCATATTTGGGTTACACAATTAATAAATAAATAATAACTTATAATAATAAACAACATTCAATAATAATATCACATACACAGACACAGTTATGTACGGTCACCAAAGGAGATAAGTATCCATGTCGCCGGAAACAGTTGAAGTTTACTTAGAAACCGATAGGTTTAAATGAATAAAATAAAATACAATTTATAGAGAATAAACAGTTCAATGATTTAATAAAATTTCATTTGAATGCCTCCACTGGTTTCTAAGAAATCTTCAACTATTCCCGACGACATGGATACTTATCTCTTTTGGTGACTGTACATCATATATATTGTTTAGTTTTATCATTCTCTTATTTTAGAAGTTACAGGGGGGGCGGGCACATTTTACCACTGGAAGTGTGTCTCGCGCAAACTATTCAGTTTAGAAAAAGATGATGTTAGTAACCTCAATATCATTTTTGAAGACCTATTCATAGATACCCCACACGTATGGGTTGGTACAGACAGACAGGCATGACAAATCCATAAGGGTTCCGTTTTTTGTCATTTGGCTACGGAACCTTAAAAATGCAGGGGGAGCTCAATGGGTCAAAGTCAAAGTCAAAGTCAAATCATTTATTTCAATTAGACCATTATAAGGCACTTTTGAACGTCAAATGAGAAAAAAAAAAATTGATTCTAGGCAATAAAAAACTCGACCACATCACTATCAACGGGACATGTGCCCAACAGGCTGGCAGCATTGCCACGTTGAATGGCAATGCGTAGGTTGTATGTATAAATTTTAGTAGTTTAATAACACACACATGGCAAAAATTTTATCACAATATCCCTTCCATCGTAAATTATGTACCTAAATATAAATTTCTCAGCTGCAGACTTCTGTTTTTTCAGTGATCTCATTTCATGCAACTACAAACCTTATCAACCAAAAACATAATCAAAATTAATAATGACTTAATGAAACGATCTCACCATAAATTATTTCCCGACACTTTGATCACATTGCCACGAAACATAATTTTTGATTAATTAATACAGACAGTGCAAACGATAATTATTTTCGGAACAAAGTTTCATTAACACCAGTCAATTTGAGTTGAATTACGAGCGAAAGTTTTCAAAATTAATCAGGAATTATAAGGTTTTCGTGGTTGTCTGAAAACCAAAGGACCGTGTTTGGGTCTTCGGATTACCGGTGGGAGCCTAGAGGGTTGACCGTGATAATTCTCTAAATATCATTTTGAAATTCGAACGAGACACCGTTCGAATTTCAAAATGATATTTAGAGAATGTTGTGAATTCGCGATGATTTACTTTAAAAACAAATGAGTTCGCTTTCCAATTAATGGGGCTACTGCAGTCTCTTTTAGGCTTGTTTCACTCGTACCACTACTAGGGTTCTATAGTCTTCATTTTATTTCGAGACTTGAGTCGATTTACGAGAGTAGGACTCGTTAGCCTCACGAGTCAGAGTCATTTAAATCATTTCAAGTCTTGTGAGTCCTTTCGAGTCTTTTAAATTCTCTTGGTGTATTATACAGTTCACAGACACAGACAGAACAGAGAGTTCTCTAATTGAACGTAGATCGAAATATAATTCGCGTCAATTTAATTTCATTAAACACAACCCATTTAAAAGTAACCACCTCTTCAGGTGGTTGCCGTACACCTGCCATGGCTTAATATACTAATATAATATAGAAATAATACCTAATAAACAATTTATTACTTACTATTTTATTTACTTCAAAGCGCAAACAGCAGCTATGGATTTTTAGAGGACTTAGTCCTGAGTTATTTTTAAAAGAATGCTTTTGTTTCATTGTTCGTAGTTATTAATATTATTATATTTAGCCTGTACTGTCCCACTACTAGGGCAAAGGCTTCCATCGGTCTCTACTTTTCGCTATGTCTTGCCAATCCTTAAGGAAGCCATTCAAGTCGCCCCGATTCTTTTTTGGTTTACCGCGGCCCCGTCTCACCATTTCAGGGCACCAATTTTGGGATTTACTGGCCCATGGGTCGTTCGGCATGCGGCAGACATGTCCAGCCCAGTTCCATTTAAGGATCTCGAAAAAAGCTTGAAAGAATCATGCAAATGAAGCAACTTTTCGTCGGCATTTACAGAGAAATTACATCTAAAAAATATTGTTAGTAATCTATATGATTAGACACGTAATTTGGTTTAGCCACTATTTTTCTATCGGTATCACATAATAAGAAAAAAAAGAAAAGGAAGCAAGCAAAGGAAAATGATTTGGTTTTGTTACTTTTTACAAATATGTATTATTTCTATTACAATAAATTAAAAATGCGTCCGATTAAAGACTGCGTCTACATCACCCCCGCACTCGTCCACAAATTCAGTGCGGGCCAAATGCTCAAAGTTATTGGCATGTATACAAGTCTCAAGCTGGGCATCCTTTCGGGCCACATCAACGATCTGTGTTTAGCAACGCAGCAATTTAACACCAATTTTATTTAGCCAATAAAAAGTTTGTTTTTGCTGAGTACTAAAGACTATATTTTGTTATGAATAAAATAAGGGATCATCAAGAAAATTTACACGGACGAAAAGCAAGTCCAACATAATTAATCAAATCATTTGACTGAATTCTTCTTTTGTTTAGTTTTTAATTAGAAGGTACTAGACCTTGACGAATTGACTTCTTTGAAAACTTTAGTTGCCTCAATTACTAAGTTTATTACAGAGGGTAATTGAGAAAGTTTAGTACTCGTGGTTTTGTGGGGAATCTTCCACCTTTTGTCAAGGCTTCGTGTTTGATTCCGGTTCAATGCAATTGTATATTAATAATGGTGATTTTCTCAACTGAGACTAAAAATAATACAGGCTGTTTTTTAATTTCAGTCTAAGTTTTAATTTAATAAAAGTAATAAGAACGAACATTTTGAAAGTATAACTAATTATTGAATTTGCTATGGTACAAACCGTGGAATTATTATTATTATTATTTATTCAAATTCACGTAACAAGACTCATCTTAATAAATACAATGCCATTAACAACACAAAACATACAATACATTCAATTGAATTAAAATTAAAAATATTCGTTTACATTTACATTACTGGTCATATCTTTTAATAACATTAACACAAAAAATTAAAAATTTCTAAACGGGCATGGAAACAGCGACATGCCTGCCACAGAAATGCCGGATGTAAGGGCAGTCCAGCCTGTTGGCGATCATTGCCAGGATAGCATTGGGGCTGGCCCGCACCCGGCGCACCAGGAACGCACACCGCTTACGCAAAGAAGCGTGAAAGTGAATAAATAAATAAAATAATCCATTCTAATATTATAAATGCAAAAGTAACTTCGTTTGTTACTCTTTCACGATGAAGTGGCTGAACCGATTTTGATGAAATTTTGTATGAAAATACCTTGAACCCTGAGGACAGACATAGGCTACTACTATTCAACACCCTCGTGGGGTGTCCGACTAAGGGAAAATTCGGAAATCGAGTAGTAGCGGCTTCCGTGTACTCAACAACTTCACTACGATCCCCAAGTCATTATGGCATTTGACATATTTATGGTACCCCCCTTCCCCCCCTTATGGGTGAGGGCTTTGTTCAGCAGTGGACGTCTTCCAGCTAATGATGATCCACCACTACTGGACTTCCACCACCGCCCGCGCGCAATATACCAGCAAGAAAGATGACGTCATAAATGCACGCTCTATTCCGCCACCCTGTTTTATTTCGTGTCTATTTAGATGTTATTTAAAAAAAAACATTCTTATCGACTTTTGTAGCTGACTGTACAAATTCGATAGAATATCAAATTGATTTATAATACCCATGATTCAGAGCCAGGGGTTACGTACCAAAATATAAATCATTTTCGTATAATAAATATTTCTTAGTCTCACATTCCCACTCTCCTCCGCGCAATAAATTCAAGGAAATTGATATTTTATTGCGTACGCAACAGAAATTGATATCACTTGTTTTTCTGTTTGGTTGAATAAAATGTTTATGTGATTTTATTCAAATTATAAAACACTAGCTTCTTTCTGCGATTTCATTCGCGTAATATTGAAGTATGCGATAAAACATAGCCAGTGGCACTCGATGATAAAATATATAGCTTTTCTGTAGGTAGTTGGACTAAGCTCACCTCTCAAATACAAAAAACTTTACCTTTACCTACTTTGCAATATTAGTTTAGATAACATTACGACTGTATTCTAAACAGGGGGCCAAGTCTGCTATTTGTATAATTTCGTCATTCCAACACCATCCCATTGTCATTTTGATAAAAGTTCGTAATCTGCTAAATTCATAATGGTCGATCATTGGTCGCACAATGACGTTGTAATGGTAGGTCACTGATCAAAGTAACTGTCAAAATTTTTGCAGATTACCGCCTTCGTCAGTCATTCAGTTGTCATTTTGTACGAGATTACCATTCTATTTAATTTCCTTCAATGGCGTGTCAGTGGTTGACCACTGGAAAGTTATAATGACGCCATTATATTAATAGATTACCAAACTTGTCAAAATCAACAATTATGAAATCAATGATAGACCATTCTGACACTATTGTAATAGCAGACTTGGGGCCCAGGTTGGTCAAAGACGTATATGGTTGTAGTTCCACGGTCTCGAACCACATCCACATTTATTGTCACGAACTGCCAGACTGTGGAATTCACTGCCCGCCTCTCTGTCACCCGATAAATATAGTCTGGGTATCTTCTAAAAACGAGTGAACCGGTTCATCCTTAGGTAAGCGTCCCTCACCTCAGGGCGTAGCATCATTTAAGATCAGGGGGCCAAGTCTGCTATTCTTATAATTTCGTCGTTCCAACACGATCCCATTGTCATTTTGCTAAAAGATCGTAATCTGCTAAATTCATAATGATCAATTATTGGTCGGTCGAATTAAAAGCAATCGAAGTCGTACTGACATAATACTATTTACCTATAGGTACTTCTTACCGTATGAGTTTATTACCTATGATTTTTATCACTAACATTAATTAATTACTTATTAACTTATTCTTAATTCAATTAAGTGAAATATTCAGATGATTGGAAATCAATTTAATTTCAAAGTCAAATCAGTGTTTCGTATCGGCACACTTACTTACTTAATTTGAGGTACACTCGAATATGTAATCATAAATAGAAACTTGTACAAGAATTTCTAAAGTTCATAAACCAATAATTACAGTATACCTCCAAACATTAGTAAATTGATTTAAGTTATGCGATTCTTAGTAAAATATGTATTGATGTGTAAATATTTTCATCATCACTAAAACTTATTGTCAGCATTGGCATGCCAAGGTACTTTTAGGCGACGAATAAAAATATAACTTAAAAGTATGAAAATAAAGTTAAAATTTCAATGTTTACCGTCGTAAGTACAAAAACAATACCGCGGTATGCTTAGACATGCCGTGTATTAAAATTTCCACTTTATTTCCATACGTTTAACTGATATTTTTATTCGTTACCTAAAAATACCTTGCCATGCCAATGCCGTCAATGGGCGCCGGACCAAACTGATGTTTCGAGTTAGATGACGTCACCGCAAGACTTACTACTACTACTTACTGTTCACAAACGTGTGCATGTGTGCGTGAAAAACCAGAGCGGTAACAAAGTCATCGTAGAAGACGATTATTGGTAGAACGAAGATTCTTGCTGTGCGCAGAGCATAAATACTCATATTAAATGTGAAAAGTCAGGTAGGAAGAACTGGGTTTGTCTAGAAGAGAAACTTACTTGCCTATCCTGTTTCCTATTCATGCATTTTTTCATTTTTGTTTTTAAAACGTTGCCCTACAGTCTACACTATGATTTATCCAGTATCGTGAGTGCGTTTACAAATATATAAACAAACACAAACAACCAGATCCCGAACAGCTACCTGTAGGCCTTACAAATATTTGTACCGTGCGGGATTCGAACCCGCGAAACATAACAGATCGCGTCGTCAAAACTATCAAAACTGTCCACTGACTGTCGTCGTCTTTTAAAACTATACAGACGCAAAAGTTGTAAAGATGGATAAATAGAGTTAGTCTTTCACACTTAAAAAGACTGAATTAAATTTGTTGAAATTTGGCACACATATAGATGTAGGATAGGGTTCAAATGAAAGATAACTTCTTGATAATAATACTTTGAGCCGTGTGGTGCCGGCCGCGAATAGCACCACCCCATTTCTACCCGTGGGAGTCGTATAAGGCGACAGAGGAATGTTGACCAAAGGATGGGCGGCTGCGTCCTTCTGAGTACCATAACACCTACTGCGATCGCCAATATACATCGGCCAAGCATGGTGATTAGGGCTGAACCCCCCACCCCTTGGGGGATACCAATGCCCAGCAGTGGGCGTGTAAAGGCTGACATAATGATGATGAATAAAACTTCATTAATTTTTCACCTTACGATAAAATCGTGTGTGAGCTCTTCGTTAGCCTCTCTGCTCTCCGATCTTTCGTTCACCATTCATCCTTCACTCTCATCTTACTACCCTTTCACTCAATGCTTCGTTCATAAATTAATATCATTCCGTTCGGAAACATTTGGTTATTAATATAGAATAAGCAAAATATAATCCAACATTGATACCTATCAATCATAATTTAATTAATTATATAATATAATAAGTTTTATATCGTTTTGCTGTTCTCGTTGAATAATTTATACTTAGTTCTAAAATCTACGAAAACAAAGTCGTTGGCAAACGCTAGTAATATTTTTTCCTTTTTGCGATTGGACCCTCCGTCCTAGGTTGATAATAATTATCTCACGAGTCATAATTACTCTATTAGGAAGCTAATGTTCAGTAGTTCACGTTAATAGTCTGATAATACCATTATCTTGTGGGCAAGACCGCTTGTCAAAGCTAGTAAAATACAATAGTAAATTATGACACATATACACACAGAAAGAAATTGTGTTATCGTCTTTTTCTTTTCTTAGTCTATTCAGTCCCTCGCCTGAGCAAAGGTATCCCTCCAAACCTTCCATTTTTCCCGATCTTGGTCTTCATCCCTCCAGTTTTGGAAAATTCTGTAAGACGTGATTCTAAACTTCGAATCTGAATCCGCTGTGAGTTTCTTGATTGGCATTCTAAAAACTCGGTTGATAATTCGAATTTACACTAGCGCCACCCTTGCGAGCGTATCAGCGAGTTGAACTAAATTGACAGCGAGATTTTGACAAATAAAGTATGAGATGACGTAAGAAGTGGTATTCTGTAAGGCAATTTCTCCGTCACTTCGACGCTCATTTCGCACTCGAACCCGATTCAAAGTGTCAAATATATCAAGGTCATTTTGAACCTTATGCGAAGTGAGAGTAAATAGCGATGTGAGATGCGAGTTGTTGTTTGAGTTTTACAAAATCGACCTACAGTGCATCCCGCCTTCTCCTTCGTGGTTCGCCGTGACTCCGTCTTACTGTGTATCTGGGCAATAATTCTGTGTTACCTTGAGCCCACAGTTTGCCCGGCATGCGGCAGACATGTCCTGCCGTCCCATTTAAGTTGGGCAGCTTTATGAGCCACGTCTGTCATCCCTGTTTCGGAGCGCAGTATAGTGTTTCGAACTCGATCCATTAATTTAACACCTAGTATTAATACTGCGAGTGTTAACATCTTTCATGGAAAATTAAATTGTAATTTTATTTTCGTATCAATGAATTTATATCAATGTTCCTTACGTGAGTTGAAGAAAGCAATTTATCATCGCACTTTTGGCCCCACTACACCCTTGTCTTCAGCTCAGGCTGCAGCCTGAGCTGAAGACCAAAACAAACCTTGAGTATAATGACAAACTTAGCTCACTAGTATCATAATGTCACTGTCACCATTAAATGCCCGGTGACGCCAGAGTAAACAACATACACGGGTCGGTCAGATACTGTATAGTAGTCCTGATGTTTATATGTTTACCGCTGTACGGTTGAAGTTCCACGGTCTCGAACCAAGCGCTTTGCTTCCAAATTAATAAATTTGGAAGCAATTCAATAGAACGAACTGCCAGACTGTGGAATTCACTGCCCGCTTCTCTATTCCCCGATAGATATTATCTAGGTATCGTCAAGGCACGAGTGAACTGGTTTATCGTAGGCAAGTGTGCTCCACATAAGACTGCATCATCACTTAGGATCTGGTGAGTTGCGGCCAAACACAAGCCTAAGGCTATAACCAATGTGTGTTGCCAGTGTTGACCTATGGTACAGAAACGTGATCCTTAACTGCTGACCTCCTACAGAAGCTCAAAGTCACGCAGCGAGCAATAGAGAGAGCTATGGTCGGAGTTTCTTTGCGCGATAAAATCCAGAACGAGGAAATCCGCCGAAGATCCGCCTAAGGTCACCGACATGGCTCTCAAAATTTGACAAAGTTAAAGTGGCAATGGGTAGGCCACATCACTCAAAGAACCGATAACCGATGGGGAGAAAGGTTCTCGAGTGGTGACCATGAACCGAAAGACGCAGCATTGGCCCCCCCCTCGTGGTGTCACAGTGAGCGGACGTGTTTCTTGTTCTCGCAGTATTTAAAATTATAAATCAGTGGAAAAAGTGTCAACTTTTAGGAGATAAATATATTATCATAAACCTAAGTGAACAAGTGAGAGACTGTGTGAAAACTAAATTGAAATAACAATTCTATCACCCTCAAAATACAAAAAGAAACTTAAAAACGGACAACAACATTTTAAAATTTGTGCACGTTTTGGACTTTGAACTCATTAGTGTACACAAAGGATTCGAGCCACCGCTTCTAACAACGGAGTTTATGTGCTTTGCTACATATCGTAATTTTTAAGCACCTACGTAACGTTGTCGTAGCGCCGCGGTGTAGGCCGCCCATCAGTACACGCTAGAGTTCGGGTTCGAATCCAAGGGCCGTGTTTCTCTATTCCTTTTTGGTTTTTGTTTTTGTAGTTTTTGTTTATTTTACGGTTTTTGTAAATCAGTATAAATAGTATAAACTGTTAAATAAATAAATATGATGCCTTTAAGACGCACTCCACCTACATCACCGGCGGTAATAAGCGGGCAGTCTTCTGTCCTTCATCAATCTGAGCCTAACATTAGTGTGCTTGTGGAATCCAGTGAATCTGGCATGGATAAAAATATAACCTGGCGCAATAAAAGGAAGCGGGCTGATCACGAAAACTTTGTAAATATCAACGAGTTCAAGGACGAAATATCGAACATATTTAAAGACCTCAGAAAAGAGCAAACATTGTTTCACTCGGACATTGCAACCACGCTGCTGGAAATTAAAAACCAATGCAGCAAACTTCAGAACTATGTTGATTTTTCTGTTGCTAAATATGATGAGATGCTGGCAAAAATGCAGGAATATGAAGTCGAGAGAAAGGAGAATCGGGATTACATATGTAGATTGGAAGAAAAAATCGACAACTTGGAAAAACAATCAAAAATAACCAGTCTTGAAATTAAAAATGTCCCAAAAATTGCTGACGAATCGAAACTTGATTTGGCCAACGCAGTGAGAAATATCGGTAATGTCCTTGATACCACTATTGTCCAATCCGATATTAAGGACGTATATCGAATCAACTCGAAAACCTCCATGAATAATACCATCATAGTGGATTTTACTACCGTTATGCTCAAATCAAAATTACTTCATTCGGTCAGGACCTTCAACAAAAACCACATAAACAACAAATTAAACACAACGCACCTACGACTTGACGGCCCCAAGATACCTATTTATATATCCGACAACCTTCCATTAAAAACCCGAAAAATATACTTTCTAGCCAGAGATTTCGCCGCCCAGCACAAATATAAATACTGCTGGTCAGCATACGGTAAAGTTTATTTGCGCAAGGAAGACGGAGCGCAACGTGTCGTAGTAAACGCTGAAGGAGACTTAGCCAAGATGATCCAAAATTGACTATGTAGTCACTACGTCATAGTTAAAAAAACTTGTATATTTAATAATGTTTGTTATTTCTTTTGGTATTATTTAGTTATAACTACAAAACTATGCCGCATGCCTTACTATAATTATTTCATAGATTTTTGCTACTTAAAATTACAATGTTTTAGTTTATATACAATACTTATTCATACACACACTTTCAAACTATCACACGGGCACAAAAATACACACAATCTTACACTGTACACACACAAAATATTTACAATTTCACGATCAAGATCGGTGGTTGGTTCTGGAGCTGATTCTCGCATTTCCTTAGAATACCAATATTCCAGTATAGGTGACTCTGTTACTGGAAAAATAATTATATTAAGAATTCCGTACTTTGTCCTCTTAGTTTTAAACCGTACCATTCGATAATTCAAATAATGTAAACGATATGTTAAATAATTTGGATAACGTTACCTTCTCAAATGCGATAACATGCGACCCTGGTGATTGTAACAAGCTGTTGCCTTCTAACACTTGTTTAACTATTTTATCCCAAAATATTCGTAGTGTAAATGCTAATTATGCAGGGCTTTTAACTCTATTACAAAGAATTGTGATACCTAGTGACGTTATTATTCTCTCAGAATGTTGGCTCTCCCGCAACCCTGTCATTCCGATTCTAGATGGATATATTTCCCACAAGTCATCAAAAACCTTTAACCAGAATGACGGAGTAATCGTATATGTCAATAGTTTGTTATGTAATGTGAAAGTTAAAGAACCCGTCGTTTCTGAAGCAAACTGTTTAACAGTCACGGTTGGAGCGGACATAGCCATAATTGCTGTCTACAGGCCATATGCATTTAAAGATCCCTCAAAATTTATACAATCTATGGACAGTGTACTATGTGAACTTAAATCGTTTCGAAACATTGTAATAATGGGAGACATAAATATTGATATTTCTCGAAATAATAAAGATGCATACTCACTGGACTTTTTGGATCTACTAGCTCACCACGGACTTTTTCCCGGACATGAGTTGGCAACACATGGATCCACTTGTCTTGACCATGCCAATATAAAGACTTCTTTGTCTAGCACAATTATGGTGCTAGAATCTACTGTTACAGATCACTTTGCAGTTTTACTCTCTTTGTCGTTAAATAGAATCAATACTCTTAACCCACGCCAAATAACGAAAGTAAATGAGGATGAGCTAGCTAATGATATTGGCAACATTAATTTCGATACCGTTTATGCAACAAAAGATCCCAATTTGGCTACTAAACATTTAATTGAACCACTTCTCCTCGCATTATCTAAGAACACTAAAATTAAATCAACTTCACGTAGACGCAAGCCGATTAAACCCTGGATTACTCAAGGACTTCTTAAATGTATGCGCCACAGAGACAATTTATATAAAAAGATTAGAACAGATCCATTAAATGAGGTTCTCGTGTTGTCCTACAGAAGGTATCGCAATTTTTGTACAAATCTGCTACGAAAAGCTAAAAGAGATTATGAGAGACAGGAATTTGAAAAAGCAGGTAGAAATTCAAAACAGCTGTGGCGGGTAGTTAAAAATGTCACAAACATAGGTCAACTAAAATCTTCAGCCCATGATCTCATTGCGGATAATAACGATAAACAGAGCACTATGAATAATATTAATGACTACTTTGCAAATGTAGGGAGACGTCTAGCTGATAAAATACATAGGGACCCCCGGTCTTTCTCACTTCCCGCCCCCCAGAAGGAATCTTTTGTACTACTTCAGACAAATGAGCTTGAGGTGGAACGCTTAATCCTTTCACTTAAGAGTGATTGTGCAGTTGGTTGGGATGGTATTTCTTCTAGCTTCCTGAAACGCCATAAAAATGTTATTATACCTCCGCTGACATATGTTTGTAATCTGTGCCTCGACTCTGGTGTCTTTCCTGACTGGTTCAAAAAGGCACTCCTTCATCCTATTTTTAAATCTGGTGATCGTGACCGTGTCGAAAACTATAGGCCCATATCAGTTCTGCCTGCAATGTCCAAGATACTAGAAAAGATAATAAATTCACGGCTCGTAGCGTATTTAGAGGCACGTAATCTTTTGTCGATTAATCAATTTGGCTTTCGGAAAAACATGTCTACTGCTGATGCGGTTCACAAACTGGTTAATCACATAGCCCAGAAACTTGACACAGGTAAGAAATGTGTTGCGTTGTTCCTGGATCTCGCGAAGGCATTTGACACGGTCTCGATTCCCATCTTAATATCTAAGCTAGAATGCCTGGGTATACGAGGTACCCAGCTTTCCCTGTTTCAGAGCTATCTGACAAATAGAACACAGAGTGTCAAAATTGGAACCTACGCCAGCTCCGATTTGAATGTAATTTTTGGTGTGCCACAGGGCAGTATTCTTGGCCCCAGCTTATTCTTAATATACATGAATGACCTGTGTAGCCTCAGCCTGGAGAGCGGTACAATATTTTCCTATGCGGACGACACAGCGCTTGTTTTTGCATCGGACAACTGGGAGGAAACATATCACCATGCACAGAGGGGTTTTGATACAGTCAGTGAATGGCTTAAAAACAACTTGCTTACCCTAAACATAACAAAAACGAAAATATTAAATTTTTCGATTCGTAATACGAATATGTCAGTTACAAGTTCACTGTATGTTGCTGCCCAGATGACTCGGTCTAATGGTAGTAGCGCTGGAAATGGCACCCATGATCACAGCATTTGTAATATTGAACGAGTCACGTCGATAAAGTATCTTGGCGTAGTGATTGACTGCAATGACATAACCTGACATTTAAAGACTACATAATTCACCTATCAAATAGAGTGCGGAAGCTAATATACATCTTTAAACAACTACGCCAATCAGCAGATGCTGTCATCATGAAAATGGCTTATCAGGCGCTGTGTCAATCTATTTTGGTTTATTGTATCTCTTCCTGGGGTGGTGCGGTTAAATCTAACAATATTCGGATCGAACGTGCGCAAAGAGCCGTTCTTAAAGTGTGCTGCTTCAAGCCCAGACTTTATCCCACCGTCAAGCTCTATGAATATTGTCAAGTCCTTACGGTTAGGCAATTGTTTATACTGGCGGTGGCCAGGAAGCAACACGCTATTTCCAACTACTCTCAGGAAACCAATCGCCGAAATCAATTAGTTGCCTCATCTACTCCTCTTAAAACCTCTTTTAGTCAAAGATTCTTCATTTTTCTTGGACCCTATCTCTACAACAAATTGAACCGAATTCTTTCTCTGCACTCATTGAATAAACATAATTTTAAAACCACTCTACAAGCCTGGCTCCAAAGTCAAACATACACCGCCACAGAAGCCCTCTTTGAGGTACCAGTCTAATCACATACATCCGGAACCCCGTAAACAAAACACACATTGACACACACACACACACACACACACACACCTACACCCAAACACCTACACCCAAACACCTACACCCAAACACCTACACCCAAACACCTACACCCAAACATTTACACCCAAACACCTACACCCAAACACCTACACCCAAACACCTACACCCAAACACCTACACCCAAACACCTTCACCCAAACACCTACACCCTCATACAGAACCTAACTTACTCTACTGTCTTATTTACTCTAATGATTAAACTCACTAATTTGTGTCATTTAGCATTTGTTACTCGCTGTCCAATAAATGTAAGCTATCAAATAATGTAACTAGGAATAGGTCGGGACCTGGTGACCTGTATTACAGGTGTTACTACCTACCACAGGCACCAGCGATCCACAACCAGAAATTGTTTCGAATAGCTACTTGTTGTTTTTGAAAAATTTTGTCTGTAATTTTTGGCTTGTGGTGAGAAATAAACACTTTTTATTTTTTTTTTTTTTTTATTTTTTTTTTTATTGGTAGGCCTCCCACCAGATGGACCGACGACGTCGTTAAGGTCGCGAGTAACCGATGGATGCAAGCGGCAAGTTTCCGCTCGTTGTGGCGTTCTATGGGGGAGGCCTTTGTTCAACAGTGGACGTCTTCCGGCTGATGATGATGGTGTTAATAGTCTTATATGTTTAAATACCCTTCACGTAAATATATGTACGTAACAATTCTACAGTAAATTAAATTCATTCACACTTAGGGCTCACGTGTACATAATGTCTATGGACTAGGATGGGTTTATAAAAGTTCAGCTGCAAGTCTCTAAAACCGTGTGGTACCTATAAAGCCAACGACTATCCCAGGGTTTGAGTATATGTGTAGCCTTGTTGCGAGCAAGACTGTGTACTAATGTACTGAAATCCTTTACCAATCCTGTTAGTAGATGTTTGGTGCAATTCGACAATGGTGTTAGGTTGCCTTTCCATGGCACCAAATCTATTTTAACATGTTGTTCGTAATCGCATCTATGAAGTACAAGAAATCACTACATACGTGGAGCTACGTGCTGTCTAAGGATTATCCGGCGGATCTTGTTTCTCGCGGGCTGAAGGCTGACCTTATCAGCGAGTGTTCCTTATGGTGGTCAGGTCCTCAATTAATGTCAAAAGACGAAAGCTATTGACCAACAATGCCCAATGAGAACGTGAAACAGGATCTTCCTGAAGTAGTATCATCACCATTCAATGATCACACGTCTCATAAACTCATAATCACTCGTATATGTACAAAGCTTAAAAATAAATTAAAAAATATATTTATATTATATACAATGGAGGGCTCACAGGGCATCAAAAAATTCGTCCGCATCGCACACAATGGGACAAGTGCCCAGAAGGCTAGCAGCGTTACCACGTTGAATAGCAATGCTAATTCTTTGGCCCAAGAAAAGGCCAGCCCTCTGGTCACGTGAAGAGTCGACCAGCCGCTTAGAAATATCCCCCACCCACTCGGACCCCATGGCCCTAGTGTTTCAACCCCAAACGGCTCAAACATATAACTTCCAAGAAGGTTATTATATTTACGCCGTTTGAGGTTTTCGGCACCTGCAGCAGCCGCCCCAGCACAGCACGACGTGCTAGGAAGATGGGATGGCGCAAGGGTGTCGACACAAGTTGCATCCCACACCAAAGGTCTACCCAACTTCCACGGCATTATGGTCATTCCATCTGGTCTCTTACCATCGTCACGTGCCAAGCCATTAGGTTCTAACACAGCTGGCACGCCGGCGGAGGCAAGAGCACGACGGATGATGTCATTAATGCTGGCGTGCCGTGCTATCCGGCCTGCGCTTTTACAGCAGGAAAGGCCATGGTGACCGAGGCAGTCGACAACTTCACCACATTGACAGCGATGCGGGGCCCCGCAAGGAGCGCCCAGACGTAGGCATGTAGCGAGCCGGAATGTAGAGTCACTAAGCATAGTACCTATGTTAGGTGACGGCAGTGCCTGAAGCCAGAGGCCCGACTCCCACTCACCCACAGCCAGCAAGCGGGCACGCTCAGCAGGATTGGTGGACGTATTAATAAGTTTATTCCGTACCAACCTGCAGAGCGGCTCATCCCACTGTCTCTGGGAAGATGGGTTCACGGGCCGAACCGTACTTGGGCAAGCCACTTTCCAGGCGTTCGCTGCATCAGTCAAGCACGGCACTTCAAAGTCAACCAGTGACGAGGATATGATTTTATATATAATATATATAAAATCGTATATTAATTTAATATCAGATAATCACTCATTCATCAAATCATATAGGTATTTACAAGAATTCTAACTTGAATCATTTATATGTCACTTCACTACCAGGCTCCAACGACGACACGCGCGCGTTTTACATATTTTACAAGAATATATATAACAGTTATACAGTCCACTGCTTCTCATTTATAGTCCTTAGATAGGTCCCTAACAATGGTGACAAGCGTATGAGACTATAACAAAAAAAAAATTGTAAATGCACTCACGATATAGGAGTAATTCCTAGTGCAGAACAAAGTTTTTTTTTAAAGAATATAAAGAAAATTTGTATAGGCAGGTTCATACCAACGCGAATAGCCACTATCCAAAATACTACTGCAATATCTAACCTCGCCCACAAGTTGTCTGCTCCCGTGTGATCAGGCCTTAATTCAATTCAGATCAATCTACTTACTCAAAATCACTATTCATCACAGAAAACGAAACCTCAGAAAGTACGACCAAAAGTAGATTTGACTCACAAAGCCTACTTGACATAATAAGTGGAATAGCACAAAAAAAGTCAGTCAACATTGATCACGAAGTTAGGGAGAAGTTCGTAATAGTCGCTTCAAATCGATCGGATACGAAAGTTTCCGACGATCGTGCGAATTCAGCCAAAATATATCAGAGTGTTATTTCTAAGGATACTGAACAGTATCGATACTTGCGTGGAATCGATACGTCGATAGAGATTATTTTATACGTAATACTTAGGTACTATCTTATGTCTGAAATAACAATTTAGTAAGCAATTACAAAAACTAAGAATACTAACCGATTTACTTAAGTAATATTGTTAGTTACACCAAAGTACTAACACTACTATGGACTTTAGTCTAAAATAAAGGTTTTTTCAACCCTTCTATTCAAAAAGTGTCGTTTTGTTCCTCTATAAGCGGGAGCAAAGTAGCTCTTTTCTCCACTAGACTTTTTAGCGGGCAGTAATGAGATTTGAATTTGGAACATGAATCGTTTACTTTTAAATATTATTTTTTGTAATGCACCTGCCATGATATCTCTTCACCACCCTTGGTTGACTGGTAGAGAATGCCTGAGGCATTAATTCCGTCTTTGTACGTTTGTGCATGAAGTATAAATAAATAAATAAATAAATCGTTCATTAAAATCAAACGCAAATTGTATTATTGGCTGCAAGTGTTGGCTGTACCACAAAGTACCTAATTTGTGGCTGTACGCTGCGGGGAGGCGCGGTAACAAAAAAATAAGCAAAAGCGCGAGATTTACTTCTGTTCTTGTAATCGGTACGGACATTTTTGTATTTTGCAAAAAAAAATGAGTTCTACGTCCAGTTCTGAAAATGATAGTGCAAACTCCTGAAACAATAAAAATAGAAGCTAATAACGTCATACAAAACTTAATACCTACGAAATCCCGGAAGAAATATTTTGTCATAGAAGGAGATGAAAAGCAATAATATTTTTAACTGAGGCGATGGTTCACTGACCATCTCTCAAGGGAGGATGGGGATAATGGGGTTCCCACATTTTTTTTATAGGAACAACTCTTCATATTTTGTCAGCTAATCGGTCTAACCGGATGATGAGTCCACACTCCACAACCCAGCTACTGGGTAACACCATACTCCATATTAATCGTTGTCAGTGTTTCTTGCTTCTGATACCTATAACGACTACCAAAGATCTAAAAAAGACAGCCGGGACTAACCTTACGTATTAATATAATAATAATAATATTATGTTGGGACATTTCCACACACGGCCATCTGACCCCAAACTAGGGAGACCCTGTACTATGGGTGTCAGACAGCTGATATACATACACAAGTACATTTTTTTTTTGTAAATATGTACATATATAGATAAACAACACCCAGACACAAGGCAAACACAAGTGCTCATCACACAAACGTTAACCCTGGGCGGGAATCGAACCCGCAACACGCTGCGCAGCAGTCGATCGCTCAGCCACTGCGCCAACCGTGTCGTATTTTTTTAGGCACGAAGGGAACTTGGTATGAAACGGATGGTCACCCATCCACAGCCCGACCGCGGCAAGCGTAGCTTAACCTTGACCGATCTCCTTTTACTCCACTCGATACCTTAGTATCGATACTAGTACTTGTATCGATATGTTTCACTTCCCTAGACATTGAAAGGCTTGACGACTGACCCGATTTGACCTTAAATAATATTCATGAAGATTTTCAGAAGATTCTGAAAGGAATGAAATAGTTTGCTGAAATGTTAAGTTTTCTTTGATTTTAAATAATCTTTATTTTAGAATTGGTTAAATTGAGTGTCTACGTTATCAAGTTTGTTGAGAGTGCTTTCGTAGAAAAATGGATTCTATTATTTTCTATCAAAAAAGAATTTGTTATTGCATTAAAAAACTTGGCATTGGGCACTTGGCTTGGTTTGTGAATCAGTTATTTTTATTGCCTAGACTTGACAATTTATTACATACTAGCTTCTGCCCGCGACTTCGTACGCGGATCCTGTTGCTTATGCCAGCGACAACGGGGTAGGCAAAATCGAAGATCTGAAACGTCTGATGTCGAATTCTAAGAGCCCGGGGACGGGAAAACAACGGGATGCGCGAGATGATTCGAGACGTTCAAAAAGTACAATTTTGAATCATACCTCCGATGGCGGAATATGTGGCGTAGTCAATCATACGAGTATACGTAAATGAACTCCGTTCCTTACCAACCCAAAGAAGGTCGCCATGACCTACGGCTATATCTTGAGACACATCCGATTCTTCAGATGATATCGACATTCTGTTCAGAGAATGTCGAAGTCGATCAGAATTCAAACGTTCGTTGCTCTCTTCTTCTGTCTCTTCATGCCGTACTCCAGCAATTCTTTTTCTCTCACTTTCTAACTGATTATGAATATTTTATTGTGTGCGTATTCGGGACAATCTATACTATAATATTATAAAGCTGAAGTTTGTTTGTTTGTTTGGTTGAACGTGCTAATCTCAGGATCTACTGGTTCGAATTAAAAAAATATTTTTGTGTTGGATAGTCCATTTACCGAGGAAGGCTATAGGCCAATGCGAAGCTGGGTCGGGTCGCTAGAGTATGATAATCTCAATCAGCAGTTAGTCGTGCATCACGTTCATCATTCGGTTCAAAAGACCTGTTAGTAGATGTGCGAATACGCTGAGAACTCAAACGTGATTCTGTATCGGTAAACGTTTCCGATTTGCGAGAAAATGCATGTCGCTCACGATCAGCGGACAGTCGCGCATCACGTTCCGCAGCACATGCGTAGATACGCTGAGAACTCAAGCGCAATTCTCTACTCGTGAACGTCTCCGACTCGCGAGTCAATGTATGACGTTCACGATCAGCGGTCAGTCGCGCATCATACTCTAGAGACCTGGATGTAGATGCGTAAATACGCTGAGAACGCAGGCGTGCTTCGCGATCTGAAGAGGTTTCCACGGAGCGAGTTGCAGCCTGATGTTCTCGAACAGCATCAAGTCTCTCCTGACGCTCTTCGGTAGATTCTTGGGATCTTATGATCCTCAATCTTTTAGCTCCTTTGGAACATTGGGAAAGATTTGACCTCTTTCTAGGCATGGTTATAGTTTTATTGTAAAGAAGATACCTGATCAATTAAAATCTAAGTGACTGCTCCCCTGCGTTACCGGGTCGGCTACCGTGTCACGAAGGTAAATGGAAAAGGAAATTAAACACCCAAATAACATAAGCCCGAAGGCATATTTATTCGATAAAATAAAAAAAGAAATGGGAATTTTGGCCAGTAGAGTCAAATTTTCAATGATATACCATCGTCATCAAAAATCAGTTCTAAACTATTACTGCCTTCACCGCGTGGAACTGGAACGTGGTACTCCCAGCTTATGTTATTTTATAAGATACAGTGAAATTAGTGATAGCTTTGATTTTCACATCAGATGTTTCTGATCTTCGATTTTTATAAGTCAACAGGAAATGCCCATCAGACCGAACCACTTTTGCTAAGACGTCATTCCTATATGTGTCATGGTGTAGCTGGGCTCTTGGAGTTCCACATCAGGTGTTACAGATCTTCAAATTTATTCTCTCAGCAGAAAATGCTCATCACGTGGAACAATTTTTGCTATGGTACCATTTTTGTATCTCTTATAGTTTAGCTGGTCTGTTGCGGTTCTGCATCAGGTGTTCAAGTTTCCAAGATAAATTATAGCCTATATGTTGCCCAGACTTAATACCTATACAACAAAAGAAAAATCATTCAAATCCGTTCAGTAGTTCCAAAGATTAGCGTGTACAAACAAACAGACAAACAGACAAACAGACAGGATTTTTTTTTTGGATTCGTGCTCTATTACTGTTTCTAAACCCCCCTCAATTATTATTTTTTAAATATATTCAATGTACAGACGCAGTTTTGTTACTGTTTTATTATATGTATAGATATTATTTATTTAACAAATTATAAAAAAAACCTTATTGAAACAAATACCTTTGACATTGGTTACATACACAACACACACATCCATAGCTGGGTTAACTAAATGTTACACGGGTAACCCCTGACTCCTAAACTAGGTGGGCCAGTGACATAAAAGTCAGTTTTCTGTTGTCACTATGATACCAAAATCTTTTTATGTTGTGTTCTAAGGGCTATATTTCACACGGACACCATGGTAGCGCAACCAGTCGCCGGCTACCAACAAAATGTATGCCACTCTATAGGCTACTCTAGACTCTCTAGGCTATATATTTCATTCGGAAACCATGGTATCTCACCTGTAGGCCTAGCCAAGTTACAATCGTTTCGTATCGTATCTCTTTCTACAATAATCAACGCGTTGTCATAATCCATTTTTGACTTTCGATCACGTGACTTATCGTTGAGATGACGTCATCATTCCCATTCATTTGATTAGTTTCCTATTAGCGTTATCGATTGTAGATTATCAATTTTTTTTTTTTTAATCTATTGGTCGGCATACGTTTGACCACTATCTCACCTGATGGGAAGCAATGATGCGGTCTAAGATGGAACACGCTTGCCTAGAAGTAACCTATTCACTCTTGACTTAAAGACTCCCAGGTCGTAGCTATCAGGAAACATAGACTCAGGCAGAGAATTCCACTCCTTAGCAGTACGCACAATAAATGTATTCCCAAAACGTTTCGTGCGTGTGGGTGGGATCAATTTGGCTAAGACCCCTGGTCTTCGCTTGGTTGCACGTAAACTGCATCAGCATACACGTTTTAGGTGGCGGCGACTGGTTGCGCCACCATGGTGTCCTAGTGAATTATGGCCCTAACATTACAAAAATAGTCATTGACATTGCAAGTAACAAATAATGTAGGTAAGTTAAAATTTACAACGAAGGAATATAAAGGGAACGACTGGTCGAAAGAGTGGGGGAGTGTATGTAAGAATGAGGGTATATAAAAAAAAAAAAAAAAAAAAAAAAAAATATATATATATATGTGAGGATTGTACGTTGAAGTGTGTGACTGTATTAGTGTTTAGAGTTTGCGTGAGGATGTGTTTTAGTGTTTGGGATTGTGTTGTGCTGACATAATGTTCCAAAGAAAATAAGTAATCTACACTAATCTACACTAATAATATTATAAAGAGGAAAACTTTGTTTGATTGTAATGAATAGGCTCAAAAACTACTGGACCGATTTTAAAAATTCTTTCACCATTCGAAAGCTACATTATACACGAGTAACATAGGCTATATTTTATTTTGGAGAAAAATAGGGTTCCGTAAGATATTTGGGTTTTTCGGCCACAAGGTGTAAAAAATCAACCAGAAAAGTTACTTATTTTGCGTACGCTGCCTAAACTATAAAAGATAGAACCATAAAGTGTTCTAATTAATTGTTGATCTTATAAATATCTACAAAAAAGTCCGCGACATACTATATCTATTTATGTCGAGTGAGGCACAACCACCATTTTTTTATTTAAAAATCTTGAATTTTTTTTGGACTACATTTAAACGCGTTTATTTTACTCATGCTATTAATCCATATCAAAATAAAAATAAATTATTTCATCACTAAGTACAGTTTATGTAGATAATATTTGCTCTTTGAATGATTAAAATTGAACGTTTGGTTTTGAAGTTATGGCGAAATTAAAATATTACGATTTCTGCTGCAAGGCGCGTTGCTAAGTGGTCACCAAGGCGGGGGTGCGCGTGCGGGAGGGGAGTTTAGATCTATAGGCCTATTCATACCTAAGCGGTATTCGCTACCGTCTGCGGCAGAGAAAACCCAGTGGATATGCGGTAATATTACTGTTCAGATCTAAGCGGTATTGAGTTGTGAGGGGCGGGATGCATGCCGCTGCTCCCGCGCGGTATGTACCTCTACCCACAGCGGCAGCGAATATCGCTCAGGTCGCTCTAGCCGCGGTACTTGATACTAAATACCTGAGCGAAACCCGCGCGGTATGTACCTCTACCCACAGCGGCAGCGAATATCGCTCAGGTTTGAATAGGCCTTTAGGTACCCGCGCGGCTCAGTCGCGTGGTCGGCTCCCTACGCAGCGGTCGTGCGCGAAGTCTAATAATTTTCGTGCGTTTTTATTAGATTTTGTTCTTAAAACTACACCTACGCAAAAGTTCTTTTTAGAGCTAACCAACAGTTCTTTTCAGGGCTAACCAACAGTTCTTTTCAGGGCTAAACAACAGTTCTTTTCAGAGCTAACCAGCAGTTCTTTTCAGGGTTAACCAACAGTTCTTTTCAGGGCTAAACATCAGTTTTCTTAAACATTTGAAAATGCCTAAGAGAGCCAGGTCTCACCTTTCTAAACATAGTTCTCAAACACGAGCAGCAAGAATACGTCGTATGGAAGAATCTTCACCTGAACGTTCACAACGCCTTGCTGAACAAAATCAGAGAAACCCTCAGGTACGCGCACAAGAGTCGAGTGTCGAACGTTCGCAACGCCTTGCCGAACAAAGTCTGAGAACCTCCGAGTTACGCGCGCGACAGTCGAGTGTCGAGCGTTCGCAACGCCTTGCCGAACAAAGTCTGAGAACCTCCGAGTTACGCGCACGAGAGTCGAGTGTCGAACGTTCGCAACGCCTTGCCGAACAAAGTCTGAGAACCTCCGAGTTACGCGCGCGACAGTCGAGTGTCGAGCGTTCGCAACGCCTTGCCGAACAAAGTCTGAGAACCTCCGAGTTACGCGCACGAGAGTCGAGTGTCGAACGTTCGCAACGCCTTGCCGAACAAAGTCTGAGAACCTCCGAGTTACGCGCGCGACAGTCGAGTGTTGAGCATTCGCAACGCCTTGCCGAACAAAGTCTGAGAACCTAATTTAATAGTAGCAAAGATTATCACCGGCCCTGCAGCTGGTGAATTAGCTCATATACCAAGAATACCCATGATCCCTACTGATTTGCCTATACCCTTCAAAAGGCTTCAATTTCCTGTAAAAATTTCTTTCGCACTAACGATAAACAAATCCCAGGGTCAAACATTCAAATTAGTAGGAATCGATTTACGAAAAGAATGTTTTACGCATAGGCAACTTTACGTTGCCCTATCACGGGTCGGGGCTCCCGACCATCAGTATATTTTGTTACCTGAAAATAATTTAACGTCAAATGTTGTTTATAGAGAAGCCCTACAATAATCGCTTTAGTTATCTATCCTAAAACAACGGGTTGCACTCCGGGACTGCCGGCAGAAGTGAAAACTTAATATTAATTACATTTAAATATTTTCATCATTAACAACTTTAACATCCACAGAAAGACAATCTGTGCAGCCTGCGGATGATGACTGCGTCGTCGATGTTAGTGTCGGTGTCTGTGAATAGACCTGGGAATCATGTTGCTGACCGTGTCTTTCCTGAGTAGGCTTTTTGCAGCGGTAACCGACATTCACGCGGGCGGAGCCGCGGGCGCCCGCTAGTACATTATATAAGTGAAAAATTAAATGAGTACGCTATATTCAGCTAATTACGGGTTCTTGCGGCTTTATTTATAATTTTAAAACCTTATGAGCTTCATATTGGTCCAAGATCAAAGCATCATTTTCTTCTTAGTCGGTATCATCATTGCTGAAGGTCGTGTCTAGTATGAAGTGTTGATCACTCGATGTACAACGTTCTTCCACGTGCTTCTGTCCTCGGTGGTCTGAATAGCTTTGGTTATTGGCAGGCCAGTGAACGTCTTTACTAGGTCTGACCACCGGGTAGGTGAACGACCTCGTGCTCTTTTCCCGTTGATCTGACCAACCACCAGCTTCTCTAGGCTGTCAATATATGTGCTGAGTGCTCCTTATACGTACCTATCCGACTACTTATTTATGATACTTAATAAATAAAAAAGTTATTTTCAAAATTTCAGCCGTGCATTATCTGTAGCCGTGCTAAAATAACGGGGGATGGCGACTCTCGGAGTTTAGCTCATAATAATACATTTTTAAGGATTTATCAGAAACAAAAAAACATCATGTTTTTACAGAATTCTAATATCCACAAAGTTCAAAATCATTAAGATAACTTTTCGTTCAGAAAACAGTTTCCAAACTCATTTGAGATTCATGAGTAGTAATAACCGAACTTTATGTCTTATAATAAATGACTTTTACCATCAAAGTATCGGTATCTTTACTGAAAAGGAAATCATTATTATTTATGTTTCACAAGTCAAAAGTGCCATTTTGTAAAGTTCACTTGAACTTCACTCAAGTGACCGCATAAAATTTTCCATATTGTTCCATCATCGGACGAGCAGTGATACGGCGAAGCGTCACCGCTATAAGGTTGAAGTTCCACGGTCTCGAACCAGCGCTTTGACTCCACATTTATTGTGCGAACTGCCAGACTGTGGAATTCCCTGCCCGCCTCTCTGTTCCCTGATAAATATAATCTGGGTATCTTTAAGGCACGAGTGAACCGGTTCATCTTAGGCAAGCGTGTTCCAACTTAGGCCGCATTATCACTTACGATCAGGTGAATTGGGGTCAAACGCAAGCCTATTTAATAGTAAAAAAAAAAAAAAAAAAATCATAAGTGGACTCATTTATATTTTACGTTAATCATCGCAGATTCACTTATAATTATTTTTATTTTTTACGCAAAGTTTTCAAGATTATAGATAGTTCGTGCTAGGCCATACCTAGCATGAACGCACTCATCATCAACACTTCTGTGTTTTAGAGGTCCATTGTTGGACATAAGCCTCCTCCATGGCGCGCCATTATTCTGCCTTCTGCATCAACCCAAATTTTTGTTCTTTTATATATAATTGGCCATTGGCCAATTACATTAGTTAAATACATATTAAGTTATATGTACTTAACGACCATTCATTTCCGCTCATTTCACAATACTCCAAACATACTGACAAAATCGTCTTCCATGCGTCAGCGAACGTATCACAGTCAGGTTTGGCGTCCAAGAGAGCTTTAAAAACGCTAATGCAAATGAGCTGATGTATGTATGTAGTAGTAGTAGTAGTAGTAGCATGACGGGCCGGTGTCCGCAACTCCACGACTTAGCGCGTATTTTGCGTACAGGTGGGAAGTAGATCATTCGATCCACCCGAGCTCCCCAAGAAAGGCCAGCAGCGCCTTGACGTCCGAAGTACTTTACCCTGTAAAAAGCGACCACAGGGCAGTTCAGAAGCTCATGGGCTGCTGTCTCGTCTGCCCCCATGCAGGCTCTGCACAGTGGGCTGTCTGTGACTCCTATGACAAAAAGATGTTTATTAAAAGACCCATGGCCAGTTATGGCGGCTGTGCCGCACGTAGCTGTTGTTTGGACAGTCGGAGGGCTTGCCTCGTGAAGCGGCCCTCAATCGCAGGAAGATGTATGTATGTATTATCGAATTTGAAACTCTCAGTACCTCTTCTCTCAGTCTCATAGTCCAATAGGACGACAATCCAACACGACCGGAGAGAGATCAGATGCAGGACCAACGGATTTACGTGCTTTCCGAGGTACAGAAGTGTTGCACTGTCAACTTTCACACTCCGTGTTGTTACTGAGAAATCCTAATTCCTACAATAACAAAATTTTAGTGAGTAAAGCCCCATTTACACGGTGCCTGTATAGTTGCCTGTATAATTCAATAAGTTGAAGCAACAATGGAAGTTGCACCGTCTGAACAGGGTAGACAATGCAAGTAATTGGTTGCTTCAAGTTCATCGTATGCTACTGGCGCTTTCATCGTGTAAATAAGGCTCAAGTGTGAAGTTTCTTACCCATACAAAACTACCTCTACAATAGGGCAACTAGATTAAATACCTTTTCCTTGTAAATGGCGTTCAATAGTGACTTTGAATGGTCTATTTGAAATAAATAATTTGACTTTGACGTTGACACTTTGCCTGACCTGAAAATGGACCCCGTGGCGTTTCCAACCACGAGACCTACAACACAATAGTATACGGTCTGTCGCAATGGCATACCGTATTCCGAATATTTGTCTCGGATATTGCGGTTCGCCGCATGTCTTCGTCAATTACAAGCATTTATTTTCCTTTATATTGATGGATAACCATCATCAGTCGCATATATTTGCGATCCGACAACCGCCTTCAAAAACTGAAAAGTGAAAAATAACTTTACCACAGAACACACATGACTTTTTTCCAGTTTCGGAAGTCGGTGGCAATACAATACAAAAAAGCTTTTTATTTCACGCTTTTCAGTACCTCCGTCTCATTCAAATCCATAAAGAAACGGCAACACATTAAAACAAAGATTGAAAGTAACTACTCTAAATATTGAAGAAACTAAAACGACGTCAATGTAAAATTTTTGAGTTGATTTTTTCGAAAAGTGCTAAATCACAAAAAAAACTTATATGTGACTCCTTAATTATACACTACCCATCAAAAAAAAAAATTCTAAAATCAATGTACATTTGCTGGAGAAATTACGTAACAAATATAGAAAAAATAAAAAGCTTTTTACAAAAATGGGACCACACGGGAAGCACTAGCTTTCATATAAAAAAAAATCATCAAAATCGGTTCACCCAGTCCAAAGAAATCAGGTAACAAACATAAAAAAATAAATAAAAAATACAGACGAATTGATAACCTCCTCCTTTTTTGAAGTCGGTTGAAAACAGCAACATACAGTCGAATTGACAAACTCCTTCAGTTTGAAGTCTGTTGAAAAATAGAAATGCGGCAAGTGCGTTGTACATCTAGAAGGGTAGTTCAAACATCATATCATTATGTGTACACAACACATAACAACTACTTCTATATAAGCCCATTATATACTACATATACACACATATTAGATATGCTCATCCCTTTGTGACACAAGACAAAGTTGTTCCAGCGTTAATACAAAATGAAGTTGGTTCACGCTAGCTTTAACTAGAGGAGTTGTGGTAATGTCAACATTTTTGTAGGTTAGTTTCACACTGTTAGTTTTTAACTAAAAGTTGTAGGTTTTATGAGTCTAAAGCGTGGACGTTTTGAATCCTACTATTATGATAAACGCGAAACATTGTGAGAAGGTGGATGGATGGATGTTTTGTTACTTACTTGTTTCTATTTAAAAATCTTTTTAACAAAAAAAATTATTTAAAAAAACAAAAAACCCGACTGCGTGAAAAATTATTAACTCAAAAGATAGAAATAAGTGAAAACTTAAATATTTTTTTGGTTTTGAATCATCGTGGTTGACAGTGTTCACAAAGGCAGTCGGAGGCATCAAAAATGTACAATATGTTTCAAATCCGTTGAAAGTGTCTAAACTTTAACTTGATGCCTCCGACTGCCTTTGTGAACACTGTCAACCACGATGATTCAAAACCAAAAAAATATTTAAGTTTTCACTTATTTCTATCTTTTGAGTTAATAATTTTTCACGCAGTCGGGTTTTTTGTTTTTTTAAATAATTTTTTTATTTTAATATTTTTAGTTTTCGCAGTGATTCAATTTAGAATTTAGAAAACTTTACGTCGAGTCTCTTTACGTTGAGCCGAGAAGCTTGCCTCGCTTCTATTATCCCTACGTCGAGTCTACAACTTCTGTCCCGTTTTTACTCCCTTAACGTCGAGTTTCTGTACCCGCTTTTCCGTGCACTAGCTATCGGAGGGCTAGGCGGTGCAGTGCACCAGGTCCCCAAGCTTAGCGGGCCCCTCGGCCCCAAACCTTGAACTAACCTAAACCTTAAACCGACTGAACTTTTTATTATTTATTTATATTTTTTCTCCTCCATGTTGTTATGTATTGTCCTACTAGTGTTGTTGGTGGGTGGTGCATGGTGTAGCACCAAAAGGTTTAATTATACATTAGTCGCATTTTTGCTTCCAATGCTTCCTTTAATTCTTCCGCTGATGCAAGTTTTAGTTCAATAACCGACATCCTTGGTGACTTTGTGCGTCGGTGCTTCAGTCAATAGAAATACCATTTGTTTAATGTCTGCCATAACAATGTAAGACACCTTTTCTAATGCCAACGTTCACGCCCGTTCTGATTTGTAAGAGTTGGTATAAACCTCAATCTTCTTTCTACCATCTACCCCACTTCCCAGTTTCGTTTTTATCCGTCGCGATAGAATTGGAAAGAAGGAGGTTGTGTTGCTATTTAATTATCGTCGTAGTGATTTTCCTTTAAAAAACATTGCCTCTTCTTCTTCACTTTACGGTGCCTCCCCTGAGTAGGTACCTATTTCCAACACAAGAGAGGGACAGGTCGTTAGGATTAAGTCGAGCCACGTGTCATACCCTAAGATATTAAAACGAGTAGGTTGCAGAGGAAGAACATAAGAGACTAACAGACTCGATGATATGTAAGAGTTCTCGGGAACGACAGGTTGGCTGCCCAAGGTCTGTGTTGAAATCGCCCATGAAGACGCAATGTGCATACACTGACCCTACTGATTCTTAAAGTTGCGAAAGTAGTCAATGGCGGGCGGACATTAATAGACAACACCAAGTAGGGTTTTAACACCTTTGATATGGATAATATCATCCAAAGATAATATCATCATATCAAAGAATATGAAAAACCAACCTCTTCCTTCTAGTGAAGATAATACTTCTGAACCTCTCGGAACCTCTTCAAAGCTGCAAGAAATCGCTAAACTGCCATATTCTCGAAAACCTTTCTTCTTTTTCTCCTACTGATATCATCATAATACGTAAATTATAGTGTAGAGAAACGTTAAAAAACAAATAATAAAACAATATTTTAATGATACTGGTTTTTAATTTATATCCTGACTGTACTTATTATATAAACTCGACGTAACGGAATTAGATAGCGTAAAATAGCAATATTTTGCAAGAGCAATAGACTCTCAGACTCGACGTAAAGGAACTCAACTTAAAGGGAATCAACCTTAATTATTTGTTGTTTTTTAGCATTTCTGATTCCAAATTACATTTAAACAAATAGTTGTATATATATTAGTAAGGTATTTATAAAACCTACCCTACTCGATAGGTTTAAAGATTATTTTTTTTGAAAACACTAATATGTCGCCAAAAATTGGCCAGTTTAATTTTAATAATTTTGATGTACCCAGTGTCACTCACACAATTAAGACGATTGAAACGACACCTTTCAAGCTAAAAACTCTCAGACTCAACGTAAAGGAACTCAACTTAAAGGGAACGAACCTTAATTTATTTGTTGTTTTTTAGCATTTCTCATTCCAAATTACATTTAAATATATAAGTTATTTATATATTTGTAAGCTATTTATAAAACCCTTTATTTTGATACCCCACTCGATAGGTTTTGAGGAAAAATATTTTTATTTTAAACACTAATATGTCGCCAAAAATCGGCCAGTGTATTTTTTCTAATTTTGATGTACCCAGTGTCACTCACACAATTAAGACGAATGAAACGACCCCTCTCAAGTCAAAATCCATTAAGCCGTTTAAGCTACAGAGCGTGCCAAAGAAATTCACATACATACATACATACATACATACATACATACATACATACATACATACATACACCCGAAAAACATAACCCTCCTTCTGGCGCAGTCGGGTAAAAAGACAACCGCCTTCAAAAAGTAAAAAATGACTTTCAATTCGCAAGTTGGCGGCTTTGGTTTTGCTTGTTGTTTTGTATTGCGACCGACTTGCGAATTGGAAGTAATTTTTTACTTTTTGAAGGCCTTTTTTGTTAAAAAGATTTTTTTTTCGCTTTGCAGTGCCTACTGTCACCGTTTCGTAATTAATTATTTTGTATGATACTTTTTTATGCATCCAATCATTCTTCTCAATTGCTGTTTCTATTTTATAATACTTGTTTTTTATAGGATTCGTGGAAGCTTATTTGAAACCGAAATCTAGACTGACTCATCATTTGTCAGATTTCCTTCAAGTCCGCTCCTCCGAAATTCATATTATTTTCCAAGTATGAATTTTAATTCTGGAACATCCGTATCGTAAAAACTAATTAAAAAGAATTACTGACAATTGTCAATGTTGACAACTGTCATTAGAAATCGTATCACAACAAATAATATTTTTCAGGTCTTTCTAAAGAAACTATAAGTATTTATAAATATTTAATTAGAAGACACACAGTCTTTATGAAGCTATGGAGAACAAAGTTAATTATATTAAGTTTATGTAATAATTATTAAAAGTGATTATCATTACAAGATTCCACGAATCCTATGAAAAACAAGTATTATTAAATAGAAACAGCATTTGAGAAGAATGATTGGATGCATAAAAAAGTAAGTATAGCATATACTATATATCATACAAAATAATTAATTATGAAACGGTAACAAAAAAGAACAGTCATCCCTTAATTATCTACCCTTAGGGGTGGAATATTTCCTAGAAATTTATAGGGGATCAAATTTGAGGTATACGCTATCAATTAATAAAAGAATCATCGTATTGGACTACACTGAAAAAAGTTATGCGTGCTCAAACATAAAAAAAAAACAAATAAAAAATAAAATAAAAAGATCATAAAATGAAAACTACTGGGTTAAACTATGTTAAATTTTTATGGGACCAAATGACAACTATTCCGCATCAAACTAAAGAAGAATCACGTAAACCGAATCATATATTTCAGCGTAATCGGTGTACACACAAAAAAAAACTAATTGAGAACCTCCGCTTTTTGAAGTCGGTTAAATATTAGGTCTTTACGTATGAAATTGCCGCTCGGTATCAAAAAATTAAAAATAACATTTTTAAAAGAAATTATATATTTAGTCAATCGAAGTATGTACCATTGTTATCGATACACTTTCGCCATTTTATCGGGAGCTCATTGATCCCTTTGGTAAAAAAATCCTGGGAGCGAGAATCGATGAACTGCTTGAAGGCTGTTTAAACTGCCTCATCAGAATTGATTTTTTTTCCTTGTAAAAAGTTGTCCAAATTTCGGAATAAATGGTAATCGTTTGGGGCAAGATCTGGAGAGTATGGTGGGTGACGCAGAGTTTCCAGTCGCAGCTCCTCTAACTTGGCGACCGTCTGATGTGCAGTATGTGGTCGAGCGTTATCCTGAAGGAGCAATGGGCTAGAGCAATTGACCAATCTCGGTTGTTTAATGGTGAGCTTTTCCATCATTGTTTGCAACTGTTGACAATACATGTCTGCAGTAATCGTTTGGCCTGATCTCATGAAGCTGTAGTGGATGACACCAGCACAGGACCACCAAACACTAACTAGAATCTTCTTTTTGGTCAGTTTTCGCTTGGGGCAAGGTTTTGCCGGTTTTCCAGGGTTAAGCCATTGTGATGATCGCTTGCGATTATCGTACACGATCCACTTCTCATCACAAGTGACAATACGATTTAAAATTCCCTGATTATTGTGACGATTGAGCAAGGAAGCGCAGCAACCGACGCGTGTTTGTTGGTGTGTTTCAGTCAATTCGTACGGTACCCACTTTTCGAGCTTTTTTACTTTTCCAATTTGACGCAAATGGATAGTGATTGTTTTGTCACTTACTCCAAAGGCTGCTGCTAATTCAGAAGTGGTTTGAGATGGATCCGCTTCAACTATCGCCTTTAATTCTTCATTATTCACTTGAGTATCCGGTCGTCCACGAGGCTCATTTTGTAAATCAAAATTTCCAGAACGGAAACGTTGAAACCAAAAACGCACCGTTCGTTCGTTAGCGGTGCTTGGCCCGTACACGTCGTTTATCCTTCGAGCCGTTTCTGCTGCACTGGTGCCACGGTAGAACTCATATTCGTAAATATCGCGAATTTTTAATTTCTCCATTGTTGTTGCAATAGCAATTTTCAAGCCCAAACAAATGACGATAAAACAAATGAAACACGAATTTTAAAACAATATTCTTTAGTCTTTATTTTGAAATAATTTTGAATTTGGAATTCCTAATCAAACACAAAATATTTGATTTCAAAGTTGCCAGTATTAAGTATCGGCAATTTCATATGTAAGGACCTAATATGTTACTAATAAAATAAATAATGATACCTGTCTATAATTGTGCCATTGCAGAGCATAGGCTTCATACAGTAAAGGCACGACCATTAATCACCACGCTTGGATTGCGCAGACTAGATCGGATTTCGATTATTTAGGGACGAATTTAAAGCTACAGGCTCAGTAGCACTGGCACGAGCAAGAGATTTTTACAGAATGTGAGTTTTAAATCTTGCAAATGTCAAAGTGACCTTTTCTGTGTTATTTCTAAGTTAAACTTAGTCACAACTAACTTACGGCAAAGGAAAATAGATTAAATAATCTTTGCCTAGCTATCTGCGGTCGTCATCTCAATTACGATCTGGAACAATCAAAACGACAAAAGTAATTAATAGTAATTTCAAGTCTATAATTACTAAAACTCGGAGAGCAATCCTGTCAAGTTTTAGGAACCTATGTCAAACATAGGTAGGTAGGTATTCAAATGTCATTGCAACCCTCAAGTGGAAAATATGTTATTACTCCTCTGCTGTTCTTTTCTGATTAATTTCGTTGCGGAACTCGTCCAGCTTCATTCCCTCGATGCCTTTTTAGTGGTCGCCACTGTTGATTCTGGCTTTCAGAAGTTACAGTGGTTTACGAATAGCGAGGCGGGCTTGTCCCATTAAAAAACCCTTTACTACCTACCTAACAGTCGACAGAACATTACAATTTAACGACACAAGTGGTGCAATGACTGAGCGATTGACTGCTGCGGTGCGTGTCGTGGGTTCGATTCTTGCACGGATCAAATGTTTACATGGCCTGGGGTTCGTTTTTTAATTTGTCTAAGTGTATTATGTTTACAACTGTACATGTTTATTATTATAATGATTATAATTCATTTAATAAAGAATTATAATCGTAATTGATTTTGGATATAATATAATATAATAATATATGGGGACATTTCACACACGGCCATTTGACCCCAATTGTACGCTAATTTATTTTTAGCTTTGGTAGGTCAATCACCAAAAGAGATCCAGGTCGTCAGATATAGTATAGACACCGATGGATGTTTTCGAATGAAATTTAATAAAATTATTGAACTGTTCATTCTCTATTGATTGATTTTATTTTATTTTATTTTAAGGAAATGTCCAAAAGGTTGGTTGACACTTCCCGTGATCCAAGAGCTGGTTTTTACCTTGGTCACAGATTAAGCATTGCCATCCAACGTGGCAATGCCGCCAGTCTCTTGGGTACATTTCCAGATGACGGCGATGTGGACGAATTCTATGATGCCTTATTGTGTTAGTTTTTTTTTAGTTTAATATTATAGGTTTTCTTTTTTATTATTCTTGTAAATATTATTGATATGTTTGAAATAAAAAAACATAATATTTTATTTAAAAACATCCTTCTTTTTAAAAAAAAAAAAACGTTGCCCCACACTGGAAACCTCCTGCATCGTGGGTGCGTTTACAAACATAGTACACTCACAAGGTTTCTACGTAAACTTCAACTATATCTAACGATTACTTACTTATCTCTTTTGGTGACTGTACATAGAATATTGTTATAACTAGTAATTAAAATAATGATTGATTGAGAGAACGTAGGTTGGATCGTTTTGGCTATCCTAAGCTCAATTATTATGCTCGTGACTGGGATTGGCAATCTAAACAAACAGACATACCTACAGAGTTTGCGTAGATATGATAATGAACAGACGCAATTGTTGGCTATCTAGCAGTAGTTTAATTAGTCACGTTGTTGTATAATCTAATGTAATAGATATCTATGTACAGTCAACGAAGCTATTTGGTTTACAGCAGTGCTATTCTGTTACCTCCCTTGGTAAGTGAACTAGAAATGTCGTGGGGTGTCCGGGCCAGAAAAGCACCCCCCCATTTCATCCCAAGGGTGTCGTACAAGGCGCCTAAGGAAAAATCCGGAAGTCGGGAGCAGCGGCACAGTATAAGTATTAGTACTATCGTACAGAAGCGACACGCTCCGCCCCGCAACGAAACACTGTTCCTCACGTCTACCCGCGCCGCATTGACTCTGGCAACGTGTTCTAGTGCAAGGGCTGACTCGTGGCGCGTAAAAACGGTATTCGCTCATTTGTGAGAAATAAAATCGAAATATTTTGTATTAGTTATATAAATTAAATATTTTATATTTAAAAACAAATAATAATATATGAAATTATGTAATTTTTATCATTTAAACTATGACGTATACATGCACATAGCTGTTTTAAATTAAATATCATTAAATACAAGTTGGAAGAAACAAAATAAAAAAACTAAAAGTATTGTAGAATACTGTGTAAATCATTCCCTCATCAATCGCCAATCCCTCCTAAATGCAATGAGGAAATGACCGTGAGGGAATGACGAATTTTAACTGAATCTACAAACTTCTTGGTTGCTAGGTACCTACCAAGAAGTACTTACCTATTTGGAACTTACCTATTTGGAAGTTCGAGTTTCAAGAATCGAGTACCTACATGAGAGAGAGAGAAACATTTGTGTTGAGGCCGGTATCGCGCGCTCGCTTGCTCTCGCGCGCTTGCGGTGGCAGTGACAGCCCTAGCGATATTAACGCACACACACGCAAGTATCTGTACAGTCTGCTATTTTTGTAGTTGTGTAGGCAATTATATCGTTTCGTTTGTATGAAGTGTCGCGGGTGTAGCAGCGGCTTCCGTGTACTTAACAACCTCACTGCGATCCCCAAGACGCCTGCCAAGCGTGGGGATTATGGCGGGGGAGGCCATTGTCCAACAGTGGACGTCTTCCGGCTGATGATGGTGATGAACTGGAAATGGCTAGAATGTGGGGACCTCTAAGCTAAGTAAAAGCTGCACGGATCGATAGGTTATGGTAAAGCAGTGGATGGGTGATCATCCATTTTACACCGAGTTCCCTCCGTGCCTCGGAAAGCACGGAAAGTCGTTGGTCCAGGCTGTCATTCGAGGATCTTCGACAGTCGTCACGGGGAGTCAGAAATTAGGATGTCTGACAACCAGTTTCCCCAGAGGGTATCGTATTAACCAGCAACTGGGTTGTGGAGGTCAGACAGGCAGTCGTTCCATGTAAACCACTGCTATTCAGCTGCATTTGGTTAGACTGACCTCCATGCCTACCATCTTTCCCGATTCCAGTCCAGATGGATTCCTCCAGTCTTGGAGGAATCCATCCAGTTATTTTATCTAATAATAATAATAATAATTATGTCGGATCAGTCAGGATTTAGTCCGTTAGATTCAGTCATCATGTGGGCAGAATATGGGTTTCGTGCAATGAAAACTCACTGGGTATAGGGTACAATACACGGCATTTATTAAAACCACAATTTAACTCAAATTGATTTAAAATAAACTCGGCTTAAAAATGTTTATTTTAAGCACGGCAAAAGCAAAGTGTACTGGTGTACACTTTAACACAACGAATCGAAAGTACAGTTTCGGGACGTATTAGCTCCGTTGCGATCAGACACTGGATTCTGAATGTCTTCCTCGCTGTCGGCTGAAAACATCACGACTGTAGAAGCGCGCCAAAATGGTGGTGGTTGATCACGTGTTCTTGATAATGGCGCGCTTGCGATCCGTTTCACCATAGACTATTTATTGTCTTTGCGTTTCACGTTCATACTATTGACAGGATTCGACATATAAATAATAAAAATAATAATAGGCTGATATGATATCAGCCTATTGCCGTCCACTGCTGAACGTAGGCCTCCCTCAATGGTCGTCAACCAACCCGGTCTTCTTTCTTCTGAATCCATTCGCTGCCAGCTACCTTCTTCAAATCGTCGGTCCATCGTGCCGCAGGGCGTCCCACACTACGCTTGCCCAAACGCACTTAGCTTAACACACGTATTGAAACTATCACATAGGTAAATTACGGTAACAACACGGTTGGCGCAGTGGCTGAGCGATCGACTGCTGCGCAGCGTGTTGCGGGTTCGATTCCCGCCCAGGGTAAACATTTGTGTGATGAGCATTTGTGTTTGCCTTGTGTCTGGGTGTTGTTTACCTATATATGTATGTATTTACAAAAAAAAAAATGTATTTGTGTATGTATATCAGATGTCTGATACCCATATTACAGGGTCTCCCTAGTTTGGGGTCAGATGGCCGTGTGTGAAAATGTCCCCACATATTATTATTATTATTATAGGTACCTCCTACCAGGTACGTGTACTTACATGTCTCATTAAGCTGTTTATACAGCTGTTTGCTCATCAAATAGGGCGAATGGGGGTGTTCTACAAACAAAGGGGGCTAGTAGAAGCGTAGGTAAGGAGAACGTAGAACATTTTTCTTACGTAATAATTGGGTTCATTAGGTAAGCAACCAATCTGGAATAAGGTCTTAGGGGAAATTATTCTTGTTGACACAGAGTACGTTGTTATGTAAATACAAAATGGCGATGAGTGTTAATCATAATAGTCCAAGATCCCAGAGTCGACAGACCTACGTATGAGGTTGACTAAAACTTGCCATGTTAAACTTTTTTTTTTTACTAGGTAAACGTAAATTGTATGACCGTTATAATTAGTATAATAATGAATGTAAAATGGGGTTGATTAAAACAACCAATGCAACGGATAACAACCACCAACAAAAGAGCGTAACTGTATTATTGCTAATTTTATTATTTTATGCATACCCAATAATATTGACATCATCATCATGTCAACCTCCAGACTCCCACAGCTGGGCATAGGTCTCCCCCCAGAGGGGATTCAGCCGAAATCCCCGTAAAGTTAGCGATCACAGTAGGTGCTTAGGTACACAGAAGAACGCTGTTACCCATCCTTTGAACAATATCCTTTCGCCTTCTACGACATCCACTGGCAGAAATGGATGGAATGGAATATTGACATACCTATATATAAATATTGTACACCCCATGGGTATGTTACAGTGATACAATAACTCTCATTGGAAGAACTGTCTTTTCACCTATGACAAACAGTAAATAAATGTATATAAATACGTCATGGTCATGACTTCAGCTAACCTTTAGTTAATTGAAGTATTGGACATAAGCATAAGCCTCCTGCATGGCGCGCCATTTTTCCCGGTCCACTGCCTTTCGCATTCAGCCACCACTTACGTACTAAACTATATCCCGACCGCTTATCGGAGACCGTTTTTGAGGTAGCTGTGCGGTGCGGGAGGGGTGTAGTGACGAGATAATAATAAAAATAAAAAGTGTTCATTTCACCACAAGCCAAAAATTAGAAACAAAATTTTTCAGAAACAAAAAATAGCTATTCATAACAATTTCTGGTGGTGGATCGCTGGTGCCTATGGTAGGTGCCTGTAATACAGGTCACCAGGTCCCCACCTATTCCTAGTTACATTATTTGTTAGCTTACGAGATGCAAGAGCTCACTGATTCGTCAACTTGTGACAACTGTTACACCTTCCGCACGGCGCAGCTATTTAAAAGGCTTATTACACTATAAAATTTGTAGAAAATCTATTTAGGACATCGGCAGGTGTAACCGCAGTTAGAACAGATTGGATCCGATTTTGTAAATTGGTGGTTTACCAAATTGAATTCTAAATTGGTCTAATTTAAAATTCGCTTTAGTGTAGTGTGATCGCTAGCTAACAACTTTGGTTCTTCTTTTTCTTCCGGCCCTTATCCCATGTTATTGGGGTCGGCGAAACATAGAAGGAAACATTGTTTTCTTCTTCCATTCCGTCCTGTCCAACGTCATGCTTTCACTGACTCCCTTTTCACTCATATCACTGTTCACGCAATCCATCCTTCTTTTCTTTGGCCTTTCTCTCCCTCTCCATCCATCCAAATTAATATTCATAGCTCTTTCGGTCACATGCGTTTCATCTCTTCTCTTCACATGCCCATACCAAGACAAACGATTCCCTTTCAATTTTTCTTACAACTTTGGTTCTTAGATATATTTTCTACAAATTGTATATTGTAGCCTTTTAGAAAGAAAAAGAAAGAAAGAAAGAAAAGCCATTTATTCTTAACGCAAGAGACGCACTTAATGCGCTTATGCGCTTTTAGGAACCTTCTCAGTTAAGCGGTCAGGTTAAAGCAAGTACGTATACCGTCTTAACTACATATTTCTGTATCTATTCTCAAAATAAATTACTGTCACGATAACTATTGAATTGATAAATTATTGAATTGAATTGATGAATTGGTGTATTTTTTTTTTTTATTTTATTAACGTAATGTAATGTATTTAATTTTCTTCTTCAATGTTATTGTTCTATATGGGTTAAATACCTGAAATAATTGAATTTTATTTATTTTATTTTTATTTATTTTTATAACATGACGGAAGTTTATCGGCTCTGGGATCTTGGACTATTATGATTCTCCAGAATCCACTCGTTGTCATTTTGTATTTGTCAATAATTCGTCAATGATGGGTATTTTTCAGGTTTTATGTACAAAAGTTATCTTACTCACGTTTAACTGTGACGGCTAGGTTATAAAATACTATATTTTACAGGATCTTGTAAACCTTGTTATTACCCGACACTTTCCATAGGCGATAACTTCAGCCAGACGCTTTAAAGTTACGATCTATAAAACATTTGGCTTACGTTTATATTATTCTTTAAGTTTTTTAATAGTAAAAAACAACAATAATAAAAAAAAAATTGTTAAAGAAATTGTAAAAAACGAAAAAAAAATTACCTATTTTTGTAAGTTTATAAGCTTAATTATTTATTTTTTTTATTTAGTTACTATGCACCTGCTATGGTATATACTACTGCTGTGGTATGCTATGGTATCTCGACACCACCCTTGTTTGACTAGTAGATAATGTCAAACGTATTAAGACCACCTTCGACCTTTGTGCATGAAATATAAATAAATAACAAAAGTTCAAAGTTAGTTGGTTAGTTGGTGTTAGTTAGTTATAAGTTAGTTCTGTGTGCCATATCACCTACTGCGATCGCCAACATGCATTAGCCAAGCATGGCGATTACGGCTGACCCCCCCCCCCCTTGGGGGAGCCCTATGCTCAGCAGTAATGTTGATGATGAACAAAAGTTTAAAAAATATCCGTAGTACAAACATTATCTATCGTAAAAAAAATACTGACGTTTCAAAACAGTATCAACAATACAAATAACTCAAAAGCAATTACTAAAACTTTTACTTACAAATCTACAAAAAAGTTTCCAATAAAAATAACGATAAATTCACAATCCGATTAATAAAAAAGATACAATTTCAAAAAGGTATGCCTAAAAAAGCAATAATACATCTTTTCGGAGATATCCCGATAAATCCTTTTGACCCCAATAAGGCTGTGTTTCCATTGGAGCGGTGAGTGGATTAGAGCAGAGTAATTATAAACACATTCTGATTCCGCGGTTAAGTATCGGTTTTTTAACCACATTCTTAAGAACAGCAAAAGATAATTCTTCAAGTCATTTCAAAATAAACACCTGGGCTTGCCCTTAGCAATAAGGCATGGTATCTGATGTTTTTAGAAACCAAACGTTCATTAGCGATGAGCCAAACAATTACTTAAAGAAAAATATTCAAAAAGTATTTATGCCCCTGTAGGCCAAGAATAGTTCTCATCGCTTCGTTTCAATGGGTAGGTGCCCTAATTCTTGTCGATAGAACGCAAAAACTTTGTCGGAAACTGACCTCGGATTTGAAAGACTTGGGTAACGTTGTGGCGAGCAATTTTATCTTTCACTTCAAGATTTTCGTTAGGTGTGAATTTATCGGTCAAAGTTTCTTTTTGTACGGATTTAGAGGTTTTTTAAGGCGTTTTTCGGAACCTAGTTATAAATTCTTCTTTAACTTTCTTTTTATTTTGAAGTATAGTTCTTTGTGAAGGAGTTCGCCCCTGAAAGTACTATGTTCCTTGTTTATTTCTGGCGCAAAACATCGTTGAGGTATTTCGGCTTTGAATGGGTGTTGGTATAATTACAATTTTATAAGACGTATTGTAGGTTAATCTCTATGATAGCAACAGCGGCTCTATTTCCACCCCGATACTACTTATGAACCTCAAAGAAACGAGCGTATTTTCACGCCAGTAACTCACACTCACAGTCTGGTGTTGCGAATGCTAATTGGCGACTTTGACCTCTTACCATTAGATGAAGTATCCGAGCCATCAAAAAATTGCAGCTGCACAGCCAAGGCTGAGGTATACAGGCAACTACCAAACCACCAACTGTATTAAAGAGCCATATAAAAACATATACAAAAAGAATAAACTGAAAGAACCGCATCATCTTTCTGCCCTTATTCCATGTTAATATAACTTGTTTTCTTCTTCCATTCCGTCCTGTCAACCGACATGCTTTCACTGACTCCATTTTCAATCAAATCATTTTTCACAATATCCATCCATAAACTGAAAGTGCCTAAACTCATTATAAAACCATATATATTTTCAACAATTTAAACATATATGAATATAAATGCGTAACGATTTTTTCCAAAACTAAAATTGTCTTAATTATCGTGCTTAATAACTTGAACTAACTTAACAGATGTCTGTAATAGTTTAGTACAAATCGACTTAATTAAAGTAAACCCTGAAATGTAGGTAATTTAAGAACACTCCAATTAAGTGTTCAACTTAGATTACTTTATTTACTTATGGGTAACGTTTGAGTATTTAAGCAGACAGGGGTGGAGGTAGCGGTAATTTGTCAGTTAGACAACATCCAACATTATGTCAGATAGTGATGAATAGTAGTGGTAGTGTAGTGGTTTCGTCGACTAGAACCAGGATGCCTTTTCATTTGTAATTTTGATGGTTTATGCTTGCAAATTAATTAGCACTTGCTATGTTATCTCTTCATCACCCTTGGCTGAGAGGAACTCGTGGCTGAGTTAAAGCCACACAGATCGATCGGTCAAAGGTTAAGCTACGCTAGCCGCGGTCGGTCTGTGTAGCCGGATGGGTGACCATCCCTTTAATACCGAGTTCCCTCCGTGCCTCGGAAAGCACGTAAAGCCGTTGGTTCCGGCTGTCATTTGTAGATCTTTGGCAGTTGTTATGGGTAGTCAGACGCCAGAAAGTCTGATAACCAGTCTTACCAAGGGGTATTGTGATAGCCAGTAACTGTGTTGTGGAGGTCCGATAGGCAGTCGCTCCATGTAAAACGCTGATATTCAGCCGCATACGGTTAGACTGGAAACCTACACCAATATACTTGTGAAAAGGCTAGGCAGGTGATGACCCTTGGTTGAGTGGTAGAGAATGAAGAAGAATAAGAATGATTGAATGAAGGCGTTAATGCACGCCGTTTTCTGCATGATGTTTAAATAAAAAAAAACCGGACAAGTGCGAGTCGGACTCGCCCAACGAGGGTTCCGTACATATCCATACTTCTATACAAATCAATACCTACTATCCGTACTTTAAACTTCTTAATATTATAAATGCGTTTTTTTTGCGACATAAACGGCCGTATCTTTTTTTCACGTTAACATAGAGGGTTGATTTTTTTACAGCATCAAGGGATCGTAGACTTGAGTATATGGATTTAATTTCAACTCGATACCTCCACGCGTTCCCGAGATAAAGGGTCTTGACAAACAGACAGACGGACAGACAGACAGACGGACAACAAAGTGATCCTATAAGGGTTTCCTAACACTTGCCAAACATGGCGTAAGAAAGTGAACTTTAAAACAATATTCTAAAAATGTACACAAGAATTCGTGTATTCAGCCTGTATACAAGTTTTATTAGGTGATAATCGTCCATTGTATACACAAATGGTTTCTGGCAACCATCCAGGAGATTATCGAAGTCATTTGGCAACCATAAATGTATTGTTACGACGTCTGGTGTAGTCTGGATTAAGAAGTCTGGAGCGACGATTTATGAAGTCTCTTTTTTTTTTTTTTTTTTTTTTTTTTTTTTTTGCTGGCCACACTGGTAGCCGGTCGTCAAAAAAACGACCTCTTAGTTTTATTAATTTGCAAAATGTGTAAAAGTCTTTAATTTACGTGAATTAGTGTTATATAACTAAAATTAAGTGATAAGTTATATGTACAGTACATATGCAGTGTTTTTGTCGCGAAAACTTCGCACAATAAGCATAACAAAAACCGGCTGTCAAGTCACCACTCTAACGAACGGGTGAAGGATTTGAAATATCATCGAACCCGGGGAGTATTTTGTTTTATCTAAGTTGTATTAACATACCACTGAACATCACGAAATACTGCTCAGGTCTCTGAGCTACGTCCATCACACACTGGCTCGGTTTATGTCTCCTTTTGCTTGACAAGTTGTGGAAGCAAAATCGACGACGAAACATTCGCCCAGACAGTAAACACTTCATAGTGTACTACACATAATAGGCTTATTATTATTTGTATGTAATTATAATTATAAACCTTAGATAAAACTTGCAAACTTGTACTTAATGTGCCCTAAACTTGTAGAAACTAAAAATTTAACTTTAAGTGTTACTATTGTAGGTATTGTACCCACCTATTCATCTTACTTTATCTATGTTTAACATTCCCTTCAATTCTAACAGCCTCATCTAATCGTATTATCTTTCTGTTCCCAACTCAATACTTATTTTCATTTAAAACATTTTTTTTCTTTTTTTCCTACCACCTACCTCCTATTAATATAAACAAGAAACATTTTCTTTTTCACTATCATTTAGCTGCACTTTATTACACACATTCCAGGTGACTGATATTTTAAAGAAAATGATGACCCGCAGTGCTACAATCAAAGAGATGGAAGCAAAACTTAGAGCTACACTAAAGGACCTCGAGGCTTCTAAAGCTTTATGTAAACAGTTGCTCCAGGAAAGAGATGACAGCGAGGTGGAAGTGAAGAATATAGTAGACAAAAACACCTTCCTTAAAAATAAACTGGCTGAGCTACATACACAACACATGGACTTAGCTGACCAACACACTCAATTACAGTTTAAGTTAACAACATTTCAAGAGTGCAGTGACACCCACGAACTAGCTTTAAACCGAATTACAGAACTTCAACATGAATTGTGTGATGCCCGTAAGGCCCTATCTCACTCAGAATCGGTCAAAGTCAGGCAACAAGCTGTGAACACCGATAACCTGTTCATGGAGTTGGTAGGCAGTAGGTCAAAATCAGTGTGTGAGCCAGCGGTAACAATAGATTTGACTGGTGATGATACCATGCCATTATGTCCCGTTGTTATGAGTCACAAAAAACTAAAGAAATATATTAAAGTCAAGAAATTCATTAAACGGTCACAAAAATCAATCAAAAAAGAAAATCATTTAAAATTAAATCTTTCCCTTAGAAAGCAACGTGTCACCCTATCAAAAGACTTAAATATTTGTACTGTTGAACTAGATAAATGTAGGAAAAAATATGACACGGATATTCAACTCCTTTATAATGATTTATTACACAAAGAACACATGCTGAAGGATATTTTTGAAAAGTATGAATCGTCACAACATCAACTAAGTGAACGCTTGTTTGAGGCTGGGGAACTACTGGACCTGGTGAAGGACAATGCTGAGAAGTACGAGAATTTGACTAATAATCTTTCCTGCAGTAGTGCCAACCAACCACCATCTCCTCAGCCTCAGCTTGACATGGTTTCACCGGTGTTGGCTCTTCCAGCAAACACCTGTGTCAATACACAGGAAACTAATAAAACTATTTTATTTTGTGATGAATTAGGTTCAGGCTTTGGGAAAATACTACACAATTACCTTAGTCATAGTTTTACCAATCATAGTTACCATAACATTAGTTTTAAACAAATAATTAAGAGAATTGTAAATACAAACATAGACCATTACTGTACAATGGTTCTACTTTTAGGTAATAGTACTGGTATTACTAAAAAAGACATAGTGGATGGTGTGAACACCTTATTAAAGTTAAACATAGGAAAGCTCATGCTGTGTGCCTTTCCTTACTCTGATACTTTATCAGAAGTAGAAAACAATCACATTTATATATTGAATAGTACTATTCATATGTTGACATGTTGTCATAGTGACAAATTATTATATTTTGACACTAATAACTTTATTAGTGGTTTTAAGTTAACTCAGAGAACTTTATCTCTGTCTGGAGAATGTAGACATGTAATTGCTATGTTGATAGCATATAATATTAACAATGTTATAGCTAATAATAATATAACAAACTGTAGGTTAAGTGACAAACTTATGTTGTCTAGTTGCACTAACAACATAGGGATAAATTTTTGTGAATCTTCATATAGTACGAAGGAGGGTCCACCTACTATGCCAACATCCTTAGATGCCACAACCAGTCAGATAGGGTATTCTCTTCCTGCTGGATCACAAACAGGGACTATGAACTCTTCAAATGTAGTTGTGGAGGTCACTCCGGATAACACTTTAAACTAAGTTGTGAGACAACAGAAGTTACACCTTCAAATAATCATTTATTATTATTGAATAATAAAAAGGTAACTTCTGGCAACCTAACAAATGAAGGAAAGCAACATACTTTAAAATTATTTAATCAAAATATTCAAGGTTGCTTTTCCAAATTACTTGAAATAGAAATGTTCTTAGAAATAACCAAATATGATATTATTTGTTTAACAGAACATTGGCTAAAAGATAATCAAGTGATGTCTATTAATTATGAAAATTATTGTGTAATTAGCCATTTTAGCCGAAAACATATGATACATGGTGGGTCATTAATATTAATTAAAAATTCTATTAAGTGTAAAGAACGAAAAGACATCGTTGGATTATCAGTAGAACATACTGTTGAATTGTCCTGTGTTGAGCTGGATAAGCATATTATAGTATGTGTATACAGACCCCCCAGTTACCAGAATTTATCTACATTTGATTCTGTAATGGAAGATGTGTTGAAAAAAATTAGTACTAGTAGTAAATCAATCATCATATGTGGTGACTTTAATATTAATTTGTTAGAAAACAACTCCAGTAGTATCAGATTATTGAGTCTTTTTAGGTCATTTAATTTGTCAAATGTTTTTATGGAACCAACCAGAGTGACAGCTTCTTCTGCCACTTGTATTGATAATATATTTTGTAATTGTGATTATTTACATAAAGAAATTATAAATAAGCTACCATCAGATCATAGTGGACAGACAATAACGTTATGCGCCTACATTCCTTTACAAAAAATTCAAATAAGGTTTAGGCCAATTACATGTAAAAACTTAGATAAATTTAATAGTTCATTGGAAAGTAAACTAAGTGTTCATTGCTTTAATAATATAGATGACCCAAATGAGTTCTACGCTGAGTTTTTTTCACTAATAAACACGCAATTTAATGATACATTTCCACTAAAGACTAAAAGTATTTGCACAAAGTTCTTATTTAGCGATTGGGCGACTCCAGGTATTCGTAAAAGCAGGGAAAAACTATTTGAACTTTATGGTCTAAAGCAACATGTAATGAATACAAGCTTTCATCAGTATGTTGCGAAATATTCAAAACTTTTTAAAAGTGTCTGCAAAATAGCCAAATCCCTTTATATTAGAAATAAAATAAAATTAGCTGATGACAAAATAAAAACTACTTGGCAAATAATAAATAATGAAACAGGTAGGAAAAAACAGCGTAATACTGAATTTAATCTAGAGACTGCACATGGCCCCATAAATTCAGATATAGAAGTAGCTCAGGAATTTGAAGCATTTTTTGGAAATATTCCCATTAAAACTACTGAAGCTTTAAATTCCTCTCCCGCGCTCTCTGCTGCCTTACTTAGGAAGAATGTTAAGGCATGCCGTTCGGAGTTTAGGTTTGAACATACAAACCCCCAGGCTGTTATAAGAGCCTTTAAAGATCTTAAAATTAAATCAACAGAAGATCTCTGGGGAATGTCTGTAAAAGTCTGTAAATCTATTATAGAAACGATTGCGCCCTATTTAGCTCTTATATTTAACACCAGTGTAGACCAAGGAGTCTTTCCGGATCTGATGAAACACAGTAAAGTAGTACCGTTGTTCAAATCCGGTGATAGTAAAGACCCCAACAATTATAGGCCTGTGTCGATTCTGCCAGTTCTCAGCAAGGTGTTTGAAAAGTTAATGCTCAATCAAATGTTGCGTCACTTTAATAAAAATTCCATCTTTCATGAACAACAGTATGGTTTCACCAAAGGGCGTTGTACAACTGACGCCGGTGTCACCCTAATAAAGAACATTTTTAGCGCCTGGGAGGAATCACAAGATGCCATTGGAATCTTTTGCGACCTCTCAAAGGCGTTCGATTGCGTTGACCATGAGACACTTTTGCTGAAACTGGAGCACTACGGGGTTAGTAAAACATCTCTTAATTTACTAAGGTCATACCTGAGGGATAGACGGGTAAAAGTACAGGTTAACGGCGTGAACTCATTGGGGTCTGAAACGACTATGGGCGTTCCTCAAGGTTCAATATTGGGTCCATTTCTATTCTTAGTTTATATAAATGATTTACCCCAATTGTTTCAAAATCAACCAAAAATGGTGTTATTTGCCGATGACACATCATTGATTTTTAAAATAAACAGACGGTCACAAAATCTAGACGACGTAAATGACGCTATTCTTCAGGTTCAAAATTGGTTTACGGTAAACAATTTGGTACTTAATGAAAAAAAAACCAAATGTATTCGATTCATTTTACCAAATGTTAGGAATAGTAAATGTGACATCATACTTAATGGAGAGAAACTGGAATTTACTAGTCAAACGGTTTTCCTAGGAATCACGCTAGACGAGAAATTACAATGGGGACCTCATATAACATCTATTGCGGGGCGACTAAGCTCCGCGGCTTATGCTGTTAGAAAGATAAGACAGTTAACAGATGTAGAAACTGCGCGTTTGGTCTATTTTGGCTACTTTCACAGCATTATGTCGTATGGTATTTTACTGTGGGGTCGGGCTGCTGACATTGAATCCGTTTTTATTTTACAAAAAAGAGCTGTCAGAGCCATTTATAATCTACGTCGCCGCGAATCTCTTAGGGAACTATTTAAAAATATTAATATAATGACAGTGCCTTGCCAATTTATTTATGAAAATATTATGTATGTAAGAAAAAACTTACATATGTTTAATAAAGTAAGTGATAGACATGACTTTAATACTAGAAACAAGGACAAAATAGCTCAACCATATTTTAGATTGTCTAAAGTCCATACATCTTTTATGGGGTACTGTGTTAAGTGCTACAACAAAATTCCTAGTGATATATTACAACTAAGTGATACAAAATTTAAATCATATATTAAAAGTACACTCTGTAAAAAAGCTTATTATAATCTAGAGGACTATATTCAAGATAAGAATGCTTGGAAACATGCTGGTCTAGCTCCATAGGACGATCGACAGTCTAGACAAAATCGAACCGATTGCTAATTTAAAATACCTAATTTCATACTTAGTATAAATATGTACATATATATATATTTGACTCTTTTTTTATACACTGCTCAGGCTCACATACTGATTCATTGTTTGTTAAAATATAAGGAGTGGTCGTCTACTGTTTCAACATTAATTGTAATATGTAATATGTGAACACTGTGTATCTATGTACATATAACTTAGTCTGTCATTCCTTAATCTGTGATACTTTGTACACACTTTCAAATACCTAGTGTTTTTATGCAAGGTACATCGTATTCACGTATAATTATATAATTCCTGTAAATGCAAATATTGTTAACATCGTTTTAAAAGAGTAAGTATGGAGTTTCTTGCCCATTCTTCTCCATACAAAACTACCTTTTGGAATGGGCACCTAGAATCAATTTTTTTTTCTCATTTGACGTTCAAAAGTGCCTTATAATGGTCTAATTGAAATAAATGATTTGACTTTGACTTTGAAAGCCTGGTTTAATTACCAATGTGACTTTTACAATTCTCATGAATTTTCTAAGTCTTCTTACTTTTACTTTCTTATTATCTTGAAGATTCATATAACATTGGTGAAGGTAATCATTGTCTGGAAACCTGGGGGCCCAGTCTGCTATTTTTATAATTTCGTCATTCCAACACGATCCCATTGTCATTTTGCTAAAAGTTCGTAACCTGCTAAATCATAATGGTCGATCATTGGTCGGTCGAATTAAAAGCAATGACTGCACAATGACGTTGTAATGATAGGTCACTGATCAAAGGAAACTGTCAAAATTTTAGCAGATTACCGCCTAAGTCAGTCATTCAGTTGTCATTTTGTACGAGATTACCATTCTATATCATTTCTTTCAATGGCGTGTCAGTGGTTGACCATTGGAAAGTCATAATGACCCCATTATATTAGTAGGTTACCAAACTTGTCAAAATCAACAATTATGAAATCAATGATAGACCATTCTGACATTATTGTACCTAATAGCTGACTTGAGGCCCAGGACTTATCGATATTAACATTATGATAATAGTAGTAGTAGTAGTAGTATGACGGGCCGGTGTCTGCAACTCCACGTCCAAGCGCGTATTTTGCGTACCGGTGGGAAGTGAATCATTCGATCCACCCGAGCTCCCCGAGAAAGGCCAGCAGCGCCTTGACATCGCTGGCGATCTCCCGCAGGTTACCTGGGTTACCGAAGTACTTTGCCCTGTATGAAGCGACCACAGGGCAGTTCAGAAGCACATGGGCTGCTGTCTCGTCTGCCCCCATGCAGGCTCTGCACAGAGGGCTGTCTGTGACTCCTATGACAAAAAGATGTTTATTGAAAGACCCATGGCCAGTTATGGCGGCTGTGACCGCCCGTAGCTGTTATTTGGACAGTCGGAGGGCTTGCCTCGTGAAGCGGCCCTCATTATGATAATGTAGAGTTAGTTTATTTTTTATTTCAACGTGCTCATCTCCGAAACTACTAGTCCGCTTCTGAAAATTCTGTCGCTAATTGAAAGGTACGTTATTTTTGATTGCTGTAGGCTATATCATCATCATCATTTCAGCCGAAAGACGTCCACTGCTGGACATAGGCCTCCCCCAAGTGGCGCTACATTGACCGGTCCCGTGCGACTCGCATCCAGCGGATCCCCGCAACCTTTACCAGGTCATCGGCCCATCTAGTGGGCGGCCTTCCAACACAACGTCTTCCGGTTCGCGGTCGCCACTCTAGAACTTTTCGGCCCCATCGGCCATCTGTTCTGCGAGCAATGTGCCCTGCCCATTTCTTCGGGCTACGTCGGTAACCTTGGTTCTCTTGCGGATTTCTGATTTTATCACGCAAGGAAACTCCGAGCATAGCCCTCTCCATTGCCCTATGGGTGACTTTAAGCCTTCTGATGAGCTATATATTTTATTGTTAATAAAAAACTTTTTTGACAAAAAAGACAACCTTCAAACCTTGTCTTTTCAACCGACTTAAAAAAAGAAGGAAGTTCTAAATTCGACTGTATATTGCTTTTTTTTGTATATTTGTTACGCAATTTCTCCGGAAAATGTGAATCGATTTTGGAAATTCTTTTTTAATGGATAGGGTATGCCTTTGGGGTGGTCCCATATAAATTTAGTCGAAATTGATTCAGCACTTTTGGGAAAATCAACAAAATCCAAAAAATATCTACATAGACGACGTTTCAGTTTGTTAAATCTTTAGAGCAAGTACCCCTGTTTTAACTGTGTTACCGGTTCTTAATAAATTTGAATGATATGAAGGCACTAAATAGTCATAAATAAAAAGTTTATTTTGTAAAAAAGTTTTTTATTCTTCGCTTTTCAGTACCTCCATATCATCCAAATCCATTAAGAAATGTTGCCAGTCAAAACAGAGATTGAAAGTACAAGTTGGAAGAAACTTAAAACATCATCTATGTATAATTTTTTGCTGTCTATCGGTTTTTTCCAAAAGTGCTGAATCAATATCGATAAAATTTATATGGGACCATCTGTAAACCCTAATAAAAAAAAAAGAATTTTCCAAATCGGTCCAGGCGTTTTCAAGTAATCCGTGAACCCTAATACATAAAAAAAAATCCAACCGAATTGAGAACCTCCACTTTTATTGAAGTCAGTTAAAAAATTAGGGAATGCGTAGGGATATTCTCGCGGTGAAAGTCGCGTGCAAAGGCTAGCGCTAATAAAATGTTGAAATCGTCAATCCGCCTTGAGCGCACGTGTTGATCAATGCTCGTGCTTTCTCTGTATGAGAAGAGACCTTGGCCTGCAGTAGGACAATGATAGGCATTTTTTTATGTTTGTAACAAATAAACTTAAAAGGAGGCTCGTGGCTAAGTTAAAGCCGTACAGATCGATCGGTCAAAGGTTTAACTCAAACTCAAAATTCAAAACTATTTATTTCTATTAATCCATTTACAGTAGGTCGATTCTGTAAAATTCAAACAACAACTCGCATCTCACATCGCTATTCACTGTCACTGTCTCTTTGCATAAGGTTCAAAATGACCTTGATATATTTGACACTTTGAATCGGGTTCGAGTGCAAAGTGAGTGTCGAAGTTTTTTTTTTTTTTACTATTAAATACAAGCCTATTTAATAGTAAAAAAAAAACGTTTGACCGCAATTCACCTGATCGTAAGTGATAATGCGGCCTAAGTTGGAACACGCTTGCCTAAGATCAACCGGTTCACTCTTGCCTTGAAGATACCCAGATTATACTTATCAGGGAACAGAGAGGCGGGCAAGGAATTCCACAGTCTGGCAGTTCGCACAATAAATGTGGAGTCAAAGCGCTTGGTTCGAGACCGTGGAACTTCAACCATATAGCGGTGACGTTTCGCCGTATCTCTGCTCGTCCGACGATGGAACGAGGATGGGGGAATTAAATTGTGCAATTCCAAAGCACACTCTCCGAAATGTACCCGATAAAAGACCGAAAGGCTAGCAACGGTGCGGCGATGTTCAAGACTCTGGAGCTTAGCCCTAACCAGGGAGTCGTTGTTAATGAGCCTCTTGACGGGAAAATTACCTTACAGAATACCACTTCTTACGTCATCTCATACTTTATCTGTCAAAATCTCCCTGTCAATTTAGTTCAACTCGCAGACACGCTCGTAAGGGTGGCGCTAGTGTAAATTCGAATTATCAACCGAGTGTTTAGAATGCCAATCAAGAAACTCACAGCGGATTCATATTCGAAGTTTAGAATAAGGTCTTACAGAATCACACCCCTTGTACTCAGTCAGAAAGATGAAGCCAGTTGATAGTTCCAAACAGTAGGTTTCTATGGAGAAGAACGAGCAAGAAACTCCTTGAACACTCTTTTAAAATCAATAATATATTACTTTAGGTTACATTATTCATGTTGAATCTAAGGGTACAATTTATGTGAGAACAATGTAACAAGTCTTGCATTTTAAAAGAGGTCTAAAGAAAAATATAGTTATAATAACAATTCAAACTAAAATTTAAAATAACCGAGGCAGCTAAGAGTGGACCAGTCCCAACTAACTTGCAATATATCACTAGGATTTTTATATAACACTGGACACAGTACCCCATAAAAGATTTATTAACTTTAGACAATCTAAAATATGGTTGAGCTATTTTGTTTGTGAAAAGTAAAATCATGCTGTATCTGTCTGAAAGCTTTAATCTCATAAAGTGTTGAACAGATTTTATTAAGGTTTAGATAGAGTGTTTCTCAGAGGAGTTTTATGTTGTAATTAACACATATTATGTGTGTGTGTTAATTAGTTGAGCTGTTGAGGTTTATGTCAAGGAAGTCGTAAAATCGTTGTAAGAGAAGGTGGGTGGTCAATAAAATGCTAGTAAAAAACGGGTTTGATTCCCAGGTTGGACAAAGTGTTTTTGGGTTTTTTCCATAAGAAATTTCTCAGTAACACTACACACACACAGTCACACACACACACACACTAGTTACACTTACATGTCAGCTGTGAAGTTACCTTGTATAAATAAATAAATAAAAACTCAGAATTTTGATGTTTGGTGGTGTGAGAACCCCGTGCATCGGAAAGCGAATGAAACATTATGCAAGGTACATCGTATTCACGTATAGTTAGGTATATAACTAAAAACTGTAAATGCAAAATAATGTACACATTTTTTTTAAAGAGTAAGTATGGAGTTTCTTTCTCTCCACACGAAACTACCTTTTGGAAGGGGCAACTAGAATCAACTTTTTTATATGACGTTCAAAAGTACCTTTTAATGGTTTAGTTGAAATAAATGATTTGACTTGACTTGACTTGAAACCGTTGGTCGTGTCGTATTGCTATTCCATCGGGCTATGAAAGTGAAGTTAGGATGTTACTACACCAATCGATCGATCATCGATCGATGCCATCGGTCGACATCGATCGACGTTGATCGAATGGTGTGGTAGCTTTGGCTGATCGACGGATACCGTTCGACTAAATAATCTATCAATTGCCGGTTGATGGCATCGGTCGACGTTAACCGATTAACTCCGGCTATAATCCATCACTAATAATAATCAAGCAGCTCAATCGACGTCGACTAATCCATTCTACCATCGATCGATCGACAATCGATCGATTGGTCTGGTAGAAACAATCGATCAACGTCAACTAATCCATTCTACCGTCGATCGATGCCGTCGGTCGACGATCGATCGATTGGTCTGGTAACACCCTAAGGAGAGTGCAGTTTTATTTACGCACACTCTATGCCCACGGTTCCTAACCTGGGGGTAATTACCCCTGCGTGGGTAAAACTGGTATTTTGTGAGGTAATAAGCTGATAACATAATATTATATATGACAAAGATTAGACCAATATAACCGAATCTAGCTCGCCAGTGTATTTCATGCCCTAACTATGTATATCATTAACTTTTTATTTTTCCTACTATATACAACTCACTCTCTCTCTCTCTACTCACATATTACACCCACACCCACATATCACACACTCACACACTTCACCCATTACACACCATTGCCACTGTTACACGTTTCAGCTTCCCAATTTTGTAAACCTACCTTAACGGACGAATGGATGACCCCTATAACACAGGATTTTCCTAGCATCGGGGTCATTATTCACAAAATTGTATCATCCTAATAATGTAACATGCATTGTATTTTTCTTATTTTGCATTAAAAATATTATTATTATATTCATTGGTAACATGAGAGGGGGGGGGGGGGGGTAAATTAGTTTCCCTAGCTAAATCATAAGGGTGACCAGATCGTAAAGGTTAGGAACCAGTGCTCTATGCACTATAATAATCTCCTGCGTATTTGGCTATAGTCTTTGCTAGGAGGAGCTCGTGGCTAAGTAAAAGCCATACAGATCGATTGGTCAAATCAAATCGATTGGTTAAGCTACGCTTGCCGCGGTCGGTCTGTGGATGGGTGACCGTCCATTTCATACCAAGTTACCTCCGACCTCGGAACGCACGTAAAGCCGTTGGCCCCGGTTGTCATTCGTAGATCTTTGGCAGTCGTTACTGGTAATCAGAAGCCAGAAATTCAGACAACCAGTCTTACCAAGGGGTGTCTTACCCACTATCTCGGTTGTGGAGGTCCGATAGGCAGTCGCTCCATGTAAAACACTGGTATTCAGCTGCATTCAGTTAGACTGGATGCCGACACCAGTTAGTTGGGAAAAGGCTAGGCAGATGGTAATGACTTGGCTATAGTTTTTATTGAGATGTGACCGAAATTCAGTCGGCAGAATATTATGTTAGTAAATGAAAACCAATCACAATTTTACTACTAAAATACGTACTAAAGTCAAAGTCAAAACATTTATTTCAATTAAACCATTTACAGGCACTTTTGAATTGTCAAGGAGTCGGTCAGATAGTCAGAGAGTTGAAGCTAGTTGCTCGTTCCAAAACGTAGGTAGGTCTCTATAGAGTAGAACGAGCAAGAAAGTCCACGGACACTCTTTTAAATCAAGTTTTTTACAAAGTACTGGTTTCTTCATAGTTTTCACATATAGAAGCAACAAGAATCATGTAGATTCTTGTTGCTTCTACCTATATGTGAAAACTATGAAGGTAATCTAGCAATACAAAACACAAAAAAGAAGCAAGATAAAGTTCATGGCAGATAAGAGCTGACCTATCTCTACTGACAGCGCCAGTTCACGAATATGACGCGTAAATTAAGCTAATAAGCTAATTTCCTTTTTTCGTATACATATTTTAATTCAATTTATTTCCCGCATTCACATTCAATTCTTTCCATTTTCCCTTACGACTCGTTCCAATTTTTTCGTAACGCTCTTTTCAAATTTTCCATTTTTCCTTATTGCACCCATTTGAGATAAAATAGCTTCCTTGCTTCCGTGAAAACAGATCTAATGGAACAATTTTATCTCGTTGTTCGAAGAGAGAACCTGGAATTGGGCGGTCTGAAAATACTTATATGCTGTAACGTTCTATTTTAAAAGAGGGTAACTTTCTCCAGTAAGAAAATAACCAGTAGAGTTATTTTGCAAAGTTCACTTGGAACCTCACTCAAGTGAACGCACATAAATCGAAAGTAACCTCTTTTGTTTTTAAAAGTAAATCATCGTGGTTTCAAAACGAGCCATTGCTAGAATTTCGAAGTGATGTTTAGAGAATAAGACTTCAGGCTGATATCATTTAACTTCGTTGTCATTTCTTAACTTGTACATACTCTATTAAAGTGGTTTTTATGCAAGGCACATCGTATCCACGTATGATCATTTGATTAGAAAGGCTAGACGTATTGTTCTGTTCTCTGAATGAGTTCACAAAAATTACCTAACATATGTCATTAGTATTGTAATATTGTCTAAGGGTCACGCTACCAATTTGGGGTAACCTGTCATGGTAGTGGTGATGATGAAAAATAAATAAATAAATTACTGTTTTGTTTTTAACCGACTTAAATAAAAAGGAGGTTCTCAGTTCGACCCGTATGTTTGTATGTATGTATGTTTATTCGTGATTATCTCTCGTTTGGCTGAACCGATTTTGATGCGGTTTTCAGAAAAGTGTTTGTTAGATTCTGGATAATGTTTAAGTATACAACAAACAGAAAATTATTCAGCGCTTTATGAAAAAATCAGCAAAAACCAAGAAGACGTTTTCGTTTCTTTCATCTTTCCATCTTTGGAGGACTTCCAATCTCTGTTTTAACTGTGTTGCCGTTGCTTAATGGATTTGGGTGATAATGAGGCACAAAAAAGTTTATTCTTTATGCTTTAAAAACCCCACACTACGAATGTCTCCTGTGTCGTGGGTGCGTTCACAAACATATAAACTCACATACACAAACAGCCAGACCCGGAACAACTATCTGTAAGCCATACAAATATTTGATCCGTGCTGCGCAATGGAACTTTTAGGAACGAAATTGTCTACTGCGCAGCTAATCGGCTAACTTCAGACGCCCCAAGTTACGTTGACCGTACTGTAATCAGCAGTCAGAAGTTTGACCACTGCGCCAAACCACGATTCTTAGTGTGGGGTAATGTTTAAAAAACGTAAGAAAAAATGAAGCAAGATATTTTTTAAAGATAGCTTAAAAAAAAACTGCTATTCTTTGTTGAAAACAGGAGACAAGTTCATAAAGCTCAAATAAGTAAACATATCAGGTGAAGTTAAATACAATAATTGCATGTACCTGCAATGTTTCATGTACTTAAAAAGAAAGATAACCTAAGTACTATAGAAATTACGTCCTACAAAAAAAAACTGTACGGTCGGAGGACTTCTATATGGAACGAAGTTCCTTACGTACGTGTCTGTACAAAAAAAATATAAAAATAATAATATATCACGAGCAGGCGAGTGCGCGCAGCAGCGCGGTTCGACACACGCACACATACACACAAGCATTTCGTTACGTGATGATTTTTACTATTTCGCTCTACTCGTAAGCCGCGTTGGGGAACTTCGCTCCAGAAACAAAAGAACGAGCAAACATTACCTATGTATAATATAAAATGAAGGTTCTCTGTTTAAACATACTCTGTTTGCGTAAAAATCATCAATTTAGACAAGGTCGGGACACACACAATATTCTATAAGTAAAGAAATGGTAATGTTAACCCATTGTACAAAGGGTGAGAATTGATACTAAAGGGCGGGTCAAAACTACCCTTTTGAGGATATTTTTGTGGAAAAAATATGAGGTGTATTTTTTATGTGATATCAGTATTTCATATCGTTTTCCTTTCCATGTCAGCAGATCTATCTTATTTTTATAATAATACCAGCCTATTATTTCCTCACTGCACGGCAAAGGCACACTTACGACACTCCATACAAACGAAACGATTTAATTACCTACACTACTACCAAAATAACAGACTGTACAAATACGCGCGTGTGTGTACGTGTCTACGCGCCGCAACTAAAAGCTATTTCGAGAGCACGTTCGATGCGGGAAGAAGTGAGGAATAGTGTTTTCAAAGGTCTGTCAGAAAGGTCAGGAAGGTTCAGAGAAGGCTCATTTCACTGTTTGCTCTAGGTGGATTGGCGATTTCACACTTATAACCCTGTTGTATTGTTGTGTTGTTGGATATAGACTCCATCAAATTCGTCATCAAGATTCCTGGGGGCCAAGTCTGCTATTTTTTTATAATTTCGTCATCCCAGCACGATCCCATTGTCATTTTGCTAAAAGTTAGTAATCTGCTAAATTCATAATGGTCGATCATTGGTCGGTCGAATCAAAAGCAATGACTGCACAATGACGTTCTAATGGTAGGTCACTGATCAAAGGAACTGTCAAAATTGTGGCAGATTACCGCCTAAGTCAATCATTCAGTTGTCATTTTGTACGAGATTACCATTCTATATTATTTCTTTCAATGGCGTACTGTCAGTGGTTGACAATTGGAAAGTCATAATGACGCCATTATATTAGTAGATTACCAAACTTGTCAAAATCAACAATTAAGAAATTAATGATATACCATTCTGACACTATTTTAATAGCAGACATGAGGCCCTGTGGCAAACTTTCATGCAGCCAATAGAAACCGGTGGAATTGGATTGCGAAGGCACAAACCACAGCAGTTGTTGGGACCCTCCGTGGTCAAGACCATTCTATCTAGAGTGAACGGCTGAGAAGAAGATTAATTTATTATAAGTGCTGGTTCTGGTTTCCGATGTTTTTCCATCACTAACGTCATGATGTCCAGCCCGAACTAAGAAAGCACACTTTAATTGCAAAGGTTTCGTAGGTAGCTGTCCTGCCCGGGATCTAGCCCTCAACCACATGCATGCGAGGCGTAAACATCAACAACTGAGCCATCACAATGTGATTGTTAAAAAGTATGTAAGTCTAATAATGTTTTTTTTTTTGTTACAGGTAAGTTTGGGCACAGTTATTTTGCTGTATCTACAATACGGTAATTTAAGGTACATTGTCGAGGAGAAGATTTTTTTCGTTATAAAGGTATGGTGTTTGTATACCGTGTATTTTAAAAGTACAACTTAAAGATTTTACGGAACGATTTAAAGTCAAGTTTAAATAAAAATAAAAAAACAAGCCATTTCTTTAAAAAAAAACTTTACAAATTTCGTAATTATAATAAATGCAACGGTTTCTTCTTAGAAAAATCTTTTTCAGCAAACTTGTAACAGAATTATTTCGCTTCGAGGAAAAGGTAACAATCAGAGAGCTGAAATAAATAAAATACAGAGCCACCATTTCTAACGAACGCTTTGAAATCGTCTTATACAAAGATTAAAAAACATAAAATAAAAAAATTATAAGTTCTAAAAATGCTGTGACCTATTCATTCCCATAAAAGGCAAAGTGAGACGATTCAGTAAAAGATTTCAGACGTAATTAGGGCCTGAAAATAAAGTGTTGGCCTCGCTAAAATTCGGAGGCTAGTCCTCCAATTATAAAAGCTATAAAAACAAAATTAAGAGTAACGGAATTGGAAGGAATGTAACGGAATTAGGAGAAATATAACAGAATTAGGAGAAAATATTTTGGAAGTATTTTAGGGTAACATTTGTATGTATTTCGAGTTTTATTGCGAGAAAGGGTGATTGGAGTGACCTTTTAATTTTTGGGTGTAATAAATTTTGTTGGCAACAGATGGGGAATAATTATCAGCTTTGTTAATTGGAATCATCACAATAATCAATAATAAACAAAGTCACTACCTCAGATTATGAAACAAAAGGCAGATCTGAAGAAGAATAAGAGACCGCGCGGAGCACTGAGCGTGAAGCCAAAAAAGCTAATACAAATTCAAAAGTGCATACCTACCTCGTGATTGTATTCACTTTTAAATATTTATTTGTTTTTTTTTTTTATCGATGCTGCGTTTCGTACTATACTGACTAGTGTCAGTACAGGACAAAGTGCGTTGTAGATACGCTTTTGAATTTGTATTTGCTTTTTTGGCTTCACTCTCAGTGTTCTGCGCGGTCTATCTGTCTTTTATTTCATAATAGGTCAATACAAAATTCTTGGGGGAAGTACAATAACCATACGTAAAGTAACATTGCTGTGTTCTGGTTTGAAGGTTATGGGTGCTGGTGTAATTGCAGGCTTATGAGACATTTCAGCTCCCTCTCTGGGATGGTCTCTGTCATTTTATATGCCTATAGACAGAGGAGACCACTTAACATCAAGTTTGACAAACAATATAAAAAAAACTACAGGAACGAACGTTTAAGGACCCTTTTCCTGTCATGCGTATTTTCGACCGCATGCGGGTGATAGCACACTCCTGGATAAAAATTTCGTTTGCCGCTGCAGTGTCGTGCGTGTCGCCAGTGACTAAACTTGTGCGTACTATGACCATGCGTGTGACCCGCATCACAGTAAAAACAACACTGAAGGCAGAAGAACGCCGCCCGTATCCGGTTGGCACCCACGCGGGCTGCTAAATCGCGTTCCGCCCGCGTTCTGCCCGCTTGATAGGAAAAAAACATGTATGAAATGATAGGATGCGGGCAGACGGCATGCGGACCAGATCCTCGCGCGGGTAAATATTGGCATGACAGGAAAACGGCCCTAAAAGCATACTTTTTAACATCACTAATCTCGAAACATCACTTCGAAATTCGAACGCTATTTTTGTCAATCAGCGATGTTTTACTTTAAAAACAAATGAGTTCGCTTTTGCAATGTGTGCTCTCAATTTTATTGAATGAGGTTAGTGAAGTTTACAGAACAGAATCTTAATAGATGAACATTATAATTTAATGTTAGAAGTAATTAAATGTTGACTAGTGTCAAATTCATAAAGATAATAAAAATTTCTCAATCTCATGGGAATAAGTACCTACCGTTGAGTGCGGGGCTGTGGTGAACGTCTATCACTTGTTGGTGGAATGTGTAATCATTCCACATATTCCCACCATTTCACACATTCACCAACAAGTGATAGACGATCTCTGGGAGAGAGGCTCTGATCAATCTATACTAATATTATAATGCTGAAGAGTTTGTTTGCTTGTTTTTTTGGTTGAACGCGCTAATCTCAGAATCTCCTGGTTCGAATTGAAAAAATCTTTTTGTGTTGGATAGTCCATTTATCGAGGAAGGCTATAGACCCATGCGAAGCCGGGTCGGGTCGCTAGTCGGTTATAAAAATATAAGTTTGATAGATATTTTTCAAAGTATTTTATCAGCGCTTCTTTTGAAAGCAAAGCAGCCAATCTAGTTTATACAATAGTTGATAGTTTTGAATAAATACATGTTTAGGTTGTAAAATGTAATCTTTCGACCGAATTTCGGTCACGGCGGCCAATCTCAATGGAGATCAGCCAAGTACGCAGAAGATATTATAGTGCACAAGTGTTTGCGTAAACACAAGTACACTCCCTTCTCCCTCACTCTCATAGTCCGGTGGGACGTCAATCCGACACGACCGGAGAGAGATCAGGCGCAGGACCAACGACGTGCTTTCCGAGGCACGGGGAATACCCCCGTGCCGCCAACTTCCAAACTCCGGGCGGTTACTGAGAAATTATTTTTGGAAAAAGTGTAAAATAAACAATATAATGTAAAATGACGAAATGATGATGAATGGCGAATGATGATGTGTGTATGTAATGTAAAATGTATGTGTGTGTGATGTTTAGATTACCTATGATGCCAAATGACAAATAAGAACATGCATGGTCTTATTTGTGAATAGAAGCCCGTAAATTAGATGAGATATAAAAAAAGAAAAAAATAATTTAGTGTATCCCGTCCCAAAGCTGGAGAGAATAGCCTCCCCAAAGTCTTTCCAGAAACATTTTTCAAGCATAAAAAAATTAATAATCTTTTTAATAAAAGTTAAAAAACCAAATACATTTTCTCGAAGTGTAAATACGTACCGAAACGATTCTCTACAATAGAGATTGGAACAAATTGAAACGACTCTACAAACGGCTATTGAAAGTAGAGCTCTTTTAAATGTTCTCGTTAAAACTCTGGGTGACTTCAAAAGCTCGCTTGCTGTGACCATGATTTGAGTTTTAAATTTGTAATTCAAATGTTTGAAATTGAAAAGTCTTTTTGATTTTGTACACCGTTCTTTTAAATTCTGTGCAAGTTTTGTATTACATTTTGGTGTGTTTTTCAAACTCTTTGATAGTTTTCAATGCTTTAAGCGGTAATTTAAATTAAAAGATGGCTGTTTTTAGAAATACTTGAAAATACCATTTGACATTATTCCGATGTCGAAAATTTAACATCACTACAAGAATGTTGGTTTTAAATACACTCAAGTTTTTTAAAGAGTATAGTTTACTTGAATTTATTAATTATACTAATATTAATAGGTAAATAATATTAAATGATATTTTACTAAGTAAGGAAGTCGGTCCTTAAGAAACACTGGTATTCGGATGCAACCGGTTAGACTGGAAGCCGACCCCCAACTACAGATGATGATGATTATGTAGTAGTTTGAAGACACGGTTGGCATAGCGGCTGAGTGATTGGTTGCTGCGTTGCGTGCCGAGGTTTCGACTCCCGCACGGGACAAATATTTATATGGCTTACAGATAGATGTTCCGGATCTTGCTGTTTGTGTATGTAAGTTTATATGTTTGTTTACCTACGTCACAGGATAAATTTCAAGGAGATAAAAATAAAATGGTATACATCTCTGCCTTACAAAGGTACAACATTTTTATTAACACAGTACAAAAGGCAATCAATTACATTTCCCAAATCTCTCATAATTTCATTACACGACGCAATCGCTTCCAATCAAGTCTAGTAACAAAATAACACTGACACACTATTTCTACTCACGAACAGTATTAGTGTGTATTAGGCTCTGTGTCCATTGTATCAGAATAAGTATTTCTCTCCCTTTTTAGCACTCAGGAACATACTTTACTCAAGAGATTTTTTTTTTTAATTCGAACATTTTCTCTTTAAAAGCATCTTTGCGCACACTAGAAAGGACATGTTTCATACTGGGCCCAGTCTATGTACACCACTTCAAAAAAAAGAGAGAAATCCGTAGAATCCGGGAAAAATACAGATCATTCATTTAAATGTATACTGTTGTGGTAGTAAATTGATAATTTAACAATATTTTTTATGGATTTTCAACATGGCGTCACTCATATTTAGCTACTCTATAAACCATAGATCGACCATTGATCATAGAAAGAGAACTGTCAGCTGTCAGTGTCACAACAGTCTCACTTCAGTCACTTTCGTCTCGTTTTGTTTCTAGTTTCTAGAGTACTTTATAACAACCTCCCTTTCGTTTTTTTTAAATTAACACCGTTTCCTTTTCATCTGTTTACCTGGCTATCCACAAATCGACGTAGAAAGTCAGAATTATAAATGTCAAACGTCATTAACCAATCAAAGTGACAGCTTACCACCATGACTGCTTTTTGTTGTGTGTTGCAATTTCAAGTGCAATTTCTTGTGTTTTACCTGCTCACAAACCTATTTTAAATTAATTGGACAGTTAAGAACTATTTAAAAATGTGTTTCCCTATTATTAAGTATGGTGTACAAGGACTGGGCCCAGGCTACATTCATTTTGAAACAACTCCTTTCTCCTGTTTCGTGGGTGTGTTAACAAACATATTTAAAACTCATGCTGGCACTTCACATGGCGTATTTGTGCAAATATTCGCCTTATTTGGATAACACAAAATCTATTTTATTTCAATAGCCATGGAGTACATTTTGCATTATCCAAATAAGGCGAATATTTGCACATAACATACACAAACAACCAGACCCGGAACAACTACCTAGACTAGGCTAGACAGGTAGTTTGTTGTTTGTCTAAATATTTTTATGAACAAACAATTTGTTCCTTGCGGAAATGGAACCCGCTAAAGACAGACCTACAGCTAATTGCTCAGTCACTGCGCTAACCATGTCATCACTTCGATTGCTTCAAGCACGCAATTTTTTCGGAATCATCGAACCAATTCTTGCTTGCTTTTTTCGATTTCTAGATGTTTCTAAAAAAATAGTTTACTGAATATTCTTAAATAACATCACTAATAATATAAATAAAAAACTAAAACCCGACCACAACAAAAAGTGATCTAAAAAGTACGAAACAAGAAAATATTTCACACAGAAATCAAGACATAGGTACAAAATGGTCAAGGTAAGCCGTGGTTGCATGCCTGTATCCCATATGAGTGCGATGAACATGAATATAATGGCATACAACCACGGCTTACCTTGACCATTTTGTACCTATGTCTTGATTTCTGTGTGAAATATTTTCTTGTTTCGTACTTTTTAGATCACTTTTTGTTGTGGTCGGGTTTTAGTTTTTAAACTTTATTTTTTTATTTAAACCATTTTGGAGTCACAGCTAAGTATTATATATTTAATAGGTACTAGTGAACCCCCTTCCAATGATACTAAACACGGTCTGCGTATCTTAATTTATTTGGTAATCTTTCCTTTTTTTACAATAATTTGTGACAAGTCACCCCTAAATATTATATATTTGAAAGGTACTAGTGAATCCCTTTCCAATGATACCAAACACGGTATGCTTGTCTGCATAATTTTTTTTTATCTTGGTTTTTTTGTCCGCCAGATGGCGCCATATTGGATTCGGTGACACGTCATATAGCCTATAACCAGCGGACGATCAAGACGCTTCTAACGATACCTCACTTGTTCAGTTCTGATAAGTAGTTTAGGAGCTATGAGCGAACAGATGAACATACATACATACATACATACATAGCCTGTCAAAATCATAACCCTCCTTTGGCTTTGCCGTAGTCGGGTAAAAACAACGTGGTCATGCTGCCTGCCTTTTGAGCATTTGCTTTCCCATTGAGGGCGATGCGGACAAAGTTTATGATGCCCTATGAGCTATTCCTTCATTTGAATACAACAATTTGATTGCGAGCAGATGAATGAAACAAAAATCACAATAGGTACCTCTGCGCTTCCTTTAACCAAAGTGCATGCATTTATTTTAATTAAACCATTAACAGGCACTTTTGAACTGTCAAGGACTTGGTCAGTTAGTTAGAAAAGTTAAAGTTGCCCGTTCCAAAACATACATAGGCAGGAAAAATGAGCATGAAACTTCACGGATGCTCTTTTCAATCAAGTATTTTTTTTTAATGTTGGTTAATTGTGTGTGTTGACAATGAAAGTAAAGAGCAATATAAAATAATTCAAAACTAAAGGTCTGGATAGAATAGAATCATTTATTTAAAGTTTCAAGAGTTAAAAATTACAAGCCACGTTAGTAATATTAATTATTTAATTACAAAAAAAGCTTTTTACAAAAAAGACAACCGCCTTCAAAAACTAAAAAGTGAAAAATAACTTTAGCACAGAACACACATTGACTTTAGTTTCGAAATTCAGTGGCTTTGTTCTGCTTGTTGTTTTGTATTGACACCGACTTCCGAAACTAAAGTCAATGTGTGTTCTGTGCTAAAGTTATTTTTCACTTTTTAGTTTTTGAAGGCGGTTGTCTTTTTTGTAAAAAGCTTTTTATTTTCCGCTTTTTAGTACCTCCTTCTCATCCAAATCTATTAAGAAGAGATTGATAGTTAACTAATACAAAGATTGATGAAACTAAAACGTCGTCTATGTAAAATTTTTGGGTATTTGTTGATTTTTCAAAAAGTGCTGAATTAATTTCGATAAAATTATATATATGGGACCACCCCTGAAGCATACCATACCCATTAAAAAAAAATTTCAAAATCGGTTTACGTTTGCCGGAGAAATCGCGTATCAAATCGCGCACATACTTAATGCAAATTTAAGACTTATACGGTTTTCTCGTGGATGCCATTGTCAGAACTAGACCACACGGGAAGCACTAGCTATCAAATAAAAAAAGAATCATAAAAATCGGTTAACCGAGTCCAAAGAAATCAGGTAACAAACATTAAAAAAAAAAAAAAAAAATACAGACGATTTGATAACCTCCTCCTTTTTTGAAGTCGGTTGAAAAGGAAGAGTCTCCTAGTCACTACTACAAGGTTACAGGCCCAGCTGATACCTTGCAGCAGCGTTTCACAAACTCACAGTCTAGCCTGCTCGCTATCAAGACAGCAAAGCAAGCCATGGCAATTAAGATAATATGACATGAATCTCACAGAAGCGCAGATACGTGAAAAATGTAATGTTCTAACGATGAAGCTCCGTTTCCACTGCGATGCATAGAAAAGAGTTCAGGAGCTTGTAAAAATAATAATAACAATGTCCCATTATTATATTGTTTGAGTCACCTCCTCTCTTCTCCGGTTCGGTAGACACCGAGCCTTAATATTTTCCTAACCTTTCTCGACTTTAACGGTCACACAGCCTTCCTATGTCATTATCTTTGTCTCCGAACAAAGTTACTACTAGCAATAAAATCTAATAAACGACCGAGTTTCCCGAACTAGTTTCCAAGAATCATTTCTTACGACAATATTCATATTGGTTATGTCCAAGAATAATCATAAGTCACTGTCATCCTACTAGAGTATTATATTGCCAGGCGATTACCTACTGAATCTTGAAGTCATGAAGACTTATTTTTTAGTGGGACGCAGTGTGTGGTTATTTTTGCGAAATCCCATTTTCCTAGTTCGGTGTGCTGTCCTGGCGCTGTTCTGCGTCTGTCTCAGATTATAAAACAAAAGGCAGATAGACGGCGCAGAACACTGAGAGTGAAGCCAAAAAAGTGTACAACGTGCTTCATGCTATACTGACAGGAGTCAGTATAGCACGAAAAGCCGCATCGTTAAAACAAATAAAAATACAAATTGAAAAACGAATACAATCACGAGATTGTAGGTATTCGCTTTTGATTTTGTATTTGCTTTTTTGGCTTCACTCACAGTGTTCCGCGCGCTTAATCTGCTTTTGCTCTAAATTCTAAGGCGCCTGTATAGTTTAAGGAGTGCATCTTTCTGGCCACAATATTCGAGCCGTTTGGGGTTGAGGCCCTCGGGTCATAAGGTGCGATTGCCGATTGTCTCTTATTTAAAATGTTTAGTTTATAGTTTCCATGACCCGAGAACTGGCTTTTACATTAGCCAAAAGCAATGCTTCAATCTTTTGGGAATATTACCAACCCACAGCGATGAGGAGGAATTTTTAATGCCAATCCGTTTGTTAATTCCATTGTATTTTATATTGTTATGTAAATATAATGCTTAGTAAGTTTTTCTTATGTGAGACAAAATATTCATAATTATAGAATATGAAATGAAACTATAATTATAAGGGCAAGTTTGACAACAATCATAAATACATACATGGAGTTTGACATTATTATCCGTATTATAATTACAATGGCATTGCGTTACATGAGACACTTAAATGTAGGTACTTTTAATAAGAATATTAACTCAGTAATGACAACTAAGTTTAATAAAAATAATATAATAAAAATAACAACCTATAATAAATTGTCCCACTGCAAGGCAAGCGCTTCTTCTCATACAGAAGAAAAAAAAAAAGAAGAAAGGCGTAAAGTGATGGGCATGTGTTTACTCTATGACATACTCAATGGACGCCTTGATTGCCCGGACTTGGTCGCACAGATAACTTTTAACACTCCCCTACGGCGCACTCGTCACACGCCAATGTTGCGCGTTCTCAGGCACTCCACTAACTAGGCCAAGAACTGTGTACTGACTCGCATTGCTCGAATTTATAACTCAGAATTCTCTGAAATTGATTTATTTAGTGTACTAAACCGATATTCAAAAAACGCATAATTAATACTATAAACGGAGATATAATAATAATAATAATAATAATAATAATCGTTTATTTCAGGTATTAACCCATAAAAATATAACAAAAATTACAATACATTGTTAAATTACAATTAAAATATAAAATATTAAAATATCCCAATACATTAAATTAAATTATTAAAATTAGAAATAAATTAAATTAAAAAATAAATTCATTACATACATTATTAAAATTAAAATTAAAATCAATGAATCAATGACATTAAATTATCACTTCAGCATAAATTATTATCGTCTTAACAGGTACACAGCGAAATACTACAGATACTAATTGATTTTTGCATGCACATAATCTTGAAATATAAAGAAATATCTTGGTTTCTTGTCATATCTTGATATATGACAAGAAACCAATCTTCTTCTTCTTCTTTTTACTATCTTTTGTTATCTAACAATAATAGACTTTAATATGGAATTCTTCAAAATTTTGATCGTAACCTGTAATTTTCATTTTATTTTGTATTGTATTGCAATGTGGTTTATGTAATTGAAATATCGTGCATCAGTCCGTTCGCAAGTGTTATATTATGTAGTTATACAGGGAAACCTATATTTGGGTATATCAACTGTTATACGTTTACTTTGTAAAATATTATGTATCGCTGTTGGTTACATAAATAAATAAAATAAAATACAGAAAAGGCACGAGTATTAATCATCACGCTTGCTCAAAACGAACTGGCGAAAAGTATTGACGTAACTAAAAAAAAACCAGTACTTAGGTTATTAATCTCACAAATATTATAAAAACGTACTTAGTTGCTAACAATAATTAACAAATATTGGATATAAAAAATATTACTAACATCTCAAATACTTAAGTTTTAGTAGTTTTACTTAAAGTACAACAGAGTTAGCGATCACATCATTTTGTGATTTTAAAATGAAAATTTCAGCACTAATCGCTACAATAATTCTAAACCAATCCGATACTAATAAATTCATTAAACAATTACATAAGTCCTCATCTCAGATATTCATCCCGCATAATACTCTGTTCTGAATGATAATAAATCAATGTCACCCTACAACTTGCGGGTGAAATTAAATTCTTCTCCCAACACGGCTCTACGTAATGTAAAAATACTTCAGAATCATATTTATACGTTAAGAGATCTTTTTCGGTAAAATGTTTGTGGTTTTTCGGTAAATTAAGGAATTGGGAAAATTGAAATGGTTGTTTTTTGTGGTCACTGAAAAATATATTTTCAAATTTAAATGCTTAGGAGTTTGTTTGTTTCACAGAGTCTCTATTTGTCTCTGATATTAATCAGATAATTTGAAATGTTTATTACTTAAATTATGGACCAGATGGTAAATATGCTACACAGTCTATGAATTTAATGTAATACGACTTTAGAATCATAATTTATGCGTTAAAAATCTTTTTATGTTATTTTTCGGTAAAATTATGTGCTTTTTTGGTAAATTTGTGTTATTAGAATGGAAAAATTTAAATGGATGTATTTTGTGGTCCCAAAAAAAAATTAATTGAAAAGCTTAGGGGCCTTTTCCACAGAGTCTCTAAATCGGTACGGTAAATTATCTGGTGGATCCTAATAACATTTTTATCTTATCAACTGCCAGATACAGAACTGCAGAGAAACCGTCTTTTGGCGAATAAAGAAAAACAATTAGCGTTCTCTTAACGTTAACTCCACTGTTAATGGTGATCATAACATAAACCTATGAACCTTTAGTTTTTTTATGGTTGGTTTTACCAAAATAAACCAACCTATTTTTGAAGTATCAGGGTCATCACATCAAGCTAAAACAATAAGTCAAACTTCTTTAATAGTTTTTTAACTTTACTACAAAATGATAAGGTTCATATTCAATTGGGAAAATTTGACAGTTTTGTATGGCTTGATGTGCTGGCGTCTGTACATAATTCGATGATTGACACTTTACAATTTATTCTTATCATAATTTTGGGACGTAAATTGAACTGTTTTTGCTGGATGCAGTAGTGAAATACAGGCGTATTGAATTAGTTTGACGTAAGATTGTTGATTGGCTTCCACGGTCTCGAACCAAGCGCTTTGATTCTACATTTATTGTGCGAACTGCCAGACTGTGGAATTCACTGCCATTCTCTCTGTTCGCTGATAAGTATTATCTGGATATCTTCAAGGCAGGTTAATCCTAGGTAAGCGTGTTTCACCTTAGGCCGCATCATCACTTAACATCAGGTGCGTTGGGACCAAACGTAAGCCTATTAGAATATAAAAAAAAAAACTATCAAATCTATTTTCTTTATAGTGACAGTATAGAAGTACTATTATAGCTTTATACCTACAACCAGATCCGGAAATGTTTGTTTGTGGTAATTTGAACTAAGCTCACATAATATTATAACCTCCTAAACAGGGTTTCATTATAAATAATGCCCTGTTCAATTCTATCAGCAAACTATATATATATATTACGTGCGCCAATTTCACAGTAATTTCAAAGAAGCGAGAGAAATCTTGACACATGTCAATATGTACGGTTCTCGATATTATTTTGTACTCTCTTATTTATTTTATGATTTCATTGACTTAAGGAAAATATCGTGATAAAATCTGTAGTATTATTCTGTAAAGTTCACTTGGATTCTCACTCAAGTGAGTATACATGCAATTCGAAAGCGAACTCATTTGTTTCTAAAGCTAATCATGATGAGAATTCACAACAAGACACCGTTCGAATTTCGCATTGAATAAATCAACTGGACCTTTCACTATAGTAGTTTGCTATACAATTTTTATGACTGTCATTCGTAGATCTTTGACAGTCGTTATGGGTAGTCAGAAGCCAGAAAACCTGTAAACCAGTCTTACTAAGGGGTATTGTATTACCCAGTGACTGGGTTGCGGAGGTCAGACTGACAGTCATTCTATGTAAAACACTGGTCCGGTATCCGGTAATCCGGTTAGACTGGAAGCCAAATTCAGCGTGGTTGGGAACAGGCTATGCAGATGATGAGTTCAGATACACAGAACACTACTGCCCGGCGTCTAGTCAATATCCCTTTGTCGCCTTAGCTATACTCACGGGTACAAATGGGGTGGTGTTGTTCGGGAAAGGCACCACACGGTTTCATATAAAATCAAAAATGGCCGGTTGCAAACCCTCGTTGACGTGCGAGATGCCATTCCGAAAAAAAAAAAAATAATATTAATTCCAAACCCTCAACCTCATGTAACAGCGGCCGGAACCGTCACACCATATTACATAACAAAACATTCTAACACAAAATATCAAAGTAAATACTCACTGAAATAGCTGTACTAATATTCGCATTAAAACACTCACAATTCCTTTTAAGTTTACTGAGGCAAAAGTAACATTATTTTAGAACAAAAGCTATTTTAATAGTGTAATGAAACCCATGTAACATTTCGTATTCAATATTAATTTAATGTTGGTAGTACCGTCTTTTGTTTTTGGCTTCGCTTAAAAGAGATGAGGGATTTTGCGTTCACTGTGGAAGGGTTTTTAGCCAAAAATAGCGGTGTAATTTTGTGGGGTTGAGAGGTGAAGCCACGCTTGGAACTGTCAGTCGATAGATGGGTGACCAATTCTTATTAATATTTAGGGTCAGCCCACGACTTCATTTGCCTAGATTTCAGAATTAGTCTAAAGTCTTAAATTGTAATTTGAGACGTTGGACTTTGGACCACGGGAAGACAAAAACTGGATAAAAAATATATTTTGTGTCTAGATCAATATTAAGTGTGCCAAATTTCACCTAATTTCGTTCAGCCGTTTAATTAAACGTGAGAGAGTAACAAACATCCATACATCCTCAGAAACTTTTACATTTATAACTAGGATAAAAAATAAAAATAATATGATACATTTATATTATTTTTATTTTTTATGTAAAAAGTTGAATTTAGATTTATACTAAATGCGGTTCTCAAAACTTCAGTTGAAATTTTTTATCATTGTAGCTTGGAAAATTCTCTGACTAACCAGTGACCACATAGAAATACTCCAGAAATTCTTAGGCTGCGGTCAAAGAGACAGCAAATGCAAGGGCGATAGTTAGCTAGTTCATGTGCGATGGCATACCACATTATGTGGAAGAATATTTTAATAAACATAGAGGGTGTCGCTGGTCTAGTGTTCGCATGCGGTAGTGATGAGCAGGATATCCTGGCTTCAATTTCCAGATCCATGCCACTTATATTTATAACTAGTGACCCGACCCGGCTTCGCATGGGCCTATAGCCTTTCTCAATAAATGAACTATCCAACACAAAAATAATTTTTCAATTCGAACCAGTAGATCCTGAGATTAGCGCGTTCAACCAAACAAACAAACTCTTCAGCTTTATAATATTAGTATAGATTTAAGCGCTGCAATCGTCTGCCATAATTTTAGCCAGGCGATTAAAAATTTCGACCTTTCAAGCGTCTTGCTGAAGTAATGATGCACGGAAAGTGTCTAATAGAAATGTGTAGGTTAATCAATATCGTGTTAAATAAGTGAGGTAGGTACTTTTTGTACCTGATATCTAAAATATGACCTTGCATTGAAACAAGCAAGCATACATACTTTCTTAGCTATACATTTCTCTATCTATTCCCTAAATATCAGCCTGGTTAAAGTACTTACTTCTGGTGAAATGTTGTTTTTGTTCATCCACTAGCGGTTTCACACGGCTTGTAGAGTATTCATAATCAGCCTGAAGATGTCCGCTGCTGCCCGACTTCCGGATTTTTCCTTAGTCGCCTTCGACGACACCCTCGGGATGAAATGGGAGGATGCTATTCTAGCCAGGACACTCCACGGGCAATCTACAAAGCTCCCAGTCGCCATGATATCCGAATCGTCGTCATATTTCAGCCAATTTACTTAAAACCTTAACAAATGTACACCAAAACCATTCTCAAGAATCTCTCTGTCTTTTTGAGAAAACCGCATAAAAATTCGTCTTGTAGTTCTTGAAATTATCGCGAACAGATAGACAGACACTGCTGGGAACTTTGTTTTATAATATTATGTAGTGATGGCATCGCTCCGCTTGTCGCTCCGTTTCACCACATGCCCACAGCCTTACCTTAAAGCGTCGAACAAAATACTTCAAGTTCCTTACTCGTCTACAAAAATATTTCAAGTGTTTACAAAGAAAACTTTGCCTCTGCGAACCAAAGACGAATTGGAATAAGTTAAATTGGTAATAAGTTACGAATAACAGTATTAAATGCTGGGTCTTTTAGACTTTTTTTTTGAGAAATGGAAGATTTTTTTTTTTGAAAAATTGTAGTGGTTTTTTTTATTTTACTGCTAGTTTGAAGTCTTCTATCAATTCTCATCCTTTGGACCATAGGTTAACATTACCATTTCTATTTAGTTTTATGGAGAAAACTAGCTTCTACCCTCGAGAAGCTCATGGCTAAGTAAAAGCCGAAAAGATAGATCGGTCAAAGGTTAACCATGCTTGTCGCGGTCGGTCTGTGGATGGGTGACCATCCATTTTATACCGAGTTCCCTTCGTGCCTAGGAAAGCACGTAAAGCTGTTGGTCCTGGCTGTCATTTGTAGATCTTTGGCAGTCGTTATGGGTAGTCAGAAGCCAGAAAGTCTGACAACCAGTCTTACCAAGGGGTATTATGGTACCCGGTCACTGGGTTGTGGAGGTCCGATAGGCAGTCGCTCCATGTTAAACACTGGTATTCAGCTGCATCCAATTAGACTGGAAGCCGACCCCAATACAGTTGAGAAAAGGCTAGATATTAGTATACAAGTAAAGATTGTGCGGTCCCTGATCTTGTCTAAATCGATGATTTTTACACAAATAGAAAACGTTGAAGGTAAAATCAGCCTGTTTATTCTCAAAACATCACTTCGAAATTCTAACGGTGTCTCGTTATGAATCCGCGATGATTTACTTAATAAGCTTGCTTTTGGATTGTGTACGCTCATTTGAGTGAGGTACCAAGTGAACTTTATAATATGTGTAAAAAGCAAAAATTTGGTAAAACTAAAAACTTTTGTAAAGGTATAGTAAAAAAACTTTTCGTGTTACTAAAATTTCTCTTACTATAGAGTAATGAGTGAATGAGTTATTCCCAGTTGAATAGTTAAACTGTCCAATTAGCAGAAGCCGATAAGACTTATACAAGTTTGGTCGAATCCACTCTTAGTTTGATGGCCAGAATGTAATCTGTCTTTTGAAGCCCCGGATAATATATTGATTGTCTGTAGTCACTATATAAAAACTAAAACTACATAAGTACCTACTTGGTATAATAATATAATAAGCATACTAACTTGACTCCAAGTGGGAAATTCAAGTATATAATTAAGTGAACCCTGTACTCAGTTACTGCGATTCAACGGTTAAACCAGGTGGCTGCCTGTTATAAATAACCACAGTTAAGCTTCTACCTGCTAAAATAACAGCCAGTTTAAACGATTTGAATACGGCTTTGGGCACACAAATGGTATTAATATATTTTGTTCAAATGTGCTTGATGTGCTGTAATGTTAACTTATCTAGATTACAGTACAATTTCTGGTTTTTCGTTACATGTTTTAGGGGTCTTTGTCTTAAAAAAAAATTACTAATTGTGGATACTAATATACCTTTAGAGCTATTCTGTTACAATCTCCCTCGGTGAAAACCTAGGTGAAGTGAGCTGTCATCCATCCTGATGCTAGGGCTGAAGCTGACAAAGTAGACGAACGGATGACAGCTCACTTCACCTAGGTGTTTACCGTGGGAGATTGTAAAAGAATAGACATATTGATGCCATTTAGGTATTGCGCATCAATCTAAGTACTAAGCCAAAATTATTACTGGAAAACATATTTAATGTTTGGTGTGTTAAAAATGTGTGTGGGTTCGTGGGAGTATTTAAATTCAAATTTTATTAATTTGCCAGAATGTAGGTGTACAAAGTATGGTCATTATAACAACGCATTTACATTATACCATTACAAATGGTGTACAATATATCTTATGTTATTAGTGATTAAGAACCGTGGTACTATTTAATTATTTTTTTACATTTAAAGATTTTCATTTTTTTTATGCATCGCAGATAATGGGTATTTTAGTACATGTCGAAACGTTTATTCTTTTATATGAGTAGTATCACTTTTGATTTTCTCCTTTAATGTATTAAAACGGACACACACCTCCCTGCAGTGCAATTCTGTAAGAATTCACCCGCGAATTCGAATGCCATCTCATTTCCCATTTCACTTACCTGAAGTGAAAAGTATTTGGTATTCGCTAAAATAGTTACGTAATAATAGTTCGCTTCACCTATGTTGTCACTCAGTGGCGCTAGCGTAGTTTGTATCGAGTTACAGAATACCTAAAACAGTTTTCACCGCGTAATCAGGACTGAGAAATTGAGTGAGTTCTTACAGAATAACATAGCTGTATTTAATATTCTAGCGTATGGCACTCGTGGGCTGCAGCTGAAAATTAGCGTCAGGTGGCGCATTTTGTGTTGTCATCTGACATTATGCTGAGGTGCTGAACTTTTAGCATTCATCATCATTGTTTTCTGTATCTTATAGTTTTAAGGTGTATTTTATTTTTATAGTAATGCCAATAAACGCATTTTTTTTTCTTTCTTCTTTCGTTTTTCTTACATAAGAAAAAAAACCTATGTCCATTACGTATGATGAATTGAAAAATGAGAATATTAAACATTTAAACATTTGAATCATTACCTGCCTCGCCTTTTCCTAACTATGTTTGTGTCGACTTCCAGTCTAACTGAATGCAGCTAAATACCAGTGTTTCACATGAAACGACTGCTTAACAGACCTCCACAACCCAGTTACTGGGTAACACGATGGTGGTCATCTCTTAACTGCCATGGCTTTTATATTAATTTATTTTTAATTAGAATGTTTTGGATTGCTCTTCACTTACATTGTTTTCACATATAGAAGCAACAAGAATAATGTAACCAGGATTTTGTTAAAGCTTGATTGAAAAGAGTGTCCGTGGAGTTTCTGGCTCGTTCTTCTCCATAGAGACCTACTCTACGTTTTGGAACGAGCAACTAACTTCAACTTTCTGACTAACTAACTGACTCTTTGACTATTCAAAAGTGCCTGCAAATGGTTTAATTGAAATAAATGCTTTGACTTTGACTTTGATACCCCTTGGTAAAACTGGTTATCAGATTTTCTGGCTTCTGACTACCCATAACGACTGTCAAAGATCTACGAATGACAGCGGCAATGGCTTTACGTGCTTTCCGAGGCACGAAAAGTGTCAGTATGAAATAGTTTTTTTTAGTCTTACAGGCTTGCGTTTGGCCGCAACTCACCTGATCTTAAGTGATGATGCGGCCTAAAGGTAGCATACTTGCCTAGGATAAACCCGTTCACTCGTGCCTAGAAGATACCCAGATTATATGTATCGGGGAATAGAGAGACAGGCAGTGAATTTCATAGTCTGGCAGTTTGCACAATAAATGTGAAAGCAAAGGTCGAGACCGTGGAACTTCAACCATTTAGCGGTGATGCTTCGTCGTATCTCTGCTTGTCCGATGATGGAATGGTAGATGGGGGAATTAAGTTGTTAATTGATAGTTACCCGCGTCAAGCATAGCTTAACCTTGACCGATCGAGCCTTTAACTTTGCACCGATTTCTTTTTTACTTTACAATCTCTTGTCCTCAATTCAAATTCAGATGACATGTTTTAAAGATAAGTTCATATACCTACCTACATGTTTCCAAAACCACTCATGGTATAAAAAACATTCATTAATTTTATCATCGTCCACAAATTAAATTGGCGTTTTAATTGATTTCACGGGTCACAGTTGAGCACCTGTCGTGAACAGGGTAACGTCAAGTGTAATGAATTGCCCCACATCCAAATTATTATGTTTCATGGGCATTTAATTTTATAAAAAGCTTGCTTGTGATTTTGATTTACGAATGAATTTTGAAATTTTCATAAGTACAGTTGAACAAACTATTTAGTGTACAGCCCAAATTCAAAAACATTCTACAATCGCACGGCTCGCTATCGGCAGAGTGTTCATCCTCACACCTTGAAAACTAAATAGTCGCGTACAGTGCGGTTAATGAGCAATTTCCTATCGCGGACGCTACAGTTATAGAATGAGCTCATTATCGAGGTTTGGACGGAGGGAGGGTATTTTGTCGGGGTTTAGTTAGTATTTATTTACGTTTATTATTTATGTTTGCCAACAGCTTCTATATACATTATATCTTAGGTATAATACATAGAAAGTCACGGACTTATACAATTGCCAATTAAATAAATTGTTGCAAGTTGACAGACGGTACACCAAATAGCTTGTCCAATTGTACTTTTAACTGATCATTCATCAAAAACCGACTACATATTTTCTTACCATAGCTCGGTAGATTATTTGGTAGGTAGTCAATAAGTATAATTTGCAGTTTAACTACTTCATAATTACGTACTTTCTAAGTTTATCATGGGAATCATTGGTGAAGGAAAATATCGTGAGGAAACCTAGCCTATTATAATTAATATAAGTCAGAAATCGCCCATTTTACCTTGATCAAGCGTGGTGTTCAATGCTAGGCCTTTGCCAGAGAAAAGGCACAGTATAAATATTTGTACCTACTACCGTACAGTAGCGACACGCTCCGCCTCCCTCTAAAACAGTTCCTCACATCTCCCCGCGTCGAACGACTGCTCTGGGAACTGCGTTTTAGTTCGAGCGGCGCGTAGACACGCACACACACGCACGTATCTGTACAGTCTGTTATTTTAGTAGTAGTGTGCCTACACTACTACTAAAGAATATCGAAACGATATAATTGCCTAATTATATAGTTTCGTTTCTATGGAGTATCGCAGGTGTGGCAAAGGCCTCTATTTAAGAAACACTTACCTATATAAAAATAAAAAAAGCAACTGAAATCAGTTTTCTTTTTCGATAAAATAATTTCATTGTTACAACACTCTGTAATAATACATACTAATTACCATTGCTTATTCATTAGTTTCCAAATCAAAAACCATAAATAAGCTAGATAATTCACAAACAAACACAAATTAATTAGTATTTGTGCTGCGTTGATTATAATGTTAGGGTGATGACTGAGAAGGAAAAGCGGTTCTTATAGCGATTTTATTAATTAGCGAATTTTAAAGATGACAAGATGAAGTAACTAGGTATAATAATTATAAAAAGCACAAGTTCAATCGTGCATAGAGTAGGTACTGTTCGCACCTTTGGGATAGATCAGCAAAGTACCTACTGGAGGCGTTGGAAGTCATTGATAGACGTGCCAAGAAGCTCATTAACAACAACTCCCTGGTTAGGGCTAAGCTCAGCAGAGCCTTGAATATCGTCGCACCGTGGCTAGCCTATCAGTTTTTGATCAGGTACATTTCGGAGAGGTGCTTTGCAATTGCACAATTTAATTCCATCCCCATTCCATCATCGGACAAGCAGAGATACGGCAAAGCGTTATCGCTATATGGTTGAAGTTCCACGGTCTCGAACCAAGCGCTTTGATTCCACATTTACTGTGCGAACTGCCAGGCTGTGGAATTCGCTGCCCGCCTCTCTGTTCCCTGATAAGTTTAATCTGGGTATCTTCACAAGTGAACCGGTTCATCCAAGGCAAGCGTGTTCCAACTTAGGCCGCAACATCACTTAAGATCAGGTTAATTGCGGTTAAAATCAAGCCTATTTGATAATGATAAAAAAAACATATATATGATTAAGTATACATAAACCAGCCTATTATGGTCCCACTACAAAAGCCTCTTTTTAAACAGAAGGTACGAACATTGATCACCACGTATGCTGAAGGTGGATTGGCGATTTCCGACCTACATTAATTAGGTTTCTTCATGATGTTTTCCTTCACCGATGTCGGCCAGATGTTTAACAAATATTTACACCAAAACATTACAAAGAACAATAAAGTATCTCAACAATAACCATAAAAGTATTATGTTTTATGGGCATTTAATTTTATAAAAAGCTTGCTTGTGATTTTGATTTACGAATGAATTTTGAAATTTCCATAAGTACAGTTGAACAAACTATTTAGTGTACAGCCCAAAATTCAAAAACATTCTACAACCGCACCGCTCGCTATCAGCAGAGTGTTCATCCTCACACCTATAGTCGCGTACAGTGCGGTTAATGAGAAATTTCCTATCGCGGACGCTACGGTTTTAGAATGAGCTCATTATCGAGGTTTGGACAGAGGGAGGGTATTTTATCGGGGTTCGGTTAGTATTTATTTACGTTTATTATTTAGGTTTGCCAACAGCTTCTATATACATTATATCTAAGGTATAATACATAGAAAGTCACGGACTTATACAATTGCCAATTAAATACACAATACAAAGAACAATAAAGTATCTTAACAGTTACCAGAAACAGTTTTAATTACCTACTTATTTCTTAAACTGACTTTAAGCAGGAGGTTATTTTCTCCAAACTTCTTGGGCTGTATTTACTAATATTCATTTAATTGTAAGCCAATTCACCTCAACCTCACTCCACCTAATTTCAACGAAGGAGACTTTTACACAATAGATCATCATCATCATCATGTCAACCTTTAGACGTTTACTGCTGGGCATAGGTTCCGCCAAGTGGAGATCAGCCGTAATCGCCATGCTTGGCCGATGCATGTTGGCGATCGCATTAAGTGTTATGGTACACAGAAGGGCGCTGCTGCCCATCCTCTAGTCAATATCCCTCTGTCACGTTCTGCAACTCCCACAGGTAGAAATGGAATGGTGATACTCACAGCCGGCACCACACGGCTAATAGGCAACCGATCAACAGGACGTAAATTACCAGTCTGCAAACTCGCTTTCCGCTATCGCCTATGACACTAAGTTCATATCCCAGTCTTAATTATCCTTGGTATAATTTCCTAGATTCTACCAGCTTTATCCCTTTAATCCTATCGTTTGCTATCGAGTCCCTTGCATCTTCTGTCTCGTTTAAACTCGTCCTATCTCTTTCTACTTTAAGTTTTGTATGTAGAAAGAAGGGCACCTTGTGAAGTTAGTAGATTTTTCTTAGTATATTAGAGGATAAAGATTCTTGATTTATACTGAACTTGCACTTTTCCCGCGGCTTCGTTCGCGGAAATTTCCTTGCGGATTCCAATTTATTTTAAATATAATAAGCTTGCAGGGATCACATAGTTGTGGGTCAAGTCAAAGTTTTTATTTCAATTAAACCATTTCAGGCACTTTTGAATTGTCAAAGAGTAATAGTAAGTTGAAGTTAGTTGCTTGTTCCAAAATGTAGGTAGGTCTCTACGGAGAAGAACGAGTAAAAACTCCACGGCCACTCTTTTTAATCAAGTTTTTACTAATCTGGTTACATTATTCTTGTTGCTTCTATATGTGAAAAATAAATAAAAGCTTGTAAAAATGTAGGCAATGAGCAATACAAAACATTTAAAAAAATAATCAGGTTAAAAGCCATGGTAGTTAAGAGATGACCAATCACTACTGACAGCGCCCGTTCACGAACATGACGCGTGGATCAGCACAATCATTTTGAATGGAGCTGAATGATCCAACACACTTGCGAGCATTTGAGTGAGCATGACAATGCACTTAACCGCCCTGAAATATTTATTTTTTGTGTTGACCAATAACAAACAAACGTGATATAAACAATCTAATATTTTCTCTTTATAATATTAGTTTAGATGAATGCACACGTATAAAAAATCTTTTTTACAAAAAAGACAAACCCCAACCGCCTTCAAAAAGTAAAAAATAACCTTAAATTCGCAAGTCCGCGGCTTTGGTTTTGTTTGTTGTTTTGTATTACCACCGACTTGCGAATTTAAAGTTATTTTTTACTTTTTGAAGGCGGTTGTCTTTTTTGTAAGAAATATTTTTTAAGGGTTTTTAGTGCCTTCTTCTTATCATACAAATTAATAACAAAATGGTGACTCCAAATATTTCACCCTTAGGGGTTGAATATATGTATTCAATTTATATGTTTGAGGCATACACTATCAATTAAAAAAAGAATCACCAAAATCGGACTACGCTGAAATAAGTTATGCGTGGAAAAAATAATTATATATAATATACCTTCCTTCTTTTTTTGATGTCGGGTGAAAAACACACATGACATAGACATTGACTATGCATACTTCCCATCAAACTGAGTAATATTGAGCAAACGACTTTTATTTTTGGTGTGAAGAATCACTGTTTATGGTAATGTACAAAGTTAGACCGTTAGAACTTTAACCTTTTTAATAACTTCGTAACCAGAAGGTTTCCAAATATGATGCGGAACAAAAAAAAAGAATATCGCGGTAATGGAAAAAGTATAATATTACTTTTTTTACATTCTTAACCTTGCTCACAAATAGTCATCATCATCATCATGTCAACCTTTAGATGCTCACTGCTGGGCATAGATCTCCCCCCACGGTTCAGCCGTGATCGCCACGCTTGGCCCATGCATGTTGGCGAGCGCAGTAGGTGTTATGGTACTCAGAAGGACGCTGCTGCTCATCTTCTGGTCAATATCCCTCTTACCTCGCCACCAACGACACCTACGGGTAAAAATGGAATGGTCCTATTCGCGGCCGGCACCTCACGGCTTCAAATAGTAATAGTAGCTATCTGTTCTTTTTTCTTATATTAATTTTGAGAAGTTGTTGACATTCATTGCGATTACATTTTGAACGATTCAATTGCCCATCTGATTGATGATTCTGTTTTAGTTTTAATGGTGGTAACATTAATTGGTTTGTTTTTAGAAAAACGAGAACGTTCTTCTATTACCAGACTTATAAAAAATATCTTGTCATCAAAAGTTTGAAATCAAGTATAATCAAAATAACTCAAACAATCATCTTTTATTACTTCTTTGTCTCGAAATATAATAAAAAAATAACTTTGAACATCAATTTGTGAACGTTTGGTTACACTTCTAATCTTATAACCGTCCCAAAAACCCATAAAAACTTGCCGATCTCTCATACATATATAATGCAAAATGTATGGAAACAGGAAAACATTTCACGGAACTGCTCTCAAAGAAAACTGGTCCTTAACATTCAACACTTAGAGGGTAAGATTCAATGTCAACCAGGTCAGGATCCAAAGAAGGTCAGCACAATTTTATATCAAATATAAACTTTATTGCTTCTTTGTTAAGGTGTATTTTTAAAAGGCTTGACTTGAAGGTCACATTCTATCTATAGAATGCGTTCATTGAGAAGTTATGTAATAATCAACATTGGCTTGCCCTAGTAAAATATATACCTTAAGTTTATAATTATAAGGTGTATTTTCCAATGACATTTAGTCAACATTCAGTTTTCAAAACTTCAAGAAGTTGTACAATAATGTACCTTATGTTAATACGCTTAAGGTGAGTTTTTGTATGTTTCGTAGGTCTCTTTATGTTTGCACGCCAATCAGGGGAAAGTAAGAACACATCAAATAGTAGGTAGGTACTTACCATTCAATGCAGGTCGAGAAGTTAACTTAAGGATTACCTATCTCATGGGGTTCAATAAGTAACCTTCACCTAAATACTGAGAAAGTTTACCAATCAGGGTAATTCTATAGGGGCCCTAAGGCTTAGTTAAAGCCGTACATATCGACCGATCATGATGGTTAAGCTACGCTTACCGCGGCCAGTCTGTGGATGGGTGACCATCCGTTTCATACCGAGACTTCCCCGTGCCTTAGAAAGCACGTAAAGCCATTGGTTCCAGTTGCCATTCGTAGATCTTTGACAGTCAAAAAAATTAAAGTCAAAGTCAAAATCATTTATTTCAATTAGACCATTAAAAGGCACTTTTGAACGTCATATTATAAAATTTGACCAAATGGTGGTTTCGGTTTTGGTATGGTCGTTTCGTTATAGGCAGTCAGAAGCTAGAAAATCTGACAACTGGTCTTACCAGGGGGTATCGTGTTACCCAGCAACTGGGTTGTGGAGATCCGATAGGCAGGCGCTCCATATAAAACATCGGTATTAAGCTGCATCCGGTAAAACTGGAAGCGAAGATAAATTCAATTGATTGTCTAATTAAAAAAAAAAGTTATTTAGTTTGAGAGCTTTGTTAATAATAATAATTCCTTTATTGCAGGCTACACAGGCCCATAGATAAATACCTTAACCTAAACATACATATATATTAATAAACAACCCATTAATTTCATTGGTTGATACTTATTGTGAACGTCGTATAAAATTAAACTAAAATACTATACGTAGTCGAATAACCGATTCGAAAATCGACTCGAAACGTATAAACGATATATTCTTCAATAATACTCATTCGGTTATTCACATTATTCATTAGCGTAGCACTATTTCGGTACGGCGTAGCACTTGCTACGACTCTCTATCTCGCTTAGCTACGGCGTAGCACATATTTCGATGTCTAATTTTTTTAATAATATTACATTTTGTTTCGACTCTTGAGGTCATTTTAATGATCTTATTTATGAGTAATTATAGCAATAAAATTTTAATAAAGCTTTTACTGCCTTTTCAAAGCATTTACAAACACCAATCTATCATTCTATCTAAACGTCTAGTCTATGTATGTATGTTTGTATGCAATTTCGTATGTTTGCACAGTCAGCGATACATCACCGTCAGAAGACGTAGCGCTGTCCTAAATTAACCTAACTGACCTACATTGAAATATACAGGGTGTTTATGACTAGCGATCACTATCTTTGATTTTTTCTTTCTTTTTTCTTTCTACTGTGGGAACTGTCCCAGCTGTATCAACCATTAGCGAAAGTAAATTGATGGAAATACAAACTCTTTCTGAAAAAAACAATAATAACGATAATATTTTGTACTTAGTCTCAACATAATATTAAAATGGGTATAAATATAATGATCACCAAAAAATACTTTAGGATCTTAAGCTCCCTTACCAAAAAAATATACAAAATTATACCAAATGTACTAAATGGTCACCAAATCTTAGTGTGCAAAATAACCAAAATCTTTTTGACCCCCCTGGGGCGGATCCGACATGGTTAGGTTAGGTTAGAAACTGTGACCTTCTACGCCAGAATCAAATCGCTTTATACAGTCAAACTCATACATTTCTACAATACTTTAGGAAACACCATTTTGGTGACCATTTAGTATTTTTGGTTTTATTTTATTTACTATTATTGGTGATCATTTAGTAGATCTGGAGGTTCGTTAAACATAAGCCTATTAAAACGCTATAAATATAAAGCGCAAAGTAATAAAAGCTTAAATCAAAATTACATGTACTGACATGTAATTTTGATTTAAGCTTTTATAATGTAACAGTTTAAAACTCAAAACAGTAACGTAAATCTATTAAAGTGAAGTGTGTTTATGGAACAAAAATTCCAAAAACAGCCTGTATATCTTCAAAGTTAGATTACCTTTTAGAGGGTCTCGTGGCTAAGTAAAAACTGTATGAATGGATTGGTCATATTTAAGCTTCGCTTGCCGCGATTAATCCGTGGATGGGTGAACATTTCTTTTATACAGAGACACTTCCATGCATCGGAAACACGTAAATTCGATGGTCCCGGCTGTCATTAATAATAATAATAATAATATGTGGGGACATTTTTACACACGGCCATCTGACCCCAAACTAGGGAGACCCTGTACTATGGGTGTCAGACAGCTGATATACATACACAAATACATTTTTTTTTGTAAATACATACATATATAGATAAACAACACCCAGACACAAGGCAAATACAAGTGCTCATCACACAAATATTTACCCTGGGCGGGAATCGAACCCGCAACACGCTGCGCAGCAGTCGATCGCTCAGCCACTGCGCCAACCGTGTCGTCATTCGTAAATCTTTGATAGTCAGAAGCCAGAAAGTCTAACAACCAGTCTTATCTATCTAGTAACTCTGGTGTAGGTCAGACGGGCAGTCGCTCCACGTAAAACACTGGCATTTAATTGCTTCTATACTCCATTTATAATAGCATTAGATAAAAGAAGCTCATAGAAGCAGGAATTCAAAACACTTTATTTCAAAGATAAGTTAAAACAATTTTAAGTAAACTTATTTTAATATAATTTTGATAAATAAATCTAAGATAGTAAATAGAGTATAAGAGTAGGTACTAAATTTGAACGTATAATAATATAAACAGAATAAAAGTATTTTAAGGTAACATTTTAAATTTGGTAGAATTACAGTGAAACAAAATACGTTCCGGGTATTGTTCATCCCTGCTTCTGTTAGGTTTTAGCATTGCCACTGTAATTTTAAATTGAAATTAAATATAGAATTTAGAAAATAAATTATGAAAATGGTTACAAATACGCGCGGCAGCTACTGCAAATATGTATTATAATAAATTCGGTGTCTATCGTAACTTTAACATGTTTATTGTACTTTTGTTACAAAGTGTGCATTAAAAAGAACCTTTTCTAACTTCTGTCTAATGCTATTGTAAATGGAGTATAGTTAGACTAGAAACTAACATTAATATAGTTAGGAAAGGGCTTGGCAGATACGATCGGTTCAGTTTTTTAACCGTGTCAAGGCAACAAACATACAGACAAACAGAGTTACTTTCGCATTTATAACGTTACTGGCTGACCCGACAGACGTTGTCCTGTCCCGATCTACCTACTGGGGATGAAAAGGGGGTGAAAAAAGGGGATGAAAAATAGATGTTGGCCGATTCTCAGACCTACCCAATATGCACACAAAATTTCATCAGAATCGGTCAAGCCGTTTCGAAGGAGTACGGGAACGAAAACTGTGACACGAGAATTTTATATATTAGACTAGCTGACCCGACAGACGTTGTCCTGTCCCGATCTACCTACTTGGGGGATGAAAAGGGGGTGAAAAATGGGGATGAAAAATAGATGTTGGCCGATTCTCAGACCTACCCAATATGCACAAAAAATTTCATCAGAATCGGTCAAGCCGTTTCGGAGGAGTACGGGAACGAAAACTGTGACACGAGAATTTTATATATTAGAGATATAGAATGGACAAGTTATTTACATATTTAACACATTTTGTACAAAGTGTCAGTTAACTTAAACAAGTTGTGCCAAGTTAAATTGTTATGTGCCAAAGTTTAAACATTTCCATCTTATCTTTTGTCTTGGATCTGCGACATTAATATTAGTTATAACACATTTCAAATTATTCTTAATAAATAGATCCTTGACAGTCGTTATTGGTACTCAGAAGCCGGAAAGTCTGACAACTATTCCTACCAAGGGGTATCGTGTTACCCAGTAACTGGGTTGTGAAGGTCCGATAGGCAGTCGCTCCATGTAAAATTGTAAAATTTCAGACTACGTCGTCCAGGTTTGCTCACTATGCACTATGTGTCTTTGTACATAACTTAGCTGTCATTTCTTAACTTGTAATACTTTGTATATACCATAATACGGTTTACTAATGTTTGCCATAATTTTATATGCCATACTTTTATTTGCCATAATTTTATTAGAAATAATGCTTCAGTTGCTATAATCGTTAAATGACATAAAATCATTTTCACTAATTTCATTGGTCATAATCGATCAAGTGTCATAATAATGTTAATCCATAAATTTATTTGCTATAATTTTTATTTTCAATAATTTCGTTTTCCATAACATTTATTCACCATTGCCCATACTAGTACAACAACGCTAGTTCAGTACAATCGCCTGCAATGTTGATGTTATGATCATGAGATACAGATTTTTTAATCACAAGGAAACCTAGAAATAAACCTTCTCTATCCATTTGCATAAAATTTTAGGACCTAATATAACTTAGCATACATTTGTTTCTTCCTAATTATATTTCGCAATAACATTATTTACGTATAACAGCTTACGTATAATTTTTCTAATCATATTAATGATTAGGCTTACCATTCTAAAGCATAAATTTATTTACGCATAATTATATTAAAACATATTTTTACTATGCAGCATGCAGTAACCACGCAAACATGTAAACAAGCATACACCATGCATGCAGCAAGCAAGCATGCAGAATGCAAGCACGGATGCAGCAAGCATGCGGCAAGCATGCAGCATGCAATATGCAGCAGGCATGGTTTCTGTCACGGCTCCGGCGCTGCGGGGCTCCGGCGGTCCCACGCGATCTTATCGTCGCAGATGTGTTTTACGCTCACCACCGAAGCTTCGGCTTGCTGGCCGGCTGCGCCGGCCAGCCTCAGCCGCGGTGGCGGGCGTTAAAACCACCTGCTCCTCAGCTCGCGGGCCGCCTCACCCCTCCGCGCCTACGCGGGCTTAGATTACACTCTAGGCGTAGGGCAGAAAAGACTACGTGGAGTCGGTTTTGCAGCGATTCGTTTCTGTAACTAACTTTTGTAGCACAGCTTATTGTTTTTTTAAGACAATACTTTAGCGTGGCACAATAGATTTGCACATTATGCCTAGTAACATTATGCGAATTTAATTTATGCCAAAACAAATGTCTAAATATTATTTGCTACATCTGCCGCTAGGCGGCCGCTCGCTACGCTTACTCGCCTTCGCGCGTTGCGTGGTCACCACCTAACCTAATCTATCCGTTTCGATTTTTACTAACTTTTTATTGTCTAAAGATTGATTACTATAATAAATCATTTGGTTAGTGGGTGGCCTTAATGATATTATTTTTTGTACAAAACAATAAACGTTTCTAAATTACATTAAATGTTGCGTATGTCAAATAACGATTATGTAATGTGTTACTTATGGAAACTAATGATTATAACATATGTTATTATGGCAACTAATTTTATGGCAAATGAAAGTTATGACTAATAAGTTGATATGACAAACGTTATTAGTATAAATGATAATAGTGCAACTAAATATTATGACGGGGGACGATTATGGAAAACAATAATAGTACAAATGATTTTATGGAAAACAAGACAATACCCCATAATACAGTGAGTTTTATACAAGGTACATTGTATTCACATAACATAATCGTTATCGTAAATAAAAATATTGTAAACACTCTTTTTTTAAAAGAGTATGTATGGAGTTTCTTGCCCATTCTTCTCCATACGAAACTACCAATTGAAATGGGCAACTAGATTCAAATTTTATAATATGACGTTCAAAAGTGCCTTTTAAAGGTCTAATTGAAATAAATGATTTGACTTTGACTTTGACTTTGATGCTTTTTCTTCACCAATGTCAGTGACGTCCAAAATACATTTACAAACAAACTTAAAAACTCATTCACACCGTTCACAACGGGACAAGTGCTCATAAAGCTAGCAGCGTAATTATTGAAGAATTAAAATCAAACTAATGCGACGCAGTATTTCAAGATAGTACCAACATTTCTCCCTAACGACTCAAATCCAATCAATACTGAAATTGAATTAGTTTATTAGTCAATTAACTATGAATAGTTCTGTTACCCATTGATTAAGGAAACGCGTGAATAGGAGTATGTCTTGCAGACTAAATTGATTCCTCTGGAGAACGCGATAAGACACAATTATCTTGTGTACAGTTTGTCTTGACAGGGGTTGTTTAATATGTAAATAGATATATCACATAAAATACACACACAGAACAGATTAATAACACATTGAGCAAGGAACCTACGCTCAGTAGTCGATCTTGCGACTACAGGAACACCAGTAGATATCTGTCTTCAGCTGAGACAGACATTTACTTAGTAAAAATGTCAGCACTTTTCATCTACATACACAAGACAGACAATGTAAAACAGTTCCAATATAAAAGAGATACGTCTAAATTTCAATTTCCAGTTCAAAAGAAACTAACTACATTATCCTAACTTGTAAGTAACATAAGTTAAAGTTAACCGTGAGAGCGTGTACACTAAACATTGTTTGAACTTTCTACAAAGGAAAAAGTTATGCGGGGCTCGACCATGTGGTGCCACGATGTAGGAATGTATAAAAGTCTCACATCTTTTCACATAAAAACATTTAATGTGGAACAAATGCCATTATTTTTCATAATCATTTATTTGTCAGAATATGGCATAAAGGGTTAAAATATTATGTCAGTTCAGCCCTAATTCAGCCCTTGGGTGGTTTTGGATCATGAACTGCAAGGTTATCAGTGCTTTAAGAATAACCCTGTATATTGAAATATGATCTTAAATTAAAATAAAATAATCAAAATATATTCTTCTATGTGTAGCGTGCATTGATAAATTGGACCAAATAATTAGTTATTCACATTATTTTGTGGTATAGCCGGCCTAACATGCGCCAGAGAGTGTTTATACATCTATAATTTTGTCATTACTGTCACTTTTGTCGTTTCCCATAGCAAGAAAATAGTGTCAAACTGTCGTTTATCGTGCTTTACGTGTGTTAGAGTTTAGGATGACGTCAGAATTGTAGACAAAATGTTACTAAACTCGACTGAGAAAATTGTCGCACCGTGTATGTTAGCCATGTAGATCTACGTCATTATTTTATCAGAGTTAAACATTTAAGAAAAGATTGAGAAATAGTAGAATGTTGTTAAAAATATATTTTATACATTGTGTGGAGTTTCCTACCCATTATTATTCTACATATGAAACTACTTTCTGGAAAAAAATGGACTCTGGGATCCAAACAATGACAGTCATGATAAAATGAAAATAAAATAGAACTTTTGTCTTCAACTGTACAGTGGCACTACGCCACAGGGTATGCAGAGTACGCCATACGAAAATACGCTGTGGGGAAACGCGACGCGTTTCACGTGAAATACTAGTTTCATTTCAACAGTTGTGGTTTTTGGGCAGCACGAAATTTGAGACGAGTTTAAACTACATAGTATGTGCATAGATACAGAAATTAAATAGGTACTGTAAGAGATCCTATTGGAGGATTCTTACTGGTACCGGGTTATGGCATAATGTAAAGGGGTTTATTCTAGATATACTTGAATGAAACCGCTGATACTTGGAACTGGTTCCGTTTTGGGAATACATTCATCGTGCGTACTGCTAAGGAGTGGAATTCCCTGCCTGAATCTGTGTTTCCTGATAGCTACATCCTGGGAGTCTTTAAGTCAAGAGTGAATAGGTCACTTCTAGGCAAGCGTGCTCCATCTTAGACCGCATCATCGCTTCCCATCAGGTGAGATAGTGGTCAAACGCATGCCTATCAATAGATTAAAAAAAAACTGGTTTATATTTTTAAGATACTTTTAGTGTGCCCGTGACAAGATCAGGCTAAGAAGTCCTAATGTCAAATGTAAAACAATACAAGTCTACTATTTGAATTTATTCTAGAAGCTTGCTGAGTGTTCCGTCATAGAGTAAACATATAAAAACATTTATTGGTTAGAACAAATTACACGTGAATTTTTTTTTATTTCTAATGGCTATTATCTCAGATACACCTCACACCTCCACAGTACCTAGGGATCGTCAGATGGTATTGCGATTGGGTAATAAACTGCCTAGCCTTTTCCCAACTACATTGGGTCAACTTCCAGTCTAACCAGATACAGCTGAATACCAGTGTCTTACATGGAGCGACTGCTAGTCTGACCTCCACAACCCTATTACTGGGTAACATGATACTGAGACTAGTTGTCAGACTTTATAAATTCTGACTACCCACAACGACTGTTAAAGTTCTACGATTGTCAATTGGGGCTCCAACCTTCCTTAGGGCCCTTTTCCTGTCATGCGGATTATCGCCCGCGCGCGAATCTGGCCCGCATGCGGGTGATAACACGCTCCTGGCCACACACGTGCTGCCCGCATGACAGAAAAACATGTATGAAATGATAGGATGCGGGCAGCCTGCTTGCGGGCGAGATCCGCGTGCGGACGAAAAGACACACGACAGGAATAAGGCCCTTATTAATTAATTCTAAGCCACCAACTTCTCAACAAAAAAAAAACCGTTAAACGGTGGGAGTTTGACATGCCATGGTCAATAGGGAGTGACATGACTTGGGTGACGTTTGGTGGTACTATTTTTGGTGATATAATTCCAAGCACAATCTATTTATTTGTCATCATTACATCCCGTATTATATTATATAATGACGACTTATCTATAATTATATTTGTGACGTCTTTTATTTTCCAATTTTTTTAAATCGAATTTTACAGTAAATTGAAAATAATCGAGTTTTCAGGACTAAAACCGAATCTTTTTAGAGAAATTGACTTGGTTAATTGTGTCGTCCACCCAGTTATTTACTAATACAACGTACGTTATTTTGAACGGATTAAAGAAGTTCAAAATGTTTTTTTCAATCTAGAAATAATTCTTGAACATTTTGACAACTGACCGCCACTATCTGAACGCTGCTTAATTATTTTTCCAAGCCAAATCCACTTCTCCATACTTTATCTTTTTCAACGGAACAAAAACTTCTCTCAACTAATATTTGCTTACCACCTACACCTCTACCTTCCCTCTCTCAATAAACCGTGTCGATAATACTCGTGTATGCTCGCAAAACAAAACGGGTCCTATTGACAGTGAATTCGACCCAGTTTCGGACAAAGACCGTCGAATGCCTAACCTATATGCAGTATTGAAGGAATTTGTAAATACTGGACGATATTTAAGTTGGAGCTGAATGAATAAAAACTTTTTAATACAGAAGTCAACCGTTTTCAAAAATCAGACTTTATTTTCGGAAGTCGGCAGCTTTTGTTCTGTTTCGTATTGTCTTTGATTGGTCCATATCTTGAAAACTAATTAAATGGTTTTGATGAAACTTGTACTTCCCTACGTTGAAGTAAAGATAAGCTAATAATTAAAAAAATATGTTCACCAATCGATTACTAGTTTCGGAGAAATGCGTGGATATACACCTATGAAATGTTGTACATTTGTTTAGAAGCCGTAATAGGTTATATTATCATATTTATATGTGAATTTTTGAAATCGGATGAGTAGTTTTGGAGATTCAGTACCTGCTACAGCCAAAATTATAAATTTTAATTTTACCTTTTCATAATTTGGAAAATATCGATTTAATTTTATCAATTTAAACTGCTCGAACAGAGTTGCTCTAACCGTGATAACTAACCACGCTATAGAAAAACTTGTGGGAGTGCAGCTATTATGCGGAAAATCATAACAACCTGCATTAGTTCTAATAAGACTTAATTTTGTATGAACAATAAATTCTACTTTGACGTGAAGAGATCATTCAAAATTAAAACTTTTCACAAGTGACGAAGGTTGTTTTTATTTTATATATATATATATTTCAGTCTGGATTTTCCCACTGCTGGGCAAAGGCCTCTCCACTCTCCTTCCAACTCTCTCTGTTAAGGGCTAATTGGGGCCAGTCTTTTTCGAAGGAATCTAGATCATCCCGCCATCTCCGCCAGGGCCTGCCGCGAAGTCCCTTGCCATGTAGAGGAACCCATTGGGTTGTACGTTTGGCCCAATGATCGTCTGACATGCGGCAGATGTGTCCAGCCCAATTCCAATTCAGCATGACAGCTTTCCGAGTGACGTCAGTTATTTTTGTAATGGAACGGATGGTGGTATTCCTAACCCGGTCTTGCAGTTTTATACCCAGAATACTCCGTTCCATAGCTCTCTGGCAAACCGAAAGGGTGGACCTCTGTTGATTTGTCAAAGACCATGTTTGTGAACCATATGTGAGGATCGGAAGAATACACACGTCGATGAGCCTTCTCTTAAGGGACAGTGGATGAGTGCCCTTCATGAGGTCTTTCATTGCCCAATAACTCTTCCAGGCATTTTCGGTGCGTCTAGCAACTTCTTTGTTTTGTCTTGCCTGGAAAGAGACTAATTGAGCAAGATGGAGATACTCATCGACGTATCTAACCTCCTCACCCGCTACTGTGATCCTGTGATTCGTGCTGTTCGTCATCGACTTGGTCTTCGACATATTCATCCGAAGTCCAACCTCTAGGCTTGCCGTGCTAAGATCGCACGGAAGCCATCTTTATTTTATATATTTTCCGCATAATTGTGACACTTGTTTTTGTATTCCGTGGCGCTAACCGTTAGTATTTTAACCATATCGATACGAAACTCTAAAACTGTATTATTGTGTATAGGTATGTCTGTTCTTCAAAACAACTGCCATATTTTCTTTCTACATAAGAAGCTACTTAAATAACCCTAAAGAAATATACAAGCATGTGATTTGATATTGAAAGAATCACCCATTGGATCAGATGTTTCCCATCGGAGATAGTAAAAATCAATGGAGGGTGAAACAAGTAAGGGAAAAGAGTTCTAAAAGCATTCTGAAATACGTTATATATTTCTTCGTAATGGGGCAGTATTGGCGTAATTTACGTAACCCAGTACCATTTTTTAAAGTGTGCTTGGAACCTCACTCAAGTGAGCGCACAGAATCCATGCTTTATATACTTTATAATCCCTACTAATACATAAATGTGAATGTAAGTTTTCTTGTTACGCTGTCACGCGAAAACTACTCAACCGATCATCATGAATCTTTGTAGACATATTCTTGGAGGTATTACAAGTAACATAGGATACTTTTTACAAAAAAAAAAAAAAAAAATTTTTACGAAAAATTAAAAAATTAATGTTTGTCAAAAAATCTCAAAATCTAGCTTCTTCAACGCCATCTACCGGTTCAGTAATGAAGTTCCAATCCTGAGTACTGTAATACCGTTGCACTGTATTACCGACGGTCACGTCAATATCCAATCCAATTGACTATAGTTTTAGCTCTTTTGGATTTTTCTATATTTATTGTTATTTTCTTCTGTCATTTTCTTCTGTCATTATATATGCAGTATAAAGCTATTTGATTTTTTGAGGTTAGATGTCATTTTTGTGGTTAGATGCTATTCTTTAGTTTTGATCTTACTCTGTTCTTCTTTAAAAATGCCTGGGAAGCGGAAATCTGATCTATCCAAAAATTCGTCGCGGGCCCGTGCAGCAAAAGTTGCATGAATCCGCGATAACCGACATTCACGCAGACGAAGTCGCGGGCAGAAGCTAGTACTTTATACTTTTACTTTATTGATAATATTAATGCGAAAGTAACTCTGTCTGTAACGCTTTTACAATGAAACGGCTGAACTGATTTTAAAGAAATTCGGTATGAGTATAGATCAAACCCTGGGGAAGGACATAGGCTACTGTTTAATCCGCGACTTCGCTTGCATCCGCGATAACCGACATCCACGCAGACGAATTCGCAGGCAAAAGCTAGTCGATACTTACTTAATATTATAAATGCGAAAGTAACCACTCTGTCTGTTACGCTTTCACGACGAAACAGTTGAACCGATTTTGATGAAAGGACATGTTTCATACTGGGCCCAGTCTATGTACACCACTTCAAAAAAAAGAGAAAAATCCGTAGAATCCAGGAAAAATACAGATAATTCATTTAAATGTATACTGTTATGGTAGTAAATTGATAATTTAACAATCATTTTTATGGATTTTCAACATGGCGTCACTCAGATTTAGCTACTGTATAAACCATAGATCGACCATTGATCATAGAAAGAGAACTGTCAGCTGTCAGTGTCACAACAGTCACTTCAGTCACTTTCGTTTCGTTTTGTTTCTAGTTTCTAGAGTACTTTATAACAACCTCCCTTTCGTTTTTTTGGATTTAATACCGTTTCTTTCCCATCTGTTTACTTACCTATCCACAAATCGACGCAGAAAATCAGAATTATAAATGTCAAACGTCATTAATCAATCAAAATGACAGCTTACCGCCATGACTGCTTTTGTTGTGTGTTGCAATTTCAAGTGCAATTTCTTGTGTTTTACCTGCTCACAAAGCTATTTTAAATTAATTGGACAGTTGAGAACTATTTAAAATGTGTTTCCCTATTATTAAGTATGGTGTACAAGGACTGGGCCCAGGCTCCATACATTTTGAAACAACTCCTTTGGTACGAAAATAGTTTGAACCCTGGGAAAGGACATAAGCTACTTTTTAATCTTTAATTTCTGACTTTGTCTGCATCCGCGATAACCGAAATTCACGCGGACGAAGTCGCCGGCGAAAGCGAGTAGAATATTAAATATCATCGATCAATTGATGAGATACTTTTTATCAGCTGTCAAACCGCAATCCCCCATAGATTTTGTGTGACAATTCAGACTCATGACGACACTTAAGACGCCAACAAACAATCGGACCGTGTGCCGGACAGAGAGAGACAGTGTTCTACGCCAAAAAGAGTATTCTGTTCTCCTACACTTTGTCCACTGGTATAACCGTTTTTTGACAGCTGGAACTAATGAACAATTTATGTTTTTTGTAAAAACTGATACGCATACTGTATTATAATGTCCGTAAGAGGTCATGAATAAGATAATCCAATAAGATAAAGCAGTTTATATATTTATTTATTTATATTTGTATCGCATTTTAAAGTTAACTTTTAGGTTATCGGGAATAGTTACGTTCTAAGGCAGCTGTCAAAAAACTAATAACCCAATGGACTGGGTATAATTGCTTCTAGCATATAACTCTTTCTCCGTCTGTCAGGCGGACGGTTCGACAGTCTGTTAGCACTTTCATAGATGGTCATAAGCCAAATCAATTGACTAACTATTATTTGATTTAAAAGCATTAAAAACTCCTAATTTATCAAGACTAAAATCAAGTGTTTATTTAGAAAATTAGTAGGTATCTTGGAATTATTAGTTATTGGTGTAATCGATTTAGTTCATGTTCAACCACCACAATCTTTACCCCCGTCTATGTTGAATCCCTAAATGTTTTCATGTTCAACCCCCCAGGGGTTGAAGGCAAGTAACAATGCAACTTTTCGTATGTACTTTCTAAGTTTATCTTTTTTTTACATTAATTGTAAATATTTATTAATATTAAATTACAATTTTAGTCACATACAAATCTTTAAAATCTAAATAATAATATTATAATGTACAATTCCAAGAAAAAGGCAGGGGAGCTCAAAGGGCATCAAAAAACTCGTCCACATCGCTGTCAACGGGACACGTGCCCAACAGGCTGGCAGCATTGCCACGTTGTATGGCAATGCTGATTCTTTGACCCAAGAATAGACCAGTCTTCGGGTTTCGCGAAGAGTCGACCAGCCGCTTGGCGATATCACGAAAAACAATATGGGCACTCGGATCCCATGGCCCTAGAGTTTCTACCCCAAACGGCTTAAATATATAGCTATTTTATTAGTTTATCTTGGATATTATTGACATCGGTGAAGGAAATCATCATGAAGAAACCGAAACTTATAATATAGAAAAAAACTACACACACTACACACACACACATAAACACACACTACACTATTTACATAAATATATTTATACAAGGTGTAACGTCAAATACGCAAAACCTGAAAATAGTTTCATTAGAATAACGAGCAGAATCAACTGAACCACTTTTAAATATAGGTCACATTTTGAAAAAAATCTTCGTTGTACGTATTGCCCTGTCTATTTATTAATAAGTCAAGCTATCACGTGCGCAAACCTGCCGAAATAGGTAAACAAACGCAAGTGGTTGTCAAGCAATTTAAATTTTCTCATACGCGTGACAATAATAGTTCTTATTTCAATGCAAATACGAGTCTTGGTAAAACTAAAACAGCACATAAAACCTTAAAACATTTTTTTTATGATTTTTTTTCTTTCAGAATTAGGTTAATTGAATTAAAAATTATTTGGGGTGTTTGAGGTTTTGCGTGTTTAACGTTACACCTTGTATAGATATATATTTTATTAGTTATATAGTTTTGTTTATGTACTTTACCTATTTTGTTATATTTTTTATATGCACCTGCCGTGTTATCTCTTCACCACCCAGGGTTGACTGGTAGAGAATGCCTAAGGCATTAAGTCCGCCTTTGTACCTTTGTGCATGAAGTGTAAATAAATTAATAAATAAATAAAAAACACCGAAAACGCCGATCCGCCAGTGTGATTTGACGCAGACGTGGTGATGCCCGTCTCTTCACTAAATGAGAAGAGGCCTTTGCCCTGCAGTATAATTATTATTATTACACTTCTTTCCACGGATTAATCGGTCAAGGTTAAGCTACGCTTGTCATGGTCGGTCTTTGGTTGGGTGACTATCCATTTCATACTGAGTATCCTTCGTGCCTTAGAAAGAACGTAAAGCTGTTGAGCGCGGCTATCATTCGTAGATCTTTGGCAGTTGTTATGGTAGTCAGAAGCCAGAAAGTCTGACAACCAGTCTTGCCAAAGGGTATCGTAGTACCCAGTAACTGGGTTGTAGAGGTCAGATAAGCAGTCACTTCATGTAAAATACTGGTATTCAGCTGCATCCGGTTAAACTCGAAGCCGATCCCAATATAGATGGGACAAGGCTAAGCTAATGATGATAATTATACTTCTACTATTTTTTTTTTTTTTTTTTATCTATTGATAGGCATACGTTTGACCACTATCTCACCTGATGGGAAGCGATGATGCGGTCTAAGATGGAGCACGCTTGCCTAGAAGTAACCTATTCACTCTTGACTTAAAGAATCCCAGGTTGTAGCTATCAGGAAACACAGACTCAGGCAGGGAATTCCACTCCTTAGCAGTACGCACAATAAATGTATTCCCAAAACGTTTCGTGCGTGTGGGTGGGATGTCCACCATGTACCGGTGGCGCATGGCCGTACGTCTCGTGGTCCGATGATGGAACGGGCTCGGCGGAATTAAATTATGCAATTCCGTCGCACACTCCCCAAAATGCAACCAGCAAAATTGTTTCTGATTTTTACCGAATCTCATTTGTTGCCTATTCATCGTAATCCTCCATTTTTGTCGTCACATAATGCATTTTGAACAACCTGTAACCAAGTATCTGTTGTTTATCGTTCCCCTATGAATGTCAAGCAGACGAGGGTCACAATGACCCGCGCTTGTGACCCGCAATTTGTCACTGTCCTCGGACATGTTGAAGTGACCCGGTGGGAGATTGTTCTTGGACTATTCTTTGCGAAGCGTGAGACAGGGTTTTGACAATACATGGAGAAAACAATTGAATCTGAGTAATAGTAAGGGCGGGTTGCTTCAACTATACTTTACTGACGGGTACCTAATAGTAAAAAAAACTTGAGAGGTGTCAAGGGACACCCGGATGGAACGAAGTTCCTTTCGATTAATTAGTGAAGGAATTGTAATAAAATTTTATTACAATTCCTTCACTAATTATTAATGTGATGCGTTAAAGTGAATTTAAGTGGCTTTAAGCCAGGGCAAAAAAAAGCGAGGAATGAAAAGTTATTATGGCTGCTTACATTGTAAGTAAGTAATTTTAAAGATTAATATTTTCTAACATGTTAGTTCAATGCGTAGTTATTTAGATAGAAAGACCAATAAATTATTTCTGCGCCATCTATTGGCCGTTCGTAATTCGATCTCGAAGAGCACAGTTGCGCTAATAACGTTAATAGATGGCTCTTAAATCAAATGAATGACGAAATGTCAAATGTCGTGACAACTTTTCGTAAGATTTTTTTCCGTCTAGCCCCCTTTCACAACGCGCGATAAGGAACTTCGTTCCAAAAACCGGACAAGTGCTAGACGGACTCGCCCACCGAGGGTTCCGTACATATTTGTAGGTACATATCCATACTTCTATACTAATCCATACTTTAATCTGCTTAATATTATAAATTAATGCGTTTTTTGCGACATAAACGGCCGTATCTTTTTTCACGTCAACATAGAGGGTTGATTTTTTTACAGCATCAAGGGACCGTAGACTTGAGTATATGGTTTTAAATTCAACTTGATACCTCCACGCGTTCCTGATAATTTTTCAACCAGTGCGGAAATTCTAGAGACTGATTCTGGTGCTCAAAACCAATAACTTTTTCTATGGGACCAACATCGAAATCTCAAAAACCAATTTCACTTCCCCATAGAAAAATCGCAACAAATGATTGATCACTTAGTATCAAGACGTTAATTTTTTTTTTGACTTTTCGACCTTTCTAAATTGAAAAAGTTATGGGCACTTGTCCCATTGTGAGCGATGCGGACGAGTTTTTTGATGCCCTGTGTGCCGTCCATTGTACATAATATATATATATATTTTTTAATTTATTTTAAGCTTTGTACATATTTAATTCTTTTAAAAAGTTATTGTATTTGAGGACCAAAATCAGTCCCTAGAATTGTCTGATAATGGTAACTGGTTAAATTTTTTTTTTTTTAGCCTCTTTTTTTCCACTACAGGGCAAAGGCCTCTCTATAACTCTTCTTCCACTTCTCTGGGCTATTTAAGATCAGTCTTTGTCAAAAGAGTTTAGATCATCCCGTGAATGAATATCAATTAATCAATTATTTTTATAATTCAATGTATTATTATTATTGAGTGACTGGGTCTTTAATTTAATTATTAGGTACCTACTGTTTATTAAGCAAATATTTTTATTATTCAGTGTTTTATTTTTATTGAATGTCTAAGATTGTTTATTGAATTAGTTCTATTTATAAAGGAATTATTTTATTATTCAATGTTTTATTATTATTGAATGACTAAGTTTTTATTTTAACTCTTTCAATTGATTAGGCAACTATTTAATGCAACTAAGTTTAATCTTTAAACACAGAGAAAATATTGACTTGTTATTTTCTTACCAATAAATCTCTCTATATCCTTAAGTATGGTATTTTTTTATCTATCCTTGTTTTGGAAACTAACTCTGGAGAATATTTTTTTGTCAGAAGTGGACCTAAGCATTTATTGCCCAACTGGCAACAGCTTACATTATTTCTTATAATAAAAAAGAAACAATCCAATTTTCAATATCTTCATCCAAAATATTTCTACTAGAACTCTGCCAGATTTACTCGTATAAAACTTATTGTAAGTAGAACAAAGTCTGGTAGCAAAAAAGAAATAAACTGCAAAACAAAACACAGTCTTTCCTACCCTCAGCAAAGTTATGAAGTTTATGATACAGGCACACCCCCGTTGTTTGAGGGTGAGGCCCATTACCATTCTTCACCGTTCACCGTCAAGGTAAGAGGGACAATATCGGCGAATTGAGGAAGGAAATACCGTTTTGTTGTATTTTTCTATACATTGTTTAGTAGTAGATTACCACTAACCCTCGGTTTTTTTAACGAAAAATCTATACTAATACCTCAGATTATGAAACAAAAGGCAGATAGACTGTGCGGTACACTGAGAGTGAAGCCACAAAAGCAAATACAAATTCAAAAACGAATACCTTCAATTTGCTTCGCGCTGTACCTACTGACACGAGTCAGTACAGCACGAAGCGAAGCATTGTTAAAAAAAACTAATACAAACAAAAAATCAAAAGCGAATACAATCACGAGATTGTAGGTAGTCGTTATTGAATTTGTATTTGTTTTTGTGGCTTCACTCTCAGAGTTCCGCACGGTCTATTTGCCTTTTGTTTCATAATCTGAGACTAATATAATAAAGCTGAAAATTTTGTTTATTTGTTTGACTGTCAAGCTACGTAATCATTATAATAATAATAGCATTTATTTCGGGCTACGCCCATAGTGTTAGTAACAATGATCTTAAGAACTAGTGTTAGTAGACATACACATTTCATTGGGTGTGGAGTTTCATCCAATGTCGAAGCATTGGAGACTCCCACCTATCTGCAAATAAGCTCAAGATAGTATTAGCACTGCCACGGAGACGAGCAAGTAGGGAGGCGCTTCTTTTGCGTATGATGGCCGCAAAACCATCAATACTTCTTTTAGCAAACATCTTAGAAGCGCTACATCGCCATGGCAGCCCCAACAGTATCCTGAGTGCGTTATTATACTGGACCCGTAGATCGCTGTATGCACGCAAACTGTAACTGGTCCACAGACTGCACGTGTAAAATGACGAGCAAAATGATTTAAACAGCGTCATCTTGACTGCCCCAGTACAGTAGTCATTGTGTGTTCAACTTTCTGACTGACTGACTCCATGACAATTCAAAAGTGCCTGTGAAATAAATAGTTATGAGTTTGAATTGGACGACTAAGGTAATTTTCAAAGTAAATTAAGTCTATACATATAATAGAATTAAGTACTTTGAAATTCGATTATATAGTTTACTTACGATGGATACCTACATAAATTACCTTTTATCATTAATTTATCTTACAGTATTGTTTACTTTTTCTGTAATGGGCATGCTGGGTACACATATTTATCAAAATAGTCTAGACCTGAACTTAAGTACTCTGATACAATGTATTGTCTATATACTATGTATTTTGTATTCAGTAAATAAATTCGAACGGGGAGTCTGATTGTGTATCCGCGACTGATTACGCTTTTAAATGCTACAATATTACACTTACTATTACAATACAACAAAAATATTCTTAAATAAAAATAATAAAATGAAATTGAAAAAAGAAAAATGGAATTGATTGAATGAATGAATATTTAAATGAAAGAATATTTTTGTTTTCACAATAATGATTCATCTGAGAATGGGAATTTATTTTACGGGTTTTCTTTAGATTATTCAGAATATAGGTAGGTACAGATTAAATAAAATATTTCTCAGGTTAAAGTTTAAAAAATATGCAAATTCTATTGGATTCTTAGAAAAAAGAATGTGGTTATCGCTAAAAATACAAATATATTCGATGCCAAAGTTTATTTTTGTGAAGTAAGTTCCACAATATTTTTTTTGAGAATATCAAATTATTTTTTACTTTTTTTCTTATCAATGATTTATGATAGGCATACGTTTGAGCACTATCTCACCAGATGGGAAGCGATGATGCGGCCTAAGATGGAACACGCTTGCCTAGAAAAAACCTATTCACTCTTGACTATTACTATTTTATTTCGTTATAATTTTTCTTCAAATCCCTATGTATCCACTGTATTTTCTGCGATGGATATTTTCATTGCATTTCGTTATACTCGCCTATCTAAAAACCAAATTACGACCGCGCCTTAAAAACAAATAAGTTCTCTTTCGAATAGTCTGTGCTCACTCGTGTGAGGTACCGAGTGAATTTTATAGAATAGAACTACAAGTTTAGGTGATGAATATTTATTACTTGGATAGCACTGTATTTTATCACTTTTCCTTATAAACGCCGCGAACTAACAATAACATTCGTCTCCATTCCTTTCGCCTCAATGGTTTAAGACTGCTGTAGTAAATTCTAATCCCCATAATAAACCCTCTTGTTTTATGGTTTATCCAACTAAGTAGGCGTAACACCGCCTAGAATCTATCCTGTGGATATTTGGATGCTACAATCTAGTTTTAGGAACACACTTTCTATTAACTATCCCATTCTAATCCAACAAACGATGAAGATTTTATTGGTGTGTCAGAAGTACTAACTGTGAGAGGAATGGATGAATGTGTTCCTAAACTTAATTAAGATGTTTATTTTTATTGTTTTTGTATCTGTCTTTGTGTTTTTTTTTTTCTCTTCTGTAAGTAATATTCTCTGTCTTTAATTATTGTAAGTGGTGTTAACCGTTGTAATTAAAGTAAAATAAATAACTGCACTAAATTTTCAAGCGAATTTATTGGTTTCAAATAATAAATATTGGTAATCATCGCGGGTTCACAACAAGACAGCTTTCGAATTTCGAATTAAAGTTTAGAGAAAATAGTAGAGAAAAAGTGAGAATAGGAAATACTTCTGCGGCGGTCTATGATGGTGACAAAGACTATTATACTTTATATTTTACTATGCTATTATACTATGCCCAGCTATGGGCGTCTGAAGTTTGATATGATGATGATGAATGGAGCAGCTACTTAGCAATAGATCAATAAAACTTGAGAGGTGTCAAGGGACACCCGGATGGAACGAAGTTCCTTTCGATTAATTAGTGAAGGAATTATAATAAAATTTTAAGTATGGGAAAAAAAATAATGCAATAATTATTATTTGGCATGAAATATGTACTGGATATCTCTAAGTTAAAGCGGAGGAACGCAATCATTAACCACTCAGTAGTCAACCACACGACATAGAATCATCGGAATTTCCGGTGGAGCGAACGTTCCTACGCTTTTGACTCGTCCCATGGGAAAACTAAGTAATTTTATACCCCGCAAATACCCCGTAAACTGGATTAACGCATTTATGACATAATAATAAGGAACAAATAGGAGACATTTTGAAAGGTCTTTACTTACATTTTGTACCTAATAGCTTAAAAGAACTATAACTTAATTCAGTCCTAATAGGTATAAACATTTGTAAAGATGCAAACTATATGATTAAGGATTGAAACGAGGTAAAAGCTACTACGGATCAATCGACCATGGTTAAGCTACACTTACCGCGGTCGTTACGTTGATGGGTGACCATCCATTTCTTATCGAGACCCCTCCGTGCCTCGGAAAGCATGGAAAGCCGTTGGTCCCAGCTGTCATTACTAAATCTTTGCAGTTGTTATGAGTAGTAAGAAGCCAGTAAGTCTGACAACCAGTCTTACCAAGGGGTATCGTGTTACCCAGTAAGTCGCTCTATGTAAAACACTGGTATTCAGCTGCATTTGGTAAGACTGGGAGCCGATTCCAACATAGCTGAAAAAAGGTTAGGATGATGATGGATGGATGGATGTTTAGATAAATTGGGACACACATTATACATATTTTTCGGGCTTAACACAGATAATAATTTGTATCCCATTTTTCGTTCCCGTGGGATAATTTAGGACTTATATTTAATTATTCGCCGACAAATTCATCGTGTGGTGCCGGTCGCGAATATCACCACCCCATCTCTACCCATGGGTACTCGTCTACGTCCTACTGAGTACCATAACACCTACTGCGATCGCCAACATGCATCGGCCGAGCATGGCGATTACGGCTTAAACCCCCCATTGGGGGAGACTTATGCCCAGCAGTGGCGTCTAAAGGTTGACAATTGATGATATGACAAATTTGCGGGATTAAGCTATTCAAACAGTCAATACGGTTATGGAATATACTTCCAGGTTGATTTAATTAATATCTAATATTAGCGGGCCTGGCAGACGTTGTCCTGCCCTTAAACTAAAAAAATCCTACAACTCGATTGCAGCGCCACCTACCGGGCCCAATTGTTAAACTAAACCATTCTCGAATCCACTGGAACACACACAATAAATGTCATCAAAATTGGTCCAGCCGTTTAGGAGGAGTTCACTTTCATACACACGCACAGAAGATTTTTATATATAAGAAGATATATGAGGACATCGCACACACGGCCAGCTGAACCCAAACTAGGCAGCCTGTACTATAGGTGTCAGACAGGTGTTATACATACACAAATATATAAATAGATATGTGTAAAGATAAACAACAACCAAACACAAGGCAAAAACAAGTGCTCATCACACAAATGTTTATCCTGGCAATTGTTAAGCATAGGCTGGTTGCATCATCATCCTGCTAAAGAGCACTAATTATTAATTAAAACAGCGCTAATGGGCTGTCACATCCCTTTATGAAACAGTAATCACGTAACATTCCAAGCTTTCATTAGTGTTTGGAACTTGTAAGTGTATAATGACGCTACGCATTTTTATTATTTAGGTACTAACAATACGCATTTTTCCACGTTTTGACTTAGTAAAATTCAAGTGTTATGCCTATCCTTACTTCCTTACAAGTCTTATTTTAATAATAGGTTGGGGAAAAAGTCTTTTCGCATTACAGTATGTATGAACTTGTAATAAAATCTCTTTGGCTATTTAAACTATTTGTATCTGGCTGGTTTTGGTATCATTGAAAGTTTAAATTTTAAAGAACATAATTCCAAATTCAAATTAGGAAAATGTGTGATTTTGTATTTGTTTTTCGTACTGTCAAGATGAGTGAATCTAATGAAGAAATTCGATAAATTTTAAAATTTTACTACAAAAAACGTAAAAATGCAACGCAAGCCGCGAAAAAAATTTGCGATGTTTATGGACCTAGTGCAGAGTCTGTGAGAGTAGCACAAATTTGGTTTAAGCGTTTTCAATCCGGAAATTTTGATGTCAAAGATGCACGTCGCCGCTCTGGCGCCCTATTACGGATAAAATGGATGCCATTTTTGAAAAAGTGGAGCAAGGTATATCAGTAGTTACGACGTAGCTGAAGAACTGGGAATTGACCACAAAACAGTTTAGGCGCATTTGAAAAAAACTGGGTACACTAAAAAGATCGATATTTGGGTAGGTACCTCACGAACTCACTGAAAGAAACCTAATGAACCGTGTACTCATTTGTGATTCTTTATTACGACGTAATGAAACCGAACCATTTTTGAAGAAGCTGATAACTGGTGATGAAAAGTGGATCACGTACGACAAGAACGTGCGAAAAAGGTCGTGGTCAAAGGCCGGTCGGTCAGGCTTCACAGAACCCGGGCTAACTCGCAACAAGGTGATGCTGTGTGTGTGGTGGGATTGGAAGGGCATTATTCATTATGAGCGGTTACCACCAGGCAGGACCATCGATTCTGAACTCTACTGCGAACAACTGATGAGATTAAAGCAAGAAGTTGAGAGAAAGCGGCCGGAATTAATCAACAGAAGGGGTTTGGTTTTTCATCATGATAACGCTAGACCTCACACATCTTTAGCCACTCAGCAAAAATTAAAAGAGTTTGGCTGGGAGGTGTTAATGCATCCGCCGTATAGTCCTGACCTTGCACCTTCAGATTTCCACCTGTTTCGGTCTCTTCAGAATTCTTTAGACAGTGTCATCACGAGAAGACTGCCAAAACCACTTGTCGCGGAATTTTGATCAGAAGTCCCAAAATTTCTATAGCAATGGGATCATGGCCCTACCTACAAGATGGCAAAAAGTTATCGAACAAAATGGTACATACTTTAGTTAAATGTAAATAAACTATATTAAAAATTGTTTTGAATTTTCTTAAAAAATGCGAAGAAACTTTTTCCCCAACCTAATATTATAAATAAAGCAAACATGATTGTAACATACGGTAGAAATGGGGTGGTGCTATTCGCGACCAGCACCACACGGCTAAACTACATGACAGTTAAATAGACTATCCAAAATAATAAACATTGTAATTCCCAAAGAGCCCGAATTTTTTTAATGAATTAGAATTTATTTCTGAAACAATTAACAATGTGTATGAATAATCCTTCCTTCCCCATCGGTTTTCGGTTCTTCAAGCAATGTGGCCTGTCCATTGCCACTTTAACTTGCATATTCTGAGAGCTATGTCGGTGACCTTAGTTCTTCGGCGAATTTCCTCGTTACGGATATTAACGCGCAAAAAAAACTCCGAGCATAGGTCTCTTCATGGCTCGGTGGATGTAAAAGGCAGGTTACTACTTATTGTGGCATTCTATGGATTTTATGGGTTGACCATTGTTCAACAGTGGACGTCTTTCGGCTGATGATGATGATGAATAATCCTCTATGTATACTCAAAATTTCAGCCAAACTGAAAAGACATGAGTCTGTCGACTCTCCAGAGTCGACAGACTAGTTAGGTTAGGTAGGTTAGCTAGGTTAGTAAACTTATGGAGTGAGGGTCCACCCTCACTCCATAAGTTTACTAACCAACTGTATCATCTTTTCTAAAACCTACCTTTAAACATTACTTACTCAAAGTCAGTTCCGAGCGCCTAGTATATTTAGTAGGCGTGTCTATGGCTCTCATTCAGATATTTTTCAGCCTCCCCCATGATGACGTAACGACCATTGAGAATGCACGAAGTTATCTTATTGATGTTACTGCATTTGATGCTAAGACAGAACAGGAAATTATGTGAGGCAGTAAAAGTAGAAGTAATTTGTCTAAAATCGTGGTACTATTATGAATGGGAAATTATGTGAGTGTGAATAGATGAATGCATGTTTGTAACTCTATCATGCTTAAATGACTGAATGGAGAACTTGAAAAAGTTTAAAAAAAAAAAAAGAAAACCGCCTTCAAAAACTAAAAAGTGATAATGTTCTGTGCTAAAGTTATTTATCACTTTTTAGTTTTTAAAGGCGGTTATCTTTTTTTGAAAAAGCTTTTTATTTTTCGCTTTTTAGTGTTGCCTTAACATCCAAATCCATTAAGAAACGGCGACACACTTAAAAGAGATTGTAAGTCCTCCAGTGATTGAAGAAACTAAAACGTCGTCTAAGTAAGTTTTTTTGGGAATTTGTTGATTTTCTCAAAAAGGGCTGTACCAATTTTGATAAAATTTATATGGGACCGTTTCGGAATAAACCCCTTTCGAACAAAAAAAAAGAATTTTGCAAATCCGTCGATATATGACAGAGTTATGCCCGAACAAACATAAAAAAAAAAAAACATTCGAATTGACAACCTCCTCCTTTTTGAAGTCGGTTAAAAAGCAGAATTTATCTAAAATAAAAATAAAGTATCTGCCTCCGCAGGTCCGTCGGGGGTCGCGGGTTCGAATCCCGCCCAGGGCAAACATTTGTGTGATGAGTACTTGTGTTTGCCTTGTATCTGGTTGTTGTTTATCTACATATATACGTATCTATTTATGTATTTGTGTATATATATCAGCTGTGTGACGTCCATAGTACAGAGTCTGCCTACTTTGGGGTCAAATGGCCGTGTGTGAAATGTCCACATATTTATTGATTTATCTATACACATAGAATATTTTTTATTTCTTTTTTGTAATCAAGTGGGAAAACAATGTAGAACTTTGGTTTGAAGTTAAAGTCGAAGTGAAAACAATTGTTTCTGAACTATTAGTTAGAGCAAAAACAGGCACTTTTGAACATCATAATGACAAAATTTGATTCGAGTTGCCCCTTCCAAAAGACAGTTTCGTATGGAGAAGAATAGAAAAGAAAGACCATACTTACTCTATAAAATATTTTGCAATTATACTGAAGCCTATCGAATACTAAATTTTAAGCAGTTGTTTGAAAGACTTCGAACATTACTGAAATAATAATTAATAAGCCAAGTTTCATAACGCAAAATACATCAAACGAAAGTAATAATTTCATGTCTGATGTTATCCATCGTGTCTGTATGATTGTCACTGTGTAAAATATTATAAACAAAGTTTTATGTAAGTATTCGAATCATTGGAAGCGTAAAAATATTAAGAATTACGTAAGGCATATTGTAAAGAGGCCAGCTCACATCATGCTACAACAATCAGAACTTTTTTTATAGATTTTCAACTTTATAAAAAAGCTTTTTAAAGAAAAAGAAAACCGCCTTCAAAAACTAAAAAGTGATAAATAACTTTAGCACAGAATACACATTACTTTACTTTCGGAAGTCGGTGGCGGTGGCTTTGTGTTTGTTATTTTGTATTGCCATTTTTAGTTTTTGAAGGCGGTTTTCTTTTTTTTTAAAAAGCTTTTTATTTTTTGCTTTTTAGTGTCGCCTTAACATTCAAATCCATTAAGAAACGGCGACACACTTCAAAAAGAGATTGTAAGTCCTCCAAAGATTGAAGAAACTAAAACGTCGCCTAAGTAATTTTTTTGGGAATTTGTTGATTTTCTCCAAAAGGGCTGGATGAATTTTGATAAAATTTATATGGGACCATTTTGAAATGAACCCCTTCCGAACAAAAATAGAATTTTGCAAATCCGTCCATATATGACAGAGTTATGCCCAAACATACATGAAAAAAAAAAAAAAAAAAAAACATTCGAATTGATAACCTCCTCCTTTTTGAAGTCGGTTAAAAAAACAATAAGGTTCATATTCAATTGAGAAAGTTTGACAGTTTGGTGTGGCTTGATGTGCTGGCCTCACCAACATTTAATCATACTATTACATGGTTTAACTGTTGTATTTTTAACTAGCTTAAGCCCGCGACTACGTCCACGTGAATGTCGCTTGTAAGCGGAGTTTTTTGGCCTATGTTACTCCCCATAGCGTCAGCTCTATGCCAGTGACAGTCCCGTTAAATTCGGACCAGCTGTTTCGGAGATTAGCCGTAACAAGCAGACATACAGATAGACAGAAAAATAGACAAAAAAAAATTATTATGGTGTTTGGTATAAGTGTCGTGTAAACATTCATAATAATGCATTCAGTAGAAAGTTGTTAATTTCGTTTTACAAACAGACATTTCAATTTGATTTCTTAATAGAGATGTAGGTATACCAATAAGGTTTATAATATGACCCATATATCTTACAATTTTTTTAATAACATTCATAAAATAAAAGCTGCATTTATCAACAGACTTAAGACTATATTAGCAACACTACACTTTGGACTATATTGTCTCTTGAATTTTCAAAACGTCTGTTAAACCGAGGCAGCTAAAAAGTGACCAGTTCCAACCGTTCACGAACATGACGCACGGATCGGTACTTTTTAGCTCAATCATTTTAATGGGAACCAAATCAAACGTATAGCGGTTAACGCTTAAATTAAACCTATAGTTGTGTCCGTTTGATTTCATTCCCGTATTTCATCTAAATCAGCCCCATATTTGATCGAAACATAACAAAATAACAATAAAATTCATCAAAATTAATCCCATTCAAATTGACATGTACCAGGCAGCACGTCAGGAGTGCTGAGATAATCCTATCGCTTCAATTAGTCCCCGGGGCTGATAATGCAGGCATGCGTATGAACCAATACGAGGGAGGGACAGTAAATTGTCGAATTGAATGTATCTACCTGCAAACGTGTTTAGCGTTATTGGATCTGATGCGAACGTTACCTGGAAAGGTCTGGTTATTTAGAATGGGATAATGTGTTTATTGAAATGTGGATCTCGATTTTCCTCACGTGATTTTCTTTACGGATCTTAAGGATGTTACCAGACCAATCGATCAATCGTCGATCGACGACATCGATCGATGGTAGAATGGATTAGTCGACGCCGGTCGATAGTTTCTACCAGACCAACCGATCGATTGTCGATCGACGATAGATCGATGGTAGAATTTATTAGTCGACGTCGATCGAGCTGCTTGATTATTATTACTGATGGATGATACGTCGACCGATGCCATCGACCGGCAATCGATCGATTAGTTAGTGGAACGGTATCCGTCGATCAGTCAAAGCTACCACACAAAACGATCAACGTCGATCGATGTCAATTGAAGATGGCATCGATCGACGATCGATCGATTGGTGTAGTAACACCCTAATTGTTTTTATTTTAAATTGTAGACTATAATCTTCCTAGATTAGATCTTCGTAGACAACTGATTGACGCGTATGTAACCAGACTTTGTAAAAACTTTATTTAAAAGAGTGTCCGTGGAGTTTCTTGCTCGTTCTTCTCCATAGAGACCTACCTACGTTTTGGAACGAGCAACTAGCTTCAACTCTCTGACTAACTGACCGACTCTTTGACAATTCAAAAGTGCCTGTAAATGGTTTAATTGAAATAAATGCTTTGACTTTGACGCGATGTTTGCCTATAAAACCATTAAGAATAAAATAGATTGTCCTTGCTTACTTACAGTTTTCAATTTTCGGGCTCCTGCTAGAATCCCGCGTAGTGCAATCACCCCTCTTTATCCGCCCTTAAGAGAACTGGTTTCCGAACTAATTCGCCTTATGCAAGAATGTGTAAGGAAGTAAACAGATATAGTGATGTTGTCGATCTCCATTTTGTTTCTTTTGCAAGACTGAAATCCATTCTCAAATGCTTACCGAGTAACCCCTAATTTGTACAAGATTTTAATTTGTTTTCTCTAATTTTTACACTTTTTGAAAACTTTTACCTATTTTGTAATTTGTTTATCAATTTCTGCCATTTTTATCAATGTATGTATTTTGTCCATGAAATAATTATGTTTTGCAAATGTTATTACCTGATTGAACTTTATAATTTTTACCACGTTTGTCGATTTTATCATATTTTTTTTTTTTACTTTATTTTCGAGCCGTTTGGGGTTGAAACCCTCGGGTCGTGGGGTCCAAGTGCTCATCTACTTTTTAAAGAAATTTCCAAAAGGTTGGTTGACACTTCCCGTGATCCAAGGGCTGGTTTTTACCTCGGACAGAGGTTAAGCATTGCCATCCAACGTGGCAATGCCGCCAGTCTCTTGGGCACATTCCCAGTTGACGACGATGTGGGGGAATTTTTTGATGCCTTATTGTCTTAGCTTTTCTTTTTGTTTTTAATAGTTATAGGTTTTCCTTTTTTATTTTTTCGTGTAAATATTGTACATTGTATAAAAATATTAAATATTATATTTTAGCCAATATTTAGTTAAATATAGCCAGCCGGTCTCTATTTGTCAATTTTATAAATCCATATTTTCTAATTTAAATCAATTTTATCACTTGCCAATTTGTAAATTTCAATATTATCAATTTTACCAATATTTTCAATGTTGGAATTTTTTTTTTTAGCCATATCATATTTTGTATTCATGCAGTTGTTATTAATTGTAAATAATTAGCGCTTATCACTTTGTAAGTTAGCTTTTCTTTTTGATTATTTGAATTGTGAATGTGGTGTTTGCCTTTAACTAATTGTTGCACTGTTAATTTATTTTATGCATTAAATACGCGTAGCTGTATGTGTAAACAATAAATAAATAAATAGATAATTCGTATTTCTATTGATGGAAACCATATGAAAATCCTTACAGTAGTTTCTGAGACTATTCCGGAGCTCGGGTTAAGCTACGCTTGCCGCGGTCGGTCAGTGGATGGGTGACCAACCAATTTATATCGAGACCCCTTCGTGCCACCGAAAGCATTTAAAGCTGTTAGTCCCGGCTCTCATTCGTAGATCTTTGACAGTCGTTATGGGTAGTCAGAAACCAGAAAGTCTGACAACCAGTCTTACCAAAGGGTATCGTGTCTAGTAACTGGGTTGTAGAGGTCAGATAGGCAGTCGCTCGATGTAAACCACTGCTATTCAGTTGCAACTGGATAGGCGGGAAGCCGACTCCAACATACTCGAGAAAAGGCTAGGCAGATGATGAGGTTCTGAGATAATTACGAACGAACACAAATTCTGCAAAGCGCGGCGGGACTATTTGATTTTTTAATATGTATTGATGGTAGATAGAAATGTGATATTTTAATGTAAAGTAAGGGGATATAAAGTAAGTGCTGGAAAAGTATCTGTAAAAAAGTGCTCAAAACAGAAGGTTCAAGGGGGCAAGTAACTTTTAGGAACATTCGCATTTACATAAAAATGCAACTATTTTCAGTTTCAACTTTTAGACGCCCACTAGCGACGGCTAAGCAGAGGTTTCCTCCAAGCGCGGGTTAAGCCGTAATCGCCTTGCTTGGCCGATGAATGTTGGCGATCGCAGTAGGTGTTATAATAATAATAATAATAATATTATCATTTATTTCGGGTAACTAAAGACCCATAACATATATAGGATGACTGTTATAATTAACAGTGTGTGTACGATACTTAAACACGTGATTGTGTTCATGATAACAAACAACTTTCCCGAAGAAAAAATGTTTTTTGCACTGGTTCACTTTTATCACAATAACACAACAGCCGTATGAAATTCACGCGCGCGCGCGCCTGTGACCTAAAGTGAACCAGTACAAAAAACATTTTTCCTTCGGGAAAGTTGTTTGTTATCATTGACACAATCACGTGTTTAAGTATCGTACATTAATTACCAGTCACCCTATATAGCTTACAGACTATCATACAATTTATAATAAAACCAACAAAAATATTTTTAAACTATTGTACACGAAGAGACGGCGTCGTGTTGCGCTGCGTGGTGTCGCGTAGCCCTCCGCGGAATCGCCGATACACGACACCCTTCGGTCAAAACTCTTCCTTGAGGAAGGTCTCAAGATAATGCGTCAGGACACGCACCACAAATGACTTGAAATTCGTATTGTGGTACGACTCCAACTTCTCGACACTTAAGGTCCAGGTGGTCTTGGCTTGAACATACTCCACGATCTCCTCAACCTTCGTGGGGTGGTGTTATGATACTCAGAAGGACGCTGCTGCCCATCCTCTGGTCAATTTTCCTCTATCGACTTCTACCACACCCACGGGTAGAAATGGGATGGTGCTATTCGTGGCTGGCTCCACACGGCTAGTCAGGCCACTATTTTACAATCTACATTGTTGACAAGCTTTTGACATGGATTATCACTGCGATGAGATTGCAATAAGGTTTCATAAATTTTTAACCGACTTAAAAAAGGAGGAGGTTGTCAATTCGGATGTTTCTTTTTTTTATGTATTTTCGGGTATAACTCTGTCATATATAGACGGATTCGCAAAATTCTTTTTTTGTTCGAGAGGGGTTTATTTTGAAATGGTCCCATATAAATTTTACCAAAATTGATTCAGCCCTTTTTGAAAAAAATCAACATATCCCAAAAAAATACTTAAATGACGTTTTAGCTTCTTCAATCTTTGGAGGACTTACAATCTTTTTTAAGTGTGTCGCCGTTTCTTAATGGATTTGGATATTAAGGCAATACTAAAAAGCTAATAATAAAAAGTTTTTTCAAAAAAAAGGTGACCGCCTTCAAAAACTAAAAAGTTATAAGTTTTTGAAGGCGGTTTACTTTTTTTTTTTAAACTTTTTTTAATTACTAGATACAGGTTTTTGACTATTACATTTGGCGTATATTTTCTACCTGAGCTTCTATTTAAAGAATTTTGAAGTATGATTAAAAGAGCTTTGTCATTACTTTTAACTGGTGAAGCGAATTTTACGCTGAGCGGATCTCCTTAACATTTCTCGTAAGTAACTCAATTTTCTAGGGTCACTGTATTATGTGTGTCATGCTGCCTGTCTACGTAATCTACTTTACCTTTTTCTTATTCATTTGGGCAGATGGGACTTTCCAGAAACAGTTTTTTTTTAAATAATAATACCAGCTTATAATTGTCCCACTGCAGGGCAAAAGCCTCTTCTCATACAGAGAAGGCACGAGCATTGAACACCACGTGCGCTCAAGACGGACTGGTGATTTCAGATTATATTAACTATAAGTCTGTGTTTAAATGTTTTCGAGTAGCGACCACGAACCGGAAGACGCAGCGTTTGTAGGCCTCCCACCTGGGGGCCAAGTCTGATATTTTTATAATTTTGTCATTCCAACACGATCCCATTGTCATTTTGCTAAAAGTTCGTAATCTGCTAAATTCATAATGGTCAATCATTGGTCGGTCGAATTAAAAGCAATATCTGCACAAAGACGTTCGAATGGTAGGTTATTATCAAAGAAACTGTCAAAATTTTAGCAATTAATCAGTTGTCATTTTGTACGAGATTACCATTCTATAACATTTCTTTCAATGGCGTGTCAGTAGTTGACCATTGGAAAGTCATAATGACGCCATTATACCTATTAGTAGATTACCAAACTTGTCAAAATCAACAATTATGAAATCAATGATAGACCATTCTGACACTATTGTAATAGCAGACTTGAGGCCCAGATGGACCGACGACATCGTCAAGGTCGCGGGTAACCGGTGGAAGCAAGCGGCAGGTTGTCGCTCGTTGTGGCGTTGGAGGGGTATTGTGTTACTCAGTAACTGGGTTGTGAAGGTCACATAAGCAGTCGCTCCATGTAAAACACTGGTACTCAGCTGCATCCGGTTAGACTGGAAGCCGACCCAACATAGTTTGGAAAAGGCGTATTTAGCTGCAGATGATATTGACTTCGAAAAATTTTAGAAATTTTAGCGTAAGTTGGTTCGATTTTACATGTCAAAATGAACGTCGTCATTGTAAATCTAAATATGTCTTAGTATTAACTTAGGATATTTATACACTTTTCGAAGTTTAACTTTCTCATAACTTTACGGTCCGGGTTTTTGTATTAAATACACCGCTAGTCACGGGAGGAACCGAACGACGGAAACATCCGAGAGCACCCGAAGTTTGCCGAAACAAAATCAATATAAATACACGTTAAGTAACTTGTGGACTTTCTGGTGTCTGTTTGTCAAATAGGGATAAAAATGTGTGACAGGTTTGGTTGGGCAACAAGATTGTTATTTGTGGAAGAAAATAAACATTATTAAATTTATAATTATTTATTTACCTTTTTTTTGTATCTTCGCACGAGTGGACCACATACATCGTTCCTCATTACCCGAGATTGAGATCAAAAGAGGGTGACATGTCTTGTAATAACAAAAATAAATATTTTGCATTAAATATTTGCATTTAATATGATGCATTAAATATTTGGCCCAGCAATTGTATTAATTGTAAAACTCTTAAGGTGATTTTTCCCAAGTTTGTATACCTGAAATAGGTCTTGTATCAGTGAAATAAAGTTGTCATCTTACAGTTTATGTATGGTACCTAAAACTGACAAAAAATATATCCGTAGGTTAAGACTTACACTAGGTATCATAATTTAGTGAAATTGGCTCTAAGTGAAAAGTTTCGATCGAAAACTGGGAAAGTGAATGTTTGTTTTGAATTTTCATAGTAGAAATGTGCAGAGTAACTTTCTGTAAGTAGGTCTAACTTAAATAAAAATTTGTGATACTAATTCGGTTAGTCGACCCAATAATTCTAAGACAGAACTTCTTTTAAAAAACAATTTATTTTAACTTTGAAAACCCGATTAGTTTTTAATTAACTGTAAAAATAGATTTAACTTACTTTAAAATCAATAAATATTTAGTGTATTGTGTTGGCTAATTACTGACGTCACATTTTGCTATTTCCATACCAAATATGCGGGTATCGCGTTTCGACAGCATACAATTGACATAAAAAGTATATCAATTGATTGGTGATGTCTAATACCCTATTTTGCTTGTATAAAATTAAACCAGAATGCTACAGAATAGGAGTACTTTTACATTGACACGTTTGTGGTAAGTCCACCGAGGACTTATACAATTCGCAAGAAGGCGAGTCATTGAATCCTATTCAATAAACTATGAAGCTAAAGCAAACACATGCATAATGTCCTCCACCCTTCAAAGGGTTCTAGTTATTAACGATCCAACAAGCTGACTGACGAACTTAAACTATAGACTAACTTTGAACTGCCTAAGTTAATATTTGAATAGGCTATGGTTAAATTTAGACTGGCTTATGGTTTTGCAAAACACTATAAACTCTTTTTAACTTTTTGATAATAAAAATAATATCAATCTGTATATCTATACATATAAATAAATAAAATTGAATTACGTTATTAATTAATTAAGTTACAAGAATAATCCCTTCACACCTGAATAAGAGTCTAGCATTGAAACTAGCAAGTGCGCATTCTTTCTTAATTACAAAATAATCTATTTACTCTGAGAATTACAGCCATGACGAAATGGTGAAGGTCTGGCTACTCTGAGCTTTTGGAACATTATACAGAAGCAGCGAAGTAATATTTTTTATGAGACAAAAGACTTGTTTAGAAAGAAACTGTAAGTGATGGGCCATGAAAAAAGCGAACAACCTTTCCTTTTATATTTCGAGATCCACTTTTCGACAAACAATACTATACCTTGCCTTGTTGTTTTCATAAAATGGTTCTTGAACAGGTGTTTTAAGAGTTAGAAATCGCTTTTTAACTGCTGTCTGAACGTTTAAGGTAATCTCGTCTGTTTTTATGATTTTAAAATCTGTAACAAATATATACTAAACTTTTAAATAAAGTCCGTAAGTGGTTGACCACCCATTTCATACCCAGACCTCTTCGTGTCTCGGAACGCACGTAAAGCTGTTGGACTCAGCTGTAATAAGCTCGTAGATCTTTGATAGATATCTTCTGAGATTTGAGATCTGACAACCAGTATCATAGAGTATCGTGATACCCAGTAACTGGGTTATGGAGATCAGTTAGGCAGTCGCAACATGTAAACAAGCAAACATGCAAACATTGGTATTGGGGACCAGAAGCTGACCCCAACATAAAAATTAACAAATAAAACACACACTTTTTTTATATTTAAGGCTTGCGTTTGACAGCAACTTACCTGATAAAACACAACACTTAAAATATGGCTTATTATTTTCCAGGTGACTAATAACTTAAAAGGCGACTAAGCGTTTCTAAAATAACTTGAGGAGCTATAAATCATGACTTGGCGACTAAAACCAGAAAAAGACGGTCGAGCACCCCGAGGTTCGGTTTAAATGCTTACGAAATCTTTTAGAAATTTAGACCCATAAGTCCCCCCTGGGGCGGATCCGACATGGTTAGGTTAGGCTAGAACTGTGAACCGTGCCGCGGCAGCGGCCGCCGAATGCCAGAACCAAATTGCTTTTTACAGCCAATTTAAATTTAAACAAAGCTTACAACTCAATATAAAATTAAAGCAACTCCTACTTTAAACTTAAAATGCTACTTCAGCTGTAGCTGCAAACCTATTATTTTTGCTACCCATTTTAATTATTTTTAAAACCCTAGTTCAGTATATTTTGTCGCCGCGTTAAATACATGGATTAAAATATTACTACTGTTGACCGTAAACCCCAACATATTTGGAAAAATCTAAGTAGATGATGACAGTTTATTCCCGATTCTGCCAAAACTCATTCCCTCTTTCAAAAAATATTACGAACAAACAAAAACCTTTTTTCAATAACAAATAAGCAACAAACACACCTATCAGTATCCTAAAATACGGTAATAAATTATCTGGTCCAACACTCGCCTTGTCTGGGTAATCGATCGGGCGGTGAGTGATGTGCAGAGTTGTTTAGCCACATAATCCAAAGCGTATACGTACGGTAAACAAAAGAGATATATTGTGTACAGGTAGATTATTAGTACGTCTATGTATAACTGTATGCTGTAGAGACTAGTCTGTTTAACTATTATCATCATCTGCCATCTTCTTCATCTTTTCCCAATAGGGTATTACACCCATTTTTTAAAAGTGTCTCAATTTAATTTTGTAGTGCTAAGCGACCAAAAAAATCTCAAAATTTTTATTCAATCGTTAAGTGCCATAAAAACGCATCTAAATTTAACATTTTCAAATTTCGCGCGTAGTTTAACGAAAACGCCTCGTAGTGGACGCCAAGTTGTTCTGTGGAAATGACGACAGTTTGCTCTGTAGTCAAATGAGCTGATATTTTGTATGATTATTGTATATAATTAATTATAAATAATTATAAACATATTTTGTAATAGGTGTAATAATTAAAAAAATACGTTGTTTACGAAAATAATAAAAATACAAAGCCTATACGCGCCAACTGCTTGACTGACAGTTGACACTTTTTTGTTTACACAGCCGTACGACGTTATAATATGGCAGCTACTATTTCATGGTGTTTTAGGACAGACTAAAAAAACTGAAACCTTTGAATTGAATTTTAAAATTTATTTTGTTATTATATGAACTAAAACTAACTTTTTCCGATTGCTTTTTGCCTAAACTATCACAATAATATATTAATAGATTTTTTCTCATGTAGACAAAAATACCCTATTATACAGCGTTCAGTGCTTCTCTTTATTTTATGGTGTTGTTAGGATAACTAGAAGATAGTTTGGTAATTACGCGCAACTCGAGAGCAGGCTACGATTGGTGGTGAATAAACTTTCCTCGAACACACAAATTTATTATTTTAGCACAAAATAATATCACTTTAATCAGAGTTTTTTTGCTTAAATATCTTTGGTTAGACGTACTGAACATCTGTTTTAATGGGACCTTGTATATTGGAGTCGGCTTCAAGTTTAATCGGATGCAGCTGAATACCAGTGTTTTATATGAAGCGACTGACTATCTACCCTCCACCTCTGGACCCCTTCTTCTCAGCCTTTGGTCACCCAATGCTGAGTGTAGGCATCCTGCAGTGCACGCCATTCGCCCCTGCCCTAGGTCTTCCCCATCCAACCTCGTCCAGCAATCTTGACCAGGTCGTTGGTCCACCTCATCGGCTATCAACCTACGCTTCTACGACCAGGCCATTCTAGAACTGTCTTTCCCCAATTGTCATCGGTATAAGCCAATTTATATGGCCTAGTTCCAGAATGTTGAGTCATGTAATTAATTCATGCTGATTGGTTGCGTGTCATGTTCCTTTCATCTAGTTTTTGCTTGCAGTGCAACCATGGTTATGCCTTCTTCTCTTCCATTATCATGACCCTCATAAACTTAATTGAAGACTTTCTTAACCTACACGCGTATTAGGTATCATTCGGTTACCTTCAAAATGGTGGTGCTAAATGGTGCTGATCTACACGTCATGTTCGTGAGCGGGTGCTGTCAGTCAAGATTAGTCATCTCTTAACTGCCATGACTTATATCTATATATTTTGTTCATTGTTTAATATTGCTCTTTACCTACATCGTTAGGTATCACATATATTTATAATGTTACCAGGATTTTGTAAAAACTTATTAAAAGGAGTATACGTAGAGTTTCTTGCTCATTCTTCTCCATAGAGACCTACCTACGGTTTGGAACGGGCTCAAACAAGTTTCAATTGAAATTAATGCTTTGACTTTAATATTTTTTTTTTCCTAATTACACGTAAAATCGTCTTTTGGCTTCCAGCTTCATTGATTACATAATCCGTAGTAAGCGGCGTATTAAACTCAGTTGACATTGAGACACTGATTAATCCTAGTTGCAGACCTCGTCTCTGCAGTAAGATTAAAGCTCTGGAATGGAACTTGGATTTTGTGTTGCAATATTCAAGTGCTGTTTTTGACTGAACAGCACGAAATAAAATCACCTTAAGGCCCTTAGTCTCGTTCAGTACTGAGAAACGGTTACTTTCTAAAGCCTAAACCTCGAAAACGGCTTACCAAAAAGATTTGAAAAAAATATATGTTAAATATCGATATATGTATATCATGTCCAAGTTATGACGTTTTCGTATGACTAATACTTTTGCCTTAAAAAAATACTGAACAACACGATATTTTTTTACTAAAATTCCTTTCAGCTCCTAAATGGCTGTGATATTTGGAAATATTTTTACACTGAAATATTGACGATTAAAGAGACTACAGATTCAATAAAAAATAAATGTAAATCTGTCAACATTTTGCAAAGAAAATCACATATATTCAGATTCCGTACGATAGAGCCGCTCAGCGCGGGCACATATTAGTCGTGCGACAGCACTGAGACGGGAAGGCTGTATCACTCGCTGCTCCCCCGTGTAAATGTGTGAGTGCAAATACACATGAGCTTTTTGTGTACGTGTGCGTAAATAGGCGTTCAAAGAGTAGCTAGCTGATTAGGAACAATTTGTTTGCTTTGTGCGCGGGAACACTATTGTTGATGCTTCATAGAATTATTTTATAATTGATTGTTGTTTATCATGACATTAGAAAATAGTATACACCTAAATTGTTTTTATGGTTACTTAATTAATTTTAAAAAACTATTTTTTTTCTTTAGTTAATAAGTACCTAAGTGAAAATTATTTCTAGCATAATAAATTGTGACAACTTATCCCTGAGGGGGGTTGCCAGCAGGTAGGTAGATAGCCAGGGTCCGTAAATAAAAGCGTTGATAGTTTAGTACACTATTATTTATTGCCTAAATTCCGTGGCCATCACATGTCTTGACTACTGAGGGTAGGTAAAGGGTTGGAACACTGGCCTGAACCGTCTCTGAAGGTGATGCTGGTTCCGTCATCAGCCCCCACCAGGCTTCTAGTTCCAGAATCTTCGGCGGTATATTATTAGCGAAGGGTAGGTGTGATCCTCCTCCAGCAGGGAATCTCAGCTAAATGTATTCTTCAACGCCGGAACCACGCTGTGGCGGAAGCGTGATAGGTAGATTATAAATCCCTAGAGGGATTTCACGAAGTATTTATTAAAATGATTTAGATATAATATGGCCGGAGCCAGCGACACAGCTGTCACCTCCAGTGCTTTTCATCGTACTTTCCGAAACCACAGTAAAGATGAAACCAACCGAATCAACAGTCCGTGGCGACGATCGGCAAGGATCGTTTTAGCGATGCGCGGGCGCATAGAAGCTAATACCTTTTAAGTTATTGCGCACTCGTAGGTTCCGTATAATATTATTTAGTTTTAATGATTTATTTTAGTGTTAGGTAATATTCAAAAGGATTATAATAGGCTAGTTAGGTGTTAATTTATAGGGTTGTGTATAAATAATATGGTTTTAAGTGTACTTAGGTTATTTTTACTAGTGATTATTATACTAAACTTCTATACTTGTAAAGTGCAACGTTACAAAATAAATTAATAATGACTAATCATTTTTTGGCGACACTGCTGGCGCAGTGGTTTAGCGATTAGCTGCTGCGCTCCGTGACACGGGTTCGATTCCCGCACGGAACAAATATTTGTATAACCTACAGATCTTTGTGCAGCGGTCTGGCTGTTTGTGTATGTGAGTTTATATGTTTGCACCCACGATACCAGAGAAATAACTAGTGTAACGTATTTTATGGAAAAAAAAATCAACACGACGGGATTTTTGATCTTCGGCCAGAGAAGGAGGTTCATCGCGAAGCAAGCTTCTTAGGGTCAAGACACATCAGAATGGCAGCGCAGCGGCCGGCAGTTTTGATGGCAAACCATTTTCAACTTTATCTTTAAACGTCAAGACTATCGCTTAAAGATTTGCGTGCGTCGAGCGGCAGCTCGTGGCGCCGGGCGGCTCTGCGAGCCGATGACCGCCGAAGCGATACTATGCTTTGAGGTTTAGAGATAAAGTTGAAAATGGTTTGGCAGCAAAACTGCCAGCCGCTGCGCTGCCATTCCGGTGTGTTTTGACCCTTGGGGTGTTCATGCATCACATGCATGATATGGGAAACTGCCTTTGATCAGTAATAATCATCACAACAAGGTAAATTTTACGAAAGCACTGAAGGCGAAAATGAGTTCGAAATAAAATCCACGATGGCGGCTAGAATAGTTTACGAAATATACTTTATGGGGGTCGTTTCCATGGTTTTCGAGGGCGCTGATGCCGAAAATGAAGTCGAATTCAAAATCCAAGATGGCGACTATACATTTTATGAAATGGGCGTCAAGGGTGTCGTTTGGTTAACTGTAACCAAATAGAAAACTTGTAAGTACTGTCTGGAAACCAAACATAATTACTGGATAGTTAAATACCTATCCATGGTCAACTAACCATATGGACTCCTCATAGAAATACATTTGCTGGTTAGGTTATTTACTTTCACCATTTCTTAGCGAATTTGGATGAAAGGAAGTAGGTGCTAAAAAGATAACCGCCTTCAAAATTTAAAAAGTAATAGGTAATATACCTTTAGCACAGAACGCATGACTTTAGTTTCGAAAGTCGGCGGTAATACAAAACAACAAACAGAACCAAAGCCGTCGACTTCCAAGACTGAAGTCATACTTACCTATGTTTTCTGAAGTTGTTTATCACTTTTTAGTTTTTTTTAAAGCGGTTGTATTTTTTTGCAAAAAAAGTTTATTTGTCGTAAGAATTTGTGATTACCTAGTGGAAGAATCAATAATTAACTCATATAATGCTGGCACTTCACATGGCGTATTTGTGCAAATATTCAGCATATTTGGATAATACAAAATCGACTTTATTTCACATTCCTAGGGCACATTTTGTATTATCCAAATAAGGCGAATATTTGCAATAATATGCCATGTGAAGTGCCAGCATAACAAAAGTCCAACTATAGCAAGATTTTAGGGTTTTTTTTTACTTTAATTTCATAGTTTCGTACCTACTCAAAATAGCAACATTTAATCTGAATATTTATTGGTCATTTAATTACTCAATTCCAATTTATTTTGAAATATACAAGTAGGTATCTACTTCCGTATTGTTTCATTATTACCTACAGTGAAACTATCCATTTCTAAATAAATTAATTAAATATTATCCAAACGTAGGCAGCAACGTACGTAAGGTCGCGGTCGGGCGTGCGTGTCTGTTGTCCGCATATTATTCTGTGATCGGAGTAAGCGGGACAGGGATGCGTACTACTGCGTACGTAGCAAGCGCTGGTGTGTGTGTAAACCGCGCTAGAACTCCAAGGCCATTGACGAGTCTAATCGCCTTAAACTGAAAATTTTCTCTTTCAAAAAAAGGTGTTACACGAAAACGCGATAAAGGAGAATTTCTTCTGCATCGTGGGTGCGTTGACAAACATATCATCAGACCTGGAATTTACTGCGTGCTGGCCATGCAAATATTTAGTATACATCATCACCATCAGCCGAAAGACGTCCACTGTTGAACATAGGCCTCCCATGTTCAACAGTGGACGTCTTTCGGCTGATGGTTTTCAGTTCATAGAACCTTATCACCGGCGGCTTGCTTTTTTATTATAAATATTTTTAAATCGTACTGTCTCACTGCAGGGCTAATTAAGGCCTCCCTCCATTCCTTCCATAGGTCTCGATTTCACCAACGTCTTGCGAATTGTTAAAATAGCCGTCCAAGTCATCTCTCCATAATATCCTTTGTGGTCTGTCGCGGCCCCGTCTCGCCACTTAGGAGCACTAATTTTGGAAATGCATAAATATTAACTACCTACCCCTAACGGCCTTCTTGGAAGCTATATGTTGGAGCCGTTTGAGCTGGAAACTCAAGGGCCATGGGGTCCGTGTGCCCATTTTGTTTTACGGGATATCGCCAACTGGCTGGTCGACTCTTCATGTGACCCATAGACTGGTCTATTCTTGGGTGAAAGAATCAGCATTGCCATGTAACGCGGCGATGCTGCCAGCGTGTTTATGCACGTCTCCCGTTGAGAGCGATGTGGACGATGCCCCTCTCTTTTTCTTGGAATTGTACATACTATTACTATTTGTATAAGTTACGCCTGTTGTGCTTGAATGGTTAGGCAAAGGTGTACCTATAGTACATACACATTACACCAGTTATGTAAAAGTCCCATGCATTATAGGGCCAGCCTTTTTCTATCAATCGGGCACAATACTATCTAGTACTCTGCCTGCCTAGCTGCCTGCCTGTCCTAACTGCTACTGAGAATTTTCTGAAAAATCCGAATAACACTTTGCTCGAAAAGATAATCGAATTCAGGATCTCATGCCCTGCAGCAGCGCTTGTGACCACTAGAACAACGTGATCCTTCAATTCCTCCTGTTATTTCTTTTGAAATTGGCGAAAGAGTGTGCATAGTGCTATTCATTATTACCACTTCAGCTTACAAACTTGAAGTCTACTGTTGGACATAAGCCTCCACCATGGCGCGCTCTTTTTCCCAGCCTTCTGCTTTCCGCATCCAGCCACCACCGGCTACTTTCATCAGATCATCGGTCCATCGGGCTGGACGGCGTCCCGTAGTACAATTGTCTAACCTAATTTCTGTTCTGTCTCCTGCTTGATAATGATGGAAGGGAAAATATCGTTTTTTTTTTCGTACTCCTCCGCTATTCTTTTCTGATAAATTTCGTTGCGGGATCCAAGACAGTTGAATCATTTCTCCGGGACTCGTCGAGTTTCTTTGTTTCGGCACTTTTCTGGTGGTCGCCACTGTTGATGAGTAGTAGGGCGGGCCTGTCCCGCTAAAAAACATGCGATACTTAATTTATTGTCTTAAAATGATTTCTTTGTTTGTGAGACGAAATCTGTCAAAATACTGGTCCGATATCAAAAAATATTTGATTAATAGAAAGCTAGACTACTTTCAAGTCTCGCTATATTTTATGGTACCTATACTTGCGGTCTATGCGGACGGAGTCGCAGGCATAAGTGAGAACGCAAAATAATAAGTTTTAAAGTAATTTAATTTCAGCACTAAAATCCATCTAATGCCACATTTAACACATTCGAGACTAATTAACGGCATTATTGAATTGTCAGTTCACTAATTTATGGCACTTCAGTTCAATGTGGTTTGTCTGCATCTGATTGGTTTGTTGACTGATCTAGTAATTTATGACTTAAGACATTTAAGTGTGAATCTTAACGTTTAATCTCATCTATAAAGACTAATCTATACTTAATATTATAAAGCTGAAGAGTTTGTTTGTTTGGTTGAACGCGCTAATCTCAGAAATATTTTTGTGTTGGATAGTCCATCTACCGAGGAAGGCTATTGACCCATGCGAAGCCGGGTCGGGTCGCTAGTAGGTATTACACATAAACGCAAGAGAAACAAATGCTTAGCTGGCATTGATTTTATTTTCACTTCGTGTTCATTTTCAATCTCTTTTTTACTGACCACACTTTCAAGTTTATGACAAATAGTCCGTTCTCTATATTGGAAAGGCAGTGAGTAGGAACTCATTCTTTACTTGCTACAATGTCAGTAAAATATTCATGGTTCGTTGTTATACATCATTGTCGGTGAATTGATAGAATGGAAGATAAAAAGTTTAGTGGTGTGGTAAATGGAATAGAAATGTATTATTTATTGGTGATGGTGGAACATATTATATCTCTTCTTTTGTATTATTTGTCTTCACAACCGTTGTTTGACTAGTAGAAAATACCTAAGGCATCAAGTCCCCCTTTGTAGGTTATACCTTTGTGCATAAAATATAAATAAAAAAAATAAAAAGCTTTTCCAAAAAAAAGAAAACCGACTTCAAAAATTATTTTGTATTGCCACCGAGTTCCAAAACTAAAGTAATCTGTGTTCTGTGCTAAAGTTATTTATCACTTTGTAGTTTTTGAAGACGGTTTTCTTTTTTTTACTTTTTCTTTTCCGCTTTTTAGTATTGCCTAACATCCAAATCCATTAAGGGGCTGTTAAACGACTTTTACAGATTTTAAACTGACAATCACGTCTAAGTGTGCAGTGTAAAAGATTTGACAAAAATATATGATAAACTAGAACATTCTCTTAATCATTTAGTAAGTGAATATTTTTAATTATATTCATATTATATAGTTTAATTAACACGTGAAGTTGTGTCTGACGCGGACATAACATTGACAATCACACAAAATCTACCAGGTATAATTAAACGAAACTTACACCATCTTACAGACAATTTTATTATCTATCTTTATGTATACGCCTTTTTTTTAATTTTGAAAGAATACTACTTTTATTTAATTTTTTGACTAAACTTTGAGAGTTTTGGACGCAGAACTGATGCAGAACGGACGCACAGACACAACTTCACGAGTTAATTAAACTATTTAATATGAACTTATTCAAAAATATTCACATACTATATGATTAAAGAGAATTTTTTAGTTTAACATATATATTTTTTTCAAATCTTTTACACTGCACACTTAGACGTGATTGTCAGGTTAAAATCTGTAAAAGTCGTATAATAGCCCCTTAAGAAACGACACACCTAAAACAGTGATTGTAAGTCCTTCAAAGATTGAAGAAACTGAATCATCTATGTATCTTTTGGACATTTTGTTGATTTTCTCAAATTAAGCAGGTTCATTACGATACAAATTATATGGGACCATTTCGGAATAAACCCCTATCGAACAAAAAACAAATTTTGAAAATCCGTCTATATATGAAAAAGTTATGGCCGAACATACATAAAAAAAAATACAAGCATCCGAATTGATAACCTCCTCCTTTTTGAAGTTGGTTAAAAATAAATATTATTGAGTGTTTAGTCCGACACTCAATCCACATCTGGGAAGAGACTCCGTTGGGAAAAGACAGTATTTCCCAAATAAGTTGGGGTCGGCTTCCAGTCTATCTAGATCACGAAGTATAATACTTACTTCGTGATCCAGATACAGTTGAATACCAGTGCTTTACATGGAGCGACTGCCTATCTCACCTCCACAACCCAGTTACTAGGTAACACGATGCCCCTTGGTGTTGTTCGACACTAATTTGATTATTTATTTACGCAACACAAATGTATTGTCTGTAATCTATTTTCTGTTGCGTAACAAAGAGTATTAAAATTTAGTTCTAGACTAGATTCCTATGTGTTGTACACAGCGTGACTATTATAAAAAAGCGGCCAAGTGCGAGTCGGACTCGCCCACCAAGGGTTCCGTACATATACGTTGTAGGTACATATCCATACTTCTATACTAATCCATACCTACTATCCATACTTTAATCTACTTAATATTATAAATGCGTTTTTTGCGACATAAACGGCCGTATCTTTTTTTCACGTTAATATAGAGGGTTGATTTTTTTACAGCATCAAGGGACTGTAGACTTGAATACTCGTATATGGTTTTAATTTCAACTCGATACCTCCACGCGTTACCGAGTTAAACGGTCTTGACAGACAGACAGACAGACAGACGGACAACAAAGTGATCCTATAAGGGTTCCGTTTTTTCCTTTTGAGGTACGGAACTCTAAAAAGTAAACAAGACTGTAAGAAAAGTGAATGATAAAAACTAATTTATGTGAGTATCCTACGGTACAGTTTTTTAGCATTTTAACATAATTATATTTTGCTTATCATCGGCAGGTTGCCGCTCGTTGTGTCGCTCTATGGGGAGGCCTATGTTCAATAGTGGACGTCTTTCGGCTGATGATGATGATCATCATCATCATTAATCATCACCATCATCATCATGTCAACCTACAGACGCCCACAGCTGCTGAGCATAGGTCTACCCGAAAGGGGGGTTAAGAGGTAATCGCCATGTTTGGCCGATGCATGTTGGCGATTGCAGTAGGTGTTATGGTACTGAAAACGACGCTGCAGCCTATCCTTTGGTCAATATCCCTCTGTCGCCTTCTACGATACCCACGGGTAGAATACCACCACCCCATGCTAAGTATTCGCAGCTGGCTCCGCACGGCACGGGTGGGAAGTAAAGCATTCGATCCACCCCTACTCCTCGAGAAAGGAAGTTTGACGTTACTGGTTATCTTCCGTAGATTATCTGGGTTATCGATGTACTACTAGACTCACTCACGCAACACAAAATAGACACACTCACTCACTCACTCACACACACACACCCACTCACTCACACTCTTTTTTTTTTCTTTTTTTAATTTGAGGCAGGAGTGGAAAATCCTCATGGACGCCCAGACTGGCCCATAATTGAAGGTAGTGCCGGACTCTTACCGGCTAAAACCACACTCCTGCCTGAGCATGGGCCCCTGATACTGCTTTTGCAGGGATTTTGTTTACGGCTATGTTAATTTGTTTCTTTTATTTACGTTTTGTTTCTGTTATTTACTAGTTTAACAAAAAAAAAGACCACACTCACACACTCACTTACCCACACTCACTCTCTCTAAGTTCTACTAGTAGTAGTACTTTGCCCTGTATGAAACTACCTCAGGGCAAATAGGCTGCTGTCTCGTCTGCCCCCATGCAGGCTTACAGTAGACTATTTATAACTCCTTTAAGAGCGCGTATTCGATTCGTGACGAAAACTTCATGTTTTTGCGTTTTGCCCAGAGCAATATCGTAATTATGTGAGCAGATTATTTAAAGACAATTTACAGATTTAGAAAGATTAAGTCTTGATTTAGACAGCTACAGAGTAAAAGTATAATTTTTAATTATGGTTTTTTAAAGCGTAGACAATTTTTTCATATCTTTTTACGAAAATAGACGTCAGAGTTAATTTTCAGGACGAATACAACCATTACAATATGCCAAAATGTTTTGTTTTATGCGTTTTTTCAACAGTATATACAGTCATAAAGACAGTAACAGAGCCAAAATTACGAAAATAATACTATTATGTATTAAAAAACAATGTTGAAAAAGTAGAAAATCGGTTCACTTTGACAATTTTTTTTCACCAGTATTTGAATATAAACATAACTGATATATTTATTTTATGAAAGTAAATATTATGCTTAATATACATAATATTTTTCAGTCCGTTATACGAACTCATTTATTTAAGACAATTATTTTAAAAAGCACTGTAAAACATCGCGCGCTGTCGTTTGCCGATCAATTTCAATGATTCGTGCTTATTTCGTGCATAATTTTTTTCCTGATGCACACAAACAGACCATTGTATTGTACTACTGTGTGTCAATGCTGCTACGCCGTTCTAGCAATCGTTTAGATTTTGAGTTGCGCTAAATCGAATACGCGCCCTTAACAAGAGAGGCTTATTGATAGATCGGGAGAAAGAGAGGCCGGTTATGACGGTTGTGTGTGACCGTACGCTGCCGTTGTTTCAGTACGCTTTGTATACTGTAATAGCAACGCAGATAGGTCAGCTGTATGACATGTGAAGTTTACTTAGAACATTGAAAAAAAGAGTTTTGTATCTTCTATATCTCTGTAATGGATATATTTCAAGGTATGGTCAAAAACAAGAAAATATCACAATGAAGCAGAGACATTTAACTTACGGCTGATGTGTGTTTTTTACACTTGGTATAATTTCCTATAGAATTGCCGGATCATTCCCATATGTTACGAATCGTAACGTAGGTGTTTTCCGGCGTCGGATAAACATATTTCACGCTTCATACGGTAACAGATAGCGGCAGCAACAACTCATGGCGTCTATACGTCCGCCCAGTGATTTATATGGGGAAATGTTTCTGTTAATTTCGTTTATTTTTCAGGTTGTTGATTTAATATCGGCTAAGTCCATATTGAGAGACTAGCGATCGGACCCGGCTTCGCATGGGCCTATAGTCTTTCTCGATAAATGGACTATCCAACACAAAAATATTTTTTCTATTCGAACCTGTAGATCCTAAGATTAGCGCGTTCAACCAAACAAACAAACTCTTCAGCTTTATAATATGAATGGTAAATAGTTTATATAGTATACCATATAGTATACAGGATGACTTTGAATAAATGCGACAAAAAGAAATGGGAGCTTCAGTTACAGTAACATAGATATTATAAACAGTATTTTCTACAATCTAAGTCGTTAAAAAAAATTACGTGATTATCGTTTTAAAATGGCCCATTGATGTTATTATCTTTATTTAAGTACGAATTATCGGTATTACAGCAAAATAATTATTATGCAAAATAAATAAGAAAAATTAAAGTATCAAAAAATTTTGTCAGACTCATCGCAGTGCTCAATAATCGTCTTGGAGTACTCATGTTATTAAACGTTGCCGTTCATAGCGGTCATTTACCTAGTTTTGCCTATTTTTAGTGTAAGTATCGCGCGACGTTGCCAAACCTCGCATGAGCGCCAGCGCTGACATCCCTTCCCGTGCGCGCGGGAAAGAGATGCGCGGGCGGCCGGGCGGACGGGGGCGGCGCGATTCATTCATAGCGAGAATGTACCTAAATCGTGCCCACTACACGAAAACTGTAGTATGCGAAATTCTTTGATACTTTAATTATTTTAACGTTTTTCGTAACACTGATAATTTATAGTTTAATTTTACATTTGATATGTTCTAAACATAATATTATTGTATATTTAAATTTGTCGCATCTATTCAAAGTCATCCTGTATATTATTATATAAATAGCTTAATATAGCTTTCTTTTTTTTTTATTGTACGTGTAAATATTGTATATTTGTTACTTATAAATAAATAAAAAATTAACTAACTGCTTAATATAATAAAATAAAGATATAATAAACTTATTTTAAGTTCTTTATATCTAATTCCCTCCAATAAAATCAGAAAGAGACAGATATTAATAAGCCCTGTCAATTTTAGTTGATCTAAAATATTCGTTCATACAATTATAGTTGTCATTTCCGTACGTATTTATTAAAAACACGGTGAAGTTCAAGGAAAAAACTAATTTGACATCAGTCTCTAACTTAGTTTTTATTTGTCGCCGTCCTTTTCTTCAGCTGCCTGGTAGTAAGAGATGACTATTTTCCAATTTTATTTTAGTTTGTGAACAATGGTATCGGCACTATTGTGTGTAAAAAGACACTCAATGAAGTCGAAACTAACATGCCTTTCCTATAATTGCGACATTTTTTTTTGTTCAGGTACTTATCTAGGAACAAAGTCAAAGTCAAAGCATTTATTTCAATTAAACCATTTACAGGCACTTTTGAATTGTCAAGAAGCTAGTTGCTCGTTTTACACACACTCTTTTAAAATCAAGTTTTTACAAAATACTGCTTACATTATTCTTGTTGCTTCTATATGTGAAAACAATGAAGGTAATCTAGAAATACAAAATATAAAAAATAATCAAGATAAAAACCATGGCAGTTAAGAGTTGACCAATCTCTACTGACAGCGCCCGTTCACGAACATGACGCGTGAATCAGCACCGTTCAGCTCAACCATTTTGGAGGGAGCTGAATGATCCACGCACGCGCCACCATCAGCGAGCCTTCATCTACGGAGAATTTGAAGACGAAGGATTGTCATAAAACAAGTTTCAATATCTGGGTTGCATTAATTTGACCCCAATAATGATGGGAAGAGACAAAGACAAAGAATTAATAATATTTGGGTTTACATTGCCTCACACTAGGATGTTTTCCTGTGTCGTGGGAGCTTTTACAAACATATAAACTCACATACACGAACAGCCAGACTCGGATCAACTATCTGTAGGCCATACTGGCATTAAATTTGTTCCTTGCGGGAATCGAAACCGCGAAACGTGTTAACCGCTACGCCGACCACCGTCCTGTAGGTCGATTCTGTAAAATTCAAACAACAACTCGCATCACACATCGCTATTCACTCTCACTTCGCATAAGGTTTAAAATGACCTTGATATATTTGACACTTTGAATCGGGTTCGAGTGCGAAGTGAGCGTCAAAGTGACGGGGAAATTACCTTACAGAATGCCACTTCTTACGTCATCTCATACTTTATCTGTCAAAATCTCCCTGTCAATTTAGTTCAACTCACTGACACGCTCGCAAGGGTGGAGCTAGTGTAAATTCGTACTATCAATCAAGTTTTTAGAATGTTGGCATTCTAAAAACTCGGTTGAACTCGGCGAGTTGAAACTGAATCCGCTGTGAGTTTCTCAATTGGTTAAGAAACTCACAGCGGATTCAGATTTGAAGTTTAAAATGAGGTCTACAGAATCACACCCCTGTCGTGTTACAACTTAATGGTTATAACTAAACTTTAACTTAATACTGTAACCTAATAGTGTTATGCGTACCTACGTTACATTGCGCACTGAACAGCCATTTATCGGACCAAATGTAAAAGTCCTTTTCGTATACTGTGGCACTTGGTAATTAACGGCTATGTATTGTGTATTTTTTTGACCCGGTAAAGGTACCTATTTAAAACATGTTATTTAGAAATGATCATGTCAACCTTTAGACGCCTATTTATTGGAATAGGTCTCCTTAAGGAGGATTTCAGCCGTAATCGCCATGCTTGGCCGATGCATGTCATGTTAGAAAGGATAAATAAAAATATTCTTGAAGACATTAAGGGTTAGTTACGTGACTGTCAAGTCAACTTTTGAATAAGTAAAGGAGCTTGTCAATTCGACCCGCATGTATTTTTTATGTCACTTCTGCTAACATTTCCATATTCTGACCCAGAAATCCTGATAAGTTCCATAAATTTAAAGGTAACATTTCATGAAAGCAATAAAACCGTCCACGGACGATTTGTATGCGCGTCGCTGTTACGCAACAGTGGGAACAAACCTTTATTTAAAAAAAGAGCAATAATATTGAACACAATAGGCTTTGATACAATTAGGATAATGGTTTTTGTTTTACCGAATATTGAGGTGTGTGTTAATTAAAAACGGGGTAGACAAAAAATACATTTTTGTTTACAAAAGCAATATTATGTTGCTTATCAGAAAATATTAATAAATTGTTGAGAATCCCCACTATACTATATTATTTAATTCGGAGCTCGTGGCTAAGTTAAAGTCGTACAGATCGGTCGGTCAAAGGTTAAGCTACGCTAACCGCGGTCGGTCTGTGGATGGGTGACCATCCCTTTCATACCGAGTTCCCTCCGAGCCTCGGAAAGCACGTAAAGCCGTTAGCTCCGGCTGTCATTTGTAGATCTTTGGCAGTCGTTATGGGTATAGTCAGAAGCCAGAAAGTCTGACAACCAGTCTTACCAAGGAGTATCATGTTACCCAGTAACTGGGTTGAGGAGGTTCGATAGGTAGTCGTTCCGTGTGAAACACTGGTATTCAGCTGCATCCGGTTAGACTGGAAGTCGACCCCAATATACTTGGGAAAAAGCTAGGCAGATGACGAATATATTATTTAATTCAAGTAACAAAGACCCATACCATATATACCATATATAGACTAACATACATAACTATAGCACACTAGCTGATCCGACACACGTTGTCCTGTCAATAGATTTTTCAATTTTCTCAGCGTTTAAACCTTCCCTGGACTTCCACAAATATTTCTAGACCAACATTAGCCAAATCGGTCCAGCCGTTCTCGAGTTTTAGCGAGACTAACGAATAACGATTTATTTTTAGGGTTCCGTACCTCAAAAGGAAAAAAACAGAGCCCTTATAGGATCACTTTGTTGTCTGTCTGTCTGTCAAGACCCTTTATCTCAGGAACACGTAGAGGTATCGAGTTGAAATTAAAGGTCCCTTGAAGCTGTGAAAAATCATACGTTCTCTATCATGACGAGCTGCAGTTAACACGATGGCAACCGCACCAAGAACGCCCTGAAGTTGACGTTGCGAAGTGAGTCGAAGTCAAAGCATTTATTTCAATTAAACCATTTACAGGCACTTTTGAATTGTCAAGGAGTCGGTCAGTTAGTCAGAGTCGTTCTCAAGTTTTAGCGAAATTAACGAACAACGATTCATTTTTATTATATAGATAGATAGATAGACCCCATACCATGTGGCAGTAGAGAAAAAAAACCCACTTTACGTGTAGAAAAGACCGTGTAGAAACCTACCCCAAAAAAATATTGTTTTCAAGATTTTATTACACCACGTTGCACGTTGTCGGCGTGACTAATATTTCTGCTAGGTTCCTCCTATGGAACCCTACAATAACCGAACTAAAATGCACGAATAAAGAAAATTTTCTTGTATAAAGCCTGAAATATTGAGAATTTCCATCGCAGTTGATGATAGGGATTATTAGCTCATATATACCTCACTTTCACCTCACTTCTTTACTTATTCTGGATCTGGCTGTTTCTGTATGTGAGTACCTATATATGTTTGTAAACGCACTCACGATACAAAAGAAATTCTTAGTGTGAGGCGATGTTGACCTTCTCTGTCGTTACTTTACCAAAATATACCAAGAGAGATTTTCAGAATAAACACTCTGGAATCGGATTTCAACATCGCGTAGTAAAATCCATTGCCATTTTAAGTCACGTCTAACTTTGCCCAGATGACAGGCAAAGTTAGTCAATATTTCATTATCATAGCCAAACTCGTAACTGTTATTGTAAATTAGTTGAAATTATCTTTGAGAAACAGGTAATAGAAGCAAAGGAAGTAGTGGTGTACGGTAATCCTATTCGGATATCCGCGCTACTGGATTATCCGCCAAAGAACCCGAAACGGATTTATGCTAGCTTTACTGGATTAAGAGATTTTTGTACCGTGTGAAGGTATTGAATATTAAATAAGTAAGTACATAACGTACGTTTACGATCTAAAGAATTTAAGGTTCATGTCGTAATTTTAGGTTAGGAAATACGCATTGCGTCTTTTTGCGTATGTACGTTTTGAAACTTGACCATAATAAGGTTTTTTTCCCCTGGTCTCTACTGTCTCACCGCTGGGTAAAGGCCTCCTCAAGCACAGTACGGCCGACGTATCTTGGCGGTCCTGTAGTTTGATTAGCTGCGCAGTAGACAATTTATTTCCTAAAAGATCCATTCCGCAGCCAAACAGCTAACTTCAGGACCGCCAAGATACGTCGGCCGTACTGTATTTCCAGGCATTCTTTCCCCGCGCCCCATCAAACTAGCCCTCGTAGTACTTGGCCAAGTTAACTCGCCATCTCTTTCTCGGCCGTCCACGATGCCGTCGTAGTTCATCGACAGACAATAGAAAATTCTATATATTACTAGCTGACCCGACAGACGTTGTCCTGTCCCGATCTACCTGGGGGATGAAAAGGGGTGGAAAAATGGGGATGAAAAATAGATGTTGGCCGATTCTCAGACCTACCCAATATGCACAAAAACTTTCATCAGAATCGGTCAAGCCGTTTCGGAGGAGTACGGTAACGAAAACTGTGACACGAGAATTTTATATATTAGATAACGCAAGACTAACACAAGTCTAAGATGCCGTTGGTTAAATATAAGTTTAACAGTGTCTAGTACCAATATCCAATATTTTGTGAGAGTATTTGAGTTAAGAGTATACCTACAAAAAAATCGTAGGTCAAATATTCCTGATAACTGGAAAACTTGGTATTCCTGTCACAGCTGATGAGAATAACGATTGTATTTTACCGAAAATAAGCTATTTTACAAGTTAATATTATGTATATGGAATCATCGAGCCCAGAAATACACTATCAACCCAGCTTAGATTTCTCATTACACAAACGACACCGCATTTCTCGGATCTATATCCGACTTCAGCGGATACAATTCTCATCACATACAATTCTTTAAATCTCAACATCTCATTCAAGCTTTGGAATCCGCATTACAGAGTCTATATCCTCGGCTTTCATAGTCAATATCCGCCAAAGCACATCACTACTGCTAACAATACGAGATAATCGCGTTAACGAGTGTTGGTTCCTCCCAGGGAGTGGAGGAAGGGGGAGGCGAACAGTTATTTCCCCTGTTCCCTTTTATAGTTCTTCTTTTGTTTTGACAGATAGATTGTTGTTGTTTCGTAATTTAGAAATTGTTCACGCGGATTTTAGGCGTCGGCGTCGTATATTTAAGATGGTGTTGGATACAAATCGCTTTGTTTACACTGCTGATTGGGCTGTAACCAACTATGTTGGATATTTTGTTATTAGGGGGCGGTCTATTCAAAATCATTGTCTAAGTCGATGAATCACAGTTGGGAAGGATAGTCAAAGCTTACTATCAAAGCTTACACTTAACTGTCAAGGATGTACTCTCACAGTGTTTTTGGAACAAAGTTCCCTAACGTGGCTTACGAGTAGAGCGAATTAGTAGAAATCATCACGTAACGAAATGCGTGTGTATATGTGTGCGTATATCGAGCCGCTGCGGCACACTCGCCTGATCGTGATAATTATATTATGATTTTTATATTTTTTCTTTTCGTACAGACACGTACGTAGGAACTTCGTTCCTTACGGGGGTCCCCCGACCGCACAGTTTTTTTATTATCTAAAGTAGTTATTAAGATTCGATATTCGATTCTCAGGTCGGTCGAAATGTAATTGGGTTTGTAAAACTGGCGAAATGTAGGTGTATTATACACCTCTGTGTACAGTTGACTGTATTTTTAAAAAACACTCTCGTACAATGATACTGAAAAAATTGTGGAACCTTAACTAGTGCTAATACACCACATATACACACACACACAAACCACAAATACACACACACACACCACAAATACACACCACACATACACCTCACATACACAACCCACACTACACCTCTGCATGCTACATTTTTATTAAAAAAATTATACCTATACTATTTCTCATACTATTATGTCTGGGACATTGTTTTCTAATTGCTACGACACAGTTATAAACTTTTGCGGCTATCATCGTTTTCTATGTCACTATTTGCCAACTGTTTTTATGTTCCTAAATAAACCTTTTTATTTTTATTTTTTTATTATTTACCTCTGTACACCCTTTTGGCTTCACAAAAGGGTGAAGGGGAGGGGGGGTAGTAAAATATATAATAATATATTACTGGAGAAACACTGACTCTCAAGTTACAGGCACAAAACGTAGTTGGCCAGGGAACCTGTTTCTGTGTACAATGTATGTTATGAATAAAGTTATAATCATTTGTTTATTTTATATAATGTTACAGCTAAAACCCGAAGTGCGGCTACATCTAGTTTTAACCGGTTAGAACTGGATGTAGCCGGTAGCCGTTGGTTAAACATAGGTGTATCCTACTTATCTTCAGTTCGAACTAGGTTTAGCCTACATTATAGCTAATGGCTTCAGGGTGCTGTTGAGGTTGCCTCGGTTCTGCAGCGCGTCTAGTATGTTTGCTGTTGCACGAACTGACGACTTTTACGCCATTTTAAGAAAAAAGACCGCATCCTTAATAAGCAGAGTGAGGGCGAGCAGCAACAACATTTGAACAACAACAACATTTGAAAGCCATAGCCGAGCAGAATGATGCACTTATATTCAAACGTGCTGTCAGGTTGCTTGTGCGGCAGGGGTAAATGTAAATTGTCTTATTAACCCCCGACGAAAAAGAGGGGTGTTATAAGTTTGACGTGTCTGTGTGTCTGTGTGTCTGTGTGTCTGTGTGTCTGTGTGTCTGTGTGTCTGTGTCTGTCTGTGGCACTGTAGCTCTTTAACGGGTGAACCGATTTGAATGCGGTTTTTTTTATTTGAAAGCAGGTTCTCTAGCGATGGTTCTTAGACATGTTTCATCAAAATCGGTTGAGCCGTTTTAAAGTTATCAGCTCTTTTGTTAGCTGCGGTAGGAATCTTATTATAAAACCAAACTAAATTACGTTTAAAAATTTTAAAATAAAATAAAATTAAAAATTTTAAAAAACCCCCAACGCAGAACATAAAAGCGATTATGTAAAAAGTCAAAAATAATATCTTTTGTTGAGCCATCAAATGTTTGTTCGTTGAAATGGCGCTATATTGTCGCGGCGGGGTACCGCTAAGTTTAAAGCAATAACTAAATACCTAATAGCGAACTGATGGTAACTAGATTTGCAACAAGATTTACAACTAGATTAGCAACAAAAATTTGATAATATCGAAGCAAATTGGTCGGAAATGCTGGTAAATGACACATGGACAGTGAATGAAATTAAGGGACTTAAGCGGTACCCCGCCGCGACATTATAGCGCCATTTCAACGAACAAACATTTGATGGCTCAACAAAAGATATTATTTTTGACTTTTTACATAATCGCTTTTATGTTCTGCGTTGGGGGTTTTTTAAAATTTTTAATTTTTTATTATTAAATACTAACCCTTAGTTCATAAGTTTTTTACTAACCAGTGGACCTTTGTTGTCAATTTAAATAAATAAATAATTGTTATAGCGGCTAGAACTAGGCGCAGCCGCTCACCGATGTCATGAGCACCCAGAGGTTTGGTTAGGTTCCTTTAAACCCTGCAGACAAAAATAGGAACCCCGCGCAGCGGGGCTCCGTCAATCTGACGTCGACCGTCTTCTTCTGCTCAATGGTTTGGTGCCTCAAACATTTTTTTACCATTTAAACTTTCCCTGGACTTCCACAAATATTTGAAGAACAAAATTAGCTAAATCGGTCCAGCAGTTCTCGAGTTTCAACGAGACTAACAAGCAGCAATTTATTTTTGTATTTAAAAGAAGTTTATAATAAGTACTACATTTTAAATCTTATATATAAAAATCTTCTGTGCGTGTGTATGAAAGTGAACTCCTCCTAAACGCCTGGACCAATTTTGATAAAATTGTTTGTGTGTGTTCCAGTGGATTCGAGAATGGTTTAGATTCACAATTGGACCCCGTAGGTGGCGCTGTAGTCGGGTCTTTATTTATTTTCAGGGCAGGACAACGTCTGCCGGGCCCGCTAGTATTTGTATAAAATTAAAACATTAATCTATATATATAAAAGTCAAAAGTGATTGACTGATGTATCAACGCACAGGCCAAACCCTTAAGGCTACAAAATTGAAATTTGGTACACGTATTCCTCATATGACGAAGCCATCCAGCAAGGAAGGATTTTTCAAAATTTAACCCCCCAATGGGGTGAAATAGGGGATAAAAGTTTGTATGAAACTAAGGTAGTTAGGTAAATTGATAGGGGATAACTTACCTACCTAGTAAGTTGGTAGGGTAGGTAGGTAGGTAGATAGGGACAGGACAACGTCTGTAGGGTCAGTTAGTATTATTATAATGATAATTAACTTTGAAACGTATGCCTGGTGTCCGACTTCTGATTTTCCCTTCGTAGTCACAACCAACCAACGCAAGCCTATAATATGTACATAAAGATCCTTCCATTACATAAGACGTTCTCTCAGAACCCATCAGCACATTTAATAACTCCTAAACGTTTTAATATCTCCGAGAATAGCTTCTCGAGAACAATAATTAAGCTAACGACTCAACCGGAACTGACGCCATCTTGCGGCGCGCCACGTAAACACTCATTTCCGGACCCAATTGACAATAGACTTAATTGTTTGGGAGTTTTTTTATTGTTTTTGAACTTGGAACTTATATTTAATGAGTTGGTTTATTAGTACTTTAGGATAATTTAATTAGGTTTTACGATTATCCACCTAATTGAAAGTAGATGATATTTTTTTTATATTATTGTCTATGATCACTGCAGTTATACTGGTAGGTGCACAAAAAAGTGTTAAATAACTTTAGCACAGACCACACTAAAGCCCGTCAGATACGTACCACACACGGTAGCTATAATATAATAATATATTTTCGCCCTTATTACGTCTGCGATCGTTGTTTGTTTCACATTTTTGAAATTTATATTAATATGCCTTGCTATATCTGTCTACATATTTTGGTGACGTAGTAAAAACATATATTATAGCTACATCTGACGTATATTAATATATATTATAGCTACGTCTGTGACGGGCTTTAGGTACTTTACTGGTGGCCGTGGCTTTGTGTTCGTTGTTTTGTATAATTATTACCACCGACTTCCGAAAGTAGGTGTCTATGTGTATCTTTTTTGTTTTTGAAGGCGGTATTATTTTTTTTGAAAAAACTATATTTATCGCTTTTTAGTATCGCCTTATCATCCAAATCCATTAAGAAACAGCGACACACTTAAAAGAGATTGTAAGTCCTCCAAATATTGAGGAAACTAAAACGTCATCTAAGTATTTTTTTTTTTGGGATTTTGTTGATTTTCTCAAAAAGGGCTGAATTAATTTTGGTAAAATTTATATGGGACCATTCCGGAACAAACCTCTTTAAAAAGCCGCACAGATCGATCGGTCTAATGGTTCAGATACGCTTGCCGCGGTTTGTCTGTGGATGGGTGACCATCCATTTCATATCGAGATCCCTCCATGCCTCGGAAAACATGTAAAGCCGTTGGTCCCGGCTGTCATTCGTAGATCTTTGACAGTCCTTATGAGTAGGTAGTCAAAAGCCAGAAAGTCTGACAACCAGTCATGCCAAGGGGTATTGTGAACCAGTTACCTACTGGATTGTAGGGGTCAGATAAGCAGTCGCTCCATATTAAACACTAGTATTCAGGTGCATTTGGTTAGACGTGAAGCCGATCTTAACATAGTTGGAATAAGGTTAGGATTGGGCAAGCCGCCGAGGTCGACGGGATCCGCCTACATCATTGGCGGGTCATAGCCTGGCGGAGGCCTGGTGCATGCGCTAGCGAATCCTGTACCCCCGCCCATAGGTCAGTCGAGGAACACCGTTGTGGTTTTAGCCGGTAGGAGTCCGGCACACCCCCCGTCTTCTCCGGATGGGGGATAGTCCATGAGGATTTCACCTGTCCCTGACAGCAGAAGACTATGAAGAAAAACCTTTTGTGAAATAAAGTGACGCACATACATAAACTTTGTTATAACGCCTAAAATTAAACAAGTCACAACTTTGTGACGTTGTCACGTTGTTGTTGTTGTTTGTTGACGTGAATGTCAGGTAACGCGGGCACAGACAGCATTTGTTGAAGTTGCCACAAGTTGCGAATTTAAGGCGCTACCCCGACCAAAACTGCGTTTTTTGCGTTATTCAAGGGCTATTAACTCATTAATTAAGAGAAACAAACTACATCTAAAAGCATATTATTGATGTTCAATATCCTATCATCACATTCCACGTTCTTATTTTTTTATTGTACCCTCTCCCTGTAAAAAAATGACTAAAATAATTGAAAACATGTATCTTTTGCCAAAGTTGACGTGCTATTAATTTGAGGATTACGCTAATAGATAGGTAACTTAAAAATCTTTATAATTCACGTTTTATTTTATTACAGAGGATCGTTTCTGTTTTTAAGCTATATAGCTTTTATCGCGGACTTTAAGCGCGGCGACCGAATCAAGAAATTCCGTAAAGAAAAATACCTGACACCCCCCACTCCGCCTACCATGTAGCTCGGGATATATAAGTATATATGCTATGCTATGCAAAACCAACCAAAGCCGGTGCCCTCGTTGCTTGATCGACCTTCGCTAGGCCTTCCCTAGGTAACTAGGGATCTCACCCGGCGGGGGTCTGGTCGCACGGGCGCCGTGAAACACTTAGGGCGCTCCCACGGTTACATACCACAAACACACTTACAGCAGCGCGGAGGAACGTACCTCCCACGCCCAGGGGGGACGGAAACCTCACGCCCGGTCCCTACTTTTAGGGACCGCGACCCCGCAACCTCGGGCAAGGGGCCCAACCGGCCCCGTCACCGACTCCTCGCACCCCCCATATAGGAGGCGCAGAGAAGACAGCACGGCTATGCAAAAGCTTTACCGCGGCAGTCCCCGAGTGCCACAGTGCTTTACAACAAACAAAATTTGTGCGAATTTCGATTCTGCGGCAAAGAGGAAATGTATGGTCAAGGTTATCTGGTCAGGGAAGCGCCTTAAAAGTTGCCTATGTTGGGTACCAATTGGTCAGTCAGTCAAATCAAAATCGGTTCATTAGTTCAGCCATGAAATCGTAACAAACAAACAAACTCTCTATCGCACTTTTATAATATAAGCAAGGACTTCTATTGTCTATTTATTTGCCAGACACAAATATAACATTGTTTACGCAATAATAACCCAATATCAAAAACGAAAACCACACAAATATCACACGCACAGATTAATGTACAGTACAGATGCCTCAAATGGGCGGTAACCACAATGGTCCAAGAGCCCAGAGACGCTTGACCCACGTCATTTTAGTATGACCAAAATTTGGATAGAGGATGTCGTTAAAGAGGTATGCACTTGCCAGTTTCAATGCTTTTTCAGGTATCAGGTATAGAAGATACCTAATCCATGCTACTTCAATTTTAATATTTTAAATGCGAAAGTAGCTCTGTCTATTACGTTTTTACGACGAAACGTATACGTATACGAAAGTAACTCTGTCTATTACGTTTTTAAGCTGAACCGGTTTTGATGAAATTTTGTATGAAGATAGCTTGACCCCAAGTAAGGACATAGCTACTTCTTAATTCGCGACTTTGCCTACATCCGCGTTAACCGACATTCACACGGACGAAGTCGCAGGCAAAATCTAGTTCACTTATAAATATTAAATTACCGTTCATATTTAGACAAAATATTGTGAAACTAAAGAAAAATGTTAGGATGGAGTTTATAGCCCATTCTCCTTTTTTGTTCTTCTTCCAACTAGGTTCAATTCTTTTTTTACAACCTTTAAAACCCAGTTACTGGGGATACAATATCCCTTGGTAAGACAAGTTATCAGATTTTATAGCTTCTGACTACCTATAACGACTGCCAAAGATCTAGGAAAAAAAAATCTAGAATCTCGAATCTGACAGTCGTAGTTCGCAAATGGTGCGATAGACGTCACCACTATAAAATGACGCAGGTCTAGCGGCTCCGGGATCTCGGTCTAGATTGCCGCCTCTGCATCTATAATTACTCTGTGTTCCATTTGGAGTGAGTAGAAGCTGAAGCCTGTGTTGCAGTTGCAGCCTCTTTTTAAACGTTTAAGCGATTATCTTTGATGCGTTTGATGTTGAAGTAGCTTTTATGGGGAGTTAGGTAACTGGGGATTCTGACCAGGGATCTACAGTCGAACCACTTGATTGGTAAACAGGCATCCAACTAGTAATACAACCTGAGTATCCTGAGTGTAGTCAATTGTTTTACATCACTTCAAAAATAAACATACATGCATGCATGCATTAAACTTATTGTAGCTATTAATACCTCGACTAACACTGAAGTGACTGACTCACTACAGTGAAGTGTTTGGTTTAATTGGATTTTATTGCATTATTTTTATCCTTCTGATTTTAAGTAATAAAACAATATCATCATCGTTTCCCATCAGGTGAGATAGTGGTCAAACATATGACCCGTTTTCTATTAAGTATAAGCTCTAAAAAACCGGACAAGGGCGAGTCGGACTCGCCTACCGAGGGTTCCGTTCAAATTTCATGTTTTGGTCACCCATACAATTATGACCGCGCATACATCGATGATTGATTACGTACTTTGAATAAAGACTATACTTTTTATGATTTAATGAAAAATGTACAGTTTTCAGAAATTTCCCTGTACTTGTAGTATAAGACGATAATAATATTACTTGCCAAACATAGTTCTAGATCAACGGGAAGTATTCTATAAATTTTGATTCCCTTGAGAGTGTCGAAATATAATTTTTGTGCGACTTAAACGGCTTAAGATAATTATCTTTTTTTCACGATAACTTATAATTTTTTCATAGCTTCAAGGGACCGTAGACTTGAGTAGGTATATGGTTTTAATTTCAATTCGATACCTCCACGCGTTCCTAAATAAAGGGCCTTGACAGACAGACAGACAGACGGACAACAAAGTGATCCTATAAGAGTTCCGTTTTTTCGTTTTGAAGTACGGAACCCTAAAATCGTCTTCTTTTCTTTCTTTCTTTTTGTTCTTATTTAGTTATTTTTAGCCTTTGTTATCCTAATGTTAGGTAAAAGCTTCCTTTTCTTCTTTTCAGTTCTCTCTTAACAAATGTAAGTAAGAGCAATTAGTGAATTGAGTTGGCACATTGTCATCAGCGGCAGTTGTGTCAAGACGCCGTAAAAATCAAACTTCTAAGTAAGTGTGAAAAAAAGATACGGCCGTTTATGTCGCGTAAAAAACGTACATTTCGACACTCTCAAGGAACAAGTGAAGTAATTATCGTAAAATATTTAATCATTTAAGAGCAGAACAGAGCGTAACATTGGGCCTTGCACGAGCGAGCGCATTAAACGTAACGTGAATTTGCGATTTTTAAATTGGAAATGCCCCTTTTCTTACATAATACGGAGGTGTAAAAGACTGAAGACACATTACATAACTGTTAACTGCAAACTAAGTAACATTGGGCTAAGCTTATTGCTAGGTAAAAACTTATTTATTGTGTGAAAAATTACTGTTTTGCCATAAACAATATGCAGAACATTATGAGCTTACGGGTACATCCAACAGTTCAGGGGTCGTGTGGGAATTCAAACTTTAGTTAGAACATTTATAACTTGATATTGTAAAAAAATAGTTGGAACAAAAAAAAATATCACATTGATGCGAAGAATAGGTATGAAATTAATCAAAATGCTGGATGGTGGATGGTGATAAGGATGGTGGTCGATGTTAGAGGTATGAGGGACAGGGCGAAGAGTTCGTCATCCTCCATTAAAAAGAGAGGATCCTCCGACTAGACAGGCTGTAGTCGGGATTTTGTACATAATATGCTAATGTCGCGGAGAACTTTGATATCGCGATGTAGGATCTGTCAGTTGTAGTTCGCATGAGGTGCAATAGATGTCGCCACAGTTATATTTTTAATTCGAAAATGTAATCGAATATTTTACGTCAACGCGTTCGTGCTAGACCTACAGATGAAGCGTTAGGTGATAGTCGTCTGTTTGGTCGATAGATAACGTTGTTTATGTATGATGCGCAAAAAAAATCTCCTAATGAAAACATGGGGTAATTAATTTCGTTCCCAAGTGTTTTAAAATTCTTGTAATTATTTAGTACTCGTAGTTTTTGGATGATTTTTAAAATAACCTACTTCAGATGCTTATTTATATAAATAATTTGACTAAGTAGTTAGATCCCAAAGGAAAACTATAATGGTCCAAGAGCCTATAACCGCTAGATCTACGTCATTTCAGCGTGGTTGAAATTTTGACAATATACAAGGTTGCAAATAATCTTGCAGCCTAGACCTAGATCTGGTGTTCTAGACATTTTGAAAATTTTAACCCTGCGATGTTTTAGAATCGTAAATATAGTTACTAGGTTACAAGTTTTTATAAACAATCTTGTATGGAGGAATATATTATTTTATTTTATTTTATTTTATTCGGAAAACTTACAGCTATTAACAGAGAATATATAGACACAAAAAATAAAATTAAGGCCAATTCTAAGTTTTCACATATAGTAGGTATGTAACCGGCAATATTAATGACAGTAAGTAGGGCCATTTGAGATCTTTGAAAAGGAAATAGATATATATTGGAACGAAGTTCCTTATCGCGCGATGCGAAAGGGGGCTAGACGGAAAAAATTAGGACCAAAAGTTGTTACGACATTTTTAAGACCAAAAGGTTAGGGGGGGGGTTTGTTAGGGAAGAGTGGGAGGGGGTTTAGGTTAGGGGTGAGGAGGTGGGGGGGTAGGATTAGTTTAGGGGGGTTGGTTAGGGGGGAGGGGGGGATTTGATTAAGGTTTTTTTTTAGTCTTTAGTCTTAATAGGTCAAGTTAATATAAGTTAAAAAAAAAAAAATTTTATTACAATTCCTTTACTAATTAATCGAAAGGAACTTTCGTTCCATCCGGGTGTCCCTTGACACCTCTCAAGTTTTTATCTTTGTAAACTTACACATCACAAGAAGAGGAAAAAAAGCTATGACGACACATCGCGACAAAATAAAACACATCGACCGTGATAAAATAGAGCGACTGCCGGTCAGACGTCCACAACCCAGTAACTAGGTAATACAGTACCCCTTGGTAAAACTGGTAACACTTTCTGGTAACACCCCTTGGTAACACCCCTTGGTAACACTTTCTGGCTCCTGACTACTCGAAACGACTGTCAAAGATCTACGAATGACAGTCGGGACCAACGGCTTTTATCTCGGTATGAAAGGATGATCACCCATTCACGGACCGATTGATCCATAAGGTTTTTTACTTAGCCATGAGCTGCTCACCTCACATTCACTTCACCTAAATTCGAGGAAGATTTTGATAGAATAGACCGCTGGAATATTTAAGTGCAGTGATGAGTTCCTCACACAAAGTATACGCGCTAAATAAAAGCTGAAAATAAAACCCTTTGTTCAGAAAATATGTGTCTACCTACTCTCAGAATCCGACCCAAAATATTTAAGAACACAATACCGTGGTAAGATTTGGCAAAACCACACCTATTGTTAAGCGAGTAAAGTTGGCGTAAAGTGAAAATGTAAAGTTGTATTCCAAGACCATGTTTCATTCGTATGCGGCTCCATAAATTGTAAGTTAATGCCAAAAATAGAAGTATTTCACTCATAAACAACAGTTACTTTAGCAAATTCGAAGGAAAATCTTTGTTATATTTTCGTTTTCAGACGAAATTGAAAACGATTTTGAGTCAAAGTTATGTCCATTGAAGAAATGTTTTCACGTTTTCTGGGAACTGACACTTCAATTTTTTCCATTATATATATATATTTTTGGTTATTTGGATTTAGATTATTTTAGCTTTTGTCCTCGACTTCGCCTGCCTGTTTCGACTTTCGGCTATTTTCTTTTTTTAATTGTACAAATTATTATTATTTTTAGTTTATTCAACTAAACAAGAAATTGAAGGTTTAGGCTCCGCTCGCCCCTTGGGTCTCGCCCCTTTCGATTAAAATGTTCCACTCACCCCGTTTTTTATTATTTTGGTGTAGTGATTCGCCCCTTGCGGCATTTCCTTGGAAATTTTACCAAAAAAGGTATAGTTTACTTACAATCGGGGGCGATTTGGGGTATCGCTTAAGCACCTAGTTCCAGTTCATTTCTGCTTTCCTGGTGGTTTACTAAGATTTGATATCAACAAAATTAAAATTATAAAATTGTAGAAATAAAATGTCTAAAACACAACAATGTAGATTATCCATAATCTACAAAGCAGTCATAAGTATGCACACAGTTTATCGAAACATAGACTTAAATTAAACATGGCGTTGTTCATAATGTATGCTTTTTTCTGTCTAACTATACCTTTTTTTGGTAAAAATTTTCAAGGAAAGGGCGAATCACTACACCAAAATAATAAAAACGGGTGAGTGGAACCTTTTAATCGAAAGGTGCTAGATCCAAAGGGCAAGATCCAAGGGGCGAGCGAAGCCTAAACCAAATTAAATACAACTTTGATACCGTTCATAAAGTCAAGAACATTTTAAAATAGATAGGCAATTAATATCAGCGTGTGGTGCCGGCCGCGAATAGTACCACCCCATTTCTACCTGTGGGTGTCGTAGAAGGCGACAGAGGGATGGTGACCAGAGGACAGGCACCAACATCCTTCTGAGTATCATAACACCTACTGCGATCGCCAACATGCATCGGCCAAACATGCCGGTTACAGCTGAACCACCCCTTGGGGGAGACCTTTGCACAGCAGTGGGCCTCTAATGGTTGACTTGATGATGATGATAATGGATGCCTGTATATCAATCAGCTGGTTCGACTGTACGTACTGTCTGGTTGGTATCCCCCGTTACCTATAGCTAACACTCCCCATAACGAGAATCGTTGTTATTATTATACATAGATATTTTTAAATTATTTACTTAATACACTTAATATGATAATACAATAATATACATTGGAAACCATAGTTTTGTATAATTTAGCAACATTATTTAAATTTTGTTAATGTGAATACCATGGAGCCATTTACTAAGTATATTAATACCTATATGTTTGACAAAAATTAACATGGCGGTTGGGAGTATTGTCATGCTCGCTCAAATGTCTCGCTGATGGTGGCGCGTGTGTTGGATCATTCGGCTCCCTTCAAAACGGTTGAGCTGAATGGTGCCGATTCACGCGTCATGTTCGTGAACGGGCGCTGTCAGTAGAGATTGGTCATCTCTTTATCTGCCATGGACTTTATCTTGCTTCTTTTTTGTGTTTTGTATTGTTAGATTGCCTTCATAGTTTTCACATATAGAAGCAACAAGAATCATGTAACCAGACTTTGTAAAAAAACTTGATTTAAAAGAGTGTCCGTGGAGTTTCTTGCTCGTTCTTCTCCATAGAGACCTACCTACGTTTTGGAACGAGCAACTAGCTTCAACTCTCTGACTAACTGACCGACTCCTTGACAATTCAAAAGTGCCTGTAAATGGTTTAATTGAAATAAATGCTTTGACTTTGACTTTGACATAAAAGCTACTCCAACATCAAACGCATCAAAGATAATCGCTTAAACGTTTAAAACAGAAGCTGCAACACAGGCTAAAGCAAGCCACTACTCACTCTTAATGGAAAACATAGTAATTATAGATGCAGAGGCGGCAATCTGTACCGAGATCCCGGAGTCGCAAAACCTGCGTCATTTTGCGAACTACAACTGTCAGATTCAAGATTCTAGTTTTTTTTTCCCAGGTCTTTGACAGTCGTTACAGGTAGTGAGAAGCTAAAAATCCGTTAACTACTGTGATGATTATGATGATGAAGGATTTAATATCCAAATTCGACTATTACCAAAAATGGCAGATTTTTTTATATTTGTTGATCCCAAGAAGTTCTGAACATCCTACTAGAAAGAAATAACACTCTCTCCCACGAAATATACAAAAGGTTTAAAGGTCTCCAAAAGAGATCTCATTAGACCCTTTGACGGGTTTTACTCTATTTTTTATATTATAAGTATTTTTTGAAAAGCCACTACAAATCTTCTAAAACACAAAAGACACCTCCTACAATTTTTTTTCCGTGTCCTTGAAACGTTTCTTCCAATATTAAATACGTAACACACACAGGTTTGTCACAAAAGGTTGTGTTTCACACTAAATTGACTCCGTGAACAGAATTAATGCTGTCTTTACAGATATTGGGAGCGTTCCTGCTGAGTTTTCGGGAAATATTACTTTTGGGAGGAAAATGGTTTGTCTTGCCATGCTACGAATGTGTTTGGGGATAGTGATTCTGACAAGGTCAAGGATTTTCGTTGCAATTTCCTTGATTTTAAGAAACGACTGTTATAGAAATACTGCTACCGGTAAAACGGGGTGAATAGGGATGCAGGGGTGAAAAGGGATGAATCTTTAAAGAGGATTTGAAGGTTAAAACAATATAGCCGGTTGCCAAAAAACAATGAGTCATTCATTAGTCATTTTTATCAAACAACTATATTATATTATCAACTATAAAATCCCCTTTAAAGTTTCAATTCTATTCACCCCGTTTCACGGTACTCATTTGTTTTTAAATCATTTATATCTTTTACAATATTTTTGTCAAATGTTCACACACACTCAAACCATCGCGGCTTTAACAGCGGTATTGTCAGACGCGGTAATTCGATGCCACAACATATTTTCAAATAAACAGTAGTATATACATATAGCTCGTTGTTTAAAAATATACTTACTAGATCGCATTGCAATCTAGAAAGTTCTTTTCAGCGCTCTTGAGCAGTGCTTTGAATTTATTGTATTACATATTTCCAGAGGTACATTTGCAGCCACTTTTGAATTGTCAAAGAGTTAGTTAGTCAGGAAATTGAAGCTGGTAGCTCGTTCCAAAACGTAGGATAGGTCTTATAGAGAAGAACGAGCAAGAAACCCTTCCAAAACGTAGGATAGGTCCTATGGAGAAGAACGAGCAAGAAACACCACGCAAATCAAACTTTTACAAAATCTTGGTTACATTATTCTCGTTGCTCCTATATGTGAAAACAATGCAAGTGAAGAGAAATCCAAAATATTCTAATTAAAAATAAATTAAAAAGTAATTCAAATAACAAGGTAGCATGCATTCCCACATCTCCAGTTATACGTAACTAGCGACCCGCCCCGGCTTCGCCTGGGTGCAATGTAGATCAAACTATACGTTTAAACCTTTCTCTTGAATCACTCTATCTATTGATGAAAAACCGCATTAAAATCCGTTGAGTGGTTTAAAAGATCTTAAGTGCACAGACGGTGGGAGCAACTTTGTTTTTACCCGACTACGGCAAAGCCAAAGGAGGGTTATGATTTTGACAGGCTATGTATGTATGTATGTTCATCTGTTCGCTCATAGCTCCTAAACTACTTATCAGAACTGAACAAATGAGGTATCGTTAGAAGCGTCTTGATTGTCCACTGGTTATAGGCTATATTACGTGTCCCCAAATCCAATATGGCGTCCTCTGGAGGACAAAAACACCAAGATAAAAAAATAAAATAAAGACAAGCATACCGTATTTGGTATCATTGGAAAGGGGTTTACTAGTACCTTTCAAATATATAATATTTAGTTGTGACTTGTATACTGTGTAAAGATAACTAACACCGTGGAGTTTCTTGTGCATTCTTCCTTATGAGACCTACACAAATTTTGGAAGCAACTAGTTTCAACTTTCTGACTCATTTGGCCATTTTCTGAAACGTTACTCTATTTTAAGCTGTCAACTGCCTGGGTCACCACGGCACAGTATAAGTATTAGTACTATCGTACAGTAGCGACACGCTCCGCCCCCCACCGAAACACTGTTCCTCACGTCTAGACGCACCGCATTGGCTCTGGCAACGTCTTCCAGTTCAAGGGCTTACTCGTGGCGCGTAGAAACGTGTATTCGCTCATTTGTGAAAAAGAAAATCGAAATATTTTATATCATACAAATTCAATATTTTATTATGTAATATTTTATACTTAAAACAAATAATAATATTTGAAAATAAATTATGTAATTTTTGTCAAATTAAACTATGACGTATACACGCACGTAAATCATTCCCTCATCAACCGTCATTCCCTCCTAAATGCAATGAGGAAATGACCTTGAGGGAATGACGAATTTTAACTGAAGCTAACTTCTTGGTATTTATCTACTTACCTATTTGGAAGATCGAATTTCAAACCTTGAAAGAATCGAGTACCTACTTGAGAGAGAGAAACACTTGTGTTGAGACCGGTATCGCGCGCTCGCTCGCTCACGCGCGCTCGCGGTGGCAGTGACAGCCCTAGCGATATTAACGCACACACACGCACGTATCTGTACAGTCTGCTATTTTTGTAGTAGTGTAGGCTATTATATCGTTTCGTTTGTATGAAGTGTCGCGGGTGTGACCACGGCCTGTCGTGCAACCGGAGTGCAGGCCGCATAGAGCGGCACGCGAATATTAATGACATCATTCGTCGTGCCCTCGTCGCCGTCCGAGTTCCAGCAGTTTTGGAGCCCAACGGCTTGGCACGCGACGATGGCAAGAGACCGGACGGCATGTCATTATTACCTTTGAAGTTGGGTAGGCCTTTAGTATGGGACGATTCTCTTGCGCTATCCCATCTTCCTAGCTCAGCGTGCTGTGCTGGTGCTGCTGCTGCGGCTGCAGAAAACCTCAAACGGCGAAAGTATAGTTTCCTTGGTGATAATGGTGGGGTCCGAGTGCTCATCTCCTTTCTAAGGAAATTTCCAAAAGGTTAGTTGACACTTCCCGTGATCCAAGAGCTGGTTTTTACTTTGGGCAGAGGTTAAGCATTACCATCCAATGTGGCAATGCAGTCAGTCTCTTGGGCACATTCCCAGATGACGGCGATGTGGAGGATTTTTTTGATGCCTTATAATATTAGTTTATTTTTTGTTTAATAGTTATAGGCACGAAGATTATACTTACTTCGTGGTTATAGGTATTTTAAGATGCCATTAAGTCTCGTCCTGTCACAATCACTTTGACATAAAGTTATAGAGACAGCACCAGACTTAACGGCATCTTAAAATTGAGTAGCGTTTCAGTATTTTTAAATGTTACAGCACAATGCTGAGATAGGGGCCTTTTGGCATCGTACAGGACCGATTCGTTTCTTATTTTTTATTTTGTAATAATTTTAAACCTTGTTGTTATTTGTGTGTTTCGTCCTGTGCGGGCTAATAAATGCTTTTTCTTTCTTTCTTTCTATTCGGCCCTTTGATCGTTAAAATGGTTAATTATTGAAAAGAAAACGCGTTGACCTTGACTTTTCCCAAAAATTACTTGCTGAAGAGAAATAATGTAATGAAAATTATACCGCACGTGTTTTTATTCACAATTAAGCCGACAAGCCGGTTTCGAATACAAAATGTATACAAAAACTCTCTCCGCTTTACAAAAAGTGGTCAAATTAAAAACATTCCTATTTCATTTAAAAAAGCCCTTTTACCTCCCACGTATTCACTAATTAAGCATTCACACAACATACCCAACGGTTACAAAAAAAAACGGCTAAATGCGAGTCGGATCGCACTTAAAGGGTCCCGTACAATTTGAAACAAAAAAGGTATGTGGTGTGAAAAATTCACGATTCTTGTATTGGAACCTACTTCAATTCTTTATTTTATTTGTTACTAGTTTTTTGAATGTCGGTTATCGATGCAGGCGAAGTTGCGGATCAAAGCCGGTAGCCTATGTCCTTCCCTAGGTTTTAAGCTATCTTCATACCAAATTGCATAAAAATCAGCTGTTTCATCATGACAGCAGGCCAAAATTACTTTCGCATGTACAATATTGAACATTTCAGATATTTACTTGGTACGGTTTAAAAGATGCAGTTTAATGGCAAAAGGACAGACAGACGGTAGGACGAAAGAGCGAAAGCAATAAGGACATTTGGACCATCATCACACGGAATCCTAAAAATTAAATGTGTAAACAGTTATAAACAATGCCGGCCAACTTTTTTTTACAAAACGCCCTCTGAAAACCGTGAAGTGGGTTTAATCGGAAATCGTCGCTTGTTACCGGAAGCCGACAATCATCCCTCCCCCTCCCTTCTCCCCCCACTGGCCACCCAGTTTCCGGTTCGAATAACTCGTCGCTTTGTGATCATATTTCTGCGTTGATACAAATATTATGTGTGACGAGAATTTTAAATACAAGTAATACATACAATGGGAGCACGGAAAGATTTAGCAATTTTTGTACTGTCATTTGCATTCTTGTGGTTTACGTTAGGCAACCGAGCAAAAAGGAAGACTCATATTCTGTTTATGGAGGAGCTCGTGTTGGATCGACCGGCCATGAGGGTTAAGCTACGCTTGCCGCGGTCTTTCCGTAGATGGGTGACCATCCAATTTCATCCATGGGTGACCGCTCCGTGCCTCGGAAAGCACGTAAAGCCGTTGGTGCCGGCTGTCATTCGTAGATCTTTAACAGTCGTTATAGTAAGAAGCTCAAGTAGCATCCATTGCGACCTAAACATATTAGTATCAGGCCAGAATATCGAAAGAGTACGCAAATATAAATACTTAGGCACTTGGTTCACTGAGAGCTGGGACAGCGAACTAGAGATAAGAATAAGTATAAGAAATTTGATTAGCTCAAACATGCACAGTATGTATAATAATAATACATGCATGCAAGATATTAAATAAGCGGGGGTCACGACATGTCTGCCATTTCTCATGGCGTGCTCATATTTTAGGAACAATTATTATTGAAACAATGATTTTTGAAATTTTACACTCATACATTTCAGTTACATTTAAACAAACTAGGATTGAAATACCTAGGAGTCCCTTCAAGAACATAAACAAGGTACTATGTAACTGAAACTTAAAGATACCCTTTTACTACTCTTTTGCACTGTTATATCTGGCCTATCATTCTATACTTCTAGTCTTGGACAATAAAGGAAAATCTCAGTAAACGTATAGAAGCGTTTGAGATGTGGTGCTATAGACGCATGCTGGCTATAAGTTGGACTCAGCGGGTCACCAATGAGGAAGTTCTACTGCGGGTTGACCGAAAACGCGAATTTTTGCAGACTATTAAAAAGAAAAAAGTTGCATATTTAGGGCATGTGCTAAGACACAAAAGATTTGAGCTGCTGCAGCTCATAATGATGTGCAAAGTCGCAGGAAAATGAAAGCCTTGGTTGCGTAACATCAGGGAGTAGACTGGGATCGCGAGTGCAGCTGAACTTTTCCGCCTCGCTGGAGACAGTGAGAATTTTGCAGAGCTGACTGCCAACCTTCACTAGTTAAAGAGGCACTATTAGAAGATGAAGATAGTAAGAAGCTAGAAAATCTGACAACCAGTCTTACCAAGGGGTATCGTGTTACCCAGCATCTGGGTTGTGGAGGTCTGAAAGGCAGTCGCTCCATGTAAAACACTCGACCCCGACATAGTTGGAAAAGGCTAAGCAAATTATGATGACTCCGCGACGGTACACATTCACGAGTAAAAAATCCATACTCACTAATATTATAAATGCGAAAGTAACTCTGTCTCTTACGCTTTAACGATGAAACGGCTGAACCGATTATAATGAAATTGACATGAGTGTACGGTCTCATCAACCGTACATTTGCTTTGCGAACGCAGCAACCTACTTTGATGCCGTGCGTCACAAATATTATGCTATAATTATAACGTTTTACGCAATGCACATCGAGTCAGACAATAACTATGAACCTAACCACTGGTCAAGAGAAACAATCGCTACGACTTTAACTTGTTTACCTTCTACATCTATACTAATATTATAAAGCTTGAAGAGTTTGCTTGTTTGTTTGGTTGAACGCGCTAATCTCAGGATCTAATGGTTCGAATTGAAAAAATATTTTTGTGTTGATAGTCCATTTATCGAGGAAGGCTATAGGCCCATGCGAAGCTGGGCTTGGTCGCTAGTTTTAATATAACTTTAAACTCAACTTGTGGTTCTTTCTGGCGTAAATCGTTATAATTATAGCATAATATTTGTAATTTTTGTCCGTGTGGTGTCGGACGTAAAGAATAGCACCATCCCATATCTTCCCGTGGGTGTCGTAAGAGGCGACCAAGGGACTCACCAGAGAATGGGCAGCAGCGTTCTCTGTGCCTTTGTAACAACTATACTGCGATCGCCAATCCGCCTGCCAAGCGTGGCGATTATGGCAAAGCCCCCCTTGGGGAGGCCTATGTCCAGCAGTGGACGTCTTTCGGCTGAAATGATGATGAATGATGATTTGTGACGCACGACATTGAAGTAGGTTGCTGCGTTCGCAAAGCAAAATTATGGTTGATGAGACAGTACAATGAAAATATTTTGAACCCTGAGAAAGACTCCTTTTTAATCCGCGACTTCATCAGCATCCGTGTTAACCGACTTTCATTCGGACGAAGTCGCGGACAAAAGCTAAAATGTCAGGATTACGCATAATTGAACAGCTATTAAATTATCTCTATATTTCTTCTTTCCATATTTCTCTGGACTCTGGTTATTTATCTGTTTTGGTGACTGTACAGTAAACGACCACTCTTTATATTTCAAGTGTAACGGCTGGTTTTATATAGATAATTATGTTTTTCAGGTTATTGTTAAAGAACAACATAATTTTATTATTGTTAGACATTTTTCGTGGATCATAACTTTAATCAGACGCTTTCATGTTCGGAACTTAATAGCGTCTAGCTGAAGTAATGGCTGACGGAAAGTATCTGACACATACCAAATGGTGTTTTGTTACTCTGTCTATTCATGAAAGAATCATGGCGAGATCCATTCATTCATGTCGATGAAAAAATACAATCATTTAGACAGTTTAAAATATTTTCCCATGCGGAAAATACGCGGAATATGCGGAGTAAATTGATATACTTACCATATTTTTAACCCCCGCATAATTAAAATATTTTGAAATGAAAATAACAGTTTTCTGTTGTCAATTTTATATTTATAAAAAAAAAGAAAGTGACAAGGTGCCATTTACGGATCTATCAAACTGACAGACAGATGATGTGAATCGTTGTTTACAATGGCGAGTTGAAAAAGTACATTAATTAATCATTATTTGTGAAATTATTTTCCATAAACGGTGCAGTTTCAGTGTAAGAACTGCGAATCGGCAGCGGTCAGTGTCATTGTTGTCAGTAGGTGTTTCGTATATGACAATAATGAGCTTTAGCATCCATTTTTATTGCGGGGTTATAAAAATATTGTAAATTGTGAAAACCTGTAGATACTTTGGTAGTCAAGAATATAAGAATTAGAATTTCAACTTCTTTATACATCTTTTAGTTTTTTGTACAAATCCTGCCATGATACTTTCGACCCTGATACAATGACTTCTTGGTTACTCTGGAATTTTGGATCATTCCATTACTGAGGACGAAGCACACAATAACGAAAAAGGTAACAAAATGTGTCTAAAATAACATAAAAAAATATGATGTCCACCTCATTTGTGTGTACTCAGGTAGACACGATATTTCATTTGCTAAATCGAGAGTGTGTACTTTACCTTAATTGTTTCGCTCGTTAGTACCATTTATTAACGTTTTCAAGTATTTAAGGAAGCGAGAGAGAACGGCTGTTTATTTTTTGGATAATGACCTAATAGATATTACCAATATTACTAAGTATCTTAAATATATAAAAGCGAAAGGTCACTCATTCACTCAACACGAAATATCAAAAACCGCTTGACGTATAAAGATGAAATTTGGCAGTGAGGTCATTTATAGTTAGTAGACGTCCGCTAAGAACAGATTTTGCAAAAGGGCCGGACTAAGAAGGTCTAAAGACTTTCGTAAGTCAACATCGGGAACGAAGTCGCGGGCAGCATCTAGTTTATAATAATACTAGCTTTTGCCCGCGACTTCGTCCGCGTGAATGTCGGTTATCGCGGATGCAATGTTAACGAAACGGATGCAATGTAAACGTTTATTAAAAACTAGCTTCTGCCCGCAACTTCGTACGCGGATCCTGTTGCTTTTGCCAGCGACAACGGGGTCGGCAAAATCGAAGATCTGAAACTGTTACCGCCCTCACCGCGTGGAGGTACTCCCAGCTTATGTTATTTTATAAGATACAGTGAAATTAGTAATAGCTTTGATTTTGACATCAGATGTTTCTGATCTTCAATTTTTAGAAGTCAACAGGAAATGCCCATCAGACCGAACACCTTTTGCTAAGACGCCATTCCTATATGTGTCATGGTGTAGCTGGGCTCTTGGAGTTCCACATCAGGTGTTCCAGATCTTCAAATTTATTCTCTCAGCAGAAAATGCTCATCACGTGGAACAATTTTTGCTATGGTACCATTTTTGTATCTCTTATAGTTTAGCTGGTCTGTTGCGGTTCTGCATCTGGTGTTCAAGTTTCCAAGATAAATTATAGCCTATATGTTGCCCAGACTTAATACCTATACAACAAAAGAAAAATCATTCAAATCCGCCCAGTAGTTCCGAAGATTAGCGTGTACAAACAAACAGACAAACAGACAGATTTTTTTTTTTTGGATTCGTGCTCTATTACTGTTCCTAAACCCCCCTCAATTATTTATTTTTTAATATATTCAATGTACAGACACAGTTTTGTTACTGTTTTATTATATGTATAGACTAGCCTATGTTCTTCCCCAGGGTTCAATCTATTTTCATACCAAATTTCATCAAAATCGGTTAAGCCATTTCATCGTGAAAGCGTTACAGACAGAGTTACTTTCGCATTTATAATATTAGTATGGAAGCATGGATTAAGTTTTTAAGAGAGGCGTTTCGCAAAGTAAAAATGTTAGTGATAGATACGTCAAAGGTGCCGATTCCCTTGTTCACAAACTGAATTAAAATTAGGCATTTGGCGTCTCTTACTACCAGGCAGCTGAAGAAAAGGACGACGACAGACAAGGACTAAGTTAGAGATGTCAAATTAGTTTTTCCCTTGAACTTCACAGTGTTTTTATTCAAAACGTTCTGAAATGACGACTATAATTGTATGAACATTTTGGACCAACTTCAATTGACAGCTCTTATTAATAAAGGTCTCTTTCTTGTATTATTGGAGAGAAAGAGATATTAATATCTTAAAATTAATTTAGTTCATGCACAACAGAATTGGCACCATTGTTAAATTACGCTCGCTGCGGTTTTATACCGAGACTCTTCTGTGCCTCGGAAGGCACGTTAAGCCGGTTGTGACACGTAGATCTTTGACAGTTAGTTAGAAGTTAATCTGACAACCAGTCTTACCAAGGGGTATCGTGTCAGCAACTGGGTTGTGTTGATCAGATTGGCATAGGTTGACTGGAAACCGACCCCAAAATAGTTTTTTTTTTTTAGGGACAATTCACACACGGCCATCAGACCTCAAACTAGTTGGGAAAAGGCAGATGATAATGCCATCTCATCTCATCTTCATCAACCGGAAAACGTCCACTGTTGAACAAAGGCCTCCCCAGGGGGGGGGGGGGACTATGCCATAATCCCTACGCCTGGCGTCTTGGGGATCGCAATGAAGTTGTTAAGTACACGGAAGCCGCTGCTGCCCGACTTCCGGATTTTCTCTTAGTCGCCCTCGGGATGAAATGGGGGGGTGCTATTCTAGCTCCCCCCCCCATTTCCCCATTTTAGATGATAATGTAGTGTAATGTATTTAATACCGAGCCACGTAAAAGCCTGTGGTCCCAGCTGTCATTTGTAGATCTTTGGCAGTCGTTATGGGTAGTCAGACTACATTATTAAAGTGTACAGTGGGTCGATTCTGTAAAATTTAAACGCCAACTCGCATCTCACATTCACTGTCACTTCGCATAAGGTTCAAAATACCTTGATATATTTGACACTTTGAATCGGGTTCGAGTGGGAAGTGAGCGTCGAAGTGACGGGGAAATTACCTTACAGAATGCCACTTCTTACATCATATCATACTTTATCTGTCAAAATCTCCCTGTCAATTTGGTTCAACTCGCTGACATGCTCGCAAGGGTGGCGCTAGTGTAAATTCGAATTATCAACCGAGTTTTTAGAATGCCAATTAATTAAGAAACTCACAGCAGATTCAGATTAGATGTCTAGAATGAGGTCTTACAGAATCACACATCTGGCACACCCGCGACACTCCATAGAAGCGAAACGATATAATTGCCTACACTAATAATAAATAAGGGATATTATAAATTGCATATCAAATAAATAATCGCCTATACACACTCATCATTTATATTCTTTTTTACATCAAATAACTTACTTCACTACAAATAAACTAAATGTTTAACAAAACTCAAACTGCAGATAATTCGAAATTATACATCAATATGACATTACTTTTTTCCTCCTAATGCAATACAGTTAAATTTATTTTTGTGAAGCTGCGGTGGTGAGGGTTAAAATCATCTGCGACGATAAGCTCGCGTGGGGCCGCCTAGACCCCGCAGCGCCGGAGCCGTGACAGAAACAATGCTTATGCATGTTTCTGTCACGTTGGTTTCGTCGTCTTGCTTTGCAAGACCCGCTTTAGTAATTCAATAAATTACAATTTTGTATCTAATTTTATATATTTTTTGCTGATCTCATTATGTGGTAATTAATAAATAATAAGACGACTGTGACTAATAAAATGCTGTTTTATTTAGAAAAACTGCTGTAAATAATATAAAAATAGAAGCTATATTTAAAAGAAAAAGAGTTAACATGTATAATGTGCATTAAGATGATTAGCTGTGCGTTGATGAAAAAGCTTTTGCTTTAGGAAAAATCGCTGTACGCTGCGAAAATAAATAGTGTGTTTAGTGATATTTTGAGTCGAATATTTTGCTGTGCAATCAGTAATTTTGATGGGAATTCGGAATCTTATTTCATAGAAAAAGGATATTTTTTGATTTGCGTTTAAATACTACCCATAAAATAATAGACTATACAGATGCGTGCGTAAGTGTGCGTGTCTACGCGCCGCGCGAACAAAAACGCAATTTCTAGAGCTAGACGCGGGGAGAGGTGTGAAACGGTTTCAGAGGGAGGCGGAGCGTGTCGCTACTGTACGGTAGTACTAATACTTATAATGTGCCCCTGGTTTGCACACTATATCTGTGTATACTAGCACTAACCCCGCGACTTCGTCCGCGTGTATTTTATTACTGATCCTAGTTGTTTTAATCATGCAATGTAGCCTGTAGCAGTCAAAGCTAACGTAGCTATCTATTGGTGCAAGAATTTTAGAAATCGGATTTGTAGAAAAAGAACAAACTAACAAATGCCTCTTTATATTATTAGAATGGAATTATGTCCTTTTTTAGGGTTCCGTACCTCGAAAGGAAAAAACGGAACCCTTATAAAATCACTTTGTTGTCCGTCTGTCTGTCTGTATGTCTCTCTGTCAAGATTTTTTATCTCGGAAACGCGTGGAGGTATCGAGTTGAAAATAAACCTGGTGAAAATATACTCAAGTCTAGGCCGTTTATGTCGCAAAAAACGCATTTATAATATTAACTAGATTAAAGTATGGATTAGTATAGAAGTGTGGATATGTACCTACTAATATGTACGGAACCCTCGGTGGGCGAGTCCGACTCGCACTTGTGCGGTTTTTTGTTCCGTGGTGGAAAATTGGTGGAAAAACCACCCCGGTGTTCCATCCCACACCTACGTCAGGGGTCGCGGGAACTGGAGATACTTCCGCAACACCCTATGGTACTATGTCCTACGTCAACCTTAAAGATCGTACCAAAATTCGGCCATGAGGTCTATTATAAAATAGCTATTAGGAACCCAAGACTCATTTTATTAGTTCTTAACAAATAGGTTCTTTTATACGAGGACAATAAGGTCATTAGGACCAGCTGTACACCAATATAACATTTTATTAATCCTAAAACAATTATTATGGTACTTTTGCTATTCATACTGCCCGCAGTTCGCTCGTTTTATGGTATACGACACTAAAAGCCTGGCCTTAATGACAAAACATCGTGTTTTTATATTTAATAAATGGAAGTATAAAAGGTTTGAACAAAATTGCTGTTTTATTGTTGTACTAGAAAATGAGGTGTCGTAAATGTGTTTAAAGGAAATGGATTGTGATCTTATAGAGGCCACACCTATGTAATTTTCGCGTGGTTGTAATTTTCAGAATAATAATAAAATGTTTGAACATTTTCACACACGGCCATCTGACCCCAAACTAGGGAGACCCTGTACTATGGGTGTCAGACAGCTGATATTACATACACAAATACATTTTAAATACATACATATATAGATAAACGACACCCAGACACAAGGCAAACACAAGTGCTCATCACACAAATATTTACCCTGGGCGGGAATCGAACCCGCAACACGCTGCGCAGCAGTCGATCTCTCAGCCACTGCGCCAACCGTGTCGTCTCAGAATAGATGTGGCAATATGTAGTTAAATGCTGATTATTACGCATGTTCTGCATGATATTGCTAACATCCGATATAATAATATGTGAGGACATTTCACACATGGTCATCTGACCCCAAACTAGGGAGACCCTGTACTATGAGTGTCAGACAGCTGATATACGTACACAAATACATTTAAAACATAATATGCGAAATTCATATTTTAGTCGCCAAGATAAACGCCCAGAAAGAGGTGACGAGATGACCTGGACGCGTACCACAAGGGCTGGTTCGAGGGGGCGCGGGACGAAAGTTCCTGGAAAGACTTGGGGGAGGCCTTTGCCCAGCAGTGAGACAGTATAGGCTACTAAAAAAAAAAAAAAAGATAAACTTTCGCAGTAACGTACATGGTCGTAATAAATTTCACAACTATGATTTAAGTTTTTTAGAGATTTTGGCGTTAGTTGAGATCAACATGCATTATTAGATGACACTTTCCGAGGGATAAAATTTATGATGCTTAAAAAGTCGAACACAAATAAAGAAATTGCCCATTTGCTCTATTAACTCTCAGGAGGAGCTCGTGGCTAAGTAAAAGCTGTACAGATCGATCGGTCAAAGGTTAAGCAACGCTTGCCGCGGTCGGTCTGTGGATGGGTGACCATCCATTTCATACCAAGTTCTCTCTGTACTATAAGAACGTAAAACCGTTGGTCCCGGCTGTTATTCGTAGATCTTTGGCAGTCGATAGGAGTAGTCAGAAGCCAGAAAATCTGACAACCAGTCTTACCTGGGGGTATCGTGTTAGTGACTGGGTCGTGGAGGTCAGATAGGCAGTCGTTCCATGTAAAACACTGGTATTGAGCTGCATCCGTTTAGACTGGAAGCTGACCCCAACTAAGTTGGGAAAAGGTTAGGCAGATGATGATGCTAATGATGATAAATAAAATATATAGGATATATTTTTTTTTTTTTTTTTTAATCTATTGATAGGCATACGTTTGACCACTATCTCACCTGATGGGAAGCTTAACTTTCATCACACAACAAGCAGCAGTATCTTTGCGCCATTATCTTTCTAAACCGACAACATAATACTCTTTGCGTGTCTCATGAAGAAATCGTCGACAGTGTTTAAGCCGCCTTAAATGGAGACCAGATTATCCTGCTTGAATTTACATGCAATTTAAATAAATACCATGATGCATGAGGTGGTTTTTAACACTCTTTTTCTCCTAATTTACTGTGCTTTTTTATTGGATAGGATTTTTGCTGTAATAAAGAACTCTTTTTGAATTTTATTGATTTATTTTATTTATTTATTATTCAGAAAGCTTACAGACTATGGTCTATATTAAACAATGTATAATGGGCGCTGTCATTTGCCATTTATAAGCTTTCACATATAAGCTATTTTCTACTTACGTAAAGTTAACGAAGAAAAATAAATAAATATATTAATAGGTACTTAAACTATACATTTTCATTAAAATTATATAAAACAAATCTTTTCTTTACATGAGAACACAATCAGAAAAAGAAGCTTTTTACAAAAAAGACATTTTGGATGAAAAGGGAGAGGAAGGCCAAAGAAAAGATGGGTTATTTTTATTTTATTTTTATTACTAGCTTTTGCCCGCGACTTCGTCCGCGTGAATGTCAGTTATAGTGGATAGAAACGAAATCGCTGATTAAAAAGTGGCCTATGTCCTTCCCCAGGGTTCAAGCCATTTCCATACCAAATTTCATCAAAATCGGTTCAGCCGTTTCATCGTGAAAGCGTAACAGACAGAGTTACTTTCGCATTTATAATATTAAAGCATCGAAGTATGGATTGTGTCACTCACTTTGACCATTTTCAACTCAAAGCTTAACAAAACGTAGCCAACTCTCGACAGGGTCATAATAAAATTAAAATAATTATTAAAACAAAACCAACTCATACGCTCTATTGTTAGACCTTCTGACCTTTAAACTTTTGACCTTTTCAAATAAAAGGACGGTCTAACTCAGAAGTACTTGAAATAAATGGAAAATTAATTGTGGACGTGATTATTAAAATTGGTGCTTTTAACACGTGAACAGTAAGGACTGGACAATGGGAATATTAAGTTTTTTTTTGTTCTGAGTGTCCATTATGACCGCACGGAGTATCTAAGCGTTATGTAATGTTTAGTTTATTTACTTTAAAAGTTTATATAATTTATAATTAATAGCGACCCGACCCGGCTTCGCATGGGCATGACATGACCCGACATGACATGGCATGACCCGGCTTTGCTTCCTCGATAAATGGACTTTCCAAAACAAAAATAATTTTTCAATTCGAATCAGTAGATCCTGAGATTAGCGCGTTCAACCAAACAAACAAACAAACTCTTCAGCTTTATAATATTAGTATAGATAATAATAAAATAATTAAGTACAGTTAAAAATAGAGAGGGGAAGCTCACAGGGCGTCAAAGGGACAGGGGTCCAAAAGACTGGCAACATCAAGAATTGACCAACACTCAGGGGGCCAAGTCTGCTATTTTAATAATTTCGTCATTCCAACACGATCCCATTGTCATGTTCCTAAAAGTTCGTAATCTGCTAAATTCATAATGGTCGATCATTGGTCGGTCGAATTAATAGCGATGACTGCACAATGACTGGGTCATTTTGTACGAGATTACCATTCTATACCATTTCTTTCAATGGCGTGTCAGTGGTTGACCAATAGGAAGTCATAATGACGCCATTATATTAGTAGATTACCAAACTTGTCAAAATCAACAATTATGAAATCAATGATAGACCATTCTGACACTATTGTAATAGCAGACTTGAGGCCCTGGTCACGTACAGAGCTGAAAAACCGCTTTTGTATAAATTTAATTATGCATTATTTGGTTTGGTTTTCCAACAGCTTTTATATACATTGAATCTTAGGTATAATACATAGTAAGTCACGGATTTACACAATCGCCAATTATTGCCAACCAGCCAGTTAATAATAAGATAACCCAAAGACAAAAAAAAACCTTATGAAAATATAGATTAAAAATATATATATATATATATATATATATATATATATATATATATATATATATATATTCTGCTACCTACTTACGTTTGACCGTAATGTTAATGTAATAAAACCGTTAACCTTATTTACCTGTCTTTTGAAGGCTTGGTTTATTTCAATGGCGATACTTATTGCGATTGTCGTATAGAATTAAACCAAAATGCGATAACACATTCGTATGACCAATTTTTCGTCAACCTGCCTGTACTTGGGCCTCTAAATTAGGGAGTTTTATTAGTGAGTGAAGTCAACCACAATTTATTTAGTTAAATCACCAACAATCTTACCGTCTCTTTCGTTAAGTTTGAATAAGACAAAGATAAAAAAAAAATAGATCCATCAAAGGTTGCTGAATTACCATTCAATGTAGCTGAAAAAGAATGTGACGGAAATTTTATTTTAAATTGTCCTGATAAAATTATTAATTGATTGATTGAGAAATTACCATAATCCGTCGTTTGATTATAAATTACCACAAAATGTTACTGATTTAACTTAAATTCCAGAATTGTATTGTTATTTATAAGTTTTTTATATATTGAACAATGACGTATTATAAATAGACGCGTCATACACGAACATTAGTGCACTTTAAAACGGCGCAAACTTTTACATCTACATACCAGTAGGCACATACAATTATACACTGCGAAAAAAGGGTCAGTCTGTATTCGGATTGGCTATGGGATTACAGTTACAAATAATTTTAATATTTTTTTTGTATAAAACCTTGAAACTGAGTAAATACATTTCGAGAATAATTTGTAGTTCTAAAATAATCTGTAGTATTGCTTTTGCTGACCAAAGCGGTTCACAAGCGATTACCTGACCGACCCCAAACTAAATTTAGAGACAAATTAATTCAAATTGGAAGTTACTGAACCGAGATCCCGAAACCGCCAGATCTACATCATCTATCACGGCTCATAACTTCAGCCCGACGCTTGAAATATCGGAATTTTAATTTGTCTAGTCTAGGTGAACTTATGTCTCACTGAAAATGTCTGCCAATAATCTATGTGGGTTTTAAATAATCAATACTAGTATGTTTTCACTACGAAACGGCAGAACTGATTTTGATGGAATTTGGTATGAAGATAGCTTGAGTCACGGATTAAAAGTAGCCTATCTCTTGCCTAGGGGGCAAGGAGAAAGGCTACTTTTAATCCGTGACTTTGGCTGATAACTGATAACCGACATTCACGTGGACTAAAGCTAATCTAATATATAAAATTCTCGTGTCACAGTTTTCGTTCCCGTACTCCTCCGAAACGGCTTGACCGATTCTGATGAAATTTTGTGTACATATTGGGTAGGTCTGAGAATCGGCCAACATCTATTTTTCATCCCCCTTTTTCCCCCACTTTTCATCCCCCATCCAAATGTTCGGTAGATCGGGACAGGACAACGTCTGTCGGGTCAGCTAGTATCCTATAAAACATAATCCATACTTCTATACTAACATTATAAAAGTGAAAGAAGTAGCCTATCTCCTTGCCTAGGGGGCAAGGAGATAGGCTACTTTTAATCCGTGACTTCGGCTGATAACTGATAACCGACATTCACGTGGACTAAAGCTATCCTATAAAACATAATCCATACTTCTATACTAACATTATAAAAGTGAAAGAAGTAGCCTATCTCCTTGCCTAGGGGGCAAGGAGATAGGCTACTTTTAATCCGTGACTTCGGCTGATAACTGATAACCGACATTCACGTGGACTAAAGCTATCCTATAAAACATAATCCATACTTCTATACTAACATTATAAAAGTGAAAGAAGTAGCCTATCTCCTTGCCTAGGGGGCAAGGAGATAGGCTACTTTTAATCCGTGACTTCGGCTGATAACTGATAACCGACATTCACGTGGACTAAAGCTATCCTATAAAACATAATCCATACTTCCATACTAACATTATAAATGTGAAAGAAGTAGCCTATCTCCTTGCCTAGGGGGCAAGGAGATAGGCTACTTTTAATCCGTGACTTCGGCTGTTAACTGATAACCGACATTCACGCGGACTAAAGTTAATATCCTATAAAACATAATCCATACTTCCATACTAACATTATAAATGTGAATAACTCTGTCTACGCTTTAATACTCTAATAACGCTTTCACGATGAACCGATTTTTATGAAATTTTGTAAGAAAATAGCTTGGACTCTTGGGAAGGACATAGGCTACTTTTTAATTCGCGACTTCGTCTGCATCCGCGATAACCGACATTCACGCGGACGAACAGAGAGTATTATACATAAATCACCCGTCACACTTGATTACAAGAGAATAAAAACTCAAATCAAATCTTTATTGCAATCCATAATGTGCACATAATGTACAAGTAGTAAGTCTAATCATAATGTAAAATAGTAAGCTGAATCCATAATTGTTTTTATTATTTAAAAACTATTATGGATTCAGCATGCGTAGCATGACCACCCTACGTCTACGGAAGAATAGACATACTGACAGCAAGAATAGACAAGTCAGTACAGTTTGTCTATTCTTCCTGTCAGTATGTCTATTTTTCCGTAGACATAGCGTGGTCATGCTACGCGTGCTTTTGGGCACAGCAATAAGTAGTAAGGTACTTCGGTACCAAAGAAAGGGACCAGCATTCCATCTAGTAAGTACACCTTATGGTCACAGCCGCCATACCCGGCCATGGGTCTTTCAATAAACATCTCTTTGTCAGAGTTACAGACAGCCCACTGTGCAGAGCCTGCATGGGGCAAATGAGACAGCAGACCATGTACTTTTGAACTGCCCTGAGGTCGCTTCATACTGAATAAAGTACTTTAGTAACCCAGGTTACCTACGGCAGATCGCCATAGTAGCGTCAAGGCACTGCAGCCTTTTCTTGAGAGCTGAGGTGGATCGAATGATTAACTTCCAGCCTGTACGCAAGATACGCGCTGAGACGTGGAGTAGTGGACACAAGCCCATTATACCATACCATACGCATACCTTCTTAACTATATACCTATTTCTGAGCCATGATAACATGACGTAAGTCTGTAGACTCTAGGCCCAGCTTTAAATTAAGTTGAAAAAGAAATTTTGATAAGGGACAGAGATAGACCAGAACTCTAACTTTAGAGATATCGTGCAAGGTTCAGGTCTCCCTACCTGCTACTATTTTCTAAATTGACCTGGTTTCTGACAAAATTAGCCTACCCACATTCTCTGATTAAACTAAATCAACACGCCAAATGATTATGTTACCATATCTATCTACTTTCCAGAAATAACAGTACAATATACATCACGTGTGGTGTGGTGGTGCTGTCCGTGTGGACGTAAGGAATAGCACCATCCCATATCTTCCCGTGGATGTCGTAAGAGGCGACTAAGGGACTTACCAGAGAATGGGCAGCAGCGTTATCTGTCCATTTGTAACAACCATACTGCGATCGCCAATCCGCCTGCCAAGCGTGGCGATTATGGCAAAACCCTCCCCTCGGGGAGGCCTATGTCCAGCAGTGGACGTCTTTCGGCTGAAATGATGATGATACATCACAAACTCACAATTACCTACTTTGAAAAATGGGTTTTTTTTTACTTTTTCGTTAGCACTATCGATTCATACTTAAAAATAAAAATGTTTTATTTTTATTTTTAAATTAATTAAAAAAATATGCATCAACTCCTCTCATAACGGTTCTAAACCCGTAAAAGTGTGAAGGGAATATTGGTATAACTTTTAGGTATCTATTGTGTTTCGTTAACACAGGACCAACACACACACACACATGAATGCAATAAAGACATTTGATTTGATCTGACCCCGCGCAGTCAGCCTTTCGCGCTGTATCACTATTGGTTCGGGTTAGCTAGTTTTCCACAATTCTAAATCTGCCGTTTTTTAATAATTTATTTTATATTTTTTATTAATCGATTGTAATATTAGGACAAAATCATTTCGCTTGAGGAAAATAATCACTAAGATTTCAGCGTGTATGTAAAGAACATGAGAATATGATAATAAAAAATTATTGATTGGCAGTGACCGAAAAATCTGAATGATTCCGGTATAAAAAGAACCCGTGTGTCCTTACTCAAATAATAATTGGAGCGTAGGATTCTTTGTTTCACCTCAAACGTTATATCGACAAGACATGTAGTGAAGTGATGTAGGTAAATACATCGTTACCATTCGACCTTAGATCGTTTAGTGGTACAAGGACAAATGATGGACAAACACTCCTGAGGTTACCGTCTAACGATGCCGACTTGACTTACACTATTTGTCACTAGGTACAATTAGGACGCCTCTTGGCATACAATTGATGGCGGATAATCATTAAAGCATCAGTAGTTGTGTTTAGTTCTGGTTAAACGAGGCTACACACGATTTCTCAATAATTTAATGAATTACGTGAAATTAATTTAATAGGTCCATGGGGTGTCTGGGCTAGAATAGCACCCCCCCATTTCATCCCGGGGTTGTTGTCGAAGGCGACTTTTTTTTTTATCAAGTGATAGGCATACGTTTGACCACTATCTCACCTGATGGGAAGCGATGATGCGGTCTAAGATGGAGCACGCTTGTCTAGAAGTAACCTATTCACTCTTGACTTAAAGACTCCCGGGTTGTAGCTATCAGGAAACACAGACTCAGGCAGGTAATTCCACTCCTTAGCAGTACGCACAATGAATGTGTTCCCAAAACGTTTTGTGTGTGTGGGTGGGATGTCCACCATGTACCGGTGGCGCATCGCCGTACGTCTTGTGGTCCGATGATGGAACGGGCGCGGCGGAATTAAATTATGCAATTCTGTCGCACACTCCCCAAAATGCAACCGATAGAAAACCGACAGGCCAGCAACTCGGCGTCGATGCTCAAGACTTTGAAGCTTTGACTCGACGAGCCTATCATTGCCAATGATCCTCTTGGCTCGTTTCTCAATTGACTCAAGGGCATCAAGCTGGTATCTGGCAGATCCGTCCCAAAGGTGAGAGCAGTACTCCATACACGATCGACTAAGGGAAAATCTGGATATCGGGCAGCAGCGGCTTCCGTGTTCTTAACAACCTCACTGCGATCCCCAAGACGCCTGCCTAGCGTGGGGATTATGGCAACGACCCCCTTTATGGGACCCCCCCCCTTTGTTCAACATTGGACATCTTCAGGCTGATGATGATGATGACGAATTTAATAGGTATAGTATGTTACTTTTATCATTATCATCATATCAACTTTGACTTTGTGCCCCATGGGTCATCTGCATGTTACTTTGCTACACAGCAATAACAGTAATTAATTTAAAACGTTAAATTTCCAAAATGGGGGGCTCGTTTAAGTACAAGCCATACCGATCGATCGGTCAAGGTTACCCCTTGCCGCGGTCAGACTGTGGATGGATGACCATCCATTTCAAACCATGACTCCTCCGTGTCTTCAGAAAGCACGTTAAGTTGTTCGGCTGTCATTCGTAGATTTTTGAAAGTCGTTTTGGGTAGTCAGAAGCCAGAAAGTCGGACAATCAGTCTTACCTAGGGGTATCGTGTTACCTAGTAACTGGGTTGTGGAGGTCCAATAGGCAGTCGCTCCATAAAAAAACACTGATATTCAGCTGCATCCGGTAATATTGTAGTTAGGAAAAGGCTAGGCAGATGATGATCATTAAATATCCAAAATGGGTAGGGAGGGAGAGGGTTAAAAACATCGTGAGGAAACCTGGATTTATAAATTAACTAGCGACCCGCTTCGGCTTCGCAAGGGTGCAATGTAGATCAAACTATAATTATAAAACATTTCTCTTGAATCACTATATCTATTGATGAAAACCGCATTCAAATCCGTTCATCATCATCATTCATCATTTCAGCCGAAAGACGTCCACTGCGGGGCATATACCTCCCCCAAGTGTCGCCACATTGACCGGTCCCGTGCGACTCGAAGCCAGCAACCTTTACCAGGTCATCGGTCCACCTAGTGGGAGGCCTTCCAACGCAACGTCTTTCGGGTCACGGTCGCCACTCCATAACTTTTCAGCCCCATCGGCCATCCGTTCTGCGAGCAATGTGCCCTGCCCACTGCCACTTAAGTTTGGCAATTCTTCGGGCTACATCGGTAACCTTGGTTCTCTTGCGGATGTCCTCATTTCTGATAGATTCTTAAATGAGGCCCATTGTGAGCGACTACGTTTCGGTCCCGTATGTAATCACTGGCAACACGCTCTGGTCATAGACTTTCCTCTTGAGACACTGCGGTAAGTTGGACGAGAAGATACCACGCAACTTCCCGAACGCTGCCCAGCCGAGTCGGATTCGACGATTGACCTCTTTCTCGAAGTTAGACCTACCTAACTGGACCGTTTGTCCCAGGTAGACATAGTTCAAAATTCAAATCCATTGCGGAGTTTAAAAGATTTTAGATTTTTATAAAAGTAAGATTTTAGACATAATTATGTAAAAATGTAAAAAAGATAAAGATGAAGAAAATATAAGTCTGAAATCGCCAATCCGCCTTGAGCGTACGTGGTGATCAATGCTCGTGCCTTCTCTGTATGAGAAGAGACCTTTGCCCTGCAGTGGGACAGTAATAGTCTGGTGAAAATATTATTTATCTTTTTACAACCAGTCTCAAGATTTTATCATTAAACAAAACGTGAGTATTGTTACACATAATATGGTGAGACCCGATACAGAGGAGGAACTAATGTGGTCAGCTTAGTGTGTATGTGTTTCAAGCAAGATACTCTTCCGTCACCTCTACCACCTCTATCCTTGCCCGCGTCACCCCACCCCCGCAGTTGTCCGCGCGAGCGCAACGCGTGGCTGCACGCAATGTCCGCAGGAACGCGACGGGCGGTGTGTCATCCTGAGGAACTCCTTGAGAAAGGTGGCCGTATGCCATCGAAACTAGTCGGACGAACCCGGCAACACAGTGAGTTAATCCGTTTTTCTCAATCTATAAGGACCAAGGGTGTGATTCTGTAAGACCTAATTCTAAATTTCGAATCTGAATCCGCTGTGAGTTTCTTGATTGGCATTCTAAAAACTCGGTTGATAATTCGAATTTACACTAGTGCCACTCTTGCGAGCGTGTCAGCGAGTTGAACTAAATTGACAGGGAGATTTTGACAGATAAAGTATGAGATGACGTTAGAAGTGGCATTCTGTAAGGTAATTTCCCCGTCACTTCGACGTTCACTTCGCACTCGAACCCGATTCAAAGTGTCAAATATATCAAGGTCATTTTGAACCTTATCCGAAGTGAGAGTGAATAGCGATGTGAGATGCGAGTTGTTGTTCGAATTTTACAGAATTGACCTACTGGATTGTACAATAGTGTATCCTTATCCTTTAAATATGCTTTAGTTCGTTATGGTAGAACTATAACCCAAGTAGGTACATTCCTAATAACATAAACACAACAAAACATAAGTTATACTCTCCCCCGACGCTCACTAAGTAAGTTTACAGAAATAGCCACTCACGAGGCTTAGTAACATGAACAAACTAGTAACTTTACCTGTCTTCACGTATTAAACAAGCAGTTTAATAAAACTGTCTTACTTTACCGGCTTAGTAAAGTAAAAGTCGGTAAAGTTGTGTAGAGTCTTAATAAGTTTAAGTAGCAGAGGAGAGCAGAGGTAAACCAGTATTATTACACCTGTTTTCTCTAAATACCATTTTGAAATCGAACGGTGTCTTGTTGTGAGTCCGCAATGATTTACTTAAAAAACAATCGAGGTCAATTTCGAATTGTGTGCGCTCACTTGATGGAGGTTCCATGTGATCTTTTCAGAATGCAGCAAGAAGTCTGATTACAAAATAAAAACAAAACTAAATTATGGTAAAACAGTATGTATACAAAAAATAAATGCCTATGGAGTTCTTCATAAGAAAATATATTTTGAAATGTTCATATTTCCCTTTTTTCTTATAAATTACCATCAAAACTGTATCTTAGAGGACTTATTAAAGTAAATAATTTGACTTTGGTTTTGATCTTAGTTAGGTGTAGTACCTAGAATATTTTACGTGAAAATCAATTAGAGGTCAGGCAGGCAGCTGTTGTTCGGCTGCGGTTATTCGATTAGAACGGAAACCGATCATAATGTAGCTGGGACTAGGCTAGGCAGATAATAAATATGTAAAAGTCAATTAAAATTCTAAAGACGCAGACTCTGTGAAATGGAAAGCCAACCCTATTCTCGCTCTAGAAGTCAAAAATCAACTAGAACGTAAAAAATAATCAAAAATTATTATCTTAGAAGAAAACTTGTAGGTAATTGAATTATTTATCAAAAGAGTCACAAACTCAATTAATATATTAAAACTTGGTAACAAGGTGTCAAAGTTTGTGGAAGTTGTTTAATGAAAATGTGAAGGTAGGTACAGTTTATTTATAGTAACAGTTTTACATCAAAGGTTGGCACTTTGGTCTTGTCGTAACTGAATGGGAAAAGGTTCTGGATTTAATTCTCGGGTTGGGTAAAATGTTACTGGTATCTTCCATGTAGTAGATACCTTTTTTTGGAAATCCCTCATGGACTTCTTCCACCGTGGGGGTGACGGAGAGGTAGACTAGCCGTCTCTAAGGTGAACTTCGACGCGTTCGGCTCGGATAAATGTGCGTTCACCTTAAAACCATCGCAGTGTTTCACCTCTGCCTATGGCCGAGGGAGCGGGATTCACATTTAAGCATTTACCACTCACTCGATATGCTTTACCAATTACTGGTCTACGAACTCAGTTGAAACTGTATGTTATATCTAGCTTTTATCCGCAACTTTAGTCGTCTAATTCAGATTTAAACCAAAGGCCTAAATTATCCCTCACGAATACACAAACGGGAAAAAATCCATTGTGTTCAGTTAGTTTTTAATATGAATATGTGTGCCAATTTAAGCTAATTCCATTCAACCGTTTAAGCTTGTATGAGTAACAAACATCCATCCATTTAATCAGTCATCCATCCTTATAAAGAATCAGGGCAGGATTTTTACAAAAAAATCAAGTTGTTTAGAGAAGTTGAAATTCTAATTCATATATTCTTGGGTACCTAAAGAGTATCGTCAAGCATTTGCAATATTTTTAAAACCCCGTAAAATAGAAAGGTGAATACTTTAACGAAACACTCATTATTTCAAAACGAAACGGTGACTGACAGTAACAGTGACACTGACAGCCGCCGTTTAGCAGTTCTTACATTGAAATTGCATCGTTTTATGGGAAATAATATCACATAATATGATGATTATTATTTTCCACACACTTGTCACATCACTTGTCTGCCAATTTGATAGATCCGTTAACGTCGCTTGTAACTTTCTTTTTTTTAATACACACAAAATGGGCATCGAGATGAAACGAAACAGTGTTATTTTCATTTCGAAATATTTTAATTATGCGGGGATTTAAAAATATGGTAAGTAAGTACATCAATCTACTCCTGTTAATGTATTCTTCACATTGGAAAATATTTTACACCCTCTAAATTATTTATTTTGTTCATACAAATGAATGTATGAATCTCGTCATTATTCTTTTCGCGTTTACGACATTAGCAAGATTATGTCGAATTTCTACCAACACAAAACACACGCTGGTCACCCTCAGGTCTTACGATATTCTTAGCTGGAAACCACCCTCTACGTTACGCCATTGGGCCATCCCCTAGGAAGCAAAGTTGTTACCCACCCCACTACTTCCGCAGTGAAGACAACACGTGACCACTACGTGCCACCGTCTTCCACAGGGTCGTGGACGTGACAGTTGACAACAGGTGGTATGTATGTAATACAAGTAAGGACGAGCTACTAGCTATTTCCACCGTCTGTGTTTGCGTAGATTTCAAAATTAAGTTCTAAATTCCACATGAACACGTTAATGGTATAAAAATAGCCTATAAGTATCATCCACATGTGTGCTTTTGAGCTCATACCAAAAAGATGAACAAACATCCATCCTTCCACAAAAATCTTCGCATTTAATTGAGGAACAAATGGCTAAGTTAAATCGATCGCTCAAGGTTAAGCTACGCTAGACGCGGTCGGTCAGTGTATTGGTTAATCCATTTCATACTGAGAAGTCTCCGTATCTCGGAAAGCACGTAAAGTCATTGGTCCCGACTGTAATTCTTGAATCTTTGACAGTCGTTATGGGTACTCAAAAATCAGTAAGTCTGACAATCAGTTTTACCAAGGGTTATAGTGATACCTAGTAACTGGGTTGTGGTGATCAGATAGGCAGTCGCTCCATGTAAAAAACTGGTATTCAGCTGCATCCGACTAGACTATAGACCGACACCAACATAGTTGAAAAAAAGCCTAGGCTAGATAAAAAGTAGTAGGATAGGAATTGATCAGCAAGCATGACGATCAATGCTCGTACCTTCTCTATAAGAGAAGGCATTTGCCCCGTAGTAGAACAATAAAATACTGACTGAAAATGTAAAAAAAAATACTACTTACCTACAAATAAAGCCGAGAATACATCTAGTAAATAACATTAATGAAATGGGCAAATAAAACAATTTGCTTTTCCTTGTAGGTACCACTCAGTGTTTTCAATTTGTTTCGGAAAAGCTCTTTGAATGTTATAATAAATTAAATAACTTAATACCGTCGTTTCAATAAAAAACAATAGACCTAACAGATATAACCTAACAGATTTTTATTGAGTAAGAATTATATGAGGGCGGTATTGTGATGGTCCAGTGGTTAAAGGGTCCTCTCATGAATGAAGTTCATGATGTCAGCTCTTTTCTGTCCGCCGCTGAACGTAGGTATTCCTTAAAGATCATCAACCAACCCGGTCTTGGGCAGCATGCAACCATCCGCGCCCAGCCACCTTACTCAATCTATATAATAAAAATGAATCGTTGTTCGTTAGTCTCGCTAAAACTCGAGAACGGCTGGACTGATTTGGCTAATTTTGGTCTTGAAGTATTTGTGGAAGTCCAGGGAAGGTTTATACGGTAAGAAAATTAAAAAAAACAATTGACAGGACAACGTATATCGAGTCAACTAGTACTCAATACATTTATTGCATCAACATGTGAACTTAGATGGTATGTATAAAGATGAACATTGTGGACCCTGTCGGGCACAGCCAAATAAAAGCAGGAATCCTTCTTCAAATCATCGGTCCATCGTGCAGGGTATTCCACACTACGCTTGCCCAAATGCGGTCTCCACTCTAACATGTCTCTACTCAACCTACCACATGAGCTGACAGTTCGAAACTAATGTGATTTTTCAAATTCACATGTACTATCTAAGTTTACCTTGGGCAACACTGACATCTTCTTCTTCTAGTGCTTCTCCGAATTACGAAGGTTGGCCGTCAGCTCTTCATACATTTCCTTTTCTTTGGCGAGATGAAATAGCTCCGCGGCGCTCGAGATACTAGTCTACTTTCTCCTGCGACCTCATATTCTAGGTACTTTGCTAATCACGATAAGTTGTAAAACGGCGTACCTTTTGTGTCTTACCACGTGTCCTAGATACGCAACCTTCCTTACTGTGATTTTATCCCAAAGTATACGTTCTGACATCGGTGAAGGTGACCTCGGTCCAAAATGAAAGCTAGCCCTTGAGTCAAATGTCAACTAATCGTTTGGTTATGTCTTTATAATATAATATAATAATATGTGGGGACATTTTCACACACGGCATCTGACCCCAAACTAGGGAGACCCTGTACTATGGGTGTCAGACAGCTGATATACATACACAAATACATTTTTTTTTAAATACTTACATATATAGATAAACAACACCCAGACCCTGGGCGGGAATCGAACCCGCAACACGCTGCGCAGCAGTCGATCGCTCAGCCACTGCGCCAACCGTGTCGTCATTGTCATGTCATGTCATGTCTTTAAAAAAGGTAACAGTCACTTGGATCTCATGACTCGAGGATTCTAGCTAAAACTGCTGAAAAATATAGTTGCCGACAAGGTTGCAATAATTTCACCGTTATCCGCTATTTTTAGTTAGCTAAAATATAATTATTTTTAATTCATTGTACCTATGGCAATCATTCCCACACCTAAATTTGAAATATCAGGGGCCTTGCATGGATTGCCATCACAGAAACAAAGCCCTTCAATCCGGATTACAGCAAAGGCTCTTTGCGGCAGAAATAGAACTTTCCTGGACGAACATCACTCCATCACAAAGAACTCTACTACTATATTATATTCAAGCAATACAATTCATTTTTTCTACCTACAGTTTGCAATTGAAACTAGCTCTTATCAATAAGATCGTAGCACTGTAAAAATTTTTGCAAAAATAGCGAAAAATTTCTTTGACATAAATCTCTAGCTTGCAATAAGGAGAATTCAATATTCAATGCTCTATTTTTCTTTCAAACGCTATCAATTTCATCTTGCACTTGCAAGTCTTAAATCTATAGCAACTTTGAAAGCATGAAACTGGGTGTCTTAATGCCATAGAATAGATAATTGCAGAAGGTCAGTTTTAAAGAGCGATGGATAACAGGCGCTTATACACTCCTCGTTTAAATTGAGCACACAAGAGTTGGGCATTTGTTTAAGATAGTTCCGTATAGGTCAACAATAAAAGTCGTTAAATACTTAAGATTTTTAAATAGATACTCATTAATAAGCTCAATATTAAAGAAATTACAGAATGTCAAATTAAGATGAAATAAACAAGAGTTTATTAATCATTATATTAAACATATTTATAATTTATTAGGACTACTAATTTATTTACATTAATTCATTCAAATAGACACGAATTTGGATGAATTAATGTAAATAAATTAGTAGTCCTAATAAATTATAAATATAATATGTTACTAATATAAAGTTAGGTATTTCGCTATTATATTGAATTTTGTGTATCTTTTGCATTTGTAGTAAAATATAGCTGAACCTGTTATAATTTTAGTAATTATTTGCCCCATATTTTAAAAAAAAATAAGGCAATGACGGTCACCAAACAGTAATTTTTTGTTTCGTGTAAGCTCCCCGACCTTCTGTATCAATTTTTTCTGTGGTCTAACGAACACGAAGTACAGTCACACACAAAGTCAAAGTAGGTCAACCGTGGAACACTCATTATGCGAGGCGATGCCATGCCGCTGTTTTTAATTTTCTAGACTAAGATATTTTTATGCTTGTTTCGATTTTTTTTCTTGGCTGTACTTTTTTTTGTAAGTGAATAAACGGGGTTTGTATTTTGCTTTGTAGAGAGGGTTGGCTAAGTTACTTTGCGGATGTTTAATTAAATTACTTAGTGTCGTCATGGCGCGGCGGTTAAAGCGGCAGCCTCTCATGTTGTGGGTTCAGTATTGAGCCAATACCAATGTGATCTTTTCACACGGACTAGAAAAAGAAGAAGTACTCCGCGCCACGCATATCGAAAGTGAAGCACCCTAAGTAAGCCGGACCGTTTGTACAAACATGCCTCACGTACACATTTACATCATAAAGTACCGATCGTACCGATCTATGTGTGCGATGTACGCCGGCGATCTTGAGCGACAAGAGAATCGTATGCGCTGCGTCCAAATCTCAAAGTTTAGTCGAAAAAATTAAATAAAAGATAGTATTCTTTAACTTAAAAAAAGGCGTATACTAAAAGATAGATAATAAAATTGTCTGTAAGATAGTAAAAGTTTCGTTTAAATATTCCTGGTAGATTTTGTGTGATTACCAATGTTTTGTCCGCGTCATACACAACTTAACGATTTAATTAAACTATGTAATATGAACTAAATCACAAATATTCATATACTAAATGATAAAGAGAATGTTCTAATTTAACATATATTTTTTTCAAATCATTTACACTACACGTTTTGACGTGATTGTCAGTTTAAAATCTGCAAAAGTCGCTTGTTAGCGCCTTAAGGTGCTTCACTTTCAACGTGCGTGGCGCGGAGTCCTTCTTTTTGTCTAGTCCGTGTCTTTTCAATTAAGTATGTAGTTTCTAAGATTATCTTGGAGATCACTGACATTGATGAAGAAAAACATCGAAGAGAAACCTGAACTTATAATTAATATAAGTCTGAAATCGCCAATCCGCCTTGAGCGCACGTGGTGATCAATGCTCGTACCTTCTCTGTATGAGAAGAGACCTTGGCCTGCAGTGGGACAATAATAGGCTGGTATTATTATAAAGAGGTAATGTTTGTTTGTTTTTGTTATTAAGAGGAATTACTGGAAGTACTGACCCGTTTAAAAAATATTTCACTAATAGAAACCTACATTTTTACTGAGTGTCCTAGGATCTGTTTTATTGTACACCAGGTCGTGCCCGCGACTTCGTCCGCGTGATAGTTGGTTATCTCGGATGCAGACGAAGTTCGGAAGCAGAATTGAAAAGTAGCCTTTGTCCTTCCCCGGGGTTCAGTCTATAGGTATTCATACCAAATTTCTTGAAAATCAGTCAGTTCTTGTGAATGAAATCACAAGAAATATTTAAAGTAACTCAGTTTGCTACGTTTTCACGACTAAACGGCTGAACCGATTTGGATGAAATTTGGTGTAAACATTGCTTGAACTCTAGAAAAACACATAGGCTACCATTTTTTAATCCACGACATTCACGCGAACGCAGTCACGAGTAAAAGCTAAAAACTTGAGAGGTGTCAAGGGACACCCGGATGGAACGAAGTTCCTTTCGATTAATTAGTGAAGGAATTGTAATAAAATTTAATTTTTTTAAGTTATAATAATATTTTTTTTATTATTAACAAATATAATGTAATAAAAAGACAATTTAATTAAACGTGCCCGTTTATGTATCGAGCGAAATGGACTCCATATTGAGCAGTTGCTTCGATACAGGGAAGTGTAAATTTTATACCTAATAGGTAAGTTTTTTAATTAAGCCAAAGTTGATTAAAACTGTGTTTGTGAATAGCTCTAATTTATTTAAATAGGTTACCTATAGCACCTATAGGTACCTACGCCTGCCTGCCTTTCTTTTTCTAGCAAAAGAGTACCTACTCACTTACCTACTTACAACTACAAATAATTCGCCAATGATAAAAGTACTAAACATATCGCCGTAGGTACCTAGTTCAAAGAGTTCGCCGCGCCGCCTTTAAATACATAAACATATTCTACGAAAAGCGAATTCGGACTTTATTTTGTAAACGTAAACGGTTAAAAATTGAAATTTTACCAAACTAGGTATGATAAAATTATTCTGAGAAACGTATAGGCTGGTGCCCGACCGGACAATAGGAGCTATGTGCAACCGAATTTCACGGTTAATGTGTAAAAATAAGGTTTTAATTCGCTCCAATATTTTCATAGAAAAGCCGCCATTCAACTAATAATGAACTCTATTTGACAGTTCCAACGATTCAATTTTTCTGTTCGAATTGTCTGCGTTTGTGAAGTAATAAAAATAGCAAAAATAAGGTTTTAATTCGCTCCAATATTTTCATAGAAAAGCCGCCATTCAACTAATAATGAACTCTATTTGACAGTTCTAACGATTCAATTTAGCTTATTATAGCATGTCGTGACAACTTTTCGTAAGAATTTTTTCCGTCTAGCCCCCTTTCACAACGCGCGATAAGGAACTTCGTTCCAATAATTAACATAGGTCTAAAATCGCCTATCCACTTTGAAGAAATTAAAGTACATATTCAATGTAATTTAAGATTTCGCTGTAACAAATAAGGTACTAGTTTTATACTTATACGATTCGGAAGGTATTGAATACTACGCACGGCAACACTTTCAATTGGACATTAGTATGATTTGGTCTAAACTAGTTAAGAATTTACCAAAATTAATATTCCACGTCGTGTTTTAATTGATTCAATGGAGTTTTTAGAGTTTCATGTTTTCACTGATGCGTCGGAACGAGCATACGGAGCATGCTAACGTATCATGTTGTAAGGTTCTGCTGGGTATACGGACATTACTTTTACTACTCTGCAGAAACTTTAATGAAAGACTATTATCGTATTTTGATAGAAATATGTTGATGGATGCGATAGATATGTACTCAGGCCGTTAACAATTTAAATTAAGAATACTGTAAAATAGAGGAGGGTCAATGCCAGCTATAGCAATGCTAAAACGCGACAGGTATACAAGGAAACTGAAATAAGGATCGAGCTTAAAGCTAAAACCTTATTTTCTCAATAGAAAAAAAGCCTCCCAATCGTAAATATCCGTTACAAATCTTACATTATATTCTTTAAATTTCAGCCATACTAACACGACTTTAGGGTCTACAATGTCTTAAATTTCGAATTACAACCATTGTCAACAATGATAATAAACCCAACCAAAATAGTTTACCAAAGAAATCTTTGCAAACCGCGACAGTATCTGTAGCAAACAAGTTAATTTTCTAGTTAGTACGCAGTACTAAATAATTATGTTAAACTTGTCGTGAAGCGGACATATTTGAACTTGTCACTAACTTAGTTATGGAATGTCTGTGTTAAACGTTGAACCTTTAATAGTTTGTGGAAGTTATAACATGTTAGTTAAATAAGTCATAGTTAAATTTTAACGTTACTTTATGCTGTTAATGTAGGTGAAGCTCACTTTGTAGGACCTATTAATGATGTTAATTGTAATCTGTGGTGTAAACGTCCCTTTGTACCTATTGGTCTAGATGTATCTGTCTCCTGCTTGATTATCAGAAGAATTACATTGAATTTATGCTATTTTTTTTCGTTATATCATTGCTAATAATACGGTCGTTACTCTTTCTCTTAATACCTACTTTTACTGCTCTGCAGAAACTTGAATGAAATACTATTTATCGTATTTACTTACTGGAATATGTTGATGAATGCGATAGAAATCTAGTTAGGACGTTAACAATTTAATTTAAGAATACTGTAAAATAGAGGAGGGTCAATGATCGCTGTTGCAATGCTGAAATACGACAGTTATACAAGGAAACTGAAATGCTAAAACCTTATTTCCTCAATAGAAAATAAGCCTTCCAATCGTAAATATTCGTTACAAATTAAATAAGAAACTGAACAAAGGACAGCCATAAAACCGACCTTTCAAAAACACGTGGTCTTGAACTAGCCTGTAATTCGGTTACGGTTTTGGTTCCGGGAGCCGGCTGAGCCGCCATCTTGTATCCGGTTCGGTCCGGCACGGCCCTCATATCCGTTTAGAAGGGATATGATGTAATAAAGAAGTCGATGAGATTTTACGTTTTTATTTTTGCACAAATACGTGTAAAATGTTAATAGTTTTGTTTTGATCAATGTTTTTGTAAAAAAAGGTATCATTATGTACCTAGTAAATATAGGTTTGTTATTTCTTGACCCTGATGAAATCATGGTACCGATTTGGATCCACTTTTATTTAAAACACCTTCAGTAAATCCTACGGACTGAATAGCAAGTTTCTAACCTTCTACATTCGAACCGTATCTATCTTATTATCCATACTTACTTGCTTACTAATATTGTAAATGCGAAAGTAACTCTGTCTGTTACGCTTTCACAACGAAACGGCTGAACCGATTTTAATGAAATTTGGCATGAAAATAGCTTGAACCTATGTCGGTTAGTTCAGAATAAAATGATTAAATTAAGATCAAATATGAACCAACCAAACCAACCAGAAACAATGAGAGTTTCTACAGTACCTTTTAATAAAAACTAGCTGACCCGACAGACGTTGTCCTGTCCTTATCTACCTACTTACCTGCCTATTTACCTACCCTACACCTACCGTACACCTACCCTACGCCTACCCTACGCCTGCCCTACGCCTACCCTACGCCTACCCTACGCCTACCCTACGCCTACCCTACACCTACCTAACAAAAGTTTTTTTTTTTTTTTTTTTTTTCTCTCCGTAAGAACCATCTTCGTACTTCAAGGAATATTATAAAAAAAGAATTATCCAATTTGGTCAAGCGGTTCGCAAGTTATGCGCTTACCAACACATTTAGCGATTCATTTTTATATATAAGAAGATACAGAGAAGTCACGAGCATTAATCACCACGCAACTCAAGGCGGATTGACGGATTAAACTTATATTAATCCTACCTACTAATATTATAAATGTGAAAGTTTGTGAAGATGTTTGTTACTCAATCACGCGTAAACCGTTGAACAGATTTTCATGAAAATTAGCGCACAGGTAGACCATTTCCAGGATTAACACATAGGATACTTTTTATCCCGAAAATGTGTTCCCTTGGGATAGTCGTTCTTTTATACGCGGGCGAAGCCGCGGGCAGAAGCTAGTAAAATTATAAGTCCACGTTTCCTTACGATATTTTGCTTCACCGATGTCAATGTTGTCCAAGATAGAACTTAAAAAGTACATATGAATTGAAAATTTTAAATTGATGATACACCACGGGTGCTTTAAAAACCACTACGCAACGATGCGACGGTATCACGACATTTTGTACGATGTTTTGCTTCGTAAGGTCGAGTCCGAAAACGACGGCCTTTGGCCTGCAGTGGGACAGTACGATCTAAATTTAATAATAATATGCTCCAAGCACAGTTGTAAAATTGAAATTAAGAAGTGGCTATCAGCTCAGGTCTATGCCAAGACTGAAGCTCTCCTGGTTCCCACGTTAACTCACCCACACACAACTAGGGTTGCCAACCCTACTATATAATATAGTATCCTACTATATTAGAGGCCCGACTACTATATTTTTGAAAAAAAAAGTAGTAGGCGAAACTACAAATTTTAAAACCATCAAACTCTTAGCATCGTTTCAAAATATGTAAGCGGAAAACAAAACGTTAATACCTATTTTTAACGATTCTGGAATGTCAAGTTGACAGATGCGTTCAATAATTCTCAAAATATTCTTCAAAAAAAAAATAAAGTACCTACCTAATTTTTGGAACCTACTATTTTTTTTTCATCTTTTCGTTGTCTACTATATTTTTATGTGTAAAAATATTAGAACTACTATATTTGACCGTCAAAGAGTTGGCAACCCTACACACAACACATTCTACACACAAACATACGCAAACATACCCTTACAGCCACACAAAATCATATCACTTTACATTCACCCACATCACACACATTATAACACAATCATGCTAACTCATACACATATCAAACATCCACACACAAACATGCCACACATATTCACAGCTTTTAATCTAATACCTAAGTTAAGTTTGAATTAGTAACTAAGTTGCAACACCTTTGCTTAATATTATTATGTTACCTAATTAGAACTCAACTGTAAACCACTATGTGCATTTATGTCTCACCAACTACGAGGATACTAGACCCCACGATACTGGGTATCCTAGTGTGGGGTCTAGGGCTACTCCATTGCACACAAATTCTGCTTAAAAGCCAATCTTAGGTTTTTAGATAGATTTTGTGCTTACTAATTCTATAAACATGTGTTTAATAAATACTTTAATTCTTTAAATATTAAGAACATATTTATATTTTAATTAGAAACTGACTTCGTCCAGAACAATGACAAGAGAGGCATTATTTTTAGGCAGTTCAAGCTAAATAAATTAGATGCAGGTTTATTTCATAGTATTTTAGCAACTCCTGGGTCCGACGTATAGTTTAGTTTCTAGAGATGTATGAATAGCATGTAAGATGTATAATTAGTTTAGGGTTCGATGGAACTGGCATGTCTTATAGATAAAAAGTTCCTAAATAAATAAAGATAAAAAAAAACTGACTTCAAAAAATGAAAAAAATCTCAATTCGACCTTTACTTTTTTTATGTTGGTTATTTAGTACATTTTTTGTAACGTTCCGTATTCATATCAGCAATGTCCTTAGTATCAAAATACGTGCAGAACGGAACTTCTGCGTTATCTATTTTACGAGCACACCTCGGTACGTAAGGGCAAAGATAAGGCAAAAAGGATTATGGTGATGTGATCCAGTGAAAGCTATCAATTCTCGCTTAGCGGTAGCTTGCGATCGCTTTTGGTAGTAATGTTGCTGATAGGAGATTCGGCTCCGAGGTCGATGCTCGTTTTCTTTGCTACTAAAGATTATTTTTTAAGAGATAGGTATAGATGTTAACTTTGGTAGTTACGACCTTTTTTTCATACTTATTTAAGGAAATGTTTTTTATATTTGTCGAGAGTTAAAGGTATTGTTTCTAGAGTAGAAGTTTAGAAGCGTTTTAAATTTGAATAAATAAATTTAAAATATGATTAAGTAGCTACTTGTTCTTGCCATAAGTATAACATAATTATGTTATTGAGTAGCAATATTATAAAGTGGTAAGTAATGTTCGTTTGTTTGTAAGAGTACCAATTGCAAATTACAATTCTTTCACCGATAGTAAGATACACTATTACCTAATTACATAAGGCTGTTTTATGATAATTTATTAGACTTTCACGTGAACAAAACCGCGGGCGATAGTCGACTAATAAAGCATTCTGTAAAGTTCACTTAGAACCTCACTAAAGTGACCGCGCACAATCCGAAAAAAAACTCATTTAATTTTAAAAGTAAATCGTCTCAGATTAAGAATGGGACATTGTTCGGTTTTCAAAGTATTCTTTTTTAAAATGAGAATTTAGTAATGAATAATTATCAAGTCAGACTTCAAATAAAATCTTCGCATATCATTATCATAGCTTTTAAGACTTACTTACCTTTAAATATCCATCTATATACTTACGGGTAGATGAAAGGGGGATGTTATCATCGCTCCGTGTAAGAGTTATGTGGAAACTAGCGGGGTGAAATGTTGATAGGACCCTTTTTCGAGGGCTGTCGCGAATTCTAACATAATGTGGTTCATAATGCTATCAAGGTTGACGCGTCTCGCGGTTTCGTGTAAAAGAAAAATGACAGAGTTTTTGTACCTATACAATATTTAAAAGTAACTTTTTAGTGAATGAGATTTGTAGTGATGCCTTCTAAAAACAGCCTTCATACTTAAACGTAAGTGAGTAAGGTACCTTTTGTACCTAATCCCTAAAAAAGGTCTCAGCATTGAAGCAAACAAGTACGTATACCTTCTTAACTACATATTTCATTAGGTTTACAAGGTTATATTTAAAACTCTAATAATTTTCCGACCGAATTTCGGTCATGGCGGCCAAGGTCAATGGAGGTTAGCCAAGTACGCAGAAGATGTTATAGTACACTAGTGTGTGTGCAAACACAGGTACACTCCCTCTTCCTATCGCTCTCACAGTCCGGCGGGACGGCAGTCCGACACGACCGGAGAGAGATCTGGCCCCTTATTCACAACCATTCGATACGTTTCCGTGTCGGTAAGGAACCGTATTCGACAATGTCATTCCGTCTTCAGTCTTCGTATGTTCGTTGAACTGTCAAAATTATTCGGTTTCGGATTTGAATAAGGGGCCAGGCCCCTTATTCATAATCATTCAATTCGATTCCGTACCGAATCGAAAGTCAAAAGATATTGAAGATGTCCTTCAAACGCAATTCACAAATCCGAAACCGAATACTTTTGACAGTTCAAATTCGATACGAAGACTGAAGTCGGAAATGAGATTGTCGAATACGGTTCCTTACTGACACGGAAACGTATCGAATGGTTGTGAATAAGAGGCCAGGTGTAGGACCAACGGCTTTACGTGCTTCAGTGATGATGACGTGATGGATTCTAGACCCCCTAGGGTTGATATTTTTTCGTCGTTTGATAAAAAAAAACACAAAAACATCTGCTGTTCAATACATTTTGATCGTGAAAACGTTGTTCTTTTGTTTGGAACAGCAGATTTGCTTTTACTAACCGACGGAAAACGCTTGGAGGTCTAGTATCATGAACCTGCAGTCCTGAGAGGTTGCTAGTGTTTTGACTGCCTGGTTGGTCTCATATTTGCAAGCGCAACCGCTAAGTGTGAGGTCCTAGGTTCGATCCCAAGGTCAAGCAAAGTGTTATTTTTTTTTTTTATCAGGAATTTCTCAGTAGCATCCCGGAGTTTGGAAGTCGGTGGTGTGACATCCCCGTGCCTCGGAAAACACGTAAAGGTGCGTACGGATTAGAGTCAGCCTCACCTGAGGGACACAGCTCGCCCGGTTGCCTCAAGTGCATCAGCACGAGGCGTGACTCACGCGAAGCCGCCGCGACGCGAGCCATCAGGTGTCGGTTTTTTGACTGTGCTCAAAGGCGCCTCGGCGTAAGTGCCTCGCAAGTGTGGACGTGATTTGAGCACGATTTTAGTGAGTTACGCACAATGGCGATGTTGCGCCTTCGTGGTTCGTCCTGAGGTATGTTGCCTCAGCCTACTGCCTCATGTTGTTGTAATTATTTACCGAGGCAGCCCCACACAAGCCGTGCGTGGCGAGGCTGCTCACCCAGAGGCTGCCTCTAATCCGTACGCACCTTAAAGCCGTTGCTCCTGCTGCACCTGATCTCTCCCCAATCGTGTTGGATTGTCGTCCCACCGGACTATGAGAGTGAGGGAAGAGGGAGTGCACCTTTGTTTATACACACACTTATGCTCTATGATATCTCATGCGTAGCTTGCTGATCTTCACTTACATTGGCCACCGTGACCGAAATTCGGTTTACAGAATTACTGTTAATATTTTTCGTATGCATCCGTGATATAGAGAGAGTTGGAGGGAGAGTAGAGAGAAATTTGCCCTGCAGTGAGAAAATTCAGGAGGAAAATAATAATAATCCATCATATCCGACATGCAGACAATGTCACAGACAAAAGCTATCAATGTATATTTTAGGAAAAATCTTCTAAACAATATCATGAAAAACCCGTTCTTCTACTTAAAAAGGTTGTAATATTTATCCCATTATCATGTAAAGTGGGTATTCCACCAAAGTGTTTGTAGGAAAGAAAGGCAGACCGTCGCAAGTGGCACTAAATGGTACTTAAGAGTGTATCGAGTTGTTGTAGAGCCGAATCTCTTAGCTTCTTCAAAGCCTCTAAGTAGAGCCAAAGATTCTGTAGAAATGTTGATAGATTTCGACAGAGACTGTCTTAGTGGATTTAATGGGCGCTAACCTGCTTGCTGAGCGTTAGAACCTGTGTTCAATTCTTGAGATATTTGATCACAAGTATTTTATTAGTGATGATCAAAATTTACTTTAAAACATGCATTAATGCACTACTTAGTCTTTTCCCAATGTTAGGTTTGGCTTGCAGTTTAACCGAATGCAACTAAATTTCCTAGTTTTTTACATGGAGTGACGGTCAATGTGACCCCTACATCCAAGTGACTGGGTAACATGATACCCCCTGGGAAAACTGGTCTGTTTGGATCTGACTCCCAAACTTCGGACTATTCACAACGACTGACCAATTTCTAAGAATGACAGCCGGGTCTCTATATAATATGAACGGTCACCCAAATCTAGACCAAAACTTAAAAAAATACATACGAAATAGAAAAAGTCACATTGGTACTTACCCCTGTCAGGTTTCGATCCCACAACCGCATGCATGAGAGGAAGAAATATCATCATCATCATCATGTCAACCTTTAGACGCCCACTGCTTTATTTTTTTATTGCACGGTCATTTTAAATTTAAATTATAATTGTTATTATTACTGTACTCTACCATTGTTGACATAATTTCTATTGACATTTATGATTATTATTATTCACATTTATTTGATTTTTCATGAGTAAATTGACATTTATTGAAGTTAATAATAGCATTAATGAGATTATCTGGTTAATGTGAATGATTATAATCAATAATTAATTAATTGAAGTGTCTTATGTAACTTTGTTTTATATTTGCACGCCGAAATTAAAGGCAGAATAAGAGAACATTTCTGTACATTTTACCAACCTTCTGTACCTTATTTATGCAAATAAATGATTTTTGATTTTTTGCTGGGCATAGGTCTCCTTAAAGGTGGGTTCAGCCGTAATCGCCGTGCTTGACCGAGGCATATTGGCGATTGCAATAGGTGTTATGGTACTCAAAAGGATGCTGCTGCCCATCCTCTTGTCAATATCCTTCTGTCACCTTCTACCGACACCCAAGAGTAAAAATGGGGTGGCGCTATTCGCGACCACACGGCAAAAAAAAATACCTGTTTCATAAATACTCACCCCATTTTCTTTACGGGAGCGTGAACATTAATATTTTTCTTTCAAAATAAATAACGTAATTTTTTGTAATGGCGACGACATTTTAATTCAGTACGTGACTGTTCTCTCCGTGACGTTGTTAACATAAAAAGTAAATATGTTTCAGTAATTTCTTGAGGAGCACCCACAAATTGGATTGTCAAAGGAGATTTTGTGTTTTAGAAATGGAGTTAAGTAAAGATTTACGGATAGGTTCTGGCTGTGACTTATATCAGCATATTGCCACAGTATAAATACGTACTATCGTACAGTAGCGACACGCTCCGCCTCCCTCTGAAACTGATCCTCACCTCTCCCCGCGTCGAACGACTGCTCTGGAAACTGCGTTTTAGTTCGAGCGGCGCATAGACACGCACACACACGCACGTATCTGTACAGTCTGTTATTTTACTAGTAGTGTAGGCAATTATATCGTTTCGTTTCTATGGAGTGTCGCGGGTGTGCTATTGCCGTACACTGCTGAATGCAGGTCTCCTCCAGAGATCGCCGACGAACCCAGTCTTGTGCGCCTCGCATCAATCCGCTGCCAGCCACCTTCTTTAAATCATCACCCACACTACGCTTACCCAAACGCAGTCTCCACTATAACACGTGCAGGACCTCAAAAATATATCGGTACCGCTTTAAAATAAAGGTTGGGCTTAACGTTATTTAACCTTTAGGGTTTAGGTTTCGTAGGTTTACGAATAGGCTAAGCCCTATTTATGAGCGCTGCTTCGTCTGGCCCTGGGGTCCCGGAATGTCAACAGAAAGACTGGATTTTGTATACCGAATTTATTTCCGAGTGAAAACCCGTGAGAAAACCGTTCACTTAGGCCAGTGCGCAGTCACTGCCTGTTGGCCCTGTTGGCTCACATACATTTTCACTTCTATCATGCACTCTGCCATACGTACTTACATGAGTCCCTACAAACCCTTATACGATTTCGGTACCGAAGAACATGCGAGACCGATTTTGTACATCTTGTTTGTTGTACTCTTTTACTTCTCTTTGTTCCGTGCTGACTAGCGACTGTGTAATACGTTTTTATTTTGCCGACCGCTGATTGTTCATCAACGTAATAAATATTATAATTATTAATATCAATCAGGACGTCAAGTGAACGATAAAGTGGCAAGGCGGTGCGTCAAAGTAAACCTCTATTTATTAAGGTTTAGATTCTGCTACCGAAACGTTTATAAAAGTTATAGTATTTTACCGAAAAATATTGTACCTACCGATATATTTCGGTACACTTATTTAACGGTATGGATTACCTTAATTTTTGGGTAATTCAGTCCCTGAGCACGTGTCTACTCCATCTACCGTCTGTCCGTCTGCAAACATGGCGGGCCCAATTCTACTTCACCTTGCAGATTTTACGCGCTGTCTCGGTATCGGCATCTTTAGTTGTCTGGTATATGACAAAATCTAATTTCTTTACGGCTCCCTCATTATTACACGCTTTTTATTAGCTTCACCTGTATGTTTGTAAGTTTGTTTGTAACCGACTTCTTTGGGCGCGATTTTGACCCACTTTAAACGGCCAGATTTCGTTCAAACTTTGTAGATTTATCGAGGACCGATGACTATACACTAATATGATAAAATTATTCCATTTTTCAAACTAAAAAGTAAAAAATAAATAATAGTTTAAAAAAACTAAAAACACGCTTTTTATAGAAAACCAAACTAAAAAATAGAAAATAAATTTTAATAAATTTAAATTAAGAAAAGTGTTAAAAATTTCAATAAATATACATTAATAATAGTGTGAATAAAAAAAAAATATTTTAAAAAAAAGAGGGGGGGTGCTTTTTAAGATACCTATTATCAAAATGAGAATCACTCTACTCATATCTGTCAATAAAATATTTATAACTATTGACACCATGCACCCCACGCTTTTTTTTAAATAAAATATTTTTTTTTATTTACTCCATTATTAATTTATATTTATTGAAATTTTTAACACTTTTCTTAATTTAAATTTATTAAAATTTATTTTCTATTTTTTAGTTAGGTTTTCTATAAAAAGCGTGTTTTTAGTTTTTTTAAACTATTATTTATTTTTAAAATAGCACTCAGGAATAACGTATCTTTTTCTTCATTTTTAATTTAAAAACACTAGGAATTTCTTCTGTATCTTGAGTTCGTTTACAAACTCATATACACAAACAGCCAGACCTGAAACAAACATTATTATCTGTATAGGGTTATACAAATATTTGTTCCGTGCGGAAATCGAACCCGTGACACGCAGCGTGCTGCAGCCAATCGCTCAACCACTGCGCCAACCGTGTCGTCAATCGACACTGTGATCGTTGTCAAATGTTTCAAATATTCAAAATGTCGTCCTCGTGAATGTCGGTCATCACTACCAAGAGCGCAGACTTTGTTCTAGATCCAGATTCTGCACTGTACAACAATTAAGATTAAAAATCTGAAGTGTCAACGGCTTTTGTCTCTGATCCTACCTAGAACCTACCATTCATATCTACAACCCCTACCCCTAGCTTAGTTGAACCTATTGTGTTATAATAAATTGCGAAACCCTTTTCTTTACTTGGCTTTATATAAATAGTAAGAGATGACAGGTTGACATACTCGTTTAGCTTGGCTAAATCGAGTCTTTATTTCCAAGCCGACCGGTATTTGCTGTGTAAAAATATAGCTTACTAGCTTTTGCCCGCAAATTCGTCTAAAGATTTTTAAAGAAGTAATGCTGATTCATTTTAAATCTATTTTAAGCAGAAGTTTGGTACTGACCTGTAATTGTCAGATGTAAAGTTGTTTGTAAAATGCAATATAATTTATGTGACTTCGATAATTTAATACAATCATTCAGATTTTGAAATAACTAAGCTAACCTATGGTCTTTATTAAAAAAAAAACTGAGAGCTATGAACGGGCGCATTTTAAATGAATAATTAATTAATTTACAATAAACTAAAATGCACCAGACACACAGTTGAAAATTGCATAATTGTGTGCAAAATAACAAAAGACGCGTGGAATTATATTTCTTGTACACACGCCAGCACATCAAGTCGTACCAAACTGTAAAATTTTACCAATTGAATATGGACCTTATTGTTTTCTCATAAATTTGAAAATCAATCAAAAAAATTTGCCAGATTGTTGCAGCTTGATGTTCTGGCCTCTGTACATAATTTTCAATCCTATTTGTGATGTTTTTAAGTTCATCACCAATTACTATTTGAACGGAAAGATAACACAAACAAAAGGAAACCTACACATTTCGATTTTGAAATGCCTGTTACAAAGCTAGAACTTTTTCGACGGAGCTGCGTTTATATGGCTCCCCTAGTTTATAATGCTTTACCTAGGTCAATTACTCAACTACCCTTCAATAAGTTTTGTGTTGCGTTGCGGAAGTGGTTGTTAGAAAAGTGTTTTTATTCTATAGATGAGTTCTTTCAAAAGTGTCCTTGTAAATTTTATACTATAAAGCACGAACATATTTAACTGTTAAGTAGACATCAATTGAAAAATGTAGTTACCTAGTAATTAATATCTTAACTTGTAAAAGCCTGGACTATTGCATGCTATATATTGGCCAAATGTGTGTTACTAAATCCATACTAATATTATAAAGCTAAAGAGTATGTTTGTTTGTTTGTTTGGTTGAACGCGCTAATCTCAGGATCTACTGGTTCGAATTGAAAAATTCTTATTGCGTTGGATAGACCATTTATCGAGGAAGGCAATAGGCCCGTGCGAAGTCGGGTCGGGTCGCTAGTATTTTATATAAGAACTCCATGTAACTACCATATTTGATGCAATAAATGAATTGAAGCCGTACGGATCGACCGGCCATGATGGTCAAACTACGCAGTCGTGGTTGTTCCATGGATGGGTGACCATAAATTTCATACCTCGACCCCTCTGTGTCTCGGAAAGCACGTAAAGCCGTTGGTCCCAGCTGTCATTCGTAGATCATTGACAGTCGTTATAGGTAGTCAGAAGCTAGAATATCTGACAACCAGTCTTACCAAGGGGTATCGTGTTACCCAACGACTGGGTTATGGAGGTTGGATGCCTATCCAACCTGCCTAGTCGCTCCATGTAAAACACTGGTGTTCAGCTGCATCTGGTTAGACTGGAAGCCGACCCCAACATAGATGATGATGATGACTGTTCGAACAATATATGTTTTTTTATGGCTGTCCTGTCCTTTGGAGTAAAACAATGTTTATGTCGGAAACCCCCTAATTTTGAGGGACAAGTGATAAAAACCAAATGGCCTTTGTATCAGCACTTTTTACAACAATGTAGCATTAATTTTTATTGACCATTCGATTTTAACGATTTTTTCAGTACAATAGTCTTTTATAAGCACTTTTCCTGCGACTTCGTTCAGGTGATTTTCATTACGGATCCCTAATTGTTTGATACGTTATTACTGAGTACCTACTATAAGGCTTTATTTTTCTTTATCTTGATCAGACCGTACAGGGGTGTTATTCTATAAGACCTCATTCTAAACATCAAATCTGAATCCGCTGTGAGTTTCTTGATTGGCATTCTAAAAACTCGGTTTATAATTCGAATTTACACTAGCGCCACCCTTGCGAGCGTGTCAGCGAGTTGAAATAAATTGACAGGGAGATTTTGACAGATAAAGTATGAGATGACGTAAGAAGTTGCATTCTGTAAGGTAATTTCCCCGTCACTTTGACGCTTACTTCGTACTCGAACCCGATTCAAAGTGTCAAATATATCAAGATAATTTTGAACCATATGCGAAGTGAGAGTGTATAGCGACGTGAGATGCGAGTTGTTGTTTGAATTTTACAGAATTGACCTACTGGTCTAATTCTGAAAATTCTACCGCCGCTTGAGATTTCCGGAGAGTATTCCGGAGATTATGGCGTTCAAACAAACAAACTCTTCAGCTTTATTATATTAAGTACCTACTAGCTTTTGCCCGCGACAACGTCCGCGTGAATGTCGGTTATCGTGGATGCAGACAAAGTCGTGGATAAAAAAGTAGCCTATGTCCTTCCTTAAGGTTTAAGCTATCGTCATGCCAAATTTCATCAAAATCGGTTCAGCCATTCTGTCGTGATAAACAGAGTGAGTAACAATAATATTAGTATGGAAATAGATTCAAATTGTTTGTTTGTACGACGTACAAGTTTAGTACCAGCTGGTTTGATAACGAAAATTCTTTCACAGATAAAAAGTCACACTATTGCTGAGTATTATAGTATATTTTTGTATAATATTTTTGACTACCGCACGAACGGAGCGCTTTGCTTCCACATTTATTGTGCGAACTGCCAGACTGTGGAATGCACTGCCCGCCTGTCTGTTCCTCGATAAATATAATCTGGGTATCTTCAAGGCACGAGTGAACCGGTTGATCCTAGGCAAGCGTGCTCCACCTTAGACCGCATCATCACTTAAGATCAGGTGAGTTTCAACTAAACGCAAACCTATAAAAATATTAAAAAAATGTGTTCTATTAAGCGAAAGGTCACTCACTCGCTAAACTAAAGAGCAAATCCCGAAAACTACTTGCTCATAAAGCTGAAATTTTTCGGGAAGCTAGTTTAAAATTTGATTTTGACTTCCACGAAGACTAATATTTTAGCTTGGCATCGTTAACTCTACGCTCCTTTTTTATTAGCATGAGCTTGTATCATTTTCGGCAACGTTCTTGAACTGATTAAAACCGACTTTGGATTTTCATCTCATCATGTGAAACCTATCAAGTACTGATGTAATTTGGTTTGTATTAACTTTTTGAGTTTCTGCAACATTACTAATTCACACACACACACATCAATTTTTGATATTGATTTTCGCTCAAATGAGATTGCGAAGTTGTAAAACATTTTTAATTACGAGAACATGTTTCTACGGCATCATCATCAGCCAAAAGATGTCCACTGTTGAACAAAGGCGTCCCCCATAGAACGCCATAACGAGTGACAACCTGCCGCTTGCATCCACCGGTTACCCGCGACCATAACGATGTCGTCGGTCCATCTTGTGGGAGGCCTACCAACGCTGCGTCTTTCGGTTCGTGGTCGCCACTCGAGGACATTTCTTCCCCATCGGTTATCGGCTCTTTGAGCGATGTGGCCTGTCCATTGCCACTTCAATTTGCATATTCTGAGAATATTCTTTGGCGAATATCCTCGTTCCGGATTTTATCGCTCCAAGAAACTCCAAGCATAGCTCTCTCCATGGCTCGCTAATTGATTCTTAGTAACATAGCAAAACTCTACTTTAAAAATACTCTATTTTATCAACAAGAAGAGCAAAAGAGAGTCTGTTTAAAATAATATTTTCATACACATAACATTCTCTACATAGAGACGTGAAACGCTTTGTTATAACTTGTTCAGGAAATGAAGAAAACTTTCAAACATGTTAGGAAGAGAAATAAGTTTTGACCATGTTATCTCTACAAAGTTCTAGATTTTCATCGTTGGTTTCGTCTCTATGTAGAGTTTAAACTTGGACTCTCTATAGTTTACACAGTGGTTAAAGCTTGCCTCTCATGCGTGAATTTGCGGGTTCAATTTTGTATTGAACCCGCAAATTCACGCATGAGAGGCAAGTACAAATTTGAATTCTCAATTCATATACCTATGTATTATTTCAAGTTTATTTTAAAAATCACTGACATCGGTGACGGAAAATACAGCCCGGACTTTTGAATTATAAAGAGGAAAAGTTTGTTCGTTTATTTGTCCTACTTGTCCAATTGCATTGCCATCCATCGTGGCAATTTCGCCAGTCTTTTGGGCACATTTACAGATGACGGCGATACTGAGGATTTTTTAGATGCTTCAGTTTTTTAGTTTATCAGTAATTATATGTTATTAAGTATGGAAATATTGTGCATATTAATTTCCAATCAACTGACAATTAATCTTTCACTGATGAAGCTACTCTATGCCGAGTATCATAGTACACGTACGTCACACCATACAAACGAAACGATTGAATTACCTACACTACTACCAAAATAACACACTGTACAAATACGTGCGTGTGTGTGCGTGTCTACACGGCGCGAAAACTATAAGCAGTTTCGTGAGCACGTTCGACGCGGGAAGAGGTGAGAAACAGTGTTTCGGAGGGAAGCGGGGCGTATCACTACTGTACGATAGTACGATCATACTACTACTAGATACTGTGATCATAGGATAATAATGTTTTATAGTATATTTGACTTTCACACGGGTGAAATCGGAGATAGAAACAAGTTACGAATAAAAGCCAACTCATTTCAATCTTCCATAATTAACAACCCATCTTTCTGCACGATTACCCGTAAAAAACAAACTTAACTATCAACATTGGAACATTGTAGGTTATTTTTTACGACCTAAGTTTTACGATTGTTAACATAGTCGTATATAAAAAATATTGATAGCCTTTGGTTTGTTAACTTGCTGTAATTGCTTAACTTTTATTGGGATCTAAGAGATCTTAGGTTTAGTGGGGTTTATGTGAAGATCAGACTTAAACACCATTTAGGTTTTTTTTTTTTTTTTTTTTTTTTTTTTTTTTTTTTTTTTTTTTTTTTTTTTTTTTTTTTTTTTTTTTTGGATTGGCATCTCGCAGTTCAACCTAGGAGGTTGTCGGCTGCTTAACCGGACTTTCCTGTGGTGCCTTAAAAAATATTATTTTTAGGGCCTCCAGCCAGGGCAAAAAGCTTACAAACTAAGCGACTACACGCTAAGGGCACCCCCTGTGGGGTACGAGCCTCGGCTTAGGGCGTCGCTGGGAGAGGACAGCAAAGGGACAGGCTGGATCGGATTTCATTTAGGGGAATGTCTCAACAAGGCAATATATTCAAAAGTATTCTAGTCATATTTTTGCCAAAAAACTCGATGAAAAAGTATGCATTAATCGATCATGGTTCACTTACGCTTGCTGCGGTCAGTTCTTGGATGGGTAACCAAACCAATTCATATCGTGACCTCCATGCCTCGGTAAAGTAAAGCTGCCTAGCCTTTTTCCCAACTGTATTAGGGTCGGCTTCCAGTCTAAATACCAGTGTTTTACATGGAGCGACTACCTATCTGACCTACACATCCCAGTTACTGGGTAACACGATACCCCTTGGGAAGACATTCCGGCTTCTTACTACCCATAACGACTGCCAAAGATCTACGAATGATAGCCAGGATCAACGGCTTTACGTGATTTCCGAGGCACGGAGGGAATTCGGTATGAAATGGAGAGTCACCCATCCACAAACCGAACCCGGCAAGCATATCACCATCAGCCGGAAGACGTCCACTGCTGAACAAAAGCCTCCCCCATAGAGCGCCACAACGAGCGGAAACCTGCCGCTTGCATCCACTGGTTACCCGCGACCTTAACGATGTCGTCGGTCCATCTGGTGGGAGGCCTACCAACACTGCGTCTTCCGGTTCGTGGTCGCCACTCGAGAATCTGACTTCCCCATCGGTTATCGGTTCTTCGAGCGATGTGGCCTGCCCATTGCCAATTTAACTTGCAAATTTGGAGAGCTATACCCCCAGCAAGCGTATACCCCCTAACCAAACCAAACCATTCCTTGACTGTATTCCGTTTAAAATACTGAACTGGTTCTATAATGTAACGCATATTTCCCAAGATTCTTTAAAAGGTTTGAAGTTGCTAATAAATGTTGTACCCAGTCACCTTTGACATGTGCCTTCATAACGTTATCATTTATCAACCCTATGGGGTCTCCGATATCCTATACTAACCCTATGGTAAAAATGAGCAGTTATTTGTCGAAGGATTTCGGTATTTGTTCTTCTTATAAAGAAGGCTCATTTTATGTTGATCCAATATTTATTTTGGAATTTGGCGGAATAATATACACGCTCGAATTTTAGTGGTTATTTTCTCGAAGTGAAATGATTTTGTCTTGACTGTGCAACCTAATTTAAAAAAAAAACTATATAAATTATTAAAAACGGAAGATTTAGAATTGTGGAAAACTAGCGACCCCGAACCAATAGTAATACAGCGCGAACGGCTGACTGCACGAGGTCCTGTGTTAACGAAACACAATACTTACCTAAAAGATATTCCAATATTCCCTTCACACTTTTACGGGTTTAGGACCGTTATAAAGAGTTGGTGTATATTTTTTTAATTATTTGAAAAACATTTTTTTTTTTAAGTTTGACGCTATGAATCGATAGTACTACTGACGGCAAACCGTTCTGCAGCGGGAAATGAACCATTTAGATTTCAGCTTGTATTTTACTCTTTACAATGAGATTGAGTGCTCCGACCGAAACCGAATTTAGTAACAGAATACACTTTTTTGTAATTTGTTATTAATACCAGTCTCTTATTGCCCACTGCAGGACAAATGCCTCTTTTAATACAGAGAAGGCACGGGCTTTGGTGAGCTCGCTTGCTTTAGGCGGATTGGCGAATTCACTTAAATCCATACTTTTATTGTGAATGCGAAAATATTACTATTATGTATTAAAACACAATGTTGAAAAAGTAGAAAATCGGTTCACTTTGACAATTTTTTTTCACCAGTACTTGAATAAAAACATAACTGATATATTTATTTTATGAAAGTAAATGTTATGCTTAACATACAAAATATTTTTCAGTCCGTTATACGCACTCATTTATTTTAGACAATTATTTTAAAAAGCACTGTAGAACATCGCGCGCTGTCGTTTGCCGATCAATTTCAATGATTCGTGCTCATTTCGTGCATATTTTTTTTCTGATGAAATGAAATGAAATTAAATGAAATGAAATGAAACAGACCATTGTATTGCACTTGTGTGTGTCAATGCTGCTACGCCGTTCTAGCAATCGTTTAGATTTTGAGTTGCGCTAAATCGAATACGCACCCTTAAGGGGCTATTAAACGACTTTTACAGATTTTAAACTGACAATCACGTCAAAATCTGCAGTGTAAATGATTTGAAAAAAATTGACTGAATTGAGAGAATACTACTTTTATTTAATTTTTTCGACTAAACTTTGAGAGTTTTGGACGCAAAACTTATGCAGAACGGACGCAGTCTGCGTCCAAAACTTTCAAAATTTAGTCGAAAAAATTAAATAAAAGTAGTATTCTTTCAAAATTAAAAAAAGGCGTATACTAAAAGATAGATAATAAAATTGTCTGTAAGATGGTGTAAGTTTCGTTTAATTATACCTGGTAGATTTGGTGTGATTGTCAATGTTTTGTCCGCGTCAGACACAACTTCACGTATTAATTAAACTGTATAATATGAATATAATTAAAAATATTCACTTATTAAGTGATTAAGAGAATGTTCTAGTTTAACATATATTTTTTTCAAATCATTTACACTGCACATTTTGACGTGATTGTCAGTTTAAAATCTGTAAAAGTCGTTTAATAGCCCCCTAAAGGAACTTAACCAAACCGAACCTCAGGGTGTTCCTGACGTCGGTGTAGTTCTAGCCGCTACGATGAAGGCTAAACCTAGTTCTAACCGACGATAAGTAGGATATAGCTAAGTTTAACCGCATGTGGCCAGCTGCACCCAATTGTAGCCGCACTTCGGCTATTAGCCGAAACACATACATCATAGGATATCTTTTACAAAGCTTGTACAAAGTTTATCTAAGTTGTTAAAAGATGTTCAAAGGGTCCTAAAAATCTAAAAACCGCAGTGATATCTTAACAGCCTACATTCCAGTTCTTTTTTAGCATCCTAAAGTCCCAAGGCCAAGTTTGTGAGGCCAGAAATTCTCTTTTGAAACCATTTTATGGCCCCTAAACCGGACCGGTTCGGTTTTACGGCCGTAACGTTACAGGGAGTAGGTAAACGGGATTTATTTGACCGAACTGTGGTATATGGATGAATTTTAGATAGGTACTTAGGTAGTGGTGACGTTCATTTTATAGGCTTTTTTTATTTTTCTAATTTATGAAACACTAGTGAAATGCCCCGGCTATGCATGGGTGCAATAAAGAAAAAGTTTTTTTTTGGGGTTCCGTATATCAAAAGGGAAAAACAGAACATTATAGGATCACTTCTTTGTCCCTTTGTCTGTCTGTCTGTCCGTTTGTAAAGATCGTTTTTCTCAGGGCCAGGTAGAGATATCGAGCTGAAATTTATATCAAATACTTAAAGTCTGCAATCCCTTGAAGCGGTGAAAAATTCAAACTTCTAAGTCAACGCAATCTAAAGATACGGCCGTTTATACCGCATATAACATTGACACTCGCAAGGGGTTCAAAACCTACAGGGTGCTTGCCGTTGACCTAGAACCATGATATATGGCAAGAAGCAATGTCAAGTCGTACAAAGAAAAAAAAAAACTTGAGAGGTGTCAAGGGACACCCGGATGGAACGAAGTTCCTTTCGATTAATTAGTGAAGGAATTGTAATAAAATTTATTTTTTTTTAAGTTATAATAATATTTTTGGAACGAAGTTCCTTATCGCGCGTTGTGAAAGGGGGCTAGACGGAAAAAATTCTTACGAAAAGTTGTCACGACATGCTATAATAAGCTAAATTGAATCGTTGGAACTGTCAAATAGAGTTCATTATTAGTTGAATGGCAGCTTTTCTATGAAAATATTGGAGCGAATTAAAACCTTATTTTTACACATTAACCGTGAAATTCGGTTGCACATAGCTCCTATTGTCCGGTCGGGCACCAGCCTATACGTTTCTCAGAATAATTTTATCATACCTTTTTTGGTAAAATTTCAATTTTTAACCGTTTACGTTTACAAAATAAAGTCCGAATTCCCTTTTCGTAGAATATGTTTATGTATTTAAAGGCGGCGCGGCGAACTCTTTGAACTAGGTACCTACGGCGATATGTTTAGTACCTAAGTTTATTCACTCAAATAGTGGCGGTACCTACCTCAATGACATCGGAATTATCATTGCGTGATAATTCCGATGATAACGACCTACGAGATAAGTCCACCTTTCACTGTGAGACTGTGTGGATTGTGAAAACGAGTGTAAATTTTAAGTCGATAATTAAGCCATAGAATGCGTAGGTTAGGTAGGTAGGTAGTTACTGTACCTACTTCTATGTTTTGTTTAGTAGGTACCTATTAAAAGTTTGGGTTTGGTAATCATGAGCTTTCTATCGGTCGCGGTCGTCAGTAGGTAACCACTGCACCTTATCGCTCTAGGTCACAGAGTACTTTTCTCTAGGTTTTACTAGCGACAATAATATTTTTTTTTGATTCGATTAAAATGTTTTGGTTTAAATTAAGCCAGTGGGAGCTTAGGTGGGTACCTAGGTAGGTAGTGGTACTTACTTTTATCATTGGCGAATTATTTGTAGTTGTAAGTAGGTAAGTGAGTAGGTACTCTTTTGCTAGAAAAAGAAAGGCAGGCAGGCGTAGGTACCTATAGGTGCTATAGGTAACCTATTTAAATAAATTAGAGCTATTCACAAACACAGTTTTAATCAACTTTGGCTTAATTAAAAAACTTACCTATTAGGTATAAAATTTACACTTCCCTGTATCGAAGCAACTGCTCAATATGGAGTCCATTTCGCTCGATACATAAACGGGCACGTTTAATTAAATTGTCTTTTAATTTTATTAATGTGTCTCTGTCACTTTTCACAATATTAAAAGCGTTCACTATCGCACTTCTTAAGTCATCTCGAGTAGTATACTCCTGGGTATAAACGAGCCTTTTAATCTCGGACCACAAATAAAAATCCAGCGGTGTCAAGTCAGGGCTCCTTGCGGGCCAAGGCACTGGGCCACCACGACCTATCCACCGCTCACCAAACTCACTATTTAAATGCGCACGCACTGAAGTAGCATAATGAGCGGGACATCCATCATGCTGATAGAACATGCCGCGTAAGTATGCCAGAGGCACATCCTCTAACAACTCCGGTATGGTATTTTGCAGCATCTCCAGATAAACGAAAATTGAGCCTACTGATTAAGTTTATATAACATTATATTTGTTAATAATAAAAAAAAAATATTATTATAACTTAAAAAAAATTAAATTTTATTACAATTCCTTCACTAATTAATCGAAAGGAACTTCGTTCCATCCGGGTGTCCCTTGACACCTCTCGCGTTTTTTTTATTGAGATTTGCATAAATACCATTATTTCCGACTTTTCCGGTGGGTTTTCACGAACGAACACAACATAAGAAAACGGACCAGTCGGTCAACGGCTCAACCGATTTGTCCGATTAGTATTGTGTATGTTGTCTCAAGTTATGATTTCTCATACATGCGGAAATTTATTTTTCATAAAGATAAGATAACTGTCTGTTGTTCTCGAAGCGGTAAACAGAGAACTAACTAACTACAAAACAGTATTGTATACGATAAGGACTTTTTACAATAAAAAATCTTCGAAAATAAATCATTTCTATTTCTCAAATTCCAATACACGTTAACTATTATCGTTTTAAAATGGCGAAATACGCGAAACAAGGAGTCACGTCTGTCGAAATAGAGCAAGATATAAATAATTCCGAATTCAAAACGGGGAGCCACTTATCATTGTCGAACGAGCGCTGTGTGCAGGAACATATTTAGGTTACGCTATGCTAAGGATGTGACGTTTTGTAGCTACGATAAAAAAACAATTTAGATATTTTGTAAAGTCGTTGTAACCTCGTATTGTCCGTGTTTCGAAAGTGAGTGTGTTTTTTTTTAAGAATAAGAAACAGTTATTTGATGTCTTCCTAGTTACTAAAACTACATGACTGAATTATTCAAAAATCAAACTAAATAGAAAATTAAGCTAAGATTATATACCTAGTGAGTATTTAGAGGCTTTATTTTACATGGAAACCACATAACAAATAATATATTTAACTACATTAAACTAGTAGCTTTGGTTGCGTAAATTCATAATAATCTACCCTCCCTCAGTAGATCGACGCTCCATTGAGTGTAAACCCCTCATTAGTATCGAGCTTTATAATTAAGTTATTAGGCATCGGTACACGTTAATTACAATATTATCTCACGCAGATAGCGGCTAATGACGTAAAATGTGACGTCACATTTTATATTGTGTATTATTTTGTATGACTGTAAGTACCTAGATGTTTTGACTTATAGTTGCAGTTACTAATTGTGCTGAAAAGCATTAATAAAGAAATTTCGAAATAGGATGGGGTGATAAAGATTTTGCATCCTTTTAGGGTTCCGTATCCTATGGCTCTTGCTTAACCGGCCGACCGCCTGTTTGTGCCACTTTTACAGCTGTATCTTTTCAATCGCAATAGGTTGATACTTACATTTTTCAGTGTGTTTTATTATGGCCACTAATATAAGAAAATAATAAAAATAAAATTATGTTAGAAGGGGTCTCCGTACAGGAATCGTGTATTTTACGGCAATATTGCTTGAAATTAAGAATGAAAGAAGAAATTGCGGGTAATAAAAAGCATCAAAGTATTTTCTAGAGTTACAAACAAAAGGGTTGCTTTGTATAGAAGTCAGTTCATTGTTCCTAGTGTATTTCGATGGCATTCGCCTCATTTATCTCGGTGCTGGTCTAAACTCTCCCAAGTTTGTGCCATAACTCCCGGTTTCCCGTCTCACCCAAACAGTTAACTAAAACAGATTGTGGTAGTTTTTAACTACGGCTATTCTTAATATTTATTGTTCTATATTATTTGTTAAGTTTCACTGAGTTAATTTAAAAATTTGGTCGAAAAAGGAATGTTACATTCAAATTCATGGGTTGGGTTACATGGGTTACTCAAATTACAAAACTCATGTAGGTAAAGGTAGTGAAAGTTAACAATTACCAATCTGTCTGGCGAATGTCTGGCGAAGATCAGGTGAGTTGCGGCCAAACGCAAGCCTATAACAGTATAAAAAAAGAATAATAATATTCATTTAAAAACTTCTTTATTTTTAGTATTTAATTCCCATTCACGGTAAATAGATGACGACAGCTGTCGTATGTTATGACGGATAATTATAATTGTCACTAAAAGGTTTGAAATAACAAACAATATGCCTGTGACGTCAAAAAGTGAACTAAAAAATTAAAAATACATAGTTTTTTTCAAATGGAAAAAAAACTGAATGGAAACATGGTTTTACTTTCCACGTTCCTACTTAGCCTGAGCTTGAGGGACAACATGATAGCAACATATTAGTGTGTATTGCGTCATACATACAATTCTGGGATAGTCAAAGGTAACCAAATAATGCAGTCGACCGCTATGAAACTTACGTAACACAACGCAACGTAAACTAGGTATGTCATCAATGCATCGGCCGGTACCTTCCGTTCGAAATACAAACTCGACGAACAAACAATCTGAGGATTTGAATTCTGGAAACGTTCGAAATACTGACAGCCGGTACCATGGACTTATAAGACGGGCTTACGAATTTTGAATGGATTTTGAATTTCGAATAGTGGTGTTATGTTTTGTGATGCCGATCATAATGGACGTAGCGAAATATAGAACCAAGTAACCGAAATCACAAACGCGACGACGCAGCCTTACGTACTTTGTGCCGAAATTGTGTAGGTTTATGAGAATTTACAAGATTAGTGCTACTAGATTGGTGATTAAAACCATCAGATCTTGAAAGCAATTCTACTAAATTTTAGGAACGATCTCAGTCTCTACTTAGCAAAAACGTCTCTATTTACCTTAATTTTTAACAAGATTTTGACATTATTCTTTTTTTTATACGTTTGACCAATATCTCACCTGATGGATGGGTCTAAGATAGAGCACGCTTGGCTACAAGTAACCTATGCACTCTTGACTTAAAGACTCCCAGGTTGTAGCTTTCAGGAAACATAGACTCAGGCAGGGAATTCCACTCCTCAGCAGTTCGCACAATGAATGTGTTCCCAAACGTTTAGTGCGTATGAGTGGGATGTCCATCATGTACCGGTGGCACATCACCGTACGTCTTGGGGTAGATAAGATTGCGACAAAATGTTGAACAATTTTTAATTAGTAGAATTAACCTTCCAGTCTATTTTTCGAACTGATTTTGTTGCTAGTTCCAATTTAAAAACTGGACCAGATAACCTTGCTGCACTTACAATCTTTATGGAATGAATTCAAATGCAGTGATTGATTTAGATAGCAGTTCAGCTTTTACTAAAATGCTTGAAGGAGGATCTCGTGGTTAAGTAAAAGCCATAGGTACAGATCGATCGGTCAAAGGTTAAGCTACGCTTGCCGCGGTCGGTCTGTGGATGGGTGACCATCCATTTCATACCGAGTTCCCTCCGTGCCTCGGAGCACGTAAAGCCGTTGGTCCCGGCTGTCATTCCTAGATCATTGGCAGTCGTTATGGGTAGTCAGAAGCCAGAATCTTTGACAACCAGTCTTACCAAGGGGTATCGTGTTACCCAGTAACTGGGTTGAGGAGTGCCAATAGGCAGTCACTCCATATAAAACGCTGGTATTCAGCTGAACTGTTATTCACTAGACTGGAAGTCGACCCCAGCGTAGTTGGAAAAAGGATAGGCTAACTATGCTTAGCAGACGGCGTGATCATGGATCAAGTTATTTTTTACCCGTGCGTTAGCTTTTACCCGTGGCTTCGCTCGCGTCAATTTAGAATTTGATATCAATTCGGGTTTTAAATTATAATTCAAACATGATTCAAAAGACACGTAGCGCCATCTATTATCATAACAACGTTATTGTTGCTTTTCTTGGGAACAGTACTTTTTTTCGAAATGAACGGTACCCTATATCTTTTGCTGTACACCTGACAACTTATTTGCGAAAGGTCTTGTTTCATAACGGGCCTAGTCTATGTACACCACTTCAAAGAAAAGAGAAAAATTCGTAGAATTCGGGAAAAATACAGATAATTCATTTTAATGTAGGTATACTGTTGTGGTAATAAATTGATATTTTAACAATTATTTTTATGGATTTTCAACATGGCGTCACTCAGATTTAGTTACTCTATAAACCATAGATCGACCATTTATCATAGAAACAGAACTGTCAGTGTCACAACAGTGTCACTTCAGTCACTTTCACCTCGTTTTGTTTCTAGTTTCTGGAAGACTTAATAACAACCTCCCTTTCGTTTTTTGAATTTAAGGCGCGTCGTTCAGTTTTTCGGACCTAACTACTCAGTATCCAAAAGAAATATCAACAAATAAAAATAGATTAAATTTTTACATAATCTTGACTCTAAAATGGTAGATCTGATTTTTGTTTACGAAGTATAGTATTTAACTAATCTCCTCACAACGAAACCACAGAAATGAGAAATAATTATTGAAAACATGCATCTCCTCGCAAGTAACCATTAATTCGATTTTTTACTAACACTAATGGATAGGCCATTTATTAATGAACATTTTAGTAGATTTTTTTGTTTCAAAATCCCAAAATGTGATTTTATAAAGATTTAATTCTAAAATCTGAGCGTATTCGCTACTGCATCTCTTGCGCGGCGAAGAGGGAACGAATGCTCAAGGTTATTTGCTTAGGGTACCGCCTTAACACCGTTTCTTTCCCATCCTGGGAACCCCAACCTGGCTATCCACAAATCGACGCAGAAAATTAGAATTATGAAAATGTCAAACGTCATTATTCAATCAAAATGACAGCTTACCGCCATGACTGTTTTTTTGTTGTGTGTTGCAATTTCAAGTGCAATTTCTTGTGTTTTACCTTCTCACAAAGCTATTTTGAAGTAATTGGACAGTTAAGAACTATTCTAAATGTGTTTCCCTGTTATTAAGTATGGTGTACAAGGACTTGGCCCAGGCTCCATACATTTTGAAACAACTCCTTTCAGGTTGATAGGTTCAGTGGTTTTGGCGTAAAAAGGTAACTAACAAAGTTACTTTTGTATAAAATTTATAATATTGGTTAGGATAAGGATAATTTATTATTATATTTAGCCTGTACTGTCCCACTGCAGGGTTAAGGCCTCCCTCCATTCCTTCCATCGGTCTCGACTTTTCCGAGGCCGTCCAAGTCGTCTCGCCATCTTTATCTTGGTATACCGCGTCTCGCCATTTCGGGGCACCAATTTAACAAATCAAGACGTATGGATGAAGTAATCAGTCATTCATTCCAGCTGAGACCCTTTTGGAATTGCATTAACTGTTTTCTGCTTTTTATAGTTTTAAGGTGTAGTTTTATTTATTAAGTGTGTAATGACAGCAACGCGTTTTTCTTTCTTTCATGGACTCACTGACTAAACTCTAAATTTCGAAGGCTACCCATTTCGAAAATTAGTTCAAAATTGTGAACGTACCAATTCCAAGTGAGTTCAAACGGTAGCATCGCTCTATTGCTACTCCATGGACTGCAATATTCGGAAGTTTGAACCACGGAGCGAAAATAAACCGGAGATGTACCTGGTTTTATTGGAAACTGACACTGGAAGCTGATTCTGTTTTGTTTCAATTCAAACAAAATATCAATAGCTGCAAAGTTTTTTTAGGCTAGTAACAATTTGGCTACAAATAGATAGACAGATAGTTATTACTACATGTTTCTGTTTTTTCCAAACATGAGTACAAAGAAATTAACAGTATGCAAAATGTTACAAATAAATAGTAGGTATTAAGATCATGTTTGGCGATGTCCGATGACACGGTTGGCGCAGTGATTGAGCGATTGACTGCTGCGCTGCGTGTCGCGGGTTCGATTCCCTGACGGACTTAATATTTGTATAGCTTATAGATAGTTGTTCCGAGTCTGACTGTTCATGTCTGTATACCCATGACACAGAAGCAATTCCTAGGATGGAGACAATTTTTTTTTATTTTTGCCTAAAGAAACAGGTACACATAAAATAAAAAACCGAACAAGTGCGAGTCGGACTCGCCTACCGAGAATTCCGTCCAAATTTCGTGATTTGGTCGCTCATACAATTTAATTATGACCGCGCGTACCGCGATGATTAATTACGTACTTTAAATAAAGACTATTTTCTTATGATTTAATTACAAATGTATAGGTTTTCAGACTTTTCCCTGCACTTGTAGTATAAGACGATATTACTTGCCAAAGAATCATGGCGAGATTCATACATTCATTTGTATGAGAAAAAAAATAATTTAGAGGGTTTAAAATATTTTCCAAAGTGAAGAAAACATTACCAGGAGTAGATTTATGTAATTAGCATATTTTTAAACCCCCGCAAAATTAAAATAATACAAAATGAAAATAACACTTTCGTTTCATCTCGATGCCCATTTTGTGTTTATAAAGAAAAAAAAGTTACAAGCGACGTTAACGAATCCAAGAAATTGGCAGACAAGTGATGAGACATGTGTCTGGACAAAAATAATCATTATTTGTGATATTATTTTCCATAAAACCATGCAATTTCAGTGTAAGAACTGCGAAGCGGCGGCTGTCAGTGTCACTGTTACTGTCAGTCGCCGTTTCGTTCTGAAATAAAAATGTTTGTATTGCCTACTTTTTTAAATATTATAAATACCTGAAGACACTCTTTAGGTACCCAAAAATATAAGAATTAGATTTTCAACTTCTCTAAACATCTTAATTTTTTTTTTACAAATCTTGCCTTGATTCTTTCAAAGTCTACGGGAAGTACCCAATAAATTTTGATTCCTTTAAGTATCGAAATATACGTTTTTTGCGACAGACAGATGGAGAGACAGACAGACGGACAACAAAGTGATCCTATAAGGGTTCCTTATGAGGTGCGGAAACCTAAAAATGAAAAATATCATATTAAATAAATGTCATTAGGAGAAGGGCTAAGTCGCTAAGTCGTTGCTAAGTAAAAACCGATCCGTATCAATCGGTCATGGTTAAGCTTTACTTGTCGCGGTCGGTCAGTGGATGGGTAACCATCCATTTCATACCGGGACCCTTCCATGCCTCGGAAAGCAAGTAATGCCGTTGGTCCCGGCTGTCATTCGTAAATCTTTGACAGTCGTTATGGGTAGTCAGAAGCCAGAATGTCTGCCAACCAGTCTTACCAAGGGGTATCGTGTTACCCGGTAACTGGGTAGTGGAAGTCAGATAAGCAGTTACTTCATGTAGAACACTGGTATTCAGCTGAGAAAGTGTGATATTGTAAACATATTTAAAGCAAAGCTAAAGAAACATTTGATGTACCTACCCATAACGTCGCCAACACCCAAGAGGCAAATATTATTAAGGTTGTATCTCATTTGAAGTGTTATTTAAATTCGTATGAGGAATAAAATTATTTAAACCTAAAATCTAGCTGAACCATAACAATATTTTATCAACCAACCGAGTTTACCGGTAAATAGTATATCTCAAATCCAATCTATTCATAGATCTATAACTTTGACTTGCAGCTGGCAACACCGACTGAGTTTAGCCCGCTTTATTGGTTCCAGACAGTTTGAAAAGCAGCTAAACCTAGGTAGGTACGGAAAATTAGACGAAAGTTTGAAATTGTGTGTTGCCAGAAACATTCACTTTAGTAGGATTTCTAGTTGATTGAGAAGAGACATTTAAATGGTTGTACGTTGTTTCATAGCTAATAGTTTTATAGAATTTCGTTTCACATAAATTTTTTCTTTTAATTTCGTTTCATTGAATAATACGCAGAATACTTACTCAGAAGATTTTTAAATCATTGCTTTATGTTTCACATAAAGTTTAATGTTAGAATAATCATGTCATAGAATATCAAATCAAATATTCTTTATCCATGTATTGTTTATTTAATATAAAAATTATTACCAAGAATGGGGGTCTCAGTTCTAACCAAAACCTACCGCGCGTGCGTGCAGCAAGCATGCAGCGTGCAAGGTAGCATGCAGCGTGCAATCAAGCATGCAGCGTGCAAGCAAGCATGCAGCGTGCAAGCAAGCATGCAGCGTGCAGGCAAGCATGCTGCATGCAAGCGAGCATGCAACATGCAGCAGGCATGGTTTCTGTCACGGCTTCGGCGTTGCGGGGCTCCGGCCGGCGGTCCCATGCCAGCTTATCGTCGCAGATGGTATTCACGCTCACCACCGCAGCTTCGGCTTACTGGCTTAGCTCGCGGGCCGCCTCACCCCTCCGTGCCTACGCGGATTTAAATTACACTCTAGACAAGACTACGTGGAGTCGGTTTCGCAGCGATTCGTTTCTGTCATTAACTTTTGTAGCACAACATATTAACTATTTATGATTATTTTTGTTATTGTCTTTCTTTTTATTTACATTTTTGTCGAAATGATTTCCATGAAAAAATACACGGAACAAACAATATTCGTTAAAAAATAATTCTACTGTTTGTTAAGTTCGTTAAACAAAAAAATGTGATTAAAAAATTCATTGAATTGTGTTTCTGTGAAATATGTTTCATTGAAATAAATAGTCTTTGAAACAATAATAGTCGAAATAAAAATACAAGAACCAAATATTATATGAAACATTTTCTGGGAAACGAAATTCTATGAAATTTCTGTCTGCGAAACAAGGGGACACCCATTTAAATACATATACCTAATTAGATTTCATTTTGATTTAATTTTTCATTTTGAATGGATGGCGTAGGGAGCTACGCCATCCATTTAAAATAAGTCAAAGTCGTAAATTTCAAAATTATTTTACGAAGAGAACTCTAAAATACTTACCAAAAACAAAATAATGCAGATTTACCAACACAAAAATAAAAATACTAAACTCCTCACCTCAATTGCACGAGAAGCCAAAACTTACTATATAATTCCAAATTTAAACGTTTCATCCGCCATTTTCGAAATCATTTAACCAGATTACGCTTCGGTCATCTTCATAATAATTCGACTCCAATCGAATTTCATGGCCGTCCGTTTTGGTAGGTATGCGAATGTTCGTATAATAACCGTATACTCGTAGATACGGAATGCATTCCGGAATATCGAATGCCGGAACTCCGTTATATGTATAGGCGAATAAAGATATCGGTTTGTGTACGTACAGGTGATCAATATTTATGGGTAATGGGAGTGAAAATGACAATTTTATTTTATACCAATTCATTTCCGTGTATTTATGCTTTTCACCATTGAATAAAGGTAAAAAGTCGGTCGGAAAAACATAATATATAATAACAGTTGTTTTTTTTATGGACAGTGCAAAGCAACAACATAAAAGATAGCTATTCAATAGGCTGGACACATTGATACATTATGAACAACAGTGGATACAAAATGGTGGAAAGAAATCTTTATGTAATTCAACAGCAGCCGCTGTAATTTTTATTCTTTAGGGCCCACAAAATGTCTAAATAAAAATGGTTGTTACGTGTTAGGTCTTGCATAATACTTCTGCTAATCCTGGCCCACAGAGAGTGAAAATCTCGATAAAACCATTTATTATTTTAAGAAGACAAATAAAAAGAAAACTTTATGGCATCTCCGTGTTTTTCACAGATTTGAGACAGTATTATTAAATGTTAGGTCTTAAATAATTCCATAATTTCGAAATAAGGTCTGTTATTCTACTCAAAGAATTTACCACAGATAAATTCCAGTAAACTCACTTCATTCTAAAACTAGCATTTTCCCTGCGAAGTCGTTCGCGTGATTTTTTTATTTTTCATCATAATTATATCATAGCACTCATTCTCAGTGATAACGTAGTTTCCAATTGGTTAAATAATTTCCAGAATCGGACAGTATTTTCGGAGATTTGGGCGTTCAAACTGCGCGTTTGTTGTTTGTTTAATTATTATTGGTATTATACTCGTAGATATAATAATTGAAAAATTCATAAGTAAATTTTTAGATAGATTACTTTCTATATAGGTGCGTATATATTGTTTACCAAAATCAACTTGTTAATCATTTTTGTGTCAATAAAGCTTTTTTATTTTATTTTATTTATATTATATAACATGTTATAAAACGTTGTAATGTAACATGTTTCAGTAATGTGGAGGCTGAATGTTATAAAAAGTGTTATTTAACATGAGTTATAAATGCGAAGGCGACAGAGGGATATTGACCGGAGGATGGGCAGCCTCTGAACACCATGACACATACTGCAATCGCCAACATGCATCGGCCAGGCATGGCGATTACGGCTGAACCCCCCCTTAAGGGAGACCTATTCCCAGCAGTGGGCGTCTAAAGGTTGATATGATAATATTTACAACAATGATAAATAACTTATGCAATAGTGAACAGCATTGCAGAACGACAAAAGACAAAGTCATTTACCTAACATTGCTCTATTACATTGTATTTCTTATGTGTACAGTATTGTTATATAATATGTTGCAATGTTTTAAAAGGTTACATAATGTAGACGTGTTATAAAACACAAGTTACTTACACAACATGTAACTTAATCTGTACACACCTTTAGGTAATACGATAGCAAACTTAAATACAGAACCAAGAAATCAAAGTTATTTTTTACATTTTAGTTTTTGAAAGCGGTAAGTATAGTATTTTTTGTAAAGTTTATGAACATTATTTTTATCAATACAAGCCTAAAAATGACATTCAATCAGAATGAACATTACAAAACCCATCTGCACCTACGGTATCAAGAATAAAAATTCTTTTTACAAAAATCCAGAGAAACTGCAAATTCATCGGAAACCGTTGAGGCTCACAAAATGTCCGTGTTCCAGCGAATGGAACGAATATTAGGTGTTAGTCGGAGTCTATCCTGTGCCTCGTAAATAGGTCAGGGATATTCCGTGAAAGTCTTTTTGTGACGTCAGAATAGAATTACTTTGGATCCAGAGACTTTATCGAAATAGATTAAAAGTTTGCTGGAAATGTTTGTCTCAGCTGCAATTTTGTTCTAGTTTTATAGTTTAGGTACGGTGACCAAACTAAGGAGATAAAATAACCAGAGTCTTTGGATATAGTTGAATTTTACTTAGAAACCGAATATGGATGTTTTAAATTTTTATAACTAATTTTATTTTATTCAAAACCATCCTCTGGTTTCAAACGTTATTCATTTTAATATTCCCTTCGTGATTTTTGTTTTAATACAAAGGGTAGGAGGGAAGAGGAAAGGTTTAAAAATAAAACTTGCCCTAAAAACATAACTGTGTTTTTGACTAAATGTTAGTGTAAGTAATAGACTAAATGTTAATGTTACAGCACCATGCTGAGATAGGAGCCTTTTGGCCTCATACTGGACCAACTTTCGTTTTCTTGTTTTTTTTTATATTTTACTGTGTTTCTGTCCTGGGGGGCGAATAAATTATTTCTTTCTTTCTTTCTTTCTTTCTGTCTACACGAGCGGAACCGCAGGAAGTTGAGCATAGCTAGCCAGACTCAGAAATAAGGCTGGTAAATACTGTTCTGTGGTTTTTCGATTTTTGCCTGTCCACGGATATCTAGCTGTCACACGTACACATATATAATATTATAGCTAGCCACCACACCACACACGGTAGCTATAATATAATAATATATTTTCGCCCTTATTACGTCTGCCATCGTTGTTTGTTTCACATTTTTTAAATATATATTAATATGCCTTGCTATATCTGTCCACATATTTTGGTGACGTAGTAAAAATATATATTTTAGCTGCGTCTGAAATATATCGTAATATGCCTTGCTACGAATGATATTAATAAATATTATAGCTACGTCTGTGACGGACTTTAGGGTCTATTCAGACGAACCACAACCACAACAAAAACACGTAGTCAGGCACATTTTTTTTTATAAAAATGAATAGTTTAATTGACACTGACCACTTTGTTGGTACAACAACACAGCTACAAAAAACCGTAGCGTTACTATTTACACGTAACCATTGCTTGACCACCTTTTGACGCTGCGATGTGGTGTGGTTATGGTACAGTCAGCAAAAGAGATAGGTATGCAGGGTCATCAGATATAGTTAAAGTTTACTTAGAATCCGATGGATGTTTTTGAATAAAATAAAATATAATTAATAGAGAATAAACATTTCTATGATTTAATTAAATTTCATTCGAAAACATCCATCGGTTTCTAAGGAAACTTAAACCATTTCCGATGACCTGCATACCTATCTCTTTTGCTGACTGTACGTGTAAAACAAGCCTAAAGCTGATGGAAACCGAATTATCTACCTCATTCCTGAGTCTGAATTATGGGAAAAATATTTTATCTATTACTTGACCACAGCAAGTACCTTTCTCTTACGTACATCATCAAGCATACTCTTCAAAATATTTGAGCTATGTGGTACTAATCCATGCGCCATGTTCTCGAACGGGAATTGTCAGTTTGGACTGGTCATCTTTTAACACTTTCACTATCTAATTAACAGACACAATAGTGAAACAATCAACCTGAACCGTATGTGGCTCATGGGACAGGGAAAGGGTTAACTCTCACGGCGTTATGTCTTTAATTTTTAAATAGTTCTATAAAAACACTTTTTAACAAAAAAGACAACCACTTTCAAAAAGTAAAAAATCAGTCAGTCATCAATCAGTCATCCCTTAATTTTCTACCCTATCGGGTGAAGTATTTTATTGAAATTTATATCGGACTAAATTTGAAGTACCTATACTATCAATTAAAAGAAGAATCATCGAAATCGGACTACACTGAAAAAAATCCTACCTACATAATAGAGACCTACATAATAGAAATCAAACCTAGGACCCCACACTCAACAATAGCGCTTTTATCAAGACTTCCTCCTACGACCGATGTTTCGCTTCATCATTTCAGCTTACTAGTAGTCCACTTTGGACATAAGCCTTCTCCTTGACGCGCCATTTTTCCCGGTCTTCTGCCTTCCACATCCAGCCACCACCGACTGCCTTCGTCAGGTCATCGGTCTATCGGGCAGGAGGGCGTCCGATGCTCCACCTACCGATTAGCGGTCTCTGCTCCAGGACAAGTTTGCTCCATGGGCTGTCGGTCCTGCGACAGGACATGACCAGCCCAATGCCACTTCAGCTTGCTGATTCGGACCTCGCTTCATTCACGGCTAACAATATCCAATTAAGAGGAAACACAAGGGCCGTTTTTCCATACAAACTTAGTCCCCTGTTTCCTTCCTGGATAATGCCAGTAGATCAATTTTTTTTTTAAATATCCATGGCTACTATTGGCATGTCCCTATGTTTTCCTTTTTCTCATAAATTTATTATTAAAAGAGATATGAATATACAAAAACCTAAAAAATTGGCTTGATTTTCCGCTGTGTTCAAACATTCAGAAAACAAATTTGACTTGATTATATAAAAAATAGAAAACATAGGAACACGGCAAAAGCCTTTCTTTATTTTTTAATGAAAAAATCAGTTAAATCGGTTAAGTTTTGGAGAAGAAATCAGGGGACTACGAATCATTGATTTTGTGTACTTTTAATAGGTATTTTCGGTCAAAGCTGCAGTTGTCTCTATCGCGCTCTGCGGTTCGTGTTCGGGCATCGCGCGACAGCAATAGATTTTACAAATACCTAATTTTCAATTCTCTAGCCCGTGGTATTTCCTCTTAAGTACCTAACTCAAATACCTTTAGAAACACCAAAAGATAGACTATAGAGTATAGTAATAGTAATATAGACTGGCTGGGCTCTCATTCAACTGCACAGATTATATAGACGCTGACGACATTACGGTTCGCCACCGTAATGGCGTTAGTAGCGTGACTGATATACTTGTAGTTTATAGTATAGTCTTTACATGTAGTTAACTTATATATTTATTTTTTTAATTTTAATTTACTTACACACTCTTTGCTACACGTTTCCTTTTATTTATTTATCGACTTAGTTCCATAAAACTGGTTTACATCCGTTATACGTCACACCCAAAGGTCCAGTTGAAAACCAGCGTCAGGCACAAGTGGTCTGGCATTTTATGCTGAACTGGGCCTGTTTGGCGCAGCCGTGGGGTACACAATAATGATTTTTATTTATTTCTGTTTTTTTACCTTTTTTTTTAAATTGTTTTTGTGTGCACATGGTCTGTGTCAATAAACGTTTTTTCTTTCTTTCTTCTTTCTAAAAAAAATGCCACAATAAATCTTCCAAAGCACCTAACAGTAGCTGATAACGCCATTGTCCCCGAACCGCTTTATAACAATATTGTACACCCTTCAATTTTGTACGAGGCTTCATAAAACGCGTCACTGCGTCCGGACAATATCGGCGAAGACATCAGTTATATTTAAAAAGCTGGACAATAGGTTTTCGGACGGAAAAATGCTGTATATTTACAGTTGAAGTCTTTTGTTAGATGATGTGTGAATAATATTGTTCGTTTGTATTTTTGGTATTTTTGTGTCATAATTTCATTCTTGTTTATTTAAAAAAACGTTGACCATTCTAGAAATTTCTCCTGTATCGTCGGTTCTTTTCCAAACACATACACAAACAACCACCAACAAGTTATTCTGTAAATAGGTTTAAAGTATTTTTTTTTCTCTCAACTGATCATAAGTGATGAGTCGGCCTTAGGTGAAGCACGCTTGCCTAGGATGAACCGGTTCACTCGTGCCTTGAAGACCTAGAATATATTTATCGGGGAACAGAGAGGCGGGCAGTAAATTTCAGAGTCTGACAGTTCGCACAATAAATGTGAAAGCGAAGCACTTAGTTCCTGACCATGGAACTTCAACCATATAGCGGTGACGCTTCACCGTATCTCTGCCCATCCATTGATGAAAACAATATCTATCTTCAAAATTTAAACCTTGCCTAAAAGACTAGGCACTTTGGGATCGAATTCCAAAAGCTGGTGTGTCTCAATTTTCTTGTACCAGCCACCCCATTCTTAAAAATGGCACACAGCGACGCTATTTGACTGGACCTGGTTTGAAGGGCCTGGAAGGACCTGGTGCAATTGCAGGCACATGAGACATTTCACCTTGGATTCTGGTAAGGCAATGCATCTGCAAGGGCTTTTTTTTATGAGACAAGCCCGCCACACTATTCCCAAACCACTGTAACTCCTGTAAGCCAGAATCAACAGTGGCGACCACCAGAAAAGCGCCAAAGCAATGAAGCTCGACGAGTTCCAGAGAAACATTTCAACTGTCTTGGATCCCGCAACGAAATTAATCAGAAAAGAACAGCGGAGGAGTAAGAAAAACATAGGTATTGTAAATAGGTTTAAAGTACTATTTGACTACGTATCGTTAAGTATTTGCTAGCCTTGATACTACTCTTAAGAAGAAACCCATATCTTCTCTCCAAATTTCAACCGTGTTACAAAGAAGTAAATCTGTCAATTCAAGAGCAAAAAAGCCAAAAGCAGTATCTCAATTTACTTGTACCAGCCACCCTTGAACCTGGCACATAGAACGCTGCTTGACTGGACCTGGTTTGAAGGGTATGGGTCCCGGTGCAATTGCAGACACATGAGATATTTCACTGGAATGGATTCTGGGAAGGCGCATCTGCAAGGGCTCTGGAATTGCAGATGTTTGCAGGCAGCAATGAAGTGGAAAATATGTTTTTCTTATTGTTCTTTTCCGAACAATTTCGTTGCGGGATCCAAGACAGTTGAATCGTTTCTCTGGGACTCGTCGAGCTTCATTGCTCTGGCGCTTTTCTGGTGGTCGCCACTGTTGATTCTGGCTTACAGGAGTTGTAGTGGTTTGGAATTGGAGTGGGCTTGTCACATATAAAAAAACCGAACAAGTGCTAGTCAGACTCGCTCACCGAGGGTTCCGTACAAATTTGTAGGTACTATCGCGGACTTTTCCGCCTGCTCAGTTATTTTTTTTTTCCTTGGCGCCTGCGAAGTTAACGGGGCGGGGTAGAGAGCGCTTCCATCTTTTGAGTGCAAGCAAAAATGAACTTTGTGGTGGTCAGGCGGGTGTGTCCACGATAGTACATATGCATACTAATATTATCAATGAGAAAATAACTCTGTCTTTTACGCTTCCACGACGAAACGGCTGAACCGATTTTGATGAAATTTGGTATGAAAATAGCTTGATCCCTAGGAAAGTACATAGGGTAAGCTTTATAATCCGGGACTTCGTCTGCAACCGCGATAACCGACATTCACACGGACCAAATCGCGAACAAAAGCTCGTTATAAACAAAGAATATATTTTTTATGATTTAATTACAAATGTATAGTTTTCAGACTTATAGTATAAGACAATATTACTTGCCAAATTTAATAGTACTAGATCAACGGAAAGTACCCTATAAATTTTGATTCTTTTGAGAGTGTCGAAATGTACGTATTTTGCAACATAAACCGCCATATCTTTTTTTCACATTAACTAAAGAAGTTTGATATTTTCACAGCTTCAAGGGACCGTAGACCTAAGTATATGGTTTTAATTTCAACTCGATACCTCTACGCGTTTCTGAGATAAAGGGTCTTGACAGACAGACGGACAGACACGAACAACAAAGTGATCCTATAAGGGTTCCGTTTTTTCCTTTTGAGGTACGGAACCCTAAAAATGAGACATTTCACCTTTGTTTCTTTGGTATTGCAGATGTGACCACTTAATATCAGATGGGCCGCTAGCTTGCTGCCATCGAATGACATAAAAAACCTAACCCAGTATGAATTTCTTCACAAAGAGCGCCACGTACTCAATTTTAGGAGAAAAATCGTAAAAAAAAAAGGTTTCTAAAGCGTCGTCGACTTTTCAGTATTTTCTAATCATCTTTTACGACTTCAAAGGTAAAAATGACTTTATTTTTGTTCCATTATTTTGTAGCATTGGCGGGAAAATGTTTGCTCATCATTCTTTAGTTATTAGTGGTTTTTTAAATTGAAAAGTTTTAATAGGTAATGTAAATGGATTTTGGTCCAACTCCATGAAAACTGCCATTGTCTCGCAAAGAAAACTGAAAATATTTTAAATAAATTGTACAGTAGACACCATTTACCACAAATAATTCTAAAACACAAATTCTAAAAAATATTTAATTTGAGCGCGGTGTGAAACGTGGTGATTTATGCTCGTGTCTTCTCTGTATGAGAAGAGGAATATGCCCAGCAGTGGGACAGTAATAGACTGGTATTATTGTTTTATTTCATCAACTGATTTATCGAGAGACTAGCTTTTGCCCGCGACTTCGTCCGCCTGAATGTCGATTATAGTGGATGCAGACGAAGTCGCGGATTAAAAAGTAGCCTATGCCCTTCCCCAGGGTTCAAGCCATTTTCATATCAAACTTCATCAAAATCGGTTCACCCGTTTCATCGTGAAAGCGTAACTGACAGTTACTTTTGCATTTATAATATTAAAGTATGGAATTGTGAGTAGAATGGTTTTGGAAAAAGCTTTTTACAAAAAAGACAACCGCCTTCAAAAAGTGAAAAATAACTTTAGCACAGAACACACATTGACTTTAGTTTCGAAATTCAGTGGCTTTCTTCTGTTTGTTGTTTTGTATTGCCACCGACTTCCGAAACTAAAGTCAATGTGTGTTCTGTGCTAAAGTTATTTTTCACTTTTTGAAGGCGGTTGTCTTTTTTGTAAAAAGCTTATTATTTTCCGCTTTTTAGTACCTCCTTCTCATTCAAATCTATTAAGAAGAGATTGAAAGTTAACTACTACAAAGATTGATGAAGCTAAAACGTCATCTATGTAATTTTTTTGGGTATTTGTTGATTTTTCAAAAAGTGCTGAATCAATTTCGATAAAATTTATATGGGACCACCCCTGAAGCATACCCTATCCATAAAAAAAAGAATTGATAACCTCCTCCTTTTTTGAAGTCGGTTGAAAACTAAGCTTAATTGACATGTGTATGTGGTGTGCAAATACCTTTAATTAATATCTCGGTAGCTTTGACTTTTGGTGAAGGAAAACATCGTGTGGAAATTATGAGCTCAATTTTTCGGTTTTATACCCTAGGGAGAGCCAAACAGGACCTTTTACCAAGATTCCACTGTCCCACTGTTCCACTGTTTTTCCATCCATCTGTCACAAGGTTGTATATTTTGAACCGTATTAAGTAGGTAGACAATTTAACGGAGTGTGTAATACCGTGGCCGTTATAATTAAAATAAATATATCAAGCTGAAAAACTAAAATTAAAAACATACACATTTCTTGGATGGAGACCCCATTCAAGGCAAATGTGTTCATTTTAAATGTAGTATTACGATAGTAGGGTCGGGTTCCCCACTACCGTAATCCCGTGGGTGTTGGACTAGAACAGCAGCCACCCATTTCATCTCGAGGGTGTTGTAGAAGGCGACTAAGGGAAATTCGCAAGTCGGGCAGCAGCGGCGATCCCCTAGACGCCTGCCAAGCGTGAGGATTATGGCACCCCCCTCCCCGATTTATTGGGGAGGCCTTTGTTCAATAGTGGACGTCTTCTTGCTGACGATAATGATGATGAAGAGGGAACCCCTAGGCTAGTCCTATTCGCACTATGACGGTTTTTCGTAAATCGCCAACACGCAATGAACTCATTCCTTCTCTGTGTCCTTAACCCTGCAATGCACCAAGATACCCTGGTTGCCGTTGGTTAATGATCCATTACCTTGAATGAACATATTGTGTTTTAACCCAATAAGCCCTTTTACGACACTAACACTGAATGGAAAAGCAGTAAAGTACCCATTATGAACAGGAAACGTTAGAATCAGAACGTTGGTTCAAAACATTTTCGAATTTATTTTGCGTAATATTCCAAGAATTCCAAAACCTAGCGGAAGAAATTTTAAACAAATGTATAAAAGCACTCAACAGGAATTGCAAGAAATTCTTAGTAGAAAAGGCGTTTTATATTTTACTTTTTTTAGAAGGTGTGAGATGGCCATGCCAATAACCTTGAGCATTTGGCCCGTACTGAATTTGTGGACGAGTGCGGGCGTGATGTAGATGCAGTCTTTAACGCATTTTCAATTTATTGTATTTATAAAAACAATACATATTTGTAAAAAGTAACAAAACCAAATCATTTTCCTTTGTATTGCAAAGCTGTAGATATGTTTATTATACTCTTTTGATAAGAAATTAAGAAGTAAAATGGTTTCATCTCAATGATTTGGAGGTGATTTGAATTTTCTTTTTCTTATTATGTGATACCGATAGAAAAATTGTGGCTAAACCAAATTACGTATCATATCATGTAGATTACAAAAAGAAAAACCTATAACTATTAAACCAAAAATAAACTAATATAATAAGGCATCAAAAAATTCCTCCACATCGCCGTCATCTGGGAATGTGCCCAAGAGACTGACTGCATTGCCCCGTTGGATGGCAATGCTTAACCTCTGCCCAAAGTAAAAACCAGCTCTTGGATCACGAGAAGTGTCAACTAACCTTTTGGAGAAATGTAGATTACTAACAATTTTTTTCAGTATTCTCTGTAAATGCCGACGAAAAGTTGCTTCATCTGCATGCTTCTTTCAAGATTTTTTCGAGAGAGCAGCCTTAAGGCACCTTCTTATCATTCTCGAGGTTGTGGGTTGTACAAGTGGGCACGGTTGATTTATTTCCATAATGTTTATCTACTTTCAAAGTAATCTTTGATATCACTGAGAACGGTGATGGAAAGTATCGTGAGGAAACCAGGACTTTTTTTTTTAACTTTGCAGACACACACATTAGCAGGAGGAATTCTTAGTGTGGGACTAGGAATTCCTCCTGTATCGGTTCGCAACTATACACCGTTCGAATTTTGAAGTGACGCTTAGACATTGACACAACTGCTGATTTCTGAAATAATATCCAGTAGAGCAATTCTGTTACAATCTCCCTCGGTGAACACCTAGGTAAAGTGAGCTGTCATCCGTCCCGATGCTACGGATTGACAAAGCAGACAGACTGATGACAGCTCACTTCACCTAGGTGTTCACCGAAGGAGATTGTAACAGAATAGACATACCTACTGAAATAATCACTCAAAGTGAACTTGAAGTGAGTTGTTAACGTAAGATGACAGCTTATATCAAATTAATTATACCTTGATTTACAAAAGAGAGATTACGTTGGAGAAGAACGCGCTATGAGAAAGTGTGATAAATAATCAACGTTTTTTTTTAAGTTCCTCCATTCTAGCAATTTCTCCTATATCGTGGGTGCGTTTACAACATATAAACTCACATACACAAACAGCCAGACCCGGAAGAACTACCTGTAGGCCATACAAATATTTGTTCCGTGCGGGAATCGAACCCTATTAAACGTAAGTCAGAAATCGTCCCCTGCCTTGAGCAAGCGTGGTGATCAAGGCTCAAATTCAAATTATTTTTTTGTAAACATAGGTACAGTATACATAATAAGATCTATTTGTAACCGACTTCAAAAGGGAGGAGCTTATCAATTCGAATGTTTGTATTTTTTTTTTATGTATGTTCAGGCATAACTCTGTCATATATTGACGGATTTGCAAAATCCTTCTTTTGTTGGAAAGAGGTTTATTCCGAAATGGTCCCATATAATTTTTACCAAAATTGATCCAGCCCTTTTTGAGAAAATCAACAAATTCCCAAAAAAAATACTTAGAAGACGTTATAGTTTCTTCAATCTTTGGAGGATTTACAATCTCTTTAAGTGTGTTGCCGTTTTTTAATGGATTTGGAAGTTAAGGCAACACTAAAAAGCGAAAAATAAAAAGTTTTTTCAATAAAAGAAAACCACCTTCAAAAACTAAAAAGTGATAAATGACTTTAGCACAGAACACACATTACTTTACTTTCGGAAGTCGGTGGCAATACAAAACAACAAACACAAAACCACCGCCACCTCCATCGCCACCGCCCAAAACTTTTTAGTGTCAGGATCGCTATGTTTAGTCTAATAGGCGTACAAATTTTGGATACATTTTATATAATTATACATTATTATTACTTGTCCGTGTGGTGTCGGACGTAAAGAATAGCACCATCCCATATCTTACCGTGGGTGTCGTAAGACACCCACGGGACTTACCAGAGAATGGGCAGCAGCGTTCTCTGTGCATTTGTAACAACCATACTGCGATCGCCAACCCGCCTGCCAAGCGTGGCGATTATGGCAAAACATTTATGACAAAAAAAAGAGAAAACAAGAAAAATTGTTAAATTAATTATTTAGTTATATTTTATAATATTAATACCATACCATGCCTTCTTTGTATGAAAAGAGGATTGGAGTGGGATAATAATAGGTTGGTATTAATATTTAAGACGGGCGTCATGCCGGCTGCGAATAGCACCACCCCATTTCTACCCGCGGGTGTCGTAGAAGGCGACAGACCGATATTGATCAGAGGATAGGCAGCAGCGTCCTTTTGAATGCCATAACACCTACTGCGATCACCAACATGCATCGGCCAAGCATGGCGATTACGGCTAAACCCCCCTTGGGGAGACCTATTCACAGCAGTGGGCGTGAAAAGATTGACATGATGATAATGACGATCAATATTTAAGAAGACCGACAGTGAAGAGGCTCCCCGGGGAAACCTACTACCACCATACCTATTTCTGTCACAAAGCAACGTGCCGGGGTGAAGAGTATGGGCACAGCATAAGTATTAGTACTACCGTACAGTAGCGACACGCTCCGGATGGGTGTCGGTTACAAGCACACGCGACGTGTATACTTTGCCTCTAGAATAGCAACGCGTCTGCAAGGCCTCTGATATTGCAGATGTCTAATATGCGTTGGTGTTCACTTACTATCAGAGTGGTAGACTAGTTCACTATTCTATTCTAACCAAAGAACACTATTATTTCTAGCGGAGTTTCTAACAGTAGAAATAATTCAAGATCGTCATCATCATCATCAAAGACGTACACTGCTGGACATAGGCCTCCCAAGTGTCGCCACATTGACAGGTCCCGCATCCAGCGGTCCCCGCAACCTTTACCAGGTCATCGGTCCACCTAGTGGGAGGCCTTCCAACGCAATGTGTTCCGGTTCGCAGTCGCCACTCCAGAACTTTTCGGCCCCATCAGCCATCAGTTCTGCGAGCAATGTGCACTGCCCACTGAACTACTAAACTAGACTGAACTGACTATTAAAGATAGAACTTGAAATATTGGTCAATGGTGGCATCCACCCAATTCGTTTGTCGTGTCAAACCTTTGTAGGTTAGGGTATTTTGATAGTTAGCATTAGATGACACCACCGTTCAATTGACATACTTTTTATGTTCTGTCAAAACGCGATTCACCAGCAATACCTGTGGTGTACTTTTTGCCAACTCAACAGGGTAACTATATATTGATTTCAAAGCAACAAACAATCTAAGTTTACAGTATTTGGGGTACCTTAGTCTCTCGAATGTCAAGTGTACCGCATAGGTGCATTAGTAATGGCGATGTAACCTTCACATTTTTCGCCCGACAGTCGTAGAATTAAAATGAAGTGTTCTTTTAAAGTTGTCTCTTGGAATGTTTGGTTAATAATGTCTATTATTAAACTGCAACGACTGAGAATAACTGTTTTTTTCTTCTGTTTCCAAAGTTAAAATTACCCCACACTGTTCAACAGTCGAAATTACCCCGCCCGACCTAGTCTCTTTTGTAAGTGACTATTTCATAAAAGTTGAGAAAAAAAGCATTTGTGAAAACGGTCAAAGGCAAAAAGCGCACAAAATTGAGGTTCTCCAAATATGAACCTCATTTACGCTGTGTGAGTACTTGGTCACAGTATATTTGACTAACCTTACCGAAATTGAGCATTGAGGTTTTATTTAAACTCTTTCTACTGGTCTCTTTTTACACCACTAGCTTCTGTCCGCGACTTCGTCCGCGTAATACTCGAGTATATCATAAAAAAACATGTCTCTAGAGCCCAGAATCTAGATCATAAAGTAGCTATCTATTAGAAGGGTTTTTATAACCGGACCACTATATTCCATAGTGTACTCAATAACTGGATTGTGGAGGTTGGAAAGTATGTAAAGTCGATGGACCTGGATCTGTCATTCGTGGATCTTTGACAGTTGTTATGGGATGGTCCGAAACCAGAAAGTTAGATCACCGGTTGGTGATCCCTAAGACCAGGTTGGTTGGTTAACCAACCTGGTCTTAGGCACTGGCATCCATCGGCAATCGACCTTCTTTAAATCGTCGCGTCGTCGGTTCAAGCTCATTTTACCTAAATCTACCTAGGAAGCTCTTTCTTTTAGAATAAACTGACTAAGACAAAATCATAAGGACTTATTATTTATTTAAACTAGACCATTAAAAGATTACTCTTGTAAAAAGACGAAGAACAAAGACCATATTTTAAAACTCTTTAGACTGCATAACATCTTACTCCTTCAACAATCTTCTCATTTATATGCTTTTAAAAATACAAATGCTGCCAAAAATAACAAACCTAAAAACGACAAAAACTTTCCGGGTTTTTAAACAAAGATTTTTATCGAAAGAAAAATACAAAATTGTGCTTTCACCAAGACTCGGGTGAAGGCGGCCTCGAATATAGCCCGGGATCGTTGGAATTCATAGCCCGTTTCCCGGGGGAGGGCAATGTCAAAGCCTCTTTATAAATGCCGTTGCAAAAGTCGAAATATTCCGGTACAAAATTACCTATACTTAGCTATAAGTATAATTCAACTGTTTGTGCGCCTCTCGTGGTGAAATTTGGTACCACAGGATTTAAAAATAGCGCCATCTGTTGCAATTTTGAAGCAACTGTTGGTTGACACGACATGAAGTAAATAGACTTCAAGTTCGCCATATTTTTCAGTAGGTAGCGCTCTTAAACTACTTGTTGCTTTATTGTAAAAGTACTCGTTAGATGTCGCTGCATAATATTAGACGACAACTTTATGTCTTAATTTGTGAAATGAAGGATAGATGGCGTTGTTCCAAATTCATGTTTAAAGCTTAATTAAGTTATTGTCTAGGTGGCAGCACTTGTAGGAAACAGGTCCAACCATATTCAGGGGCGCTTTTCTTTTCTTGGTACAGCCTTTCCAACAGTTTCATTGTTTAATTGGCAATTTTTCACTAGATGGCATTACTTGTATTTTAAAATTAGCGCACAATGTGCACCTTGGAAGCCCTTTTTGATCTTTATGAGGCTTTTATACACAGTGGCATGCCAGCCTCATCATAATTTAATCAATTTTTATTTTTATGTACACTTGAAATCAGACAAGTCGGGTAGGTTTTCGGTCTCAGGTGTGCTTTTCTTGTTATCGAATCAATGGTAGTTTATCCTTTTAAAAATACTGTGGCTCAGTAGCTGACCACGGTAATTGCAGGATCGGTGGCGTTTTCCATGTCCTCCAAAGTGCAAGTGTAGGGACACCTTCGGTACTGAAGTAAAAGGACCATCGTCTGGTCAGGAGCACCACACTTGCAGGGTTGTTTTTTTTTAATATTCTCTTAGAATATTAATTCTTGCTTTGGCTGCAACTCACCTGATTTTAAGTGATGATGTGGCCTAAGGTTAACCACGTTTGCCTAGGATGCACTGGTTCACTCGTGCCTTGATTAGGTATACTTATCGGGAAACAGAGAGGCGGGCCCTGAATTTCACAGTCTGGCAGTTCGTACAATAAATGTGGAAACCAAGCGCTTGTGTACATATACTTAGGCTAATGTCATAATTATTAATTCACATTAGAACCTCTCTTTCTCTATTATTTCTCGTACACTCCATAAGTAGATGATGAACATTATCAATAGTTCCATTATTTCGTGATGTAGGAACTTTCCCATCACCTGCCTAGGCTTTTCCCAAATATGTTGGAGTCGGCTTTCAATCTAACCTGATGCAGCTGAACACCAGTGTTTTATATGGAGCGACTGCCTGACTGACCCAGCACCATCACCACAACATGATACTTGTTATTAAAACAGGTTGACAGACTTTCTGGCTTCTGACTACCCATGCCTACTGTCAAAAATTCACCAATGAGGCACGGAAGAGGATTCTCGGTTTAAAATGGATGAATAAATACCCATCCACGGACTGGCCGAGGCAAGTGTAGCTTGACTATCACCGATCGAAACGTACGGCTTTTACTAGCCACGAGTTGCTCCACCATTTTCCCGTCAGTTCCTTTTTAATAAAAGACAGATAGCAGTGATTAAAGTCCAGAGTGTTACAAATTGGCAACACGCTGTTTCCTTATCGCCCGTTCAATTTTATTTATTGACATTTCATAACGCAATATTTTAAAAGGAAACACTTCAAAGAAATTGGTTAATATTTTCCTTAACTTACGATATTAGTTCTCAGCGCCATGTTGTTTAGATAACAAATCGATTTGTATTATGTTTTCATACATTTTAACAATGTATTTTGTTTCTTTTTGTTTTTACTTGAATATTATTTTGTCTGATGTCGTAATTTCTAGAGCTATTGCTGGTCGTGTGGTACTAGATTCGATTCACAGGCTGGGCATAGTTCTTCTAGTGCCTCTCCGAACTACGAAGGTTCAAACAGAAGGACAGTAAGAAGTCAAAGTCAAAGTCAAAGTCTGATCTCCTGCGCCTGATCTCTCCCCGGACGTGACAGATCGCCGAGCTATCTGACTATAAGAGTTAGGAAGAGCACCTGCGTTTGCGTACATATTTGTGTACTATAATCTCAGGTTATGAAACAAAAGGCAGATAGACCGCGCGGAACACTAAGAGTGAAGCCAAAAAAGCTAATACAAATTCAAAAGCGAATACCTACAACACGCTTCGTGCTGTACTGACACGAGTCAGTATAGCATGATACGCTGCATCGTTAAAAGAAAACAAATACAAATACAAATTCAAAAGCAAATACAATCATGAGATTGTAGGTATTCGCTTTTGAATTTGTATTTTCTTTTTGACTTCACTCTCAGTGTTTTGCGCGGTCTATCTGCCTTTTGTTTCACAATCTGAGACAATAATAATATCTATTGCGTACCTACTTGGCTAATCTCTATTGAACTTGGCCGCCGTGACCGAAATTCGAAAATGGTTCAGGGGTGTGATTCTGTAAGACTTCATTCTAAACTTCGAATCTAAATCCGCTGTGAGTTTCTTGATTGGCATTCTAAAAACTCGGTTGATAATGGACAACATTTCAAAATTGACACGACCTTAAGACAAAAAATACCTACCATTTCTTTATTTTCGTATCCTGAGTCCAAATATATATTTATTATATTTTTTTATTTCTTCATTTCTGAGAAAAATAAGTAAAACCAAAAACCATGTGATGACGTCACATATACGGTGGAATGAGGTAGGTTACCTTTGCATAAGCATTTCAATGGTTTATATGAAAACATTAACGTCAAATAAGACACACGTCAATGTCACATTATACTATATGAAGTCTAGTATAATGATGATAGTTTTTTTGACGGGTAACAGTAAACCAAAGGATAAAACGCTATTCCACCGTAAGTATGACGTCATTTGGTGCTTACGGCTTTTTAGAATACATCTAATTTCAAAGTTAAAATTATGAATGAATTTTGAAAAACGGAAAAATACGGGTGCCCTAGATTTGTATTTACTTTTAAATAACGTAATAATACAAGTAGGTTAAAAATATGAAATGTTGTCAATTCGAATTTACACTAGCGCCACCCTTGCTAGCGTGTCAGCGAGTTGAACTAAATTGACAGGGAGATTTTGACAGATAAAGTATGAGATGACGTAAGAAGTGGCATTCTGTAAGGTAATTTCCCCGTCACTTCGACGCTCACTTCGCACTCGAACCCGATTCAAAGTGTCAAATATATCAAGGTCATATTGAACCTTATGCGAAGTGAGAGTGAATAGCGATGAGAGATGCGAGTTGTTGTTTGAATTTTACAGAACCGACCTACTGATAGGTACTATGGAACAGGCTGTCTACACCTCATAGGTACAAACGAACGCACGTACGCTACACGGTTTCTTGTAAACTCATGTTTGAGCCACATCATCATCATTATCATCATCAGTCGGAAGACGTCCACTGCTGAACAAAGGCCTCCCCCATAGAACGCCACAACGAGCGGAAACCTGCCGCTTGCGTCCATCGGTCAGCCGCGACCTTAACGATGTCGTCGGTGCATCTGGTGGAAGGCCTACCAAATGCTGCGTCTTCCGGTTCGTGGTCGCCACTTGAGAACATTTCTTCCCCATCGGTTATCGGTTCTTCGAGCTATGTGGCCTGCCTATTGCCACTTTAACTTGCAAATTTTTAGAGCTATGTCGGTGACCTTAGTTCTTCGGCGGATTTTCTCGTTCCGGATTATATCGCGCAAAGAAACTTCGAGCATATAGCTCTCTCCATTACTCGCTGCGTGACTTTGACCTTCTGTAGTAGGCTTAGGAGGAGTTAAGGACCACGTGAGCCACAACTGCTTGAAAATACCGTTCATGGTGATATTGCCATAATCACCACACTTGAAACAGAAATGGGTCGTCTTAGAATCTTGTTCTAGCAGATAGTACCTACTTTCATAAAAATAACAGGGATATTTTATGAATCACTACGCTTGGCAGAAAGATCGGTAATTAATTGTCGAATTAGCGACAATTCAGCCTTGCAACAATGGTCATTTCAAGGAAATGGATTACGTAAACAAACAATATACTTATTACAAAAAATATTGTTTCACTAAGATTTGGGTCAATATTATAATCAATCCTCGTGACCAATTTTCTTAGAAGCGGGTGGTAAATGGTGGTAAAATAATAACGCTTATTGATGGGTACACGGTAACTAAGACTTCGAACGTCAGATGACGTCACCGTAAGACTTGTTGTTCATGTGTGCGTGAGACTGGTACTGATACGTGCTCATATGTTTAGATATCAATTATTATTCTCATGAGTACCTTGGCACTCATTTGTTTTTATTAGGTATTGGCACCTATTGACAAAAAATATTTTTTCTACCATGAAAAGGTAAGTATTATTCTCTCGAATTGTGTGCGCTCACCTTGAGTGAGTTTACAAGTAAATTTAACAAAACAGCGGTAAATAAAGGTGTGACATCTAGCGAGTCAATATGGTAGGTGATTCATTAAAAAAATATGTAATGTGTGTCACTAATTAATTAGACACTTCTTTCAAGTACATTCATTTCAAACCATTGTAATATATCAAAATGCTTAAAACTTCTGGCTCATATAGTATCAATTAATATTAAATCTGCATATACTTACTATATAGACCTAAATAAAAAAATAATAGTTCCATCACACCATCTCAAACTTATGCTTGAAATAAATTTATAATCCCTCTGTATATCGGTCTCTGTATTATTCAGAGTCGTGATCACTTTTTCAGGAACAGATTCCATTTGTGATTCGACGCCAACATAGGGTTGTGGCACAAAATATAAAGGTTACAGAAGGACCGCGGACCGCGGGACCTAAACTTGCCAGACTCACTAGGGCTGCTACTGTATTGACTCTGTAGGTTTTTTCTCTGTAGGAAATTTTATTGACACTGGTTGGAACTCTTTGCAATTTTTTTATAACAAAATTTTCCTGTTCGTCATGAAATGTCAAAGTCTCTCATTTATTCATTTAGACAACACGTGACAGTCGAGCCTGAAGTCTGCTTGAAACTGCTTGAGATTGCCGTAAACGTAATGTCAATGTGTGCGTGCGAAAAATGGCGGTTTGTTCTGAGTGCAATGGTCTCTCTGCTCGGTCGCTCCGCAGCCTTGCCACAAGCAAATGTGACTTTTTCAATTTCACGTGCAACTTTCTAAGTTTATCTTGAACATCAGTGACATCGATGAAGGAAAAGATCATGAGGATACCTAGATTTTTATAATTAATATAAGTCCGAAATTGCCAATCCGCCTTATGCAAACTCAATGTTCGTGTCTTCTCTGTGTGAGAAGAGGCCTTTACCCTGCAGTGGGACAATTATAGGCTGGTATTCATCATCATCATCATATCAGCCTATTGTCGTCCACTGCTGAACGTAGGCGAGATCGCCAACCAACCAACTGCCAGCCACCTATCTGCGGTCCATTGTGCCGCAGGGTGTCCCACACTACGCTTGCCCAAACGCGGTCTCTACTCTAATGCGTGTCTGCTCTATCTACCGTCTGTCCTTCTGCAGACATGGCCGGTTCACTTCCACTTCAGCGTGCTGATTCGACGCGCAATGTCGGTGATTTTATTTCTCTGGCGAATGACTTAATTGCGAATTCTATTCGCCGGAGAAACCCCGAGCATTGCTCTATCCGCTGGGCTGTTTTGTGATTATTGTATTATTAATTAAAATTTCCTACGTCTCCTCACACATAAAGTAGAGACTGGCCGTGGACCGTGAACACACTCTAGTTTTCACAGTACTTCACCGTAGCATGACTAGGTAGGTAATTAAAAATAATTAATTACCAAACGACACAAAACTTGTGTAACAGGAAATTGCCATTTAAAAGTTAATTGGTGTATTACGACTGTTAAAGTGAGCACTCCATATTTTGTACTGGACTTTTTTACGACCCATTTTGTGAGAAGTTATTTCGTTTTTAAGGTTTATTTCTTTTGTTTATTACGTTGTTTCAAGCCAACCTCTTCATCAAAATACAGGCTGGGAAGTTAAAAATAAATTTACTGTTCTATACAAAAGTGGAATAAATAGAAGTAAGTAATAAAAAAACTATTTAGTTTCTGAAGGCGGTGGTTTTTTTGATAAAAGGCTTTTTATTTTCCGCTTTTAGCACCTTCTTAATATCCAAATCCATTAAGAAACGGAGAAACTAAAACGTCATCTATGTATATATTTTTAAGGATTTTGTTGATTTTTTCAAAAAGCGCTGTATCAATTGAGTTAGAATTTATATGAGAGCACACTCGAGGCATACCTATTAATTCAAAAAGAATTTTCGCAATCCAGTTACATTTAAGGCATTAAGTCCGCCTTTGTACAGTGTTTTTTTACGTTTTGTGCATAAAGTTTTAATAAATAAATAAATTTACTGGAGAAATCGCGTAACAAATATACAAAAAAAAACAACATACAGTTGAATTAAGAAAAACTCCTTCTTTTTTGAAGTCCGTTGAAAAAGGGTGTCAGTGGCCAGGTACTCACAAGAATGTGTAAACATCTGAGCTTGTGTCAGTACCAGTCTCACGCACACATCAACAAGTCTTACGGTGACGTCATCTGACGCTTACGGATCTGACACTTGAAGTCTCAGCTAGCTACCTGTACCGAGCGCTAAGATCTTTCTCTCACATAAAAAATAATATGAAAATGCCGATTTTTTTAGTAAGTGATGGTAAATTTAAAATCTAGGATGCGGGTTCAGAATCATATACCTACTGTATCTAAGGTAACGAGTTTCGTGTCCATGTTACTTCGACCCTGTGAGTAAAAGACATTGTCTCTCTGTGTGTTTATCCGTTTGTGTGCTTTAACTCAAGAAACACATAACTTAGGTAAGCCTAGATATAGTGACACTTTTAGACAGAAAAGCACTATTATTTTTTCATTTAATATTTATTAAGCCTAATATTGTTTGTAATTGATGATAAAAGTTAATAATTTCTCTCTTTTTTGTTCCAGGTAAGTCCAAAACTATATTTTCCTACGTAAGTACTAACAGGAATTTTCATTCAAAACGTAAGAACGGATTAATAGGCAATTATTCAGGATGCAATTTAAAAAAAAACAACTATCGACATCGATATTATATGTACTACGCACTACTTCTATGACTATCGCAAAATCACGTAAACTTTCACTAATATTTCAACTTTAACCAAACACGCAATGAAATTGCTCTTTGTTTAAAAATGAAAATGAACAGGGTTGATGTAGATATAATAATAAAAGTACGTGTTACATAAAATGCGTAGACGTTGGCAATTTTTTTGTAATTTTCTAAATTGTTCCATGTAACCATTACTCTTATAATTAAAGTAAAGAAAACAAGTCAACGAGACCTTGAAACTGTTTGTCTCACTCGCAGAAGGTAATGCTGTCTCTCTCTCTCTGGTAACCCGAACTTCAACAGGATTTCGTTTAATTAGAAAAACAGCATGAAAGTTACAAAAAGATAAGTCATCATCATCATCATCATGTAAACCTTTAGACGCCCACTGCTGGGCATAGGTCTCCCAAAGGAGATTCAGCCGTAATCGCCATGCTTAGCCGATGCACGTTGGCGATCGCAGTAGGTGTTATGGTACTCAGAAGGACACTGCTGCCCATCCTCTAGTCAATATCCCTCTGTCGCCTTCTACAACACCCAAGGGTAGAAATGGAGTGGTTCGATTCGCTACCGGTACCACACGGTTTAAAACAAATCACTATAAACTTACAAATGAAATAAATACTTAAATACATACAAAATACATAAAGTATAGCCTGAACCTAACAATTTTGTCAAACTCAATTTATGTAACTCCGCCATTATCAAAGGGCGGTTATCCCATGGGAAATTACCTTCAACATGGAGGTCATAATATTTAATAGTTATTATTTACACTATTATTGTTTGTGCCCGGCTCACCCCATTACATGGGGCTTATACATAATTGGAGAAATGTTTTTCTAGGCAGCAACAGCGTTTCTGGGCAGCGGATTTTTACTGGGCCCTGGTCCTTATTTCTATGTATGTGATCCGAAAGGAGGAAACGTATAATTATCTAATACCCAACCTTTTTTTTTTTTTTTTTGTTTTTTTTTTGGTGGAAAATCCTCATGGATATCCTCCGCCCTGGGGCGGGCGGAAGGGTCTGTCAGACTCTTACTGACTAAAAACCACCCCGGTGTTCCATCTCACACCTACGTTGGGGGTCGCGGGAACTGGAGATACTTCCGCAACCCCCGGCTAGATACTTCCGCAACCCCCGGCCGCTAATACCCAACCTAACCCGACTGATTGACTGACATATCAGCTCACTGCAGTAACTACTGGAACTAGGAACGTGACATTTTGCATATAACCATACCTACAGGTTCTTTTTAAGATGTAGGCGAGCACTAAGAAAGTCTTTTTAGAAATTCAAGGTTGTATGTTTGTATGCTACTCCGTAATTTTTGCAGTTAGAAACATGAAACTAGTTATACTTATAGCTTTTTGGATAATAATAAAAAAACACGGGTTTTAGCTTATTAGAAAATTAATAATAATAATAGTTACATTTCACACACGGCCATCTGACCCCAAACTAGAGAGACCCTGTTCTAGGTGTCAGGTGTCAGACAGCTGATATAGATATCTACACAAATATAATATATATATTTTTAAATACATACATATATAGATAAACTCCTAATTTCTCCTTTAGACCCGCTCTATCTGTTGTATTCCGTTGGTCCACTACTTACGGGGCAACCTTAACTTGTTGAAGAAATCAAGCTAACTGATAGTTTTCATCAAAATAGCTGTCTTATTTTTTTCTCCACTCACTCCACACCAATAGGAGTACATTACACCCGTGTGAAATCGGGTCGGGTCGCTAGTTATTATTATTTGGTGCCGCTTTGCTGTACTAATGTTTATTTTTCTGTGTACCACATACTCTGTGACAAACTAAATTATTTTGTTTCTTTCACCATCACTACTTTTTCCCTAAGTTGATTCATTTTCAACCTAGACTGATTTCGTAGTGACAGTCAATTACAATCTGTCTTAGCCGGCATTCGATCGACAGCCGTATAATCGGAAAGGTCAGCGGTTCCGCCTGACCTCTGATCTATTGAGATGACCTTTTTTTCTTTGATGATGACCTATAGGCGCAGACAATGATATAGGTAGATTTGTTGGACGGCTCTGAAATTCAAAAACAATAGCGAAAATTTGGTCATTATTCCAAGGCAGAATTTTTTTTTAGAAAATCACTTACCTTATTTAGCCTTGTGAACCCTAAGACCTAAACTGTCTCATTCTTATACCTAATAAAAAGAAAAAACCCACCTCCTCCTCCTCTTCTTTCCTTCTGTTGGAAAGAATTACGAAGAGCCTTTGGAATTACGTATTACGTTTTTTGTAGGTTTTATTTTAATTCACACTTACAAACTAATATATTAAAAGCATGTCTATTTATATGTTGTGACCTCATCACAGCAATGGAGGAGCTCGTGGCTAAGTTAAGGCGCGTCCCTGTGCAAAACGCAGCGCTAGCCGTTTTTTGTTCAGTTTTGCAGACCTAAATACTCTGTATCCAAAAGTAATATCAACAAACAAAAAGTTTAAAAGATTAAATTTCTACATAATCTTGACTCCAAAATGGTAGATCTCATTTTTGTTTACGAAGTATAGTATTTAACTAATCTCCTCACAACGAAACCACAGAAATGAGAAATAATTATTGAAAACATGTATCTCCTCGGCAAGTAACCATTAATTCGATTTTTTACTAACACTAATGGATAGGCAATTTATTAATGAACATTTTGGTAGTTTTTTTTTTTTCAAAATCCCTATGTGTGATTTTATAAAGATTTAATTCTAAAATCTGAGCTTATTTTGCTACTGTATCTCTTGCGCGGCGCAGAGGGAACGAACGCTCAAGGTTATTTGCTCAGGGTACCGCCTTAAAGCCGTACAGATCGGTCGGTCAAAGGTTAAGCTACGCTAGCCGCGATCGGTCTGTGGATGGGTGACCATCCCTTTCATACAGAGTTCCCTCCGTGCCTCGGAAAGCACGTAAAGCCGTTGGTCCCGGTTGTCATTTGTACTAGATCTTTAGCAGTCATCATGGGTAGTCAGAAGCCAGAAAGTCTGACAACCAGTCTTACCAAGGGGTATCGTGTTACCCAGGAACTGGGTTGTGGAGTTCCGATAGGCAGTCGCTCCGTGTAAAACACTGGTTAGACTGGAAGCCGACCCCACCTAGTTGGGATAAGGCTAGGCAGATGATGACCTCATCACAGCAAAACTTACTGAACCGACTGTAATGAAATTTGACAAAAAGGTTGCTTGCAATCTGGATAACGCTACGCTAAGCTACTTTTTAATCCACGACTCCGGCTGCATCCGTAATAAGCGGCATTCATACAGACAAAGACGCGGGCAAATGCTTGTACTTTATTTATATTTATGAGCCCATTTCACGACCTTTCATTAGCCAGTGAAAATACGTCTATTTCTCTATTATAAGTGAAGCAAAGGCAGAAAAATACTATGATGAGAAAAACAGACAATAGGCTAGCAAAACAATAGAAACAGGGAAAGATTATTATTCTGACCTATTGTATTTTTGTGGTACATTAGTTTGATAAACCGACTTCAAAAAGGAAGGGTCCGTAAATTAATTGAAAGCATTAGAAGAATTAGGGTATCAGAGTAATTAAATTGTTGCCTAAGGCATTAAGTCCGCCTTTGTACGTTTTGTTGCAAAAAGTTTTAATAAATAAATGATCTTAAGTCATCATCATCATTACAACCTTTTAACGCCCACTGCTGGGCATAGGTCTACCCCAAGAGGGGTTCAGCCGTAATCACCATGCTTGGACGATGCATATTGGCGATCGCAGTAGTTGTTATGGTACTTAGAAGGACGCTGCTGCCCATCTTCAGGTCAATATCCCTCTATCGCCTTCTACGACACCCACGGGTAGAAATGGGGTGGTGTGCTGCCGGCACCACACAGCTTTTTAGTATGGTATGGTATAGCATAACCAGCTGGTGTCCGCATCTCCACAAGTTTATGATGTCATGCTAAGAGGCTCAGGGTGTGTTTTATAGCTCTATCTGTAGAAAGTTGTTTTTAATATTCGAATACGTTTGACCGCAACTCACATGGCCCCTTATTCACAACCATTCGATACGTTTCCGTGTCGGTAAGGAACCGTATTCGACAATCTCATTTCCGACTTCAGTCTTCGTATCGAATTTGAACTGTCAAAATTATTCGGTTTCGGATTTGTGAATTGCGTTTGAAGGACATCTTCGATATCTTTTGACTTTCGATTCGGTACGGAATCGAATCGAATGATTGTGAATAAGGGGCCTGGTCTTAAGTGATGATGCGGTCTAATGTGGAACACGCTTACCTAGGATAAACCGGTACACTCCAGTACCTTGAAAATACCCGGATTATACTTATCAGGTAACAGAGAGGTGGGCGGTGAATTCCACAGTCTGGAAAACCGCACAATAAATGTGGAATCAAAGCGCTTGGTTTGAGACGGTGAAAATTTAACTATATAGTGGTGACGCTTCGCCGTATCTCTGCTCGTCCGATAATGAAATGGGAATGGAGGAAAGTGACAGATGAAAAAATTGGAAAGTGTCATTCTCTAAACGTCAAATTGAAATTCGAACGGTATCTCATTGGAATCCGCGATGATTTACTTAAAAAACAAATGAGTTCGCTTTCGAATTGTGTACACCCACGAAGCATACTATATACCTCAGTTTATAATCTGAGCTATATATACTATAGTATACCTACTATACTTACTTCGTGTGTTCACCAAACTCACTTCAGATAGCACCATAGCCGGAAGGCTATGGTGCAGTGCTATTCTGTTACAATGTCCCTCGGTGAACACCTAGGTGAAGTGAGCTGTCATCCGTCCGTCTGCTTTGTCAATCCCTAACACAGAATAAACATACTGTATTCTATCTATCCTACATATAGATAAATATAATTGAAATAACATGTCAAACTAACAACTTTTTACTAAATGCATACATTCGTATGTAAGCGGCTTAAGACACTTACATACGAAGAAACGGAAGCCATACTGGTCAAAGTAAACTAAAAACACGTCCACACATCCACACATCCACACAAACACACGCCCACACACCCACACACACACACCCATACGCCCATACACCCACACAGACTAATATATGTATTTAAAAATGAAACATGTACTTACCAAATGTTGCTTAAAGCTACAATCTTGCATTTTCTATCAGCTCTTATTGTTTGTCTCGACACTATCACTCTAACCACAAAAATAAATAAAACAACGTTTAAACACCTGTTTAGTTAAACAGTGTCTAAGAGATAAACACTGCTTAAACAAGTGTTTAAAATTTCTTACCACAAATACATGTTTAACATTTGTTTAGCAAAACAGTGCCTAAATTGACGTGCCCTTGTTTTAATTTGACAACCCTAAGACAAGTTTCGTTTTAAGCTGATTTCATTTGTTGAGCCTTTCTCTTTCCTATCGATTTTTTTTAAATTTCAATGGTTTTTACAGAATAACTTAGTTGTAAAATGTAAAATACTTGTACTATTAAATGAAATTAATAATTCCGCCATTGATAACCATACAGAAATAAATGATCAAAGTTTTTTGTAACATTAACAACAGAACGGAACGTACTTTTTTTTTTATTCTCATTTTATTTATGGGCTTTTAGTCTCAAATAAGACCACGTAATCTAAACATGTACGTACTTGTTCTAAACTATTAACTATTTTATAAACTAAAATGGCTCCTTCCGACAGAGGCGCTGACAGAACGTACTTTTCAATGACAGTTCTTGCTTGTGACAGTGGTTGAGATTTGTTTGAGTGAAAAACCGTTTTGAAACGTTTTAACCGAGACGCCAACAAGTTTATAAATTATGAATCCCACTGACCAAAAAATGGATAAGAAACATCGTGAACGCGGGGACAATTGGACTATCGAATCATAGATATCCATTGCAATTTACGTACTGACTTATTGAGAGAAAGCAATAAGGCGAAGGTTAAACGCGTGCTAAACAAGGGATTGTCGTTGTTTAAATTTAAACACATGCCTAACCCTAAACAATAGCTAAACATGGTTTTGTGGTATCACTTTTGCTAAACAATTGCTAAACACGTGTCTAAAGCGTGTCTAACTTTTTTGTGGTAAGACTGTATGTATCTAGTTACTAAGGGAAGTAGCGAGGCAACCCCAACACAAATATTCTTTAACTTACTGGGGCTGTCTCAATTTATGTAAGATACCATATGTTTGTGACACAATAAACATTTTTGTATTTTTTTTTTTGTATTTTGTAATGCATAATAATTTATGAAAGTACGGGACATCAAACAAATAAAAAATATTTTTGTCTATTTGTGTGTTTGTTCCGGCTAATATCTGAAACCTACAACCCTACTAAGCTACTTTTATTTTTGAAAAAAATCGGGTACGACCTCAGATTCTGAATCAATAGGAAGATAGATCGCGCGGAACACTGAGAGTGAAGCCACCAAAACAAATACAAATCAAAAACGAATACCCACAATCTCGTGGTTGTATTCGCTTTTGAATTTGAGTTCGTTTTTTTTAACGATGCAGCGCTTCGTGCTGTACTGACTGCTTTGAATTTATATTTGTTTTGGTGGCTTCTCCCAGTGTTCCGCGCGGTCTATCTGCCTTTTCAACCGACTTCAAAAAAGGAGGAGGTTATCAATTCGTCTGTTTTTTGTTTGTTACCCGATTTCTTTGAACTGGGTGAACCAATTTTGATGATTCTTTTTTTTATTTGAAAGCTAGTGCTTCCCGTGTAGTCCCATTTTAATTTGATCCAGTTCTGACTGTGGCATCCATGAGAAAACCGTATAAGTCTTAAATTTGCATTAAGTATGTGCGCGATTTGTTACGCGATTTCTCCGGCAAACGTAAACCGATTTTGAAAATTCTTCTTTTTATGGATAGGGTATGCTTCAGGGGTGGTTTCATATAAATTTTATCGAAATTAATTCGGCACTTCTTGAAAAATTAACAAATACCCAAAAATTTTACGTAGACGACGTTTTAGTTTCATCAATCTTTGTAATAGTTAACTTTCAATCTCTTCTTAATAGCATTGGATGAGTAGGAGGCACTAAAAAGCGGAAAATAAAAAGCTTTATACAAAAAAGACAACCGCCTTCAAAAAGTGAAAAATATTATAACTTTAGCAAAGAACACACATTGACTTTAGTTTCGGAAGTCAGTGGCAATACAAAACAACAAACAAAACAAAGCCACTGAATTTCGAAGCTAAAGTCAATGTGTGTTCTGTGCAAAAGTTATTTTTCACTTTTTAGTTTTTGAAGGCGGTTGTCTTTTTTGTAAAAAGCTTTTTTTAATCTGAGAGTACGACGCAAAAAACAAATAAAACCCCGCTAATAACCGACAATCACGCGGACGAAGCCGCGGTCACCTGCTAGTGATAATATAATTGTATTCTACAGTCTCGCAAACACTACATACCTAGTGATGATATGTATCAGAAGTTAATTGGAACAGATTCGCTTGCTTAGTCAACCGCGGTGGACTATCATTGAGTGTTCTCTGTGAGCCCATTCAACTAGAGAAATAGACTAAATGCAGTCATGATTTTGATGAAGTCTCTTTGCCTGTGACACTATTGGAGTATTCAAGATAAGAATGCTTTGAAACATGTTGGTCTGGCTCCATAGGGCAATCGACAGTCTAGACAAAATGTAATTGATTGCTTAATGTTATTTTTTTTTTATTATCGGAGGAAAAGGATCTCATGGCTTAGTAAAAGCCATACAGATAGATCGGTCAAAGGTTAAACTACGCTTGCCGAGGTCGGTCTGTGGATGGGTGACCATCCATTTCACACAGAGTTCCCTCCGTGCCTCAGAAAGCACGTAAAGCCGTTGGTCCCGGCTGTCATTCGTAGATCTTTGGCAGTCGTTATGGGTAGTCAGAAGCCAGAAGGTCTGACAACCAGTCTTATCAAAGGGTATCGTGTTACCCAGTAACTGGAAGCCGACATCAACATAGTTAGGAAATTGTTAAGCAGATGATGAATTCTTTTGAAATTAAAGATTGCTCTGGTTCACTCACTATTTTATTGTTTGTTGAAAATATAAGGTGCGGTTGTCTACGGTTTCAATATGTATTAGTAGGTAATTAGACGACACGGTTAGCGCAGTGGTTGAGCGTTCGACTGCTGCGCTGAGTGTCGCGGGTTCGATTCCCGCACGGAACAAATATTTGTATGGCCTACAGATAGTTGTTCCGGATCTGGCTTTTTGTGTATGTGAGTTTATATGTTTGTAAACACACCCACGACACAGAAGAAATTTCTAGTGAGGGGCAAAGTTTAAAAAAAAAATCTGTATCTGTAAATATGTCAACACTATATATCTATAAACATAACGTAGCTATCATTTCTTAACTTGTAACACTTTATACATACTTTAATATAGTTGGTTTTTATGCGTGGTATTATAGTAATTATATAATTATACGTGAATACGATTTACGTATAATCGCTGTTAGTAGTTTAATTATCAAGTTGTGAAATAAATAAATGTCCTTAATATTATCCTTGATTACGAAACGGGACATCGCAGACTAGATATTTTTTTACACAATTTCAAAAATATCTCCAATATCAATAATACTGTTTTTAATTAACTTCTTCCTGAGATTCCCTTACGAAATATTTGATACAAGGTCAAGTTACAGCCGTTGGAATTAAAATGAGTAAAAATTCAAAAGGTTCTTTGAAACATAACCTGTAGGTCCAATTTGATCCGTCTTTTAGTACCTACGTTTTTTCATCTTATTTTTTTATGACAAGATGGTATCACTTCAAGTTATTGGTACCCATGTAATATATTGAATGTAGGTAGGCCAGTCTGAATTTTAAGGTAGATATATACTTAGTTATATTTTCATCGTTATCTGTCTAGCCATTTCCTATCTTGGGTCGGCTTCCAGTCTAACCGAATGCAGCTGAGTACCAGTGTTTTACATGGAGCGACTGCCTATCTAACCTCTACAATCCAGTACCTAACTGGGTAACACTTTCCCTTCTACACGAACATACTTCAATATAGTGTTTTTATGCAAGGTCCATCGTATTCACGTATAGTTATATAACTGTAAACTGTAAATGCAAAATATTGTACACATTTATTTTTAAAAGAGTAAGTATGGAGTTTCTTGCCCATTCTTCTCCATACGAAACTACCTTTTGGAATGGGCAACTAGAATCAACTTTATATTTTTTTATTATGACGTTCAAAAGTGCCTTTTTAATGGTCTAATTGAAATAAATGACTTGACTTTGACTTTGACTTTGACTTTGACTTCTAACTTAACCTGTACGAGTCGGGTTGCCCTAATATTTTCGGAAACTTAGCATTTTTGTCGGAAGTTTTGTATTTTTTTATCGGAAATTTAAGTTATTATTTAAATGTACAGATTATTATTCGTAGAATTGTAATTTGAATAAGCTCATGGTTTTGTTTGCTAAATACAATATTTTTCGACGGTTAATTTTGTATTAATTTTCAACCGACTTCAAAAAAGGAGGAGGTTATCGATTCGTCTGTATTTTTTTTTCTTTTTTTTTTTTGTTTGTTACCTGATTTCTTGGGCCTGGGTGAACCGATTTTGATGATTCTTTCTTTATTTGAAAGCTAGTGCTTCCCGTGTGGTTCCAAAAAGCGGAAAATAAAAAGCTTTTTACAAAAATGACAACCGCCGCAAAACAAAACAACAAACAGAACAAAGCCACTGAATTTCGAAACTAAAGTCAATGTGTGTTCTGTGCTAAAGTTATTTTTCACTTTTTGAAGGCGGTTGTCTTTTTTGTAAAAAGCTTTTCTCAGTAATTCATTACACAGCTTCGTTATCATTATCACTTTTATTTATTTATTGTGTACTTTTATTTATTTATTGTATTTAATAACTTTATACATATAATTGATAGTTATGTCGGGTTTACACATTCTTCACAGAATGTTATCTTGCTTATTTTTGTTAGATATTTATTAATATATTTTTTATTTTTTTTATTTACCTTTTAGCCCTGTCAGAATACCAGCGCTGCGACATTTCATGTCGTAGCATTGTGCTGAGACAGGAGCCTTTTTCGTCTCGTACAGGTTTTATTAGCCTTTTTTTTATGTTGTATTATTTGTATAACCCCTATGTTTGTGTTTACCTGTATGAGGTTTCAAATAAACAATTTTTATTTCTTTCTTTCTAGTTAGTAATACAGTCAACCTTAGATCGTTGGAAGTTAATTTGGTTTTAGGAAGCTTTATTATTTATCTTTTATAAACAACGGGATAGTTATAATGCATTAGTGTTCTTTACAAAATAGAAGCATATCTACAAATAAGTTTAAAGCAAAACAAAATACCTAGGTAAGTTCCATGCATTCAAAACAACTTGCAAAAGCGAAAGTTTCACCAGAACCAGTCTAGCGGTTTTCGCGTTTTGCTCAAACAAACAAACACTTCTGTGTGTCGGTAAAACAATCCCTACAACTTGCATGTGGTAGGTACGTAAATGGACTGTTTAATAATTATTATTATGAGGTCTCAGATTATGTAACAAAAGGATAGAACGCGCGGAACACTGAGAGTGAAGCCAAAAAAGCAAATACAAATTCAAAAGCGAATACCTACAATCTCGTGATTGTATTCGCTTTTGAATTTGTAGTTGTATTTTTATTTAATTAACGATGCGGCGTTTTGTGCTATTGTGACTCGTGTCAGTACAGCACGAAGCGCGTTGTAGGTATTCGTTTTTTAATTTGTATTTGCTTTTTTGGCTTCACTTTCAATGTTCCGTGCGATCTATCTGCCTTTCGTTTCATAATCTGAGTATGACGTAGTTAAATTTAGCATTGGTGGACATCACTGACTTATATTGTTGACTGGCAGATCCGACAGACGTTGTCCTGACAATTGATTTTTTAATTTTCTCACCGCTTAAACCTTCCCTGGACTTCCACAATTATTTCAAGACCAAAATTAGCCAAATCGGTTCAGCCGTTTTCGAGTTTGAGCGAGACTAACGAACAACGATTAATTTTCAACCGACTTCAAAAAGAAGGTGGTTCTCAATTCGTCTGTATGTTGTTTTTTTTTTTATAGATTTGTTACGCGATTTCTCCGGCAAATGTAAAGCGATTTAGTAAATTCTTTTTTTGATGAATAGGGTAGGTATGCCTCAAGGGTGGTCGCATATAAATTTTATCGAAATTGATTCAGCACTTTTTGAAAAAATCGACAGAAAGCAAAGAATACTGTCTAAACCGTATTAATTTATTAAAGTGTAATGCTATTGTTGAAACCTCGATCTTTAATTCATCTCTAAATTGATAGTTCCCTTAGCCACCTCATGGTTACCACGAGGCGACAACGACTACGACAACGACATCTGACTATACTATAGGTATTATAAAGAGGTAAGTATTTGTTTGTATGTAGGAGGTAATCTCCGGAACTGCTCATCCGATATCAGAAAATCTTTCACCAGTAAGAAGCTACTTTATCCCTGAGAGCTATAGGCTATATTTTATTATTTAAAAAATAGGGTTCCTTAAGAAAATTCACGCGAGAGAACCGCTAGTCTAAAATAAATTTAGAAAGTACATTTATGTAAATGAAAAAGTCTCATAGATATCTCGTACATCGGAGGCAGGCCTTAATCATTGGGAAATTACGACATTTTTATTAAGTAATTCCTATAATATTACATAATAAACCCAATCTTACATAACTCATGCAAGGTTTGAGCACTTTCACCAATATGTTGCCACCCTAATTCCGGCACGGCTGAACTCAATTTATCATTCTGCCAAACTCCGGCCGTTCCTAATCTGTAGTCTGATCCTAAGAGCCGTTCTAAGTGCACTTTGTTAATTTGACAGCTCTCCCCTGTCAATATCTGTTAACTAGGAAAAGGACAATTAAATTGACAGGTCATCGGTTTATTAAAATAACTAGCTTTCGCTCGCGGTTTCGCCCGCGTGTATATCGGAAGACATGCGGTATACCAATTATATGGGTTAGCTTTAAAATTTACGGGTTTCCTTTACAAATTTTTCATTCCCTATTTTACCCTCTTCCGGAATGATTTCCCAAAAACACCGAAACACGTGGTTTTGAATTTTTAACCAGAATAATAAACACCAATTTTAATGGTTTAAACTACAAAAATTACGATTTTCCATACAAACTTTCATCCCTTATTTAACTCCCTTAGGGGTTGAATTTCAAAAAATCCTTCCTTAATACTTGTCTTATTTATAAAGGGAACCTCTTTACCTTTCTGTTTAGCTTTCTAGGTCCAAGGGTTTGTGCTGGGTGTTAATGAGTCAGTCAGTCAAAACTTTTCTTTTTATTTATATAGATTTGGATTACAATTTTTTGCTATAAAAGTTATTTAATTTAATTAGACTTTGTTCTTAATATAGTTAATAATAATAATATGTGGGGACATTTTCACACACGGCCATCTGACCCCAAACTAGGGAGACCCTGTACTATGGGTGTCAGACTGCTGATAAACTTACACAAATACATTTTTTTTTGTAAATACATACATATATAACACCCAGACACAAGGCAAACACAATTGCTCATCACACAAATGTTTATCCTGGGCGGGTATCGAACCCGCAACACGCTGCGCAGCAGTCGATCGCTCAGCCACTGCGCCAACCGTGTCGTCGAAGTTGAATGTAATTTGATTAAAATTTGTTCTTAATTAGGAAAAATTTAATTTAATTACATTTATTTGTGGGTACAATGTGGGAAATTGCCTTGTCAGTAAGACTAAACGCAGCAATTTATTCACGCGTCCCCCAATTTATAGAACCAACTTAAAGTTTTGCTTTGCAAATAAACTTTTGGTTACCTAAACATTGTTAATCACTTTTACGATTCTTTAATATCAGACCCATAACTAAAAATATCATGTTAAAATAATGAATTTTCTAAATCATCATTGATAACGCGAATTGTTAAAGTTTTGTTTTGCAAATCTAACCTTTTGGATATGTAAATATAACCTACGGATTACCTAACAATACGATTGTTTAAAATCTCTTAATAAACAATGATTAAAAAGAAAGAAAATCATCATTAATAAATAATTCATTGGGAGATTTTTACTCAAATTAAATAAATATGAATAGAATATGCCCCTTCCAATTCATACGTACTTTCTAAGTTTATTTTGGACATCACGGACATTAGTGCCACAGATCATATATTACTAACGTTTAGTGCATATAAAAATAGTGAGGAAACAAAATAAGTACAGGTAAGTTAGAGTTAAGGCGACGATATACGCCGGCGACCTTGAGCGACCAGAGAATCGTATGCGCTACGTCCAAAACTCTCAAAATTTAGTCGAAAAGATTAAATAAAGGACAGTATTCTTTAACTTTAAAAAAGGTGTATACTAACAGATAGATATTAAAATTGTCTGTAAGATAGTGAAAGTTTCGTTTAAATATACCTGGTAGATTTTGTGTGATTATCAATGTTTTGCCCGCGTCAGACTCAACTTCACGAGTTAATTAACCTATTTAATATGAACTTAATCAAAAATATTCACATACTAAATGATAAAGAACATGTTTTAGTTTAACATTATATTTTTTTTAAATCATTTCACATTTTGACGTTATTGTCAGTTTAAAATCTGTAAAAGTCGCTTGTAAGCGCCTTAAAAACAATGTATGTTTGAAATCGCCAATTCACCTTGAGCAATCTTGGTGATCAAAACTCTTGCCTTCAAAGTCAAAGCATTTATTTCAATTAAACCATTTGCAGGCAGTTTTGAATAGTCAAAGAGTCAGTTAGTTAGTCAGAAAGTTGAAGTTAGTTGCTCGTTCCAAAACGTAGGGTAGGTCTCTATGGAGAAGAACGAGCAAGAAACTCCACGGACACTCTTTTCAATCAAGCTTTTACAAAATCCTGGTTACATTATTCTTGTTGCTTCTATATGTGAAAACAATGTAAGTAAAGAGAAATCCAAAACATTCTAATTAAAAATAAATTAATATAAAAATATAATGTCTTCTCATGAAAAGAGACATCTGTGCAATAGGACAGTAATAGACTGGTATTATTTTATTATTTATTACCACTGCAGTACTAGTAGTTCAATATTTATCCTCCTAGAAGTGACCCTCAATAAATAACCTTTCACAGGTAACCCAATACATAACCCGTGTAACACTTATGTTTCACACCCAATAAGACACAAATTGCTTACGAGCACCTGTAATATCGAAGGATATCGAGGAATTTGTGGTCGTAGATTTACTTTTATTGAAATATTGGTAACAATGTAGGATACACTTTGTGTGCTAGCTAGAAACTAGAAACTATGTTAAATAAAACTGGACAAGTGCACGTCGGAATCTCGCACGAAGGATTCCGTAGTTACCATTATCTATGCAACATTAGACATCAAGCAAAAAAACGGCGTTTGTTGTATGAGAGCCCCTTAAATATTTATTGTATTCTGTTTTTAGTTTGTTTGTTGTTATAGCAGCAACAGAAATACATATTCATCTGTGAAAAATTTCAACTATCTAGCTGTCACGGTTCATGAGATATAGCCTGGTGACAGACAGCCAGACAGACAAACGGACAGTGGAGTCTTAGTAATAGGGTCCCGTTTTTACCCTTTGGGTACAGAACCCTAAGGGTGTTACCAGACCAATAGATCGATCGTCGATCGACGGCATCGATGGTAGAACGGATTAGTCGACGTCGATCGATAGTTTCTACCAGACCAACCGATCGATTGTGGATCGACGATAGATCGATAGTAGAATTGGTTAGTCGACGTCGATCAAGCTGCTTGATTATTATTACTGATGGATTATAGCTGGGGTTAATCGATCAACGTCGACCGATGCCATCGACCGGTAATCGATCGATTAGTTAGTGGATCAATTAGTTAGTGGTTACGATTAGAAAGTGGTATCCGGCGATCAATGTCGATTGATGGCATCGATCGACGATCGATCGATTGGTGTAGCAACACCCTCAAAAAGACAACCGCCTTCAAAAACTAATACGCGATTAACTTTCGCACAGAAGTCGACAGCATTTGTTCTGCTTGTATTTATCATAGGCACTTATATTATTTCGTATAGTAAAAATGTAATAGTAATAATAATTATAATTCCAGCCTAAAATTGTCCTACTGCAAGGTATAGGCACAAACTATAGAGGGTACAGAAGGACCGCTCCCGCCATCTTCAAAAATACTTCGAACCAAGCGCTTTGACTCCACATTTATTGTGCGAACTGCCAGACTGTGGAATTCACTGCCCGCCTCTCTATTCCCCGATACATATAATCTGGGTATCTTCAAGGCACGAGTGAACCGGTTTATTCTAGGCAAGCGTGCTCCACCTTAGGCCGCATCATCACTTAAGATCAGGTGAGTTGCGGTCAAACGCAAGCCTATAACAATATAAAAAAAAAAAAAAGAAACTTAATTACCTAAACTTGCCAGATTCACTAGGGCTGCTACCGTATTGACTCTGTAGGTTTTATTTGTGACAATATGAAATTTTATTGACACTGGTTGGAACTCTTTGCAACTTTTTATAACAAAATTTTCTTGTTCGTCGTGAAATGTCAATACCGGTCGAACGGGGTGAGATTGATAGGTTTTGAAATAAAAACCTACGTATCTTTTACAATAATATGACGACACGGTTGGCGCAGTGGCTGAGCGATCGACTGCTGCGCAGCGTGTTGCGGGTTCGATTCCCGCCCAGGGTAAATATTTGTGTGATGAGCACTTTTGTTTGCCTTGTGTCTGGGTGTTGTTTATCTACAAATGTATGTATTTAAAATGTATTTGTGTATGTATATCAGCTGTCTGACACCCATAGTACAGGGTCTCCCTAGTTTGGGGTAAGATGGCCGTGTGTGAAATGTCCCCACATATTATATTATATTATATAATAATTAGAATAAAAAATCTGAAAAAAAAACATAATTAGTGACGACTCTTTGTACGATAACACAAATAATTTTGTTTACTTAAAAATGATTAATAATTTGGGAGAAAAATAATGTTAACCTGTCAGTTTTATTGATATTGAAAATGGGGCTGCTTTGATAACACCCAATTTTTATTGCTGGCTTAAAATCACCTCTACGTAGAACGCATTTTCGACTAATATTCAGGGTTAACTTTGAACGTAATTTTTTCCACTTCCAACTATCTTTAATGTGCTACACCGTTTACAAAACATGGCGCATCTACTTGAATTCTTAATATAACATAAAATAATCGGCTGCATTTAATTTTACGGGTAAAAATTAGTAGAATATTAGAATTTCAGGTAATTATCAAAGTTACCCCTTGTTTTGAAAGTCACCCCGTTTGACGGAACCTCTCATTTATTCATTTAGATAAAACGTGACAGTCGCGACTGATGTCTGCTTGAAGCTGCTTGAGATTGCCTATAAACGTAATGTGCGTGAGTAAAATGGCGGTTTGTTCTGAGTGGTCTTTCTGCTCGGGTGCGCTGCGCCTTACGTACTTTGAGGCGTCTTTTTAATCAGAGAAGGCACGAGGAATTGACCACCGCACTTGCTCAAGGTGGGTTGGCGATTTCAAACTTATATTAATTATAAATCCAGGTTTCCTCACGATGTTTCCCTTCACCGATGTCTTTGATGTCCAAGATAAACTTAGAAAGTACATAATATATATGACATTGAAAAAATCACATTGGTACTTGCTCGTGCCTGGTTGCGAACCCACAACCTTTTGCATGAGAGACGGGCGCCTTAAGCACTGGGTCATCACGATATTTCTTAAAGTAAAATCCAGAAAATTAAATAATAACAATAATAATTTATTTAATTCCTCCTCACAAGATTAGAAAATACAATGATAAACAGTTACAATTTCCATAATTGACACCACAAATTCTAGATTATGTGAGGAGCTGGTGTCTGAGGTAGGCACAGAACATCCGCGGTATCAGATAGGTACTATAGTGATCACACCCGCCTGACCACCACTAAGTTCATTTTTGCTTGCACTCAAAAGATGGAAGCGCTCTCTACCCCGCCCCGTTGACTTCGCAGGCGCCAAGGGAATTTTTTTTTAACTGAGCAGGCGGGAAAGTCTTCGATCGTACATTTACACATACATTTATACACACCGATGCACATTCTTATTTTTTTAGGTAACTTACAGATATTATAATTTATTTTATTCCTCTTCACAAGATTAGAAAAAAAAGATTAAAAATATAATAAAAAATAGTACCTATAAATAATAATAAGTTAGATTGAATTTATCATTACAATTTTATTTATTTTGATTATTTACTTATTTTATTGAATCTATACCTACTAATAATTAAAATTTTGAATAAATAATAACAATAATAACGCCTAATGTGCGTGTATGTATTGTATGTGTATGTTGTGAATGAGAAGTGAGAGGGTTTGTGTACCTATGTGTGTTGTAAATGAACATGAATTTAACTTTCAAAAACCTTAAAATAATTCGGTATAAAACCTTAATGGTACTAAAAAATATTTATCACACCCTTAAGAGCTGTTACTTACCTTAAACTCTTGAAAATGTTTATAAGAAAAAGTTAATTTTGCTTAAATTTATTTATATTAGTCCGGTAGTAAATTGTCTAAAATAAATTGATAGGAAAATTGTATTTTTAATACTCTCAGGCTGAATTTAATGTAATTTACAGTAAAATTATGTGAAATTATTGCTTCATAACGTTTTTTATATTGCTGAGCAAAATTCAGAGGCAAATTGAATTTTATCATTACTTGAAAGATGAAGAGATTATTAAAAGAACTCTCTAAGGAATCCACTACAATACTTGTATAAGTAAAAAGGAGTTGTTTCAAAATGTATGGAGCCTGGGCCCAGTCCTTGTACACCATACTTAATATTAGGGAAACACATTTTAAATAGTTGTCAACTGTCCAATTAATTTAAAATAGCTTTGGGAGCAGGTAAAACACAAGAAATTGCACTTGAAATTGCAACACACAACATAAAGCAGTCATGGCGGTAAGCTGTCATTTTGATTGATTAATGACGTTTGACGTTTATAATTTTGATTTCCTGCGTCGATTTGTAGATAGCCAGGTAAACAGATGGGAAAGAAACGGTGTTAAGGGGCTATTAAACGACTTTTACAGATTTTAAACTGACAATCACGTCAAAATGTGCAGTGTAAATGATTTGAAAAAAATATATGTTAAACTAGAACATTCTCTTAATCATATAGAAAGTGTATATTTTTGATTAAGTTCATATTAAATAGTTTAATTAACTCGTGAAGTTGTGTCTGACGCGGACAAAACATTGACAATCACACAAAATCTACCAGGTATAATTAACCGAAACTTACACTATCTTACAGATAATTTTATTATCTATCTTTTAGTATACGCCTTTTTTTTTAATTTTGAAAGAATACTACTTTTATTTAATTTTTTCGACTAAATTTTGAAAGTTTTGGACGCAAACTGCGTCCGTTCTGCATTAGTTATGCAGAACGGACGCAGCTCGGAAGTTTTGGACGCAAACTCGGATCTCAAAGTTTTGTCGAAAAAATTAAATAAAAGTGTATAATGGGTAACAGGTGGGACAGTCCCCAGTATGGGACTCTCCCTCAGAAAAATTAAATAAAAGTAGTATTCTTTCAAAATTACAGGGTGTATTCAATGGGTAACAGGTGGGACAGTCCCCAGTATGGGACTCTCCCTCCGTTAACTCTCCCTCCGCTAAAGTTAGCGGAGGGAGAATCCCATACTGGGGACTGTCCCACCTGCTACCCATTGAATACACCTACCTACATCATCTATCTTGAGCACTAGCTCAAGATGCTGTTGGGACTGCCGCGTACCCTACACATGATGGAGGTGCATCGCTTGCGCATGATGGCTTAAAAGCCATCTATAAACGCTTCTGTGAACATGCCGGAAGCACTGCAAAAGCGCGACAACCCCATCAACACTATGAATGAATTGTTGTATTGAACGCGCAGAGCGTGGCATGCCCTCCGTGTGTAGTTGACCCACAGACTGCATGTATAGAACGACTGACAGTACACTGTGAACAGTGTAGCTTTTACTTCAGTCGAACATTTCGCAAATCTGCGAGCCAACTTATTGCAGCGGACAGCCAACGCTCTGCGCTCACGCTCTATGTCTAAGCTGTCTTGTAAGTCCTTGGAAACCCAGTACAATAGGTTACAAATAATAAAAAAACTGAATATGAAATAATATATTCAAATTTTTGTAAAGAAAATATACTTAACACAATACAAAAGAATCAGTCATAAAACCACAATATCAAAAGTGCTTTTCAATTAAAAACAATAATATAAAAATACCACTTTCCGAGCACCAATTTCAAATAATTACTGTGCGAAAAGGACGCAATTATACTCTCTGCAGAAAGCGCAAGTGAGAGAGACATAGCAGTATCATCAATCGATCAGGTTGCCATGGTAACGCTACAGCTTACAGCACAAGTTTGACGCTGGATACAGTCGGTAACAAACGTTATATAGACGAAACATTAAGGTGTACTGTACAGGAATCGGGGTGATTTATCGCGCTTGGATTTGAACACGGCTTTACTCGTATTTTCCTTGAAATATGACAATACCTAGGTACTTATTATTTTGCTTGAAATATGACTACAGGGAAAATTTAGAAAATAATTGACATTATTAGGTGGAAATTGAATTTTCGAAGTGTAAAGAATATATTTATGTTTTGGAAATTGAATAGAGTATCGAAGAGCAATGGTTTACTTAATGGTCTGAAAACTCAGAGTCGCTTGACCTTCTTGAAGTTACCTCAAGGACTGTCGGGCGAAATTTGTTGAGGGTCAAACATGCGCTGCTTATGAACCTATGCTGTATCATCAACACTTGAGAAGTGCATTTTTGAAAATTAAAGACAGAAAAGATTTCTGGTATGCACACTCGCTAGCTTCAATTCTGAGCCCTTTTTAAAGTTCCGCTCTTTAGAGCGTCTGGCTGAAGTTATGGCTCATGGAAAATATGGCAATATTGTACCTATATTAGTTTTAAACAATAGCTTAAACATCTTCTAAATACAGAAAAAAATAATTGAAGTGTCTGTTTGTAATGTCAAAATAACAATATACCTAACATAATAATAATGATGAGGTATATACCTACGGTACTTATATAATGAAATAATCAAGTTTTAAAATTTTGTCTGTTTTTCTGTCTGTTTGTTCTAACTAATCTCTGAAACGGCTTGATCGATAAAGACAGGATTTGTACTGGCAGATAGGTGATGTTGTAAGGAGTAATTAAGACTAAACTACTTTTATTTTAGAAAAAAAAATAGGGTACCACGCAAAAAAAATCCCCGCTGATTACCGACAATCACGCGAACGATGTCGCGGGCATCAGGTAGTTGTATAAAATAAACAAATTCTCTGAAGAAAAAAATATTTTAAACCTAATAATCCGATTAATTTCCGGCTTTTGTTTTTATTACTTACACATCCACATGGTCCGTCTGGTGTCGGACGTAAAGAATATCACCATCCCATATCTTCCCGTGGGTGTCGTAAGAGGCGACTAAGGGACTTACCAGAGAATGGGCAGCAGCGTTCTCTGTGCCTTTGTAACAACCATTCTGCGAACGCCAACCCGCCTGCCAAGCGTGGCGATTATGGCAACCCCCCCCCCCCCCTTTGGGGGAGGCCTATATTCAGCAGTGGACGTCTTTCGGCTGAAATGAATGATGACTTACACATTATTTACAACTTACCCGAATTAAATAAATACAAAGCTTAAAAATAACAAAAATTCAATAATATGCAATTTAAAAAAAAACTGGCCAAGTGCGAGTCAGTCGCGCACGTAGGGTTCCGTACAAAAAAAAACCGGACAAGTGCGAGTCGGACTCGCTCACTGAGGGTTCTGTACAAAGTAGGTACCCTCTACATATCCATACTTCCATACTAATATTATAAATGAGAAAGTAACTCTCTCTGTTACGCTTCCACGATGAAACGGCTCAACCGATTTTAATGAAATTTGGTATGAAAATAGCTTGAAACCTGGGAAAGCACATAGGGTACTTTCTACTTCGGGACTTCGTCTGCATCTGCGATAACCGACATTCACACGGACCAAATCGCGGACAAAAGCTCATTAATAAAGAATATATTTTTAATGATTTAATTACAAATGTATAATTTTCAGACTTAACCCTGTATTTATAGTATAAGACGATAATAATTGCCAAACTTCATAGTTCAACGGAAAGTACCCTATATTTTGATTCCCTTGAGAGTGTCGAAATGTACGTTTTTTGCGACATAAACGGCCATATCTTTTTTTCACTTATACTTAGAAGTTTGTTTTTTTCACAGCTTCAAGGAACCGTGGACTTAAGTATATGGTATAAATTTTAACTCGATACCTCCACGCATTCCCGAGATAAAGGGTCTTGACAGACAGACCGACAGACAGACAGACGGACAACAAAGTAATCCCTTAAGGGTTCCGTTTATTCCTTTTGAGGTACGGAACCCTAAAAACGACAAAAAATCACGTTTCTTGTATGGGAGTCCCCTTAAATATTTATTTTATTTTGTTTTTAGTATTTGTTGTTATAGTGGCAACAAAAATACATAATTTGTAAAAATTTTAACTGTCTAGCTATCGCGGTCCTTAAGGGGCTATTAAACGACTTTTACAGATTTTAAACTGACAATCACGTCAAAATGTGCAGTGTAAATGATTTGAAAAAAATATATGTTAAACTAGAACATTCTCTTAATCACTTAGTAAGTGAATATTTTTAATTATATTCATATTATATAGTTTAATTAATACGTGAAGTTGTGTCTGACCCGGATAAAACATTGACAATCACACAAAATCTAACAGGTATAATTAAACGAAACTTACACCATCTTACAGACAATTTTATTATATACGCCTTTTTTTTAATTTTGAAAGAATACTACTTTTATTTAATTTTTTCGACTAAACTTTGAGAGTTTTGGACGCAAAACTGATGCAGAACGGACGCAGTCTGCTTCCAAAACTTTCAAAATTTAGTCGAAAAAATTATATAAAAGTAGTATTCTTTCAAAATTTTAAAAAAGGCGTATACTAAAAGATAGATAATAAAATTGTCTGTAAGATAGTGTAAGTTTCGGATAATTATACCTGGTAGATTTTGTGTGATTGTCAATGTTTTGTCCGCGTCAGACACAACTTTACGATATAATTTAACTATTTAATATGAACTTAATCAAAAATATTCACTTACTAAGTGATTAAGAGAATGTTCTAGTTTAACATATATTTTTTTCAAATCATTTACACTGCACATTTTGACGTGATTGTCAGTTTAAAATCTGTAAAAGTCGTTTAATAGCCCCTTAAGATACAGCCTGGTGACAGACAGACGGTTGGACAGTCAACAAAGTCTTAGTAATAGGGTCCCGTTTTTACCCTTTGGGTACGGAACCCTAAAAAACGAGAGAGCTCATAGGGCATCAAAAATCTAGTCCATAGCCAAAAGTCAAAGGATTTCGTTTACTGCCTGTAAACTTTTGAATAGTCAAAGAGTCAATTAGTTAGTCACATAAATTGAAGCTTTAGTTGCTTGTTCCAAGCGTAGGGTAGGTCTATATTGCAGAATAACGAGCAAGAAACTCCAAGGACTCCATATCGCTGTCAACGGGACATGTGCCTAACAGGCTGGCAGCATTGCCACGTTGTATGGAAATGCTGATTTTTTGACCCAAGAATAGACCAGCCATATAGGTAATATGAATAATAGGTCATATGAAGAGTCGACCAGCCGCTTACCGATGTCCCGATGGTCCTAGAGTTTCCAATAGGGTATTTTACCAAAAAAATCTAATTGGTTCGTCAGTTAAATTATCGAAAAATATTGGATACGTATTTTTTAACCGGCGAAGATAAAACGCATCAAAGATCATGAGTGGGGGTTTGTGACATCACTTCGCTAGTAAAAGTGTACTGACATAGTGATGTCACACGAGTTTTCGACGCACTGTATCGTCTTCATTTTTTGTTTACGGGGAAAAAGAAAAAACACGTGTCTAATATTTTTTGGAAATCTATCTGACGGACTAATTAGGTTTTTTTGGTAAAATACCCTATTATGTTAACTATATTGCTTTACGTTATTCTCCTATACCATCAGCCAGGTGGTAAAAAATAAAACGAAATTTAAAAACATATAAATAATCACCGAATTAAAGAAACATTTTCTATGCACGATTTTCTAAACCACCAGTCCACTCTCCAAAAGAGAATGTTTCCGCCCGGGATCGAACCGGGGACCTTGTGCGTGTGAAGCACACGTGATAACCGCTACACTACGGAAACTTAGTAGTAAAAGCCGAAATAAGTGTTCTGTTTGTAAACACAATAGTTACATAATAGTTTTATTTTTAATTGCATTGACATTTTGTTTATATTCTAATTCTGTGACCTATTTAATTGATACAACTTTTGACATTATTGTTTTGATTTACTTTAAGGCTATAAAATTGTCTTGTCTGAAATGAATCGAAAGTGACGACACGGTTGGCGCAGTGGCTGAGCGATCGACTGCTGCGCAGCGTATTGCGGGTTCGATTCCCGCCCATGGTAAATATTTGTGTGGTGAGCACTTGTGTTTGCCTTGTGTCTGGGTGTTGTTTATCTATATACTTATATGTATGTATTTAAATGTATTTTTGTATGTATATCAGCTGTCTGACACCCATAGTACAGGGTCTCTCTAGTTTGGGGTCGGATGGCCGTGTGTGAATTGTCCCCACATATATAAAAAATATATACTTATATATATAAACCTTTTACTTTTATTAAAGCAAAAATTTGTGAGGATGTGTGAATGAGAACTTACTCTTCCACTCCTATACGGCAGAACGGAATAAGTTGAAATTTTTACGATTTTTTTTATATCCCGTTGTTGTTTCCGTGGACTTAGGATTGTAGTTTAATTCTATGCATACGAAATCGAGGGCGTAAGCTAGTATTAGACAAACAGTAAAATAAAGGGCATTTCCTGGTGCGTATAGATTAAGTAACATGTTGAGTAACTTGTGTTATATAACACGTCCTTTAGGTATCATTATTAAACTCGTTAAATTAAATCATTAGTAGTTTTAAAAATATATTCAGCTTATAAACAATCCAACAAAAATGTACAGAGTTAAAATATAAAAATGTTTTTATTTTTATTTTTGATGGTTATATTGTTTTGGTTTTCCATGAACGATACTTATAGTATTACTGGTTTAAGGGAACGCCTTTCGTTAATTAACATACTGCATAATTATGTGCGTATTTTACGTATTTTTGTAAGTTGGCATGATTTTAAATATTTTGAATGGTTGAGCTGAATGGTGTTGATTTACGCGTCATGTTCGTGAACGGGCGCTGTCAGTAGAGATTGGTCAACTCTTAACTGCCATGGTTTTTATCTTGATTATTTTTTATATTTTGTATTTCTAGATTACCTTCATTGTTTTCACATATAGAAGCAACAAGAATAATGTAAGCAGTATTTTGTAAAAACCAGATTTTAAAAGAGTGTCCGTGGAGTTTCTTGCTCGTTCTTCTCCATAGAGACCTACCTACGTTTTGGAACGAGCCACTAGCTTCAACTTTTTGACTAACTGACCGACTCCTTGACAATTCAAAAGTGCCTGTAAATGGTTTAATTGAAATAAATAATAACTTTAACTTTAATTTTTTGAAAAAATTGCGGCTTTGACCTTCAATATATTCAGAACTATTTTTCGTATGTCCTAGAAAACAAAAATATCCTAGAAATTGGTAAGTATAGTATTAGTAATAGTATAACGGGTCGGTACGCAACTCCACCTCTCGGCGCATATGTTGCGTACAGGTGGGAAGTAGATAATTCGATCTACTAGAAATTTCTCCTGTGATGTGGGTGCGTTTACACACAGACACAAACATCAGGACCCGGAACAACTATCTACATAAATATTTGTTCCGTGCGGAAATCGAATCCGCGACATGCTGCGCCGCAGTCAATAGGTTATTACACCCATTTTTGAAAAGTGTCTCAATGAATTTCTGTAGTGCTAATAAGCCACCAAAAAAAACCACATTTTTTTATTAAAACGATAAGTGCCCAAAAATGCATATTTAAATTTTATTTTTTCAAATTTCGCGCGTAATTTGACGAAAACGCCTCTTACTAGACGCCACATTGCCCAGCGATAATGACGTCAGTTCGTTTTGTATCAAATGCGCTCATAATAAATATAATAATTGTATATAATTTCAAAATAATTAAAAACATATTTTGTAATAGGTGTAATAATTAAAAAAATACGTTGGTTACGAAAATAATAAAAGTACAAAGCCTACATACACCAATCGGTTGACTGACAATTGACAATTTTTTGTTTATACAGCCGTACGGCGTAATAACATGGCCGCTACTATTTCATATCGTTTTATAACAGATTAAAAATACTGAAAACTTTAAATTGAATTAAAAAAAAGATTTTGTTATTTTATGAACTAAAACTTACATTTTCCGACAGGTTTATGCCTAAACTGTCTCATTAGCATATTTATAGATATTTTCTCGTATAGAGCAAAATACCCTATTGCTCAACCACTGCTTATCTGTTCCGTGGCGCCAGCAGTGTCGTCAGTTGTCATATTACCTTATCATTTGAGTTCGTACCGCTACATTAGAAAATGACTAAGTATTGCTATTAATTATCTGTTAAAACTTGAATTCAAAACTAGCAAATTCCTGTCTCAACTTTGAAGTTACCAAAGTCTTTGGAAGACGACTTTTGGTAGAAACGGTAGACAATTAGTTGGCTTTTGTCAAAGTTTGAACAGATTTCGAAACTTATGGCAACAATTTTAAGTTGGAAATTAAACGTTTATTTATATTAAGATTTTATGTAGATGAGGAGATTAATAAATTTTATCATTGACAGTTTTCTATTTGTTACTAGCATCTGGCCGCTAGACTTACACTTCAATATTCAGCTAAAATCTTGAATCATAACAAAAAGACGGGATAAAAATTATCCAATATAACAAAAATCTCGTGAACTTCTCCGAAATAGCTTGACCTATACTCACTTCGTGAATTTTCATGACACTTTTTGTGTATATTTGGTAGGTTTGAGAACAGGTCAAACAGCGATTGCCAGGTCAGCTAGTATCTAAGTATATTATTTTATTATCCTAAGTGTTAAACTACATGATATCTATATGTCGGATCGTCAGGATTTAGTCCATTAGATTCAGTCAGCATGTGGGCAGAATATGGGTTTCGTGCAATGCAAACACACTGGGTATAGGGTACAATACACTGTGTTTATTAAAACCACTATTTCTCAACTCAATTTAAATAAACACTGACTCCAATTTATAATTGACATAGCAACACTAAATAGACATAGCAACACTAAAACAACGAATCAAGTACAGTTCCGGGATGTCTTAGCTCCGATGCGATCAGAGACTGAACTCTGAATGTCCTGCTCGCTGTGGGCTGTAAAAACATCTCGACTCTGTAGAAGCGCGCCAAAATGGTGGTGGTAAATCACGTGTTGTCGCTAATGGCACACTTGCGATTCGTTTCAAGTCTGTACTATTGACCGGATGCGACATATATGTGTGCTAAATTTCAGGTAAGCGTTCAGCCGTTGTGGTGTGAAAGCATAATAAACATTAATTCATCCTAACAATCTTTCGCGTATAAATCCATACTAATCCATACTTTCATACTAATATTATAAATTCGAAAGTAACTCTGTCTGTTACTTTTTCACGACGAAACGGCTGAAACGATTTTCATGAATTTTGGTATGAAGATAGCTGGAACCCTGGGAAAGGACATAGGCTTATTTTTAATTTGCGAATTCGCTTGCATTCGCGATTACCGACATTCACCTGGACGAAGTCGCGGGCAAAAGCTAGTACCTACTAATATATACGCGAAAGTTTATAGTGTTTCGGTTCAACTCGTGTTTCGGTTCAACTCGAAAAACTATATTTACTTTTCATAGGCATGAAATCATTCATCGCACGATATGTCTACATTTTATAATATTTGTTGTATGGATTCTTGGAATCTTATAAGTAATATATAATGTACCCACAGTTATATGTGCTGGTTTTGTCTGTGTTGTAATTGTATTCCTGTATCATCTTCATTTCATAATTATCATTCATTGTTTAATATTTACAAACCCTTACGCTTTTTTATGCTGTTCCTGTCGTCATCCTTTGTAATTTATTCCGGTATAATTGGATCAAATTAATATTTTCAAACCTGAAAAATAAATAATGTTTTGCTTTGACATGTCTGTCAGTGACAGTCGTCAAATTGACGACCGCAAACATTTCTTCTAAAATAAGTTTTCGGCTACTAACGTAAAACCTCTATGTTGTATATCTTGTAAGCTTGTTTGTCTGTGTTAGATAGTAAACGGCTGAACACCCGCTGTATTATCGTGTGTTCCTTTAGATCTGATTCGCACTAATATTATAATAAAAAATACTAAAATAAATGGCATTCGACAATTATTGAGCCTGGCCGTTGCTATATAAGAAACGATTTGACCGTTCTAGAAAGAAGATTCATAATTGGATTTTTTATGAATTTTGGAAGAGCGGTCAGAAAAGGAACCTGTCAAATGGGTCAATCTGGATTTGGGAGCCGTTTGGTAAACACGCGGATTGCTCATACGCATACGTTGCTGGAGTCTAGTTCTTGGAGCCGTTTGTTGAACACGCTGATTGTTCATACGCTTACGTTGCTGCAGTCTAGTTCTTGGAGCCGTTTATTGAACACGCTGATTGTTCATACGCTTACGTTGCTGGAGTCTACTTACTGAAGTCTACCAGTCTGCAACCGAGAGTCGGTTTACTAGGATAAGTCGAGCTGTCACGAGCCTCTTGCTGCCCAGGGCTGGTCCTAATGACCGCCTGGGGGGGCCTCCGTCCCCGAGCTGATCGCGTCAGACTTCTCTTCGGCTGATCCTGTACGCCGGCCAGGCTGGGGATCATAATCCTCCTGGATACTGCCTTACCTTAGTGCGTTTAGGTCAGTGTTAACTTTTATACTTACAATTGTTTTTGATACTCATCACATTTTAACTTTCGTGTGAGAGCTATTAAATTCAATACGTACAATTCTGCATAGCCTTTTATTTCTCTTAAACTATCAGAACTGTTACAAGTTTACATGACATCCTACTACTAAGTAGGATGTCATGTACGCTCGAGGAACGAAAAGGTTCAGCAATTTTTGTACATATTATTTATTTCCACATATATAACTCGGCGCACACACTTTGGGCGAATGAAATTCAAAAGCGAACTAATTTGTTTTTAAAGTAAATCATCGCGAATTCACAACGAGACATCCACCATTCGAATTTCGAAGTGATGTTTAGAGAATGTCACAACCACGAAGTAACTGTTACACTTACATCGTGGTCACAACTGCAGTATGTCTATTCTGTTACAATCTCCCTCGGTGAACACCTAGGTGAAGTGAGCTTTCATCTGTCCCGATGGTATGGATTTACAAAGCACACAATCGGAAGACAGCTCAGTCTTCACCTAGTTGTTCACTGAGGTAGATTGTAACAGAATAGCACTGCCGATGTTCTGAAATAATAATTTAAAGTGAGCTTGAAGTGAGTTATTAAGGCTGCTCTCTCGAAAAAAGCTTGAAAGTAGCATACAGATGAACAACTTTTCGTCGGTATTTATAGAGAAATTACATCAAAAAAAAAAAATGTTAGTAATCTACCTACATGATATGATACGTAATTTAGTTTAGCCACAATTTTTCTATCGGTATCAAATAATAAGAAAAAAAAATGTTAAGTCACCTGCAAATCATTGAGATGAAACCATTTTACTCCTTAATTTCTTATCAATAGAGTATAAAAAAAAATATCTACTGCTTTGCAATACAAAGGAAAATGATTTGGTTTTGTTACTTTTTACAAATATGTGTTATTTTTATTACAATAAATTAAAAATGCGTCCTATTAAAGACTGCGTCTACATCACCCCCGCACTCGTCCACAAATTCAGTACAGGCCAAATGCTCAAGGTTATTGGTATTATATACAAGCCTTAACGTGGGATGACAGCTTATCTCAAGTTCATTTTACCTTGATTTACAAATGGGAGATTACGTTGTAGAAGAAATACTGTGAGAAAGTGTGATATTAAACCAATGCACAAAAAAACGGTACCCCACACTAGGAATTTCTGCTGTATCGTGAGTGTGTTTACAAACACATAAAACTCACATACAGCCAGACCCGGAACAATTATCTGTAGGTCATACATTTGTTTCGTGCGGGAATCGAACCCACGAGACGCAGCGTAACAGTCAATCATTCAGCCACCGCGTCAACCGTGTCGACAAAGGTGCTTGTTCCTTGTCCTCATAGGTAAATAATCCTTCACCCTTCAGTGGAATTATAATATTATATTAGGCTGAGAATATTATACACACGTTACCCGAGCATAAAATTAGGTGCAAAGCGCTTAAGAGCATTATCTCGGGACACATTTTGGTGTACCACCAATTTTCAAGCGGATTGGCGTATTAGAAAGTAGGTGTGAATTTGGCTATAAAATATTTAGATCATGAATATTGTAGTAAAGTGTTATCTGGAATAGGCGTCGATGGTTTTATTGTTATTTGTGGTGGTTGGAAATTGATGGGATTTCTGCTTTAATATTTTTACGGTTGATTTATTACGCATGGTGAGTTTTTGGGCTGCAAAGTGTCTCATCCGCAATAATTGATTGTAATAAAATTGTAACAGCTCACTTTTTTGGACCCATTAAATAATGTTAATTGTAATCCAATTATTGTATGTACAACGACTCCCTGGTTAGGGCTAAGCTCCAGAGCCTTGAACATCGCCGCACCGTTGCTGACCTTTCGGTCTTTTATCGGGTACATTTCGGAGAGTGTGCTTTGGAATTGCACAATTTAATTCCCCCATCCCCGTTCCATCATTGGACGTGCAGAGATACGGCAAAACGTCACCGCTATATGGTTGAAGTTCCACGGTCTCGAACCAAGCGCTTTGACTCCACATTTATTGTGCGAACTGCCAGACTGTGGAATTCCTTGCCCGCCTCTCTGTTCCCTGATAAGTATAATCTTGGTATCTTCAAGGCACCAGTGAACCGGTTCATGTTAGGCAAGCGTGTTCCAACTTAGGCCGCATTATCACTTACGATCAGGTGAATTGTGGTCAAACGCAAGCCTATTTAATAGTAAAAAAAAAAAAAAAAAATCCGTGGTGCTGCAACTGGGTCTCCCCCAGTTGTAAACGTCCCTTTGGTCCTTTTGGCCTAGTTCTGTTCTGTCTCCTGCTTGATTTGGAGGAAAGTGGAAAATATGTTTTTCTTACTCCTCCGCTGTTCTTTTCTGATTAATTTCGTTGCGGGATCCAAGACAGTTATAACGTTTCTCCGGGACTCGTCATGCTTCAGTGTCTCAACGCTTTTCTAGTGGTCGCCACTGTTGATTCTGACTTTCAAGAGTTGCAGTGGTTTGGGAATAGTGTGACGGGCAGTTTACTTTAATAATAAAAATGTATAATTGTAAAAAATCACAAAAACCTCTAAGTTTAAGATTACCATGTTCATCTAATATCATTGTTACTTCAATATAGTATAATCAAATTTCAATTTCCAATCTGTGGACGATGCTCAAAAATTATGGTGAGGAAACCTGGAATTGATATGTTCACCAAAGTCAGGGATGCTCAAAATAAAACTTAACATATGGAATCAGAAAAGTCACACTGAAAAACCACAACCGCTTGCATGAGAAGCAGACACCTTAACTGCAGAGCCATCATGACATTCGTATATTTGATGATTAAAAGAATCATGGCGAGATCCATACATTCATTTGTATGAAAAAAAAAAAAAATTTAGAGAGTTTAAAATATTTTCCAATGTGAAGAATACATTACCAGGAGTATATTGATATACTTACCATATTTTTAAACCCCCTTATAGTTAAAATATTACGAAATGTAAATAACACCTTTTCGTTTCATCTCGATGCCCATTTTGTGTTAATAAAAAAAAGAAAGTGACAAGTGACGTTAACGGATCTATCAAATTGGCAGACAAGCGATGTGATAAGTGTGTGGAAAAAATAATCATTTTTTTGTGATATTATTTCCCATAAAACGATGCAATTTCTGAGTAAAAACTGCAAAACGGCGACTGTTAGTATCACTGTTACTCTCAGTCGCCGTTTCGTTCAGAAATAACGAGCTTTTCGTTAAACTATTCACTTTTTTTTGCGGGATTTTAAAAATATTGTAAATGCCTGAAGATACTTTTTAGGTACCCAAGAATATAGGAATTAGATTTACAACTTCTCTAAACATCTTAATTTTTTTTTTGTACAAATATGCCATGATTCTTTTTATATTCTTTTTTTTGTTAATTACTCCTGTCAGCCGTCGGCGTGGCGGCGTCGAGGCGGACTATCAAGACCATATTCTAATTTTGAACAGAGTTTATCTCTTAAGAATATAAACTAACAAAATAAGGATATAACTATATCAGCCAGTCTCTACAGTACTTATCTCATCAATAAAGAAGGTAATATCCGCTAGTCAAAATCAAAGGTATATTGATAGTATAGTCAAACGAAAGCATTTATGTAACAACGTGTGTGTGACAGCAAAAAAAAATCAAAAGTAAAAAAAAACTATGTCTAATAACCAACCAAGTGCGAGCCAGATTCTAACACAAAGGGTTCCGTACCATTGCTCAATATTTAACTTGTATGATATTGACTTTTTTTCGCTTCTGAGTAAAAGCCTCCCATTCCTTCCACACCTCCCGAAGTAAATAATAATTATCATACTTTATTGATACAAGTCCTTAGTCATTTTATTATATGAGGAAGCTTGTAATTAGCAATTTTTCCTACCTATGAAATATTTTAATTGTGTTATAAGTCTGTAAGCTTTCTTTAAAATAAAATAAATAATAATATGCTTAATATCTAGCTATAATAATAATAATAATAAAGGGCAGCTGGATCAAGGGCTTGATACAGAAAGCGGTACTCCTGGACACGGCGCGTATAGTCAGGAGATTCCTCTCTCAGGAGCCCTGACCACCGGTAGCTTGGACCCTGTTCCCGATACCGGTGGGCTACTATTTTTTATATTTTTAAATGATTTTATTTTTTTTTACTGATATTTAAAAATATATTATAATATGTAAAAAAATGAATAAATGTGGATAATAATAATAATAATAATATCATTTATTTCGGGTAACAAAAGACCCATAACTTAAATACCTTACAGACTATCATACATATTTATATAAAACCACAAAAATATTACTAAACTATTATTGTACACGAAGAGACGGCGTCGTGTTGCACTGCGTGGTGTCGCGTAGCCTTCCGCGGAATCGCCGATACACGACACCCTTCGGCCAAAACTCTTCCTTAAGGAAGGTATGGCTATGGTTCTGAATGATTAAAGGCGTTCAAGAAATGCCTTATTAAATCTCGCACATTCTTGATTATTATTCTTTGTTTTGTGTTTTTTACCGGGTTGTAGAGCTCAGACTGGCCGTTGCTCAATTTAAAACACTGGTCGCATACGGTTATACTGGTAACCGACGCCAACATAACTGGGTACAGTCTAAGCAGTTACCTTTTTTCTTAGCTATTATTTGTTGTTAAAATTTCAAGTGTCTTTATATTACGGTTCAAAAGATACAGCTCTGTGACAGACGTATGAACTGACTGACGGACAGATAGGCAGCAGAGTCTTGGAAATAGGGTCCCGTTTGGCACCCTTAGAGTACTGAACCCTAAAAACCTCATAAGTATTTTATACCTTTTTTAAGACACCAATTAATAAAGTTATTTCTTCAAGTATTGGTTGCTACGACCTCCAAAGTTCTTATTTTTATTTTTATATGTATTTATAAAAAAGTAGCTGTTGCCCGCGACTTTGTCCGTGTGACAGTCGTAGATAGGTTATCAGCGGGGTTTTAATTTTTTTTCGCGGAACTCTTATTTTTTGTTTAAATTAAAAGTAACCTAAGGTGCTTCTTATAACATCAGCTATTTGCTAATGAAATTCCCGTCAAAATTTGTCCAGCCGTTTCAGAGATTAGCCGAAACAAACAGACAGACAGACAATAAATTTAAATATTGTTTTTTTTTATACAGGGTGGCGATGACAATACCGCAAAAAAGGATCATGGCAGGATTTGATAATTTGGTGTAATTGTTTTTATTGAGCAATAATAATATTAAAAAAATCTTCTAAAGTGTATAAGACGACGTGATGCAATGCACACTAATGCTAAAAAGCAGGAAAATGTTGATAACCCTGTTATACAACAAGAATATAAGAAGTATCGAAACTATTGTAATAATATATTAACTAATTTGAAACTAGATTACGAACGAAAACTTCTGATAGAAACTAATGGTGACTGCAAAAAACTATGGCATGAAATTAAGAAAATATGTAACATTAAAAATAAAAAGTCTGGGAAGACTGAGCTTGTGACAGACAGTGATAACCCAGTTCCGACACTAAATAGAGTAAACGAATATTTCTCAACTGTTGGCGAAAACCTTGCAGCGAAAACGCTTACTGAACTCGACATTACTGAAACTGAGTTAGCCTGTAACACCGAGCAATATAGCACTCTACACACCAGCCCTGAATCTTTCTTCTTTGCTCCCACTGATGAAAAGGAAATTTTAACAATAATTGCCAATCTTAAAACAGGGTCAGCGCCAGGTCACGACGGTATAAATAATACATTTCTTAAGCTGTGTACACAATAATTAGCAAGACCAATCGCATTCTTATGCAATCTAAGCTTGTACACGGGAATAGTTCCCGATTGTATAAAGATTGCAAACATCTGCCCGATATTCAAAAGTGGTGACCCCAAAATACCAGCAAATTATCGCCCAATTTCTCTGTTAACTGCCCTTTCAAAAATACTAGAGAAAGTAGTTAACAAGAGACTACTGGCATACCTAGAAAAAAAATATATTACTGTCTGAAAATCAGTACGGCTTCCGAGTTGGTAGGTCCACGGAAGATGCAGTAACGAACTTGGCTGATTTTATAACTCTTAATCTTGACCAAGGACAAGCATGTACTGGCATCTTTCTGGACCTAGCAAAAGCGTTCGATACAATTTCTAGGAAAATACTTCTTAAAAAACTGTCCCTTCTGGGTATTCGTGGGGTTGCCTTAGATTGGTTTATATCATATCTTCATGATAGAAAGCAAAGGGTGGCTCTGGGAGAATATTATAGTGATCCAGCTACAATAAATTATGGTGTGCCCCAGGGAAGCGTGCTTGGTCCCACACTATTTATAATTTATATAAATGGACTATGCTCCATGGAGCTACCCCAAGCTAAAATTTTTACTTATGCCGACGACACTGCAGTAGTTTTTTACGGAAAAACATGGACTGAAGTTCAGTCCGTGGTAGAAAATGGGTTAAAAACAGTAGCGACCTGGCTTCAACACAACCTGCTATCACTCAATATCGATAAAACAAAGTTAATTAATTTTGCTATCTCAAAACGTTCTTCACCCAACAGAATACTTAACATACGGCTACACTCCTGCAATAGTTCTGATAACTGTACTTGCCCTAACATAGAACAAACAGACTCAATTAAGTATCTAGGAGTCTTTCTAGATAACCGTTTGACATGGTCTACACATTTAACCGCTCTGAGATGTAGGATTAGAATGATGCTGCGTATCTTTAAACACCTAGGCAAGATTGCTGATGATTCTGTCCTCAAAATGATTTACTTCTCTCTATGTCAATCAGTACTTAACTATTGCATAACAGCGTGGGGAGTTGCCGGCAAAACTTTGTTAATACAAGTTGAAAGAGCACAACGTGCACTACTGAAAGTGGCATATAGACGCCCGTACCGGCACCCCACCAATAAACTGTACACCGAAGTGGGAGTACTTAGGGTTAGGCAACTTTATATTCTCGCAGTCACTCTCAGATTTCATAAAACTTCTTTGAATACATGTGTTCAAAGTCGAAGGGTGAGATGGTCGAAAATTCGATGTCGAAAATCAATCGGTAGAAGATCGTTTAACTTTATGGGGCCACATTTATATGAAAAAATTAACGATCGTCACAAAATTCTGAATTTATCAAACAAAAATTGCAGAGTGACGGTAATAAACTGGCTTCTCACATTGGACTATGACACGACTGAAGAATTTTTAAAAATAGCTACATAAATATTACGCGTTACACTCATACTCAATCTGGTAACAATTACGAGCTCACTAACACACACACACACACACACATTCACACCCTCACACACGCATACACACACACTCACCCTCACATACGTATACACACATACACACACATACACTCACATACACTCACATACACACACGCGTACACATCCCCTCACTTATGTAGGTACTTATAAACCGCCACACACCACTGAACACTCTCATATACACAAAAGTTCGCATCTTTCTTTAATATTTTATAATCTTTTTATAATTTACTGTGCTGGTAATTCTTGTAAACGGAATGAAAGAGCCTAGATCATACGACACAGGGAATCCTAGTGTGTGATCTAGGGCTTCAACCTAAATATGTAATCTATTGTGGCAATAAATTATTATTATTATTATTATTATTATTATTATTATTATTATTATTATTATTAATATTAAATTATGACGCCACAAGTTGCCGCTCTTCTCACAAGTTAGAAAACCAATATTTCATATGGTGTTTTATTTTGGTTACATTTCGGCTCTTTAGTATATTTGAACTTTTTTTTTATTTAGTTTTTAGGATTTATTTGATAGTTTCAAAACATTTTTATGAACTAGTATTACCAGTATTTAAATTTTTTGTCGTATCGTACTTGTATAAGTAGGTACTGAATTATACTTTCACGTGCGAGTACTCATCTGATTTCAAAAATTCTTTCAGGATTACGCAACGCTACGTTATTTCTGAATGCTATAGGCAATACATACATTACATTACATTATCAAAAAATTAGGGATCCTTGAGAAAATTCACACAGAAGATGTCGCCGGCAATGTGCTAATTTTACAAATAAATTGATCTAAAACATGCAAACAGTCAGATTATGAAGTGTTAAAGAATGTTTTGTTGTAACAATTTGTCGCGAACACTTGTTGGATAAAACAAAACATAAAAGAGGGGAAAGATAAAGCTACCGGCTCTGCGGTAATAAGGGATTTGTCTTGAGCTAAACAATTTACTTGGCTTATTGCCAAGGAAAAAGCGTTCATGTCATGCTTTACACCATTTGTGCCTCCTTTCCGACCAAAACCGATAGTGTGTTTTACTTCGTTATTCAGGGGCTATTAACTCATTAATTAAGATAAATAAACTACATCTAAAAGCACATTATTCAATATCCCATAATCACATTCCACGTTCTTATTGTTTTTATGTTTCCTAAACAACACTTAAATCTTTCTGTAAAAAAATTACTAAAATAATTGACAACATGTATCTTTTGCTAAAGTTGACGTTCTACTAATTTGTGGATTACGCTAATAATTTCAAAATAATTCACGTTTTATTTTTAACCGACTTCAAAAAAGGAAGAGGTTCTCAATTCGTCGGTATCTTTTTTTAATAATTACCTATCTTTTTTTATGTAAGTTCACCGATTACTTGAAAACGCCTGAACCGATTTGGATTTTTTTTTATTGTTTAAAAGGGGGACGTCTCTTGCACACATTCCTCGCTTGTTTTGTACGTATAAAAAGCTCGCTCTGCAATGCCGTTTCGAGGCGAGGCTAGGTAAATAAAGTAATTCTATTGGTTCTAATAAACACCCCTCGCTACGCGTTCTCGCTCATCTCTGATGGAAACGCAGCCTAATGCGAACGCATCCTAACGTTGGAATCCGTCCCCTCCCCCGCCCGCCACTCCCCGTTGATTTCCTTGACAGGTCAGACTTTGACATACCACGGACGTCAGGAAGTGACATGACCGGGGTGACGTTCGGTGACAGTGTCGTGATTAAACCCCGATCCCAACCTTTTTAAAGGAATTTCATTACATTGGCCCCTTAATCCATACTAATGTTATAAATGAGAATGTGAATTTGTTTGTTTGTAACGTTTTTACGGTATAACTATTGAACCGAATGTTATGAAATTTGGTACAGATTAAGCTGGAACTTCAAAATTAAATTAAAAATTTATAAAATATTTATTTTATTTTTAAACGACTTTAAAAAGGAGGACGTTATCAATTCGGATGTTTGTTTTTTTTATGTATGTTCGGGCATAACTCCGTCATATGAAAGAGGTTTATTCCGAAATAGTCCCATAAAAATTTTATCGAAATTGATTCAGCGCTTTTTGAAAAATCAACAAAATTCCAAAGAAATCTACCTAGACGACGCACGTTTTAGTTTCTTCAATCTTTGGAGTACCTCTGTTTTGTTGTTTTGTATTGCCACCGACTTCCGAAACTAAAGTAATGTGTATTCTGTGCTAAAGTTATTTGTCACTTTTTAGTTTTTGAAGTCAGTTGGTTTTTTTTTGAAAAAAGTTTTTATAATGAAAGCTTACAGACTAATAACTATCAATAAAAATAATAGGCAAAGGATGTTTGCTAATTACAAGCTTCCACCATAACACCTACTGCGTGTTGGATTTATTTCGGCAGATAAAGAAAACTATTAGTCGAGATCACACAGGATTTATTATTATATAGTTGGAACAACAAATGGAACGCACAACCACATTGATGGCCAGTCGTTGGAAGGAAGGTTGTCAAAATCAAATTGACAGATGTCACTGCACTAAAAGTGACGTTACAGGTTGCATTTACAAACATAATACAATAGTGTATTTTACTCTATACGAGAAAAAATCTATAAATATGTTATTGAGACAGTTTAGGCATAAAGCAGTCGGAAAATGTAAGTTTTAGTTCATAAAATAACAAAACAAATTTTTAAATTCAATTCAAAGTTTTCAGTCTATTTTTCTATTTTTAATCTGTTATAAAACACCGTGAAATAGTAGCGGCCATGTTATTACGTCGTACGGCTATGTAAACAAAAAATTGTCAACTGTCAGTCAACCGATTGGCGTAATATAGGATTTGTACTTTTATTATTTTCGTAACCAACGTAATTTTTTCACTGTTACATCTATTACAAAATACGCTTTTAATTGTTTTTAAATGATATACAATTATCATATTTAATATGGCTCATTTGATACAAAACGAACTGACGTCATTTACGCTGTGCAATATGGCGTCCAGTAAGAGGCGTTTTCGTCAAACTACGCGCGAAATTTGAAAAATTAAAATTTAGATGCAATTTTATGGCACTTAGCGATTGAATAAAAATTTTGTGTTTTTTTTGGTGGCATATTAGCACTACAGAATTTCATTGAGAAACTTTTCAAAAATGGGTGTAATACCCTATTGTTCTAACACTGCGATCGCCAACATGCATCGGCCAAGCATGGCCATTATAGCTGAACCTCTCCTTGGAGACCTATACCCAGCAGTGGGCGTTTAAAGGTTGACATTATGATAATGTCCATTCGACGAAAGGATGTTCTTTGGTTAATAAGTGGATGTTTTCTATCAGATATTTTATTTCTATAATCGGATGCTTCTACCCTACTTCGAAACAATTTTACCTCTTCACAATATTAACATGCTTACAAAGGAAAAACAACTGGCCATTATAATAATTAAGTGTCACGGACTACCTTGAAACTTTGTTGGAAAGCGGTTTGCCTGAAGGACATTATTGTATTGTTTACATTGTTGGAAAACAATATGGCTGCCCATGTCAACTGTTTTTAGAGCGTAGGTAGATGTGGAAACCGCAGGTACAGTCAACTAATGAGACTAGTGTCTACCTAGCTAATAGGGTTATTATTAGATACTCTGGACTTGCTTAATTAAGCTTTTTTTTTCTAATTTTAATTACTGAAAACATTTGTTTTATTTAGTTCAACGAAGAAGAGTTATTGTTTTAATTTTAGGTGCATAATCGCTAAATTGTGAAAGTTTTAAATGGCAACTTTAGGCGCCTATTGTAAAATATTCATATAGATATTCGACCTGTAAGCTTTCCAAAAAATAAATAATAGTAGATTGCGCACTAAGGGGATAAAGTAGTGTCTTATGTAGCGGGCGCTGTATTGAATCCCGAGCAAAGCGAGGGAGTTAAGACAAGAATCCTGAGTGCAGCGTGGAATTCAAGGTCGCCCAAGACGAAGGCACCTTTATCCCCGAGGAGCATGCTCTACTTTTCACAACATCTACGAGACAATAAAAAGCAATAGTACTAGAATCAAAGTATTTTAATTTATGTTTATATTTTTCCTTTATTTATATTCTACTCGTGGTGGTCAGTTCGGTTTTCGAACAATTTCTTTATTGTGCAGATCTTAATGGTGAATGCATGGAATTAGTACCTACTACCTATCGTAAATGTTCGTATGCGATTTCTACTTTATGTTCCAAATTCAAATATCATTAATGACCAGCGGGTCATAATGAAATTCAGTACTATATGAATGCCCTGCTAGACCTCAGGTCTTAAATGACTTACTTTAGGTTAGGTTTGCATGACATTTAATTTGACATTGTCGAGCAGGTGGTGTGAAAATATACAAAAATAACCGGTAAGTTGTTTTTTTAATAGAAGACTATTATCGAATAGTTTGTTGTCAACAATTTAAGATGTGAATATTGTCTTGTTGATTTGCACAGTAGTAGTACAGGCGTGGTGAAAAGAACAACATGTCAGGTGCATAAAAAAATATTTATAAACTTTCAAAAATTAAAACTACACATACATAATATCTAAATATATATCATCGTGATTTTTCAGCAGTCGGGCTTTAGTTATTGAATCTTTTTTTATTTACTTATTCCTGTAACATGAGCTCAACTGTCTAATTAGCAGAAACAATAGTTAAACAATGGCCAACGCCACCAGGAGGCGGCGTTCACAATGGCCATTGACTAATTTCATTCGTTAAAGATATTACTATAGAATTTCACAACATTCACATCAGACAATACTCCCAACATATTGACAAGATCGTCTTTCATTCGTCCACGAACACATCACAGTCAGACTTCAGTCAGTCCAAGAGAGCGTTAGGCTGCGTTTCCACCAAAGACGTGCGAGGATGTAGGTATAGCGAGGACGTGTGTGAAAGTAATCAATTACAGCGGTAGCTTGGAGTCCCCCACATCAAGCGTGCGCGTTCCTCGGGCGTGTGAGTAGCGCGTGCGCCGCGAGCGCGCTGCGTAGGCGTCGCGTGTTGCCGCCGTGTGACGTGTGTGTAGCGAACACGCGGCGCGCACGCAGCGCTCGCTTGGCGTTTGCCGCCCTACGGCTGACCGAAACAGTAGCGGGCGACGCCGCGAGCGCGCTACTCACACGCCCGAGGATTTCGGAGAGTGTGCTTTCGAATTGCACAATTTAATTCCCCCATCCCCATTCCATCATCGGACGAGCAGAGATACGGCGAAGCATCACCGCTATATGGTTGAAGTTCCACGGTCTCGAACCAAGCGCTTTGATTGCACATTTATTGTGCGCACTGCCAAACTGTGGAATTCGCTGCCCGCCTCTCTGTTCCCTGATAAGTATAATCTGGGTATCTTCAAGGCTCGAGTGAACCTTTTCATCCTAGGCAAGCGTGTTCCAACTAAGGCCGCATCATCACTTAAGATCAGGTGAATTGCGGTCAAACGCAAGCCTATTAATTAATAAAAAAAATGGAACGCGCGCGCCTAATGTGGGGTCAGCCAGTATAAGTTATGACAATGAAGCGGTATCATTGGTCATTATCACACACATCCCTCGCTACGCATTCTTCCTGCATATGTCAGGTGAAAACGCAGCCTAAGGGCAGTTTACGCGGGATGGGAGACTGGGCATGGGCCATGGTGCATCTCACAGGGACGGTTAACAATCCATGCTTCCATAATACGGAAATATTTGACAGTCAAACATTAGGACATCATAGAAAATATATTTTCAGTGGGTTCCAAAGATAGTTGTAAAGTTTCTCCGGAACTCGTCGAGCTTCATTGCCTGGACGCTGGTCTGGTGGTCGCCACCACTGAATACATAATTCCGTGGTCGCCACTATTGATTCTGGCTTTCAGAATAGCTGAAGCGGTTTGGTGGAAACCGGGCCTTACAGCATAGTTAACTAATAGTTCCAGTTATCCACAAACATTATCTAAGAAAAATAAAGAGTATGTAGGATCGTCAGGAGCGAGCGAGGAGGAGTACCGAGCGGTATAGTACATCGTCAGGAGTATGAGCGTTCCCATTATCCCATTAGGGATAAACAAGACCTGTAAAAACAATTACACTATTAGTAACAAGATTAAAGTAAGTTAAAGGTACAGCAGCAATACAGTTAATCGAACAGACCATTAAGGTCCAACAGTTCGTACAGTGGCCAAGCCACCCAATGATAAACGAACAAACCCTTAAGGTTTTCAGTTCGTACAGCAGCATAAGCCACCCAATGATATACGAACAAACCCTTAAGGTTTACAGTTCGTAAAGTGGCCAAGCCACCCAATGATAAACGAACAAACCCTTAAGGTTTACAGTTCGTACAGCAGCATAAGCCACCCAATGATAAACGAACAAACCCTTAAGGTCTACAGTTGTACAGTAGCATAAGCCACCCAAATACAAAGTGTATCGCTCGCTAGTAGCAAGCCTATACAGCTATGTGAATATACAGCAGTGCTGTACCAGGTAAACCGACAGTATTCTCGGGAGCTGGAACTCTTTACTGAGTCGAATCCGAGGATCGACTGCCATACTTACGGAGTGCACGCTCTTTTATAAGACGATGCCCCCACCTTGCAACCTCTCCATAACAAGTCTGCCCACTGGCGCACGGAAGTGCGTCACGCGTTTACCTGATACAAAACACTAAAATGTGTTAAATCTAATAAGACCACATTATAAAGTAATCAAATAACACAATAATAATTGTCATGAATAAACAATAGTGATTTAATAAAGTAACTCGTTTTACATTCAAAGTAACGTGTCAACAATTGTTTTGAATAAAATCATCGATAACAATTATTGAAATAAAGTAACCACAAATCAGTGTGCACACACAATAAATTATGTTTCGAATTAATAGACAATAATTGATAGTAAAATCACATAAATTAACAATAAGAAACACAAATCATAACAAATTTAGTTAACACCCACAATTGTGATTAATAAACTGTCTCCGACAAGTATATAATTAATTAAAAACTAAACTCTCAACCAAGTCCTAGATTAAATTGCCAACATACAACACTTTTGCCAATTGAACAAAAACCACCGATCCATTGGAATTATATTCCACTACATCATTGTCAAAAAAACTATTCTTTTTTGACGTTCCACCTGTCAAACGCAACTTCGAGAAAATAAAGGAATTCCCAATAGCAAAGCTCCGATGAAATGGAACTGTTTGATGGATGTGACAACGTGACGGCTACTGAAGCCTTCTGTTAGCAACTGTTGCACGAATTCTTATTTGCAAAATATAGTTCCATTAATAACTACACTTATAACTCATGGACATGTGTATTCTCAACGTCTTAACCTATGGCGAACTGACTTGGTCTTTGACTAATTCCCAGATGTCCAAACTCAACGTTTGCTAACGAGCAATGGAGCGCAGTCTAATAGTTGTTAAATTAACGGAGCGAGTTCGAAACACTATACTGCGCTCCAAAACTTAAATAGGACTGGGCAGGACATTATTATCTGCCGCATGTAGATCAAACTGAGGGCTCAGATGACACATAACTGTAGTACCCGGAGACAGTAAGACAGTGGCAGGCCAGGAAGGAGATGGCGGGACGAACTGGACGGCTTCCTCTAAAACTGGAGAGATGAAGCTCAGGTTCGGGAAAGATGGAAGGCATGGAGGGAGGCCTTTGCGAAGGAGTGGGGCAGAACAGGCTATTAAAAAAAATACTGCACAGTGACTGAGCGATTGGCTACTGCGTTTTGCGCACGGAACAAATATTAAAATACCTAGCGTGAAGCAATGTTGAAAAAATAAAAAAATATTTAAATGAAGATGACTGAACTTCTTACAACAAAATATATCTCGTAAATATTATACTTACCTAACAGAAGTATATCCATGATCATGTAATTGCCCCTCTGGTCTTGTGGTCGCAAGGGCAAGGCGATGTAACACCCCTTTACCTTTCATTCGTAGATCTTTGACAGTCGTTATAATATTAATATAATAATAATAATATGTGGGGACATTTCACACACGACCATCTGACCCCGAACTAGGGAGACCCTGTACTACGGGTGTCAGATAGCTGATATACATACATAAATACATTTTAAATACATGGTTAATGGTTAGAAGGAGTCCAGAAAGTTGAACAGCGGATCTTAACTATCTTAAATACTCCTAGGTTAGATTCCTGGCCGCGATTTTGCCTGGTTGACCTCCAAAGTCGATGCAATTATAACACTGGTATTCAGCTGCATCCAGTTAGACTGGTAGCCGACCCAACCCACCGAATAGAGCGTCAACTACTGTACAGTGGAGCTAAAGCAATCGCCTTGGCCGAAATCGGTCGGATCGCATTATAATCACCATCAGCCAACCCCAATATAGTTAGGAAAAGGCTAGGCAGATGATGATGATTATTTAAAATAAAAACATTTAAAATTGGAAACGGGTGCTATGGCGGTCAGGGCTACAGAGAGACACCTCCTAACAATACAAGCCGTATCCAGAAGTACTGCCTTCTGTACCAAGCCCTTGATTTCACCACATAACGACAGTCTCCTTAGGTATTGGTCAAGACTCTTGACTATTAATTTCCATAACTATTCTAGAAGAGAAATCAAGATAAAAAAGTCCTATAAGTCTTCATGACAAGTTTTCATAGTCAGACGCAAATACATTCCGCATTTTCATAGCAGTCCTAAATCAATACAGATACATTCTCTTTGTTTTTTAATTCCATTACTTTTGCTCTGGCATTACCATATATTCCGTAGTAGCTACATACTGTAAAAAAAAGAAAAGTAAACCGGTCAAGAGTGAGTCGGAATCGCGCACCAAGGGTTCCGTACAAACTTGTAGTTATCGGCTGGTTTACCTTACTGCACAATAAATCGAAACAAACTTATTTTCACAAATTAAAAAAGAAGTGAAAAATGTAAAAGCATAGTGTGGGTCGCCCTGCGCCATGGTGGACCGAGGATTTAAAGAAGATGGTTAGCGATCTCTGGGGGAGGCCTTCTTCCAGCAGTGGACGACAATTAGGCTGATATGTTGTTATGAAAAAAATGTTTGTGATACACTATACTGACTAACTATAAATTAAAGGTTTTTGGATTTTTCCTTTACTTGGGCTACATGACATTGCTCCTTGCTATGTTTCATGGTTCTTTGTCAACGGGAAGTAGGTCACTCTGTAGGTTTTGATTTCTTTGCGATGTTCCAGCATCAATGGAGCATAAATTAATGGCTGTATGTTTCTTTCGATTGTGTTGACTTAAAAGTTAGAATTTTTCCCTGCTTCAAGGGATTGTAGACCTAAGTATTTGATATCAATTTCAACTTGATATCGTTACGCGTCCTGACGAAAAGGGGGGTCTTGACAGACAGACGGCGAACTTATTCTATAAGTGTTTTGTTATTCACAACGGAACCCTAAAAATGAGGTTACAAATACTTGACGTGGTGTAAAAGTTTTTAATGGCGAGGGAGAGTGTATCTCGTGGTTTTTTTACTCGACAGCTGCAAATGTGGGGTTACGTTTTTCACTGCTTTATTTTATATGCTCGTAAAGCCCACGATGCGTCTAAATAACTGGCTGTGTTTAATAAAAAACGGTGCTATTAGACTCGTTTTTCATTTTGAGGGTGTCAAAAAACAAATGACGGCTTTATGTGGTCATACTTACTTCTGTTTGTTTTAGAGTAGGTACATGGATTTGCGCTTACCTAATGTGTTTTCATGAAATTATTCAGTGGAGTCAGAAAATGGTAAATTGCAGTTGCAGGGTTAGCTCAAACCCTAGTGGACAAATTGACTATTTCAATTAAAAATTTAAGGAAACACAGGCGCTTTTAATTGTCAAAGATTCGGTCAGTTAGTTGCCTGTTACAAAACGTAGGTAGTTCTCTTGGGAGAAGAACGAACAAGAAACTCCACTAATACTCTTTTCAATTAAGTTCTTTAAACATTCTGGTTTCATTTTTGGCACTGATTTTACATGATAACAATGTAGATAAAGAATAATATTTTTTTTAAGTTAAAACCCATTGCAGTTGATACATGACTAGTCTCAACTGACAGTTCCCGATCACGAACATGACGCGTGGATCAGTATCGTTTGGTTTAACTAATTGGGTTTGACTAGTCTTAGTTAACTAATAAATTCGAGATACAACTTCTTTAAAAAATATTTTATGTTAGCCTTGAAAACCGGATAAGTGTTTAATTAACTGTAAAATTTGAATTTATTTATCTTTATTTAACAATGGCTTATTCACTATATACAAATCATAAAAATCAAAATAATAAAATTATTTACAATTCTAAGAAAAAGGCAGGGAGCTCAAAGGGCATCAAAAAACTCGTCCACATCGCTGTCAACGGGACACGTGCCCAACAGGCTGGCAGCATTGCCACGTTGTATGGCAATGCTGATTCTTTGACCCAAGAATAGACCAGCCTTCGGGTCACGTGAGGAGTCGACCAGCCGCTTGGCGATGTCACGAAAAACAATATGAGAACTCGGACCCCATGGCCCTAGAGTTTCCACCCCAAACGGCTCAAATATATAGCTTCCAAGAAGGTATTATATTTGCGCCGTTTGAGGTTTTCGGCACCTGCAGCAGCTGCCCCAGCACAACCCGTTGTGCTAGGAAGATGAGATGGCGCAAGGGTGTCGACACATGTTGCGTCCCACACCAAAGGCCTACCCAACTTCCAAGGCATTATGGTCATCCCATCTGGTCTCTTCCCATCGTCACGTGCCAACCCATTGGACTGTAAAATTAGAGATTTATTTGCTTTAAAATATATAAATAGTTTACTATCCGGAACGAGGAAATTCGCCGAAGAACTAAGGTCACCGACATGCTCCTAGAATATGCTAGTTGAAGTGGCAATGGGCAGGCCACATCGCTCAAAGAACCTATAACCGATGGGGAAGAAAGGTTCTCGAGTGGCGACCACGAACTGGAAGACGCAGCGTTGGTGGACCTCCCACCAGATGGACCGACGACATCGTCAAGGTCGCGGGTAACCGGTGGATGCAAGCGGCAGGTTGCCGCTCGTTGTGGCGTTTTATGGAGGAGTCCTTTGTCCAACAGTGGACATCTTCCGGCTGATGATATTATGACAGTTTGCTTTTGTCATTCAAAGTCTTTGTGAGAATAGGTTTTTGACAGTCTATTGAAAATAATGTCACTTGCTTCTACTACGTCATTTAAAGGGAACCGTCACAAAGTTAACCTATCACGTTTCGATCATTCCATTACATTTTCCATATCGGTAACAATGACACGTGCAAAGTTACACGTGCTGTGGCGATTAATTTTTAATCGATTGCAAATACGAGAGCGCTCTCGATTACTTTCTCATTTCGCATTGCTGGAGCTTCTATCTTTTTTTAAGGTTATCGTGTTCGTATGTTATAAAACGATCTCTTTTATTTATAACGTCAGAAGTCAACATAAAACATAACATCATCATAATCATCATATCCGCCTATTGCCGTCCACTGCTGAACGTAGGCCTCTCCCAGAGATCGCCAACCAACACGGTCTTGGGCAGCCCGCATCCATTTGCTCCAGCTACCTTCTTTAAATCATTAAGTCTTAGTCAAGAGTGAATAGGTTACTTCTAGGCAAGCGTCCCCATCCTAAGGGGCTATTAAACGACTTTTACAGATTTTAAACTGACAATCACGTCAAAATGTGCCGTGTAAATGATTTGATAAAAATATATGTTAAACTAGAACATTCTCTTAGTCATTTAGTGTGTGAATATTTTTTATTATATTCATATTAAATAGTTTAATTAAATCGTGAAGTTGTGTCTGACGCGGACAAAACATGACAATTACACAAAATCTACCAGGTATAATTAAACGAAACTGACACCATCTTACAGACAATTTTGTTACCTATCTTTTAGTATACGCCTTTTTTTTTAAGTTAAAAAATACTACTGTTATTTAATTTTTTCGACTAAACTTGGAGAGTTTTGGACGCAGCACATACGATTCTCCGCGTCCCAAACTATCTAGTTTAACATATATTTTTTTCAAATCATTTGCACTGCACATTTTGACGTGATTGTCAGTTTGAAATCTGTAAAAGTCGTTTAATAGCCCCCCCCCCCTACTCCCCTCGTTTAAGCCCCTTAAGATGGAGCACGCTTGCCTAGAAGTAACCTATTCACTCTTGACTTAAGACTTAGTCATTTAAAGAAGGTAGCTGGAGCGAATGGATGCGGGCTGCCCAAGACCGGGTTGGTTGGCGATCTAGCCCCTTAAACCGCATCATCGCTTTCCATCGGGTGTGATTGTGGTCAAACGTATGTCTATTAATAGTTAAAAAAAAATCGTCTAAATTCAATAATTATTTTTAAGTGAGTTAATTACTCTCAGCTCTATGGCTGGTTTCAGCTGCATTTACGGGCCAAAGCCAAATAAATGCAGCGTGTGGTATATAAAATATATTATGTTCATAGTATATTGTGACAAGGACCTATTTAATTTTCTTCAATCTTCATGAATTTTCAGACAATTCTACATTTGTATTTGAAATTGCAGCATTTTGTAGAGTTATATGGGGGGTTTTTGTTTATTCTATTTAAATAATTTTATTTAAATTTTAAACATTGAAGAATAACATATAGTTTATATAGGTTTTGGAACGGGGTCCAAGCTACCGATAGTCAGGGCTCCTGAGAAAGAAACCACTTGACAATCCTCAACCTCCTTCTGTTGGTCGAAGTTGGTTGAGGCAATTATGCTATTGGCTGTAACAATTATGGGCACAATGATCGGTGAGTCCACATCCCACATGTCGGCAGCCTCGTGTGTCAATATAAGATACTTGATCTGCTTAACTATCTATCTCTTTAAATCAGTGGAAGATTTTTTGTTAACGGATCAGAATTTCCAGAGGTTAACTCTTATATACAAATAAACAATTTGACCAGTTTAAAATATCAGAATAGATTGCTAGCAAAAGTATATCTACAAAACAAATTAAGTAAACAGTCTTTTTAATAAGTCTGAAATTATAACAGTACCTACAATATTGGAAAACACGTTTCAGCGACAGAACGCAGAGAAAAATAAATAAAAAGATTATCCACAATGAACCACGATCGAACACGTGTTTCACTCAATGTACACAAGAATGTTTAACTGCCAGCCGTAGTCTTTTTGTTGAATATCGCAGTAATCCGTCAAGGATTACTGGCATGTTGGGTTTAAGCACGAAGTTCTCGAAATAAAAACAAGTTAGAATCGAATTCGCACACGAGGATATCGCAGCACTGTACGTTATTTAACACTTCATGCATAAAAAAAGGGGGACTCGTGGCCACGGATCATATCGGTCGTGGTTAAGCTACGCCTAGCGTGGTTGGTCCGTAGATGGGTGACCATCCTTTTCTAACCGAGAACCCTTCATGCCTCTGAAAGTACGTGAAGTCATTGGTACCGGCTGTTATTCGTAGATAGTCGTTATGGATTTAGTCAGTAGCAGACAGTCTAAGGGCCGAGTCACACCGGAATGGCAGCGGCCGGCAGCGGTGTGGCGGTGGCGGTGAAATAATTTTAAACTTTATCTACATACTTAAAAGACCAGTATCGCTTGAAAAGGTCGCCAGCCAACGGCCGCTGGCGTCCGCGCGCTCCTCACGCCCAACATTGAGCACACCATTTCTCTGTAGTATAGCGACGGGATACGTTAAACGATAAGTGCGAAACCAATTCCATCATGTTCACTCCAAACACACCGAGTTTCCTTGCCGAATGTAGAAACTAAACTAGTCAAGAGGAGACTAGGCGCGTGGGGTGTGGAGGTCGCGCGAGGCTGCCAGCCGCTACCATTCCGGTGTGACTCGGCCCTAACAAGCCGACCCAAATATAGTCGGAAAAAAGACTAGTCAGATTATGATATATTATAAAACACGTTTCTTGTATGTTTTTGCCGTGTGGTGCCGGCTGCGAATAGCACCACCCCATTTCTACCCGTGGGTGTCGTAGAAGGCGACAGAGGGATATTGAGCAGAGTATGCGCAGCAGCGTCCTTCTGAGTACCATAACACCTACTGCGATCGCCCCCCTTGGCTATGCCCAGCAGTGCGCGTCCAAGCGTCAAGTCTCACCGGAATGACAGCGCAGCGGCTGGCAGTTTTGCTGCCAAACCATTTTTAACTTTATCTCTAAACCTCAAAGCATAGTATCGCTTCCGCGGTCATCGGTTCGCAGAAACACTCGGAGGTACGATATGCCGCTCGACGCACGCACATCTTGACGTTTAGAGATAAAGTTGAAAATGGAAATGGCGCTACCATTTCGGTGTGTTTTGACCCTAAAGGTTGACATGATGATGATGATGATGACTATGGGCTGAGGTTATTACCACCAATCGAGCTTAAATCCAGAATCAATGCAATTGTGTATATGCCCTTATTTAACCAAACATTCGAAGAACTGAACTTGTCTAAAAAAACACTTGATTTTAGCCCTGAAAACCCGATTAATTTTTAATTTACTGTATAATTTTTAGTTGCTATGAAATCAATAAAGAATCATTGCGAGATACGACACGTATTAATACTATCGTGTCCATACACGATAGTACTAATACTTATACTGTGTCCATACATTCATTTGTATGAAAAGTGTAGAGGGTTTAAAATATTTTTCAATGTGAAGAATACATTACCAGGAGTAGATTAGAGGAGTAGATTACTTAGCATATTTTGAAACCCCCGCATAATTAAAATATTACGTAATGAGAATATTACTGTTTCGTTTCATCTCGATGCCCATTTTGTGTTTATAAACAAAAGAAAGTGACAAGTGACGTTAACGGATCTATAAACTTGGCAGCCAAGTGATGTTACAAGTGTGTGGAAAAAAATAATCATTATTATTGTGAAATTATTTCCCATAAAACTATGCAATTTCATTGTAAGAACTGCAAAACGGTGGCTGTCAGTGTCACTGTTACTGTCAGTCGTTTCGTTTTGAAATAATGAGCTTTTCGTTAAACTATTCACTTTTTTTGCGGGGTTTTAAAAATATTGTAAACGCCTGAAGGTACCGTCTTTAGGTACTCAAGAACAAAAGATTTCGAATTTCAACTTCTCTAAACATTTTAATTTTTTTTGCACAAATCCTGCCATGATTATTTAGGTAGTCAAATTGAGTTGGCAATTGACAACCTACAAGTGACGTCATAAGTATAAATCGTCATACAAAATCTATAGCAGAATCGCGTTTTGATACCTCCTATAAAGTATGTCTATTGATTGGTGGTGTCAATACCCATCAACTGATCGACCTCGGCAAGCGAAGCTTACCTTCGATACATCCGTGCGGATGTTACTATTTAGCCATGAGCTCCCTTCATGTTTATTCTGAAGCAAGCTTATTAAATAATACCAAAATATTTTGAACGCAACAAAACTTTTCCCTTCCATTTAATTTATTTTCATCTCCTGTTTACGTAAGAAAAAGTTTGCATAAAAAAAATGATATATAATAGTCTAGAAAGAAAGAAATAATATTTGTTCCGTAACTCCATAATAACAAATAATATTTTCTCCACATCACATCAGTATCTCGTAACCGCACAAAATGATAAAAGAAAAATATTATCTTACTAACAAAACATTTTCGCCAACTATCTTATATAACAGACAAATAAAAGACCCATATTATACGACCACGAAAAATATATACAAAACCAACTGTGGATTCACCATACCTGCCAACATTTTCTGTACAACCGGGATAACCAACGAAACTTGATCTCTCAAGTCACAACACAGCTCCCTGCGTTGTTCCACGGTTGCAGGGACCAAGAGAGGAGTCAAAGGTCTGCTGTACTGGTCACTGTCTATACAATTTTGAGTAGCACATGCGCAGAGTTCTCCCGTAAAGCCAGTTGCTGTAAGCCGGTACTACAGCCCGAACGCGCGACGCTAGAGCCAGGAATATACAAATAAAACAATATTGAGAGAAAAAAAAATCGTGAGTGAAAAAAAACCGAAGTGTTTTAAAAAATGTTTTTATTTTTTGTTATTTTTTGAAATGTTATTTTTAATAGTGTTGTTATTTTGTGTAACTGGGTCAGTGCACCTGTTGACTACGGCGTAGCTGCGTAGGTGTGTAGCGTACTACGGCGGGGTGAAAAAAAAGCAACAATAAAATTACGTAGCGTATCTCGTAGCGGCGTCGGCTTAACGCGCTTGAAAGCGCTTTTTTATATGTGAGAAATAAAGGTGTTGATAAGAACATCGGTAGGGATCATTTTGTGTTTTTTTCAAGCTTATTAAAATATTTTTTTTTAAACCGCAAAAACTTAATTCTTTGCTGATCTTGTAATCATTCAACAGACAAAGAGATAGATTACTTTAAAAAGTCAAGCTCAAAAAAATGGTATCATTTTAAAACTGCAATTTCTTGCGGTCATTGTCGAAAGTGCGGTTTTAAATCGGAAGTAGAATTCCAATGTTATTATAACGTTTTCATAAAGGTATGTTATAATACTTTGTATAGGTATTTATGTCTGTTGTATATTTTAAAACGATACCAGAAGCGTAATCAACTCTGTTCAGGCTCTGCAAATAGGTTGAGCAATAATAAAGTAAATAATTATTAAGTCACGAACATATAATGTAAAATGCATTAAACTGGCATGCAATAACAAAAATAAATCACATGTTTTACATAGGGCAATTTGACGTACGAAAGTGCCTTTTAATGGTCTAATTTGGCTTTGCCGATGCATGTTGGCGATCGCAGTAGGTGTTATGGTACTCAGAAGTACGCTGCTGCCCATCCTCTGGTCAATATCCCTCTGTCGCCTTCTACGACACCCACGGGTAGAAATGGGGTGGTGCTATTCGCAGCCGGCAGAACACAGCTTCATTATCATTATTGCATGAAAAAAACCCGGTGTTAAGTCCACGGTGTTTTATCGAAATAACAAAGAGATAAATTAAAAAACGCCTATCTTTATATATTTATTAAATTCTTAATTAATTATTCTTATTGATTTGTTATCTCAAACAGAAGCAATAAATTATGTGACCAGAGTTTCGTAAAAAACTCGATTGGAAAGAGTATCCGTAGCGATTCTTACTCTTCATTTCTTCTTCATAGAGACCTACCTACGTTTTAGAACGAACTGACAGACTTCTTGACAATTCAAAAGTACCTTTAAGTAGTTTAATTTAAAAATTAAAATTAAATAATGCAATATATTAAAATTGGGAAAAATTACAAGTATTTTCAAGTTTAGTGAATTCGTCAAAAAGACAATGATTCGTTGAATAATTACGTGGTCGTCATTTATTTTCCATCGCAATTGACTCACTATAATGATTTTAAAGCAACTGAAAATAAAATTTTACAGTTAATTGAAAATTAAACTGGCTTTCAGCAGGGCCGGATGATCCTTACCTGGCCAGGGACCCAGAAAAAATATATTGAATATGCTAATAACAAAAACGTAATGTAGTAAAAAAAATAATTAGAATTATAATTACTTGTGGTAGAAAGGGCAAAGGGGCCCTGAGCATTGCATAGCCTAGAGGCCCCGTCATGTTTAATCCGGCCCTGGTTTTCAGGGCTACAATATAGTGTTTTTTTAGAGAAGTAATGTCTTGAAATCACTGGTTAACGGTGTAAATTGTGCTCTCATTTGAGTGAAGTTTCGAGTGAACTTTACAGCACTGATATCGTTGACAAGCATTGAGCAAGTTTGAAGATAGAAGCCCTCCCTCTTCGATTTCCTGATAATATTGCAGACTTTTATTATTACATTACAATAAAAAATGTGCTCTACACTAGTAACGATAAAGTTCACTCTACATTGCGTTTGTTTTTACTGCAATGTTTTCCTCGATCGGAATTAAACTTTCATTCGTATAGAAGCATCTTCGATACTGGAATGCGTTTATTGTTTTACTTTAAAAAAAATCACGATATTGTTTTTTTATTGGAAAGAAGTTCCCTAACGCGGCTTACGGGTAGAGTGAATTAGTAGAAACCGTCACGTAACGAAATGCGTATGTGTATATGTGCGTGTATCGAGCCGCTGCGGCGCACTCGCCTGCTCGTGATATATTTTATTATATTTTTGTACAGACACGTACGTAAGGATCTTCGTTCCTTACGGGGGTCCCCCGAACGCACAGTTTTATTTTTATTTTAAGCATACTTGTCTTAATATGCTTTAAATTATGTCTTAATATTTTGACGACACGGTTGGCGCAGTGGCTGAGCGATCGACTACTACGCAGCGTGTTGCGGGTTCGATTCCCGCCCAGGGTAAACATTTGTGTGATGAGCACTTGTGTTTGCCTTGTGTCTGGTCGTTGTTTATGTATAATGCATGTATTTACAAAAAAAAAATGTATTTGTGTATGTATATCAGCTGTCTGACACCCATAGTACAGGGTCTCCCTAGTTTGGAGTCAGATGGCCGTGTGTGAAAATGTCCCCACATATTATTATTATTATTATATTTTATATACTTTATGTATCTCGGGACCCAGAGGTCCCGGGCCTTTGTAAGGCGTACGAGGAGCCGAAGCCAACTCGCAGAGGCCCCTTAGGTAGCTTTATATGAAATAAGACATCAACCGACGATTATCCCTGTATGCACTATGCAAGTGCACCCAAGGACAACCCCCGGTTGGTGCAGGACTATTACAGGACATGGAAACTAACAGTACTGGACTATGGGTATGGGTTGCTAAAGTGACTTGGTTACCTGGAACTATGAAGTGACTATGGCCCCTGCCGAATCAATGTTTGTATACATGGATAAAATAGCAGGGGGTGACTTGCACACTCACTAAATGGGCCCCCTAAAACAGTCGCTAGCACGAAGTATATATTATTATTATTATTATTATATATTATTATAAATAAGAAGGACGAAGCAGATGATGATGACCGTAAAAGAAGTAATTCAAAAACAATCGTGTTTTATTACCATAACTTGCCTTTAAATTACTCTAGTCTAATTAAGAACGGTATCTAGGTACAAAATAAGAAAATATTTCAGTCTAGCCCACAGCAATGTAAAGATAAAAAAGGTTATTTCAGAAACAGTAAAATTCTACGTATTTTTGTCGTTACTAACAATTTAAAAAAGGTTTATAAGTTATTTGATGTTTCAAGTTTTTTTCATTGTTTAAAAATGTATAATGCGGGATGAGTTTTTAGATCTAGTAACCTTGGAAGAGGTGATAAAAAGTATTTTTAGGGTTCAGTGACAAAAGGGTTGCCAAGACTCCGCTTTCTGAATGTCGGTCTGTCTGTCACAGGGATGTATCTTTAAAACATAATAATAATAATCAAATAATAATGGGCAAACTGGGCAGTTTATTATGCGTACCTTGTAGAAACTAGAAGTAATTTCCGTGCGTTCAAGCGATTTTGCCATACCTATTATTGGAATCAAATTAAATGTAACAGCTCACTTTTTAGGGCCCATTAATTATGTTAATAATACATGGTGCTTAGCAACTGGGCTTTTCCCAGTTGTAAACGTCCCTTTGGCCTTATTGCCCTAGTTCTGTTCTGTCTCCTGCTTGATTTGGAGCGAAGTGGAAAATATGTTTTTCTTATTCCTCCACTGTTATTAATTTCGTTGCGGGATCCAAGACAGTTGTATCGTTTCTCTGGGACTCGTCGAGCTTCATTGCTTTGGCGCTTTTCTGGTGGTCGCCACTGTTGGTTCTGGCTTACAGGAGTTCAGTGGTTTGGGAATAGTGTGGCGGGCTTGTCTTAAAAAAAAAGGCAAACACTTGCAATTTTCACAAAATGTGTATTACTCATCACCATCTGCCTAGCCTATTCCCAACTATGTTAAGGTCGGCTTCCAGTCTAACAGGATGCAGCTGAATACCAGGGTTACATGGAGCGACTGTGTATCTGGCCTCCACAACCCAGCAACTGGGTAACACGATTCCCGTTGATTAGACTGGTTGTCAGATTTTCTAGCTTCTGACTACCTATAACGATTGTCAAAGATCTACGAATGACAGTTGCAACCAGCTTTACGTGCTTACCATGAAAGTGTGTCTTACAATTACCAGTATAGCAACAAATAATAAAAATACAATAAAGTCAATAATTCAAGGAGATCTCCGCTTCAAGGCACGAGTGAACCGGTTTATTCTAGGCAAGCGTGCTCCACCTTAGGCCGCATCATCACTTAAGATCAGGTGAGTTGCGGTCAAACGCACACCTATAACAACATAAAAAAAAAAAAAAAACTCCATAAAAGAATCGTGTTTTGTAGCGTTTAATTTAGCAGTACGGAATCCTTTTGTGCCAGTCCTAATCGTACTGGGCCAGTTTTTGTTAATCCAAAACAATAGTAAAATATGACCTTTATCTGACCTTTTGGCTTTATTAACTGACTTTGAAATTGGAGATGGTTCTTAAATCTTTTTTGTGTAGGCGGTAGGAGTCCGGCACATCCTCCCGTCTTCCCCAGACGGGAGACAGTCCATGAGGATTTCCCCACGTTAAAAAAAAAAAAAAGGTATCTTATCCTTTGTCATCTTTGACATTTCTCAATAGATATAATTTTGTTATCGTAAAAACGGCCATAGTCTTTCAAATCACTTTTAATTATTTGTGTTTTGCAAATCATTCATCAGTATAACATCAGAACTCCTTGTCAATATTCAATAATAATACCAGCTTATAATATTGTCCCACTGCTGGGCAAAGTCCTCTTCTCATACAGAGAAGACACGAGCATTGATCACCACGTGCGCTCAAGGTGGATTGGTGATTTCAGGCTTACCTATATAAATTACAAGCTGCTGCCCGCGACTTCGTTGAGCCATTAGACCTCCTTAATCCGGCCCTGTCGCAAAATCCGTTCTTAGCAGACGTCTACTAACTATAAACTACCTCCCTGCCAAATTTCATCTTTATACGTCAAGCGGTTATCGATATTTCGTGATGAGTGAGTTTCGCTTTTATATTTATTATTAGATTATATATTTAGATAAGTCCAGATTTCCACACGATGTATTCCTTCACCTTGTCAATACAAGCTTGTATAAAAAAATACTATGTGAAATTCAATTTGTAACTTCACTCAAGTGAGTACACACCATTCGAAAGCGAACTCATTTGTTTTTACAACGAGACACCGTTCGAATTTCGAAGTGATGTTTAGAAAACAACTACCTATTCCCATATAATGTGCAAGTGAAATTAAACGCATCCATTTTGTTTTTCTCATCTCAGTCATGTGTTTTCGAACTTTAAAATGATGTATCATGAATCCTTTTGCAAATATTTTCCCAAATTCTACGAAATTTCAAACACAAAGTAAATATGGTAATCGTGGAATTTGCATAACAATTGGTCTAATTTTCTTCAGAAGTTCAAGCAATACAGATACGCCATTTTAGAACGCGGTTTATGTCTTGTTCATAGAGAATTCTGTGAAGCGCATTGGACTTGCTTGACCTGAGATTCGAACCCCTCCTGGGTTCAGTCCTCAGTCCGAACTTAACTAAATCGAAAAATAAATGGGAAATTCTCAGTAGGTGAATAAAAGAATTAGCTTTTTTCTAAGACCATCCGCATAAGTATCAATTATCGCGGACACAGTTGAAGACGCGGATTAAAAAGTAGCCTATGACCTTTCTTGGACTTTAATCGAACCGTTTAAGTTCCACCGAACCAAATAGCATTTAAATCAGTTCAGTGCCGTTTAATCGCCAAGGCGTAGCAAACAGATAGGGTGACTTTCGCATTTATAATAGATGTACGGATAAGTTTGGATGACTACTTTCCAAGTAGTAGGCAGGCCCCCCACGTAGGGGTTACGTGGAGGATATAAAAGAACAACAAATCAAACCAACGTAACCAGTCAACATAAAAAAATATATATTAGAGAAAGGTGTGGGTAAGTCTACGGTCACTAATTCCCTCTCAACCTCCCCTGGGGGTTGCACAGTACTCTCCTGGCTCAGCCTTGGGCACGACGATCACAGCGGTGTGCCACGCTGGAGACGCCAGGTGTGGTGACGGTCGGCAGGTGGTGTTGCCAGCCGTCGCGGTGTCGACGCGGCCACGCGGGATAAATAGTGACCCGGGGGCGTGGAGCTGTTGTCCGGCGGTGTGGACGAGCGGTGGTGCGGCACCCAACGTTGGGATGCACTTGATGTCCGCGGATTAATAAAAACCCTGGTGTTCAGCCGGAACTTTGGACCCCAATATGGGGTTATGAATTTACTGAGTTTAATACTTTAGACTATTATTAGTCAATTTAAACTGGCAAATAAAATAAAATGGTGAATACGACAATGGGTAGCAGGTGTACCTCTATCTATCTTTGCCGATGCCGGAATTCGAAAAAAGGGCTGTCATGTCCTTCGTCGTGGTTTAAATACGGTAATTGGCATAGATAACATTCCTCATTTCACACGTTCGGATACAACAATTAGGCGGACTTCACTAGTACTATGGCTAATAGTAACTTAAGACGACTCTAAATATTAATAATCTGTTGTGTGATTTGACATTTATTTGTTATGGTGAGGTTAATTGTTGATATTTGGTTGTGATTTTAATTGTTTTCAGGTGAAGTAACGATACAACGATACAGGGTGTAGCCACATGAGAGAAATTTATTACTAACTAAATAATTGAATAGAATCGATTACATTTCAATGAATATGACGTTATTATAATATTAAAATAATACCCCAGTACAGGTTTTAGTGCTTTTTAACTGTCATTTTGAGACGTCAAATGAATAGTAGAATACCGATCATGTTGCGTTCCGAAGCACGCACCAAAGACGCGCAACAGTAGAATGCCGTTATTGCGCTCGCGTGACGCGAACTTGACGCGAGCGTGTCTGACAGCGGTAGAGAATACGAACAGCGTAGTTTTGATCGAAACTTAACTGCAACTGCACTGCAACAGCACTTCTTTGGTTACGTGAATTAGCCCACTGGTCCGAGCGGGAAGCCGCTGGATGAATGCGTCGCGGAACCGATACAGGTCTTTGGGGGAGACCTATGCCCAGCAGTGGGCGTCTAAAAGTTGAAATGATGGTGATTATGATGGATTATTAATGTATAACCGGTAAAATACGCACTGAATAACGTAACATCTGGCGAAATGTAGTTTAAGTAGATGTATATGCCTGCCCTCCCCTTTAGGGAACAGGAGTAATGATACAAGGTAAACAAAACATTCATTGTTTCAAACAAATGCAAATAATCCGCAAAGTCTTGGATTTTCCTCCACAACGTGTTGGATTAAAACTTCAGTATTTAATCCCTTCCGGGGTTAAGTAAAACTCCTTTATAAGGTGCTCATCTATGAAGGGATTAAATTTAAATAATATTACGTTAAATTTTCTTTAGGATACTGTACCGACATTGCGTTCTATACAAAAGTAATCGGGTCTTTTGTTGCTGATGATGACACCTATCTGTCAGAGTTCAGCTTATGGAAAGAGTAAGGAACAATGTGTGGTATATGTGACGAGGCGTTAGTTGGCTAAAATGGCAAAATGGTTGGTACACTACGCTCAAATAAAACTCGACGAAAGGACATGTTTCATAATAATAAAATAGGTGCGAAAGTACTTCACGTCGGAACAGGTGCTCAACTTATACCAAGCACAAGTTCGATCGTGCATGGAGTACTGTTCGCACCTTTGGGATGGATCAGCAAAATACCAACTGGAGGCATTGGAAGTCATCGATAGACGTGCCAAGAGGCTCATAAACAACGACTCCCTGGTTAGGGCTAAGCTCCAGAGCCTTGAACATCGCCGCACCGTTGCTAGCCTTTCGGTCTTTTATCGGGTACATTTCGGAGAGTGTGCTTTGGAATTGCACAATTTATTTCCCCATCCCCGTTCCATCATCGGACGAGCAGAGATACGGCGAAGCGTCACCGCTATATGGTTGAAGTTCCACGGTCTCGAACCAAGCGCTTTGACTCCACATTTATTGTGCGAACTGCCAGACTGTGGAATTCCCTGCCCGCCTCTCTGTTACCTGATAAGTATAATCTGGGTATCTTTAAGGCACGAGTGAACCGGTTCATCTTAGGCAAGCGTGTTCCAACTTAGGCCGCATTATCGCTTACGATCAGGTGAATTGCGGTCAAACGCAAGACTATTTAATAGAAAAAAAAAAATAATTATAATGGGCCCAATCTATGTACAGACGCCAGCACATAAAGCTACTACAATCTGTCACATTTCTTTAATCGATTTTCAACTTTATGGTTAAAGAATAAGGTTCAAGATTGATTGGGAAAATGTGACAGTTGCGGGTAGGTTAACCTGCTGGCGTCTGTACACCACTTCAAAAAAAGATAAAAATCCGTAGAATCCGGGAAAAATACAGATACCTAATTCATTTAAATGTATACTGTTGTGGTAGTAAATTGATATTTAACAATTATTTTTATGGATTTTCAACATGGCGTCCCTCAGGTTTAGCTACTCTATAAACCATAGATTGACCATTGATCATAGAAAGAGAACTGTCAGCTGTTACTTCAGTCACTTTTATCCGAATGTTCTGTACTTCGTCTCGATTTGTTTCTATTTCCTAGAGCTCTTTTTAACAACCACGCTTTCGTTTTTGAATTTAACACAGTTTCTTTCCTTATCATCGTCATTAATCAACTAAAATGACAGCTTACCGCCATGATTGTTATTTTTATTGTGTGTTGCAATTTCTTGTGTTTTACCTGCTCACAAAGTCATTTTAAAGTAATTGGACAGTTAAGAACTATTTAAAATATGTTTCCCTATTTTTAAGTATGGTGTACAAGGACTGGGCCCAGGCTCCATACATTTTGAAACAACTCCTTTTGTATTGTTTAGTAAATTCGTTAGAATTAGGGCACTAATATCCTTGCTTGTGGTTAGTCAGTTCACCGTCAAATAATTAAAAAAAGACAATAATAATAAAAAAATATAATAATAAAACCATTTATTTTCAGGTAACAAAGACCCATAGGTAACAAAATACCTTAACTTAAGTATACATATAACAATATTACAATTGTGTTAGTAAATAAAACTTAAAACTATGTTAGTATCACTTAGTTGCACTAAGTCTTTGCACGTTCCGGTGGCACTTGTCCGCGAAAGCGACGGAATACCACATCCTGTGGCCAAAAGCTTTCATCCAACACCTGATGCAGGTAGCATGTTGGTATGCGTACCACAAACGCCTTAAAGTAGACGTTGCGATGCGACTCCAGCAACTGCACTCTCGGTGCGTACTTCAGCCTTTGGCGCACGTACTTCACGATGTCTTCCGCGTCAGTGGTGTAGTGGAGACGGGAAATATACACCGGGGTATTCGGCTTCGCAGCACGTAGTTTTTCGTTGGGCTCCGTAGGAGCCTTGCCGCAGCGGTTCTTACAGCTCTGCCGGCGCTTCCTCCTTTGCACCGTCACGAAGCCGTCATCATCAGCCCGGTTCGCTTCCTTCATAGTCACGGGCTTTGCGGGGGGAGTAGTGGGGGTGCTCACAGTGACCAACGGGTCAGATGGTCGAGTCGGACGGGCAGCGCTGCGGGGAGGAGCTGCGGTAACGGGAGCGGAGCAACGAGGCACGCTTGTGGCGCAACACGCTGACTCAGCAATCGGCGCCGGTGACAAAACTGCTGACGCGAAACTCGTGACTGATGTGTCTAGGCAGCCGACACCTCGACGCGTATTGCTTACACGCACTGGTGACCCAGTTAACGCTATAGAGTTGCGCAACTCGTCAAGTTCTGTGCGCATGTCTGCAACGGTGCCCTGGGATGTCTCCAACTTTCTCTGCACATCAGCTGACTAGCCTTCAAAGGCTTAATGTCCTTCAACAGGCTCGTAATGTCGACGTGGTCGAACGTGACTGGAGGTAACTTGTTCAGGTCCCTCGCCACAAACGTCGGCACGTCGTCAGGATCGGTCGCCTTCAGAAGCGTGATGATGTCTTGCACACTTCTCATTGTCCCGTCGCGCCGACGAGACACTATCTGGTTGACTTTATTGAGCGACCGGAACAGCAGCTGCTTCGCAGCAGCAATATCGTCCTCGCTGAAGTTCGACACACAGATCTGGATGGCGGACACCTCGTCCATCACGTCCAGTTGCTGTTGCAGGAACGCCAGCAGTTCATTTGACACAAGTTTATCACTCATGGCAACAAAATTACGAGCGACGGCTTGCGTCACGCTTTACAATAATAATAATATTATGAACCGTGTCGCTATGTCCGCCTCAAATGGTCTTGGAATTGCGTATGGCATTCTGTATTACGTATTATTTAGAAATAAAGTGATTTAGTTAGTCACGCAGTGACTGAGCAATTGGCTGCTGCGAGATTTAAGCAAAACTGAAAAACTGGGCAGTGCAATTCACTGCCCGCCTCTGTCAATAGAGCCTCGTCGTTACGTACGACCACGGATATTCTATGCATACGACGAGGGGGTTCTATACACACAAATTAATAATATACCGAATTTAGTCACATAATTCTAAACCACAACATTCAAATAGGTATCTACACATGTTTTGCATTTTTTGTATTTTCTATAATATTTTAATTTTAAATTCAATTTCGTTATTTAAAAAAATAATAGCGCCCCCTCTTTTTGAAGTTTCCCTTGAATAGTATGCTGCAGTCGTAAACCCTTTTAGGAGAAAGATTTTTCCAGTACCTATCTTCAAGCAAGAATGTTTCAGTAAGACACAGTACATGTAATCTGTTCTCGTTATTTAGCAAATTTAATATCGCAAACGAAATTTGTCACGTTTGTTTAAGGCTCCGGCAATATTTTGATGTAGAATTGTTAAGCGTGGCTCATTTTTTGTCACATGAAAATCAATGAATTTTACGAAAACCTAAATAATAAGCCTTAATAAAAGACTCTTTGTATCATCGCTATTTGGTTTGGCTAACCAAATGGCGATGATACGAAGAGTCTGATCAGGTTCATGGCCCAGATATGACCAATGTGTATTTAGGGTACGATGGGACTGACATACGCATTGCGATTATAACTTTTGGCTCATTGACCTGGACTATACTAATACCGAAGAGTTACTACTTGTCCAGAAATAACATAATTTCTTCCGTTACACATTATACACTACACTACACTTAACAATACTCATACGTCTTACACAACATAACACTTATCATATCTCTCAAAATCGTCAAGCTGTAACCCCACTACCGCAATAATCTGTTAGTATGTTTTTCTTTTTCTGTTTATTTTTCTCTTTTTCACATGACTCAATTGTCGTCTAAGTTTTTCAGTACTGATGTATCTTAGTTACTCCTTATTTAAGTAAGAGTCCGTGTTATGTTAATTGGAAGAGCACTGATTTCCAAGATACAGGTTTTTACCTAGTTTGGAAATTAGGAGTTCATTTAGGTTAGAAGCCTCTTATATGTTATGTTTTTAGTGCTGAAACTGTAGTAGGCTAAGTTATGATTTTGTCCAATAAACGTTATTATTATTATTATAACTGACGCTAAAAAAAAAGCCTTGAGTGTTTATAATAGTGTAGTATAACGGGTTGGTGGCCATGACTCTACGTCTCAGCGTAAAAGCCTTCATACTTATATTAATGACCTTATTCTTGGTACTTAAAAAAGCGTTTTATTACTTGTTGACCAAAATAGGTCTACAGTCTAGACTGCTCTTTATGGAGCGTGCCGTCAGTCCCCTTAGTGTTAGCCTAAATTAACGTAACTTTGTGAGTTCTGAATTGCGTAATTTAAGTACTTACCTACATTTAACTGAAACCGACAAACTGGGCAGTGGAATTCACTGCCCGCCTCTGTTTCCCAATAAATATAATCCACGAACAAACGGCCCGGTCCGGGAGAACGGTCTCCACGGATATAGATAGACCTAGATAACGCAAGAGCAACTACTTCGCGTGCCTAGCTTACGTACAAAAATCGTAAGTAAAAAAATTAAGTAAACGTTTCCTTAAATCGGTAAGTCATTTTGTGATTTTTGACAATTATTTTTTATTTAATATATATATATATATTTTTTTTATTTAATACCAAAGGAGTTGTTTCAAAATGTATGGAGCCTAGGCCCAGTCCTTGTACACCATACTTAATAACAGGAAAACACATTTTAAATAGTTCTCAACTGTCCAATTAATTTAAAATAGCTTTGTGAGCAGGTAAAACACAAGAAATTGCACTTGAAATTGCAACACACAACGAAAAGCAGTCATGGCGGTAAGCTGTCATTTTGATTGATTAATGACGTTTGACATTTATAATTCTGATTTTCTGCGTCGATTTGTGGATAGCCAGCTAAACAGATGAAATAGAAACGGTGTTAAATTCAAAAAAACGAAAGGGAGGTTGTTATAAAGTACTATAGAAACTAGAAACAAAACGAGACGAAAGTAACTGAAGTGAGACTGTTGTGACACTGACAGCTGACAGTTCTCTTTCTATGATCAATGGTCGATCTTTGGTTTATAGAGTAGCTAAATCTGAGTGACGCCATGTTGAAAATCCATAAAAAATATTGTTAAATTATCTATTTACTACCACAACAGCATACATTTAAATTAATTATCTGTATTTTTCCCGGATTCTACGGATTTTTCTCTTTTTTTTGAAGTGGTGTACATAGCTGGGGCCAGTATGAAACATGTCCTTTAAGAAAAACAAAACATTGTGACCTCTTAATAGGTAGTCAAAAAATGGCACGCTTGGTTTTTATACAAATAGTGATACTTGCGTTATCTAGGGTCTATCTATATCTGTGACGGTCTCCCTGTGGTCCGACACATACACACAAAGACACGCAGTGTCAGTGTGTGTCAGTATGGAGACACTTTTGAGCGTAGTGTCGGACACATGATTCGATGTACCTGCGACATCCAAACTTACAAACTTTAACTCTATTTATTACAGTAGACATTTTTGTACAATATTGAAGGCTAACTGACAGTAATTTTTCTTTTTTAAACATTGCCCCACAGTAGGAAACTTACAACCTCATTTACACAAACAGCCAAACTCGTAACAACTATCTGTACGCCATACAAATATTTGTTCCGTGCGGGAATCGAACCCGCGACACGCAGCGTAGCATTCAATCGCTCAACCACTGCGCCTACGAACAGCCAACCGCAGAATACTTATTGACTACACTATTTTTATAAGAAACGCGCTGCCGGTAAAATCCTTTTAATTTTCTTCGCAGCATTTTTCTTTCCTAATGAAACCTTGTCCAAAGTTTAAATAACAAGCTGTCGCGGAAAAAATATAGGTACAGAACAAAACTCTGTTTTATTAAAATTAGTGACGATCCTACGATGAACAATTCCATTTTATCATGGGGAATAAAACTTTTTTAATTAATTTATGACAGAGGAGGGAAATTGTAATTATTGTGTCGCCCTGTAGCGAGGCACGCGAAATATTTTTTGTAAATACCTGTTGATTACATAAGGTGCTCGTGGCTTAGTAAAAGCCGTATGGATCGATAGGTCAAGGTCACGCTTGCCGCGGTCGGTCTGTGGATGGGTGACCATTCATTCATACCGAAACCCTCTGCGCCTCGGAAAGCACGTAAACCCTTTGGTACCGGCTGTTATTCGTAGACAGTCGTTATGGATATACCTAGTCAGTAGCAGAAAGTTTAACAAGCCGACCCAAATACTCGTATAGTTGAAAAAATTATATAAAACACGTTTCTTGTATGTTTTTGCCGAGTGGTGCCGGCTGCCAATAGCACCACCCCATTTCTACCCGTGGGTGTCGTAGAAGGCGACAGAGGGATATTGAGCAGAGGATGGGCAGCAGCCACCTTCTGAGTACCATAATACCTACTGCGATCGCCAACATGCATCATCAATGTGTCAATCGTTATGGGTAATCAGAAGCTAGAAATTCATTCAAGCTACAGCAATTTATCAAACTTTGATAAATTTTCAACTTAATTACAAAAGTGTAAAGTTTATATTAAATTGTGAACATTTGACAGTTTGTTATGGTTTGATGTTCTGGCGTCTGTGAAGTTTAAATAAATAAATACACCAGACATAAGTGACAGAGGCAACGCTTATAGTCAAAGTCAAAGCATTTATTTCAATTAAACCATTTACAGGCACTTTTGAATAGAGTATTTTACTCTATACGAGAAAAAATCTATAAATATGTTATTGAGACAGTTTAGGCATAAAGCAGTCTGAAAATGTAAGTTTTAGCTCATAAAATAACAAAATAGATTTTTAAATTCAATTCAAAGTTTTCAGTATTTTTAATCTGTTATAAAACACCGTGAAATAGTAGCGGCCATGTTATTACGCCATACGGCTGTGTAAACAAAAAATTGTCAACTGTCAGTCAACCGATTGGCGTAATATAGGCTTTGTACTTTTATTATTTTCGTAACCAACGTAATTTTATAATTATTACACCTATTATAAAATATGCTTTTAATTATTTTTAAATGTTATACAATTATCATATTTATTAAGAGCTCATTTGATCCTAAACGAACTGACGTCATTTACGCTGAGCAATATTGCGTCCAGTAAGAGGCGTTTTCGTCAAACTACGCGCGAAATTTGAAAATTTAAAATTTAGATGCATTTTTAGGGCACTTATCAATTGAATAAAAAATTTGTGTTTTTTTTGGTATCATATTAGCACTACAGAATTTCATTGAGACACTTTTCAAAAATGAGTGTAATACCCTATTGTCTAGGAGTCAGAAAGTTCCAAAACATAGGTAGGTCTTGGAGAAGAACGAGCAAGAAATTACACGGACACTCTTTTAAATCAAGTTTTCACAAAATACCTACTAGTTACATTATTTTTGTTGCTTCTATATTTGAAAACAATGTAGGTAAAGATACTAAGACAACCTTTTTTTAAACCGGATGTGCTATATTTTCCGCCTCGTAGCATAAATAGATCGATAGCCAAAATGAGAACCCAAGAATTTCTCGGGTTTTTCTTAAACTACAACATAATATCATAATTCAGCTGAAGACACGTCTCATGAAATATTTTCCCGATATTCGATAAAATATCGGTATTAAGAGGATTGCCCACTTTTTTCTAACACCGTATTTTCTTATCTTAGAAGCGCCTTTACGTCATCTCCTAGGGGAGTTGGGGAATTATTTCTCTTTTATTTTTCTGTGTGAAGAAGTTATTTTATAAAGAGGTTGTGGTCCAAGATCCCAGCGTCGTTTGACTTACTTCATTTTAAGTTACCAACAATATCTCCATCTCTCTATCTCTGTCTTCTTAAAATTTCAGCCATTCTGCTGAATTAGGAACTTTATTATATTTACTTGTTAGTTTAAAATGATAAACTGTAAATGCAAAATAGATACATACACATTTTTTTAAGAGTAAGTATGTAGTTTCTTGCCCATTCTTCTCCATACGAATACCTTTTACAACAACTGTTACTAAAATCAATTGTTTTTATATACTCGTAAATAGCATTCTAAGGGGCAACTAGAATATTTTATTTTTGTATAACGCTCAATAGTGCCTTTTAATCATCATCATCATCATTTCAGCCGAAAGACGTCCACTGCTGGACATAGGCCTCCCCCAAGTGGCGCCACTTTGACCGGTCCCGTGCGACTCGCATCCAGCGGATCCCCGCAACCTTTACCAGGTCATCGGTCCACCTAGTGGGAAGCCTTCCAACGCAACGTCTTCCGGTTCGCGGTCGCCACTCTAGAACTTTTCGGCCCCATCGGCCATCTGTTCTACGAGCAATGTGCCCTGCCCACTGCCACTTAAGTTTGGCAATTCTTCGGGCTACGTCGGTAACCTTGGTTCTCTTGCGGATATCCTCATTTCTGATTTTATCACGCAAGGAAACTCCGAGCATAGCCCTCTCCATTGCCCTTTGGATGACTTTAAGCCTTCTGATGAGGCCCATTGTGAGCGACTACGTTTTGGTCCCGTATGTAATCACTGGCAACACTGGTCATAGACTTTCGTCTTGAGACACTGCGGTAAGTTGGACGAGAAGATACCACGCAACTTCCCGGACGCTGCCCAGCCGAGTCGGATTCGACGACTGACCTCTTTCTCGAAGTTAGACCTACCTAACTGGACCGTTTGTCCCAGGTAGACATAATAGTCTACAACTTCGAGTGTAGAGTCTCCGATCTTGATAGGAGTGGGTGTTACATGGGCATTCAACATGACCTTGGGTTTGTCCATGTTCATTTTAAGACCCACTCTTTCGGAAGCTCTACTGAGGTCACCGAGCATTGTACTGATGTCCTCCATGGTCTCAGCCATGACCACTATATCGTCGGCAAACCGATGGTGAGAGATGTACTCGCCATTGACGTTGATGCCTAGCCCGCTCCAATCCAGAAACTTGAAGACATCCTCCAATGCAGCGGTGAACAGTTTCGGAGATATGACGTCTCCCTGTCTCACACCTCGCTGCAGAAGGATAGGTTCCGAGGTCTGGTCCTGAAGTCGGACTGACATGGTGGCGTTTCTGTATAGACACTTCAACACCTCGATATACCGATAGTCGATTTGGCACCGTTGGAGAGACTGCAGTACAGCCCAAGTCTCGATCGAATCAAATGCTTTCTCGTAGTCCACAAACGCTAAACAGAGAGGCAGGTTATACTCTTCGGTCTTCTGTATAACCTGCCGCAGCGAATGTATGTGGTCTATGGTGCTAAAGCCTTTTCGGAAACCGGCTTGTTCGGGAGGCTGGAAGTCGTCAAATCTGCGCGTTTTCCACACGCCTTCAGGAGTTCGACCGTAATTCCATCATCACCCGGTGCCTTGTTGTTTTTAAGCTGTTTCAGAGCCATCCTAATCTCGTACAGGCTGACGTCCGGGATGTCTTCGGTATAGTGTCGGGTTAGTCTAGCTCTTGGGTCGTTCGCTAGATCTACAACGGGTTTACTGGTTGACGTGTACCACTGCCCATAGAATCTCTCGATCTCCCTCAGAAGCTCCGGTTTGGCGGACACCATCTTGCCATGGTCGGTCTTCAGTTTCGTGAGCTGGCTCTGCCCAATAGCCAGATCCCTTGCAAATACCTTGGAGCCTTTATTCCTCTCAATGGCGTCTTTAATACGTTCGGTATTAAAGCATTTTTCTGGTCATCATCATCATCATCATCACTACATAATTATAAATTAAAGTTAAACTTATGTTCGTTCGTTCTTCTGAACTACTGGTTCGCTTCTGCAAATTCTTTTAATCATACTAAGCTGCACCTTATGTCTGAGTGCTACAGGCTATATTATATCTTCAAAAATACTAGGGATCCCTAAAAAAACCCGGACAAAGTCGCGGGAAAAAGCTTTTCAGATATAAATAGTACTCCTACACTTACGTTCAAATGCGACGATTAATTTTAAACGATTTCAAAAAAAGAGGTTCCTAATTGTACAAGTATAGAAAATAAAAAGAGTTGTTCCGTACCTACATTTATATCGTGTTGTAATGATTTCTTTTTATAATACGATTTCTTTTCATATTTCAGAGTTGGTCCCATAGTGAAAGTTGCTCATTTTCATCAGTTCTTTCACTGCCTGAAATATTGCAAATGAATTAAAAGTCAGCCTGTATATAACTATATCCGATATTCTTGACCACACATAACTTTTTACAGTGTACTCCGATTTCAATGATTTTTTTCTAGAGGATATTATATATCTCAAAAATGGTCCAATATAAATTTCATATAAATATTCCAAGTTTAAGAGTGGAAATTTAAGGGATTACTTAACTTGTTTGGTATTACCGATTCTTAATTAATTTGAATTAAAAGAAGTAGGCTAAAAAGCGAAGTGAGCTGACCTTTTGGGGCAAAAATAAAAAGTGTTTACACTGATGAGTTGGATTCCCAGGAAGAACATTTTAAGTGTACGGTTTTATGTAAGACTATTGGGTATAATAAAATCCTTCTCGATAAATTGGAAAAGGTCTACCTGAAAGGTACTTTTATTCTTAGTAATGTACTTAGATAATCCTCCACAAAATGTAAACCAATTTTACGTTTTACTAGCGATCTGCCCCGGCTTCGCACAGATAATATCGTCATATTTCAATCAATTTAAACAAAACCTTAACTAATTATACACGTAAACCTTAACCTCATGAAACAGAAAACAGCACAAAAATCCGTTCAGTAGTTTCCGAGTTTATCGCGAACAGACAAACAGACAGCCGCAGCGGGGGACTTTGTTTTATAATACGTAGGGATAAGCCTACTAGTTTCTGCGCGTGACCACACCCGCGACACTCCATAGAAACGAAACGATGTAATTGCCTACACTAATATAAAATAATAGACTATACAGATACGTGCGTGAGTGTGCGTGTCTACGCACCGCGCGAACAAAAACGCAATTTCCAGAGCTAGTCGGTCGACGCGGGGAGAGGTGAGGAACTGTTTCAAAGAGAGGCGGAGCGTATCGCTACTGTACGGTAGTACTCATACTTATACTGTGGCGTGACTGTGTCTGCACAGACTTCAGAATTAAGTCGTTGTCCTAAATTATTCTATGTGTCAATTTATATTAATATCTCACACCAATTTCATTTAATTCCGTTCAGCCGTTTAAGCGTTAAAAATAAAAAACTAAAAATATGGGGCCACTTTGATATATTCACTACCTATCTATTAAACATATGGGACCACTTTGAGGTATACACTACCTATCTATTAAAAAATATAGGACCACTTTGAGGTATACACTACCTATCTATTAAACATATGGGACCACTTTGAGGTATACACTACCTATCTATTAAAAAATATAGGACCACTTTGAGGTATACACTACCTATCTATTAAAAAGTATGGGACCACTTTGAGGTATACACTACCTATCTATTAAAAAATATGGGACCACTTTGAGGTATACACTACCTATCTATTAAAAAATATGGGACCACATTGAAGTATACACTACCTATCTATTAAAAAAATATGGGACCACATTGAAGTATACACTACCTATCTACTGGGTGGCGCAAAAGTAAAGACCCTATTTGGTTCAGCTATAACATTTTTTCTAAATTAGAAAACTAGATTTAGATTTTTTTAAATGTATATTTGTGCCATTAAATTTCGTACCATTAGGATTTAAAGATGATGTCTTTTAAATGGTGACCTCCAGAGTTGATACACATTTGAGCCCTATTTATGACATTTTGCATAACTTGCCGTAACACTTCCTGCGATATGTTCGTTATTTCTTGACGAATGTTTTCTTTTAGAGCTGCGAGAGTCTGTGGCTTGTTCACATACACCCGAGATTTCAAAAAACCCCAAAGAAAGAAGTCTGGACTGGTCAGATCGGGTGATCTTGCAGGCCAAGGCAAATCGCCAAAACGAGAGATAACTCGGCCTGGAAAAGCGTCCCTCACTAAGTCCATAGTGTCGCGCGCTGTGTGTGCCGTAGCGCCGTCTTGTTGAAACCAGATGTGCTCCAGCCCCAATTCGTCCAAACTGGGTATCAAAAACTCACGTAACATGGTTCTGTAGCGTTCTCCAGTGACAGTAATCGCATTGCCTCCAGCGTCTTCGAAAAAATAGGGTCCGATCACTCTGTCAACACAGATGCCACACCATACAGTAACTTTTAGTGGGTGTAGAGGTGTTTCTTGAATAATGCGCGGATTATCAGTGCCCCAGAACCGAGTATTCTGCTTATTGACATGCCCTGAGAGATGGAAATGCGCTTCGTCACTCATAACCAATTTTGAAGGACTCAAATGTGTATCAACTCTGGAGGTCACCATTTAAAAGACATCATCTTTAAATCCTAATGGTACGAAATTTAATGGCACAAATATACATTTAAAAAAATCTAAATCTAGTTTTCTAATTTAGAAAAAATGTTATAGCTGAACCAAATAGGGTCTTTACTTTTGCGCCACCCGTTATTAAAAAATATGGAATCACTTTGAGGTATACACTACCTATCTATTAAAAAAAGAATCATCGAAACTGGACTACACTGTAAATAAATATGTGAGGTTAAATATAAAAATATATATATATACGTATCTAATTTAGAGCCTCCTTCTTTATTTAAAGGCGGTTAAAATATTGTCAAATGTCAAATTTATTCCACAGATAAAAGATTTATACTAGGTATAAACGTTTGGTTAAATTCTCACTTAGTAAGAAAAGATAAACCTCAGTATTAAGAATTCTTAGCACTAACCTACCTACAGTACGTAATTAGTATCTATATTGACCACAAAACCACAAACCTTCGAATTTCGGCTGGCGGCTTGCGTTCTGCGGTTAACACTACTCTATATTTCATTTCACCAATCTGAACGATCATATACAGTATTGATATAGTATAAAGTTCACTTGGAATCTTAGTCAAGACTTCACCTGCATAGCCTTTTAACAACTATGTTAGGGTCGGCTTCCGGTTTAACCGGATGCAGCCATACCAGAATACCAGTGTTAAAAATTCTTTGAATTGTGTTTATGTGAAATATATTTCATTCAAGTAAATAGTCTTTGAAACAATAATAGTCGAAATAAAAAACAAGAACCAAATATTATATGAAACATTTTCTAGGACACGAAATTCTATGAAATTTCTGTCTGCGAAACTAGGGGACACCATTTTGAATACAATGTAGCTGAATAAAATCAGAATCCTAATTTTAACAGTATATTCGAAGTATTGAAATTCGGAATGTCGTTTTTCGGACCGAGAACCCAGCGAGCATTTGATTCTTCGAACATATGAAAATCGGAAAACAAACAAATCGGATTTACGAAATTCGGTAAAATAACTTACGTGATTTTAAATAATAGAGATTAATTATAATTATTAGGTATTATGAAATTCGGACTTTTGAAAATCGGAATATCAAAATTCGGAATAAAATATTTCGGAATATTTGGGTGTTCCCGTTATACACAGAGCGACTGCCTATCTGTAGGTCGATTCTGTAAAATTCAAACAACAACTCGCATGTCACATCGCTATTCACTCTCACTTAAAAAAAACCTCAAAATGACCTTGATATATTTGACATTTTGAATCGGGTTCGAGTGCGGAGTGAGCGTCGAAGTGACGGGGAAATTACCTTAAAGAATACCACTTCTTACGCCATTTCATACTTTATCTGTCAAAATCTCCCTGTCAATTTAGTTTAACTTGCTGACACGCTCGCAAGGGTGGCGCTAGTGTAAAATCGAATTATCAACCGAGTTTTTAGAATGCTAATAAAGAAACTCACAGCGGATTCAAAATTCGAAGTTTAGAATGAGGTCTTACAGAATCACACCCCTGAACTGTACAACCCAGTTACTGGGAAACACTATACCCCTAGACAAAAAACTCGGACTTCCTGGCTTCTGACTAACCATAATGACTTTCAAAGATCTACGAATGGCAGCCGAGATCAACGATTTTACGTGTTTTCCAAGACATGGGAGAGTATCGGTATGACATTGATAGTCTACGGACAGACAATTGCAAGCGTACCACCAGTCTTATCTAGGGGTATCGTGTTACCCAGTAAACGGGCTGTGGAGGTCAGATAGGCAGTCGCTCCATGTGAAACACTTGTATTAATTTCCATCCGGTGAGACTGGGAGTCGATCCCAATATAGTTAGGAAAAGGAAAGGCAGATAATGTTTAGAGGCATTCTATCGAAGTTATATTTTCATGTAAAGGAATCAAAAGAATAATCTCCTGTGGCCCGCAAAACCATACATAAATAACGTCTGTTCCAAATATAGTTAATCCTTTTTCCACGTGGTGACAGATTAACATCGTAATCAAAACGACACTGCGGGGGTGAAAAGTAATAAATAAACGTCAGAAAATATCTCTTCGGTCTGTTTACTCCAGCATTCTGCCACAGAATAATATAAAAGGTTGACTTTATACAACGAGTGGAAAGAAGCGGGCGAACACAGGTATTAGGTGTGACGTGAAAGTCATTGTATTTATTGAAATTAAACCATTTACAGGCACTTTTGAATTGTCAAACAGTCAGTTAGAAAGTTGAAACTAGGCGCTTGTTCCAAAAAGTGGGGTAGGCCTCTATGGAGGCGCGCAAGAAACTCCACGGACATCATTTTAAATAAAGTTCTACAAAATCCTGGTTTCATTATTCTTGTAGTTTCTATGTACCTATACGAGAAAAAAAATGCAGGTGAACAGCAATACAAAACATTTAATAATGTATACTATCTTCTGATATATAAAATTTTCGTGTCACAGTTTTCGTTCCCGTACTCCTCCGAAACGACTTGACCGATTCTGATGAAATTTTTTGTGCATATTGGGTAGGTCTGAGAATAGGCCAACATCTATTTTTCATCCCCTTTTTTCACCCCTTTTTCATCCCCGGTAGATCGGGACAGGACAACGTCTGTCGGGTCAGCTAGTATATATATATATTATAAAATTAAAGAGTTTGTTTGTTTGTTTGGTTGATCGCGCTAATCTCAGGATCTACTGGTTCGAATTGAAAAAATATTTTTGTGTTGGACAGTCCATTTATCGAGAATAGGCCCCATGCGAAGCCGGGTCGTAAAAAAATAAAGATAAAAGCCATGGCAGTTAAGAGATGATCAATCTCTACTGACAGCGCCCGTTCACGAATATGACGTAAAAGTAACGACTACTCAAATAGTTGCAACTACCTATAGACCAGACAATTTGTTGGACTGAACTTTGATTTACTATGCCAGTCGCACTTGCATATGTGAAGGGTGCTTATGTATACATGCGTTAGCGCATGGTATACGCAGCTGATATTCTGTATTAACCATTCTGTGATCTGTATCCATTGAATAATTGAAAGGATACAGTGAAAGCCTTTTAAATCCTGCCACCTGCCATCATTAAATATTTAAAAGGGAAAAAGGGAAGAGAATGTTCTCAAATGGTTTGAAATGATTTTGTGGTGTTGAGAGGATTCTGATTGTATTGTTCACTTTCGAATTGTGTGCACTCACTTGAGTGAGGTGGAGCTAAGAATATTTCCACAGAACTTGTTTATGAACAAGTCTATTTTGGTTCACCAAAAAACTGCCATTAAACTAAAATAGAAGAGAATTTAATATAGTTAAAAACTTGTTGCCAACTTCAAGAAACTTTGACAGATTTTAATATCATTAAAAAGTGTTTTATAAGATTACCGCAGCTAACCACATTTTAAATGAAAACGTCTGGTAAAAAGTCTTTCTATTCGCAAGTCGGTGGCAATACAAAACAACAAGCAAAACCAAAGCCGCCGACTTGCGAATTGAAAGTTATTTGAAGGTGGTTGTCTTTTTTGTTAAAAGGTTTTTTTCGGTTTTTAGTGCCTAAGTACTTCTTATCATACAAATTAATTACGAAACGGTGACACCATAAAAATGTAGTCATTCCTTAATTTTCTACCTTTGGGGGTTATCTTGAAATTTATATGGGACTAAATTTGAGATATACACTATCAATTAAACAAAGAATCATCGAAATCGGACTACACTGAAAACAGTTAAGCATGTTCAAACAAAAAAAAATAAGTAAAAAATAAAAATAAAATTCATAGAATGAAAACTACTGGACCAAACTATATTAAATTTTAGGCGACCAAATGGCAACTATTTTGCATCAAACTAAAGAAGAATCACGTAAATCGGATCATAAATCTCAGCATAATCGGTGTACATACAAAAAAAAAAATACCAATCAAATTGAGAACCTCCTTCTTTTTGAAGTAGGTTAAAAACGCGGGGTATTTTGTAATAAACAGACTCACCTCAAGCTCACTTGACATAAATAAACAGAGGGTGATTTTTACAGTGTAAACCGGCTGATATAATGTTACACCTATAGGTTCATCATCATCTGCCTAGCGTTTTCCCAACTTGTTTGATCAAATCCCTAAGGGATATAGCCAAATCACAGCTGACACAATAACAATTCTGTTAGGTCGTTTCCCTGAAGAAAACAGTAATAATATGGCGGGCTTGTCGCATAAAAAAAGTTCAAAGAACATAGACACACGTTTGCTCCATATTCGTCGGTCTCGCGAGAGAACTTGGTCGGTCTGACTTGGCTACGACCTATTTTAGAAGAAGTAGGTAGTCTAACTCGTGCAATGACCTGAATCATCAAAAAACAAACATTTTGAATTAAATTCAGCGTTTTTAACATTTCCAAAACGTCATTTAATCCTTTTTATTTACGTTCAGATTTTTTTTATGCCCATTTCTTTAAATTATATTTTTTTTTGTGTTTTTAAGTGTTTGATTTTTATAAATAAATCATCAATTCATTTACAGAATAAATCGTTCAAAAAACCCAACCCAAAAAAGTGAAAATCGAAAACAAGTGAAGTGCGATTTAGTGGAACATTTTGTAATATTTTTTTTGTGGTTCTAAATTATGTAAGAATCGTGGAGCTAAATGTCTGAGGGGCCGTCTCGTATACCGTCTGCGTTGGCACCAAAATGCAAGCCGCAGGAAATGTGGGCCGCTATGACGAGGTCCATTGAAATACTGGTTGCTTTCTTCGAATATTATGCACAAAGGTAAGACTAGATCTTAAGATTTTCTTGTTAAAGTCGATTTTCAATCATCAGATAAATCTCAGGGCTCTGTCCAGTCCGTCCATCGTGAACGCGAGCATGATTGAATAATGTTTTGTTTCATCCTACGCAATGTTCAAAAACAAATGGGTGAGTGAGAACACGATAACGTCGCACGAAAATTGGCGCGCGGGGATTTCACACAACTTGTTCCAGGAAGTTACTTACAAGTTTTTGGTAAAAATGTTTTTTATGTAAAATCGAGCACCGACCGACACAAATTGTAAAAGTCACATTGTTTGCTCGGTTTCGAACCCACAACCTCATATGAACGCCTTAACAACTAGGCCATTACGACACTACAGTTTCCGTTCACCAGAGACTAATTTCAGAAATACACTTGTTGGACCGAGATAAGTACCATCCAACTAGTTACGCAGCAGTTTACTTGGTAAGACAGGCTTATCTGTCTCTGTAGGATACTTAATGTCGTTCCTACAAGCATCTGAAGATACATGTTACCCAAACCCGGGTTCTGTAGGCCCAACATTTTGCGATAACGTAAAAATACGTGTCTGTTTATATTAGTTAATTGGTTCACACCAACATCCAACCACTGCCACTCTTGAAAGTCTTGAAAATCATTAGAAAACGCCGAAGAATTAAATCTCGATTAATGTCGGAGAAACCACGGAACAGATAAATAAAGTGAAACTAAACTCTATTTATCTGTTCCGTGGAAGAAACGAATCAAGTATCTTGGATTCCGCAATCAAATGAATCAGAAAAAGACAGTGGGAAAACGATTCAAAAACTAAATATACAAGCCATGGTCACACCCACAACACTCCATATAATTAAACGAAACGATTTAACTACCTACACTACTACCGAAATAACAGACTGTACAAATACGTACGTGTGTGTGCGTGTCTACGCGCCGCTCGAAATAAAAGCAGTTCCGAGAGCACGTTCCACGCGAGAAGAGGTGAGGAACAGTGTTTCGGAGGGGGGTGGGGCGTGTCGCTACTGTACGGTAGTACTGATATTTATACTGTGTCATTGTTGAAATAGCAAAAGACAATCAAATAGCTTGTCATAATTTGACAACCAATCTGTCAGCATTTTTTCTGTTCAAGTAGTAAGGTATTAACTATAGAAAATGACAAAGATAATTATATAGAGAGAGAAACAAAACAATCAAAGTAAAATTCAAAGCATTTATTTTAATTAACCAGTTTACAGGCACTTTTGAACAAGATGTAGGTCAGTAAGTCATACAGTTGAAGCAAGTTGCTCATTCCAAAATGTAGGTAGATCTCTATGGATAAGAACGAGCAAGAAACTCTACGGATACTTTATCTAGTTAAGTTTTCACAAAACCTGGTTACATTTTTACTGTTGCGTCTGTGTTCGATAATAATGAAAGTAAAGAGTAATATAAAACAAATCTAAAAAATCATCAGTGAAGAGATGACCAATCAGAACTGTCAGCGCCTGTTCACGATCATGACGCGTGGATCAGCACCATTTAGCTCAAAACACGCGCCACCGGCAGCGAGTCGATTCTCTCAACCGCCGTGCTCATTCATGTCAAACACATAGTAATAACTTAATAAATGACTAATAGCTTACAAGATAACATTATAATATACCAGTTTAATAAACGCTTCACAGCAATCTAATGTGTTCATTATAACGCATGAACTATTCCAACAATCCTAATACCAGTTACATTTCAACTTACCCCATTAAAGACACACACACACAGGCTAGACAGAAGACAGATCTAATTCAAACACCCTTTGGAGAAGATAAATATCGTCTCATAAATTCTAGAGAAGTTACTATTATCATGGCGCCAGTCGAATAAACATCGCACTGTGGAAAATAAACACACTTGTAGGGAACATTGTTTTAAGACAAAACCTTACCTGCTGTTTGGAGTTAAGTTTACTTAAGAACTGCAGTGTGGATTTTTAGTCTTTATTATTTAGTAAAAGAAAGAAAAGATACTTTTGTACTCAGCTTTTGTAGATAAATAAATTTCGTACAAAATAAAGAAGTAGGTACTGTTATTCTCTCTAAACTCAACTCAACAACAAAAAAAAAACAGAAATTCAAAAAATTCGATGACACCGTTCTATTTTTAACGGACTTCAAAAAGGAGGAAGTTCTCAATTCGGTTGTTTTTTTTTTTATGTATGTACATCGATTACTCCGAGATTTATGATCCGATTTAGGTGAGTCTTCTTTAGTTTGATACGGAATTGTTGCGATTTGGTCCCATAATAAATTAACATTATTTAGCACAGTAGTTTTCATTTTATGATTTTTTTTTTATTTTTTATATATTTATTTTTATGTTTGACCATGCATAACTCTTTTTAGTGTAGTCCGATTTCAATGATTTTTTTTTTACCTCAAATTTGGTCCCTTAAAAATTTCAAGAAAATATTCCACTCCTAAGGGTTGAAAATTAAGGGATGACAGTTTTTTTTTAGTGTCGCCGTTTCGTAATTAATTTGTATGATGAGGTAGGCACTAAAAAGGGTTTTTTTTTTATCAAAAATGACAACCGCCTTCAAAAAATATAAAATAACTTTCAATTCGCAAGTCCGTGGCAATACGAAACAACAAGCAAAACCGAAGCTGCCGACTTGCGAATTGAAAGTTATTTTATACTTTTTGAAGGCGGTTGTCTTTTCAACCGACTTCAAAAAAGGAGGAGGTTATCAATTCGTCTGTATTTTTTTTTATGGGTGTTAGAGAGAACTTTTTTGTTAAAAAATTTTCGAATTGATGTTCAAAGGAGACGTTCAAATTGCAAATTATTATTGATGTTCAAAAAGTGACACCGTTCAGATTTTGAATTAGTTCTGTTCTTTTTTAAACAAATGAGTTCGCTTTCGAATTGTGTGCGCTCACTTGAATGAGGCTCCAAGTGAACTTTACAGAATAGCATCACAATTCAATGTGCCATATTAAGGCCTAGTAATAAAATTGTACTACACCTAGTTAATATTTTAATATTAAAAAGTGGGCTTCATAGAGACATACCAATGGAGATGCCATTAACTTTAAAGCTTCCGTATGAAGAAAATACCTGTTAGAACGTGACATGTTCGCCATTTTGAGGATCAGTTATGAATTATAAGATATTGTGTAGTCGTGTTAAACGCATCGAAGCGCCATCTGTATTCTTTTATTGTAAGTAGAAGAAAAATATGAAAGAAAAAACTAAGAAAGTTGTAAGAAAGCTAAACATTCAAAAATAAACAAAAACAAAAAAAAAATACATAGATGACATATTAATTTCTTCACCAAAAAAATATACATAGATGACGTATTAGTTTCTTCAATTTTTGGAGAATTGGCGCAATTAGTGTAGGTAGGGTAGGTAGGGTATGTAGAGTATGTAGTGTATGTAGGGCAGCTCGGGTAGGTAGGGTATGTAGGGTATGTAGGGTAGGTAGATAGGGACAGGACATCGTCTGTCGGCTCAGCTAGTTTTTTTATAATCTTATGTCAAAATCAATGTAGTAATGTCTGATTAATCTTTCTTCTTCTATCTAATAAAAAAAACTCGTGGTTTAGAGTTTGTTACCGAACTCCTCGGCTTAATCGATTTTTATGTTTTTTTTTTATGGTGGTAAGTCTGATAATGGTCGTAGGCTTTTTTATACTAGGTGATAAAAAATAATGTATTGCCGAGCCAGATAGTTTAATATAATAATTAAATTTTGATAATCATGTACCAAAAAATCATGGCAGGATTTGTACAAAAAAAAATAAAGATGTTTAAAGAGGTTGAAATTCTAATTCTTATATTCTTGGGTATCTAAAGAGTATCTTCGGGTATTTACAATCTATTTTTAAAACCTCGCAAAAAAAAAGTGAATAGTTTAACGAAAAGTTCATTATTTCAGAACGAAACGGCGACTGACAGTAACAGTGACACTGACAGCCCCCGTTTCGCAGTTCTTACTCTGAAATTGCATCGTTTTATGGGAAATAATATCATAAATAATATTTTTTTTTCCACACACTTGTCTGCCAATTTCATAGATCCGTTAACGTCACTTGTCACTTCACACGTCAATGTTAGTTTCTTTTTATGTGTGTTCGGGCATAACTCTGTCATATATAGACGGATTTGCTTTTTTTTGTTCGAAAGGGGTTTATTCCGAAATGGTCCCATATAAATTTTACCAAAATTGATCGAGCCCTTTTTGAGAAAATCAACAATTTCTCAAAAAGAAAACTTAGATAATGTTTTAGTTTCTTCAATCTTTGGAGGATTTACAATCTCTTTTAAGTGTATCGCCGTTTCTTAATGGATTTGGATGTTAAGGCAACACTAAAAAGCGAAAAATAAAAAGGTTTTTCAAAAAAAAAAAAAGAAAACTGCCTTCAAAAGCTAAAAAGTGATAAATAACTTTAGCACAGAACACACATTGTTCTGTGCTAAAGTTATTTATCTCTTTTTAGTTTTAGAAGGCCGTTTTCTTTTTTTTGATACAACTTTTTTTTATAAAAACAGAATGGGCATCGAAGTGAAACGAAACAGTGTTATTTTCATGGGGTTTAAAAATATGGTAAGTACATCAATCTCCTCCTGGTAATGTATTCTTCACATTGAAAGATATTTTAAACCCACAATTTTTTTTTTCATACAAATGAATGTATGGATCTCGCCATGATTAAATTATATAAAACATGCAATTATTAGAATATTTGTACAAATATATTGCTGTGCCCCATCTGGGTTCATGTTGAAGACTTATACTACTTATTTAATATCCTATGCAGTAATAAAAACTATTCGGCCATTTTGTGTCTCAAGGCGGCAGTGTTTTTCGTAATTAAAAGCCGTCCACAGACGCAAGTCAGTAGTTTACTTAGTACAAACTTGTGAAATGTTTCATTGTGTAATGTAGATAGTGTTCTACATGTGACATAGTTGTTTTATGCATCCAGCTGTCTGACCTTCACGTACCTTAGGGAAATCAATGACGTAATACCTACGTTGGCGTTACACAAAACAGGTGTGGCGGTTGTAAAACTTTTTGACATTTTTACGAGGTGTACAGAAACACGAAGTGACTTTTTTGATCGTGCCATATTTTAAAACTTGTGCTCACTTACTGGGAATTTCTTTAAAGGTTTTTTTAGTATTCTAGAGTAGGCTGGCGTTTGACCGCAACTCACCTGGGCCTCGAGTCTGCTATTACGATAGTGTCAGAATGGTCTATCATTGATTTCATAATTGTTGATTTTGACAAGTTTGGTAATCTACTAGTATAATGGCGTCATTATGACTTTCCAATGGTAAACCACTGACACGCCATTGAAAGAAATGATATAGAATGGTAATCCCGTACAAAATGACTACTGAATGACTGACTTAGGCGGTAATCTGCTAAAATTTGGAAAGTTTCTTTGATCAGTGACTTACCATTAGAACGTCATTGTGCAGTCAATGATCGACCATTATGAATTTAGCAGATTACGAACTTTTATCAAAAAGACAATGGGATCGTGTTGGAATGACGAAATTATAAAAATAGCAGACTTGGCCCCCTGATCATAAGTGATGATGCGGCCTAAGGTGGAGCACGCTTGCTTAGGATAAACCAATTCACTCGTGCCTTAAAGATACCCAGATAGCTCAGATTATACTTATAGGGGAACAAAGCGGCGGGCAGTGAATTCCACAGTCTGACAGTTCGCACAATAAAAGTGGAAGCTAAGCGCTTGGTTCGAGACTGTGGAACTTCAACCGTATGGCATTGACGCTTTGCCGTATCACTGCTAGGTATGAAGACATTAAAGGCATTTTATAGTGTGTAAAAAGACACATCATACGAGTATATCCCTTAATTACATGTACTGCTCATTAAACAAATAAACCTTGAACAAAAAAAATATATCTGAAAAACGACTCTTCTTCTATTCTTCTACAAATAATCTACATCTATCTACAAATAAATAAAATTGAAGTGTCTGTTTGTAATGTCAAAATAACAGTTTTTTACTAAATGCATAAGATAGTAAGTACGGTACCTAAACCAAAAAATCAATATTCAAAATTTTTGTCCGTCTATCTGTTTGTTCCGGCTAATCTCTGAAATCTCGTCCGTGTGGTGTCGGACGTAAAGAATAGCACCATCCCATATCTTCCCGTGGGTGTCGTAAGAGGCGACTAAGGGACTCACCAGAGAATGGGCAGCAGCGTTCTCTGTGCCTTTGTACAACCATACTGCGATCGCCAATCCGCCTACCAAGCGTGGCGATTATGGCAAAACCCTCCCTTGGGGAGGACTATGTCCAGCAGTGGACGTCTTTCGGCTGAAATTATGATAATGATGAATCTCTGAAATGGCTCGACTTATTTTGACGGGCCTATCACTGGCAGATAGCTGATGTAATAAGGAATAATTACAATTTTATAATTAAAGACAAGAAAAAAAAACAATTAAAACCCTTCTGGTTACCAACAATCACGCGGACAAAGTCATCAGCAAGCCAATTAGAATAATAATTGGCTTGCGTTTGACCGCAACTCACCCATCTTAAGTGACGATGCGGCCTAAGGTGGAGCACGCTTGTCTAGTATGAACCGGTTCACTCGTGCCTTGAATATACTCAGATTATACTTATAATAAATTATACTTGATTAAATTTTTGATGTGGCAATCACTGTTTATGTATGTAATAGCGTAAAATTGAACACATGCAGAACATTGTTTTTATAAGCGCAGTTCAGAGGTTGTGGGAGCGTTAAAACTTTAGTTTTAACAGTAAAATAAAAAAAAATGAAAGGCTCATGACCAAGTAAAAGCTACGCTTGCTGCGGTCTATCTATGAATGGGTGACAATCCATTTCATACCGAGTAACGTCTATGCCTTAGAAAGCACGTAAAGCCGTTGGTCCAGGCTGTCATTCCTACATGACAGCTCGTCATGGGTGACAGAAGCCAGAAAGTCTGACAACCAGTCTTATCGTGCTACTCAGTAACTGAGTTGTAAAGGTCAGATAGGCAGACGCTCCATTTAAAACACTGGTATTCAGTTAAATCTGCTGCTGGAAAAGACTAGGCAGATGATGAGTATATACAATTCAATACTAGTCTATTTCCAACAATAGGTATCCATACTTCTATAAATACTAATATTATAAAGAGTTAACATTTGCTTGTCTGTAGGGGGTAACCTCCGCAACTACTCATCCAATTTCAAAAACTCTTTCACCAATAGGAAGCTACCCTATTCCTTAGTGCTGTACGTTATTTAAAATTGTCAAAAATGGCATCCGTAAGAAAATCCAAGCAAACGAAGTCGCGGGCAAAGTGATAGTTAAGTATGAAGACACTAAATTAATACCCCAATTAATGTAATATACCACCACTATTAGCAACATACAGTTTCCGCTATTATATTTCCACCGAATAAAACCATTACACATTTTAAACGTCTTATTCTAAAGCTTTATTCATATAGAAACTTAACAACTAGCCTTAAAGTCCATTTCAGAAGTTAGGCCAACGACTGGAATCTCCATCCGTGTGAAAAATCCATTAAATGGACTCGAGTTATAGTAGTATAAGGCCGTCTGTCCATTGAAGCAGAGCAAGGGGAATTTGAATCAATAGAATTTGATAGAAATCACGTCTAGGATCTGCTCCGCTTCAGTGTGTACACTGTTGTTGAGGGTGGGGTGGGGGGGTATTTTACCAAAAAAAATAATTAGTCCGTCAGTTAGATTATCGAAAAATGTTAGATACGTATTTTTTGTTTTATCAAATCAATAAAAACTGACGAAGATAAAACGCATCATAGATCATGAGTGGGGATTTGTGACGTCACTTCACCAGTAAAAGTGTACTGACATAGTGACGTCACACGAGTTTTCGACGCACTGTATCGTCTTAATTTTTTGTTTACATGAAAAAAGAAAAAACACGTGTCCAATATTTTTTGGAAATCTACTAGCTGATACCCGCGACTTCGTCCGCGTGATCGTCGGTTATCAGCGGGGTTTTTTCGTTTGCGCGGTACCCTAATATTTTTATGAAATAAAAGTAAGTTGTGTTAGCCTAACTTACTCCTTATAACATCAGTTACCTGCCAGTGAAAGTCCCGTCAAAATTGATCTAGCTGTTTCAGAGATTACAAAACATATACAGAGAGACAGACAGACTAAAATTTAATAAACATATTTTTTGTGGTATGTACCATATACATTCAAGTAACTATTTCGTAAAAAGCTTTTATTTTGACATTACAGACATGCACTTTAATTTTACTTATTTTTATAGATGTATAAACAGATATAATTACAAAGGTTCTATTAAAAGGGAAGAGAACACGTTTGGATACCTTGAAGCATACTTTTTATTTCGCACCAGTTAATGCTGTCTCTTTCTAGTAACAGCATTTTCCCAAGACAACATAACCTGGTTCATCTATGCCTATACTAATATTATAAAGAAAAAAAAAATGGTTATCTGAACGTTTGTTTGTGATGAATAAACTCACACACTCACACGCTCACTATACTTAGATAATCAATTTTAAAAATTTCTTCACTATGTTAAGATACATTATGAGTGAGTAACATAGATATTTTATTTAAAAAAGAATTGGGATCTAGAAAATTCACGCTATTCAGTGCTAGTTTCATTATAATTCTTTTTTCTTGGATACATTATTTCCAATACGTCGGGGTTACCGAGTTTACCTATAGTATAAAATTAAATGTGTTGACACTATTACTTTTAAATTCGTTGTGGATAGAAAATGCCGCGAAAGTTGCTCTCATTTATTTTGCATAAATATTTTCAGAATAATGATTACAACGAAAAAAAAAATGATTATTCACACTAAACTATTTGCCTTTTACCAAAACCCTTCGCTGTAACGTTTTAATAAAGAGGAATGTCGCAGATAGTTTTATTTACCTTAATAGCCTAATACGCTTGCGTTTAAACGCAACTCACCTTATGTTAAGTGATGATGCTTCCTAAGATGGGGCACGCTTGCCTAGGATGAACCGGTTCTCTCGTGCCTTGAAGATACCCAGAAGATACTTATTGGGGCACAGAGAGGCGGGCAATGAATTCCACGGTCTACCAGTTCGCACAATAAATGTGGAATCAAAGCGCTTGGTTCGAGACCGTGGAATTACAACTATATAGCGGTGACGCTTCGCCGTAATTATATTTTAGTGTACGCCTACAATTTAACAAAGTTTTTAGATAAATAAACTAAAAACATTTTCTACCTATTTATAGCATCATCATATGTCATTGTCATACCAGAGAAAGAATCTGACACGTCTCATGCGACAAGGACACTATTCGCATGGGCCCATCGCTCTTATTCGCATACTGCTTCAATGGATATGCACCCTTAAGCTGCCATATTGGTACGAGTTTTCATTTTTGAATCGGTCATGCAGAACTTTCGGTATGAATAAAGTTATCCTCTTTTTCTTATTGAGTGCGCTGTAAATGTTGAATATTTTCATGTAACCGAATGGCATTCTGAAATAGGTATGAAAATGCGTTTTCGAGAATTGAAATTCGATGAACGTATTCCTATAACATTATATACGTTTTGATGGAGTATCTATCCACCACAATATGTTTCTAAAGCTATAATAATAATAATACAACTGCGAGGGAGGCGCGGGCGAGGGTAGAGGTGGTAGACGTGGCGGAAGAGTATCCAGCTTGAAACACGTACACACTTCCATGATGGAGGTATGGACCAACCACCGACTCTATTAAAGTTAGGGCGTCGGCTTATTTCAATAGCCTCACGTCGGACGAACCCCGGCAACACAGTGAGTTAATCCGTTGTTCTCAATCTACAATGTGTAACAATCACGTTTCGTTTAATGAATTTACAAAATGCTTTGAAATTGGGGCATCCAGCTGATCTGCTAGGGCCTTCAGAATGCTATTGGAACTGCCACGCACTCTAGTAAGTAATGAAGCAGTCCTTTTCCTTCTAATTGCGTAAAAGCCATCAACTCCCACTTCTGTGAACATAACGGAAGCACTACAGTAACACGGCAGTCGACCATGGAGGTCAAGCATAATGAAGATTAGCCAGGTACGTAGGAGATACTATAGTGCACAAATTTGTGTGTAATCACAAGTACACTTCCTCCTCTACCCTCACTCTCCTAGTCTAATGGGTAGGCAATCCAACACGACCGATGGCTTTACATACTTCCGAGGCACTCCACACCACAAAAAGTCAAAGTCAAAGTCAAATCATTTATTTCAATTAGACCATTAAAAGGCATTTTTGGACGTCATATTGTAAAATTTGAATATAGTTGCCCATTCCAAATGGTAGTTTCGTATGAAGAAGAATGGGAAAGAAAATTAAAAAAAAGGGTGTTTACAATATTTTCATTTACAAGAGTGATTATGTTATGTGAATACGATGTACCTTGTATAAAAATCACTATATTATGGTATGTACCAATGTAACACCGATTTCCAATATCCAGTCACTGAGAAATTCTTGACGGAAAACCCAATAACACACCTACCAACCCCGAACCCAGAACTCCATTTCTGCAGTGGCATTTGCGACCACTAGACCAATAGTGCTGTTGGTTCCTCATGTACCCATTGCAAGCTATATCTAAGTTTCTCTGTAACGCAACAGCGTTATTGTGTATAATTGATAGACCACTACCATTTTCCACGCTGCTGGTATAATATGTATGGTAGGTAGGTAGGTATACATGCTTACCTACACCGGGGTAGATGAACGATCCTATTAAAGCTTAACGATGTGATACACATGGGTAGGTAGGATGACTAGCTATTTTATTAATATCCTGCAGATTTTTTATACAGACTTTATTTCTGACTCGCTGATTTATCTTCGCCCGCGTGGTTTTTTTTTGCGCGCTACCCTATTTTTTTAAAAGTACCTACGTTACTCCTTATAATATCAGCTATGTGCCAGTGAAATTCCCGTCAAAATCGGTCCAGTCATTTTAGAGATTAGACGGAACAAACAGACAGACAGAAATATTAAAATTAGTTTTTTTTTGTAAAAAGCTATTATTTAAACATTTCAGAGAGATACTTCAATTTTATTTGATTGGATGTAAAGATTTATTTCTTCTTACTATCCGTCGGTCCATAAGGATAGTTAGAAACCAGAAAGTCTGACAAACAGCCGTTAGGTCCGGCTGTCATTCGTAGATCTTTGACAGTTTAAAGATCTGCAAATGACAGCTGGGGCCAACGACTAGTAACTATTATCTTATATTACTTCTTTGCTATCGACACACCTATAGACAGTTCTTTTTTTTATTTTTTTCGTTTTCTTTTTTTTTGCACACTTGATTTCCCTGTCACTTTGACATTGGCAGAATTGTCGACATCGGCATTGCTTGCCATATTATAAAAATAGAATAGAATAGAATCTTATATTACATTTATAAATTATTCGTCATCGTACCCGACACTACATCACAGAAGGCCAAAATGATACATAGCTGTTAAACCCTAATATGGCACTGGATCTATTTTTCACGAGATTGCGTAAGACGCGGTAACTTCACAGGCGGCTGGGTTCCGCACAATAAGATATTATAAATGTCTATGCTATTTATCTTTTAGTAAGGTAATAGGATTTTATTTTATTGTAGGTATTTTTTTCTAGTCTCTTGTGGGTTAAGGGAATAGATAGTACATACTAAAGATTTATAATACTTTCTAAGACTGCACTATTTTAGTACTACTTTGTCTGTAATTGATAGCTATCTCACCTGTTGATTATATAGGTATATTTTTTTTATTATCAAATAGGCTTGCGTTTGACCGCAATTCACCTGATCTTAAATGATAATGCGGCCTAAGTTGGAACACACTTGCCTAGGATGAATAGGTTCACTTGTGCCTTGAAGATACCCAGATTAAACTTATCAGGGAATAGAGAGGGGGGCAGCGAATTCCACAGTCTGGCAGTTCGCACAATAAATGTGGAGTCTAAGCGCTTGGTTAGAGACCGTAGAACTTCAACCATATAGCGGTGACGCTTCGCCGTATCTCTGCTCGTCCGATGATGGAACCATCAACCATCAACCACCACCATATTATAAAGTTTACTTGGAAACTCACTCAAGTGAGTGCACACAATTCGGAAGCGAACTCTTTCGTTTCTTTTTTAAGACACCGTTCGAATTTCGAACGAATGTTTAGAGAATAATACTCTTTTTTTTAATTTAAGAATATGAAATAACTGGGCAATCACCATGCAATATTTATTAACACTATTTTTCATTTTATTATTTTGTAAAAAGAAGTTTCTTATATACCCTTGAAGATTTAACTTTCTTTCTATGAAAATTTTAATTGGCTACCTTCCCTATTACGGACGAACATACAGACTGCAGAGTCTTAGGAATACCGCACTCTTGAAATACGGAACCTTAAAAATCACCACTCTCTAGTCTTGCCATAACTCCGTTCCCGATATTTATCATCTAATTTAACTTTATTTACTTCCAAAGTTAAAACAACGCACAAAACTCATTACACATCTTATCTAAAGTAGGTATAATATAAAAGATAAGATCACACTTAAACGTTTTAGTCATAAACTTTACCTTTAAATGTATATAAAGGCTTTTTAAGACAGAAATTATTATCTGTTGTGGAATGATTTTCGCTTTCGATAAAAGATTAGACGTATACCTTACCAAATACTTTCGGGTATTTGAAAATGGTTCTTAAAGTGTTAAAAATAAAGAGCAGCTTATCAAAAATATCAGCACGCTGAAGTGGAAGTGGGCCAGCCATATCTGCAGATGGACAGACGGTAAATGGAGCAGACACACTTAAGAGCGGAGACCGCGTTTGGACAAGCGTAGTGTGGGACGTCCTTTTTTTAATAAATCCTCATGGACTACCTACATCGTGGGGGTGACGGAGAGACATGCTGGACTTACCGACTAAAACCACTGCGATGTTCCACCTCTGCCTATGACCGGGGGTGCGGGATTTGCATAAGCATTCACCGCTCCCCCGACAGGCCTTGATCTGCTGTTCTTCAGCAGATCCCACCTCCCCGTGCGGCCATTCCCATAACGACCGCACACACTCTCGAGTGGCGCACGTGGAACACTGCGCCGCCAACTCGGGCCTATCTGGTCGGACGACGGACGAGTGTCATGTGGAACGCCTTGCGGCACGATGGCCCGAGGACTTCAAGAAGGTGGCTGGCTGCGGATGTATGCAGGCTACCGAAGACCGGGTTGGCTGGCGATCTCTGAGGGAGGCCTACGTTAAGTAATTTACGGCAATTTTGGCTGATATGATAATGATGGTGAAAGATGAAAACCGTTGCCCCACACTACGAACTACTCCTGTTTCGTGGGTGCGTTTACAAACTTATAAACTCGCATACACAAACAGCCAGACCCAAAACCCAATCGCTCAGCCAGATTACATCAACTGTGCCGTCAGTGACTAGAATGTATTGTCATCATCATCATCGTGACAACCATTAGAAGCCCACTGCTGGGCATAGGTCTCGAGGTTCAGCCGTATCACCATGCTTGACCGATGCATGTTGGCGATCGCAGTAGGTGTATGGTTACTCAAAAGGATGCTGCTGCCCATCTTCTGGTCAATATTCCTCTGTCGCCTTCTACGACACCCAAGGGTAGGAATAGGATGGTCACGGCTTTGTCAAAGGCTAAAGCCAGGTTTCTCAAAAATTTATATTTTTTCCTGTATACCAAATTCCAATCAAATTCCAATGTTTTCTCCATTGTTTGTCTTTTTTTTTGTATATCCGTGTAAATATTTATTTACAGTAGTATATATGTAGTCTGATGTTATATTTATATAGTATTTATATTATATTATTATATTTATAGTATTTTTTTTATACCCTTATAGTTTAGCTTAGTCTTAATTTAATTATTTTTTCTGTTACACCTACCACTGTTTGTCTCTGCATCACCCAAAGGTTGACTGGTAGAAAATGCCTATGGCATTAAGTCCGCCTCTGTACATTGTGCTTGAAGTGTTAATAAATAAATAAATAAATAAATTGTTCGACAGTACATGGCCAAGGGAGGGAGGAGGAAGTTGTGGGATTATCATTGTGTTATAAGAACATTAGGTCTTTCGGGTTGTGGTCATCAAACAAATGGGCGGGTGGATGGCATACAATACGATGATAATTTCACCCAAACCCATGCCCTTTAGAAGAAACAGTACCATTACGGTCCGAAGCGGTTTAGGTACGTGATAACACACAATGTCAAGATATTATTCGTGTTTGCTCTCAACAGAATTCGTGATCGCTAAATTAAATCCTCGAACGCACAGTAGAGGCGATGTTTTAATTCTTATATAAATTATTTCGCTTTACTATTTAATTTATTGCGAGAGGCATAAATGCGAGTGGCACCAGACAACCTACAACCGTACCATGTAGCGTAAAATACTAGGAGGGCTGCCCCCTAATAAAGGTAGAAGACGATAGCCAACTGTCCAGTATAGTCCCACTCCATTTATCAAACCCCTCCTTGCGTCGTTTCCCTATTGCTGGGGGTTGTGACCCATCAGGGAACCAACTTTCCACGGACGATAGTGTGCTCCGGCTTTCAGCAACCGCTTCAGCAACATTTATGTTGTGTGTGGTGCGTATCTGGTCATTCCAGTGCATTAGAACCCATCCTCTAGGTCGCTTGCCTTACATTTTCCCGGTAACTATACGTTTCTAGAGGTTATCACCGGGCGTACAAGCGATGTGACCAAAGAACTCAAAGATTCTCCGCAGCCATCAGTTGAAGAGCCTCGGCTTTTTGTCCCGTTTGTCTCTTTGAGGTGCAATTGGTTGTTTCTAAGTGCTGTTAAGGGAATCCAGAACATCTTCCTCCAGCACCACAATTCAAAGGCCAGTTCAAATACCAAAGACCCGCTTTCAAAAACGAAAAAGTGATACCTAAATAACACTCAAATCAAATCAAATCAAATTTATTCGTAAATGTAGGTCACTTATCCCTTTTTAGGTTTTGATTTTTGTCGGTGGTCGTTTTTGTAAAAATAGCTTTTTTTTGCATTGAAGTACCTCCATAACATCCAAATCCATTAAGAAACGGCAACAGAGTTAAAACAGATTGAAAGTACTCCATAGATTGGAGAAACCAAAATGTCATCTATGTATTTTTTTTGGGTTTTTATGGGACCAACCCTGAAGCAAACTCTATCCATTAAAAAAGAATGTTCAAAATGATTTTATATTTTCCGAAGAAATTACGTAACTAAAATTCAAAAAAATCATACAGGCGAATTGATAACCGAACCGAATTGAAGTCGGATAAAAGGTGGTAGAACTTTTCTCTATTAATCCATAAACAAATTCTAACACCTCTATTTAATCGAAAAGAGTTTACTTTCCTATTTATTCGATACCGAGTCGCGAAACACGGAAACGTTCTGACACATGCAACTTTTCCAAGATGGTGACTGCTAGGAAATAGAAACGTCAAATAGTTGCGTCGAAGCGGGAATGTTTATAATTAACTTGATTTAATGCAAAGGAAATGTCGATATGGTTCAGTGGTTGAGGTACCTGTTTGAGCACACACTTGACTATAATATCTCTTACGTACGTTACGGCTTGTCCCGATAGAGATTGTCCGCGAAGACCGAAATTCGATCGAGAAAATATTATTAAGATCTACCTTTTATACCTGATACCTAAAAAAGTATCTAGCATTGAATGCAGGGCCGGATTAACCATGTTGAGGCCCCAGGGCAATGCAATTCACAGGGTCCCTTAACCCTTTTCTAACTTCCTAAAATACATATTTTCTACCACAATTAATAATATTTATGCATTATTTTTACTACATTACGTGTTCCTTTTTTAACATTTTGTTTTTTTTTATATAGCTTGCGTTTGACCGCAACTCACCTGACCTTAAGTGGGGCTCTGGCCTAAGGGGGCCCCCAGACAACCTAACCTACATTAAGGATAATCCGCCCCTGATTGAATCTATAAAGTTCGAATACCTTCTTAAATACATATTGCGTCATCTATTCCCAAAATTTCAACTTAGCTTAAATGACGTATCTCAAACGACTCTACGATCCTGGATCACACATATAATGTCATAAATTGATGTCACAAATAGACGTCATTAACAAATTGTCGTGCGGAGCGAGCAATTTAGTAAATTCTGTCGTTTGATCCAAATTGTAGTAATTATGTCAATTACACCCCATTCTCGCTGGCTGAAAGGCGTGTAAACCGTATAACTGATTCATTATAGGTATTCATGCTGTACCACTTGTTTGTGTATGGGTAATGGGTAGACTAACTACGTATTCTATTCTTTTCTATTCTAGATGCAAAGAGAATATAACCATGATATCACCACCAAACAATTGACATACTTTTTATAAGCGTCCGTATGGTGTCGGTCGTTAAGAATAGCACCATCCTATATCTTCCCGTGGGTGTCGTAAGAGGCGACTAAGACCAGAGAATGAGCAGCAGCGTTCTCTGTGCCTTTATAACAACCATACTGCGATCGCCAACCCGCCTGCCAAGCGTGGCGATTATGGCACCCCCCCCCCCCCCCTTTTTGGGGAAGGCCTATGTCCAGCAGTGGACGTCTTTCGGCTGAAATGATGATGACGAAATGATGACTTTTTATAACCTGTCAAAACGTGATTCCTGCATAGATTTTAATAAGTATAAATTGCTTTATACTTATTACGCTACTTGTACTAAAACAATTCAAATTGTTTTAACTTATCTTTGAAATAAAATGTTTTGCATTTCTGCTTCTACGATCCTCTTTTTTCTAATGCTATTAGCTACCGATAACAATAAATGCATTTTAAAAAGTAAAACTTCTTTACGCACGCTTGACTTGGGGAGTAAGCTGGTGAATGCGTTACGAGAGCGTTAGGAAAAGTGTGATCGAGCGAGGCGAATGGAAGTTGAGAGGGAGATATAAGTTAGTGAAGATAAAAAGAGAGAGAGAGCTACGTTTCGTATATTACTGCAGGGGGAAAAGAGACAGATGCGAGCACACATTTTCTTTCTCTCTTTCTCTCATAACTAGTTGCAAACGGATACATACATAATATAGATGAAGCTAAAGAAGTTTTACTTTAGTCGTGTAGTCTAAAGCACACTCGTATTTTTTATTTTAATATAATTTCCCACCTGTAAACTCTACACTCTCTAAACTCTACTTCGATCCTGCCATCTCAAAATAAATTAAATAAATAAAAAACATTTTCTATGCTGGCAAACCATTTTCCTTCTAACCTCTATCGACAAGCTTTCACCATAAATTAATAGTGAGGTGCCTTCAATATATTTTGTTATCGATAGGTATTCAATGTATTGACCCGTAGAAAATAGTGTTACGTTGGGATCATTGTGTAGGGGTGGCCAAGATTGATAAATTATCGATAAATACGTATTATGACGTGGATTCCAAGAGGTGTGAAGACTTATTACACAAGCTATGGAAGTTTTTAGTTTGAGTTATTTTTGCCGGCGTCAGAAAAATAGACCATGGGTATATATCTTAAATAAAATAAAGATATGGCGACATCTCACACACGGTAATCTAACCCCAAACTAGGCAGACCCTGTACTTATGGAGGTCAGATAGCTGATATACCTACTCGTACGTAGAAAAATACATAAATATATACGTATATAGATAGACAACAACCAGACACAAGGCAAACACAAGTGCTCATCACGCAAATGTTTGCCCTGGGCGGGATTTGAACCCGCGATCCTGTGCCTCGGAGGCAGGTATACTAGGTACCAACTAGTGTTACGTTGGGACAGAACGGTTAATTATGGGAAGAAAAGTATTGAATTTGAAGGGGTATGTGCAATAAAATACCGATGGAAATAAAAGAAACTAAAAGTATCGCTAGTTTTAAAAAAATGCTAAAATCCTATATTATAAAATATAAAAAATATCAGAAAAGCCGTCATTGTAGCATACCAGAGCGGGGATAAAATAGCATTTCATCCTCTAGGGGAAAAAGTTTTTTTTTTTCATTTTTGTGTGTCAAATATGACAGTGAGCCTACAAAAACGGAAAAGTCTTTAGTCATAAGTAGAATAATCATGAATAAAGACTCGACTTATTACTGTTTCATAAAAAAAGAACCTCATTTTAATTTTGAAAATGGAACTAAATCGGCGATCTCTGGTAGAATGCATGCAATGTGTTGCGGCTACAGAAGAAACAAAAAAAAGACATTGCCGCAAAATCTTTATAATTTTTCTCTAATTGTAAATTGAATTGGTAGTGACCGTAATTAATTTCTCGCAATCGTAGTGAAAAAACTATTAAGAAACTAACACCAGTATATTGGTGTAAGTACTTCCGCTGTTTTGCACTGCATGCCACATCTAGTAACAAATCTGTACCTCTATCCATGTTCACTTGGTTGGTGATAGATGTTTTTGTGACCGCCTACCTACATATATTTTATTTGTTCTTTTTTATCAAGTAACTTTTAACGCTGTCTCTGTACGTTTATATTTGTTTAATTGTTTCTCAGTACGTGAATTATTGTTAAGGGCGCGTATTTGATTTAGCGCAACCAAAATCTAAACGATTGCTAGAACGGCGTAGCAGCATTAACACACACTAGTACAATACAATGGCACAGAATACTTAATAGTACTACGTAATGGTCAGTTTGTGTGCATCAGAAAAAAAATACGCACGAAATAAGCACGTATCATTGAAATTGATCGGCAAACGACAGCGCGCGATGTTTTTCAGTGCTTTTTAAAATAATTGTCTAAAATAAATGAGTTCGTACACGGAACTGAAAAAAAAATTGTGTATGTTGAGTATAACCTTTATTTTCATAAAAATAAAGGTTATATATACTGGTGAAAAAAAATTGTTGAAGTGAACCGATTTTGTACTTTTTTAATACTGTTTTTTAATATCTAATAGTAACATTTTCGTAATTTTGGCTCTGTAATGTACTTTGAGACTCTATATCCTGTTGGAAAAACGCATAAAACATAATATTTTGGCGTAATGTAATGATTGTATTCGTCCTGAGCGTTAACTCTGACGTCTATTTTCGTAAAACGCTATGAAAGGATTGTCTTCGCTTTAAAAAACCATACTTAAAAATTATACTTTTACTCTGTAGTTCCCTAAAGCAAGACTTAATCTTTCTAAAACTGTAATTGTCTTTAATTAATCTGCTCACATCATTACGATATTGCTCTGGCCAAAACGCGAAAACATGAAGTTTTCGTCACGAATCGAATACACGCTCTTAATTCTTATGAGAACATAAAGTTCTTAAACCACAACTAGGCTAAGGAGCCGTCAATGGAATATATATTATACAGACAGAGCGTTCTCTATCCAGCTGTGTAGTAAATACGAGGCAGTAAAGTGCGAGGGAGACAAAGCGATCGTGCAGCCAGTAGTTATCTCTTTCTAGAACTATGATTGGTCATGTCACAACCTTACAGAAGCGGATGCTTTGTGGTGCCGTTTTTTTTTTTCGTGTCAGTATTCTCCAAAAATTTTTACGTACCTACTACAAGACCTCAACTTGAACTCTTACGGTTCCGGGACGATATATAATTATAACGTGTTAAGAGGACGTTGGAGTGATTCTTCAATCAAAGAGGGACTCTGTCACTCTATTATAGAATAGTTCGTCAGCCTCAGGTGACTGTAGGCTAAACAGTGCCTTGTCATATAAAAAACATAGTAACGCTTTTAAATACGAAAATTATTAGTTCCTTACTCTTTCTAATCTATATTAATAATATCAATAAAATAGGGCTTAAAGGGCAATTAACTTTGTACGCAGACGACACATGTCTATTTTATTTCAATGAATCCATACATAATATTATAACGGACGCACAAAACGACCTTGATCTGTTGAACGAATGGCTAAAATATAATTTACTCACTATTAACGCCGCAAAAACATCATATATGATTTTCTGTGCCAAAAACAAACCGTTACCGGAATTTACACCACTCACAGTAGATAAAGTAGTTCTTAAACGATCCACCTATGAAAAATATTTAGGATTACATGTAGACGACAAACTCACTTGGAAACTTCACATCAACCATATCAAAACAAAGTTAATGTCATTACTAGCAGCATTACGTAAAGTTTCAAACTGCATTCCAAAAAAAGTACGTAAAATAATATACAACTCCCTGGTTAAATCTCACCTTGAATATTTGATTGAATTATGGGGGTCAGCCGCGAAAACTTACCTAGACCCACTACAAAGAACACAAAACAAAATCATAAAAACACTATTTCACTATCATTATTTAACTCCGACAAGAATACTATACAAATGACCAAACTATTCAATATAAAGCATATATACACATACTGCACTTGCGTCCTTATTAAAAAAATCATCACCAAGTCTGTTCAATCAAACATACAACTACATAAGAAAAACATAACATACAACTTAAGGAATAAAAACAAAATCCAGTTGAAACCGGCGCAAGCGCGTACTAATTATGGCAAAAAAACGATTTTGGTTGAAGGAGTACGGCTGTTCAATAGTTTGCCGGAAGATATAAAAAAAAGTGACAATGTAAACACATTTAAACATAGATTAAGGCAATACATCACAACGCTTGAAATAACATAAAAAAGAATAAGTACTTATGCTAATACAATGTTTCCAACACCCTAGAGGTAACTAATATTAATAATTATAAGCACATATATGTATCTCATTTTAAGCGAACTGTTATTTAAGTTCTTATGAGAAATAAAGTTCTTTAAACCCAAAAGGTTCTAGACAGGAGTGTTTAGACGAAACATTTAGCCAATGCTTTCGACCAGCACACCATATGCATGCAACGTTTATACGAGTAAGTACCTAATATCAAGGGTGTGTGATCAAGAAGATTATAGATAAAAGTGGTGGCAACACTCTAAATACCTAAGTCAAACCAACTGTGGGCAGACGCTCTCTTTCTGAATGCATACATAAGATCATAAAGAAAACACATATCACTGTCTCGTTCTTATGTATGTGTTCAGAGTGTTGCCTCCTCTTTTTTTACCTATAAGCTTTTTGTGTCTGATGGACACGCGCTGTCAAAGTCAAAGTTTACACGTCGGCTTTGACAGCGCGTGTACATTTAAAACTACACCACTACGGCGGAGGACATCGTCGAGTACGTGCGCCGAAAGACCAACTACACGCCGAGAGTGCAGCTGTTGGACTCGCATCGCAACGTCAACTTCAGGGCGTTTGTGGTGCGGCTACCAACGTGTTATCTGCAGCTCGTCATGGTGGAGGACTTTTGGCCGAAGGGTGTGGTGTTCCGTCGCTTCCGCGGACAAGTGCCACACGATCGCACAGTGAAGTGAAGTAACTAACATAGGCATAAGATACTATACCTACTAACAAGTAATGTAATTTAGTTATGTATGTTAGTCTATAAGGTAAATATTGTATGGGTGTTGTTGTATTGTCTTGTTGTTGGGTTGTGTGTTTTAAATGATTATTATTATTAATATTATTAAAACAAAGTCTGGTTATATTTCAGTCAATAGTTTATACTCTTTAAAATTTTGTACCTACATAAGATTATTCTCTGCATGACAATAGGCAATTTTCCCTAAAGAGCAAATGTATTAAACAAGAAACTACTGACCTCAAAATAACATAACTGTGACCTGTCCTAGATAACCCTTAGATAAGACTAAGGTCTAATCAAGACATTAGTATGACACCGAATGTTTTCATAATTTTGTTGACTAAAGAAAATTCTTATACAATCAGGGAACATAATCCTTGAAACGGCAAAGTAAAGCTGTAGATTTGGTTTCTAGATCGCTTTTGGAACTTAGATAGAACTTATTTTAAGAAAACAGATAAGAATTTTAACTATAAATAGACTATAAATATAAGCTTGGCTTGGCTTTGGTTACTGCATAATTTTAAATAAATATTCCGTATAGTGTCGGACGTAAAGAATAGCACCATCCTATATCTTCCCGTGGGTGTCGTAAGAGGCGACCAAGGGACTCACCAGAGAATGGGCAGCAGCGTTCTCTGTGCCTTTGTTACAACTATACTGCGATCGCCAGCCCGCCTGCCAAGCGTGGCGATTATGGCAAAACCCCCCCTTCGGGGGAGGCCTATGTCCAGCAGTGGACGTCTTTCGGCTGAAATGATGATGACGATAATTTTAAATTGAAGTCCTGCTTTGATTCATCATCATCTGTCTAGCCTTTTCCCAACTACATTGGGGTCGGCTTCCAGTCTAACCGGATGCAGCTGAATACCAGTGTTACATGGAGCGATTGCCTATCGGACCTCCACAACCCAGTTCGACTGCCACAGATCCACGAATGGCAGTTGGGACAAACGGTTTTACGTACTTTCCGAGGCGCGGAGGAAACTCGGTTGAATTGGATGGTCACCCATCCACAGACCGACCGCGGCAAGCGTAGTTTAACCTTTGACCGATCGATCTCAACTTACTTGAATGTAGCTATTTATTGTTTCTTTAATTTTTTTTTCAGGCTGTATTTTCCATCTACAGGGCAAAGGCCTTTTAACTCTTCATCCATTCCTCTGTATCGAGGACTATTTGGGACCAGTCTTTGTCAAAAGAGTCTAGATCATCCCGCCACCTCTGCCTGGACTAGCCGCGGTGTCATGTAAAGGGACCCATTGGGTCACGCGTGTGGCCCAAAGATTTAATCACAATCGCGTTTTTTTTTTAATTGCAATAAATTAAAAACTTATTTTTATATTTATTTATTATTGAGGTACATCAACAACACAAACACAAACATTTACAAATAACAGAGAACAGAGGCATGGACTAGTGTACGTCAATTACAGACATGCACAGCATTCACAACACATTGGTAAAAAATAATGTTTATACTAGAAATAGGAACAAATTAGATCAGCCAAGTTTCAGATTGTCAAAAGTACATACTTCTTTTATGGGGTACTGTGTAAAATGCTATAATAAAATACCACTTGATGAACCCCCACTTGAACTGAATGAAAGACAATTTAAAACATGCATTATAAGCACTTTGGGTAGGTATTTAGACAAGCATATTATAAGGAAATTATTCGTTCGATTCCCGCCCAGGTTAAACATTTGTGTGATGAGCACTTGTGTTTGCCTTGTGTCTGGGTGTTGTTTATCTATATATGTATTTACAAAAAAATATATGTTTGTGTATGTATATCAGCTGTCTGACACCCATAGTACAGGGTCTCCCTAGTTTGGGGTCAGATGGCCGTGTGTAAAAATGTCCCCACATATTATTATTATTATATTATTATTATAAGTTAGAAGATTATATAAATGATAAAAATGCTTGGCTTAATGCTGGTCCTGCTCCACAGCCAGTTTAGGGAATTTCCAAATTGGAAGACGATGATGTTTCCTACCCCTTTTTTATTGACTTGAGTAACGAGTAGGTATCGTTATTATTATCACTCGTTCGTCTGACAAATACATTAAAACCTTAGCTTTGTATAATTTAGCAGCATTATTTCAATTTTATGAATGTGAATACCATGGAGCCATTTATTAAGTAAATTATATATATGAGTGAGTAAACATGGCAGTTGAGAGCATTGTCATGCTCACTCAAATATCTCGCTGATGGTGACGCGTGTGTTGGATCATTCGACTGCCTTCAAAATGGTTGAGTTGGATGGTGCTGATCCACGCGTCATGTTCGTGAACGGGCGCTGTCAGTAGAGATTGGACAACTCTTAAGCCATGGCTTTTATCTTCATGCTTTTTTATGTTTTGTAATGTTCTATACCTGTATAGTTTTTACATATAGAAGCAACAAGGATAATGTAACCAATATTTTGTAAAAACTTGATTTAAAAGAGTGTCCGTGGAATTTCTTGATCGTTCTTCTCCATAGAGACCTACCTACGTTTTAGAACGAGCAACTAGCCTCAACTTTCTGACTAACTGAGCGACTCCTTGACAATTCAAAAGTGCCTGTAAAAGGTTTAATTGAAATAAATGCTTTGATTTTGACGTTGGGAAAAACACACGCGCGTCGATGACAAACACGGATTTGTACAGTCAGCAAAGGAGATAGGTATGCAGGGTCGTCCGGTATAGTTAAAGTTTACTTAGAAACCGATAGATGTTATTGAATTAAATAAAATAAATTTAATAGAGAATAAAGATATCAATGATTAAATTAAATTTCATTCAAAAACATCCATCGGTTTCTAAATAAACTTCAACCATTTGTGATGACCTGCATACCTATCTCTTTTGCTGACTGTACATGTGTGCGTACGTGTGCGTGTAAATGATAATAATAAATGAGTAATGATATTATGATTATAATAATAATTATTATAATGATACTACATTTATTTGGTATAGATATTCCTTATTATGTTGCAACTCATGAAAGTCAGGTTCTGGTACCATTAAACATTAAATTATGCAATATAGTGTAGTTATAGTATAAATAAAATATTTTTTTTATAATCGGACCAAAAGTTCCAGGAGCACCTGTTGCAAACAAACATTTTATTTCTCTTTATAATATTAGTTTAAATCTTGGATACTATTTTCTACTATGTACCACAGAACCCTAAAACAGGCCCACCAACTAATCTACTTCACAATATTTCTTAGACAAATTTTACACCACCAACTTAAAACCATCTTAAAAGAACTTGTTTCACAACTTGAACACTAAAAAAATGACCGACACTTTTTATCTTTTAGAAAATTCTAAAGAAATATTAAATTAAGAATCTCTAACCTTCAAAGAAACCATTGACCCAATAAAATACCGAAGAACATCTTTGAAAAACTATAATCATCAATCTTGTTATAAATGGCCTTACAAGAACTGTTGAATAAAAATTAAAAGATTTCTAAAATGTGCTGTAATATATACTAAGCAGCTGGCCCTCAATTATTGAAGACAAGTTTTAATAAATGTTCTCGATTTAGCCTCAATGGGCAAAACCATGAAGTCTCTGTCAACCAGCAAGGGGTATCGTGTTACCCAGTAACTGGGCTGTGGAGGACAGGCAGTCGCAAAATGTAAAAGACTAGTAAGTATTCTGCTGCTGCCGTTTAGACTGGAAGGCGACCTTCTGTCAATTATTATCATTTATTTGACAGATCAGTACAATCCAATATTGTTAGTAATGACAACTTACAAACTGGTGTTAGTACATACATTTCTGTCAATTAATAAATTCAATAAACATGTCTAGAGTTCATTCACAATAGTATTATGTACATACACAATAATACACACACTACTTCTGGGCACGATTTGTAGGCAACACTAGGGTCCTCGTCCAGTGCTTCTATATAGGGTGACTGGTAATTAGTGTAGTTCACGCGCGCGCACACCTGTGATCTAAAGTGAACCAGTACAAAAAACTTTTTTTCTTTGGGAAAGTTGTTTGTTATCATGAACACAATCACGTGTTTAAGTATTGTACACTAATTACCAGTCGCCCTATATACCGCTAAATACCGCCAAAACCGCTTCCGGCGCGATTGATATTTACGCTTTATCAATAAAGCAAGCAGCAGCGCAACTTTATTAAAATCCATGACAAGCGTGTAGCTTCGTCTAAATCTAGTGCAACACTGAGCAACCAGGCCTGACTTCGAGTCGTGTTCCGCAGATTCCGCAGATGCGACCGGCATCCGAATTATTCCGAATGTGTGCGGAGTGTAGCGTTCAGCCACTTTGTCGTGTTTCCGAAAAGCGACTCAATCGCCGCATTTGGCGTTTTTAAGTGTGCGGTGTGGAATGTTTGATCGCTGTATCTGCCTAGCCTTTTCTCAACTATATTGGGGTCGGCTTCCAGTCTAACCGGATGCAGTTGTTTTACATGGAGCGACTGCCTATCGGACCTCCACAACCCAGTTCCTGGGTAACACGATACCCCTTGGTAAGACTGGTTGTCAGACTTTCTGGCTTCTGACTACCCACAACGACTGCCAAAGATCTATTAATGACAGCCGGGACCAACGTGCTTTCTGAGGCACTGAGGGAACTCGGTATGAAAGGAATGGTCACCCATCCACAGACCGACCGCGGCTAGCGTAGCTTAACCTTTGACGGATCGTTCTGTATGACTTTAACTTAGCCACGAGCTCCTCTTTGATCGCTGTATACAAGTGGAATTACAAGTTCGATGTTACGTTAGGTAGCCAAGGATACCACCACATACTATTGTAAACCACAACACATACCATTTCTAATTTAGAACGATATGACGGCGGCCATCATATTAATTAATTTACCAAAACCAGGCCAGCGTGTCGTTGAATAAATTATAAGTTTGACCTGTCATTAATATTGAATTAGGAAGTATATTTTTATCCAGTAGGTATTGAATTGTCAGGGGTTGTAGGAGTAATTTAATAACGAAAAAGTAATATCGTCATGATCGTAGAACAATGTCGGATTTGCAAAAAATACGAAAATCACTTTTTGCTATATTTGGATACTGCATCATACAATAATATTACTACATTAAAAAAAAATTCTATGTATTGTGGATTTCAAATTAAACAGTCGGTAAACTGACGGATTTGATAAGTTCTCATAGTAAAATGACGGATGTGTGTACTCGTCTTTGTACGACGCGTGGAAAGCTCCCGCCACCCCTTCCCGCTCCCGACGAATGTGCACACTCGTCACTGTTCGTTGGACTCACACACACATTGCACGGGATTTGATTTTTCGTAATAATTGCCCTTGTTTAACATAGCTATACTTTATATTTAGTAGTTTCGCGCATAGTTTTTGGCATACCGTGTTCAAACGTGTACCGCAATGAATTTAGGAAGATCAAAACTTATGTTGAACCTTGTGGAGAAAACAAACAACGATGCACAAATTACGAATTTTACTTACGATGAGTACATTGATGAGGAAGACTGCATACCAGGGAGGGAGTCCACGTAAGTTAGTTAATTGCAAATTAACTATTGATTTTACTTACTTCTTGTATTTATACAAAACTTCTTAAGATAAATAAATTAAAACATCGGTTCTGATTGTCCGTCGGTTTTCTACGGAATATTATCGATAAATGTAAAACTTAATTTTCATAAAAATATAATGTTTGCTACTTAATAGTGAAGTTATTGTTGTGTTTGTATTAGGTATATTTATCGACATTTTAATTTGCAAGGTGTACATAACTAAGTATACTACATTTTCCTATGGACATGATAATGACGAGTGATCACAACCGACGATATTCTATGCACACGCTTTGTTATCTAAGGGTCGTATGTGACAATCCCACTTTATACTTCGAACTAAAGTTCACATCCGTCTTTTTTCTTTTGAAAAACAATGATTGCTTTGATTAATTTAATATATTTTTTGTAGAATAATAATCTAATTTAAGTAATAATGATTTGTATTAATAGATGGAAGTAAATTTTACATTTTTACCTATACTTTCGCATATTCTAACGGTGTGCGTTCTTAGTACGCACTGTTGACCCCCGACGCTAATAATAAGTTTATATTTCTAAAACTAAATATGAGGAAGTAAGAGAAGGTAGCAGATATTTTTATATTATTATTTTTTCAGGATACCAGATCTTTTTTCAGGAGCACGCCACATAATTGAAAACGTTATGACCATGAATCACAATATGTCGCCAAATTTAATCCCATCAGATAGTTAGCAATGCGTCCTATCTTTCTTAAATATCAGCTTAGGCCCAACCCCGTTAGGAATCTCCACCTTGATCACAGATTTTGTCGCCTTTCCCTTAACCGGCTTCTCTAGCTGCGGACAACAATGGACAAACACCTATGCCATTTTTAGCAAAAAATCTATGATGAAGTATGTAACGGTTATATTTCGTTCTATTCACGATGGTGCTGATTATAGCAACTGTCCATCAATCAACACGGCGGTGTCTTCATGCCAGTCGTCTCCAGCTTCTGCTGTTTGATGTAGGAGTAAAAAACGTGTCCGAAATTATTATAACTGGGTAGAAACTAAGAGAAAGCGCCGAACAGATGAAGGACAAAGTATTCCTCAAAAAAAGGCATCACTGTTCCAGCAAAAACTACAGCTTTTGCAGAAACAGTGATGCCTTAGACCTTGCACATGTAGATACAAATAATACACTATTTTGAAAATCAATAACGGATTGTTGACTATGAAATGGTAAAGTCGGTTTGTGCTCACGTTAATTCATTTGTACCGGTAGAATTTCATTACAATAGAGCAGTTTCCGAAAGACTGTATTTAGATGCCGGCTTGAGTATTGCTCGGATGTTCAGTTTATATAAAGAATGGCCAGTGCAGTTCTGTAAGAAATCATCCGCAAATTCGAATCCTGTTTAGTTTCCTTCATTTCACTTACCTGAAGTAACAAGTAATTGGTTTTCACTAAAATAGTTACGTTACAATAGTTTGGTTCACCTATGTTCTTACTAAGTGGTGCTAACATAGTTTTCATCGAATTACAGAATACCTCAAACTGTTTTCACCGCGGAATCAGAAGAGAGCACTGAAGTGAGTTCTTCAGTGAGTGCTCATAATTATTCCAATATAGCTTCTAGTCTTAGACAGTACAAAAACATTATTACGTAGTTTATAGCTAGCATGTTACATACATTATAGTTTTGCTAATAAATGATTACCTAGCAATTAAATAAAAAAGAGGTAAATAGATTCAATATTTTTGCTACGAGTAACTATAATAAGATTTTATAGCCCAGAAATAATAGTTTTTTTTAATTGTCTTTGTGCGGCTGTGGTATCACTGCGACCAGAGCTGATCTATTGTGATCGCCGCTTGTGTTGGTTAGAGATCGCCACCAAACCCTGCAGCTGTGATGAACTGCAGGATCTGCTTTGGGGCGATCTCCATTAATTCATCCGGGCTTAACAGGTATTTGCCCAGATGATTGTTGCGCTTGTGCATTAGTGCTCCGCATTCCCCCAGAAGGTGAAGTGGCGTTTCATCAGCCTCATTACAGCGTCTGCAGTTTGCGTATCACTTAACCCCAGGTAGAACATGTGCTTGTTTAAGTAGCAATGTCCTGTAGTGGCTCTAGCTACAATGCGCAAGTTGTTCCCACTGAGTGCTAGGACTTGGTTACTAAGCCTTCTGTCATAGGCTTTGATAAGTGCTTTCGAGTGAGACAAAATAGTAAATACGAGTACTGTTGATGAATATTTAATTCAATCTTAGTGTTCACCTGTAATTAAACTTAATTTCTGTTTTGTGTCTATTAACAAATTTTATAATTACAAAAGTGTACGTCCTAATAGTCTGAGTTTTATTTAAGAAAATCCAAACCCCACTAGATAATCCTTCGCAAACTGAATATCTACGATGTATTTATTATTACCTACCTACCCTACCTTTTTTTTTTTTTTTTTTTTTTTTTTTTTTTTTTTTTTTTTTTTTTTTTTTTTTTTTTTTTTGGTACGGGGTGGAAAATCCTCAACCACAACCTACGTATTTACTTACCTACCTACCTTATCTACCTACCTACTTACCCATGACACAGATTAACTAATAGTTTCTTTGCCCATGGTGCAATATAGATAACACATCCGTCCAAATATTTTTTAGTTAGTCGATAGAACATGATCGGAAAGTAACATCCGTCATTCTATCAACAGCAACTTTCCGAAGAATAACGTCGGATGATAATAAGTGACTGTGTTGACTCCGAAGTAAAATGAAGCATGTGATTTTTCTAGAAAACCGTATAATTATTAGTTGTTATTTATATGCCATCTTAAAACAAACCCTATTAATTAAATGTGTATAAAATTTCAACATTACAGATTTAGTATTTAAAAAGTTATGTCAAAAAAACGATACAAAATATTTGAAATGGCTGCCCTGTAACGTTTAACATTTGTCAGATCCGTCATTGTTCTACGATTATGACGATATGTATTGTGTACAAAAAACGTAAAGAAAAAGAAACATTTTTATAAAAAACTACAAAGTAAAAGTAAAAAAGTCATTGACCAGAGGATGTGCAGTAACGTCCATCTGCGTACGCCAACATGCATCAGTCAAGCATCCCAATCCAAGGTGTTATCCGTACCGTGCCGAGGGATACGTGGCTGAGGGGGAGCTCAGTCGCTAACGGTGGCTATCCGACACCTGGACGAATCGGGTAGTATTTTCAGTCCTCCCATTGGCATGCGGGGCTCTGCTGATGGGCATTTTTAGTTCCCTAGCTTCTCGTGGGTTCAGTTATGGAAGCAAATAAAAAACAAATTAACTCTAGATCATCGTCTCCAGTTGGAGAACAGTTCTCTCCCCTTTTAGGGGAGACGATAAGCCTAATGGAGGAGGTTTTACTAGCCTCCCCGGATAGGACAACTCTGGTGGCGGGTGGGGGGATTAGTCCGGCCAGGGCAGGAGGCTCCTGTGACTCTGCCCAAAGGACGGAAAAGTCCTCTCATCGCCATGAGAGATTAGGTGGTGCAGCGCGGAAAAGGCTCCGAAGGCTGTTAGCAGCCAATGTTCAGGCCGAAGAGGCCCGTGCGTTGGCTAAAAAGCCTTGGAGCGAGATCCCGCTCACCAACCTTCCGCCGGACCCGAAGGCTAAGAAGCGGATAAGGTCGGAGGATGAATCACCAAAGGAGCAACCCAGGAAGGCTCCTAGGGTGGAAGAGCCCGTAGTGCAGTCCAGCTACAGACAGGTCTTGGAGCAAACGCGCGTGGGGATTAAAAATGTGATCCCCATGAGCGAGGACCAGATGAAGCTGCTGCACCGCTCCCTTACTCTGGCGATGCTTAATCTCACCGACATGGGTAAGGGGCCGAGATTTACGGGCTTCACGCACAGACCTGGGTTCGTCATCATCACCTGTGGGGACCAGGCCAGCCTAAAATGGCTGTCCGAAAGGGTCCCCTCTATCAAACCCTGGAGTGGGGCATCGCTTTCCGTTATTCCGGAAAGCGAGTTGCCGAAACCCGCCGTAGGGACCATTTTTATCCCCAGCAATGAGGCAGAGTCGATTGCCGAAGCTACCCATTTGCTGGGGCTTCAGAATGAAGGGCTCAACACGGGGCTCTGGAGAGTCGCGCACAGCAGGGCGGAGGGGAATGGGCATGTGGTGTCCTTTTTCCTTGACGATCCTTCTGTCGCGGCTCTTAGGGCTAGGAACTTTGAGGTCGTTCTTGGTTTTAAAATGCTTTATTTTAAAATCAAGAGCGACCCAAAGGTTGGCCCTTCAGTGACAGCTGCGGGACCAGAGAGGGAACCGCAAAAATCCACGTCGGGGGGCTCGGAGAGGCGGTGTGGGAAGGAACCTGTTCCGCGACCAGTCGCGGCCGAGGTGACTCCCGTGCCAGTGCCTCGGAGTGACCCTGGACACGCGGAACCTCAGCCCTCCACCTCCAGAGGGCTCCCTGCATTGCGGGGGCGTGGCTCTGGGAGAGCCTGGCCGCACTTCGCTGCGGGCGGAAGGGCTCAGAGCGCGGTGCCTCGCGAGCAGGTGGCAGGAGAGGCGGGGTCCGCGGGGCAGAAGAGGTACACCTGGCGTGCAGGTCGGGGGCGAGCACGTCCCAAGCCTGCACGCTCGGGAAACTAGGGGGGGCTACCCAGGTGGGAATGGTGAGGGTCCTGCAGGCAAACCTCCATCATGCTGCGGCAGCGGCTGCGGTAATGGAGCGCTGCATTGCGAAGGGCATAGCCAACCTCGCCCTGATCCAAGAGCCTTGGGTAGCCAACAACCAGGTTCTGGGACTAAACGGTGCCGGTAAGATCCTTAGTAACGGTACTGGTATAAGACCCAGAGCATGTATTTTATTTAACAACTGTGTTGATTTCTTGCCAATTACAGAAGTTTGCAATGACGACTTGGTAGCGGCCTTTGTCAACCTCAAAGGGTGGTGCGGGGCCAGGGTGATCGTGTGCTCCGCATATCTTTCTGGAGAAAGGGACAACCCGACGGAAGACTTGGTGAGGGTGGTGGAATACGCCGCCCGACACAACGCTGAGCTTCTAATAGGATGTGACGCCAACGCCCATCACTCCTCATGGGGGAGTACCGACACCAACAGAAGGGGTGAGTTACTCTTTGACTTTTATTAACTAATAACCTAATTACGCTAAATGTAGGCTGTGAGCCAACTTTTGTGACTCGAGCAAGGCAGGAGGTATTAGATATTACGATCGCCACTACTAACCTGGCCAGACACATAAATGACTGGCATGTCAGCAGTGAGAATTCAATGTCGGACCACAGACATATTGCTTTTGAGGTTAGGGCCGCTCTGGACGCCCAAACCATAACTTATAGGGACACAAGATGCACTGACTGGGGAGGTTTTAGGAACCAACTTAGACAAAATCTTGACACCTTTCCAAAAACAATCAGAACAGTTGAGAGCCTAGAAATAGCTGTGGAAATTCTAACCATAGGACTGAATCAAGCCTTTGAGGAGAATTGCCCGGAGAAAACAAAGACCTCAACTAGAGAAGTACCCTGGTGGAGCCCTGGACTTGAAAAGTGTAGGGTAAAAACCAGGAAATTATTCAATAAGGCTAAAAAGACTCGCGAATGGGAGGTCTACTTAAAAGAATTAACTGAATATAGTAAACTGATTAGGAAGGCGAAAAGAGCATCGTGGAGGAAGCTATGCGGGGAGGTAATAAGCCTTCCTCAAACAGCCAGACTTCACAAGTTGCTCTCCAAAACCAAGACTAATCAGATTGGACTCCTTAAAAAGGATGATGGCTCCTTTACGAACAATGAAAAGGAGACCTTAATGTTGCTGGCCGCGACTCACTTTCCCGGGTCTCTGAGCATAGACTTGCCCCAACAACAGCCAGCGTCCAATAGACCTCGGAACGAGGACTGGCGTAGGGCTGCCAAAATCATAAGACCCAATCAGGTTAAGTGGGCCGTTGACTCTTTCAAACCTAACAAAGCCTGCGGGGAGGATAGGATAACACCAGCCTTGTTACAACAAGGGGTAAATATCCTTCTTCCCCATCTGGTCAAAATCTTCAGAGCAAGTTTTGCCTGGGGACATGTACCAGAACGATGGACTATAGCCAAAGTCCTTTTTATACCTAAAGCTGGCAAGAAGGATTACAGCCAGCCAAAGTCCTTCAGACCAATAAGCCTCTCTTCATTCCTCCTCAAGACGATGGAGAAGGTGCTTGATAGGTATATTAGAGATGTAGCTCTGGTAAGTAAACCAATCCATGACAGTCAACATGCGTACCGTAAGGGCAAATCTACGGAGACTGCCCTCACGAGCCTGATAGACAAAGTGGAAAAAGCTACAGAAGACAAGGAAATAGCGCTTTGTGCATTCCTAGATATTGAAGGGGCTTTTGATAACTCACCGACTCCTTTGCTAGTCAATGGGCTGATAGGCAAGAGTGTCGACCCGACTACGGTAAGGTGGGTAGAATCCATGCTCACCAGCAGAGGAGTAAAATTGTCCCTTCATCAGACTTCAATCCAGGTACCCACAGCAAAGGGTTGTCCACAGGGCGGTGTCCTGTCGCCACTTCTGTGGACCCTTGCAGTGGACGAACTTTTGCACAAATTGGCAGAATCTCGCATTGATGCGCAAGGCTATGCGGATGACTTGGTAATCATTGTGAGAGGCTTTTGCCAATCTACTATCTCTAGTAGAATGCAAAAAGGCCTTAGCATTGTCAGTGATTGGTGTAACAGAAGTGGCCTCTCTGTTAATCCTGACAAAACATCTATTGTACCCTTCACGAAAAAACGGCGTTTGGACAAACTGGCAATGCCAAAGCTGAATGGGAAGGAGATAGCTTTCTCCACGGAGGTTAAATATTTGGGCGTAACTATCGACCAAAAGCTGACGTGGAACCCTCACATAGACAATGTGCTAAAAAAAGCCAAGATGGCAATTGGTATTAGTGGACGAATGATGGGTAGCAACTGGGGTATTAACCCCAAAAACACTCTGTGGACGTACACAGCTATTGTGCGGCCGATCATAACGTACGCATCAGTAGTGTGGCACGATAAAGCACATCAGACCACCACTATAAAGAAACTAGACAGTCTTCAGAGAACTGTCAGTAAAATGGCTGCAGGAGCTATGTCAACAAGTCCGGGAATGGCACTGAACGCCCTGCTTGGACTACCGCCTCTACATTTATATATACACAAAGAGGCGAAAGCAAGCATGTACAGGGCCAAGGTCCGGGGCAGTGGTTGCTGGCTCTCGCAGAAAATGAGGACCTTACAGGACTCAATATTGGAAATGCCAGCTCTCGGCATGACAACTGATGTCATGCTAGTGCGGCATGTATTTGAGAAGCGATATTCCGTGGAAATCCCTTCAAGGGACTACTGGACCAAAAGCCAGCCTCCTCAGGTGGCAGGCTGCATGATCTGGTACACGGATGGTTCCAAAATAGGATCCAAAGTAGGTTGTGGGATAAATGGAGTGCGACCGAGGTTCAGCAAAAGTGTAAACCTGGGACAGTACGCCTCCATTTTCCAAGCAGAGGTGTACGCCATCCTAGAATGTGCGGAAATAAATCTGCAAAGGCAATACGTCAACCTAACCATACACATTAATTCAGATAGCCAAGCTGCTCTACTAGCGCTGGACTCGAATTTAGTCTCATCGAAACTGGTAGAGGAATGCATGGCTAAACTCAACTCTCTAGGCAATAAGAATAGAGTAGTATTAAGATGGGTGCCTGGGCATGCAGGCATCATTGGCAATGAACGTGCCGATGAGCTTGCAAGGGCGGGGGCGCATATCACGCAACAGGGTCCGGAGCCCTTCTGTGGCATACCGAAAAGCCTAGCTCAGAGCACCCTGACCAAAGCATGCCTCGAAGCTTCCAGAAAGTTATGGAAGGAGTCTCCGGGCTTGTTACACTCGAAAGCACTTATCAAAGCCTATGACAGAAGGCTTAGTAAACAAGTCCTAGCACTCAGTAGGAACAACTTGCGCATTGTAGCTAGAGCCACTACAGGACATTGCTGCTTAAACAAGCACATGTTCCAACTGGGGTTAAGTGCTACGCAAACCTGCAGACGCTGTAATGAGGCTGATGAAACGCCACTTCACCTTCTGGGGGAATGCGGAGCACTAATGCACAAGCGCAACAATCATCTGGGCAAATACCTGTTAAGCCCGGATGAACTAATGGAGATCGCCCCAAAGCAGATCCTGCAGTTCATAACAGCGGCAGGGTTTGGCGGCGATCTCTAATCAACACAAGCGGCGATCACAATAGATCAACTCTGGTCGCAGTGATATCACAGCCGCAAAAAGCAAATAAAAAAAAATAAAAAAAAATCAGTCAAGCATGGCGATTACGGCTGGACCCCCTCTTGGGAAGACACATCCCAGCAGTGGGCGTCTAGAGGATAACATGATGATAATGATGAAGGGACTACACTGAAAGATTATATTTTCAAATAACAGACATACGAGTAACATTCAATACCTTCTCCTATTTTAAAGACTGTTAATAATAACCTAACCTAACCTCGTCAATTTCATATTAATTTCGTTCGTTTTTAGGGCTCCGTACCCAAAAGTTAAAATGGGGACCCTATTACTAAGACTCCATTGTCCGTCTGTCTGGCTGTCTGTCACCAGGCTGTATCTCATGAACCGTGATAGCTAGACAGTTGAAATTTTCACAGATCATGAGTTTCTGTTGCCACTATAACAACAAATAGTAAAATCAATATTTAAGGGGGCTCATACATACATACCTAAACGTGATTTGTTGCCTTTTTTAGGGTTCCGTACCTCAAAAGGAAAAAAACGGAACCCTTATAGGATCACTTTATTGTCCGTCTGTCTGTCAAGACCCTTTATAACGGGAACGCGTAGAGGTATCGAGTTGAAAATAAAATCATATACTCAAGTCTACGGCCCCTTGATGCTGTAAAATCAACCCTCTATCTATGTTAACGTGAAAAAAAGATACGGCCGTTTATGTCGCAAAAAACGAATTTATAATATTAAGTAGATTAAAGTATGGATAGTAGGTATGGATTAGTATAGAATTATGGAATGTACCTACAAATAAATACGGAACCCTCGGTGCGCGAGTCCGATTCGCACTTGTCCGGTTATTTTTTCTCTAGACATCGAGGCAAAAAATTGTAAGGAACTCATCGTGCGCGACACCGACTCGCACTTGACCAGTTTTTTATACCAATAGGCTTGTGCTTGGCCGCAACTCACCTGTTCTTAAGTGATAATGCGGCCTAAGGTGGAGCACGTTTGCCTAGGAACCAGTTCACTCGTGCCTTGAATATCGGGAACAGAGAGGCAGTGACTTCTACAGTCGTGCACGGCCTCAAGTCTGCTATTACAATAGTGTCAGAATGGTCTATCATTGATTTCATAATTGTTGATTTTGACAAGTTTGGTAATCTACTAATATAATGGCGTCATTATGACTTTCCAATGGTCAACCACTGACACGCCATTGAAAGAAATGATATAGAAGGTACTCTCGTACAAAATGACAACTGAATTAGGCGGTAATCTGCTAAAATTTGACAGTTCCTTTAATCAGTGACTTACCATTAGAACGTCATTGTGCAGTCATTGCTTTTAATTCGACCGACCAATGATCGACCATTATGAACTTAGCAGATTACGAACTTTTAGCAAAATGACAATGGGATCGTGTTGGAATGACGAAATTATAAAAATAGCAGACTTGGCTCCCAGTTCAGTTTTAATTATCGCGCGAAGCTGCATCAGCAAATCATAAGTATTCCACACAGCTGTCGATTAGCATCGATAACCGCTTACTCGTTCGGACTGAATAATTTTCAGTGATTTTCAAATAGGAAACGAAATAAAATGAATGGATATTATAAATACTTAAAATTCTGCTAACATTTAGAGTGTAGCAATAAAAGCTGTTATACAATATTTTGCATTACTCATAGGTATCTGAAATATTCGAATGAAATCGTAATGAGACAAAAAACAGACGAAAACGGTAGTCTCTGTAGGCCGTACAAATATTCGGATCTAGTCGATTTTCGGTTAGGTACAAACATCCTATAGTATTCAGTCTTTTATTATTTATAACTTAAAACTAGAATATATAAAATAGTTATATATTATATAAAAAAGTAATAATTGCATATTATTGCAGTACACTGCAGTACCTACGTATTGATTATCTTGAAAGTTTACTTGGAACCTCAATGAAGTAAGCGCATTTGGAAAGCGAACTCATTTGTTTTTAAAGTAAATCATCGCGGATTCAAAAAAAGACGCCGTTCGAATTTCGAAGTCATTTTTGAAGATTATAATACCTACTTTTATGAGCAGTTCAATTCCCACATAGATTTTGTGTATGGCAATAGAATGCAATGACATCTCTTATTCGAAGTGGCTGGACGCGGACGGCTGAGGACCGGAAAATATGGCACGCCATAGAGGTTTATGTCCAACAGTGTAGACCTGTAGTAAGCTGAAGTGATGATGATAATGTCGTGGAATTATCGGTTAATGGCGTCTTCGCTTGTTTTGTTATCATACACGAACGACGGCACGGTTGCGCAGTGGTTGAGAGTTTGACTACTGCGCTGCGTGTCGGGTTAAATTCCTGCACGGAACAAAATATTTGTATAGCCTACAGATTGTTTCGGGTCTGGCTGTTTGTGTATGTGAGTTTATATGATTTTAAACGCACCCACGACACAGAAGAAATTCCTAGTGTTTTATTTAAAAAAAGAGAAGAAATTACCACTGATCAAAATTCTTGCGACTAAAGCATGAAGATCAATGCTCGTTGCGTTATGTTCACATAACGCAACGAGCATTGATCGTCAATCGCAACGTGTTTACTCTGTAATGGGACAGACACACATTAGTAGACACGAATTTGGCTCGAATATGGGACAGTAATTGACGCTTCCCGATCACTAATATATTATCCGCAGCATAATATTCTGATTTCTGCTAACTGTACGCTTGGGAGTGTTCTCTGAAACTGTTCAAGTTGGCGTAAAATAAAAATGTAATAATGGTGGTATTACCGTCGGACTCATTTCTGGAACAGATTCTCAATATAATTCTAAGTATATTGTCCCGCTGCAGGAAAAAACGTGCCTTATTTGTATGAAAAGGGGCCTTTTCCTGCTTTGGGAATTATGGTATTGATCACCTTGTGTCGGAAAAATCCCGCAATTCCGAGATTATCGGGGATTTATCAAATTAGTGTACTGATAAACTATTCTGGAATTCTTCTACGTATCAAGAAATAACGTCTATTTTGGGGATCGACGATATTCAACAAATAAAATGATATGCATATGTTTTTTTTTTATTGACTGTATACACATTAGTTTAATCTCTGTACTTATCATTAATAAGTATGCATTTGATTTGTTTTATGATTCAGAAGTCCCGGGATCTCTTTCTTCAAATCAGTTATTTCTAGAAGTCATAATTATTTATTTATTTGCTTAGGGACAACAGACAGCGTAGTAATAACAACAAACGACGTAAAATTGATTGCAGTGTAATAATATGTACACATTGGTTAGAACTTAATAATACAGGTAACAATAGTAGATTGTATAACAAAGGAGCAAAATAATATTTTTACGGCGAGGGCGCTATTTTGAATCCAGAGCGAAGTGAAGGATTCTAGAATAGAATCTCTAGCATAGCGAGGGATTTTCAAATAGAATCGTGAGCGTAGCGAGGGATTCAAAGTACATCGCCTGAAGGAAAAATATTTTTGCTCTCGAGTCATATGCTCTACTCTTTATCTCCTTCTATGAGAAAATAAATAAGAGACACTTTTAAGTAATTAATGAATAAGTTTAATTTTAAAAATTTACATAAATGTAAAAAGGTCAATTACATGCTTTTGTTTTTTTTTTAGTTACCGCGCCTCCCCGCACCGTACAGCCAGTAATTTATACTATTTGCGTTCGATTTCAATGAACGATTCATGTTCCAAATTCAAATCTTATTACTGCCCGCTAAAAAGTCTAGTGGAGAAAAGAGCTACTTTGCTCCCGCTTATAGAGGAACAAAACGACACTCACAACGTTTATGCTTTTGTTTTGTAACTTTAGGTATGCATTTGAATATCGGGTTCCTAGTTTTGCATACATTCTTAACACGTGACGATTCTCCTGAATAATAAGCGACATCGCGGCAGACCTAGGCGGAAATGGCGGGATGTTCTAGACTCCTTCGACAAAGACTTAATAAAGAGAGTTGGAAGGAAAATGGACAGGCGTTTGTCTTATAGTCAGTGGGAAAATTCAGGCTGAAAATAAATAAATAATAATAAAATATGCTCAAATAAAAGTGTGCCAAACTAATAATATTTTCTTTTATGTTTTCAGGTAAGTGTCAAAAAGTCCTTGAGTTGGGTAAGACAATACAGCGTCAAGACTACCTTTATTCGCGTTCTTGTCAACACAGTGTGAATTATTAACTAAAGTCGCCGGTTTTATACCTTTTTATGATCTAAAACTTTAGTAATATTTGAACGATGATCAAAGTGAGTGTTATACAGACTGACTGACAACTTGACTAGACTGACTGACTGACTATAGTAATGGCCAAATAATCAAACTCTACTAAATTTTAAGATACCATTAAAAAAACAATAAAACAAAAAAAATATAGAATTTAATGTTACTAACAATTGGACCTAAGTAGTCAAATAAATAAACGTATTATTACTATTATTAAGAGTCGTGCTGACTCCATGACTTTATGTCAAAGTGACTGAGACAATTACGAGGCTTAATGGCATCTTAAAATTGAGTAGCGTTTGAGTATTTGGCCATTAGATTGTTTTTCTGGAATGCACTTCCTTTCAATATGGACGATTATTATTCATAGATATTCATAGATTATTTATAGGACGGCCTCCAGTCGGTTTGCATTTAAGCGGAAATTGCGAATTTAATTTTGGCAACAAAAAAGCAGAGTCATCTGATAAACCTCTTTTCTTTTATTTTTTAAGCAGATAATTAATATCTTCCATTAAACGAAACGTGAGTATATTGTTACACATTATAGATTGAGAACAACGGATTAACTCACTGTGTTGCCTGGTTCGTCTGTTTCAATGGCAAACGGCCACCTTTCTCAAGGAGTTCCACAGGATGACACACCGCCCGTCGCGTTCCTGCGGACACACCCGGCAACACAGAGAGTTAATCCGCTTTTCTCAATCTATAATTTATATCTTGTTACATTTTCTAAATCCACCTGCTTTTATCTAGGTATATTTTATCTCTTCACCATCCGTGTGCTGTTGAACTTATGTTGTATACAAGCCCTCCACATTGGTATCCACCGGCGGTTTACAACAGTGTAAACACTTGTTTGCAACAAAAATCCGTTTGACCTTCAACAACCTCTGTGGACGGACGCGCGTTGTTAACCGCGTGTGGATACCGCCGTTGTAAACAAAGAGTCGACAACACACTGAGGTGGGAGCCTTGTTGTAAACCAGTGTGGACGCAAACACCAACCGTGGGCTCCACAAGCCTCCCACCAAGGTGACCCCTGTTGGAAGCTTGTTTATAACAGTCTGGCCCGGCCTTATGTCAAATATAATTTCCGTAACATAACCAAGGTGTTTTATGTGAAAAAGATTAATAAACAAGACAAAGAAAATATAAATATTTAACACCAAACACCTGAGGAAAATATCGGAAGAAACAGGAAATTGACGATAAATTGTAATAACATTTGTTATGTTTTGGCAACATATCGCATGACTTACGACGGCAAACGTCGCGTTATCATGAAATACGATGCCGACGTGAAAAAAGCTCAGGTGTTTAAAGAATTGTTTCCTAACAAGGAAGAAAGAAAAGAAAGAAATTATAAGAAGGAATTTTTCCCAATGGGTCTTTTAATTTTATATTTTACAGCTTTTTTTTCAGCTTAAATCTAAATGATAAATGATCCTAATTATGCTATTATAACTAAGATTTATTTTATTCACATTAAATCAAAATCGATAATAATAATTTATTAGGTTCTAATGTAATACAAATAAGTATTTTTTTTGGAAATAATCCCTGAATATAAATTATCTAAATACCTACCGTAAAGAGCGTTTATCCGTTAGAACCATGCTGGAGTCAAAATTGATAATTTCCGACGGACAATAAAACGATAATGTGTTTAATTGGTAGATAAGATATTGATGTCAAATTATTAAGAATTTCATAATCTAGTGCATGGCTGAAAAATATTTTCAAATGTTTGTATAATTTTGTCATAAGAACAGTTTTTATTTAAGCCTTTTTTTTAACTAGCGCTCGATGGTCTACGCGGTTGCTAAATAATAGTAAAACCATATACGACAAACTTATAACAATATTACTGTTAAAAAAGCAATAACATTTCCTATTTCATGGCTGAAAAAAAAATCAATATTACTGTAAGTTTTCATACAAGAAAAGTATAAAAAAGTGCCATTTTAAGCAAGTTTTCGTTTGTTAGTTTGGGATGAAATCAGTGATATTTTATGTTTTTTTAGGCCTAGTAAATGAAAACATTTACGTTCTAAAACATGCTGTATATATTTTTGAATAACTTATGTATTTATTTTACTATGAATTATTATTTAGTACTACTATAATCGGCGCGGAATCGCGCCTCGATGAGGCCTCGGCCAACACTGAGCGGTGGTGCGAGTTGCAAACTTCACCCATTTATTATATTGTAAACTAAAGAGACAAAAAAAAAACATTCTTATCAACCTTGACCTAATTCCACACTGCACCGAACCCTTCAAAAACCGATTGACCCCACAAAACCCCCAGTTCCGTAATCGGGTATAAATGACCCGTTTTTTCCCCACCCGTCAAAATGACAGACCATTTCGTTCGGCATGATCTAAATGATCTCTCTCTTAGTTCGCTTCATTAATCAAATTAACTCACTGGGTAATGACTAAGCTTTTTGCGGGCATTCGGTGAAAATGACCTGTCTAAAATGCTAGGGCTGCTTGCGCATTGGAGCGGAACGAGTGAGCGGGAGGAAACAAGGGAGTACTGTAGCCACTGGCTTGTTTGTTGGCCATGTTCAACCTTATTTTAGTAGTTTACAGTTCTAGTTAATTTAAACATCGTTCTATCCAAGAAGCTTATAGATAAAAGTGGAGGCAACACTCTAAATACCTAAGTGAAACCAGCAGGCGCTCTCTTTCTGAATGCATACATAAGATAAAGAAAACACATATCACTGTCTCGTTCTTATGTATGCATTCAGAAAGAGAGCGTCAGCCCACAGTTGGTTTCACAACCGCTGTACAAGTTTAGAGCGCGATAGCGAATCGGCCCTCAAGCGCTCCGCCATATAGAGTGTTGCCTCCACTTTATTATCTATAAGCTTCTTGGTTCTATCAAAGAACAAAAGAGGAGCTCGTGGCTAAGTAAAATCTGTACGGATCGATCGGTCATGATAGTTCAGCTACGCTTTCTGCGGTCGGTCTGTGGATGGGTGACCATCCATTTCATACCGAGACCCCTCCGTGTTTCGGAAACCACGTAAAGCATATTGGTCCCGGCTGTCATTCGTAGAACTTTGACAGTCGTTATAGGTAGTCAGAAGACAGAAGATCTGACAACCAGTATTACCAAGAAGTATCGTGTTACCCAATTACTGGGTTGTGAAAGTCAGATAGGTAGTTGCTCTATGTACGTTCTCCTACCCTCGGTCTTCTTGCATTGTGTAACCGTATCAAGGGTGCGTTTACAAACACAAACTCACACACACAAACAACCAGAACCGGATGGCCTAAAAGAATGGTTTAAGGTAATTTGACGTCATTATTATTTGGTTGTTTCTATTATTCGATTAGTTTATTGTGTGCTCAATTATTTTCTTTTGTTTTTTTTTAAACCTGACATGTAATTGTAATAATTTTAAATAAATTATAAATAAATAAACTAAACTAACTAAACTAAGTCATACGAGTATTTATTCCGTGTGAGAATTGAACCCGCAACACACAGTTAGCAACCAACCGCTCAGTCACTGCGCCAATTTATAATTGAATACCAAATTTTATGGAAATCCATTTTTTACATTTTTCTGTCTCCGTATCGTCCCGCTCGTCTCCAATCTCCAATTTGCAGTGGCCGATAATGTAAAGCGCTCAATAGACTGCGATCCCAAGTAGGCCGCTACGAACTGCGGGATAACCAGTATGAGTGCGGTGCTCCTGACCAGATAAACCTGCACCGAAGATATTAATGCCGCGATAAATGTGGCTACCTACAGGGCTTAAGTAGTCTATTTTGTTAAGTTAAGTAGTCTAACACAAAAAACTACCATCGTTTCGAAAAGTAAAAGAGAAGATCTCCGATCTAATGGACAGGCGGCATAAAACGCCTCACTAAATTGCCCGACGTAGCAGTGAAAGGGTTACGATTAATTATTACGATTGATTTCAGTGATAAATTACTATCGGTGAAGGTTTGGAAAACAATTCTGTAATTGAATTATTTGTTTCAATTAAATTGAATTGGATTATGGATTTTCAGTTAGTAGAAGTATCCAATTTTGAAAATCCACAAGGGTCTCGTTTCTTGGAACTTGTCCTTTTCATTTTCTTGGCAAACACTTGGTCTCTTATTAGACTTGAACTAAAGTTAGTTTTGTATTAATATATTATGGTTTAACTTTGTTGCTTTATTTTAGTTAAAAAGTTGACTTAAATTTTTCTAGAACAGCTTAGAAACTTATTATTAACACACGAGTTACTATTGGTTGAGTTAATATTGCCCTTCTCGGTCGATCTATCGTCACCGCGCATATTTGATTTTTTTTTTGTTTGTCCTACACGCAAAATTGGAAAACAAATGAGAGAGTGAGAACGCGATAGCATCGCACGAAAATTGGCGCGCAGAAAGTAAACTTCATAAATCTTGTTTCAGGAAATACGTGTTTATGAAAAAGATTTGTAAGTTTTTGGTAAAAATGTTTATAATTTAAAATCTACATTACATGTGCAAGTTTTCTATGATGACGTTTTCTTTACCTTTTAAATGTATCATGTAGGTAATCATGAACGGCCAAAGTTCAGGTAAAATATAGTGCAAAATAACAGATTTTCAGACGTCTTAACTGAATTTGTTTTTCAAATAAGATTATTTTTGACAACTCATAAACACACGTTATCTGTTTAATTACTCAAAATATATGGCGGAATATTTTTTATAACAATCTCTAACAGCTGTTTTAACTGAGTTTTAAATACGCCTGTGACCTGTAGGTCGAATCTGTAAAATTCAAACAACAACTCGCATCTCACATCGCTATTCACTCTCACTTCGCATAAGGTTCAACAAGACCTTGATATATTTGACACTTTGAATCGGGTTTGAGTGCGAAGTGAGCGTCGAAGTGACGGGGAAATTACCCTACAGAATGCCACTTCTTACGTCATCTCATACTTTATCTGTCAAAATCTCCCTGTCAATTGAGTTCAACTCGATGACGCGCTCGCAAGGGTGGCGCTAGTGTAAATTCGAATTATCAACCGAGTTTTTAGAATGTCAATCAAGAAACTCACAGCGGTGAATCCGCTGTGAGTGTGAGAGATTCGAAGTTTAGAATGAGGTCTTACAGAATCACACCCCTGTAAATTACTGCTGCAAACACCAGTAATAATACAATTACGTTTTGCGTGAATTTCTTACATTGCGCGCTTATAAACATTTATTTTTCAAAGATAAAAGTAATTTCTCAACTACAATATTTGCTTAATGTTACTCAGTTATATAATAAATCCAATAAAATATTATTTCTCTAGCTCCTGTCACTCCTCTAATACACCGATACATTAAGCTCAGTCATCGGCTATAAAATAATACTGTTATGTGTAGCCACTGTAGCCGATATCGGCTATAATGAAGTTTCGCGTAACGGCTATGATCGGCTTTCGATAATTATTTCGTTACTTAGGTGTTGGGTTACATAATAATTACATTAAGGATAGGTTTTTGCTAGAAAGCATTTGACAATATTATTATACCTTTTGAATTTTGTATCGTCTTGTAATAAAGGATGGTTGAAATAGGGATGTTTCGGAGGTGTTTTTATCGGAACCGGAGTCGGAGTCGGAGTTTTTAAATTTGTTTTATCGGAGTCGGAGGCGAAGTCGAAAATGGTGGCAGAAGAGAGATGTGTTAAAAAGGGCAGGCCTAATAAAATAAATTAGTACAAACATTTTTTCTGACAGCCTCTTTAATTTTAATTAAATAATAATAATTCTACATAACATAGGTGTAGAAAATAAAAATAATCATGATTCCAATAACAGTTAGCAAATTAAGTCAAATAATTGACTCCAAAAGTATATTAAATTGAAACACCGCTCAAAACAAAGCAAATCATCCATCAAGATAGCGTAACAAAGAACGAAAGAGTAATCGACGACAGAAAAGAAAGCACGTAGGGAGTGGGGTTCCCCGCGGGACATGCACAAACTTATTCGTACATATTGATCGCGGCCGACATACATCTATCTCCGATCAAAACCTCCGACTTCAAAGTATCGGAGCCGAAGTCGGAACCGGAGTTGTAAAATCAATCGGAAGTTCCGACTTATCGGAGTCGTAATCGAAGCTCCGTAACATCCCTTATTGAAACATATGACATAAGTTTTTAGTAAAAAAAAGTAGACCGTTCTCCGTTCCGACCGATAATAATTGCGAATGTTTTACGGGCATTCATTTTGAACGTGTAAGTTTTATACTTTGTATGGAACGGTCTTTTTTATTTGCACGGTTTTTTCGAATTAGGCATAGCCTGTATTGCGGCTATCAGCATCATTCCCTCGAGTATTAATTATACAATAATAGGTGCCAAGCAATAGAAACTTACATAATTGATATGTAGGTACACTTAAATTTCATAAGTAATATTAGTAAGTTGAAAAGTACATAGTTTTAATCCAATTACTTAATGGACTGTTTGTGTGGTGTGTATGTGTGATAAGTGAGTGTGTGTAGGTGAGCAATGTAGATTCTCTCGGTTGTCTAAAAAAAATCCCTTCAACCTTGTATTTGATGGAAGAACGTCAATATTACTAATAAAAAACACTTTCTACTTACTCTAAGTAATTTATCCAAGTATAAGTTTATAATTTCTCAGTCACCTGTGACACTGCTCAGCCAAAGACCGAGAGTAACCGCTTCTGTTTCGAAAACCACACGTTCAAATGTAAATTAAATTTCCTTGATAAAAAGTCTTTCGATCGAAAATACTCACGCTCGTCAACAAAATTAAACTTTTTACATTACGAGAAAAGCGATTGAAAACCGGAGAGCTCTCAAACGGTTTTCGAGCGTTTAGTAGTGCAATAAAATCATGGAAACTAGTTTTCAAACTCAAATCTCTCCTACAATGCTTTGTACGAAAGTCAGTGAACAATTTAGCGATTTTCATTCGAATGGAGAATTGAATGACTTTAGGTAATCGTTTGATAAACGCTGATGTTACGTTTTGACTTCAAATGAATGACGTGAGAATGGCCGCCATGTTTTTTTTTTGTACAATTTAATTCATTTGTTCCTTTTCCTTTTCTGTACCTCTGATTTACATTTTTGTTGTGATTTTTGATTGAATTTGAAGTAAGTAAGTAGGTGAAAGAAACAAATACCTGCAATTTGACAATAAACAATATTGTAGGTTCAAAGTCAGAATTTATACTTAAAATCTCAGATTATGAAACAAGAGGCAGATAGACCGCGCGGAACACTGAGGGTGAAGTCAAAAAGCAAACACAAAATCAAAATCGAATATCTACAACGCGCTTCATGCTGTACTGACACGAGTCAGTAGGTACATGGGTGGATGAACGTTCACACGAAACTTTCATCGCTAAATATCCTGTGAAACATTACAAATGCAGAAGGGATATCCCAACCCCTAATCGGATAAAACTAAAACCAATTTCACCTGGACGTTATCATCCCTAAATGATTTGAAGGGCCCCATTATTTAAACCTCAGCTAAAAGACACAGAGGAGACAAGTACAGAAAGTCGGTTTCATATAAAAGGAAATTCATCCCATTTATAGGGTGTAACTTGGAACATCACACAGTAGTTAGCTATAACATAATTGTACTACTCAACCCTTGCTGGCCCCGTGGGGTGTCCGGACTCTCACCCATTTCATCCCGGGGGTGTCGCAGAAGGCGACTAAGGGAAAATCCGAAAGTCAGGCAGCAGCGGCTTCCGTGTACTTAACAACCTCCATCCGATGGCAGTTAAGAGATGACCAATCTCAACTGACAGTGCCTGTGTGTTGTTCAAAAGTTTTTCTTTTCATGAGTATCATCCCCTGAAAAATGAAATTTTTTGGGCAGTCCTGTAAATTGGAATTTACAGGACTGCCCAAAAAATTTCATTTTTCATCATTCCCAAAAAGGAGTGTAATGTTTTACTCATTTTATGCAGCCAACCTTTTGTATTCATCTATTATATGCTAAGGGGTATAAGCAGAAATAATAAATTAAAATGGCGTCAGCCCCTTGTCCCTTCCAAATCGGAGTTTCCGAGCCAAAATTGCGAAACTTAAGCCGTTTTCCGACTACAACTTGGAACGACTTTGGATGAAGACTGATTGTGTTGTGGATGAGACATCAATGGTATTAAAAAGTAATTGTATGGTGTTCAGGTTAAGTAAATAGCTGAAGGGATTGGCTGTTTGAAAATTTGCGTTTAAAGTTGAAAGTTTTATTGAGATTTTGTAATTGAGACTCAATTCACCCACCTTTGGTTGAATAGTAAAGAATTCCTGAGGCATTAAGTCTGACTTTGCACCTTTTGTTGCAAAAAGTTTAATAAATAAAGAATCATGGCGAGATCCATACATTCATTTGTATGAAAAAAAAAACATTTAGAAGGTTTAAAATATTTTCCAATGTGGAGAATGAGTAGATATACTTACCATATTTTTAAACCCCCGCATAATTAATATTATATGAAAATAATTCTTTTTCGTTTCATCTTGTTTCTTCTTGTTGTTCATTTTGTGTTTATAAAAAAAAGAAAGTGACAAGTGAAATTAACGGATCTATTAAATTGGCAGATAAGTGATGTGACAAGTGTGTGGAAAAAGTAATCAATATTTGTGACATTATTTCCCATACAACGATGCAATTTCAGTGTAAGAACTGGGAAACAGCAGATGTCAGTGTCAATATTACTGAAATAATGTGCTTTTCGTTAAACTATTTACTTTAGCATCCATTTTAATAGCGGGATTTTAAAAATATTGTAAATACCTGAAGATACTCTTTAGGTAAATGACTGTGACATAGTATTGAATAATGAGAAGCTGGAATTCGTTGATAAAACTGTTTTCCTGGGGATCACGCTCGGCTCAAGGCTACAATGGGGTCCTCATTTAACATCTCTCGCTGGACGGCTAAGCTCGGCAGCATATGCTGTCAGAAAAATCCGGCAATTTACTGATGTGGATACGGCGAGACTGGTCTACTTTTGTTATTTTCATAGTATAATGTCTTACGGTATTTTACTGTGGGGACGAGCTGCAGACATCGAGTCTATTTTTATTCTGCAGAAAAGCGAAGCGAAGCATTGTTAAAAAAAACAAATACTAATACAAATAAAAATTCAAAAGCGAATACAATCACGAGATTGTAGGTATTCGTTTTTTAATTTGTATTTACTTTTGTGGCTTCACTCGCAATGTCTCACACGGTCTATCTGCCTTTTGTTTGATAATCTGAGCTCCTAATAAATCCTGCCATGATCCTTTAGAGCGTTACTTGTCGTCTGTCAGTACGTATAAAATGTTCAATATATAAAGGCGTTCCCTTAATGGAAACATTCGCCTCATTCCTTTCACTCACTGATGACGGATGCTCGAATCTGTGCTGCTTTTTTTCAAGTAACACAACATAAAGCTCGACGCTGTGGCAAGCGGCGAGTTACATTTTCGTATTCATTAACCTTTGCTTACGCAGCGCTAGCACCACGTGAATTAACGAGTTTGGGTGGAACTATTCGAGATTCAATAATTTGACATTTTTGACAGTTCATCTATGAAAAATGATGTTTGTTAAGCAAACACAGTCGCTGAGCTCGACGTAGATTTCATGGCTGACACGATGTCGAGTTCGCCGTCGAGCACAGCCACTAATTTAATTTCTTTGTATTTTTTTTAATTACTAACATTAGGTATAAGCAAAATTCTTATTATAACATTGGTATATGGACTCTGTTGTAAATGATTTTTATTTTATTTATTTATTAATGGTAACGTTATAAAACTGAACATAACAAGCGAAAGCTCCCGATAAAATAGCTTCTTTACCCGCTATTCAATCGAAAACTTTTTTTAACAACTTAAACATTTCACTACCTTTAATAATTATTATTACGCTTCTAGCTGACTTCTCAAACCTTAACGGACAGTTAGACATGGCGTTGACAGCTTTTGTATTCAAAATATATCAAACTGTCATATTTATTCTTTGAATAAGAATAAGGATATTGGAAAATTACCCCTCAGCTCAATAATTTCGAATGAAAATAATGACTTTCCTCAAAACATTCGAATTGATGGTCTAACGCATTTCAGGAGAAACTCGTTGTAGTTCTGAATCGTGTAGATGACACTAAGTGTCTGTTAAATTTTTCAGAGCTTAGCAGATGATTACACCTTCATTGTTATCACAAATGAATAGAAGCAGCAAGAATAATGCAACCAGGATTATATTAAAACTTCAACGTAAAGAGTGTCCGTGGAGTTTCTTGCTCGTTTTCCTGCATAGAGACCTACCCATGTTTTGGAACGAGCAACTAGCTTCAACTTTTTGACTGACCGACTCCTTGACAATATTCAAAAGTAAATGGTTTGATTAAATGTTTTGACTTTGACATTGTAACAAATCTACTTAATCCTTGCACATGTAAAATTTAATAAATTAAAGAGAGATGGGATGGGTAAAAATACAGAATTATATTGGAGGCTAACCTAAACGCACTGTAGATAGGTAAATAGCGCCGTCTGGGCTCCAGCCTGGACGGCAATCAGGATCAGACCGAAGAAAGACTGGCGCGCAGTCAGCTCCAAGCTCGGGGACGGTGGTCCCAGGCGGACCTAACAGTAGAATCCGCCCTGGGAGCTGCAGGCACGCGTCAGCTGACGGCTCTCACGAAGATTGTTACCGATTCCCGGTTGTGGACTGGTAGACTTTGAAGTTATATTATTATGATGCTAGTTAGAATCCAAATCTCGACTGATTTTGCTACGATCTGATTTTTCTACTGGAGTTTCTTTATCGTCATATAATCATTCCATCTGACTGACAAGTAAAACCAGCCAGGCTTAAATGTAGCAAACCAACCAGGCATAAATGTAGCCTGCCAGTTATTTCAGACCTTCATAAAATCACGAGTGCGTAAAGAATTTTATAAATATAATCTAATTATTTAATAACAGATGCAATTTCATAAAAAATACAATTCAATATTAATGAAAATATTTTAAGTATAAGCCAAAAATCCCAGAAGCCGAGTCACAAACACTAACAGTTGACAATGTTGACAACTGACATAACAAGGCATAATAATAAATATAGAATTTTAGGTAATTCTTTGAAAACGATGAATATTTTATAAAACAAGTTTACAAGAAATTAATAAATATTGAATTTCAGCTAATTCTATGAAAGGACGAGAAGTATATTAAATATATTATAATTGTAAGAAAAATACAAGGAAAATAATAAAATCATGGATGATATGTAAGTAGTATATTAAATACAGACATTCGCATGCTTAACGTGACGATTGTCGGGCGAAAAATCAGCTGCTTGAATAAATATTTTTTTTTTTCGAAATCTCAAAAAACGTTTTTACAAACAGGACTTACCTTAAATAATGGTTTATGGTTTATAATGTTGTAACTCCGTCTAGGAACTAGATATCGAAAAAAATCCGAAAAAGAAAGATGGATGACATTAAAACGAATGTTAGACAAACATTCGTTTTAATGTCATCCATCTTTCTCATCATCATCATCATCTTTCATCCATCATATTTCTCTCATGTTTTTTCTTTCTTTTCAAAGATGGATGACATTAAAACGAATGTTAGACAAACATTCGTTTTAATGTCATCCATCTTTCTTTCGGAACTCATTTCAAAAATAAAAAAACTGTGAAAATGAAAATAATTTATTTCTCACAATCTAGCAACAAGGATTTGATTTTTTTTTGGATTACAAATAGTAAAAATACTTAATACTAGGTAAATATAGGTACTAATGTAATGTAAAGTGTGTGTGTGCATGTGTGTTTATAATATAATAATAATAAGTCGCATTTGAGGTGGTGAAGAGAAGTATTGACTCTATCTGCTGAGCTATTCGAGGAATGTATCTCAGAAGATACCATTCATTTGTCAATTCCGTTATTCCATAACCTAAAAACATTGTGTGCTACTATTTTTTTAATTTAATAATAAAATAAAAATGTAACTAGTGAACAAAAATATTTGTGTGTGTTTGTGTTCATGTGTGCGATATTTTGAAACTAAACCATAATCACGGAGCTTATTACTAAGCGTTCCATATTAAAGTAACCAATTATTATTAAGAATTTATTTTAGGTATAAAAGGTACTATTTATAACCTAACTGGCGTGGTTAGAGGTCCCACACAAAACCACATCGTCTGTACCTTTTTAGTTAAAGTCATGTTTACAAGTATTAAATATGAAAAGCTCACAGTTTATGCGTAGTTTAAGCTGAAACGCCTTCCGGTGACCGGACTCAAACCCACGTTACTTACCCTCATTTTAAATGTAACAATAAGCCTTCGGGTCGCGAACTTTTATAATGTAGCCTGTAGGTAACAATGAAAAGGGTCAGTGCAGACAAAGCAACAGTATGCTTGAGAAATTTTCATTGGTTAATTGATAATGAATTAAGTTGACTGGACTTGACCGTATGAATCGATCGGCCATGATTAAGCTACGCTTGCCGCGGTCTTTCCGTGAATGGGTCATCCATTTCATATCGAACCTCCTCTGTGCTTCTCTTTATGAACTTTTAAAAAGGAAGTTTTTTTTTCATGGGACTTTTTGCAAACCACTGCATCTCCTATAAGCTAAAATCAACAATAGCGAGCACCAGAAAAGCGCCAAAGTAATGACGCTCTACGAGTCCCGGAAAAACGATTCAAATGTCTTGGATCCCGCAACGAAATTAATAAAAAAAGAAGTTGCAAATTAAGTTATATAAAAGCTAGTAAAATTAACATCAAAGAACCAGTAATTGGTACAAACACCAACGAATTGCCCTAGCCTTTTCCTACTATGTTGGGATTGTCACCAAATCCTACTGGATGCAGCTGAATACCAGTGTTTTACATGGAGCGACTGCCTATCTGACCTCCAGAATCCAGTTCCACAGCTTAAATATTAGTACTACCGTACAGTAGCGACACGCTCCGCCTCCCTCTGAAACACTTCCTCACGTCTTCCCGCGTCGAACATGCTCTAGAAAATGCTTTTAGTTTTCTCGGCGCGTAGACATGCACACACACCAAAGAGAATAAATGACAATGCCAGATCCTGCCCCACCCATGTACAGAAAAAGTAACACATGTACAGAAAAAGTAAATTAATGAAAATAATAGTAATGAATATAGAACCTTTCTATACTAAATTGTTTTTCTTTAGAACTTGCGGATTACGAAATACCTACCCACAAAATACAAACTCATTTTACCTAAAATACAATTTAACCTATAATCAATTTCATTATTTTTTTTAGATTTAAACGGAAACCGCAAGTTCTACAGTCACTAAGACTAATGTTTAGTTATCAGCAATAAATAAACAGTAAGATGCTACATATTGCACATGACTTTTATTGAGTGGGGCAAAGTTCTATAGAGTTTCTGGCATTGTCCTTTTATAGTCTTTGACACACACCCACGTATATGTACAGTCTGTTATTTTGGTAGTAGAGTAGGTAATAAAATTGTTTCGTTTTTATGGAGTGTCGCGGGTGTGAGAAGGCCCTGTCTAAAGAACTAATAATGAGAACAAAAACTTACTTATCAATACCTTTTGTAAAGCATCAGGTGGTTTTCCAAATTATCTTTTAAGTACAGTCAACAGCAAAAGTAGATGATCAAAATCAGAAATTCAATACTAATGTACGGAGTTCGCGTCAGAACTGTGTGGCGTCGAAGTGATTCAAAAGTACGTGTGTGACAATCACATACTTTTAATAAATAAACTAATAATAAATTATATAAATTAGTGTTAGTAAATTAGTATTGAATTCCTGATTTTGATCATCTACTTTTGCTGTTGACTGTACAAAAAAATATAAAAGTTCTATTATTTATTACCTCTAAAAGTTTTTGAAATGTAATGGAGTTTATGCTAATGTATTAAACGTAACAATTAATCTTCGAATACCTAGGGACCTCTGTCATAATTTGCGTTTTAAATTGTTTTTCTTTTCGTAAATATTTCGTGCTTTTACCCGCGACGCGGGTGGAATAAAAAGTATATTCTATAGGCAACTAACACTTCTGATATTATAACAAAACAAAATCGCCTTGAGACAGAATTTTGGCTTTACATATCTGCTTTAACAGCCCCTAGGTATCTTTTTTTTTCGGTATGGGTTCTCGCAGGTCAACCTAGGAGGTTGTCGAATGTCGACTACTTAACCGGACTTTCCTCTGGTGCCTTAAAGATGATTTATTGAGATTGTATATTTCGCCTATTTTCTGTTCATTTCTGTCACCCTGGTACTTTCCGAACACAAATGATTCAATTTCAAAACCTTTATTTTTACTATTATTGATCTAAGTAGTGAGTCGCTTAAGCACATAGTTCCAGGTCATTTCTGCTCTCCTGGTAGTTTGAATAAACACAATTTTAAAACGTCTTCTCTCGATATCATTAATTACGAATCCTTCATGCATTTCACTATGTTTCATCGTGGGTATGTTTTGAGGAATAAAATTATAATATTTTTATTTGATTTTCTAAGCGCACCTGACGGGTGCGTTTCGGAGAATACCCACTTTAGGTGCGCTCCATTGGATGCATTTAAAAATACGTGCGCTTCATGCAATACCCCCTTTGTCCCGCGGGCGGCGAGTATGGCGTAATCAACCGACTTCAAAAATGGAGGAGGTTATCAATTCGTCTGTATTTTTTTTTTTTTTTTTTATTTTTGTTACCAGATTTCTTGGGACCCGGTGAACCGATTTTGATGATTCTTTTTTTATTTGAAAGCTAGTGCTTCCCGTGTGGTCCCATTTTAATTTGGTCCAGTTCTGATAATGGCATCCATGAGAAAACCTTATAAGTCTTAAATTTGCATTTAGTATGTGCGCGATTTGTTACGCGATTTCTCCGGCAAACGTAAACCGATTTTGAAAATTCTTTTTTTTATGGATAGGGTATGCTTCAGGGGTGGTCCCATATAATTTTTTTCGAAATTGATTCAGCACTTTTTGAAAAATCAACAAATACCCGAAAAATTTACATAGACGACGTTTTAGTTTCATCAATCTTTGTAGTAGTTAACTTTCAATCTCTTCTTAATAGATTTGGATGAGAAGAAGGTACTGAAAAGCGGAAAATAAAAACCTTTTTACAAAAAAGACAACCGCCTTCAAAAACTAAAAAGTGAAAAATACTAATAATACTAAAGTCGATGTATGTTCTGTGCTAAAGTTATTTTTCACTTTTTAGTTTTTGAAGGCGGTTGTCTTTTTTGTTAAAAGGTTTTTTGTAGCGGTTAAGTCATCGGTTAATACCAAACGTCACATAATCACGCAATGGAGAACGTACGCTATAAGTCGCGGCTGCCGCATACAGTTATTGGCGGTGTTGCCAGCTACGGTGGACTCGTTCACAAACAGATACGGCGTCAACAGACAGGCTGGATTGGATCTTACAGCCCCAATCGGTTAAACCGACCTTTAAATACACAGCCTAAAGCCAAGTTAATTGTACACAAACTACAAACAACGGTACTTAGACCCCACTATCAAGTGTCACTTCAAACCCAATCTTGGTAAGTGTATACAAATATAGTGATACACAGTTACTGAACAAAGTGCCTATTACTATGGGACAGTCTGTTGTTCTCGTTGGCATTCAGTTGGGTTTCAGTAAGGTATATACTGTTCGTCATAGGTAAATGATACGACTCGTTTTTGACAACACGTCACGTACTGTCAAGGGTTAAAGTTGCTTAACCATTTAGATTTTTAAATCGAAATTATTGAGCACAATATTAGATAAAGCAAATACGGAACTGAAAAATATTTCCATGTAGGTATCTTAAAAGTCACTTAAAATGCAAAGGCAAAAGGATTTTATTTAGTAAAGAAGGAAATAAAACTCACATGAACAAATATTTCACATTTTAGTAACCGTTATTATGAGAAGTTATTTTTATGAATTTATCAAGGAATTTATCTGCCTTCTCTCTTATAATGTTAAAAGCTTTAGTAATGTTCATGTAAGAATATTCTTTCAGGACTGAGATTTAAAACTGAAGAGAGGCCAACTGAGCAGGAGTGGAGTTTGTTGCTCGTTCTACTGCATAGAGACCTACCCTACGTTTTGGAACGAGCAACTAGCTTCAACTTTCTGACTAACTGACCGACTCCTTGACAATTCGAAAGTGCCTGTAAATGTTTTAATTGAAATAAATGCTTTGACTTGAAGAAAATTCTTGTATGAACATTACCGAGAGATTTCGGTGTAATCGGGTTTGAGATTTTTATTTTTTCATTTTATGGTACTGAACCCAAAGGATGCCAACCGGGAACCTTGACTAACGTGTGTTGTACAGAACCTTTCGTGTGCAAGACTGACTATCGCACTTTGTCGGTTTTTTTGTGTAACACCTGACATATTATATTCAATATGTAGCCAAACATCTAAATCGATTGACACCTCATCAAAATTGAATGAGTATTTTAAGCGCTACTGTATAACATACGTAGATCAGACTATTGCCATCCACCGCTGAACGTAGGCCTCCCCCAGAGATTGCCAACCATCTCGGTCTTGGGCAGCTCACATTCATCCGCTGCCAGCCACCTTCTTTAAATCCTCAGTCCATCGTGTCGCAGGGCGTACCATTTGCATACTTATTTCTGCTGCCAAATAGCGTTGCTGTGTTTCAGCATTTTCCGTATGGGGTGACTTGTTTAACAACGTCTTAATAAATAAGTAAGGTAGATAGGAAAAGACCTCGCGGTCGATCACCTTACCGTTGGTCAGACCAAGTAACACTGCCCTTATTGGACTCTCTGTTACGACCACCCTGAGAAGCAGAGAACCGAACGGAGTGGAAAAGCATCTTATTTAAAGCCAAGAAGGCCTTTCACGGACACGACCTTCAGTAATGAAGAACACGACTAAGAAGAAGAAGAAAGAGAACAAATTAATTCAATAAATAATAATAATATGTGGGGATATTTTCACACATGGCCATCTGACTCCTGAGGGGAGACCTTGTACTATGGGTGTCAGACAGCTGATATACATACAAAAATACATTTTTAAAAACATACATATATAGGGTGACTGGTAATTAGTGTACGATACTTAACCACGTGATTGTGTTCATGATAACAAACAACTTTCCCGAAGAAAAAAGGTTTTTTGTACTGGTTCACTTTAGGTCACACACAGGCGTGCGCGCGCGTGAATTTCATACGGCTGTTGTGTTAATATGAAGAGAACCAGTATAAAAAACATGTTTTTTTTTGGGAAAGTTATTTGTTGTCATGAACACAATCACGTGTTTAAGTATCGTACACTAATTACCAGTCACCCTATATAGATAAACAACACCCAGACACAAGGCAAACACTAGTGCTCATCACACTAATATTTACCCTGGGCGGGAATCGAATTCGCGACACGCTGCGCAGCAGTCGATCGCTCAGCCACTGCGCCAACCGTGTCGTCGATATACTGGATATACTTTTTAATTCATAACTAGCTCTTCTGCCCTCAGCTTCGTCTGCGTAAAATATGAAAATACCTATAATAAAACTGCTGATGAATTATGTAGCTTTCGATCAGTGTAATAATTTTTGTAATCGGTCTAGTGATTTCCGAGATTATCCCTTACAAGCAATACAAACATTACAAAATAAGAACTTAAAGAAAAGTTACAACCCACATCCCAATAACAGCGAAGTAGAAAACCCCATCTACCCCACCGAACATAATCTTATAATCGCCCCTTACGGAACCCATAAAAAGAAAAAGAGGTACTTTCTACCCCAAGTAAAAAGAAACTTAAACATAACCTACAGGCAGATTACACTGCCTTTCAAAATTACAGGTGCGCACAGTAAAATGGAGAGGAACAATGACTGCCGAAGCTGCGCCGTATTCTTAGAGAATGTTTTATTATATTCTGTACATTTGAGGACAAAATAATTGGGTTACCTTTGTGAAGACTGCAGAAGTGAGTGGCTGACCCACTTTTAAGTAGATTTTTCAATGTCAAAGTGAATGGAAAATGAGGTATTATTAATAGTGTTACTAGTGAAGTGGGAGCATTTTCTGCTGGAATTTAAGTATTGTAAGATATATGGTCCTTCTCATTATAATAATACCAGGCTAATTCTTGTTTCACTACAGGGCAAAGCCGTCATCACATACATAGAAGGCACGAGCGTTAATCACCATGCTTGTTCAAAGCGGTTTGGCGATTTCAGCTTTATAATCTATACTTCAATGCTTATAATTATGAAGAGGCTTTTTCTTAGAATTGTAAATTATTTTATTATTTTGATTTCAAAAAATATTTAATTAATAGGAAGGTACGTCATCCTGAAATGCTATAGGCAATTGTGAAAATGTATTTTAAAATCAGAACACTAGGATTCGGGTAAAGGCAAATGTTAGTTCATTCATTCATTCATTCATGTCAACCTTTATACACCCACTGCTGGGCGATAGATCTCCCCCAAGGGGAGGTTCAACCATAATCGTCATGCTTGGCTGATGCATGTTGGCGATCGCAGTAGGTGCTATGGTACTCAGAAGGACGCTGCTGCCCATCCTCTGTTCAATATCCTTCTACGACACCCACGGGCAGAAATAGCGTGGTGCTATTCGCGCCGGGCACCACACGGTTTCGTACCATTGGCTTCATACCGTAAAAGTTAGTTACCTAATGATAAACGCAGATTTTGTTACGATGATTTCTTTCAACAATGTCAGTGAAATCCAAGAAAAACTTAGAAAGAACATTTTTTTTATTTATCGATGACACGGTTGGCGTAGTGGCTGAGCGATCGACTGCTGCGCAGCGTGTTGCGGGTTCGATTCCCGCCCAGGGTAAATATTTGTGTGATGAGCACTTGTATTTGCCTTGTGTCTGGGTGTTGTTTATCTATATATGTATGTATTTAAAATATATTTCTGTATGTATATCAGCTGTCTGACACCCATAGCACAGGGTCTCCCTAGTTTGGGGTCAGATGGCCGTGTGTGAAATGTCCCCACATATTATTATTATTATTAGATGTAAAAGTCATATTGGTATCAAACCCACATGCTCATGCCTGTGAGACAAACCCCTTAAACACTGACCCATTTCGACGTAATGTAATTTCCCATTAAGTACTAAATAAATATGGATGGGTACTCTAACCCAGCCCATCTTTTACCTAAGTGAGAACTACTGGGCCGTAATGAAAGTGAATTCGAAAATACCTTTACCGTTAAGAGGAAATACCACGGGCTAGAGAATTGAAAATTAGGTATTTGTAAAATCTATTGCTGTCGCGCGATGCCCGAACACGAACCGCAGAGCGCGATAGAGACAACTGCAGTTTTGACCGAAAATACCTATTAAAATTACACAAAATCAATGATTCGTAGTCCCCTGATTTCTTCTCCAAAACTTAACCGATTTAACTGCTTTTTTCATTAAAAAATAAAGAAAGGCTTTTGCCGTGTTCCTATGTTTTCTTTTTTTTATATAATCAAGTCAAATTTGTTTTCTGAATGTTTGAACACAGCGGAAAATCATGCCAATTTTTCAGGTTTTTGAATATTCATATCTCTTTTAATAATAAATTTATGAGAAAAAGGAAAACATAGGGACATGCCAGTAGTATCAAAGGATATTTAAAAAAAAAAATTGATCTACTGGCATTATCCAGGGAGGAAACAGGGGACTAAGTTTGTATGGAAAAACGGCCCTTGTGTTTCCTCTTAAGAGGCGATAAGGTACCTGCTTTTGTTTCGTGTTTTAGAACATTTACTATTTAGATGCCATGCACAAAGGTACAAAGGCGGACTTAATGCCTTATTCTCTACCAGTCAACCAAGGGTGGTGAAGAGATAACATGGCAGGTAGGTACATAGTCATCATCTGCCTAGTCTTTTCCCTACTACATTAGGGTCGGCTTCCAGTCTAACCGGATGCAGCTGAATACCAGTGTTTTACATGGAGCGACTGCCTATCGGACCTCCACAAACCAGTTACTAGGTAACCCGAAACCCCTTGGTAAGACAGGTTGTCAGACTTTCTGGCTTCTGACTTTCCAAGGTAGCTGCATAGTAAATAAGCAAAAAACTAATAATTAAAAAATCTTATAAAAATAGTTTAGAACACAATTAATGTCTATACATATAGTAACTTAAATAATAGAGGAAGTTCCCTTAAACTCGTTAATTTATAATAATATCATCAGGTAAAAGATTACAAAAAAAATCTGAATAAAAAATCAAAAATGTACAGAGTATTTCTTTTACGTATTCGATTCTGTATGGCATTAAAAAAATTAAAACATTTTTATTATTGACTAGCGACCCGACCCGGCTTCGCGAGAAAGGCCCATCCTTTCTCGAGAAATGGACTATCCGACACAAAAATAATTTTTCAATTCGAACCAGTAGATCCTGAGATAAGCGCGTTCAACCAAACCAACAAACAAAAAACAAACTCTTCAGCTTTATAATATTAGTACCTATTCATAATATTAGTATAGATGGGAATATTTTTTTGTATCTTTTTGTTAATTAAAATACTTTTTTTTTTTTTTTTTTATCTATTGATACTGTAGGTAGGTATATATATCATTTATATTATATAAAATATATGATTGATCTTTGGCCAGGTTACATTTCGCATACATACCCACATACTTTAAAATTACTCAAAATCTTAATAGGCCATTATTACCACAATACAATAAATTACTCTGCTTAATCCATACTAATATTATAAATGCGAAAGTAACTCTGTCTGTTACGCTTTCACGATGAAACGGCTCAACCGATTTTGATCAAATTTGGTATCAATATAACTTCAACCCTGGGAAAGGTCCTAGGCTACTTATTAATCCGCGACTTGGTCTATATCAGCGATAACCGACCGAGCTAGTAGTCCATATTTCTTTGTATTATTAACCACCCAACTTCGTTCAACCCAAGGAACACCTGCCACTCGGAAGTGATTTGCAGTGGCCTGAATGGAAAGCGCTCAATAGACTGCGCACCCAGGTAGGCCGCTGCAAACACAATCTAGCAAAATGGGGCATAATAGATCCCACCGACTCCCAGTGTGAGTGCGGTGATCCTGACCAGACAATGACCCACTTATTACAGTGCCCAAAATGCCCCTACACCTGCACCTTAGAGGATATTAAAAACGCCACCGATGCTGCAATAAATGTGGCTACCTAAAGGGCCCAAGTAGTCTAGCATAAAGGAAAACCATCGATTCGAAAAGAAGAAGAATAGATTAGTAGGTTTTAAGTTAATTAGTAGTGTCTTTTTCCTGCTAATCTGTTTGCTATAAATAATATAATAATAATATAATATGTGGGGACATTTCACACATGGCCATCTGACCCCAAACTATCCAGACCCTGTACTATGGGTGTCAGACAGCTGATATATTATAAAAAATCCTGGTATCCTAAGTACATAGTCAAAATACTCTACCTAACTACGGATCGTCATTACCCAGGAAACCTACCAATCTAAAGCAAAAAGGTGGCCATTTTTACACTTCACATCTGTGAAACCGATGAGTTATAATGCTGCAGGAAGTTAGATGTTTTAGGGTTCCGTAGTACCCAAAGAGGGACAAACAGGAGCCAATTACTAATACTCCGTTATTTTTCTGTCTCTCTATCACTGGGTCATATCTCTTACAAAAGTTCTACTATGGGCGCTATAACTGCAAATAATAGATACAAATTAAATTAAATCAAAAGGTGTTCCCACACAAGACGTGTGTTTTTTGTATGTATTTATTTTAGGATCTCTAACAAAAGATATAGGTACACAAAACAATACATATTGTTAATATCCAACAAAGTATTTCGTAGATGTACCTACTTTTTCAATTACAGGAGACCACAGCATGCACAATAAAATTAACAACTAAGCTAGCAAATTAAATTCCTATAATAAAATGATTTTTCACTGTCATAAATATTTATATTTATTTTTTACTAGCTTTTGCCCGTGGCTTCGTCCGCGTGAATGTCGGTTATCGCGGATGCAGACGAAGTCGCGGTTTAAAAAGTAGCATATGTCCGTCCCCAGGGTTCAAGCTATCTTCATACCAAATTTCATCAAAATCGGTTCAGCTGTTTCATCGTGAATGCATAACAGACAGAGTTACTTTCACATCTATACTAATACTAATTACACTTATACTAATACTAATATATTATAAAGCTGAAGAATTTGTTTGTTTGTTTGTTTGGTTGAACGCGCTAATCTCTGGATCTACTGGTTCGAATTGAAAAAAAATATTTTTGTGTTGGATAGTCCATTTATCGAGGAAGGCTATAGGCCCATGCGAAGCCGGGTCGGGTTGCTAGTTTATAATATTAGTATGGAAGTATGGATTTCACACACGTTTTCTTTGCCATTACAGACTAGATCTAGTTTTAACATAGAATAATAAAATACCTAACATAAAAAAAAAACATGTACAGTTTACAGCAAAAAGCAGTTACAGTATGTAGTGTCAATATTGCAAGTTGTACGGAACCCCTCTTGCTAGGATCCGACTCTTACTTGGCATGTTTTTCCTGCTATCTGCAATCCATTTCCACAGACCCGCCTGTCAAGAGCAGAGACACGTGCATTCAAGATCTTTGGTCGGAGAAAATCTGTGTGGGACATTGAGGTCTTGTGTTGGGTTCTTTTTATATACAAGGAATTCCAAAGATACCCTGGTGACAATACTCATGACACAAAATATAAAGGGTACAGAAGGACCGCTCCCGTCATATTCAAAAATAATTACCTACCAGAATTAAAATAATTACTTGCCAGACTCAATAGGGCTGCTACTGTATTGACTCTGTAGGTTTTATTTGTGACAATATGAAATTTTATTGACACTAGTTGGAACTCCTTGCATTTTTTTTTGTAATATTTTTTTCTGTTTATCCTGAAATGTCAATGTCTCTCATTTATTCATTTAGACAAAACGTGACAGTCGAGATTAATGCTGCTTGAAACTGCTTGAGATTGTCTATAAACTTAATGTCAATGTGTGCGTGAATAAAATGGCGGTTTGTTCTGAGTGGTCTCTCTGCTCGGGCGCGCCGCAGCCTTACGTACTTTGTGCTCATGATAACAATCTACATTTATGAAAATAAGTTGGCTTAATGGTTAAGGCGGCCCGCCTCTCATGCATGAGGTTGTGGGTTCAAAACCGGCCAAGTACCAATTTGACCTTTTCTAAATTTGTACTTTCTAAATGTATCTTGGACAACACTGACATCGGTAAAGGAAAACATCGTGAGGAAACCTGGACGTACCTATAACTAATATTATAAAGAGGTAAAATTTGTTTGTAAGTTTGTATGTTTGTAAGTTTGTAAATTTGTATGTAGGGAATAATCTCCGAAACTACTTATCCGATTTCAAAAATTCTTTCAACATTAGGAAGCTATGTTACCCCTGAGTGCTATAGGCTATATTGGATTATCAAAAAATTAGGGATCCTTGAGAAAATTCACGCGGAAGAAGTCGTGGGAAATCTGGTCTCCTGGTATCATCTGGTGGCCCTATACTAGGAGACCAGAAAATTCACGCGGGAGTAGTCGCGGGCAAAGTGCTAGTCTAAATATATAAAAGCGAAAGGTCACTTACTCAGTCATCACGAAATATCGGAAACCGTTTTACATATAAAGATGAAATTTGGCAGGGAGGTAGGTTATAGTTAGTAGACGTCCGCTAAGAACGGATTTTGCGACAGGGCCGGATTTAGGCACTTCTTGCTGTACGTCCCGCCAAGGTCATGCACGATGCACGATGCAAAACGACCGTGAATAAGCTTGCTGTACGTCAATTATCATCATCATCATCATTTCAGCCGAAAGACGTCCACTGCTGGACATAGGCCTCCCCCAAGTGGCGCCACATTGACCGGTCCCGTGCGACTCGCATCCAGCGTCAATAATTATTATTAATTGTTTTTTTTCACGGTACTTTTGCATGGCGATCTTTGCGGGACGTACAGCAAGAAGGATGGTCAGTATGACGCTTAAGGATGTCTAATGGCTCTCGCAAGTGTGAATGAAAGTCCTTCTTTTTATTGTGCTACAAATTTTAAATTTGGCAGGGAGGCAGTTTATAGTTAGTAGACGTCCGCTAAGAACGGATTTTGCGACAGGGCTGGATTTAGACACTTTACTCACCATCCTTCTTGATGTACGTCCCGCCAAGGTCATGCACGATGCACAATGCAAAACGACCGTGAATAAGCTTGCTGTACGTCAATAATTATTATTAATTGTTTTTTTTCACGGTACTTTTGCATGGCGATCTTTGCGGGACGTACAGCAAGAAGGATGGTCAGTTAGACGCTTAAGGATGTCTAATGGCTCTTGCAAGTGTGAATGAAAGTCCTTCTTTTTATTGTGCTACAAATTTTAAATTTGGCAGGGAGGCAGTTTATAGTTAGTAGACGTCCGCTAAGAACGGATTTTGCGACAGGGCCGGATTATTAAGGGAGTATAATCGCTTTTGAAACCATAGGTATTTAACAAACATTTATTGATGACTTAAACAACAAACATAAAAAAGCAACTAAATTAACAACTTCATAAACGCGGACGAAGTCGCGGGCAACAGCTAGTAATTGATATAAGTCTGAAATCGCCAATCCGCCTTGAGCGCACGTGGTGATCAATGCTCTTGCCTTCTCTGTATGAGAAGAGGCCTTTGCCCTGCAGTGGGACAATTATAGGCTGGTATTACATAAGAATAATAACTTAATGTTTTGTTTAATAAAACCTTTAAAAAAGTATGTGCTTAGTGAAATAATCTTTCAAATTAAAGCACTAGCACATATCCCGCGCGCGTGGATGTTTTTCATCATCATCAATCAATCAATCATCAATCTTTGACAATGCAATATAGCCTAAAGCACTCAGAGATAACAAACAAACATTTTTTACAGAGATTTAATAAACCATTTTACGTAAGAAACAATTTTAATTTTGGAATTCGGTCGCAAATGTGGCAATACAAAACAAAAATGCAAAGAGTTCCAACCAGTGCCAATAAAATAACATATTTTTACGAATAAAACCTACAAAGTCAATACAGTAGCAGCCCTAGTGAGTTTGGCAAGTTTAGGCAATCATTTATGAAGATGGCGGGAGCGGTCCTTCTGTAATCTCTGTATTTTGTCAACGCCACAATACCTATTCGTAATCAAACAAGATCATGTTACAGTTGATTACCGTCACATTGTTAATTATGGCGTTGTTTCCACTCAATAGTCATTAGGGCTAATGTTCAATTACCGTTGACCTAATGACGTCATTCGCGCCATTTACTGATTCTGAAGTGGATCAAACAATGATCGTTACACTAATGTCCTGTGGATTCGATTGTTTTTGTTATTTTATTACTAACCTATTCCTCTACCGAAGCTGTTTTTAATAATAATTCGTATATTGCAGGCTACATAGGCCCAATAGATAAATACCTTGTCCTAAACATAAGCATCTGCCTAACCATTTCACAACTATTTATGTTGGAGTCGGCTACCAGTCTAACCAGATCAAGTTGAATACCAGTGTTTTGTCTGCCGTGACTGCCTATCGGATCTCCACAACCCATTTACCGGGTAACACGATACCCCTTGGTAAGACTGGTTACCAAACTTTCTTCGAACTTTGAGTCCTACATCGAGTCAGAGACCCAACTAAGTAGCTGCCAAAAAGCTGGAAGTCCTCGCAAAGGTGCGAAAGTACTTCACGTCGGAACAGATGCTGAATCTTTACCAAGCACAATTTCGATTGTGTATGGAGTACTGTTCGCACTTTTGGGATGGATTTGCCAAATACCAGCTGAAGACGTTGAAAATTATTGAAAGACGTGCCAAGAGGCTCATAGACAGCGACTTCCTGGTTAAGGTCTTAGCTCCAAAGTCTTGAACATCGCCGCACCGATAGGTCTTTTATCGGGTACATTTCAGAAAGTATGCTTTAGAATTGCACAACTTAATTCCCCAATCTCCATTCCATCATCAGACGAGCAGAGGTACGGCAAAGCGTCACCTGTAGATGGTTGAAGTTCCACGGTCTCGAACCAAGCGCTTTGCTTCCACATTTACTGTGCGAACTTTCAGACTGTAGAATTCAATGCCCACCTCTCTATTCTCCGGTACATATCATCTGGGTATCTTCAAGATCCAAGTGAACCGGTTTATTGTAGGCGAGCGTGCTACACCTAAGGCCGCTTCATCACTTAAGATCAGGCGGCAAAACGCAAGCCTATAATAATATAAAAAAAAAACATCTATATGAGCATCCGCAAATAATTATGCATGAAGCTCTACAAAAACGAGGGAGACGCAACAGTGCCCTGAAAATGTTATTGTATCGAATTTTGCTCTATATGCTATCAACTTTCCAATAGTATTAGTAGACTAGGGTGAAATACATCCTATTTAATCGACGGAACCATTTCGTTTCCTTTCCTGGTTATAATGATTTTTCTGTCCTTCTCATTAATCCGGTCACGCACAAACACTTACTCTTTTATTATAACAGATTTCTCCTAGATTGTGTTTGCGATACGTTTCCTTTGATTGTATTTCATTTACTTCCTTAACAAATAAAGGGATTGGATTTTATTTTTTCTGTTTCGATAAAATAAGATAAGATTTCAATTTAATATGCACATTTGTTACATTTTATTTGAATGAAATATTCCTATACAAAACTTGAAAATAATAATATTATACAATTCCAAGAAAAATGTAGGGGGAAGCTTGTCCACATTGCTGTCAACGGGACACGTGCCTAGAAGGCTGGCAGCACTGGTATTGCCACGTAGTATGGCAATGCTTATTCTTTGGCTCAACAACAGAACCGCATTCGCGTTTCATGAGAGTGACAATGACAATATAATATGTAGTTAAATGATAAATGTAGTTTTTAACTTATTTTTTTATGCAAACTTTTTGAATGTCTACTCATACCCTTTACGAAGCCAGGGGTGGTGAAGAGATAACATGGCAGGTGCATAAAAAGTAACAAAAATAGGTAAACTGTATATACATAATTATAATATAATATTATCTAATATAACATAAACCTATATAAATATATTTATATGACCGACTACAACTATTGACTTCTTTTTGTAACAAAAACAGTGTCACGAAAGTTGACCCATCCAACGTGAATTACTTCAACTAATAAACCGTAGTTTCTAAACTTAAAGGCAACACTTTATAGAACAAACTACGCTTCCAACTTGATACTCTCAAAGTACAGCTCGGACGACCGGACGCTGCCTTTTTACAACATGGCGGCAGGAAGTCCCTTGGCGGCCATTTTCTTGTCTCATCTTTTTGAAATATTCTCGGTACACTGCACAAGGGTAAGCGGGTCACCGGTGCAGTGTAGCGCAATAATGTGTACCTCATGTGTAACCCCAAGTTATTGTCTAGCTTTTTGGACTTAGTAACAGTGTTTTATGATTTGAAGGCCAGTAGGACAAAGTGTGTCTTGTATGCTATAGTGTCCCATTATAATAATTCCAGTCTATTATTGTCCCACTGCTGGGCAAAGGCCTCTTCTCATACAGAGAAGTCACGAGTATTGATCACCACGTTTGCTTAAGGCGGATTGGCGATTTAAGATTTATATCTATATTATTATACTAATACTAATTACTAATCTATCTATACTAATATTATAAAGATGATTTATCGAGGAAGGCTATAGGCCCTTGCGAAGCCGGGTCGGGTTGCTAGTACTTAATATTATAAAGCTGAAGAGTTTGTTTGTTTGGTTGAACGCGCTAATCTCAGGATCTACTGGTTCGAATTGAAAATTCTTTATATGTTGAATAGTCCATTTATCGACGAAGGCTATAGGCTCATGCGAAGCCGGGTCGGGTCGCTAGTTAATTATATAAAAATCATCTGTGCGTGTGTGAAGTGAACTCCTCCTAAACGGCTGGACCGATTTTGATGTTTTTTTTGTGTGTGTTCCAGTTGATTTGAGAATGGTTTAGATTTACAATTGGACCCGGTAGGTGGCGCTGTAGTCGGTTTTTTCTTTCGGGGCACGGCAACGTCTGCCGGACCCGCTAGTTAATTATAAGTAGGTATGTTTAACTTTTATATTATATTACTTGCTGCTACGGAACCCTTCAGGGGCGAGTCCGACTCGCACTTGGCCGCTTTTTTTAAATGAATCGTTAAAATTAATAGTATGTTAATAAAATATGTAAAGATGAGCAACAATGAAAAAATAACATTATTTCTTGTAAACACATATTGTTTTATAATCAATTTGTCAGTATTCTTCTTCTTCTTCGTATTACTGGCACGACAGCCTTGTCGAAGCAAAGGACAATGCCAGAAACTCTATAGAACTTTGCCCCACTCAATAAAAGTCATGTGCAATATGTAGCATCTTACTGTTTATTTATTGCTGATAACTAAACATTAGTCTTAGGGACTGTAGAACTTGCGGTTTCCGTTTAAATCTAAAAACAATAATGACATTGATCATAGGTTAAATTGTATTTTAGGTAAAATGAGTTTGTATTTTGTGGGTAGGTACCTATTTCGTAATCCGCAAGTTCTAAAGAAAAATAATTTAGTATAGAATGGTTCTAATTCATTACAATTATTTTCATTAATTTACTTTTTCTGTACATGGGTGGGGCAGGATCTGGCATTGTCATTTGTCAGTTATGGAACTTTATTAGTATGGTTTTCATATATATTTTTGTTAATGGTACTGGCTTTTACTTTATATCCCGACTGTATTTATTAAGCAAACTCGACGTAACGATATTAGAAAGCGTAAAATAATGGCAATGAAATGGAGGAAGAACAAAACGTGTTGAGCCTACCCAAAGCAATATAAGACAACGACAGAGATGGTCGCAATGATGGTTGTCAAAATGATAAATTTATTATTTATTTACTTTGATTTACTAACAATTGTTTACACTGGTATTATGCTAAAGGTAACATGTGAGATAAGTTTATATTTTAGTGGAACAATCACTTAAAATAATAAAATTTATTTATTCAGATAACTTCGATCCGTACATGAAACTTAAACTAGTACCTACAAGATAGTAAGCAGGGACTTAGTCCGCTGCACTAACATCCATATCAGGGGACAATCGTGCCTAGCAGCAATGGCACTCAAGATGCTGTGGCGACTTCCACGCAACCGACTCATGAATGACGCGGTCTTTTTGCGCCATAAGGCCGCAAAGCCATCTGTGTGTGCATCAGCAAACATTGCTGACGCGCTACAGAAACGTGGAAGCCGCAACAGGGCCTTATAAACTCCGAATGCATAAAAGATAACAAACAATAAACAAATTAACATATTTGCCACCAAATATTTTCATCCTTATTTGCAACTCTCCCAAGCCACATTTCCAGATGTTTTCTATCACTTAACAATTTAGCCTAAAGCAAAACATTGTTTAAGCAACACAATACCTCAAGCCGTGTTTGGCTTACAAAATTGTATTATCGCACGCCTCCTAATCCTTCATTGGCAAGCTCTAAATGTACGGCAGAGCAGCCTCGGGCGCGGATCAACTACGTGAAAATTTTCTTAACATTTTTCCTGGATATTTTTTAACAATATTAACGAAGATGCTGCTATAGAAATGCTCCTCAAAGGGTGCCAATCAATTTAGGGAGTAAAGTCGTCGGTATCGTGGTAGGGATTTGCATGGATGACTGTTACTAAAAACCCCTATTTTAGTTCATAAAATAAAAAGAAAACGCAAAAAAATAAAATATTAAAATACGGTTTCTTGGCTTATTACTGGCGGAGTTTAAATAGTTTAAGATGTTTTTGAATGAAAGAAGATCGAGCCCCGATGTATAGACTCTGATCCAAGAAACTATTTAGGGACTACAATAATCAAATTATGGCACACATGGTACGCAATGCCCACCAGAGGGGCAATTCTCGTATTTTTTAAAACGTTTGCATTCTAATCATAGACTGCTAAATATTCTCTTAATGCACCTACATTTTTGACATGTCATCAATACATACTTAGGCATTCTATTTATTGCGGTAAAACCTTTCCGTGTGATTTGTATTATTTTGACCTCTATGCGGGCAGTTCCACGGGCAAAACCTAATATACATACATAACAGAAGTTACAACCTTTTTGTCCTAAAATAACCAACTGTTTCTAACCGCACCGTTGACTCTTATCTATTTCTATGCAAATACTAAGAGCACAATATTATTATTATATTAAAGGCCTTACTTGACAGAAATAAGATTCTACTACTCCATTTAGAAAAGCTTACAACGGCATAGGGAAAATGGTACCTACACCTTAAGTTTAGCATTCAATTTGGGGAATATTCTGCTTCATTGGCTAAATACAGAAAGGTTGGCTTGAAAATATTTTGAAGAGACAGAAAACTTTTTACATTTCCAAAAACACTCTCGATTTTGATTGCATATTTTTCAATGAGAAATAATTTACTGGTATAGTAACTAAAAAGTTTTGTACGCAGGCAGAAAATAAAGACATCGGTGTCATTTAGGAAGGTGCATAAGGGACTAGCGGCTTTGCCACATTGGATGACAATGCTTATCCTATGACTAATGTAAAGCTAGCTCTTAGAAATCTATATAGTTCTGTCACTGACTAGAAAAAAAAGGACTCTGTGTGTGATCGTCCGTTTCTATAAACATGACTCACGCACACATTTACATCATAGTCACAGATTAGAAAATAAAAATTCCACGTCACGCAAATCGAAAGTACCGACCGTACCGATCTACTCGTATGTGTGCGTCGTCGGTCCGGCGTACTTTAGATGCTTCACTTTCAAGACACTAGAAAGAGAGTGCACGCGTGATAGAAACGGAAAAACATTTGGAGGTGGTATAACGAAAAATCTTACATTTTCGCCCGAATCACACCTATCACAATCAGCGTTAAGATACTTCGTCCCAATAATATATACCTTCTTTTCTCCCTTTTTCTTCTTCCCCTTCTTACCCCTTTTGCTGACCGTCCACTAAAAATCTTATATATAAAAATCTTCTGTACGTGTGTATGAAAGTGAACTCCTCCTAAATGGCTGGACCGATTTTGATAAAAAAAATTGTGTGTGTTCCAGTGGATACGATAATGGTTTCCATTTACAATTGGCCACGGTAGGTGGCGCTGCAGTCGAGTTGTAGGACTTCTTAGATGTATGTCACCCTGGTACTAGGAGCGCATAACTTAGTAGTCCTTATCTTCTTATATTCAGGGCAGGACAACGTCTGCCGGGCCCGCTAGTAATCTATAAAATATTGCATAGTTTAACAAAATATTGCTAAGAAGATAGTTCTACTGTGCATTTAACAACTTGCCTTCAACTAGTGGGTAGTAAAGAGTACTTTATGATCTTTCCAACAACTTTTAAATTTGTTCCAGCCTCAAGCTGTGAACTTTCCTCTTTCAGCGAAACTGATTGCTCCGGTACACCTACCGACATCAAATTTTGCCAATTAAATATGAACCATATTCTTTTGCAACAACGTTGAAATTTGACAGATTTTACTAGCTGAATATTATAAATGAATAAGTTACTTTGTCTGTTACGTTTTCATGACGAAACGGTTGGACCGATTTTAATGAAATTTGGCATGAAGATAGCTTGAACCCTGGGGAAGGAGATGGCATACTTTTTAAACCGCGATTTCGTCTGCATCTATGATTAACGACATTCACGCAGCCCGAAATCGCTGGCAAAAGTCAGTATGCCACAAAATATATTCTTAGACAATCGGGTAAAGCTAAAGTATATATTTATTTATATATTTTTTGCAATTAGATTAGTAATTCATTATCTCTTACAAAGAAGGTTTACTCCTTATAACATTCGTATCGTCACCTGCCTAGCCTTTTTTCATCTATGTTGGGGTCGGCTTCCAGTCTAACTGGATGCACCTGAATACCAGTGTTTTACATGGAGTGACTACCCATCTGACCTCCACAACCCAGTTACTGGGTAACACGATACCCCTTGGTAAGACTGGTTAACAGACTTTCTAGCTTCTGACTACCCTAAACGACTGCCAAAGATCTACGAATGACAGCCGGGACCTACGCCCTTACGTGCTTTCCGAGGCACGGAGGGAACTCGGTATGAAATGCATGGTTGTCCATCCACAGACTGAGTGCGGCAAGCGTAATCGGCGTAGAATCTAAAGTATACCTGATCTAATTACTTTAGTGTGGGACGCTACGTGCGTCGATACTCTTGCGCCATCCCATCTTCCTAGTTCAGCATCCCGTGCTGGTGCTGCTGCTGCGGCTGCAGAAGACCTCAAACGGCGAAATTATAGTAACCTTGGTTCGAACGTTATTTTCGAGCCGTTTGGGGTTGAAACCCTCGGGTCATGGGGTCCGAGTGCACATCTTCTTTTTAAGGAAATATCCAAAAGGTTGGTTGACACTTCCCGTGACTCAAGAGCTGGCTTTTACCTTGGTCAGAGATTAAGCATTGCCATCCAACGTGGCAATGCTGCCAGTCTCTTGGGTACATTTCCAGTTGACGGCGATGTGGACGAATTTTATGATGCTTTATTGTGTTAGGTTTTTGTTTTTAGTTTAATACTTTAGGTTTTCTATTTTATTATTCTTGTAAATATTGTACATACTTAAAAACAAGTCAATAATTAAATAAATGTCATTACTTAAGTTTTGTTGAAAACACGACGTTTCTGAAAATATGTTTATGACCTTTATAATTTCATTTAATTAATTAAACCACATTTCGACTAACAAACAGCCCTGCAATTATATTAGCACGACATAGACACATTTACATAAGAAATAAATTAAAATAAGTGGTGGCCCATTATTTTTGTCCTTAAGTGTAAATGGTGCTCTTTGTAAAATTAAAAGGAAATGGTTCGTTTTAAAGGGCGAGACAATGGATGTGCGTGGCGTGAACGTGACGGATGCGTGGCGATTGCGGGGCGTTTTGTTAAACGACTTTTTGGCAGATGATTTACGTTAATGTAGAAGGTACTCGTTGAGATTCTCGACGTGATAGGTGCTATTAGAACTTCGTGAAAGTTCGGTGCCGTACGGTATCTTTCGGAACTTTTAGAAGCCTGGAGTTTGGATTTGTGGTAAATGGCAATATGTTCTCTCCAGATTACATACGAGAATTGATCTTATAGAGGCTTAGTAACTGTTATAATCCTGGCAACATAATTTCGTGTTACTGGCAGCCCCATTTCACCCATCATTTATCACTCTTGAATAAGGTAACTAGAGTTAATTTCCAAAGTATCTTTAAACACAATTTATATGACATGTTGAGTTAAAACTAGGCTTTAATTAGTATTCAACGTAATTAACTGACAAACTACGAGTAAGAAAGCAATCCGAGTGAAATATGTAAACAAATGGCTGTTTCTAGTGTAACTCGAGTTGAAGTCAAAGTCAAGGTCTAAGTCAAGGTCAAATTCAACGTCAAGGTTAAGGTCAAATTCAGAAAAAGCTGGAACTTGGGTTTCCTAAAATAGCGATGCCGTCAAATAACAGTCCCAAATGAAGAGTGTTTTTGTCATTGTAATCTGTCATCTTAACCTACCAAGCAAGTAGCAATGTGAGTTTTTCAGTTTTTCAATTCTTATGGACTTTCTAAGTTTATTTAGGATATTACTGACATCGGTGAAGGAAAAAATGGTAGGGAAACCTTGACTTATAAATTAATTACATTTCGCCCGCGACTTCGCCCGCGTGAGTATCGGTTATCGCATAAGCAGATGAAGTCGCAGATTAAAAGTAGTCTATGTCCTTTTCTGTGGTTCAGGCTATCTTCATCATCTCATTGCCCAATTTTCTCCACACGAAACTACCATTTGGAATGTCTAATATGACGTTTCAAAGTGCCTTTTAATGGTCTAATTGAAATAAATAATTTGACCTTGACTTTCTGACCTTGACTTTTTTACTTTGATTTTCTTACTAAATTTAATCAAAAGCGGTTCAGCTGTTACGTATGTTTGTCTTTGTCATGATCAAACGTATCGGACAGAGTTACTTTCGAATTTATAATATTAGTATGAATTTAATCAATGCTCGTGCCTTCTCTGCATGAGAAGAGGCCTTTACTCTGCAGTGTAACAATAATAGTCTGGTTTTTTTTATCTGTCATCAGTGACAGATTTACATGATAGCTGTCATTTCAAGTTAAGTGACAGTATATTCTTCTCATAATTTCAAAATACAGGCTGAAAATTATATCAATGCGCAACGTGTTGTACAGACAAAATCTGGTAAATTCAAAAAATTTTAGAATCTAGAATTTTGTACTGAATCCACTCCACATTTAATTATACTTAATATTATGTTAGTTTCATACAAAAGCTAACTGCGTACCTTTGTGGACACTTTCAAGGGTAGTAAAGAGGGTTGAAACTAAATTTGAACTTACTGTGAGATGTTGATGAAATAGTAAAACGAAAAGTTTATGACTATTTTAATTAATGCACTGACAACACCCTAAAAACCCGAAACCGAAACTGACCCGACTCGAGTCCTAAACCTAAAACAAATAATAAATAAATAAGCTTATTTTGGGCATTTTTTCCAAACGTTTTGAGTTTAGCCGAGGGAAGAAAAGTAGATGCTTATTTGATTCTTGAACATATTTTTGAGAACTTTGTTGTTTACAATTTAAACAAGTCCCTTTTTTAGTCTCTTTGTAGAAAATCTTTCAAATCTGTTTTAAGTTATACCTTTTGAGTTTGGCAAGGGGAAAATATAAGTCCTTATGTTAATCTTGAACATATTTAATAGAACTCTGTTGTTTTTAATTGATGCGTTTTTTTTTTTATTTATTGACATAAAATCATGGTCAATTGAACTTGCAGCAATATTTCTTAAATATTACCGATTAAAATTAGGTATATTGTCAACATTCATAAGAATAACGCATCAAATTTGAAAAGATAACTTCGACGGTTTTTTTTTTCTTACTCAATTTGTTTAAGAGTAAATCGAAAAATCGAATCAAATGATCGCAAATTCTACAGTCACTAACACTAATATGTAGTTATCAGCAATAAATATACAGTAAAATGCTACATATTGTACACGACTTTTATTGAGTGGGGCAAAGTTCTATAGTGTTTCTGGCATTGTCCTTTTCTAACTAGCTTATCAAACTAGAAGTCAAGTAGGTATGTTATTAAGTATTTAGTTTAAATAAATTAGAAGCTTTGTGACATCGGTTTTTTTTTGTTTTATCTACACAGTCTGACAGAGACCACGCTTCACCTGTTGTCTGCGTCTTAAGTATAAAATAAATATGAGAGATGTATTGTAAGTTATAAAACCTTTGTAGTACGTACCTACCCTCATAAAACTTATAATGAAGTTCACTAATTACTCTTGAGGTAAGCGGGTATGTTATCTGGACCTGTAGGTAAATAAATATAATAATATACACTGTTATTATATTTGAGTACGGTAAGTTTTAAATTTATATGCACATTGTTTTTTTATAGATTTACGGGAAATTCTAATATTTTAAAAGCAAACATTAGTTGTTGATAAAAGTTAAAAAAGTGACTCAAAGGATTTAGCTTGAACGGCTAGTGTTTAAAAAAACAGTTTATCATCGTTTATTATTTAGATTTTTTTTAATGTAGACCCATCCACATTTATATTGATAATATTTTTTTAAAAATCGAAATAGATTAAAAAAAAATAATAAATGAAGACGTTTGCACTGTGCGGAGAGAGAATGATATCTTCTATATTTTTTTTGTTCAGTCATGAATGGTAAGATAATTATATGTTCAAACTACTTAACCGAACTAAATAATACAAAGCCTAAAAATAAAAAAATATATATATTATGTACAATGGATGGTTCACAGGGCATCAAAAAACTCGTTCGCATCGCTCTCAATGAGACTTGATGCCCAAAAGGTTACCACGTTAAATGAAAATGATATGAAATATAAAGGAGTCAGTGAAATCAGGACGGAATGGAATGGTCGTGATGATGATGATGTCTATAATTATTAAGAGCGTGTATTTGATTCTTGAACATTATTATTACCGAACATTATTCGTAACGAAAACTTCATGTTTTTGCGTTTTGCCCTGAGCAATATCGTAATGATGGCGGCAGATTATTTAAAGACAATTACAGTTTTAGAGAGATTAAGTCTTGCTTTAGGGAACTACAGAGTAAAAGTATAATTTTTAATTACAGTTTTTTAAAGCGAAGACAATCCTTTCATAGTGTTTTACGAAAATAGACGTTAGTGTTAAATTTCAGGACGAATACAACCATTACAGTATGTTAAAATAGTATGTTTTATGCGTTTTTCCAAAAAGGTATACAGTCTTAGTTTACTACAGAGCCAAAATTACGAAAATATGACTATTATGTATTACAAAACAATGTTGAAAAAGTACAAAATCTTTTCACATTGACAATTTTTTTTCACCAGTATTGGAATAAAAACATAACTGATATATTTATTTTATGAAAACAAAGGTTATGCTTAATATACAGAATATTTTTCAGTTCGTTATACGAACTCATTTATTTTAGACAATTATTTTAAAAAGTATTGTAAAACATCGCGCGCTGTCGTTTGCCGATCAATTTCAATGATTCGTGCTTATCTCGTGCGTATTTTTTTTTCTGATGCATACAAACAGACCATTGTATTGTACTAGTGTGAGTCAATGCTGCTACGCCGTTCTAGCAATCGTTTAAATTTTGAGTTGCGCTAAATCGAATACGCGCTCTGGTTATTATTTTTTATAAAGAAGTCACCGTTGCAATTAACAATAACAATTATGCAACCAGAAATCGCAACCTTAACAAACATGCCACATAAAACGCAAAACAAAAATTAAATATTTCAGTAAAAATTTCAACTGAAACTCATCCCAAAGGGACGAGCCAGCAATGTCACAAAAGCCACCTCTTTGTGCCTCCAATATTACTGAACGTTTCAGCTTTCAGCCCTTGTTTGTTTTCAATTTCAACCCTCAAAAAACACTATCGTCGGTTGTCATTTTTCAGCTATCAAAAACAGGGGTGGAAAACATTGGTGATATTTGTTTGTATTTTTTTTTAATTGTTGATTGACGCAAACACGGCAATGTTTGGACGGAATTAAAGCCTGCACGGGTTGATTAATTATCGGGTTTATTTTGTTGCACCATTTTTGAATCCGTTTGCCAATAATTGTGTAACAATAAGCTTGAACATAATTCGACGAATGTAGATTACGCTAGGCAGTGGCATTCTATTCAAAATTATAGCGTTTTTATTTATTAGATAGGTTTATACGTCAGTATCAGTTACGTATAATGTATGCCTAACCAACTTAAACCATTATAATGATCAATTTATGACTAAAATATGCTGAACTTGACTCGATTTTCAAAATTTTAATAAAATATAGCGCCTGTGTTTGAGACAGACGAGTAAAGCAAACCTACAATTATCCAATATTTTGTTTTGAGTTGTTGCTGTTTAACTATTTATCTGAACTTACTTTTTGTCAGAAGAATTTATTTACAATAATTCACGTGCTGGGAAACTAGATAAATTAACAATGTGGCAATTATAAACGTACAGAGACTGCGTTAAAATGACTTAATAAAAAAGAAAATATAGGTAGGTATTATCATCATCATCATTTCCCTGGCACATTCCCTATTTGGGGTCGGCTCTCCTGATACTTCGCCACTTGTTGCGATCTTGAGTCATTGCTGGCGTTAGGCCTAGCATCGTCATGTCCTTGGAAATGGTTCTAGTCCAGGTAGTTGGCGGGCGACCTCTGCCCCTCTTGCCCTCGTCTATATCCATCACTAGGTAATAAAAAAATAATAATCAATAAACAAACTTTTTTTAGCGCTAATTGTTATAATAGCGAGTGTTTAGGTATTCACTTATAATCTAACCCGTTACCAGCTCGGAATAGTAAGATCGGCAAATATTATGACAAGTGTCATAAATAACCGAATTTAGGGAGTGAATTAATCAATTTGAAACTAAGGGATTATCACAAGGCTGGCTGCCAACGAGTAAGCAGATAACTGACTGATTAATGATAGTTATTATAGCTGAATTCATGGCTTGGAAGATTGTTAGACATGATTTTCAAGAACTACATTTAAAATCTGGCATCTATGTTTTAGATTTTTAATGTTAATATTGTATACTTTTCCTATAATTTCCTTTTTACTTAAACGAGATGTCCAAATACACATCACTAGCCGTTAACTCCTCATACTCCACATTAGACCCCATCATCACTTAAGATCAGGGGGCCAAGTCTGCTATTTTTATAATTTCGTCATTCCAATACGATCCCATTGTCATTTTGCTAAAAGTTCGTAATCTGCTAAATTCATAATGGTCGATCATTGGTCGGTGGAATTAAAAGCAATGGCTTCACAATGACGTTCTAATGGTAGGTCACTGATCAAATGAACTGTCAAAATTGTAGTAGATTACCGCTTAAGTCAGTCATCTAGTTGTAATTTTGTACGAGATTACCATTCTATATCATTTCTTTCAATGGCGTGTCAGTGGTTGACCATTGGAAAGTCATAATGACGCCATTATATTAGTATTTTATCAAACTTGTCAAAATCAACAATGATGAAATCAATGATAGACCATTCTGACACTATTGTAATAGCAGACTTGAGGCCCAGGTGAGTTGCGTTCAAAGGCAAGCCTATAAGAATATTAAAAAAGACTACTGCCCATCAAACTTAGTCATGATCATTATTATCAGCCGAATGATGTTCACTGTTGAACAAAGGTGTTTAGACGTCCCAAATAGAACGTCACAGCGAGCGGCAACCTGCCACTCGCGTCCACCGGTTACCCGCGACCTTGGCGATGTCGTCGGTTCATCTGGTTGGGACCCTACCAAAGCTGCGTCTTCCGGTTCGTGGTCGCCACTCGAGAACCTTTCTTCCCCATCGGTTATAGGTTTACTACTTCTTCTCTTTTTGGTAACCAACGCATTCAAGAAATTGTGCTTCCAGGTGCATCATTCTAACAGTACAGTGGTGGGGGGGGGGGGGATTATATATAGAATAATTATTGTTGTTCAACTGCTGAACTGAATATCAGCACTATAATAATGTAAGGCAGGAGTGTGGTTTTAGCCGGTAAGAGTCCGGCACTACCCAGACTGGCTCACCTGTGAGGCAGTCTGGGTGTACATGAGGATTTCCCACTCCTGCCAAAAAAAAAAAAAAAAATAAATAAAAAAAAAAAAAAAAAAAAAAAAACAATACAGTGTTAGTGGGGGTAAAGTTTAGCTTTATCATTTAAAACTGCTTCGTTAAAAAGGTTAGGTCTTTGACCTTCAATATTGCCGTAACTTATGGCACGGACACGTGGTCACAAACTGCTGGCCTCCTACAGAACCTCAGAGACACGCAACAAGTCATGGAGAGAACTATGCTCGCAGTTTCTTTGCGCGATAAAATTGGGAAGAAGGAAATTCGCCGAATAACTATCGTCACCGACATAGCTTTTAAAATAATGAGTGGAAGTGGCAGGCCACTCGAAGAACCGATAACCGATTGGGAAGAAAGATTTTCTAGTGGTGACCACGAACCGGATGACGCAGTGTTGGTAGCCTCCCACCAGATGGACCGACGACATCGTCAAGGTCGCGGGTAACCCGTGGATGCAAGCGGCAGGATGCCGCTCGTTGTGGCTTTCTATGGGGGAGGGCTTTGTCCAACAGTGGACGTCTTCTGGCTGATAATGATGATGATGACTTTTTTAGGACCACTTAAGTTATTGCCGGCGCTTTTATGCTCGTCGCCACTGTTGATTCTGGCTTACAGAAGTTGCAGTGGTTTTGGAGTACCAGAATTTCCCATAAAAAAAAATGTAATACATATAAAATGCCATTTTCAATTTAGGAGTCCGAGAATATATAACTACTAACCAGTATCATCACACCATTCGTCTTCTAAAATTAACCCTTTTATGCGTAGGTTGTAACCCCGCTCCATTAAATAACATTAATTTAAATATCTCGTTATGTAGGTCAGAAAGGCCCCCACGATTACCTGTTGAGGTGCTTAGCTCGGGTGCGATATGATAATGTGGCCCAAATGACATGTAGACTGGCAAAGTCGGGTAGCTTTGTAATGAAGGGTTTAAATGTATATTTTTCTTACTGTATGACAGTTTTATCACATTTTTGGGGATATTAAAAGTCTGTGTGAATGATGATGCTCAAGTGTGTCTGGTGCAAAAAACCTTCACCCACATAGACTATCTACACTTTAATTTTTAATTACAAATAATAATAATAATAATACCAGCCTATCACTGTCCCACTGCTGGGCAAATGCCACTTCTCATACAGAGAAGGCACGAGACGACGTTATTATTTCTTTAATCTTTGGAGTACTTTCAATCTCTGTTTAAACTGTGTTGCCGTGTCTTAATGAATTTGGATCAGAATAGAGGTAAGTACTAAAAACCGGAAAATAAAAAGCTTTTTTATAAAAAAGACAACCGCCTTCAAAAACTTAAAAGTGAAAAATAACTTTCGCACAGAACACACATGACTTTCGGTGACTTTGTTCCATTTATTGTTTTGTATTGCCACCGACTTCCGAAACTAAAGTCATGTGTGTTCTGTGCTAAAGTGCTAAAGTTATTTTTTGCTTTAAAGTTTTTGAAGGCGGTTGTCATTTTTGTAGAAAAGCTTTTTACTACCAATGAAGCTCTTGCACAAGGAACTCTCATCATCATTATGTCAACCTTGAGCCCACTGATGGGCATAGGTCTCCCGCAAGGGCGGGTTCAGCCGTAATCACCATGCTTGGCCGATGTATGTTGGCGATTGCAGTTGATATGATACTCAGAAGGACGCTGCTGCCCATCCTCTGGTCAATATCCCTCTCTCGCCTTCTACGACACCCACGGGTAGAAATGGGGTGGTGCTAAAGAACTCTACTTAAGGCCAATAAAGCTATTACTTTCGTAAAGAACACTAAAATCATAAATATTTTATAACAAGCTCAACTCAAAGTGAAAGTCAAAGCATTTAATTCAATTAAACCATTTATAAGCTCTTTTAAATGGTCAAAGAATCAGTTTAATTAGAAAGTTGAAGGTAGTTGCGTTTTTAGTAGAAGTTCGTTTCAAAACGTAGAGCCTAGAGTATCCGTGGAGTTTCTACAAAATCTTAGTTACATTATTTTTGATGTTTCTATAATAATATGCGAAAACAATGTACGTGAAGAGCAATCCAAAACATTTAATAATATCAAAAATAAAGATTACCAATCTTCTTAATACCACTACGACTCTTTCATGAATAGATCTGCTTATACCACACCCTCATCTACCACAGAAGTTCTTTTATCGAGAAAATGAAGAATGTTCTAACCGAAAAAATCTGATAAAAACATACCATCTAATACAATATTTATAACATGATCTAGACGTGACACAATCTCGTCACTCTAGTTTCATACGAAGCGTAAACACAGATTTAGGGTCTTATATATTTATATTCATGGGTCTAAGAAACTTTCTTAGACCATCGTCCAAACTAGGGTAATAATAATAATAATAATAATAATTTATTTGCAAGAAATACATTTCTACAAAGGAAGGTCTTATAGCCTAAAAGTCACTGTATTCGGCCTGCAAGCAAGCGTGCAAATTATTGATCTTTATGTCATTATTACATCACCCACTGGTACTATAGAATATGTCATTGATACATTATTACAAAATATGTCATTATTACATTACATTATTACCAAATTTGTATCATTATTAATAGAGATTACATAATAGTCCTTACAATCTATAAATATTAGAATAATTAGGGAAACATTCAATACTATTATTATTGTTAATCTTTATGTTCCATAAATTCCTTAACGCTATAAAAACAATAACCTTGGAGCCACTCTGTTAATTTTTTTTTGAAAAAATTACCCTGTAACAATTTTAAGTGGTTCGGTATCTTATTATAAATTAACAGGCACATTTATACACGTTTTTCTTATAGATTTCTTTGCGACAGGGTGGTTGGTAAAGTAGGTTGAGAAACTTAGCCCTTTTTTGTCTCGGCATAACCTCACTATGCTGCATGAAGTAATGCATATGCCTTTTTGTGAAAAGGCAGATTTCTTTTATGTACATACACGGTAGTGGAAGAATTTTGTATTTTTTAAATAAAGGTTTACAGCTATCTAAGAACCATGACTTGTTGATAACTCGGATACAACGTTTTTGAATTTTGAATGCTCTGTCGGTATCGGTCGAGTTACCCCACATTATTAGTCCATAGTTTAGTACAGATGACACATAGCCATGGTAAGCCGAAAGGGCAGCTTCTGCAGAAACATTCTGTCTTACCTTTTTTAACGCAAACACAAACCTATCAAGCTTCTGACAAATATATTCTATATGGCTTTTCCAATTCAGATGTTTATCTACGTTAAGTCCCAAAAATTTTAGCTCATCTACTTGTTTTACTTCTTCGTCTTTATAAACTATATCTAAAGGCAACTGTTTGGTTTTGTAAGAGTTAAACTCAATAAGATTTGTTTTACTAATGTTTATATTTAAGTTATTGTCATCCATCCAACTTACTAAATCTGATAGGGTCTTTTCGATAATAGATTTGTAAGCGTCCTTATCCCGACAGTTTATGATAACTGTTGTATCATCTGCGAAAAGGATACATTTCTGTGAAGTAGCTTCAGGAAGATCGTTTATATAAAGCAAAAACAGTACAGGGCCGAGAATGCTTCCTTGAGGCACACCACACTTGTTTATTCTTGCCATAGATCTGAATTTCACTTTTGAATACACTTTGTCCCCTTTTTTTACTACTTTTGTTATCTCTGTACACTGTTTTCTGTTACTAAGATAGCTAGATATCCAATTATATGCTTTTCCCCTTATACCATAGAACTGTAATTTGTGTAGAAGCTTTGAATGGTCCACAAAATCAAAGGCCTTACTCATATCTAAAAATAAAGACACCACTGGATTGCCATTATTAATGCTTTCTGTTACAAATTTGACTAAGTCAAAGATTGCAAGAGCAGTTGAACTTCCCTTGCGAAAACCAAATTGCTCTTTGCATAAAATTGCGTGAGTAACTAGAAAATTATTTAATCTAATAAGCATTGCCTTTTCAAACACTTTGGATAAAATGGGAACTAACGTGATGGGCCGATAGTTATTTGGGCCTGACTTATTTCCCTTTTTAAAAAATGGTTTCACCACAGACATTTTTAACTGTTCAGGAAACACACCTTCGAGAAAAGATAAGTTTATAACGTGTGCTAGTGGATGACATATCCAACTAGCACAATCCTTCAAAACTTGTGTGACAATGTCATCGTATCCACTAGTTTTGCTGTTATTTAGAGACATTATGATTTTGTACACTTCCTTTGCCTCAACAGGATTCAGGAAAATAGTATTTATATTTTTGTTTTTTTGATTGAGTTTAATATTATTCAAATTTTCTGGCTGATTGGATGTCAAATTAATAAAATAGTCATTAAATATGTTGCAAATGTCTGATGGATTGTTATATGTCACATTATTAAAAATTATTTCGTCAAAGTCATTTTTAGATATATTATTATTAGATGTAGTCGAGGAAATTGCGTTCCATGTAGCTTTACATTTATTTTTACCCTTTTGTATACGCCTTGTATTCATTAATTTCTGTGCTCTCCGCGCACGTCGTTTAAACAATTGATTATAAAGTTTGTAGTTGTTTTCATTAATTTTTTTGTTCATTTTATTAGTTTTGTATTTTAGATATAGCTGACGTTTCGTTTTGCTAGACTTTTTAATACCTTTTGTTATCCAATTTTGTATGACTGGTTTATCATTAACTTTAACATTAATCACCGGAAAGCACAGGTTATAATATAATGTAAATGTGTCATAAAAGGAATTAAAGACTTCTGTAAAAGTATCTGAGCGAAACGTTTCCGAGAAAGAAAGAGAAGCCATACATTTACAAAATTTGTCAACGTTTTCTGAACAGTAATCGCGTTTCAATTCAGACCAGCACGATATTGTTTTTTGTTTATTTACCTTTATTGTAACCGATTGTGCTGTTTCGTGGTCTGACAGACCAAGGTAATGAATTTCTGATTTAACTTTATTTAAGTTACTGGCGATTTGGTCAATGCAAGAGTTTCCCCGAGTCGGTTCTGTTATGTGTGCTTCAAAATTATAATTATGAAGTATGCTCAAGAGATCCTTTGTTGTGGAGTTATCTTTTAATATATCTAAATTCCAATCACCACAAATTATAATTTTCTTTTTCTTGTACTGGTCAGTCAAGTAATTCAACAGATGGTCAAGTTTATGCAGAAATACACCTATTTGTGCCTTTCTTTGATCAGGAATTCTATATATGTTCACAACTACCAGGCTCAATCCAATTACCTCCACACCACAGCATTCAAAATAAAATTCCGTAGCTAGAATAGATGGGATATTTAGTGGTTTGGTGTTTAATACTTTACTAGTCAAAATACAGGTACCCCCTCTACATTTATCTCGACTGAATGCTGCAGCCAAATTAAAATTATTTAGATTAATGTTAGCTTCCATACCTTTCTTTACAAAAGTTTCACTAAAGCATAGTATATCCACGTCCCCGATTTTTTCAGTGAACTCTGATAAAGATATTTCTAACGTATCCAGTTTGTTGCAGATGCCGGCTATATTTTGATGTAAGATTCTTAGTTTACTCTGTCGGCGATCATGTTTTGATTTGATATGGTTTAATGAAGATTGATGAGTCGGTGAGTTAGGAACGAAAAAACGTATTGTTGTTATGACTTGTAACGAGGGAGTTTCTTACTTCCAAAGTCGGTTTAAGAAAGCTATTTTCATATTCCATAAAATCAATCTCTATATTAAGTTTATATGTAATTAGGTCTAATTCGGAGAGCTTCTTATTATAATTTACATCCAACCCATTAGCTTCAATAAATTTACAATTCTTAAAGTTTTTTGTAAACATTTTAAGTTCATAGTTTAGCTTTTTAACATTTAGGTACCTACTTTCTGAAACACTCAGCATCAGTATTGTACAATTACTTAGGCTACACAGAGTACTACACAGGATTTTTATCGTATTTACCAACTGAGAGAATAACAATGTCGTTATCAGATAGGGTGCGTGATAAATTGTCTGGATCACGTAGAATCTCGCATGATGAAGCGTACGGTTGAACTTTTCCCTCGATGTTGTAATTGTCGTTCCATTTACCAGACTTAGCATCTATTAGTCGTGCGGATAGTCCTCTTACTTTTTCGTCTCCAATTATGTAAATATTTCGTTTTCCGCCGTGTTTTAGTTGGTTTGAGCTTGAATATTCTGAGTTTTCAGTGTGTTGTTTATTAGGGAAGTCTACCAGAATGTCTTTAATTATTTCATTGTCAGTTTCTTGAACGTTTACTTGATGATGTAGACTCTGAGCGTTGTCTATTTTTTGTGAGCATTGTGCGATTTGCGCGTTGGGACTGATTAGTTGCTCTGAGAAGTCTAATTTGGTTTGGATGGGATTCTTATTCCTTTTATTCTGTAAAGTTCTTTTGGGGGTCGATTTACAAATATCTTTAAGCTGATTTATTTGAGTACCATACATAGACATTTGTTTTTTAAGTAAGCAATTCTCCGTCAAAAGATTAGCTATCTCATTTTCAGCGATTTCTAAATTCTTCGCCAGCATAGAAACTTTCTTTTCCAAATTTTCTATCACATCAAAGTTGTTAGACCTGATATTTGGACAGCTTCTGTAAAGAAGTGGGTCTCTTTTCAAAGTATGAGACAAAACATCAATGTCTTCATCTAGCGGCAAAGAATCGAAAGAGTTTTCGGTGGATACATTTGCCTTAAATTTTTCATGATTGTTTGGATGCTCTACAAGTATTGGGGTGTCCGGTATTTGAGAAGAATTCTCACTCAACACTAAATCTTTTGCCATAGGATTCATCTGTTGTTGAGGCGAAGAAGGCTTAATATGAGTGTTGTTTTTTCCTGAGTGTGATATTAGAACTAGCTGCATTACTATTTGCATCAAGTTTATTTTTAACGCATGTGTTGCATTTCCATTTCTTTCTTTCTTCGATGTCTTTCAGCCGAAATGTTGCTTCCGGATAGCCCACACAATCGAATTCATATCTTTTTTTGCAGATTGAACATAGAGCAGTGTTTCTTATGTTCACACATTTCTTATAGATATTGCAAGTGACTAGTGCTGACGTCTTGCAGACACTGCTCACTGTTTTATTCAAACTGGATGACATTTTCACAGTCGATATAAATGATAGTGGTGATGGATCAATTACTACCAATTAATAGTTTTTTTTTTATTCTGGCAACCGTGCCTTAATGAAGCGCTAAAAGACTCGTGTTCAAGTCCCGTGATTTTTGCTGAGTTTGGTTTCTGAACGAGATCTTTAACGTCAAAATTTTATCAGCTGTTTGTGATTGGTCAATAATGGTCAATGTCACAAGTAATGAATCATCTGCTCTTTGTTTACATTAAAACTAGAAAAGTTTTAAATTCACTACTGGTTTTTATCTACTAGTTTTGTATATATCACTGTTTAAACTATGTTCTTGTTAATTATAAGTCACTATTTAGTCGTTTCCGTCTTTAAGCACACTATTACACTGTTTATCAATAGGTGTATTATATTAATTCCCGGTACTTTAGTCAAAACACTGTGATCGTCACATTGAACATAGTGCACCGAAACTATTTATGATAACACTGTCACTAGTGTACTTTCATGCACCGAATATTTTAAACTATATTTTAGTCACTTTTAAATAGAAAACCCATTAAAATAAAATATAAAATTACGGACCGATGTCGAAATTGGCTAGTGTTGCCAGCAATCCAGGTACCAGTTGCGACTCATCTATCCTTATAACGTATAGAGGTCAATTATGTAAGCTTGGATCTCCAAAAAATTCTCTTCTCTCTGAAAAATTTTTGAAGAATTTTCCAGCCTATAAATGTCCCACTGCAGGGCAAAGGCCTCTTCTCATACAGAGAAGATACGAGCATTGATCACCACTCTAGCTCAAGGCGGATTGGCGAATTCAGACTTATATCCCTACTTTATACTTTATTTACTTTAGGTATATTATTTTAATATTATAAATGCGAAAGTAACTCTGTCCCGTTACGCTTTCACGATGAAATGACGGAACCGATTTTGATGAAATTTTGCATGAAGATAGCTTGAACCCTGGGGAAGGACATAGGCTACTTTTTAATCCGCTACTTCGTCTGCATCCGCGATAACCGACATTCATGCGGACGAAGTCGCGGTCAAACCATAAGTTCAGGTTTCCTCACGATGTTTTTTCTTCACCGATGCCAATGATGTCCAAGATAAATTTATATTTTATTTTATTATTTTATTTTATTTTCAGCCTATATTGTCCCACTGCAGGGCAAAGGCCTCCCTTTCTTCTTTCCAACCCTCTCTGTCCAAAGCTAGTGTGGACCAATCCCTCCTGTAAGCGTCAAGCTCATCCCGCCATCTTCGCCTAGGTCTACCTCGATGTCGCTGGACGTTTTCTGGGACCCACATTGTAGTTGCTTTAGCCCATGATATGTTCGACATGCGGACGATGTGGCCGGCCCAGTCCCACTTAAGCTTGGCTGCTTTTTGAGTGACGTCGGCGATCCGTGTCCTGGAGCGCAGCTCCGCATTCCTAACGCGGTCCGTTAATCTTACTCCCAGGATGCTGCGCTCCATCGCTCGCTGGCAAACCTCGAGTCTGGACCTCAGCTGAACAGTTAAAGACCAGGTTTGAGCGTAAATTTAGAAAGTATAAAAAAAAAAACTAAAAGCTTCTTCAAAAATTCTTTCACCTATAGGAATCTACATTATGCCTGATTGTTAAAAGCATGTACTCGTATTGTCAACAAGAAAGGGTTTAGTAAACAAATCTACGGAGATAGTCACAGTCGCAGACAGAAGCTACATACACACACTCACTCACCCTCCAACACACCCCCACAGAAACACTCACAAATACGTGACACACACACACAAGTACAATAGATGATCCCCGTTCACCCCTTGTGAGTTTATACAACCCGGGCGCAATAACTTGACACCTAGCTCGAAACTTTCAATGGAACTAAATTTACAATAGAAATTGTTATTTTACATAAAATATAATAAAGCCTGACCAGAAAAATAAAAAAACCTGCTCTGGGGGTGCTACATGTATGCATATGTTTACGGTTCTTTTTTGCACTCAGTACTATAAACAAACGTTATTCGAGCCAGGTGTCAAGTTATTGCGCCCGGGTTGTACAAAGATTTCATTGAGAAAATGTTTGATGGGAATCAAAAAATATCATGATGATGCTTTTAGGGACGTGGGGATTCGAACTTTAAAACAAGGACTGATTCGAATTTTAATACAGGAATGTTGGTAAATGCTATGCCTTGATCATAAAAGCTTAATAATAATACCAGCCTATTACTGTCCCACTGCTGGGCAAAAGCCTCTTCTCATACAGAGAAGGCAGGAGCATTGATCACCACGTGCGCTCAAGGCGGATTGGCGATTTTAGTTGATTATAAGTCCAGAAGGTTAATTCACGTAATTTTATGACGCGCCGATGAAGGATAAACGGTATTCTTTGAACTGCGCGTGAGCTGCGCGTGAACTGCACGTCAACTGTACGACAACCCAACTTACTAGCTACATGAGAGAAAAATATTACCCACTAAATAATCGAATAGAATCGATAACATTTCCATGACGTTATTTTAATATTAAAATAATACCCCAGTACAGCTTTTAGTGCCTTTTTATCGGTCATTTTGAGACGTCAAACGAATTGTAGAATACCGATCATGTTGCGTTCCAAATCACGCACCAAAGACGCGTAATACTGTTATTGCGCTCGCGTTACGCGAACTTGACGCGAGCGTGTCTGACGGCGGTAGAGCGTTGTTTAGATCGAAACTTCACTGCAATTGCACTGCAACAGCACTTTTTTAGTTACGTGAATTAGCCCACAGGTTTCCTCACGATGATGTTTGTCAGTACCATCCAAGACAAACTCAGAAAGTACATATGAATTGAAAAAGTCATATTGGTACTTAACCATAGCGCAAGTGCCTTAACCCAGTGGTCGACATACCTTGCTATTTATTAATAATGTATTGATTTATTTTTCCTCTCATATTAAACGGCATTCCGCCATTTAAATTTATTCACACATTCATCTTACAATACTCCAAAACACATTGACACCATTGACAAGGCTTCATTTATTATGAGCCGGATAACATCCAGATAACACAATACAAATTTTACAATGGTTTCTCCCACAAAATTCTTTTTAATCCCTCCATTGAACCATTAATAAAGGATCAAAGAGGATATTGTCATTGTCAGCGTTTGCGTCGTTGGTATTTTGGTCGCGAGAGCTACTACTGAAAATAAGGTCCTGGGTTCGATACCCTGGTTATGCAAGGCGATTTTGATTTTTCCGTCAGCAATTTCTCAATAGCTGCTCCTTATCTCAAAGTAAAATTATTTATTTAAATTTGCCCATTATAAGGCACTTAAGCCGTGTGGTGCTGGCCGCGAATAGCGGCGCGCACCACCCCATTTCTAACAGTGGGTGTCGTAGAAGGCGACAGAGGGATATTGACCAGAGGATGGGCAGCAGCGTCCTTCTGAGTACCATAACACCTACTGCGATCACCAACATGCATCTGCCAAGCATGGCGATTACGGCTGAACCCCCCTTGGGGGAGACCTTTGCTCAGCTGTGGGTGTCTTAAGGTTGGCATGATGATGATGAAGGCACTAAAGATCGTCATCTTCAAGAAAAAGCATTTAATGTAGTTTCCCCTTTCAAAATTGACCAAGAACCTCCATACTTAATCTTTAAAAAAATAACAATCGCGCACGGAGGATCTTGGCTCGGTCTTTTAAGAGGAACGAAACACCCTCTGTGTGCTGATGGGCTCACCAGCAGCACACAGCGGGGTCCCGTTCCCCGTTCACCGGGCTGGTTTTAGTAAGGTAAGAATTCAACTCTCCCCTGTCTTATTCCTAAAGACTGGGCGCCTTTTAAAGGTCATCACACCATCACTTCGGTTTAGTAGTAGAGGCTTATAAGCCTCGTCCATCACACCCTATTTTCCAGTCTCTGCCTTCCACATCCAGCCACCACCGGCTACCTTCTTCAGGCCATCGGTCCATCGGGCTGGAGGGCGTCAACTCTGCTGCAGTCTTCTTTTAAAGGTATTCCCTCGAAAACAAAAAGGTACATCTCTGCCGAACCCTTTGTGAGTAAAACGCCGTGATGTTAATGTTTTATGCAATCCTTTAATCTTCTTTTACGACACCCAGAGGTAGGTAAAGGTTTTCCAGAAGTTACAAGGATTAGTGCTAGAAATGTTTCGGAGAAATTCGCCGGCAAGTTTGTAATGATACCGTCTGGACTTAAGCAATCTGTTGTTCACGAGCTAAACTATTCCTAACTTAAACACGCAGACACATTAACAGACAAAATTACGTTCAACTACAATCTCTCTACTAATTTGTACAGAGACCAGCATATCAAGCTTCAACAATCTGTCAGATTTCTTTGATATATTTTCAACTTTATTTCAAAAGAATAAGGCTCATATTTAATTTAAAATTTGACAGTTTGGTATGGCTTGTTGTGCTACTTATATAGTCCACTTCACCGTATCCGGTGACAGCGACCCTGATAAGTTTCTTTCCTGTCGTGAGCCTTTAAGGTGCGTACGGATTAGAGCCGGCCTCGCCTGAGGCACGCACAGTTTGCCCTGTTGCTTCAAGTACGTACGCGCCTCAGCCCGAGCCGCGGCGCGATCCGTCAGGTGTCGGTTTTTTGACTGTACTCAAAGGCGATTTAAGCACGTTTTTTGAAAGTCACGCACAATGATGATGTCGCACCTTCGTGGCTCGACCAGAGGCACGTTGCCTCAGCCTGCTGCCTCATGTTGTTTTAATTATTTACCAGGCTGCTCACCCTGAGGCTACCTCTATTCCGTACGCACCTTTAGATGGCTAGAAAATCCAAACTTTGTTTTCAAGACTCGGTCACACCGTGCATAGAACAGCTGATTAGATACATTGTAGGTGTAAGTATATGAAGGCCTTGGGCGACTTTTACGTATTTGTGTGTGTATTGATGTCCTGGCGTCTGTCCGACACCTTGGAATCAAATATGGCCACGGCCATCGGCACGCAGCAGCTGCAATCCACCTATCCACCTTTAGCAGACGTGGTGATCAATGCTCATGCGTTCTTTGTATGAGAAGAGGCCTGCTCTGTAGTGGGAAAGTAACAGGCTGGTATTATTATTATTAACTAGCTGACCCGACAAACGTTGTCCTGTCCCTATTTACCTACCATATCCACCCTGCCTACCCTACCCTATCTACCTACCCTACACTACCTAACCAACTACCTACCTACCCTACACTACCTACCTACCAACCTACTCTACACTATTTATCTACCCTACCCTACTCTACCTACCTACTCTACCTAACTACCCTACCTACCTACCCTACCCTACCCAACCAACCAGCCAACCCTGTCCTACCTACCTAAAATTTTCTTCTTTTAACCAACCTTTTCCTGCCAACTACGAACACAATAAAAAAATACCTATCCAATTTGATCCAGCCGTTCGAAAGTTATGCGCTTACATACATTTCGACGGTTCATTTTTATATACAGGGATATTGAAAAAATACCCAAAACCTCTTAATCTGGACTTCGTATCATTTGTTCTACGACTTTGACCTCAACTAAATAACGTACCCAAAAACTATTTATTTGAAGTCTGTAAAATGTACGTATACTACGCGCGCGCGCACCCATATGATAGCGAATATGATGTAGATAGTAGGTAGGCTAGTGTACAGGCACAGCTGATTGCAGGCCTTTCATCGACCGTGTCAGAAAAAAATATTATGCAAAATTTAAAGTGTGTTTATATTTTTTGTATGGAAAAAAAATGTTTCGAATTTTGAAAAGTCGTAGAACAAATGTTGTTCAGGGTGATGATACGAAGTGAGGATTTAGTGGTTTTGGGTATTTTTTCAATTAGCCTGTATATAGATAGATGTACATATACTAAGGAAAGAATAAATAGAAACAATTATGTACCCTGTCAGGCACAGCATTTTGAATAAACACGAGAGAGAAAGACCGCTTTAATAATTTTGCTTATTCCTTAATATTTAAATTGTTTCCTATTTGTCTGCTTTTTACAACCAACAGTATTATTTACATTACCACTCATTAATTTTTTTGTTTAAGTCTGTGTACTTATTTATATTATAATACTAAGTTCTGCCTTCGACTTCGTCCACGTAGCAGACAAATATATTATGAAACCTATGCTATGACACTCGGAAATAGTGTAGCTGTAAGCTTTCTATCTGTGAAAGAGTTTTTGTATTTGGACCAGTAATTTTAGAGATTGACTCTTACACCCAAACATACAAACTTTATCTCTTTATAATCTTCTAGTGTATAAAAATCTCGTGTTATAATGTTCGTTACCGAACTCCACCGAAGCGGCTTGACCGATTTTTATTACTTTTTTTTTCGTGTATATTTGGTCTGAGAATAGGTCGTTGGCTAGATTTCTTTTATGGCAAAACAACATTTACCGTGTCAGCTAGGTATTAGTATAGAATAATTATTGTTGCTTATTTAATATTATTATTATTTTATTATTTTCAGCTTGATTTTTCCCACTTTCCTTTCAACTGCTTATTTATTAATTCGATTAAATATTTTATAATGACATAGAGCTATTTATATAGTACATTTCAATACCCACCAGAAAAAAAGAAATACCCAACATTTTGTATTAAAACCATAATTTCAAAAGAACGAATCTAATTTCGACTTTATTTATGTCAGTTTAGACTTTCCTTTCAAATGGCAATGTATGGCTTTCAGTGAGATTTTTTAATTAAAAATCTGTTTACAGTGATGTAAATCCGGTAACTCGTCCGTATTGTAAATGTTTGTGTGCTTAATTTAAAACATAAATGAAATTCTCTCGAGCTCGTGGCTAACTTAAAGCCGTACAGATCGATCGGTCAAGGGTTAAGCTACTCTAGCCGCGGTCGGTCTGTGGATGGGTGACCATTCCTTTCATACCGAGTTTCCTCCGTGCCTCGGAAGCACGTATAGCCGTTGGTCCCGGCTGTTTTTTGTAGATTTTTGGCAGTCGTCATGAGTAATCTGAAGCCAGAAAGTCTGACAACCAGTCTTGCGAAGGGTAAAACACTGGTATTCAGCTGCTTCCGATTGGACTGGAAGCCGACCATAATATAGTTGGGCAAAGGCTGGGTAGATGATGATGACGGTTGCTGCCAGTGATGACATAATATGGCACAGAATAGTGTCCTTAACTGCTGGCCTCGACATCGTTAAGATCGCGGGTAACCGGTGAATGCAAGCGGCAGGTTGCCACTCGTAGTGGCGTCCTATGGTGGAGGCCTATATTCAACAGTGGACGTCCTTCGGCTAATGGTGATGATGACGGTTGCTGGCTGGATACCAAGGAAGCAAAATAGTAACTTTTTCGATTCATATCTAGGTACTTCCTAATTTCATCTTGGACACCACTAACATCGATGAACAAAAACATGGTGCGAAAACCTGGATTTATAATTGACTAGCACTTTGCCCGCGACTTCGGCCGCGTGAATGTCGGTTATAGCGGATGCAGACGAAATCCCGGATTTAAAAGTAGCCTATGTCCTTCCCCAGAGTTCAAGCTATTTTCATAACAAATTTCATCAAAATCGGTTCATCCGTTTCATCGTGAAAGCGTAACAGACAGAAGTTACTTTCGCATTTATAATATTAAGTATGGATAGTCTGCAATCGCCAATCCGTCTTGAGCGCACATGGTGATCAATGCTCGTGACTTCTCTGTATGAGAAGAGGCTTTTCCACGCAATAGGACAATACCTCATCATCATCATCATATCAGCCTATTGACGTCCACTGCTGAACGTAGGTCTCACCCAGAGATCGCCAACCAATTATTGGGTAGCCCGCATCCATTCGTTGCCAGCCACCTTTTACAAATCATCGATCTTCACTCTATAGCATGTCTGCTCCAACAATACCTAATACACTGGTATTTTATTTTTTGGTGTGCCTCATAAACTGGGTCCAATAATTTACTTTCTTTTTATCTTCTCTAATAAGTACGACGGCGTGTGACAAATGATAAACACCTAAACCTGCTAATTTAAATACGTCTCTCAAGCGTAGGAAGCTTCATTAGGCTCTGGAATTACGTCAGACTGACGCTTAAATTATCTAACGCTCTGCCAGCTTAGCTAAGTAGATTCTAACTTAGGCTATTTCAAGTTGGGGCTTAAATTTTAAAATGGATGTATGTTAGCATATTTTGCCAACAAGTTGCGTAGTCGCGTTCTTTAGAACAAGTTTCTTTTAATTGGTAAACCTTACAGGCAGCTCGTCTGTTGATAAAATTGGGTAGTATCAAATTGTCACCATCATTCAATTGACATAATATTTTGTATGAGCAGTCAAAGAGCAATTTCCCCATAGATTTTGTATTGCAATAACAAAAAGCGTCAATTTAATAGTGTCACCGACATATATGGTTAAACTTCCACAGTCTCGAACCAAGCGATTGGCTTCTACATTTACTGTGCGAACTTCCAGACTGGAATTCAATGCCCGCCTCTCTTTTTCCCGATAAGTATAATCTAGGTATCTTCAAGGCAAGATTGAACCGGCTCATCCTAGGCAAGCGTGCTCAACCTTACGCCAATTTATCACTTAATATCAGATGATTTGCGACCAAACGCAAGCCTAACAGAATGCCTGTGCGGCCTGAAATAAATGAATTATTGTTATTATTATAATGTGGAAGCAAATCACTTGGTTCAAGACCGTGGAACTTCAACCGTATAGAGGTGACGCTTCGCCGTATTTCTGCTCGTCTAATGACGGTACGGGGATGGGGGAATTAAATTGTGCAATTCCAAAGCACACTCTCCGAAATGGACCTGAATAATAGACCGTACGACATAATATGAAACTTAGACATGAAATTGATTTTTTAAACTTTTTAAAATTAAGGAATACCTCTAACTTATTACAAAGTTTTAATACTCTTCCAATTTGCGACTAAAAAGGTACAATAAATACTACCATCTCAAGTAACCAATTTAAACTTCCCTTAAAACTACCATACCATTCATCTACGCTGTCGTATTAAATCCCAACCCAACACGTACTCATTTAAACTTAACAGGGTTACTCGTAATGGTATATCTTAGTACGAGTCATATTTTGTAACCTAATCTTACTTAGGAACTTTGAACTTGAAAACTAATAGTACTACTGAATTACGTTCACGTGAACTTAAAAATTATCTCAATTGTTAAGTGTTATCTATTACTCTATTAGAGTAGGTAATAGTCAAAAATGGCGCTAACTATCGTCAAATCAAAATAATGGGTTGTTTCATAAAATAATAATAATAATATGTGGGGACATTTCACACACGGCCATCTGACCCCAAACTAGGGAGACCCTGTACTATGGGTGTCAGACAGCTGATATACATACACGAATACATTTTAAATACATACATAAATAGATAAACAACACCCAGACACAAGGCAAACACAAGTGCTCATCACACAAATATTTACCCTGGGCGGGAATCGAACCCGCAGTACGCTGCGCAGCAGTCAATCGCTCAGCCACTGCGCCAACCGTGTCGTCAAAATCGTACGTCAAAAAGTTACTATTACCATAACCCACCAGTCAACGTAATTTTGTGTTGTCAAACAGCTACTCCAAACATTATAATATTATGGAATCTCTTTTTGAATAACTTTAACTAACGGATTTTTATGTCATGAAACCACCCGTTACATTTAACGTACGTTAAACATCTCACGTCATAGTAACTTTTTAACCGTCGGTATGTAACGTTAACCGACTGTTTGAAACAACCCGCCCTTAGAAAATGAACTCTGATAAAAACAAGTAAATAATTCAGATTCACAACGAGACACCGTTCGAATTTCGAAGTGATATTTACAGAATCATACTATACAATTTTTTAAATATTTCCTATACAAAATATGGAGACTACATTTTTCTCTTCACGTAACAACTATTAAGGGTACCTATAATATAAGATATGTATATGATAGAAAATGCATCAGTAGGTTTCAAAGGAACTGACACAGTAGAAGCTCACGGTGTCATTTCGTAAGGGAAAAATTGTCTTGCAAGATGGCTATCAAAAGAGCGAGTTTTGAACCTGTTTTTTAAATAGACGCAAATATAGGGTTTCCGAAGATGGAAATTCTAGGTGGATTATGTCTTTTGTAAAAGTTAAGTTATGACAGCTAGAAATTAAAAAGTTTATTTTATTTATTAACTTCTCGTATTAATAAAATGTATGCTACTCAAATTCAACTGGAAACGTAACGTTATAAAGGATAATGGTCAAAATCCAACTGTGCACTTTACATTTAGGTCATCATCTTCCTAGCCTTATCCTATGTTGGGGTCGGCTTCCAGTCTAACCGAATACAGCTGACTACCAATGCTTTACATGCACCTACTGCCTATCTGACCTTTACTACTCAATTACTGTATAACATGATATCCCTTGGTAAGACTGGTTGTCAAACTTTCTGAATACCCGTAACGACTGTCAAAGGTCTACAAATGACAGCCGTGACCAACGGCTTTAGGTGCTTTCCGAGACATGGAGGGGTCTCGATATGAAATGGATGATCACCCATCTACGGACTGACCGCAGCAAGCGTAACTTGACCATTACTGATCGATTTATTTATTTATACTTCATGCACAAAGGTACAGACGCCAGCACATAAAACGATACCAAACTGTCAAATTTTCCCAATTGAATAAGAACCTTATTCGTTTGTGATAAAGTTGGAAACCTATCAAAGAAATTTGACAGATTGTTGTAGTTAGATGCCGGCCTCTGTACAAAGGTAGCATTCTCTACCAGTCAACCAAGGGTGATGAAGTGATAACATGGCAAATGCATAACAAAATATAATAATTTAAAAAGTTAAAAGGATATAAACTACACTTACATATTATCTGGTATATCATATACTTTTATAAAGTCAAAGTCAAAGCATTTATTTCAATTAAACCATTTACATGCACTTTTGAATTGTCAAGGAGTCGATCAGTTAGTCAGAGAGTTGAAGCTAGTGGCTCGTTCCAAAACGTAGGGTAGGTCTCTATGGAGAAAAACGAGCAAGAAACTCCACGGACACTCTTTTAAATCAAGTTTTTTACAAAGTACTGGTTACATTATTCTTGTTGCTTCTAGGTGTGTAAATATATACATACATACATATATAATACTAGCAGACCTGGCAGACGTTGTCCTGCCCTTAAAATAAAAAAGTCCTACAACTCGACTTCAGCGCCACCTACCGGGTCCAATTGTAAATCTACCCTTTCTCAAATTCACTGGTTTTTTTTTTTTTTTATTTAGCTTTATTTCTATCCCTTACATTTAGTTCTTATCTATTGTTTTGTTTTGTGTACCTACTTATTTATTTATATGTTAGTAATGTTAGTTTTGTACTTAAATAAAGTTAGTATTGTTAGGTGTAAGGGCCGCCTATTGCGGTGAAAGCCTCCTCCAAACCATTCCAGGTAGCTCGATCCTTTGCCCGTCTGGGCCATAAGTTTCCGGCTATTTGGACAATGTCGTCACTCCATCTTTTAGAAGGTCTAACCCTCCTTCTTTTTTTTGTGCATTGGGTACCAGTTTGTAACTGTTTGTGACCATCTTTCGTCCATAGCTCTCTGTGTATGACCTGCCCATTTCCATTAAGGTGTTAGGACCTGTTTGACCGCATCTCTCGCCTTTGTTCGTTCCCTTATCAAAGAACTTTTCACTCTGTCTTTCAATTTTATATTTGTGTAACTGCGTTCTATTCCTCTTTGACAGCTCCTTATTTTATTTAATACCGATTTCTTAAGAGACCAGGTCTGGCATGCGTAAGTAAGAACGGGCGTTAAGCAGATGTTCATCGCTTTCGTTTTCAGTTTATTAATTCACTGGAATACACACACAAAAAAATAATCATAATCGGTCCCGCCGTTAGGAGGAGTTCACTCACACACACGCACTGAAGATTTTTATATAAATAAAGATTTAATATAAAAAAAGAAATAATATAAAAAAAGAAAAGAGGTTTGTGAAATGACTCTGCCTTTTTGTGCTGAAAATAAACTCGCAATCGATTCGAATGGTAATACATTTAGGTATCGCTAAAAATCCTTCTATTTTTAGAAGTCAGCCTTTAGAACCGCGGTCAAAATCAACAGATCAAACAGAAAACCCGCCTTCATTAAATTAACTCCGTTGATTGGTGGACACATAACTACAGTTAATTTGTTTAATCAACATAAATTGTGGATGTTTACTTTAAATGTACGGTTTACGAGCTTCTAAACTACTTGACCTTTGTCCTTTAAGTTACGAGTAATCAAATGTCACGTCGCTAACCTACTGGGATAGTAAAATTAAATTAAAGTTTACATTTTTAACTATATTTGGCTTGGTTTAATCTTAGATTATGAAACAAAATGCAGATACACCGTGCGTAACACGGAGAGTGAAGCCACCAAAGCAAATACAAATTCAAAAATGAATACCTATAGTGCGTTTCGTGCTGTACTGACACGAGTCAGCACATAAGCATTCGACAGCGCCGCATCGCTAAACAAAAACAAACACAAACAAAAATTCCAAAGCGAATACAATCACGAGATTTTAGGTGATCACTTTTGATTTGTATTTGCTTTGGTGGCTTCACTCTAGCTGTTCCGTGCGGTCTATCTGCCTTTTGTTTCATAATCTGAGGGTTTAATTTAGAAAAAAAATATCGGCCTATTACTGTCCCACAGCAGGGCAAAGTCCTCTTCTCATAAAGAGAAGGCATGAGTATTGATCACCACGGTTTCTGAAGGCGGATTGGCGATTTCAGGCTTCACTTACATAGATCACCCATTTAGGCACAACATATGCCGTCAGTTAGAAATAAATAATAGTTTAAAAAAACTAAAAACACGCTTTTTATAGAAAACCAAACCAAAAAATTGAAAATAAATTTTAATAAATTATTTTCTATTTTTTAGTTTGGTTTTCTATAAAAAGCGTGCTTTTAGTTTTTTAAACTATTATTATTTTTTACTTTTTAGTTTGGTTATATCTATATCTATAAATATTATGTAAATTTATTCTACCAGGGCCGCTTGTGCAGTACCTTCCTAGTATATAATAGCTGTTTTTTCGGCAATTAATTTTGAACGACTTATGTTTTTTTTTTTTGTTTTTGTTTAATAATTTTATCAAATTAGTGTATTGTCATCGGTCCTCGATAAATCTACAAAGTTTGAACGAAATCTGGCCGTTTAAAGTGGGTCAAAATCGCGCCCAAAGAAGTCGATTACAAACAAACATACAAACATACAGGTGAAGCTAATAAAAAGCTGGTAAAAAAAGAAGAGCCTGTGTTAACTTTGATTTGTCTAAGGAGAATAGACAGGATTAGGCTGCCTGCCCACGTCAGACTTGTTGTAGGACCGATTATCGGATCAGTCGATTATTTCATAGTTTCGTGAGACCGACTTTTTGTGGGAGATGTCCCACGCGTTGGTATATTGGAGTTCAGACCATTTCTCTCCGACAAAACATCGGTCACCGATTGTCTGACGTGGGCAAAGACCCTTAGTGATGTCAGACTTCAGATACATAAATTATTATGTCATGATTTCCGCTCGATAATTTTCTTTACCAGTGTTAGTGTACGTTAAATACAGGGTGACATTTTATTTATTGGCATTGTTTCAAGAGTGTTGGTACTCATAGTATGAACAAGTTATTACTTATTATAAAAAGTTATTTTTGACTGTCTACCTACGGTTAAAATGTTGCAAATATGTGAGCACCTTAATAATTATATATTTAAACCGAATTAATTTCGCTGTTATTGCTTATTTTATTGTACTTTGTACCTATTGTAGTACTTTGGTATAGTGGTTTTTATTTTATTTTAAATAGTTCTTTAATGATTGTACCGATTCGAAATATTGTTTTTTTTTTTTTTAAGAATATGTTTAATCCGAGTATCCCGAATAGCCCTCGATGGAGAGAAGTAGAAATAGAGTAAAGGCGTTTGCACAGCAGCGGGAAAAAACAGACCAAAAAAAAAAATCCTGACCATTCTTCTCCATACGAATTCACATCTTTTTTTATGCTTGTGAATGATGATCCTTTTTATGTTCTAACTAGCCAAAGTCCTGAGTATTATCCCACGGAAAACAAAAAAAACGTAAAAATTATTCTGTATTAAGTTAAAGCAATATTTATTTTCTAATTCCTTTCAACCGTACACTTACACTTAGTAAGTAAAAGAGTAGCAAACATCCATTTTATCTCGAAAACTTTCACGTTTATACTAGTAGTAACTACGTCTTTTTAGCATTGTGATGACAAATTACAATTTTATGCGCACTATATGGGACCAATACTGAAATAGTGATCAAACCTATCCTTAGATCGATATAGGCAACGTCTATACGACGTTCTTCATAAAAATTGCTTCTGAATTTTGCATACTCTTGTACATTTTTTCGTACGTGACTGTAACGTCGAAATGATTTGGTCACGTGCTATATTCTGACGTCCGTCAAAATAAGTGCGATGCTAAATTTAATAACATTACGCCTATTCCCCAAAGGGGTAGGCTTTGATAATACACTTTCTTGTCCCGAGTTAGGTATTCGGGCTGAATTTTAAATGCACTGCGCAACTATTGCAGTGGCGCCAACGATTGGTTGCTGCGTTACATAAAAAAAATCTATGGGTGAAAATACTGATGCATACGAACAACTTGGAATAACCTAGAAATATATATCGTGTGCGGTCAAGGAACGAGATTCCCAACGCATTGTTTATTCGCACGCACACACTGATACACTAGAGAGAGAAAGAAAGACTGAGTGCACAGTGTGAGTAGGTATATGCCTGCTCATAAAAAGAAACACGTAGAGAAAGAGAAACGCGTACGGGGGAGTTATAACGCAAAATTCTTACGTGACTTTAGATGTTGTCCCGAATTACACTTATCGTAAGCCACGTTAGGAAATAGCAGACCTTTTTTTCCTTTTCCCTAGACGGTGCTAAGGTAAAAATTACACCTATCGTAAGCCACATTAGGAAATATCAGATATTTTTTTGTTTTTCCTAAATGGTGCTAAGGTAAAAATTACACCTATCGTAACCCACGTTAGGAAATAGCAGACCTTTTTTTCGTTTTCCTTAGACGGTGTTAAGGTAAAAATTACACCTATCGTGAGCAACGTAAGGAAATAGCAGACCGTTTTTTCGTTTTTCGTAGACGGTGCTAAGGTTAAAATTAATAGGTGTAATTTTAACCTTAGCACCGTCTACGAAAAACGAAAAAACGGTCTGCTATTTCCTTACGTTGCTCACGATACCTAAGCCTCGTTAGGAAATTAGAAAAGGCTAGGCAGATGATGATGCCATGGTAAAAATTATTCGCGTTCATAAATACGCACATCATTCAAGGTTCAAGTCAACTAGTATACCAATCTATGTACGGTATAATAATAACTATGTAGCAACGTTCCTATTTGCATTTGCACCAAAACATCCAAGTACCCATTTTTCATACAATGTGACGTCATAAAAGATCTCTACTTCAACACCTGAAAAATATAAGTGAAGATTTTTATTATAAAATTTTATAAACAGAAGCGTTTTGACGTGAGGTAGAGCATTTTCCGTGTCGTAATAATGTATGCCAATAAAAAAATGCTGAGTACATTTTTATGTTAAAAGTATGTACCTGCTTTTACTAATAAAAAGAGATGGTAAATAAGGATAAAAGTTAATACCAGCCTATTATTATACCACGGAATGTCGAAGACCTCTTCTCATACTAAGGTTAAGAACTCACGATGCGGTTTTCACCCGCGTCCGCGTCCGCAGCGGGAGCAGCAAACAACCGCGCACACCGCGGGCGTAAATCGCGTCGTGAAATTAATGATAAACTAAGATATCTAAGATAAAGATATCTAAGATAAACTTAGAAAGTACATCATCTTCATCTTCCTACCCTTACCCATGTTACATGAGGGCAGAACAACACTTTTATTCTTCCATCTCGTCCTGTCAACCGTCATTGACTACCATCTCTTTCATGTCATAAACTTAAAAAGAACAGTATAATCTCGATTATCCGAACCCTCAATTATCCGAACGCTGACTTAGTAAATACAAACGCTCAATTTTATCCGAACGTTGGCGCGAATTACGTTTCATCGAACGTTGTTAGTCCGCTTACGGAGATTCCGCGCGCAATTCTAATGTAAGTATTGTAACAAATCTACTTAAGGGGCTATTAAACGACTTTTACAGATTTTAAACTGACTATCACGTCAAAATGTACAGTGTAAATGATTTGAAAAAAATATATGTTAAACTAGAACATTCTCTTAATCATTTAGTAAGTGAATATTTTTGATTATATTCATATTAAATAGTTTAATTAACTCGTGAAGTTGTGTCTGACGCGGACAAAACATTGACAATCACACAAAATCTACCAGGTATAATTAAACGAAACTTACACCATTTTACAGACAATTTTATTATCTATCTTTTAATAAACGCCTTTTTTTTAATTTTGAAAGAATACTACTTTTATTTAATTTTTTCGACAAAATTTTGTAAGTTTTGAACGCAGACTGCGTCCGTTCTGCATCAGTTTTGTGTCCAAAACTCTCAAAGATTAGTCGAAAAAATTAAATAAAAGTAGTATTCTTTCAAAATTAAAAAAAGGCGTATACTAAAAGATAGATAATAAAATTGTCTGTAAGAGGGTGTAAGTTTCGTTTAATTATACCTGGTAGATTTTGTGTGATTGTCAATGTTTTGTTCGCATCAGACACAATTTCACGTATTAATTAAACTATATAATATGAATATAATTAAAAATATTCACCTACTAAGTGATTAAGAGAATGTTCTAGTTTAACATATATTTTTTTCAAATCATTTACACTGCACATTTTGACGTGATTGTCCGTTTAAAATCTGTAAAAGTCGTTTAATAGCCCCTTAATTATATTCAATAAAAGTCTAAGTAGACTTGCACATGTAAAATTTAATAAGTTAAATAAAGATGGTGCTTAAAAATACAGGAATTATATTGGAGACTAACCTAAACGCACTGTAGATAGATAAATAGCGTCGCCTAGGCTCCAGCCTGGACGGCAATCAGGATCAGACCGAAGAAGGACTGGCGCGCAGTCAGCTCCAAGCTCGGGAACGGTGGTCCCAGGCGGACCTAACAGTAGGATCCGCCCTGGGAGCAGCAGGCACGCGTCAGCTCGACGACTTGATTGAAGACTGTTACCGACTCCCGGTTGTGGACTGGTAGACTTTGAAGTTATATTATAAGATGCTAGCTATAATCCAAATCTCGACTGACTCCTTATCTGTCAGCGCGCCTTCATAGAGTCGGCTCCTTTCAAATTTTCATATTTCTAAATGATTTTTCTTCTGGAATTTCTGTATCGTCGTATAATCATTCCATCTGACTGATAAGTAAAATCAGCCAGGCTTAAATTGTAGCAAACCAGCCAGGCTTAAATGTAGCCTGCCAGTTATTTAAGACCTTAATAAAATCACAAGTGCGTATAGGATTTTTATAAATATAGTTTTAATATTTAATAACAGATGTTATAAGTATAAAATACAATTAAATATTTATGCAAATAATTTAAGTTATATAAGCCAAAAAGCCCAGATGCCACAGAAAAATAATTAACAGTTGAAAATGTTGACAACTGACTTAGAAGTCATAACAAAAATAATAATATATATGTATTTTCAGCTAATTTCAATTTAAATGCAATTTAAATTTAAAACAGTATTTTAAGAAGCAACAAGGAAAACAAGGTATTAATAAATATTGAATTTCAGCTAATTCTATGAAAGGACGAGAAAGTATATTAAGTACTTATAATTGTAAGAAAAATACAAGGAAAATGATGAAATCATGGATGATATGTAAGTAGTATATTAAATACTATAATATGTACCTATTTCTTAAAACGCGCAGAAAGAAACGTGTTTTTATGGATAAAGGTGTCGTTTTCGCTTGATCTTGCCCCAAAACACCCATATTTCGATTATTCGAAACGTCTCAGTACCAATTATTTCGGATAATCGAGATTCTACTCTACATATGAATTAAAAAACCATAGGCATCCCATCTTCCTAGCACGGCGTGTTGTGCTAGGGCGGGTGCTGTGACTCGGGGACGTCTGTCGCCTCCCACATACATCAGGACCCGAGGTGGCGGGTGGCTTTCTTAGACGTCCGGGGGAGGGGAGTCTAACACCTCACTCCTCCCCCCTGACCCGAGGTGGAGAAGTCGGAGGTTACAGAAGTATCTCCAGTTCCCGCGACCCCCGACGTAGGTGTAAATGAAACACTGGGGTGGTTTTTAGTCAGTAAGAATCTGACAGACCCCTTTGGCCAGGCTTCTTGAAAGCTATATGTTTGAGCTATTTGGGCTGGAAACGCTAGGGTATGGTGTCCCAGTGCTCATCTTGTTTTTCGGAACATCGCCAAGCAGCTGGTCGACTCTTTATGTGACCCGAAGGCTGGCCTATTCTTCGGCCAAAGAATCAGCATTGCCAAACAACGTGGCAATGCTGCCAGCCTGTTTGGCACATATTCTGATGACGGCGACGTGAACGAGTTGGGCATGAAAAAACTCGTCCACTCTTTCTTTGTTTTTTTTTAGTTATACATAGTTTTACAATAATAATATGTGGGGACATTTTTCACACACGGTCATCTGACCCCAAACTAGGGAGACCCTGTACTATGGGTGTCAGACAGCTGATATACATACACAAATACATTTTTTTTTTTTTTGTAAATACATTCATATATAGATAAACAACACCCAGACACAAGGCAAACACAAGTGCTCATCACACAAATGTTTACCCAGGGCGGGAATCGAACCCGCAACACGCTGCGCAGCAGTCGATCGCTCAGCCACTGCGCCAACCGTGTCGTCGAATTATAGTTTATTGTTTTTGTTATAGTAAAGTTTATTGTTTTTATTTTTAAGTTTCGTATATATTGAAAAAGTAACATTGGTACTTGGGTTTTAACAGTACTCACAACCTAATTCAAAAAGGGCGTCTAAACCACTAGACCATCATGATATTATCAAGGATTATAGTTACTCATATGAAAATAATCTTCCATTTATCTCATATTACATTCAGTCTAAACCACTAGTCCCTAAGTTAAATTGTCTAGACTAAACCCAGGTAGTCTAGACCAGACTTATTATGAAATACTCAAATTACATGGATATTATTTTGGGGACCTAGGGTTTAACTGTTATCCTCTAATATTCCTACCCTTAACCGATGAAACCCTTTTGTTTATTAACTTTAGTAATTTTAGATTTACCTAATATTGGGTTGCGGGTCGTTTAAGTCCCAGGCATAATTTTATTATTTTAGACGCTCGATTTACAGCTGGTTTGATCTTTGCCGATTTAAGGTAGATAATTTATATTTGCGTGACATAAGAAAACAGGTTGTCAGACTTTCTAGCGACTATCGAAGATCTACAAATGAAATGACATGACAGTTCTGTAGGTCGATTCTGGAAATTTCAAACAACAACTCGCATCTCACATCGCCATTCACTCTCACTTGGCATAAGGTTCAAAATGACTTTTGATATATTTGACACTTTGAATCGGTTTCGAGTGCGAAGTGAGCGTCGAAGTGACGGGGAAATTACGTAACAGAATGCTACTTCTTACGTCATCTCATACTTTATCTGTCAAAATCTCCCTGTCAATTTAGTTCAACTCGCTGCAACGCTTGCAAGAGTGGCGCTAGTGTAAATTCGAATTATCAACCGAGATTTTAGAATGCCAATCAAGAAACTCACAGCAGATTCAGATTCGAAGTTTAGAATGAGACCTGACAGAATCACACCCCTGTCCTGTATCCTGTTTGATTTGGAGGGAAGTGAAAAATATGTTTTCTTACTCCTCCGCTGCTCTTTTCTGTTTAATATCGTTGCGGGATCCAAGACAGTTGTATCGTTTCTCTGGGACTCGTCGAGCTTCATTGCTTTGGCGCTTTTCTGGTGGTCGCCACTGTTGATTCTGGCTTACAGGAATTGCAGCGCGGTTTAGGTATAGTGCGGCGGGCTGGTCGCATAAAAAAAAAAAGAAATGACAGCAAAGGCTTTACTTGCTTTCCCAGACACGGAGGGGTTTTGGCATGAAATGTATGGTCACCCATCCAGCGAACGACCGCAGCAAGCGTAGCTTAACCATGGTATCCTATCGATCCATATTTACTGACCCACGAACCCGTCAGTTACGAAAAAGGTTTATGTCATAGGAATATCACATAGTAAATACTTAGAATTAGGTTGGAAATGGCGAAACCCACCAATGCCTATATTTTAAGTACACCTTCGAAGTAAAACAACTTCATCGTGTTAACCTTTAGACGCCCACTACTGGGCTTATGGTACTCACAAGGACGCAATATCCCTCTGTCGCCTTCTACGACACTCACATGTAGAAATGGAGTGGTGCTATTAGCGGACGGCACCGCACTGCTTAGCAACTTAACCGGATTAAGGCGCTAACAAGCAACTTTTACAGATTTTAAACTGACAATCACGTCGAAATATGTAGTGTAAATGATTTGAAAAAAATATATGTTAAACTAGAACATTTTCTTAATCATTTAGTATCTGAATATTTTTGATTAAGTTCATATTAAATAGTTTAAATAACTCGTGAAATTGTGTCTGACGCGGACAAAACATTGATAATGACACAATCTACCAGGTTTATTTAAACAAAATTTTCACTATCTTACAGACAATTTTATTATCTTTCTTTTAATAATGTCTTTTTTAAGTTAAAGAATAGGTAGGTACTATCCTATATTTAATTTTTTCGGCTAAGCTTTGAGAGTTTTGGACTCAACGCATACGATTCTCTGGTCGCTCAAGGTCGCCGGCATATATCGTCGCCTTAAATATGTATATACAACGCTTAAAAATAAAAAAAAAATATATGTTCAGTTTCAAGAAAAAGGAAGGGGGGAGATCATAGAGCATCAAAAAACTAGTCCAAGTCACTGTCAACAGTCTGGCAGCATTGCCACGTTGTAAGGTTATGCTGATTCTTTGGCCCAAGAATAGAACAGCCTTTGTCACATAAAGTCAAAGTCAAAGCATTTGTTTCAATTAAACCATTTGCAGGCACTTTTGAATTGTCAAAGAGTCAGTTAGTTAGTCAGAAAGTTGAAGCTAGTTGCTTGTTTCAAAACGTAGGGTAGGTCTTTATGGAGAAGAACGAGCAAGAAATTCCACGGATACTCTTTTAATTCAAATGTTTACAAAATACTGGTCACATTATTCATGTTGCTTCTATATGTGAAAACAATGCAGGAATAATAAAAAAAAAACAAGATAAAAGCCATTGCAGTTAAGAGTTGACCAAACTCTACTGACAGAGCCTGTTCACGAACATGACGCGTGTATCAGAGTTGACCAGCCGCTTGGTGATGTCCCAAAAAACTAAATCGGACCCCACGGCCCTAGAGTCGCCACCCCAAACTTCTAAAACATATAGCTTTCAAGAAGTCTTTGAAGTTTACAAACTAAATTACTTCAAGTATCACACCTTAGCGTAAGTGAAATGAAAAGTTTCGCACTTAGAACGTTTGCTTAACTTTAACTTATGGAGAAAATTAGTTTCAATGTTTTAACACCTTTACGACTTCGTGTAGTTTCTAAGTTTATCTTAAGTTGTGGTAAGAGAAGACACAGGTATGTCGCGCGCCATTAAAGATACGAATTGAAAATGGCGGGCGAACTAAGGGGTTTGTCGTGCTCTTCTCCTCGTTCATTATAATGAGTGAGTGAGAAGGAATTATTAGCGTCGCCATGTTTTTTTTTTATACGTGTAATTTCGGGTATTTTGGACTTGTTCTGAAATTATCGACACAAAGTGCGAAAGTGTAAGGAAACACTATTGCTGAGAATTATTATACTCATACTCATTATACTCATTGAGTATAATAATTCTCAGCAATAGTGTTTCCTTACACTTTCGCACTTTGTGTCGATAATTTTAATTGCATTGCTTAGGAGCCCCGACATGGTTGCATGTCGGGGCTCCTAAGCAATGCAATTCTAAGGGACCCATCACCTAACTTCTTAAAATACATATTTTCTATCACACTTGATTATATTTATAATTACGATATATTTTTGCTACAAAACGGTTTCGTTTTCCACATTTTCAATATTTTTTTCTCGGTGCCCTGGCCTATGAGGGGCCACTAGGCAGTTGCCTAATCTACCTTAAGAGGAAATACCACGGGCTAGAGAATTGAAAATTAGGTATTCGTAAAATCTATTGCTGTCGCGCGATGCCCGAACACGAACCGCAGAGCGAACTGCAGCTTACCCGATTCGTAGACCCCTGATTTCTTCTCCAAAACTTAACCGATTTAACTGCTTTTTTCATTAAAAAATAAAGAAAGGCTTTTGCCGTGTTCCTATGTTTTCTATTTTTTATATAATCAAGTCAAATTTGTTTTCTGAATGTTTGAACACAGCGGAAAATCATGCCAATTTTTTAGGTTTTTGAATATTCATATCTCTTTTAATAATAAATTTATGAGAAAAAGGAAAACATAGGGACATGCCAATAGCAGCCACGGATATTTAAAAAAATTGATCTACTGGCATTATCCAGGGAGGAAACAGGGGACTAAGTTTGTATGGAAAATCGGCCCTTGTGTTTCCTCTTAAGGATAATCCGGTTCCGCTCACTATCAATATTAATGGGCAGCGCGCAATGTAACTACCGCAAAACATTGTGCTTAAAGATGCATGCCACAGTATTTGGGTCACAACATTGTCAACAAGTCTCCATTCTCCTTTCAATATCTCTATTTATTAGGCTCTTTGGGACCAGTTTTTTCAAAGTCAAAGTCAAAGTCAAAGCATTTATTTCAATTAAACCATTTGCAGGCACTTTTGAATAGTCAAAGAGTCAGTTAGTTAGTCAGAAAGTTGAAGCTAGTTGCTCGTTCCAAAACGTAGGGTAGGTCTCTATGGAGAAGAACGAGCAAGAAACTCCACGGACACTCTTTTCAATCAAGCTTTTACAAGATCCAGGCTACATTATTCTTGTTGCTTCTATATGTGAAAACAATGTAAGTGAAGAAAAATCCAAAACATTCTAATTAAAAATAAATTAATATAAAAGCCATGGCAGTTAAGAGATGACCAATCTCAACTGACAGCGCCCGTTCACGAACATGACGCGCGGATCAGCACCACTTAGCTCAACCATTTTGAAGGGAACCGAATGATCTAACCCACACGCCACCATCAGTGAGACATTTGAGCGAGCATGACAATGCTCTCAACTGCTATGCTCATTTATGTCAAACACATTGAATAAATAAATGGCTCCATAGTTCTCACATTTACATAATAATTGAAATAGTGCTATTAATTTACACAAAGTCAAAATTTCCAATGTATGTAAGTATTTCATTCGACAGATAAAATATAATAAGTAAATAATAATAACGGTACACGTTATTCATGTCAATAATAAGGGGTGAGCAACATAATCTTCTTGCAATTAAGAAATTCCCTAAAGCGGCTGTGGAGCAGGACCAGCATTATGCCAAGCATTTTTATCATTGATATAATCTTCCAACTTATAATATGCTTGCCTACATAGTGTGCGTTTAATGCATGTTTTAAATTGTCTTTCATTTAATTGCAAAATATCGAGCGGTATTTTATTATAACATTTTACACAATACCCCATAAAAGAAGTATGTACTTTTGACAATCTGATACTTGGTTGATATAATTTGTTCCTATTTCTAGTATTAAAGTTATGTCTGTCACTTATTTTACTAAACAGGTGAAGATTTTTCCGAACATGCATGATGTTTTCGTATATATATTGACAAGGTACCGTCATGATATTAATTTGTTTAAACAATTCTCTTAGAGACTCGCGTCTGCTGAGATTATAGATGGCTCTGACAGCCCTCTTTTGCAGAATAAAGATAGAATCTATATCTGCAGCCCGTCCCCAAAGCAAAATACCGTAAGACATGATACTATGAAAGTAACTAAAATAGACTAGTCTAGCGGTATCCACGTCTGTCAATTGCCTGATTTTTCTGACAGCGTAAGCGGCCGAACTTAGCCGCCCTGCAAGAGATGTTAAGTGAGGACCCCACTGCAGCTTTGAGTCAAGCGTAATCCCTAGGAAAACTGTCTTTTCGACGAATTCAAGTACGTCCTTATTCAATAAAACGTTACATTCACTACTTTTAACATTCGGTAAAGCGAATCTTATGCACTTGGTTTTCTTCTCATTTAACACTAAATTATTTGCAGTAAACCAATTATGAACTTTAATCATGGCGTCATTTACGTCGTCATAGTGCTGTGCCCGTCTATTTACTTTAAAAATCAATGAAGTATCATCAGCAAATAACAACATTTGAGGTTGATTTCTCAGTAAATGCGGTAAATCATTAATATAAACTAGAAATAGGAACGGACCCAATATTGAGCCCTGTGGTACTCCCATTTTTACTTTCAAGCCCGATGAATTTACACCGTTTATTTGAACTTGCTGCAGCCTATCATCTAAATACGATTTTACTAATCTGAGCGCTAGTTTACCGAGTCCGTAGTGCTCAAGCTTTAAAAGCAGTGTTTCGTGATTTACGCAATCAAATGCTTTGGAGAGGTCACAGAAAATGCCAATGGCATCCTGTGACTCCTCCCATGCGTTAAAGATATGCTTAATCAAAGTGATACCGGCATCAGTAGTGCAACGCCCTCTGGTGAACCCATACTGTTGATCATGTAGGATTCTATTGCAATTAAAATGACTGAGCATTTGATTAAGCATTACTTTTTCAAACACTTTGCTGAATACCGGCAAAACCGAAACGGGTCTATAATTATTCGTGTCCTTGCATTCGCCGGATTTGAAAAGTGGTATAACTTTACTGTACTTCATTAAATCTGGGAAAACTCCTTGGTCTATACATAAATTAAATATGTAAGCTAAATAGGGTGCTACTGTCTCAATAATCGATTTACAAACATTAGTAGACATTCCCCACAAATCCTCAGTAACTTTGATCTTTAGTTGTTTAAAAGTTTTTATAATAATCTCAGGGTTTATATGTTTAAATTTGAATTCCGAAGGGCAGGCTAAAACATTCGTTTTTAATAAATCAAAAGCAAGTGAGGGCGAGGAAGCTAAATTTTCTGTAGTTTTAATTGGAATATCAGTAAAGAATTTCGCAAATTCCTGAGCAACATCGATATTAGTACTTATTAGACCACAGGGTGTCTCCAGAGTGTAATCAGTTTTATTTCTTTTGTTTCTATTGGTTTCATCATTGATAATTTTCCAAACAGTCTTAATTTTATTTTCTGCTGATTTTACCTTGTTGCTTATGTATAAAGCTTTAGCTGTCTTGCAAGTATTTTTAAAAGTTTTAGAGTAAGTAGCAACATACTTATTAAAAGTTTCAGTGTTTATATAAGGCTTAAGGCCATATAGCTCAAAAAGTCTTTCCCTACTTTTCCTGATACCTTTAGTTGCCCAGTCACTGAATAAAAACTTAGGGCTAATAGTTCTAGGTATTTTCTTAAAAATATTATTAAACTCTGTTTGCACAACTAAAAAGAATTCTTCATACAAAACATTATCATCACTCATATTAAGGCCCTGAATGTTTAACTTACTCATTAAAGTGCTATTAAATTTAATTAAATTGCCAGATGTTACTGGTCTTGACAGTACCTGCACTTTTTGTATTGGAGCGTTGGATTCAAAAGTAACGGTTTGCCCGCTGTGATCAGACGGGAGATAATTCACTATAGCCTTTTCTAAATAGTCGCAGCAACCAAAAAACATTATCAATACATGTAGCAGTAGTCGTAGTTACTCGTGTTGGTTCTAAAAACACATTTGACAAATTAAATGATTTAAAAATACTTATTAATCTACTGCTATTTGAATTGTTTTCTAAAATATTAACGTTAAAGTCACCGCAAATGATTACTGATTTATTGCCATTTGTAAGTTTAGTCAAAACATCTTCCATTATTGACTCAAAAATTGAGTAGTTTTGATAATTAGGGGGTCTGTAAACGCACACTATTACATGCCTATCTAGCTCAACACAGGACAGTTCAATAGTATGTTCAACCGATAGTTCCACTATGTCTTTACGAGACTTAAATTTGATATTATTTTTTATTAAGATTAGTGAACCACCACGCATCATAGTTATCCGGTTGAAACAACTGCCAATAGTATAATTATCATAATTAATTAACATTTCATAATCCTTCAGCCAGTGTTCGGTGAAACAAATAATGTCGAGCTTTGTCTTTTCTAAAAATAACTCAATTTCTAATTGCTTAGAAGAAAAACCTTGAATATTCTGGTGAAATAATTTCATGGAATGTTGCTTTGACCCTTTTTTACAAATTACTAAGTGATTGCTAGAAGATACCTTGTTTTTGATAAATTTAACTATATTGGTACTGGTAACTTCTGTTGTCTTACTGACTAGTTTAAACTATTATTTGTGCTTACCACCTTATTAGTATTATTACTAACTACTGTGGAGTCAATTACAGATGACTTCGACATATTACTTATGTCTGAGTTAATATTAAAAGCTAATAGCCATGCTATCTGACGCCTAAACCTAATGGGCAGATACACTGTATCTCTAGTCGATTTTAATTTTTCAACAAAACTGTTGGTGTCTAGAAACATAAGCTTGTCACTATAGTGACTAACTAAGAAATGCATATGTTTATTAAGAATATGTATCTTAATATTTTCCCTATGTGACAGATGCTCAAAGTATGGAAATGCGCATATTATTATTTTATGACAATTAACATTTAAAAGTTCAGTGACACTGTTAGTTATATCATCAATACAAATATTTGAGCTATTACCTACACATACAGTAATAATTGTATTAGAGTTATATTCTTTTTTAATTACTGAAGATATTATTTCTTTGTATGAATTCCCAGGCGTACAATAGTTTAATACAGAATGAATGTTTTTCGAAGGAGTCTAGATTTCTAGATCATTCCGCCATCTTTTTCTGGGCCTGCCGCGATGTCGGTTGTCATGTAGAGGGACCCATTGGGTCGTGCGCTTGTATAGAAAATTGAATTTAAAAAAGAAGTTGAAAAGTTACCAGCAGAATGTTCTCAGGTGTGATCCAGAACAAATGTAATTTAATGATATATATAATTTTCGGCTTCCTGCCTTTTAACACCCGTTATTTATAAGCATCCCCACGACCCAGTCGTATAAAAAGTATCGCCTCTCCCGAAGTTATTTTAATGCACCCTATTTGAGTACAGAAACCCCCTTAGTGCACCCCATTTGAGTACAAAAACCCCCTCAAGTGAAGCGATGCTGAAAGAATCCGTTTTACTCTTTGCAATAAGAGTTACTTTTTATGTTGCTATATAAAAGATAATTTGGAGCCACCTGAAGCTTTATACTTAAAGGTTAAAGTTGTAAATACACTTTATAAGATTCCATTTCATGATATTGTGATAAAGAAAACCAAAAATAGGCGTTTTGGGCAACCAGCGCATGTTTCGTTTTGTTACCAACCAGTAATACAATTAATATAATATATATTTTTTTAATTTGTATTTCTTTTGTTAATAATATTTTTTCTGTCTTTGGCTTCATCATTTTCATTGTTTAGATCCACTTAAGGGAAGATTGAGACAGCTCCGACACAAGTACTATTGTAACTAACTGGGGCTGCCTTAATTTATGTATGACACAATATTTGAGATGAAATATATATTTTTGTATTTTGTATTGTATTATACTCCATTTACAACAGCATTAGACAGAAGTTAAGACAGGTTCTTGTTAATACACACTTTGTAACCAAAGGACAATAAACATGTTAAAATTACGATAGACACCGAATTTATTATAATCTATTTTTACAGTACCCAGCTGTCACGTGTATTTGTAACCATTTTAATAATTTGTCTTCTAATAATAATTATGTGGCTTTCATTTAGTTGTATATTTATTTAATTCCAATTTAAAATTACAGTGTCAATGCTAAAAACCTAACAGAAGCAGAGATGAACAATACCCGGAACGTTATTCGTTTCATTGTAATTCTACCAAATTTAAAATGTTACCTAATCTTTAAAAGACTTTTAATCTGTTTATATTATTATACGTTCATATTTAGTACTGTCTTAGATCTATTTATCAAAACTATGTTAAAATAAGTTTAATTTAAATTGTTTTAACTTATCTTTGAAATAAATTGTTTTGCATTCCTGCTTCTATGAGCCTGTTTTTTCTAATGCTATTATAAATGGAGTATAGTTATATTGTAGAATTTCGGTGACGGCGAGGGCCAATCTCATTGGTCAAGACTCAACAAATATTTGTGTGGCCTACAGGTAGTTGCTGTTCCAGGTTGTTTGTGTTTGTCAGTAATTGATGTTTGTAAACACACTCATGATACAGCAGAAATTCGTAGTGAGGGGCAACGTTTTTTATAGAAATTAGGAGAAGAAGTACGCAGGAGATATTCCATATCCATACTTCTTCCTCTAAAATGCACTACTCAACTACACAACTCACTCCCGTACATTCAAATCATTCACATGCCACAAAGTCTATTAATCTTGAGATTTTTATCTCGCCTCACTATAAGTCGAAAGTCGAAAGTTGAAAATATTATTATGGGACTTCGTACCAATTCTGCCCCGGGATGGGATGGCATCAGTTCACAACTTCTAAAACTGAGCAGGCAGACTCTTGTGCCCCTCATCACTCACATATGTGGTCGTTGTATCACCCAGGGAGTTTTTCCTAAAATTTTAAAGAGAGCGGTCGTTCACCCTGTGTACAAGGGAGATAGAGGCAGTGTCAACAATTATAGACCAATTTCGGTCCTTCCAGCATGGTCGAAGGTTCTTGAACGAGTCCTAAACAATCGTTTTGTGTCTTACCTGGAAAGTCGTAAAATTCTCTCCGACAGTCAATTTGGCTTTCGGAGGGGTAAGTCATGCGAGGATGCTTTCGCTGCTTTAATTGACGAAATTGTTGATACTCTTGACAAAAAGTCTTAGTGCCTGGGTCTATTCTTAGATCTATCTAAGGCATTTGACACCGTCTCTGTCCCCATCCTACTCAAAAAATTGGAGAGAGTTGGAGTTAGGGGTCTCGGACTTGCTATCTTTACGAGCTATCTATCTGAGCGAACGCAGTGTGTTAAAGTCACCACATATGTCAGTGTTGAGTCCGGATTGACCTTCGGAGTGCCCCAAGGTTCCATCTTGGGACCTACACTTTTCTTAATATATGTAAACAGCCTGTGTGATTTGGTACTTCCAAACTGCTCAATATTTACATATGCGGATGATACGGCTCTTTTAGTACATGCTGAAAATTGGAACGAAGCCCGAAAGAGCGCAGAATTTGTTCTTAGCGTTGTTATGTCTTGGCTATCGGCTAATAGTTTAACTTTAAATGTTGATAGAACGAACTTTGTTACTTTCTCCCTCAAATCTAATTCTCAACCTGACAGCTCAGTTTCAGTTAAGGCTCATTCCAATTGTGATTCTTCTTCGGACCTATGCTCGTGTCTTCATTTGACAAGGAAAACCAGTGTTAAATACCTTGGCGTACTAATTGACAACCTCATATCATAGAATGCTCAGATTGGTGCATTGTCTGGCAGAGTTAGAAAACTATTGGCCGTCTTTAAAAGCCTGAGGTATAGTGTAGATGCTGAAGCCTTACGTATGGTTTATTATTTCTCTCTTTGCCAGTCAATATTAATATATGGCATAACGGTCTGGAGTGGTGCTTCAAAGACAAGTATGTTGCAATTGGAAAGGGCACAGAGAGCTGTCCTTAAGGTCATGGCCTTTAAACACTTTCGGTATAGTACGGCTCAATTGTACAAAGAATGTCAGGTGTTGTCCGTGAGGCGGCTCTTTGTGCTTAACAGTACGTTGCGCCAACATGCTTCTTTACAGTTTGATCTAAATCTCTTGACCAAACGTAGGCCCACAAACGTTTGTCCCATAGAAAGACATAGAACGAAACATGCAGAACGTCACTTCAGAATTATTGGTAGCCGTATATACAACTACGTGAACAAACAATGTAATATCTACCCACTCAATAAATTTGACTGTAAGGAGAAGGTCTGTAAATGGATTATGAGCCTTAGCTATGACGAGGTTGAAAAAATTCTCATTACATAGATTTAACCCACACCCCCTTCCGTCCAAACAGTACCTACCACAACTCTAATACATTCTTCATTCACTACATCACAACACACACTACATAACACTACACAACTTAACACAATACAACATTACACTACACAAAACCACACAACACAAACAAACACACACACTATACAATGGGATTTTTCACTAATTAGTTTAATTGAGTTTCTTTATTAAATCTTTATTTTCTGTTTATGTATAGGGTACCTACACCGAGATTCTCCGAACTTCATATTTTTGTCTAACCGTTGTTAACTTGAGAGCCCTGATACCCATAACACAAGTTCAATCTTAGCTTGGGTGTCAGAAGTGTATAAGTTTTGTGTCAACTTACAATTTATGTAATATAACTACAATTATAAACTTAGTGCTAACTTAAATTGTAAAACTGGAAATAAAGATTATTATTATTATATTATTACTACTCTCAATACTTCCATACTTTTTAAAGATAAAGATAAAGATAAAGATACATTTATTTGCTCAAACATGTGTACACATACAAGAATAATACATGCATGCAAGATAACATCCAAATTAAATAGTTCAGACATGTTTACCACATATTTTGGCGTGCAAATATTATGATTGTAAATAATTTAGGTAGTCAAGTCAATATAATTATCAATTTAGTAAACAATATAAATTAAAAATGTCAACAGCAAAATAAAAGAAATAAAAATATTCATAATATCTATGTCAACACGAATGGATCTGTCAGAAATTCCTTAATATCATAGAATGCTTTATCAGTTAGAAAAGACTTTAGTTGTTTCTTCAATTGTACGTTATTAAGCTCCCTCCAACTTTCCGGTAACTTATTATAAATAATGGGCGCCATGCAAAAAACACTTTTGCGCATAAGTGCAGTCTTACTACTATGCAAACAGAGCTGACTTTGATCACGCCTGTTTCTAGGAAATTTATTTGCCATTCGCGAAAATAAATTACTATTATTTATAACAAACATTACTGATTCCAGAATATAAAGAGATGCCAATGTCAATATTTTATAGCGTATGAAATAGGGCTTACAACTATCGGTAGTTTTCAAATTAAACATGGCTCTGAGGCACCTCTTCTGTGCTTTAAATGCGACATCTCTATTGGTTGAGTTACCCCAAAAGATAACACCGTATCTGAGAACCGATTCAGTTAACCCATAGTAAGCAGTAAGTAGCGCATCTATGTTCACAGTGCGTGACAGAATGTATAAAGCATACGCACTACTGCTTATCCTTTTAGTCAGGGACTCTACATGTGCCTTCCAATTTAGATTGCGATCTATTGTAAGTCCTAGAAATTTAGTCGTATTCGCTGTGTCAATTGTAATATTATTGTATGTTATGTCAAGATTGGAAAGAGTCAATGCGCGCTGGCTAAAATGCATAATAACAGTCTTATTTAAATTGATTTTTAAATTGTTATTGTCTAACCATTCTATAGTTTCTTTTAATGCGTTATTTATGTCGTCTTTATAAAAAAATTTTTGATTACAAGGTATCGTTATTGTACTGTCATCGGCAAACAATGTCATAGGATGTTTAACTGCCCTTGGCAAGTCGTTGATGTAAAGAGTAAAAAGCGGTGGCCCTAATATACTTCCTTGTGGGACTCCGTGCATAACGTTACGTTCCTCCGATAGAAAGATTTCTTCTCTTTTAGTAAGTATATTAAGTCTGGTTATTTCCGTTATTTGTTTTCTATCGTGTAAGTAAGATTTTAAGAGCTCAAGGACATTTCCTCTTACACCGTAAGCATCAAGCTTTTTTATTAAAATATTATGTTGTACATAATCAAATGCCTGGGTCATGTCACAAAATATGGCACACACTGGAGTGATTTTATCCATATTTGCCATGACCGTGTGCAAAAAGTCATAAATAGCCAAATTTATTGATTTGTTTTTCCTAAATCCTTTTTGTTCGGTGCAAAGAATATTATTTCCTTCTAAATATAAATTGAGTTCTTTATAAATATAATTTTCTATTATTTTTGAGAATATTGGTATCAATGAAATTGGCCTGTAGTATTCCAATAACTCTCTATCTTGCTTTTTGAATAATGGCTTTATAACAGATTTTTTTAAGGCATCTGGAAAAATACCTTCGCTTATGCACAAATTTATAATATAACTTAAAGGACCACAAATCTCCTCAGCTACGGCTTTAAGTATTATTGTACAAATGCCATCGTAACCTACACTATTCGTATTGTTAAGAGCTAAAGTAATTTTAAAGACGTCGTTTGGTAAACATGGTGCCATGAACATCGAATCCTTCCTGTTTACAATATGTTTCGTGACTCCGACTCCCGCATTCATATTTGGCTGAATTTTATCAATAAAATAATTATTAAATACATTACAAATACATTTTGGATCGGATATAATTTCATTATTATTAATTCTTAGTTTATTAATATTATTATTTGGTATATTTAACTTGGTTTCATTTATAATTTGCCATGTCGTTTTGGATTTATTTTTTGATGTTTTTATTTTATGGTTATTTTGAGCTCGACGTGTTAAATTAATAATCTTTTTAAACAGTTTTGTATAATTTTTAAATCGAGTTTTATTCTCAAGAGAAGGTTTTAATCGGAACTGCCACAGTAATTGCCGTTTTTTCACGCTGCATTTTTTGATACCCCGTGATACCCATTTTTGCTTTTTATGGACATTTACCGAAACGATATTTTCGGGGAAGCACTGCCTGTAAAATAATGAAAATATATCTGAAAATGCGTTAAATGCTACATTTGGGTCATGTGACTCATATACTTCTGAAAACGACAGACTGCGAAGATGGGCCTTAAATTTATTAACGTTATCGTTATTATAATCACGTCTTCTCCTACTCCAACGATTAATAGAACATACTGTCTTAATTGGGCATTTTAGTAACTGAGCTGTGTGATCTGACAACGCTAATTCCAATACTGAACCCTTACAGAATCGGTTAAAGTTATGCGCAAAATTGTCAATGCATGTTTTGCTCTGAAGTCGAGTCGGTTGATAAATCGCTAGTTTCAAGTTAAAGCTTAATAACATATTTTCGAATTCTATTGATTGATTATTTCTTTTAAGTACATCTATATTAAAATCTCCCGCCAAAACAATTTTTTTACAATCATTTTTCAGCAAAATACGTAATATCTGTTCTACTTTACTAATACATTCCTGGAAATTATTGGGATTTGGTACCCTATAAATGCAAACACATACAATGTTTTGGGAAATTAGTTCAATGGCGCAGCATTCAAAGACACCACATGTAGATAATTTTGCTATTTTTGGTAGCTCTCTCCACTGATGACCAGACCTCACTAATATGCATGTCCCACCTCTTTTGCTTTCTTTCCGACAGAAGCAGGCTGCTAAACAGTAGTTATTTAAATTCAGGTGTTTTTCATAAGATTCCATCATAAAGTGTTCCGTAATGCATAAGACATCCACGCATATCCCTCTATCAATCAATTCATTGAGACAGACAGCAAGAGTATCACATTTAGCTAGCAGGCCTGCAATGTTTTGGTGCAAGATGTACAGATGTTTAGTCAAGAAAAAAATGGTCTTCGGTATTATCCATTTTTAATAATATAAATGCGAAAGTATCTCTGTCTGTTACACTTTCACGATGAAATGGTTAAACCGATTTACATGAAAATTGGTATGAAAATAGCTTTAACTCTGGGAATGGACCTAGGCAACTCTTTAATCCGCGACTTCTGCATCCGCGATAACCGACATTCTCGCAACTCGCAGGCAAAAGCTAGTATTATATTATAATATAGTGTACCTGTGTGTGTCTGTGATCAAACACAGGTTCCTTTCCTTGAATCTCATAGTCCGTAAGGACGGCAATCCGAAATCAGGTGCAGGACCAATGGCTTCACGGCACGAGCGGGACTTTTTAACTCCTGGCTACTATTGAGAAAATCCGAATGGAAATACCCAATAACACCTCGTCCGCCAAAAATCATGAGAAGCCAATATTGTAACAATCACAAGTTTGGTACCAGTATCAATTAATTTAACACATAAATTTTTTTTTGAACCACAAACAGATACCACAGATATAAATAAAATACGTTTGGAATGTCAGATGAAATATCAAAGCAAAACATTTATGTACGTGTTCTGAATTTGAAACGTTGAAATTTAAATGGAATTCCTCATTCAAATGCCGATATATGTGAACTTCGTACGAAGCGGAAAAGTTTGTTGTATAGAATTGTTTTGTTTTATTTAATTCCAAAATCATTTCTATCATGCAGATGAGAATCGTGGCTATGTAAAAACCTTACAGATCTCTCGGTTAAGGTTAAGGCTGCTCTCTCGAAAAAAAACTTGAAAGAAGCATGCAGATGAAGCAACTTTTCGTCGGCATTTACAGAAAAATTAAAAAAAATTGTTAGTAATCTACATGATATGATACGTAATTTGGTTTAGTCACAATTTTTCTATCGGTATCACATAATAAGAAAAAAAAATGTCAAATCGCCTCCAAATCATTGAGATGAAACCATTTTATTCCTTTCTTATCAAAAGAGTATAAAAAAAATATATACTGCTTTGCAATACAAAGGAAAATGATTTGGTTTTGTTACTTTTTACAAATATGTTATATTATTTTTATTACAATAAATTAAAAATGCGTCCGATTAAAGACTGCGTCTACATCACCCCCGCACTCGTCCACAAATTCGTACGGGCCGAATGCTCAAGGTTATTGGCATATATACAAGCCTTAAGCTACGCTTGCCGCGGCCAGACCGTGGATGGATGACCATCCAATTCATATCGAGACCCACCGGAAAGCCGTCAGTCCCGGCTGTCATTCGTAGACCTGTGGCAGTCGGTACAGCTTTAAGTCTAGGTTTCTTCACGATATTTTCCTTCACTGATGTCAGTAATGTCCTAGATAAACTTAGAAAAAACATATTATTTATTGAAAATTGGTATTAGCCCAGTATCGAATCCGACTTTCATGCATAAAAACTTTTTACAAAAAAGACAACCGCCTTCAAAATCTAAAAAGTGATAAATAACTTTAACACGTAACACACATGACTTTAGTTTCGGAAGTCGGTGGCTTTGTTCTGTTTGATGTTTTGTATTGCCACCGACTTCCAAAACTAAAGTCATGTGCGTTACAGTTATTTATCACTTTTCAGATTTAGAAGGCGGTTGTCTTTTTTGTTAAAAAAGCTTTTTATTTTTCGCTTTTTATCATCCAAATCCATTAAGAAACGGCAACACAGTCAAAACAGAGATTGACAGTACAAGGTTGGAGAACATTTCACCATCATCCTTTCTGTCGATTTTTTCAAAAAGTGTTGAATCAATTTCGATAAAAATTATATGGGACTACCCTTGAGGCATACCCTATCTATCAAAAAAAGTATTTTCAAAATCGCTTTACATTTACCGGAGAAATCGCGTAACAAATATATAAAAACAACATTCAGACAAATTGAGAACCTCCTTCTTTTTAAGTCGGTTGAAAACCACATGCATGATAGGTTGTCATGAATGAAAGTATGTAGGTATATTTCACGCTAAAGAAACGAATTAGCTGAAAATTGACACACGAAGTTAAATTTCTTTCAAATTAAGGGTTTTCAGGTATTTTCTTTATTTTGGTGGTTTTTGACTTTGCCTTAATTCTGAAGTCAACGCAGACGAAGCCGCGAGCATAAACTTGTTTCAAATAAATACCGTAAAAGTAATATTATATTCTAAAAATGCTGACGTTAAAGAACCCTTGTCATGTCAAGTTAAATTTGATGACATAGTAACAACCCTTACAAAATATCGTAGTACGTATTCTGTTACTACAATTTAGAAGATAGCTTTTTGGTAAGGTTTCTTGTCTTTTTTGAGACCCTAAAAAGGTCGTAAAAGAAACAAATCATTTTTCTACGTTTAGATTTAGATAGGTATTGCAGGTACCTACCTCATCATCTGAGTAGCCGTTGCCCAACTCTGTCAAAGTCGACTTCCAATGTAAACGGATGCAGCTGAATACCAGTGTTTTACATGGAGCAACTGCCTGTCCGCAGCAGTCGCTGTCATTCACAGACCTATGATCGTCGTTATGGTAGTCAAAAACTAGAAAGTCTGACAAACAGTGTTACCAAGCGCTATCGTGTTACCCAGTAACTGGGTTGTGGAGGTCAGATAGCCAGTTGCTCCATGTAAAACAATGGTATTCAGCTGCAAAGTTGACCTTAATATAGTTGGAAAAGGTTACGCAGAAGGTGATACATATCGATTTTGTTAGGTGACATAAATATTACGAATATTTCAAACGAAAATATACTGCTGAGTTTGTAATACAAATGTTTCAAAGTCAGAGTAAAATGAACGTTTATTAAAATGTAACGAGGCATGAAATCCATCTGTTTTATCTAATGACGATTCTCAGTTATGAATATTAATTTTAAACTGACTGATTAGAAATGTGTTGCAAACCAGCTCAATAGGTACATTTCTTCAAGTAATCATCGTTTTGAAATTCGGCTGTTAAGCTGTAGACCTATACTCGTTACGAATCAATGCGTGCGCTTCGCCGTATCTCTGCTCGTCCGATGATGGAATGGAAATGGGGGAATTAAGTTGTGCAATTCCAAAGCACACTCTCCGAAATGTACCCTATATAAGACCGATAGGCTGGCAACGGTGCGACGATATTCAAGGCTAGTAGGATCATTTCTTAAAAAAAACACCTTACTACAGTCCCTTTTTCATCCTTTCAAAGTATCCCAACTTCTATTTTTAGCTTTACAATCTTTTTAATCCACGAAAAGAGGATCAGCCTTTATAACGCCTTGCGTAAGGTAAAAGGCACAATTATCTAGTTTCGCGACTTACGTTTTTGCTCTGAGACATTTAATTAAACCAAGTCTAATTTGTAATAGTAATTTAGTTTATTAATTTAATTAAAGATAATTAGTGAGTAGGTACTCGTGAAGAGCTGTGAAGCCGTATTGTCCCAGTGGTTAAGGTACCTCCCTCTCATGTACGGTGTTGCGGGCTCGCAAAAGTGCCCTTTTCGTGTCATGCGTATTTTCGCCCGCACGCGGATCTGGCCCGCATGCAGGCTGCCCGCATCCTATCATTTCATACATGTTTTTCCTGTCATGCGGGCAGCGGCCCGCAGATTGTTTGCGGGCGAGCAGCCTGTGAGCGTGAGTGCTAACCGGATGCGGGCGGCGTTCGTCTGCCTTCAGTGTTGTTTTTACTCACACTGACAAGTGTGCTCTATTTCGATGTATCCGACCACAACGCATTCTCATAGAAGGTTGCAACAATAAAAGTCTTGGAAAACAAAACGAATACGAGAGAGAGAGACAGTATACCTGTATATGGACGCTTTCATTTCCTCTGCCGATCAAACTTGTGACAATAGGCGGCATGTATTGTGCCTATTTCAAGAGGCAGACATCTTTGTATAGGTGGGCGTGCAGCTAGCAACGAGCGCTTTAGAAATGCCTTGTGGTTCCTATATTTTACCGATCGTTAATGGTTAAATTAATGGTAAATTTCTATTATTAAACTTTGCTTGGAATTATTACTGTACTGTAGAGTACCGACATTTCGCTATAACAGGAGTATAAAAAGTCAAAGCCAAATCAAATGATTTGGTTGGAATTTGGTCGAATCCATCGTAATAGAAAGAATAATGTACGTAATTACGTACATTATTCTTCTTTCGTTCTTTCTTTTTTCTTTCTTCTTTCTTTTTCTTTCTTTCTTTCTTATTAATTCTTATACCTACCAAAGTAACTGTTATAGGGTTTGTACATACATAAAACTGCGATGCGACGACGCATCGAAGAAATCTACGAGCTCCCACGACGCCGACGCATCGCAAGAACTTGCGAATTGAATCGCATCACGCATTCATGCGATGTCACGTCACACCTGTTGACACCGATTTAGTCCGTTTTAGTGTAGGCTTTGAGCAGACTAAAACGGTGGCTAAAGCGTGTGGGCAAGACTAATGTAAAAAAAATGAGTCGAGTACGACGTACTTTTTTTTTTGGTTGCTTAACGCGGCTTACGAGTAGTGAGAATTAGTAGAAATCGTCACGTAACGAAATGCGTGTGTGTATGTGTGCGTGTGTATGGAGCCTTACAAACTTTGTTATTTTTTTTTATTATTATTATTTATATATGTAGTAGGTACATATTTTTTTTCTCTCGACCGCACTAGTTTTTTATCACAGATTGGGGAGCGCCCTGGGGGCCAAGTCTGCTATTTTTATAATTTCGTCATTCCAACACGATCCCATTGTCATTTTGCTAAAAGTTCGTAATCTGCTAAATTCATAATGGTCGATCATTGGTCCATCGAATTTAAAGCAATGACTGCACAATGACGTTCTTACGGTAGGTCTGACTGATCAAAGGAACTGTCAAAATTTTAGCAGATTATCGCCTAAGTCAGTCATTCATTTGTCATTTTGTACGAGATTACCATTCTATATCATTTCTTTCAATAGCGTGTCAGTAGTTGACCAATGAAAAGTCATATTGACGCCATAGAGTACCAAACTGCCCTGGGCCTCAAGTCTGCTATTACAATAGTGTCAGAATGGTCTATCATTGATTTCATAATTGTTGATTTTGACAAGTTTGGTAATCTACTAATATAATGGCGTCATTATGACTTTCCAATGGTCGACCAATGACACTCCATTGAAAGAAATGATATAGAATGGTAATCTCGTACATAATGACAAATTAATGACTAACTTAGTTTACGAACTTCTTACTACTTCAGATTGCTTATAACACTTATAATTATGTAAAAATATATATAAATGAAATCTGGTATTAATAAATGTTGAAATTTGTTGACAATGTCATTATAACACAATTCTATTACGAGACCATTGACCGACCACTGATCGACCATCATGAATTTAGCAGATTACGATCTTTTAGCAAAATGACAATGGGATCGTAATGGAATGACGAAATTATAAAAATAGCAGACTTGGCCCCCTGTTCTTTAACATTTGTAACGAGGATTAAAAAAATAAATTCATCAAACAAGAAGCTTATAGGAACGTATGTAAAAGTAAATCTTTAAATTTCGAGGAAAAATCTTTTTTCTTTGTTTCTTTTTCCTGTATCTCCTTAGCAATAACAAAAGTGCGCACTTCTTTTTGCGAACCATCTCACGACCTAGTTTACCTAGTTGACTGTTGTCGACGAAATGGTCACCCGAATCGTAGAAGGGAGACGCCTTACCGCACGAAATCGCATCGCAGCAATTCGTGTCGCAGTTTTCTGCGTTGCGAATTTGCATCGCGCCGATTCGCAGTTTTGTGTACAAGCCCTTAGTCAGTGAGTGAATGACTTAACGGAAAACGCCAAAATCACCACAGCTGGGAGACAAATTGGTGATTATTAATGTTGACAGAAAAGTCGTAAGAATAACTTTTTCTATGTATTTTTACCGGGAACCGCTTCATCATATTAATTTCCTTTGAAACCTTCAGAATAAATTAGAGAGGGATGAAGGTAGAGGCCCAATTAAACCTTTTTATTAATTTGAATAAACAAATAAATCAATCGTCAAAAAAAACTGAATTCCGATAATTAAAAAAAAAAGTTTGAAAAATTAAAAAAAGACTTATTGGTCCCAGGCGGCGGGATTCAATATTTTAAAATGGAACTGTGCACACGATCTTTTACCCTAAAGTTTAAAAAAGAAGGTTGATTTCATCTTGAAACTCGATCCTACTTTTATCCAGATTGAGCCCCAAGGATTTCAAAATGTTAACAAGCGATTTTAAACTTTATATCTAGTCTACTTAAGCTTCTTTGAGTTTGGATTTGTTTTTAATATAAAATAGATAGGCTTTAGATATTAAATGGAAACAATGTTCTTTGCTTTTCTAATAAAGTGTTGGCGTGACACAATTTTTGGCGCGAAAATAAAGACATTTTGACTTTTTTATTGGATTCAAAAGTATTCTTGGGGTCTCCGGGGACGTATTTTAATATCTTTTTATTAATTTTGTGGTGCCGAAAACGTCAAACGGCGTCAAATAGCCTTCTTGAAATCTTATATTTTAGCTGTTTTGTGTGTGTGTGTGTGCCTATCTGGTTTTTCGGGACACCGCCATGCGGCTGGTCGACTCTTTACGTGAAACGAAGTCTGGCCAATTCTTGGGCCATAGAATCAGCATTGCCATACTTAAGTAGAGAGAGTAGGTACTAGAGCTTTTGATGCCCCACGACACCTTTCAGTTCCCCTGCCTTTTTAGAAATACTACATAGTTTTATTTTTAACCGACTTCAAAAAGGAGGAGGTTATCATATCGAATGTTTGTATGTTTTTTTTTTTTATGTATGTTCGGGCATAACTCTGTCATATATAGACGGATTTGCAAAATTCTTTTTTTGTTCGAAAGAGGTTTATTCCGAAATGGTCCCATATAAATTTTACCAAAATAGATCTAGCCCTTTTTGAGAAAATCAACAAATTTAAAAAAAAAATACCTAGACGACGTTTCTTCAATCTTCAGAGGATTTACAATCTCTTTTAAGCGTGTCGCCGTTTCTTAATGGATTTGGATGTTAAGGCAACACTAAAAAGCGAAAAATGAAAAGTTAAAAAAAAAAACCGCCTTCATTAACTAAAAAAAAAGCGGAAAATAAAAACCATTTACAAAACAACAACCCTATTTATAAACTAAAAAGTGATAAATAAGTGTAGCACAGAATACTTTAGTTTCGAAAGTCGATGGCAATACAAAATAACAAACAGAATAAAAGCCCCGACTTCTGAAACTAAAGTCATGTGTTCCGTGCTAAAATGATTTATCACATTTTAGTTCTTGAAGGCTCTCTTTTTTCTATTTACTTGAATTGATCTTTTAACATACATAAATTGACATAAACATTTATTCGAAGAACCTCCTTACATAAACCTATTTATTCGCCAGACGAACACGTCAGTTACGGCTTTCTGTCCGGATGTATATCACAGCATCTGTCTACACGTGCCGGCAGCTAAGGGAATATGTAATGTTACTATGAACTGGCTTCTGTATTTGGTTTACTGAATCTGGCTTTTGGTTAGGCTGTGCGACATTATTTGACCGTGTTGCGCGAATTTGCAACACAGATTTCTCTCAAATAGATAATTAACACGTCATCTTTGCGATATTTTTTTTGTTCTGGATTTTTATTTTGAACCTTCTGGTTTTAAATGTAATAACCAAATTTTATTGAATATCATTACAACCCATGTACAGTCACGAGCATAAATATGTTTACAGATTGCAAAATTCAATTTATTTATTTATTTATTTATCAAACAGTGGTTATATTACAGTTTGTTATAATTATAGTCCACATAAACTTCTGGAGTTTGTGCGTGGCACATACAGTTTATTCTCATGCCATACTTACTACTAAAAGAAAATCAGAAGCAATTTTCTCGTGAAATAACTATTTCAACTTATAGATAAAACCTATTTTATAGTATTTTGGGATCAAAAATACCCTATTCGTAACCCCATAATATTTCAACCAATAGTTTAGGAGAAAAACAGTTTAGAGTGAGACCAACTGTTTACATATTTTTGCTCGTGACTGTACGCGTTAGCAGTTTTGCATGCGTTGCATTATGAGTTCCATGAACAGTGATTTTCCACACGAGAAATGGATGTCATTTCCGTATACAATATTTTTGGGACGCTTGGTTATTATTAACAAACTTATCAAGAAATATCAAAGCCAGGCATATTTTTTCCTAATTCTCATGGAATCCCAGAGTTCTTCCTGCTAACGTGAATAAGGGGTTCGGTATAAGGCGCTAACAAGCGACTTTTCCAGATTTTACACTGACAATCACGTCAAAATGTGTAGTGAAATGATTTGAAAAAAAATATATGTTAAACTAGAACATTCTTTTAATAACTTAGTATGTGAATATTTTTGATTAAGTTCATATTAAATAGTTTAATTAAATCGTGAAGTTGTGTCTGACGCGGACAAAACATTGATAAACACACAATATCTACCAGTAATATTTAAACGAAACTTTTACTATCTTACAGAAAATTTTATTATCTATCTTTTAGTTAACGCCTTTTTTTAAAGTTAAAGAATACTATCTTTTATTTAATTTTTCGACCAAACTCTGATAGTTTTGGACGCAGCGCATACGATTCTCTGGTCGCTCAAGGTTGCGGGCGTATATAGTCGCCTTAAATTGACGCATGTTCAGCGCCCCCGACAGAAACCTGGCATCTTATTGTAATTTCTACATAACCATTCATTTTCCAACAGAACTGCAAAGCCATCAAAGTTTTCATAACCTAAGCAGGCCCACGTTTTGGCAATAAACCCTTTGAGCCAACCCTGAGATCCCTGTGGCAATAATAGCCGAAATAAATGCCATCGGGTGGACATTTTAACGGTTATGGTTATTTTTATTTGTTTGTGATTGGTCTTAGTCTGTTTTTATTTGGAGCTATTTAATATTGTCGTATTAAAAAGTGATTTAAGTAGATTCTAAACTATCTATACTCCATTTATAATAGCATTAGAAAAAAGAGGCTCGTAGAAGCAGGAATGCAAAACATTTTATTTAAAAGATAAGTTAAAACAATTTTAATTAAACTTATTGTAACATAATTTGGATATAGATCTGGGTGTATAATATTATAAACAGAATAAAAATCTTTTAAAGATTAGGTAATACTTATTTTAAATTTGGTAGAATTACAGTGAAACTAATAACGTTCCGGGAATTGTTCATCCCTGCTTTTGTTAGGTTTTAAGTATTGACACTGTAATTTTAAATTCGAATTAAATATACAACTAAATGAAAGCCACATAATTTTAGAAGATAAATTATTAGAATAGTTACAAATACTCGCGACAGCTACTGTAAAAATAGATTATAATAAATTCGGTGTCTATCGTAACTTTAACATTGTTTATTGTACTTTTGTTACAAAGTGTGCATTAAAAAGAATCTTTTTTAACTTCTGTCTAATGCTATTGTAAATGGAGTATAGTTATTTTTAACCGACTTTAAAAAAAGAACGAGGTTCTTAATTCGACACGCATATTTTTTATGTTAGACCACACATTACTTTTTACTGCATAGTTCGATTTCGATGATTCTTTTTTTAATGGATAGTGATATACCTCAAAGTTAATCTCATGTAAATTTTATCAAAATATTCCACCTCTAAGGGTGTAAAATCAAGGGATGTCTCCATTTGTTTGGTGATACTACTTCTTAATAATTTGGATGATAAGAAGTAGGCACTAAAAAGCGACAAAAAAAAACTTTAATTTCGCAAGTCGGTTGTATATTTAACAATGCTTAGTTGGTGCTAGCAGTTTATTATGTATATATCATTCTGCTGCGTGTATTTTTTAGCTATTATATTGTAAATTCGTCTGCAAATGATGTTAGGTCATTCTATAATTTTTTCTACGATTTTTTGTATATCAGTGGTCTACAACAAATTATTACCCAAACAAAAAGTACATTCATCAAAGTTACCATTAAATCGAGCAATATTATACCTCTAGTGCAATGAAGTTTCTTGCTCGTTATTCTCCGTAGAGACCTACCTTCGTTTCGGAACGAGAAATTAGTTTCAATTTTCTAACTAGCTAACTGACTCTTTGACAATTCAAAAGTGCTTTAATTGAAATAAAGGCTTCGACTTTGGCTTTGCAAACGATTCACTGTCTAACTACATACATTCTTACTTATCCCTCACGGGTATTACCTTGCAGATAACTGCGGTATTTCATCTGATGTTATGTAACTTAATACCTGACTATGACTGGTTTCGAGTTAGCTGAGACGCAGTACATAAGGCGGGAGATTTGGTGGGAGCATTTAGCGGTTAATTGAATTTTTGGTTAGGGTATAACACATATACAAATATTGTGATGACCTAGTGATTAACTTTTCACGATAGCCTAAACAATTGTTAAGCAATCAACGTAAACCGTATGTAGGACAGGGAAAGGTTTAAGACGTCTACCTCTCATGCATTTAGTAGGGATTTTAATACCGGGCATATTGTGGAGATGTGACATTTTCATTTCATAATACGTGCTTTGTAAGTTTTGAAAATCCGAATTATTAGTTTTTTTTTTTAGGTTGTTATTAATTCTTCTTTGCCATGTTTTTGTTTAGTGTCTGTGCTTAAGTTTTACTAACAATCTTGTTGAGACTTGGTTACTCGAATTTAGAAAATTAAATTGACATCGGTGAAAGAAAACTTTAAATCTATACTTAATATAATATTATATGGCTGAAGAGTTTGTTTGTATGTTTGGTTGAAAGCACTAATCTCAGGATCTACAGGTTCGAATTGAAAAAATATTTTTGTGTTGTATAGTCCATTTATCAAGGAAGGCTATAGGCCCATGCGAAGCCGGGCCGGGTCGCTAGTTAAAATATTAGTCAAAATCGCCAACCCACTTTTAGCAATCAATGCACGTTCATAGCACCTTCATTGTAGATCAAAGGCCGTTCTTTTTGGAGTTCCTTGGTTGGTATTGTTGGTTACCCAATTTTCAGACTTGGCCGTTCGTCCAATTTCAATCTCCTGCCCATCTACGTTATCTTTTCATATAATCGTATATTTGTGTGACAATAAACAATTTTACCGACATGACTGGCGATAAATCGCTAAATGGCTCCGCTCAACGCTCTGCAGTTCCAAACCCATAGCTTTAAACTATATTGGTAGTACGCGACTAAATTTTACGACATGTACGTGATTTGAGAGTAGTTCCTAGTTCTCTTTGTCGTCTACTTGGTCTTGATATTCTAGATGGTATTGCAAGAATTTGAATGTATTTCATTTTGCACTAGCTTCCTGCCTGTGATTTGCGGGTGCGAATACTTCAGATTTAAGCGAAAGTTACACAGAAATGAGAATAAAAATAATCCTATGAAACGAAAAGACGAAAGAAACACAGAAATGAGGTAAAAATTATCCTATGAGTTAAGCTTGATCAATATATATGTCGGATCAATCAGGATTTAGTCCATTAGATTCAGTCATCATGTGGGCAGAATATGGGTTTCGTGCAATGCAAACACACTGGGTATAGGGTACAATATATACACTGCGTTTATTAAAACCACTATTTCTCAACTCAATTTAAATAAACACTGACTCCAATTTATAATTGACATAGCAACACTAAATAGACATAGCAACACTTAAACAACGAATCGAGTACAGTTCCGGGATGTCTTAGCTCCGATGCGATCAGAGACTGAACTCTGAATGTCCTGCTCGCTGTGGGCTGTAAACATCACGACTCTGTAGAAGCGCGCCAAAATGGTGGTGGTAAATCACGTGTTGTCGCTAATGGCACACTTGCGATTCGTTTCAAGTCTGTACTATTGACCGGATGCGACATATAAATGTGTACCAAATTTTAACTAATTCCGTTTAACCGTTGAAACATGAAAGACAAATATTCATTCATTCATCAATCTATTATCACAAACTTTCGTATTATTCTTTTCGTATGTAGGAATATAATACAGTAGGTACCCAGGTCTGCCGGGGGAGCGGTGAATGCTTAATCGAATCCCGCATTCTCGGTCATAGGCAGAGGTGGAACACCGCTGTGGTTTTAGCCGGTAAGAGCCTAGAATAGTTGGGATAGGATAGGATTTCAGCAATCATGTTGAAGTAATATTTATTGGGGGGCGAGTCTATTACCATTAATAAAGTTCAGATTTAGACTTCCAAAAAGAACCAACCCATAATCTCCCATTCAATTAGTAAGATAAGTCCTTATTTGCCTTAAACATGGTATGATGGAGTTATAGTCTGGTTTAAAAACAATGTCCACATGTTTTTAGCTATAGGTACACAAAATATATCAATTGCATGCAAAAGTATCATTTGCAAAAGTAAGTAGGCAAGTCAAACTAATTCAATATGCCAAATGTATTACATTCACCATCATCATATCAGCCTATTACCGTCCACTGCTGAACATAGGCCTTCCCCAGAGATCTCCAGCCAACCTGGTCTTGGGCAGCCTGCATGCATCCGCTGCCAGCCACCTTCTTCAAATCATCGGTCCATCGCATCGTGCCGCAGGGCGTCCCACACTATGCTTGCCCAAACACGGTCTCTGCTCCATCTACTGAATTTCTGAATAGTACTTAATGTGTTACATTACTATTCAGCAATAATATTCCAATGTATAAGTCAACAAAAGAGCCTAGTAATCAAGGTCGTCGGAAATAGTTAAAGTTTACTTAGAAACCGCTGGATGTTTCCGAATAAAATTAAAGGACAATGCCAGAAACTGTATAGAACTTTGCCCCACTCAATAAAAGTCATGTGCAATATGTAGCATCTTACTGTTTATTTATTGCTGATAAATAAACCTTAGTCCTAGTGACTGTAGAACTTGCGGTTTCCGTTTAAATCTAAAAACAATAATGACATTGATTATAGGTTAAATTATATTTTAGGTAAAATGAGTTTGTATTTTGTGGGTAGGTATTTCGTAATCCGCAAGTTCTAAAGAAAAACAATTTACTTATAGAAAGGTTCTATATTCATTACAATTATTTTCATTAATTTACCTCTCTGTACATGGGTGGGGCAGGATCTGGCATTGTCATTTAATTAATAAAGTCAAAGACAAATCGTTTTATTTTAAAAATAATAACAATTACTTAATAATATGTGATTAAGAGGCTCGTGGCTAACTAAAACCCCACCGTGTAACATATTGGTACCTAAAGATCGAGCAGAAAAACACCGAAAATAACATGTTCCTTCTGTAACCCCCTTTAATTTGTAACTTTTTTTTGTTATTTGTTGTTATTGCGGCTATAGTATTACACACCCTGTGACATTTTTAAGTGTCTACCTATGACGGTTCAAAAGATACGTACAACTTGTTGACAGACAGGCCGATGGAAAGGGGAGGCTTCGTATTAGGATCCCGTTGGTCACCCTTCGGATCACATAAGCCTATTGTCGTCCATCGCTGAACCTAGGCCTCCCCAAGAGATCGCCAACCAACCCGGTCTTGGGCAACTCGCATCCATCCGCTGCCAGCTACCTTCTTCAACTCGTCGGTCAATTGTACCGCAGGGCGTACCACACTACGCTTGCCCAAATGCGGTCTCTACTCTAAAGCGTATCTGCTCCATCAACAAACACCTATATAAATATGGGCCACTTGAATAATCCTAAACGAATTCTGTATTTGCCTTACAAAATAAATACTATAATTGGGAGAAACGATAGCCGTTGGCAAGCAATTGACATTTATCACTTGGACAAATAGCTATCAAAACAAACATGGACCCTAACCTGATAAATCTCTTTTTTGTCCTAAAAGCCGGAGGCTCTATTTGGCTATAAATCAAATGCCTTGGGCCATGTTTGGGTTTTATACAACTTACTGTCCATCGGCTGTATGTTTTGTTCCATGACGTGTTTTTGGAATGAGAACGCCCACCTATAGACATCACTTTGAAATTCGAACGATGTCTCTTTGTAAATCCCGGTTACCTTCAAAATGATCTTCAACATTTCAACCTTTAAACGCCCACTGCTGGGCATAGGTCTCCTTAGCCGATGCATGTTGGCGATCGCACTAGGTGTTATGGTACTCAGAAGGACGCTGCTGTCGCCTTCTACGACACCCACGGGTGCTATTCGCGGCCGGTACCACACGTGCGTGGATCGTCATTATGTTCGTGAACAGGCGCTGTCAGTTGAGATTGGTCATCTCAACTGACAGCGCCTGTCAACTCAACTAACTGCCATGGCTTTTATCTTGATTTTGGTGTTTGAAATGTTTTGTATTGCTCTTCACCTTCATTGTTACCACAAATGGAATCAACGAAAACAATGTAACCAGTATTTTGTAAAAACTTGATTTAAAAAGAGTGTCCGTGGAATTTCTTACTCGTTCTTCTCCATAGAGACCTATCACGTTTTGGAACCAACAACTAGCTTCAATTTTCTGACTTACTAACCATTTCCTTGACAATAGGGTATTTTACCCAAAAAAATCTAATTAGTCGTCAGTTAGATTATCTAAAAATATTGGATACGTATTTTTTGTTTTATCAAATCAATAAAAACTGACGAAGATAAAACGCATCAAAGATCATGAGTGGGGGTTTGTGACGTCACTTCGTCAGTAAAAGTGTACCGACATAGTTATGTCACACGACTTTTCGACGCACTGTATCGTCTTCATTTTTTGTTTACGTAAAAAAAGAAAAAAACTCGTCTAATATTTTTTGGGAATCTATCTGACGGACTAATTAGATTTTTTTGGTAAAATACCCTATTCAAAAGTGCCTTTAAATGGTTAATTTAAATAATAAGCTTTTACTTCGATTTTGACTATGAATACGTAACGTTTTTTTTTTTTTTTTAGTATGTATATATTTATTTCGGTGTATATATATTCCATAATATTATTATGTATGTGTAGTTTTTATACATATATATAAATATATCTTTTTTCACTTTTTAAATATTACTTTTTGTAATGCACCTGCCTTGTTATCTCTTCACCACCCTTGGTTGACTGGTAGAGAATGCCTAAGGCATTAAGTCCGCCTTTGTACGTTTGTGCATGAAGTGTAAATAAATAAATAAATAAATAAATAAATAAATAAATGAATGAATAAATAAATAAATAAATAAATAAATAAATAAATAAATAAATAAATAAATAAATAAATAAATAAATAAATAAATAAATAAATTTGGCAATCACCACGGATTACAATTAACATTACTTAATGGGTCCTAAAAATGTGAACTGTTAACATATTTGATTCCAATAATAGGTAACCAAACGCTTGAACCAAAATATAGCATGCTAGCTTTTGCCCGCGACTTCGTCCGCGTGAATGTCGGTTATCGTGGATGCAGGCTAAGTTGCGGCTTAAAAAGTATGTCTTGTTTTCTTACTATGTCCTTCCCTAGGGTTCAATCGAATTTCATCAAACTCGGTTCCGCCGTTTTATCGTGAAAGCGTAACAGACAGAGTTACTTTCGCATTTATAATATTAGTATGGATAACCTACCTAGATAATTTCTCTTTTAAGGGGCTATTAACCGACTTTTACAGATTTTAAACTGACAATCACGTCTTTACACTAAACTTTGAGAGTTTTGGACGCAAAACTGATGCAGAACGGACGCAGTCTGCGTCCAAAACTTTCAAAATTTAGTCAAAAAAATTAAATAAAAGTAGTATTCTTTCAAAATTAAAAAAGGCGTATACTAAAAGATAGATAATAAAATTGTCTGTAATATAGTGTAAGTTTCGGATAATTATACCTGGTAGATTTTGTGTGATTGTCAATGTTTTGTCCGCGTCAGACACCACTTCACGTATTAATTAAACTATATAATATGAATATAATTAAAAATATTCACTTACTAAGTGATTAAGAGAATGTTCTAGTTTAACATATATTTTTCTCAAATCATTTACACTGCACATTTTGACGTGATTGTCAGTTTAAAATCTGTAAAAGTCGGTTAATAGCCCCTTAATTGGAGAAAATAATATCAAAATTCGTACAACAGTTTTTGAGCCTAGCCCGGACGAACACAAACTGAGCGTGGCGCTGACTTTAATTTATAATAATGCAGTGATGAAGTAGCTTTTAAGGACTTCGTAATAACTTATTCTTGATTATCCTTTGTAATTTATTCATCATTCATAATTATGCTTTCTGTTTGTTTCATGTACCGTCTTTGACAACTCCAGAGCGCAGCTTGAGTAAGTACCTACCTATTTAATATTTTTATCAGTATCTTCAAGGTGGTAGGAACTAAATAATTTGTACTAAGTATACAATTTTCATCTTCCTGCAGCTTCCTTTCTGCAACACGACTTCTTCTTCCACTCCGTCCTGTCAAATGTCATGCTATCAGTAACTCCCTTCTCTCTCATATTATTCTTCACACATTCTTCCTATTCTTCACTTTGGTCTTCCTCTTTCTCTTAATCCGTCAAGGTCAAATCATTTATTTCAACAAGAACATTAAAATGCACTTTTATAAAGTCATTAACAAGGAAAAGAAATGCATGGAAAGGAATGGGCAATATAATAAAGGGAGTAGAAGAACAATAAAATGTTCTTTAAACAAACTTTGAAAATAATCAATGGCCCACCTTCCATGGCCCCACCGACATTTAATCATATGGGTCGACATGCTCACTAGGTTATCACCGCAGTCGCTTCTTGACTCCTTTACAAATTCTCGTCCTGTCCCGTTATGGCGCGTTCAGACGAGCGCGATTTCTTTCGGCGCGACACAACGCGCGCTTCGCGTACGCATCGCTCTCTCTTTAGAAACATTGGAATTAAATGCTTCTCCTTGGCAATATAAATTTTAAAATATACCGATATGAAATACGCTAATTCACGTAATTTTATGACGCGCCGATGAAGTTGTAGTGAAGTTGCAGTTAAGTTCAAGTTTGAGTGATAAACGGTATTCTTGTGATCTTTGAACTGCGCGTATACTGCGCGTAAAGTGCACGTCAACTGTACGACAACCAAAGTCTACCAAACTTACTTATGGTGTAGCCACATGAGAGAAAAAATATCGTTCGATTGCATTTCAATGAATATGACGGTATTATAATATTAAAACAATACCCCAGTAGCGTGTCTGACAGCGGTAGAGAATACAAAAAGCGTTGTTTTGATCGAAACTTAACTGCAACTGCACTGCAACAGCACTTCTTTAGTTACGTGAATTAGCCAAATGCTGGGGCGCTGCGAGGCGTGCGCTGCGCTGTTACTACGCGACCGCTGAACGAGCGAGCGTATTTTATATCGATATATTTTAAACTTTATATTAAAAAGGAGGCATTTAATTCTAATGTTTTTAAAGAGGGAGCGATACGTAATCGACGCTGGCGCTGTGTCGCGCCGAAAAAAATTGCGCTCGTCCAAACGCACCCTCAGCGGGGGCGAGGGGCGGAGTATTGCGCAGCCGGTAGCGCACTTCACAGCCGCCATTAGGTTTAAATCGAATCGTACCTAACATAACGTTTAAGAACGGGCGCCATCAGTTGGGCCTGGACATCTCATAGCTGACTCAGTTATTTCAAATTTATTTTGAATTAATTATTGAAGTAAAACTTCTATATAGTCGGGAGGTATTTGGATTTTTCTGTCACGAAAATGCGTTACGGTACGTGGAGGGGGTAAACGATATATCGCGTGGTGAGAGGCTTCAGCGACTTGTCCGTTGCAGTTTCACTTGTACCACAGCATAAGTATTAGTACTACCGTACAGTAGCGACACGCTCCGCCTCCCTCTGAAACCGTTTCTCACCTCTCCCCGCATCGAACGACTAGCTCTCGAAATTGCGTTTTTGTTCACGCGGCGCGTAGACACGCACACTCACGCACGTATCTGTACAGTCTATTATTTTAGTATTAGTGTAGGCAATTATATCGTTTCGTTTCTATGGAGTTTAGTGTCGCGGGTGTGCTTCGTGTCCCAGCACACATTTTGTTTTATGATAATGTTTTTCTCTAGACATCTTATAACGTGAACGACTTGTTACATTGTTCAACAACAACAACATTGATTCAACATAAATGATGTAACCTTTTGTAATATTTTATTAATGTTGAAAGATAATAATAACTTTAACTTTCGTACCGTAAATGTTTTAATCGAAATAAATGGTTTTGAGTTTGAGTTTGAAATAAAAAATAAGTGCTATAAATTAAAACAATGATATATATTTTTTATGATAACATAATATATTTCCAATGTTGTGATAGTAAATGATCACTTAGCATTAAGGAAAATGAATGTGAAGTGTGTAAGTCATAGTACCTAATCACTAAACATTAAAACATTTAAAAACGCGATACCTACAAGATGGTTTTATATTCCAACCCTTAAGTAAATGGCATGTTAAGTTTTTATTGAGAATACATGTTTTTTAAACCTAAGAAGTCTAAAAAAATGTACAGAATGGATCAAAGTTGAAAAGTTTGCTCATACCTCCCAAATGTAACCCCGACTCCATACTTTCGTCCCATCATATGCCCCAACGCCATACTATCTATACTTTAATATTTTATAGCTAAAAAGTTTTTTGTTTTTTTCTGTTTTTACGCACAAATCTCTGGAACTGCTGGTCCAAATCTGAAAATTATTTCTCTAATAGGAAGCTACGTTATCCGTGAGTGCTATATACTAATATTATAAACCTAAACAGTTCGTATGTGTGTTTGTTATTTGTTTGAACGCCCTTATCTCCGTAACTGCAGCTGCTGGCCCGATTCCAAAAACTCAATTATTGGAACGAAGTTCCTTATCGCACGTTGCGAAGGGAGCTAGACGGAAACAATTGAGACCAAAAGTTGTAACGACACTTTTTGCTATAGTTGTAAGCCGTGCGGTGTGCGCGTGTTTCTCTGTCTGTCTCTCTCTCTCTCTCTCTCTCATAGAAAGCAAGCCAGTTATTTTCGTTTCGTCTTTCTATTTCGCATTGAACAGTGTGGTGTCGCGACGATTATTTTTGTTGAGTGTATACAGGTTTTTTGTACATAATAAATAATAAAAAAGTCGAAAGGAACTTCGTTCCATCCGGGTGTCCCTTGTCTTTTTTTAATTTTTAAATGCATTTTCTGTGGGTCCTGTAGGCTATATTTTATTAAAATTGGAATCCGTTAGTAAAATATGCGGACGAAATTCAACGAATGACCAAACATTTTTAAAAGAGTGTTCATGGAGTTTCTTGCTCGTTCTTCTCTATAGAAACCTACTGTTTGGAACGAGCAACTACTTTCAACTTTCGTAAATGGTATGGTAATGGTAGCTTTTTTCGTTTGAATGAGATGACCTCCGAAACTACTATACCCTGTTCACAATAAGATTAGACATTTACTCAAACGTTTTTTACAGACCGTTCAACCGATTTTTACTTATATTGCGTTGGTAGCATGACAGATGGCAACTGCAGTAAACAGTTGTTATTGTAACCACTTTTTTGCCTCTAATGTCATCCTTAAGCCTACGGAATAGAAGTCAAAATCGGTTGAAGGGACTGTAAAAAAGGTTTGTGTTTATGACTAATCCTATTGTGAGCAGGGTATACCTAGTCTCATTCAGAAAATTCTTTAGCTAATATGAGGCTACGTTTTCTGAGACTCTTATAGGCTATATTATATAATTATAAAAATAAAAGCAGGGGATAGCACCACCCCATTTCTACCCGTGGGCGTCGTAGAAGGTGACAGAGGGATATTGACCAGAGGATGGGCAGCGGCGTCCTTCTGAGTATCATGACACCTACTGCGATTGCCAACTTGAATCGGCCAAGCATGGTGATTACGGCTAAATTCCTGGGGGAGACCTATGCCCAGCAGTGGGCCTCTAATTGACATGATGATGATGATGATGATGATAATTCACGTGGATCGTGTTCAAAAGCTAGTACGTACCTATATGCCATAATATCGTTGTCTAACTTCATCTCTATCTAGTCTAACTTAGGTCTTACGTACACACATTAGCAGACAAACTAGAACTCCTAACCGTGCAATTACGAAAGCCCAAATCAACCCTTAAATGCCACTTCAGTACATGCAAAATTTTAACACTTAAAAACTAACTTTAAACAAAACAGACTTTACCTAATGAGGCTAATTCATCACATATTCGCTAAAAGCATTCGTTATGACACCCATGGGAGGGTGACATGGAAATTAGCTTGCCCATGGTATGGCTATAAGTCATTATGTACGTCGCCTTTTTCACTTATATTTTTTCAGGTTATTTTGTGAAGAAGGGTGTTTTTAATCGGTTCGTAGGGGTGTTATTTCAAAATAAAGCTCTAAAAATGTGATAAAATATTCTTTTTTAAATATTTTTAAAATTAATTCAGAATAGATTATTTATAAATTTCCATCTATTTATTTTTTGTGCAACTCTTTCGTAAAAGTCAAACTCAAATAATATATTTCAATTAGACCATTAAAAGACACTTTTGAACGTCATATAAGAAAATTTGATTCTAGTTACCCGTTCCAAATGGTAGTTTCGTATGGAGAAGAATTGGCAAGACACTCCATGCACAGGTACTCTTAAAAATTGATTAGTTTTTGCATTTAGCTCAATCGGAATAAGTATGAAGTAGGTAGTGAAAATCAAAATCCTATTCGAATAGGGGATATTACTGCGATGTTCTGGCACCAGAGTGCAGCACTAGCATAGTCCGTAAACAGTTTATCGAGAGTCGTTCAAAGCGTGAAGTTCTGCCTTTAATTGAGTACAAAATTGGAAAGTGTGTTATATTCTACGATAATGTATCAGTGCTGTGTATTTCGATGAAGAAATGAAGGGAATTATTAATTTCCAAAAGAAGAAAATGATCTAAAACTTTGGGAACCAGCTAAAAATCACTATAAAATATGTTCAGGTTAAGTATTCAGGTGAGATAGTCGCATTTCAGAATAACGTTCACATTTATCATGTAAGGCAACCAAATATTATTTTATTCTAAGCATAACCTAGAATCCACTTTCAAATGGCCGTAGGACGCCGTATTATGGTTAAAGTACATTTAGGTAAGTAAGATTAATTAAAACTTTAATATATTTTCACAAAATACCTAGTTATTACAATTAATAACATAATATAACAAGAATACGAGGTTATGATTTACGGAATGTGCTAGTGGCGCCCTCTGCGCCGAGTTTCGCGTAATGTTCCATATTCGACTGCTAGCCAGTTAGACGGGCATTTGAATAAAAAAAAAAACATTTAAAAAAATCTTTCTTCCATGCTAGACAAGGGCACAAATAATTTATACTCGTAAATAAATAGAGTTATATTTTTTGTTTTGGTATTGAAGTCGGGGACCTATTTGCAACATTTAGGGCGGGTTGTTTCAAACAGTCGGTTAACGTTACATACGGACGGTTAAAAAGTTACTATGACGTGCGATTTTTAACGTACGTTAAATGTAACGGGTTGTTTCATAACATAAAAATCTGTCAGTTAAAGTTATTCAAAAAGAGATTCCATAATATTTTGATGTTTGAAGTAGCTATTTGACAATACAAAATTACGATGACTGGTCGGTTATGGTAATAGTAACTTTTTGACGTATGATTTTTTGAAACAACCCATTTTTTTGATTTGACGATAGTTAGCGCCATTTTTGACTATTACCGGTCAGTAATGGTTAGTTGAAGCAACCCGCCCTTACTGGCAGGCTAAAAAACAATCTAATTGACAAGGTTAATAATTTTTTAGGTGGCCCCTTGTTTCGCAGACAGAAATTTCATAGAATTTCGTTTCCCAGAAAATGTTTAACATAATATTTGGTTCTCGTATTTTTATTTCGACTATTATTGTTTCAAAGACTATTTACTTCAATGAAAAATATTTTACAGAAACACAATTCAATGAATTTTTAATCACATTTTTTTGTTTAACAAACTTATCAAAAATTAGAATTATTTTTTAACGAATATTGTTTATTTGTTGTATTTTTCCATGGAATTTATTTCAACGAAAATGTATACATATAAATAGACAAAAACAAAAATGTTATCTTAAAATGTCAATATGTTGTGCTACCAAAGTTAATGACAGAAACGAATCGCTGCGAAACCGACTTCACGTAGTCTTGTCTGCCCTACACCTAGAGTGTAATTTAAATCTGCGTAGGCGTCAAGGGGTGAGGCGGCCCGCGAGCTGAGGAGCAGGTGGTTTTAACGCCGGTGAGCATTAAAACCATCTGCGACGATAAGCTCGCGTGGGGCCGCTCAGACCCCGCAGCGCCGGAATCGTGACAGAAACAATGCTTGTGCATGTCGCATGCCTGCTTGCATGTTTCATGCTTGTTTGCATGTTGCATGCTTGCTTGCACGCTGCATGCTCGATTGCACGTTGCATGCTTGCTTGCACGCTGAATGCTTCCTTGCACGCTGCATGCTTGCTTGCACGCTGCATGCTTGCTTGCACGCTGCATGCTTGCTTGCGCGCTGCTTGCTTACTTGCATGCTGCATACTTGCTTGTACGCTGCATGCTTAAATTGCTTGCACGCTGCATGCTTGCTTGCACGCTGCATGCTTGCTTGCACGCTGCATGCTTACTTGCATGCTGCATGCTTACTTGCATGCTGCATACTTGCTTGTACGCTGCATGCTTGCTTGCACGCTGCATGCTTGCTTGTACGCTGCGTGCTTGCTTGCATGCTGCATGGTTGCTTGCACGCACGCGCAGTAAGTTTAGTTAGAACTGAGAGTCCCATTCTTGGGAATAAAATTTATATTAAATAAAAAATGTAAGGATAAAGAATATTTGATTTGTTATTCTATGATATGATAATTCTAACAATAAACTTTGTGTGAAACAAAAATCAATGATTTGAAAATCGTGAAAGTAAATATTCTGCGTATTGATTATTCTATGAAACGATATTATTAGAAAAATTTTATTTGAAACGAAATTCTATGAAACTATTAGCTATGAAACAACGTACAACCAATTTTTTATCGTAACTACTTATGTCCATTTTATAACAGATCAGTACATTAATTATCAAATACCTATAATATTGTAAACAAATATATTTATATTCCAAACAAGTGTGGAATTTTTTGTTATTCTACATAGGAACCTACCACAAAGTACCTACGTAAGGCTGCGTCGCGCCCGAGCAGATAGACCACTCAGAACAAACCGCCATTTTTACCACGCACACATAGACATTACGCTTATAGGCATTCTCAAGCAGTTTCAAGCAGACAAGTACGACTCGACTGTCACGTGTTGTCTAAATGAATAAATGAGAGACATTGACATTTCACGACAAACAAGAAAATTTTGTTATAAAAAACTGCAAAGAGTTCCAACCAGTGTCAATAAAATTTCATATTGTCACAAATAAGACCTATAGAGTCAATACAGTAGCAGCCCTAGTGAGTCTGGCAAGTTTAGGTAATTATTTTTGAAGATGGCGGGAGCGGTCCTTCTGTACCCTCTATATTTTGTGAACCTACTGTTTGGAACGAGCTTCAACTTTCTGCCTGACAGTCCCCTGTCAAATCAAAAGTGCCTGTAAATAATCAAAGATTTTAGTTTATTATTCATATGAATAATATGTATAAAATGTTGGCATGATGATAACGATATTTTTATTCCAACGTTTTATATTGATTGAACAACAACTTACATGAACTTACTAAAAAAACATACCAACATCACACCGTGAATTTCACTTTTATACTCGTCCCAAAATAGGAAGGTTTCTTTTTGTACAAATATATAATCAATTGAAACCTAGGTAACAATTCGGTGTCGAAATGTTACATTGTGATTTTAGTCAGGCAATTCGAAGTTGTTCGTTTTTTAAACTTTTGTTCTCTTGCTGAGCACATCTTTTCATTTGTTTCAATAATAATCGAGTACACCGAGCTCACCTGCGACAGGGGGAGGGGGTTGGGGGGGAGGGGGGGGGAAACAACCGTTACTACTGCCCTGGATTTATCATAAAAATAACAAGCGTAGAACAACTTGCCATATTGGAAAATGTTTATTTTGTTATATCGCTCTATGAATGTATATCAGAGGTTAACAATTGAAACATCAAGTGTTTCGTACCATCGTATAATATAGGTACTATAGGGGCTCAAACGTGCTGAACCCTTACGATACCAGATTAATGTACAGAAGTCAGCACACAAAGCTACAACAATCTGTCAAAGGAGTTGTTTCAAAATGTATGGAGCCTGGGCCCAGTCCTTGTACACCATAAGTAAAAAGCTTTTTCAAAAAAAAGAAAACCGCCTTCAAAAACTAAAAAGTGATACCTAAATAACTTTAGCACAGAACACACATTACTTTACTTTCGGAAGTCGGTGGCGATGGCTTTGTGTTTGTTGTTTTGTATTGCCACCGACATCCGAAAGTAAAGTAATGTGTGTTCTGTGCTAAAGTTATTTATCACTTTTTAGTTTTTGAAAGCGGTTTTCTCTTTTTTTGAAAAATCTTTTTATTTTTCGCTTTTTAGTATTCCCTTAACATCCAAATCCATTAAGAAACAGCGACACACTTAAAAGAGATTGTAAGTTCACAAATATTGAAGAAACTAAAACGTCGTCTAAGTAATTTTTTAGGGATTTTGTTGATTTTCTCAAAAACGGCTCAATTTTGGTAAAATTGATATTATGGGACCATTTCGGAATAAACAACTTTCGAACAATAAAAGAATTTTGTAAATCCGTCTATATATGACAGAGTTAAGCCCGAACATACATAAAGAAAAGAAAAAAATATATATAAACATTCGAATTGATAACCTCCTCCTTTTTGAAGTCGGTTAAAAATAGGGAAGCACATTTTAAATAGTTCTTAATTGTTCAGTTACTATAAAATGGCTTTGTGAGCAGGTAAAACGCAAGAAATTGCACTTGAAATTGCAACACACAACAAAAAAATAGTAATGGCGATAAGCTGTCATTTTGATTAATTAATAACGTTTGACATTTATACTTCTGATTTTCTGCGTCGATTTGTGGATAGCCAGGTAAACAGATGGGAAAGAAACGATGTTAAATTCAAAAAACGAAAGGGAAGTTACTAAAAAGGAACTCCAGAAACTACAAATAAAACGAGACGAAAGCACAGAACATACGGACGAAAGTGTCATATTTCTATGATCTATAGTCGATCTATGGTTTATAGAGTAGCTAAATCCGAGTGACGCCATGTTGAATATTCATGAAACTAATTGTAAAATATCAATTCACTACCACAACAGTTTAAATTTAAATAAATTATCTGTATTTATCCCGGATTCTTCGGATTTTGTCTTTTTTTTTTTTGAAGTGGTGTACTAGACCTTTAGGAAACATGTCTTTTATTTGATAGATTTTCAGATTTTTACAAAAGTATAAAGGTTCATATTCAATTGGGACAATTTGACAGTTGGGTATGGCTTGATGTGCTGGCGTCTGTACGAATTTACTACGTTAGTGGTGGTACTTGAAATTAAAAACGACACAGCAATTTTATTTAGCACTTTGTATTATTTAAAGAGCACGTCGGCCACTGATGGCTCCAGGTCGAACAATCCCTTGTCATATAAAAACAAGACTACGATCTAAATACTAAAACCTAGAACAAATCCAGGGTGTTTAGACGAAATATTTATTCAATGGTTTCGACCAACGTGCCCTAAGCATGCAGCCTTTACCCAAAGTAAAAAAAGTAAAATACGCCTTATTTTTATTATTTATTATCGCGGCCATAGTCTGCGAAAATTTCAAGTGTCTACCTTTTTCGGTTCTAAAAATACAACCCGCTGGCGAACGGACGGACGGACAGTGGAGGCTTAGTATTAGAGTTCCATTGACCCTTCGGGTACGGAATCCTAGAATACAATTTAATTCTGTAAAAATACAAATACAAACTTTTTATTTGTTCATCATAGGTAGGTGTTATGATTTTTATTGAGCACTATGTCAAGCCGTCATCGGCGTACAAATATTATTTTGGATAAAACATGCTGATTATAAATTAATGAATAAACAATAATATTAATAAAATTATCACACAATAATAAATACGATTGTCAACACGATAAAACATTCCAATAAAAATTAAAAATATAAATTGATGAATAAACAATAAAACTAATAAAATTATCACACAATAATAAATACAATTGTCAATACGATAAAACATTCCAATAATTTAAAAATTGATTGATGAAAAATTGATGAATAAACAATCAAACTAATAAAATTATCACACAATAATAAATACAATTGTCAATAGGTACGATAAAACATTTGTGTCATTTGTGTTTTTGTCATTTAAAAAGGAAAAACACAAGATCACCAGAGGTTGAAGACTAAATTATTTTCTGTCAGCGTTAACGCCAGCGGAAAAATCAAATGGTATGGAGTTGACGTTTGCTTGCCAGATGTCACGTGATGCAAATATGTCAACTGCATACAATTTGATTTTTCCGTTGGCGTTAACGCTAACAGAAAAGGGATTTTATCTACAGGCCCAAATCAAATAGGTGCCAATGCTGCACGAGCTAAACACGAATACAACAAGAAAGAGACAGATATTAATAGAGCTGTAAATTTTATTTAAGTTGATTGTCATTTCAGAACGTATTGAATTTTAACCAACTTCAAAAAGGAAGAGGTTATCAATTCGAATGTTTATATATTTTTTGTTTGATTTATGTATGTTCGGGCATAACTCTGTCATATATTTGCAAAATTCTTTTTTGTTCGAAAGGATATTACTCCGAAATGGTCCCATATAATTTTTACCAAAATTGATCCAGCCTTTTTTGAGAAAATCAACAAAATCCCATAAAAAATACTTAGACGACGTTTTAGTTTCTTCAATCTTTAGAGGACTTACAAGCTCTTTTAAGTTTGTCGCCGTTTCTTAATGGATTTGGATGTTAAGGTACCACTAAAAGCGAAAAATAAAAAGCTTTCACAAAAAAAGAAAACCGCCTTCAAAAACTTTTACTGGCGGTTTTCTTATTTTTTTAAATCTTTTTTTTATTAAAAATACGGCGAAGTTCAAGAAAAAACTCACTTGACCTCTCTAACTTAGTTCTCTAAATTAAATTAAAATCGCAGACACTTCTGAGAAATGTAAAAAATCCCAAACAGTTTTGGATGTAAAGGAAAATTATAATTAGGCCAATAGAAATGTAGGTACATTACGTAAACGTAAAACTAAATGTGCGTTTAGAAAATACTAAAATATAATAAGCCCGAAGTGAATTACTTTTTAAATCTTTTCAAAACTATGAAGTGTCCGGCTCTTTGGTTATAATTGTAATGTAAATAATAAAAAGTTTTTTTTTTATAATTTCATTATTGAAACAGTTTCAAACGTATTGATTCTTAGGTCATTTTTACCATGTTCATGAAAAACCAATAACTATTCAACTAAAAAACTAGTCATCATAATGATCCTCCATATCGCTGTCATCTGGGAGTAATTTTCATTAAAGTAATTCAACAGTTACACGTCAAACGTAATAAATAAAATTATTGAGAAATTATCGGTTGGCTCGGTTAGGCGGAATTAAACCCATTCCCATTATTCTTTTTCTTCCCACTACCATTGTAAACATAATGTATGTCAACTCCAGAGGGCCTAGCATGCATTTTTGAACCTATTCGATCGCGTTAACGTAAACGTTTGTTTATGTCAATAGGGAACATTACGCGAAACTCAGCGCAGAGGGCGCCACTAGCACATACCCACGAGCATAACCTCGTATTCTTGTTTAATTATGTTATTAATTATAATAACTAGGTATTTTGAGAAAATATATCAAAGTTTTAATTAATCTTACTTACCTAACTGTACTTGTAACTATATTATGGCATCCTACGGCCATTTGAAAGTGGATTCTAGGACACTCAGAATAAAATCATATTTGGTTGTCTTACATGACAAAAGTGAACGTTATTCTGTAAATACGTCTATCTCACCTGAATACTCAACCTGAACTTATTTTAGAGTGATTTTTAGCTGTTTCCCAAAGTTTTCGAACATTTTCTTCTTTTGAAAATGAATAATTCCCTTCATTTCTACATCGCAATACACAGCACTGATGCATTATTGTATAATATAATACACTTCTCAATTTTGAACTCAATTAAAGGCTTTCACGCTTTGAACGACTCGTCCAAAAACTGTTTACGGATTACGCTATTGCTGCACTTTGGTGCCAGAACATTGCAGTAATATCCCCTATTTGTATAGAATAATCATGTTTCTTTTTGTTGACACTAGTGCCAACCACTAATACAAATATGTTTAAAAAAAAGATGCGTAATTTTTTAACAGTATTATCAGATAAACTGACTTCTTGAATAATTATTTTTGATTTATTTTATTTATTTTCATTATAATTTAATTTTGACTACTGAAAGTTTATATACTTGCCATTGCTTGACATTTTATATGTATGTCTATGATGATGATGATGATGAACTAGTTGGCAAAATATGTACGTACGTGTATGCCTGACTAATCTGTGTGTAAACGCATGTTTATAGACAAATTAATGATCCTTATCTTAATTTTTATCTATTCCAGTTTCAGTACAAATTGAAAGTTTACGTTATCGCGATCGATTACGTATAAAAACTCACAGTTGACACTATGTATACCCTTAATCACTCTATTTACTCTTCCCACGTCTTCACCGCTATCAAAACTCAAATATACGCTAACAATTCCCCTACTTTTCAGGACCACCTCAATAAGCTCCCCTCAAGCCAAGTCACCAGCTGGAAGCAGCGCTGGAGCGGCTGCAAGCGCATCAACAGCACCTGGAGAGAGGACACCGACAGCCCACAACAAGCAGCTGCAAAATGTCAAGGGACAAGATCATCCGCCGCATCCATCTGTAAGTAGGGGGATATTGTGGATTTAAAGGGAATTTTTGGTCTTGAAAAGGGGATTTATTGATCTTGAAAGGGGGATTTTCTGGTCTTGAAAAGGGGATTTTTTGATCGTGAAAAGTATTGTTTTTGTGTTGAATGAAAAGTAGAGATTTTATATTACGGCAATGTCTGTAGGGGTATTAAATATTTGTGACTTTGTTCTTATAAAAAAAGAGTGTTGTGTTGTTGATTTGATGAGGATTTGAATGTAAGTGAAATAAATAGGATAGATTTTATGTGTGAATATGTGTTTGAGCAAGTTATGGTTGCTATGATATAACTATTTTGAAGATTTTTGTGTCAGTCACTAAAAAGTTTTCTAGTAGTTTACAAAAACAAATCTTAATAGAATATTCTGAATAAATATCGTCAGTTATAATGATTCACATACACGTGCAGGGAATAAATAAGAAAATAAACAACGTAGAAAATGTAATAAAAGTTTTCTAAATTACATGCAAATGAGAATGTTTAATATGAAAGGAATTTATAAGGAAATGTCAGGTTGAGACACTTCCGTCAATTACCTCTCCATTTGATAAAGCAAGTGGGTTCTCAAAACACAATATATAACGGTCCGAGATCCCAGTGTCGCTCGACCCACGTCAAATTAGCATGGATGTTTAATAATAGATTTTCATTTTAGAATAGATTCAGGAATATGTATCTATTTTTTCGCTTCTTATCATCCAAATCGATTAAGAAACGGTAACTATAAAAAATCAAAGACAAAATTGGGACAAGCAGATTACTGATAAAAAATAAAAAACCGCAAAAACCAAAAAAACTAAAACCCGGTAAAACTGATAAATTTCATTAAATTAATCCTATGTTTTAATCTTTAGCTCTGGTGTCCCTATTTCTAGGATAACGTTGTATACTTTAAAATCTTCCCAGAAAAATGTGCAGTCGGATAGAATAGCGACGCATCTAAAATCTCAAACCCCATCCTAATTACCTACATCAGTAGTTTTTGTGAAAATCTTGAACATAGCTTACACATATACAGGCGCAGGCGTGTCAAAAAGAGAACTTCTTTTGAAGTCTTCTAAATTATCAGCCATGCTATAATGACGTAGGTGTAGCGGCTACAGGATCTTAGACCATAAATGTAGATACAATACATTAAAGAGAAGAACATTGTCCCACTTACATGTGGTTCTGATACAGAACTTCACTCTGACATTTGGGTAACCCACTCAATTATTCATGTTATTTCATGAAGTGTTTTCACACACAATTTTCCTGGTAATAAATAATGAAAATAGATTTCACTGTCGGGAAAATTACGATTTAAAAATAAATAATATTACAAATGTTAAAATACTTTCCTTTTTTAATGTGTTATAGACTAATAAAATATACAATCTAGTTAGTTATCGACTTAGATAGAAAGATAGTCAGATATTTAATTAATCTCTTGAGAACTTGAAAGGTACAGCTAAAGTTGTTTATTAAGTACTTAATATTATAATCTTCGTTGTTATACAAGAGAATTTTCTAAATAGGTTTCATATTACAGATAATAAAACAAATAAAATCTTTAAGAGTTAGTAGAGTAATAGACAATAAAGAGGCATGAAAGAAACAAAAAAGAAACGAAAAGTAACAACTTTTAATACGAAAATAGAAAAGAAAAAAATATAAATAGAAAAGTTTGAGAAAAGAAAGTTATGGATTTAATTTTGTTTCTTTTAGGGTGCCGTATGAAAAAAACAGGCATGAAAAAAAATGCAGGCATATTTAATTAAATTGGCGAATTTATTATCGAATAGATCGCATCCCGGGTTGACTTCCACGAGCTTATTTAGTTTTTAGAACACGCGCGGTACGGGAGACGCAGCACGGGCTGCAGTCCGATATGAAAGCACGTTGAGCAGTCGATATTTTTTGCTACGGAGATAATTACTCGGTGTGTAAATATTGCACGGTGGCATAGAACCCTTCGTGTGTGATTTCGACTCGTACTTAGCCTATTTTTAGTTTGAGAACAAAGAATGAACATTAAATTAATGTACCCATCAAATGAAAGGGATTGTTGCCAAAAGTTTTGGCCTAAGCCTTATTGGAAAACTGTTACGATGATCAAAGTTAAATAGTTTGAAATAGAGTTGAGGGATCAGTTTTCATAATAAAGTTTTGATAATACATAAATATAGAACATAGTAGGTACGTAATTGGAACAATGATGAGGTACGCCATATTCTCATTAATTTGTAATAGAAATAAATGATAAAGATTTAGCTCAGATATGAGAATATTCTATTAATAAATCAATCAACTTTATATAGATAACAATCACTCATTAGGATGAGCAATAAAGAAAAATAATAAAGTTATAACATTGTTTAGGATTACTTTATTTAAAACTTAACCGAATTAAATAAATAAAACATAAAAATAATAAAATAACACAGTTATTATTAAATTATTAGTTAAATATAATTGGAAAAAGTATAAACCAAAATCATTTTGCCTAATTTTAAAAGTTTTAGCAGTTTATTTTGTACACTTATAGAAAGAAATGTAAATTCTAAATAATAATTATACAAAAGAAATATTAATACCATTTTAAATAGAATAATATTTTATCACGACAGTGTTAATAGCTACCTACGTTGATAGGAAACAATTAAAATATTGATTATTTAGACTTCTCATAGGAACATGAAATAATTATGGCGTTTATATTTCTGTAGGAAAGAAAGAAAGAAGAATGAATGAAAGAAACATTTTTACTAAAAAAAATTATGAGCAAAGAAAGAAAAATATAACTGGAAATAATAATTAAATTAGGTCCACAGTAAGTAACTGACCAGTGATGTTAATCTAATTGTGTGTGTTTATAATTAATTATAATTATGTTTTTAGTCGATGTTCGATGTTACTGGCTGCTGTAATAATGAAATTGGTTGTTGATAATAGTATTATAGATGTTTCCTCTAGGTGTTTCAGAAATATATATCCTATAATTATCTATATTATGTGTGTCTATAATCGTTCAGTTTTTGTAGCCAGTCACAGTACATCTAGGAAAATATTCATTAATTTTGGCAAATACTTTTTGCCTCTTCATTTTCATAAGTTTTGCAAGCAACTCGAACTGCTTAACGGAGAATGGGTTTCCCGTTTAAATTATATCAAACAAAGAGATTTTTTTTTCAATTGACGTTTATTTATATTGTGACCCCGGATATTACCTAACTTGGAACAAAATACGTTTCCATTTTTAAATTGTTTGTTTTTCATTTTTCATTTCCTATTTATTTAAAATAGTTGCATTATTTAATATAGAATTTTTGATTATTTTTCATTGTAATAAACAGAATGAATGCGAAATCAAAAAATGTTTCTGATTTTTTCATGATTGACTTTTTAAAATGATTTTCATCGTAATTAAATTAATTGTGTCTCTATAAATACCTACTGTTACTCTGTGACTGACTATAAAAACATAGATGTTTATCAAAATATTTAAAAAAAACTACCTGAAAGGCTTTTCCTTATAATGTGTTTCGTTAAAAAAGAGGACAGTCCGGATATTTTTATTGAACAACTTTCTTTTACTATTTTTATATGGCTTTTTTACTACTTTATTACGACCTTTATATCATTCTTATATTACTTAGAGAGCTTACCTAATTAATGCCCAACATTACAGACATAATTATCTATATAATTAATTTTAATTACATAAATAACCAATTGAACGAATATAAACAAAATTACAAAAAAAAAATGTTAAAAAAACATTTTAAAAACAAGCTTAATACGAAATGGCTTCTGTAAGCTATATTGAGGAGTGGTCTGCAGGTAGACCTGGCACCAGCATCGGGTTCAGCTCACCATAATATTTCATTGTCATCAGATTTACGTATGAATACCAAAGGACATGTTTCATAATGGGCCCAGTCTATGTACACACTCAAAAAAAAGAGAAAAATCCGTAGAAACCGGCAATAATACAGATAATTCATTTAAATGTATACTGTTGTGGTAGTAAATTGATATTTAGCAATAATTTTAATGGATTTTGACATGGCACTCAGATTTAGAGACTCTATAAACCATAGATCGACCATGATCATAGAAAGAGAACTGTCAGCTGTCAGTGTCTCAAGAGTGTCACTTCAGTCTCTTTCGTCTCGTTTTGTTTCTAGTTTCTGGAGTAAGTTTCTAACAACCTCCCGTTCGTTTTTTCTAAATTTAACACCCTTTCTTTCCCATCTGTTTACCTGTTTATCCACAAATCGACGCAGAAAATCAGAATTATAAATGTCAAACGTCATCAATCAATCAAAATGACAGCTTACGGCCATGACTGTATTTTTGTTGTGTGTTGCAATTTCAAGAGCAATTTTTTGTGTTTTACCTGCTCACAATACCTGCTCGCCCATGAAGGGTTCCGTAGCAGCAAGTAACATAATATAAAAGTATTTTTTATTTTTATATTTGAGTTGATTAAATTAAAGGTAAATTGTGGTTTACGATTTATGACGTATTCAAAAAAAACTACTTACTACATCTCGTTCAAACTAATTTTCGGTGGAAGTTTACATGGTAATGTGCATCATATATTTTTTAGTTTTATCATTGTCTTATTTTGGAAGGGCGTGTAATTAAATCGATATTTCAAAGTTAAACCAAAAATACTGACTTGCACACAAATTATGCACACTAAATAATTGGACAGGTAAGAAATATTTAATTAATGTGTTTCCCTATTATTAAGTATGGTGTACAAGGACTGGGCCCAGACTCCATATATTTTGAAACAACTCCTTTCAACCTGTTCGGAGTACTACAACTGGTGTCCTAAACAAACAAACATTACAAGTTAAATAAAAGCTTGTAAAAAACCAGCCTTTGTTACATTAAGACGCGAACAACAGCTGAAGTGCGGTCACTGTCAGACTGCATACAATAGAAAAGCGATCCAACGCTTTGATAAACTAAACAAATATTTCGTATTGAAGATCAAGGTAAGAAAAATTTAAGTATTGTAAGCTCTTAAAATCATCGTAATGATTATCCTACCAACATTTTAAGGTCCAATGTCAACCGCGGATAATAATCAACAAGACATGCAGCCATGCGGTTACTTAAGGGGCTATTTAACGACTTTTACAGATTTTAAACTGACAATCACGTCAAAATGTGCAGTGTAAATGATTTGAAAAAAATATATGTTAAACTAGAACATTCTCTTCATCATTTAGTAAGTGAATATTTTTAATTATATTCATATTAAATAGTTTAATTAACTCGTGAAGTTGTGTCTGACGCGTACAAAACATTGACAATCACACAAAATCTACCAAGTATAATTAAACGAAACTTACACCATCTTACAGACAATTTTATTATCTATTTTTTAGTATACGCCTTTTTTTTAAGGTAAAGAATACTACTTTTATTTATTTTTTTCGATTAAACTTTGAGAGTTTTGGACGCAGAACTGGCGCAGAACGGACGCAGTCTGCGTCCAAAACTCTTAAAATTTAGAATTTTCTTTTATTTAAAATTAAATAAAAGTAGTATTCTTTAACTTAAGAAAAAGGCGTTCCCTTTACGAGTAACTGACAGTAGATTGACAGATGTTCAGATTTGCTGAAAGTGGCCTGAAAGGCTTAATTGTTTGTTGAGAAACAAATTCGAAGAAGAGTGAGTATCTACCTAAGTAAATAGAAGGTAACATTTGTTTAAAATTTCTGCTCAAATATTTTCTACGTCGTATTTAAAGAGCAGTATCGACATCGCCTTCTATACAAAATTACATATTTTGTGCCCCATCGGATTCTTTTTACTATGTCGGTGACTCTTGTTCTCCTGCGGATTTCCTCATTTCTGATTCAATCCCGCAGAGAAACTCCGAGCTTAGCTCTTTCCATTGCCTACTGAGCGACCTTTAGGCGTGTTACGAGGCCTGAAAATGATAGTGAGTTTTAAATATCGTACGAGATCTTGAATTTTATTACGAATAGCACAACAGATTTTTCTTAAGGTCAAAACGCCAGGGAAACCCTCGGAATTCTATTTGTTTTTTTGCATTTTTCAACCAAGTAGGAATCGTTTATAGTTTTATGGTAATAAAAAAAAAATCGCGGGAGTAACCAATATATGCATTCCTTGAAGTTAGAAAAGTTCGTAAATGTGCTTATTTATTGGAAAAAACAAAAATTTGAAATGCGTTGGCAGCCCTGGCGCATCCCCCTTAAGAATAAATAATATCTGTTACGCTATTCCACAAAGTTCACTTAGATCCTCACTCAAGTGAGCGCATACAATTCGAAAGCAAACTCATTTGTTTTTAAAGTAAATGATCGCGGATTCACAACGAGGCACCGTTCGAATTTCGATCGGATGTTTAAAGAATCTTATTATCACATTACCTTCTAGTAGATTATTTAAACCTTTGCCTGAATGAGCCTGAATCCTGATTTTCAACAATTCGACTCGGAAAGACTTGATATATTTATATATAACAGTCCCTTTTATTAGCCCTGCTTAAAACCAAGACACGTACGAGACGAAATAAATAATTCATCTGGAGTAATAAAGACTCCTTTTAGCCGACACAGGTGGTTCCAAAAAGGCGTATGGTCCAAGATCCAAGTGTGGCCCGACCAACGTTATTTTAACTTGGGTGAAATGTTGAAGGTAAATAGAGGAATATGTAGTTGGGAAGAGTACGCTAGCTTCCTAGTATGAATGCTGCCGAGCATTCAAACAAGCAGGCTATTTCAGATATCAGGTACAAAAGGTACCTTAGGGTGTTACCAGACCAATCGATCGATCGTCGAACGACGGCATCGATCGATCGTCGAACGACGGCATCGATCGATGGTAGAACAGATTAGTCGGCGTTGATCGATAGTTTCTACCAGACCAATCGATCGACTGTCGAGCGACAATCGATCGATGGTAGAATGGATTAGTAGACGTCGACCGAGCTGTTTGATTATTATTAGTGATGGATTATGGCCGGAGTTAGTATCATCGAGTGTAGACCGATGTCATCGATCGGAAATCGATCGATTAGTTACTCGATCGGTATCCGTCGATCACCCAAAGCTACCATACCAATCGATCAACGTCGATCGATGTCGACCGATGGCATCGATCGATTGGTGTAGTAACACCCTTATTCTTTTGTTAATGTGCGGCGTATTGTAAAATGACAGTGGCAGACACGGCAAATATAATGGCTTTTACGATGTCCTATCTAAGGGTAAAATAACCTTATGGTTTAAGTTGTACGTCACTGACCGAGTGGCCAAAACACATATTCCTCTATCTATTCTAAACATTTCAGCCATGCTCAGATGACGTAAGTCTTGGTCCCTCTGGGCTCTCGGTCTAGAACCTAGGCTGTTTGTTTTTTGTTTTATATTTGTATTTAGAGAAGTCTGAAACGTATGACGTGACGTCAGGAATTTATTACAGAAGGATTATACGTTAGTTTAACATAGTATTTTACACTCTCCAACATACGGGATGGAAATAGACTTATCAGATCGCCGTTAACTACGCATCATCATCATCATGTCCACCTTTAGACGCCCACTGCTGGGCATAGGCCTCTTCCAAGAGGGGGATTGTTCAGCCGTAATCGCCATGCTTGGCCGATGCATGTTGGCGATCGCAGTAGGTGTTATGGTACTCAGAACGCTGCCCATCCTCTGGTCTATATCCCTCTGTCGCCTTTTACGACACCCACGGGCAGAAATTTCATACTGATTTTCCTCCGTGCTTGGGAAAGCAAGCACGTAAAGCTGTTGGTCCTGGCTGTCATTCGTAGGTTATGGGCAGTCAGATCAGAAGCCAGAAAGTCTGGCAACCAGTCTTACCAAGGCCTATCGTGTTACCCAGTAACTGGGCTGTGGAGGTCAAATAGGCAGTCGATTCTTGTAAAACACTGATGTTCAACTGCATTTGGTTATACTAGAAGTCGACCCCAAAATAGTTCGGAAAAGGCTACGCAGATGATGAAATAGTGTTTCAAACTTCAAATTTACATAAAATGGATAGTATAATTAAACCAATGTTTACAGTAAAAGAAGAACAATGTTACAGTTTCAAGTTTACTATTCGTTCAAACTAGTTCAGAACTAAAACTAACTATGGACGAGTGAGCGCTACGGTTTAACTAATTTAAACTTAATTTCGGTTCCGTAGAAGCGAGAGTAGGTATAATGAATTCTCATTTGTATAATCCTAACTAATATTTGGAATCTAGTCGCGGTAATAATACCAGTCTATTATAACAATATTTATGGAAAGGGTTGTGCTCGGAGTTACTCTGCGAGATCGAAACAGAATTGAGGAGATCCGCAGAATAACCAGCATCGCCGACATAGCAAAAATAATGGCCAAGCTCAAGTGGCAGTGGGCTGGGCATATTGACTGTAGAGCCAATGACATATGGGACACAAAGGTCCTGGATCGACGACAAGGTGTGATTCTGTAAGACCTCATTCTAAACTTCGAATCTAAATCCGCTGTGAGTTTCTTGGTTGGCATTCTAAAAACTCGGTTGATAATTCGAATTTACACTAACGCCACCCTTGCGAGCATGTCAGCGAGTTGAACTAAATTGACAGGGTGATTTTGACAGATAAAGTATGACATGACGTAAGAAGTGGCATTCTGTAAGGTAATTTCCCCGTCACTTCGCACTCGAACCCGATTCAAAGTGTCAAATATATCAAGGTCATTTTGAACCTTATGCAAAGTGAGAGTGAATAGCGATGTGAGATGCGAGTTGATGTTTGAATTTTACAGAATCGACCTACTAGTCCGAGCCGCGGGAAGCCGCTGAATGCCGCGGGACCGATCCAGGTCGACTTTATGGGAAACCTATGCCCAATAGTGGGCGTTTAAAGGTTGAGACGATGATGATGATGATTCTTGTTCCTCTGGTTAGATTTCCATCAAATTTCTTCATTTTCAAATAATACTTACACCTTTGTCCGCGACTGCGTCCGAGTGGAGGGCAAAGACCCTTATTTCAGTCATGTCGCGAAATTCTAGATGACCTTTCGCTTTTGTACGTACATATAATACCTACCAGCTTATTTTTTGTTTACCAGAAACCTAGATAGGGTTCATTGTACTGATGAGTAAATTGAACTCTTGAACATAATAATAAATTATAATAAAGGATCAGAAAATCTTTTTTTTCGCGGTTTCAGTTTTCAATAGTACCCATACCAAAAGTTGTTTAATATAATTATGAGTACATGATCCCTTTTTAGGTTTCTGGTAAACAAAAAACTAGAATGAGATTTGAATATGATAATAAGGTAAATTAAGACATTCATCTGGTCCACTAATCAATTTACTTCGTGGTTAACGACACGGTTGGCGCAGTGGCTGAGCGATCGACTGCTGCGCAGCGTGTTGCGGGTTCGATTCCCGCCCAGGGTAAACATTTGTGTGATGAGCACTTGTGTTTGGCTTGTGTCTGGGTGTTGTTTATCTATATATGTATGTATTTACAAAAAAAAAATGTATTTGTGTATGTATATCAGCTGTCTGACACCCATAGTACAGGGTCTCCCTAGTTTGGGGTCAGATGGCCGTGTGTGAAAATGTCCCCACATATACATATATAACACTAACATTTCCATACATACAAATAAATAAAATTTAAGTGCCTGTTTGTAATGTCAAAATAACAGGTTTTTACTAAATGTACATGAAAGTATATACGTCTGTTTGTTTGTTCCGGCTAAGCTCTGTAACGGCTGGACCGATTTTGAAGGGGCTATCACTGGCAGAGAACTGATGTTTGTGAAGTTACTAAACTACTTTTATTAAAGAAAAAAGTAACAATTCAGCGAAAAAATATTAAAACCCCGCTAATAACCTACAGTCACGCGGACGAAGTCGCGGGAATCAGCTAGATGATAATATTTTACCGTCTTTAAAACTTTAAATAATGTAACAATTACTGAACGAAGCTTTACCAAATCAGCAAAGGTCGCTCGGGGTTTTCCAAACAGCTAAGTACGGAACGGAGTATTCTGGGTATAAAACTGCAAGACCGAGTTAAGAATACCACCATCTGTTCTATCACAAAAAAACTGACGTCACTCGGAAAGCTGTCACGCTGACATGGAATAGGGTATTTTACTAAAAAAATCTAATTTGGCTTCTGGCACTTCCGTCGTCAAACGTAGGTACTATGTTTGACGACACTGCTTTTCGCCTCGCTGCTTCCTTACGTTTAGGAGCATCTTGTTGTTCTCCTCATCGCTGTCGCTGTGGGGAAGCTGTCAACTGCCTCGGACACCACGGCCTATCGTGCAACCGGAGTGCAGGTCGCATAGCGCGGCACGCGAATATAAATGACATCATTCGTCGTGCTCTCGTCGCCGTCGGCGTTCCAGCAGTATTGGAGCCCAACGGCTTGGCACGCGACGATTGCAAGAGACCGAACGGCATGTCATTATTTCCTTGGAAGTTGGGTAGGCCTTTAGTGTGGGACGCTACGTGCGTCGATACTCTTGCGCCATCCCATCTTCCTAGCTCAGCGTGCTGTGCTGGTGCTGCTGCTGCGGCTGCAGAAAACCTCAAACGGCGAAAGTATAGTCACCTTAGTGATAACTTTATATTCGAGCCGTTTGGGTTAAAACCCTCGGGTCGTGGGGTCCGAGTGCTCATCTCCTTTTTAAGGAAATTTCCAAAAGGTTAGTTGACATTTCTCGTGATCCAAGAGCTGGTTTTTACTTTGGGCAGAGGTTAAGCATTGCCATCCAACGTGGTAATGCAGTCAGTCTCTTGGGCACATTCCCAGATGACGGCGATGTGGAGGAGTTTTTTGATGCCTTATTATATTAGTTTATTTTTGGTTTAATAGTTATAGGTTTTTCTTTTTTTTTATTGTACGTGTAAATATTGTATATTTGTTAAAAAATAAAGATTAGTCAGTCAGATAGATTTCCAAAAAATATTGGACATGTGTTTTTTTTTTTCACGTAAACAAAAAATTAAGACAATACAGTGCGTCGAAAACTTGTGTGACATCACTATGCCAGTGCCACTGTGCACTATGCACAAAATTACGTTGACTGGTCGGTTATGGTATTAGTAACTTTTTGACGTACGATTTTGTGAAACAACCCGTTTAGTTGAAGCAACCCGCCCTTAGTCTGCATCCTCGATAACTGACATTCACGCGGGTGAATCCGCGGGCAAAAGCTAGTTACTAATAAATCGCACATGCTGCACGAACTTCTCGTTATCTCTTTCATCCTACCCTACCAAGTTTCAAACTTCAAGTTAAATTAAATTTGCATACCTCGTCTTGTGAATTACGTAGTGTTAGAGTGGGATAGGTATACGTAAGTAAGTACATTGATGTTTAAGTTTTTAATTAAGTGTGTGATGATACGTGTTGGTAGTGAGGGTCCTCTATGGCGCTGAGTAAAGGTGGTTTTAACCCGAGGCGAGGCGTGGATGGGATAGGCGAGAATTGAAATCACACACTTTTGAGAAATTCTGGTCCCTATCTGAACCGAAGGAGTCTAAATCATCCCGCCATCCCCGCATAAAGTGTTTTAGTTTGTTCTGAACGGAAATATATGTATTATGGTAATAATTGTCAATTGGTTATTGAAGGAGATTCTTGAAAATGCTTTGGAAATTGAACAGTAGGTTTCCTTGTAAATCATAATTGTTTTGACAACGTATAAATTCCCTGCACCTTTTTATAAAACCCGCAAAACACCAAAGCACTTTCCAAATTCTCCTTCAAAAACCAATTGATATAAAACAAAATGTATTACCATAATACATATTTCCGTTCGGAACAAACTAAATCAGTTTGAGAAAACATTTGGGAAAAGATGGCGGCGATATTCATTTGTCATGAATAATGTATGAGCTTGCACATTCATAGCCAATAGCAAGAATATAAGGCATTGTTATATGAAGGGTAGCAAAGAAAAACTTGTATTGGGGTATGAATTGTATAGAGCGCTTATTTTGAATCGATCTAAAGTAACAGATACTATAGATGTAGCTGCATGTATTAAGTATTTTTGTATTGAACATTATTTATTAGGTTAGGTTAATTCTCGAACCCGAGGTGGTGGCGAACCTGAGATGTGGCCCGCACAAGCGGGCCGGCACCAGTCGGGGGTTGCGGAAGTATCTTCAGTTTCCGCAACCTCCGACGTAGGTGTGAGATGGAACACCGGGGTGGTTTTTAGGCAGTAAGAGTCTGACAGACCCCTCCACCCGCCCCAGGGCGGAGGACATCCATGAGGATTTTCCACATGAGGAATTTCAAATCATTTATTTTATAGCTACCATACACGATCCTGTTTACCGTCAAGTTTGCAGCACGCTTAAGGTGGTGTCTGGTAAACTTAATAGTGTATGGCTATCAGTGTGCATGAACTTGAACGTGAATAGTCTATATAGATGCACTGCAAACTGGACGCCACTTCAAGCGCGCTGTAAACTTGACGGTAAACTGGATCGTGTATGGCTGCCATTAAAGTGACTGCTTCGGTAATAAGAGCTAAATCGGTATTTTCTGTCATTTATCTATTTGAATGGGCTATCCTAAAAAAAAGGTAGGTTTTCCAACTACCTACTCATTGCTGCTGAATAATTATGAAGACGCTCATTTTGAGCTAGGATCGTAAGAAAATGTTTTTTTTTTCTTCTACCTTTTCTATCATCATCAGGCATAGGTCTCTCCAAAGGGGTGGTTCAGCCGTAATCGTCATGCTTGGCCGATGCATGTTGTCGATCGCAGTAGGTTACTCAGAAGGATGCTGCTGCCTGTCCTCTAGGCAATATCCCTTTCTACGACACCCACGGGCAGAAATAGGGTGGTGCTATTCGCGGCCAGCACCACACGACTATGCTATTCGCGGCCTTTTTTACAGGTTGTCTTATTCATACTTTACTGTCTGTCTAGTGGGAACAATAAAAGACTTGATAATACAAGAACGTAGGCACTTTTTTAGTGGCCATATTACGCCCTTATTCCCTTGTACACTTGTTCAAGGCTTGTAATATTATTTATTTATAAACTACTTTTCGTTCTCGACTTCACCCGCGTCGTTTTGTTTTTCGGATCCCTATTACATATTACATTATTATTATATTTACTGTACCACTGCATTGAAAAGGCCTTCCTCCATTCCTTCCATCGGTCTCGACTTTTAGCTATGTCTTGCCAATTCTTAAGGAAGCTATCGAAGTCATCCCACGATACGGTTGGCGCAGTGGCTGAGCGATCGACTGCTGCGCAGCGTGTTGCGGGTTCGATTCCCGCCCAAGGTAAACATTTGTGTGATGAGCATTTGTGTTTGCCTTGTGTCTGGGTGTTGTTTATCTATATATGTATGTATTTATAAAAAAAAAATGTATTTGTGTATGTATATCAGCTGTCTGACACCTATAGTACAGGGTCTCCCTAGTTTGGGGTCAGATGGCCGTGTGTGAAAATGTCCCCACATATTATTATTATTATTATTATCCCGCCATCTCTTTCGTGGTCTACCGCGGCCCCGTCTCAGGGCACCAATTTTGGGATTTACGGGCCCATAGGTCGTTCGGCATGCGTGAGACATGTCCAGCCCAGTCCCATATAAGCTGGGCAGCCTTTTGAGCCACGTCAACGACCTGCGTTTTGGAGCGCATATGGTATTATGAACGCGGTCGGTTAATTTTAACACCAAGTATACTGCGATCCCTATTAAAAATACAAAATTGAAATATAGCCTATAGTTTTCAGGGATAACATGGCTTCTTATTAACAAAAGAATTTACAGTATCGGATTAGTAGTTTCGGAGATTAGCGCAAACGAACACAAACTCAATTTTAATACATATTTTCAAGGAATAAATATAATGACCAGCAAAAATAGTAAATGATCATCAAATCTTAGTCACTGAATGACCACCAAAAATAGTAAATGATCACCAAATCTTAGTCACTGAATGACCACCAAAAATAGTAAATGATCACCAAATCTTAGTCACTGAATGACCATCAAAAATAGTAAATGGTCACCAAATCTTAGTCACTGAATGACCATCAAAAATAGTAAATGATCACCAAATCTTAGTCACTGAATGACCATCAAAAATAGTAAATGATCACCAAATCTTAGTCACTGAATGACCATCAAAAATAGTAAATGATCACCAAATCTTAGTCACTGAATGACCATCAAAAATAGTAAATGATCACCAAATCTTAGGACTTAAGTCCTATAGCGGATCCGACATTGTTTTAATTAACTATAAATAAATAAATAAATGGTTAGGTTAGGTTAGAACTGTGACCCCCTACGACCCAAATCGCTTTTCAACCAACTTAAAAAAAGGAGGAGGTTATCAATTCGTTTTTTTTTATGTTTGTTACCTGATTTCTTTTGACTGGGTGAACCGATTTTGATGATTCTTTTTTTATTTGAAAGCTAGTGCTTCCCGTGTGGTCCCATTTAATTTGGTCTAGTTCTGACAATGGCATCCATGAGAAAACCGTATAAGTCTTAAATTTGCATTAAGTATGTTACGCGATTTCTCCGGCAAACGTAAACTGATTTTAAAAAATCTTTTTTTTTATGGATATGGTATGCTTCAGGGGTGGTCCCATATAAATTTTATCGAAATTGATTCAGCACTTTTTGAAGAATCAACAATTACCCAAAAATTATAACGTTTTAGTTTCATCAATCTTTGTAGTAGTTAACTTTCAATCTCTACTTAATAGATTTGGATGAGAAGGAGGTACTAAAAAGCGGAAAATAAAATGCTTTTTACAAAAAAGACAACCGCCTTCAAAAATTCGACATTCGTCGTCAATGTGTGTTCTGTGCTAAAGTTATTTTTCACTTTTTAATTTTTGAAGGCGGTTGTCTTTTTTGTAAAAAGCTTTTTTACAGTCAAACTCATGTATTTCTACAATACTTTGGTTAAATGTTGGTGATCATTTACTATTTTTGGAGATCATTTACTATATCTGGAGGTTCTTAAGCCATATTTAAATGCTATAAATACGAAAGTATCTCTGTCTGTCTGTTACGTTTTTATAACGAAACGGCTGAACCGATTTTGATGAAATTATGAGCTAACTGCTACAATCAGAGACGTCATTAAAAAAATAATGAATCATAAACTTTAATTGACCAACATAACTTGGAACGCTGTCAGTCAAAAATATGACAGATTGAGAAAATTGAAATGTTGTTGACATGTGTCAAGTTATGTTGGTCAATTAAAGTTAATGATTCATTATTATTAAGTGGCAGTAAGATAGCTTGACATTGTAAGTTCGAAACAGGACAAGCACCTACCAATGTGACTTTTCGATTCATATGTATCTACTTTCTACGGTTATCTTGAACATAAAGTCCTCCGAAGTCCCCTATTGATAAAAACCACAATCAACGCTCAATTCTGTTTACTCTACATCTACACACTATAATGACTATGAAGATAAACTTAATACCAAAATCAGAAATACATTCCAACGAATCGGACTCGCTAACAGGATTACATCAAATTACATAAAAGGTCTCGTTAAGCGTAATTGTCAATGATTTGGTACTAAAATAACGTGTTTCATGAATGAGAGTGGATCCTGAATAATTCATTTTGTACATACAGGTTTGGTTTAAGAGTTGACAAGATAGCGGGGGTGGTAATATATCGAGACCCAGAGTCATCACACCTATGTATGTCACAGTATAAATTTTAATACACCGTACAGTAGCGATCACAGCGATACACCCCGCCTTCCTTCCGAAACCACACTCGCGACACTCCATAGAAACGAAACGATATAATTGCCTACACTACTTGGTGTTATGACCAGATGGTTATGGATGTAGTAATTGGGGGTTGCTCGAAGGACCATTTATATATAAGGTGCTATAAATATAAAATTATCTGCCACGGCTTTAATGGGAGGTAGTATTGTGTTTAAAGATTACAATAGTGAAGAACTTTCGTACCCCAGAATAGTTAATTTAATTTGAGAAAATAAAGTAGTTTAATAAACATTGACTCTACTCTGCATAACGTGTTTCACAAATTACGCGCGATGTGTCGCTTCGTCAATGAAAACAACTGCTATCTCTTTCTATCTGTTCTGTGAATGAAAACTGAAATCAGCTGATTAGTTCGTCACTATCTAACCTACTAGGTACACAATAATACGCAGGGAAAAATTGTTTTAAAAGTGCAATTACTTACCAGCTACCGCATTCTTCCAAAAAACTGACGTAGGTAAATAAGATGATAAACTTCCCATCACACTTAAAACAGGCTTTGGACTGACAAGTTAGTGTAAGAATCGCAATTTTTCTTATTATTTTTAAACAGTTGGTGCTTAGATTAATACTTAGGTATCAAATAACGATAAATTATAGTAACTTGGCGTTGCCTTCGCCTTCGCGTTGCACACAAATGTAGGCACGCTTACGTACATGTCTCTTCACTTTATTTAATGTCACGTCCGTTTCACTTTTTACTTGCCTAAATGCGCGTTTGCTGTTTTTAGTTCTTTCACACTTCTAATGATATGTATGACAACTCACTCGCACACCAAACCTCTGCTGGTATAAGTTTACTGCATGCGCAGTTATGGAGTTACACTCGCGGTAGCACAACACCATTTCAAGATATTCTTGATTGGAATACCGTCGTCTGGGAGGCATTTTTAAAGGAAGCGCGAGCGATTATCCCGTCGCTAACCGCTAATTAAAACTAACTTCCCAGCGGGCGGGGGGCGACTGGCGAGCGGGCGGTCGGCTGGCGCGTGCGACGAACGGGGTAGTGCGGGTCAGGGTCGGGGCGCGCGGCTCTTTGACGACGCGACGTCCCGACGAGTGCCGATGCGCAGCGCTCGGCATCGTTTGATAAATGATAAGAATGGCAACAGTGTATGAACGGCGCCGGCGTTTTGCGAAACGAAACGATTGAATTGTACCTATTCGGTGCGGTGCGGCAACAGCAAGTCTACGTGATGGTTATAAGCGAATAAATCAATTCAAATTTATACGTACAATTTTTTGTATGAAAAAAAATATGACAAATTATCAATAATTTATCTTCACTATTGTAATCTATAAACACAATACTGTCTCCCATTGCAGCCGTGGCAGATATTTTTATAGTACCTTATATATATATGCGGGGTTATAGCTTGTGTGTAGCAAATGTGGCCACTGACACTAAAAGACTTATGTTCAACGAACCTCCAGATCTAGTAAATGATCACCAACATTGAACCCCATTTTAATGTCAAATTATACCTTTTTCGCCCGTGGTCCCGCTCCCTTAGTCCCTGGAAGGGACCACGAGTATCACCAAATTGTTTTTCCTAAAGTATTGTAGATATGTATGAGTTTGGCTGTAAAAAGCGATTTGGTTCTGGGGTAGAGGGTCACAGTTCTAACCTAACCATGTCGGATCTGCCCCAGGGGGGACTTAAGGGTCAAAAAGATTTTGGTTATCCATTTTGGTAAGCAAAAAGCCAAATTCTAAATAGCCACGAAGTATACATTGCATTAATTTACACACTAAGGGCGACTGATAGCGGTGCAGTCGCGCTGTAGTCGCGCAACTTTATTTATAATAATATGGATTTACAAAGCAGCGCTGCCGTCGCGCTGCTGGCGCGCGACTAATTTGAAGGTGCCCTAAGATTTGGTGATCATTTACTACATTTGGTATTTAATATATTTTTTTGGTAAGAGAGCTTAAAATCCTAAACTATTTTTTGGTGGACATTATGTTTATTCCCCTACTAAAATAACAGACTGTACAGATTTGACGACACGGTTGGCGCAGTGGCTGAGCGATCGACTGCTGCGCAGCGTGTTGCGGGTTCGATTCCCGCCCAGGGTAAACATTTGTGTGATGAGCACTTATTCTCGTGTCACAGTTTTCGTTCCCGTACTGCTCCGAAACGGCTTGACCGATTCTGATGAAATTTTTTGTGCATATTGGGTAGGTCTGAGAATAGGCCAACATCTATTTTTCATCCCGTTTTTTCACCCCTTTTTCATCCCCCATTAGGTCGATCGAGACAGGACAACGTCTGTCGGGTCAGCTAGTTATTACCTATATTTATTAAAATCACACGATCCACAATATTTGTTAGTAGTGCTTAAGATCTATGTTAGTATCTACATAAATTAAATACGTACCATCGAACGTGAACGAGAATGCGACTTACGCGTTACAAGTCCGAACGAACGCAATTTTGACAACGCTCAATATACCTTCCTCGCCCTTGAGCAGGGCTATTTATCGACTTTTACAGATTTTAAACTGACAATCACGTCAAAATGTGCAGTAAATGATTCGAAAAAAATATATGTTAACCTAGAACATTCTCTTAATCATTTTGTTTGTGAATATTTTTTATTATATTCATATTAAATAGTTTAATTAAATCGTAAAGTTGTCTCTGACGCGGACAAAACATGACAATCACACAAAATCTACCAGGTATAATTAAACGAAACTGACACCATCTTACAGACAATTTTATTATCTATCTTTTAGTATACGCCTTTTTTTTAAGTTAAAAAATACTACTGTTATTTAATTTTTTCGACTAAACTTTGAGAGTTTTGGACGCAGAGAATCGTATGCGCTGCGTCCAAAACTTTCAAATCATTTACACTGCACGTTTTGACGTGATTGCCAGTTTAAAATCTGTAAAAGTCGTTTAATAGCCCCTTAACGCTCTAAACCAAAATCTCAATTCGCCTACTTCGCTCATTAACTAATACGCATTGGGTCTAAATATCAATGCGCCGATCTCTTGTTAGGTCTAGGCATAACGCGAAATTGGCAGACTGCGTTTTAGGTAAACAGCGACTAAAGGTTATACTACAAAAAGTTATCTCAGTACAAAATATTAATAAATTATATTAAACATACATTATGAAGGGCAATCTTCCATTGTCCTTTAATAGAAGGCTCATCAACGTGTTTATTCTTCCTATGGTTCTTCCCATCCTCACATATGGTTTATAAACATGGTCTTTGACAAATCAGCAGAGGTCTACCCTTGCGGTTTGCCAGAGAGCTATGGAATGGAGTGTTCTGGGTTTAAAACTGCAAGACCAGGTTAGCGAAACCACCATCCGTTTCACTACAAAAATTATTGACGTCAAAGGAAAGCTATTATGCTGAAATGGAATTGGCCTGAACACTGCTGGACTGCTGGACCTGCACTGTATTCTGCCGCATGTCAGACCAACAACAAACCAACAACAACACCAACAACAATAACCAACAACAACAACCAACAACAACAATAACAACAACAACAACAATAACCAACAACAAACAACAACAACAATAACCAACAACTACAACCACAACAACAATATACCAACTTATGTATACCTACATTATTGGCAAATAAATGATTTCTTTCTTTCTTTCTTTCTTTCTTTCAGACGATCATTGGGCCAAATATACGACCCATTTGGTCCATCTATATGGCAAGGGAAATCGCGGTAGGCCCATGCGTAGATGGTGAGACTTCGACAAAGACTGACCCCGAATATCCCTTAGTAGACACTGTTTAAAGAAGAGTGGAAAGGTCTTTGCCCTGCTGTAAAATTCCTGCTGAAAGAGAGAATAAAATTAAATAAATCACATTAAAATTATAAACACGGTCTATAACGACGGTCTTTAGTGATATAAAGACGGAAGCTTGACAAATGCTAGACGCAAAAGCGACCTTATACACTGTGCCTATAGCGCGAGTTTAGAATGTTAAAATATGTTGTCGATATTCATTACGCGACAAAATTAAAAGTTCACTCCTTCAATTGAATTAACTTAATTCAAGTTGACACTGTCATTTGGTTGGGTTGGGGTGCCTTTTCATTACAGGGTACATAAATTATGTACAGAACTTGAACTTATACAAACTGTTTAGTTACTTAATATAATTTAGCTAAATATTCAATATCAGTATTTCTCGGCGTAAGCATATTATCGGAAAGTTTATTTACAAAGAAGTAGTTTACTTCTGTGTTTTATTGTCTACGATGTACCGATTAAACTGTACTTTTCAAACTCAGTCAAAACCATTTATTTCAAATAAACCTTTTAGGCACTTTTGAATTGTCAACGGTCAGTCAGTAAGAAAGTTGAAGCTAGGTGCTCGTTCCAAAACGTATACATTTTCATTCCAAAAAATATATGCTTTGCCATTGGATTTGGAAAACATCGTAAGGAAATCTGAACTTATTGTAAGTCTGGAATCGCCCATCCACCTTGAGCGCACGTGGTAATCAATGCTCGTGCCTTCTCTGTATGAGAAGAGGCCTTTACCTAGCAGTGGGACATTAATAGTCCCACTGCTAGGTAAAGATCCCAAAAGTAACCTATTGTTATACCATTTTTTATTTAGTACTGATATGATAGTGAAAACTTTCAAATGGCCCTGAAAGAATCAGGGCAGGATTTGTACAAAAAAAGAAAAGATAATTATACTCCGTTCACAATAAGATTAGAAATCTACACAAACCTTTTTTACAGTCCCTTCAACCGATTTTGACTTCTATTCCGTAGGCTTAAGGATGACATTAGAAGCAAAAACGTGGTTATAATAACTACTGTTTTTTGCAGCTGCCATTTGTCATGCCACCAACGCAATATAAGTGTACGTATAAGTAAAATCGGTTGTGTATATGTCTAATCTTATTGTGAACGGAGTATAGAGAAGTTAAAATTCGAATTCTTATACTCTTGGGTACCTAAAGAGTATCTTCAGGCATTTTAAATATTTTTAAAACCTCGCAATAAAAATGGATATTAAAAGTGAATCATTTAACGAAAAGCTCATTATTTCAGAACGATACGGCAGCTGATAGTAACTGTGATACTGACAGCCGTTTTATGGGAAGTAATGTCAGAAATAATGATTAATCAATAAACTTTTCCAACTCCTCCATTGTAAACAAGGACTCGCATGACTTGTCTGCCAATTTGATAGATTCGTTAATGTCACTTGTCATTTTCTTTTTTTTTATAAACACAAAATGGGCAACGTGATGAAACGTAAAACTGTTATTTTCATTTCCAAATATTTTAATTATGCGGGGGTTTAAAAATATAGTTAGTATATCAATCTACTTCTGGTAATGTACTCTCCACATTGAAAAATATTTAAAACTCTCTAAATTATTTATTTTTTCCATACAAATGAATGTATGGATCTCGCCATGATTCTTTATATTTTTCATGAGCACTGATATGCGATAGCTGTAACTATCCCGAATAATAATAAAAAAATGAAAGTTCTTTCTCCGCCTCTTTCAATTTGTACCAAACTCGATTTAGATCACTAACTAAATTAGTCTGGACCTGTGCACTAGACCAAAATAACTTGGAATACCTACTTAATTAGGGCCTAATGTTGAAGGTTGAAACACTTCATTAAGGCGCTGACAACTGCTGGAGAGCGGTCACTGTCAGACTGCTTTGAAAAGTAAGAGGAGCAGAATAACACAAGGCCAGTAGTTTAGGACAAAATATGAAGCAATTATCGATTTACTTAAAAATAAGTTCTTCACAGTATTATGTAATCTAACTATAATAATATAATAATAATATATATAATAAAAATGAATCGTTGTTCATTAGTCTCGCTAAAACTCGAGAACAGCTGGACCGATTTGGCTAATTTTGGTCTTGAAATATTAGTGGAAGTCCAGGGAACGCTTATACGGTAAAAAAAAATCAATTGACAGGACAACGTCTGTCGGGTCAGCTAGTAATATTATAAAGAGGAAAAATTAGTCTGTTTGTTTGTTACGATTTAGCTCAAAAACTGGTACTGGTCCGATTTCGAAAATTCTTTCAACAATCGGAAGCAACATTTTCCCTGACCTTGAATAACATAGGTTATATTGCATTATAAAAAAAATAGAGGTCCTTAAGAAAATTCACGCGGGCGAAGCAACGGGCAAAGTGCTAGTTTAAAATTTAAAAAACAACCAAGTTCTTCATTCAAATATTAGGTAGGTCGATTCTGTAAAATTCAAACAACAACTCGCATCTCACTTCGCTATTCACTCTCACTTCGTGTAAGGTTCAAAATTACCTTGATATGTTTGACACTTTGAATCGGGTTCGAGTGCGAAGTGACTGGGAAATTACCTTACAAAATGCCACTTCTTACGTCATGTCATACTTTATCTGTCAAAATCTCCCTGTCAATTTAGTTCAACTCGCTTACACGCACGCAAGTATGGCGTTAGAGTAAATTCGAATTATCAACCGAGTTTTTAGAATGCTAATGAAGAAACTCACAGTGGGTTCAGATTCGAAGTTTAGAATGAGGTCTTACAGAATCACACCCAAGTTACTAATATTACTTTTGACAACATACATTGATATTTTTAATAAAAGGTCATTTTATATTTAAAAAATGTTTGAAAACCACAGACTTCTCAGAAATATGTTATGTCTATGTCAGGTTTATGGCAGAGAAAATAATATAAAGTCTATGTAACTATTGTACTATACTTTTATCCATATAAATATATAAAAAACTGCTACAAACTCAAAAAAAAATTGACTCAAAACCTGTTTGAAATACAACTAAGGAGTGCTTGGCTTTTGTCAGCGCCTTAAGGCCCGAGTCTCGGATTTTGTGTCCGGAAAATGGCAATAGGTTGGCTCTCAAGTATACTTAAGCATGGCTGGCAAAATACTTTTTCATCCCACCATCTCGGAAAGAGTATTTTTAATCTTCAATATCTGAGTGGAAAAGCCGTTTTTATTCTCTAGAGGATAAAGTAAATTTATCTTCAATATCTGAGTGGAAAAGCCGTTTTTATTCTCTAGAGGATAAAGTAAATTGAATTTAGAACATCGTGTGCACTAAGTTTGTGAATTTAAAAAAAACATTAAACCTATTTACTGCTACCTCTATGGTGCCGAATATATCATACAACTTTTTTTTAATTTGTTAAAAACTCAGACTTTGTAAACGTTTTTTTTTTGCATTTAGTCATTTCCTCGCTGAGGTGGAATGAAAAGTTACGTGTTGCACTCGAGTGCAAAGATTTTTCACCTCGTGCTCTTTTGATTCCCTCGCTAACGCTCAGGATTCTAATTTTGAATCACTCGCTGCGCTCGTGATTCAATTTTAGAATCCTTCGCTTGCTCGGTCATCAAAATTGAACACGCGGTTAAAAAGCAACTTTGCACTCTTGTATAACAAATAACTATTTCTACTTTCCCGTTGGGTATACAAGCGTAACATTATGGTATGGAAATAAAAAGTACCGGTATTAGGTAATACTTCTTTTGATCAACGTTACCGAAACCAGCATCGAATAAAATAAAAACTTTCTCTCCATAATTCAATTCGTCTCTCTACTTTTTCTTTTTGAACTGATTCAGCAGAAAATTCATGAAGTATTTCTATTGAACCGTTCTTTCTAAGTATTCCAACTTAGTTACGTGTTACGTAACTTTACAGAAAGAAGTGGAAAAACCGGTACTTGAGATTTCATTCGCTCGGAATAGTATTGAAGGGAAATCATTCGTGCATAATTAATAAACGGATTGGAAATGAACCGACAAGTTATTTTTACAGCGTAACTATTGGTTATTTTTATAACAATAAACTTTTATTTTTGTAGTCGGTTAGAAAGGGAATGTGTGTACGTACAAAGATTTTTTATAGACTTTTTGTATTTTGTAGCAATCGTTTCTAGTGTAAAATATGATGAAATATCAATTAGCGTAGGTAAAAAAATTACTATTTTTTAAGAATGTATCGTGCCTACCTACCTATGTAAACAGCTTACAACTAAATAGAATAGATATAAATCTCCTTATTTCTTCAAGGTATGTACATCGGTACATTGTTTGCCATAGCATGTCTTAAATTTTCTTAATTAACAGAAAGTATCATCAATAGATATTTCCTTAATACAGAAAATAAACGATTACTAATCATTATTAATTTCTGTATTTATGTCTACAAAACATCACAATTTTACTCCTAATAATGCTGTGTAACTTAAATATTTACATCTTCAATGCTAAAGATCAAATTAGGATCTCACGTCAAATCAACAACTGACGTAAATGTAGATCAAATAATCTTAATCCGTCACGATTTTATGCAGTCTCACATTAAGACTACACAAATGTAGAACTATGACTAAAAATAGTATCTTTAAAAAAAAAGAAATCAATTTATCTTTTTTTTATTAAAAAGTGTAAAATATATTTTTGTAAAAAGTGTAATTTCTTTTCGCGTGTGTTTCCGAACTGTCCTTTTTTTCAACTGTGCTCCTTGTCTTTTGTTATTTTACATTTTTATTTTGGGTGGAGTTTTTTCTAAACTATGAATTCTCTTTCCATGCTTTCTCCTTCAAACATGGTAGGTAGAAGAGGTTGTATATGAAAGAAATAGAGAATTTTTACGAAAAAACGGCGAAACGCTTTTAAAGATTCGCTTTTATTCACTTTTTTTTTTCAATATTATTAAGATGCTTAAATTTTTTCAGTGAGCCCGCTTGGTTTCAGCTGAAAAGCTTAAACATTTTGTAAATATTAGCTTTGCAAAAAAACACAAAAACTAGCTTTTAAAAATAATTTTATAGAAAAACACAAAATTTTAACTACTTAATTTCTAAATCCCACACGAGAAGTGGAGTTGCAATATTTTTAATTAAAATTCACAAATAATTATTTTAACCCAGTTTTGTTAACAAACACGGATTTTTCACGATAAATCAATTTTAGATATAGAAAAGTAGTTAATAGGAAAATAGAATAGCCTAGCACTCACAATCAAAAAGTTAATTTATTTTTATTAGAAGTTTTTGTAAAATAGCTACACAAAAGTTAAAGTGTGAGATTTCAAAAAGATAACTTAATTTATGTAATAAAAGATAATACGTCAGGCATTTTCTTTTATTTAATTATCAATTTTGCAATCTCGCATTGTTTTTATAATTTTTTAAATAATAATATTTAATTTTTAAATTAATGCTATTACATAAAAATTCTTTTCAGCTACGAATACTTTCATAAAATCTATAAAAATACCTGAAATACTGTAGTTTTAGACCAAAATAGCCTATAGATTAGTCATAGTTTGAATTGCTTAAATTATGAAAATATTTCATTCAGTGCATTTTTATAAAAGATCGTATCGATGCATTTTTTTCTCTAAATCTCTTATTAAACCATTTTAAATCTGACCCTCTAGTATCTAATAAAATTGAGTTTTACAAAAGCTTTAAAAGGTTTGTAAAATTATAAAAACAGTATTTTCTAAATAGATCAGAAAAAATCATTTTGATACTTTATACCCCAGTAAAAATCTTGCATGAATCAAATCCCTTTGATTTTTGTGACGTCGACCCCGCAATCGATATAATTAAAAAGTATGATTTTTCCTATTTATTCAAAAATAAAATTTCTTTTGGCAACTACAGAAAAAAGGAGATCATACTTTTTAATAACTTTTAACTATAAGAAAAATACCGGATCTGCAATATTTTACTTTGCACGATAGATGGACAAAATTTTGATAAAAACAAATTTTGTTTTTTTTTTTTTTACATCCCCTAACAATGAGCACACAATGGAAGAATGTGCACTCATCTCATTAAGCCTAAAGCGTATAAAAAAGGACTTTATGCAGAAATTATAAGACCAAAATTGGTTAAATTCAATATTTTGTTTAATTTCTCACTACACTTTTTAATGTGATTTTTGTAAGTAACTGTACATAAACTATCAATGTTATTTAAAAATATATTATAGTATGTTATATCTTTAACACCTTTTTTTTAAGTCGGTGGACTTAAAAAAAAAGGTGTTTGTTGCGTAAAGATTCGAAATAAAAGAGTTTTTATCAAAATTTTCTCCTCACTCCGCTTTTAAACGGCGCCAAGCCACACAAACGCTTTAAGTGTACGATTTGTGCTGACAGATGGCGTTTCTGCAGAACCGCTCCATTTCACTGGTGGATATGTACATCGACAACTCTGAGCCGTCGGAGAATGTCGGCCAGATCCACTTCAGCCTGGAGTACGACTTCCAGAACACTACTTTGATATTGAGAATCATCCAGGTATGTCAACTTTCCCTCTACCTTAATATTTAGAAAAAGTAATGGGTTTTTCCTTTTTTCTTGACTGCCCTGTTGGTCTCGTGGTTGCAAATGCGACTGTGGAGTGTATAATCCAGGGTTCGGTTCTTAGGTCGGGGAAAGTGTTATTGGGGGTTTCCATAGGATTTTCTCAGTTGTAGCACGAAATTGGTGGTGTGATTCCCCCCGTCAAAGTCAAAGTCAAAGCATTTATTTCAGTTAAACCATTTACAGGCACTTTTGAATTGTCAAGGTGTCGGTCAGTTAGTCGGAAAGTTGAAGCTAGTTGCTCGTTCCAAAACGTAGGGTAGGTCTCTATGAAGAAGAACGAGCAAGTAACTCCACGGACACTCTTTTAAAATCAAGTTTTTACAAAATACTGCTTACATTATTCTTGTTGCTTCTATATGTGAAAACAATGAAGGTAATCTAGCAGTACAAAATATAAAAAATAATCAAGATAAAAACCATGGCAGTTAAGAGTTGACCAATCTCTACTGACAGCGCCCTTTCACGAACATAACGCGTGAATCAGCACCATTCAGCTCAACCATTTTGGAGGGAGCTGAATGATCCAACACACGCGCCACCATCAGCGAGACATTTGAGTGAGCATGAAAATTCTCTCAACCGCCATGCTCCTTAAGTCAAACACATAATAATTTACTTAATATATAGCTCCATGGTACTCACATTTACAAAATTAAAATAATCCGTGGCTCGATAAGCACGTAAAGCCATTAATACCAGCTGTCATTTGTAGATCTTTAACAGTCGATAGGGGCAGTCAAAATCCACATAGTTGGTCAATCAATAAGACTGGTATTCAGGTGTATCCGGTAAGACTGGACACTGGGGTCAGTGTCCAGTCACACGGGGTCAGTGTTGGGGTCAAGATAGTCGGGAAAGGACTAGGCAGATGATGATGAACAGCATACAAACCGACGGCAAACCGTTAAGTAGTCACCGCTGCTTAGTATCTGGTGATGGCATCCCAGTAACTAAGTTGAAATATCTCGTGTGTTTGTAATTACAACGGTACTTATACCCTTCCAACCGGAACACAACAACGCTGCTTTACCACAGTAATAATAATAATAATAAGGCTTTCTTAATGCTAAGTCCCTGCACAGGCTTTCTTAATGCTAAGTCCCTGCACAACCGTGAGATATGCAGTCTCAGGGAGTATTTCCTTAAAGCCGCCGACGTGGGGATGCAACGAGATGTAGTCTCAATGGACAAGGGCCTCACCCCGCTCTCCTTAGCGAACGAGAACTGGCGCAAACCTTTAGTACTAGATACTAATGACCGCAGGGAGGTATGGCAGAGTAAGGAGCTTCACGGGCGCTTCTACCGGGCCCTACATGGGCCTGATGTAGACTTCTTGGCGTCCGTATCCTGGCTGCGTTTCGGTGACCTCTTTGGGGAAACCGAAGGTTTTATCTGTGCGATTATGGACGAAGTTATGATGACGAACAACTACCGGAGGTATATTGTGAAGGACGGCACGGTTGACATTTGTCGGGCATGCCACCGACCAGGAGAATCAATCCGTCACATTATCTCTGGGTGCTCTCGTCTGGCGAACGGAGACTACTTGCATAGACACAACCTTGTAGCTAGGATTATCCACCAGCAACTTGCTCTAAAATACAGACTTGTGGAGTCGGAGGTACCGTACTACAGGTATGTGCCCGACCCAGTTCTCGAAAATGGCAATATCACGTTGTATTGGGATCGATCTATCATCACTGACAGGACTATTGTTGCCAATAAGCCTGACATAGTGGTGATAGATCGATTAGAGCGTCGCGCAATGATTGTCGATATAGCGGTTCCGCATGACGAGAACCTCGTGAAAACTGAGAAAGATAAACAAATAAAGTATCTAGACTTGGCTCGCGAGGTTGTCGACATGTGGGATGTGAATACAGCAATCATTGTGCCGGTAGTCGTTACGGCCAATGGATTAATTTCCAAGAGCCTCGACCAACATCTTAGGAGGCTCTCGTTGGGCAGCTGGATCAAGGGCTTGATTCAGAAAGCGGTACTCCTGGACACAGCGCGTATTGTTAGGAGATTTCTCTCTCAGGAGCCCTGACCACCGGTAGCTTGGACCCTATTCCCGATACCGGTGGGCTACTATTTTTTATATTTTTAAATGTTTTTATGTTTTTTTTTTACTAATATTTAAAAATATAATACAATATGTAAATAAAATAAATAAATGAGAATAATAATAATAATAATATGTGGGGACATTTTTCACACACGGCCATCTGACCCCTTACTAGGGAGACCCTGTACTATGGGTGTCAGACAGCTGATATACATACACAAATACATTTTTTTTTGTAAATACATACATATATATATAAACAACACCCAGACACAAGGCAAACACAACAATGACAATAATAGCTATACCCTGTTCACAATAAGATTAGACATAAACACAAACCTTTTTTACAGTCCCTGCAACCGATTTTGACTTCTATTCCGTAGGCTTAAGGCAAAAAAAGTGGTTACAATACAACTGTTTACTGCAGTTGCCATTTGTCATGCTACCAACGCAATAGAAGTCAATATCGGTTGAACGGACTGTAAAAAAGGTTTGAGTAAATGTCTAATCTTATTGTGAACAGGGTATAGGTATAGTGGTACCTAGTAATTTATTAAAGAGCTGTACTACTTATAAAGCAATAACAACTTTCCCAAGACCTTCATATTTAGCATAAGTAATAGGATTTTTCTATTATCGACTTAAAAAAAAGAAGTTCCATTATTTTATCAATGTGCCTAAATATAGCTAAGAAGTATGGTACAATGTTAATTATAACATAAATTATCTCGTAGAAACATTTGATCATAACCGTAGGGACAGTCTATGCAAACACGTTCCTATGTAAAGAGAAAATCCTATTTACGGAGATTCATGACTTGATTAAACAATTTGCGACCCTATAATCTCCATCATTTTCTAACGTAATGTTTGTACTTTGTACAGACCTAGGACCTCCGGCTCATCCTGTGTCCAGGGATCAATTCCCAAGTCGGAAAAAGTGATATTGGGAATTTCCTTTCAAGATTTCTCAGTAGCAACTCTGAGTTTGGAAGGTGGTGGTGTGATACCCTCGCGTCTCGGAAACCACGTATAGCCGTTGGTCACGCCCATAATACGAAGACCTTAGACAATCGCCTCAGTATCTGGGTCGTGGAGGTTAGATAGGCAGTCGCTCCAAATCTAAAGCCACATTTACACTCAGCCCTGTTGAGCAGGGAAGAGAACAAGGAAATGGGCAGCGCGAGAATGTAAACAGGGCCTCAACTCTGCTATTACAATAGTGTCAGAATGGTCTATCATTGATTACATAATAGTTAATTTTGACAAGTTTGGTAATCTACTAATATAATGGTGTCATTATGACTTTCCATTGGTCAACCACTGACACGCCATTGAAAGAAATGCTACGGTAATCTGCTAAAATTTTTACAGTTCCTTTGATCAGTGACCTACCATTAGAACGTCATTGTGCAGTCATTGCTTTTAATTCGACCGACCAATGATCAACTATTATGAATTTAGCAGATTACGAACTTTTAGCAAAATGACAATAGGATCGGGTTGGAATGACGAAATTATAAAAATAGCAGACTTGGCCCCCAGGTCACTCGCGCTGCCACTGCTGATGCCGCTGCTATTGCCCGGCGCTCCCTCGTTCAATCAAGAACTATGAAGGCTGAGTGTAAACACTCACTCGCTTCGATACTCGCGCAGAAGTATTTAAGGCAATATTTCCGGTAGCGGCAGGAGCAGTGGCAGGGGCTGAGTGTAAATGGGGGGAAACACTAGTAGTCATCTGCATCCGGTTGAACTGGAAGTCGACCCCAACATAATTGGAAAAACAACTTGTCAGATGATGTTTGTACTTTATACAGATAAAACAATTAATCCAATTTTCTTAATGTAAGTGCAAAATGTATTATTTTAATTATATTATAATTATTAAAATATATTAATTACGTTCAGCTTTGAAAACATTTTAAAGGTACCCTTGCTGTCTTCCCCTAGCGACGCTCTAAGCTGAGATTTCTTTTTTAAAGGTTTTCCCACACTAGTAATTGCTCCTGTTTACAAACATTTAGACCCGGAACAACTATCTCTAGATCATCCAAATATTTGTACCGTGCGGGAATCGAACCAGCGACACACAGCGCAGCACTCGATCGCTCTACCACTGCGCCAACCGTGTCGTCGACATCGAGACCTGTACTAAGCACATAGTCGTTAAAGTTTATAAGTTTTATGACCTGCCTGGAGTCCACAAGAAAGTCCGGTTAGGCAGCTGTCAACATCCGTTGTGACCTGCAAGATGCCAAATCTGGAAATAAAACGTTCAAAACACTACACAAAATTGTAACAAGTTCAAAACCTACTAAACTAGAACTAATTTCCGTGCGTTCAAGCGATTTTGCCATACCTATTATTGGAATCAAATTTAATGTAACAGCTCACTTTTTAGGGCCCATTAATTATGTCAATTATAATCCGTGGTGCTTAGCAACTGGGTTTCTCCCAGTTGTAAACGTCCCTTTATGCCTATTGGCCTAGTTCTGTTCTGTCTCCTGCTTGATTTGGAGGGAAGTGGAAAATATGTTTTTCTTACTCCTCCGCTGTTCTTTTCTGATTAATTTCGTTGCGGGATCCAAGACAGTTGAATCGTTTCTCTGGGACTCGTCGAGCTTCATTGCTCTGGCGATTTTCTGGTGGTCGCCACTGTTGATTCTGGCTTACAGGAGTTACAGTGGTTAAGGAATAGTGTGGCGGGCTTGTCACAAAAAAAAAAAAAAAAAGTTCAAAACCTCTTTTGAACATTCAATTTTAAAACTTCAACTTCCAACATTATAACTAAATTCAACACCATTGTCAGTCCTCTGTTTAACTTGCAAACAAATATTTTTATTTAATTTTTTTATAATACTTCTACTGGTTTTCATAGCGTTTGTCCGTTAATTTGTTTAACAAATAACAATCATGTATATTCTATTGTGCTATCACGAATGGCTGTGGTAATTCCATATACAAATATACTTTGTATGGAAATATACTTTGTATTAACCATACATGGACTTGGGTTTGCTTGTTCTATCTACTAACTGTTTGACAGTACCTCTTCCTCTTTGCATGACTTCTTCAAATTCAACGCAGAACTGACTACTATTATCTATAGGATACCAGCCTATAAATTGTCCCACTGCACTGCTTCTCATACAGAGAAGGCACGAGCATTAATCACCACGTGCGCTCAAGGCGGATTGGTGATTTCATACTTGTAAGTCCAGGTTTGCTTCACCGATGTCAGTGATAACCAAGATAAACATAAAAAGTGCGTTTTTTAAATTTTATATTTGAGTTTATTGAATGAAACGTAAATTACGGTTTACGATTTTTGACGTATTAGAAAAAAAAACTACTTACTAGATCTCGTTCAAACCAATTTTCGGTGGAATTTTACATGGTAATGTACATCATATATTTTTTTTAGTTTTATCATTCTCTTACTTTAGAAGTTACAGGGGGGGGACACACATTTTACCACTTTAAAAGTGTCTCTCGCGCAAACTATTCAGTTTAAAAAAAAAACATTTTTTTTTTGCATCAAATCCAATACGTGTGGCGTATCTTTGATTGAGTTTCAGTTCTAAGTATGGGGAACCCCTAAAATTTATTGTTTTTTTTTTCTATTTTTGTGTTTAAATCTTAATGCGATTCACAGAATACATCTACTTACCAAGTTTCAACAGCATAGTTCTCATAGATTCGGAAAAAAAGTGGCTGTGACATACGAACGGACAGACAGACAGACAGACATGACGATTCCATAAGGGTTCCGTTTTTTGCCATTTGGCTACGGAACCTTAAAAAGTCACATTGGTACTTACTCGTGCCCGGTTGCGAACTCACAACCTCGTGCATGAGAAGCAGGCGCCTTAACCACTATGCCATTATAACATGCTCTCTATATTTCAAAACTAATAAAAAATAACTTTCAATTCGCAAGTCGGTGGCTATACAAAACAACAAGCAAAACCAAAGGCGCCGACTTGCGAATTGAGAGTTATTTTTTACTTTTTGAAAGCGGTTGTCTTTTTTGTTAAAAATGTTCTTTAGCCTTCTTCTACCTCTCCATCCATCCACACGAGTTTAATCTCACAAAATAAGTGATAATCGAAACGAGGTATAATCCACCTCAAAAATATCTCATCTTCCTTTTTTTTTCAGGGCAAGGAACTACCCGCCAAAGATTTAAGCGGCACTTCAGACCCTTATGTGCGGGTGACCTTGCTGCCAGACAAGAAGCATCGACTGGAGACAAAGATCAAGAGACGTACTCTCAACCCTCGGTGGAACGAGACCTTCTACTTTGAAGGGTTCCCGATACAGAAGCTGCAGAGCCGGGTAAGAATATAAAAAAATAATTCTCGTTTAAACCTTAAATAATTCATTATTTAACTGTCATTACTGTCAGATCTTTGACAGAAACCTTCGGCAATTTTCAATTCCATCGAGTAACATAACGTGTTTTTACAATTATTACATTTACAACACTTAAACAATCGAAATCGTCAAGTTATTGAGGTATGTTCTAACTCGTATACTTTGAGCACAAAATATAAAGATTACAGAAGGACTGCTCCCGCCATCTTCAAAAATAATTACCTAAACTTGCCAAACTCACTAGGGCTGCTACTGTATTGACTCTATAGGTTTTATTTGTGACAATATGAAATTTTATTGACACTAGTTGGAACTCTTTGCAAGTTTTTATAACAAAACTTTCCTGTTCGTCATGAAATGTCAATGTCTCTCATTTATTCATTTAGACAACGCGTGACAGTCGAGACTGAAGTCCTGCTTGAAACTGCTTGAGAATGCCTATAAACGTTATGTCAATGCGTGTGTGCGAAAAATGGCGGTTTGTTCTGAGTGGTCTCTCTGCTCGGACGCGCCGCAGCCTTACGTACAGTACGGTCAACGTAACTTGGCGCGTCTGAAGTTAGCCGATTAGCTGCGCAGTAGACAATTTCGTTCCTAAAAGTTCCATTGCGCAGCCAAACAGCTAACTTCAGACGCGCCAAGTTACGTTGACCGTATTGTACTTTGTGCTTTGGGCGCCTTTGCTTTTTTAATCATTCAACAAATCAGTTTTATAGTTTTCATACATCTCACACGCTTCACTCTATTCAGTAGTTTTGCCATTGCGAGGCTACACACAGACAGATATTTACTTTCGTGTTTCTAATATTATTGTGGATTGTACCTACTCTTACTTCAGTACTACGTGATTAAATATTTCAACATCCATTTGTAATATTGGTTCTAAGTGATGACTATGTAGAACATAATTAAAATGCCAATACTGTAGAGGTAGTAGGTAGAGTGACGAGCCTCTAACTCTAAATTGATATAAATTGACATTTGCAACTGTGCGTGACGGCAGGCCGCGAACCTCGAGAGAATAGTAATTGCTGTTTCTTAGTTAACGTGTTTTAATTAAATTAGAATTGTTTATTTTCTTCGTTATTCTTTTGTGTTTAGAAATGGGTACAATTATTTAAAGTGTGTTAACTGCTAACCCGCTAGACGATGCTATGTTGTAGCTACTACTTCAGAGAAAATATTCAACTGACAAAACTTTTTTTATACGAAATTATTCTTAATCATACATTGATTTACAAAGTTCCTTGCAAATATCACAACCAAAAGTATCGTGGATAGAAGAATTTAAACAAGCTATGAAGAACAGAGTGGAAAGTTTCTCATCCTCCGCTTAAAAGGGAGAATCCTCTGACTAGATGAGTGTTGTGTGTGGTGGGTTAGGTATAAATTCCCCGACGATTCTTGTCAAGATTTTGAACGGAGAACTTTGATACCGTGATGTAGGAAACATTATACCTCAAGTACACAAATTCAAAATAATTTTAAACAACTTTAATCCATACTATCTCCATAAAATCATTTTTTTTTTATGCAGTCTACGATAAGCATTTATTTAAAATATCAATGAATACATACTGAAACGAGACTCTTTTACATACTAAGCCCGGTTCCAAACTCAGAAAATTCACATACTGAAAAGATTACAATTCCTTAATTTTTGTAATCCTTTTTATCATTTTGTGATTTGAAAGAGTAGGTTCAATTTTAGATCCACTACCTACCGTATCGTCTCTTCAATTCTTTTAATTTTGACAATCTAACAGTTATTACGGCATTTACCTCATCGAGCAGAAGATTTTTGCAAAAAAATTGTATCTTTAGCGACATGTGTAGCACCACATGCAAACTATATCTGACAGATCCATCATCGCGGTATCAAAGCTCTCGATAGCGATATTAGCATATTTACAAATCCCGACAACAACCGTCTTGCAGTCTGTAGCCCACCAGACACAACACAGGTCGTAGGATCCTACCTTTCCAATGATGAATGAGGAATTTTCACCCTGTTACTCCGGACCTTAACTGATGACTTGGTGAATTTATGAATCTCATACAAAATCCTTCGGATTGCGATGCTAACTGTGGTGTGCAATTTTGATGCTAGATGTCCTTATACATTGCGGTTACCCAGTTTCCCTTTAATCTATGTAATATTACTCTCTCTGTCTCACTTTTTTATCAATAGTTTCGTGAGAAGCTGTTATGTTAAAAATCATCTTGATTTGAAGGATCAATTATAACAAATTCTTCTTCATTCTTGCAGGTACTTCATCTCCACGTGTTTGACTACGATCGGTTCTCAAGGGACGATTCCATCGGAGAAGTGTTCCTGCCTCTATGTCAGGTACTGTACCTTAATATACAGGGTGTATTGAAACTCATCACGTAGGCATTAACCTTTTGACCGCTATGTCAAAAAAGCAATAACATGTCCTCGGTGTCAAGCTACGAATTCATCCTTTAATACCTATTCCTATAATTGGTATTTAGTTTTGTCATCTTATGTTAATATAGATGAAGTAAAAAGAAAGAAGTTCAACTAATATAAATTAGAATGAGTCTGGGAACATAATTAGCAAAGGAACTAAAAAAATAATGTTATTTTACGAGCTTTATTTACGTATACTGCTGTGTAGTCGTGACCGTGGCGTGCTGGGCGCATTTTGGTTTGTCATCTATACAGGGCCTCAAGTCTGCTATTACAATAGTGTCAGAATGGCCTATCATTGATTTCATAATTGTTGATTTTGACAAGTTTGGTAAACTACTAATATAATGGCGTCATTATGACTTTCCAATGGTCAAACACTGACACGCCATTGAAAGAAATGATATAGAATGGTAATCTCGTACAAAATGACAACTGAATGACTGACTTAGGCGATAATCTGCTAAAATTTTGACAGTTTCTTTGATCAGTGACCTACCATTAGAACGTCATTGTGCAGTCATTGCTTTTATTTCGACCGACCAATGAACGACCATTATGAATTTAGCAGATTACGAACTTTTAGCAAAATGACAATGGGATCGTGTTGGAATGACGAAATTATAAAAATAGCAGACTTGGCCCCCAGGACTGTGGCGGTCAAAGCATATGCATATGCATATAAACGCTATGCATACCGCCCATCAAACTAAGATTGTGTACAAATTGTTGCTGGAAAAAACTTTTAATTTAAGAAAAGTTACTGTTTATTGTAGCACGTAATGTAATGCAAACTAAACATTGTGGCAACAGTACAGAGGTCGTAGTTGCAGTATATAAGTCTAGTTATAACATTTAAAACAGTAGTAATAGAAGCAACAAGAATAATGTAGCCTGGATTTTGTAAAAGCTTGATTGAAAAGAGTGTCCGTGGAGTTTCTTGCTCGTTCTTCTCCATAGAGACCTACCCTACGTTTTGGAACGAGCAACTAGCTTCAACTTTCTGACTAACTAACTGACTCTTTGACTATTCAAAAGTGCCTGCAAATGGTTTAATTGAAATAAATGCTTTGACTTTGACTTTGACTTTGAGTATTTCGTTAGGAAACGTAGAAAAAATATTGTAACTTCGATCTTCAATATCTCCGAAACACGAAGGTTTCCAGGTTTTATTCAGAAGAAGAATATGCTCGCAATGATGAGAAGAAAATATAACTTTTATCAACGTAGTGTCTTTTTACACCCGGTACAATTTATTACATCATATTCTTATTTTTTTATTAAGACATCATTCTTCTCTCGTGATAGGCTTGAGCTGTAAAGAATTGTCTGGATACAACATATTCGCAAATAATTTTATTTTTTATATTTAACTAGCTAAACCAATTCGGTCCGAGTGCTAATTTTATTTTTGAGGAATTGGCCAAAAGGTTGTTTGACACTTCCCGGGACACAAGAGCTGGTATTTACCTTGGTCAGAGTTTAAGCATTGCCATCCAACGTGGCAATGTTGCCAGTCTCTTGGGCATATTTCAGTTTCCTTGGGAATTTTTATGATGGCTTATTGCATTCGGTTTTTAATTTAATAGAGGTTTTCGTTTTTTATTATTCGTGTGAATATTGTATGTACATAAATAACGTAATAATTGATTTAAAAAAAACTAGCTAAATCTGGCCATGCTTCGCTGTGGCTCAGTCTGATATTATGATTTTTATTTTCGGAAAAAAGTACATATACTCTTCAGTCAAAGTGCCATTTTATGTAAAATTTCGAGTAAATCCATCGATTACTTTCCGTGTTTTGACACACGGAAAGTAATCGATGGATTGACTCGAAATTTTACATGAAAAACGAAAACCTCTATTAAATTAAAAACCGAATGCAATAAGCCATCATAAAAATTCCCAAGGAAACTGAAATATGCCCAAGAGACTGGCAACATTGCCACGTTGGATGGCAATGCTTAAACTCTGACCAAGGCACAGCTACAAACATACGGAACCAGAATTATATAATTATAGATATAATGTACAGACGCCAGCATACCAAGCTATACCTAACTGTAAATTTTTCCCAAATGAGGCTGAAAATCTATCAAAGAAATTTTATAGATTGTTTTAGCTTGATTTGCTGGCCTCTGTACCGATCTGTATTTTAAATAATATAAATGGAAAAATAATACGTATTTAGTGAATTAAGAAACGAAATGATAACGTAGGCCTCTTCTCATACAGAGAAGGCACGAGCATTGATCACCACGTGCGCTCAAGGCTCAAGGGAAATATTTCCACTTTTTTTCCAATTTTGGCAAAGTATACAAAAAGAAACTCTCCTAGATTAATGGTTTTTTAATTCCCACACGATACCATCAAGACCCTTGATTAAAGATTAAGAGGAAACGCTATAATGGAACCCATAAAGACGAATCTATGTCTTTCTTGTACGTAATTGCAAAGAGCGAACCTTCCCCTGTCTTTTGTTATAGCCATTAATGTCTACTAAGGTAGCTTGTAAAGAATTCTTTAGTTTTTCCTTTGAAGATAGTTTTTAATCTAGTTAGGTGTCACTCGGAGTTATTCTTGATAAAATTTCGTTAACTACCTACTTAGTATTCTTGCTTAACGCTAGACTAGCTATATCTAGACTAAAACAAGTTTCTGCCTCCGGCGCTCCTTTTATACAGACCAAATGCTAAAACTTTTAAGGTGTACCTAGAATTTTAAAAAATACATCAGCTTTATTACCTTTTGTCTGGTCTCGTAAAAACAAAAACTGAAAATGTTAAAACTATTATATATTTATAGTAACGCTTATGCGTACGTCAGTGCTAGAAAAGGTACGCTGCCGCGAACTGCATGTGTATCTGTTACGACTAAAACCCGAAGTGCGGCTAAACCTAGTTCTAATCTTCGGTTAGAACTAGGTTTAGCTGTCATCATAGCGGTTAGAACTGGGTGCAGCATACCGACATCATGGGCACCCCGAGGTTGGTTTGGTTAGGTACTTTTAAACCCTGCAAACAGATATAGGAGCCCTGCACGTCGGGGCTCCATCGACCTGACGTCGACCGTCTTCTTCTGCTCAATGGTTTGGTACCTCAAGTCCCGAGCTCGCATGCTACACCTCACCATCATCATCTCAACCTTTAGACGCCCACTGCTGGACATAGGTCTCGCCATGCTTGGCTGATGCATGTTGGAGATCGCAGTAGGTGTTACGTTGCTCAGAAGGACGCTGCTGCCCATCCTCTGATCAATATCCCTCTGTCGCCTTTTATGACACCCACGGGTAGAAATGGGGTGGTGCTATTCACGGCCGGCACCACACGGCTTCGGAGTTTAACCAACTGCTACTGGCTACAAGCCCGCCACACTATTCCCTAACCACTGTAACTCCTGTAAGCCAGAATCAACAGTGGCGACCACCAGAAAATCGCCAGAGCAATGAAGCTCGACGAGTCCCAGAGAAACGATTCAACTGTCTTGGATCCCGCAACGAAATTAATCAGAAAAGAACAGCGGAGGAGTAAGAAAAACATATTTTCCACTTCCCTCCAAATCAAGCAGGAGACAGAACAGAACTAGGCCAATAGGCACAAAGGGACGTTTACAACTGGGAGAAACCCAGTTGCTAAGCACCACGGATTATAATTTTTTTTTTCAACTTGACATTCCAAAACCTTTATTTTAACAAATATACAATATTTACACGTATTGTACGTGTAAATATTGTATATTTGTTAAAATAAAGGTTTAAATAAAGGGTAAAGGAAAAAAAAAAAGAAAAACCTATAACTATTAAACCAAAAATAAACTAATATAATAAAGCATCAAAAAATTCCTCCACATCGCCGTCATCTGGGAATGTGCCCAAAAGACTGACTGCATTGCCCCGTTGGATGGCAATGCTTTACCTCTGCCCAAAGTTAAAACCAGCTCTCTGATTATAATTGACATAACTAATGGGCCCTAAAAAGTGAGCTGTTACATTAAATTTGATTCCAATAATAGGTATGGCAAAAACGCTACTGGCTACACCTAGTTCTAGCCGGTTAGGACTAGGTGTAGCCGCACATCGGCTTTCAGCCGTAACAGATCTATTTCATACTGAGACCCCTCTTGCCCGGAAAATATGGCGCGTTTAGGAGCACAGCGCCATTAATGAAACAGTGTCGCTTTACTCGCTTTGTTATCGTCTTCTATTGAAACATGAAGATCAAACAATCTTGACATTATTGTTCCATTCAAATAATTCACGGGTCTCACTCCATCATTAGATATTACGTAGATATTATTAGCTGTTCTATGGTTACAATCGATACCGATGATAGCATTCAAGAGTCTTCATTTAGACAAAGTGTTTATTATTAAAATATGTTGTATTCATTTCGTGATATAAACTTGTAAGCCACAGAATAAATACAATCTCTTTTTTCTTGAAACTATTTTGAATATTGACGGCTAATTCTAATACAAATCTTCTTAATGAAAACCGATTCTGCAAGCATTCTCCGACAGTCGTTACACACAGTCGTCTTACATTAAAACATTTTCTTTCTTCATAGCAAACTAGTACCTAGGTTTTCGGTGGCTTTGTAGTTAAATAGTAAAAAAGCCATGTCGAAACAATCATACACAAAACGATCTGAAGTCGAATATTCCATACTTGAAATGTCCTGTCGTCGAAACAAACAAATGCGAACCATTCTGTCGGCGAAACATCCATAGGTGAAACGTTCTGTCGACGAATCTCTCAAAAACGAAACGTCCTGTCGGTGAACAGTCCAAAGAAGAAACGACTGTCGGAGAATGATTGCACAATCATGAAAATCATTGGCCCCCTATGTGTAGTTCTTTTTTTATATGTTTTGAATAGTTGGAGGCCAAGGAGCGGTGTCCGTGGCATTATTTTTTCGCCCACTCACGCTGCTGCTAGAACCATGAGCTATTTAATTACTTCGGGGGTACAACTTTACTGTTCCCCATCCACCGTAAAACCCAGATTTACTTCCACGCGTTTTTTTTTTTTATTTCCACGGTGATACAAATGCTTCGTGGGCGAATATTTAACACTGTAGACAAAGCATTTCAGCGGTTATTTTAGACCTCCCGCAAAATACATTTTTTAAATGTTTTTTTGAAAGCTGGTTCACCCGATGGCTTAAGTGCATTTGGGTTGGAGGGGAACATTTTGATAAGCTATAAATAAACGATCATATTCTATTTTTGAAAGCTGGTTCACCCGATGGCTTAAGTGCATTTGGGTTGGAGGGGAACATTTTGATAAGCTATAAATAAACGATCATATTCTATTTTTCATTTTACTAATAATTTCTGGAACCTTGTTATTTTTTGTGTGTTGTGTCCTGTGCGGGCCAATAAATGCATTTTCTTTCTTTCTTGCTTTCTACATTGTAAATACTACCACTTAGAGATGTGTTGGTCGAAGATCCCAAAGTCGTTAAACCTCCGTTATTTTAGCATGGTTGAATTTTTTAGAATGCAATGAGAAATATGTAGGTACGAAGGTTTACATACTTGGTAGTTTAAATGCTGGGTCCTTTTTCTGGAGTCAGATACCCACAGATATAGATAGACCTAGATAATGCAAGAGCAACTACTTCGCGTACCTATTTTCGTGCCTAACTTACGATACAAAATCGTAAGTAAAAAAAATAAAGTAAACTTTTCCTTCCATCGGTAAGTCATTTTGTGTTTAATATTATGCGTAATTAATTTAAAAAACAATTATCTTTAATCTAATACTCTCAGTAATTTCTGGTAATAAGGAAATAAGGAATAATAAGAAAAAACAAAACATTCGTATTACATTGTGACGTCCAAAAAATGGCACGCTTGGTTTTCATACAGATCGTGATACTTGCGTTATCTAGGTCTATCTATATCTGTGCAGATACCTTTGTCACTTCTATACTCACTAGTTTGATGGTTGGTTTTGTTTTTGTTTACTTTTACAGGAATTCTTAAAAATCATTATTCTTCGTTGTCTGTAGAATCCTCCTTTGTTGTTGTGGGTGATGGAAGATTTTGACAAACTACCTAAAATAATAAAGGAAGAAGATAAGTTCAATTTATTTATAAAAAGCATTCAAAAAAATCTGATAAACAAATGTTATTATTCCATCAATGAATATCTAAATGAAAAATATATAAATAATATAATTGAGATTAAATAATAATAATAAATACAATAAAAAAATAAATGTAATAATATTAATTGATATAATTGACAATAAATAATAATTATAAATAAATATAAATAATAACAATAATGTAATTGATTATTTTTTGTTAACTATATAGTTCCTAAGTTAATTTATTTATTTTTCTAAAACAGAGCTTCCTCTCTTCTACCCTATTGCTGTGCCCGATCAGGGTCCATAATCCTAACCAAACACCTACCACCTAAGCAGATTTTGTACTTATGGAAAAGCAATAAAGATATTGAGTATTGATTGGTATTTAATAGCACTGACTCACTCCCGACTAGCTTCACGTTAACTTCCTGGCTTCCTGACTTCCCGACCGGCTTTCTTCTCTGTGACAGTTGACAGACGTGACAGCTACTGTACTACCACTGTATAAGACAATGAGCATATCTATTTCCATAGAAATATTTCCGTAGGTTATGACTTTAGGCAGACTTTAAAAGACGGACAAAAGCGTTTGGCTGAAGATAAAGCCTACGAAAATTGTCTTACAATAATTAATAATGGACTTAATAAATGAATAGTTTTTGATTCATATTATAATGAGCTGCAACTTAATAGCATAAAATTTCTTTTTATTCATTCAAACTTTTCATTCATTCACGTTCAAAAGTGCATTTTAATGATCTTATTAAACTAAATTATTTGACTTGACTAACTTTCATTGCGTTTTTACTTTATCTAGTACTAAGATGATCTTTTCAAATATGGAAAACAATACTGAAGGATTCAAAATCCCCTTTGATTCTATTTGTGAGCCAATTACGCAATTACAGTGCATTCGTTTATCAAAATGTTCCCAAACATGATAAACCTAGTCTTACTTATTGATTTATCGTTCATTCTACATAAAAAAACTGTTGGATTATAATATAATAATAATAATGATAATTTATTTGTGCAAAAGACGAGGACAAGGTACATAGTAATTAGGCATACTAAAGTTAAAATATGAGCTAGAAGTCTGAGACGGCTGTCTCCCAAACTAGGTAAAGAAACCTGTATCTTGGGAGTCAGTTTTTTTTTTTTTCAATTTCTATGTGCTGTCTACCCGTGCGTTACATTTAGAGTGCCTTGATTCAGTCCCAAGTGTCAAATTATAACCAGTTTTATTTATACAATAAGAAAAAGAAAAATGGAATAAAATAAAATAGAAAAACAAAAAATAAAATTTTAGTTAGTACTGTGCCATGTGTGTACAGGTGTGTGTGATGAGTCGGTGTAAAAGTGTGATTAATGTGTAGTGTGTGTGTATGATTATAAGTTGGAACGCAAACGCCTGTCACTGTTAATAGCAACAACACGTCCTTGCTGTTTTTTTAGTACTATACATATTATTCTAGACTCTCTTTCTCTCTGTTAAACCTCTTGTATGTAAACACCGTATTTGCAAATAAAACATATATTTCATTCGCTGACAGTTAATCATAAAACTACTATATCTTTTTATATCGTTTTATATCTGTACCAACGTATTTAGAAAAATAATTTTACCTCGTATTAATGTGTAGTTTCCTTTAGAGACTTAAAATACGAAATTGCCTTTCTTACTTTTATGTTAATAAAAGTAATTTATAGAACAACCATTTACCTGTTGGCTTTAAAAATGAGGTCATGGAATATCAATACAAGTATCTCAGGTAACCAAGGAGTTATATTTGACGATACGTTTGTCGCAGTGGTTGAACGACTGGCTGTTGTGTTGCGTGTCGCAGATTCGATTCCTGTACGGAACAAAATTAAATACTGGTACTAGTTACAGATAGTTTTACCTAACCATACGCCATACGAGCCATTTACTAAGACTGGTGTTTGCTTGTCAGTCTGTCTGTCACAGATCTGTATCTTTTAAACCGTAAATGGCTGACACACGGATGTGTATGTTGCTATGTTTTACTAAAATTAATATATAGTAAAATAATTTTAAAGATTTTTTTGTTACTAAGACTATGAATTAAGCCCAAAATAGAACACTAAATAAATTATTAATAATGCTATAACAATATATGTACGGTTCACGTACAGGCAAATTGCTAACGCCGCGACCTACTTTTCGCCGCTCGTTTTATTTACTTTAATTAATAATTATAGTTAGTTGACCAATAGCTGCCGTAGCGCTATAACCGCGGATTAGCATCCAACTGAACTTTCGTGTAACTTTTACGAATAAACTGAACTATCGTGAAGTCTGTGGTTTTCGTCAACTCACATCCAACAACTCAACTGTAAGTAACAACAGCTACCTCTGAGCCATACAATATATAAAAAGACAACAATAACAAACAATACTATACAAATACAATACAATAACAATATATAATGATGTATGTGTAGTTTATATCTCTGTAAGTTTAAATCTTTTTAACTTTTATTTTATATTTTTATTTTTACCTGCTATGTTATCTCTTCACCACCATTGGTTGACTGGTAGAGAATTCCTAAGGCCACCTTTATACCTTTGTGCATGAAGTATAAATATATATATAAAGTTTGAAATATATAAAATTGTACGGTGGTACGAGAGTCTGATTCCAACTACCTAGATCGAGTTTTTTTTTCATATTTCAGAGACGGCCCATAGTAAAAGTTGTTTGTATTCATGAGTACTTCCACCCCCTAAAAGATGCGCACTGGATCAAAACTCACCCTTAAATTCAGATAAATATTACCGGTACCTGACACTTAATTTCACGGGGCGTTTGCTATGCGCTAAATTGTGTTTTATATGTACATAGATCTCGCCGTGTGGTGGCACCACCTCATTTCTGCCCGTGGGTGTTTAGAAGGTGACAGAGGGATATTGACCAGAGGATGGGCAGCAGCGTCCTTCTGAGTACCACAACACCTACTGCGATCGCCGACATGCATGGGCCAAGCATGGCGATTACGGCTGATACCCCACTTGGGGAAGACTTATGTCCAGTAGTGGGCGTCGAAAGGTTGACATGATGATGCTGTACATAGATTATCATGATATTTGGAGGAGCTTGTGGCTTATTATAAACTGTACGGATCGACCGATCATGGTTAAGCTACGCTTGCCGCGGTCTTTCTGTGGATGGGTGACCATCCATTTCATACTGAGATCCCTCCTTGCCTCGGAAAGCTCGTAAAGCCGTTGGTCCCGGCTGTCATTCGTAGATCTTTGACAGTCGTTATGGGTAGTCAGAAGCCAAAAAATCCAACCACTAGTCTAACCAAAGGGTATTTCCTATAAATTCGTTCGCGTAGAAGTCAAGACTTCCATCCTAGCGTAGAAGTCAAGACATTCAACCCATCCCAAGTCAATACATCCTTAATGCAGCCCTGTCGCAAAATCCATTCTTATCTGATGATTTCTCTCCTACCTATTATCTACCTACCTGTCAAGTTTCACCCTCTTTATAACCGACTTAAAAAAAGGAGGTATGCATGTATGTTTGTCCGCGATTATCTCCCGTTTGGCTGACTCGATTTTGATACGGTTTTCAGGAAAGGGTTTGTTACATTCTGGAGAAGATTTTAGTATATACAACAAATAGAAATTTATTCAGCGCTTTTAAAAAAAATCATCAAACACTAAAAAATTACACATAGAAGACGTTTTCGTTTCTTCCATCTTTGGAGGTCTTTCAATCTCTGTTTTAACTGTGTTGCCGTTTCTTAATGGATTTGGGTGATGAGGAGCCACTAAAAAGTGGAAAATAAAAGCTAAAACTAAAAGCTTTGTTCTGTTTGTTGTTTTGTATTGCCACCGACTTCCGAAACTAAAGTCATGTGTGTTCTGTGCTAAAGATATTTATCACTTTTTAGTTTTTGAAGGCGGTTCTCTGTTTTCAACCGACTTCAAAAAAGGAGGAGGTTATCAATTCGTCTGTATTTTTTTTTTATGTTTGTTACCCGATTTCTTTGGAGTGGGTGAACCGATTTTTATGATTCTTTTTTTATTTGAAAGCTAGTGCTTCCCGTGTGGTCCCATTTTAATTTGGTCCAGTTCTGACAATGGCATCCATGAGAAAACCGTATAAATCTTACATTTGCATTAAGTATGTGCGCGATTTGTTACGCGATTTCTCCGGCAAACGTAAACCGAATTTGAAAATTCTTTTTTTTATAGATAGGGTGTGCTTCAGGGGTGGTCCTATATAAATTTTATCGAAATTGATTCAGCACTTTTTGAAAAATCAACAAATACCCAAAAATACAAACAGCAATACAAAACAACAAACAGAACAAAGCCACTGAATTTCGAAACTAAAGTCAATGTGTGTTCTGTGCTAAAGTTATTTTTCACTTTTTAGTTTTTGAAGGCGGTTGTCTTTTTTGTAAAAAGCTTTTTTGTTAAAAGTTTTTGCCTAGTAGTTTTCTAGATTTTGAATTGAATCAGTAAGTGAATGAATTACCTTTTGGTTTTGTATAAATAGATTACAATAAATACAGTTTTATTGTACAATCAATTAATTAAGCCAGTCGTTTAAAAGTAAGATGGAATTCTCCTTTTCATTTAAGTACTAATGTAATCACTCAGCTACTTCTCATTCACTCATAAAGAATGCGTATTCTGGAATACAATCCACTTACACTCAATCCAATACCACTACTAACAGTGAGGCGTATTTATTGTAACAGATTAATACGCCTGGTATTTTTATTCGTTACTAGCGACATACCCTTCGTCGATAAATGGACTATCCAACACAAAAAGATTTTTTTAATTCGAACCAGTTCATCCTGAGATTAGCGCGTCCAACCAAACAAACAAACAAACAAACTCTTCAGCTTTGTAACATTAGTATAGACTATAGAACAGGGTTTACAAAATAACAAAAAGTAGGTAACTATCATTATTATAGAAAACAAACCACTAAAAATAGGCAAACTGAGAAGCTAAGTAAAAGTCGTCCAATTTGATCGGCCAAGGTTAAGCTACGCTTGCCGCGGTCAGTCTGTTGATGGGTGACCATCCAATTCATACCGAGACACCTTCTTGCCTCGAAAAGTACGCTGTTGGTCCCGGTTGTCATTCGTAGATCTTTGACAGTCGTTATGGGTAGACGTAAGCCAGAAAGGCTGATAACCAATCTTACTAGGGGTATAGTGTTACCCAGTAACTGGGTTGTGGACGTCAGATAGGCAGTCGCTCTATGAAACAGCACTGGTATTCAACTGCATCTAGTTAGGCTGGAAGCCGAACCCAACATAGAAGTAAAGTTTACTTATCCGGCTGTGTTTTGGACCTGTTACGAACCTGATCATATCACATGACTGTTGACACAACTCTTGGAGTCTTATTGCCATTGAGTAACTATTGTGTCTGCTAATTGGACAATTAATCTTTTGTAGCAGTCTATAGCTTTACATATATACATAGGTCTATCATATCGCACGCGGTGTAACTCTGACCCTATTAATACTACGCTCATTTGGAGCGACAGTGACACAACTGCAAAAAAATGCGAAATTGACCTAATTACACCAAAAATATCTGCATAATAATCTACGTTAGGAGTGAAAATGTCACATTTGTTAGTTCAAAAAACGCCCGCTAAGGCGCGAAAAGACGTTGTTGAAATATTCCATTTTGGCGAGCGGATACCGGGCGACAACGGCCGAACAGTCAGTTGCGCCGGGCGCCCCGTAAAGTGTGCACATGTCAGGGAGCTACATCGCCGCTAAGGCAAATATGACAAATTTTGCTTTAAAGTATCGGAGCTACAAAGACGCAATTGTACTTTATGACACTATTAACTTGAAGTGAAAACAGTTTTGTGGATACAATGACGTATCATACAATTAATAAGACGGATAAAAAACTAATTTTGTATGCTATCTTTTTTAGATTAAGTATTAAATGGTTCCTATTAAGTGTATATCTATGTCACCACTGCCTGACATTGTTAATTTTTATTGAAATAAAACAAATTGTTTTGATTAATCGAAATTGATTTCATTTTATAAGATACAACAAAGGTCATATCTACTCAAACTTTCTTTTCCTAGGGTAACAACGACACAACTGTAAGTCTTAAAATGAAAATGTTTTTTTTTTCACATTGATATGCATTGGGTAATAAAAAAGACAAGAGTCTATTTTAAAGTCCAGGGTTCAAACTACTAAAATAAAATATAGAGATAGTAATTCGCTGTAAGAAAATGTCAAAATCTTCACTAGTGTTACGAAAAAATCTTAAAACTGGCGTAGTGTAAAATTTACAAATTTGCACTTGTGTCACTGTCGCTCCAAATGAGCGACTAGTTACCCTACAAACACATAGCTGTACCTAGCTCGATGACGTCCTACCCTTTGGTTGTCTATAAACAGTTTTCACTCAAGGGTACATCTAACTATCATTATGGCCAATAGTTCTCCGTCTTAAAATGTACTTTATGTGTATTGGAATTGAGTCGATTTTGTATTACCCAAATAAGGCGAATATTTGCACAAATACGCCATGTAAAGTGCCAGCATTATAAACACTGCAAAAACGTTTCACAAACACAATGAATGACATTCTTCTCTTAGTGCAGTTGGTGACTAGACAAACCTGAGTATCGGGATTTAACACTGTTATTTTTGAACTGGTATACGTGGAAGTGATGGTGCCAGCCGCGAATAGCACCACCCCATTTCTACCCGTGGGTGTCGTAGAAGCCGACAAACTGATATTGACCAGAGGATGGGCAGCAGCGTCCTTCTGAGTATCATAACAACTATTGTGATCGCCAACATGCATTGGCCAAGCATGGCAATTACGTTTTAACCCCCTTTGGAGGAGACCTATTCTCAGCAGTGGGCTTGTAAAGGTTGACATAATGATGATGAAAATTGGAAATCTGTTACGCCAAAATTCTCTGGCGTAACAGGTGTCCAATTTTATCTAGTATCGACCAATATTATTGTTGTAACAGTAACTGAATCTTCTCAATGTAATAACGTTTCGTTAGATTGCCAATACTTTATCACTAACAGGTTGGCAATATAAAAGCTAGGTTTTCTTTATTACTATTCGTTGGAACAGTTCGTATTTCACGGTTGATTTTTAGTGTCGATGCGAGCTGAGAAAGAGAGCGATTCAGGGGCGTAGCAGCCGTATCGACGATACGGGGCCCGCGAGTTACAGGGGCCCTAACGTGTGTAAGCAAAATTTCGTATTCTGTTACTCACAATCTCACGCAGGCCGTTCGCTAAAATCAAAACTTTTAATTGTAAGTAATTACTTAAAATCAATAGCTATACACACAAATAAATAAAATTTAAGCGTCTGTTTGTAATGTCAAAATAACAGTTTTTTACCAAATACATATGAAAGTATACACGGTATTCATACCAAAAAAACAATAATTAAAGTTTCGAGTCTGTCTGTCTGTTTGTTTGCTCCGACCAATTTTGACGGGGCTTTTACTAGCAGATAGCCGATGTCATAAGGAGTAACTTAAGCTACTTTTATTTTAGAAGAAATGAGAGTGCCGCCAACAAAAAATGAAAACCCCGCTGATAGCCGACTTTCACGCGGACGAAGTCGTGGGTATCAGCTAGTAGAATAAATTTAAGAAGCGAGCGTTTTGGTTTCTTTTCTTAAAAAATCATTACCCTCCACAGATATAGATAGACCTAGATAACGCAAGAGCAACTACTTCGCGTGCTTAGTTTCGTGCCTAGCTTACGTAAAAAAATCGTAAGTAAAAAAATAAAGTAAACGTTTCCTTCCATCGGTAAGTCATTTTGTGATTGATATTATGCGTAATTAATTTAAAAAAATAATTATTTTTAATCTAATCCTATCTAACCCTCAGTTATTACTGAGGGTTAGATTGGTTAGATTTGGTATTACCAGGTATTCCTGGTAATACCAAATTTAAGAAAAACAAAACATTGTGACGTCATAATAGGTAGTCGAAAAATGGCACGCTTGGTTTTCATACAGATCGTGATACTTGCGATACCTAGGGCCTATCTATATCTGTGTTACCCCCCATTTGAACATCGCTCCATCTGGGTGGAAGGATCCTTGACAAATTTCGATGCAGGGCCCTTTTAGGGAAAGCTACGCCACTGGAGCAAAGACTCTCTCTCTCAGCTTGTGTTATGTATTATCTTTGCGAGAAGAATTGATACTGAAAATCATATGATTTCTCATCATCATCTACCTAGCCTTTTCCCAACTATACTGGGGTCGGCTTCCAGTCTTATATATACCATGTTTTAGAACGTAAATGTTTTCATTTACTAGACCTAAAAAAAACATAAAATATCACTGATTTCATCCCAAACTATCACGTTTAATAACTCGAAAAGTGGCTAAAAATTTCACTTTTGAGTATACTTTTCATGAAAACAGACAGTAATATTGACCTTTTTAACCGACTTCAAAAAGGAGGAGGTTATCAATTCGAATGTTTGTATTTTTTTTTTATGTATTCGGGCATAGCTCTGTCATATATAGACGGATTTGCAAAATTCTTTTTTCTTCGAAAAGGGGGTACTCCGAAATGGTCCCATATAAATTTTACCAAAATTGATCTAGGCCTTTTTGAGAAAATCATCAAATTCCGAAAAAAATACTTAGACGACGTTTTAGTTTCTTCAATCTTTGGGTATATACAATCTCTTTTAAGTGTGCCGCCGTTTCTTAATGGATTTGGATGTTAAGGCAACACTAAAAAGTGAAAAATAAAAAGTTTTTTAAAAAAAAAGACAACCGCCATCAAAAACTAAAAAGTGATAAATAACTTTAGCACAGAACACACATTACTTTACTTTCGGAAGTCGGTGGCAATACAAAACAACAAAAACAAAGCCACCGCCAGAGACTTCCGAAAGTAAAGTAATGTGTGTTCGGTGCTAAAGTTATTTATCACTTTTTAGTTTTTGAGGGCGGTTGTCTTTTTTTTGAAAAAACTTTTTTTCAGCCATGCACTAGTAAATGTTATTGCTTTTTCAACAGTAATATTGTTATAAGTTTGTCATATATGGTTTTACTATTAGCTAGCATCCGCGTAGACCATCGAGCGCTAGTTTAAAAAAGGCTTAAATAAAAACTGTTCTTATGACGAAACTATACGAACATTTGAAAATATTTTTCAGCCATGCATTAGATTATAAAATTCTAAATAATTTGACGTCAATATCTTGTCTACCAAATGAACACATTATCGTTTTATTGTCCGTCGGAAATCATCAATTTTGACTCCAGCATGGTTCTAACCGTGGTTCTAACGGATCAACACTCTTAAGAGATTGGGTGTCAGATTTTCTAGTTTCTGAGTAGGTACCTATAACGACCTGATACTTATAATCTTCTAATGACTAAATATTATTGCACTGAGATCGAAGTATTAAAACTCCAACCACCTTCTTGCAAAGTCCAAGCTTAACACTTTGAGCTTATTGTATTTAAAACTTATTCCGACGAAGGTAAACTCTATTTTTGTAATAAGAATTTTAATTAAATCCGAATAAAGTTTAAAATACAATAACTGGCTTAAATGTTTAAGCTATAAGTTAGAACATGATCTTGTCTTAAGACAGCAATAGCGCAACAGTATTTAGCCACTTAGGCGTCGCCTTGTGTTAGTAAAAAAGGGCATAGTCCTAATGAAAACATACAAGTCGTATGTTGAGTCAAAGCTCCAAAGTCTTGAGCATCGACGCCGAGTTGCTGGCCTGTCGGTTTTCTATTGGTAGCATTTTGGGGAGTGTGCTACGGAATTGCATAATTTAATTCCGCCGAGCCCGTTAACAACAATCTACTCATTTTAGTACTATTGTTTTTAGTGTCTCGTAGATGGTGTGAAAAGTAGAGTATGCTCCTCGGGGATAAAGGTGCCTTCGTCTTGGGCGACCTTGAATCCCACACTGCACTCAGGATTCTTGTCTTAACTCCCTCGCTTTGCTCGGGAGTTAACTCTAAACTCCCTCGCTCCGCTCAGGAGTTAACGATAGAATCCTTCGTTTTGCTCGGGATTCAATACGGCGCCCGCTACATAAGACATTACTTTATCCCCTTAATGCATAATCTACTATTTTTTCTTGCTCCTTTGCTGCTTTTTTCTCATTAATTTTGTTGCGGGATCCAGGACAGGTGTATCGTTCCTCCGGGGCTCGTCGAGCTTCATTGCCTCGGCGTTTTTCTAGTGTTTGTCACTGTTGATTCTGGCTTACAGGTGTTGCAGCGGTTTGGGAATAATGCAGCGGGCCTGTCCTAATAAAAACTTTTTTACAAAAAAGACAACCGCCTTCAAAAAGGAAAAAATAACTTTTCACACCACCTGCTCGACAATGTCAAATTATATGTCATGCAAACCTAACCTAAAGTAAGTCATTTAAGACCTGGGCCTGTAGACAAAGTTCCTTATCTATAAGCATTAACGCCAACGGAAATATCAAATTGTATGCAGTTGACATATTTGCATCACGTGACATCGCGTAAGCAAACGTCAACTCCATACAATTTCATTTTCCGTTGGCGTTAACGCTTATAGAAAAGGGGTTTTGTCTACAGGCCCTGAGCTCTAGCAGGGCATTAATATATTATAGTACTGAATTTCTTTATGACCCGCTGGTCATTTATGTGATTTGAATTTGGAACATAAAGTAGAAATAGCATACGAACATTCACCATTAAAATCTGCCTCAGATTATGAAACAAAAGGCAGATAGACCGCGCGGAACACTGAGAATGAAACCAAAAAAGCAAATACAAATTCAAAAACGAATAACTACAACGCGCTTCGTTCTGTACTGACACGAGTCAGTATAGCACGAAACGACGCATCATTAAAAAAAAACAAATGAAAATACAAACACAAATTCAATATCGAAAACAATCATACACACACACATTAAAAAGAGGCGCGAATCTCAGATTATTAAACAAAAGGCAGATAGACCGGTCGGAACACTGAGAGTGAAGCCAAAAAAGCAAATACTAATTCAAAAGCGAATACTTACCTACAATCTCGTGATTGTATTTGCTTTTTTGGCTTCACTGTCAGTGTTCCGCGCTGTATAACTACCCTTTGTTTCATAATCTGAGGCGCAAGTACTGAAAATTGCTTTGCTTTGTTATACAACAAATTACATATCAGCAAATTCTCACAAAAATGTCGAGTGACAATAGTGATTTGACTCCGGAGTACAATAAATCCGAATTTAAGCCATTGGTATTTACTATTGTTTTTATTGTCTCGTAGATGGTGTGAAAAGTAGCAGTCTTGGGCGACTTAAAATCCCACGCTGCACTCAGGATTCTTATCTTAACTCCCTCGCTTTGCTCGGGAGTTATCTCTAAACTCCCTCGCTCCGCTCAGGAGTTAACGCTAGAATCCTTCGTTTTGCTCGGGATTCAATACGGTGCCCGCTACATAAGACACTACTTTATCCCCTTGATGCTGATCTACTATTAAATTCGCAAGTCGGCAGCTTTAGTTTTGTTTGTTGTTTAGTATTGCCACCGACTTGCGAATTTAAAGTTATTTTTTACTTTTCGAAGACGGTTGTTAAATATTAAAAAAAAAAAAAAATATACGTGTGGAATATTGAGAACCTCATTATTTTTTTTTAAGTCGGTTGAAAAAAGAAAATATGGCAGAAAGTTGAGGTCAGGTGCCTGTTCCAAAACGTAGGCAGATCACTACGGAAAAGACCGAGCAATAAACTCCACGGACACTCTTTTCAAACAAGTTTTTAAAGTGAGGTGATCATCCAGGAAAAATCCGAGTCATTCTCAAAGAATACAATTGTTTGCATTGCAAGGTGACCGTAACTTACTGAAGAGACCGTAACTTACGTTAAGTAAAACATACGATTATATGTGAATCGATTTATGTAGTAGTTAAGTGTAGCTTAAGTAAAATACGAGTATTACGCAACAGAGTAACATATTGCTTGTTTTAAGGAACAAGGCGGTTTGCAATACGGAAGGCAGGTGTGTACCATTCTAAAGATAAAGTCAAAATGTTTTATGCCCAGTCAACAAAGAGATAAGTGACGAGGGTATTCAGATATATACTCCATTTATAATAGCATTAGAAAAAAGACGCTCATAGAAGCAGGAAAGCAAAATATTTTATTTCAAAGTTAAGTTAAAACAATTTCAGTTAAACTTATTTTAACATCATTTTAATAAATAGATCTAAGATTGTACTAAATATGGACGTATAATATTATAAACAGACTAAAAGTCTTTTAAAGATTAGGTATCATTTTAAAGGTAGAATTACAATGAAACAAACAACGTTCCGGGTATTGTTCATCCCTGCTTCTGTTAGGTTTTTAGCATTGACATTGGAATTTTAAATTGGAATTAAATATACAACTAAATGAAAGCCACATAATTTTAGAAGATACATTATTAAAATAGTTACAAATACGCGCGACAGCTACTGTAAAAATAGATTATAATAAATTCGGTGTCTATCGTAAATTTAGCATGTTTATTGTACTTTTGTTACAAAGTGTGCATATAAAAATAACCTTTTTTAACTTTTGTCTAATGCTATTGTAGATGGAATATAGTTGAAGTATAATAATGCCATAATACCTTGGAAGTTGAGTAGGCCTTTGGTGTGGGACGCAACATGTGTCGACACCCTTGCGCCATCTCATCTTCCTAGCACGACTTGTTCTACTGGGGAGGCTGCTCCAGGTGCCGAAAACACCAAACAGCGCAAATATAAGCCTTCTTGGAAGCTATATTTGAGCCGTTTGTGGTGGAAACTCTAAGGCCATTGGGTCCGAGTGCTCATATTGTTTTTCGGGACATCACCAAGTGGTTTGTCGACTTCTCATGTGACCCGAAGACTGGTCTATTCTTGGGTCAAAGAATCAGCATTGCCATACAGCATAGCAATGCTGCCAGCCCGTTGGAACACGTGTCCCGTTGACAGCGATGTGGATGAGTTTTCGATGCCCTTTGAGCCCCTGCCTTTTTCTTGTATTTGTACATAATATTATTATTTCGATTTTTAAGATTTGCTATGCATTATATCCCTTTAGAGTAGAATTTTACTTAGAAACCGATGGAGGTTTTGGAATATGTGATAAAATAAAATTAATATAGAATAAACTCACACCTATTGGCTTCGTCTGCGTGAATGTCGGTTATCGCAAATACCTACAGACAAAGTCGTGAATAAAAAAGTAGCCTATATCGTTTCTTGTGGTTCAAACTTAGTCTGTACTTAATTTCATCAAAATTGGTTCAGTAGTTTAGCCGTGATACCGTTAAAAAAAACATATTCACTTTCGCAATTTCACATATTTAATATACTTGCTTGTGCCCGCGATTTGTGCGACACGTTTATAAATTATGGGTGGCCTGGCCTACCTTCCTAGATAATCCTCTTTTTATTGATAAAAATCAATGTAAATTTGTAACAATACACCTCATCACGCGCGGGCGCAGCGCGCCATGGCTCTGCGTCACTCGACCGTGCCCCCACCGAGCGCCCCCACCGCGGACCGCCGCCGCCCGGCTGGTCTTTATAAGACGGCCCCGCGCCATAACGCCAGTCAGTGTTCACTGCGCTCGCAGACAGCTTCAACCTCTCTGGTTGGACTGCTCTGGGAACCAGCTCGCCCACTAACTTGCACGTACTGTGTTTACGAAACATCTGTAGATACTTTGTTCGGAGTATATGTGAAATAAGTTAAATAAAAAGAGACATTTAGTATTTGTAATCAGTGTTTGAATTAAACCTGTTACAATCTGGCGCACAACGCGAGGCCGAATCCAGGCACCAAAGTCGAGAATTTGCGACCACTTCCACATCGGAACCTCAAGATGGCGATGACAAATGAACAATTCCAGCAGCTGTTAAGCACGATCCTGGCAAGCAAACGGGGAACTTTTGCGTCCTGCAGCAATGTCACGTATAGCGGGAGAAAGGATACGGATGCAGTTGAAGCGTTCATAGCTGCAGCGACTGTTTACAAAACGACAGAAGGGATTAGCGACGTCGACGCGTTACAAGGCCTTCCACTACTGCTTAAAGACGAGGCGGCAATATGGTGGCAAGGAGTGAAAAGCGGCGTATCGCAGTGGGAAGTTTTTTGTGAAAAACTACGACACACGTTTGCTCCTAAAAAACCAGCATACATGGTGTTTCATCAAATAACACATGAAACACAAGAAGGCAGTGTAACAACAGAGGCATTTATCGCAAAAAAAGCGGGCAATGTTTGCCTTGCTGCCACCACCAAAGCTTACCGAAACGCAACAAATAGACCTCATCTTTGCGCTAATTCGCCTCGAAGTGAGAAACCGAATGCCACGAGACTCGGTTCCAACATTCGATAAACTCTTAGAAACAGCACGTGGAATCGAGGAAACGTTGCAGGAATATGCAGTGAGCTCGAAATGTTCAGAATCCAGCGTAAACAACAATACTCAAGGCAAGAAAATCAAGCAGAAGTGCGCTTTCTGCAAAAACCCCGGCCATACAGCGGACGTGTGCAGGAAGAAGAAACGCGCTGAGAGCACTCTCCCCGTCCCTGTAAAGGAGGTGTCAGAAATTCAAACGCAAGCGCCATCTCCTTCTCAGCCAAAGTTTTCGTGCTACGGATGCGGCGCACCCGGAGTATATCGTAGTAGCTGTACTACGTGCAACAAGCACGCAGCGCCAGTCAAGAAGGAAGACGTTAGCTTCTGCGCACTCAACGTTCGGGCGGAGGAACGCGAACGACCGGTTGTATTTCTTGAAATTGAGGGGATTAAAGGAACCGCCTTCATTGACACATGCGCAAAAATGAGTGTTGCCAGCTACTCGCTATTCTTGGCCCTGCAAAAACGTGGATGCAGGTTTAAGGAACAATCAGTAGACCTGACATTAGCTGACGGCGTGAAAAAAAACACAAGTAGTGTTGAAGTGCACCGTTATGGCGGAGTTAAACGGTCGAAAGGTTCTAAACCCATTCATCATATTACCAGAAGCAAAGGAGAACAAAACTCTTCTTGGTGTTGGTTTCCTGCAGGATGCGGGTATCGTTATAAATATGCCCCAATTCACCTGGAACTTTATTGATGAACCTAACATGCATTATGAACTGTACTCGGAAGAGTTTGCCAACTTTGAGACCACTGTCATCAGGGAAATGACGGAAATACCAAGTCCAGTCAGTGCCTTATCATCAACCAAAAGTGAAGATTCCACTAGTATTGCATCGGTGATACTCACCCCTCCATCAACACCCCCGCTAACGATGGTACCAGCCGTTACCGGAAATACACCAGCGATGTCAACGCCGCCAAGTGGGCAAAACGGGGATTATAAACTGGCACCTATAGACCTGGCTGCCACGCCCCCATGTAAAAAAAGGTCACGCCTGTTTGATGGATACTCTCCAGGGTTCGACGACTTCATGTTGCGAGACGCTCAGATAAGCATTCACCGAGCAGACGTCGAATTGTCCCCACAGAGTGCCAGCTTGTTTGATGCCAACAACTGGGATGTGCGCATTGACTCCAACGATGTGGTGGCACATATAACGGATACCCAGCACGAGCAGTTGAATAAGCTCTTACAAAACAACTGCCACGTCTTTAATACGAAGAGTGAACCTACAAAGTTGATAGAACATATTATCAAGACAGCAGATGAAAAGCCAATCTCAGTCCCGCCGTACAGACTGTCGCCACCCCGTAAAGAAACCCTACAGCATGAGATTAAAGTAATGTTGGAGGAAGGGATCATTCAACCGTCCACATCTCCCTGGGCTGCGCCTGTAGTTATGATTCCAAAAGCAAACGGAAGCGTCCGTGTTTGTGTGGATTACCGTCGTCTCAATGCAGTAACCGTACCCGATCCGTACCCTATTCCAAGGCTTGATGACCTCTTACATGAAGCGAAGCCAACGCCCTTCATGTCACTGTTAGATTTGAGAGCTGGATATTGGCAGATTGGAGTACGCAAAGAAGACCAAGACAAGACAGCCTTTATCACGCCTTTTGGCTTATTCAAATTCACTCGAATGCCATTTGGGTTGCGGAACGCTCCAGCTACATTCCAGCGATTAATTGACCGAATGCGCGTAAGCCTACCGACTGTAAAGCTGCTAGCATACCTAGATGACCTAGCCGTTTTCTCTGAATCGTTCGAACGTCACTTGGGAGATCTGCAAGAAGTTTTCACTAGACTTACAGAGTTCGGTCTAACAGCAAATAAAGAAAAATGTAGATTCTGCTGTTCGTCTATGAAATATTTGGGTCACTACATTACACCGGAAGGGCTACAAGTGGACCCCGAGAAGACTACTGCTATCGTGAATCTTCCAACCCCCTCCAGTCTGAAACACCTTGTTAGTTTTCTGCAAACTTGTTCCTGGTATAGAAGGTTCATCAAGGACTTTGCGAAGATTGCCGAGCCTCTGACTCGCTTAACGAAAAAGGATGCCAGCTGGGAATGGACGGAGGACCAACAGAAGGCATATAATGAATTAAAGCATCGTCTAACGACCACTCCAATACTAAGACAGGCTGATGCAACGAAACCGTACATAATAAAAAGCGACGCAAGTTCGTATGCGATAGGAGCAGTTTTGGTCCAGGGGGAGGGCGAGGATGAGCACCCAGTCGAGTTCGCCAGTCGACTTCTGACATCAGCTGAACGTAATTACTCAACAACAGAAAGGGAAGCACTTGCTTCCCTGCTTGCTTGCTTGCTTGCTTGTATCCCCGGAACTTTGATACTGCCCAAACCATTGGGCAGTATCAAAGTTCCGGGGATACATTGAAGGTCTTCCGGTTACTATTATAACCGACCATCAAGCCTTGAGGTGGCTTATGTCATTAAAATCACCCACTGGCAGATTAGCAAGATGGGCCCTGCAATTACAAGCATATGACATGACCATTAAATATGCTCCTGGTAGAAGTAACGTCGTGGCTGACTTCCTTTCCAGACCGCCATGCGTCGCTGAAACAGTTCAGACTTGTGGTATTTGTACTGTAACCGTCGATGTACCTCTGCGGAGCCCTGCTGAAATAAGGGAAGAACAGTTGAAAGACAAAGGATTGAGCCATATTGTACAGGATCTGGAAAACATAAATAATGATGAGAAGGCTGTGTACTAGAGTAACAAAGGTTACTTGATGAACAATGGGCTACTCTACCGACACAGCCCTCATTCAGACTCCGACGAGGCGCAGTTAGTCGTACCTGAACACGAATGGGCCAATATCTTGAAGACTTACCACGATAGCCCCTTAGCCGGCCATTACGGATCAGACAAGACCCACCGGCGGATATCTCAGAGATATTACTGGCCTGGAATGAGGAAGTTTATCGATAGTTATACGAAGACTTGCCTGGAATATCAGCGATACAAATCATGCAATCAGAAGCCTGCGGGATTGCTCCAAACAACAGTAATGAACCAGCGGTTTGAGGTCATATCTTTCGATTTGTTTGGCCCATTACCCTCTTCACCTGATGAAAAAACCTGGATTCTCATTGTGGAAGATGTGGCAACGCGCTGGGTGGAACTCTTCGCCCTACACCAAGCTACTGCGGAAAGTTGCGCCCTGACACTCATCAATGAAGTGTTCCTTCGCTTTGGATTTCCTCGCCGCATGATAAGCGACAACGGTCCTCAGTTCGTCAGCGCTGTCATGCAGCAAGTCGCTTTTACCCTGAATATAAAGCATGCATTCACACCTGTATATCATCCCGAGACGAATCCAGTGGAAAGGAAGAACAGGGACCTGAAGCCACAGTTAGCTATTCTAGTCAAAGATAGACATAGGGACTGGCCAGAACATCTCCCAAGCATTCGATTCGCGATGAATACAGCAAACTGCCTCTCCACTGGGTTTACCCCAGCTTTCTTGACCTTCGGTAGAGACCTAAGGACTCCCGATGATACATCGCATGACTTCCGGAAAATTCTGCAATCTGAAAATTTCATACCGGAAATCACCCCAAAGCTTATGCAAATGGCCACTACCTTGCAAAAAGCTCGCGAGATACAAGAGCATGGGGAAGAAAGACGCAAGAAATACGTAGATCAACACCGCCGGGAGGATCCTAACTATGATACTGGTGACCTCGTACTTACGACTCTCCATTCAGTGAGTAATGCTACAAGAGGCGTCAGTAGCAAATTTGCTCCGCGGCGCGATGGTCCTTATGTTATCAAGAAACGACACGGCCCATCATCATACGAGATTGCGGATCCACACCATCCCGATGTTGTAATGGGCGTGTACCATTCTTCAGCCTTGGTGCCCTTCGTAACAAACTCCCCTGAGTTGCCCGCTCCTGTACAACCATTAAGGAAAAGGGGACGCCCACGGAAGGAGAAACCCGACGACAGTAGTAGCGGCAGACAAGCCCGGAAAAGTGGAAGACCCAAGAACGGAACTCCTACTCCTGGATCATCATCGGGACGACTTCAGATCCAGAGGGGGAGCCTGTAACAATACACCTCATCACGCGCGGGCGCAGCGCGCCATGGCTCTGCGTCACTCGACCGTGCCCCCACCGAGCGCCCCCACCGCGGACCGCCGCCGCCCGGCTGGTCTTTATAAGACGGCCCCGCGCCATAACGCCAGTCAGTGTTCACTGCGCTCGCAGACAGCTTCAACCTCTCTGGTTGGACTGCTCTGGGAACCAGCTCGCCCACTAACTTGCACGTACTGTGTTTACGAAACATCTGTAGATACTTTGTTCGGAGTATATGTGAAATAAGTTAAATAAAAAGAGACATTTAGTATTTGTAATCAGTGTTTGAATTAAACCTGTTACAAATTCGTTTAGTAGTTTCTGAGAACTACCCGAAATGACATTTCTAAGCGCGACGGGGATAATGATAATGAATATGGATTGTTAATAAATCATATTCTAACTACACGTAAGTAGTATTTGCAGTCGGGTCAAACATTGCTCTTCAAGTTTCACAAGGCCCAGAATGTGGGTCAAACATATTCCGCTTACAAAAAGCCATTAGTTTTCCGTATACCAACACACAGGATAGTTCTTGCTCTACCCGTGACCACACGATAATTAATTACATTCATGTTTAAAATGGAACGGTAGAGACACGTGTTACAGATAATTTATTTGTTTTTAATTCATTTTCATCCGAGTTTCTTTCTGGAGTGGCACGTGACTTTTTTTTTATGGCGCAAACCCGCCACACTATTCCTGTAAGCCAGAATCAACAGTGGCGACCACCAGAAAAGCGCCAAAGCAATGAAGCTCGACGAGCCCCAGAGAAACGATTCAACTGTCTTGGATCCCGCAACGAAATTAATCAGAAAAGATCCGCGGAGGAGTAAGAAATAGTTATTTGTTATACAAGAGTGCAAAGTTGCTTTTTAACCGCGTGTTCAATTTTGATGACCGAGCAAGCGAAGGATTCTAAAATTGAATCACGAGCGCAGCGAGTGATTCAAAATTAGAATCCTGAGCGTTAGCGAGGGAATCAAAAGAGCACGAGGTGAAAAATCTTTGCACTCGAGTGCAACACGTAACTTTTCATTCCACCTCAGCGAGGAAATGACAAAATGCAAAAAAAAAACGTTTACAAAGTCTGAGTTTTTAACAAATTAAAAAAAAGTTGTGTGATATATTCGGCACCAAAGAGGTAGCAGTAAATAGGTTTAATTTTTTTTTTAATTCACAAACTTAGTGCACACGATGTTCTAAATTCAATTTACTTTATCCTCTAGAGAATAAAAACGGCTTTTCCACTCAGATATTGAAGATAAATTTACTTTATCCTCTAGAGAATAAAAACGGCTTTTCCACTCAGATATTGAAGATTAAAAATACTCTTTCCGAGATGGTGGGATGAAAAACATATTTTCCACTTCCCTCCAAATGAAGCAGGAGACAAAACAGAACTAGGACAATAGGTTCAAAGGGACGTTTACAACTGGAAGAAGCCCAGTTGCTAAGCACCACGGATTATAATTGACATAATTAATGGGCTCTAAAAAGTGAGCTGTTACATTCAATTTGATTCCAATAATAGGTATGGGAAAATCACTTGAACGCACGGAAATTAGTTTTAGTTTCTTCAAGGTCTGTATAATAAACTGCTCCGGATGTAGCCTGGCACGTCGCTTAGTAAATTCCACACGGATCGATCAGTCATGGATCAGCTGTGCTTACCGTAGTTGGTCTGTGGTTGGGTGACCATCCATTTCAAACCGAGACTCTTCCCTGACTCGGAAAGCATGTAGAAACGTTGGTCCCGGTTGTCATTCGTAGATCTAACACAGTCAGAGGGCTAATTCACGTAATTTTATGACGCGCCGATGAAGTTGTAGTGCAGTTGCAGTTAAGTTCAAGTTTGAGTGATAAACGGTATTCTTGTAATCTTTGAACTGCGCGTAAGCTACGCATAAATTGCACGTCAACTGTACGACAGCCAAACTTACTTATGGTGTACCCACATAAGAGAAAAAATATTACTCACTAAATAATCGAATAGAATCGATTACATTTCAATGAATATGACGTTATTATAATATTAAAATAATACCCCAGTATAGATTTTAGTGCTTTTTCTTACGTCAAACGAATAGTAGAATACCGATCATGTTGCGTTCCGAAGCACGCACCAAAGGCGCGCAACAGTAGAATGCCGTTATTTCGCTCACGTCACGCGAACTTGACGCAAGCGTGTCTAACAGTAGTAGAGAATACTAAAAGCGTTGTTTTGATCGAACCTTAACTGCAACTGCGCTGCAACAGCACTTATTTAGTTACGTGAATTAGCCCATAGGTTTTGAGTTACTAAAGTTAGTGTTGTCTCTGTCGGCTTGTATACAGGATGGCATGACAATAGCACAAAAAAGGAGCATTGCAGAATTTGGTAATAGGGTGTAATAGTTTTTATTGAGCATTAATTATATTAAATTATGGCGCCACAAGTTGCCGATTTTGTCACAAGTTAGTAAACCAATATGTCAAATGGTGTTCTATTTTGGTTACATTTATATGCTCTTTAGTAGGTTTTTTTTTCAGTGATATGGTATATTTCATAGTTTCAAAATATTCTTATGAACTAGTATTACCAGTATTTTAATTTTTAATTGTATCGTCACCCCACCTTGTATATAAAAAATTCAGTGTGTACTTATGTACGCGCGTGAGAAGTTATACTTCTTCGAGTCACAAAATAGCAACGAAGGCAGTAAGTAGTTCAGCATGTACGTCAGAGATGGCGTTGTTTACAATTACTCCCGTGAGAATTTTGTGTGACGCTGTGCGCGCGCATCGTAAAATTTCACTCTCATCATTTTTTCATAACGCGCCTAAAGAAGTATAACTTCAAAAAAACTTTAGGCGCTGCCGTACTTCAGTATTCTCAAAAATAGATTTCGTAGATAGGCGGGTATGACGTAACACAATGAAAATATCCGATACAAAACATACAGTGGTCAGAGAAGGGTCCAAAGAAAATTTTTAACCGAATAACATAGAAAAAAACTAGTTTGATATTCCCAATAAAAAATATAGAAGTTGCATTTGGCCTCGAATATCTTTGTATTTTCAGTGAAATACTTTTTTTTTAAATCCTATAGAATTATCATTTTTTTAAACTTTAACCAGATAAATATTTAGTTTAATGTGTATTTCTGAATAATCAAAAGAACCATTATTTACATCGTCAACACAAAATATTCTTTCAATTTTCTACCTTATTCACGCAGTTGTGTGAGCGCGCCTTAATTAAAACTCTTATCAAAATGGATTGTTTTGTTGTTCGAAACTGAACTGAAATAAATAAATAATTATATGAAACCAACGTAAATGAATGTATCGGACTAGCGTGATTGAATTCATTTGTTTTCGACCATTTCATTAACGAGTCAATGACAAACTCATTTTGGTATCCGCAGCTTTAATTTGATCGCCCAGTTCATTTTAAGTATGTATGTATCTACATAAGGTATTTTCTTTTTTTTTTCACTTGTCTTGCTCTTCTTTTAACCTTTTTTTGTTAAATTGCATGTAGCGAGCCACAGCCAGCCAATATGCGGGCACGCTCAGCAGAATTGGTGGACGTATGAATTAGATTATTCCGTACCAACCTGCAGAGCGGCTCCTCCCACTGTCTCTGGGAACATGGGTTCACGGGCCGATCTGTATCCGGGCAAGCCACTTTCCAAGCGTTCATCGCATCAGTCAAGCACGGCACTTCAAAGTCAACCAGTGATGGAGAAAAAATTTTTTTGGTTAACTTTTCGGTGCTATGGACGAAGGACAGGAAGGCCGGTAAACTGACACTGGAAATTTTGCGGACGCAGAGACCACCAAAACGAATGGGCAGGGTGGCTTGTAGCCACGCTCGGTCATCCAGGGCCACATTTAAAATCGATGTTAAAGTATTTTTAATAATTTGATCAATTTTGTCCAAGAGGTGTGGCTGCTTCCACAAAGGTGAAGAGCGGAGGTAGTACATAAAATTTGGACCAAAACAACAATAATAATTGTTTTTTATTACACTATCATGACTATAGTAATGAACCGATTTTGATGAAATTCGGCACAGATCAAGAAAGGACATGACTCTTTATTTATCCCTTAAAATTCACGCAGACGAAGTTATACACATAAAACAAAGCGATTATTCTAACTTTGTTCTTCAATCAGTTAACATGGAGTTTTAAAACAAAATGGCGGACGTTTCACGAACACCGCTTGGGGTTATTAGGAAACATTTTCTTTAGACCAGTTTATAGGCCCACATCTTTGATACACATTATTTTAATTATTTAGAGCAATGTTATGAAACTTGAAAGATACATCGCTTGAATATTTTGTTGTTATTAAGAAAACGAAACGAAAATTAAGTTACTTTTGTTCGTGGCTTTGTTTGTTGGTGTGGAAAACGGGCCAAATATGAGTTGAACGGACATATTATAAGGCATAGCATATGAAGGTTCCGTACCACCGTACAATATTAAGATAAAGCAAAAAAACTTCGAAAATAAAATGTTGTATCGTTGGATTCCATTTAATTTTACGTTTATTACATTGTGGAACTTTAAAGTTCTTCTTTACTGGACGACCTTCTGGCATCTGACTCTTTACTTTGCTGAGCGATAGTTTATCTAGGTGTTAGTCAAAACATTCTGCTGTTAAAGCTTACTGACTATCAGTACAATAACCGAGTCCATATCCCACAGGCTGGTAACCTTGAGAGCAAGATCGAGGTCATCGTGGTATTATTAACTATTTCATCATCATCATCATTTCAGCCGAAAGACGTCCACTGCTGGACATAGGCCTCCCCCAAGGGGGGGTTTTGCGATAATCGCCACGCTTGGCAGGCGGGTTGGCGATCGCAGTATGGTTGTTAAAAATGCACAAAGAACGCTGCTGCCCATTCTCTGGTATGTCCCTTAGTCGCCTCTTACGACACCCACAGGAAGATATGGGATGGTGCTATTGACTATTTGTATGTATTTAATTCCTTATTTTCCATTTTCCAGGTGGACCTAAGCGAGAAGCCTTCATTCTGGAAGGCTCTGAAGCCACCAGCTAAGGACAAATGCGGAGAACTGCTGACATCACTGTGCTACCATCCAAGCAACAGTGTGCTGACCCTCACGCTACTGAAAGCACGAAACCTGAAGGCTAAAGATATTAACGGGAAATCAGGTGTGTAACAGTAGTGTTATAATTATTTAAGAAACAATAATAAAATAACATCCCATGCCGTTTTCGGCTAATGTGAGAAGCCAATTAGAATGTAATGCAGTCATCTGGGCCCCACATGAGGCTAAATATAGTCTCATGTTGGAGCGAATACAAAATAAATTTGTTAGATTTTTATATTTGAGACTCTATGGAGTATATCCTTTTTACCCGCTCATGTATCCAACCTTGTTTATATTAGGCATGGTGGGATACAACGAGCTGAGAGTTAGGCGTGAATTCGCACTTGTCTCATATTTATTTAAATTAATAAGAGGCAAAATATATAACGCCAACATAGTGGAGTTAGTATGTTTGAGTGTGCCGGATAGATATGTGTGGCGGAGACGTCGGCCTCAGCTGCTGGCTGTACCTCGTGGCCGCACAAATCTGTTGAATGAGGCGCCCCTGACGCGAGCGTTTCGCACTCTTAACCTTGTAGCAGACGAGCTAGACATATTTGCTTGTTCACTGAGTGAATTCACAAGGATAACATTATTTGTAATAAGTTTTAGGGAATAAGTTGTTATTATTAAGTTTACTGCAACTATTGCATTGGGTTGTACCTGTAAAAATAGTTGTGTGTGATGGTTATATAAATAAATAAATTAATTAAATAAATAAATAAATATCCTATTTTAGCACTGAATGTACGTGCATAGTGAGAACACGTCAAAATACCATTTAAGTAGTAATATTGTGCATTTGATGGTGGCTTGTTTTTAATGTTACCTCTCTTGGCATCGAGATCGGGATTCCTTTGGTCTTCATATGTGTAAATATTTTGTTGGAACAAAAGCCCTCCAGGCCGGTTTAGCTCATGCCAAATCCTCCCAGCGAGAGGGATCAATATTGCATATCTTCATATGTATTTTCTGAACATCTTAATATCTATATTAATACCACCTTGTTTCCGCTTGCCGTTCTTGAGTTCAGAAAAGAATATGCCCATTGCCACCCTTTCGCCAGGCAATCTTACAACGTGCTCAGACCACCGTAGCTGGCTGACGATAAGATAAGCCTCAATAAGGCTTTCGCCAGGCAACCTTACAACGTGCTCAGACCACCGTAGCTGGCTGACGATAAGATAAACCTCAATAAGGCTTTCGCCAGGCAACCTTACAACGTGCTCAGACCACCGCAGCTGGCTGACGATAAGATAAGCCTCAATAAGGCTTTCGCCAGGCAACCTTACAACGTGCTCAGACCACTGAAGCTGGCTGACGATAAGATAAGCCTCAATAAGGCTTTCGCCAGGCAACCTTACAACGTGCTCAGACCACCGTAGCTGGCTGACGATAAGATAAGCCTCAATAAGGCTTTCGCCAGGCAACCTTACAACGTGCTCAGACCACCGCAGCTGGCTGACGATAAGATAAACCTCAATAAGGCTTTCGCCAGGCAACCTTACAACGTGCTCAGACCACCGCAGCTGGCTGACGATAAGAGAAGCCTCAATAAGGCTTTCGCCAGGCAACCTTACAACGTGCTCAGACCACTGAAGCTGGCTGACGATAAGATAAGCCTCAATAAGGCTTTCGCCAGGCAACCTTACAACGTGCTCAGACCGGGTACACTACATAAATACGAAAAACTTTATTCCGAAAGTCAGAAATACGAATTTCAAAATACCGATTTTCATAATTCCGAATAGTTCAAAATTCCTAATATGGCAACTCCGATTTATCATTCATCCTATTTTTATAATACTAAACTTTCAAAATTCCGAACGTTTATAATTACTATTCTCAAAATACCGAGTTTCAAAAGATCGAATAACAAAAAGTCCGACATAATGAAAATTCCGAACATCAAAAATACGAATTCCGTTTATTAAAATTCCGAGTATTAAAATTCCGATTATCTTTATCGATATCGTGCAATCGTTTATCGTGCAAGCAAGCATGCAGCATGCAAGCAAGCATGCAGCGTGCAAGCAAGCATGCAGCATGCAAGCAAGCATGCAGCGTGCAAGCAAGCATGCAGCATGCAAGCAAGCAAGCATGCATCATGCAAGCGAGCATGCAAGCGAACATGCAACATGCAGCAGGCATGGTTTCTGTCACGGCTACGGCGTTGCGGGGCTTCGGCGGTACCACGCGAGCTTATCGTCGCAGATGGTATTCACGCTCACCACCGCAGCTTCGGCTTACTGGCCGGCTTCGCCGGCCAGCCTCAGCCGCGGCGGCGGGCGTTAAAACCACCTGCTCCTCAGCTCGCTGGCCGCCTCGCCCCTCCGCGCCTACGCGAATTTAAATTACACTCTAGAGGTAGGGCAGACAAGACTACGTGGAGTCGGTTTCACAGCAATTCATTTCTGTCATTAACTTTTGTAGCACAACATATTGACTTTTTAAGATTATTTTTGTTATTGTCTTTCTTTTTATACCTATATATTTTTGTTGAAATAAATTCCATAGAAAAATACACCGAATAAACAATATTTGTTAAAAAGTAATTCTACTGTTTGATAAGTTTGTTAAACAAAAAAATTTGATTAAAAATTCTTTGAATTGTGTTTCTGTGAAATATGTTTCATTCAAGTAAATAGTCTTTGAAACAATAATAGTCGAAATAAAAATACAAGAACCAAATATTATACGAAACATTTTCTGGGAAACGAAATTCTATGAAATTTCTGTCTGCGAAACAAGGGGGCACCATTTTGAATATATATGCGTAGCTGAATTGAATCAGAATCCTAATTTTAACAGTTTATTCGGAATATTGAAATTCGGAATTTCGTTTTTCGGACCGAGAACTCATCGAGCATTTGATTCTTCGAACATATGAAAATCGGAAAACAAACAAATCGGATTTACGACATTCGGTAAAATAACTTTCGTGATTTTAAATAATAGAGATTATAATTTTTAGGTATTATGAAATTCGGACTTTTGAAAATCGGAATATCGAAATTCGGAATAAAATATTTCGGAATATTTGGGTGTTCCCGCTCAGACCACCGTAGCTGGCTGACGATAAGATAAGCCTCAATAAGGCTTTCTTTTTTTTTTAAGAAATACTGATATCTTCATCATCTTTCTGCCCTTGTCCCTTGTTACTCGGGATCGGTGCATCATGTTCTTCTTCCATTCCGTCCTGTCAACCATCATGCTTTCACTGACTCCCTTTCCATTCATATCATTTTACACACAATCCTGTCTTTGGCCTTCCTCTCCCTCTTCATCCAGCTACATTAATATTCATAACTCTTTTGGTCACATGCGTTTCATCCCTTCACTTCGTATGCCCGTACCAAGGCAAACGATTCCTTTTCAACTTTTCTGTCTTATCTGCAAAAGATACTGATATACGGGTTGAAATTGGATTCTTTGGCGTTCTTCTGGGAATGCAAGGTTTCATGAAAAGGTTTATTTGACGTTAACAATACATGTAGGTATTTCTTGATTTTACATAGAAGGTACGCGTGTAATGTATTTCAAACAATTCTGGTGCCTACCCCCAAAGGCCTGGGCCTGCATTTTGGGGAATGGTGTTCAGTCGTCACCACGCTACACCAAAGCCGGTAGGAATTGACCACAGCCACCGTCTACCCCATAGATATCCGAGTCTACCCCAACGTCCACCGTCTATGCACCTGCCATGTTATCTCTTCACCACCCTTGGTTGACTGGTAGAGAATGCCTAACACATTAAATCCGCCTTTGTACCTTTGTGCATAAAGTGTACAGAAATAAATAAATCGAATTGTATAAAAGAAAGAAAGAAAAAGCATTGATTAGCCTTACAGGACAAAACACAAAAATAACATTGTTAAATTGTAAAATAAAACAATAAAAAAGTAGAAACAAAATTGGTCCTGTACTAGGCGAAAAGGCACCTATCACAGCATGGTGCTGTAACATTAAATAAAAAAACGTCACAGCGCTGATATTCTGATAAGTAGGGCCCAAAGTGAAACGACCAATGTTGTTAAATCATAATCTTGATCATAATAATAAGCAATGATTGAGCGAAACCTCGTTAACACCCAACACTCCGAAGCTGCAAAACTCTGAGATTGTAACATTTTTCAATTTGAACTTATTACACTGAAGAAGTCAGTTTTTATTGAGTTGACTACAATGGTCATCGCACATTACAACACTATCACTCGGAGATGGTAACGGCCGACAACGCCTCGATAATTAATACTATATTTATATAACTAGCTGGTTATCAGCCGGGTTAGATTTTTTTCTATGCGGACCATATTTTTTTTCTAAATTAGAATTACCCTTAGTTGCTTAGTTGCTTAGTTGCCTTATAACGTCGGCTTTGTGCCAGTGAAAGTACCGTCAAATTGGTCCAGCCGTTTCAGAGATTAGCTGGTACAAACAGACAGACTGACAGATAGACAGACATACTAGTGTATGCTCATTTATTCAAAGTAGTTTTTAATTTATAATGGATTTTATTAGAATTGAATAAATTAACTATCATTATTTTTTATTGCCTCGAAAAATGCAACCGTTAGCTGCTAGCTCGCCGGCCGCAAACCGTCACCTTTTTGTCGTTAAAAAAAAAATATTTTAACGCACACGATTTAAAGTTCTAATTTGAATTGACAATTATTCGGAGCCGTACTGTATCATGTGCGATGACTCTATTCCGCCCTTCCTAGGGTTGACCATAAATCAAGATACGGATCTAAGGAGTTCCAATTAAGGGCTGCTTCCATTTTCAACGGTAACTGGAGATTCTGGAAAATATTGCTGGAAGGTTTTTTATGGCTTAATGATCGTTTGGGCTAGGGCTGTGCTGCGTAAAAAAAATACCGTTTCTAAAAAGGGCGTTCGGCATTTTATTTTATTAACTATACCCTGTTCACAATAAGATTAGACATTTACAAAAACCTTCAACCTATTTTAACTTATATTGCGTTGGTAGCATGACAAATGGCAACTGCAGTAAACAGTTGTTATTGTAACCACTTTTTTGCCTCTAATGTCATCCTTAAGCCTACGGAACAGAAGTCAAAATCGGTTACAGGGACTGTAAAAAAGGTTTGTGTTTATGTCTAATCTTATTGTGAACAGGGTATAAGTCATTTTTATTTATTCTTTTTTACAATTTTGCAAGTATATAGCTATATTACGAGTAATATTCCTAGGGTAACAACAAAAAAAAAACAGAATAAAAAATACTGTTTTTAACATCACTGGTATATTTATAGGCGCGCCACACTACACAGTCGCACGATGCAGTTCATGCAGCGCAGGCCTCAAAACGAAAACTTGTAGTGAGGCTTATAAAGCCTTCAAAAATGACACTAAATTGCTAAGTTGTGCAAGAAGCACCAAGAAATATGTTTTTAAAACATTTAAAAAAAATCTGTTTATTTTATTGAAATACTATTTTCTTTCTCCAACCTGAATATACTGTATTTCTTGCAAAAAAAAGTCGGCAACCATAAATGTAGCTGCCATACCATGAACGAATAAACCTAGTTTTATCCTATACCCTGTTCACAATAAGATTAGACATTTACACAAACCTTTTTTACAGTCCGTTCAACCGATTTTGACTTATATTGCGTTGGTAGCATGACAAATGCCAGCTGCAGTAAACAGTTGTTATTGTCACCACTTTTTTGCCTCTAATGTCATCCTACCCTCCTACCTGACAGCCTACGGAATAGAAGTCAAAATCGGTTAAAGGGACTGTAAAAAAGGTTTCTGTTTATGTCTAATCTTATTGTGAACAGGGTATAGTTTTGTTAGAATTACTCAAGTCCGAACTATAATTAAAATAAACATGTTTTCGGCGATTACCCGTCTCAATCCAGGTTTATGTTGACTGGGTATTGTTAGAATTATTATAATAATAGTAGTGGTGCATCGTATTTTGTTCATTTGATATGATATTTGGGCTCACGTATAAAATGCTTGATTAGATAGCAGTGACATCTAAACTACCTTTTATTGTAAAGAGGAAAGATTTGTATGTTTCTTTGTTACGATTTAATTCAAAAACTACTGTTTCAATTTCAAAAATTCTTTCACCAATCGAAAACTACATTATCCCTGAGTAACATAGGCTATATTGTATTATTAAAAAATTAGGGGTCCTTACAGAAATTTCGTCGCGAGCAAAGTGCTAGTATTATATAAAACCAATTATTTGAAAGTTGATAATACAATTATATTATTTTTTCATAACACATATTTATATTCCTGACAATCTAAGAAGTCTCATTTGACATATTATCATATTTGAATATGAATCAACGATTAATTCGTGTTTTTGAGTGCATTTTTTTCAAAATAAAATTAAACTTGATGCATTTTTTTTATTTTATTTTTTATTTGCTTTTTGCGGCTGTGATATCACTGCGACCAGAGTTGGTCTATTATGATCGCCGCTTGTATTGGTTAGAGATCGCCGCCAAACCCTGCAGCTGTTATGAACTGCAGGATCTGCTTTGGGGCGATCTCCATTAGTTCATCCGGGCTTAACAGGTATTTGCCCAGATGATTGTTGCGCTTGTGCATTAGTGCTCCGCATTCCCCCAGAAGGTGAAGTGGCGTTTCATTAGCCTCATTACAGCGTCTGCAGGTTTGCGTAGCACTTAACCCCAGGTGGAACATGTGCTTGTTTAAGCAACAATGTCCTGTAGTGGCTCTAGCTACAATGCGCAAGTTGTTCCTACTGAGTGCTAGGACTTGGTTACTAAGCCTTCTGTCATAGGCTTTGATAAGTGCTTTCGAGTGTAACATGCCCGGAGACTCCTTCCATAACTTTCTGGAAGCTTCGAGGCATGCTTTAATCAGGGTGCTCTGAGCTAGGCTTTTCGGTATACCACAGAAGGGCTCCGGACCCTGGTTGCGTGATATGCGCCCCCGCCCTTGCAAGCTCATCGGCACGTTCATTGCCAATAATGCCTGCATGCCCAGGCACCCATCTTAAAACTTGATGCTTACGAATGATACTCGTAGTTATAGTATATGCAATGGGTAACATAGTAATTAATTAGGATTATGAATTTTATTTTTCAATTTCTTACGTACTAGTAGGAAAGAAGAAACGTCAAATGGGACTTCTTACGTTGTCAGCTTAGGAATTAATTCAGATCTCCCTTTTTTTGTGTCATTACATTGTCATGTTAAAGACCGCCTTGAGAATTCGAATGACTTTCTAAAAAAATCTCTCAACGCGTCATTACATATAATAATATTATTCTCCTGGATGATTTCGGTGATAGTGGCCAATCTCAATGAAGATCAGCCAAGTACGCAGAAGATATTATAGTGCACAAGTGTGTGCGCAAACACAGGTGTACTCCCTCTTCTCTCACTCTCATAGTCCGGTGGGACGACAATCCGACACGACCGGAGAGAGATCAGGCGCAAGACCAACGGCTTTACGTGCTTTCCGAAGCACGGAGGTGTCATACCACCAAGTTCCAAACTGAGAAAAACATCTCATCCCTCTTGGTCTGGCATTAATGCTGAACTGGGGTGTGATTCTGTAAGACCTCATTCTAAACTTCGTATCTGAATCCGCTGTGAGTTTCTTGATTGGCATCCTAAAAACTCGGTTGGTAATTCGAATTTCGAATTTACACTAGCGCCACCCTTGCGAGCGTGTCAGCGAGTTGAACTAAATTGCCAGGGAGATTTTGACAGATCGTAGATTTTGACGTAAGAAGTGGCATTCTGTAAGGTTATTTCCCCGTCACTTCGACGCTCACTTCGCACTCGAACCCGATTCAAAGTATCAAATATATCAAGGTCATTTAGAACCTTATGCGAAGTGAGAGTGAATAGCGATGTGAGATGCGAGTTGTTGTTTGAATTTTACAGAATCGACCTACTTGGCCTGTTTGACGCAGCCTGTGGGGCCCACAATAATGTTTTTTTTAAACATTTCTTTTTTTTTTATTGAATAACCTTTTTTTAACATTATTTTTGAGTGCACATGAAAACATTCCAATTTTTCATTTTTTCTATTCTTTCAAATTCTTAATGGAAGAACCTAATCAAACGTTTTACCCTGCCTGGGCATCGAACCGAGGACCACATGCTCAACAGTTATGCAACAACAACAACAGCAGCTGTAGTCATCAACTTAATTACTAATTAATTATACCGCAACAAAACATTTATAAAACGCTTGGAATTTGTTCCGGAATTTCAACATACTTTGCACAACCCTAACTTGAGGCGAATGAATTTTATTCCCGGAGAATTTTCATGAGAAAATGTTTAATAGATTACCGTCAAGTTCATTAAGATTTTTATTATTGAAGGCACTTTTATCTTTACAGTACTTTTATGGCCGTCAATTTTTTAATATCAAGGTACTCGTAGTATTGCTATGATTGTTCCTAAAAATAAAAAATAGTAGCATTTTTAACAGATTAACAGTGAAATTAGAATGCAAACGTTCCTGGCATGTGTCTCAGTTTATTGAAACACCTTTTGTTGATTCATGTGTAATGTTATGTTACAACCGATCCCATCTTTCAATTTCAGATCCCTACGTGAAAGTGTGGCTGCAATTTGGCGACAAACGCATAGAAAAACGCAAGACCGCCATCTTCAAATGCACCCTAAACCCAGTCTTCAATGATTCATTTTCCTTTAACGTACCCTGGGAGAAGATCAGGGAGTGCTCCCTGGATGTCCAGGTCATGGATTTCGACAATATCGGCAGGAATGAGCTGATTGGCAGAATATTGCTTGCTGGTAAGTTGTTTTTGTCATTGGAACCGCATTTCTGGTATTCTAGAGACCTTGCAAATCACAGATATAGATAGACCCTAGACAACGCAAGTATCACGATCTGTATGAAAACCAAGCGTGCCATTTTTTGACTACCTATTATGAGGTCACAATGATTTGTTTTTCTTAAATTTGGTATTACCAGGTATTACTGAGGCTATTAGATTAAAAATAATTATTTTTTAAATTAATTACGCATAATATTAATCACAAAATGACTTACCGATGGAAGGAAAGGTATACTTTATTTTTTTACTTACGATTTTTGTACGTAAGCTAGGCACGAAACTAGGCACGCGAAGTAGTTGCTTTTGCGTAATCTAGGTCTATCTATATCTGTGTTGCAAATGCATCTTGCTATCCTAGAAACAAAGTTGTAACGTCCCATGAAACCAAAACACAGCAACGCAGCTTTGTGACAGGGTACCCCAGGAGGGTGGTAGTGCACCCCAGGACAAGCTCCTTTACAAAAAGCTACTACTGAGGTCAATGGTCTTCTTATAAATGGTCTCCTTGTACAGTAAGTATCCCGCATAACCTGACCCTTTTTATGATAGCCACACACGTAACGATATACTTGCACAAAGGACTTACGAGTTTGCATTATAGTGCGTGAGTTGAATTAGCGCAATTTAAGTATACGACCAGCTGGGCACAACGGTACCACGCTGAGTTCATCATCATCATCATCAGCCAAAAGACGTCCACTGTTGAACATAGGCCTCCCCATAGATCGCCACTACGAGCGGCAACCTGCCGCTTGCATCCACCGGTTACCCGCGACCTTGACAATGTCGTCGGTCCATCTGGCGGGAGGCCTACCAACACTGCGTCTTCCGGTTCATGATCACCACTCGAGAACCTCTCTTCCCCATCGGTTATCGATTCTTCGAGCGATGTGGCCTGCCCATTGCCACTTCAACTTGCATATTCTGAGAGCTGTCGGTGACCTTAGTTCTTTGGCGCTGACTTGTGCTCATCTAAACTGGCACAAGTATGACGTGTGTGGTTACCATTCGAAGGAAGAAAAGGGGTCAGGTAATGCATGTGAGAAAGCTTTGAGTACAGTTAAACCATAGCGTCGATTCCATTAAACTTTTGGAAACTAATATGTCGATTCGCACGATGTGCACCCTTGCGCCCTGCTCCTTTTGATACGTTTTCACAAGGATGATGAAATTGATACCATCGATAGATGGTTGACTATTCAGTACTGATGGTTGACTGGAACAGAATATCTGAGGCATTAAATCTACCTTTGTGAATGAAGTCTTAATTATAAAATAATTCAAAGCAAACACAAGGTTAAACTACAAAATGTCATCACTACGTAAGTGGCTCGTATCTGCAACTAACTTGGAGTCAAAAGATAGCCCTAGCCGTCGTAAGCTGGCCAAAAAGATCAGGTTACGGTACCATGTTATTTTTAGCCTATTCTTGTCCACTCCTCAGCAAAGGCCTCCCTCCATGCCTACCATCTTTCTCAATCTTTCGCTTCATCGCTTCATACCTCCACTTTTTGAGGAATCCGTCCAATTCGTCCCGCTATCTCCTTCGTGGCCTGTCGCGACCCCATTTTATCTCAGGGCACCAGTTCTATGTTACCTGAGCCCTCAGTTTATCCTGCCCAGTCAGATTTTCATGTCCTGCCCAGTATGATTTAAGTTGGGCAGCCATATGAGCCACTTCTGCCATCACTGTTTTAGACGGTTTACCAATAAAAAAATGGGTTTGAAAGATAGCAGCTATAGCTTTATCTAATAAAACACGTTAAAATAAGACTATTTAGAGTATTGCGGTCAATAACTTAAGAGAAAAAAGACTTAGCCAAAGGCAAGATACTATTGCAAAGGGCCTTTACCTTAGCCAATCAAACGTCTCTAGAGCCAGAGAGATTGCGTACCTATGCTGTAACACCGTCGGGACCACTGATTGGCTAACATTGCCTCGCTTTGGTTGCTTTATTGAATACCAATAAAGTTAAATATTAAGGACTATATTGTCGGTCACGCTTATTATGGGAACCGTCATCATCTGCTTAGCCATTTGTCAACTATTATGGGGTCGGCTTCTATCTAACTAGATGCAGTTGAATACCAGTGTTATAATGGAGCGACTGCCTATCTGATCTCCACTATCAAGTTGCTGAGTAACGCGATACTCGTTGATAAGACTGGTTGTCAGATTTTCTAGCTTCTGACCACTACATATAACGACTGTCAAAGATCTACGAATGACAGCCGGGACCAATGTGCTTTACGTGCTTTCTGAAACACGGAGGGGTCTCGGTATGAAATGGATGGTCACCCATCCACAGACTGACCGGGGGAAGCGTAACTTAACCATCATGACCGGCTGATACGTACGGTTTTTACTTAGCCACGAACCCCTCGGGATAATAATAATACAAGGTCAAAAACACTTCTTTTATTTAATTTATTTGTTTATTAAACTTTATGCACATAAAAAAAAACACTGTACAAAGGCGGACTTAAGGGGCTATTAAACGACTTTTACAGATTTTAAACTGACAATCACGTCAAAATGTGTAGTGTAAATGATTTGAAAAAAAATATATGTTAAACTAGAACATTCTCTTAATCATATAGTAAGTGAATATTTTTGATTAAGTTCATATTAAATAGTTTAATTAACTCGTGAAGTTGTGTCTGACGCGGACAAAACATTGAGAATCACACAAAATCTACCAGGTACGCCTTTTTTTAATTTTGAGAGATTACTACTTTTATTTAATTTTTTCGACTAATCTTTGAGAGTTTTGAACGCAGAACTGATGCAGAACGGACGCAGTCTGCGTCCAAAACTCTCAAAATTTAGTCGAAAAAATTAAATAAAAGTAGTATTCTTTCAAAATTAAAAAAAGGCGTATACTAAAAGATAGATAATAAAATTGTCTGTAAGATGGTGTAAGTTTCGTTTAATTATACTTGGTAGATTTTGTGTGATTGTCAATGTTTTGTCCGCGTCAGACACCACTTTACGTGTTAATTAAACTATATAATATGAATATAATTAAAAATATTCACTTACTGAATGATTAAGAGAATGTTCTAGTTTAACATATATTTTTTACAAATCATTTACACTGCACATTTTGACGTGATTGTCAGTTTAAAATCTGTAAAAGTCGTTAAATAGCCCCATAAGGCCTTCTTGTATGTTTCGGGCGTTTACAACCTTTTTTTAAAGTTAAACTTTAAAAAAAGTTTCTAAACGCCCGAAACATTCTTGTTCACTTCACTTCTTTTCACTTCTTGTATCTTTCAGGCATTTACATTTTTTTCTTAAGTCAAATATTAATATGCGTATCTCGTATTTTTCAGGCAAAAACGGTTCGGGTGCAACAGAAACAAAACACTGGCAGGACATGATAACGAAACCAAGGCAGACCATCGTCCAATGGCACCGTCTGAAGCCCGAGTGAACGGCATTTCACAAAAAAAATAAAAAAAAATACAAAAAACGTCATAAGACTGAACGGTTAACAAAATTTAATGGCACACCAATCTCTCTGAGCTGTCCTTGTATTGGCGTTGTGCATATCTTTTATCTTTTTTTTTATTCTTATCTTTTTTTAGTAAAAAAAGAAAAGTAGGTGTTCTTTTTTGTCTGTAGCAACCAATACTTGTCGGATTTTATTTTTTTTCTATTTGTATTGTTTTTTTATATAAATTGTCAAAACTTTTACATTGCTTTAAGTATATTTATTTTTATTGATTAAAGTACAATATTCTTGTACCGTAATAACCTATTTAAAAAATATATTTGTTATTACAAAGACAAGTTTATGTTTTGCAAAGCACTTAATTTTTTTTTCACTTATCTCGTTCATCTAAGCACACGCTACTTCTCGAATCTTGACTATCTTTAAAAGAAAAATATTAAAATGATCTAAAATTAAAATCAAAATTGGTGATATTTCAAAAAAAAAAGAAAAATCAAAGTGTTGAACATTAACTTTTCCTAAATAATAAACTAACTTGAAATGCTGTTCATACAAAGTTGTACTACTTAATAACATTTTTAACCGACTTTAAATAAGGTACTCAGTTCGCCAGACTCTTATTTTATATATGACTCTTATTTTTTTTTTTATGTTTTTTTTTTTGTTTTTTGATGTTTTATATATGTTCGAAAACGGCTGGACCTATTTAGAAAAACATTTATTTGTTTGAAAGTGTATACTTCCCAGGTAGCCCTATTTTTATTAAGTCAGGATCTGATGATGGGATCCTTGAGAAATTGAAGAAACTCTTCAAATATACAGCACATTCAGCGATGCTCTGCAATGACCCCCGACATGGGGGTCATCGCATTTTTTTTTCATTAAATAGATGTCTTGATTTTTATGTCACAGCATTTCCTGTTAGTTTTGAATCTTCAAGCTATATTGACGTTTAACTTAATAAGTAATGGTTGGATGATGAATGTTAAGAATTTTAAAAATATTGTTAGAATTATAAAATTAATTGTTAAAAATGTAGTAATTATTACGAAAAGTCGGGTTCACATCGCACAAAGACGAGTAGAATTTTTCTTTTGGTCGTTTTAACTTTTTTATTATAACTATATAATATTTTTTTTATAAAATAAAACGATTTCGTTTTATTTGACGAATTTCGACGAATATCATCGAACGAATTTGCTTTTAAATTGCTCAATTAAGAGTCAACAAATGAAAATAAACTTTTTTGTTAATTTGACATTTTTAATAATATTGTTAATTCAATTCATCTGAGTAAATATCAAACTGCCAAATTGTTACCTTTGAAAAAAAAACATCTGAATGCGATTTTTGAGAAAAAATGTGTCAAAAAGTTTGCTTACTGTATTGAAGATGCTTATTGAAGGAGTACAGACATTCTAAATTAATTGTTAAAAATTAAGGAAGAGATGCAAGTATAAGAGGCTGGTCAATTTTAGGTGAGATTATAAAGAGATGTAAGATGCCCAAAGTTGCAAGCCGTTCTTTAAAAAATCATCCAGCAACTTGGATATAGCTTTGTTTGATAGGTAGCAACGTTTTTGTTAAATATATAAAAAGTATATATATATATTATATAAAAATAATAAAAAATAGTATTGAAATGCTTGTTGTTACATGTTAAAGCTTACATCCCGTAAAAGTAGTTCGAATCGATGTTAAAACGTATTGAGAAATAATAAAAAATGTCATCAAAATCCAAAATATTGTATACATTTATAAAAGTTTTATAGAAATTAGCGTATTTATAGGTGTACCACGTAGTTTGTTGTTATAGGTGTTAGACAGTTCAATGTTCATAATAATTAGTTGCAAAAAACAAGATCTGTTGAACAAGGGAAATTAGTAAAAAAAAAATACCATTTTAACTAAACAAATCCTCTAACAGAGCTTCAAAAACCGATTTTAGTGAAAAAAATGTCAAGAAAACATAAAAATTAAGATGTAATTAAATAGTTTTAGAGTTAAATAAAAATCAAATGGGTTAGCGACACCGATACTTAAGGAAACGACTATATTAGTCACTTTTACTTGTAAATAGGCAGGATTACATTACTAGAACATGTTATAAAAAACTGGTTCCATATAAGTATTAGGAATTTGCCGTTTAAAAATCTTTCGACATAAGTATCGATGTAACTGGCCTAGAATTGGAACTTCTGACATGACACACATGAATCTTCTGTCAAAATTATGCAAATCAATGAATATTTATTAAAATGTACTAGTAATAGTCATACAATAGAAAAAAAAATCTTAATAAAAATCAATCGGTTCGTTGATATTTTAGTAAAATAGCTGAGAACTATATTTTTTACTCTCGTGTTTATGCGAAGATAAATGTCTATTTTAATGAGGTGGATAAAACCTCGGTAACGCTTTTTCAATTATTTTTGCTATGCATTTTATATTTGTGATTATGTTATTTTTGACTAAATGTACGCTAATGCTTATTATTAGTTAGGTGACCACTTAATCCCTAATCTCCAAATATATTTATTTTTCACAAAAAAGTGCTTCGGCACTTACTCCTTACAAGTTGTTGACAACTGTTTTATTACCCCATTCAGATAAAGAACGCTTAGAAAAATGGAAATTATCAAAAATTACGACAACGATTAATTTCAGCTGTTTTAAAACAAAAGCATATCCAGGTATTGGTAGGGAAGTAAAAATTAAAAAAAAAATATTGTAAGTATAAAAGAAAGGTCAAAATGAGAGGAATTATTCTAATAAATGTACATAACATAGGAAAATTGTATTGATTGTCGTCATGCAAAGTTTGAGCTAATAACGAAACGTATTTCATTAAAATTTACATAATATATCTGACAAAAATATTTTTGCATCTTCCGATTACTACCTCTGTTTTGCTTTTAAACAATATTTTTAACTGTTGAGTAGCATAATATTTTCCAACTCTAATCTACAAAAAAAAAATATTTTTCCAATATATAAGGTACTGCATTTTTATTTTTAACGAATAAGCCAGTTGATTGAAACAAAAAATACAATCTTGTAAATTAAAATATCAAATTATTATTGTTACTCTTCTTGGTATTCTAAAATATTTTAAGAAAATTAATAATTGTGTCAAATGACTGGTTTATTCCGCCTATTTCTAAGCTTTTCGATTTCAAAATCATTGTGATGTACAATTATAACATATCAATCATTTTTTTATTTCCATAGCCTTCAAGGAATATATATTTTGGTGAAATGTTCTAAACAAAAAACTATTTAGAATTAGCTCTGCGCGCGCATAATAAATTATTTTTTATCAATATACAGAAATCCTCAGATCATAATCTCTTGTGTAACAATGAGAATCATAATTGCAAAACATTGTTACTTAACTTTTTTTTCACTTTTTTTCTTTGAATTTGTTAACGAAAATATGCAGAATGTTGAACGAAAAATGGACGATTCTTTTTTGTAATATTAGTTAAAAACTTTGTCGAAGTTACCACCAAAATTTGTGACGCACGCATTTATTTTTAATCATATAACATTAATATATTTGGATGTTATCGTGTAATCGTAACAAAGTAATGTGGCCGAGAAAATGAGTTACATTGCAAAATAAATGTGTACTATATCGCGCTTATGTCATCCGCCATGTTTGTTGTGAAGCTTCGGGTTCTGTTCGTCAAAGATCGGCTCAAACGATGTAACTTATAATCGCGGTCTGTGTCTATTTTGTGCAATATAAATGTCATAAAATTAGGAAAAATGTGATTTTAAAAATATAGTTGATTATATTTTATCGTATAGTTAAAAAAATAATAACGTTTTAAAATATGTAATATCATGTAATGTTAAGGAATCAGTGTTTAGAATAGATGAAGTTAAAAAAATGTATTTATAGACTGTTACTTTTAAAAAATAAGGATGTATTCGCTTGGAAAACATTTTGTTTATAATTATTTTATTTATCGCATAGATGTCATTGTTGTGTACCTTATTTTTTTTGTATTTTTATGTTTTTTCATTATTAATTAAGGTTTTTAGATGTACGGTTCATTAAATTTATTATATTATACACGTATTATAAAGTGTTGACAATCATTAATGTATTGTGTATTTATTAATTGTAATTAAATTCATTATTCCCGAATAAAATATTGAGTTAATTACTGGTGGTACTTATTTGATTAAAAAATATTTAACTAGCATTTGTCCGCGACTACGTCCGCATGAATGTCGAGGATGTAAATGAAGTCGCGGATTGCATAATTTAATTCCGCCGAGCCCGTTCCATCATCGGACCACAAGACGTACGGCGATGAGCCACCGGCACACGGTGGACATCCCACCCACACGCACGAAACGTTTTGGGAATACATTCATTGTGCGTACTGCTAAGGAGTGGAATTCCCTGCCTGAGTCTGTGTTTCCTGATAGCTACAACCTGGGAGTCTTTAAGGCAAGAGTGAATAGGTTACTTCTAGGCAAGCGTGCTCCATCTTAGACCGCATCATCGCTTCCCATCAGGTGAGATAGTGGTCAAACGTATGCCTATCAATAGATAAAAAAAAAAGCCTATATTCTTTGTTGGGGTCCAATCTTAGTCAGCACTAAATTTCTTGAAAATTGGTTGAGTAGTTTAGTCGTGAAAGCTTTACAAACTCACTTTTACATTTTAGAAATGCTAATATTGCTACTAATATTATTATTAGTATGGATTGTAGGATACTTCTTACAATTATTTCACTTTTATCTCCACATTCAGTGCCACCGACTCGCCCTGCGAGTTCACGTTAATTTTATTCCAGTGACTCGCGTGGCGAGTTCAGTGATTTTCTGTCATATTTACAGAGTAGACTTAACACGATGTTATTTAAACATTTAAATGGTGGCCTGGATGTAAATAACATTTTTATATTTGGAAGAAAAAAAAAACATTCTGCAATGCCATGAACTCGCTAGGCGAGTTCAATGCCGCAGATTCTGAACATTTGAACGTCGTTAATACAATAGGATACTACTTATAATAATATGAACCTAAAACAGAATGAAAGTTTCACAAATATCTAGTTAGATAACAAATAAATTACAGTTTCATTACCTGATATGGTTCCACGTTAGATTTTTGATGTGGTGTTCACTGTATATTATGAATATAAAAGTACCAATTTCATCTAATATCATGATACTATAGTCAATGTTTTTCGATTCCACCCGATTAGCGATTTTTGATATTTTGTCTTACTACAGATGAAATATGAAAAAAGAGTTAAACAGTTTTTGATTTGATCCATTACAAAAATTAATCTTATCAGGTAGCTACTTATTGCCAAAGTTCAATTAATGTATTATTATTTTATTCTATTATTTAAAAATACACTGTTTATTAACTTCAGTTGTTCAGAAATACTATTCTTACAAAATATATCCTTAACAATAACCACTGTATAAAAGATTGACAACCTCTGGCTAAATTACGAACCAAAGTTAACTTTAATATTGTCCTTTGAGTATTTTGCCATGTTTTTAAGTAGAAATATACTGAACAATCATCAAACACTTTACTTCTGATCCAAATGTTACAGAGGCTGAGGCAGCCACAAAAATAACAAAAATTGAACTTTATCCTTACATAAGTTAGTAGTTAGTTAGTTAGTACAAAGTTAGTACAACGTATTAATATGTAAGTGCTGTGTACTCCTTTAAGTGACAAATCCACCATAATCCTAGCGAATGTTCGCCTCATCATATAATTATGTTATTAGTGGATAAGTCGTTGGAGTTCCTATAAATAAATAAATAAAAAATAAAAATAATGCCAGTGAACTCACCTGGCAAGTTCATTCAATTTACATTGTAGTGCCGGCGACTCACTTGGCGAGTCCAACGCTAAATGTATGCGGCATCCGCAAAGACATCATGAAAATCGTAGTGGCATTGTATGACGATAACCTACACTACTAAAGATTTTTTAAAACAATATTGGGTAGGTACCTACTTTGTCTTGTATTCACCACAAAATTAAAGGTGCGTACATATTATACAAGCTTACATTTTGATCGTTTTAATCCCTTGGACGGGTGGTTTAACTAACAAAATAGTATTCAGCGAGAGCTTGCACTGCATTGTATCTCTTGAAATAAAAAAAATAGCAAGTGATAACGTAATATTCGCAAAATGCATGAAACCGATAGTAGTTCCGCGAGTTAGTTACCTACGCGTACGCCGCGTCGACGTCGGTGCCTACCTAACTACCTACACTCCGCCCGATCGACTTTAGGTTATTGACTCGCTCAGCTGATCATGTTCACGTAAACAAATTTAATGATTCCAAATTTTCCTTTATACTTTTACGAGCTTAGGACCGTCATAATTACTTTGTGCCTAGGTTTCGAGACATACCTAATAAAATTTAAAAAATATGCTAAGGCGTACATGTAAAATAAGTCTTTACAGGCCTGCTAGTGATGGCGTATTTAACAATGTGGAATTTTTTACAATGATTTTAAAAAGGAAAAAGTTCTAATTACACGATTTAAAAAAGTTCTGTTACATACCTAAATCACCTTTGATTTATTTAACTTTCAAGGACACTTCGCAATACATAATAATTGTTCATAGAAATGTGTAGGTAATCAAAATTATTTACAACGATTAAAAAAAGAGTTCTGTTACAAACTAATAATTCATAAATTCTGAATCATCACTAAAGGGTCCTACACTTCACGATAGCGTAATAATTGTTCGCTATAAAGACGACGAGCCGCTTGGGCATCAAAACCCGCGATCGCGTAGAATTGCACCATGGCAACTCCAGGTTGGAGTACTCGTAATTATTACGAGACGCCATTACGTTCGCGCGACAAGGATATTTTTTAACAACGGCACACCGATGACGTCTTAGGAGAAACTATTAGAGTATATTCATCTATGGGAGAAACTGAATTGTTTACATGCGTGGTCCTGCGCTGCCCTTAGCGCGCGGGGCGCGCGCTTTTTGCATTGCCAATCAAATGGGGTTTGGGGGCGGGGTTTGGTCTAGGATTGGCTAATTTTTGTCTGGGTCTGTGTGTGGATGTGGTGTGTGTGGTGGTGTGTGGTGTGTGTGTGGGGGGGTGTGTGTAGACCTAACTTACATAATTTGGACGTGTTATAAAACACAACTTGCATAACGTGTTACTTAATCTGTACGCACCCTTATAGTACCTATAAGACATTCCTTCGTCATCGTCATCATCACTTCAGCTTTTATTTATGGGAATAAATATACCACCAAAAAATACTTGGTGAACACCAAATGTAGTAAATGATCACCAAATCTTAGTCACCAAATCTTAGGACCCTGAAGTCCCCCCTGGGGCGAATCCGACATGGTTAGGTTAGAACTGTGACCCCCTACGTCAGAACCAAATCGCTTTTTACAGTCCAAACTCATACATTTCTACAATACTTTGGTTAAATGTTGGTGATAATTTACTTTTTTTTTTTTTTTGTCATTTACTAAAATGACCTCCAAAAATAGTAATAGTACATAGTACATTAAAACGGGGTTAAATGTTAATGATCATTTACTATTTTAGGAGGTCGTTTACTAGATCTGGAGGTTCATTAAACATAAGCCTTTTTTATTTATTGTTTGATTTGTTTAGGGTTACAAACAATTGCCCCACAAAACCGTGTTATCGGTTTGACTGTGGGATATATAAAGCTTTGAGCTTGCTTATAGGTCCATTCCTTCATATTAGCAGAAAATCATATTCTTATACTTCCAAAAATTACATTGTTTCTGATCAACTGAAGATTACAAGGCAAGGAAAAAGTTAAAAATAAAACCACTAATATAGAAATTTTGTATTTTTTATTGAATAACTTTTCTATTTATATTTATGTTATCAATATCACAAAACATTATAATTAGGTAGGTATTCAAGTAAAAAAGCCGATGACTTCTAAAAACAAAACACGCTGTTAGAAAAAATTACAAAAAGAGTATTTGATTGCATTCAAAACTGTATACTCAAAATAATGAAAAAGATATTTTTTGTCTTTTTCTAAATTTTCCCAACAGCGCAAAATCACAAACAGCGTACTATAGATTTTTGTGTGAACAAACGCTTTCTATTGTCGCACAATGACTAAACCAACTGTTATCAGATTCATTTGTTAAAGTTAATAAAGAACAGGAAATAGAAATCTACTTTTGAACTCTTTTGTGACTCAGTCACACCAAAAACGTGCTTACAAACCACGAAAATATGTTCTGCATGACTGATTTACTAAAAACTGATAAAAATCAATGATCATTGAGTTAGATTTTTTACCCGCAAGGCAAGAAAAAATAGCGTTTTACAAAAAAAAGTTATAAAAAATAATTTTAATTAACATTTCGTGGTCACAACTTATCCCAGTCAAACAGAACAGTTACAAAAAATTTGGTATTTTTAAGGAATGTTTTGAGACCAATTTTATACGTTTTTCGCGATAAAAAAACGTATCCCGGGCATTTTACCTTCCCATCACTATAAAAATAACCAGCCAATGAGATTCCAGCATTTGAATTATCGCATGATACTTGACCAATCACGTTGCGTTACAGTAGTGTTGTCTGTATATTGTAAAATGCCCTGACTTCTGGTAACTTCTTAAGACTTCTTCTCTTCTTCCTCTTTCTTCTCCGGCACTGGGGGAGGAGTGGGGAGTTCAGGGAACTCCAGTTTCACACCTTCTTCGCACGTGAAGATTGGACAGCAGCCGGGGAAGGGAGCGGTCTTGTTGGTCTTGTCTGAAAATTAAGAAAAACATGATTTAAAATAGCGAACTTTCATGGTCAATATCTCTCTTTATCTTAATAATCGCCGCGTTATTTTATGAAGAAGAATCAAATCAAATCAGTTTATTGCAAACATGTAGTCCCAGAGTATGTAGATCATTTTGGTGTCACAAGTTTCGTAGCTGGGTATAATGATCATTATTTAAGGGGGAAGTGATGCCTATATTTTTCCTACAGACATATTTTCAAGATATGTAACTAGTGACCTGTCTCAGCTTCGCCCGGGTGCAATGTATTTTAAACTATACGTATAAACCTTCCTCTTGAATCACTCTATCTATTGCTCAAAACTGCATTAAAATCCGTTGCGAAGTTTAAAAGATCTAAGCGTGTAAACAGCGGGAGCGACTTAGTTTTACACTCAAAAATCTTTGCAGTCTAAAGGTTTCGGCACCATTTTGTTTTATTAAAACAAAAGTTCCGAGTATATTCATAGTTTCTTTTTTAAAGGAACAATAGGTACATGCGTTACAAAGTGAAGATTTTGAAAGGGAAGACAGTGGCAATGTTGCCAATGTTATAAAGTATTTTGCAGTGTTGCCAATATTTTAAGTATTTTGTTAAATGTTACAAACACCCTAATACTCACTATTTTTTTCATTATATAATATTTGCACCAAATTCCAACTAATTCCACTCAGCTGTTAAAACGTGAAAAAGTAGCAAACATCCATCCATATATTCTAAATATGGCTACCTACTGGGCCCAAGTAGTCTAACAAAAAAAAAACCGGACAAGTGCGAGTCGGACTCGCCCACCGAGGGTTCCGTACATATTTGTAGGTACATATCCATACTTCCATACTAATCCATACCTACTATCCATACTTTAATCTACTTAATATTATAAATGCGTTTTTTGCGACATAAACGGCTGTATCTTTTTTTCACGTTAAAAAGATGGATGGAGGATGTGGATTTAACATAGAGGGTTGATTTTTTTACAGCATCAAGGGACCGTAGACTTGAGTTTATGGTTTTAATTTCAAGTCGATACCTTCACGCATTCCCAAGATAAAGGGTCTTGACAGACAGACAGACGGACAACAAAGTGATCCTATAAGGGTTCCGTTTTTTTCCTTTTGAGGTACGGCACCCTAAAAAACATCGATTCGAAAAGAAGAAGATCTCTGATTCTCAAAACTTCATTCACAACTTCACATCATCATCATTATCATCATGTCAACCTTTCGAAGCGCACTGCTGGGCATAGGTCTCCCCCAAGGAGGGAATCAGCCATAATCACCATGCTTGGCCGGTGCATATTGGCAGTAGGTGTTATGGCCCATCCTCTGGTCAATATACCTCTGTCGCCTTCTACGACATCCACGGGTAGAAATGGACTGGTGCTATTCGCGACCGGCACCACACGGCAAAGTTCTCGCGTAGTAGGATCCAATTAAAACTTATCATCACTTACCAGTATCAAGTTTACACTTAGGGTTGGCCAACGGCAATGGGCCACAGTCCTCAACCAACTCCAAGAGCCTGGGGGGCGTGTCTTCACTGACGACGCAGGTGCTGCGGCCACAGAAGGGGGCTAAGTCCCAGGTGTTGCCGGGCTCGACGGTCGCGCAACGCGTGGACGCGAAGCACATGCCGGGGAAGTCTGGAATGAAGAAGGTAATTTTGAGAATTTTGCAAGGTGTAAGTTTTTGGTCGAAAAGTGTAAGTTATTGGTCGAAATGTGTACATTTTTGGTCGATGAGTGTACATTTTGGTCGAAATTTTAAAGTTTTTGGTCGAACAGTGAAAGTTAAATTAATTACTTATTCTGTGTATGGGATCGTGTCTGAAAAATATTTCTATTTTACCATTGAAAGGAGAAAAGTGTTTCACTTGCTCTACATTAGAATCATTCTATATTAAAATTGGTTCATTCATGCCTAAATTTATATTTTTAAAATTAATAGAATAATTTGAACATACATTCATATACTCAGAAACATACAACACACAAGTAAGCAAAAATACTAGTAATGCTAATATTTTTATACATTAAACAAATATGCAGTCATCTCAGACATCTTACATCATTACAACGCAAATATTGATCTCGAACTAACGCACCCATCGACAAGATGTTGCTTTCTAACATTTACACTAGATAGCTAATGATTTCTAAATGCAATAAATAATGTTTTGTTTCTAATCATAAATAATTCCATATAAGTCCTCGTATACAATGTTATAGGCAATGACTATTGCTTTTATAAAAGTATGAACAGGTAAAAGTGTAAAGTTTAAAAAACAATCAACAATAACCATTATCGGCCAAGCCTAGTCCCAACTACATATGTTGAGGTTCGGTTTAAAGACATGTATTTCTCAAAATAGAACATTACGGTTCACTTACATATTGAGAAATGCAAAGTAAATAATAAAAGTAGTTAGGTACAGTATCTGTGACCACACACGGTTACACAAAGGAACAGAATTAAAAGATATACTAGGTGACAATTCGGTGTTAGTACTTCTTTCTAACGTATTCTTCTAGTGTTTTTTTTTATATTTAAACCAACTGTTACTATCAAACACATCTTCTGGTATTTCATTGTAAAGTTTTGCTCCCTCATATAGTATATTTTTCCTGCCATAGTTGGTTCTAGGTCTTCTTAATTCTATTTTGTCTCGTCGTCTTGCGTTATATGTGTAAGGTTTCTTTTTAAAGTTAAGTGGCGAGTGTGGGCCTTGTGTTATGATTTTATGTATTAAGGGGCTATTAAACGACTTTTACAGATTTTAAACTGACAATCACGTCAAAATGTGCAGTGTAAATGATTTGAAAAAAATATATGTTAAACTAGAACATTCTCTTAATCATATAGAAAGTGAATATTTTTGATTAAGTTCATATTAAATAGTTTAATTAACTCGTGAAGTTGTGTCTGACGCGGACAAAACATTGACAATCACACAAAATCTACCAGGTATAATTATCCGAAACTTACACTATCTTACAGACAATTTTATTATCTATTTTTAGTATACGCCTTTTTTTTAATTTTGAAAGAATACTACTTTTATTTAATTTTTTCGACTAAATTTTGAAAGTTTTGGACGCAGACTGCGTCCGTTTTGCATCAGTTTTGCGTCCAAAACTCTCAAAGTTAATTCGAAAAAATTAAATAAAAGTAGTATTCTTTCAAAATTCAAAAAAAAGGCGTATACTAAAAGATAGATAATAAAATTGTATGTAAGATGGTGCAAGTTTCATTTAATTCTACCTGGTAGATTTTGTGTGATTGTCAATGTTTTGTCCGCGTCAGACACAACTTCACGTATTAATTAAACTATATAATATGAATATAATTAAAAATATTCACTTACTAAGTGATTAAGAGAATGTTCTAGTTTAACATATATTTTTTTCAAATCATTTACACTGCACATTTTGACGTGATTGTCAGTTTAAAATCTGTAAAAGTCGTTTAATAGCCCCTTAAGATGCATGTTTTAAGTGTATAGAGTTGATTAATTTTAAGTATTTTGGTATCATTGTAGATTTTAGTAGTTGATGTAAGGTAGTGGTAGTTGTAGAGTGTTTTTATTGCTTTATTTTGTAGTATTTGTATATACTGGATTACTGATTTTGCTGCAGTTCCCCATATCTCAATGAGATATTCTATGTGGGTTGGCTTCCAGTCTAACCGGATGCAGCTGAATACCAGTGTTTTACATGGAGCGACTGCCTATTCTGACTTCCACAACTCAGTTACTGGGTAACACGATACCCTTTGGTAAAACTGTTTGTCAGTCTTTTGAACTCCGACGACACGGTTGGCGCAGTGGCTGAGCGATCGACTGCTGCGCAGCGTGTTGCGGGTTCGATTCCCGACCAGGGTAAACATTTGTGTGATGAGCACTTGTGTTTGCCTTGTGTCTGGGTGTTGATTATCTATATATGTATGTATTTACAAAAAAAAAATGTATTTGTGTATGTATATCAGCTGTCTGACATCCATAGTTCAGGGTCTCCCTAGTTTGGGGTCAGATGGCCGTGTGTGAAATTGTCCCCACATATTATTATTAAAAAAAAAAAGAACGTTTGACTACCCAGTAACGACTATCAAAGATCTCCGAGACACGGAGGGGTTTTGGTATGTAATGTTTGGTCACCCATCCGTTGACTGACCGCGGCAAGTCTGGCTTAACCGATGACCGATCGCTACGTACGGCGGTGTACTGCCCTTGCCTTATTAGGTAAACAAAATGAAATGCATTGTTTTTTTCATACACAAAAAAACCAGGCACACAAAACTTCACTTCGCAAATTCAATGCTATTCACACCAGCCAACAGAATGTGAAATACGCTATTCATTTGTTTTTACACAAATCACATTTGTATGGAAAAATTCACAAGCGCACGTCATTTTTTTGTTGTCACTGCTAACAATTGGGCATTTTGGAAACATGGCGCTGCGTTGGCGCATTCTGGATCAGGGTCAATGCGTGTGACTGTACCTAATGTCCATAGTATTGTATGGTACAATGTGTTGTGAAAGGCTTTGGAACAAAATATGGAAGCTTTTGTTAACGGTATATATTATGAGGTTTGCTTAAGGCGCCACTTTCATATGAAGTTGCAGGTACAGGGGTGTGATTCTGTAAGAACTCATTCTAAACTTCAAATCTGAATCCGCTGTGAGTTTCTTGATTGGCATTCTAAAAACTCGGTTGATAATTCGAATTTACACTATCGCCACCCTTGCGAGCGTGACAGTGAGTTGAACTAAATTGACAGGGAGATTTTGACAGATAAAGTATGAGATGATGTAAGAAGTGGCATTCTGTAAGGTAATTTTCCCGTTACTTCGCCGCTCACTTTGCACTCGAACCCGATTCAAGAAGAACCTTATGCGACGTGAGAGTGTATAGCGATGTGAGATGCGAGTTGTTGTTTGAATTTTATAGAATCGACCTACAGGACCAGACTTTATGAGACTATAATAATAATATAATATAATTATAATCATCATCATCATCATGTAAACCTTTAGACGCCCACTGCTGAGCATAGGTCTCCCCCAAGGGGGATTCAGCCGTAATCGCCATGCTTGGCCGATGAGTGTTGGTAATCGCAATAGGTGTTATGGTACTCAGAAGGACGCTGCTGCCCATCCTCTGGTCAATATCCCTCTGTCGCCTTCTACGACACGTGGTCGTGCTATTCGTGACCGGCACCACACGGTTTATAATAATAATACCTGCCTATTATTGTCTCAATGCAAGGCAAAAGTCTCTTCTCATACAGAGAAGAGACGTGATCAATGCTCGTGCATTGATCACCACGTGCGCTCAAGGCGGATTGGCGGATTGGATTGGTTACTAGAATTGCCCCAATAGGCAATCTACTTAGTAACTTTCAACTTTTTAATCACATTCCCATTCAAAAATGCAGAGGCATTATTGACAAATTGAGACAGATTAGAATTTTTGTTTTTTTTTTGGATTTTGATTTTGACATTGATTTTTGCTGAGATGAGTGTTATCTACAGGGTTTTTAACGTTTTCAATTAAGTAGAAGACACCACCAATCGATGTACGGTCACCAAAAGAGATAAGTATCCATGTCCTCGGAAACAGTTAAAGTTTACTTAAAAACCGATGGGTGTTTATGAATAAAATAAAATACAATTATTAGAGAATAAACCGTTCAATGATTAAATTAAATTGCATTTGAAAGCCTCCATTAGTTTCTAAGTAAACTTCAACTATTCCCGAAGACATGTGTACTTATCTCTTTTGGTGACTGTACACACTTTTATGAGACTTTTACGCGATTCCCATATATATTTGGTATGCCAATTAAGGCTTCACTTGTAGGTAGTTATTTTCCAACTCAATTGACAAACTGTTTGTTGCTTTCAAAGCAACTAAAATTCTTATTTTATTCTAAATAGTAATTACTAAATTAAAGTTAATTGCTTTCTGCTTTCTGGTTTCCTCACGATGTTTTCCTGCACCTATGTCAGTGATGTGGTGGTAAAATGTCAAAATATTTAACGCGTCCCACAGGACATCATCCTAAAATAGACAAAAGACATTCTAGGTCATACTAGTTTTGAAAGAATGCCGTAAATGAGGACCGTTTCCTGATTAAAAGTGAATGGTCCTTTGTAACACAGTTTTGTAATTTTGTGTCTGTGAGTCATTTAAAGGTCAAAGTCACAGCATTTATTTCATTTAACCCTAAACACTTTGGAATTGTTAAGGAGTCGGTCAGTTAAAAAAGTTGAAGCTATGTAGTTGTGTATGTTGTCTGTGGTCCTTTTGGGTAGTGTGGTAACGTCATCGTGTTAACACGATGCAATACAAGAAATGAAACGATGAAAATGATGCTAGTAAGTAATTACTTAAGAATGCAATGCAATGCAATGCAATGTGTCGTAAGATTTAAGTACTTAGGTGGTTCACTAGTCAAATGACTATGGGACAATGTTTTTATTGTCTTGTTGAGAAAAAAATATTTTGTTCAATGTCAAAGGATTTAAAATTGACAAATGCGATTCCAATTTTAACAGCACAATTTGTAAACTACTAACTTTTGCCCGCAACTTCGTCCGCGTGAATGTCGGTTATCGCGAATGCAGACGAAGTAGCGGATTAAAAAGTAGCCTATGTCCTTCTCCAGGGTTCAAGCTACCTTCTTACCAATATTCATCAAAATCGCTTCAGCCGTTTCATCGTGAAAGCGTAACAGACAGCGTGACTTTCACATTTATAATATTGAAATAATAATAATAAATGTATTAAAATATTAAATTGAATAAATAAGGATTTAATTGGTGGCGATCCCAAGCGTATTGAATTTGTGAATTATTTTTAATGGCGACAATATTATAGCAATGACAACATCCATTGTTTATTTGTTTTTTGAAAACGTAATTTTTGGAAGTACAGGGTCTGATTACCAAAATTATTTTACTAATAAAAAGCTGCAGTATTGCCGAATTCCATAGGATATATAAGGACTTGACTACCACGAAGATGAATCCGCGGGCTGAAACTAGTAAAAAATAAACGGCAATACTTGGGCTTACTTGTATTTTTTAATCTGAAACTTATGACTATAAAATTAAGCTTGTAGTATAAAAGTAATGAAATGTTATCACTTCCAACAGTTCCAACACATTTCTGCCTATACCATAAAAATCAAAGACATTAATGTGTAAACTTACATTTAGTGCAGCCGGAAGGCACTAAGACATTATAGAAGTGAAAGTACCTCATGCATCTAGATTGTGTTATGTGGGACGAACTAGGGTTGCCACAGCGAGGACTTGGATTATTGCATGCAAAATTTATTTATCAAGAGCTTCTGCCCTCGACTTCGATCTAGGGGAACACAAAAGCGAGAAAAACAAAATATCTAATGTTTTAAGCTAGATCAACATCTAATTTTAAAAGAGTAAGTATGGAGTTTTGTGCCCAGTCTTCTCCATACAAAACTACCTTTTGGAAGGAGCAACTAGAATAAAATTTTCACATATGACGTTCAAAAGTGTCTTTTAATGGTCTAATTGAAATAAATGATTTGAATTAAACTTTGACTTGATTTTGACTTTGACTTTATGTTTGCCAAATTTCAGCCTTTTAAACATGAAAGAGTAACAAACATTCATCCATCGATTCTCACAAACTTGGTAGTAGGACTATTCATTAATTGAAATCAAAAGATAGATACCTATTAATGTCAACACCACAGTATGGCAGGACTGAAGTAATAAAATCATTAATTATAAGAAAATGAATTTAGCCAGCGCGATTTACCGTCATCATTAAAGCATTTTTCTAATAACTATTACCAATCAAAGCAATCATTTTTCCACAAAAAGCGTCTGCTAGTTGCATATAAGCCGTTCGTTTTAAACACATCAGTAAAACTGTGTTGCCATCGCTGAAACGATTTTGTATCTATCTCTGAAAGCTTGTAATTAACAACCAAGAGGTGTATTATTGTTACTACAATATCATTAGTCTATAAACCTTCTTAAAATATAAAAAAAGAAATATTCCTCGCATCTTTTCTTGTCTCTTCCTCTTCCTCCTTACTCTCTAAATCACATACATTTCATCTTATATCAATAATTACAAAACGTTTTTGCTCTCTCACATTTTGTATTCCGTGCACACGTTCCATGGAACAGACTTGACATGACATTTCCTCTACTCGTACGTGACAACCTTGTTACTGTCTGTACCAGTTAATCCGACGATGGATTGAACTTTTGCAACAGTTGCGTAAGATCCAGTCGAAACTCGTGGTACATACATATTTAGTATCCTTTTTTGAGAAGCCTATCGCAATATATGGTTAAGGATTGTGTCATGCAGACTTTTGCATCATCTGCCAAGCCCTTTCCCACAGATATAGATAGACCCTAGATAACGCATGTATCACGATCTGTATGTAGACGTGCCTTCGTGTCGGACTGCAACCCGTGCTGCGTCTCCCGTACCGCGCGTGTTGACCGCACTAAATAAGCTCGTGGAAGCCAACCCGGACTGCGATATATTTGATAGTAAATTCGCCGATTTAATGGTTATGTGCCAACAGTTTTGTGAGGAGAATATTTAATTCTTGTTATTACCTACTTGATATTTTATTATGTACTTCATATTTTATGTTAACGTTGATTTATGTAATTGGTTTTGTAAGCCGTGTAAATCATATAAATATAAATAAATAAATAAATGAAAACCAAGCGTGCCATTTTTAACTACCTATTACGACGTCACAATGTTTTGTTTTTCATAAATTTGGTATTACCAGGTATTACTGAGGGTATTAGAATAAAAATAATTGTTTTTTAAATTAATTACGCATAACATTAATCACAAAATGACTTACCGATGGAGGGAAACGTTTACTTTATTTTTTTATTTTTACGATTTTTGTACGTAAGCTAGGCACAAAAATAGGCACGCGAAGTAGTTGCTCTTGCGTTATCTAGGTCTATCTATATCTGTGCCCTTTCCGAACTGTTTTAGGGTTCGCTTCCAGTCTAACTGGTTGCAGCTGAAAACCAGTGTTTTACATGGAGCGACTGTCTGCCTGACCTCCATAACCCAGTTACTGGGTAACACGATAATCCTTGCTTGTCAAAATTTCGGGTTTCTGACTATCAGTAACGACTGGCAAAGTTCTACGAATGATGGACTGTAATTAAAAAAAAAGAGATTTAGGAACGTGGATTTTCTATTTCTTTTCGTAATTTTTTTTTGTGAATTGTGAAACAAGGGTTGTAAATAAATGTAAAATTACCCCACGCATTGCTCATGAATTATTTGGACTATCCGCCAATCGAATCGAATATCGAATTTTAATGACTGGATTTGAAAAATGGTCCAAAATGTTTCAAAAACAGTAATAAACATACGTACGTAGTTATAATCATTCTATAAACCGTATTTAAATCGTTTGCCTTTAAAACCGCAAGTTAACCACAAATAGCGACCGCACTACTTTACTTATAACTTCGACACTTTATTATTTAAACTATCACTTAACTCTTTACCTTACAAGCGGTAAAAACTTCGCGCAGAAAAGATTTATTGGAAACTAGAATTTCTCCACAGCATCCATCCGGAATCTGAATCCCCTCTTATAGTCAAGCTAAAAGTTTTGCCCAAACTAACTAAACCACAATTTTTCATTACAGAATGAATCAATCACTTCAAACTACATAATTTAATAACCATGCCAAATGTTATCAAGCATTTGCTGTTAATTGTATATACAAAACGTGCAAAAATAGGAGAAACTGTACTTAAAAATAATTACTAAAAACTATAACCCTTCTACACCAATAGTCGGATCAAAAAAAAAGGTCGTGTGGTCATATTTTTCCGAAAAACAAAAATACATAAAAAATGTCATTTCAATAATCGATTCTGAAATAACTTTAAGGATTTCCGCTTATTCTTAAAAGTTACATAAAAGGTTATTTCCTTAATTGTCAATAGTTTACTGTGGTTGTACCAGCCAATAACAGTGAAAGGCATACAGGAAGGTGTAGTCGTGACAATTGCAGCTAAATGTCACTGAAGATCGGATTTATTTCCTAGTGAAAGTTATTATGACCATGGATTTGTAATTGTTCCGGCGAAACGTTCACTTATCGTGATTAACAACCAGTGTTGTCGCATCTATACTTCATATAGCTTAGAACTTAGAAGTAGATTTAAACTTAGTTAGAAGGTCTATAATACTGAATTTAAAAAAACAAATACCTGACAGCTGCTGGTAGTTGACATCTGTCACCAATTACCGCCGAATAAAAACATAACGTCAATTTAAATGTCATTTCCTTTGTTACTTAACCCGCTCTTGCCTTGGCCTTGCCCGAATTGGAATAATGAGCAAAAAGTGCAAGTTGCAAATGGATACATTAGAATTAAATGTCATCCCTTCTAATTCTAAATGGTAAGGTTAGTTAGATTAGATTTTATTGATATCTAATGCCTAGGTATAGGTAATAATAAATTGAATAAAACTAGAATTAACATGTGCGCAGAACGGTGTCATTTTGAGTCACATTCGGCGCCATTATTTTCTCAGACGATTGCTGGCTACTAACGAAATGTTGTTCCAATTTATTCTACTTGGGTTATTGACTTATTACCCGTCGTTCAAACATCAAATGTCAAGCATTAAAACATAAATCATGATGTTATTTAGTAATATTTTACGCTGACATTCTAAGATGGTTTTGCACTAAACTTTGTTGTTCATGGCCTGTATTTATTTCGGTTAAACCTTTTAATAGCCGTGTGGTGCCGGCCACGAATAGCACCATCCCATTTCCACCTGTGGGTGTCGTGGAAAGCAATAGAGGGATATTGACCTGAGGATGGGCAGCAGCGTCCTTCTAAGTACCATAGCGCCTGCTGCGATCGCTGAACCCCCCGTTCAGCCGTAATCGCCTTGCTTGGCCGATGCCTTGGAGGAGACCAATGTCCAGCAGTGGGCGTGTAAAGGTTGTCATGATGATAATGATGAAACCTTTTAATTGCAACCCGTAGTAATAAAGTGTGACATTATTACATCATACCTATATTTGCCGAAAGGATAGGTACAGATAGAGAGAGAAGAGAGAGAGGAGGAGAGGGAGGGGGGATTTTTTAAAATAAAATCTGGGCATATTTGACTCCGGGCTGACACATAGAGATAACAAAATTTTGCGAGCTTTTAACAGCACACCTATTTTTATCAGCACATTTTTTCTGAAGTTTCACACAATTTTATCCTGTCTTTAATTCTAGTTGAGTTCACATTTTAAATAGAATATTTATTGTAAATGTGACTTTTTACTAAATAGTCGGTTTATTATTATCGTTTCCAAAAGAGATCTCCAAAGTTTTCTCGTAATATACCTACCTACTACGTGAACTTGCTGCTTCACAGATAGTTTATAAAATCTCTTTCGTAATTAGGTATTGTGCATCTTACTCTCATTGTTATTCTGATAGTGGATTATGACATCATTATGGTGCGTAACGAGTGAACGGTTAAAGTGTTACGCAAAAAAAAACTTGGTCTTTAGAGACGCAGTGGCCGTAAATAATTCAGTCTGACCGTTGAAGGGTTACATAAAATATACTTTTTTGGTCCTCCGAAACGCATTTTGTCGAGTTCATCTGTCTTTATTTTGTCACCATCATTTGCCTGTGACTTATTTCGCGAGGAAGTCAGGCATACCATAAAACATCCGAAAAAAGTGTTACCTCGATCAGTAAAAAAATCTGATCCTTTTGCAAATTTTGCCTTAGTTTTTGTATTAGTTTAGTCTATTTGCCGCCAAAAAATACTATATATTCTTATTTTAATTTATTTGCATCTTATAATGTGTATATAACAATCATGTTACTTAAGGCAAAACGCAAAAGTACAGTAAAAAATCGATAAATAATATTAAAAACATTACAAATCTTATTTATAGATTTAATTATGTCTAAAGGTTAATTTAATTGAACTCAATAAAAAACCCAATTTCGATTTGTGTGTGATGATGAATGTTTAAGTGAAGTTAAGTAAGCCGACCTCGTGTATCCAAGCTGCATAACTTAACTGAATCAAGTGCAGAGCCCTAGCACAATTCTAGATAGTTCCAAGGTCTCAGCCGTTCACTTTGATATGATTTTGTTTATAAAATGAGTCAACATGTTTTTTATTATTACGCCTCTTACAGCTTAAGGTCACCAGGAAGTTAATTGTAATTAAATAATGAAACAGTTTCGTTACACTTCCAGGAAAGTAAAAAAAAAGAGCGCGAAAGATTTGAATTGATTTACGCGCCTTTTTATTCGTTTCTGTTTTTTTTTCGAATCGGTTTTTGCCTGAATTGAATTTTATAGATGCGTTAAATTAGTTAGGTACTTATGTCTATTAATTTGTTTATATTGCTATTACGTGACTATGATGTTGCTGTGTAAGCATAATCAGTTATGTAGTTAAGTAAAGATTTCTCTTGTTTCTTTAGTAAATATTTGTTTACTTTCTAGCTCCTTACATCTTTGTTTGTGCATTGCGGTCTACCTACAAAAGTGTAAATTATATTTCATCTTATTATTTAACATTTCATCACCTATGATGTAATAATAAAAAAGCTCCGAGGATGCAAAAAAATAAATGCTTTGATTTAGAGATACTATATACTCATCTCAAATTATATATACTCATCTCAAATTAAATTCACTGTTATATTTCGTTATATTAATAATTTATACTCATAAATTATGTTATCTGTGCAACACAGTTACTTAACAAAAAATAAATTAACATTTTGGTACACGAAAAACTTAAAATCACATATAATTATAGTTATAAAATTCCTTACGCAGGTCATGCAACTCGTTACAAAAGATAAAAAAGATACATTTCGCGTTTCGCTTCGTGACCAGTTTGGGTACCCAAAAAAGTGCACGCATTTTAGGGTTATCGATATTTTTTTAAATTACTGTCTTATCGATCAATCTTCATAAAAAAGGAACATACGTTTTGAATTGCTTTTTCTTTATAAAATTTTAAGCCTGCCAGCTTTATCCATAAGTGATGACTAAAACTCAATGAGTCTGTAATTTGAGAACTTTTTTGATATTTGTTGTTGGGATGAAAAGTAGTTCTTTTAATTTTTTTGCATGACAACCCTAGCTTAGGTTCATTGGCCTATTTTAAATTAACCGTTACATCAAAAAATAATAATAAACAAGTTACAAGAATCGAATTTCGATTTTCAAATAAAGCAATCTTGAATTTCTTTTCGTACCGATGTAATTTTAAAAATGGAATATGTACCCAGCTAATTTTGCTTTGTTTCTAAAACGACACGACATAAAGTTATGTCAATGTTTTTAAAACAACTCCCATTTTATCTATTGGCGTAAAACTGTGATAAATGTCGTCTATTGTTCGATATCTATAGACAATGAAAAATCATTGAATCATTGGTAAATAAGTGAGATGCAATCTTTCCATTTTACACTAATCATTATTGTGAAAGAAAGTGAATAACTAAAGATGAATCTATGTTTTGAAAACAAATTTTCACAATTTCTTCAGCTTTTTACAACCACTTTCACGATTGTTAATCAGCCGTTCATTGTTCGACAAATAAGAAGTACTTATAGAAAATAATAGATATAAAATGGCTGACTCTTTAAGTTTAGTAAGTCATCGACTTCGTCACAAACATATCCTCCTATCTTACAGATCCCGAATTTATGGTCAATGAAATATAGCCTATAGCTCTCAGGAATAACGTAGCTTCCTATTAGCGAAAGAATTTTCAAAATCCGACCCGTAGTTCCTGAGATTTGCGCATTCTAACGAACAAACTCTTCAACTGTATTATATTATAATAGATTAATGTTTTTTTACAAAGTAACATTCATTGGATGAATCATTTTAATAGAGTCATCTTATTATAATTTATTATTGACAACCCGCATCATAAAAATAATTTGACTCCATTATCATAATTGGTTTTAACTGTTGATTTTATGCTGTTTAGATTCAATTGGTTTTTACTGCCTCATTGGTCTTGTGGCTGCAAGCGTTCAATAGCAAATACCTACAATCTCGTGATTGTATTCGCTTTTGAATTTGTATTTGCTTTTCTGGCTTCACTCTCAGTGTTCCGCGCGATCTATCTGCCTTTTGTTTCATAATCTGAGCGGTTGCTCAGGATGGATTGGCGATTTCAAACTAATTTTTTTTTAGTCCAAATTTTCTTATGATTTACTACTTTTATCTTTACTAATGTCAGTAATGTTTATGATTTAAAGAAGACATAGTCACCAAGTATAGCGAGGTGACTCGGAATCCGAAAACGTTTAGGCGGACTCTGGATAAAATTACCTATACTTAGGTAAACTTTTTAATAAAATGAGGAGATAAAGATATTATTATTATATTTCAATAACTAACTTCTTGTTAGAAAAAAAAAACAAACAAAATGATATGCTAACGCTACTAAATAAAACACACTACCTAAGTACTGTTCACCATTCGACCAGCACCAACACAACAAACTTATTACGAAACTTCCTACAAAATTACGACAAAACCTTATTTTGAGGTTAACGGCAAGAATCCTGCTTACGACACATCCCTTTAGACTAATGATATTGCAATGATAATGTATCTTGAAGGACTTATGATTGAGTAAGAACCAAAGGAAGTCAGTAAAGTTCACTTGGAATCTCACTCACTCAAGTGAGTGCACACAATTCGAAAGCGATCTCATTTGTTTTTAAAGTAAATCATCGCGTATATTCACGAGACAGCGCGGCGTTCGAATTTCAAACTGATTGGTTTTGAATTTCGAACCGTTTCGAACTGATTGCTTTCGAATTTCGAACTGTTTCGAACTGACGGACACGGCAGTAAAGTATTATAACAATAAAATTATGTTCAAACAGTTTTTTATTCATAACTAAATAATGAAGTAAGTAATAACGTTGAAAATAAAAACCTACGTATCTTTTACAATATTAGAATAAAAAATCTGAAAAAAACATGATTAGTGCCGTCTCTTTGTATGATAACACTAATAATTTTGTTTACTTAAAAATTATTAATAATTTGGGTGAAAAAAAATGTTAACCTGTCAGTTTTATTGATATTGAAAATGGGGCTGGTTTGATAACACCCAATTTTTATTGCTGGTTAACACCCCTACGTAGAACGCATTTTCGACTAATATTCAGGGTTAACTTTGAACGTAATTTTTTCCACTTCCAACTATCTTTAATGTGCTACACCGTTTCCAAAACATGGCGCATCTACTTGAATTCCTAATATAAGATAAAATAATCGGCTGCATTTAATTTTACGAGTAAAAATTAGTAAAATATTAGAATTTCAGGTAATTATCAAAGTTACCTCTTGTTTTGAAAGTACCCCGTTTGACGGTACATAAATTAATTATAAGTTTAGGTTTCCTTACAATGTTATCCTTTAACGATAACAGTGATGTCCAAGTTAAAAATAGAAAATACAAAAAGAAAACTACGCTGGTTGTACATCAAACCATACCATTCTGTCAATTTTCCCAATTGAATATAACCTTAAATTTTTAGAATAAAGTTGAAAATTCATCAAAGACATTTGACAGATGGTTGTAGCTTGTGTACTAACCCTTAGCCTGTCATGATATTACATAGAAAGATGAAACTAAAAAAATATCCACAATATCAGGAAAGTAGTTATGCTCTAATATCGTCCATAAATGCTTCGATAATATCATACTGCGATAACATCTGCTTGCCAAACGTAGTGATTTAGTGATTATGGTATTACGACCACCAAATGGTTGGGACACAGTACTGACAACAGCAATTTTTTAAGCTATTGTAGTGTAAATCTACCGACCAATGTGACTTTTCCAATTCATAATGTACTTTCTAAATTTATATAAGCTCTTTACCTTCATTGTTATCAATTATAGAAGCAACAAGAATAATGTAACCAAAATTTTGTAAAAACTGGTTTTGAAAGGACTTTCTTGCTCGTTCTTCTCCATGGAGACTTTTTGGAACGAGCAATTAGTTTCAACTCTCTGACTGATCGACTCCTTGACAATACAAAAGTGCCTGTAAATTGAATTGAAGCAAATGCTTTGACTTTGAGGAAAACTGGACTTTGAATGATAATAATAAATCTGCTATCAATGCTCGTTCCTTCTCTGTATGTGTCTATGTGAAGAGACTTCTACTAGAGACTGCTTTGGAACAATAATAGGCTGGTTATTCAATCATCAGAAAGAATCATGGCGAGTTCCATACAAATGAATATTTGTATGAAGAAAATAAATAATTTAGAGAGTATAAAATATTTTCCCATGTGAAGAATACATTACCAGTAGTAGATTGATATACTGACCATATTTTTAAACCCCCCATAATTAAAATATTACGAAATGAAAATAAAAAAATTTCGTTTCATATCGATGCCCATTTTGTGTTTATAAAAAACTAAAGTGAAAAGCGACGTTAACGGATCTATCAAATTGACAGACAAGTGATGTGCCAAGTGTGTGGAAAAAAATAATCATTATTTGTGATATTTATTATATTTATATTTTTTTCCCATAAAACGATGCAATTTCAGAGTAAGAACTGCGAAACGGCGGCTGTCAGTGTCACTGTTACTGTCAGCCCCCGTTTCATTCTGAAATAATGAGCTTTTTGTTAAACTATTCACTTCTTTTTGCGGGGTTTCAAAAATATTGTAAATGCCTGAAGATACTCTTTAGGTACCCAAGAATTTAAGAATTAGAATTTCAATTTCTCTAAACATCTTTATTCTTTTGTACAAATCCTGCCATGATTCTATCTCCTGTATCTTATGTGCGTTTACGTTAAATCTCACATATATAAAAACAAGCAAGCATTGGCCAAGCATGGCAATTACGGCTAAATCCCCTTGAGGGAGACCTGTGCCCAGCAGCGGACGTCTAAAGGTTGACATGATGATGTTGGTGACACACAAACAACCAGACTCAGAACAACAGTTTATAAGCCATGCAAACATTTGCATCGTGCGGGAATCGAATATAAGACTACCAATCATTCAGCCACTGCATTAACCGTGCCATCATTCTTTGTAAAAGAGTATTTCAAGTCATAACACTTCGATACTAAACCTTTCAGTCTAAAACGTGGCTTAGGTACAAACTCGTTAGGCAAGACTAGAGTTAGATCCAATTATAGATTAGTAAGCCACAATCATTTCTAGGCGTGTCTGATCTAGATTGTGAATGTCAAAGTTCATAACGTTACTATAGGCTAGATTATAGTAGATGGGGCTAAGAAAGAAGTAATAGGGACTAACAATAATATAAAAGAAAAATGGCAACACGTAAGGAGGAGACTATAGGGTAACAGCCCAATAGTGGGACAATACAGGGCCTCAAGTCTGCTATTACAATAGTGTGCCATTGAAAGAAATGGTATAGAATGGTAATCTCGTACAAAATGACAAATGAATGACTGACTTAGGGGGTAATCTGCAAAAATTTTGACAGTTCCTTTGATTGATCAGTGACCTACCATTAGAACGTCATTGTGCAGTCATTGCTTTTAATTCGACCGACCAATGATCGACCATTATGAATTTAGCAGATTACGAACTTTTAGTAAAATGACAATGGGATCGTGTTGGAATGGCGAAATTATAAAAATAGCAGACTTGACCCCCAGGTTGAAAACATTGTCGTATTAAAAACTGTAGTCACTATGAAGTTTATTAAAAGGAATCAAAGGAATCAACCTAGTGGGTTTGTAACAGAAAATGATGTGAAGAAAGGGAAATGAAGAAGAACAAGAGATAGAAAGAAAGATTCTAACAATAGCTTAGATAGATAAAGACGATCGTTATGGATGTCTGCTCGACTGATGTTAATTAGGTACGACCAGTAAATCGCAGAATTGAAGACAACGATGGTAGTTGATTAATGAAAAATATTGTTGCACGGGATGCACTTGTAAACAAAATGCAAGCTGATTTGAAGGCTTTTCATAATAAATAAATTGGGATTGGTGGGTTTGTGTAGATTAGTGTAGAATTATTGAGGTTTTCCATCAGGAATATCTCAGTAGCAATAGGCTTGCCATTTACTACATGGGACTTGAAACATAACTGACAAAATGTGGGTGTATAAATATATAAAACTAAGTCGTGTCATACCTCGAGAACAGCTGGACCGATTTTCCGAAAAGCAGAATAACTATAAAAAACGGAAAGATCTCGAAAAAAAATGTATGAAGAAAATTCATTTTCCCATTGATTTTCTACGGAACGGGTTTTTTGGGGTAGGTAGGTAGGGTATGCTGGACCTGGATTTTTGTATGAATTATTGAAATGTGAATAGGTCAGTCTGGTCATCAAGTAGTTTATAATAATATTATGTATAGATTACTCCTCGGCCTAACCCATCGGTAAAGAGTGTTATGTCTTCAGAAACAATGGAACAATAGTTATCCTGTCCTATTTATTCTATGTGAGCTGCATTTCTTTCATTCCCACGATCTGTTTCTGCTGTAATTTCAGTATCGAATTCTTTTACAACTTTGTGATTCTTCACATGTTTTACACATCTTTTATCTACACTAACAGATACAGTTTAGAGTGGAGACTGCGTTTGGGCAAGCGTAGTGTGGGACGCCCTACGGCACGATGGACCGATGATCTTAAGAAAGTGGCTGGCAATATATGAGGGCTGTCCAAGACCGGGTTGGTAGGCGATCTCTGGGGGAGGCCTACGTTTAGCAGTGGACGGCAATAGGCTGATATAATCTATATTATTATAATAAACTTGTGTGTTTTTTGGTACAAAATTCTTTCATTGATAGAAACACTGATTGCATACACTATTGCATACACTATTGCAAAGAATATGTTAAGGATGTGTTTTACGATAGTATATAAGACTTCCACGCGGATAAAGTCGCGGCACAGTATAAATATTAGTACTACCGTACAGTAGCGACACGCCCCGCCTCCCTCCGAAACACTCTTCCTCACCTCTTCCAGCTTCAAACGTGCTCTCGAAACTGCTTTTAGTTCTCGCGCACAGACATGCACGCATTTGTACAGTCTGTTATTGTGGTAGTAGTGTAGGTAATTAAATCGTTACGTTTATATGGAGTATCGTAGGTGTGCTCGTGGGCTAAAGCTATTTTTTTTTTATAATGGTGTCATGGTCGAGTTTTTATTTTTATTATTTCGTTTTTGCTCGTCCGGTTATGCCTCACAGCTTTTCTCACTCCTTGACCTAGTGACTTTATTTTTATGTAATCATGTTCAACCTCCATATTGGTATCTTTATTGTTTCCTCTTATATTATGCAAAGTCTTTATTTGTTTTGATTATATCATCAAAGTTATTTGATTAATTCCTGATGTTTATTACCGTCAATTTTTGTATGAATATTTTCTAGTTTTTTTTTAGTAACTACTAACTGTTATCTTTTGTTTCAAATTGTTTCTCTTCTTCAAGCATAACTACATTATTTGAATAAAAAAGTTGTTTGTTTTTTTACTCATCATAGTTTTGTCTCTGCCTTTTTTTGTAAAGAATCAATTCTTGTACCTACCTTGGCACAGTTGGCACTCATACTTTTTTTTTATTAAGTGACCAATATATTTCTCGCCAGCCATGTATAAGCCTGGAGTTATGAAACACTAGAAATACTGGCCACCCACTGTAACATAAAACCAGTAGCAGACTGACACTAAACGCCCGAGTAATCCAAAACATTACAAAAAAAAAGTATTCCTTTTACAAGGAACTGTAGTTTACACGCAACGTAATAATAAACTGGTTAAAAACCCGAGTGTTCGTCAATTTCACTGCTAAATCACTTATTGTGAATACTGCGGTTTTTAGGGCTGCCAGTGTAATCTTGCTTCGTGTTCGAATTACTGGCACTTTTGCTTTTACTAACGGATTTTAAAAATGATGATTTTTTAAATATATTTTACTAGCTTTTTGCCCGCGACTTCGTCCGCGTGAATGTCGGTTATAGTGGATGCAGACAAAGTTGCTGATTAATAAGTAGCCTATGTCCTTCCCCAGGGTTCAAGACATTTTTGTACCAAATTTCATCAAAATTGGTTTAGCCGTTTCATCGTGAAAGCGTAACAGACTTATATAGAGTTACTTTCGCATTTATAATATTAGAATGGAAATATGGATTATCGGTTGTTAAATCTTACGGCAAATAATTTCATTGGCTGCTGCTGTGCTGTGAAATTTTGCAGTTCACAATAAATAATTTAAAATTTAATATTTTTCTTTTTATTTAAATTCTAACCCGAACCCGGGCCGGGTCGCTACCCGGCCCGGGTTCGCATGGGCCTATAGCCTTCCTCGATATTTATCGAGGAAGGCTATAGGCCCATTTTTGGAGGTCCATTTGGACTATCCAACACAAAAATATTTTTTTCAATTCGAACCAGTAGATCCTGAGATTAGTGCATTCAACCAAACAAACAAACTCTTCAGCTTTATAATATTAGTATTTAGTATAGATGTATCATTTTTCAAAAGAAGACCAAATTTTTAAACATCTTCAATTTTCTGACTAACTAACTGACTCTTTGACAATTCAAGAGTTAATGTAACTGATTTAATTAAAATAACTTTGACTGGTTTGAATGGTTTAACTTTGACTTTAAAAGTTAAAATTAAGATTCCTCGGAAAATAATAAAACTTCTATTGAAAATGCTAAAAGAATAATCTAAAAAGTAATGAAGAGCAAAAGAAAAAAATACTTTTTAACAAAAAAAAACAACCGCCTTCAAAAAGTGTAAAATGGCTTTCAATTCGCAAGGCTTTGGTTTTGCTTGTTGTTTTGTATTGCCACCGACGAATTGAAAGTTATTTATTACTTTTTGAAGGCGGTTGTTTTTTTTTTGTTAAAACTAAAAGCGAAAACTAAAAAAGTTTTTATCATACAAATTAATATCGAAACGGTGACACCAAAAAAATTCAATCATCCCTTAATTTTCTATCCTTAGGGGGGAACATTTTCTTGAAATTTATATGGGACCAAATTTGATACACTATCAATTAAAAAAAGAATTATCGAAATCGGACTACACTGAAAAAAGTTGTGTGGTCAAACATAAAAAAAAAACATAAGATGAAAACTACTGGGCCAAACTATGTTAAATTTGTATGAGACCAAATGGCAAGTATTTCGCATCGAACTAAAGAAGAATCACGTAAATCTTAACATAAATCACAGTGTAATCGGTGTACATACATAAAAAAAAAAATACCAATCGAATTGAGAACCTCCTCGATTTTGAAGTCGGTTATAAAACAGTTTATTCTAGAATGTTCATATTTTTATATTTTGTGTATTGGCAACCCTGTGTTTACCAACTGGGCCGTTACCACCGTCTATTGCATAATCGTGACACTTTTTCACTCTAAATACACACGCAATTATTAATTTAATTTACATAGTTTTTAGAGTAGAATAACATTAAAATTATGATGTTTTCGTTGTTCATTTTACACACAGCTCTTCTAGTCTCGAAACTAAGCCTGGACGAGGTATTATGAAAATATTTCCCTTCTCATAAACTACATAATGGTTGAAAGTTATTTAATATATGATTAGCAAACTAAATTAAGTATGTAGTCATGATACACCGTATCTTTCTAATTAACTTAATATACGATAATTTCTTAAAATAGTTTTAGTACAACTTAGAAATTGGTACATATTCCCATATTTGCAATAATTCTCCCGACTGAATTTAGATCACGGTGGCTAGTCTCCACAAGTACCTATGTGCGGAATTTTTTCCCATACATATACAAATCAAGGAAAAGAAAAATTTCGTGGAAAATAAATTTTTGCACCTGTATTTTTTTTTAATAATGATTTAATTACCAAGTGTTTTTTTTATAATAAACCTAATAAACAAAAATGTCTAATCTCGCTAACGTAAAACAACTAAATAGATATTCTTTGTTTTATTTAATAAATCATACATTAAATATTATAAATTCAAAAAAGTCATATTATTATTACTGCACGCATACTAAAAAAAGGTACTACAGGTTATCTATTGCTATAGGTATTGTTTTCTTAAAAAAATAAAATAAGGTCTTCTTACATTCCACGTAAATTCGCAATTTTTTAATGGATCCTGTTTTAATTTAGACAGCCGACCTAGGTACCTAGTTATTTATTGGATGGCTAATTAAGTAATAATGATTTAATCGCTGTAACGGATTACTTAAAACAAGTTAACCGTAACTTTGCGTTCAACTTTTACTATTTACTAGAATGTTCGGCTCTGCATTATTTGGTTCAACTCTTCCAACGATATAATTATTTTACCTTTCACACATTTAACGCACCAGTTTTGGTAAAAAAAAACCCAATTCTATTTTTAAAAAATATGTCTACTGACAACATTTTCAAACCCCATTTTTCAAGATTTAAAATTATGAATCGACCATATTTTTTATATAAGTATTTAAGATTTCAGTCATCAATTTCAATTACAGCCATGAATTTGGTTTTATTGTTTTTGTTCATTTTTATTATCTTATACTACTAAAGACACTGATTCCGTTGTCCATGGTTCACCCTTATTTTTTTAATCGGCACATGTAAATGTCATTCGTCCTTTCTTTAAATATTTTTTTTAATAAACACTGACCTCTCAAAACATCAGCCGGGATCAGTCTCTTGTACGTCGTTGGCCTCTCATCCTCTTTCTTCTCTTCAGATGCAAAAGCGAGTGCGAAAACGGCGAACGCGACAAAGTATTTCATTTTGAACAACAACACCTTACGAATGCCGACTCGAGAGAAAAAAATCAATTTGATTTCGCGCGCTTTTTTGACAGGTACGTGTCAACGCTGCACCAAGACTGAGTCAAAGGTTTGAGTTTACCGCGCTTTTATGCCAACTGTCAGGCGGGGAGTGAGCGGCAAGATGGCTGACGATTTTTTTATTCTCATGCGTCTCAGGGTTGGCTTTTGTTGTGAAATTTTTATTATTTTTTATGATGTTATCAGTTTTTTTGAGACGGCTACATAAAGCTTTATTGGTGCAGGTAAACGATATCCTGATTTAGATGTTGCAATTTCCGATGAAATGAGTCATTAAGCTTCCAATTTCTTATGAAAAAGGTATTTTGACATTTTTATTTATTTTCCTTATGATTTTCTGAGGAGTATTACCTACTACAACAACGAATTCTCGTAATAATTATGTTCACATGAGGTAGAGCTAACAATATCATGTTTACACAAAGTGGTACTTTTTGGCTAAGAATTAGGTTCGACTCCTGCCTAAAATAAGCACATTTTCAAAAACAAGAAAATGCAGGTTTATTTTCGTATATATCATGGTTTTGTTTGACCACTTTAGTCTATCATAGTTTTGTTTTAATATCCATAATGCGACGTACGTTCAACAACCATCCATTCTTTTTCAATAGGACAAGGAATAAAAACATGCAATACCTGCAAATGAGTACACCCTCCCACACAAGTTGTGTCACTAAACTGAAGGAACCGGAATACCTACTAACGTGATACTCTTGTGGATTACTGTAATAAATTCTAATAAGTTATTACATGAGTCATACAGTCATACAACAATTCCCTGTTAGAAAACTAGCCACATCTAGTATATAAGTCTTTGTTTATGTAAGGGTGTTACTACACCAAACGATCGATCATCGATCGATTCCATCGGTCGTCATCGATCGACGTTGATCGATTGGTGTGGTAGCTTTGGCTGATCGACTAACTAATCGATCGATTGCCGGTCGATGGCATCGGTCGACGTTGATCGATTAACTCCGGCTATAATCCATCACTAATAATAGTCAAGCAGCTCGATCGACGTCGACTAATCCATTCTACTATCAGTCGATCGTCGATCGACAATCGATCGATTGCTCTGGTAGAAAGTATCGATCGACGTCGACTACTAGAATGAATCATTCTACCATCGATCGATGCCGTCGATCGACGATCGATCGATCGATTGGTCTAGTTTTGCCTGCTAACCCAACCAGGCCAACTTTTAAGATAATGGCCATTTATTTTCTGGTGTTCGTATTCATGTATACGGACATCTTTTCTTCCCAATTTTGTTTCGTAAATTGTGAACACTATGTTTCTATGAACATAACTTAGCTGCCATTTCTTAACTTGTAACACTTTGTTCATACTCTAATATAGTGGTTTTTATGCAATATATGTACATCGTTTTCACGTATAATTATATAATTCCTGCAATTATACAAACTATTGTAAACAATTATTTTGAAGAGTAAGTATGAAGTTTCTTGCCCATTCTTCTCCATACGAAACTATCTTTCGGAATATTCAAAATTTTCCCATATGACGTTCAAAAGTGCCTTTTAGTGGTCACCTTGAAATACTCGTATGATTTGACTTTGACTTTGCCGTCAGAAGGTGTCTGCATACAGAGCTGGGGGCCAAGTCTGCTATTTTTATAATTTCGTCATTCCAACACGATTCCATTGTCATTTTGCTAAAAGTTCGTAATCTGCTAAATCCATAATGGTCGATCATTGGTCGGTCAATGGTCTCGTAATAGAATTGTGTTATAATGACATTGTCAACAAACTTGAACATTTATTCATGCCAAATTTCATTTATATATATTTTTACATATTATTTATAAGTGTTATAAGCAATCTGAAGTAGTAAGAAGTTCGTAAACAAAGTCAGTCATTAATTTGTCATTATGTACGAGATTACCATTCTTTAGCATTTCTTTCAATGGTCTGTCATTGGTTGACCATTGGAAAGTCATAATGACGCCATTACATTAATAGATTACCAAACTTGTCAAAATCAACAACAATGATAGACCATTCTGAGACTATTGTAATAGCAGACTTGAGGCCCTGTTTAGGTACTACTGGGTATGATGACGCATCCACGAAACAGGAAAAAATCTAAGAGTGTTACTACTACACCCATCGATCGATCGTCGATCAATGCTATCAATCGACATCGGTCGACGTTGATTGATTGGTGTGGTAGCTTTGGCTGATCGACGGATACCGTTCGACTAACCTTGTCATAATCTATCTAGCCTTTCCTCAACTTTGATGGGGTCGTCTTCCAGTCTCGCCGGATGCAGCTGAATACCCGTGTTTTACATGGAGCGAATGCCAATCTGACCTCCAAAACCCAGTAACTGGGTAACACGATACCTTTTGGTAAGACTGGTTGGCAGACTTTCTGGCTTTTGACTATCCATTACGACTGTCAAAGATTTACGAATAACAGTCGGGACCAACGGCATTCCGTGCTTTTCGAGGCATAGCCCCTGCATGTCGGTATGAAATGAATCTTGCCAGTCAAGCTGTCATTCCACCTCACCATTGACAGCTCACCTCACCTTAAGCTTCAGTTACAGAATATACTGGCCTATTAGCTGGTCATTATAGGTAAGCAGAAGCTTGAAAATCTGACAACCAATCTTTCCAACATATCGTGTTACCCAGCAACTGAATTGAGGAGGTCGGAAGCAGTCACTTCATGTAAAACACTATTATTCAGCATAATCTGATTAGACCGGAAGCCGACCCCGAAGTAGTTAGGAACAGGCTTGGCAGATGATGACGATGACTGGCAGAGCATAGCTGATAAAATACGCTAACATTGCCAACCCCTCCAGAAATTCAGGGATAATTTGAAAGTGTATGTAAACATATACGTCATTGTATTTACATGGCTTCTAAGTCTGCTGACTCTGTTTCATATTAAGCGAAGACTTATAAATGTTAGAGCACTCGGCATTTTCGCTCGTACAGTTGTACACATCTATTTGTATACAAAACAAGTCAAGGACTATGAATGCGAAAGGCAGACTACACAATTGGTTTAGAATCAATGGCATCTATAGTGCTAACTATTACTGCCTTAGTCGCTAAGCGGAGCGGATTCCCAAACCTGGCAAAGTGTTATTCGGTTTTTCCATCAGGATTTTTTCAAAGAAAGTTGGTGGTGTGACTTCCCTGTATCTCGGAAAGCATAAGCCATTGGTCATGCACCTGATTTCTCCGGTCGTGTCGGATTGCCGTACCATAGGACTGGACCTACGCACGCCGTATTCCGGTATAACCGTATTGTCTCGGTTCTAATGCGGTCCGCCGCATGCCATCATCAATTAGAAGCATTTCTTTTCCATTATTGATGGATGTATGCGGCAGCAATAACAAATTCATAACAATAGATGTGCGGCCCGCCACAGCTCCTAGACAACAGGAGTGTGATTCTGTAAGACCTCTTTCTAAACTTGGAATCTGAATCCGCTGTGAGTTTCTTGATTGGCATTCTAAAAACTCGGTCGATAATTCGAATTTACACCCTTGCGAGCGTGTCAGCGAGTTGAGCTAAATTGACGGGGAGATTTTGACAGATAAAGTACCTATGAGATGACGTAAGTAGTGGCATTCTGTAAGGTAATTTCTCCGTCACTTCGACGCTTCACTCGAACCCGATTCAAAGTGTCAAATATATCAAGGTCATTTTGAACCTTATGGGAAGTGAGAGTGAATAGCGATGTGAGATGCGAGTTGTTGTTTGAATTTTACAGAATCGACTTACAGGAGCGGTTGACGGCTAGCCGCAAGTCAGTGCATTGATTTCATGCGGTTTCATATAAGTACATTTTAGGTCTAAGCCATTGGCTCTGCACCTGATCTGTCCCTGTTCGTGTCAGATACCTGTCCTATAGGAGTCAGGGAAGCCGGAATGCATCTGTGTTTGCGCATACACTTGTGCACTACAATGTCTCACGACAGACCATCTCAATCACCAATGTGAATGGTAGATTCCTTCAAGTCTCACGTTTGTTATTTTTATTTTATCAATGGGAATTTCTCTTATTGACAGGCCACGTGATCGCCCCCTTCCATCCTTGGCGTATACTACGTCACTCAGTGACTGTCGTCATAGACTGAAGACTGAGACTCTAGGATGTTTTGTTTTAAATATACTTTATAGGCACTCCAATTGTATTCAGGTGAACTTCAGGGGCCTTAGTTTTAGGAATGTTCGCATTGTTATCTCAGTTTCAATCCGTTAAAAATTATCTAATTGACTGACATTACATATGTAAAGATTTTTAATTACAAAGATTGGCTTTCAAAATTTTTCGCCTGCTTTCTCCGCAGGTATCTTCAGATCTGTACCTATTAATTATTATCATTATCATCAGCCGAAAGACGTCCACTGTTGAACAAAGGTCCACCCTATAGATCACCACAAAAGGAGCCAGCCTTCCGCTTGCACCCACCGGTTACCCGCGACCTTGACGATGTCGTCGATCTATTGGTGGGAGGCCAACCAATGCTGCGTCTTTCGGCGCTGCACTGCGTATTAATTCTATCACCAATATTATATTGCCAAATATTTAATTTGAAACTTGCTAACTATATCTTGGACATCACCGTCATTTCAGGTTATACCACAAGCCGACGATCCACCTGATATTATATGGTCACCACTGCGTGTAGACATTCCCAGAGATCAAGTTGAAATGCCTCATGTACCCGTAAGTACATCGGTACCCTTATAGCAACGCAGCTTTGTGGCAGAATAAGTATGGTGGTAGTCCTTCTTCGGACAAGCTCCTTCACAAAAAGCTCATCATCAACATCTTCATCATCATGTTAACCTTTAGCCACTGGGAGCTGGGAAAAGGTCTGCCCCAAGGCGTTCAGCCGTTATCGCCATGCTTGCCAGATGCATGTTGGTGATAATAATAATAATAATAATAATAATAATAATAATAATCATTTATTGCAATAAGTATTGGTAGGTACAGTGTTGGTCTTAAAGTTAGTAATTCGGTTCCTAATACAAAGTCAGTTAAGTGACATGCAAAACATATTTTTTATGCTACAGAACAATATGTATATGTCCGATGGCATGCTTTAATATTAAAAAAAATTAAAATATTCAATAATTGTTGTCACATTAATTTAAAACTTATTATTATTTAACATTATTTATAAATTCATTTATAGAATAAAAACATTTTTCCAGTAACCATAGTTTAAACCTTATAAAAAATAAATTATTAGTTAGCTCTTTAAAGTCCTTTGGTATTTTATTATATATAAGTCCACACATATAATAACAATTCTTTTTATACAAGGCAGTTCTCGGTGGCCTAGGCACAACTATTCTATCTGGGTCTCTTACTTTACGGGGGCAACGGTCCTGAGCCTTTTTAAACAGGTCAAAGTGCTGTCGGACAAATTTAGCACATTCTAAAATATACATACTGGGTAATGTAAGGACTTTTAATTTTAAGAATGATGGTTTACATGATTCCCATGGTGGAATGCCACAAATGGCTCGAATGCATTTTTTTTGTACCCTAAAGGCTTTATGTACGTCTGTTGAGTTACCCCATAGTATAAGGCCGTATTGTAGAGTCGATGCAACGCAGCCGTGATATGCAGTCAACATCGTACTCAGCGACGAAGTCTTTCGCAGTGTGTAGAGTACATATACAAATTTGTTTAATTTGTTGCATACCTTTTCTACGTGTGGTTTCCAGGAGAAGTAGCCGTCCAATGCAACTCCCAGAAAAGTAGTTTCCTCTGTCTCTAATAGAGGTTGCCCATTGTAATTAATATTAAGTTTATCTCGCTTACGGCCATATGTCGTAAATTGAACAATTTTTGTCTTATTTATATTTACATGCAAATTATTAAAATTTAACCAAGAAATTATTGATTCAATTGTATTATTAATGTCAATTCTGTAATTATCTATGTCAGTATGAATTGGTGATGTCATTATAATCGAAATGTCATCCGCAAACAATGTGCATGAATTAGGTGTGTGTTCAAGAAGATCGTTAATATATAATAGAAATAAAGGGGGTCCCAAAACGGTCCCTTGTGGTACACCCGAGTTGTTGAATCTTGAAAGAGACCTAGTTCCCTCCAGCTCTTTATTCTCAGTCATACTTAGTATCTCAACACATTGCTTTCTGCCCACTAGGTAGGTTTCAAACCAACTAAGAGCGGGACCTCGAATACCATAACGTTCCAATTTTGCGAGTAACAATGTATGAGACACAAAGTCAAAAGCTTTCGACATGTCGAAAAAGACAACAGATACCCGATTTCCTATGTCTACTTCATCAATGATATTTTTTACAAGATTGAAGCATGCCAGAGTGGTTGATTTCCTTTTTTGAAACCCGTATTGTTCTTTCTTAATAGTCCGATGTTTTCCAATAAATTCTAAGAGACGGTGTTGCATAGCTTTTTCAAAAACTTTAGAAATGATTGGTATTAGACTAATAGGTCTGTAATTATCTAGTGTCGAGCTATCACCTTTTTTATGAAGAGGCTTAACCACCACAAACTTTAGCAACTCCGGGAAACAGCCTTCTGAGAATGACAAGTTTATTAGGTGTGTCAACACAGGAGTAATTTCTACTGAGCAGGCCTTCAGAATTTTAGTCGAAATCTCATCATATCCTACCGCTTCTGTGTTGTTTAAGGAAAGTATAAACTTTAGTATGTCATTGTAACCGTATGGCCGAAGGAAAAGACTTTCGCACGTGTTAGTTTTGCATGTATCCCTTACATTATCGTTCTGTTCATTGGTTAAGTCTATCCAGTAATTGTTAAACGAGTTCGCTATTTTTTTTGGGCTGTCTATCATTGTGTTGTTTTTGTTTAAATTCGTTATCAATGATTTATTCATACATTCTGTTTCCTGTTTTATAAGTTTCCAAGCCGCTTTACTTTTATTTTTTGAAGACCTTAGTACGTGGTCATTCGATGTTTTAATGGAACTAGTGATACAACATCTTAGTAATTTACTGTATTTTTTATATACCATCTTGTTATGTTTGGACTTATTCTTATAATATATAAACCGCAATGAGCGTTTACGTTTACTGCTAATTCTTAGACCTTTGGTTATCCAGTTAGTTTTCTTACATACGTTTGTAATTTTTATTCTAATTTTAGGGAAACATAACTTATAAAACAACAGAAACAATTCGTGAAAAGATTCATATGCCGAGTTCATGTTATTTTGGCTATAAACTTCTGAGAAGGAAAGTTTAGACATACATTCCTTGAATTTAAGGATATTTTCCATACTATAGTCTCTTTTAAAAATAAAATATTGCTGAGGAATTTCCCTATGTGTGACAGGGACACTTAACATTTGTGCGGTGTTGTGATCTGATATGTCCCAATGCAAAAGCTCAGCTTTGGCAAGTGGGACATTACTTATGATATGATCAATGCAGGTATCCTGCCGCGTTGGATCAGTAATATGAAAAATTAAATTATAATTTGCAGCTAGATCCTGAAGATCTTTTGTTTTGTTATCTGGTTTTAGGGTGTTTACATTTATATCGCCTAAAAGAATAATTTTTTTCTTTTTATATTTATGGTTTATGTAGAAAAGTACTGCAGTTAGTTTCTTAACAAATAAAGAGAAATCTGAATTTGGTGTTCTATATAAAGCTATTATAAAAATATTATGTGAAGGAAATTCTATTCCGCAACATTCAAAGTGCTTATCAAGACTGTGTTCCTTCAGGAAGGACAATTGTTTGTGATGTATACCGCGTTTAATGAAAATTGCCACACCGCCACGCTTTTGTTTTATTTGTCTACAATATGAAACTGCCAGATCATAACCAGACACCTTCATAAGACACTCATTACCTTTATCAATAAATGTTTCGGTCAAGCAGATAACGTCTGGCTCGGTATTTTGTAAACACAGGTTTGATAATTGTATTTCCAAATTATAACGCTTACTCAAGATACCTGCTACATTTTGATGAAGTACTCTCAGGAAGTTAGTCACGAAAAAACTCGCTTGTATTCGTACTAGTTTTACTATTGTTTTTCAACATGTTTTGTTCTGTTTGTGTACTACGATCTACCATTTTTATTTTATACCGATTCGAACACTCATTTATTTTATTAACCTGTGTGTTTCGAGAGTAGTCCTTGTTTTTTTGCCTCACAGTTTGAGTCCCAGTATATACAGAAGTAGTTTTAAAATTTAGAAATTCAAGATTATAGTCTATTTGATCCAAAGCCGAATTAATCTGATTACAAATATCATACATATTCAACTGTAAGTTGACGTCATAATCAATAAAATTGCAATTTTTGTACTGGTTACTTATTAACATTAGCATTTCATTAATTTTAGATTCATTTAAATGTACATTATTAAAAACTTTTAAAACAAATATGGGACATTGAGTTATCTTTAGAAACATACATAGTTCTGACATTATTTTGAATACGTTTGAGTCATGTTGTCCCACACAAACTACTATTCGATCATTTGGAGTAATATCGAACAATTTGGCGCAATTTAGTATTTCTTCCGTTAACGCATAAGGTTTGATGAAAGATATCACTCGGTACTGCTTATATGGGGTTCTTTCTCTCGATTTCTTTAGTATTTTAGACATTTTATGGCACTGTTTACCACCAAACAAGAATATTCTGCGAACATCGGTTACTTCTAAATATGGTTGTTTTGATCTTGACGATTTTTCCATTTTATCTGGTGCCACATTGTTGTTGTTATTAGAGTTCAGGAGAGTGGAGTCACTATTTGTTCCATTACTAGCGTTTCTCTCTGTTACCACATTTTTCTCTATGTTACTTGGGCTTCCAATTAAGCTGTCCACGCTAAATACGCTCTCAGCGTGTATTATATTGTGTTGAAGTGGATTTGATGTTTTGCATACCCGTGTACTTTCCTCTGACTTATCCAATTTAGTTTCCGAGTCTGAAAGGGACTGTGTTACTGGTTTGGTTGTTTCTTTACCCATTCCCACTTTCGGACAAGGACTGGGACGTTGAAAGTCATCCGTGAGTCGTCGTTTCACACTATTTTTCCGGCTTGATGATATATGGTTTTTCCAAGTTGATATGGGGCTTCTATAAATTTGTTTCAGAATCGTGATTTCCTGGGAAAGCTGAGTGACTTGTTTTTTTAATTCAACATTTTCCAAAATCAAATTGTCCATTTCGTTTTGGGTACTTTGTAGGTTCGATTTCAAACTTGTTATTTCAGACTTCATCTCTTCTATAAAACTAGATGGGAACAGGTTTGTTGATAAATCCAAGCTTTTTCCCAGTAGGTCAAATGATGGAGAAGAGTGTAAAGAATCGACTTTGTTTATGTTGTCTTCTAATGATTTACATTTAACCACCTGATGTTTTCTCAGAGTAACGTTTGTTATTTCGTCCATTATTAGGCTAATAATTATTCCCCAAATAGACCTCTGCCCACACCTTCGAGAAATACTGGCGTGATAATTGATGTTATGCAGTTCAAATTATTTTTTGGAAATAAAGTTTTTGTTGCTTCGTGCTCACAGTCGTTCTATTAATACGACACTTTATAATAAATCGTGGGCAATTGTTTTTATTTTACCACAAAAAGTCACCTCAGACCGTGGGTTTCGAACCAGCGACCGATCGCTTGGATGTAAAGGATTTCCGAAATCCGCCACCGTGCCGTTAGCAATCAGCGCTTAAATTTGGGACTGTTTACGGAGTATTTGATTTTTAAATGTAAGGTCTGTCCATCGGGCACAATAATTTTTCACATCTACCTAGCATATTTTTTGTAGTGTTCACCAATAACACTTTACTAGAATTCACTGTTTTGGTAATTAGCTGACACTTTATTATCACTTTAAATAGTGTTTGTTTGTATAGTTTACTTTCACTGATATATATTATCGTTCTACACACTGTTTTTAAGAGTTGTTTTAATATTTAGGATCACTATTTTTATTTTTATTTTAACAAATGTTGATTGATATTTAGGTTGTGATAACACTTTCACGTAATTATTGTTTTATTTAGTACTTATTATTACACTGTTTACTTAATTCTATAACATATATATATTTTTAAGATAATAAATACTACGGAGATCTCTTTACAACGTATTTGATCGCTGTGAATGCTGTGGTACTCTCTCTCAAAAAGCTTTATTACTATCAAATAAATGGTTTCGAATGCCGCCTAGGGTAAATATTTGTGTGATGAACACTCGTGTTTGCCTTTAGGTCGATTCTGTAAAATTCGAACAACAACTCGCATCTCACATCGCGATTCACTCTCACTTCGCATAAGGTTCAAAATGACCTTGATATATTTGACACTTTGAATCGGGTTCGAGTGCGAAGTGAGCGCGGTCGACGGGGAAATTACCTGACAGAATGCCACTTCTTACGTCATCTCATACTTTATCTGTCAAAATCTCCCTGTCAATTTAGTTCAACTCGCTGGCACGCTCGCTAGGGTGGCGTTAGTGTTAATTTGAATTATCAACCGAGTTTTTAGAATGCCAAACAAGAAACTCACAGCGGATTCAGATTCGAAGTTTAGAATGAGGTCTTACATAATCACACCCCTGGTGTCTGATTGTTGTTTATCTATATACGTATCTATTTATGTACCTATATCAGCTGTCTGACACCCATAGTACAGGGCCTGCCTAGTTTGGGGTCAGTTGGCCGTGTGTGAAACGTCCGGCGCCACATATTATTATTATAAATAATATTGGTGAATATCCACCAACATAGTTAGCAACTTTATTCTCCCAAACAAATCAGTTAGAATGCAATGATCTAATAATATACACTCATTTAACCTTGAGGACTTATCTAGTTCTAGACTTATTCGCCTACGCCTGTTACGATCAGCATGCAGTCTTTGTGATCCGTTGTTTATGTAATTGATATATGTATTGGTTTATTTGTTTACTTATGACCTTTAATAAAGAAGTTGATTGCCAATGTTCAGTATAAAATAACCGGTATTCTGTTTTAAGGACGGAAAAACTAGTGCTGTTCGGTGAAATTCACATGCGTAGACCTCAAAAGTAATCCAGAGTCCTAAATTATAATAGGGTATTTTACTCTATACGAGAAAAAATCTATAGATATGTTATTGAGACAGTTTAGGCATAAAGCAGTCGGAAAATGCAAGTTTTAGTTCATAAAATAACAAAACAATTTTTTAAATTCAATTCAAAGTTTTCAGTATTTTTAATCTGTTATAAAACCGTAGGTTTGCACGCTGCACTGCACAGGTGAAAATAACTTTATTTAAGGCGTATTGTCAGTCTTTTCATACGTGCAGCCTATGGGTGAAGCATACGCAGAAGACTTATAATGCCCTGCGTGTCCAATACAATAACGCGTTCAGGATTTTGGTGGGGTTGCCACGATTTTGTAGCGCATCAGGCATGTTTGCAGACGCACGAGTGGATGGCTTTACAGCAATACATCGCAAACGAATAGCGTCCCTCATGCGCCGCTTGCGGGGCAGCCCCAACAGCTTCTTGCAACTTTTTGCGGAGAGAATGGACACTGACAGTTCCTTCATGGAGTACTGGACAAGACAGCATGTCAGGCGTTTCTAGTGTGTCTGTGTATGTATATTATTATTGAATGTTATTTATTATTATAAGTTATTATTTATTTATTAATTGTGTAACCCAAATATGGATAATTTATTGAATTTATTTTATCTGAAATAAAGAATTTGAATTGAATTGAATTGAAAATAAAACACCGTGAAATAGTAGCGGCTATGTTATTACGCCATACGGCTGTGTAAACAAAAAATTGTCAACTGTCAGTCAACCGATTGGCGTAATAATACGTATAATATTATGTATAATTAAAGGCTTTGTACTTTTATTATTTTCGTAACCAACGTAATTTTTTCATTATTACACCTATTACAAAATATGCTTTTAATTATTTTTAAATGATATACAATTATCATATTTAATATGAGCTCATTTGATACTAAACGAACTGACGTCATTTACGCTGAGCAATATAGCGTTCAGTAAGAGGCGTCTTCGTCAAACTACGCGCGAAATTTGAAAATTTAAAATTTTGATGCATTTTTATGGCACTTATCGATTGAATAAAAATGTTGTGTTTTTTTTGGTGGCATATTAGCACTACAGAATTTCATTGAGACACTTTTAAAAGATGGATGTAGTACCCTATTCTACGGGACCACAACATTGCGATTAAAATTATCCTATGCGCCACACACAATTATCCTGCAGATCCTGTGATCCAAGAGCTGGTTTTTACCTCGATCGGAATTTAAGCATTGTCATTCAACGTGGCAATGGCGCCAGTCTCTTGGGCATATTTTTTGATGACGGCGATGCGAAGTATTTTTTGATGCCATTTTATTTTCATTTATTCATTTTAGGTAAACTTTTTTCATCATCATCATTCTGCCTAGACTTTTCTCAACCATGTTGGTTTTATATGGAACAACTGCCTATCTGACCTCCACAACCCAGTTACTGGGTAACACTGTACCCCTTGGTAAGACTGGTTGTCAGATTTCCTAACTTCTGACTACCTATAACGACTGTCAAAGATCTACGAATGATAGTCTGGACAATCGGCTCTACGTGCTATACGAGGCACAGAGGGGTCTCGGTAAGAATTGAATGGTCACCCATCCGCCGACCGACCGCGGCAAGCATAGCTTAAATATCATGACTGGTCGATCAGTACGGCTTTCACTTAGCGACGAGTTACTCTAGGTTTATATATATATCTAATGACTAATTATTAGTAAGTACATTTTTGTTTCTAATCAAATAAAAAGTTGACGTAAAGAGAAATTGAATAACTTTGACCGCAGAACCAAGATGATATAGATGCTCGTAATATTTCTTAATGATTTCATTTGGAAAACTATTCGGTTAGAAGCAAGTCATACTAATATTTGCTATAGCCTTTCTAGATTTCGTTCGTAATTATCAATGTCTGAGTGATTATTGATGACACGGTGAAAGTTCACTGCGATTCGGAATAGTGATCGCTTTGTAATGTTTTCAATAGGTTCATAGCTAGAGTTGCATTTGTTTTTTTGGGACATTCAACCACTGCCACTCCTGAAAACCAGAATGAACAGTGGCGACCCCAGAAAAGCGTCGAGGTAGTAGAGCTCCACAGGTCCGAAAGACATTACAACTGTGTTGTATCCCGTAATCTGCGGGATAAGCATAAGCATTTCCCGACACGGTTCCCGATGACACGGTTGGCGCAGTGGTTGAGCGATCGACTGCTGCGCTGCGTGTCGCGGGTTCGATTCCCGCACGGAACAAATATTCGTATGGCCTACAGATAGTTGTTACGGGTCTGGCTGTTTGTGTATGTGAGTTTATATGTTTGTAAACGCACCCACGAAACAGGAGATTCCTAGTGTGCGGCAATGTTTTTTTAAATTTAAAAAAAAAAAAAAAAAAAAAAAACCCGCTCCCAGCATTGATCACCATGCTTGCTGAAGGCAAAACCGTCACATTGTTACTTTACACAACCTCGTGCGTCAAAGGCAGGCGTTTTAACCCCTGGACACAAAATATAAAGGTTACAGAAGGACCGCTCCCGCCGTGTTCAAAAATAATTACTTAAACTTCCCAGACTCACTAGGGCTGCTACTTTATTGACTCTGTAGGTTTTATTTGTGACAATATGAAATTTTATTGGCACTGGTTGGTACTCTTTGCATTATTTTTACCAGCTTTTTATTAGCTTCACCTGTATGTTTGTTTGTAATCGACTTCTTTGGGCGCGATTTTGACCCACTTTAAACGGCCAGATTTCGTTCAAACTTTGTAGATTTATCGAGGACCGATGACAATACACAAATTTGATAAAATTATTAAAAAAAAAAAACAAAAAAAACAAAAAAAAAAAACATAAGTCGTTCAAAATTAGTTGCCGAAAAAACAGCTATTATATACTAGGAAGGTACGCCACAAGCGCCCCTGGTAGAATAAATGTACATAATATTTATAGATATAGATATAACCAAACTAAAAAGTAAAAAATAAATAATAGTTTAAAAAAACAAAAAACACGCTTTTTATAGAAAACCAAACCAAAAAATAGAAAATAAATTTTAATAAATTATTTTATTTTAAAAAAGCGTGGGGTGCATGGTGTCAATAGGTATAAATATTTTATTGACAGATAGGTATGAGTAGAGTGATTATCATTTTGTTAATATCATAAAAAGCACCCCACGCTTTTTTTTAAATAAAATATTTTTTATAACAAAAATTTCCTGTTCGTCATGCAATGTCAGTGTCTCTCATTTATTCATTTAGAAAACACGTGACAGTCGAGACTGAAGTCTGATTGAAACTGCTTGAGAATGCCTATAACCGTAATGTCAATGTGTGTGTGCGAAAAATGGTGGTTTGTTCTGAGTGGTCTCTCTGCTGGGGCGCGCCGCAACCTTACGTACTTTGTACCCTGGGGCTATCACGACATTGATCTTCACACGTAATTATTATCAATCAGTATCAATTACAAATCATTCTTGTCAACTATCCGATCGCCCGACCGGTTTGAAGATTGCCTAACTTACGCGTTCTGCGTACGAAACTGAGTTACAGACTTACGACCTACTTGATCGAAATCTTTAATACATGATCTTATTTACTTGAGACATCTTTATGACGTAACGTGTACAGGGTAAGTAGACTTTGACCCCTTTTTAGGGTTCCATACGTACGTCTGAAATTCTGAATGTAAAACAGAACCTTTATGGATTCTTACATGATCTGAATAATACATTTATTTTTATAGAGTCACTCCTATCTATCTGTACGTTTGTCACAGCCAATTTGCTTTGAATTTACTACAATATATGACTTTCTATGATCAAAACACAACAAATAAATATGTGATAATATATTTTTTTAATATTTGAAAATCAATAATTATATAGTTGCCTGCTTAATTTGAAAATATGTTGTTTTCTCACTCCTCCGCTGTTCTTTTCTGATTAATTTCGTTGCGGGATCCAAGACAGTTGAATCGTTTCTCTGGGACTCGTCGAGCTTCATTGCTTTGGCGCTTTTCTGGTGGTCGCCACTGTTGATTCTGGCTTACAGGAGTTGCAGAGGTTAGGGAATAGTGTAGCGGGAATGTCACTTAAAAAAAAAATGTAGTTGATTTCCCTCCCCACAAATTAATAAGTACGAAACTAGTGCCAAGAATAAAATTTTGAAAAAAATTTAAAAGGTCTGTACTTATAGATTACAAAAAAAACCTGAAGAAGTGTGGAGTAGTGTTCAATTCATAAAACAACATGGTAATTATGTAAATATTCTTTATTTAAAAGATAACAATTGGTCCACTGACATTACAGACATGACAAGAAAACCTTACAACTGTTAGTAGACAGTTTAACTTATAAAACTATGTTAGTACATAGATTCTACTACAGACAAGGTGGTTTTTATAAGATGCCATATTACAGGGCTTTCATTCATTTCATTAATATTGTGCGTACAAACTAACATTTGCAGTTGGAATGTAATGGAGAACTTGTTTATTAGCTTACAATGTAAGTTCCCCCAATCTCAAAAAACCAGGGTCTTTAACCAGGGTGTTCTTTCGAGGACACCCATCGTAGGCCTGGTCCACAAATTCAAGATTACTCAGCGAGCTATGGAGAGAGCGATGCTCGGGATTTCTCTAAAGCTAAACTAAAGCACGCTGAAGTGGAAGTAGGCTGGCCATGTCTGCAGACTGACAGACGGTAGACGGAGCAGACAGGTTTTAGAGTGAAGACCGCGTTTGGGCAAGGGTAGTGTTGGACGCCGATGGACCGATGATTTGAAGAAGGTGGCTGGCAGCGGTTGGCACCATTTATGGTTGGGGCATACGTTCAACAGTGGTCCTCAATAGGCTGATATAATGATGATGATGAATATTCAGTTTGTTCTTTAGATAAATAATTGGTCTCCAAAACGGGTCCCGGGTAGACTTTTAACAAAGGTATCTCCACTTTTTTTTGTTTTAAAAAACGTAACCCCACACTCGGTTTTTTTTCTGTGTCGTTTGTGCTTTTACAAAGATATAGACTCATATACACAAACAGCCAGACCCGGAACAACTATCTATAGGCCATACAAATATTTGTTCCGTGCGGGGATCGAACCGCAGCGCAACAGTCAATCACTCAACCACTGCGTCAACCGTTTCGTTTTATTGTCAGCTTCTTTCGAACAGTTTCAATATTGATCGGTTATTTTTTTCTTTTTTTTTTATTAGCCTATTGTTGTCCACTGCTGGGCAACGCCTCCCACGAGTCCTTTCAAGCATTCCTTTCTTGTACCGCCTCGAATCAGCCCTCGCACCTCTACCTGGGCAGGCCTCGGCGACGCCGCCGGTTGATCGGTTTATGCCCGGTTAATTGCAAAAAGTTTGTCCCTTACTACTAGGGCGTAGTAGACATCTTATTTAACAACAATTCGATTCACACTTCTGCTGACTAGTGAAACAAAAAGGTAACAATAAAAGCCCGACCTGCATGTCCACCGTACCATGACACGTTCATTCATTTGTTCATCGATTGCTTCACTACCGTCATTCATTGTCATTCGTTGACCTGTTAGTGAAAATTTCGACAAATGTTTAATGATGTATACATTTTTTCATTATTCTATTGTTTTAATCTGAAATCAGCGAGTAGATGTCTAATTTGGATTGCGAGGTATAAACTGGAATCACGTCATCGTGCGTTGATATACGCATTTTTTTTTGAAGTTATACTTCTTTAGGCGCGTTATGAAAAAATGATGAGAGTGAAATTTTACGATTCGCGCATGCGCGCGCACAGCGTCACACAAAATTCTCACGGGAGTAATTGTAAACAACGCCATCTCTGCCGTACATGCTGAACTACTTACTGTCTGTACTTGCTGTGTGTTCCTTCGGCAGTAAGTAGTTCAGCATGTACGGCAGAGATGGCGTTGTTTACAATTCAAATTGTGCTTATATACTTTTTTAATAATGCCAAAGAAGTATAACTTCTCACGCTCGTACATAAGTACACGCACCCATTTTTTTTATTATCTATAGGTACAATGAACTTATTGTAACATATCATTTGAAAGGTAATAAACAGACAAGCTAGTTATAGATACACCTCACCCGTCCGCTCTAGATTAAGTACGTACATATATCTATTATGTCTAGACTCTGTCGTTCGCAAGCTCAGCGGTCTATGTCCACCGGATGAGCCCTGTATGTATTTTGAATTAGAATAAAAGTCGCCTCCAAATCGGCAGTACGTGTTCTCATTTTTATCCTCAGTAAAAATCCTGAGTACCTACTCATTTAAGTAATATATAAAGTAAGGTTTCTCACGCTCCGAAACCAAAAGTGGCGCAGCCGGTAGGATTTTCTCGTAGAAATCCGTAGTTTCGCGTTTTTCCGGACGTCCAAATTCGACTAGAAAACATTAAGCGTAAAATCTACGAAAGCAGAGAAAATCCTTCGAACCAAATAAATATTCTTTTAAATCGCGTGAGTGCAGAAATCATCGAGTATGGGAGTCACGGGCGGTTGGTGAGTAAATCTTTTCGCCAATCCTATGTTCCCTAATCCTCCTATATTTTTCATAAGTTTTAAATGTTATTTTCGAGATCAAAACTTGCTCATTATAACAGACAGATTATTGTTTAGTCTTTAGCTGATAACTCTGTATGAAATTATGTGGTCTTATCTCTGTTCAATTCTTAGAACATAAAACATAGAGTAGTGTCAATGTTAGAGAGTTCTTACTTTCAGCATTAACTTTAAAGTTCAAATCTAGATTGATTGAATTGAATAAAATAAACAGTATTAACTGTAAATTCAATTAATAATTGTAAGATAAAGTAACTCTTAAGGTAAAACTATTTTTTTTCTAAATTTACATTTTTGTAGTAGAAGTATTACGAAGTTTATTTTTCATATTATTGGGTATTCTGATTAATTAATTTTGTGTCTGATTAATTAATTGTGTGTTTGTTATATTGTAAGTGTGTGTGAATTTTAATTTTAATAGGATTATTTTAAAGCGAGTTGCAACCTCTGTACAGTTCATTACTCTATAATCATGACGACACCCACTACAGTTGCAGTTGCACCAATACCAAAGGAAATTGTTGATTTAATTCCACTGTATAATGGTGATAAAAGACAGTTAAACCTTTATTTGAGAAAATGTCAGTACGTGGTTGATCGATTTAAGGGAAATACAGAACAAAATCTTTATGTTTTTAATGTTTTAACAAGTAGATTGAAAGAGGATGCAGCTGCGCTCTTATCGGAACGTGAAGATATTGTTACATGGTCCGCGTTCAAAGATTTGCTGATTCAACATTTTGGAGACCCCCGGAGTGAAGCTTGTATTAATATTGAATTAGAATCTTTAAAAATAAATTCAAGTGAAAGCTTTTTAGATTTTTGTAATAGAATCCAAAATGTTCGCTCGTTATTAATGTCGAAGGTGAATACAATTGATGACGTGGAATTAAAACGTGCTAAGTCGGTTATCTACAACAATACGGCTCTAAATGTATTTTTGTACAACCTTCCCGAAAATATGGTGCGTATCGTTAGGCTTAAATCGCCTACAACCTTAGAAGCAGCCTTGAGCATCGTACTCGAAGAAGTCAATTTCTTAGATCAATATAATATGCGTAACCGTATTCATAGTAATAATCAAATTTCGGGATCAAGTTCAAAGTCATCGATAATCCAACCAGTGGGGTACAAACCTTTTCAGTCTAAATTTAATTTGAATAATCCCCAAAATACGCAAAACAAGATACCTCAAACTTTGGGTCAAGGTCAACCCTTCAAGCCAGTATTCCAGTATCGGCCTCAATTGGGTTTGCAACCACAACAGTTCGGTTATAGGCCAGCTCAACAGAGCGGATATAGGCCACCTGTACAGTTTGGTTATAGGCCACCTCTACAATTCGGTTATAGGCCACCGCAACAGTTTGGCTATAGGCCACCTCAACCGTTTGGTTATAGACCACCCCTACAGTTAGGATACAAACTACCGCAACAACTGGGTTACAAACCACCGCAGCCTGGTTCGAATCTTCCCCAGGTATTAAAACCCCAAAATCAAGATAGCGACGTATCTATGAGAACAGCCCAACCGAAGCAGCAACAAGGTTTTAATTTGAATGAACTTACTATGCACGATTACGAGTATTTATATGGACCCTATTGGGACGAATTTAACTATTATAATCCGTCAAATGACTATGACTACTTAAATGACATTAACTATTACTATGATAACGTAAATAATGACACGAACGATTGTAACATACCTGATGACAAATTAGAAGCAACAAATGACAGTCAAAATGTGAATTTTCAGGAAAAAGCCTCGATGGAAGACAAGAAATCTTGAAACTAAATTGCGATCCTAATTTAAAACTTCCCTACATTTACTTAGAAGAAATAGACGCGAAAATGATGATTGATACTGGTAGCATGAGATCATTTATCAGCCCTCAAAAGGCTTATGATTTTTTCAGTGAATATATTAGGAAAGAACACTTTCAAGTGGTAAGCACCCACGCTTCTAGTAGACACGATGAAGTAGTGGAAATTCCTCCGTTACCTACTTTTGTAACCAACGCTTGGCATAAATTTTATTTGTATGATGTGGACGCACAATATGACGGACTTATTGGTAATGACCTTTTGTTACAATTAGACGCAGTAATTGATTTAAAGAATCAAGTATTAACAACTAGCACAACTTGTATTCCAATAATTAACAACAACTTAAATTATGTAATTAATATACCGCCGCGAACAGAACAACGAGTTAAGTTACCTATCAATCAATATTCAGGCGACGCTATTCTTGATTTTCAAGAATTCGAGAATGGTCTGCGTATGCCCAGCGCTATAATAAATTGCATAAATGGATACGCGTATTCAGTAATCCAAAATACTTCAGATAGTCCAAAACGACTTAATATAATACAACCCTTTACAGTTACTAAATATGAAAATAATGAATGTAAAATAAATGTTACTAAAAATAATACTGACATAGAGATAGACAAGTTACTTGAAGACAATTTGACTAAACTCAGACTTGACCATACCAACGAAGAAGAACGTGAAAAAATTTATAGACTTTGCAAGGAATTCAAAGACATATTTTACTGTGACCAAATCCCCTTGACATTTACTAACTCGGTAAAACATCATATTAGGACTAAAAACGAAGACCCTATATATGTGAAACCGTATAGACAGGCTCCGTTTGTTCAAAACGAAATCAACAGACAAGTTGACCAATTGATAAACGACAATGTAATACAAGAGTCTCATTCTCCTTGGAACGCTCCTGTTCACCTGGTGCCTAAGAAGATGGACGCATCTGGAAAAGTTAAATACAGGATGGTGATAGACTTTAGACGACTTAACGAAATTACTATCGATGACAAATACCCCCTACCGAACATCCATGACCTTTTTGACAAATTAGGAAAGAGCACTTACTACACTACGCTTGATTTAGCCAGTGGTTACCATCAGATAGAATTAGACGAGAGGGACAGACAGAAGACAGCGTTTTCCACTCAAAATGGACATTTTGAGTTCCTCAGAATGCCGTTTGGGCTTAAAACGGCCCCAGCCACATTCCAGAGGACAATGGATAACGTTCTACGTGGACTACAAGGACTACACTGTATGGTATACTTAGATGACATCATTATTTATGGAAATAGCCTTGATAACATGATACAGAATTTACGGACTGTTTTTGACAGAATTAGGGTCACTAACATGAAAATCCAATTAGACAAATCAGAGTTTCTAAAAAAAGAAGTACTTTACCTTGGACACACAATTACCAAAGAAGGACTAAAACCCAATGACGACAAAATTACGGCTGTACTGAAATATCCTCTTCCAAAAACCACGACTGAGATTAAAAGTTTTCTTGGACTGGTAGGATACTACCGACGTTTCATCAAGGACTTCGCAAAAATTACCCAACCATTGACATCTTGTTTAAAGAAGCGTAATAAAATTATAATAGACCAGAAATACATTGACGCATTTAATAAATGCAAAGAACTCTTGACACATGCCCCTCTTTTACAATACCCTGACTACGACAAACCTTTCATACTTACGACTGATGCGTCAAACATAGCTTTGGGTGCAGTTTTGTCACAAGGACAAATTGGCAGTGACAAACCTATCGCTTACGCTAGTCGCACTCTTAGCGATACCGAATCACGCTACAGCACAATCGAACGGGAATTGCTCGCTATAATTTGGGCAGTAAAACATTTCAGACCATATTTATACGGTCGAAAGTTTTACATATACACTGACCACCGTCCTTTAGTATGGCTTCGATCTCTGAAAGATCCAAGTAGTAAACTTACACGTTGGGGACTCCGCTTGCAAGACTATGACTTTGAATTAATATACAAAAATGGCAAACAAAATACCAATGCCGACGCCTTTTCTAGAATAAAAATGTTTGCTTTAGACTCTGACGATGATAATGAATCGCTGGTAGTTAACGTGGGTAAAAGAGATACGGAATACTTAGATAGTATAGTTACAGAAAGGGCCATAGTTCATAATAAAAGAGAACGTAGCAATTCATCAACTATAACCATATCAGATACAAGTCGAACAGCAACTGCTAGTTCTATAGACTTCATTGACGGAAGCATTAATGAATATCCTGTTCAGGTCGAGTCTAGTAAAACAGATACAATTCATTCAGCCTTAAACGACTGTACTGGAATACCAATCTTACATGAAGCTATAGACACTAAGCCGAATCAAATTTTAGTTTTCTCATGGTTCAAAAATGAAATGCAAGTGAAGGATCTCTCGCGTGACAAACAAAAAGTATTAGAAGTTTTCTTACCAAAAGACAATCCAGAACTGATTAAAGATTTTTTGAAACAACACATTAAACCAAAGTTTAAGTATTTCATTTATTTTGAAGATAATGAACATCGTAAGTTATTCGGTAATATAATAATTCAGCTTTTTAGAAAGGATTTAATTAATTTTTATGAATGTACAGAACGAGTAGTTTATGTAGAAGATGAAGGAGAACAAAAATCTATAATAATTAAGCATCATGAAGGAAATACGTGCCATCGCGGCATCAAAGAAACATTAGTTAGGCTTCGTAGGAATTATTATTGGGATAGAATGCAGGAGACAATAGCGGCAGTTATAAATACTTGCGAGGCATGCCAGAAAATGAAATATGATAGAAAACCCATTAAACCTATCTTACAACTATCACAAACACAAAATGCTCCGTTTCAGGAAATATTTATAGATCTTTTTAGTATTGAAGGTAAAACTTATCTAACCCTCATAGACGCTTTTAGTAAGCTAGGTCAGGCCATCGAAATTCAGAACAAATCTACTCCAGAAGTAGTCCGTGCTCTAATGAAGTATTTTTCATACTACGGAGTTCCAAAAAAAATAAGTTCCGACCCAGGGTCCGAGTTCAATAACGAGTTAATGAAAGAATTTCTAAGCTTACATAAAGTCGAACTTCATATTGGTACACCCAATAATCCCAATTCCATGGGTCTGATAGAACGATTTCACTCCACCATAATCGAAATATACAGATTGGCGAAATATGAAAACCGTTGTACCGATGCGGCATCTGTAATGACATATTCAGTTATGGCATATAATCACTCCATTCACTCCGTTACTGAACTCACTCCATTCGAAGTTGTTTTCGGGCATACTGATACTAACAACCCGTATAGCATACAGTTAGAAAAACAGTATTTTCAGAAATTGGTGAAGGATCATGCTAAACGCATCAGAGTCATGTATACACACTTAACAGAGAAAATGGTAGCAATAAAAGTAAAACATAGGGAAAGGAAAGGTGGTGAAGCTGAAATTGAATTTAATGCAGGCGAAATTATTTTTGCGAAAGACGTAAACAAGCGTAAAAGTAAAGACAAACCCAGATACGTAAAAGCAAAAGTAATAGGTCAAGCTGTAAGAAATATTTTACCAATTCAAATTGGTGAAAGAATTACTAAAACCCCTATTAAGAATGTTAAACGCCCTTCGCAGGTGGTGCGGCATCCTGTTTGTAGTGATGCCCTCGCTAGCTTTTCATCTGCAAAATCTTGAAGGAAACCCAGGTATATTTCCAGTAAAGGAAGGCCTAGCACACATTCAAACTGATCACTGGACTATAGTCAAGCTCATCAGTTTAGAACAGATTCATAATGATTTAAATTACATATCCAGCAACTTCCAACAAATGTGTAAACTTATCGATTGGAATGCATCATATTCTCAAGAACTTACAAGTATGAAAATACATACAGAGTTTATACTCGATTTAACTATAGAAAAATACCGACAACTAGTTCCGCAGAAACGTTCTAAAAGAGGACTGATTAATCCATTGGGTTCTATTATAAAACTAATAACAGGTAACCTAGATCACGATGACGCCGTTAGATACGAAGAACTTATTTCCAAATTAAATCATAATCAAATAATTACTTCAAAAAAATTTACAATTGTCTCCAAAATGTTTCAGAGTTTCATTAATGTAACTGAAACAATAAATCAGAATACTGCATACTTTCATAATCGCCTAACAAAGATTGAACTGCTTCTGAAAGATTTATCTGCAAAACAAAACAACTGGATTTTCTTAACTTATCTTACAGGATTATTTTCTGTATTCACGAGTAGTTTCCGTACTATCTTTGCTAGGCTAAGTGAACTTGAAACAGCATTAGCGTTAAGTAAATTATCGATACTACATCAATCTATTGTGAATTCTACAGAATTATTGCATCATTTACAACTAATTTCTAACTCAGGAAACTTAATGTATCCTCCAATAGAAACAAATCTATTGAAAATAGAGGAGACCATTTGTGTAAAATCATTTATTAAAAATAATCAGATTACATTTATAATGGAAATTCCACTTACGGATAACTCATCGTATAATTATTTTAAGATATATTCCTTACCAATCTTTCATGAATCTGAAAATAAAACCCTAGCCATTATTCCCAAATATCCTTACCTTCTGGCGAAAGGAATGAAATACTTACCACTAATAAAACCATGTCGACCGCTCTCTGCTGGAGATCAGTTTTTATGTACTGCGAATAATCAAGCCTTATACTATGAACTTACCTGTGTGGAACAGTTGATGAAATTTGAATATGACCATAGTCCCTGTAAACAACGAGAAATAGAAATTGAGAAGGTCAGGGTCCAGCAAGTGAACGCAGCTAGCTGGCTTCTCTACACTAGATTGAGAACAACACTGACGAAGCAATGCGGTGAAGAGATCAGTAAGCAACTTGTGTTCGGCACTTACCTGGTGACAATTGATGAGCCTTGCGTCCTCCAAATCTATGGGATTCACCTTCGTCGACATATTTTTGTGGAATTGGAAGTTGTGGAAAGGATTCCAATTGTCACGTTATCGCAGCTAAACTTGAATGCCACTGCCTCCGAATCGAGTGTAGTTAATATGAAAGGAATCAGTTTGGACGAAGTTAAATATATGGCGTTTTCGTTAAAGCATAGTGAAGTGATAGAAAGTGTATTGAATGAAAACAAGAACTTTAACTTCAGTGAAATTTTAGGATACGTCACTTTAGGATTAGTAATTTTTAGTTTTATTACATTTTTGATTTATATAACCTGGCTTAAATCGCCCAAATGTTTATTGTATTGGCAAAATTGTCGGAAAGACTCTCAAATCGAACCTTCCGATAATTTCGCTCTTAGGGTCGGAGGAGTTATAGATACACCTCACCCGTCCGCTCTAGATTAAGTACGTACATATATCTATTATGTCTAGACTCTGTCGTTCGCAAGCTCAGCGGTCTATGTCCACCGGATGAGCCCTGTATGTATTTTGAATTAGAATAAAAGTCGCCTCCAAATCGGCAGTACGTGTTCTCATTTTTATCCTCAGTAAAAATCCTGAGTACCTACTCATTTAAGTAATATATAAAGTAAGGTTTCTCACGCTCCGAAACCAAAAGTAGCTATTACCGGCAAACAATCATTTGCTGATGGTTTTTAAGTATGTACAATATTTACAAGAATAATAAAATAGAAAACCTAAAGTATTAAACTAAAAACAAAAAACAAAAACCTAACACAATAAAACATCATAGAATTCGTCCACATCGCCGTCAACTGGAAATGTACCCAAGAGACTGGCAGCATTGCCACGTTGGATGGCAATGCTTAATCTCTGACCAAGGTAAAAACCAGCTCTTGAGTCACGGGAAGTGTCAACCAACCTTTTGGATATTTCCTTAAAAAGAAGATGTGTACTCGGACCCCACGACCCGAGGGTTTCAACCGCAAACGGCTCGAAAATAACGTTCGAACCAAGGTACTATACTTTACCGTACTACTATACTTTCGCCGTTTGAGGTCTTATGCAGCCGCAGCAGCAGCACCAGCACGGGATGCTGAACTAGGAAGATGGGATGGCGCAAGAGTATCGACGCACGTAGCGTCCCGCACTAAAGGCCTACCCAACTTCCAAGGAAATAGAGACATGCCGTCCGGTCTCTTGCTATCGTCGCGTGCCAAGCCATTGGGTTCTAAGACAGCCGGAACGCCGACGGCGACAAGAGCACGTCGAATAATGTCATTAATATTCGCGTGCCGCGCTATGCGACCCGCACTCCGGCTGCACGACAAGCCATGGTGTCCAAGGCTGTTGACAGCTTCCCCACAGCGACAGCGATGAGGAGAACAGCAGGAAACTCCTAAACGTAGCGAAGCAGCGAGACGAAAAGTAGTGTCGCCAAACATAGTACCTACATTCGACGACGGAAGTGCCAGAAGCCAAAGACCCCCATTTGCCCACAGCCAGTAGACGCGCTCGCTCAGCAGTAGTAACAGAAGTGGTAAGTAAATTATTCTGTACTAACCTGCAGAGCGGCTCATCCCACCGTCTCTGAGCACACGGGTTGTCGGGTGGATCATTGTTCGGGCAAGCAAGTTTCCAAGCATCTAAGGCCTCGGCGAAGCACGGCACATCAAAATCAACCAGTGTAGGAGCTAGAATATTCCTGATTAATTTCTCAGTGGCGTGGACCGAGGATATAAAGGCAGGCAAACTAATACTTGAAATTTTGCGGACGCCGAGGCCCCCCATTCGAACAGGTAGAGTAGCTTGGGCCCAAACACGGTCGTCCATTGCTAAATTTAAAATTGAGGTTAAAGTACGACGGATAATTTGGTCCATTTTATCTAAAAGGTGAATGTGTTTCCACAAATGAGTAGCCCGAAGGAAGTAATTTAATTTGGGGCCGAAACAACAGTAACGAATTATGGTGATGGCCGAATGCATGTTAATTTGAAGCAGTCTTTCCGAAATGTCATTGAAATTTTGTATTTTTTCCTCAATAAAAATGGGAAAGGAATTCTCGAAGATAGGAGACCCAAGGAGACGAAGGTTAATTAGGTTAATTTAATAGTTAAAAGAGTAGCTTAATAATTATATTTATTCTGTTTCCTTTAGTAAGCAAGCATTTATTTAAAAAATACTTAGCCATTGAAATAAAGTTGAACAGCGTTATAAGTTTATTGTATTTTATTAATGTTATTTAAGGGTCATTCCATAGTTTCGTGCAAAAAGCATTTCCAGGCTACCAACTCGTAAATTTATGATTTATTGATAATTATTTATATCGCTAAAATTAGTAAAATAGGAATTTTATAGGGAGTATCGTTTATATTACAGGATTATTAAATAGATTTTTCAGGAAAATAAAAAAACTGCGTAAAAATTCATTCCCATCCTTTTCCAAGCAAGGACCTTGGCAGGCATGTTACTATTTACTTACGTGCATTTGAATGAACTGTTTTATTAATACATAATATTAAAGTTGTACTTCTGAGCTATTGAATAAATAATTTCACAAACAATTCATGCAGTAATATCAGAAAAAAAGCTCATTTTCAAATTGTCACACGAAAAAATTCATCACCATCCGTGTTCAGATTTTTTAAAATTACGTAGGTCTGTATGTTCGCGATCTCTAATTTGGCTCGTTTGCTATGCGCTTATAACCGTCAGTGGTCCGCGACATCGGAGCGGGAAGGACTTGCGCCCATCACTGTCGCAATTACATTCATTCTTCACAACGATTTCAGTGCTTCGTCCGCAAAGTGACTCATTACATTCCCTTGATTTAAAAAATAACTGCAGTAAGTAGATAATTTTAATTGCTTGATCTAATTAACCCTAAAACTAATTTTGACCTTCAATTAATATTGAACATGTACTGTAGTTGATAACAATTATATCCTAGAAAATGTTTGATTTCTTCATTCATCTCCACTTCATTACCGTCTTTTCCCTCCAATTTTTTGAGGGATGGTAATGAACGGATTTTGGAAAGAAATGAATAATTTAAATCTTAATTAATTACGATTTTTATGTTTATGTTTACGATGTTTTGAGCCTATTAATGGTATATATGTTCATGTTTTTGCATTTATGTTTTGAGTGAAGTTATACAATCATTATATTTATTTTACATTTTTCAGAATCAACATGGGGAAACCTCGTAAAAAGTTAACAAGAGAAGAAAAGCTAGCAAAATATAGGTTCCGTAAACGTGAAAAATATGCACAAATAAAAGAAAATCCTGAGTTATATTCTGAACAAAAAGAAAAAGAAAGAAGCAGATATTTAGCGAGGAAAGAGAAGAAAAAGATATGCATCATTAAAAACATGACTCCTAGGTCACAACGAGAACAAAGAAGACGTTGGCGGAAAAAATCACTAAAATACATAGAAAGAAAAGCAGAAAAAAAGAAATTAGAGATGATATTGATGGAAAACTCACCGCCTCAGAGTGACTCGGGTGAATTTGAAAATCTAGAACCTTTGGTGCTTACTGAACCAGGTCAAAGTCAAAATATACCTGATCAATTATTTATTTCGAAGAACAAAATTAGGCGTTTACGTTATAGTTACTAAAAACCATAAAAAAACTAAAAGATAGAATTAGTAATCTAGAAAGAGAAAAGGATGTTTTACGTAAACGAAGAAATGAAACACAAAAAGTGTGTGACTCTGTTGAAAAAAAAGATTTCTTTGTTTTCAGATTTCTTTGTTTTGATAACTGTGACGAGGATGAGATTAATCTATCTGTTCTTCAATGTGACCAGAATGGAGTTACATGTGCCAATGACAATGAGTCTATATTAAGCATAGATACGTCCACTATTTTAAATAACATATATGATTCAGATGTTTTAAAAAACTTACAACCACTAGCAGGTCCAATTGATTTACAGCTATCACCGCTGGTAAATGTAGCTGCATCTATGACTGAGGTCAAATCGGCTAAAGTTAAGATTTTATCTGACGTAAAATTAACTTGGGAAAATCGTAAATTTTATAGGAAACTAAACGAAAATCTGGTTACAAAAAGTTTGAATCCTGCATTAAACTCTGAACATCAACGGCAATTCGAATCATTTATTAATTTGAATAAGACTGGTAAATCAAACAAAGATGAGAATAAATACTATGAGGAATCAGATGACAGTGATGATTATAATATTTTTTAAGAAACGCTTATGAGTCCTGATTTTATTTAGATTGTTACCAGATGATAGTAAACTTCTCAAGTTTAAATTTATATTATTTTGATAATTCTGTGGCCCAAAAGGATCTATGTTATTATGTTATAAAATATAATGGGAATTATACCCCTTTTCCCTAGGGCCAGAATTTTACTAACATTTATTTAGAAAATTATTAAAATTAGAAGTCTGTACCTTCTTGGTTAATATTATTAATCGTAGATTTTGACTTTTAGCAGAGTTTTAGTTTGATGATTGTTTTGTTAGTTTTTATAAAAGTGTTTTTAATCTTGTTGTTTTTTTAGATTTTAATGATTCTCAAGTAAAGTGATCATTGTGATTTTGCATCTAAATCCAAAAAAATATAGTTCCTATTATATCTTATTTTTTGTAAACACCAGTGACTTTTAGTAAACACAAATGATTAAACTACACTTAGTCATTTGTTTTTATCATGACTGTTTTGTTTTTTAAACTGTGATTAACCTATCGTTTTTTAATATTGATTGAACGGAAACCAAAGTTTGAATAGAAATAAATGTTGATTATTAATATTATATTGGTTTTATTCGCATTCAAATTTATTTTCACAGTTATTTTGCAGTAGGTATTTCATTACCATCCGCTTTAAAAATTACCATCGCCGCTCAGTTCATTACGTTCCTTCCTCTTTTCATTACCATCCAATCATGAAATTTCAGTTATCATTTTCTCCGTAACTAAACAAGATAAAAGAGTGCCTTCGAGTTTTTATAAATCTGTAAACGACCAGAATTCGATTTTTTACAAAAAAAATGCGGAATATTTAAAAAGTTTTTGATTCTTCAAAACGGTGTTTTTTGCACGAAACGGTGGAACGACCCTTAAGTACAACGTCATCATCATCTGCTTAATTCAAATTCAAATATTTTGTTTCAGATTTAAAAAATCCATATAACTTTAGTATTAAACTAACTTAGCCTATTGTCGTTATTAAAATTAAATTAATTATAATAAACAACCCGATCAGTGTGTCTGGGCTCTTACCTACTTTCGTAAGAGGTGGGAGTCCCACCGGTCCGAAAACACATTCAGGATGCCATTGGAGGAAGAGCGCACACGCGCCATAAGAGCGCATCGCTTCCGCATAATCGCAGCGAACCCGTTGACGCGCGCTCCCGCGAACATTCCTGACGCGCTGCATCGCCAGGGCAACCCCAAAAGTACCCTGAATAAGTTATTATCACAGATATAGATAGACCTAGATAACGCAAGAGCAACTAATTTGCGTGCCTAGTTTCGTGCCTAGCTTACGTACAAAAATCGTAAGTAAAAAAATAAAGTAAACGTTTCCTTCCATCGGTAAGTCATTTTGTGATTAATATTATGCGTAATTAATTTAAAAAACAATTATTTTTAATCTAATACCCTCAGTAATACCTGGTAATACCAAATTTAAGAAAAACAAAACATACACCTCATAATAGGTAGTCAAAAAAAAATTGTTAATAAAAAGACAACCGCCTTCAAAAAGTAAAAAATAACTTTCAATTCGCAAGTCGGCGGCTTTGGTTTTGCGTGTTGTTTTGTATTACCACCGACTTGCAAATTGAAAGTTATTTTTTACCTTTTGAAGGCGGTTGTCTTTTTTGTAAAAATTTTTTTTTTTCGCTTTTTAGTGCCTACTTCTCATCATAGAAATTAATTACGAACGGTGACACCAAAAAAAAAACAGTCATCCCTTAATTTTCAACCCTTAGGGGTGGAATATTTTCTTGAAATTCATATGGGACCAAACTTGAGGTATACACTATCAATTATAAAAGAATCATCGAAATCGGACTACACTGAAAAAAGATATGCGTGGTCAAACATAAAAATAAATATTTAAAAAATAAAAAAATGTTCATAAAATGAAAACTACTGGGCCAAACAAGGTTAATTTTTTATGGGACCAAATGGCAACTATTCAAACTAAAGAAGAATCACGTGAATCGGATCATAAATCTCAGAGTAATCGATGTACATACATAAAAAAGAAAACCAACCGAATTGAGAACCTCCTCCTTTTTGAAGTCGGTTAAAAATGCCACGCTTGGTTTTCATACAGATCGTGATACTTGCGTTATGTAGGGTCTATCTATATCTGTGGTTATTATACACGCAGGTCGCTGTATGCACAACCAACGCGTTGGGGTCGGCTTTCAGTCTAACCGAATGCAGCTGAATTCTAGTGTTTTACGTGGACCAACTACCTCTCTAACCTCCACAACCAGTTACTGGGTAACACCATACTCCTTGGTAAGACTGGTTGTCAGACTTTCAGGCTTCTGACTACCCATAACGACTGTCAAAGATCTACAAATGACAGCCGGGACTACGTGCTTTCCGAGGCACAGAAGGGTCTCGGTATGAAATGGATGGTCGCCCACAGATCAACCGCGTCAAGTGTAACTTAACCCTGATCGATCGATCCGTACGGGTTTTTAACCGACTTCAAAAAGGAGGAGGTTATCAATTCGTTGATAATCAAAGATGATTCAAATACATTACTTTACTTTCGGAAGTCGGTGGCAATTCGATATCCGTGGTGGTAATACAAAACAACAAACACAACCAAACCACCGCCACCGACTTTCGAAAAAGTAATGTGTGTTATGTGCTTAAGTTATTTATCACATTTTATGGCGGTTTTCTATTTTTGAAAAAACTTTTTTACTTGGCCATGAGCCAGCCCAGCCTGCAATTTCCACCTCAGTATCAGATTGTACTGTAATAAATAAAATAACAAATATATATTACAGAATTATAATAATTAAAATCATCAGTACCTATAACTCTCCAAGGCAGAAAAGCTATTAAACGTCATATTTTCATTAAGGCGCTACCCCGACCCAAAGTGCGTTTTTCTTCGTTTTTCAGGGGCTATTAACTCATTAATTAAGAAAAACAAACTACATCTAAAAACATATTATTAATATTCAATATCCTATCATCACATTCCACGTTCTTATTTTGTTTTATGTAACCCTATCTCACCTAAATCTTTATGTAAAAAATGACTAAAATAATTGAAAGCATGTATCTTTTGCTAAAGTTGACGTGCTATTAATTTGAGGATTACACTAATAGATAGTTAACTTAAAAATCTATATAATTCACGTTTTATTTTATTTCTAAAGATCGTTTCTTTTTTTATAACAAAAAAAGCCCAAAAATTGTGCAAATTTCGATTCTACGGCAAAGAGGAAATGCATGGTCAAGGTTATTTGGTCAGGGAAGCGCCTTAAATAGGCACGTTTTCGAGCTTTTCTAACTTAGTTATGTTGATGATTTTAATTATTATAATTCTGTAAATGTGTATTAATTTGTAATTCCGGCGAATAATTCACCGGGCACCCATACCCTTTGCGGCAGAAATAGGTTAGATATGGTGATAGTGTACTTCAGTAGCGTGCCTTTCATTAAAGCCCAAAAGCCAGGCTTGCAATCAATAATGCGAGACAATAAAAAAAAAACACGGAAAACACAAAAATTTCAAAGATTCAATACATCAAGATCAAGATTCATTCATCTGTCAGGCTTGCCCTAACTTTGACCCCTAGGCACGCCACTGGTGTACTTCCCTGGACGAGATCCTTCGCATAGAACTCTGGCAATACTATCTTGAGTGGCAACCTGATTCCGCCAACCTAAAGTGACCCCTTCAGGATAGGTGAAGCGACCGTTTAAAGTCAAAGTCAAAGTCAAATCATTTATTGCAATTAGACCATTATGAGGCACTTTTGAACGAGATGAGAAAAAAAAAATTCTAGTTGCCCATTCCAAAAGGTAGTTTTTTATGGAGAAGAATGGGCAAGAAACTTACTTACTCTTTTAAAATTAATATTAACAATTTTTGCATTTACAGGAATTATATAATATATACGTGAATACGATGTACCTTACATAAAAAAAAAACACTATATTAAAGTAACCCAGGATCAAATTCATTGGCGGGCGATTGGACAGGCCTAAAATATTGTTTTCCCGACCTAAGTTTGGTGTCGGCGGCGAATCTAATTAAATTAGTTAGCATTGCCATGCAACGTGGCAATGCTGTCAGTCTTTTAAGCACGTGTTCTGGCACTACACAGGAGATATTTATTATAGTGCACAAGTATGGGTGTGTGTGTGTTCACATACTGTCGCCATCACCGTTAGTAATGATCACAGGAAATGACGGTACAAATTGCGTATGTATTCCGAAATTATAGCTACTGATGCTCGCATGTACCGTACAGTCAGACATTTTGAAATCTACACGCAACTATGATCATTGATTGGATTGTATGTACGGTCACCAAAGGAGATAAGTATCCATGTCGCCGGAAACAGTTGAAGTTTACTTAGAAACCGATAGGTTTTTATGAATAAAATAAAATACAATTAATACAGAATAAACAGTTCAATAATTTAATTTCATTTCATTTGAAAGCCTCCATTGGTTTCTAAGTAAACTTCAACTATTCCCGGCGATATGGATACTTATCTCTTTTGGTGATTGTACATCAGGACTCATCAGCTTTTTCGCGTGACTTTGTACACGCTGTATGTTATCGCGAATACAGACAAAATCAAGGATTAAAAAGTCCCCTATGTAAGTAAATATATAGTGTAAGTATCCGGCTCGCGATGTGAAGTTGCGGCTCTTCAGTTCCATAAGCAAACATTATGCAGTCGATCATTCGAAACTAATTTCATTTACTGCACCTGCTACTTTTCTTCATATTGTCTGCTACAAATCATACTGTATGAATATTGAATACCTAAACTAAACTATTTGTGTCTCTATTAAAACTAGGTTTTTTTGGAAATTACATAACTTGTGGCTCTTCCGTTTCAAAAGGTCCAGGTCCAGGTTCAGATCCCAAACTACCTTTTAACAAACATTCATGAGGTTGCCGACCCCTGCCTTATGTGAATCCAGATCCCAAGCTGCCTTAAAAAAACATCCATAATCATAATTTTTCATTCACATTGCGATCGCTTCAGTGGTCTTGCTGGTATAAAGTAACACATAGACAATTGAACGAATAGACAGAGTTACTTGAGCATTTATAATACGTGTGGTTTTTGTAAAATTTCGATGACATTTCGAATGATCAATGTCTAATAATAGATCATTTGATATTCTCGTCACTATCACACATCCATCTCAACATTCTCATCTCCGTTATTTCCAAACACTAGCTTTTCCTCCGACTTTATCCGCATGGAAACACGGGGTAATCCTCGAAGCGCACCATCTTTGAAACGCAATCTACGAAGCGCACCAAAAGTATTCCTCGAAACGCACCAATGGTCGGTAATGGTCGTTTATAAGAGTTCGTAAAACGTTCGTAAATGATTCAATTTCAAAACCTGTATTGTTATCATTATTCTGCAAAGTAGTAAGTCGCTTAAGCACCTAGTTCCAGTACATTTCTGCTTTCCTGGTATTTTTAATAAATAAACAATTAGAATAGTTGAATTTTAAAACGTCTATCGAAGAAAATGTATTTGTGTATGCATATCAGCTGTCTGACACCCATAGTACAGGGTCTCCCTAGTTTGGGGTCAGATGGCCGTGTGTGAAAATGTCCCCACATATTATTATTGTTATTATTATTATTATTATATCATTAATTACGAATTCTTCATGCTCTTCTCTATGTTTCTTCGTTGATGCGTTACAAGGAATACTTTAGGTGCGGTTCATTTGGTGCGTTTTAATGTTGGTGCGCTTCGAGGAATACCACGGAAATACGCCCACTCTGTTGCAATATTCGTTCTTAGCTAATGTTAGTCACGGTGAGACAGTGAGACAGTGAGTGACAGATTTTTACTTTTATATATGAAGATTCATCTATCTCAGATCCATACAGAACCACAGCCGCCCACAGATCTTAAAGAACTTGAAACACCTTGCTCCAATAATAATGATGAATGAAATAATAATAATAATATGTGGGGACATTTTCACACACGGCCATCTGACCCCAAACTAGGGAGACCCTGTACTATGGGTGTCAGACAGCTGATATTTTTTTTTTTTTTTTTTTTTTTATCTATTTATAGGCATACGTTTGACCACTATCTCACCTGATGGGAAGCGATGATGCGGATACATACACAAATACATTTTTTTTTTGTAAATACATACATATATATAGATAAACAACACCCAGACACAAGGCAAACACAAGTGCTCATCACACAAATGTTTACCCTGGGCGGGAATCGAACCCACAACACGCTGCGCGGCAGTCGATCGCTCGAGCCACTGCGCCAACCGTGTCGTCGTAAATCTACCGTGTCGTCGTAAAAAATCATGCATTATAATAATTCTCACGCTTTACAAATACATAACAAGACTGATAAATGAAGGACACATCTAATTAATGGTGTGAAAGCCTTCATAAACACTAATATTATAGATGCGAAAGCCACTGACTGTTTGTTTGTTACCTCATTAAATGCGAACCAACGAACCGATCGAAATAATAATTGTTTATTTTGGAACAAAAACTGGTATAGTTGTTGAAGACTGATGGTCTTGATCATCTATGGGTATGGGTCGGGGAGAAATGACCTTTTTAGGGTCTTGAGGTTGAAGAGACTTGAAATAGGGACATTTCATATAATCCTGGCTCAACCAAATGTCGATGATGCGAAGAGTCTGCTCAGATTCATCGCCCAGATATCAACAATGTGTATTTAAGGAACGATGGGACTGATATACGCATTGCGATTACAAATCTCCCTAAATAAATAAAGGACTTTAAAACGATGGTAGCTAAAAAAGTTAAAAACTGTGTCGCAGCTACCAACGCCCGACTCCAAATGAGAGGGTAAGCTATTCCAGACTAATACATAACAAAAGTATTTTAAACAAAAAAGGTAAAACAAGAGATACACACAGATGATCACATTTTTAACTCATGCAACACCTTTGTATACCATGTTTTATGTAAATAAATAAATAAAAAAAAACATACTTTTATTATTATAAATGCGAAAGTAACTGTCTGTTACGCTTTCACGTTAAAACTGCTAAACCAGTTTTGATGAAATATGGCATGTAAATAGCTTGCACCCTGCGGAAGGGCATAGACTAGCTTTATAAACCACAACTTCGTCTGCATCCGCGATACCCGACATTCACGCGGACGAAGTCGCGGGCAAAAGCTAGTAAAATACTAAGTAAAAAAAAGTATTAAATGTCTGCCGTGAGTTAGAATGTAGAGTTGGGGATGTGGGTGGCTTTGAATGTAGAGTATGGGTGAGTAAGTGAAGTGCGAGTAAGGCGGGTGAGTGTGAGTGTAGGTGTACCCTAAAATTTAACCAAAATGTAGCTTTAGATCAAAATCAAATCAAATCAGTTTATTGCAAACATGTTATTCAGGGGTTGGAAAAATGGTTTTAGTATCAAACATGCACCCTGTAAGGGCACTGCAAAACAAATTAAATTAATTAATTAATTACTTTACATTCCAATATGTTTTCATAATTATCATGTCAGATTTACACAATTATTATTATTGAAAAATTCCAGATATTATGTCAAATCAAAATAAATATACCTAAATTTGTTTTCAAGTAATGGTGAATGTAATTAAAAAGTGGTGTATATAATAAGCATGACATAAAAAAAAATAACCTCTCTTCACAGCGTCTTCTGTGTCCTCAACATCTAACATTTAAGCAGACGAAGTCGCGAACAAAAGTTAGTAGATAATAAATTATGAAACCAAAGCTAATTGGGTACGGAGATACATGCCCCAGTTAAATGGTATTACTAAATAACGTGTAGGTACCTCTTTGAAGACAATGGTAAGTGTTCTTTATGTTAGGGTAACCAGTTGCTCGATTATATGAAGATTTTTATTTATTTTTAACCGACTTCAATAAAAAAGGAAGTTCAATATATTTTTTTTGTTGGATCACGTATTACTTTTTATAACGTAGATTATATTCTCTTTGCTTTATGGTTTTAGACGATATTTCTTTTCTTAATGGATACCTGAGAATTTTATTGGTCTCGTCTACATTTCATGAAAATATTCAACATCTAAGTAAATATAAAATTAAGTGATGACTATATTTGTGTTTTTAACTGACTTCAAAAAGGAGGAGGTTATCAATTCGGATCTTTATATATTTTTTTTATGTATGTTCGGGCATAACTCTGTCATTTAAAGACGAATGTGCAAAATTATTTTTGGTTCGAAAGGGATTTATTCCGAAATGGTCCCATATAAATTTTATCAAAATTGATTTAGCTCTTTTTGAGAAAATCAACAAGATCCCAAAAAAATTACATAGATGTTTTAGTTTCTTCAATCTTTGGAGGACTTACAATCTTTGTTTTAAGTGTGTCGCCGTTTCTTAATGGATTTGGATGTTAAGGCAATACTTAATAAAAACCGGAAAAAATGTTAAAAATAAAAAGAAAAAAAACTAAAAAAATATAAATAACTTTACCACAGAACACACATTACTTTAGTTTAGGAAGTCGGTGACAATACAAAATAACAAACACATCAAAGCCACCGCCACCGACTTCCGTAACTAAAGTATTGTGTGTTCTGTGGTTTTTTAGTTTTTCAAGTCGGTTTTCATTTTTTTGAAGTTATACTTCTTTAGGCGCGTTATGAAAAAATGATGAGAGTGAAATTTTACGATGCGCGCGCACAGCGTCACACAAAATTCTCACGGGAGTAATTGTAAACAACGCCATCTCTGACGTACATGCTGAACTACTTACTGCCTTCGTTGCTATTTTGTGACTCGAAGAAGTATAACTTCTCACGCGCGTACATAAGTACACACAGAATTTTTTTTTAAATACTTTTTTGTTATTTCTTAAATAATTTGGATGATAAGAAGTTGGCACTAAAAAGTGAAAAATAAAACTTTTTATTAAAAAGACAACTGCCTTCAAGAACTGAAGAGTAAGTCGGTAGCAATACAAAACTACAAACAGAACCAAAGTCACCGACTTTGGTTCCGAGTTAAGGTTATAAATTGTGCACTAATTTATCATCATGACATGAAAGAATTGATCGTATCAGATCAGATCACGCCATCACAGACCACAGTGAGTGAGATACAAAGATAAGGTATACCCATTATACCCAAGTCCCAGGAACGCTTCAAAATAAGTTGAAAAACACTTCATACTAACTAAGTGCCACTGCCTACCAATTAACCATAGGCGCAGTATTAAGCAGACACAAGTGCCCTGCCTACCGAACGATACAAAGGAATTCCGAGGGGACGGCGCGTACGCAGTCCCCACTACCAAAAATTACGCATCCGAGTTATCCACATTAGGGATAATCGCAGGGGTCAACCCAACCGCAGTGCAATGGGAAGGCCTCGCCCTGGGGGAACCGCCTTCATGATCACGGTGTCCCCTATGCCAGGTAAGTATGATTTTGCTACAGTACGGCGAGAGAGTCATTCGCCGGCGGAGAATCTTAACACCGCGATTCACAAATAGGACTTAAATTAACAGCGCCATCTAGTTTGAATGTTGGAACTAAACGCGCGGTATACTACGTAGTAATGACAAATAACATTGCTATTACGGCCACTCTAGTATGGTAACCATATTTATACAGCATTACCGTATTTGTAATGTCATCATATCACTAATTATGATAAATGGAAGAAGTCACTGTCTCCTGAAATACAGGTACTCTAACCTAGCTCTGGAGACAGGGTCTCAAATATTTGTAATTTTTGATGGCAATAAAAATTATTATTATTATTAATTATTATGATATTATGATGGAAAGTTAAAAAGTTCCTTAAAGTTTGAATAAAGTGTATTTAGGTAAGACACAGTAAACACGGAAGAAGTTTAAACTACTTTAGACAGCTATTTATAAGTAAGTAGACTATGTTGGTTCAACAATTATAGTTCAATCGATATTTAAATTGGAAATACCTGTTTAGCATACATATTTATTTACTTTGCAGGCTTTATTCATACCAATGGGTGATAAGTCTGTTGCACGTTGCAGAACTGATCAAGACCAAGGCAAGGCACAAGGCACAGAAAGCAATCCATACTGAGTGCCTACTGCCTACCATTGACGTAGTACTAATAGACAATTAGACATAATAGGAGTCTACCGAACGGATACAAGGGAATTCCGAGGGGACGGCGCGTACGCAGTCCCCACTACCAAAAATTACGCATCCGAGTTATCCACATTAGGGATAATCGCAGGGGTCAACCCAACCGCAGTGCAATGGGAAGGCCTCGCCCTGGGGGAACCGCCTTCATGATCACGGTGTCCCCTATGCCAGGTAAGTATGATTTTGCTACAGTACGGCGAGAGGGTCATTCGCCGGCGGAGAATCTTAACACCGCGATTCACAAATAGGACGTAAATTAACAGCGCCATCTAGTTTGAATGTTGGACCTAAACGCGCGGTATGTAGTAATGACAAATAACATTGCTATTACATACAATTGAATTTAAAAACATAAGTAGTTGAATAGAGCATAGGTATACACAATAATAAGATATTAAAAGTGTTTTTCTAGTTCACATTGTTCGAAATAACCAGATTCTTGTACACGTTATTCGAGACAGCATTCATCCGGGTGACATTACTCCAAAACTAGTTGATGCCCGCGACTTCGTCTGCGTGATTTTCAGTTATCTGTGTATTTTTGCACGGAATCCTAATTCTTTTTCTAAAATAAAAGTAGCCTATGTTACTCCTGACAACATCAACTATCTGCCAGTAAATTCCCGTCAAAATCAGACCAGCCGTTTCGGAGATTACAGCCGGAACAAACCGACAGACAGTCAAAAATAACAACCGTAAAAACTTGTTATTTTAACATTACAAACAGACCCTTAATTTTTTTTTATTTGTATAGTTCGTTCATTGATATAGGAGGAGACGTTGGAATCAGAAAAATTTCCAAATTAGTTATTTTTATGGTAACCCTATTAATGTAGCATTGCCATAACTACTTTATACTGGCATCATATCGCTAATTATCATGATATTGTGAACATAACACCATGAAGTTGTTACTTAATTGTTTATCTTTACGCCTTGCTTGGTTTACAGGTTATGGAAAGTGAAAAAGTTCCATAAGGTTACTGGAGTAAAGAGTGCTTAGTAAGTAATGTACAATTGCAAACCCGGAAGAGATTAAAACAGATATGGAATAGGTTGGTACAGTTATAATTGTCCGGTAACAACGGGGACGTTGCAATAAAATAATGTTTGTTTCATATATCAAACCGCCAAGACCTCCTAACTGACATATTTTAACAAAGAAATCTATCCCACACAATACTAAAATCTCCTATATAGAATTCGCAATAGTTTAAACTCTCCAAAATGTTGTCCAAGATGCTAATGCTACGTGGCATTAAGTGTATCTTAGTTATTAGGTACTAACATCGTTTTTAAGTTCATTTAATAATATAAATGTAAAGATAAATGAAATAGATTCGTGGTTTTCCAAATAAAGAATATTATTCATCATCTGCCTAGCCTTTTGCCAACTGCATTGAGGTCGGCTTCCAGTCTAACCGGATGCAGCTGAATACCAGTGTTTTACATGGAGCGACTACACATCGGTCCTCCACAACCCAGTTACTGGGTAGCACGATACCCCTTGGTAAGACTGGTTGTCAGACTTTCTGGCTTTTGACTACCCGTAAGGACTGCCAAAGATCCACAAATGACAACCGGGACCAACGGCTTTACCTGCTTTCCGAGGCACGGAGGGAACTCGGTATATAAGGGATGGTTACCCATCCACAGACCGACCGCAGCTAGCGGAGCTTAACCTTTGAGCTCCTCTAAGAATAAAGAATATTATTATTATTATTAAAATCTGCCACGGAATATGAAACTCTATGAAAATGATTCGAGCATTATCATTGCCGTTCTGTCTGCACTCACTTATACAACATTTCAGCCTACCTCCCTATCCTAACCAGTCGAAACTGCTTACTCATAATGGTGACACATATTCCTACTGTCGCGTCGGTAACGCCCAAACAGGCTCGACTGGTTTCGTACTGAATCTTATGTAACGTGGAAACTTACCGATGTTGTTAAGGACCTACGGACGGTAATCTGGGTTACTAATGGTAGATTAAACGTGGTAACTAGGTAATATGCTCAGATTATAACTTAATCTGAGGTAATATGCATAACCTAATAGATAGTCGGGCTATACAAAAGACACATCACTTACAGTGAGCTGCACTAAGCCAACATTAGTTTAACGGAGACTTTAAATTCATGCCATCGTTTACATTTTGTATCAAAAAGAAAGTGTCATCAGTCATCGTAAAAATAATACCCCAGCAGTGCTATTCTGTTACAATCTCCCACGGTGAACACCTAGGTGAAGTGAGCTGTGATCCGATTGTAGTGCTTTGTAAATCCCTAGCATCGGGACTGATGACAACTCATTACACCTAGGTGTTCACCGAGGGAGATTGTAACAGAATAGACATACTGGTGGTATGATGGGTCTAAAACTATACCACTCATCTTACCTAACCTAAATGATTCACCAACAATAGAGGGAATCTGGCGCTCGGCGGCCGCTACCGCGGCACCGCTCGCGTCTCACGCGCTTTAATGATCACAGTCCAAACCTAACCTAATCCAAATAATTTTCTCAGTGGTATTGTTTTAGACCCACCATTCCACTAGGGGTATGGCCAGTGATATAGTGGGCCTAACTCACCGATAGTCGTTAACTACGACCCATCAAATATTCAAGCAAAAGTAATTTAACTGACTCTTATGTATATTTGGTGTGAAAATCACTATTTATGGCAGCACATGATGTAAAACATTGTGCTTATGAGATCATGCAAAAGTACAGGCGTTGTAGGGGCTGGTATTCATTTGGAGAAACTCGTGGCTAATTACAAGCCATCCTTTTCATATCGAGATTCTCTGTACCTCGGAAAGCACGTAAAGCCGTTGGTCCCGCCGACTGTCATTCGTAGATCTTTGACAGTGGTTTTAGGTAGTCAGAAGCTAGACCATCTGACATCCAGTCTTACCAAGGGGAATCGTGGTAGCGTGTTACCCAGCAACTGGGATGTGGAGGTCAGACAGGCAGTCGCTCCATGTAAAACACTGGTACTCAGCTGCATCCGGTTAGGTTAGATGCCGACCCCAACATAGTTGGGATAAGGCTAGGCAGATGATGATGACCAGTCTTTTATTGTCCCACTGCAGGGCAAAGGCCTCTTCTCATTCAAAAAAGGCACGAGCGTTGATCACCACTCTTGCTTAAGGCGGATTGTAGATTTCAGACTTATATTCTTCATAACTCCAGGTTTCCTCACGATGTTTTCCTTCACCGATGTCTGTGATGACCTCGCAGTACCAGGACTTAAGAAAAGGTTGGAGAGATACTTCAATCAAAGAAGGACTCTGTTGTAATCACTATTATACATAGAATAGCACGTCAGCCTCTGATGGGTGTAGGCTAAACAATCGCCTTGTCATATTATTTAAATAAGACTAATGTTCTAAATACGAAACGGTTCTCGAATGAATCCAGAATGTTACATTATCATCATGTCAACCTTTAGACGTCCACTGCTAGACATAGGCCTATGCATGTTGGCGATCACAGTAAGTGTTACGGTACTCAGGAGGACGCTGCTACCCATCCTCTGGTCAATATCCCTCTGTCATCTTCTACGACACCCACGGGTAGAAATGGGGTAGTGCTATTCGTGGCCGGCACCACACGGCACCAAAATGTTGAGACAAAGCCATTTTGTCCATGATTTCAACCAGCATGCCATATTATGTAGGCATTCACATTGGTACTTGCTCGTGCCCGATTGTGAACCCCGTACATGAGATGCCGCCTCTCGAACTGCCACGAGGATATGGGCTTTAAACACTGGGCCATCGCGACTTGGAAATTTAGACATTCAATAACCAGAACGTTCCCAGATATAATCAAGAATAAAAAGTATATCACAATGATGAGAAGTACATTTAACTTTCTTGATTTTTTACATCTTTTACCTTCTTCTCTGCCGTTTCGTTATTGGCAGAGCGGTCGTGCTCACGTCGAGGCATCCACTTCGGTGTTACAGGCGGACACAGCTCTCCACACGTCTCCCGCCATCTTTCCCTGATAGCAGACTCCCTGGCGCAGTCAGATTCGCGGTTTCCTACTGCGGCTTTCACTTGATCAGTCCATCTCATTGGCTATCTGCTTGACTTTTCCCTGTACGACCAGCCGCTATATGGAGTCGTTATCCCTCCTAGAGACATGCCCAAAGCACTGCCGTATGCGCAACTGTACTACGGTCGACCAACGCTGCTTGATGCTGAGCTCCTGGAGTATGGACACGTTGATGCGTACCTCCATCCACGATATCCCGAGTACTTCTCCAGCATCACATTTCCAGAGCATCTACCCCTTTTCCAACTTGCGCGCTGTCCTCGTCTCTGCCACGTAAAGAAAAATGGGGAATACAAGTGTTTGCAGCCTGACTTTGGTGGCTTTGGTCCATTATAGGTGATGGTTTTGAGCTAAGTGGTGCCGATCCGTTCGTCATGTTCGTGAACGGGCGCCGTCAGTTGGGACTGGTCATCTCGTAGCTGCCTCGGTTATTTTTAATTAATTTTGAATTGATTTTGAGTTTATGATTGTCTCTAGACTTGTTACATTTTTCTCACATTTGTGTCCCATAAATTCAACATGAGTGATAAACCTAAATTTTGTAATATTCTATTGATTTTAAAAGAGTGTTCATGGAGTTTCTTGCTCGTTCTTCTCCATAGAAACCTACTGTTTGGAACGAGCAACTAGCCTCAACTTTCTGACTGACTGACTCTTTGACAATTTAGAAGTGCCTGTAAATGGTTTATTTGAAATAAATGATTTGAGTTTGAGGTAGGTACATTAAAATTAACCTACACCAGTGAGGCTTAGTGAGTCATTGAAGCCAACTGCCCTGAAAGATTGGACACGTCAGTAATGGAACTTCCGTGCCTGTTAGCGGACAATGACTTTCCATTGTGGAGTACAATAGGTTTCAATATCAATTGTTAGTTCGTTTTCAGGTTCAACGAGAGGACGAATTTAAATTATGAATAAAATATCGTTTTCAACTGATTGTTGTATCTGTCTGTAATTGTTTTATTACAGGACAATGACCTCTTTTAAAGAGAAGGACTGGTCACAACACGGAATAATAACCCTCCTTTGGCTTTGCCGTAGTCGGGTAAAAAAAACAAATGGACAACGCAGCTATCCATATGTTACAGTTATGCGGAAATTTATGTGACAAAATAACAACCTTCGTCAGTTGTAATAAGTCCTAATTTCATTTGAACAACAGATGAGCTTTTCGTCAAGTTGAATTTCATGTTCATACAAAATTAAGATTTATTACAACTGTCGAAGGTGGTTATTATTTTACCTAATCGTCGACTACTGTAGGTCGATTCTGTAACATTCAAACAACAACTCTCATCTCACATCGCTATTCACTCTCACTTCGCATAAGGTTCAAAATGACCTTAATACATTTGACACTTTGAATCGGGTTAAAGTGCGAAGTGAGCGTCGAAGTGACGGAGAAATTACCTTACAGAATACCACTTCTTACGTCATCTCATACTTTATCTGTCAAAATCTCTCTGTCAATTTAGTTCAACTCGCTGACACGCTCGCAAGGGTGGTACTAGTGTAAATTCGAATTATCGACCGTGTTTTTGGAATGCCAATCAAGAAACTCACAGCGGATTCAGATTCAAAATTTAGAATGAGGTCTTACAGAATCACACCCCTGAGCGTGGATCTTTTTAAGTTGGTAGTGAGACACCCCCGTGCCTAAGAAAACGGATAAAGCCTGGCCATTAGTAGTAGTCTAAAAGTAGACCAAAAGCTAGGCAATAGCGTAAATAGAAAGTATTACAAGGTCGTGGAGGGTATAATACCCTAAAGCCGTGTGGTGCCGGTCGCGAATAGCACCACCCAATTTCAACCCGTGGGTGTCGCAGAATGCGACATAGGGATATTGACCAGAGGATGGGCAGCAGCGTCCTTCTGAGCACCATAACACTTACTGTTATAGGCAAAATACATCAGCTATGGCGATTACTGTCCGTGTCGGACGTAAAGAATAGCACCATCCCATATCTTCCCGTGGGTGTCGTAAGAGGCGACTAAGGGACTTACCAGAGAATGGGGCAGCAGCGTTCTCTGTGCCTTTGTAACAACCACACTGCGATCGCCAATCCGCCTGCCAAGCGTGGCGATTATGACAAGACCCCCCCTTGGAGAGGTCTATGTACAGCAGTGGACGTCTTTAGGCTGAAATGATGATGATGATAATGGCGATTACGGCTGAACTTCCCCTTGGGGAAGACCTATACCCAGCAGTGGGCGTCTAAAGGTTGACATGATGATGATAATACCCTATAATGCTTTCTCTCCCTCGTCTCTTCCTCTAATTACCGCCTTTGAGGAAGACAGTTTAGGTAAGATGTATAAATAAATGTAAATGACTAACTGTTTTCTTTCTACTATGTTGGATGACTAAACATCGACGCAATCATCAAGTAAAGTAAACAATCGATCGTCTAGCGAATGGTTCATTGGCTTCGTATGGACCGGAATGAGTGAAAGTGAGAACCCTGATCTGTGCATGCGCACTATATTGGTTGTAGTTAGGCTTAGACTTTGTCTGTATTAATGTCTAGTACCGTATAGGAATACTGGTGTCGAAAGAGAGCAATATGTTCTCCTAAATAATGACTCAACAGTACAATACGGTGCAAATAACATTATTTATCGATTCGAAACCCGCGATGATTTACTTTTAAAAACAATTGAGTTTGCTTTCGAATTGTGTGCGATCACTCAGGTTCCAAGTGAACTTTACAGAATCCAAGTCAATCTTTACACGCCCACTGCTGGGCATAGGTCTTCCCCAAGGCGGGGTTCAGCCGTAATCGCCATGCTTGGCCGATACATGTTGGGATCGCAGTAGGTGTTAGGTACACAAAAGGACGCTGCTGCCCATCCTCTGGTCAATATCCCTCAGTCGCCTTCTACGTCTCCCACCAATTGAATTGGGATGTGCTATTCGCGGCCGGCACCATACGACTAACGTTACAAAATACCACAGCTGTATTTTTAGATGATTTTATTCTATTTTGTAATCAAAGAGTATTATTTATGTGAGCTCAATATTTTACACGAAATACTATTAATTACAAAATGTTAGCGATATCGCAACGAGACACGATAGATTAGAAATTATGTTGCCATACCAAAGATGACGGAAATCGTCAGACATTAACTATGCCACCTGTTAATTAAAAACCAGTACCTAATCACACCTACGACACTCCATACAAACGAAACGATTCTATTACCTATACTCTACCAAAATAACAGACTGCATGCGTGTGTGTGTGTGTGTCTACGCGCCGCAAGAACTAAAAGCTGTTTCGAGAGCACGTTCGATGCGGAAAGAGGTGAGGCACAGTGTTTCGGAGGGAGGCGGGGCGTGTCGCTACTGTACGGTAGTACTAATATTATTTTATACTGTGACCTATAAGTCAAAATCGGTTGAACGGACTGTAAAAGAGGTTTGTGTATATGTCTAATCTTATTGTAATCTTAGTGTAGCTGTAAAGGTCACTTGAAACCTCACTCAAGAAGTGACTGTAGTAGACATTATTGATGTAGATACCTTTAACTAATAATTCATCTTCTTCCTGCCCTTAGTTTCTTCACATTTTTTAAGAAAATTCAAAACATTTTAACATTGAAAATGTTTTTTCGATCGCTTCAATATAGCCCCCAAATTTCAGTCAGAGTGAGACATCGCCCTGGTCTCGTGAGTCAAAACTCGCCAAAGGGCTACCTGGATGTTCTAGGTCTCAAAAGACGTGTCTTGGGCTATAATATGGTGAAAAAAAAATTTGAAAAACTCAAAAACTTTTTTCAAAAATCGCAAAAATCTAGAAAAAATTCTCATTTTTTCGGTGTATTTTCGCATTAAATCGACAATTTATCGAAAACGAGAAGCGATAAGGAAAAAATGAAAAAAGCCCTCGGGGTATTAAGTTGGGCTACATTTAAAAAAAAACTGGACCTCTCTATCTCTTACGGTCTAGGCTGTGGCTTATCCTTTATGTAGCGAAATGTCAGCATACCGCAGGAGGCGTGCGCGGCGCAGGATATGTGTATAAGTAGTATGATTGAAGTTTGTTGATTATTGTACAGTTCAAAGCTTTTTATGTTATTAAAATAAATATAAATATTTATTTTGTATTTTTTTATTTATTTCCAAATTTTTTATTGCTTTAAAAAAATATTTATAGGTATATTTCTAGTGATTTCTTATTATTAAAAGTTTGGTTTTCTGTATTTTGTGTAAATTGTAAAATTGAAAATTGTTTTGTGTTATTCGTCTACAACTTTATTGTGCTCTTGGTTTATTGTTTTAAGTTTAAGTAATATTGTCTATTGTTATTTTTTACCCGACTACGGTGAAGCCAAAAGGAAGGGTTATGATTTTAGCAGTCCATATATGTTTGTATTTACGTATGTTCCTCCGTAGCTTCTAAACCATTCATCCGATTTCTATGAATAAGATGTCAATCGATTTGTTATTATGGCCCGGGTAACTTAGGCGACATTTCAATACATGAAATTAAAATATATATATAATATTGAAATTGAATATATTATACTACTTTTGCTATTTAGGTTTTGTATTTGTGATTCGTATTATATTGTGTTTGTACATATTATGTAATTGTAAATATTATTTTGATACATTAGTTATTGTTGTTTCGTATTTGTGATTCGTATTATATTGTGTTTCGTGCATATTATGTAATTGTAAATATTATTTTCATACATTAGTTATTGTTGTTTCGTATTTGTGATTCGTTTAATATTGTGTTTTGTGCATGTAACTGTAAATATTATTTTGATACATTAATTATTGTTGTTTCGTATTTGTGATTCGTATTATATTGTGTATTATGCATATTATGTAATTATAAATATTATCTTGATCCGTTAGTTATTGTTGTTTCGTATTTGTGATTCGTATTATATTGTGTATTGTGCATATTATGTATTTATAAATATTATCTTGATCCATTAGTTATTGTTGTTTCGTATTTGTGATTCGTATTATATTGTGTTTCGTGCATATTATGTAATTGTAAATATTATTTTCATACATTAGTTATTGTTGTTTCGTATTTGTGATTCGTTTAATATTGTGTTTTGTGCATGTAACTGTAAATATTATTTTGATACATTAATTATTGTTGTTTCGTATTTGTGATTCGTATTATATTGTGTATTATGCATATTATGTTATTATAAATATTATCTTGATCCGTTAGTTATTGTTGTTTCGTATTTGTGATTCGTATTATATTGTGGTTTGTGCATATTATGTAATTGTAAATATTATTTTGGTACATTAGTTATTGTTGATTCGTATTTGTGATTCGTATTATATTGTGTTATGTACATAGTACATATTATGTAATTGTAAATACTATTTTGATACATTAGTTGTTGTTGTTTCGTATTTGTGATTCGTATTATATTGTGTATTGTGCATATTATGTATTTATAAATATTATCTTGATCCATTAGTTATTGTTGTTTCGTATTTGTGATTCGTATTATATTGTGTTTCGTGCATATTATGTAATTGTAAATATTATTTTCATACATTAGTTATTGTTGTTTCGTATTTGTGATTCGTTTAATATTGTGTTTTGTGCATGTAACTGTAAATATTATTTTGATACATTAATTATTGTTGTTTCGTATTTGTGATTCGTATTATATTGTGTATTATGCATATTATGTTATTATAAATATTATCTTGATCCGTTAGTTATTGTTGTTTCGTATTTGTGATTCGTATTATATTGTGGTTTGTGCATATTATGTAATTGTAAATATTATTTTGGTACATTAGTTATTGTTGATTCGTATTTGTGATTCGTATTATATTGTGTTATGTACATAGTACATATTATGTAATTGTAAATACTATTTTGATACATTAGTTGTTGTTGTTTCGTATTTGTGATTCGTAATATATTGTGTTTTGTGCATATTATGTAATTGTAATTAAATATAATATGTCTTATTTAAACTAATATAGTTTATTATTCTAGCAAAATAAGAACAACTTTGTACGATTTCACGAGGTGTGGAACCCCAAGACGTACAACATTCAGTCTTATGGTGGCATGGGCCTGCCTTTCTTAAGGAACCCGAATCAACATGGCCTTCCCTTTCAGCCGGAAAAGTAATTGACCTACCAGAAATGAAATCGTTGCCCGCTTTGGTGGCGGAGGATCCACCTGAGGTGCCCTTAGTAAATTTTGAAAAATACTCTATATTAATTTCTTTACAAAGAATATATGCCTGGGTCTACAGATTTGTCTATAATTGTAATAAACCTACTATAAGCTAACGGGAACTCTACAAGTTCATGAACTTGAAAAATCCATGACTGTTCTCACTAAAATAGCTCAAAAAGAATCCTTTGAAAAGGAAATAAGCAACCTAAAATTCAATAAACCACTTAAAACTAATACTCACCTGTGCTCATTAAATCCTTTTGTAGATGATGCAGGTCTACTTCGTGTTGGTGGACGCATTGATACGTCTGCCTACCCCTATGAAAAAAGACATCCTATTGTTCTAAAATCTGATCACTATTTAACAAAACTAATTTTTCAATCTAAGCACACCCAGCTCTTGCATGCAGGACCACAACATTTACTCTCTTCTATCCGTGAGCGCTATTGGCCTACAAGCCTGCCGCCTGCAGCCTGGCTGGCTGGTCGCAAGCTCGCTAGAGACGTAGCTAGAAACTGGTTTATCTGTCGTCGCTTCAAGGGGACAACATTGTCCAATATAATGGGAAACTTACCCACTGATAGAGTAGAACCTGACTTCCCTTTCAGCGAGGCACGAGATCTGTGATTTTTTTTTACGTCGATATAAAAAAAAAACAAAAGGCATTGAGAAAGTTAATCTTGTCTTGCTAATTTTGTAGATGTTTTTAATTCTTGTAACTGTTTATTTACAATTTCTAATGTGTTGTGTGTGTTGTCTAATGTAATTGTCCAATCTGTAGTGTCTTTTTCCTCAGTTCGGGTTGTTGTCAAAAACAAAAAACAAGAACAAATCAAATTATTCAAAATGAAAATTTTGATCAGCAAAACAAATGTAAAATCACTCACTCACTCAATCACTTTAGCGGATAAACGCTACGTTTATGTCCGGCTGCCGCTTCCGTTTCCGCTCCCGCTTACGCTGCCGCTTCCGCTGCCCCTTCCGCTTCCGTTTCCGCTGCCGTTTCCGCTCCCGCTGCCGCTTCCGCTGCCGCTTTCGGCGTTCGGCTCTCGGCTCTCGGCTCTCGGCTATCGGCTTTCGGCTTTCCGCCTCTGCTTCCGCTTCCGCTTTCGGCTTGCCGCCTCCGCTTCCGCTTCCGCTGCCGCTTCCGCTGCCGGTTCCGCTGCCGCTTCCGCTGCCTCCACTGCCGCTTCCGCACTTTAGCGGATAAACGCTACGTTTATGTCCGGCTTTCGTTTTAATTTGTGTGTTTTTAATTTTCCGCTTTCCGCTTTCGCTGCCGCTTCCGTTTCCACTGCCGCTTCCGCTTTCCGCTTCCGCCTCCGCTTCCACTTTCCGCTTCAGTTTCCGCTCCCGCTTACGCTGCCTCTTCCGCTGCCGCTTCCGCTTCCGTTTCCGCTGCCGCTTCCGCTGCTGCTGCCGCTTCCGCTGCCACTTCCGCTGCCGCTTCCGCTGCCGCTTCCGCTGCCGCTTCCGCTTCTGCTGCCGCTTCCGTTTCCGCTTCCGTTTCCGCTTCCGCTCCCGCTGCCGCTTCCGCTTCTGCTTTCGTTTCCGCTTCCGCTTTCGGCGTTCGGCTCTAGGCTCTCGGCTCTCGGCTATCGGCTTTCGGCTTTCCGCCTCTGCTTCCGCTTCCGCTTTCGGCTTGCTGCCTCCGCTTCCGCTTCCGCTACCGCTTCCGGTGCCGGTACCGCTGCCGATTCCGCTGCCGCTTCCGCTGCCGCTTCCGATGCCGCTTCCGCTGCCGCTTCCGCTGCCTCCGCTGCCGCTTCCGCTGCCTCCGCTGCCGCTTCCGCTTCCGTCGCTTCCGTTATGGCTCCCGCTTTCGCTTCCGCTTTCGCTTCCGCTTTCGCTTCCGCTTTCGCTTCCGCTTTCGCTTCCGCTCCCGCTTACGCTGCCGCTTCCGCTGCCCCTTCCGCTTCCGTTTCCGCTGCCGTTTCCGCTCCCGCTGCCGCTTCCGCTGCCGCTTTCGGCGTTCGGCTCTCGGCTCTCGGCTCTCGGCTATCGGCTTTCGGCTTTCCGCCTCTGCTTCCGCTTCCGCTTTCGGCTTGCCGCCTCCGCTTCCGCTTCCGCTGCCGCTTCCGCTGCCGGTTCCGCTGCCGCTTCCGCTGCCTCCACTGCCGCTTCCGCACTTTAGCGGATAAACGCTACGTTTATGTCCGGCTTTCGTTTTAATTTGTGTGTTTTTAATTTTCCGCTTTCCGCTTTCGCTGCCGCTTCCGTTTCCACTGCCGCTTCCGCTTTCCGCTTCCGCCTCCGCTTCCACTTTCCGCTTCAGTTTCCGCTCCCGCTTACGCTGCCTCTTCCGCTGCCGCTTCCGCTTCCGTTTCCGCTGCCGCTTCCGCTGCTGCTGCCGCTTCCGCTGCCACTTCCGCTGCCGCTTCCGCTGCCGCTTCCGCTTCTGCTGCCGCTTCCGTTTCCGCTTCCGTTTCCGCTTCCGCTCCCGCTGCCGCTTCCGCTTCTGCTTTCGTTTCCGCTTCCGCTTTCGGCGTTCGGCTCTAGGCTCTCGGCTCTCGGCTATCGGCTTTCGGCTTTCCGCCTCTGCTTCCGCTTCCGCTTTCGGCTTGCTGCCTCCGCTTCCGCTTCCGGTGCCGGTACCGCTGCCGATTCCGCTGCCGCTTCCGCTGCCGCTTCCGATGCCGCTTCCGCTGCCGCTTCCGCTGCCTCCGCTGCCGCTTCCGCTGCCTCCGCTGCCGCTTCCGCTTCCGTCGCTTCCGTTATGGCTCCCGCTTTCGCTTCCGCTTTCGCTTCCGCTTTCGCTTCCGCTTTCGCTTCCGCTTTCGCTTCCGCTTTCGCTTCCGCTTTCGCTTTCGCTTCCGCTTTCGCTTCCGCTTTCGCTTCCGCTTTCGCTTCCGCTTTCGCTTCCGCTTTCGCTTCCGCTTTCGCTTCCGCTTTCGCTTCCGCTTTCGCTTCCGCTTTCGCTTCCGCTTTCGCTTCCGCTTTCGCTTCCGCTTTCGCTTCCGCTTTCGCTTCCGCTTTCGCTTTCGCTGCCTCCGCTGCCGCTTCCGCTTCCGTTATGGCTCCTGGTTACGCTTCCGCTGCCGCTTCGCTTCCGCTTTCGCTTCCGCTTTCGCTTCCGCTTTCGCTTCCGCTTTCGCTTCCGCTTTCGCTTCCGATTTCGCTTCCGCTTTCGCTTCTGCTTTCGCTTCCGCTTTCGCTGCCGCTTCCGCTGCCTCCGCTGCCGCTTCCGCTTTCGTTATGGCTCCTGCTTACGCTTCCGCTGCCGCTTCGCTTCCGCTGCCGCTTACGCTGCCGCTTCCGCTTCCGCTTCCGCTGCCGCTTCCTCATTCGGCTTTCGGCTTTTGGCTTTCGGCTTTCTGGTCAGGTCACAATTTTCTAAAAAAAATCATTAAACATGTTGCCCTGTCTATTTATTAATAAGTCAAGCCATCACGTGCGCAAACCTAGGTCATCAGTCGAACTGCTAGGGATGGACAGAGGACAGCTCACTTCACCTAGGTATTCACCGAGGGAGATTGTAACAGAATAGCACTGCTGCATTGCACCTGTGCGAAGTCAAAGCAAATCGCTAGTAATTTATTAAACCAATAAATTTTTGACAGTACATAAAAAGTATGTCAATTAATTGATGGCGGCATACTCGTATAATATTCTAAAGCAAACCCATTTGTTTTTAAAGTACATAAATAAAAACAAAACAGTTCAACTGCTCTATATTTCTTCCGTCTCTTCAATATACAAGGCTAAAAAGATTTTAATCTGATATTTATCCGGAATACGGAAAGCAGTATAATTCCGACACACAATATCGGATAAAAAACTAGTTTACTGCAATACTGCCGCTTGTTTTATTAATAAGATATATGGATACTAAAATATGGAAGTATGTTTGTTACTATAGAACTCCGTGACACCAGAACATTGAATGTCATTTTTTTCTGACCCGTCATGACGGTTACGCCTGACGCGGTTGGTCTATGGATGGGTGGCTATCCATTTCAAACCGAGATACCTCCGTGCCTCGGAAACCACGTAAAGCCGTTGTTCCCGTCCGTCATTCGTAGATCTTTGACAGTCGTTATAGGTAGTCAGAAGCCAGAAAATTTGACAATCAGTATTACCAAGGGGTATCGTGTTGCCCAGTTACTGGGCTGTGGAGGTCAAATAGACTGTGGCTCCATGTAAAACACTGGCATTCAGCTGCATCCTGAGAAATACCTGGGACCGTACTGGGACATCACTTTGAAATTCGAACGGTACCTCATTGTAAAGCCGCGTTGATTTACTTCAAAAACAAATTAATTCGCTTTCGAATTGTGTACGTTCACTCAAATAAGGCTTCAAATGTACTTTACGAAGGACTGAGCATAAGTTAGTGTGTATTTTAAATTTGAAAATACCCGTTTCGTATTATTAATTCAGTTTAGAGGTGTTAATTCAGTATACCAATGGGTAATTGGCTAATTTTACTTATTGTATAAAATTCAAACCAAAATGCTGTAGAATAGTTGTAATAGGGTATTTTACTCTATACGAGAAAAAATCTATAAATATGTTATTGAGACAGTTTAGGCATAAAGCAGTCGGAAAATGTAAGTTTTAGTTCATAAAGTAACAAAACAATTTTTTTAAATCAAATCAAAGTTTTCAGTATTGTTAATCTGTTATAAAACACCGTGAAATAGTAGCGGCCATGTTATTACGCAGTACGGCTGTGTAAACAAAAAATTGTCAACTGTCAGTCAACCGATTGGCGTATATAGTCTTTGTACTTTCATTATTTTCGTAACCAACGTAAAAAATAAACATTATTACACCTATTATAAAATATACTTTTAATTATTTTTAAATGATATACAATTATCATTATTTAATATGAGCTCATTTGATACAAAAAGAACTGACGTCATTTACGCTGAGCAATATGGCGTCCAGTAAGAGGCGTTTTCGTCAAACTACGCGGTAAATTTGAAAATTTAAAATTTTAATGCATTTTTATGGCACTTATCGATTGAATAAAAATTTTGTGGTTTTTTTGGTGGCATATTAGCACTACAGAATTTCATTGAGACACTTTTCAACAATGGGTGTAATACCTCATTCCAATTCGATAATCTAGACCTACAGAGCCTTAATCGCAGGCAAAGACGCTAATAAATAACTAGTTAACAATATACTTTAACGTTTAGCAAGATATGACAATAGTTCCCACCACGCAATATTTTTTTTATACTTTTGCACATGATTAGACAATTCAGTGAATTTCTCGTAAAGCTGTGCAAATTCGTTTGTTGTACTGTTAGGCAACAATACAGGCTATTACTCTATATTTTAGGGTTCCGTATGGCATTCAAACATGCAGAACATGTCTATTCTTATTCATGTATATTTTTATACAAATTAAAATGTCTTGATGGCCCAGTTTTTAGCATGTTAAGCCGTCGGTCCCGACTGTCAATCGTCGATCTTTGGCAGTCGTTATGAGAAGTCAGAAGCCAGAAAGCCTGACAACTAGTCTTACCAAGGGGTATCGTGTTACCCAGCAACTGGGGTGTGGAGGTCCGACAGGCAGTCGCTCTATGTAAAACACTGGTATCCAGCTGCATCCGGTTAGAGTGGAAGCCACTGTCGTTAAGCGACAGATAAAATAAAAGAGTTGATTAAGGTACAAAGGTACAAATGTGTATTTACAATAAATTAAGTTATAAAAGACAAGCTTTTGCCCGCGACTTCGTTCACGTGAATGTCGGTAATCGCGGTTGCAGACGAAGTCCTGAGTTAAAAAGTAGCCTATGTCCTTCCCCAGGGTTTAAACAATCTTCATGCCAAATTTCATCTTAATCGGTTCAGCCGTTTCATCGTGAAAGCGTAACAGACAGAGTTACTTTCGCATTTATAATATTAGTTAAAAGTTAAATTAAAAGTTAAAAGATGTAATATTATTGAGGATGAATAAACAAGCTAGGATGTAGGATGTAGGTAACACATTCTTTACATCGTTCATCCATTAGGTGTAGGTAGTAGGTGAAATAATGAATGATGTAGGTGGGTCGACGACGAAGACTCTTGCGGTGACGTCAGGAAATGCAGACCGGCTCTTGTTCCAGGTCATCTTGCCACATTTTTGCCGCCCATCTTCAGGCACCCATTGAGTGGAAACTTTCGCCCAGCGGTCACTCTGCATGCGGCTGACGTGACCCGCCCAAACCCATTCGAACTTGGCAGCCATTTAGCCAACGTCTTATATGCCCGTTTTGGAACGCAGCGTGGTAGCCCTAATTTTATCCTGTCTTTTTACTCCCAGAATACTGCGCCCCATTACACTTTGGCAAACTTTTGCGACTGAGTGAGCGATCAGGTCTGAGCACTATGTGCGAAGAAATTCATTGAAGGAGATTTTTACAGAATATCAGTGCATGTCAGATGACAGCTCACCTGAAGCTCACTTCTAAAGAATAGCACTGCGGCCCATCGATCTTGTCTGCAGGATCTATTCACGCTGTTTCTTGATGTGCGGAATGAGGAGTTATCTCGTCACTCCATAACTTTAAAACACACATCACCCAATAATAATTTTATTATACCTACCTGATGCAAATTTACATGAATCTAATTATCACATACTCCCTACAATTTGTTAATTACTACAAATTACGTCCTAAATAAGGTAACGTGAACTAAAAACATAATTATAGGAAGTAACTTAAATGCATGTACTGAGAGCCTTAATTAATTTAAATCATGTTGCTAAGATATGTATCTATTACTTAACTTAATAGACGTAACATAACGCCTGCATTCTCAGAAGGGATAGGCAGAAAAAGAAAGTGTAACTACATTTCATCAGTTATGTTTAAGTCCCATGGAATCAGAGGCTATTGTCAATTTCGGGCGAACATTCTTCGAGCAACGGTCCATTCGAGCTTCGAGCACACTTTCATCGGGCAGTCGTTCATTCGCGCAAATGTCCTTCGTGCAATCGCTAATTCAAGCGCTTCTTCGTACAATCATTCTTACGGACGTACATTCTTCGATCAAACGATCGATGGTTCGGGCAAACGTTCGTCGGGCAATCGTCACGTACTCAATATCAAGTATCAAGATTCCAAGATGCTAACTGAAAAAATCTTAATGACCTTTTACTTGACTTAGGAATCGAACCTCAGAACATGCACAGCAGTTGTGCTTGTAAACGACCAGTCTAAAAAAAACACAAAATATATCATACAATCATGTGACCTTTATTATGTTCTTGAAGGTGACATATTAAAATGAGTAGGCAACAACAACAAAAAATGGGATTTTGTCATGTTTTAACTAGATGATTGTGGAAACATACGGTGGTGTGCAATGTGCGGGAACGCTTGTTCATCGACTAGAACTGTACCTAGGTACTTAAATTATTATTCTGGTGTAAAAGTACTCAAACTGATGTAAAAATATTAGTCTTATAGCGATAAACGACAAAACGTGAATATATCTCGGCCTAAAAATCCTGTACACATCTACTATAAGTAGGTATATTAGTAAAGAACAACATAAAAACCCATTTACCGTTTCGTCTATAATCATTGCTTGAGTGCATCGAATCTGAAAGTATATACAATTGTATGCAATTCACCACTTAATAACGAATGGTAGGCGTGAACTTAATGTTTCAACGATTTGCAGTTGAGAAATATAATAATTGCCTTGTAAGACAAATGTGAGGGACAATGAAGGTTCTAGACTCGATTTCAAGGTTTAAAATCGGTATATAGTGAGCAATGGATTGTAAATAAAGTTTATTCAAACTAGTCTTTGCCTGTGATTTCGTCCACGCAAATGTTATGAATTCTTATTTTTATTATAATACCATTAACAATGATATCATAACTAACTTCTTAGAAAATTAATTTTCTGAATCGCACTAGTATTTCCTTAGATTAGCGTGGTCAAAAAAAAAATCTCTTCAGCTTTTTAATATAATTATAGTGTTAGATAATTTATTTATTAAATACCTATTTAGAAAAAAAATATTTGATCTTTGATTTATTTTTACTCTATCTAAAATGTATGCAGTTATGCTTCTATCTCTTGAAAAATATACTTTTTTTTTCTTTTCTTAGCTTATAACTTTTATTTATTTTAAACTTGACTTTGACTTTGATTTTAATAAAAATAATAATATATGAGGACACGGCACACGGCTATCTGACCCCTAACTAGATAGACCCTGTACTATGTACTATCATGTATATGTAACTATTACATTACTTTTATTTTTGTATGTTTAATTAATTTTAGAAGTGATCATCTTCTATCCTAGGGTCGGGTTCCAGTCTAATTGAATACCAGTGTTTCCCATGTCGCGACTGCCTATCTGACCTCCACAGCCCCGATACCCATTGACAAGACCGTATGTCCAACTTTCTGGCACAACGAGTACCGACTGTCAAATTTCTACCATTGACAACCGGGACCAACAACTTTACGTACCGTAAAGACAGGCCTCTCCCAAAGGGAGGGGGGGTTTGCCATAATCGCCACGCTTGGCAGGCGGATTGGCGATCGCAGTAAGGTTGTTACAAAGGCACAGAGAACGCTGCTGCCCATTCTCTGGTAAGTCCCTTAGTCGCGTCTTACGACACCCACAGGAAGATATGGGATGGTGCTATTCTTTACGTCCGACACCACACGGACAAGCTATACAAGCTATACATTTCCAGTATAAGCTGATCTCGCCTTGTATAGAATTTCCTTAAAATGAGAGATCAGCTTAAACTGGAAATGTATAGTTTGATGTGTAACCTAGCGTACCAGTACTGTACCGTAAAAATATTTATGTAGCTTTGCCGTTACATGGGAGTAAGGTGAAAAATGTATTCACTGTTCATTACTTTTCTGTTAAACAATAGTTCTTGCAGTAACGAAACAGCCAAGCCCATTACATATTTTGACTAAAGTCACAGAATACTTAATAGTACTACGTACAGAAGGGACACTCTTCTCTTCTTCTCTTCTCTTCCCCGCGCTATATCAGATACCGCACCCTCGACCCCGCACCGGAGGGGCTAACCGCCGACTCTTTAGCCAGGGCGCTCAAAATCGTAAGAACTGCAGCGCTATAGGTACCGCTGACACAAACACACAATTTTGCGATTTATTTTGTTTTAAGTTTTATTTATTAGTTTTAATCTCGATGATTCATTTATTTTCCAAGTTTTCGTCGTTTTATAATAATACAATTAAAAACTTCCGTAATAATAACATACCAACATTACCAGCTATTAATATTGCTCTTTCTCTTTATTGTCTTAGTTATGTACTTATGTTAGTTAGTTATATTCTTTAAGAAATAAATAATTGAACGCTCGGACAAGATCACTTCATAATAATGCTCGAAACGTTCGGGTATCCGTCGTCGTTCGGTTCACCCGACGCAAAGCGCTGCACTTTTCGCGCCATTTTGTACGCCACGACATCCAACTGATTCAACCCTACTAAAATTCACGCACACATTTGCACGTGTACAGACGTCATTTGGTTTTGTAGTACCTAGTAATAGGTAAGTATTTTGCAAGTTTTGTATGAAGTGTCCGAGGTGTGCTAAAGTGTAGAGATTGTGAAGTTAGGGCAAGTAAAGTAGAGATTATAGGAAGAGATCTGATAACTTTTTGACAGTGCGAGCCATTTGCTCTCGTCTTGGCAAAATTTTACATGAAAATGTTTTTAGTGGAATTTCACTTCTTTTTGTAAGTTGCCTGTTTAAGACAATATATTTTTATTTTGTTCATATTTTCTAGTTAAGATTTTTTTTGTTGTTTGTGTACTAATACTAGCTTACATACCAAATTTCAGCTGTCTAGGACTTCAGGAAGAACCCCAGAATTTTGATGACCATCAGGGAGTGCGTCATTGACGAAATCGGGCTTATTTAGTACCTACTCAATAAAATCTAAAGTATAAGAACTATGCAATTGAAACTTTATATATTTAATAACTCTACTATTGACATCATATTCCAAGAATTTTATTTATCTGGCATAATCCAAACCCAAGTTATGAGGGTTCAAAAAACAACGAAGCGCTTCGAGAAAAGGTAGGTAACCTTGCGCTTCGCTTGGCTCGTCTTGGCGGGGGAACTGCCGTGCCCCCAGATAAGTATGGAAGTGAAGATTAGTATGGTTTTACCTAAATCTGGAATCGCCATTCTGCCTTGAGCGCACGTGGTGATCAATGTTCGTGCCTTCTCTGTATAAAAAGAGGCCTTTGTCCTACTATGGGAAAATAATAATAGGATACGACTATATAGCCAGTCAGAGTCTCTACAGTAGAGATGAAACGGATAGTAGTTTGGACGGATACTAGATACCGGATATTCGGCCAGCTCCGAGGACGGATGACCGTATATCCGGCCTTTTTGTTGCATTACATGTTGTATTTGAGTGAACGACATTGGAAAGATTCGGGCGCATTCGGGTGTCATCGTCATCGTCATTTTAAAAAAGCTTTTTACAAAAAAGACAACCACCTTCAAAAAGTGAAAAATAACTTTAGCACAGAACACACATTGACTTTAGTTTCGAAATTCAGTGGCTTTGTTCTGTTTGTTGTTTTGTATTGCCACTGACTGAAAAATGGGACCACACGGGAAGCACTAGCTTTCAAATAAAGAAAGAATCATCAAAATCGGTTCACCCAGTCCCAAGAAATCAGGTAACAAACATAAAAAAAAAATAAAAAAAATAAAAAAATACAGACGAATATTGATAACATCCTCCTTTTTTGAAGTCGGTTGAAAAACGTTGCTCCACACTAAATATTATAAACTTACATACGAGTTTACAGGAGAAATATTTAATAAACATACAGCCTGACCCGGAACAACTACCCGTAGGCCATACAAATATTTGTTCCGTGCGGGAATCGAACCTGCGACACGCAGCGAACTAGCCAATTTTCCAGCCACTGCGCCAGCCGTATCGTGTGACAAGTGATTATTGTCAGTAATAAAGCATTATATCTTTAAATATCAATAAATTATATTTGTAAGCTATTGTGGCATGTTTCATTTTGTTTCAATGAAAAATAGTGCTTTTTTTTTTATATTCGGTATCCGAACGGATAGTGGGTCACTATCCGGTATCCAGCCGGATAGTAAAAATTGGCTGGATAGGCCTTCGGCGATCCCGGCCTTCGTCTCTATTCTACAGTACATACTTAAGTATGCACAGGAATTAAATTTTCGCTCCACATATCTTAATTGCGCATAGTGCAATATGCATGCAATAACAAAATGCAAAAACTTAAACGTTCATAACGAAATGGAAAGCATCTAGTTTCGCGTGTCAAAATTAACATTACCTAGAACCGTTAAATATTCAAATTGATCTCAAAACTGTTACTTTATTACGTAATGATAATTATTTTGTGCAATTTCATGGATTTATGATCTGTAACGAATGGTCCGGAAGAAACCGACCACTGTCTAATAAATATGGCGTTTTTATTAATTTCCTAGTCTTATGACAACTTTAAACAAGCGTGGTACCTATGCACTTTTGAATTTTCAAGGAGTCAGAAAATTGAAGCTAGTTGCTCGTTCGAAGCACTAGGTGTCTATGGAAAAGAACGAGCAAGAAACTTCATAAACACTCTTTTAAAATCAATGATAAAGGTAGTTAATATTTCAAATTTAGGTTTCATCATTCATGTTGCTTTTAAAGCTTTTAAGTTTCCAAGTCTTATAACAACTTTGATCAAGCGGGGTGATCGATGAACACTTTTGAATTTTCAAGGAGTCAGTCAGAAACTTGAAGCTAGTTGCTCGTTCGAAGCAAGAAACTCCATTAACACTGTTTTAAAATGAATATACTATTACAAATTAAGGTTACATCATTCATGTTGAATCTACAGGTCTGTATACTGTGAGTACAATGAAGCAAGTCGTGCACGGGAAAAGAGACCTAGAGCAATATGGTATCATAATAAAAAGCAATTATCACAGTTAGGTTAGATCATTATATTCAGACAGTTATTCCGGATTATAGATTGAGAAAAACGGATTAACTCACTGTGTTGCCGGGTTCGTCCGACTAGGGCGACTAGCTTCGATGGCATACGGCCACCTTTCTCAAGGAGTTCCACAGGATGACACACCGCCCGTCGCGTTCCTGCGGACACTAGTCGGGCCAATCAGACCACACAGTGAGTTAATCCGTTTTTCTCAATCTATAATGTGTAACAATGCTCACGTTTCGTTCAATGATAAAATACATAGTTATTCCGGATTTATAATTTTTAAAATGAAAAGAACTCCGTGGGGTATCCGGATCCCTGTGAGGTATCCGGCCTAGAATAGCACCCATCCATTTCATCTCGAGGGTGTCGTAAAAGGCGACTAAGGGAAAATCCGGAAGTCGGGCAGCAGCGGCTTGCGTGAACTCAATAACTTCACTGTGACCCCAAAAACGCCTGCTAAGCGTAAGCATAGTGGCAACCCTTATGTGGGAGACCATTGTACAACAGTGGACGTCTTTCGGCTGATGATGATGATGATAACGAAAAGTTCTCTAACTCTAGAGAATAATCAATGATTTTATACCCAAAATAAGACCACAAGTTCGGTCGAATCCGACCTAACAGGTCGAAAACTGTTCGAGCATAAAGTAAAAACTGCTTCAATGTCTGCGTTGAACGTAACGTAACGTATTAAGTCACTGTTCGGTCAAATTCAAACGTAACGTGCGTTTACAAAATGACAGTTGAACGTAAATAATGAAGCGAAAACCAGTTCTAAATGTAAAGTTGATTAGTTAATTAGCTGGTTTACTTAAGTACTTAATTTTTAATTATGTAATTGTTAACAATACGTAATATTTATTTATACTTACTAATAATATGAAGAGGTAAAGTATGTCTGTTTGTTAGTGGCGCTTTTACGGATAAATTACTGAACTGATTTTGATGAAATTTGGTACAGACAAAGCTTGAACCCGAGAAAGGATATTCCATATAACAGGGTCAATGGATGCAGGAGTAATCGGGACGAAACTGTGAAGGGGATTTTAACGTTGAAATAAAATTGAATGCACCTCAGATCATGAAATAAAAAATATGCAGATAGACCGAGCGGGACACTGAGAATGAAGCCACTACAGCAAATACAAATAAAAACGAATACCTACAATCTCGTGATTGTATTCGCTTTTGAATTTGTATTGGTATTTGTTTTTTTTTTAAAGAAAATTATCCCATACAAATACAAGCATTTCTAACACCTATCGCTACCGATGGTAGGTATTAGCTTTTGAATTTGTAGGTATTTGCTTTGGTGGCTTCACTGTCAGTGTTCCGCGCGGTCTACTGCCTTTTGCTTCATAATCTGAGGAATGCACAATATTTTTATGTTTGACAACATAGGTACCTATGTTCAGGTTCTTATCGGCTCGACCCGATCGTGAGATCGGAGTGCTCGTCTTCTTTTTAAGGAAATGTCTGCCTCATCTCAAGGTCCAACAAGAGCTCGTTTTTCTCGCAGTCAGAAGTTAAACATTGCTATCCAACCTAGTGGCTCTTGGACATTACCAAATGTGGAGGGTTTTTTTTTAGTTTAATAGTTATAGGTTTTCCTTTTATATTATTTTTAGAAGAATCAGATATGTGAACGCAGTCGCGATGAACAGCTTGTATAAAATAAACAACTGTACAGGGAAGTAGTTACTAATTCTAACCCTTATGACCTCACTGTAACCTCCTATGATTCAGTGAACTAATTAGCATATTGTTTATTACCCTTTATTATTGCAATGAACTGTTGGTTCACTCTGGGTTGCGTTACTGAGTTTTTTCGATTCAGAAATTATTATTGAAGTACTACTAATTTCAAATCATCATCAGCCGAAAGACGTCCACTGTTGAACATAGGCCTCCCCCATAGAACAAGGATCGCCATCCTGCCTGCTTAGTACTTAACTGGAGTTAAAATCCAAAGTCAAAGCTCTGACCGACCCTGACGATGCTATTACTCTCCTCCAGGCGAGCAAAAAGGCCACCAGTACAGTTAACAAACACAGACACAGACCGCAGTCATTCCGTCCTCGCCGCCGAGGCCCGCCGCGACGAACCCGTACGTCCCCTCCCCGACCTTTGCTCGTGAAAGTCCGCGCCGCTGAAAGAGCTTTAAATTCGCCCCTAAATATTGGAAATCCGATCCAGCCTGTCCCTTTGCTGTCCTCCCCCAGCGACGCCCTAAGCCGAGGCTCGTACCCCACATAGGGACACGAAAAAAGTATCGATACTTTGTAGTATCGAGTACATCACCTTTCGATACCGATATTTTTGTACTCGATACTTTACATTCGATACTTTTACTCATTCGAGTACTTTTTTACAGGTATCGTATCGAAACAGTTTTAGGTCATTTCCTTAAACTGTTTCGATACGATACCTGTAAAGCAGGCCATTGCCAGCCAGCATTGCCCATTGCGGCCAATAGACAATTACCTACATATACTTAAAACTTGACTTTACGGCTCATGCTCATATTACTCGCCCTTCACATGGCGTATTTTGTGCAAATATTCGCCTTATTTGAATAATACAAAATATACTCTATTGTTATTGCAATTAAGTCGACTTTGTATTATCCAAATAAGGCGAACCTTTGCACAACCACGCCATGTGATGTTTTTCCACTGTAATATTGCGTGGGGTTTATTGTTAATATTGTACTTGACTATAATTGTTATTCAAGAAAAATCTAAAATGCCGCCAAGTAAAAGTGAACTTTGGAAGTATTTTATCAAGATGACTGCCAAGGAAGTTAAATGAAAGATTTGTTTTAAAATCATATAAACCTCAGGGAATACCGAATACGTAAATCTAACCTAAATTAGGTACTTAAATATTACTATAGTCTTTATTTTATTAGAGGGTAGGATGGATAAGTTCTGCTGCGATAGATAGAATGTCAAACTGTACCTAACTAGGACTGAGTGATAATTTTGTGGTGGTCATTTAATTTGATGTTAAATAATCGATTGCTCAAATTAGTGTAATCGATCTTGATACCTTTATTTGATTATTATTAAAACTTATGAGTAAATGATTTTTTACGCCACGTTTTTTAAGCTAGATTTATGATTGATGGATATGAATGTGGCGTGATTCGGATGACAGCTATCGCAAAACTCATCCTGTAATAAAAAAAAACTATAATATGTTATCGGAATGTTTATACCATTTTCTAATGTATTGATTCTATTGAAACTAAACTGACGTGTAATTTTGCACGGAAAAGTAGTTTATGCTCTAAAAAAGTATTGATACTTTGAAGTATCGATACTTTTGTTTCGATACTTTTACGAGTACGATACTTTTTTTTCAATACTACTCATGAGTACAGTATCGATACTTTCTGTTCGATACCGTGTCCCTAACCCCACAGGGGGTGCCCTTAGCGTGTAGTCGCTTAGTTTGTAAGTTATTATTTTGCCCTGGCTGGAGGCCCTAAAAATAATATTTTTTAAGGCACTACAGGAAAAAAAATCAAAGTCAAAGCATTTATTACAATTAAACTATTTATCGGCTCTTTTGAATTGTCAAGGAGGCGTTTAATTTGAAGTTGAAGCTCCAAAACGTAGGTAGGTATCTCTATGGAAAAGAACGAGCAAAAAACTCCGTGAAAAAAAAATGTTTTTACAAAATACTGGTTACATTATTCTTGTTGCTTATATATGTGAAAACAATGTAGGCAAAGAGCAATACAGAACATAAAAACCGGACAAGTGCGAGTCGGACTCGCCCACCGAGGGTTCCGTACATATTTGTAGGTACTTCTATACTAATCCATACCTACTATCCATACTTTAATCTACTTAATATTATAAATGCGTTTTTTGCGACATAAACGGCCGTATCTTTTTTTCACGTTAACATAGAGGGTTGATTTTTTTACAGCATCAAGGGACCGTAGACTTGAGTATATGGTTTAATTTCAACTCGATACCTCAACGCGTTCCCGAGATATTTAAAGGGTCTTGACAGACAGACAGACAGACGGACAACAAAGTGATCCTACAAGGGTTCCCTTTTTTCCTTTTGAAGTACGGAACCCTAAAAAGAACTAGATTTCCGCCTGGTTCTTGGTTAATGGCTCGGTTCCCATTACATGGGACCTATAACATAAGTGTGGTACCGGCCGCGGCAAAGCATGGCGATTGATTACGGCTGATCCGTGCTTGGGGGAGACTTGTGCCCAGCAGTGTACGTTTAAACATTGATATGATGATAACTTATGTGGTGGTGAGCCCAGCCCAGCCCCCTGTGGTCTCGTGGTCGTTAATGCGACTTCTGAACGTGGGGAATTTTTCAGTAGTAACCCGAAGTTTGGAAGTCGGTGGTGTAACACCCCCGTGTTTCAGAAAGTAGGTTAATCTTGCGTTGTGACCGCAATTGGGTTGTTGACACCATTAACCAATAATTCCAAAATACAACTTATCTTAAAATACACTTTATTTTAGCCCCGAAAACCCGATTAATTGTCAATTAACTGTAAAATTCGAAATTCAATTTTAAAATCCATTAATAGTTGGTCAAATGAGTTGGTAAATAAGTGACGTCACAGGCCGATATTGTCATACAAAATCTATAGAGGAATCTCGTTTTGACAGCTCATAAAAAGTATGTCAATTGATTGGTGGTGTCAAGTACCCAATTCAGTCGGGAGAAGGTTATAATTGAGAAGAAAAAAAAATCAATGATCACCACACATTTTCGATGCGTTTTATGTCAATTTCAGATCATTTCCAGATTTATTTACGTTCCTTTTTGCTGTGTGTCATCTTCATCATCATGTCAACCTTTAGACGGCCACTGCTGGGCAAAGGTCTCCTTCAAGAGGGGGTTCAGCCGTAATCGCCATTTTGGCGATCGCTGCAGGTTTTATGGTACTCAGAAGGACGCTGCTGCCCATCTTCTGGTCAATATCGCTCTGTCGCCTTCTACAACACTCACGGGTAGAAATGGGGTGGTGCTATTCGCGACCGGCACCGCACGGCAATGTTGTGTGTATGCGTAAATAAATAAATAACAGGCGAAAAATGTTGATGTACCTACCGCCTCTGATTTCCCCTTTAGGGAATACAAGCTATTATGTAAGTGAACAAACAGACCAGGTAAGGCTGTTCGCCAGTGTCGTCCCACGTTGTGTTGAATGACGTCAGCGTCACTTTCTCTGTCGTGAGCGGCTGCCGTGACTCACTGTGTTGGGCCATGAGACAGGCGGAGTTACTTTCAAAGTTAACAAAGTTAAAAAAGTTTGTATTTTTTAAATTAAGCTGAAGTTCCACACGAATACCTAATAATAAAAACCGGACAAGTGCGAGTCGGACTCGCTCACCGAGGGTTCCGTACAAAGTAGGTACATATCCATACTAATATTATAAATGAGAAAGTAACTCTGTCTGTTACGCTTCCACGATGAAACGGCTGAACCGATTTTGATGCAATTTAGTATGAAAATAGCTTGAACCCTGGGAAAGCATATGGGGTACTTTTTAATCCGGGACTTCATTGCATCCGCGATAACCGACATTCACACGGACCAAATCGCGGACAAATGCTCGTTCATCATCATCATTTCAGCCGAAAGACGTCCACTGCTGGACATAGGCCTCCCCCAAAATGGGGGGGTTTTGCCATAATCGCCACGCTTGGCAGGCGGGTTGGCGATCGCAGTATGGTTGTTACAAAGGCACAGAGAACGCTGCTGCCCATTCTCTGGTGAGTCCCTTAGTCGCCTCTTACGACACCCACGGTAAGATATGGGAATGGAAAATGCTCGTTATAAATAAAGAATATATTTTTCATCCCACCATCTCGGAAAGAGTATTTTTAATCTTCAATATCTGAGTGGAAAAGCCGTTTTTATTCTCTAGAGGATAAAGTAAATTTATCTTCAATATCTGAGTGAAAAAGCCGTTTTTATTCTCTAGAGGATAAAGTAAATTTAATTTAGAACATCGTGTGCACTAAGTTTGTGAATTAAAAAAAAACATTAAACCTATTTACTGCTACCTCTATGGTGCCGAATAAATCATACAACTTTTTTTTAATTTGTTAAAAACTCAGACTTTGTAAACGTTTTTTTTTTGCATTTAGTCATTTCCTCGCTGAGGTGGAATGAAAAGTTACGTGTTGCACTCGAGTGCAAAGATTTTTCACCTCGTGCTCTTTTGATTCCCTCGCTAACGCTCAGGATTCTAATTTTGAATCACTCGCTGCGCTCGTGATTCAATTTTAGAATCCTTCGCTTGCTCGGTCATCAAAATTGAACACGCGGTTATTAAGCAACTTTGCACTCTTGTATAACAAATAACTATTTTATGATTTTATTACAGATGTATAGTTTTCAAACTTTTTCCTGTATTTATAGTAGACGTACGTAGACGATATTATAATTTGCCAAATTTCATATAGTTCTAAGTCAACGGAAAGTACCCTATAAATTTTGATTCCCTTGAGAGTGTCGAAATGTTCGTTTTTTTTGCGACATAAACGGTCGTATCTTTTCTTCACGTTAAAGCGTCTTACTGACCATCCTTCTTGCTGTACGTCCCGCCAAGGTCATGCACGATGCATGAGATGATGCAGTAAGAAGGATAATGAATAAGGCGTTTAACTTAGAAGTTTGATTTTTTCACAGCTTTAAGGGATTGTGTACATACATGGTTTTAATTTCAACTCGATACCTCTACTCCACAAAAAATTAAGCCATCCACAGGTCAAGGTCAGGTGGTTTCGTCAGGTGAGAAGGACTATCTGCGACCTTCATGACAGATGGTCCGACTAGATAGGCCCGCAAGTGTTCTACGCACGCCAGTCGATAGCGGGTGCAGCCATTATGGGAATGGACACTCGGCAATGTGTAACTGTCTACTAAAAAAATCACTTTTAAAATCGGATGAGCAGTTGCGGAGATTATATTCTACAACTAAACATACAAACCTCTTTGTAATATGAGTGACAGTTAGATTGTAATGTGCATCTAGTCGACTGAATTTACGTTACGTTTAGTCCACACGCTAGTAGGCACAGAGACTGCTTCAAGTCTGCTATTACAATAGTGTCAGAATGGTCTATCATTGATTTCATAATTGTTGATTTTGACAAGTTTGGTAATCTACTAATATAATGGCGTCATTATGATTTTCCATTGGTCAACCACTGACACGCCATTAAAAGAAATGATATATAATGGTAATCTTGTACAAAATGACAAATGAATGACTGATTTAGGCGGTAATCTGACAAAATTTTAACAGTTCCTTTGATCAGTGACCTACCATTAGAATGTCATTGTGCGGTCATTGCTTTTAATTCGACCGATCAATGATCGACCATTATGAATTTAGCAGATTACAAACTTTTAGTAAAATGCCAATGAGATCGTGTTGGAATGACGAAATTATAAAAATAGCAGACTTGGCCCCCAGCACAACAAGCTACAACAGTCTGTCAAATTACTTTGATACATTTACAACTTTATTTCAAAAGTATAAGGTTCATATTCACTTTAACAGTAGCAGGCAGTAGGCTTGATGTGTTGGCGTCTGTACATACTAGAATCTCAGAGAATGCACAAACACAAGGCCTAAACGCGATCGCCATTTTTATAGCCATGCGCGAACGCAGTCAGCCGGTCTCGTTGTCTCGCAACAAACGATAAAATCCTCAATATTTAGCAGTACACGATAAATTACGTTTTCTACAGAAATATCTTGTATAACGTGCAATATGACACGACCATTATTTTTGGCATTTTATGCTTTATCATACTAGCTTTTGTCCGTTACTTCGTCTACGGAGACTTCAGAATAGGCTAAAGTTCTAAATCTAAATTATCCTTTATCCCAAGGGAAGGGAATAAAGAGACAGAAATAGTCCTATGTGACAAGGAGGATCGATATCTATGTGTGCGAAATAACTTTTACGTGAAAGAGTAACAACATCCATCCATCCATCCATACAACCTTACAAAGAATCATGGCAGGATTTGTACAAAAAAAACAGAGTTGTTTAGAGAAGTTGAAATTCTAATTCTTATACTCTTGAGTAGGTACCTAAACAATATCTTTAGGCATATACAATATTTTTAAAACTCTGCAAAAAAAAAGTGAATAGTTTAACGAAAAGCTCAATATTTCAAAACGAAACGGCGACTGACAGGTTCAGTGACACTGACAGTCGCCGTTTCGCAGTTGCTACACAGAAATTGCATCGTTTTATGGGAAATAATGTCATAAATCCCTACCTAACCCTTTGTCTGCCAATTTGATAGACCCGTTAACGTCGCTTGTCACTTTCTTTTTTTTATAAACACAAAATGGGCATTGAGATGAAACGAAAAAGTGTTGTTTTTATATCGTAATATTTTAATTATGCGGGGGTTTAAAAATATGGTGAGTATGTCAATCTACTCCTGGTAATATATTCTTCACATTGGAAAATATTTTAAACCCTCTAAATTATTTATTTTTTTCATACAAATGAATGTATGGATCTCGCCATGATTATTTTCGCGTTTATAAGAGACGTTTATGGAAGATGGAAGATGTTTATGGACATTTACCGGAGAAATCGTCAGCATAAACCTAGCTACAGCTTGGTCGTTTCGTTATTACAAGAACTATTGTTATTGAACTAAATAACAAAAAAGTAATGAACAATGAATACATTTGTGGCACCCCAACCTACCCATACATTTTTCACTTTAAGCCCATGTGACGGTAGCGAAACAGCCAAGTCACATATTTTGACTAAGGTGTAGTGTTTATTAAGTTAGGGCACAGTAAATATTACTGTGGTTAGGGCGTGTAGAGTTAGTGCTTGTAGAGTTAGGGCTTGTAGAGTTTCAAGGTTGGGTCTACATGAGATCTGATAACTTTTTGACAGTGCGAGTCGTATTACTATGATCTCGACTTGGCAACATTTTACATGAAAATGTTTTTGGTGTGATAATATTATTTTTAAGTCTTTAGATACCTAGCAAACAAACCGACGACGCCGGCCCACCTGGGCCTCAAGTCTGCTATTAGAATAGTGTCAGAATGGTCTATCATTGATTTCATAAATTGTTGATTTTGACAAGTTTGGTAATCTACTAATATAATGGCGTCATTATGAAAATCAATGATAGAACATTCTGACACTATTGTAATAGCAGGCTTGAGGCCCTGTTAAAGTCTATTATTTATTTCGTAAAAGACACTTTTGATCGTCATTTACATAAAAAAATCTATCTAGTTTTCCCTTCCAAAACGTAGTTTCGTGTGGAGAAGAATGATCAAGAAACTTAATTAACTAAATATTTTTTTACAATATATTTTATAAGTACAGGAAACTGAGGATCGGTTGCTAAGCGGTCACGGCTGCCTATATATATATATATACGTATCCGGCGACAGCGACCCAGACTATTTGTCTTCTCTTTCGTGAGCTCTCTGATGACTAGCAAATCCAAACTTGGTCTTGAAAACCCGGTCACATCGTGTACAGAAGAGCGGATTATTATCGTTGTACGTGTAGATATATGAAGGCTGCCTATAAGTATAGACACAAAAGTCAAAGCATTTATTTCAATCAAAACATACAGGCACTTTTGAATTGTCAAAAAGTCAGAAAGTTGAAACTAGTTGCTCGTTCCAAAACGTAGGGTATTTAGCTCTCTATGGAGATGAACGAGCAAGAAACTCCACGGACACTCTTTTTAATCAAGTCTGCAATACTTGTGACCTTCAGATGTGTTCTAATCCCAGAAACATAGAATTCTCAACAAAATAACTATAACATACTTATGATTCATAACCAGAGTAATCATTCTAATAATTTGGACAAACCATGTTTTTTTGTCTCAAATCTTCACGCTACGTGCATTTGGGTGACCAATAGAGTAGTCTAATAACAGCCTTGGCACCGTTGAGTACTCTACTGTGAAAATTACTATTATTATACGTATTTTCGGTATAACCCGGTAGATTGTAGGTTGATACCTGTTATTGTTAAGTAGATAAGCTACTTACAACATTAAATATTTTCCTGACTGGATTTCGAACACAACGGCTAATCTTAACTAAACTTTTGACCGTCATTATAGTCATCATCGCGAAGCCGTGTGGTGTCGGACGTAAAGAATAGCACCATCCCATATCTTCCCGTGGGTGTCGCAAGAGGCGACTAAGGGACTTACCAGAGTATGGGCAGCAGCGTTCTAGCTGTGCCTTTGTAACAACCCTACTGCGATCGCCAATCCGCCTGCCAAGCATGGCGATTGTGGCAAAACCCCCCCCTTGGGGAGGCCTATGTCTAGCAGATGATGATGATATAGTCATCATCATCTGCCTAGCCTTTTCCCAAGTATATTGGACTCGGCTTTCAGTCTAACCGGATGCAGCTGAATACCAGTTTTACATGGAGCGACAGCCTATCTGACCTCCACAACCCAGTTACTGGGTAATACGATACCCCTTAGCAAGCCTGGTTGTCAGACTTTATTTATTTATTTATACTTCATGCACAAACGTACAAAGGCGGACTTAATGCCTTAGGCATTCTCTACCAGTCAACCAAGGGTAGTGAAGAGATAACAAGGCAGGTGCATTACAAAAAGTAATATTTAAAAAGTGAAAATAGATATATTTATAAATATATATAAAAACTACACATACATAATTATGTTATGGAATATATATACACCGAAATAAATATATACATACTCATAATATATATATGATATATTAATAAAAGAAAAGAGGTTTATGAGACGACTCTGCTCATTTGTGCTGAAAATAAATTCACAATTACTTTCTGGCTTCTGACTACCCTTAACGACTGCCAAAGATCTACGATCTATGACAGCCGGGACAAACAGCTTTACGTGCCTCCTGAGGCACGGAGGGAACTCGGTACATGTAAAATGGATGGTCACCAATCTACAGATTGACCGTGGCAAGTCGATCTGTACGGTAGTTACTTAGCCAGGCAATCGTCTGTGACCATCACAGTGATGTATAATATATATTATTAATGTGGGAACGGAACGTAAAAGGAACGAACGAGAGGGAAGGTACGTGCGAATAAAAGGTGACGGATGACAGATTGACAGTTGACACTTGACAGTTGACAGTTGACACTTGACTGTTGACACTTGACAGTTAACACTTGACAGTTGACACTAGACAGGAATGAAAGGAGTGGAGGATTACTTGGATTAGGACGACCAACGTGGGCGGCAGACTCGGGGACGTCTGACGCCCCCCACATACATCAGGACCCGAGGTGGCGGCGCGTAGTGTTCCACGCGCGCCCCTCTAAGACGTCCGGGGGGGAGTCTAACACCTCACTCCCCCCACTGACAAGAGAAGTGGCCCGCCGTAGCGGGCCGGCACCAGTCGGGGGTTGCGGAAGTATCTCCAGTTCCCGCGACCCCCGACGTAGGTGTGAGATGGATCACCGGGGTGGTTTTTAGTCAGTAAGAGTCTGACAGACCCCTCCGCCCGCCCCAGGGCGGAGGACATCCATGAGGATTTTCCACCCGACGTAGTGGTTAATATAAGTTGTTAAATTATAAACTGATGATACATTTTTTAAATTTTTGCCTTCTTTTATTACAGTGGCATAAAAGAAGGCAAAAATTCCTAATGAGGAATACCTTCCCCTGCCACTGACATTCTCACACCACATCTGCTCATAGTCATGAAGACTGATTGCAAGATAAAGAGAAAAAAAAAAATAAAAAAAAAAATGATTTCTTCGACCTTTATCCCACATTAATATAATTGACAAACCAAAGTGTGCCCAGCACGCTTCGGTCACGACTACATGACAGACTTCTATACGTAATTCCATAGAGTAGTGATTCATAGCTTGACGCCGAGGGCACGCTTTTGCTTTTTTGACGTAGCGGTCAAAAGGTTAATGGAGACTAGCCAAGTACAGTCACCAAAACAGATAAGTAACCAGGGTCATCAGATATAGTTGAGGTTTTCTTCGAAAACGACGGATGTATTCGAATATCTTCTTCTTCCTGCCCTTATCCCATGTTACTTGGGGTCGGCGCAACATGTTTTCTTCTTCCATTTCGTCCTGTCCAACGTCATGCTTTCACTGACTCCGTTTTCATTCATATCATTCTTCACACAATTCACCCATCTTTTCTTTGGCATATCTTACTCTCTCCATCCATCCAAATTAATATTCATAGCTCTTTTGGTCACATGCGTTTCGTCTCTTCTCTTCACATGCTTACCAAGACAAACGATTCCCTTTTACCTTTTCTGTCACTGGCGCCACTTTCAAACTTCTTCTAATATTTATTCATTTCCATTCTGGTAACTCCACACATCCATCTCAACATTCTCATCTCCGCTACGTGAAATCTTTTTTCATCCATGATGTATTCATTAATTCATGATGTATTCGAATATAATAAACTAAAATTAATAGAGATTAAACAGTACAATGATTTAATTATATTTTATTCGAAAACATTTATTGGTTTCTAAGTTAACTTCAACTATTTCCGATCTCTTTTGGTGACTGTACATACTTTAACGTAAGAGATTTTATAGTACACAAATGTGTGCCCAAACATAGGTGCACTTCCTCTTCCCTCACTCTCGTAGTTCACTGGGACAGCATTCCAACATGACCGGGGAGAGGGAATCAGGTGCAGGATCAAGAGCGTCAAAACCACACCGAGGCACGGGGGTAGGTGTGGTGTGACCCCACCACCAACTTCTACACTCCGAGTTGCTACTGAAAAAATCCTAATGGCACTTTGCCCGACCTGGGAATCAAACAAGCGCGGATCTACCGTTGTGGGCACGGTGGGCATGCCCACAACCCTAATTTTCACGAAAAAGAAACGTTAGCTTGAATGTGTTATACCTCTCGAGTGGTCTCGAGTCTAGATGATGCATAGGTTCATAGCCAGCGGAGGTTTGACCCTCAACATTTTTCGCCCGACAGCCATTGAATTAAATAACACCTAAATTAAATTTATTAGTGTACTACAATGTGTACTATCTTTTATTTATTTTTATTTTATTTGAATTAAAGAAGTAGTAAAAGTCATTCAATTCATCTCAAAAATGTTTGGTGACCACAACCTTTTTTTAGGGCTACATCCGCGCCTGGAATCAAATCTATTATAAGTAGAACCCTACACTCAGCAGCCGCGCTTGCGACTAGAAGACTAACGGGGCAGTAAAACAGTAGCTGCGACAGGGCAGGCAGCTTTACATTAATTTTATAAGATTTTTATTAGAAGACCTAGTCAACAAGAAGACATAATTTAATAAATATAACTGAAGTATTTATTGTTTTTAAGTATGTACAATATTCACAAGAATAATAAAAAAGAAAACCTAAAGTATTAAACTAAAAAAAAAACTTAACACATTTCCAGTTGACGGCGGCGCCTGCTATGTGGACGAATTCTATGATGCTTTATTGTGTAATGTTACCTACTTAATATATAATTTAATAAAAAGACTTACTCTATTAATTTTATTTAATAAACATGCATCTGTTTCTAAATAAACTTCAACTATGTATATCTGACGACCCCGGTTACCAACTTTTTTGTCGACTGCATCTAGATATTTTTGATTTTTGGATACATAAATGCTCATTTTGGCAAAAAATACGGGATTTTATATTTTTCCCCGGGACAAATGAAAAACATATTTATTTTACATCGTTTTTATTAATAGTTAATAGTTAGGTACCTATATTTTAATGAAGATCGTGTAAGGTTTAATATTTAAGTACGTATTTTTTTGATTACATATTTGTAAAATTCAATGCAGCTATAATCATAGTTGAAAACGGTCATCAACTCATCAATTCGCTCTTTATTAAATCCGGAGTACCTATATTATTTTGTTGTGCACATCAGTCCATTTTAATGCCATCTACGAAAAAATTCTTTCTACGAAGCAGTTGGAACTGGGGATACTAAAGACAAACGGTATATTTGGTAAAATATTAGGGATTTTACTCCTGGAAAATTCTTCCATTATTTTCTTTCACTTTTCAATTGACCCATGCTTTTGTCATCAAAAGATGTTGCAATTTTCAGTCATTTTTTAATAATTTGAAATTATCGACGCGGTGCGTATTTTCAACCGACTTCAAAAAAGGAGGAGGCTATCAACCTGATTTCTTTGGACTGGGTGAACCGATTTTGATGATTCTTTTCTTTTTTTATTTGAAAGCTAGTGCTTCCCGTGTAGTCCCATTTTAATTTGGTCCAGTTCTGACAATGGCATCCATGAGAAAACCGTATAAGTCTTAAATTTGCATTAAGTATGTGCGCGATTTGTTACGCGATTTCTCCGGCAAACGTTAACCGATTTTGAAAATTCTTTTTTTATGTATAGGGTATGCTTCAGGGGTGGTCCCATATAAATTATATCGAAATTGATTCAGCACTTTTTGAAAAATCAACAAATACCCAAAAATTTTACATAGACGACGTTTTAGTTTAATCAATCTTTGTAGTAGTTAACTTTCAATCTCTTCTTAATAGATTTGGATGAGCAGGACGTACTAAAAAGCGGAAAATAAAAAGCTTTTTACAAAAAAGACAACCGCCTTCAAAAACTATATGGCAATGCAAAACAACAAACAAAACAAAGCCACTGAATTTCGAAAGTAAAGTCAATGTGTGTTCTGTGCTAAAGTTATTTTTCACTTTTTAGTTTTTGAAGGCGGTTGTCTTTTTTGTAAAGAGCTTTTAATCGAATAATGTTAAAATACGGGACAGAGGCTCTCCCGGCGGGATGTTTAAAATTATGCCTGGAATACGGGACGTCCCGGGAAACACGGGACGTCTGGCAACACTAAGTACATAAGTACCTAAAGCTGGTAAGTATTCAGGCTACGCTACGTAATATCGTTAATACAACTTGATTAGCACAGTTGTTGTTTTGCAATTCTAATTAATCAATACCAATCATTATAAAAGATGAAACAGAAATTAAAATGCAAACAATTTACATAATAGATTAATGCGAATTTGATAATCGAAAGTGCAATTTGTAATGGTGATATTAGAAGTTTCAGTGATAATAGTACCTACCTACCTATAATTAAAACAAATAGGTACCTACCTAATGATTATTTGTTGAATCTTTTTAGGAATTATCGCTTCTATGTTGCTTCTTTATTTTCTTAAAGGTAGATAATTATTACATATTTTATAAAATAAATATAAAATATGAATGCAAGGTCCGTTATAGTCCGCACCTACTAAACTAGTTTGTTCAACATTTAATTTAACGCCATCTACAGCAATGCATAGAAAACTGTAGATAAAAGTCTCTACAACACACTTTTTGATACAGTCAAAAGATGACGCTACTAGCTATGCGATTAAAATTCCGCGGCTTAATATTCCAGAGCTGCCAATATCACAGTAAAAAACTGACGCATAATTGAAATCGTTCAGAAATGTATGTTTCCTAATTTATTTCTGATCTTTCTTATAACATTTAATCTGTGAATATGTGTCACAGTATTATGTAGTACAGTCAGCAGCAAAAGTAGATGATCAAAATCAAATTTAATTCAATACTAATGAACGGAGTTCGCGTTAGAACTGTGTGGCGTCGAAGTGAGTCAAAAGTATGTGTGTGACAATCACATACTTTTAATAGATAAACTAGTTATAAATTATATAAATTAGTGTTAGTAAATTAGTATTGAATTTCTGATTTTGATCATCTACTTTTGCTGTTGACTGTACTTTGTGTAGAGCTTAGACCTACGTAGTCTATAATTTTTTTACATGCTTTTAAATAATCCAAAAATCATGGATAAATTTTCGAACGAAAACTTTCAATTTTTGAAGACAGTTTGACATTGACATTGACAGTCATAATCGTCATAACGTAAAGCGGCAATAGCGCGGTTTGTTTGGCATTTTGGCAGCACTGTGCCGCGTTTGCTCAACGACGTGACACGGATCAGTCAGTCATTGTCACACACGGAAATAATAATTTTAAAAGTTATTTTCAATTAATACGACTTTACGTGTGTAAATAAAAGTTAAACAAAAATCTAACCAGATAACTTTATTAGTGTCGAAGTGTAATTGTGTTGACAAAGTGTTAAAATTACTTTTTATTTTGTGTTTCAAAATAGTGAAGTGATTCAAGATGAGTAATTTCACGAAGTTTATCAAAACTACGCCAATCACTGATGACTATGAAATCTCCAATACAGTACTAGGCCTTGGCATCAATGGAAAGGTAAGTTTTCATTTGGAAAGTTATCTAAACTTTATAAAAATTGTTAAAAATTAATTATTGTTTACGTATGACGTCACACTTTTAAAATTAACCCGTTAGTAACCTACCTTTATCTCATTACGCCTGAATGACAAAAGAATTAAAATTAGCTCTGGTTATTTAAATATTCGCGTCGCGAGATTTACGTTTTAATAAAATAATGTGTTTCACAATTTGTTTTAAAACTGTGGAATGTGAGTTTATGATGCTTGTTGAATGGATAACAAACATTGCATTCAAAGTAGGAATAACATGTATCGTAACTTTAGTCTTTATGCATTTTAGACCTACCTATTTGGTAAAAAGAACACCTAGCCAAACATTTGGATTTTCGTAGTTGTGTTCTTTTATTTTTTTTTCAAACTCAATTTTAACTCATCCAGCCTTATAACATTTAGATAAATTATGAGATAAGATTGAAGGAGGTTGTATACACATTGCACAATTATTACCATTGGAAATGTACAGACAGTACTGATAACATGAACTAGTTTGTGTGACAAATAAATAAAACTCAGGGATTTCCAATAGAAATCGGGATTTTCCAAAATGTAAAACTTAAACTTGCTTACTAACCAAAAGTTTGTGAAAGTTTGTGGCCTTTATTGTTGTGTAATAATGTAACCTGTGCATAAATATGACTCATTCCTATTTCCTGTTTATTGATAGGGTAAAAGAAATACCTATACTTGGTTACTCTCAGTTTTTTACAGAAAGAGGTTCAACTCTCAGTTCTTAATTTTACACCAATGAGTTTCAATGTAATTTATTTACCTTGTATTTCATGGACCATTTTGAAATTTTTTTTTTTGAGTCTATACATGTCCAACTATGGGTTATAGCCAAATCTTTCCAGGAACTTTTTTCCTATTCCAACCACTTTATTAATTATTTGACATGACAGTAATATTTCAATAATAATAATAATAAAGCTTAATTTACATATTTATTTCAATATGATATATTAAATATAAAACGGAAGAATTTTTTTGTTACTTTTGTTTAAAAGGTAACAAAAAATTCTTCAGTTTTATATTTAATATATAAAAAGTAACAAAAAAATTATTCAATTTTATATTTAATATATCTTATTGAAATAAATATGTAAATGTGCAAATTTCTGAAACAGCTTCTTTGTCCACATCATAATTCATTATTTTATCAAAAAGGAAGAATGGAAGTGTCGTAATGGCCCAGTGGTTAATACGTTGAACACCATGTAGGTCACCAGTGACCGACGCTAGTGGAGGTTTTACCTTCAATATTTTTGGTCCCGCAGTCAACGTATTAAAGCACACCCTCAAGCATGAGGTGACAGGTTCAATACTGGGCAAGTACCATTGTCACTTTTTAAATTCACAATGTACTATCGCGGACTTTCCCGCCTGCTCAGTTAAAAAGAAATTCCCTTGGGGCCTGCGAAGTCAACCGGGCGGGGTAGAGAGCGCTTCCATCTTTTGAGTGCAAGCAAAAATGAACTTAGTGGTGGTCAGGCGGGTGTGACCACGATAGTATTTATTCTTCAAGTTTATCTTGGACATTTGTGTCTGAAAACATTGTGAGGAAACCTAGTTCGCCTTGAGCCAGATTGGTGATCAATGCTTGTGCCTTTTCTGAGACGCCTACCCTGAACTGAGACAATAGCAGTCTTATATTATTATTGCTCATTAACGTTATTGAACTGAATAATTGTCTCTGTTGTACTCAGACTATTGAATCAAGTAATTATGTGTTCCTAGTATTTTATTGTTTTGCACTCAATTTGCGTGTGAAAAGAACAATGCATTCAACACAGTCATTTCACACAAAATTTTTAAGATGTTAATGAATTTCTGATGACTGTAGTCCGTATATTTTGTGAATAAGTCTTATGAAAAACTGAATACCAATTTATGCTGCCAAGTTGTACCTATCTACTGTGTCTCGATGGCCAATTCCCATAATTAAAAGCGTTCTAACGTTTGTTAGGTAAATTTTTCTTTTAATCAATGTTACCCCACATTAGGAATTTCTTCTGTGTCGTGGGTGCGTTTACAATCATACAAACCCACATTCACAAACCGCCAGACTCGCAACAGCTATCTGTAGGCCATACAAATATTTGTTCCGGGTGGGAATCGAACTCGCGACACGTAGCGCAGCAGTCAATCGCTCAACCACAAGGCCAACCGTGTCGTCCGTGTTTGTTAGTTAGAATCTCATCTCAGCCGCAATCATTTCAAAAATGTAATGTGTTGTTAAACCAAAAAGAAATGTTAACATTTTTGTTTCTTTAATTAGGTACTAAACAATTAAATAAAATCTCATAAAGACCCCAAAGGTTTGTCGCACCTACAATACAATACTTTATTAAAAAGTACGGGTTGCAATTGCAACACTAGTCCCAACTAATGTTCTTAATATGAGTAAAATATGGGGAATGAATGGGTACCTATTCACCACATACAAATCATAAAAATCAAAATAATAAAATTATTTACAATTCCAAGAAAAAGGCAGGGAGCTCAAAGGGCATCAAAAAACTCGTCCACATCGCTGTCAACGGGACACGTGCCCAACAGGCTGGCAGCATTGCCATGCTGTATGGCAATGCTGAGTCTTTGACCCAATAATGGACCAGCCTTCGGGTCACGTGAAGAGTCGACCAGTCTCAACGGGACACGTGCCCAACAGGCTGGCAGCATTGCCACGCTGTATGGCAATGCTGTGTCTTTGACCCAATAATAGACCAGCCTTCGGGTCACGTGAAGAGTCGCCCAGCCGCTTGGCGATGTCACGAAAAACAATATGGGCACTCGGACCCTATGGCCCTAGAGTTTCCACCCTAAACGGCTCAAATATATAACTTCCAAGAAGGTTATTATATTTGCGCCGTTTGAGATTTTCGGCACCTGCAGCAGCCGCCCCAGCACAACACGTTGTGCTAGGAAGATGAGATGGCGCAAGGGTGTCGACACATGTCTCGTCCCACACCAAAGGCCTACCCAATTTCAAAGGCATAATAAAGTAAAAAAGCTTTTTACAAAAAAAGACAACCGCCTTCAAAAAGTGAAAAATAACTTTAGCACAGAACAGACATTGACTTTTTGAAGGCGGTTGTCTTTTTTTGTAAAAAGCTTTTTATTTTCCGCTTTTTAGTACCTCCTTCGCATCCAAATCTATTAAGAAGAGATTGAAAGTTAACTACTACAAATTGATGAAACTAAAACGTCGTCTATGTAAAATTTTTGGGTATTTGTTGATTTTTCAAAAAGTGCTGAATCAATTTCGATAACATTTATATGGAACCACCCCTGAAGCATACCCTATCCATAAAAAAAAGAATTTTCAAAATCGGTTTACGTTTGCCGGAGAAATCGCGTAACCAATCGCGCACATACTTAATGCAAATTTAAGACTTATACGGTTTTCTCATGGATGCCATTGTCAGAACTGGACCAAATTAAAATGGGACCACACGGGAAGCACTAGCTTTCAAATAAAAAAAGAATCATCAAAATCGGTTCACCAAGTCCCAAGAAATAAGGTAACAAACATAAAAAAAAAAAAAAAAAAAAAAAAAAAACAGACGAATTGATAACCTCCTCCTTTTTTGCAGTCGGTTGAAAATATGGTAATAAATCTCTATCAATTTTGTATTTTATTTACAAAGTCATGCTTGTATAGCACCTAGCATTATCGGCCCCGATTTTACCTAAAACATTATCATTTTATCACTACCTTAGCTTACCTTTTATTTCTACAGTTATTTAATCTGCAATGTTTTCTTATTAGATGGGCATAGATAGTTGTGTCACATTTAGTAAAGGCCAGGCCAGTCTGTTAAAAACAAGCTTACAACAGAGGTCACCTTGGTGGGAGGCTTGTGGAGCCCACGGTTGGTGTTTGCGTCCACACTGGTTTACAACAAGGCTCCCACCTCAGTGTGTGGTCGACTCTTTGTTTACAACGGCGGTATCCACACGCGGTTTACAACGCGCGTCCGTCCACAGAGGTTGTTGTCAAACGAATTTTTGTTGCAAACAAGTGTTTACCTACTCTGTTGTAAACCGCCGGTGGGGACTGATGTGGAGGGCTTGTTTACAACAGTCTGGCCGGGGTTTAACTTTGGCAGCTATCAGGGTTTGGTGGACCCCTCCATGCCCCAGAAAGCACGTAACGCCTTTGGTCCCGGCTGTCCTTCGTTGATCTTTGACAGTCGTTATGGATAGTCAGAAGCCAGAAAGTCAGACAACCAGTCTTACCTAAGGGTATCGTGTTACCCCGTAACTGGTTTGCGGGGCTCAAATAGACAGTCGCTCTATGTAAAACCCTGGTATTCAGCTACATCTAGTTAGACTGGAAGCCGACCCCAACACGGTCGGGAAAAGGCTAGTCAGATGACGAGCTACCATGATGTCCATAGAATATCAGATGGCAATTATGAAACTGGAGCGAGCACAGCGCGCGTTGCTTAAGGTTATGATGTTCAAATCTTTTAAGTATCCCACTATTAACTTGTACTCAGAATGTGATGTGTTGACAGTCCGGCAGCTATACATTAAAGAAATTATAATGGCCCAACATAGTAAACTTAATTATAATAAAGAAATAATGAATAATAGACGTTTAGGCAGAGTATGTTCTACTATTCCGTATAAGACATCCTTTATAAATAAATTCCAGTGTTATTTAGGGCCAATGCTATACAACAAATTGAATAAAATTATCAAGTTCTACCAGATAAATAAACATTCGTGCAAAAAACTTTTAATAACCTGGCTAAAATCGCAAACATATCTGGAAATTGAAAATTTACTTATTAATCTACAATAGGAAGCTCTGAATAAATAATTAAATAATAATAATAAATAAAAATAAAAAAACAATATAAAAATAATAATTAAAACATTAATGTCCCTACAACAATGAAATCAATCTAAGTAAAATAACATAATCACAATAGAAAAACAAAAAAAAAAAATAAAGAAATTAAAATGTCGCAAGTTCATACATTCAGTGGTCAAACTATTTGTTTTTTTAAGTCGACGGTATTTGGAAAAAATGTACAATGAATATGTCAACAAATAAGTTAAAATATTTCTATTACATTTTACCCGCAGTAAGAATACCCGCAGTAAGAGTACCCGCAGTTTAATCTGTATTTTATTAATTAGGAGTATTGTTTATTGTATAGGTTTAATGTGCAGTGCAAAAGTTGTTTACAGTATACTATTAGACCTTAATGTACACGTCTGTAGATAGTTACCTGGGAAGGATCTAACGCCTAAGGTACAGGCTCGGCCTAGTTTAGGTGTTAGTAGTCATCGAATTGTTTTCAATTGCAGAATTGTACCTACTGTTTACCCAAATCAACTTGTAAATAATTTTTGTGTCAATAAAACTTTTTTTTTTTTTTTTTTTTTTTTTTTTTTTTTTAATTGTTTTCATTTGTACAGTTACTGTGTCACTTTTGAAAAAGCCAATAAGTATAAATTATTCTACCACACGTTACTTGTAACACTTGAACTACAAAAATCACCCTTAATTAAAGTTAGGAAATAAAGGTGCTGTCATGACAAACTTTTACCGTTGATGTAAGTAGGTACTTTAGTGAGCTGTTTAGAAATATATTACCTAGATACCAACTCATTTAAATAGTTATCTAAGAAAATAAAAACTATGTAGGTACCTGTCTTTGTAGTAAGTAACATAATTACCTACTTACATAATTCAATTGCTTATTGTTATTTACTTGTTACTTTTATGTGAGTAAGTAAGTACCTAGGTACGAATAAAAAATAATTTCTAAGTAGGTACTTACCTACAAACATAATAAATATAATTTTTATTGTATGTAGACATGAAGCAGACATTTTATTGTTTGAGACTATAATTAAGTACTTTATGTACTTTCAGCGTATGAAGTAAGTGGGTGCCTACTAGCTTACCTTAATAGGCAATTTTGGTGTATGCAGGTACTAGCACTTTCCCCGCGACTTCGTCCGCGTGAATTTTCTCAAGGACCCCTATTTTTTTAATAATGCAATATAGCCTATGTTACTCAGCGATAATGTAGCTTTCAATTGGTGAAAGAATTTTTGAAATCGGACCAGTCGTTTTTGAGTTTATTCGTTACAAACAAAAATACAAATCTTTCCTCTTTATAATATTATTACTTATGTATAGATATGTAAAAGTTGTATGCGATACTTTTTTGAAGGAACCATAATTTTCACATATTTATTACCTATGTGGAAATTATTGTCAGTCTTATATTGCAATACAATGATATTAATCTAAGGCTATTGAATTGAATCCTCCAAGAATACCTCCCAAGTGTCCCATATATTTTAAACTAGCGACCCGACCCAGCTTCGCATGAGCCTTCCTCGATAAATGGAGTACCTATCCAACACAAAAAGAATTTTTCAATTTGAACGAGTAGATCCTGAGATTAGCGCGTTCAACCAAACAAACAAACTCTTCAGCTTTATAATATTAAGTATAGATGTGATTACATACTTCATACCAGTTACAAGTAGTGTTGCCAGGGGTCCCGATATGCGCGGGACGTCCCGATTTTTAGGGGTCTGGGGCTCGTCCCGATTTGCACCTGATCGGGACAATAAATGTCCCGATAAATTAAACATTTATGTCAACCATTATTATTAGCAAAAATAAATAAAAAACAGATCACGTCACTATGCAGAGCGCGCTCACTAGCTGAATAACCATTTTTCAAACTTTTTCAGACCCTTATGAGATGCGCGAAGCTGAATTTGCTCCCGGCCTGCTTTATGTTAAAACGAGATGGTTTTCACTCTGCCGTAGAACGTGCTACGAAATTTATCGACATACCGTACTGAAAGATTATTTTATATCACTAGGAGAAGAAGAATGTCCAACTGCGCTGTGGCAATTCTTCAATTCTGATGAAACAGAACCTTATCTGGCATTTTACCAAAATGCACAGAAAGTAGAACCGTCTTGAAAACAAAACATTACTGTGTTTCGAAGGTCACGAAATAATGGTTGGGCTGATTAAAAAATTGCGGCTTGAAGATATGGGATTCACTTGTCAATTTATTAAAAGTTGCCTGATGATAATCATCTTCATCATCATATCAGCCTATTGCCGTCCACTGCTGAACGTAGGCCTCCCCCAGAGATCGACAACCAACCAGACATAGTTTCGAAAATTAAAGAATACTATTATGAGTGGTACAAAAATGTTCTACATTATATAGAAACTAAAAACGAACTCAAAGATAGCAGATTAGATTTATTTAAACCATTTTCCCTTCAGGACTAATTCACTTACGCGTTAATAGTTGACATAATTGAAAATCTAAAAATTGATACGTTTGTGTTAAGTATACGAAAACAGGACAATCCTAAAGGCCGCAAAATCTGACGATAAACATAATTTTAATAAAAAAAAGAAATTACTTCAAACTTATAGGTAAACAGCGTGCCGCCGTCGATATTAACAACTGGGGGCCAAGTCTGCTATTTTTATAATTTCGTCATCCCAACACGATCCCATTGTCATTTTGATAAAAGTTCGTAATCTGCTAAATTCATAATAGTCGATTATTGGTCGGTCGAATTAAAAGCAATGACTGCCCAATGACGTTCTAATGGTAGGTCACTGATCAAAGAAACTGTCAAAATTTTAGCAGATTACCGCCTAAGTCAGTCATTCAGTTGTCGTTTTGTACGAGATTTCCATTCTATATCATTTCTTTCAATGGCGTGTCAGTGGTTGACCATTGGAAAAACCTAATGACGCCATTATATTAGTAGATTACCAAACTTGTGAAAATCAACAATTATGAAATCAATGATAGACCATTCTGACTCTATTGTAATAGCAGACTTGAGGGCCTGGAAACGACAGATCAGGGAAAGAGAATGGGCATTTACCGTCCTTTCATCATAAATGTATGAGTTTCAAGAGAACCTATCTACTATACAGAGTTCATATTTTGATGTATTTTATTTTTCCTTGGGATAGTGTTTCTCAATTAATTTCCGACATCAAATACAAAGTGCACTAAAAATTACACATTATAATGTATAATTTTTTTTTTTTAAATCATGTTGTCCGATTCACCTATCGCTACTGCTAAATAAAATCCAACACTGTTGTTCTGTCGTTTTCAGTCTAAACGCCAGTCGTTATAAACTCCAAATTATTTAATTCGCATCCACTTGGACGATAAAGGTTAACACTACGATTTTATTGTAATATTTTGTAAAAAAAATCTACTAGTCCAGCAAGTATGACTATTATTATAAGATTCAATTCAGATTTACTTAGTAATATTAGTTGCGTTTGAGAAACGCAATACTTAAACCTTAGTTGAAAAAAAAAACCTTGTTTTTTCTGTTGTCCCGATCTAAAACCAATCGGACCTGGCAACACTAATTACAAGTCACCAATATCAATATCTCGTACAGATATTTGCTCTTATTTTAAAATTGTATTTATTTAAAAAGTATTTCAATAATTAATCATTTGATGTAGGGTTCTATTTAATAATAGGGCTTTAAGAGTTACGTAGCCTTAAAGTTTAGAAAATGCTTTTCTAGGTTTCCCTAGTCAGAGCAACAATGCTATCCTGAAAGAACTCACTTTAGTGCTAACTTCTGCTTCCGCTGTGAAAACTGTATTAGGTATTCCGTAACTCGATAAAACTACGCTAGCGCCACGCTAGTGGTAAGTAGGAACTATTTTTACTTAACTATTTTAGCGAATATATTCACGATGGCATACACAATACTTTTCACTTCAGGTAGGTAAGTGAAATCGGAAATGAGATAGAATTCGAATCCGCGGGTAATTTCTAATTGCTCTGCAGAACACGTGACTACTATCCTAGTTTAAATTAAACAATAACAAACAAAAAAAGACATTACCTAATATTCTCGTAGCAATGACTCAGAACCGGTTCTGCTAGATCACAAAAAAAATACATTAACTATGTAAATAGTAAACGACTTCGAAATATTATAGTGTTAGAGTGAGGCGATGAGGTCATACGTGGTGGTAGAATCCAGTTTTGCAGAAATGTTACTTTGATCATTGACATTAATCTTGTTTCTTCTAAGTTCCGTAATGTCCGGGGAACTTTTTTAAATATTCCGAAATGTCGTTAAACATGTTAGAGACGATTGGGCTAATGGTTAAGAGCGCCCAACCCGTTACATTTCCCATATAAACGCTCGTACGCGATTACGGCGTTGTAACAAATTATTTTCCAAATATTTTTAACACACAAGTATCTTGTGGCTTAAATCTAGATTTGTATGAAGCCAAAAATAAACTTTTTTGTGAAACAAATTCAGTAAACATGTCCGAAAATCAGCTTTTTTGTACAATTTTATCTATTACTAGCTGACCCGACAGACGTTGTCCTGTCCTTATCTACCTACTTACCTGCCTATTTACTCCTATCCTACACCTACCCTACACCTACCCTACACCTACCCTACACCTACCCTACACCTACCCTACACCTACCCTACACCTACCCTACAAAAGTTTTTTTTTTTTTTTTTTTTTCTCTCCGTAAGAACCATCTTCGTACTTCAAGGAATATTATAAAAAAAGAATTATCCAATTTGGACAAGCGGTTAGCAAGTTATGCGCTTACCAACACATTTAGCGATTCATTTTTATATATAAGATTATTTTTTATTTTTTTTTGGCCGGTCATTATGCACGCATACAGTGAAAAAGTAAAAAAACAGCTTTATAGAAACCTTGCACATGTAATGGAGATTCTAAATTACAAACATTTTTACCAAAAACTTGTAAGGCTTTTTTAAAAACACGTACCTACGTCCTTGAACAAGTTTTGTGAAATTTCCGCGCGCCAATTTTCCTGTGATGTTATCGCGTTCTCACTCACTCGTTTGTTTTCGAGCCTTGCGTTGGTTGAAACAAAAAATTTTTCAATCACGCTCGCGTATAAGTTCGTTCGATGGGGATGGGCGACGATATACGCCGGCGACCTTGAGCGATCAGAGAATCGTATGCGCTGCGTCCAAAACTCAAAGTTTAGACGAAAAAATTAAATAAAAGATAGTATTCTTTAACTTTTACAAAAGGGCGTATATTAAAATATAGATAATAAAATTGTCTGTAAGATAGTCTAAGTTATGTTTAATTATACCTGGTATATTTTGTGTGAGTGTCAACGTTTTGTCCGCGTCAGACACAACTTCACGAGTTAATTAAACTATTTCATATGAATATAATCAAAAATATTCACATACTAAATGATTAACTGCCACACTCAGAGACGTCACTTAATAATAATGAATCATTAACTTTAATTGACCAACATAACTTGGCACATGTCAACAATAATTTTTGAATGACAGCGTTCCATTTTTTTTTAATAATATGTACTTAATTTCAATAATATAATTCAAAAAAACAAAAAATAATAATAATCATAAAGTAACGTCAAACATTTAATGTTTGACGTTACTTTTGTCAATTATATAATTTAAAGTACCTAAGTACAAAAAACCATAATGTTACGTAAAATTAATAATAATTTAATGTCTAAAATAGGTACATCCTCTAAACTAAATAATCGTATTAAACAACATTTTATTAGCATTTATTTATTAAAAGTTTCTTCATGCTTTTATGTTCAAATCTTTGTATGCTTATTACTGAGGCCTTTCCGTGCCTCGGTAAATAACCCGTTGGTTTCCGCTGTCATTCAGTCTTTGACAGTAGTTAAAGGTAGACAGAAGCCAGAAAATCAGACAATCAGACTTCATTCATATCATTCTTCACACAATCCACGCCACACTATTCCTGCAACTCCTGAAAGCCATAATCAACAGTGGCGACCACTAGATAAGCGTCGTCGAGGCAATGAAGCTCGTCGAGTCCCGGAGAAACATTACAACTGTCTTGGATCCCGCAACAAAATTAATCGGAAATGAATAGCGGAGTTATAAGAAAACATATTTTTCACTTTCCTCCAAATCAAACAGGAGACAGAACAGGGGGCCAAGTCTGCTATTTTTATAATTTCGTCATTCCAACACGATCCCATTGTCATTTTGCTAAAAGTTCGTAATCTGCTAAATTCATAATGGTCGATCATTGACTGCACAATGACGTTCTAATGTTAGGTCACTGATCAAAGGAACTGTCAAAATTTTAGCAGATTACCGCCGATTTTAGTCAGTCATTCAGTTGTCATTTTGTAAGAGATTACCATTCTATATCATTTCTTTCAATGGCGTGTCAGTGGTTGACCATTGGAAAGTTATAATGACGCCATTATACTAGTAGATTACCAAACTTGTCAAAATCAACAATTATGAAATCTTTTTTTTAGCAGACTTGAGGCCCTGAACTAGGCCAATAGGACCAAACGGACGTTTACAACTGGAGGAGGCCTTGTTGACAAGCACCACGGTGCATAAAATGTTAATAAATAAATATAATATCAGATTTACTGGCGCTAAAGTAGTAATATAAAATGTCTACGAGCATCAAATGTCGCCGTCGTTTCGTGCCCCATCAAATCTATTTTTGATATCTTATCTCTGAATTACTTGTGATTAAATGAGCGATAAAGACATTACATAGGTATCTCTAATAGGTACAACGTTCCTTTTCGACAATTTACGTAATGATTAAATAATCTTACAAAGTCTTAAATAGGAAATGCAATCGTGAGTTTTGAAAATCCTTTTTCCTACAAAAAAGTACAAGCAATCATCCCTACTCTTGTTTATTTTTTAGGGTTCCGTACCTCAAAAGGAAAAAACGGAACCCTTATAGGATCACTTTGTTGTCCGTCTGTCTGTCAAGACCCTTTATCTCGGGATCGCGTGGAAGTGTCGAGTTGAAATTAAAACCATATAGGTACTTAACCTACTCAAGTCTACGGTCCCTTGATGCTGTAAAAAAAAATCAACCCTCGGCGTTAACGTGAAAAAAAGATAAGTACGGCCGTTTATGTCGCAAAAAACGCATTTAAAGTATGGATAGTAGGTATGGATTAGTATAGAAGTATGGATATGTACCTACAAATATGTACGGAACACTCGGTGGGCGATTTCGACTATTTCCGACTCGCACTTGTCCGGTTTTTATGTTATTACTAGCGACTCACACAATGTATGTGGTACATACAGCAACGCGGAACTCTAGCCGCACGCGCCCGTGCGGCCGGTGTTCCGCATTGCTTTATGATGTGGTATCACACAAAACAATATCAAATTATTCGTATAAACCTTCCTCTTGAATCACTCTATATATTGCTGAGAATTGCATTAAAAGCCGTTGCGTAGTTTATAAAATTTAAGCGTACAGACAGCGGGAGCGACTATGTTTACTATGTAATGAAAAGATACGAGTATATGGCGAACAAAACTGACGGACCACCTGAGGTTAAGTGGTCACTGTTGTCGATACACTTACACGCAATACCAGAGGCCTTGCAGATGCGTTATCATCCCAGAAAAGTCTCATGTGCCTGTACCTCATGACACCGACACCCATACCCTCCAAACCAAACCTTGGTCTCGAGTCTCGAACCAACCGCTTTGATTTCACATTTATTGTACGAACTGCCAGACTGGAATTCACTGCCCGCCTCTCTTTAAGTCACGAGTGAACCGGTATATCCTAGGCAAGCGTGCTCTAGACCGCATCATCACTTGGAATGAGATGGAATGGGGTATGGTGGTAGTATTTCTCCAGACGACCTTCTTCAAAAAGAGCTTGACTACTACTTACTTGCTTCATCATCATCATCGTCTTCCTGCCGTTATCCCATGTTACTTGGGGTCGGCGCAGCATGTTTTCTTCTTTCATTCCGTCCTGTCATACGTCATGCTTTCACTGCCTCCGATTTCATTCATATATCATTCTTCACACAATCAATCCATCTTTTCTTTGGCCTTCCTCTCCTTGTACATCCATCCAAATTAGTATTCGTAACTCCTTTGGTCACATACGTTTCATCTCTTCTCTTCACATGCCCATACCAAGACAAACGATTCCCTTTTAACTTTTCTGTCACTGGCACCACTTTCAAACTTCCTCTAATATATTCATTTTTCATCCATCTTCTTCACTTTTCATCTACTTAGGTACTTGGTTATTGCGTAACATTTTCATCACGGCATTTCCCTTCACTGTACTTAAGTTTCTATTACCGTACCCTTAAAAATAACAATCGGTAGTTTCGCAACAATAACAGCCTGTTATAAAAACCCACCAGTTTTCCTCAACATACATACATACATCGGTCTTTAAAGGCACAATTAACGGCTTATATTGTAATTGCAAAACATTACTAATTACGTCGCGTAGACTTCCTTGTAAATGCTGGTGCTGATAGATAAAGACCTGGCCGACGTATAATTATTAAGGTCGACTGGATTAACACCAATACAAACTCTAACTGGCCTCCAATACAGATGCTGCCTAGTTGGGGAACCACAGTACAAAGAAACTATTAGTTAATCTGTGACAGTACAATGAACTGTTACATAACTACAATACGGTCAACGTAACTTGGCGCGTCTGAAGTTAGCTGTTTGGCTGCGCAATGGAACTTTTAGGAACGAAATTGTCTACTGCGCAGCTAATCGACTAACTTCAGACGCGCCAAGTTACGTTGACCGTACTGTACTTGATTTCTTAGAGTAATTACTAAAGGAATTACAGTAAGCACACTAATAATAAATACGATTTATTAAGATACACTTATTTTGTTAAATACAATGGACCAATAAATAAACGTGACGTGAGGTGACTTTTATATGCCCACGCTACCCGCGTGGTGGACTCTTACAGAGACGAGGCCTAGGTCCCAGCAGTGGGAACGTTATAGTTTGTTGAGTGGTGGGTAGTTTGTAAAAACGTTAATAGAAAAAATGTTCATCAACCCACTTTACAAATGATTCCATTTCTAAAATGAGTTAGAATAGAATTCGCCATAATGTGGTGTAATAACGTAAAATATTACTTTTTGTAGTCAATCTAGAATCAAATAACAATTGAACTCATCTTTGAGCATTGCTTTCCTTATCAAAGATACTCTTATAGATAAGACCGCAATTCGTACACATTATTGCGTAAAAAATGGCGATGATATTGCAAAAAGTGGACAAAAATTAGTCATCATAATTTTTATACTTGAATGTCGTTAAATTATTCACGTGTGCTTGAAATAGGTAGTCGGCTAAGCCCTGTCAATTTATTATCAAAATAAAGTAACTGATATTATCATAATAGTCATAGTTTTATTTATGCTTCTGACTTTCAAATATTTTGTCTAGAGCAAAGTCTCATTCCAGCTGGCTCATTTACTGAAGATGCGCATAAACGGCAATTAAATGGGCCCAGTTCTTGGCACCTGTGGCCAAGCGGCACAACCATGTAATTTACGGCAATGTCAAAATTGTAAAAGGGCTCCTACTTAGAAATTTGGGAACCTAGAATTTCTGTACAACCTGGAAATTGCTGTACATTGCTTGGTGTAGCGAATTGCGGAATAAGTTGCCCGTGTAACTAAACCATTAGAATAGAATTCAGAGGTAAACGTATTTTTCATACACTATGAATATCATCATCATCATGTCAACCCTTAGACGCCCACTGATGAGCATAGGTCTCCCCCGACTGCCCCCGAGGGGGTTAAGCCGTAATCGATGGCCGATGCATGTTGGCGATAGATTACCTTTTCGCTTTAAAAAAAAAAAAATGTATTGTTACTTTTGTGTGTTTTTGTCCTGGGGGGCGAATAAATACTTTATCTTTCTTTCTTTCTTTATCGCAGTAGGTGTTATGGTACTCAGAACGACGTTGCTGCCCATCCTCTTGTCATCAATATCCCTCTGTCGTCTTTTACGACACCCATGGGTAGAAATGGATTGGGTGCGATTCGTGACCGGCGCGGCACCCAAAGAGAATATAGCCAGATTTAAATAATATGAGAATATAACCAGGTTTTATAGTCTTTGCCGGCACCACACGGCCAGATATAAACGTATTCAGAGATAAACGTATAATTTTATAATATTAGTAATTCAAACGCTATGCAATTATACCAGGACCCAAAAGCTCGAACTTTCTTTTACTACACCTACTTAATTGGTTGGAAAACTAGGCGCCGAAAGTTAATGACTTAAAGTAAACGTCATACCTACCCCCATTTTAAGGAAAATCCTACTACCATTAGATAACTACGATCGATTAATTAATGACGAATCAATAACTGGACTTTGAAATGTGACGAATTTATACGATTGAGTCATATTTTTGGTAAGTACATTCAAAGTCATTTTGGTGTTGACTGATGTGTGAATCGTAGTATGTGACGTCATTCATCTTTTATTCTACAGTTCGTTCACCTTATGATATTTTAAACTCTCTTCCATTGAAAGATCGGGAAAATATCGCAGTTTTATGGCGTAAATACTAATATTTACGAGGTAAAACGGTCAAATCGAACGAATCGGTTGGTACTAATGTTAGTATTAATAAAATAATATTAATATTAGTCAAGTGTGATGGCCCAGTGGTTAAGGCGCCCGACTCTCATGCACGAAGTTGTAGGTTTGTAACCGGGCACGAGCAAATACTAATGTCACTTTTTCAATTTCATATGTTCTGTAAGAAGTCCAATTGCAGAGCTTCTTACTGGTACCGGGTTGTGGTGTAATGTAAGAGGTTTATTCTAAATTTACTCAGAATCAAACCACTGATACTTGGAACTAGTTTATAATCAAGATACTTTTACGTGTGCCCGTGACAAGATCAGGTAAAGATTTCCCTTATGTCATATCTAAATACAAATCTACGATTTGAACTTATTCTAGAAGATTGCTGAGTGTTCTCTAATAGCGTTTATTATTTAATGGCTACTTACTGCATTATAAACTCATGCAGCCTCTATAGTACTTTCTAAGCTTGTGTTGGATATCACTAACATCAGTGAAGGAAAACATCGTGCGGAAACCTGGGGGCCAAGTCTGCTATTTTAATAATTTCGTCATTCCAACCCGATCCCATTGTCATTTTGCTAAAAGTTCGTAATCTGCTAAATTCATAATGGTCGATCATTGGTCGGTCGAATTAATAGCGATGACTGCACAATGACGTTCTAATGGTAGGTCACTGATCAAAGGAACTGTCAAAATTTTAGCAGATTACCGCCTAAGTCAGTCATTAAGTTGTCGTTTTGTACGAGATTACCATTCTATATCATTTCTTTCAATGGCGTGTCAGTGGTTGACCAATGGAAAGTCATAATGACGCCGTTATATTAGTAGATTACCAAACTTGTCAAAATCAACAATTATGAAATCAATGATAGTCCATTCTGACACTATTGTAATAGCAGACTTGAGGCCCTGGACTTATAATAATAATAATAAAACCATTTATTTTCAGGTAACAAAGACCCATAGAAAAATACCTTAACTTAAGTATACATATAACAATATAACAATTGTGTTAGTAAATAAAACTTAAAACTATGTTAGTATCACTTAGTTGCACTAAGTCTTTGCACGTTCCGGTGGCACTTGGCCGCGAAAGCGGCGGAATACCACATCCTGTGGCCAAAAGCTTTCATCCAACACCTGATGCAGGTAGCATGTTGGTATGCGCACCACGAACGCCTTAAAGTTGACGTTGCGAAGCGACTCCAGCAACTGCACTCTCGGCGCGTACTTCAGCCTTTGGCGTACGTACTTCACGATGTCTTCCGCGTCAGTGGTGTGGTGTGGTGTAGTGGTGGTGTTAATATAAGTCTGAAATCGCCAATCCACCTCGAGCGCACGTGGTGATCAATGCTCGTGCCTTCTCTGTATGAGAAGAGGCCTTTGCCCAGCAGTGGGACAATTATAGACTGGTATAATTATTATTATAATATTAGTCATATTGTTTTATGAACATTCCGGTGTAGGATAATTGCTGCGACGAACGACGACCCCGAAATACCGCTTCATATAGTTCATCCTCACTTATTGTCAGATAGCATCCATAAACCGACATAGACAATGCGGGCTAAAACAGCAAACAAATTCAATTTTCCACTGAAACAACTCAAAACTTCTAGAAACATGAATATTCATCAGTTAGCTGTTTAACTATCCGCAAAAGGCTGTAAACAATGTTTTAAATAAGTTTTCTAAGCAAAATCAATCTATCTTCTTACAATCATAACAATTTGCAGAGGCGATTTGGTTTTATCAGAATCTCCTCAAAAACTAACCAAGTATTATAGGCCTATCAACAACAGCTTCAAGGAAAGGTCAGAGGAAATTACCATGAACTTTGAAAAGTTTGTAGACGAATTGTTGATCCCAATTCGTAACAGTTTGTTATTCCAAGACAGGAAGACGATGCTGGGTTTTCCATTAGGAATTTTTCAGTAATAACCCGGAGTCTGGAAATATACCCCAATAGCTTTTATCTGACCACTTGTCCCTGTGATTAGTGCGTTAAAACAAATATACAAACGTTGTCTATAGCTTTATAATATTAATGGGTCTATAATAAGAATGGGTCTATAATATTAATGGGCTATAGCTTATAATAGTAATGGGGATATCTAGTATATTCATCTTATTATTAGGAGAAGGTCATGACTAAGTAAAAGCCGTACAGATCGATCGGTCAAAGGTTAAGCTACGCTTGCCGCAGTCGCTCTGTGGATGGGTGACCATCCATTCCGAGTTTCCTCCGTTCCTCGAAAAGCACGTAAAGCCGTTGGTCCCAACTGTCATTTGTAGATCTTTGGCAGTCGTTAAGGGTAGTCAGAAGCCAGAAAGTCTGACAACCAGTTTTACCACCATGTATCGTCACAGTATAAGTACTACCATACAGTAGCGACACCCTCCGCCTCCCTCCGAAACTGTTTCTCAACTCTTCCCGCATCGAACGACTGGTACTGGAAACTGCTTTTACTTCGAGCGGCGCGTAGACACGCACACACACGTACGTATTTGGACAGTCTATTATTTTGGTAGTAGTGTAGGCAATTATATCGTTTCGTTTCTATGGAGTGTCGTGGGTGTGGTATCGTGTTACCCAGTAACTGCCTTGTGGAGGTCCGATAGCATGTAACACACTGGTGTTCAGCTGCATCCGGTTAGACTGGAAGCCGACCCCAATATAGTTGGGATAAGGCTAGGCGGGTGATGATCTAGTATTATTTTATTAGTATAGCTTTAACAGCCATAATCATCTAAGTTCATCTCTCCAGTCTACCATCAGGACTGCAGAGATGAACTCACACAATGAGCAGTTATCTCGACTGCTAACGGTTACCACATGTGGAGCTGTTCCGGGGCGTCCAGTTGAATAAACTGGCCACTGACCCTACATTTGTATGGCCTACAGATGTTTCCTGTACTGTACATTGATTGATGAGTCTAGCATAGTAACATTAGGTTCTTAATATTATAATTGTTTAAAGATTTCTTAGTACTAAAGTGGTCTGGGTCTGCCCGTAGTGAGGTGATAGTGGTTTGGGATCCAGGTTGAGGAATTTTTTCAGCATGCGTTCCACCTCTGCTTACTGCATCTAGCTCTTGACCCAGCTGTTAATAATAATAATAATAATATCACTTTTTTTTTAATAATAATAATAATATCATTTTTTTTTAATCATTTTGTTAAGGCGACGGTATACGGTATACGTCGGCGACCTTGAGCCACCGGAGAATCGTATGTGCTGCGTCCCCAACTCTCAAAGTTTAGTCGAAAAAATAAAGAGAAGATAGTATTCTTTAACTTTGAAAAAAAAATTGTATACTAAAAGATAGATAATTAAATTATCTGTAAGATAGTGAAAGTTTTGTTAAAATATAGATATTGTGTGATTATCAATGTTTTGTCCGCGTCAGACACAACTGCACGAGTTAATTAAACTATGTAATATGAACTTAATCAAAAATATTTACGTATTGAATGATTACGTGAATGTTCTGGTTTAACATATTTTTTTTAATCATTTACACTACTAATTTTGACGTGATATTGACCAGAAGATGGGCAGCAGTGTCCTTCTGAGTACCATAAGACCTACTGCGATCGCCAACATGCATCGGCCAAGCATGGCGATTGCGGCTGAACCCTCCCTTGGGGGGAGACCTATGCCCAGCAGTGGGCTTCTAAAGGTTGATATGATGATGACTCATTTTGACGTGACGATCAGTTTAAAATCTGTAAAAGTCGCTTATTAGCGCCCTAAGCACTAGTTTCTCTATACCCTATTCACAATAAGATTAGACATTTACAAAAACCTTTTTTACAGTCCGTTCAACCGATTTTGACTCATATTGCGTTGGTAGCATGACAAATGGCAACTGCAGTAAACAGTTGTTATTGTAACCACTTTTTTGCCTCTAATGTCATCTTTAAGCCTACGGAATAGAAGTCAAAATCGGTTGAAGGAACTGTAAAAAAGGTATAGGTGTTGGTCAAAACTCTTTCCAAACAATTTACCGTCACAACTTTTGGTACTATCATTGTTGAGTAATACACCTATAATCTATGAGCGAGATCCCAAAATTCAACCATCCGGTAAAATGATTTGCATACTCACTCGCGCGGTTAAGCAGCAGATCAGCCCAACATTGATCTATCGTTGACTGTTACATGCTCATTGAACCGCAGAGTACTCTACATTAGTCATCACTAGGCTTGCCATTCGTCCCGATATATCGGGACTGTCCACGTCATTGGGGCATAGGTCCCGACGTCCCGACAAAGCCCTATTACGTCCCGATTTTTCGCGCGGTCACAGCAATTCAAATACGCGCGCCAAATTCTACTCGGCCGATCTGTTTTAACGCTGAAGAGAGACCACCTAAAATATTTTTTTATAAGCCCGATCAGAGTTTATTTCATATTTCTGCAATCAAATCTGAATTTGTTTCACAAAAAATTTGAAAGCGTGGATTTAATGCATGTATTTTTCAAACTGGCCATCATTTGCAACTACTTAACTGCAATATTTTGGGTCTTGTCATCAACAATTATTAAAATTTTGCTAGAAAAAAAATTGTCACACGTTCGTCTGAGACAAGTTCGGTTCAAATGGTTATAAATAGTCTATACTAGCTCCGCTTTACGGCTTTGTATCGATCTACCAAAACAGCCCTGTATATATTTTTCTTTTTGCGTCCCGACACGAGGCTTGCCAAGTATGGCAACCCTAGTCATCACTAACATGACTTCATAGGACAGTGACTGCAGACCTGCAGTATATTCATCTCTTTCTTCCTTACAAGACTTCCTGCGAAATAAAAAGAGTACTCTATAGGTTTTTCCCTTCTTCCTTAATTTTTGCCGTCTTTTGGTTACTAGTGACGAACAAATAAGAGATCAGACAATCTGTAGCTGCGAGCAGGTAACCAACATGTGTATATGTTACATTCAAAACTCTAACCCAGTCAAAACTTATTTTGACTGGGTTCAGTTAAACGCGTTTGCATTACAAAATCAATAACCTCCTCCTTTTTTTTTAGATCGGTGTAAAATTCGGAACGCCCTAGTTATAAGAATCACTACAAAACCAAAGTTTTAAAAGGGTCACAAAAAAAACCTACCAACCTAATGGGTTTCTAAATATTAAGGATAAATGTAAACCGTTCAAGAGTAGTTTTCACTGATTTTTGTAGTCAAAAGTAGTTTTGACTGGCCGAGAGTTTTGACTGTGACATAATAACACTAGCTCTTGCCTGTGATTTCGTCCAATTTTCTTAGAGATTCTTGATTTTTTAATGATAACAAACATAAGTAATAAGGGGTCTCGTGGCTATCTTTACTAACGCGTCATTCGTAAATCTTTGACAGGCAGTCAGAAGCCAGAAAGTCTAACAATCAGTTTTACCGTGGGGTATCGTGTTACCCAGTAACTGGGTTGTGGAGCTCGGATAGGCAGTCGCTCCATGTAACACTAGAATTCAGCTGCATCCGATTAGACTGGAAGCCGACCCCAACATATTTGGGAAAAGGCAGTTGATGATCAAATAATTAAGTAATAGAGCACTCACACAAATGTGATAACTATGGAATACGCGGTAGTAGCGGGGTAGAAATTACTGTGGATAGACCAAATCAAAACGGTGAACTGACACTTCAATCCGAATTAGGTTACAACTGCACAGGCGTTCCACAGGGCAGTATTATAGGCCCACTCTTTCTGATATATATAAATGACCTGACAGAAGTAGCTGATCATCCCTGTATACTCTTTGCAGACGATGTGTCTGTAATTATCCCTAAAAACCATGAAAACTATAATGTCGAAATAAATAATACTGTTAGCAAAATAATAACTTAGATGGAAAAGAATAACCTTAAACCTTGTAATAAAAAAATTAAAGGGGGTCTAGATTTATTCAACTAACTAACAAACTATGGGTGTGATTCTAAAGTTGAGAAGTTAGGGAGCTCAAAATTAAACAAAAATAACTAAAAGGAATAAGATTCGGGCGCCAGAGCTCACTAGGTAATTTAAAACAAAGGTAATCCGGGATAGCTAATAGGTAAAGGACAGGACTTCTAATCTAGGTCGGAGATTTCTGAAATTAAGCTGCAAATTCTTTAACAATAGCTCATTTATTTCCATCGCAGGCAGTGGTGAGCACAACACAATATTAGAAAGCCCCTTTCTTTTGAAGGGCAAGTTGTTTTATAACCATTAAATTCTATAACCAAAGTTTATAATTAAGTTGTCAGTATTGCACGTTTTTAAGTGGAAACTACGAGAAAGAATTTAAGTTAACATACCACAGGCTTCGAGAAAAACTTATTTAAATTAAACCTGATTGGAGACACGAGGTGAAGCGCATCAGCTCATCCATGATGAAGTTAAATTTTAAGATGAAAAAAAAATCCAAAATATAAGTAAGAACGCCTTTGGGGCGGTCTTAACGAAAACGAAACATGCCAATCACTCGTGCTATGGGCACACTCAATACGCGTTGGCGATATAGGTGGATTTCCCAAAATATTACCGTTGCACGGCTGCTGACATCACTACCAAGTGATTCCAGCCAGGGGTGGACCCTTGAAATATTCCAATCTAATGATTGGCACGGAATAGAATTTTATTCGTGCATCATCTTGGTGACTTCGGTCGGAAAGTGAAAGTTACATATCCCAAACCGGAAACGTCAAAATAATCTGACAGCCGGGGAAATAAGGTCCAACTGTCAAACTGATGGTCTATGGTTTTATCGATTACTCTACTAAATCCTAGCCAATCTATCAAATGTCTGAAGTGTGTGTACTGCATTACCGTGAAAACTTCCAAAAAATGACGAGAGAGGTCGACACTATGTAGCGAGTAGAAAATACTCGTTACATTACATCCCTCCCCGAAAAAATAAAAGAAAGGAACTTTCTTTTATTAGAAAGAAACAACGAAAAACGAAGTGAACAAAAAATTCAAAAACAAAAAACTATCATAGTGCAGTTAGGCGTCATGGCCACTGACTAAAACGTCGGTACTACACCGATCAACAAAGCCAAACAACAAACAAATCCAAATTCAGTTAAACCCGAGGGCCGCTGACTAAAACTCTAACAAGACTAAACACTAAACAAATCTAAATTCAGTTAAGCACGAGAGCCGCTGATTAAATCTTGAACAAAACTACTAAACATTAAACACTAACTTTGAGTACAGTTAAGCGCTATGGCTACTGACTAACTTTACACTAATTTACTAAACTATCCTACCATCTAAATTTGTACTTAACACCATTGTATACCATGTTTTAAGCAAATAAATATTTTTATTATTATTATTATTATTATTACACCTCTTAAGTTCAGTTAAGCACTATCGCCACTGACTAACTTCAGCCAACCTACTAATCTAAACCACTCCACTTAAGTTCAGTTAAGCACTATCGCCACTGACTAACTCTACACATCTCTACCAACTAATCTGGAGTGCAGGTAGGCACTATCGCCGCTGACTATCCTCAACTAACCTACAGTTCAGCTTTGAGTACAGTTAGGCACCATAGCCTCTGTCTATCTCAGCAACAACCAATTAAAAATAACAATACCTAAACATAAATTCTAGATAGAGTTGAAGGACTCTACCTAAAAGTATAGATTTCCAATCAATAAAGTCAGACAGAGTTGAAGGGCTCTATCAAAAAATATTGATTCCCAACAAAAGGTTAGATAGAGTTGAAGGGCTCTATCTAAAAGGTTGGATAGAGTTGAAGGGCTCTATCCATAAGTATGGATTTCCAACAAAAAGGTTAGATAGAGTTGAAGGGCTCTATCTAAAAAGGTTGGATAGAGTTGAAGGGCTCTATCCAAAAATATTGTCACAGCAATAACCTGTAACAAACAAAAACCATATTGTGATCGGCGCTACACCACCGAACTTCCGAGCACAATAGTAAAAAGGTATGACGAAAGTCAAAATTCCACCTTGTGACTGGCACAACAATGACCAACACAAGGGCAAAAGGGCAAATGTAAGCTGTGATTGGCTCTACTCTACCAACCTTCCAAGCACAGACAAACAAACAAAATATATTGGATTACCGAAGGGGAAAATCACAATACCTAAAGGCGAAAGCCAATTTGAAATCGAGGTCAAAAATTACACCAAGATCCAAAAACAAAGTACATTCTTTAACAAAAGTTTCAGAATGACCGCAAAAACAAGGTAGGACGTTCTATAACAAAAGTTACAGAATGACCTCAAAAGCAAAATCCGGTATGAACGCGTTACTAACAAAGTCAAATCCAAGTCTAGTATCGAAGAAATATCTAGACAAAAAACAACACTGTCAACAAACAGTAAAAAAAATAGAATTAAAATCAATAACTATTTAAAACTATGAGAGAAATAGAATGATTTTAATCTACAAAAAGAAAGATTACAAAAAACTTGAGATGAAATTTAAGTTTTTTAAATCTTTTTAGGTAATAAAAAACCCAAAGTGTAAGGTTGTATAGGATCTTTCTCTTACAAAAAAAATGTAAACAAGTAAAGGATTACCTTTAAAAAAGAAAGAAAGAAAAGATATAAGATCCCATACAATCTCATCAAACAAACAAAACAAACAAGATAAGATCCTTTGATGTGTAAAATGTATAGTGTAAAGAGTAGGTATTTCTAATTTAACCAAAATGACCTAAGTTTAATATAGTAAGAATTGAATTGGAATCTAATAAATTGTAATGAGGTTGCCTAACATAATAATAACTTCCAGACCGTCCTAACCTTTCATTCTTCATTCTAACAGGGACGGATCCTCACACAATATTACTCAATACCAAAACCAAACCTATGAATTCCCCAAAATTTTAAAATTTAATAATATCTTTTACATGATAACGACCCACGGAACCCTTATTTAAATCTTTCAAAACATAAACGTTATCAGAAACTTTTTCAGTTATTTTACACTTTAAGAACTTAGGTGCAAGCTTCGCCGAAAAATAAGCAGGTGCATGAGATTGAACAAAACTTCTTCTCCACACAACATCACCCACATCAAAAGAAATGACTTTCCGACCCTTATTATAATAAGCGGCATTTCGCTTATACCCTTTTAACAAATAAGCTTGAACTTTAACAAAAATATCACTAAGTGAATTAAGAGAAACTGCATAAGAGTTTCTATTTGAAACCTCTAGTTGAGATAAATTATCAACAGAGTTACTAAAATGATGTAAGGAAGCATCTAAAACAAGTTCCCTACCAAACATAAGAAAATTAGGTGTAAATTCTGTAGCAAGATTTACACTATTATTTAAAGCTAATTGAACATTGGGCAAAAAACTTGACCAAGTCCTATGATCATCTTTAACAAAACACGATATGCAAGTTTCGACTGTTTTATTATATCTCTCAACAGGATTATTTTGAGGTGTATACAATGTGTTATAAAATATTTTAGTTATATTAAAACCTTTCAAGAATTCTACAAAATGTTTTGAAGTAAATTGAGTTCCATTGTCACAAACTACTATTTTTGGACAACCAAATTTAAGAAATATTTCTTTTTCAAAATGTTTACAAATTACTCTAGTAGTTGCATTAATCATTGGAAAGAACCAGCAATATTTAGTAAAAACATCTACAACTGAAAGTATGTATTTATGACCAGAATAAGTTTTAGGTAAAATACCTATTATATCTACTGAAAGCATAAGCATGGGGCGATCAACCTTTTTAGGATTAATCATCGTACCAAAAGGAGGAGAAGTAGTATGTTTGTAAGCTTTACAAGTATCACAAGACAAAATGTATTGGTGAACATCATTAAACATACCTTTCCAAAAATAATGTTGTTTTAATTTCTTTAAAGTTTTATGAATACCTAAATGACCTGAATTTACGTCATCATGATTTGACCTAATAGTATCTAAGATATTCTCTTTAGGAATAACTATCTTCCAGTCTAAAAGACTGTGAGGGTTAAATTTATTTTTACAATATTTATACAAAGTGTTATTTTCGACTCTAAAATTCTTATACTTTCTAGGAGATTTCTGGCATTGAATAAATATTTTTCTATACCAAGGATCAATAATATCATCATCAGGGGAGACTAAATTATCCTGAGTGGTTATAGCTGTGACTTCTATACGAGATAAAGCATCTGGAACTAAATGTAATGACCCTTTTTTATGAATAATATCAAAAGTAAATTGAGAAATTCTAGCAGCCCAACGAGCTAAGCGTCCACTAGGATTATTGAGACCTAGGAGCCATTTCAAACAAGCGTGGTCAGTAATAACAGTAAACTTCATTCCCTCAATATAAGGTCTAAAATGTTCTATGGAATCTAAAATAGCTAATAATTCGCGTTCTGTGGTACTATAATTTCTTTCACATTTATTAAGTGATCTAGAATAAAAAGCAATGGGATGTTGATCACCATTATCATCTTCTTGACTCAAAACACTACCTATGCCCACAGAGCTGGCATCACAATGCAAAAAGAAAGGTTTTTCAAAATTAGGACATTGCAAAACAGGAGAAGTTATTAAAGAATGTTTTAATTCTTGAAATGCATTTTCAGCTTCGTCATTCCAAGTAGGTGACTTTTTAGAATTTTTACTACCTGCTGTCAATTTAGTTAAAGGAGAAGCAATATCAGCAAATTTACAAATGAATCTACGATAATAAGAACATAAACCAAGGAAACTGCGAAGTTGTTTTACCGTTTCTGGGCGTGGAAAATTTTCTATTGTCTCTAATTTAGAAGGATCAGTATGTAAACCATTACTGTCAACAATGAAACCAAGATAGCGAAGTCTGTCCTTGCAAAAATTACACTTCTTTAAATTTACAGTTAAACCTGCCTCTTTTAATATACTATGAATTCTATGCAACTGTGCTATATGGCTATTAAAATCAGAATTAATACAAATTAAGTCATCTAAATAACAGAATACAGAATTATCGTACTCTGGACCAAAAAGTTTATCTACTAGTCTCTGCAACTCAGCCGGTGCATTTGTGAGACCAAATGGCATGCGAACAAATTCGTACAGACCTTTTCCAGGTACTACAAAAGCAGTTTTTTCGCGGGAGGATTTTTCAAGTGCAATTTGCAAAAATGCTTTAGAAAGATCTATAGTACTAATATATCTAGCACCTCTAAGGTTATCTAATATTCTAGAAGTATAAGGAAGGGGATAAGAATCTTTAATAGTAACAGAATTTAAACGTCTTGAATCTAAACACAATCTAGTACCTCCATCTTTCTTTTCTACCGCCAATACGGGTGAACACCAAGGAGACTTAGAGGGTTGAATAATACCTTCTCCTAATAAAACTTCTACTTCATCAAAAAGTTCCTTTTGTTTAGCAGGACTCAGAGGCCAATATCTCTGTTTAAAAGGTTCACTAGTAACATTAATTTTATGTTCCACTAAATGAGTAAGACCTAAACCTCTTTTCTCATAAGAAATATCTTCAAACAAAGCAATAATATTATCTAATTTTTGTTTCTCAGAAGGAGAAAGTTCAGAAATAGAGGTAATTGAACAAACTTGTTTATTATTTTCTGGAACAAGTATAATGTTCTTCCACAATTCTTCAGCTAAATGAAATTTAATCCAAAAGTCAAAACCTAAAATAATTAATGGATCAAAAGAAGGAATAATTAAAAACTCTACGGATTTAGTTATATTATCACAAGTTACTGGCAAATCCATGGCACCAACAATTCTCCGGGCGGAGCCATCCGCAGTGCAAGCAGCGCCACTAATAGGTCTAATTTTATAACCCAACTGTAAAAATCGTTCATGTGTATTTGAGCCTAAAATGCATTTATCGGAACCACTGTCCAACAATCCTGAAAAAATTTGATTGCCAACAAAAAAAGTTAAAAATGGTCTAGCATCATTCTGTTTTGTAAATAGAATAGGAGCCGAACGATAAATATTAAAAAAGGTTTTTAAATAATCTAACCAGTTGGAAAATTCTTTGTCACGGGCAACATCATCAGGCTTGTGACTTCTAACAATTTTTTCACACATCGAGACGCTCGAAGTTTTATCAAAAACGTGGGCTCGATGCTGCCTAATCAGTTTTTTGGCTCTTGCGACTTTTTAGTATCCAAATTACAAACGTCACAAGTCTTAGAAGTGACCCCAGCTTTATGACACTTAAAACAAACAACACCTGGAATAGACTTGCAATTTTTATATAAATGTCCAGGTTTTTTGCATTTCAAGCAAACTAAATCATTAGAAACGGCATTAGATTTAACAGAAGGTTTAAGGGATTCTTTAAAAGGTTTTCTATTGACAACAACTTCTAAATCTTTTGCAAGTTCTAGAAATTGTTCGATTGAATCTATTTGTCTACGAAACAAAAAGGGTGTGTAAATTGGTAACATATTTTGTTGTATCACGTTAACTAAAGTGTAGTCAAATAAAGGTACTGAAAGACGACTAGCCATATCATAAATTTCCGTAATGAAATCAGGAAGCGACTCAGACTGTTTCTGTTTCCTTGTGCGGAGCTCATTTTCTAAAAAGTGATCAAAATTAGGTGTATCAAAGCGTTTCAAAAGTGCAAGCTTGAGTTCATGCCAAGAAGGAATATGAATTCGTATGGATCTAAACCATTTGAGTGCAATACCATCAAGCAAAAGTGTAAAAGAACCGACCAGCAAATTTTCGTTGTAGTTTCTATAAAGAAAATATTCTTCAACTTGTGTAATAAAATCACGAACACAAGTTCTACCATCATAAATTATTTTGCTCTTTTTCAAATCAGGCAGTTTAGTAAGAGGAGGAAAGTTTTTTCGAATGTTTTCGTTAACAAGCGCATTCAAGGAATTGAACGAAGGCAAAGCTCGAGCTGTAAAATCCGAAGACGAATGTGCGATTCCAGATTCAAAAGGATTGCCAACATCGGTGGCATCAGCCATCTCGTGACCTTTCTCAACAACATTAGCATCAGCAGCAGTAGAAGCTTCGACCTCAACCGAATCCTGAGGCGGTGGAAACTGAACTCCCTTGTCCTCCATGACTAACGAGTAACAAGGCAAATAGCAACGAAAAGCAAGGACTAAACCTTAAAGGATTTCAAAATAAATCAAAGTTTGAAAAATAAAATTAAAGTTTTGAGGTTAAGTATCAAAATCAATGTGGTATTTCCAAAGTTATTTAACGTTAAAAAGTGCAATAATAACTCACAAAACGGCTTAAAATTAAATAAACTAGGTGCACAATAATGTACTTAATGTTTAAATTTAATTATTAACATAAAAAGTTAACTTAGATATGAATTATATCACTGTATGAGATTTAACAATAACACGGTCTACACTTAACAATTGTTGGTTTTGCTAAGGAAAAAACATGTTAAAAACACAAGAAAATAAACAAATTATCCAATGTAAAACTAAAACATTGTTTGCAAAATACAATACCAAACTAAGTTACAACTTATGAGTCTAATTATTCAAAGTTTATAAACTAGATCAATTACAATGTAAAAACAATATGAAATACAATATGAATACTAAATATTGTAAACAATAGACTCATTAGTTAAAATATAAATGAATTTAGTGTGCAATACTGACTGTACTCACCGTACAAACCTGCTTCATGTCCCTGTTCTAGTGCGACAATTGTAATAAAAAAATTAAAGGGGGTCTAGATTTATTCAACTAACTAACAAACTATGGGTGTGATTCTAAAGTTGAGAAGTTAGGGAGCTCAAAATTAAACAAAAATAACTAAAAGGAATAAGATTCGGGCGCCAGAGCTCACTAGGTAATTTAAAACAAAGGTAATCCGGGATAGCTAATAGGTAAAGGACAGGACTTCTAATCTAGGTCGGAGATTTCTGAAATTAAGCTGCAAATTCTTTAACAATAGCTCATTTATTTCCATCGCAGGCAGTGGTGAGCACAACACAATATTAGAAAGCCCCTTTCTTTTGAAGGGCAAGTTGTTTTATAACCATTAAATTCTATAACCAAAGTTTATAATTAAGTTGTCAGTATTGCACGTTTTTAAGTGGAAACTACGAGAAAGAATTTAAGTTAACATACCACAGGCTTCGAGAAAAACTTATTTAAATTAAACCTGATTGGAGACACGAGGTGAAGCGCATCAGCTCATCCATGATGAAGTTAAATTTTAAGATGAAAAAAAAATCCAAAATATAAGTAAGAACGCCTTTGGGGCGGTCTTAACGAAAACGAAACATGCCAATCACTCGTGCTATGGGCACACTCAATACGCGTTGGCGATATAGGTGGATTTCCCAAAATATTACCGTTGCACGGCTGCTGACATCACTACCAAGTGATTCCAGCCAGGGGTGGACCCTTGAAATATTCCAATCTAATGATTGGCACGGAATAGAATTTTATTCGTGCATCATCTTGGTGACTTCGGTCGGAAAGTGAAAGTTACATATCCCAAACCGGAAACGTCAAAATAATCTGACAGCCGGGGAAATAAGGTCCAACTGTCAAACTGATGGTCTATGGTTTTATCGATTACTCTACTAAATCCTAGCCAATCTATCAAATGTCTGAAGTGTGTGTACTGCATTACCGTGAAAACTTCCAAAAAATGACGAGAGAGGTCGACACTATGTAGCGAGTAGAAAATACTCGTTACAACCTAACATAGATAAAACTAAATATGTACAATTTTGTAACAAAAACTGGAATAAAATGGATTTAAACATCACTTATAAAGATAAACAAATACAACAATCAGATAGTATGACTTTTCTTGGGATAGGATAGTTCTAGATGACAGGTGTTCCTGGATTAATCATATTGATGAGATATGTGCAACACTCAGTAAGTTTGCTTATGTTCTATGGCGTATATCTAACTTAACAAGTAGACAAGCCACATTACAGGCTGATCATGCATAATTATGTTGGTTCAATATACTGGTATGGGGAAACTCGGTGCATCTCGGAAGAGCGTTCATTGCACAAAAGAGGTGTATACGTGCGATTTGTAATGTAGACCCACTTACATCCTGTAAACCACTGTTTAGAAAACTTAGAATACTTACATTAACTGGTATTTATATTGAGGAAATATGTAAATTTACCAAATCTCACCCTGAGATGTTTGAAAAACTGGGAGATAAATGCAAGTTCAAAAATAGATATCCTAATAGATTAATTCCTCCTAGAATGAAAACGGAACTATATAGGCGAAGTTGCTATTCTATGCGTATTCAAATTTATAATAAGATTCCTGACCAAATTAAAGCACTTCCAATGGTCCGCTTCAGAAGGGCTTTACGCGGGTGGTTAACGGTTAGCGAGGGAATCAAAAGACGAGGTGAAAAATCTTTGCACTCGAGTGCAACACGTAACTTTTCATTCCACCTCAGCGAGGAAATGCAAAAAAAAACGTTTACAAAGTCTGAGTTTTTAACAAATTAAAAAAAGTTGTATGATATATTCGGCACCATAGAGGTAGCAGTAAATAGGTTTAATGTTTTTTTTTAATTCACAAACTTAGTGCACACGATGTTCTAAATTCAATTTACTTTATCCTCTAGAGAATAAAAACGGCTTTTCCACTCAGATATTGAAGATAAATTTACTTTATCCTCTAGAGAATAAAAACGGCTTTTCCACTCAGATATTGAAGATTAAAAATACTCTTTCCGAGATGGTGGGATGAAAAAGATTTTTTTCAGTTTAAATCTAAATAACTTAATTGTATACCTACCCGAAATTTGCATGGCATTATGTTATGATAAAATATGTTAAGCTATTATTATACCTTAGATAAGAACTTTTTTAACCATATTTTTCTGCAAATAAATCTTTGACTTTGACTTTGACTCAAGGATAAGGTAGCTTTTAATTAGCGAAATAATTTTCAATATCGGACCAGTTTTTCCGGATATTAATGCGTTCAAACAAAAAGACAAACACTTCAGCTTTATTATAATAGAATATAGTTAGCTTGGTCGGTCTCTACCTATGTTAGTTATCACTCTGAATACATGACATCATCCCACCGAGTACATTGACATCAATTATTTTTCCACGCTGAAGTAATTTTACCTTATAAGTGGCTATGGAATCTGCGTTTGTTATGAACAAGTCAAGAATCAGTAATTCGTAAACAGTATATTGATTAATGGGACAATGCCAGGGTTCTCATAATTTTATAGACTAGTCTGATGTCATGCTGTATAGGATTGTCTTATTAGGTACATACTATTATTAGTATTTTTCGCCGTCATCGTTGGCACAGTATAAATATTAGTACTACCGTCACACCCGCGACACTCCATAGAAACGAAACGATATAATTGCCTACATTAGTGTAGGCAATTTTTTTTTTTTTTTGCTTTGTTAGTAAGAATGAAATTCTTAATAATTAATTACGATCTAGCCTAAAAGACTAATAAGCAATTTAACTCTAACTTAATATGTTACGTGATAGATTATAATATAACTAAAAATAGTGTCCATTAACACCTTTACAGTGTAGGCAAATGGCAAAAAAAAGACCAAAAAAAAAGAAATAAACAATAAAAAAAAACAACAATCACACACAAAAACAATAATCACAATAATTATTTATTGCTAAAATAATAGACTGTACAATTACGTGCGTGAGTGCGCTAGTCATTCGACGCGGGGAGAGGTGAGGAAAGGTTTCAGAGGGAGGCGGAGCGCGTCGCTACTGTACGGTAATACTAATACGTATTATACTGTGCTACCGTACAGTAACAACACGTCCCGCTTACCTCCGAAACACTGTTCCTCACCTCTTCTGCTCTCGGAACTGCTTTTAGTTCTCGCGGCGCGTAGACACGCACACACACGCACGTATTTGTACAGTCTGTTATTTTGGTAGTAATGTAGGTACTTAAAACGTTTCATTTGAATGGAGTGCCGTAGGTGTGCCGTTGGTCCCGGCTGTTATTCGTAGATCTTTGGCATTTGTTATGGGTAGTCAAAGCCAGTCTTACTAAGGGGTATCGTGTTACCCAGTAACTTGGATTTTTCAATAGGGTATTACACCCATTTTTGAAAAGTGTCTTAATGAAATTCTGTAGTGCTAATATGCCACCAAAAAAAACACAACATTTTTATTCAATCGATAAGTGCCATAAAAATGCATCTAAACTTTAAATTTTCAAATTTCGCGCGTTGTTTGACAAAAACGCCTCTTACTGGGCGCCATATTGCTCAGCGTAAATGACGTCAGTTAGTATTAAATGCGTTCATATTAAATATGATAATTGTATATAATTTAAAAATAATTAAAAGCATAATTTGTAATAGGTGTAATAATGAAAAAATTACGTTAGTTACGAAAATAATAAAAGTACAAAGCCTATATTACGCCAATCGGTTGACTGACAGTTGACAATTTTTTGATTACACAGCCGTATGACGTAATAACATGGCCGCTACTATTTCATGGTGTTTTATAACAGATTAAAAATACTGAAAACTTTGAATTGAATAAAAAAATTGGTTTTGCTATTTTATGAACTAAAACTTACATTTTCCGCCTGCTTTATGCCTAAACTGTCTCAATAACATATTTATAGATTTTACTCGTATAGAATAAAATACCCTCCTTCCGTGCTTGTAACATCGACATAGTTGTACTATCTGACATTATGTTAGATCAGTAAAATTATGTCAAACTGAAAAGTGACCGTCTCTGTCCCAAAGACACGACATGTGAAATTGGACGCTGGTGACAAATGAGGGAAAGAAAAACGTGTGTACGAAAAACGTTCCCTCATTATCATTATGGCCGAAACTGGTCTAGCGTGGGTAGACTAATTGCCTGACGTTATCTCATTTTCGTATAAGTACCAACCTAGTTACCTGCTGTAAATACTTACTTTTGTGTCGAAATAATTAATTTTATATAATGTGCTTCTAAAGGTAGGTACTCTAGTTTCTTGTAAGGTGACTGTAATAAATAATTGGTCTTTGATTACCTACCTACTGTTGTGAATTTTTTTTTTTCAGATTTAAGGCAACCTAATGGTGGTCACGTTAATCGTGGTATCAGTGGCTTCCTCTCGATTGACTCACATGTCACATGACATTTATTATAATTTCTTTAATTTACTTTAAAATTAGAACGGTTACCTAACTATACTTATAATATTAGAGAGAAATTAGAAAACATACATCATCATCATCAACCCTTAGACCCCCACTGCTGGGCATAGGTTTCGGTTGGAGTGTAGCCTTAGGGGCGCTATGGAGCAAGGACTTAGAAAAATTTTCGTGATTATTTTTTTTTTTTTTTCGAAACTTTCAGTTTTTTTTGCAGCAGCTGATTAAGCTTGGCCATAGAAACCATTTAGGAACTGAGAAGCATGGCCCTACGACGCACCGTTTCCGAGTTATGGGCCTTTAACTTTTTTTTTATTTTATATAAAACGATTTATATCTCTAAAATGGTAGCTCGGATGAGATTGTTTTCGGGAAAGAAATTGTTGCTCTACTCAAAAGCCATGCGATCATGAAAAAAAATGAGCAAAAACTTCGAAAAAAAAAAAAACATCAAAAATTTTCTAAGTGTCGGTCGTCGTTTCAGCTAGAGTATTCTTAGGGGCAAAGGACTTAGTCAAATTTTCGGAGTTTTTTTTTTTTCGAAGTCAAATTTTCGAAGTCCAAAAATTTTTTTTTAACTAAAAATTTTTTTTTTTCGTTTTCTGTGCTGCTCGTAGTGCCCCTAAGCGTATACTCCAACTCCTACACTCCGCCCCTAAGACTACCCACTGACCTAGGTTTCTCCCAAGGGGGGGTTCAGGCGTAATCGCCATGCTTGGCCGATGCATGTTGGCGATCGCAGTAGGTGTTATGGTACTCAGACGGACGCTGCTACCCATCCTCTGGTCAATATCTCCTGTCGCCTTCTACGGCACCCACGGGTAGAAATGGTGTGGTGCAATTCGCGGCCGGCACCACACCACACGGCTTGAAAACATACAAACACTCACATACATAAGTATACATTTGCTTAAAACATACATTTAAAGCAACATTGGTTCTCATCGCTTTCATAAATTCCTCTCAAATCTTCGTCCATTCATCCGCAAACAGATCGTTTGTTGGGTTAGAATCCAAGAGATCATTAAACATGACATGTCACATCAAAAAGGTCCTTTGTCGCATGGAGAAAAACGCAAAACTCTTTTCACTCCGTTTTAATTCTAAACTTTATACCCAATCGGAATCACGCGCTCACTGCGTGCACAATTTAAATTGATATAATTTAAATCATGGATTTCCCAAATAGAATTGACCTTTTCCAATAAAAAACAGATTAAACATTTTGTGGGTAGGTACCTATCGGATAATAGGTTTCTGTAAGATGCCCCAAATATAACACTGACCCTTTCGAATGAAAAAACAGGTTTACCATGAAATTCTTAAAGTGTTTACGACTTAGATGTGGCCTATTCCAATGAAAAAACAGGTTACCCGTGAAATTTTATAAGTAGGTAGATAGGTTACCCTGAAACGTCTTTTGATCTTATCCTTTCTTCTGAATTTAGATTTACATACGCACCAGATACGTTAAATACGTAATACCTACCTGACCTTTGCTTAAGGAGGCTTATGTTTATATTAAACCCTGTATTCAATACCGTTATATATATATTGGATCTTGGTGTTATTACACTACGTCTTCTGGAAAAATCTTTTGAGGAAAATTTCTTTTTTACTGTGAATCTCGCAAAATATTGTCCCGCCGCGTTGAAGCAGCGTTAGCGCAGCGTACATACAGCACGGCCGACGTATCTTGGCGGTCCTGAAGTTAGCCGATTAGCTGCGCAGTAGACAATTTCGTTCGTAAAAGATCCATTGCGCAGCTAACCGGCTAACTTCAGGACCGCCAAGGTACGTCGGCCGTACTGTATACCTTTAACCAAAGACTATAAAACTCTTTGCCTTTAACAAACACCTAGGCTGGATCCGATGGCTTCCTAAACTTTTCCTTAGGGTGCTTACAAGAGCCATTACCCCTCCATCTTCCCCAAAAGTATTTTAAACAACGATGTCAAAAACATTAAACATGGTTTTGCAAACAGATTGTTTAAACAAAAATTTTTTAACAAAAAAGACAACCGCCTTCAAAAAGTATAAAGAATTTTCAATTCGCAAGAGGCTTTGGTTTTGCTTGTTGTTTTGCATCGGTGGCAATGCGAATTGAAAATTATTTTCTGAAAATAATGTCTATTTTGTTAAAAAAAAAATTTTTTTCTCTTTTTAGTGCCTACTTCTTATCATACAAATTAAATACGAAACGGCGACACTAAAAAAATCTGTCATCCCTTAATTTTCAACCCTTAGGGGTGGAATATTTTCTTAAAATTTTGATGGCACCAAATTTGAGGTATACACTATCAATTAAAAAAAGAATCATCGAAATCTGACTACACTGAAAAAAGTTATGCATGGTCAAACATAAAAATAAATATATAAAAAAATGTTCATAAAATTAAAACTACTGGGCTAAATAATGTTAAATTTTTTATTGGACCAAATGGCAACATTTCCGCATCAAACTAAAGAAGAATCACCTAAATCGGATCATAAATCTCGGAGTAATCGATGTACACACGGCTACACATCAAGCTATACATTTCCAGTTAATGCTGATCTCGCCTTGTATAGCATTTCCGTACGATGCGAGGTCAGCTTATACTGGAAATGTATAGCTTGATGTAGCCGTGCGTACATACATAAAAAAAATAAACCAACCGAATTGAGAACCTCCTCCTTTTTGAAGTCGGTTAAAACTTCGTCTATTACTTCATTTACCTCAATCGTCTCAATTCATGTATCGTATTGTGTACGTATCTACTTTTAACCGTTCCTAATTTAAACCAGCTCCAAGAAATACAAACATACATCACTCAATAACTATTTCAAATAATTCCTTGTAGTAAATGCCGTACCAACGTAAACATAAGATTCGGATGTAAACATCTAGAATGGGTCTAGTGACCTTGACTATGAGCAGATGCCATTCAGTAGTAGCCAATTACTGTGTCTTTCTTTATAACCAGCCTGTACTGTTCCCACTGCTGGGAAACAGCAAAAGGGGCGATTCCCAATATGTCAAAAATACCTCGAATTTACCAAACAAAATTAACATGTTTTTGCTATTGATTGTCGCTGCGATAAACTAGGTTATGAACGTTTTTAATTAGGGGAATTGGCGTTCGGACCTAATCTTTGAGCAGTTTATAATCCACCAATTAAGCCGTGTAGGTTGGTCTGATTTGGTTTAAGGACATGAAGGTTTTCCACAAGTTAGTCCTTCTTGCGAACCCCTTTTACCCAATTCTTCTTGCGAACCAGTACGATTAGCGAATGTCATGATAAATGCCAAAAACGTCAAATTATAATACATAATTATAGGTATATCTACTTAATTGATATATGTATACCTACGTACCGGAAAGTTTTTTCCTTTGCCAAAGAAGTTGACGAGACTCGATCCTTTGAAATGTCAAGCAGATACCGCTCAAGAAACTAAGTTGTAATGTAGAAATATTTACCTATCCCGGATACGCCGCAGAAACTTCGCAAAGACATCTTAGTAAAATAAATAAAGGAAATTACGCCTCAGTGCCAACTGAACTCAATTCATTTCATCAATAAGCAATTTAGGAACAACATACCTTGTTATTATAACCCCAACGGAAACTGCTTAGTTTAATTTCATTGAAACTACGCAGAATTTTTATCAAGATAAGAGATAGATCTGCTGTGGTATTCTGTAAAATTCTCACGTGATAAATTTCAGTGAAGTGAGCAATGCTAGACATTGACTGTTCACTACAAGCTCACCTCACCAAGGGAGATTTTCACAAAATAGATCGCCTAAACGAAAAAAGTGGCGAAATTACTCGCCCATTTTTCCACTGACAGCAATATAGTTAACGAGCATTTTTTTCGCCTAGATCTGCACTTTATGAACGTTTTATAACTTGAAAGGAAACCTATAAATGAAAGGTACGCGCGTATTTTTCTCAGACTTGCCCTTACTACGACTAAGTCTGAGCAAAAATACACGCGTACCTTTCATTTTCCCTAGCATAGTTTCGAAAATGCCACCTAGGCGAAAAAAATCGTGTGTAAACGAAACTTTGCTACTACTGCTATTTGCGTGATTTCTCCACGTTTTTCCTAATCTGAGACCTTAGTGTGATTTTTCTATGGAAATTGACCTACGCAACGTCAATTTGCATAGAAAAATGTGTTTCGCGTTGTTGTCACTAGTCAGCGCTATTTCAGAATCAGTACAAATTGTTGTTTACTCTCGGCTACGTATGAAAACATAAGGCCGGGCCAGACTGTTATAAACAAGCTTCCAACAGGGGTCACCTTGGTGGGAGGCTTATGGAGCACGGTTGGTGTTTGCGTCCACACTGGTTTACAACAAGGCTCCCATTTCAGTGTGTTGTCGACTCTTTGTTTACAACGGCGGTATCCACACACGGTTTACAACGCGCGTCCGACCGCAGAGGTTGTTAAAGGTCAATCGATTTTTTGTTGCATACAAGTGTTTACACTGTTTTAAACCGCCGGTGGAGACCGATGTGGAGGGTTTGTTTACAACAGTCTGGCCGGGGTTTAACACTTTGTACTCTGGTACCCTTTGCCTAAAAGGAAAATTAACGTGTAAATATGGAGTCTTGTTATAGAATTCTATGAAACATGATGCCTGTACCTTTGGCGTTTATTAAAACCTGGATGCACGGGATATCAAACGATGACGCCTTTATGTTTATTAATATCTCTGTTTACTGTTTGTGGAATTTAACGTAGGTATTATTGCTTTCTTGTGTTGATGTAACATCTAACATCTTCCTACCTTAACACGTTGAACGCTATGTAGGTCACCAGCGACCGACCTTAGTGGAGGTTTTACCTTCAACATTTTTGGCCCGGCAGTGAATGACTTAAAAGGGTATAATAGACGTTACGCTTATTTATGTCTCAGTGTGGCGAGGCTTGGGGCAGTTCTAGCGCATAGTAACTTAAGTCTTAAGGAATTTTAATTTAGCATCTCACCTAAAACATCACCACTGGAAATAGGTGATGATATAATTAAAATTACTTAAGACTAAAGTTACTGAGCTCTAGAACTCGCAAATTATCTTGAATGGAATTTGATTACACCATGTTAGCGAGAACTCTGTTAGAATAGAATCAAAATAATTGATTTCTTTACATTCAAAAACAACTTAAACTTAAACACAAACATATACTACCGTTGTCAGTGTAGAAATAAGCAGTTCCCAGAAAATTTTACAAAGATACCTAACAATAATATTTGAATTGTATCAGAGCCGAGTTGTTAATTTATTTCTCAGTGTATGTAATTACCATTTTTCCCAAGCACATAAAAACATGACGTCAACCGAAAGAAACCCATTAAAGTAACTGTGTACATATTGTGATAGGTCTTAGACGTTATAGCTAGTATTTTAAATGCACAATGCACTGCGTCACAATCTGAATGGGTGCAGAGGGAGAGGAAGGTCAAAGAAATGATGAACGGATTGTGTATAAGAAAAGGGTGTTAGTGCCAAGCATGACGGTTGGTAGGACGGAATGGAACCAGAAAACATGTTATGCGGGACTTTTGAGAGGGTCACCAGCAACCCAGGGTCGAGCAATACGTTATTAGGTGTGTATTCTTAAATTCTCAGTAGCAGCCCTGAGTTTAATGTAGGCACTTTAGACTAGGATACATAAGGGCCGAAACACTTAAGCGATGCGGCTACCGCACTGTGAAAATCGGCGGCGGTGTCACCAGACGAGGAACGCTCACATTTTGGCGTTATGACGTCACACACGTCCATCAACGTTCACGATTGTAGGAAAAATGATCACCATAAGCTACGGTACGCCACGCTTTGATGTATGTGACTTTGCTTTGTTTTCCCCATCAAAATGAACTTTGTCATTTATTTTTATGGATTGAATAGAGCACATCCTGTGTTAAACTATTATATTGTAAGTATTGAACAATGGCCTTTTAACAACAAATTGTTATTAAAAGAACTATATTTAGGAGCCAGCCAGCGTTATTGGAATAGCTTTCGAAATCCCCCAACAACAAAAACCTCGGCAAAGAGATGACGAAACGTGGACAGTTGAGAGTAGCCTAAGGTTTCGTGTTACTTAATTTATTACACGTCAAATGATATTTCCAGGAATAGAAAGTAATTAAATATCTGGGATAGGCTTGCGTTTGGCCGCAACTTACCTGATCTTAAGTGATGATACGGCAGGTGAAGCACGCTTGCCTAGGATAAACCGGTTCACTCGTGCCTTGAAGATAGCCAGATTATGTATCAGGGAATAGAGAGACGGGCTGTGAATGCCACAGTCTGGCAGTTCGCATAATAAATGTGATAGCAAAGCGCTTGGTTCGAGACCGTGGAACTTCAACCGCATAGCTGTGACGCTTCGCCGTATCCCTGGTCGTTGTAGTTTATTTTTTCCCAATTTTTCTTACATTTTACGTAATCAGCTAGCGTTATTTTCACATCCCGCCGTTAAGTTTATAACGCGATACAATTTTTGTTTAGTCTTTGTCTGATAAACGAGCCGACGACGGCTCACCTGATTGTAAGTGGACACCGCTGCCTATAGACGTCTTATCTTATTACCGGAGACCTTGCAGATGCGTTGCCATCCCAGAAACAAAATTGAAAGGTCTCTTAAGGCTGTAATTACCATACCCTTTAAACCAGAACACAGCAACGCTGCTTGGCGGCAGAAATATTCTCCGGGCTAGCTTCTTCCCAAAGAGCTCTACTTCGTCATGCCAATCCTAAGACGTCCACTGCAGGGCATAGGTCACCCCATAGGGAGGGTCAGCCGTAATCGCCATGCTTGGCCGATGCATGTTGGCGATCGAAGTAGGTGTTATGGTACTCAGAATGAAGCTGCTGCCCATTCTCTGCTCAATACCCTCTGTCGCTTTCTACGACTCCCACGGGTAGAAAAGAACTCTACTTAACTACCATTAAAACACTTCCTATTAGTTGCTTTCGAGACATCTCTCCTCTCCGCTTTAGTGGAAACCGGTCCTAAATTACATCTTAGCAATCCCACTTTAAAATAAATAACTAAGTTCATTGTTTCTGTTTAATGGTTTTACTCAATTAGCAATGTCTTTAGTGGCATATTATCCACGGTCGATTTCCGGCAAACTACCACTTAAATGAATAGGGTTGCCTGTCTGTCCTAGCGGCCAAAATAATCTGCCTGAGTTTTACAGGTGGATCATTTACTTCTAAATACTATAGTGTTCCGAAGGATTCATTATCATCCATACATATTATATGGACTGATGTTTTCATACATACTAATTGTGATGCCTTTAAATTCGCCTTCCGCAACTATGAATCCGGCAACCCTATTTAGCAACATGACCTTTTATAAAAATAAGTTTAAAGCGCAAAATTCATTCGCGATCGAGTGGATTTTACTTTGGCCTTCGTTCAAGGTGAAGTTTTTTACCTAAACTGGAGTCGTATGTTTACTTATAGCATTTGTGTGTCTGGGCCGCTTTGTTAAGTTAAAAGTGGGTTTTTTTTTAATAATTTTCTCAAATAATTAAAATTTATTTTATTAGAATACAACTGTTACTGTGTTTAATTGTCTGGTATCTGGATGATATGGTGATTGTGAGTCAATGGGATGGAAATTTGTAATTAATTATGATTGTTTTACTATTATGAAAATTGATGTTCCGCATAAAGTAGACCAAATAGTTAGTTAGTACCTACCTACAATTAGGAAACGCCAAGATGGGATACTGTAATGGTCATAATCTCATCTCTCATCGTAGGTAGGGCTAAATTCTTGTTTTACATTTGGCATTTTCGACTTAGGACTGAATTTCTCAGAAAAAAAACAAGTAAGTACTGCTCATCGTCTGGTTAACCCTACAGGAAGTCGTCCTCTATTCTTAGCCGAGACCACACACGACACGAGACTACATTAAAATAAAGATATCATTGCCAAAATCGTTAAACGTTTAATTGAGGTACTTGGCAGTAACATTACTTTGTACTATGAAGGAAAACGTTGTTATGAAGTTCGCGTGTTGATGATAAAATCTATTATGTATAACATTCTGGCTTCTGGATCGATGTCTGATAAAATTTCGGCCTTGAAGGCTTAAAGTGGAACAAAGTTGTTAGTACAAGAACTACACTATACATTGAAATTACTTCTTCACAATAGGTTTTTTTTCCATTTTTTCTACTAAGGTACGTAGGCACATATCCGGTTCAATCACGTAGTACTGAAGGATAGAACAAATTACAGACTTATAGTATTGCAATTAAGGTGCTCCTAAACGGCAATACTTTTACTACCGTGTGGCTGCAACATCTTGGAGTATATCCCGACATTATTCAAACCATCAGATGCACATTGACGAAAAATTATGGCCTGTGTTGGTCGAGCACCGATAAATATGATTCGTGGAGTAATCATAATTATCCGACTGAAAATATTGTTCAGTATTCTAGCATCATTTTAGGTATGACCGGGCCATACTTAAAACATTTCTGACAATGTATTGCAAGAAAATATAACCCGTTTAGGAGCGCCATTATTACAAGGACACATTCATTTGTCAACGACATTAAAAAATCAGCAGACTGTTTCATCTCCTCCTTCAATTCGACATTGGCTATAGGTCAGGTTGTTGAACCGTATCGTGTTATGGGATCATTATTTATAAATAAACGTTTCCCATAATGCTTTAGTTCAATTCGGTTTAACTAAAGCTAGAATTTGAAGGTAGGGGTAAAGTGGATTTAGTCCATGTTCAACCCCCATAATTTTTACCCTCGTCCATGTTGAACCCCTAAATGTTGTCCATGTTCAACCCCTGGGGGTTGGGCCTATTAAATGGAACGGCGATGTGATTAAGGCCAAGGGAAACCGTTTCATACAAAAGGGGGACACTTCTATGAGAATATACTTTTCGGCTTCATTAAAATGGATAGAGGATATCAAAGGTCATGGGAAGCCGACGAAAAGGGGGACACTCTTTTGGCATTCAACATGGATATGTCAATGAACGGAAAAGCGAACGAATAATAAAGATGCTGAGAATTTTTAGCAGCATACTGTATTTTATTGATTTTACAATTTCAAGATTACACTTACCTATTTATGTTTTAAATTACTTTTAAACAAACTACAACTACTGAGGCGGTTTTCGCAATTAGCATCCAGTTTCCATCTTCGATGTCTTCATTATCCTGGTGCTCATTTTCTTTATGGAAATCACCTTGTATTAGTTGAATACACCCACCCTTACTGCATTACTGGACGAAAACTATGCTGATAGGACGGTAAAGAGATCAAATGAAGACAAAAATGATAATGCAAAGATATTGTTGATTATTTGTCTAAAGTCTTTATCTATAGACACGATAGTAACAATTGTCCGGACAAATTATCCATGCTAATTACACATGACTAAACAGTTTCTAAGTATTTCTACTTACGATAGTCGTCAATGGGGAAATCCTACCCGTTTAGCCATGACCTGGTTTGTGATGCACGGAGAGATTTCAATGTGTTACGACTTCATTATAATATAGCTTGGATGTTTAGCTTTGCACGTTTCTATATCAGTTTTTACACGCTTTTTATTAGCTTCACCTGTATGTTTGTTTGTAACCGACTTCTTTGGGCGCGATTTTGACCCACGTTAAACGGCCAGATTTCGTTCAAACTTTGTAGATTTATCGAGGACCGATGACAATACACTAATTTGATAAAATTATTCCATTTTTCAAAGTAAAAAATAAATAACAGTTTAAAAAAACTAAAAACACGCTTTTTGTAGAAAACCAAATTAAAAAATAGAAAATAAATTTTAATAAATTTAAATTAAGAAAAGTGTTAAAAATTTCAATAAATATAAATTAATAATAGTGTGAATAAAAAAAAATATTTTATTTTCAAAAAAGCGTGGGTTGCTTTTTAAGATATTATCAAAATGATAATCACTCTACTCATATCTGTCAATAAAGGTTATTATTAAAATATTTTTTTTTTATTCACACTATTATTAATTTATATTTATTGAAATTTTTAACACTTTTCTTAATTTAAATTTACTAAAATTTATTTTCTATTTTGTAGTTTGGTTTTCTATAAAAAGCGTGTTTTTAGTTTTTTTAAACTATTATTTTATAATAGAATATCTACATTAGTAATATTCATCAAATCCCTCTGGATAGCCACTCTTGTTATATTTGAAAAAGGTTTGGTATGCTTTTTCTCTGGAACTACTGATCCGAATTCTGAAAAATATTTCGTTAATAAGAAGCTACGTTATCCCTGAGTGCTTTAGATCAATAAAATGGTATGACCAAAGTTTAAAAAAAATGAGATACCTACCTACATAAGGTATTTCACGCGGACGGTTTCGCGGGGCAAAAGCTACTGACTTTATGAGTACAAAAAAGTTTTTTCAAAAAAAAAGAAACCGCCTTCAAAAACTAAAAAGTGATAAATAACTTTAGCACAGAACACACTTACTTTACTATCGGAAGTCGGTGGCGGTGGCTTTGTGTTTGTTGTTTTCTATTGCCACCGATTTCCGAAAGTAAAGTAAGTGTGTTCTGTGCTAAAGTTATTTATCACTTTTTAGGTTTTGAAGGCGGTTTTCTTTTTTTTGAAAAAACTTTTTATTTTTCGCTTTTTAGTATTGTCGTAACAACCAAATCCATTAAGAAACGGCGACACATTTAAAAGAGATTGTAAGTCCTCCAAATATTGAAGAAACTAAAACGTCATCTAAGTATTATTTTTCGGATTTTTGTTGATTTTCTCCAAAAGGGCTGGATCAATTTTAGTAAAAATTTATATGGGACCATTTCTGAAGAAATCCCTTTCGAACAAAAATAGAATTTTGCAAATCCGCCTATATATGACAGAGTTGTGCCCGAACATACATAAAAAAAAAATACAAAATCCGAATTGATAACCTCCTCCTTTTTGAAGTCGGTTAAAAATCTATCCAAATAAGGATAGGCATGAAGTGTATTATCTCTTATTGGTACCAAACTACGATCGCCAACCCGCCTGCCAAGCGTGGCGATTGTATGATGATGATGTATGATGTGAAGAGAAGGGATGAAACGCTTGTGACCAAAAGAGCTATGAATATAAATGTGGATGGCGGAAGCGGAAGGCCAAAGAAAAGATGGATGTATTGTGTAAAGAATGAAAGAGAAGAGAGTCATTGATCTCATGACGGTTGAGAGGACGGAATGGTAGAGGACTTCAAGTAAATCGAATAAGGGCAGGAAGAAAGGTAATGATGAATCGTATTATCTCATAAGAAACAGTTACATTTCCAAATAAGCCAAGAGACGAGCTTTCCAGCTATGCAAAAGAAACTAGGACATTCAAAAACTGCAAAACGTTTATTACATTGTAGTGTAAACTAGTCTATGCGTATTTCAACAAAAAGTTTCTAATACGAAACTGTGTCAACGTCAACATATTTTTCTTTTCTTGGTACATCCTTGAATTCCACACCCACCCATTCATAAAAAAGCCACAGACAGAGACGGCGAATCATTTCACCTAGTTCGGAAAAGGACAGGTATAGAATAGTCATTCCCTGTTTAAAACTATTACTATTTCAGCTGCAGCATCGACCGATACGTCCTGATATCCAATGGCTGTGATTTTTTATACAGTTACCTATAACGCATTGGATCAAGATAAACTAGTCCATTTTACTATGAGTAATAAATTACCACGATTTTCTACGTTCAATATAACGGAATTTTATAACCGTTTGACGTCACAGATGTCGTCATATACCGCGATATTTGCATATTTAGCAAAGTTTGCATTCCTTTTTGAGTTTTAAGAATCAAAAAATGCGATCGTGTATTTCGTGTAAGAATTTCGAAATGATGATTCAATTTAAATATATGAACCATGACGAAATTTGTTCAAAGAATTTTATGGCTAAGAAGGTACTTAAAGGTAGTGCGACAAGACTGCCCTGTTGGCCTTGTGGTTACGAGTGTAACTGCTAATCGTGGCGTCCTGGGTTTTTTAACCGACTTAAAAAAAAAGGAGGTTACCAGTTCGACCCGTATGTATGTATGTATGTTTGGCCGCGATTATCTCCCGTTTCGCTGAACCGATTTTGATGCGGTTTTCAGAAAAGTGTTTGTTACATTCTGGAGAAGGTTTTAGTATACAACAAACCGAAATTTATTCAGCGCTTTTTGAAAAACACAACAAAAACCGAGAAGACGTTTTCGTTTCTTCCATCATTCTATCTTTGGAGAACTTTCAATCTCTGTATTAACTGTGTTGCCGTTCCTTAATGGATTTGGATGATAACGAGGCACTAAGTGTAAAATAAAAACTTTTTTGAAAAAAGAGAACCGCTTTCAACAAAGAAACTAAAAAGTGATAAATAACTTTAGCACAGACTTTAGTTTCGGAAGTCGGTGGCAATACAAAACAACAAACAGAACAAAGCCACCAAAGAAAGAACAAAGTTTTTTTCATCAGGAATTTCTATCGTCAAAAAGAATGCCGTCCCTTCGGACTATAAGGGAAGAGAAAGTGCACCTGTGTTTGCGCACACACTTGTCGACTAAAATATCTCCTGAGTACATTTCCTCCGACTAGTCTTCATTGAGCTTGGCCAACGAGACCGAAATTCGGACAGGATTTTTTTTTAGAAGCAGCTAGCCATAACTTGCTCCTGGCAAAGGGTATCAAGTATCAGTGAGGACCTTCTCAAAAAACTCTTTCCTCAAGATCATCGGTACAAAAAAAACAAGTCTTCATTGAATAACAGTTACGGAAAATATGAATGTACCGAGTGTACAAAGAAACATAAATTATCGCATTCGCTATGTATGGAGCGTTAAACAAACTGTTGTACCAGGAAAATTTGCATGATTCATACCTACTTATAAATCAGTTAAATGTGTGGGCAGTTAAATCAGCTGGTTTCCTGCGTCTTTATCGATGTTTACCGCTCTGTTTCCAAGATTTTAATCTAAAATGGTTATTGTGGCTGTTTTTAGAAATCTCTCTAACCAGTTTAATAGTAGAACTCTTTGTGAAGGAACTTGTCCGTTGAAGCACTACCACCATAGCTATTTTTGCCGCAAAGGAGCATTCCTGTGTTCTGGTTTAAAGGGTATGAGTGCTTATGTAATTACAGGCACAGGAAACATATCAACATCATCTCGCCTCGCCAGTGTAAAACCACCTTTACTCATTTGTCATATTTATTTAATAATTTTTGACGTTTCTTCTTTTGTACTAGTACGTAAGAAATTGTCAAAGTTAAATCATTTATTTCAATTAAACCATGAAAGGCACTTTTGAACGTCATATTGTAAAATTTTAATCTAGTTGCCCATTCCAAATGGTAGTTTCGTATGGAGAAGAATGGGCAAGAAACTCCATACATTGAAAACCAGAATTCATAATCCTAATTAATTCCTATGTTATCCATACACTATAACAACGAGTATCATTCGTAAGGATCAAGTTTAATTTTATATTGAAAAAAATGCACTCAAAAACACGATTCATAATTATATATATTCATTAATCGTTGATTCATATTCAAATATGATATGTCAAATGAGACTTCTTAGATTGTCAGGAATATAGTTGACTTAGTAGACTAACTCTTCCTGCGTGCAACTGTTAGGGAAGCAAGACATGATATGAGATGGGCCATCTTATGTGTTGCATCGCAAAAACAGTCTAAACAGTAATCTTCGTTCCAACCGACCCGACCTTAGTTCGGAGTTTATTCAACGACTTCCAGATTGACCATGGCAATTCATGTCCAGGGGGCCATAAACTCATGCAGCCTCCACAGTACTTTCTAAGCTTGTGTTGGATATCACTAACATCAGTGAAGGAAAACATCGTGCGGAAACCTGGGGGCCAAGTCTGCAATTTTTATAATTTTGTCATTCCAACACGATCCCATTGTCATTTTGCTAAAAGTTCGTAATCTGCTAAATTCATAATGGTCGATCATTGGTCGGTCGAATTAAAAGCAATGACTGCACAATGAGGTTCTAATGGTAGGTCACTGATCAAAGAAACTGTCAAAATGTTAGCAGATTACCGCCGAAGTCAGTCATTCAGTTGTCATTTTGTACGAGATTACTATTCTAATCATTTCTTTCAGTGGCGTGTCATAGGTTGACCATTGGAAAGTCATAATGACGCCATTATACTAGTAAATTAACAAACTTGTCAAAATCAACAATTATGAAATCAATGATAGACCATTCTGACACTATTGTAATAGCAGACTTAAGGCCCAGTTCAATCATGTGCCATAACTAAACAAACAACTCAATTCGTCGATCAATCAGTCTATTAAAGTTTATTAATAAAATTGATCTAGCTGAACTGTCCGTAGTATATAGTATAGTAACGATTTGTAGTAGACGCATAAACAACATTCATTGTCTATTATTAGTTAGTTACGTCGGTTATATGTTTGTTCGCATAGTAGTAAATGCTAAATTGTGGTGATAGCAAGCAAGACTGCTGAGCGTGGAGTCTTGTGGAGTGTTATTGGTTTTTTTAGGGTTCCGTAGCCAAATGGCAAAAAACGGAATCCTTATAGAGAGTCCGACTTGCACTTGACCGCTTGTTTTAATTTGGAATTTCTGAGTAGCAGCCCTGAGTTTGGAAGTTGGTGGTGTAGCACCCCGTGTTTCGAAAAGCACGTAAAACGTTCTCGGTTAGTTTATCGGTTAATTACTTTGGATTCTTTCAATTTGAATAATTGCACCAAATGGGTGAGTTCCTTTACTTTACTTATTTTTGATGACACGGGGCACGGCGCGTCCTGGATAGTGGGAAAAAGATGGGAAAAATTAAATGTTTACGTAAGCACAAAAGCGTAAGAGCTTGGGAGGGAACAAAATGAGAGGGGGGGGGGGGGGGTAAAAATTACTAAAATTCTGCTCCTGCCCCCTTTCCAAGATATTGGACTTGAAAGATGGTACGAGATACCGTGCGGAAAAGTGTTTATCCTTAACACTTCTCTCTAATCTTTTGAGGAATTCGTCACGTCACACAACACGACTCCACAAAATTATCCGGCTTAAAAGGAAAGCCGACTAAATGCCGATGATAAAGGCATTACACCATTATTAATGTAGCTAAACCCCATTACAGCGTGAACTGTTATCATGTGGCGAGAAACCCTTGTTTGTACAGTGATAAATGAAGCGAAAATATCAGTTTACCGTTAACTATGCTTTATCTGTAATGTACATATTAGCGTAAATGTGGGTACCTACGCATAAACGAACACAAACATCAAAACACGATTATTTGGCTTATAAGTATGGACGCGTCACGTCAACCTTTAGACGCCCACTACTGGGCATAGGTCTCCCGCAAGGGGGGGTTCAGCCGTAATCACCATGCTTGGCCTTTGCATGGTGGCGATCGCAGTAGGTGTTATGGTACTCAAAAAAACGCTGCTGCCCACCCTCTGGTCAGTATCCTTCTGTCACCTTCTACGACATCCACGGGTAGAAATGGAGACGTTGATGGACGCTTATATCCATGAAAATCTGAAAACTTCGTTGGATAACCCAAAGACACTGCCTAGGATCATTTGGTTTATTAGACGTATGGTCGGGTTTTGCGATGAAAATCTGGGCTCTGGACTGCTAATGAGAATATCGTTGAAAGAACCAAAGGACACTGTCCAGAAACATTTGGTTTATACGACATATGGTTGGCGTTTGCCATGAAAATCTAGGTTCCGGACTGCTACTGATAATTTCGCTGGAACAACCCAAGAACACTGCCAAGAAACATTTGGTTCATTAGTTGGCTATTGCGATGAAAATCTTTGCTCCAGACTGCTACTGAGGATTTCCGTTGAAAGACTCCAAGAACACTGCGTAGGAATATTTGGTTCATAAGACGTATAGTCGGCTATTGCCATAAAATCTGAGCTTCGGACTGCTAATGAGAATTTTGTTGGAAGAACCCATAGACACTGTCCAGGAACATTTGGTTCATACGACGTATGGTCGTGAAATATGGGTATGAAAATTTGGGCTCCGAGCTGGCACTGAGAGTTTTCTTGGAAAAAACCAATGACATTTGTCCGGGGTTAGATACCAGGACCACTTAAAAAACTATGCTTTTTGAAATGCGTACCGTCATTGTCGCCGTCACAAAAAAGACAAAACTGCCCCGACTTATTTTTAAGTCGGGGCAGCTTGTCTTTTTTCCTATTATGAATTCAATACCGGGCAAATGACTCCAATGTGACTCTTCCAATTCTAGTACTTTCCAAGTTTATCTTAGACATAAATGTCATCAAAGAAAATGTGTTGAAAACTGGTTCTATACTATTTTATTTGTGATTGCGATCATTTATTTGTATTTAACCGTACCTGACCCTTCTGGGTCTTCTGGTCTGATAGACATATTAAAGGAAAAAGGGACTTTTTTACACATCGTAGTTATTTAAACTCATTTTTTTGTTTGTATTAGAGCAAGTTAATAAACGTCATTTTACAGAAAAAGCAAACTGAATCTAGTTTCCCCTTCCAAATTTAGTATTGGTGCCAGGATTACAACCTCTACAATAATAACATTCACATGTTACATTATCTTAAAAAGGTACTTAAGATAAAGTTCTTTGCCCGTAATGTCTGTATTTTATCTCTTGCAAAATGTTTGATCTCCGAACGATTTTATCATTGTAAAGGTGAATGCTCATGTGCCAATTTCGACGCGCGTACTTTTATGCTCTTTCGTTCAAAAGGTTAATATTGTTTTTTATTTAATACTAGCTTTCGCCCGCGACTTCGTATGCGTGATTTTTTTAAGGATCCCAATTTTTTTTTATATTTTTATAATCTAATATATAAAATTCTCGTGTCGCGGTGTTTGTAGTTAAACTCCTCCGAAACGGCTTGACCGATTCTGATGAAATTTTGTGTGCATATTGGGTAGGTCTGAGAATCGGACAACATCTGTTTTTCATCCCCCTAAATGTTAAGGGTTAGGGTAGGTGTAGGGTAGGTGTAGGGTAGGTGTAAGGTAGGTAAATAGGTAGATAGGGACAGGACAACGTCTGTCGGGTCAGCTAGTCCCTCAATAAAAATGGATGTTAAAAGTGAATAGTTTAACCAAATGCTCATTATTTCACAACAAAACGGCGACGGTCAGTACACTGACAGCCGCCGTTTCGCAGGACTTACACTGGCATTGCATCGTTTTATGGGAAATAATCTCACAAAATAATGATTAATCAATGTACTTTTACAGCTCCGGCATTATAAACAGCGATTCACATCACTTGACACTTGTCTGACAGTTTGATAGAATTCGTTAATGTCACTTGTCCCTTTATTTTTTTTATAAATACAATATGGTATATTGTCTACGTTTCTTTTTCATTTCTCCTTTTGCAGGTCTGCTGGCAGAAATTTCTTAAGAAATAAGCAGTACCTTTGTACTCATATTTTATAATGTTTTTTTTCCTGTGTTGTCTACTGTGTGTACATAAATAGTAAAAAAATAAAAAAAAAATATGGGCAACGGGTTGAAACGAAACTCCATAACCCTGCTTCACACTTAACACATACTCAACAACAGATCAGCATTCCAAATTGTTCCTAACAAGTTTATTTATTGTTTATTTACTAATTCTATCGTCTGGTTACAACTAACATAATAATTCATTTATCACGATCGTCATATATCGCGAAGGTTTCACGTTTTGACATATTGGTATTAATTTAATTACTTACTTGAATCGTTCAGGGATTTTTAATACTTTGAGTCTTCTTTTCTTTAAGATTCTCCTAAACGGCACTTTTACTGCAATGTATCATCAACATTTTGCAAATATATTAGAGCCACGCAATCCAAACCCAGCCTTTTCCCAACTATGTTGGGGTCGGCTTCCAGTCTAACCAGATGCTGCTGAACACCACCACCACATGGATTGATGTTGTGATTCACATGGAGCGACTGCCTATCTGATCTCCACAAGCCAGTTACTGAGTAAATACACCTTAGTAAGACAGGTCCCCCGTGGGGTGTCCGGGCTAGAATAGAACCCCCCCATTTCATCCCGAGGGTGTCGTCGAAGGCGATTAAAGGAAAATCCGGAAGTCGGGCAGCAGCGGCTTCCGTGTATGTAACAACTTCACTGCGATCCCCAAGACTCCTGCCAAGCGTGGGTATTATGGCAACTCTCCCCCCCCCATAGTCGTGGGTAACCGGTGGATGCAAGCGCTTGTTGTGGCGTTCTATGGGGGAGGCCTTTGTCTAACAGTAGACGTCTTCCGGCTGATGATAATGAGTAAGACAAGTTGTCAGACTTTCTGGCTTCTACGACTACCCATAACGACTGTCAAAGCTCTACGAATGACAGCCGGGATCAACGCCCTTTCGTGCCAACCGCAAGACCAGCTTATCCATGATCAACAATATTTGGTCTGAGCAACCACCAGCAAGGCGTAAAAATGCCTCTACGAGTTAATTATAGAACCAATTTCCACAAATTGTTTTCCTTGATGTCATTGATGTCCAAGATAAGCTTAGAAAGCTCATGAATTGAAAGAGTCACATTGGGACTTGCCTGGTACGTATCGAATTCATCATCATCATCATTTCAGCCGAAAGAAGTCCACTGCTGGACATAGGCCTCCCCCAAAGGGGTTTTACCATAATCGCCACGCTTGGCAGGCGGGCTGGCGATCGCAGTATGGTTGTTACAAAGGCACAGAGAATGTTGCTGGCCTGCCCATTATCTAGTGAGTCTGAAGATATGGAATGGTGCTATTCTTTACGTCCGACACGATACGGTTACGTATTGAATTCACAATAGGAAAAAAATGTCATGCTGGCCCAACTTATTTTTTGGAGTTGATTGACTGAATCGAAATAAATGAACCGTTCAGAACCAAGTGTTGACACTTCACACTTAAAAGTTGGCAACAGTCTCCATGTTGATATTTTAATGCTAACTAGGATTGCACACCTTTCATATATTTAAACTATGTCATTTCGTTGGATGTTTAAGTGAATTTGGGGCATGATTCATCTGCATAACATCCCGTGGGAGGTGTGGTGACGGGTATTTTGTAGTATAACGAATTTTCGACTGCCTTGTTGGTCTCATGGTCGACTGCTGAGCGTTCCCTGGCGTTGGATTCGATTCCCAGGTCGAGCATAGTGTTATAGTGGGAATTTCTCAAGCAGTCCGAAGTTCAGAAGTACGTACGTTGGAACTGTGCTTTCTCCGGTCGTGTCGGATTACCGTCCCATCGAACTATTAGAGTGCGGAAAGAAGAAGAAGAAATAATATCTTCTGCGTACTTGGCTATGATATGATATAGCGGAAAAGAACTTTACATGTTTCAGTAAACTGTGACGGCTAGATAAGGGCCAAAAGTGACCGACAATTTAATGTATGTTAGTTTTTAAACATCCTGTGAAAAAGATATCACTTGTACCTAATCCCTGAAAAATAAATAAATAAATAAATAAATAATGCCGATGCATGTTGGGGATCGCAGTAGGTGTTATGGTACTCAGAAGGACGCTGCTGCCCATCGTCAATGTGCATATTATATTTTCTTAACTATATGTTAAGAAAATGTACTGTTACTTATTCTCAAAATTGGGTAACAGTTCGTAAAAAGTACTTATGTCAATTGACTGTGGTTTCAACGTCTCAACACAGTCAATTGACAACATTTCATATTTTTAACCTACTTGTTTTATTACGTTATATAAAAGTAATACAAATTTCCGTTTTTTGAAATTATGTACTTTTCATTCATAATTTTAACTTTGAAATTAGGTGTATTCTAAAAAGACGTAAGCGTCAAATGACGTACCTACGGTGGAATAGCGTTTTATCCTTTGTTTTACAGTGACCCGTCAAAAAAGTCAAAAAACTAGTATCATTATTATTAGATTTCATATATGACATTGACGTGTGTCTTATTTGATGTTAATGTTTTCATATAAACCATTGAATTGCTTATGCAAAGATACCTCATTCCACCGTTTATGTGACATGTTTTTTGATTTTACTTATTTTTCTCAGAGATGAAGAAATAATAAAATATAGAAAAAATATATATTTGGACTCAAGATACGAAAATAAAGAAATTAATGGTATTTTAGTTTTAAGGTCGTGTCAATTTTGAAATGTTGTCAATTGGCAGTACTTTTTATGAGCTGTCAAAACACTATTCTCCCATAGATTTTGGATGGCAATAATAAACTGTGACATCACTTATTTGCCAACTCAATTAACTAACTATTTAATGATTTCATAGCAACTATGAACCAAATAAAATAATCGGGTTTTCAGGGTTCATATGAAGTGTTTTATAAAGTAGTTGTGTTTTGAAATTACTAGGTAATCGTGTCAAGTACTCAATTTTAGCTTTGCTAAATTGAGATAGCACTCTGGGATCTCAGTCAGTAAGATAAACCGTAACTTTTAATTGCCGACCTATAGGTAAAGTGTCTTAATTACAAAAGTTTTAATGATTTCATGGCTTCATTAGCGAGAATATTCCGACTTCGAGGATAGTAAACAAACTGAAGATAAGTACTTTTATTCCACGCGAGGTGATTCTGCTGGGCAGAATCTCTCTGGGGAATTTTTCTTTCCGTAGGGTTGCCAGTTGTCAGATACATCCGATAAATCCGGAAAGCCGGACATACCATAAATGAGTTAAAATATACTTAAACATAATGATTAAGTATTACTTAATTAAAAAATACAAACAATATTAAATATACGGTTTTGTCGGTTTTTAGCAAAGTGTTTGAAAAAGTAATGCTTGATCATATGCTCAGTCATTTTAACTGTCACAATATTTTAAATGATCAACAGTATGGTTTCACCAAAGGACGTTGCACTACTGACGCCGGTGTCACCTTAATCAAGCATATATTTAAGGCTTGGGAGGATTCGCAGGATGCTATTGGTATCTTTTGCGACCTCCCCAAAGCATTTGATTGCGTGAAGCACGAAACACTACTCTTAAAGCTTGAGCATTACGGACTGGGTAAACTAGCGCTTAGCTTAGTAAAATCATATTTGACTGATAGACTGCAACAAGTTCAAGTAATCGGTGTAAATTCATCGGGCTTAAAAGTAAAAATGGGGGTACCGCAGGGCTCAATATTAGGTCCGTTCCTCTTTTTAGTTTATATAAACGATTTACCTTATTTACTGAAAAATCAACAACAAATGGTGTTATTTGCTGATGATACTTCCTTATTTTTAGAGTTAATAGACGGGCACAGCACCATGACGACGTAAATGACGCTATGCTTAAGGTTCATAATTGGTTTACTGTAAATAATTTAGTATTAAATGAGAAGAAAACTAAATGCATAAGATTCGCTTTACCGAATGTTAAAAGTAGTGAATGTAACGTTGTATTGAATAAGGATATACTCGAATTCGTCGAAAAGACTGTTTTCCTAGGGATTACGCTTGACTCAAAGCTGCAATGGGGTCCTCACTTAACATCTCTTGCAGGGCGGGTGTCGGAAAAAAACGCTGTCAGAAATATCCGGCATTTGACAGACGTGAATACCGCTAGGCTAGTATATTTTAGTTATTTTCATAGCATCATGTCCTACGGTATCTTGCTTTGGGGGCGGGCTGCAGATATTGATTCTATTTTTATTCTGCAAAAGCGGGCTGTCAGAGCTATCTATAATCTCAGCAGACGCGAGTTTGAGAGAGAAGAGAATTGTTTAAACAGATTAACATCATGACGGTACCTTGTCAATACATATATGAAAACATTATGCATGTTCGAAAAAACCTTCATCTTTTTAATAAAATAAGTGATAGACATAGTGTTTATACTAGAAATAGGAACAAATTAGATCAGCCAAGTTTCAGATTGTCAAAAGTTCATACTTCTTTTATAGGGTACCGTGTAAAATTTTATAATAAAATACCTCTTGATATTCTACAACTAAATGAAAGACAATTTAAAACATGTATTAAACGCACACTATGTAGACAAGCATATTATAAATTAAAAGACTACATCAATGATAAAAATGCTTGGCTAAATGCTGGTCCTGCTCCACAGGCAGTTTAGGGAATTTCCTAATTGGAGGAATGTTGTTTCCTACCCCTTTTTTTATTGACATGAGTAACGAGTATCGTTATTATTATACACAAATATATTTTAATTACTTTTTCGACATTTTAGAAACATTGAAAACCTTAGTTTTGTATAATTTAGCAGCATTATTTCAATTTTGTAAATGTGAGTACCATGGAGCCATATATATTAACTAAATTATTATGTGTTTGACATAAATGAGCATGGCGGTTGAGAGAATTGTCATGCTCACTCAAAATTTCTAGATTACCTTCATTGTTTTCACATATAGAAGCAACAAGAATAATGTAAGCATTTTGTAAAAACCTGATTTTAAAAGAGTGTGTCCGTGGAGTTTCTTGCACGTTCTTCTCCATAGAGACCTACCTACGTTTTGGAACGAGCAACTACCTTCAACTTTCTGACTAACTGACCGACTCCTTGACAATTCAAAAGTGCCTGTAATTGGTTTAATTGAAATAAATGCTTTGACTTTGACTTATACTATTTTTTTTATTTACTGTTTTCTCTAATTTACTTTTTAACATGTATTTATATTTGTTTATTCATTTACACTATTTATTTTTTATTATATCCGTATCTGACCGTGGCATCACTTTGGGCCCTATCAGAATATCAGCGCTGTGACATTTTTAAATGTTACAGCACAATGCTGAGATAGGGGCCTTTTGGCATCGTACAGGACCGATTCGTTTCTTATTTTTTATTTTGTAATAATATTAAACCTTGTTGTTATTTGTGTGTTTCGTCCTGTGCGGGCTAATAAATGCTTTTTCTTTCTTTCTTTCTATACTAATTGCAATGCAAAAAAAAATAAACGAATAAATAAATCTGCCTGCCTAGCCTTTTTCCCAACTATTTTGGGGTCGGCTTCGAGTCTTACCGGATGCAGCTCAATAAGTACCAGTGTAGTACATACTACATACCTAATAATAATGTAAGTGAGTTAGTAAGTACCTATAATGTAATGTAAAAATAAATATTATTATGAGTTTAATAAATAAGTGATTAGTTTATGTAGGTAATACTAATAACTTACATAGCTGTAAAACAACAGATAGATAGAAAATAATTTAAATATTTTAACAGTAAGTAATAAGGAAAAAAAAACTTGAGAGGTGTCAAGGGACACCCGGATGGAACGAAGTTCCTTTCGATTAATTAGTGAAGGAATTGTAATAAAATTTTATTTTTTTTAAGTTATAATAATATTTTTTTTATTATTAACAAATATAATGTAATTAAAAGACAATTTAATTAAACGTGCCCGTTTATGTATCGAGCGAAATGGACTCCATATTGAGCAGTTGCTTCGATACAGGGAAGTGTAAATTTTATACCTAATAGGTAAGTTTTTTAATTAAGCCAAAGTTGATTAAAACTGTGTTTGTGAATAGCTCTAATTTATTTAAATAGGTTACCTATAGCACCTATAGGTACCTACGCCTGCCTGCCTTTCTTTTTCTAGCAAAAGAGTACCTACTCACTTACCTACTTACAACTACAAATAATTCGCCAATGATAAAAGTAAGTACCACTACCTACCTAGGTACCCACCTAAGCTCCCACTGGCTTAATTTAAACCAAAACATCTACGAAAAGCGAATTCGGACTTTATTTTGTAAACGTAAACGGTTAAAAATTGAAATTTTACCAAACTAGGTATGATCAAATTATTCTGAGAAACGTATAGGCTGGTGCCCGACCGGACAATAGGAGCTATGTGCAACCGAATTTCACGGTTAATGTGTAAAAATAAGGTTTTAATTCGCTCCAATATTTTCATAGAAAAGCGAATTAAAACCTTATTTTTACACATTAACCGTGAAATTCGGTTGCACATAGCTCCTATTGTCCGGTCGGGCTAATAAAAATAGCAAAAATAAGGTTTTAATTCGCTCCAATATTTTCATAGAAAAGCCGCCATTCAACTAATAATGAACTCTATTTGACAGTTCCAACGATTCAATTTAGCTTATTATATAGCATGTCGTGACAAACTTTTCGTAAGAATTTTTTCCGTCTAGCCCCCTTTCACAACGCGCGATAAGGAACTTCGTTCCAAAAATTATTAAAGCGCTCTTCATTTCTCCTGCTTAATTAAAATTTTGCTGTGCCCAACAGAGTCTATAATTGTTTCTATTTATTTACACTTACCAAAAATAGGTGTTTGGTTTCCCTCGAACCTTTATCATAAAATCGTCTCTCGACTTCTAATGATATATACATCAACAAACAACAACAAATACAAACAGGCCGGACACCATGTGAGTAGGACGCCTGACAACCCTAACGGTGATCGTATAAAGGTCACATATTTACGTAATCAGTGTGAATTCTGTGTAATTAGTTATAGGATCCTCTTACCTATTTCGATTGAAGAGGATGGGGGAGAACCGCTATGTAATTTTGTGTTAATTTGTATGTCTTTAGATAAATAATACCAGCCTATGTGGCCTGTGTAATTGGATATTTCCATTGGTAATTTCTCAGTAGAAGTCCTGACTTGGAAGTTGGCGGTGAAACACCCCCGTGCCTCGTTAAGAGCGTATGGCCGTTGGTTCTGCGCCTGACACACTATCGCACACTACTGACGTTTCCTAAATCGCGCAATAGGGTATTTTACTCTATATGAGAAGAATCTATAAATATATTATTGAGATAGTTTAGGCAAAAAGCAGCCGAAAAATATTATTTTAGTTCATAAAATAACAAAATGATTTTTTTAATTCAATTCAAAGTTTTCAGGTTTTTTAATCTGTTTTATAACACCGTGAAATAGTAGCCGCCATATTATTACGCCTTTCGGCTGTGTAAACAAAAAAAATAAAACTGTCAGTCAACTAATTGGCGTATAAAGGCTTTGTACTTTTATTATTTTCGTAACCAACGTAATTTTTTAATTGTTACACCATATTACAAAGTATTATTTTAAAATTATATTCAATTATCATAAGTATATACACCGCGAACTGACGTCATTTCCGCAGAGCAATATGGCGTCGTCGTTTTCGTCAAACTAAGCGCGAAAGAAAATTAAAAATTTTGATGCGTTTTTGTGGCACTTATCGATTGATTAAAAAAATTGAGTTTTTTTTTGGTGGCATATTAGCACTATAGAATTTAATTGAGACAGTTTTCAAAAATGAGTGTAATATCCTATTAAAGTTCTCCGCAACAATAGCATAAACAAAATCCCGAAATCAACCGTCAGGCAGTATTCCACCAGATACAACACCCGTCTGGTCGGAAAGTCGGAGGATCCTCCCTATTCTATGGAGGATGAGGAACTTTCCACTCTATTCCTCATACTTTTTTTATTAGCGATTTCTTTCCGGCTGTCATTTGTAGATCTTTGGCAGTCGTTATGGGCAATCAGAAGCCAGAAACTGACCACCAGTCTTACCAAGAGGTATATCGTGTTACCCAATAACTGGGGTTGTGAAGGTCCGATAGGCAGTCGCTCCATGTAAAACACTGGTATTCAGCTGCATCTGGTTAGACTGGAAGCCGACCGCAACCATGTTGGAAAAAGGCTAGGCAGGTGATGATTCGGCTGCTCGGTTGCTTTATATCAGTCAAAGAATTTTGTAATTGGGCCAGCACTTCCAGAGATAACCGCTTACAAACAAACCAACAATTTTTTTTTTTTTTTTAGGTTTCCTTACAATGGTTTCCTTTACCGAATAAAACGTTGAAAGCACGTAAATATGAATTAAAAAAGCCACATTAGTATTTGCCCGGTATCGAACATGCAGCCACATAATGGGAGGCGTTCGCCTTAATCATTGAGTCATCATATAATATTATGGTTTCAGTCAATGTCTTTAGGTACGGTCTACGTATTTGTGGTAAAAAATGGTATGGTGTTAAAATTGTGTCTAAGCTAAAATCCACGGTTCACTTTTAATTACAATTTTAATGAAACAACCAAACTGAAAATTTAATAATTTTTCGTCTCATTACTAAGAGTTCTATCTTAAAATTAAGCTTAAACCTTTGAGCCAGTTTAATATTGTATTTTCAACTAATTGTAAGTATTTAACTTAACAAGTATTGAATACAAAATTAAATGAACAACTTGTTTATTGACAGTTTTTGTTTAAAGAACTTTACGGTAGTTAGATTGAAGTTCGAAATACAAATCGAAGGTTTAAACTTGAAACTAAAGTTAGAACTCCTTTTAAAAGACAGTTATTGGTGCCGATTCCCTTGTTCACAAACACAAACTAAACTAAAATTAGACAATTGGCGTCTCTTACTGCCAGGCAGCTGAAGAAAAGGACAGCGACAGATAGGAACTAAGTTGGAGATGTCAAAGGCCAATGCCAGAAACTCTATAGAACTTTGAAAGAAAGAAGAAAAATTGTTTATTTGAAATCTCGTACAGGTAAACCGAAACATAAACAAATGATACCACATAAAAAAAAGACTTATATAACCTGTACGAGACCAAAAAGACTCCTGTCTCAGCACAATGCTACGACATGAAATGTCGCAGCGCTGGTATTCTGACAGGGCCTTGCAGAGATGCCACGGCCCCACTCAATAAAAGTCATGTGCAATAAATATGTAGCATCTTACTGTTTATTTATTGCTGATAACTAAACATTAGTCTTAGTGACTGTAGAACTTGCGGTTTCCGTTTAAATCTAAAAACAATAATGACATTGATTATAGGTTAAATTGTATTTTAGGTAAAATGAGTTTGTATTTTGTGGGTAGGTATTTCGTAATCCGCAAGTTCTAAAGAAAAACAATTTAGTATAGAAAGGTTCTATATTCATTACAATTATTTTCATTAATTTACTTTTCTGTACATGGGTGGGGCAGGATCTGGCATTGTCATTTGATTTTCCCGTGAACTTCGCCGTGTTTTTAATCATACGTTTTGAAATGACAACTATAATAATTGTATAAACATTTTAGATCAACTTAAATATCTGTCTCTTTCTTGTTTTATTGGAGAGAAAGAGATATAAATAGCTTAAAATAATTTAATTAGGACCAATGTTTGGGTACATGCACTAATGAGACGGAACTCCTAGCCTAATAGACGCAGAAAACGCAAAGAGGAATTAAGCTTATCAATATTGTATCCGTATGTTATGTATGATCTCATACATAGATGCAATCAATCAATCTTTATTTGTGAACACAGGTGTTACAAAAGGTCTTATGTAGGTATACATTTTAGTCAGAGCTCTATGTCCTACCAATGAAATTGGTGTACAAATATATTATATTTTCAGTAATAAGTCGAGATCTATACAATACAAAGTCCGATTCGAATAAATAATGTCGATTAAAATGTACATTTTTAATAAATAATCAATTATTATTTATTTTTAAAATGCATGCCAATGGTAAAATAAATTAAAGGGCTAGTAATTAATGTCATATTCTATCATTAGAAAAAGAATGAAATTGTAAATAATGTCAACTAAATGTATTATTAATTAATAAATAATCAATTAAGTATAATTTGTTTTTACATGCATGTCATAAATTAAATTAAAAGGTTGGTGGTGTCATCTTTTATCATTAAAAAAATCTTCAATAGAGCAATACGTCTTATCTAACAGAAACGAGTACAATTTACTTTTGAATTTGTGAACACTATCCTCACTTCTCATACATTTTGGTAATTTATTATAGAAATGCCTACATACGTACAGTCAACAGCAAAAGTAGATGATCAAAATCACAAATTCAATACTAATGAACGGAGTTCGCGTGAGAACTGTGTGGCGTCGAAGTGATTCAAAAGTATGTGTGTAACAATCACATACTTTTAATAAATAAACTAGTAATCAATTATATAAATTAGTGTTAGTAAAATAATATTGAATTTCTGATTTTGATCATCTACTTTTGCTGTTGACTGTACATCAATTGAAGGAGAGATACGAGGTATTTGTGTCTGTAGGTCCATCATTCTATTCCTTACACATTAGACGAAATAGATTTTTTCTTTTATTTATTTACACACGAACTACAACAAAACATTAGAAGAGTATACACGGTAATTAAAAACATAATTGTGTTTTTCTCACTTGCATAGGTACTAGACACTTTTGCTATGTCCGCGAGACATTACGCAGCATTTTAGTAACATTACTTATCAATAGACGAGGCTGATTAATTAATGGAACAGACACTGAATTGACACGTGAACAAAAGACACGTGCTGCGACACATGTTTGAACAAATCAACGTTGATGTTACGTTGCTAGAGATAAATGAATCCCATGATTGTGTCAGCTTTTTAGAAAATTGACAGTAGGACCACAGTATAAATATTAGCACTACCGTACAGTAGCAACACGCCCCGCCTCCCTCCGAAACACTGTTCCTCACCTCTTCCAGCGTCGAACCTGCTCTCGAAACTGCTTTTACTTCAAGCGGCGCGTAGACACGCACACACACGCACGTATTTGTACATTCTGTTATTTTGGTAGTAGTGTAGGTAATTAAATCGTCACATTTGTATGTAGTGTCGTAGGTGTGGTAGGACCCTGAAGTCTAGATTTGTGCCCGGTTCAAGGGATGGGCGTAAAAGAAAAAAAAGCGTGGGGTGCATGGTGTCAATAGTTATAAATATTTTATTGACAGATATGAGAAGAGTGATTATCATTTTGATAATATCTTAAAAAGCACCCCACGCTTTTTTTAAAATAAAATATATTTTTTTTTATTCACACTATTATTAATTTATATATTTATTGAAATTTTTAACATTTTTCTTAATTTAAATTTATTAAAAAATATTTTCTATTTTTTAGTTTGGTTTTCTATAAAAAGCGTGACTTTAGTTTTTTTAAACTATTATTTATTTTTTACTTTTTAGTTTGAAAAATGGAATAATTTTATCAAATTAGTGTATTGTCATCGGTCCTCGATAAATCTACAAAGTTTGAACGAAATCTGGCCGTTTAAAGTAGGTCAAAATCGCGCCCAAAGAAGTCGGTTACAAACAAACATACAGGTGAAGCTAATAAAAAGCGTGTAAAAAGGGGCAAACCACTGGAACGGTGGGTAAAAATAAAAAGGAATGCAAGAGAAATCCAAATAATTTGACAGGAAACTGACTAACTGTAGACATAGATATTAGTATCCTTAGCCTATGTAAAAAAAATCCTAGATTTTATTAACCGAAATATGAGGTAACACTACTTTTAAATGGAGCGTGTTGTCGGTACAATCCCCCATACAGAAACGACCTTCCGGATCGTTGTAGTCGACTTTGTGACGTAAGAACAATAGAATATGAGCTAATTTTAAATGATGATCTGGTATGTGATCATTTTTCTCAACGCAGACGATGTGTCTACGACGCAAAAAGTTTGTGAGGTAACGTGCCTTTTGCAATGGAGTTTGCTTGTCTTGTGTTATATCATCTTTCATTATTAACAATTATGTACCTTATTAATCAATTATGTAATTATATTATTACATATTTTTTAAACGCAACGTTTTTTTATCTCCTTTGGAAGCGACGAAACGATCTCTCAATAAATAAATAAATTAGTTTTACGAATGTCTCCTATCATGAGTGCGTTTACAAAAATACAAACAAACTGACATACATAAACAACCCAGACCCGGAACAAGTATCTTTATCCCGTTCGGGATTGAACCCGCGATGTGTAGCGTAGCAGTCAATCGCTCAGCCACTGCGCCAACCATAGATATAAATGGCGCCAACCGTCACTACGTGAAACTTAACTCAATAATTATGCCAAATGTGTTACAAACAATATTATCCAGCAATAACTACTCAATGTACACAGGCCAGCACCTCAAGCTACAACAATCTGTCAAATGACAATGCCAGATCCTGCCCCACCCATGTACAGAAAAAGTAAATTAATGAAAATAATTGTAATGAATATAGAACCTTTCTATACTAAACTGTTTTTCTTTACGCGGATTACGAAATACCTACCCACAAAATACAAACTCATTTTACCTAAAATACAATTTAACCTATAATCAATGTCAATATTGTTTTTTAGATTTAAACGGAAACCGCAAGTTCTACAGTCACTAAGACTAATGTGTAGTTATCAGCAATAAATAAACAGTAAGATGCTACATATTGCACTCGACTTTTATTGAGTGGGGCAAAGTTCTATAGAGTTTCTGGCATTGTCCTTTCTATGATATATTACTCACTTTATTACTACTACTTTATTACTCACAAAAGAATAAGGTTCTTAAACAATTCAAAAAAAATTACGAGTTTGGTATGGTTTGATCTAAGGTTTGATGTACCTACTGGCGTCTGTACATCCCCCAAACTTATGCTATTTATCAAAACTCAATGCAATTATTACGAAAAATTGTATTATTTTTTAAGTGTATTACGTTTTAGCAGAATTGAACCCAAATAATGTCGATTGTTTTAGAAATCTGTGTTTTAACTTCAATGTCCTTTAAGATCACTCACAAGTCTAACAAGCCAACAACTTTAAACAACAGATTTTCTTTCATTCAGCATAAAGTCATGCGTTCGCTCGTCATTCTAAACATTAACATATTTATTATCTTTGCGTAGGAAAACGTTATCTATGTTTGCAACATACATATTAACATGTTTTCTACGTCATATAGATAATATTATGCAGTGTTATGTGCGTTGTTTTCCGGGACTTGTTCGTTCATAACAATGTTTTACCTAATTTGGTGAGTTACATCAGATTTCATCATAGAATATTGTATCGTTAACTATGCCTGTGTAAATAATAAGGCTAAAAATTCGTAGTTCTCACCAAACCACCCTCTTCCACCACCACCCTCCATACCAAAGCTGTGTGGTGGCCGCGAATAGCACTACTATATTTCTACCCGTGGGTGTCGTAGATGGTGACAAAGGGATATTGACCAAAGGATGGGCAGCAGCGTCCTTCTGAGTACCATATTACTACTGCGCTCGCCAACATGCATCGGCCAAGCATGGCGAACCGTAATCAGTGGGCGTCTTAAGGTTGACATGATGATATCCTCCATACTAGAGAGAGAGGTTTCCAAATCAAAATGAAAGATGTCACTGCATTGACAGGGACGTTAAAGGTTGCGTTTACAAACTTAATACAATTTTAACAACATTGTCACATACTTTGTCACAAAAATTATGTATTATTTATTATTTGTGTATTTCTATGTTATTTGTCTGAACTATACATATTGTATACATAATATTGTTAAATAGTTTGTAAGAGTAATCACTGGAAGTACTAATCCGATAAAAACCGATCTTTCACTGATTAAAAGCCACGCTGTTTTGGATTTCCCTTCGCTTAACAAGAATAATGTAACCAGGATTTTGTAAAAGCTTGATTGAAAAGAGTGTGGCGTTTCTTGCTCGTTCTTCTCCATAGAGACCTACCCTACGTTTTGGAACGAGCAACTAGCTTCAACTTTCTGACTAACTAACTGACTCTTTGACAATTCAAAAGTGCCTGCAAATGGTTTAATTGAAATAAATTGACTTTGACTCGCCGCGACGACGGATTCCTGTCGTCAATAAAAGTGTTTTAATATAAATATGGCTTGTTTTTTTTTTTTTAATTAAAAATATTTTTTTAACGGGGGTGCGCAGAATTGTTTAAATTATGAAAGTGGTCGGATTTTTATTTTTTTGCGTGTAGGTCTGAGAATAGGTCGTAGGCTATTTACTCGGACAAATAAAAACGTTTTTTTATTTTTTTATTGGTCTGAGGCTATTTATTGTTTCATTTTTATTGTAAAATAACTTTTGCCTCGTCAGCTAGTTTACATAATAAAAGTCTGTCATGTAGTGACTGTGGCAAGGTTGGTGGGCATGTTTGGTTTGTCATCAAACATGACTAGCGATCAAAAGGTTAACTATTATTTAATAAACGTTAAATTTCTCGAATGTATTGTTACTCTGCATTGATCGTAAACAAGAAAACTAACAATGAAAACGATTTCATAACTCCACGACAAAAATAAAACCTTTTTAGTCAATGTCGTCACCGTCATTGTTGTCATCGTAATTGTATTGTGCGTCATTGTGAAACGTAGTGTCAATATACTGTACAAATACCTACGTCAGTAATCAGTGGGGCAATTTTTATTTTTTATTTTATTTTATTAAAAGAGGAACAGTAAACAGCTGCATTATATGATATTAACATAATTATGGAGAACCAGTGATACATAAGTAATAATGCAGCCCACAGCACTGTCCACAGATAAAAAAAAAAACTATAGGTCGCTAGGAAGTAGCTTTGCAGGCACATTGACCCACATACTTATATAATAATTACATCCATATGAAATAAAATCATTGCATGCTATACCACACATTCCCCAAAAAAGTATCACGGTGTAGTAACTGAGCCATGCGACACTTGCTGAATATATTTTTCGACACATAATATTTACTTTACTATACACAATATCGCATAGCACACCCATCCACTCCACAACTCTTTAGGGGATGTGTGATATGATATGATTACAACTTATGGTAAAGACATAGTAAAGAAAGAAGAGAGAAAAAAGAAAAAAGAATCAGCTTAGCAGTGTTTCATATAAATTCCCAGCAAATTCCCAGCAATTCCTTTATTTTTAACTAGCTTTTGCTCGCGACTTCTGCGTGAATGTCGGTTATCGCGGATGCAAACGAAGACGCGGGTTAAAAAGTAGCCTATGTCCTTCCCCGGGGTTCAAGCTATTTTCATATAAAACTTCATTAAAATCGGTTCTGCCGTTTCATCGTGAAAGCGTAACGGATAGAGTTACTTTCGCATTTATAATATTAAATAGGCTTAGATTATGAAAAAAAGGCAACCCGCGCGGAACACTGAGAGTGAAACCATAAAAGCAAATACAAATTGAAAAGCAAATACCTACAATCTCGTGATTGTATTCGCTTTAGAATTTGTATTTTTGTTCGTTTTTTTTAATGATCCGGCGTTTCTTCTATACTGACTCGTGTCAATACAGCACGAAGCGCGTTGTAGATATTCGCTTTTGAATTTGTATTTGCTTTTTTGGCTTCACTCTCGGTGTTCCACGCGGTCTATCTGCCTTTTGTTTCACAATCTGAGATTAGTATGGATAAGAACAAATTGTTACTACTGAGTTGAGACTTGATCTCTTTAGCCTTTTCCCAATTATTTTGAAGTCTGGTAGCTGGCTTGTGGAGGCCAGACAGGCAGTCGCCCCATGTAAAACACTGGTATTATATAGCTGCACCCGGTTAGACTGGAAGTCGACTGGAGGCTAGGCAGAATAAAGAGGACTGTTGTCTGGACCCCTGAACTCGAACATTCTGTTTAACAGGGGTTCTGCTTTCTCCGGTTGCATGTTTGTGAAGTTTAAACAGTAGTACCACACCTACGACACTCCATACAAACGAAACGATTTAATTACCTACACTACTACCAAAATAACAGACTGTACAAATACGTGCGTGTTAACGCGCCGCTTGAACTAAAAGTAGTTTCGAAAGCACGGGAACGGTTTCGGGAAGAGGTGAGAAACAGTGTTTGGAAGGGAGGCGGGGCGTATCGCTACTGTACGGTATTAGCATCTGTATCTGTATTAGATAGATTTTCAACTTTATCACAAAGAGATAAGGTTCATATTCAATTGGGAAAAATTGACGGTATGGCTTGATGTGCTGGCGTCTATACAATGTATCCTTTTGTTAATAGGGTTCCGTATTCAATACCCCTTGGTAAAACTGGTAGTCAGACTACCCATCACGACTTTTTTTTTATATGGGACAAGCCCGCCACACTATTCCCTAACCACTGTAACTCCTGTAAGCCAGAATCAACAGTGGCGACCACCAGAAAAGCGCCAGAGCAATGAAGCTCGACAAGTCCCAGAGAAACGATTCAACTGTCTTGGATCCCGCAACGAAATTAATCAGAAAAGAACAGCGGAGGAGTAAGAAAAACATATTTTCCACTTCCCTCCAAATCAAGCAGGAGACAGAACAGAACTGGACCAATAGGCACAAAGGGACGTTTACAACTGGGAGAAACCCAGTTGCTAAGCACCACGGATTATAATTGACATAATTAATACCCATCACGGCTATCAAAGATCTACGAATGACGGTCGGGGCCAACGGCGTTACGTGTTTTCCGAGTCACTGAAGGTCTGGGTATGAAATGGATGGTCACCCATCCACAGTCAAACCGCGGCAAGCGAAGTATCGATCCGGCTGTTGCTTAGTCACTTGAACAGAATGGCGAAATCAGGGTGAACATAAAAATGTCTTATATTTTTACTTCGCATTCCTTCGCAATATCCGGAAACTTTCTTAAAAGCTTTTGTAAATGTCAATTTTAACCTTAGACTAATTAAATAAAGATAGAATTTAGAACAGCTGACATAGACAAGACATATTACATCTCCTTCATTTTGTCATATTATAACCCAAACAAAACTTGTATGACGTGTAAAACTCGTGACAGAAGTCTAGACGATACAGTCATCTCTTATCTGTGCATAGTATCTTTGTTTTTACATAGTATAAAACAAAGTCGGTTCCGCTGTCTGTACGCGGCACGCAAGTTCGTTATTTTGGTAGTAGTGTAGGTAATTACATCGCTTCGTTTGTATGGAGTGTCGTAGGTGTGCTAATACTATACCGAGACACCATGGCGCCTCAACCAGGGTCGCGTAACCAACAAAATGACGTGTGCATGGTTGCGCAACCAATCGGATAAGTATGGGGGGTAGGGTGGTATTGGCTACTAGGTAGGGTAGGGTGCCTACCCTCCCTAGTGCTTTATACAATTTGTTGGCTATGCCTTATGCAACCATTTTGCACCGCAAGGTGTCTCGGTGTATTACCATAATATAGGTTAATGCAACCTGGCCGAATTTTCTCCAGGATTTTTTTTGTCTAAAAATTAATTAAGTATGTTAGGCCTGTGGGTTAATTCACGTAAGTAAAGAAGTACTGTTGCAGTGCAGTTGCCGTTGAGTTTCGATCAAAACAACTATTATTCGTTTGATGTCTCAAAATGACAGTTAAAAAGCACTAAAATCTGTACTGAGGTATTATTTTAATATTATAATAACGTCACATTCATTGAAATGTAATCGATCGATATTTTTTCTCTCATGCGACTACACCATATAAGTTTGGTAGAGTTTGTTTGTCGTACAGTTGACGTGCAGTTCACGCCCAGCTTACGCGCAGTTCAAAGATTACAAGAATACTGTTTATCACTCAAACTTGAACTTAACTGCAACTGCACTACAACTTCATCGGCGCGTCATAGAATTACGTGAATTAGCCTTCTGATCGATTTGAAACTCTACTCCTAAGGAAATAAAACTCTTTCTTGACATTACCTATTGGCTTTTTATTAACCCGGGTAATATCAGAGTGATCAGGATCACCACAGTGATCGCAGTATCTAGACGAGAAAGAAAGCTCAAATATAAACTAGTCAAAATTAGGTCAAGTTTGGCGCATGACACTACGCGCGCCAAAAATGTTGGCGTTGGCGTGTTATTTATTATCTTATGTAATGGTAACGAGAAATGAGATCATTCCTTTATACCTCGATTTCTTGAAGGTACTGTGTAGTGACAATTGAAAATTAAAACGCGCTGTACAGTGAGGGCATTTTGTTGTTCAGCATAATACATTCAATTTTCCGTGTTATCAAATCACACCATTTATTTCAAACTAGCAACCCGACCCGGCCTCGCATGGACCTATAGCCTTCCTCGATAAATGGACTATCCAACACAAAAATATTTTTTCAATTCGAACCAGTAGATCCTGAGATTAGCGCGTTCAACCAAACAAACAAACTCTTCAGCTTTATAATATTAGAATAGATAAAAATTCATAGGTCTATCATATCATAATTGCTAACTTGTGAAATTAAAACTAAAACATAAATCAACATCATACTTTTATCATAATAATAATTTAAAATTTAAATATTCATGAAACAAACTCAATCATCAACAAAATAATTCAAGTAAAATGAAAATTAACTCAAAAATTAGTCGTCTATTTCTTTATTTATCAGTCTTATACAAAACTGTTGATTTCTAGGCTTAAAAATAAACTGGGATGTTCCGGCCGGAAATTGCGGAACGGTCTATCTAGCTAGGACCGCCCCATGCTACACAAACCAATTCGAAGACCCCCGTCTCTCCTTCAAAGATTCGTCGGGTTCTAACGACCATCTCATCTAATTCTGTCCTTTTGCTTCATTCCTAATAATATTTTTTTATTGATTTCAGGTGGTGGAATGCAAAGAGAAGACAACAGGCGCGAAGCGTGCATTGAAGGTTTTACACGACAACACCAAAGCCCGTCGCGAAGTAGAACTGCATTGGAGAGCGCGAGGCTGTATACACATTGTCCAGGTAACGTGAGAAATTACGTAATACTGACTAAAAAACTTGTACCATTAACCTTGTCTAGCGAAAAAAGCATAATGGTGCCCTCGGCGCCAAACTACGAATTCATCCTTTAATACAGGACCTATTCCTATACATAATTGGTATTAGTTTTTGTCATCTTATGTTAATGTAGATGAAAGGAGATGTTTCATTTTCGTGTTCATAATGTTACACATGTTTTCGGCTAACTATAAGAAAGTGTGACGATTTCATCGTAAAAAAAAAGTTTTTTCAAAAAAAAGAAAACCGCCTTAGAAAACTAAAAAGTGATAAATAACTTTAGCACAGAACACACATTACTTTACTTTCGGAAGTCGGTGGCTTCGTGTTTGTTGTTTTGTATTGCCACCGACTTCCGAAACTAAAGTCAATGTGTGTTCTGTCTGTGCTAAAGTTATTTTTCACTTTTTGAAGGCGGTTGTCTTTTTTGTAAAAAGCATTGTATTTTCCGCTTTTTAGTACCTCCTTCTCATCCAAATCTATTAAGAAGAGATTGAAAGTTAACTACTACAAAGATTGATGAAACTAAAACGTCGTCTATGTAAAATTTTTGGGTATTTGTTGATTTTTCAAAAAGTGCTCAATCAATTTCGATAAAATTTATATGGAACCACCCCTGAAGCATACCCTATCCATAAAAAAAGGAATTTTCAAAATCGGTTTACGTTTGCCGGAGAAATCGCGTAACAAATCGCGCACATACTTAATGCAAATTTAAGACTTATACGGTTTTCTCATGGATGCCATTGTCAGAACTGGACCAAATTAAATGGGACCACACGGGAAGCACTAGCTTTCAAATAAAAAAAGAATCATCAAAATCGGTTCTCCCAGTCCCAAGAAATCAGGTAACAAACATTAAAAAAATACAGACGAATTGTTAACCTCCTCCTTTTTTGAAGTCGGTTGAAAATAGGAACATAATTAGCAAAGGAAATGAAAAATACAATGTTATGTAATGATAATATTACTTTTTTTAGTTTAATTAGTTTCAGAATTAGCCGTTCACGAATCCTAGAAAAAATCACTTTGTATAATAAACTAGTTACCTAAACAAGTATAGATTACGCACCACGCCCACAAAATGATTGATCGCCTTTATGATTGATGAGAAAGCGAATAAACAAACTTTACTTTTCCTAAAAATACTAAAACATGATTAGTCGAAAGTAAGGCGCATTAGATCAACGTAATCAGTCAAAATCATTAACTAAGAAACTGACGTAACTGCGTCGAAAATATCCTATTGGAGCAACGTATACGAACAAGCAAGTTTTTGTAGATCTTTGACAGTCATAATGGGTCATCATCATCATGTCAACCTTAAGGGCGTCTTAAGGTTGACATGATGATGATGACTGCTGGGCACAGGTCTCCCCCCGGGGGGGTTCAGCCGTAATCGCCATGCTTGGCCGATGCATGTTGGCGATTGCAGTAGATGTTATGGTAGGTACACAGAAGAACGCTGCTGCGAATCCTCTGGTCAATATTGACCAGAGGATGGGATGTATATCCCTCTGACGACTTCTACGACACCCACGGGGGTCCTATTCGCGGCCGGCACCACACGGCTGATAATAGGCGCCGTAATGGGTACCTAGCCAGAAGCCAGAGAGTTTGACTCGCAGTCTTACCAAGAGTATCGTGTTACCCAGTTACTAAGTTGTGGAGATCAGACAGGCAGCCGCTCCATGTAAAACACTAGTCACACAGACACACACAGAACACGCACACACACACTCACATCATACACACGCACACAGTTAGACTGGAATTCGACACGGGAATTCGACCCCAACGTAGTTACGATAAGGCTAGAGCAGATGATGAAGCAACATTTATGAATAATGCAGAAATCTAGTAACAATTGAGATAAATCCCAACAGGTAAGTATGACTCAACAAATACACGATTAGAGCGATAAGCCAAGCATGCATTAAATCTGCACTATCGATGTAGGCAGTCACAGATAAGAACGCAATTATGTTTATTACTTACCTACCACAGTTAAATGTTATTGCGTGGTAAACTTCTCACTAGCTACCTACTAGCAAAACTCGGATATCTGAGCAAAACGTTTATTAGGTATTTATTAAATTTACAATCCATTATTAAAAATAAAACTTATAAGTTACATTTTTAAATATTAATAGGTACAAAGATTTTATAAATATAAAAGAAATCGTAGCATTCGTAGCCCACCGGTATCGGGAACATGGTCCGAGATACCGAGATACTGTATCACTAACAGTGTGCATGAACTTGAACGTGAATGGTCTGGATCACAGATATAGATAGACCTAGATAACGCAAGAGCAACTACTTCGCGTGCCTATTTTCGTGCCTAACTTACGATAAAAAATCGTAAGTAAAAAAAATAAAGTAAACGTTTCCTTCCATCGGTAAGTCATTTTGTGATTAATATTATGCGTAATTAATTTAAAAAACAATTATCTTTTATCTAATACCCTCAGTAATACCTGGTAATAAGGGAATAAGGAATAATAAGGAAAAACAAAACATTCGTATTACATTGTGACGTCAAAAAATGGCACGCTTGGTTTTCATACAGATCGTGATACTTGCGTTATCTAGGTCTATCTATATCTGTGGTCTGGATGCACTGCAAACTGGACGCCACTTCAAGCGCGCTGCAAACTTGACGGTAAAGTGGATCGTGTATGGCTGCCACAGTACCTACTCGATTACACTGTGATCCTTTTGTCACGTGCTAATCATTCACTGAACCATAAGAATGATTTAATACCGTTATCAACGTTATCTTAAACTAATTTGCTATGTCATTATGTATTAAAGTCAGACACATTGATAAGTTCTACTGTATAATGTATTCTTATTACTAAAATGTTAATTTAATTCGGTTAGGTTGCAAATCCATATCCATACGTTAATATTATAAATGCGAAAATAACTCTGTCTGATACGCTTTCACGATAAAACGGCTGAACCGATTTTGATAAATTTTGGTACGAAGTTAGCTTGAACCCCGGGGAAGGTCATAGACTAGTTTTAAATCCGCGACTTCGTCTGCATTGTGGCGATAACCGACATTCTCGCGGACGAAGTCGCGGGCAAAATTTAGTAAATAAATAAACAAGTAAATTTTTGTTTTTTTCAGGTCATTGATGTGTATGAGAACTCCTACGGTGGGCGAGGATGTCTCCTAGTCGTGATGGAGTGCATGGATGGCGGAGAGCTGTTCCAAAGAATACAGGACAACAGAGAAGGTGCTTTCACTGAGCGACAGGCCGCCGAGGTAATTATTGCCATTTTAAAAACTTTTTCTTGAAGGCTTCTCGTGCATAAAGTTGGGTTCGGGCAAGATATCGATGTGAGTTCCAACTCATTCGTTCTCATTCGTTTATGTGTTGTGTGTGCGTGTGCGTATGTGTCTTGGAAGTTGGACATCACTAACATCGGTGAAGGAAAAGATATTATTTTATAATAAAATTATTATAATATTTTGGTCAGGGCGTCTTTTAAAGTCAAATGTTGTCGCATAGAATACTAGCTTCTTAGAAAATTCTTCTTTTTATTGATGAAAACCAGAATATAAAAATCCATGACAGTAGTCTCTGAGAATAGCCCGGACGAACACAAATTGAAGTATGTAGTGATAGTGATATTTTATTTATATTTTGCACATAATATGTAGTGAATTAATTCATTTTAAAGCTACACACAACTATCATGGTAGTTGTATTACCTTATACAATAGTGTAGTCACTAACTAAACTATACAGTACACAACAATACATTATTATGATTGTGCATAATGATACAAACATGTATCTATTATGTACAACCAAGACATATGTTACATTAAGCGTCCCGTGTGATTTCACTAGGAGATCAGTCCCATCATCTGCCTAACCTATTCCCAATGTTAGGGTCGGCTTCCAGTCTTACAGGATGCAGCTGAATACCAGTGTTTTACTCCATATAAAACTTTATTCAGACTGCCTGTCCAACCTTCACACTCATCATCTTCATCATGTCAACTTTTACGGCTTGTTCACGACTTCGGTCTTAGCGGTGAGCGGTGCGGAAGGCGGCAGGAACAAATGTACTAGCGACTAGAAAACCGCTCGCGTTTTCGCTGAGCGGCGACTCGTGACGTGCTTCATACATTTCTATACATTTGATATTCCTGCCATTTCCTGCTCGCCGCCCCGCACTTAGCTGCCGCTCACAGCGGCAAGGCCGTGAATGTGCCGATGTTGGCGCTCGCAGTAGGTGTTATGGTACTCAGAAGGGGATGCCTTCCTTGTGGACCTCCACACTGGGTAACACGATACCCCTTGGTAAGACTGGTTGTTAGACTTTCTGGCTTCTGATTACGCCTAACGACTGTCGATTCGAAAATCAACGATTGACAGCCGGGGCCAACGGTCCTTTCCGAGGCACTGAGGTGTCTTGGTATGAAATGAATGATCTGTAAAGTTTTAAGTTAGCTCCGTGCCCCTAAATAATTCAAATAATGATTTCTATTACAGATAATGCATTCAATCTGCGTCGCAGTCCGCCATCTTCACGATTCCAACATAGCTCATCGAGACATCAAACCAGAGAACCTTTTGTACACCAGCACTAAACCGAATGCTGTGCTCAAGTTGACAGATTTCGGTTTTGCCAAGGAGACTTTGACACCGGCGGATACGCTGCAGACGCCTTGCTATACACCGTATTATGTGGCGCCTGAGGTAGGGTAAACAGATAGTCATTGGACAATTAAGCTAATAAAATAGTTTAATGATTTTTTTTTTCGTTGGCTTTTATAGTATCATAAATACTATAGATATATTTTGAAACTAGATAAAATGAGCTATCATAAGAATGATTTCAAAATCTAATCTCTTGTGAATAATTGCAAAATATCGGTGTCATAAAATATAGGAACAAAAAACATAGTCAAACATAGGACAAAATTTATAACTATTTGACAAATCAATCAGTAACAGTTATTGGACAGTCGGTGAATATAGCGAAATAATTGTAAAACAAGTAATAAAACACCATAACAACATTTGTTTTGTATTACACAAATTGCTTTTCTAAAATAAAAATAGTAATAAATAATTAAATAAATTGCTTTTCTTAAAATGCAAAGTGGATTTAGGAATACCATATTTCCGAGCAATCTTTCTATCTTTGGTTTTTCCGAAGCAAGGCAAAGGCCTCTCTAGGTACTCTTCCTTTACTTCTCTCTATGGAGGGCTATTTGGAACCAGTCTTTGTCGAAGGAATTTAGATCTTCCCACCATCTCCGACTGGACCTGCCGCTATGTAGCTTGCCATGTAAAGGAACCCATTGGGTCATGCGTTTGGCCCAAAGACAACAATTTTAAAAGACCTGGTTCTTATTGTTTTAATTAAATTAATATTTCCTTTTATTTACACAAACATGTATGGTATTCAAGTTGAATCATGTACCTAATTATTGGTTCCAGGTTCTCGGGCCAGAGAAATATGATAAATCCTGCGATATTTGGTCACTAGGTGTCGTGATGTACATCTTACTGTGTGGTTTCCCCCCATTCTACTCCAACCATGGACTTGCTATATCTCCTGGCATGAAAAAGGTGAGTCACAATAAATATCCACTAAGTTTTAGCGAAATTAAACGACTGAGCAATTTTTGTTGAAGTAGCTTTGCGCCCTGTTTCTGATACTAGTGGGTTACTATTTAATATGCTTACAAATGTTTTTATTTATTACTAGCGACCCGACCCGGCTTTGCATGGGCCTATAGCCTTCCTCGGCTATAGGCCCATTCTTTCCAAAAAAAAGATTTTTTAAATTCGAACCAGTAGATCCTGAGATTAGCGCGTTCAACCAAAGAAACAAACAAACTCTTCAGCTTTATAATATTAGTATAGATTCAAATTTTGAAAAATGTAAATACTGAATAAATAACATTAAACATAATAATTATTTCCTTATTTATTTTCCAAATTTTTTTTTTTTTTTAAATTAAACTATGTATTTATTATTTTTATACAATGTACAATACTATACGAAAAAATAAAAAAGTAAAACCTATAACTATTAAAACAAAAATAAAAAAGCTAAGACAATAAGGCATCAAAAAATTCCCCCACATCGTCGTCAACTGGGAATGTGCCCAAGAGACTGGCGGCATGGCCACGTTGGATGGCAATGCTTTTCCTAATTATTTCCTTGTTACTAAACCTATGTATGTATTCGATTTCCAGCGCATCAGACTAGGCCAGTACGACTTTCCCGAGCCAGAATGGTCCAACGTATCCTCTGAAGCTAAGAATCTCATTCGTGGAATGCTCTCAGTTGACCCCGCGAAGAGATTGACCATACAACAAGTAAGTAGTATGAGCATTAACACAAATCAAGTAGGTAACCAGTACTATACTACAGTTCGATTCAAACACAATGGCCGCTGTGAAGTACGCTACTGACTGCGCAGCCACTGTGTTCAGAGCCGCCATTTACTTTGAATCCTACTGTACCTCCGTTTTCTTTCTTTTTTTTTCTTTTCAGGTTTCGTCCCATGTTGTTCACAAACCTGAAAAGGGGAAATTGAAATTCCCGTTACGAATTTTGAGTTACGTATTATGTATCTTGCGTATATAAACGTAGAAAGTGTAATTAAAAGTATTTATTCATTTACAAGATTTTTTTACTTGAAAGTTTGTTTTTAGGATAAGATGGGTACCATAAATTAATTCTTTACTATCATTAACTTTTCTTAAATTCTTATTTACTTATTAATATAATAGTAATGCTGTGTACACATATTTAGGAATACAATCTCGACCTGAACTTTATTACTTGCTGTTACTTATGCAATTTATAATCTGTATTCTGTTTTGTGTTCCTGTAACCCTCCTAAAGCTTATCAATCAACTTCTTTGGCTCAAAATTTCGCCTCATTTTACCCAAAAATCAAAATACTTAATATAATAAGGGTATAAATATAATGATCACCAAAAAATACTTTAGGATCTTATGCTCCCTTACCAAAAAAATATAGTAAATTATACCAAATGGTCACCAAATCTTAGTGTGCAAAATAATCAAAATCTTTTTGACCCCCCTGGGGCGGATCCGACATAGTTAGGTTAGGTTAGAACTGTGACCCCCTATGCCAGAATCAAATCGCTTTTTACAGTCAAACTCATACATTTCTACAATACTTTAGGAAACACCATTTTGGTGACCATTTATTATTTTTGGTTTTTATTTTTTTTACTATTATTGGTGATCATTTAGTAGATCTGGAGGTTCGTTAAACATAAGCCATACAATAACAAATAATTGTTCCAGGTAATGTCAAGCCCATGGATTCGCCAGTTCACCCAAGTGCCCCAAACTCCCCTATACACGCACACACTGCTGCGGGAGAGTGGGGAGGTGTGGGCCGACGTGCAGGACGAGATGACGCGCTCGCTCGCCACCATGCGAGTCGATTACGATCAGGTGACGGCGAGTGTTCACACGTGTTTCATTATTAGTTTAATTGTATAGAAAAATCGTTTTAACCTATTGACAGCAACGTTAAAAACGTGCCCTATGCGCTAAGCTACGACTTACTATACTACTCTATGGTAGTACGTTTCTAAACGTAATACCCACAGATATAGATAGACCTAGATAACGCAAGAGCAACTACTTCGCGTGCCTAACTTACGATAAAAAATCGTAAGTAAAAAAATAAAGTAAACGTTTCCTTCCATCGGTAAGTCATTTTGTGATTTATGTTATGCGTAATTAATTTAAAAAACAATTATTTTAAATCTAATACCCTCAGTAATAGCTGGTAATACCAAATTTAGGAAAAACAAAACATTCGTATTACATTGTGACATTCAAAAAATGGCGCGCTTGGTTTTCATACAGATCGTGATACTTGCGTTATCTATATATATGTCTGTGGTAATACCCAACATGGTCATGTAGGGTTGCCAACCTTACTATATAATATAGTATTCTACAGGGGCGTGCACAGGGTTTTGAGACAGGGTAGGCAGAAATTTTTAAAAGCTTACTTACCAAACAAAAACACCTACTGCTTGTTTGTTTTGGTTCGTCGCTATTTTTATCACTAAAAGAGTTTTGAAAACGCATCATTTAAAATTTTCTGTACACCCACACCTATTATCACCCATCATCTTTCACCTATTATCAACGTTAAAATCGTAAATATAGATACCAGAATAAAATTATATCACAAAACCACACAACAGTCAGACAACCCATATCAACAATGGCCGCTCATAACTCACGTAAAAATAAAAATAAAAATACTATAAAAACGAATAGTGCTTCATTTAGCGCTAATATAACCAAAAGATGCTACTTTTTAAAATAGTCGCAGATCCTTGTGTAGCCAACTTCGGTTTTAAGACCCCGCAATTGGCTATTTGAAACCACCAATCAATTGACCACCAATCAAAACGAGATTCCTCCATAGATTTTTTTATGACGCGGCCTGTGACGTCACTTATTTACCAATTCAATTGACTAACTATTCATTGATTTCAAAGCAACTTAAAATCGAATTTTACAGTGAATTGAAAATTAATCGGGTTTTCCGGGCTAAAATAAAGTGTAATAAAAGATATGATGTATTTTGGAATTATTGGTTAATGGGGTCAACCACCGAATTGTCGAAAGTGTAAGTAAATGTTAAAAAAGGCAATGTCTACTTTGGACGTTTGTGTGCGTTATTTGTCTCAATGTGTGCCAAGTATTTATAGAAAAAACACACCATTGTAGGCACGTCTATACGGGTCTGTCACGACGCACACATATAATCATCCAGAGACTTTGACTTTGTGCCTTTCCGTTGGCGGGTGCGGCGCTGGTGCAGCGCGAAGCGATTATGTTCGAAATGCGCGAAGGTATCAATGAGACTTCATGATTCCACCGTTACTCGATAGATGGGGATGATTTAAGATTTTCTATTTTTCGTTTTTGGTATAATGATGGTAATTACTCGTGCACAAAATAATTGTTATCAAAATAAAATAGTAGTAGTATTTTATTTCGATAGTAGTAAGTATTTTGTAAGGTAGGCAATGGCTATTTGCCTGTATGAACCGCACACAACCACTGGTATTCTACTATATTAAAGGCCCGACTCCTATATTTTTGAAAAAAGATATAGTAGGCGAAACTCCTTTATTTTAAAGGCTCTTAGCAATAATATGTAAGCGTAAAACAAAACGTCAATACCCATTTTTAACGATTCTGGAATGTCAAAATGACAGATGCATTCACTAATTCACAAAATATTCTTCAAAAAAATAAAGAACCTACCTAATTTTTGGACCCAACTATTCCCGGTGACATGAATACATACCGTAAAACGGGGCTATTTGGGTTTCGGGGGGGTATTTGGGACAACCCAGGATTTCGTACAAAAATATTGATAACATTCGTTTACTGTTTGGTAGGATTTGTTTTATGAACTCTAGCAACACATTTATAGTTAACGTCATAATTGTCAACTGTCAATGTCAGTATATTAAACAGTTTAGTAACAAATTTTGGTGAAAGAGTCAGAGACCGTTTTTTACGTCAAAATTTAGGCGGCAAAACTTCTCGCACAGCGCAAAATCATGACTAGTTTTTGAAAAAAAAAATTTTCTTCTTAAAATTCTACCAATCCCTAAAACAAAAACATTATTTTATGTAGTTTTTGTCAGTCTTTGTCCTAAATATCGATAGACTTGTTGAAAGTGGCTGTTTTGTCTCAAAATATGCATTTTATATCGGTTTTTCAGTGCTGTCCATAATAGCCCCAAATATGCGATATTTGGGACAGCCTCATTATTTTTTTATTTTTCTCTTCCTGTTACATGTAGCTACTTCAAAAGTATGTCTGCAGAAGTAAGGAGTTCTCCGACACCCGTACAATTTTTTCACCATAGTATTTTATGTGAAATAAACAAGATATTTGGTAAAGTGACTCAAAATATGTCCCGAATAGCCCCGTTTTACCGGTATGTCTTTTGGTGACCGTACATTGAATTTATTGTAATAAACGACTACACTTAAACCCACACATAGCTTACACTGCACAGCTTTGAGTTCTTTTTCATTAGGCATTGTAATAAAGCTTTTCGTGTATAAATACAATATTAAAATTATGTGTGTTTGTGTACTAAAATTATTTTAAATAACTTAAGAATAATAAATTGTGCCTTAATGATGAATTGTCGGTAGGTACTTAGATCTCAGACCGCACAAGGTTTTGTCTTAATATAGTTATGATTTGTATGTGTATACGGAATGTAAATAGATATATATATTACATAGCTGTTATGGGGGGTGCGAAATTCAAATGTTCTTTAATTTTTTGCAATTTGCAGCTCAGTAGATTGTATGCGTTAACAAAAATATTCGCGGGAGTAAGAAACATACATTTACAGCATTATAATAATTAAAATCAATATTACTCCAAGTTAGTAAATGTGCCTATTTAATGAAAATAAATATTAATAATTAATTGTAATCCGTGGTGCTTGGCAAATAGGCTTCCCCCAGTTGTTAACGTCCCTTTGTGCCTATTGGCCTAGTTCTGTTCTGTCTGCTGCTTGATTTGGAGGGAAGTGCAAAATATGTTATTCTTACTCCTCCACTGTTATTTTCTGAATAATATCTTTGCGGGATCCAAGACAGTTGTAATGTTTCTCCGGGACTCGTCGATCTTCATTGTCTCGACGCTTTCATGGTGGTCGCCAAGGGCGTCGCCAAGGGGGGGCGGTAGGGGCAGCTGCCCCCCCCTAGAGATTCCAAAAGGTTCATGTGCCTTTGACTGTATTTAAAATTCATACTTTTCCTATCCACCAAATATCAATTTGCCCCCCCCTAGGCCATCAGCTGGAGAGTCCTGGCGACGCCCTTGGTGGTCGCCACTGTTGATTCTGGTTTTGAGAAGTGAAGTGATTTGGGAATAGTATGGTGGGCTTATATCTATAAGAAAATATATATTCCAAGGAAGAAACCCGCATAACTAACAAAAACAATTCAAATTTACAGGTACAGATCAAGGCGTTAGAACAGAGCAATAACTCCCTCCTAAACAAGAGAAGAAATAAGGTTGGCGCTTGATCACAAAGCGCTACTCGACTAGAGACACGTCGTGAATACACAAAATGACGGTAGTGTGAGTCGTTATTTTACAAAATGACGGTAGTAGTGAAAAAACTTTGTACGTGATAAGAGTATTTTTTATTTCTTTGCACTTTTTTGGTGTTAACGCCATCTAGTTGGTGTTGTTGGTAGTTTTGATGTTGTATTTTTTTTTTGGTATTTTTCGATAATGTTTTCATGGCTTATAAGACGTCTCTAAAGATGATAATGTAATTTCTAACATAAGATAATACATTACTTCTTTGATGCGAGCGACGCCTCTTGTATTGCAAATATTGCAATATAAAATAAATCCATAGATGAATACGAAAAGCAAAACAAAAAGGAAATTGCTCACTTTTTCAGCTGCATACCCAAAATATAGGTATTAAAGTTCCAATTTTTTTTTCAAAATCCTGTTTTCTTTCATTTACAATTTTACATTATTGGAAAGTACCAAAAATAAATTCTCTAATTTACATAAATAAATGTGTTTAGAATAAAAATATGTCTTAACTAAATTGTTGTGTAGTTAACTGGTAATTACAAGTATATCGACATAGATTCAGAAAAAAAAGCATATAACATAATATTTTTGTTCACAAAAAGAACACTATTTTTTCTAGGTATAGATATTTTTTTTATCACAATCGAAATCACAATTAATGTTATTACTTATTGTAATAAATTGTTAGTAATTCAGTAATATTGTTTGTAAGATTATTTCCTCGAGGAATAATAATATGTAGGTAACTTTATCTCCGATTACTAAAAGCCTGTTCAAACTTTTAATAAATTCTGCTGTCAAATATCTTGGATGTTATGATGGTTGACTAACGGCCGAAATTAACAATGTATCTCGATTTAGATGCATTATTATAATGTGGATTGAAATTAAAATCTTTGATTTTTCCTGTAACCAATCAATGACGGAGTTTGCTATCTGTTACGTTGAAAAGAGATTTAACGGCATCTTAAAATTGAGTTGCGTTGGAGTATTTGGCCATAAGTGAAACAAAAAATGAGAAGGGTTGAGAGACCCCTAACAATATAGGGTGTAAAACCAATCAACCATAATTGACATTAGATTTGGTTAAAAGTTTAATTAGGCGTTTAGAAACTAATGGTAATGATATAATTAAAAGATGTATTAATTATTGTAAATAAGCTAAGGTATGTCTACTTAAAACCGGTCCCAGATATTTGCAAATATTGTCTCGTGAATAAAATAAAAACTTTTGAGTGTCATTTTGAAATTTAGTGTCGAGTTTTAATAGTTGTCCATTTAAATTATTCCGTCTTTTTAATTGTCCATTTAGAAATAACCTAGTTGTAAATATTGTCCATTCTGAAATAATTCCGTCTTAAGAATTGACCTTTTGAAATTAATGCCTAATGAATTGCCCAATTTGAAAAATTACATTTTGACAATTGTCCATTTTTATAGTATAAACCCTTTGGCAAGGTAATCATTTTGTGCAAAAACATGTTGCCTCTTCTCATACTAAGAAGATAGGTTTGTACATATCTGAGACCTAAAATCTAACTACAGTACCCGGCCGTAAATAATAGCATTTCGAGTTTTAAGTTCTAAATTGTAGAGTCGTTGTCTTTGTCACTCATACATGTTTGTCTCTTTCCAACGCTCGGTCTTCCGGGTACTGTTAATATAAATGACATCACAATATAAATCTATCAATGGAAGATCATTTGTTCTAGGTATATAATAAGTGTTTTGGAACAACAAACTTAATTTAACACGTTAGAAAGTTCAAATTCTATTGCAATTTGGACATTTTATTTTTGAGTGGCAAATTGTCACTCAAAAATCAATTCACACTACATCACGCTAAGATAGAAAGTTGAGTGAATTGTGTAAGTTTCCAATGAAGTTTAAAACATGATAATAATGAATAATGATCTCCTATACAGAGCATTGTTGTAAAGAATAAGGATTAATTATGTACAGTCAGCAAAAACTTTTGGTATGCAAGCTAGAAATAATACATTTAATATTGTTAAGAGCGCCCAAATCCCGTCATAGATCCCATACAAACACTCGTACGTGATTACTGCGTTATAACAAATTATCCTCCAAATATTTTTAACATACGGGTATCTTGTGGTTAATATCTAGGTTACTATGTAACGAAAAAACAAAATTTTTGAAGAAACAAATTCAGTAAACACGTACGAAAATCAGCTTCTTCGCACAATTTTTATCTGGACTTTGGCCGTTCATAATGCACTCATACATTAAAAAAGTAAAAAAAAACAGTGTCATAAAAACCTTGCACATGTAAGGAGATTCTAAATTACAAACATTTTTACCAAAAACTATAAGGATTTCACAAAAGCACGTATTTTTTGGAACCAGTTTTGTGAAATCTCCGCGCGCCAATTTTCATACGATGTTATCGCGTTCTCACTCACTCGTTTGTTTTCAAACATTGCATTATATGAAACAAACAATATTTAAATCACGCTTGCGTTGAAGTTCGGTCGATGGGGAAGGGCGCTCTTAAAGTTGGGAGCAGGCTTAGTCTCCAAAATGTTTTTAATACCACACTAGGAATGTCTCTTGTATCATGGTGCGTTTACAAATATGTCATATTATTTTTTCGAGAGCTAGACAAGGGTTGTATTTATTTATTTTGCTGACGGTACTACGATTATTCAACGCCATCGTATCACAAATAAATTGGTATAAAAGAAAATAGGCTATCTGTTAAGCTAAAATTACGACCGAAAAACACATGCGACCAAATAATCGCATCACATTTGCACACGAGCGACTTTTTGTAGAACCGATTTATCGGACCATTTCAGTAGTATTGTAGGACCGACTTTTTGTGGGCTTTTCGTAATATGTTAAATTTTTCTCCGACAAAAAAAATCGGATGCAGATTGTCTGTCGTGTGCGATCACCCTTATTATCTAAGACTTCACAAGTTCACAAGTTGTGATTAGAATAATAATTAGTTTTAATAATTAAATGTTACTTAATCGCTTATTAATAGGACATTACTAGAAATAACCAGTCAATGTGTGGAATTACTGATTATGATTTATTGTTTTTCTTATGTTGACTAAGTTCCTTTACCTGGTCAATGTTGAGATTGACCAGTTAATTGCTTCTTTCCCAAAGCTATTTAATATTTTGGGTCCGTAATACCTTATTAATTTATGGATAAAAATACACTTTATTACCATATTTATCTATACATTGATTGAATATGTACCAAACTTATAATTATTATGTACAATGGAGGGCTCACAGGGCATCAAAAAACTTGTCCGCGTCGCTTAATTTATGCATTGGGATTCAAATCTCAAATATAAGGATGTATGTCTACTACCATAGATATAATCTATGTCTACTAAAGGTGTTCAAGGATGCGTACCGAAGGCAGTGTGTGTAACTAACCAATTAGGCAGTATACACAATAAAATGAACAAATAACATCCAAGACAACTTAAAAAGAGACTATATTTTAGCCTTGAAAACCTATTAATTTTCAACTGTAAAATTAGATTTTTAATTTCTTTGAAATCTAGAAATAGTTAATTAAGTTGACAAATAATTATTATTGTTGTCACAGTTTGTTTTTGTCATACAAAATTTTTGGAGAAATAGCGTTCTAAAGACTATAATTATTATAAAATGATTTTTAATGTATTGTGTAAACAATTGTTGGGTTTTTTATGAGTTATTAATTTATTTTTATTTAGGTTAAATAAACAAATTAAAAGTATGTCAATTGTTTGATGGTATCAGAGCTACCTAAGCTCGCTTTATGACAATGAATGTAGCACTGTCAGTGGTCATTTACACACACATATCTCGCTACGCACACACATACATTAACACAGAAATAAATATCTTTCAATGAAATAATGTCTTTCACAATATTTATCTAATAAGCTATTTTTGTCATATTGACAAAAAAAATATAGTCTTTTTGTCACATAATTCTTAAATCATAGACAGTACTAATATTTCTTTTCTATATATTTACGAGTTTAATTCTTAAATCTGATCATTCCAGTTTTATCTAATTACAGTTTCAATCATTTAAATTTGTACGATATTACGGACCCTCTAACTTTAGAAATTAAGACTCGCTTTGGAAAAGACATATAAAATAAGTTCATAGTACCTATTTGAAAAATGCAGTTATAACTCGATGTATATATGATTCTTTCTTCGTTTTCTTTATTACTGTCTTCAGGCGGCAAACATCTTGATTATCTGAAATCCCCACCTTAGTCGACTTGTATGAAAACCTTACATTTATTTTTTGTCAAACGACACCAGCAGTGCTATTCTGTTACAATCTCCCTGTGTGAACACCTATACCCAGTTCACAATAAGATTAGACATTTACAAAAACATTTTTTACAGTCCATTCAACCGATTTTGACTAATATTGCGTTGGTAGCATGACAAATGGCAACTGCAGTAAACAGTTGTTATTGTAACCACTTTTTTGCCTCTAATGTCATCCTTAAGCCTACGGAATAGAAGTCAAAATCGGTTGAAGGGATTGTAAAAAAGGTTTAAATAAATAAATAAAATAAATATCTTGGGACAACTCACACACGGTCATCTGGTCCCAAGCTAAGCAGAGCTTGTGTTATGGTAACCAGACAACTGATATACATACTTATATAATTTATAAATACATAAATATTATAGATAAACACCCAGACACAGAACAAACACTCATGCTCATCACACAAAGTTTGTCCTGGGTGGGAATCGAACCCACGACCTCCGGCTTAGCAGTCAGGGTCAGTGACCACTAGACCAACAGGCCCGTCAAATCTTATTGTGAAGAGGGTATAGGTGAAGTGAGCGTCATCCGATTGTAGCGCTTTGTCGATCCCTAGCGTCGGGACGGATGACAGTTCACTTCACCTAGGTCTTCACCGAGGGAGATAGTAACAGAATAGACATACTGATGGTCGTTTTTCGTACATGCTCAAGGTGTTTCCCGACTATCACGATTTTGACTCTGTTATTGTTAGATTTTGAAAAACCATTGTATCTCCAGTTAGCCCTTTTTCTAAATAAGATATTATATTTCTGTACTACGGGTGGGAATCGAACTCACGATCTCTTGCTCGCTATATGAATGTCTATTATTACCCATATCTTTTTATGGTTTCCGAAGGATTCTTAATCAGAATTGGTCTATCCAATAAGACTATTGGGTCGCTAACTTTCAACCGTTTATTTGAGGATCTCGGAAACCAAAACTTTTGATCAATTCTTCAAAATTGACAATTTCTATGTATTAAATATTTAAACGTCATTTCGTGAGGTGCTGTCACAAAATGTATTGTATACCTTAAATTAGTTATTAAAAAAGATGAATATTTAAATATGAAAATATTGAGTGATTAAGCTAATATGTATTGTAAAAAATAAATAAGGCTGTACCCTCAAGTTTGTGTTTTTATAACATCCAATTCCCTATCATATGAATTCCACTGCCCGTCTCTCCATTCCCTGATAATAATAATAAACGTTTATTTGGAACAAGTTAGGCGACACAAAGAATCATGGATTTGTACAAAAAAAAAAAGATCTCTAGAGAAGTTGAAATTCTAATTCTTATACTCTTGGGTACATAAAGAGTATCTATAGGCATTTACAATATTTTTAAATCCCCACAAAAAAAAAATGAATAGTTTAACGAAAAGCTTATTATTTCAGAACGAAACGGCGACCAGTAATATTTATTTATTTATACTTCATGCACAAAGGTACAAAGGCGGACTTAATGCCTTAGGCATTCTCTACCAGTCAGTTACACTGACAGTCTCCGTTTCCACGGAATATTAAAAACAAGAGGAAGTGCCCTTAGTCTTACTTAATACTGGATCCAGTGTCGCCAAACTCACACATTTACAAATTAAAATGTACTTGCAATACACAGAAAACTATGATATAATAATTGGCTACAAATTATAAACGCAACTTTGGCGAAAAGCTTATTTATTGTTGTTCGAAATTAAATCGTATCACAACTGACGAACGTTGCTATTATTATACATGTCAAAATCACTAAAGAGATTTTTTCCATCTAATAATCCAATTCGAGCAATGTCCAACGAGTTCAGCTATTCGACGCTAGAGAGCGCTGTTACCAAATTACTTAACATGACATCTATTGTTACTATAAATAGATGTCATTTTCGCATGCAACTGTAATCTATTTTTCTATTCAATGAGAGATGTGGTCAAGTTATCGATAATTTGTACAATGTAAGAAATATAATTACAGTGTTTAAATTAGTAGTACGTAATGGATCAAAAATTATGATTAATTAATGATGATATTGACATATTCTTCTGCGATACCTTTCTTTGAGTCCGTATTATGATTGTATGTAGGAAATTGATTGACGTCCCAATGAAATGACGCATTATTTTAGACATGACAATATCTTTTTTAAATATGTGACAGTCTTTTAAAAACATAATTGACATCTGAATTTTTGTATATGAAGATAAACTACATACATGTTTATAGAATATTTATATAGGCCAGAATATAGGTATAACGTTTTTAAAACTCATTCTTTCAAACTCTTACTTTTATTTATTAAAAAAAAAGCATTGTCAATAAAAATCGATTATATTGATATATTTGAAAGTTTTATACTTTTTGGTGATACGATATACCTCTGCAAGAAACATTCTTTGACCTGCTATCATTTTTGCATGTAAAAATTGCACTATATGGCATGGTTGTATTTTTTTTCCTTACATGCGATATTGTGCGATAAGTCACGTCGCAGCATGTAGTTGATCGCGACTGAACCAATGTTGATCATTTCCACATAATTGTGCCACACGTTCGATGGCTGCGTGGCACTTCCACTTGTTTTTATTATTCCGTGGGCACACCCTATCCATTATTTATTATTCCGTGTCCGTTTCGCAGTTCAAACTGAAATTTCATCGTTTTATGGAAAATAATGTCATAAATAATGTTTTCTTTTCACACACTTGTTCAACCAATTACTTACTCGTTATTACTTGTCCTGCCGATTTGATAAATTCGTGTAGGTCGCTTGTTACTTTCTTTTTTTTAAATACACAAAATGGGCATCGAGATCAAACGAAAAAGTGTTATTTTCATTTTGTAATATATTAATTTTGCGGGGGTTTAAAAATATGGTAAGTATACCAATCTACTCCTGGTAATGTATTCTTCACATTTGAAAATATTTTAAACCCTCTAAATTATTTATTTTTTCGTACAAATGAATGTATGGATCTCGACATGATTCTTACCATACATATAATCTGGGTATCTTCAATCAATGCACGAGTGAACGGTGTTCATCCTAGGCAAGCGTGCTCCACCTTAAGCCGCATCATCATTATAAGTGAGTTGCAGCCAAACGCAAGGCTAATAGAATATTAAAAAAAATACACAATATAAAAAAAAACAAATATTTTAGCCCTGAAAACCCTATTATTTACTGACGGACGGACAGACAGACAGACGCACGAATGATTTTAGAAAGGTTCCGTTATTTACGGAACCCTAAAAATAGTAGGATGATGATGATAATTAAATAAAACAAATATATAATTTAACAAAACGTTTATTATTTATTACACAACGCACCAAATACTGGAATGTATTAACTTAAATAATTATATAAAAATATAAATTTAGTTACATTCGCGTGTAGAATGACGTACTTAGCGAGATTCATCGACAAAATATTAGAAAAAATTGTAACAGCGCCATCTTTATTTAGAATTATGAAGGAAAAAGGAAACGGCCTACAAAAGATTTCCTTTTGTATTTTTTTACTAGCTTTTAATAATAATGATAGGTAATAAACGTTATGCCGCGATTTTGTCTGCATGTAAATTAAAGACTTGTGGAAAGACCATTGTATGGGAATAAAATTCTGACGGGATAGCTCAAAGGTTTTCTCGACAGACATTTTAGAAGAATATCCTTAGAATTCCGCTAAGTACATCTTTTACTCTTCTATGTATAAGCACCCATAGTCAATTATACTTAATAATGCACTTTTTTTCTTATTATTTAGTATTCATTATTCCTATATACATGTAGTAGGTATACATGACGTAAGTTGTTACTAAAAATTAATTCATAATACTATATTTAAATTTCGAATCTCAGATAATTATATTACATTACCCACTTAATCAATTATCGACTTTAAAGTTATGATGTCTTCATGTAGACATCATAACTTTAAAGTCCAAATAATGGTTTATTTGGCCATCCTTTACATTTTGTATCAAAAAGAAAGTGACAACAACAATTTACAGTGGTTGGTTGCAATGTTGGTTTTGTGCAATTCAACGCAAGTACACTTTAGAGTAACAGTTTTTAAAGAGAAGGTCCATATTTTTTGGTTGCAATGGAGTTTTGTAGATCCAAAACTTCATAATTAAAGATAAAGAGAACTAAGCTTCTGAATTAAAACTACGTTATCTTTTTTTCATTCGAATTAGAGAGATTCTCTTTATTTTCAACTTATTATATATTAGGTTAACAATCAACATTATATTTGAATGAATATAAAAACTAAAAATATTCTCAAAAACGTAAAAAAAAACCGACGAGTCGGATCCGCACATGAATGATTCCGTACCATCGTTGGTACAATGTAGGTACCTAAATCGAGCAAAAAAAAAAAGGACGAAAAAAACATGTTTCTTGTATGAAGACCTTAATTTTTAACTTTTATTTGTTTATATCGCAGCCATTGTAATACACACAGCCCCAAATACCACAGAAATGCCTTTAAGTCTCGCGCTGTCTCTATTACTTTTTGTCAAAGTTACAGAGACAGTATGAGACTTGACGGCTTCTTAAAATTGAGTAGCGGTTGAGTATTTTGGCCAACAGTCTGTGAAAATTTCAAGTGTCTACTAAATACGGTTTAAAAAATACAGCTCTCTGGCAGACAGACGGACCTACAAAGGAGGCTTAGGGTGTTACTACACCAATCGATCGATCATCCATCGATGCCATCGGTCGACATCGATCGACGTTGATCGATTAGTGTGGTAGCTTTGGCTGATCGACGGCTACCGTTCCACTAACTAATCGATCGATTGACGGCCGATAATATCGGTAGACGTTAATCGATTAACACCGGCAATAATCAATCACTAATAATCATCAAGCAGCTCGATCGACGTCGACTTATCCATTCTACCATCGATCGAACGTCGATCGACAATAGATCGATTGGTCTGGTAGAAACCATCGATCAACGTCGACTAATCCATTCTACCATCGATCGATGCCGTCGATCGACGATCGATCGATTGGTCTAATAACACCATTAACCTTCTGACCGCCCCAGTCACGGTCACGACTACATGACAGGCATGACAGACAAATTACTACTCTATGGTATAACGTTTAGAAACGTATACTTCAATAGAGTATTAATTCGTAGACCAGCGCCGAGGTCACATTTTTGTTTTTTTTTTTTGACGAGGCGGTCATTAATAGGGTCCGTATTTAACAGTAAAATTTATAATAGTGAGAACAGTATATATATGATAGGTGCTATGAAAGCACTGTGAGCCATGGTTAAGCCTGTCAGCCAAGCGAAAATGTACCACAGCAGAGACATGATGAACAGTTGCCATACCACGTGGAACATAAGTAGGCTGGAACAAATAAGATAGTAAATTTATCAAAAAAATCATAAAAAAATGTGTTGCAATCATGCAACTTTTTATCAAAATTGCATGGTTTTCTAAATAATAATCATCATCATCATGTCAACCTTTAGACGCCCACTGCTGGGCATAGGTCTTCCATAATCAGCATGGCTCAGCCATAATCGCCATGCTAGGCCGATGCATGTTGGCGATCGCAGTAGGTGTTATGGTACTCAAAAGGACGCTGCTGCCTATCCTCTGGTCAATATCCCTCTGTCGCCTTCTACGACACCCACGGGTAGAAATGGGGTGGTGCTATTCGCGGCTGGCACTACACGGCAAAATAATAACATTAAATAATAATAACTAAATAATAATAACATTTGAGGGCGAGTTGTTTCAAACAGTCGGTTAACGTTGCATTTACTTGCGGACTGTTAAAAAGTTACTATGACGTGAGATGTTTAACGTACGTTAAATGTAACGGGTTGTTTCATGACATAAAAATCCGTCAGTTAAAGTTATTCAAAAAGAGATTCAATAATATTTTGATGTTTGAAGTAGCTGTTTGACAACACAAAATTACGTTGACTGGTCGGTTATGGTAATAGTAACTTTTTGACGTACGATTTTGTGAAACAACCCATTGTTTTGATTTGACGATAGTTAGCGCCATTTTTTACTATTACCGGTCAGTAATGTATAGCTGAAGCAACCCGCCCTAAATAATAGAAAAATCAAAGAAGACAACCAGTCTCATCAAGGGGTATCGTGCTACCCAGTTAGGGGCCGTTCAAATATTACGTAAGCAGATTTATTACAATTATTTTGCCCCCCCATCCCCCTTGTTAGCAAAAGTAAGCAAAGCTCTTATCCCCTCCCCCCATGCTTACGTAAAAATTTATCAATTATATTTTTTTTATATTATAATGTTCAAATAATTTTAAAAATAAGAAAATAGATTTAGGATAGAGATTAGATTTTACTGATACAGTATTCAACATAAAGTAAAAAAAACCTAAACGTATGCATTCTTTGCGGGAAATATCCCCGAAAATGCGTTTCCTTTTCAAGCATAGACAATGTGAGGGTTGCCATTCGTAATCATCATCTAGACTCCCCTACCCCCCTTGTCATCCAAAATAAGCAAAACAAAGACCCCCCACCCCCCCAAAGTGCTTACGTAATACTTGAACGGCCCCTTACTGGGTTGCGGAGGACAGGCAGTCACTCCATGTAAAAAACTGATATTCAACTGCATCTGGTAAGACTGGGAACTGCCTCTAACATAGTTTAGAAAAGGCTCAGCTAGTCATATAAAAATGTAATATACTTACACCATATCCTTTTTCCTTGCGGCCGATAAATTAGTTTCTTTTTCTTTGTTCAGATAACGTCGCACTCCTAAATGTAGCGTTCTGAAGTATTCTATCCACTGAAATGGAAATATGTAATATTCAGAAACTTACTCTCTCAAACCTAGCTATTTGGCCCTTTCAATAAAGATGATCGTTGTAGTCATGTTTGGGGGGCCTATGCCCAGCAGTGAACATCTTTTTTTCTTTTTATTCATTAATAGGCTTGCGTTTGACCGCAATTCATCTGATCTTAAGTGATGATGCGGCCTAAGTTGGAACACGCTTGCCTAGGATGAACCGGTTCACTCGTGCCTTGAAGATACCCGGATTATACTTATCAGGGAACAGAGAGGCGGGCAGCGAATTCCACAGTCACACATCTTTCGACTGAGCCCATATAATTTGTTCAGAAATCGCGCTTTCGCGTTCAATTGTTATAATACATACATCTACGGCCAGGCCATCTCTATTAAGAAATCTTAATCGTCTCAATCTTAATCTTACTATTATATATCGGCTCAATCATAATCTTACTATATTATACCTGCCGTGATACAGTTTTCACTAGTACGGAGGTCAGTGTGAATTAAGTTCAAACAACCGCATAACGTTCACAGGTATTTATGACGACATACTTAACTATTTTCTTTTTGTACAAGTAGACACAAATCACGGGATTGTTGGGATTTGTGTGTAAGGTTTGTTCTTTTATACTGTCAATAAACTATTTACTCGGCCTGGAAATCAAACCCAGTAGCTGAGCAGCCGCGTTTGCAACCAAACAACCAACAAGGAAATTATACTTTATACTTACAAATAGTGAGGATATATCAATATAGAAGAGCTCTTTATCCGTTTGGTTCAATTTCTTGGCCAATTCTAGCGTGTTCGGGTTGTAAAACTTCCATTCACTGAAGATGAATCGTTGCAGTCGACTGAGAGAGTTCCAGACGTTCTTGTGGAGACGGATTAGGCTGTAAGAAGAGGGAACTTACTAAAATTTCACTAAAACCCCTTGGGAGCAGGGACGGTGGGATATAGTGGGGTGCTTGTCCCACCCTGGATGGCATGATCTGATTATTATGAAGAGGTATTATATGGCGTGAGAGAAAATTTAAGGCCTCAGGCAAAAAACCTCTGATTATGAAACAAAAAGGAAAAAAAAAAAAATAAATAAATAAAAAAATAAAAAAAACAAACAATAAAAAAAAAAACAAACATGAGAAAAAACAAAACAAACATGAGAAAAAACAAAACAAACAAAAAAACATGAGAGAAAAAAAACAAAAAAAAACAAACAAAAAACAAAAAAACAAACATAAAAAACAAAAAAAAAACAAAACGAAACAACAAAAACAAAAAAAAATTAAACAAACAAACAAACAAACATGAAACAAAAAAAAAAAAAAAAAAAATCAAAAAAGCAAAAAAACAACAAAAAAACAAACAAACAAACAAAAAAAAAACAAACAATAAACAAACATAAACAAATAAACATGAGAGTGAAGCCAAAAAAGCAAATACAAATTCAAAAGCGAATACTTACAATCTCGTGATTGTATTCGCTTTTCAATTTGTATTTTTATTTGTTTTTATTAACGATGTGGCGTTTCGTGCTATACAGACTCGTGTCAGTACAGCACGAAGCGCGTTGTCGGTCTATGTACCTTTAGTTTCATAATCTGAGCAAAAATACTTAAACTACAAGCTAAGGGCACCCTTGTGAGGTATGGACTTCGGCTTATGGTGTCGGGGAGGGCAGCAAAGGGACACGCTAGGTCGGATCTTGATTATTTAGGGACGAATTTAAAGCTATCTTCGACTGTTCATTCTATTCAGTGACTTCACAGTTTAAATAATAATACCATACTAAAACAATTAGTATTGGGATAGTGAACGATTTTGCAAGAACGAATGATAAAAATGGTTTAATTTAAATAAAACTTTAAATGTTCGTATGTAAGATATGGTATTTAATAAATATAAGAACTTATTGTTAATAAAAGTAATGTTTTTTGTCTTCTAATAGAAACATTAAAAATCATATTATTTTACATTTTTTTTTACTTTTGTCATTTAAATAGTGTAAAGATACCATCTACATCTTTACACTATTTAAATGACAAAAGTAAAAAAAAAATGTGTGATGTGTGTGTATAGATTTTCAATAGTGTATATCCTGTTTTAAAGAAAAGTTATTAAAATTCAAATAAAATGTTTGCATATATGTACATTAAGTAAGTTCATTCAATTTCGTTCATTCTTACACCACCTCACTACCTTTTTTGTCAATTTCTGGTATCCCTTCAACTGTCAAGTTACTGTACGTATAGAATAGGGTATTTTACTCTTTATGAGAAAAGTCTATAAATATGTTATTGAGACAGTTTAGGCATAAAGCAGTCGGAAAATGTAAGTTTTAGTTCATAAAATAACATAACAAATTTTTAAATTCAATTCAAAGTTTTCAGTATTTTTAATCTGTTATAAAACACCGTGAAACAGTAGCGACCAAGTTATTACGTCGTATGGCTGTGTAAACAAAAAATTGACAACTGTCAGTCAACCGATTGGCGTAATATAGGCTTTGTACTTTTATTATTTTCGTAACCAACGTAATTTTTTCATTATTACACCTATTACAAAAAATACTTTTAATTATTTTTAAATGATATACAATAATCATATTTAATATGAGCTCATTTGATACAAAACGAACTGACGTCATTTACGCTAAGCAATATGGCGTCCAGTAAGAGGCGAGATTGAAAATTTAGATGCATTTTTATGGCACTTATCGATTGAATAAAAATATTTTGTTTTTTTTTGGTGGCATATTAGCACTACAGAATTTCATTGAGACACTTTTCAAAAATGGGTGTAATACCCTATTTAAAGTCGAAGTTTACAGGTTCAGCGGGCTGGCACGAACAAGGGTCTGGGTTCGCACTAAGTGACTACGTCGAGAATTTATATAAAATTATACTCACATAGGTCGACCACCAGTAAATCGCAGCATCATATCTAATAATAAAGCCGGGAAGAAATGGACGAATATAGCCGAGATACGGAACATGAGAAGAGACGGCACGAACTTCAGATGTGGGTACCTGAGAACAAAAAAATAATACAGAGTCAAATTAACCAGCATTGAACAATACAATCCTACTAATATTACTATGAATGCGAAAGTTTGTGAGGATGGATGGATGAAGTTTATTACTCTTTCACGGTAATTATTGATTTTGGCAACACTTTTCGGTTGAATGTCATTATTGTCATTATGAAAAGTGTAAACGTCAATCAAGTGTCAAATTCAATTATAATTGCGTACCTATGCGCTCCCTATTATTAATATACTCTGCGTATGCGTCTGTGGTTTGCATTACAACAACGGAACGGACACAAGTGATTTTTTTTTTGTTTTTGTTGTGTTATTTATGTTCAAGTTTCTTGTAATCTTTGTTATCTTTATTTGACCTGGCTTTTAATTTGGATTCTTTCCTGCACAGTATCTTGATAATATAATTATAAGGGATGATGTTGAAAATGAAGAGGTAGAATAAATACAGTCAAATATAAGTAAATGCATTACTTTTATTTCTCTACTAATACACAAAAATGTTCACTTATTCTGACCTGCTGGAGCGACTATTTACAAAAGGTGAACAGGTCCAATCAATCCATTTAAGTCTGTCTGTATCTGGACTGTTTGGTTTACTGGCCTGCCTTGGAGGAGACGTAAAACCATCAGTAATCATTTTGCAATTTATTGAATTGATGATAAAGTCTATAAAGTCCCAAATTGTAGGAGAAATTAAGGACATTTGATACAAATAAATTCATACACTGTTTTAAGCTTTCACGGTTTAAAACTAAACTTATATTGTCACACGGGATATCTTCCGTGATACGCGATCATGGCGCTTGCCAGCGTCGAAATATCGGGAGCTCAAAACAATGAACAATCACGGAAGATATCCCCTGTGTGACAATATAAGTTTATATAAATTCCTTACATATCCTTATCATAAACCATTACACACCTCAGATGATGATTTTACTAATATCAAGTAAAAATTACAAATATTAAACCCAAATATTCATAAGCAAACGGAAAAATAGCGATTCTAACAATGAGACAAGGGACCGACATGACATCTGACATGTGTGGTGTGACACTGACCACCTTACTGACACAACACAGTTAATGTTTTCATAGATTCCGGAATCAATGCCATGCATACAAATCATGGAGATAATTCGTCGGTTTTATAGCCATCTAATAATGTTTAAACATATTTTAAATAACAATAAGGTGTTTAATGTACTTTAAAAAATGATATTTAGCCCTTTTTTCTTTGCTTCAATGTACAAAAATAACATTACGATACAAAAAAAATCTGGATTTAAAATATTTATTTTTTCAATAATGGTGCTTTTAATTCTTTTTTGTTTTTGTTAGGCCATCTTGAATAATTTTCCCTATCAGAAAAACCACACATGATAGCTGTTCGAAAAAAAAAATATTTTAAGCCCATTTCATAACATGTCCTTGACAGTATTATAGCTTATACATCAGAATAACACATTGGCTACAATTTATAAATATTATGCGTAAAATTCAGGAGATGAAAAAAGTGGTGAATTTAGTATAATATAATACTTAGTTTAAAACACGCTAATGCACTCACAACCACACACACTCACAGCTACACTCACATACACTCACCTTTACACACCCCATATACCAACACACACTCACAAACACTTCACTTAGATTTTAAGGCTTGTTAAATTATGTTTAATATCATTTTAAATAATGCAACTTTTTAGTAAGTTAGCTTTAACTTAGTCAAAATTAAAATTAATGAGTAGTACAACTGAACATATTTACATATTTGCTTTGCTGGCATTTTTTGTTAAAATTTCGAAGGAAAAGGCACTGAAAACCGAAACCGAACCGGCTTTGCCTAGTTCGGTTGCAGTGACTACATCCATTTATTAGAAATGAATATTGCCAAACTAGGTATTTCTGTAAAGTTTTACTAAGTTTTTTGAGAAATAAATTTATTATTATTATTATTATATAGTATGATACAACCATTGACGAATGACAAGACTATATACAGGTTAATTGAAAAAATTCCCAAAACCACTTAATCCTGACTTCGTATCATCACCATGAACAACATTTGTTCTACGACTTTTCAAAATTCGAAACATTTTTTTTCCATACAAAAAATATAAACACACTTTAAATTTTGCATATTATTTTTTCTGACTCGGCCGGTGGACTGCGCGGCTAGATCAAACGGCGTTTGCTCCAGTATAGGTACGAATTCCGCCCAGATGTTCAAGGTCGTTGACCCTAGGACCTCACGCTAGTGCCTATACATTAGCCTACCTACTACCTACATCATATTCGCTATCATATGGGTGCGCGCGCGCGCAGTATACGTAAATTTTACAGACTTCAAATAAACAAAAACAAATTGTTTTTGGCTACGTTATTTAGTTGAGGTCAAAGTCGTAGAACAAATGTTATTCAGGGTGATGATACGAAATCCAAATTAAGAGATTTTGGGTATTTTTTCAATTTTCCTGTATAGTACAGTCAACAGCAAAAGTAGATGATCAAAATCAGAAATTCAATTCTAATTTACTCACACTAATTTATATAATTTATTACTAGTTTATTTATTAAAACTATGTCATTGTCACACACATACTTTTGAATCACTTTGACTCCACACAGTTCTGACGCGAACTCCGTTCATTAGTATTGAATTTCTGATTTTGATCATCTACTTTTGTTGTTGACTGTCTGTACCAGGGAACCATGACTTGATTGAAATCACCAGTTTCCAAGCTCTTTTATATCCAAGTACTAGGAGCGCATACCTTAGTAGTACTTTCCATATAAATAAAAACTTGTTTTAATGTTTGTCGTCTATGCTTTCCTGGGTGCTTAACTTTAGTGTAAGCGGGGTTGTCTTGCGTAAGCCCGCGAAGGCAAAAAACACTGGGAGCGAAGTCGCGGGCAGCAGTTAGTAATAATATAATAATGATACCAGCCTATTATTGTCCCACTGCAGGCTAAGGTCTCTTCTCATACAGACAAGGTACGAGCATTGATCAACACGCTTGCTCAAGGCGCATTGGACTTCAGTCTTTTGATTCCCTTGAGAGTGTCGAAATGTACGTTTTTTGCGACATAAACGGCCGTATCCTTTCACGTTAGCTGAGAAGTTTGATTTTTTCACAGCTTGGGACCATGGACCTAAGTATATGGTTTTAATTTCAACTCGATACCTCTACGCGTTGCCGAGATAAAGGGTCATGACAGACAGACGGACAGACAGACAACTAAGTGATCCTATAAGGGTTCCATTTTTTTCCTTTTGACGTACGGAACCCTAAAAATTAATCGTTGTTCGTTAGTTCCGCTAAAACTCGAGAACGCCTGAACAGATTTAGCTGATTTTGGTCTTGAAATATTCGTGGACGTTCAGGGAAGGTTTAAACGGTGAGAAAATCGGAAAATCAATTGATAGGACAACGTCTGTCGGGTCAGCTAGTAGATATATAATTATCAAACAAATTAAAGCCCCGTATAAAAATTCACGCGAACCAACTCACTAACAAAAACTATTATAATGTCAAATACCACACCGAATTTTTACAGTATAGCAATAATATTTCAAAGAGCTACTACTTACCACACGGCGCTTTTCAAAGGATACTTATGCAGCAACTCATTGACTGTATTATCAAGCATTGTCCACGCGAAGGGCTTGCAAGTTGACGACGAGCAATGGTACACCGTGAGACCAGATCTGTAATAAGACAAATACACCTTCATTTGGGCATACCCACGACTCTATATAAACCAAACGATATAATAGCCTACACTACTACCAAAATTACAGACTGTACAAATACGTGTGTGTGTTGTGTGCGTGTCTACGCGCCGCTCGAACTAAAAGCAGTTCTGAGAGCAAGTTCCACGCGAAAAGAGGTGAGGAACAGTGTTTCGGAGGGGGGCGGAGCGTGCCGCTACTGTACGGTAGTACTAATGCTGTGATTTGGGGGGTGTAAAAGAATCATTACGTAGTCGTAAACTACGGCATCGTCATCATCATGATGTCACTTTTAGACGCCCACTGCAGGGCTTAGGTGACCCCAAGGGGGGGCCGTAATCGCCATGCTTGGCCGATACCTGTTGCGATCGCAGTAGGTGCTATGGTACTCAGAAGGATGCTGCTGCTTATCCTCTGATCAATATCCCTCTACCGCCTTTTGCGAAACCCATGGATTGAAATGGGGTGGTGCTATTCGCGGCCACTCAAAACATCAAACTAAGTTACATAAAGGAAATATTATTGCGGGAAACAACTTTTGTTCTGGTGTGAAAAATCGCTGTTTATCCACTGGCACGTTCGGCCCGCGGGACTGTTACCCCCCCCAACGTCCAGCCGCGCGCGGCTCCGAAAACGCGCGGCCGCGCGGCTCCGTCGTAACATAAAACCTATATAGCTACTTAACCATAAAAGCTATAATAAAGCAAAAAATACGAAAAATAAAATAAGAGAATACAGATCAAACTTATCTATATTTTAAAATCGTTAGTATAATCTATTTTAATTAAAACATGGTCAAAGATGTAATTCGAAAAAAAAAAAAAAAAAAAAAAACTATCTATCTAATACATGGAACAATTATTGCATTTATTGTTAATAAAATAATTTCACAATATACTAGACTTACTTCCCTATCATATGATGTATAGATGATGATATTCATTAAAGTCTAAGTATTTAAATAAACCAAAACCAAATACCTACTGCTCGTAATTTCACCAAGTTTTCTCGAGCGCTCTCGATTTCTCGAAGGCGAAATAATATCAAAATAATTTAGTATACCTATTTTTATTTGAAAACTTTATTATTTTGGTCACTATGAAATGTAATTTCATGTTTTTTAAACTATTGTAATGCTTAAAATGCAAAATAAGTGTAAACAAAACTAAAATTGACTTACACCATGAGAGCGGCCATTTTTAACAAAACAACAATTTTGGAGGTCGAATTACACTCGACTTATCACATGAAACTTTATTATGTAAACATTATCGAAAAGCACAAAGCTACTAGTTTATTTTGATGTATAACACTTGCAAGATAAACAAAACACAACTCAAGTACTTCTGACATAAACACTGACGCTCGTAAAAACACTTGACGACACACGCGTCACACGAGTCAACTGAAGATAAAAAAAATCTCATTCATTTGTCAATATATCTTGCACTGCCATCTCATGTTTTTTCGTTGAACTATTTCATCAGCTATGCATACAATCAGTCAAAACTCACCTAATAATTCGGGATTTCAAACTAGATGGAGTTAAATTCAACTTGTCGTCGTGTCCATGTGTAGTGGCCATAAACGTAAGATATTTTTTTTTTTTGGGATGTGTTACTGGCCACGAACGTGACAGTGGTTATGGTAAGCAAAACATTGTGACCTTATTGTCACAATGGCCCTTAGTAAGACTGATTGTCAGATTTTCTGCCTTCTGACTAACACATAGGCACTACTGACTGTACTTTATGGAATATTATATCTTCAGTAAGAGTGATTTCTCAACTTGTTGAATTGATGTATGGATCAGCTGATTTCTTTTTTTGGTCACCAAAGAATGTAGAATTAATGTCAGTGGATTGGTTTCATCATCATTTCAGCCGAAAGACGTCCACTGCTGGACATAGGCCTCCCCAAGGGGGGTTTTGTCATAATCGCCACGCTTGGCAGGCGGGTTGGCGATCGCAGTATGGTATTGGTACAAAGGCACAGAGAACGCTGCTGCCCATTCTCTGGTTAGTCCCTTAGTCGCATCTTACGACACCCACTGGAAGATATGGGATGGTGCTATTCTTTACGTCCGACACCACACGGACAGTGGATTGGTTTGTTTTGTCAGAAATAAACCACAAAACACTAAAAAAATAGGAATCATTGTTTAACTTACGTCGATTTGCCCGCTTCCCAACCAGCGACCAGTAATTCATTGACGACGACATCAACGGGTATGTAGTCCGCTATGTTTTCTTTAGCCAATGGCAAGCGACGAACTACACCTGTAAAATAAATATAGAAATAAACAAATTGTCACGTAGGTCGGTACGACTGAAAACGCGACGCTAACGCCATCTATTATTGAGTAGCAGAACTACAGATATTCTGGAGATTTCGGGACCTTTCCATATTTTTCTAGATGGTTAAATGTCGTGTTGAAACATTTTAGACCATTGCCGTATATGCTAGAAAGTTCTCGAATATGTCCTAGAACTATCTAGTAACTTAAATTCATAAAATAGCGGACAGCCAGCGAAAAAAAAAAACAAATTGATATTGTCTATAAATTCAGTCAATCTAGGTTTGGATATTTGAGGTGGCAAATCACATACATCTTTATTTAATATACAAGACGATGACCAAAACCAACATGCAGTAGGTATTTTTAGTAATTTTAGGTTTTAAGGTTTTTCTGATTACCCTATCTAAAAACTCTGTGCACAGCCACTGGTTGGTAGTATCTAGTCAGTGATAAAAAACGATTAACACTGTTACTTTAACATTTCTTAATATACACGACATAATACTACATATTGCATTTCAGCATTGTAGCTAAGAATTTATTTTATTTAAACTTTACATCCATTTCGTATTTCTCTCAATATTGTGCTCAATAATTAACCCTCTTCATATCCCACACATGCAACATTGCAGTTGCTAAACTCACACATGCCACAGCACACCGGCGACCAGTTAGTGTTGAGTTTTAAAAATCTAATAAGATAAAGATTGATCTGATGATCTGTAAAAAGGTTTTTGCCACAGACCATCCTTTCCAGACGAGCTCCTCCACAATAAGCTATACTATTAAATACTGTCTATTGAAATAGATATGAAAAATTTACCCTTAGCAGCTCCCATTAGAAATCCTTGTGGCCCCACCTTGGAGCAAGTCCAGCCTGGGATAGGCTCCTTCCATGACGCCACAACTGGAAAGTTAAGATTTATTATCTATACCTAATACTAATAAACATAAATTAATACTGTACACACACATTGTTGTTGTTGTGTTGTTGTATTGTAACATACTAACAATAATAATACCAGCCTATTTTGGTCCCACTGCAGGGCAAAGCCCTCTTCTCATACAGAGAAGGCACGAGGCTCCGCTCAAGGCGGATTGGCGATTTCAGACTTATATCAATTATAAGTACAGGTTTCCTCACAATGTTTTCCTTCACCAATGTCAGTGATGTCCAAGAAAAACTTAGAAATACACACACACACATAAAATTGAAAGGTCACATTGGAACTGGCTTGTGTTCGGTACCAAACTCACTGTACGATTACATCGCACAATATTCAGCTAGCATAAGCACTTTTACATTATTTAAATTCATATAGCAATTAATATTGTTGAGTACACTTTCGACCGTTTTATTGTAAACACCTTTGTTACAATTAATAAATAACTTATCAAGAAGTCAGCAACAATAGTTTTTCTTCCATCTCAATTCGTACCAGCAAACAAGTGCTCGTACAAATGGTCCTTCGAGCCGGATCTGAACCAGCGACCTATGGATATGTACGATTACATCGCACACTCACAACCAATATTATGATCATCATTCCAGCCATAGGACATCCACTGTTGGACATAGGCCTCCGCTATAGATTTTCAAAAGGACTTGTTGGAAGCAGTTTGCATCTAGGTCTTGCGAATACGCAATCGGGTCCACCCTGTGGGTGGAACTTTGCGGCCCCATCGGCTATTAGTTCTGCGTGCTATATGTCATACCCACTGCCACTTCAATTTGCTAATTTGCTGGGCTATGTTGGTTACTTTGGTTCGTCTACAGATCTCCACATTAGTTCTTCGATCTCGCAGAGTCTCCGAGCATAGCCCTCTCCATAGCTCGTTCGGCTTTTTTAAGTTTGCGAATAAGGCCCATGGTGAAAGATCATGTTTCAGTCATCACTGGTACCACACACATAATAATATAGTAACACTAATGTTTGGAACGACTGGTTTTGAAAATTCTTATTTAAAAGGAAGCTTCGTTATCCCTGACTGGTAATGGCTACAGCTAGCGGCACGTAAGTGTAGCGATGAACGAAACGTGGAGGGGATAGCTGATAACTGCGCATAGGTACTGTCGCGCACGCAATAGGGTATTACACCCATTTTTGAAAAGTGTCTCAATGAAATTCTGTAGTGCTAATATGCCACCAAAAAAAAACCCTCAATTTTTATTAAATCGATAAGTGCCCTAAAAATGCATCTTAATTTTATATTTTCAAATTTCGCGCGTAGTTTGACGAAAACGCCTCTTACTGGACGCCATATTGCACAGCGTAAATGACGTACTACCGTTTGTTTAGTATCAAATGAGCTCATATTAAATATGGTTATTATATATAATTTAAAAATAATTAAAAGCATATTTTGTAATAGGTGTAATAATGAAAAAATTACGTTGGTTACGAAAATAATAAAAGTACAAAGTCTATAACACGCCAATCTCGGTTAACTGAGACAGTTGACATTTTTTTGTTTACACAGCCGTACGGCGTAATAACATGGTGGTTGGTGTTTTATAACAGATTAAAAATACTGAAAACTTTGAATTGAATTTAAAAAATTGTTTTGTTATTTTATGAACTAAAACTTACATTTTCCGACTGCTTTATGCCTAAACTGTCTCAATAACATGTTTATAGATTTTTTCTCGTATAGAGTAAAATACCCTATTGTTATCTCTACTAATTGATTACAATAATCCTTTCTAATAAAGAAAGTGTTTTGTTTGTTCTTCTTTTATATCTAAGCTAGTTCATTTAAACTAATATGGGGTTCTCGTCACTAATATGGGGAGGTAGAAATACAAGAAAATACCATATTAGCTACTCGATACAAATACTACGGGCCTAAACTGTTTACATTATGGTTAAAACTAACCTTATTTAAAATTTTTTCTGGTTAAATTAAAATATACGAAGGTAGTATAAAACACTTTTATTATTATTTTTCATGATTATAGTTGATTTATATTTCTACTCATTCAAATTGTATCATTATATTGTACTCAAATAAAAATAAATAAAACTATTCTTAAAATCGATTAGGTGGTTGTTCGAGAAATAATGTTTCAAGACCCTTCGCGCTGCCGATGATTCGAGCTTACAGTTTTTCGAGATTTTGATGCATCGAGGTAGTGAACTGTCGCGCTCATATTATTTATCGAGTTAACGTTTTCGAGCAAGTAATATTCGATCTAACGTCATTCGATTTCAAGTAGGTAACCCCAGAAAACAACAACGGTAATAACAATACAATTTAGAACGCGACTATACACCAGAAGTGAGCGAGGCGTCGTATCGGTGCGCGGGACAGAGTACGACTGGAGTGGAGAGCCAATAGGCGCTTACGCACGCCCGCGCGCGTCCCCTTCACTCCCCCGAGATACCTTATTTTCGACTTCTGCGCATGAACGGTCAGCGCTAGACGTACGTGCCGCTACCTGATTATATTAACAAAAATAATTTGGATCCGTAACAAATTACGAAAAAATTCAACCGCGCGAAGGCGTTAAGAGGAAACACAAGGGCCGTTTTTCCATACAAACTTAGTCCCCTGTTTCCTCCCTGGATAATGCCAGTAGATCAATTTTTTTTTTAAATATCCATGGCTACTATTGGCATGTCCCTATGTTTTCCTTTTTCTCATAAATTTATTATTAAAAGAGATATGAATATTCAAAAACCTAAAAAATTGGCATGATTTCCCGCTGTGTTCAAACATTCAGAAAACAAATTTGACTTAATTATATAAAAAATAGAAAACATAGGAACACGGCAAAAGCCTTTCTTTATTTTTTAATGAAAAAAGCAGTTAAATCGGTTAAGTTTTGGAGAAGAAATCAGGGGACCACGAATCATTGATTTTGTGTACTTTTAATAGGTATTTTCGGTCAAAGCTGCAGTTGTCTCTATCGCGCTGTGCGGTTCGTGTTCGGGCATCGCGCGACAGCAATAGATTTTACAAATACCTAATTTTCAATTCTCTAGCCCGTGGTATTTCCTCTTAAGAGCTAGTAAATAATAAACACTTACTCATGGTAGGCCTAACAATGGTGCAGGGGAACAAATCTGCGCATTTCACCACTTCGTGTTCAGCCAAATGCTTTGTAAAAGTGTATGTGTTTGGATGACTCTTCAATAATCTGTGGAATAAATAAGAATTTTACTATTACTCATTAGCCGTTTGGTGCCGGCTGCGAATAGCACCAACCCATTTCTACCCGTGGGTGTCGTAGAAGGCGACAGAGTGATATTGACCAGAGGATGGACAGCAGGCAACCTTTAGACGCTCGCTGCTGGGCATATGTTACCCCAAGAGGGGGGTTCAGCCATAATCGCCATGCTTGGTCGATGCATGTTGGCGATCGCAGTAGGTGTTATAGTACTCAGCAGGACGCTACTTCCTATCCTCTGGTGAATATCCCTCTGTCGCCTTCTACGAAACCCATGGGTGGTGTGGTATTTGCGGCCGGCACCAGACGGCACGGCGGTCATTGATTGTTTTTACCACTTGCAACGTCAGAACGATTTTTCTATAAGCCAATAGGCACAAAGGGACATGTTCAATGGGCTGTAAAAGCTATTGCGTATGGAATAAAAATTAAAAGTTCCAAAAGATGTAACATGTGTGTGTGTGGTGTAGCTACAGTGATCTTGTTGACGTACATTCCGACACATAATATGGCAAGTTCATTTGAATAACATCCAGTTTTTTATAAATTTAGTTAGGTATATTTAAAACGTAATAATTGATGTCAGTTTTTGTTTTGTTTCAATAATAATCACTATTGTCTTGGTATATCTAATCGATTTTAAAAATTCTTTCACCATTAGAATGCTACATTATCCCTTACTAAAATAGGCTAAGTATATTTTGAAAAAAATAGGGATCCTAGAAAAAATAAACGCGGACGAAATCGCGGGCAAAGTGCTTTGTTTAATAAAAGTAATGTTAATATGTTGCTGCTTCTTGGCACTGTAAACTGCTAATTTAGTGCATGCGGTAAGCACCGCACTTATAAGACATTGTTGCATTATAATTGTTTTACTATCTTCTCTAACTTACTGTACTATTCAGTGTCCGAATGGTGTCGGACGTAAAGAATGGCACCATCCCATATCTTCCCGTGGGTGTCGTAAGAGGCGACTAAGGGACTCACCAGAGAATGGGCAGCAGCGTTCTCTGTGCCTTTGTAACAACCATACTGCGATAATAATAATAATAATAATATGTGGGGACATTTTCACACACGGCCATCTGACCCCAAACTAGAGAGACCCTGTACTATGGGTGTCAGACAGCTGATATACATACACAAATACATTTTTTTTTGTAAATCCATACATATATAGATAAACAACACCCAGACACAAGGCAAACACAAGTGCTCATCACACAAATGTTTACCCTGGGCGGGAATCGAACCCGCAACACGCTGCGCAGCAGTCGATCGCTCAGCCACTACGCCAACCGTGTCGTAAAATCGCCAATCCGCCTGCCAAGCGTGGCGATTATGGGCGATGGTGGGCGTCTTTCGGCTGAAGTAACATGACTATTGAGTGTAAGTAATTGTTAGTGAGCCAAATAAATAAAATAAATAAAGATGTACTTACTTTGGCTCTATCTCCAGCAAAGCCTCGTCGTTCAGGGTTCCAATTAAAGATATCACTTTCTCAGGATCTTCGGGTGCCTCATACACCTTCTCATGTGCTTCTGTCAGGAACGAGTTCACGTAGGCTGACGAAACGTGGACCATGACCTGGGAATGAGACGAGAAACTGATTTATGTACTGATTAACCCCTATTTTCTCGTAATTTTAGTCAAAGCAGTCAATCTTAATGAAGATTAGCTGAGTATGTAGTCTTCCCTCACTCTCATAGTCCGGTGGAACGGCAATCCGATACGACCGGAGAGAGAGACGCACGACTTTGGCACACCCGCGACACTCCATAGAAACAAAACGATATAATAGGGTATTACACCCCTTTTTGAAAAGTTTCTGTAGTGGTAATTCAAATTTCGCGCATAGTGAGACGAAAACGCCTCTTCTGGACGCCATAATGCTCAGCGTAAATGACGTCAGTTCGTTTAGTACCAAATGAGCTCATATTAAATATGATTATTGTATATCATTTAAAAATAATTAAAAGCATATTTTTTAATAGGTGTAATAATGAAAAAAATTACGTTGGTTACGAAAATAATAAAAGTACAAAGCCTATAAATACGCCAATCGGTTGACTGACAGTTGACATTTTTTTGTTTACACAGCCGTACGGCGTAATAACATGGTCGCTACTATTTCACGGTGTTTTATAACAGATTAAAAATACTGAAAACTTTGAATTGAATTTAAAAAATTGTTTTGTTATTTTATGAACTAAAACTTACATTTTCCGACCGCTTTATGCCTAAACTGTCTCAATAACATATTTATAGTTTTTTTCTCGTATAGAGTAAAATACCCTATTGCGTACACTAATACCAAAATAACAGACTGTACAAATACGTGCGTGTGTGTGCGTGACTACGCGCCGCTCGCACAAAAACGCAGTTCCCAGAGCCGTCGTTAGACGCGGGGAGAGGTGTGGAACGGTTTCAGAGAGTCGGAGCGTGTCGCTACTGTACGGTAGTACTGATATCTATACTGTGACTTTGGCTCCTGCCTGATTTTATGCATAATTATGCACAAATACAATGGCTATTATTATTTATGTTATAAACCACTAGAACCTTGCCCGCGACTTCGTCTGCGTCAATTTTCTCAAGGATCCCTTATTTTTTTGATAATGCATTATAGCCCATATTCGCATTCAGGGAAAACGTAGCTTCTTCCTATTAGTGAAAGATTTTTTGAAATCGGATGAGTAGTTTCGGTGATTACCCCCTACATACAAACAAATTTTACCTCTTTATAATATTAGTATAGATATAGCCATGCGTATTTTTTTTTTTTCATACTATTTTTATATAATAAATCTGAAGAGTTTGTTTGTTTGAAAGCGCTAATCTTCGGAACTGCTGGTGCGATTCTGAAAATTCTTTCGCCAATTGGAAGGTACGTTATCATTGAGCGCTATAGGCTATATTTTATTATCAAGCAATTAGGGATCTGTAAGCAAAATCACACGAACGAAGTCGCGGGGAAAGTGAAGTGGATTAAGTCGTTTTATTTTATTTTATTAGGGACAACAAACAGCAGTATATAAAACATAATCTAAATACTTATTTATTAATAGGAGTAGCATATACACTGCTAACGACGTTATCCACAAATTATTATTCCGAATAGCTAGCTGCTAAAAGACTATTGATTTAACTTATTCTATTGTAATTTATTGTTAGGTCCTGTTGGTTGTCATCTCTCGCATATCTGAGTGACCTTCTCTTTCTAAAGATCTATACTCCATTAGCATTAGACAGAAGTTGAAAAAGATTATTTTAAATGCCCACTTTAGTAACAAAAGTACAATAAACATGTTACAGCTACGATAGACGCCGAATTTATTACCATCTATTTTTACAGCAAGCAACTGTCTCACATAACTGTAAGTATTTTAATAATTTACTTTGTGAAATTATGTGGATTCCATTTCAATTTAAAATTATAGTGTCAATGCTAAAAACCTATAAGAAACAGGGATGAACAATACCGGGAACGTTATTCGTTTCACGACAGTTGTACCGAATTTAAAGTGTTAACTAATCCTTAAGACTTTTATTTTGTTTTTATTACCATACATCTATATTTAGTACTAACTTAGATCTAATTATCAAAGTTATGTTAAAACAATTTTAATAATTTTTTTTACTTATCTTCGAAGTAAAATGTTTCGCATTCCTACTTCTATGAGCCTCTTTTTCTAATCTATACCACAGAATACTTATCTATACTAATATTATAAAGCTGAAGAGTTTGTTTGTTTATTTGTTTGGTTGAACGCGCTAATTTCAGGATCTACTGGTTCTAATTGAAAAATTATTTTTGTGTTGGATAGTCCATTTATCGGGGAAGGCTATAGGCCCATGCGAAGCCGGGTCGGGGCGTTAGTGTTATTATAAATCGAGTATAAGTACCATCTATCACACCACAGGCAAACTTCTATTGACATTTTCTAAATTGCAGTATTAAAGTTATTCATGACAAAGCATATAGGTATACAAACTCCTGACAACAACCGTTGGGCAGTAGGCCACTAGACACAAAACCCATTTGGTAGGAGAATCCTCCCTTTTCAATGAAGAATGTGGAACTTTCTACCCTGTTCCTCATTCCTCTAAACCCATATTAACACCGAAGTACCTAATGAAACATCAACTACCTTCAAATTCTTAGCATCTTTACACAGCTCCATAATTCTTCTGGTTCCAAGAAGATTGACATTGACAGTAGGCCTCAAGCTCTCCTGGAAGTCCAACGTAGCAGCTGAATGTATGACCACATTCACATTATCCACTAACGTCTGCCGGTCCTGGGGGCTTAGACCCAGGTTATCTTCACCAACATCACCAGCTATGGGGATCAACTTCTGGAAAATATCTGCTGTGTTGCTTTCTAGTAGTTTCTCGAAGACCTAAAAGTGGAAAAGTGTGTGGTTAAATATTATACTGGGATTTAATTTTGCAGATTGGCTTTACACACTACATGGAGTGTCATGATAGTAGCTACAACACTGGTTGCACAATACGTATAGGGAAAAAAAAAATGTTAAAAACGAAAGTGTAGTTAAAAAACATATGATTAAAAATATTAATTATGGTAGAAAATATCTTTTAGGAAGTTAGAAAAGATTAAAGGGGCCCCAAAATGAGAATTGCAATGCCTAGGGGCCCCAAAATTATTAATCCGGCCCTGCCTACAGGAGGTCACGCCCCAAGGGTACTTTTATAAACATTATAAACTCACATACAGGCCTAGAACAAGTATCCGTAGGCGGGTGGATATCCCACAAGATACAGCACAACCAATCCCATCAAATCGCCTAAGTATTGAATATTCTATTCAACATTGTTTCTAACCATTAGATGTTTATGGCCCATAATATTTGATTACAATCATTACTAATATAAAACCAGGGATATATTTCCAATTCTTATTTCTTATTACATGTATTTATTAACAGTTGTTTCGTATTCTTTCTAGCCATTTACACAATAAAAATATATTTGTTCATTGAAAATAAAAATGAATGGTGCTATTTTTGTTAGTCGGTCTTATTCTGAGACAAAATCTTTTATGCAACTAGGGTCGTTGCGCCGGTTGGCGGCCTTTTAGTCGCCTTCCCAACTTTGCTCTTTGAAATTAGTATATGTCCATAATTCAGGTTCTGATTGTTTCTGTAGGCGTAGCAGATATCATCAAGTTATTTTTCGAAAAAGGTATTGGAGGAATATTGTAACAGTTTTTTTTTAAATAAATGATTACCTAAAATTTACCCAAAATGCCGGTTGACGGCCACTTTTTTCAGTTCGCGGCCACCCTAGAGTTAGTTCGCGGCCGCCAATTTTACATGCAATGTTGACTTACGAGTATCTCATACTTTTTTGCATTTTCGTACACTTTTCACCATATAATAATGGTCCTATCATAAATTTCCACATAGGGCATATAATCGCGATTGTCATGCCTTTACTCTTAAAAAGCACGTTCTCTTCAATATTCGTCGTCCCTTTCTTGTGCGATGAGAGATGTTAGAATAGTGTAAGGTAAGGTTAGGTTAGAACCTAATCTTACCTTAGACTATTCTAACATCTCTCATTTTCACAGGATTTTGTCATCTAATCTGGGGTCACGCACTACAATCTCGTCATTCAGGCATTCTAATCTCTACAACATTTTACCTTCTCCTCCCAACTCACCTTCATCTTTAATTTCTGCAAGAAATCTTCCCTCTGTCCTTTCTTCTTTCCTTTTTCTATTTTCCCTCCTTTCTTTCTTTACTCGAAACTCTTAACCTCTAATGCATTTATTCTTCTTCCATACTTCTAACATAGTACACTTTCATTCATCTATACTGCAGCTATTTTTCTCTCGTTGTTAAAAAAACAACACTACATTACTATCTCTATAAATAATGAAATTAAACACAACGTTCTATAATCAATTTATATTGCAACAAATTCAGTGGGGCAGGATCATGTATATGCGACGGAGCGAGATCGGTAACATTTGCAGATGTAACATCGGAAACATGCGGCGGGTTTGGATCAGAAACGTGCGGCGGAGCGAGATTGAAAGCATTCGCAGATGAATGAGCCGAAATATTTGACAAAAGATTAGGAATGCTCGATACTTCGAGTGTTGAGTTTGTATTGTCTTCGGATCCGGTAATATATTGAGGTTCTTTGGGTTCTGACTTTCTCAGCTTTTTTGTTTCCTTTAGGATAAATTTTGTGTCAATTTTCTTCTCTTTTAGGACTGGTCTCAAATGACGAATCACTTTGCGGGCAGCGATGAGTTCTTCATTCGTTATTCCCGAGTTCTCACGCGAACCATTCGCTCGACTAAATTGTTCCAATGTGTTTTGGACACATTTCGTATAGTCGACTGCGTTCGGATCATACGGGAAAAGACCACATCGCCTGAATCCATTAATGATATTGATTTCAATTTGTGGATTTTCGATTATGTCTTTAAAAAGAAGACAAAAATTTGTTTTTGTTACAGCTTTGTTCAAATTTTCTGGCTTTGCAAGGAATTTTCCGATGTGACTCCTCCACTGGGCTTTTAATGGAGCAAACACGTTGACATCGGCAGGCTGCAGCATGTGCGTAGTGTTCGTTGCGTTGAATGTTACGAGTACTGTTAGGTTATCTTTTTCGTTGCCGGCTTTAATGTGGTAGAGATTGCGATAACCTTTGGGCCCAAGAACATTTCCTGTTTTTAGGCAAAATGAAAAACCACTTTCATCTCCATTGAATATCCTTTCGGGTTCTGTTAGTATATCCAAGTGTCCCTCTTGCGCTAAAAATAATTCCAGTTCGCGGAACCACAGTCGAATCAATTCTTCGGTCACCCTAGCGCGTGCTTTGTTGATCCCTTCTGCTGATCTTACTGATATTTCAGGGTGTCGTTTTAAAAAGTTTAGATATCATGTCTGACCAGGACGATCATCCTTAAAAGAATTTGGCTTTTTTAAATCTTTCAAAATTTTTAGAACGGTATCTAATAGCTCTTGCTTCTTTACTGGAGAACCACATTTGCCTATGATATTTATAAGCCACTCTACAACTTTTTTTTCTCCTTGTTCTCCCAGCACTGGCTCGGGGCCCTGTTTTTTAAGTTCGCTAGTCCTTCTACCACTTAATCGATCTTGAATTGTACATCTCAGAATACCAAATTTACGTGATGCTTCCCTGATTGGGATTTGGGCTTCGCGAATTTCTTTTAATGCCTTCTGTAGAGTTACAGGAGTGTAAGTCACAGTTTTATTTTTCTGTTTTTTCGTAGACATCTGTAATAACAAAAAATATCTAAACACGAACCAAAACAGTCATGTGAAAGAAGTGGCCGTAAACTGACACCTCTATTTTCAAATAGTCAGATAACGGCCGTCTATTTTTCATATGATTTTCTGACGGCCGCGAACCAGATTTGTTTTGTTAGCATGTGTTAGTTTGCGGCCACATTATAGCTATAAATCCGTATAAAATTATATTTTAGCGGCCGTAAACTAACCATATCATTAAAACCAACCCCAACAATAAAAATATGTTGCACAAAGCGAAGCTTTATTTACATTAATAATAGGAAAGAAAGCAAACTATATCATTCAGTGAGCTAGTGCCGCGGCCACCCGGCCGTATACCAACTTTATTAAAAAATTATTGTGTTGGTTGGCGGCCACCAATTAAAACTGATATTAAAGTAATTTACTCCCAAAATAAATGCAAAATTACATGAAACAAATAATTATGATCACTCAAAAACAATCACACGAGTAATAAGTAATCGTAAACTTGAAATACTTACTTTTGAAGCGGGACCTGTTCGCTATTTTTTGCGCAGCGTTGCGTACGTGTCTACGCTGACGGCGCGGCCGGCAAAATAGACGATTTTTTTCCGGCACATGGATTAGGTTAACCGACCAATTTGAATAGGCATTACATTCTGCAACTATCCTACTTTTTAAAGTGCCACAACGCGTTGGTAAGAGTAAGATAGAATTCTTATTATTGCAATATTTATACGGTTGATCCTATAAAAGGCCGCGAAACAACGCAGGGCCGCGATCCAGCATAATGACCCTACCATTGTCTTAAATAACAATTGTTTTCTACAATTGTTGTAATAATTCTTGTAGTAATTTATTTTATTACTTATTTCTATTGAAAAACAAAAGGTTAATAATGTGTCTAATAGCATACAAATGTACAAATAAATAAATTTTGATTGCATAAATAATTAATTATTGATGTTACTAGTGACTGGAATACATAATAAGGAGAAATAATTCTGAGCTATTTTTTTTTCTACTCAACGTCCAAAGATCTCTAAATAATCTCCGGACTTTGATGGTTATCATATCCACATGATATTTACAAAATTTTGGTGTCTCCTCCATAAAAACCATTAATGTAGAATTGACCTATTTTAAAACATCCTTAAAACTTCTTGTGTGTTTTTAAAGGATATAAAGTAAGAAACACAAATTTAAGTAAGGTACGCATTCTTCTCCATAGAGGGTCAGTGGGTCATCTTAGGGGAGACCTACCTACGTTTTGGAATAAGCAACTAGCTTCAAGATTTCTAACAAACTAGCCAACTCCATGACAATTCAAAAGTGCCTGTAAATGGTTCAATTCAAGTAAATCCTTTACTTCAAATAAACTATTCACAGGCATGGCAGTCTGACTGAAAGTAGAAACTAGTTGCTTATTCCTAACGTAGGTTCCTATGAAGAGAATCATACAAGAAACTCCTTAGATAGACACCCTTTGTAAATCAATAAAATATACAACTATTTTTTAGGTTGCATCATTCAATATTAATTCTATAGGTATAATCAAAGTGAGATGTGCCCATTGAAGTGTAGCGTAAAAATCAGTAAAAATAATAATAATAAAAACACTATCAATATTCGCGCGGCAGTGACGCATATTTTTCCGTCGTACATAATTACTCTACTCTTTGCTCTTACTATTGAATTGATCTAAAAATAAACGCCCAGACACATCAAATTTTGCAACTTTATTTTTTTACTTACCGGGTTTTTAGGAAACTCCTGCAACCTCTCGGATATTTCTTTGCCTTTCTTTGGTCTCATTAGTAGGAAGATCTTTCCTACATCAGGCATACATCGCAGAATCTTTTCAATAAGGCACAGACCGACAAATCCAGTTCCGCCGGTAATGAAAAAGTTCTTTCCCGCGTAAAACGCACGAACTTGCGAATCGTCAGGCATTTTCAAGGCTTTACTTCTATCTTTGGTTCAAATCCTGCAATAAAATAGAGAAAACTTTGTAAATATGTGAACAGAAAGTTTTGCAAGTTTTGCTCGAGCTGCAAAACTTTTTCTGATTCTGCCTGTCATGTTAATGTCATGTCAAGTCAATCAGTCAAATGTCAATGTGAAAAACGGACACTTTTTTTTAAATGTCATTTCTTATTTTACTAGCCTTGCATTTTAGGACTTTACGAATAAACTTGACAAAATAATTGCAACAACTCGGTGACAAAAACAGTGAAAGTGTTGCTATATTAACAATTTGGCTTCAGCAGTAAGGCAGGTTTCCCCTGTTTAACTTTAGATATTTTAGTAAACCGAAGCTCCATATCACTGGCTGCCTCACAAACAACCCACAAAAAACACAGCCTGTATGTACATAGTGACCTAACGGAATTGTACAGTAAAAATTCGCGGGCTTTGGAACAGAATGATGATAAAAACAAATGGACTTTGGACTTAGACATGAAATAACCGTATCACCACAAATGGGACAATAAGGAAATACATAATATGATTAACTTTCATAAATAAGTAACACTAGAATAATTATGATAATAACTAAAAACTACATAAATACCGTTCACCCCAAAAAAACATGTTTGTAAACATAATAAAGAACTACTTTTAAATTAAAATACTATCAATGAATTAATAATAATAGAAAAGTTATGATACCATAGAACTGGATAGTGATCGATCAGAATTTCCTGTGACATGTAGGTAGTGATAATTAAACCGGAAAGTATTTTTAAAATTAACATAACAAGTTTTAAGGTTTATTTATTTATTTACTTTGCTTTGTATAGGTTTTTCCAGAATGAATGGAAAATTGGCAGATTTTAAGTGCTTTTTATTAATAGTTTTGGAAGCAGTCAATATATATGTTTTGTTGTAGTTTTTATATTGACCGATGGGCACTGATTCTGATTGATTTAAAAGGTCTTTATTATCATAATAATAATACAGAGTATAGACAATGAGATCTTATTCTAATTGTGTACCTACCTACAACCATAAATGTAACTAGTTCTTGGCTAACTTATTTATACAAACATTTTGCACTGAGATGACTGTTGGGCACTGTAGATACCTTAGTGTAGTGACTAAATATTATTTACCTTCTCTAAAACGAATTTTGTATTAGCCTTAGGTACCCATTATCAACGTAAGTCTAAGTGAATTCTAAAACATCGTCAGTAATTTATTCATTCACATTTTAAGAATAAGGAGGTAAGTATGTAAGTAGGTACTTAATATGAATTAAATATATACCTACTTACAATGAATTATTTACTTTTTTCCGTCCAACGTAAAGTTCTACAAGTTATGTTAATAATATTATCTAGTTGTCATAATGTTTTCTATTTCCTTTAATAATTGTCGTCACATTTAATATCAGATTCCTTTTTACTTGTCTAAAAAGCAGAAACGAATTCAAATTACACTTAAGTATTTAATTATTTCTCCTTCATTGCAGTGTTGTATCTACCATAATATTTTATAATAAAAAAACTGTGACCTCCTTTGCTAAAAATAGCATACAGTAGTAAAATTTTCCTCATAATTTCGGAAAGGTTTTAACGTGGTATGGCAACCCTGCGCTAGTTTACCTTTTTCAAGGTGAGCGAGTGAGCGAGCCACTTGACGTCAGGAGGAGGTCATAGTCCGAATCAAACTCAAATAAAGCAAAATAAAGGATACACAACACATGTACGCAAATCACAATCTAGGTGGGTACGTCGTCCTCCTACACAAGAATATCGATTAGTAATCATTTATATTTGAGTATTTCATGAAAGTCACTTGGCCCTTGCCGTTTTATAAAAAAGAAACTACTTAACGCTCTAAGATTTTATTTATATCTAGGTACTTTATTACTTGTGGCCCAAGTTCCCAAAGCCGTCAGACTAGATGTCATTAGCATAATAAGCATTACCTACCTGACCTAGCATCTATATAGAATGCTCAAATTTAAAAAATAAAGAAATAGGGTAGGGTAGGTAGGTAGGCCTGTATAGTAAAGCAGGTAAGAGAACTTACTGGCTTCTAAGCTAGCCCCATCTTCAGGTATAAGGTAGGTTCGACAAGGTACAACAGGTACCTACCTACGGTCAGACACAAAAGTTGATTAACACTGCTACATTTACATCACATATAAATGACACAAAATAATATGATGCAATACTTTTCAGTATTTCAAATGAGATACATAATAGTCAGAAAATTTTGGCTTATTCCACAAATACCCCCTAAAATCCCCCTTAGGGCGGGATAAGTGGAATCTAAAATTAAATGTTTCGAATTCCCCATTGATAATCCCCCTGGAGGGGGAAAACTGGAATCGAAAAAGATACTTATTCCAGAAATCCCCCCCGAAGGTGCTCCCTGAGGGGGAAAACTGGAATCTAAAATATCAAGTCTAGAATTCTAGGGGGTTTTCCGGAGGGGGAAAACTGGAGTCTAAAAACACACCGTCCAGAAATCCCCCACTGAGGTACTAGGAGAAGGCCGCCAAGCGGGCCTTCGTCGATATAGTCAATAAAGCTAATATAACATTTATATTGAATTGTTTAAAATACTTTAAGTGCAGACAAGTTAGTTGTTGTTTATTTATTTAAGTTATCTGGATGCGCCCCGCGGTTTACCCGCGTAAGTCTGGATCCCGTAGGAATATCGGGATAAAAAGTCAGTGGTATCAGTGTATCCTATGTCCTAATCCAGGTACAAGCAAAAAAACCAAGTCGGTTGAACCATTTCATCGTGAAAGTGTAACAGACCAAGTTACTTTCGCATTTTAACTACTATGGATATGGATTATTTATTATTATCAATTATTTTTTATTTTTACTCTTCATCACATTTTATTATAAAATTCTGTTAAAAAAACACTGATTAAGTAGGTATATAATTATAATATTGTCGAATCACATTTTTTTTGTTTACGAACGTACAAATTAAAACTAGAAATAAGGGGGGAAAAGTGGAATAAACCAAAATGAAAAGGGGAATTTCTGATTTTTTTTTATATTAAGGTGCACTTTTCCCCCCTAGGTAGATTCTCTCAGGCGGGAATAGTGGAATACCTAAAAATGATAAGGGGAGTTTCTGGACGATTTTTACATTAGGGTCCAGATTTCCCCCTGAGGGGGATTCTCTTAGGGGGAAAAAGTGGAATAACCCAAAAATGTTGTATTGATTTTCCATCATTTCATTCAATATTCTCCTCAATAATTATGATTTAAAAATCTGTAGTGTTAACTCAGACCAATAAAAAACTTTTTATTCGTGTTAATCTACTTGCCGACCGTCATTTATGTTCGAGTGTGACCACTAGTTTTGATGTGTAATCCAGGATAATGTAAAATACCTACCTAGACCTACCTTACAAATTACATTTCGCCAAAAATCCACATAATATACATTTTTGGTTTGGCTCAGATACCTATTTACCTACATGTGGTCAGATTAAATGCAATTTTGTAAGAAGTAGGTACACGTACTTAACTAAGAAATTCAAATCGTTTCGCCCATTGGTTTCGCCATAGCCGGCTATTTTCGGCGAACGGCAACAACCTTACCTAACAAGCGTTGACCCAAAACATATCAATTTGTTATTAATAAAGTCAAAATCTATTAATAAACGGTAGTAATATGCATGGAATATTTTTTCTTCTAGTGTTTTTCCATGTTTTTGTTGATTATGTTGGTACTACGTCGATGGCATTTAGGCTTATGTAATTAAAAATTTGTAAGATTATTTATAGATCCATTTGCCAACAATTATGAATTATGAGTGATTGCGAAGATTGTTCTATTCATAGATTTATGAAAGAAGTTTTTTTTATATTTCTGTGGTTACAATTAATGGATATTATTTACGTTTTGCTTTTTTATGAAATGTTTTCTTTGCAAACTAAGGTACATATAGAGTGCGTGCCACGAAAGATGAGACTTGACTTGACACGCACTTGATTTGACTTGCGCAGTACTCGATTTAAAGAAAGGTAAGAGACCTTAAAATCGACTACTGCGCAAGTCAAATCAAGTCCGTGTCAAGTCTCATCTTTCGTGGCACAAACTGAACTTGTTTTTGTTTAATCAATTTTTCATCAATAGACATATTTCACCACATAATTAGGTAACTAAATGGAAAATAATTTGTATGAAATAATCTGCCAACGAACCTAATATTTAAATCAAAACATATTGGAAGTTGGTGAAACAAGCCTTTACGGTATTTTAGTGAAGGCTTTCTATGGTTGTCAGAACTAGTTTTAGCCATTTAGGACAAGATTCTTACCCCAAATGTCCAAAAACTAGTAAGAAATATTATAACCGTTTTTAGATTTTACCGTAAGGACAAATTTATGGTGGCATAAACATAAAAAAAAAGAAATCTGAACTCCTTGTTAGGCTTAGTCAATGAATTCCTGTGCCTACCTATTGACTTTTACTTTTCTAACAGATAGGTACTCGCTCTTGTACGAATACATCTTAATTTTTTCTCATTTTTACACCTCTACGTCAATAAAGATCTGGTTATTCCAAACCACACGACATATTAGTTTTATGATCAGCTTAATATTTGGAAAACCAATTGGCAAAACCCCTAAAATGTTCAAAAAACTTTTCCACGGAACAGTCAGCAACTTTACAACGTAAATTACATTACAATCGTGTGTTTTTGAAAATTGAAAGGCATACTACCATTGTAACATTTTTAAGTCGCCGAGTAGACGTCTGCTAAACAAACTTTTTAAAATTCTGTTTTTGTAAGAGCTATTATAATATTACGAAATTTGTACTCGGTTAATCAATTGTTTGTTTTACGCACAATGCGTGCAAAGGTCAGTCACCTTGTACCTTATAAGTATGCAGGATTCTCTAGCATCTAGTAGCTAAGGTCAACGACTTATTTCACTATACATATAAGTATAGCGGTGACGAAAGGGAAATTATAAAGGACGTGGGTAGGTACATGAATGTCGGTCTTTTAAAAAAGGAGGTCTAAGTATGCATAGGTATTATTATCTGACTAGCCCATAGATATCCTGTTATGCCTTCATTCTATATTAGTTCAAAAAATCTGTCGCCTCTTTTTGTCAATTGTTTTAACTCACACAAAAACAAAAGAAATAGATACGGCACACATGATACTTTTTCGCACGCACACAATAAAATATGCGTAACACATTTGTGCTATCTTTTGGCACACATGCTGGAAAGGGGCGGGCACTAGAAAGTACAGATCAGATACAGGCACTGAATACACGCAACAGTAGTCTGAAATAGGGAAGAGCAGTTGGTATAAATATGTCATCGATAAAAATATCGATGAAAACCGACTGTAAAAAAAAGAGAAGTGTATTTTGGGCGTATTTTGTAATGTTTATTGTAATGTCGCTACCTATAGATACACTACGAAATGTTAACCAAAGACTACCAATTTTGGTACAATGTCAAAAATATGTGAAAGAAGGTTATTAGGTACAGGGAATGCCAATTTGGGTCAAAGTAGTCGATTGAATTGGAGTCTATTCTAGTCAATTATAAAGTGTATTCGATTTTGTAAAATAGGTTCACAGATATTATTTCTTATTTATATAATCGTTTCGATTAGCCTATTATGGAAATATTTTATAGTAATTAGTAGTAGTTTTTTTAGTAATTTATTTATTTAATTTAATTTATTTATTTTATTAATCCTTTAAAATGAAATAATTCGTTTTGAAAGAACAACTAACAATTTTATTATAATAATAATATGTGGGGACATTTTTCACACACGGCCATCTGACCCCAAACTAGGGAGACCCTGTACTATGGGTGTCAGACAGCTGATATACATACACAAATACATTTTTTTTTTTGTAAATACATACATATATAGATAAACAACACCCAGACACAAGACAAACACACGTGCTCATCACACAAATGTTTACCCTGGGCGGGAATCGAACCCGCAACACGCTGCGCAGCAGTCGATCGCTCAGCCACTGCGCCAACCGTGTCGTCTATTATTATCGATATCTATATGTCAACGCTGCACACCAATAATTCGTCGCGAGCATTTGGTCAATTCGATCTTATGCAGGCGACACATGCCACGTCCCCATGTCATATACCTCGATATCCGTGGCCTAGCCTTTTCCCAACTATGTTTGGGTCGGTTTCTAGTCTAATCGGCTGCAGCTGAATTCCAGTATTCCAGACTGCCTATCTGACCTTCGCATCCGAGGGACTGGGTAACAGTACGATACCCCTTGGTAAGACTGGTTGCCAGACTTTCTGGCTGCTCTGACTGTCAAAGATCTACGAATGGCAGCTGGCACCAATGGTTTTACTTGCTTTCCGAGGCACGAAGGAGTCTCATGAAAATGGTAAACTAGGTTGCAGTAACTGGGTTGTGGAGGCCAGACAAGCAGTCGCTACATGTAAGGTCTAGTTTTCACAGGCCCAGTAACTGGCGGACAGTGAAGGACAGTTACTGTCTGGCAAGTGGCAGATACTGGGTCCGAGAAAACAAAGTTGAGCCAGTACTGACCGGTCAGTTGCTGTCGGTGAGCTACTTCAAAATCTTTTGTTTCTACTGTCCACTGAACTTCCCCCACTTTCAAATTGGCAGGGTGCCATTGCCAGAACTAGTAACACAGTAAGCTACCTACTGTGTTAACACAGTGTGTCACAGTGTGTCGCGCGTAATGTGAAATATGTATTTGTCGCTGAAATAACAATGAAAGAAATAACATTCGCTGAAATAACATTAATCAAAACGATAAAATGTGCAATTCAAAAGTTGAAAAATAAGAAGTTTTCATTACGCAAAATGACACAGTGACAGCAGTACTGCTGTCTCATATGCAGATTCAGTAGTGACAACACGTCGGGAAAGTGACAGTACTGTATAGACAGCAGAATGAACAGTTGCTCACTTGCTGACTACTGTATGGTCAGAAATAGGGAAGAGCAGTTGGTATAAATATGTCATCGATAAAAATATCGATGAAAACCGACTGTAAAAAAAGAGAAGTGTATTTTGGGCGTATTATGTAATGTTTATTGTAATGTAACCTATAGACACTACGAAAGGTTAACCAAAGACTACCAATTTTGGTACAATGTCAAAAATATGTGAAAGAAAGTTATTAGGTACAGGGAATTCCAATTTGGGTCAAAGTAGTCGATTGAATTGGAGTCTATTCTAGTCAATAATAGCCTGTGAAAATCAGGCCTAAAACACTGCTATTCAATTGCTTCGGTTAGGCTGGAAGCCGACCTTGACATGCTTACTTGAGAAAAGGCTAGACAGATGGTTGGTCTGGCGACTAAAAGGCGAAAGCCCATTTTCGCATTTAATTATTTTTTCGTGATTTTGTTTTAAGTCGTTGGTAAAATCACAGAAAGTACGAATATCGTAACAGAGGGCCTAGTGTGAGTTTTTATTCAAACTCGATCGCGTTAATGGCGCGTATTCGATTTAGCGCAACTCAAAATCTAAACGATTGCTAGAACGGCGTAGCAGCATTGACACACACTAGTACAATACAGTGGTCTGTTTGTGTGCATCAGAAAAAAAATATGCACGAAATAAGCACGAATCATTGAAATTGATCGGCAAACGAGAGCGCTCGATGTTTTACAGTGCTTTTTAAAATAATTGTCTAAAATAAATGAGCTCGTATTACGGACTGAAAAATATTCTGTATATTAAGCATAACATTTACTTTCATAAAATAAATATATCAGTTATGTTTTTATTCAAATACTGGTGAAAAAAAATTGTCAAAGTGAACCGATTTTCTACTTTTTCAACATTGTTTTTTAATACTTAATAGTAATATTTTCGTAATTTTGGCTCTGTTACTGTCTTTATGACTGTATATACTGTTGAAAAAACGCATAAAACAAAATATTTTGGCATATTGTAATGGTTGTATTCGTCCTGAAAGTTAACTCTGACGTAATATTTTTGTAAAACGATATGAAAGAATTGTCTTCGCTTTAAAAAACCATAATTAAAAATTATACTTTTACTCTGTAGCTGTCTAAATCAAGACAAAGACAAGCCATCTTTTTTAATTAGTCGCTGCCTTCGCTTGCATGCCTTGTGCGAACACTTCTCCAGGTAAAAGTAACGTAAAGTACAGTAATATGGAGCTTTCCTACTTCTAAAACTGTAAATTGTCTTTAAATAGTCTGCTCACATAATAACGATATTGCTCTGGGCAAAACGCAAAAACATGAAGTTTTCGTCACGAATCGAATACGCGCTCTTAACGTAAACTCCAATTTGTATTGAAACTGGAACAGCGCAATCTAGTGGCAACAATAGGAAACACAATTATTTCATACAAACTGACATTAGCGATAGTTTACGTTAACGCGATCGAGTTCGAATAAAAACTCACACTAGGCCCTTTGAACACATTCACCGGCGCAAGCACACCCAAGCGAATGACTTGACGTTTGAGGTCATGTTTGACAGGATGATGACATATATTTTAAAACCTGACACAATGTCGTTTTACACGACGGCCTGCAAAAAGGAGTTGTATGTTTTTAGGGTTCATGTACGTTTGTGAGTTTCTTTTTATCCATACTAAACTGACAGTTGGAACTAAGTGCAATAAAATGCATTTTTCTCAGTTTTGCCATTGTGAATTTAATTTTTTTTTCGTACTTTTGATAAAATTACGATAATTTTGTAATAAAACAGTTGACTGTAACGCGTAGGCCCAAAGTGGGTATTCTCCAATGTATCGTGTAAACACTTGCAATATATAAGTACTTAAACTTGGATTCAGTGTAAAAAAATCGTGAAAAATGTCAGCAGAACTGCGCAAACCGACACTTAGCATTTATAAATTCAAGGGTGCGATAAAATCAATCAACAACCATTGAACAAGAGCCAACTGGTTAAGTGCTATGACATAGCTAATGACCTTCTCACGATATAACAAAGTAAATAAGTTAAATAAATAATGTACGACATCCTATTACTATCCGCTATAGTGTGTGAGGATGGATAGATGATTGGGATCATCATTACCGTTATGTCAACCTTTAGACGTCCACTGCTCATAGGTCTTCCCCAAGGGGAACCGTAATCGCCATTCTTGACTTTCTCGCCGCACACACACACACACCACAAACATGCACCACACACTCCCCACCCCACCGCACTCCCACACACGCACCCACACACACGCACCGCCCCACACGCACACGCACACACCCACACTCACACATACAATTATAAAAAAATATTTTGCTTAGTCTCCAATCACCAAATGTTGTTACCCATTAATTGCTTATGAAAATAAAACATTTTGAATTTGAATTTGAATTCTTGGCCGATGCGATCGCAGTAGGTGTTTGCAGGTGTTTGCAGAAGGATCAAACTATAGCAGGGTCCTTCTGAGTACCATCAGAAGGACCCTGCTATAGTTTGATCCTTCATTGCACGCGTATGAAATCAAGGCTACGACCGACGACGCAACTCTATTGTGTCCCGGCTGCATCACAACACAAAAGTTGAGACCTTCCGGAAGAGTTTTGACCACACAAGCACAGGCGGAGAAATGGTGGACCTCGACACCAGGGTGCAGGCAATCCAAGGAGGCTATGCCATCCCTGGATACGAAGCTGACCAAGCGCCTTCTGCACCTGGTCAGAGATAGCTTGCGACGGGTGGCGGGGACCATCACCGGACACTGCTCACTGAACAAAAACTTTCACACCTTAGGTATCACAGATAGTCCTCTGTGCAGAGCCTGCATGGAGGCGGAAGAAACGGTGGCGCATGTACTCTGAGTGCATTGGCGTCACCCAGATCCGCAGGGAGACCCTTGGAACACCAAACTCCCTTGCGGACGTCCTGAGAAGACTGGGAAGTCTGATCTGCTTCTGGAGGGAGGTGGGCTGGTTGGAGTAATCGGCCGCCATGGCTCACGTACAATGGTCTTTATTTAAGGACTAAGGAAACCAAACCCCCATAACATAGAAGAGTTTTGGCCGGAGGGTGTCGTGTATCGGCGATTCCGCGGAAGGCGACACGCAGCGTTACACGATACGACGCGGACGCCGCGGAACTATTGTAATGAAGTGACGGCGCGGGCGTCACTTCATTACAATAGTTAATTCATATTTTTGTGTTTTTTTATAAATAACTAGTGAGGCGCCCTGACTTTGCACAGGTGCAATGTAGATCAAACTTCGTACGAACTTTCCTATTGAATTACTCTAACCCGTTGCGTAGTTAAAAGATCTAAGGGTAGGTACAGACAGCGGGAGCGACTTTGTTTTATTAAATACTATGTAAAGATTTTATCAGACGAAAATTATTTCAACGTTAGCTTGTAACAATGAAGCTTTGTTATTAAGCCCGTCCCATACGTAGCTATAATATATATATATTAATATACGTAGCTATCTTAATAAAAGTCTTCTGTGCGTGTGTATGAAAATGAACTCCTCCTAAACGGCTGGAGCGATTTTGATGAAATTTTTTGTGTGTGTTCCAGTGAATTCGAGAATGGTTTAGATTCACAATTAGACCCGGTAGGTGGCGCTACAGTCGAGTTGTAGGATTTTTTTATTTTAAGGGCAGGACAACGTCTGCCAGGCCCGCTAGTAATATATATTATAGCTAGCCACCACACACTACCGTGTGTTGCTATAATATAATATTATATTTTCGCCCTTATTACGTCTGCGGTCGTTCTTTGTTTTACATTTAAAAAAATATATATGTACCTATATTTGTCCACATATTTTGGTGACGTAATAAAGATTTATATATTATAGCTGCGTCTGTGGTCACTCAAAGATTACTATAGAAAATAAATCGTAATATGCCTTGCTATGAATTATATTAGCTACGTCTGTGACGAGCTTTATACCTTACAAAATAAAGAATTAGTAGTACTTTACATTAAAAATATCACTAAAATGCAGTTATTTTAACAATTTATACTAATAACTATCGTTATTTGGTAATTTTTTAGTCTGTGCTATTGCTACATGCTATTATAAATGCATGGTTTTGACCACTAGTTCCTAGTTCTAACTGGATTTATATTAAAAGTCGGTTAGTATGCTAGTCTTTTTTATTTATGAGTTCATTGACTTCTTAGTTCACGAAATCTTAGGTAACGTTCATAACATTGTCACCTTTATAATATTAAAAATAAAATAATCATAACTTTTTAAGTGTTAAATAATCATTATTATGATTATGACACAGTTTGAAGTTGGTTTAGTAATTTGAAAGCATTAACTGTTTTGCAAGACGATATACTATCTATACCTAATGATCGTAGGTAATCTAAATTAATATTTTAAAGCGAAAATATTTGATTGCATGTTTGTTTGTGATGAACTTAAAAAATACGTAGCCGATTTTTAACCGACTTTAAAAATGGTGGAGGTTCTCAATTCAACACGTATATTATTTTTTGTATGTTTGACCATGCATAACTATTTCTTCCTTCTCCACTTTATTCTTTCATTTCTGCATTTAAAGAAAGCGCGCGACGTTTTAGTGCTTTTTATAATAATTGTCTAAAATAAATGAGTTCGTAAAACGGACTGCAAAATATTCTGTATATTAAACATAACCTTTATTTTCATACAATAAATATATCAGTTATGTTTTTATTTAATTAGGAAGGTATTTGTGAAAAAAAAATTAAATTGAACCAATTTTGTACTTTTTAAAAAAGGTGATAATACCTAATATTAATAGTTTCGTATTTTTTTCAGTATTGCACTTTGAGACTTATATCCTGTTGGAAAAACGCAAAATACATAATATTTTGGCATACTGTAATGGTTGTATTCATCCTGAAAGTTAACTCTGACGTCTATTTTTGGGATTGGAAGGGATTGTGTTCACTTTAAAAAGCTATCATTAAAGATTATACTTTTACTCTGTAGTTATCTAAATCGAGACTATCTTTCTAATGCCGTAATTTTCTTCTAATAATCTGCTCACATTATTACGATATTGCTCTGGGAAAAACGCAAAAACACGAAGTTTTCGTCACCATCCGAATACACGCTCCGCGCTCGTTTGTCATTAATTTACAGAATTGAGATGTAACAGGACATAAAGTCCGTCACAGACGTAGTTATAATATATATTAATATACGCCAGACGTACCTAAAATCAAGGCATATTACGATCAGCTATAATATATATTTTTACTACGTCACCAAAATATGTGGACAGATATAGCAAGGTATATTAATATAATTTTCAAAAATGTGAAACAAACAACGATCGCAGACATAATAAGGGCGAAAATATATCATTATATTATAGCTACCGTGTGTGGTGTGGTGGCTAGCTATAATATATATTATAGCTACGTATGTGACGGGCTTTATAACTTGGAAAAAGGATACACAGATACATTGTCTGTCATTCTGAAAGCGAAACCCCGGATGTCAAGTCCTCAGTATGATTGTACATGGCTAGAAAGCGTGCCAGTTTACCGCAGTTTATATAATAACCAGGAGTAACAACCTGTCAGCTGATGACATTTTAATAGTTAGAAAAAGTTTGTTGTATTGCTTTTGTAAGCTCAAATTATGCGTTGGTAATACTTGGTTACGATGCACAAAATGGCTTATTTTATCTCTAATAATATCATTTGGAAAGTCTAATGTGCCTTTAACTATTAAGGTGTTATTCACCTCTAAATCCACACTTGTTTGTATGTTCGCTCATCACTGTAAAACCACTGAACCGAATGAAATGAAATTTGACTATTAAAGGCTTAGTACACTATACAATTTGTAGAAAATCTATTTAGGAATCAAAGTAGTTAGCTAGTGATCATACAACACTAAATTAAGATAAGATAATATTTATTTTGTAAAACATGAGTACATTGTGCAAGGTCTTATAAATAATATGAGGTGGCTACATGTTTTGCCATTTATGGCGTACAAAATTCATTTTTCATTTTCTTTTCGTTTCATTAGACAAACAATAAAAAAAAAACGAAAAAACCAAATTACAATGTCAAAATTTGAATTGAATTCAAAATTGGTCTAATTTAGAATTCAATTTAGTAAATCATCAATTTACACTAAATCGAATCCAATCTATTCTAACTGCGATTTCCTAAATAGATTTTCTACAATTTGTTTAGTGTAATTAGCCATTTTGATTTGGTTTGAGATTTGGGTAAAAACATAGGCTACGTTTTAATCTGTGAGTTACGAATAACCGACATTTACGTGGACAATATCGCAGGCAAAAGTTAGTACTTCGATAAAGTAAGTCAAAGCATTTATTTCAATTAAACCATTTAGTTACATGATCTTTTGAATTGTCAAAGAGTCAGTTAGTTAGTGAAAGCTGAAGTTGTAGCTCGTTCCAAAACGTAGGGTAGGTCTCCATGGAGAAGAATGAACATGAAACTACACGGATTTTAATCAAGTCTTTACAAAATTCTGGTTATATTATTCTTTTTCCTTATATATGTGAAAACAATGGAGGTGAAGACAAATACAAAACAATTCATAATTAAAATAAATAAAATATATAAAAGCCAAGGCAGTTAAGAGATGGCTAATCTCAACCCCGAACATGACGCGAGTAAGCACTATTAAGCTCAACCATTTTGAAGGGAATGGAAAGATCTAACCCACACGCCACCACCGTTAACATTTGGACCTTTAAGGAAACTTCGTGATAGAAGCGAGAACTACTGAAATTTCCGACACGCAGTAAGCAAGTCTTGTGATCAATGAGTCATCTGTTCTGTTGAGAATTGAATTATACACACAATGTATTGGACCTCTAGGTGCCACTTATCTTGCGTCAATTACCAGCAAATCTAAAGCCAAAGGTCATTCCTTCATTCACTCACGGACTAAAAAATATCTCGAAAACTATTTGACACTAGCACTCTGCCCCCGTTATCGTTCGCGTGAATTTTCTTACGAAACGCTGATTTTTAAAGTAAAAATTCTTTACGCACGCTTGACTTGGAGAGTAAGCTGGTGAATGGTGACGAAAGCGTTAGGATAAGTGTGATCGGGCGAGGCGAACGGAAGTTGAGAGGGAGATATAAGTTAGTGAAGATAGAAAGAGAGAGAGTTACGTTTCGTATATTACTGTAGGGGCAAGAGAGAGAGAGACGCGAGCACACATTTTCTTTCTCTCTTTCTCTCATAGCCAGATACATACATACATATAGATGGAGCTAAAGAAGTTTTACATCAGTCGTGTGGTCTATTGCACACTCGTTTTTTTTTTTTTTTTAATTTAGCCTATAGCGCTCAAGGATAACGTAGCTTCCTATTGGTGAAAGAATTTTTGAAATTAGATGAGTAGTTTCGGAGAATACCCCCTACATACAAACAGACCTCTTTATGATATTAGTATAGACATAATATATATAGTTATGAACTCAACATTTGGCTAGTGAGTAGTTTTAAAACGCCTTCAAAAAAGGAGGAGGTTCTCAATTCGATTGTATGTTTTTTTTGTATATTTGTTACGCGATTTTGAAATTTATTTTATTAATGTATAGGGTATACCTCAGGCACAGTATAAATATTAGTACTACCGTACAGTAGCGACACGCCCCGCCTCCTTCCGAAACACTGTTCCTCACCTCTTCCCGCGTCGAACGTGCTCTCAAAACTGCTTTTAGTTCAATGTTTTTATTATTCCGTGATCGTAGGTGTGCGTGCCTCAGGGGTGGTCCCTTATATTAATTTTCCATGAACTTGAATCATCACTTTTTTAAAAAATCAACAAAAAAGAATACAATTATTGGCGTTTTGGTTTGTAGTTCGCTTCAGCTAAATTTTTGGACTTTCAATCTCTGTTTTAATTGTGTTGCCGTTTAGTAATGGATTTGGATGTTATGTAGGTACTAATAAGCAAAAATCTATTTTACGATTAAAACAACTGCTTTCAAAGCGCAAACAAAAATCTATTTTACGATTAAAACAACTGCCTTCAAAAACTACAAATTGAAATTGGGTAATGCATTGTGTTGTGTGTTGTGTTGCGTGTGTGTGTTGTGTTTGTGTATTGTGTTGTATTGTGTAATTGTGTATTGCAATTGTAATTGTGTTGTTATAATTGTTGTTTGTTTGTAGTTTGTTTTGTAGTTTGTTTGTTTGTTTCTGTTTGTTATTTGTTGTTTGTTTGTTGTATGCTAAAGCACAGAACACAATTTATGACTTTAGTTTCGGAAGCCGACGGTTTTAGTTTTTTGAATGCCTATATTTTTCGTAAAAAAGGTTTCACATCTAACTTAAGGGGAAGGAAAACATTTCTTTAATTTCCACGCGAGCCAAATCCCGGGTAAAAGCTAGTTAATAAGTCGGATAAGACTAGCCAAGTACGCAAGCGTAAAAAAACAAAACAATTTACCTGGGTCTCAAGTCTGCTGTTACAATAGTGTCAGAATGGTCTATCATTAGAACGTCACTGTGCAGTCATTGCTTTTAATTCGACCGACCAATGATCGACCATTATGAATTTAGCAGATTACGAACGTTTAGCAAAATGACAATGGGATCGGGTTGGAATGACGAAATTATAAAAATAGCTGACTTGGCCCCCAGGTACTTGCAGAGCTGTATTATCATAGATATCCGTGTGTATTATCAATATTTTTTTCTCACAGTCATGGCAAATTACTTCATCGGCCCATCACACAGGTAATTGTGATATCTTACTATAAAAACCATGGTCACGTCGGCTTTATTTAACTACTACACATTACATAACGCGTATGGAAGAATACCTTCACGTAGTTAAAAATAACTGTTGTGCTATACTGTGTACACATTGACTGCAGTCCAACTAAGTTATATGTGAAATGACTTAACGTCAACAAACTTAAAAGTTCAAACAGAAGACGACCTTATTTCTTAGTCGGTTAGTTCTTTTTCGTTGACCACAGAGCAAAGACCACACAATTCGAAAGCGAACTCATTTGTTGTTTGTTGCATTGGTTTATTAACCTTTAGGTCATTAGTGCGCTAACGTACAAACGCCATCACATCAAGCCATACCAAACCTTATCCATTTGTAATAAAATTGAACATCTATCAAAGAAATTTGACAGATTGTCGCACCTTGATGTGCTGGCCTCTGTTCAATATTACAAAGTACGTAAGGCTGCGTCGCGTCGCGCCCTATGGTCGCGCCCGAGCAGAGAGACCGCTCAGAACAAACCGCCATTTTTACCACGCACACATTGACATTACGTTTATAGGCATTCTCAAGCAGTTTCAAGCAGACTTCAGACTTGACTGTCACGTGTTATCTAAATGAATAAATGAGAGACATTGACATTTCACGACGGACAAGAAAATTTTGTTATAAAAAATTGCAAAGAGTACCAACCAATGTCAATAAAATTTCATAATGTCACAAATAAAACCTACAGAGTCAATACAGTAGCAGCCCTAGTGGGCTAGTTTAGGTAATTATTTTTGAAGATGGTTGGACTGGTCCTTCTGTACCCTCTATATTTTGTGTCATTATGTACTTAAAAGTATACAAATGTAATCAATTTTTGAAATTGATCGATACGACTGTCCTATACAGGAACCTATTCTAATTTTAAATTCAAAATTCGAAAAGGAAAATAATTTGTTTTTAAAAAGTGGCGGATAAACTTTGGCACCTCAAAATATGAAGAGGTTTTATAACATAGTACATAATTAAAATTGTGTTAAGTATTAATCTAAGTATTACGTCATAAATGAATGATTAAAGGTCATTTTTCCTTATAGCTGGAGTTTGTGCTGTAAAAACTTCATTTTTAGGGATTAGAGCTGCGTCAATCGTTCATTTTCAGTGATTCGATCATTCAAGTATTGATTCGTGCCACGACCCGGGTCATTTCAATCGTTCGATCATTGGTTCAATACTGAATTAGTGAACCACACAAATCAAACGATTGATTGAACCAAATTACTTTAGTACAATCAACCGTTTGCTCTGCGTTTGTCTGTAACCCATTCATTCGCGCTCACTCGTTATTGTTCGGTTTTCTACAAATCTGCAACCAGATAAGTTGAAAAGGATCTGTCGATTGTGAGCGATTGGTTGAATCGTATCATTGAATGATTGGAAATGAATTATAACAATCTTAGGATCGACGATTGGTGAACCGGATCATTGAAAACGAACGATTGCAATCATCAATACTTCTACGCGACCCGGGTCAAATGATCGAATCGTTCATGATTGACACAGCTCTATTAGGGATCAAACAACCCATAAAATATCACTTTTTGTCCGTCTGACGCAAAGGAGTTATTCTAAAGATCTATGCTAATGCTATACCTACACAACGTGGTAATTTGAATTTTTTCACAATGTTAGAATGCACACAATAATATCAGCAGGTATTGCTAATCATCATTTGCCTCTACTAGCCTTTTCTCAATGCTATGTTGGGGTCATAATAAAACTATATTGGGGTCGCCTTGAAGTCTAACCGGATGCAGCTAAATACCAGTGTTTTACATAGAGCGACTGCCTATCTGACCTTCACAACCCAGTTGCTGGGTAACACAATACCCATTGGTAAGTCTGGTTGTCAGATAGCTTCTGACTACTTTTGACGATTGTCAAAGATATATACGAATGACTGCCGGAACCAACGGCTTTACATGCTTTCCGAGGCACGGAGGGGTCTCGGTATGAAATGGTCACCCATCCACGGAGCGTGCGCGAGAAGCGTAGCTTAACTATCATGACCAGTCAATCCGTTTTTTACTTTACCTATCTTATTATATATTATATAATATATTATTTATTATTTTTTCAGTACCTATCGCTAATTAAAACCAAAAACTTCGTATTTAGTGTGCACTGCATAAAGTAGAACCTATGAATTAATATTATGCATGCGTTATCTAATTTTATAAATAGCTACTCGTCATATGCTGGCACTTCACATGGCGTATTTGTACAAATACTTGCCTTATTTGGATAATACAAAATGTACTCTACTATTATTGAAATAATGTCGATTTTGTGTTATAAAAAAAAAAACATTAAATTCAGGCAAGACCCATATTAGATAACATAAAAATAAAAAAACACAATACTGCCACAACAAACCGAAATACAATGTCAAAAGTCGTATCAATTAAAAAGGTCACAGAATTAGAATAAAAATGTCAATAAAATTAAAAATAAAACAAATCACAAAATTATCCCTGAATTACAAAATTATCAAGATATGGTGAAGATTAGCACAAATACGCCATGCATTTCACTCACTTTTTAATGTGACGCAATATTTTCCAGACAGACTGAGTCATCGTCTATTGACAATACCATTATCTATGTATTATAAATGAACTCCAATTATATACGGTACATTGTTTAACAGTGTTGTTATGTCGTATACTATAGCTAATCCATTTAAGTCGCACAAAGCAGAGCAGATCGTAAACCTTTTGGAATGGAAAAGTACAAAAGAAATTGACGTGGCATTGTAGTAGACGAGTTGCAGGTTAGGTAACTCTAGGTGAGTTACCTAACCTGCAACTCGTCTACTACAATGCTACCTTGGGGTACGAAGGGTAGAGGTCAGTCGGGGGTTGCGGAAGTATATCCAGTTCCCGCGACCCCCGACGTATTTGTGGGATGGAACTCCGGGGTGGGTTTTAGTCAGTAAGAGTCTGACAGACCCCTCCGCCCCAGGGCTGAGGACATCCATGAGGGTTTTCCACGACAGAACAAAAAAAAACTGAGGGTAGAGGTAAGATATCTCTGTATCAAAAAGTGTCCGATAAAGGTGGCGCTACAATCGACGCGACTGGGTAAAACTAATTCAATCCGTCAATAACTGTTACATTCATACCATACCCTGTGCCTACGCTTGCGCCATTTTCTCGGGTTTTGGAAATGTTATTTACTGCTTAAAACTGGTCACTTTTTCAATTTCTCTCATATTTACACAAGCGCACTTAATGCCTTAAGCATTCTCTACCAGTTAACTGAGGCTGGTGAAGAGATGACGTGGGACATATGAGATAGTTCTCTTTTCCCTACCCTCTTTACTTACCTTGGGGGCAATTCTATTAATTCTAGGAACGTTCTCATTCTAATGACAGTTTCAAACTGATATGTCAAAAATGACAATTAACAGTCCAATTATTATTAAGTTACTAGCTTCTGCCCGCGGCTTCGCCCGCGTAAAAAGAGCGATTATCCCAAGGGAACATATTACCGGGATAAAAAGTATGCTATATGTTAATCCAGGAAATGGTCTATCTATGTGCCAATTTTCATGCAAATCTGTTCAACGGTTTACGCGTGATTGAGTAACAAACATCCAAACATCTTCACAAACTTTCGCATTTATAATATTAGTAGGATCAGTGAAATAAGTGGTGGCACTGTTCGCGACTAGATTCTGACTGGCCTTCTGTTTCTCACAGATTTATTTACTTAGAGACAAAAACAGCAGTGCAATAATAAGTACACATAGGTTAGAACTTATTAATAAAGAGAAAAAAAATCACTACCTACTCACAATGTTATCCACATATTACCAAACAGAAGTACTACTTAGTTGTTAGGAAGAACGAAGATTTGCATAGATGATGAAACTAAGTCCTATAGGTTTAACACCCCTGCTTTATGCTTGCAATGACATAATTCTTAAACCCAGACCAACTGGTTTTCAAAATTAGTTGCATGGAAAAAACAGACAAGTGCAAATCAGACTTACACAGTAGTGTTAAATATTGTCCGATGGTACCACCGGACAATATTTAATCCTATATAAAAAAACACGCTGTATTTTTAACTTTTTTTTTTTAGAGCTGCCGTACAGATCGATCCGTCAAAGGTTAAGCTACGCTTGCAGCGGTCGGTCTGTGGATGGGTGATCATCAATTTCATACCTAGTTCCCTCCGTGCCTCGGAAAGCACGTAAAGCCGTTGGTCCCGGCTGTCATTCGTAGATTTTTGACAGTCGTTATGGGTAGTCAGAAGCCAGAAAGTCTGACAACCAGTCTTACTAAGGGCTATCGTGTTACCCAGTAGGTAACTGGGTTGTGGAGGTCCGATAGACAGTCGCTCCATGTAAAACACTGGTATTCAGCTGCATCTGGTTAGACTGGAAGCCGACCCCAATATAGTTGGGAAAAGGCTAGGCAGATGATGATAGTCATACACACTTTGTGTAAAAGGACAATGCCAGAAACTCTATAGAACTTTGCCCCACTCAATAAAAGTCATGTGCAATATGTAGCATCTTACTGTTTATTTATTGCTGATAACTAAACATTAGTCTTAGTGACTGTAGAACTTGCGGTTTCCGTTTAAATCTAAAAACAATAATGACATTGATTATAGGTTAAATTGTATTTTAGGTAAAATGAGTTTGAATTTTGTGGGTAGGTATTTCGTAATCCGCAAGTTCTAAAGAAAAACAATTTAGTATAGATAGGTTTTATATTCATTACAATTATTATCAGTAATTTACTTTTCTGTACATGGGTGGGGCAGGATCTGGCATTGTCATTTAAGGTGTCACAGAGTGCCTCCCAATTAGCACCCTCTGAGTGCAGAACTCGAAAAATGAAGGCCGTTTCTCGACGTATGTAGGTACCTTAATATTGTCTTTATTATTCTGCCGACAATTTCCTGATTTTACATCCGTGAAGCACTAATTTAATTAAGTACCAACATAAACACACATTGAAACAGGGATTCATAAAAAAGGGTTCAAAGTTCATTCAACACGTGTCTGCGCAAATAAATACAATAACAATATGTTCTAGCAGTTTTTATTTAGAAGCTCCGTACTCACATTCGGTTTTGCTCGATACTATTATTCGAAATCAAGTAAAAATCAGATCCGGAAAACGCACAACTTGGAAGGCTCGCTAAGAGTGGAATTAAATAAATATGTCCTTCACCAGCGCGTCGCCCTAAGCCGAGGTCTGTAGTGTACCCTACCGGGTGTGCCCTTAGCGTGTAGTCGCTTTGTTTGTTTAAAGTTTTTTGGCCTGATTGGAGACCTTAAATTTAAGGTAGCATCGGCGAGACGTCGAGCATGACTCGAGTATACGTACGCATGCTTCAAGTTCTTCTTTTATTAGTCTTACTAAATGCAGCTACTGCAACATTTATTGAATAGACATCTTTTAGCTCTAACTGTTCTGTGCAAACGTTTTTCTTTTTTTTTTAAGAATGACATCTCATTGGATTTCCTACGAGGTTGTCGGCTGCTTGACCGGCCTATCAATGGTGCCCTAAAGAGATTTTTTAGGCCTACAGGCACTACCGCATTTCTATCCGTGGGTGTCGTAAAAGGCGACAGAGGGATATTGACCAGGGCCTCAAGTCTGCTATTACAATAGTGTCAGAATGGTCTATCATTGATTTCAAAATTGTTGATGTTGACAAGTTTAGTAATCTACTAATATAATGGCGTCATTATGACTTTCCAATGGTCAACCTCTGACACGCCATTGAAAGAAACGATATAGAATGTAATCTCGTACAAAATGACAACTGAATGACTGACTTAGGTGGTAATTTGCTAAAATTTTGACAGTTCCTTTGATCAGTGACCTATCATTAGAACGTCATTGTGCAGTCATTGCTTTTAATTCGACCGACCAATGATCGACCATTATGAATTTAGCAGATTACGAACTTTTAGCAAAATGACAATGGGATTGTGTTGGAATGACGAAATTATAAAAATAGCAAACTTGGCCCCCCGAGGATGGGCAGCAGCGTCGTTCTGAGTACCATAACACCTACTGCGATCACTAACACGCATCGGCCATGTATGGCGATTACGGCTGACCCCACCTTGGGAGACCTATGCCCTGCAGTGGGCGTCTAAAGGTTGACATGATGATGAAGGTCTCCAGGCAGGACAAAATACTTATAAACTAAGCGACTACACGCAGCGCACCCCCAGGGACGCCCTAAGCCGAGGTACAGTACGGTCAACGTATCTTGGCGCGTCTGAAGTTAGCCGATTAGCTGCGCAGTAGACAATTTCGTTCCTAAAAGTTCCATTGCGCAGCCAACCAGCTAACTTCAGACGCGCCAAGATACGTTGACCGTATTGTACCTCGGCCTAGGGCGTCCCTGGGGGAATATCGCAATGGATAAATGCTAAATGTGTGAGCGAAAGTCCATGACGTGACTTTTACTCGACGTGTTTGCTCTATCAAGTAAAACCGGATGAAAGTACGGAGTAGTAAACTGATAATCAACTAAAATGCATCAGATATACAGTTGCAACTTTTATGCAAGATATTATGCATTGATTGCATGCAATTATTGGAATTCTCAACTGTATTTCTAAGGCCTTTCAGTTAATTATTAAATGAGCATATTGCACGTCTGATTATACAGGATGTGTTTTCTGTAAAACTAAAGTGAAAGTAAATATATAGGATGTTGAGTAAAACTAAAGTAAGGGTGTCCAGTGAAGACTAGAATTATACGGACTGTATTATAAAACTTTGCTGGTTTTCCAAAAAGGTCACGCTAAAGAACTAAGTCCCAAAATTCCCGTTAAATGCGCTCTGTTTTGAGTACCTACATATTTGCTTACAGTGCACAGTGTATCGTCGTGCATAATTTATAAATGGTCAGTTTATGTTAATTTTATTACTTACTATAATTAAGTTAGCACTGTAACTGTGGAAATTGTATACATACTAACAATTATGAAGCAGTTTCCGACACTCAGTGTGCTCGGTCTAATATAATGAAAGAGTCTTGTTTAATTAAACATTTTTTAAGTAATTAAAAAGATAATCCACGAGATTTCATTTAATTGGTATAATAAAAAATATATACAATTGTTTGAATTATAAAAACACTCGATTAGATTGACACTCCAGATTTTATAAAAATCTTTTCTAATATTATAAAGCTGAAGAGTTTGTTTGTTTGGTTGAACGCGCTAATCTCAGGATCTACTGGTTCCAATTGAAAAATTATGTTTGTGTTGGATAGACCATTTATCGACGAAGGCTATAGGCCCATGCGAAGCCGGGTCGGGTCGCTACTAATGGATAAAGTAAATCAGAAAATTCGAAAAACTAATGTGGCTAATACAATCATTCTTTCAATAATTCACTTCTGGGCATAGGCCACTCTCAAGTTTACGACATCTATAATAATCTACACCAATATTATAAAGAGGAAAGATTTGTATTTTTGTATGTTTGTAACGAATAAACACAAAAACTACTGGCCTGATTTCAAAAATTCTTTCACAAATAGAATGCCAAATTATCCCCGAGTAACATAGGCTATATTTATCAATTGCAAAAATTAGAGATCCTTGAGAACATTCACGAGGACGAAGTCGCGAGCAAAGTGCTTGTAGACAAAATATATTACTATACATTTAGCTTTACCGTCGACTTTGCCCGCGTCGATTTTTCTCCTAACTTATCTTTAACTTTTTGTCTATTTTTCTCCTAACTCCTAACTTATCTCTAACGTTTTGATATTGCCTATTATATATGGATGCTATAATATTGCCTATTATAGCATCCAGGGATAGGTGTAGCTTCCTTTTGAGTATTTTCGGAGATTGCGTGCCTCATCATACAAACTTGACCTCTATATAATATTAGTATAGCAACCAATATCGATACACTAAGAAATTCCTTTGCAATTTAAAAGGAAAACAAATGAGTTTATAAATGCAATAGCAGCATAATTCCGTACCGTTTTGCTTGTAATAACTGTGTAACGCTTCACAAGATCACTTATATTTACTATGTAATAAGAAACATTTACTGCAATTTAGAAATCATAAAATATTTTTTCGCGAAAATTTTTTGCTACGGAGGCCGCATTAAAAATAAAGAAATCACTTACCACTTCTTAGCAGTCCAGTTATCTCACTATTTCAATATTTTATCTGTAACACAAGCGTTCACGCGTCTTATGCGCATGAGTCTTCAAGAGACACTGGTTGGTAGAGCATCTTAGTTCACTGCTTTTGGAGATCCTTGCGTTGAGAGCTAAAACTCTATCAGTTTTAGCTTGGCAATTTTTAAAGGTTATTTTTAGCAAGTTTCTTGTCGAAATATTTGTTAGAGAAAGTATTACATGAACCACAGCTAACACAGTATTTATTTATATATACTTTATGCAACAAATCGTACCAAGGCCAACGTAAAAAAAGAACAAAATAATGACATAGATAAAGTAAAATGTACAAGTACAAAATAACTAAAATATGTGCAATATGTGTCTGTCTTTGTGTGCGTATATGTGTTTGTACACACACACACACACACACACACACACATATATATATATATATATATATATATATATATATATATATATATATATATGTGTGTGTGTGTGTGTGTATGTAGATAAGATTAAAAAATAACTAACTTTTACCCGCAATTTAAAATATAGCCTACTAGCTTTTGCCCGCGACTTCGTCCGCGTGGATGTCGGTTATAGACTTATAGTGGATGCAAGCGAAGTTGCGGATTAAAAAGTAGCCTATGTCCTCCCCCGGGGTTCAAGCTATTGTCATACCAAATTTCATCAAAATCGGTTCAGTCGTTTCATCGTGAAAGCGTAACAGACAGAGTTACTTTCGCATTTATATTTTTTATTTTTTTTTTATTTTTAATTATGAATAGTATGGATAACACTCAGGGATAACGTAGCTCCCTATTAGCCAAATTTCATTACAGTTGGTTCAGCCGGTTTAACGTGAAAGCGTAACAGACAGAGTTACTTTCGCATTTATAATATTAAAGTAGGTACGTACTTATTAAGTATGGAAGTATGGATTAGTATGGAAGTATAAATTAATGAAATCATCCATTTAACTATCTACGGATCCATGAACGCAGTTCGTTTATTTCCAAAGTAAATAAGTGGTTTGTAAGAATGGCGGATAGCTGTTGTCGTCACGATCAGATGACAGTTTGTTGAAATAACGCCGGTAAAGTTTGCACAATTTGGATAATCATCACCTTTGTACTAGTTTGCTTTTAGAATTTGCGGCCATTTTAATTTTTGTCTAGACATGCACAACCTTGTATTGTTTATTTGAATCCTGAAAATGGGTCACTGAACTTATCATTATGAACAACTTTTAATTTGGAAACAATTTTAAACCCGCGAAAATGCATCACCTGATAAATACTAAAATAGTTATCTAGGCGACCGCTCGGTATTTCTTTTTTGGTAAATTGTGTTTTTGAAGTTATACTTCTTTAGGCGCGTTATGAAAAAATGATGAGAGTGAAATTTTACGATTCGCGCATGCGCGCGCACAGCGTCACACAAAATTCTCACGGGAGTAATTGTAAACAACGCCATCTCTGACGTACATGCTGAACTACTTACTGCCGAATTCAAATTGTGCTTATATACTTTTTTAATAATGCCAAAGAAGTATAACTTCTCACGCTCGTACATAAGTACACGCACCCATTTTTTTAAAAATGAAACCTAACTATAGCTAGATCGATTTATCGCCCCGAAACCCCCTCCATACTACATTTCATGAAAATCGTTGGAGCAGTTTCAGAGATTCAGATTATATAATCTGAATCTCGGAAACTGCTCCAACATACACATTATAAAATTGTAAATCATAATTATTATATTTTTTGTATAAAAACACGATGCAAGTGGTTGGGTTCTACATAAATTTCATAACCACCTGTACGTAAAACCTTTTGTTCCTCATGTTTAACAAACACTTTGTATTTATAATTTAGCAAAAAAATACGGAACCACGAGATTCATAAAGTCCGACGGATCAACAAGTGATCGCTTGCGCAAGTTCGGTCATCATTGCTTTTTTGTAGCAATCTGATGTGTTTTGTTCATTTTTTGCACTGAAGGCAATTCATGTGCAACAACCATGTTGGTATTACAAAGTTTTCCTTCATATTTTGCCAAACAGTCAGCCTAATCCTCATTAAGCCTATAGGCGAAGCGAAGGAACCCATTGCAACCTCAGATCGAATCCGCTAGCGGTTAACTTTAGTATCTTGGACAGAATACCATAAGGTAGGTTTGAGCTCAGGGGGCCAAGTCTGCTATTTTTATAATTTCGTCATTCCAACACGATCCCATTGTCATTTTGCTAAAAGTTCGTAATCTGCTAAATTCATAATGGTCGATCATTGGTCGGTCGAATTAAAAGCAATGACTGCACAATGACGTTCTAATGGTAGGTCATTGATCAAAGGAACTGTCAGATTACCGCCTAAGTCAGTCATTCATTGGTCATTTTGTACGAGATTACCATTCTTTCAATGGCGTGTCAGTGGTTGATCAATAGAAAGTCATAATGACGCCATTTTATTAGTAGATTACCAAACTTGTCAAAATCAATAATTATGAAATCAATGATAGACCATTCTGACACTAATGTAATAGCAGACTTGAGGCCCAGATTGTGAAACAAAAGGCAGATAGACCGCGCGGAAGGGTTATTCCACTTTTCCCCCCTAAGAGAATCCCCCTCAGGGGGGAAATCTGGACCCAAATGTAAAAATCGTCCAGAAAGGCCCCTTGTCATTTTTAGTTATTCCACTTTTCCCCCCTGATAGAATCTTCCTAGGGGGGAAAAGTGTACCTTAATGTAAAAAACATCCAGAAATGCCCCTTTTTATTTTGGTTTATTCCACTTTTCCCCCCATGTTTCTAGTTTTAATTTGTACGTTCTATAAGTAAATAAAAAAAACAGTGATTCGACAATATAATAATTATATACTTAATCAGTCTTTTTTAACAGAATTTTTAATAAAATGTGATGAAGAGTAAAAATAATTGATAATAATAAATGTCTGTTACACTTTCACGACGAAACGGTTGAACCGGTGTTTTTTTTTTTGTTTCTTTTTTGCTTAATCCTGGATTTGGAGATAGAATACACTTTTTATCCCGATATTCCTTATCGCATCCAGATAACTTAAATAAACAAATAACAACAAGCTTGTCTGCCTATCTAAAGTAGTTCAAAGAATTGTATATAAATGTTATATTAGCTTTATTGACTATATCGACGAAGACCCGCTTGGCGGCCTTCTCCTTGTACCTCAGTAGGGATTTCTGGAAGGTGTGAAGGTGTGTTTCTAGACTCCAGTTCTTCCTCCTAAGGGGGATTATCAGGGGGGGAATTCTAAACTTCATTTTTTCGATTCCAGTTTTCCCACTCAAGGGGGATTATCAGGGGGGAATTCTAGACTTTTAAATTTATATTCCACTTATCCCCCCTAAGGAGGCTTTTAGGGGGGATTTGTGTAATAAGCCGCGCGGAACACTTAGAGTGAAGCCACCAAAGCAATACATATTCAAAAGCGAATCTGAGAATTTGAATATAAACAACCGCATCTGAGATTGCAAGGACTTCCAAAGTCATTACCGACCCTGAATTAATTAATTTGGAGCAACTATTTAGTCTTATTTTCCGGTTTTTAGCAGTCTGTTGTTTTTGATGTGCCACGTCGCCACGCTATATGATGGTATATACATATATATTATACAGTCTATATGCAGTAGTGTGTACGGTGTGGCGACGCGTCGCCATGCGCAATCGACTGTGCGATTACCGAAGTCACTGATTAAACGAATTAAGTAGTAGTTGAAATAAATTTGTAAATTTTTGTATTTAATGAAAATAAATGTTTATTCAATAAATAGTCATCGTTATCTGGAAAAAAAATCGTAATATTTTATTTTATCATTATGACATATTTAGTTCCTATCACAATCTGTTCTTTTCTGCATATTACTTTTACAAAATAATGTCGATGTTTCACATCTGCCAGGCGTCCCGTGACGGCTCATTATTTATTCATGTGTATCTACTTTTTCCGCTGAACGACAATATATGTGCAATAACCAAACACAAACGTAATGTAGGTACTTATTACAAAGTTTTCGGAACTTGTCTCTTTGTTGTAATAAAATTACTACTACTTTGATGTGACTTTAATAACTCAGTATTGATAAAGAAATCTGGAAAAGTACACACTTGCATGCAAATATCACAATAAAATGTATCGTAAATAATTAATGAAAAAATTGAAAAAAAAATTTTGACTCCTTGTAATTCAACAGGAGCTGCAGTTAGAAACCATACGTCATCCTCCGTACTTGCCAGCCTTGCTCCAACTGACTACCATTTTTTTCGTGATTTGGTTTTTCTACGTAGTAGAAAAAATCTTTCCAGGGCCTCAAGTCTGCTATTACAATAGTGTCAGTCATTGATTTCATAATTGTTGATTTTGACAAGTTTGGTAATCTACTAATATAATGGCGTCATTATGAAATTCAATGATATACCATTCTGACACTATTGTAATAGCAGACTTGAGGCCCAGGAGGCAGTACAAAATACTTTTACACAGTTTGTCGAATCTAGATCCCCAGAGTTCTATCGCAAAAGCATTGAACTTCCGATTAGATGGCAGTAAATAGACAATGAGGTTAAATATTTTGATTAAATAAATATTACTTACATCTTGGAAAAAACTAGTTTTCATTTTGCAGTATAAATCGGCATTTTCATACTTTATCCCATAAAATTGATTTATGAAAATATTCTACCCTTAAGGGTGGAAAATTAAGGGATGACTTAATTTGTTTGGTTTTACCGTATCTTAATTAATTTGAATGATAAGAATACTAAACGGCCCTGTTGGTCTAGTGGTCACTGATCCTGACTGCTAAGCCGGAGGTCGTGGGTTCGATTCCCACCCAGGACAAACTTTGTGTGATGAGCATGAGTGTTTGTTCTGTGTCTGGGTGTTTATCTATAATATGTATGTATTTATAAATTATATAAGTATGTATATCAGTTGTCTGGTTACCATAACACAAGCTCTGCTTAGCTTGGGACCAGATGACCGTGTGTGAGTTGTCCCAAGATATTTATTTTATTTATTTAAAGCGATTTAAAAACTACTTAAAAAAAAGACAACCGCCTTCAAAAACTAAAAAGTAAAAAAATAACTTTAATTTCGCAACTCGGCGGCGATTTTTGGTTTATGTATGAATGCCAGTTATTTTTTACAGGCTTACAATGATTCCTTTTTAGGATATTGGTAAAAATAAAAGGTTGTATGACTCTGCTACTAACTCCTTTGAGTGTGCTCATGCTATTACCACACCTTCGACACACATACAACATAACGTTTTAATTACCTACACTACTACCAAAATAACAGACCTGTACAAATACGTGCGTGTGTGTGCGTGACTACGCGCCGCGAGAACTAGAAGAGGTGCAAAACAGTGTTTCGGAGGGAGACGGCGCGTGTCGCTACTGTACGGTAGTACTAATAATACTGTGCTATTACATTATGAGCAGCATAATTTCTTCATAGTTCCAAGTATCAAGATAACCCTAATTACTTTTACATGTGCACTCATTATTTTTTCTTCTTTTAATGTTTCATGTATGTCTGTTATATTCTATGTATTCTTTTTTTATACAAAGTAGCATTTTAGTTGTCTTAAAAACGTGGTCAATGTATCCGCCATAAAATACCTCTAAACGTGATTAAATCAATTGTTGATATTATTAGGAAAATGTCTCCGACGGTCATAAGCCTGTAAAAGTATGAAGGAAAAATTGGAAAAGTGGGTTTTAAATACAAACTGCTTCATACTGAGTACAAATAATATTATTGCAATAGTAAGAAACACATTTTTGCACTACGGTGAATGAACTCTGATAAAGATGTTGCCGCTCCATTCCGCGCCGCCCTTAGAACACACGCTCGCTTTTTTTTTTTTTAATCTTTTTTTATTTAGGGGTTTTTATCTCAGATATCCCCCATCGTACCCTTTTACAAGATATCTTCATACAATTTTGATTTATCTTAAAATCTATCAATATAATGCTTATATATAACAACAACAACAAAAGAAAATTGAATCACTCAACAAGGGCTGTCATTAACTCACAATTTTTTTTTGTTTTCTCTGAACATGGTAAGGATAAAATTGACTGTATTAATCCTACATCTAATCTATTTAATTTTAGCTCAATCGTGAGTGATTCCCTTTCATCTTTATTTCGGACACAATCCATCAGCAAATGTTGTACATCCTCTACTTTATTGCACGCTGTGCAATTCGGAGATTCGTTCTTTTTCATAAGGAATGCAAACTTTGCTGATGGATAGTGTCCGGAGCATTAAAATTAATTTTACATATTTTCTACTAAAACTAGTACTATCAAATCAGGGTACTCGAGATGGTTGACCTTGAATACTTCTATACCAAATACCTTTATTTTGTGAAATATTGTTGAAGTATTGTTTCCAAGAATCAAAACATACTGTTTTAAATTGTGTTATGTATTCCCAATAATCGGGTATATAATTAATAAGGGTACCATCTACTGCGGCTGATTTAGATAACAGGTCAGCCTCTTCGTTACCACGTAGTCCTATGTGTGCTGGAACCCACACGCTCGCTTGTAACAGGGGGTTTCAAACTACATAACGCGTCACTCTTATTTTTAATTAAGTATCCAAAATGTTCATAAATATCATTTTTTTTAAATAAATGATTAATAATCATGGGGTTTATGAAGGGAGCTGCTGTTGTAAGGAGATTAAAATGCCACGGTTTCACACCATTTTTGTTCATCTTAGTTTTTTCATTGTTTTATTATAAAAAGGTTCTTATCATTACAATTATTAACCTACATTTTCTGTAAATGACTGGGGCAGGATCTGGAATTACCATTTACAGCTTTAACTTGAGCCCCCCCCCACACAACAAAACCGTGCCATAACCCAGACAATACTGATGTAATGTAGGTAATGAATCTGAAGTTGATGAAAGAAACGAATTGGGTTTTTGATATCACTATTAATTGACATACTTTTTATGATCTGTCAAACGCTATTGCTCCATAGATATTGTATGACAATAATAAAATGACGTCACGTTTTTGCCAAACGAATTGACTAACTATTAATAGATACATTTCAAAGCATCTAAAAATCTAATTTTATAATTAACTAGCTTTTGAACGCGACTTCGTCCGCGTGAATGTCGGTTATTGCGAATACAGACGAACTGATGAATTAAAAAGTAGCCTAGAGTTTAAGCTATTTATTTCATAACAAATGACAATGCCAGATCCTGCCCCACCCATGTACAGAAAAAGTAACCCATGTACAGAAAAGTAAATTAATGAAAATAATTGTAATGAATATAGAACCTTTCTATAGTAAATTGTTTTTCTTTAGAACTTGCGGATTACGAAATATCTACCCACAAAATACTAACTCATTTTACCTAAAATATAATTTAACCTATAATCAATGTCATTATTGTTTTTAGATTTAAACAGAAACCGCAAGTTCTACAGTCACTAAGACTAATGTTTAGTTATCAGCAATAAATAAACAGTAAGATGCTACATATTGCACATGACTTTTATTGAGTGGGGCAAAGTTCTATAGAGTTTCTGGCATTGTCCTTTAATCAAAATCGGTTCAGCCGTTTCATCGTGAAAGCGTAACATATTAGTAATTAGTATGGATTGAAAGTTAATCGGGTTTTCGGGATTAGTATTATACTTAGTTAAAGTTTATTTTTTAGAGAAATGATGACTTGTAATTATTGGGTAACTAGCGACCCGCCCCGGCTTCACACGGGGCGGCTCGCTAGTTCTCTTGAATCACTCTATCTATTGATGAAAACTGCATTAACATCCTTTGCGTAGTGTTAAACCACATCAATTACAATAATCAATCTAAGTAGTAATTGTTAAGACGCGGTCGCGGCACCATACTAGTCTAGGAATCGCTCAGTGTTTCATGTTAAGTTTAGAATCACAAATTAGTAGTGTGTGAACTTAAGAGCGCCCAACCCCATCGAGCGAACTTCGACGCGAGCGTGATTGATTTTTTTTGTTTCAACCAACGTAAAGCTCGAAAACAAACGAGTGAGTGAGAACGCGATAACATCACAGGAAAATTGGCGCGCGGAAATTTACGTGAACATCGCTATGGGCCTAGTGTGATTAATAAATAATGCTAAGATAAATACTGTAAAAATAATGTTATTCGAATTTTTCAATAACTTAACTAGGCCTCTACGAAAGCGGTTTTGAATTTTTCGTATTATTTATATACAAAGTTGCGCTAAAATTTGCTTAAATACTCGAATGTTTAGAGGGTCCTAACTTTCAAACCAACTTTTTTTATGGAATTCTGGCTTCGTACAGGCGTAGGTAATAACAAAACGAATTAATATCATCCTGATTTTCTAAAATACCTACAACCATAAATAGAGGAGTAATCACCTGTCGCCGTTTGTATGGAAGATTGACCGGCTTGAACAGCCTTTAAGGAGTTGATTTCTCTTCATCCCGTATCCCAATTATGCGCCCACAGTACATAGCGATGTCTGATCAGAATCCTACGTTAGAGGATTCGAAGATATAAGTATATAGACAGCGGGAGCGACTTTGTTTTATACTATGTATAGAAGACGCTCAGATTATGAAACAAAAGGCAGATAGACCGCGCGGAACATTGAGAGTGAAGCCAAAAAAGCAAATACAAATTAAAAAATGAAAATGTAACGCGCTTCGTGCTGTGACGTGCTGACACGAGTCAGTATAGGACAAAACGCCGCCTCTTTAAAAAGAACAAATACAAAGTCAAAAGCGAATACAATCACAAGATTGTAGGCATTTGCTTTTGAACTTGTATTTGCTTTGGTGGCTTCACTCTCAGTGTTCCGCGCGGTCTATCTGCCTTTTGTTTCATAATCTGAGGAAGATGGTGTCAAAAACCCAATTATTATTATACACTGCATAGACCACCGTGACGCAACGATGACCACTGTGATGTACAGAGGACAGCACATCAAGCTACAACAATCTGTCAAATTTCTTTGATAGATTTTCAACTTTATTACAAAACTAGCTTCTGCCCGCGACTTCGTACGCGGATCCTGTTGCTTATGCCAGCGACAACGGGGTCGGCAAAATCGAAGATCTGAAACGTCTGATGTCGAATTCTAAGAGCCCGGGGACGGGAAAACAACGGGATGCGCGAGTTGATTCGAGACGTTCAAAAAGTACCTACAATATTGAATCATAGTCAATCATAGGAGTATACGTAAATGAACTCCGTTCCTTATCAACCCAAGGAAGGTCAACATGACCTTCGGCTATATCTTGAGACACATGCGATCCTTCAGATGATATCGACATTCTGTTCAGAGAATGTCGAACGTTCGTTGCGCTCTTCTTCTGTCTCTTTATGCCGTACTCCAGCAATTCTTTTTCTCTCACTTTCTAACTGATTATGAATATTTTGTTGTGTGCGTGATCGGGACAATCTATACTAATATTATAAAGCTGAAGAGTTTGTTTGTTTGGTTGGTTGAACGCGCTAATCTCAGGATCTACTGGTTCGAATTAAAAAAATCTTTTTGTGTTGGATAGTCCATTTACCGAGGAAGGCTATAGGCCCATGCGAAGCTGGGTCGGGTCGCTAGTGTGTGATAATCTCGATCAGCAGTTAGTCGTGCATCACGTTCATCATTCGGTTCAAAAGACTTGTTAGTAGATGTGCGAATACGCTGAGAACTCAAGCGTGATTTTGTATCGGTTCTGATTCGCGAGACAATGCATGTCGCTCACAATCAGCGGACAGTCGCGCATCACGTTCCGCACTTGTCTCTAGAGACCTAGAAGCAGATGCGTAGATACGCTGAGAACTCAAGCGCAATTCTCTATCCGTGAACGTATCCGACTCGCGAGACAATGTATGACGTTCACGATCAGCGGTCAGTCGCGCATCATATTCTTCACTGGTCTCTAGAGACCTAGATGTAGATGCGTAAATACGCTGAGAACGTAGGCGTGCTTCGCGATCTGAAGAGGTTTCCACGGCAGGTTGCAGCCTGATGTTCTCGAACAGCATCAAGTCTCTCCTGACGCTCTTCGGTAGATTCTTGGGATCTTATGATCCTCAATCTTTTAGCTCCTTTGGAACATTGGGAAAGATTTGACCTCTTTCTAGGCATGGTTATAGTTTTATTGTAAAGATACCTGATCAATTAAAATCTAAGTGACTGCTCCCCTGCGTTACCGGGCAGGCTACCGTGTCACGAAGATAAATGGAAAAGGAAATTAAACACCCATATAACATAACCCCGAAGGCATATTTATTCGATAAAATAAAAAAATAAAATGGGAATTTCAGCCAGTAGAGTCAAATTTTCAATGATATACCATCGTCATCAAAAATCAGTCCTAAACTGTTACCGCCTTCACCGCGTGAAGGTACTCCCAGCTTATGTTATTTTATAAGATACAGTGAAATTAGTGATAGCTTTGATTTTAACATCAGATGTTTCTGATCTTCGATTTTTATAAGTCAACAGGAAATGCCCATCAGACCGAACAACTTTTGCTAAGACGTCATTCCTATATGTGTCAGGGTGTAGCTGGGCTCTTGGAGTTCCACATCAGGTGTTCCAGATCTTCAAATTTATTTTCTCAGCAAAAAATGCTCATCACGTGGAACAATTTTTGCTATGGTACCATTTTTGAATCTCTTATAGTTTAGCTGGTCTGTCCGTCTGTTGCGGTTCTGCATCAGGTGTTCAAGTTTCCAAGATAAATTATAGCCTATATGTTGCCCAGACTTAATACCTATACAACAAAAGAAAAATCATTCAAATCCGCCCAGTAGTTCCGAAGATTAGCGTGTACAAACAAACAGACAAACAAACAGAATTTTTTTTTTGCATTCGTGCTCTATTACTGTTCCTTAACACCCCTCAATTTTTTTTTTTAATATATTCAATGTACAGACACAGTTTTGTTACTGTTTTATTATATGTATTGACGATAAGGTGCGATTGAAATGGGAAAATTGGACAGTTTGGTATGGCTTGATGTGCTGGCGTCTGTACTTCGATATGTTATACATATATATAATATGTGGGGACATTTTCACACACGGCCATCTGACCCCAAACTAGGGAGACCCTGTACTATGGGTGTCAGACAGCTGATATACATACACAAATACTTTTTTTTTTTTGTAAATACATACATATATAGATAAACAACACCCAGACACAAGGCAAACACAAGTGATCATCACACAAATGTTTACCCTGGGCGGGAATCGAACCCGCAACACGCTGCGCAGCAGTCGATCGCTCAGCCACTGCGCCAACCGTGTCGTCTAACGTAATAACGCAGCTATGCACTTCATGGTTGCATTATTATTACAATGTAACCGATAACCTACTAAACCAACCGACCAAGTGGAATCGGATGCGCGCGCACAAGAACGGGTTCTTACCACTGTTCATTATTTAACACGTTTCTTGTGTGGGAACCCCTTTCATTAGGGTTCCATACCTTAAAAGGAAAAAACGGAACCCATAGAGGATCACTTTGTTGTTCGTCTGTCTGTCAAGACCCTTTATATCTGGAACGCGCGGAGGTATCGAGTTGAAATTAAAACCATATACCCAAATCTACGGTCCCTTGATGCTGTAAAAAAATCAACCCTCTATGTTAACGTGAAAAAAAGATACGGCCGTTTATGTCGCAAAAAACGCATTTATAATATTATTAAGTAGATTAAAGTATGGATAGTAGGTATGGATTACTATAGAAGTGTGGATATGTACCTACCAATATGTACGGAACCCTCGGTGGGCGAGTCTGACTCGCACTTGTCCGGTTTTTTTCAACTTTATTTTATTTTTATATACGTCATAGTAATACGAAGTCTGTGAAAATTTGTTGTCTCTTGGGACCTATTACGGTTTAAAAGGTATAGGGTCCCATTTGGCACCCTTTGCGGAACCCTAAAAAACTTAAAGACTTAAGTCAAAAGTTACTCTTAATAACGTGGATAATTAAAAATTCCAATGACGCAGAATACGTTACAGATACGTCAATATGGTTTCGCCAAAACTTCATATTTTTTTGTTTTATATCTGTGCACGTTTATTTACACTGTTTCGCCATTGCGCCATTGACGTCATTTGGTGCATACTTCTTTTTTGCGGCCGCCTCTTTATACAAGCTGGCTTTTAATTCACTTTGGGATTGATGAGCAACTTTCACAATGGGACCAACTCTAAAATATGAAAAAAAGCTGTTCCGTACCTATTTTTTTTATCGTATTTTAATGTAGGTACGGAACAACTGATGTTCTTGTCATATTTCAGAGTTGGTCCCATTGTGAAAGTTGCTCATTTTTATGAGTCCTTTCACCGCCTGAAATATTGCCAATGAATTAATTGTCAGCCTGTATATAAAAAGAACCTGCTTGACTGAAGTTTCAAAAACTCCGGTCCTCTTGTTGCCCTCCTCGAGCGATACCCTATGCCGAGGTCGGTACCCCACAGAGGGTGCCCTTGGCGTGTACCTAGTCACTAAGTTAATGAGTTTTTTGCTTTGCTTGGAGGGGCTAAATTCTTTTTAAGGGGGTACCGAGCAAAATCATTCAAAACAGTCGTCACTGTTAAAGTGATATAATCAATACTTTTACCATAATTGCCATAAAAAATATGTAATGAATACCACAGTGAATGTGTTAACCGATTATCGTTGGCAAAAAATAAGAATACTGTTTAATTTAATAAACAAAAATACGTAAAGTTGTACAAAAATCTTTAAAAAAATCTCGTATTTAGTTGAGTTTTGTTAGTAAACTGTATTTTTTTTTCACAAACTTGAATTCATATTAATCTTTAACATTCATACTACAATTTGTAGTTTTTACATTTTCGAAATGTCGCTTAGTTATTTTATTATAAATTTTTCGCGCTGTTTTGAATCATACGCAACGTATGTATGTATGATTCAAAACAGCGCGTCAATTAAAACAAAAATTAATAATAAAATAACTAAGCGACATTTCGAAAATGTAAAAACTACAAATTGTAGTATGAATGTTAAAGATTAATATGAATTCAAGTTTGTGAAAAAAAAATACAGTTTACTAACAAAACTCAACTAAATACGAGATTTTTTTAAAGATTTTTGTACAACTTTACGTATTTTTGTTTATTAAATTAAACAGTATTCTTATTTTTTGCCAACGATAATCGCTTAACACATTCACTGTGGTATTCATTACATATTTTTTATGGCAATTATGGTAAAAGTATTGATTATATCACTTTAACAGTGACAACTGTTTTGAATGATTTTGCTCGGTACCCCCTTAATTAAGGCACGACAGGAATTTTTTACTTTTTTTTTTTGGTACGGGGTTGAAGATCTATCCTAGGTTGACTACTAGAAGCCATTACGAAAAGTTATACTGATTGAGCATCGTTCTCTCCAAAGCACGCTGAGCAACCTTGAATTTGTGGACCAGGCCCACGGTGAGTATCCACGTTTCGGCTCCAGTTATTACGGGAAGGACGTACTGGCAGTAGTGGGTAAATGAAATCAAACATCGAATTTAAACATCTACATTTTAATTATGTATCTTAAAGAATACAAATTTGTGGATTCCTATAATTAACTTGTAACTGCATACTTATTACGTTTGAGTCTTGCAACTTAGGCAGACTCAGCGTACCTATGATAAATGTAAGATAGGTATAATATTACATACTTAATATAAATACTACAATACGGGCTAGGGTTGTGGACGTTTTAAGACAAGTTTAATATAAGGATGCACATTCTCCAAAAACAAAAAAATAAAACTAATGGTTTATAAAATCAGTGAAAAAGATATTTTAAATTATGTTATTTTCCTTGAATTTTGTTTAAAGTAAAAACAAATGTTTTTTTAGTACTTGAATTTTCTTTTTTATAAATGATTAATCAAATAAATATTCAAATCCAACGCGCGTTGTGTACCCTCTAAACATATCTTTATTTAGTCGCTAAATGTAACTAGAATTACTAGGTACTTTAATTTATCGATCTACATAAAATAAGATTTTCTAATTCAATAAAAAAGACATGCGATTTTGAAAAAAATAATACGCATCTTTTATTATTACAATAGTAAAATGATTTAAGCTTAAACTAGTATTCTAAGTGCTATAATTAAAGGCCTTCATATTCTGTATTAACAAATGATAGACGACAAAATTTACAAATAATAAATTCCTTATTTAAAAAATAAAATAATCTATTATAATATACTTAAATAAAAATAGAACTACTTTTTCTTGATAAAAATATAATCATTTTGGAGCAAATGAAACTAATATTACCGTTATATTTTAAAAAGCCATGTCTTTTATTTAAATAATTGTTTTCATTATTGCCTAACTGGAAAAAGGTTAATATTTTTTTTAAGAAATATAGAATTTGAGTAATAAATAATTCGTGATGTTTTAATTAGTAATATGGCAAGAAAAAATATTAGCCTAGATTATTATTTTATGCTTATTTGTAAAGCTATTTCTATACCAAAACTCTGTTCTGTACTATTCACCCATATACAGGTTTTTTTTTAATAAACAGGAGTTAAGTTTTTAATTTAGAATTTAAGAACTGTTTCATGATCGTCATGCAGTTTGACCCCCAAGATTACAAAAACAATAAAAAAAAATAGATTCATAATTTTATTTTACCAATAAAACTAAATGTGATATAATTTTTATAACTGAAATTCTAAAATTAAATTGACATTAAGAATTCCCTTTGAGGTTATTATGAATCCTTCGTTAGGTAATAAATTATTATTCTCTCTTTATTTTTTAATATTACTCAGATAAGTTTGTTTATAATCTGAGTTTTTAATTTTGTAGATATTGAATAGATATTAAATATAGACATGACCAACGATTTACTTAAAATATAAATAATTGTATATAATTATATTATTTTACGTTATAATAGGTAATGTCATCATTAGACTGGGAAGTTTAGCAGATTTACAAAACCACAAAATGACACTGAGATTCTGTGAAAATAATAGTTTTTTAATCATTGACAGCTTTTTAATTATAAGTATAAATAAAAATTATGTTATGGCGTCTATGCTTCGCAAAATAAATTTTACGTTTTATAGATATGACATTTTTTTTGTATAATATTGATGATTATTTATGAAAGTATTTAATGGATCTGAGAGAGGCTTTTGTGATATTTTAATCTGTTTAACAAATTAATACTTATTACTAATTAAGTACTGGTTTGGAATGCATATATACTATATCTACGTATAATTGGAATTATTTTAATTAGTTGAGAAAAAAAATCACTAGTATTGCGTCATGCGTGCACTGGGAAATAATTGGGTTGGGATTACAGAAAATAATATTTTTTTGTGTCAAAAACGAATTCATTGTGAAATACGTTAATAAAACATGCCGTGACTGTACTCAATTAATGTCTTCTCAAACAAATAGTATTTATATTAACAAATCCTTCTGTTATGATAATTATATGGCTCACCCATGGTTCAAAAATAAAAAATAATTTCATATCTGAGTATTTAACTTACATAATTTCAAACAATACAACTTAAAACTATTCAAAAAATAATAATTAAAAACTACAAAATAAAGCTGCAAAAATACTTAAAATAATAGTAAAATAAATTCTTTATTACAAAAAGATCCTATTATGTACTAAAAATAATAATAGTAGCTACCACCATTTCTAGTTTAATATGTATAAAAAAATAATTAATAAAAAAAAAAATCCAATTCCTTTAAATACTAAATTCAAAATTGTAACTTATTTTTAATTTATGCGTTTGTCTAAGTCGGTAAAACTTTAGATAAATACCGCATTTAATGTGTTTTCTTATAACAAAATAAATGTTATAAATCGTTTCTCATTTTGTGATGTTATAAAGTGGTATTTGGCATTACAATATCTTTAAAAATACGTTAATTGTCTGTCAGATTTTTTATAGTCACTCGTTAAAACGTCAGTTATTAAAATAGTCAAAATGTCCCGTTTAGATTGTGACAGGGAAGCACGGTAGGCTTAATCCAAATAATACAAAAAAAAAAAAACGAAAAAATAACGAAGATGGAATGAAGGTGAAACGAAGCGAAATCGTTATTATTCAAATAATAATAGTAAATGTCAAAATATTCATGTCATGATTCATAAAATAATAATGTAAATATTTTTACATGGAAATAATTAGCTGTTAATTCAGCATTGTCTTAGACTCGATTGTAGCCCCAAATGATTTTAAAGGCTATAAAAATGAGCGTTATTTCTATATTAGGACGGATAATAATTACATAATTGCACTTATGGAATGTGTAATATCATAATTATAGAATTTTTCACTATTCATATACTAATAGTACTAAAATACTTAATAATAGGTAATACATATAATTGTGTAATAATTTGACCTTATGAATAAACGTTTAAAAGTCACCGCCATCGAAAGAAAAAAAAATGTATATCCCAATAAAATAATCATAATTAAAACATGTTAAAGATACAAAAATATTGAGCGAAGACAAAACAGATAATATATGACACAGTCTAAAGATTGAGATTTTTTTTTTCGTCGAGAGAACGGAGGATTGTCATGCCCTCTTACCGACCAGAACCCCATAGTTCCTCCTGTTACCATGAGCCAAATAATCGCTTGACGCATCATTTGCGCCCCCTACTAGACAAAGTCTGAAATTAACTCGCCTGAAACACAGGATTACCTAGTTCAGACATGCATGACTTAAAAATATGATTTACATGTAAGCAAGACTGTATTCATTAAATATCTTGTAACAAATTTCTGAATAAATAAATACATATAACATTTTTGAATAATTGAATAAATTATTATTATTAGATTATTAAACATTTATTTATAAGGTTGCAATGGTGTATAATCTCTTACTCTTAAAGTAGTCTGTGACGTTTAGTTGTGACAATCTCTGTGGATGCGAATGTTGTACTCGATGAAAGGTACCTTATGTTCGTGCATTTGGTAGCACAGGTCCTGAAAAAGAAATATGTGAAGATACAGTACGATTCAAACATTATGGCGGCTCTGAACACGAGTCGAGTGGCTGCGCAGTAACAATTTCACGTGTCAGCGGGGGTGAGGGGCGGGGTTCTGCGCAGTCAGTAGCGCACTTCACTTGAAATAATCAAACTGTACTTATTTTAGGGCTGAGCCACAAAGTACGTAAGGCTGCGGCGCGCCCGAGCAGAGAGACCACTCAGAAGAAACCGCTATTTTTTGCACGCACACATTGACATTCGTTCATAGGCATTCTCAAGACAGTTTCGAGCAGACTTCAGTCTCGACTGTCACGTGTTGTCTAAATGAATAAATGAAAGACATTGACATTTAATGGAAAACACGGAAAAAGGAAAATTTTGTTTTAAAAAAATTGCAAAGAATTCCGACCAGTGTCAATAAAATTTCATATTGTCACAAATAAAACCTACAGAGTCAATACAGTAGCAGCCCTAGTGAGTCTGGCAAGTTTAGGTAATTCTTTTTGAATATGGCGGGAGCGGTCCTTCTATAACTTTTTTATTTTGTGCAGCTACCTCAGTATGGTGACGTGACGCGAGAGCTCACTGATACGTCAACTTGTGACAACTGTCACCCCTCCCGCACCGCGCAGCTACCTCAGTGTCGTGACGTGACGCGAGAGCTCACTGATACGTCAACTTGTGACAACTGTCACCCCTCCCGCACCGCGCAGCTACCTCAGTGTTGTGACGTGACGCGAGAGCTCACTGATACGTCAACTTGTGACAACTGTCACCCTTCCCGAACCGCGCAGCTACCTCGGGAACGCTCTCAGTTAAGGCGACGATATACGACTTTTACAGATTTTAAACTGACAATCACGTCAAAATGTGCATTGTAAATGATTTGAAAAAAATATATGTTAAACTAGAACATTCTCTTAATCACTTAATAAGTGAATATTTTTAATTATATTCATATTATATAGTTTAATTAATACGTGAAGTTGTGTCTGACGCGGACAAAACATTGATAATCACACAAAATCTACCAAGTATAATTAAACGAAACTTACACCATCCTACAGACAATTTTATTATCTATCTTTTAGTATACGCCTTTTTTTTAATTTTGAAAGAATACTACTTTTATTTAATTTTTTCGACTAAACTTTGAGAGTTCTGGACGCAAAACTGATGCAGAACGGACGCAGTCTGCGTCCAAAACTTTCAAAATTTAGTCGAAAAAATTAAATAAAAGTAGTATTCTTTCAAAATTAAAAAAAAGGCGTATACTAAAAGATAGATAATAAAATTGTCTGTAAGATAGTGTAAGTTTCGGATAATTATACCTGGTAGATTTTGTGTGATTGTCAATGTTTTGTCCGCGTCAGACACAACTTCACGAGTTAATTAAACTGTTTAATATGAACTTAATCAAAAATATCCACTTTCTATATGATTAAGAGAATGTTCTAGTTTAACATATATTTTTATCAAATCATTTACACTGCACATTTTGACGTGATTGTCAGTTTAAAATATGTGAAAGTCGTATATCGTCGCCTTAAGAGGTCGGGCAGTAGTAGCTAGAAGCTATTTTGCAGTTCAAGAAGAGATAAACTACCATCAACAACCATCATCATTATATTAATAATACCAACTTTTACCCTATTAGGAAACATCATCTTCAGGGGCAGGAAACTGGCTCTGACCCTCAGCATCCTGTCCACATTGCACTCCAGCGCCATCTTGATGCTCCAGGTGTCATCAGCCAGGGCTGGCTTTGGAGGCTCCTTGGTGGACTGGCAGGATTTGGAGGAGTCGTAGTTGCATTGCAGGTCACAGAGGCGGAACTCCTTGATTTTTAAGGACCTGTTGGGGAGAGAAGGTGGCGTTAAAATATCTTTAGTAATCTCAAAGTCAGAGTCAAAGGCAAAGTCAGAGTCAGAGCCAAATTCCTTTAAACACTTTTAAAGTTTTGAACGTCATTCACAAGATAAAATAATTGAATCTAGTTATCCCTTTCAAAACGTGGTTTCGTATGGAAAAGAAGGTGCAAGAAACTCCATACTTCTCTTAATATCATCTTCTCTCCATACTGATTTTAAAATAAACTAACGCTCGCGGCTTCGCCCGCTTGACAAATTATATACTAAAACATTCCTCTTGAATCACTCCATCTATTAAAAAATCCACATCTAAATCCATTGCGCAGTTTTAAAGATCTCAGCATACATAGGAACAGACAGACGCGGCGGGGGACTCTCTTTTATAATATGTAGTGATAGTGATGGTTTATAATATTTTGTATGCAGCAATTATAAGGACGTGTTCACGTGAAAACGATGTACCTTGCATTAAAACCATAAATAAATAATAATAATATGTGGGGACATTTTCACACACGGCCATCTGACCCCAAACTAGGGAGACCCTGTACTAATTACATTAGAATATTTACAAAGAATTACAAAATAATTAAGAAATAAGTAGTAGTAATGGGATTATTAAGGGGAGTAAGTGTCCTTACAGTTGGTAGAAAAAAATTACCCTTCAAAAGTGTAAATAAAGCATCGAGAGTTCGATTTAAAGAGTGAAAGAGAGAGAAAAGTTCTCGGTCCGATAACGGGTTGGGCAAAGTTTTAATATGTTTACAAAGAAAATTAACAACATTACCTCACTGGGATTCAGATTGTTTTATGGCTGGTAAACGGTTATTGGATCACTCTCTAAACAAGAGACTAATAAAACTGGCGAAATATTGGTGTTATAAACAACTTTGCCTACTGTCAACAGCAGGCAAAGTTGTTGTAAGTTGTATTTGTAACTACAAATATCACGCGTATATGTAAAAACCAAGAAGCTTTCAATTAACGAAAGAGGCAGCATTTTCTGCCGCGAAAAGACACACAGCTTCAAGATCTATAAAACGATTTCAATTCACTCTTTACCCATAAGAGTCTTGATGAAAAACCAATTCTTACCTGAATGTTAGGTCGACGTGCTTATGACTGAGGCAGTGCGACAGCGGCACTGTGTACGTGAAGTTGTGTAAATTGTTATCACAGACGTACTCGCTGAAGAGAGAGGAGTTTATGATAGACTTGCTTGAGATACCTACGCGGACTGTGTCGCATTCTGGAAAACGAATATTGACGTTAGGGCTGCAGGCTTTTTTAATAATGGACGGCTTACTAGTATAGTAAACAACATATTTTAAAATTAGTACAACTAACAAAAACCCTTTATGATTTTTCTTTTATAAGAATACTTTTCACTATAGGATTTAACTTAAACATTCTGTGGTAGTGTAGATAAAATGTAAGAGTATTTAATAAGCTAAGAGATAAAGTTACAACAAAAACTCAATTCAGAAGATTTAATAATAAGTCACGCACAAATTATTATAAAGGTTAGTTTAATTAAATATCACAAAACAAATCTCGTAAGTGAAAATAAGAACCTAAGTATTTATAAATGAATTTTAACTCACCATGAGACCCACTACTCTCATGCGAATGCTCGCTCAAATTCATTTCCTCGGAACTGCTTTTCAATTCCTCTCTAGTCTCCCTCTTAGCTCTGACATCTCTTTTCATCCTACTCCCATTATCGGTCCCATTTTGTTTAGTAGGATCCAAATAATTTGCCATAATCTCCTCGTGCGTTTTGAACGAATCGTTTTCATTGTTTCTTAACGATTCGGATTCTGTTTTTAAAGTATCTGTGTTGTTCTTTTCTGCGATTACTGGTATGTTGGGTAGTTTGTCTCTTGGGCTAAGCTCTAAGGGTCTTATGAACGTGTCATTTATTTCCTTATCTGGTTTTGACCTTTCTAAAGGCTCATGGTTGTCGTAAGTTTGTGGGGGGTCGAGGCCGCATGGTGACTGGAATAATAAAACATGATTTAATTGCCATAATAAAATACTTATACAGAGTGTTATGTCAAACGATGGACAATAATGGACATACTTTTTTCTTATCTTTTTTACTATTGGAGAAATATTGAAAACGCAAATAAATCAAGTGTTTTCAGCATTTTGTCGAGTTATGTGAACACTAACTGTATGAAACTAAAGATATTTACGCGATTTTTAAGGTTGCTTCGATAATAAAAATTGTTCATTTTTATGAGTATTAATCTCCTTTATAGTAGGGCCATCGGTCATTGTAACAAAATATATAAAGAAAAGGTTCACCTAGTTCATACGGGCAAAAATGCTACAATTTCCACATTTGTCGACAACATTTAATTGTGACAATATTATCTTACCAGCAATGATCTGATCCATGATGTGATTTTGATAATATCCTTTTGAGGCAGCGTGTAAATAATTTCAAGAATAAAATATGACATCAAAGACTACAAACAGAATATGCCGACATCATCAGCAAAGAGGTTCAGGTTACCTTTATGTGTTAGATTTCTTACCTGACATTCAGGATCCAATTCGTTATTAGTGTTGGCTGCAAAAGAGCACCCACCACCGATGACGTCAGCAATTCTCGAAAGAGATATAGGACGCTCGGTTTGAAGTGATTGTAGCGTAGGTACCGTGTCTGTGAAAAGTAGAATATCTATGTTAACAGGAGAATATGATGTTATAATATTAATAGGGCTCTTTAATGTATGCGTTTGTTGCCAGACTTCTGCGGCGTCGCAGTGATGCGGGTGTTTGTACTCCACACGGGCGTGTGACTTTTTCCATAAAGTAGAAGTGTAACGTTTGTAGTCCAACCATCTAGTGCGGCTTCAACTGTTTGAACAAAACTCCACAGTCTGTGTGCAGACCGACATTTGCAGCACTCTGGCGCCGCAGAGTCCGGAACCGAACGATTAAATTGAAAGCACCCTTACAAAAGTACTTTTGTTTAAATTTGGCACGCAAAAGCACTTGTTATGACAAGTGCAATGAATTGCCCAATAGTCGGATAAAACCAGCATTTAGAAGTAGATTGGGTAGGTTAAATTTAATAAGAGAATGAAGGGGAATTGGCAAATTCAAGAAATTTAGAGACGGATATTAAAAAATATATCAGAAAGGGACTTTCTAGGATCTATACTTATCTTATTGGTGTTTTAAAAATGCTGCCTAATCATATGCAAATTATCCATTTCAACTTTGCCCATTCGGTTGGCAATCAAAATGGGCAAAGTTGAAATGCCTCAAAATTACTTTTCGTAACCACTTTCTAGCATGAACTATAATTATAAATTAGTATAGATGACAATATTAGGAACTTACTTATAAGATTACTGCCATAGTTCTTAGTAGGATGTGGAGAAGTGGATATCGTATGAGGTGATTCTGTAGGCGCTGTAGTTATGTATTCCTGAGTAGTCTTGTGAGGTCCTTTCTCTGAAACATAAAGTGTCGGTCAGTGGATTGACCGTCCCACTAAGTTTGATGGGCAGTATACGCAGTTTACGGCTATGTATGGTGTGTCTTTTTACTTTCCGTATAAACTCACCTTTTGCAGTTTTCTTTGATGCCGTGTGTTGTGATGATTTTATATTCTGAAACAAAAGAATATGGCTTGTTTTAGTAAGATATTTTTTAGTAATGCCAACATTACCAAATGAAGCAATATTTCTGGCTGTGTCAACATTGCCATTTATGTCAACATTGGTGCAAATTCTGTTGTGGACGACCTAAACTTATTTTAAGCTATACATATCTCTTTCTCTCCAATAAAAAAAAACATATATTAATAAGAGTTGTCAATTTAAGTTGATTTGAAATGTTCATACAATTCTAGTTGTCATGTCAGAACGTATTGATTAAAAAAACACGGCGAAGTTAAAAACCAAAAACTAATATGACATTTCTAACTTAGTTCGTAACTGTCGCCGTCCTTTTCTTCTTCAACCTTTTTTCTTTTTTTCGCAACTTAAATATTTTTTTAACAGACAAATGCTACTGTACCACTGACGAATTTCTTGTTGACAACATTTCTTGTGACTGATCGTGATTTTTAATTTCAAAATGTAATTAATTTCTAAAGATTTTGAATTTAATAGCATTGTACTATGTATTTTAATATTATAAATGTCTAATATTGTTAAATTATACGAAATTATTATGTGAAATTGCTATTTTTGTGTATGGGTAGATTTTTGAGTTTCTGTAAAAATCTGTACGATCTGTTATCACCAGAAATCGCACAAATAAATACTTTGACTGGGAAAATCTGAAAAACGAGTAGGTAGCAGTGTAACAGCTTCACTGCGGTCCCCAAGACACCTGCCAAGCGTGGACTACGGCAACCCCACCCCCCACAATTTTGTGGCCTTCTATGAGGGAGGCCTTTGTCTAACAGTGCACGTCTTCCGGCTGATGATGATGGTGAATATAGGCAGCGATTACCACTTAAGGCGCTTCCCTGACCAAATAACCTAGAACACTCGTTTCCTCTCTGTAGCAGAATCAGAAATCGCACAAATTTTGGAATTATTGTTATAAAAAAAGAGAAGCGATCTTTTAAAATAAAATAAAACGTGAATTATATCGATTTTAAAAATATATATCCATTAGTATAATCCTCATATGAATACAATGTCAACATTAGCAAAAGATAGAATACATGTTATCAATTATTTTAGTAATTTTTTTCTATTTTTCCAGGGGCATTTAAGTGTATTTAGGACACATAATGATCGAAAAAATAAGAAGGTGGAATGTGATGATAGGATATTGAATATTAATAATGTGCTTTTAGATGTAGTTTATTTCTCTTGATTAATGAGTTAATAGCCCCTGATTAACGAAGAAAAACGCACTCTCGTAAGGTTTTGGTCGGGGTAGCGCCTTAAGGACACTAATTACCTGTATCTGGTTGGGATCCAGGTGTGTCCTATGCGTAGGCGGTTCATTATTCAACTTGCTGTAGTGTGGGTAGTGAAGTTTATCTTGAACACGAATCTCTTTCATTGATATTAGCTCTTGATGCTCTCGGAAATATAGAGCCGACATTACGACGAGGCTGAAATAAAAAATACGTTGTACTTATACACACAACCTCTTTGCTCTTCTTCAACCGCCTGACCAGTCGATTTACTTACCCGATGCCTGATGAAGGCATAAGGGTAGAATAGAAAGCTCGGCTAGAATAAACTAGATTCCCTAACATGACGTTTAAAAGTGCCTTTTAATGGTTTAATTGAAAAAAATGATTTGACTTTGAGTTTGGCTGCGCGCGCACTTCTAACCGACTTGTCAGAGATCCCGTCAGTTGTTTTTCTAGCTGAGCTATCTATCTTGTGATGAATAATATATGTGATTTTCTATCTCTCTAATTCGTTTATATTTCTCGCTGCTTAACTTGCCCACAATACACTATCTACAAATATAATAATATGTGGGGACATCACACACACGGCCATCTAACCCCAAACTAGGGAGACCTTGTACTATGGGTGTCAGACAGTTGATATACATACACAAATACAAATATATAAATAGATACGTATATAGATAAACAACAACCAGACAAGGCAAACACAAGTGCTCATCACATTAATGTTTACCCTGGGCGGGATTCGAACCAATGCGAAATGCGACTTGGTGGAAAAGGTTTTAAGGTGAAGGCGCTAGGGTATTCAAAAATTCCTACGTTTCTTGCAAGTTTCAGCCGTGTGGTGCCGGCCGCGAATAGCACCACCCTATTCCTACCCGTGGGTGTCATAGAAGACGACAGAGGGATATTGACGACAGAGGATAGGCAGCAGCGTCCTTGTGAGTAGTACAGGGTCTCCCTAGTTTGGGGTCAGATGGCCGTGTGTGAAAATGTCCCCACAAATTATTATTATTATTACTCAATGAAAATATGACGTTCTGGCTAATTTCTGAAAAGGCTGGTCCAATTTTGACGGGACTTCCACTGGCAGATAGTTGATGTTATGAGTAACGAAGGCTACTTTAGAAAAAAATAAGGGTTCCGCGCAAAAAATTAAACCCCGCCGATAACCGGCAATCACGCGGACAAAGTCGCGGGCATCAGCTAGTTAAATAATAAGTATACACTAGGCGATGGCGAGACGTCTTGCTTGGATTAAATGGATCAGGAAAAATGGAGGGAATGAGTGGAAAAGTGGAAAAAAATAGCTAGAAAAAAATGGTCACACTTACCACACAGCCATAATAAATATCAATATAGTGATAACAATTTGCAGAAACTTATTAGAAATCAATTCACTGCTGGTATCCCCGTACTGTCTTTGACAGCAATTAATACCCAATTTAGAGTTGCCATATGAGAAATTTTCGTCACTCGACTTCATCCATAGACACGTATCCTTCTTCTTCGTTAGCGTACTTTCGTAACTTTCATCCGGATATTTCTGAATATTCGGCTCTTCATAAGTCGGATTCTCGATATTGTCCGACTTCTCGAGTTTGCTAGAGTGATATCTTACACAAGTTTTGTTGTAATTGTAGTATTTGCCGAATTTTGAGTAGTTTCCGTGGCAGTTTTTGCACTGTTTTCTGGTATATTTCGGGGAGTTATGGCTTAGTTTATGGCAGCACTCGTGTTTACGAATGTTTCGTGCTATATCTCTGATTTGGTCTATGGATATGTTTCCGTCGCTGTAGAGGGATTTTGAAGAGTTTGACATTGCTGAGTAGCGGGAATCTGGAACAGAATAGGTCAATGAGTTGTGGAGTTAAAACACGTACTCGGTGGTAGGTACATCGATGGGGGTACTTAAACTGTAGCTATTCAATTTAGTGATGCTCTGTAGGTGGTAACCCGACCTAAAGCTTGACGCTGCGGCAGCGGTGAGTTACATTTTTATTTCCTTCAACCTTTACTTTCTGGTGGACCTACTCACTCACTCACTTTTACAGTTCACATGTGAAAAACGACATTCGCTAAGCAAAAACAGTCGCTGAGCTCGACGTCGATTTCACGGCTGACACGATGTCGAGTTCGCCGTCGAGCACAGCCACAAAAGGTAACGTTAGAGAATAGCATAGCTGGATTCTAGAAGGCCAGTGCTGATATTTTTCATCAATTAAAAAAAATGCACTGTTCCATACATTGATCTTGTATAATATATTCCTGCTTATTAATAGGGACTACTGCTACTAACTTACTAATAGGAACTCATGGCTAAGTAAAAGCCGTACAGATTGATAAATCATGAATAAGCTACGTTTGCCGCGGTCGGTCCGAGGATAGGTGACCATCCATTTCATACTAGACCCCGTGCCCCGAAAAGTCCGTAAAGTCCTTCGTTCCGGCTGTCATTTGTAGATCTTTGACAGTCATTACGGGTAGTCAGAAGCTAGAAAGTCAGACCATCAATCTTAGGCCCCTATTCCACTGGAGTTTTACGAGAGTTGGCGCTTCTCCAACGTCTGCGCAGGGGCAACAGTGTAGGTGCGGGCGGAAGTTGAGGCTGGTGGCCATTTGCACGATTGCTATTTTAGCGACGTAGGCTCTGGTACGAATTGGAATGCAGTCACCATAAGAAAACGAGTTCGCTATTAAACTATACCTATGTAAATGAAATTCAAAATCGTCCACTGCAGCAACCGTACTGTGGAGGCGTTAGAAGTTATTGATAGACATGCCAAGAGGCTTCCTCGCCCTTGTTAAAGCTAAGCTTCAGCCAGAGCCTTAAACATCGCTGCACCGTTGCCAGCCTATAGGGTACATTTCGGAGAGTGTGCTTTGAAATTGCACAATTTAATTCCCCCATCCCTATTCCATCATCGGACGAGCAGAGATACGGCGAAGCGTCACCGCTATGGGTTGAAGTTCCACTGTCTCGAACCAAGCGCTTTGTTTCCACATTTATTATGCGAACTGACTGACCAGACTGTGGAATTCATTGCCTGCCTCTCGTTCTCCGATAAGTATAATCTGGGTATCTTCAAGTCACGAGTGAACCGGTATATCCTAGGCAAGCGTGCTCCACCTTAGGCCGCATCATCACTTAAGACCAGGTGAGTTGCGGCCAAACGCAATTTTATTATCTACTATTTTACCTCTTCCTCACTTACCATTGCTAACACTGGATCGTGAGCTATCCCTCCTCTGCAGCACGCTGATCTTGCACAGTTTCTTGTTGATCCTCTCAAGCTGGTCAATTCTGGACTCCAGGTTGCCTGTCACCTTGCACAGTTCCTTGACAGCGCCCAAGTTCTCCATGAAGATTCGGTCCTAGGACAAAAAAGGTTTCAGTGCCTCAAGCTTTTCTTTTTTCCTTTTAGTTGATGTTATTTTAACTTTTTTTTTAGGTTAACAGCTTGTTTTTTTTATATTTTCATTTTTATCTTGGAGAGTTATGTTGAGGTTGATAATATAATATAATTCAGTAAATGCATATTTGGTACTCCCGTGAATATTTTTTATATTCACACCCTGATACTGAGTTGCGAATTGCAAAAAACGTTGGAAAATTTCGTGGGCTGCCTTGGCGAGAAAGCTATCTCACTTTTACCACAGTATAAATATTAGTACTTGGTACTACCGTACAGTAGCGACATACCCCGTCTCCCTCCAAAACACTGTTCCTCACCTCTTCCCGCGTCGAACGTGCTCTCGAAACTGTTTTTAGTTCGAGCGGCGCGTAGACACGCACACACACACACACACACGTATTTGTACAGTCTGTTATTTTGGTAGTAGCGTAGGTAATTAAATGGTTTTGTTTATATAGAATATCGTAGGTGTGCTTTTACTATTAACATTTCCACCTCACCTTGTTAACCACGAGAAACTTCGGGATCGTATCTCCGTTGGGTAGTGTGACGTCACCAGCCTCCTTCACAGCCTCCGGTAGCACTCTCCGCACCTCCTGCGCGATGACCCCCGTGTCTAGCTGAGGGGTGGGGCGGGAGGGGTCATAGCCGAGGAGTCCGGAGTGCTCCGCAAATGACGGGTCGTAGTTGAATCTGATGACCAGAAAAATATCATCGAAATTGCTCTTGCAGCGCCAACTTGTCTGAAATCGCCAGCAACTTTAATAGTCTTGTCATCTCTTATTCTCTTTTTAATGACATAAAATGTTAGGGACTTGTCGATAAGTAGATAGGTACAGTAGACACTCGATTATCCGAACTTAGTGACCGAGACAAGTTCGGATAATCGAAATGTGGGTTTTTTGAGAAAATATCAAATAAAAACAAACGCGCGATGTAAGAAATTGGTACATACATACTTAAAAATTGCGCGCGGAATCTACGGAGGACTTACAATGTTCGATGAAACAAAGCGCGATTCAACATGCTCGAATATACCTACCTATGCGTAACGACAGCGAGCAACAAATTCGCGAAAACATTCGGATAATTGGGCGTTCGGATGAACTAAGTAATAATAATAAATAATCAATTATTTTTTGACATAAATATTTTTAAACAAATTAGTGAGGCCCTGACTTTTGCGCTAGCTACAGATACTAAGGTATCTGTGTCCCTCAATCATCCGAATGCTGACTGTAGCATTCGGATAATTGAGGGTTCGGATAACCGAGGTTCTACTGTACGTGGTTAAAGTTTTTATTGCAGTAAAAATCAAACCACCAGCCTGGTAGTTCTAAAAAAAATACCTCGGTGAATGGGGTAAATTACATCAATAACAAATAATTCCAAAACAGAATTCCTCTAAAAACAACACTCTATTATTGCCCTGAAAATCTGAATAATTTTCAATTGACTCTAAAATTTGGTTTTTAGTTGCTTTGAAATCAATTAGTAAGTCAATTGAGTTGGCAAATGTCAACCTACTAGTGATGTCATAAGTATAAATTGCCATACGTAAATAAACGGGGGAATAGAGTTTTGACAGCTCATAAAAGTATGACAATTGATTGGTGGTGTCATCTACTAACCAATTGTAGGTAAGCCAATAAATAAATAAATTATTTGTGACCTCAGATTATGATACAAAAGGCAGATAGACCGCGCGGAACATTGAGAGTGAGGCCAAAAAAGCAAATACAAATTCAAAAGCGAATACCTACAACGTGCTTCGTGCTGTACTGACACGAGTCACGAAACTTCGCGCGTGGCATCGTTAATAAAAACAAATAAAAATACAAATACAAATTTAAAAGCGAATACAATCAAGAGATTGTAGGTATTCGCTTTTGTGTTTGCGAATTTGTGTTTGCTTTTTTGGCTTCACTCTCAGTGTTCCGCGCGGTCTATCTCCCTTTTGTTTCATAATCTGAGTTTGTGACTTTGACTTTGGCTACTAACTTGACAACTCTGATGCTTTGTATGTTCTTCAGTTGCTGCTCCGTGTTCAACTCCTCAATATTGTGTTTGGCGCGAGCGTCTGACGGGTGTAAGATGTGTCCCATCACTTTGAGGTTACCTGGTGAAAAAAAAAACAATTATTGAACTGTTAAAAGCTAGATTTTTGGTATTGGGCGCCTACTTAAAATTAGATGAGTTCCTGTACTCACCGAACATTTTTTTTTTTTTTTTTTTTTATCTATTTATATGCATACGTTTGACCACTATCTCACCTGATGGGAAGCGATGATGCGGTCTAAGATGGAGCACGCTTGCCTAGAAGTAACCTATTCACTCTTGCCTTAAAGACTCCCAGGTTGTAGCTATCAGGAAACACAGACTCAGGCAGGGAATTCCACTCCTTAGCAGTACATAAGGATGTTTTCGACCGAATTCGAGATTGAAATCAAAATTAAGCCAATATTAAAATCGCATTTAATCAACCTGATTTTGGAAGCCATGACAAAAATATCAGGTTGCTATATAAAAACATACCATTCTTACCTCACATCATCAGGAAGCAACATTAGAACTGCTATGACCAAAACATAACCCAGTCATCAAAATTGGACAGATTGCCCCAACTTCCCTTACCGTTAACAACACAGGATTCGTCCGGCCTGTCAGTATTGATGCCAACTCTGCCTGTAAAATGTACGCTATTGTCTGACACTCCTCGCTGCCACCAGCTCTCGGTGCAGTCTGACTCGAATTGACCAGGGTTGGATGCCTGATGGATAGAATAAGTTGAGTTAATGTTTGGTTAACCTAGTATACTTATTTAACGTTTTTTAAATTTATTTAATTGAATTTCGCGAACGAGTAATATGCAGACATCGCCCCATTTCTTACCGGATAATTTGTATGGCTAGATTCGCCATACAAATTATCCGGTATTCGCTAGAGACCGACAAACCGTCTGAACTCGTGGCCCCGATATTCGCTAGAGCGACCGAGAAGTCATCTTTCAACAAGATGGTTGTTCAGCGCAGTGGACATTAAAGGTACGGGAGCACTTAAATAATTACTTCCTTAACAGCTGGATCGGCAGAGACGGGCCAATCCCTTGGCCTTCCCGGTCACCCGACCTGACTCCGCTTGACTTTTACGTGTGGGGTCGGGCCATGGAAGTTTACGAATGTAACGAATGTGGAAATAAACAGAAAAGAAGAATTGATTGAGAGAATTAATTCATCGTTTGAAACGATGAAACTGGAGATCAAGTTAAAAATAACAACAACAGAAGTGTGAAGACGGGCCCGTGTTGGTGTTAGAGACCACAGCGAACATTTTAAACACGAATAATAAATGATTTTAATTATAGTTTCCTTTTAAAAATATGCCAAAAAAAAAAAATTTCTCCCTCAATTTGGTTTGTAGGTCCTCATTTCAATAATTGGTGACCTATCCGCGTAATTGATACGTCGAAAGAAAGAACAATAACCAGACATGTTTTTAAATACGTTTGAACAAAAAAAGCACCATCCGTGATTTTTTTTCATGCCGTCTAAAAAAAGATTTCTGAAATCTTTAAAAATGTCTTTGACTTTAAATGGCTGTAAAAAAATGTCTTATCACACAGTTACCCTAATTATGTTTTATTAGATTGTTTACACATTATGTTAACCACATAAAATAAAAAATGAATGACTTATCTTTAAAATTGGCCATTATTTGCAACTAACTGCAATATTTTGGGTTTTGTCACCAAAAATCATTAAAATTTTGCTAAAAAAAATTTGTCACACTTCGGCTAAGATATGTTCGGTTCAAATGGTTGTAAATGGTCTATACTAGCTCCGCTTTGCGGCTTTGTATCGATCTACCAAACATCCTGTATAATTAAAGTCGTTTTTATGCAAGGTACATCGTATTCACGTATATAACTGCTGTAAATGCAAAATAATGTAAAAAAATATTTAAAAAAAAAGTTAGAAGTTATGGAGTTTCTTGCCCCTTCTCCACACGAAAACTACCTTTTGGAAGGGACAACTAAATTCAATTGTCTTCTGATATGTCATCCAAAAGAGCCTTTTAATAGTCTATTGTTTTATATGATCTTTTTTTGTAATTTTGTGATAATAAATTCAGTACCTTCATTTTATTTTTAATTTTATTGACATTTTATTTTTATTCTAATTCTGTGACCTTTTTAATTGATTTATTGATATGACTTTTGACATTGTATTTTGATTTATTCTGTGGCAGTATTGTAAAGTTTTGTTATTTTACGTGATTTTACGTAATATGTAATATGAGTCTTGCCTGAATTAAATGTTTTTTTTTAATTCTTTTTAAGGTATTTTCTAAGGTTATTTAAGGCTTTATTTAGGTATTAAAATAAATGACTTAAGTTTGACTTTACTTTGGAAAGTGATAGAGTGGTTAATTTTACTGTGGTTAGAACTTAATCCAATAGTAGTATAAAAGTAAAAATACGACTAACATGACTTACCCGAACAATGATCCGATCACTTGCTGATGCAGCAATAATGAAGTCAGTGTGGGACACGTGGGCCCTTAGAGCTACCACCAACTGGAAGTGTCTCTGGTCAGGGTTTGGTCTGCCTTTCTTTCTCATGTTATTGTTTGTGGTCTCCGCGAAGTGGAGACGGCCCACTGTCACCTTTGCACCTTCGCGGCGGATTTCAACACTGACGGGATGGGAATAATTTCAAAATTAATTTATGGTCGACCAATTAAGGTTTCGTTTAAAAGGGAATCAGAATGCTTTATTAGTAAATATAGGAGTAAAGTTCATCATCATCATCATCATGTCAACGTTTAGACTCCCACTGCTGGGCATAGGTCTTCTTCAAAGGATTCAGCCGTAATCGCCATGCTTGGCCAATGCATGTTGGCGATCGCAGTAGGTGTTATGGTACTCAGAAGGACGCTGCTGCCCATCCTCTGGTCAATATCCCTCTGTCGCCTGCAACGACACCCACGGGTAGAAATGGGGTGGTGCTATTCACGGCCGTCAGCACACGGCAACATATAACACCTATGTTCTACAAATAAAGACATTTGTATTAGTGGTTTTAGATGTCAGTGAAACTTACGGTACGGGATGAAATGGTTTCTTTGTTCTGTCTGATTGACTTTGTTCAATTCTCACTTCCTGACTTGGGTCCTCCGCCTGCAATGAAAAATAATATGAACAAGAAGAATTCCATAAATGAATAGGGATTTCTTTGGTCGAATGTCCTTGGTTGAGACGTTCTATGGGTAGAAACATGAAACGCCGAAGGCATGCTGCATGCACCCTGGTTTTGGCCTTAGGAGGCAAGACCTCAAAGCGGGACAAATCAAAAATATCCTATAGTATTTAGGCATAGGTACAAGATTAGGCAGCTACTTTCCCCTACACTCCTCGGAACGTCCTTAACCGATGCGACAATGCATGAGCTGCCATCCCGTAGACAAAGCAAATTTTGTAAAACTTATTATTTTGCTCGAAGACTATGGACAAGCACTTTCTGGCAGAAATTGTTTGAAATTATTTGTGAGGTCAATAACTGGAACTTCTCTGGAGTCAGTAGACCATATCCCTTTAAATGTCCAGAAGCCAAACATTGGTCGTCATTGTTTAACTATTGTGTCTCCTAATTAACAGTTGAGCTCATATTCATCATCATCATCATCAGCTGCATGACGTCCACTGTTAAACAAAGGCCTCCCCATAAGGCTGGGGGTTGCCATAATTCCCACGCTTGGCAGGCGTTTTGGGGATCGCAGTGAGGTTGTTATATACACGGAAGCCGCTGTTGCCCCACTTCGAGATTTTCCATTAGTCGCCTTCTGCGACACCCTCGGGATCAAATGGGTGGGTGCTATTCCGACCCGGACACTCCAAAGGACACGAGACCATATTACTGATAAAAAAAAACTCTTTACCTTCACCCCGTAGAAGTGCAAACAGAAATTGCTGATCTTCTTGAAACCCTCGCCAGTCTTTACGTATTGAGGGTCTCCTTGCATCTGTATCTGACAGGTCACTTGGAAGTGGTTCTTCTTCTGGCAGACGAAGGCCTCGTCTATTTGGGAGTAGTTGAAGCCCTTGTCGGCCCCCACTACATAGGAGGGAGGTTGTCTGGAAAAGAAAATTATGCGGTTGTTGGATAAAAATGGTTCTACCGGTCTATTCTGATTCTAGCTTGAGGTAACTTCCCACGTTACTACTCATCTCAAACTCACTTCATATGCCTAAATTCACCGATAGAGGGACTATTTCAGGTCGCCTATTTATGTGAAATGGGACTCTGATTGAAGAAAAAGAATTTGATAAATTGAAAATACCAACAACTGATAAATTAGTGCGTGTGCAGCTTAGACACAGCTGTAAATGCACATCTTTTTTTTGTTATCGAATTGCCCATTCAATCCATTAGCATAAAAAAATACTGGCGGTTTGCTAACAGGCCATCAGCCCATCTGATGATATTTATAGCCCATGAAAATAATTAATACCTGAGGCATCGTAGTTCCTTGGCAGACGCTATGCTCAACACAAAGCCTTAATTTCATGTGTCCTTTAAACTAGAATATAGCAACGCTGCTTTGCGACAGAAATGACCTAGTACTGTGCTAGTGAAAAAAATCGAATTAAAACAAGACGAATATAGAAAAAAAAGCATTGAGAGCATTTACGCCGCACGCTAACTCATACAAACTTTCAAGGTGCAAATTCTTGGAAAAAAATATTTTAAAGCCAATTTACTATAGAAAATTTTAAATCGCTCGACATTAGCTACACAATTCCTTTACTAAAATATTTTCTACTGATTCTTTACACTTGTATAACTTGCGTAAACAAATCAAGTTTAACTTAAATCGGTTCATTAAATGACAAGATTTTGGACTAGTAAGGTTGTATCAATGCCATGCCATATAAACGCTCTAGACTACTTACAGTGGTTTCAAATTGCAGTCATATAGCGAATGCCAGACATTTTGCTGGAAAGGTCCAAATCGGATACACTGTAGAGGAGCATCGTCTCCCGCTTCAGAGCCGTCCACGGATGGGGGCGCCGGTCGAGGGACGTGGGTTACACTTTCAGGCGATAAGGCCGCTGTTGGAAGAAAAGATAAGAATAATAACAGCTTATTATTGTTCCTCTTAGGGGTAAAGGCCTCTTCTCATACAGAGAAGGCACGAGCATTAATTACCACGTGCGCTCAAGGCGGATTGGATAATTCAGACTTATGCCGGTCGAGGGACGTGGGTTACACTTTCAGGCGATAAGGCCGCTGTTGGAAGAAAAGATAAGAATAATAACAGCTTATTATTGTTCCTCTTAGGGGTAAAGGCCTCTTCTCATACAGAGAAGGCACGAGCATTAATTACCACGTGCGCTCAAGGCGGATTGGATAATTCAGACTTATATTATTTATAATAAGTCTAGGGCCTGTAGAAATCAAATTGTATGAAGTTGACATATTTGCATCACGTGACGTCTGGTAAGCAAGCGCCAACTCTATACCATTTTTTCGGTGGCGTTAAGGCTAACAGAGGATTTTGTCTACAGGCCCAGGTTTTCTCACGATGTTTTCCTTCACCGATGTCAGTAATATCCAAAATAAACACAGAAATGCATATAAGTTGAAAAAGTAGCATGTGACCAAAAGAGTTATGATTATAAATGTGGTTAGATGGAGAGGAAGAAGAAGGTCAAAGAAAAGATAGATGGATTGTGTGAAGAATGATATGAAAAAGAAGGGAGACAGTGATATCATGATGGTTGACAGGACGAAATGGAAGAGGAGGACATGTTACGCCGACCTCAAGTAACACGGAACAAGGGTAGGAAGATGATGATGTTACTTGCCCAGTGTTGAGCCCCCAACCTTATGTATAAGAAACGGATGCCTGTGTCTTTTAACCCTTTGACCGCCAAACCAATATGTGCCCAGCGCGCCTACGCATACGTAACTCCTTAGAGTAGGTTACTTAGCTTGACGACAATGGCACGTTTATATTCTTTGACGAGGCGGTGACAAGCTTAATGCATCCTAATTTCATACAACTATCTTATCATAACCACCTGCTAAAGTTACCCCAGAGCTCTACTTACCAGGCTCACACTTCACTTGAGAATTCGTATCCTGTGAATGTTTCCTCTTCTTCGTGCTTGGTTCTTGCAGGCTGGTGTACACCGGCGTCAAGGTGTCATGGCCTAACGCCACCAGCTGTGGGTTTATCATGCCCTGCTCCAGTTCTGGCATGTCGACCCTCATCTGGCTGTATCTAGGAAGAAAAGAAAGAAAAGAAAAGAAAAGAAAAATGGTTTATTTGTACACGTACAGGTAAACACAACATAAAAAAGGGTTATATAAAACAATAAAACATAAAAAGAAAAGCCTTATGAAACCTGTACGAGACCAAAAAGGCTCCTGTCTCAGCACAATGCTACGACATGAAATGTCGCAGCGCTGGTATTCTGACAGGGCCTTGCAGAGATGCCACGGGCGGCCACAGTCATGACTTAAGGTAAAAAATAATTAAAAAAAATAAATAAAAAAGTTGTAATAATAAATATCTACAAAAATATGCAAGCTAACATTATGTAAAAAATATGTAATATGTAAACCCGACATAACTATTAATTATATAAAGTTATTAAAACAATAAATAAATAAAAGTGAATACATAATATAGCATTTTTCCTTATTTTTTTTTTTTTTAATGTTGCTACTATCGGCCAATGTGTTTCCACATTGTTTGTCTATGTCGCTGGCGTTGTGAGAGGTTTATTATATTACTCTGTGGTTGTGAGTTTGTGACAAACGAAGGGACACCGACGACTCAAATTGACAACAAATAAAACTAAAAAAGTGTAATATGTGTATGTAGTATTATGATAAGTTCATGTATAATAATTATGTACTGTAATCTCTTATGGGAGGATAACGTTAGGAGGATAACGTTCAGCTTCTGGAGTATGGTACCAAGGAATAGTAATAATACCAGCCTATTGCCACACCCACGACACTCCATATAAACGAAACGATACAATTGCCTACACTACTACTAAATAACAGACTGTTATTGCGATTCATCCAAATAGAAGTAGAATATACCATAAAGTATATCCGATGGCACTCGGCAATATTATGTTTTGTACTGCTAGGTTATTTTCATTGTTTTCACATATAGAAACAACAAGAATAATGTTACCAGTATTTTATAAAAAACTCGATTTAAAAGAGTGTCCGTGAAGTTTCTTGCTCGTTCTTCTCCATAGAGACCAAGAAGCTTATAGATAAAAGTGGAGGCAACACTCTAAATACCTAAGTGAAACCAACAGCTGTTCAATGCAATCAGAAAGAGAGCGAGTCTGCCTACAGTTGGTTTCACTTAGGTGTTCAGTGTTGCCTCCTCTTTTACCTATAGCTTCTTGATAGAGACCTAATTACGTTTTGGAACGAGCAGCTAGCGTCAACTTGTTGACTAACTGACAATTTAAAAGTGCCTGTAAATGGTTTAATTGAAATAAATACTTTGATTTTGACTTTGAATTGTGAAAGATATTTAGTAACTTCCTACGATTACCTCTTATACACATACAATTTTCAACACATCTCTTCTATCTTTTCATCATATTATATCATTAGCATTTTTAGCAAAGTACAACTAAGGGATGTTTTATCATCTCAACCTTTAGTCGCCCACTGTTGGGCATAGTCTCTCCCAAAGATCTTCACCTGAGTCAGTCCCACCCCACATTCATTCAGCGGCTTTCCGCGGCACGAACCAGGTTGTAGGTCCACCTTGTGGGGGCCTGCCGACACTGAGTCCACATTTTGACATTATAGGTACGGTCAGCAACAAAAGTAGATTAACACTATTATATTTTCACACACACACACAAAAACAATTTATTTGATATTGATTTTCTATCCTGTCCGTATTACCTTCTACTCAAAAAGAATGATTAAAAAATCTAATATGTTAATCAACTTTCGTTGCTGACCGTACAGACGCAATCCAAACTGTCAAATTTTCCTAATTAAATAAGAACCTTGTAGTTTTGCAATAAAGTTGAAAATATATCAAGATATATATACAGATCGTTGTAGCTTGATGTGGTAGCCTCTGTACTTCACTTTTGTATGGAAAAATTGATTTTAGCTGGTCTGCAATCGTGTGTACTGATTAAATTTTATATTTTGCATGTCGATGTTCCAACATGTATTTTTATTACACTACTAGCTGATGTACGCGACTTCGTTCATGTGAAATCGGTTATCTGTGGGGTTTTCTCCTGATAACATCAGCTAGTGAAAGTCTTGTCAAAATCGGACCAACCTTTTCGGAAATTAGCGCGAACCAATCGACAGACCGACAGAGAAAAATGTTAATAGATTTTTGTTATTAGCTCCGTGTAAACATTCAAATGCATTCAGTGAAAAGCTATTATTTTAACAGATAAGATGAACTGCTAAAACTCTATCGTGTTAGGCGGCCAGAAGGTAACCTTATAAGTGTCCCGTTTTTCCTTAAATTTTACGATACGGAACCCTACAAATTGAGTATCTCACCTGTTCTGATAAACATCACCCAGCCCCAAATCATGTCTCACAGTCCTAATTCCAAGGTCAACAATATTCGAATCCTGGGGCAGTACCACCACATCATTGAGATTTGTCCTCAACACTTCATGGTCTATATTATCCGTCTTCAACTCCTCGTAGATGTAGTCGCCATTTTGTTGCAGAATCTCGTGGGTTGGTATGTGGTCGTGGACCAACATATAGTCTGAACTGAGGACAGTCTGGGGTACTGCGATGGCGTGGGAAACCTGAGTCTCCGACGGACTGTAGGGATTCTCCGATCCTGAATCTGGAGGACTTTCTGGTAGCTGGTGGCCCCTGAAATTGAAATTGGGAGTGTTTTAACTAAACATAATCTGTGTGATAATTGCCCCATTACTAGGAATATTTATTTACGAACATATAAACACACATACAGTAACAGCCAGACCCAGAACAACTATCTGTAGTCCATGGAAATATTTGTTCCGTGCGGGAATTGAACCCGCGACACGCTGCGCAGCAGTCAATTGCTAAACCACTGTGCCAACCGTGTGGTCCATGGTGAAGATCCATTTCATACCGAGACCTTTCCATGCCTCGGAAAGCACGAAAAGTCGTTAGTCCTGGATCTACAAACGACAGATTCGTAGATCCTTGACAGTCGTTATGGGTAGTCAGAAGCTAGAAAGTCTGACAACCAGTCTTACGGTCTTACCAAGGGATATCGAGTTATCCAGTATAAACTTGTGGAGGTCAGGCAGGCAGTCGCTCCATGTAAAACACTGGTATTCAGCTGCATCCGACTAGACCCCAACATAGTTGGGAAAAAGCTACTCAGCTGAAGGAGAGGTGTTGTCTGGATTCCTGACCTAGAACACCTGTATAACAGGGGTCGTGCTTTCTGGCTGGTCAAGTTGTAGTTTCGTGGAGTTTCAAGCTCGTTCTTCTCCATAAAGACCTACGTTTTGAACGAGCAACTAGCTTCAACTTTCTGACTAACTGATTGACTCCTCCGATTCCGATAGTTGGGATTGGGAACCGCTATGCAGTTTTCACCATGTTCAGTTATATTTTACCATGAAAGGACGAAAAGAAAGTGGTGCTTACCCAGTCCGGCGCGGGTCGATGGTCTGGGGAGCATAGCAGCCTTCACCGACAGAGCTCATGTACGCCTCTATGTCCAACTCTTCTATAAAGCCCGGACCTGAAACAAAGCAATTAACACCTTTAGTTTAAATACAAAGTAAGCTGAAAAATATCTATGTAAAAGTAGAAATGAGTAAACATACATCGGCGGAAATAAATATACAATACATCTTTGATAAATTTAATCAAAAATATTTTGATTTGCCACTCTTCAATTTTAATCGAATCCATCTTGAGGACGATGTTTGACTTGGTAATCTTAAGTATTAATTTTAATATTAAGTTTAAACTAACTTAACTATTATTATTTTGACAGATTGAAGAAGAAAGATTTGGAAAAATGTATTACTTTAGTTATATATAGTTTTAGTGACTAAATTCATCACCATTATCAGCCGTAAGATGCCCACTGTTGAACATTGGCCTACCCATAGAACGCCACAACGTGCGGCAATTTGCCGCTTGCGCAAGGTCGCAGGTAACCGGTGTTACCCGCGATCTTGACAGTCCATCTAGTGGGAGGCCTACCAACGCTGCGTCTACATCGCTCGAAGAACCGATAACCGATGGGGAAGAAAGGTTTTCGAGTGGCGAACCGGAATACACAGCGTTGGTAGACCTCCCACTAAATTATGAACAACAAAATAAAATATTATGTTGAATGTTGAGGCTGTTGTTATATTTGCTGCTTAATATGGAAGTACGAAGTTTTATAATTATCCTACAATTATGTTGATAAAAATCTCGAATCTGTTAGATTTAAAACCATAATTGAAAACCATTAAGGTTCATCAGGGTTCAAAATGAAAGCACTTGTCGAAACGGAATGCTACATTCAGAACTACGAAAGATCTTTGCATGTGTGTATGACACCCAGCCCTCACATATCGATTACATTAATTTGACGTATATAATCCGCATCGATACTGTATTGATTAGTTAGAAGTCAATAACTTTCAATTTTCCGCCAATCACTTCGCCGGACAATCACTTTCACAGACGCATAATTCTTTTTTAAATTGATAAAAAAAGAGGATGTTCTCAATGTCTTTTACATGTATTTTACGTGATATCTTCGGCAATTCCTTCTGCAATGGATGGAATATGCCTCAGGGATGAAAATATTCCACCTCTAAGGGTGGTAAGGACTTAGGGGATAACGTAATTTGATTTGAACTAAATATATACAAATCTTAAAAATAAATAAAATAATATCTAATATTGTATACAATTTCAAGAAAAGGGGAGGTTGGAGATCAAAGGGCATCAAAAAACTCTTCCACATCGCTGTCAACGGCACACGTGCCCAACAGGCTGGCAGCATTGCCACGTTGTATGACAATGCAGATTCTTTGACCCAAGAATAGACCAGCTTTCGGGTCACATGAAGAGTCGACCAGCCGCTATTTGATTTTAATTGATTTTCACCTACTGATAGTGTTACCATTTCTTAAAGGTGACAAGTAGATTCTAAAAAACGCAAAATATTTTTTTTACAAAATAGGACAACCGCTTTAAAAAATACAAACTGAAAAGTAATTTCAGTTTCTGAGTACAATAAGGAAGACAAGCCATTGCTTTGGAATTGCACAACTTAACTCCCCATTCCCATTCCATCATCGGACGAGCAGAATAACGGCGAAGCGTCACCGCTATACGATTGAAGTTCTCGAACCAAACGCTTTGCTTCCACATTTATTGTGTGAACTGCCAGACTGTGGAATACACTGCCCGCCTCTCTATTCCTCGAAATTCTGGTATATCAAGGCACGAGTGAACCGGTTAATCCTAGGCAAGCGTGCTCCACCTTAGGCCGTATTACTTATGATCAGGTGAGTTGCGGTAGAACGCAAGCATCACAGAATCTTAAAAAAGACGTATTTATACTTACGTGATTTATACTTTATTTTCCCCGTCGCCTATTAATGTTTACAAAAAAATGCATTGAATATGAACTATACCCTGTTCACAACAAGATTAGACATTTACAAAAACGTTTTTTACAGTACGTGCAACCGATTTTGACTTATATTGCGTTGGTAGCATGACAAATGGCAACTGCAGTAAACAGTTGTTATTGTAACCACTTTTTTGTCTCTAATGTCATCCTTAAGCCTACGGAATAGAAGTCAAAATCGGTTGAAGGGACTGTAAAAAAGGTTTGTGTTTATGTCTAATCTTATTGTGAACAGGGTATAGGTATTTGTTTGTAGTATAAAATAACAACGATAAACACGATGACATAATTAACTTAAACAGCTAGACAGTTGAAATTTTCACAGGTGATGTCTAATGGTGTTTAGATTATCTAAACGACATTAGACATCGAGCAAAAAAACGGCACAAAATTTTGTATGGCCCCCTTAAATATTTTATTCTATTATAGCGGCAAAGAAATGCATCATCTGTGAAAATTTCAACTGTCTAGATATCATGGTACAGTCTGGTGACAGACAGATAGACGGAGAGTCAGTAATAGAGTCCCGTTTTTACACTTTGGGTACGGAACCCTAAAAACAAACTATATAGAGTAAGAACAATTAGGTTACAATATGAAGGTTAATTTGTATATTTCTGTATTATATAAAAATATAACTGTCACTACACTACAAGATTTCACTTCACAAAATTCGACAATGAACCTTCAGAAATTACAATGAAAACCGACCATCGTTTTCAACACACACGCACTGTATTTAAAACTATATTTTCTTTAGCACAACGTGCGCGGTTTAATAGACAATAGATACTGTTTGTCTTTGCTTGTGAAATACACGCAATAGTTTACGCATTCGACCAATGCTTCCGCACCCTCCTCTATGAGAGAGTACGTATAGACTGAGAGCTAGATTCGCCATGCCGACGTCATTTTAGCATGGCTAAAATCGTAGCATGGCTGACATTTTAGCATGGCTGAAATATTTACATGGCTGATGTTTTAGCCAGGCTACTATTTTCAGAAAGGGGGACATTCAGATTTTGGCTGGACATCCCGATTTTTGTGGTTAATTGCCTGTGTAGCGGGAATTATTATTATTTATTATGTCCCGGTTCTATAGAATGAGTACCGATTCTTGCACCTAATGGATTTTAAAATCCCGATTTGTCCGCAAACAATCTGGCAACAATGGAATAGTTTCTGTTTTATATTTTTTTTATTTATTAAAAAAAAACCGCTTTTAGACTTTAGTTTCGGAAGTCGGTGGTGGTGGCTTTGTTGTGTTTGTTGTTTTGTATTGCCACCAACTTCCGAAACTAAAGTAATGTGTGTTCTATGCTAAAGTTATTTATCACTTTTTAGTTTTTGAAGGCTGTTTTTTTTGAGAACGCTTTTTATTTTCGTCTTTTTAGTATTGCCTTAACATCCAAATCCATTAAGAAGCGACACACTTAAAACAGAGACTGTAAGTCCTCCAAAGATTGAAGAAACTAAAACGCCCTAAGTATTTTTTTTGGAATTTTGTTGATTTTCTCAAAAATAGCTGAATCAATTTTGATAAAATGTATGTGGGACCATTTCGGAATAAACCCCTTTCGAAAAAAAAAAGAATTTTGCAAATCCGTCTATATAAGTCAGAGTTATGCTTGAACATACATAAAAAAATTATAATATAAACATTCGAATTGATCACCTCCTTATTGAAGTCGGTTAAAAGGAACGAAATTTGATATGAATATAGCTTTAACCACAAGTAAAGACAGGCTACTTTTTAATCCGCGACTTCGTTTGCATCCGCGATTACCGACACTGACGCGGACGAGGTCGCGGGCAAAAAGTTGCATATAAAATGCATGCCTGCTAATCGCTCTAGCCTACGCCCTTTGGGGCGTAGTTATTTTTTGTAAAAAATAATCTCCGTATAAAAATACGGAGATTATTTTTTACATGCACCGGAATAACTGTCGCCGTATTTAGTCTTCAATCGGGAACAGTATCATATTTTTTGTCGTTTATCGACAATCATACATACACGCACATCACTTTCAACGATGTGTAGACGCACGCAATTACTCCCTGATTGTTAATTATACAATGGAATAATATGCGTAATATGTCAGTATTCTTTTTGTAAATTGTGTTTGGAATAAATGTGCATGGCGGTTGAGAGCATTGTCATGCTCACTCAAATGTCTCACTGGGCTGGGTTGGATCATTCGGTTCTCTTCAATATGGTTGAACTAAATGTAACTAATCCAATCGTCATGTTCGTGAACGAGCGCTGTAATTTAGGATTGATCATCTCTTTACTGCCATGGCTTTTACCTTTATTTTTTTATTTCAAATGTTTTGTATTGCTGTTCACCTACATTTATTTCACATAAAGAAGCATCAATAATAATGTAACCAGTACTTTGTAAAAACTTTATTTAAAAGGGTGTCCATCATCATCATTTCAGCCGAAAGACGTCCACTGCTGGACATAGGCCTCCCCCAATGGGGGGGTTTAGGCATAATCGCCACGCTTGGCAGGCGGGTTGGCGATCGCAGTATGGTTGTTACAAATGCACAGAGAACGCTGCTGCCCATTCTCCGGTACGTCCTTAGTCGCCTCTTACGACACCCACGGGAAGATATGGGATGGTGCTATTCTTTACGTCCGACACCATACGGACAAAAAGGGTGTCCGTGGTGTTTCTTTCCATAGGCCTACCCTACCCTACGTTAAGGAACGAGCAACTAGCTTCAACTTTCTGACTGTCTGTAAACGGTTTAATATAAACAATTTCTTTGACTTTAACTTTTTTATGTCTTGGAAAACACACTCATTACAGTGTTCACAAATTTTAAAATTAGTTAAATTATAATAGAAAGCTTGAAACCTTTAATTAAACGCAATGAGTTCATCATCATCAGATGAAAGACATCCACTGTTGAACATAGGCCTCCCCCATAGAACGCCACAACGAGCGGCAACCTGCCGCTTGCACCCACCGGTTACCCGCGACCTTGACGATGTCATCGGTCCATCTGGTGGGAGGCCTACCAACGCTGCGTCTTCCGGTTCGTGGTCGCCACTCGAGAACCTTTCTTCCCCATCGGTTATCGGTTCGGTTGCAATGAGTTAGTTTGATGCAAAAATCGTTATTCATCTTTTCGCTTTTTTTCTTACCTCGACGTAGTATGTAATTTCTACATCCATTTTCTCCTACCCGTCTTCATAAATCGCTTGCCCATGCGCATAATATCAATAAACTTTACCTGTACCTACTTAGTTCTCACGGCGCGGCAGCGCGTGACCGGCGGGCCAGCAGTTACGGCATCAGTTCATTAAATATTTGCAAATCCTATTGCGTCTAATTATGTATGTGAGAAAAACTTCGTGGAGCTGTGGTTTTGTTGCAAAGGTTCCGTATGCAACGAGTGCTTATTGAGATTCCTTATAAGGTATTTTTTAGCTAGCCGCGGTCGGTCTGTGGATGGGTTACCGTCTATTTCAAACCCAGTTCCCTCCGCGCCTCGGAAAGCACGTAAAGTTGGTACCGGCAGTAATTCGTACATCTTTGACAGTCGTTATGGGTAGTCAGAAGAAAGAAAGTCTGGCAACCAGTCTTACCAAGGGGTATCATGTTACCCAGTAAATGGGTTGTGGAGGTCGGATAGGCAGTCACTCCAAGTAAAAACTGGTATTCAGCTGCATCCGGTTTCAATGGAAGCCGACCCCAATATAGTTGGGAAAAGGCTATAGGCAGATGATGATAAGGTATTTTTTTTATTTCTATGCCTAATCACTTCCCGGTCGTGTCAAATTGCCATCCACTTGTGTTTGCACAGACATTTGTGCACTATAATGTCTCCTGCCGGAGCCGTGTGGTGCCGGCCACGAATAGCATCACCCCAATCTACCCGTGGTGGCTGTCGTAAGGCCACAGAGGGATATTGACCAGAAGATGGGCAGCAGCGTCCTTCTGAGTACCATAACACCTACTGCGATCGCCAACATGCATCGGCCAAGCATGACGATTACGGCTGTACCCCCTTGGAGGAGACTATGCCCAGCGGTGGGCGTCTAAAGGTTGACATGATGATGATGGAGTATCTCCTGCGTACTTGGCTTGTCTCTACTGAGATTGGTCGCCAAGACCGAAATTCGGTTGGGTATTAGTTAGTTAGTTTGTCCGGGCCTTTTCCGCACTTAGCCACTTGATTGGGCCATTGTACGTGAAAACTGTCTCTTCTTTTGTTCCAGCCATCCCAGTTCATCCCAGAAGGCGAGCAGCCTTTTCAGGTTGCTGCAGACTTCCGATAGTGATCCTGGAGACTGGAGAATCTGTGCCCGTTGATCCGCCACGCTCCTGCACTCCATGAGCACGTGCTGTGGCGTTTCTTCCGCCTCCATGCAGCCTCTGCATAGAGGGCTGTCTGTCACACCTATGGTGCATAGGTGTTTGTTTAGGGGACAGTGTTCGGTTATCATACCTAGCACTTTACGGATTTGGTCCCTGTTCAGTCTTGTGAGGTTGCGGGCAAGCTTTTTCAAAGCTACCGAAACAGCATAATTTGTATGCCTGCATCCTGCGCTGTGGTTCGGATATTGATATTAACATTAAAATAAACGGACACCCTCGTTGAACTAGAAGTCGGTCTGATGAACGTGGGGTTCTGTATACGTGATCTTGAGCGAATGGCTGCTGCGCTGCGTATCTCGAGATCGATTCCCGGACGTAACTCATATTTATATGCCCTATAGGTGGTTGTTCCGGGTCTGTTTGTTTGTGAGTATATATATTTGTAAACTATCAGTATATAGGATTTTCTTTTGTGTGGGGCAAATATTAAAAAAGCCATCATCTGCCTAGCCATTTCCAACTATGCTGGGGTTGGCTTCCAGTCTAACTGGATGCAGCTGAATACCAGTGTTTACATGGAGCGACTGCCTATCTAACCTCCACAACCCAGTTACTGGGTAACATGATGCTCTTTGGTAAGACTGGTTGTCAGACTTTCTGGCTCGGAAATAAAAAAATACATTTTATAAAATTTATACTAGCGACCCGCCCCGGCTTCGCGCGTGTGCAATGTAGATAAAACTATGTGTAAACCATCCTCTTGAATCACTCTATCTATTGCTGAAAACTGCATTATAATCCGTTGCGAAGTTTAAAAGATCTAAACGTACAGACAGCGGGTACGACTAGATACAATGTAAAGATTACATATTTTAAGGCGCTAACAAGCGACTTTTGCAGATTTTAAACTGACAATCACGTCAAAATGTGTAGTGTAAATGATTTGAAAAAAATAGACGTTAAACTAGAACATTCTCTTAATCATATAGTATTTGAAAATTTTTGATTAAGTTCATATTAAATAGTTTAATTAAATCGTGAAGTTGTGTCAGACGCGGACATAACATTTTTAATAACACAAAATCTATCCAGGTACATTTAAACGAAACTTTCACTATCTTAAAGACAATTTTATTATCTATCTTTTAGTAAACGTCTTTTTTTTTAATTAAAGAATCTTTTATTTAATTGTTTCGACTAAACTTTGAGAGTTTTGGACGCAGCGCATACGATTTTCGGGTCGCTCAAGGTCGCCGGCGTAAATCGTCGCCATAAAAAGTATTTTGGTTTTTAATAATACTGCTTCCTGACGACACGATAAAGAACGAAACTATTCTATTTAAAGCCGAGATATTTGTACCAATCTCTCCGGCGCCTTACTACCTCAACTGATTACAGTAATTAAACTGACATTATGCAACATTAATAATGATATAAAAAATAATTAATCGTAACCTTAGAGAACCCTGCAGATAACAATGTACCTATAGTTGAAGTCATCGACACTGATTGAATGAATAAATGATGTAGTGAAAGGACTGAGGTGAACGGCTTGTACACGACTGGAGTTGGAAGCAGAAGTACCATTATAGTTAGTTAGTTAGTTAGTTTGTCGGGGCCTTTTCCGCACTTAGCCACTCGATTGGGCCATTGTACGTGAAATCTGTCTCTTCTTTTATTCCAGCCATCCTAGTTCGTGCGTGTTCGCCTTGTGTCTGGGTGTTGTTTATCTATATATGTATGTATTTAAAAAAAAATGTATTTGTGTATGTATATCAGCTGTCTGACACCCATAGTACAGGGTCTCCCTAGTTTGGGGTCAGATGGCCGTGTGTGAAAATGTCCCCACATATTATTATTATTTATCGAGATTCGACGCGGGAAGAGGTGAGGAACAGTCTTTCGGAGGGAGGCGGTGCGTGTCGCTACTGTACGGTAGTACTAATATTTATACTGTGCATTCAGCTCCTACCATCATCCACCGGCTTCGGAACAACAACTAATGGTGCCAATTGCCCTGTTCAAAAACTAAACTAAAATTAGACAATTGGCATCTCTCACTGCCAGGCAGCTGAAGAAAAGGACGGCGACAAATAAGAACTAAGTTAGAGATGTCAAATTAGGTTTTTCTTGAACTTCGCCGTGTTTTTAATCAATACGTTCAGACATGACAGCTATAATTGTATAAACATTTTGGATCACCTTAAATTGACAGCTCTTATTACAGACACAGATATATTACAGAGACATATATTAATCTGTATCTTTCTTGTTTTATTAGAGAGAAAGAGATATAAATAGCTTCAAATAAGTTCAGGTCGCATACAACAGTCTGTGGATGGGCGAACATACATTGCATACTGAGTTCCCTTCGTGCCTAAAAAGCACGTAAAGCTGTTGGTCCCGGCTGTCATTCGTAGATCTTTGGCAGTCGTTATGGGTAGACCAGTAGAAGGTAGCTAGTTTTACTAAGGGGTATCGTGTTACCCAGTAATCACGTTGCGGGGGTCCGATAGGCAGTCGCTCCATGTAAAACACTGGTATTCAGCTGCATCTGCATCCGGTTAGACAAAATAGTTGCGGAAAGGCTAGGAAGGTTGGTGTTTGATCTTATTGTCTTTTGGTATAACGAAATATAGATTACCTGAAGAATTAAGTAACTTTAGTTGCGGTTTTCTCCTAAGGAAACCTGACCCTTCATTACTGCAGTCTTCTATAATAATATTATGAGAAAGACACGTATCGTTGGGTATTATCAGTGACTAAACATTTACTAAACTCGATTCAAGTATGATATCATCTCGAATTTCAGGTCAAGGCAATCATTGACACGCGAATGCTAATTTAATGGCTGATATTATACTAATGTACCAAAATATTTATGTTTATTGTCTCGGATTTGGTAGTCAAAATAAAAAGAGCACTAGCTTTTTTTGAATGTCAAACAGTTAACTTTATGACCGCCACTGTCATGTATAGATCATCCTCTTGAATCACTCTATCTATTGCTGAAAACTGCATTATAATCCGTTGCGAAGTTTAAAAGATCTAAACGTACAGACAGCGGGTACGACTAGATACAATGTAAAGATTACATATTTTAAGGCGCTAACAAGCGACTTTTGCAGATTTTAAACTGACAATCACGTCAAAATGTGTAGTGTAAATGATTTGAAAAAAATAGACGTTAAACTAGAACATTCTCTTAATCATATAGTATTTGAAAATTTTTGATTAAGTTCATATTAAATAGTTTAATTAAATCGTGAAGTTGTGTCAGACGCGGACATAACATTTTTAATAACACAAAATCTATCCAGGTACATTTAAACGAAACTTTCACTATCTTAAAGACAATTTTATTATCTATCTTTTAGTAAACGTCTTTTTTTTTAATTAAAGAATCTTTTATTTAATTGTTTCGACTAAACTTTGAGAGTTTTGGACGCAGCGCATACGATTTTCGGGTCGCTCAAGGTCGCCGGCGTAAATCGTCGCCATAAAAAGTATTTTGGTTTTTAATAATACTGCTTCCTGACGACACGATAAAGAACGAAACTATTCTATTTAAAGCCGAGATATTTGTACCAATCTCTCCGGCGCCTTACTACCTCAACTGATTACAGTAATTAAACTGACATTATGCAACATTAATAATGATATAAAAAATAATTAATCGTAACCTTAGAGAACCCTGCAGATAACAATGTACCTATAGTTGAAGTCATCGACACTGATTGAATGAATAAATGATGTAGTGAAAGGACTGAGGTGAACGGCTTGTACACGACTGGAGTTGGAAGCAGAAGTACCATTATAGTTAGTTAGTTAGTTAGTTTGTCGGGGCCTTTTCCGCACTTAGCCACTCGATTGGGCCATTGTACGTGAAATCTGTCTCTTCTTTTATTCCAGCCATCCTAGTTCCTCCCAGAACCCGAGCAGCCTTTTCAGGTTGCTGCAGACTTCCGATAGTGATACTGGAGACTGGAGAATCTGTGCCCGTTGATCCGCCACGCTCCTGCACTCCATGAGCACGTGCTGTGGCGTTTCTTCCGCCTCCATGCAGCCTCTGCACAGAGGGCTATCTGTCACACCTATGGTGCACAGGTGTTTGTTTAGGGGACAGTGTCCGGTTATCGTACCTAGTACTTTACGGATTTGGTCCCTGTTTAGTCTTGTGAGGTTGCGGGCAAGCTTCTTCGAAGCTACCGGAACAGCATTCTTTGTTTGCCTGCATCCTGCGCTGTTTCTCCATTCTGTTTGGTGGTTAGCTTCTGTTGTAAGGCGCAGCCATGCTTTGATTTGTGCCAGGGGTATAGGCAGTAGTGGTTCCGGGCCGTATACCGCCGTCCTTGAAGTACCATTATACAGGGCTACTGGTTAAGTCAACCTATATCCTTTAAGAGGTTGCAGTTTCCATCATTCCTGACTGAGTTGACTGTGAAATACCGTCCTTTTTTGTCTTTTGACCTATTTTTTTCGGTGTCTTGCTTCTAATTTTTTTGTGTTTGCGACTTTTGTGAGATAAGTTGCTTTATTAGTTTGAAAATAATAAAACAACTTATACACTACACAAAAGTAAAAAAAAAAAACAATAAAAAAGCGTAAAGGTCAATAGATAAAAAATTGGCTATTTAATAAAATTATGTTTGATGTCCCATAACTTTAAAACGGTTAAGTTTGCGGTACGGTGTTTCATAGTCAAATCAGTCAGGAATGATGGAAACTGTAGCCCTGTATAGGTAGAGGAGATCGGGGTAAAACCGTATAGCTGTGGTCCCCATACATTCAGCACACCTACCCACCATACAAACGAAACGATTTAATTACCTACACTACTACCAAAAGAACAGACTGTACAAATACGTACGTGTGTGTGCGTGTCTACGCGCCGCTTGAACTAAAAGCAGTATCGAGGACGGAGGATGACGACACGGTTGGCGCAGTGGCTGAGCGATCGACTGCTGCGCAGCGTGTTGCGGGTTCGATTCCCGCCCAGGGTAAACATTTGTGTGATAAGCACTTGTGTTCGCCTTGTGTCTGGGTGTTGTTTATCTATATATGTATGTATTTAAAAAAAAATGTATTTGTGTATGTATATCAGCTGTCTGACACCCATAGTACAGGGTCTCCCTAGTTTGGGGTCAGATGGCCGTGTGTGAAAATGTCCCCACATATTATTATTATTTATCGAGATTCGACGCGGGAAGAGGTGAGGAACAGTCTTTCGGAGGGAGGCGGTGCGTGTCGCTACTGTACGGTAGTACTAATATTTATACTGTGCATTCAGCTCCTACCATCATCCACCGGCTTCGGAACAACAACTAATGGTGCCAATTGCCCTGTTCAAAAACTAAACTAAAATTAGACAATTGGCATCTCTCACTGCCAGGCAGCTGAAGAAAAGGACGGCGACAAATAAGAACTAAGTTAGAGATGTCAAATTAGGTTTTTCTTGAACTTCGCCGTGTTTTTAATCAATACGTTCAGACATGACAGCTATAATTGTATAAACATTTTGGATCACCTTAAATTGACAGCTCTTATTACAGACACAGATATATTACAGAGACATATATTAATCTGTATCTTTCTTGTTTTATTAGAGAGAAAGAGATATAAATAGCTTCAAATAAGTTCAGGTCGCATACAACAGTCTGTGGATGGGCGAACATACATTGCATACTGAGTTCCCTTCGTGCCTAAAAAGCACGTAAAGCTGTTGGTCCCGGCTGTCATTCGTAGATCTTTGGCAGTCGTTATGGGTAGACCAGTAGAAGGTAGCTAGTTTTACTAAGGGGTATCGTGTTACCCAGTAATCACGTTGCGGGGGTCCGATAGGCAGTCGCTCCATGTAAAACACTGGTATTCAGCTGCATCTGCATCCGGTTAGACAAAATAGTTGCGGAAAGGCTAGGAAGGTTGGTGTTTGATCTTATTGTCTTTTGGTATAACGAAATATAGATTACCTGAAGAATTAAGTAACTTTAGTTGCGGTTTTCTCCTAAGGAAACCTGACCCTTCATTACTGCAGTCTTCTATAATAATATTATGAGAAAGACACGTATCGTTGGGTATTATCAGTGACTAAACATTTACTAAACTCGATTCAAGTATGATATCATCTCGAATTTCAGGTCAAGGCAATCATTGACACGCGAATGCTAATTTAATGGCTGATATTATACTAATGTACCAAAATATTTATGTTTATTGTCTCGGATTTGGTAGTCAAAATAAAAAGAGCACTAGCTTTTTTTGAATGTCAAACAGTTAACTTTATGACCGCCACTGTCATGTATAGATGAGAAACATGTGCCCAGCACGCGACGGTCACGACTATATGACAGACTTCTATACGTAATTCCATAGATCAGGGCCTCCCAAACTTTTTTTTACTGTAACGCCCTTGAAAATTTGCCATATTTTTGCGACGCCCCGGGCCTTCTGATCAAAAATTACCTACCATATCTACCAGTTGTAGTTCTAGCCTAGTAACAAGTTATCAGAAAAACTCCAAATAACTTTTATATCTTTATTAGAACATACACACAAAAACAAAACATAAGAATGAAAATTAAAAGATATATTTATTTTACTTTGTTGACTGGCTACTAGTGAACTAAAGACTGTGCTTACTTTTTTGAGCATAACAGGGCTCAAGTTTGGAAATGGTCACTATCATCTCTTTCTATACATTTAGCCCCAAGCCCTGCCATAGAGTATGAAATTTAGCGTAACGCCGAAGGCACGAATTTAGCTTTTTGATGTGGCAGTCAAAAGCTTTTATTAAGCTTTTATTAGGCTTTGGCTTTTGTTTTTGAGGTTGTTCCTAATTTAGTCGTAGGTACACTCTTGGCGGAGTAGTCGTGGTCATAGATCGTCTGATAGGTTGGTTGCGGCTTTTGCGAATAATTTATTATGGTGCCATATATATGTATTTGTGCAAATATTGACCTTATTTGGATAATACAAAATCGACTTCATTTCAATTAGGGTATGGTATATTTTATATTAACCAAGCAGCAAAATTATATTATGAACAAATACGCCAAGTGAAGTGCCACTATTAAAATCCATTTTCCTGTACTTCAGCGTGAAGTAGTTTTCGAAATAATTATAGTAAGCGAGTAAATGCGACACGTCGCGAAACAAGAATAGAAGAGAGGAAATCCCACTCTCCGAAGCTCTGAGCGCGGGCCATTATTACTTTTGTATTGATGTAAACAAGTTACAAATAGTTTGTGAATCGCTGGTGTCTGTGGTAGGTAATTAAAACCTGTATTTCAGGTCACCAGATTTCCACCTCACAAAATCCGTTGTACTAACAATACCAATACCTACCAATATCTACTAACAATGTAGGTAAACGTAAAACAAACGTATGCGAACCCACCACACCCACTGGTCATACCCCTGGTGGTATGGTGGATCTAAAATATACCATTGAGAAAATCGTTTGGGATAGGTTAGGTTAAAAACTGCGCGAAAAAAACGCGAAGGTGAGTGAGCTAAGCGAGTGGTGCCGCGGCAGCGGCCGCCGAGCGCCAGATCATCAATCAATTGAGCTAGGTTAAGTGAGTTGTATGGTTTTAGACCCACCATACCACCTGGGGTATGACCAGTGGTATGGTAGATCCGCAATGAGTAAAAAAAAATCTAAAAAAATGATTAAAGTGTGATTTATGTGAGTATTGTATACTCCATTTATATATTATTATATATTATATTAAATATTATATATAATAGCATTAGACAGAAGTTAAAAAAGGTTCTTATTTAATGCACACTTTGTAACAAAAGTACAATAAACATGCTAAAGTTACGATAGACACCGAATTTATTATAATCTAATTTTACAGTAGCTGTCGCGCGTATTTATAACTATTCTAATAATTTATCTTCTAAAATTATGTGGCTTTAATTTAGTTGTATATTTAATTCCAATTTAAAATTACAGTGTCAATGCTAACAACCTAACAGAAGCAGGGATGAACAATACCCGGAACGTTGTTCGTTTCACTGTAATTCTACCAAATTTAAAATGTTACCTAATCTTTAAAAGATTTTTATTCTGTTTATAATAATAAACGTTCATATTTAGTACTATCTTAGATCTATTTATCAAAACTATGTTAAAATAAGTTTAATTTAAATTGTTTTAACTTATCTTTGAAATAAATTGTTTTGCATTCCTGCTTCTATGTGCCTCTTTTTTCTAATGCTATTATAAATGGAGTATAGGTATGTAGTGTGTGATAGAGTAGTCACTTTATCAAATCAATTGAGACCCTGTTCGTGTTTTCCGGTTGCTATTTTAAATGAACAAACAAATTACATAGGTTCCTAGTAATAGTATGACGGGCTGGTGTCCTCAACTCCACGTCTCAGCGCGTATAGTCTCATATGAGATTAGTTGAATTAATATTATAATTGCGAAAGAGTTTGTTTGTTTTGCTTTTACAGCTAAACTACTAAACCGATTTTGATGAAATTTGGTACAGACTATACTCCATTTACAATAGCATTAGACAGAAGTTAAAAAAGGTTCTTTTTAATGCACACTTTGTAACAAAAGTACAATAAACATGTCGAAGTTACGATACACACCGAATTTATTATAATCTATTTTTACAGTAGCTGTCGCACGTATTTGTAGCCATTTTAATAATTTATCTTCTAAAATTATGTGGCTTTCATTTAGTACTTAGTATATTTAATTCCAATTTAAAATTACAGTGTCAATGCTAAAAACCTAACAGAAGCAGGGATGAACAATACCCGAAACGTTATTCGTTTAAATTTTAAATACAGTCAAAAGCACATGAAACTATAGGTACACTGGTAGTACGACTCTTACCCTTACGGCGATTGTAATAAGAACGTTACAAAGTCCAATGTGTAAAGCTCCACGAGCTCTTGACTGTTCCGTAAATAAAACTTGCAAACGAGGTACCTATTATAGTTATGAGAAAAAATAAGAATTTGGAACAAAATAAAGGATAAAAGAATAATGGAATAAAAATAATTTGGAAGCAATCAAATGGTCAATTACAAGATTTTAATAATAAAGAATTCGTGCGAGGTCCATTTTTTTATGAAGCTTTTTGAAGTAAAACTTCTTTACGCACGCCTGACTTGGGGAGTAATCTGGTGAATGCGTGACGGGAACGTTAGGAAAAGTGTGATCGGGCGAGGCGAACGGAAGTTGAGAGAGAGATATAAGTTAGTGATAGATAGAGAGAGAGTTACGTTTCGTATATTACTGCAGGGGCAAGAGAGAGAGGTGCGAGCATACATTTTCTTTCTCTCTTTCTCTTATAGCCAGATGCAAACGGATACATACATACATATAGATGGAGTAAAAGAAGTTTCACTTCAGTCGTGTGGTCTAAAGCACACTCGTACTTTTTTTTATTTATTTTTTTTAATTACTTTTTTTAAGTCTAGGGGGGCGGGGGCAACTACCCCTCCCTGCCCCCCCCCCCCTTGGCGACGCCTTTAAATGCAATAATAATAATAATAATAATACTGTAGTATTTATTAATACTGAGTGCAAGGAGAACCACGGGTTATGTGATAGCTTATCATAGTTCTACAATCGCCTTCACAATTTTGCGTAAACAATAAACAAATCTAACAATAACATCGTAAGGTCTCAAATGCAAAGGTTATCATCACTAAATAAATAAGCTATCCTTGACCAAAATATTCTTATCTTTGTGCACTTAGAATTAACTTCTGGGTCAGAAAACATACTGAAAATAGTATTACTTAAGAATTTACTTGCAAAACTCAAACTCAAAATAATTTATTTCAAATATACTATTTACAGTTGCTTACTATTGATTGTCAAGGAGTCAGTCAGAAAGTTGAAGCTTGTTGCTCGTTCTAAACAGTCGGATTCTAAGGTGAAGAAACTTCATGAACACTTTTCTAAAATCAATAATACATTACAAATTTAGGTTAAGCACATCATTTATGTTTAATCTATGGTATAATGTAAGAACAATGTAACAAGTCGACATGTTAAAAGAGGTCTAGAGAAAAACATATTCATAATTCAAATTCAAAATACATTACCTATGCCTATAACTATACTGTACCTATGTTTACAAATAAATAATTTGAATTTGAAAATTTATTTATTTTGGGACAACTAGACCCTACTAGATATGTTAGTACCAGTATCTATACAAAACTTAAAAAACTATTGTTACTACATAAACACAACGTTCATAGGACAACGCTAATTCTAAAACACATATGCCCCTGTGCTGTGACACGTCGCCCCGTCAAGATAACCAATAGGGAGATACCTCCCTAAAAGATCACCAGACGAACGAGATGCCTCAACACAGGTGCACAAGATACTAGCGACCAGGCCCAGGTTCGCATGGGCCTATAGCCTTCCTCGATAAATGGACTATCCAACACAAAAATAATTTTTCAATTCGAACCAGTAGATCCAGAGATTAGCGCGTTCAATAAAACCAACTCTTCAGCTTTATAATATTAGTATAGATTATGATCAAAACTAATAATGTAAATTCAAAACAACCGAGGCAGCTAAGAGATGACCAATCCCAAACAAACGGGGCCCGTTTACGAACTTGATGCACGGATCGGCACTATATCGAAGGGAGCCGAATGATCCAACACATGCGTCATCATCAGCGAGACATTCAAGTGAGCATGACATATATACTTCCAACCGCCAGGGCATATTCAAATCCATGAATCGCCAATACGCCTTGAGCAAGCATGGTTATCATGCTCATGGCTTCTCTGTATGAGAAGAGGCCTTTGCCCTGCACTGGGACAATGATAGGCTGGTATTATTATTATTAATCTAACAAAACCGTAACGAACAGTCCACCTGTTTCCCCATAAAACCCACCCTTTATGAAGGTAAATAATGTTTATTTGAGCAAATCACACAGTTGACCGAGCAAGCTAATAATGTGGACACCCTCACGCTAATTTGTAAACTAAATTGCGTACACCCCACGTCAGGGGGTTGAAACAAGTGATCCGTGAAAATGCATCTGGTATTAAACGTTGTAATTTTCGTATTTTATTTTGTGTAATAGTGTAGTGGGGAAATAATGTCACGTGTTTTTATTTTCGTGGATTTTTCAATACGTTGTGGTGCCGGATAGCAGCATTATTCTACTCGTGGGTGTCGTAGAAGGCGACAGAGGGATATTGACCAGAGGATGGGCAGCAGCGTCTTTCTGAGTACTTACCATAACACCTCCTACTGCGATCGGCAACATGCATCGGCCAAGTATGGCGGCGACTATGGCTGAATCCCCCCATGGGGGAAACCTGTTCACATTAGATCTTAGGTATATACAGTCTCCCTACGGGTAAACTTTTACCCGTAGGGGGTCCATAGGCACATGGAAAGTTCACAAATTGATTGAGGACACTAATCAAATTGAATGAGAAATTAATGTATCATTTATTATTATAATATATGTGAACTTGTATAATGAATGAAAAATGAATGAATGAATAATATAAAAATAACGTATATGAACATACTACTAATGATAGATCTATTAGTTCCTCAATTATTATTATCAATTGTTATTAGTGGCGGGACCTTCATACAAGCCGAAAAGCCGGGCTTACACTAATTAGCATAACATGACCTAATCAATAACTATTTGACTACGTAAAAAATCTATCGGTCTTGCCCTAAACTTGACCCCTAGGCACGCCACTGATTGTTATGTTTTTATATAATTTTATCTCTGTAATTCTTTTGTTGCATGTATGGAATAAATAAAGCTATTATTATTATTATTATATACAGTCTCGCACTTACACTGTCACAAATTACAGGCCAACCACCATGTTTATAAGGCACGGAGGGGTTTCGGTAAGAATTGGATGGTCCGTACGGTACTGGTGGAACCATTCACGGATCGACCGCGACAAGCATTGCTTTACACGATAATCGATCGTACGGCATCGGCCGTACGACTTTTACATAGTAGCGAGCTCCTCACAAAACTTACAAACAAAAAAAAATATTTTGAAAAAAGTGGGGGGTAGCTCATAGGGCATCTAAAGCTATCGTGCGTATAGCTGTCAATGAGTCACGCGTCCAAAAGACTAGCAGTATTGCTACGTTGTATGCCAATACAGATTCCCTGGCCCAAGAATAGACCATCCCAGAAGAATAGGTAGACCAAAAAATATATCATTACAAAGTTTTAGAGGCTTTACAACGTTAAATCTTTAAATGACACCTTTACATTCTTTGACATCTACAAATATTACTAAAATACAAGAGAATTCGTCATCGTCAGATCAGCTTATTGCCGTCCACTGCTGAACGTAGGCCTCCCCCAGAGATCGTCAACCAACCCGGTCTTGGGCAGCCCGCATCCAACCGCTGCCAGCCACCTTCTTCAAATCGTCAGTCCATCGTGCCGCAGGGCGTCCCACACTACGCTCGCCCAAACGCGGTCTCCACTCTAAATCTGCTATGAAGGCTATCTCAAGAGAATACGCTGTTGATCAATAAATGTCCACGTCCATTCACAAAACTGTATACAAAAGGCCAATTGACCAATCACTGGGTGCTATCAAAACGGTACTGTAATAAAATTGAGTTTGAATGGATATAAGTACGTCGTGATAATGGCCGTCAAATTCTTTTCTTGTACTTGTATAATACTAGCCTATTTAATGTCCCACTGCAGGGCAAAGGCCTCTTCTCATACAGAGAAGGCACGGGCATTGATCACCACGTGCGCTCAAGGTGGATTGGCGATTTCAAACTTATATAAATTTGAAATCCAGGTTTCCTCACGATGTTTTTCTTCACCGATGTCAGTGATGCCCAAGAAAAACTTAGAAAGTACATATTTTATGAAATTCACATCAATTGGTACTTGCTTGTGCCCGGTTGTGAATCCACAATCTCGTGCATGAGCGCCCATCCCCATCGAGTGAGTGGGAACGCGATAACATCGCAGGAAAATTGGCGCGCGGAGATTTCACAAAACTTGTTCCAGGAAATATGTGTTTTTGAAAAAGACTTACAAGTTTTTGGTAATCTCCATTACATGTGCAAGGTTTCTATGATGCTGTTTTTTTTACTTTTTCAATGTATGAGTGCATTATGAACCGCCAAAGTTCAGTTTGCACTATTTTGTAATGTGCGTCACTTTCTCGTGAATAAATGGTTTTTCTTTTCTTTCTTTCTTTCTTTCTTTAAAAACTGTGCAAAAAAGATGATTTACAGACGTGGTTACTGAATTTGTTTCTCAAAAAAGCTTATTTTTGGCTTCATACAAACCTAGATTTAAACCACGAGATACCTGTGTGTTAAAAATATTTGGAGAATAATTTGTTATAACGCCGTAATCACGTACGAGCATTTGTATGGGAAATATGACGGGATGGCGCTCTTAAACACGAAATACAACAACAAAATATGGCAGAAAAGAACCGGTATTTAATAATGCACGTTTAATAAAAAACTAAGATGGGATTCCCAACGATTACCTACAGACGCAGTACCACACATTTTAAATTATTTATACAAAACAATTTTGTTAACGTATACCTATGCATCTAAGTGGTTTTATACAACAAGTTTTTAATGAGATACTCCTGTCACGATTGCGATTACGTAATAATCATGATTAGAACTCTAAAAGAGTGTCCATAATAGTTCCTTGATCGTTCTTCTCCATAGGAACCTATTAGAACGAGCAACTAACATCATATGAGCGTTTTCTCAACGCTGTTGTTGGAATCGGCTTCCAGGCCAATCGGATACAGCTGAATACCAGTGTATCACATGGAGTGCAATCACTCCTATCTGACCTCCACAATAGAGTCGGTAGGTAACACGATTCCCTTGGTAAGACTGGTTGTCAGACTTTCTGGCTTCTGACTACTCATAAGTAGTGTCAAATTCTACGACGTATGACAGCCGGGACCAACGGCTTTACGTGCTTGCCACGGATGGACCACGGAAGGTACGACCCTGCGGGTAAATGCTCGCTTGGTGATAAATAGTGGGCGGGTGGGGGAAAAGTGTCTTGCCATAGTTTGCACAGGGCACCGGCCGGGTCACCTGACAGAGGAACTACAGATTTTAGGAAGCTGTGTCTGCTTTTTAAACGCTGCGGTGGTAGTTGTGCGCCGAAAAGAGGGTGCCTTCCCCCTGCACTGCCCTGAGTCCCTGAACCGCCTAAGAACCCAAGTAGGAAGGTGTAATGCCAACCTCGTAACGGTGTTACTGCACCAATCGATCGATCATCGATCGATGATATCGGTTGACATCGATCGACTTTGATTGATTGGTGTGGTAGCTCTGGCTGATCGACGGATACCGTTCGACCAAATAATCGATCGATTGCCGGTCGATGGCATCGGTCGACGTTGATCGTTTAACTCCGGTTATAATCCATCACTAATAATCATAGATATCCTGCTAATAATAATCAAGCAGCTCGAACGACGTCGACTAGTCCATTCTACCATCGATCGATGCCGTCGATCGACAATCTAACGATTGGTCTGGTAACACCCTAAGAGATAAGCAGCAGGGTGTGCATGTGGCGCCGATTTGCAAACCATGCCCCACCTCCTGTCATGTCCTCTGTGCCCCAAAGCATGCGATCGGAGTGAATTATGATCTGCCACCGACGACGCCGTGGAAATGGCTAAGTATTGGTCCAAACAAATTTAAAAGACTGTCGTGCTAGCGATACGAAGAGAGCCCGGAGTGGTATAAAATGGACTGAATTATAGAGGTATGATATGAAATGGATACGTGGATGGGTATCCACGTATCGGCCGCGTCCCTATAATCGACCGATCCGTATTTTTACTTAGTGAAGTAAAAGTTGGATGGTGGGGGGTGATGTTCCTCCCACAACTGGTCCTGAATGGCCTGTGTGTTGCAAGGAAAACTCTTCTGACTTCTTGACAGTTCAAAAGTGCTTGTAAATGGTTTATTTGATACTAGCGACTCGAGCTTGGCACGGGTGCAAATAGATCAAACTATACGTATAAACCTTCCTCTTGAATCACTCTATCTATTGATGACAACTGCATTAAAATCCGTTCTGCAGTTTAATAGATTTAAGCGTGTATTGGAAGCGACATTGTTATATACTACGTAAAGATAAAAAGATTTACGTTTGTATATGAGAGAAGGCCAACAACAAAGGAGCATGATAAAAAAATAACAGAATGGTTTAGCGACATCCCTGACGTCATCGGCGCCAATCCGAAACTGTGCAAAAAACGTGCACAGATAACACAACAATTTGTGAAGTTTTATCGTAGCCAGATTGGCTTTGTGACGTATTCTGTGTTATTGGAATTCCTAAGTACGCGTCATTGTTTTTGACTCCAGTCCAATAGTTATATAGTTATATATTAATAGTTAGGTATATATTTCGTAGCCAAGACGTTTTCCGACGGGAAACTCCACACTAGCCCGCAATTTTTCCCATCATTATCAATTATATTAAATATCCTATCACATGTGTCTAAAGATACGACACAGGTAAGCAACTACCTTTTCTTGTTTTGATGGTCTTAAGGCGACGATATACGCCGGCGACCTTGAGCGACCACAGAATCGTATGCGCTGCGTCCAAAACTCTCAAAGTTTAGTCGAAAAAATTAAATAAAAGATAGTATTCATAACTTAAAAAAAGGAGTATATTAAAAGATAGATATTATAATTGTCTGTAAGATAGTATAAGTTTCGTTTAATTATACCTGGTAGATTTTGTGTGATTGTCAATGTTTTGTCCGCGTCAAACACAACTTCACGAGTTATTTAAACTATTTAATACGAATATAATCAAAAATATTCACAAATTAAATGATTAAGAGAATGTTCTAGTTTAACATATATATTTTTTTAATCATTTACACTACACATTTTGACGTGATTGTCAGTTTAAAATCTGTAAAAGTCGTTAAAATAGATAAATAAAAGTTTAGGCAGTATTTATTGGCTTATGTTTAATGAACCTCCAGATATAGTAAATTACCTCTAAAAATAGTAAATGATCACCAACATTTAACCAAAGTATTGTAGAAATGTATGAGTTTGACTGTAAAAATAATAGTTTAAAAAAACTAAAAACACGCTTTTTACAGAAAACCAATCTAAAAAATAGAAAATAAATTTTAATAAATTTAAATTAAGAAAAGTGTTAAAAATTTCAATAAATATAAATTAATAATAGTGTGAATAAAACAAAATTATTTTATTTAAAAAAAAGCGTGGGGTGCTTTTTAAGATATTATCAAAATGATAATCACTCTAATCATATCTGTCAATAAAATATTTATAACTATTGACACCATGCACCCCACGCTTTTTTTAAATAAAATATTTTTTTTTAGTCACACTATTATTAATTTATATTTGTTGAAATTTTTAACACTTTTCCTAATTTAAATTTATTAAAATTTATTTTATATTTTTTAGTTTGGTTTTCTATAAAAAGCGTGTTTTTAGTTTTTTTAAACTATTATTTATTTTTTACTTTTTAATTTGAAAAATGGAATAATTTTATCAAATTAGTGTATTGTCATCGGTCCTCGATAAATTTACAAAGTTTGAACGAAATCTGGCCGTTTAAAGTGGGTCAAAATCGCGCCCAAAGAAGTCGGTTACAAACAAACATACAAACATACAGGTGAAGCTAATAATAATAATAATAATGCAATACGCACAAGAAAAATAGGGCGCTGGTGTGTGCTTTAGATTCGCAGCTGTCAAATTATTTTGACAGCAGCAAAGACCTCGCTGATACCCACTCGATCTTGTACTGCGCGGCTGTAGCAGCATGTCGTGTAGCTCATGTCAAATTTCCTAACAGTGACGGAGCTGCACGACCAAAACCAGCTGTACCAGCATGGCAGTACAGGATTGAGCGTCGTATTAGTGAGGCTAGAGCACTCATCGGCAAGCTTATCTGCTTCAGGGAGGGCAACACGCGCCCTAGAGTGATGCGCTTTGTGAGGCGGGTATTCTCGGGGAGTGATATCAATCCTCGAGATTATTTGTCCTGCATCACAGAGCGTATCGACTTCCTGAAGCAGAAGATCTGTGCATGGGCAAACCGTATTCGACGGTACAAGCGACGAGTGGAGCGGTACACTCAGAATCGCATATTCCAGAGTGATGAGAGGTGGGTGTATAGGACTTGGGAGCGACCGGACCAAGGCGTGGCTGATGCGCACCAGCCGGATGATGCTGCCATGTGTTCGTTTTGGCGCAGCATCTGGTCGGTGCCTGTTAGTCACACTGAGGGCGACTGGACTCGGGAGGTTGAGCGAAAGTGTGATCTAATACCAGAAATGGGGGCAATAACCATCAGCCCCCAAGACGTAGCCCGTGCAGTTCGTCCGTTACCTAATTGGAAATCTCCAGGACCGGACGGGCTGCACAATTTCTGGATAAAATGGTTACAGAGATCGCACGTTCGTTTGGCGTCCCAGTTCCAGTCAGCTTTAGAGTCAGGATCCTTGCCCCAATTCCTAACAACTGGAATCACCCACCTGCTCCATAAATCAGGTAGCACTACGGAACCCAAAAATTATAGGCCGATCACTTGTTTACCAACGGTCTATAAAGTTCTTACATCCATTTTGAGAGCTAAAATTAACGAACATATTGACAAAAATTCTATCATGTCTGCCTCTCAAAATGGATGTAGGAACGGGTCTCGTGGTACTAAGGAGCTCCTCCTCATTGATATGGCCATTAACCAGCAGGTTCGTCGTTCCCGGAAGGATCTGTCGACATGTTGGATAGACTATAAGAAGGCCTATGATTCTGTGCCACATACATGGCTCATGAGGGTGTTAGAGTTGTATAAAGTTGATACAACTCTGCGCACCTTCCTGATGTCATGTATGGGGCAATGGAAGACAGTCCTTCGCTATCCAGGATATCGGCAGATCCGGGAGAATAGCGAACCGATAAGGATCGAGCGAGGTATATTTCAGGGCGATAGTCTGAGTCCACTGTGGTTTTGTTTAGCTTTGAACCCTCTAAGCACGTTGCTGGAGGGTTCAGGTCTGGGCTATCGGTTGAGAAGAGGAGGTCAGGTTATATCTCACCTCCTTTACATGGATGATCTGAAACTCTTTGCCCCCAACAATTTGCGACTGATGGAGCTACTGAAAGTAACAGAAACGTTCAGTAGCGCCATCAGGATGGAATTTGGTGTAGACAAATGTGCAGTCATGCATGTGAAACGAGGGGAGATTGTGGAATCCGTGGGAACCCAACTCTCGGATTCCATACACCTTAGACCCATCTCCTCAACCGAAACCTACAAATACTTGGGTATGTCGGAAGCGTTAGGCATCAATGCTACCGACATGAAACAATCGTTGAGGGAGCGCTTCTTTGGCCGCCTGAATAAAGTTTTGAATAGTCTTTTATCAGGCGGAAACAAGGTGCGCGCCTTCAACGGATGGGTCATGCCGGTTTTGATGTACTCTTTCGGCATACTCAAGTGGACTCAGACGGAACTTGACGCCCTGGATAGGAGGGTCCGTACATTGCTGACCGCAAATCGGATGCATCACCCACGGTCATCGGTAATGAGACTGTATATCCCACGGAAGTGCGGAGGACGAGGCTTTCTTAATGCTAAGTCCCTGCACAACCGTGAGGTATGCAGTCTCAGGGAGTACTTCCTTAAAGCCGACGTGGGGATGCACCGAGAGGTGGTCTCAGTGGACAAGGGTCTCACCCCGATCTCCTTAGCGAACGAGAACTGGCGCAAACCTGTAGTACTAGATACTAATGACCGCAAGAAGGTATGGCAGAGCAAGGAGCTTCACGGGCGCTTCTACCGGGCCCTACATGGACCTGATGTAGACTTCTTGGCGTCCGTATCCTGGCTGCGATTCGGTGACCTCTTTGGGGAAACCGGAGGTTTTGTCTGTGCGATTATGGACGAAGTTATGATGACGAACAACTACCGGAGGTATATTGTGAAGGACGGCACGGTTGACATTTGTCGGGCATGCCACCGACCGGGAGAATCAATCCGACACATTATCTCTGGGTGCTCTCGTCTGGCTAACGGAGACTACTTGCATAGACACAACCTTGTAGCTAGGATTATCCACCAGCAACTTGCTCTAAAATACAGGCTTGTGGAATCGGAAGTACCATACTACAGGTATGTGCCCGACCCAGTTCTCGAAAATGGCAACATCACATTGTATTGGGATCGATCTATCATCACTGACAGGACTATTGTTGCCAATAAGCCTGACATAGTGGTGATAGATCGATTAGAGCGTCGCGCAATGATTGTCGATATAGCGGTCCCGCATGACGAGAACCTCGTGAAAACTGAGAAAGATAAACAAATAAAGTATCTAGACTTGGCTCGCGAGATTGTCGACATGTGGGATGTGAATACAGCAATCATTGTGCCGGTAGTCGTTACGGCCAATGGATTAATTTCCAAGAGCCTCGACCAACATCTTAGGAGGCTCTCGTTGGGCAGCTGGATCAAGGGCTTGATTCAGAAAGCGGTACTCCTGGACACGGCGCGTATTGTTAGGAGATTCCTCTCTCAGGAGCCCTGACCACCGGTAGCTTGGACCCTGTTCCCGATACCGGTGGGCTACTATTTTTTATATTTTTAAATGTTTTTATTTATTTTTTACTAATATTTAAAAATGTAATTTAATATGTTAAGAAAATGAATAAACGAGAATAATAATAATACTCGGCGATCATTGTGCCGATAGTTGTTACAGCCAATGGCTTAATTGCCAAGAGCCTCGACCAACATCTAAGGAGGCTCTCGTTAGGCGGCTGGATCAAGGGCTTGATTCAGAAGGCAGTACTTCTGGACACGGCCCGCATTGTCAGGAGATTTCTCTCTTTGGAGCCCTGACCGCCGGTAGCTTGGACCCTGTTCCCGATACCGGTGGGCTACTATTTTTTATATTTTTAAATGTTTTAATTTTTTTATTAATATTTAAAAATGTAAATTATATGTATAGATGAATAATAAATGGAAATAATAATAATATGTGGGGACATTTTCACACACGGTCATCTGACCCCAAACTAGGGAGACCCTGTACTATGGGTGTCAGACAGCTGATATACATACACAAATAATTTTTTTTTTTGTAAATACTTACATATATAGATAATAAAATGTAAAAAGAAATTTGGTTCTGGCACGCAGGGGGTCACAGTTCTAACCTTCAGGCTCCTAAGATTTGGTGATCATTTACTATTTTTAGTGGTCATTATATTTATTACCGTATTTATTCTACTACTTCACAAAAAAATCTGCTACAAACACGTACACGTTAGATATCCATAAAAAAATCTTTATCATTATCATTAGCCTAGCCTTTTCCCAAGTATGTTGGGGTCGGCTTCCAGTATAACTGGGTGCAACTGAATACCAGTGTTTTATACGGAACCACTGCCTGTCTAACCTCTACAACCCAGTTACTGGGAAACACGATACCCCTTGCTAAGACTGGTTGTCAGACTTTCTGGCTTCTGACTACCTCTACCGACTGCCAAAGATCTATTTACCACAGCCGGGACTAAAAGCTTTACGTGATTTTCGAGGTGCGGATATAATGGATGGTCAATTGGTCACCCATCCACAGATTGACCACGGCAAGCGAAGCTTATCTGAGCTGATTCGTCTTTACACTCCGTGTAGCTATCTCCGCGGCCGTAAGCACCGTCTACTAGCCGTGCCTGCGTGCCGAACAGTGGCTCGCGCATCATCCCCTGTTCCTCGCGTTCTATCTGCGCTCAACAGCCTCATGGAAGCCAGCCCGAACTGTGATATATTTGCGGAAGATTATAAAATTGTAATGTGCGTATGTCTAAACTTCTGCGAAAGCATGACGTTTTGACATATTTTCATTGTTTTATTTCATATGTATAGGTAGGTATAGGTATATATATTTGTTTTTCGTTTTTGCATTATTTTTGTACTCATTATACTTCTTTTATCTGTAATGTTAGCGTAATTGGCTCATCATAGCCGTGTTAGCATTAAAATAAATAAATAAATAAAATTACTTTTACTTTGCCACAAATCTCTCTATCTCCATTAAAAATGTACCAACTAATTCTAAACTATAGGACAGTATCTACATCGGCACCCACGTTATCACCAGCCAGACGGATTGTATTACCGACTGGACCGTAATACGTAGAGATATCGTGAGTTTCAATATTACTCTTTACTCGTTATTAGGTATTTTGATTGGGAAAAACAATTTGTCATCGTCTTTTATTGATGGTAATTTATTGCTCGTGGCTAAGTTAAAGCCGTACAGATCGATCGGTCAAAGGTTAAGCTACGTTAGCCGCGGTCAGTCTGTGGATGGGTGACCATCCCTTTCATACCGAGTTCCCTCCGTGCCTCGGAAAGCACGTAAAGCCGTTGGTCCTGGCTGTCATTTGTAGATCTTTGGCAGTCGTTATGGATAGTCAGTAGCCAGAAAGTCTGACAACCAGTCTTACCAAGGCGTATCGTGTTCCTCAGTAACGTCAGTTGTGGAGGTCCGATAGACAGTCGCTCCTTGTAAAACACTGGTATTCAGCTGTATCCGGTTAGACTGGAAGCCGACCCCAATATAGTTGGGAAAAGACTAGGCAGATGATGAATTTATCTAGCTGTAAGAACCGCTGCGGCAAGGCTCCTACGGAGCCCAACGAAAAACTACGTGCTGCGAAGCCGAATACCCCGGTGTATATTTCCCGTCTCCACTACACCACTGACGCGGAAGACATCGTGAAGTACGTGCGACAAAGGCTGCAGTACGCGCCGAGAGTGCAGTCGCTGGAGTCGCATCGCAACGTCAACTTTAAGGCGTTTGTGGTGCGCATACCAACATGCTACCTGCATCAGGTGTTGGATGAAAGCTTTTGGCCACAGGATGTGGTATTCCGCCGCTTTCGCCGACAAGTGCCACCGGAACGTGCAAAGACTTAGTGCAATTATGTGATACTAACATAGTTTTAAGTTTTATTTACTAACACGATTGTTATACTGTTACATGTATACTTAAGTTAAGGTATTTTTCTATGGGTCTTTGTTACCTGAAAATAAATTGTTTTATTATTTATTTATTTTATTATTGAACTTTTGCTATGTAATTTAATCGATGTAAGTTTTATTAAGAATTTTAAGCACTACTAATAAATTATTGTGGTTCAATTTTTTTAAATCTGAATTGATTTTGGGGGGACTTTTACGCACAGCGTGGAGTCCATGGGTAAGTAAAGTGTATGACTGACAGACAGGCTTTTGTTGGAGATCCAAAAATAAAAAATAAGTAAAGAAAGGTAATTTATTCAGATGTCCGTATAATACTATTTAGAGGAAAACGTGCCAGCCCAATGGCCGCTGGCAACCAACTGATTACAATCAAAGAGAACAGTATGTACCTATATATTGATTACAATTAACTAAAATATAATAAAGGCCTAATGATTCTATTTTCAATTTTAGAATTCCTCAGAATGATCGGAAGAAAAGTTTCTTCAAATATTTTCGACGAAGTTGCAATACACATAAAACCTCTACAGTTCCTACATCTCATCATCATGTCAACCTTTAGACGCCCACAGCTGGGCATATGTCTGGGGGGTTCAGCCGTCATCGCCATACTTGGCTGATGCATGTTGGCGATCGCAGTAGGTGTTATGGTACTCAGAAGCACACTGCTGCCCATCCTCTAGTCAATATCCCTGTCGCCTTCTACGACACCCACGGGTAGAAATGGGGTGGTGTTATTCGCGGCACCACACGCGGCTTACATCTATTAGTGATAATTTTATTACTCAGAGCAAAACACGTGTTCAATATTGCGTTATATCTCATAATAGTGCGTAAATAATAGTAGAACAGTGCTTTATTACGTGTTATTATGAATTAATGAATGTTTATAATGAATAGCACTCTTTGCCCTCGACTTCGTTCGCGTGAATGTCGGTTATCGCGGATGCAGACGAAGTCGCGGATTAAAAAGTAGCCTATGTCCTTTTCCAGGGTTCAAGCTATCATCATAGCATGCAGCATGTTTAATTGCAGCATGTTTAATTTAGATTCGACAGAAAGCTGCAGGTCATTATTCAAAAAATACAAAATATTAACGCTACCATCTCTGTATATTCTTGAAGCTGCGTTGTTCGTAAAATTAAACCCCCAATTGTTTCCACGATTATCGGATACCTTCCCGCGTAACAGACGTGACAATAGCCAACTCTGCTTCCACTCGGCAAAAACTGCTGCTATGGGGAAAAGCTTTTTTTGTATGGCTCCTAGAGTATATAATAAGATACCACAGGGGTATAAAGCTTTACCCATAAATCAATTTAAAAATAAGGTTAGAAATTTATTAATAGACAAATGTTACTATAATGTTAACGACTTTTTGACGGATACTCTTTGAAATGTTCTAATTTATATTTATATTTGTAATTTCCATAAAATGTAATATAGTAATTTAAAAAATATCATTATAATAAATAGTATACAATTAAATTTAACTGACATTTTAGTGATGGATATACAACGTATGTAAACAAAACTTTGGTTTACTTAGACTATAATATTTTTTTATGTCATGTTATGTAAAAAATTTGTACTTACGCCTCGCCAGGTAAAACATGTACGGACTTCTTATACCTTTTTTCTAAGATCTTGCATGCTTTAATTTGTATGTAAACGCATGTTATGACAAATAAATTATCTTTATCTTTATCTTTATCTTTATCATGACAAAGGACAATGGCAGAAACTCTATAGAACTTTGCCCCACTCAATTAAAGTCATGTGCAATATATAGCATCATAATGTTTATTTATTGCTGATAACTAAACATTAGTCTTAGTGACTGTAGAACTTGCGGTTTCCGTTTGAATCTAAAAACAATAATGACATTGATAATAGGTTAATTTATATTTTAGGTAAAATGAGTTTGTATTTTGTGGGTAGGTATTTCGTAATCCGCAAGTTCTAAAGAAAAACAATTTACTATAGAAAGGTTCTATATTCATTACTTTTCTGTACATGGGTTACTTTTTCTGTACATGGGTGGGGCAGGATCTGGCATTGTCATTTCATCAAAATCGGTTCAGACGTTTCGTTGTGAAAATGTAACAGACAAAGTTACTTTCGAATTTAAAATATAAATTTTTACGGATTAATTTTTTTTTTATATTAAAATATAGCCTTTAGCGCTCAGTGTTAACGTAGACTTCATACTGGTGGAATAATGTTTAAAATTCACTTAGTGTTTTTGACTTTATCGATTTCCAAACGAACACACAAAAACATACATTTTTTCTCGCCATGATACATAATTTGTTTTTATAAGACAAGTAAGTGCTTCTGTTATGAACGGTAAAGTGAATCATAAATCAGACTAGCCAGTGACTGAACGATTGGCTGCTGCGCTGCGTGTCGCGGGTTCGATTCCCGCACGGCACAAATATGTGTATGGCCTATAGGTAGTTCCTGGTCACGAATTCACGAAAGCTCGAAAGTACCATTTCAATCACGAGTCAATCTCTACTAGATTTAAGCTTTTGTCTGCGCAACTTGTCTAGTCTATTTGAGTATATAGAGTTAGGTTTTTTTCTCTTAAATGCCGCGGGATTATCATAATAAAGCCTATACTAATACAGTATATACATTTTTACTGAAATAGACCAGATATTGTCAAGGAATTTACACGGACTAAAGCTCATCTATTAGAGTTTGAGTCGTGACAGAAAGTGTTTAGATAACTTTCGTAAATTCGATTCCGGGTTTGGCTGTTTGTGTATGTGAGTTTATATGTGTGCAAACGTACCCACGATACAGGAAACCATCTTAATAATAATAATAATAACCATCTTAGTGAGCGGTAAAAAAAATAAGACTTTGAGAGATTATAGGTTGGCTTGTTTTAGAAAAACTTAACTCAAAAGACCTCAACATCATCCCCACACCATCACACCACTCACACACAAAACCACACACCCACTCCCCACTCACACCCCGCCCACCACCACCCACCCCACACACCACTCCCTCACTCACTCACATCATCTCCTCATCATCACTTGCTGGGCCTTTCCCAACTATGAATACTACATTTATTAAACAATTTCAATTAAACATATTTTAACATAATTTTGATAAATAGGTTTAGGATACCAGGCTGCACTAAAAGTATCGGGAATGGAATATTTCCACTGTTCCTGTCGTATTAAAAACTTTTTAATTGAAAACTCCTTGGTTTTTAAAATCGGATACCATTTATTTATTTAAAAAAAGATTCTCGGTCACAAGGTTGATACCTTGTCACAAGGTTTTGTCAAACTTGTTTAGTCGTTGAGAAAATGGAATTGACTCGAGAAAATTCAAGAGCGATGATTTATTATGACTTTCGAAGTGGTTTATCACAAAAACAGTGTGTTGACCGAATGATTTCTGCATTTGGTGATGAAGCCCCATCCAAAATCACAATTTATCGCTGGTTTGCTGAATTTCAACGAGGACGTGTCAAGCTCAGTGATGATCCCCGTCAAGGTCGTCCAAAAACTGCAGTCACACTCAACAATTAGGTTTAAAAAAGTGGTTTTCCCGATGGATACCGCACTCGCTCTGTGAAAAGCAAAAAGCGGCTCGCGTTACTTGGTGCGTCAGAACTCTCGAAAGATTCCACGCAGGATCCTCAAATGCTGTATACAACATCGTATCAGGTGACGAATCCTGGATATACGCGTACGAACCCGAAACAAAAAACCAGTCACGAGTTTGGGTGTTCGAAAATGAGTTAAAGCCAACAAAAATTGTTCGTTCACGAAGTGTTGCAAAAAAAATGGTGGCCACGTTTGTCTCCAAAACCGGCCATGTTGCGACTATTCCTCTTGAGGGACAAAGAACGGTTAATGCAGAATGGTATGCTAGCATTTGTTTGCCACAGGTCGTTTCTGAACTCCGTAAAGAGAACTGCAACCGCCGCATCATCCTCCATCACGACAATGCGAGTTCTCACACCGCGCACAGAACAGAAGAGTTTTTAGAGCAAGAAAACATAGAATGATTAGACCATTCGCCGTACAGCCCCGACCTAAGCCCTAATGATTTCTATACTTTCCCTAAAATAAAGAATAAATTGCGTGGTCAGAGATTTTCATCACCTGAAGAAGCTGTGGACGCCTACAAAACGGCCATTTTGGAAACCGCAACTTCCGAATGGAATGGTTGCTTCAATTATTGGTTCCATCGTATGGAAAAATGTGTCAAATTTCGCGGAGAATACTTCAAAAAGCAATAAATACATTTTTAAATAGTAACGTTGTGTCACTTCCTTGATTCCCGAAATTTTCAGTGCCGCCCTCGTAGTACTAAATATGGGCGTATAATAATATAAAGAGAATAAAAGTATTTTTAAGTATTTTTATTAGGTAACATGGCAGAATTACAGTGAAACGAATAACGTTGCGGGTATTGTTCATTCCTGCTTCTGTTAGGTTTTTAGCATTGACACTGTAATTTTAAATTGGTATTAAATATGCAACTAAATTAAAGCTACATCATTTTAGAAGATAAATTATTAAAATTGTTACAAATACGCGCGAAAGCTACTGTAAAAATAGATTATAATAAATTCGGTGTCTATCGTAACTTTAACATGTTTATTGTACCTACTTTTGTTACAAAGTGAGCTTTAAAACGAACCTTTTTTAACTTCTGTCTAATGCTATTGTAAATGTAGTATAGTTATAGTCGGCTTCGTCCTACCAGTTGCATCTGAATACCAGTGTTTTACATGGAGCGACTGCCTATCTGACCTCCACAACCCAGTTACTAGGTAACACGATACCCCTTGACAAGACTGGTTGTCGGACTTTCTGGCTTCTCGACTGTCAAATATCTGCGAATGAAAGCCGGGACCAACGGCTTTACGTGCTTTCCGAGGCATTAATGGCGGCTGTGAAGTGTGCTACTGTCTACGCAGTACCCAGCCCCTCATCCCCGTTGACACGTGAAATTGTAACTGCGCAGCCACTCGCCTCGTGTTCAGAGCCGCCATTAAGTTTGAATCGTACTGTAGGTACTACCGTACGGTAGCGACACGCCCCGCCTCCCTCCGGAACACTGTTCCTCACCTCTTCCCGCGTCGAACCTGCTCTCCAAACTGCTTTTAGTTCAAGCGGCGCGTAGACACACACTCGCACGTTTTTGTACAAGTTTGTTATTTTGGTAGTAGTGTAGGTAATTTAATCGTTTCGTTTGTATGGAGTGTCGTCGCGGCATCTACTCAAAATAAATGGCGTCAAGAAAACCGTAAACATTCATAATGAGGTCTAAATCTTAAACCAGTCCACCTGCTTATCCCGTTATTCTACGATAGTTGATTGGCCCAGTAATCAAGCGACTAATTATAAAATTAAGTTGTGTACCCACATGTCAAGTTTCATCAGACATTTGTATCGTAACTGGTCACCTACTTGTAACGGCTATAAAATAAATGTAAGTTGGAACCGGTGTACTATGCTCAGTGTACTATGTGTCAGACAGCCAATGGGTCAGCACAATTGGTCGTCTGACAAGCAAAAAACATAAACTAAAATTTGAAAAACTCCCAGCACAAAATAAAACCTCTAAAAGGAAACAAAATGAGTTTTTGTTGGCTCTTTTATTTCTTTAACCGACTTAAAAAGAAAGAGGAGTATCTCAAATGTCAATTCGACATGTAATTTTTTTTATATTTATTTATTATTATTTATCCTTTATTTCACGCAACTAAAACCCATAAAACACAATACATTTATATAAGAATAAAAACAATAACTATAAACTAATACAAATAAAAATAAAGAAAACCGCCTTCAAAAACTAAAAAGTGATAAATAACTTTAGCACAGAACACATAATATTACTTTACTTTCGGAAGTCGGTGGCAATACAAAATAACAAACACAAAGCTACCGCCACCGACTTCCGAAAGTAAAGTAATATGTGTTATGTGCTAAAGTTATTTATCACTTTTTAGTTTTTGAAGGCGGTTTCCTTTTTTTTGAAAAAACGTTTTATTTTTAGCTTTTTGGTATTGCCCTAACATCCAAATCCATTAAGAAACGGCGACACACTTAAAAGAGATTGTAAGTCCTCCAAAGATTAAAGAAACTAAAACGTCATCTAAGTATTTTTTTGAGATTTTATTGATTTTTTCAAAAAGGGCTGGATCAATTTTGGTAAAATTTATATGTGACCATTTCGGAATAAATCCATTTCGAACAAAAAAAGAATTTTGCGAATCCGTCTATATATATAACAGAGATGCCCGAACATACATAAAACAAAAAGAAATAGAAACATCCGAATTGATAACCTCATCCTTTTTGAAGTCGGTTAATAAATAAAATTGAATATACAGCTTTATTTATTTGTTTATAGGTATAGATGAAGAAGAAGTTCATCGCGGAAGATTTTTAACAGAATACATAGTTAAGGTACTATTCGTATTAATAAAAATTGCGTGGATCCCATTTACACGCCACGTTGGTCATATCGAGCATAATATTAACGAAACCGGTATGGTATGTAAGTACGAACTAATAATTCTATTTTAAATACTCGGTACGAAAGCGGGCAACGCGCCATTTACTGGTCCGTGTGATATTATTCTGAAATATTTTGCGGTGAAAATGCAGCAGTGGCATTTTACTCTATATGAGAAAAAAACTATAAATAATTATTGAGATAGTTTAGGCAAAAAGCAGTCGGAAAATGTTAGTTTTAGTTCTTAAAATAACAAAATAAATTTTAAAATTCAATTCAAAGTTTTCAGTTTTTTCTTATCTGTCTTATAACACCTTGAAATAGTAGCCGCCATATTATTACGTCGTACGGTTGTGTAAACAAAAAAAGTGTTAACTGCCAGTCAAGTAATTGGCGCGTATAGGCTTTGTACTTTTATTATTTTCGTGATCAACGTATTTTTTTAATTATTACACCTTTTACAAAATATGATTATAATTATTTTTACATTATATACAATAATCATACAAAATATCAGCGCAATTGACTACACAGCAAACTGTCGTCATTTCCACAGAGCAATATGGCTTCCACTAAGAGGCGTTTTCGTCAAACTACGCGCGAAATTTAAAAATGTAAAATTTAGAAGTGTTTTTGTGGCACTTGACGGTTGAATAAAAAATGTGTGATGTTTTTGGTGGCATATTAGCCCTACAGAATTTAATAGAGACACTTTTCAAAAATGGGTGTAATACCTTATTAGGTGTCGAGTTCGAATTTTAAAATGTGTTCTATAGTACGATTAAAAAAAAAAGACCCGAGCTAAACTTATTCGCTATATATCTCTTTCTCTCCAATAAAACAAGAAAGAGTCAGATATAAATAACAGCTGTCAATTTAAGTTGATCTATACCCTGTTCACAATAAGATTAGACATTTACATAAACCTTTTTTACAGTCCGTTCAACCGATTTTGACTCATATTGCATTGGTAGCATGACAAATGGCAACTGCAGTAAACAGTTGTTATTGTAACCACTTTTTTGCCTCTAATGTCATCCTTAAGCCTAGGTTGCAAAGGTTTGTGTTTATGTCTAATCTTATTGTGAACAGGGTATAAAATGTTCATACACTCGTTACGTTATTCTCGGATTCATGTTGAACCTACGGGATTCAACATGAATGATACAATTAGAGTTGACATATTGATTAAAACATGTTAAAGTTCAAAACTAATTTGACATCTCTAACTTAGTTATTATCTGTCGCCGTCCTTTTCTTCAGCTGCCTGGTAGTAAGAGATGACAATTGTCTAATTTTAGTTTAGTTTGTGAACAAGGGAATCGGCGCCATTGAGTGAATAAGGGTGTTTCGTGTGATCCTGCTTTTGATTCTCAGGTTGGGCAAAGTGTTATTGGGTTTTTCCATGTGTATGAAGTTCAGTGACAGTCACGAGAAATAACTGCCCTACCTTTGGGACTTGGCAGTGTTTCTAAAGGTCAAAGGTTGGATGGAGAAAGCATCTATCCTATAGAATAACTTATTGGGCTCTTTCTAAATAGGAATTTCTCAGTTACAGCCCGGAGTTTGGAAATTAGTTGTGACTTTCCCGTGCCTCGAAAAGCTCTTGGCCAAATAAAAGCCGTACGAATTGATCGGTCGGTCGGATCGGTCCTTGGATGGGTGACCATCCATTTCATATCAAGACCCCTCTGTGCGAGTCTGAGACAATAAAGCTCGGCGAGTTCCGGAGAAACATTATAACTATCTTAGATCCCGCAAAAAATTTAATCATAAGAAAAAATAATAATAAAAATAATTTTTCACACCACCTGCTTGACAATGTCAAATGATATGTCATGCAAACCTAACCTAAAGTAAGTCATTTAAGACCTGAGGTCTAGCAGGGCAATAATATTGTACTGAATTTCATTATGACCCGCTGGTCAATAATGTGATTTGAATTTGGAACATAAAGTAGAAATTGCATACGAACATTCACCATTAAAGCACGAAACGCCGCATCGTTAAAAAAAAACAAATGAGAATACAAACACAAATTCAAAAGTGAACACAATCACGAGATTGTAGGTATTCGCTTTTGAATTTGTATTTGCTTTTTTAGCTTCACTCTCAGTGCTCCGCGCGGTCTATCTGCATTTCGTATCATAATCTGAGAGATCTGCACTAAAAAATACATTGTTCGAAAATCGAACTGGCCAGCACTAGTAGAATATAAATAAAAGAAAAATAGACCACAAATTAAAAAGAGGCGCGAATCACAGATTATTAAACAAAAGGCAGATAGACCGGTCGGAACAATGAGAGTAAATCCAAATAAGCAAATACAAATTCAAAAGCGTTTTTGAAGTTGTATTTGTATTTTAATTTGTTATTTTTCACGATGCGGCGTTTCGTGCTATAGGTACTGACTCGTGTTAGTACAGCACGAAGCGCGTTGCAGGTATTCTATTTTGAATTTGTATTTGCTTTTTTGGGTTCACTCTCAGTGTTCCGCGCTGTCTATCTGCCTTTTGTTTCATAATCTGAGGCGCGCATACTGAAAATTGCTTTGCTTTGATATACAACAAATTACATATCAGCAAATTCTCACAAAAATGTCGAGTGACGATAGTGATTTGACTCTGGAGTACATTAAATGCGAAGCCATTGGTATGATACTACTACTACTTTTAATTCTAGTACTATTGTTTTTATTGTCTCGTAGATGGTGTGAAAAGTAGAGTATGCTCCTCGGGGATAAAGGTGCCTTCGTCTTGGGCGACCTTGAAACGCTGCACTCAGGATTCTTGTCTTAACTCCCTCGCTTAGAATCCTTCGTTTTGCTCGGGATTCAATACGGCGCCCGCTACATAAGACACTACTTTATCCCCTTGATGTATAATCTACTATTCCATACCACCACCTTTTCTCTGTAACAAGCAGGATACAAACCAAAACTAGCCCAATAGCACATCCGCGACACTCCATAGAAAGGAAACGATATAATTGCCTACACTAATACTAAAATAATAGACTATACAGATACGTGCGTGAGTGTGCGTGTCTACGCGCCCCGCGAACAAAAACGCAATTTCCAGAGCTAGTCGTTCGACGCGGGGAGAGGTGAGGAACGGTTTCAGAGGGAGGCGGAGCGTGTCGCTACTGTACGGTAGTACTAATACTTATAGGTACTGTGCCAATAGGCACATAGGGTCGTTTACAACTGGAGGACGCTCAGTTACCAAGCACCATGAAATACAATTAACGTTACTTAATAGGACCTAAAATGTGAGCTAATACATTTGATTCCAGTAATACGCGTAGGTCTGGCAAAAACGCTTGAACGCACAGAAATTAAGAAAAATGTAAAAAAGGTATTTCATTTTAGTAAACTGCAATAGTCAGCATGAGATGTTGGTTAAGAGGAACTTCAATTGTTTTAGTGTTTCAGAAACTGGAGGACGGAATAATGATTCGTCACGAAGTCTAGATTGTCTGTGTGTATCATCATCTGTTCCATACATTTGTACCTTTTTTTAAAACGTTTCAAAAATTAGTCTGGAGGGTCTACAATTAGGTACTGAATTCATGGTAAATGTCCATGTCACCCGCCATTTATCTGTACGCACGATAAATAGGATTTTCAGTCAATAATACTGACAGCAAAAAATTTGGTATCATTATTTAAAATCGCAAATGTTCCGAGTTCAGCGAAGTGTAAATCCTCCTTTAAACGTTCAATCAACAACTTCTATCAGTTTTAAATGAACAATTACCTTCGGGAGTTTAATTAAATATTAGTTAATAAAGGTATTGTCTGTTATCGGATATCTATGGGCTGTACAGACTGGGTATACGCGAGGATCTTTTACGATGGGTACTTTGATCACTTAACGTACGCTGATGACAAAAAAGTATTCTATAAAATAACATCACCCGAAGATTGGAAGGCCCTTCAAGAAGCGTGTATTCGAATCGTGACAAAAACTTCACGTTTTTGCGTTTTGCCCAGAGCAATATCGTACTGATGTGAGCAGATTATTTAAAGACAATTACAGTTTTAGAAAGATTAAGTCTTGCTTTAGGGAACTACAGAGTAAAAGTATAATTTTTATTTAAGGTTTTTTAAAGCGAAGACAATCCTTTCATAGCGTTTTACGAAAATAGACGTCAGAGCTAATTCTCAGGACAAATACAACCACAGTATGCCAAAATATTATGTTTTATGCGTTTTTCCAACAGGATATACAGTCTCAAAGTATGTACATAACAGAGCCAAAATTACGAAAATATTACTATTAGATATTAAAAAACAGTATTCAAAAAGTACAAAATCGGTTCACTTCAACAATTTTTTTCCACCAGTATTTGAACAAAAACATAACTGATATATTTATTTTATGAAAATAAAAGTTATGTTCAATATACACAATTTTTTTCAGTTTCTTGTACGAACTCATTTATTTTAGACAATTATTTTAAAAAGCACTGTAAAACCTCGCGCGCTTTCGTTTGCCTATCAATTTCAGTGATACGTGTTTATTTTTTTTTCTGATGTACACAAACAGACCATTGTACTAGTGTGTGTCAATGCTGCTACGCCGTTCTAGCAATTGTTTAGATTTTGAGTTGCGCCAAATCGAATACGCGCCCTTAATAACTTAAATAATGATTAGGTACGCAAAAAACAAGATCACTGTAAACGTTGCAAAGCGTCAATGTATCAGTTACACACGTAAGAGGAACCCGATTGTTTTCTCATATAATTTTAATGGAATTGTCATTAATAAAGTCCCGACGGTTAGGGATTTTGGGGTTGTGTTTGACATGATTTTTTTTTCCTTTCTTTATTTTAATGGCTTTGTCGCGAGCGATAACGTCGCCCTGTAACATCAACATACAACATACTAACTACAGCCAAAATTATCGTTTTAAAACAAAAAAAATGCCAGTTTGTACAGGATTCTGGCTTGATCCGATAAAGGAGAAGCCAGGATGGCATTACACTCTCCAACATCATAATTATAAGTGGATCCGAGAGTGTTAAATCTTAGAGCTCCATTCCGGACACACTCCAAAACGTGGACAGTAAATTAATGTCCTCAGATCACCACATAGATCCTATTACACTAAACTTATAACACGCACATGGCACTAAAGCTTATAAGAACTTAGGATTTGTTCTTAGGTCATGTAAGGTATTTAAACATTTTGGAGCCCTAAAATCTGTATATTTTGCTTATCTGCATAGAATTTTCCCTAATATGTTTAGATTAAAAGAATTAATTCTCATAAGAACTTAAGTTACAGTTCACTTAAAATGAGATACTAAGTGCTTATATCTAAATGTTATAGTAGGTATTTGCCTCTAGGGTGCTGGTGACGATACAGGGTACGTTGGGGTCCGCTTCCAGTCAAATCTGATGCAGCTGAATACCAGTGTTTTAAATGGAGGGACTGCAGTTGCGAGTTTGACCTCCACAGCCTAGTAACTGGGTAACACGATACCCCTTGGTAAGACTGGTTGTCAGATTTTCTGGCTCCTGACTATCTCTGTGCTGGCTTTACACCTTTAACGAGGCATGGTGGGGTCTCGGTTTGAAATGGATGATCCATCCCTGTACCGGCTACGACCAATCGATCCTAACGGCTTTTACTAAGCCGTGAGCCCTTCAGTTGTTCATCATCATTATCATCATAAGCCGGAAGACTCCACTGTTGAACGAAGGCCTCCCTCATAAGGGGTGGTTTGCAAAAATACCCCCGCTTGGCAGGCGTCTTGAGGATCGCAGTAGAGTTGTTAGTACACGGAAGCCGCTGCTGCCCGACTTCCAGATTTTCCCTTAGTCGCCTTCTACGACACCCTCGGGATGAAATGGGGGGATGCTATTCTAGCCAGGACACCCCACAGGGAGGCAGTTCAGTTGTTGTTATTTTCTGCAAATCGTATGAAAGATCAAGTGTGTCAATGTACTCAATAAACAAGTTCCGTGGACTGTACATAATGGCAGATTATACATACACGCGTATCTTACCTGACGCAATAAAATACAGTTTTACGTCACAATACAAATTTCTTAGGCCTGTGGTGCCGGCCGCGATTAGCACCGCCCCATTTCTACCCGTAGGTGTCCGTGGGTGTCGTAGGAGGCGACGAGGGATATTGACCAGAGGATGGGCAGCAGCGTCCTTCTGAGTATCATAACACCTACTGCGATCGCCAACATGCATCGGTCAAGCAGCAGTGGGCGTCTTGATGATTGATGACAAATTTCTTGCTTAAAGTAATATGAGAATGGCACTTTTGAAAACAAAAAGCTTTTTCAAAAAAAGGAAACCACCTTCAAAATTTAAAAACTGATAAATAACTTTAGCACAGAAAACACATTACTTTACTTTCGGAAGTCGGTGGCGGTGGCTTTGTTCTGTTTGTTGTTTTGTATTGCCACCGATTTCCGAAAGTAAAGTAATGTGTGTTTTTCGCATTTTAGTATTGCCTAACATCCAAATCCATTATGAAACGGCGACACAATTAAAACAGAGATTGTAAGTCCTCCAAAGATTGAAGAAACTAAAACGTCATTTAAGTATTTTTTTGGGATCTTGTTGATTTTCTCAAAAAGGATTAATAATAATAAACCCCACCGTCGTATCTCTACGTTGTCGTCGTGGTGGGGCTTGCGCGCTTCAATGAACCTTAGATGTGTGCCGGTAAAGTTTCCTTTGCCGACATAGGTCTAGGGTGAGGAGCCAGACTAAGAGAGATACAATCCAAGCCAAGGTCGCACATGCCGAGGGCTGCATGGCTAGGGGAGAGGCCTAGTCGCTAGTGTGCCAACTCTGGATAATAGGGGACCTCCAGTTTTAGTTACCCTTGCCGCAGTGAACGCAGGGCACTGCTGCGGTCGACGTCTTAAGTCCCTAGCTACTCGTGGGAATAACATGAATACTAGATCTAAAACAAAAAAACAAATTCAGGCTATGGTGCCTCAGATAAATGACGAAATTTCACAATTCTCTTCGTCATCTTCCTCTTCTCTATTTCCATCAATTCCATCATCATCATCACAATCTTTCCGCGTCACTCCGACGCCATCATCATCAATCAGTATACAGTCAGCGGATGTTGTACAGGAGACAAATTTTGTCGACGATACTGTGCCCACCGCTAGAACTGCCACAACTCGTAGGAAATGGAGCACAGAAATGAATAAATTCATCCTACGCACATATCTTCATCTTACAAATATGGAAACAGACAAAAATGCATACCTTCCATCACTTCACACCAAGTTTTTAGAAAAATACCCGGCAATGCAAGCAAGCCGACAAAGGATAGGTGACCAGCGTAGAGCCATAGTTCAAAAGAAATTATTACCACAGGATACAATAGACCACATTTATGAGGAAGTCAGAGCCGAACTTCAAATACTTCATTCTCAAATACAACAACACTCCACACAATCTAAAACCCCAACAAACACACAATCTGGCCAGCGCATGAAATGGACAAATGAATACAATGAAACACTAATTAGAATATATTATACTACTACACAACTGGAAACAAATAAAACAGGCTATAGAAAATATTTACTTGAGGAATTTCTAAATATTTATCCAGAATTAACATATATAAGAGAGCAAAGATTGTCGGATCAAGTGAGAGCTATTGTAAATAACAAATACATAAACACTAACAGATTAGAAGAAATAAAAAACCAGGTTGCAACAGAATTATCTAACAGAAACAGCAACACACAAAATATTGAATATGTAGACAACGATAATTTGAACACACAATCGCAGAATGACTTAGAGGAATCAGATGAATATATTGAAACACTAAATACTCAACACACAAATATTCACATCTCTAACACATCGACAAACTTCACAACAAATATTGTCGTAAATAATAGCATAGATACTGACATCGCATCTCACACACTCATAAATACAGATGAAGACAATTTCTTGAACAACATAGATATTGATCTATCTCAACCTACGCAACATAACTCTGAAACTGCCCCAGAAATTAATCCAGATATAGAAACCACGTTTCAACAAGCCCAACAGTTTTTTTCTAATACACACCCCACTGATAGACCATATATCCCTAAGCAGAAGACCTCTAGAAAGTTCTCTGCTATAGTTACATATATAAACACTGTCATTCTCCCTAAGTGCGTAAATGTGGACACCGATTTTACTACATTGCAGACGATAATTTATTGTGCAGCATGGTCAGCAGCTAAATGCAACGGAGCTAAAATGTCACACTTTACACAAAATGAACAACGCCCCTATAAACAAAGAAAGCCAAAGTGGCAAATCAGATTAGAAAAGAAAATTGAAAATCTAAGAGCAAACATAGGTAGGCTGACACATTTTATTAAGGGTAGCAGAAGTCAAAAATTAATAACAGCTGTAGAAGCAATAAAGCTAAAATATCAACTACATGCACAACACGAAAACTCAAATACGCAAATAGAACACTTTTTAGACACTTTAAAACAAAAATTAAATGCAGCATCTAGCAGACTTAAGAGATATTTAACATGCACTAACCGAAAAGTACAAAACACTAAATTTACTAACAATGAAAAAGTATTTTATAGGAACCTTACATCTAGTAACAACGACACCACTAACCAGAACTTACAGACACCTTCCCCCGAAGCTTTACGAGAATTTTGGGCAAACATATGGGAAAATCCTGTACAACATAATGATCATGCAGACTGGGTCAACGAAGCGACACCAGAAACCCCAGAAATGGTGTTTGATTTCATACCGATAGACACATTTATAGACGTCCTCAAACGTACACACAACTGGAAAGCTCCTGGCACAGACAATATTCATAACTACTGGTATAAGAAATTCACTTATATTCAACCATATATACATAACCACTTAAACACATTCATTCAATCACCACATTTACTTCCAACATACATAACACACGGAGTAACATACATGATACCTAAAGACTTGAATGATACCACCGACCCAGCCAAATATCGACCAATCACCTGCTTACAAACTCTTTATAAAATTCTAACAGCCTGTGTAAGTGAAGTAGTATACGAACATTTAACCAAACATAATATTCTTGCTGAACAACAAAAAGGATGCCGCAAAAATAGCCAAGGATGTAAGGAGCAACTGACTATTGACGCAATTACAATGAACAGTGCACTTAAATGGAAAAAAGATATTCATACAATGTTCATCGATTACCAAAAGGCCTATGATTCAGTTCCGCATAGCTGGTTGTTACATGTCTTAAATATATATAATATCCACCCAACACTCAGATTGTTTTTAGAAACTACTATGCAAAATTGGCAAACTGTACTTAAAATAAATCAAGCCTCCACGACTGTGGCAACAGAACCGATCCACATAAAACGTGGGATTTTTCAAGGTGATGCTTTAAGCCCTCTGTGGTTTTGCATGGCACTCAATCCACTCTCAAACCTACTAGATAAAACCAACACAGGATTTACTTTGACAAGCGATAACACACAATTCACCTTAACACATCTCATGTACATGGATGACATAAAATTATATGCAGCAGATAAAAAAACACTTTTTCATTTAGCAGACACCACCCAACAGTTTTCTAATGACATTTGTATGCAATTCGGAGTAGATAAATGTAAAATTTTGTCAGTTGTAAAAGGTAAAGTCCAAAACAATAGTTACACACTCGGATCAGGTAAATCTATTGAGCCAATGGATGAATATAGTACATACAAATACCTAGGTTTTAAACAATCTAGACAAATACAACAAAAGATGACAAAACAAGAACTACTTAAAAAATTTAGATACCGCCTTAACCTAATCTTAAAAACCAACCTTAACTCAAGAAACACAATTAAAGCAATCAACACATTCGCAATACCCATTCTTACATACTCTTTCGGAATCATACGATGGTCAAAAACCGACATCAAAACCTTACAGCGTACTATCAATACACTCTTTACCAAACACAGGAAACACCATCCTAAATCATGCATACAAAGACTCACACTACCTCGTCAAGAAGGAGGAAGAGGATTGATAGACATATATAACCTGCACAACAAACAGATACTCTCACTCAGATCTTACTTTCATAACAAATCAGAACATTCATCACTACACAAACATGTAACGGAAGCAGATAAAAAACTTACACCACTCAACTTACAAAATAGGAACACTCAAATTAATGAACACCTCATAAGCATACAAGCAAAAATTGCAGCATGGTCTAGAAAAGCTCTACACGGAAGACACCGAGCCTACCTGAGCCAGCCACACGTCGATAAAATTAAGTCGAACGAATGGCTCAAACGAGGCGAACTGTTTCCCGAGACCGAAGGGTTCATGCTTGCAATCCAGGATCAAATCATAGCAACTCGTAATTTCAGGAAATATATTATAAAAGACCCAAATCAGCCGACTGACACATGTAGACATTGCAACAGTGCCTCTGAGACCATACAGCACATAACAGGGGCCTGTAAATCACTCGCACAGACCGACTATAAGCACCGACATGATCAGGTTGCCGCAATAGTACACCAACACTTAGCGCACAAATACAGACTTACAGGAGAGATGATTCCATATTATAAATACAAACCTGAAACCATTCTAGAAAACAGAAATGTGAAAATCTACTGGGACCGGACTATAATTACAGACAAAACTATTCATTACAATAGACCTGACATCACCGTGCATGACAAAATTAATAAAACAGTTTACCTAATAGACATAGCGATACCTAACTCACATAATATTCAAACAACAATTTCCGAAAAACTTAGTAAGTACCAAGACCTCGCCATAGAGATAAAAACCCAGTGGAAAGCACAAACAGTCCATATCGTCCCCATAGTACTCTCATCCACCGGTATTGTACCGAAATCACTAACACAAAGCCTTAACACTCTACATATGCCAACTCACACACTTTACATGCTTCAAAAAGCCACTATACTCAACACCTGTCGCATAACCCGAAAATTCCTGACTTCCTCTACTCTCTCATCCACATTTTCAATTTAAATTTCCCCTTACATACTTGGCTCCGGCCCGTGTGTAAGGTCTTCGACTCTCTTTTATGAGAAGAAAAACAAAGAATCGAAAATAATAATAATAATAATATTTATTCACATAAATATGTACATTTTTTTTTTTTACAAATATAGTGTTTAATCTAAAATTAACGTACACAAAAGTTTTAGCATTTGGGGCCGAACTAGGCATAACCTGTATTTCAGCCCTCAACGCCGATCCCCCTGAGTTACAAGTTAGGTATTTTTATAAATGACATAGCAAAGAGCCCTTGTATGAATGTACATCTTATTATCATATTTAACTTATAAAATACAATTCAAAAAAAAAATAAAAAAGGTTACAATACTTACAAAGGTAGGTAACATTATAGTTGTGTAACCAGTCCTCTCTTTGTGTGTGATGAAGTTGTGCGTGAATGAGTGTGAGAGGGTGTGTAAGATTGCGGAGAAATACTTTTCGTTATTTTTGTAATAGATTTATGTAGGTATCTGAAGCAATTGTTCTGTCTCCTCATACGTGAGTTTCTGTAGGTACTCACTTACTGTAATTTTGCATGTTTTATTTGTCATCGGGTAAATGTTAAGATTTTTATTTAATTTGTTGTAAATATAGGGGCCAATAAATGAAGCAAATCTAGTGCAAAATTTTGTTTTAGAAGGAAATGGTTGTGGGCAAACCAAGTGTTTTGTGCGCCTATTCAGAGCGAGTGGGTTGTAAGGGATATTCTTATGTTGCATTAGTACAATTTTGAGAAGAAAAAGTTGTCTTACTGAACGATTGGATCAATTTTGGTAAAATTTATATGGGACCATTTCGGAATAATCCCTTTACAAACAAAAAAAGAATTTTACTAATCCGTCTATATATGACAGAGTTGTGCCCGAACATACATAAAAAAAATATAAACATTCGATTTGATAACCTCCTCCTTTTTGAAGACGGTTAAAAACGTATTCAACGGGAATTTTCTTAAAGCATCATTTGGGATTTTATAAATGAAGGTGGGTTTTTTTTTATTCTAGCACTTTGCCTGCTACTTGAGATAATTCACTGAAATTATCTAGATTACTTTATGATCTAGCTAGAAAAACAGGGCTTGATCAAACAATTTGTGTGTACAACATGTTCTAAGTTTTTTTTTAATATTGAAACTTTCTAAGCACTTCATTTACTACAAATTACTTGGTTTTATCAACAAATTATTATAATTGTTATTATTTAAAAATGAAGTCTATTTTAAAGCACAACGTAGTTTTGTATAAGCGCAAAAAATTCCAGAATCGAACCAGTAGTTATGAAGATTAGTGCGTTTAAACAAACAAACTCTTCAGCTTTATATTATTAGTATAAATAGATTCTTTATGATGTTTCATTGAGAAAATCTCATGGAATTATTATTGTACACGAGTGTTTGTGAGGATGTATAGATGGATGTTTGTAACTGTTTCACTTATAAACAGCTAAACGGAATTAGATGAAAGAATCATGGCGAGATCCATACATTCATTTGTATAAAAAAAAAAGTATTTAGGAGGCTTAAAATATTTTTCAATGTGAAAAATCATTACCAGGAGTAGATTGATATACTTACGACATTTATAAACCCCCGCACAATTAAAATATTACGAAATAAAAATAACAATTTTATAACGTTTCATCTCGTTGCCCATTTTGTGTTTATAAAAAAAAGAAAGTTACAAGCGACGTTAACGGATCTATCAAATTGGGAGACAAGTGATGTGACAAGTGTGTGAAAAAAAAAATCATTATTTGTGATATTATGATACCTATTATGATATTTCACATAAAACGATGGAATCTCAGTGTAAGAACTGTGAAACTGTCAGTGTCACTGTTACTGTCAGTCGCCGTTTCATTCTGAAATAATTAGTTTTTCGTTAAACTATTCACTTTTTTGCGGGGTTTAAAAATATTGTAAATGCCTGAAGATACTCATTAGGAACCCAAGAATATAAGAATTAGAATTTCAACTTCTCAAAACGTCTTTTTTTTGTATTAATCCTGCCATGATTCTTTGGCACACATATAGATATCTAGCTTAAGACATAGGATATTTTTTCCCGTTTTTTTTTTGATAATTTAGGACTTACGCTTAATTTTGAAGTTTACGAAGAGTAATAAATATTTACCTTGGCCTCTGCTCTGCGACCGGGTGGTCCGCGAGTTCGATTCCTGACCGGCGTCCTCCATATGCCAAGTATATTCCATCTTAGTTCAGTTAACACACATTTTTTATCTGTATTTCATTTCACGTGGCATCGAGAACGAACCCGATGTGACACATCGCGGGTAACGTCAAATTTTGAATTTATTTTTTGTTTTATTTTGTTAATTGAAATTGTATGTGTTTTTTGAGTTCTTAAAAAACGGATATTGCGTGAATTTATTACTTTTCCGCTACAAAGTTAATTGTTACCACATAACTTGCGTTTATAGTTTTTTATAGAATTGCGTTTTCACTTTTAAATCACATTTCACAGTGAAATTAGTATGAGCGTCGAACCGTCACGATTCAGCCAGTGTGTAGCAAATTTAAATACGAGAAAAAAGTATTTATTCACTTTTTGTAACACTTGTAACACTCATTGTTTTTAAGTAAATTTTTTATTTGTTCTTTATTTAAAAACTCTTTTGTTTGTCCCCCCGTACGTCCGTCATTAGTTTAAACTTAGAAGGCACTGACAACAAACGTCAACACTGCGTTTCACCCCTTGCGTTAAAAAGAGACGGAGTGAAAGTTTAATTACCGTGACGGTGAGTTAGAAAGAGACAGGTGTGTTTGCCTTTTCACGGTTTCCACGGAAAACATTGGTGGTTTGGAGGGAAAATGTTGACCAATAGCGTGATTTTCCTTTTACGAGTTTATTGGTAGGGGGAAGATTTTGGTAATTTGAATATTTGGGGTGGACGATTATTTACCGTCGTATGTAACAACTAAAATAATATTTATATATGTTTGTAGATTTATCAGTTATTTTGTTTAGTATTATAGGTACGATATTAGGTCTTTAAGTAGTGGTAGAATTTGTGAAAGAACTCTTCCGAGGAATTTCTACCATCATTGATATTACTGCCACAAAGCACCGTTGCTGTTTCGATTTAAAGGGTGTGGGTTGTGTGGGTGTAATTATAGGCATATGAGATACTAGCGACCCGACCCGGCTTCGCATGGGCCTATAGCCTTCCTCGGTAAATGGACTACCCAACACAAAAAGAAGCATTCAACCAAACAAACAAACAAACAAACTCTTCAGCTTTATAATATTAGTATACATTATGTAGTATAGATTTCAATTTCTTTTTAGTTTCTGAGATGGCACCGCACCTGCAAGGTTTCTGGCATTGCGGAGATTACTTAACAACGGTTGGACCACCGGTAGAACGTCGGAGTATTTGCCATAAAGGATGACATACCTTATAGGTAATGACATACAAAAATAAATCTTTGTTTTAAAAAAAATGCTGCTCCTTTAAAAAATGCACGATCAAAAAGAATGCAACAGCTCCTTTTTATATTTCTTCTTGTTTCAGGGGTTGGTTTCACCCCCAGAGAACCATCGATTCGAAAAGAAGAAGTTTTGAAGGCGGTTGTCTTTTTTGTAAATAGCTTATTATTTTCGCTTTTTAGTAATTCCTTATCATCCAAATCCATTAAGAAACGGCAACACAGTCAAAACAGAGATTGAGAGTAAAGTAAACATCATATAAGTATGACTTTGTGCTTTCTGTCGGTTTATCCAAAAGTGCTAAATCAATTTCGATAAAATTTATATGGGACGATTTGAAAAGTCTATCCTTTTTATTTCCAAATCGATCCAGGGGTTTTCAAGTAATCGGTGAACATACATAAAAAGAAAGATTCTGACGATATGAGAACCTCCTCCTTTTTTGCAGTCGGTTAGAAATAGTGTCCAGCAACAAAATATAGTTTGCCATGTATTTTTTGCCCCACACTAGGAACTGCTCCTGTGTTGTGGGTACATTGACAACATATACATTGACATACACAAACAGCAAACAGCGCCCGTATGGTGTCGGACGTAAAGAATAGCACCATCCCATATCTTCCCGTGGGTGTCGTAAGAGGCGACTAAGGGACTTACCAGAGAATGGGCAGCAGCGTTCTCTGTGCCTTTGTAACAACCATACTGCGATCGCCAACCCGCCTGCCAAGCGTGGCGATTATGGTAAAACCCCCCTTTTCTTGGGGGAGGCCTATGTCCAGCAGTGGATGTTTTTCGGCTGAAATTATGATGATGATGACACAAACAATCTGTCCTTGTGTTAATATCGAACCCGCGACACGCAACGTAACTGTCAATCGCTCAACCACTGCACCTAACGTGTCGTCCAATGTGTATTAGACCATGTCACAGGTGTTCAATGATCAATAAGTTCCTTACCAATACTTCACCGGTTCGAATCAATGGCGCGTTACAAGTAACAACTCATGGGTTCCTATATATCAGAATAAATTAGGGTATATTATCAGGTGCTGATCAAATCAATGAAGGGTAACGACAGCTGTCTTTTGTTTTTGAAATAGAACTGTAAATTAAAAAACCGGACAAGGGCGAGTCGGACTCGCCCACCGAGGGTTCTGCACATATTTGTAGGTATATATTCATATTTTCATACTAATCCATACCTACTATCCATAGTTTAATCTACTTAATATTATAAATGCGTTTTTTGCGACATAAACGGCCGTATCTTTTTTTCACGTTAACATAGAGGGTTGATTTTTTTACAGCATCAAGGGACCGTAGACTTGAGTATATGGTTTTAATGGGTACACTACATAAATACGAAAAACTTTATTCCGAAAGTCAGAAATACGAATTTCAAAATACCGATTTTCGAATTCGAAGAATTGAAATTCGGAATTTCGTTTTTCGGACCGAGAACCCATCGAGCATTTGATTTTTCGAACATATGAAAATCGGAAAACAAACAAATCGGATTTACGACATTCGGCAAAATAACTTTCGTGATTGAGATTATAATTTTTAGGTATTATGAAATTCGGACTTTTGAAAATCGGAATATCGAAATTCGGAATAAAATATTTCGGAATATTTGGGTGTTCCCGGTTTTAATATCATCTCGATACCTCCACGCGTTCCCGAGATAAAGGGTCTTGACAGACAGACAGACAGACGGACAACAAATTGATCCTATAAGGTTTCTGTTTTTTCCTTTTGAGGTACGGAACCCTAAAAAAAGACTTTTTGTATAAAATGCTACATGTCATCGATTTAATTACACGACGTAAGACACAGCGTCATAGACTGTTTGTAATCTGTAATCTTCCAACCGAATTTCGGTCACGGCGGCCAATCTCATTGGAGATCAGCCAAGTACGCAGAAGATATTATAGTGCACAAGTGTGTGCGCAAACACAGATGCACTCCCTCTTCCCTCACTCTCATAGTCCGGTGGGACGGCAATCCGACACGACCGGGGAGAGATCAGGCGCAGGACCTACGGCGACACGTGCGCACCGAAGCACGGGGGTGTTACACCGCCAACTTCCAAACTCCGGGCTGTTACTGAGAAATTATTAACAGAAAAACCCAATAACACTTTGCCCGACCTGGGAATCGAACCCAGGACCCCACGCTCAGCAGTCGCGACTACGAGACCAACGAAGCAGTTCCTCCTGCTTACCCCCTAACCGAAGAAATTTTATTTCCTGGGGGGTAAGCAGTTGATGAAGCTGTTTGTACCTATATGGAGCGACTGCCTATCTGACCTTCACAACCCAGTTACTGGGTAATACGGTACCCCTTGTACCCAAACTAAAATTGAAAATTAAATTGAGCAGAATGATTGCTGGAAACGACTTTTGTATTTATTGTGAAAAAAAAAAAATCGGTCGAGTCGTTTCGGAGAAGTTCGAAAAGAAACACTACCACACGAGATTTTTATATATTAAGAAGATAAAGTCCAGATTTCTCGAGATCTGTTCCTTCACCGATACCAGTAGTGTCCAACATAAATTAAGAAAGTACATTCATGAAAATATCACATGGTTACATACTTTTATTGGGCCTTTACCATAACCCATTACGACATTGCCTTAAGTAGGTAATTAAAAAAAAAAACAATCAGTAGTTCTGCTGTGTTCCCACGGTAGTCATTATAGCGACTACACAATAGGGGGTTGGGCAGTGAGCAGATGACCTTTTGATATGAACAAGCGTTTAGCTTTACTCATAATTCTATGTTATTTTTGGTGACGGGGGTAATTCAGGTGAGTTACTGATGTTTCTAGTTGGTTCTGGTGCCCGAAGTGCTCCTATACCTGCACCTTAGACGATATTAAAAACGCTGCGATAGGTTACCTACGGTCGCCCAAGTAGTCTAACAAAAAAAGATAACCGCCTTCAAAATCTAAAAAGTGATAAATAACTTTAGCACGTAACACACATGACTTTAGTTTTGCAAGTCGGTGGCTTTGTTCTGTGTGATGTTTTGTATTGCCACCGACTTCCGAAAGTAAAGTAATGTGTGTTCTATGGTAAAGTTATTTATCACTTTTTAGATTTTGAAGGCGGTTATCATTTTTGTAAAAATGCTTTTTATTTTTCGCTTTTTAGTACTTTCTTATCATTCAAATCCCTTAAGAAACGGCAACATAGTCAAAACAGAGATTGAAAGTACCAGGTTGGAGAACATTACAAGATCGTCCATGTATATTTTTTTGCTTTCTGTCGATTTTTTCAAAACGTGCTGAATAAATTTCTATAAAATTTATATGTGACCACCCTTGAGGCATACCCTATCCATCAAAAAAAGAATTTTCAAAATTGCTTCAGATTGCCGGAGAAATCGTGTAATAGTACATTATGGTACTAGTGTGTAATGATGGTGATTACCGCTGAGGCGTCATTGAGACCCGAGCCGTTAGGTGAGGGTCTTAAGAGAGCCGAGGACGGTAATCGTCAATACACACGTGTATCATACGACGTTTTTCAACACACTTGTGAAGAAAATAATACTAAAAAAATATTTTCAACAGTGAAAACGAGTTGTGAAAAATTTTTCGCAATGGCGGGAAAAATTAATCAGTTTTCCTATGCGCGCGCATCAAATAATAGCGATCGGCCATATACTAAAAGAATGAGGTTTCTTTTTTTTTGTCTTTTCGCGGATAGCGTTCTAGCCACGTACAAAATGGGGAATTCAAAGTTTTCTTTATTATAGAGAAAACAAAAGTTATATTTGAGTGAAAGTTTTATTTATTAAAAACGTACAAGTCGAAATCTTTCTATCTATTTAAATACGAAGTTGCATGAAATGAGCAAGCAAAAGGTACATTAATTAATTTGTAATATTGAACACGATCTTTTTTGTATCGAAACTTTTTTAAGAACAAAGCAACTCAACCAATAAAATAAAAAAAAACCCTATAACTCACTTGTGAATAACAGCAATGAAAAAGTCACAGTTTGATTACAGGTGTCATTATGTGCCTAATTGCGGTGAAATTAGAGCCATTTTATGAGCAAGTGTGTTGAAAAAAATATAAAAAAACAACATACAGACGAATTGAGAACCTTCTTCTTTTTAAAGTCGATTGAAAAGGAAAACCATCGATTCGAAAAGAAAAAGAAGTTGTTCCTGGTTAGATTTTCCGTCAGTAAATTTTTGGACGTGGTTCAAAGAGCCACCAGACTTACTTATACAACAAATAGAATAGTAAACGTCTCCTTGTTACATCGAGAGCTGTTTACTATGCGGACCTTGTAGAAACTAGAACTTATTTCCGTGCGTTCAAGCGATTTTGCCAAGCCTATTACTGGAATCAAAATGTAACAGCTCACTTTTAAGGACCCCTTAAATGATGGTAATTATAATCTATGGTGCTGCGTCCCTTTGTGACTATCGGCCTTCTGTCGCCTGTGCTCGATTTGTAGGGAAGTGGAAAATATGTTTTTCATCCCTTCTATTCGAAAAGTGTCGTTTTGTTCCTCTGTTCGGGAGCAAAGTATAGCTCTTTTCTCCACTAGACTTTTTAGCGGGCAGTAATGAGATTAGAATTTGGAACATGAATCGTTCATTGAAATCGAACGCAAATTGTATAAATTACTGGCTGTACGGTGCGGGGAGGCGCGGTAACTAAAAAAAAACAAAAGCGCGCGATTTACTCCACTGTTCTTGTAATCGGTACGGACTTTATTGTATTTTGCAAAAAAAAATGAGTTCTACGTCGAGCGCTGCAAGTGATAGTGCATTAACTTCTGAAACAATAAAAATAGAAGCTAATAATGTCATACAAAACTGAATACCTACGAAATCCCGGGAGAATGATTTTCTCATAGACGGAGATGAAAAGTAGAGTATATGACTCGAGAGCAAAAATATTTTTCCCTCAGGCGATGTACTTTGAATTCCTCGCTACGCTCAGGATTCTATTTTAGAATTCCTCGCAATGCTCGGGATTCTATTCTAGAATGCTTCACTTCGCTCTGGATTCAAAATAGCGCCCTCACCGTAAAAATATTACTTTGCTCCCGTGTCATACAATCTACTATTCTCTCACTCCTTCGCTGTTATTTTCTGAATAATATCTTTGCGGGATCCAAGACAGTTGTAATGTTTCTCCAGGACTAGTCGAGCATCATTGCCTCGGCGCTTTTCTGGTGGTCGTAACTGTTGAGTCTGACTTTCAAGAGTTACAGTGGTTTGAGAATAGTGTGGAGGGTGTGAACTTACGTCAGTAGTCAGAAGAATATCTAGGTAAGAAGGTATACGAAACTTCCTATTTTGATAAATACTAGCTTCAATGCTGGATCCTTTTTCAGGTAATGGGTTTAAAGCTGAGGTTTAAAGATACCTTTATATATATTTTATAGCCATAGTTTCAGCCAGATGCTAAAAAGGTTGGACACTTTAAAGCTACTGGTTGAAGTGTTTGGCAATAATGTTTGTTGGTTTTTAGCAATGTCTTGTAAAATATTAAGTACATATATAATAACCAGCAGAATCACGCTTGCGCTAGGCTAATACATGGATTGGCCGTCAGTAAAACCACATCTGTTTTGGCAAAAGAAATTGAGACAGTATAAATTTTGTTTTCACGTTGTTCTTTTCTGATTGAGTTGCGGGATCCAAGACAGTTCACCGGGACTCGTCTCTAACTTCATTGATATTTTTATTTTGGTCGCCACTGTTATACGGTTCCTCAGTAAGTAATTGAACCGTGGAGGTAGTAAAGTAGACGCACCACCAAAATAAAATTAGAAAAAGCCAGGTGGATTATTCATTTTTACTCATTCAATTTATGTTTTTACGGACATCCCTGATCCCATTATTAATTTCCCCAATCACCCTAGTATCATGAGTTAGGGGTGTCACCAATTATGAACGGATATACGCGTCAAACGGGGCCGTGCGACTGACCTGTCAGCTATTACTACATTACAGTAATTAAGTAAAAGGGTTTGACACCCCTGTGTTTATAAATAGTTTTTTTTCGATGTCTGTAAAGAAAGGTACTTAGTTCATAATAGTGGTAAATGTAATCTAATCTATAAAAATCTCGTGTTATAGTGTTTTTTATCGAACTCTTCCGAATCGGCTTAAACGATTATTATGAAATCTTTTGTGCATATTTGATATAAATAAAAATCTCGTGTCACGTTTTTTGATATTGAACTCCACCAAAAGGGCTTGAACGATTTTTATGTTTTTTTTTTTGTGTATATTTGGTAGGTTTAAGAATAGGTTGTTTTTAAACAACGACAAAAAACAACGTTTGCTAGTTATTGTATAATTGTGAAGATTAATCTTCTGTATTGGCAAAAATCTAAAGGCACACGTATGTAATGGAAACAGGATGAATCTATCGTCTTTCGTCCTATTTCTTACTTTTATTACAAATCCGAAAGTTTGGAAGGAGGATGGACGGATGGATGTTTGTTACATTTTCGCTCTTGAACAGCTGAAGCCTTTATTTCAATGAAACCATTTACAGGCACTTTTGAATAGTCTAAGAGTCAGTCAGTTAGTAAGTCAGACAGTTGAAGTTAGTTGCTCGTTCCAAAACGCAGGGTAGGTCTCTATGAACAAGAACGAGCAACAAAATGGACGGAGTTTGTCGCGTATTAACATGGTTCCAGCTTAACAAATAGTACAATTTATATTCCTTTTTTGTGTTCTAGTGGAATAATTAAGAACTTTGTCTTAGTTCTAAAGTGGACGCAAACTTAAAATGGAGTTCGGAAGCTATATTATCTAATAAATTTTAAACTAAAATATCTGTCGCTTTGCTCACTCACACCACACCCGCGACAATCATACAAACGAAACGATATAATAGCCTACACTACTACAAAAATAGCAGACTGTACAGATACGTGCGTGTGTGTGCGTTAATATCGCTAGGGCTGTCACTGCCACCGCGAGCGCGCGAGAGCGAGCGAGCGCGCGATACTGGTCTCAACACAAGTGTTTCTCTCTCTCAAGTAGGTACTCAATTCTTTCAAGGTTTGAAATTCGATCTTCCAAATAGGTAAGTAGATAAATACCAAGAAGTTTGTAGCTTTAGTTAAAATTCGTCATTCCTTCAAGGTCATTTCCTCATTGCATTTAGGAGGGAATGGCGGTTGATGAGGGAATTATTTACACAGTATTGTACAATACTTTTAGATTTTTTATTTATTACTTCCAACTTATATTTCATGGTATTTAATTTAAAACAGTACGTGCATGTATACGTCATAGTTTAATTTGGCAAAAATTACATAATTTCATATATTATTATTTGTTTTAAGTATAAAATATTATATATAAAATATTTAATTTGTATGATATAAAATATTTCGATTTTCTTTTTCACAAATGAGCGAATACACGTTTCTACGCGCTACGAGTCAGCCCTTGAACTGGAACACGTTGCCAGAGCCAATGCGGCGCGTCTAGACGTGAGGAACAGTGTTTCGGTGGGGGGCGGAGCGTGTCGCTACTGTACGATAGTACTAATATTATACTGTGCTCACACGTTACAATTTTAAGTTCAGTTTTTATTGATACTATTAATTTGTTCTGTTTGCACTTTCGTGTAGGTACCCAGTCTTATGTAAATTCAAATTATTTATTTATAAAACATAAGGTACAGTATCATAAGATCTAACGTTGAAACGAATATTCTAGTTGTCACAAAGAAATTAAAAGAAAAATATTACACAGCTTTACGAACCCCAGACATTAATTGTCTGCAATATCAGCCAAATTCATTATAAATTCATGGACATTTGTTTAACTAATTTGCAAATTGTCAACGATAAAAGAAGACTTATTTTAAGGTAAAAATCTCAGTATAAAAATTAATACACGATTACAATCAGTCAATTTGATGAGGGGGTATACTTTTGAAAAGAATTGAATGTCTCAGTTGTATTTAGAACAATATTTTCTACTGCCTTTTATTTTTAAATCTAACTGTAATTTAAAAGACACTGCAAATAGTATTGATATGATTTCAGCCAGTCGCATTAGTGGTTGAAACTTTAAAGTATCTGGCTGAAATAAGGCCTACATAAAGTATCGGGCAGTAATGTGTGTTGGTTTTAATAATATCCTTTAAAACATATACACACAAATCGGTCAACACGTAGAACGTGAGTTAGGTTAAGAAATTCTCCGAGGAATATTTTTACAGAGTATAAGCACCTGTTGGTTGTATTTATATAGAAAAAGCTCGAAATATTAAACACTTTCAAAAAATATTATCTTTCATATAAATCTCATAAGCCAGCCGTCCATGGAGTCCGAATGTTCATCTTGTTTTTCAGGATAACGCCAAGCGGTTCATCGGAATCGGAAACGGAATCATCCAAATCAGTCAGAATCGCCAAAGAATCAACATTGCGATACAACGTGGCCATTCTGCCTGACTTTTCGGGCACGTATCCTGTTGATAGCGATGTGGACTTTATGAAATTTCTTAATACGCTATGCCCTTTACTACTCGTAAAAAAAAAAACCGGACAGTTGCGAGTCGGACTCGCCCACCGAGGGTTCCGTACATATTAGTAGGTACATATCCATACTTCTATACTAATCCATACCTACTATCCATATTTTAATCTACTTATAAATGCGTTTTTTTGCGATATAAACGGCCGTATCTTTTTTTTACGTTAACATAGAGGGTTGATTTTTTTACAGCACCAAGGGACCGTAGACTTGCGTATATGGTTTTATTTCAACTCGATACCTTCACGAGTTCCCGGGATAAAGAATCTTGACAGACAGACAGACTTACAACAAATTGATCCTACAAGGGTTCCGTTTTTTCCTTTTGAGGTACGGAACCCTAAAAAATGATGAAATAACTTTAGCACAGAACACATAATTATGACTTTAGTTTGGGAAGAAAAGTAGTAAAGTCGTATGTGTTCTGTGCAAAAGTTATTTAAGTATCATTTTTAAAAATCGTAAAGGAGGTTATCTTTTTTTTTTAAAAAGGTTTTTCTTTATGTATAAGCTATATAATTCTGGTTTTAAATTGTAAATAATAAATCCCTTAGTAGACCTCAAAGTGCTCACAACATTAGCAGAGGTTTACAACGATATTCAGACAGTCAACCACGTCATCGCATCACGAAACGGTTGCCGACACGCCGATGTAAAGTTTGGTCGATACACACCCGAAGTCGCTATGTTTTGCCCATGACATTTTAGGAGAATAGCAGTTGTTTGTTGGAAAGTAAAAGAGTGATATTTAGAGGTATCTTGTTAGACAAGAAACCATTCTTTAAAGGCGAATAGTTTTAGGTTGTATTAGGTATTAACCTTAGATAAAATGGTACATTATAAATAATTAATAGGTAAATCAATAGAATCACTAAATACATGTATGCGTTTGCATTTGTTGCGTATAATATTACTACTGTAACTGTACAAAATATTTAATAAGACAGTACGGAGTTACTTGAACATTCTTCTTCATACAAAACTACCTTTTGGAAGCAACTGGATTAAATTTTTCTTTTATGACGTTGAAATCGCAATTGAAATAGATTATTTGTTTGACTTTGACATCGATGTTAAATCAATTACTGTAATACAAGTACTCGTCCATTCTCTTTTTAGAGAAAATAAAATCCCACCAAAAACATTTTCATGGAAAATGTTGCCAAGACAAGACCGTATGGCTCACACTGTTAAAAAGTTATCAGATCATGTAGAGCCAAGCAGAAGCTTGGCTCTACATGATGAATAATTACCAGTCACCCTATATAAGCAAATATTGTAATGTTTAACAAATAAAACTTTTAGTGGCTCTAACTAGCTAATATTGTAATTATTGGCTCTCTCAAAAGCTAGACTAGGACAAAACAACAACACACACAACAAAACAAAATATCGAAATAATAGAATAAACACGTACATTTTGGCTTTGTTAAGTGTTTTTTTTGACCAGTTTTTGATCTAATTATTATGAGAAACACATGGTACAGTCAGCAAAAGAGATAGGTATGCAGGTCATCGGAAATGGTTGAAGTTTACTTAAAAACCGATAGATGTTTTCGAATGAAATTTAATTAAATCAATGAAATGTTTATTCTGTTTTAAATTGATTTCGTTTTATTCAAAAACATCCATCGGTTTCTATGTAAACTTTAACTATATCTGACGACCCTGCATACCTATCTCTTTTGCTGACTGTACATGAAGACAACATTAGAATCGATAACCCAGTGAAAGTGGCTTAAAAAGGCAACGCATCACTTTCGCCTGGTGCATTGCCTGTATTTATACTACATTGTAATGATATTATGGAAGCTGCAGTAAGTATTTTTAACCGACTTCAAAAAGGAGAAGGTTATCAATTCGAATGTTTATATATACCTATATATATATTTTTTTTTTATGTATGTTCGGGCATAACTCTGTCATATATAGACGGATTTGCAAAATTTTTTTTTGTTCGAAAGGGGTTTATTCTGAAATGGTCCCATATAAATTTTATCAAAATTGATACAGCCCTTTTTGAGAAAATCAACAAATTCCCAAATAAATTACTTAGACGACGTTTTAGTTTCTTCAATCTTTGGAGGACTTACAATCTCTTTTAAGTATGTCGCCATTTCTTAATGGATTTGGATTTGGGCAACACTAAAAAGCAAAATATAAAAAGTTTTTTCAAAAAAAAATAATATGTGTTTTGTGCTAAAGTTATTTATCACTTTTTAGTTTTAGAAGGCGGTTTTCTTTTTTTTGAAAAAACTTTTTAGGTAAGGACGAATTACATACTTATCTTTTCTCTTCTTTTACAGTATAAAACAAAGTCGCTCCCACTGTCTGTTCGCTTAGATCTTTTCAAAAAGTTTTCATCAATAGTTAAGAGCGATTCAAGAGGAACCATAACATTTCAATCAATAGTAGGAGAAAATCAGTTTAGAATGAGACTAACTGTTTACATGTTTTTGCTCATGACTGTACCTAGAACCCTGGATTCAATAAAGTTAGTTATGTCGTCGACCAAACAAAATAGCGTAAAACAATATAGATTTTGGCGCTATTGAATCTAAATCTCTCCATTATTGACTCTAGCACTTACAAAACCCAGTTTTTTGTCTTCCATCTTTAATCTACATAGCTGCCATCTTCAGGTTCATACCCTAAAAATTTATCGCAATAAAACGAAGTTCATCAAACGATGTATTTTTACCCTTTGTACTTGATCCTTTGATCGGGTCACTTCGTAAATATTCGGCTAAAATCGTTATAATTCAAGGTATTTGACTACCATACCAACATCGACCAAATAATGGTAGCACCTGTAGTTATAGGTGGGCGGGGTTTATCGCCTCCTTTTTGTGTGGTTTCAACCAATAGGGTGCAAGGATTTTAAATTGGGTACGCGTGCCGATGCGTCGCTACTTTACAACGTCAAAAATTGACGTATCGTCAAACCAAAACAGTTATATACAGGTTGTTGTGATAAGTTTGTTGTGTTTACCATTTTGGGGAAGTACTTATAAAAAAATCTACTAATATAATTTCAGTATTTTTCATTATCATCTTTTTATATCAGGGCTCGTTTCAGCGTGCCTTCTTTGTCCATTCTATCTCTATTTACCACCTCATTATTTACCGCCTTTTAAGCCATTTATTTATAAAATCATTTTTTCAAATACCTACAATTTATTCATCTATTCATCTACTCTCATAAACTTTGTATGGATTAGAATTAGACTAAGCAATAGGTACCAAACATTAAACTATTTTATCAGAGTTAAGTTATAACCGTATTTAATTTTCATTTTGCTTAGAGGATTTGTCATTCTAGACTAACAGGCAGGTTCCCTAAGATAATTTACTTCAAATGATTCCTTCAAGCTAAGTGATTAAGATCTACAATTGCGTAAAGCCAACTTAAACGATTGGTTTTGGCCTCTCTAAAGGCAATACTAATACAGACGCATGTACTTTCGGATGATTGTAGTACAAAATGTCAAGGAGAACGGCTGTCTTTGTATACAAACAAGCCTAAAAGGTGCTTTTGTAAGGACAAAATTACAAATTTTATTGGCAATCCACCTTACGTTATAAACATGATAGTTTGAGAGGATGGATGATTGGATGTTCAAATTCAAATTCAAATTCTTTATTGCATTCCATATGTATTAAATAGGTGGTTTATCAAGGAGTTGACCAATATGGACCCTGTCAGGCACAGCAAAATTAGAAGAGATGAAGAGGGCTAAGTTAAGGCTTAAATTATTTGATGAGTTTAATTGGGTGTTTGTTTTATATTATTAGATTTGTGTATAGGTATAGTGTATTAGTTATTTTAATTTTATTTATTGTATTAGAATAATGTAGGTAATTATTACAAAATTAATTAATATTACAATGTATGTAAGGAATTTTCATTATTATTAATATGTTATTATTTATGAATTCATATTTATTTATGAATTAATATTTATTTTTGAATTTCTGTATTCCGTATTTTACTAAATATATATTTCAAAATGTTTGGTTTATATGAGAGAGAATAATTTTATTTTGCAATCGATTTGTCATCTAAAAACTCCTTTACTGAGTAGTATGACTTGGATTCCAGAAAGTGTTTCAATTTATTAATAGGTAAATATATTTGTTGTGCTTACTTCTCGAATTTCATTTGGCAGTTTATTATACATTTTGATGGACATAACTAATGGGCTGGTTGAGTGCATTTTAAGTCGGGATTGAGGTATGTTTAATTTGTTTTTGTTGTGTCTAGAAGTGTATCTTGTTTGAGTTTCTTCGCAAGTGGTGTAAAATTCTGGGTGTTTTCTGACAAATTTACATAATTCTAAGATATATAAACAGGGAAGTGTGAGTATTTTGAGTTTTTGGAAGTGTGGTTTGCAGCTATCCGTTTGTTCTATGTTGGTTATTATTCGAATTAACTTCTTTTGTAAAATAAATATGGTTTGTAAATCTGTACTGTGTTATGTTTGTTACTCGTTCCCGAATCTTTGACCTGAATTAGCTATAATTTGGCACATATATAGATAATGATCCAGTTTACAGTTACAGTTTACACATACGATCAATATATCCACTGTTGCCGTGGGAATTGGGATTATTTTCTTAATTCTGAAATCAAGAGAGTATCTGGTAGAGACTAGTATCGTATTTATTTTAAATATAACTGTGTAACTTTTGACTAAATACTGCAACACTATTTAGTTTTAACATTTACGTACTGTACTGTCAGTCACTTTGACAAAGTGATAGAGACAGCACAACACTTATCTTTACATTGAGTATTTGGAAATTATTTTGTGTTTTCAATACAGGTTAATTGAAAAAACAAATGAGTAACAAGGTACTCACGCTCGTATCAGTACCAGTCTTACGCACACATGAAAAAAAAGTCTTACGGTGACGTCATCTGATGTTTACACGTTTGACGCTCGAAGTCCCAACTACCCCTACAGTGTATTGAGCGCCAAGATGTTTACACATTAAAAAACGTAGATAACTAGGTACTCCTAATACACGATGAAGAACTCATCATCATCATGTCAACCTTTAGACAGGGTGTAAAGTCGTAATTGCTAGGCTTGACCGATGCATGTTGGCGATCGCAGTAGGTGTTATAGTAGCTCTGGTCAATATCCCTCTGTCGTCTTCTATGACACCCATGGGTAAAAATGGGGTGGTGCTATTCACGGCGGAACTATCTCTCCAAACACCAGTAAAAAACTAAAAAAATAACAAAATAAAAATCGACACCCTGTATAACGTAATGACATCACAGCATGATAAATTTTCACTGCCATGTCTTGAAACGACGTTAGTATACACGAAACAACATAAATTACTTATTAATAACCCGTAGTTTTATCACTAATAAACTAATTGTAAGTTTTTGAATTTAAGAAGGACATTTTTGTTTACTCGTTACGACTGTACCCCAGTGTGGTTGGCAGTGGGGTACAATACAGGGCCTCAAGTCTGCTATTACAATAGTGTCAGAATGGTCTATCATTGATTTCATACTTGTTGATTTTGACAAGTTTGGTAATCTACTAATATAATGGCGTCATTATGAAAATCAATGATAGACCATTCTGACACTATTGTAATAGCAGACTTGAGGCCCAGGTGTATACCAACAACTAATACGCTAATGGGTAGGCTATTATCTAACAGCCATTGGTCATCTGCCTTTCTCAACTTACATAATGGGGTCTGTCTCCAGCTTGATAATGAGAGAAGTGGAAAATATATATATTTCTTACTCCTCCGCTGTTCTTTTTTCTGATTAATTTCATTGCGGGCACGAAGATAGTGGAATCGTTTCACTGGGACTCGTTGAGCTTTACTTCGTCGCTTTTCTGGTGGTCACCACTGTTAATTTTGGCTTACAGGAGTTTTGAGCTTTGTGCCATATAAAAATATTGCGGTCGGCTTCCAGTCTAACCTGATGCCCCTGAATACCAGTATTTAAGATAGAGCTACTGCCTGTCTGATCCAGTACCAGTAACTGGGTGGCGAAGGTCAGACAGCACGATACTCCTTAGTAAGACTGGGACCAAATTAACTCCAGTCGTAACTCGTAACATATTTGATTAAAAAAAAAGTATCCTGTCTTAACAATTTAACACTGAAGAATGTAAAGTGGAACGTAAGCATATGTACCCAACTCGATCATCTAAAAAAAAGACGCTTGTTGTGCCGAAAGTGACACTACTTTGGTAAGCGCACTAGGAAATACATTACACCGACGTTAATGAATGAGCTACCATCGAACTTGTTATCTAGCGTAAAGTACAAATACCAACTAAAAAAAATCTAAAGAAACATTATCTGTCATTGTGCCCATAGTCCTTTTTTGTAGAAATTGTAAAAGTATGTTTATTTAATAGATAACATAGATTTAGTAGCATATAGGATATGATAGATTAAGTATCTTGTAACTTAGGATAGATTTAGTAGCACACACACATATGTTCGTAAAGATGTTATTTTATTATTGTTTACGAGAACAGCTGCCGACAAACTGTTATGCAGTTGGGCAGAATTTATCTAACTATATTTTGTGCTGATCCTGAATAAAAAAAAAAACAAAACAAAAAAAAAAATTGGGTATAAATATAATGATCACCAAAAAATACTTTGGGATCTTAAGCTCCCTTACCAAAAAACTATACTAAACTAGCGGGCCTGGCAGACGTTGTCCTGCAACCCGACTATAGCGCCACCTGCCGGGTCCAATTGTGAATCTAAACCATTCTCGAATCCATTGGAACACACACAAAAAAATTCATCAACATCGGTCCAACTGTTTAAGAGGAGTTCACTTTCATACACACGCACAGAAGATTTTTATATATAAGATTATACCAAATGTACTAAATGGTCACTAAATCTTAGTGTGCAAAATAACCAAAATCTTTTTGACCCCCCTGGGGCGGATCCGACATGGTAGGTTAGAACTGTACGCATGGTAGGTTAGAACTGTACGCAAGAGGCGAGCAAGCGGGGAGAGCGTGCCGCGGCAGCGGCCGCCGAGTGCCAGAATCAAATCGCTTTTTACAGTCAAACTCATACATTTCTACAATACTTTAGGAAACACCATTTTGGTGACCATTTACTATTTTTGGTTTTATTTTATTTACTATTATTGGTGATCATAGTAGATCTGGAGGTTCGTTAAACATAAGTCATTAAATTGGCTTTTAAAAAACGATGTTTATTTGTTTTCTACGGAAACGATGGGTAGAGTAATGACCGAATAAAATCCGTTGTAGAGATTTCGTAATAAAAAATCGGTTGCTATTATATTGAATGGCTCACCACTGCCATAGTAACCCCCTCTATTGATGTGTGGAAAAAAATACCGGACAAGTGCGAGTCGTACTCGTCCACCGAGGGTTCCGTTCAAATTCCGTGGTTTAGTCACCCATACAAAAAATTCTGACCGCGCATACCTCGATGATTGATTACGTACTTTAAATAAAGACTAATTTTTTTATGATTTAATTACAAATGTATAGTTTTCAGACTTTTCTCTGTACTTGTAGTATAAGACGATATTATTTGTTTTTCATAGTTCTAGCTCAACGTGAATTACCCTATAAATTTAATTTACCTAGAGAGTGTCGAAATATACGTTTATTGCGGCATAAACGGCCGTATCTTTTTTAAGTGAAACTTCTATATACTTAGACCACAAAATATAGAGGTTACAGAAAGTCCGCTCCCGCCATTTTCAAAAATAATTACCTAAACTTGCCAGACTCACTAGGGCTGCTACTGTATTGACTCTGTAGGTTTTATTTGTGACAATATCAAATTTTATTGACATTGGTTGGAACTCTTTGCATTTTTTTTAACAAAATTTTCCTGTTCGTCATGAAATGTCAATGTATGTCATTTATGAATTTAGACAACATGTGACATTTGAGACTAAAGTCTGCTTGAGAATGCCTATAAACGTAATGTCAATGTGTGCGTGCTAAAAATGACGGTTTGTTCTGAGTGGTCTCTCTGCTCGGGCGCGCCGCAGCCGTACAGTACGGTCAACGTATCTTGGCGCGTCTGAAGTTAGCCGATTAGCTGCGCAGTAGACAATTTCGTTCCTAAAAGTTCCATTGCGCAGCCAAACAGCTAACCGTTGACCGTATTGTACGTACTTTGTGCTTAGACGGTGGGTATTAGAATTTTTCTGTCACGAAAAAACGTTACTGCCGCGTATAGGGGGTAGACGATATATCGCGTGTCTTTCCACTTGTCCGTTGAAGTTTCACTTCTACTAAGGGCGTTTGTGCACTACAAGGAATTTTACTGTCCGGCAGTCCAATTTTGGAATTTAACCTAATCTGAATCTACGAGACTGTATCAGACCGTAAAAAATCGGACTGGCAGACAGTAAAATTCCTTGTAGTGCACAAACGCCCTATGTGTCACGTTTTTTTTTCACGTGAACTTAGAAGATTGATTTTACAGCTTCAAGGGACTGTAGACTTGAGTATAAAGGGTTTTGACAGACAGACGGGCAACAAAGTGATCCTATAAGGTTTCCGTTTTTTCCTTTTGAGGTACGGAACCTTAAAAACACCCTATGTTAATCAAATGGATGTGAATCACTCTTCCTTTCTTCACGGCAGGTTTACGAAAACAAAATTGACCTATTATTATACCTAGTAGTTCCGTGGGGTGTCCGGGGACAGGATAGCACCCCCCCCCCCCCCATTTCATCCCGAGGGTGTCGTAGTAGGCGACTAAGGGAAAATCCGAAAGTCGAGCAGCAGCGGCGGCTTCCGTGTGCTTAACAACCTCACTGCGATCCCCAAGATACCTGCCAAGCGTGGGGATTATGGCCAACCCCCACCCGTCCACTTATGGGGGAGGCCTTTGTTCAACAGTGGACGTCTTCCGGCTGATGATGATGATACCTACTAGTTAAATAACAATCTATATGAATGCGAAAAATACACCGTTATCTTTACCTACATATAGATTGTTTTTGTACACGTGTATGTCACTGAAGACCTGCTAAACAGGGTCTCAAGTCTGCTATTACAGTAGTGTCAGAATGTTCTATCATTGACTTCATAATTGTTGATTTTGACAAGTTTGGTAATCAACTAGTATAATGGCGTCATTATGACTTTCCAATGGTCAACCACTGACACGCCATTGATAGAAATGATATAGAATGGTAATCTCGTACAAAATGACAACTGAATGACTGACTTAGGCGGTAATCTGCAAAAATTTTGACAGTTCCTTTGATCAGTGACCTACCATTAGAACGTCATTGTGCAGTCATTGCTTTTAATTCGACCTACCATTGATCGACCATTATGAATTTAGCAGATTACGAACTTTTAGCAAAATGACAATGGGATCGTGTTGTAATGACGAAATTATAAAAATAGCAGACTTGGCCCCCTGCTGAGCTGATTTTAATGTTTCTTTTTGTGTGTGTTCGAGTGGGTCCCTGGATGATTTAGAATCACAACTGGATTCAGTAGATAGCACTGCAGTCGGGTTCTAGTATTTTTAGGGCAGGATAACATCTGCCGGGCCCGCTAGTCTTGAACTACATTATGATAAAACCGACGAGTTTCTCTGTTTATACGCGCTCATCTCCGAAACTATTAGTGTAATTCTGAAAATTCTTACGCCAATTGGAAACTAAGTTATCACTGAGTGCTATATATAGGCTATATTTTTAACCGACTTCAAAAAGGAGGAGGTTCTCAATTCGGTTGGTTTTTATTTTTTGTATGTAGGTATTTATTTGTTTATTTATTTACATTTCATGCACACAGGTACAAAGGCGGACTTAATGCCTTAGGCATTCTCTACCAGTCAACCCAGGGTGGTGAAGAGATAACACGGCAGGTGCATATAAAAAATATAACAAAATAGGTAAAGTACATAAACAAAACTATGTAACTAATAAAATATATATCTATATAAATATATTTATGTATATATATATATGTATAATTATATCATAAGAATAATAAAGACGTTTATGAGATGGCTCTGCTTACTTGTGACGAAAGTATGTCCGCAATTTCCGTTTAAATTCATACCGACTGGTGGCCATCCTGATTTCGAGAGGAAGCTCATTCCAAAGAAGAATGGACTGGATATGAAAGGAAGAGTAAACAAAATCAGAAGTATGAGAAGGGCACAGCAAGAGAAGATTGTTTAGAAGACCGCAAATTTCTAGCGTGTGAAGAGCATAAATACTGAAAGTGGGACATTAAATAGGAAGCAGGGGTCGGTGAGTTGAGTAGGGAGAAAAGTGTTGTCAACGAACGCAAACTTCTTCTCTGGCGAATGGGTAACCATTTGAGCTCAGACCTGTAACTTGACACATGGTCATATTTCCTCAAGTTAAATATAAATCGAATACAGTTATTGAGGACCCTATCCAGCTTATCCAGCAAGACAGAGTTCAAGTCAAAGTAACACACGTCACCATAGTCGATTATAGGGAAAATTAAAGTCTGCACACTTAGGGCGGATATTAGGTACATCGATTCCTCTGAGATTTATGATCCGATTTACTTCTTTAGTTTGATGCGGAATAGTTGCCATTTGGTCCCATAAAAATTTAATGTTTGGCCCAGTAGCATTAATATTTTTTATGTATTAATTTTTATGTTTGACCACGCATAACTTTTTTCAGTGTAGTCCAATTTCGATGATTCTTTTTTTAATTGATAGTGTATGTATTGAAACTCAAATTTGGTCCCATGTAAAGGACAATGCCAGAAACTCTATAGAACTTTGCCCCACTCAATAAAAATCATGTGCAATATGTAGCATCTTACTGTTTATTTATTGATGATAACTAAACATTAGTCTTAGTGACTGTAGAACTTGCGGTTTCCGTTTAAATTTAAAAACAATAATGACATTGATTATAGGTTAAATTATATTTTAGGTAAAATGAGTTTGTATTTTGTGGGTAGGTATTTCGTAATCCGCAAGTTCTAAGGAAAAACAATTTACTATAGAAAGGTTCTATATTCATTACAATTATTTTCATTCATTTACTTTTCTGTACATGGGTGGGGCAGGATCTGGCATTGTCATTTAATCACAAAAATCAAATCAAGAAATTATTCCACCCCTAAGGGTTGAAAATTAAGGGCTGACAGATTTTTTTTGGTGTCGACGTTTCGTAATTAATTTCTATGATGAGAAGTAGGCACTAAAAATCGAAAAAAAATTTGTTTTTCAATAAAGACAACCGGCTTCAAATAGTAAAAAATTACTTTCAATTCGCAAGTCGGTGGCAATACAAAACAACAAGCAAAACCAAAGTCGCCGACTTGCGAATTGAAAGTATTTTTTTACTTTCTGTAGGCGGTTGTCTTATTTGTAACTAAAAAATTATTCTAAAAAATTTTATGGATCCGTAAGAAAAATCACGCGAACAAAGTCGCGGGCTAAAAGCTAGTTAAATATTAATATTGAGGTAATTTTGCTGTTTTTGCGATCTGTTCAAACAGCCTTACTTAGGGCGGATATTACCCGTACTTACGGGTAATATCCGTCTGGATACTGGATACTAGTGTGTGTGGCTGGATACCATATTGCAAACAGATATGCTTTACAACTAGACAATTTATAGGAAATCATTCTTTGGTAAAAAATTCTTCAGTCACCCTTTAAGAGCGTGTATTCGATTCGTGACGAAAACTTCATGTTTTTGTGTTTTGCCCAGAGCAATATCGTAATGATGTGAGCAGATTATTTAAAGACAATTACAGTATTAAGAAAGATTAAGTCTTGATTTAGACAGCTACAGAGTAAAAGTATAATTTTTAATTATGGTTTTTTAAAGCGAAGACAATCCTTTCATAGCGTTTTACGAAAATAGACGTCAGAGTTAACTTTCAGGACGAATACAACCATTACAGTACGCCAAAATATTATGTTTTATGCGTTTTTTTAACAGAATATACAGTCTTTAAGTCAGACACAGAGCCAAAATTACGAAAATATTACTATTATGTATTAAAAAACCATGTTGAAAAAGTACAAAATCGGTTCACTTTGTCAATTTTTATTCACTAGTATTTGAATAAAAACATAACTGATATATTTATTTTATGAAAATAAAGGTTAAGCTTAATATATAAAATATTTTTTAGTCCGTTATACGAACTCATTTATTTTAGACAATTATTTTAAGAAGCCCTGTAATACATCGCGCGCTGTCGTTTGCCGATCAATTTCAACGATTCGTGCTTATTTCGTGCGTATTTCTTTTCCTGATGCACACAAACCGACCATTGTGTTGTACTAGTGTGTGTCAATGCTGCTACGCCATTCTAGCAATCATTTAGATTTTGAGTTGCGCTAAATCGAATACGCGCCCTTAACACTATGACCATTATTTGCAAAAATAACGGCAAGTAATGTTTGTTACAAATTACCGTTAATACGTTTTTTTACAATAAACAACCTTGGCATTGGTCAACCTTCAATTAAATATCCGACCACGGCAACTATCGACTTGGCACATTTTATGCAGCCTTTAATCTTGCAACTCGAAATGCATTGTTGCTTGACGACTCGGTTTCTTTTATTTTTTTTCTACTGCAAAACAATTGAATGGATATAGGTAATAGAAGGTTATTTCATGTTTTTGTGCTGTCTGTTTGTTCATTTGTACCCTTGTATCTCTAAAACGGGTGAACAGATACTGATAAAGTGTGAAATTATTTATATTTAGAGTGCCTTTTTTCTTTTTTTTGTTCTTGTCATTGAATATTGTTGTATTGACCTCTTTTTTAAATTAATTTGAGTAATAATACATATTGATCCCATAAAAAAAGTTCAAGATCATTTAGAACAGCCTTCTGTTTTTTCTATAAGATCAGTCATGCCAGGTCAATGTAAATTTTTCAAAATCTGTCTCAAGGCATCCCCCAGTAATCGCCAACCCACCCGGTCTTGGGGGTCTTGGCGATTATGGGGAGAGGCTTACGTTCCACAATGGACGGCAGTAGGCTGATATAAATTTATCAAGACATTGGCGTTTTTAATTAGTAGAATTACAGGAAGCGATGTATGTGTCCTACATTTCCCTAATTTATTTAATCATACTGCAGCTTACAGCATCTACAATATAAAACATCATTATGTTTATTATATTGCTCTTGCAACATCTATCAAAAAGAAGGGACGTACTTACCTACTTCTTTTTTTATTCATAGTATATTTTTCATATCTTTTTATTAATATTGTTTTTATATGTTGCAATAAACCTTGGAGGCCATGTTGAATTCGTTAAGGTGAAATCACAGACAACAAATATTACCTACCTCGATGAGTTACTAGTCCAAATCGAAGTCTTTAGTTTAAGTGGTATAACCTTACGAACAGTGATAATGCGATGTATCTATGACATTTTAAAGGTAGGGTAGCTATTGTGGTATTGCACAAATTAAAGTACAATACATTTGTATAATAGCAGTACATTTAAGATGAGTTTAAAACTAAGCCCATTTTTTGTACTCAGTACTACCACCATACATATTTCTGCACTACAAGCTACGAATGACGTATTAGAAGAGCGATAGTTACGATAATTCGTAATAATTTGTATTTATTAATGCAAAAAAAAATAGTATATTTATTTTGCATGTTTAAATATTTGTATGTCTTATGACAAAACATAGCGTACTATATTATTTGTGTGACCTTTTTATACCTATGTTTTTGTTGTACAAAGAAACTTTTGACTTTGACTTTGAAGTCTGTCATATAGTCGTGACCGTGGCGTGTTGGGCACATTTTGGTTTGTCATCTACACATGATTATGGCGGCCAAAAGGTTAATTACTTATTGATCAAAATATGACTTGACCACTTTTGTATGGACCGTATTATCAGGAAAGTCCCCATAAAATAAGAAACTATTAATAACGTCTGTATGTGACCAACTGACTAATAAATCTAAATAGAATAATTAATCATCATCATCATCATCATCAGCAGCCGGTAGACGTCCACTGTTGAACAAAGGCCTTCGCAATAGGGGGCCATAATCCCTACGCTTGGCAGGCGTCTTAGGAATCGCAGTGAGGTTGGTAAGTACACAGAAGCCGTTCTGCTCGATTTCCAGATGTTCCCTTAGCCGCCTTCTACGACACTCTCGGGATGAAATGGGTGGGTGCTGTTCTGGCCCGGACACCCCACGGTAATAGTAGGTAACACACAATATTCACAAATCACCATAACATACTCACACACCGACTTTTTAGGGCCCATTAATTATGTCAATTATAATCCGTGGTGCTTAGCAACTGGGTTTCTACCAGATATAAACGTCCCTTTGTGCCTATTGGCCCAGTTCTGTTCTGTCTCTTGCTTGATTTGGAGGGAAGTGGAAAATATGTTTTTCTTACTCCTCCGCTGTTCTTTTCTGATTAATTTCGTTGCGGGATCCAAGACAGTTGAATCGTTTCTCTGGGACTCGTCGAGCTTCATTGCTCTGGCGCTTTTCTGGTGGTCGCCACTGTTGATTCTGGCTTACAGTAGTTACAGTGGTTAGGGAATAGTGTGGCGGGCTTGTCACACACCGACTTATAACTTCACACACACTCACCCACACTGTACACTTAGCAATGCTTAGTTGGCGCTAGCAGTTTATTCTGTATGTCTGTTTCTACTGCGTGTATTTTATAGTGTTATTAAATTGTAAATCCGTAATTGGCTGTATGATCAGTTTATATTTTTCTATCTACCCGCCCCGGTTTTGCACTGGTGCAAGTAGATCGACTATACGCATAAACCTTCTTAAATTACTCTATCTATTGCTGAAACCTGCATAATTACTTAATATGCATATATTGATCTAAGCGTCCGTGTGGACTAATTATCCGTATGGTGTCGGATGTAAAGAATAGCACCATCCCATATCTTCCCATGGGTGTCGTAAGAGGCGACTAAGGGACTTACCAGAGAATAGGCAGCAGTGTTCTCTGTGCCTTTGTAACAACCATACTGCGAAGCGTGGCGATTATGGCAAAACCCCTCTTGGGGAGGCCTATGTCCAGCAGTAGACGTCTTTCGGCTGAAATGATGATGATGATCTGATCTAAGCGTACGGGAGCTACTTTGTTTTTAGAGTTCCTATTACAAAGACTCCACTCTCCGTCTGTCTGGCTGTCTGTCACCAGGCTGTATCTCATGAACCGTGATAGCTAGACAGTTGAAATTTTCACAGATTATGAGTTTCTGTTGCCACTATAACAACAAATACAAAAAACAAAATAAAATAAATATTTAAGGGCTTCCATTCAACAAACGTGATTATCTGGCGTAAAAAAAAAGGTTTTTAATATAGTGTCTAATGTTGTGTAGATAATGTTACGAAACCCTTCGTGCGCGAGACCGACTCTACGACTAAAGATAAAGATAAAGAAGATGAATTGTCAAAAAGCGCTGGATCTTGTAAATAATAAATAAAATGTCCTAGACACGTAAGATTTATTTTTATTATTCGTCATCGTATTTAATCAGTTGGTTCTTAGAGGAAAAGAGACAGCATCATTTTTCTCAGCACATTAGGTACTTTTAATATTTACAAACGGTTAAGACTATCTACTTGTATTTTTTTGTCACTACGCAAATTAATGGCAGAAGGTTTGCAGCGTTGCTGTGTTTCGTATAGGGTGTGGGTGACGGTGTAATGTACAGAGACATTTCAACTTTGTTTCTGAGATGGCAACGGCGGACGGCGGACGGCTTGTTATGTAAGTGCGTCACTTCCGTGTGAATTAATGGATTTTCTTTCTTCTTCTTTCTTTCTTCTTTCATATGTAAGGGTGTCACTACACTAATCGATCGATCGTCAACCGATGCCATCGATCGACGTTGATCGATTGGTGTGGTAGCTTTGGCTGATCGACGGATACCGTACGACTAACCCATCGATCGATTGCCGGTCGATGGATGTTGAACGATTAACCGCGGCTATAATCCAACAGTAATAATAATAAAGCACCTCGATCGACGTAGACTAATCCATTCTACCATCAATCGAACGTTGATCGACAATCGAATTGTGTAAAGGCGGCCGTGTGGCCGCGAATAGCTCCACCACAATTCTACCCATGGTTGTCGTAGAAGGCGACAGAGGGATATTGACCAGAGGATGGGCAGCAGCGTCCTTGTGAGTACTATAACACCTACTGCGATTACGGCTGAATCCCCTCTTGGAGGAGACCTATGCCCAGCAGAGGGCTTCTAAAGGTTGACATGATGATGAAGATAGGCAGTGGTGAGTACCTACTTAACATCAGGTGACCCGTCGGCTTGTTTATCACCCAATGACATAAAAAAAATATTGGATAGATAATGAATTAATTATGAATTATATAATTAGGTATGTTTATAAACATTGGTTTTTTTTTAGAATGTTAAAGATTTACGCATAACAGCCAGTACCCATCGTTTTCCGAGTCACAGATGTTAAGTAATGGGTGGTCACTGGTCACCCCTTCAAAAACCGACGTTGGCAAGCGTAGCTTAACCTTCGATCGAATCGTGCGGCTATTACTTAATCCCGAGCCCGTCATTTTTTGTAATACAATTATGAATAGAAGTAATTATTTTATTTTTATTTTATTTGTTAAGGACAAAAAACAGTTACATGCCAAGCTTAACTAAAAATTCTTAAATTAGCACGATACTTAAAAATATAAATCTTACATAATCTGTTCCATATTTATGTTAGTACACATGTAACCCACAACATTGTCCACGGATTAACAAAAAAAGAAGTTAATAGAAAACAGACATACAGTATGCATCATAAGAGACAGTTGATGAAGATGAGGGAAATTAAAAAAAATATATGAAAGATTCTATTTAAGAAGTTAATAACTCTATTGCTCTTGCCTTAAAACAATGTTTGGATAGAGCGAATATGTCGAGCTCCATAAAGTGAGTGTTATACATGCATCAAAGAGGTGACGAAGAGGCACACGCACACCAGCGTTAGTCCTGCACGAGTTTGTGTGAAATAGTCGAGGCACACGTACCCCACGAAGCATAACAGATCTAGGTACTATATAACTAATTTAGATTATTGGATAAAGGAATGCAGTCGAATCTATTATTACATAAACCATGCAGCATCATTACACCCAGAAGTAATTACATTTATAAATTACTAGCTTTTGCCCGCGACTTCGTCCGTGTGGATGTCGGTTATCGCGGATGCAGACGAAGTCGTAGATAAAGAAGTTGCCTATGTCCTTTCCCGGGGTTTAAGCTATTTTCATACCAATTTTCATTAAAATCGGTTCAGTCGTTTTATTGTGAAAGCGTAACAGACAGAGTTACTTTCGCATTTATAATATTAAAGTATGGATTAATTTTCAGCTTGTTAATACAAGCTGAAAAACCTCCCGTTCTACTTTCCAACCCTCTCTGTCCAGAGCTAGTGTAAGCCAATCCCTCCTGTAAGCATCAAGCTCATCCTGCTAACTTCACCTGGATCTACCACAATGTCGCTCGACGTTTTCCAGGACCCACATTGTGGATATTTTAGCCCCTGATCCGTTTGACGTGAGGAAGATGTGGCCGGCCCAATTTTGCTTCAACTTGCTTTTTGAGTCAACTGTCTAATATTATTGTCCCAGTGGAGCTCGTGGCTAAGTTAAAGTCGTACAGATCGATCGGTCAAAGGTTAAGCTACGCTAGCCGCGGTCGGTCTGTGGATGGGTGACCATCCCTTTCATACCGAGTTTCCTCCGTGCCTCGGAAAGCACGTAAAGCCGTTGGTCCCGGCTGTCATTTATAGATCTTTGGCAGTCGTTATGGGTAGTCAGAAGCCAGTAAGTCTGACAACCAGTCTTACCAAGGGGTATCGTGTTACCCAGTAACTGGGTTGTGGAGGTCCGATAGACAGTCGCTCCATGTAAAACACTGGTATTCAGCTGCATCTGGTTAGACTGGAAGCCGACTCCAATATAGTTAGGAAAAGGCTAGGCAGATGATGATTATTGTCCCACTGCAGGGCAAATACCTCTTTTCATACAGAGAAGGCACGAACATTGGCCACCACGCTTGCCCAAGGCGGATTGGCGATAATCTTAAATAATATAGTACATTATGGTACAAGTGTGTAATGTTGGTGATTACCGCTGAGGCGCTATTGAGACCAGAGCCGTTAGGTGAGGGTCTTAAGAGAGCCGAGGACGGTAATCATCAATACACACGTGTATCATACGACGTTTTTCAACACACTTGTGAAGAAAATAATACTAAAAAAAGACGGGTTGCACTCCGGGAGTGCCGGCAGAAGTGAAAACAGTAGGCCCAGGCATACATTTTCGCCGCGCCGTAGAGAGGGGATAGCTGTCTACTCTCCATCCGTCTTACGCTTTTTCGATCAGGTCACGTGTCCTGACGCGAGTTTAAGATTTTATACCCATTACAGAAAAAGTGCTCAACGCCGCTAAAGAAGTTTTCACTTCAAAAATATTTTAAACTGTGAAAACGAGTTGTGAAAAATTTTTCGCCATGGCGGGAACAATAAATCAGTTTTCCTATGCGCGCGCATCAAATAATGGCGATCGGCCATAGACTAAAAGAATGAGGTTTCGTTTTTTTTTCTTTTCGCGGATAGCGTTCTAGCCACATACAAAATGGGGAATTCAAAGTTTTCTTTATTGCAGAGAAAACAAAAGTTATATTTGAGTGAAAGTTTTATTTATTAAAAACGTACAAGTTGAAATTATCAATTTAAATACGAAGTTGCATGAAATGAGCAAGCAATAGGTACGTTAATTTATTTGTACTCTTCGACCTTTTTTGTATCGAAACTTTTTTAAGAACAAAGCAACTCAACAAATAAAATAAAAAAAAAACCTTCTAACTCACTTGTGAATAATAGCAATGAAAAAGTCACAGTTTGATTACAGGTGTTATTATGTGCCTAATTGCGGTGAAATAAGAGCCATTTTATGAGCAAGTGTATTGAAAAAATATTTATAGAGTACACTAGACGTCATAAAAACGAGCAATAATATTTTATTGAATATGTGCTTGCTGTAATATGCCATAAAACATATTTGTAGTCGGTTAAGGATAAATAACATAGTTATATCGTTTATTTTCTCACGCTTATTAGAGACTTGTTAAGTTGTGGTAATTTGTGTCGTTAAAAGATGTTTAGTTTGGTGCCAAAAGAGAAAGTTTAAACTGGCAGGTATCTAAACAATCATGGAGTTTACTACACAGGGTCTATAACTTGCATAAAATTGCAACTCCATTCGTTTCCCTGATGAAAATGTCGTATCGTTTTTGGTGTTCATTTAAGATTTTTTTGTAGTTTTTTTTTTGTATAGTTCTTTTTGTGTATCTTTTTCCAACAGCGGGGAGTATTTGGAACTATATTTTCCATTTGATTGAGCTTACATAGTTCTGCCAAATCGATCTAACCCAATTTCCCATTCCCATTTTCTCACAATGATTTAACTAATAACGTTAAACTAATTTGACATGCCAAACGTTTTACATTACTATACAGCAACAACCGCTGAATGTAGTTAGTATGTTTTACATAATAATAATATTACGTTTATTTTCTCGTTATCACAGTATAGTACATAGCCTGGGTAGACGACACTACATAGAGACTGGTGTCTGTTGTAGGTAAAACCTGTATTACACAGATCACCAGGCTTTCCTCCGTCGGGCAAATACTTGCGACTCGTTGTACAATAAAATACTAATCAATAACAAATGCATGTGTTTACACACGCATTTCACGATGACGGCTTTCTTAAAAATTGGCAAGACATAGCATAAAGTAGAGACCGATTGAAGGAATAGAGGGAGGCAGTTGTCCTGCAGTCGGACAGTACGGGCTGAATATAATAATATAATAACAATAATGCATTTCACTCCTTTTATTTCACATGTCTATACCAAGACAAACGATTCCGTTTCAACTTTTCTCCCTTTACTTTTCTGTAACTTCCTTTATTTTCTTTTCTTTTCGGTTGTTTCGCCAGCCTTTAACGTAAGAAAGCTGGTCCTTGTTGCGACTGGTCCTACTGTTTAATGCCTGCTTTACGTAATATTCCCACGTATTCAAAGACAATGGATCACAAAAGGAGTTAGAGTCGGCCATTGTGACGCCGACTGATTGCATGCCGACGATTATTCTGTGTAGCGAACACCTGTACATGTTGTAAGCTGATTAATCTGAATTTCAGATGAAATCGTCACAAGTATTAACATTCAAAGTATCCGCCCAAAACTTTAGTAAATATTCCTGCCTAGTTTCTCCCTGCAACTTCATCTGCATAGACTATAGAATTAAGCCATCATCATCATCAGCCTAATGCAGTCCACTGCTGATTGTAGGCTACCGCCAGAGATCGCCAACCATCCCGGTCTTGGGCAGCTCGCAACTATGCGCTGCCAGCCACTTTCTTTAAATCGTCGGGCCATCTGCATCGTGCCGTAGCGCGCTTCACACTACGCTTGCCCAAACGCGGTCTCCACTCTAGAGCGTTTCTGCTGTCCACCTGCAGACGTGGCCGGTCCACTTCCACATTTGTAGCATTTGAAGTATCCGTCCAAAACTTTAGTAGATTTTCTTCTCTGAGTCCTAAATTTTCCCACATTACCACCATAACGAGATAAAAATTAAACATTTTACACGACCTAGGTATCGAACCGAGGGCATCAGGCTTAACAATCGAGCTTGCGACTAATGAGACCATTAAGACAGTCTAAAATATACATATCAGGCGCACTTGCACCAGTCAAGGTTAACTTTTAACACCCCGTTGGTTAACCCTCAGATCAAGTAAAAAAAGGTAGATAACGCATTTAGAATAGACAACTGTCGCTCACACACGCACTTTTTTATCTATGTGTGAGTCCCTGAAGTGTTGCCACTTTTTTTTAAAAAAGTCCCTGATAAGTACGATAATACGTAATAATAAAAATAGGTAGTATGCGAATGCGAAATTAAACCTGTTTGTTTGATTGGTTATTTTAATTATTGGAAACAATATTTTTCAGCGTCAACAATTCGAAGAGATGATGAACTTAGGAGTCTTGTAGGATTACTTTATTGATTTCGATTCTATTTAAAAAAAAATACAGAAAAATAGTAAGTCCAGTAGTAGCAGCCCAGTTGGTGTGTGAGCAGAGAGAAAAAATACAACAAAGGTTATGTGAAGCAGGTTTATTTTCATGGATTTAAAAACATCTTTATAATTACATGCGATAATAATATTACTGACAGCCGCATTCGAAGGTGGAAGTAATTTCTGTAATATACACAAAACTAAATAACTTTTAACATTTAGGTAGGTATAGTAGCAAAGGTATACTGTATACCGAGAAAATCGCAAACATAGGTAAATAACAGAATATTAATTTAAAAGAGATCTCCTTTTATTTGAAGGCGGTTAAAAATATCTTTTTTTGGATATCCTGTTCTATGGATTCGGCGAAGTTCACGTTTTGTATCGCAAATGTCAGTCTTATCAAAATGCTCTGAACAAACCACACTAGATGAGGATGGCTGCCATTGTGGTTCATTTCGGCTGTCTTATAGCAGTTACCCATTCGTTTCTTATTAAAATATTTTTTGGAAACCTAAAAACATAATATTTGATAGTAAAATAGAAGAATATGAACTCAAGAATTTGAACAACAAAAACATATTTAAGCGAATTCAAAAATAATTATTTACCAATTTAAGGTTTGAATGTATACGTAACATAAAATCACATAGGTCCAATAGACTTAATTATGTTTGTACGACTACAATCTATTTACCCACAATTTAGGCTACTAAAAAAAAAACTACTGACATCACTTTCTCAGTACGTCACTTCGTAACAATGACATTACATATTTTGAAAAACCAAAAAAATATGTTGTTTTGTGTATACTTACGTGTGAAACGATATTCCCTCAGACTTTTTGTTCACTTTTTAGTTGATTGATCACCATTTCCGACCCCCGACGCCCCGTGAGATACTAATGAAAACAGCATGGTTTGCTTGCATGTGTGTGCATAAGCGTGTGTTTACATAAAGTAGCAGGGTTTTGTGGCTTCACTAATAACAAAGGCCGTACGTTATCTACCTTTTTTTACTTGATCTGAGTGTTAACCTAAAAAGTTAATAAACTCAAAACCATTTATTTCAAATAAATCCTTCACAAACACTTTTGAATTGTCAAGGAGTCAGTCAGTCAGAAAGTTGAATCTGGTCGCACGTTCCAAATAGGAGGTACCAATGGAGAAAAACAAGCAAGAAACTCCATGAACAAACTTTTACAATCAATAAAATATTACAGATTTAGGTTATTTTCTTTCATGTTAAATCTTTTTCTTCTTCGTAAAAAAATGTCTTAATAATAAAATCAATTCAAAACAAATATAGGTATTAGAGGCTAGAGGCAGAGCTAACTCTGAGTTAACTTTTTGGCGCAAACGGGCCAAACATGTTTTGAATAGGATTAAAATTAACGCTAATTCTACTTAGGCAGACTATAAATAGTTGTTTATCGATGATTATTCAACAGTTATGAATCCTAATGATCGTATGGATAGACAAACATCCATACTTAAAATTGTAAATGCGAAAGTGACGCTGTCTGTCTGTGTATTACGATTTCACGACTAAACAAAAATCATTCCCGGGAATGATTTTTAACCGATATTATCGGTAAAAAATCGGTTATCGGTATCGATATTATCAGTTAAAAATCATTCCCCAGGGTTCAAGCTACATGGACCAAAATTCATCGAAATCGGTTCGGCCGTTTCGTTGTGAAATCGTAATACACAGACAGACAGCGTCACTTTCGCATTTACAATTTTAAGTATGGATGTTTATCCGACGAAGTCACGATCAAAAGCTAGCAGTAGGTCGATTCCGTAAAATTCAAATAACAACTCGCATCTCACTTCGCTATTCACTCTCACTTCGCATAAGGATCAAAATGACCTTGATATATTTGACACTGAATCGGGTTCGAGTGTGAAGTGAGCGTCGAAGCTCGGGGAAATTACCTAACAGAATGCCACTTCTTACGTCATCTCATACTTTATCAGTCAAAATCTCCCTGTTAATTTAGTTCAACTCGCTGACACGCTCGCAAGGGTGGCGCTAGTATACATTCGAATTATCAACCGAGTTTTTAGAATGCCAATCTAGAAACTCACAGCGGATTCAGATTCGAAGTTTAGAATGTGGTCTTACAGAATCACACCCCAGGTAAGGTATAAATATGATAAAGCTGCCGAATTTGTTTGTTTGAGCGCGATAATCTCGGGAACTGCTCGGCCATTTTGAAAAAATCTTATTTTTACATGCGTATTGGCGGATTGAGGAAGATTAAAGGTTATATCACATCACGCTACGACCTAAGGGGGTCGAGCAGTGATCAAAGACTTGACGCAGGTAAAACCACGGGGTATAGCTAGTCATAAATGTATCTCTTGGCCTTCTCTGTGAATATGGGACCGAACACATGCAGATAAGCAGGTCGTGGTCCCACTTATAAGCGACAGCGATTATTTAGTAATTCTTTAGACGTATAATTTTTATGTGTGGTGCAAACTGTAAATATAAGTTGGTTATGAATAAATAAGTTAATTACAAACATCTTCCTCCTATCGTTCACATCCTAGATGGTTTCTAGTCGATTAAGCGTACATCTATACTAATATTATAAAGCTGAAGAGTTTGTTTGTTTGTTTGTTTGGTTGAACGCGCTAATCTCAGAAACTACTGGTTCGAATTGAAAAATTCTTTTTGTGTTAGATAGTCCATTTACCGAGGAATATAGGAGGATATAGGTCCATGCGGAGCCGGGTCGAGTTGCTAGTTTTCAATAAAACTTAATGGCAGAAGTCTTCTGCGACTAAGAATTATTATCGGATTTGTTGTGGTTTGGGCTAAAAGTACCTATGAATGCGCAGAAAACTGTTAAAATACGGCATGTATAGAATGTTGCTTAAAAAACCGTTTTGGAGATAAATGGGACCATTCGTTTACACACAAAAACAAACAAACAAACGTCGATAAAGGAACACATCGTGAGGAAATAAAGCATAGGTCTGAAATCACCAATCCGTCTTGAGTAAACGTGGTGATTAATGCTCGTGCCTTCTCTGTATGAGAAGTATTAAATGCAGTACTTATTTCAAAACTAGCGACCCGGCCCGGCTTCACATGGGCATACAGCCTTTCTCTATAAATGGACTATCCAACACAAAAATAATTGTTTAAATTCGAACCAGTAGATCCTGAGATTAGCGCGTTCAACCAAACAAACAAACTCTTCAGCTTTATAATATTAAAATAAAATGTTAGTAGACTAGTATATTAATTTTTAGAATTTTCATCGGTCTGTCTGTCTGTCTATCTGTTTTTCCAGCTAATATCTAAAACACAAGTAGATAGCTGATGTTATATAAAGATTATTAAAGAAAATTAGGGTTCCACTCAAAAAACAATCGAAACCCCGCTGATAACCAAGAATCACGCGGTCGAACTCGCAGGCATCACTTGTTGATAAAAAACTTGCCAACATCGCTTCCTCTTATGATTCAAGCCACAACCCTCAACACAATACAAAGTAGATAATAGCCGATCTGGTTCCAGCTATCGTCCCATTGTACTGTAGTTAGGGCAGACGAATTTCTAGTACCTTTGTGACGCCTTGACATCATTCACATCATCATCCAATTGACTGTGGATGACGGGCGAGTGAAGTTTAATGGTGGCTTCTTTTATAGGCTTCATTACTGTTAGAAGGAATGTTTGTCAGAGGTTACCTCTGGATGTATCGATCTGGTTATAAAAACTGGACAAGTATAAGTCGGACTCTCCCACCGAGGGTTCCGTTCAAATTCCGTGATTTGGTCACCCATACAATTGCGACCGCGCATACCTCGATTGATTACGTACTTTAAATAAAGACTAGGTATACTTAATTTTTTATGATTTAATTACAAATGCATAGTTTTCAGACTTTTCCCTGCACTTGTAGTATAAGACTATATTACTTTTTGATTCCCTTGAGAGTGAGAATCATCATACGATTTCGAATAACAAAAATAAAGGTAAAGGACAATGCCAGAAACTCTATAGAACTTTGCCCCACTCAATGAAAGTCATGTGCAATATCAATTATGTAGCATCTTACTGTTTATTTATTGCTGATAACTAAACATTAGTCTTAGTGACTGTAGAACTTGCGGTTTCCGTTTAAATCTAAAAACAATAATGACATTGATTATAGGTTAAATTATATTTTAGGTAAAATGAGTTTGTATTTTGTGGGTAGGTAGGTATTTCATAATCCGCAAGTTCTAAAGAAAAACAATTTACTATAGAAAGGTTCTATATTCGTTACTTTTCTGTACATGGGTTACTTTTTCTGTACATGGGTGGGGCAGGATCTGGCATTGTCATTTGTTTGTCTGTTTGTTTGTTAGAAGTAATCTCTGGTAGTACTGATCCAAATATAGTAAAGTTTTACTAATAAAAAGCTACACTAAAACCGACTGGCAAAGATCTATAAATGTCAGCCGAGACCAACGGCTTTAGGTACGTGCTTTCCGAAGCAGGGAGAGTGTTCGGTGTGAAAATGGACGATCACCCATTTACGAACCCAAGGGGTATCGTGTTACCCGCTGAGTTGGGGACACCAGATAGGCAGTCGCTCGATATAAAACACTGGTATTCAGCTGCATCTAGTTAGACTGGAAGCCGACCCCAACTTAGTTGGGAAAAGGTTTTGCAGATGACGTTTACTCCGCGCTCTTGGGCTAGACCGTCTGGAGCGTCGTGAGTGACTATTTTATTTAGTTTTCTTTTTGTATACCATACTGCGCAAAACACAGAACGTTGACGTGGCTCAAAAGGCTGCCCAGCTTAAATGGGACTGGGCTGGACATGTCTGCCGCTTGCTGAACGACCTATGGGCCCGTAAATCACAAAATTGATGCCCTGAAATGACGAGACGGGGCCGCGGTAGACCACGAAAGAGATGGCGGGTTGACTTGGATAGCTTCCTTAAGAATTGGCAAGAAATAGCAAGAAGGAATGGTGGGACAGTACAGGCTAAATATAATAATAATATAATCATTTTGTATACTCAGTCCTTACCCTCCTGTAAACTTCTGCTCGTGTTTGCTAGAAATGGGTTCAGTAACGCCGCGCCGGTAACGCCGTCAACTGTTTCTCTATCGCGGCCTATGTTTATCTAAACCTAGTCCTTCTTGAAGCTTAACGTTTCATAACTGTTACGCCAACGACTAGTGGAAATATTGCAGTTTTTTAAATAATAATTAATATTTACATGGGTTTTCGAATATTTATTTTTGGAATATCTATACCTACTTATAATATTATAAAACTGAAGAGTTTGTTTGTTTGGTTGAACGCGATAATCTCAGGATCTACTGGTTCGAATTGAAAAAATATTTTTGTGTTGGATAGTCTATTTATCGAGGAAGGCTATAGGCCCATGCGAAGCCGGGTCGGTGGCTAGTTTATTTATAATAGGCACACCAACAGCACTGTCAGTCACAATACAAATAAAAATAGCATATAAAATCAAACATTTCACCCATCCAACCATGCAAACAAATGTATTGCTATTCTGTTACAATGTCCCTCGGTGAACATCTAGGTGAAGTGAGCTGTCACCTGTCCCAATACTAGGGATTGACGAAGCAGACGGACACACAGGCATGAATGACATTGACAAAATGTAAAATTTGACACAAAAAGAAAAAATGGCGGGAGTATGTCTCCTACAAGAAGCTTATAGATAAAAGTGGAGGCAACACTCTAAATACCTAAGTGAAGCCAACTGTGGGCAGACGCTCTCTTTCTGAATGCATACATAAGATAAAGAAAACACATATCACTGTCTCGTTCTTATGTATGCATTCAGAAAGAGAGCATCAGCCCACAGTTGGTTTCAAGCTTTTGTTCTAAGTGTTGGCTCCATTTATATCTATATCTTCATGGTCTCCTACGACCATGAATTATTGATTCGTCCGTGACGCACACATTTATTATGTTAGGAGTATTATTTTCGCAATTGAGCAATATTTATTTATTTTTAGTAGGCTTTTCAACAATGAGTGCACTCAGTAAGCTTAAAATTTGTTCATTGCAAACATAAGTCTAAGCTATATCAATGTCTTTATTGCTTTTCCATAAGTACAAATATGCTTAGGTCACAGTATAAATATTAGTACTGCCGAACAGTAGCGACACGCTCCGCCTCCCTCTGAAACCGTTCCTCACCTCTCCCCGCGTCTAACGACTGCTCTGGGAACTTCGTTTTTGTTCGAGCGGCGCGTAGACACGCACACACACGCACGTATTTGTACAGTCTGATATTTTGGTAGTAGTGTAAGCAATTATATCGTTTCGTTTCTATAGAGTGTCGCAGGTTTACTTAGGTGGTAGGTGTTTAATTAGATAGAATCATTATGGACCCTGTCGGACACAGCAATAGGCCAGAATAGAGGAGGCTCTGTTTTAGAAAAATATAAAATTAACGTATAAAATTACCAATGTTCTTTATATCTTACTCAGATTCGCATTTTTGTCGGCAAAGTTGCCGCAGTGGTTGCAGTTCGATTCCCGCTTGAAACAATTATTTATATGACCTGTAAGTAGTGGTTCGGTTTAGCTGTTTGTGTATGAGTTCTGAACTTTATTGACACGTGAAAAATGCATTGATTGAAGCATTGCAAGTGCCTACGCATATTTCTTTAAGGGACCACCAAAATATACTTTAGTATCATAAGCTCCCTTACCTAATAAAATTACTAAATACCAAATGTATGTAAATGATCACCGAATCTTGCTTAACAAAATGGATAACCAAAATCTTTTTGACCCTTAAGTCCCCCCTGGGGCGGATCCGACATGATTAAGTTAGGTTAGAACTGTGACCCCCTACGCCAGAACCAAATCGCTTTTTTTGGTTATAATTTCGCATTAAAATGCCGTTTTAATTTTGGTGATCATTTACTATTTTTGACTGTTATATTTTACTATATCTGGTGATAAGTTAAACATAAGTTTTTCTGTAACCTCTTGATCACTACGTCTGAAAGGGTAAATCAAGCCCTCGGCGCCAAGCTAAGGTTTTCAACCAAACATAATAGGTAGCATCTTTATGATCCCTCATCTTTATGAGCCCGTCACATACGTATCTATAATATATATTAATATAATATGCTATATATTATATTATAGCTAGCCACACCCGGTACCTATAATATATATCTAATAATATATTTTTCCCTTATTAAGTCTTCGGTCGTCGTTTGCTGTAGGTACGTTTTAGAAATATATATTAATATGCTTGCTATATCTGTCCACATAATTTGATGACGTAATAAAGATATATATTATAGCTGGGTCTGTGGTCACTCGAAGATTACTATAGAAAATATATCGTAATATGCCTTGCTATGAATTATACGGCCGCGCGTACACGCCCGGCACGTTATAACTACGTCTGTGACGGGAATGAAAAGCTTTCTTTTTCATAAACTGTATGAATCTCAGACCCTCTGACCAATGTGTTGTTTTGTTGGTTTCTAACCACGTGGCTACATCTTTCCAATGTCTTAAAAAACGCATGGCGTACGTTATTTTTGAAAATTTATTACTTTTATCGGTCTTAAGGTTATATTATTAATAATCACCGATAAATGTGATTAATTTCTCACTTTCGCCTCGACTTTCGGTAATTATTAATAATGATAGGCAATTATTACTAATTTTCAATTAATCAGTCACTGTAACATATCCATGACTGTGGCAGTCAACAGGTTAACGACGTAGGTATTCCTCTATTTACTTATTCTCAAAAGGATCATGGCAGAATTTGTACAAAAAATAAAAATGTTTTGAGAATTTGAAATTCTAATTTTTATACTCTTGGGTACCTGAAGAGTATCTTCAGGCATTTAGAATATTTTTAAACCCACGAAATAAAAATTGATGTTAAAAATGAATAGTTTAACCACAGTAAAGATATCTATACAGTATTCTATCTTCATACAAACGGTCGGAACGCGAGTTATACCTAGACGCGCCGACTTAGTAGGGAAATTAGTATACCGACAGTCTCGGATGCGCCGCAGTGGCGAATGGACGGTGTGATGATTTTGTAAGCAGTAAGCGTGCGATTTGTGGCTAATATTCTAACAAAATAAGTATAAGTACTTAAGTGCTTCTTTAATATGGCAAATAGCATTGTAAAATATATTGTGCTGTTTTTGGTTGCTTCAATTTGTCAGCAACGCACCCAGAGATAGCATTTTTTAAATTACCTAGAAACTACGAAAGGTAAACTACTAGTACGTAATTTGTTTTTTTTTTAATGTAAGTATTTCGCTTTTTTTTCTGCCGAGTAAGGATTAATAAATAAATAAGTGGATAGGGTGAAAAAAGCGACCTACCTACATTCGCGTTAAAAAGAACTGATAAGTAGATAGTTTCTTAGGCTAGGCTATCTACCTACTTATGTACCTAGCTACATAAATATGTTGTGGAATTAATCGAAATACCTATCATTAAATAATGATTATGAGAGTAAATGATAGGTATAGACGCCAGCACATCAGGCCATTCCAAATTGTCAAATTTCCCCAATTGAATATGAACCTTATGCTTTTGTAATAAAATTAAAAATCTATCAAAGAAATTGGACAGATTGTTGTAGCTGGACTCTATACCTACCTACTTAGTAAGATTTACATTATTGTTTATTTTTGAAGATTTTGTAGTAGGTAGTTAGAGACTTTGATTGCTAAACTTAGGTACCGCAGACGCGTTGAGATTGTTGATATTAAGTAACGTCTGGCAGCAGTTCGACATCGGATGGGTGACCAAAAAATGGTAAAAAGTGGTAATGGAGACCTTAATAAGCTGAGATGACAAAAGAATATTACAATTATTTCAAGGTGTTGAAGTTTGTAAGGATTGCAGTTTGTTTTTTTTTACCTAGAATAAAGGGAAATCATTTTTTTTTCACATGCCTTGATTTTCGTACGTCTTAGGCGAGGCGCAAATATTTTTCAGTCTCAAATTTATAATGGTGGTTTTTTTTATTAAATCTAATCAAAAACATAAAATGTATTTTTATTGAACGCTTCCTATTTCATTTACGGTTTTTTTATATTAAATAAAAAATATAATATTTACATTCACAAAACTAGAAAGAAAATAAAACACTTTTCTCATTTATAATCACAAAACTAGAAAGAAAATAAAACACAAACTAGGAAGAAATTCAAAAACTGTACGCGTGTCAACCCTATCGCATGTTGAGGTACTGCGCGCGTGTAGGTAATTATTTCAAGGACAGGGCCGAGTTACAATACTGTATAGATATCTTTACTGTGGTTTAACGAAAAGTTCCTTATTTCAGAACTAACTGACAACCGCCGTTTCGCAGTCCGTACACTGAAGATGTATCGTTTTATGGAAAAATAATTTCACAAATAATGATTATTTTTTTCCACACACTTGTCAAATTACTTGTCTGCCAATTTGATAGATCTCTTAATGATACTTATCATTTTCTTTTTTTATATACCCAAAATGGGCAACGAGATGAAATGAAAAAGTGTTATTTTAATTTCGAAATATTTTAATTATGCGGGGGTTTAAAAATGTGGTAACTATATCAATCTACTCTTGGTAATGCATTCTCCACATGTGACGATATTTTGAACTCTCTTATTGTTTTTTTTCATACAAATGAATGTATGGATCTTGCTATGATTCTTTCAGAAATTCTTTAAAAGCGTAGGTTTGGTTGGTTTGGTTACTCTGCCCTCTCCTCCAGTACCTATACCGAATAATATCTGTCATTGATGATAATGAGGATGAAGGGGTAAAATGGACCACATAATTAAATTATGAAATGAATAACTAGCTTGAATTATTGCGTAGGTATATTATAATGTATTTTTCCCACTAACGTATGTATTTGAACTATCTGCCAAGTAGTGAGTATTACAAAAAATGCAATAAAAAACCGTAATTATCTTCATCACCTAACTAATTCAAATTCAACTCTTCGTATAAAGTTTTTAATTAATTACACTTCACAATTCCACAGTGTCATTACTTAAAATAGATAGGTACCTGCTTATAGTTTTTTTCTCGGAAATATTTTCCCATGCCATTGTGTCAAAGTTTTTTTAAAATAATATACATTTTTCTACGCAATATGAATAAGGTTTTAGTGTTATTATTTTGGTTACAAAACTAGTTTGCACTCCATGTTTCTATTTCTGTTATAATAAAATAAAAGCAATGTCCTCAGATCGAATCCGGTCACGAATTTACAATCACGATTGGTACCAAACTTGTTCTAATACAATAATGTTCGTTTTCATGAACACTAGGAGACACCTAAATATAATGCCTAAATATTGTCACTATGTTGGATTTGAAACTCTCGTCTTTAAGCTGAGCGCTGAAAATCCAACAGTGCGCTTATTTAGGCATTCAATGTAGGTAGGTTAAAAAGATATCATTAACCAATAACTGACACACTGATCGTAAACATAGGTCCGTAGGTAATAACTTCATTGATGACAGAGGCGCCACCTGTGTTTAATCAAGTAAACGTGCAAGTTTGACAAAGTCTTACGACCTTTTTTCTTTCTATTTTTATAAAAGTTACTTACCTCGTAAGAAATGTGGGAAAACAATACATGGTTTATGATAATAAACATGTTTTTTTTCTCAAGTAGGAAGACATTAAGAATAAAGAAAAACAATCTCCTCTCACCTAAACAAAAAAAGGTAGGAGGAAATAACAAGGATGTTGGGTAAAAAAAGTCGAATCTATGACGTCAAACTTTAAAAAAGAGCGACGAAAGTTTTTAAAAGACTTAACAAATTATCATCTTTAAAAAAAAACAAAATGTTTTTGACAGTTTAATACCGTAACCTATGCAAATTCCACGAATTCCAATGTATGGTCATAGACCTTAATAGCATGCATTGAATACCAAACAAGTGTCAAGTGACCCTTTTCCTATAGAAAGTCATACTCACTTAGAGGGGATAATCCAGTTATCACATCCATTTTTCTAATAAAGCACAAACTACAAATGTTTTTTTCACTCTATATGGATGTTTTAATCTGTCACCCATTTCTTTGACACTATTTCGCACATAAAACCAATTTAATAAAAGTATGTTCGCACATTATAGTTGGTTATTGTTAACAAATGTCACTGATTGTACATTTTTTCCGTATTTATGATTAAATCACTAGACACTATCACATTGGTTTCATTCACCCGAGGTTTGCAGGTCGTAATGACAATCACTCAGGTTTCCTTACAATTTATAGTTTAAAACTTCTCAAAACACAACTAAAACTTTGTTTTTATCAAACTTAAGTGATTGTTGAAGGTTTATCTATTAGAATTTCACGGTAATATCACATATACTACTTCTCTAAATCACACACGACACAAAAACATGAGAAACGTCACTCTACTAAACAGCCAAACAGGTTTTGTTTTTTTTTCTTCTCGATCAAGTTCTGACCACGTGACAGTATCGACTATTACAACGTAGTTCGTTCTTGAATGGTTAGATGGCGGCACAAGTGGCGTACAAAATCACAGCCAAGAAAAGTAATTAAATTCAACCGGCCAGGTAACCAGGTATAAAGATTATTTCCTCACGTGAATCAACCATGGAAATTTTATTGGCATATTGAATATTTTCGTATGAAATGAATTTCATTTTATGTTGATTAGAAAAATTGGCGATAACGCGACGCCGACGACTTTCTGTCGTACGGTTTTATGTATCTACAGTTAATTTTAAGGACAACGGTTGTTATTTTATTAGATTTCAATCTTAGAATAAAAATTAGCCTCGAAACAGTGTTCTTAAAGTCTAACGTGTTGAGGAAAATCTTTATATAGCCGATTTTTTTTTATTACCTGTGTCCGACGTTGCAATACCGCGTTTTTTTGGGCCAAAAACAATCGCGGGCGTACGCAGAACAACCAGGCAAAGTTTTATTTGGTTTCGGAAGGCAAAGAGGACAAAACAAACAATTATTTTTATTTACGTACGAGTAGATAGGTATTAGAGCATTAAATACTATTTGAATAATTTAAGAGTGCAATATTATTCAGTGTATTTTATGCCACTAAGTGTACCTTCTGTACTGAATTGGGCAGTTATTGTTGACATCCTTTGTGGTTTACAGGTTATCAAAAAACCGCTAACAAACATAAAATATTTGTTTTAAAACGAAACACAAAACAATAATTAGCAACGGTTTGTTACTAGCTAACTGGTTTAGTTACAGTGCCATAAACAGTTTAATAAATAATTGAAAAAAGAACTAATATATTATTTTGAATACATATTTTAATAATTATGTCCAGAAAAATAATAGTGGTCTATTTTGACCCCAACTCACCCCTACAATATTGACAAGGTATTGTATTTTTTTTTACAAAGTAGGATTAAGTAGTAGGTAGGATTTTTTTTATATTGTAGTAGTATTAAAGCTACTGCAAAGGTCCATGAAGACGCTAATGAAGTCTGATCTACCGATCTCTCTGGAGCGAAAACTTATCGATATGTGTATCTTGCCCGTCCTAACCTACGGTGCACAGACCTGGTAGATCACCGAGTCACAAAAGTTCCGCCTCGGAGTTTGCCAAAGAGCAATGGAGCGCAGCATTATGGGTGTAAAGCGACAGGACTGAATCAGAAACACCACATGGCGTTCTATAATGGGTATATCAGACGTAGGCAAAATGACTGCCAGACTTAAGGGCGCGTACCTATTCGATTTAGCGCAACTCAAAATCTAAACGATTGCTAGAACGGCGTAGCAGCATTGACACACACGAGTACAATAAAATGGTCTGTTTGTGTGCATCAGAAAAAAAAATACTCACGAAATAAGCACGAATCATTGAAATTGATCGGCAAACGACAGCGCGCGATGTTTTACAGCGCTTTATAAAATAATTGACTTGAATAAATGAGTTCGTATAACGGACTGAAAAATATTATGTACCTATATTAAGCATAACCTTTATTTTCATAAAATAAATATCAGTTATGTTTTTATTCAAATACTGGTGAAAAAAAATTGTTAAAGTGAACCGATTTTGTACTTTTTCAACATTGTTTTTTAATACATAATAGTAATATTTTCGTAATTTTATTTATTTATTTATTTATACAAGGTGACTTCACAGCTGACATGTAAGTGTAACAATAATTATACAATTAAACGTTACGCCAATAACGAAGTACACAAATAATTTGAAAAAAAAAAAGAATTTGATTGGCAGAGAGTGACACGATTATTTATGAAGTAGGTACATATGTATTATATTTATTGGAAGTGTGGTGTGTCTGTAGTAGACTTAAAGACTGTATATCCTGTTGGAAAAACGCATAAAACATAATATTTTGCCATGCTGTAATGGTTGTATTCGTCCTGAAAGTTAACGTTGTTCAATAAACCAAGACTTAATCTTTCTAAAACTGTAATTGTCTTTAAATAATCTGTTCACATCATTACGATATTGCTCTAGGCAAAACGTGAAAACATGAAGTTTTCATCACGAATCGAATACACGCTCTTAAACATAATAGTAATATTTTCGTAATTTTAGCTCTGTAGTAGACTTAAAGACTGTATATCCTGTTGGAAAAACGCATAAAACATAAAATTTTGCCATGCTGTAATGGTTGTATTCGTCCTGAAAGTTAACTCTGACGTCTATTTTCGTAAAACGCTATGAAAGGATTGTCTTCGCTTTAATAAACCATAGTTAAAAATTATACTTTTACTCTGTTGTTCCCTAAACCAAGACTTAATCTTTCTAAAACTGTAATTGTCTTTAAATAATCTGTTCACATCATTACGATATTGCTCTAGGCAAAACGCGAAAACATGAAGTTTTCGTCACGAATCGAATACACGCTCTTAAGTGGGATTGGGCGGTTCACGTCAGCCGCATGCAGAGTGACCGCTGAGCGAGAGTCTCCACGCAATATGTGGTGGCGCTGGATGTAAAGCTCCTGGAAGTACTTGGGGGAAGCCTTTCCCCAGCAGTGGAACAGCAAAGGCTAATAAAAAAAAACCGGACAAGTTCGAGTCGGACTCGCCCACCGAGGGTTCCGTACAAAGAATCATGGAAGGATTTGAACAAAAAAAATTAAGATATTTAGAGAAGTTGAAATTCTAGTTCTTATGTTCTTGGGTACCTAAAGAGTATCTTCAGGCATTTAGAATATTTTAAAACCCCGCAAAAAAAGTGAATAGTTTAACGAAAAGCTCATTATTTCAAAACGAAACGGCGACTGACAGTAACAGTGACACTGACAGTCGTTTTGCAGTTCTTACACTGAAGTTCCATCGTTTTATGGGAAATAATATTATACCACAAATAATGATCGGATTTATTTTCATAAAAACATAGTACCTAGGAATATATACAAAACTTAAAAATCTAAATAATAATATTATGTACAATTCCAAGAAAAAGGCAGAGGAGCTCAAAGGGCAATAAAAAACTCGTCCACATCGCTGTCAACGAGACACGTGCCCAACAGCCTGGCAGCATTGCCACGTTGTATGGCAATGCTGATTCTTTGACCCAAGAATAGACCAGCCTTCGGATCACATGAAGATTTAATCCGGGTCTTGGTCTGCATCCGCGATAACCGACATTCACACGGACCAAACCGCGGGCAAATACTCGTTATAAAGAAGAATATATTTTGCAAATGTATAGTTTTCAGACTTTTCTCTGTACTTAAATATATGACGATATTACTTGTAAAATTTCGTAGTTCTAGGTCAAGGGAAAGTACTCTACAAATTTTGATTCAAAATTTTTCAAAATATACGTTATTTTCGGCATAAACGGCTATATCTTTATTAATTCATTAATTTAGAAGTTTGATTTTTTTACAGCTTCAAGAGACTTTAGATTTGAGTATATAATTTTAATTTCAACTCGATACCCCACGCATTCCCGAGATAAAGGGTTCCCCCCCACATACATCAGGACCTGAGGTGGCGACGCGTAGTGTTCCACGCGCGCCCCTCTGAGAAGTCCGGGTCTTACACCTCACTCCCCCCCTGACCCGAGAAGTGGCCCGCACAAGCGATCTGTCGGGGGTTGCGGTAGTATCTCCAATTCCCGCGATCCCCGACGAAGGTGTGAGGTGGAACACCGGGGTGGTTTTTAGTCAGTAAGAGTCTGACAGACCCCTCCGCCCGCCCTAGGGCGAGGGACATCCATGAGGATTTTCAAACGCTGATCATAAAAAAAAATGAATTCAAAAGACAGATAGACCGCGCGGAACACTGAGAGTGAAGCCAAAAAAGCAAATACAAATGCGAATTTGTATTCGCTTTTGAAATTGTATTTGTATTTATGAACGGGCGCTGTCAGTTATCATCTTAACTGCCATGGTTATTATCTTTATTTTTAAATGTTTTGTAGAAACAAAAAGAATAATGTAAAAAGATTTTGTAAAAACTTAATTTAAAGAGTATCCATGGAGTTTCTGGCTCATTCTTCTCCATAGAAACGAGCATCTAGCTTCTGACCGACTCCTTGACAGTTCAAAAGTGTCTGTAAATGGTTTAATTGAAATAAATGCTTTGACTTTCATAAAAACTCACTTTGAAATTCACGCGGACGAGGTCACGAGTAAAAAAAAGCCAGTTTCGTATAAAATAGTGTAAAACATATCCTGTCGCCATAGGAATAAGCGTGTCTTTATTATGTACCTTTAAGTTGGCTTGAATGTGTCTAGCATCTACCAATTGATACTATACAGAATGGCCGGAACATTTTACGTCCAAAAATAAAATTTTGGTCCCTCGTATCGTGGGATGTCTGAATCACCCGTATGTTCCGCGACTTTTCATAGTTTTCGAGTTATGAATTTTTGAGAATTTTCGACATGACCTTGATCTAATAAAAAGCTTTTTCAAAAAAAAGAAAACCGCCTTCAATAACTAAAAATTGATAAATAACTTTACTTTCGGAAGTCGGTGGCGGTGCCTTTGTGTTTGTGGTTTTATATTGCCACCGACTTCGATATTTACCCCGGGCGAGATTTAAACCCGCAACACGTTGCGCAGCCATCAATCTTTCAGCCAGTGCGCCAACCGTGTCGACAATGGTTAACAAATGCAAATAGATTCATTTAATTCATTTTTCTTATTATGTATTTTTTTATATAAGTATAAATTGAATGTAAAAATGACGTATGTTAGTAGTTAATTAACTTGCTTATCCCTGTTACATATTTCATATCCGACATGGGTTGAATGTTGATCCTAAAACTGTTATTTATTATTAGATATAAGATCTCATCCGACGGCCACCTCTCATGGAGTTCGTAGATCGTTTTCTCAGGTGCCCGGTGCGTCTTCTACGGGAGATGACTTTTCACCTTCAAATAAATTTAGAATTTTTGACAGTTTTTCATACAATCCTGCCAGTCGTCAATTTTATTCCACGGTTAAGAGTCATATAAAAGTCTGGTAAAGGCCTTACACTGAAATTAGAATACGGTAAGTACGTTCCTAATTATTACGAGAATCGACCCTTCCGATTTTATCCCTGTCTAACCTTGTCATCGTGTTAGAAACATGACAGTTGCCATAGCAACGCATTGTGTAAACTGAAGTGGAAGTATTCATTTTTATGTGGTGAGTTTTTTCAGTATTTTTTTTTGTATTTTCCATTTAAAAAAGATAGTGAGTGAACTCTATTTAATATTAGAAAGTCTACGCACATAAAGTAAGTTTTCCTTGGCTATAAAAAGTGATCTTTCGAGCGGGGTTTTACTCCTTGATTTCTGAATCTCATGGCGCTTCTAAACGGGGCAAAAGTAGTTATTTGTGATGATATAGACCACCAGAAATGCAAAAGTTTTAAATAAATTAATGCTAAGTTTTAAATATTACTAGAACGGGCTTGGCAGACGTTGTCCTGCTCTTAAAATAAAAAAGTCCTACAACTAGACTGCAGCGCCATCTACCATGCCCAATAGTGAATCTAACCCGTTTTTAAATCCACTGGAACACACACAAAAAAGTTCATCAAAATCAGTCCAGCCGTTGAGGAGGAATTCGGTCACATACACACGCACAGAATAATACCCTGCCCTGAAATCCTTGCCAAATAACCTTGAGCATTCGTTCCCTCTTCGCCGCACTAGAGAGACAGTAGCGAATACGCTCAGGTTTTAGAATAAAATCTTTATAAAACACATCTTGGGAATTTGAAAAAAAAAAATTCTATTAAATAGTTCATTAATAAATTGTCTATCCATTAGTGTTAGTAAAAGATCGAAATAAAGGTTACTTGCCGAGGAAATGCAGGTTTTCAATAATTATTTCTCATTTCTGTGGTTTCGTTGTGAGGAGATTAGTTAAGTAAATACTATACTTCGTAAACAAAAATAAGATCTACCATTTTGGAGTCAAGATTATGTAGCTGTTTTTTTATTGTTTTTATTTGTTGATATTTGTTCATTTTTTTTTCTTTTTCCACAGTGAGTTAGTCCGTTGTTCTCAATTCTATAACGTAGATATTTCTTTTAGATTTAGGTCCGAAAAATTGCACAAAAACGGCTAGCGCTGCGTTTTGCACAGGGACGCGCCTCATTCGTTGGTGCACGAGACCCCCTGCAAGTGCGAGGCCCTGCGCCCTGCTTGCCACCCACTAAGGCCACCACTAATGTTGTCAGCAATGTATTACTGTGCAGATTTCCTCCACTAATATGTTTTCAGCAATCTGTGGCTGCAATATCTTGCCAGCATTTAAGAGCGGCCAATCCGTCATTCCCACACAAACGCACTTTTGTGATTATGACATAAAAACATTTTTTCACATGATTAAAATGTGTTTAAATAAAGAAATAATAATTAACATAATAGGAGTCATGATTGCATTGCATAGTTACTTATTAGCTTTCAAGGTACTAGTAGCGCCATCTATGTTACTACAATTGAACTAATTCTTAGTCTACATTATTCTATATTATAATACAAGCTACCGGCTCTGGCTTCGCACGGGTGCAATGTAGATCAGAACTAGATCTATACGTATAAACCTTCCTTGAATTACTCTATCTATTGCTGAAAACTGCATTAAAGAGCTACCCCGACCAAAAGTGCGTTTTTCATCGTTACTCAGGAGCTATTAACTCATTAATTAAGAGTAACAAACTACATCTAAAAGCATATTATTAAAGTTCCATATCCTATCATCACATTCCACGTTTTTTTTTTTTTATGTACCATAATATATCTCGACATCAGAGGCATTAGGTCGGATGTGTAAAACATGCGTTTTACACATCCGACCTAATGCCTCTGATGTCGAGATATATGCACCTAAATCTTCCTGTAAAAAAAATACTAAAAATACTAAAATAATTGAAAACATTATGTATCTTTTGCTAAAGTTGACGTGCTATTAATTTGAGGATTACTCTAATAGATAGGTAACTTAAAAATCTTTATAATTCACGTTTTATTTTATTTCAAAAGATCGTTTCTCTTTTTTTATAACAAAAAATAATTCAAAAATTGTGAGAATTTCGATTCTGCGGCAAAGAGGAAATGTATGGTCAAGGGAATATTGTAATACTGTGGTCGAAGTTATTTAGTCAGGGAAGCGCGTAGTTTAAAAGATCTAAGTGTAGACAGTGGTAGCGACTTTGTTTTATACTATGTAATTGTATTATTCAAGTAACCATTACTGACCGGTAATAGTCAAAAATGGCGCTAACTATCGTCAAATAAAAAAAATGAGTTGTTTCACAAAATCATACGTCGAAAAATTAATATTACCATAACCGATCAGTCATCATAATTTTGAGTTGTCAAACAGCTACTTCAAACATCAAAATAGGAATCTCTTTTTGAATAACTTTAACTGACGGATTTTTATGTCATAAAACAACCCGTTAATTTTAACGTACGTTAAACATCGCAAGTCATAGTAACTTTTTAACCGTCCGTATGTAACATTAACTGACTGTTTGAAACAACCCGCCCTATATGCAAAGAAGACAAACGTCTGAACTATGTACAGTATTTAACAGTTCGTCTGAAATTTAATTAGGTTAAACGAATTTATTACTCTTATAGAAAATACAGTAGTAAGCATTTATCAAATGTCTCCAGTTATTTTTAATAAAATTCCGCGACGAATAAAGAATCTGAATAATAATATGTTTAAAAGGAAACTGAAAGAATTTTTAATTCATAAATGTTACTATTCCACAACTGAGTTTATGGAGGACACCAGTGACATTTAAATTTTGTTTATTTAGTTTTTTTTACAATATTACATTTTGACTATTAATATTTTGACATTGGTCATTGTATAATAAATATCGTAAGGAATAAATGAATAATTATGTTGGTATCTAAGTAATTGAATTATTTAATTTTAAATGTTGTGTCTGATCTTTCGACACAACTAACTTTTGTTATTATTTGTTACATGCTCTCGAGCAAAATGTAGCGAACCGACCATCTTATTATAAGCCCTTAAATGCTAATGTATTGAAACCTACATTTACGAATAAATTTGATTTGATTTACATAAAGATTATAGAGATCACTGAATAATGCGCTTAAATGAATAATTATGTGTAAAGTAACAGAGGGCTTTTGGCTAAGTAAATGCCATACAGATCGATCGGTCAAAGGTTAAGCTACGCTAGTCGCGGTCGGTCTGTGGATGGGTGACCATCCATATCATACCGAGTTTTCTCCGTGCCTCGGAAAACACGTAAAGGCGTTGGTCCCGGCCATAGATATCCGTGGTCATTAATTTATCTAAATAAAATAAACACCTGAACTATTTACAGTATGTAGGAACAGTTCTTTTGAAATAAAATAAGGTTTAACGAATGTATTATTCTCATAGATGAATACATAAATGATGTATAATACATTATGATTGTAATTTATGTGTAACATTTTGCATGCCCATGTGACGGCAGAGCATGGAGAACATTATCAAAACATGTATTTAACATCTATACCCCTTACCCATGTTGGCAAATAAAGAAATGTTTTGATTTGATTTGATGATTTGATAATGTAAAACAGAGGAAGGGCTCGTGGATAAGTAAACCTACGCTTACCGCGGTCGCTTTTTGGATGGGTGACCATCTGTTTTGTGCCGATACCTCTCCGTGCCTCTGATGGCACATACGCCGTTGGTCCCGGTTGCCATTCGTAGATCTTTGACAGTCGTTACAGGTAGTCAGAAGTCAGAAAATCTGACAGCCAGTCTTATCAAGACGTATCGTGTTACCTAGTAACCGGAGTGTGGAGGTCAGGCAGGCAGTCGCTCCACGTAAAACCCTGGTATTCAGCTGCATCCACTTAGACTGGCAGCCGACCCCAAAATATATCTAGTTAAGAAAAGGTTAGGCAGTCGATGTAGCATACAGATATTAAGCAATGCCAGTAATACTTATGATAAAAATGAAATTCCTGAATCTAGTTTTGATCACTGGAAGCTTATTGAGTAGATTATTGTATAATTGTTCTCCTTCGCACGTAAGGGCCGAGTCACACCGAAAAGGCAGCGGCGCAGCGAGCACTTTCAGTGTGAAATAATTTTAAACTTTATCTACATACTAAAAAGCCCAGTATCGCTTGAAAAGCTTGAAAAGGTCGCGAGGCCGCCTGCGGCCGCTCGCGTCGCCGCGGGCGGCCGTCGCGCGTTCCTTACGCCCGTCGCGACACAGAGCGCACCATTTCTCTGTAGTATAGCGACGGGATACGTTATGCGATAAGTGCGAAACCAATTCCATTATGTTCACTCCAAACACACCGAGTTTCCTTGCCGTATGTAAAACTAAACTAGTCAAGACGAGACTAGACGCGTGGGGTGTGGTGGTCGCGCGAGGCAGCTGCCAGCCGCTGCCGGCCGCTGCCAATCCGGTGTGACTCGACCCTAATAGTCTTTTAGCTTTCGGAACCTAGAGTTCTATATCTTACAGAATACAGTTCAGTTTTCTCGTGAAATTAGTTAGCCATGCGAATGGTTTTTTTTTTCAGTTAATAGCAAGAGTTGAAGCAGACTCATCAAAATGCCGGAACTTATAGAGCAGATGTACTGCTCCCAGCAGATTGTGATACCACCCAAGTACCCGTACATACTCAAGAGATTTTGTAAAGGTGAGAAAGTAGGGAACGAAAGGAAAGGGAGAAATACTGTAATAATGAATGCAACTGTAAAAATATTTGTTAGAATATATTATTGATGTGCCTTATCCAGGGTTCATGTTTAAAACGTATACTCCTTATGTGTAACATATTTTAACAACATGAATGCAATAAATAAATAAAAATGGAAGAAAGTAGGAAATATAGCAAAATAGAAAGAGAAGGGAGCAAAAGAGAAAGACAGCAAGAAAGAAACAAAGAATGAAAGAATATCTGTTATTGCATACAGGCTTCTGTCCACGCCTTTGTCCCAATAAAAGATGGCTTAGTGTAGCTTTCTAGATTTTAGTACTCCCAGAGCTTATTTCCAACAATCGACATAACAATTAATTCAATCATATCAAATTTAAATAAACTATTTTACCGCAATGCGGCGGGCCTTTGCGGCAGGCCGCACTTAAATTTTTGTAAGAAACCGCATGATATCGACGCATTCACTTGCAGCCTGCCAGGAGTAACCGCTCCGGTTGTCTTGGAGCTGTGACGGGCCGCACATCTATTGTTATGAATTTGTAATTGCTGTTGCATATAGCCATCAATATAATAATGCTTGTAACTGACAACGACATGTTGCGGACCGCAATAGAACCGAGACGATACGGTTAACCGGAATACGGCGTACCGTTGCGGTAAACCGCATATATTGCAGCCAACCGCACGTGCGTTATAGGTCTAAAATCCTACAATACAATACAACATGAGTATTTCCTAACCTAACTTTCATCTTTGTATCAGCTGCAATAAAGACGCAACCGTATGACCTTCTCCGTTGGTCTTTCGAATACTTCAAGGCGTTAGCGGAGCACCGACCACCGTCAGTCAAATTTAGACTGGAGTACCCCATCTACAGCACAGAGGGGGGTCTCACCAGGGGATGCTTGAAAGTGTTGGCTCATCAGGTAATAATAATCCCAGCCTATTATCACTGTTTATATATTAGTACTACCACCGTACAGTAGCGACACGCTCCGCCTCCCTCTGAAACCGTTCCTCCCCTCACCCCGCCTCGAACGACTGCTCTGGGATCTGCGTTTTTGTTCGAGCGGCGCGTAGACATGCACACACACGCACGTATCTGTACAGTCTGTTATTTTAGTAGTAGAGTAGGCAATTATATCGTTTCGTTTCTATAGTGTCGCGGGTGTGCTATTATTGTCCCACTGTAGGGCAAAGGCTTCTTCTTCTTCTTCTTCTCATACATAGAAAGCACAAGCACTGATTACCACGCAAGGTGAATTAGCGATGTCAATCTTATTTATAAGTCCAGGTTTCCCTACGGTGTTTTTCTTCGGCCTACAAGAGACAAGAAGAAAGTTAATTTTCAAAATATGATAGAAAACAAAAACAGAAAAAAAATGTGCTTAGATTTGCCTCAACTAACTCACAATCTCTCACTGAGGCCCTTAGAAAAAAATACACAAATAATCTTAAACGATAATAAACTAATACATATCAGAAAAACCTTATCAACTAAAAGTATGCACGTTACGTTGCGGCGTCGTGTTTTGCTACGTGGTGTCACGTAACCGCCGTCCTCAGAAACGTCGATATACGACACCTTTCGGCCAAAAGTCCTCCTTCAAAAAGGTCTGTGGATGTTGGGTTGGAACTCGTACCACGAACGATTTAAAGTTCATGTTGTGTCGCGATTCCAACGCTTCAGAGTCCAGTCGGTCTTCACCCCCAAATACTCTACGACTTCCTCAATCTTCGTGGTGTAATAATAATAATAATAAATACTAATAATAACGCTGGCAACACTACATGTCAACCATTTACTGTTCATTTGATTTACACTTAAAATTAATAAAACTGCACTAAACGCATTGGAAACCTATTATACATAATATTATTTCGGTCCCTTATATAAATAATCTTAAAAAAAACCAATAATTCAACGACAACAACGAACGGACACAAAAATGTTGAAAATGTTATTATGACATAATATGTCAAAATACTTTGGAAAATACATAATATCGATGGAAAACACGAAACGAAAAGCAGGTAAAAAACAATGTGAACAATGATGTTGACGCGAGCAGCGGCACGACAAGCACGCCTACCATCTCCAGACCCGTCGCTCAGCTCCGCCTCGCCGCCGCCGGAACCCAGCCCCATCGTGAGTGCTGTGACGCCGGCCTCGGCAGTTGCGTCGAGCTCGAGCGACGAGTATTTCTCTCCGCCGACGACGCCACCACCTGTGCGTCGGTGGGGACGACGCCGGCCGCCGGACTGCTTGGGACTTCGAGACCCACCGGTCTCTGATAGGGTCCCCGCTCCCGGTGGAAGTGTGCAGCGCATGAGATGGACGCAGTCTATTAATGAAAGTGTCATGCGCTCATACTATGGGGCTACAGAGGGGGGAAGTAACATGACTGCGTACCGTGGTCGGATGCTCTCTCTGTTTCAGGTGCGACTGTCGGATCAGGTGCGGGTCATCCAGCGTAACCATATGCTGGATGACGTTGTACTTGATCGACTACGCCTAGAATCACGGAGTAGCCATGACACGTCTGCTTTGCCACTGGTTGCGGTCGCGGTACAATCGCAAGATTTACCCAGTGCTTCACCGCGACCTGACGACGGTGGTGAAGAGGATGATGGCGAGGCTATATCCGTGAGTACCCAGTGCAATGTTCAATTGAGGACTGCTTTGGAGGATGCGTTCCGGGAGTATCGCTCCACACCGCCTGAAATAAAGCCGCGACTACCTCGTTTGCCCATGCACAAGAAAAATAGGACGCTGGTGTGTGCTTTAGATTCGCAGCTGTCAAATTATTTTGACAGCAGCAAAGACCTCGCTGATACCCACTCGATCTTGTACTGCGCGGCTGTAGCAGCATGTCGTGTAGCTCATGTCAAATTTCCCAACAGTGACGGAGCTGCACGACCAAAACCAGCTGTACCAGCATGGCAGTACAGGATTGAGCGTCGTATTGGTGAGGCTAGAGCACTCATCGGCAAGCTTATCTGCTTCAGGGAGGGCAACACGCGCCCTAGAGTGATGCGCTTTGTGAGGCGGGCATTCTCGGGGACTGATATCAATCCTCGAGATTATTTGTCTTGCATCACAGAGCATATCGACTTCCTGAAGCAGAAGATCTGTGCATGGGCAAACCGTATTCGACGGTACAAGCGACGAGTGGAGCGGTACACTCAGAATCGCATATTCCAGTGATGAGAGGTGGGTGTATAGGACTTGGGAGCGACCGGACCAAGGCGTGGCTGATGCGCACCAGCCGGATGATGCTGCCATGTGTTCGTTTTGGCGCAGCATCTGGTCGGTGCCTGTCAGCCACACTGAGGGCGATTGGACTCGGGAGGTTGAGCGAGCGTGTGATCCAATACTAGAAATGGGGGCAATTACCATAAGCCCCCAAGATGTAGCTCGTGCAGTCCGTCCGTTACCTAACTGGAAATCTCCAGGGCCGGACGGGCTGCAAAATTACTGGATAAAATGGTTTCAAAGATCGCACGTTCGCTTAGCGTCTCAGTTCCAGTCAGCCTTAGAGTCAGGATCATTGCCCCAATTCCTAACTACTGGAATAACCCACCTGCTCCATAAATCTGGTAGTACTACGGAATCCAAAAATTATAGGCCGATTACTTGTCTGCCAACGGTCTATAAAGTTCTTACATCCATTTTGAGAGTGAAAATTAACGATCACATTGACAAAAATTCAATCATGTCTGCCTCTCAAAATGGATGTAGAAATGGGTCTCGTGGTACTAAGGAGCTACTCCTCATTGATATGGCCATTAACCAGCAGGTTCGTCGTTCCCGAAGGGATCTGTCGACATGTTGGATAGACTATAAGAAGGCCTATGATTCTGTGCCACATACATGGCTCATGAGGGTGTTGGAGTTGTATAAGGTAGATACAGCTCTACGCACCTTCCTGATGTCATGTATGGGGCAATGGAGGACGGTCCTTCGCTATCCAGGATGTCGGCAGATCCGGGAGAATAGCGAACCGATAAGGATCGAGCGAGGTATATTTCAGGGTGATAGTCTAAGTCCACTATGGTTCTGTTTAGCCTTGAACCCTCTAAGCACGTTGCTGGAGGGTTCGGGTTTAGGGTATCGGTTTAGAAGAGGAGGTCAGGTCATATCTCACCTCCTTTACATGGATGATCTGAAACTCTTTGCCCCCAACAATTTGCGACTGATGGAGCTACTGAAAGTTACAGAAGCTTTCAGTAGCGCCATTAGGATGGAATTTGGTGTGGACAAATGTGCAGTCATGCATGTGAAGCGAGGGGAGATTATGGAATCCGTGGGAACCCAACTCTCGGATTCCATACGTCTTAGATCCCTCTCCTCAACCGAAACCTACAAGTACTTGGGTATGTCGGAAGCGTTAGGCATTAATGCTGCCGACATAAAACAATCGTTGAAGGAGCGCTACTTTGGCCGCCTGAATAAAGTGTTAAATAGTCTTTTATCAGGCGGAAACAAGGTACGCGCCTTCAACGGATGGGTCATGCCGGTTTTGATGTACTCTTTCGGCATACTCAAGTGGACTCAGACGGAACTTGACTCCCTGGGTAGGAGGGTCCGTACATTGCTGACCGCAAATCGGATGCATCACCCACGGTCATCGGTAATGAGACTGTATATCCCACGGAAGTGCGGAGGCCGAGGCTTTCTTAATGCTAAGTCCCTGTACAACCGTGAGGTATGTAGTCTCAGGGAGTACTTCCTTAAAACCGACGTGGGTATGCATCGAGATGTGGTCTCAGTGGACAAGGGCCTTATCCCGCTCTCCTTAGCGAACGAGAACTGGCGCAAACCTGTAGTACTAGATACTAATGACCGCAAGGAGGTATGGCAGAGCAAGGAGCTTCACGGGCGCTTCTACCGGGCCCTACATGGGCCTGATGTAGACTTCTTGGCGTCCGTATCCTGGCTGCGATTCGGTGATCTCTTTGGGGAAACCGAAGGTTTTGTCTGTGCGATTATGGATGAAGTCATGATGACGAACAACTACCGGAGGTATATTGTGAAGGACGGCACGGTTGACATTTGTCGGGCATGCCACCGACCGGGAGAATCAATCCGACACATTATCTCTGGGTGCTCTCGTCTGGCTAACGGAGAGTACTTGCATAGACACAACCTTGTAGCTAGGATTATCCACCAGCAACTTGCTCTAAAATACAGGCTTGTGGAATCGGAAGTACCGTACTACAGGTATGTGCCCGACCCAGTTCTCGAAAATGGCAACATCACATTGTATTGGGATCGATCTATCATCACCGACAGGACTATTGTTGCCAATAAACCTGACATAGTGGTGATAGATCGATTAGAGCGTCGCACAATGATTGTTGATATAGCGGTTCCGCATGACGAGAACCTCGTGAAAACCGAGAAAGATAAACAAATCAAGTATCTTGACTTGGCTCGCGAGGTTGTCGACATGTGGGATGTGAATACAGCAGTCATTGTGCCGATAGTCGTTACGGCAATGGACTCATTTCAAAGAGCCTCGACCAACACCTAAGGAGGCTCTCGTTGGGCAGCTGGATCAAGGGCTTGATACAGAAAGCGGTACTCCTGGACACGGCGCGTATAGTCAGGAGATTCCTCTCTCAGGAGCCCTGACCACCGGTAGCTTGGACCCTGTTCCCGATACCGGTGGGCTACTATTTTTTATATTTTTAAATGTTTTTATTTTTTTTTACTGATATTTAAAAATATATTATAAAAATGTAATATGTCAAAAAATGAATAAATGTGAATAATAATAAAACCATTTATTTTCAAGTAACAAAGACCCATAGAAAAATACCTTAACTTAAGTATACATATTATAACAATATAACAATTGTGTTAGTAAATAAAATTTAAAACTATGTTAGTATAACTTAGTTGCACTAAGTCTTTGCACGTTCCGGTGTCACTTGGCCGCGAAAGCGGCGGAATACCACATCCTGCGGCCAAAAGCTTTCATCCAACACCTGATGCAGGTAGCATGTTGGTATGCGCACCACAAACGCCTTAAAGTTGACGTTGCGATGCGACTCCAGCAACTGCACTCTCGGCGCGTACTTCAGCCTTTGGCGTACGTACTTCACGATGTCTTCCGCGTCAGTGGTGTAGTGGAGACGGGAAATATACACCGGGGTATTCGGTTTCGCAGCACGTAGTTTTTCGTTGGGCTCCGTAGGCAGCCGCGAAATGTACAGCTGCGTCGTAGGCACAGCAGGACGCAGCAGCATGTTGGGTCCACACGGTGCGGTACCGCACTGGTTACGAGAATTGGGCCTCCTCTTCTTCTTTTCCAATTTGGTAAAACCCTCTTCATCAACATGGCCCGCTCCTGGCAAGGAACTACGGACCGCAGTTAGGGCAGGTTGAGCACCTTTCTGCGGTATAATAATTACTGAATAACGTTAAACAGGTCAATGGTTTCCTGACGATGTTTTCTTTCACTGGTGTCAGTGAAACTTAGCACGTGTAAATTAAAATGTGTTGCAAAATGTGCAAAATGTGTTGTGTGTAATTAAAAAGTGGCATTTGTACATACTTGCACGGTATCGAGTTCGCAACCTTATGTATAAGCGGTGGGCGCCTTAACTACTAGGCCATTATAACATTTCTCATCGTCATTTTACTGCCCTTGTACCATGTTACCTACTTGGGGTCGGCGTAACTTGCTTTCTTCATCCATTCCGTCCCGTCAACCGTCATGATTATCACTGACTCCCATTTGTTTCACATCATTCCTTACACTATTCATTCATCTTTTCAACCTCGACTCTAAAAAAGAAGGAGGTTCTCAATTGAGAACCTTTTTCTTTTTTGAAGTTGGTTACAAATACAAACAACAAACAGTGCAATACAAAACAACAAACAGAACAAAGCCACCGACTTCCGAAACTAAAGTCATGTGTGTTCTGTGCTAAAGTTATTTATCACCTTTTAGTTTTTGAAGACGGTTGTCTTTTTTGTACAAAAGCTTCTTTCTTTTCTTTTCTTTCATTTATGTTCTTAACTCTTTTAGTAATGTGCATTTTATCCCTCGTCATTACGTACCCATACTGACAAACGATTTCCTTCACTATATTTTCCTACATTATCATTATTTTTGTCCTCACGTACCCATACTGACAAACGATTTCCTTCACTATATTTTCCTACATTATCATTATTTTTGTCCTCAGCTGTACGGCATGAAGATAATCCCATTAACTGTACTGAAGCAGGCTTGGCAAGGATTCTGCCTGGATCGAATGGAACTGATAAGGATCCTGTGCCTTTGTGAGGTTTATCTTCGCGAGGAAAGCTTGTCTTTCTTCCATTTCTTGGCGGTCGCAGCTGGGATGCTAACAAAGGTGGGTTCCTTTCGTATCATTTATATTAAGATGTAAAAAGACGAAACGACTGATGATTTGAAGAAGGTGGCTGGCTCCAGAACTCTTACCCTATCAGCCATCCGTTCAACGACTTAAATGACTCATCCATTTTCACTTTCTCAGAGCTATCGATACGGTTATGTCAGTAAGTCTGGTACAGACAGCGTCATCAACTGCTAACCCCCCGCGCGTTGAAATTTCTTCGCATAGGGGGTTAGCAGTTGATGACGCTGTCTGTACGTCTGCGAAACTCTGTCACTACGCTTGCTGCACACTGCTTGCAAGCGTCTTGCGCTTGGCAAGCAGTGTGGCACGATGGGCCGACGATTTGAAGAATGTGGTTAGCAGCGAATGGATGCGGGCTGCCCAAGACCGGGTTGGTTGGCGGTCTCTGGGGGTAGGCCTACGTACAGCAGTGGAAGGCAATAAATAGGCTGATATGATGATGAGATAAAAAGCGTTTGTTTGGTTTTTACTCTGGACCTTACTTGGAAATCTTCTGATTACGGTGATATGTATACGGAGGACTATTGTGATAAACTAAAATAAACTTTGTGCGTATGTAGCAACGTTTAGACTAGTAACTTTTCAAAACATTTCTTTTTAGCCTTTTAAATCTGGTATTATCTTCCACAGTGCTTGACCCACACAATGATTCTGCTTTGTGAATCTCTAACCAAGGAACCCGATGGTGGTTCAGCCGCGATACCAGTAAATGAGTTTATCACTATGTACCGCTACCTCGCTGTCATGGATGCCTCCGCGAATGTTCAGTACCTTGACGGGTACAGGGAAGGTAATATCTTAGTTTAGATACAAGAAGTTTATAATGAAAGTGGAGAGTCTGGTGAAATCTGTTTTAGAGACCATGATGCTGTGTGACTCTTTCACGCCAGGGATTGTTTTCTCTTTTTGGCAAAAGAGTCTTCTACATGTTCTTTCCATTTTTTATTATACTTGAATGAATTTACCGCGTGGATTTTGGTTATACGTGGAGATTTTTTTTTCCACGGATCTCTATTTTTATTCTAAAATAAAAGTGGCCTATGTTACTCCTGATAACATCAACCATCTGCCAGTGAAAGTCCCGGCAAAATCGGACCAGCCGTTTTGACAGACAGGTAGACGGCCAAAAAAAAAAATTGTTCGTAGTGTAAACATTCAAATGCATTCAAGTAAAAAGCTGTTATTTTAAGACTGCTGTGATTTGTTAGTAACGGACCCCTGCCGCTGTGCACATGAGCGGCCATAAACCGGCGATTATGCGGCCCTGTATTTATTGGCCATCTATGTATTATCGTGGACCACCACTAAGTTCATTTTTGCTTGCACTCAAAAGATGGAAGCGCTCTCTACCCCGCCCCGTTGACTTCGCAGGCGCCAAGGGAATTTTTTTTTAACTGAGCAGGCGGAAAAGTCCGCGATAGTACACTGCGCCCTAATCTTTTGCAGATAGCAGAAATTGTGTGGTCTTGGGTACCACACAATTTCTGCTATCTGCTATCAATTACCAATAGAGTGCCCCGTTTATTTCGTGGTCGCAAACGAAACTGAGTGAGGTTCTTGGTTCGATGACCAGGTCAGGCAAAATGTTTTTGGTTTTCCCATTAGGAAATTCTTAGTAGCAGCCCGAAGTTTCGCTCGGGAAGCACGTGTCGCCCTTGGTCCTCCGCCTGATCACTCCCCGGTCGTGTCGGATTGCTGTCCCACCGGACTATGAGTGTGGGAAGAGGGAGTGCACCTGCGTTTGCGCACACACTTGTGCTCTATAGTATCTCCTGAGTACTTGGCTAGCCTCCATTGAGATTGGCTGTCATTACCGGTTTTCTTTTGTAACTTTTGACAATTCAAAGTTTCCACCACATTTTTTTTTTGGTTACAAAACTTGTGCTAATTTTTTTTTTTTTTACTTCGCCAAATATTTTTTTAGGTTTTGGACCGCCGCCGGCCCCTGAAGTGGAAGAAGAGTCATCTGAGGAATCAGATCTAGTAAGTGAAACATTTTAAAGGGAGGATATTGAGCAGAGGATAGCAGCAACGTCGTTCTGAGTACCATAACACCTACTGCGATCATATTGGCGATCGCAGTAGGCACCGACCAAGTACGGCGATTACGGCTGAACCCCCCCTTGGAGACCTATGCCCGGCAGTGGGCGCTTAAAGGTTGTCATGATAAAGTGAAACATTTTATCATAGAATCAACCGATTATCAGGAACTAACTATGAGCTCTTTCAATTTATGCGTTTGGTAGTGGACTGCTATGACTCTGGACTAGTGCGGGTATCGTACTGCACCACAAAATAAAAAAAATACAAGTGTTCAAGCGTTTCCCAAGGACAAAATATTTAAAATTCGTCCTTCGTCAGTTGTCTTAAGTTTTAATTTTGTACGAACAAAACAAAGCTTTTTGTCAAAGTTGATTTTTTGCTTCGTGGGCACTTGATTGACACCTGATTTCTTTCTGGTTGAATCGGATTGCCGTTCCAGGGACTATGAACGAAAATCGGTGGTTACAGATTAATGTTTTCAAATTAATTTCATTTTAATGAATGAACTGTTTATTCTCTATTAATTTTATTCAAAAACATTCAAAGGTTTCTAAGTAAACTTGAACTATATCTGGTGATTCTAGTTACATAGTATCTCTTTTGGTGATCTTACACGGCTTTTTTGCTCCGTCTCAAAATTATCCAGGGTGAACTTTTAAAACAGGTTTAAACCTATGGGAATAAACAGTTCATTCATTAAAATGAAATTAATTTGAAAACATTAATCTGTTTCGAAGTAAATTTCAACTATATCCAACGACCATGGTTTACTTGTTTCTTTTGCCGACTGTACTTTAGCCGTTCTAGCTACAGGTAAACGTTCTTACAAGACTTGTCTTAGCTTTTTGAGTAATTTCTAACTGCATTCACTGATTTTGGAAAAATGTTACAGTCAGCAAGAAAGACGTTCTCTAGTTTTATTTTTAAGATGCCAATCAATGCAATTGTATTAGGATTAAATTACTCTTCTGGACCAACTGAGGAGAGGTAGTAGAAAAGTCAGAAATTATTAAAGACTTTTTCCAACCCTGCGAGGGTTGGAAAAAGTCATTGATATTTTAGGGGGTGTAAGTAAGTACTTAGGGATGTGAACACCCTTCACTACGGGACCAACTCTGAAAAATGAAAAATAATATTAATATGTTGATTTTATACATTATGTTGTACCTATTGCATCGCTACGGCACATTTTTTTTTATAAAAAAACAGCTGTTCGGCTGTTTCTTTTTGTATTTCAAAGTTGGTCCCGACGTGAAAAAAGATCATATTCATGAGTACTGTAATGAACTGGCCTGGCCTGACCTGCCAATTAATTAACAACAGTTACCTAATATAGTACAGTTCGATTCAAACGACGACTGTGAAGTGCGCTACAGGCTGCGTAGTGCCTCGCCCCTCACTCCCGCTTGCACGTAAAATTTGTTACTGCGCAGCCACTCGCCTCGAGTTCTTAATACCTACAGTTCAGTTCAAACGACGAATGTGAATTACGCTACAGGCTGCGTAGTGCCCCGATCCTTACTCCCGCTGGCACGTGAAATTTTTTACTGCGCAGCTATTCGCCTCGTACTCGTGTTTAGAGCCGCCATGAAGTTTGAATCGAATTTTACCTACCCCTGAGTTTCGCCAAACATGTTTAGGTCTCATGTGAAAGAAGGTGAGCCTATCACCGTTGACTAGGCACAAGTCTAGATTCCGAGTCAACCGTTTTAAATAATTATTCAAATGTAACTTGGAATGGAACGTCAACGTCAACCAGATGGAATGACCATAATGCCGTGGAAGTTGGGTAGGCTTTTGGTATGGGATGCAACTTGTGTCGACACCCTTGCGCCATCCCATCTTCCTAGCACGTCGTGTTTTGCTGGGGCGGCTGCTGCAGGTGCGGAAAACGGCGTAAATATAACAACCTTCTTGAAAGTTATATGTTTGATCCGTTTGGGGTCGAAACATTAGGGCCATGGGGCCCGAGTGCTCACCTTGTTTTTAGGGACATTGCTAAGCGGCTGGTCGACTCTTCACGTGACCAGAGGGCTGGCCTTTTCTTGGGCCAAAGAATTATCATTGCCATTGCTAACCTTTTGGGCACTTGTCCCATTGAGAGCGATGCGGACGAGTTTTTTGATGCCCTGTGAGCCCTCCATTGTACATAATTATTATATGTTTATATTTAAGTATTTTTAAGCAATGTAACTTACTTAACTTTTTTATTTTTTTGTAGGAGACCAAACTTATAGTAAGTCAAGGAATTTATAATTTACTTCCATTCAGTATTTAATTTCATTCTAATATCGTTTAATATTTATTAATATGTATCTCATTTCTGCTAGTATTGTCTAACTAAAGTATAAAAAGAGAACTCGTAAAACTTACATTTAATATTTTATTAGACTTCGAAATGTACTATTTTCAACGTTTTTTTTCAGTTTGGTATGTAGTGTCATTCTGTAAAATTCACTTGAACCTCACTCATATGAGCGTATACAGTTCGAAAGCGAACTCATTTGTTTTTAAAGTAAAGCCCGTCACATACGTAGCTATAATATATATTATAGCTAGCCACCACACCACACACGGTAGCTATAATATAATAATAATATTTTCGCCCTTATTACGTCTGAGATCGTTGTTTGTTTCACATTTTTGAAATTTATATTAATATACCTTGCTATATCTGTCCACATATTTTGGTGACGTAGTAAAAATATATATTATATCCATAGTATCCAGTATGGTGCAACGGTATGGTCACAAAAACAATTCCGAAGTGACGTTAGGGTTGCCAACTTTACAGTTGATATTGAAAATTATCTAGTATTAATATTATCTACCAACCGTGCTTTTTAATTTTTTTTTGTTACTTTTGCTTTAGTTTAAAGGACAATGCCAGAAACTCTATAGAACTTTGCCCCACTCAATAAAAGTCATGTGCAATATGTAGCATCTTACTGTTTATTTATTGCTGATAACTAAACACGAAGTCTTAGTGACTGTAGAACTTGCGGTTTCCGTTTAAATCTAAAAACAATAATGACATTGATTATAGGTTAAATTGTATTTTAGTTAAAATCAGTTTGTATTTTGTGGGTAGGTATTTCGTAATCCGCAAGTTCTAAAGAAAAACAATTTAGTATAGAAAGGTTCTATATTCATTACAATTATTTTCTGAACTGTGTCCTGAGATACAGGCTAAAACCCTAGTTCAGGAGGCAGGGTTTTTATGTAAATGTGCTCTTACGTTGTTTTCAATAAAGTATTATTAATTATTAATTACTAGCTTCTGCCCCGGCTTCGCCCGCGTAAAAAGAACGATTATCCCAAGGGAACACATAACCGGGATAAAAAGTATCCTATGTGTTAATTCAGGAAATGGTCTACCTTTATGCCAATTTTCATGCAAATCTATTCAACGGTTTACGCGTGATTGAGTAAAACATCCAAATATCTTCATAAACTTTCACATTTATAATATTAGTAGGATTAAGTATATTCCATCGATAGATTGTAGCAAGTAGCCTACTGTATGATAGCTCTTATCTTTCTGTTATCATTAGTCCATTACTTTGCTAGAAAAATATGAATATAAAAGTGGTTTCCGTAACTAATTAATTGGATAAATATTTAATATCGCAAGGAAATGGTACAATTATAATGTTACAATAACAACTCCGTTTGTTCATTACCCCGGGGAAACTTAGCGATTTGATCAAAACCCTAAACCGGTTTAGTGAAATGGTGAAATAATAAACTAAACCAGATTAGGCATTGAATCAAATCACTAACTTTATTCAAGAAAATGACCTAATGAGTTTTTATAACATCTACCGTGCTCAATTTATCAAATCCCTTAGGGATTTGGTCAAATCCCTATTTGTACTATTTCCTTGCGACAAATACAAAGTGGAAGGGAGTTTCTTATACAAACTTTTACCAGCTATTCCCTACATGATTCTAAACCCCTAGAGACATTTCAAAAAATCTGCTGTCCCATCCCATCCTTTTGAAGGAACACAAGGAAGGGAAAGCACATAACAAAGTCAGAAGCCAGAAAGTCAGACTAGTCTTACCAAGGGCTTTTTTTTACAAATGATAGGCATACGTTTGATCACTATCTTACCTGGTGGGAAGCGATGATGCGGTCTAGCATGGAGCACGCTTGCCTAGAAGTAACCTATTCACTCTTGACTTAAAGACTCCCAGGTTGTAGCTATCAGGAAACACAGGCTCAGGCAGGGAATTCCACTCCTTAGCAGTACGCACAATGAATGTGTTCCCATAACGTTTTGTGCGTATGGGTGGGATGTCCACCATATACCAGTGGAGCATCGCCGTACGTCTTTTTATTTTTTACCCAGTAAAAGGCAATCGCTCCATGTAAAACATTGGTATTCAGCTGCATCTGGTTAGACTGGAAACCGACTCCAACATAGTTGGAAAAAGGCTAGGCAGATGATGATGTTGCTTTTTAAGGAACCCTTTTTTAGGATTCTGTAAAGAAATAAAGTTCAAAATGTACCTTACAAGAAACGATATTTTATGTTTTTTTTTCTCAAACATTAATTTTATTGCTGCAACTTGACACTTGACGGCTGCGATAACAACAAATAATATAGTTTTGATGGCGCTCGTTCACGAACATGACACACCCGTACGTCATGTTCGTGAACGGTATGGCACCACTTAGCTAGGGGTTCTAGAATCATGTACTGTCTCCATGGTAAAAGTTTGTGTCACGATGCCCAATCTACAGTGTATACATCTGTCAATATTTTCTCAAAAACCAGGGGGAATCTGACGACGATTACTGGGACGGCGACGATCTTCAACGTATATCCGTGATTGATGACAGAGTAGATCGAACAGCTAAACTCAGCGCAAGAGTGACTCTTCCACCCATTGGGAAGATCGAGAGGACACCTTCCATTGAAAGGATAACAGAAATGGAACGAGAGAACTATTATAGGGAGAGAATAGGTTTACTAGTTTTTTTCTTTCTGGTAGACTAATAACATTACTCTTACCGTTTGACTGCCTGTCGGTCTTGACGCAGAACGTCACTTGCACAAAATGTCATCCTGAAAAATTAAAAACGTCATTTTCGCATAACGTCATTTACGCAGAATGTCATTCAAGCCGTCCTGGGTTCGATTCTCAGGTCAGGCAAGGTGTTATTGGATTTTTCTACTGCAAGTTTAGGGTATGTGCCCCCTGTGGGGTACGGACCTCTGCTTAGGGCGTTACTGGTGGAGGACAGCAAAGGGCCAGACTGGATTGGATCTTTCGAGTAGAGTAAAGCCAAAGAAATTACATTTATACAACGTGGTATTTTAATCGTCTTACAACAGCAGCCAATATTTATATATCCAATTACTACTAAAAATTCATTAAAAAATAATAGTTTAAAAAAACGAAAAACACGCTTTTTATAGAAAACCAAACTAAAAAACAGAAAATAAATTTTAATAAATTATTTTATTTCAAAAAAAAGCTTGGTTTTCTATAAAAAGCGTGTTTTTAGTTTTTTTTAACTATTATTTATTTTTTACTTTTTAGTTTGGTTATATCTATATCTATAAATATTATGTACACTTATTCTACCAGGGGCGCTTGTGCAGTACCTTCCTAGTATATAATATAGCTGTTTTTTCGGCAACTAATTTTGAATGACTTATGTTTTTATTTTGTTTTTGTTTTTTTTTTAATTTTTTTATCAAATTAGTGTATTGTCATCGGTCCTCGATAAATCTACAAAGTTTGAACGAAATCTGGCCGTTTCGCGCCCAAAGAAGTCGGTTACAAACAAACATACAAACATACAGGTGAAGCTAATAAAAAGCGTGTAAAAAAGATAAACATTGTTTAATCATTCTTATTGAATGCGTAACGTGTTTGACACACCCTGTTAATCATTCTTATTGAATGCGTAACGTGTTTGACACACCCTGTTTGTTACTTTTTTTTTTATTTTTTTTTTATCACTTTTAAGAAGGCTTACAGACAAATTACATAATAATAGGTAACTACAATAAATTATCCAGTTGCTAATAACAAGCCTCCACAGATGTTAAAGCCCGTTGTTACGAGCCCGGTCAGAGCCTAAAGGTGAGTATACACTTGAGCATTTACTTAAACATCGAGCCGCTGTACCTAATGTGTCATCGTCTCACGAACTAAACATTGAACACCACGCTCGACACTTTGTTACAATTTGATTTTACAAACCAACGAGCCGATTTGTGTAACATTTCATCGAAAAAAAAAAAAAATGCTAAATAGGAAGAATAGGGGATATTACTGCAATGTTCTGGCACCAGAGTGCAGTACTAGCATAATCCGTAAACAGTTTATCGACGAGTCGTTCTAAGCGTGAAATTCTGCCTTTGAGTTCAAAATTGGGAAGTGTGCTATATTATACAATAATATATCAGTGCTGTGTATTTGGATGAAGAAATGAAGGGAATTATTCATTCCCAAAAGAAGAAAATGTTCGAAAACTTTGGGAACCAGCTAAAAATCACTCTAAAATATGTTCAGGTTAAGTATTCAGGTGAGATAGTCGCATTTACAGAATAACGTTCACATTTATCATGTCAGACAATCAAATATGATTTTATTCTGAGCATAACCTAGAATCCACTTTCAAATGGTCGTAGGACGCCATAATATGGTTAAAGTACAGTTAGGTAAGTAAGATTAATTAAAACTTTGATATATTTTCACAAAATACCTAGTTATTACAATTAATAACATAATATAACAAGAATACGAGGTTATGATTTACGGAATGTGTTAGTGGCGCCCTCTGCGCCGAGTTTCGTGTAATGTTCCCTATTGTTACTGGTAAATTCTTACTCACCTTGAGCAGTACGTCGCCATACGTCGAACACAGCGTCGATCATTCGCAGGAACGTTACATTACAAGAAAGTGCTTTAATAGTTTGAGCTATGATTGTTACATTACATCGAAATGCTCGAGGAAATGCTCAGCTATGTTATTCTGTAAGAACTCACTTTAGTTCTCACTTCTGATTCCGCGGTGATTGCTATGTGATTCTGTAAGAACTCACTTTAGTTCACACTTCTGATTCCGCGGTAATAGCTGTTTTAGGTATTCTGTAACTCGATAAAAATTACGCTACCGCCACTGAGTGACAACATAAGTGAAGCGAACTATTATTACGTTACTATTTTAGCGAATACCAAATACTTTTCACTTCAGGTAAGTGAAATCGGAAATGAGATAGGATTCGAATTCGCAGGTGAATTCTTACAGAATTGCAATGCAGGAGGTGTATATTCATCTTTACGTTCCAAGGGTGACACGGAATGGAGCAGCGACATCTTTATCGGAGTTCATTCACCCTAGCGCAAAAATGTGTTTCCTACTATTGCAATTTTAATGTTCTAAGTTTATAATGTATGTTTATATGTATTTAAAAGCCACTTAATACCAATTCTTCCTTCATATACTTTTACGGGCTTAGGACCGACAGAATCATTTTTCTTTTTAATGTTTACAATTTTTTAATTGCGTCTAGAGGTATTTTATGTCAGATCAGCACATCAAGCTACAACAAACTGTATTTCTTTGATAGATTTTCAACTTTATCACAAAAACATAAGGTTCATATTCAATTAGGAATATGACAGTTTGGTATGTAAGACGACGTAAATGCTACAGTGTATAATTTTGCTTAGCACATATTACGTCCTACCAATTACGAGATGTCTTTTAATGACTTAAATATTTATGTGCTCTAGCGATTATCAGTATGTCATTCTCACTCGAATGACTTGCTATAGTGACGCATGTGTTGGATCATACGGTTTCCTTTAAAATATTGCCGACCCATCCGTCATGTTCGTGAACGGACCACCTTTGAATAAAATGCCACGGTGTATAATAGGGTGTTTTACCAAAAAAATCAAATTAGTCCGTCAGTTAGATTATCGAAAAATATTGGATACATATTTATTGTTTTATCAAATCAACAAAAACTGACAAAGATAAAACGCATCAAAGATCATGAGTGGGGGTTTGTGACGTCACTTCGCCAGTAAAAGTGTACTGACATAGTGATGTCACACGAGTTTTCGACGCACTGTATCGTCATCATTTTTTGTTCACGTGAAAAAAGAAAAAACACGTGTCCAATATTTTTTGGAAATCTATCTGACGGACTAATTAGTTTTTTTTTTGTAAAATACCCTATTCCATCGAGTCGGCTCGAAGCGATCCTTTCAGTAGTGAGTTTTCGAGTAACAGTATGGAGTAATAACGAATGAGAGCCATCCGACGTACATTATTTTAGCATGGCTAAAATTTTGACGCGGTAGTTAGACGCCCTGCGGCAGTGGCGTGCCTTCCATTTAAGCCCAAAAGCTAGGCTTGCAATCAATGTGAGACAATAAAAAAAAAAAACATAGAAAGCACAAAAATAAAATATCTCTAAGTAGATATTTAATCATTATCTCATCTGTCGGGCTTGCCCTAACTTTTACCCCTAGGCACGCCACTGCCCTGCGGCATGATGGACCAACGATTTGAAGAAGGTGGCTGGCAGCGGATGATGCGGGTTGCCCAAGACCGGGTTGGTTGGGAATCTCTGGAGGAGGTCTACGTTCAGCAGTAGACGGCAATAGGCTGATTGATGAGGATGGTAATGAAAATTTTGAGGATGAATATGTCGTCTCGAAAGTTCGTGGTTTCCAATGCTGGACCCTCCTTCAGGTGTCAGGTTTACAAAGCTCCTTGATAATTTCAGTCGAAAGACGTCCACTGCTGGACATAGGCCTCCCCCAAAAGGGGGGGTATTGCCATAATCGCCACGCTTGGCAGGCGGGTTGGCGATCGCGATATGGATGTTACAAAGGCACAGAGAACGCTGCTGCCCATTCTCTGGTGAGTCCCTTAGTCGCCTCTTACGACACCCACGGGAAGATATGCAATGGTGCAATTCTTTACGTCCGACACCATACAGACAAGCTCCTTACCACTGTAGGTACTTCAGTATCGTAACTCGATGAGACTTTTCGCTAATCTAAAATGCATTTTTCAGGAAAACCAGAACAGAGTGAAGAGATTAATGTTAGTTTAATTGAACTTTGTAAAATAAAATACTTAGTAGCAGATAGGCGTTCGAGCAAGTACGTTTACTTTTGACTCGGTAATATTAACAAAATTTTATTTTTACTTCAATCTTTTTTATACCATTCTTGCCTGTGCCTGCGAAGTCGTCCGCATAATGTTGATTATCTGTAAGTAATTGTGTTTCAAAAATAAGGAACCCAACAAAATTGGACCAACCTTTTCGGAGATTTGTACAGAGATCTAGCTGGAACAAACAGACACAATAATTGTATTTTGTGTCTGTTTGTTGTCTGTCTATGTCAAAAACATAGTATTTTGGAATATGTACCGTGTAAATATTTATTTATTTATTTATTTATTATTAGGGGTTTGCCAACAGCTTCTGTATACATTAGATCATAGGTATTATATATAAAGAAGTAACGGACTTCTACAATCGCCAATTACAGGCCAACCAGCATGTTAAAAATTTAGATAACTCTAATAAAAATAATAATATTTCAGAAACTAAAACTGTTTTAGAACTTAACCAAAATAGTAACTGAATACTTTTTTTTTAAATAAAAAGTAAAATAATAATACTTCTGACATTAAAACTATTCTAGAACTTAACTAAAGTTGAAACATAAATCAAAAAAGTAACTAAAAAGTTTTGTAATTAAAAAAACTAAAAACACGGTTTTTATAGAAAACCAAACTAAAAAAATTAAAATTTTATCAAATTAGTGTATTGTCATCGGTCCTCGATAAATCTACAAAGTTTGAACGAAATCTGGCCGTTTGAAGTGGGTCAAAATCGCGCCCAAAGAAGTCGGTTACAATCAAACATACAAACATACAGGTGAGGCTAATAAAAAGCGTGTAAAAAAGAAACGTGCGTAAACGTAAAAAATATCATATGCATTTAGTAAACCGCTATTATTTTGACATTATAAACAGACTTTTCAATTTAATTTATTTGTATGATATAAATTTAATTGTACCAAATGTAAAAATATCGAAATGTGTTGACTCTGCCTTTGACTTTACAAATGCATACAGGCAAGAAAGTCATCGAGCTGTAAGTAAGCATTTAAAGTACTTGCTCGTAAGTCCATCTACCACTATGTACACATTTAAAGTACTTGCTCGTAAGTCCATCTACCACTATAGTAACTTGTCTGTGTATAGCAGTTGTTTTAGGGTGTTACTACACCAATCGATCGATCGTCGATCGATGCCATTAATCGACATCGATCGACGTTGATCGATTGGTGTGGTAGCTTTGGCTGATCGACGGATACCGTTCCACTAACTAATCGATCGATTGCCGGTCGATGGCATCGATCGAATTTGATCGATTAACCCCCGCTATAATCCATCAGTAATAATAATCAAGCAGCTCGATCGACGTCGACTAATAAATTCTACCATCGATCGATGCCGTGGATCGACGATCGATCGATTGGTCTGGTAGAAACTATCGATCGACGTCCACTAATCCATTCTAGCATCGATCGATGCCGTCGTTCGACGATCGATCGATTGGTCTGGTAATACCCTTAGGATTAAATATCTTAATACCAGTATACATAGTTTAATTCCAGTTGTAGTAAAGATTGTTTCTATACAAATATTGTTGTTCTAAAATCAGCGTAGTATTTTTGTCTGAATTTTCAGAGGCCACTTGCAAACAAAAATAAAACTTTACCTTTTGTAATATTAGTATTGATTGGGTAGAAACTGAATATTATTTGGTGCTGAACCTGAAGCCTAACCAATCCTGTCATTCATAATTTTGTATTTTTTTCAGAAAAAACTGCGAGCCATGAGTTCTATGTTACTGGCTGGCACTAGCGAAATAGGTGAGTTTACAATAATTAAGACACATGGCTTTAGTGAAGGCCGTATTACAATTCGATTCACAGAATAGAAAAAACTTGTGAAAGTGCCCACGCTGCTATACCCCGCGTGTCACAATTAAGCGGAAGAATCTGTAAAATAATAATAACCTTTTTCAGTTGTCATAAGTCTTAAGTTTGTATGAACAGTAAATTCAACTGTGACGAAAAGCTCATTTGTTCAAACAAAATTAAGCCGTTCCAGGAAATACGTGTTTTTGAAAAAGGAATATCTTTTTTGTAATTTAGAATCTCCATTACATGTGCAAGGTTTCTATGACGCTGTTTTTTACTTTTAATGTATACATTACGAACAGTCAAACTTCAGATAAAATTTGTGCAAAAAACTGTTTTTCAGACGTCTTTACTGTATTCGGTATTCAAAAAAGTAAATTTTTTCGTACATAGAAACCTAGATACAAAGCATAAGATGCCTGTGTTTATGAAATATCTGGGAAAACATTTCTTAAAACGCCATAATCACGTACGAGCGCTTGTATGGGAATTATGATGGTCCTTGGCGACCTTAAAAATATTAAAAACTTTCATTTTCCTTGTCATTTTCCTAGATACAGAAGTTGAAGAAGATGGAAGAGTTGTTATCGACATTCTCGTGTACAATGAGAACGATGAACCAATTGAATATGAATTATACGGTTTCAAATGTTTTATTATTAAAGCCATCGCATATTGCAGATTCATTGCACGACTGACACAGACGATTGTCACCTCTTAAACAAAAAAAAACTGAATCAAAATCGACACAACCGTTTGCGAGCTACAATGTCACAGACATACACACGTCAATTATGTAACACGCCTCTGTTTTTTTCGGGGGTTAACTGTCGAATATAAAAGAAAACTATCTTCTTACAGGTTGTTGTTTAATTCACAGCGCATTTTTCGGAAGAATTGCGCTGTTAATAAAAAATCAGCCTGTGTTTTAGCAAAATTGGGAATTCTCCATATTATTTGCGAGTTATTTTTATTTGGAATATTAGTTTTACGATAACATTACAGATAGTACCTCATCTGTGCAAGCAGCGCCATGTGTACGTGCTCTTAATAATAAAATAAAAATAATTTTACACTACCAAGATATAGGTAATTATACAGCTTTACTTTGTGCGACAGTGACACGGCAGTGGTCGTCAGAACAACACACAAATTAAAGCTGTTTAATTACAAGCACAGATGAGTTGCACCATTTATACCAAGGTAGTGTAAAATTATTAATTATGTATAGTTTATTATTACGTTTAAACGAGGGGTACTTACATACTTACATAAAATATTAACATATCTGCAATTTGCGAATGGATTTTTTTAGTCGTATAGATTTTGTAGCTTAAAAATAAAAGGTTATTTTATTATTGAGTATTCCGGGTGTAAAACGACACATCGCAAGGCCGTTAACTGCACATCAAACAGTACCAATCTCAGGAACTTGAATCGAGTGGCTGCGCAGTAACAATTTCACGTGTTAGCGGGGGTGAGGAGCGGGGTACTGCGCAGGCAGTAGCGCTCTTCACCAGCCGCCATCGCACTTCACAGCCGCCATTAAGTTTAAATCCAACTGTTACTTTAAGCAAATATTATTGATATAAAACGACTTTTATTTTTGGTATGTAAAATCACTGTTGTATGCGATAGACGATACGACGTTTTTTTAAGTTAAAGAATACTACTTTTATTTAATTTTTTCAACTAAACTTTCAGAGTTTTGGACGCAGAACTGAACGGACGCAGTCTGCGTCCAAAACTCTCAAAATTTAGTCGAAAAAAATAAATAAAAGTAGTATTCTTTAACTTAAAAAAAAGCGTATACTAAAAGATAGATAATAAAATTGTCTGTAAGATGGTGTAAGTTTCGTTTAATTATACCTGGTAGATTTTGTGTGATTGTCAATGTTTTGTCCGACAGACACAACTTCACGAGTTAATTAAACTATTTAATATGAACTTAATTAAAAATATTCACTTACTAAATGATTAAGAGTATGTTCTAGTTTAACATATATTTTTTTCAAATCGTTTACACTGCACATTTTGACGTGATTGTCAGTTTAAAATCTGTAAAAGTCGTTTAATAGCCCCAAATGTATAATAATTTTATTTGTAGTTGGTTGGTTAGTTTGGTTGGTTGGTAGGTTGTGTGTGTGTGTTGTTTTGCTAAGTTATGTGTCTTTTTACACTCGTTATTTATTCATAACTAACTATTTCAGTATTTTGTAAAAGTAGTGTGTCAAGTATATTTAAAAACATTGTAAAGGCTTGAGATTTATACTACTTGGCATAGTATTTAAAAATTAGATTAGTTTTTCATAAGTTTAGTTACTTTGTTGTCTGTAATAGTAATCTTTCTTAATTTATTGATGTGTAAACATCTCAGCACTCAGTACACAGTAGCTGAGACTTGGGCGCCAGACGCGTAAAGTGTAACCGTCAGATGAGGTTACCGTAAGACTTGTTGTTCATGTGTGAGTGAGACTGGTATTGATACGAGCTCACATGCTTACACATCAATTCTGGTGAGTTCTATAAATAGTTTCTACTAAATCGAATAACTCTGATTACTTACTTTTTATGTCAAACGTCAGACGCCAGGACATTAAGCTACAACAATCTGACAAAATTTGTTTGTTAGATTTTCAACTTTATTACAAGTAAAGTCAGCAAAGGACAAAGGTATGCAGGGTTGTCAAATATTGTTAAAGTTTACTTAGAAACCGATGAATGTTTTTGATTAAAATAAATTTAATTTAATAGAGAACAAACATTTCAATGAATTAATTAAATTTCATTCGAAAACATCCATTGGTTTCTAAGTAAACTTCAACCATTTCCGATGACCTGCATACCTATCTCTTTTGCTGACTGTACATAAGGTTCATATTTAAGTGGGAAAATTTGACAGTTTGGTAGTCTGACCGACCCTGACGATGCTATTCTGACCGACCCTGACGATGCTATTACTCTCCTCCAGGAGAGCAATAAGGCCACCAGTACAGTTAAGAAACACAGACACAAACCGCCGTCATTCCGTCCTCGCCGCCGAGGCCCGCCGCGACGACCCCGTACGTCCCCTCCCCGACCCTTGCTCGTGCCAGCCCGCGCCGCTGAGCCTGTAGTTTTAAATTCGTCCCTAAATAATGGAAATCCGATCCAGCCTGTCCCTTTGCTGTCCTCTCCCAGCGACGCCCTAAGCCGAGGCTCGTACCCCACAGGGGGTGCCCTTAGCGTGTAGTCGCTTAGTTTGTAAGCTTTTATGCCCTGGCTGGAGGCCCTAAAAATAATAATTTTTAAGGCACCACAGGAAAGTCCGGTTAAGCAGCCGACAACCTCCTAGGTTGACCTGCGAGATGCCAAACCGAAAAAAAAAAAAAAAAAAAAAAAGAGTTTGGTAGGTATGTCTTGATGCGCTGGCGTCTCTACATGTAATTTGAAGTAGTTTATATTAGAAAAAATAATTCGAAAACTGAAATGGCACAAAAATAAACACCAGGGCAGCCACCAGAGCCAAAAAAACCAGAAGAAGTCGAGCCTGAAGAAGAGGGATACAAGGAAGTAATAGAAGAAGAAGTTAAAGAAGAAGAACCAGCAGTTATCCTCCCTTCTGAAGCGGAGAGAATTCAGGCCTATGTAGAAGAAGTAATTAATAAACTTTTATTTCAGAAAAGGTTCATAGTGTTAGTAACAATACACTCATGGCCAAATAAGATGTCTGTTTTAAGATGTCGTAAAGTGTCGCGTTGTCTCGATCACTTTATGTCAAAGTGACTGTGGTCTGAAGTGTGATGTTTACTACATTAATAGACAAATAGAGATTAGTACTCGGACCCCATGGTCTTAGAGTTTTCACCCCAAACGGTTCAAACAATATATAGCATTTTTACTTATATTAAAACGGTTAAGAACTTAAAGTGACGATAATTAAAGACATCACCCTGCACAACATTTTTTCTCCATACAAAAAAAAAATTGACAAAAAAGACAACCGCCTTCAAGATGTAAAAAATAACTTTCAGTTCGCAAGTCGGCGGCTTTGGTTTTGCGTGTTGTTTTGTATTGCCACCGACTTGCGAATTGAAAGTATTTTTTTACTTTCTGAAGGCGGTTGTCTTTTTTGTTAAAATTTTTTTTTCACTTTTTGTGCCTACTTCTCATCATAGAAATTAATTACGAAACGGTGACACCAAAAAAAATCTGTCATCCCTTAATTTTCAACAATTAGGGGTGGAATATTTAAAAAAAAAAAAACATCGAAATCGGACTACACTGAAAAAAGTTATGCGTGGTCAAACATTAAAATAAATATTTAAAAAATAAAAAAATGTTCATAAAATGAAAACTACTGGGCCAAACAATGGTAATTTTTTATGGGACCAAATGGCAACGATTAATTCGTCATCAAACTAAAAAATAATCACGTAAATCGGATCATAAATTTCAGAGTAATCGATGTACATACATAAAAAAAAAGTGAAGTCGGTTTGAAGTCGGTTAAAAATATGAACAGACTTTAAATTAGGCATAATATATTTTTTCTGACACGGCCGACGAAAGGCCTGCAATCAGCAGGCTGTGACATTAGCCTACCTACTACCTACATCATTCACGCTATCAAATGGGTGCGCGCGCTCATACTATATGTAAATTTTACAGACTTCAATTAAACGAAAACAAATTGTTTTTGGCTACGTTATTTAGTTGAGGTCAAAGTCGTAGAACAAATGTTATTCAGGGTGATGATACGAAGTCCAGATTAAGAGGTTATGGGTATTTTTTAAATTTCCCTGTATAATATAGAAAAGGAAAACACAAAGATAGATTTAAAAAAACGTAACAAATATTCGGTACTCATCATTTCCGTAAAGTGTTTTCTCTCTTTATCTATTCATTGAATAAGTCCTAGTATTAGCGTAACACTGTAATTAGTTCTAGAACTTTAAAATTTATTTTCTTAATCCTTCAATCCTGTCTTCTCTATCCCAGGCCTTTCGAGCGCGTGAAGAACGTTTACTTGATCTCATTCAAACATTCGACGATTTAGCTGTAATTGTGGACAGATACAATTCAGTTAAATACGATCTTGGTTAGAATTATTTCCTTTCCCTTATCTAACATTTCCTGTATGTTTCTGAGTATGCCTGCTGAATTTGGGTTCAATTCCCAAATAGGGCATTGCTATTGGGTGTTTCCATTGAAAATTTATCAGTAGAAACCCGGAGTTTAGATTTTGGCCGTGCGTCAGAAAGCATACAAAGCCGTCCTGCTGCATCCGACCCAACAGAGGAGAGATCAGGGCCTGAAGACAAAATCCCTTTTCTGTTAGCTTTTGTGTTTGCGCACACACAAGTGTGCACTCCCTCTTCTCTCACTCCCAACAGAGGAGAGATAACCTGGAGTTGACGTTTGCTTACCAGATGTCACGTGATGCAAATATGTCAACTGCATACAATTTGATTTTTCCGTTGGCGTTAACGCAAACAGAAAGGGATTTTGTCTACAGGCCAGGTATTACTAGGTTATCTCTCCTCTGTTGGGAGTGAGAGAAGAGGAAGTGCACCTGTGTTTGCGCACACACTTGTGCACTATTATATCTCTTGCGTACTTGGCTACTCTTCATTAAGATTTGCCACCGTGACTAATTTGGTTGGAATTATTATAAGCTGTTTCCAGCCAATAGACCCTCACAAGTTTACATTTTCCGGTCGCATATCGTAATATCGTCTGTTCCATACATTTTGAATATATTGGAAATGCACTTATGTATGGAACAACTGGTCTTTTTGTTTAAGGGCGCGTATTCGATTTAGCGCAACTCAAAATCTAAACGATTGCTAGAACGGCGTAGCAGCATTGACACACACTAGTACAATACAACGGTCAGTTTGTGTGCATCAGAAAAAAAAATATGCACGAAATAAGCACGAATCATTGAAATTGGTCGGCAAACGACAGCGCGCGATGTTTTACTGTGCTTTTTAAAAAAATTGTCTAAAATAAATGAGCTCGTATAACGGACTGAAAAATATTCTGTATATTAAACATAACATTTAGTTTCATAAAATAAGTATATCAGTTATGTTTTTATTCAAATACTGGTGAAAAAAAATTGTCAAAGTGAACCGATTTTCTACTTTTTCAACATTGTTTTTTAATACATAATAGTAATATTTTCGTAATTATGGATCTGTAGCTGTCTTTATGACTGTATATACTGTTGGAAAAACGTATAAAACAAAATATTTAGGCATATTGTAATGGTTGTATTCATCCTGAAAGTTAACTCTGACGTCTATTTTCGTAAAACGATATGAAAGAATTGTCTTCGCTTTAAAAAACCATATTTGAAAATTATATTTTTACTCTGTAGCTGTCTAAATCAAGACTTAATCTTTCTAAGACTGTAAATTGCCTTTAAATAATCTGCTCATATAATAACGATATGGCTCTGGGCAAAACGCAAAAACATGAAGTTTTCGTCACGAATCGAATACGCGCTCTTAATAACCGCCGCTAAATTTCATCCCAACGTGGCCTAGAACTAAGAATCTATGGCAAAAGTCTGCGTCACGATGGCCCTTCTTTCATAGTGTATACTCTTGCTACGTCAACAGATTAACCATCAAACTTCCTATTTATAAATTACAGTCCCTGTTAACGTTTTACCTCCTACCCGTGTCTCGGGTAGCACGAAAAGCCGTTGGTCCCGGCTGTCATTCGTAAACCTATGACAGCCGTTAGAGGCAGTCTGCAGCCAGAAAGTCTGACAATCAGTCTTACCAAGGGGTATCGTGTTCCCTAAGTGACTGGGTTAGATAGGCAGTCGCTTCATGTATTATTCAACTGTATCCGGTTAGACTGAAAGTCGACCCCAACAAAGTTGGGAAAAGGCTAGGCATTTTGTTTTATAATAGTTACGATATTTTAATATATATTTGCTTATAGGAATGGTGGCTGGGCGTCAGATGTCGACAACTAGTGGAGAATTCGTCGTCCAGAGCATCGAGAAGGAAATTTTGGCATACATTGATGAACAGATCGCAATTCTGCCTGATCCTGATCTGAAGAAAAAGAAGGTAGACTCATGATACTGTGGCGATATCTGCCGCAACACGTGCGAACTACAAGTGACCTATCCGACCAGTTTTTTTTTGTTGTGCGGTGGAAATGCTCTTGGACTTCCGCCATCATGGGGGTTACAGAGGGGCATGCCGGACTCGGCTAAAACCACCGCGGTGTTCCACCTCTGCCTATGGCCCGGGTGCGGGATTCGTAAATCAGTCACCGCTCTTACCGATCCATAGCGATATCAAAGGTCTCCGCAACATTAGCATTATATACAAAGGCAATGCCAGGCTTTGGTTAAGGGGGCACGGGGGGCAGGCGAATAAAATCCAAGAATATATAGGTACATGCTATAGAAGCAGTAGGACGAAGTTTTTCGATTACTCTTACTCCGTTTTACACTACACACGTTATGGCGTATGCATTTTTAGCTTTACCATGATTAATATTCATTTACACTCCGGTTCGTGGGTATGACAGCCGATCAGTGCCCTCCCCCCTCTTTCCTGTACCTCGCTGCGGCCATGATTGTATACAAAATTCCGGCAACAATCCTTCGGAAAGTTACCCACCAGACACAACACTCCGGTCTGAGGATCCCTCCTTTTCAATGGTTATTGTCGCGTTTAAGATTTTTATTCACATTACCAGTTACTTAGCTAAAAATTGCAAAAACGTATTTCACGGGCAACCTTAGACCTGAACCAAATGAAAAATGTTAATACTCCATAGAATTAAAATAGTATTTAGTAGAAGGTACAATTATTTTTCTAACAAAACATACTGTATTTGCAAAACAGGCTAAACCAGAAGAAGTTGCGATGATTCGGGAGCTGTTAGAGAAGTTCTTGGATGATAACATGGATATAATTGCCCCAGAAATTGAAGAAGTGGAAGAAGAGGAGGAACCTCTCCCTGAGGTAATGTCTTTGCTCAGACGTTAACTTTAATTTACAAAACAATCGAATCATGGCAAGATCCATACATTCATTTGTACCTACAAAAAAAGAGGTAATTTAGAGAGTTTCAAATAATTTTCTAATGTGAAGAATACGTTAACATCGCAGGAAAATTGGCTCGTGGAGATACAACAAAACTTGTTCCAGGCAATACGTGTTTTTGAAAAAGCCTTACGAGTTTTTGGTAATATTCTTGTGTGTGCATGTGCAAGGTTTGTATGAAGCTGTTTTTTTCAATGTATGAGTGCATTATGAACGGCCAAAATTCAGATAAAAACTGTGCAAAAAAGTTGATTTTCAGACGTGGTTACTGAATTTGTTTCTCAAAAAAGTTTTTTTTGGCCTTATACAAACCTAGATTTAAATCACAAGATACCTCTGTGTTAAAAATACTTGGAGAATAACTTGTTAAAACGCCGTAATCCCGTACGAGCGTTTGTATGGCAGGGAAAAATGACGGAATGGGCGCTCTTAACGTTTAATATTGTTAATTTGCCCACAGATAGTATTGGTATACGCCGTCCCTGGTATCGGAGGTCCAGTAGACAGTGACATCATCAACGACTTCAAGGAGTACATTTTAGAAGTCTGCAAAGTGCAGGCTGAAATGGTGATGCCTAGAAATATCAGGCACTTCCTCTGTCCTCCGCTTGAGAAGTAAGTCGCGCCAAGTTTATTTTTTTAGTATGGGGTGGCGTTGCCTAGTGGCCTAAGGTAAAACTGCCAGGGTTGCCTGCGAAAGTCAAATATTCTTTTGTGTTTTTTGCAATTTTCCGCTCAGTACCGTGGCCTGACAAAATCCCTTTTCTGTTAGCGTTAACGCCAACGGAAAAATCAAATTGTATGCAGTTGACATATTTGCATCACGTGACATCGCGTAAGCAAACGTCAACTCCATACAATTTGACTTTTCCGTTGGCGTTACGCTACCTAACAGAAAGGGATTGTGGCTACAGACCCTGGTAATAAAAAACTTAAATGCGGGAGTAACAAATATATGTATATGTGTTTAGACAATTATAATAATTCAAATCATCAACTTCGCTGTCCAAGTTAGCATAATCCGTAAATATGCATATTTAATGAAAATATGACGTTTACAGAATATGTTAGATGAACGCCGTAAAAAGAACATATTTCTTGTATCATCATATCAACCTATTGCCGGCCACTGCTGCAGGCGTAGCATGACCACGCTATGTCTACGGAAGAATAGACATACTGACAAGAAGAATAGACAAACTGTACTGACTTGTCTATTCTATTTTTTTCTCTTTATTTAAATTAGGGACTTTTGTATGACAATACATGGCAGTCCCATCGTACCTTTTCACAAGACTACAACAGGGAAAAATAAACTAAATATCTAACTAAAATAATAAACTAAGCAGATATAACACGTAAACTAACAAATCTAAACAATCTTTTAGCGGCATCTGACATTGGATTTGACAAAATTTCGTGAAACAATCCTAAATTCTGGCGTCAGTATGTCTATGATTCTTCCGTAGACATAGGTGGTCATGCTACGCGTGCTGAACGTAGGCCTACAACAGAGATTGCCTACCAACCCTGCCTTGAGCAGCCCATTTACATCCGAGCCCAAATAATGTTCACTAATTAAATTTTAGAGATTATAAACATTTTTATTACTTTTTCGTTTATTTACAGATACGCCGATACCGACTACGAAGCAACTGAAGTGCCTACTAAAGAAGAAGTCCCAACATCTAGTGCTATCAATGAATAAGAATTCAATATGAACCTTAATTCCATCAACATGTAGACTAGTTTTCGTAGCACTGAATATTGTATACCGTAGCACGTAGTTCATTGTTAGGGTATCTTGCTCTAGTCCGTTGCTGTTACGCTTAGGGCGGCCTTTTCAATCCTCAGCTAACTGTACTTTATCGTAGGAATAAATATGGCGGTTTGACAGCTGTCAATGTCATATTTATCTTTATATAAAGGACATGTTTCATACTGGGCCCAGTCTATGTACACCACTTCAAAAAAAAGAGAAAAATCCGTAGAATCCGGGAAAAATACAGATAATTCATTTAAATGTTTACTGTTGTGGTAGTAAATTGATAATTTAACAATAATTTTTATGGGTTTCAACATGGCGTCACTCAGATTTAGCTACTCTATAAACCATAGATCGACCGTTGATCATAGAAAGAGAACTGTCAGCTGTCAGTGTCACAACAGTCTCACTTCAGTCACTTTCGTCTCGTTTTGTTTCTAGTTTCTAGAGTACTTTATAACAACCTCCCTTTCGTGTTTTTTTTAATTTAACACCGTTTCTTTCTCATCTGTTTACCTGCCTATCTACAAATCGACGCAGGAAATCAGAATTATAAATGATGATGATTATAAATGTCAAACGTCATTAATCAATCAAAATGACAGCTTACCGCCATGGCTGCTGTTTGTTGTGTGTTGCAATTTCAAGTGCTATTTATTGTGTTCTACCTGCTCACAAAGCTATTTTAAATTAATTGGACAATTGAGAACTATTTAAAATGTGTTTCCCTATTATTAAGTATGGTGTACAAGGACTGGGCCCAGGCTCCATACATTTTGAAACAACTCCTTTATTCATTAATTTATTGAACATAAAACAGAATATAGACAACACACTGCATAAGTAACACTGAGTATTTAAGATTAGATTATAGACTGTATTCCTAAATACACATTGTGTACACAGCATGACTTTATATAAAAAAAAGTAAATAAGAATTAACTAATTTATGTGGATATCAATCTGACTAAACATACATACAAACCTGCAGAACAATTTGTGCATAACATTTTACAGTTTTACATAAATAAATATAATAATATGTTTATCTGACTATTTGAAAAATCAGCCTTAAGAAAAAAACAATATTATAAGCACTGTTAGTCATTGTCGATAATCTAGATAACAATGTTTCACCTCACATTTTCGCTGTCTAATCTGTTATTATCATCATCATCATCATTTCAACCGAAAGACGTCCACTGCTGGACATAGGCCTCCCCCAAGGGGGGGGGGGGTTTGTCATAATCGCCACGCTTGGCAGGATGGTGCTATTCTTTACGTCCGACACCATACGGACAGTCTAATCTGTGCCATTAATTAAACAAATTCAAAATTACTTTTTAGTATTGCCCGTAGAAAAATGGACCACTCTCTAGAAAGAGATAAATCTAGTGCGCGGTCAGTATTTGTCGCTTTTCTGTAGAGAGACAGATAATGGCCGCACTGTCGCTTTGTTTCTCTTACACTGTTTGAGCCACAGCAGTGTAGAGAACTCTCAGTCCATTAATTATGTATATCCTGCTGCCTCAAACTGAGCCACTGAGAGTAAACGTAAAGTATTCGCGTCGAACCGTTTTTACAAATCATAATCATAATCATTTCATTTATAATAATCATCATAATCATTTATTTTTTTGCAATGAATGCGGGTACAAAATAAGGTGTAGACATTGAAAAAAAATAGTTCCAACACATTCTACCTTACGGCACGCAAAAGTAAAAAATAAAATAAAATAAATATTTTTCCATACACCAAATAAACAAAAATATGTACACAAGTGGATCTACTTCTACAACCTTCCTACTTAAACTAAACATCTAAAACAACAATCTTAATTCTACGTTTTGCAGTTGATTGAATAAATGGATTAACTTACATTAGTATTAACAATAATAATAATAAACAAGGATGTAATAAGATTTTAATAAAATTTGAAACAAAACAATAAATTAATGCAACATTATAAACTCTTATCACTTAAAAAATCTTGTACAGAATAGTAGCATTTATCTATGAGTAAGGATGTTAGCCTCTTTTTGAAAATATTAAATGTTTCTTCTTTGTAAGCCTGCGGTATTTTATTATAAATAACGGGCCCCATTGATAGCAGGCTTTTTCTCAACAATGCTGTTTTGTGCCTACCTGTGAACATTAGATTTTTATATTGAGACCTAAACGTACCCGGACGTGTTCTAATATCGTCCATTAAGGTGAAAAGGTGTAAGTTTGTTCTAACAAATAGTGCAACTTCAAGTATGTACAAAGACGGAAGGGTGAGTAATTTTAGAGACTTGAACACAGGTGCACAACTGTCGGTATTTTTAAGACTAGTCATTGATCTTATGCAGCGTTTTTGGGCTTTGAATATCCTCTCCCTCTCAGTACTGTTACCCCAGAATATGACTCCGAATCTTAAAACTGACGCAACTAGACCGTGATAAGCTTCCAGCACGGTGCGGATGTTTACTTTTTTTGTCAGGTTATAGAGTACGTACGCAGACTTACTTAACCTCTTACATACATCTTCTGCATGAGGTTTCCAGGTCAGTTTATTGTCAATTATAATTCCAAGGAATTTCGTAACGTTAGTCGATTCCACTTTTTGTCCATTATATTCAATATTATAATTTTCTGGTCCTAGACGCTGATGAAAATGCATAACTTTTGTTTTTTTAATATTTATAATTAGATTGTTTCTATTGAGCCAATTTATTATGCTTTGTAGTGTATTATTAATGTCAGCTTCATAATTATTTTTATCTTTGTTACAACATTTTACTATTGCCGTACTGTCGTCAGCAAATAGTACCATAGGCTGTTGAATTTGGCGAGGCAAGTCGTTGATATATAAAAGAAACAGTAGGGGTCCAAGTACACTACCTTGCGGCACGCCATACCTGACTTCTCTATAGCCGGATAGATATTTATGTTCTCGTTTTGTTTTCACACATATCCTTGATATTTCTGTAAATTGCTTTCGATTAGTAAGGTATGACTTTATTAGATTTAAGACATTTCCTCTGATGCCGTACGTGTAAAGTTTGTTTATGAGGGCGTCATGGTTTACATAATCGAACGCTTTCGTCATATCAGTATATATAGCACATACAGGCATTTTATTGTCTACACTTGGCATTACATTATTTATTAGATCGTATATTGCCATATTAATATTTTTATGTTTTCTGAAACCCTTTTGTTCGTCACATAAGATTTTATTTTTAGCTAAGAACTTATACACTGTTTCAGATATAATTTTTTCAAAAACTTTGGAAAACACTGGAATTAACGCTACTGGCCTGTAATTAGCCATGTCTTCTTTGCTATTTTTTTTATGAAGAGGTTTTATAATTACTTTTTTCAGACTATTGGGAAAGGTACCTGAGCTAATACTTGTGTTCATGATATGACTTAGTGGAACGGCAATTATATCAGCCACAAATTTAACCACAGAAGTTGTTACGCCGTCATAACCATGACTTTTTTTATTTTTTAACATTTTTATTGCTCTAGCTATATCCTGTGGAACTACTGGCGGCATGAACATTGAATTAGGGTTATTGGCTATACTAGTGATATTATCCAATTCTGTTTTCCCCTTTGATACATCCTGTACTTGGTCTACAAAGAAGTTATTAAAGGATTCAGCAATTTCCTGAGGGTCCTTAATTATAGAATTTTGTCTGTTGATTTGTAAGATAGGATCTTTAGTGAATGTAGTGTTGTTAATAATTTGCCATGCTGCTTTAGTCTTATTCTCAGAGTTATTTATAATATAGTTGTTTTGAGCTTTTTGAGTAAGTCTAATAATTTTTTTGAGTCTCTGTGAATAAGTTTTGAAAATATTTTTATTTTTACGCGTAGGAGATAATCTGTACTTCCACAGTAAGCTTCTTTGTTGGCGACTACAAATTCTTATACCCCGAGAAATCCACTTGATCTTTTTGTCTGTAATGGAAATACCACTCTATCATAATGCATGTAGCAGCAGCGGTGAGATTTTGTGAAAACTTTGTGTTGTATAGGTATAGTGTTGAGGAATTTCAATAAGAAACGATGCGTTTCTTATTGAAATTTTTTTTACAACATTCAAGGAAGGGCGAGTGGGCACAATATTTGTGCTAAAAACCAATTACGGTCGAGAGATAGGTATGACGTAGCGTATCGTATCGTTAATTATCTCCCCGTGGACGTCTTTCGGCTGAAATGATGATGATGATGATGATAGAGAAGCACAGTTTATCATCTCCCTAGCCTTTACCCAACTATATTGTGGTCGGCTTCCAGTCTAACCGGAAGCAGCTGAATAGAGCGTCTGCCTATCTGAACCCCACAAATAAGTTACTGAGTAACACAATTGGTAAAACTGGTTGTGAGACTTTCTGGCTTCTGACTAAGAAGTTTATAGATTTGTTTTTGCAGTGTTACCCAGTTGCTGGGTAACACGAGACCCCAAGGTAAGACTGTTTGTCAGACTTCGCACTCATTAGCTACTGAACTCTATTAGATAAACCATAACCACAGTATAAATATTAGTACTACCTACTACAGTAGCGATACGCTCCACCTCCCTCCGAAACTGTTCCTCACCTCTTTCCGCGTCGAACGTCTGGTACTGGGAACTGCTTTTAGCGGCGCGTAGACACGCACACACCCGCACGTATTTGTACAGTCTGTTATTTTGATAGTAGGGTAGGCAATTCTATCGTTTCGTTTCTATGGAGTGTAGTGGGTGTGCTTTTCTAGGGTACACTACATAAATACGAAAATCTTTATTCCGAAAGTCAGAAATACGAATTTCAAAATACCGATTTTCATAATTTCGAATAGTTCAAAATTCCTAATATGGCAACTCCGATTTATCATACATCCTATTTTTATATTACTAAAATTTCAAAATTCCGAACGTTTATAATTACTGTTCTCAAAATACCGAGTTTCAAAAGATCGAATAACAAAAAGTCCGACATAATGAAAATTCCGAACATCAAAAATACGAATTCCGATTATTAAAATTCCGATTATTAAAATTCCGATTATCTTTATCGATATCGTGCAATCGTTTATCGTGCAAGCAAGCATGCAGCATGCAAGTAAGCATGCAGCGTGCAAGCAAGCATGCAGCATGCAAGCAAGCAAGCATGCATCATGCAAGCGAGCATGCAAGCAAACATGCAACATGCAGCAGGCATGGTTTCTGTCACGGCTACGGCGTTGCGGGGCTCCGGCGGTACCACGCGAGCTTATCGTCGCAGATGGTATTCACGCTCACCACCGCAGCTTCGGCTTACTGGCCGGCTTCGCCGGCCAGCCTCAACCGCGGCGGCGGGCGTTAAAACCACCTGCTCCTCAGCTCGCTGGCCGCCTCGCCCCTCCGCGCCTACGCGAATTTAAATTACACTCTAGGGGTAGGGCAGACAAGACTACGTGGAGTCGGTTTCACAGCAATTCATTTCTGTCATTAACTTTTGTAGCACAACATATTGACTTTTTAAGATTATTTTTGTTATTGTCTTCTTTTTTAAACCTATATATTTTTGTTGAAATAAATTCCATAGAAAAATACACCGAATAAACAACATTTGTTAAAAAGTAATTCTACTGTTTGATAAGTTTGTTAAACAAAAAAATTTGATTAAAAATTCTTTGAATTGTGTTTCTGTGAAATATGTTTCATTCAAGTAAATAGTCTATAAAACAATAATAGTCGAAATAAAAATACAAGAACCAAATATTATATGAAACATTTTCTGGGAAACGAAATTCTATGAAATTTCTGTCTGCTAAACAAGGGGACACCATTTTGAATATAATATATGCGTAGCTGAATTGAATCAGAATCCTAATTTTAACAGTTTATTCGGAATATTGAAATTCGGAATTTCGTTTTTCGGACCGAGAACTCATCGAGCATTTGTTTCTTCGAACATATGAAAATCGGAAAACAAACAAATCGGATTTACGACATTCGGTAAAAAAACTTTCGTGATTTTAAATAATAGAGATTATAATTTTTAGGTATTATGAAATTCGGACTTTTGAAAATCGGAATATCGAAATTCGGAATAAAATATTTCGGAATATTTGGGTGTTCCCGCTTTTCTAACTACCCTGAATTTTTTTCAAATTCAGGATCATATCAGGGCCGTAGTAGTCACTATTCACACTCACGTTTAGGCTAAGAACTCACGATGCGGTTTTCGCCCGCGCCCGCGCCCCCAGCGGGAGCCGAATACACCGCACACACCGCGGGCGTAAACCGCGTCGTGAAATGTGCTTTTGTTTTTTACATATATATCTGCATTCTACAGAAGCTGCGGGTCCGCAACCGCAGCCGGACGCGGGTGAAAACCGCATCGTAAGTTCTTAGCCTTAGGGGCTTTTTGCAAAGCCTTTCGGGGCCCAATCATGGCGCACACTATCAAATGCTAAAGGTTATTCTGATGATGAGAAAGCACTTATGACAATGTCAAGGGGCGACCGCGTGTGGGGCACGCGGTCGACCAGGAGAACTAATTGTTGAAGATAAATTATACTCTGAAGATCATGAATAGTAATACACTTTTAATCGAGTTAAAACAATATTGGAGTAGGCACAATAGGTAGGATGGTGGTTAAGTCGCTGGACACACAGAAAGACTTAAGATGAGGACGGGGCGCGGAGATATGTCTCTTCCGCGTCCCTTTCATGCAAAATGTATAGAAGCGTCGTGACGTAATACATATAGAAAAGACAGGGCGCGGACACGACGCTTACTCGTCTGCGCCCTATTGTAAAACCATATACGGGGAATGGGCGCGAATGCTCGAGGGGCGGGCGAGAACGCGGGTGCGGGCGGGGTGGTGGGCCGCAGGAGCTGGGAATTGCGCGGTGCGCGCGTCGCTGTGTCACACACAACTACCTGCGTAATCTCTCGTGTCACGTCCCGTCGTAGCAGCATCACGTCCGTGCCTCGTCTTGATGGCGCCCCGTCTTCTACTTACGTCTTTTCTGTGTGTCCAGCGCTTTAGGGCTCAGTCGATAGATGGGCGTTGTTCTCCGAAACGTGGTCAGAAGTCCGGTGAGACACTTAACTCATCTGCTTCGGGCCAGGAAGGAAAGCGAGACTTTAGCGTGCCCAGGCTAATATTGGCTCATCATGGGGTGCTGGCTTGAGGATGTGCGGAGAGCGAAAAGCACAGCCACTCGTGGTGTGGCGCGTCCCAACAACTCTTGATGAGAAATCAGGCAGGTTAATCATCATCTGCCTAGCCTTTTCCCAACGATATCAGGGTCGGCTTAGTCTAACCCACGGAATAGAAAAAGAACAAGAAGAAGTGCCCACGCAGCTACCCCGTGCATGTCACAATTATGCGGAAAATAAGTAGAATAATAACAACCTTCGTCAGTTGTAATAAGTCTTCATATTGTTTGAACAACAAATGAGTTTTCTGTCAAAGTTGGAATTTGTTTTTTTAACCGACTTCAAAAAGGAGGAGGTTATCAATTCGAATGTTTATATATTTTTTTTCTTTTTTTTTATGTACGTTCGGGCATAACTCTGTCATATATAGACGGATTTGCAAAATTCTTTTTTGTTCGAAAGGGGTTTATTCCGAAATGGTCCCATATAAATTTTATCAAAATTAATACAGCCCTTTTTGAGAAAATCAACAAATTCCCAAATAAATTACTTAGACGACGTTTTAGTTTCTTCAATCTTTGGAGGACTTACAATCTCTTTTAAGTATGTCGCCATTTCTTAATGGATTTGGATGTTAGGGCAACACTAAAAAGCGAAAAATAAAAAGTTTTTTCAAAAAAAGAAAACCGCCTTCAAAAACTAAAAAGTGATAAATAACTTTAGCACAGAACACACATTACTTTACTTTCGGAAGTCGGTGGCAATACAAAACAACAAATACAAAGCCACCGCCACCGACTTCCGAAAGTAAAGTAATGTGTGTTCTGTGCTAAAGTTATTTATCACTTTTTAGTTTTTGAAGGCGGTTCTCTTTTTTTTGAAAAAACTTTTTTTTATGCCGTGGTCAAGTCAGATGCAGCTTATGCAGCAGAAAACCAGTGTTTTACATTGGCAGAATAATGAACTTAAAATTAATAACCGTGCACGCACTGCGTCGCAGCTTCTTTTCTGTAGACTGAATATAGACTCTCATACAGCTACTTTTCACTTTTTATCAGGGACACTACGACTAGGTGCCCGGCCATCCTGACAACTAAATGAACGATCACCCTTAAAATGTTTTTTTTTTTCTTTACTAGAATACGATGGAAGCAATTGTTTGAGAATACGAAGCAAATAAAAGCAATAGGGAAGCAATTTTTGAGCATAAATTCAACGTTAAGTAACACATAGACTACATAGTGACCGTTCATTCTGACGGAGACTTTTCACTTTACCAAGGGTACAGGGAATAGACATAGCAACTTATCTATGTAAAGGCAGTTTTTGGAATGAACACTTTTTGAAAGATAAGGTCCTCTTGGTTTGCACTAAGTTTTTTGACGAACAGATTGCCGATGCATTTTCAGTAACATCTACAGCTTTAATGAAATATTCGTTACTGATGCTCAAAATAGCCATGAGTATTTAGACAGAAAACTTAGTTGGACTAAGTTAAATAAAAACTACCTCAAACTAGACTTGAATCGTACAGGGATGCACACTTTTTAATTTAGTTTGGTTTCATACTTTCTAGATGTATCTGCAAAAATGTTGTTATTTTTAAATCGTGCAACACTATAGATTTCCGATTTCCGTATGTAATGACACCATTTTTTTAAATAGTGTATATTCATGTTTTAATGTTATTAGCTTCTAATGAATTAAATAAATTATTTAACACATTGCTCTGTTTTTCATTTTCAGTAATATCAAGAGGTTTCATTAGTATTATTGTATTTATTTCATGAAAAAAAAAAAATAATAGTATTTTCAACTTTGCTTTAACCCAGTACGTATGAATCATTGATCTGACTTCATTGCCTTGACTTTTCAACTTTGCCTCTGACTGGTCAACTTTGCCTCTAACTCTCCATCTTTGCCTTTGCGTCAATTTCGTCTTAAATTACTGGATTTAGTTATAATTTCCATAAATTATAAAACTTTAGGAATAAGGCGAACATTATACAAGATTTGACTACATTTTGCTAAACAAAGCGGTATAGTTAGAGAGCAGGAATTAAACGTACCTATTTTACAGTCTAAAACTCAAGAAATATATATTTTTTTGTAATTATTTCGTTGAGTAAATGACTCGCTGTTGATTTACATGGATTCTATATGTAAATTCATTACAAGTTAATTTGCTCATATTTATGATCGATACGGTTTTTATTGTTTGTTATGGGTTCTATGTGATTGGACCTCAAAAGCAATTTCCTAGTGGGATAACTCTGGTACTATTTCAAAATCCGTACTATAACTTGAGTAGGACAGGTTTTATGAGATTATAAATAAAGTTTATTTTAAAAGCAAACCATTTATCCCTAGAATTCGGCAGATAAACAAGTCTGTTACCATTAGTTACCATCCTATCAAACAAATAGTTGTCAACACGTCATTGGGACCCATACTTTGACTTTTTCATACAAATAGTTATCCGTTATAGTTGTCCGTATCCACAGACCTTCTCATCGATAGATATCGTGTGCCGGGACGGGAATTGGGACGTTTTAACCACAGACAGATAGGTTTTTCTATTACCAGTATGTCAAAATTGGAGATATAATAGGTAATTAGGTTTGGCCGTAAATGGGTTATGGCGGTTCGATTGGCAGTCGCTCCATGTAAAATACTGATATTCAGCTGCATTCGGTTAGACTGAAAGCCGACCCCAATATAGTTGAGAAAAGGCTAGGCAGGTGATGATAAATATAATTATATTTAACATCGTCTTATGTTTCACTTATTACCAAATATAGTAAAATATAGTCAATATAGTAAATGATTACCAAAATTAAAACCGCATTTTAATGCGAAATTATAACCAAAGTTTTAAATGCTCACCAAATTGTGTTTCCTAAAGTATTGTAGAATTGTATGAGTTTGACTGTAAAAAAGCGACTTGGTTCTGGCGTATGGGGTCACAGTTCTAACCTAACCATGTCGGATTCGCCCCAGGGGGTCTTAAGGGTCAAAAAGATTTTACCAAAAAAAAATACACTTTACACTTACCTTTACCTTTTAACTTACACTTATACTTTAGGATCTTAATCCTAAAGTATTTTTGGTGGTCATTATATTTATTGCCTTTAACATCATTAAAACTGAGAACTTAGATATATCGTTAACCTTTTGACCGCCACAGTCATCTATAGATGACAAACCAAAATGTGCCCAGCACGCCACGGTCACGACTACATGACAGATTTGTAGGTATACATAATTCGTAACATGGCGCCGAGGGAACTTTTTTGCTATTTTCACTTGGCGGCAGTGGCGTACTTTCCATTAAAGCCGAGAAGCCTGGCTTGCAATCAATAACGTGAGAAAATTAAAAAAAAAAACAAGAAAAGCACAAAGATGTAATACCTACGTCTAAATAGGTTTTGAATATATCGTGTTTTTATTCTTAAATCAGTCGGGCTTGCCCTAACTTTGACCCCTAGACACGCCACTGCTTAGCGGTAAGTCGCTGGGTAAGCGGTCGGTGTGTCAAGAAATAATAATATTATCCTTAAGGGCGCGTATTCGATTTAGCGCAACTCAAAATCACGTCTGCTTTAAATGATTGCTAGAACATCGTAGAAAGAAGAAAGAAAGAAAGAAAAGCCATTTATTCACGCGAAAACGCGTAGCAGCATTGATGCACACGAGTAAAATACAATGTTCTGTTTTTGTGCGTGAATGCGGAAGTACGCACGAATCATTGAAATTGATCGACAAACGATTGCGCGCGAGGTTTTATAGTGTTTTTTAAAATAATTGTCTAAAATACACGAGTTCGTATAACGGACTGAAAATATTCTGTATATTAAGCATAACCTTTATTTTCATAAAATAAATATATCAGTTATGTTTTTATTCAAATACTGGTGAAAAAAAATTGTCAAAGTGAACTGATTTTGTACTTTTTTAATATTGTTTTTTAATATATAATAGTGATATTTTCGTAATTTTGGGCTGTTGTACTCTTTAAGACTGTATATTCTGTTGGAAAAACGCATAAAACATAATATTTTGGCAGACAGTAATGGTTGTATATATCCTGAAAGTTAACTCTGACGTCTATTTTCATAAAACGCTATGAAGAGATTGTCTTCGCTTTAAAAAACCATCGTCAAAAATTATACTTTTACTCTGTAGCAGTCTAAATCAAGATTTAATCTTTCTAAAACCGTAATTTTCTTCTAATAATCTGCTCACAACATTACGATATTGCTCTGGGAAAAACCGCGAAATCATGAAGTTTTTGTCATGAATCGAATACACGCTCTTAAAGTAAAATTTCTGAATATTGGAAATAGGAAGGACTTAAGGAATTTCGAAAGACTGGGTGTTTCCAATGAAACATAATTAACTTTACATTCGTTTTATTACATTATGGAATAATAAATAAACCCCCCCATGTATATACCGACCTATCACCGAGACACGTTTCTCCTGCCTGCGGACTATCGCCGTCCTTTTCTAGCTGGGTATTTGCGTATAGTGTTGTCTTGCTCTGGTAGAACTTTGAGGGTTGAAAATATCTGATTGACGATAAATGCATTTTTAATTGATACTAATTTGATGAGAATTTGCGTTATACTTTTTTTATTAATTCGATTTTCACTACAAAAGAAAAGCAAGATGAGAATGCATAGATTTTCAATTAAATGCAAAATTACCGCTATCCTAGATTTACAATTTCAATTTTCAATTTTGCTTTTTTGGACTTTCCCAAACTTTAAAGATTCCAAATAAATTTGATTGAGAAGTTTCATACACAATGCGACGCTATACCCAGCCAGTCGAGACGAAGACTTTCAACCATTGAGCATAATTCCTGCACTATTTATAATCATCCCATCATGGTCTTACTGAATTACCATAGCCATTAACCGCTGGCGTCTAAGCAAAACAAATTTTAATTAAAGCATTATCATGCGGTTTTCGAACGTCAGCCGCCATTTTTAACTGTCAAAATTTTGGCGTGATCGTATAAAATTTTTAAAACGTCCAATATTTTTTTTTGTAAATAATGAGTTAACTTTTATTTATTTAATAAGGTTCGTTATATATTTTTGTACTATTAGTTAGTTCAAGATCAACGTTAAAATCGGTAGAATTTTTACTATCTACTCAGCCATTTAAGTAGAAGAAACCACTTCCGATATAACTTCTTTACGAAATACCAGGTTCGTTAGCTACAAACCTTCACACAGACAATCTAATTAAATTAAAAATCAATTTCAATCTCATCCAATATCAACCGCCATATTGAAAGTTCGTTCGAAAACCGCCAAAACCTTATACCACTCCAAAACATGTCTACATTAATAAGATACAGCGAAAAAATGAAAAAATATTCCCGCATGTATATATTTGGATTTAACTTTGGGGTAACTAAATTCTATATACACAATAATAACTCAGCACGGACAATTTCACCGGAAGTCTCCCAAACAATATCTTCTTATCTTAATTAAATATAAAACAGTACTAAACAGAAAACGTGAAATAATAACAACATGACTGAAGTATTTCTTTTCAAAATGTACATATAATATACTTACAGACAAAAACAAATATTTACGTACGCACTAGTTACATTTATTTATCGAAGTCATTGACCTCTTTAAGACAATTTGAATCAATGACTTCGATAAATTCTAGTTTCCCCATTCTTGTATTCACTTCCATTTTAGGAATCTATAAGTTTCAAATTTACACTAAGAGAACTTAAATTAATTCGACACTGGAAGAAAATTGGAACGGTATTCACAAAGTTGGGATTGCGTTGGTGAAATTATTTTCTAATTTACTTAATGCTCTTCTAGTTTTAGGCATAGACAATGACAGTTCGATGTAAAAAACAAAACGTATTTGAATTCATTGATGACGTTAGGGAGGGACTCAAAGTAACGCAGAACGAAAACAAAATTATAACCATGCTATGAGCCATCAAAATAACCATGATTTTGTATTCATAGTTAATTGGTTAGTAGATGCCAATAACCAGTAATTAAAATACATAACTTTACTAAAAAAACACTTAATTTTAGACATGAAAACAAGATAAATTAATTAACTGTAAAATTAGATATTAAGTTGCTTTGAAATCAATAAATAGTAATCAATTAATAGTTTGCTATAGCCATACAAAATCTCAGCTCAAAGGTATGTCAATTGATTGGTGATGTCAAGTACAGAGGCCAGCACAACATGCCACCCTAATCGTTCAAATTTCTTTGATAGTTTTTCAACTTAATTACTAAAGGATAAGGTTCATGTTCAGTTGTGAAAATTTGACGGTACGGGATAGCTAGATGTGCTGGGCTCTGTGCCCAATTACAGTGCACATTCTAGCATATTCAATAAACTTGAAATTTAAACACATCCAATTCCTACAAAAGAAAGTAATCAAAAACATGAACCTGAGAAAGATAAAAACAAAAGTGAAGATTATAAGACATTCAATTTTACAACTAAACCCCAACTTTGAGGAAACAATTCATAATTTACTTACATTCATTGTGATATATGAAAAACAGTGAGAGCCAAAGTGTCCTGCGTTAGACTTATACAATAAGAAAAAATGCTAACACTTAAATAACATGTCGTATAAACTTAGGCATTACTTAACAAGTACCGCTTACACCGATTATTGTGGGAATTATGAAGATAACTTGCGTATTTTTTTTTGTAAGAACAACCATGTTATAAGTACGCATTGGGAATAGTCGAGGGGCAAAAGTCCTGCATTCTACAGGTTTCCTAGCATAGATATACAAACTGAAATTTTTACTTTATATAAAAAATGAATAAATACCTACGTTTAATTATCACTAAGGAAGCGTCATTTTGGAACGAATTTTATTAATTTAGTTTTTAAAAAATGTTTGCTTGCGATAACTAAGCGCTTTGAAGGACCCATGTCATGTTTTGTTTTTACTAATTAATATCTAGCTGACTGCACTTTCTCTACAAGTGAAAATTATATTCCATTCGAGAATGGAATTTCTAAATACGTCCATCGTTTTTGAGGTATGTATTTAGAGAAAGTATTATTCACTATAATTACTCCTTTTCACAACGCTAACAATTTACATCTTTAGGATTGAATTATATTGTTATCAATCAAAAAATGGAACTAACGTTACTTACTGAGTGACAAAGGCTTCAAAAAATTATAGTTTCGCGTAGGTATATGTACTATTAAGTCATCGAGATAATCAAAAATTAAGGAAAAGGAAAGTAAGTTTGTGGTTAGGACTGCTAGTCTGTTAGAAACTGTACGATCATCAATAGTTTAACACAGTCGTTGCCACACATTTGAATCGTGAAAACTGGATTTACAATCCACTACAAAAGTCAGTGGGATTTGAAAGAAACCTGAACCTAAATCTAAAGATCAATGCTCTAAAAAACTATATTCATTTGTCTATTTCTTAACTTTATAGGCCTTGGGCGTGATGAATTTGAATAATTGCTTTAATTCCTATGTTTCAAATTCCCACATTTTACTTTAATATCAAAATTTATGACATGGGAACTTCATTATTTTTCAAAAGTTAGTTTTTACGTATAAATAGATACGGTCTGATACACACACCTTTATGTAAAAGCCATTCAAAATAGCACGTGAATAAGGAAGAATATGAAATTGAGCTTCGTTACAGCCAAAATAAGGAATAGTAGGAGCCAAATTATCAATCCCAAAGCTTCGAATACGATCGATCAAATATCAATCGGCCACAAATGGCTCCTAGGCGGGGTATCGAAATTACAAAATGGAAAACTTTTAGGATAGAAACTAACCCATTAGAATATCTTTACAAATTCTTCGAAATGGGTTTTCGCAGCATTGGCGGTAAACCATTTAAAAAAATCACAAGTGTGAATTTCCGCATTCTTTTCATTGCGTTCCTACATTTCATACATTACCATGAATCGAACCACTACGCTCCTAGCCGCTATCAAATCGCACGATCCTTTATAAACATTACTTTATGACACCTTCTAATAAATTACCATTATCATATTTCTATAGAAATGGTAAGAAATTCTAATGTTTCTACTCAAAATTTTTGAGAAGCTTCTATGGATTGGCCACGAACCGAATATAGGTTTTAATGAACTGTTGGATTTTACCAAAGTCAAGTAGTAGACAATATAACTAGCCTAACATACTTACTTCATAAAGATCTTACAAATTATTTTCCCTTGAACATGAACATTGAAACTATTTTCACCAGAAGCCAGTCTACTAATTGAATTGGTAAACGTGTTGTTAAGGCCACCCATTGATCGCTAACTCAAATTTTACTTAATTTGTCATATAATATAGAAGATTGAAGATGCAAAATGTACATTACAAGTAGACAATCAATTAGAAGATGCCACAATTACACTTCATAAATATTTTCGCTAAATCATTTGTTTAACAATTTTATCTTGGAATCTTTATTTTACATGGGTGCCTAAATATATATATATATTATATTATATATTCTTGCGTTTAAGAACAACTCTATGTATTTAGCAAGTGTTCAAAGTGTTATGTTAATTACATAATATATCAATATAAACGAACAATTGTGTTAAAACTGGATAACTAATTCTCAAAACAAACATAAGAGTTGTTCTTTAAAACGAATGCATTTGACTAGTTCATAAACTTCTATTTATTATTGAGCCATCAGAAATCCTAATTGCGATCTTGGAGAAATATCACGCGTCCGCTAAACGATGTTTTTCTCAACATTGCTAAAACATCAGAATGCATATCAAGAAGAACAGAAAGCATTTCAATCAAATAAATAAGGTACAAAGCATTTGCTTTTTCGGCAGTCGTTGCCTTAAAATTAATAAACTTTGACGTGTCAGTTAAGTGCTGTTGAAATATTTTTTCTTCTTGTGTCTTAAAACCGTTCGTCTTAATTGAGTCATTTAATATTATAGTTTTAATATATTTTAACAGTTATATGGAAATACAGATTCTTTAATCAACATTTCTGATGAGGACCAACAAATCCATAAGCCAGACGATGATTAGTTTAAGGAAGAAATGACGTTTCATGGAAGCATGACAATTAAATTAATCGAAGACTTGGGAAATTATTGGCACAATAACTGACTTTAAAAATATAATTTCAAGACTTTTACATGAATATCAATACATTTTGCTATTGTTGTTAAAACTAGGCGACAACAGATTTGAATTCATTAGATATTGAGCTGTTAAGGGTACAAAATTATTGGAATCACTATTACTTATAACGATCCGTAACTAACAGCCTAGCGCTTGGGAAGTAGTAGAGATACACTGTGTTATGGAAATATGGTTATTAATAATGTTTTATATAACGTTCAAGATAATATTTTTATAACCAATGCGTGTAAAGTACCTACTTAGGAACAGATTTTAACATTTTTTTACACAGGAGACAGTTGCTGTTACTATTTTACAATAATAGACCTATTTTATATCTTAACTTTTATACATGAAAGACAATAGGGAAGTATAATATAGGAATTGTAACGTTAAGTTTCAGTACTGGCCATACATGATACACGTCATATTTTCAAAGAATCCACGTCGATCATCGCAACAATCACAATATACATTTTTACACAACACAGTGTAAATCCCGAAGCAAATATAACAGCCCCGTAAAAGCTTATTTTTAAAGAGAAAAATATATTACCTAAATTATTTGCCCGTGTACTTAACAATTATCTATTGGTGTCAATGTTGAATTGGCGGGAGTCGCCATCTTGTAACAAATGCCAAATGCCATAATTTGTTTGTTTATCGTGGCGTGATTGGAAGCTTGAAACGAAGGGGCGTTAACGAGGATAGCTTCGTTTGCAGATGACATCAGGCTATAGCTAAAAGTCGAGCTGCCCTCGTTAACAGTTCTAGAACACGTCGCCAAACGTTACGCAACACGTTGGAGCGTGAAAACAAAAATCTCCATAGGAAGAACACGGTGGCCACTTGACTTAGAATGTGGACTATGTGTAATCTGCAACCAAAATCATATTGTTAAATAAATCAAAAATGCCGTCATCTCTTCAATAGCTCAATTTTACTTTAGTATAAGGCTGATATCTGGGGTCTGTCAATCTGAAAGTTGTCCGAAATATTGTAATTTTTGACTATTTATTTCAAAACATAAAACATAAAAAAAACAAACTCCAAAAACTTCCATCTTATATAATATAGGTAAAAAATCCTTGAAATCACGTTAAATATTATATTATTATAAAGATTTACCTTCGCAGCACCGCCCTGGACTTAGGCAACGTGTCTGGGCTCTCCTTGAAGAGGAACCTCCTGATGCCGAGCACATACGACTCGATGTACGCGTCCCAGTCAATATTCCGCACGTTGAAATCAAAAGTCCTGATGAAAAGAACATTAATGTCAGAAGACTACGCTAAACCAACACAAAGAACTAAATCATTGGTACCCAACACCTTATAGACGTAACTTCTGCATATACTGAAGACGCAACATATACTCAGCACGATAAATTCGGACAACACAAAAGTTATACATCAGTCAGAAAAAGCACTATTAGTTTAACAAAAATCGTCATTCATCCTACCTGCGATCGTCAGGCGAAAGCGACGCGCATAGAGCCTGCACGTTATCATCGGCGAAGGCCCACTGGCGCGTAGTGAAGTACTCCAGACATGCAGCCGCTTTCTCCAACTTGTTTTGAACACGAACCATCCTGGAAAGGAAGTCGAATTGAAGATCATCATAATAGCGAACAATTTGTTTTTCAAGAGAACGTATTAATTCTGTAGCAAAGAAGTTCCCCATACAGAAAATAAGCTAAGTTAGTCAAAATTAACCTTTTACAATAGATTTATCTGTGGGTTATAAGCAGGTTAAAGTTTTTGAGATATCAGAGTATAAACGGCAACTGCTACATAAAATTACTGTTACACATTAAGCCACATTTACTTTGATTAAAAAAATTGCTTAAAGATTAATAGTTTCAGTAAAAACTGTAAACTGAATATTTCTCCTACTTAGATGATATTTTTGTTGACAAAACCAATTTAACGCACTCTGAACGGAAACAAGCATGCGTTTATTGCACGTTTACACCGTTTTGCTATGTCATTGAATGGAAAACAGCAAGTTGCTTTATAGGCTTACCCAGACGAGTGAAGACAATAGTTATGCCATGTATAATAAACATAGTTACTTCACGGTATAGCACACGATACATACATGGGTTTCTTGCCAGTGGCAGTAGCAATAAGATCCATGATGGCGGCGGGCGCGCGATGTTGCAACAGTGACAGCGTGCCATGCTTCAATCTATTGCTGGTTATGTCACCTCCAGGGTACCATAAGACTTCGTCTGCAAATAGAAAGGTTATTATTAGAATTACCTATTCAAGGTTCAAATGAGTTACTGAAAATGATACTTAAAATCGTGACTGACTCATAAGTCTGCCAGTTCCAGTCAAAAACTTTAAGTAGGTTCATAAAAAGCTTTGTCGTAGAATACTTAAAGAGAGGAATATGTTGGTGGATTTGGAGGGTCAGCGGAACAATTTGTGTTGCACAAAGTTGTGTGTTGCATGCGATTTTTAACTCTGTTTGTCTTGTTTTGAGGTTCCTTATCAATTAGTCAATGAACAGTGTTTCTGGTCTCGATCTGGTTGGTCTAGTTGAGATAACCAAGACTGATTTTCCAGTTGGTTACTGTAGACAATTGACATAGACTTTCTCCATCGCGGAGGTGACTGTTACTGGTTAAAACCACCGTTGGTGTTCCACTTCTGCCTATGGCCGGGGTAACGGGTATCGCATAAGCATTCAACGCTCCCATACAATTCAACCGCATCATCACTAAAGATTTAAAAATGAGTTGCGGTCAAACGCAGGCGTATAAGTAGGTATATAAAAAAAAAATATCGTTAACTTACTGAACGGATGTTTCCGCATATATTTGAAGCTGGTCTTAACAAATCGTTGCCATGTGATGGGGTTCTGCTGGCCGGTGCAACAGTTGTACACAACTACTCCCTCACCTCTGTAAATTTAAAAAAGATAATTTTATTAACAATAATCATTAGGGCACAAACTATAAAGATTACAGAAGGACCGCTCCCGCCATCTTGAAAATAATTACCTAAACTTGCCAGACTCAGTAGAGCTGCTACTATATTGACTCTGTAGGTTTTATTTGTGACTATATAAAATTTTGTAGACACTGGTTGGAACTCTTTGCAATTTTTATAACAAAATTTTCCATTTCGTCATGAAATGTCAATTACATTATTTATTCATTTTGACAACACGTGACAGTCGAGACTGAAGTCTGCTTGAAACTGCTTGAGAATGCCTATAACCGTAATGTCAATGTGTGCGTGCTAAAAATGGCGGTTTGTTCTGAGTGGTCTCTCTGCTCGGGCGCGCCGCAGCCTTACGTACTTTGAGATTAGGGTTATTTCTGTCAAAACAAAACCCTCGTCAAATTTTCTCCCATTTTCCGCAGTAAGTAATTGTTGTAATTTTGGATATTAAACGCTCATTAATTTTAAATCTATTTTAATCATCAGTTTTGGATGTACATTTCAACTGGACAGTAATCTATACTACGCATATGCGAATACATACATATATCTTATCTAAGCTGTGTGGTGCCGGCTGCGGATAGCACCACTCCATTTGTACCCGTGGGTGTCGTAGAAAGCGATAGACGGATATTGACCAGAGGATGGTCAGCAGCGTCCTTCTGAGTATCATAACTGCACCTAGTGCGATCGCCAACATGCATCTGCCAAGCATGGCGATTACGGCTGAACCTCTCTTGGGGAAGACCTATGCCTAGCAGTGCTCGTCTAAATGTGGACATGATGATGATAATGGTGATGAACCTATTCTAATAATTTAAAGAGGTAAAATTTGTTTGTATGTACGGGGTAATAGCCGGATTTTCTCATATAATTATACCTTAGTCCTACAGGCTATATTCACGAGGACGTATTCGCGGGCAAAGTGCTAGTGTTACATATTTGGAATCAGTTTGACGTAGGTAACCGTTTTAGTTATTGAGAGATTGTGGGTTAGCTCGATTTGGCAGAACTAAGCACACACATAACCAATATTCAGATAAATAAAACATGTTACTTAAAATCGTAAAAATAATAGGTTGGGTTTAAATTTGAACCTCAAAAAATAAAATAATGGAAGAACAGATGGTTTACGAAAAGCATCAGCAAACTTTAAACGTAGTCCTTTTATGCACAGTTTAAATGCAAACATAAAAGATGACGTGTTCATGACATTACACACAAGTGATAAGACAGCTGTTAGGCAGTCAAATGTGACAAAGTCCAATAGCAATAGATATTTTCGTAGTGCGATTGTGCGTTGGCTTAGTCATAAATTATATCCGTATCGTACTATATTGGATTTGTGAACCAATAAATCGTAATTAAGAAATCATTTTATAGCATTATTTTCGCCATCAACTTTTCGTCACCTACCAAAGCATAGCGCCCATATGTTTTATAAATAAACTAGCTGACCCGACAGACGTTGTCCTGTCCCGATCTATGGGGGATGAAAAAGGGGATGAAAAATAGATGTTGGCCTATTCTCAGACCTACCCAATATGCACACAAAATTTCATCAGAATCGGTCAAGCCGTTTCGGAGGAGTACGGGAACGAAAACTGTGACACGAGAATTTTATATATTAGATAGTCTGATTCTGATTCTAAAGATTTTGGGCTTTAGAACTAGCTGCGGCTCTTTATATTTACGCTTTAGGCTGTATTAAATTATTAGCGATTACCCTACACTTAGAATATTTTTGGTATATTGTAATTTTTTGCCAAAACTGTACGTTGATCAATAATGTTTATTATAAACTTAAATATTTCTCATGTAAGTGAATAAGTTTCTTATGGGAAATAAAGACATCTCAAACTCTTTAGTCTTTTAGTAATCATATTGCTGCATAAGTCTAGTAATTTTTACATCTTATATATAAAAATCTTCTGTGCGTGTGTATGAAAGTGAATTCCTCCTAAACGGCTGGACCGATTTAGATGATTTTTTTCGTGTGTGTTCCAGTGAATTCGAAAATGGTTTAGATTCACAATTGGACCCGGTTGGTGGCACTGCAGTCGAGTTATAGAACTTCTTAGATGTATGTCACCCTGGTACTAGGAGCGCATAACTGTCTCCCTGGTACTAGGGGCGCAAAACTGTCACCCTGGTACTAGGAGTGAATAACTGTCACCCTGGTACTAGGAGCGCATAACTGTCACCCTGGTAGTAGGAGTGAATAACTGTCACCCTGGTACAGTCAACAGTAAAAGTAGATGATCAAAATCAGAAATTCAATACTAATGAACGGAGTTCGCGTCAGAACTGTGTGGCGTCGAAGTGATTCAAAAGTATGCGTGTGACAATCACATACTTTTAATAAATAAACTAGTATTAAATTATATAAATTAGTGTTAGTAAATTAGTATTCAATTTCTGATTTTGATCATCTACATTTGCTGTTGACTGTACTAGGAACGCATAACTTATGCGCTAACTCGAGAACGGGAAGGTGGCTCTTCGCAGTGAAGAGGTATTTAAATTAATTGGTAGGTAGTTAATTGATTGGTAAGTAGGGTAGGTATGTAGGTAGGTAGGTAGATAGGGTACGTAGGTAGGTAGGTGGGGTAGGGTAGGCTAGACCTAGATTTTTGTAACAAATTTCAGGGCAGGACAAAGTCTGCCGGGCCCGCTAGTATAATATGTTTTTTTAATGTCATTGGATAGTAATCAAGCCGACAGCCCACCTGATGTTAAGTGGCATTTAAATATCGGCACTACCAGAAGCCTTACAGATGTCATTCGAAGAACAAAGTCTCCGACATCCATATCCATCAAACTGGAACATAGCCACGCTGCCTTGCGGTAGAAATAAAAATACCAAATACGCGGTAGATATAAGAATATTGCTGGCACCATAAATGCTTCTAGTTAACATTGCTATGAGCTTAGTCATTTCCACAAACATATCGTCGACCGTAGGTTCAATTGAGGTAAGGGACAAAATACCCAAAATGAGTTGAGTATACAGTTTTGTTTAGAATTTTTCGCTCTATCGAATCGTGTATATGAAAAAATTCTAGCTTAAGAAAAATGTCCCTTACCCTAATGATTTTTGGATTCAAATTTTGAATCAGCCCCATAATAACAATGTATCTGAAAAACTATGCAATATAGGAACTTGAAATGGTGTAATTATCGCCGCCAATCCACTTCAAATAAGGTAAGGGTCTTCCCAATCAACGAATTACCATTACATGGTTTATTTTTGAAGAAACAATAATAAAACTGGCCTTACACTAATGTCTTTGTTATCTCAAAAAATAAATATCATCCATACTTTAAATGGATTGCACGAGTTTTGACATAGTTGTCCCTTACCCCAAATTTCATTGTCATACTTCAAGCAGTGTCAACGTTACACCTATTTGAATCGAATTATATTTAGGTTCGGTGTCCGTTACACCAATTTACTCGTGAGAAGTAATGAATATTATCCCTGTTACCTTTATTTACACACATTTCTAAACTCATAACACAAGATAGCACGTACTTGCATTATTACCATCCCTTTCTATCTCATAAAGTTTTTCTGTGTGCGAAAGAGAGGATGATACTAATGCGAAAGCAGCGCGCAGGCATAAAAAAGTCGCTATCAGTGCGAGTTCACCTGTCGTTTGGTCGGGATTAATAGATAATAGATAATAATAATAGTCTTTTATCAGGCGGAAATAAGGTGCGCGCCTTCAACGGTGGGTCATGCCGGTTCTGATGTACTCTTTCGACATACTCAAATGGGCTCAAACTCGATGCCCTGGATAGAAGAGTCCGTACAGTGTTGACAACATATCGGATGCACCACCCACGGTCATCAGTGATGAGATTGTATCCCGCGGATGCGTTGAGGTCGTGGCTTCTTAAATGCTAAGAACCTCCACAACCGTGAGATATGCAATCTCAGGGAATATTCCCTAGAAGCCGACGTGGGAATGCACCGAAATGTAGTTGCAGTGGACAAGGGCCTCACCCCACTCTCCTTAGCTAAAGGGAACTGGTGCCAGCCTGTAGTGCTTGAGACTAATGATCGCGAGGAGGTTTGGAAGAGTAAGGAGTTTCACGGACGCTTTTCCGGGCCCTGAACGGGCCTGATCTGGATTTCTTAGCATCTGTGTCCTGGCTACGATTTGATAAGCTATTTGGAGAAACCGAAGGTTTTGTCGGTGCACTTATGGACGAAGTTATTTTGACAAATAACTACCAAAGATTTGTTGTGAAGGATGGATGGATTAAGTTTGTCTTTGACCGGGAAAATCAATCCGTCACATTATCTCTGAATGTTCTCGTCTTGCTAACGAAAAGTACTTGATTATCCATTAGCAACTTGCTCTGAACAACAACCTCCAAGAATCAGACGTACCGTACTATAGGTATGTGCCCGATCCAGTTCTTGAAAATAACAATGTCTCAGTGTACTGGGATCGATCCATTATCACTAACAGGACTATTGTAGCCAATAAGCCTGATGTAGTGGTGGTAGATCGATCGGGGAATGATTATTGACATAGCAGTTCCGCATGACGTGAACCTCGTGAAGGGCGAGAAAGATAAGCAAATCTTGACTTTGCCCGCGAGGTTGTCGTCATGTAGGATGTGGACTCAGCGATCATTGTGCCGATAGTTGTCACAGCCAATAGCATATTGGCTGCAACAGCGACTCCCCTTTTGAACTCCCCTTTTCAATTCTTTTCTGGGGGCACTACGGCCCTCGCCAAGACGATCCAAGCGTCTTTTCCATCTGTTTTTTAGAGCAGTTTTATTTTGCGCCATTTCTAAAAAGATAAAATAAAATCAGTATATGGCGGAAATTTTAGAGGTACCAGTTATTGACAACCAATCATGGACAGTATAATAATGGCCGGTTTAATTTTTAAAATATACAATATAGACACACATCACATCAATAATTTGACATCGTTAACATCCACCAAATACGATATAAAGGTATTAACCCAAAGAAACGCCGTTAATTAGGAAAATTGGCTATTACAATGTACAAACATTGCATGTAAGCGACACACAAAAAAACACACACACGGTTCTAATATATTTTCATGTCTCTTAAATAATTTCTTATAACGGTTTCCAAATTTAAGATATCCGTACGTCAAAAGTGTGTACTTCACTTTCTGACAAAAATCTCTTTATTACACTGTATTTTTGTCATAAATTTTTTCAACAAGTCCTTTACACTATTTTTTCATTAATAGATTGGATCCAACGTAGAGGTCAATTTAATGTAAAAAACGGGACTACAAGATACTTGGTCAGTAAGGGACATTACTAACAAAATACGTTGTTGTAAGGGACATCTATTTTCTTAAATAGCTAAATTATTTAAATAAATATTACACATGTAGATAGAGCACTAAAATACAAGATTATGTGTGAAATCAGACCCGGAAAAGGTTAATAACAAAAAAGTTATGGGCGATTTAGTCCGAAAAAAAACTTTGTCAGCCTCTCCTGAAAAATCGTATTTTGTCCCTTACCTCAATTGAACCTACGGTCGACGATATCATCATCATCAGCCGGCAGACGTATCCTCACGCTTGGTAAACATCTTGGGGATCGCAGTGATGTTGTTGAATACACGAAAGCCGCTGCTGCCCGAATTCCAAATTTACCCTTAAGCCCGGACTCCACCAAGGCGGATAGGAAAGGAGATGTCTCGAACAACCAATCGGCTTGCGTTATTTTCACATCTCACCGCTTAGTTTCAACGCAATACAGTGTCCCATTGGTTATTTACGAGACATCTCCCCTTCTCTCCGCTTCGATGGAGTCCGGGCGTTAGTCGTCTTCTACACCACCCTCAAGATGAAATGGCTGGGTGCTATTTTACCCCAGACACCCCACTATACATATGAATGCTTCATATTACTCACCGTCTCAAATGCGTCCTCCATGCGCATACAATCATTAAATTGATAACAGTATCGACAGGCACCAAGTCTGCAACTTTCGTTCCAGTTCCCAGCATCGTACGGAAGATTCCCTTGCCCACCGCTGCGATGATACCGTTGGGACCATTCCAATTGTCCACCCAACCTTTTACTGGCTCTCGGGCTGAAGAGAGCACTGGAAATAAAGAAACGTTTTTTAAAGCTTGTATAGTTGCTGTATTGATATTAATCAGTCATATATTTTCATTTATCTCAACATCATTGTGCAGGCATTGGATAATGAAATACACCACCTTAAATAGAAAAAGGTGTTCGAGGTAAAACATTCCTGAATTACAATTAACCGGCTCTGTTATATACGATATGTTTTTTAACAAAAGTAAAGGTCAAGAATTAAAATAGACTAAAATTGCACTTCTGAGTCTTCATTCAGGCCAATAGATGTCCTAAAGATGGTTAGTTATTGGAGTGACTAGAAATTATTTGTTTGTTAAGTAGCTGACTAAGTACTTGAGAATAGTTTATGAATGTCAACACTCGGTGTTGTGCCGAGATTTGAAAATCCAACAGAGCTATAATACTTATACAGTACATTTACTCAAAAAACTACTACTCGCTACTATTTACTCGTTTTTATTTTATTTAAAATGTTACCTAGATGCTGATGAGCATCTGCCTAGCCTTTTCCTAACTATTTTGGGGTCGGCTTCCTGTCTTACCGGATGCAGCTGAGTACCTTCACAACCCGGTTACTGGGTAACACGATACCCCTTGGTGAAACTGGTTGTCAGACTTTCTAACTTCCGACTACCCCATAAGGACTGTCAAAGATCTACGAATGACAGCCGGGACCAACGGTTTTAGTGTTGCTGAGCTTAATAATATACTCTATTAAGTAAACATTTTGGTTCCTAGCAGCCAAATGCATCGCGAGCAAAAGGTGTAAAACATTACCAATATTTAAATTAAATTAGCGACTTAATACTTTTTTAAAAGAAAACACTGAACATAAAACATAGTTATTATTTTAGCCATTTTTGTAAATCAATGTGAGACTTTTAACCCACATTTCTCAAACCATGTGATTTGATATCAGCGGATACCATTACGCAATCCCTATCTTCATACTTCAGCTTAAAACTTACATAATAGATATGGTCTAGATCTCAAACTCGAATCGACACTTACGCTTAACCAATTCATCATTGATAAGGCAGATTATATCCAAATTTTGTGATAACATTGTAACACAATTCTTAACTTACAAAATACTTAGTAACGTTAATAATGCCAGTAAATTATAGGTTTGTTTGATAAGTATCTGATAAGACTAAACATATATCCTGGATTTTGGATTCGTTAAGCAAGTGCCAATAGTTTAATCAGACTAAAAAGAAAAACATGTTTATTGTCACAGAAGTACGAGCAAAAAGATCGGAATCCAAGCCTGATTAAAATACGGAAATCGAAGATGATTTTCAAGTAATAAGATAACAGACTAACGGACACAAATGCAGAGAAGCATTGTGTTTTATATGCAAAGAGAAGGGAGATACATAAATTCTAATTACAAACAATATTAAATAGCATGGAGGCAGTAGAGCAATGCTTCTACGAACTTACTTTAGTGCTCACTTCTAGTTTCGCGGTTAAACCTATATTAGGTTTTCTGCAATTCGATGAAAAGTAAGTGACAACAGTGAAGCGAACTATTTTTTTAATATGACTATTTTAGCGAATACCAAATACTTTTCTCTTCAGGTAAGTGAAATCGAAAATGAGATAGAAATTGATGGATGAATTCTTACAAAACTGCTGATTCGATTTCAAAAATCTTTCACTGACAGAAAGGTACACAATTGCCAAATACCTACCATAGGATATATATTCATACATATTTATGACTTCCACGAGAACGTATTCGAAGGCAGAAGCTTATGATCTCATATGAGGATGATGATGGGACAATATGCTACAATCTTGAATCAAGATGGTCCGTAGCAGAAGGCATGAACTTTAAAAACTCATCTAGAATGACCAATACGTCAACGACAAGACTTGAACAGTGGATCTAGGTACACCCCAAGAAACTATTTTAGGACCCGTGATAAAATATCTAGTAATTGTGTTGAAAAAAACTGACTCGGTATGGATAAAGATAAAAAAGTATATTTAGTCATCCATTTTCATAACAACACTTGCTATAATGAGGAAAAACGATAAAATTACGAAATATTCACACAAGGCGTCACCTTCAGTATAAATTACTCTAGGAAATTAAAATTTCCAAGTTATTTTATGACGTCAAATTTGACTATGTCAACCAATTTAAAACACGTCAACAGTGCATAAAATACGAATACAACTATGGCTAACTGAAATGCATATTGATGTTAAAACGCATGACGCTCATACCGTTACTTTTTTTTGGTTTCAATATTCATCTGCTTTGCCTTTTCTCAATATGTCGGCGTCGGTTTCCATTCTAACCGGATGCAGCTTAATACCGGTGTTTTACATGGAGCGACTGCTTGTCTGACTTCCACAACCCACTTGCTGGCTAACACGATATCCCTCGGTAGGACTGGTTGTCACTCTTTTCGTTTTCTGACTACCTGTAACGGCTGTCAAAGATCTACGAATGGCAGCCGGGACCAACTGCTTTTACGTACTTTCTGAGGCATGAAATGAATGGCCACCCATCTACGGATCGACCGTAGCAAGCGTAGCTTAACCATGATCGATCAATCCGTATGGCCTGTACTTTGCCACAAACCCCACCCTACGACTCTGAGAGAAGGACCCCCTATTGTACAGACTACTTTAATTTGCAAATCGTTTTATCGGATGTAAATAAGATACTCATGTTCTTCCCATCATTACGATATTATTTTTTTTGTTCTGAACCATACCTAAGAACCTTTTAGTTATGATGATATTGAAGGCTAATGTTCCTACATTTTTTTTTTATAAGTTTTAAACACCACCACGACCCTTGTAATGTTGCATGGCACCCGTCACCACAATGTTTTGCGTATATTCCATTACGCGCTACAGTTAACACCAAAAACAAAAGTGGTTCCCCAGCAATCATTTTTGCTCAAACTTACTTATGACCAAATACTCAAACGCTACTTAATTTTAAGATGCCTTTAAGTCTCCTACTGTTACAGTCATTTTGACATAAAGCGATAGAGACAGCACGAGACTCAACGGCATCTTAAAATAGAGTAACGTTTGAGTATGTGAGCATTTGTCTGATGGTCAGTATAATTTACCTTACCGATGTTGATACCGGCGACACTTTTAAAAAACTATTTCATTGCGTGTGCTAATATGACTCGACAGATCGAATTAGCTTTTGAATACCCGGTCACAACTTATACAGTAAAGTTATCCTGCAGAGGTAAAAGTACACGGTGTTTGAGGTTTTGAGTATCTCTCTTCACGTATTTGGCTGTTATTGTTGAATGTTTCGAGTTGCTTTTGTTCAAATCTAATATATAAAATTCTCGTGTCACAGTTTTCGTTCCCGTACTCCTCCGAAACGGCTTGACCGATTCTGATGAAATTTTTTGTGCATATTGGGTAGGTCTGAGAATAGGCCAACATCTATTTTTCATCCCCTTTTTTCACCCCTTTTTCATCCCCCATTAGGTCGATCGGGACAGGACAACGTCTGTCGGGTCAGCTAGTGATTTTATATTTTTTCAGATAGCAAAGCTCCAAGACGACCTATTCGAAGCGAGCCTCTTCCAACCTTTAGGGTTAATAGCGCAAGCGGTTAGGTGCCCTTTGAACACATCTTTATAGCGTAGATGCTGACCACCATGTTTCCGTTTACTTTCTACTCATCATCATCATGTCCCAAGGGGGGTTCAGCCGTAATCGCCATACTTGGCCGATGCATGCTGGCGATCGCAGGAGATGTTATGGAACTCAGAAGAACGCAGCTCTGGTCAATATCTCTCTCTATTACTTACTTACTACCTCTGTATAATGAATAGTTGGTTATGTGGTGTGTATTCATACACCTTATAGATACATCATGCGGACGTAATGAGGGTTGTTGAATGCCATATTTTAGAATTTTTGGTTCTGGAACAAGTCGGTTTCCCTACGAGGTTCTCCTTCAACGTTTCAGGAGAATTGGTTAAGACACAATGTTTGCAAGGTAAAGTGCTCTAACCCACGATTCGCTATAATCCGGGGCTGTTACTACTAACTAGGCCAGCACATCAAGTTGTAAGCACTAAAAAAAATGACACACTGGATCAGAGAACTGGTGTTATCCTTATATTATCAATGTATATCGAATTTAACAATCTGTCTTGAAATGTCTGTGGGTACGCTATCGGTAGTTTGATAAAAATACTAGATACTATGTATTAGTCACAGCCCTGCTGAAGCCACAGATGACTCAAACTATTCATTAAACATGAGATGCAAAAAAGTACTGTGAGGATTAAGAGCATTTTCAACAGTGTCTAGGCAGGCACCACAACTTCCCAAATGTTTGATTATCTTAAAATGTGTACTGATATCGTCAACTTGTTCTATAGTATGTACCATCCACCATTTTCCCTTTCGTCTAACCCTTTCAATGTCGTAGTGATTTTCTATGACTAAACCAGAAAGGGTTTCACTGTCAACGCCATGTGTTACATAATTGCAGCAATAGGCTAATTTTAAGGTTGTATTGACGTCAGCGTTACTTTTATCATTTACCCCAAGGCCGTTTACTAATCAATTTAGGCGAATATCCGATAAAGTTAACGTAACAAACAGACTGATTACTAATATAGGTAAGTCTATTATCAAATCATATATTTATTTTATCTTTAAGGATCTTTACAATTTCATGTAATATGACAAAGTCTGTACATGTATCATCATCTGCCTAGCCGAATCCCATGTTTGGGTCTGCTTCCAGTCTAACGGGATGCAGCTGAATACCAGTAGTTTACATGGAGCGACTGTCAGCAACCCAGTAACAGGGTAACACGATACTATTTGGTAAGACTAACTGTCAGACTTTCGCGACTTTCGCTGCAACGACTGTCAAAGATGTAAGAAGACGAAGGTTTAACGCAATTTAACGCAATTACTTATACCCAATAGTGATAACAACTCAATACTGATTAATGTTAACACACATGAAAATAAATAATTCGGTTTGCTCATATTGACAAAATACTGTAGAATTTTATTTAAATGTATTAAAATTTGATGTTAAAATAGTATGAACAAGTCATCGAAGTAAACAAATAATAAGCATTTGAAGAAAGCCAGACAATGAGTCAATGAACCTTAATTGCTTTTGCTATTTAAGCCTCATACTTTTACTATTATAAAGGTTGAATCCTGCCAATAGAAAAGATGTCCCGCCTGCCATTCTTATACTGTTTTAATTTGATGGATCGAATTCATTCGGCGATCTTTATCTATGTCTTTCCCGCTATCTTATTTTATATGTTGAATGTCTGTTTCTGTCTACTCCTCCATTTTCTTTTCTGTTAAATTTATTTGGCTCATTTCTCTGGGACTCCCGGATCTTCATCATTCATCTGGTTTTTCACTACAGATTGTAGTTTAAAATTATTTTTATTTAAAAAGGAAAACATTTCCACGCAATAGCAATTTCTCCTGTATCATAGGTGCGTTTACAAACATAAACTCATACACACAAAACCAGATCCGGAACAACTACCTGTAGGCCATACAAATATTTGTTCGAAACATGCGCGCGACACGCAGTCAATCGCTTAGCTAATGCGCCAACAGAGTCGTCAAAGTTTCTCTGGATGAATAAAAAAAAAGATAAACTTACCGATAGAAGGCCGAACAATCGAGACGGGTAGGTTACCGCTCTCCTTTATAAGCATATCCTCAGCTAGAGCCTTTGTAAATGTGTATGTGTTAGGCCTGTCACCTGAAAAATTAAAAAGAAATAACACATTAATGTCAGAAGCTATGCTCGGAGTTTCTTTGCGTGATAGAATCCGGAACGAGGAAGTTTGCCGAAGATCTATGGTCACCGACATAGCTCTCAGACTATGCAAAGTTGAAGTGGTAATGGGCCGGCCACATCGCTCGAAAAAACCGATAACCGATGGAGAAGAAAGGTTCTAGAGTGGCGACCACGAACCGGAAAACGCAGCGTTGGTAGACCTCTCACCAGATGGACGCGACGACATTGTCAAGGTTGCCGGTAACCGGTGGATACAAGCGGTAGGTTGCCGCTCGTTGGGGCGTTCTATGGGGGATGCCTATGTTCAACATAGTAGACGTATTTTGGCTGATGATGAACACATTAATAATATCTGATAGAAAATAAGCTTTTCTACAAGTCGTAGATCCTCACAACAGCAATATTTACATTGGCCTATAATTAACCTTGAACAAGCGTTCATATCAGCCTATTGCCGTCCACTACTGAACCTAGGTCTTTCCCAGAGATCGCCAACCAACCCGGTCTTGGCCTTGAGCACGCGTGGTGACAGAGTTTCGCAGACGTACCAGACTTACTGGCATAGAAAAAACAAGTGAGCGGGCCATATAAGTCGTAGAACTGATGGCAGATGGAGAAATACAGTTTTGGAGCGAAAGCCCGAACCTGGTCATGTGAACAGACAGTCAATGTGGAGGACCAACGACCTGGTCAAGATTGTAGGATAAGGTTGGATGGGGAAGGCTCAAGATAGAGGAGAATGATCAGGGACTCTATTGTCCACGATGCACAGTCCCTAGAGATGTGGTGATGTCCCAGTGCGCCCGGACATCGCTGAAGGAGGGTAACTAAAAGTGGGCACAGAAGAGGGAGCCCTGTAGTGGGCCACGGTGAATGGGTCACAAATGTAATGCGTAGCAGTTCTCGCGGTCCACCCGTCAAGGCGGAGTTTTTAGTGGATGCCAGCCCCACTTAATCACGTCGTCTCCTTGGACGGCGTGGTTATGCTTAAGACATTTCCTTCGCTCAATAAAAAGAAGGAATAGCGAGAAAAAGGAATGCCGTGCAACGCAGGATTACATCTACACTTGCACTAGCATTGGGCGACTCAAGGCTGGAGAAGAAGACGTCGATTTCACGGCTGACACGATATTGAGTTTACCGTCGACCACAGCCACGAACAGTAACGTCAGAGAATAGCATAGCTGTACTTTCAGAGATTATCTGCTACATCCAAACTTACGAACTCTTTATATTATTATTATTCTTACCTCGGACAGAGGTTAAGCATTGCCATCCAACGTGGCAATGCCGCCAGTCTCTTGGGCACATTCCCAGTTGACGACGATGTTGGGGATTTTTTTGATGCCTTATTGTCTTAGCTTTTCTTTTTGTTTTTAATAGTTATAGGTTTTCCTTTTTTATTTTTAAATGTAAATATTGTAAGTATATTGAAATACATAGTTATATTATAAAAAAAAAAAAAAAAAAAAATTTATATTATTATAGTATAGATAAAACTATTTTCTCTATTCACTCACCGACTAAATCCGGTGTAATTCTATCGACCAGTTCATCCGGCAGGGTCTGGACCAGTGTCACAACATGTTCGGGATGCGCCGGCGGTGCGTACACCGTCTCCTCAACACGCTCGCGCTCGCAGTTGCAGTATGCTGTCGACACGTGCACGAGAGCCTGGAAAATAAGATAATTCAAAGTAAAATAATTTTTTTCAATTAAGTCATTAAAACTTCGCCAAGTCTTCTCGTCGGCTACCGTAGAGTCTGAAGACGAAAGTCTTTGACCAATGCGTCCTGCCCTTTATGGTGTATGGTGCCGAGACGTGTACACTGACAGCAGGGCTAGTCCACAAGTTCAGAGTTGCTCAGTGGGCAATGGAGCGAGCATTGCTCGGAGTTTCCCTGAGGGATAGAATTCCCAACGAGGAAAACCGGATGAGAACTAAAAGCGCGCTATGAAGGAGCCTTATATCTAACAGTGGACTACTAGTAAGCTGAAGTGATGAGGCCACTAAAGGCACATTTAATCGTCATGTTACAAGATAAAAATAGGATTGAATCTAGTTGTCCCTTTTAAAAATATAGTTTCATATGGAGAAAATTGGGCAGGAAACTCCATAATTACTCTTATAAAATAGTTAATAGTCTGTTTAGGTTATCATCTGCCTAGCCTTTTCCCAACTATATTGGGAGGGTTCGGCTTCCAGGCATACTGGTTTCAGCTGGATACCAGTGTTTTACATGGAGCAACTGCCTGTCTGACCTCCACAACCCATTTACAGGGTAACACTGTACCCCTTGGTAAGACTGATTGTCAGACTTTCTGGAATATTTCCACCACCCATAACAATTATTGAATAGTTTGCATAAGTAATGTTCATCGGCCTAGCCTACCTGTCTAATATTAAGTCTCATTGCAGATGCATTGCCATCCCGGAGACGAACCTCTACCGCCTCATGTGCCAGTAATGACACCCACCCATCCATACCCTTTGCCGTGTGATACCAGCTGCGAATAGCACCACCCCATTCCTACCCATGAGTGTCGTAGAAGGCGACACACCACATAGCCAACTATATAATTATACTGACGTAGTAGTAAGTAATAGAGAGGGATATTGACTAAAGGATATAAACAGCGTCCTTCTGAGTACCATAAAGCCTACTGGGATCGCCAACATACATTGGTCAAGCATGGCAATTACAGCTGAACCCCCCCTTGGGGGAGGCCAACGCCGTAATTAAAACGATACAATACCAATTACATTCATTAACTTAGAAACAAAATAAAGGAGTTATACAATTAAATTAAAAACTAACGTGAACAGCGGACACCTTCGCATACTTTCGCCAAACATACATGCGTAATTTTATTCCATTCATCCGCAAACACATGACATTCAGGATTGACAGTCAGGAGGACGTTGAGCATCTCTAAAGTACGACACACTGGGTGATTCGGCTCAGGTAACAGTTTTGGATGACAGCTGAGCGAACAGATTGTGCCGGCGGCACTGATGGTGTCCGATGTATTTGTCGATCACAAAAAGGCGACAGAAAAGGCTAAGGAGTTCAGGACAGTCAATTCGTCCGCAAAGGGATAAACACATATGATAATGATATACTTATTATGATAAATATCTTTTAAAACAAAACACAGTAACGCTTCTTAGGTGGGGGTTCCTGTGAGGTGCAGAAATAAGTATGGTGGTACAGTAATTCCCTGAATGATATGCTCTGCAACTGCAAATTTTAAAGCTAGCTTACCTCAAGGCTCAGCATACGATGGCAGAGCTGCACAAGCTGCTGTGTGCCCAGCATGTTGATGGTGACGGATAACTTGAGCTTCTCATCAAACTTCACCGTAGCCGCTGAGTGGAACACCACTGATATCTGATGGAGAAGAATAAAGACTATCTGAGTGTAAAAGCTTAATACGAGTATAAGTAAGCAGGGGAGGGCAAGTTAATATGTAGAGGATACGAAAAGTATGAAATTTAAATACAGTCAAAGGCACATGAATGTTCACACTGGTAGTGCGAGTCTTACCTCCTAGCTCCACCAGCTCTAGACTGAACAATTAATAAAACGTATTTGTGTTGGAATCTTTAGGGGGGAGGGGGACTGCCCTAGGAGGTGCCCTTGCATTTATTTCAATTAAACCATTTACAAGCACTTTTGAATTGTCAAGGAATCGGTCAGTCAGAAAACTTAAAGCGAGTTGCCCGTTCCGAAACTTCGGTGTAAATGTAGAAAAACGAACTAGAAACTCCCAACAAAATATACCTGTGTGAAAGTCTTTTATTTCCTAAAGTTCCTTTGTTTTATTCACGGCCTTATTCTATATTAATACTTAAATTGTATCCTTTCTCTCTCTCAATAGACATAAAATAACCACCAAAAAAAAGGACCACAAAAAAAATGGCTCTAATTCCAAACCTTGGTCTTTTTTACAAAAACTAGTCTTACCTTCTGACAAAGCATGGCCTGATCTGCAGCGCTGATGCCCAGCTCTGGTTCGGTTATATCGCCCACTATTGGGACTATCTTGTTCAACTCCTGGGGCCGCTCTCTCCGTAAAGTCTCGAACAACTGGAGAAGAAATATTATTCATCAGTGATTTGTTAGGAAGAATTGAAATATTTGTATAATATTAAGATGTGATATTATATTCCCCGTGGGGTGGCCAGGCTAGAATAGCCAATTGAACTATTTAACTTAACTTTACTAATTTTCCCAATTGAACATTAACCTTAATTTTTTGTAATAAAGTCGAAAATCTATCAAAGAAATTTGACAGATTGGGGTAACTTGATGTACTGACGTCTGAAAGAACAGCGGAGGAGTAAGAGAAACAGATATTTTCCACTTCCAAAATCATGCAGGAGTGCGGAGACAGAACAGAACTAGGACAATAATAATAAGCCTGACATAGTGGTGGTAGATCGATTAGGGCGTCGCGCAATGATTGTTGATACAGCGGTTCCGCATGGCGAGAACCTCGTGAAAACTGAGAAAGATAAACAAATAAAGTATCTTGACTTAGCTCGCGAGGTTGTCGACATGTGGGATGTGAATACAGCAGTCATTTTGCAGATAGTCGTTACGGCCAATAGAATAATTTCCAAGAGCCTCGACCAACATCTGAGGAGGGTCTCGTTGGGCAGCTGGATCAAGGGCTTGATACAGAAAGCGGTACTCCTGGATACGACGTGTATAGTCAGGAGATTCCTCTATCAGGAGCCCTGACCACCGGTAGCTTGGAACCTGTTGTCGATACCGGTGGGTTACTATTTTTTATATTTGTAAATGTTTTTATTTTTTTTCCCATATTTAAAAATATAATAATTATGGTAATTAAATAAATAAATGAGAATAATAATAATAATAACATTCTTTATTCGGACAACCACGGATCCATTCATTTATATTTTATATTGTTACTTGTAGTAGGTATATAGGCATATAAATCTAATATATAAAATTTTCGTGTCACAGTTTTCGTTCCCGTACTCCTCCGAAACGGCTTGACCGATTCTGATGAAATTTTTTGTGCATATTGGGTAGGTCTGAGAATAGGCCAACATCTATTTTTCATCCCTTTTTTTCACCCCTTTTTCATCCCCCATAGATCGGGACAGGACAACGTCTGTCGGGTCAGCTAGTATAATATAACATAAACGTTTACAACAGGGAGAAGCCCAGTTGCCAAGTCCCACGGATTGCAATTAATATAATTTTAATGGGTTCTAAAAAGTCTAAAGAATGCCAGTCTGTTATGCATTCATTATCATGATGCTGATCAATGCCACACTGTGTAATAAAGTCCCTAAGGTCCAAAGTCAAAGGCTTTTATCTACGACCTTCAACTGTAGTGCACTTTGGTTAAGGGCGTACAAAATGCATTTTACTTAAGTAAGTTCTTACGTAAATATAACATGGCATACTAAATGCAAATGTGAAACCATTGAAATAAATAAATAAGTAAATAAAGACACCTTTAACATGTTTACACAAAAGCAAAACAATATTGAAATTATAGTCACGGCTTCAATCTTTAAGAGTAGCTGTTGAGTACGTACGAGGATTAAATACAGAATGTATTTAAAATCCTTTTTTTATATATATTTATGTAACGGCTAAAGATGGGTCTGAAAATAAACTTAAGGCGCTGGACACACCAAAAAGACGAAAGACGAGGACGGGGCGCGGGCAGGGCGCAGACGGGGCGCCATCGTCGCGACTTTTTAAAACATATAGAAAAGATGAGGCATGAACGTGACGCTGGGCGCCACGACGATATTACGCAAGTAGTTGTGTGTAATACAGCGACTCGCGCACAGCGCGATTCCCAGCACCCGTGCCCCATCACGCCCGCATCGACGTTCTCGACCACCCCTCGTCCGCTGACAAGCTATTTCATACCAGATTTCATCAAAATCGGTTCACCCGTTTCATCGTGGCAGCGTAACAGACAGAGTTACTTTCTCATTTACAATATTAGTATGGATATGTACCTACAAATTTGTACGGAACCCTCGGTGAGCGAGTCCGACTCGCACATTTTTCAGTTTTTTTTTTGTACTTCTATGTATGAGTAAGTACATTATGAACGGTCAAAGTTCAGATAAAAATTGTGCAAGACTTTCGGACGTGTTTACTGAATTAGTTTCTCAAAAAAAAATGTTTTTTCGTTACATAGGAACCTAGATATTAACCACAGCATACCCGTGTGTTAAAAATATATTGATGGAAATTTGTTATAACGCCGTACTCACGTACGAGCGTTTGCATGGGAACTATGCCAGGATGGGCGCTCTTAAGGCTTTAGACTTTTACAAATTTTAAACTGACTATCACGTCAAAATGAGTAGTGTAAATGATTTGAAAAAAATATATGTACACTAGGACATTCTGCTAATCATTTAGTATGTGAATATTTTTGATTAAGTTCAAATTAAATAGTTTAATTAATTCGTGAAGTTGTGTCTGACGCGGACAAAACATTGATAAATAATCACACAAAATCTACCATTTATATTTTAACGAAACTTTCACTATCTTACAGACACAATTTTATCATCTAACTTTTAGTATTTTTTTTTTTTACTAGCCCATTGTGATCCCACTGCTGGGCAAAGGCCTACTCCGAGTCTTTCCAGGTATTCCTTGTTTCGCCGCCTCAAAACAGCCCTCGCAGTACGCGTCTAGATCATCTCGCCACCTCTTCCTGGGCCGGCCTCGGCGACGCCGACCATCTTCAGGCACCCATTGCATGGAGACCTTTACCCGCCCAATCCCATTTGAGCCGGGCAGCCTTCTTGCTCACGTCTATGATCCCTATTTTGGAGCGCAGCGTAGTGTTTCGTATTTATTATTTTAGTATACGCCTTTTTTTTTAGTTAAAGTATCTTTTCTTTATTTTTACGACTAAATTTTGAGAGTTTGGGACGCAACGCATAAGATTCTATGGTCGCTCATGGTCGCCGGCGTATATCGTCGCCTTAACGCCTTAGGATGACAAAATTTGGAATGCCCAGGCTAATAGAAAATATAAATATTTATAAATAAACAAAAAATGACAATCATTTTCACAAAGACATTTCTTCATTTCTTTTGTTATTTACAAAAGAAAAACTAATTGATGACCAAGCAGCAATTTGAAAAATGAAGTAATGTTTTAATAGAATGAACGATGAATAAAATAACAAAACAAATGAATGAACAATAGAACTTACCGGTGACTGTGTTAGCTCGGTGAGACGTGAAGCCACATCCTGGCCACGCTTCGGCCGCATCAGTAAGTAGATCTTCTTAATTTTTGGACAACTCCTTAACAGCTTTTCAACCAACACCTGTGGAGCAAAGAAATGATAGCTATTTCAATAAATTTTAATAACACATAATTATTTTCAAATTCAGCTTTGCGTGTTTTCGGGTGTTACTAGACCAATCGATCGATCGTCGATCGACGGCATCGATCGATGGTAGAACGGATTAGTCGACGTCGATCGATAGTTTCTACCAGACCAATCGAACGATTGTCGATCGACGATCGAACGATTGTCGATCGACGATCGATCGATGGTAGAATGAATTAGTCGATCGATCGAGCTGCTTGATTATTATTAGTGAGGGATTATAGCTGGAGTTCATCGATCAACGTCGATCGAAGCCATCGACCGGCAATCGATCGATTAGTTAGTCGAACGGTATCCGTCCATCAGCCAAAGCTACCACACCAATCGATCTACGTCGATCGATGTCGACCGGTGGCATCGATCGATGATCGATCGATTGGTGTAGTAACACCCTTAAGAGTATTTTAATACTAGCCTATTATTGTCCCTCTGCAGGGCAAAGGCCTCTTCTCATACAGAGAAGTCACGAGCATTGATCACCACGTGCGCTCAAGGCGGATTGGAGATTTCAGACTTATATTTATTATGAGTCCAGGGGTGTGATTCTGTAAGACCTCATTCTAAACTTCGAATCTGAATCCGCTGTGAGTTTCTTGATTGGCATTCTAAAAACTCGGTTGATAATTCGAATTTACACTAGCGCCACCCTTGCGAGCGTCTCAGCGAGTTGAACTAAATTAACAGGGAAATTTTGACAGATAAAGTATGAGTTGACGTAAGAAGTGGCATTCTGTAAGGTAATTTCCCCGTCACTTCGACGCTCACTTCGCACTCGAACCCGATTCAAAGTGTCAAATATATCAAGCTCATTTTGAACCTTATGCGAAGTGAGAGTGAATAGCGATGTGAGATGCGAGTTGTTGTTCGAATTTTATAGAATCGACCTACAGGTTTCCTTACGATGTTTTCTTTCACCGATGTCAGTTATAGCAGTTACTAGGTTGTGGAGGTCAGACAGGCAGTCGCTCTATATAAAATACTAGTATTCAGCTGCATCTGTGGGCTAATTGACGTAACTAAAGAAGTGCCATTGCAGTGCAGTTGCAGTTAGGTTTCGATCAAATCAACGCTTTTCGTATTCTCTACCGCTGTCAGACACGCTCGGGTCAAGTTCGCGTCACGCGAGCGCAATGCTGGCATTCTACAGTTGCGCGTCTTTGGCGCGAGTTTCGGAATGCAACATGATCGGTATTCTACTATTCGTTTGATGTCTCAAAATGACAGTTAAAGCACTAAAATCTGTACTGGGGTATTATTTTAATATTATAATAACGTCATATTCATTGAAATGTAATCGATTGATAGTTTTTCTTTCATGTGGCTACACCATAAATAAGTATGGAAGAGTTTGGTTATTGTACAGCTGACGTACAGTTCACGCGCAGCTTACGCGCAGTTCGAAGATTACAAGAATACCGTTTATCACTCAAACTTGAACTTAACTGCAACTACACTAAAACTTCATCGGCGCGTCATACAATTACGTGAATTAGCCCTCTGGTTGGACTAGAAGTCGACTCCAATATCGTTGGGAAAAGATTAGGCAGATGATGATGATGTCAGTTATAGCCAAGATAAACTTAGAAAGTAGTATATGAAATTGAAAAAGTCACATTGGTACTTTCTTGTGCCTGGCTGCTAACCCGCAACCTCGTGCATAAGAGACAGTCGCCTTAACCTCTGAGCCACCACGACCGTTGCCTATACACATCTGCAACACCAGAGCCCTTGCAGATGTGTTGCCATCACAGAAACAAAGTTGAAATGTCTCTCTCATATGGCTGTAATCACACCGGAAGCAGCGCGTTGCTGTTTTCCCGTTTCAAGGGTATGAAACCGGAAACAGTAAAGCTGCTTCTAGCAGAAATTGGTATGTTGGTAGTACTTCCCAGGGCCAGCTTCTTCACAAAGAGCTCTACTACAATAGTAGTAGAGCTAAAATTCAACTTTGACGAAAGCTAATTTGATGTTCAAACCAAATTAAGACTTATTGCAACTGGCGAAAGCTGTTAGTATGTTACATATTTTTCGCACAATTGTAAAACACGCTGGATAGCTGCGTGGGGACTTACACTTATTTTTTTCTATTCCGTGAACTGTACTAATGTGATGTCTAAAAATAAAACAGCGGATTCACAATGAGACGCTGTTCGAAGTGATGTTTAAAGAATGACACTTCTATCATCACAATCATCATGTCAGCCGTAATCGCCATGCATGGCTGATACATGTTACCTATCGTAGTCGGTGTTACAGTTCTCAGAAGGACGCTGCTGCCTATCCTCTGGTCAATATCCCTTTGGCGCCTTCTACGACACCCACGGGTAGAAATGGAGTGGTGCTATTCGCGACCGGCACTACACGGATGTTGCTATGACATCAGCTAAATATTTAATTAATTAGGTTACTAGTTTAAAAAACGTATTCTGTTTCCGAATACAAATAGATTAGATAAAGATAACAAAGTATATGTGTGTTGATAGCGGCTAAACTCGTTAATCACTTAAAACTTGCATTGATAACGATAATATTAAATTAATCGTTAATGATAACAATATCGGTGTTGATGAAATGGATTACATAATTCTGGTTATACACACGCACGTCTCTTCGCATGTGAACGGCGTATAGAATGATATGAATGAAAACGGAGTCAGTGAAAGCATGACTGTTGACAGGCCGGAATGATATTATAAAAGATGTTGCGTTGTCTCCAAGTGACATGGAACCAATGCAGAAAGATGATGATGAGTTTCAAAATCAAACCGACTGATATCGAGGTTTAAAAGTATTATATAATAGCTATAGTCTGAGATCGCCAAGGTGTCAGAACTGTGTCATTTTAGCAAGATTAAAATTTTAAAAGTAGATAGAGTAATAATATGTAGATAAGAAGGTATCCGTACTCTTGACTCTTGGTAGTTTCAAGGCTACGCCATTTTTCAGGTATCAGATACAAAATGTACATTTACTTTTACGCTTAAAACCTTATCTCCCTGCTCTTATCCCATGTTTGGGGTCGGCGCAACATGTTTTCTTCTTCCATTCCGTCCTGTCCAACGTCATGCTTTCACTGACTCCCTTTTCATTCACATCATTCTTCACAGAATCCATCCATATTTTCTTTGGCCTTCCTCTCCCTCTCCATACATACACATCAATATTATCAATCATATCATAACTCTTTTGGTCACATGCGTTTCATCCCTTCTCTTCACATGTCCATTCCAAGACAATTGATTACCTTACTTCACTGACGCTCAAATATGACTGCTAATTTTGATATAGTATTTAACAAGATGAAAAGCACTATGCTCAGGGTCCTCAGTAACGTTTCTCAACAGATGGGACTTAAAATACCACCACAAACCACGAATCACGTTTCTGTGCCATAAGTCATTACTGGCAACACACACTGGTTATAACCTTTATTTTTAGGCACTGTGGTATTATGTACAAAAAGATATAACGTTTCCAGAATGCTGCCCATCCGAGTTGGATTCTTTTTCTTCTTTTGTAACTAATATCTGAATAATGTTCCAGCATTTAAACTATCAATTATGCATACCTACCGTCTAACTACATAAGTAGTCCTTTATCTATTTTTATTTCAGCCTTGATAAAATGAGATAATTCTGGTGAGCTTTTACGAGTTCTATAAGAAGGATATCTTGTGATGCCACTCATTGTGAGAATAGACTAAATAAATCTAGTTTTATCTTGACATTAACAAGGACCTCTCGTATCATCGTTGAGGTCAAAACAACTAAACGTTGGTATCAGGTTAAAATATTACATGCTCAGAATTGGAGAGTTTTTCATGACATTTTTGAACATAATATAGCTGTGAAATGTTTGAGTTTGAAAAAAAATCTGATAGTCGGAATATGGTGTCCCGCAAGTGCGTTGCAGGTGTAACCACAAAATAAAAAAGGTTACAGAAGGACCGCTCCCGCCATCCTCTAAATTAATTACCTAAACTTGCCAGACTCAGTAGGGCTGCTACAGTATTGACGACTCTGTAGGTTTTACTGGTGACATTATGGAATTTTATTGACACTGGTTGAAACTCTTTGCAAGTTGTTTATAATAAAATTGTCCTGTTTGTCATGAAATGTCATTCATTACATCATTTTGATCATTCATTTTGACAACACGTGTCGCTAGTCGAGACTGAAGTCTGCTTGGAACTGCCTCAGATTGGCTGTAAACGTAATATCAATATGTGCGTGCGAAAAATGGCGCTTTGTTCTGAGTGGTCTCTCTGCTCGGGCGCGCCGCAGCCTTATGTACTTTGACTGTTGTGTGTCAAATCCTTCAGTACAGTTGATGCATTTATAGTACAGGGTCTCCCTAGTTTGGGGTCAGATGGCCGTGTGTGAAATGTCCCCACATATATATTATATATTTCACGAGCGCACGTCAATTTCAATTTAAACATATGAATGTCAATGACATTGACTTTTATGTCATGTGACATAACACGACTACCTTTTGACAACACGTTTGGCGCAGTGGTTGAGCGATCGACTGCTGCACAGCGTGTTGCGGGTTCGATTCCCGCCCAGGGTAAATATTTATTTGATGAGCACTTGTGTTTGCCTTGCGTCTGGGTCTTGTTTATCTTTATATGTATGTATTACAAAAAAAATGTATCTGTCTATGTATATCAGCTGTCTGACACCCATAGTACAGGGACTCCCTAGTTTGGGGTCAGATGACCATGTGTGAAGTGTCCCCACATATTACTACCAACACAGTTTTCTAATAAAAACCAGAGACACTAAAAACTTAGACTAATCTACTACCGAACACTACTATTAATAAATCACTACTATGGAAATGGCACTTCGCATTTAGGAGGTCGTCGATCGGGACCCTATTTTAAAGCGATCGCTGATCATAGGTGACCTTTTTGTGTTGGTGAAAAAGATACTTGTGTTAGGTGCCTAATATATTTTAGGGTTTACTTAAAAATTAGGAATTGATGCTAAAGACGGGTAAAGAGACAGCTTTTAAATGATCCATGCATAACCTACAGTGTTTAAAACCTTGATTAAGAGCCAATTTCTCAATAGCTAGATATTTTTTTTCTGAAAAATAAATGTTTTTGACAATAAAAATATTATTACAAAAACTGCCAGATCAGAATTTTATTCCTGCAGATAAAAGTTACCTGAAGATTGAAAAATCGTCCTTAAAACTGGAGGTAAGTGTATAATAATAATACATTTACATACATTGACATACGGCCATCTGACTCCAAACTAGAGAGACCCTGTACTATGGGTGTCAGACAGCTGATATACATACAAAAATACATTTAAATACGTACGTATATAGACAAACAACAACCAGACACAAGGCAAACACAAGTGCTCATCTCACAAATCTTAACCCTGGGCGGTATTTAAACCACTGCGCCAACCGTATTGTCAAAATATAAAAATCAAATTTCCGTGTATATAAAAATCAAATTTCCGTGTATATAAAAATCAAATTTCCGTGTATATAAAAATCAAATTTCCTTACCTTTCCCATAAAACCAGTACCACCAGTGACAAAAACAGACTTGTCAGCATAAAACTCTGCAACTGGCACGTCCTGACTCCCAGGTACATAATGCCCACCAGACAAACAGGACGCCATTTCGAATTACTTTCCCTTCACAAATCTCACGCTGGAACACTTGCTAAATACATCAAAACTTGTCTAGCCCCCTCCAGATAACATGTGCGGGATTTCACAGGTATTCCGGTTGTATTGGTATAGTGTATCAACAGGTCACGTGTTGCTTCAACATGGTTGTTTGTTTACACCTGGAAAGAAAGAAAGAAATTGGTTAATCAATTGTTACAATTAAGATTTAATTGCAAGATGAAACATTTTTTAAACCTTTTCTTGCTGTCATGATGTGATGTTCTGAATTATCAGTTCAGCAAATCGAGTTTCATTTAAGAAATACTTTTATCTAATATATTTAAATCAAATCCTAGATATTAAAAGTTCAAAACAGGAAAGGTCCTAAAACACTCTCTTGAGGTACGCCAATTTATTCTCAGCAGCTAATTGAATTAGCAAGACGACTAAAATTATATCAGTTGTATTATTTTACTATCAAGTCATTTTTATATTCATATTTATTTATTTGTTTACATAACTACATAAAGATCATAAGTAGGTACAGGTTTTGAATGCAAATATTAGCTAAAGCCAGCATACAAGGATTCTAAGACCTTAACAAAATTGTTCAATGTAAGTTTTCTGATTTGGGCTATGTCACCTTCCAAGACTCTTCTTAAAAGGATGTCAAATTGTTTTTGTACCAGTCAACTTTTATTAAAATAACGGCTAAGTGTAAGGCCGTGCGTGTTTTACTTAGCCGTTATGATCGACTGGTTAAGCTAAGCTTGCCGCGGTCAGTCCGTGGATGGGTGACCATCCATTTCATACCGAGACCCTACGTGCCTCAGAAAGCACGTAAAGCCGTTGGTCCCGGCTGTCATTTGTAGATCTTTGACAGTCGTTACCGATAGTCAAAAGCCCGAAAATCTGACAACTAGTTATACCAAGCGGTATCGTGTTAGCCAGTAACTGGATTGTGGGGGTCAGATAGGCAGTCGTTTCATGTAAAACACTGGTATTCAGCTGCATCCGATTAGACTGGAAGCCGACCCCAACATATTTGGGAAAAGACTAGGCAGATGAGGATGTAAAAAGACACTGTTCTTCAATCAAGCCAAAAGTTACATCTTTCCGTTATTGTGATAATTTTTGGGTTACTGGTTACCTAGATATTAATGGTCAACGTTACAACTTCATTTACGTTTTTTTTACTAAAACCAGTTTTACGAGTAAATGTTTTAAATAAACTTGCCCCAACCCCTGTATCGTTAGATGGCTGCACCCATCACCACAATGTTTTGCATGCATTACATTGCTTGCTGTCATAAGCAGTGAATTTTCACATCAAAAAGAAGTCGTTTGAAATTTATTGTGTTTGATGAGCAGTATGCGAAGTTGAGTAGTCCACATCGCTCGAAGAACCGATAATCAATGGGAAAAAAAGGTTCTCGAGTGGCGACCACGAACCGGAAGACGCAGCGTTGGTAGGTCTCCCACCAAATGGACCGACGACATCGTCAACGTCGCGGGTAGCCGGTGGATGCAAGCGGCAGGTTGCCGCTCGTTGTGGCGTTCTTTGGGGGAGGCCTATGTTCAACAGTGAACGTGTTTCGGCTGATGATGATGGTGATGCGAAGTTAACTGCTGTGTGATGACTCTCATCAATTATAAGCTCAAGCATTATGAGTAACTTGCAAAAAACGTTGTAAAAGTTTTGGACCTAGCTCTAGTGCTTCCAACTCATCACATTCAACTGTTTATGTTTTAATAACCCCGATTTTTAGACACCATAATAATCTTATCTATCTTAACTCCATCTCATAAATAGGAAGTGAACATGAGTGTTAGCCTCAACCTTCATATCTATTACAACAGATGCAAAGTTTAAATTACAAAAACATCCTTGCGACCATAAAGGTCAACTTGTTTGCTAAAACTTTTAAGTTCATTAGCTTTAAACAAGGATTTATTTGAAAAAGATACACGCGGAATAATATTTAAATTTTATTGTACTTATATTTTTGGGACGAAATATGATCATAATTTTTTTTGTCTGAGTAATATTTGAAAATCTGAATGCCAATGTTCTAAAAGCCGTTAGAGTTTACAGTGAAAGTGTTGAGGTGACCCGCGAATTTCAAATATTACAGACAATTATAATAAACTAACTTTTGCCCGCGACTTCGTCCGCATGAATATCACAGTGTACAGCCGTTGCAGCCGTTTTATCGTAAAAGCGTAACAGACAGAGTTACTTTCGCAATATATTAGTATGAATAGTATGGAGTCAAATCATCAACACACTCTCCAAGTTAGAATAATCCGTAAATGTGTCTGACGTTTATGGATTATTAGTGAGAGAGTAGATGTGTCTATTTAACGAAAACCTAACGTTTGCAGTCAACTTAGATAATTATCTTGACGATCATAATTCTGCAAATACGTATTCGTTACCATCGCGTCTACAATTTGTATTACTATTGAACCAGAACTAAGCTGAGAATTGCAAAAGAGTACGAATATTCGAATTTGCCGGGCCCCCTAACCCTAGCGCTTAAACCTTATTGGGATATTCCCATGTATAATAACTACTACGGTTATATGCACCGCACTGTTGGGAATATCTTCTTGTACAACGCTTTTACTTAGAGTTGAACATTGATCTAAATAAAAATGGCCAAAAAGAGTCCTGTACAATTTCACGTTACTTTTAGGATACCAATACTAGTACCAGTTCTTCAACGTATTCGATTTCGTTATCAAAAATGTCCAAGTCTATTTGTATGAAACAACTGTGTCACGCATTGTTGTCACTAGATGGCGTTATTTCAACTTCAGTAAAAATTGAAGTTTGCTTAGGTTTTTGACATTCATTCCATCATCTATGCAGAACTAGCTGTCAAATCCGTTGTCAAGTCATGTGACTTGTTATTTCGGTCAATCAACAGGCTGCGTTTCCACCAGAGATGTGCGTGGATGCTGGATGCGTAGCGACTTAGCGAGGGATATGTGTCATAATTCTATGACATTAGTTTGACAGCAGACTTGCTATTTGGGTTGACGAAACATCGCGGCGGCGGACCGGGTCGGACCGTAAAAATAAAACAAAAACTAACATTGTCCTAATGAAGGGAAAGAAGCCAAAATACACACACGATGCGGAGCCCTATTCTCAAACAGAGAAGGCACCACGATTGCTCAAGACGAATTGGCGATTCCACACTTATTTTGTTATAAGTTCAGGGTTTCTCACGATGTTTTCCTTTACCGATGTAAGTGATATCTTTTAAATATAGAAAATACATATGAAATAGAAAAGTCGCATTGCTACCTGCATGTGGCTTGCAAACCCTGAATCTCTTACGACTTAATAAAGAGAATTAAAAAATATGTTGATTTGCAAAGTCAATGGGTGTCGCCTCGAACCCATACTTGGTATTTTTATGGGGCCTTACCTACCCATGAAAGAATAAACCATAGATAACAGTCTAATAAGGACGTAGGTACAATGCCAATGTTAAAAATGTTCTTAAAATTCTCTAAAATGCCAAGGTGCTAACAAGTTTAAGGCTAAGACAAGCATTAAAAGCTCTGTAGGTCACATAAATATTCAACAAAAATAGCAAAATATATGCAATTACATAATTGCAATCACAAAGTTCTTCCGGTAATATTGAATATTGATTGAGGTCGTAAAAATGCCTATGTTAATATAAATTGCCAAATAGAAACAGCTGGTTGTATTTTGAACTTGTTTTTATAGCAATTTTTAAACCTCAATTAATCTAAAAATAGTCTAGTAATTAACTAAAAATAAAACTTGTTCATGAATGATTTTAAGTCACAATGAAAAGGCTAACTTGGTTGGCAATCTCTGGGGAAAACTTACGTTCAGTTGTGGGCGGCAATAGGCTGATATAATGATGATGAAAAAGCTAAAGGTAGACACAAGAGAATATATTAAAAACAAATACTATCTACTGGTCCAAACACATGAGTAAAATATCTACACTTGCATAATTTATAAGCATACTGTTGCATTTACTATAGAAAAAGTAGTTGAAAAAAAACGATGATCAACTAGTTCTGCTAAAACGCTAAGTTTAGGATGTACATAATTAATAATTATTTATTATTATTTAATTATTTCCTGCTTACTAGAGTTTAAGTACCTTGGACATTTATTAACCTCTAACCTGGCAGACGATGCAGACATTGAAAGGAAGTTCGTACGAATATGATAGCCCGCAGATTTGCTCGGTGTTCGAGGGGCGTCAAAATATATTTAGGGCATTTGGTACGTCCTTCAATACTGGCAGTCTGTGGGTGGATTATACGCAGAAACAGTACAGCGCTCTACGTGTCCAATACAACAATGCGTTCGGGGTGCTCTTGGGGCTGCCTCGCTTCTGTAGCGCATCGGGGATGTTTGCCGAGGCGCGTATGAATTGTTTCCACACAATCATGCATAAACGGTGCACATGCTTGGTGCGTAGGGTGCAGGCCAGCCCCAACAGTATCCTGAGCGTATTTGCAGAACGATTTGACGTCAGTACGTGAACCACTGCTGCATGGTTCACTTACAGACTAGTGTTAGTAGGTATGTTGTTTTAATTTTGCGTATGTTAATTATTTTGTGTCGTTATAATTATGTAAAATTTTCAATTTATGATCCAAAGTTGATTGAAATAAATAAATAATTATTATTATATTATTATTAAACTAATAATTCTGGACACATTTGGCGTACTAAGTTAGTGTGACGTAATTCATTTAATTGTAATGAAGTTAAATCGTTTGTCTTGGTATGGGCATGTGAAGAGAAGGGATGAAACGCATGTGACCAAAAGAGTTATGAATATAAACGTGGATGGATGGAGAGGCAGAGGAAGGCAAAAGATAAGATGGATGGATTGTGTGAAGTATAATATGAATGAAAAGAGAGTCAGTGAAAGCATGACGTTGGACAGGACAGAATGGAGGAAGAGTGTGCAGTTCCACTATACCACTGGCCATACCCCTGGTGGGTCTAAAACTATACTACGGAGAGAAAACGTTTGAGTTAGGTTAGCTTAGCTTACTCGGGGACGTCTGTCGCCCCCCACATAAATCAGGACCCGAGGTGGCGGCGCGTAGTATTCCACGCGCGCCCCTCTGAGACGTCCGGGGGGGAGTCTAACACCTCATTCCCCGCCCTGACCCGAGAAGTGGCCCGCACTAGCGGGCCGGCACCAGTCGGGGGTTGCGAAAGTATCTCCAGTTCCTGCGACCCCCGACGTAGTGTGAGATGGAACACCGTGGTGGTTTTCGCCGGTACGAGTCCGGCACACCCCCCCGTCTTCCCCGGACGGTGGATAGTCCATGAGGATTTCTCCACGATAAAAAAAAGGTTAGAACTGTGACCATTAAAACCAGAAGCCAGATCTCCTCTATTGTTGGTGAATGATTTGGGTTAGGTTAGGTGAGTGGTATAATTATAGACCCACCATAACACCAGGGGGCCAAGTCCGCTATTTTTATAATTTCGTCATTCCAACACGATTCCATTGTCATTTTGCTAAAAGTTCGTAATCTGCTAAATTCATAATGGTCGATCATTCGTCGGTCGAATTAAAAGCAATGACTGCACAATGACGTTCTAATGGTAGGTCACTGATCAAAGGAACTGTCAAAATTTTAGCAGATTACCGCCTTGTCAGTCATACAGTTGTCATTTTGTACGAGATTACCAATCTATATCATTTCTTACAATGGCGTGTCATTGGTTGACCACTGGAAAGTCATAATGACGCCAGTATTAGTAGATTACCAAACTTGTCAAAATAAACAATTATGAAATCAATGATAGACCATTCTGACATTATTGTAATAGCAAACTTGAAGCCCAGGGGTATGCCCATGTTGCGCCGACCCCAAGTAACATGGTACAAGGGCAGGAACACGATGATGATGATGAAGTAAGTAATTGTAGATTGGCTTATTTTGACAGATATAAGCTGATTTTTGATTTAACGATAGTTTAGATAAAACAGTTAAGAAAAATGATGGATAACTTAATGCTTGCAATGCTACAAAGATTTCTATAATTCAAAAACACTACTGGAAATGACCATGTTGACATGTTATAGTACATACCTATAGCAATAACTTAGAAATCACCGTAGCGCAAATTAATGTTCTCAAAATAGACAACGTTCTGAAAAGAAATTAATAAGTTTCTTATCAATTCAAACTACCTATTTATTTGCACAGCAACAAATTTTACAATGGTTGTGATGTTTTTCATTATAGAAGAATATTCTTTAATGAAAACAGTCCATTGTAGACTAGAGTAATCTCTAATAGCAGAAATACATCTTATTCTGTTTCTAGATGAGCTATGGAGATGAAAATATTACCTAAAGCTGTTTTCTTTACTGTGTCCTCTCTAATGAGCTACATCTGAGCGCACTTCTATTAGGTATTTATTTGCCATGTCTCGTCAATGAGACACAAGTCTTTGATGGTACATATTTTAACTAAATTGCTAAACCAAATAAGTCTGGGTTGGCCTAGCAAATTGCAGTTAAGAAAACGATTACTACAGAAATCCTAGGACATTGTCTACATGCCTGTGAACATCCACGCACTATAATTTTGATATTTTGCTAATGTCAACAATAGGAAAAAATGTTTGTCTAATCTAAATGGCTGAGGCCAAAGTAATATAGCACAACTTAGTAAAGATCTTCATCTAGCATTGAACTGCAATGGATTCATCATTTTTTTAATCTGAACTCCTAAACTACCACATAATGTGCAGCGGGTTTTTCGAGGTCCAAATAACAAAAAAAACAGAATTCTTAAATACGGACATCACAAAATTAATTCTTACCAAAATAGTGGTACAAAAAAAAGTACACTTTTGTCCTGAAACAACCAAATGTCAATGCTTGAAGAATCAACGTTTGCAACAGCCAAAGCACTTGTATTTCGCTTTAAGATACATTTTTAATAGTCACAAGCACGTTCCGATGTAAATAATATACGTTCATATACAAGTTTATCAATAATTTACTTTTATTTTATCGGTTTTCTAAGATAGGCGTAATCGATGCCTTGATTTTGACGTCTTCAGTCATGCTTTATATTTTTATTTTCTAGGTTTGGCCAGTTTCGAAAATGAGGTTGTACCTAATTAATTTTGAAATAACGGCATTCGACAAACGTAATTATGTTATTGTACATTTTTACATGTATAAAGTACCTACTTAGTTTGAATGACTTTTTGTTAATATTTTGTAAACCATTTTATTTGTTTAAAATCATCTTACATAAGATGTTTTTAGGGTTCTGTAACCAAATGGCAAAAAAACGGAACCCTTATGGATTCGTCATGTCTGTCTGTCTGTCCGTCCGTATGTCACAGCCACTTTTTTCCCAAACTTTAAGAATACTGTTGAAACTTGGTAAGTAGATGTATTCTGTGAACCCCATTAAGATTTTCACACAAAAATAGAAAAAAATACAAGAAATTTTGGGGGTTCCCCATACTTAGAACGGAAACAAATTTTTTTTTTTCATCAAACCCATATCGATCAAAGTTACAACGAACTACAAGAACTTTTATATTATGTTACTTGCTGCTACGGAACCCTTCATGGGCGAGTCCGACTCGCACTTGGCCGCTTTTTTATAAGTTTATTTGACATAATTGATGCATTATGTTATTATTATTATTCCTTTTATAATTACTCACAAAGGTACTAAATATATCGATACGTCAGATTTATATATTTAATATTTACATTACATTTCTGCCTATTACGTCATATTATGGTTTTAAAAATAAATTGAATAATGATAATTCTTTTCCCTGATGCAATGTAGCGGACATACATTATGAATATTTTGTCAAGCGTAGTAAATAATGGCGATGTGAAAAAAAAAATGTATTTGTGTATGTATATCAGCTGTCTGACACCCATAGTACAGGGTCTCCCTAGTTTGGGGTCAGATGGCCGTGTGTGAAAATGTCCCCACATATTATTATTATTATTTATTATTATGTTTTCCTAGGTCCTTCTTTAAAGGTTAATTCGGTAGTGGTCATATAAAGGCTGTCTGTGTTCTAAAGGCTAGAATGAGTAATCATTACATTGCTGAATATAACTAGGTACAGTCAGTAAAATAAGTAAATTAAATTTTCAAATCGTCTAAATAAGTCAAAATAATACGATTTAATACTTTTTAGTATTTTATCATTGCCAAGAGTTTATTTAATATTGATTTTTAATACTTTTCGCATTTCCTTCAATATTGTGCTCAATAATTATTATTTAAAAATCTGAAGTGTTAATCTAAATTGTTACTGTGTCCGACAGCACTTTGACCTGTTTAAAAAGGCTCAGGACCGTTGCCCCTGTAAAGTAAGAGACCCAGATAGAATAGTTGTGCCTAGGCCACCGAGAACTGCCTTGTATAAAAAGAATTGTTATTATATGTGTGGACCTACATATAATAAAATACCAAAGGACTTTAAAGAGCTAACTAATAATTTATTTTTTATAAGGTTAAAACTATGGTTACTGTAGAAATGTTTTTATTCTATAAATGAATTTATAAATAATGTTAAATAACAATAAGTTTTAAATTAATGTGACAACAATTATTCAATATTTTTTTTTTTTTTTAAATATTAAAGCATGCATATTGTCCTGTAGCATAAAAAATATGTTTTGCATGTCACTTAACTGACTTTGTATTAGGAACCGAATTACTAACTTTATGACCAACGCTGTACCTACCAATACTTATTGCAATAAATGATTATTATTATTATTATTATCGAACTTTGTTGCTAACCGTACCTCCTAAAGACTACTCATAAAGTTCAGTTCAATTCATTCATTTATTGCATCAAACATGGAGTTCTTAAATAAAATATTTTAGTAACACCCATTTGGCCAATATTATAGCATGCAATAGTACAGATTTTTACAGTTAAGATATTAATTACTAAGTAACGACATTTTTCCAATTTATGTCTACTTAACAGTTAAATATGTTCTTTATAGTATAAAATTCACAGGAATACTGTTGAAAGAACTCATCTATCGAATAAAACATTCTTCCAACAACCATTTCCGCAACACAACACAAAAGTGGTGGTAACTGTAACATTTGATCTTTTTCACTTGTTTCGCTAAGTTTTCATTCATCATTTCAGCCGAAAGACGTCCACTGCTGGGCATAGGCCTCCCCCAAGAAATGGGGGGTTTTGCCATAATCGCCACGCTTGGCAGGCGGGTTGGCAATCGCAGTATGGTTGTTACAAAGGCATAGAGAACGCTGCTGCTCATTCTCTGGTGAGTCCCTTAGTCGCCTCTTACGACACCCACGGGAAGATATGGGATGGTGCTATTCTTTACGTCCGACACCATACTGACTAAGTTTTCATTACCAGTCTTTAAATCTACTAGCTTTAGTCGTACGGTCCAGGTCGTCGGTCCACCTTATGGGAGACCTGCCGACACAATACACCAATACCTATAGTTGGTCCACTACAGGCCTCTTCTAATATAGAGAAGAAACGAGATCTTTGATCACCACGGTTGATCAAGCGAGACTTACATCTTTACTAATAGAATACATGCGAAAGTAACTCTGTCTCTGAAGGAATCATGGCGAGATCCATACATTCATTTGTATAAAAAAAAAAACATTTAGAGGGTTTAAAATATTTTCCAATGTGGAGAATACATTACCAGGAGTAGATTGATATACTCACCATATTTTTCAACACCCGCATAATTAAAGCATTTTGAAATCAAAATTTCAGCTTTGTCGTTTCATCTCGTTGCCCATTTTGAATATATAAAAAAAAGAAAGTGACAAGTGACAGTAATAGATCTATATATAGATCAAACTGACAGACAAGTGATTTGAATCGTTGTTTACAATGGCGGAGTTGAAAAAGTACATTGATTAATCATTACTATTTGTGACATTATTTCCCATAAAATTATGCAATTTTAGTGTAAGACCTGCGAAACGGCGTTTCGTTCTGAAATAACTAGCTTTTCGTTAAACTATTCACTATAAACATCCATTTTTATTGCGGGGTTTTAAAAATATTGTAAATGTCGGGAGAAACTCTTTAGGTACCCAAGAGTATAAGAATTAGAATTTCAACTTGTCTAAACATCTTTAGATTTTTTTTGTACAAATTCTGCCGTGCTTCTTTGGTATGAAGATAGCTTGCTAGCTAACCCTGAGGATGGACATGGGCTACTTTTTTTCCACGATAACTGACATTCACGTGGACGAAGTCTCGGGCAAATGCTAGTTAATTATAAGTCCAAGTTTCCTCAAAGTGTCTTCCTTCACCGATGTCAATGATGTCCAAGATAAACTCCTGAAGGTGATAGCCGACAGGCATGATGGGAGCCCCATAATGAGGCATCTCATCAAAACTACAATGTCTGTCGTTGTGTATAAATACTAACATAGGTTATAAGAAACCAATATTCCAAACAAACAACAAACAAACAATGTACAACACACAACACAACAATGTATGTGTGTGTGTGTTACAATGTATTTCAAACAATGTGGACCTTTGCTGTCTGATAAATAAATAAATAATTATATTATTATTATAAACTTAGAAAGGACAGAGGCCAGCACATCAAGCTTCACTAATCTGTCAAATGAGTTGTTTCAAAATGTATGGAGCCTGGGCTCAGTCCTTGTATACCATAAGTAAAAATAGGGAAACACATTTTAAATCGTTCTCAACTGTCAAACGACTTTAAAATGGCTTTGTGAGCAGGTAAAACACAAAAAATTGCACTTGAAATCGCAACGCACAGCAAAAAAACAGTCATGACGGTAAGCTGTCATTTTGATTGATTAATGACGTTTGACATTTATAATTCTGATTTTCTGCATCGATTTGTGGATAGCCAGGTAAACAGATGGGGAAGAAACGGTGTTAAATTCAAAAAACGAAAGGGAGGTTGTTAAAAAGAACTCCAGAAACTAGAAAAAGAAACGAGGCGAAAGTGACTGAAGTGACACTGTTGTGACAGTGACAGCTGACAGTCCTCGCATGATCAATTATCGATCTATGGTTTATAGAGTAGCTAAATCTGAGTGACGCCATGTTAAAAATCCATAAAGATAATAATTAAATATTAATTTACTACCACAACAGTATGTAGTACTATTAAGTATTCTGTGACAACAGTATACATTTAAATGAATCTTCTGTATTTTCCCGGATTCTACCTTCCTCTTTTTTTTGAAGTGGTTTAAGTAAGTACATATACTTGGCCCATAATAAAACATGTCCTTTCTTTGATACATTTTCAACTTTATGACAAAAGATTAAAGTTCATATTAAATTGGGAAAATTTGGGCGTTTGGTATGGCTTGATGTGCTGGCGTCTGTCCATAATAATTATTTTATTTTTTATTTTTATTACTTTTAAGAAGGCTTACAGACAAATTACATCATCATCATTTCAGCCGAAAGACGTCCACTTCTGGACTTAGGCCTTCCCAAGGGGGGGTTTTGTCATAATCGCCACGCTTGGCAGGCGGATTGGCGATCGCAGTATGGTTGTTACAAAAGCACAGAGAACGCTGCTACCCATTCTCTGGTAAGTCCCTTAGTCGCCTCTTACGACACCCACAGGAAGATATGGGGATATGGGAAATTACATAATAATAGCTAACTACAATCCAGTTGCTAATAACAAGCCTCCACATATCTTTATCATTATGATATTGATAAAGTCAAATTGGAACTTGCTCATGCCCGGTTTCGAAGCCGTAATCTCGCGCAAGAGAGGCGAGCGACTTAAACACTTGGCCATCAGGACATCGGCACATCAAAAGTATTTAGTATAAAGTTAATTTGGTGTAGTTTTCAATGTTTCCTTATTTTTACAGGCACGGCCGTTTACCGACGTGCCGCTATCATTTTGATTGATAACTAAAAATTGGGGCCAGATTTCTTTGGCTCGCCGTTTATCACTATGCACACACAGTATTCCTATCGGCGTTGCTTATCGGTTGATATCCATGTATGTATGTATAGTACATACAGGTAATATTACATATTGATAGGTATTAACTTTTACCATAGATTCAGTACTTGATTTGACTGCCTTGTTGGCTCCTGAAGTCGTGTGGTGGCTGGCGAATAGCACCACCCCATATCTACCCGTGAGTGTCGTAGAAGGCGACAGAGGGATATTGACCAGAGGATGGGCAGCAGCGTCTTTCTAAGTACCTTAACGCCTACTGCGATCGCCAACATGCTTCGGCCAAGCATGGCGATTACGGCTGAACCACCTTTGGGGGAGACCTATGCCCAGCAGTGGGCGTCTATAGCTTGACATGATGATGATGATGGTTGGTCTCGTAGTCATAAGCCTGACTGCAGAGCTGGGATCCTGGTTTCGCTTCCCAGGTCAGGATTTTTTTTAATCAAAATATTATGTCTATACTACTTTTATATATAGAGTGCCCTGAAGAGACAGTCTCCTTAACCCAAATGTACGAGTATAGGGGGTGAACCTATTATCATCAATCGCGGCGACTGGGGTGTACCCCTGCGTAACCATTCGAGGAAATAGACGTAATATTGTATGTTATTACAATTTTCTACATAACTCGTTACCGTGAGATCCCGAACCATTTGATATATTGTTTATTGAAATACATGTACAAGAGAGATAGAGGTGCATGAAAACTTTTGTTGATAAAATGGCGATGAAAATACAATCGTACCTCATCCTAAAATATCCTAATCCTAATTATATAATACTAATATTAAACTTGTTTTTTACTTAACCACATACAAACTTACAAACAAACAAATTGTTACTCTTTATAATAATAGTAAGTATATAGACATTAGTTTTTTAAAACAAGATATTATCATATGAGTATAATAAAAAAAACTGGCCAAATGCGAGTCGGACTCGCATTTTTATAATATCCAGCAAAAAAAACGGCAAAAGATCACGTTTGCTGTATGGGATAAATCCCCCCCCACCCCCCCCTTAAAATTTATTTTATTCTGTTTTTAGACAGAAATACATCATCTGTGAAAATTTCAACTGTCTAGCTATCACGGTTCATGAGATACAGCCTGGTGACTGGCAGCCAAACGGACAGTGGAGTCTTAATAATGGGTCCTGTTATACGGAACCCACTACAATTATAGATGCGAAAGTTATGAGAATGGATGGATTGATGTCTGTCACTCTATAACGCATAAACGGCTAAACGGAATCAGCCAAAATTTGACACACATCTACATACTGATCTAACTTAGCACAGGATATTTCTTAATTAGATTCCCATAGAATTATTTAAAACTTTGGCTTAACTTTAATGTTGACGCAGATGAAACAACGGGCTGAAACTAGTACTATTATATTATTACTTTCTTCCAACTCCCCCTCCCGATCATTCAATTTACACTCACACATACACCTACACACACACACACACACAATCACACACACAGTCGCAATACTCAATACAGGCTTCCTGTAACCGCTTTTATTATTATTCTTTTTGTTATTATTGTTTTTACTTTTTTTTAATCTTATTGCATAAGATTCTGTACTTTCTCCTACTGGGGGAGGGCACTGGCTCTTGTAACACAGGTTTATCACCTAGCACAGGAGTCACGAACTTCACACAATATTGTACCTATTTCTTGTCTAATAAAGATTATTATTATTCACATTTATTCATTTTATTTACATATTATAACATATTTTCAAATATTAGTAAAAAAAAAACATTTAAAAATATAAAAAATAGTAGCCCACCGGTATCGGGAACAGGGTCCAAGCTACCGGTGGTCAGGGCTTCTGAGAGAGGAATCTCCTAACAATACGCGCCGTGTCCAGGAGTACCGCTTTCTGAATCAAGCCCTTGATCCAGCTGCCCAACGAGACCCTCCTGAGATGTTGGTCGAGGCTCTTGGAAATGAGTCCATTGGCCGTAACGACTATCGGCACAATGACTGCTGTCTAGTATACCTACTTACTTCGTGTGCTGTATTCACATCCCACATGTCGACAACCTCGCGAGCCATATTATTAACTCTCTCTATTAATAGCTATTTGGGTCTAGTCTTTGTCAAAGGAGTCCAGATCGTCCCACCATCTCCGCCTGGGCCTGCTACGATGTCTCTTGCCATGTACAAGGACCCATTGGGGTGTGAGTTTGGCCCAATGATCGTCTGACATGCAGCAGATGTGTCCAGCCCAATTCCATTTCAATGTGACAGCTTTCCGAGTAACGTCAGCTATTTTTGTAATATTTATAGTAAAGTCAGTTATTATAAATAGTACGTAGTTTAAAACTAGATACTCACATAAGAGTATTTAAGTATAATAAAAAAAACCTAGCGAATTAATTCATGTGACCGTGGCACAGTTTTTTAAATGAATATAAAAGGTGTTAAATATTACCGGATATATATAATAAATTGAGTGTCATAATTGATTATACAAATCGGAATTATGCATGCTTCGTTATGTATGAATGAGCAAAATTCAAGGTGGTTGAACTGTAAAGTAACTTATGATTGATAACAAATCTTTGATTCCAATAGAAATGTGATTTTGATAGATTAGGTTGTCAAAACACAAGGTGAAATGGCTAGACTTAAAACTTAATGGTCAAAGATCCTAGATTTTTTGATCAGCTAAGTTTACTCATAAATCGATGAATGTTTTCGAATAAAACTTTATTAAATCATCCTACTGCGATCGCCAACATGCATCAGCCAAGCATGGCGATTAAGGCTGACCTGAAGGGGGGGGGGGGCTTTGAGGGAGACCTATACCCAGCAGTCATGGGCATCTACAGGTTGACATGATGATGATGATGAAATCATTGAATTGTTTATTTTCTAAGTATTAATTCTATTATATATTATTCAAAAACATCCACCGGGGTTTAAGTAAACTTAACTATATCTGACGACCCTGCATACTTACTATACATACCTACTGCTGATTATGCTGACTATACATACGTCACAAGTAGGGAATGCAATCTCGTCTCGCCGAGATCCCGATCTCGCGAGATCCCGGCCATATTTTACGAGATTGTATCTCGTCAAATTTCGTACGAGATCTCGCGAGATAACGAGATCGACAAATGCAGCGTGACGACGTGTATTTCATAGCGCGGCTGCAAAAATCGCTGAAAGCACTGAAACAGCCCACTGCTCGCTCAACAAATTCTACAACAAATACTTTAGACATTTTAATAAAAAAAGAAATGAATTTGTACGAAGCTGGTGGAGTAAGAGGGGAACTTTTAAACTTCGTACATAACTGCCTCTCAACTGTGGTTCCCACAAGTGTTGAGGCAGAACGAGCTTTTTCAGCAGCAGGGTATTTGGCATGCAAAATCAGAAGTCGTCTATCAGATGATACTCTCGACATGATGTGTTTTTTGAGAAGCCATTTTCAGACAAACTAACTTGCCTTTTCGTACCTTGATAACTTCATCTGACTTCTACTTTAAACTTCTTTTATTTGATTAATACGATCTCACAACATTTATTTAAGAACTTGTGAAGTTAAGTTTTTGTTTTGTTGTATTTATTTACCATAAGTAATGTTCCTATTACTCTTAATTATTGAAACTAAAGTAATAATTTACAAAAGACTAAATATAGATAATTATTGTTTTGTTACCAATATTGTAAGAATTTGAACTGATTAGCTACAGTAGGTATAATAATTATAGACATAAACAAATGTTATTAGAGTTAGAGACAAAATAATAAGTACTCTGTTGATTTTTAAAATAAAACTTACATTATTTTTATAACTAAGCAACGCAGTTTCTATTTAATTACATATCATGTCAATTACTAGTTCTTAAAACAAGCATTTGCATATGTTTTAATTGCGATTCTCCCAATCTCGCGAGATCCCGTAATTTGCGAGATCTCGCGAGACTGGGTTTTGAGCCTCGCGAGATCTCGCTAGGCGGAAATCTCGTACGAGATTGCATTCCCTAGTCACAAGCTGTGTCGAAAAGTTTGTACCTACTCCGGAACATTTACTAGCAGAATCTAAACCAAATCAGAGATGAGGAATAGTAATAAGGTTGTTGAGGTCAGATAGGCAGTCGCTCCATGTAAAACACTGGTGTTCAGCTGAACACCAGTGTTTTACATGTCCCAATATAGTTGGGATAGGCAGATGATGATGTTAAGGCTATATTTTATTACTAAAAAACTTTTTAACAAAAAAGACAACCGCTTTCAAAAAGTAAAAAAATAATTTTCAATTCGCAAGACGGCGGCTTTGGTTTTGCTTGGTGTTTTGTATTGCCACCGACTTGCGAATTGAAAGTTATTTTTAGTAGTAGTAAAGGTATTTTTAGTTATTTTTAGTGCCTACTTCTTATCATACAAATTAATTACAAAATGTTGACAACCAAAAAATTCAGTCATCCCTTAATTTTCTACCCGTATGGGTGGAATATTTTCTCGAAATTTATATGAGACCAAAGAGGTATGTATACACTATCAATTTAAAAAAAAACATCGAAATCGGACTATACTGAAAAAAGATATGCGTGATCAAATATAAAAAAAAATTAAATAAAACTACTGAGACCAAACTATGTTATATTTTTACGAGACTAAATGGCAACTATTTCGCATCAAACTAAAGAAGAATCACGTTAATCGGATCATAAATCTCAGCGTAATCGGTGTACATACATAAAAAAAAAACATACTAATCGAATTGAGAACCTCCTCCTTTTTGAAGTCGGTTAAAAAAAGGCATCAGAAATCTCACGCGAATCTTTTGCGACCAGAAGCCTAAGTTTAATAGAAGTCCCCGATAAATAGTCCTTCCTTTAAACCGCTACAACTGATTTTGGCAGGATAATACCATTATAAACACGCTTGGCATACGAATTGGGATACGTTTTCATATTCGACGGCACGTGGAACGGAATGATTTAGTATTGTAATAGAGTTTGTTAAAGGATTACGTTTCATTTAACGTGAAATGTTTTCTCAAAGTTTTCAAAGGAGGTTCACCGCTATAATTCGTGGCTGTGTGTGTATTATTCCTCTAAGGCTGTGTTTAAGGGAATACGCTGACGTTTTCCTAGACATTCAAAATTTCTAGCATATTTTTGCAATTTGTAGCTCAGTTGACTCGACAATCCATCCCTATGGTACTGTATGTCCTATATTACAAATGCAAAAGTAACTCTATATCTAATGTTTTCTAGTCGAAACGGCTAAACCGATTTTGATGAGGTATGAAGATAGCTTGAAACCTAGGAATTCCCGCAAAAAGTAGCCTATGTCCTATAGCATAGGCTACTTTTTCCGGGAATTCGTTTGCATCCACGATATCGGCCATTCACGCGAATGAAGTCGCGGTCAAAAGCTAGTAACCAATATGTATTTCCAGACTTAGATCATAACAATCGGTACAGTAGCACTCTAAGTTATAATTGGCCACAAACGTCATGTTTTCATTAAATGGTCACGTTTACAGGTAATTATAACTTGGAGAGGAATGTTGAAAACTTTAATAATGTTGTTTATTGAAATATCGGTCTACAATAATTTATTAATCCATACTTTTATCCTACTTAATATTATAAATGCGAAAGTAACTCTGTCTCTTACGCGTTCATTATGAAACGGCTAAACTGATTTTGATGAAATTTGGTATGAAAATAGCTTGAACCCTGTGGAAGAACATGTACTTTGTAATGCGCGACTGTTAGTGATAAATAATTGTGTAAATACATATTGGTTACTATCTCGCCTAATCTAAGCTTTTTATTATATTACAACCGGATACCGAGCTGCAAATACGGTATTACACCCATTTTTGAAAAGTGTCTCAATGAAATTCTGTTGTGCTAATATGCCACCAAAAAAAACACTAAATTTTTATTCAATCGATAAGTGCCATAAAAATGCATTTAAATGTTAAATTTTCAAATTTCGCGCGTAGTTTGACGAAAACGCCTCATAATGGACGCCACATTGCTCAGCGTAAATGACGTCAGTTCGTTTTGTATCAAATGAGCTCATATTAAATATGATAATTGTATACCATTTAAAAATAATTAAAAGTATATTTTGTAATAGGTGTAATAATGAAAAAATTAAGTTGGTTACGAAAATAATAAAAGTACAAAGCCTTTATTACGCCAATCGGTTGACTGACAGTTGTCAATTTTTGGTTTACACAGCCGTACGGCGTAATAACATGGCCGCTACTATTTCATGGTGTTTTATAACAGATTAAAAATACTGAAAACTTTGAATTGAATTTAAAAATTTGTTTTGTTATTTTATGAACTAAAACTCACATTTTTCGACTGCTTTATGCCTAAACTGTCTCAATAACATATTTATAGATATTTTCTCGTATAGAGTAAAATACCCTATTGCAATAAACGTAAAAAAATGATGTTCACGGTCCAGCCTAGCGCTTTCACCTTAAGTTCAAAAAGTACGAAAGTTCAACTCAACCGTCAACTCGATGCTGATTGTGAAGGCTGGGAATTTGTCTCACGAAAAACAGTATGATTGGTATTTACGCTAACCTACAACGCACTTGCGGCTGGTCGCAGGCCGCAATGCGGCGTACCGTATGCGTCAGGCCGCATTTCAATGTTTATACGAAACCACAAAATATAAAGGTTACAGAAAGACTACTCCCGTTATCTTCAAAAATAATTATCTTAACTCACTAGGGCCGCTACTGTACCTATTGACTGTAGGTTTTATTTGTAACAATATCAAATTTTGGTTGGAAGTTGAAACCCTTTGCAATTTTTTTATAACAATATTTTCCTGTTCGTCATGTTCGTCACGAAATGTCAATGTCTCTCATTTATTCATTTAGACAACACGTGACAGTTGAGACTGAAGTCTGCTTGAAACTGCTTGAGAATGCCTATATACGTAATGTCAATGTGTGCGTGCGGAAAATGGCGGTTTGTTCTGAGTGGTCTCTCTGCTCGGGCGCGCCGCCGCCGCATTGGAGCTGTGGCAGGAAGCTTATCTAAAGTTGTGAATTTTTAATTCCTATCGCATTATTAGACATCAATATAATGGAAAATAAATGCGTGTAATTGACGAAGACATGCGGCGGACCGCAATAGAACCAAGACGATACGCTTGGCCGGAATACGGCGCGGGCGTGCCACAAGTGCGTTGAAGGTCTAATAATCAGGGACCAGAGATTTGAGCGCATAATTATTAACCTAAACTCGGTGTTGGCGTAGTAAGGAACGGACATTTGTATTTAAAATAAAAATCCGCGTTTCCGAGAATAAATTTATACAAATATAATGTCTTATTTGGTAACTAGGGTTATATCACAGATCTATATCTGTGGGTTATATAGACATTCATTTATTCATCTTGGTAGGTACCTTTCATTATTAACCAGATTAAGATATTTTTCATGAGAAAACCCAATGATATTAGAAAACCCAAATTAATGTTAAAAATGCGAAACTGACTTTATTTGCATCCACGATAACCGATATCAACGCGGACGAAATCACGGGAAAAAGCTAGTAAAGAACACAGAGTAAAAATGATTACTCAAAGTTCAAACTCAAAAATTCTTTCGCTTACAAAACTTCCTATCCTACTTACCCCTCAAATTAGAAAGCGCACGTACCGTTAGACGAATAGAATCAATAAGGACAAGGTCGTACGATGCCCCCAGTACCCGGCGTCGACGCCCAGGGCCAGGCAAAGGACTAGGGAACTTGCCGCGTTCACGCGCGGGAGAGTAAGTGGGGCAACCTACTGGCCTAGTGACACTGGCGCAACAGAATCTTGACATGGGAGTAGAAATGGACATTTGAAAGTGGGCTGATTACTTTTTATAGGGTTATTAAATTATTATATGGGCAATTGACAATTACCTTATTTATTGTTAAATGAAAGGAGTGGAGAGGCCCTTCAGTGGGGCTTAATTCAGGCTAATAAGAATAATGTTTACTAAGATTGCTTTAAAAAGAAACAAAATACGGAAAACCTATCATGCCAATTGTGATTTATGAAACTTACAACGTCAAAAAAAACGTCTCATGGCCAAATACTCAAACGCTACTCAATTGTAAGACGCCGATAAGTCTCGTGCTGTCTTAATCACTTTATGTCAAAGTGACTGTGACAGAACGAGACTGAACGGCATCTTAAAGTTGTGTTTGAGTATTTGGTCATTAATATGCTTCCTTATTTAAGTTATAATGAGACTGGCATGCTACTGTGAATAAAAGTCTCTTATAAATATTATGAAAAAAAAAAACTTCCATAAAGCATTAATAATAATAATAATAATTTATAATAATAATAATTTATTTATTGTAAAAAAGATTGAGAGAGATTCATTGCTAAGATAGAAAGTGAAACTGCAATTTCTGTGCTTTATAGCTCGAAGTAGATAAGCCGAACACATTTTCCTGTTACATTCAAAACGGTAACTAACTACCTACCTATATAAAACACCGGCGCACAGAACCTCGACGTTTTCATTCCAGAAAAAAAAATAGATAGAGTTAGAGTTAGAAAAAAAAAATTAGATAGCTACTACCTTCAAAATGACAGAATGGAAACGAAAACATAATCGGAAGATGGAAAACAGTTAGAAGCATAAAAAATGGGAAAGTATAGTCTAGTACTAGGCTAGTCACTCTGCTAATGTGAATGCACCTCGTAACACTCAAATGGGTCTATGCGGGAAGTTGGAACAAAATGTAGAATCAAAGTACTCGCAGCGTTAGGTAATCTGTGGCAATCTTTGTAGATTACTATTCAGTCGACATTGCAAAAGCTTACAATTGACCCTAGTAGGTACTGGCAAAATGAGCCAAGCCACAATCTCTCAATAATTAGGGAAATTAATTCGTCAAAGTAATTCAATAAGGCAAATGTGTTAACTTATGCACAGAATAGATTTAAAACCATTAAGCGTATCCAAAATCACTAGGAAAATAGGAGAAGTTTAGTTACACGTTTTGAGATAAGTTACCGAAATGAATAGTGGTACTTCGTTTTATTTTGTGCTTTCTTCTGCTGCATATTAACCGCTTCTAGGTTGATCTAATACATGCGGTTCTCTTTTATATTCAGCCTCTTCTACCTAGAAGTGTCTCTCGATACGATTGGCGTTTCAGTCTTGTTGCCTTCAAAGGGCATGGACAGCCCACTGCCTGCCACTAAAGCTTACTAACTCTGCTAGACGTTGAAGACTTCAATTGTTTTTGATCAATTTCATTCGGAATCTTATCCTTGTACTACGTATATAACTAGCTGAGTAACCTTGATTTTGAGGATCAACTTGAATGTCATTGTGTCCATTATTTATTTATTCGAGAGAAGGTTGGAGGGTCAATATAATTAGACCAAACCGTCGCGCACATATTAAGGTTACCCTACCATAAGTGGACAGATTTATTTAAACAGATAAACCTGAGCAAGATTGGTCTGATCGAATGCCTGTACAAAGCACATGTAGCGATGGCATCAGTTTTCCATTCACTTCAAATATTCGTCATACCAAGATATCGTATTTTTTTTTTATGTCATTGAATAGTAAACAACCCTACGGTATAGTATACGTGGTAGTACCACCGCACAGTAGCGAAACGCCCCGCCTCCATCCGAAACACTGTTCCTAACCTCACCCGCGTCGAACGTGCTCTCGAAACTGCTTTAAGTTCTCGCAGCGCTTAGACACGCACACACACGCACGATTTTGTACAGTCTATTATTTTGGTAGTAGTGTAGGTAATTAAATCGTTTCGTTTATATGGAGTGTCGTAGGTGTGCCTACGGCCACGATGTTACATGGTCACTTTTGTCTGTAAACATCTGCATTACCAGAGGCCTTGTTGACACGTTGCCCTCTCAGAAACAAAGTTGAAATGTCTCACAGGCCTATAATTACACCAGTACCTCTTAAAACCGGAACATAGCTACGCTGCTTTGCGCGAATACTGACAACAATAGGAATGGTGTAAATCTTAAGACCACACTTGTAACAGTCATAAACGGTACAAATTCTGTTAATTTGAAGGAATAGTTGATCGTGTCTGGGAACAAGTATTGAAATATCTTTCACGCAAGACCATCACTGGACAATCTCACTAAATACACACTTCTACCTAATAGGCATAACAGAGAGCCCTCTACGCAAGGCAAGCATGGAGGCTGAAGAAATGGAAGAAATCATGCATGTGTTTCTGGAGTGCATAGTTGTCATTCAGAGAAGGAAATAACCCCTAGGGACACCAAATCTACTGCAGATGTTCTGAAGAAATTGAGCAATCTAGTCTGCTTCTGGAAGGGCTAGTTGGAGTGAAGGTCACTATAGCTCACACACAATGGTCCACCTTAAGGACTGTGTGTGGAAATCAACTCTCTAGTACAGACCATAGACCAAATCATTAACGGCCCACTAGAGAGAGCTACTTAAACGATGATCTCTTGCAGTCGTAATGACACCCACGCTCCATTTTGGGTCTCATACCATTCGACGGATGACATCTATCTAAACAGGCAACCTACTTGGGAATAAGTGCCATTTAAATCCGCCGACTAGTCTTGTTATCGCTTGGCTCATATTAAACTGCAGATTCCACGATGTTTTGATTTTGCACGATGCTTCTAACTGATTTTTGAATGGAAAAGAGATTTGAAAATTATGTATTATTTGAAATTATTGATCTCGTCTTTTCTAGAAATGTTTAGTAGAAATAAATTTTTAATTTGAACTGTATAGGTACTATACATTTTAGTAACAATATTGTGTGTACAACTTATAACTTTCAACATTTGCGTGACAAATTTTAAGGTAGATTGTAAAGGGACAAAACTACTGTGAACATGTGTCCTAAGTATCTAAGTAAATAAAGATCTTTCTTTCTCTCGATTTAAATATGATGGAAATATTAGCCGTTGTGACCTGCCGCTGGTCAAAAGCTTCTTCCCTTCATGTCTATGCTAAAGCTTAAAGCCACATCATGGCTCTACTGTGTTAAATATAGGCCAATGGTTATCTATGGTATCCAAGAAACATGGCCAGCGCAATTCCAGTTAAGACTTGCGGCTTTTAAAGCCACGTCAGTGATTTGTGTTGAGCGCAGCGTGGTGTAGCGTAACTTATCTATTGGTTTTACATTAAACATGTTATGCTCTAATACTTACAATCAGAGCACGAATTATTATTAGAATCGTCTTTTCCTTTTATTTCTTTCTAAGCCTTTCACACAATCCATTCATCTTTTTCTATTGTCTGACTCTTTAATTACAGCCGTAAAATGGGTCTTCTTATTCTGTTTATATACCCTTATCTACATCGCATCCATACCAAAGTGACCGGTCAGTCATCATCGTCACCATTAGAAATACTCATTCCTTGATTACAGCAAGATTTTCTTTACAAGCTTTTGCTTGTGTCATTGCTTACGAAGACGATTAAATAGTAGCCTATATCCTTGTCCAAATCCTAAGGAACCTTTTTGCCAATTATCATTACGATCGGTTCAGTGGCTTTGCCTTGATTACGTAACAAACAGACCGATTTATACATACATTTATAATATTGGTGTGGATTTGAATAGGGAGGTCCGTGCCTAAGTAGAAGTCGTAAGGATCGATTGGTCATGGACAAGCTACGATTGCCGCGGTCGGTGTGCGAATGGGTGATCATCTATTTAAAACGGAGACCCCTCCTTGTGTCGGAAAGCACGTAAAGCCGTTGGTTCCATCTTTGACACACGAACGACAGAAGCCAGAAACCAGTATTTCCAATGAGTATCGTGTTACCCAGTAACTGGGTTGTAGAGGTCAGACAGTCAGTCGCTCTGGGCAGGAAGCCGACCCAAACATAGTTCGGAAAAAGCTAGGCAAATGATTATCAGTGTGGATTTGAACAGAATACTTAGCACCATTCTCCTAAAACAACTTCCAATGCAACAAATAAAAGTAGAAACACAATTCAACCTCGGTTTAGGCGAGCCCACAGCGGAATATTTCTGAGAGGAACTTGGCATGAATACGGATTGAAAATCGGTAAAATGCAGGTTGTTTTTCGGCAGCAATTTAATGGTTCCCGAGCGATTTAAGCCCGTGCAAAGCCGGGGGCTACTCCAATTTTTATGTCACACACTTTTTTCTGTTTGGCGTTCGCAGAATGTTTTACTACGATGTGGATCTTAAGAGGATTTTTCCTACTTTCAACTTTAATTCATAATATTCAAAACTTCACTCGAGATTCAAAAATCATTATCATTTTGATATTAAGTTATTTCGGGGAACTGAATACTAGGAACGAACTGACTAGACACAAGCCTAGATATTAGCTAGTACTCGGATATCTATGGCTTCCCTTGTCTTATATACGAAATTGTATCGAGTTTAAGTACGTATTATTTAAAATATGACTACACTATTACTTTTATGTAACAATAATTATAATTTATCTTTATTTCAGACTTACGTCCATACATTTTTACAAAGACAGCGTTGGTAGGGTTGTTAGTAGTATACACAAAAAAAAAACAAGGTGTTACTAATTTGTTAGTAAACAAATCAAGTAACTCACAAATAACAACAGTATGTGCTATTTAAGTGCAGGTGTACACACTTGCCCAGTACACATTAAAAGGACTGTCTATTTTACAAGCTAATGCTCTGGGGGCCAAGTCTGCTATTTTTATAATTTCGTCATTCCAACACGATCCCATTGTCATTTTGCTAAAAGTTCGTAATCTGCTAAATTCATAATGGTCGATCATTGGTCGGTCGAATTAAAAGCAATGACTACACAATGACGTTCTAATGGTAGGTCACTGATTAAAGGAACTGCCAAAATTTTAGCAGATTACCGCCTAAGTCAGTCATTCAGTTGTCATTTTGTACGAGATTACTATTCAATATCATTTCTTTCAATGGCGTGTCAGTGGTTGACCATTAGAAAGTCATAATGTCGCCATTATATTAGTAGATTACTAAACGTGTCAAAATTAACATTATGAAATCAATGATAGACCATTTTGACACTATTGTAATAACAGACTTGAGGCCCTGAGACAGTGTTGGTGCTACCACGAACCCTGCTTATTATTGATGCTGTTATTTTCCTAATGAAGGAGAAGAAATCATAGATGGAAGCAACCGCAAATATTGCGGAAGCACTGCAGTACCGGGGTTTTCCCAACACTGCCCTCAGAGCGTCATTGTACTGCACACGAAGGACCACTTTGACACCATTGTAATAACAGACTTGAGGCCCTGAGACAGTGTTGGTGCTACCACGAACCCTGCTCATTATTGATGCTGTTATTTTCCTAATGAAGGAGGAAGAAATCATAGATGGAAGCAAGCGCAAATATTGCGGAAGCACTGCAGTACCGGGGTTTTCCCAACACTGCCCTCAGAGCGTCATTGTACTGCACACAAAGGGCGTTGTAAGTTGATCCACAGACTGCACGTGTACTATGCTATTAAGAGGAAACACAAGGGCCGTTTTTCCATACAAACTTAGTCCCCTGTTTCCTCCCTGGATAATGCCAGTAGATCAATTTTTTTAAATATCCATAGCTACTATTGGCATGTCCCTATGTTTTCCTTTTTCTCATAAATTTATTATTAAAAGAAATATGAATATTCAAAAACCTAAAAAATTGGCATGATTTTCCGCTGTGTTCAAACATTCAGAAAACAAATTTGACTTGATTATATAAAAAATTGAAAACATAGAAACACGGCAAAAGCCTTTCTTTATTTTTTAATGAAAAAAGCAGTTAAATCGGTTAAGTTTTGGAGAAGAAATCAGGGGACTACGAATCATTGATTTTGTGTACTTTTAATAGGTATTTTCGGTCAAAGCTGCAGTTGTCTCTATCGCGCTCTGCGGTTCGTGTTCGGGCATCGCGCGACAGCAATAGATTTTACAAATACCTAATTTTCAATTCTCTAGCCCGTGGTATTTCCTCTTAACAGACGACCGAACCGTCCGCCGAACAGAGGGAGACAGCATCATAAGCTAGAAGCACTTAGGAGTACAAAATTCTCTTTCTGACATATACCGCTGTCTCTCTCTGTTCGGCGCACGGTTCGATCGTCTGTTAGCACTTTAAAGACTGACAGAAGGCTCTAAAAAGTAACAGTTTTACATCTGTGGTACCATTATATAGAGCGTCCCTTCTAAAGTTTTTTTTTTTTTATCGTGGCAATGCCGCCAGTCTCTTGGGCACGTTCCCAGATGACGCCGATGTGGAGGATTCTTTGTTATGCCTTAATTATTGTATTAGTTTTTGGTTTAATAGATAATTTTATTATAGGTTGTCTAACGCATTACAAAGTAAAAAAGAGTTTTATAGTTATAGGTTCTTCTTTTTAGGGTTCCGAACCTCAAAAGGAAAAAAACGGAACCCTTATAGGATCACTTTGTTGTCCGTCTGTCTGTCCGTCTGTCAAAACCCTTTATCTCGGGAACGCGTAGAGGTATCGAGTTGAAATTTAAACCCCTCCCTTGAATCTGTGAAAAAATCAAACTTCTAAGTTAACGTCAAAAAAAAATACGGCCGGTTTTGTCGCAAAAAACGTACATTTTGACACTCTCAATGGAATCAAAATATATAGGGTACTTGCTGTATCTAGAACTATGAAATTTGGCAAGTCTTATACTATAAATACAGGGAAAAGTCGGAAACTATACATTTGTAATTAAATCATTAAAAATATGTTCTTTATTTATAATGAGCTTTTGTCTGCGATTTGGTCCGTGTTAATGTCGGTTATCGCGTATGCAGACGATGTCCCGGATTAAAAAGTACCCTATGTGCTTTCCCAGGGTTCAAGCTATTTTCATACCAAATTTCATCAAAATCGGTTCATCCGTTTCATCGTGGAGGCGTAACAGACAGAGTTACTTTCCCATTTATAATATCAAGTATGGAAGTATGGATATGTAGAGGGTACCTACTTTGTACGGAACCCTCGGTGAGCGAGTCCGACTCGTACTTGTCCGGTTTTTTATTATTCGTGTAAGTAAATGTTGTACACTAGCTTTTGCCCGTGACTTCGTCCGCGTGTATGTCAGATATAGGAAGTCGCGGATTTATAAGTAGCCTATGTCCTTCCCCAGGGTTCAAACTATTTTCATACCAAATTTCATCAGATCGGTTCAGCCGTTTCATCGTGAAAGCGTAACAGACAGAGTTACTTTCGCATTTTAGTATGGAGTGTGATAGTACGGTGGTAAGGAATCCATCCAGGAACATGTCCGATCGTGTCTACTAGGCCCGTTTTGTGTAAAGATCTTAGACTGCTACATAACAAACTATCACTATGGAATCTGATGTAAGCACAATGATAAAAGCAGTATATTTCTAGTCCAACGTGTGTGACCTCTCATTGTTTAGAATACCAACACAATATGAGGTCAGCTTATACTGGATTGTCGCTTGTCGCTCGTCGTGTATGTGCGGATCATTTATAATGGATAGAGGAATAGGAACTGCTCACATGATTACTAAAGAGTCTGCAACGAATGCATCGGATAAGCTCTCTGCAATTACTCACATTTCTTCCATTCTTTCTTTTCTATTCATATCAATCAAATACTTACAAATCTTAAAAATTACATCAATAATATTATGTACCATTCCAAGGAAAAGACAGGGAGCTCAAAGGGCATCAGAAAACTCGTCCACATCGCTGTCAACGGGATACGTGATACGATGTATGGCAATGCTGATTCTTTGGCGATGTCACAAAAAACAAGATAATCACTCGGACCCCATGGCCCTAGAGTTTCCACCCCGAACGGCTCAAATATATAGCTTCCAAGAAGGCTATTATATTTGCACCGTTTGAGGTTTTCGGCACCTACAGCTACCGCCCCAGCACAACACGTCGTGCTAGGAAGATGGCGCAAGGGTGTCGACACATGTCGCGTTTCACACCAAAGGTTCCACCTACCCAACTTCCAAGGCATTATGGCCGTCCTATCTGGTCTCTTCTCATCGTCGCGTGCCAAGCCATTGGGTTCTAAAACAGCAGGCACCCTGGCGTTTTATCTTATATAACTATGTTGGCCGTGTGGCCGGCCGCGAAAAGCACCACCCCATTTCTACCCGTGGGTGTCGTAGAAAGCGACAGAGGGATGTTGACCAGAGGATGGGCAGCAGCGTCCTTCTAAGTACCATTACACCTACTGCGATCGCCAACATGCATCGGCCAAGCATGGCGATTACGGCTGAACCCTCCCTTGGGGGGAGACCTATGCCCAGCTTTGGGCTTCTAATGGTTGAGATGATGATGATGAACTATGTTGGCACATAATAGTCTCTGGACCGAATTTCGGTTATTACGTATTTCTGTGAGTTGAGAGTGACGTTTTAAGAATTACGTAAAATATTTACATTCTTTTGAAACTGACTGACGACATTTGCGTCGCCGTCGCCGTGTTGCACAAACAAATTGCATTAAAAGGAATAGCATGCATTAAAAGGAATGCAGCATTAACAATGATGAAAATTACGATGTTGTTTTGAGCCGTGTTCAAAACAACAGCGAACTTTTCATCATTGTTTCATGGTTAAAAAGGGATAGTGCTATTCGTCATGTATATCTCCATCTCCTCCTCAAATCAAAGATGGCTCTAACAACTGGATAGTTCACACTATTAGCCAATAATTCCAAAATACTACTTAACTTCTCTAAAAGCACTTTATTTAAGACCTCCTGGTAGCTTTAAAATCACCAAATAGTTAACTAACTATTTATCGATTTTCAATTAACTAATTGAGTTAGCAATTAAGTGACGTCACGGGTTGCTATTTTTGTCGGAAAATTGGATATTTTTTACAATTTTATTGACAAATTTTAAGGGCTGTTCGAATATTTGTGTTTATATTCCACTGTCAAAATTTCTTTTAATATTAGGTATTTATTTTGTTAGCTAAGGCTAAGAACTCACGATGCGGTTTTCACCCGCGTCCGCCGCGGTTAAACTAAAACATATAATTCACGACGCGGTTTACGTCCTTGGTGTGCGCAGTTGTTTACGGCTCCCGCTGCACTGGGGCGGGCAATTATAGTAAAATCGCTCCCGCAACCCGGTTGGCGGCGGTTGGTCGGTGACTTGTTATTACTCGTGGCGTCGTGACGTGTCTGTGCACGTTTGTCAACAAACTTTACTAAATGGATATTTAAGTCTATCTATTAATTGTTTTGGTGCAAGAAAGGTCAGAGCCCGTCTTCCAACCGCACGTCTTGCGATAATCACCCGCCAAGTCTGCAGACGATAATCGCAACCGCACAGAACTCCGGTCCCGTGAGTTTGGGCTATTCTTCCACTGCAGCGGGCGCGGGTGAAAACCGCATCGTGAGTTCTTAGCCTTAGTTGTAGGTATTTCATTGTGCATGGTTTCTTTTAATTGAAGGACCTACCTAATACCAACGAAATATTTTGTTGGGTGTTAACATCATGTGTTTTGTGTAGGTATTTCTTTTGTTACAGATACTAAAATAAATAATAAGTCTGCTGTCAAATTTCAATCAGCTGACATAAGATTTACCAGCATTTATTTACCCGGAGACTCGATAAGACTTACAAACAGGGTGAGTCAACCGTACGATATATTACAAAGACGTGCTTAAGACTTTAGTCAGTCTTTAAGAAAGCCTAAACGAGGACATCTTTATGACTCATTTTCTCATACTTTCTCTGTATATTTGCCCTCCATTACATGAGTATAGACATTACTTTGCCTTTATAGTATAGCAATTTGTAGAAGGGTATGGGTGCAAGGTATTTATAGACACATGAGACATTTCAACTCTGTTTCTAAGATGGCAACACCCTGCAAGATTTCAGGCGTTGCAGATGCCTATATGTTGCAGGCAGAACTATTAACCAGTCAAAAGTACTTTTAACAAGCAAAATTAACAGAAGAACAGGCTGGTCCAAAGCGGTTTTTACTGAAAATTACGGGTTAATAGTGCTTTTGACTGCAAATTTGCGGTTAAAAGTGGTTTTAACTGATGTTCTCAGTCAAAACTAGTTTTAACTGCTAAAGCATCAGTCAAAAGCACTAATGACTAGTTAGAATGTAAATAAAGATATTTATTAAATGTGAAATCGTTTATTACGAAGGTTTAGTATTACAATCAATACAAAGAAGAAGTACACTTAAAAAATTATCATTAAATCGTTGACCTGACGTCGACCGTCTTCTTCTGAAATATAATAAAAATAAGAAAGTGAACAAGACGGTCGACATCCGGTCGACGGAGCCCCGCTGCGGGACCCCTATTTCTAAGGGTTTCCAGGATTTAAAGGAATCTAACCAAACCGAACCTCAAGGTGCCCCTTACGCGACCGTCTTCTTCCGGCTGCACAAAAACAGACAAAATCAGTTTCAGTTCAACTTTCTAAGAGTTTTGACTGATATAGCCAATCAAAACCCCTTTTGACGGAATCAGTTAGTCAAAATTACTTTTAACCAGCCCTATTGGGCAAAAGTACTTTTAACTGTTATTTCAGTCAAAAGTAGTATTGTCGAAAGCATATGGTTAAAACCACTTTTGACTGATTTTGACTGCAACATATGTAGACTTCAGAATTAAGTCTATCACGGGAAGAAAAAAAAAGACCAATCAGTATCTACCTAAGTGTGAAAAATTCCAACTAATTTTGTTCAGCCGTTTAAGCGTGCAAGAGTCTCCATCATCACAAATTTTTGCATTTATAATATAGTGGGATGTACAGTACGCAAAAGAAATAAGTATCCATGTCGTCGGGAATAGTTGAAGATTTCTTAGAAAGCAATGGGGGCTTTCAAATGAAATTTTATTAAATCATTGAACTGTTTATTCTCTATAAATTGTATTTTATTTTATTCATAAAAACCTATCGGTTTCTAAGTAAACTTCAACTGTTTCCGGCGACATGGATACTTATCTCCTTTGGTGACCGTACATACAAGTAAGTCTACTGACCAAACAAAAAGATCAGAATGAAACCATATGTCATACCGAGACAGTTAGATTAAAGATGAATTTGCCTTTTAAAAGTGTACATAAAATAAACAGCAATATTTGTTTATTTATACGCTCTAAACATGTAAAATGTGAATAGTTCCACCGTTTAAGGGCGGGTATTCGATTTAGCGCAACCCAAAATCTAAACGATTGTTAGAATGGCGTAGCAGCATTGACACACACTCGTACTATACAATGGTCTGTTTGTGTGCATCAGAAAAAAAAATACGCACGAAATAAGCACGAATCTTTGAAATTGATCGGCAAACGATAGCGCGCGAAGTTTTACAGTGCTTTTTAAAATAATTGTCTAAACTAAATGAGTTCGTACAAGGACTGACAAAAATTGTATATATTGAGCATAACCTTTATTTTCTAAAAATAAATATATCTGTTATATTTTTATTCAAATACTGAAGAAAATTGTTGAAGTGAACTGATTTTGTACTTTTTTAATACTGTTTTTTTAATATCTAATAGTAATATTTTCGTAATTTTGGCTCTGACACGCACTTAAGACTGTGTATCCTGTTGGAAAAACGCATAAAACATAATATTTTGGCATACTGTTATGGTTGTATTCGTCCTGAAAGTTAACTCTGACGTCTATTTTCGTAAAACGCTATGAAAAGATAGTCTTTTCTTTAAAAAACCATAATTAAAAATTATACTTTTACTCTGTAGTTCCCTAAAACAACACATCTTTCTAAAACTGGTAATTGTCTTTAAAAAAATTGCTCACATCATTACGATATAGCTCTAGGCAAAACGCGTAAACATGAAGTTTTCGTCACAAATCGAATACACGTTCTTAATACCATAGCAAATTGTATGGTTAAATTCACCCAAAGCGCAACAAATTATTTCGCCGTCATCAGCAATGAGGTTGAAAGTGCGGAAAAGAAAAAGAGGAATGAGAAACATCTTCTTTTTCAATATTTTTTTGCACAATAACACAATACAATGTAGATTAGTAGGATGTCGTGACAATTTCTACCACTCCGAAACTGTCAGAACAATGGTCGGAATTGTCCAGAAATGGTGCGTGACTGTACCAGCGTCGTACGGTGAATTTTACTTGAAGGTAAGACTGCGCCTACACTTACCATTCTATTCCAAATTCAAAATTGTTCGAATCGATTTTGAATTTATGATTAAATCACGGTTTGTATCTCTTCTTAAAAAAAAAGTCAATTTATTTATTTCCATTAGATCATTTAAAGGCACTTTTGAACGACATTAACAAGAATAATAATTTTATCTAGTTGCCTGGCCGTAGTTAGGTGACGCGAAAAACTTCGTGCGGCCACCGCACGGTGGCATCACGGTGGATCATAGCAATTTATGTTTTATTAACTAGGACACAACATTTAAATTCTTTGAAGTAGGTAACTAAGCGCGCGTCGACCGCGCGGCCGTCGCGCGGTCGTCAGGCGGTCGATCTCGCTCCAATGTTCTCGATGTAGGATGAATCCCAATTCTTCTAAATCTCTTTTTATTTGTATACAATTAATTATGCAAACACAATTTTCTGCATTTTAGTCAAATTGCGCATAGCGAACACGTGTGAATTTCCAATAGCAACTGTTGAAATGAATCGGGGTTGCAGTGGTGGCGTGAAGGGGATTCTTTGATAAATCAACTTTACGTGGTTGCTAGAAAGCCTGTTTTACTGAAATAGCAGATTCGATGCGCGGTCACCAGGCGACGACCGCGCAGTCACCGCGCGGCGGCCGCGCTTCAACTGCGCGTTGGAGGCGCGAAATAATACGTTTCATTAAAACGCGCCCTAAGGTTTCGTATGAAGTAGAATGGGCAAGGAACTTAATACTTACTCATTTTATATATTTTTTTAAAGGTATTTTATATAGAAACAGTAGGTATATAATTATTATAATGACACGTGAAAACGAAGTTCCTATTAAAAAAAAACAATACATTAGTACTAGATTTTTAATATAAGATTAAGACCTGCACCATTTTATGTATTTGTCTTTACTTTCTGCTCTAAGTCCCAGTTCGTAAAGGTATGCTGGAGCAATTCCGTAATCAACTGTGAGTCTGCGGACTTTTAGTTTTAGTCTGAGCTGGCAAAGACCCAGCGAAGCCTCTTGTTTTGTAGACTAAAAAACTTAACTTATATACCGTGCAATACAAAGGTATAACTTGCTTCTATCAATGTTTTTTGAACGTTGTTCAACACAAAGAGTTTCTTCTGTATCGCGGGAGCATTTACAAACATATAAACTCACATACACTAATAGCCAGAACCGCAACAATTACCTGTAGGACATAATAAATATTTGTTCTTACATGAAACCGTGTCACTCAGCATAGCTAGCAGCCAAGTGTTCAACCACTGTGCCCACGGGCCACGATTTGTAAAGTAATGGTCAAATACTAAAACGCTACTCAATTTTAAGATGCCATTAAGAGGAAATACCACGGGCTAGAGAATTGAAAATTAGGTATTTGTAAAATCTATTGCTGCCTATTAAAAGTACACAAAATCAATGATTCTAGTCCCCTGATTTCTTCTCCAAAACTTAACCGATTTAACTGCTTTTTTCATTAAAAAATAAAGAAAGGCTTTTGCCGTGTTTCTATGTTTTCTATTTTTTATATAATCAAGTCAAATTTGTTTTCTGAATGTTTGAACACAGCGGAAAATCATGCCAATTTTTTAGGTTTTTGAATATTCATATTTTTTTTAATAATAAATTTATGAGAAAAAGGAAAACATAGGGACATGCCAATAGTAGCCATGGATATTTAAAAAAAAAAAAATTGATCTACTGGCATTATCCAGGGAGGAAACAGGGGACTAAGTTTGTATGGAAAAACGGCACTTGTGTTTCCTCTTAAGATTGTGGGGTGCCGCGGCGCGAATAGGTATTTCCAAAAATTCGATCAGTTTCTAATCGCTTGCTCTACCCTGCCGGGTGAACAATACAAATACAATAAGGCCCTGCCGCTCGACGCGTATCGTGCAACTCTCTCTGAGTTGCATGTCTAGCAGGGAATTACGAGTACCAATATTTCCTTTTTGAAATACGGTTTTGGGCGATATCGTTTTTCCTTCCCTAAACCTTCACAAAATGAGACAATTTTAGTCTCATTAGATTTAGTACACCTTAATCTAGGTCTGTACGTTTCCTTTTCCTTTTGAAGTAATTCAGTATAGTTTAATTTAAAAAAATAAAAACTCTTGAGGAAGTTTTTAAGTCAAAAATACAGATATTTAGATGATAATTACTGCTATCGTATGCAATATTTCTTTAAAATAAATAAATAATAAGACTTAATGTTTCATTACATCTACAACATTTCCAAAAATTATTAAAATTGGACTAGGTTTACGAGGGGTTAACCATTATCGTTATTTGTATGAAATTTACAAAAAAAAAAAAAAAAAATATTTTAAATTCACAGTCCTCAAAGTCTTGTGCTGTCTCTTTCACTTTGTGTCAAAGTTACTGTGATAAGTCAGTCAGTGAGAACACAGCTTTACAAGACGGATTCTATTCTACTGTACATTGACCTAGCGGAGAAAGTGCCCACGCGCCGGTACAGTCGAGCACAGCGGTGGTTTGTGATGTCTTTTTTTTGCTGCAATCTTGGTAGTTTTTTTTTTATGACGTTTTGTTATGGCATACTGTTTTAATTATCGTGTAGTTACATGATGTCGATTAAAATTGTTCTGTCGTTCTTTATTTTCGACACAGTTTTGTAAGTACTTTATTTGAGGAAAAATGTAATTAATCTTTATTACTTTATTGCACAAACGTCACATTGCTTAACCTCTCAACTGTTCAATGATCTTTATAAGATCATTTGCGATTATTTTACTGTTGTGTCTGCTTAACTGACAGTTGAGCCCTTAAGTCCAGAGTCCACTTGTGTCTTAGAAGTCAGTGAACCATCGAAATGATGTGTGCATAAAAGCCTTATTATTTTTTCCCAAATAGGACACAATATCATAAGAAATAAAAGAGAAATCTATATTTAAACTAATATTATAAAGAGGAAAGATTTGCTTGTTTGTTTGTGACGATTTAACTCCAAAACCACTGGTCCGATTTAAAAAATTCTTTCACCATTAGAATGCTAAATAACATAGGCTATATTTTGAAACAAAAATCAGAGATCCTTGAGAAAATAAACGCGGCCGGGCTATTCCTGTGATCCGTTGAAGGAGCTCGACAAGTATTTACTTCTATTCTTTAAACTTCCAAAAATGTAAGTCAAGAATAACTTAACAATTCGTCCGATGGAAGTGGTTTAATAAACACGTTATGTTGTTATGTCTTGTGATCAGCTGATGACCTGTCGCTTATGCAATGACGTAGTTTAATGTCTGTCAGTGTATTTGTCACAGCCAAAACTCTTAACCAGTCAAAACTACTTTTGAACGGTTTAAATGTATCCTTAATATTTAGAAACCCCTTAAGTTGGTAGGTTTTTGTGTGACCCTTTTAAAACCTTGGTTTTGTAGTGATTCTTATAAACTAAAGCCCGTCACATACGTAACTATAATATATATTATAGCTAGCCACCACACCACACACGGTAGCTATAATATAATAATATATATTTTCAAAATATGTGGACAGATATATCTGTCCACATATTTTGGTGACGTAGTAAAAATATATATTATAGCTGATCGTAATATGCCTTCATTATAGCTACGTCTGACGTTTATACTAATATATATTATAGCTAGCACCACATACGGTAGCTATAATAAAATAATATATTTTCGCCCTTATTAGGTCTGCGATCGATGTTTGTTTCACATTTTTGAAATTTATATTAATATGCCTTGCTATATCCGGCCACATATTTTGGTGACGTAGTAAAAATATATATTATAGCTGATCGTAATATGCCTTGATTATAGCTACGTCTGACGTATATTAATATATATTATAGCTACGTCTGGAGGAAATACCACGGGCTAGAGAATTGAAAATTAGGTATTTGTAAAATCTATTGCTGTCGCGCGATGCCCGAACACGAACCGCAGAGCGCGATAGAGACAACTGCAGCTTTGACCGAAAATACCTATTAAAAGTACACAAAATCAATGATTCGTAGTCCCCTGATTTCTTCTCCAAAACTTAACCGATTTAACTGCTTTTTTCATAAAAAAATAAAGAAAGGCTTTTGCCGTGTTCCTATGTTTTCTATTTTTTATATAATAAAGTTAAATTTGTTTTCTGAATGTTTGAACACAGCGGAAAATCATGCCAATTTTTTAGGTTTTTGAATATTCATATCTCTTTTAATAATAAATTTATGAGAAAAAGGAAAACATAGGGACATGCCAATAGTAGCCATGGATATTTAAAAAAAAAATATTGATCTACTGGCATTATCCAGGGAGGAAACAGGGGACTAAGTTAGTATGGAAAAACGGCCCTTGTGTTTCCTCTTATTATTGATTTCGCAAACGCGTTTTATCTTAATAAGGGTTTGGTCTGAAGCCAGTCAAAAGTAGTTTTGACTGGTTAAGTTTTGACTATGACATATATATGTTTTGTTGATCTTTTAAAAACCTCTTTTAACAACATACAGGTCGTGAGCTCGAGGAGCAGGTCGGGGTTGTCGTTTAAGTAAAACTTGTACCAATCCTACGATCAGTCAGTCGATAGTTATGGTTAGTTGGTAGATTCATTTCAAAGCACTGCTGTCCTTCTGATCTTTGACAATCGTTACAGGTAGTCAGAAGCCCGAAAGACTGACAAACAGTCTTAACAGGTGGTAACGTGGCTGTGGCGGTGGCTGAGATAGGAGCCTTTTGGCCTCATACAAGACCAACTTTCGTTTTCTTGTTTTTTTAATTTTTGTGTGTTTTTGTCCTGGGGGGCGAATAAATTATTTTTCTTTCTTCTTTCTTTCTTTCTTTCACAGTCACTGGGTTGTGGAGGTCAAATAGGCAGTCGCTCCATGTAAACACTGGTTTTCAGCTGCAGCCGGTTAGACTGGAAGCCGGCCCCAATATGATTGGGAAAAGACTTGCCGATTTACGTTTACGATATCGAGAATAGGATCCGAACTGCCTGAACTGGGGCTCAACAATGCAGCCGTGTTGTAGAAGCTAGAACTAATTTCCGTGCCTTCAAGGATTTTTGCCATACCTAGCTATTATTGGAATCAAATGTCACAGCTCACATTTTAGGACCCATTCATCATCATCATCATCATTTCAGCCGAAAGACGTCCACTGCTGGACATAGGCCTCCCCCAAGAAATGGGGGGTTTTGCCATAATCGCCACGCTTGGCAGGCGGGTTGGCGATCGCAGTATGGTTGTTACATAGGCACAGATAACGCTGCTGTCCATTCTCAGGTGAGTCCCTTAGTTGCCTCTTACGACACCCACGGAAAGTTAAGGGATGATGCTATTCTTTACGTTCGACACCATACGGATTAAAACCCATTAAATAATGTTTATTACAATCCGTGGTGCTTGGTAACTGGGCTTTCTGCAGTTGTAAACGTCCCTTTGTGCCTATTGGCCTAGTTCTGTTCTGTCTCCTGCTTGATTGGGAGGGAAGTGGAAAATATGTTTTTCTTACTCCCAGCTGTTCTTTTCTGATTAATTTCGTTGCGGGATCCAAGACAGTTGTAATGTTTCTCCGGGACTCGTCGAGCTTCATTGCCTCGTCGCTTTTCTAGTCGCCATTGTTGATTCTGGATTTCAGAAGTGGCAATGGTTTGGGAATAGGTAGTGTGGCGGGCTTTTCCCATAAACAAAAAATGCGGGCCGTGTCTAAAAGTATAGTATTTTGTATATGTAAGCATAGTATTATCATTAAAAACTTTGACAGAATTTACATAAGTTTATGCGTAAGCTTCTATAAAACAATATACAATATTTAAATTTAAATATTTGGAAAAACGTTGTTATTATTCAAATATATTATATACGTATTGTTATTTATATAGGCTTGTATGCTTTTAAACATTATTGTTAGAAGCGATTACGATATCTTTTACATATCTAACAATCAAAGAGATTACCATACTATACCTCTGTATGTGACATGTTTTCAACCAATATTCGGAAACAATGCCAATAGGCATTGTTTCCAAATAAAACATTTCTAAAGTTATTTCATACTAGCTTCGGCCCGTGACGTTGTCAACTTAAAAGTAAAACATATTCTATGATACTAAGCAATAGTGTAGCTTTTTTTATCAAACTAACTACCTTACTAAAAATCTCGTGTTATGGCTGTTTGTGTATGTGAGTTTATATGTTTGTAAACGCACCCAAGACATAGGAGAAATTCCTAGTGTGGGGCAACGTTCAAAAAACAAAAAAAAAGTGTATATTATCGAACTCCTCCTATTTTTGTGCATATTATTTGATAGATTTGAGAATAAATCGTAGACTATTTTTTTTTATCTATAGGTATGGCATAATAACGTTAGCCGGGTCAGCTAGTATTCATATAATTTATTAGTCTTATATTAAACAGTATTTCTTAAATGGTAAAATATTTTTTGTAGTCACATCTACTTTCAAAGATTACATCTTACAAACAAACAAATAATTATACTTCTTTATAATGTCAGTTTAGATTATTACGAGCCTTGAAACGCTCAAAACACACATTATAATTATTAATAATAGTAAACATTAACTTTTATTGTAACGTTACCGACAAAACTTGTTCGTTTTAATCTTTTAACGTTAAGACAAATTAATGACATTTAATGTTAACAAACATTGTGATGTTAAGAATAGGTTTTTTTTTTTACAAAAAATCCTCTATAATCTTCTGACAAGTGATTGTATTGATCTGTTACTAGCTTTTGCCCGCGACTTCGTCCTCGTGAATTATCATAAGGATCCCAATTTGTTGATAATACATAAGCCTAAAGCACCCATGGATAACATTGCTTCTACGTATTGGTGAAAGAATTTTAAAAATCGAATTAGGAGTTTCAGAGAATACCTGCTACATCCAAACGTACAGACCAAACTGTCAATGTTCCCAATTGAATATGAACCCTATCCTTTTGTAATAAAGTTGAAAATCTATCAAAGAAATCTGACAGATTGTTGAAGCTTGATGTGCTGGTTTCTGTACAAATATTAGTATAGATGAGACTTAGATACTACCCTGAGTTATAATCGGATAGTAATTTGTATTTAGATTATTTTATTCATTAATATTAAGTCTCCCCTGTCTTTTTCTTGGAATTGTACTTAATATTATTAGATTTTTAAGATTTGTATAGGTATAACTAAAATTGTAATTTAATATATGTTATGATTGAAATAAATTAATATTAAGTGCATTTTAGTTGATAACTACACTCGCATTAGGTTAGGGCCTGTAAAGATAAATAAATAAATAATATAGTAGGACTGTGCTATTCTAATTAATGGGGCTGAATATATCGATTTTTGCCTACTCTTTAGTGGAATACAGGAATAATAATATATTTTTTTGAATTATAAAACAAAACTTCTGGAATTAAATTACGTGTGTAACACTTTTGTTCCCGATATTACTTGCCCTACTTAGAAAGAACTTGAAGTAACTTAACCGAGTGAGCTATTTAAATCTAAGCACGATGCACCGGGGCTATGCGGGGTTCGATTAAACTTTAACTTAGAATTGCTTGTGTATCTTAGTACTTAAGCACAATTTTTTAGAACTTAAAGCTAGAAATGTTGACTTTGTAAAAAACCTAGATATTATACTCAGTATGGCAAAGAATCATGGCGAGATCCATACATTCATTTGTATTAAAATATTTTCAAATGTGAAGAATACATTACCAGGAGTAGATTGATATACTTAGCATATTTTGAAACACCCGCATAATAAAATTAAAATATTACGAAATGAAAATAACACTTTTTCGTTTCATCAGGATGCCCATTTTGTGTTTATAAAAAAAAGGAAGTGACTAGCGACGTTACCGGATTTATAAAATTGGCAGACAGTGATGTGACAAGTCTGTGGAAAAAAAATCATTATTTGTTTATATTATTTCCCATAAAATGATGCAATTTTAATGTAAGAACTGAAATAAAACTGTCTTTGAAGAAAAATTGTGAAGTAAAATTGTCTTTTCGTTAAACTATTCACAATTTAAATGGGTTTTAAAAACATTGTAAATGCCTGAAGATACTCTTTAGGTACCCAAGTATATAAGATTAGAATTTCAACTTCTCTAAACATCCTTAATTCTTTTTTTGTACAAATCCTGCCATGATTCTTTACTAATTAAATCATTATCTAATCAATATGGTCATCTCAGAGACAATCAATAAAGCGGTATTTTTAAAAGTTAAAAGGGATGTTTCTTGTTCATTTAAAACTATTTGTGAACATAGAGCGATGGAGATAATCTAAAACTTGTAAATATGTATGAAGAAAATACCAGTCATGATGTGACCAATTTGCCATTTTGAGTATCATTTATCCATTTAAATAAGGTTGATACTCGTATCAAACGCGTCTGAAATTGGGTGGTCATTTTGATCTCAAGAGGACAGGTTTATTTCGCAATTAGGGCCAGTACCTATGTATCATAATTCACTAATAAAATTTATAAACAGTAAAAATCACGTTCGCCGTAAACAGTAAAAAGTAGGTGTGTCGTTCATAGTAATAATAAAATAAGGTATATTGTGAAACGGCATGGTTGACATTTGTCGGGCATGCCACCGACCGGGAGTTTCAATCCGACACATTATCTCTGGGTGCTCTCGTCTGGCTAACGGAGACTACTTACATAGACACAACCTTGTAGCTAGGATTATAGGATTAGGCTCTAAAATACAGACTTGTGGAGTCGGAAGTACCGTACTACAGATATGTGCCCAGTACTCGAAAATGGCAATATCACGTTGTATTGGGATCGATTAATCATCACTGACAGGACTATTGTTGCCAATAAGCCTGACATAGTGGTGATAGATCGATTAGAGCATCGCGCAAGGATTGTTGATATAGCGGTTCCGCATGACGAGAACCTCGTGAAAGCTGAGAAAGATAAACAAATAAAGTATCTTGGCTTGGCTCGCAAGGTTGTCGACATGTGGGATGTGAATACAGCAGTCATTGTGCCGATAGTCGTTACGGCCAATGGATTAATTTCCAAGAGCCTCGACCAACATCTGACGAGGCTAACATTGGGCAGCTGGATCAATGGCTTGATTCCTGGATACGGCGCGTGTGGTCAGGAGATTCCTCTCTCAAGACTCAGGCGCCCTGACCACCGGTAACTTGGACCCTGTTGCCGATATCGGTGGGCTCCTATTTTTTATATTTTTAAATGTTTTTATTTTTTACCATTATTTAAAAATATAATTTAATATGTAAAGAGAATAATAATAAAATATTTATTTGCTCGAAACAAATAGAATAGAAGAAGACAATTGGTGTTTATAGAATGAAGACAATTTTCACATTTATGATATCTATATAAAAAATCTATACTCCATTGATTTAAGTAGTTCAATAACAATAAACAATTTATTATAATGTGCTTGTCAAAACTCTCTCTCTCCCTTTCAATATAGTATAAAAAATTAGTTCAATTCACAATCTAGAAGACGAGAAAACTAAAAAATGATTTTGTCATGAATAAAATAGGTTATTAAAGTCTGTCATTTTACCGATTATAGTAATAGGTTATCGATTACTATAATCGGTAAATGTCAGACATTTAAGGGGACCTTAGACGACATCGTATTCGTCTCCTTTGTAATATACAAGCAATACATGACAAACTACATGTTTGAGAATGTTGACATACTTATATCAATAAAAACTTTTTTGAAAAAAGAGAAGATACTTTAATTTCGAAACTAAAAAGGTATAAATAACTTTATCACAGAACACAAAATGGCTTTAATTTCGGAAGTCGGTGGCAATACAAAACAAAAAACAGAACAAAGCCACCGACTTCCGAAACTAAAGTCATATATATTCTGTGCTAAAGTCACCTGGACCTCACCAGTCACTTTTTAGTTTTTGAAGGCGGTTCTCTTTTTTGTAAAAAGTTTTTATTTTCCATTTTTTAGTGCCAAACATATATACAACTGAGAACCTCCTTTTTTTTGAAGTCGGTTAAAATAATATTAATTAAAATGGTTTTTACTTATCTTTGAAATAAAATGTTTTGCATTCCTGCTTCTACGAGTCTTTTTTTTCTAACGCATAAATGGAGTATAGTATAATTTAAATTCACATAACACCGTACCGTAATCGTCATACATCACATACAATTTTGACATCGACAGTACTCGTAATTCGGCGATTGCCGCAATGACGTTTACGTTTCGTTTGCGTTACGTTACGTTATCATGCGCACACGCATTGCTGGCCCGCTGACTCAGCAACAAAACGAGCTTTCTCCGAGCTTCATCGAAAATAAAATTGTTTTCCTGTATGCCACATACCTACTTTAAATTAGTTGTCTGGTTGTTGCATTCTCAGAAATTACTTCATCAGTTTTGGTGATGCAGTTACATAACTTATCATATTGGTCAAGTGGTACGTGTAGATGCGGTATGTTTTAAAAGTTTAATGTAGGTCAAACTACTTGTAATGTAGTTTGTATGTTAACCATCCAAATAAGGCTGTAGTCTATGATCCTAGAGTCGTGACCTACTTCTTTTTTGGATAATAATTATACACGTTGGAACATCGTATTAGTGATTGAAACTTCATCATGAATTTAATATCTATAATATGATGCTAGTTTTAATAACCGATAAAATAGGTTGACTTTAGGACGGAACAAAGCCATTCTTTTTGGTCGGTTATTCAAAAAGAATCAAATGTTCGATACATTTTGACCATGTAGGTTAAACTTGTAAGGAGTACTGAACTTATGGCAAAAATAATCATGGCGAGATCCATACATTCATTTGTATGAAAAAAAGGAAATCATTTAGAGGGTTTAAATTATTTTCCAATGTGGAGAACACATTACCCGGAATAGATTGATATAGGTACTTACCATATTTTTAAACCCCCGCATAATTAAGGTTTCGAAATGAAAATAACATGTTTTTGTTTCATCTCGTTGCCTATTTTAAAAAGAAACTGATAAGTGACGCAAACAAGTGATGTGACAATTGTGTGGAAAAAAATAATCATTATTTGTGACATTATTTCCTGTATGAACTGCGAAACGGCGCTGTCAGTGTCACTGTTACTGTCAGCCGCGGTTTAGTTCTGAAATAATGGGCTTTTTGTTAAACTATTCACTTATAAGATCCATTTTTATTGCGGGATTTTATAAATATTGTTAATGCCTGAATATACTTTTTAGGTACCCAAGAGTATAAGAATGAGAATTTCAACTTCTCTAAACATCTTTATTTTTTTCGTACAAATCCTGCCATGATTCTTTTAGTCATGCTGTCCCGCTTCCATGCACTTTACCTCTTTTACGGAAAATGTAAAAACTTGAAACACTATTAAACAAATAATACTTACCAAGAAATAGTCACGTAGGCAATTATTTATTTTAAGTTTAGATTCCAAAAACACATCCATATTGATAAAAATCGCAAAAATGAATCGGAAATAACCAAACCCTAATTCACAGGAAATTGTTATGACGACGTAATCCTTATCAGCTATGATAAGATAACAGCGTGTGATAAGGACAATCAAATAGCCCACTTTTTACTTGGGGTTATGTAAGAGTCAAATTATTGGATTGGTTTCATAGGCAGATAGACCACGCGGAACACTGAGAGTGAAGCCAAAATAGCAAATACAAATTCAAAAGCGAATACCTACAACGCGCTTCATCCTGTACTGACACGAGTCAGTGTAGCACGAAACGCCGCATCGTTAAAAAAAAACAAATAAAAATACAAATAGAAATTCAAAAGCGAATACAATCACGAGATTGTAGGTACACGATTTTGAATTTGTATTTGCTTTTTTGGCTTCACAATCAGTGTTCCGCGCAGTCTATCTGCCTTTTGTTTCGTAATTTGAGGGTTTAGCTAAGTGGCGTAGGTACGGATCGTTTGATTATGATAGAAATAGAAATATAGAAATTCATAAACTCCATAGCTATATGACTGCTCACCTCATATGGAAAGCAAAAGCGCAATGTAATGTAAATGTAAAGCAGTATATTGAGGAGTGTTCTTTGAGCACGGAGTAAGTTACAAATGAAGTGCCAACATCAACACTACCATGTCTCTTTCGAAGCTTGACAATGAACTTATAATAATATTAATAATTATTATTTATTTGCAGACCGAGGTCCATACTGTTAGTAGATAGTGTAGATACATTAAAACTTATCAAGACTAATGTTAGTGTTAGTGCACATACAATGAAGAAATAAAATAAATAAATAATTAATACAGTCACAATTGATTTCTGTCGACTCATCTAGCTACGTTGTGTATGCAGTTCCACCCATCGACCGAGCATTGAACAGTTTCACCAGTCACGTATTCTGTGCCGCAGAGAGGCAGGACGCTTATGGATAATCGCATAGAATTCATCTACCCTCGCATCGGCAAACATAGATGTGCTACAGAACCGCGGCAGAACCCGGCTTGTGGGGACAAACAACTTATAATTACTATGATTGAATAAGAGACCAAGCTAACCAAAAAAAAATGCAATTATTTTGCACCATCTCCACCTTCCAGAGGCGGCGGCATTACAAGCATCAGCGTCTCGGAAGCTTATACTAATGTACAGTTTACATTATAATTTAATAACCATTTCAACAATGACGTTTTTTCAAATATTATCGTTAAATTACCTATTATATTACTAATTGTATTTACTTGTGTTGCAACTAGTTACCCTTCAAGAGCTTATGGGAAGTAGCGAGACAGTTACAACACAAGTTATTATAATTATTAAGTACCTTTGTAATTTACTGGGGCTGCCTCAATTAATGCATTTTCATAATTATATTATTTTATGATAACCTAAATATTGTTGTATTCGTATTTTATGTAACATTAACATTACACCCGGAATTAAATTTTCTTACTGATCCCTTTTGATGATAAAATATAGCCTATAGCAGCGAAACAATCTGAAATCGGATGAGTAGTTCTGGAGATTACCCCCTATATACAAAATTTACCTCGTTACAAGTAATATTAGTACAGATTCAGCGACGATGTCGATAACATTTTGTGTCATACGCACCCTCCATTTACTGTCTACTCTGTGTCCGTGCGTGACTGGGATGTCACTTTCTACAGCATTAATATTGATTTCAAACGGCTATGTTAGTTGGTGAAGTGTATATTCACGATATTTAGATACCCTTGAAGGATATACAGAATTGTTATTTAGATATATATAGACGACTATAACTTCTGATCGCGACTTCGTCTGTGTAAACTTCATAATAAAGCCAAAGTCCTCAATTATAGCCACCACACACGGTAGCTATAAAATAATAATATATTTTCGCCCTTATTACGTCTGCGGTCGTTGTTTGTTTCACATTTTTGAAATGCCTTGCTGTATCTGTCCACGTATTTTGGTGACGTAATAAAGATATATATTATAGCTGCGTCTGTAGTCACTCAAAGATTACTATAGAAAATATATCGTAATATGACTTGCTATGAATTATATTAATATAAGTATTATAGCTACGTCTGTGACGGACTTTATCCTACGAAAAAACAAAAACAGAAAAAAATCTAGATCAATATCTGTGTGCTAAAGTTCACCTAATTCAATCCATCCTCACAAACGGGTTTATAATAGTAGAATAGGATTTGAAAAACACACAACACATTACTTCATTTCATCTGCCAAGCCCATAGATATCCTAGCCTTTTCCCAACGGATCACGTCATCCTACCTACTTCTATTTTAAAATATGTTGGCTCCTGATCCTGATACTTAGTAATAAACACCAGTAGGACCTACTTTCAAGTTTACGAATACTAGCTAATACTTCAAAAAGGTCAAGTATATCTGAATGTGGGTGTAACATAACAATAATGTATGGATTTTACCAAGGTGGCGTTCTATTTTAAATGGTGTCTGCGCATCGCTATGGGAAAAAAAACCGGAAAAGTGCGAGTCGGACTCGCTTACCGAGGGTTCCGTACAAATTTATAGGTACATATCCATACTTAGAAATGAACCTGTCAAAAACAATGCTAATGACGAACAGTACAGAAGCAACAATATCAGTCGACAACAATATACTCTCCTACACAGAAAGCTATATCTACCTAGGGAAACAAATATGTTTTGACAGGAAAAACAACGAACTAGAATTAGAACGAAGAATACAAATATCTTGGAATAAATACTGGAGTTTAAAGGAAATATTTAAAGGTGATATGACAGCGAAGATAAAAACTAGAGTTATGAACACATGTCTCCTACCATGCTTAACCTATGCCTGTCAAACCTGGAGATACTCTAGCAAAGTAAAGAAAAAAATCATTAGCTGTCAACGCGGTATGGAACGCAGTATGCTGAACATAAAGAAATTACAAAAAATAAGACACTCAAAAATAAGAAATATTTCAAAAGCTACAGATGCTCTAATCCATGCTCAAAAACTTAAATGGAAATGGGCGGGACATGTCGCGCGGCTACAAGATGAGCGATGGACTAAAAGAATAACTACATGGAATGGCCCAAAAGGAAATCGCTACAGAGGTAGACCCTATGCGAGATGGCAAGACGACGTCACAAAGACAGCGGGCCTAAATTGGTTACAAATAGCCAAAGACAGAGAAGAGTGGGATTCTTTGGAGGAGGCCTTCACCCAAGGAGGGGTTCTTGCAAACCAAACTAATAAGGTATTACACCCATTTTTGAAAAGTGTATCAATGAAATTCTGTAGTGCTAATATGTCACAAAAAAAAACATAAAATTTTTATTCAATCGATAAGTGCCATAAAAATGCATCTAAATTTTCAATTTTCAAATTTCGCGCGTAGGTTGACGAAAACGCCTCTTACTGGACGCCATTTTGCTTAGCGTAAATGACGTCAGTTCGTTTTGTATCAGATGAGCTCATATTAAATATGACAATTGTATATCATTTAAAAATAATTAAAAGCATATTTTGTAATAGGTGTTATAATGAAAAAATTACGTTGGTTACAAAAATAATAAAAGTACAAAGCCTTTAATACGCCAATCGGTTGACTGACAGTTGACATTTTTTTGTTTACACAGCCGTATGGCGTAATAACATGGCCGCTACTATTTCACGGTGTTTTATAACAGATTAAAAATACTGAAAACTTTAAATTGAATTAAAAAATTTGTTTTGTTATTTTATAAACTAAAACTTACATTTTCCGACTGCTTTATGCCTAAACTGTCTCAATAACATATTTATAGATTTTTTCTCGTATAGAGTAAAATACCCTATTAGCACTTAGGTACCTTAGCATTAAAATATAAGTAATTTACTTTTTAGATAAGTAGGTAGCTACATAATATATATTTAAATATACCTATACATTACTATAAACGCTATATACTACTGTTTAATACATAAACATTAAATATTAACTATGCATAACACAAAAATGTATAAGTACTTAAAAATAAAAACTATTATAAACGCTACATACCAATGTTTAATACATATACATTTAAATATTAACTACATACCCACAAAATAAAAAGGTAGGTAAATAACTGCCTATGTATTATACAAAAATGTACCTATACTTAAAAATAAAAACTAATATTACACAAAGTAGATACAAATTATAAAACACCATACCATCATATTTAAATAATTATACAGAATAAATAGATATATTATATAGAATCATAGGTTCCATACATTAGGTTATAGTCAATTCACTGTATTTACTTTTATTTTTACTTTTTTTGTTTGTAAGAAATAAAAGGCTTTTTTATTTTTATTTTATTTTATTATTTATCCATACTTAATATCATAAATGAGAAAGTAACTCTGTCGTTTACGCTTCCAGGATGAAAAGGCTGAACCAATTTCGTTGAAATTTGGTATGAAAATAGGTTCAACCCTAGGAAAGCACATAGGGTATTTTTTATTCCGGGACTTGTACTGCATCCGCTTGGACTGTATCCGCGATGGCCGACATTCACACGGACCAAATCTCAGACAAAAGCTCGTTATAAATAAAAAATATATATTTTTTGATTTAATTACAAATGTATAGTTTTCAGACTTTTTCCTGTATTTATAGTATAAGGCGATATGACTTGCCAAATTTCATAGTTCAGGTCAACGGAAAGTACCCTATAACTTTTGATTCCTTTGAGTGTCGAAATGTACGTTTTTTGCGTCATAAACGGCCGTACCTATCTTTTTTTCACGTTAACTTTGAAGTTAGATTTTTCCACAACTTCATGGGACCGTAGACCTAAGTATATTGTTTTATTTTCATTTCTTTCTTATTTATTATTGTCGATACCTCTACGCGTTCCCGAGATAAAGGGTCTTGACAGACAGACGGACAGACAGACAGACGGACAACAAAGTGATCCTATAAGGGTCCCTGTCAATTTAGTTCAACTCGCTGACACGCTCGCAAGGGTGGCGCGCTAGTATAAATTCGAATTATGAACCGAGTTTTTAGAATGTCAATCAAGAAACTCACAGCGGATTCAGATTCGAATTTTAGAATGAGGTCTTACAGAATCACACCCCTGATCTGAGGTTATAGGATGGGTGACCATCCATATCATACTGAACCCCTCTGTGCTTTGAAAAGCACGTCAAGCTGTTGGTCCCGGCTGTCATTCGTAGATCTTTGACAGTCGTTATATGTAGTCAGAAGCCAGAAATCTGACAACCAGTCTTACCCAAAGAGTACCGAGTTACTCAGCAACTGGTGTGCGGGTCAGGTTAGCAGTCACTTCATGTAAAACACTAGTATTTAGCTGCATCCGGGTACACTGGCCGACCACATCATAGTTAGAAATAGGCTAGGTAGATAATAACGCCTTTAGGATGCTGTTGGGGCTCCCGCGGTTCTGTAGCGCGTCAGGCATGTTCGCTGAGGCAGACACAGATAGCTTTCAAGCTATAATGCGCAAAAGAACGGCATCCCTGATGCGAAGGATTCGGGGGAGCACCAACGGCATTTTAAAGGTGATAGCGTATAAGCCTGATTGCCCGTTCCTGGAGCACTGGACCCGTATGCACGCCTACGGGTCTAGTGCGGCGGGAAGCGGACATAGTTATAGGTTTTTAAATTAGTTGCTTTTTGTTTTAGTTTAGTTAAGAAATGTTACTAACATAGTTTGATAAGTGTTACTAACAAAGATATGAATCTTGTGTTTGATTTAAATAAATAATAATAATAAATAATAATAATAATGACACCAGTAGAGCCATTCTGTTACAATCTCCCTAGGTGAACACCTAGGTTAAGTGAGCTGTCATCTGTCCCGAACCTAGGGATTGACAATGCACACGGACGGATGACAGCTCACTTCACATAGGTGTGCACCAAGGGAGACTGTAACAGAATAGACATACTGTTAAGCCCGTCACAGACGTAGCTATAATATATATTAACATAATTAGTAGCAAGGCATATTAATATATATTTCAAAAATGTGAAACAAACAAAGATCGCAAACGTAATGTGGGCGAAAATATATTATTATATTATAGCTACCGTGTGTGGTGTGGTGGCTAGCTATAATACACATTATAGCTCCGTATGTGACGGACTTTATAAGGTGATAATAAAATCTTGCTGACTGCCAATTGTTTTTTCCCAAGGCATGATCTATTCACTTCTACCTACTTCGAGCCAATGACAAGAAGACCCGGATATCGAACTTTGACCCTCAAAGAAGGCAAAGCCAAACTTCATCGTCTAGGCCACCCAATACAGCCTTAATTTAAATTCAAAAGCGCAAAATATTATTTTAGTTCTGGCCTTAAAATAGCTTATTAGTTTGATATTTAATTTATAATATTTATCTCGGAATATAGTTATCAAATTGATTTATTTATCCATGCAAATTAATGAGTCTATTCCACATAAAATAATGAACGTTTATCATAATTAAAATGAATTCATTAATTTATTTATTTCCTGCTACTTACTATTGAAACGCCAAAGTTCGTTATGATGAATGGATCTTTATTACTCGTTCACGTTTCATCGGCTGAAGGGAATTAGATGAAATTTGGCAGATATATAGATATTGATCTAGCTTAACACATGGAAATTTTTATCTCGTTGTTGTGATCTTGTAGGACAATTTATGACGTTCGAAGTCACGAGCAGAAGTTTGTGGGTACGTAATAATAATAATAATATTTAAAAATATATTATAATATGTAAACAAATGAATAAATGTGAATAATAATAATAATATGTGGGGACATTTTCACACACGGCCATCTGACCCCAAACTAGGGAGACCCTGTACTATGGGTGTCAGACAGCTGATATACATACACAAATACATTTTTTTTTTGTAAATACATACATATATAGATAAACAACACCCAGACACAAGGCAAACACAAGTGCGCTCATCACACAAATGTTTACCCTGGGCGGGAATCGAGCTCGCAACACACTGCGCAGCAGTCGATCGCTCAGCCACTGCGCCAACCGTATCGTGTGTAATAAATTAAGGAGGTACTAAAAAGCGAAAAATAAAATGCTTTTTTTACAAAAAAGACAACCGCCTCCAAAAACACAATAGTGATAAATAACTTTAGCACAGAACACACATGACTTTAGTTACGGCAATACAAAACAACAAACAGAACAAAGCCACTGAATTTCGAAACTAAAGTCAATGTGTGTTCTGTGCTAAAGTTATTTTTCACTTTTTGAAGGCGGTTGTCTTTTTTGTAAAAAGCTTTTATATCCAATATTTACACGTACAATAAAAAAGAAAAACCTATAACTATTACACAAAAAAAAAACTAAAATAATAAGGCATCAAAAAATTCCTCCGCATCAGGAAATGTGCCCAAGAGACTGGCTGCATTGCCACGTTGGATGGCAATGCTTAACCTCTGCCCACATCACGGATCACAGATCACGGGAAGTCTTAACTAACCTTTTGGAAATTTCCTTAAAAAGAAGATGAGCACTCGGACCCCACGACCCGAGGGTTTCAACCCCAAACGGCTCGAAAGTAAAGTTATCACCATGGATACTATAGTTTCCTATACTACTTATATTTTTTTTTGTGTATTCTAATAGGCTTACGTTTGCAACACATCTGATCATAAGTGATGATTCCGTCAAAAATCAGTCTTTCGCCCAGCTCATAGTATAGTAGCAAAAAAAACAGTTTTAAACCAAATTTTATCCTTGGAAGTTTTTTATCTGACTGTACAAAACAGCTTTTAATTTTTATCCGAATTATCAGTTAAAAAAAATATTGTTTCGGACACAGGGCCCGAATATATTGTCCGAATCTTCGGTAATTCGGCCAAATTTGCGTTACATTTACGCCGTTGAACATCTAAATTACACGTTCGATTCATAGTAAGTAGGTAATATCGCTTAGTAAGTGTGTACATTAAACCACATTATAGTTGTCATACGATTTCGAATCGAAATCGTGATGGCAATTTCGTGACGATATGATGCGAATGACCGATTTAAGGGAAAGTTTTATTATTATATTAATACAAAATCTAGGTGAGTTGCGACCAAACGCAACACTGTTAGAATATAACAAAAATCTCTCTAACTATGTACCTATGCTCTATTTGTATAGAAAAAAGTGGTAAATATCGATCGATATTAGTTTACATTGTTAAAATAACTGCATTTTAATTATATTTTTTATAACTCGTAAATGGCAAATAATTTACTTTGCTTTGTATTTATCGTCAAAAAAGATGCTTATTACATGCTAACATTGAAAAAATAGATATTTCTGATGTTTTATTGAATGCAGTAGGTACCTATACTTATACGTAATGTACAATCGCTAAAAGAGATAAGTAACCATGGTCGTAAGATATAGGTAGTTGATGTTTACTTTAAAACCGATGAATGTTTTCAAAAGGAATTTAATTATATTAAAGAACTGTTAATCATAATATATTATAATGTTACTACTAATAAATAATCTGTTAATGAACGAACACCAGTATATTTGTTATTGCACTGCAGGGAGAAGGCCTCTTCTTATACAGAGAAGGCACGAGCATTGACCACCACGTGCGCTGATTGGCGATTTCAGACTTATATTAATTTTAGTTATTATAACTCCAGGTTTTCTCACTATGTTTTCCTTCACCAATGTCAGTAATATCGAAGATAAACTTAGAAAGTACATACAATTGAAAGTCATACCTACTGGTACTTGGTCGAGTCTGCTCGAGCCTGGTTGCGAACCTACAACGTCGTGAATGAGAGGCGAGTGCCTTAACCACTGAGCATAACGACCAATTTAATAAAAAATAAATAGGAACAATTATTTATCTTTTATTAATTTTATTTTATTCAAAAACATCTATCGTCCTCTAAGTAAACTTCAACTATGACCGACGACCCGCTTACTTATGTCCTTTGGTGACAGTACTCGATGAAGAAAATCCATTAAAAATAGAAAGTGCTTGTTATTAAAATTGTAAACTCATGTGTTTTCTAATTATTTTAAATGTTATTTATCTAAGTGCGCTTACTCCTTTATTTATTCATAACAATAATTTATTTTAAAACCCACAACTATACATAAATAAAACTTGTTAATAATAAATAGATTATTTTTATTTAAAATTTATGAAACAGCAGCTTACAGAGCATCAGAAATACGTACTTATAAATGAAAAATTTGGTACTTGATTTAAAAAATAACTAATTTAAATCCCAGCTTGTTAATGAAGTATTATCAGAAAAGATTAATTTGTTATTTCTGTAGGTACTCATGGCTATCGCGTAAAATAAAATAAAAAAAAATACCAGCCTATTATTTACCCACTGCAAGGTATAGAAAAAAAAATGCAAATGTAAATAAAATGGAATAATGGTTATCTGAATAAAAAATATTATTATTATAAGCCTTTTCTCATACAGATAAGGCAGTGTACCTAGTACTTACTTACCTATAATAGGCAAGCTTATAAGCACTTTTATTTCACAATTGTTTTTCTTTTTATTGTTTTGAATGTTTAAATAAATAAATAGTTAATTAACTTATTTCCCCAACCTACTTTTGGGAAGTACCTAATCAAATATTTAAAATTAAATTGAAATAATAATTTGAAATAAATGAAATCGTTAATTAAATTAAGTCTAGTTCATCACCTTATTTACGTAAAGTAATTATTTTATTTTCTTTAAATTGTTTTATCATCAACTTCTGGTTAATCTTCTAAAGTTAAAATTTCTATGATCTCATGAGTCATATAAGGTAAATTGGCTGTTAATTTCACCACAGAAACCAAATAATAAGCAAAAAAATTATAATTAATCTAAATTAACAAAAAAACGATTTTAAATTATATTAAGTTTACTTTGTAGAAATAAGCGAGTTCTTAAAACTTATTTTGTAAAAAAAAATTAAAAGAAAAATAAATGAAAAGAAAAGTAATACCAGTATTGTCTATTTATTTAATTTCCTACAAAGTATGTATCTAGTTGGATACTTAAACACATAAGATTGTTAATGAGCAAATTCTTAGTAGTTATGTATTCTATTTATTTATTTTCTGTTATATATTTTTAAATATTGTTACGTTATTGACAATCTCTTTCCTGTATTGCTACAATCAATCAAAAAAACAAAATAAAAATTATTATAAACAAAAATTAAAAACCAAAAAGAAATACGCACCGAACAAAACGAAAATCTCCAAAACACATGCACTTAAAAAAACTTTTCCCAAAAAAATAAAATCTTTGAGTCAACAAAAATAAAAAAACTAAAAGACTTTAGAGTCAATAGTAAAAAAATAAAAATTTATAAAAATATGAAATATTATTTATCACTCCACACGCACATATGTCACTACGTTACTTCGCGGTATGAAGAGAAAGGTAGCGTCGCTCGCGTCAATAATCAGACGATGCCAAGTCGCGACTGACCGCGCGGAAGACCCACCTCAACTTTAATAGGTTAAGATAGTAGCTAGACACATCAGTGAGATATTTTGATAAAGAGGGGTGCGTAGGATTCGAAGATGAATACGAAAATTACAAATTAAAACTTTGAGGTCATCTATCTTTTATATTAAATAGTGCTGTGAAAAATTAAATGACGCACAGCAGAAATTAATTAACAAGATATAGATACTAGTAATATTTTTGACAAATCGAATTATAATTTGAAATGAGATAAGTGTCAAAGTCAAAATCGAATTATTTATTGCAATAAGATCATTAAGGGCGGGTTACCCTTAATGATCAAAATGACAAATGATCATAATGACAAAAAAAATGGGTTGTTCACAAAATCGTATGTCAAAAAGTTACTATTACCATAACCGACCTCCAAACAGCTATTATGGAATCTCTTTTTGAATAACTTTGACTGACGGATTTGTATGTCATGAAACAACCCGTTACATTTAACGTACGTTAAACATCTCACATCATAGTAACTTTTAACCGTCCGTATGTAACGATAACCGACTGTTTGAAACAACCCGCCCTAAGAGGCACTTGTCAGGCAGATTGTCAGAAAAGTGATTAAAGGACAATGCCAGAAACTCTATAGAACTTTGCCCCACTCAATAAAAGTCATATGCAATATGTAGCATCTTACTGTTTATTTATTACTTATAACTAAACATTAGTCTTAGTGACTGTAGAACTTGCGGTTTCCGTTTAAATATAAAACAATAATGACATTGATTATAGGTTAAATTATATTTTAGGTAAAATTAGTTTGTATTTTGTGGGTAGGTATTTCGTAATCCGCAAGTTGTAAAGAAAAACAATTTAGTATAGAAAGGTTCTATATTCATTACAATTATTTTCATTTATTTACTTTTCTGTACATGGGTGGGGCAGGATCTGGCATTGTCATTTATTGCCAAGAGGCAACGAGATTTAATCCTTTTTTAGAACTACCTTTTGGAAGACCAAAAAGTAGTTTCGCATGGAGAAGAACGGGCAAGCAACTTCCAGCTAACTTGCCAATGCAACATGCGTTAAAAAAAAAATGTTTGGACTAAACCTACTGGCCAATAAATGTAGTTCGCACAATGAAATTTAGGTGCTGTTTACCTTTTATGGTATTTAAAAGGACGCCAAGAATTTTATTTTAGATGTCATAAAATATGTTATCCGAATGTCATTCCAAGGTAAATCTAGATATCAATGGTTAAACCACAAAAATGGCGAGTCTATGTAAAACCTTGTAATGTCCAATTTTATTTATTATTATTTTAATTTTAACAATGTCAAAGTCATCACTTAATTCATTTAGGCACTTTTGTACGTCTTTGTCAGGGAGTCGGTCAGTCAGAAAATTGGTAGTTCTAAATATTAGGGTTCCTATGGAAAGAACGAGCAAGAAACTCCATAGCTACTCTTTTGCCCGTGGGGTGTTCGGGCTAGAATAACCCTCCCCCCCCCTCCCCCCATTTCATCTCGAGTGTGTCGTCGAAGGCTACTAAGGGAAAATCGGGAAGTCGGGCAGCAGCGGCTTCCGTGTACAACCTCACTGCGTTCCCCACGACGACTGCCAAGCGTGGGGATTATGGCAGTGCCCCCCATTTATGGGGGAGGCCTTTGTTCAACAGTGGACATCTTCAGGCTGATGATGATGATGACTCTTTTGTAAATCAAAATATTGCATACTAAGGGTTACATCACCATTTTTTTTTTATTAATAGCCCTGTTAAGGGAACTCCTGGAACTCCTTGGAAAAGGCCTCTACCCCATGCCCTCCATTTCAGCCGATGTTGTGCCTCATGTCATCAATTCCTGAGGAAGCTATCCAAGGCGTCTCGCCATCTTTTCCTCAGTCTCTCACAGTCAGCTCGCCTGACTGTCTCAGGACGCCATTCTTGCGATATGTGGGCCCACAGTTTATCCGGCCGGCATTCATGGCCCTCTCATTCATAATTATAATTAAACTCAGTAGACTGATTTGTGCCTATACGCAATGGCCGAGTTTGCAATCTGCATATTACATAACTATATGTCAGCATCATCAGCCGAAAGACGACCACTGTTGAACAAAGGCCTCCCCCATAGATCGCCACAACGAGCGGCAAGTTGCCGCTTGCATCCACCGGTTATCCGCAACCTTGACGATGTCGTCGGTCCATCGGGTGGAAGGCTCGAGAACCTTTCTTCCCCATCGGTTATCGATTCTTCGAGCGATGTGGCCTGCCCATTGCCACTTCAACTTGCATATTCTGAGAGCTATCTCGGTGACCTTAGTTCTTTGGCGAATTTCCTCGTTCCAGATTCTATCGCGCAAAGAAACTCCGAGCATAGCTCTCTCCTTGGCTTGCTGCGTGACTCTGAGCTTCTGTAGGAGTCTGCTGGCCTCTTACAGAAGCTCAGTTTCTCGGAGTTCAAACTACAGATACATTTAGAGATTGGCACATTTTTTACTTCTTTTTTTTATGTCATTAGATTGTAATTAGCCATCAAGTCCATCAGTCTACCTGATGTTGCATAGTCACCTGGCTTTAGACATTTGTAATACCAAACAGCTTGCACATCCGTTACCATCCCAGATACAAAATTGATATGTGATTACACTGGCCGTTCGAACCGGTAGAGAAAAAGCTATGGTGGTCCTTCATAATGAGCTCGCCTATTACTATTATTTGAGACGTAACACAGTAAAAACAGAAAAAGGAAAAATAGAAAGCACGTAAAGCCGTTGGTCCCGGCTGTCATTCGTAGATCTTTGGCAGTCGTTATGGGTATGTCAGAAAGTCTGCCAACCAGTCTTATCAAGGGGTATCGTGTTACCCAGCAACTGGGTTGTGGAGGTCCGATAGGCAGTCGCTCTATGTAAAATACTGGTATTCAGCTGCATCTGGTTAGACTGGAAGCTGACTCCAACATAGTTGGGAAAAGGCTGGGCAGATGATGATGATGACAGGAAAAACAGGTATTTGTAAAACTTCACTTGCAATTGAATCGAATAGTGAACGCCTTATGTGTATGGTAGTCACAAACGCAGTTTCAACTTCCTTTAAATATCGTTTCATTTTTTTTTGTCATTTCAGCCGAAAGACGTCCACTGCTGGATATATAAAATAAAATAAATAAATAAAATTGGGTTGGCGATCGCAGTATGGTTGTTACAAAGGCACAGAGAACGCAGCTGCCCATTCTCTGGTGTGTCCCTTAGTCGCCTCTTACGACACCCACGGGAATATATGGGATGGTGCTATTCTTTGCGTCCGACACCATACGGACCAATATCGTTTATTTTCTTCAAAAGGTGAAAACCTTTGTCAGCCTGAATATTAAGAATCCCGCGAACATAACTGCTCTTTTCAGCATGAGGTTTTACGTGAGATCGACGTGTCTTATTGTCAATTGAAGATATTCATGCACATTGAATTCGGTGACCTAGTATGAGGGAGCGTAGTAAACCTAAGGTAACTTCGAACGAGTTTTATATTGGAAATATCCGTTAGTAATAGTTTACCAAGCGATATTAAAATGTCAAAATCTATAAACGTCTTTAAAGTTAAACTAAAATAATATTTAGCAGAAACAGTTTTGTAAAGCTTGTAAGTCCAGGAACCTTATGTAATATTTTTGTAAGTGATATTGGATACAACTAATTTAATTAAGTAGTCATTCTTCCCGATGTTGTACCTTTTATAACTATTATAGATTTTTGGTTTTGTTTCTCTTGTAAGTGAATTTTGTAAATTATTTTAGAGAAATAAATTCTTGAAACAGATATATAATATTTCGCACCGTGTCGTATAAAATCAAACCAATGTGCTTTTATGATTTTTTTAATTATAATCCTACAATTATTATCTGTTTATGTGTTTAAGGTTCACTTTCATTGCAATAATGGAACGGTGTTTAAGTAAAATAACAAACGTCTTTACTCAATGATGATTTATTCGCTACTATTTCTTCATCTCACTGCATGCATTAATATATGAACTGGACATTATCAACATACACACTACACACTAATTTACACGCACATACTTTTTGTTTTTATTATTATCAAAAACAAACAGTATCTATACTAATATTATAAAGCTGAAGAGTTTGTTTGTTTGGTTGAACACGCTAATCTCAGGATCTACTGGTTCGAATTGAAAAAGTATTTTTGTGTTGGATAGTCCATTTATCGAGGAAGGCTATAGGCGAAGCTGGGCTGGGTCGCAAGAGTGCAATATTAATAATCATAATAAAAAAAACCGATAGCTAATCACTAAAAGATGAAAAAACAAAAAGGCATGTAAAAAAACCTCCACATCGCCGTCATCTGGAAATGTGCCCAAGAGACTGGCGGTATTGCCACGTTGGATGGCAAAGCTTTTAACCTTTGACCAAGGTAAAAACCAGTTCTTGGATCATGGGAAGTGTCAACCATCTAAGCGGGAGTACAAAGTACGTAAGGCTGCGGCGCGCCCGAGCAGAGAGACCACTCAGAACAAACCGCCATTTTACGCACGCACACATTGTCATTACGTTTAAGGCAATCTCAAGCAGTTTCAAGCAGACTTCAGTCTCGACTGTCACGTGTTGTCTCACTTCATGACGAACAGGAAAAAAAATGCAGAGTTCCAACCAGAGAGTTCAATAAAATTTCATATTATTACAAATAAAACCTACAGAGTCAATGCAGCAGCCCTAGTGAGTCTGGCAAGTTTAGGTAATTATTTTTGAAGATGGCGGGAGCGGTTCTTCTGTAACCTTTATATTTTGTGGCGGGAGCGACTTTGTTTTATACTATGTAAAGAAGAGTAAATATCATCGATGCCACTTCAGGGGACTCATGGCTAAGTAAAAGCGTACGGAGCCGATCATGGTTAAGCAACACTGACTTCGGTCGGTCCGTGGATGGGTCATCGTCATTACATCACGGACGAGCCGTGCCTCGGATAGCACGCAAACGCCGTTCAACGCGGCTGTCATTCGTGGATCTTTGACTATCGTTATGGCAACTCATCTGACAATCAGTCCGAAAGTGACCAGAGACAGAGACAAGAGACCGCTAGCGTCACTTGTCATCATTAGACTTTGTATGGGCGCCAGGGGGCCAAGTCTGCTATTTTTATAATATCGAGCCATTACCGCCGACTTAGTGTAACCGACAAAAACCAAATTTTACAGGAGAAGGTATTTTTTAATTATTTTTAAAAATATTTGCGCTATTATATTGAAATTTGACGTATAATAATGATTTTTGAAACCTTATGAATTCACGTAAAAATTTTTGAAAAAGCAATGGATTTTAAGGCTTTTTTGGCGTTTACAATATTTTTGCTGTCTCAAACTAATGGTTGCTTATGTTTCTGGGCGTTTGAGATAACACTTGCGATACAAAGTAACCTGTTAAAGTTTTAACGCAAGCGACAATAATCCATTTAAACTATAGATCTATTTTCATATCCAAAAGGTTTTCCTCTGGTATTTTAAGTTGTTCATAAAGTCCATTAATGCCAGCTACACATGTAACGATCTATCGTTACGTGTGTAGCTGGCATATGGTGTATGATGATCAGAATCAGTGTAATCAACAAGAAAAAGGGAATCAGCTGTAAAATTAAGTAAAGATGGTGATGTCATAATAGGTAAAACCGTTTCCAGATCGTAGTCATAGTCTGTTCCTATGGCATGAACGAATCAAGCGTTACGTTTCTCTGCTTTGTATCCTCAGGAACAGGAGATTTAGTAACGTTCTGTTGTGGTAAAGAACTTGGTGGTAGTAATTCCAAAATATTTTTAATCCTTGACTGTAACAATAAATTTAAAAAAAACTTAGTTTCTAGCACTAAAAACTTCTTTTATTCTCATAAAAACGTAAACTACGTCATTATTAAAAAAAACTAACCGTTTTTTATTAAAAAAGTAGGTACCTAGGTGTAGTACCTAGGTATTGGTAATATGTAATTAGTTGATATAATAAAAACTAGTTAGTATTAGTAAGTAATTAATAAGTATACTAACAAAGCCACAATACTCAAGTAGCTAACGTACCTTTGCTGGCGTTGACATTTTGAACAACAATCGTAATAAGTAGGTAACTGCAGTGATTTACTAAACACTATACAACACTATCACACCGCTTTGCGCGTTTTTAAACTTAATAAAACATAGTTTTATCACGTAATAACCAGTAGTGCTATTCTGATACAATCTCCCTCTGTGAACACCTAGGTGAAGTGATATGTCATCCGTCCCAACGCTAGGGATTGATAAAGCAGACGGACGGATGACACCTCACTTCACCTAGGTGATAACTGAGGGCGATTGTCACAGAATATTATAATTTAACACTAAAAACAGTGCAGAATGATAGTTGTTGCATCACAATCTTAACTGGAATTAACGCATCGCAACACATTTTTTGCTACTTTGTTTATAGTAAGCGACAAAATTTTGTCGTACTGTGTCGGTTGCGATAACAAGTAGGGTCACTTACGCTGCAATTCTTAAATAAATACGCATCTTACGATAAAAATGATAATGTCGTTTACTCTAAAATATAGAAAACCGTTAAGCTAACGATAAACTTAGCATTTGCTGTAACTTTCTAACTGATTGTATTTTGGCGGGAATAGTGGACGAGCCGAGTCCGTTATAGTTTAAAATGTCGTTTGCGATGAAAAACGCTGTTTAGCTAAAAATGTCGCTTACGATAAGTCGGCGGTAATGGCTCGATATCGTCATTCCAACACGATCCCATTGTCATTTTCCTAAAAGTTCGTAATCTGCTAAATTCATAATAGTCGATCATTGGTCTGTCGAATTAAAAGCAATGACTGCACAATGACGTTCTAATGGTAGGTCACTGATCAAAGGAACTGTCAAAATTTTAGCCGATTACCGCCTAAGTCAGTCATTCAGTTGTCACTTTGTACTAGATTACCATTCTGTATCATTTCTTTCAATGGCGTGTCTTTCAGTGGTTGACCATTGGAAAGTCATAATGGCGCCATTATATTAGTAGATTAACAAACTTCAAAATCAACAATTATGAAATCAATGACGGACCATTTTGATACTATTGTAATAGCAGACTTGAGGCCCAGTTCGCTTGTGCGACCGAGACAGGAGACAGAGACGCGAAACCGAAGACAGCAAGACGGTCTCCGCTGTGGGCCAGTATCTAGTGTTTCATGTCGTGCTCGAAAAGATTGATATCGCTTGAAAACAAAAAGATTGATATACTTAGCATATTTTTAAACCCCCGCATAATTAAAATATTACGAAATGAAAATAACATTTTTTCGTTTCATTTTGATGCCCATTTTGTGTTTATAAAAAAATTAAGTGACAAGCGACGTTAACGGATCTATAAAATTGGCAGACAAGTGATATGACAAGTGTGTGGACAAAAATAAGCTTTATTTGTGATATTATTTCCCATTAAACGATGCAATTTCAATGTAAGAACTGTGAAACGGCGACTGTCAGTGTCACTGTTACTGTCAGTCGCCGTTTCGTTCTGAAATAACGAGCTTTTCGTTAAACCTTTACCTTCAACTTTTTTTGCGGGGTTTTAAAAATATTGTAAATATTGAAGATACTCTTTAGGTACCCAAGAATATAAGAATTAGAATTTCAACTTCTCTAAACATCTTAATTTTTTGTACCCGTCCTGCGATGATTCTTTCATGGCTCTAGGTCAACGAGAAGTACCCTATAAATTTTGATTCCCTTGAGAGTGACGAAATATACGTTTTTTGCGGCATAAACGGCCGTCTCTTTTTTCACGTTAACTTAGAAGTTTGATTTTTTCACAGCTTCAAGGGATTATAGACTTGAGTAGGTTTTAATTTCATTTCAATGCCTCCACGCGCTCCCGAGTTAAAGGGTCTTGACAGACAGACGTACAGACAGACAGACGGACAACAAATTGATCCTATAAGGGTTCCGTTTTTTTCCTTTTGAGGCACGGAACCCTAAAAATGTACTGCGTTTTGTCGAAGACTATGAGAAGCTTATGGAACAGATCAGGCAGCACCCTCCCAAGTTATGCGTGGTCAAACATAATAAAAAGGTCTTTAGAGGTATGAGGAACAGAGTGTAAAGTTCTTCATCCTCTATAGAAAAGGAAGGATCCTCCGACCAGACGGGTGTTATGTCTGGTGGGCGACGGTTGTAGTCGGGATTTTGTATACATCCTAATGTCGCGGATAACTCTGCTTGCGCGATCTAGGAAACGTCGGTTGTAGTATGCTTCATGTGCGATAGATGTCGCTACAGGTCCTCCTTTTTAAAGTCGGTTAAAAATAAAATAATATTGATAGATTCAATAGAAGTAAACTAAAGTAATCATTAGTAAATACTACCTGTCCTAGTACCTACCCACTTAAAATAACAATTGAACTTTTACTTCGGATCCTGACCTTAACCATTACAATTTAACTTGAGGTAGGTAAGGTCTATTTATACACCGAGTACAAGTACAAGAGTCGTCGGATATTTTAAATTTATTTTAAATTGTTTATGATTGTCTCTAGACCTCTTTTATCGTGCACAAATTGTTACGTTTTTCTCACATTTGTGTCCCGTAAATTCAACATGAATGATGTAACCTACATTTGTAATATTCTATTGATTCTAAAAGATTGTTCATAGAGATTCTTGCTCGTTCTTCTCCATAGAAACCTACTGTTTGGAACGAGCAACTGAGTTCAACTATCTGACTGACTGACTCCTAGAGTGCCTGTAAATGGTGTATTTGAAATACTCAGATTATGAATCAAAAGGCAGACAGACCGCGCGGAACACTGAGAGTGAAGCCACCAAAGCAAATACAAATTCATAACTATACCTACACTACAATCGCGCTTCTGACGTACTGACACGCGTCAGTACAGCACGAAGCGCCGCATCGTTGAAAAAAACAAATAGAAATACAAATAAAAATTCAAAAGCGAATACAATCACGAGATTGTAGGTATTCTTATTTGAATTTGTATTTGCTTTGGTGGCTTTACTCTCAGTGTTTCGCGCCGTCTATCTGCCTTTTGTTTCATAATCTGAGTTGAAATAAATGATTTGAGTTTGAGTACAAGACTTATGTTGTTTCTATTAGTATTTATTGTTAAACTTCAATAACAAAATGTACAACTAGTAACGCCATCTATGTATTATTCTTATACTTTGCTTATGTCATTAAATTAAAGCCAGTCGATAACAGAAAGTGTGCGTTTCAATAGGTTATGGACGAATATCCTTATTTTCTTAAGTAATATCGTGTTTATCAAAGGTACTTCATTCTCAGCTTACCCACTAGGGACAAAGATCACACATATTTAGCAAGCCCTAGCGCAGGATATCCTCAATTCAGGCGAACGTAAATAGGGACCCACAGTTATGCATAGTTTATGTAGCGTCAGCATAACAAGCTAACTAACTGTTGATATTTGATATCGTGGTGTCATTATTTACGTAATTTATTGTAACTGTTATGACATACATAATATAGTTACTATGTTAATTGTTATGATGATTGACATGGATGAATGAATTAATGAATGTGTGAGTGAGTGAATGTATTATCTTCAATTCATCAGAATATAGGTTAAAAAAATAAAAATTAAATTAAAAATTTAAAAGAACCCCCAACGCAAAACATAAAAGCGATTATGTAAAAAGTAAAAAATAATACTTTTGTTGAGCCATCAAATGTTTGTTCGTTGAAATGGCGCTATAATGTCGCGGCGGGGTACCGCTTAAGTAAGTCAGTCCCTCAATTTCATTCACTGTCTATTAATTTACCAGCATTTCCGACCAATTTGCTTCGATATTATCAAATTTTTGTTGCTAATCTAGTTGTTAATCTTGTTGCAAATCTAGTTACCATCAGTTCGCTATTTTAGATATTTAGTTATTGCTTTAAACTTAGCGGTACCCCGCCGCGACATTATAGCGCCATTTCAACGAACAAACATTTGATGGCTCAACAAAAGTATTATTTTTTACTTTTTACATAATCGCTTTTATGTTTTGCGTTGGGGGTTTTTTTAAATTTTTAATTTAATTTTTATTTTAAATTTTTTAAATGTAATTTAGTTTGGTTTTGTGTGGTCAGTGTGGTCACCTATAATAATATGTTTGAAAGCAAAGTAAACATCCGGTATGCGTCTAAGATCCCTACCGCAGCAAACAAAAGAGCTGATAACTTTAAAACTGCTGAACCGATTTTGATGAAACATGTCTAAGAACCATCGCTAGAGAATCTACTTTCAAATAAAAAAAACCGCATTCAAATCGGTTCACCCGTTAAAGAGCTACAGTGCCACAGACAGACACACAGACACACAGACACGTCAAACTTATAACACCCCTCTTTTTCGTCGGGGGTTAAAAAGTAAAGTAGTAAATATTAAATTCGGTGGGTGGTAGTCCTTTAAATAATCATTCATCTCACACACAGTAAAAGTCAAATAACATTTATCTAAACAATCAAAGGTATATAACAAGTATTTGTTGCCGCATGGGAAAATAGAAATATCAACACCATGATTCCTGATGAGGCACTCTTTCAGCGAGTTTATTTCAGATGGGCATTCTCGCTCTAACCCATGACGTCCCCAAAGAAACAGAAAGAGATAGAGATAAAAAAAATCCATGCGTGTAAGTGTGATTTTAACCTTAGTGTGATAGTCCAGCTGTCATATTCGAATATAGCCCAATTTTATTGCACATCTGGTTATAAAATAAGTACGTTTGACTATAAAAATAGTAATAAAACCTTTAGAAATGCGACAAATATAAGTTTATAGTATTTTATTATAGTTTTGTTGAGAGCTAATAGTGAAAATGCGTATTTTAGGGTGTCGTATTTTATTGGGTATTTACATATTATGCCAGTATGTTTTTTAACAAAAACATCATATCATCAAGTCATCAACAGTTCAGTCCAGTTCAGTCTTCATTAGTTTGAAAAAAAATTTATAAAAAGATTGTACATGTTTAATGTCTTAAATGTACTGAATATATTTAGAAATTTTCTTTATCTATACTTCTATACTAATATTATAAAGAGGTAAAATTTGTTTGTAAGTTTGTATGAAGGGGGTAATCTCCGAAACTGCTCATCCGATTTCAAAAATTCTTTCACCAATAGAAAGCTACGTTATCCCTGAGTGCTATAAGTTGCATTATCAAAAAATTAAGGATTCTTGAGAAAATTAACGCGGACAATGTCGCGGGCAAAGTGCTAATTTAATATAAAAAGTTCTGTAACTAGCTTCCACCTGCGAGTTCGTTCGCGTGAAAATTAATTACTTAAATCATAAAACATAATCCTATGACAGTAGTGTAACTTTCTATGAGTGACTTCCAGAAATTACTTAAAAAAAAAGCAAAAAACTTTGCCCCACTATAATAGTAGTAAAATATGTTTATATTTCTCAGCTTTAATAAAATAAAAGTCATTGAAAATTTCGCCCACAATATTTGTTTTGCAGACCGTAGGTACATTCAAAATTAATGTCAATAGGTCAATGCACTGGTTGTCAGTTAATATTTTTTTTATTAACAAATTATTGTCCAGACTGTGAATCTTTGAACCCTTTGAAATAATAATAACATGTGGGGACATTTTCACACACGGCCATCTGACCCCAAACTAGGGAGACCCTGTACTATGGGTGTCAGACAGCTGATATACATACACAAATATATTTCAAATACATACATGTATCTAAGATAAACAATACCAGTGACCTCACTAACGGGCTGTCATGTCTCCCGGCTATAGCTCGTAGAATGCTGCTGGGGCTGCCACTTAGTCTGTTTAGCAGTGAGGGCGCTTTCTTACACCGTACAGCTTTGCAGTTTGCACAGTCAGTACGCGCCAAAGCGAACATAGATAACATCAGCGGATCCTGATACTAATTTTAATTATTTTCTTAAAAAAGCTTTTTGCAAAAAAGACAACCGCCTTCAAAAACTAAAAAGTGAAAAATAACTTTAGCACAGAAACACACTTTGACTTTAGTTTCGAAATTCAGTGGCTTTGTTCTGTTTGTTGTTTTGTATTGCCACCGACTTCCGAAACTAAAGTCAAAGTGTGTTTCTGTGCTAAAGTTATTTTTCACTTTTTAGTTTTTGAAGGCGGTTGTCTTTTTTGCAAAAAGCTTTTTATTTTCCGCTTTTTAGTACCTCCTTCTCATCCAAATCTATTAAGAAGAGATTGAAATTTAACTACTACAAAGATTGATGAAACGTCGTCTATGTAAAATATTTGGGTATTTGTTGATTTTTCCAAAAAGTGCTGAATCAATTTCGATAAAATTTATATTATCCATTAAAAAAAGAATTTTCAAAATCGGTTTACGTTTGCCGGAGAAATCGCGTAACAAATCGCGCACATACTTAATGCAAATTTAAGACTTATACGGTTTTCTCATGGATGCCATTATCAGAACTAGACCAAATTAAAAGGAGACCTATACCCAGTAGTGGGCGTGTAAAGGTTGACATGATGATGATGATGATATAATTTATTTCAGGTAACAAAGACCCATAACACATAATATACATGATGGACTAACATACAATAACTGCTCGTTGTTCTTTTCTAGACTCTTATTGGAAATGGTTTGGAACGAGCAACTAGCTTCAACTTTCTGACTGAGTGACTCCTTGACAATTCAAAGTGCCTGTAAATATGTAGTTTGTTTGATATAAATGGTTTTGAGTTGCGATGATTGCTGACAATAATAATAATAATAATAACTAACTATCAGCCCCCAAGATGTAGCTCGTGCAGTCCGTCCATTGCCTAATTGGAAATCCCCAGGGCCGGATGGGCTGCACAATTTCAGGATAAAATGGTTCAGAAAGTCGCACGTTTACTTGGCATCTCGGTTCCAGTCAGCCTTGGAATCTGGATCGTTGCCCCAGTTTTTAACGACAGGAATAACCCACCTGCTCCATAAGTCAGGTAGTACTGCGGAACCCAAAAACTATAGACCGATCACATGTCTGCCGACGGTCTATAAAGTTTTTACATCCATTTTGAGAGCTAAAATTAACCGACACGTAGACACTAACGATATCATGTCTCCATCTCAAAATGGATGTAAGAATGGGTCCCGCGGTACTAAGGAGCTGCTCCTGATTGACATAGCCATAAGTCAACAGGTTCGACGATCCCGAAAGGACCTGTCCACATGTTGGATAGATTACAAGAAGGCCTATGACTCTGTGCCACATACATGGCTCATGAGGGTGCTGGAGTTGTATAAGATAGATGCCACTCTGCGCACCTTCCTGATGTCGTGTATGAGGCAGTGGAGGACGGTCCTTCGCTATTCAGGATGTCGACATATCCAGAGGAACAGCGAACCAATAAGGATTGAGCGAGGTATATTTCAGGGCGACAGTTTGAGTCCGCTTTGGTTCTGCTTAGCCTTGAATCCTCTAAGCACACTGCTGGAGAATTCAAGTCTAGGCTATCGGTTGAAGAGAGGAGGTCAGGTAATATCTCACCTTCTTTACATGGATGACCTAAAACTCTTTGCCCCCAACAGTTTACAACTGATGGAGCTACTGAAAGTAACAGAAACTTTCAGTAGTGCCATCAGGATGGGTTTGGTGGTGATGCATGTCAAGCGAGGGGAGATTGTGGAATCTGAAGGAGTTCAACTCTCAGATTCCATAAACCTTAGATCTCTCTCTTCAATTGAGACCTATACATATTTGGGTATGGCAGAAGCGTTGGGCATCAATGCTGCTGACATGAAGCAATCGTTGAAGGAGCGCTTCTTTGGCCGCCTGAAGAAAGTATTCAATAGCTTTTTGTCAGGCGGAAATAAGGTGCGCGCCTTCAACGGGTGGGTCATGCCGGTTCTGATGTACTCTTTCGGCATACTCAAATGGACTCAAACTGAACTCGATGCCCTAGACAGGAGAGTCCGTACATTGTTGACAGCATATCGGATGCATCACCCACGATCATCGGTGATGAGACTATATATCCCGCGGAAGTGTGGAGGTCGTGGCTTCTTAAATGCCCTCCACAACCGTGAGATATGCAGTCTCAGGGAATATTTCCTAGAAGCCGACGTGGGGATGCATTGAGATGTAGTTGCAGTGGACAAGGGCCTCACCCCGCTCTCCTTGGCTAAAGAGAACTGGGGCAAGCCTGTATTGCTTGAGACTAATGATTGCGAGGAGGTTTGGAAGAGTAAGGAGCTTCACGGACGCTTTTTCCGGGCCCTACATGGGCCCGATGTGGATTTCTTAGCGTCTGTGTCCTGGCTACGATTCGGTGATCTGTTTGGAGATACCGAAGGTTTTGTCTGTGCAATTATGGACGAAGTTATTTTGACGAATAACTGCCGGAGATTTATTGTGAGGGATGGCACGGTTGACATTTGTCGGGCATGTCACCGGCCTGGAGAATCAATCCGTCACATTATCTCTGGATGTTCTCGTCTTGCTAACGAAGAGTAATTGCATAGGCACAACCTTGTGGCCAGGATTATCCATCAGCAACTTGCTCTGAAATATAACCTCGTGGAATCAGAAGTACCATACTACAGGTATGTGCCCGATCCAGTTCTTAAAAACGGCAATGTCACATTGTACTGGGATCGATCCATCATCACTGACAGGACTATTGTAGCCAATAAGCCTGACATAGTGGTGGTGGATCGATTGGAGAGGCGCGCAATGATTATTGACATAGCAGTCCCACATGATGTGAACCTCGTTAAGGCCGAAAAAGACAAGCAAATAAAGTATCTTGACTTGGCCCGCGAGGTTGTCGACATGTGGGATGTGGACTCGGCGATCATTGTGCCGATATTTGTTACAGCCAATGGCTTAATTGCCAAGAGCCTCGACCAACATCTAAGGAGGCTCTCGTTAGGCGGCTGGATCAAGGGCTTGATTCAGAAGGCAGTACTTCTGGACACGGCCCGCATTGTCAGGAGATTTCTCTCTTTGGAGCCCTGACCGCCGGTACCTTGGACCCTATTCCCGATACCGGGGGGCTACTATTTTTTATATTTTTAAATGTTTTTTTTATTTTTTATTAATATTTAAAAATGTAAATTATATGTGTATATGAATAATAAATGTAAATAATAATAATAATATGTGGGGACATTTTCACACACGGCCATCTGACCCCAAACTAGGGAGACCCTGTACTATGGGTGTCAGACAGCTGATTGATATAAGTACATACACAAATTCTTTTTTTTTTTGTAAATACATACATATATAGATAAACAACACCCAGACACAAGGCAAACACAAGTGCTCATCACACAAATGTTTACCCTGGGCGGGAATCAAACCCGCAACACGCTGCGCAGCAGTCCATCGCTCATGTCACTGCGCCAACCGTGTCGTCCATAATAGGTCCACAATAATAGGTTGAAAGAACATTGAATATCCGGCAATTCATTTTAGAGACACTTATTAATATAGGACATATGAAACAATTAGAAGCAATATTGCTAAAACAATTTAGGCAATTCTAGGCTTTTAAAAAAGCTTTCTAATTCTTCCACTACCTCTGGCAATTATAGTCAGTACTAACTAATGGCTGAAAAACTAAATAACAATATACTCCCGACGGAATTTCGGTGTCTACGGCAACCAACCAACTTAAAAAGCACAATAACACTTTGCCTGACTTCGAAATCGAACTCTGGAAACCCAAGCTCGCCCCAGTTGCGCGACACCATGCGACCAACGACCCAGGCGAAAAACTAACTAGGTACTTACCTAACTAATCAACGTAAACAAACTTCTGTAAGTGCGGCCGTAAGTCTTAGATTTGTTGTTGGAGAACTAAAAATAGACTCCTATTTTGTCACGATGTATCTTAGAGTTTCCTTTTGCGTCACAGTCGGGAAGAGAAGGCGGGACCATCCGTTTGTCTCAGGGGTCGGCAACCTGCGGCACTTTCGATGTAAAATTGCGGATCTTAGGTTCCATGCAATCGTGCATTACGAACTAACAGTTTTAACAATCATACGGTGACTTTTAATAAAATATAATAATCAAGCCAATATGTGTACGAATAGGAATGAATATTAAATGAGTACAGGTGTATTGTTTTTTTTTAAAGCTGCAATAAATAAATATTTTACTCATTAATTCAGGTAATATCAATGATTGGCGGTCAAATTTCTATAAAAGTTTGAAAACAGTATTTGTTTAATACTACCTCGTCCGCGTGGACGTCGGTTAGTAGTAGTCTCTTATGAAAATGTAGTTAACTTCCTTTATCGGGAATCAAGCGGCTGAACCAATTTTCACCAAAATCGGTTTAGCCGATTCGTTGTGAAAACGTAACAGACAGTTACTTTCGCATTTATAATATTAGTAAGTAAGTATAAATAAGGATTAATTCTTATACGTATGTATTCACATACGTACTTATTGGCTTTATTATTATGTTTTATTAAAAGTTGATTGAGGTTTAATAAGAGTTGTGTTCATTATTGTGCTTCTTAAATTAGTATTAGGTCTCCCCTGAGAAAAAAATGGGTTTGATGACATTCTGCGAAAATGACGTTTTGCGAAAGTGACATTGTGAGAAAATTACGTTTTGAGAAAATGACGATGTGCGAAAATGACGTTTTGCGAAAGTGACATTATGCGAAAGTGACGTTCTGCGTGAAGGCCCATATAATAATCAAATAAATAATCCATACTTCCATACTTTAATTTATTAATTTAATTATGTTATCCATATCCATACTAATATTATAAATGCGAAAGTAACTCTGTCTGTTACGCTTTAACAATGAAACGGCTGAACCGATTTTCACGAAATTTGGTATGAAGATAGCTTGAACCCTGACGAAGGACATAGGCTACTTTTTAGTCCCCGACTTCGTCTGCAACCGCGATAACCGACATTCACGCCGACGAAGTCGCGGGCAAAACTGTTGTAAATTGTAACTATTTGCTCATCCGCTTCAAAAGGTTGCCACCTCTGGTCTAACGTGATCATTATGTACCCTACCGACCGTATAGTATGGCATTCTTAAGGTGCCCCGTCACATACGAGCGGTATTATCGTCCGCCGGGACGGTAATTTCGCTGGTGAAATAGAATAGTTGATTAGTAATGTAGATAATTAGTAATTTTAGTTTTTGACGTTGATTGAGGAGCTCTTGGCCAAGTAAATGCTGTAGGTCTGTGGATGGGTGACCAACCACTTCATACAGAGTTCCCTCCGTGCCTCGGAAAGCACGCAAAGCCGTAAATCTTTGGCAGTCGTTATGGGTACTTAGAAACCAGAAAGTCTCGTCGACAACCAGTTTTACGAAGGGTATAGTAACTGGATTGTGGAAATCAGATAGGCAGTCCATGTAAACACTGGTATTCAGCTGCATCCGGTTAGACTGGAAGCAGACCCCAACATAGTTGGGATAAGGCTAGGCGGCATTAGGCTGAACTCATCAACATGCATGCCCATCTACCTCGACCCTACGTTTCGTGCTGTTAGTCATGACCTGGGTCTGTGATCTGCTATGTTATTCTGTAAGAACTCACTCCAGTTCTCACTTCTGATTCCGCGGTGAAAACTGTTTTAGGTACCTACTCTGTAACTCGATAAAAACTACACTAACGCCACTGAGTGACAACATAGGTGAAGCGAACTATTATTAGAATACTATTTTACCGAATACCAAATACTTTTCACTTCAGGTAAGTGAAATCGGAAATGAGATAGGATTCGAATTCGCGGGTGAATTCTTACAGAATTGCACTGCTGTTCATTGAAAGTCCAACCTGAAGACTTGCTGTGCTTAGATCTTGGATTATTGCCTCTAGATCTGAACATTATATGGAGAAAATCACAATGTCGTATGCAAAACGGAGATTTATTTACTGGTGGCTGCTAACAATATTTCCTCGTGACTGCCATGAATTAGGCAACTTGTTAAAAACCTACTGCAGTGCGCTTGTGTACAGCTTAGGTGAGACACGATCGATTTTAGAATTTAGTCCAGAAATATGCAGCTTTATGTTTCCATTTCATTAGGATTCCGTACCTCAAAAAGAAAAAACGGAACCCTTATAGGATCACATTGTTGCCCGTATATCTGTCGGTCTGTCAAGACCCTTTATCTCGGGACATAAATATCGGGGGAAATTAAAACCATATACTCAAGTCTACGGTCCCTTGGTGCTGTAAAATTAAAAAAATAACCCTCTATGTTAACGTGAAAAAAAGATACGGCCGTTTATGTCGCAAAAACGCATTTATAATGGATAGTAGGTATGGATTAGTATAGAAGTATGGATATGTACCTACAAATATATACGGAATCCTCGGTGGGTGAGTCCGACTCGCACTTGTCCGGTTTTTTTTATATTTTAACTTACCTAATCTTAAGTGATGTTGCGGCCTAAGGTGGAGCATGCATGCCTAGGATAAACCAGTTCACTAGTGCTTTGAAGATACCCAGATGTTTTTATCGTGGAACAGAGAGGCGGGCAGTGAATTATACAGTCTGGCAGTTTGCACAAAAAAAGTGGAAGCAAAGCGGTTGGTTTGAGACCGTGGAACTTCTCTATCTGAGTTAACACTGAATTTTAAAATTTGGTCCAGTAATAATATGCAGCTTGATGTTTGCACTTATTTACTATGCTAGAAATTACACTTTTAGTTATATACAAATCTTAAAAATCTAATAATATTATGTACAATTCCAAGAAAAAGGCAGGGGAGCTCAAAGGACATCAAAAAACTCGTCCACATCGCTGTCAACGGCACACGTGCCCAACAGCCTACTGGCAGCATTGGCACGTTGTATGGCAATGCTGATTCTTTGACCCAAGAATAGACCAGCCTTCGGGTCACGTGAAGAGTCAATGATGATCAATTTAAGCGTGTGTAATATTTTCGGATTCTAAAGCATTTATGGTCAAAATATGTATGGTCTGTCTATACTGGTCTATACCATAGATATTCGAGTCTATACTGTCGAATGCCCTGGATATTTATTATTTTGTGGTTGATGGCATGGAGATGATCGGCTGTGGAGAGGCACTACGTAAACTTGTAGAACACTACAGTAGTTATTAATTACATTTGTTAACCCTGGTACAAAGTTTTAAACTAATAGCTATTATTGGTTGGTACTCAAGTTTTAACAACAAGTTAATTATTATTAGTTGAACAACTATTAAATTTACACTAACATTATTCTTGGAAACGATCCGTGAAAGTTACTATTTCTAGATTTACTATTATTAATGATTTCATAAAAAATAACAATCACAGCTGGTTTTTACATCGGGCAGAGGATTAAGCATTGCCATCCAACGTGGCAATGCAGCCAGCCAGTCTCTTGGGCACATTCCCAGATGGCGGCGATGTTGAGGAATTTTTTGATGCTTTAATTGTATTCGTTTTTTAGTACAATAGTTAAAGGTCTTTCTTTTTATTTTTTTTCGTGTTAATATTGTACATTGTTCACAGCTACTTACTTAAAAATAAAATTTTAATAATTTTAGTACCTACTTACTTATAATTATGATGAAATTAAATTAAATTTAATGTTTTTGTCCCAATACTTAACTATTATTTTGTATGTTTATGTATTTATAGGTATAATAAATAATTCTACGATTATTTTTAAGTTTTCACAATAGTTTACCACAGTGAGTTAGATTCATGAGTAAGAAAAAAAAACCGCTAATTAATAAAATAAATTTAGACATATTCATTGTTATGTTTTTGTATTATAACATGATCTTGTTATCTATATATATAAAAGGCAAAAGTGATTGACTGATTTAGCAACGCACAGGCCAAACCCTTAATCTAGAAAATTAAAATTTCGTACACGTATTCCTCATATTATGACGAAGGCATCCACTGAGGAAGGATTTTTCACAATTCAACCCCCTAGGGGGTGAAATAGGGGATAAAAGTTTGTATGAAACTTTTTATATTCCTTGGATATATTTGCATTACCTACCTACCTAGGTAGGTAGGTATAGGTAAGGTAAGGTAGGGTAGGTACCTATAGGTAGGGTACGATAGGTAGGTATAGGTAGGTAAGATGAGAGAGTAGAGTAGGTAGGTAGATAGGGACAAAACAACGTCTGTAGGGTCAGCTAGTCTACACTAATATTATAAAGAGGAAAACTTTGTTTGATTGTAATGAATAGGCTCAAAAACTACTCGACCGATTTTAAAAATTCTTTCACCATTCGATAGCTACATTATCCACGAGTAACATAGGCTATATTTTATTTTGGAGAAAAATAGGGTTCCGTAAGGTACCCGCGCGGCTCAGTCGCGTGGTCGGTTGCCTACGCACGAAGTCTAATTATTTTCGTGCGTTTTTATTAGATTTTGTTCTTAAAACTACACCTACGCAAAAGTTCTTCTCAGAGCTAACCAACAGTTCTTTTCAGAGCTAATCCATCTAATGACAGACTACATGTCCGAACATACATAAAAAAAAATATATATATATAAACATTCGAATTGATAATCTCCTCCTTTTTGAAGTCGGTTAAAAATGGTACCGTTGCAAAAATTGTTCCAAGTGATGAGCATTTTCTGCTGAGAGAATAAATTTGAAGATCTGGAACACCTGATGTGGAACTCCAAGAGCCCAGCTACACCATAACACATATATTAATGACGTCTTAGTAACAGTTGTTCGGTCTGATGAGCAATTCCTGTTGACTTATAAAAATCGAAGATAAGAAACATCTGAAGTGGAAATCAAAGCTGTAATTTTTAAAATTTCACTGTAAAGTTATTACTAATTTCACTGTATATTATAATAAGCTGGGAGTACCTCCACGCAGTGAAGGCGGTGACAGTCTAGGACTGATTTTTGATGACGATGGTATATCATTGAAAATTTTACCCTACTGGCCTCCCAAACTCAAAACAAAACTCCCATTTTTTTTTTTTTTTTTTATCGAATACTAGCTTCTGCCCGCGACTTCGTACGCGGATCCTGTTGCTTATGCCAGCGACAACGGGGTCGGCAAAATCGAAGATCTGAAACGTCTGATGTCGAATTCTAAGAGCCCGGGGACGGGAAAACAATGGAATGCGCGAGACGAGACGTTCAAAAAGTACAATTTTGAATCATACCAGTGAAGAATATGATGCGCGACTGACCGCTGATCGTGAACGTCATGCATTGTCTCGCGAGTCGGAGACGTTCACGGATAGGGAATTGCGCTTGAGTTCTCAGCGTACCCACGCATCTGCTTCTAGGTGCCTAGAGACAAGTGCGGAACGTGATGCGCGACTGTCCGCTGATCGTGAGCGACATGCATTGTCTCGCGAATCGGAAACGTTTACCGATACAGAATCACGCTTGAGTTCTCAGCGTATTCGCACATCTACTAACAGGTCTTTCGAAACTAGTGATGAACATGATGCGCGACTAACTGCTGATCGAGATTATCATATATTGTCCCGAACACGCACACAACAAAATATTTATAATCAGTTCGAAAGTGAGAGAGAAAGAATTGCTGAAGTACGGCATGAAGAGACAGAAGAAGAGCGCAACGAACGTTTGAATTCTGATCGACTTCGACATTCTCTGAACAGAATGTCGATGTCATCTGAAGAATCGGATGTGTCTCAAGATATAGCCGTAGCGTAGGGTATGGCGACCGTCCTTGGGTTGATAAGGAACGGAGTGCATTTACGTATACTCCTATGATTGACTACGCCACATGTTCCGCCTTCGGAGGTATGATTCAAAATTGTACTTTTTGAACGTCTCAAATCGTCTCGCGCATCCCGTTGTTTTCCCGTCCCCGGGCTCTTAGAATTCGACATCAGACGTTTCAGATCTTCGATTTTGCCGACCCCGTTGTCGCTGGCATAAGCAACAGGATCCGCGTACGAAGTCGCGGGCAGAAGCTAGTGTTTAATATAATACCTAATAACTAGCGGCCTGCCCCTGCTTTGCACGGATGTGTTTTTTGTTTGTTAATTTTTTTAGGTATTAGAATTATTCTTTCATACAAACCTTGTCATGGCAATACCTAATACAACAAAAAAATATTTTTCCAATTTGGTACAGTCATTCCGAAGTTATGCGCGTACAGACATATTGGCGACTTTGTTTTATACTATGTAAGGTTTTATTCACGGGTAATTCGTCAAAGAACTAAAGTCACCGATATAGCTTAGATGATGCCAGTTTAAGTGGCAATGAGCAGGCCACATCGCTCGAAGAACCGATAACCGATGGGGAAAAAAGGTTCTCTAGTGGCGACCACAAACCGAAAGTCACAGTGTTGGCAGGCCTCCCACGAGATGGACCGACGACATCTTCAGGGATGCTATGGGTTTATTACATATTTGAAACTAGCTCTTGCCCGCGACTTCGTCCGCGTGAAAGTCGGTTATCGCGGATGCAGACGAAGTTGCGAATTAAAAAGTAGCCTATGTCCTACCCCAGGATTCAAACTATTTTCATACCAAATTTCATCAAAATCGGTTCAGCCGTTTCGTCGTGAAAGCGTAACAGACCGAGTTACTTTCGCATTTATAATATTACTATGGATTATTGTCACAGAGTTTATAATCTGGTGTGCTTAAAATTAGGGCCCGATGTGTTTTTACTCAATTTCAAAATATTTTATGAATGTAGGCAAATGAGTTCGCTTTCGAATTGTGTTAGCTCACTAGAATGAAGATCTAAGTGAACTTCAAAGGATAGTCCTGGTCAAAGTCCTGGTCGAAGTCCATAAACCTTCGAAGCACCTTACGACAGAGGCTACAGGATAGAACGGGCTTTATTGCATATATGACGACGACGACAGCGACGGTCTAAAAATAACCATATATATACAATATACACCAACACTGTTTCTATTTCTGGTTGTATAATACCGTGTACGTGTACATCTATTTGAATAGATTGTCTTATAAACATAGAAATATAAACTAGGTGCTGATTGGCACAACCCATGTATGTTTAGAGTTTAGGTACAGACAGCGTCATCAGCTTAGGGGGTAAGCAGCTGATAACGCTGTCTGTACAATCAGCAACAAAAGTCAACTTCGGATTAAATCATAATTATTGAGCAGAATATTAAATGAGATACGGAAGTGATGGAAACTCAATATAAAACAAACTTTTCACTCTAACCTGAAATACTGAAAAGTATTGCATCGTATCAAATACTAGCGACTCGACCCGGCTTCGCATGGGCCTATAGCCTTTTTCGATAAATGGACTACCCAACACAAAAAGAATTTTTCAATTCGAACCAGTAGATCCTGAGATTAGCGCGTTCAACCAAACAAACCAACAAACAAACTCTTCAGCTTTATAATATTAAGTATAGATAAATTGGGGTACGCAGTGTGCTATGAAGAGAGCGATGCTCGGAGTTTCTCTGATGGATAGAATTCGCAATAAAGTCATTGGCCATAGGGAACTAAAGTCATCCACATCGCCCGTAGAATCAGCACACTGAAGTGGAAGTGTGCTGGCCACGTCTGCAGATGGACAGACGGTAGATGGAGTGGACACCTTAGAGTAGAGACCGCGTTGGGGCAAGCGTAGTATCGGACGACCTGCGGGACGATGGACCGACGATGTGAAAAAGGTGGCTGGCAGCGGATGGATGCGGGCTGCAAAAGACCGGGTTAGTTGGCGATCTCTCCGGGAGGTACAGACTATTCTGAGCCCCGACATCGAACTGAGGTAAATTCGGACCTTCAGAGCCGTGATGCACGCGTTAAACGGACAGCATCGATCTCCGCGATCCAAATGGGCTTCGACGTCGCACTTCGACGGTGAAGCGCGACTAGTAAAGTCACATTGTTTAGAGACTCTCGGGGCTCCACAGCGAGCATATCCTTGCCAGATTCGGCTAGGCTGGCTTCGGCCTTAGAGGCGTTCAGGCATAATCCCGCTGATGGTAGCTTCGCACCACCGGCCGCTCTGGCGAGTGTATGAACCATATGTCCGAAACTGCGGTTCCTTTCGTACTGAGCAGTATTACTGTGGCAACGACAAGCCATCAGTAGAGTAAAACCATACATATCCGAGGTAAACTAACCTGTCTCACGACGGTTTAAGGTCTCGTTCAGCAATTCACGGCAATAGGCTGACATGATGAAGATGGCTAATTGTAATGATTTTATTTGATCTTCTATCCACGACTTTTTTTTACCATGAAATATTATATAGACTAAGGCACTCGGCAAAAGCTCTCTACCAGTGTAAGATTTTTTCTAGTCGGAGTAGGAGTTGCAGAGATTACCTACCTTTTACAAACATGAAAACAAACAAACTTCTGTCTAGTATAGTTTTAAGTTGATAAATTTTAAATTTGTTCTAATCATAAGTTTTTTAATGTACAGAGGCCAGCACATCAAGCTACTACAATCTGTCACATTTCTTTAATCGATTTTCAACTTTATGGTTAAAGAATAAGGTTCAAGATTGATTGGGAAAATGTGACAGTTTCGGGTAGGTTGACCTGCTGGCGTCTGTACATACGTCCATTGAACCGTTGTTGCTATATACTTACTTAGTAAAGAAACATTGGCATTTTCATTTAGTTTAATGTACCTTATCAATTTAATGATTGAGAATAAAGCTCAACTGCAAAATGTTTTTATGGTAGGTACAATCGTTTTGTTACGTACCTACTTACGCTTTATTCAAAATAAGCGTAAGCACTAGGCACCCGTAATTTTTCACGCGACGTAGACGCGCGTATAACGCAACAAAATCGCGTTGCAATCGCAACTAGCGTTGCAAGCTTTGAATTCTATGCCCAGAAGATACAACAAAAACGGCGGACACCCATCCAAAACCTGACCTCGTCAAGTGCTCTCCCTATAAAGTCTATTGGAATGACCGTCTGAGAGTACTCGCCCATAAATTTCTATCTTACTGGCAGTAGGGGGTTACCTATTAATAAATTACAAATAGTTGCAAACAATTCTGGCCAGTTAAAAATATATAGGTATTGTTTACACGAATGTTAAAAATAAATCTTCGTTTACGCAAAACAGTGAAAACAATGTGTTGTCGAAAGTTTGGGTTATCTAAATTTGTAGCCAGATGTCCGAATTCAGAGTAGGTATTTGAGTCAAGGTCTGGGGGTCGAGGAATTGAATCGTATAGGAGGCTAATTAATTTTTCAAAGCATATTTTAATCACAGCAGGAATTGGAGATGAAAAGGAAATCTTTTATGATCATTAATTGTAGCGTTTGTTAGGGAAACATTATACACTATGATCAAATGTTAATTAGTTTTTTTTTTTTAATCATTGGAGTACCAGAGCCCTGCAAATGCCTTATCATCCCAAAAACAAAGTCAAATGTGTACAGTTGATATAATGTTTTGTTTTAAACGTTGCCTCACATTAAGAATTTGTCCTGTATCGTGAATGCGTTTACAAACACATAGATAAACTAACATACATAAATGACATAACAAGCAATGAGCTGTCATCCAATTGTAGTGCTTTGTAAATCCCTAGCATCGGGACAGATGACAGCTTACTTCACCTAGGTGTTCACTGAGGGAGATTGAACAGAATAGACATACAAGTGACAATTGGTCCCGATTCCAAAGACACGCAGTGCAGCAACCGATCGCTCAGTCATTGCACCAACCGTGACCAATGTCGATATTCTCATGTCTACGACCATTTTTCACCAAGTCTATCCTTGGGACTTTTTTGTATAAAACTTTAAGCTATTTTAGAAATTATTTGCAACACAACAGACCTGAAATTATACATAGTGGAACTAGGTGGAAGGAAACTTTTACTCCGAATTCAGTACCTACATGAGTGAGACGTACCAAAGTTATATATTTTTTTCATCGGACCGTGTAGGTGTTCTTGCATACGGAATAGCTGATTATAATATATATTTTTAAATAACGAATAAAAAATGTAATGGTAGAGTAAAAATTTATTTGTCACGATGTCATGTATTTGACATAATATCAAACATTTTATCAGACATTACATAATATCATATTACATAATATCAGACACTGCGTGTCCAGTACAATAATGCTTTCAGAACGGGGCTGCCGCGGTTCTGGCGCTGAGGCGCTTCAGGTATGTTTGCCGATGCGAGGGTGGATGATTTCTACGCAATTATCCGTAAGCGTTGCGCCTCTCTGCGGCACAGAACACGGGGTAGCTCCAACAGTATGCTGAGGGCATTATGTGAGCGGTGGGACTGTCCAAATCTCGGCCGATGGGTGGGACTGCACACACACGTCGCAGCCAGATAAGTGGACAGATACAAATTGTGACTATTTTATTTATTTATTTATCTTTATTTCGTCATTGTATGTGTACTAACATTAGTTTTAATAAGTTTGAATGTATCTACTAACAGTATGGACCTCGGTCTGCCAATAAATTACTATTATTATTATTATTTTGTACTTTAAAAAAAAACTGACTTTAATAAAAAAATAGAAAATAAAAAACCTCGCGAAATAAAAAACATCTTAAAAACCTATTTTACAGTTGAAAACTCGGAAGCCGGCGTACGTGTGGGTCCACTATCAGACAAAGACTGCCATGTGTGTGAGCAACCAAATACTAAGTAGTGATCGATAGCGCACATAATCTTACTTATAAAGATTGAGCGTTATTCTAAAATAAATAGTTTGAATTTTTTTTTTTTTTAATTTTTTTATAACTATTAAAACTTCAATTTTAAAGTCGCATTTAAAACATAAAGAACTGTTTTTTTTATATTTGACTGATTACGTGCGTTGCTGGTACAAATCCAACGCCGGTAATACCTCTTAATTGGATGACATAATTCTCGTGAGTCTAACTGACACTGTATTATCAGAGAACACAAGAGAGCAATTTGCACGTAATTTATTGTCTTAGGTCATTTTAAAAGGTGTGCTGTTGATCATAGTTATTTAGTATATTTTAAGCATTTTTTTATTTGGCCAAGTTTCTTTGGCAAGCAGTGTTCTATAATTTGTAGATTTTGGCGGCAAATAAGTAGATACGTAATTTCTAAAACTTTATTAACACACATTCACCCACATAAGAAAAATCAAGTGGAAATGTATGTTCAAAGAAAACCTACCTAATAAGTTGTAAGCAAAAGAAAAATTATTGTATTTTTTTCATTCATCACTTACCGAGACCCCCCCGTGCATCGGAAAGCACGTAAAGATGTTGGTCCCGGTTGGTCATACGTAGATCTTCGACAGTCGTTATAGACAGTCAGAAATCTGACAACCAGCCTCTCCAAGGGGTATCGTGTTACCGAGTGACTGGAATGTCGAGGTCAGCCATGCAGTAGCTTTATGTAAAACACTGGAATTCAGCTGCTTTCAGTTAGACTGGAAACCGACCCCAAGTTGTTGGGGAAAAGCTAGGAAAAAGATGATGAGGAGTGTAATTAAGTAGACTTTGATTACTTGTGTAAAATAAACAATTAGTAACTTCTATGAAAAATTATGTCAATTTTTTGTATCGTCAAGTTTTCTTGACTTATAATAATAGTAATATATTTTTATTCAGACAGAGTCCATAGTACCTTTATATACATATAATAATATGTCGCATCCGTTCAATAGTAAAGACATGGAACGAATCGCAAGCGCACCATTATCGACAACACGTGATCTACAATACGGTCAACGTAACTTGGCGCGTCTGAAGTTAGCTGTTTGGCTGCGCAATGGAACTTTTAGGAACGAAATTGTCTACTGCGCAGCTAATCGGCTAACTTCAGACGCGCCAAGTTACGTTGACCGTACTGTACCACTACTTTTGGCGCGCTTCTACAGAGTCGTGATGTTTTCAGCCCACAGCGAGGAGGACATTCAGAATTCACGTCTGAATTCTGATTGCATCGGAGCTAAGACGTCTCAGAACTGTACTCAATTCGCTATGTTTAAGTGTTACTCTGTCTATTATAATTTGAGTTTGTCTTAAATTGTGGTTTTAATAAAAACTGTGTCTTGTACCCTATACCCAGTGTGTTTGCATTGCACGAAACCCATCTTCTGCCCACATGATGACCGAATCTAATGGTCTAAATCCTGACGATCCGACATATATTTTCAAACTATTTAACCGAATTAAGTATATACAAAACTTAAAAATTAACAAAATAATAATATATGCTATGTACAATGTAGGTCTCACAGGGCATCAAAAAACTTGTCCGCATCGCGCTCAATAGGACAAGCAGGCACCTACAGCATCACTACTGTTAGTACTTAAATTACAATTACAACATTTAAGTGTTTGTATTAACCTACATACATTAGTTAATTAACTAATTCATCACTTTTTGCGTGCTGAAAAACAAGTTTCCAAAACTGTGATATAGTTTAGCCTCATTCATGATATGATATTATGTTCCATTCGCATATTCTAATCTACGGACATTAAAAAAGAATATTGAAATTAAATTTAAGTAAAAATGACACACATCCAAAATTACAGGCACATGAGATTATATGAATTAATGAACCCTTTGACAATAACTGCAAATAAGTTTAAGCCCGTATTTCTGATCAGTTTCCTCAAAACACCCTCGACTTTGCTTAACTTCCTTTTTTAATTGTATTAATTATAGTCATCGGATTCAGAGGTTAACTACATTTCTATTATTTAACTTTGTTGTAGGCAATTCACACTTCACGGTACAGGTCGAATATTTAAGAAAAGTTGCCAACCATACTATGGTCTTAATATACATAATATTTTCTATAGTAATAATAAAAGAGGTAAAATTGGTTTATTTGTAAGTTTTTCTGTAGGGCTGACCTCAGAAACCTCCCATCCCATTTAAAAAAATATTTCTTTAAGAAGGAAGCTATATTATAAATGTGAATCATTTTTTTACTCATTTGAGGTTCAAAAGTGCCTTATAATAAATGATTTGACTTTGACTTTGACTTTGAAGGTTTGTGAAGATGGATGGAGTTTTAATAAAAGTAACTTTTATTTTCCACAAATCCATGATTTATATTTTGAGTGTTACGGTTTAAAGAGTATAGTTCTCAAAAAGGACCAACATAGCTCACTTAAATATTAGGAACAAAATAATATTCTTAAGTAATCGAATTGAAAACGTCTGGAAAAGCTACTGGTCCATGAAAACGCTAATGAAGAGCGATTCGCCAATCTCCCTGAAGCGTAAGCTTATCAATATGTGTATTCTGCCCGTCCTTACGTACTTTGTCGCAAAAGGTCCGCCTTGGAGTATACCAAAATGGAGCGCAGCATTCTGAGTGTAATAAGAACAGACAGAACACGAAATACCACGCTGTTCTCCAAAACGAGGGTCATAGACGTCTGCCAAAAAGGCTGCCCGGCTCAAATGGGACATGGCGGATCATATCAGACCGCTAGAGGGTCCCTGAAGATAGTTGCGTTGCCAAGGCCGGCCTTGGCGGAGATGGCGAGACGACCAAGACGCACACTGCAAGAGATAGTTCGAGGCGGCGCAAGAAAATTAGACATAGAAAGACTCAGGGGTGGCTTTTGTTTGTTCAGCAGTAGGACATCGCAGGCTAACAAAAGTAATATAGTAATTGTCGTTCGATTTATCGAATTATACAGAGTTATCATTTTTATTGTTGGTTAGCCAATTACAACTTCAACTTGACAACGAGTCCCTTGATAAGGTTAAGCTCCAGAGTCTTGATCATCGCCGCACCAGTGCCAGCCTATCGGTTTTTTATCGGGTACATTTTGGAGAGTGTGCTTTGGAATTGTACAACTTATTTCCCAAATCCCCATTCCATCATCCAACGAGCAGATATATGGCGAAGTGTCACCGCTATAGGATTGAAGTTTAAAGCGCTTTGCTTCCACATTTGTGGAATTTACTACCCGCCTCTCAGTTTCCCGATTAGTATAATCTGGTTATCTTCAAGGCACCAGTGAACCGGTTTGTCCTAGGCAAGCATGCTGCACTTTAGGCCGCATCATCACTTAAGATCAGGTGAATTGGGGCAAAACGCAAGTAAAACTGTTTACAAATAAAGTCTTCAATATCTTTTGGTAACTTGGTGTAAAGCAGAGTTCCCTTCCCTCAAACTGTTTAGTTTTCCTTCCGTACAAAGTTTTAGCTGCGTTGTTTGTGACCGACGATTTTAAAAAGGTGACTGGATGCCGGCTGCCCAAATGAAAACCAGTGGGCTAATTCACGTAACTAAAGAAGTGTTGTTGCAGTGCAGTTGCAGTTAAGTTTCGACCGAAACAACGCTTTTCGTGTTGTCTACCGCTGTCATTCACGCTCGCGTCAAGTTCAGGTAGCGAGCGCATTAACGGCATTCTACTGTTGCGCGTCTTTGGTGCGTGCTTCGGAACGCAACATGATCGGTATTCTACTATTCGTGACGTCTCAAAATGACAGTTAAAAAGCTCTGAAATCTGTACTGGGGTATTATTTTAATTTTATAATAACGTCATATTCAGATTATATTCAATTGTTTAGCGAGTAATATCTTTTTTCGGATTTGGCTACACCATAAGTAAGTTTGGTAGAGTTTGGTTGTCGTACAGTTGATGTGCAGTTCACGCTCAGTTTACGCGCAGTTCAAAGATTACAAGAATACCGTTTATCACTCAAACTTGAACTTAACTGCAATTGCACTACAACTTCATCGGCGCGTCATAAAATTACGTGAATTAGCCCTCTGGTTGATCGGTGATCTCTGCGGGAAGCCTACGTTCAGCAGTGGAATAATAGGATGATGTGGTGATGATGATGATGATGAAGTTTTAACTGAAGGTAGTCCTAATATAATCTCTATTTCTACTGTTAGTAAGTACATCAGTACTTACGGAATCAATTTTCAAACACAAAACTCATCAGAGTTTTGTGTTTGAAAATTGATTCCGTTGGTTGATAATGTCATGTGTGTATGTACACTTCTTGAGGTTAAATAATTTAATTTTAGCATAAATTATTTTGTAGATGTTAAGTATTCATAGTTTACAAATACATTGATTACTTTGTTTTGTTTGCATGTAAATACAGTCCTTTCCGTTTATTCGCTGTGCTATTTAACACGGCCACAAGTGCACTGCGCGTTAGCAAATACGTCTAATTGGATGACACAATTGTATGTCTGACTTACGTTGGCCGCCAGTGTAGCGGTCATTTTACAAAATTAAATCTTTAATCATCACCTACTTTGATGATTTCATAGTCAGATAACATATTGACGATGACAAAGAATATTATGATTGATGATTATTCTGAAAAGTCTTAGGTCTCATTTGCCTATTATTTTACCAGTAACCATAGTCTTTTGGACTGCAACACAGCAATGCAGTGTAATTATCTAAAGTTTAGTTTATCAAGACAATGCTCTCAGCATTGTCATGCTCACTCAATAAATTGTCTCGCTGATGATGACGGGTACGTGAGTGATGTCAGTTCAGATTGGTCATCTTTTAACTGCAATGACTTATACCTGTTTTATTGTTTTGTATTGTTCTGCACCTCTATTGTTTTACATACATAATAAGCAAAGAGTGTCCGTGGAGTTCCCTGCTCGTCCTTCTCCATAGAGACCTACCTACGTTTTGGAACCAGTAACTAGCTTCAACTTTGTGACAATTCAAAAGTGCCTGTAAATGCTTTAATTGAAATAAATACTATGACTTTGGTCCCTTGGAAGCTCACTCATAGTGAGCGCACATAATATGGGTGTAAACACCATTAAAACAATAACTCCAGGACAACTTCTGTAAAAAACACCTATATGATTTTATACCTGCAAATCCAATTAATTTCCAATAAATTAACAATCAAATTTATTAGACTTTTATCTGCTTTAAAATCAATAAATAGTTAGTCGATTAAGTTGACAAATAAATGACGTCACAGTCCTCTATTTCCGTACACAATCTATGGTTGAATCACATTCTGACACCTCACAAAAAGTATATCAATAGGGTATTACACCCATTTTTGAAAAGTGTCTCAATAAAATTCTATAGTGCTAATATGCCACCAAAAAAAACACAAAATTTTTATTCAATCGATAAGTGCCATAAAAATGCATCAAAATTTTCAATTTTCAAATTTCGCGCGTAGTTTGACGAAAACGCCTCTTACTGGACGCCATATTGCTCAGCGTAAATGACGTCAGTTCGTTTTGTATCAAATGAGCTCATATTAAATATGATAATTGTATATCATTTAAAAATAATTAAAAGCATATTTTGTAATAGGTGTAATAATGAAAAAATTACGTTGGTTACAAAAATAATAAAAGTACAAAGCCTATATTACGCCAATCGGTAGACTGACAGTTGACATTTTTTTGTTTACACAGCCGTATGGCGTAATAACATGGCCGCTACTATTTCACGGTGTTTTATAACAGATTAAAAATACTGAAAACTTTGAATTGAATTTAAAAATTTGTTTTGTTATTTTATGAACTAAAACTTACATTTTCCGACTGCTATAAGCCTAAACTGTCTCAATAACATATTTATAGTTTTTTTCTCGTATGGAGTAAAATACCCTAATTAAATACACCCATATTCGAAAACGAACCCATTTGTTTTTAAATTAATCATCGCGGTTTCATAACGGGACATCGTTTGGATTTCGAAGCGATTTGTAAAGTAGTACTTATTTATAATCGGGCAAATAGATATGTATGGTGGTCTTAGGGCGGGTTGCTTCAAGTATACATTACTGACCGGTAATAGTCCAAAATGGCGCTAACTATCGTCAAATCAAAAAAATGGGTTGTTTCACAAAATCGTGCGTCATAAAGTTACTATTACCATAACCGACCAGTCAACGTAATTTTGTGTTGTCAAACAGCTACTTCAAACATCAAATTATTTTGGAATCTCTTTTTGAATAACTTTAACAGACTGATTTTTAAGTCATGAAACAATCCGTTACATTTAACGTACGTTAAACATCTCACGTCATAGTAACTTTTTAACCGTCCGTATGTAACGTTAACCGACTGTTTGAAGCAACCGGCCATTAGAGGTTTTATGCACGAAGATGGTGGTAGTATTTCGTTTTTGTTATTTTTAATTATTCTAACAGGCTTGCTGAATATCTCCACCCCATTTCTACCTGTGTCTATCGTAGAAGGCAACAGAGGGATATTGACTAGAGGATGGGCAGTAGCGTCTTTCTGAGCACCATAACACCTACTGCGACAACATGCATCGGTCAAGCATGGCGATTACGGCTGAAATCCCCCTTGGGAGAGACCAATGCCCAGCAGAGGGCGTCTAAAGGTTGACATGATGATTATGATGAACAAGAATAGGCTTGCGTTTGGCCGCAACTCACCTGATCATAAGTAATGATGCGGTCTAAGGTGGAGCACGCGTGCCTAAGATGAACCGGTTCACTCGTGCCTTGAAGATACCCGGATTATACTTAACAGGGAACAGAGAGGTGGGTAATGAAGACCGTGGAAATTCAAACTTAGACCGGTGACGCTTCGTTGTATCCCGGCTGGGGGCCAAGTCTGCTATTTTTATAATTTCGTCATTGCAACACGATCCCATTGTCATTTTGCTAAAAGTTCGTAATCTGCTAAATTCATAATGGTCGATCATTGGCCGGTCGAATTAAAAGCAATGACTGCACAATGACGTTCTAATGGTAGGTAAGTGATCATAGGAACTGTCAAAATTTTAGCAGATTACCTCCAAGTCAGTCATTCAGTTGTCATTTTGTACGAAATTACCATTCTATATCATTTCTTTCAATGGCTTGTCAGTAGTTACCATTGGAAAGTCATAATAAAATAAAAATATATTTATTTAAATTGACAACAAAGGTCCAGTGGTTAGTAAAAAAACTTATGAACTAAGGGTTAGTATTTAATAATAATACGACAATTTACATTTACCCCTGCCACACGAGCAACCTGACAGCATGTTGGAATATAAGTGCATCATGCTGCTCGGCTATGGCTTTCAAATGTTGTTGCAGCTCGCCCTCACTCTGCTGATTAAGGATGCGGTCTTTTTTCTTAATATGGCGTAGAAGTCGTCAGTTCGTGCAACAGCAAACATACTAGACGCACTGCAGAACCGAGGCAACCGCAACAGCACCCTGAAGCCATTGTTATACTGCACACGCAGAGCATCTAGAGCCCTCCGCGTACAGTTGACCCACAAACTGCCCGTGTAGAACGCTTGACAATAAGCTTTAAACAACGTTATTTTGACCTCGTTACTACAACGAGCGAATCTATGAGCCAACATGTTGCATCTGGCTGCTAGTGCCCTGCGCTCACGATCAATATCTACTTGATCTTTGAGGTCCTCAGTGACATAGACGCCATTACATTAGTAGATTACCTACCAAACTTGTCAAAATCAACAATTATGAAATCAATGATAGACCATTCTGACACTATTGTGACCGATGATGGAATGGGGATGGGGGAATTGAGTTCCAACACAATGATCTCTACCTTCCACAAAATGATTACATTGGTAAACAATAAGTTTGCCTAACTTACTCTTCTGGGGATAAAACCGTGACACTTTTTCTGAGATTAGTACCTACTTTTGTTTTGTTGTTCATTTCAAAATCCCAGTATCGGTTGCTTGTAGTGATTTCCCAAAGGTATGCATGAAAGGCAGGTGGAAGTACAGCCTACACTCGTATTGGAATGAAATATTTTTAGAATATGGTTCAATGGTTTATCGTCAGCTGCCTTTTCATTTTGTTCCAGGTTTACATTATTTATTATTTTACATTATTTGTCGTGCTCTCGTCGTTCCGGCTGTCTTAGAACTCAACGGCTTGGCACGCGACGATGGCAAGAGACCGGACGGAATATTTCTATTTCCTTGGGTAAGTTGGGTAGGCATTTAGTGTGGGACGCTACCTATGTCTACGTCATCTTCCTAGTTCAGCGTGCTGTGCTGGTGCTGCTGGTGCGGCTGCAGAAAACCTCAAACGGCGAAAGTATAGTCACCTTGGTGATAACTTATTTTCGAGCCGTTTGGGGTTGAAACTCTCGGGTCGTTGGGTCCGAGTGCTCATCTCCTTTTCAACCGACTTAAAAAAGAAGGAGGTTCTCAATTCGTCTGTATGTTGCTTTTTTTTGTATATTTGTTACGCGATTTCTCCGGCAAATGTAAAGCGATTTTGAAAAATCTTTTTTTTGATGGATAGGGTATGCCACAGGGGTGAAAAAAAGGGGTGAAAAAATCGACAGGAAGCAAAAAATATACATGGATGATGTTTTAAGTTTCTCCAACCTGTTCTTTCAATCTCTGTTTTGATTATGTTGCCGTTTCTTAATGGATTTGGATAATAAGGAGGTACTAAAAATCGAAAAATAGAAAGCTTTTTACCAAAAAAGACAACCGCCTTCAAAATCTAAAAAGTGATAAATAACTTTAGCACAGAACACACATGACTTTAGTTTCGGAAGTCGGTGGCAATACAAAACATCAAACAGAACAAAGCCACCGAAACCTCCCCAAACTAAAGTCTGTGCTAAAGTTATTTATAACTTTTTAGATTTTACAGGCGGTTGTCTTTTTTTTAAGGACTTGTTCAAAAGTCTCATAAACCGTCATAGATCGCGTTTCAGGATACAGATTGTGAGGTTCGAGCTTTTGACTACCCATAACGACTGTCAAAGATCTATGAATGACAATCGGGACCTAGGGCATAACATATCCCGGACATATGCCGAGTTTCTGAAGTGATTTAACTGGACTATATCTATTCGATAGTGCTATTGGTTCGATATTGCATTTCCGAGCACTCAATTAAGGAAGAAAATTACTCAAATAGATAACTTTGTCGAATGAATAGCTGTCGAAAGTTTATAAGACCTCAGATACCGGGCATTAGTCGCACGAATGCAGGCTTGCGGCCATCTCTACATCGACACACAAGCAATTTTAAGGCGACGATATACGCCGGCGACCTTGAGCGACCAGAGAATCGTATGCGCTGCGTAAAAAACTCCCAAAGTTTAGTCGTAAAAATTTAATAAATGATAGTATCCTTTAACTTAAAAAAAGGCGTATGTGCTAAAGATACATAATAAAATTGTCTGTAAGATAGTAAAAGTTTCGTTTAAATATTCTTGGTAGATTTTGTGTGATTATCAATGTTTTGTCCGCGTCAGACACAACTTCACGATTTAATTAAACTATTTAATATGAACTTAATCAAAAATATTCACATACTAAATGATTAAGATAATGTTCTAGTTTAACATATATTTTTTTCAAATCATTTACACTACACATTTTGACGTGATTGTCAGTTTAAAATCTGCAGAAGTCGCTTGTTAGCGCCTTAAGGCGACGATATACGCCGGCGACCTTGAGCGACCAGAGAATCGTATGCGCTGCGTCCAAAACTCTCAAAGTTTAGTCGAAAAATTAAATAAAAGTAGTATTCTTTAACTTAAAAAAAGGCGTATACTAAAAGATAGATAATAAAATTGTCTGTAAGATAGTGTAAGTTTCGTTTAATTATACCTGGTAGATTTTGTGTGATTGTCAATGTTTTGTCCGAGTGATCGATCGCCTTCCGCTAAGAACAGTCGCGTCGCACACGCTCTTGCGCTAGTTAGTGTTCGGGTATAGCGCTGACGCAGCAGCATACCGGTCGTTACCTCTAGCCGTGCGCGGTCGCCGCGATGACCCAGTTACCGAATGCATTTCGCAACTATCTGTGTAAACAAAGTGTTAAGGTGAAGTTGTAATTTTCTCATAATAATTATGGCTTGCTCATCGTCAATTAAAATAAAAACCGAAACGGAACATCTTTTGTATAAACATTATACAGAAGAAAAGTTAGAAAGAGAAAAACTGCAATGTTTGGTAAATGACCTTAAAAGTCAATTAGAAGAACTTCAGCAGCAGCTGAAAAAAGTCCAGGAGCAAAAAACTGCTCCCCTAGAAAATAAAAATGTCACTACCGAGAAGCCAATACCAATCGAGTATGAGACAGACGAAGAGGAACTAGCAAAGGAAACGGAGTGGGTACGACAGAAGAGCAGAAAAAAAAGGAAATTGAACTCATCACTGTCCCCTCCACCTCAACAAGGACCCGAATCCAGCGAAAAACCTAAGGAAAATGTTAAGACAAGGAAACAGCCTACACCGCCACCTATAGTAGTGGAAAATGTTAAGAACTACCAACAGTTCTACGATCTTCTTTCGACTAACCTCACGAAAGACTCATTTATTACAAAAATGACGAATGGAGAAAAAGTTAAAATTAACTCGCATAATGATGACTCATACAGATGCATTACTAAGCTATTGTTGCAAAATAACTGCCTTTGGTACTCGTATGAGAATAAACAAGACAGGCCGATAAGGGTGATGGCAAAAAACCTTCATTCTTCCTGTCTGCCAAATAGAATAGTTGAGGACCTAACATCTCAAGGATACAAAATAGAGGATGCGGTCAACAAACTGAGCTGGAAGAGCAAAGAGCCCCTCAGTATGTTTATGCTCTCATTCCAAAAAGATGAAGACATAAAGAAAATTTACGGAATTAAATCCATACTAGGCTGCAAAGTAGATATACAGCCGTTAAAAACATCAAAGCTAATCCCTCAATGCAAAAGGTGTCAAGCATATGGCCACACACAGAAATACTGTTCTAAAGAACCCCGGTGTGTGAAGTGTACAGGCAAGCACCTAACCAGAGACTGCAATAAACCAGCAGAAGCAAAGCCAAAATGTGTTCACTGTGGTGAGCCTCACCCTGCTAACTATAGAGGATGCATAGTAGCTAAAGAGCTTCAAAATATTAAAGATAAAAATACTAGAAAGAATGTAGCAGTACCAACAAACTCTCAGCGTCCAAGTGCAAACGGAGACAAAAGACCTAGTGTCATCAAGCCAGTTACTAAAAGTGTATCGTATGCACAAATGACGAAAGGAGCCCAACCACCGCCACAATCACATATGAAACCAGTGAGCCCTAACATGGATGAAAAGATTAATAAAATCATAAATCTTTTAACTAATTTTGATGAAAGGCTGAAGAAGCTTGAAGGTAGCACTAAAGCAGCTACCAAACAACAAAAAAACATCATAAATGGCTAACATGCTAAGAATTATGGCTTGGAATGCCAATGGACTGCTCAAACATCAGAATGAACTTACGGCTGTCCTAAATATGGAAAGTATTGATGTGTGCCTTATATCAGAGTCACATTTCACTAAAGAATCTCATATACAAATTAAAGGTTATAAAGTATACCATGCATTGCATCCCAATAACACATCAAGAGGTGGTAGTGCAGTTATTATAAAGGAGAATATATTTCATTATGAACAACTCAAATATGAAAAAGAAGAAATCCAAGCAGTGTCTGTCTGTGTCAAAACGAAAGATTGCCCTGTTTCCATATCAGCCATATACTGTCCACCTAGGTATTCGGTAAAAACAGATCAATACATGACCTTTCTAAACGGTCTTGGAAATAGATTTATATTGGGAGGCGATTTTAATGCTAAAAATACATTTTGGGGATCTAGACTCACCACAACCAAAGGAAGAGAGCTACTGTGCGCAATTGAAGAAACACAATGCAAAGCTTTATCAACAGGTAAGCCTACTTATTGGCCTACTGACCCAAACAAGATTCCAGATCTCATTGACTTTTTTATATATAAAAATCTATCACCAAATCTTCTCCGCATTGAAGAAGGTTATGATATGAGCTCAGATCACTCACCTATAATACTTACTGTAAGTGAGTCTTTAATGTTGAAAGAAAACTACCCCACATTAGTAAATAAGAACACTGATTGGGCAAGCTTTAAAATAGATTTGGACTCTATAATAGATTTAAAAGTTCCACTAAAGAAGCCAGAAGACCTGGATCGGGATATCCGTCAATTCATTAATCAAATACAACAATGCGCCTGGAAAAACACACCTACATTCAAGTTAAAAAATAGATTAACCTACTACCCAGCAGAAATTACAAAACTCATAGCCGAAAAGAGGCGACAGAGACGAATATGGCAACAAACAAGATTTCCACAAGATAAAAGGCTTCTAAACAACCTTACAAAACAACTAAGGAATGCAATTCAGAAGTTCAAAAATGAATCAATGAGCAGTTATCTTAATCAATTAACCAGCGATCGCACGACAGATTACTCCCTATGGAAATCTACAAAAAGTTTTAAGAAGCCAATTATGCATATCCCACCGATCAAAGATATTAACGGGCGGTGGGCAATAAGCAACGAGCAAAAAGCTATAAGGTTTGCACAACATTTGGAACTCATTTTTAAGCCGAATGAAGAAAATGAAGACTGCGCCTTGTTAGATGAAACACCAAATGATGATGAACAAGAAATAAAATTCGTAACACCTAGAGAAGTTTTCAACGAAATCAAGCGCCTTAGACTAAAGAAAGCACCAGGCTATGATCTTATTACTGGAGAAGTTCTTAAAAACCTCCCACGTAAAGCCATCGTAAAACTTACAACTCTTATCAATGCTACGTTCAGGCTTAAGTCTGTGCCTGATCTGTGGAAAGTTGCCGAAGTTATAATGATACCAAAGCCTGGTAAACCACCTCAGGAAACCACATCATATAGGCCGATCTCTCTGCTGCCGATCATGTCAAAATTATTCGAAAAGCTTCTCTTGAAACGGCTAAAACCCATCATCGAAGAAAGAAATTTAATCCCTGACTACCAATTTGGATTTAGGGAAAAACATTCGACAATAGACCAAGTACACAGGATTACCAACATTATAGAAAAGGCCTTAGAAGAAAACAAAGTTTGCTCAACAGTCTTCCTGGACGTAGCGCAAGCATTCGATAAAGTTTGGCACAAAGGGCTTATTAGAAAACTAAGAAACATGCTCCCAAAACAGTTTGCTGATATCTTAGAGTCTTACCTATCACAGCGTAAGTTTAGAGTAAGACAAGATGATGCATATTCAGAACTTAAGTCGATAACAGCTGGAGTACCGCAAGGAAGTGTCCTAGGTCCCGTCTTGTACTTATTGTACACTTGCGATATTCCTGAGTTAGAAAACAACACCATTGCAACATTTGCGGATGACACAGCTATAATGGCCACAGGTGTCACTCAAGAAGAAGCAGTGGAAAAAGTTCAAACAGCCGTCAATACCATCTTTGACTGGACAAAAAAATGGCGAGTGAAACTCAATGAAACGAAATCCGTTCACATAGACTTCACAAATAAAAAGCCAAATTATCATCCGGTATACATAAACAACCATGTCATACCGCACGAAAATACAGCCAAGTACCTAGGCATGACACTAGACACAAAGCTTCGCTGGAAAGCTCATGTTAAAAAGAAACGCGACGAGCTAGAGCTTCGCTACAAGTCAATGTACTGGCTGATTGGAAAACACTCCTCGCTGTCAGTACAAAACAAAATACTTTTGTACAAACAAGTCCTCATGCCTGTATGGACTTATGGTATTCAGCTTTGGGGCTGTACTAAACAAAGTAATATCAAAATTATTCAACGATTCCAAAACAAAGTACTCAGAGGAATCGTCAATGCGCCCTGGTACATTAGAAATGACGACCTTCATCGGGACCTCAAGGTAGACCTCGTCACAAACATAATTAAAAAGAACGCCGAAGCTCATGAACGAAGGCTTCATCATCATGTGAACGTCGAGGCTATCCAGCTCCTCGACAACACGGACATAGTGAGAAGACTAAAAAGGACAAAACCTTTTGAGTTAGTTTAGTGAAGTGTTAGTTTAATGTAGTGAAGTGAGTGCTACCCACAAAGAACACAAGAACAAAGTGTCTTCCCCTTAATAGAGACAATAAGAAAAGTGTTAATGGACACATTCTTAGGTTTACTCTTCCTAGCAAATTAAGTTAGAATTAAATTACTCATTAGCTTTAGTATTAAGCTAGATTGTATTTTTTATGTTGTTACCTTATTGGGATACAACATATAACAAAAAAAAAAAAAAAAAAAAAAATGTTTTGTCCGCGTCAGACACAACTTTACTAGTTAATTAAACTATTTAATATGAATATAATAAAAAATATTCACCTACTAAATGATTAAGATAATGTTTTATATTTTTTTCAAATGATTTATACTACTCATTTTGACGTGATTGTCAGTTTAAAATCTGCAAAAGTCGCTTGTTAGCGCCTCAATAAGTTTTTCTCTAACTTAGATACACACAGCCTGTTGGAAAATTTAGAAACATATTGTTTGACACAATCCAGAATTTATACGAATAATATTGTATAGGAATCTTTAGTGTTTCTTATTAGTGCTCCACCTTAGGCCGCATCATCACTTAAGATCAGGTGAGTTGCGGTCAAACGCAAGCCTATAACAATATAAAAAAAAAGTACCTAGCTGTAATCTATGCGTAGGTATTTTTTTCATGCAATTATCTATTATGTCACTTTATAAACATTGTCTTTGTCTTTTTGTGCATCTGTGGAGAACGTTGTTGATTGCACATATGTATATCTCCCTATATTCTATGATTTTTGTAACATAATACAATGTGTAATTGTTGGTTATTCCGAATAAATAAAAACTTTTTTCAAAAGAAAAACAACCGACTTCAAAAACTGAAAACTGATAAATAACTTTAGCACAGAACACACATTACTGTAGTATCGGAAGTCGGAGGTCTTTGTTCTGTTTGCTGTTTTGTATTGCCACCGACTTTCGATATTAAAGTAATATATATGCTCTGTGCTAAAGTTATTTATCACTTTTAAGTTTTTGAAGTTGGTTGTTTTTTTTTTTAAAAGTTTTTTATTATTTTCCGCTTTTTAGTATCGCCTTAACATCCAAATCTATTAAGAAACTGCGACACAGTTAAATTAGAGATTGAAAGACCTCCAAAGATTGAAGAAACTAAAACGTAATCCATGTAATTTTTTGGGTTTTTGCTGATTTTTTCAATAAATGCTGACGATTAAATTTATATGGGACTATTTCGGAACAACCCCCTTTCCATCAAAAAAAGAAATTTGCAAATCCGTCTATATATGACGGAGCTATGCTCGAACAAACATAAAAAAACATCCGAATTGATAACCTCCTCCTTTTTGAAATCGGTTAAAAATAAAAAGTAACATGCTTCTTGTTAATAGGAGTCTAGGTTTTGCAAGATAAATGGCATACCACTTTTTTGGTCATCATTAGCATTGCCTTTACCTAATGTTGGGGTCGGTTTACGGTCTAGCTGGATGCAACTGTATAGGTAGGTTTTTCATGGAGCGATTGCCTATGTGACCTCCATTGAAAGATCTGTTGGTCGATTCTGTAAAATTCAAACAACAACTCGCATCTCTCATCGCTATTCACTCTCACTTCGCATAAGGTTCAAAAAGACCTTGATATATTTGACACTTTGAATCGGGTTCGAGTGCGAAGTGAGCGTCGAAGTGACGGGGAAATTACCTTACAGAATACCACTTCTTACGTCATCTCATACTTTATCTGTCAAAATCTCCCTGTCAATTTAGTTCAACTCGCTGACACGCTCGCAAGGGTGGCACTAGTGTAAATTCGAATTATCAACCCAGTTTTTAGAATGCCAATCAAGAAACTCACAGCGGATTCAGATTCAAAGTTTAGAATGAGGTCTTGCAGAATCACACCCCTCTAAGTCACAAAGATTCTTTAATATTCGAAGAATGATTGAATACCAAATTATCTATAAGTATAATAAAAATGAATCGTAGTTTGTTAGTCTCGCTAAAACTCAAGATCGGCGGGACCATCATCATCATCATCATTTCAGTCGAAAGACATCCACTGCTAGACATAGGCCTCCCCAATGGGGGGGGGGCTTGCCATAATCGCCACGATGGGCAGGCGGATTGGCGATCGCAGTATGGTTGTTACAAAGTTATTATAAATAGTTAAGTATGTATACAGCAAAAACAACTAAGTAACTCAATTCACTATAATGCTTTCCTGTCACAGGATTTACACCATTTTTTATTGAGAAAATCACCATGAGAAATCTGTCATTTTTTACAATCGAAAAGGTTTTGGTATTATGTCCGAAAGATAATTAAATATAAGTAGATATAGAACTCTTGTAGGTATTTGCAGTGTAATAGGGCAATGCAGTTAAGGAATTGATAATCAAAGTTACGTGAAGTTTTCAAATTTTCAACAAAATCTATTTAAGTAAATAAAATAATAAAAAGAAAACATAAAATTAGGTAAGTAAGTACACCAGCACATCTAAAAATAACACTTTATTCTTAGTACAATTATTAATCAACTAGCGACCGGACCCGGCTTTGCATGGGCCTAAAGCCATCCTCGATATATGGACTATCCAACTCAAAAATAATTTTGCAATTCAATCCAGTAAATCCTGAGATTAGCGCGTTCAACCAAACAAACAAACAAACTCTTCAGCTTTATAATATTAGTATAGATTAACAAAAATTCCTGCAATGTTAAACCCGTTATTATTATAAAGTTAGACCCATAGGTATCCGTGGGTATCCGTGGTTAGACCTGTCCATAGGAAATCTTTTTATATTCTAAAATCTCAAACCCAAAGAAAAAACAAAAGACGGCGACGCGCCGTAGGTCGATGCTCACTTGAACAATTTGAAAGGCTTCTGAACCGTAATAATACCTTCAGTTATTCAACAGCATCCGGAAAGGCTGCGTCGACCCCAACATAAAATAATTGGGGTTAGCTTCAGCGCATAACAACATAATTGTTTTTCCAACCATTGCCAAAAGTCGACATTAAAACTGAAAAGTTCACTTGGAACCTCACTCAAGTGAGCGCACACAATTCGAAAGCTTAGGTACTTAACTCATTTGTTTTTAAAGTAAATCATCGCCGACTACGAGACTTCGTTCGAATTTCGAAATGATTTTTAGAAAATAATTTAACCCTAATTTACCGTTTATTTTTACAACGTTTCTGAGAACGTTATGCGAAATATTCGAAATCAGAAATTCCACGTGACGTGTCACTTCCGCCATGTTGAATTTCTTGTGAGATCATATATATGACTTGAATCTAAGATATTTTTTTACTGTGACGAACATTTTAATTCGATTTACTTGGTAGTTTTATCTAGAACTAGACGGTCAAAATAAACTACACTTATAGAAACATGGTCCTTCATTTTGGCATTGCCATAAAATGCATAGTAAATGGGTTCAGTGAAAAATCACCCTTCACAGATTGTACCCGACTTCTATAAGGGATAGGGTTTGCCAAGAATGGTGATTATTATTTTCAGAGCGCATATTTGTCTGTGACGATTTAGCACAAAAATCGTCACAGACAAATATGCGCTCTGAAAATAATGATCACCACTCTTGGCAAATAAAACGGTGATTGCAATAATTTATTTGGTAGCAGCCTAGAGAATGCTACTCACGACCTCGGCATCGTCTCTTTGTTGTTTTTTACAATCACCACTGTTGGAGAAAGAAAGGTGATTTATTGAGAAGACTTTACTGACAATGTGTTGTATACAGCTAAGTCATATTTCGTTCAATAAGTAATTAAAGTCGATGAATCTTTGTAGATAGGTTATAGAGCCTTATACTTAGGAATGTGGATTGTCATTTTCCTGTAACTTCAAATTTTGAGTGACCAATACTCCCATAATAAGAAGGATGGTCCCATTTACATTTCATAAAAATATTCCACCTCTAAGGGTGGAAAATTAAGGGATGACTTAATTTGTAAAAAAAGGAGGCATTAAAAGGCGAAAAAACGTTTTTACAAAAAAAGACAACCTCCTTCAAAAATTAAAAAGCTAAAAATTTACTTTAATTTTTGTGGCAATACAAAATAATAATTTGTTATTAACAAAGATATGACCAAGAATACTTTTGTACAGAGTTGGCTATTGAGACACTTTAGCACACGTAATAAACTAGGTCAGAAATGGCTTATTTAGAGTCCTTTTCGAAGTCCATCGTGTCTAAGGTTATTTTTAGATTATACTTATTTTTATATTTCACTAACTACCCGCCCCGAATCCGCTGAGTGCCATTTATTAAACATCACATTTTTTTAAATTATATCCAAAATGAAGTCGGTTAAATATACTTACCATCGATATAAAATTTACCGATTTTTCAGGTGGAATTCCGAACAAAAAAACTTTCAATAATTATTTATAAGCTTGTCCTGACAAATACCAACACAAAAAATCATCTAAATCGATTGAGCCGTTTTCAGGTCAATCTTACATATACAATACTTGCGTAATTTGATTTTGATACATACAAATGTTTAGTAGGTAGTTTGAGAATTAAATAATACTTATTATATCAAACTAGACCCATCATCATCATCATTCCAGCCGAAAGACGTCCACTGCTGGACATAGGCCACCCCCCAAAGGGGGGTTTTTGCCATAATCGCCACGCTTGGCAGGCGGGTTGGCGATCGCAGTATGGTTGTTACAAAGGCATAGAGAACGCTGCTGCAAATTCTCTGGTAAGTCCCTTAGTCGCATCTTACGACACCCACGGGAAGATATGGGATGGTGCTATTCTTTACGTCCGACACCATACGGAGCCAAACTACAGCTAATTATTAAATAAAACGTACATTTCAACGTGCATTCACATTCACAGTAGGTAGGTATGACGAAAATGAAGCTATTTTTAACGGGATTGACACGATTGTAAACTAGTGTAATTAGTACGTAGGTACTTAGATTAGATTTAAAATAGAGGTTTGGAATTAAAATAGATCATGATGACAATAGACTAGAATAGTAGTTACATAGTTCGGTTTAAAAACAGCTGCAGCAACTGTTAAAACAAAATTATAGTTTAATAAAAAATATTTCCGGTTTCTTAATTTTTTTAAAACCAACTTTCTAACCTATTTCCGCTCGGAGCATCGATCCGATATTTGATGTGTGTTCATATCATTATTTAAGATTACTTAATACGATTACATGGTTACAATGGCCAATAATCAGATTAACCTTACACATAATTTCTTCACACTCACACATTTACATCAGAATATGTGTCAACTTTGACATTGGCGAAAAAATCGCCCGTGAAACATGGAAATCCTCACTAAATTGTCCAGACATCACCAGGACATGACAGCGCATGCTTAACACCCATTCAGGAACGTAGCCAGAAAGAGACCGCAATAGGAGTCAGATAGAGACAGGCATAGGATTTCTAAAATTCAGGGAAAAGCACTTTAGCTGGCGAACATTATAACACATTAATGTTATGTCATTCGTGCAATTTTTAAAATCCTTCAACGTATACGTCACCCTTTTTTGCAATTGGAACACTTAAATTCGAATTACAAATATTTCAATTCTAAACGTAAAAGAAAATGCGGTAAAAATTAACCGTCACTTTTTTTTCTTTAGCTAACGCGGCATCGTTGACGCCTTAACATTTGTCGGTCTGTTACTAACTGCATTAGACAGATTTTAGGTCACACGGACTGAACTAAACTGGTGAATTAAATGAAGGATAATTTACTTACGTGTGCTGCATCGACCACGGGGCGACATTAAACACTTAAGTCTATGCATTTGTTAGAAAAACCGATAATTTAACATGTAATAACGATTAAAACACACGACACTATTATAACCTGAGAGCTTTACACAACAATTTATTTTTACACTAACTCTGTATGTGGTACGCGGTTAATTTTAAATAATATATTTAAACACAGTAAGGCTGAAATGTGTGTGGTTACTAGTTTCGTTGGAAAAAAAATCAATTGCAGACGGTCCGTCGGGTGGCCATTTTGTCTCCGACTGGATAAGCAGGGCACTGTTTTCTACGCATGCGCCAAGAGCCGCCCAAATCTCTATGCTCGAATAGATGAGTACAACACAGAATATGTGGAAGACTTGAAACCCTCTTAACTCAATGTTACTATCGGCATTTTTAAGAGATATGATTTTTTCATGCAAGTTCATTTGCAGAAATAGAATTCCATTTTTAAATTAACGTTATATTGATTTTGTTTGATGTTCGTTACTAAATAAAATGACGATCGCTTTTTAGGGTTACGATTTTGAAAATGGTTTTTCTTTTTTAAGCAGCATAACCTAATCATTTTAACGGTATATTGAAAGAAATAGAGCCAACCAACATAAAATAAATACCTAATTAGCTAAAAACAGTTCCATTTTCAAATAATTGTTAGTATTGACAGTTATTATTACAGCAACTAAAAACTACCTTCATTTTCATTACGTTTATTTTCACTGAACTACGTGAAAAAGTCAGTCAAGGAAAATGTTCGCAAGTACTTGGCTTTGAAACCTACATGTTTTAGGCGATACAAGATAGATGGCGCTGTTCACAATCTTTATCTTTACATAGTATAAAACAAAATCGCTCCCGCTGTGTGTAACTCTGTACGCTTAGATCTTTTAAACTGCGCAACGGGTTATAATGCACTTTTTAACAATAGATAGAGTGATTATAGAGGAAGGCTTATACGTATAGTTTGATCTACATTGCACCCGTATGAAGCCAAGACGGGCAGGCGCGGATCTAGCCCTCAAAAAAGGTTGTGGTCACCACACAATTTTTTGATGGCAACCGGGGCAAGGGTCAAGTTTTAGTCGGACTAATGGATTCACGATAATTATTACATCCCTACAAAGGAGACGTTTACAAAATGTACGTCGGTCCGGCTAAGGCCTTGTATATTAACAGTAGAAAACTTACCTGAGGTATGTATATTTGTTGGACATCAATTTAATTTAGTGAAACTTTTACTTTAGCTATTGGTATACCTGGTATACATTGTACACTACTAGGGTTGCCATTCGTCCCGACATATCGGGACTGTCACCGTTATTGGGGCCTAGGTCCCGACGTCCCGACAAAGCACTATTACGTCCCGTTTTTTCGCGCGATCACGGTAATTCAAATACACGCGCCAAATTCTACTAGGCCGAACTATTATAACGCTGAAGAGCACCTAATAAACTAATTTCAGATTTTTTTAAAGTCATGGAAATTTATTTCCTATTTCTGCAATCAAATCAGAATTTGTTTCATAAAATATATAAAGCGTCGAGAACAAAGTGTCAATTATCGAAATAAATCAGATATTACAACAAACACATTTTTTTATTAAAATTTCAATGTATATGTCGGATCGTCAGTAAACGATCGAGGAGGAGCGCCGAGCGGTATAGCACATCGTCAGGACTATGGGCGATCACATTATCCCATTAGGGATGAACAAGACCTGTAAAAACACTTACACACTATTAGTAAAGAAAACATAATACAAATGGTAATCAGTAACAGGAATAAAGTAAGTTAAAGGTACAGCAACAATACAGTTAATCGAACAGACCATTAAGGTCCCACAGTTCGTACAGTGGCCAAGCCACCCAATGATAAACGAACAAACCCTTAAGGTTTACAGTTCGTACAGCAGCCTAAGCCACCCAATGATAAACGAACAAACCCGTAAGGTTTATAGTTCGTACAGCAGCCTAAGCCACCCAAATACAAAGTGTATCGCTCGCTAGCAGCAAGCCTATACAGCTATGTGAATATACAGCAGCGCTGTACTAGGTAAACCGACAGTATTATCGGGAGCAGGAATTCTTTACTCAGTCGAATCCGAGGATCGACTGCCATACTTACGGAGTGCACGCTCTTTTATAAGGCGATGCCCCCCACCTTGCAACCTCTCCATACAAGTCTGTCCATGCGCACGGAAGTGCGTCACGCGTTTACTTGATACAAAACACTAAAATGTGCTGAATCTAATAAGATCTGTAATCAAATAACACAATAATAATTGTCATGAATAAACAATAGTGATTTCATAAAGTAATTCGTTTTACATTCAAAGTAACGTGTCAACAATTGTTTGAATAAAACCATCGATAATAATTATCGAAATAAAGTAACCACAAATCAGTGTGCATACACTGAGTACACAATAAATCATGTTTTGAATTAATAGACAATAATTGATAGTAAAATCACATAAATTAACAATAAGAAACACAAATCAACAAATTCTGTTGACTACCCACAATAGTGATTAATAAACCGTCTCCGACATATACAATATTTTTCTTTTTGCGTCCCGACACGAGGTTTGCTAAATATGGCAACCTTATCTGCATCCACGATACCAGAAATTTACGCGGACGGAGTAGCGGGCAAAAGCTAGTTCTAAATATAATAGGTGCCATAGATATAGAGTGTAACACTACTAAAGTTTATTTAGGTGTACAGTGGGTGATAGCTATTATCTGACCCACCCTAAAAACAAACGAGTTTAAACCCTCTGTCTGTAACAATAAGGGTTTTTGTATGAGTTGATCTGACTAGCGCTACTCGATAAACACATACAATAATAAAACAGACACGCAAAATTGATCTTTAAAACGTTAGGATTAGGATATTTGGACTTGTTATGCAATTTTGATTTTTATGCGGTAAGACTTAAAGTTTATCACAGTATTGTAAAATAATTATCATTTTAACCTAACTTGTAATAAGTGGGTAGTTGAAAGACAAATGCGTATTCATTGTAAAACTGGTATTCAAATCTTACTAAGGATATGGGTAGGAAAATAAAAAAATACCGTGACTATAACTAAAGCTAGTCTACGCACAATTGCAATGACTACGGGCGAACATTATTTATGTTGCCTTTATAAATTGCGAATAGCCCACGCCTTTTTAAAATTATTAAATATAATCTTTGTAGCTTTATTAACATGTCTCAATTGAGTGATTATTTAAAATACAAAATAATCTATTTGCACGAGGAGAATATTGGCATCAGAGAGATTGCAAGGAGACTTAATATAGCAGTAAGTGTATTTTTCTAATTTTAAACCACGTTTTTATATCTAGCTATTCCTTGTGCCGTGACGTAAACAAACATTTTTTTTATATACTTAAACGTAAAGTGACGCCGTTTAATTTCTTTGTTTCAGAAAATACTGTGAGATTGTGGTTAAGGCGTTTTAAAGAAACAGGAAATGTTCAAAAGGATCCTCCAGGACCAATGACTAAGAACTTGTGGAAATTGGAGGCCGATTTAATAGTCGCTAATATTTGGAAATGTTACGTGATGTAGGTAATGTTGCCGACTGTGCGTGTTGCTTAGCCAAACACGGATATTTACTTCGTGCAGAGATGCTGTGGTGCAAAATTGGCTAACCAGTCAAGAAGGTGTCATAACAATAAGTTGGCCATCTAAAAGTCCTGATCTGAATCCAATAGAAAACTTGTGGGGTCAAATGATTTTAAACTGAGATTCATCAGAAGTCAGGACAAAAGAAAATTTGGCGCAACTTGTGACTTCAACGTGGGAACTCATGAGAGGAAGTAATGCTTGCTAGAACATGGTGTGCAGTATGCGAAGCCGCTTGCAACAAATTATAGAGAAAGATGATGCTCCACTTCGCTACTAAGACAACATCACCGCCTGCAGTCAACAATACTTACGTCAGTGTGTGTGTTAAATAATCTGTTGTTATCATAATTCCTAAGGAAGTGTTTCATACAATGATGCAGGTTCTTATAACGATCATATTTAAAACTAAAAATACTTTTAAAAAATCTAAAAAGTATGTAATACATCAAAGTATTTAGTGCTGTTTTGACTAATATTTTATAAGTAGGTAGGTATGTATGACAGTAAGTTAATGTGGTGATGTTATTGTTATAAAATAGAAATATTATAGGTATATTTCTAAACATAATATAACATGTTGATTCACTACATTCAACACTTTGTAAAGCATGTAACAGATTACTTACCTACTTAAAAAATAATAAAAATGGGTATTTTATGGGCACTATTGAAACGAAGAACTGGGCCTCAAGTCTGCTATTACAATAGTGTCAGAATAGTCTTTAATTGATTTCATAATTGTTGATTTTGGCAAGTTTGGTAATCTACTAATATAATGGCGTCATTATGAAAATCAATGATAGACTATTCTGACACTATTGTAATAGCAGACTTGAGGCCCTGTTTTTTTGTCGCGTTAGCAACTTAAACAGAAAATTCACGCATAGCATAAGTAGTTTAGTATTCTAACTTCTTTTATAATGTTGTAAGTAATTAATTTTTAATTATTTTGAATAAAATCTTTATCATTATCATAATTGTTTTTATTTTTTGTGGTTATTTGTATTTATATATTATTAATATAAATCTACTTTTCTTAATCTAATAGAAATAGTATTTTCAATTCAAAAAACATAAATGAATATTGAAAATTACAAAAAGTAAAATGTTAGTTTCGAACTCGCAACTATGTTGCCTCACTTGTTTCCACTGGTTCAACCACTAGACCAAACAGACTTTATTATAAATGTTGAAATTAACAACTCCATCATGTGACAAAACAGTAGTCACTATAATTATCTACCTTATCGTTACGTGTTAAAGATTAAATTGGCATAACTATATTCTTTAATATATGCCTACCTTGAACAAGTCGTTCTAGTTCGTACGTATCAAATAACACTTATCTACTGCTAATTGCATAAGGTTAAAATTCGTCTAACTTTTAGTGGGTCAGTTAACAGCTATCACAGACTGTACTTAAATAACACATTTAAGCTTACGTTTCTTTTTCGTGTAAATTAGGGTTGTGGGCATGCACACCGTACTCACAACGGTGGATCCGCGCGCTTGGAGACGAGTCGCTAGTAGTTATCAATTTGTAATAGTTTAGAAGAGAACGTGCCGTTTTAAGCACAATTAAGTAAATTACTTTTAACTGTAGGTACCTTTTCATCATCATCATTTCAGCCGAAAGACGTCCACTGCTGGACATAGGCCTCCCCCAAGTGGCGCCACATTGACCGGTCCCGTGCGACTCGCATCCAGCGGATCCCCGCAACCTTTACCAGGTCATCGGTCCACCTAGTGGGAGGCCTTCCAACGCAACGTCTTCCGGTTCGCGGTCGCCACTCTAGAACTTTTCCCTGCCCACTGCCACTTAAGTTTGGCAATTCTTCGGGCTACGTCGGTAACCTTGGTTCTCTTGCGGATATCCTCATTTCTGATTTTATCACGCAAGGAAACTCCGAGCATAGCCCTCTCCATTGCCCTTTGGGTGACTTTAAGCCTTCTGATGAGGCCCATTGTGAGCGACCACGTTTCGGCCCCGTATGTAATCACTGGCAACACACACTGGTCATAGACTTTCGTCTTGAGACACTGCGGTAAGTTGGACGAGAAGATACCACGCATCTTCCCGAACGCTGCCCAGCCGAGTCGGATTCGACGATTGACCTCTTTCTCGAAGTTAGACCTACCTAACTGGACCGTTTGTCCCAGGTAGACATAATCGTCTACAACTTCGAGTGTAGAGTCTCCGATCTTGATAGGAGTGGTCGTTACATGGGCATTCAACATGACCTTGGTTTTGTCCATGTTCATTTTTACCTACATGTTAGGTACCTTTTATTGTGTATAGTATTGTTGTAAATAGATACTAAGTTTTATTTTTAGAAATAAATAACTTATTAGCACGTAATTAACTTATCGTCTTGCATTGTTCTCTTAGACCCGGTTGAGTCAGCCAGCGTTATCTTTGAACTAAATATTAACTGCTAACACGGGCCCATTTTGTATACCCAACTAACTCCGAGTTTTTTTTCACGCAAGTGGGTCCTCAGCTAAAGAACAATGTCCATTTATGGCCTACCGCGGTCACATTTGGAAAAATAATTAAAAAATATTTTAAATAGCTATTATCCGTTTAAGTTCAATATCTAAATCATCATCATCATATCAACTTTAAACTTGTAGCTAAAGTTCTTGATAGGGTGCTGGACGAACATCTTGGCCAGAGTATATAGATACAGGATGCCCAATTCGGGTTTAGACCAGGATTATCAACAGAAAGTGCCATTGTGACGGTCAAACATACAATTGATTACTATCTCAAAAGAAAAACACCAATATATGCTTGTTTTCTCGATCTGTCTAGGGCGTTCGATCTAGTATCCTATGACATGCTCTAGAATAAGTTAGGTGAGGTTGGTATCTCTCCAGAAATAATAGATAGGCATTTTCTCATATTGGCACAGTAATCAGAAAAATTTAATAAAATGGGCAATGTTTATTCGGATGAATACAAACTTGAATCGGGTATGAGACAAGGTGGCTTAACATCCCCGAGGTTGTTCAATTTGTATATGAATCAGCTGATTGAGGGGTAAAGCAGCATGCAGGTCGGCCGCCGCATAGATGACGTAAGTGTGAATAACATAAGTTATGCAGATGATATGGTGCTGTTGAACCCTTCAATCGGCGGACTGAGAAAGTTATTAAAAACAAAGAGCGAATTTATGTTTTTATTTGGTAAAAACCAAAAACCTAATCGTACACCTGTGCTGTGCTGTGTGCCTAAATGGGGTCCACTTGAAACAAGTTTCTCAGTTTAAGTACCTTGGTCATATTGTGAGAGAAACTTTAACAGATGCCCAGGATATAGAGAGGGAGCGGAGGGCGTTATCTGTCCGTGGGAATATGCTGGCTCATAGATTCGCTCGTTGTACAGCTGACGTTAAATTAACGTTATTTAAAGCGTCGTTCTGTCAAAACTTCTACACAGGTGGTCTACGGACCAGTTTTACAAAGCGGGCCTATAATTCTCTCCGAGTTCAATATAATAACATTTTCAGGACTCTGGTGCGGCTTCCGCGGTACTGCAGTACTTCAGGCATGTTTGCAGATGCGCACGTATAGATAATTTCTAGGCAATTATGCGTAAGAAAACCTTGTCGGTGGTGCACAGCCCATATGAGGGGAAGCCATAACGGCATCCCGAAAATGATAGCGGACAGAATGTACTCGGCGGGGCACGGCATGCCAGCATCAATGACATCCTCCGTCGTGCTCTTGCCACCGCTGGGGTGCCTACTATTTTAGAACCCAATGGCTTGGCACGCGACGGTGGGAAGAGACCAGATGGGATGACCATAATGCCTTGGAAGTTGGGTAGGCCTTTGGTGTGGGACGCAACTTGTGTCGACACCCTTGCGCCATCTCATCTTTCTAACGCGACGTGTTGTGCTGAGGCGGCTGCTGCAGGTGCCGAAAACCTCAAACGGCGCAAATATAATAGCCTTCTTGGAAGCTATATATTTGAGCCGTTTGGGGTGGAAACTCTAGGGCCATGGAGTCCGAGTGCCCATATTGTTTTTCGTGACATCGCCAAGCGGCTGGTCGACTCTTCACGTGACCAGAAGGCTGGTCTATTCTTGAGTCAAAGAATCAGCATTGCCATACAACGTGGCAATGCTGCCAGCCTGGTGGGCACGTGTCCCGTTGACAGCGATGTGGACGAGTTTTTTGATGCCCTTTGAGCTCCCCTGTCTTTTTCTTGGAATTGTACATAATATTATTAGATTTTTAAGATTTGTATATAACTGAAATTTTAATTTAATGAATATACCTAAATGCTTCCTTTTGTACGCAAAATACGCGCTGAGACGTAGACTTGCGGACACCAGCCCGTCATACTACTACTACTACCTAAATGCTCAGATTATGAAAACAAAAGGCAGATAGACCGCGCGGAACACTGAGAGAGAAGCCACAAAAGCAAATACAAATCAAAAGCGAAAAAACGAAGCGAAACGATCTAAGGCTAGACCTAAAATCTCGTGATTGTATTCGCTTTTGAATTTGCATTTGTTTTGGTATTTGTTTTTTTTAACGATGCGGTGCTTCGTGCTGTACTGTCTAGTGTCAGTACAGCACGAAGCGCGATTGAAGGTATTCGCTATTTAATTTGTATTTGCTTTGGTGGCTTCACTCTCAGTGTTTCGCGCGGTCTATCTGCCTTTCGTTTCATAATCTGAGCAACAGCCGTTCAACATCTGCCTAGCCATTTCTAACTAAATTGAGGTCGGCTTCCAGTCTTACCAGATGCAGCGACTTCCTGTATGACCTCCAAAACCCAGTTACTTGGTAACACATTACCCCTCGGTAAGACTGGTTGTCTTATTTGCTGGCTTCTGACTACCCATAACGACTGTCAAAAATCTACGAATCTTTAGTCATCTTTAGTTTAGGTAAGCTGTCATCCCATCTTTTGCTTGGAATTTACAACTCATTGCACTTTAATTCACCGAGAAAGATCTTAACAAAATCGACAGGCAACCTCTAGTGTTAAACCTTATTTACACGATGCAACTTTCGCGACTGTTTGTAGAGGGAAATTGAAGAACCAATTACTTGCAACGTCTACACACTGTTCAGACGTTGCAACTTTCAATGTTTCTTACTTGCATTGAACAGGCAACTAAATTGCACCGTGTTTAATGAGCCTTTATCTCAGTTCGAAATTCGAACGGTGTGTCGTTGTAAATGCACGACGATTTTCTTTTAAAACAAATGGGTTCGCTTTCGAATTGTGTGCGAGTGAGGTTCCAAGTGAACTTTTTCACAATAAGACTGTGTTACAGTTTCATAATAAAACACCAGTGACGTACACAAGTTACATGAAAATTATAATTACGATAATGTGCCTTTTATAAATTATATACCTATAAGGAAAAACCAATTATTTGTTACACTATATTGTTCCCCATATAAATCAGGATATTTAACTTTTTATCCTGTTTTCATAGTCATATTGCCAGTTAGGGTGACCAGGTTAATGGTTTGTTTACTATATTTCGTCAGATTTATGAGAATGCCCTAAAAGAACACAGGTACACTGACCTTAACTTCTGTACTTTTTATTATTAATGTGTGCACATGGTATGTGTCAACAAGCACTTTTTTTTCTTTTTTTCTTTTTATCTGCGCCTCCGTCCGCTTGGAAGAGATACAAAAGCATCAGAAATAGAATTGTGTAACTGCGTGTAATGTTACACCATTTTAAACTTTATTTTAGCAGTTTTTGGTTCAATATCAAGTAATCAGTGAAAACTGCTCGAGGATTGCTTTGTTTGCGCTGACCGTAAGAAGACACACTCACATTAGTCCTATTCTAAGTTTATCTAAGACTCAATAAAAAGGTGATGGAAAACATCGGAAGAGAGGACCTCTGGACTTATTATAATAAAACTAAGTTTAAAACTCAGGTTATGAAACAAAAGGCAGATAGACCGCGCCAAACATTAAGAGTGAAGCCAAAAAAGCAAATACAAATTCAAAAGCGAATACCTTCAACGCGCTTCGTGCTGTACTGATACGAGTCATTATAGCACGAAACGTTACATCGTTATAATAAGAAAATAAAAAAAACAACAAATACAAATTCAAAAGCGAATACAATCACGAGATTGTAGGTATTCGCTTTTGAATTTGTATTTGCTTTTTTGGCTTCACGTTCAGTGTTCCGCGCGGTCTATCTGCCTTTTGTTTCATAACCTGAGATTTAAAATCACAAATCCGACTTACGCAAGCGTGGTGATCAATGCTCGTGCCTTCTCTGTATGAGAAGAGGTCCTTACCCTCATTGCCCTATAGTGGGATGGTAATAGGCTGGTATTATTATTTTATATTTAAAAAGATTTTTCAAGGAGATTTTTGCTTTTTCTTCTCCATAGGAAACTACTGTTTCGAACGAGCAACTATAAATTTTGACTAACCGACTCTCTGATAGTTCAATGTGGCCTGTTACATATGTATAATTTATTACCGTTGACGAAAACAGAGGGGTGCTATAAGTTTGACGTATAGGTACCTAGTCTTGCCATAAATATTGTAACGAATAATTTTTTTTTATTGCACATAAAATTTATTACTTTTACAGTGTGTTAGTTTAATACATAAATATAAAACAATTTAAAACATAAAAAAGCTTATTCGAAGTGGTCTCCATTGCCTGCAATACAGTCCTTTAAGCGTTGAGGTCAGTTATCAATAGAAGCACGCACTCTTTCCATGGGAAAGTTTTAGGGACTCCAAATTATCATGGCGTTTAGAGCAAGCCGTACTCTCTAAAACTGACCATAAATCATAATCCAGCGGATTAAGATCGGGACTAGACGACGGCCAGTCTTCAGCTCGGATGAAGTCCGAAACGTTCACTTCCAACCAAGACTGCGTGGACCGAGCTTTATGACCCGGCGCCGAGTCTTGTTGGAAGGACCATACTTGGTTATTGAACATGGTGTTGTTAAGGGGCTTAACTACCTTCTCAAGAATGGTATCTAGATAGACTTGTGCCAATGTTTTGATACCTTTTTCACAAAAATATGGCTCAGTCACTCCTTCATAGTTAACACCCCACCAAACCATCACTGAAGTCGGATAATGCCCACGTTGCACTCAGTCGACTAATTGGGAAGCTTCCTTAGAGCTAAAAACGGCTAAATACGGTCATTTTATTTGTTAAAATGTTGCTCAATTGTAAAGATTTTCTCATTTCAAAAATTTTCTGTGACCTCCCTTTGCGTACCGCTTCAGTAGTTGTTTCGATTTTACCACCCTATTCTTTTTTAAATTATCAGTTAAAAAATGACCAGTCTCTTATAGGCTGCAAGTCCTAAGTCATCTTTTAAAATACGCGACATGGTTCTGGGTGCTATCTTCATCTCCCGAGATAAAATCTTTTGCTTTCGGACCGGATTTCTTCGAATTCTTTCCCTTACTGCTTTGACCACCTTTTTCGTACGAACACTACGTGGACAGCCAGATCTTTTTCTGTTGGGTCATTTAAAAATTATCAGTCTATTTATATTAAACTTAAAGGGCAAATGTGTATTTTTGAAGTTTTTATTTATGTCGAGGGTTTTTTAATTGTTATGAATAAATGACTTGAGTTTGCGCTTCATAAACAAAACGAAGTCACAGGCACTCGCTCTTCATCAAAACAATCAAATTTATCATAAAACTTCGAACTTAAATCCGAATAAATGCAAAACAATACCAATTTAAATGACGTTATGTTGACAATATGAGAACGTTACGATTGTTCAGTCCTAAAATGACGTATTTCAATTGAGTCCGGGAATCGTACGAAAATTTTTTGTCACTCTAGTCCGCCGCCATTTGCAGTGTCTCTGACTATATTATACCGGGAGGTTGTAATTTTTTTAACAAAAAATATAATAAAATGTTAATTCTATTTTATTTAGTGTTTTTGTGCTCGAATTTTTTATTTATTAAGTCTGACGGTAAGTTTCATAATTTTTTATAGGTAATTAACATCGAAGGAGGTATTAGTATAAAAGTTTATTATTTGATTATTTGTGAGTGTTTGTGGTGCCAGTGATAAAAAAGTTGAAAGGGAAAATGGATTTTATAAAAAACTTGTTAATAATTCAATACACATCTACAAATAATTATAAATTGATGATGATGATTGAAAATGCATTTCGGCAAAAAAATAACTGAAAAAGTTGAAATATTAGGTAGGCGTAATCGAGACTAATCGTATGGACATGTGAAGAGAGATGAAACCAGGGGGCCAAGTCAGCTATTTTTATAATTTCGATCTTATTGTCATTTTGCTGAAAGTTCATAATCTGCTAAATTCATAATGGTCGATCATTGACTGCACAATGACGTTCTAATGGTAGGTCACTGATCAATGGAACTGTCAAAATTTTAGCAGATTACCGCCTAAATCAGTCATTCAGCAGTGTTATTCGGATGACAGCTCACTTCACCTGTGTTCATCGAGGGAGACTGTAACAGACAGAATAGACATACAGTTATCATTTTGTACGAGATTACCATTCTATATAATTTCTTTCAATGGCGTGTCAGTGGTTGACCATTGGAAAGTCATATTGACGCCATTATACTAGTAGATTACCAAACTTGTCAAAATCAATGATTATGAAATCAATGATAGACCATTCTGACACTATTGTAATAGCAGACTTGAGGCCCTGATGAAACGCCATGTCACTAAAAAAGTTATGAATTTAAATGTGTGTAATGGAGAGAGAGAGACAGAGAAAGGCCAAATTAAAGATGGAAGAACTGGGTGAAGAACAATATGGGAGAAATGGGAGTCAGTGACGGTTGACCTTGTTTTTATTATTCCGTGCGGTTGACAGTACAGAATGGAAGAAGGAAATGTGTTTGCGGTGACTTGGGACAAGGGCAGGAGAAAGATGTTTTTTTTAATTAACAAAATGGAAAGTATGTTTAAGTAGTTTCTGTTTAATTTAGAATCTATTTTCTTCCTTCTTGGAAGCCATATATTTGAGCCGTTTGGGGTGGAAACTCTAGTGCCATGGGGTCCGAGTGCCCATATTGCTGGTCGACTCTTCACGTGGCTGGTCTATTCTTGGGTCATAGAATCAGCATTGCCATATAACGTGGCAATGCTGCCAGCCTGTTGGGCACATGTCCCGTTGACAGCGATGTGGATGAGATTTTTTATGCCTTTCGTGCTCCTTGAGCCTGAGCCTTTTTCTTGGAATTGTACATAATTTTATTAATTAGATTTTAAAGATTTGTATATAACTAAAATTGTAATTTAATATTAATAATGAATCTATTTATATCTTTTACAGCGTTTTCGATTACATATACTATTATTATTATTCAAATCCACTTGACTGTTGTCATCACTCTTAAAGTCACGTTGCCATTGTTTTACTATTGTGTCTGCTTAAAAGACAGTAAAGCCTATAAGTGTTTATCTTTTCTCATCCATAATTATTATAGGCGCAGATTATTATAGGACTTACATTCTATAAAAGTGTTTCTCTCTTAATAACTTCACTTATTTTCCAAAAAAATATTATTTTTTTCTAATCTATCCTTTAATGTCTACGCCTCAGATTATACACAAAAGGCAGATAGAACGCGCGGAACACTGAGAGTAAAGCCAAAAAAGCAAATACAAATTCAAAAGCGAATACCTACAACGCGATTCGTGCTGTACCAACATGAGCCAGTATAGCACGAAACGCCCCGTATCGTTAAAAAACCACTAATAAAAATACTCTTTTCGCAAATATATAGATGGTATTTGTAGGTGTAGACCTCAGATTATGAAACAAAAGGCAGATAGACCGCGCGAAACACTGAGAGTGAAGCCAAAAAAGCAAATACAAATTCAAAAGCGAATACAATCATTAGATTGTAGGTAGGTATTCGCTTTTGAATTTGTATTTGCTTTTTTGGCTTCACTCTCAGTGTTTCGCGCGGTCTATCTGCCTTTTGTTTCATAATCTGAGGTCTACACCTACAAATACCATCTATATATTTGCGAAAAGAGTAACAAAAGACACTTGTCGGACTGAAACAAACATTTTTCAACCGTAAATGTAGGTATCAAATAGGTAAAACAGGAAAATAATATAATACATATACACTTTTCAACTTTAAAATATAAATATCTGGGTTACATATAATTCAGTCTCTCTATTACTCTGCACTATTTCTACTACAGGAACTCGTGTTAAGTAAAACCGAGCAAATCTAGTAGGTCATGGTTAAGCAACGCATGCCGCGGTCAGTCTGTGGATTGGCGGCGTTCCATTTCATTCCAAGACACCTTCGAAAGACACGTAAAAACAGTCGGTCCCGGCTGTCATTCGTAAACCTTTGACAGTCCTTATGGACAGTCAGAAGCCATTCATTTAACAAACAGTCTTACCAAGGGATATCGTGTTACCCAGTTACTGAATTGTGAAGGTCAGATAGGTTCGCTCCATGTATAATACTGGTACTTAGCCGCATACGGTTAGGCGATTAACACTCGACGCCGCGCACCTACATGACAGGCGGTAAAGCAGATCTCACATCGCATTGGCTTGTATGTAAACCTCTGATGCCTAACACACACGTGACTGATGTCACGTCGACCACAAACTCCGCCCTCCGCGGCGGTAAGCAGCGCGTGTGAGGATCGCCTAGACTGGAAGCTGACTTCAATATAGTTCGGAGGTATCGCAGAGGTATCACTTTAAATATCTCGGGATTCAAATCTGCAACGACAATAGGCTTACGACTGAAATTCCAGCACGGATCGCTAAGACAGCTGCCACCTTTGGGCAACTTCACAAGCGCGTGTGGATATCGCACGACCTGAAACTGCAAACGACAGGCCTTAGTTTTCTACCAATTCACACCTACGCCGCAGAAACCTGGTGTCTCTATGAAGGTGATATATAAAGGCTTCACACTTTCCACCTACAGTGTCTCCGGTCCATTCTTCGTATTATTTGGTAGGATCATGTTCCCAACACGGAGGTACTGAGGCGCACTGGGATGATGGGCATGGAGGCGATTTTGTTGAAGATCCAACTGAGATGGTGTGCAGCGCATGGATGCCACTCGATTGCCAAAAACCGTTTTCTAGTCGGAGCTCGCACAGGGAATGCATACACAAGGCGGACAATACCTTCGCTATAAAGACGTTCTAAAACGTCACCTTACGACCTGTGGCATACCCGTTGATCGGTGGCAAGACCTTGCTCGGAACCCTGAAAGGTGGCGCTCCTCAATTCACAAAGCAACGGAAGGCTTTGAAGCTGATCGTCTTGAAGATCTGGACAGGAAGCGTCAACTACGTAAAAGTCGCCATTTAGGCGATACACTTACACCTATAATGAAGTCAATTAACTTTTCTGTGCACGGTGTGACCGGGTTTTCAAAACTAAGTTTCGATTTTCTAGCCATCTAAGGGCTCACGATAGGAAAGGAATTTAGCCAGGGTCGCTGTCACCGGATACGGTGAAGAGGGCTATATATAGTTCGGAAAAGGCTAGGCAGTTAATGTATATTTTTACTACAGCATGGGCTAATCTCGTCTAACTCTTGCTCGTAGAAGATAAGTGGAAAGAGGAGACTTCTACCCCCCATTACAGAGGAATAGGGATCTCCCCCTTCTACCTATTTTACCTAGTACCTACAATGAATTGACAGTGACCGCTACCTTAGATATTACCAACATGCAATAAATGTGACGTATTTTACTGTAATAGGAAAACCATCCTATTGTGGTCATGTAGCATTAGGGTCAGTTAACACCGAAAGGCGATGCGAAGCGATGAGTTGCGCTCTTTTTAAGATAGCGACGCAATGTCAAACTTATTTACTACTCGGTACAGAGTGTGTATCATTCGCCACAGAACTAAAGTCACCGGCATAGCGCGTCAAATACTTTAGCACGCTGAAGTGGAAGTGGGCCGGCCACGTCTGCAGACGAACAGGTGGTACATGGAGCGGGCACGCTATAGAGTGGAGACCGCGTTTGGGCAAGCGTAGTGTGGGACGCCCTGCGGCACGATGGACCGACGATTTGAAGAAGGTGGCTGGCAGCGGATGGATCCGAGCTGCCTAAGACCGGAATGGTTGGCGATCTCTGGGAAAGGCCTACCTTCAACAGTGGACGGCAATAGGCTGATATGATGATGAAGACTACCACACAAGAAACGTTTCTTATTGTATGTCATAGGATCGTGTTCGACATAGCTCTGAGAATACTCGTATGCAAGTTGAAGTGGCAATGGACAGGCCACATCACTCGAAGAACCGATAACCGATGTGGAAGAAAGGTTCTTGCGGGGCGATCACGAATCGGTAGGCAGTGTTGTTAGGCTTCCCACCAGATGAACCGATGACATCGTGAAGGGCGAGAAGAACTGGTGGTGGGTTGCCGCTCGTCGTAGCGTTCTATGGGGGAGGCCTATGTTCAACAGTGGACGTCTTCTGGCTGATGGTGATAAGTGTAGTGTACGGTGGGACGAAACCATTCGTGTGTGACTCGCAATTAGACAGTTTTTGAGTAGTAAATAAGTTCGATATGGTGTCGCTATGTTAAAAAAGTGCGCGAATTATCGCGTCGCATCGCTTCGCGTCTCGGTGTGAGCTGCCCCTTTTGTTCCAAAACCTAGTCATACTTATTGTCTGTGTAAAATTATGAGTTTTCCTTGTCGTAGTGACGCGTTACCTTATCTAATATTATGAAAACTGATCATCATCATCTGCCTGGCCTTTTCCCAACTGTGTTGGGATCGACTTCCAGTCTAACCGGATGCACCTGTATGAATACTATGAATACCAGTGTTTCACATGGAGCGACTGCCTGTCTGATCTCCACAACCCCGTTACTGGATAACACGATACCTGTAAACCCTCCTCTCCTTTGAGGGTTTGGGACCTGGGGTGGTGGGTGGATTCAATGAAACTACAGTTCACTCTGTTTCGGGGAGTGTGGACCATCACTCACCCCAAGTCTGATTTATTCGTTGTAGATGTTGGTGGTTACACCGTAAATTACAACTGCTTGTTTTGGTTTGATTTGGAATTTGGCTGTTGGTAGTCGCTACGTCCCCGCCATGGGAGCGCGGCAGGCGGGTTACGGGCATGGCCCTTGTCCCGCGGTATTATTCGGTGCCCGTTGATACGGGCACGTCCATTGGGTGGCCGTCAAGGCCCTAGAATTTGGATTAACAAATCTAGGGACTATACTAAATCGCGGAGAATCTTTAATAATAATAATAATAATTTATTTATTTCACAAAAAGTGGAACAGTCTGTTACAAGGTAGGATGACACTTAGGAATAAATTAGAGCTAAGATGAGTAACAAAACATAATACGACCTGACGTCCTAGCTAGGTTACGTAGTAACCTGTGTTAAGGACAATCAGCCCTCATTTCCCGAAGTAGGTTAAGTTTTGACTGTTAGACAAAGTGTAAATCAAACAATGAACAATAAAATTAATCTAAGTACTGTCATGCATGTATGTATGTGTGTGTGAGTGTATGTGTGTGTGTGTGTTATGTTATGTGTGTTATGAGTTACTTCAGTGTTATAAGTAGGGATTCAGTCTCAACATAATTTTTTCCAGAGAGTAACTGTTTAATCTGTTTTTTGCATGTTTGTAGACAATAAGTGTGTAGTGGAATCATTGCATTTACTCTATTATATAAAAATGGTCCCAGGTATACAAAGAATCTTTTCGTAAAAGTGAAGTAAGGATGAGGTACAGTATATATCCTGTCTCTTCTTCTGGATGTTAAGTGGAGACGAGCAGTTGGAGTCTTAGTGTGTTGTAGCATTATCGTGCTTAGTATAAAGGTTTGCCTGACAGTAAGGACCTTGCATTTTTGGTAGAGGTCAAAAGTGGGATAGAGTATTGGTCGAAAAGAGGCCACCTTCAGGACAGCGCGCTGCGCCACCTCGAGAGGTTTAAGTATGGATTTTGCTGCACCACCCCAACTCGTAATACAGTAAGAAATTACAGAGTGGCACATGGCAAAATATACTGTCCTTATAATATGCACGTTAGCAATGTGCCTCAGGGTTTTAAAAAAATAAATGAGTTTGCGCACCCGGCCGGTCATCTGAGTAATGTGTGCTCTGAAGTTAAGGTGCTTGTCCAGAGTGATGCCTAAGTATTTAATTGTATCAGTAGATGTGATTAGTGGACAACCGCAATTGGGTGTGTTGGAGTGACAGGTGTGAGCTTGCAAAGTTATGGGTGTCGAGGGTTGTGATGTGATATTGAGAGAAAAGGTAATAAGTTTGGTTTTAGAGGTGTTTAAAGTAAGTGAGTGACACATAAGCCAACTACGTATGATATCAACTCCCTTCTGAGCAGTAGATTGAAGGCTAGACCACGAGTTGTCAAAGAAGGTAATAGCAGTATCATCGGCAAATGCAATAATGCTTCCAGAATCTAACTTTATATTGCAGAGGTCATTGATGAAAACTAAAAACAAGGTGGGACCTAAGACACTGCCTTGTGGTACTCCATGAGCAATAGGCAGCTCGTCACTTAAATATTTGTCAATTTTGACCCTCTGTGTACGGCCTGAGAGATAAGAGTTGAAGAGCTGAAGTTGTTGACCTCTGATACCAAGACGTTCAAGCTTAGATAATAGGCAAGGGAGAGGAAATCTTTCTATTCTCAATTCTTTATTGCGTACCATAATGTATCATGTAGTCATCTTAACACCGCGATGCAGAATTCTATCTCAAAAGTACAACGCCATCTAGTGACGCGTAGATAAACAAATTATTAAATATACTGTTAAACAATACCCCTTGTTAATTTTTATTTTATTTATTTAAGGACAAACAAACAGTAGCGCAATAGGAAATATCTAAATATTACATTTTAACAATCATGCTGATTGTTACGAATCAATAATAAAAAAAAAAAAAAAAAAATAGTCTGATTTACGAATAAATCAGACTTTCTGGCTTCTGCCTACTCATAACGACTTTCAATTTTTTTCGAATAACAGCCGGGATCAACGGCTTTACGTATCATGAAAACTGGTAATTGGGGATTATTTAGTTGTTTCTTAAAGTCTTAAGTTTTAGTAGAAATTACCTATAACAAACAAAAACAATCAAAGTTATCCTTTTTAGTATAGAATAAGTATAGTTTGTAAAAATATAATTATCCGTACATAACACAATGACTAATACAGGCATTAAGGCCGCCTTTGTTCCTTTGTGCACAAAGTCTAAATAAATAAATAGTACCTATAATGCCATTATTCGAAATAAACGTAATAACTCATGTTGCCCTTTCACTCGTTCAGTAAGCGAGCGAATGGGAGGACATAATAACCTCCGCCATTTTCAAAATTAAATTCTTCCTTAAGAAATCAAGCCCCCCCTCCATCCAGCGACGTCCTAAACCGAGGCCCGAACCCCACAAGGGGGGGGCCTTAGCGTGTAATCGCTTAATTCATAAGTTTTCAACCGACTTCAAAAAAGGAGGAGGTTATCAATTCGTCTGTATTTTATTTTTTTTATGTTTGTTACCGGATTTCTTTGGACTGGGTGAACCGATTTTGATGATTCTTTTTTTGTTTGAAATCTACTGCGTCCCTTATGGTCCCATTTTAATTTGGTCCGGTTCTGACAATGGCATCCATGAGAAAACCGTATAAGTCTTAAATTTACATTAAGTATGTGCGCAATTTGTTACGCGATTACTCCGGCAAACGTAAACCGATTTTGAAAATTCTTCTTTTTATGGATAGGGTATGCTTCAGGGGTGGTCCCATATAAATTTTATCGAAATTGATTCAGCACTTTTAGAAAAATCAACAAATACCCAAAAATTTTACATAGTTGACGTTTTAGCTTCATCAATCTTTATAGTAGTTAACTTTCATACTCTTCTTAATAGATTTGGATGAGAAGGAGGTACTAAAAAGCGGAAAATAAAAAGCTTTTTACAAAAAAGACAACCGCCTTCAAAAACTAAAAAGTGAAAAATAACTTTAGCACAGAACACACATTGACTTTAGTTTCGGAAGTCGGTGGCAATACAAAACAACAAACAGAACAAAGCCACTGAATTTCGAAACTAAAGTCAATGTGTGTTTTGTGCTAAAGTTATTTTTCACTTTTTAGTTTTTGAAGGCGGTTGTCTTTTTTGTAAAAAGCTTTTTTTTGCCCTAGTTGAAGGCCTTAACAAGAAAGTCCGGCTTAACAGCCGACAACCTCCTAGGTTGACCTGTGAGATGCCATTGCGAAAAAAATTAAATAAAACAAGTAGTTACAGTTGCCGGCACGTAACTTGGCCACAGATTTTGTAGTGGGGGAAGTTCGCGCACGCACAATTTCATAAATTTTTACATGCGCGAACTTCCCCCACTACAAAATCTCTGGCCAACTTACGTGCCGGCAACTGTAGCTTATTGAAAAAGTGGAGAGAACATCTCAAAGTGAAACCTGTTATGGAAATCTTAAAGCTAAGTGTCTCTTTCGGATTTTGAATGTCATCTCTGTCTATTAACCCCTGAGTACTAGAAAGGAGCTTCTTAAAAAAGTGGAGATAACATCTGAAATTAAAACCGGTTTTGGAAATCTTAAACCTGTGTGTCTCTTTCGGATTTTGAATGCCATCTCCTCTTTCTATTAGGGATCATCATCATCATCAGCCGGAAGATGTCCACTGTTGAACATAGGCCTCCTCCATAGAACGCCACAACGAGCGGTAACATACCGCTGGTTACCTATCATAAGGTCGAAAGATATTTGACCGAATTTCATTTCACCTAAAACTTTCAACTTTTCTCGTTTCGTATTTTTTTACTTCATCGAAGTCACGTCTGCCACTGTATCAGTTGACCTATTATAAATTCGCTTTTTTTCGTTGCTCCAACGTTTCATTTGGTCGAAAAACTTTTTACCGAAGTTACACTTAGCCGTAATAACATTTGTTCGAACATTCGTTATATGTACCACTGTTTTAATTACCATATTTCACCAAACGCCTATAAGTAAATAAATGTCAGATATTGAGTCAATGATAACCGGTACTCCACCAGAAAAAAAATACGTCGTTAAAGAAACGAAAAATCAAAAACTTTTGAAAATTAAATATTTGAAAGAGCTTTCAAAACTAATGTATTTATTACACTGGCGTTATAGAGAACTAATTTCATATTAGTTACCTACTATTTTGTTTCATTAATTATTTAAATGTAATGGCATTTAATAATGTGTATGGTGATCGCAGTAAGAAGCTTGCAAACAAAAATTCTTGCTTAAAGCATGCAGCATGCAAGCAGGCATGCAGCATGCAAACAAACATACAGCATGCATGCAGCGTGGAAACAAGCATGAAACATGCAAGCAGTTATGCAACATGCACAAGCATTGTTTCTGACACGGCTCCGGCGCTGCGGGGTCAGGGCGGCCCCACGCGAGCAAAAAACTGTTGTTTCATATATTTTGGCCGAGTACCTATTGCACTTCTGTATGGAACAGCTGTTTTTTTTTTTCGCGCTGTTTGAGTTGACTCCATAATGAAAGTTGTTCAGGTTCGAGGTCTGAGTCACCCCATAAAAATTTGCTAATGAATTCAATTTCTTCCTGTATACAAAATTCCGACTACAACCGTCGGGCAGTAGCCTACCAGACACAACACCCGTCTGGTCGGAGGATTCTCGGCTGGACCAATTTCGCTAATTCTTTTTTGTTTGCTATTGTAAGGAGAAGGAGAATATGAAAGAAAAAACGAAGAAAGCTGCGCGAAACATTCAAAAAATCATTAAAAACCAAAAAAAAATTGGTAGTGTAGGGTAGGCAGGGTAGGGTATAACATGACAACGTCTGTCGGGTCAGCTAGTATTATTATAAACTAGCTGACCCGACAGACGTTGTCCTGTCCTTATCTATCTACCCTATCCTACTTTACCTACCTACCCTACGTACCCTACCAACTTACCTACCCTACCTACCTACACTACCCTACTCTACTTACCCTACCTACCCTATCCTACCCTACTCTACCCACCAACCTAAAATTTTTAGGTATTGGGTTTTCCCAATACCTAAAATTGGTAAGGTTTCCCTTTTCCTGACAATAACAAACACAATAAAGAAAGAATTATTCAATTTGGTCCAACCGTTTGGAAGTTATGCGCTTACCTATATACATTTCGGCGATTCATTTTTATTATAGTATAGAGATAGTTATAGGTAGATTAATAAAAGGAAAATGTAGCGAATTGTATATATATAGGTTTATATCATAACTTATCTATCTATAAAGGTATATAAAAGCGAAAGGTCATTCACTCACTCATCACGAAATATCGAAAACCGCTTGACGTATAAAGATGAAATTTGGCAGGGAGGTAGTATAAAGTTAGTAGACGTCCGCTACGAACGAATTTTGCGACAGGGCCGGATTAAAGAGGTCTAATGGCCCTCACAAGTTTGTATGAAAGTCCTTTATTTATGCGTTACGAACCTGCATTTCGGCAGAGAGGTAGGTAATAAGTAGTAGTCGTCCGCTAAGAACGTATTATGCGACAGGGCCGGATTAAGGGGCTCTAATGGCTCTCCAAGTTTGTATGAAAGTCCTTCATTTTTTGCGTTACGAACTTGAAATTCGGCAGAGAGGTAGTTAATAAGTAGTAAACGTCCGCTAAGAACAGATTTTGCGACAGGGCCGGATTAAGGAAATGAAATGGTTCTCGCAACTTCGTATGAAAGTCCTTGATTTTTTGTGCTACAAAACTTGCAATTTGCTAGGGAGGTAATTTATAGTTAATAAACGTCTGCTAAGAAAAGACTTGGGATAGGGCCGGATTAAGGAGGTCTAATGGCTCTTGCAAGTTTGTATGAAAGTCCTTCATTGTTGTGCTATAGACTTTATATATGGCAGGGAGATAGTTAATATTTAGTACACGTCTGCTAACAACGGATTTTGCGACAGGGCCGGATTAAGGAGGTCTAATGGTTCTCGCAACTTTGTTTGAAAGTCCTTGATTTTTGGTGCTACAAACTTGCAATTTGCTAGGGAGGTAATTTATAGTTAATAGACGTCCGCTAAGAACAGACTTGGGACAGGGCCGAATTAAGGAGGTCTCATGGCTCTTGCAAGTTTGTATGAAAGTCCTTCATTGTTGTGCTACAGACTTGAAATTTGGCAAGGCAGTAGTTAATAGTTAGTAGACGTCCGCTAAGAACGGAGTTTGTGACAGGGCCGGATTAAACAGGTCTAATGGCTATCTTAAGTTTGTATGAAAGTTTAGATTTATTTTTGAACTAGGTACCGAGCTGAAATTTAGCAAGTCTAGAGTTTATGAGTAGGAGACATTTGCTAAGAAAGAATTTTGTGACAGCCTGGACTTGCACTCGCAAGTTTATATATATAAATCCTTTGCATTTTGTACCTGTAAATTGGTAGAGAGATAGAATGTAATTAAGTCATGTCACGTAGAAACATATTTTACGACAGGGCCAGTTTGAAGGGAATATAACCTAACTATGTGTTCAACAAACATTTATTGATGACTTATAATAAAACAAATAGAAAATACAACTTAATAAAATTCAAACGAATCGAGGTCTTAATATTTTTTAGTTATTAGATTCATAAAGTTATACTTAGCTCAAATATTTCTTTTGTATTTTCCCCTAAATACTACTGTGACGCTTTTTTGTGGTAAAACGTATCTTATAGTACGTAGAACCTCGTATTCACATATCACCATATTAATTACCAAATTCCAGACAATATTTTATAGGTACATCTTTGTTTATCCCACATTGACCATCGTTTTCTGTAAAACTATAGATTTTTTTAATATATGCTATCCGTCCCCTCTACAAACATAGATACAACAGTTTCGAGTATACTTAAGAATCGGAAAAGTTTTCCCCGCAGCACACAGGTCATCCAGGACTGACCACGTCGATCAGACGAAAGTTATGAGAACATCACCCACCGCCACTGAACTTCTTTCAATCCAGGAACACTTGACACTCGGAAGTGATTTGCAGTGGCCTAAATGGAAAGCGCTCAAAAGAGTGTGCTCCCAAGAAGGCCGCTGCAAACACAATATGGGGGATTATAGATCCCACTGATACCCAGTGTGAGCGCGGTGCTCCTGACCAGACAATGGCCCACTTACTACAGTGCCCAAAGTGACCCGTCACCTGCACCTTAGAGGACATTAAAAACGCCACTAATGCTGCGATTAATGCAGCTCCTACTGGGCCCAAGCAGTCTAACCACGAATATGAGTCTCACACAAAAATAAAGAACACAACCATTGATTCGAAACGAAGAAGACCACTGTATCATAATCACAAATGCCATCTCTTTAAATATATTATAATGAATTGAGATAAACTGCAGCCTGAAAATAAAACTGTAAATGTGGTGTATAGGTAGGTTGTAGATTTTACGAAAATAACAACATCTATTTTTTACAAAATGGTGCCTTAAAATAGGTATTTTCTGTTGACTGAAATATAAAAATAGTTTGCATTCATTATCATTAAACTCCATATCTTCATAACCACGCGGACGAAGTCGCGGGCAACAGCTAGTGTTGATAAAAATGTAGTATTATAGATGTACCAATGATATTCTAGAATTCACTGACAGGAAAAAATAATTGCGGTAAAAGTTCACTGTATTTTAATTACTCAAAATTGATAAGACTTAACCACAATAACTTACTAATAACTTTAGTGATTCATGCTTGGTATACCTATCTCCTGCAATAAATGCGTATATATGTACACCGACTCATTTTTTTTTTCTCGTGTAAAAATTCACATCGCATACGTTGAGTTGCACAAAACATGGCCCTTGTGTTTCAATCCCAAACTGCTCAAACATAATATAACTTCCAAGAGAGATTTTAACGGAGACTTTTCATCCCTTACATTTTGTACCAAAAAGAAAGTGACAGCATTAATTTAAAGTCTCCATTTAACTAATGTTGGTTTTGTGCAACTCACCGATAGCCGTTTACTGCCTATGCACAGTATGCATAGGTAGTTAACGGCTATCGGTGAGTTCATCAAAGTAAGCATAACATTATACTTACGAATGCATACAACGGTAAAGTGTCCGTGGAGACATTAAAAGTTAGGTACCTATAACATTTAAAACTGATTTAGGTAGGTACATACGTCAAAAAAGCCAACGAAAATAGATCTTTGATCCACAAAAGCGCCATTCCCTTGTTCACAAACAGGACTAAAATTAGACAATTGATATCTCTTACTGCCAGGCAGCTGAAGAAAAGGACGGCGACAAATAAGAACTAAGTAGAGATGTCAAATTTATTCTTGAACTTCGCCGTTTTTTTAATCAATACGTTCTGACATGACAACCATAATTGTATGAACGCGAGATGGCAGGATGATCTAGACTCCTTTGAGAAAGGCTGGTTCCAAATAGCCCTTGATATAGAGAAGCGGAAGTAGCCTTTTGCCCTGCAGTGGGAACCGCGGGCTGAAAAAAGAAAGTGATTATGACAGTTGGGACGTTATGCCGATAAGTGACGGTATTTTTTTTTCGGATTGGCATCTCGCAGGTCAACCTAAGAGGTGGTCGGCTGCTTAACCGGACTTTCCTGTGGTGCCTTAGAAAATATTATATTTAGAGCCTCCAGCCAGAGCAAAATAACTAACAAACTAAGCGACTACACGCTAATGGCACCCCCTGTGGGGTACCATTACCCCTGTGGGGGCCTCGGCTTAGGGCGTCGCTGGGGGAGGACAGCAAAGCGACAGGCTGGATCGGATTACAGTGATGGTGGGTCGGTTGGAGAGGTGCGCAGTGATTATTCACATAGCAGTCCCGCAAGACGTGAACCTCGTGAAGGCCGACAAAGATAAGCAGATCAAGTATCTTGACTTGACCTGCGAGGTTGTCGACATGTGGGTGTGGGTGTACGTGTGGGACTCAACGATCATTGTGCCAATAGCCAATGGCACCTCGACCAACATCTTAGGAGGCTCTCGTTAGGCGGTTAGATCAAGGGCTTGATTAAACGACTACTTCTGGATATAACACACATTTTTAGGAGGGTTCAGGAACCCTGTTCGTGATACCGGCGGGCTACTATTATTAAATGTTTTGATGTTTTAACAAATATTTAAAGATACAATTATGTATTAAGTTTTTTATTTAAATGAAATAAATATAAATGAAGTGCTTTTATTTCGGACAACTTATGGATTCATGAATTTTTTTAGTAACCGTATTGAACTCAAAATACTAATACGAATACTAATATTATATACTATTGCTAAACTAGATACATAGTTACGTATGTGTAGTTTATAATGATATTTTTAAGTTTATTTAATTTTGACTTTTTTGATGATTTTTTTTTTTGTAATGCACCTACCATGTTATCTCTACGCCACCCTTGGTTGACTGGTAGAGAATGCCTTCGGCTTTAAGTCCGCCTTTGTACGTTTGTGCATGAAGTATAAATAAAAAAATAAATATTAATATAAAATCGTTTATTTTTCAGATAACGGTAACATCACCATCGATGTAAAACCCGGTGAAAATTGTGTTACTAATTTAGGACACTACACACTCATAGACGGCCTCGATGTTACTCTGGTTGTTAAGTCACCCATGCACATCAACCATGGCTGGTAAGTTCCACCACGACCCGAAGAGTTATTCTCGAACTGTGCTATTCTGTAAAGTTCACATGAAACCTCACCGAAGTGACACGGAGACGAACTCAGTCAATTTTCTAATGCAAATGTGTTATTAACTAAAAACATAATGATGAATATCAATTTTTAGTTTGAATAAGTATGTTAAGATTCCAATTCCACTTTCTCAATTTGTATTTTTTCCCTTTTTTATGTGTTTTTATTCAGGGGGTTTTATCTCAAACTAGCGACCCGACCCAGCTTCGCATGGCCCTATAGCCTTCCTCGGTAAATGGACTATCTAACACAAAAATAATTTTTCAATTCGAACCAGTAGGTAGATTCTGAGATTAGCGCGTTCAACCAAACAAACAAACAAACTCTTCAGCTTTATAATATTAGTATAGATGAGAAACCCATTATGTACCCTTTTACAAGACATTTTCATTTAATTTTAACTTATCTTAAGGCGACGATATAAGACTTTTACAGATTTTAAACTGACAATCACGTCAAAATGTGCAGTGTAAATGATTTGAAAAAAATATATGTTAAACTAGAACATTCTCTTAATCATATAGAAAGTGAATATTTTTGATGAAGTTCATATTAAATAGTTTAATTAACTCGTGAAGTTGTGTCTGACGCGGACAAAACATTGACAATCACACAAAATCTTCTTCTTCTTTTTCCTGCCCTTATCCCATGTTACTTGGGGTCGGCGCAACATGTTTTCTTCTTCCATTCCGTCCTGTCCAACGTCATGCTTTCATTGACTCCCTTTTCATTCATATCATTCTTCACACAATCCATCCATCTTTTCTTTGGCCTTCCTCTCCCTCTCCATCCATCCAAACTAATATTCATAGCTCTTTTGGTCACATGAGTTTCGTCTCTTCTCTTCTCATGCCCATACCAAGACAAACGTTTCCCTTTCAACTTTTCTGTCACTGGCGCTACTTTCAAACTTCCTCTAATGTATTCATTTCTCACCTTATCCATTCTGGTAACTCCACACATCCATCTCAACATTCTCATCTCCGCTACGTGCAATCTTTTTTCATCCATCTTCTTCACGGCCCAACATTCCGATCCATACAGTACGACAGGTCTTATCACGGACTTGTAGATTTTCCCCTTTAACTTGAGGGGCATCCGTGGGTCACAAGTTGTTCCAGTGACCTGTCGCCATTTCATCCATCCTGCGTTGATCCGGTGCGTTACGTCTCGGTCTACATCGCCATCCCCTTGGACCAGCGACCCGAGGTACCGAAAGTCGGAGCAGGTCGGTATGGGCGTTCCGTCTAGAGACATGGGCACAGGACCAGAGAGACCGCCGAAATTGCAAAACAAGTACTCCGTTTTGGTTCTGCTCAATTTCAGGCCAACACTCTCTAGTCTTTGCCACCACACCTCCAATCTGCTCTGGACCTCTAGGCCACTTTCGGCTACCAGCACAATGTCATCGGCGAACAGCATACACCAGGGTGCCTCTTCCTGGATGTCCGACGTCAAAGCGTCCATTATAACCAGAAAGAGGTAAGGGCTGAGAGCCGACCCTTGGTGCAAGCCGACGGCCACATTGAAGCTGTCTGTAATTATCCGAAACTTACACTATCTTACAGACAATTTGATTATCTATCTTTTAGTATACGCCTTTTTTTTAATTTTGAAAGAATACTACTTTTATTTAACCCTGGAGTAGTAGTTGTACGAGTGGGCTACATATGTAGCCCACTCGTACAAAATCGAGAATTTCTCAGAATCGGCAAGCGTTAGGTTTCTGCGCCCCCAGGTACTTTCGAACGAATGTACGAGAGACACGCTAAGTGTAGGGCAAGCGTCAGTCGCAAACGGTTGTGTCACAGGACTTCAGCGAAGTGCATAGACTACAATTGTAGGCCGCGCGACCAATTACGTAAGTATTTTTATCATGTCAAACTTTTGTGTTATTACTAATTTTATGATAATTATCTTAAATTCGTTATTTAAACTTTGTTAATTATGTTTGGATTGATTTAAAATGGATAATAAACGAGGTGCACCGATCGAGGCATGGCTGAAGATGATGAACCGCCTCAGCAACGCGCGCGCATTGACACGTACCGGAGTTGACAATACATTGTGGTCAAAAACGATTCCTCTGAATAGAATATTTCTCTATGATTCACAGAAACCCAACCAACTCCCTCGGCAGCGACATTGAGTAATGTTGTGCGCCGATGCCATGACTTTGGAAGAGCGCGCAATAAAAGCACCAGAAAGATGTGCACCGCGTGTAACAAGTTCGTATGTGGGGATCATTCGAAGATTATGTGTCTGTCCTGTGCAGAAAATAGAAGTTAGAAATTAGTTCCTAGTATTTTTTTTTATTGTGATCTCAATTAGAGCGAATCCCGTGATTTTTGTGCCAATTTAGAGAGGTTTTTTATTTTTGTTGATTTTTTGTAGCACAGAGGCTGTGATTAGGTTATGTTAATCATATTTAGTTAAGAAAACTGTACTGATTATATTTTTATACGTCTAGTAAACCGTTTATGCTTATGAGTTTATTTATTTCCATTTGAAAATGGACTACGTATGTAGCCCATGCGACCACTCCCGTTACTTTTAGGTGCGCGACTACTGCAGGGTTAATTTTTTCGACTAAATTTTGAAAGTTTTGGACGCAGGTTGCGTCCGTTCTGCATCAGTTTTGCGTCCAAAACTCTCAAAGTTTAGTCGAAAAAATTAAATAAAAGGCGTATACTAAAAGATAGATAATAAAATTGTCTGTAAGATGGTGTAAGTTTCGTTTAATTATACCTGGTAGATTTTGTGTGATTGTCAATGTTTTGTCCGCGTCACACACAACTTCACGTATTAATTAAACTATATAATATGAATATAATTAAAAATATTCACTTACTAAGTGATTAAGAGAATGTTCTAGTTTAACATATATTTTTTTCAAATTATTTACACTGCACATTTTGACGTGATTGTCAGTTTAATATCTGTCAAAGTCGGTTAATACCCCCTTAACAATTGTCGCTCGAAGAACCGATACCCGATGGGGAAGAAAGATTCTCGAGTGGCGACCACGAACCGGAAGACGCAGCGTTGGTAGACCTCCCACCAGATGGACCGACGATATTGTCAAGGTCGCGGGTAACCGGTGGATGCAAGCGGCAGGTTGACGCTCATTGTGGCGTTCCATGGGGGAGGCCTATGTTCAACAGTGGATGTCTTTTGCCTGATGACGATGATGAACATTTATTCATTATAATACTTAGATAATAACAACACAGAAAACGAATCACTTATGAAGTGGTAGTGTTATTAACTCACAAAAAAAAATTTTAGTCTCTATGGAAAAAAATATCGACTGTTATGTATTTAAAGCCTACATTTAACCTATTAGCTTTAGCTCGATCATGTTTATTTTTATTTCGGATACAATTCGTCAGCAAATGGTTACGGTCACCAAAAGAGATCCAGGTCGCCGGGAATAGTTGAAGTTTACTTAGAAACCGATGGGTGTTTATAAATAAAATAAAATACAATTAATACAGAATAAACAGTTGAATGATTTAATTAAATTTCATTTGAAAGCCTCCATTGGTTTCTAAGTTCAACTATTCCCGGCGACATGGATACTTATCTCTTTTGGTGACTGTACATCCTCGACTTTATAGCACGTTATGCAATTCGGAGAATCGCTCTTTTTAATAAGGAATGCAAACTTGCCTATGGATAGTGTCCGGAATATTTCCTTTTTATACACAATCTCTTAGGGGCCGTCTCCACGAGCGAGAGAATCGCGATGATTCCGCGCGTCTATCGTAGAGTAATCTCGGTCTTAATAGACGGTGATACGATGATATTTCGCTCCCACTCAGCCACTAGTCGCATCGCTGCGATAAAATCGCCGTGTGTAGACACGTTCTAAGAGAGTGGCACGAAATACGTGGCACGACGATAATAACGCCGCGTTTCTCTCGCTCGTGGAGACGGCCCCTTATATATAAATGTCTTAGTTTGATGTGCTTTATGTTCCGATGATATTTGTAAGGCTGATTATGAGCTACTTTATTGCAGACTCATTATCAATGCGCAATAGAGGTGTTTCTATTTTATCATTTATATTTTTGGACAATCTCTTTAGCCTTATTTCACGGCATGCCTCGCTGGCGGGTACTATTGTAGCAAACTTAACTGAAGTTTGCTGTGGACGATAACTGAAGTTTTCACTGCTAAATGACTGAACCGATTTTCATGAAATTTGGTGCGCAATAAGCTTGAACCCCAGGAAAGGATAAAGGCTACTTAAATAGTAACCTCTAACCTTTCTAGACATTCTAGAAAGCCAGTTATTAAATAAACACGTGTTTTTCCCAGGTGTCGACTTAATAGTCCAACTGGCTCGAAAGAGCTTTTCAGCCACTTGAGTACTGATTTGCCTCAAGACAAACCCATTTTACAAGTAAGTACAATTCTAAGAGAACTGCATTTTCCACTGGGCAACGGACCTTGTTTTCATTGACTGCAACGAACCGTGTTTTTCACCGAACTGCAACCAACCGTGTTTTTCACCGGTGCGCCGGTAAAAAACACGGTTTGTTAAACCACATTGCAACGCCGCGGCGTTGCAATGTGGTTTAGGTCACATGTTATTAAGGAGGTGGCTTACACTTGTCACTAGAATAGCGCCAAATCGTGTTTTTCACAGGACTGCAACGAACCGTGTTTTTCACCGGCGTTGCAATGTGGTTTAGGTCATATGTCATTAGGTGACATACACTGTCACCAGAATAGCGCCAATTGTCTCAAGATAAAAATATACCCAACTGCGTTCAAGTTCTCATATACACACCTACATTTTATACAAATAAGTGTAAGGTAGTGTCGCCGAAGATGGCCCGGCTCCTAGGATAGCCCACTTTTAAAAAAATACAGTTATGATGATTCGAAACATTTGAAATTTCGTGGGTTTATGCTATTGGTACTATAGACCATAGTGCAAGTGTGTTTCATTACCGGCGCGTCGCCATTTTGAAGACAGATAACAGTTTGCTTGTTCATGTCAAGACGATACACGTTTTGTTACCTGCATTATCTAAATCCTTTTGAAAATTAACGAATTTAAAACAAATCTCTTTGCTCTAAAATGTGAAAATTCATATTTAATCTATTTATAAGCGAATTACAGGTGAGTGTTATTATTTTATTTCCTTTTTTTGTATTTTTACGAGATTATACTCAACCCGGGTGTAATTTCCTATCATGGCCCATAATATAATTCCCTTAATGAATGACATCAAAAAAATAAATATTAGAAAAAAAAAACTGATTTATTTTTATTTTTGATATGTTACTTTCAATATTGATCTCGAAGTTAAATTTTATTTTATTTAGTGGTTTGTTTTTATTTTATAGTTGATTTTCATTTTGATAGATTTAAGATAGCCCACATTTAAATTTTTGGTTGATTTTTTACCTTTTATGAATAATAATATGGGAAGTATGTGTTTTTATTTCGATGTTTTTTGTTAAAAGTGTTTAAGAGTTTATAATGCATATACTTTCATTATTATTTTTCGGGCCATCTTCAGCGACCAGCTTCCCAAGATAGCCCAATATCAAGTTTCTAAAAAGTGTTTACATTTGTGTTAAAATGCCAAAAGCTGTACTACATTTTTGGATATCTTGTTTCTCAAATAAATATATTACAACTTCCATTATCTTTTTTCTTTACTTTACTTATCTGCAAGATTTTACGAGGTTTTGAAATTAAGGGGGCCTTCATTGGCGCCTGTACCTTATTCTATTCTAAACTAACCAACAAAAGTAACAGATCATCTGTCTAGTTCCGAACTATGTCGGGGTCGGCTTCTAGTCTAACCGGATGCAGCTGAGTACCAGTGTTTTACATGGAGCGACTTCCTATCTGACCTCCACAACCCAGCTACTGCGAACACGATACCGATACGATACACGATAGACTGCGTGTCATACTTTCTGGCTTCTGACTACCCATAACACAATCATTTTGTTTTATTGCGATTTTGCTAGATTCGAAAAACACGATTCGTTGTTCAGTTAAAAACGGATGCCTAAAACTGCTTTAAACAATGTTCGAGTTAAAATAAATTAATGTTAGGTTTAATTTGAAATACCTAATATTGTTTAAAATTATTCACTTAATCATTTTACTTTCAGACTCATTTAGTCGACAAATCTATGGACGGCGAATGGGAGTTTAAATTTTATTATAATAAAGATGATAAATATTTCAACCAATTACCGATTACTTACGAGAATCATACTTACATTGAATCAATCTGCACAACGAAGGTCAGAGTAGGTAAAGAGTCATTTTAAATACCTATTTTTAATGTATTTTTAGGGTTCCGTAATCCAGTGCGATGTGCCATTTCAACTGTGGTTTAATTGGCTACTTGACACCACTACCTAATCATTTGATATACTTGTGGCGACATCTATCGCACATGATACTTACTACAACCGATGTTTCCTAGATCTCACAAGCAATGTTCTCCACGACATTAGCATATCAAAATCCCGACTACAACCGTCGGGCAGTTCTTTTCTTTGGAGGATGAAGAAGTTTACACTCTGTTCTTCATACCTCCAAATACTTCAAGCTGTCAAAATACGATTCCCCCATTTTGTATGGCAATAGTAAAATGAGACGTCACTTTTGGCAACTCAATTGACTAACTATGTATTGATTTCAAAGCAACTTAAAATTGAAGTTTAAAGCATATTGAAAATTAATCAAGTTTTCAAGGACAATGTTGTCACGTAGGTCGGAATGACCAACAACGCCACGCTAGCGCCATCTACTATCGAGTAGCAGAACTACGCCATGCTCACGCCATCTATTATCGAGTAGCAGAACTACAGGTTTTCTGGAACATTCGACACCCTTCTACATTTTTCTAGGTGGTTAAGTGTCGTAGGTATTGCAAAATTCTAGACCATTCCCGTATAATATGCTAGAATGTTCTCGAATATGTCCTGGAACTATCTAGAAATCGAAAACTCGTATAAATAGCGGGTAGCCAACGTTGGCGGGTCAGTTAGTTTTTGAATACGAAAACAGCGACTACTGTGATCGAACGAAGTGAACGACACTCAAGTGATTAAAGTTTCTGATTCCTGCATTTAATAATAATAATAATAATAATATGTGGGGACATTTTCACACACGGCCATCTGACCCCAAACTAGGGAGACCCTGTACTATGGGTGTCAGACAGCTGATATACATACACAAATACATTTTTTTTTTTGTAAATACATACATATATAGATAAACAACACCCAGACACAAGGCAAACACAAGTGCTCATTTGTGACTATATTTAAATAAAGTCACAAACGCAGTGACCACAGACGCCACAGACACTAGCGTCTATGGTGTAAATTGGTAAAGATTATTATCCCGCACCCCAGCTCGTAACAATATACTTAAAGTGTTTTTTAGACAGAAGTAGTGTCTTATAATAATTGGATAATGTTGTCAAGTAATCTATTATAACGTATGAGAGCAACTATACAATAATCTGTAAGTCCCGGCGCCCATCGACGGCATCGGCATGGCAAGGTATTAAAAGGCGAATAAAAATATAACTTAGGGTTATGGAAATATAGTTGAAATTTCAATATACGCCATGCCTAAGCATACCGCGGTATTGTTTTTGTACTTACGACGGTTAACATTGAAATTTTAACTTAATATCCATACTTTTAAGTTATATTTTTATTCGTCGCCTAAAATACCTTGTTATGCCGATACCCATAGCTTGTTTATTTTTTAATTTAATTATAAATGGCAAACAACCCGACTTCGACCAACCTGATGTTAAGTGCTAGACATCTGCAATACCAGTAGGTCGATTCGGTAAAATTCAAACATCAACTCGCATCTCACATCGCTTTTCACTCTCACTTCGCATAAGGTTCAAAATGGTCTTGATATATTTGACACTTTGAATCGGGTTTGAGTGCGAAAAGAGCGTCGAAGTGACGGGGAAAGGACCTTACAGAATGCCACTTCTTACGTCATGTCATACTTTATCTGTCAAAATCTCCCTGTCAATTTATTTCAACACGCTGACACGCTCGTAAGGGTAAATTCGAATTATAAACCGAGTTTTTAGAATGCCAATCAAGAAACTTACAGCGGATTCAGATTCGAAGTTTTGAATGAGGTCTTACAGAATTACACCCCAGAGATCTTGCAGACACGTTGCCATTCCAAAAACAAAGTTGAAATATCTCATGTGAGGTGTAATAACAGGTTACACCAGCACCCTTATTAATACTTCTCAAACTGGAATACAGCAACGCTGTTTTACGATAGAAACATGGTGGTAGTTTTTCCTCGGACAAGATTATTCATAAAAATCTCTACTACTACTGGAAATTATCCACAGTTGAAACAGCCCCATCTGCCTCTACATAAATTCAAATTTCGCAACTTTTCAATGATTGTCAAGCCATTCATATTCATAATGTTTAATCCATAATGTTTATTTCAGTATCTCCGAAGACAACAGATAATCAGAGTAAGAGTTTTCAATTATATTTCCTTTTTTCATTTATTTATCTGGTGAACAATAATTCATCATCATCATCTTCACTGCAACCTTTAGACGCCCACTACTGGGCATAGGTCTCCCTCAACGGGGGGTTAAGCCGTAATCGCCACGCTTGGCCGATGTTGGCGATCGCAGTAGATGTTATGGTACTTAGAAGAACGCTGCTGCCCATCCTCTGGTCAATATCCCACTGTCGCCTTATACGACACTCTCGGGTAGAAATGGGGTGGTGCTTTTCGCGGCCGGCACCACACGGCTTTAACAATAATTAGGGCGCGCTAATTAGAAATGCAATAAGGAAGGATTTTTAGAAAAAACGGGATTTTGGGTGATCCGAATTCCTCACCAACGCGGATTCCGAATCTTTAACTCGTGCTCAAATCAAATCAAATCAAATCAAATCAAATGTCTTTATTGCATTCATGTGTGTACATAAAGTTGTTATAATAGTGTAAGTTCCAACATGAAACCCGGTTAGGGCACGGCAACATAACAATAATTTAACACAATATTTTTTACATGATACAAATTTTAACATAGCTAATCATAATTTTAGCATAATAATGACTTTGAGATAATAATAATTGTAACATAATTATAATTTTAACAGAATAATAATTTAAACATATAACTTCAATGTAATATTTTTTTCCAATTATAATAATAACGATTAATAATAATTTAATAATAATAATAATTTAATGTTATGATTTTAATTTTATTTTATTAATTATAATTTTGATTTCCAATTTTAAATGTACGTTTTAAATGTAAATTTATGATCTAAAGTTTAAATTCCATCATGAAACCCGGTTAGGGCACGGCAACATATTAATAGTTTAACAATAATTTCTACGTAAGAAATGTCTCTAAAATCTACGCTCTCTACGTAAGAAATGACATGAAAATAATTGTAATGATTAAAGAACTGAAGTTTTAGAGTGGCGACCGCGAACCGGAAGACGTTGCGTTGGAAGGCCTCCCACTAGGTGGACCGATGACCTGGTAAAGGTTGCGGGGATCCACTGGATGCGAGTCGTACGGGACCGGTCAATGTGGCGATATTTGGGGGAGGCCTATGTCCAGCAGTGGACGTCTTTCGGCTGAAATGATGATGATGATGATGATTAAAGAACCTTATTATATAATTATAATAAATTGCTTTAGAACTTGCTGCGCTGCTGCGTTCTTGGTTTGTTTCCACGAGACAGGCTCGACCTAGTGTGGAGTTTGTTAGCAAAATACCTCCCTTTGTGTCTTATATTTGATTTTTTATTGTGAACCTAATTGGTAATATGGTCTACATTAACAATAAGGATAAGGAAATGTAAATAACTATTTCTGTTGGCAAATAAACAACATTATTATTATTATTGTTACTTGCGGATTACAAATCAATGCTAAAAGGAATTCACATACAGTTTTTAGATTTAAACAGAAACGGCAAGTTCTGTAGTCATTAAAACGTTTAGTTATCAGCAATAAATAAGCAGTAAGATGCTACATATTGTAAGCTTGTACATGACTTTTATTGAGTGGGGCAAAGTTCTATAGAGTTTCTGGCATTGTCCTTTATGCTGTTTGACAACAATGGTTTAATAGACTTAGTTAAAACGGAATTAGGGACATTTTTGATTTCTTAGTGTTAGATTTCTTATATTGATTTTTACATTTCTGGTATTTGGTTTACAGATAACAAAATAATCATCATCATTACATCTGTGGTGTGTGCAATAGCATTTATCATCATAATAGCCCAAGCTGTGTATATCGTTCTCCTAAAAAAGAAAGGTAAGCAATTATTAATAACGAGCTTTTGCCCGCGACTTCGTTCGCGTGAAAGTCGGTTATCACGGATGCAGACGAAGTCGCGGATTAATATGTAGCCTATGTCCTTCCTCAGGGTTCAAGCTATCTTCTTACCAAATTTCATCAAAATCGGTTCAACCGTTTCATAGTGAAAGCGTAAGAGATAGAGTTACTTTCGCATTTGTAATATTAGTGTGATAGTATGGATAATACCAGCTTAATATTGTCCCACTACATGGAAAAGCCTATTCTCATACGACGTAACAAACGGAGTTACTTTCGCATTTAACATTAGCTGACCCGGCTGACGAACATTGTTTTGTTTTTTTTTTTAGCTCCAACGAATTATTCTCAGATCTACCAAATATACACCAAAAAAATCACAAAAATCGGTCAAGCCGTTTCGGTGGAGTTCGATAACGAACACTGTGCCACGAGATTTTTATATATTTATTTATTTATTTATACTTCATGCACAAAGGTACAAAGGCGGACTTAATGCCTTAGGCATTCTCTACCAAGGGTGATGAAGAGATAACATGGCAGGTGCACATGAAAAAAAATATTAAATAAAGATAAACTTACGAATATATCAACTACACATACATATATAAATTAATATATATTAGATTATTTGAGTATGGTAATGGAATATATACCGAGTTTCCTCACGATGTTTTCCTTTACCAATGTCAGTGATTCCAAAATAAACTTAGAATAGCGTTCGAATTAGAATACGTACGTTAATCGGCTGAAATGAGTGTGGTAGAAAGGTCAATATTTTTGCCTGTAAACTAAACAGCTTGTGGTCCCAAAATACCACTCAAAAATAATTATTGCATCTATTGGTGAAATTCGGAATCGCGGTCCCGGTTCCGAAAGCTCCCCACGACCACGACATTATTTTTACAGAACTAAACACAATTCCTGAAGCTTTTTTAGAATTTAATGACAAATGAATCGTATGGTAACAAATATACTTATAATATTTATTTATATTTTACAGCTCAAAGACTAATCACACTGAACAGGCATAACAACCTATCGAAGAAGATGGACCCAGCTCCAAGTGATACTGGTAAGCCATTTGTAAAGGAATATTTTAGTATAGGGACATCTTTTTTTAGTTAACTATACATCTTATGTTAATATAGTATTTGTCTAAAACAGAGCTTCCTCTCTTCTACCCATTTGCTGTGCCCGATCAGGGTCCATAATGATCCTAACCAAACACCTACCACCTAAGCATATTTGTACTTATGGAAAAGCAATAAAGATATTGAGTATTGAGTATCTATCGCACAAGATGCGTACTACTGACGCATCCTAGATCGCGCAAGCAAAGTTCTCCGCGTCATTAGCATTTATGTACAAAATCTCGACTAAAACCGTCGGGCAGTAGACCTCCAGACACAACACCTCTGGGCGGAGGATTGTCCCTTTTCTATGGAGGATAAAGAACTTTCCAATCTGTTCCTCATATCTCTAAATAAGTAATTTGGTAACGAGCTTGTGTACCATAAAACATTTCATGACACGAGAATAGATGTAGCTCTCTGTCAGTGAAAGATTTTTTGCCATCGGACCAGTACTTTTATAGTTACGGAAGAGTAGAGATACGGCGAAGCGTCACCGCTATACGGTTGAAGTTTCACAGTCTAACCAAGCGCTTTGCTTCCACATGTATTGTGCGAACTGCCAGACTGTGAAATTCACTGTCCGCCTCTCTGTTATCTGCAATCTGGGTATCTTCAAGGCTTGACTGAACCGGTTAATCCTAGGCAAGCGTGTTCCATCTTAGGACGCATCATCACTTAAGATCAGGTGAGTTGCAACCAAACGCAAGACTTCTAGAAAAAGTTATATGCGACGAAAAATTTCAACACTATGTAGTTCAGAATCATATCATGAATCTGTGGTATACATTTCCACCCTAACAGCAAACATCTTGAAATATACAATAGCGACAACTAGGATTTTCTAGACTTGGGATGTTTCATACCATTGTGCCTAACTCTTATATACTTAAGCATATTTTACTCTGATTCGTCTTCTTTTCAAATCGATAATAGTTAAGCCACGTTATCGCGGTATCGGTGCCGTCTTTCATGTCCTCGTAAATGATGAACTGAAGTAAACAGGCCATCATCTGGTGAGGAGGACCGTCCTCGCATTGAGTGTCAGTGGGATCTGTAATCCGCCATTTTGCTATCCTCCTGCTTGATTTGAGGGTAGTGGAAAATATGTTTTTTCTTTCTCCTCCGAAATTCTTTTCTAATTAATTTCTTTGCGGAATCCAAGACAGTTGAATCATTTCTCTGTGACTCGTCTAGTTTCATTGCCTCGGCGCTCTTCTAATGGTCACCACTGTTGGTTCTGACTTTCAGAAATTGCACTGGCTTGGGAATAGGGTGACTTTTATTGAACAATTCCTGGGTACTTTTATTGTCTGTATGTATGTCATGTCCCCAGCTCGCTACTGCTCAAGTCCTCGTCAGAAGACGATGAAAGTAACTACCCCAGTAGATGATGATAACCATGACAGCGTTATCTACGACGCACCGAATATTGAATTACCTGGTAATGGTAAGTGAAAAAATTATCATATAATTAGATATTTATCGGGTGTAAAAACTATACACTAAGCACTAAGCGACTGGCTGCTGCACTGCGTGTCGCGGGTTCGATTCCCGTACGGAACAAATATTTGTGTGGCCTACAGGTGGTTGTACCGGGTCTGGCTGTTTGTGGATGTTTGTAAACGAACCCACGATACACGCGAAATAGTATATATATCTTGTGGGATACCGTTTTTATAAAAAAATACCCTTTCTACACAATCACTTTATTTTAGTTCTGAAACCCAACTCATTTTTTATTAACTATAAAATTAGATTTTCGTTTCATGGATATTAAAAATAGCCGATTTAGTTAGCAAATAAGTGAGTTAGCAAGTAATTGCCATACAAAATCAATGGGCGAATTAATGAGTTTTCACAGTTCATACAAAAGTATGTCAAATGATTGGAGATATTAAGTTGAATTTCTCTTGTACTGAATGTCTTACAACCACCTTGGGCCTAGGAAGCCAGCTCTTGGGACATGGGAAGTGTCAACTAACTCATATATTTATTGTTTTATTTGCAGCTCATATTATACCAATGCAACCACCTGAACCGCCAGCAATTACTACTATGCCCCGTAAGTACACATTTATTAATAGTTTTCTTTTTTTTTAGCTCTCCTTTTGCCAAAGATCTTCCGTACATTATTTCAGTCACCAAACACATTGTTGGCTCGTTCCAGTAATAAGGGTAATGCCATTTATATATTTGTAATTTTGAGTTCGATTCCCGAATTAGGCAGACTGTTATTGGGTTTTTCATTTGTTTTCCATCAGGAATGTGTGTTGCAGCCCAGTCGGAGCCGGTTGGTAACAGTAACCCCCCCCCCCCCCCTCACTATTTCCTTGGACATGGCGAAATATGAGTGTCCTAAGTACACCCCTATTATAGTCAGGCCACTTCTCTTGCAGAAAAGGCAAGAGCATTGATCACTAAGCTACTCAAGGCAGATTGGCGTTTCCAGACTTTTATTTATTACTAGCTTTTGCCCGCGACTTCGTCCGCGTGAATGTCGGTTATCGTGGATGCAGAAGAAGTTGGGGATTCAAAAGTAGCCTATATGTCCTTCCCCAGGGTTGAAGCTATCTTCATGCCAAATGACAATGCCAGATCCTGCCCCACCCATGTACAGAAAATGTAAATTAATAAAATAATTGTGTAAGGATCTAAGAACTTTATTATAATAAATTGGTGTTCTTTAGAACTTGCGAAGTTAAGAACGTGTGTTCTTGGCTTGTTTCCACGAGACAGGCTTGAGTGTGGAGTTGTGTGGAGTTCATTAGAAAAATGCTTCCTTTGTGTCTTATATTTGTTTTTTTTTGCGATAATGTAGACTACTTAAGGAAATTTAAAGAACTTTTTTTGTTGCCAAATAAACAACACTATTATTATTATTACTTGCGGATTACAAATCAGTGCTAAAAGGAATACAAAAACAGCTTATTTATTTAAACAGAAAAGGCAAGTTCTGTAGTCATTAGGACTAATGTTTAGTTATCAGCAATTAATAAGCAGTAAGATGATACGTATTGCAAGCTTGTACATGGCTTTCATTGAGTGGAGCAAAGTTCTATAATTTCTGGCATTGTCCATTCATCAAAATCGGTACAGCCGTTTTATCGTGAAAGCGTAACAGACAGAGTTACTTTCGCATTTATAATACAAAAAAAAACATATATTAGTAATTAGTGTTACTATAATTAGTATATATTAGTATTAGTATGGAAGTATGAATAAGTTTAGGTTTCTTCTCATTGGTTTCCCTCACCGATGACAGTCACACAAAGTACGTTAAGGCTGCGGCGCGCCCGACCACTCAGAACAAACCGCCATATTTCGCACGCACACATTGACGTTACGTTTATAGGCATTCTCAAGCAGTTTTAAGCAGACTTCAGTCTTGACTGTCACGTGTTGTCTAAATGAATAAATGAGAGACATTGACATTTCATGACGAACAGGACAATTTTGTTTAAAAACAAATTGCAATGAGCTCCAACCAGTGTCAATAAAATTTCATATTGTCACAAATGAAACCTACAGAGTCAATACAGTAGCAGCCCTAGTGAGTTTGGCAAGTTTAGGTAATTATTTTTTAAGATGGCGGGAGCGGTCCTTCTGTAACCCCTATGTTTTGTGACAGTAATGTCTAAGAATAACAAAAATACATAATAAATAACCCTCAATAGAGAGAGTTGGAAGGAGAGTGGAGAGGCCTTTGCCCTGCAGTGGGAAAATCCAAGCTGAAATATAATAAAAGTAATTGTACCCTTGCCCGTGCCCGTTTGGTAAACGAATGAGATGCATGAGATGATGATGCATGAGAGGCAGACGCCGATGTGTTGTGTCATGATAGTCCATCAGTTAAGGCGCCCGCTACATAAAACAGAAGGGCTTTGTAGACTATGTCGTTGCCTTAAAAGTTTAGAACTGCCTCGCCTGTGGCTGTGGCACACCCGCGACACTCTATAGAAACGAAACTAATACTAAAATAATAGACTGTACAGATACGTGCGTGAGTGTGCGTGTCTACGCGCCGCGCGAACAAAAACGCCGTTGCTAGAGCTAGTCGTTAGACGCGGGGAGAGGTGAGGAACGGTTTCAGAGGAAGGCGGTACGTGTCGCTACTGTACGGCAGTACTAATACTTATACTGTGCCTGTGGTCTGTCCAATTTTCGCAGCAAAAATAAAAATGTATCCTGGCCTGCCGCTCTCATCTGGGCATGCACTGCCGTGGCCGAACTGGCAATCTTTAAACCGACTCTGCACCCAGATCGGCCGCAACAAAGAGAATTTTCAAAGGTGGGGGTTTTCAGATGATGCCAATCTTCAGTGCCTGTGGCGTTTCCCCACAGACCATGGTCTACCTTCTATTTTCAATTACTGCAACAGATGATGGCGTTGCCATGGCTGAATTCTGGGCCAAACAAGGAATCTGATAAGATCAAACTCAACACACACATACACAATCGCACATATAAATACACGCCGTGTTTGTCATCAACACGCTTAAGAAGAAGAATAATTATACTTACAGGAACTCCGAGACCTGACCACAGTATGAAGATTGGTCTTCAATCGATGATAGCGTCGGCATTAAACAGTAGCGCAAGGAGCCCCATGTCAGAAAACCTCCCTCCTAACTTCTCAAGGCCGAACCATACTGGTTAGTTCCATCATCAGCATTTCAAAAACCTATACCTACGAACCGACTGCCTTGTTGGTCTCTCTGCTGAGCGAGGAGTCCTGGGTTCGATTCCCAGGTCAGGCAAAAAGTGTTATTGGGTTTTTCGATTCGGAATTTCTCAGTAACAGTCCCGAGTTTGGAAGTTGGCGGTCCACTCTCGTGCCTCGGAAAGCACGTAAAGCCGTTGGTCCTGCGCCTGATCTCTCTCCGGTCATGTCGGATTGCTGTCCCACCGGACTATGAGAGTGAGGGAAGAGGGAGTGCACCTGTGTTTGAGCACACACATATGGACTATAATATATTTTGCTTACTTGGCTGATTTCCATCGAGGATAGCCGCCATGACCGAAAGTCGGTCGGAAAATTAACGAGCTCTGATTATGAAACAAAAGGCAGATAGACCGCGCGGATTGAATTTGTATTTGCTTTTTTGGCGTCACTCTCAGTGTTCCGCGCGGTCTTTCTGCCTTTTGTTTCATAATCTGAGCCTACGAGAATGGAAATATCTACGTCTGCACTTCCTAAAGTTTTCGGAACACTCAACTCATTTTTTTTATTTAAATGGCACCTCACTCTATAATAATAATACCAGCCTATAATTGTCCCACTGCAGAGCAAAGGCCTCTTCTCATACAAAGAAGATACGAGCATTGATCACCACGTGCGCTCAAGGCGGATTGGCGATTTCAAACTTATATCAATCATAAGTCTAAGTTTCCTCACGATCTTGTCCTCCACCGTTGTCGAGATGCCCAAGATAAAAACGTAAACACTTGTCCATTAGGTCGATTCTGTCTAAATTCGAAATTCAAACAACAACTAGCATCTCACATCGCATAAGGTTCAAAATGACCTTGATATATTTGACACTTTGAATCGGGTCGAGCGCAAAGTGAGCGTCGAAGTGACGAGGAAATTACCTTACAGTATGCCACTTCTTACGTCAACTCATGCTTTGTCTGTCAAAATCCCCTGTCAATTTAGTTCAACTCGCTGACACGCTCGCAAGGGTGGCGCTAGTGTAAATTCGAATTATCAACCGAGTTTTTAAAATGTCAATCAAGAAACTCACAGCTGATTCATATTCGAAGTTTAGAATGAGGTCTTACAGAATACACCCCATGTCTCTGTTCTCTGTTATTTGCAAATAATTGTGTTTATGTTGATGTGTTAAATAATTAAACGAAAAAAGTACGAATAAACTGAAAAAGAGACTTCTTCAACAACAGGTTATTGAGTCTTTATTTTTCCAGAACGTGAAATTAATGTGGCGAACCGCCCTCCGCTTCCATTACCTCCACAAGGCCATCCTCATAACGATACGTTTTCAGAAGTTTATGAAGGTAAGTACATAAGAAAAAAACTGGTCAAGTGCGAGTCGGACTCGCGCACGGAGGGTTCCGTACCATTATCTATACAACATTAGACACTATATTAAAACATTTAGTTTGTAGTATGGAAGCCCCCCTTAAATATATTTATGTTATTCTGTCTTTAGTATTTGTTGTCATAGCGGCAACAAAAATACACCATCTGTGATTTCAACTGTTTATCTATCACGGTTCATGAGATACAGCCTCTTAGATATAGGGTCCCGTTTATACCCTTTGGGTACGAAACCCTAAAAACGAAAAGTGCTGTGGGACACACGGACCCCTGTTAGTGCAAGGTTCTTTTCGCTATACATAAACTACCGCCGCTATATTGAATACCAGGCCCAGTGAAATAAACAATAATAATGAACACACAGTAGAAAATATGTATTTCACCCCTCCGCTGTTCTTTTCTGATTCATTTCGGTGTGGGATTCAAGACAGATGTAACTTTCCTCCGGGACTCGTCGAGATTTAGGTATTGCCTCGGCGCTTTTCTGGTGGTCGCCACTGTTGATTCTAGAGGCCCAATGCCCAATTTCTCATGCTACCACTTCACATGGCGTATTTGTGCAAATATTCGTCTTACTTGGATAATACAAAATAGACTTTACTTCAATGTACATAGGATACACTTTGTATTATCCAAGTAAGGCGAATATTTGTACAAATACGCCATGTGAAGTGCCAGCATCACATGTCATGGCAGCTTTAAGAGTAAATTATTTTCTTTCAAGCTTGTTGTCTTGCCTTTGTTGTTCTACATCTGACTGAATATGAACAATCTGCACATCATATCTTATGGGAGTGTATTCTTTGGCAGAATGAACGCAATATTATGTTAGATAGTGTACAGGCTACATCCGGAGCTCTTTACTATGCGGACCTTGTAAAAACTAGAGCAAATTTTCGTGCGTTAAAGCGTTTTTGCCATACCTATTATTGAAATCAAATGTTCAGCATTCATTCAACAGCTCACATTTTAGGACCCATTAAGTAATGGTAATTATAATCCGTGGTGCTGCAACTAGGCCTCCCCCCGTTGTTCTTTGTTAACGACCCTTTGGTCCTATTGGCCTAGTTCTGTTCTGTCTCCAGCTCAATTTGGAGGAAAGTGATGGAAATATGTATGTGTTTCTTACACCTCTGCTGTTTTTTTCTAATTAATTTCGTTGCGGGATCCAAGACAGTTGTAATGTTTCTTCGGGACTCGTCGAGCTTCAGCGTCTTGACGCTTTTCTAGTGGTCGCCACTGTTGTTTTTGGCTTTCAGGAATTGCAGTGGTTTGGGAATTGCGAAGCAGGCATGCCCTATTAAAAAAAAATGCCCCTCTGTCACTCCCACAATGAAGAAGGTCCATGAGAATTTACACCACGAACCAAAAAAAAGAAAGAAAAAAAACCAGAACTTGCTTCAAAAGCTTCGATCCGGGAGACGTACGCTAGTGTACATATTTGTTATTTTACGCGGATATTGGAAAGTTAATAAAAAACTTATTATCACTTGATCACAGAAATGGAGTATGAAGAGAATACTTATGAAGCACCACCAGTCATCAACCCAATGCCACGTAAGTAACTTAATCTACTTAAAGATATTTATTCTCAAAAAAGACACTAAGTCACTTACATGAGAACAGAGAACCTTAGGCTATTATTACTGATAAGTTCGTCACTGCATTAGACATTGTTCATGATACGCCCATCCATCCAGTGCATTCAGTTTTTGGGAAGGGTAATTATCTGCTGTTAAATATTTAGCTAACTGAATCTTGTAAACTAAAAATCGTGTAAACTTTTTATACGAGCAGGTATTTTGTTGTACAACTGTGCTCCTTCAAATGTCAATTGTTTTTTGCCAAACTTAGTTCTCATTCTTGGTAAAATTATAAAACTGGCTCGGCGAGTACTACGTTGAGTAACTTGTTTTACTTTAGTGATTGATAAATTGGTCTGTATACTTTTGCTGAGAACTTTAGGGATAAAAATACATGTTTGGTAAATTTATAACTGTCTTAATAATGTTCATTATTTTCGTTTTTTGGCTTCTAACTACTCATAACGACTGTCAAAGATCTACGAATGACAGATGGGACCAACGGCTTTACGTACTTTTTCAGGCATGAGGGAGTCTCGGTATGAAGTGGATGGTCACCCATCCACGGACCGACCGCGGCAAGCGTAGTTTAACCATGCCCGATTGATTTGTATGGCTTTTACTAAGCCACTAGCCAGTCATTCAGTAGTTACTATTCTATAAAGGTCACTTGGAACCTTACTCAAGACCAAAGCCAACACACAAGCCTCGGCACCGAGTCATTCGGCCACCGAGGTTACACCAACACGGGGTGTGTTGGTATAGTGTTGCAGGGTCCTCCTACCGGTGCTTTTCATGAACCGACGGTCGTCACCGAACAACCGGGGACAACAAGCACTGTCGACGCCTTCGAAAGCGCTTGGCAGGTGCAGAAACGCAAGGGCAAAGGCAAACGCACTCAAATCACCCGACCTAGGTATCATTCGTAGATCTTTGACATTTGTTATGGGTAGTCAGAAGCCATAAGTCTGACAACCAGTCTTGTCAAAGGCTATTGTGTGATTAGTCAGAAGCCAGAAAGAGTGACAACCAGTCTTATCAAAGGCTATTGTGTTACCCAGTAACAGGCAGTCGCTCCATGTAAAACACTGGTATTCAGCTGCAGCCGGGTAGACTGGAAGCCGACCCCAACATAGTTGGGAAAATGCTAGGCAGATAATGATGGTGGTAGTATTATAATAAAAAATATACTTATTAAATAAATAACTAAATTACGATTCGCGCTCCTCAGATGTCCACCGTCTCTAACACTACTGTCGTCAATTCAATCTTTTCTTCTTCTACTGTATTTTGGACTCACTAATATACACTTTTGACGCAGCGTTTGTAGGCCTCCCACCAGATGGACCGACGACATTGTCAAGGGCGCGGGTAACCGGTGGATGCAAGCGGCAGGTTGCCGCTTGGTGTGGCCTTCTATGTTCAACAGTGGACGTCTTTCGGCTGATGATGATGAATACCCTTTTGCATTGCAGCTCGACTCCCAATGCCTCCAAAAAAAGTTCCTACAGGCAATCTTGTGAACGTTAAAGAGAATACCCTGAAGTCAAGACCAGGGAACAGGCCAGCAGTCACACCGAAACCTCTGCGGTCAGGAACCAGTAAGTATTCTTTACTACAATAATCAGTGTTACCTTTTATTTGGGTTGCGTACAAAAAATCACTCGTGCGTCTGTCTGTCCGTCCGTCCGTCACAGCCAATTTGCTCCGAATCTACTGGACCAAATCAGGTGAAATTTGGTAAGATGGTGTAATCCTAACACAAACACAGATATGCAAAGAAAGTATAAAAAAAAAAATTGGGTCATTTTCGGGGCACAAATTAGTTTTTTTTAGAAAAAAAATTACAGAATATAGTTCATTACTTGTAGATTACAGAAAACCTATAAGAAATCTATCAATTGAAAAGAGTAGCTATTGTAAAACATCCCACAATTGAATAATAATATTTGACTTTGGCATTGTACGGAACCCTCTCATCGCGAGTTCAATTCGCTCTTGACCGGTTTTTTAAATATTTTAATGCACTCTCGAAGCGTACTTCAGCCTTTGACGCACGTACTTCACGATGTCTTTCACGTCGGTGGTATAATGGAGACGGGAAATATAGACCGGGGTATTCGGCTTCGCAGCAAGCAGCTTTTCGCTGGGTTCCGTAGGAACCTTACCGCAGCTGCGGTTCTTACAGCTACTCTGTGGGCACTTCCTCCTTTGCAACCATTTTTAACCCACTTCAAAAAAGAGATGATTATCAATTCAGATGTTTATTATTATTATTATTTTATGTATGTTCGGGCGTAACTCCGTCATATAATTTTGTTCGAAAGGGGTTTATTCCAAAATGGTCCCATATAAATTTTATCGAAATTAATTGAGCGTTTTTTGAAAAAATCTCAAAAAATATACATTGATAACGTTTTAGTTTCTTCAGTCTTTGGAGGACTTTCTTTCTCTGTCACGTGTTAAAGTTATTTATCAGTTTCTAGTTTTTGAAGACGGTTGTCTTTTCTTTTTAAGGTTTTATTAATACAGCGTATTTTCATTTTCTTTCACAGATGCCGTGATTCCGGCCAATGAACTTGAACAAACTCTTAGACGGAGGAATGCCGGTAAGATTTACATAAACTTCTACTCTACTTCTACTCTTTTATGAAGGAACTCATTCGTCGGGTACCTGTGATACCCGGGACCCGATCTTAGTATCTGCCAGAAGGGCAATTGCCAGGAAAAATAATTTATTCACATTTCCTTGTAGATAGTATTTAGTTACTGTTTAAATTACCTATGTCTTGGGTTACTCTAAAAATACTACAGGTAATTAACAGATATGTAGAGTTTTAGTTTTTTTTTTTTAATCTGATTTAGGAGTACAGGTAATAAAATTATGGGTGGCACTAGTTGGCTCTTGTCTGACCCTTAATTCTAAAATCTACGACGATGAACTGGTGGCGATAAACTTTTTAATCACTTTTTTGTAAACAAACATTTATTTTTCAGATGCCATATCAAAACCCAATCCCGGACACATTATGCAGCCAGAGCAGGCTGTTAGAAGAAATCCTAACAGTAAGGAATACTTAATTTATTATGCAAATCTAGAGAAATAAAAAACGGTCAAGTGCAGATCGCACTCGCACATGAAGAGTTCCGTACCACCGTACAATAATTTAGGTACCTACCTAAAGATTAAGTAAAAAAGAAACGCCATATATAATATGTTACTCGTATGGTTACCCCCCTTAAATTTGTCACTTCATTTAATTTTTATAATTGGTAATTTAAGCGGCCATTGAGTTACGCACTCTGTGAATAGATTTTTCAAGGTGTTTTAAGATCACTAACAAAAGATATTCAATAAATTTCACATTTTTAATACCCAACAAAGTATTTCGTAAGTGCACTCCTTCATTAAGAGACCAACACAATAATATTACCAACTAAGCTAGCAAATTAAAAAACTACCTAAAATACGCACAATGAATGTGTTCCCAAAACGTTTTGTGCGTGTGGGTGGGATGTCCACCATGTACCGGTGGCGCATCGCCGTACGCCTTGTGGTCCGATGATAGAACGGGCTCGGTGGAACTAAATTATGCAATTCCGTCGCACACTCCCCAAAATGCAACCGATAGAAAACCGACAGGCCAGCAACTCGGCGTCGATGCTCAAGACTTTGGAGCTTTGACTCGACGAGCATATCATTGCCAATGATCCTCTTGGCTCGTTTCTCAATTGACTCTAGGGCATCAAGCTGGTATCTGGCAGGTCCGTTGATTTGTGATCATTCATTTCAAACCCCTCTGTGCCACAGAAAGCACGTATAGCCGTTGGTTTCGGCTACCATTCGTAGAGATTTGACAGTCGTTACCGGTAGTCAGAAGCCCGAAAGTCTGACAACCAGTCTTACCATTTGTTATCGTGTGAAATGAATGGTTACCCATCCACGGACTGACCGCGGCAAGCCCAGCTTAACCAAGACCAATAGATCCGAACGGATTTTACTTGAGCCAAGAGCTCCGTAATAAACATTAATAATAATTGAAATAAACGTTGTTCTCAGCGGATGCCCAGACTAAAGAACTGGAAGAAGCATTGAGGAGGAGACATAATGGTAAGAATTATTCTACAAATACTGGTTTTACTAAACCGTGTGGTGCCAGCTGCGGATAGCACCACCCCATTTCTACCCGTGGGTGTCGTAGAAGGCGACTGAGGGATGGGCTGCAGCATCCTTTTGAGTACCATAACACCTACTGCGATCGCCAACATGCATCGGCCAAGCATTGCGGTTACGGCTGAACCCCCCCTTGGGGGAGACTTATGCCCAGCAGCGGGTGTCTAAAGATTGACATGACGACTGGGCTTCGCCAAAATCTCCATCGCTGAATATAGATGAGGTGAGCATGAGGTGAGCTCACTTTATTATCTCGAAGCAACTGCTCCAATATTTGCGTCAATTTGTGGCGGAATGTGTCTCTGCACGAACAATAATGTACCTGTTAACATCTTTTTGTATTTCCGCATTTTAACAAAAACATGTTTTGACTTTGACATTGACTTTGACTTCCATAAAATTATGGAAGGAGTCACCGGGCATGTTACACTCGAAAGCACTCATCAAAGCCTATGGGAGAACGCTTAGTGACCAAATCCTAGCACTTAGTGGGGACAACTTGCGTATTGTGACAAGAGCGACTACGGGACACTGCTGCTTAAACAAGCACATGTCCAACCTGGTGCTAAGTGATACGCGATCCTGCAGACGCTGTAAGGAGGCTGATGAAATGCCTCTTAAGCATCTGGGGGAATGCGGAGCACTAATTCACAAGCGCAACAACCATCTGTTCAAACACCTGTTAAGCCCCGGCTTAACAGGTGTTAGACCCCAAATGGCTCCAACATAAAACTTCTCTTTATAGTTTATCACCAACCAGTAGTGTTACGGGGCGCGCCGCAACCTTAGGTACCTACTTTGTGGTGTTACTCTGTTAAAACGTTTTTCGAACGGTGTCTCGTTGTGAATCCGCAGTGATTTACTTTAAAAGTAAATGAGTTCGCTTCCGAATTGTGTTCGCTCATTTCAAGCTTAACCCAAAAAGGTTTGAAGTAAACTTTTTTCTGTGTTACCCATTCTTTATTTTGTGTGCAGAACCACCACCAACAGTGAAAAAGCTCAAGGGACAACCAGTACGTCATCCAGTACAAGAAGGTAATACAATCCAAATAACACCATGTACAGTACATAGAATAACATCACGCTTATGTCCCTTAAAGTTTGTCTCTCTTACTCACTCATATTTCGCTCTTTATTTTTCAAATTCAAACTCATTTATTCATTTCTTGAACACAGAACAATATAATGTTATATGAAAATGATGGTCCATTCTATACACCACCGAAAGGCAAACAAAATAGTGTATTTTATGGATAAGTCTCTGACTGCCTCGCTGGTCTCTCGGTCGCAAGAGCGACTGCTGAGCTTGGGTTCTGGGTTCGATTGCCAGGTCGGGATTTCTCAGTAGCCGCCCGGAGTTGCTGGTGTAACACTCTCGTGCCTCGGAAAGAACGTGTCGCCGTAGGTCCTGCGCCTGATCTCTCTCCGGTCGTGTCGGATTGCCGTCCCACCGGACTATGAGAGTGAGGGAAGAGGTAGTGCATCTGCGTTTGCGCACACACTTGTGCACTATAAAATCTCCCGCGTACCTGGCTGACATCCTTTCCCGTGGGGTGTCCGGGCTAGAATAGCACCCCCCCATTTCATCCCGAGGGTGTCGTCTAAGGCGACTAAGGGAAAATCCGGTAGTCGGGCAGCAGCGGCTTCCGTGTACTTAACAACTTCACTGCGATCCCCAAGACGCCTGCCAAGCGTGGGGGGTTTGGAACCCCCCTCCCCCCCCCCCCTGAGGAGGCCTTCGTGCAACAGTGGACGTTTTCCGGCTGATGATGACCTGGCTGGTTTCTGCCAATATTCTACCCGCAATGACAAGAATATCATCTGTCTATCTAGAAATATCAATCTTTATACATAAATATCAATCTTTATATCACATAGAAAAATCAATCTTTATGTCACCGATAATACCTGACGACATAATCAGAATAATTAAAAGTCTAAAAAATACAAAGAGTCATGGTTATGACGGTATTACCACCGAGGTTCTTAAATTCGTTAGCAATATTGTGGCTTCTCCTTTATGTCACATTATGAACAGTAGTATTGTCTCGGGTATTTTCCCTAACAGTCTAAAAATTGTCAAGGTAAAACCTATACACAAAAAGAATAACAAAGAAGATATGTCTAATTATAGACCTGTAGCACTAATTCCTATTTTGTCTAAAATATTTGAAAAGATTATTTACGAATCAATATATATTTTTTTAAATAAACATAATATATTATGCAATGAACAAATGGGTTTTAGAAAGAATAAAAATATTAATATGGCAATATACAATTTTTTATGGAACATAATGCCGAGTGTAGATAATAAGACTCCTGTATGTGCAATATTTACCGATATGACCAAAGCTTTCGACTACGTAGATCATGACATTCTTTTAAAAAAACTCTACAGTTACGGTATAAGGGGAAATGTCTTAGATCTAATAAGCTCTTATCTTAGTGGACGAATGCAATATACGGAATTGACCAGAGTATGCCTTACAACTAAATGTGAGCTTAGATACACATCAGCATGTAGGGAAGTCAAATATGGTGTACCCCAAGGTAGTGTAGTCGGACCTCCACTATTCCTTCTATATATAAATGACTTGCCACGTCAAACACAACAACCAATGGTTTTATTTGCGGATGATAGTACAGTGATCGTCAAGTGTACTAGTGTAGAATCATATGAGAGGGAAATTAATAATACATTAGAAACTATTGTACACTGGCTTAACTCAAATAATCTAATAATAAATCTAAGAAAAACAAAAGTTATGCATTTCTACCAAAGGATATCCGACGACAATATAAATGTTAGCTACAGTGGTCAAAACGTGGACACAACTTGTGTAGCGAAATTTCTTGGCATTTTAATTGACAGCAATTTGACATGGAAACCACATGCCGAATACGTTTGTAAAAAATTAAGTAAATTAGCTTATGTATTGTATAACCTATCACATAAAGTTAGCAATAAAACACTTCTGGTGGCTTATCACGGGTTAGTTGCACCAGTATTGAGGTTTGGTGTCATATTTTGGGGTAATTGCACTGAGAGGGAGGAGATCTTCAAAGCTCAGAAACGGTGTTTACGATCTATGTCAAATCTTAAATCCACAGACAGCTGTGAACCTGTGTTTCGGTCTCTGAGGATATTGACTTTTCCCTGTTTATACATATTGGAGGTGGCAATTTTTGTAAAAGCGAATTTGGACTTATTTCCGTCACTCGCTAATAGAAGAACACGTCCAGGCCCTTTGAGATCTCAATACAAAAATTTGCTCTACACAGGAAATTACAAAACAGCGCTATTGAGAAAAAGTATTATAACAATGGGACCTGTTATTTATAATAAAATACCTCATAGTTTTAAGGAATATTCTGATAACATTTTTAAATCTAAGATAACTGCACTACTTTCAAGAAAATGCTATTATTCAGTAAAAGACTTTTTAAATGATGTTACATTATAGAATACGACTATTTACAATTACCTATAGTACTTACATTAATTTATTATTGCGATTTTAATTTTATTTTTTTTTAGTTAATTGACATTGAGTAAATTGTTATTGTTTCGTATACCTAACTTCCTGACTTTAATTAATTATTGCGATTTTAATTACTCATTATTAATTCTATTCATATTGTTGACATTTTTTTTTATTTATTATTGTTTAATTAATGTAATGATTTGCATGCCGTAAGGTAAAATGTAGCTGATCTCATTTATTTATTTATGTCCTTTATTGTACCTACATTTAGAGCAAATAAAATGATTATGATTATGATTATGATTATGATTATGATAGACTTCTTTCCATCAATCTTCTAGGCTGCTACTGAGAAATTTCAAATGAAAAAACTTAATTAATTATTCCCTATTCAGGGGTCCACGGACGTCTGAGACGTCCGCAGTAGGTCAGTTAACTCACAACATTTTATTAGGATATTGTGTAGTAAACTGCATTTCTCGGTCAAGCTACGAATTCAAAATAAGACTTGTTTTCTATCCCTAAAATATCCTTAGATAGGGGTCGGTGGGATTGTTTAAATTGTGAAAGTGGTCCTACAAAAAGTTTAAGAAGCCCTGATCTAAAGGGACCCATAGAATCGTGTAATAAATATTTTAATAACTATTTTCTTTTCCAGAAATATATTACAACGAAAACCAAGGTTCATCAGATGAAGAATGGACTTATGAGCCTCTGAAGCCTTTTAACAGTTACGACACAAATATTTACAATATATAATTTAACTTATTTTGTAGAAGTTGGGTTTAAAATTGAAATAAAATACGATTACAAACTTGCTTCAGTCTTGGTTTCTACTGTTATTTTATCATCATCATCTGCCTAGCTTTTTCCCAGCCATATTGGGGTCGGCTTCCAGTCTAACCGGATGCAGCTGAATACCAGTGTTTTACATGGAGCGACTGCCTATCTGACCTCCACAACCTAGTTAGGTACTGGGTAACACGATACCCCTTGGTAAGACTGGTTGTCAGACTTTCTGGCTTCTGGCTATCCATAACGACTGCCAAAGATCTACAAATGACAGCTGGGAGTCCGAGACCAACACCTTTACTGGCACTTTTACTTACTGGTGCTTTCCAAGGCACGGAGGAAACTCGGTATGAAAGCGATGGTCACCCATCCACAGACCGACCGCGGCTAGCATAGCTTAACCTTTGACCGATCGATCTGTACTACCTATAATTATTTTATACCCTTTAATACCACCTTTAATAAAATATAATGTTCTCCCGATCGAATTGCGGTCACGGTGGTCAATTTTAATGGAGACAAGCCAAGTACGAAGGAGATATTATAGTGCACAAGTGTGTGCGCAAACACAGGTGCACTCCCTGTTCCCTCAATCTCCAAGTGCGATGGGACGGCATTTCGACACGACCGGAGAGAGATGAAGTGCAGGATCAACGGCTTCCTAAAGCACGTGTAAGAGCTCTTATGCTTCGGCCGCATCTGCGTGTATCTATCGTCTGATACACGCAGATGCGGTAGTGTGAAGTAATGTGTGCCGAAGGTTCGTACGTTTTCACACAAAAAATTATCGTGATAAAAGCAGTGTTCGCATTAGCGGCTTCGATACTTTGCATGAACTATCGTGCAATAATCCAAGATGGCCGAAATCATTTCCAAACGTTTAACTATGGACGACGACCTTCTTTACTTCTACATGTGGCCACCAAATGTTTCTTTTCGTGATTCCTATTTTTTGGATCCCATATGATAATAATATTATTATAATCATTTATAATTTATTCTCTCTTCACAAAGCTGACTTAAAGTTAATGTGCACAAAAATGTCTCAGCTGTAAGTATTCCACCTTTGTGAGAGACTGGTGCCTGATATACGTTTTTGGGAAAAACCTGTATCACAGGTCACCAGGCCCCTTCAACAGTTAGAATGAGCTTTTACAGAGTAAAAGTGCAAGAGTCGAAGTTAAACAATAAACATAACAAAAAAAAACTTAGTAAGAGTTAACAATATTCTTAACACAAATGGAAGGAGAAGTAACAACAATCTGCAGAAGCCATTGAGGTTATGTTGTGAGACGATGTGTGAGTGAGTGTTTGTCTTATTTGTGAAGTGTAAAACTATAAGAGATGTATGTGAGTAATTCAGATGAGCAGTGTGTGAGTGTAGGTGACTTTTGTGGAGTGAGTGCAGCGAGAGTAGTTATTCAAGAAGGTGAGGAAACAGCTATGTATGTTTGGGGTTAGACAACATTTGTTTTGTTTTAAGAATGTTTAAAAGATTTTCAGTTTTATGGTAGTCTAGGGTATAGTATTCGGTTTAACACGATAACTATATTTACTTTCATAAGCATGCTATCATTCATAACATTTGATGTTTACATTTTATAATATTTGTTTTTATAGATTCTTGGAATCTTTCAAATAGAATATATATTATGTACTTACAGTTTTTATGCTGGTCCTGTCTGTATTACGTTACATTTTATTCCTGTTAAATATTTATAGTTATATCTGAAAATAAATAAAGTTTTGCTTTGACATGTTTGTCAATGACAGTCGTCAAACTTGACGATTGTCAATATTACTTATAATAGGTTTACGGCTAACTACGTAAATCCTGCATGCTGTAGATTATGTAAGCATGTATGTTTGTATTTTATATTAAACGGCTGAACACCCGCTGATGTATCGCGTGTTCCTTTAAATCCTATTCGCACTAATAAATAAAAATAACTGGCAGTCTGCAATAATTGAGTCTGGCCGGTACTATAATACCCCGCTTTAGAAAACCGATATGACCGTTCTAGAAATAGGATTCATAATTGGATTTTCTATGAATTTCGGAAGAGCGGTCAGAAAACAAAACCTGTCAAGGAGTCAGTCTAGATCTCGCTGTCGCTTGGGTAACACGCTGATTACTCATACGCTTACGTTACTGAAGTCTACCAGTCTACTTACTGCAAGTCTACCAGTCTACAACCGAGAGTCGGTTAGGTCGAGCCGTCGAGCTGTCGCGTGCCTGCTGCTCCCAGGGCGGGTCCTACTGATAGGACCGCCTGGGGACCTCCGTCCCAGAGCTGGGAGTCGACCGCGCCAGTCTATCTTCGGTCAGATCCTGTTGCCGGCCAGGCTGTGGATCCTACTAACCTGGAAATCTCTGCCTAATCCTAGTGCGTCTAGGTTAGTGTTTTAAATTTACTACTGCTGTTTTTTGATACTCATCACATTTTAATCTTTCTGTGAGAGCTATTAAATTTAATTCGTACAATTCTGCATAGCCTTTTATTTCCTAAATTATCAGAATTGCTACAAGGGTTTTTAAGTATTTCCTAATTTTTTAAATACAGCTTTTTGAATATAGGATTAGAAGTTTATTTAATTTATGTCAAAGATAATGTCCAATCAAATCTTTTCGAGAGTGTAGATTTGAAGTTCAGCGCGGTCCATCTGCCTTTTGTTTCATAATCTGAGCCTGTCATAAAATATGGTTTTTTTTTCGACCGAGTCGAATTTGAATCTAAATCTACCAAGTACGCAGAAGATATTATAGTACACAAGTGTGTGCGCAAACACAGGTGCACTCCCTCTTCCCTCACTCTCATAGTGAGGCGGCAATCCGACACGACCGGAGAGAGATCCGGCGCAGGACCAACGGCGACACGTGCTTTCCGAGGCACGGAGGTGTTACACCGCCAGCTTTCAAACTCTAGGCTGCTACTGACAAATTCCTAATGGAAAAACCCAATAACACTCTGCCCGGCCTGGGAATCGAAACCAGGATCACGTTCAGCAGTCGTACTTACGACCACGAGACTAAAGCCCGGTTTCCACCGCGAGCGGAGCGGACCCATTAAGGACTCCGTTTAACTCGCAAGAGTAAACTGCATACATGTGTTTCCACCAACAAAGAGTGGAGCGGAAATGACTCAGCGGGCAAAAAGAGTAAAAATGAGCTCGCTTCATCATTTCTCTTTTGCGGTGGGAATCAGACAACAAAACTCTTCCTTGGTGGAAACGCAAACCTATTTCATGAAAACGAAGTAAAAAGGCTAAGCGGAGCGCGCTTAGCCATTTTCGGCTCATTACTCTTTCGCGATGGAAACCGGGCTCTAGGCTGCGTTTCCACCAAAGATGTGCGAGGTAGATGAGCGGTGCGAGAATGCGTAGCGAAGCTGTGGAACAATGTGAGTATTGCCACCAGAGATGTGTTAGGCAGCTGAGCGGTGCGAAGATGCGTAGCGACGCTGTAAAACGGTGCGCAAAAGACACCGCTCTTTTGCGCACCCTTTCACAAGGATGTGTAGCGGTCTCTCTGCAGATGCGAGCGAGTCACATCTACCTCTAACAAACTCCGACAAGTGACTGCTAGTAATTTCTCGCTCGCGTCCATCCTTTGCACACATCCCTCGCGCACCCCCCCAGCACACATCCCTCGCGTTTTGTACGTATAAAAACCTCGCTTTGCTAATCCGTTTCCATCCCTCCCCGACCCTTGCTCGTGCCAGCCCGCGCCACTGAGCCTGTAGCTTTAAATTCGTCCCTAAATAATGGAAATTCGATCCAGCCTGTACCTTTGCTGTCCTCCCCCAGCGCCTTAAGCCGAGGCTCGTAGCGTGTAGTCGCTTAGTTTGTAAGTTATTTTGCCCTGGCTGGAGGCCCTAAAAATAATAAATTTTAAGGCACCACAGGAAAGTCTGGTGAGTTGCGGTCAAACGCAAATATAAAAAAAAAAGCAGCCGACAACCTCCGAGGTTGAACTGCGAGATGCCATTCCGAAAAAGCAAAAAAAAAATGTCGTTTCCACCAGAGCTGCGCTGAGCGAGGCTAGGTAAATCAAGTAATTCTATTGGTTCTTAACATACACATCCCTCGCTACGCATCCTCGCTCATCTCTGGTGGAAACGTAGCCTTACGAGACAGTCGACAATTTCCCCTTATTGTATATACAGACGCCAGTACATCAAGCTATCCCAAACTGTCAAATTTTCCCAATTGAATATGAATCGTACCTATTATTTTTTAGAAATTTTACAAATTGTGGTAGCTTGATGTGCTGCGGCCTCTGTACGTGGACTATCCTGACGTAATTTTCAATAATTAACAGCTTCGCTGCCATCCACGCACCGGTGCGAGGGGCGCTGCAGAAGTGTGGGGTAATGGGGATAACACGCACTGGTGCGTGTTCGCGCCTAGTAACGTTTAAAGAATCAGTGCAGTGGCTTGGAACGTTGTATTTGAAGCGGCATTATGCTTGAAATTTTAAAAATTCGTTACGTGTTTGTGGTTTTTTCGTATCTTGAACGGTTGTATTTTTAAAAAAATAATAAAAATGTATTGTGGGGAAGGCCCTTCTGAGCCTAAAAGGCGGCGAAAACAACTGTTTACGGCTTACTTGGCCTGTAATTGTTACAATTATTGTTTTTTATAACTGTTTATAACTATTTTCTAATTATATTTGTTAATTGATAATTCAGTCATTACAATTCATACTTTTATATTGTTTACTAGCTGACCCGACAGACGTTGTCCTGTCGCTATCTACCTACTTACCTGCCTATTTACCTACCCTACACCTACCCTACACCTACCCTACACCTACCCTACACCTACCCTACACCTACCCTACACCTACCCTACACCTACCCTACACCTACCCTACACCTACCCTACACCTACCCTACACCTACCCTACACCTACCCTACACCTACCCTACACCTACCCTACACCTACCCTACACCTACCCTACACCTACCCTACACCTACCCTACACCTACCCTACACCTACCCTACACCTACCCTACACCTACCCTACACCTACCCTACACCTACCCTACACCTACCCTACACCTACCCTACACCTACCCTACACCTACCCTACACCTACCCTACACCTACCCTACACCTACCCTACACCTACCCTACACCTACCCTACACCTACCCTACACCTACCCTACACCTACCCTACACCTACCCTACGCCTGGCAGCGAACCTGTTAATTATTGAAAATTACGTCAGGATAGTCCACGTACAGAGGCCGCAGCACATCAAGCTACCACAATTTGTAAAATTTCTAAAAAATAATAGGTACGATTCATATTCAATTGGGAAAATTTGACAGTTTGGGATAGCTTGATGTACTGGCGTCTGTATATACAATAAGGGGAAATTGTCGACTGTCTCGTAAGGCTACGTTTCCACCAGAGATGAGCGAGGATGCGTAGCGAGGGATGTGTATGTTAAGAACCAATAGAATTAACCTACACCTACCCTACACCTACCCTACACCTACCCTACACCTACCCTACACCTACCCTACACCTACCCTACACCTACCCTACACCTACCCTACACCTACCCTACACCTACCCTACACCTACCCTACACCTACCCTACACCTACCCTACACCTACCCTACACCTACCCTACACCTACCCTACACCTACCCTACACCTACCCTACACCTACCCTACACCTACCCTACACCTACCCTACACCTACCCTACACCTACCCTACACCTACCCTACACCTACCCTACACCTACCCTACACCTACCCTACACCTACCCTACACCTACCCTACACCTACCCTACACCTACCCTACACCTACCCTACACCTACCCTACACCTACCCTACACCTACCCTACACCTACCCTACACCTACCCTACACCTACCCTACACCTACCCTACACCTACCCTACACCTACCCTACACCTACCCTACACCTACCCTACACCTACCCTACACCTACCCTACACCTACCCTACACCTACCCTACACCTACCCTACACCTACCCTACACCTACCCTACACCTACCCTACACCTACCCTACACCTACCCTACACCTACCCTACACCTACCCTACACCTACCCTACACCTACCCTACACCTACCCTACACCTACCCTACACCTACCCTACACCTACCCTACACCTACCCTACACCTACCCTACACCTACCCTACACCTACCCTACACCTACCCTACACCTACCCTACACCTACCCTACACCTACCCTACACCTACCCTACACCTACCCTACACCTACCCTACACCTACCCTACACCTACCCTACACCTACCCTACACCTACCCTACGCCTGGCAGCGAACCTGTTAAGAAGCCCTGGGAATGTAGACAAAATCCCTTTCTGTTAGCGTTAACGCCAACGGAAAAAAACAAATTTTATGCAGTTGACATAAATATGTCAACGTATGTGTATGTGTGTACCTATAATGTATGTTGCAAAAATGCATCACGTGACATCTGGTAAGCACACGAGCATCCTGGTATATGGAGACATGTATGGAGTTGGCTTTTGCCTACCAGATCCAGATGTCACGTGATGCAAATATGTCAACTGCATACAATTTGATTTTTCCGTTGGCGTTAACGCTAACAGAAAAGGGATTTTGTCTACGGGCCCTGCCCCCTAGCCAAGTTACAAACGTTTCGTATCGTTTCTCTTTCTACAATAATTAACGCCTCGTCGTAATCCATTTTTTATTTTCGATCACGTGACTTATCTATGAGATGACGTCATTTGTATACATTTGATTCGTTTTGTATTAGCGTTATCGATTGTAGATTGTCAATTTGGGTAATATGGCTAGGGTAAAGAGGGTTTTATAGTCTTTGGGCTACGGCCCCTGTTGTGTTATTCTGTAAAGTTCACGTGGAACCTCAGTCAAATGAGCACACACACAATAGAAAGCGAACACATTTGTTCTGTTTTCGTTCGAATTTCGAAGTGATATTTATACAATATATATATTGTATTTTTAAAGACAAAGGTGACTGACTGATGTATCAACGCACAGCCTACACCGCTGATCGTAGAGACCTGAAACTTGGAGGGTGTGTTATTTGTATGACGTAGGCATCCACTAAGAAAGGATTTTCCGAAATTCTACCCCTAAAAAAAACGGGTGAAAAACGGGGGCAAAGTTTGTATGGGACAACGTGATTCCTTGGTCCAATCTACTTCAAATTTCGCATAAACCTTCTTTAACAGAATTGATGGAAGATTGGTTTCATATTTTATTGAAATTCACCACCTAACGGAATTAAAAATTGGTAGAAAGTTATTTTGAGGGTGATTTGCATCGAAGTTGATATCAATACTCCTTAGTGCTTTTGATTTAAATACATTTTATTTTGACACATGTCATGTTTGAAAACTCAACTCAAAATAAATGTTATTAAAAGATTAGGTACTTACATGTAATTTTAAATACATTAAATTAGTGTGCGTTACCCCAGCAAAATAATGTCGAAAATAGTAATTTAAATGTTACAGGCAATTAGTTGTCCAGCTTCTGTAATTGTTGCGCACATTTTTAAATTTGTTGCACATATAAATTTTGAGTTATTCCACAAACACATTTCCTGCTGGGGTAACGTTACCGCAGCCAGACATTTTCTTTTATAATGGGAATATTGAAATAAATATTAGCCATATAATTAGTAGTCTAGACGAGGTAAATGTTGCAACTTATTTTGTATTTGTTCTTCCTTCGACTGCGATGTTATTCAAGATTTTGCTGGAGTAACGTTTGTGGTTTTGCTGGATCTCTGAAACGGATAAGCAGATTCTTATCATCTTTTTTACATGATTTCTTAATAATTAGTTTGAATTAGTTGGGTAATAAAAAAACAAAATTCATGCACCATTCAAAGGTTACTTAATTAAATATAAAAACACTTCAATAGGTCCTAACACTTTGAATAAGAGCTCGAAAGACTTACTTTAAACGTGGTTTTGTAGCTTGTATCTGTCTTCAAATGTATGTGAAGTTTCATTAGTATCCTGTTAGTAATAAACAAATTATGATGAAATTCAGTCCTCCACTTTGACGGTCATAATGCGCGCTTAGTTATTTGGCCTCCGATAACCCTGTATGTGAATATATAAACTAAATGATATATCAATAATTAGTTACTTAGTTCAGTTATATTCCTGTAAAAGTTCAGCGCAGTACATACAATAATTAACGAGATAATAAAATAAAAGCCATTAGGAAGCGCAACACCGTGATAACCCGACCATATTAAGGTGGTTACAAAAAAGCGACCGCGCAGTACATTATGCTACCTTCTTAAATATGTAGGATAGGTTTACAAGTTTAGTACGGATGTGTACACAAGTGTTTTGAATTTGTGTTATTAAATTTTATTTACAGGTAAAATAATCATTTCAATAAAACTTTCAAAATATTGATAAAACTTTAAAACAATCACAGGTAGCAATACTGTTCTTATGGCATTTTCCATTACTTTTTAAATTTTACTTTACACTTTGTCCTTAGTAATACAAATCTTCACTTTTAAAATATAAATTAAGATTTAAAACCATCGCAGAAAATAACAGATATAGAATAAATGTTTTAAGTTCACATTATGCCTACTAATACTTACATTATATCGTTTAAAAATCACAAAGTGATGGTAATATAATATAACATCACAATGTAAGTAGTAAAGTGCTTACAGTAAGCCCCACTGTATTATAGTCTAATTTCAAATATCAAAATAGTTTTTCTTAGCTAAATACGGATAGTTGTATTCTAAACATGACTTAAATTATTTTAAAATCACATCGAATATTGAAAAGTGTACGCGTCTGTACCGAACTTGTAAGGTGTATTATACTAAACATTTTAGAAGGTAGCATAATGTACTGCGCGGTCGCTTTTTTGTAACCACCTTAATATGGTCGGGTTATCACGGTGTTGCGCTTCCTAATGACTTTTATTTTATTATCTCGTTAATTATTGTACGTACTACGCTGAAATTTTACAGGAATATAACTAAACTAAGTAACTAATTATTGACATATCATTTAGTTTATATATTCACATACAGGGTTATCGGAGGCCAAATAACTAAGCGCGCATTATGACCGTCAAAGTGGAGAACTGAATTTCATCATAATTTGTTTATTACTAACAGGATACTAATGAAACTTCACATACATTTGAAGACAGATACAAGCTACAAAACCTCGTTTAAAGTAAGTCTTTCGAGCTCTTATTCAAAGTGTTAGGACCTATTGAAGTGTTTTTATATTTAATTAAATAACCTTTGAATGGTGCATGAATTTTGTTTTTTTATTACCCAACTAATTCAAACAAATTCTTAAGAAATCATGTAAAAAAGATGATAAGAATCTGCTTATCCGTTTCAGAGATCCAGCAAAACCACAAACGTTACTCCAGCAAAATCTTGAATAACATCGCAGTCGAAGGAAGAACAAATACAAAATAAGTTGCAACATTTACCTCGTCTAGACTACTAATTATATGGCTAATATTTATTTCAATATTCCCATTATAAAAGAAAATGTCTGGCTGCGGTAACGTTACCCCAGCAGGAAATGTTTTTGTGGAATAACTCAAAATCTATATGTGCAACAAATTTAAAAATGTGCGCAACAATTACAGAAGCTGGACAACTAATTGCCTGTAACATTTAAATTACTATTTTCGACATTATTTTGCTGGGGTAACGCACACATTAAATTAAGGGATTATAAAATTATTTTGTTAAAATAGTGTGACGGTGAGAAACACTTTTGAAAATTTTCGAGAAATCCCAATCGTCAGAGACATTTATTTGTTTCTTTGTGTGTGGGAGAAATATTATTAGCATCATGCATCATCTGTCCGAAGACTTCTTGCGAGTTTTGAGATCAACTACTAAGTAAGGGTGATATTGAACACAATGATAAACGTGTTCTAAACAATCGTCTTATTTCTCTTCAAAACGTGGTCGTTTAAATCGGCTTCATTCCTGTGGTCGAGTTTGGGTTACCGGCCCCGCAATCACTATGGCACATCAAAATCGTGGAAATCGGGAATAAACTGCCGAAACCAATTACGATCCAGGTGCAATGAGTACTATCGTAAATAACCACGTCTGCGTGTTCTCCTCAGAGAAATCGCAGAACAATTAATGCTCCTGGTTGATCTGGTAAAACATTCATTACCACTGGTATTCTGGCAGAGGTAGGAGACACGTTGAAATTGCGCTGTTTCACTGCTTTCTGGGGGCAAAACAGCGTACGCCATGTTTAAAATTCCCATCGATTAAAAGAGCAAAACCTGTGAGAACGAAGCCTGTTTGTGGGGTACCACGTAACAGTGACAAGACATGTATGGCTAATAGGAACGCAGTGGAAGCTGTAGACAGAACCCTGCAAGACAGCCGCAGAAACCAAGACACATGATGGTAGGGTCACAGTTCTGTTCAGTGGCGATTTCCGGCAGACGCTGCCTGTGATGGCGCGAGGAAATAGGGCTGATGAGGTAAATGCATCGTTGAAACGATCAAGTTTATCGTCACGAGTTTATAAATCGCGCTTGACAGTTGACCGTGGAAGAAGCAGTTGCTCCTGAACCAACTGCTTTTCAACTGTACGTCGCTTGCTCTCGCGTCACCAATCCTGACTCTCTGTGCATTTTGACTCACGGCAACACAAACAAACACAAACGTAGTTTACAGAGAGGTTTTAAAATATATAGCTAAACTTCCTTAATGTTTTTCCTTCTTTACAAACATTTTTGGGTATGGAATTTCAACATTTGTTGTGTACGTATGTATATATTATAAAAGTATATTTGCATACAGTGTAATATATTTAAAAGAACAAAGAACAAATCGTTTTTAAATCGTATAATATACGTACTCTGTATTTACCTTAAAATGTAAAAAATAAACAATTATATGATCACTTTATTTTCAGCATGTATTGCAAAAGAGTCAGCTTTTTTACTACATAAATCGTGTGCACGACAGAATTTCCTATTGGCGTAAAAGACAAATCTCCATACCTACAAACTTTCGTCTCCTTTAACTCGGAAACATCAAACATCTTTATATATTATCTTTAGCAAAGTTTCGTGCTTCCACACCAAGCTGTACACTGTCTGTCAGTGAAATTTATAATTGCTATTTAGTATTCGAGTAAGTAGTAATTGTTTACGACTTCCACGTGAACGAAGTCGCGGGCACAAGCTAGTTTTGAATAAACAGTTAGGTAGTGGAATTCAAAAACACAGAATAATGGAGTACGCGTTACAAAACATCATTTATTTAAAATGTTTTTAGCTAGGTATTTAAAATAATACTTTACATTTAATTTTTACACAATACAATAGCTAAACTAAACAATATACAGAAAAAAAAAACAATTTGTTTGTATAAGTCTCTAGAAGTTATTATTCTAATTACCTACAAAAAAGTCTTATACTGAGAGAAAGCTACAGTACTGCCAAAAGCGATATTTTCTAGTATATTAGATTTTCGCCCAGACGAAACCACTTTTACACAATTATTTTTTTATACTTACTTACTAATATTTTATGAGATCGTGACAAAAAATGAACACTATTGAAACGGCAGCAATGCCTGAATATTAAAAGGTAAAATTCTTGCTATTCTTAATAGAAATATACCTACACTTAACTAAAAGAAAACAATATTAAATTCAAATAAATGAACTACGTGAGATTCTGATTTTAAAATATGTATGTTAATCTAAAGAATACTGAGAAAAATAAATATAAATATAGATTGGAATTTTTAACACTAATCACCATTATTTATTTACAAAATTAAGTTGAAGAGATCAGATGATGATGACGAAGATGAATTCATCGTTTTATTTATTTATTTATTTGTTAGCATAGGTAAAGATATACAGGTCTTATGTTAGATGAACAGAGCGCTATATTATGCCAGGAGGCGTACAAATATGGTGTGCAAATCTAGCTGACAAATTGAAATTAACTTAAAATATTTAAAGATCATGCATAATTATGGCAATAAATTAGAAAATAAGTTAAATAATTACATATTATTTTAGAATTCTTATTATGTCAGACCTAAATGAGAAATTATTAAAATGTCAGAAAAAAAAGAAACTAAGTAGGTATGTCCAGATAATTCAAAATCTCAATATTATTAATTATAATTCTAAATTAATTCGTCATTTAAGTATTCGTCAATAATCGTCTGCCTAGCCTATTCCCAACCATAACCGCTCACACGTTCGCGCGCGCAGCCAAGCTGCGCGTCTAATGTCCAGCCGCGCGGAGTCCGCGCGACCGCGTGAGCGCCGCGGATGCGCCTCAACTTAAACCTTATTGTTTAGCAAACTACTGCAGTTACATCAAAGTAAAAAATACGTGTGTATAGCAGAAACTGTATAGAATCGACATAAGAGAAAATTTAATTACAGCAATCAGTTTAAAGTACTCAAAAAAAAAGTCAAACTTGAGAATATGTGTTGATTATCAGTAAAATATTTGTTCTTACTAAGTTTTTACCTATAATTTTGTACTTTGTGTCTATAAAACCTAAATAAAATTAAACTAGACTACATAAGCTTTTTTTTGATACCCCCAAGTCATTTTTTGGAATGTTCTGAGTACCACAACAAACCAAAACTAACAACTCATACCCACCTCAATTTGATGGCTAGTGAAATTACGGCAAGATGGCCGCCCGTAGGGCTCTCACACATGAGATGATGGCACATCATTTATTTTGTTATGAATAATTTATTTTGTGTTTTTAGTTGAAATGACAGAATAATTTATTTTGTGTATTTTTTTTTTATTTACTTATAAATTTATAAGTAAATAAAAAAAAAACTAAAAACAACTGTGGCATTTCAACTAAAAACACAAAATAAATTATTCATTTATGGGAATCGACTACAAATTAGTACAAATCTAAGCGGCTGCATCTGAATACCAGTATTTTACATGAAGCGACTGCCTATCTGACATTTACAACCCAGTTACTTTACTGGGATCACGAAACCACATTACACATGAAAAGTCAAGTCGCTCTATGAAAATAACAATATTTAGGTCTTCGCCAGCAAACCAACACACAAACAAAAGATAACACAACCACTATAGATAGTATGGAGATACAGCACTATCTTAAATAGGCGGAAAGTTGAAAAAGTGTCCAGGTTTATACAGTAAGGTAACAGTTCCAAAACCCGCCAAAATGTGGCTAGCGTAGGCACTGGGTATGGTATGAATTAGGGATGTTACGGAGGTGGTTTTATCGGAACCGGAGTCGGAGCCGGAGTTTTTAAATTTTGGTTTGTCGAAGTCGGAGTCGGAGTCGGAGATGGTGGCAGAAGTGAGAAGTGTTAAGAAGGGCAAGCCTAATTAAATAAAATACTAAACATTTTAGTTAGCCTCTTAAATTTTAATTAAAAAATAATAAACCTATGTAACATAGGTGTGGAAAATAAAAATTATCATGTTTTCAATAACAGTTATCATATTAAATCAAATGAAATGACTCTAAAAGTAACAAATTATATTAAATTGAAACGCCGCACTTAAAGTGAAAGAGTAATCGACGCGACGACAGAAACGAAAGCACGTGGGGAGTATGATTCCTCGCGGGACATGCATAAACCTGTTCGTACATGTTGACCTCGGCTGATATACTTTGACCTCCGATTAAAACCTCCGACCTCAAAGTGTCGGAACCGGAGGTGTAAAATCAATCGGAAGTTGCGACTTATCGAAGTCGGAGTCGAAGCTCCGTAACATCCCTAGTATGAATGTAGTCATAGATCCGTGAATGTAGCAATTGTTGACGGATTGAAGTAGGTATGCCGAGTTAGAACTTTTTTACCCGGTCGCGATTGGCGACCGGGTAAAAATGTTGTTATTGTTGTTGTGTGTGTTGTGTTGTTGTTGTGTTGTGTACATAAGGATGTAGCACATTTTAACGGACACTTTCATAACCAGAGATCATGCTCCTTTCCTCTACCCTCTATAATAGATAGGTATCTGCTATACCAGAGACAGCAGACGCGTTGCCATCCCAGAGACAAAATTAAAATGTCTCATGTGACTTTAGTACACTGATCTTCAAATTTAGGCAGTAATTCTCCATCTTGAATATAATTGATGAATAACTTTATTACACGATATAAGATAGTGTCTGACCAAACCTTTGGTTTCGGCCTAGTTTCGGCAAAAAGACGGGTTTCGGCTTAGTTTCGGTTTCGGCTGCTATCCGGCCGAAACTGCGGCCAATACCGAAACTACATTCGGAAAGATTCGCGCCGCTTTCGGACATGTTCTATGCACTAAGCTGTGAGCGACTAAGTGTGTCCGCGCATAGTATTTATTTAATTATTGGATCGCCAACAAATGTCACACAATTTTATGCATGATAACACTTGTATTGTCCGTGTATATGCACGGACAAAGGGCTTGCAATCCGGATATCCGGATATCCGCCGATTTTCAAATCCGGATTTGACTTGGATCACTATCCGGATTTTTCGGATATTACGGATAGTTGTATTTCTCTTTAAATATTAAATAAAGGGCTGTCATCTGTACAGAATATAACTGTTATTACGTTATTTATTATTTTAATATAGTTAATCACTCTTTCAATTATTTATTCACTTCACAAATCCCAGTAAGTCAATTTAGAGCTGATTTTTCAATCCTCGGGTAAATAGTTACATAGTACTCAGATAACAAAATATGGCATTTTTCAATCGTCAGATAGGCTATATCGGGTTATTAACGGCCTTACCTGAGGAATAAATTTATTTTGGTCTTTCGTGGCTAGATCAACGTCTATTCAATAGATATAACTAGATTCATCGACGTTTAGTTTGGGGTTATTTCTTCTTTTTCCAAAGTTATATCAAAATTATGAAAATTTTCGATACTGTTTACGATGTGACAATTTAAGAAGAGGCTATATAGTGTATATTGTGTATCAATTAAAACACAAATACGAGAAGAAATCATCCGGTTTATAAGGCAGCCATCTTCTGCGCAGCGACTTCTTCAACAAATTATTTAGACACCACAATTCGAGTAGAGATGGCACTATTTGATGAGAATAGTTAGAGATGCAGAATTTAGATGGGGTTTACTAGCTACTTCTATCAATACCACCGACCAGCGTAGACGCAGAAAGTTTGTTTCATGCTACAGGATATTTATGTGAGTATTTAAGAACTTGAACCATGAAAGAAGATTCATTAGATAATTTAAGCTTTTTGATCTTAATACCAGAATTTTAAAAAACGAACGATTTAAGAATTACGTTAATATTATATTTGATTATTTTGAGATATATTGTTCATTTTTGTTTTATTATAGTTGTATTATTTATTGAGCTGATTTGCCAGGGAAAGTGATATTTTTATTTATTATGTTTTAAATACTTAGGTTGATTTGATTGGGGTGTTGTGATTTGTGATAAATATAAGATCCGTCAATTAGAATTGTTTTAGTATGACAAGAATAGATACAAATTTAATGATTTTTTAAAGTGAACTAGTTTTCTTATGTGATTGTTACTTGAAATATTTGTATAGTTTATTATTTCTTTATCATTTTGCTTGAGAAACTGATTTTAACGTGTTTCTAAAGTTTATTAGGTTTTATTTATAATAAAAACAAAAATATCCGTATTATCCGCATTATCCGGATAATCCGGATAGTTAAATATTAAAATCCGTATTATCCGGATAGTAAAAATGAACGGATATTGCAAGCCCTCAATACAAGTGTACGCTTCCAATTACAGGCGACCACATCATTCACTTTTTATCTAGTAGTCGAGTCATGATTGGTTTTGTTTGCGTTAGTTTGTTTGGTGTTTTATATTATAGTGAATAAAAACATTATTTCGAATCAGGCAAGTTTTCATTCCACGAAAACATTATCTACTTTATATAGAAGTTTCGGTCTCGGCCGAAACTAAGACATTAGCCGGTTTCGGCCGTAAAACTAGTTTTGATCGGACACTAATCTTAGAACTACATATTTAATTTAAGTAATGACTGGACGGCTGCAACGCCTCATATTGCCATTCGTCATCCGACAATCGACTGTCTGTAAAAAAAAAAACATTTTATTACTACAACAACAATTTTTTCTTTCTTATTATTATTTAAATAGAAAACGTTCAAAGTCAAATCATTTATTTCAATTAGAGGCACTTTTGAACGCCCTCTATGCTAAGTGGAAAAAAAAGAAAAATTTCCTCTAGTTTGTAATTTTTTTTTCTTTTAAGGGGGGAGGTGTAAGATACTCTCTACATTTATAATCTATGTCATTAAAGACACCTTATATACCATATTATTATTGTAATAAACTGAGTATATTCTCAGCAGTCATTGGTTTCATTTACTGTCTCTAATAATAATATGTAATTAAAATAATAATATGTGAACACTATGTATCTATGTATACAACTTAGCTATCATTCTTTATCTTGTAATACTTTGTACATACTTCAATATAGTGTTTTTATGCAAGGTCCATCGTGTTCACGTATAGTTATATAACTGTAAACTGTAAATGCAAAATGATGTACACATTTTTTTTAAAAGAGTAATTATGGAGTTTCTTGCCCATTCTTCTCCATACGAAACTACCTTTTGGAATGGGCAACTAGAATCAACTTTACATTTTTTTTATTATGACGTTCAAAAGTGCCTTTTTAATGGTCTAATTGAAATAAATGATTTAACTTTGACTTTGTCTCTGCCTACCGTACATTAGTTTACAGGACCGTAAAAATTAAAACAGCTTTCCCTAAGGAGCGTTTGGAAAGCAGGAAAAAAAGATGATTAACAAACCTCGTGGCCGTGAAACCGCAGGAGGATAAACAGGTACATTTTTTGGATGCAATGGTGGACCAGGTTCTGCAAAAATAAATATAATATTGTCAGGTAGGTCGGTACGACCGAAAACGCTACGCTGGCACCATTAATCATCATCATCAGCCAAAAGACGTCCACTGTTCATATGAACATAGGCCTGCCCAATAGAACAACGACACCGCCTTATACAGAACCTATCAAAAAAACTTTTTTTTTTATTGTTACCAGATTCTAATATATACCTTTTCTGAGAGCAGGATGAAAAGCTGGTACCTTCACAGGCGGCTGATGCGGCAAACGGGGTATAACTTCTGAATAAATTTTAAATATGTTAATAATACAAAAGCCGTGTGGTGCCGGCCACGAATAGCTCCACCCCATTTCTACCCGTGGGTGTCGTAGAAGGCGACAGAGGGATATTGACTAGAGGATGGGCAGCAGCGTACTTCTGAGTACCATAACACCTACTCCGATCGCCAACATGTATCGGACAAGCATAGTGAATACGGCTGAACCCCCCATGGGGGAGACCATACAATTAACAAATTTACAATTATTATTCTCTATTCTCAAGCTCAATCTTGATGGAGACTAAATACGCAAGGGATATTATAAGTGCAAAACTGTGTGCACAAACTTAAATTGCACTCAATCTTCCCCCACTTTCATATATAAAAAATGGTTCCGTACCGGGTATCGAACTAAAGATACGCAGAGCAGCAGCCAATCGCTCAACCACAGCGCCAACCAAGCCGTCCATTTTTAGACTTACAATTCAAAATGGATGTGTTTTATACTTACTTGGATTTTGAAAAGGTTGAATTGGTGGTACCAACGGTCCAAGCTTGGCTGAAAGAAACATACAAGACATAAAAAACTAAATAAATCAAAAACTGCTTCGAATTAATCGTTAAAATGTAGAAATTTTTCCAAAATCAAAATCCGAGTTTAATGACCATGTTTGTTTACCAAATGAGATGAGTATCATCATCAGCACCAGCCAAAAGACGTCCACTGTTGAACATAGACTTCTCTCATAGAACGCCACAACGAGCGCTAAGCTACCACTTGCATCCACTTGCATCCACTGGTTACCCGCGACCTTGACAATGTCTTCGGTCCATCTGGTGGGGGCCCTACCAACGCTGCGTCTTCCGGTTCGTGGTCGCCACTCGAGAAACTTTCTTCCTCATCGGTCATTGTTTCTTCGAGCGATGTGGCCTGCCCATTGCCACTTCAACTTGCATATTCTGAGAGCTATGTCGGTGACCTTAGTTCTTTGACGAATTTCCTCGTTCGAGTATTATTTTTCACAATAATACACGTAAAATATTACTAATATTCTACTTGTATTATTGTGACGTGCGGTGAGCGGCTGTGTTACCCTTCTTCGCACTCCCCAGCCAGCACCCCGCGAGGAGATTTAAGCCTCTACGCGCTAGACTCAGTCCTTCTTTCCCGACCGGCAGCTGACAGATTTAAGTGTCTCACCCACAGATATAAATAGACTATATCTGTGGTCTCACCGGACTCACGGACCACGCTTCAGCCTACCATACCCGATCTATCGACTGAACCAACCGTCTTCTTCAGTTTACCTAACCTAGACCTTTGTGGAAACCTTAATTAAAAGTGTATTGCTATTTGTGGTTTCAAAGTATAACTTATCTCCAATAAATAGTTCCCCTAGTGCACTACGCGCTTAATGGCCGCCACGTTGTGACATTATAAACTAGAAAGTTTGTGACGATGGATGAATGAATGTTTGTAACTCTTTCGCAGTTTAATGGTTGAACAGAATTAGCTAAAATTTGGAACATATTCAAAGCATTTATTTCAAATACCTGCACCGTTTACAAGGACCTTTAAATTGTAAAGGAGTCGGTTAGTTAAATCAGAAAGTTGAAGCTAGTTGCTCGTTCCAAAACGTTAGTAGGTCTCTATGGAGAAAAACAAGCAAGAAACTCCACGGACACTCTTTTAAATCAAGCTTTTACAAAATCTTGGTTACATTATTCTTGTTGCTTGTGAAACACGAACAAAACAATACAAGCAGAGAACAATACTTACAAAACACTAAAAAATGTAAAACAAAAAAACAGAAACAACAATTGTTAACGTCCTGAATCGATAATCTATCGCGTTTGTTCAAGTTGCTACTAAGAGGAAAGATCGTGCTCCACCTTAAGCTGCATCATCACTTATGATCAGGTCAATTGCAGCCAAACGCAAGCCTATAAGAATATAGAAACGAGATATTTTACGGAAAGGTCAAAGACTGCCATTGCCACGCTGATACACTGTAACTACAGTTAAAATATATTTTAGTAAGATTCTCACCTTGTATTTGACGCCGAGCAACGCTTGGGCTCACAAGTTCAGTGTCGGAATGGTCTAAAGTATTATTTGCGTATAACTGCTTCGGTGCGGAGGGAACTGCAAACAAGATTATTGGATTCAGAATCAACAATGTTGACCCGATACTCGGAAAGCACGTAAAGCCGTCGGTTCCGGCTATAATTCGAAGATCTTTGACAGTAGTCAGAAGCCTGAAAGTCTGACAACCAGTCTTACCAAGGAGTATCGTGTTACCCAGTAACGTACCCAGTAAAAGTATAACACTGATATTGAGCTGCATACGGTGAGACTGGAGGCCGACCCCAATACAGTTGGGATAAACTAGACAAAAAAAAACAACAACAGAAAAACGCTGAGGCCGCCTTTTCCCAACTAAAGCGAAGTCAGCTTTCAGTTACATGGACTGCCTGTCTGACCTTCATAACCCAGCTACTGGGTAACACGATACCCCTTGGTAAGACTGGTTGTCAGCCTTTCGGGCGTCTAACTATATCCATAACGACTGTCAAAGATCTACGAATGACAGCCGGGACAAACGGCTTGACGTGCTTGCGGCAAGCAACGGAGGGGTCTCGGTATGAAGTGAATGGTCACAAACGGGCTTTTAGACTTTAGACGCCCACTGCTGGGCATAGGTCTCCCCCAAGGGGTTCAGCCGTAATCGCCATGCTTGGTTGATGCATGTTGACGATCACAGTAGGTGTTATGGGCTATGGGAAGGGCACTCAGAAGGACGCAGCTGCCCATTCTGTGGTCAATGGCCCTCTGTCGCTTTTTACGACACCCACGGGTACAAATAGGGTGGTGTTATTCGCGGCAGGCGCCACATAGCATAGTAGTATAGTTATGTTAAAAACCTTACCTTTAAAAAAGTTACCTTTTAAGTGTCTCCGAGCGGAAGGAGGGCTTCTAACTTCTTCGTCTGAATCATCTAATACCTTATTCCTATATACAGGCTTTGGTAGGAAGTGACCTGCAAATCCACATCAATAATCTTTATCTTTATCTTTACATAGTATAAAAACAAAGTCGCTCCCGCTATCTGTACACTTGGATCTTTTAAGCTTCGCTACGAATTTTGATGCGGTTTTCATCAATAGATAGAGTAATACAAGAGAAAGGTTTATAATTATTTATAGTTTGATCTACCTACATTGCACACGGGCGTAGCCGGGCTAGTATATAAAAATGCGTAAGAGTGTTTTGATGATTTTTTGGTACACAGACTAAGTTTGAACCACAAGAAAGCATATAGTGCCGCGGCAGCGGCCGCCGAGCGCCAGATTTCCTCTTTTGCACAGCAAGCCTGCATGGTAGATTAGGTTTATTTTTAGGTTTCCTTGTGAATACAAAAATCTGTATCATATTGTTGTGCTAGTATGGGCAAATGAATATTCTGGTGACTAAATCTTATCATCATCACCATCATTTCAGCCGAAAGACGTCCACTGCTGGATATAGGCCTCCCCCAAGTGTCGCCACATTGACCGGTCCTGTGCGACTCGCATCCAGCGGATCCCCGCAACCTTTACCAGGTCATCGGTCCACCTAGTGGGAGGCCTTCCAACGCAACGTCTTCCGGTTCGCGGTCGCCACTCTAGAACTTTTCGGCCCCATCGGCCATCCGTTCTGCGAGCAATGTGCCCTGCCCACTGCCACTTAAGTTTGGCAATTCTTCGGGCTACGTCGGTAACCTTGGTTCTCTTGCGGATGTCCTCATTTCTGATTTTATCACGCAAGGAAACTCCGAGCATAGCCCTCTCCATTGCCCTTTGGGTGACTTTAAGCCTTCTGATGAGGCCCATTGTGAGCGACCACGTTTCGGTCCCGTATATAATCCCTGGCAACACACACTGGTCATAGACTTTCGTCTTGAGACACTGCGGTAAGTTGGACGAGAAGATACCACGCAACTTCCCAAACGCTGCCCAGCCGAGTCAGATTCGACGATTGATCTCTTTCTCGAAGTTAGACCTACCTAACTGGACCATTTGTCCCAGGTAGACATAATCGTCTACAATTTCGAGTGTAGTCTCCGATCTTGATAGGAGTGGGTGTTACATGGGCATTAAACATGACCTTCGTTTTGTCCATGTTCATTTTAAGAACCACTCTTTCGGAACCTCGCTGCCGAAGGATAGGTTCCGAGGTCTGGTCCTGAAGTCGGACGGACATGGTGGTGTTTTTGTATAAACACTCAAATATCTTATAGAAAACGACATTATTGAAAATGAAGAAATAAAACAAATCATGGTAGAATTTGTACAAATAAAATTAAGATGTTTAGAGAAGTTGAAATTTTAATTCTTATATTCTTGGGTACCTAAAAAATATCTTCAGGCATTTACAATATTTTTAAAACCCCGCAAAAAAAATAGTTTAACGAAAAGCTCAATATTTCAGGACGAATCGGCGACTGACAGTAACAGTGACACTGATAGCCGCCGTTTCGCAGATTTTACTCTGAAATTGCACGTTTTATGAGAAATAATGTCATAAAAAACAATATTTTTTACCACACACTTGCCACATCACTTGTCTGCCAATTTGATAAATCCGTTTACGTCGCTTGTCACTTTCTTTTTTTTATAAACACAAAATGGGCATCGAGATCAAACGAAAAAGTGTTATTTTCATTTCGTAATATTTTAATTATGGGGGGTTTTAAATCTAGGTCTGTACGTTTTTACGTTTACGTTTTTATTTTAAATAAATATTACGTAGGTACGATATAAGCCATTAGCCTCTAAATATCTACATTTTTAACTTAAAAACTTCCTCAAGCGCTTTTATTTTTATAAATTAAACTTTATACTGCATTACTTAAAAACAACAACGTAAAGACCAAGATTAAAGTGAACTGAATCTAATGAGACCAAAATTGTCTCATTTCGTAAAGGTTTAGCGGGGTAAAAGGGTAAAAACGTTATCGCCCAAACAACATTTCAAAAAGGAAATGTAGGTAATTATCTCCAAGACTTGCAACTCTCTTTATCGCACGATACGGGTCAGGGGGCAGGGGCATATTGTATTTGTATTGTTCAGGCAGAGCGAGCGATATGAGACAGATAGCATTTTTGGAAAAACCTACTCTCTTACATCTGTTATAATGCTTACCTTCCATTGGTGTCCGGGAATATTTAGGACTTTTACCTAATTCGTCCGAAGCATCTAAACCCTTATTAATATATGACTGCGCTGATTTTTGGTGACCTGTCAATAAAAAGTTTATATATAAATCGATGTCCTATATTAATAGTCGTGTACTCCACCAAAGGGACCATTTCCTTAGCTTTAAGAACATTCGCAATCTAATCTATGGATCTACCTTTTATAGCAGAACTTTTTATGTCATAATATTATTTTGCATAACAGCGGATAGCATAAACTTCATTTCGCAGAAAATTGTTTGGCAGACTCTCATGGATACCGAATGCGGTATCCCTTCAAACAGGTTAAGCTAAGTGGTGCTGATCTACACATCATGTTCGTGAACGAGTCCTGTCAGTTGAGATTGGTCATATCTTAACTACCTGGGCGTAACTTTAGAACCTCTTCTTTTATTTGGTGTCGGTTAAAAACTTACCACGATGGTCAGGGTTGATATAAGTATTCTGGATAGGCAAAGGAGGCGCACTAGCAGCAACTAAAAACATGCACATAATAATAATAATAATAATAAATTGATTTATTTTAACAATTTTTACAGTTATTGGACATATCGTATAAATTTTGCTACACAATATAAAATTCCATCCAGTTAATCGAATTATTAAACCATATTGCAACCTTTTCCAAAACAATTTATGTTTTTTATGCAGTGAAATCCAATTGACATATATGTCATTGCAAAACCGAAAATAACATCGATTAAGTACATAATACATCAATAAAATGAAGAATAATTATAATAATAATATAATATATGAATAAAATGAAGAAAAATGAATAATGATTATAAACACGATATACAAAAAATGGACTAAAAAACGATGACAACGAGATGATATTGAGATCAGCACGCCGAGCACGCCCAACTTCTCCGGACCTGTCGCTCAGCTCCGCCTCGCCGCCGCCGGAACCCAGCCCCAACGTGAGTGCTGTGACACCGGCCTCGGCAGTTGCGTCGAGCTCGAGCGACGAGTACTTCTCTCTGCCGACGACGCCACCACCTGTGCGTCGGCGGGGACGACGCCGGCCGCCGGACAGCTTGGGGCCTCGAGACCCACCGGTCTCTGATAGGGTCCCCGCTCTCGGTGGAAGTGTGCAGCGCATGAGATGGACGCAGTCTATTAATGAAAGTGTCATGCGATACTTTGGGGCTACAGAGGGGGGAAGTAACTTGACTGCGTACCGTGGTCGGATGCTCTCTCTGTTTCAGGTGCTTGAGCCAGCTGTCAACGTGTCGGCGCAGCGACTGTCGGATCAGGTACGGGCCATCCAGTGTAATCATATGCTGGACGACGCAGTACTTGATCGACTACGCCTTGAATCACGGAGTAGCCACGTCACGTCTGCTTTGCCACTGGTTGCGGTCGCGGTACAATCCCAAGATTTACCCAGTGCTTCACCGCGACCTGACGACGGTGGTGAAGAGGATAATGGTGAGGCTATATCCGTGAGTTCCCAGTGCAATATTCAATTGAGGAGTGCTTTGGAGGATGCGTTCCGAGAGTATCGCTCTACACCGCCTGAATTAAGACCACGATTACCCCGTTTGCCCATGCACAAGAAAAACCAGGCGCTGGTGTGTGCTTTAGATTCGCAGCTGTCAAACTGTTTTGATAACAGCGAAGACCTCGCCGATACCCACTCGATCTTGTACTGCGCGGCTGTAGCGGCATGTCGTGTAGCTCATGTCAAATTTCCCAACTGTGACAGAGCTGCACGACCAAAGCCAGCTGTACCAGCATGGCAGTGCAGGATTGAGCGTCGTATTGGTCAGGCTAGAGCACTCATCGGCAAGTTAATCTGCTTCAGGGAGGGCAATACTCGCCCTAGAGTGATGCGCTTTATGAGGCGGGCATTCTCGGGGACTGATATTAGTCCTCGAGATTATTTGTCCTGCATCACAGAGCGTATCGACTTCCTGAAGCAGAAGATCTGTGCGTGGGCAAACCGTATTCGACGGTACAAGCGGCGGGTGGAGCGGTACACTCAGAATCGCATATTCCAGAGTGATGAGAGGTGGGTGTACAGGACTTGGGAACGACCGGACCAAGGTGTGGCTGATGCGCGCCTGCCGGATGATGATGCCATGTGTTCATTTTGGCGCAGCATCTGGTCGGTGCCTGTCAGTCACACTGAGGGCGATTGGACTCGCGAGGTTGAGCGAGCGTGTGATCCAATACAAGAAATGGGGGCAGTTACCATCAGCCCCCAAGATGTAGCTCGTGCAGTCCGTCCGTTACCTAACTGGAAATCTCTAGGGCCGGACGGGCTGCACAACTTTTGGATAAAATGGTTCAAAAGATCGCACACTCGCTTGGCGTCTCAGTTCCAGTCAGCCTTAGAGTCAGGATCGTTGCCCCAATTCTTAACAACTGGAATAACCCACCTGCTCCATAAATCCGGTGGTACTACGGAACCTAAAAATTATAGACCGATTACTTGTCTACCAACGGTCTATAAAGTTCTTACATCCATTTTGAGAACGAAAATTAACGAACATATTGTCAAAAATTCTATCATGTCTGCCTCTCAAAATGGATGTAGGAACGGGTCTCGTGGTATTAAGGAGCTCCTCCTCATTGATATGGCCATTAACCAGCAGGTTCGTCGTTCCTGAAGGGATCTGTCGACAAGCATGTCGACAGATCCCTTCAGGCCTTCTTATAGTCTATCCAGCAGGATAGACTATAAGAAGGCCTATGATTCTGTGCCACATACATGGCTCATGAGGGTGTTAGAGTTGTATAAAATTGATACAACTCTGCGCACCTTCCTGATGTCATGTATGGGGCAATGGAAGACGGTCCTTCGCTATCCAGGATGTCGGCAGATCCGGGAGAATAGCGAACCGATAAGGATCGAGCGAGGTATATTTCAGGGCGATAGTCTGAGTCCATTGTGGTTTTGTTTAGCCTTGAACCCTCTAAGCGCGTTGCTGGAGGGTTCAGGTCTGGGTTATCGGCTGAGAAGAGGAGGTCAGGTTATATCTCACCTCCTTTACATGGATGATCTGAAACTCTTTGCCCCCAACAATTTGCGACTGATGGAGCTACTGAAAGTAACAGAAACGTTCAGTAGCGCCATCAGGATGGAATTTGGTGTGGACAAATGTGCAGTCATGCATGTGAAACGAGGGGAGATTGTGGAATCCGTGGGCACACAACTCTCGGATTCCATACACCTTAGATCCCTCTCTTCAACCGAAACCTACAAATACTTGGGTATGTCGGAAGCGTTAGGCATCAATGCTACCGACATGAAACAATCGTTGAAGGAGCGCTTCTTTGGCCGCCTGAATAAAGTGTTGAATAGTCTTTTATCAGGCGGAAACAAGGTGCGCGCCTTCAACGGATGGGTCATGCCGGTTTTGATGTACTCTTTCGGCATACTCAAGTGGACTCAGACGGAACTTGACGCCCTGGATAGGAGGGTCCGTACATTGCTGACCGCAAATCGGATGCATCACCCACGGTCATCGGTAATGAGACTGTATATCCCACGGAAGTGCGGAGGTCGAGGCTTTCTTAATGCTAAGTCCCTGCACAACCGTGAGGTATGCAGTCTCAGGGAGTACTTCTGTGAAGCCGACGTGGGGATGCATCGAGATGTGGTCTCAGTGGACAAGGGCCTCACCCCGCTCTCCTTAGCGAACGAGAACTGGCGCAAACCTGTAGTACTAGATACTAATGACCGTAAGAAGGTATGGCAGAGCAAGGAGCTTCACGGGCGCTTCTACCGGACTCTACATGGGCCTGATGTAGACTTCTTGGCGTCCGTATCCTGGCTGCGATTCGGTGACCTCTTTGGGGAAACCGAAGGTTTTGTCTGTGCGATTATGGACGAAGTTATGATGCCGAACAACTACCGGAGGTATATTGTGAAGGACGGCACGGTTGACATTTGTCGGGCATGCCACCGACCGGGAGAATCAGTCCGACACATTATCTCTGGGTGCTCTCGTCTGGCTAACGGAGACTACTTGCATAGACACAACCTTGTAGCTAGGATTATCCACCAGCAACTTGCTCTAAAATACAGGCTTGTGGAATCGGAAGTACCGTACTACAGGTATGTGCCCGACCCAGTTCTCGAAAATGGCAACATCACTTTGTATTGGGATCGATCTATCATCACTGACAGGACTATTGTTACCAATAAGCCTGACATAGTGGTGATAGATCGATTAGAGCGTCGCGCAATGATTGTTGATATAGCGGTTCCGCATGACGAGAACCTCGTGAAAACCGAGAAAGATAAACAAATTAAGTATCTTGACTTGGCTCGCGTGGTTGTCGACATGTGGGATGTGAATACAGCAGTCATTGTGCCGATAGTCGTTACGGCCAATGGACTCATTTCCAAGAGCCTCGACCAACAAGGAGGCTCTCGTTGGGCAGCTGGATCAAGGGCTTGATACAGAAAGCGGTACTCCTGGACACGGCGCGTATAGTCAGGAGATTCCTCTCTCAGGAGCCCTGACCACCGGTAGCTTGGACCCTATTCCCGATACCGGTGGGCTACTATTTTTTATATTTTTAAATGTTTTTATACAATATGTAAATAAAATAAATAAATGAGAATAATAATAAACCCGCAGGGCAGCTTGTGGCAAGCTGTTGGGCAGTAGCGACCCCACGGACCTTATCTCCCGGGAGAAGTCTTGTTCCTCATCTCTGGCTTGCCTTTCAATAAAGGCAACCCGGGGATGAGGAACGGAGCTCCCACCTCTATCTTGCCTTAATTGGCCGGTTAGAGTGGAAACTCGCGAGAGCATTCGTGCTCGGGGTAAGGAAGTATTCCAGTAAGACGCTGGTAGGGATCTTGACCGTACTTCCGGGATTGTCCTGATAGCCGTGGAATACCTCTCCACTCCTCTAGCACCTCAAGATATGTTGCCCCCTTGTCGCTACGTCACTTCGTGCTAGCGACTGTTTCAGGGGGCCCATTTAGTGAGTGTGCAAGTCACCCCCTGCTATTTTATCCATGTATACAAACATTGATTCGGCAGGGGCCATAGTCACTTCATAGTTTCAGGTAACCAAGTCACTTTAGCAACCTATACCCATAGTCCAATACTGTTAGTTTCCATGTCCTATAATAGTCCTGCACCAACCGGGGGTTGTCCTTGGGTGCACTTGCATAGTGCATACAGGGATAATCGTCGGTTGGTGTCTTATTTCATATAAAGCTACCTAAAGCTGTCTACACACCGAAGCCGCCGGGCCGCCGGCACGAACCCGGCGGGCAAGGCCGGCGGCCTGCTGAGAACGGCAAGATCGTTAAAATCAGCTTAAGGGGCCTCTGCGACCTGGCTTCGGCTCCTCGTACGCCTAACAATTAAAGGCCCGGGACCTCTGGGTCCCGAGATACATAAAGTATATAAAATATAATAATAAAAACACACTAAACACAATAATTTACATCCTAAATCTGCAATAGAAAGATTGACCATTAAACGACAACACGGAGGAAAAGGCCTAATAGACATTCATGACCTTTGGCAAAAACAAATAATTACACTAAGAACATTTTTTCACACTAAGTCTCATTTAAGTAAAATACATAAAGCTATAGCCATAAACGATACTAACTACTCCCCCCTCAACCTAAACGAACAGAACACAACACACGATACACAACACATTAACAATGACCCACAGAAACAAAAGTTTGAAGATTGGAAAAAGAAAGTGCTGCACGGCCGGCACCCCCACGATTTGGAACAATCCCACGTAGACAGATTAGCTTCAAATAAGTGGCTTAAGATAGGTAATTTGTTCCCAGAGACCGAAGGATTTATTATTGCAATACAAGATCAGATCATCAATACTAAAAACTACAGGAAATTCATAATCAAAGATCTCGCAATGACTAACGACAAATGCCGCAAATGCCACAGCCAACCAGAGACCATACAACACATAACAGGAGCATGCCCAACGCTTACTCAAACAGACTACACTCACAGACACAATCAAGTAGCAAACGTCATTCACCAAAAACTAGCGCTTAAACATAAGCTTATACAAGATATCAATATCCCTTATTACAAATACACACCACAAACTGTTGTAGAAAATACCACTCACAAACTCTACTACGACCGCGCCATACTTACCGATAGGACCGTTCACTACAATAGACCGGATATAACTCTCCAAGATAAAGTAAATAAAGTCACTTACATAATAGATATTGCTAGATAGAGTTCCCAATACACATAATCTTCAAAAAACGATAAGTGAGAAAATAAATAAGTATGCAGAACTAAAAGAAGAAGTGACCAGAATTTGGAGGCAAGAAACAGTGTACGTAGTTCCCATAGTTGTCTCCACTACAAGTGTCATACACAAACATCTCCACCATAGCCTCAAATTAATAGACCTGAAAGACTCAATCTACATTACACAAAAAGCAGCAATTTTGAACACCTGCAGAATCGTACGAAAGTTCATGCAAAATGACGAAAACGACGTCTCTTTACATCACCCATCTCCATCTTTAACGTAAAAATTCACCACACGCTACATTGACTTGGCTTGGGCCCGTTGATGTAGCTTAAAACTAGCCAAAAGCTAAGAAACGTGCAAGTTTTCGCAAATAATAATAATTTATAAACAACGAAAGACAATTTTACAGAACTTTAACCACAGACACAGCAAATACACAAAATATACAACAGACAGACAGACCCAATCCCTCCCCTGAACAGCTACATACATACTGGTCAAATATTTGGTCGAATACATCAGAACACAATCATACTGCGACATGGATACAGGACGATAAACGCAATTTCGAAAACGTCACTGATATGTCATTTGCTAATATTCCATTAGAGGTTTTCGTTAAAGTCATCAATAAAGCTCATAATAGGGTATTTTACTCTATACGAGAAAAAATCTATAAATATGTTATTGAGACAGTTTAGGCATAAAGCAGTCGGAAAATATAAGTTTTAGTTCATAAAATAACAAAACAAATTTTTAAATTCAATTTAAAGTTTTCAGTATTTTTAATCTGTTATAAAACACCGTGAAATAGTAGCGGCCATGCCATTACGCCATACGGCTGTGTAAACAAAAAATTGTCAACTGTCAGTCAACCGATTGGCGTAATATAGGCTTTGTACTTTTATAATTTTCATAATTAACGTAATTTTTTCATTATTACACCTATTACAAAATATGCTTTTAATTATTTTTAAATGATATACAATTATCATATTTAATATGAGCTCATTTGATACAATACGAACTGACGTCATTTACGCTGAGCAATATGGCGTCCAGTAAGAGGCGTTTTCGTCGAACTACGCGCGAAATTTGAAAATTTAAAATTTAGATGCATTTTTATGGCATTTATCGATTGAAAAAAAATTGTGTGTTTTTTTTTGGTGGCATATTAGCACTACAGAATGTCATTGAGACACTTTTCAAAAATGGGTGTAATACCCTATTGGAAAGCTCCTGGTACAGACCACATTCACAACTATTACTATAAGAAATTAACTTGCCTACACCCCTCCATCTACAATCACATCAATGATTTCATTAAATATCCACAAAATATCCCTGAATTTATTACACAAGGCCTAACCTGTATGCTTCCTAAAGACACCGATTATATGAACCCAGCCAAATACAGACCCATAACTTGCCTACAAACTATTTACAAATTAACAACCGGTTGCATTGCGAAAATTATACACACACCGTCCAGAACAACATCTTAGCTGAGGAACAAAAAGGGTGCCGTAAATATAGTCAGGGGTGTAAAGAGCAATTAACCATAGATGCCATAGCCATGAAACATAATACTAACTTTAAAAATGATATTTGCACCATGTACATAGATTATCAAAAAGCTTTTGATTCTGTCCCACATAGTTGGCTACTGTACATACTAGAGCATTACAAAATTCATCCCGCAATAATTAATTTTTTGACAGAGTCCATGAAACACTGGAATACCAAACTTAAAGTAGGAAATCAATAGAAACAGGTCCCATACCCATAAAGCGTGGAATTTACCAAGGCGACGCTCTAAGCCCTCTCTGGTTTTGCCTCGCTTTAAATCCTTTATCTAATCTAAATTCTTCTGACAGTGGTCTTACAATCAAAAATAATGAAACGTCGGATAATTTTAAACTCACCCATTTAATGTTCATGGACGATATTAAACTCTATTGCAATAGTATATCAGGACTCCACTCACTCGCAGATCTTACTCAAACCTTTTCTAATGATATAAACATGTCTTTTGGTATTGACAAGTGCAAAACATTTACTCTACGAAAAGGAAATCATGTTGATAGTAACCTTTACGTATTAGAATCTGGCCAAGCAATAGATCCCCTATCACAAAATGACACCTACAAATACTTAGGTTTTGAACAATCACACCAAATTGATCAAAAACACACGAAAAATAAAATAATCTCCAAATATAAACACAGACTAAACATGCTAATAAAATCACATCTGACGTCGCGTAATTTAATAAAATCCATAAATTAATTTGCTATACCCATACTCACCTATTCTTTCGGAATTATAAACTGGTCCAAAACTGATCTAACTAAACTGCAACGCTGTATAAATACTACCCTAACTAAAAACCGAAAACATCATCCACGATCTTGTGTCCAGAGGCTCACGCTACCGCGAGACGAAGATGGGCGCGGTCTTATAGATATAGTAAATTTGCACAACAAGCAAATTACCAGCTTGAGAAAGTTTTTTATTGAGAAAGCCCTTCAGGCACCACTTCACAAAGTAATTACACAAGTAGACAAAAAACTCACCCCACTTAATTTACACAGTACTGAACCACAGACCAACGAACGTATCACCAGTAAAATAGAAAATAGTGCAGCATGGGAACGTAAATCACTTCACGGAAGACATCGCCTCGACTTGCAACAACCTCATGTCGATATAAAAGCATCGAACGCGTGGCTGCGGCGAGGCGAACTCTTCCCTGAGACCGAGGGATTTATGATTGCCATCCAGGATCAGGTCATTGACACAGCCAACTACCAAAAATTCATAATTCGCAGGCCCAACTACAATGACTCCTGCAGACGATGCCATGGTGCATCCGAGACCATCCAACACATCACAGGTGCATGTAGAGCCATAGCCCAAACCGATTATAAACATCGCCATGATCAAGTTGCTGCAATAGTTCATCAATCATTAGCAATTAAAGCAAAACTAATTACAGACAAAGCCCCCTACTATAAATACAAACCGCAAGCAGTGCTAGAGAACAATAATTTCAAATTGTACTGGGATAGGACAATAATTACAGATAAAACAATTTACAATAATAGACCAGACATTACTATGTTAGATAAACAAAAGAAATTAGTGTACATAATAGACATAGCAATTTGCAACACCCATAACCTTACTAGCACACATACGGAAAAAATTGCAAAATACACAGATTTGTCAATAGAACTTAAAACGCAGTGGAATGTTACACACACCAAAACTATCCCCATCATACTATCCAGCACAGGAGTCATCCCAAAAACCCTACACAATAGCCTTAACTCATTGAATATTAGTCCATCTACTTACCTTCTGCTACAAAAAGCAGTTATTTTGAATGCATGCAGGTTAACCCGCAAATTTTTAAACACATAATTTAGTACACAATGCACTTGGCTTCGGCCCGTGCCAATTTCGACCCACACATAGATGTGAGATATTTTAAATATACCGAGAAATAATAATAATAATAATAATAATTTATTTATTAAAAAAAACGTTTACAAAATATTGTACAATAGTCAGCAGAAGAAATATTTTCCATACAAATATATAGACTAAAAATAAAACTAAAACTAAAATATTTGTGTTACTGATGCAAGTTAGTATGGATCGGAATGTTAGGTAGCGACCCGCCCGAACTAGGTTAAATCAAACCTGTGTTTCAGGCCATCACTTTACAATTGAATTAATTGGGCCAGTGAAATTTGCAGTTAAACTAATATAAATAAATAATCTGATAACAATTACGAGAAAAAGCATTTTTAATTACTATCTAAAACTAAATCTATGTAAGTAAACAAAAGTAAATACTTACGAGGGAATAAATTATTTGAAATTATTATTATGCCAAAACTTTTAAAAGTAAGTAAATAAATGTATGTCTGTGTCTTTATTCTAATATTATTTTACTACATTTTTTATTACTTCTGCTATAGTGGCCTTGTAATTAGTTGTCGCTATTTTTGCTGTATGAAATCGCTGATAGCAAGTCGATAATTCGATATGTTTACGGAAAAGAATATTGGAGTCAATAGTGACACCTAGATATATTAAATAGTCAGCTTTTGCTAAAGTGGGGTAAAAATGTCAGCGTAAGTGATGCAATTATGTGCATAAACGTTTAAATTAGTAAGTGTTATGTTTGTATGTCTCATGTAAGTAAATACGGATGGAGTTTTTGATTTTCAATGATATGGTGTATGATACTACGTGGAGTGATAGAGAGTTGGTAAAAGTCCATCCCTTAGCCCTTAAGCGCTTTCATAGTCTATTGAGTTTATATAATTAAGCTCTGCATATTTACGCGCCGGTCAACTTTCATCACCAGTTGGATGGTCACATTTCCTCTTGAAACGTTTGCACGTCGCACATTGAGTGGGAGAAGATCTGTTGCTGCATTCCTTGAAGGAGTCTCCAGTCTCACCACAGTGATTGCAAGTCGGACTTGTTTCCCGGCAAAACTTGGCTGCATGTCCGAACTGCTGGCAATTGAAGCACCTGGTGACTATTGTGAAATCTCTCACAGGGCATGATGTCCAATTTATAAAAAGTCGGCCTTGATTTATAACTATTTTCCTTATGCTAGCCAGGTAGTTCCAGGATATAATTGCAGGTAGGAAGGTCTTTCTTACCCGATTTGTGACTCAATTTGATGCTCTCAAGGACATACTCACGAGTTATATTCTTGTCTGATAGGTTCTGCTCGTAAATACATTCAAATACCTCCTTCTCGGTAAGGGCAACGGGAACACCAATGACAGCGACCCTTGGGCGGGGTTTAGAAGGTTCTTCTATTGTAAGGCCCGATGAAACTAGTTTTTCCGAATTCTTCAGTTTATCAATGTCGCCTTTGTTCTCAGTGACAATCAGATTTTTCACTTTTCTTAGGCCACGGGCATGGAGCTTAAGTTGCTCGGGGGATATTATCTTTTGAACAAGTGAGTTGGTGTCGTCACTTGTTTGGGTTTTATCGCTGGAATAGATGGCGACTGAGCTCAAATTGGCAGGACGGACGAAGTTATCGGCACCTTTCTTCACCATACTAGCATAAGAATTATTGTTTGGTGAATTCAGCTTAGTTTCTACAACCTCTTTGAACTGCTGGAAAGAGTTCACAACGTTCTGGTGTTCCTGTAGGTGCTGGATTGTGGTATGGGCTTGAATTGTCTTCTGCTTTAGTGATTGATATAAAACGGCCATCTGAGAAGTTCCACTTGAGACCTTCCGGCAAAGATTGGTCACACGAAGCTTCTGGTCAGAGTTCATTTTTCCCTCACCAACAATAGTGCAAACTTCGTTCACAATGGCATCTATAGATAATAACCATTTCTGGATCTCCGGTGTACTGATAACTTCAGACGGCAATTCATTGACCTCGGGTACTGGTAGAATTGGGTAGCTCGGGGGTAACGGTGCAGTAGGCGTTGGTGGGGGACTACGCCGTAGTAATTGGCTACGACCAAACGGGGTCGATCCTGGGTTAGACATATTACCCGAAACACTTTATTTATTGATTGTATGAAGTATTTAGTTCATCTTATAAAAACAAACTTGAAAAAACTACAAGTCACACACGACACACTTTACTTTTATGCTGACGGCGCAAATAATTATTTTAATTTGTTGTAATTGTTTATTTCATCATACGGAATGAATCCAAAAAACACGTCCGCTTAGTCTCGCACCTCGACAAGCGACCCTATAATATTAAAGTTGAGTTAGTGTTCATGCGAGGTAGGTAATTTCCGGAACTACTGCTCCAATTCTGTGAATTTCTTCGCATAATTTTAAAGACCAAGAAGTTGCAAGACGAACAGAAAACGCCTGGAAGAGTTACTGGTCCATGAAGGAATGATTTAAAGGTGAACGGCCAATGGCACTTAAGCGGAAGCTGATGGACATGTGTATTCTCCCCGTCTTAACCATGGCGCACAGACTTGGTCTTTGACAAATTCCCAGAAGTCCAAACTCAAGGTTTGCCAACGAGCAATGGAGCGCAGTATTCTAGGTGGTATAACGGATCGAGTTCGAAACACTATACTGCGCTCCAAAACAGGGACAGCAGACGCGGCTCATAAAGCTGCCCAACTTAAATAAAACTGGGCAGGACATGTCTGCCGCATGCCGGACAAACTGTGGGCTCAGATGACACAGAACTGGAGCCCTGAGACAGCAAGATGGGGTCGCGGCAGGCCACGAAGGAAATGGCGGGACGAACTGGACGGATTCCTCTAAAACTGATGTGATGAGGCCCAGGAACGTGAAAGATGGAAAGCATGGAGGGAGGCTTTGCCCAGGAGTGGGACAGAGTTGGGGCTAAAAAAAAATAGTTTCAAAGGAGATGTCGGTGTCAAAATTCACCCAAAAATCATAAGTGCAGTCGATATGGTCAAACTATGCACACAATAATTCCCTAGGACGATCTTAATAAACTTACCCAAATTATAACATCCTAATCCGTGGGATATCGGAGCTATAGCCTGTCAAACTATGCAAAATCTAGTTTTTGACTTGGAATTTTCACAGCTGTGGTACGTTTATTTAGATAATTTTACGGATTTTTTGTGCACACATTTTGATTGTATCGATTACGTTTCGAGTTGGGTTTTTAGTCCATACATTTTGGACCATGTCCAAATTTAAATTCATAAGTATTTCAAAAGTTTAGGTATGAGAAACTTAGTGAAAATCGTTAACGCTGGTACGGACATGTGAGGGGAGATAATGACCATATGACAAAAAGAATTATGAATTTAGTAAAAGGAAAAAGCCGTGGGCGACCACCAATAACCAGGAAACAAACAATAAAAAATGCAAGAGCAACACAACCAAACAGACAACCCACATCCGTACAGAGTGGCGCAGAAGTAGTAAGAAGGCTGACCACAAATAAATTGGGATAACAGCCAGGAGAATGAAGAAAAAGAAGATTCAAAAAAAGAAGTTACACAAAACAAATGCAGCGTGACTCTATTTTAGAGCTCGGGAGTGTATTATTGTGGTCATCCATTGCACGTATTACGGTCATTGGTGACGATCGTAATCGCATTGACGTCAGTACTGGCCAAGCCACATATCATACTTTTGTTGTTGTAGGTACATGTAACTACAATTTTGTCACCGATTAATTTTATTTTAACCACTTCGATGTGGTTAGCGAACAGACTATAAAATAAACAGTATTTATTGTAAAGGAAAAAATCACCTCAATTTGCGCCATGAGATGGCGCATATAAAGTAAAAAACAATTGAAAGGGTAAGATAAAAAGTTAGAAACTCACAATTAAGATAACGTTTTGGTCCTGGGGATGCAGATGATACGGGATCTGTAACATATAAGTATATTTTACATTGCAAAAAGCAGAGTTACTCGCTGTCCCGCTGTGATGGGGATGGTCCCTTTTTTTCTTTTTTTCAGCCTTTATTTTCCCACTGCAGGGCAAAGGCCTCTCTACTCTCCTTCCACTTCTGTCTGTCAAGGGCTATTTCACACCAGTCTTTGTCAAAAGAGTCTAGATCATCCCACCACCTCCGCCTGCGCCTGCCGCGATGTCGCTTGCTATGTAAAGGGACCCATTGGATCCTTTGATTCGGTTAATAGATATCCTGATAAATTGCATGTGCCTACATGCAATTTAACAGGATATCTATTACATGCACCAAAATATATAGTTAAAATTACTGCTGTATGGCTATTCGAATTTGTAATAAACTAGGTTTTGCCTGCGACTTTGTCCACGTGAATGTCGGTTACCGCAAAAGCAGACGAAGTCGCGGATTAAAAGAATATCACCTAAATCAGTCTGAACTGATTTAGGTGATACTCTTTTATCTATTCTTCGCGAAACGGCTGACCGTAAAAACGTAACAGAGAGACGGAGTTACTTTCGCATCCTATCCTACTATCCTACTATAATATTATAAATGTGAAAGTTTGTAAAGATGTTTGGATGTTTGTTACTCAATCACGCGTAAACCGTTGAACAGATTTGTATGAAAATTGATACATAGTTAGACCATTTCCTGGATTAACACATAGGATACTTTTTATCGACACGGACGGGACATTGTGTCGACACGGTTGGCGCAGTTGCTGAGCGATCGACTGCTGCGCAGCGTGTTGCGGGTTCGATTCCCGCCCAGGGTAAATATTTGTGTGATGAGCACTTGTGTTTGCCTTGTGTCTGGGTATTTTTTTTTTTTATGGGACAAGCCCGCCACACTATTCCCTAACCACTGTAACTCCTGTAAGCCAGAATCAACAGTGGCGACCACCAGAAAAGCGCCAGAGCAATGAAGCTCGACGAGTCCCAGAGAAACGATTCAACTGTCTTGGATCCCGCAATGAAATTAATCAGAAAAGAACAGCGGAGGAGTAAGAAAAACATATTTTCCACTTCCCTCCAAATCAAGCAGGAGACAGAACAGAACTAGGCCAATAGGCACAAAGGGACGTTTACAACTGGGAGAAACCCAGTTGCTAAGCACCACGGATTATAATTGACATAATTAATGGGTCCTAAAAAGTGAGCTGTTACATTAAATTTGATTCCAATAATAGGTATGGCAAAATCGCTTGAACGCACGGAAATTAGTTCTAGTTTCCACAAGGTCCGCATAATAAACTGCTCCGGATGTAGCCTGTACACTATCCAACATAATATTGCGTTCACAGTCAGATGTAGAACATTGACACAAAGGCGAAGCGACCAGCTTGAAAGAAAATAATTTACTTTTAAAGTTGCCATGTCCTGTTAGAAATTGGGCAACACAGTGGTCCACCTCCAGCCATCTCCTGGCCAGCCGCTCACGAACGGATGGATAGAACAGATGAAGGTGACGGCCCTTGCTAGAATCATCCCACCTACACTGCCACTCGGATAAAAGTTCCTCCCAGACGTCAGTCTGTGGTTTAAATAATCTAGTGATCTTAGCGCGGTCACGTTGAGTTAAAAAGTTTGCATCCATGGTCTCTCGCGCGGAATAGTACATTGCAGCACGTCGTTGCACCTCAAGATCGACTGGAAGCACGCCTGCTAGAACCGGAAGGGCTTCAGTACTAACGGTCCTATATGCTTTACATAAAAATATTAAAGCCAAACGTTGACTTTGAAGCAATTTACGTCGTACCGCCCCTATGGTGGCCCTATCAGCCCAAACTGGTGCTCCGTAGCACATACATCCCAAATAGGTAGCCCCATAAATAGTTTTTAAAGTTAAAAATGATAGACCCCAAGTGGCTTTCAGACTTTTCTTCTTCTTTTCCACTGCCGCTTCTGCTGCCGCTTCCGCTTCCGCTGCCGCTGCCGCTTCCGCTCCCGCTTACGCTGCCGCTTCGGCTTCCGTTTCCGTTTCCGTTTCCGTTTCGGCTTTCGGCTTTCGGCTTTCGGCATTCGGCTTTCGGCTTCGGCTTTCGGCTTTCGGCTTTCGGCTTTCGGCTTTTGGCTTTTGGCTTTGGGCTATCAGCTTTCCACCTCTGCTTCCGCTTCCGCTTTCGGCTTGCCGCCTCCGCTTCCGCTTCCGCCTTCGGTTTTCCGCCTCCGCCTCCGCTTTCGCTTTCGCTTCCACTGCCGCTTCCGCTGCCGCTGCCACTTCCGCTGCCGCTTCCGCTGCCGCTGCCGCTTCCGCTTCCGCTTCCGTTGCCGCTTCCACTTTTGTTTCCGCTTCCGCTTCCGCTTCCGCTGCCGCTTCCGCTGCCGCTTCGGCTTCGGCTTTGGCTTTGGCCTGGGGTTGGGCTTGGGCTTGGGTTTGGGCTTGGTCTTGGGCTTGGGCTTGGGCTTCGGTTTCGGCTTCGGCTTCGGCTTGGGCTTCGGCTTCGGCTTCGGCTTCACCTTCGCCTTGGTTTGAAGTAGCCTAGCTCAGGCATTGCTACTCAACATTGCAATTCCGATTAGTCTTTATTTTTCCTTAACATTCTTGAATGTACACTTTCGTAAACGATACTTAAGGCGCAAATTATACAGGAAACGGCGTAAGGTGAAGGCGTGGCGCAGGCATCTTGCCGCTTCAAAACGTTTCAATACTAAATGTAGGTGGTGTTGTGAATCATATTTAGACATTCTTTATTTATTGCTGGACATTGTGTTGGCTGGGCATGTTCTGCGGTGTTGGGTTTATAAATGTTTTAACATTGAAAATGTTTTTTCGATCGCTTCAGCCCCCAAATTTCAGTCAGAGTTCAGGGCGATGTCTCCATCGCCCTGGTCTCGTGAGTTTTGGGGCTACCTAGATGTTCTAGGTCTGAAAAGATGTGTCTTAACAAGGGCTACAATATGGTGAAAAAAAAAATTTGAAAAACTCAAAAACTTTATTCAAAAATTGCAAAAATATAGAAAATTGTCTCATTTTTTCGGTGTCTTTTCGCATTAAATCGACAATTTATCGAAAACGAGAAGCGATAAGGAAAAAATGAAAAAAAGCCCTCCGGGTATTAAGTTGGGCCACATTTAAAAAAAAAACTGGACCTCTCTATCTCTTACGGTCTAGGCTGTGGCTTATCCTTTATGTAGCGAAATGTCAGCATACCGCAGGAGGCGTGCGCGGCGCAGGATATAATGTGTAAGTAGTATGATTGAAGTTTGTTGATTATTGTACAGTTCAAAGCTTTTTATGTTATTAAAATTAAAATAAATATTTATTTTGTATTTTTTTATTTATTTCCAAATTTTTTATTTCTTTAAAAAAATATTTATAGGTATATTTCTAGTGATTTCTTATTTTTTAAAGGTTGGTTTCTTGTATTTTGTGTAAATTGTAAAATTGAAAATTGTTTTGTGTTATTTGTCTACAACTTTATTGTGCTCTTGGTTTATTGTTATAAGTTGAAGTAATATTGTCTATTGTTATTTTTTACCCGACTACGGTGAAGCCAAAAGGAAGGGTTATGATTTTAGCAGTCCATATATGTTTGTATTTACGTATGTTCCTCCGTAGCTTCTAAACTATTCATCCGATTTCTATGAATAAGATGTCAATCGATTTGTTATTATGGCCCGGGTAACATAGGCGACATTTCAATACATGAAATTAAAATATATATATATAATATTGAAATTGAATATATTATACTACTTTTGCTATTTAGGTTTCGTATTTGTGATTCGTATTATATTGTGTTTTGTGCATATTATGTAATTGTAAATATTATTTTGATACATTAGTTATTGTTGTTTTGTATTCGTGATTCGTTTTATATTGTGTTTTGTGCATGTAATTGTAAATATTATTTTGATACATTAATTATTAATGATACGTATTTGTGATTCGTATTATATTGTGTATTGTGCATATTATGTAATTGTAAATATTATTTTGGTACATTAGTTATTGTTGTTTCGTATTTGTGATTCGTATTATATTGTGTTTTGTGCATGTAATTGTAAATATTATTTTGATACATTCATTATTGTTGTTTCGTATTTGTGACTCGTATTATATTGTGTTATGTACATAGTACATATTATGTAATTGTAAATACTATTATGATACATTAGTTATTGTTGTTTCGTATTTGTGATTCGTATTATATTGTGTTTTGTGCATGTAATTGTAAATATTATTTTGATACATTCATTATTGTTGTTTCGTATTTGTGACTCGTATTATATTGTGTTATGTACATAGTACATATTATGTAATTGTAAATACTATTTTGATACATTAGTTATTGTTGTTTCGTATTTGTGATTCGTATTATATTGTGTTTTGTGCATATTATGTAATTGTAATTATGTAATTGTAAGAAAATACAACATGTATGTTCATATTACATATAAAATGTCTTATTTAAACTAATATAGTTTATTATTCTAGCAAAATAAGAACAACTTTGTACGATTTCGTACAAAAAATATGTTATCCCACTAAACGTCTTATTTTACTTGAGTTCTAACTTCTTGCATCGTTTTTATTTTATCACAGGGCTAAATTCTTAGAAATTCCTTTGAACAAGTGCCTTCTTTAGCTTTAGTCCTTTGTTTATCAAACGGCCATAAATTAAGTTTGCCGACCGCTATTCGTCGAGCACGGCACTTGATTTTTTTTGGCACGTAGTCATTATGTTTCTGGGTAACGTAAACAACGGGGTGGATATCTATAAAATCTTACTATCTAGAATAATTTGTAAATAAAATGTGAAATACTGATTTGTTTTAATTCATTTTCAATGTACCCGAAGGTCGTGAGAGGCACGAGTTCTGTGGATTTTTTGTTTATCAAACTTATCAAACAGTAGAATTACTTTTTAACGAATATTGTTTATTCGGTGTATTTTTCCACGGAATTTATTTCAACAAAAATATATAGGTATAAAAAGAAAGACAATAACAAAAATAATCTTAAAAAGTCAATATGTTGTGCTACAAAAGTTAATGACAGAAACGAATTGTTGCGAAACCGACTCCACGTAGTCTTGTCTGCCGTACCCCTAGAGTGTATTTTAAATTCGCGGAGGGGCGAGGCGGCCAGCGCGTGGTACCGCCGGAGCCCCGCAACGCCGGAGCCGTGACAGAAACCATGCCTGCTGCATGTTGCATGTTCGCTCGCAAGTTGCATGCTCGCTTGCATGTTGCATGCTCGCTTGCATGATGCATGCTTGCTTGCATGCTGCATGCTTGCTTGCACGCTGCATGCTTGCTTGCATTCTGCATGCTTGCTTACACGATAAACGGTTGCACGATAACGATAAAGATAATCGGAATTTTAATAATCGGAATTCGTATTTTTGATGTTTCTAATTTTCATTATGTCGGACATTTTGTTATTCGATCTTTTGAAACTCAGTATTTTGAGAATAGTAATTATAAACGTTCGGAATTTTTAAATTTTAGTATTATAAAAATAGGATGAATGATAAATCGGAGTTGTTATACACTTCTGGACACATCTATTGGCCCACCTTGTATTTTCAGTTTCGTTTGGTCCTAGCTAAAATTTTATATTAGGTCGAGCAAAAAGTTTTTATGCAGTTTTAGACACAGCAAAGAAACGTGAGTGCTCAACTTAATTTAAGTCGATCTGCGGTCCGAAATATTTATCGGAGGTACCTAGAGACTGGCGGCTTTGTTCGTCGCCAAGGAAGGCCACGATCTCGGGTCACAACTGAAAGGCAGGATCGATTCATCGTGACGACCAGCTTAAGAAATCGTCGCCTTACCTCCATTGAGATACAAAACCAACTTCGCGACTTCCACGGAGTATCTGTGAGCGCTCGAACTGTTCGGAGAAGGTTAAAAGAACGCGATATGGTACCACACAAGCCAGCTAATGGGCCCAAACTAACGCGAGCCCACCGAACAGCGCGCCTTCATTTCGCACGCAGTCATTTAAATTGGACACAGCAAGATTGGAGCCGTGTACTCTTTTCTGATAAGTCTAAAATTGTTTTACATGGCAATGATGGAAGGAAGAAGGTCTACAGACGTAAGGGAGAGCGTTTCGCACAATGCTGCTTTGAAGAGAGGGTTGCTTATGCGGTGGACTGTCTGGGGCGGTATATCCGCGAGCGGCAAAACTCAACTTGAGGTTGTTACAGGACCACGGCTGCCAACATTAAATGCTGAAAGGTACATTCGTGAGTGCTTAGAACCTCACGTGATACCATACGCGGACTATGTGGGCCCAAATTTCCTTTTAATGCATGATAATGCAAGAGCCCATGCGGCCGGCATCGTCAGGGAATATCTTCGGGATGTGAACATCACAGTTATGGACTGGCCAGCCAGAAGCCCAGACATGAACCCCATTGAGCACATGTGGAACGAGCTAAAAAGACGTGTTAGGGCTCGTCAGCCAGTTGCCCAGACGATGCAGGTGTTGAAAACTGCCATAGAAGAGGAATGGGAGATGATCCCTCAAAATTTCATAGAGCGGTTGATAAACTCTATGCCTAATCATATGAGAGCTGTGGTAGATGCCCATGGAGGCAACACGCGTTATTAAATTAAACCTTTATTTGATAAAACATGTTTTTTATTCAAAAATCAATTGCCTTTAACAAGGCGCATATCCGACTTGTTAGGCGTAGCTCCATGTCGTATGGTATTCTGAATTCAAATTTAAAACAATACGATCGAAAAAGATGGTAAAATGTATCAGGTTTAAAACTGCATCAACAGTTTTTGTTCAATCTAGCAATCATATTTCGGTAGGCCATCGAAACCTAAACTCTAAGGTGGGCCAATAGATGTGTCCAAAAGTGTATTAGGAATTTTGAATCATTCGGAATTATGAATATCGGTATTTTGAAATTCGTATTTCTGACTTTCGGAATAAAGTTTTTCGTATTTATGTAGTGTACCCAGATCAAACTATACGTATAAACCGTTCTCTTGAGTCACTCTATCTATTGCTGAAAACTGCATTAAAATCCGTTGCGAAGTTTAAAAGATCTCAACGTACAGACAACGGGAGCGACTTTGTTATAATTAACTATGTACTTTGTAAAGATAAAGAAGATTAGTATAGATATCAAATTGTTTTAAATGCCTTAATTTAAACTTGTTTAAGCGTAAAATCTTTGAATTGTTCCTAAGTAAATGCTAATACTCAACAAGGATAACTAATAAAAACACTATAGAATATTGTTTGAATTTAGCTATAAGAAAACATTTGTACACTAGAAATGGTACAATGGTGCCAATTCTGTTGTGCACGAACTAAATTAATTTTAAGCTATTTATATCTCTTTCTCTCCAATAAAACAAGAAGGAGACATATATTAATAAGAGCTGTCAATTTAAGTTGATCTACAATGTTCATACAATTATAGTTGTCATTTCAGAACGTATTGATTAAAAACACTGCGAAGTTCAAGGGAAAAACTAATTTGACATCTCTAACTTAGTCCTTGTCTGTCGCCGTCCTATTCTTCAGCTGCCTGGTAGTAAGAGATGCCAAATGTCTAATTTTAATTTAGTTTGTGAGCAAGGGAATCGGCACCAATATACGACACCATGACAATCGCAACATCTTATTGTACTATACTCTTACATACTTTTACTTCTTTCTTTTCCTTATCGTTATATTTATTTTAAATTGTTTTTCTTTTTACATAGTTCTCACATTTTACCCATAAATTCAACGTGATGTTTAAAGTCATATATTTTAATTTTATAAGAGTGTCCATGGAGTTCCTTGCTCCTTCTTCTCCATAGGAACCTACTGTTTGGATCAAGTAAGTATCTAATTGACCGACTACCATCTATCTATTATTGAGTCTATTTGTAATAAATGCTTTGAATGTGAGTGATTTTAAAAATGGGGCTACCCCAATGTTCCCTACTTGGTCCTTTACTTGTGTTTTGTTTAGCTAGTGAATGTATGACATGCTCCTTATTATGACGTTATAAAATACAACAAAATTGATATAGGTTATATAGGTACCTAAATGATTACACAGCACATTAATTGATTGTAGTTACATATCCAGTGCTTTCATGTTTTCCTTTAAACTGTTTTCCTTAGGAACCCTAATAAATCTATCAAAAGCGTTTGACTTACATGATCTATTCAGTCCTAATTCAAACCACAAGAAAAATTCGACTATTAGACCATAATAAAGATCACTGGCCTATTATTGGGACAAAAAATCAGCATTGCCATACAACACGGCAATGCTGCAACGTACTGCACTTTTTTATACAGTATGCTACCCCACTGCCGGGCAAAGGTCTTCACAAGTCCTTCATCTCTATCCATTGGTACCAAATCTGTTGTGCACGAGTTAAACTTAATTTAAGCTATTTACATATCTTTCTCTTCAATAAAACAAGAAAGAGATAGGTAGATAATAATAAGAGCTGTCAATTTATGCTGATCTAAAATGTACAATATATAAGTAAGTAGTTGTCATGTAGTCATCACGTATTGATAAAAAACACGGCGAAGTTCAAGAAAAAACTAATTTGACATCTCTGACTTAGTTCTCAACTGTTGCCGTCCTTTTCTTCAGCTGCCTGACAGTAAGATAGATAGATTTATTTATTTGCATAGAATGTAAGTGATTACAATTAGGTGTTACAATATTTTGAGTCCTTATACATTCTGCCTTAAGGCATGCAAAATTTTATTAAAACTTAGGCTACAATTACATTATTCTATTTACTAAAAACTATTTAAATGCTTTATGTATGTTTAAAGATTACAAACTAAATAGACTTGTCATTTAAAAAATCTAATACAGAGTAGTAGCATTTTTGAATTAGCAATTTTTTAAGGTACTTTTTAAATCTTCCTATTGGTTGCTCTTTAATATTTTTTGGTAAATGATTATAAATAAGAGGAGCCATACACATAACACTCTTTCTCAATAATGCAGTTTTAAATCCACCAGTGCATAACTTGTCTTCGTATTGAGTTCTTAAGCTTGCTGTCCTGTTTCTAGTATTTTTCAAAGTCGGAAATAAGTGATCATTTGTTTTAACAAAAATGGCTATTTCTAATATATATAGGCATGCAAAAGTTAAAAGATTATATTTTTTAAACATAGGTAAGCAGCTGTCTGTCACTTTAAGATTAAAAATGGATCGAAGACAGCGTTTTTGCGCCTTAAAAATATTTTCTCTCTCGCTACAGTTGCCCCAGAATATTATACCAATCCTCAATACAGAAAGAAGCCAATTGTCTAGTTTTAGTTTGTGAACAAGAGAATCGGCGCCAATGGGGAGGATTGGGCCGTATTTATCACGCTGGTCTAGTGTGTTGGTGGTCACAACTTTAGCACTTACCGTCGTAAATTACTTCGTCACGAGGCAAAGGTAAAGGTGGGCGGTTAGCTATGTTCGTTCTGGATTCTGCCAAAATATTAAATTATTAATAAATATCCCTTATAGATATAAGTACAGAGGCCAGCACATCAAACTACTAGAATCTGTCACATTTCTTTAATCGATTTTCAAGTTTATGGTTAAAGAATAAGGTTCAAGATTGATTGGGAAAATGTGACAGTTTCGGGTAGGTTGACCTGCTGGCGTCTGTATCTTAGTACTTATTTAATGAAACTTGTAATCAAGGAGGATAATGAAATGGGCTATTATGATATCAGCGCCAATGTAGGTGTAGTAGCCCTATAAGGCTACGTATTCAAAGGTCGGAAACGGGACCGTGATTTAAGTAGGTTAGCTATGGGTACGAAAGCGAGTAAGTTCTACCCAAAATCTGACTTACTTGTATTACATAAAATTATAAAATGGAACCATAGATGCACAATTGATAAACTATTTTTACTTTAGGTCTAACCAACGTAGCGAGCGTCATCATCGCATTTTTCAATTACCTACGTCCACCTTAAATACTACCTTTAGCTATTACAGGTAGTATTTAAGGTGGATGTAGGTATGGCGTATGGCAAGGTTATACAGAATGTACCGGAAAGGGGGTATACATCCGAAGGGAGGTCAATGTACTCGTGAAACTGAACAACACCGGTGCCGGTACACCCTGTATAATGAAAGATTCAACTTTACTGATTACTCTTTAGAAATATTCTTTAGGAGTTTCGCTTCATACAGACGCTCTCTATATAAACAGTGCGAAAAATTCACGTCTATTTATAGCTCTAATTGTTTTGTTTTTTGTAGTGTTTCTGGATTTAAGTCTACTGGACACACTTTTTCGTTTTTCTTCTTGTATCTAATTTTTCATTTTGTCAATGTCATGCATACCTGTTATTTACATGGTTACTGAAATACTGATATTATCTGTTACCTATTTTATTGGAATTGTAAGTCACAGTGCTGTTGGTGTGCTTATTATAAATAAATAAAATAGGTTATCAAGTCATATTACTTTTTTTAGTTCATTAGGTACCTTAACTGTACAATTAACAGACACAATAGGCACACCCGCGACACTCCATAGAAACGAAACGATATAATTGCCTACACCAATACTAAAATAATAGACTATACAGATACGTGCGTGAGTGTGCGTGACTACGCGCCGCGCGAACAAAAACGCAATTTCCAGAGCTAGTCGTTCGACGCGGGGAGAGGTGAGGAACGGTTTCGGAGGGAGGCGGAGCGTGTCGCTACTGTACGGTAGTAGTAATACTTATACTGTGCAATAGGTATACAATAGCCACAATGCTTATTCAGTCAATTCCACGCATGACAGGCTTGGACATCACTGACGTCAATGAAGGAAAACATCGTGAGGAAACCTTAACTTAAAATAAACATTATCTGAAATCATCAATGTATTCAATGCTCTGTAGGTATGAAAATAAAGGCTGATATTATTTGTTTATCACACGGTCCCGTTTCAGAGAAATCATCGAATATAATGACGTCATTCTACTAACTTGCATTTTTATGGTAACGAAAGAGAGAGAAAACAAATAGAAAATAGAAAAATATACGCACTATTACGCTTTGTTTTGGATGACTTTGGCGATATGGGATCTGCAAATAAAAAAATATATTAATTTTAAATATTTTTTTAACTAAAAGCACGACTGAAAAGTGGCAAAGCGACAGCGTAAATGTTCTATAAACAAAGCTATTACGACTTCTTAAATCTATATCTTTTGTTTTTTTTTTGTTTTGTTTTTTGGTTGAACGCCAATCCGATCCGTAGATCTCAGGATCTACAGGTTCAAATTGAAAAATTATTTTTGTGTAGGATAGTCCATTTACCGAGGAAGGCTATAGGCCCATGCGAAGCCGGGTCGGGTCGATCTAAACTTAATATTATCTCCTGAACTACTGGTTCGAATCTGAAAATGATTTCGCTAATAGAAAGCTACGGAATCCCCGAGTTTCATAGGCTACGTATATTTAATTTTCAAAAAATTAGGGATCTCTAATATCGCGGGCTAGTTGTAGATAAAGAAGCGAAAGGTCTCACTCACTAAACACGAAATCTTGAAGACTATTTAAAATAATATGATTATGAAGCTGAAATTTGGTAGGAGCTCTACGAGGAAACATCAGCTAATAACAGATTTGACATTGACTTTGATTTCCACATGAACAAAGTCGCAGGCATAAGCTAGTTATGCTTTTGACCGCCACTTCAAAAAAAACAAAAACGTGTCCTTCACCCCACAATCCACATCTTTGAAATCTAATGAAAATCAATTGTGAGTACGCAAAAAAATTGACAAGAAACAGTCATAAATAGTCACCAAGGTTAAAAAAACAGTCGCATTATGATTCCGAAGTTATAGCTATGGTAAGGATTGTGGGGTGTCTCCACACAATCCTCACCTCAGTGCAAGCAAACGGATGGGAGTATCGACTTAATTTCAATTCCAAAAAAATAGTCAAAAAATAGTCATTTGGCTATGCCAAATCTCGAAAATAGGCATTAATTGATTCCAAAGATACTAAGATATCTTGTGGTGAGCTCTTCTCGCTACAATCCTCACGACGATATACGCCGGCGACCTTAAGCGACCAGAGCATCGTATGCGCTGCGTCCAAAACTCAAAGTTTGGTCGAAAAAATTAAATAAAAGATAGTATTCTTTAACTTAAAAAAAAGGCTAATACTAAAAGATAGATAATAAAATTATCTATAAGATAGTAAAAGTGTCGTTCAAATATTCTTGGTAAATTTTGTGTGATTATCAATGTTTTGTCCGCGTCACACGCAACTTCACGATTTAATTAAACTATTTAATATGAACTTAATCAAAAATTTTCACATACTAAATGGTTAAGAGAATGGTCTAGTTTAACATAATATCTATATTTTTTTTCAAATCATTTACACTACACATTTTGACGTGATTGTCAGTTTAAAATCTGCAAAAGTCGCTGGGTAGCGCCTTAAGCTTTTGACTGCCACTTCAAAAAATCAAAAACGTGTCCTTTACCCCAATCCTCACCTTTGAAAACTTAATGAAAATCAATTTTCAGTACGCAAAAAAATTGTCAAGATATTTATTTATTTATTAAAACTTTATGCACAAAATTTTAATAAACATTTTACAAAGGCTGACTTAATGCCATAAATAGTCGCCAAGGTTAAAAATTGTCGCATTATGATTCCGAAGTTATAGCTATATGTTGGTAAGGATTGTGGGGTGTCTCTACACAATCTTCACCTCAGTGCAACCAAACGACTGGGAGTATCGACTTGGTTTCAATTCCAAAAAAATGTCAAAAAGTAGTAGTTTGGCTATGCCAAATCTCGAAAATAGTCATTAATTGATTCCAGAGATATTGAGCTTTTCTCGCCACAATCCTTACGCGGACGAATCACTTTTTGAATTTGAATTTGGTGTCCAAAAATAGTCAGCAAATAGTGGCGTGTCGATCAGAAGCTTAAATATAAAGTTTTATTGCGTTTTTATAATTACCTTCATCATTCTTTCGTCGTTTTGATGCATGACCTGGAAAATAGAATTGTTTTATGTGGGGCTTATACATAGTGTTATTTTTAACAAACTAATAACCTCGGAAGACCTACCTATATTACTAAATAATAAACTTTATTTGTATAAATATTGAAACGTCAAAAATAAAATCAGCAGATCCATTCATTTATGTTCGTATAACTTGACAAATTGTAAGGTAAAAGCCTGATAGTTGCCACAGTTTTTGAAATTTCTGAAGCACGGAGAGGTCCCATAGACCTCGATAGATAAAAATAAAAAAAAACTTGAGAGGTGTCAAGGGACACCCGGATGGAACGAAGTTCCTTTCGATTAATTAGTGAAGGAAAGGTATTATTTTTTTTTTATAGTTATATGAGATATGAAGACTAAAGACTATAAAGACTAAAAAATAAACCCCCTAACCAATCCCCCTCCCTAACCTAACCCCCCTAACCAACCTCCCCTAACCACCACCCCTATCCTAACCCCCACGCCCTCCCCCTAACCAAACCCCCAACCCTCCTTAAAGTAATTATCTTGGTTTTACCCTATCGATCAGCTGTAGGTACTTATTCGTGTTTTCAGTTTTGTTACTCAGACCAATAAAAAACTTATTGGTCTGAGTTTTGTTAGTACAACAGTTAGTAATATAGTCTTGCGAGGTTATTAGTGGACTACAAATAACCCTGTTATAATAGTTACGCACATACCTTAATACAAGGCATAATGCTAACACTTCACATGGCGTATTTGTGCAAATTTTCGCCTTATTTGGATAATACAAAATCGACTTTATGTCAAAACCAAAATTTCTTCTGCATAACCGACATTCACGTGCACAAAAGGTAGTACAGTCCGCGAGGCGTAAGCTTTGCATTTGTGTGAATGTACATAGATTGTAGGTTGTAGGTGTGACGTCGGCCTAGAGCGCGACACGTCCCTTGCTTGGCTTAAACCGATTTATACTGCTTTTTCGCAACCGGCCCGAGGCCCGGTGCGTCCATCGCGTGGCGCAACTCTGCCGCGCACCTCCCGCACTTCACCTCTTGTACTGTTGCGTAAAGAAGTGTCTCTTTTAGGAACAGAAAGATTCATTATTATCCCAAACGACACATCAGACGAGAGTGAAAATGAAGATAAGTAATACAAATGATGAAGATGCAAGGTCCGGTGTAGAAGAATTATTATAATTTCTTTATGTTTGAATTTTATTTATTTATCACTAATAATAACATTTATTTTTAAAAGTTTTTTGTCGAGCTGCACTTTTGAATCACTCACACAAATGCAAAGCTCACCTTAGGCCTTGTGGACTGTAGTACCATAATTATATTATACTGACAGCTGACCGCCACTGCGACCGCCACCGCTTGTCTGAACGACGCATTTTACTTATTTAATGTTAAAAAAAGAGCTAGCAAGCAATACGTACCTCTAATTTTTTCGATTATGAGATAAACTGATTGAAGTACAAAAAGTGATCCAATGACACATAATAATATTATTGGCCATTTCCCACCACCTAAAAAAACAGTTTATAATTACACCGTGGTATAGACATCTTAAAAAGGTGATCCACTCAATGTATCCAACATAAAATAAAATAGAAAAATGTTTCTGACGGTCTGCAGTCCGTAAAAGTATCAAGCAAGAATTAAAATAAGGTAAACTGCTACATACTTATTGCTGCTTACTGCTACATAATATATAGGTACTAGTGCCCATTTTCACCAACCAAAACTAAATGCTTTCCTAACTAAGGTTCCCTTAAACTAAGGAGTACTCTAAATCAATTATGAAACCCTCAGATTATGAAACAAAAGGCAGATAGACGGCGTCGAACTCTGGAGTGAAGCCAAAAAGGAGCAAATACAAATTCAAAAGAATACCTACAATCTCGTGATTGTATTCGCATTTGAATTTGTATTTTTATTTGTTTTATTTTAACGATGCGGCGTACTGACTCGTGTCAGTACAGCACAAAGCGCGTTGTAGCTATTCGCTTTTGAATTTGTATTTGTATTTTTACTTGTTTTTTTTTAACGATGCGACGTACTGACTCGTGTCAATACAGCACGAAGCCCGTTGTAGCTATGAGCTTTTGAATTTGTATTTGCTTTTTGGCTTCACTCTCAGTGTTTCGCGCGGTCTATCTGCCTTTTGTTTCATAATCTGAGCTAAGAACATTTTGATTGCAATAGTAAGAAACACATTTTTACGCTAAGATGAATGAACTCTGATAAAAATGTCGCCCATATAGAGCGGCGGGCGGTCCGAACCTTGCGTTCCAAGGACGGCGCAGAATGGTCCGCACCACCCTTGGAAAACGTTACGCGTCATTCTTATTGAATAATGTTTTATATTTTTAATTATTCTAATGTTGTTAAATATGATATTTTTTTTATGTATGGTAAGTAGTCATTGGATACATGAAGTGGACTACTGTTGTAAGACGATTAAAAAGCCACGATGTATAATAATTATTGAGATAACTTGGTAGGCTAGTCTTAAAAACTATACACTTACCAATGCTTAAACTCGGTTCTTCTTCTGTAAAAAAAAAGGTAGATCAGCAAAAGTTTTGATTATACGCAGCTCGGTGATTTTAGGTCAGGTTAGTGTTCCGAGGTGGCGGTGCGTAGTGTTTATTTATTTATTTATACTTCATGCACAAAGGTACAAAGGCGGACTTAATGCCTTACGCATTCTCTACCAGTCAACCAAGGTTGTCGTGTCCACGTCTTGTAGTGTTCCACGCGCGCCCCTCTTAGACATCGCGGGGAGAGTCCGACACCTCAATCCCCCCCTAACCTGAGGAGGCCCGCTGAAGCTGGCACCAGTCGGGGATTGTGGAAGTATCTCCAGTTCCCGCGACCCCCTAGGTAGGTGTGAGATGGGACACAGGGATAGCTTTTAGTCAAGAAGAGTCTGAAAGACCATGCTATGCATGACAAAAAATAGGTTAGAAGTGAAAAGTGAGCATGACGTCCATTACACGTTAATTTTAACCCGTTTTTTGTATTCCCGTGGTAATTTAGGACTTTGACTTAATTATAATGCTAATGTAGCAGTCAGATAAGTAATAATAATAATATGTGGGGCCATTTCACACAGCAATAAAAGTCATTAATCCAACCAAAAAGTGCGGAAACTTAAGACTGCACCGAGCAAAATAATTCAAAACAATCGTCACTGTTAAAGTGATATAATCAATACTTTTACCGTAAAAAATAGGTAATGAATACCACAATTAATGTGTTAACAGATTATGGTTGACAAAAAAAGCTTTTTACAAAAAAGACAACCTCCTTCAAAAACTAAAAAGTGAAAAATAACTTTAGCACAGAACACACATTGACTTTAGTTTCGAAATTCAGTGGCTTTGTTCTGTTTGTTGTTTTGTATTGCCACCGACTTCCGAAACTAAAGTCAATGTGTGTTCTGTGCTAAAGTTATTTTTCACTTTTTAGTTTTTGAAAGCGGTTGTCTTTTTTGTAAAAGCTTTTTATTTTCCACTTTTTAGTACCTCCTTCTCATCCAAATCTGTTAATAAGAGTATGAAAGTTAACGGCTCAGTCGCAAAATGCCTACTTCGCAAAATGTCTATAGGTAGCAAAATGTCCCTTTCTCAGAATGTCCCTTTCGCAAAATGTCCCTTTCTCAAAATGTCCCTTTCGCAAAATGTCCCTTTCTCATAATGTCCCTTTCGCAAAATGTCCCGTTTTTCCAATTCTTCGGTATCAGTAAAATTTTGCAACCTTTAATTCAGATAGGTACCAAAAACTATAATAAAAGGCAATAAACCAAATCAACAAATTAGGCAGATACGAGTATTCAAATAAAAGTACACGTAAATGATTATGTTCGTTTACGTAAATCTTAAAATTATTTACCCAATTTTTTAAAATAACAACTGGCTAAATTTAAGTTTATTTATTGGCAATACTTTTAATAAAAAATACGAGGGTACTCAGAAAAAATATTCATAAAACTTATCACAGCATTAGTATTGTCATTTTTCACAGTGTTGTGTACGTAAATAACTTGATTGTTGGCTATAAAATGGAGCAAGAATTATTTTTATCGAAAAATCAAAAAAGGCATTACACCCTTATACGGTGAACATAGGTACAATATAAACAAAACTAATAAAAGTGGAAGTACTTTGTGGCGTTGCATAAATAGACAAGAGTGCACTGCCTCAATATCACTAGACAAAACAAGGAAAAGTATAACAAGGGAGACTGTACATACGTGTGAGTCAAATGATATAAAAAATGTAATTTATGCACATGTTGCATATTTGAAAAAGGACGACCTTAGACCAATTCAACAAATATTTGAAGAAAATGACGCAAAACTCCGCAAAAAGGTGCCAGATCAAAATGTACCTTTGTTTCATTCTCTTAAGGATACCTTATGTAGGTCGCGCAAATTATTTCTTAATACGGACAGACTACAACATACTAGTACTGATACAGCAAGTGTACCGGAGGTATTAGGAAAAAAATGTTTAGTTTGTGAAGACGGTGAAACCGAAAAAATTTTAATCTTTGCGACATCACTAGCAAAAAAAAAATTAAAAAGCCGGGGTCATACTATGCAGATGGTACATTTATGTGCGCTCCGCGACCGTTTTACCAAATGTATGTCTTACATAAGGACATAAATTCAACAAATAAATATACAAATATAGTACCGGTAATTTATACCATATTACCCAACAAAACACAAGAAACATACAAGCGACTTTTTTGGATATTGAAACAAAAATTGCGCATTAATATCAAAACCTTTAAGTGTGATTATGAAATCGCGCAAATTAATGCGGTAAGATCAGTATTTCCAGATGCAAACATAAGCGGCTGTTACCATCATTACAATGACGCTATTTGGAAGAAAGCTGAAAAAAAGGTACTGTTACGCACACGGGAAGGCCGAAATATTGCTAGAATGAGCGCTATGGTGCCATTAGTCCCAGCTAGCCTTATCCCTGCCACTTGGTGTTTCATTTTAAGTCAAACACCGGACAGTCGGGAAATGGATAGTTTTCGAAAGTATTATGAAAAACAGTGGTATCCAAAAATGTCAACTTCGTTGCTGAGTTGCACTGGTCAGCGTCATCGCACTACAAACGCTTTGGAAGGTTGGCATCGACGCAGGTCGGATACCAAAGAAACCAAGTTTATATATGTTTGTTTACAAATTAAGAAAAGAAAGCAGTTTTTGGGATCGGCGAATAAGACAAAGTCGTTTTAAAAATATTAAACAGAATAGACGTAATTTAGATATTTATTTAGACAAAAAATATAACTCGTTATTGGCCAAATTAGAAACTAACAATTTATCATTGCCACAATTTATTAAAAAGTAATTTTCTTACAACTATTGAAATAGTTATTTTTAATTTTTTTTATTTTTTAATGTGATTTGACAATTTGTTTGACTAAAAGGTAACCAAAATTGAGTTTTAAATATAAAACGCAATTGTTCAAATTAGAAAAAAAATCGCCATTGTCATAATATAAAAGAAAAATATTTTTATTCTTAGCAATTGCAATAGATGCTTTTATTTTTTGATTTTGTATAATTTGTTAATTTGATTATCTTATTGATTTGTTTTTTTTTCCTGTTGATTTAACATGAACAAACCGAAATAAATCTATCAAACTATTCAATGTGTATCCTTAATTGTAGTTTTTGGTATCTATATACATGCCTAACTGAACTTAAGATTTTACTGATACCGAACAAATTGGAAAAACGGGACATTTTGCGAAAGGGACATTATGAGAAAGGGACATTTTGCGAAAGGGACATTTTGCGAAAGCGACATTTTGCGAAAAGGACATTTTGCGAAAGCGACATTCTGAGAAAGGGACATTTTGCTACCTATAGACATTTTGCGAAGTAGGCATTTTGCGACTGAGCCCATACGTTGCGTATGATTCAAAACAGCGCGTCAATTAAAACAAAACGCGCTGATTATATCACTTTAACAGTGACCACTGTTTTGAATTATTTTGCTCGGTGCAGTTTTAAACGATAGAGAACGCTCGCCATACAAAACTGTCGCTAATATTGCTTCGGTCGTGTTTTATAATTTCAAAACCGCGTCAAGGGGTCGCCCCTTATCGCAATGCGTTTGTTTTGATCGTGATAGCGACACTGTTTTTACATATATTTTTTTTTGTATCGTTTTGAGATAGAACACATGACTATAAATATATATTGCCTGTGTATATATTCGGATATATATATTATACTATAATATAATATATTTTAAGATATTATATTATAATATATTCGGACAGCGGCGTCCGAATTTATTTTTTAAATAATTGTAGCATTTGTAGCAATCCGTGTACCGCCCAGCCTACAATGTAGTTGTAAAAAAAGCGGCCAAGTGCGAGTCGGACTCGCCCATGAAGGGTTCCGTAGCAGCAAGTAACATAATATAAAAGTTCTTGTAGTTCGTTGTAACTTTGATCGATGTTTTAATAGTAAATTGCGGTTTACGATTTATGACGTATTAAAAAAAACTACTTACTAGATCTCGTTCAAATCAATTTTCGGTGGAAGTTTACATGGTTATATACTTAGTCTGGCCATAAATACTGTTACAATTAGAAATAAGAAAGATATTACATTTGAATTTGGAATCTGTCATTTTTATACGATTGTTCATTGAGTTTTCTAACTTTGGCGCCAATACATTGTACAATATTTTGCGATATTAAAATGGAGTGGGGTGAGAAAGAGAACCGAATCGCTGTGATTGCATTAAACAAAGTTGGTATGGAGCCAAATGCAATTTTTAAAACTCTCCATACGCTTGGTATTAGTCAAATGTTTGTGTACCGGGCTATTAATAGGTACAATGAGACCTCCTCTATTTTTGACAGAAAAAGATCTGGCCGTCCACGTAGTGTTCGTACGAAAAAGGCAGGCAGTAAGGGAAAGAATTCGAAGAAATCCTGTTCGAAAGCAAAAGATTTTATCTCCTTTTACCACTTTGAAAGTGTCTCTCGCGCAAACTATTCAATTTAGAAAAAAATGATATTAGAAACCTCAATATCATTTTTGAAGACCTATTCATAGATACCACACACGTATGGGTTTGTTGAAAAAGAAATTTGAGTTTCAGTACTAAGTATGGAGAACCCCCAAAATGTATTGTTTTTTTTCTATTTTTGTGTGAAAATCTTAATGCGGTTCACAGAATACATCTACTTACCAAGTTTCAACAATATAGTTCTTATAGAATCGGAAAAAAGTGGCTGTGAAATACGGACGGACAGACAGACAGACATGACGAATCTATTAGGGTTCCGTTTTTTGCCATTTGGCTACGGAACCCTAAAAACGGATTTTAACGAAAGCAGCCGTTGTGTCATATTGTAGATAATATACAATATTATTTAAAAGATGTTAATTTTATACTACTTTTTGAATGATTATTGTATTTTTTTTTTCAAAATTATTATAATATTATAGTCTAACGCACGATACACGTTCACGAAGCAATTTATTACTGAAAGATGTAAAATAGTTTTGGTAGCGATTTGTCTCCACATAGTTATTATATTTTAAAGACTTTTCTATCTGACTATACTAAACAGCTTCTGTAATTTGATGGTGTTCGAATTGTTAGTGAAAAAAATATTGAAATTATAATGGTCAATTCGAATACTGTGTACAGTCGAACAAGCTATTTGGTATACAGGCAAAAATATTCATCTTTCTACTACAATAACAATATTTAATTTATTTGCTTTATATTGAGCATGTAGGTAGATACAAGGGATACCTACGTACTCGAGTTAAAAAAATAAAATAAAATAAAATATTGTGTGTGTAGTAGAAAGATGAATATTTTTGCCTGTATACCAAATAGCTTGTTCGACTGTACTAGTCTATCAGTAAGTATCGACTAAGCCCGTCACATACGTAGCTATAATATATTGCTATGAATTATATTAATATACTAGCTTCTGCCCGCGGCTTCGCCCGCGTGAAAAGAACGATTATCCCAAGGGAACTTATTACCGGGATAAAAAGTATCCTATATGTTAATTCAGGAAATGCTCTATGTATGTGCCAATTTTCATGCAAATCTGTTCAACGGTTTGCGCGTGATTGAGTAACAAACTTCCAAACATCTTCACAAACTTTCGCATTTATAATATTATATTTAATAGGATAGTAGGATATTATAGCTACGTCTGTGACGGGCTGTATTGCCGCGTTAGCCGACTGCTACCTTAGTATGATAATATTTATATACTTACGTTTAAGTAGGTTCTCAGGGGGAGACTCACCGTTAGATCCGCTATTTGTGTTTGATGATGGATGTTCTAAAAAACAAAAATAGAACTTAAGAACGTACTTAAGGCACCAGTTCAGTTATGGACTAAGATCTCAAAATTACCAGATCTATGATAGTCACATCATTAATTTCAATTAGACCATTATAAACCACCTTTGAGAGTAATCTACATTAAAAATTTAAACTAGTTGCCCCTTCCCAAAGGTAGTCTCGTATGGAGAAGAATCGGCAAAAATATTTTCAAACATTTTGTGTAAGTACAGGAATCATAGGTACAGTCTGGGGACATAAGTTCAGCAACACGTCAATGATCGTATTCGCCTGCACGGAGCTGTACGTATACATACATGTGTGAGTGATTTCAACGCAAACAATTACCCGTCATACAATATAAGTATGCGAAGGTGATAACGACGGGGGTAGCGTGTGGGGCCAATACTAGACAAAGATAAAAATATCGTTTTGTTTTCTTCATATTAGTGTCCGCACCGAGCCAATCCTAAACTGATGCCAAAATTTAGAAATATTATCAGTGTTCAAGTGGTAATGTGTAGCAATGTTTGACTTGCAAACGAGTGGCTGTGGGTTCAAATCTCACTCAGTTTGCTAGATCGTTTTTTTATTATTCTTATACTTTTTAGTATAAACAACATTTTTTTATATATTTAAATAAATATTATATAATATTATTATAATAATAAGTAATATTTATACACTTTATATAATATGAATATTGTATTTATTATTATAGATAAACATATATATACTTATACTTTTTAGTATAAACAACATTTTTTTATATATTTAAATAAATATTATATAATATTATTATAATAATAAGTAATATTTATACACTTTATATAATATGAATATTGTATTTATTATTATAGATAAACATATATATACTTACTTTATAAATATGTGATAAGTATTAATATTATTTATTTATAAATATTATATATTTCGTAATATACTTTAAACTTGATCCAATTACCTACTTTTTAAACAGAAAATTACCTAAAGGAATCAATAATAAAGGAATAGGTAATATTTTAGGTTGAAATAAAATAATGGTAGGTAATTTGAAGAAACATTTATTTATAGTATTACTAACTGACCCGGCTAACGTTGTTTTGCCATATAATTATAAAAAAGAAAAAAAAAGTAGCCTACGACCTATTCTCAGAGTTACCAAATATACAAAAAAAATTGGTGAAGCCGTTTCGGAGGAGTTAGATAACAAACACTATGGCACGAGATTTTTATAAATTAGATTAAATAAGTTTTAGACCAAAATTTGTTTTTAGTTTGTTGATATGAAAAAAAAACTTGAGAGGTGTCAAGGGACACCCGGATGGAACGAAGTTTCTTTCGATTAATTAGTGAAGGAATTGTAATAAAATTTTATTACAATTCCTTCACTAATTAATGTGATGCGTTAAAGTGAATTTAAGTGGCTTTAAGCCAGGGCAAAAAAAAGCGAGGAATGAAAAGTTATTATGGCTGCTTACATTGTAAGTAAGTAATTTTAAAGATAAACATTTTCTAACATGTTAGTATGTTAGTACAATGCGTAGTTATTTAGATAAAGACCAATAAATTATTTCTGCGCCATCTATTGGCCGTTCGTAATTCGATCTCGAAGAGCACAGTTGCGCCAATAACGTTAATAGATGGCTCTTAAATCAAATATACAAAAGTGTCGTGACAACTTTTCGTAAGAATTTTTTCCGTCTAGCCCCCTTTCACAACGCGCGATAAGGAACTTCGTTCCAAAAAAAATGTTCTTAGGCTTTTAACTTTATTGAGATTATAGCTTAATTATTCATTTTCTCAAAGAGAAAAGAAGATTGAAGCTTAACCCCAATCTAAACTCATAAACTAACCTACCAACAACTATTATATTACGACCAGCACATCCCCTGTCAAAACAGCATAAAATATTTAATATTTGGTATAACCTCCATTATTGTCAATGCAGCTAAGCAGACGTCGACGCATGGAGGCCACAATGTTTGCACATATATCTGTGCCACGTAAATTATCCCATAATTGAGTGCAATGGGATTTAAGCTGCTCAGGACATTTCTCATCTCGTGCTTCCCATCTTTGAACCATTAAACCCCATATATTTTCAATTGGGTTTAGATCAGGGGATCGTGCTGGCCACGGAATAACTTAAATTTCAACGTGCTTGCTAAATCACTCTTTTACAACACTGGCACGATGTATCGGGCAATTATCTTGGACAAAATAAAGTTCACTAAAGTCTTCCGAGGGGTAAACATTATGCACAGTAGGTAGCATTATATCATTTAAAACTTCAATGTAATTAGAGCTGTTGGCACGCGTAGGTTTAAATTCCAACTCGCCAGGCCCTTGAGCACTGATCCACCCCCACATATTCACACTTATTCTACCTGATTCTGTGTTTGGAATAATATTTTTCTCAGACCAGCGAGTATTATCTTTTCGCTATAAATGAAGTCTTCCTTTTTGGCAAGATTTAAAAGTCTTCTCGTCAGAAAAAACAGTCGTCTCCCAGTTAAAATCTAAATATTCTCGAGCAAAACGTAGTCGTTCCTCCTTGTGTTTTTGTGTCAAAAATGTTTTTTAGCTGGTTTCCGGTGATGTAAACCTTCAGCATGGAGTGCACGTCGAACAGTTCGCAAAGATGTATTAAATTGATCTGCAAACGTTCTAGTTGGAATGAAACCATTTGTTTCGTATTCGTCCACCATGAAACGTCGCTGAGTCGGGTTAATAAGCGGCGGCCTTCCACTTCTTACACGACTCTGCAGACTACCTTCTGCTTCAAACCTCTTTACCCAACGGCTCACAGTATTTCTCTGAAAAACGAAAACATTATTACACACTTGCACCTAGCGATTCATTTAATAAAGAAATCATACACCACATCTATCATCATAACTATAAAAGTTAAAAATAACTTACACATAAGCCGGTTTCAATTGAAATTTGAGAAATATTAAGCCCATTTTTACGCAAAGCGACAATATTTGCCCTGGCATCAATACTAATATTTGCTTGCATCTTGAATAAGGATAATCAAACAACACGCAAATCGCAATAATAACACAAACGCTCGAAACAAAGTTCACCAACCAACAACGTCGTAGTTAACTATTCTACTTTATTCAATTCAGTAGTTTATTTTGTTTCACATTCACCCTCATATTTACTATTTTTTGTTAAATAATAATTTCAACTAATACTTTAAGGAAACGCATTACTTCGAGTGTAACGATCTTACTTATCGTAGACATTGGAATTCATAATTAAACACAAAAAGTGTTATGTGTCACTGGGATTTGAACGTAGGCTACAACGACAACAACATCTTAACTCTGGCGTTAACCGCTGAGCCAAATGAACACTTTTTTTAAGGTTGAAATTAAATATCACTACGCCGCGCACCGTTGTGACATGAGAGGCTTGTCACTAAGGCAAATGATCATTATATCGTACTCTTTCTGACTACATAATGATGAAAGAGTGCGATATAAGAGATCGTGTCTGTGTGCAAAATGTTTGTTATAGAAAAAGGTCATAAGTGCGACTTGTTTTGATGCGATAGATTTGTGAAACTGCTCATCGATTTATGACCCATACTGTACATATACGTGAATTCGATGTTCCTTGCATAAAAACCACACTATTTTTTTGTATGACAAGTTAAGAAAAGACAGCTACCTACATAGATTTTCTAATGAAATCAATTGGTGAAACAAAAGTGTTTTCTTAGATTTCTCCTTACCATTACCTAATCAGGCGTTGTTTAGCTTGATACTAATGAAAACAGGAATGACTCCCCTTCGTGAGATACCTGGGCCAGGCGAGTATAGCATGGAGTTGTTCAAAGGGACAACCTACTTCTTGACAAACCCAAACTGCATGTAAATGGTTTATTTGAAATTAATGCTCTGACTTCGAAGGGTGATTAGGTTTTTAAGGATCGGCAACGCGCGTCTGATGCTTTTGGTCTTGTAGGCTGCGGTAAATGCTTACCGCCAGGCAGCCCTGTGTTCCACACAAGCAGTTTAAAAATACATGTATAAATGTAAGCAGGTAGGTACAGTCAGTAAAAGAGATAGGTATCCAGGGTCGTCACATATAGTTAAAGACTACTTAGAAACCGATTGATGTTTTTGAATAAAATTATATTAAATTAATAGAGAATAAACATTTCAATGATTTAATTAAATTTTCTTTCGAAAACATGATTACCTGCATACCTATCTCTTTTGCTGACTGTACCTACATAAATTCTCCAGGCAGAATTTCGGTCACGGCGGCCAATCTTAATGGCGATCAGCCAAGTACGCAGAAGATATTATAGTGCACAAGTGTGTGCGCAAACAGGTGCACTCCCTCTTCCCTCACTCTTATAGTCCGGTGGGACGGCAATATGACACGAACGGAGAGATCAGGCGCAGGACCAACGACTTTACATGCTTACCGAGGCACGAGGTTGTTACACTACCAACTTCCAAACTCTTGGCTCATCATCCTCATCAGCCGGAAGACGTCCACTGTTGAACAAAGGCCTTCCTCATAGAACGCCACAACGAGCGGAAATCCGCCGCTTGCAACCACCAGTTACCAGCGACCTTGACGATGCCGTCGGTCCATCTGGTGGGAGGCCTACCAACGCTGCGTCTTCCAGTTCGTGGTCGCCACTTGAGAACCTTTCTTCCCCATCGGTTATCAGTTCCTCGAGCGATGTGGCCTGCCAAATGCCACTTCAATTTGCATATTCTGAGAGCTGTCATCGGTGACCTTACTTCGTAACTCTTGTAGTCCTGTTTGCTACTGAGAAATTCTTAATAGAAAACCAAGACGACGACACGGTTGGCGCAGTGGTTGAGCGATTGACTGCTGCGCTGCATGTCGTGGGTTCGATTCCCGCACGGAACCAATATTTGTATGGCCTACAGATAGTTGTTCCGGGTCTGGCTGTTTGTGTATGCGAGTTTATATGTTTGTAAACGCACCCACGACACATGACTATTCCTAGTGTTGGGCAATATTTAAAAAAAAACGCACTGCCTGACTTGGTAACCGAACCCAGAACCAGCAGTCGCGTTAACGACAAAGAGACCAACGCGCAGTTATAAAAATACGAGTATATACGACCTTTTTACCTATAGTAACAAAAGTTTCACATGTTGACTTTTGCAACTTTTGTTGTAGCGACCACGGATTATAATTCATCCACAAGTTAAATGTGAATGTCCAATTGCCTCCATGATTTTTATTGACCATCTGCTTCTAAAATAAAACGGGAAGCAAATATTACTATGGAGTATAGAACCATACTGAGAGTACAGTTCGATTGAAAATGAATGGCTGTAAAGTACGCTACTGACTGCGCAGTACCTCGCCCCGCGCCCCCGCTGACACGTGACATTGTTACTGCGCAGCCACTCGACTCGTGTTCAGTGGGCTAATTCACGTGACTAAAGAAGTGCTGTTGCAGTGCAGTTGCAGTTAAGTTTCGATCAAAACAACTGTTTTCGTATTCTCTACCGCTGTCAGACACGCTCGCGTCAAGCTCGCGTTACGCGAGCGCAATAACGGCATTCTACTGTTGCGTGCGTGTCTTTGATGCGTGCTTCGGAACGTAACATGATTGGTATTCTACTATTCGTTTGACGTCTCAAAATTACAGTTAAAAAGCACTAAAATCTGTACTGCGATATTAATTTGATATTATAATAACGTCATATTCATTAAAATGTAATCGATCGATATTTTTTCTCTCATGTGGCTACACCATAAGTAAGTTTGGTTGTCGTACAGTTGACGTGTAATTCACGCGCAGCTTACGCGCAGTTCAAAGATTACAAGAATACCGTTTATCACTCAAACTTGAACTTAACTGCAACTGCACTACAACTTCATCGGTGCGTCATAAAATTACGTGAATTAACCCTCAGAGCACTATCTCTGTGTATGAAAAAGTGTCCGTTAAAATGTGCAACAAGTAGCGCTACAATCGCAACCGTATAAAAAAAATCTAACTTCAATAATTTAATTTGTCACAATTGCTACATTCATACCGTACCCTGTGCCTATGCTGGCGCCATTTTGGCGGGTTGTGAAACTGTTACTTGCTACCTCAGATTATGATTGTTTCATAATATGAGCCTGTTGCATATAGAACTGGACACTTTTTCAACTTTTCCTCCACATGTAATAGTGCTTACCAACACCCTTTCAAATAACAAAAGAATCATCAAATGAGATTAAGGCGCTACCCCGACCAAAAGTTCGTTGTTCTTCGTTATTCAGGGGCTATTAACTCATTAATTAAGAGAAACAAACTACCTACATCTAAAAGCATATAATTCCACGTTATTTTCTTTTTTGTGTACCCTATATACACCTAAATCTCCCTGTAAAAAAAATACTAAAATAATTAAAAACATGTATCGGCTAAAAACGGCTGTAAACGGCTAAAGTTGACGTGCTATTAGTAATGTGATGATTACATTAATTGATAGGTAACTTTAAAAACTTTATAAGTCAGGTTTTGTTTTATTTCAAAATATTGTTTCTCTTTTTTTATAACAAAAAAACCCAAAAAATTTGCGAATTTCGATTTGCGGCAAAGCGGAAATGTGTGGTCAAAGTTATTTGGTCAGGAAAGCGCCCTAAGTAACAAATTAATGTTGGAGATTGGAGATATTTATTAATTCACGATTATTTAATTTGATATCAAATATAACATTTAAAAAGTAACTTACTTGTGTGTATGTATAAATAAAAGTTTTTTTTGACATGTTTCCATTTGGTCCTATACTCCTTTCATAATTTATGGAAAACTTTTCCTCAAATCTATTCGAACGCTTATGTAACCAACTGAAATTATTTATAAAATCTGTTTAATATTAGTGTTTAGTTTCTGTTAATCAATATTAAAAAGATCTGAAGGTACACACACATGGGGTGGCCAACCTCATTAGACGCAGGATCTGGTTACTGAACAAAAAGCTTAAAGGTAAAAGTGAAGGCAACACTCTGAACAAATAAGTGAAACCAATTGTGGGCAGACGCTCTCTTTTTGAATGCATACATAAGATAAAGAAAACACATATCACTGTCTCGTTCTTATGTATGCATTCAGAAAGTGTCCATAGTTGGTTTCACTTAGGTATTTAGAGTGTTGCCTCCACTTTTATCTATAAGCTTCTTATTACTGACTAGACTCTGTTATCAATTAGGTAGAGAGGCCAGCATATCAATCTACAATAATCTGTCAAATTTCTTTAATACATTTTTAACTTTGTGACAAAAAAATAAGGTTAATATTCAATTGGGAACATTTGACAGTTTGGTATGGGTTGATGTGCTGGCGTCTGTACATTATCAGCTAACAAACTTCAGGACCTAACATCAAATCATTATTAAAACCTGACGAGCGGCTACGTCTACTTTTAACCGGTTAGAACTAGGTGCAGCCGCACACCGTCATGGGCACCCCGAGGTTCGGTTTGGTGGCTACACCTAAGTTTAACAAACTGGTACCAGCTACACCCACGATACAGGAGAAATTTCTAACGTGGGGCAAAGTTAAAAAAAAAAGATAAAAAAAAAGGAATTACATAGTACCTAGTTGCATTGAGTTGAGCTAGCATCTACGATTGACTAAACTAATAACTGCGATCGACTGGTTGGCTACCCCTGGTATACAGTGTGGACCAGTAATTTAAAGTCATATCTATGACGAGGACTGTGAGGTCGGATCCGCGTCGCGAGTAGGTATTTCCAAAAATGCTATTTATTTCATACTGCTCGCTCTGCCTCTCTCCGGGTGAACAATACAAATACAATATGCCCCTGCCCCCCGACCCGTATCGTGCGATAGAGAGAGAGTTGCAAGTCTAGGAGGCAATTACCGGTCAACTGCTGTAACATTGCCTACATGCCCAACATTGCCTACACTCCAAAAAGCTCAACTATTGCCGCTGAGAAATATATTTTGCCATATAGATAGCCAATTTGCTGTTAGTAATACCATACACAGCAAAAACATTTCTCAGCGGCAATAATTGAGCTTTTTGGAGTGTAGGCAATGTTGGGCGTGTAGGCAATGTTACAACAGTTGACGGTACCTACATTTCCGTTTTGTAATAAGGCCTTTGGCGATAACCTTTTTTCCCCCTCTAAACCGACACGAAATGAGTCAATAAAATTTTGGTTATTAGATTCAATACACTTTAATCTAGATCTGTACGTTTTCCTTTCTAATTAATTTAGTAAATTTTAATAAAAACACTCGAGGGAATTTTTAAGTCAAAAATGTAGATATTTAGATGACAATTACTTCTATAGTGCGCAATATTTCTTTAAAATAAAAACTTACCGACCTAGTTTTTCATTATAAGTAGGTAGGTATCTACAATATTTTCAAAAAATATGATTTTTGGACTAAGTTTACGGGGGGTAAAACGGTTTACTAGTTAAATAAACTCAGCTTAGTGGTGATTTTTTGAAAAATAAATAACAATCCCCACCAATACGTTATCGCTTTTTGTATAAAATTTACAGCCTTACAATCCTCGTTCTGTATTTGATGTATAAGTAGCAAGAAATTGGTATAATTAGGGATTTAATTAAATCACTAAGCAGTTTCAGTGAAATGATGAAATTAACAAGTCAGGACTAGCATAGCTCTATCATATTTTGTTAAAATCACTAAATTTATTCAAAGAAATGACCTAACAGAGTTGTTACCTATTGTATCTGCCGCGATTTGACCAAATCCCTTAGGGATTTGAAGAAATCACTACTTGTTCGTATTATTCAGCCTTATCAATTATATCGATGAATTTAAGATCAACAAGTGTAAACATCAATAACTGAATTTCGTATTATTTTTTCACATCACACATTTTTCACACTTTTGAAGGATTTGGGGTATGTACTTTTGAAGGATGTGTAGCGAAGGATGTGTCTGAAACTAATTACAGCGCAAGCTTAGTACAAGTCATAACAATGAAGCGATGTCATTGGTCATTATCACACACATCCGTCGCTACGCATTCTCGCACATCTCTGGTGTAAACGCAGCCTTAGATCGGTATAAGCATTCACATTCTTTTTATCACACCTTACCTACCTTATCATACCTACATTCTGAGCAAATAAATGAATATTCCATTCTGTTCCATTCTGCTCCATTCTGTTCCATTCTGTTCCATTCTGTTCCATTCTGTTCCATTCTGGTCCATTCTGTTCCATTCTGGTCCATTCTGTTCCATTCTGTTCCATTCTGTTCCATTCTGTTCCATTCTGTTCCATTCTGTTCCATTCTGTTCCATTCTGTTCCATTCTGTTCCATTCTGTTCCATTCTGTTCCATTCTGTTCCATTCTGTTCCATTCTGTTCCATTCTGTTCCATTCTGTTCCATTCTGTTCCATTCTGTTCCATTCTGTTCCATTCTGTTCCATTCTGTTCCATTCTGTTCCATTCTGTTCCATTCTGTTCCATTCTGTTCCATTCTGTTCCATTCTGTTCCATTCTGTTCCATTCTGTTCCATTCTGTTCCATTATATTTCATTCTATTTCATTCTATTTCATTCTATTTCATTCTATTCAATTCTATTCCATTATATTCCATTCTATTCCATTCTATTCCATTCTATTCCATTATATTCCATTCTATTCCATTCTATAACATTATATTCCAATCTATTCCATTATATTCCATTCTATTCCAACCCATTCTATTCCATTATATTTCAGATTCTGTTTCATTCTGTTCCATTCCATTCCATTCTATTATATTCTGTTCTATTCTACTTATTCTAATATTGTATTGTCGGCTACTCGGATAACTATGGTCGCTACGATACTAAAAAAATACTTACTCGGCATCAAATATGAAATAATCACTTTCTACTCTCAAAGTGAATTTGTTATGATTAACAAGAGTTAAGTTTCTTGCCACATTGCATTTTCCCTGATCTTTTTCTTTGATACTTATCTTGATTGTACTCGTATTATCTGTAAGAGAAAAATGTACCCGTTGTTCAATATTCTCCAAACCGAGTTTCGGACACGGCAGCCAATCTCAATCAACATTTTGCGAGTTCAACGTTTTGCAAATTCAACATCGTAGTCCAGAAGGCTAATTAGTACTGAGACCAACACACCAATCTACCCAATCTATAAGATTTATTTTAAAGGTTTTTCAACTTTATCACAAAAGGATAACGTTCATGTTGAGAAAATTTTACAGTTTGGGATAGTTTGATGTGCTGGCGCCTGTGCATCATACTTCTTATCCTACTACTCTCAGATTATGAAACAAAAGGCAGATAGATCGCGAAAAAAGCAAATATAAATTCAAAAACGAATATCTACAAAGCGCTTCGTGCTGTACTGACACGAGTCAGTTTAGCACGAAACGCCGCATCATTAAAAAAAAACAAATTGAAAATACAATCACCAGATTGTAGGTCTTCGCTTTTGAATTTGTATTTGCTGTTTTAGCTTCTATCTCAGTGTTCAGGGCGGTCTATCTGTCTTATATTTAATAATCTGAGCTACTACTAATATAAACACATGTGAAATTGTGAGGAAGGATAGATTGATAGATCAGATAGATGTTCGCTTAAATAATGGCTGAACTGAAAGACACACAATATGTAGATATATATCTTTTTTATTTCCTTTTTTTTTGAGCCGGGGTTTATCTTCATGGTAGTCCTCCGCTCTGGGGCGAGCGAAGGGGTCTGTCAGACTCTTACTTTCTAAAAACTACCCCGGTGTTCCATCTCACACCGTCGGGGGTCGCAAGAACTGACGACTGGCCCGCTTCTGCGGGCCTCCTGCGTCACCTGAAACTACTGGGAGTCGTGCCTCCTCCCGAGCCAGCGCTCGAGCACCGGCCGGACCGCCTCGATGGTGACTAGGAATTGGTTTTTAGGCGTGACAAACGGTCCCGCCATTTCGCCACCAAGACCTCGCGAAGGGTTCCCTATCCATTTGCATAAAATTTTAAGACCTAATATAACTTGGCATACTTTTGTTTCTCATAATTATATTTTCGCGTAACATTATTTACGCATAACAGCTTACGCAAATTTTTTTTTTTTTTTTTCTAATCATAATAAGTTATTAGGCATAACATTCTAAAGCATAAAATGATATTAAAATATATGTTTACCATACTAACCAAACAAACATACACCATGCATGCAGCAAGTATGCAGCATGCACGCAAGTATGCAGCAAGCATGCAGCATGCTAGCAAGGATGCAGAAAGCATGCAACAGCAGCAGAAAAGTATAAACGTAGAAAAGTAGAAACGTAGAAAAGTAGATAAGTAGAAAAGCAGAAAAGCAGAAAAGTGCAAAAGTATAAAAGTACAAAAGTATAAAGTATAAAAGTAGAAACGTAGAAAATAGAAACGTAAAAAATAGAAACGTATAAAAGTAGAAAAGCAGAAACGTAGAAATGTAGAAACGTAGAAAAGTAGAAACGTAGAAACAGAAAACGTAGAAACGTAGAAAAGTAGAAACAAAGAAAAGTAGAAACGAATTAAGCTAAGAAAAGTAGAAACTTAGAAAAGTAGAAACGTATAAACGTAGAAACGTATAAAAGTATAAAAGTAGAAAAACAGAAACGTAGCAACGTAGAAACGTAGAAAAGTAGAAAAGTAGAAATTAAGAAATGTAGAAACGTATAAAAGTAGAAAAGCAGAAAAGTAGAAACGTAGATGCGTAGAAACGTAAAAAAGTAGAAAAGGTATAAAAGTTCAGAAGTATAAAAGTATAAAATTATTAAAGTATAAAATTATGAAAGTATAAAAGCATTAAAGTATAAAAGTATTAAAGTACTTATGGGTAGATAGATAATGTAGTTATGTAGCCAATTTGCGAAATCATTTTCAGAATCGGACCAGTAGTTCAACAAACAATTAACATTAGCAGGGTAATATTGGCAGAAATAGACTATTTTAATGACTGTGATTTCTTTTACCATGGTAAATCCATTGATTAATCATTTGATTGTAGTCTGCTTATACCATTCAAATTTACCTTAAAGCAGTTTTTTTTAACTTATATAAAAACTTATATTCCATTCAGTACCATTTCAAGTTTTCTGACCAACTGACCGACTCCTTGATGATTCAAAAGTGCCTATAAATCGTTTAAGAAACATGTTATTTGAATTTGACCTTGACTTTGTACATTGTATACAAGAAATAAAAAAAATGAAATAAAAAAACCCGACTGCGTAAAAAGTGAACTTTAAATATTATAATAATAACCAAATTAAGAACGAACAAAGAACAACGAAGATAAGAACAAAGATAAGTAAAGAACTTAGAAATAAACAAGTCCTGTAGTCTAGAATTATGTTAAGTTATGTTGAATAACTATACCATTGTAATAAAAATCACGCCAAAAGCGATTTGATCAGTCGGGACCACAGATATAGATAGACCCTAGATAACGCAAGTATTACGATGTGTATGAAAACTAAGCGTGCCATTTTTTGCCTACCTAATATGACGTCACAATGTTTTGATTTTCTTAAATTTGGTATTACCAGGTTTTTATTTTAATTATATATATTATAATTATTTTAATCGATCAAGTGTCATAATAATGTTTATCCTTTGGTTAATAAATCATTTGGTTAGTGGGTGGCCTTAATGACATTAATTTTTATACAAAACAATAAACGTTTCTAAATTGTATTAAATGTTGCTTATGTCAAGTAACGATTATGTAATGTGTTACTTATAGAAACTAACGATTATAACATATGTTATTATGGCAACAAATTTTATGGCAAATGAAAGTTATGACTAATAAGTTGATAATTATGACAAACGTTATTAGTATAAATGATAATAGTGCAAGTAAATATTATGACGGGGGACGATTATGGAAAACAATAATAGTACAAATGATTTTATGGAAAACAAGACAATACCATAAAAACGACAGATTCCAAATTCAAATGTAATAGGTATCTTTCTTATTTTTAATTGTAACAGTATTTATGGCCAGACTAACTATATACTTAAAAAAAATGGGTGGTGGGTTTTTTTTAAAGTATATAATATTATTATTAACTATTACTTATATATCTGATATAAGCTGTTACTATAGGTTGGTTATTTGTATATAAATCAATAATAGCTACATAAATACTGAGACACTACCGTCCGTGCCTCGAAAAGCACGTACTATCGCGGACTTTTCCGCCTGCTTAGTTAAAAAAAAATTCCCTCGGCGCCTGCGAAGTCAACGGGGCGGGGTAGAGAGCGCTTCCATCTTTTGAATGCAAGCAAAAATGAACTTAGTGATGGTCAGGTAGGTGTGTCCACTATAGTACATAAAACAGATGGGCCCGGCTGACATTCGTGACACTTACACACGTGACACACTACTTTGACACTTTGACAGTCGTTGTGGGTAGTCAGAAGCCAGAAAGTCTGACAACCAGTCTTACCAAGGGGCATCGTGTTATGTTTTTGAATGAAATAAAATAAAATGTATAGAGAATAAATGGTTAATTAATTTAATTAATTTTCATTCGAAAACATTCATCGGTGTCTAAGTAAACTTCAACTATTTCCGACGACTTTAATTTGGTGACTACAAGGTGTACCTACATCACGGAACAGATAAATAGAGTTGGAATGGTAATGTGGGCGTGGCAAGCGCGCCACAATTATGACCTGACAATCATAACTCGACCGATTCATTCGTACACCGCGCTTAGTGTGCTTCGGTCCACTTCGGAGAAGAAATCTTTGCATTAAAATGCTGTATTGTGCCATAATAACTTGCAAAACAAAAAGTCAGACCTCAAGTACAGAGGGAGGAGGTATATCTTTTAATCGGTAAGTCGAAAATAACATTTAATTAAAATATATTATTCGTAAAAAGCTTAAAATATAATGATCATTATGAAATTTCAAATATAGACAACATTATTGCATTAAGTTACAAAAAGCATACATTGCCCAATGTTTACTCGCTTAATCATCGCAATGACCGAGTCCGCTTGCAATGTACTGCATGCATTGCATTCTCTACACTTCAACCATGGAGATTATAAGGTTTGCCATGATTGGCCAGCCTTGTCTATCGATAGTGAGGTGACCATGTGGTAAAATAAAATCATCGATAGAAAACTCGACTATATTTACGTTTGACAAAGATTATTTTTGAAATATCATATATTTAATTAATGATAGTATATTTTTAGTTAGACGTATATTTTGCATAGTAATCGCACTATAACCGTTGGAAAATAAATTGTGTCTCGCTATGGGCGCTTGACCAGTTCAATATTATATTAATCATTGAATGAATGTGACAGAATAATATAAAAGGGACATGTAGACCTGTCACCTACGAGTATTTACTATATTGTATTGTATTTAGAATTACAATTTAAATAAAATTCTATTTGACTTATGTATTAAATTATAAATTTTAGGTTTCCTAAAGTACCTAATGTCAGGGAGGGAACAATGGATAGACGTGATAGGTAGAGGAAACTGGATGCCTACAAATACAAGTACTATGTGCTCTAAACATTTTGCTGAAAATGATTTCATCATTTAAACATTATGCTATAGGTATGTAGGTAGGTATATGCTCAGCTGCATAGTGTGCGTTTTATATAAGACTTCAATTTTGTCTCATTTAGTTGAACAATGTGGGGAGGAATTTTATTGTAACATTTTAAATAGAACCCCTTGAAAGATTTATCTACTTTAGCCAGCCAACTTGGTTGATTTTTTGTGATTATTTGTCATTTATAAACGAAAAATAAAATGATTTATTGATTTTTATTTCACGTTTCATATTTCCCCATAAATTCAATAAACTCCATTTTTTTAAATACACAGCAGTTAAACGAACTTAGAATTTATCGGAAAAAGAATATCGGCTTTATCAAGCACTAGCGTAAATGACAAATTTTATTGTTTTTTGCTTGTGTGAGTGTCCAATGCCTACGGGAACTTGTGCTAGTGTGCAAACGAATAGCTGTCCTGCGATTTATGTGCGTGTGATTTGGTAGTGTGCGATATATTAATATACATAGTATTGCGTATGTATTAGAAATTAAAATAGTGGGAGTAAACGGCGACACTGGTTTTAATAACCTACCTACCTATGTTGGGGTCGGCAGCTGAATACCACTGTCTTACATGGAGCGACTGCCTATCTGACCTCCACAACCCAGCAACTGGTAAGACTGGCTGTCAGACTTTCTGGTTTCTGACCACCCATAATGACTAAATAGTTTGTATAAGTAGGTAATGTACACCAAGGAACAGATAAATAGAGTTGGAAAGGCCCTCGCTTTAATTTTGTATTAAAACCAGTGTCGCCGTTTACTCCCACTATTTTAATTTCTAATACATACGCAATACTATGTATATTAATATATCGCACACTACCAAATCACACGCACATAAATCGCAGGACAGCTATTCGTTTGCACACTAGCACAAGTTCCCGTAGGCATTGGACACTCAACAAGCAAAAAACAATAAAATTTGTCATTTACGCTAGTGCTTGATAAAGCCGATATTCTTTTTCTTTTTTTTTTTTATAGGTAGGTAGGTAGGTACCTACCTACCTATGTTGGGGTCGGCAGCTAAACAAACACATCATCATCTGCCTAGCCTTTTCAAAAGGAGGTCCTTTTGAAAAGGCTAGGCAGATGATGATGTGTTTGTTTTCTTTATGCGCTCGTGCTTGGCTCTTAGATAATATTATTGGGTTGATGGCTAACTATCAGGGACTACACTTATTTAGTGTTTGTTCATAGAAAACATTAGTTTAATATGGAGATGCATAGGTAAACGCATTCGTTCGCGTCTAAATTGATGGGATACAAAACTCTTGGTGTTCTATAGACGACTGAAAGCCAGAATCAACAGTGGCGACCACTAGAAAACAGTCGAGGCAATGAAGCTTGATGATTCAAGGAGAAACATTACAATTGTCTTGGATCCCGCAACAGAATTAATCAGAACAGAACAGCGGAGGAGAAAGAAAAAAACCGGACAAGTGCGAGTCGGACTCGCCCACCGAGGGTTCCATACATATTTGTAGGTACATATCCATACTTCTATACTAATCCACACTTTAATCTACTTCCTATCCTAAGTACTATCCTACTAATCCTATCCTATCCTACTAATATTATAAATGCGATAGTTTGTGAGGATGGATGGATGTTTGTTCCACTTTCACGCAAAAACGGCTTAACGGATTTTGATAAAACTTAACAGAAATATAGTTTACACATCAGAATAACACATGGGCTACAATTTATAAAGATTTTGTGTAATTTGGCCATAATATTACGATAAGTATCAAGTAAGTCGGAAAAATATCTGCCCTCTGAGAGTTATCTTGGCGTGCGCTGCCTATACCGTTGGAGTTACACGAAGATAATGTATTGTAGGATTGTTTGTCTTAAAAAGTTTTAAATAAAAGTCCGCGACAGCATATATCTACCTTTTATGTGAAAGCCATTATAGCCATTATTATGAGCCATAAATACTTTACATTTAAATTAAATATTTTTTTTATAATGCACATTTTAGAGTATTTAGCTCATTCTTATCAAAACATTTGTCGTTTTTAGTATTCAATGTAGATGCACTTTGTCTCTTACACTAAGTAATTTGGACAAATAGTAAAAAAAATATCACGATAAGATTGACTTGAACACTTACTTTAATTGGTTGTTTACGTTGGAATGCGCTAATAAAGGATTGCATTTTTATTTATTTCTGTATATACCGAGGTTGTATTTATAAATATTAAGTAAATAGGTTCATTTTTGTTTCAAATGAGGATCCCATACCCTGTGAACCCACGTATGGATCCATATCCGAGATAGATATTAGAGAGGTTAAACACGCTATGTCTAAAATGAAAAACAGAAAAGCTATTAGGCCTCATGTGATCCCTGTAGACCTTTGGAAAACCCTTGGCCCGATAGCCGTAGCTTGACTAACTAAGCTGATCATCATGAACACGAAGCGCATAGTCACTCCTTTTACCACCTTTTTATAAGAACAAGGATTATGTGGCACAATGTGAAAACTACAGGGACATAAAACTGACCTCACTTACGCTTAAGATATGGGAAAGAGTCATCAATAAACTTCGACAAATATTACAGAAATACCTCCAAATCAGTTTGGACCTTCACAGCATCACTGACGCTATACAAGCAATCAAGATTAAGATGGAAAAGTATAGATTTAACAAAAAAAGATCTACATCGGGAATACTACACCTGAAACCTACTTAGTAGAATCTACTTAGGGAGGACGACAATTCCCACCTTAGAGAAGTTTAAATACTTAGGCTCCATGTTCACACCCGATGCTAACGTCGACACCAATGTGACACACAGAATAAACGTAGCGTGGCAAAAATGTAGAATGTTGTGTGACCCACGAATTACCATACAGACCAAGGGAAAAACGTGTACAAAACGGCAGTTCGTCCCGCTCTACTCTATGGGTCCGAATGCTGGATAACAAAGAATTCACATGATCAAAACATACATACCAAAGAAATAAAGATGCTTAGATGGGTGAGAGGTGTGACCCGGCTAGACAGAATTCGTAATGAATATATACGAGGCAGCTTCAAAGTTGCTCCAATCGTGGACAAAGTTACTGAAAACCTGCTCCGTTGGTACGAACCAGTCAAAAGACGAAGCGAAGACTATGTGGTACAAATTGCGCTGAACCTACCAGAACAGAAAAGAGGTAAAGGCCGCCCGCTAGCGACTTGGTGGTCTAATATACCTAGAAGGAGACCTCAAGAAAGCCCAATTGCCAGAACCGACTTCCCAAGATCGTTCGAATTAACGCAGAAAAGTGGGTAAATCCAACTCATAAGTGGAAAGAAGAAACAGCAGGTATGTGTTGTTCGGGCGGGAAAGTAGCCATTCCTTCCATAGTAGAGCCAGTTGATCCTTTGAGAGAACGTTTCTCTAATGAAACCGATGAGTCTTGATGTTTACTAAGAAGTATAAAAAGTGCAATACGTTCTGCTTTGTAGCGGATAAAATTGTCTGAATGTCAGGATTTTGCCCGACCTTTGCAATAATATAATATATAATAATATATGTGGGGACATTTTCACACACGGCCATATGACCCCAAACTAGGGAAAACCTGTACTATGGGTGTCAGACAGCTGATATACATACACAAACACATTTTTTTTTTTGTAAATACTTACATATATAGGCAAACACAAGTGCTCATCACACAAATGTTTACCCTGGGCGGGAATCGAACCCGCAACACGCTGCGCAGCAGTCGATTGTTCAGCCACTGCGCCAACCGTGTCGTCAAATACAAGGACAAGTATACCGTCGAATCGGTTTTTTTATTCCCTACCATCATGTTAACCTCTAGACGCCCACTGCTGGGCACAGGTCTCCCTATCGCCGGTTCAAAACATATTATCGATAATTATCTATGTACTATATTCTAATCTTTTCAGTTTTTTTTTTTTTTTTGCTGCTACCGTACGAGAAGTGGAACCGCTATATATTAAGAGTAACCCTTTCCAAAAATAATAGCATGCATACTACTCCTTACCCGACATTATACAAATGAAAGTAACTTCTGTCTGTCTGTTTGCTTATCCGTGTGAATGCACATATTATGTTTTACGGCTAATCTGCTGAGCCTTTTGTGATAAAATTTAATATGGATAGTCTGGACCCTGGGGAATGATATAGGCTACTTTTTATATCAACAAACCGTGCGGGCGAAAGCTAATAATATTATAAATGCGTTTTTTGCGACATAAACGGCCGTATCTTTTTTTCACGTTAACATAGAGGGTTGATTTTACAGCATCAAGGGACCATAGACTTGAGTATATGGTTTTAATTTCAACTCGATACCTCTACGCGTTCCCGTATTTTTTTTTTTTCTGTAAGGGGGATGGGTGTTCCCTAAAGGGTCTTGACAGACAGACAGACGGACGACAAAGTGATCCTATAAGGGTTCCGTTTTTTCTTTTGAAGTACGGAACCCTAAAAACGTATTTTAAACTTGACTTCCCTGACTGGGGAGTGGGATTCTAACCTCGCTAAAACCACGCCTCTTGGCATAACATAGCGACCCTATTAACTTTAATTTAAGAACTGTATTTACTATCTATGTTACACAAATAAAAATGATTTGATTTGATTTGATGAACACATGGAGAGGGTTCGGTTTCCTCTACAAAGACCGCACCAGAACCCTGCGCAACACTGACCTACGCCTACTTATAAAATTGCTTAAACTCAAAAATACCCATTCGAAAAGTAACATTACTGACTTGCAGCATACCGATTGGGTAACCCATAATCTATCAATACCTATCTGAAATCGTTACAATTACCTACTTCGACAAATGGGGAAAATGGTGTCCCCTTGTTTCGCAGACAGAAATTTCATAGAATTTCGATTCCCAGAAAATGTTTCACATAATATTTAGTTCTCGTATTTTTATTTCGACTATTATTGTTTCAAAGACTATTTACTTCAATGAAAAATATTCCACAGAAACACAATTCAATAATTTCTAATCACATTTTTTTTTTTTTTTTATAATCACATCAAACTTAACAAACAGTAGAATTATTTTTTAACGAATATTGTTTGTTTGTTGTATTCTTCCATGGAATTTATTTCAACGAAAATGTATAGATATATTTTATGTAGCATAGATGTATAGTCTTGTCTACCCTACCCCTAGAGTGTAATTTAAATCTGCGTAGGCGTGAAGGGGCGAGGCGGCCCGCGAGCTGAGGAGCAGATGGTTTCAACGCCCGGCGCTGGTGAGCGTGAATACCATCTGCGACGATAAGCTCGCGTGGGACCGCCGGAGCCCCGCAACGCCAGAGCCGTGACAGAAACTATGCCTGCTGCATGTTGCTTGCTCGCTTACATACTGCATGCTTGCTTGCACGCTGCATGCTTGCTTGCACGCTGCATGCTTGCTTGCAAGCTGCATACTTGCTTGCACGCACACGCAGTAGGTTCGGTTTGAACTGAGACTCCCATTTTTGGGAATAAGTTTTATATTAAATAAAAAATATAAGGATAAAGAATATTTGATTTGTTATTCTATGATATTATTATTCTAACAATAAACTTTATGTGAAACAAAAATCAATGATTTAAAAATCTTGAAAGTAAGTATTCTGCGTATTGATTATTCTATGAAACGAAATTATTAGAAAAATTGTATGTGAAACGAAATTCTATAAAGCTATTAGCTATGAAACAATGTACAACCGGGGAAAATCTCGACGTAGGTTAGTTGATTTTGGGCAGTACCGATCTTAATTAAGTACATTATGATCACTATTTATTACCAACTAGCACTTTACCCGTGACTTCGTCCCCTGATGTTTCTTACAGAATCTTTTTTTTATAAAATATAGCCTAAAGCTTTCAGAAATAACATAAGTAGTTTCCTATTGGTGAAAGAATTGTTTAAATCGGATGGGTTATACCGGAGTTTACGCCCTACCTACATACAAAAAAAAATGACCTCTTTATAATCCATATTAATATTATAAATATGAAAGTAGGTAACTGTGTCTGTTACGCTTTCACGATGAAACGGCTGGATTAATTTTGATGAAATTTGGTATGAAGATAGCTTGAACCCCGGGAAAGGACATAGGCTTTTTAATTCGCGATTTCCTCTGCATCCGCGATAACCGACTTTCACGCGGACGAAGTCGCGGGCAAAGGCTGCATCTGTATAAATGAAGGATTTCTCTCACCTCCTCCTTTCACTAATAAACACATAGACATTAAAAACACGACAGAAATCAACATTTTCACCATTTATTTTCACCACAACATCTCACTGTCGCTCAACCAACACTAAACTAAAATAAAATTATGACTACCAAACCAAATTAACAGCAACAATTCTACAAAACGAATGTAGTTATTTGATTTTTCCTTAATTCAACTTATGTTTGTTGGGTAATTACGACGTAATGTATACAGGATAATATATGAATTAGGTACGATAGCCATTAGGTAGGTAATTTTTCCAAAATCACATCAATTCTAAATGTCTTGTAATAAAAATACTTTGAAGTTCTCTTAACAAGTTTATTAACAAAAACAAAGAAAACTTTCTGAATATTTACAGTCTCGTTATTAAATTAAAATAAATTATATTTTTTTACTAGCTTCTTCCCGCGACTTCGGCCATCTATATTACTGAATGCATTTGAATGTATACATTTTTTCTGTCTGTTGGTTCCAGCTAATCTCTAAAACGGCTGGACCGATTTTGACGTGACATTCACTGGCAGATAGCTGATACTACTTTACAGCTGCTACTTTTTTTTCGAGAAAAAATTAAGGGGCAGCGAAAAAAATTAACACCCCGCTGATAACCGACTGTCACGCAGACGAAGTCGCGGGCATTAGCTAGTATGTCATTAAACATTAAAACATATTCTATGACCCTCAGGGCCTCAAGTCTGCTATTACAATAGTGTCAGAATGGTCTATCATTGATTTCATAATTGTTGATTTTGACAAGTTTGGTAATCTAATAGTATAATGGCGCCATTATGACTTTCCAATGGTCAACCAATGACACTCCATTGAAAGAAATGATATAGAATGGTAATCTCGTACATAATGACAAATTAATGACTGACTTAGTTTACGAACTTCTTACTACTTCAGATTGCTTATAACACTTAAAAAATAATATGTAAAAATATATATAAATGAAATCTGGCATGAATAAATGTTAAAATTTGTTGACAATGTCATTATAACACAATTCTATTACGAGACCATTGACCGACCAATGATCGACCGTTATGGATTTAGCAGATTACGAACTTTTAGCAAAATGACAATGGGATCGTGTTGGAATGACGAAATTATACAAATAGCAGACTTGGCCCCCAGGGCCTCAAGTCTGCTATTACAGAATGGTCTATCATTGATTTCATAATTGTTGATTTTGACAAGTTTGGTAATCTACTAATATAATGGCGTCATTATGACTTTCCAATGGTCAACCACTGACAATCTCGTACAAAATGACAACTGAATGACTGACTTTAGGCGGTAATCTGCTAAAATTTTGACAGTTCATTTGATCAGTGACCTACCATTAGAACGTCATTGTGCAGTCATTGCTTTTATTTCGACCGACCAATGATTGACCATTATGAATTTAGCAGATTACGAACTTTTAGCAAAATGACAATGGGATCGTGTTGGAGTGACGAAATTATAAAAATAGCAGACTTAGCGCCCAGCAATGGTGAAGCTTTCTGTCAGTGAAAGTGTCTGCAGCGTCGAGCTTTAGGTTGTGTTACTTACAGAATAGCACCACAGATTTAATCGGACCAGTAAATTCCAGAGATTACCTGCCACATTCAAACTTACAAACTTTACTTCTTTATAATACTAGTACAGACAAAAATACATGGGCGGTAAAAAGTTAGGTGGTGAGTACCTAAACCTAAGTCCAAAGGAAGGCTTTTCTTTAGACCATCGAGTTTTTGTATTTTGAACCTTATTCTACCTGCAGTAACGTTTTAAATACAAAATTGACAACCGAGACTCGGTCCTAAAGTCAGTTTTAGCATTAAGAACTTAATAAAAAGTCGGAATAAAGTTCAAAATACAACAACTGCCTTGATGTTTTCAATCTTGCTACACTGTAGCAGACAAAATGCAAAACCGGCCAGATTCTGCAATATGGCTTGGCACGAACTGTGCGCGAGCAAGTAATAAAACGATCCCATTTTAAAACTCATCCATAAGAGCGCCTTTTCCCATCGGGCGAACTTCAACGCGAGCGTAATAGATTTATTTTTTCTTTCATTCCACGCAAGGTCCAAAACAAACGAGTGAGTGAGAACGCGATAACATCGCATGAAAATTGGCGCGCGGAAATTTCACAAAACTTGTTATAGGAAATACGTGTTATTGAAAAAGCCTTACAAGTTTTTTTGGTAAAAATGTTTGTAATTTAGAATCTCCATTACATGTGCAAGGTTTCTATGCCGCTGTTTTTTTTACTTTTTAATGTATGAGTGCATTATGAATGGCCAAAGTTCAGATAAAATTGTGCAAAAAAGCTGATTTTCGGATGTAGGTGTTTACTTGTTTCTCAAAAAAGTTGTTTTTCGTTACGTGTTAAAAATATTTGGCGGAAAATTTGTTATAACGCCGTAATGACGTACGAGCGTTTGTATGGGAAATATGACGGGGCGCTCTTAATATACCTTTCTACTTCATATCCTCATCCCTAAGTTGAACAATTTTCGGATTCTCAATAATTTCATCGATTCTATGTAATTCTTTAAGCGACACCTGCCCAGTGCCTCTCGCTATCGGTTTGGGTTGACTTGGGTCTGGTTTCCAACCGAGGAAGTTAATTATCTGGTATGTAGCTGGAACACCGCGCTCTTTTCGGTCTGGAATTTCCTGAAAACGTCAATTTGAATTAAATACCTAGTTCTGACGCGAAGCAGTGTTCCGGACTCCGGTTTGAAGGGTATGGGCATGGGTATTACATTTTTGAAAAGTGTGCTATTATACCACCAAAAAAAAACACAAAATTTTGATTCAATCGATAAGAGCTATAAAAATGCATCTAAATTTTTAATTTTTAATTTTTTTTTTTTCGGGCGTATAGTTTGACGAAAACACCTCGTAATAGACGCCAGTATGGCTCTGCGGAAATGACGTCAGTTCACTGTGTAACAAATGCACTGATATTAGATTTCGTTACAGATAAGTAACGAAATCTAATATCAGTGCATTAGTAATATGATAATTGTACATAATTTAAAAATAATTAAAATAATATTTTGTAATAGGTGTGACATGGTGGCTACTATTTCATGGTGTTAGAAAACAGATAAAAAAACTGCAAGCTTTGAATTGAATTTAAAAAAATATTTTGTTATTGTATGAACTAAAACTTACATTTTCCGACTGCTTTTTGCCTAAACTATCTCAATAATATATTTATAGATTTTTTTCTCTTGAATGTCCTATTACAGGCACATGACACATTTCAACTTTTTTCCTGGGATGGCTGGTATTGCAGATACCTAAAGGCAGCGGTAACCCCTTAAGAGCGCCCATCCCCATCGAACGAACTTCAACGCGAGCGTGATAGATTTTTTTTTTGTTTCAACCAACGCAATGCTCGTAAACAAAACGAGTGAGTGAGAACGCGATAACATCACAGGAAAATTGGCGCGCAGAAATTTCACAAAACTTGTTCCAGGACATACGTGTTTCTGAAAAAGCCTTACAAGATTTTGGTAAAAATGTTTGTAATTTAGCATCACCATTACATGTGCAAGGTTTCTATGACGCTGTTTTTTTTACTTTTTCAATGTATGAGTGCATTATGAACGGCCAAAGTTCAGATAAAATTGTGCAATAAAAGCTGATTTTCGGACGTGTTTATTGAATTTGTTTCTCAAAAAAGTTTATTTTTGGCTTCATACAAACCTAGATTTAAACCACAAGATACCTGTGTGTTAAAAATATTTGGAAAATAGTTTGTTATAACTCCGTAATCGCGTACGAGCGTTTGTATGGGAAATATGACGGGATGGGCGCTCTTAAGAGGATTGTGAAGCCGATACGCGGCGCGAGTAGGTATTTCCTGTCCTATCTGTTTCATACCGCTCGCTCTGGCTCCCTCCGGGTGAACAATACAAGTACAATTTGCCCCTGCCCCCGACCCGTATCGTGCGATACCGAGAGTCTTGGAGGCAATTACCTACATTTTCTTGTTGAAATATTGTTTTGGGCGATAACGTTCTTACCCCACTAAACCTTTACGAAATGAGACACCTTAATCTAGGTTTGTCTTTTTAAGTAACTCAGTATATGTATGTAATGTAGTAGTTTTTTCTAAGTATGGGGAACCCCCAAAATTTACTGTTTTTATTCTATTTTTGTGTGAAAATCTTAATGCGGTTCACAGAATACACCTACTTACCAAGTTTCAACAGTATAGTTCTTATAGTTTCGGAAAAAAGTGGCTGTGACATACGGGCGGACAGACAGACAGGACACATGACGACACAAGACGAATCTATAAGGTTCCGTTTTTTGCCATGTGGATACAGAACCCTAAAAACGGTATATGTTTTTGAAATCAGCGTGAGAAAATTAGGTATTCAGATTAAAAAAAAAAACATGCAACTGACATGCTGTTTTCCAGTGTAATAGATGGCGTCACATGTCCTTCGAATCATGATTGCATTATATTATTACAACCCGAATTGATTATCAAATTCTAAGGGCAAAAGGTAGTGAACATAATGAATACTTACTTTCCCATACATTTCATCGTAAATGCTAGCCGCGGCGAACATAACGTCTTTGGACAGTCGTAGTGGCCGGTTGTAAGCTGCGTTCCCTTCGCCCAACGCTCGAACGTCCCTCATCACTTCCCATATACTAGGATACCAGATTACTATTGAATCTACATCGACAGTTTGTAGAGTGAAACCGCTTCTGTAATTGTCATTTTATTTTTTTGTAATACAGTAGAGTAAAATATGGTAAAAACCCTAAAGAAAAAGAAAGAAAGAACAAATGTTTATTGACACAGACCATGTGCACACAAAAATAATAATTAAAAAAGGTTTTTCAATAACAAAAAACATTATTGTGTGGCCCACGGCTGTCAGACCACTTGTGCCTGACACTGGTTTTCTGACCCTACTGTTTGATCCGTCATTGTTGGCTACATGGCATTGTTGGATGGGTGATCCTCTCTCTCTCTTCATTAACCTTAAGATGCCCACTGCTGGACATGGGCTCCGTCAAGGGAGGTTCAGCCGTAATCGCCATGCTTGGCCGATGCATGTTGGCGATGGCCGATGGATGGGTGACCATGACCATCCATTTCATACCGACACCCTTCCGTACCTCAGAAAGCAAGGAAAGCCGGTCCCGGCTATCATTCGTAGATTTTTGATGGTAGCAATGGGTAGTCAGAAGCCAGAAACTCTGACAACCAGTTTTACCAAAGGATATCGTGTTACCCAGTAACTGGATTGTGCAGGTTAGATAGGAAGTCTTTAAGTCAAGAGTGAATAGGTTACTTCTAGGCAAGCGTGCTCCATCTTAGACCGCATCATCGCTTCCCATCAGGTGAGATAGTGGTCAAACGTATGCCTATAAAATGATTAAAAAAATATATATATATATACTAGCGGGCCCGGCAGACGTTGTCCTGCCCTGAAAATAATAAAACCGACTACAGTGCCACCTACCGGGTCCAATTGTGAATCTAAACCATTCTCGAATCCATTGGAACACACACAAAAACTTTCATCGAAATCGGTGCAGCCGTTTAGAAGGACTTCACTTTCATATACACGCACAGAAGATTTTTATATACAGGGTGTCCAGTAAATAGCACGACCTACTGCAGGGGGTGATAGCTTGGGTCAATACCTGCCAAAACAACGCAATATATGTTCAGCAAAATCTTACGGATTTACAGTTTTACAAAATTTACCGAAATATCGAAAAATCTCTACCTTGAAACAGATTTTTAAGCATCTCGTAATGAAAAATTCCTTTTCTAGTATTTTTTTTTTTGTGCATCTTATTCGTGAATAGTTACTTTACTCATTGATAAGTCTTTTTTTCTATCAAAAACAAAAATGTTTTCAAGAAATACAATTTTTTGTTCAAATTTTCACAGAACAATTTTCTTATCGTTTTAGTTTAACCTACAGTGGTGAACAAAAATCCGTAAGATTTTGCTGAACATATATTGTGTTGTTTTGGCAGGTATTGACCCAAGCTATCACCCCCTGCAGTATGTCGTGCTATTTACTGGACATCCTGTATAAGATAATAAGAGATCTGACGACACGGTTGGCGCAGTGGCTGAGCGATCGACTGCTGCGCAGCGTGTTGCGGGTTCGATTCCCGCCCAGGGTAAACATTTGTGTGATGAGCACTTGTGTTTGCCTTGTGTCTGGGTATTGTTTATCTATATATGTATGTATTTACAAAAAAAAAATGTATTTGTGTATGTATATCAGCTGTCTGACACCCATAGTACAGGGTCTCCCTAGTTTGGGGTCAGATGGCCGTGTGTGAAAATGTCCCCACATATTATTATATTTATTATATATTATTATTATAAAACACTGGTATTCAGCTGCATCTGGTTAGACTGGACGCTGGGCGCCAACAAAGTGGGGAAAAGGCTAGATAGATGATGATGAGTCTCACGCAGTAAGTAGTCCTCCAATGTCTCTAACCCTTGTGAAAGGTGACACGTGTGGTGATATCCCCCCGCTTCGCTCGCTCTCCGCCAATTGCAGAGCTTGACGCAGCTCCATAAGAGTGTCCGAACCGAACAAACATGCCATGAATACCTGTAGGAGAGAGGGAGATGGAAGGTTTTTTTTTATATCCTATAACTCTAGGGTATGAATGAGACCATATCAAAGAATCAACTGGCCTATGAAGTATATTTCATTCTTTTTTTTTCGTACATAATAATTCAACAAAGTCAAGACTGTAAAACACCCAAGTTACGTGAAATATGACAACGTCGCATTTTCTTAGCTTTAAATATGAATGATTGGTTTGAATAAAAATGAATTAAGTACTCGTATTTTTCAATGAAACTTAGATATACAGGGTGTCCGGTAATTAATGGATAACCTTGAAATGGCTTATAGTAGAAATAAGCCATTCAGAAAAAAATAAAAAATACAAAAAAAAATTACGGACAATATTGTATTCTAGTCGTAGGTAGTGTTCAACAAAGTAAATTAAGGTTTTTTTTTAATACTTATCTTAGGCACTACTTATGATAGATTTCTTTTCGTATTTTTCTCTGAATAAGTTCCGTTTTCTCCATAAGTTCTAGTATAAGCCATTTCAAGGTTATCCATTAATTACCGGACACCCTGTATACACACACTGATATCATCGGAACTATGCATTCTTTAACCACATATTCTAGGACTTTTTGAATCATTTTTAATTAAAGAATATAACTCTAGAGTTATGGGATATAAAAATATTAAAAAAAAAACTGGTTGTATAGGAACTATAGTTACAGCGTTCACCAAAAAAGCTTAAGCGAACAAAAGATTAAGAAGTAATACAATTGTTTCAGTCGTAGTTATAAAAGTAATGAAATTACTACTTACCCCGTCAGGTTTTAAGCATTTCATGATCTTATCGAAGCAGCCGGGTAGGTCATTCACCCAATGCAACACTAATGATGACACCAGAAGATCTACACTGTTATCTGGAAGCTAAACCAAATGTTATGTATTACTCTCATGGAGAAACGTATTGTCATCATCATCATCATATCGACCTTTAGACGCCCACTGCTGGGCATAGGTCTGCCCCAATGGGGGATTCAGCCATAATCGCCATACTTGACCGATGCATGTTGGCAATCGCAGTAGGAGTTATGGTACGGCCACCAAAAGAGATAAGTATCCATGTCGCCGGAAATAGTTGAAGTTTACTTAGAAACCGGTGGGTGTTTATGAATAAAATACAATGAATATAGAATAAACAGTTCAATGACTTAATTAAATTTCATTTGAAAGCCTCCATTGGTTGCTAAGAAATCTTCAACTATTCCCGACGACATGGATACTTATCTCTTTTGGTGACTGTACTCAGGAGGACGCTGCTGCCCATCCGCTGATCAATATCCCTCTGTGACCTTCTACACCCACGGGTAGAAATGGGGTGGTGCTATACGCGGCCGGCACCACACGGCACAAACGTATTGTAAATAATTATAATAAACTAGTACTTTCCTCGCGACTTGGCTCGCGTAAGTATTCTTACGGATATCTAATTTTTTCATAATAAATTAAAGCACTTAATCATAACGTAACTTTGAATATATTACTGCAATGTTCTGGCACCAGAGTGCAGCACTAGCATAGTCCGTAAACAGTTTATCGACGAGTCGTTCAAAGCGTGAAATTCTGCCTTTAATTGAGTTCAAAATTGGGAAGTGTGTTATATTATACAATAATGTATCAGTGCTGTGTATTTCGATGAAGAAATGAAGGGAATTATTCATTACCAAAAGAATTATTGGAAACTTTGGGAAGCAGCTAAAAATCACTAAAGTATATGTTCAGGTTAAGTACTCATGTGATTTAGTCGCATTTACAGAATAACGTTCACATTTATCATGTAAGACAACCAAATATTATTTTATTCTGAGCATAACTTAGAATCCACTTTCAAATGGTCGTAGGACGCCTTAATATGGTTAAAGTACAGTTAGGTAAGTAAGATTCATTAAAACTTTGATATATTTTCACAAAATACCTAGTTATTACAATTAATTAAGAATACGAGGATACGATTTACGAAATGTGCTAGTGGCGCCCTCTGCGCCGAGTTTCGCGTAATGTTCCCTATTGACGACACGGTTGCCGCAGTGGTTGAGCGATTGACTACGTGTCGCGGGTTGGATTCCCGCACGGAACAAATATTTGTATGGCCTACAGATAGTTGTTCCGGGTCTGGCTGTTTGTGTATGTGAGTTTCTGTGTTTGTAAACGAAACCATGACAGGAGAAATTTCGTGTGTGTCAGAATGGCCGGTTGCCTGTGGCTTTGGTCTATGAGAGTTGATTAGAAAATTGCTACATAATTGCTTATATTTGCTACATTTAATAAATAATTGCTACATACTATATATATCTAGAAATATTTTTTTTTTTTTGTACAGCCATCCTGACGTTTGGTTGGCTGGTCGCCTCCTAGTTTAAAGCCAAGCATGCAGAGTTTCCCGAAATGTATTGCGTCAATAATTGCTACATATTTGCTTCATTTATCTAATTTAGTTGTATCTTCAAACATATGTTAAATAAAGGATGTAGCAATTATTTTAATTATCCCAAGGAAAAGTGCCTGATAAAACAATAAAGGCAAATAGTTGCAGTGTGTCTTCAGTCAACGGTATTGCTACTTTAGGAGGCTATTTAAAACTATTTATTGATTGCAAAGCAAGTATATATAAGGCTTGTTTCACACGTACCACAACCACACCACATCGCAGCATCAAAAGGTGGTCAAGCAGTGGTTACGTGTGAATAGTGACGCTGCGGCTTTTTGTAGCTGCGTCACAGTAAAGAGATATCTTTACTGTGGCTGCGTTGTCGTACCGACAAAGTCCTCATCATCATCAACATCAACCTTAAGACGAACACTGTTGGGCAAAGGTCTCCCCCAAGGGGGGGTTCAGCCGTAATCGGCATGCTTGGCCGATGCATGTTGGCGATCGCAGTAGGTGTTACGGTGTTCAGCAGGACGCTGCTGCCCATCCTCTGGACAATATCCCTTTGTCGCTTTCTACGACACCCACGGGTAGGGTAGAAATGGGGTGGTGCTATTCGCGGCCAGCACCACACGGCCGACGATCGACAAAGTGGTCAATGTGAATTAAACTATTAATTTTTATAAAAAAACTAGCTTTCGCCCGCGACTTCGTCCGCGTGAATGTCGGTTATCGCGGATGCAGACGAAGTCACGGATTAAAAAGTAGCCTATGTCCTTACCCAGGGTTTAAGCTATCTTCATACAAAATTTCATCACAATCGGTTCAACCGTTTCATCGTGAAAGCGTAACGGACAGAGTTACTTTCGCATTTATAATGTTAAAATATTTGGAAGTATGCATAGTGCAACTCCCAACTACGTGTTTTTGTTGTGGTTGTGGTGTGGATGTCGTGAGATTGTGGTACGTCTGAATAGGCCCTATATCTAATCTACAGTTATTAGTAAATTGATTAGGTATACAGGGTTAAAGCCCGTCACATACGTAGCTATAATATAATAATATATTTTCGCCTTTATTACGTCTGTGATCGTTGTTTGTTTCACATCTTTGAAATTTATATTAATATGCCTTGCTATATCTGTCCACATATTTTGGTGACATAGTAAAAATATATATTATAGCTGATCGTAATATGCCTTACGTCTGATGTATATTAATATATATTATAGCTATGTCTGTGACGGACTTAACTTTTTGACCGCCATGTCAAAAAAACAAAATCGTGCCCTCAACATCAAGCTAAGTTACATACTCTATGGAATTACCTACGTATAGAAGTCTGTCATGTATTCGTGACCATGACGTCCTGGGCACATTTTGGTTTGTCATCTACATATGACTGGTGGTAAAAAGTTTAAAAGAAAGTGTTATTTTTAGAGAAAAATCAAGTCTTGGAACTATCAGTTAATGGAGTAAACCTACATCAATATTCTCTTCATCCATTATTCGTTTGTCAAACTTTACTCCGTCTCCTACTATTGCCTTGTCAAGGTGCGTTTGAGAAGTGTCACATAAAGTCACTTTTTCTACGCTGTCCGGGAAGAAGTGACGAGACACGTAACCACGACTTGCACCTGAAATATAATTTTAAAGCTTTTGACAAACTAGATTGGATACATAGGACCGAAAGAGTGATGATAGAAAACAAAGAGAGTTGTTATGTTTCTCTAGTCTGCATTGTTTCACTGCTAGATTGGCCGTTGTATGTGTCTCAACTGCATTACTCTATAAAGGTTGAGGAGATTGTAGAGTATATCAGAATCAAGTCGTTACTCTGTGGGTCGAGCCATTGGCCTCAAGCCACAATGTGAACTTAAGTAAACTTTCCCTAAGTATTACATATAAGTTTATAAGTATTTTATTTATATTTGTGTATTGTATTTCTACAGGCCTTAGCTGCCTGATTCAGAGAAACAATTTAAGGCCCGCATTCCAAGCAAGTTTTTGTTTCATATAATCATTTTATTTGTTTAAAAAAAAAAAACTTATTGGCATAAAATCTCTTATGACTTAATATCTTCAGACCAAATAAAAAATGAACCTAATTAATGTTTCATCATTATGCTTAATACTAGCTTCTGCCCGCAGCTTCGCCCGCGTAAAAATAACGATTATCCCAAGGGAACACATTACCGGGATAAAAAGTATCCTATGTGTTAATCCAGGAAATGGTCTACCTAGGTGCCAATTTTCATTCAAATCTGTTCAGCGGTTTACAAGTGATTGAGTAACAAACATCCAAACATCTTCACAAACTTTCACATTTATAATATTAGTAGGAAGTAGGATTGACAAGTAGTTAGTCAATTAATCTCTACTTTATTGGTGAGGTGTAGTTTATTTGTAAATTTGCATGTGTGTTTAGGCATGGAGCAAACTGTAGTTTTGCTGTATTGTTTACAGTGCTATTTTTTGTTTTTTAATTTGGTCCGAGTTAATGCCTGAGTCAATAAATTAACGGCCAATGGAAGGTTCTGTCCTGACAATGAACCAGGGTCTCAAGTCTGCTATTACAATAGTGCCAGACTGGTCTATCATTGATTTCATAATAAAATTGTTGATTTTGACAAGTTTGGTAATCTACTAGTATAATGGCGTCATTATGACTTTCCAATGGTCAACCACTGACACGCCATTGAAAGAAATGATAAAGGGTAATCTCGTACAAAATGACAACTGAATGACTGACTTAAGCGGTAATCTGCTAAAATTTTGACAGTTTTTTTGATCCGTGACCTACCATTGTGCAGTCATTGCTTTTAATTCGACCAACCAATGATATTACGAACTTTTAGCAAAATGACAATGGGATCGTGTTGGAATGGCGAAATTATGAAAATAGCAGACTTGGGCACCTGGTAATTTGCATAATAAAATAAATTAGATAAGCAACTCTATCTCAAACATTTGTTTTAAAACTAATAAATAGTTTAAATATCATATTGACCATAGATTTTAATGTGATAGAGCCATGAAAAAGGCCTAGAATATGCAGTAGGGTCTCGTTAATCCGGACTCCCGCTTGTTCGGTGATCGCTGTAATCCGGCCGGGCAATAGGGTTCCGGGAGATGGATGTAGGTGCGGGCTGCCATGAGCCAATCGTCAGTCTTTTGTTCATCACCTTCCGTCTACAGTGTCAATTTAGCGCGCTCGCTAACATCATGGCGCCGCGCCGCCCGCCGCCACGTAAACACTCAACATTAACATTAAAAGACAAATTGTGGACTATAGAAATGTTAAATAAACATGTGTTTTATTATCATTAAATATGGCATACTATAATCCGGACGCCTCGATAATCCGCAAAGGATCTTGTTTTTGCCTCTCCGGATTAACGAGGCCCTACTGTAGTGTTTTTTGGCAAATACATGTACGTGTAGTACTGAATTAACTTACCAAGCTCAACAGCATTTTTAAACACACGTTTTATATCTAAAACTCTGTCAGCGGTTCTGTATCCCACCTCCTCTTTAATATACTCTGATAGGTGATAATCATCCCTCCTTGCCGACCTCTCCCTTTGTAAAGCCTTCGCGTTCCTATCAAATATATTCATAGCACGATACACAGACGTAGCAGTCTTCTGTTTTGCAGCTTTTGACGAATTCTTTCTAATCAAAACATGAACATGGTTACGTAAATATTTTGACTCATTTCTCGTTATGTGGAGCCTGGAAAGGCAGTTCAGGAGTTGCGTTTGTGACATCTTTTTAATACATAAATATGTTAGTAAGGATTATTTTACATATCAGCACATTATTTAATTTTATTCGCAAAATGCATCTAAGATTTGAGGTTATGTTTTTAATCCTCTCTGATCGTTTCGCTTGACAGTTGACATTGACAGTTGACAGAACTGAAGTAGGGATGTAAAAATAATCGAAGGAAATAATCGATTTAAAAACTTTTTTTTTTTTAATCGTTTCTTAAGTAAAATTTGATTTTAATACGTGATTTTATTTCTATGAATAATTTATTAATAATCTTTTTTTTTTTACAATAATTCAATCAATTATTATCGATTTTCCATCTGCAACCCTCCGACATTAAGTTTGGTCTTTTGGTCATTTAATCAAACATTTACTAGATGGAGTCAACGAACTGTACTATTTTACCGATATTTGGTTGTTATGTCATTCATTTTTCGTTAGTGAAAGCTTGGTGGTCTATTGAAGAAAACCGAGAAACTTAGCATTACCCAATGTCAATAACTTTGGCCACTGATGATGTCAATAATTATGACATTTGGGAAACCCACAACAAACTGCTGTTGGAGACTTTGACAACAAGTCAAAGCCACAGTCACACATCCGCCGAATTTAGCTTGTGCATAGCTGCGCCTCTAATAGAATTTAAAGGAAGACGCTTTTAAATCCTGGAGAAGGGAGCTTATCCTCAACTCAAACAGTTGACGTGTAAACATCTATTGGGACCGGCTTCTTCGGCTCCAGCAGAGAGATTGTTCTCGAAAGCTGGCGCCATGTTAACATAGACCAGGAGCCGATTATTATCCAAACGCTTACCTAAGCTGTTATTCCTGAACTCTTTGCCTACGGATTTCTAGTTATTTTTTTTTTTGAATAATTTAATTGTTTATTTATGTGAAAAACATTTTAATTTGAACCTTATATAATTTGATTGTTCTAAAACTTTAATTTGTGTTGATTATATAAGAACTTACTATTTCTGTTGTTAATTTTTAATTAATAAATCTATTGATCTTTAGGTCGTTTATTTTGAAATTAATTGACAAATGAGGAAAAAAACGATTAATATTACAAAATCGATTATTTTCCTAAGAAAAGTCGAGTATTTATTAATAGATTTCATCCAAAAAAACGATTAATTAAAAATTGTATTTTATGTACAATGTCACATCCCTAGACTGAGGCCTAGGCCACAGAATACTTAATAGTACTACGTACAGAAGGGACACTCCCTTCCCCGCGCTACATCAGATACCGCACCCTCACCCCGCACTAAAAGGGGCTAACCGTCGACTCTTTAGCCAGGGCGCTCAAAATCGTAAGAACTGCAGCGCTGATACCAACATTACCAGCTATTAATATTGCTCTCTCTCTTTATTGTCTTAGTTATGTACTTATGTCCCTTTCTTTCACGTTCTATTCATTCTTGGAATTGAAAAGTACCCTACGCACTAACCTTGTCGCGTCGTAAAAAATTGCGTTGCCGCGTAATGGTACACGGCGATCGTGAATTCCATATTTTGTAATTAGGTAGGTAGGTACCTTAATTTACCATTATTGATGAATAAATAAACCTCTTTACATAATAAATATTATAATATTACTTTTAACTCATTACAATTCCGAGTATTCAAAATCAAATATCATTTATTTTATTTCTTTAAGAAATAAATAATTGAACGCTCGGACAAGATCACTTCATAATAATGCTCGAAACGTTCGGGTAGTTCCGTCGTCGTTCGGTTCACCCGACGCAAAGCGCTGTCGCGCCATTTTGTACGCCACGACATCCAACTGATTCAACCCTACTAAAATTCACGCACACATTTGCACGTGTACAGACGTCATTTGGTTTTGTAGTAGTAATAGGTAATTATTTTGCAAGTTTTGTATGAAGTGTCCATGAAGATATAGGTATAAATGGAGCCAACACTTAGAACTAAATCTTGAAACCAACTGTGGGCTGATGCTCTCTTTCTGAATGCATACATAAGAACGAAACAGTGATATGTGTTTTCTTTATCTTATGTATGCATTCAGAAAGAGAGCGTCTGCCCACAGTTAGCTTCACTTAGGTATTTAGAGTGTTGCCTCCACTTTTATCTCTAAGCTTCTTGGAAGTGTCCGAGGTGTGCCTAGGCCTCAATCAGACTGAATGCGAATCGTTCGGAATCATAAATATATTGTACTCTTTGATCAGATTCACGTCATCCGTGATTTTTTTCGGGAATTTTGTTACAATCTCACTCTGTGACACAGAGTACAATATAATAAGATTATTAGGTATAGAGTTGCTACTCGATTCCCTAGCACAGCGACATCTTTCGGGAAGTTGTCAAACTACTAATCTATACTATGTACTTATTAGAACGTAGTGATTATATTATGCTCTTTCGTATAGACATAGTATTGTTAGCTGAACTTATTATTTTTGATAGTGAGGGTACCTGAGTGCTATAAAAGCGCGCGCTCGATCTGACTGAGCCCTCCCCATCATGACTTACGCCTGTGCTGTATTCGCACACGCAAAACCATCTAGTATTTGTAACAAACAATGACGACATCATGAATGGATACTGTGACTGATATACACTAGCGCCCCCTGTTATCGCGTGGCGGAAGCAGAGGAGGTTTATTTGTGATATTCACCACTAGAGGGCGCCAGCTTCAATGAACGGCTTACGCATAAGTATCGATTAACTGCTCGCTTCTCGACACAGGAGGCGCTGTTTTATCAATGAGTTATTGTAATATCATGAATGAATGTCGTAGTAGTCGCCTCTCGACACTAGAGGCAGCACTGTACAAACTGTTCGAATATTCTAGTAAGTTCTGGAACCGGATGTTGATTGTAAACTTCCGCCCACATTTCAATTGTAGCTGTCTGTTCTCTTCCAGATACGAAAGAGTGCACTAGTCCTGTAAGTCTTAACCGCGTTTTTAGATATAATTGTTGAACTGCAGCCATCCTTGCCCGAAATTAGTGAATGTAATAGTTTTAAAACCTGTGGATTTACCGACAATAAATCGTGTAGTAGTGTTTCCGTGTTTTTCATTCATTGCTACTAGATTAGTCCTCTGTCCTCAACAGTGGTCCTTCGAGCCGGATTGCATCAGTGGTCCTCGCGAGCCGTATTCGGGCAGGTATAGCTTGGTTTAATCTTACGCGAAGTGGTAGTGTGGTGATACAATACCGTCGACATGGTGAAAACACGCGGTAGGCATGAACCCGCCACAGCGGCCACGGAAGGGGACGAGTCCGCCTCCATGGAATTGGCGACAGCGGTGGGACCGACAGACCCGCCCAACTATTCCATCACAGAGTCGGACCAGACCCAACCTCACAGCCCTGGGGCGACGACACCTCCACACGGACAACCACGAGGCGAGACGAAAACCGATAGGAAGGTGTTGGCGCGAGCGAAATTGGAACTCGCCGCCGCTAGGTTAGCACTCTTGGAAGCAGAATCAGCAGACGAAGAATTATTGGAGGGAAGCTCGACTGCGACATCGAAACGTCAGACGGACGTCGCAGACACGCTCAGTAAACACCGCGACCACATCCGCCCGCCGCAGTCACAACCCATGACGTCAAACGACGCACCGCCGCCCTCGCCGCAACGTAGCGACGAGAGGAGCCTGCTGCAAGGACTGACTCAGGCATTGTTAGAGGTAGCGCGGGGCAAACCCGCTGCCGGCAGGTATGAATTTGATTTACCTATCTATAGTGGCCACCCCGGCGAATGGCTGCATTTTAAAGCAGCGTATAAGGAGTCTGCGTCAGCTCACACAGAGGCAGGGAACTTGGCCCGTCTTAGAAAATCCCTGAGAGGGACAGCGTTAGAGGCAGTTAAATGCCTATTTCTAGGATCTTCGGCCGATCAAATTATGCAAAGGTTAGAATCTCGATTTGGACGACCCAACGCATTAATAACCTACGAATTAAATAAATTACGTCAGTTACCTAAAGTATCAGACAACCCTACAGATATATGTGTGTTTGCGTCGAAGGTCACAAACGCAATTGCCGCGGTGCAAGCTCTAAATAAAACAGAATATTTATATAGCCCGGAGATGATTTGCGCAATTTCAGAAAAGTTGTCAGTTACGCTAAGGAGCCGGTGGTACGATTATGAGATGGCTGCGGGTGACGCAGAGCCCGGCCTAGTGGTGTTGGGACGATTTCTCGACAGAGAGGCCGATCTCAATGCGCGTCACGCCTCAGCTGAGGGGGAACATAGACGAGACCGTTCACAACGACCGGCTCACAAAACATTTAAAATAGCAGAGACCGATAAAACACCGTGTGTGATATGCAACGGCAATTGTAGTAGCGTGGCTATATGTTCTAATTTTAGGAAAATGTTGATAACTGACAGATGGGAAACCGCACGTAAAAATAAATTATGTTTCAGGTGCCTAAACCGACGGACGTGGAAGCATAGATGCAGAACCAAGCAGTGTGAAGTGCAAGACTGCGAGTATTATCATCACAGGCTACTGCACAGTGACAGTAGACGGGGAATGTGTACCGCAAACGACCCAGAAGAGCGTCCTCGTGTCACAGTGACCGGGCACGTAGCGTCGCGGGACGACTCAGCGCCAGGAGGTGACATCGCGCTGCACACGGTCGTCAATAATACGAGCACGCCGCGCACGTACAACCAAGTTTTGCTGAAAGTAGTGCCAGTGACACTATCGGGACCAAACGGTAAAGTAGACACATTTGCTTTGTTGGATGATGGATCGACAATAACTCTACTTACTAGTGACGTCGCGCAGCAGATAGGCGCAGAAGGTTCAAACGAGCCATTTTACATCGAGGCCGTAGCAGGAGCGCGCATTGACGCTACGAACTCGCAACGAGTCAAGGTAAATATACGGGGAAAATACACAAACAAAGGTATTGACATCGAAGCCAGAACCATCGACAGACTTGAATTATCAGGCCAGTCGATACGCGCAAATGACCTGGCAGGCTACGAGCACCTGACACCTATAGTCGAGCAGCTAGCATATGAGACTGGCGTACCAACTGTCTTGATAGGCCAAGACAACTGGGCACTCCTGCTCGCCTCTGAAGCTCGAGTAGGTACAAAGGATCAACCAGTAGCGTCACGCACACCGCTCGGCTGGATTTTACATGGTAAAACCTGCAGCCTGAAAAAAGTACATGTATTACCACAGATTGGAGAACGCTGCGGTCATGTAAGTACAGACGAATCTATAGATAGGCTCATACAAGAACATTTTAGCCTGGAATCATTAGGCGTGCAGCCACGTCGCCCGCAAGCAGACCCAGAGGTGAGAGCATTAAAAATACTAGAGGAAACTACACGCGTTCTGCCTGAAGGCGGTTACGAGACTGGCTTATTATGGAAGAATGAAGGTAGGTGTTTTCCAGACAACTACGCTTCCGCGCTCAGTCGACTACAAAGCACTGAATCCCGTTTACGCAAAGACCAAACTCTGAAACAAAAATATTCAGAGCAGATGAAGGCGCTGATATTAAATGGGTATGCAGAACTAGCACCGCCAACGCCATCTAGCGGGTACAAGTGGTACTTACCACATTTTCCAGTAATGAATCCATCTAAACAGGGTAAGGTCAGAATTGTGTATGACGCAGCAGCACGCACGCATGGAGTGTGCCTCAATGATTATCTTCTGACTGGTCCTGATCTCCTACAATCACTCCTTGGCGTGTTAATGCGATTCAGACAAAAACCTGTCGCCGTTTCAGCAGACATAAAAGATATGTTTCTACGCATAATGGTGAGAGTGGAAGACAGAGATGCACTTCGTTTTCTATGGCGCGATGATACGACCTTAACGCCCATCGAATATAGAATGAAAACGGTATTGTTTGGCGCGACCTCTTCCCCGTGCACTGCGATTTACGTAAAAAACCATAATGCACATGTTCATGAAGCTGACTACCCCGAGGCAGTGAACTCTATAGTACGGAATCATTATATGGATGATTTATTACAGAGCTTCGACAACGCAGAAGAAGCGAACCGAGTGTCTAAAGCAGTCGACGCGGTACATCGGCGAGGTAACTTCGTGTTGCGGAAGTGGGCGTCCAACGAGCCAACCGCTGTCGCTGGTCTCGCGACCGAGCTTGTGGTGAAGGACACTGTGCTCAACAAGGAGGAGAAGATTCTCGGTCTTATCTGGCGACACCAGAATGACACTTTAGGATTCAACTTCAGGAAAGTAGACCCTTCTTATTTGAGCAAGCAGGTTACGAAACGTCAGTTATTAAAGACGACAATGTCTTTATATGACCCGCTGGGACTAGCCGCGCCTTTCACAACACAAGCAAAGTACATATTGCAAGACGCTTGGCGTTTAAAAATCGGTTGGGATGAGCGCCTACCTAAAAGTCTAGAACGTAAATGGCACGACTGGTTGATTGCTCTACAGATATTGAAAGGCGTTCGTATTCCACGTTGTCACCAGGGTTATAACGACGCGATTAGAGTAGAATTGCACGTATTCGTGGACGCGAGCGAACGAGCCTATGCCGCGGCAGCATATTGGCGTTCAGTGAACGGCATAGGGCAAGTAAATGTGTCGCTCGCGGCAGCGAAAGGGCGCGTTGCGCCTCTTAAAGTCACATCTATATCTAGACTTGAATTACAGGCTGCTGTGCTTGGCGGGCGACTAGCACGCTGCGTGGAAGAAGAGCACGATCGTCGCGCCGACCGTCGAGTCTTCTGGACCGACTCTCGCACTGTGCTAGCGTGGCTGCGCGCTGGCGCGCGCGCTTTCAAACCGTTCGTCGCGCACCGAGTAGCAGAATTAGAAGAAACCACCGAGCGAAGTGAATGGCGCTGGGTCCCCACCGCTCACAATGTCGCCGACGACTCGACTCGCGATACACCGGCTCACTTCACTGCAAGCCACCGCTGGTACGTCGGTCCTTCGTTTCTTTATGACAACGAAAACGCCTGGCCGCAGGAAACAGACTCACATCCCTACATCGACACGGGTGAGGAGCGTGTCATCATTGCTGCTGCGCTCGAACGGTCGACCTTGATAGAGGCGCTACCTAACGTCACACGTTTCTCTTCCTGGCTACGACTCATCCGGGCCACGGCCCGCGTTCTTCAATTCATCGACCGACTTCGAGTTCACACCACAGCAGCTACCTGCAAACGCAATAAAGGCGCAAATGTAGACGACCCGAACTGGACGGTGAAGCAACGGGAAGGTACGAGAAAGCGATCCGGAGCGCAGAGCCGCCTCAACGTTACACCAACGGTCTACATACCCCTTGGCACACAGTACACACGTCAGGCCGAGCTCCTGTGGACACGTGCTATACAGGAAGAAAGTTTCATAAATGAATTGAGTCTTCTCACCGGCGGGAGAACGGTACCAGCTGACAGTCGTTTGAAGCGGTTATCTCTGACAGTCGACGAACACAAGATAATGAGAATACGCTCGCGCATCGCAGCAGCAGCTGAAATATCACAAGAAACACAGTCACCAGCAGTACTAGACGGCGATCATCGTTACTGCCGCTTGTACATAGACTGGATTCATCAAAAGTTACACCACAGTGGCGTGGAATGCATCGTGAACGAAATACGACAACGCTATTGGATTCTACGTTTAAGGCCGTCCGTCCGTGCAGTAATAAGGCTCTGCCAACCTTGTAGACTACGTCGAGCCGTGCCGCCAGAGCCACTAACAGGCGACTTACCACCCTGTCGACTGGCACACCATCAACGTCCGTTCACACACACAGGACTGGATTACTTCGGGCCACTATCCGTCACAGTAGCGAGACATCACGAGAAGCGCTATGTGGCATTGTTCACATGCCTAACTACGCGTGCTGTCCATTTAGAAGTTGCCGCCTCGCTATCAACAGATGCCGCTATACTCGCTTTGAGGCGTATGATGGCACGTCGTGGATGTCCTGAAGTTATTTGGAGTGATAACGGCACCAATTTCCACGGAGCAGACGCTGAGCTCCGTAAGGCCGCCCTAGAATCACTTCAACACGAAGCAGAGGTACGTCACATCAACTGGCGCTACATTCCACCAGGAGCGCCGTTCATGGGCGGAGCATGGGAAAGGCTGGTACGCACGGTAAAGGCCGCATTAAATGCTACACTTATCGATCGGCATCCGTATGAAGACGTGCTTCACACACTTCTGACAGAGGTAGAACACACGGTCAATTCCCGACCTTTAACCCATGTATCGGTTAACCCAGAAGACGAAGAAGCCTTGACGCCTAACCACTTTCTGCTCGGCGCGCCCTCTAAAGTCCCGTTGCCAGGGGTTTTCACAAGGCCGGATGAACTACGCCATTCACATTGGAGAGCGTCACAACGACTAGCGGACTTGTTTTGGCAACGATGGGTACGCGAAGTACTGCCTACGCTTCAAAACCGGCGGGAGCCGCCTGGACGCGGCGACACGGTCAAGCTGGGCGATTTGGTTGTCGTAGTAGACCCAAACTTACCAAGAAACGTATGGCCAAAGGGGAGAGTCGAACGCATGTACCCAGGTGCGGATGGTGTCGTAAGAGTCGTCGACGTCAAAACCAAGAGTGGTGTAATGCGCCGTGCTGTTAAACGTCTCGTCGTTATACCAGTAGAAACTTAGTTGTCATCATGTATTGTATTATAGACACTGATTTAGAGTAGAATAAGTTCTCATATTATGTGTCTCCTTTCTTGGCGTCACTTCAGGATTCTGCTATGAGAAGGAGTTTTTTTTATTTCAAATTTGATTTAATATATAGCAGAGCAAGGATTCTGGAGTGACTACCCTTAACTTTATAATTATGTATTAATTGTTATAATTATGTATAAATGTGCGATATTGTTATCTTGTAATTCATTGAATTGTTAATTGCATTCTATTGTCAATATTGAGAAGTGTATACCAGTCACTAGTTGTATAAATTATGTACATTTTTGTATGTACACGGCGGGAGAAATGTGACTGATATACACTAGCGCCCCCTGTTATCGCGTGGCGGAAGCAGAGGAGGTTTATTTGTGATATTCACCACTAGAGGGCGCCAGCTTCAATGAACGGCTTACGCATAAGTATCGATTAACTGCTCGCTTCTCGACACAGGAGGCGCTGTTTTATCAATGAGTTATTGTAATATCATGAATGAATGTCGTAGTAGTTGCCTCTCGACACTAGAGGCAGCACTGTACAAACTGTTCGAATATTCTAGTAAGTTCTGGAACCGGATGTTGATTGTAAACTTCCGCCCACATTTCAATTGTAGCTGTCTGTTCTCTTCCAGATACGAAAGAGTGCACTAGTCCTGTAAGTCTTAACCGCGTTTTTAGATATAATTGTTGAACTGCAGCCATCCTTGCCCGAAATTAGTGAATGTAATAGTTTTAAAACCTGTGGATTTACCGACAATAAATCGTGTAGTAGTGTTTCCGTGTTTTTCATTCATTGCTACTAGATTAGTCCTCTGTCCTCAACAGATACCTACACATTATTATAACTTTCAAATGTATACATCTGTTTGTAGTCGACTGAACCTAGTGTAAGAAGTCTAAGGCTATAATAAAGGTAGTGTAGAATTATTTCGGTAGTCTAAAGGCTACCGAAATAATTCTCCAACATGTGCTGGATTTGAGTCTGCCTTCGTGTCACTCATTGTTAATAATTTAAGCAGCACCATGTATATTTGCCGGGATCTAACTGCGAGGATGATTCAGGCTTCATATTTAAGTCATTAAAGGATTTGTTCTTTACCGAACATAATAACAAAGATAATGTTCCTTTTGAAAATATGAGAATATTTACAGTGACGAAATGATAGGTAGGTAGGTAGTTGATTTAAATATTAAAAAGAGGGATTCACGAATATGGCTGCTTTAGAGTACGTAACTTTTTTTGTCATACTGTTGCACTAAATATGGGATTCTTAGCTGGTGAGTTTAATTACATTTATGTTTACACACAGCTACACATCAAGCTATATTTTCCAGTATAAGCTGGTCTCGCCTTGTATAGAATTTCCATACAATGAGAGGTCAGCTTAAAGTGGAAATTTATAGCTTAATGAGTAGCCGTGCGTACACTGTAGCGAGTGTGCAGTAGTGTGTGAAGTCATTGAGTTGGTACAGAATATGATCTGCAATTATACAACTCGGAGAATGTGATACTTCCTCTAGCACCTCTTGTGTTATCATTTGAGATATGAGAATTGACATTGCCTCGGATACCTTTGTTTGAAATGGGCTGTGTGTGTGCATTGGGCATCACTAGAGGTGGTTTTTTGATGAAAGGTATGCGATAACCTTTTATTATTCGAAGAAGGGTTTTTGGTGCTCCGAGTTTCTTCCATCGATCGGCATAGAAAGTTAACTGGCCCGCTCTGAAGTCCTGTCTGTCAAAACCTGCTTCTCTTCCCCCCTGGGGGATATTCGGTGGTTGAAATCCGTTTTCTGTTATTTCTGCTCGTCTCCTGTTTGTTAGGCTGTTGGTGAGTTCCTCGTGAGCGAAAAGGCCCATGAAAGTTATGGCTAAGCCCACCTGTTCCTCTATATTTGTTACCAGTTCCTTGCGTAGGATGGCATTGACCCAACCTTTGTGAGGTATGGTTGTGTCCACAGCCCTGCGAGGGCTGGAAGCATGGCATAGTGCAGCTTGCTTGACGGGCACCCTGCGAGGGTGCCCTGTAATAAGCTGACCCATGCGGGGGGTAGCGAGTGGACTTCTTAAATCCTGCTTGCGAAGCAGGTTTGAAGTCACTGGTTTTATTTAGAGGTAGGAATGTCTTCTTAACACCTCCATTCTTTTCCAACGTTGATAACAGAAGCTCAGGACTAAAAACCAGCTGATTGGAAGGTGGAATTTTGCGCAACGCAGACTTAACAAGAGGATCACGAACTTTATTATTCTATCTCTACGCATTCGAATTATTTCTGCGCGATGACCGCAAATAAGTTGCATCATATCTGAAGACACTTTATAATACTCACCATCCGAAAATAATTCAGAGATTTTGTTATGCAACTGATCGGATGTTACACTTCCTTTGACACGTGTCCAGGATAAAAGATTGGTCATGATGGTAGTTTGTAATACCTCTCGCTGTTTTAAGTGCAAAAAAAGTGAGAGCACCATAGGCTTTATCAGTCAAGGCTAAATGTCTTAAGGAATCATATGGTTTGATTTCATCGTTGATCTCCAGCTCAGTAAAACCGGGACTATGATTATTTAACTTCTGTACCTCCGAATACCTAACCTCGCACCATTCATTTTTATTAAAATGCTGAATATCATCTAAAGATTTGAGATATTTTTCAGGAGCCTTAGGAACAGGCGGTTCCTTTAATTTTACTTGTAAATCAAAGAACAATGGCAGCCACCCATACATTGTTTTAGTTGAGATTAAATTCCTACGTCTTTAAATGAAAAATATCTTATTAAATTCAGCATCACCTTCTGAATTAGTTTGTGCAAGATTTTTTGTTTGAAGGCCGAGAATAATAGATATTCAGTCATGAACTTTTGTAGGTTATGTCTATGGTAACTTTTATATTCGAAATTGAGGAAGTAAAAAGGCAATATCGCATTAGTATTTTCTTTACCTAGTTAATTCAGAATGAAATGTCTTGTAAAAATATTGTTTAAGGTTGGTAATCCCAGTGGTTATAAATACTCTTTGGCCTTACCTTATATATACAATAGGTATCTACTACATGTATACATCGATCATATCATTTTTACTCTGTGCACAGATCATGAAGATATAGGTATAAATGGAGCCAACACTTAGAACAAAAGCTTGAAACCAACTGTGGGCTGATGCTCTCTTTCTGAATTCATACATAAGAACGAGACAGTGATATGTGTTTTCTTTATCTTATGTATGCATTCAGAAAGAGAGCGTCTGCCCACAGTTGGCTTCACTTAGGTATTTAGAGTGTTGCCTCCACTTTTATCTATAAGCTTCTTGGCACAGATCTGTCTATGACTCTGTGTCAATTACCAAGCAATTATTTTTAGATTTGGGTTACTAGTCTTTTTGCTAGTCATTAATCGAAACTAATTGATTTATTTTTATACCACAGTATTTTTACATACCTGCAAGAAACCTACACTTGGAAATAAACTGTATTCATTTACTCCGTTTAATTGTAATAACAAACTAAAACTGATTACAATACTTTAAAAGCTTTAAGTACTTATTACTGTCACTTGGCAGAATAAATGCAAAATGGCAACACTAAACGTTAATGAAAAGTCAAATAAGTTTTCATTTAACATATTTTTTTTATCCGGCCCTAACTGGTTAATGTGATACTTTGAAAAATCGTAGAAAAATAATGTAATTTCTTTCGTATGTAAGTCACTTTTAGACGCTTAAATTTAAGTCAACTACGTTTTCGCCATTGTTCTTTAAATTGAAATGATTCGTTTGACTTTTCATCTACAACATCATAATCATACAAAGACCTATAATCATTATTATCTAATAAGGAAATTTCATCGCTAACCTCTTGAGTTAATTTTTGCAATAAATCTGCTTAACGGGAGTGGCGGTCCCCCTTCGTTTGTTTATAGTGACGGCGACGTTTCCTTTTATTCGGTTTCACTAATGACGAAGAGGAACAGCTAGAAGAACTGGACGAGGAGCTAGAAGACGATTCGTTTGTCCGCCGTTGTAACCCTGATGGCCCCGGAACTTCCATCGTAATTGGATTACTGGTCAGTGGGTAGTCTTAGGGGCCTCCATCCTAATTAAAAGGAAAACGTTTTTTATATATATATATATATATATATATTTATTATGCCTATCTCAACGCACCAGCGATTACGTAAGCGATTAGAAATATATAACCGAAATCAAAATCACTTGCTGATATTATAATCACGAATCATAAGAGCCATGAAGGTAGTTTTAAAAAAAAAGTTCTGCGTTACGAATATTATAATGCAATGCTGACTAAGGGCAAGATCGAACGGTAACACCGTTTTTAAATAATAACTTTGCCCATAAAAATAGTGATGCATCGCATCACTGAAAGGGTTTTATGAAATTTACTTCTACTTACAATTTTGTCCGATGGAATCCACTTTATAATCACTTTTAAAATGTTTTCTCGACAACCTTTCTTAACGTGGAAAAAGACGCCAATGATCGGCGATTCACTGCCAGAGCTAAGCTCACACTTGGCAGCGCCACCTGGTAAGGAAACTGGATGTGCGAAAGAGACGGATAGATACAACAAAAGGAAAGAGCAAAAGAGAGGGAAATGTAGCGGAAACCAGTAGTGCCACTCTCAATCTAGTAAGCTTTAAATAACGGTATATATAATTCTAGGTACTGAACTCCTGTATAGGTATATTATATTACTCTGTGGTACTGTGTGGTACTCTGTGGTCAAATTCAGAAACACATCGCATCGCATGGCGGATGGCACCGTTTAGAAATTAAAATTCACCAATTTCTATCATTCGATCCAGCTTCCTAATTAATATTTTTATATTTTGTTGAGTGAGTTAGTTAGTCCGTTGTTCTCAACCTATAAATAGATTGAGAACCACTGTGTTGCCAGGTTACTCACGTTAGTAAATTGATTAAAAATGCATAAAGTTTCTTATTTCTGAACTAAACTGTTAATGTCAAATCGCAAAATTAATTTGTCAAAGTCGGTCAAAGTAAAATTCTGTCAGGATATTTATTAGTCGGCGAATTTTAGTGTATTCAATAAAATAAACATTGAATAAAACATTGAATAAACTCAAAATAGCTTAATAATTCAATAATCTTTATTAGAGCTCGTTATTAACATTAAAAGTAAGTTATTTTCAATTTAGAATAATGTTATCAACCGCTTACATAACCTTAAACTTTTGATAACAATTTGCAGTGTTGCAAAAAGGTTGAAAACAAAGCACAAGATTTCTTGATGATAATTTATAAAAAACAACCTAAAATATTGTGGTGTCTGTATTAAGACAAATTAAATACTTTTATAACTAAAATAGGTACTTATGCTATGCACAATATACGGAAACCCTGATTTCCAAACTATTTTTGGAGGATTACTGTACCTATCTTAGAGATCAGGGTTAGTGGGTCGTCTTCAGTGAAAGTATTTATAGGTACATTATAATATACGATCCCTTAACCAACACAACTATGTTTTAACTTAAATTTTGGCAGCCTGTAAAATGTTCTTTGCATCAACCAGGTGAATTGCGGTCAAACGCAAGCCTATTTAATAGTAAAAAAATAATAATATTATGAATTAAAACAATGTCTATATTTATTTACATACAGAAGTATCTCTATATAGTCTGTTATTTACTTTCAGATGTGGCCCCTAATATTGCAGTTTTTAAGGACAAACGCTCCATACTTCACATTGCCCGTGGCAGCAGTTGTGGGAGTCATAGGCTATAACTTAGAAAGCCTATTATCCGATAGATATACACCCTATAATAGTAAGTTATTCTAGAGTTCTCTATAGTCTCTAGACTCTAGACTATAGAGGACTAGTCATCCTCTAGACTCTATACTCCATTTACAATAGCATTAGACAGAAGTTAAAAAAGGTTCTTTTTAATGCGCGTATTTGTAACCATTTTAATAATTTATCTTCTAAAATTATGTGGCTTTCATTTAGTTGTATATTTAAATCCAATATAAAATTACAGTGTCAATGCTAAAAACCTAACAGAAGCAGGGATGAACAATACCGGAACGTTATTCATTTCACTGTAATTCTACCAAATTTAAAATGTTACCTAATCTTTAAGACTTTTATTCTGTTTATATTATTATACATCCTTAATTAGTACTATCTTAGATTCTATTTATCAACATTGTGTTAAAATAAGTTTAATTAAAATTGTTTTAATTTATCTTTGAAGTAAAATGTTTTGCATTCCTGCTTCTATGAGCCTCTTTTTTCAAATAAATGGAGTATAGAGGATAACTATTTATTTATTTAATTTTCTCTCCCTTTTATCTTTCCAATCAATCATCACTATCTGCAAATCCGTCCAACGATTTACAAGTGACTGAGTAATAAACATTTATAGATACTTTAACTATGTATGATTTGTCAATTTTAAACGTTCAATAATTCCAGAACCTGTTCAAGACCAGAGAGTTGAACGCCTTGTAGACGAAAATGCTCTCAATGATCCAACCAACGTACAAAAACTAAAATACAAAGAGAACGTACTTGGAAGAAACGTGTCACCATCGCTGCAGGAAAATAAGTCATTGTAGAGTTGTGCAATAGTACTTGCATAAGTAGGTAGTTTGCGTTAAGCATGTGCCACATTAGCTTGGCACAGAGTTACTTCTTATATGAAAACTCATGAGCAATCCTACACTCAAGATATTGTCAAAACTCGCAACACTGTACTCCAATGGGTACTGCCAATCATTGCTGTCAGTTTGAAACTAAGAACTGCCTGTTTTAAGAAATATACGAGAACACCTTTTACTTTACCAAATGTTTTTCAAAAGGTGTTTTTAAAATATTTAACTGAACAATTAAGTATTTTTACATGATTATGCCATATGGTTATCATTTTAGATTTTATTGACGCTTATTTTATAAATTGATGCCTTTTTGTGCAACCAGAGTTTCTGTACAAAATACAGGGTCATCACAAACAGCAGCAACATGCTTGTGTAGTTTTCATTAATTATTCATTGATAAAGAGCCATGCACATGTCACACGTCAAGGCGAGGATAGGGGGTCAAAGTCAAAGTCAAATCATTTATTTCAATTAGACCATTATAAGGCACTTTTGAACGTCAAATGAGAAAAAAAAATTGATTCTAGGTGCCCATTCCAAAAGGTAGTTTTGTATGGAGAAGAATGGGCAAGAAACTCCATACTTACTCTTTTAAAAACGATGTTAACAATATTTGCATTTACAGGAATTATATAATTATACGTGAATACGATGTACCTTGCATAAAAACACTAGGTATTTGAAAGTGTGTACAAAGTATCACAGATTAAGGAATGACAGACTAAGTTATATGTACATAGATACACAGTGTTCACATATTATTACAATTAATGTTGAAACAGTAGACGACCACTCCTTATATTTTAACAAACAATGAATCAGTATGTGAGCCTGAGCAGTGTATAAAAAAAGAGTCAAATATATATATGTACATATTTATACTAAGTATGAAATGTGATGTGGTCGAAATGTGACATTATGAAACAAGGGTAGGAAAAGGTGTGTTGTCACATGTCAAAATATTAAAAAAAATAACTTTGGTACTGTTGTTAAATTTTAATTATTTCTTGATGTAAAATTACAAAAATACGAGACATCATATTAGTAGGGAGGTCTCACAAATGTGACCTCCTGGACGGAGGGTCATGAAATTCGACGTCATCGCATCATGAATATATCTATCCCCATCCCCCAAAGGGGGTTTGCCATAATCGCCATGCTTTGCGATCGCAGTGAAGCTGTGCGACTTCCGGATTTCCCCTCAGTCGCCTTCTTTTTACGACACTCGGGATGAAATAGGCGGGTGTTATTCTAGCGCGGCAACCCCACGAGCAAATTCGACGTGACGTGACGTAATTTAGGGATGGCTGCTAATGAACTTAAACGAAATAAAGTTTAAAATTGCAAACTGAAAACTGCACCAGCACTGCTGCTCCATTAGGGCTGACTCTAAACATCCAAGAAAATAGTAGTAGTTTACTTATTCACCAATGAAAGAACAAAAACAAAACATTTTAATGGGCTTAAAGTGAACTATTTGTACTTATGAATGAATTGCTTCCACGCATTTAACATTTTATCTGGATGCGTTATTAAGTTCTATCAAGTAGCTTATAATAAAAGTGGGCTCTTACTCAGGGAATGCCGTCTCTCTCTGGTTAAAACATTTTCTGGAGACAGCATTCCTTGCGCAAGAGGCCCGTTTCTAGGTCTCTAAAACACTTTTCTCTAGACTGAGTTGTTCAATCCAATTTCATTACAAGCTTCTTGATAACTCAGAACTTTTCGTTCAGGACCGAAATGTTCAATTCTTAAAATGTCCAATGGTAACAAAATGTCCAAATACCAAAAAAGGTGCGTACGGATTAGAGGCAGCCTTGCCACGCACGGCCTGTGTGTGGGCTGCCTCGGTACAAAATTAAAATATCACGAGGCAGCAGGCCGAGGCAACTTGCCTCGGGTCGAACCACGAAGGCGCGACATTCAAAATGGCGCCGGATCGTCTTTACAGCTGATTTACTTCTGCGTCTGTCATAGTCAAAAAACCGACAACTGATGGCTCGCGCCGCCGCGCCGTGGCAGCCTAGCGCGAGGCACGTTTCGGGCTGAGGCGTGTACGCACTTGAGGCAACAAGGCGAGCCGTGCGTGCCTCGGGCGAGGCTGCCTCTAATCCGTACGCACCTTAATAATTGTCAAAATGTCCAATGGTCAAAATATCCAATTCACAAAATGATATTTTGACACCATTGGGCATTTTGGGAATAGGACATTTTGCCCCTGAACAAAACTTTTCTCCCAATGTACAGCTGCATTAAGATACTACTGTAATATCTGTTGGTTCCATGCATTTTATTAAATTCTCCCAACTGTTTAATACGAGGTGTAAAGAGACACATAACATAGCCGTAATTAATAGTTACTGTCACTGAATAACAACATGTAAAATGCTTACTGGAAAACGATATTTATCTTGATGTGAAAAATCACCGTTTTTCTGTAACGCGCAGTGGCACGGAAACATTGTGCATACGGGTGCATGCACGAAATAGAAAAAAAAACAAATGCCCACGCAGTTACCCCATGTGTGTCACAATTATGCGGAAAATATGTAAAACGTCCAGCGACATCGAGGTAGACCTAGTTGAAGATGGCGGGATGAACTTGACGCTTATATGAGGGATTATTTATTTATTTAATCATAGAAACTTATAAATAAAAAAATATCATAATAATAATTAGAATTGGTCCACGCTAGCTCTGGACAGAGGGTTGGAAAGGAGAAAGGGAGGCCTTTGCCCTGCAGTAGGACAATACAGGCTCAAAATAAATAAATAAATAACATAACAACCTTCGTCAGTTGTAATAAGTCTTAATTTTGTTTGAATGACAAAAGAGCTTTTCGTCAAACTTGAATTTGTGCATGGGCACTTTCACTTGTTTATTTCGTGGGTGCATGCAACATGGGTAGTGTGGGTATTTAAGTCAGTTTTCTTATAAATACGTACAAAAACTTTAATATCAGTAAACAAAGTTGCCAGTAAAAAAAATCGCAATGTTTGAAAGAACAAATGGAACTAGCGACTACATTGTCTTTAACACCCGTTATAATTAGTAACGTATTGAATAAGTTGAACATTTCAATTTTAAATGTTGTACATAATTGTTTTACATTGTTATTATTTAAATATATTTTGATATAACGTTGTAATTTTATTTAGACCCTCACCAATTATTATTATTATTATTTACTTGAACACAGTAATTTCTATTACAAAATGTTATTTGTTTTCTTTTTATTTCGAAATGGCATCTCGCAGGTCAAGCTAGAAGGTTGTCGGCTGCTTAACTAGACTTTCCTGTAGTGCTTAAAATAAGTTCAGGCCTCTAGACAGGCCAAAAAGTTCTCCCTACGGGCACCACTGTGGAGTACGGACCTCGGCTTAGGGCATCGCTGGGGGGAACAGCAATCGGACAGGTTGAATAAGATCTAAAAGGCCTCCAGACAAGCGACTACACGCTAAGGGCACCTGTGGGGTACAAACAAACCTCTGCTTAGGGCGTCACTGTCACTGGGAAAGGACAGGTTGGAACAGATCTAACCTTTTAACTTTCGGTGTTCATTATTGAATGAAATTCACATAAATACCAGAGGACTCAAATAATAATAAAAAATAAAGCAACGATAAGACTCGACATTTAAATCATTTATTCTTAAAATACTTTTTTTGGAAATAACAGTTTTAATAGACTACAATAATAACGACACAATTTATCCAAATGCCACAAAAACGCTAAATTGCACTTACCAATGCATAGATCGTCTGAGTAAAAATTGCTCGTTCCTCTTCTCCAAGAAGCTAATATAAAAAAAATGGAAAGCAAACTCAGGCAGAGTTTACTAGAAAGAGACGACATCCTACGTGCGAAAGAGAGGCACGCCTCTAGGTCTTCGAAATGGGTATCACTTGTGAACTTGTCTGATCGTTCTGATGTGCTCTTTCCAATTTTAATGTAACCTCTTGCTCTACTCTGACGAACTTTGAGTGAAGGAGTGCGCAATTTTAAATAAAGCAATCTATACATTTACCTTTAAATAGTGTTGCCAAATTCAAAGGTCAGAAGTTTTGAAGGCGTGCAAAAAATAGTAAGTTTATAATATTTAACAGAGATTGCAACAATTTATATACAAGACAGTGTTCTAATAGACACGGTAAAAAAATATCTGGCAACACTACCAACCCATTCAATGTTATGTCAACATTGCGTAAATGTAAAAACATAAAAAAAACAAGCTGAATCAAATCTTTAAAATGATGTACAGACAATTACAGCAATTAGCTAAACCGCCTTTGAATAGACGGTTGAGATTTTTTAGAATACGAATCGATAGAATTTTATAATTCTTTTATATTTTTCTACCATTTGAGCAAATAAAATAAAATATTTAAGGATTATAAAATTCTATCGATGCGTATTCTAAAATCATTTACGCAAAGGTGGCTCAGCTAATTGGTATAGCCGACTACATATGTTAAACAATTCATTCAACGAGATAGAGTGACTAGTAATGATAATGAAGATATTTTTAAATGAAAGAAACCTACGATGTAAACATACAGAGATGACCTAATCAACAGCTCACTGACGTGATCAGAGATATAGTGTTGCCAGCGGGCAGTCTGGCTTTGGATACAAAGCTTTTCGCTTTTCTCTAAATATTCACGACACACACAATGCAGAGATTTTGGAACGGTGGGCGCTCAGATTCTTGCAACACTGAACAAGAATTATAACTACTGGAAATCTAAGAAGTCTTTGACATATCATTTTGGATATTGATCAACAGATTAATTCGTGTTTTTGAGTGCATTTTTTCAATATAAAGTTAAACTTGATGCTTACGAATGATACTCGTAGTTATAGTATATGCAATGGGTAACATAGTAATTAGTTATGATTATGAATTTGATTTTTCAATTTCTTACGCAGGTTGCCGCTCGTTGTAACGTTCTATGCGGGAGACCTATGTTCAACAGTGGACGTCTTTCGGCTGATGATGATGTCTTAGACGTTCATACAAAGTTCGGAAGAAAAACGTCAAATCGGACTTCTTAGATTGTCAGGAGATTAATATGTAAATCATATTATGTTAATTTTAAGACATACATTGAATAGGTTTCTCTAGCAACCATAATCATAGTTAAATATCTTGTAATTTTCATCATTATAATAATTAAAATTGGAATCATTTACATACAATTTATTTACAAATAACATATAACTTTTACTTAATGTCTAATAAATCTGGCTATATATTTACATAAAACTTTATTACATAACAAAAACAGGCAAGGCAGACAAAGAAAACATACAAGTCATTTTCTGTCAAGTTATTAAAGGCGGTTGTATTAAAAGTTATTTTTTCGCCTACTTCGTAACATCCAAATTAATTAAGAAACGGGAACACCAAAAAAATTAGGACATTCCTTAATTTGAGGCGGGATATCCATAAAAAAAGAATCATCGAAATCTGACTTTACTGAAAAACTTATGCGTGGACAAACATTTAAAAAAATATATACGTGTCGAATTAAGATCCTGTTACTTTCTTTGAAGACGGTTATAATGGGTTTCGCTATACTCGTTACCGTTTTCTTTCTAGTTGTATTATAAGCCTTTTGTTTCGACAACTACTTTTTAACATTACTGTTGCAATACTTTAGTTAAGTTGATTCTTTCAATGTAATCGGAACTTATTCGAAGTTGTTGAAGCAGGCCTTTACACACCTTTGCCAAGTTTAAGACCTACAACGCACTTGCAGCTAGCGACGCAATGCGGCAGGCCGCATTACAATTTTGATATGAAATCGAATGATATTGTTACGTAAGTCGGTACAAACAAAAACGTCATGCTAGCGCCACCTATTATCCAGTAAAAGAACTACCCTAGATAGCGACATCTATTGTCGAATAGCGGAACTATGTCACAAGCTGGCGCCATCTATTGTCGACTAGCAGAAATACAGGGTCTAGGACTTTCGAGAACATTCTACATTATTCGAGATGATTAAGTGTCGTGTGGTAACATTCTCGTGTTTGCTAGAATATTCGAGCCTAAGCCATATATAAATAGAGGACTGCGAGGCGCGGGGAGTTGGTTAGTTTTTAGAAGCGAAACTGAAAACTGCGACTATTGCGAATACTGCGATCTTAATAAGTGTTTTTTGTAAGTACTTAATTGATTAGTGAGTTTGTGACTTTTTAAAAAAGTGTTTGTGTTTTGTTTGCTGTAAATTATCTCGTAACAATATCAACGCACTGACTTTCAGCCAGCCTTCAACAGCTAACAAAACAAAAGTTTTATAAGGGTCACAAAATAAAACCTACCAGCCCAATGGGTTTCTAAGTATTAGAGATAAATTTAAACCGTTCAAAAGTAGTTTTGATTGATTTTTGTAGTCAAAAGTAGTTTTGACTGGTTAAGGGTCCGTTCACACAGACCAGCTCGGAGAGGAGAGCAGTTTTTTATCACGTTTGAAACAGTTTTGAATCATTGTAATGAGGTTTATTTTTACGTGTCACTTCTTTTATTATTGAGAATGCTTGAAAGCAAACCAAACGCGCTTGGTGTGAAATAATAAGAGGAGCCGACCGGTTGACTCTGATACCATACTCTTCCGCGCCGGTCTGTGTGAGAAGGAGAGCGCCGGTGATGCTCTCCGAGCCGGTCTGTGTGAACGGACCCTTAAGGCGCTACCCCCACCAAAAGTGCGTTTTTCTTCGTTATTCAGGGCTATTAACTCATTAATTAAGAAAAACAAAATACATTTAAAAGCATATATTAATGTTCAATATCCTATCATCACATTCCACGTTCTTATTTTTTTTTTATGTACACTATATACACCTAAATCTCCCTGTAAAAAAATGACTATAATAATTGAAAACATGTATCTTCTGCTGAAGTTGACGTGTTATTAATTTGAGGATCACTCTAATAGATAGGTAACATAAAAATCTCTATAATTCACGTTTAATTTGATTTCAAACGATCTTTTCTCTTTTTTTATAACAAAAAAAAAACAAAAATTGTGTGAATTTAGATTCTGCGGCAAAGAGGAAATGTATGGTCAAGGTTATTTGGTCAGGGAAGCGCCTTAAGTGGTTTGACTGTGACATATATACGGTCTGCCGCACTGGCACACCGCATTGCGGCCAGCTACAAGTGCATTGTAACTTTTTACAAACAACAAAAACAAAAGCTATTCTAGCTTTATCCTATCCAAAAAACAAACGCCAAGTGGCGCCATCTATATCAAGCTATCTAATGTCACATTAAAAATTTGACTACTATCATTAAATTGTAACGATCGACAAAATATGTATAAAAATTGAAAATCTGTAAAAGCTAGTTTCGTTGATAAAATTCTTATATTGCCATTTTTAAATACAGTTTGTAAGGGATATTTATTTACTTATATAACAAAGGCTATAAGCCCAAAGATTTTGTAACAATAAGGTTTAAATTAGAACTAGAAACTTGATAAAAGTTTTGATACTTGCCGTCAAAACACCACATCATAATTATTTGGTTTGCCTGGGTGTTGAATAATTTTGTAATATCAACATTATTTAAAGAACTTCTAAAGTTAAATCTAATTATGACTCTTTACTAGCTTACTACTCGAATCTAAGAAGATTTTTTTAACACCATTGATAACGAAAATATTGCATAAATAAAAACATTGTCTATAGTTGACTAACAAATCTAAGATTACTTGTATTTTAATCTAAGTGATAAATGGTAGAATCAAACATTCGATTCACCCCGCGATGGCCCAAGACTAAGCACTCTTAGATTTTTTTAATCCGAAAATGTTATGTCACCGCATCTGATTGGCTGTAGTTATTTCGATTAACCAATCACTACCTATATAGCTTACGCGACACACGACAGTAGATTAAAATCAAAATAGTCAAAATAGGAGTGAATCCCGATTCGTCAAAATATTGCACCAATAATAAGAGGGTTTGACTAGTCACGTTGACGTCTATTGGTCCATTTCTGCCTATAACGTAGACTTGGGCCAATCACGTGTTTTTTTTTCGTATAGTCGTTTCAAACCAGGATGGCGCGTCTTTTGACATTGTCGTAAAGGTGACGCCCGCTACTAAAATGCAACAACTATACCGAAGGTTACCTAAACAATTCCACAAATGATTTAAAAATTCAACATCAACCAATAACAGTTTGCATAACGAATTTCTCAATTTCCATGAAACAACAAAACGTATCATAAGAAGTTGTATTCGATTGTAAAAACTTTCTCACAATATCTAGATCTTGCAACGCTCTAGACTTTTTGACTAAAACCTCCTTTTCTTCAGACTCTGGTTTATCTGTGGCTAGAGGCATTAAATCCTCTTTCGCCTTTTCAGCGTAATTCAAAGGGTCACTGACTTTGTGGTTCCCGCCAAAAACGGATCCATTTGTCCCTTGTCCCGTGACTAATTCTTCGTCAACTGTCAAATATTGATCAAGATTCCCTAGATTTGTAAAATACGATTCGACATCGTAATCTTTTAACATACCAGCTAGTATCTCTTCATCGTTTTCATAGACTTTTGGCTTGTCTACTTCTCTTACTTCTTCTGGTACAGTGACGTCATATCCTGTATCGACAAAACTTTTAGTAATAGCATCCGGAGGTGTTCTTTCCCATGCTTTTTCTAACATATTGAGCGCTTCCAAACAAGTAATATTTCTGTCAATTCCTCTAAGTACATTCATAGCTTTTTCTTCTAAAATTAATCTCCGAAATTCTTCGCGAAATTTCGCCGAAACACCATTCTTCATTGGTATTAAACCATTTGAGGCTTTCCACGGTACAAAGACTAGCTTCAAATGTGATAACTGCAGTTTTGAATGTATCGTTGCTCTGTCTAATACAAGTATTGCTTTTCGATTTTTAGTTTGCAATTCTCTGTTCCAATATTTCACGTATTCTTCAAACATTTGTGTCGTAAAATGGGCTTGGGAATGACGTATGTACGTAACAGGTAAAGTGTCAGGATTTCGAAAGGAATGTAATAACGGGTCTTCAGTACCACAGACAAGTAATTTCTTTTTATCTGTGCCTGGCATATTCGCGCAAAGGAAAACCGACAGTCGATCTTTGACATAACCTTGAATATACTTTTTCCCTGCCAACTTTTTAATTCGACCTTTCGAAGGGTTGTAATAGAAACCAAATTCGTCTGCGGTATAAATATCTTCGTCTGGAATACCTAACCGGGCATCGCTCCATTGTTCTCTGAAAAAATGATTCTTCCATTTCGATTCCATCTGGTTATGATAATCTCTTTTACACGGCGTCCCTCTAAGAGTGATATTATACCTCTTCTTGAACCTGTCCAGCCATTTTTTACTGCCATTAAAAGCAACGAACCCGCTTTCTTTGGCAAACGTTTCGGCTACATCTTGCAACATTTTCCCAGAAACCTGAATATCATTCGCTCTTTGCGAATGAAACCAATCCACTATTCTGGTATCTAAAACGCTGTTCATGTACCTTGTTGTCCGTTTTCCGGCCTTTTTAGGTAGCGCATATTTTTCCCTGTCTTCCCAAATTTCGTTGACTACTTCTGGAGTTAAATTGTATAGTCGACAAACATCAGAAACTGACCTTCCTTTATGCATTTTACTTACGATGGCACATTGTGTGGGATGGCTCAGGTCTTCCCTTTTGAGGCAAGTGTCGAATTCGTTATATAAGAATGGTGGCTTACCGGATTCGTCTTCTGATATTTTTAGCTCCTGATCTGATTGTGTATTGTCGCCGGCTGAAGAGCTTTGGTTCAGATCTCGACGGCGGGACGATGATGTTTTTCTGAAAGACGATGGTGGAAAATGATTATTTACTATAGCCCGCGCGCAAATACTAGTCACCGCTTGAGATATGCAGCATAGCAGTGCGGGATACGTCAACTTGTGACAGCTGTCACCCCGAGAGCTGTCACAAGTTGAAGTATCAGTGAACTCTCGCATCACGTTACCACACCCCGCCCGCACCGCTCACATACCTCAGGCGGCGACTAGCACTTGCGCGCAGACTATAGTTACTAGCTTCTGCCCGCGTCTTTGTCCGCTTATAAGTCATGTATACCGGAAAATATATCCTATGACATTCAGCGATAGTCTATAAGCTTTCTGTCAGTGAAATAATTTTTGTGATCGGACACAGTACATACTTCCCTATTCACTGTTCCAAATAAACATTTTTCTTTTATAATATTTGTATGGACGATGACTGAGACCTAAATAGTCATAGATAGCCATAGTCCAATTTTATAATGATACTAGCTTTAGCTCGCGATTTCGTCCGCGGTGAAGTAATTTCTTTCAGCCTAGAAAAAGCAGCAATATGTTCGAACAGTTACATTAATTGAAAACGAACTAAAACACAAAGGATATACAGTTAAAAATGCGTAATTGGGTGCAAAATAACAAATGCGGTGCGAAAATTTATTTTTACGCAACTTTATTTCTTTTGCAAAAGAGTTTTAAAGGCAATAATAAATTTTAAGTTTCAAATTACAGCTACTTATAAATCGCTCTACATTAGCTACTACTAAATTAATTTATTGCCAACATTTAAAATTTTAAAGTTTATATGAGAAACCGTGACGCGTGAACACTGTTGAAGTAAAATAATGTTTTTGTTCACAAGTGAACTAGAAAGAATGAATGAATGAAAGAATGAATGAATGAATGAATGAAAGAATGAATGAATAAAGAATGAATGAATGAATAAATGAATGATAACTTTATTGGCATACTTACGTCGGTGTCTCCTCTGGCTGTCTCTTCTTTGAATGAGCTTGTTTGGTATGATTCTTGAGTTGCGAGTTCGTATGGAACTTAGCTTGACATTTCTCACACTCTTCCGTTCGTTCGTGTGTCAACATGTGTCGTGCCTGGAGAGGAAAATAGTCCACACTAATATTATAAATGTGAAAGTAACGCTTTCACGATGAAACGGCTGAACCGATTTTAATGAAATTTGGTATGAAAATAGCTTGAACTCTTGGAAAGAACATAGACTACTTTTTAATCCACGACTTCGTCTGCGTCCGAGACTACCGACATTCACGCGGGCAAAACACACGAAGTTGCGGGCAAAAGCTAGTAACTAATATACAAAACATACCATTTGCTACATTTTAGCTAGACATATATCTATAAAGGTACTTATAACAAATCATCGAACTACTCGTAATATGTGTATCTCACGAACCGAACTTTTAGTACGACTCGCGACGCTTTGTTACAACTTGATTTTACAAACCAACGAGCAAATTAGTGTAAAGCCCGTCACAGACGTAGCTATAATATATATTAATATAATTCATAGCAAGGCATATTACGATATATTTTCTATAGTAGGTAATCTTTGAGTGACCACAGACGCAGCTATAAAATATATCTTTATTACGTTACCAAAATATGTGGACAGATATAGCAAGGCATATCAAAATATATTTCAAAAATGTAAAATAAGCAACGACCGCAGACGTATTAAAGGCGAAAATATATTATTATATTATAGCTAGCGTGTGTGATGGCCATTGCATTCGCAGGAACGTTAGGTACATTGCATGATAATGCATTTTTAATTTGTGTTTTTGTTTGTATTGTACAGATATCAGCGTCAACTCAACTGCTTACCCCCTATCCGAAGAAATTTTAATGCGTGGGGGGTAAGTAGTTACGAATGGTACAGACAGCGTCATCAACTTGACGCTGTCTGTACCATTCGTAGGTACTTTACATCGAAATGCTCGAGAAAATGCATTTTACGCGTTTTTTTGCTAAGCTTAGATGAAAATCTAATCTTAAGGTGGGTACACACGTACGTACATGCTCGATAAACTTGCTCGATCTCGAGCAAATACGAACGTGTATACCATGCAAATCTCAAGACAAATGCTCGTAGCCAACCAAAATGACTGGTACACACGTTGGTACATGCTTGAGATCGAGCATATTTATCGAGCATGTACGTACGTGTGTACCTTTAGAAAGCCATCAATCTAAGCTTAGAAAAAAACGCGTAAGTGTCAAAGTATTCGTCTACGAGTCGAATTTAGAATTTAAAATAAGACTATTTTATAGTATTTTATAGTTTGGACCAATTAGTATTTAATATGAATAAATCATCCAAGCTAAATAAATGTTACATGCGAAACGAGCATTTCAAATTAAAAAATCCATTGAATTGGGTTCCAAGACAGAACTTCTTTAAAAAAAACAATTCGTTTTAGCCCAGGTAACCTGATTAATTCTCAATTTACTGTAAAATTTGATTTTTAGTTGCTTTGAAATCAGTAAACAGCAAATGACTATCTACAAATGACGTTATAAGTATAAATTGCCATACAAAATCTATAGAGGAAACGCGTTTAGACAGTTCATAAAATGTATTTCAATTGATTGGTGCTGTCATGTACGCAATTTATATTACGTTTACTCAACGCGTCTCACGTCCATGCTAGCAACCATAGAAATCTAAAAAAAAAAAAAACCAACCGAATTGAGAACCTCCTCCCTTTTTGAAGTCGGTTAAAAAACAGGAGAAGTGGCAAGGGGGCGTGTCTGTGTCGGCGCCAGAAGCCCGAAACGTACTTATATTGTGCAAATGGCGTCTCCGCGAACTAGTGTGCTTTTGACCGCGATTGTGACAAAAGATAAGAATACTGTTTATTTTTATTATTTAATGTTTTCTGGAACCACAGCTTTTTATTTTCAGGACCCCAAAAATTGGTAGCTCCATTATAAATGGAAGAATCGATAACTTTCCGATTTTGTCAATCACTAGCATATTTGTAAAATAAATGACTTTTGCACAGCACATCGATGTTTTTGTGTGTGTAAATTGTATGGTGCATGGTAAAAGAAAACGGTCGTAGAAATAAGGTTTATAATTGATAGTGAAGTAGGTTCTGATTTATGAAGTGCGGGTGTATGCGTGACTGCGTATTTATTGCCTGCATATGTAGACGTTGGCGAGTGGAAGGGCATAACTGGCGACATTGGGTTTTGATATATTTTCGACTGCTAGGGCACATCTCCTTCTCTCATAGATCTATGCTAGCAACCCTCTAAAATAATTATAATCTCCAACATTCATAATCAACAACAGCTTGTTACTTTAAAAGGCATAATAAACTCACCAAATAATTCTTATTATTAAACTTGAGACCACACAATGGACATTGAGGAGCAGCCTTCTCCATATGCACTTTTGCATGCATGCGGAGACTGAACGCTTTTTTGAAGTATCGACCGCAAATCTCACATTTATGTCTGTAAGAATTAATAAATTAGAATTAATTACTATTTATTGTAATAATATAATATGTGGGGACATTTCACCCTAACTAGGGAGACCCTGTACTATGGGTGTCAGACAGCTGATATACACACATAAATACATACATATTGTAATAAAAAAAATTTAAGGGGGTCTAAATTTATTTAACTAACTAACAAACTATGGGTGTGATTCTAAAGTTGAGAAGTTAGGGAGCTCAAAATTAAACAAAAATAACTAAAAGGAATAAGATTCGGGCGCCAGAGCTCACTAGGTAATTTAAAACAAAGGTAATCCGGGATAGCTAATAGGTAAAGGGACAGGACTTCTAATCTAGGTCGGAGATTTCTGAAATTAAGCTGCAAATTCTTTAACAAAAGCTCATTTATTTCTATCGCAGGTAGTATGGCGAACACAATAATAGAAAATTCCTCCCTTTTGAAGGGCAAGTTGTTTTATAACCATTAAATTCTATAACCAAAAATTATAATTAAGTTGTCAGTATTGCACGTTTTTAAGTGGAAACTACGAGAAAGATTTTAAGTTAACGTACCACAGGCTTCGAGAAAAACTTATTTAAATTAAACCTGATTGGAGACACGAGGTGAAGCGCATCAGCTCATCCATGATGAAGTTAAATTTTAAGATAAAAAAATCCAAAGTATAAGTAAGAACGCCTTTGGGGCTGAAAACAAAACGATTTCCTTTGTTAGTGGAATTCACACGTCGAGCAAAATGGCGACGATGTGGTAAATCGGGAATTTTAAATTACTCACCGATCTTAACGAAAACAATGCACGCCAATCGCTCGTGCCATGAGCACAACCAAAACGCGATGGCGATATAGGTGCTGAAACAATGGAAAATCGACGAGGGTTAAGACACACGACCCCAAGTGTATGGTCAGCATATGGCGAGGAAAAATTCAACCAGCAAAATACTCACGATTTCCCAAAATATTACTGTTGCACGGCTGCTGACATCACTACCAAGTGATTCCAGCCAGGGGTGGACCCTTGAAATATTCCAATCTAATGATTGGCACGGAATAGAATATTATTCGTGCATCATCTTGGTGACTTCGGTCGGAAAGTGAAAATTACATATCCCAAACCGGAAACGTCAAAATAATCTGACAGACGGGGAAATAAGGTCCAACTGTCAAACTGATGGTCTATGGTTTTATCGATCACTCTACTAAATCCTAGGCAATCTATCAAATATCTAAAGTGTGTGTACTGCATTACCGTGAAAACTTCCAAAAAATGACGAGAGAGGTCGACACTATGTAGCGAGTAGAAAATACTCGTTACATTACATCCCTCCCCGAAAAAATAAAAGAAAGGAACTTTCTTTTATTAGAAAGAAACAACGAAAAACGAAGTGAACAAAAAATTCAATAACAAAAAAAAACTATCGTAGTACAGTTAGGCGTCATGGCCACTGACTAAAACTTCGGTACTACAACCGATCAACAAAGCCAAACAACAAACAAATCCAAATTCAGTTAAACCCGAGGGCCGCTGACTAAAACTCTAACAAGACTAAACACTAAACAAATCTAAATTCAGTTAAGCACGAGAGCCGCTGATTAAATCTTGAACAAAACTACTAAACATTAAACACTAACTTTGAGTACAGTTAAGCGCTATGGCTACTGACTAACTTTACACTAATTTACTAAACTATCCTACACCTCTTAAGTTCAATTAAGCACTATCGCCACTGACTAACTTCAGCCATCTTACTAAACTAAACCACACCACTTAAGTTCAGTTAAGCACTATCGCCACTGACTAACTCTACACATCTCTACCAACTAATCTGGAGTGCAGGTAGGCACTATCGCCGCTGACTATCCTCAACTAACCTACAGTTCAGCTTTGAGTACAGTTAGGCACCATAGCCTCTGTCTATCTCAGCAACAACCAATTAAAAATAACAATACCTAAACATAAATTCTAGATAGAGTTGAAGGACTCTACCTAAAGGTATAGATTTCGATCAATAAAGTCAGACAGAGTTGAAGGGCTCTATCCAAAAATATTGATTCCCAACAATAAAGTTAGATAGAGTTGAAGGGCTCTATCTAAAAAGGTTGGATAGAGTTGAAGGGCTCTATCCATAAGTATGGATTTCCAACAAAAGGGTTAGATAGAGTTGAAGGGCTCTATCTAAAAAGGTTGGATAGAGTTGAAGGGCTCTATCCAAAAGTATTGTCACAGCAATAACCTGTAACAAACAAAAACCATATTGTGATCGGCGCTACACCACCGAACTTCCGAGCACAATAGTAAAAAGGTATGACGAAAGTCAAAATTCCACCTTGTGACTGGCACAGCAATGACCAACACAAGGGCAAAAGGGCAAATGTAAGCTGTGATTGGCTCTACTCTACCAACCTTCCAAGCACAGACAAACAAACAAAATATATTGGATTACCGAAGGGGAAAATCACAATACCTAAAGGCGAAAGCCAAGATAAAATCGAGGTCAAAATTTACACCAAGATCCAAAAACAAAGTACATTCTTTAACAAAAGTTTCAGAATGACCGCAAAAACAAGGTAGGACGTTCTATAACAAAAGTTACAGAATGACCTCAAAAGCAAAATCCGGTATGAACGCGTTTCTATCAAAGTCAAATCCAAGTCTAGTATCGAAGAAATATCTAGACAAAAAACAACACTGTCAACAAACAGTAAAAAAAATAGAATTAAAATCAATAACTATTTAAAACTATGAGAGAAATAGAATGATTCTAATCTACAAAAAGGAAAGATTACAAAAAAACTTGAGATGAAATTTAAGTTTTTTAAATCTTTTTAGGTAATAAAAAACCCAAAGTGTAAGGTTGTATAGGATCTTTCTTTTTCAAAAAAAATGTAAACAAGTAAAGGATTACCTTTAAAAAAGAAAGAAAGAAAAGATATAAGATCCCATACAAGCTCAACAAACAAACAAAACAAACAAGATAAGATCCCTTGATGTGTAAAATGTATAGTGTAAAGAGTAGGTATTTCTAATTTAACCAAAATGACCTAAGTTTATTTTAGTAAGAATTGAATTGGAATCTAATAATTTGTAATGAGGTTGCCTAACATAATAATAACCTTCATACTACCATAACCTTTCATTCATCATTCTAACAAAGGTAGTACCTCACACAAAAATACTCAATACCAAAACCAAGTCTAAAAATTCCCCGAAATTAAAATTTAATAATATCTTTTACATGATAACGACCCACGGAACCCTTATTTAAATCTTTCAAAACATAAACGTTATCAGAAACTTTTTCAGTTATTTCACACTTTAAGAACTTAGGTGCAAGCTTAGCCGAAAAATAAGCAGGTGCATGAGATTGAACAAAACTTCTTCTCCACACAACATCACCCACATCAAAAGAAATGACTTTCCGACCCTTATTATAATAAGCGGCATTTCGCTTATACCCCTTTAACAAATAAGTTTGAACTTTAACAAAAATATCACTAAGTGAATTAAGAGAAACTGCATAAGAGTTTCTATTTGAAACCTCTAGTTGAGATAAATTATCAACAGAGTTACTAAAATGATGTAAGGAAGCATCTAAAACAAGTTCCCTACCAAACATAAGAAAATTAGGTGTAAATTCTGTAGCAAGATTTACACTATTATTTAAAGCTAATTGAACATTGGGCAAAAAACTTGACCAAGTCCTATGATCATCTTTAACAAAACACGATATGCAAGTTTCGACTGTTTTATTATATCTCTCAACAGGATTATTTTGAGGTGTATACAATGTGTTATAAAATATTTTAGTTATATTAAAACCTTTCAAGAATTCTACAAAATGTTTTGAAGTAAATTGAGTTCCATTGTCACAAACTACTATTTTTGGACAACCAAACTTAAGAAATATTTCTTTTTCAAAATGTTTACAAATTACTCTAGTAGTTGCATTAATCATTGGAAAGAACCAGCAATATTTAGTAAAAACATCTACAACTGAAAGTATGTATTTATGACCAGAATAAGTTTTAGGTAAAATGCCTATTATATCTACCGAAAGCATAAGCATGGGGCGATCAACCTTTTTAGGATTAATCATCGTACCAAAAGGAGGAGAAGTAGTATGTTTGTAAGCTTTACAAGTATCACAAGACAAAATGTATTGGTGAACATCATTAAACATACCTTTCCAAAAATAATGTTGTTTTAATTTCTTTAAAGTTTTATGAATACCTAAATGACCTGAATTTACATCATCATGATTTGACCTAATAGTATCTAAGATATTCTCTTTAGGAATAACTATCTTCCAGTCTAAAAGACTATGAGGGTTAAATTTATTTTTACAATATTTATACAAAGTGTTATTTTCGACTCTAAAATTCTTATACTTTCTAGGAGATTTCTGACATTGAATAAATATTTTTCTATACCAAGGATCAATAATTTCCTCATCAGGGGAGACTAAATTATCCTGAGTGGTTATAGCAGTGACTTCTATACGAGATAAAGCATCTGGAACTAAATGTAATGAACCTTTTTTATGAATAATATCAAAAGTAAATTGAGAAATTCTAGCAGCCCAACGAGCTAAGCGTCCACTAGGATTATTGAGACCTAGGAGCCATTTCAAACAAGCGTGGTCAGTAATAACAGTAAACTTCATTCCTTCAATATAAGGTCTAAAATGTTCTATGGAATCTAAAATAGCTAATAATTCGCGTTCTGTGGTACTATAATTTCTTTCACATTTATTAAGCGATCTAGAATAAAAAGCAATGGGATGTTGATCACCATTATCATCTTCTTGACTCAAAACACTACCTATGCCCACAGAGCTGGCATCACAATGCAAAAAGAAAGGTTTTTCAAAATTAGGACATTGCAAAACAGGAGAAGTTATTAAAGAATGTTTTAATTCTTGAAATGCATTTTCAGCTTCGTCATTCCAAGTAAGTGACTTTTTAGAATTTTTACTACCTGCTGTCAATTTAGTTAAAGGAGAAGCAATATCAGCAAATTTACAAATGAATCTACGATAATAAGAACATAAACCAAGGAAACTGCGAAGTTGTTTTACCGTTTCTGGGCGTGGGAAATTTTCTATTGTCTCTAATTTAGAGGGATCAGTATGTAAACCATTACTGTCAACAATGAAACCAAGATAGCGAAGTCTGTCCTTGCAAAAATTACACTTTTTTAAATTTACAGTTAAACCTGCCTCTTTTAATATACTATGAATTTTATGCAACTGTGCTATATGGCTATTAAAATCAGAATTAATACAAATTAAGTCATCTAAATAACAGAATACAGAATTATCATACTCTGGACCAAAAAGTTTATCTACTAGTCTCTGCAACTCAGCTGGTGCATTTGTGAGACCAAATGGCATGCGAACAAATTCGTACAGACCTTTTCCAGGTACTACAAAAGCAGTTTTTTCGCGGGAGGATTTTTCAAGTGCAATTTGCAAAAATGCTTTAGAAAGATCTATAGTACTAATATATCTAGCACCTCTAAGGTTATCTAATATTCTAGAAGTATAAGGAAGGGGATAAGAATCTTTAATAGTAACAGAATTTAAACGTCTTGAATCTAAACACAATCTAGTACCTCCATCTTTCTTTTCTACCGCCAATACGGGTGAACACCAAGGAGACTTAGAGGGTTGAATAATACCTTCTCCTAATAAAACTTCTACTTCATCAAAAAGTTCCTTTTGTTTAGCAGGACTCAGAGGCCAATATCTCTGTTTAAAAGGTTCACTAGTAACGTTAATTTTATGTTCAACTAAATGAGTAAGACCTAAACCTCTTTTCTCATAAGAAATATCTTCAAACAAAGCAATAATATTATCTAATTTTTGTTTCTCAGAAGGAGAAAGTTCAGAAATAGAGGTAATTGAACAAACTTGTTTATTATTTTCTGGAACAAGTATAATGTTCTTCCACAATTCTTCAGCTAAATGAAATTTAATCCAAAAGTCAAAACCTAAAATAATTAATGGATCAAAAGAAGGAATAATTAAAAACTCTACGGATTTAGTTATATTATCACAAGTTACTGGCAAATCCAGTGCACCAATAATTCTCCGGGCGGAGCCATCCGCAGTGCAAGCAGCGCCACTAATAGGTCTAATTTTATAACCCAACTGTAAAAATCGTTCATGTGTATTTGAGCCTAAAATGCATTTATCGGAACCACTGTCCAACAATCCTGAAAAAATTTGATTACCAACAAAAAAAGTTAAAAATGGTCTAGCATCATTCTGTTTTGTAAATAGAATAGGAGCCGAACGATAAATATTAAAAAAGGTTTTTAAATAATCTAACCAGTTGGAAAATTCTTTGTCACGGGCAACATCATCAGGCTTGTGACCTCTAACAATTTTTTCACACATCGAGACGCTCGAAGTTTTATCAAAAACGTGGGCTCGATGCTGCCTAATCAGTTTTTTGACTCTTGCGACTTTTTAGTATCCAAATTACAAACGTCACAAGTCTTAGAAGTGACCCCAGCTTTATGACACTTAAAACAAACAACACCTGGGATAGACTTGCAATTTCTATATAAATGTCCAGGTTTTTTGCATTTTAAACAAACTAAATCATTAGAAACGGCATTAGATTTAACAGAAGGTTTAAGGGATTCTTTAAAAGGTTTTCTGTTGACAACAACTTCTAAATCTTTTGCAAGTTCTAGAAATTGTTCGATTGAATCTATTTGTCTTTGAAACAAAAAGGGTGTGTAAATTGGTAACATATTCTGTTGTATCACGTTAATTAAAGTGTAGTCAAATAAAGGTACTGAAAGACGACTAGCCATATCATAAATTTCCGTGATGAAATCAGGAAGCGACTCAGACTGTTTCTGTTTCCTTGTGCGGAGCTCATTTTCTAAAAAGTGATCAAAATTAGGTGTATCAAAGCGTTTCAAAAGCGCAAGCTTAAGCTCATGCCAGGAAGAAATACGAATTCGAACAGATCTAAACCATTTGAGTGCAGTACCATTAAGCAAATCTGTAAAAGAACCAACCAGCAAATTTTCGTTGTAATTTCTATAAAGAAAATATTCTTCAACTTGTGTAATAAAATCGCGAACACAAGTTCTACCATCATAAATTATTTTGCTCTTTTTCAAATCAGGCAGTTTAGTAAGAGGAGGAAAGTTTTTTCGAATGTTTTCGTTAACAAGCGCATTCAAGGAATTGAACGAAGGCAAAGCTCGAGCTGTAAAATCCGAAGACGAATGTGCGATTCCAGATTCAAAAGGATTGCCAACATCGGTGGCATTAACCATCTCGTGACCTTTCTCAACAACATTAGCATCAGCAGCAGTAGAAGCTTCGACCTCAACCGAATCCTGAGGCGGTGGAAACTGAACTCCCTTGTCCTCCATGACTAACGAGTAACAAGGCAAATAGCAATGAAAAGCAAGGACTAAACCTTAAAGGATTTCAAAATAAATCAAAGTTTGAAATATAAAATTAAAGTTTGAGGTTATGTAATTTCCATGAAAAATTGCTAAGTTATTTAACGTTAAAAAGTGCAATAATAACTCACAAAACGGCTTAAAATTAAATAAACTAGGTGCACAATAATGTACTTAATGTTTAAATTTAATTATTAACATAAAAAGTTAACTTAGATATGAATTATATCACTGTATGAGATTCAACAATAACACGGTCTACACTTAACAATTGTTGGTTTTGCTAAGGAAAAAACATGTTAAAAACACAAGAAAATAAACAAATTATCCAATGTAAAACTAAAACATTGTTTGTAAAATACAATACCAAACTAAGTTACAACTTATGAGTCTAATTATTCAAAGTTTATAAACTAGATCAATTACAATGTAAAAACAATATGAAATACAATATGAATACTAAATATTGTAAACAATAGACTCATTAGTTAAAATATAAATTAATTTAGTGTGCAATACTGACTGTACTCACCGTACAAACCATGCTTCAGTCCCTGTTCTAGTGCGACAATTGTAATACAAAAATTAAACGGGGTCTAAATTTATTTAACTAACTAACAAACTATGGGTGTGATTCTAAAGTTGAGAAGTTAGGGAGCTCAAAATTAAACAAAAATAACTAAAAGGAATAAGATTCGGGCGCCAGAGCTCACTAGGTAATTTAAAACAAAGGTAATCCGGGATAGCTAATAGGTAAAGGGACAGGACTTCTAATCTAGGTCGGAGATTTCTGAAATTAAGCTGCAAATTCTTTAACAAAAGCTCATTTATTTCTATCGCAGGTAGTATGGCGAACACAATAATAGAAAATTCCTCCCTTTTGAAGGGCAAGTTGTTTTATAACCATTAAATTCTATAACCAAAAATTATAATTAAGTTGTCAGTATTGCACGTTTTTAAGTGGAAACTACGAGAAAGATTTTAAGTTAACGTACCACAGGCTTCGAGAAAAACTTATTTAAATTAAACCTGATTGGAGACACGAGGTGAAGCGCATCAGCTCATCCATGATGAAGTTAAATTTTAAGATAAAAAAATCCAAAGTATAAGTAAGAACGCCTTTGGGGCTGAAAACAAAACGATTTCCTTTGTTAGTGGAATTCACACGTCGAGCAAAATGGCGACGATGTGGTAAATCGGGAATTTTAAATTACTCACCGATCTTAACGAAAACAATGCACGCCAATCGCTCGTGCCATGAGCACAACCAAAACGCGATGGCGATATAGGTGCTGAAACAATGGAAAATCGACGAGGGTTAAGACACACGACCCCAAGTGTATGGTCAGCATATGGCGAGGAAAAATTCAACCAGCAAAATACTCACGATTTCCCAAAATATTACTGTTGCACGGCTGCTGACATCACTACCAAGTGATTCCAGCCAGGGGTGGACCCTTGAAATATTCCAATCTAATGATTGGCACGGAATAGAATATTATTCGTGCATCATCTTGGTGACTTCGGTCGGAAAGTGAAAATTACATATCCCAAACCGGAAACGTCAAAATAATCTGACAGACGGGGAAATAAGGTCCAACTGTCAAACTGATGGTCTATGGTTTTATCGATCACTCTACTAAATCCTAGGCAATCTATCAAATATCTAAAGTGTGTGTACTGCATTACCGTGAAAACTTCCAAAAAATGACGAGAGAGGTCGACACTATGTAGCGAGTAGAAAATACTCGTTACAATATATAGATAAACAACACTTAGAAACAAGGCAAGTGCTCATCACAAATATTTACCATGGGCGGGAATCGAACCCGCAACACGCTGCGCAGCAGTCAATCGCTCAGCCACGGCGCCAACCGTTTCGTCAAAATAAAAATAAAATATTCTCTAATTCTCATCGGTCACTTCGTTCGAGCAGTCATATTCAATAGTTTTAAGCTGCCATTGATAACTGCTGCAGCCGTTGGTTTCAACTGGTAGATCAGTCACAGGCGGGCTGGAGACGTATACCACGCGGAAGGGGGATGAAGATCGCGAGCGGAGGGGCTAACTGTGCGGGTTCGGTTAGAGGTCCGTAGCATATGTATCAGGGGTCCGCAGTAGGTCAGTTAACTCACAATGTGTTGTAAACTCTGCATTTCTCGGCCAAGCCACAGACTCGAAATAAGGCTTTTGTTTCCTAAAATATTCGTTGACGGGGTCCATAGAATTGTTTAGATTATAAAAGAGGTCCGTGACCACAAAAGATGCTAGTGGCTTGTTTCAATATGTCTCTCAATGGAGAAGAACTCCATGGACACACAAAATACTGGTTACATTATTCATGTTGCTTCCATATGTGAAAACAGGTAAAAAGCAATACAAAACATTTAAAAAAGAATACTATTTAAAAGTCATGGCAAATTATGGAGCCGTGCTGTTATAATGTACAATGACCTTGACTTGACAAGCCCTAAGTGCACACTAAGCCATTAGTGGTGGCCACCGCTAAGCCACTGGTGGCCTCCACAAGCTATGAACCAAAATTTACATACATTTTCTATACTGATTGCCTGGCCAACAATAGCAGCCACTAGTGTGTGAAAAGTTTGGTTTAGCTCTGCCATACAAACCAATCAAAATTTCGTTTTGGAATAGAATAGATTTAGAAAGCGGGAGAGAGAGAGATGGTGAAAACATAGCGAACGAGAGAGAGAAAGAGGACGCAGAGAGAGAGAAAGAGGACTAAGAGTGAGAGAAAGAGATTCGCAGAGAGAGAAAGAGGAAGCAGAGAGAGAAAAAGAGGACGCAGAGAGAGAGAGGACGCAGAGAGAGAGTGGACGCAGAGAGAGAGCAAGAGGACGCAGAGAGCGAGAAAGAGAACGTAGAGAGAGAGAGAAGGAGGACGCAGAGACAAAGAGAGAGAGGAGGCGGGGAGAGAGAAAGTGAGCGACAGACGTGATGGATTTATTGCGAAAACAAGCACTAGGATTAAAGTTGATTTTAATCCAAGAGAGTACAGACACGTCGTTTCATGTCGACAGCCATTAACAGAAAGAACAATTCGCAACATCAAACTCACAATGACTTATACTTCACATTGACAGATTGACTTACAAGTGACAACATTGTATTCATTTATAAAGAACTCTCCAATAAGACGGGGGAGAGAAAGTGAGAGACAGAGGGGGGAAAGAGGAAGAGTAGGGATAGACTGAATAAGAGGAGACAGAGCAGTAGAGTAATTTTACTTAGATATATAAAGATTAAATCTAAGTTTTAGATGAACATTGGTGCCGATTCCCTTGCTAAATTAAAATTAAGCATTTGGCATCTCATACTACCAGGCAGCTGAAGAAAAGACGGCGACAGGCAAGGACTAAGTTAGAGATGTCAAATTAGTTTTTCCCTTGAACTTTGCAGTGTTTTTTAACCGACTTCAAAAAGGAGGAGGTTATCAATTCAAATGTTTGTATTTTTTTTTTTTTTATGTTTGTTCGGGCATAACTCTGTCATATATAGACGGATTTGCAAAATTCTTTTTTTGTTCGAAAGGGGTTTATTCCGAAATGGTCCCATATAAATTTTACTAAAATTGATCTAGCCCTTTTTGAGAAAATCTATAAATTCCCAAAAAAAATACTTAGACGACGTTTTAGTTTCTTCAATCTTTGGAGGATTTACAATCTCTTTTAAGTGTGTCGCCGTTTCTTAATGGATTTGGATGTTAAGGCAACACTAAAAGGCGAAAAATAAAAAGTTTTTTCAAAAAAAAAGAAAACCGCCTTCAGAAACTAAAAAATGATAAATAACTTTAGCACAGAACACACATTACTTTACTTTCGGAAGTCGGTGGCAATACAAAAGAACAAACTCAAAGCCACCGCCACCGACTTCCGAAAGTAAAGTAATGTGTGTTCTGTGCTAGTTATTTATAATTTTTTAGTTTTTGAAGGCGGTTTTCTTTTTTTTTGAAAAAACTTTTTAATCAATACGTTCTGAAATGACAACTATAATTGTATATGAACATTTTAGATCAATTTAAATTGACAGCTCTTATTAATAAATGTCTCTTTCTTGTTTTATTGCAGAGAAAGAGATATAAATAGCTTAAAATTAATTAAGTTCGTGCACAACAGAATTGGCACCATTGACCTGCTTTACCTTGTCTTAACTTGATGTTCAAGCCCATGCGCCTTTAGGCCCGCAGAGTTCTCAAACTCAGTATTGCACACTGTACATCGGAAGGTCCGTGCTTTTTTTACGTTCTCCTTTATTTCCTTTTGCTTTCTTCTTCTTTTTGATTTTTTTAGTTTTTCATTCTGAAATATTTAGAATTATTTTTTTATACTAAAATATACCCAAAAGGACTCAAGGATAATGAAGCTCCCTATTAGGGAAAGAATTTACAAAATTGGACAAGTAGTTCTGGAAAATAGTAAACAAACAAAAACTCAACTTGAATTTATAATATGTAGTAATGAAGTGAAGATTATTACATTTAATATTAAAATGAAGTAAAACAAACAATGCATTGACTCAGAGTGTATGAGCCACACTTGTTTACACCATTCTATAAAAGAGCCGAGTATGGGGTGCATTCTGTGTTAGACTTTCTTCATGTGGAAAACTCCAAATATAATACTACAACTACAATGCGGTCAACGTATCTTGGCGCGTCTGAAGTTAGCTGTTTGGCTGCGCAATGGAACTTTTAGGAACGAAATTGTCTACAGCTAATCGGCTAACTTCAGACGCGCCAAGATATGTTGACCGTACTGTACTTTTGAGTGTTTTCGTTCATCCCTATGTACTCTCTGACATGTATATTAACCAAAACATTTCTACCAGATTGATAAATTACTTATCTCAATAATGTGCTTAAGTACAAATAAGTACATATTAAATACTTATTTAAAAAAGTTTTGCTTTTTTATAATATCAGAACCTACTATTAACATTATAACAACACTTGATAACTGAACAGAACTATATATTATGTTATCAATTCTTCCCATATAATTATGTATAACTTACAAAATGTAAATTGAATGTTGTTCAATCAAATAGGTTAAACCTACAGAAATGTTACCTTGTATTAAACATGGTGAATAACATTAACCATAGTAAATCCGAGCATATAATATAATTATAAATACATTCATTTTGGTTCTGTGTAAGTTTTTAATTAAAAACTTAAGTACATGTTTATACTGTACAAAATGCACAGATGACTTTTAAGATGGTTTTAAAGGCATGTTTCGGTCAGAGGGACTTAGGGGAGCACGAGAGAGGAGGATTTACACAAATTAACAGCACTGGTTGGAGTTTAATGTCTATAAAAGTAAATCTGTCATGTCAATACTGTTACCTACTTTGTTAAACTGTAGAGGACTATCCTCGTCCATTTCCTCCACTTCCACGGTAACCAGCACCCCGGCCATGATAGGTTCATCATCACTATCCTCCTCATATTTACAGCCTTTATTGGTTTCTTCAGCAATTTCAGCTTTTCTTTTCACTGCCGATAAACATTCGTCGTCGGACGAACTATCGACATAAGTCGTCGTTGGAGCTTCTGCACTAGAAGCCATTTCGACAGAAACGTTACTCATAACTAGTACTACACAAACATCATTATTATCGTGATAAAACTCAAGTTTTCAAGGATATAAATAATAAAAATAAACACCGCAAAACATTACAGTCGCCATTTTTGATCTGTCGACTGTCACTCACTTGACAGACAATTGACATGACAAATGACATTTCATTTCACATTCACACTGTCATGATGTCCAAAACAATCGGGTCCCGATCTTTTACTTTGGCAATTTGATATTTTAATTTCCATCTACACAAACAAAAAAAAACAAAAATAATCTACTGTTTATAACAGTTTTTTTTTAATATTTTTGTAATTTATCTCAAATATATAAAGCTAAATCAAACCCTTTTGCAAGAACACATAAAATAATCTTTATCATTTTGGCGTTAAACAAAAATTTTAACAATGGCAACAATTAACTTGTCAAGAATAAAAAAAGTTCCCGCTGTCAATGAACCGCCCGAAAAAAAGCAACGCGCATCGCTTCTCTTTTGGAATTTATGGTCCAGTAACAAGGCTCCCTTTTGTGTTACCGCTGATATTTTAACGTGAAATCCACAAAAGTAACGCGTAAACAATGCGCGATTAGCGTTGTACACGCTCGAATTGTGTATTTACGCGAAATTGTAAGTACAGAACTGCAATTTATGGATCAATATCGCACACTTGATATTATGCGCTAGCAACAGCAAAGCGTCGTTTCACCAAATGGAGACGAAATCCGGCGTTGGCATTCAAGACCACTGGATGAAGAGTATGATGGAGCCGGCGTCCAGCGACAAACAAGATAACCGTTCTTCAGTTAAACGAGAGAAAATGGCCGAGGCATACAATGGTGGTGAAAATGTAACATACGAAATGAAACAACAGCAAAATGATCCAAGGTACAGATGCGATGTTTGTGATCTCACGTTCGAAGGTATGGAGTATTTGATGCTGCACAAAAAGTTCCATGGAAACGATAAGGATACGCCGATTATGGAGCCTGAGCCTCAAGTACATCACAAAGAAGGGCCGAAAAAAAGGCGCAAATTTAAATGTGACCAATGTGACGTAAAAGTGAATTCTCAATATCACTTGGACATTCACAGGAGCAAGCATGAAGGTGCTGCATCTAAAAAGTATTTGTGTGAAGTTTGTGACCGCAGTTTTGTTGCTGCTCAATTTTTGAAAAGTCATATGCAAACTCATTCGTCAGTATCTACTATAAACTGTGAGATTTGTAACAAAAGCTTTACAGGACAAGCATATCTAAAGCTACACATGCAACTACACAATGACATAAAGAAATTCAAATGTTCCAAATGCGACGAGATGTTTCCTACAAAAAACTGCTTGAAAATCCACATGAAAAAGCATACAAAAGTGAAAAATTTCAAGTGTGACTGTTGTAACAAGCTGTTTGTGTCAAAAATAACTATGGAGAAACACAGGCAAACACATGAAGGGCAGCCAATTGATTGCCATGTAAAATGTACGCAGTGTGACCGAACTATGCATGCATCGTTACTCAGAACGCATCTAACGAGAGCTCATCCCCCTCATGTTGATGACGATGTCAAACGACCGCATAAATGTACTACATGTGGTAAAAGTTTCATTGTGAGAATTAATCTTAATCTCCATATCAGAGTTTGTCATCCGGATCTTGCGGAACCGGAGGATGAGGAGGAAGAGATCATGACAGACAACTCCTAGGTTAAACACGTGTATAAGCATATTGCTACGTATTAATATGAATAATTATACTTTTTTATGGTAACTAAGACAAGTAGTTTGAATAATTTACTTCCCTGTAACCTTCCATTTTATATTTAAGTTGATGTTGAATAAAACAAGTATATATTTTTAATGAATCATTTTATTTTAATTATATAAGTAATAGTAGTATGACGGGCTGGTGTATGGAACTCCTCATCTCAGCGCGTATTTTGAATTGATTTTGAAGTAGTGCTAAAACTTTTTTTCAAATTTGCGCCTCAATGATTTGAAATGAGAATATTAATATATTTTTAAAGGCTTGTTTACACTTTAGCAGAATAAAATATATAATAATAAATATACAATATGACTGTCTGCTTAGGCTGATGCCACACGGGCGTTGTTTGTGCGTTGCATCGGCGCTGCGTCGACTGAGCGGTGACGCAACGCACAGACAACGCCCATGTGGCATCAGCCAACTATTGCCTTTACAAACTATGATTCCTGGTATGCCCACAAGTAAGGTATTGGGAGGAACCAGTTCCTTAGGGTGCCTTTAGCCTATTTTAAGTAAGGTTGAAAGCAGGACTTTGTCAATTAAAATAAAAAGAAACGAAATTTTATTTTGTGCTTCAAGAAGATAATGTAATGTGTCTAAGGTAAGGTTCATTAGAACCCCCCTGCACCCGACCAGCACCGCCTCATCGTTCGGCGTCTACTCGTTGTTGTTGACAGGTGGTCCACACCCCGTGGACCACGGGGTGGACGACGTCGCGTGATCAACCAGTGAACCTCGTGTGGCCAACGAGTGGACGTCGCTTGGTCCACGAATTTTCGATTAGTCTGTTAGCAATTGGCACTGGGTCTACACGTGTGTTTCGTTATGTCAATTTTTTTTAAACCGTGAATTGCCACTCATTGCTGTCTCGGCATCGCCAACACATCGTCCTCGCGTGAATCTCTCGCGGGCAGCGCGCGGTCCACTCGGGACTCGTGCGTTGGCAATGCGCAGTCAACGCAAGCAATAATTGTCCGTCCGTCCACTCGCCGTCCGCGCGTGGTTAGCTTGCGAGCGAGGCGATCCAGTGAGGATACGGAGTTGATATAATATAATGAGTGCATATCCATAGAAGCACATGTATCGAATACTAACCGCTCGAGGCGAGGATCGACTATATATATATATATGTATAATGAGCTATGAATTCAGTTTTAAATCTGCAACTTAAAACTGAATTCATAGCTCATTACGCTTACTCGATTAGTGCCCGCACAAAGTGAAGCTCAAGAGACTAGCGCACGTAGTAGATATTACCTTCTCTGTTACCGTCTTGAAACAGTAATTGTAGTTAATTGCAGATTGTTCGAACGCAGTCAGGTAAAATAGTGGATGAATACTTAGCTCCAAACAAAACTGGTATTAAAACTGTCGAACTAACCGGTAATATTAGACCCGGTTGCCGGTACCTACTAGCTAAGTATACTAGCGCAATTTTTTTTTGAATTTTGCCCATCTACTTATTTCTCCTGTATCTTGGGTACGTTTACAAACATAAATTCACCAGCCAGACCCGGAACCAGTAGGTACCTGTAGACCACACAAATATTTGCTCCGTGCGGGAATCGAACCCACGACACGTAGGGCAGTCGTCAATTGCTTAGCCACTGTCATTTAACCATATTATCAATATGTAGGTACTATGTAATGTTTATATTTTAAAACAGTCTCACTCGTCTGTAGATAGTGATCTGGGATAGATAGATCGGGCTCTTACACACGAGCGGCATGTTCCCAACGGCAGAGGAAACTGCAGCTGTCGACACGCGTCAGCGGTCGATGGCTGAAAGGACGACGACGAGACGGCGGCCGCTGATCTTTGAAGTTCGTTGTCGTCGTTTGAAGTTGGCATGTCGACGGCTACCGCTGACGCGGCGACGGCTACCGCTGACGCGTGTCGACGACTGCAGTTAAGGCGCTAACAACCAAAGACTACAATATATATACAAAGACTACAATATATATACGCTAACAACCGACTTTTGCAGATTTTAGACTGACAATCACGTCAAAATGTGTAGTGTAAATGATTTGAAAAAAAAAATGTTTAACTAGAACATTCTCTTAATCATTTAGTATGTGAATATTTTTGATTAAGTTCATATTAAATAGTTTAATTACATCGAGAAGTTGTGTCAGACGCAGACAAAACATTGATAATCACACAAAATCTACCAGGAATATTTAAACAAAACTTTTACTATCTTACAGATAATTTTGTTATCTATCTTTTAGTATACGCCTTTTTTAAGTTAAAGAATACTATCTTTTTTATTTAATTTTTTCGACTAAACTTTGAGAGTTTTGGACGCAGCGCATACGATTCTCTGGTCGCTCAAGGTCGCCGGCGTATATCGTCGCCTTAAGCCCCGGGCACAGACGGATTAGCGTGGTCATTTGAAAAAAAATGGCCAAGTGCGAGTCGGACTCGCGTACGAAGGGTTCCGTACCATTATCTATACAACATTAGACATCGAGCAAAAAAACGGCAAAAAATCATGAATGTTGTATGGGAGAGACAAACGTGATGTTTTGCCGTTTTATTGCCCGTCCTTAAATAAGTATTTGTTTGTTTTTATAGCGGCAACAGAAATACATCAACTGTAAAAATTTCAACTGTCTAGCAGTCACGGTTCCTGAGATACAGCCTGGTGACAGTGGATTCGAGTCTTAGTAATAGGGTTCCGTTTTTACCCTTTGGGTACGAAACCTTACAAAATGTATACTACTAATGTTTACCCATATCATCATCATATCGACCTTTTGTCGCCCACAACAAAGTATTTTCAACAAAGTTTTTTTATTATTATTTTAAATGAAATAAATTAAGCTACCCTTAATTACATTTTTAATAAATACATTAAATTACAACAATTCACTTCTCAGCCTCCGGCTTCTTCTCTTCTTCTGCTGTGTCTTCTGATTTCTCTTCTGCCGTGTCTTCTGATTTCTCTTCTGCCTTCTCTTCTGCCTTTTCTTCTGATTCTTTTGGCTCTTCTGCCACTTGCTGCGAACAAATATTTTTCATAGATAAATATTAGGCACCTACTCGGTGACAATTAAATAACGGTTGTTCCAATAGGAGAAGGGGTTTGGCCTATATTTTTAGTCTGATAGACAGATTTAATGGGCGCAGTTGCTGAAAGATAAGCCGTTACGGAAGGTGGCTTGGATTCGATTCCCTCTCGCTGCAAACCTAAGATATTAAGGATTATATTCAGATTCAATTCAATTCAAATGTACAATATTTACACGAAAACATAAAAAAGGAAAACCTATAGGTAACTATTAAACTAAAAAAAAACTAAATATAATAAACTATATTAACTAAGTAGTTGACCTAACGATAGTTTTATAGTTTTGGATTTTTGTTTGAATTACTCTCAGATTATGAACCAAAGGCAGATAGACCGCGCGGAACAGTGGAGAGAAGCCAAAAAGCAAATACAAATTCAAAAGCGAATACCTACAATCTCGTGATTGTATTGTATTTTTTTTATTTGTTTTTGCTAACGTTGCGGAGTTTCGTGCCATACTGACATAATCTGAGGAATTCCTCAGATTATCAAAACAGAAGAAGAAGCTGGTATTTTCTCCTCTAACAGTAGACTATATACTAACCGTTATGTCATCATCCCTAGCTGTTTTCCAACTGTGCTACCTTCCAGTCTTACCGCCAGTTGCATCTGAATGCCTTCCTAACAATATTTTTTTGACACGTCGCCACTGCCTATCTTAATGGCAATTTTTGTTGAACCTTCGCATTCTGAACTCAAGCACTTCTAAGAATTTGAACATTTTTAGGGTTCCGTACCTCAAAAGGAAAACAACGGAACCCTTATAGGATCACTTTGTTGTCCGTCGGTCTGTCTGTCGGTCTGTCAAGACCCTTTACCTCAGGAACGCCTAGAGGTATCGAGTTGAAATTAAAATCATATAGGTACTCAAATCTACAGTCCCTAGAAGCTGTAAGAAAATTAAACTCCTAAGTTAACGTAAAAAAAAAACGTATATTTGGACACTCTCAAGGGAATTAAAATTTATAGGGTACTTCCCATTGACCTAGAACTATGAAATTTTGCAAGTACTACCGCGGACTTTCCCGCTTGCTCAATTTAAAAAAAAATCCTTCGGCGCCTGCGAAGTCAACGGGGCGAGGTAGAGAGCGCTTCCATCTTTTGAGTGCGAGCAAAAATGAACTTAGTGGTGGTCTGGCGAGTGTGACCACGATAGTACCTAATATCATCTTATACTACAAGTACAGGGAAAAGTCTGAAAAGTCTAGATTTGTAATGAAATCATAAAAATATAGTCTTTATTTAAAGTACGTAGTGTATCATCTAGGTATGCGCGGTCATAATTGTATGGGTGACCAAACCACTGAATTTGAACGGAACCCTCGGTGGACAAGTCCGACTCGCACTTGTCCGTTTTTTTAACGATGCGGCGTTTCGTGCTATACTGTCTCGTGTCAGTACAACACGAAGCGCGTTGTGAGTATTCGCTTTTGAATTTGTATTTGCTTTTTTTTCTTCTCTCTCAGTGTTCCCCGTTTCATAATCTGAGATTATAGGCTTAACTTTCTGACCTCCACAATCCAGTAACTGGGTCTTAGAAAAGACCCAGTTACTGGATTGTGGAGGTCAGAAAGAACACACAACTCAGAAGAGTTTACTACCTAAGAAAAAACACCACATTAAGATCAAACAACTCACCGCGGCCTTCTTCATGTCCTCCTCTTTCTTCTTCCCCAAATCCTTGCTCACTTCTCTAATCAGGAGCAGTTCATCCAAACTTTTCTTTGATATGGGGTTAAATACCTTTACCGGTTCCTCATTTGGATCATTACAGGTATCTTGGAAATGAGCGTAACGTTTAACCAAGGCCTGAAACTCCTCCGGTTCCAATGACAAGTAACCGTCGTCCATTTTGCTAAAAAAAAGTGTTTTTTTTTATATACTTAGATATCATTGTATTGCCAACAGCATCATGTGTCTGATAGCGAGTAGGCTTGATTGTGTGTTTATGAATCACTGCAGCAGGGTTTCGGCTGGGCCTGTCACCTTGCGGCAGTGATGTCATAAATTGCTTCTTGTTGTGTGTTTGTGTAAGTGTTACTAACGTAGTTTGTAAATATATTGTTACTAACACTATGAGTCTTGTTACTCGAAATAAATGATTATTATCTTATATTATCTTATTGTATGGTAGCACTACTCCATTTCTACCCGCGGGTGTTATAGAAGGCGACAAATTGATATTGACCAGTCAAAGATGTGCAGCAGCGTCCTTCTGAGTACCATAACACCTACTGCAATCGCCAACATGCCTCGACCAGACGAAACGATATAATTGCCTACACTACTATCAAAATAACAGACTGTACAAATACGTGCGTGTCTACGCGTCGCTTGAACAAAAACGCGGTTCCCAGAGCAGTCATTCGACACGGGAAGAGGTGAGGAACAGTTTCAGAGGGAGGCGGAGCGTGTCGATACTGTACGGCAGTACTAATATTTATACTGTGCCTCGGGCCAATCATGGCGGTTACGGCTGAACCTTCTCTTGGGGGAGACCTGACAGGCTGCTACCACACTATGTCGTATGGTAAACAAGCCGAAGTCTATCTGATGATAGAGGTACCAGGGGCCTGTAGACAAAATCCCTTTTCTGTTAGCGTTAACGCCAACGGAAAAATCAAATTGTATGCAGTTGACATATCACGTGACACGCCGTAAGCAAACTTCAACTCCATACAAATTCATTTTCCGTTGGCGTTAACGCTAACAGAAAACGGATTTTGTCTACAGGCCCTGAGATCTTGCCAGATATGTTGCCATCCTAGGAACAGACTTGTTGTCTCGTGTGCCTGTAATTACAGGATATGAATTCCATATCACAAAGTCAAAGTCAAAGTCAAAGCATTTATTTCAATTAAACCATTTACAGGCACTTTTGAATTGTCAAGGAGTCGGTCAGTTAGTCAGAAAGTTGAAGCTCCAAAACGTAGGTAGGTCTCTATGGAGAAGAACGAGCAAGAAACTCCACGGACACTCTTTTAAAATCAGGTTTTTACAAAATACTGCTTACATTATTCTTGTTGCTTCTATATGTGAAAACAATGAAGGTAATCTAGAAATACAAAACATAAAAAATAATCAAGATAAAAACCATGGCAGTTAAGAGTTGACCAATCTCTACTGACAGCGCCCGTTCACGAACATGACAAAATATAGAGGGTACGCGACGCAGCCTTACGTACTTTGTGTCCATATCCTTCGAACTGCATCACAGCAGCGCTGCTTTGCAGTAGAAATATGTGGTATCCCCGACCTACTTTACAAGGACCTCTACTACTACTAATTATATTTTTGAACGTAGGTACTTATTTGACGGCAAGCATGGTCTACTTACGGCAAATTTTTTGGTAGGTCAGCACCACAGGATTTGTGTCATATCATATACCTACCAAAAGCCTCGCAATCATTGCCGTCCAAGGTGTGTCGTCTTAAGTGTGGTGTCGTCTTAAGTGGCATGTATTAGGGAGAACCCTCCCTATTACATGCCACTTAAAGAGTGAAGCCACACTGCTCCGTTGCGTTGCGTTGCGACGTCGCAGCGCAAGATTTGGACGCACTACATGCCACACTTCTCCGTTGCGTTGTCTTGCGCTGCGCACGTGTTTTTCCTCTGCCAGTACACCATTAACTACGTTGCCGCGCCGCATCACCTCCCACCGCTTCGTCTCAGCGACGACGCAATTCGTTCGACAACGCAACGCAACGGAGAAGTGTGGCATGTTTTTAAATTTATAATTATGTAAAATGACGGAGCGTCAACGCTCCCGCGACAACGCAACGCAGCGCAACGGAGGAGTGTGGCTTCGCTCTAATTTAAAACTGCATTTTCCTTTGCCTATTTTTTTTGTAATGGGCCAAATGTTGGAGATAGCTATGTACAATAAAATAGTGGTTCACTATTATAGGCATATCAATGTAGATAAGTATAAAATTTTTGATGAAAAACTGTTATTTAAAAATTGAGTATAGACTACCTACGAGAATGAATAGGTAGTGTGGGTGCAACCGTGCTACGCACAAACTCCAGTTTTATGACCTATGATCTACTAGATGACAAGTTGCTGTATCCCTACTGTTTTTTTTCTAGATAAATAACAATTAAGTATAACTTCTTCCGTTAGCTAGAAAATACAGTTTAAGAAAATCCGACAACAAGATCATCAGGTTTCCGAAAGAGGGCAGACAGAGATGTAGGAATATATATTACTATTTTTATTTTATTTTATTACCTATAGAAAACTTACAGCTTATTTGAGTAAAGCAATTTAACACTATGTAAATGCAGGGACGGACTTTGAGTTTATGGGGCCCTGGACTAACATCACTTGGGGGCCCAACCGCCCAAGTAGCATGAACTAATTGCCATTTTGTCAAACAAACTGTTTTCGATAGTGATGTTTACGATAGTTTTCTTTTTTATATTTTATTGCTTTTTTGTCCATTATCTTCAGTAGGAGCTGGGGGCCATATATATTCAGGGGACCCTGGGCTGCAGCCCAATCCACCCCTGTGTAGATGGCCAAAAATATGTGATGATATAATATTCTATCCTACTTCTTACTACTATTATAAACGTAAAAAATTGTGAGAATAGTTTGATGAACGGACAGATTTTTGTTGCCCTTTCACCCTTAAACAGCCGAACGGAAATAGCTGAAAGAATCATGGCGAGATCCATACATTTTTGTATGAAAAAAATAAATAATTTAGAGGGCTTAAGATATTTTCCAGTGTGAAGAATACATTACCAGTCCGAGTAGATTGATATATTTACCATATTTTTAAACCCGTCGCATAATTTAAATATTTCGCAATAAAAATAACACTGTTTCGTTTCATCTCGATGCCCATTTTGTGTTTATAAAAAAAGAAAGTTACAGACGACGTTAACGGATCTATCAGATTGGGAGACAAGTGATGTGAAAAGTGTGTGGAAAAAGAAAATCATTGTTTGTGATATTATTTCCCATAAAACGATGCAATTTCAGTGTAAGAACTGCGAAACGGCGCCTGTCAGTGTCACTTTTACTGTCAGTCGCCGTTTCTTTCTGAAATAATGAGCTTTTCGTTAAACTATTCAATTTTTTTGCAGGGTTTTAAACATATTGTAAATGTCTGGAGATGCTCTTTAGGTACCCAAGAATGTAAGAATTAGAATTTCAACTTCTCTAAACATCTTAATTTTTTTTGTACAAATCCTGCCATGATTCTTTGGCGCACTTTAATAATCTATACTAATATTATAAAGCTGAAGAGTTTGTTTGTTTGTTTGTTTGGTTGGTTGAATGCGCTAATCTCAGGATCTACTGGTCGAATTGAAAAATTATGTTTGTGTTGGATAGTCCATTTATCGGGGAATGCTATTCCCATGCGAAGCCGGGTCGGGTTGCTAGTACTTAGATATAAATCTACCTTAACAGTTTACCATATAGAACCACTTTATCCTGTGATAGTATTCTCGTAGGATATATATTAGGGATTTGAATCTATTTCGAAATATTTGTAGGTAGAACCAAGTAAATATTTAAATAGAGATTTAAAATAGGTACTTACATTGTGTTCTGAAGACCTGTGAACTACTAGAATAATGAGCTCCAAATGAACGGTAACAATGACATTGGACTTTACTAGTTATAGGTAGTTTTTTGTTACTGTTAATATGGGCAGAGATAGTCAACATTTTTGATATAGGTATACTATAGGTACTTATTTTATTATTGTTTTCATTTATTTATTCATTTAATGACGACACGGTTGGCGCAGTGGCTGAGCGATCGACTGCTGCGCAGCGTGTGGCGGGTTCGATTCCCGCCCAGGTTAAACATTTGTGTGATGAGCATTTGTGTTTACCTTGTGTCTGGGTGTTGTTTATCTATATACCATGTATTTACAAAAAAAAATATATATGTATTTGTGTATGTATATCAGCTGTCTGACACCCATAGTACAGGGTCTCCCTAGTTTGGGGTCAGATGGCCGTGTGTGAAAATGTCCCCATGTACAGACGCCAGCACATCAAGCTACTACAATCTGTCACATTTCATTAATCGATTTTCAACTTTATGGTTAAAGAATAAGGTTCAAGATTGATTGGGAAAATGTGACAGTTTCGGGTAGGTTGACCTGCTGGCGTCTGTACATGTTGGATCGTCAGGGTTTAGTCCGTTAGATTCGGTCATCATGTGAGCAGAAGATGGGTTTCGTGCAATTCAAACACACTGGGCATAGGGTACCAATACACGGCGTTTATTAAAACCACAATTTAACACAAATTCAATTTAAAATAAACACAGACTTAAATTAAAATAGACATAGTAACACTTAACACAAACATATCAAGCCTTAACATCTTAACTTCGATGCGATCAGACACTGAATTCTGAATAGCCTGCTCGTTGTGGACTGAAAACATCACTACTCTGTAGAAGCGCGCCAAAATGTTGGAGGTAGATCACGTGTTGTCGCTAATGGTGGGCTTGCGATTCGTTCCATGTTCATAGTATTGACCGGATGCGACATACATATAACGGATATTATATTTTTAAATATTGGTATACAAACATTTAAAAATATAAATAATAGAAGCCCACCGGTATCGGGAACAGGGTTCAAGTTACCGGTGGTCAGGGCTGCTGAGAGAGGAATCTCCTACCAATACGTGCCGTTTTCGGAGTACCGCTTTCTGTATCAAGCCCTTGATCCAGCTGCCCAACGAGAGCCTCCTGAGATGTTGGTCGAGGCTCTTGGAAATTATTCCATTGACCGTCACGACTATCGGCACAATGACTGCTATACTCACATCCCACATGCCGACAACCTCGTGATCCAAGTCAAAATACTTTTTTTTTGAAGATTTGTAAGTACTTACCCTCACATCCTGCCGTATTATCAAACGAAAGAGAGAGATGCCAAGGAAGTCACTATCTCCACAATTTCCTAAGTACGTATCTTATGTACTACTTTATAATTCATAATTGATAATAATATTCATTCAATACTACTAATATTATAAACGCGAAAGTAACTCGGTCTGTTACGCTTTCACGATGTAACGGCTGAACCGATTTTGATTAAATTTGGTATGAAAATAGTTTGGACCCTGGGGAAGGACATAAGCTACTTTTTAATCTGCGACTTCGCCTGCATCCGTGATAACCGACATTCTCGCGGACGAAGTCGCGGACAAAAGCTAGTACTTTATACTTTACTAGCAACCCGACCCAGCTTCGCATGGGCCTATAGCCTTCCTCGATAAATGGACTATACAACACAAAAAGAATTTTTCAATTCGAACCAGTAGATCCTGAGATTAGCGCGTTCAATCAAACAAACAAACAAACTCTTCAGCTTTATAATATTAGTATAGATTATTTTTATTATTATAAATGCGAAAGTAACTCGTTTGTTACGTTTTCACGATGAAACAGTTGAACCGATTTTGATGAAATTTGGTATGAAGATAGTTTAAACCCTGGGGACATAGGCTACTTTTTTTCCACAGCTTCGTCTGCATCTGCGATAACCGACATCTACGCGGACGAAGTCGCGGGCAAAAGCAAGTAAGTAATAAATATTACAAACCACAGTGCAAATTGCAGTTCTCTGTTGACTCGACTTGATATAGAAGGTGGATACCAGTCCCCAGACTGTACCTAGCTGCTCTAGTTGTATTAAAAACATTTGTTTGCTCTTTACGGTAATTATTCACATGTTTAGGAAATAGCAGGCTGAAAACTACACCTAGACTCGATGCTTAGGTACTTATAGATTGTTTATTAGGTAACGCTAACGCCGAACGTTATTTAAAAGCTGAAGATAGAAACGTGTAGGCCAGTTTTCAAATTAAGAACATCATAACTTGCTTCACTTTGGTACACTGCTTAGTGCTTGAAGTATGCTAAGCACTTAGGTACTTTACCGAAGGGCAGCGGCTGCTAGTAAAAACATTTTTTTACATTAATTTTGAATTAAAGAAAAATGTTTATGACCCCTGCCTTCAATATGGCGACGTACCTATAAATAAAACATAAAAAATAAAATGTAATAACAGTTTACTTACCACTGAATTTGCATGAAAACAATTCAGTATGTAATTAAATATTTTAATCGATTCGAATTTGAACGCGTATTTATTGGAATAATTTATACGTACGTAGGTATGTAAATCGTGTTTTTATTACTCCAGTCCATTAGTTGAGTAAATTGTACGATGATTCGACAACAGTGTAGTTTGTGTCGCAAAATATGCAATAAGTATTAAAAACTACCGGCTCGCCCCAGCTTCGCAAGGGTGCAATTTATTTTCGAATTACTGACGTTTTCTTTCATACAAACCTTATCCTGGCAATACATAACACAACAACAGAAAAAGAATTACTTATCCAATTTGGTGCAGTCATTTGGAAGTTATGCGCGTACAGACATTTTGGCAACTTTGTTACCGTACGGTCGACGTATCTTGGCGGTCCGGGCCTGTAGACAAAATATATTTTCTGTTAGCGTTAACGCCAACGGAAAATGAAATTGTATGGAGTTGAAGTTTGCTTATGCGATGTCACGTGATGCAAATATGTCAACTACATACAATTTCATTTTTCCGTTGGCGTTAACGCTAACAGAAAAGGAATTTTGTCTACAGGCCTTGAAGTTAGCTGTTTGGCTGCGCAATAGATCTTTTAGGAAGGAAATTGTCTACTGCGCAGCTAATCGGCTAACTTCAGGACCACCAAGATACGTCGGCCGTATTGTATGTAAGGATATGGATTATAATAATATTCTTCCAGCTGAATTTCGGCCACAGTCAATCTCAATGAAAACTAGCCAACTGCCAAGTAGGTACGCAGGAGAAAATAATAATAATAATTAATTTTCTCTTCCAAGAGTTTTCGCAAAAACCTAATCCCAAGAGTTACCTACAAATGTCAATGTAGTGTTATCCGCATATGAGATTATTTTACTGTTCTGAATCTGTAGCTGACAGAGAATATTTATGTAACTAAGGAATAATGTAGGTCCAAGTATACTCCCTTGTGGGACCCCATACGTAACTTTAAGATGACTGCTGCTGGCTGCTGCTGCTGCATGGCTATTGACTTATATGCTCACCGATACTCACACACTGCGACTTCCTGTTAAATAGTTTGCGAAAAGATCGTGTTGTTTACCCTGAATACCCATACAATGTAGCTTATTAAAAAGGAGAGGACATATGATACGGACATATAGACCTCCAAATTACCAGAATTTATCTATATTTGATTCGGTAATGGAAGATGTGTTAAAAAAAATTGGTACTAGTAGTAAATCTATCATTATATGTGGTGACTTTAATATTAATTTGTTAGAAAACAACTCCAATAGTATCAGATTATTGAGTCTTTTTAGGTCATTTAATTTGTCCAATGTTTTCATGGAACCCACTCGAGTGACAGCTTCTTCTGCCACCTGTATTGATAATATATTTTGTAATTGTGATTACTTTCATAAAGAAATTATAAATAAACTGCCATCTGATCATAGTGGACAGACAATAACGTTTTGCGCCTACATACTTTTACAAAAAATTCAAATAAGGTTTAGGCCAATCACATGTAAAAACTTAGAGAAATTTGATAATTCATTGGAAAGTAAATTGAGTGTTCAGTGCTTTGATAATATAGGTGACCCAAATGAGTTCTACGCCGAGTTTTTTTCACTATTAAACATGCAATTTAATGAAGCTTTTCCACTAAGGAATAAAAGTATTTGCACTAAGTTCTTATTTAGCGACTGGGCGACTCCAGGTATTCGTAAAAGCAGGGAAAAACTATTTGAGCTTTATGGCCTAAAGCAACATATAATTAATACAAGCTTTCATCAGTATGTTGCGAAATATTCGAAACTTTTTAAAAGTGTCTGCAAAATAGCCAAATCTCTCTATATTAAAAATAAAATTAAATTAGCTGATGACAAAATAAAAACTACTTGGCAAATAATAAATAATGAAACAGGTAGGAAAAAACAGCGTAGTACTGAATTTAATTTAGAGACTGCACATGGTCCCATAAATTCAGATATAGAAGTAGCTCAAGAATTTGAAACCTTTTTTGGCAACATTCCCATTAGAACCACTGAAGCCTTAAATTCCTCTCCCGCTCTCTCTGCTGCCTTACTTAGGAAAAATGTTAAGAAATGCCCTTTGGAGTTTAGGTTTCAACATACAAACCCCCAGGCTGTTATAAAAGCCTTTAAAGATCTTAAAATTAAATCAACAGAAGATCTTTGGGGAATGTCTGTAAAAGTCTGTAAATCTATTATCGAAACAATTGCGCCCTATTTAGCTCTCATTTTTAACACCAGTGTAAACCAAGGAGTCTTTCCGGATCTGATGAAACACAGTAAAGTAGTACCATTGTTCAAATCCGGTGATAGTAAAGACCCCAACAATTATAGGCCTGTGTCGATTCTACCAGTTCTCAGTAAGGTGTTTGAAAAGTTAATGCTCAATCAAATGTTACATCACTTTAATAAAAATTCCATCTTTCATGAACAACAATACGGTTTCACCAAAGGGCGTTGTACAACTGACGCCGGTGTCACCCTAATAAAGAACATTTTTAGCGCTTGGGAGGAATCGCAAGATGCCATTGGAATCTTTTGCGACCTCTCAGAGGCGTTCGATTGCGTTGACCACGAGACACTATTGCTGAAACTGGAGCACTACGGGATTAGTGGAGTATCTCTTGATTTACCTGAGAGTGTCTTGCCTGAGGGATAGACAGGCAAAAGTTCAGGTTAACGGTGTGAACTCATTGGGGTCAAAAATGACTATGGGCGTTCCTCAAGGCTCAATATTAGGTCCATTTCTATTCTTAGTCTATATAAATTATTTACCCCAATTACTTCAAAACCAACCGAAGATGGTGTTATTTGCCGATGACACTTCATTGATTTTTAAAGTAGACAGACGGTCACAACATCTTGACGACGTAAATGACGCTATTCTTCAGGTTCAAAATTGGTTTACGGTAAACAATTTGGTACTTAATGAAAAAAAAACCAAATGTATTCGATTCATTTTACCAAATGTTAGGAATAGCAATTGTGACATCATTCTAAATGGAGAGAAACTGGAATTTAATAGTCAAACGGTTTTCCTGGGAATCACGCTAGACGAGAAGTTGCAATGGGGACCTCACATAACATCTATTGCGGGGCGACTAAGCTCCGCGGCTTATGCTGTTAGAAAGATAAGACAGTTGACAGATGTAGAAACTGCGCGTATGGTCTACTTTAGCTACTTTCACAGCATTATGTCGTATGGTATTTTACTGTGGGGTCGGGCTGCCGACATTGAATCCATTTTTATCTTACAAAAAAGAGCTGTTAGAGCCATTTATAATCTACGTCGCCGCGATTCTCTTAGGGAACTATTTAAAAATATTAATATAATGACAGTGCCTTGCCAATTTATCTATGAAAATATTATGTACGTAAGAAAAAACCTACATTTATTTAATAAGGTTAGTGATAGACATAATATTAATACTAGAAACAAAGACAAAATAGCTCAACCATATTTTAGATTGTCTAAAGTTCATAAATCTTTTATGGGGTTCTGTGTTAAGTGTTATAACAAAATTCCTAGTGATATATTGCAACTAAATGAAAGAAAATTTAAAACATATATTAAAAGTACACTCTGTAAACAAGCATATTACAGTTTAGAGGATTATATCCATGATAAGAATGCTTGGAAACATGCTGGTCCGGGCTCCATAGGACAATCTACAGTCTAGACAAAATCAAACGGATTGCTAATTAAAACTAATTAATTTATACTTAGTATATACATTATATTTAATTCTTGCTTTGGGTCACACACTGGTTCATAGGTTCATAGTTTGTTGAAATGTATGGAGTGGTGGTCTACTTTTACAATAATTGTAAATAATAATATGTGAACACTATGTACCTATGTATACAACTTAGCTGTCATTCTTTATCTTGTAATACTTTGTACATACTTCAATATAGTGTTTTTATGCAAGGTCCATCGTATTCACGTATAGTTATATAACTGAAAACTGTAAATGCAAAATATTGTAGTTACACATTTTTTTTTAAAAGAGTGAGTATGGAGTTTCTTGCCCATTCTTCTCCATACGAAGCTACCTTTTGGAATGGGCAACTAGAATCAACTTTATATTTTTTTATTATGACGTTCAAAAGTGCCTTTTTAATGGTCTAATTGAAATAAATGATTTGACTTTGACTTTGACTTTGAATAAGTAGTCTACTAGTACGTGCACAAACACTGGTACACTCCCTCTTCCCTCACACTTCTTGTCCTACGGTAAGGCAATCCGACTCGACATGAGAGAGATCAGGTTCAGACCTAACGGTTTTACCTATGCTTTTCGAGGCACCGTAAACTTCCAAACTCCAAGCGACAACTAAGAAATTCCTAATGGCATAATAGGGTTTCATAGGGAAAGTTGTTAAGGCGCGTCCCTGTGCAAAACGCAGCGCTGCCGTTTATTGTTCAGTTTTTCGGACCTAAATACTCTATATCCAAAAGAAATATCAACCAATAAAAAATAGATTAAATTTCTATATAATCTTGACTCCAAAATAGTAGATCTGATTTTAGTTTACGAAATATAGTATTTAACTAATCTTCTCACAAGGAAACCACAGAAATGAGAAATAATTATTGAAAACATGCATCTCCTCAGCAAGTAAGCATTAATTCGATTTTTACTAACACTAATGGATAGGCAATTTATTAATGAACATTTTGGTAGAATTTTTTTTTTCAAAATGTGATTTTATAAAGATTTAATTCTAAAATCTGAGCATATTCGCAACTGTATCTCTTGCGCGGCGAAGAGGGAACGAATGCTCAAGGTACCGCCTTAAATATCACGGGTACTAACAACCCCTTGGAGTGATTGTACAGAGCCAGCATCAAGCTACAAGAATGCAGCATAGCGGCGGCGCGGGAACGACACAGGTATGTGTGGTATATGTCCAACAGTGGGCAACTAAAGATTGAGATGGCGATGATAATGTTGATTTACCCCCTTGAAGGGTGCAGGCGCCACCAGGCAAGAATTTGGATAAAAAAACATTGCATGGAGCGGAGATGAGAATGTTGAGATGGATGTGTGGACTGATCAGAATGGATAAAGTGAGAAATGAATATGTTGAGTTTAGTATAATATATGTGGTTAGAAAGAGGAGAATAAATGAAATGCACTAGTACGTTGTTAAAGTCTAAACATTGTTTACATAGGATGACAGAACACAAGTTACATACACGGCGCTGCGCAAACGACTGGCCGCCAAACTGTATGCGCGGGGAACATTGCGTTTTGCATCGCTAGCATTATGGCCTGTAGTCCCTCCCTACAAATATATTAGAGGAAGTTTGCAAATTGCGGCAGTAACAGAAAAATTGTAAGGGAATCGATGGTTGTGGTAAGGGCATGTGAAGAGAAGGAATCATACGCATGTAACCAAATGAGTTATGAATATTTATGTTGGATGTATAGAGAGGGAGAGGAAGGCCAAAGATGGATTGTGTGAAAATGATATGAATGAAAAGGGAATCAGTGATAGCATGACGTTGACAGAACGGAACGAAGCAAACATGTTGCCCCGACCCTAAGTAACATGGGATAAGGGCAGGAAGGTGATGATGAAGAGTGCAGGGGACAAAATCATCAGCTAGTTAAATACGTACCGGTCAAATGCTGTAACATTGCCTACATGCTCAACATTGCCTACATTCTAAAAAGATAAATTATTGCCGCTGAGAATAGTTATTTGTTATACAAGAGTGCAAAGTTGCTTTTTAACCGCGTGTTCAATTTTGATGACCGAGCAAGCGAAGGATTCTAAAATTGAATCACGAGCGCAGCGAGTGATTCAAAATTAGAATCCTGAGCGTTAGCGAGGGAATCAAAAGAGCACGAGGTGAAAAATCTTTGCACTCGAGTGCAATACGTAACTTTTCATTCCACCTCAGCGAGGAAATGACTAAATGCAAAAAAAAAAACGTTTACAAAGTCTGAGTTATTAACAAATTAAAAAAAAGTTGTATGATATATTCGGCACCATAGAGGTAGCAGTAAATAGGTTAAATGTTTTTTTTTAATTCACAAACTTAGTGCACACGATGTTCTAAATTCAATTTACTTTATCCTCTAGAGAATAAAAACGGCTTTTCCACTCAGATATTGAAGATAAATTTACTTTATCCTCTAGAGAATAAAAACGGCTTTTCCACTCAGATATTGAAGATTAAAAATACTCTTTCGGAGATGGTGGGATGAAAATGTTTTTGCTGTGTATGGTATTACTAAAAGCAAGTCGGCTATCTATATGGCAAAAAAATACTTCTCAGCAGCAATTATTTAACTTTTTAGAATGTAGGCAATGTTGAGCATGTAGGCAATGTTACAGCATTAGACAGTAACCGCTTTGGTCCTGACGTGTCTCCCAATGTAATGAATGATCCCCATACAAGGTTTGGAAGCGTCTGTCTCAGAAACAAAAGGGAGATAGACCGCGCGTAACATTGAGAATGAAGCCAATAAAGCAAATACAAATTTTAAAGCGAATACCTGCAAAGTGCTCGAGTCACGAGTCACTATAGCCCGAAACGCCGCATCGTTAATAAAAACAAATAAAAATACAAATACAAAAGCGAATATAATCACGAGATTGTACTTAGGTGTTCGCTTTTGAATTTGTATTTGCTTTTTTGGCTTCACTCTCAGTGTTCTGCGCGGTCTATCTGCCTTTTGTTTCATAATCTGAGGCGTCTCTGATCAATTTTTGATTGTTAAGCATTAATATTCAACGCTAGGGAACCTATACCCTGTTCACAATAAGATTAGACATTTACTCAAACCTTTTTTACAGTCCGTTCAACCGATTTTGACTTCTATTGCGTTGGTAGCATCACAAATGGCAACTGCAGTAAACAGTTGTATTGTAACCACTTTTGTTTGCCTCTAATGTCATCCTTAAGCCTACGGAATAGAAGTCAAAATCGGTTAAAGGGACTGTAAAAAAGATTTGTGTTTATGTCTAATCTTATTGTGAACAGGGTATGTATATAACAAAAGGAAATGAGAAAGGTAGGTACCGTATTCATTGTTGATGAGACGAGGGTTGACGTGGTATGTTTCGAAGCCCTATTTTGACTGAAATCTTAACTGTAACTCCTAGGTAGTATATTTTATTTAGGTACGGTCACCAAAGGAGATAAGTATCCATGTCACCGGAAACAGTTGAAGTTTACTTAGAAACCGATAGGTTTTTATGAATAAAATTAAATACAATTTATAGAGAATAAACAGTTCAATGGTTTAATAAAATTTCATTTGAAAGCCCCCATTGGTTTCTAAAAAATCTTCAACTATTCCCGACGACATGAATACTTATCTCCTTTGCGTACTGTACATAGGGGCTGGGATCCCATTATTATTATTCTTTTCAAACATGTTGTTGTGGGGCTCTTGTTTGACGTGATCACATATATTCAGGTTTCTATTTATTATTTTACACATTGATATTATATATTTTTATATATATTTAAAATTAAATCACATAATTATGTACAAAACTAAAAAATTAAACCAGTATAAAGTAATTGTATACAACTTCCAAAGTAATTGTATTCAGCTCCCCTCATTCGTCCACATCGCTGTCAACGGGACACGTGCCCAACAGGCTGGCAGCATTGCCACGTTGTATGGCCATGCTGATTCAAGAATATGCCAACCCTCGGGACACATGAATGAAGCCCCAAGGCAACCGCTTGGTAGGTGATACTCTCGACTTTTCGTGGAAACACTTTCCCACGAAGTACTATATATATACTTACTTCGTGCACGTAGGTACCATATCTAATGTAAGTGTGTAGTTAAACTTTACAATACAAGATGGCGCTACCTGTCACCTTTCTGATAAAAATGTCGGTTAATTTGGAGCAGGAAGGTAGGTAAATGTTTTATACATTATTGGTGTATTTATTGTGTAAGATATTTATTAGATTGTACGCAGCTGTGTTTATAAATTAGATAAATAGGAATGATTATGTAGGCACTTTCTTGATAATAATAGATATAGGTAGGTATGTGACTGCCTATGAAAAATATAGGATAAAATCATAACGTATTTTATTTATGTTTAAGTTATGTTCAAATAGAAAGTTAATTTATCTTAATTCCATTTAAAACTTTCCAATAAGATATCGTTCCCCTTTCATTTCTCGTTCGTAAAACGGAACGAAAAGCCACCCCTCGAGGGCTAATGACTCACTCATTCCACCCCCAACGAAACCTGCCGACGTAATCCGACAATACCCGATCGGCGAGCGTACGGAGCTCGCACGGAAAACATTAAATCTCAACCCACATTATTATGTAATATTTTACAATTTTTTAACAAATTAAAATCATTAAAATTTAAGTGAAAATGCGCGGGAATAAGTCAAGTGTTTGCTATTTCGGATACGCATCTGTGTGTTGTGTTAAACAGAAGTGCTGTGGCCAAGACTGCTTATATTGATTTTTTAGTGACGTGCAGATGAAAACGTTGTATGCGGACTACAGTGTTATTATTAGATTGTGTAGTGCTTTTAATAATTCAGTAAGTTATTCCACCAATTAAATGATCCGAATTCGTATAAAATAATTCCATTGGAACTTTGACACGATTCCTGTGCTTCAAATGGAAATGTGGGAAAATCTGCATTAATTTTTTCATAATTAATTATGTCGCACTAGTTAGTATTTTTTTGGGGAAACATATAATTTTTAAATTAAAAAAACGATTTGTAATGAAAACGTGCTGAAAAACTATTTAAAAATAAAATGACGCCATTATTTACATTCTAAAAATAGATTCTACCCCTAAAAAGGACTATTTTAAACCTAAACCTAAAATAAACGTTCTCGGTATATAAGTTTTACAATCTATCGATCGCTTTCCATATCAATGCCACACAATCATGAACGCGAAATAAATTGCTATTTTCTTTCTATTACATTACCTAGGTAAGATATCACGCATCACGCTACTTTGATTGATTTCGGATAAACAAAATGAAAACGACGTGACAATCTAATTCCCTGAAAATTTACATCTTTTAAAAGACCATACAGTACAATCTAAATTACCGAGTTAGTCGAAGGATAGATAGTTGCCTATTAAAAGTTAAAACTCCCCTAATGTAACTACTTCGTAGATCATCAGCTTCTTAAGAAAATAAGGTTGTATCACTACAACTAGGCAAACCAGTAATGCTATTCTGTAAAGTTTACCTCACTCGAGTATACCTATAAGCGGTTACCTCGGGTAAGTTATCGAGGGTTCACACCTCGAGACCGTTAGAATTTCGACGTGAAGTTTGCAGAAGTTCTGTAAAAATACCCTCGATTAAGTTAGATGAAGTAATCTCTAGTTGAACTGTCAATCTGTAGTACCGTTTTCCTTAGTAGATATTTACAGAATAGATTCGCTGAAATTTTTTTCTTCATCAATAATTTACTGTCAATCTTCTCTTCTTCTGCGTACAAGAAGAGACGACGCTCTTCTTGAAATTGTCGTTAAGTGCGTGCCATAATTTCGCAAATACTTACTTAGTTTACCTAAGTACTACCTAGTTTATTGGAGCAAGGGCGCAGGCTTAGGTATCGATATTGACATTGTATTGAGAAAGGCCTTGTACCGATATTGTATACCAACGTCTTACTATGACGGTAGTTTTAGACTGTCAGATTTCTTGTATCGAAACTTTGCGAGTAGAATACGGAATGTCGACGTACAAAATATCGATACTACAATGCTACAAAATTGCGATTCACGTCATCGCGATAGTTCTTTACTGCGATATTACTTGACTTCGATGCACGTTACCGCGAAGAATCATTTCTACGGAGCTACTTGACTTCGGTAATCTATTGCGAAAGATCGTTACTGAGAAACTATGACGACACGGTTGGCGCAGTGGCTGAGCGATCGACTGCTGCGCAGCGTGTTACGGGTTCGATTCCCGCCCAGGGTAAACATTGGTGTGATGAGCACTTGTGTTTGCCTTGTGTCTGGGTGTTGTTTATCTATATTTGTATGCATTTACAAAAAGAAAATGTATTTGTGTATGTATATCAGCTGTCTGACACCCATAGAACAGGGTCTCCCTAGTTTGGGGTCAGATGGCCGTGTGTGAAAATGTCCCCACATATTATTATTATTATCACCATTTATTAATTATATTTACCTATAAAATACATTTTTAAATATTAAAAAAAAATAAAAACATTATTATTATATTATTATTATTATTAGAAAGACCGTTACTAGTTTCTCAGCAAGCAAGTAGGAACACAAAGAAGAGAAAAATAAGACTTGATAAATTTGGTTCTATGAGGAGCTCGTGGCTAAGTTAAAGCCGTACAGATCGATCGGTCAAAGGTTAAGCTGCGCTAGCACCGGTCGGTCAGAGGATGGGTGACCATCCCTTTCATACTGAGTTCCCTCCGAAAATACCTCGGAAAGCACGTAAAAGCCCGATGGCATTTATGTGCTTTCCGAGGTCCTACTTACGGCAAAATGAAAGCTGGGACCAACATCCCAGCTGTCATTTTTAGATCGTTGGCAGTGGTTATGGGTAGTCAGAAGCCAGAAAATCAACCAGTCTTACCAAGGGGTACCTATCGTGTTACCCAGTAACTGGGTTGTGGAGGTCCGATAGGCAATCGCTCCATGCAAAACACTGGTATTCAGCTGCAACCGGTTGAACTGGAAGCAGACCCCAATATAGTTGGGAAAAGGCTAGGCAGATGATCTTGGTCAAGTTTGTTCTATCAAGTGGTGTACCATTTAGGGAAGACGAAAAAATTTTCGGATACTTATCCAAAACATCACGTCCATCCTTAGCACAAACAGCTAAGCACGGAGGAGGCTCCTGAAAGTCTGGGATTTTCCAAAAACAGCAACCCTCTACAACTCGTCCGCAAAGGTTGATTTAATAAGCAACCCTCTGTCTTCCACATAAGGTCGTCAATTCGTAATCTACTAGAAATTTTATAGCGCTTCTGTCTTCCAAGGCTGGTAATTACAGCTACCTAGTATGTAATCGTTGCTTGTCATTTGTTATACTTACTTCAAGAGATCGTTGACCCGCCTTTAGGCTTGTTTCACACGTACCACAACCACACGATATCGCAGCGTCAAAAGGTGGTCAAGCAGTGGTGACGCTGCGGCTTTTTGTAGCTGCGTTGTCGTACCGACAAAGTGGTCAGTGTGAATTAAACTATACGTTTTATAAAAAATAGTGCCAGCGCCAATGATATTATATTAAACAGATATGTTATGAGCGCCCAATTTTGAAGATTCAAAAACGTCCTAATTGGGACGTATTGCCTTTAGTCTGCGTCACGCATGGCGACGAATGGTACACTTTGTTAAAGCAGCTAAAAAAATAAAAAGATGCTATTTTGTGTATTTAGAAAGTGTACCAATTATGATACCCAATTTAATAAAGCACAAGGGATCTCATACCACAAGTAACTACGCAATATACGTCGATTTGTTTATATATTTCAATTATTTTCCTAATATTCTTATATTTGGAGGTTAGAAAAAAGAAAGAAATGGAAGTACATTGTTTCACGTGAGTAAGACAAGGACGCGTTCACTCCGGACATAGAATAAAAGTACAGATGCGATATCGTAGGCAGTAAAGTCATTGATTACCCACAGTTCTGTTTTTCTTTTTTCTAACCTTGTAATATTTAATCATTTTGTTTTATTCAATCATTTATATACCTAATTAGAAATTAAACAATATGACAACAGATATTTATTATCTTTTCTTCGTTAAGGTTATCCAATGAGATCTGGCTTCAAGAATGGATCGCATTTGTTCGTAAACAAAGAAATTAATTTTATTACAAAATAAATATTTTCTACTCTGTATATTATTATAATTATATATTCTATTATACATTTAGTCCTGTTTATTAGTTGTTATAGGTACAAACCGCGTGTATAAATGTACTCGCGGTTTGTACCTTCTGTCTCGTAAAATTTTGCTAGTCTGTGATGCCAAGACGCGGTGATTGGTGGCCAGGATAATGTCCGTTTACATTCACGCGCAATTGACAACACTAACTGTCTCTTTTTTTCTTGTTGGTTTTTTCAAGCCATCCCTTTTCAACATTTTGACTTGTAGTGAATTGTAAAATGAATGAAAAGTGTAAATGTGTGCTGCCGCTGCTGCGCGGAACACTTTTTTCGTTTGTTTTGTGAGTGTATAACATATCTGTTTATTAGAATATCATTGGCCAGCGCCCTAAGCCGAGGTCCGTACCCCACAGGCCCTTAGCGTGTAGTCGTTTAGTTTATTAGTTGTTTTGCCCTGGCAGGAGGCCTTTAATTATTTTTAGGGCACCACAGGAAAGTCCGATTAAGCAGCCGATAACCTCTAGGTTGACTTGCAAGATGCCATAATATACCAAAAAAAAAGACTAAACAAGTTTACATAGGAGAAGGTTTTACTTTTATATCGAAACTGTCTTCCAGCTGACTCTAAGGCAGCTATTGCTGTAGAAAAATCGTTTTAATGTGGCATTAACGGTCAACCTTAAGTTACTTTTACAGATAGTAAACGGACCATCACGTCAAATTGAATCGTGTAAATGATTATAAATAAATATATGTTCAACTAGAACATTCACTTTATCATTTAGTATGTGAATATGTTTGATTAAATTTATACTAAATAGTTTAATTAACTCGTGAGATTGCGTCTGTCGCGTACAAAACTTAATCACACAAAATCTACCAGATTTATTTTAACGTAACTCACCGTTTTACAGATAATTTAATAATCCATCTTTTAGTATACGGTTTTTTTTTTCAAAGTTAACGAATAAGTATCTCCTTTTTACATTTTCGCCCTTTCCCTGGTCCATCCAGCGACATATCGTTGCCTTAACATCTCTTCGTAGGATACTGAACAAAAACTATAATTATCGTTTTTCATTTGTTATGTTAATATTCAAATTAGAACGCTGTCGATCTTTGTTTCTCTTTTTGAAATGAAGGTAGGTCAATGACCGTTATTACTTCGTTAAAACGATTTGCATTTACTTACCAAGCCATCATTATAGGTTCGAGCTCAAACCGTTTCTCCCATCATTAAATTCGACAATACACGGTGACAACAGGTTATTGTTATAACCTTGAACTTTTACATTTTCACGTTGGTTACCCCCGAGTTCTATGGGTCTAATCTGATTAAGCACGCGCCTACAATTGGACCTAATAGGTAATTACTTTTGTTTTAAAAAATGACTCGAGTAAATAAAAAGGTACTTGGTAGGTAAGAATCTTTTTATTTACTCGAGTCATTTTTCAAAAGATAAACGCAAATAATGTGGTTCTATTTCTATTTTCTATCCGTTGGTGTATAAAAATGAACTTTAATTTCGGAAGTCGGTGCCAATACTAAACAACATATATAGAACCAAAGCCGCCGACTTCCGAAACCTACCCGAGGACCAAGGATCGTACCTATCTACTTACTTACTATTGATTGTTTTGGAACTTGGAACGAGTTACTAGATAAACTAAAAGAAAACTTTTTACATTCGAATAAATTCTTATTCCACATAAAAAAGGTACTAACGCATTGTTCTAAGACTTTTTAACGCTGGCAACAATCCAGTAAAATGTGAAGTACCGACTACTTGTCTTACGTATTGCTAAAAGCCTTTCTTCTGACCCAATTCATTTACCCAAACGGTGTAAAGAGGCTACGTTAATTGCTTCCAAACTGGATAGCCGTCATTCAAGCTTATTGTTTAAGTAATTAGCAACTTTCAGAGGGATTTTACTTGTTACGTTGTTTGAAAAAAACATTTTGTCTTAATTTTATTATTTTAATATGACGGAATGATTTCGATCTCATACTATTTGGATTTCGGTTATTTCATTAATTAACTCTTGGTGCCTAATTGTGTATCAACAATTATTTTTTTAATATACTAGGTTGAGTTCGTTTTCGAATTGTGTGCGGTCATTTAAGTGAGGATATGAAAGGATCATGGCAGGATATGTACAAACATATTAAGATGTTTAGAGACGTTGAAATTTTACATATTTTACTCTTGGGTACCTAAAGAGTATCTTCAGGCATTTACAATATTTTTATAACCCCGCAATAAAAATGGATGTTAAAAGGGGATAGTTTAACGTCGAAAGCTCATTATTTCAGAACCAAACGGCAGCTGACAGTAAGTGACACTGACAGCGCCGTTTCGCAGGTCCAACACTGAAATTGTATCGTTATAAGAGAAATAATGTCACAAATAATGATTAATTAATCAATGTATTTTTTCAACTCCGCCGTAGTAAACATCGATTCACATCACTTGAGTTGTACTTAAGTACACTTCAACTATGTCCCACGACCCTGGGAACATAATGGTGCGGCTCTATAGGACAATCTACAGTCTAGACAAAATCAAACGGATTGCTAATTCAAACTTTAATAAATACAATTATTCTTTATTATACTTAATATATTACTCTGGCTCACACACTATTCATTATTTGTTGGAATAGAAGAAGTGGTCGTCTACTGTATTATAAATTGTAAATATGTGAACACTGTGCTTTTGTACATAACTTAGCTGTCATTTCTTAACTTGTAATACTTTGTACATACCATAATATATGATTTTTATATAAGGTATAGTAAAGGTCTCTTGCCTTTAAATCGAGTACTGCGCAAGTCAAATCAAGTCTGTGTCAAGTCTCATCTTTCGTGGTACGGACTGTACATCGTATTCACGTAACATTATAATTCTTGTAAAAGCAAATATTGTAAACATTATTTTTTGTAAAGAGTATTTATGGAGTTTCTTGGCCATTCTTCTCCATACGAAACTACCATTTGGAATGGGCAACTAGGTTCAAATTTTACAATATGACGTTCAAAAGTGCCTTTAATGGACTAAATAAATGATTTGACTTTGACCTGGTTACATCTCCTTTGGTAACCGCATATATGAAATAGATAAAGTCACATTGGCTCGTGCTCGGTTGCGAACCCAGAACTTTGCGCATGAGAGGAGGGTGCTTTAACCACTGGGCCATTATGACATTTGCCTCAACGTCACTTCATCAAAATACTCTGAGGAGATTTTTACACAATAGAAAAGCAGGTATGCATCAATATCATCATCATCTGCCTAGCCGTTTCCCAACTATATTGGGGTCGGCATCCAGTATAACCGGATGCAGTCCAGTGTTTTACATGGAGCGACTGCCTATCAGACCTCCACTATCCAGTTACTGGATCTTACTCATATAAATTCTATAGTGAACCCAGTTACTGGGTAACACGATATATATCCCTTAGTTCTTACCAAGGGATATATATCGTGTTACCCAGTGTCTGGTTGTCAGACTTTCTGACTTTTGACTAAATGTAACGACTGCCAAATATCTACAAATGACAGCCGGGACCAACGGCTTTACGTGCTTTCTGAGGTACGGAAGGAACTCAGTATGAAAGGGATGGTCACCAATCCACAGACCGCCCGCGGTTAGCGTAGCTTAACCTTTGACCAATCGATCAGCACGCGTAGCATGACCACGCTATGTCTACTGAAGAATAGACATACTGACAGTAAGAATAGACAAACTGTACTGACTTGTCTATTGTTGCTGTCAGTATGTCTATTATAATAATAAATGTTTATTTGTACACAGAAAAAAAAACATTCATAAGTACACAAGGATTTAAAAAAGATTGTACAATAAGGTCACATTCAAGGATAACTAATTACTCCTAAACTAGGCCAAAAGCCTGTGTTTTAGGAGTCAAACTTTCTCCAGATATAATGGCATACAAATTGAGCGTGTTTAATTTACGCTGTTGTTTAAATAAGTACTTATTTAAACAACAGCGTAAATTAAACAAAAAGCCTTAAATTACATACAGTATTTAGTTATACTATGATACAATTACAATAAGATTTTCGGTTTCTTCATACGTCAACTTCTGCAACCAATTTGTTAATTTGATTTTAACTTCATGTTTAGTCATAGAGTAAATAGGCGTAAGTTTATGTATTCTATTATACAATCGAGAGCTAGTTGCCGCCAATTGCCGGCTGGCAAATTTAGAACGGCATTGGACTATATCACACACGGGAGTGCCTTTGCGTCTATTCTTCCTTAGACATAGCGTGGTCATGCTACGCGTGCTGTACGGCTTTAACTTAGCCGCGAGCTCCTCCAGGTATGCATTGACAACTGTATTTTCCTTAGACACGGCGATTTCACCGTACATGAACGGATGCTAAGAAATTAATCAAGTTGAAATGAATGTCTAAGCAATTATATAGAATGCCTGTAATATCCACTTCACTACTTCCAAATATTACCGATGGTGGTTAGATCAATATTAACTCAGGGTTGGGCGAAAAACAAACATCAATGGGGGTGATATTATTATTGCACCGTTCAGAAGTAAGAACCGCGAGCCACCCCTATTGTTAAAAAATAACAGAGGTAGGTAAGGTATATATATACCTATATTGTTGAAAAAATATTGCATTTATAGCTCCAACCTTTTCGAGAACATTTCGAAATTCGAACTGTATTAAGATGAGAAACCGCAGTTATCATCACGGATTATTCTGTACCTAAAGAATCATGGCGAGATCCATATGTAGGTATTCATTTGTACGAAAAAGAAATGATTTAGGGGGTAATATTTTCCAATGTGGAGAATACATTACCAGGAGTAGACTGATATATTTACCATATTTTTGAATGCCCGCATAAGTCATTATAATATTTCGAAATGAAAATAACAGTTTTTCGTTTCATCTTCCTGTCCATTGTATTAAAACCCGGTGGGTGTTTTTGATTAACTTCAAATAAAATAAGATTAAGAAAAAATTGTTTATTCTCTTGTGAACTAATAGGGTAGATATCACGGAATAATAGATCGCAAAATTCGGCCATTTATCACACGAACGGTTCATGGTTGCAAAGTTAATAAAGTTCAATTCAACAGTTGGTAGAGCTTAAGTACCCCTACCGTACACTTAAGCTGTGTCATTTTTCTTAGCAATGTCCTTCTTCAGCCGACGAATACTCTACTAAATCGTAGTTACAGAGTTCAATCCCCAAAAGAGATTCGGTATTTACTTACCTACTTCCTTGACTAATGACAGGTATTCGCGAGACTAATACTCTGGCTTCGTGGTATGTAATACAGAGCTAGCTTCATTTCTTAGCTAGTAAACTTGCCCTTTTTATTTTTTTTCTTCTGGTTTGGAAAATCCTCATGGATGTCCTCCGCCCTGGGGTGGGCGAAAGTGTTGTAAAAAGCACCCCGGTGTTCCATTTCACACCTACGTCTTGGGTCGCGGGAGTAGTGGAGATATTTCCGCAACGCCTGACTGGGGCAGGCCCACTTTCGTGGGCCTCCTAAGGTGGGGGGAATGAAGTATTGGATTCACCCCCGGACGTTAAAGAGGGGTTGAACACTACGCGCCGCCACCTCGGGTCTTGATGTGTATAACGACAGACATCCCCGAGTCTGTCGCCCCTGAACCCATAGTAAGCTTGTCCTAAGTGAAGTGTTGTGATGGCCTATTGGTTAAGACCTCTTATGCATGAGGTTACGATGTATCAATGTAACTTTTTAAATTCCACTATGTACTTTCTAAAACCTTGGACATCACTGACATCGGTGCACGAAAATATCGTGACAAAACCTAGGCTCATGATTGATTTAAGTCCGAAATCGCCAATCCGTCTTGAGCTAGCATGTGATCAATGCTCGTGCCTTCTCTGTATGAGAAGAGGCCTTGGCACTGCAGTGAGACAATAACATGCTGATTATTATTACATTATTTACCCTGAGTGGGGCAATAACATGCTGATTATTATTACAATATTTACCCTGAGTGGGACAATAACATGCTGATTATTATTACATTATTTACCCTGAGTGGGACAATAACATGCTGATTATTATTACATTATTTACCCTGAGTGGGGCAATAACATGCTGATTATTATTACATTATTTACCCTGAGTGGGACAATAACATGCTGATTATTATTACATAATTTACCCTGAGTGGGTCAATGGCATGCTGATTATTATTACATTATTTACCCTGAGTGGGACAATAACATGCTGATTATTATTACATTATTTACCCTGAGTGGGGCAATAACATGCTGATTATTATTACATTATTTACCCTGAGTGGGGCAATAACATGCTGATTATTATTACATTATTTACCCTGAGTGGGACAATAACATGCTGATTATTGTTACATTATTTACCCTGCGTGGGGCAATAACATGCTGATTATTGTTACATTATTTACCCTGAGTGGGACAATAACATGCTGATTATTATTACATTATTTACCCTGAGTGGGACACTAACATGCTGATTATTATTACATAATTTACCCTGAGTGGGACAATAACATGCTGATTATTATTACATAATTTACCCTGAGTGGGACAATAACATAACATGCTGATTATTATTACATTATTTACCCTGAGTGGGATTATAAACCACGAACGGAAAACTACTTGCCTATCATAGGATTCATAGGAACTCGAACTACCACTTCTACCAAGCTTCACGCTCAATCTCCCCTCATTATCTGCATGTCCTTTTAATATGTTGGAGTCGGCTTCTAGTCTCACCGGATTTAGCTGAATACCAGCGACAGTCTATCTAACCTCCACAACTGAGTTACACACTGGGTACCACGACACCCCTTTTGCACTGGTTGTAAGACTTTCTGGCTTCTAACTACCTAGGTACCCGTAACGACTCTCAAAAATCTACGAATGGCAGCCGAGACCGACGACTTTACGTGCTCGGTGCTTTCCAGCTTATCCACGACTAATCGATGTAGGGATCGATCGGTCGGCTTTTACTCTTATCATGAGCCCCAAAGAAGCCCACTCGCCCGTCGGTATAGAAAAACACATTTCGTTTTTAACTTTTGGGACTTGTAGACCTCACGGACACTGCGCTCGGACGGCACTAACCTGGAGAGTGGAGATTACATATTTTTTTATTGAATACTAGCTGACCCGACAGACGTCCTGTCAATTGCTTTTTCAATTTTCTTGCCTTATAAACCTTCCCTGGACTTCCACAAATATTTCAAGATCAATTAGTCAATTCGGTCCAGCCGTTCTCGAGTTTTAGCGAGACTAACGAACAACGACGCATTTTTATTATAAAAGATTAAAGTTGCAGTTCCCCGGAATAATTCAACCAAACTGAAATACAAATTGGACTGTGGTTATTGCATTTGCGCGAGTTTAACTTTTGCATAGAATATTCAGTATTCCTGAAACATTACAGCTTTCGGCGAAGTTCACTGCAATGTGGATTACTACCTACATTAAAAATTGCTGTTAGTCCCTTCTAACTTACTTTAAAATCTCTAGCTTCTGTCCGCGACTTCGTTTGGGTAGAAGGCCTTAAGCCAAAGTCCTAAATCAACCAAAAATACCGTTTAGCCGTTTCAGTGTGAAAGAATAATTAACATCCATCCTAGCTTTCGCGTTTATAAAAGGAAATAAGTAACTCTATTGGTTAACACGGAGCACGCCACTAAGGCTAAGAACACACGATGCGGTTTTCACCCGCGTCCGGCTGCGGTTGCGGGCCCGCAGCTTCTGTAGAATGCAGATTCATATGTAAAAAACAAAAGCACATTTCACGACGCGGTTTACGCCCGCGGTGTGCGCGGTGTATTCGGCTTCCGATGCGGGCGCGGGTGAAAACCGCATCGTGAGTTCTTAGCCTTATTCTCCCAGTTGGCACGATTATTTCCGACATCTTCAACAATCATCGTCATTACATTTCAACAAATTAATAAAAAAATAATATCAAACAATACTACGATAAAGCTTTCTCTTGAATCACTAAATCTATTGATGAAAAAAGCGGCCAAGTGCGAGTCGGACTCGCCCATGAACTGTTCCGTAACACCAAGTAAGTAAGTAAATTGCGGTTTACGATAGAAGACGTATTAAAAAAAACTACTTACTAGATTTCGTTCAAACCAATTTTCGGTGGAAGTTTACATGGTAGGTAATGTAAGTACATCTTATATTTTTTTTAGTTTTATCATTCTCTTATTTTAGAAGTTACAGGGGGGAGGGCACACATTTTACCACTGGAAGTGTCTCTCGCGCAAACTGTTCAGTTTAGAAAAAAATGATATTAGAAACCTCAATATCATTTTTGAAGACCTATCCATAGATACCTCACAACAGGTACGGGTTTGAAAAAATTTTGAGTTTCAGTTCTAAGTATGGGGAACCCCTAAAATGTATTGTTTTTTTTTTCTATTTTTGTGTGAATATCTTAATGCGGTTCACAGAATACATCTTACATTGTGCATAATAAATAAATACATTTAAAAACCGCATTAAAATCCGATGCGTAGTTAGTTCAAAAAATTAAAAGTGATCAACGGCGAGAAGCGCCTTCGTTTTTAACAAATGAATAAAAAAACAATATCAAATTATACGTTTAAACCTTTCTCTTGAATCACTCTATCTATTGATGAAAAGCGCATTTAAATCCGTTGCATAGTTTAAAAGACTCACGCACAAAACGACAGAGCGGCGGAAAGTACCTAGTAGGTATGTAGTGAAGTAGGATATAGGTAGGTATTTACATGTCCGAAATCAATATTGTAACTCTCAATATTGTCTTCAGATCAACCATTTGAGGCACTGGAATACATATTATTGTAAGTAAATTAATTAATGGCATTCCAAAAAAAACCCATTAACTTCACAGAATAAAGTAACAACACAGTGAACAGTAAAGCAAACAAAACAAGCAAAATAAAAAAACAATAATCGGCCGGCATGATCGTCCAAAGGAACGCAAACTCGGCATCAAAATAAAATGACTATAAAGTTTATTAAAGCGCCATCTAGCGGCGAAAAGACTGAACAATGTTGGTGAAATGTGAATGTTTTTTATGTTCGTGATTGGACTTGGTGTGAAGCGTGAAGATGGAAGGTGGAGGTTCGACAGGGACCTCGGAGGTCTACCAATATGTGGGACCTTTCAGGCTGGAGAAGACCTTGGGAAAGGGACAAACAGGTAAATACTTTTTTCACAATTTTTTTTTTCATGAACGACAGTTTAACTTACTTAAGAGTTCCCGGTTACTGTATGTCTATTCTGTTACAAGCTCCCTCGGTGAACACCTAGGTGAAGTGAGCTGTCATCCGTCCCAATGCTAGGGATTAACAAAGCACTTCACATAGGTGTTCACCGAGGGAGATTGTAACAGAATAGACGTACCTATACTGAATTTGTTTCTCAAAAAAGTTTTTTTTTCGTTAATAGGAACCTAGATATTAACGACAAGATACCTATTATGTTTTAAAAACATTTGGAGGATTTATTATACCTCTGTAATCCTCCGTATCACGTAGGTACGAGCGTTTGTATGGGAACTATGACGGGTTGGGCGCCCTTAATTGACCAAAGGACGGGATAAGAAGTCTGTGTACAGTCTAACTGTGAAATGAGTGGTGGTGCTGTTCATCAACAAACTAAAAGTTCAAACAAAACACGACCTTATGTTTTTTACGAAGTATTAATTCCAAAAACTGTCATTTCACAGAAAAGTTGGTAGGTATAGATAGTTAAACTCATCGTCATCTGTACGCGCGGAGCTATGTGAGCGTGCCTTGTAATTATACAGCTTTACGCATTAGTGCACGCACACAATCATGGCACCGCGCGCACAAATGTAAGTATTTGTTTCTCTGTACCTAGTATTTCTTGTAAAGACGTTCAAAACTATGGTAAATAAGCCAGAAATTATGCCCTGTGGTGCCGGTCGCGAGTAGCAACACCCCATTGCCACTCGTGGATGTCGTAGAAGGCGGCAGAGGGACATTGACCAGAGAATGGGCATTGGCGTCCTTCTGAGTACCATGACACCTACTGCGATCGCCAACATGCATCGGCCAAGCATGGCGACTACGGCTCCCTTTGGATACCCAGCTGTGGGCGTCCAAAGGTTAAAATGATAATGATGAATTGGAATAAAGAATATGACTTTGACTTTAGGCAATGACTTCTAGGTCTTTTGCATATTCAATTTCGTCTACAATAAAACATAAATTAAGTGCTAAGTAATATATTTATTTAACATCTTCAAGCATTACGCGACGTCTCTGTATCTTTGGACCCGTTTCTTGTTCTCCGACTCATCCACCAGGGCGTGCAGCAATGAGTTGGTTAAAAATGGATCTGTAAAAAAATATGTCAATGTTTACTGCCTTGTTGTCATGGGCCACAAAGAGTTTCTTTTATGTAGCTCATCATAATAATAATAATAATAACACGGACACGGCGCGTATAGTCAGGAGATTCCTCTCTCAGGAGCCCTGACCACCGGTAGCTTGGACACTGTTCCCGATACCGGTGGGCTACTATTTTTTATATTTTTAAATGTTTTTTTTTTTTTTTACTGATATTTAAAAATATATTATAATATGTAAAAAAATGAATAAATGTGGATAATAATAATATGTGGGGACATTTTCACACACGGCCATCTGACCCCAAACTAGGGAGACCCTGTACTATGGGTGTCAGACAGCTAATATACATACACAAATACATTTTTTTTTGTAAATACATACATATATAGATAAACAACACCCAGACACAAGGCAAATACAAGTGCTCATCACACAAATATTTACCCTGGGCGGGAATCGAACCCGCAACACGCTGCGCAGCAGTCGATCGCTCAGCCACTGCGCCAACCGTGTCGTCATAATAAATTAACGACCTACCCCGGTTTCGCATATGTGGTGTCACAGTGTATAGTGATTAATAACACAAAACAATATCAATCTATACGTATACGTATAAACCTCCAGGCAGCACATGCCATTGAGACCAGGGAAGTCACGGATACGCACATCCGCATACTCTCCGATAGTGCCTCAGTCCTTCAATCCTTAGAGAAAACCCAGATTACGTCGAGACTAATACTAGAATGTCATAATGCACTAGAACGCGTTACGGTACTAAACCGCAACACGGTGACACTACAATGAATCAAAGGACACAGTGGACAATGAAGCTGACGAACTCGCCTGGAGTGGTTCCAGCGCAAAAGCCTTCGGACCCGAACCTATTGTGCCCATTCCGTTCAATTAATTAAGAAGTTGGTTAAAAGACTACACAAGCGGAGAAATCGTGGACCTCGACACCAGGGTGCAGGCATTCCAAGGAGGCTATATGCCATCCCTGGATACGAAGCTGACCTAACGCCTTCTGCACCTGGACAGAGATAGCTTGCGACTGGTGGCGGGGACCATCACCGGACACTGCTCTCTGAACAAACACTTTTACACCTTAGGTATCACTGATAGTCCTCTCTGCAGAGCCTGCATGGAGGTGGAAGAAACGGTGGCGCATGTACTCCTTGAGTGCACTGGCGTCACCCAGATCCGCAGGGAAACCCTTGGAACACCAAACTCCCATAATCACTCCCACAATGGTCCATATTCGAGGACTAAGTGCGGAAACCAAACCCCCTTCTAACATAGAAACGTATAAACCGTACCTACGTGTGCTATGGAATTGCACAACTTAATTCCCCCAATCCCCATCCCTATTCCATCATCGGACGAGCAGAAATACGGCGAAGCGTCACCCCAATACAGTTGAAGTTCCACGGTCTCGAACCAAGCGCCTTGCTGCCACCTTTATTATGCGAACTGCCAGACTGTGGAATTCACTGCCCGCCTCTCTGTTCTCTGATAAATATGATCTGGGTATCTTCAAGGCACGAATGAACCGGTTTATCCTAGGCAAGCGTGCTCTACCTTAGGCTGCATCATCACCGCTCAGGGCCTGTAGACAAAATCCCTTTCTGTTAGCGTTAACGCCAACGGAAAAATCAAATTGTATGGAGTTGACGTTTGCTTACCAGATGTCACGTGATGCAAATAAGTCAACTGCATACAATTTGATTTTTACGTTGGCGTTAACGCTAACAGAAAAGGGATTTCGTCTACAGGTGAGTTGCGACCAAACGCAAGCCTATCAGAAAAAAAAAGATTAGACAGATGATGATGGAAAAGAAGAGAAGATTAGAACATAAAAACACCCTTACTCTTGATTCACTCCATCTATTGATGAAAATCATATTAAATACCGTCGCGAAGTTTAAAAAAAATGCGTGCGGGAAGTAACTTTGTTTTATACTATGTAGAGAAGTGGAGACAAAAGACCGCGTTTGGGCAAGCGTAGTGTGGAGACCGCGTTTGGGCAAACGTATTGTGGAGCACGCAGCGGCACGATAGACCGACGATTTGAAGAAGGTGGCTGGTAGCGGATGGATGCGAGCTACCCAAGACCGGGTTGGTTGGCGATCTCTGGGGCAGACCTACGTTCAGCAGTGGACGGCAATAGGCTGATATGATGAGTTAAACCGTGAGGTTCACCTCTAATTCACATAAGTAGTAAGATTTTTTACAGATTATTGCAGAATTTTCCGGCTTATAGGTGCTACGGTATGCGGTATGGTAGCAGGTTGTCCAGGTTTGGTTTAAGTGAGCTTTGCTACCTAACAAACTGGTTTGCTACTGTCTACCTAGCCAGTAGCACCTGGAGAGTCGAAGAGGTTACGATTTGATAGGCTTGTTTGTAGCTATGGAAAGCTAGGCTGCAATGCGCTCTTCCCTACTATAATGAGATGGGATCTCCGATAGAATTGCCACTCCATCAGACTTTGAAAACGAGGGAAGAGGGAGTTTACCTGTGTTTGCACACACACTTGCAGACTAACATATCTCTCTCTCTCTCTCATGCGTGCTTCCAGTCGATCTTTAGGTGCAACGACGTGCTGCAATGTACTATTCCGCGCGAGAGACCATGGACGCAAACTTTTTAACTCAACGTGACCGCGCTAAGATCACTACATTATTTAAACCGCAGACTGACGTCTGGGAGGAACTTTTATCCGAGTGGCAGTGTAGGTTGGATGATTCCAGCAAGGGCCGGTGGCATCTTTATCGGTTCTTTCCATCGTAAGCGGCTGGCCAGGACATGGCTAGAGGTGGACCACTGTGCTGCCCAAATTCTAACAGGTCAGGCAACTTTAAAAGTAAATTATTTTATTTCAAGCTTGTTGCTTCGCCTTTGTGTCAATGTTCTACATCTGACTGTGAATACAAACAATCTGCACATCATATCTTATAGGAGTGTATTCTTAGGCAGAAAGAACGCAATATTATGTTAAATAGGGGACAGGTTACATCCGGAGCGGTTTGTTTATTATGCGGACCTTGTAGAAACTAGAACTAATTTCCGTGCGATCAAGCGATTTTGCCATACCTATTATTGGAATCAAATTTAATGTAACAGCTCACTTTTTAGGGCCCATTAATTATGTCAATTATAATCCGTGGTGCTTAGCAACTGGGCTTCTCCGAGTTGTAAACGTCCCTTTGTGTCTATTGTCTATTTGCAGGTTAGCCCCCATTGAGATTGGCAGCCGTGACCGAAATTCGGTGGGTACAGTAACTTAAATAACAGAGGAACGCAACGGAGAGGGACGAAATAATACACAACGTTACCTTAAACTCAATAATCTATATCATTGACATATTTAAAAAAGTATATCGGCATACAAAAATATGTATAAAAGGAGCTCGTGGCTAAATTAAAGCCGTACATATCGATTGGTCAAAGGTTAAGCTACGCTAACCGCGATCGATCTGTGGATAGGTGACCATTTCACACCGAGTTCCCTCCGTGTCTCGGAAAGCACGTAAAGTCATTGGTCCCGGCTGTCATTTGTACATATTTGACAGTCGTTATGGGTATAGTCAGAAGCCAGAAAGTCTGACAACCAGTCTCACCAAGGGGTATCGTTTTACCCAGTAACTGGGTTGTGGAGGTCCGATAGGCAGTCGCTCCATGTAAAACACTGGTATTCAGCTGCATCCGGTTAGACTGGAAGCCGACCCCGAAACACTTGGGAAAAAGCTGGGCAGATGATGATGACAAACATTAATGTACGGAGTATTTCTTTAAAAGAAATACTCTGTATGTGGGTATTATATTATTATGCATAAATGGTGAAAAGTAGTTGAAGGTACTGTATAGGTACCTCTGCCTATCCTCTCTACACTCTCTGAACTCAAGCGTAATGATATGCTTCTGAACTTAGCAAGAGTCAACTCATTAACAAACAATACACGTACCAGAAGACCTGCATTCCATTTTACATTTGTCCAACTTCGTTAATTAACTTCAGAATAATAATTCAATTTTGTTAATAATTGCACAAGTGATTAGAAGCTGATTGGCTCTCTTTGCTTATTAAAATAGGCAACTCTCCAAGCGCCGACCGCTAGTTGTGTAATAATTCTCAACATCGCATCGCTTGAAATTCAACCACTCGTGAACGAATTTAATAAGTTTAATGAAAGGAAATGGGCTTTATTTCTAGGTAACTATTTTACTTGGGACGAATTTCACCAAAATTTGTTACCTATTCGTGGAACAAAATTGATGTTTGATTTGGGTGGGAAAACTGTGAAAATTTACAGGTTTTTACTAGTACCTAATACATATTATAACCCCAGACCAGATTTTTCACAGTTCCTTATATAACTTTTACCTGAACAATAAAACAAACACAGTTTGAGATATTTTCTATACAAAATCTGTGGAACCGCCATATTTAATCCTCCATTTATTTGACGATTGAAGAATCGGTCCTTAGTGTAATACCTAGTAATTGATAAATAATTTTTCATATGGTCAACCCCACGAATGAGGAAATTATTTTGTTGTTACAGAAGAGCGATGTGAACTAATACAAAATGGAACGCTTGTTCACGAATTTTTACGTTTGTTCGGAAATTGTAATGGATGGTAGAAATTGTTTGTTTTAAAACATCAGTTTTCCTACGGTTTCTCGTGTCTTTTTTGGAAACTATTCTTAACATAATTTATTTCTTTAACAAGTTTTATACAACATAGATAGTGTTTGCGGCCTTTTAAGCAATAAATGCTTTGGAAAACTGATGTTTTAAAACAAACAATTTCCACCACCCATTACAATTTCCGAACAAACGTAAAAATTCGTGAACAAGCGTTCCATTTTCAAACTGTTTGAATTTCCAATAGTGCTTCGATGTGACCCGAATAATCAAAATGGCGGAAACGTTGACAGCTGACAAGACCCCTGGAAATAGAGGTTGCGAACTGTGTTCAACCTTTTCAAATCATTTTCAGTTGAAGACACGGTGTTTTCGTTTTACTGTTGTTTGAATGAACATTGAAGCGACTTTTTAAAGCTTTAATTTAAACTGACAGTCGCATATGCTATAGAACATCACGTAGCTACGATCTACGATAGACCACCAAGCGCTGGAGTTTAGAAAGAGAATTTTAGGTAATAAGTAAACAAAAAAAAAAGGTTTCTTAGTACTTATTAATCGTCCAAATCCATTACGGAACGGCAACACAGTTAAAGCAGAGCTTGAAAGTCTTTATCGAAACGTTTTCTGAAGGAAACCACAGACCAAACCGTTATCTATGTATATTTTTTTGGTTTAAGTTGATTTTTGCAAAAAAGCGCTGAATCAATTTCTATGTTTATATGGGACTATCCCGAGGTATACCCTATCCATTGAAGAGTACCTTACCTACCCTACCGTTATTAAACGATTTTCAAAATCGATTCTCATTATCTGGAGAAATCGCGTCAAAAACATACAGTCGAATTGTGAACCTCCTCCTTTTTTGAAGTAGACTAAAAATAATAACCTGAAATAGAAAATAAGCAAACAAACTTTATAGGTAGCTTTATAGGTGGCAAAAGTTTCTCATTCTCCATTGAAAAAGGAGCCGGCCGTACGACTGTTATGTCTAGTGGGCCGACGGTTGTGGTCCAATATCTGTATACACATAATGGAAAACTTTGATATTGCGATGGATACGTCAGTAGATGCCGCCATAATACTAAACTAATTTTTAAACGAGTTGTTCCATTATTGTAAATAAAATTTGGCTCATCAACCTTTCTTTTTGGTTCCGGGGTGGAAAATTCTCATGGATGTCCTCCGCACTGGGGCGTGCGGAGGGGTCTGTCAGACTCTTACTGACTAAAAACTACCCCGGTGTTCCATCTCACACCTACGTCGGGGATCGCGGGAACTGGAAATACTTCCGCAACCCCCGCCTGTGGCTCATCAGCCTAGCCGAGCCTTTTCTCAAGTATGTTGAGGTCGGCTTGACAGCCGGGACAAACAGCTTTACGCGCTTTCCGAGACACGGAGGGGGGGGAGGGGTCTCGGTATAAAATGGATGGTCACCCATCCACGGACAGACCGAGGATTGTTTTTTTGTACAACTTATACTTAGTCACGAGCTCTTCAAAATGCTCAAAATTTGACTGATTATGGTAATTGCATCTTTGGCGTATGTGATCGACAATGGTGCACATTTGTCTAGAAATAGCCTACTCACTCGAGAAAAACTCAAAAATACGAAATAGATACTTACTGTTGATATTGATAGAACTTCCAGAATTCTGCTTATCTCGAATCGGACTGAAAGATACACTCGGTGGGACCGCTTGTATGGCAGCGGTGTGGTAACTTACAGTCGTTGAACTGCTAACCATGTCTAACAGCATTATAATTACAATCCTGCAAAGAAATATAACACAAATTATTTCACGCCAGTTAACGTTCGAAGAGGTGGCAAAAATGCATTTCGGTTGTTGTTTCAGACCGTTGTTCTGAAAACTGGGCACTAATCTACAGTCCAAGTTACTATTCCATATGGAATATAATAGCATTCTGCCTATTTGTCCATTCTGCCCAATTGATCATTTCGAACGTCCAACATCGCATTTTCGGCCACCAAATGATTAACACGCACTTTTTTCCGAAATTGACCCGAAATCGCTTTGTGTCAGTCTGGTCATCAGGTTTGTCTTAAAAATAATTTTGAGAATAATCAAATCCAAGGTACTCTAAACAGCCACTTTTTTTTGTGTTAAAATCTCCCGTAGTGAATTTACGTGAAGTGCCTGTTATCTATGCATCCTTGTGGTGCCGGCCGCGAATAGCACCACCCCATTTCTGCCTGTGGGTGTCGTAGAAGGCGACAGAGGGATATTGACCAGAGGATGGGCAGCAGCGTCTTTCTAAGTACCATAACACCTACTGCGATCGCCAACATGCATCGGCCAAGCATGGCAATTTCGGCTAAACCCCACCCCCCACCTGGGGGGAGACCAGCAACCTCACTGCTCCTAGGTACACCATCATCTGCCTGCCCTTATCCCATGTTACTTGGCTGTCGACGCCACACGATTTCTTCATCCATTCCATCCTGTCAATCGTTATGATATCACTCCCTTCTCTTTCATTATCATACTTCACACACTCTGTCCATCTTTTCTTCTGCCTTCCTCTTCATCCTTCAAATTGTTTTTTGTCACTTGCGTTTCTCCAAAATACACAAAGGGGGATAATTACAGCAAATCATTGTTGCTATTCCGTTTGAAGTATCCTCCTCTTCGGTAGAAGACCATGTCCTCGTGTCTCCAGGTCTGTATAGGTACTGTATGTGCATGTTGTGACTTACCCGAGAATAATTGACATTTTGTTATTCGTATTGTTGAAGTTACACACTTGTGTCATTTTCCAATCGTTTCGTATGAATGAATGGTGTTTAACGCTCCATAAACGAGTCTTCTGTTTCTAACTGAAAGTTATATTATGGAGCTGATAATACACACTATGATGGATATAAATTATGACTCGAGATAGGTAGACTCTTTTTGAGGGGTTTAAATCCAGCAGTTTTGGCTGCTTGAAGTAAAGCTTGGAGGCATTAAGTGGTGCTGAGCGTTTGAACGCACTATCAAACTTCCAAAATCTCCGATCTAAAAGTAACGGGCCTGCTTTGGTGCTAATAAAATAACACTTAGGGCTATTTTTGCAATCGTCAGATAACTCTTCTTTTTCTCTTTTCTTCTTAATTCACTTTCCTTTTTTTTTTTTGCTTCTTTTTGATGACGCTAATGTCCGTAGTATATCTTAGTTCCTATGAGAGCAAGACGGTTTGATACGAGTATAATGCTTTGCTATTTGGTGTGTTTATTTCACATTCTAACTTATTTCTACGTTAATGTAATTGACTTATCAAAGCCGTTTTATCATAAATAAATCTTATCTGTACAATAAATGTATAATGGCAGATTGACAATTTTTCTTAACAAAAACTGTAGAACCGCCATGTTTATTCCTCCGAGAGTTATCTGATGATTAAAAAATACACCACCACGCTGTATGAGGGTTTTCGTGCTCAAAATTAGAAGAAGTCTTTGAACTGCAGTGGAATCACTGACTGGGTTAATCCAGGTTCAATTGTATGCTATTGAAACAGCTGATCGGCTAGCTTAAATATCATATTATCCACTCTATACAAGTAGCTCTAAAGAACAGGAAATATTGAAATTGAACGCGCGTTTCTCGCTAATCCTAAATAAAAATTGTGAAAAGTGTGAGAGAAAATAAAGCTTGTGGTTATACCCGCAGGATTAACTAAAGGGGTCGTAAAAGCGATTAATATATTATTGAGATAGTTTAGGCAAAAGGCAGTCGGAAAATGTTAGTTTTAGTTCATAAAAAAACAACATATTTTTTAAAATTCAATTTAAAGTTTTCATTTTTTTTAATCTGTTTTAATAACACCATGAAATAGTAGCCGCCATGTTATTACGTCGTACGGCTGTGTAAACAAAAAAAAATACAAATCTCAGTCAACTGATTGGCGTATAATATAGGCTTTTTGTTATTTTCGTAAAAATCGTATTTACACCACCTATTACAAAATATTGTTTTAATTATCAATTATCATACAAAATATCAGCGTAATTGTTGTCACAGCCAACTGACGTCATTTTCACAGAGCAGTATTGCGTCCACTATGAGGCGTTTTTGTCAAACTACGCGTGTTTGAAAATGTAAAATTTTGATGCATTTTTATGGCACTTATCGATTGAATAAAAATGTTGTGTTATTTTTAATGGCATATTAAAATAGCACTACAGAATTTAATTGAGACACTTTTCAAAAATTGGGTGTAATACCCTATTCTTTCGTTAATAAGAAGCAACGTTATTCCTGAGTGGTATAAACACTATACCAAGTAAATTCATGGGAACGAAGCCACGGGCAAAAGCTAGTATATTAGTTAGTAGGTACCTATTTAATGATATGTGTAATTCACTAGCGATATTTCAGGAGGTGAAAGTAAACATGTTATGTTACAGGTTATGATAACGGACACCGACTAAAACCTTTTACCGTGAATCGGGAAATCGGAAACTTGACGCCTATTGTGATCCTGACTGATCAATTGTTCTTTTTTATTTTTATATAGTTAAATGTAGCTACGCTAGGCACTTTAGGACTGCATGCTCTAGGATAAGAACCCCTGACCAAAATTCTCAAGTTTTGGTCAAATGTCTCAATTTCCTCGTTTTTAATTTTCAGGTCTTGTGAAGTTGGGTGTCCACTGCGTGACGGGAAAGAAGGTCGCTATAAAAATAATCAACAGGGAGAAACTCAGCGAATCAGTGTTGATGAAGGTATAAATCTACAACTTTACTTTGTTTCAAAAACTTTATCTTTTAATTTAAAATAGCGCCATCTGTTGATGAGTAGCAAAACTAGTTTCAAGTAATTAGTAGGTACTTTTTTTTACTAAAAATCGATAATAATGACAGTATTCCTAATATGTAACAAAAAAAAACTATTGCGATGTTTTCTCAGTAACAACAATTATAATTATCACGCCATTCTGAATTCGTTTAAATTACTCATATTTGGAATGTACTAAATTTAAACCTTTCATATTTTTCAGGTGGAAAGAGAAATAGCAATTATGAAATTGATAGAACACCCACATGTACTAGGACTGTCCGATGTTTACGAAAATAAGAAATATTTGTAAGTAACAACTACCTGAATACCTACCTATTCTTCTTCTCGACGTTGTAAAGTAAAGACAAGAAGGTTATACTAAAACTGACGTAAACACTGAACAAGTTAAAAAGTCTGCTAAAACTAGTCTTGGAGACCTTAAAGCTGTGCGTCTCTTTTGGTCAAGTAATGTGGTCTCCTTCTCGTAACCCTTGTTAGAAAGAGATACCTGCTGCCTGCCACAAAAGAAACCAATCATTTTCACATATTCAATACTTACAATTTTTGTTTTTTTTTTAATAAATGTCACTTACGTAATTCCAATTCCTTGTTCATACTTTTACGGTCTCAGGGCCGCCGTCAGAAACATTTTTAAATCGCGCTTCGTATTTTAAGTCGGATAGACTGAGTGGACCAGCATTGTAAGATGACTAAAATGCCACGCTGTATTTATAAAAAAACGTGATGAACAGGGGCCAACCGTGAGTTTGTGGGCCCCTGGGCTAATACTACTTGGGACCCTGATTAATGAATCAACGAATTGCCATTTTGTCAATGATATTATTATAATATCATTGCATTTTGTAAAAAAAAAATATTTCGATAATGAAGTTTATGATAGTTTTCTTTTCATATTCATAATATTGTCCATTGTCTTCAATAGGGATTAGGAGACCTATATATTTACGGGGCCCTAAATTGCAGCTCATAAAGCCCTTATACAGGGTGAAATTGAATTCATGAGCAAATTTTTAAGGAGTGACTCAGACCACGAACCTGAACAACTTTCATTATAGGGCCAACATGTTCCGTGGGGCCAACTCAGAACAGCGCGAAAAAAAGTATTCCATACAGAAGTGCAATAGGTACTCGGCCAAAATGTATGGAACAGCTGTTTTTTTTTCGCGCTGTTCTAGTTGGCTCCATAATGAAAGTTGATCAGGTTCATGGTCTGAGTCCCACCTTAAAAGTTTGCTCATGAATTCAATTTCATCCTGTATAGATCCATCCCTGGTGATAAACATTTATAGTGCCAATCCCACACACAACTTCCCGCACCTCTAGAGTACGTCGTGTGCTGGCCCGGTTGCGCGACTAACTCTAGACGGCACCCCACTATGAGCGACATCCCGATCCCGCCAAAGCATATGACAGTTGGCCGCGATCGCTCCTAGTCCGCGCACGCGCTTTGTTTCCCGCGCACTCCTGTGCCTCGCGTGCCGCTACCTACCCACTAAAAGTTCTCTTTATTTAATGTTTCTACCTACTACCGTGTTATACTATACAATCTACTTTAATATACAGTTTTACACCACATAGTTCGGAGTTTTCTTGTGTAGAAGTACCCCGGCTACACATTCCTATTTTTAACTTGACAGCAAATTCTAACTTACCTTTCTAATATGTTACAGATATTTAGTATTAGAACACGTCAGCGGTGGAGAGCTGTTCGACTATCTGGTGAAGAAAGGGCGCCTGACTCCTAAAGAGGCGCGACGTTTCTTTAGACAGATCATATCCGCACTAGACTTCTGTCACAGTCACTCCATATGGTACGTATTGGGTTCAAATAATTTTATTTCTCATCATCATCTGCCTAGCTATTTCCCAACTATATTGGGGTCGGCTTCGGTCTAACCGGATGCAGCTGACTACCAGTGTTTTACATGGAGCGACTGCCTATCGGAACTCCACAACCCCGTTACTGGGTAACATGATACCTCTTGGTAAGACTGGTTGTCAGACTTTCTGGCTTCTGACTACCCACAACAACTGCCAAAGATCTACAAATGACAGCCGGGACCAACGTCATTACGTGCTTTTCGAGGCACGGAGGGAACTCGGTATGATAGGGATGGTCACCCGTTCACAGACCGACCGCGGCTAGCGTAGCTTAACCTTCGACCGACCACGAACTCCTCCAAACATAAAATCAAACAAACATCAAAGTTCCTATAAATTATATATAAATCAACACTTTAGTCTTTGGCTTTTAAAAAATTGGAGAGAGTGAGAGACTTTTGAGTCGCGTTTAGAAAATACTTCACAACGCGAGCAATTGCTCGTAAGCATTCTAGTTCCAGCACGAATGTCTACGTACAATAGAGATAGATCTTGGAACACAACGTTCGCTTAACACTGTTAATTCTTCATCACGAATAATGGGCACACAGAAAAAAGCACTACTTCCGCCATCTAGCGTTGAGTAGCACAACAAAACGAATAGTTTAGTTTTGAACAGACACATCTCAAAATTATAATGTAGATACAACTAGTGCCATCTAGCGGAGATTAGCTCAACAAAAAAAATAGTGTTGAACAAAGACTACTAAAAATACGAATGTACAACAAAAATAATTTTGTTTTACAGCCACCGCGACCTAAAACCTGAAAACTTACTTCTGGACGAGCGGAACAACATTAAAATAGCTGACTTCGGGATGGCCTCGCTGCAGCCGGCTGGGTCGCTGCTAGAGACATCTTGTGGCAGCCCGCACTACGCTTGCCCTGAAGTCATTAGAGTAAGTACCACAAACAGCCACACTCAGAGACGTCACTTAATAATAATGAATCATTAACTTTAATAATAATATGTGGGGACATTTGACAATCTGAGCCCAAACCAGGGAGACCTTGTACTATGGGTGTCAGACAGCTGATATACCACACAAATACATTTAAATACATACATATATATAGATAAACAACACCCAGACACAAGGCAAACAAAAATGCTCATCACACAAATATTTACCCTGGGCGGAAATCGAACCCGCAACACGCTGCGCAGCAGTCAATCGCTCAGCCACTGCGCCAACCGTGCCGTCAAACTTTAATTGATCAACATAACTTGGTACATGTCAATAACATTAAAATTTTCTCAATCTATCATATTTTTGACTGAAAGCGTTCCAAGTTATGGTGATCAATAGGGTATTTTACTCTATACGAGAAAAAATCTATAAATATGTTAATGAGACAGTTTAGGCATAAAGCAGTCGGAAAATGTAAGTTTTAGTTCTTATAATAACAAAACCAATTTTTAAATTTAATTCAAAGTTTTTAGTATTTTGAATCTGTTATGAAGTAGTAGCGGCCATGATAATGCGCCGTACGGCTGTGTAAACAAAAAATTGACAACTGTCAGTCAACCGATTGGCGTAATATAGGCTTTGTACTTTTATTATTTTTGTAACAAACGTAATTTTTTCATTATTACATTATTATTATAATTTAAAAAAAGAATATTTTGTAATAGGTGTAATTACAAAATATGCTTTTTTTAAATTATAAACAATTATCATATTTAATATGAGCGCCTTTGATACAAAACGAACTGACGTCATTTACGCTGAGCAATATGGCGTCCAGTAAGAGGCTTTTTCGTCAAACAACGCGCGAAATTTGAAAATTTAAAATTTAGATGCATTTTTATGGCACTTATCGACTGAATAAAACTTTTGTGTTTTTTCTGGTGGCATATTAGCACTACAGAATTTCATTGAGACACTTTTCAAAAATGAGTGTAATACCCTATTAAAGTGAATGATTCATTATTATTAAGTGACGTCTCTGAATAAGGCAGTAAGTAATTTTATCAGTGAAGAAAAAATTCCAGAAGTTGTATTTGAATTCGACACAGTTGGCGCAGTGGTTGACCGATTGACTACTGTCGCGGATTAGATTCCCGCGCGTAACAAAATATTTGTATGGCCTACATATTGTGGTTCCGGGTCTAGCTGTTTGTGTATGTGAGTTTATATGTTTATAAACGCACCCACGACACGACACAGGAGTAATTCCTAGTGTTGGACAACTTTGTTTTTTAAATAACAAAAAATTAAAAATATCTTCCAGTACAATTCAAACGAACACGCAATTCGAAAAACCGATGGATTGGTCACTTTTCTAAGCTGGTTATAGTACCAGTACCTAGGTACCTACTTCGTATCTACTACGTCTATACTCCGTTCACAATAAGATTAGACATATACACAAACCTTTTTTACAGTCCGTTCAACCAATTTTGACTTATATTGCGTTGGTGGCATGACAAACGGCAGCTGCAAAAAACAGTTGTTATTGTAACCACCCTTTTTTGCATCTAATGTCATCCTTAGGCCTACGGAATAGAAGTCAAAATCGGTTGAAGGGACTGTAAAAAAGGTTTGTGTAAATGTCTAATCTTATTGTGAACGGAGCATAGGTAGATATTTACCTAATGTAATAAAGAATTAAGAACGGAACATAAGCATTTTATTAAAATATGAAGTGTCGGTGAAAAGTAAACAGGTAGGTACGTAAATAAACCCTGTGTCTCACAGTATCCGTAGACCGTACCCGTCGATTCCGTTGCGAAGTTTACAAACGACATTCCTTACTGACCTTTTTTGATTGAACACAACGTCCTTTACTTTTTCCTTTGGAGGTCAGGGTCTACACACAAAAATGCGAATTCTTGCGCTGCGACGTCACATCGCAGAAGGCTGTGATCGATGGGAATTGCCATGTTGATAGAGCTACAGGAATTTTAATCCTTAGAAGCTGTTAATTCGTATCGCAAGAACTCGATTTTTTTTTTGTGTAGCTTAAAAGTAGCAGGTTCTTATTAAGTACTTTAGGAGCTCAAACCTACTAACAGGGTTGGGCAGTATTTCAATTACTTGTAATTGAAATACAAATACGTATTCGGTATTTGTATTTCAGTTACTTCTTAAAAATGTAATTTGTGCTGGGTATTTCAAATAACTCACGCTGAGGTATTTTGTAGTTAGTATTTCAAATACTTAAGGCTTCAACATACATTTGAACATAAATACAGCGTACTTAATAATGGGTGCGTTCTGCAGACAATAGCGATCGATAGTTTTCGTGAGCAAAATGGTTACACACTTTCTCGGGACTGGGTGAACCGATTTTGATGATTCTTTTTTATTTGGAAGCTAGTGCTTCCCGTGTGGTCCCATTTTAATTTGGTCCAGTTATGACCATGGCATCCATGAGAAAACCGTATAAGTCTTAAATTTGCATTAAGTATGTGCGCGATTTGTTACGCGATTTCTCAGGCAAACGTAAACCGATTTTAAAAATTCTTTTTTTTATAGATAGGGCACGCTTCAGGGGTGGTCCCATATAAATTTTATCGAAATTGATTCAGCACTTTTTGAAAAATCAACAAATACCCAAAAATTTTACATAGACGACGATTTAGTTTCATCAATCTTTGTAGTAGTTAACTTTCAATCTCTTCTTAATAGATTTGAATGAGAAGGAGGTACTAAAAGGCGGAAAATAAAAAGCTTTTTACAAAAAAGACAACCGCCTTCAAAAAGTGAAAAATAACTTTAGCACAGAACACACATTGACTTTAGTTTCGGAAGTCGGTGGCAATACAAAACAACAAACAGAACAAAGCCACTGAATTTCGAAACTAAAGTCAATGTGTGTTCTGTGCTAAAGTTATTTTTCACTTTTTGAAGGCGGTTGTCTTTTTTGTAAAAAGCTTTTTTGTTTCAAATACAAAATACAATTTTATATTTCAAATACACGACTTAAATAGTTATTTGTTATACAAGAGTGCAAAGTTGCTTTTTAACCGCGTGTTCAATTTTGATGACCGAGCAAAGTCAAAGTCAAAGCATTTATTTCAATTAAACCATTTACAGGCACTTTTGAATTGTCAAGGAGTCGGTCAGTTAGACAGAAAGTTGAAGCTAGTTGCTCGTTCCAAAACGTAGGTAGGTCTCTATGGAGAAGAACGAGCAAGAAACTCCACGGACACTCTTTTAAACTCAGGTTTTTACAAAATACTGCTTACATTATTCTTGTTGCTTCTATATGTGAAAACAATGAAGGTAATCTAGAAATACAAAATTTAAAAAATAATCAAGATAAAAACCATGGCAGTTAAGAGTTGACCAATCTCTACTGACAGCGCCCGTTCACGAACATGACGCGTGAATCAGCACCATTCAGCTCAACCATTTTAGAGGGAGCCGAATGACCCAACACACGCGCCACCACCAGCGAGACATTTGAGTGAGCATGACAATTCTCTCAACCGCCATGCTCATTTAAGTCAAACACATAATAATTTACTTAAAATATGGCTCCATGGTACTCACATTTACAAAATTGAAATAATGCTGCTAAATTATACAAAACTAAGGTTTCCAATGTTTCTAAAATGTCGAAAAAGTAATTAAAATATATATTTGTGTATAATAATAACGATACTCGTTACTCATGTCAATAAAAAAAAAAGGGGTAGGAAACAACATTCCTCCAATTAGGAAATTCCCTAAACTGCCTGTGGAGCAGGACCAGCATTTAGCCAAGCATTTTTATCATTGATGTAGTCATCTAATTTATAATATGCTTGTCTACACAGTGTGCGTTTAATACATGTTTTAAATTGTCTTTCATTTAGTTGTAGAATATCAAGAGGTATTTTATTATAAAATTTTACACAGTACCCCATAAAAGAAGTATGAACTTTTGACAATCTGAATCTTGGCTGATCTAATTTGTTCCTATTTCTAGTATAAACACTATGTCTGTCACTTATTTTATTAAAAAGATGAAGGTTTTTTCGAACATGCATAATGTTTTCATATATGTATTGACAAGGTACCGTCAAGATGTTAATCTGTTTAAACAATTCTCTTAGAGACTCGCGACTGCTGAGATTATAGATGGCTCTGACAGCCCGCTTTTGCAGAATAAAAATAGAATCAATATCTGCAGCCCGCCCCCAAAGCAAGATACCGTAGGACATGATGCTATGAAAATAACTAAAATATACAAGCCTAGCGGTATCCACGTCTGTCAAATGCCGGATTTTTCTGACAGCGTAAGCGGCCGAACTCAACCGCCCTGCAAGAGATGTTAAGTGAGGACCCCATTGCAGCTTTGAGTCAAGCGTAATCCCTAGGAAAACAGTATTTTCGACGAATTCAAGTACATCCTTATTCAATACAACGTTACATTCACTACTTTTAACATTCGGTAAAGCGAATCTTATGCATTTAGTTTTCTTCTCATTTAATACTAAATTATTTACAGTAAACCAATTATGAACCTTAAGCATAGCGTCATTTACGTCGTCATGGTGCTGTGCCCGTCTATTAACTCTAAATATCAAGGAAGTATCATCAGCAAATAACACCATTTGTGGTTGATTTTTCAGCAAATAAGGTAAATCGTTTATATAAACTAAAAAGAGGAACGGACCCAATATTGAGCCCTGCGGTACCCCCATTTTTACTTTTAAGCCCGATGAATTTACACCGTTTACTTGAACTTGTTGCAGTCTATCAGTCAAATATGATTTTACTAAGCTAAGCGCTAGTTTACCCAGTCCGTAATGCTCAAGCTTTAAGAGTAGTGTTTCGTGATTCACGCAATCAAATGCTTTGGAGAGGTCGCAAAAGATACCAATAGCATCTTGAGATTCCTCCCAAGCCTTAAATATATGCTTGATTAAGGTGACACCGGCGTCAGTAGTGCAACGTCCTTTGGTGAAACCATACTGTTGATCATGTAAAATTTTGTGACAGTTAAAATGACTGAGCATTTGATCAAGCATTACTTTTTCAAACACTTTGCTAAAAACCGGCAAAACTGAAACGGGTCTGTAATTATTAGAGTCTTTGCAGTCGCCGGATTTAAAAAGTGGTATAACTTTGCTGAACTTCATTAGATCCGGGAAAACCCCTTGGTCTACACACAAATTAAAAATGAAAGCTAAATAGGGCGCCACTGTCTCAATAATTGATTTACAAACATTAGTAGAGCAAGCGAAGGATTCTAAAATTGAATCACGAGCGCAGCGAGTGATTCAAAATTAGAATCCTGAGCGTTAGCGAGGGAATCAAAAGAGCACGAGGTGAAAAATCTTTGCACTCGAGTGCAACACGTAACTTTTCATTCCACCTCAGCGAGGAAATGACTAAATGCAAAAAAAAACGTTTACAAAGTCTGAGTTTTTAACAAATTAAAAAAAAGTTGTAAGTATGATATATTCGGCACCATAGAGGTAGCAGTAAATAGGTCTAATGTTTTTTTTTAATTCACAAACTTAGTGCACACGATGTTCTAAATTCAATTTACTTTATCCTCTAGAGAATAAAAACGGCTTTTCCACTCAGATATTGAAGATAAATTTACTTTATCCTCTAGAGAATAAAAACGGCTTTTCCACTCAGATATTGAAGATTAAAAATAGGACTCTTTCCGAGATGGTGGGATGAAAAATATTTTGTAATTCGTATTTTAAATTCATGCTAGATAGTAATTTATATTTTAATTAAAGCAAAGCATGCATTTTGCGCAGCTCTGCCTACTGAGCCATTACGGTACCGGATCAATTTCTGTATTTCCTGTGTTAAAGGTGGTTCTTGGATCCTCCGTTCGATAAACACGGCAAAGCAATTTACTTATTATTAAGACTTAAGACTGTCTTTGCTTATCTACCTACCTAATTATTATTAGAGACCCGTACAGTAACTACACGGAACTGTACAGCATTCACTTTAAGAGGGCCGTTTTTCCATATAAATTTAGTCCCCTGTTTCCTCCCTGGATAACGCCAGTAGACCATTTCTTTTTTTTTTTTTAATATCCATTGCTACTATTGGCATGTCCCTATGTTTTCCTTTTTCTCATAAATTTATTATTAAAAGAGATATGAATATTCAAAAACCTAAAAAATTGGCATGATTTTCCGCTGTGTTCAAACATTCAGAAAACAAATTTGACTTGATTATATAAAAAATAGAAAACATAGGAACACGGCAAAAGCCTTTCTTTATTTTTTAATGAAAAAAACAGTTAAATCGGTTAAGTTTTGGATAAGAAATCAGGGGACTACGAATCATTGATTTTGTGTACTTTTAATTGGTTTTTTCGGTCAAAGCTGCAGTTGTCTCTATCGCGCTCTGCGGTTCGTGTTCGGGCATCGCGCGACAGCAATAGATTTTACAAATACCTAATTTTCAATTCTCTAGCCCGTGGTATTTCCTCTTAAGGGCGCGTTATTCGATTTAGCGCAACTCAAAATCTAAACGATTGCTAGAACGGCGTAGGAGCATTGACACACACTAGTACAATACAATGGTCTGTTTGTGTGCATCAGAAAAAAAAATACGCACGAAATAGGCACGAATCATTGAAATTGATCGGCAAACCACAGCACGCGTAGTTTTACAGTGCTTTTTAAAATAATTGTCTAAAAGGAGTTCGTACAAGGAACTGAAAAAAATTGAGTACCTACCTATATTATGCATAACCTTTATTTGAATAAATATAACAGTTATGTTTATATTCAAATACTGGTGAAAAAAAATGGTTAAAGAGAACCGATTTTGTGCTTTTTATTACTGTTTTTTAATATCTAATAGGTAGTAATATTTTAGTAATTTCGGCTCCCCAGCCAACACATAAGCCAGATAGTAGCGAAAATATACCACAATAAGCAGTGTCAAGCTTTATTACTTTTGTATTACAGCTGATGTTATGGCTTTATTTTGAATAAGAGAGTTGTAAGCTTACTAAATTTTGTATAAAGTTCGCGGTATTTTTTTAAGCTGAATAGTAATCAAGAGTAGAATCTGCTAAACAAGCGATATTCAACTATAAGTAATTGAAACAGCTATTATCTGCACAGTAGCTGAAGTTTTTGCATTGTCCTGTATAACATATTTAAGCAAAGCAGTTAAACAGCAAAACGCTGAATATTAGACGAAATATTTTCTATTAGCTTATTCAGATGCTGAATGTTTTAGATTTTTTCTTCTTTACACAGCTGACTTCGCATTATTGAAAATAAACTCCTTGTTTTACCTAACTTATAGCGCTATAAGCGTACAATTGTCTTTATGTTCAGCTTAAAACAATATCAGTTACAAATGTGGGTATCTTAAGCAGCAAATAACTGATTAGTTGAAGATATCGTATGTTTATATCCAGATATTTCACTATTTTGTGACAAAACTGATAAATGCTTCATCAACAATATGCCTCAGAAAAATAATAACAAAAGCGTAAATAATTCATGGAAAAAAAGAAAGAGAACGGGAGGAATAAGAAGAAAGTGTTCAAGAGAGTATGTAAAGATAAAAAATAGTATCTGTGCAGTAATAGAAAAGGGTTTGACAACTGATACAAATAGGCCCGGGTCAAGTGCGACCAATACAGTTGAAGAGGGTTCTGTACACGATGATTGTGCATCACCATCAAGATTAGTGATTCAAACAAATAGACCGGGTCCAACTTTAGGTGCAGATAACGAGAGTTATATGTGTGACAACTTAAAAATAATAAGCAATTAAAATCTTTATTTTGTAAAATACGAGAAGATGTATTAACGCGTGGATCTTGTTGTTGTTCGTAATCCGTATCATCCGTATCAGTTATATTCAACATTTGAGATAATTCTTCCTCAGCTTCTTCAAAAGTATTGAAATGATTGCGTTTTAATGTACAGTTGTAGGTGTTCCAGTCCGGCTGTGGTAGGATTGCAGGGTTCTTGCAAAGTAGCTCGCCATATTTTTTTGGCCAGTATAACTTTCCATTGTTCTCCCAAGAAGCGGGCACTGTTAATAATTCAAACCGGCCTTTTTTACGAGTCGACACGATTTTGAACACGTTTCTGAAAAAAATATATAATTTTTCTATAACACTTCAAAAATACTACAACACTATTACAAACATCAACAACACTATTATAAATACTAACTTTATATAATAAATCTCGATGTTTACGTTTGTATCTTACTTTATTGACTACACGAGCGCGACAAGGAAGCTACGATAACGGGGACCTCTCTACCTAAAGTTACAATTTGGAATGATGAATGAGCAACAACGCAGCGAGCGTGGCCGAGCGCAAACCGATCGTAAGCCGAGTTTAGCCGAGCGCCCATTTGAAGCGTTGTGGTGGGAAGGGAAGCGCAATACTTTTGGTTGCGACTACCTACATTGTGCTGTGTTTATAATTATGTATATTTTAGTTGGTAATATAAACAATTGTCAAATTGACAAACAACTAAATATTACGCAATGCGTCATTCATAGTAGTACTGTAGATAACTTTAAATACCTAATAGTGGGTCCTACCTACCTACATTAGTATAGGTCTCATCAACCTCAAATATTCATGGATTTATAATCTATAAAAAAGAACCCTAAAAAGCTGAATAAGAGTATACTGCATTGTGTAATTTAAGACCTTTCTCTGAGAAATGTATAATTATTGTACTTTAAACCAAATAATTTCTGGATATGTAGTCGTATGTGAACTATTATGCAGAAATAAACAAAATAATCACTGAAATAGACACTTTATTCAAATTGGCCGTCCGCCATTAACTACCGTTCGACATAACCTCTTTTTATAAAAATCGTCAACATTTATCTTATGAAACACTTTGTTTAGTGAGTAGGTCACATTAGCAGTTATACAAAATTTGATTCTCATTATTTACTGGGACTGAAATTTGATAAAAAGTAAAGATAATTTAATTTAAGTATTATTTCACATTTGTTTACCTTTTAAATTGTAGCTTTATCTTAAGGCGCTCAAAAAATGTACAATAATCATATTGATAATTCACAGTAAAGTGCCATGCGTTTATATAATTCACCTTAACTTACTTAAAATGTATGAAACAATTTACTTACCAAATTTTTGAAGACGTACAATTTTTTGAACTATAAGTTACACAAAATAATTTCGTCACAATGAAAAATACATTTATACTTTTTTTACTTGCATAATTTCTTTGTAAAACTACTCCTGATATCGGAATTTTGAATATCATTTGAATATCTGAACTCACAAATTAACAACTGCATAAAATATGTATAATTTCTGGACTAAAGAAAAATCAGAATTTATGCAGAAGATATTCAATGTGTTGTACATTTATTCAGCTGCTATGTGGCTGTTAATCAAATGTTATCCAAATTGAAGCAAGATATTTTGTGCCCAAATTGCTTGAATATCATCTGTATAAGCGCTTACACAGAAGTTATACAAATACTTTATCCAGCTTAAAGTCAAAAGAATTGCTTTTACGCAAAATTTATTCAGCTAATCTGTGTTGGCTGGATGTTATGTACTTTGAGACTGTATTATCCTGTTGGAAAAACGCATAAAACATAATATTTTGGCATAGGTATGTACCTAATGGTTGTAAGTATTCGTCCTAAAAGTTAACTCTGACGTCTATTTTCGTAAAACGCTATGAAAGGATTGTCTTCGCTTTATAAAACCATACTTAATTAAAAATTATACTTTTACTCTGTAGTTCCCTAAATCAAGACTTCTAAATTAAATCTTTCTAAAACTGTACCTAATTGTCTTTAAATAATCTGCTCACATCATTACGAATCGAATACACGCTCTTATCTCAAACTACAGAAACAATACAGATAACCACATTAACAATATGAACTCGAAAAGACAATTTTCTGCTTGATCCGCTGATTTGTATGAATAATCCGCTTTCAGTAAATACTCATACCACAGTAAAGATATCTAAAACTATTAGTTAATCTGTGCTCATACACAGTTATTTTGTCTAAATAGCGAGTCCGTATCGACTTCAAGATGACAGTCGTTACACTACTTGACAATAAAGTGTCCGTATCCTGCATTTCTGACCGTAATTCAATTACTGGCTGTTTTTATGTGGTCAACTGTTGAACGGAACTTAGAGATCATAATGGATGGAAAGGCAAATTCACAGATAGTAGTAATGTAGTGTCTTGTACGCCTTAATGTATCAAATGTATGGTAATACATGTAGGCCATTTTATACTCAAGGGGATGCGCCAGGGTAGCCAACGAAAGTCAAATTTTCATACGTTTTTAAAAAAATATTATGATAATGTCATAAGCCGTACTTAGATAAAGCAAAATTTACCCTATATATACTGAAAATAAAGTCGATTTTGTATTATGCTAATGAGGCGAATATTTGCACTAATACGCCATGCGAAGTGCCAGCATTATGGTTATCTGTACCTATAGCGACCTAATAAATGTTTTATCATTATCTTAAGAGCAACCAATAATGCCCATTAATGTATTCAGTAAAAACGAACGTTATAGCTGCAAAATATTTTCTAAATAACTAAATGTGTTTTTCGAAAACAGCTATTCCACAGCTAATATAGTTAATTTTGACGAGATAGTCTAGTCTTCCCCATAAGACAGGGGCGTAGCAACCGATAGTGGCGCCTAGGGCACGCATCATTAGTTGCGCCCCTATGTATTTATTTAAATCTTAAAACAGATACATACAGTAATCATTAATCATATTACATACAAAACAGAGATTTATTATCTTTTTTATAATGTAAATCCGTAAATAGGACAACTGCACCTTCCTGGTCTTCTTGAACGCAAACATATAGATGATGTTTTCGAAATTTGTTTTATCTGTCTCTTCTCGCTCTACACTGAGCAAATCTAGGTCGCCTAATCTTTCTTGATCTTTCTAAAAGCACAGTATAAGTACGACCGTACTAAAAGATCGTTCACGACTTGCGATGGATACTGCAATTGTAAACAAGCAGAATTGGAATACGATTTCATCCCCGCTTCACAATTTAATTCAAATAGTTCTTCTGATTTCTTCAGGTTGACGGTTTTTCTTGTAGATATTAGCATTTGAATATCCAATATTTCTTCGTATAACTGGCCTCCGTCGCAACATCGCAACTATAGAAATCTCCAAATTATTTTCATTTATTTTTTAACCCTCGCAGCCGTAACACGGAGTTGTAACATCTAAAACCAGAATACTCAGAAGTTCTAATTAAATACAAAAAATGAATTGCATCTCAGTGGAAGGAGTATTTAACCGACTTCAAAAAAAAGGAGGTTCTCAGTTCGACCCGTATGTTTGTATGTATGTATGTCCGCGATTATCTCCCGTTTGGCTGAACTGATTTTGATGCGGTTTTCATAAAAGTGTTTGTTACATTCTGGAGAAGGTTTTAGTATCAACAAACAGAAATTTATTCAGCCCTTTTTGAAAAAATCAACAAATACCGAGAAGACGTTTTCGTTTCTTCCATCGTTCCATCTTTAGAGGACTTTCTATCTCTGTTTTAACTGTGTTGCCGTTACTTAGTGGATTTGGGTGACAAGGAGGCACTAAAAAGTGGAAAATAAAATCTTTTTTGAAAAAAGAGAACCGCCTTTATAAAAAACTAAAAAGTGATAAATAACTTTAGCACAGAACACACATGACTTTAGTTTCTGAGTGGTGTTCCTCCGGACACACTACATCAAAAAGTGATACCTTCTAATCTTCAACAACATTCATAGAAAAGTTGAAATTATTAACGGGCATGTGTCCGGAACGCAACCTATGAGGAATTACAATTTGCTTACGATTTAGCTTCACATTGGCACTCCATGGTATGTGAGAAGGCTCACTTTGTATTGGCCTGTACCATATCCCATTATCGCGAGAAACAATGTCAAAAAAATGTGTGTGTTCTGTTCAGTGGCTTTGTTCTGTTTGTTGTTTTGTATTGCCACCGACTTCCGAAACTAAAGTCATGTGTTCTGTGCTAAAGTTATTTATCACTTTTTAGTTTTGTTTTGCAGGCGGTTCTCTTTTTTCAAAAAAGATTTTTTTGACATTGTTTCTCGCGATAATGGGATATGGTACAGGACAATACAAAGTGAGCCTCCTCACATACCATGGAGTGTCAATGTGAAGCTAAATCGTAAGCAAATTGTAATTCCTCATAGGTTGCGTTCCGGACACATGCCCGTTAATAATTTCAACTTTTCTATGAATGTTGTTGAAGATTAGAAGGTATCACTTTTTGATGTAGTGTGTCCGGAGGAACACCACTCATAGAGTCATAGGGAGTGGTGCGTTCCCAGCTCACTTTGCGCTTATTCGCCGCGAAGCGCGGGAATCGTAAACGTGATTGTTTGTTATTAAGTAATAAAGTGAAAATAACATACTTATGGGTTTATTGCACTGTATTTAGATTTTTAAATTTAATAATTGGCTATTTTGGCGCCCCCCTTCGAAAGGCGCCCGGGGCACGTGCCCTACTTGCCCCACCCTTGTTACGCCTCTGCCATAAGAACATTAATTAATATGATGTCCATGATGTGTTATCGTACATTTACTGTCCTTCCCAGAAAACTACACACAAGGAATAAAACAACAAAAACAATGGAAAAGTATTTTTATTTAATACAATTCGCGCCATTATCAAGGCGGGAAAACTTACAATTGACGTAATACAAGATGGCGTCCACAAAATAGTTAAACCAAAGTTTATTAAATAACCCATATCCTCATAATTATCTAGTTAAGTACTTTGAACGCAAAACGGTGGTTTAAATTGAATCAAGTGGCGTTTTAAAGGGTTTCAAATTGAGCGTAGGCTGCGGTGTACTCTAGGCTTATTAAATAGTATTCGAGTAAAACGCGCTTTGCTTTCATTGAACGTAATTGCGTTAAAGTTATACTTTTGCTTGAGAAAAATAAGCATAATATAGACGAAAAAAAATATTATGTAGTCACTTGTAGTAAGTAAACTAACTTCGAACCGTTTGAATCCGGTCGAAAAACGAATTACTAAAAAGGAAATGGCTGTAGCTAAAATATCATGTTAGGTACTAAGAAAATCATAGGCACGCAGAAAAAGTTTCGATTTTTTTCAATCTATAAAGTAACTATAACATAGCCGAACAAAGTAACACGACTGTTTAAACTATATAGTTAAAATAATGCTACTAACAATGACAGAGAGAGAGAGAGAGAGACCGAAATGGTTCAACAGGGTCAGATTAGAACCAGCGGCGATGACCTTTGCACCGGAAAGTGACACCCCTATATTAGATTATTATCAATTTCCGTTTTTTAAATGTGTTTTAATTACTTACACTTCCGCGGCGAGGTTAAAGGAACTCTGACTCGTTTGAAATGGTATTACAAACAAACACGACATAACGCGTTAAGTCTTATTCACATGGCATATTTATGCAAATATTAGCCTTATTTGGATAATACAAAATGTACCCTAAGATTATTGAAATAAAGTTGATTTTGTATTATCCAAATAAGGTGAATATTTGCACAAACACGAAAATTATTACAGGCGAATGATAGGGAGCACCTTTATGTTAAAAATTGCCTATGTATTTGCAAAGCTACTGAGAAATTCCTGACAGAAAAGTCCAAAAACCCATTATTTTAGAAAGTTTTTTACGGATAATAAAGCTTGTAAGCCTGTCCACTTTTGATCAATTCCACATTGCGTTATTTTTTATTTCTAGGTTAGTATATCAGATCTATATTAGAACTTATATTGGCCTAGGGGCTGTACATACTACTTATATTATAGTACAATATTTTTTGAAAATACTAATGGTAGGTAGGTACCTATATACAAATAACTGCAAGGATCTTAGTTTAAAGATAAAAGGGTGATTAATGCTACATAATCAGGTCAGGTTTCAGTGGCGAGATACAAGGTAAACGAAAATACTTGCAAAAAAAAAACGATCACTATTTTTATCCTCACAAAAAAAAAAGCGACTGAGACTTATGTACTATTATGTATATGCGAGTATATTATACTAAACATAGGTATTTTAAGATTTCATTGACAATATTTGCAAAAACTGCAAAATAGCTTGATACAAAAAATATAGTTTTGAACTAGGTACAAAGAATCATGGCAGGATTTGTAAAAAAAAATTAAGATGTTTAGAGAAGCTAAAATTCTAATTCTTATATTCTTGGGTACCTAAAGAGTATCTTCAAGCATTTACAATTTTTTTATAAACACAAAATGGGCATCGAGATGAAACGAAAAAGTGTTATTTTCATTTCGTAATATTTTAATTATGCGGGAGTTTCAAAATATGCTATCATATCAATCTACTCCTGGTAATGTATTCATCACATTGGAAAATATTTTAAACCCTCTAAATTACCTTTTTTTTTCATACTAATGAATGTATGAATCTCGCCATGATTCTTTATCCAGTATACCTTTTTACCTACTTCACATAAGGAGGTCCTGTATTTGACCCACATGTGTATAAGTCTGCAATTTTTTTCAAAAATGACTAAAACTTTTTTCCTATCCAGGATGTCACTTAATAACATACCTACCCAAGTTAAAATACATTGTCAATGAAACCAGTTTTAAAAATGTAACAAAAACTATAGTAAGTATGTACTTGTACAATGAGCAATTTTATTTGAATCACAGTCAAAAATGTCTTCTGTATGAAAAAATCACAAGCCATTTTAAGCGTGTACCACCCTCTTCTACCCTACTTAATTTGGCTGACTAAACATTATTTAATTTATTACTTTAGTATCAGTATTTTGTTAACAATAGGGAAAAAAGTGTAAATCAAATTTGTCAGCCAATGCTAAAAACGTTTACAAAATATAATAGAAAAAATCTAAAACTACAAAGTTACCTACATAAGTTTTGATTTAACAAAACTTAAGTGTTAAATATTATTAACTATTTAGATCCTAAAAATACCCCTAATAACAGAGGAGGTTGAAGTTTATAAAGTAAGAATTTTTGTGTTAGTTTTGTCCAACTATGGGGTAATACAACAGGTATAATATATCTCTATAGCTGCTTGTATAGGTAAAATTGCAATGTTTTTAAAAGAGTTAATTTCTAGAACAACTTTTTTTACCGGGAGAAGCCTGCTACAGTTAGTATTCCCAAACCACTGCAATTTCTGAACAGCTGTATGGCAGAATAGTGACATTTTATCAGGTAGTACCAAAATAAATCATAGTCAGATTCTACCTAACCAACAGACATGTAAATATAACTTTTAACAGAACTTATAAATAACAACAAACTCGTAACTATCTCACACAATCTATCATAATTAATTAATAATCAGACACACACATCTGAAATTCCGAATCAAAAATTTTCTTTACCAAACTTTTTGGAGATAATTCAAATCAATGACACTTTCAGTAAAATAGATTGAGGACCTCAGATGTGTGTAGCCAAAGAAAATAGCAAAAGCATCTTACCAGTATCTACAGTCAATCATCATCAACTCTTTGCTTTTTGCTTGTATTTGAAGGTGTCTGCGGTGGGGAGTTGTTAGTGTCCCTACGCTTACCAGAATGTCTGGCACAGTTTGTACCAGACTGACGGTTCGAGTATGAATGTGAAGACTCTCTTGTTGGAGAGAACTGTTTCAGCATCTCCACATCATTGAATATCACTTGGGCACCCCCACCACAAGTAGGAACCACGTCTCCTTTGTACAGCTTAGTTTCTAATTCCCCATCAGTATCTTGTTCTTGGGAAATGAGACAGTATTTCGACGTTCTTGAGTTAGCAATGTCTTTCACACTTGTCAATTTGTTGATGACTTTACTGTTGACAATGTTTGGCTTCATAACTGTGCCCATGGGGACTATCTTGTTGGGGGCGTGTTCTACCCAGCCACGGCCATCTGCGGAGATAGAGCGGCGGTGCCGTGGGTTCGCGATCGCTATGCCACGACGAGATGATGAGGGTGTGTCTCTTTGTACTTCTCTTTGATTATGATTTGTCTGTGGCGCAGAACTGAATGGAGTTAGCAAATGGGCTGGTAAAGCTCTCGGTGTAGACCCTGGAGTAAAGTCTCTCCCTTCTCTGTTGCTTGTCTGTGCACCCACATCTCCTGTTGCCTTGTTAAAATCATCATTATCACCTCGGTTAAGAGCTTCAGCTATTATTCTTAGTCTATTCTCTTTTTCTTCAATAGCATTCTTCAATCTCTCTTTCTCGCAATGTATTTCTTTTGCTTTCTCATGTTCTGCTGCAATCTTGTGGTTATATTTCCTTTCTAGAATCTTCTTTTGCTTTTCTTTGTCAAATTTATTTTGGCTAAGCATCATTTCCTTATCTTGCAATTCTCTTTTCAATGAAGATGTGTACTCTGTCAATTCATTTAGTTTCCTTTGATGAGTGAGTGATGCGTTTTCGGTAGCGGTTAAGCGTTCTTCTAAAGCTCTGACTCTGCGCTCTGATGCTGCCAACTGACCTCGTAAAGAAGCGTTTTCACTCCTGATTTCTAAGGAGTCTTTTTCGAGGTCTAAAAGAGCAGACCTCAACTTTTCATCTTTGATTGCTTTACTGCGTTTCAGAGTTTCGCGTCTACTTATCCTCATTTCCAAATGGGCCATAAGTTCTTTAATTATATGAGCTGCTTGAGAACTGTTCAGTTCTAGACTTGGGAAGTCAGGGCCAAGACTGTAGACAAGTCCCAGATCCATTTCCAAGTCTCTAGCTTCAGGTCTGACTAAGTTATCTCGAGCTGTTGTAAATAGTCTGTTGGCCTTACGACGGCCAGAAGTCAGGCCAATATTAGCAGCAACATCAATGACCTGAGGTTTCGCCACTTCAACCTCTGCAGCCATCTCCGCAAACCTCATCACTTGGAGAGTCTCATCATAATCTTCAGCCCTTGGATTAGCACACACAACCATGCGTACTTGGCCTTCTCCTTCAAAGAAATTCTTGAACAAATGTGTAATCTTTGACTCTCTGTACGGCACCATGTTATTGGCCCCACTGATCTGATTTTCTCGTAACGCTTCCAAACACGTTCTGAGTGTCATCAAAGACTTGTTAATGTTACCTGCTTCTCGAAGACGTTGACCAGTGTTCTTTGTTCTGTTTGTCCGTTCACTGCCAGCTAAGTCAACTAAACTCAACTGACTTATGTTCAAAAACTTTTTGTTTTGTATCACAGCTTCTCCCATTTCGTCAACCGGTGCCTGCACCAATCGAATTGTGAACACAGAGTGGCTTCTACTTGATTCTGCATTTAACGTAGTATGTGCCATGCGTTTGCGTTTCAACCCCAAATAGAATGCTTCGAAAGCTTCTTCAGCGGACTTAATTTCTACTTCAGTTACTCCATGAACATACATATTGTGTGCTGCATCTTCACGTATGATTTTTACAGGCAAGTTTCTACTTATTGGTGGTCCATCTTCAAGTAAATCAAAGACACTGTTGTTATATATTTCTACATATGTTACAAAGACAGCATACTGATTATCTTCATTAATACCCTCAATTTTAGTTACATCAGATGATGACATAGCTAAATCAGGATTTGAATTGTTCTTCCTTCCACTTTTGAATTTGTGGAGCTCCTGTTGCCGCTCCAGCATGGCTTCCGCCTCAGTTTGAATATCGAACATGTTCATTTTGTCAGGTTTGAAGATATACTTGTGTGCTTGAAACTCGTTTATACTTTTAAAAATAATATTCAAACATCTTGGTAGAATGCCGCAATTTTGCGGTTCACCGGTCATTGTGAATGTTTTGCCACTACCTGTGACACCATAAGTGAATAATAAGCCATTTTTACCTTTGATTAGACCTTCAACTATTGGTAAAGCGACTTTGTCGAACACTTCTTGTTGAGTCGTTTCTGGCGGGAATACTTCTTTGAAAGTATACTTCATAGTCTTCGCATTTTCGTTTCGGTAGCTTATAGCAGTCGAGGGAGGTGTCAAGAGGACCATAGTAGGCGATATTATCTTCATACATGGTGAATCTGAGTCTCTCTGCATAGGTCGCAGTCGGCAATATACTTGTACCGGATCTCTCTCGCCAATTAGATTTTGTTTACTCCGAGCTGGCGTTCGCATGTCGTTTAATCTCTGTTTCGATTTAGCGGACTTCATTTTGAACGTATTTTGATATCACATACACTATCACAAATTATATTTTTCAACGGATTGATGAAATCAAAGCAACGGTCGTTCATGAATTATCAATATGTTACAAACTTTTCGATTATTGAATTGCGAGGTTTGTAGTCTCTTTCTATCATGTAAGGTTTGTATATTGCTGTCTAGTGTAACGACTGACAGTTGGCAACTGCCGTTTTTAGGCGGATAATACTCGGCCGTTTGAAGTTGGTTTGACGTAATAAAAATGTTGCTATAGTTTGAAATCAAAATTCCCTAAAAATAACACGTGAAGGAGTCACGACCTTGAATTTTTTTTCCTATTTTATTACAGAAAATGTTTTTTTAGTATAAACAATTAAGAGTCAAATTAGTAATCGCTGAAATATTAATAAAGTGTTGCTATTTAAATTGACATGATTGGTTTAAGAAAAAATGAAAATGCTCAAATAATAGATGAATGTTCATAATTTCTTCATTACTAGTCACACCATGTCACGAATATTCTAAAAAAAACGTAAATAATAATAGTTTTGTTAAGTTATTTATTAAAAAGTGTCATGATATATTTTTAATTTGAGCGCAAACACCCCAGTTAGAGGTAATCTTTACTTGGGTTGCCACACTAAAATCTTACGACACTGCCAACCAAGAAGCTTATAGATAAAAGTGGAGGCAACACTCTAAATACCTAAGTGAAGCCAACTGTGGGCAGACGCTCTCTTTCTGAATGCATATATAAGATAAAGAAAACACATATCACTGTCTCGTTCTTATGTATGCATTCAGAAAGAGAGCATCAGCCCACAGTTGGATTCACTTAGGTATTTAGAGTGTTGCCTCCACTTTTATCTATAAGCTTCTTGGTTGGCAGTGTTTCAGCATCTCCACATCATTGAATATCACTTGGGCACCCCCACCACAAGTAGGAACCACGTCTCCTTTGTACAGCTTAGTTTCTAATTCCCCATCAGTATCTTGTTCTTGGGAAATGAGACAGTATTTCGACGTTCTTGAGTTAGCAATGTCTTTCACACTTGTCAATTTGTTGATGACTTTACTGTTGACAATGTTTGGCTTCATAACTGTGCCCATGGGGACTATCTTGTTGGGGGCGTGTTCTACCCAGCCACGGCCATCTGCGGAGATAGAGCGGCGGTGCCGTGGGTTGGCGATCGCTATGCCACGACGAGATGATGATGGTGTGTCTCTTTGTACTTCTCTTTGATTATGATTTGTCTGTGGTGCAGAACTGAATGGAGTTAGCAAATGGGCTGGTAAAGCTCTCGGTGTAGACCCTGGAGTAAAGTCTCTCCCTTCTCTGTTGCTTGTCTGTGCACCCACATCTCCTGTTGCCTTGTTAAAATCATCATTATCACCTCGGTTAAGAGCTTCAGCTATTATTCTTAGTCTATTCTCTTTTTCTTCAATAGCATTCTTCAATCTCTCTTTCTCGCAATGTATTTCTTTTGCTTTCTCATGTTCTGCTGCAATCTTGTGGTTATATTTCCTTTCTAGAATCTTCTTTTGCTTTTCTTTGTCGAATTTATTTTGGCTAAGCATCATTTCTTTATCTTGCAATTCTCTTTTCAATGAAGATGTGTACTCTGTCAATTCATTTAGTTTCCTTTGATGAGTGAGTGATGCGTTTTCAGTAGCGGTTAAGCGTTCTTCTAAAGCTCTGACTCTGCGCTCTGATGCTGCCAACTGACCTCGTAAAGAAGCATTTTCACTCCTGATTTCTAAGGAGTCTTTTTCGAGGTCTAAAAGAGCAGACCTCAACTTTTCATCTTTGATAGCTTTACTGCGTTTCAGAGTTTCACGTCTACTTATCCTCATTTCCAAATGGGCCATAAGTTCTTTAATTATATGAGCTGCTTGAGAACTGTTCAGTTCTAGACTTGGGAAGTCAGGGCCAAGACTGTAGACAAGTCCCAGATCCATTTCCAAGTCTCTAGCTTCAGGTCTGACTAAGTTATCTCGAGCTGTTGTGAATAGTCTGTTGGCCTTACGACGGCCAGAAGTCAGGCCAATATTAGCAGCAACATCAATGACCTGAGGTTTCGCCACTTCAACCTCTGCTGCCATCTCCGCAAACCTCATCACTTGGAGAGTCTCATCATAATCTTCAGCCCTTGGATTAGCACACACAACCATGCGTACTTGGCCTTCTCCTTCAAAGAAATTCTTGAACAAATGTGTAATCTTTGACTCTCTGTACGGCACCATGTTATTGGCCCCACTGATCTGATTTTCTCGTAACGCTTCCAAACACGTTCTGAGTGTCATCAAAGACTTGTTAATGTTACCTGCTTCTCGAAGACGTTGACCAGTGTTCTTTGTTCTGTTTGTCCGTTCACTGCCAGCTAAGTCAACTAAACTCAACTGACTTATGTTCAAAAACTTTTTGTTTTGTATCACAGCTTCTCCCATTTCGTCAACCGGTGCCTGCACCAATCGAATTGTGAACACAGAGTGGCTTCTACTTGATTCTGCATTTAACGTAGTATGTGCCATGCGTTTGCGTTTCAACCCCAAATAGAATGCTTCGAAAGCTTCTTCAGCGGACTTAATTTCTATTTCAGTTACTCCATGAACATACATATTGTGTGCTGCATCTTCACGTATGATTTTTACAGGCAAGTTTCTACTTATTGGTGGTCCATCTTCAAGTAAATCAAAGACACTGTTGTTATATATTTCTACATATGTTACAAAGACAGCATACTGATTATCTTCATTAATACCCTCAATTTTAGTTACATCAGATGATGACATAGCTAAATCAGGATTTGAATTGTTCTTTCTTCCACTTTTGAATTTGTGGAGCTCCTGCTGCCGCTCCAGCATGGCTTCCGCCTCAGTTTGAATATCGAACATGTTCATTTTGTCAGGTTTGAAGATATACTTGTGTGCTTGAAACTCGTTTATACTTTTAAAAATAATATTCAAACATCTTGGTAGAATGCCGCAATTTTGCGGTTCACCGGTCATTGTGAATGTTTTGCCACTACCTGTGACACCATAAGTGAATAATAAGCCATTTTTACCTTTGATTAGACCTTCAACTATTGGTAAAGCGACTTTGTCGAACACTTCTTGTTGAGTCGTTTCTGGCGGGAATACTTCTTTGAAAGTATACTTCATAGTCTTCGCATTTTCGTTTCGGTAGCTTATAGCAGTCGAGGGAGGTGTCAAGAGGACCATAGTAGGCGATATTATCTTCATACATGGTGAATCTGAGTCTCTCTGCATAGGTCGCAGTCGGCAATATACTTGTACCGGATCTCTCTCGCCAATTAGATTTTGTTTACTCCGAGCTGGCGTTCGCATGTCGTTTAATCTCTGTTTCGATTTAGCGGACTTCATTTTCAACGTATTTTGATATCACATACACTATCACAAATTATATTTTTCAACGGATTGATGAAATCAAAGCAACGGTCGTTCATGAATTATCAATATGTTACAAACATTTCGATTATTGAATTGCGAGGTTTGTAGTCTCTTTCTATCATGTAAGGTTTGTATATTGCTGTCTAGTGTAACGACTGACAGTTGGCAACTGCCGTTTTTAGGCGGATAATACTCGGCCGTTTGAAGTTGGTTTGACGTAATAAAAATGTTGCTATAGTTTGAAATCAAAATTCCCTAAAAATAACACGTGAAGGAGTCACGACCTTGAATTTTTTTTCCTATTTTATTACAGAAAATGGTTTTTTAGTATAAACAATTAAGAGTCAAATTAGTAATCGCTGAAATATTAATAAAGTGTTACTATTTAAATTGACATGATTGGTTTAAGAAAAAATGAAAATGCTCAAATAATAGATGAATGTTCATAATTTCTTCATTACAAGTCACACCATGTCACGAATATTCTAAAAAAAACGTAAATAATAATAGTTTTGTTAAGTTATTTATTAAAAAGTGTCATGATATATTTTTAATTTGAGCGCAAACACCCCAGTTAGAGGTAATCTTTACTTGGGTTGCCACACTAAAATCTTACGACACTGCCAACTTACGAAAGATTATAAAATTATTACTCTGTTCCACGAAACTATTTGTTCCACGAAACGATTTTGTAGTCCTAAAAATCAAAAGTTTTATTTATGGTCCTACGAATAATGATTTAAAATATGAGAATGTATCGACATCACATTTCGTTTCCACTTAATCAAAAGTCTGTGTGCTATTTCCAAGAAATAGCACACAGACTAAAAAATCGTTTTGTTTTTATATCTTCACGTTTTTTGCTAATTATAAGAACTTAAAGATTGCTGGATACTTTGAAATGCTAAGCATTAATTGATAAATACTTTCGTACACTGTAATGTCCAATGAAGGAAGTACTATAGTTATTTATTTTTTCATTTACAGGGTGAAAAATACGACGGACGGCGAGCCGATGTTTGGTCGTGTGGGGTAATCTTGTATGCGCTGCTGGTCGGTGCGTTACCCTTCGACGATGATAATTTACGTCAATTACTTGAAAAGGTATTTTTTCAGTGTATTATTCAATCATATTATATCCTAATAATCAATGAGAAAATAAAGGATCAAATTAAACAATTGAAATTACAATTCCAAAGTTACTGTAAGTAATAATCTAACAATAAGTTACGTAGTTATAATCTCAGTAACTACTTACCGCCTTTATTCTAAAAGTTTTAAATATAAATATTTACATATGAAGAATGAAAAAGAATTTGGATTGAGCCGAATTGATCTTTATCTGATTCATTTGGATCCACGACAGTGCTTCAGCCAAGTTCGACAAAACATTCATAAATATCCTGCTTTTATATTATTTTTAGGTAAAGCGTGGTGTATTCCATGTTCCACATTTCGTTCCTCCTGACTGCCAACAGCTTCTACGAGGGATGATAGAAGTCAACCCTGAGAAACGGATGTCGGTAAGGGAATAAAAGTTATTCAACTTGTTATAGTATATAAAAGACCCAAAATATACATTGCTTTTAAAATTATAAATTCATTTGACTAAAATTACAATCACTTTTTATCTTCAGCTGGCAGAAATTACCCGACACCCGTGGGTAACTGCGGGAGGCCGCGGAGAGTTGGAACAGGAGCTTCCAATGATGGAGGTGGTCCAGACGAGGGTACTCCCGTCTGCGGAGGCTATAGACCCTGACGTGCTTCAGGCTATCTGTAGCCTGGGCTGCTTTAAACAAAGGGAGAAGCTGATACAGGAGTTATTGAGTCCTCAGTGAGTTTCTTCAGTTTAGTTTATTTATAGAATATTGTACATATTTTATTTAGTGTCTACATTTATTAAAGGGTTTGTCAGCTCAAAAAAATGTGTTAATTTTGTAGAACCTTAAAAAATAATTAAAACTTGTAATTGATTAAAGCTGATCATTAATTATGATCATGCTGGTAGCATGATCATAATTAATAATAACATGTTATATATCCTCTTATCTAAATGAAGTGTGAAGTAAATAAGACTTAAATGTATTGATCTACAGGGAGGGCCTTCCTAAGGGTCCTCTTGTTGCCAGAAGTAGACTTCTGTGGTTTTAAAGAATATTTATTTTCTCAAAAGAAATGTACTGCAAATTTCGCTTAATGAGAAATATTTAAACAATATAATAATAAATTCGTGAGCAGGGCTGGAATGCTGAGTGCTGAGTAGAAGTTACTCAGCTCAATTATTAAAAAGTGGTCCAGGGTGTGTAATTTTTGGGCTGTCGTTGGTCCCTTTCATCTAGTCTCAGCATTTGATTTAATCATTGTTTCATATTCCCTTCACAGCCACAACACAGAGAAAGTAATCTACTTCCTGCTACTGGAGCGCAAGCGACGGAGACCCGCGAGAGACGACGAGCCACGACCCGCTGCGCCCGCGCTACCACCTGACCCTCCAAGAAAGAGACTTGATACATGTCGGGTAAGGATTTTTTTCTGTGGATAATCTTATACCCATGACGTCGCTGCCAGGTTAAGCTGCCAATAACATGTTATTATGTTGGAATCGCGCTGCACCAGGCTGGCGATGACTATGGCGACCCGGTGAGGGTCTTATGATGTCCTACACACTAGGAACATATAGGGGTCTATCAGATTCTTATTGAATGATACCACACGCTGGTCTTCCATGACCTCCTTCCGCATTAATAGGTAATAACTTCCCACGCGCTCTCATGATATCCTGTATAATAGTGTACGTGGAGTTTCTCACCCGTTAGTCTCTATATCCTTGTTTTGGAACGGATCACTAACTTTAAGTTTTTAACTAACCGACTCCAACTGAAACAAATGCTTTGTTGTTGATAGTTTTTGTAGTTGGTGAAAGTTTGAGTTTGACTTCCCATGATTCTACATTACATAATTTACGTAAGTACTTACACATTGTAAAGATTAATTTTATATTTCAGGTTAATGGGCAGTCGGCCCACTTTGGTCAAATCAGCGAAGGTTCACCCATTACTCCTAGGAGATCACAGTATAGGTACGAAGTACAAATCCATTACTTCAAGTTACTCGTTATGAGGGTAAGCAGTATTGTAGACGTAGACACAGAGCAAAATGTGCCCACAGAGCTACCAACATATCTGTGACGTGGCAGTTTTTGGAACTAATAATTGGAAAAAGACATGGTCGTCTTTTGTTTGAACTTAGTTGTTGAAGAACAGCGATTTTACACCACTTATTTTACAGGTAACATAATTGGACTGTAGTTACATTCATTAGATGTCAATATTGAATAACACGAAAAAAAAAACAAAAGAAGAAACGTAGATTAAAAATAGTTGAAACTATTAATTGGATGCACGGTAGTGTATCGCCAAGTTTCCGTTAACATTTTTTTGTCAAATGTTTAATACCATTAGGTTGGTATGGTGTACTAAACACACGCTTTCAGCGATTCATAGCTTTCCAGCGATGTAAATTGTGACTTGCCTGCATCCTTACCTCAGACATGTGTATTATGAGCCATTATTTATTTTTCATTTCTGACATTAACCTACTTTGTTTTCACATTATCCAATGATATAATATCATTGACATTATCACATCGTTCTGAACTGTTTACCAGATTGACCGGTTTTTTATTTTACCTACCCAATGTCTTTAACCGCTTTTTTATGTCATGTCATATATCATCACGCTATCCAGTGGTAGAATGTAGATAGGTAGTAGTGTGTGTAATATCCGAGGTTTGAGCACAGGTTTGGTCGCAGCAGGTCTGCTTCGGGGCGAAGGGGCGAAGGGCGGAGCTCCCCCCAGTTACCTGCCAGCCCTCCAAGTGAGTATATTTTGTACATTACGTCAACAGTTATTATTCTAAGCGTCAACATTATCAGTGCCAACAAAAATATGATTAATCATTAATAATTTCTCTTATTAACATTCTCAGGAGTTTTTAATGTTCAATTATGACATTAAAAGAGAAATTAACTGGTAGCAATGATATTCTAATATCATTGACTGGTAGATAGGTAATTAAGTATGTAGTTTATTCAGTAATGTAAAAAAAAAAACATTTTAATAAAACCTTTTTTAAGGAAAAGACAACTTCAAAAACTAAAAGGTGCTAAGTCAATAACTTTAATACAGAACACATGACTTTTGACTTTAATTTCGGAAGACGGCGACTTTTGTTCTCTTTGTTGTTCTGTTGCCACTGACTTCCGAAACTAAAGTCATTATGTGTTCAGCACGAGATAATCGTCCTTTGTTTTTGAAGTCGGTTAATAAAAAAGAGTATCTGTTTGTTGTTCGATGATAAGAAAATTATTTTTTTCTTTTCTTTTTTTGTTCGTTCAGCTGGTCACACTCCACATCGGGTGTCGTCTTTGGGGGGCACACCGGCAACCCCTGGATCACCGTTGGGTAACTATTTGTCAAAACTATTGTAATAATAATTATGGGAGATTGGCCAAAAGGGAAAACACCTATGGAGAAGTTTCCACTGTTAGCCAGAAGGCTATGGGGAGGGCCTTTGCCCAGCAGTGGGACACTATTTGTTGGTTGTTAAGTTATTAACCTAAAAGTATTAGATTATTGTAGCCTAATTTCGAATTTGTATATTTTAAATTCAATTTAAGATTATGAATAAAAACGTATAGTTATAACGAAATAAACAGTTTTGCGCGGTATAGTTCCAACTTTTAAATTAGATGGCGCTTTACATTTACGACACGTTTCTGAATCGCGGTGTTAAGATTCTCCGCCGGCGAATGACCCTCTCGCCGTACTGTAGCAAAATCATACTTACCTGGCATAGGGGACACCGTGATCATGAAGGCGGTTCCCCCAGGGCGAGGCCTTCCCATTGCACTGCGGTTGGGTTGACCCCTGCGATTATCCCTAATGTGGATAACTCGGATGCGTAATTTTTGGTAGTGGGGACTGCGTACGCGCCGTCCCCTCAGAATACTTATTAATAATTCTGAAGCAGACAGCAGTTGGGAATAGGAAAGGAAGGACAACTGGACAACGTACTATCGTGATTCGTGGACACACCCGCCTGACCACCACTAAGTTCATTTTTGCTTGCACTCAAAAGATGAAAGCGCTCTCTACCCAGCCCCGTTGACTTCGCAGGCGCAAAGGGAATTTTTTTTTAACTGAGGAGGTGGATAAGGTCCGCGATAGTACAGTCAACAGCAAAAGTAGATGATCAAAATCAGAAATTCTATACTAATTTACTCACACTAATTTATATAATTTATTACTAGTTTATTTATTAAAAGTATGTCATTGTCACACACATACTTTGACGACACGGTTGGCGCAGTGGCTGAGCGATCGACTGCTGCGCAGCGTGTTGCGGGTTCGATTCCCGCCCAGGGTGAACATTTGTGTGATGAGCACTTGTGTTTGCCTTGTGTCTGGGTGTTGTTTATCTATATATGTATGTATTTATAAATAAAAAAATGTATTTTTGTACGTATATCAGCTGTCTGACACCCATAGTACAGGGTCTCCCTAGTTTGGGGTCAGAAGGCCGTGTGTGAAAATGTCCCCACATAATTATTATATTATATATATATTATACTTTTGAATTACTTCGACGCCACACAGTTCTGACACGAACTCCATTCATTAGTATTGAATTTCTGATTTTGATCATCTACTTTTGCTGTTGACTGTACATAAGTGACCTTTAACCTTGTACTCTATCTATGTATTTAATCAGCATTAAGATTAAATACAAAATCTAGAGTAAGAGTTCTAGAGTGATTAAAAATTTGAAAATTAAATTATTAGAAAAATGTTTTAGACGGTCCTCTAGCGGCTCTAGCCTAGCCTCCTAGGCTTGTAAAGGTAACTAATAGGTATGAATGAAGGACAAATTGTTGGAATCAAGGTCTGGTACGAAACTTGGTAGAAAAACAACATTTTAGTGTGGTGAATGAACTCTAAGATGTCACCGCTCCATTTCGCGCCGCCCTTGGAACGCAAGGGTACGCGTCATTGTTATTGAATAATATTTCTATATTTTTAGTCAGTCAATCAAATGTTAAAAAATCTTTGTTCAAAGTATCTTCGGGTCGAAACTGCGCGGTCCGGGACAATTTTTCAAGTTCTTACCATTTTTTTATGTTATATTAATTTATTTTAGGTGTAGATTCAGTCTTGAATAATTACGTTAGAAGTATGATAGGTTATTGTATAACGAGTTTGAGGTTTGTCTACATTGCTCCCGGGTCGCTGTCGCTAGTCGCACAGCTAAAACGCAAGGGTACGCCCGCAAGCATAGACAAACCAGAATATTTATCTAAGGTAAATGCTGCATGAGCAATGGGACAGGTTACGTTAAAAATTAAAAACCCCTTGAACAAACCCTTGTTCTGCCATTTTTATACCATAGTTCGGCTTCTTGATTAAAATTAAGTAAATCGTAATATTACTTTACGGTTTGTGAGCATACCTCCATCTTCACCACTTGCAATAATTAAAGCTAGAGATTATTATAGAAGAGAAAAGAAAAACACAAAGACATTTAAAAACAATAAAAATAATCATCTTAATTAAGTTCATAAATTCCGCTCACATAACTATAGTCTTATATATAGATTTCTTATTTTAAGTGTTACTTGAATATTGACATGGATTTTGCATTATTTCAATTTCTTCTTATCTAATTTCCTTTCAGCATCCCCATCAGTTCGAGAGCATCATCACCAGAGAGCGAACTCCACAGGACCGACGATAAGTCTGAATATTAGTGAGTTTAGTTTGTATGTGCATAAATATATTAGGTATAGCTAAATTCGTCAGTGATGCAGTGAATAGCAATGATCCTATCTGCAGCCTAATTGCTGCATTTTATTTACGCTGTCGAGCAGACGAACTTTTTTAACTTAACTTTTTTTTCGTCCCCACCTTGTAGAGGTATAAGTAGGTATAAAAAACTTATAAACAATAATACAATTTTAAAAGAAGGGGAAGTTCACTGGGCTTCATTAAACTCGTCCACATCGCTGTCAATAGGACAAGTGTTCAAAAGACTGGCAGGATTGCCATGTGAAACAATGGATTTATTTATTAATTTCCATCAAAATCCGAAAGGATTGAGACTGTAGGTGTGTTATGTGATTACACCCACAGCTATGTTATTCTGTAAGAACTCACTTCAGATCCCACTTCTGATACCGCGGTGAAAACTGTTTTAGGTAGTCTGTAACTCGATGAAAACTACGCTAGCGCTACTAAGTGCTGAATGGGAAATAGGTGAAGCAAACTATTATTTCTTTACTATTTAATCGAAAACCAAATACTTTTCAATTCTAGTAAGTGAAATCGGAAATGAGATAGGATTCGAATTCGCGAGTGAATCCTTACAGAATTGCACTGCAGATCTCCAATACCTATACAAGCATATACATATTATCTTGTTTAGGAGTCACAGAATCTCAGTCCCAATACATACTTGACTAGATAAAATAATAGGAGACAAATCGAATTTTAAATTTATGAAAAATAATACAACCCTTTTTGATGTGATAATCATCACCACAGGTGGCGAGCCTGGTGAAGCGGTGATTATAATAAACGAATCACCGATAATGGGCTCATCGGTGGCAGTACGGCCGCACAGTCCTTCACAATCGCATAGAGGTATGTGCACGGTAGATAGAGCGCCAAGTTCGTACCAAGTTCATTACAACTTCTACATTTTCTTAAAAAAATATTTTTGTCGCTTAGGCTTGTTTCACACGTACTAAAACCACACCACATCGCAGCGACAAAAGGTGGTCAAGCAGTAGTTACGTGTGAATAGTGCTGTAAATAACGCTGCGGCTTTTTGTGCGTTGTCGTACCGACAAAGTGTTCAGTGTGAATTAAATTATTCATTTTTATAAAAAATTGTGCCCGGCTACGTGTTTTTGTTGTGGTTGTGGTATTTCTGAATAGACCCTTAATCACACCATTTTGCTACGTTATCAACTAGTTTCATTACATAACATAGTATCTTTATTTAATCGGTTATATTTCTTCTAAAAAAATGGCGTGAATGTATTCATAAAATGTATTGTTTTCACAGTGCGAGAAAGGTCATCTCTACCGGGTCCACCAAGCACTATTCAGTCACCAGCGCAACCTTCACTGTTCCCCAATCTAGGCACTATTACCAGTAAGTACAACATCTCTCCCCCATCCCGATTCCATCATCGAACGAGCAGAGATACAGCAAAGCGTCACCGCTATACGGTTGCTGTTCCACGGTCTCGATCCAAGCGCTTTGCTTCCACATTTATTGTGCGAACTGCCAGATTGTGGAATTCACTGCCCACCTCTCTATTCGTATCTTCAAGGCATGAGTGATACGGTCACAACTTGAGAGGCCTTAACCACTGGGCCATCACGACTTACTTACCTGAATAAAACATAATTGACAAACACCCGGTAAATTCCACTATTCTGTAAAAAAATCTCATTGAATTTAGGTACAGTGAGCTAACATTCCGCACCCTGAAGCTAGGGATTGACAGTTCACCTCAAGCTTACTTTACCCTAATTGACTAACTGTCACACATTAATGTCACGACACATGTCAACAACATTAATTTTTTTTCTCAATCTGTCATATTTGTCAATAACAGCGTTCCAATTTACGTTACTCAATTAAAGTTAATGATTGATTATTATAAAGTGACGTCCCTGAGTACCGCTTTTACCACGCAGAATTTTACAGAGTATAGCACTCCAGTTAATCGCTTGAAACTGCTCGAAGACGTTCTAGTAGTTTCTGCACCGATGTTTGTACAACTTTGCATTTAATGACACTTGGTGTTATCAGAAAGTCATCTGCTGTAAGTTTGGTTTGTGTTCTCTGGTTTGTGCGGAGCTCAGGATAACTGTGTCCCACAGGTGTCCCGCCGGGCGGGGTGGGGGGTGCGGGTGGACCGTGTGCGGGGGGCGCGGCGGCTCCGTGGCGAGTGCGGCTGGCTACTATCAAGAACTCCTTCCTCGGCTCGCCGCGCTTCCATAGGAGGAAAATGCAGGGTAACGTACATCTATTTTTCGAAATTTCGAAAGGTTAAATCGCTCTTATATCGCATTGGTCAAGTACTTTTTAAATGACTGCGGCGCACAGTGGGCCCTATACTGAAAATTAGTAGACATAGGCAACAAAGTTCCAATATCGATGCGATTTTTTTTTTTAAAACCTAACAGAAGCAGGCATGAACAATACCTGGAAAGATATTTGTTTCACTGTAATTCTGCCAAATTTAAAATGTTACCTAATCTTTAAAAGACTTTAATCTCACTTACTAATCACAAAATATCGAAAATCGCTTGACGTATAAAGATGAAGTTTGGCAGAGAGGTAGTTTATAGTTAGTAGACGTCCGCTAAGAACGGATTTTGCGACAGGGCCGGATTAAGGAGGTATCATGGCTCCCGCAAGTGAAAACCGGGAACGAAGTCGCGGGCTGCAGCTAGTTTCTCATAAGATCATTACCCTCTTAGATATAATAGAACCCTTTCTGAAAGAGCTCATCCAGGGAAGTACTGCCACCATACCTAATTTGAAGCCGAGAAGCGTTGCTGTGTTACAGTTTGAAAGGTAAAGTTGCTACCCGGATATTGTAGAAGTTCATAGGTTAAAAAAAAAACAAAATACTGATGTTGGCTGGTTTATCTTTTTTCTTACTCCTCTACTGTTCTTTACTGATTAATTTCGTTGCGGGATCCAAGACATTTGACTCGTTTCTCCGAGACTCGTCGGACTTCATTGCTTTGGCGCTTTTCTGGTGGTCGCCACTGTTGATTCTGGCTTACAGATTAATAAAAAATATCTTGCCCATTTATAAAAAATAAGCTTTAGTGACTACTTACCATAAGGTGGATCAGCTGCAACAAAAAAAAAATCAAAATTTAATTTATTTCTCCAACAATATTTACAAAAACAACTTAGTAATTGGAGCCTCCCTTTAAGCAAGTAATGCCTGTGTTGGTAGACTCCGCTTTTCCATACCGATATTAATAGATAGATAACATAATTACAATATTTGTGTGAGAGTATGTGTGTGTGTGTGTGTGTGCGTGTAATATGTGTGCCAGCATGTGTAGCGAGGTGAGTGATACTTGAAACAATAGGGTATTACACCCATTTTTAAAAAGTGTCTCAATGAGATTCTGTAGTGCTAATATGCCACCAAAAAAAAACACAAAAATTTTATTCAATCGATAAGTGCCATAAAAATGCATCAAAATTTTAAATTTTCAAATTTCGCGCGTATTTCGACGAAAACGCCTCTTACTGGACGCCATATTGCTCAGCGTAAATGACGTCAGTTCGTTTTGTATCAAATGAGCTCATATTACATATGATAATTGTATATCATTTAAAAATAATTAAAAGCATATTTTGTAATAGGTGTAATAATGAAAAAAATACGTTGGTTACGAAAATTATAAAAGTACAAAGCCTATATTACGCCAATCGGTTGACTGACAGTTGACAATTTTTTGTTTACACAGCCGTATGGCGTAATGACATGGCCGCTACTATTTCACGGTGTTATAGAACAGATTAAAAATACTGAAAACTTTAAATTGAATTTAAAAATTTGTTTTGTTATTTTATGAACTAAAACTTATATTTTCCGACTGCTTTATGCCTAAACTGTCTCAATAACATATTTATAGATTTTTTCTCGAATAGAGTAAAATACCCTATTGCGTGCAACAGTCCAAGCGGACAGATCCGTGCATTATGATACATGTGATAACAGTGCTTCTGTTTCTTCATAGTTCAAAAGTTTTATCTAATTATTTAAAGATTTTTTACAGTCATAGTATTGTTGTATTGTAGTTTTCGTTCTGCCCTTCCTGGAATTTCCAGTCAGGCCAGGCCGGCCAGGGTGGCCAGTTATGTGTCTCACCGGACTGCAGGCCGCGTTTCAGCCTTACCACGCCCATCTACCGTCTGAGCCCTAAGCTTCCTTCTAAACTCGCGTGCACAATACTATACTGTTGTAAACTGAATTAAAAGTGTAATGCTATTGTTGTAGTCTCGGTATTTAATTCCTTACCAAGTTATTACTTCCCCTAGCCACCTCGTGCCGACCACGAGGCGACAACGTGACAGTATCATTCATAAAAAACTTAAGAAAAACATCAGATAAAATCATATCCTATTAAGATTTTCACCCAGAAAATACTTTTCCAAAATGATCTCGACTCAATTGGCACTGTAGCTGAGCAATGGGTTTCTGGGTTCGGGGTTTTATCCGGATCTAGTTGTTTGTGTATGTAAGTTTAGTTTGCACAACAGATACAGGACACAATCCAAGTGTGGGACATCGTTTAAAAAAACTCAAAACCTTTATCTCTCCCACAGCATCATCAGAAGAGGTTCATTTGACCCCTGAATCGTCTCCGGAACTAACGAAAAGGTCGTGGTTCGGTTCCCTCCTTCTGTCAGCTGATAAGGAAGAAACTTTCACTGCGTTAGTGAAAGGCAAACCGCTGGCTACAGTCAAGGCTGACTTAATACATGCTTTTTTAAGTGTAAGTAGAGTTAAGATCTGCCAATTAGAGCCAACCCACAATCTCGCAAATATGATTAATTAAGTTAGCAATCCCGCAATAACAGTTCAATGTACAGACACGAGCAAAAACATGTACACAGTTGGTCTCATTCTAAACTGATTTTCTCCTAAACTATTGATTGAAATGTTATGGGGTTACGAATAGGATATTTTTTGATCCCCAACTACTATAAAATAGGTTGTATCTATAAGTTGAGATAGTTATTTCACGAGAAAATTGGTTTTGAATTTTGCAATCTGTATACATATTGAAGCTCGTGACTGTACGTCTAACTTGTGCTTAGAACAAATCTAAAGTTAGTTATTAGAAATAAATATCTAAAATCCATTACATGTAAAATGAGAGAAAATTTGACGTGGGTTAGATCATTTTGGTCGAATCGAATCAATAATGTTAACTGAAGAGGTTTGTGATGTTTCAGTAGCAAAATCTCAAGAGTCAAACAATACTTAAAATTGGTAAAGCCAGGCTTTTCAGGCTTTTTCAAATGTCGAAAATGCAAAGGTCGAATTATTGACTTATAATGTTAAAAAACAAGTTATATTATAGAATAATGCTGCATGTCGTTTTTACCGATACCAGTATATTTAAATTATATATTAAACTTTCAGATAGCAGAATTATCACACAGCGTTTTAAGTCCGATGTCCTTTCGCGTGGAATACAAACGAGGGTCCAATGCGCCCGCCATGTTCCAAAGACATGTTAGGTTTCAGGTAAGGATCAATATTCTTCAACACAACTCAAAAAAAAAAAAAAATTTTTTTAATTAATCGGCGCTTACTATAAGGGAATTGTAACGTTATCATACGTTAAATTTGTGAGCCAGTTATTGTATTTTGAACTTTACTTAGGTATTGGAAAACTTAATATCGCTCTACTTTAACTTCCGGGAAGTGTATGAGATACCATGCGGCGTGAACGCTTCTAATACTAAATATGCAGCTTGGACTCTGTCCTAAAGCTAGTTTTTGTGTTAAGAACTTTATCGTAGTAAGTATAAAGTTCGAAACAATTGTAACAACTCACATTTTAAAACCCATAATTCCCGTGCGTACTAATTTCCGTGCGTTCAAGCGATTTTGCCATACCTATTATTGGAATCAAATTTAATTGTTACATTAAATTTGATTCCAACTCTCTTCTCACTTTTAAAGACCCATTAATTATGTCAATTATAATCCGTGGTGCTTAGCAACTGGGTTTCTCCCAGTTGTAAACGTCCCTTTGTGCCTATTGGCCTAGTTCTGTTCTGTCTCCTGCTTGATTTGGAGGGAAGTGGAAAATATGTTTTTCTTACTCCTCCGCTGTTCTTTTCTGATTAATTTAGTTGCGGGATCCAAGACAGTTGAATCGTTTCTCTGGGACTCGTCGAGCTTCATTGCTCTGGCGCTTTTCTGGTGGTCGCCACTGTTGATGGTGGGTCCTGGGTTACAGGAGTTACAGTGGTTAGGGAATAGTGTGGCGGGCTTGTCCCAAATAAAAAAATCCATAATTTTGTTAATTGTAATCCGTGGTTTCTGTACTTGTTCTAGTTCCAGTCCCTTTGTGCTTTTTGGCCTAGCTCTGTTCGGTTTCATATCGGTAGATAGATATGGAGAAAAAGTTACAAGTGGAAAAATGCTTTTTTTCTGACACTGTCCTTTTCTGATTGATTTCGTAGCAGGATCCAAGACAGTTGAATCGTTTCTCTGGGACTCGTCGAGCTTCATTGCTCTGGCGCTTTTCTGGTGGTTGCCACTGTTGATTCTGGCTTACAGAAGTTGCAGTGGTTTAGTAATAGTGTGGCAGGTTTCTCCTATTACAAAATATAGTTCAAAATACAATAACTGGTTCAAAAGTTTAACTGAACTTATGTTAAAACTCGTTTTGTAATGAGACGGTATGATAACAGCTAATTATGTATGTATAAATGACCTATGCTGTCCCACTGCTGCCAAGCCCAAGTCCACTTCCATCTCTCTCTCCATCTTTTATGGGCCGTCCTTGGCGAGACCGTCCATCTTCAGGCACCCATTGCGTGGAGACCTTTGCCCAGTGGTCACTCTGCATGCGGCTGACGTGACCCGTCCTATACCACTTGAGCCTGGCAGCCTTTTTGCCTACGTCTGATATGCCTGTTTCAGAACGCAGCGTGGTGTTCCTAATTATGTCCTGTCTAACCTAATGCTTTGGTATTAGAAAAATAAAATAATTACTTTTAAAAAATCTTTTCAGGTTGACATTTCTACAATAACAAAGGCGCCGGGTGAGAATGGCAAAGAGTATTTATACGCCATCACCTTTACGTTACTATCAGGTTAGTACCTTACGTATATTCCCGTCGGCCCCCCACCCGTTCTACGCTGAGGAGCCAACCGGAAATACTTTTATTTGGCTCCCCACAACAAGACCAAGGAATTAATTAGTTAATACATACTTTTTTATTGTAAAGGGAAAAAATATACAGGGTAATTGAAAAAATACCCAAAACCACTTAATCCTGACTTCGTATCATCACCCTGAACAACATTGTTCTACGACTTTTCAAAATTCGAAACATTTTTTGTCCATACAAAAAATATAAACACACTTAAAATTTTGCATATTATTTTTTGTGACTCGGCCGGTGGACTGCGCGGCTAGATCAAACGGCGTTTGCTCCAGTATAGGTACGAATTCCGCCCAGATGTTCAAGGTCGTTGACCCTAGGACCTCACGCTTGTGCCTATACGTTAGCCTACCTACTACCTACATCATATTCGCTATCATATGGGTGCGCGCGCGCGCAGTATACGTAAATTTGACAGACTTCAAATAAACAAAAACAAATTGTTTTTGGCTACGTTATTTAGTTGAGGTCAAAGTCGTGGAACAATTGTTATTCAGGGTGATGATACGAAGTCCAGATAAAGAGGTTTTGGGTATTTTTTCAATTTCCCTGTATAGAATAGTTTTAATTACACGTTTCGCCACGTTTTGACGACACGGTTGGCGCAGTGTTGCGGGTTCGATTCCCGCCCAGGGTAAACATTTGTGTAATGAGCACTTGTGTTTGCCTTGTGTCTGGGTGTTGTTTATCTATATATGTATGTATTTACAAAAAAAAAATGTATTTGTGTATGTATATCAGCTGTCTGACACTCATAGTACAGAGTCCCCCTAGTTTGGGGTCAGATAGCCGTGTGTGAAAATGTCCCAACATATACATATATATATATATATACATATAATATATAATTATTATTAATAATTATTATTAATTATTATTAGACCTAATTATATATATATATATAATAGGGTATTACACCTATTTTTGAAAAGTGTCTCAATGAAATTCTGTAATGCTAATATGCCACCAAAAAAACACAAAATTTTTATTCAATCGATAAGTGCCATAAAAATGCATCTAAATTTTAAATTTTCAAATTTCGCGCGTAATTTGCGAAAACACGTCTTACTGGACGCCATATTGGTCAGCGTAAATGACGTCAGTTCGTTTTGTATCAAATGAGCTCATATTAAATATGATAATTGTATATCATTTAAAAATAATTAAAAGCATATTTTGTAATAGGTGTAATAATGAAAAAATTACGTTGGTTACGAAAATAATAAAAGTACAAAGCCTATATTACGCCAATCGGTTGACTGACAGTTGTCACTTTTTTGTTTACACAGCCGTATGGCGTAATAACATGGCCGCTACTATTTCACGGTGTTTAATAACAGATTAAAAATACTGAAAACTTTGAATTTAATTTAAAAATTTGTTTTGTTATTTTATGAACTAAAACTTACATTTCCCGACTGCTTTATGCCTAAACTGTCTCAATAAAATATTTATAGATTTTTTCTCGTATAGAGTAAAATACCCTATTAGGACTTGGCTTAGCACTGCCGTGCACCTATTGATCCTATCCACACTTCCATACTAATATTACAAATGCGAAAGTACCTGTGTCTGTTTCGCTTTCACGATAGAAACGGCTGCACCAATTTTGATGGTATGGCACTGATGGTATTTGGTATGAAGATAAGTTGAAACCTGGAGAAGGACGTGGCTACTTTTTAATCTGCGACTTCGTCTTGATCCGCGATTACTGACGCGAATTTGACGCGAACGAAGTTGCGGGCAAAAGCAAGTTGCATATACGAATCAATTTAAAAGATTATGGGATCTTCCCGTGGGTGTCGTAAGAGGCGACTAAGGGACTTACCAGAGAATGGGCAGAAGCGTTCTCTGTGCCTTTGTAACAACCATACTGCGATCGCTAACCCGCCTGCCAAGCGTGGCGATTATGGCAAAACCCCCCCTTGGGGAGGCCTATGTCCAGCAGTGGACGTCTTTCGGCTGAAATGATGATGATGATCAATATTAACTATATTATTTTGAGTAACACCCGTGGTTAGATTTAGACCTATTTCACTGCAGCCTGCTGAAGTTTACGGGAATGACACTGAAGTACATTGAAAATGTAAAACATTTATTCTTATGATGTTATTGACGTAATTTATCGTACGCCTAGCCATTTTTGGGTAGACTTCCAATATAACTGGAGACAGCTGAATTGACAGCTTTGCCTACGATGACGTACGCGTGAATGTCGGTTTTCGCGGATGCAGACAAAGTCGTGGATCAAAAAAATAGCCTATGTCCTTCCTCAGGGTTCAAGCCATGTTCATACTAAATTTCATCAAAATCGGTTCAGCCGTTTAGTCTTGAAAACGTAGGTAACAGACAGAGTTACTTTCGCATTTATAATATTAAAGTAGATTAAAGTATGGATAGTAGGTATGGATTAGTATAGAAGTATGGATATGTACTGTAACACTTGGGCTACACTAGTAGCGTGTACGAACTATCGTGAGTCTAAGCTACGTTGAATGAAAGATGTTATCGACTTGTAGAAGACTGTATTAATCAGAGAAGCGAGAGGAAAACTTTAGGTAGCCCGCAGCTCAGAGCTTAGCTGGGACTATCTGACATCACATGTCATAGTATATAAAAACTATCTTCTACATCATTCAAATCTGTTCCTAAGGTATCCAAAAGGTTCTAACCATAGACTAAATAGTTATGGCTTCATTACATAAAGCCTCTCTGCTGGGCAAGTCTCTACAGTACCTACAAATATGTACGGAACCCTCGGTGGGCGAGTCTGACTCGCACTTGTCCGGTTTTTCTACTACGTTGGGTAGACTTCCAGTATAATCGGATGCAGCTGAATACCATTGAGTAACTGCCTGTGTGTTATTTACGTACCTAATGATAAAATAAGTAAATGAATGCCTTCTGCAGGTAACATCCGTCGCTTCCGTCGCGTGTGTGAGGTGGTGCAGTCGGCCGTGTGCCGCGCGCCCGGCGCCGGCCGCGCCCCCGCGCTGCACCCGCCCTCGCCCCGCGCCACGCGCCGCGCCATACACCCGCACGGTACACACACACACATGCCATGTCGTGGCATTTAAGTCGTCTTACAAAAGTGGGCAACTCAATGTATCTGACATAAAATACCTCTAGACGCTATTAAAAAAAAGTAATCATCATCATCTACCCAGCCTTTACCCAAGTATATTGGGGTCGGCTTCCAGTCTAACCGGATGTATTAAAAAAAGGAATATAATTAGATAAAATATTCTGACAGTTCTAAAGCCTGTAAAGTATCGTCATCAGTGAGAAGAAGTGTACTGAAAACCCAGATTCATAGCTATACCTATGTTCTCACAGTTTGTTTGCATGACTATATTAAGCTTCGTCTTTGTTCCTTTATTATATGTTTAATTGATAGATTTATAAGTTTGGTTATTGAGTATGTCAGTCTCAAATATTATTTTTACCTCTTGCCTACTTGCTTATGCCATTGGTTGTCATTGCTTAAATTAAAAAAAATCTTGCTTTTTATTCTCGGTTTTCTATGTTACAAACGATTTATTTTTCTTGTGCCATATAAATATTTAAGTCTAGTATTGTATATAATGACCGTGCCTTCTCTGTGTGAGAACGGGCCTTTGCCCTGTGGTGGGACAATTATAGGCTGGTTTTATTATTATTATATTAATATTATATTATTATTGGTAACTACATTGAAGTACAACAAGAAACACTGTAGCAAACTTAAACTAATTTGTAATTCTAGCTTATCTGTAACTTATCATATAATGGTTGTAGACATCGGGTTTAAGTATTATCTATTGGGCGGTAAGCGTTACATAATACAGATTTGTTATATTAATGTTATTAATGGCTACTAATAATATTACGTTTTATTATCAGAATTGTAGAGGAACTCGTACAAAGTTGCAAACGCTCTATATGAACATATTGAGTAACTCGTATGACGTTATTGTTCTGACCGAAACTTGGCTTATTCCTGATATCCGTGATAGTGAATTTATTGATGATCGCTATGTTGTCTTTAGATGTGACCGCGATCGTGTCGCGACGAACAAAAAAGATGGAGGTGGTGTGCTGATTGCTGTGCTTCGTGAATTGCGTGCGACAATATTAACAACTCGATTATTTAACTCTGAAATTGAACAAGTATTAGTACAGATGCCTGCCACCCAGCAGCACACACGTCATATCATTGGTGTCGTGTATGTACCTCCAGCGTCTAGTGCTGAAGTATATGAGCAATACTTAGACATGCTGCAAGACTTAGCTAATAATCCCAATTGCAATACATATCATTTTTTTGGTGACTATAACTTACCTGAGATTGACTGGGTGCAGCAAGGCAACCATGCCACTGCGCGTCACATGGACTCTATGGGACGTATATTACTTAATTTTATAAATATAATAAATGGTTTTCAATTTCACTACACAAAAAATAGTACAGGTCGAGTACTGGACTTGGTAATCTCTAACGCGGACCCTCAAATAGTGCCTTGCCATATCTTATTGACTCCCGATAGCCTCCACCCTCCTTTTTCTATTTTAACTCACCTAGATGTGCATTTCAAACCAATGAAATGCCATCCGGCTCGCAGGTATAACTTTTTCAAAGCAAACTACGATTGCATTAAACATGACTTGGGCAATGTTGATTGGGAAGAGTCACTCTCTCGTTATTCTTCTGAGACGGCTGTTGATCTTTTTTATGAAATTATATATAGAGTTATCAGGTCACATATTCCATTATCTTATACCAAAACCACAAAATTTCCGATCTGGTTTACACCCTCTCTAATAAAAATATTTAAAACTAAAGAACATGCTTGGATTAAGTGGAAGAATTATGGTAATCACTCTGATTATGTGCATTTTTCAAATTATCGCAAATTGTTTCATAGTGAGACCGCGAAATGTTATAACAGATATATGACATCAGTCGAAGACAGTATTCCTAAATCTGTTAAGTATTTTTGGTCGTATGTGTCTTCCAAGAAAGGGAAAGCTAAGTACCCTGCTAATATGTTTTACAAAAATGCTTCTTCTGATGACCCCAAGGAAATATGCAATTTATTTTCAACCTACTTTTGCTCGGTATATGAACCCTCTACCTTTGACCCAGGCCAATGGCAACCGTCTAATTGCTATGAAGATAATTCGCCATGTATCTCTGACATTTACTTGCCAAAGGAATCAATACGTACAGCATTGAACTCGCTAGATTCTTCTAAAGGAGCTGGACCAGATGGCATACCACCTTCCTTCTTCATAAGAACATCTGCTCAATTGTCTTCCGCATTACATATAATTTTTAATAAATGTTTGAAGGAAGGGGTCTTTCCCACTGTTTGGAAACGAGCCTCTATCACCCCTGTGTTCAAAAGTGGCGATAAAAATAATGTCGAGAATTACCGGCCCATTTCTATTCTATCCACCTTGTCGAAGGTTTTTGAACGTCTGGTTCACAGTGCGCTATATCCTCATATCCGTCATCTTATCATACCCGAACAACATGGTTTTGTCAAACGTCGCTCTACCACCACTAACCTTATGACTTTTGTGAACTATCTCTTTGAAAATATGGACCGCCGGGTACAGGTTGACGCTGTTTACACAGATTTTCAGAAGGCCTTTGACAAGGTGGATCACACCCTGCTTATGGAAAAAATTGCCTTTAATGGTATACGCGGTAATTTGCTCAGATGGTTTGCTTCATATATTTTCAATAGAACTCAGAAGATTGTCATTAATGGGCATGAATCTGAGTCTATAGTTGTTACATCCGGAGTTCCTCAGGGATCAGTATTAGGACCCTTTCTTTTTGTATTGTTCATTAATGACATTAAATATTGTTTTGTCAACTCACATTTCTTGATGTATGCAGACGATATGAAAATTTATAACACCTGTAAAAACATTCGTGACTGCTATAATTTACAACAAGACCTTGATAGATTTTATGAATACTGCCTCAAAAATAAACTCTTTCTTAGTCTTCCTAAATGTTACACAATTTCTTTTACCAAAAATATAAATCTGATCAAATTTAATTACTCAATAAATAATATAAGTCTTAATGAAGTTCAATCTGTCCGCGATTTGGGAGTTACCCTTGACTCTCGTCTGCATTTTGATGTTCATATTGACAATATAGTTAAAAAAGCCTTTCAGATGTATGGACTAGTGATGAGATTTTCAAGTAACTTTGTGCGACCCTCTACATTCTTAACATTATATAAATGCCTAATTCGGCCGCAATTAGAGTACGCCGTCCAAATTTGGGATCCTCTATACGATAAGTACAAAGATAGGCTAGAAATTGTTCAGAGAAAGTATCTACGTTCTATGAATTACAAATGTCATCGCCCTAAAGTCTCATACAACCAATTACTGACACATTATAATGTCCTAAGTTTGGAATCTAGACGATTACTTCTGGGTGTAATGATGCTGCATGGTATATGTAATAATAGATTCGACTGCATTCCTTTATCCAATAGTCTAAATTATATAGTACCTAGATCTGTTATGTACGTGTGCCTCGACTATTTCACACAAACTCGTGCAGGACTAACGCTGGTGTACGCGTGCCTCTTCGTCACCTCGTTGATGCATATAACACTCACTTTATGGAGCTCGACATATTTGCTCTTTCCAAACATTGTTTTAAGGCAAGAGCAGTAGAGTTATTAACTTCATAAATAGAATCTTTCATATATTTTTTTAAATTTCTCTCATCTTAACAGTCTTTTATGATGCATACTGTATGTCTGTTTTCTATTAACTTCTTTTTTTTGTTAATTCGTGGACAATGGTGTGGGTTACATGTGTAGTAACATAAATATGGAACAGATTATGTAAGATAACTATATTTCTAAGTATCGTGCTAATTTAAGAATTTTTAGTTAAGCTTGGCATGTAACTGTTTTTTGTCCCTAACAAATAAAAATAAAAAAAATAAAAAATAAAGTATAAATATGTGATAAAGATGTCGCCGCTCCATTCTGCGCCGCCCTTGGAGCGCAAGGGTCGGATATTTTTAATATACAAATGTTTATAAATATCATTTTTTTACATACTTGTAAAACTGTATTGTACTTAAATGAATGTATATGTAGTAATAAATAATTGTATTACTTTATTATTATTACACAACTACAGTATTTAACGATACTGAAAGTTACATGTTTTCCCATCATTGTAATATTTTTTTTTTCTAACCCTACTAAGAACCTTTTGGTTACAAAAATATTAAAGATGAAAGTTGTATAAGATCCCCAGAGCCTATTTAAGACAATGGACAATATTGTGAATATAAAAAGAAAACTATTGTAAACATCATTATCGAAAACATTTTTTGGCAATTACTTGATTCATTGAGCAGGGCCCCAAGTTGTATTAGCCTAGGGCCAACACAGGGACAAACTCACAGTCCGCCTCTGTATTGCCCCCTTAACCGCTATGTAATATGTATTTTTACACCCTGTATTTTCCACCCTACAGCAGCTGGCGAGATCCCAGATAGTCCAGAGACTCCCCATCAGCATTCAGATCATGATAGCGACTCCTCGGTGTTTGACACAATCAAGAGTCCTACCAGTCATACTTCTATAGACCAGCTTGATCAGGTATACCTACCATTAGTTGTATATTTTATATAATATAATTGTCTCTTCTAGACCTTTCTGCCACTCCGGGTACCGAACGTAGCAAAATGGTAAAAGAACCCTTGTGGTGCGAGTTCGTCTGTTCTCACTTATAATTCAAGTGAAAAAAATTAAAAAATAATTTAAAATGGTAATTTTGAATACTTGGTACAGGCACCGAAATGAGAGGTTGAAATATTAAAGTGAGAAAATGATTAGGTCAAATAGGGTGTCATATTATTATTATGACGCTTAATTTTTCATTGATGATAAATGACTAAAAATATTTCATTATTATCTTCGAAGTTAGCAGTAGTTAGTAGAAAAGAAAAAATCGGGTAAGTGTAAGTAAATAGAGTTAAGGAGACAAAATAAAATGAACACAGCACAGTTAACTAGCTCCGTTTTTTAGATATCAGCAAAAAATATCCACGAACAAACTTAAAACGTGCGGTCCGAAAAAAACAAAATTTTGAAATTTAAATTTGAAAAACATAATTATTATGTTACCTTTAAATGAACGAAACCAATATAATATAGAATAATAATGTAGTAATGTAAGATCCTAAAATACCTATTTCAGAACGGCACACATCCACTCGGGTCGAGTTCGTCTGTCACTAGCGGGTCCAGTGGATACAAAGTAAATATTTACACTTTTCTATAATTTCTGTTTTAATTGAATGAATGAACTATTTTTGAAAAAAATAGTGAATGAATGGTAAAGGAGTGAGTGAATGATAAATAATAATTTTGGAAAAGTGAATTATCGAACGAATGAATGAGTGACCAAGAAATCAATGTAGCCAACACAAAAAAAGGAAAATTGCTTTAAGTGAAAACCAATTTTTCAAATAAGTAACGTAGGTATAACAATGTTTTTTTTTGCAAATTGTATTAATTAAAATCCGTCCGAGTAAGTAATGTATTCGTGAATATGTAAGAAAGCTGGAATGCATAGAAGAAAAAATGTGTCGGTTATTTTATTTTCTATCTAGAATAACCTTTCATCACATACAAACTTCATCAACCTCTCCTTGAACAGAATGACTGACAGAGTGAGCAAGTGAGTGAATATTTTTGGTGTTGTTCATGAATGAATGAATGAAATGAGTAGTAGTTTTTATAGTTAATAGTCTGTAGTTGAATGCCGCCGTTAGTTGGGACTGGTCATCTGCCTCGGTTATTCTAAATTTGTTGAATTGCTTAAGATTATATTTTCATCTAGACTTAACGTACACGACTTGTTACATTGTTCTCACATTGTACCCCTAGATCCAATAAGAATGATGTAACCGGAATTTGTAACATGTTATTGATTTTAAAAGAGTGTTCATGGAGTTTCTTGCTCGTTCTTTTCCATAGAAACCTACTGTTTGGAACGAGCAACTAGCTTCAACTTTATGACTGACTGACTCTGACAATTCAAAAGTACCTGTAAATGGTTTATTTGAAATGAATGATTTTGAGTTTGAGTTTGAATGCTAGCTGAAATAGTCTTAATAGTAGTGCCGCCACCTATGTCGCGTATTGTGTGTACTGTACTATAAAACAAGTAACAAGGCGTGTCCCGGCAGCAGGGCGCGCGAGGGCGCCGCGCCGCAGACCCGGCCTCCGCCTCCCTCGACCACGAGATTATGAGCTGCGGCAGAGACCTGCCAGGTCAGTGCACTATCATAAACTCATTGTAATCTATATTAGTTTCGTTTGTACTGTCAATCGCACGTCAATGGTACAGTACGATTTAAACTTTATGGCAGCTCTGGACACGAGTCGAGTGAACCATTTTACGTGTCAGCGGGTGTGATTGGGTACTGCGCAGTCAGTAGCGCACTTCACAGCCGTCATTAAGTTTGAATCGAATTGTAACAATATAACCTCAAAAGCGACTTTATTTCGTAGCAGTAACAACAGGTTTCGTAACTTGTACAGTCAACAGCAAAAGTAGGTGATCAAAATCAGAAATTCAATACTGTACGTGCGGTTGACCGCACTTGCGACTTTAGACGCACGTTTGATTTAGATATTTTTAAATACATAGATAGCTCGTTTTTCTGTGATAGGTGTATCTAATTTAGATCTATTTCTATCTCTTTCACTCGATATTTGCCAGTACTAAAGATTAATTGGTTGTTGATTATCTATATACGTATGTATTTAAATGTATTTGTGTATCTATATCAGCTGTCTGACACCTACACTACAGGGTCTCCCTTGTTTGGGGTCAGATGGCCGTGTGTGAAATGTCCCCACATTTTATTATTATTATTTAACCCGAAACAAAAAAATCGTGAGTGATTTGTTTGTAGCATGACAGTATTTTTAGACCAATCAGTTTTATTACTAAAACATAGTTGTTCTTATAAGAAATTGTTAAAGAATAAAAAATATACCAATAAAATCAAATCACTCATCCCATAGCATCACCATTACACCAACGCCCCACTTCACAGGCACCCACACAAAGCGTTCCTCATCAGAATGTCGCGAGGCCACGTCATCACCTCGAAGAGGACTCGACAGCCGCGACAACTCCATCAAAGACGAGCTGCGACGGAATAACTCTCTGCGCGACAATCGCCGCGACTTGTTGCAACGCGACAGAGATGTCGCACCGCCTACTACGTCGATTGCGTGAGACTAATCTTAGTAAGTTTTGGCGAATTGTGATGGGGAATGCGGAGGAGTGAAGGGAATTCCTTTTTTTGGGAACTTGGCTTGGCAGATGACGGTTAGTTGTAAAGTTTTAGCCAGTCAGCAAAGTGAGCTTGACGTAGATACATTTTATGGTATCACTACTTGCTGAGAATATTTAAATTCTACGAAGGACGGTTATAATCCAACTAAATGATTTTTCATAAATATTGAGCAACTGCGTAAAGACTACTAATACTAAAATAATTAATGCAAAAACTAGAAAATTGCTTAAGCAAAAAAATATTTGCTTGTTTTGTAATTTTTACCACATTTAATGTGATATAGGCAGGTAGGTACCTACATTTTGTTTTATTTTGACATGTAGCGGAGTAGCTCGAAGGCAACCCAAGATGAATAATTGGAACACTTACATGATTCTTAAATAAGTGGATTTTGACTTTAGAAAACTTGACCATATAATATAAGTTTAGAAACTGAATCCTCGCTGTGCCTCGGAAAGCACGTTAAGCTATCGGTCCCAACTGTTAATAAGACCTAATTGTTCTTATCGATCAATCTATCAGTCCCAATCGTTAGTAAAGATTTAAATCTTTGATAGTCAGCAGCCCGAAAGTTACACAGCCAGTCTTTCCAAGGGGTATCGTGTTTCCTATTAACTAGGTTATGGAGGGCAGATTGGCATAAGCTACTTGCTCCATGTAATATAATGGTATTCAGCTGCATTAAGACTGGAAGTGACCCCAAAATATTGAAAGATCAGGCAAAATTATCACAACAGAAACTATAAGTACTGCTTTAGAGTAACTTTATTAAACATCAAAAAAAAAAATACAACAACTACACTCGGCGTCACAAAAATCGCACCTTTTCGAAAATAAGTTTAAAACATGTCCCGCCAGTAACGAATACATTAAACCCAATTAATATTGGTATCAATTAAAAGTATGTTTAACGACCTTTAAATTAACAACAGTTAGAATTCCTAAACACAACAGATCTCATTAGCACGTAACGTTAAAAAAAATGTTGTCAAAATACGCATTACAACGGCCACTAATTGCACCTCCCTACAAGGGTATAAAACGGGCGACCCGGGTTAAATGTGGGTCATTCGCTATTCAACCTTTGAAGTGAACACACGTGAACAGCTACAGCAAGAAAAATACCCCAGAAGATGGATACCACTGCAGATGAAGCCGCTCAAGTCATTGCACTACTGCAATCAGGGATGCGGCAATGTGATGTTGCTCGGCAACTGAACTTGAGTCGTTTTGCCGTTCGACGAGTGTTCCAACGTTTCCAAGAGACTGGTGGCTATATCCGAAGACGTGGATCTGGAAGACAACGGTGCACATCCGAAAGAGACGATCGCTTCATTGTTTCGACGTCTTTACGTAATCGGTTCTCCAATGCTGTTGAGCTGCAACAACAACTGCGATCAGCTCGCAGAACTTCTGTAAGCGTCTCCACGATTAGAAGAAGAATGCGGGAGAAGAAAATTGCAGCTCATAGAGCTGCTACAGGGCCCAAATTGACTGCACAGCATAGGAGAGACCGGTTGCAATTTGCCCGTGACCATGTGGATTGGACAATAGACCAATGGAGGGCTGTGCTCTTCTCGGATGAGATGAGGGTGTGTCTTTTCTGCAACGACAGGCGTCGAAGAGTGTATAGGAGGCAAGGGGAACGATTCGCACAAGCCTGTATTCAAGAGACAGTGGAATACGGGGGTGGCTCGTGCATGTTCTGGGGCGGCATGTCAATCGACGGTAAAACGAACCTTGTGTGTGTTTCTCGGACTGGAAGTGCTCGCGGGCAAGGGTCGCTGACTGCTGCTCGGTACATAACAGAGATCTTAGAGGAGCAGGTTGTCCCTTATGCGGGTTTTGTTGGCAGTGGGTTCACGTTAATGCACGATAACGCCCGTTGTCACACCGCTTTAATTGTAAGAGACTACCTGCAAGAAGTTGGCATCCCTGTTATGCGCTGGCCGGCGCGAAGTCCAGACCTGAACCCTATTGAGCACCTTTGGGATGAACTGAAACGGCGAGTACGGGCACGAAATCCTGCCCCTACCACTCTCCAAGACCTTCAAGATGCCGTCGTTGCAGAATGGGACAACATTCCACAAGAGACTGTTGTCACATTAATAAGGTCCATGAGAGAACGCATGGAAGCAGCCATCAGGGCTAGGGGGGGTAACACTAGGTTTTAAGTTAGTTTTAAGGACTTTGTTGTAATTTTTGCTGATAAAATAAAATTTAACTTTTTAATCATTTGCATTAGCTTGCTTTTTTTTATTCCCTGGTAAACAAAAAACCAAATCCATTGATTTATTCTGAAATTTAAATAAATTGCCTTTCCAATTATACCTTATAGTCATATGTATACCATTGATTAATAGGGTTAAAATGACTTTGAAGGGAATTCTTAAAGAGGTGCGATTTTTGTGACGCCGAGTGTATTAAAATAAGTACAATTGATAACACTTTTCCTGTCGTTTACCTTTTATTCCCCATCACATACTTCAGCCTTAGCTAAATCACGGTAACTATTCTATGAAGAATTTGTCGATATATCCCATCAAATTGAGTTAGACGACCACTACTTGGGATGGGACGAAATGTGTTACGGCCCACTAAGTCTTTTCTGAGAATCTGATGAACGAATGAGTGAATGATAAAAAGTTGGTATTTCATTCATTCTTTTGTGATTCATTCTTGATGTGAAACTAAAACAAACGGATGAATCAATGAATGACTGAATGTAAGAGAGTGAGTTAATAATCGTTAATTCAATTGAAATTCTGCATCTCTTTTATGATGATGATGACAAATGCAATGCAAGTCCCATATAATTATGTTTTCTTATCTCACTTAGGGGTCTCTTAGCTCCAAGTTGTTGTCTAGCTTAGTTTGAGGTAGGTAATGTCATGTACAGTCAGCTTGAGCTATGTAAACTATTGTCGCGTGATACGGTTGTGTCAGCAACATTTTGGTACGACTTTATCTCACCGATAGATTGAGTAGCAATGATATATACCAGTTTAAGAAAAAAGAAATAGATGATAAAAACAAAACTTGTTTTTCTATAAGGCCTATTTTTCTTCTGACATGTGTTTTGTGTTATGATTATTAAAATAAACAATTTAGTAATTTAAGGCCTCTATCTTTCGGTGAGGGCAGAAGTGGATAAAGTGCACAAAGTTTGAATAAGACTAGGAAACTTCAAGTTTTTGGATACGACTGTACTTCCAAATTATAATAAAAATATAGTTGACACAAAAGCTTCCTAATAGACACCATTTTTGCAAAAATCGATTGAAAAAAAAACACATTTGGCATACTCCCAAACAAAATTTTTGTCGTTTTGGAAAGTAATACAAAATGGTGTTTTGAAAATGTATTTTGTTTAATGTAAATTATATAAATATTGAGATTTTTATTATAATTAAGTATTTTGGAGGAGGGATTGTAACTAAAAATAAAAACTGTTTTATTTGATTGTAAAAAACATCAAGTGAAAAATATTTTAAATTACACCATCAGAGCCTATCAAAATATTAAAAACTATTTAAGTTTTATATTTTAAGCAAAATAGTTAATATGATTATTTTGACTGGCTAAGGATACCATGTATGCTAACACAGAATGTAACAAAAATCCAAATAAAATTTAGTAAAACCAAACTGGTAAAATAATATTTGTCATTGGATATTTGTTACTAATGTAAAAAAAATCCCCGATCAAGGAGAAAATGAAGCAAAAATCTGTTTTTATAAGTAAACATATAGCTGTATTTAGTAAGCTTAAAGTATGTGTTAACTTTAATTAAAATAAATGAAAAAAAAAACTTATATAAAAATAAAGAAACCGGCCATGTACTTTTTAAAATGTTAAAAAACGCTACCCCTGTGTACTGAAATTATGCTAAATTAGTTAAGGCATGAGATGTATGCTGTATTTTTGCAAAAAAAAGTATATATTGTGTATATGTTAAACCTTACCTACTGCCATAGAAGACGCTTACACTATAGCTATAGCATCTATAGAGTTGCACTTAATGTATATCGCCCATTCGGAAGGAATAAAGTTGTTTTTTTATGTGTGAAAGGTATGATACGTGCAGATTATTATGTATTCTGTTTTTTCCTTTTAATTATTTAAAATGAATATAAAAAACAGATCATTTTTTTAATGTATCATTTACTATTTATAATTATTTTTAATGTATCTAAAAATAATGGCTATTCTGGGCGGTATAGTAGTTGGTTAAAATCTATAAAGTCGTCTTACTATTTATAAAAATATAACAGCTGTGTTCATTATCAGTTAACATCTTGTATCGTGCAAAATATTGTTATTGAATCTGGGTGCACGGCAGTGCACCGCCAAGTCTAGCTTTATAACTGAAATACAATATTTATGGGTAACGGATATTTTTCAAGTGCCCATAAGTGAGTGGTCCTAATATCATGCACGGTAGTCTAGGAGCCTACGCTGTTACTCCATCCATTTCTTGTAAAAATAGACACAGCACTAGGCCCTTCTTGATAAACTGTATACATATATTTTATGTTTATAAAACAATTATATTCTAAAAATGTCAATAAAAACATCATTGAAATAGTAATAATGATGTCAATTTAAATTAACTGGTTAAGTATTGTACTCGTAGATGAGAAAACAAACGATATTTTGCACGTCGAACCCACATCCTTACATGTTTAAACAACAATATATAAAACGTACGTATATCTATAAAATTAAAATAAACATCTAGCAAGAAACATTTCGTTCTGTTTGTAAATTATTGTTAAAAAAAAACAGTTTTGTGTAAATATTACCGCGAAAACATTTATTACAAATGACATGACAAAAACATGTTAGTTATTTGTTTTTTTAAAGATGTCGAATGATGTTTTCAGTTACTTATGTTATCGACTAGTATAATTGTGTGATTCTAAAAATACTTAACGCACAGTAATATAGAAATCAGGCTGAAAATACTGCTTAGTTATGAAAAGATCTAGGGAGCACATTACCTACTTAATTCTTTTCTATTCATAACTTAAAAATCTTACCCCTGGTTTCTAGAGCAATTCCAAATTACAGTGACAAGTTGTCAAGCAAGCGAATATCGCTGTGATTGGTTGTTTATAATACATACTACTGTACCCATAATGTGCCCTTCTCATACTTCTGATTTTGTTAATCCTTGCTTTCATATCCAGCCTATTCTTCTTTGGAACGAGCTTCCTCTCGATATCAGAACGGCCACCAGTCGCTAAGCTGAAATATAATTTAAGCTGAATATTGCAAATTTACTAATTTCAACACGAGTAAGCCGTCATCACATAAACCTGTTTTCTTTTATATATATTTATACAGGTACATTTATATACTTATTTATACAGGTACATGTAAGATAATTATGTAGTATTTTTTAAATGTACCTGCCATGTTATCTCTTCACCATTTTTGGTTGACTGGTAGAGAATGCCTGAGGGATTAAGTCCGCCTTTGTACCTTAGTACCTTTGTGCTTGCAATATAAATAACCAAATCACAGTAGCGTACGCGCTTATCAGATTTGTCATAACAATTTTTCTTTTCGGAAACCGGGGTTAAGTATGTAGGTATACCAAGAACTCTTTTTTTGTTGAATTTTTATCTCTTTACGTTGTCACTAGCTCTCAGATCATTTAACCGAATTTCCTACATCCGTTAGATACTTATCAGAGCTGAGACTTTTTTGTTTTTAAATTGTGTACCTTTTTTTTAGTAGAATGGTAATTGTGGTACACACGGTTACACACAAAGCTATACATTTCCAGTATACCCTGATCGCGCATTGTATAGAATTTCCATACAATGAGAGGTCAGCTCATTCTGGAATTGTATAGCTTGATGTGTAACCGTGTGTACATTTAACTGTTATGTTTCTTATACTTATTTGTAGGTAATAATTTTTTTGCTCTTGACAAAATAGTGATACCAAAATGATATTGTTGGTAAAACAACAGCTTTACTTATGTCATACATTCCCTGGATATTGTATGTAGTTAGGTAATTTGTATAGTATATTATTACTCAGTCAAGTGCTTTTGTATAAAACGTTTTGATGCCTTTGGTCGCGTTTTGCGATGTAAAAAGGCTCGAGGTACTTAGCATTTACAATTTCAAAATGGCACAAATAGGAAATAGCTACTATTTTCATTTCCTATAAAAAAATGAGACTTGAGATTTTTCCTGTTATCTTTACTTGGCAAAAATAATTACTCGTAAGCCTAACATTATCTATTAATAGGTATTTGACCTAATTTCTTATAAGGGCAAAAATAGTCTTGAAATTGTAAATGCTATTTAATTTACCATGTTTGATATTATTGCTGAAAAGATAGTAACATTTTCTAGTCATTATGTGACTTTCTAGTCCCAATTAGTCTAATTCCTATTATTTGTTGATTTTATTGGTAACGATAAAGATCATACAACTGGTTGGTAACAAACAACAGTTTAATAAAGTACGTATGTCTAGATTGACTACTTGAAAATCGAATTTTACAGATAACTGAAAATTAATCGTGTTTTCAGGGTTAATATGAAGTGATTTTGTTGAGCACACAGCTGCTCTAAAACACGTTATATGGGTTGACGGTGTCAAATACCGAGTTACACACTTATAATCAAGAACATAGACTTAATAAAAAGGGAGAGAAGAGTCTAGTGATAACTGTTTTGAAGACCTTGAAGCGTGCGTCTTTTTCGGGGCATGCCATCTCTTTTTAATAACAGCATTTTTCTGAGACAGCATTCCCTGCTGCTAAAGTCTTCTCTCCATTTTTATTACAAGCTTCTTGTTTATAATTATATTTCATTTATTTTCGGTCCATAATTTCCCTGTACATTACAAATTTTGCCAAGAGAGTACTTGTATGAAAATTGTCGTTGTCTATAATAACGTATCTACCCTAAGGTGCTTATTTTGTTGAGAAAAGCCACTAAAAATATTTTTTGTACTTACACGTTTTAGTAAAAGAATGTACTTTCTAGATTTTTATCATCGTCTGATTACTTTTGTAAGCATCAGCTGATAATATACCGGAAATTATTAAAACAATATTGGTAGTGGCTTTTTGTGTTTTTGTCTTTTTAAAACCATAAGTTTTCATGTTTCCATTGATACCTAGTTAGGTACTTATTAGGTTTTTATTGTGTTGAAAATGAATATTTATTATTAAGTATATTAAAAGCACAGTTAGGCCGATGCCTACTGTATATAACGATTTCTTTGCTGCCGAAACCAATAGGTATACGCCATATTTTATTTTTTTATTGTAAAAAAAATGTTGATGTTTGTACATTCCCTACTAGACTGCCTGACCTGATTTTTACATATCACAGAGAAAATCATATTTCATTACTCATAGATGTTGAAATCATTGAGGCTATGGATAGTTCAAAATGGTAAAAAATACCTAAATCATAAAGTAAAGGATTTTTATGCCTACTAAAATTGAATGAGTGAATGAAAGTTTTCATTCAATCACGTTTGCAAAAAAAAATATATTTACGAAAAATGCCTTCGTAAATCATAATAAATGTATGTATCGTTGAAAATATTCTTATATTTTGACATTGAGAAGCGAACATAATTTTTGTACTCAGTAATTTTTTAAGAGAAAATACCTACCAAATGATATCTTCTGATATGTATCTATGTATTAACAAAAGTATATAACATACAGTTCTGTTTACTTTCTGTGTGTTCGTGTAATTCTGTAAAATACTTAATAATTAATATATTTATTAAAAATATTCTTCTTTGGTCTTCGAGCAAAGTATTTAAGCCGTATCGACTTAAGATGGTTCTAAGTAATATTTGTTCGTGAGACCAAAATGATGGATCTGTACATTATTAGAGGGAGTATACTATGCTACGCTATATCCATACTGTAACTTGCTTAAGAAACTTATTGGTTAACATTGAACAAAATAATAAATTGAAAAATAATTAGTGTGTTTCATTTGCCCTGTAATCTATAGAAAAAATCTTATTGATAGATCTGTAATGATATGATGACGTGTTTGTGTGTGTGCGTGAGTGAAAAGTGTGTTAGTGTGTATGTAATGTTTTTAAAAATTAATTAGGTTCTGAGGTTCAAAAGAAATTGAAAAAAAAAAAGTTTTTTTCTTACTCCTCCGTTGTTAGTTTCCGATTTCTTTTCGTTGCGGGATCCAAGACAGTTGTATCGTTTCTCCGGGGCTCGTCGAGCTTCAACACGTATCATCACGAGGACACTGTTAATAAGGGCTAAGAAGCCTAAAATATGGGTTACCATGATAGAATAATCAGAATTCTCTGGCGCGAAAGCACACCCGTCATAATTTCCATACAACCGCTCGTACGTGATTATGGCGTTAGAACAAATTTTCCTACAGATATTTTGAATACACAGGTACAGTTCGATTCAAACTTAATGGCGGCTGTGAAGTGAGCAGTTGGCTGCGCAGTACCCCGCCCCTCACCCCCGCTGTCACGTGAAATTGTTACTGCGCAGCCACTCGCCTCCTGTTCAGAGCCGCCACTACGTTTGAATCGTACTGTATGTTGTGGTTTATATCTACGTTTTAATTTGATAAAAAGAAAACTTTATTGAGGAACAAATTCTGTAAAGACGTCTGAAACTCAGTTTTTTTTTTTAAGTAAATAGTAGGTGTTGAAGTTTGTAAGGATTGCAGAATAAAGGGATTTTTTTTTTGAGACGCCTTGAATGGCTGCAGCTGAGGCGCAAATATCGTTCAGTCTTAAATTTATAAGGGTGATTTTTTTATTTAAATCTTCTAATCAAAAACATAGCATGCATTTTTATTGAACACTTCCTATTTCATTTACGTATTTTGTATTTTTTTTTTAAATTAAAAGAAAGATATTATATAAGTACCTATATTTACAATCACAAACCTAAAAGGAAAATAAAACACTACAAATTTATAACCACAAAACTAGAAAGAAAATAAAACATATACTACGAAGAAATTAAAACACTGTACGCGGGACAGCCCTATCGCATGTTAAGGTACTGTGCGCGTGTAGGTAATTATTTCAAGGACAGGGCCGAGTCACAATACTGTTAGATATCTTTACTGTGCCATTTTGTACGCTAGCACGACATCCAACTGATTCAACCCTACTAAAATTCACGCACACATTTGCACGTGTACAAACGTCATTTGGATTTGTAGTAGTAATAGGTAATTATTTTGAATGTTTTGTATGAAGTGTCCGAGGTGTGCCATTGCGTTGGATGAAACAACAAATTTTACAATCATGCTGTGAGACGGACCGGGAAAGCCCCTCCTAGTTCGACTTAAAATTTTTTACTTTCCACTTTTATACTAAGTTTCTTAATTTTGACTTGTAGGAGTTGCAGTACTAAAAAATTAAACCACAAAATTATTTTTCAAATATATTTCAGTAATCAAAATATAATAATAGGCTTATACGTTAATAGTTACAAATCGTATCTTGTGGCCAAATCGAAATCAACATGGAGTCGCCACAAAACATTAAAAAACGCTTATTTTACACGAAAAAAAACCATTTTGATATCACAAAAACCTTCAGCCAAAAAAAAAAAAGATATTTACACGCGAAAGTACATATCCAATAGAGTATTACATTTTTTTTTACAATAAACAATCATGAATGTGCAGAGTATTCACAACGTGAAATTTTTTTTCCTTAAGTTTAAAATACAATAAATTAAAAAGAAGAAAAAAACAAAGCTCTTAAATCTAAGTGAATTTAATTTTTTAACATTTTAGTGCATTAAACACGTTTTTTTATTAAATTATTCTTAAAAAAAATTTTTTTTTTAATATATTTAAATGATCGTCTGAAACTTGTCCGTTTATAATTTTCAATATAATTATTTGCTATTTATTATCTTCGGTTATTTATATAAATTAATACTTTCGTCCTGTAATTTTAAAAAAATGCATTTTATACTTAAGTCGTTTACAAAATAGCGACTCGTTGCACGATTAAAAAAAAGTTATATAAAGTAGTAAGTAGTAACTTTGGTTACTATTTCTCTATCACATAAACACTGGTTCTGATAATGCGTCTACTGGTTTCATAGATTTTTACAATATTCATATTTAATTTACACAAACTTGCGACAAAATAATCGCGAGACCGAATCGCCATCATGCAAACATTAATTAAATAAATTATCCAGCTAAAGTATGTACAATAGTCTTTTGGGCTACATAATATTTCTTTATTAAAACAAGTTTAGGCAAGCATTGACATTCTGAATCAGAATATTATCACAAATGATAAAATTTGAGTTCAACTAAAAGCATACAGGAACTTGATTATATTTACATCATTTAGGCCCTTTGCACACGGTTGAAACTTGCGACAAAATAATCGGGTTAATTTGCAATTTTTTTTTTTCAAGTAGTACCCGTGTACATAGGTTTACAATACTTAAGTTAATTTTATCACATACTAAATAAAAATCAACTATTCCGTATGAGCAAATGTATATTTATATAACTACTGTTGGTCATTATTGATTGTTAGCATTTAAAAGCGAACAGAATTTAGAGGAAATTATAGAAAGGGGACCATCTTATGATGCATAATACGAAGATGTGACATTTAGTTTTTTAGAAAAGTTTTTGAAACGAAACCCTTTTAACGCGGTAGGTGTAAAAATGTAACGTCACGTAAGATATTTAAGTTATATCCACGAAAAAGAGAAAGGCGTATAGAGCGCCTTTCTCTTTCTCGCAGTGTATATTTATGAGCAGGCACACACACCGCGCGCTCTTTCTTTCTCTTTCTAGAGTGAAAGTGTGTATTTTTTTTTACAATTTTAATACTTTCAAGAAGACTAGCGATGGCCCCACTACAAATGAATTATGTAAAAAAATTACAAATTAAAACTTGTGTTACATTTAAATTAAAATACAAATAATATTAGTACGGAATAAGAGCTTTTCTTATAATTTATATGAGAATTATATGAAAGGCGTGTAAATAGCTGCTCTAAATAATACGTGTAGGTACTTTAACAATCAGACTTATTGTTTTTTTTTTTGACATAATTGTCTCTGAAGGGATAGGCAGAGGTGGTATAATAGCGCTACCCGCAACGCTCCAATTGTGTGGTCATTTTTAATAAACATAAAAAGTTTTTAGGTTCCTATATCTCATGATATCAGAGATCGAAAATTTTGAGATTAAAAAAATACAGTTTTATAATTATTTTTAATTTAAATATTGTATTTAACGACCGTAAAAAAAAAACCCGCGATGAACATTGACTAGCCTAAGCCCTTATTTCGCACTTTAGCTGCAATTCTTACAAAAAAAAAAAAACAAATAAATGATCGTAATACAAAGATGGACGTTTTTCGTAAACTAATCAAAATCGGCTGAGCATAGTTTTATCTACATTTAGTTCTATCTAAATTAGTCGTATTAATATATTCTGTATATTATCTCACTGAACCCACAGCCGAACATAGCCTAACATGTGTTTTTATTTTATTTTTCTATCATTTCTTTTTTCTTATAAAATTTGGGAGGGATTTGCTGATCAGTAGAACATCGGAGGTAGATAAAATATGAATATCTTCTTCTTTACATAGTATAAAAAGTCGCTCCCGCTGTAAGTACGCTTAGGTCAGCTTTCAGCAATAGATAGAGTGATTCAGAAGGAAGGGATTCTTCTCCATACAAAACTACCTTTTGGAATGGGCAACTAGAATCAATTTTTTTTCTCATTTGACGTTTAAAAGTGCCTTAAAATGGTCTAATTGAAATAAATGATTTGACTTTGACTTTTGAAGGTTTATTTACGTATGGTTTGATCTACATTGCACTCGTTCGAAGCTGGGACGGGTCGCTAGGATACATATAAACATACGCTTGCAACTTCACTCACATCTTAAAAAACGTTTTAATCCAGGACATAGTATATCTATATACCACATTTCATCCACATTCACTAGGTACGTTTATTTTTAACCGCTCAATGAGTTACTATTTCATGATTCTCTTTCTTTCTTTCTTGTGGGATTTCAAATCGCAAAGCAATAAAAAAGTAAGTATGAACAAATCTTGATAGTTAAAACTATTTTCTTTTAGAAACTTTTATTAAATGGAGGAATGCTAAGTGTTCTAAATTTAAAATCTAATGACATACGCGCAGTATGACCAGTGTGGACAAATAAAATGGTACAAATGTTTCTGTAGGTATTAAAATGTTGCTTAATATTTTTTTTTGGTTTCCTAATACCGTTCTGTCTTTGGAGCCTATGTTCGGCAGTGGTTTTAGCTATGTATTTATGTTATGTATAATCTGCATACAATGTATACTTTCAAAGCGTTGTTCACTATATTATATCGTCGATATATTGTACAAGGATGATCAGTGCCATATTTGTAGACAAAAATCAAACATACGACAATTCTGTCGCAAAATTTTTGAGCAATTTGTTTAAGTCGTAGCAGTAAATTTTGCCTACGCGCTGAAAAACCTTAAAAAAGGTTAGCCTTTGCGCATGAAAAAAAATCGCAGCGATTCGTCGCATGCGTTTACGACTGCAGCCAAGACGCAGCGTTGATGAAACAGCGTTTTGTCTATTCAACTCAAACTAAGACTAATAATCGTGCGACTAATAGCTGCGACAAATCGTCTGTGTGTAGGAGGTTTTTTGACAAATATGGCACAGACCACATTAATAGCTACCTAAGTATGTTTAAAAAATAAAATATCAAATATTTGCATTCGGTCAAAATGGGATAGAACTTGGTCTAATAAAATCAAAGAATTTATAATTTTCAATTATTTTGAAAAATAATTACTTACGTGACGTCATTATTTTTGATATCATTATGACAGTTCTATAACCATTCTGCACGATAGATTATGTTTATTATGTACTATAATTAAATTACATAAGTAACAGTTATTTAAAAATCGTCATATTTTCTTCAGTAATCCAACTTTATACCTTTTTTTATTATATACATTTATCGATCACGTTGCTTCGTTTCTTTAAACATTGTTTCGTTCCCTCCTAACCTATAGCACACGATACAATTATTTCACAGAGTACACCTAAAAAAGAAAACAATTTTTACAAAACACTACAAAAAATAACAACCGAAAATTTTCTAAAAAAACAACTCTGTAAAATAATTCACCGTTAAATGGCAACATTTTAGCACTTTGACAGTTCAATTTTAGTGTTGCCATTGCAATAACCTTTAAATCCTACTAAAAGCCGCCGAGCTCACAAAGGAGGTTGGTATGTGTTCGGAACTTTTTCTACCAACGGTACTAATAGTGTTCTTGCCGTATCTTGCACTTATCACATTAAAAGCAACACTATTCGCTATACATAATGCAGCAGGGTTTGGAACTTCCTTAAAGTTAAGGTACATCCTTAGATTAAAAAATAAATGTGAAAATTAACCAATTTGTGAGTATCGGATTAGCTTTAAGGATATTATGTATGTTTGACAATAGTATGGTTCGTGACACTGTATAGGCCATTCTGTTTTCTCGAAGTAGTTGTTAGAAGCATCAACAGATAATTGGGTGGTTTCAACCAATTTTAAATTATTCGACATCCCTAATTAACCAAAAAAGGCAAACATTGTGATAAATGTTTCCAAAGTCAATGGCTATCATTTTGACAATTGCACGATATTCGAACTTTCTAATTTCGAAATTTCGTTAAAATTTTTCGGATTGTGGTTTTAGACCAGTCTGAAATAGCGAACATGGGGTATATGAGTGTGGTGATCAATGATCGTTCATTCTCTGTATGAGAAGAGGGTTTTGTATGATCTTGATTACATTTTGAACTTTATTCCTACCGCGCTAAAGTTTTCAACACAACATTGATAACTAGACTCCGTTTAAAAATACAGTTTTAGTATTAATAACTTTACAGTACTCAGAATAAAGTTCAAAATACAATAAAAGAAAGTTCGCTTGGACTAAAGTTAGAACTTGTATTGGAATGATACAGATTAAGTCTAGATTTCTTCCCAAATATTACTTGCTGAAAGTCAATATGTGAATTTGAAAGTCATTTGAATTTAAAGTTGAACACCCATCTTGCTGACTGACAATAGTGTAGTAAACACCGCAAATGAGATACTTTTTATGATCTGTCAAAAACAGGCAGTTATTGACATGACGTCAATTATTTGACAACACAATTGAATAACTATTTACTGATTTCAAAGCAGCTAAAAATCAAATATTACAGTTAATTACAAATTAATCAGGTTTTAACAGCTAAAATAAAATGCTCCTTTAGAGAAGTTATGTTTTGGAATTATTGGTCAATTGCGTCAACTACCGAAAAAAGGAATCGTTTGTCTTGGTATAGGGCATGTGACGATGTGTGAAGACGAGGGATGAAACGCACGTGACCAAAAGAGTTATGAATATTAATTTGGATGGATGGAGAGGGAGAGGAAGGCCAAAGAAAAGATGGATGGATTGTGTGAAGAATGATATGAATGAAAAGGGAGTCAGTGAAAGCATGACGTTGGACAGGACGGAATGGAAGAAGAAAACATGTTGCGTTGACTTCAAGTAACATTGGACCAGGGGGCCAAGTCTGCTATTTTTATAATGTTGTCATACCAACATGATCCCATTGTCATTTTGCTAAAACTTCGTAATCTGCTAAATTCATAATGGTCGATCATTGGTCGGTCGAATTAAAAGCAATGACTGCACAATGACGTTCTAATGGTAGGTCACTGATCAAAGGAACTGTCAAAATTTTAGCAGATTACCGCCCAAGTCAGTCATTCAGTTGTCATTTTGTACGAGATTACCATTCTATAGCATTTCTTTCAATGGCGTGTCAGTGGTTGACCATTGGAAAGTCATAATGACGCTATTATAATAGTAGATTACCAAACTTGTCAAAATTAACAATTATGAAATCAATGATAGACCATTCTGACACTATTGTAACACCAGACTTGAGGCCCTGAGCAGGAAGATGATGGTGTGTGTACTACCCAATTTCACCTTAACACAAGTTATCCATACACAAGCAAAGTAAAATAAACCTGTTATAATATATGCGAGTGCGCGAACGACTCATGTGTGTGTTGGTGTGCATGCGAAAGTGACACGATTCATTAAAGTTCAGTTACCGGCACGTAAGTTCGCTAGATATTTTGTAGAGGGGGAAGTTCGCGCATGTAAAAATGTATGGAATTGTGTGTGCGCGATCTTTTCCCACTACAAAATCTATTGCCAACTTACGTGCCGGTAATTATAGTACAGTCTGGCACTGACTCGCTGTTTGTACACAGTTACCGTTGGATATCTAACAAAACCATACTCTCTAGCCATGACGATTACTTCTGAACCCCCCCTTGGGGGAGACTTATGACCATAATGATGATGGTGATAAAGATTACGAAGATGAGAGCTACACTCAGTGACATCTGAAGAAGCGCAGCTCGATGTCACACCAAAGTTGAGACGAGTTGGTCGATGCGCCAGAGATATTGTACCAGAGTTTGATATTGATGGACGAAAAAGTGGTGTAAGATTTGGAACAAATGAATTTGTTACGACCTATGACCATGATGATGATGATGACGGTGAAGATGAGAGATACTCTCAGTGACATCAGAAGAAGCGCAGCTCGATGTCACGCCAAAGTTGAGATGAGTTGGTCGATGCGCCAGAGATATTGTACCAGAGTTCGATATTGATGGACGAAAAAGTGGTGCAAGATTTGGAACAAATGAATTTGTAACAACCTGTGACCATGATGATGATATACTGGGTGTATCGGAAAGGGGGCATACATTCTAAGGGAGGTCAATGTACTTGTGAAACTGAACATATTAAGTAAGTTCATTTAATTCAACAGAAAAAAGATCGAAAATAAAAAAAAGATTGGGACTCTTCATTGAAAATTTGAACTTGCCGCCAAAATTTTGTATGCAGACTAATCAAATTTTTTATTTTTATTTTTTTCTGTTGTATGTTGTTCATTTTCACGAGTACATTGACCTCCCTTCGGATTTATACCCCCTTTCCGGAACATCCTGTAGATTTTTTTTTTATTATCAAATAGGCTTGCGTTTGACCGCAATTCACCTGATCTTAAGTGATAATGCGGCCTAAGTTGGAACACGTTTGCCTAGGATGAACCGGTTCACTCGTGCCTTAAAGATACCCAGATTATACTTATCAGGGAACAGAGAGGCGGGCAGTGAATTCCACAGTCTGGCAGTTCGCACAATAAATGTGGAGTCAAAGCGCTTGGTTCGAGACCGTGGAACTTCAAACATATTGTTGTTTATCTACATATGTACGTATTTACAAAAAAAGAATGTATTTGTGTATGTATATCAGCTGTCTGACACCCATAGTACAGGGTCTCCCTAGTTTGGGGTCAGATGGCCGTGTGTGAAAATGTCCCCACATATTATTTATTTATATAACGGTGACGCTTCGCCATATCTCTGCTCGTCCGATGATGGAATGGGGATGGGGGGAAATGGGGAATTAAATTGTGCAATTCCAAAGCTCACTCTCCGAAATGTACCCGATAAAAGACCGATAGGCTAGCAACGGTGCGGCGATGTTCTAGGCTCTGGAGCTTAGATCATGATGATGAAGAAGATGATGAAGATGATGATGATAATGACTTTCAAGCAAAACAAAATGGCGTATACAAGAGTTGGATCCTCAAAGCTAGTCCTAGCGCGGAGCAGCTAGTCCCCCTCCCGCGCACAGCCCCTGCAGCCGGCAGCTCTTGCTCATCAGCTGGCGCGCAGCAGCAGCAGCGCCGCCAGCAGCGCCAGCGCCGCGGCCGGCCGGGCGCGCACAGACGTGCTGTTGTACTTGCTGCTCTGTTCACACGTACCTGGGGAGATATGGGACTTGATCAAATTTGTAAAACTAAAAATATCCAATAATAGACCTTTAAAGACTTTATCCGAATGAAGCCAAGTGTACCATAGAACATTACCATATTCATAAAGTCAAAGCATTTATGTCAATTAAATGACAATGCCAGATACTGCCCTACCCGTTTACAGAACATAAAAATAAATAAAATAATAGGGTATTACACCCATTTTTAAAAAGTGACTCAATGACATTCTGTAGTGCTACTATGCCATCAAAAAAAAACACAAAATTTTTATTCCATCGATAAATGCCATAAAAATGCATCTAAATTTTAAATTTTCAAATTTCGCGCGTAGTTCGACGAAAACGCCTCTTACTGGACGCCATATTGCTCAGCGTAAATGACGTCAGTTCGTTTTGTATCAAATGAGCTCATATTAAATATGATAATTATTGTATATAATTTAAAAATAATTAAAAGCATATTTTGTAATAGGTGTAATAATGAAAAAATTACGTTGGTTACGAAAATTATAAAAGTACAAAGCCTATATTACGCCAATCGGTTGACTGACAGTTGTCAATTTTTTGTTTACACAGCCGTATGGCGTAATGACATGGCCGCTACTATTTCACGGTGTTTTATAACAGATTAAAAATACTGAAAACTTTAAATTGAATTTAAAAATTTGTTTTGTTATTTTATGAACTAAAACTTATATTTTCCGACTGCTTTATGCCTAAACTGTCTCAATAACATATTTATAGATTTTTTCTCGTATAGAGTAAAATACCCTATTGTAATGATTAAAGATCCTTATTATAATAAATTGTTTTTCTTTAGAACTTGCCTGTGTTCTTGGCTTATTTCCACGAGACAGGCTAGAGTGTGGAGTTCATTAACAAAATGTTTCCTTTGTGTCTGATATTTGTTTGGAACGAAGTTCCTTACGGGGATCAGAGCATCCCGTCATATTTTCCATACAAACGTACGTGATTACGGCGTTATCAATTGTTGTTGTGTTTAAACAATACAGTTTTATTCCTTACCAAATTAAATGTCTTAGATACGTTGTGCATTTCATGTAGATCAAAATTGCCCTTTACAGCATATTATTACAATCAATATATTAGAAGATATCACAGTGTTAAAAAGCGGGGGTAGAACGCCCGGCGCTTAGATTTGAGCATTGAGTGCAAGGAACATATTTACTCTAGGGTTCGAGTGTTTCTCACACGGCCTGTTATAATATGTCGCGCTTTCGAGAATAATCTTAAAAAAAAAATGTTTGTACTGTCTCATGAAAAAACAGCTGTAAATATTGTGTATAAAGATAATCATATATTATTTACCAACCTATTATTCGTATTCTGTAGTATATTTAGTATCACCATTGCACCCATGCGAAGCCGGGGCGAGTCGCTAGTAACAAATTATTCTCCAAATATTTTTAACACACTGGTTTCTTGTGGTTTTAATCTAGGTTTGTATGAAGCCAACAATAAACTTTTTTGAGAAACAAATTGAATAACCACGTCTGAAAATCAGCTGATTTGCAGTTTTTATTGGACTTTGGCCGTTCATAATAGATACTTGTACATTGAAAAAGTAAAGAAAACAGTTTTACAGAAACCTTGCAAATGTAATGGAGACTCTAAATTACAAACATTTTTAGCAAAAACTTGTAAGGCTTTTTCAAAAACACGTATTTCATGGATAAAGTTTTGTGAAATCTCTGCGTGAATATTTTTTCTCACTCACTCGTTTGTTTTCGATCATTGCGTTGGAGGAAACAAAAAAACCTCCTTCCGCCAATTAGAAGCTATCACCGAGTGTTATAGGCACTATAGCCTATATTTAGTTATATTAAAAATGACGCGAATGAAGTCGCGGGAAAGTCTGTATTTATTCCTACGCTTTATTTCTCCCTGGTCGTTATATGGTACAATATTTATTTATTTATATAACCATCACACACATCTATTTTTTACAGGTACAACCCAATGCAATAGTTGCAGTAAAAGTAAACTTAATAATAACCACTTATTTCCTAAAACTTATTACATATAATGTTATCCTTGTGAATTCACTCAGTGTACAAGTAAATATGTCTAGCTCGTCTGCTACAAGGTTAAGAGTGCGAAACGCTCGCGTCAGAGGCGCCTTATTCAACAGATTTGTGCGGCCACGGTACAGCCAGCAGCTGAGGCCGACGTCTCCGCCACACATATCTATCGGGCACACTCAAACATACTAACTCCAATATGTTGGCGTTATACTAGGTGATTTTTTATTCACGTTCCAAATTTCTCAGGGTGATAGTACCCATGAAATTGAATAACTTTCTCCAAAAAACATGGGTCGAAATATTAAAAAAAAAATCGGACTTCCCATACAAAATCGATCAGCTGACTATTGATTTTGTATGGGAAGTCCGATTTTTTTTTTAATATTTCGACCCGTGTTTTTTGGAGAAAGTTATTCAATTTCATGGGTACTATCACCCTGAGAAATTTGGAACGTGAATAAAAAATCACCCAGTATATCTTGCCTCTTATTAATATAATAATATTATGTTTTATGGTAAACTTGAGTTCCACGCGGACGAAGTTGCAGGCAGAAGCTAGTATTTTATAGAAGAGTACAAGAACAGTGACATACCATTGATGGTGAGGTTGTAGGCCTTGTCGCCGGCGCGGCCCGGCAGCACGGCGCGGTCGCACGAGCGAGACACGCCCGACACAGACAGGTACTGGACCTGCACGCCCGTGTCTGGAACATGCAAACACATGGATTGTTTATACGTTCCGAACCTCAAGTCTGCTATTACAATAGTGTCAGAATGGTCTATCATTGATTTCATAATTGTTGATTTTGACAAGTTTGCTAATCTACTGATATAATGGCGTCATTATGACTTTCCTATGGTCAACCACTGACACAAGAAATGATATAGAATGGGCGTCATTATGACTTTCCAATGGTCAACCACTGACACAAGAAACGATATAGAATGGGCGTCATTATGACTTTCCAATGGTCAACCACTAACACAAGAAATGATATAGAATGGGCGTCATTATGACTTTCCAATGGTCAACCACTGACACAAGAAATGATATAGAATGGGCGTCATTATGACTTTCCAATGGTCAACCACTGACACAAGAAATGATATAGAATGGGCGTCATTATGACTTTCCAATGGTCAACCACTGACACGCCATTGAAAATGAATGAATGACTGACTTAGTTTACGAACTTCTTACTACTTCTGATTGCTTATAACATTTATATTAATATGTAAAAATATATACATAAATGAAATCTGGCATGAATAGATGTTCAAATTTAGTAGTAGTTTTTCGAAAATCATTTCTACTAACAGATTTCATAATAATGGCAATATGACAATGTCATTATAACACAATTCTATTACGAGACCATTGACCGACCACTGATCGATCATTATGAATTTAGCAGATTACGAACTTTTAGCAAAATGACAATGGGATCGTGATGGAATGACGAAATTATAAAAATAGCAGACTTGACCCCCAGACCTTTGGTTCCACATTAATTGTGCGAACTGCCAGTACTGTAGACTTCATTGTCTACCTCTGTGTTCACCAATAAAATAATCTGGGTATCTTCAAGGCACAAGTGAACCGGATCATCTTAGACAAGCGTGCTCCACCTTAAGTCGCATCATCACTTAACCTCTCGTATGCCGTCATTAAAGCCACATTTGAAAAGTTTTTGTCTCGCGTAGATCTGCTTAATACGAGGATTTTTTTTTAATACGAGGGGTTAAGATCAGGTGAGTTGCGGTCAAACGCAAGAGTATTAGAATAAAACTGGCCAAGTGCGAGTCGGACTCGAGCACGAAGGGTTCCGTACAATATTAGACATCGAGCAAAAAAACTTTAAAAAAATCACGTTTGTTGTATGGTAGCCTTAAATATTTATTTTATTCTGTTTTTAGTATTTTTTGTTATAACGGCAATAGGAATACATAATTTGTGAAAATTTCATCTGTCTAGCTATCGCGGTTCTTAAGATACAGCCTGGTGACAGACAGACAGTCGGACAGACAGCAAAGCGAATAGGGTCCTGTTTTTACCTTTTGGGTACGGAACCCTAAAACCATATACGTTTAATAAATATAAACAATACTAGTAGGATCAAAAGTTCATACTAATATTATAAATGCGAAAGTAACTCTGTTCCCTTTTAACGACTTAACGGCCGAACCGATTTGACTGATTCGACCTGGTGACAGACGGACGGACAGACAGCGAAGTCTTATAATAGTAATAGGGTCCCGTTTTTACCCTTTAGGTACGGAACCTTAATAAAAAAGCAAGCATATAACATCAAGAAAGAACGCGGGTGTGTTCACTCACCGTTCCTGACAGACGTGGTGTAGATGAAGCACATGGCATGCGGCCTGGTGGCGGGCCGCGCGGGGCCGGCCACCAGCAGGCCCAGGTTACCCTCGCGCCAGCTGCCGTAGCATGTGTACACTGGGAACATACCAGAATACCATTATAATACCGCCCTATTATGATCACAGACTTATATGAGGTGTAAAAAGGTACTAATCGAAGCAAAAGAGATGTGTGCATGTCGCCGGGAATAGTTGAAGTTTACTGAGAAACCGATGGGTGATTATGAATACAATAAAGTACAATTAATAGAGAATAAACAATTCAATGATTTAATTAAATTTCATTTGAAAACCTCAATTGGTTTCTTAGGAAACTTCAACTATTCCCGACGACATGGATACTTATCTCTTTTGGTGTCTGTACATAATGTTATAAACACACTGTACAAAGCCGGGGGCCTTGGGCATTTTCTTCAAGTCTACTTTAGGGTGATGCAGAGACAAAACAAGGTAGGTGCAAAGATGCAGAAAATTAACAAGAATAAAATATAATAATAAATACATATATATACCTACACAAGATATACAAAGTAGAGAGAGCTACAAATACACCAAAAGAGAAACACAACAAACCAATTGTGGGGTGAGTCTGTGAACTTTTTTCGTTCTGGACGTTACCTGTGAAATATTGAAAGTCAACATTTCAACGTTTTTTTTATTTTTACATAAAAAAAAAAAACAAAACTACAACAAAACAAACACCCACGACCCACCTTAACACGGTGGTATGGTGGATCTAAAACTATACCACTGACCTAACCTAACCCAAATGATTCACCAACAAAAGACAGGATCTGGCGCTCGGTGGCTGCTACCGCGGCACCGATCGCCTTCGCTCGTTTATGGTCACAGTTCTAAACTAACATAACCCAAACGATTTTCTCAGTGGTATAGTGGTATATTTTCACTACTCTTGCATGCAGGGGCGTGCACAGAGTTTTTAGACAGGGTAGGCAGAAAAAAATAGGTATGCAGGGTCGACAGATATAGTTAAAGTTTACTGAGAAACCGATGGATGTTTTTGAATAAAATAAAATAAAATAATAGAGAATAAACATTTCAATGATTTAATTAAACATTCGAAAACATCCATCGGTTTCTAAGTCAACTTCAACCATTTCCGTCTTTCCGATGACCTGCATACCTATCTCTTTTGATGACTGTACCTACGTGATTTGCCACCTCAAATTTTATGATTCCTAGATTGACTGAATTTATCAATTTGTTTTTTTGCTGCCGTAGAAAAAATATGAATAGGTCTGTATCGATGTAATGCCTCGTTTCAGGCGATTATATTATTTGAAAATAGTAGGAAAGGTAAACAGAACAACCGCTGTATACTCAAGCGTCAGGCCCGCGTCACAGAGTAGGTAGGTATGTACCTCCTACCTACATTATAATAAGCTCTCTAACGTTTCGGCGTTTCCCGTCCCCTAGCAAGAGTAGGTAAAGAAAAAACTTAGAAAATTTGCAGAAGAATACAGATCAAACCATCATACGAACAGATGTGTTCAATTTTTTTAAATCGATTTTACGATAGAAACTCAAAACAGGGTTAAAAATAATATGCGTAGAAGAAAAACGTTTTGCAATCTACTAAACAAGGAACAATTAGGTACTTACCTAATGTGTTTTTTTACCAATCAAATAATCTCAAGTTCACAACTTACTAGAAGTAGGTATTACAAGCACCTACCCTTTTCCCTTTCATGTGATGATGAGGTGATTATCTATCATAATATATTGAGTACCTACCGAAACCTAAACAAAATGTAGGCATTTTATTCGGGTTCGGTCCTACAACAAAATCTCGTCACATTTAATCGTAAAGCACGAATCTTCTACTTTAATTGATGTAATAAAACAGAACTGTACCAACCTCTTACGACCTAATCGCATGGTTTGTTTGTATTGATTGAAATCTAGCGGCTATCCTCGATCAGTCTTTTTTCACTGAAGCCGAGAGAAAGTTTTGAAAAGGAATCATTTTTTAAGTACAATGTACCTACACAACTACACAACCACCACCAAACTTTCACAGTGAAGTTATTCCATTTTACACACTAGTAACAACGTTGAAATAATATAAAAATGCATTCACAAAACCATGAAACAAACCAAAACAAAAAAAATGGCGACTCAGAATAATTCACGTATATTTTTGTACCTACACAATTGTCGTATTCCGTCGTGTAAACTCGTGTTAACTCGTGTAGTAAAATCTAAAATGTTAAAAAGACAATGTCTTCAGTTTGCGTTGTGTGCGTGATTTGTGACAGTGTGTGTCATGTACGAATAGAAAATGCACACGCGTGCTACGAGCCTGTCACACATCCAAACAAAATATAATAATCTAGGCACAAATATTTTGTGTCTCTCCCGTAGGGTCCTAGCGGCGCTAGTGCAGCGCGAAGCGATCGAAATGCGCGGACTAAGGCGCGAACGTATCGATGAGACTTCGTGTTACCACCGTTACGCGACAGATGGAGCTGATTTAAGATTTTTTTTATTAATTGAGAGTAATTACTCGTGTATAAAATATTAGAGATATCAAAATAAATTAAAACAAGATAATAAATATTTATCTGAGTTGTAGGGTAGGCAATGTCTATGTGACTGTATGAACCGCACGCCACTGCTTGCATGCACCCGAAAGCATAATGTTTTGCTTTACCATAAACAGTGATTTTTTCACATCAAAAATAAAAGTTGATTCCTAGCAATAATTTTCGCTCAATGTTACTTAGTTTGATGGACATTACGTGCAGTTAACGGCTATGTAATGTGTGATTTAACACTCCGTATGTACAGAGGCCAGTAAATCAAGCTACAACATTCTGTCAAATTTATTAGACAGTTTTCCAACTTTATCACAAAAGATTAAGGTTCATATTCAATTGGGACAATTTGACAGTTTTGGTATGGCTTGATGTACCGGCTTCGAAAAGTGGGAGATATTAATTATAAGGTTTGGTCCCACGCCCACCAGTGGTGCTCTATAACTCGATGAGGTACCTGTGCTGGTGCAGGCTGACTGGAACTCGATGGTGTCCTGGGCAGCTCCGCAGCCGATGCTAGCACTGTCGTACTGTCCCATCACACATTCCACTGGCTTCTCCGCTATCTCCTCTCCAGTAGCATCGTCTGGAAACGATGTAGGGTCGATTGGTTAATATAATAATAATTTTATTTATTATTAGGGATTTGCCAATAGCTTCTGTATATATTAGACCTTAGGTATAATATATAGAAGTAACGGACTTATACAATCGCCAATTACAGGCCAATCAGCATGTTAAAAAGGACAATGCCAGAAACTCTATAGAACTTTGCCCCACTCAATAAAAGTCATGTGCAATATCTAGCATCTTACTGTTTATTTATTGCTGATAACTAAACATTAGTCTTAGTGACTGTAGAACTTGCGGTTTCCGTTTAAATCTAAAAACAATAATGACATTGATTATAGGTTAATTTGTATTTTATGTAAAAGGAGTTTGTATTTTGTGGGTAGGTATTTTGTAATTCGCAAGTTCTAAAGAAAAACAATTTAGTATAGAAAGGTAGAACCTTTCTATACTAAATTGTATTCATTACAATTATTTTCATTAATTTACTTTTTCTGTACATGGGTGGGGCAGGATCTGGCATTGTCATTTCATCCTGTATAAAATAAATAAATGGAAATAATAATAACAATAATCATTTATTGGTTCAATAACAGTTATGTGATCACTGTCACTTAAACTAGGTAGGAACCTGTGCTATAAGTAATATTGTTTTCAAGCCGTGTAATGGATATCGCTCATTATATTATCAGCACCATATACATGATAGACATAAATAATGGAATGAGCAACATCATCATCTGCCTAGCCTTTTCTATAACTATATTGGGGTCGGCTTCCATGTTTTTTCCAATGGCTTTACGTGCTTTCTGAGGCACGGAGGGAACTCGGTATGTAAAGGAGGGTCACCCATCCACAGACCGACCGCGGCAAGCATAGCTTAACCTTTAACCGATCGATCTGTCCGGTTTTACTTAGCCACGAGCTCCTATGAAAGAATGGACTGAGCAATACCCTAACAAAATGGACCACTCACTAGAAAGAGAAAGAGAGCGACTGTGCGGCCAATACCTGTCTCTTTTCTGTAGGTCTGTAGTGACGAAGGCGAAGTTCCTGACGTGGATCGATCACAATACTAGAAAGGGATAAGTACTGGCCGCTCTTTCGCTTTGTCTCCCTCGCACTTTACTTCACAGGATAAGAGACGCTCAGTTAATTCTCGTCGCTCTAGCAATTCCTCCTGTATAGTGGATGCGTTGACAACTATCTATAGGCCATATATGAATATTTGTTCCGTGCGGGAATCGAACCCGCAACACGCAATGCAGGAGCCAATCGCTCAGCCACTACGCCATCCAAGAGTTAGTTAGCAATAATTTAACGGACGGAACGGAACGGATTTTTATGAGTTAACCAGGAAGATTTTAGGTGTATAATTTATTTAAAGAAAGAAAGCAAGCAAAGCATTTATTCGCCCCCCAAGACAAAAACACACAAAAAGAAAAAAAGAAAAAAAAAGAAACGGAAATTGGTCCTGTATGAGGCCAAAAGGCTCCTATCTCAGCATGGTGCTGTAACATTTAAAAAAAAACGTCACGGCGCTGATATTCTGTTGTTGTTGTTGTTCTGTTGTTGATGTTCTGTACATTTACTTACATATAGCGATGTTTGTTGAAGATGGCGGAGTAAAACAGCGATTTGGAGAAGTGACTTCATCATTTCAACCGAAAGACGTCCACTGCTGGACATAGGCCTCCCCCAAAATGGGGGGTTTTGCCATAATCGCCACGCTTGGCCGGCGGGTTGGCGATCGCAGTATGGTTGTTACAAAGGCACAGAGAACGCTGCTGCCCATTCTCTGGTGAGTCCCTTAGAAGTGACTTACCAATAGTTAATTGCTGTCGTCTCCGCCTTCGGTCTGCGAGCGAGTCCACCACAGTATACCGGCCCAGCATCGGACAACGCACTGGATACAGGGACGTCGCTGCAAATATTAATACATGTATAACGCAGTGTACTACACAAGTTATTAAATTATTCTGTTCCTATGTTTTCATAGGCTGTTTACTGTACTTAAGAGCGCCCATCCCCATCGAGCGAACTGCGACGCGAGCGTGATTAAATTTTTTTTTGTCTCAACCAACGCAAAGTTCGAAAACAAACGAGTGAGTGAGAAAGCGATAACATCGCACGAAAATTGGCGCGCAGAGTTTTCTTAAAACTTGTTCCAGGAAATACGTGTTTTTGAAAAAGCCGTACGTTATGGCAATATTGTTTGTAATTTAGAATTTCCACTACAAATGCAAGGTTTCTATAAAGCTGTTTTTTTACGTTTTCAATGTATGAGTGCATTATGAACGGCCAAAGTTCACATAAAAACTGTGCAAAAAAGCTGATTTTCAGACGTTATCTTCATACAAAACTAGATTTAAACTACAAGATACCTGTGTTAAAAATATTTGGAGCATAATTTTGTTATAACGCCGTAATCACGTACGAGCGTTTGTATGAGAAATATAACGGGATGGGCGCTCTAAAAGGTGATCTCCAAATGACGTATGTTAAAGCTTTATGTAATAGGGAACATTACGCGAAACTCGGCGCAGAGGGCGCCACTAGCACATACAGTAAACAAACCGCCATGGAGCAAAACCTGGTATTCTTGATATATTTTGTTATTGATTAATGTGTATGACATCGTATTGGAATATTCTGTAAGGTGTTGTACTTATTGTCATAAATAAATCAATAAATAATTGTAATGACTAGGTATTTTGTGAAAATATATCAAAGTTTTAATTAATCTTACTTATCTAACTGTACTTTATCTATATTGTACTGTACTGGGTTAATTAGATGCTCACATCACAGAGATAGACTACACAGTTATTCAAGGGCTCACCCGGATGACGCTATCAGTAGAAAAATTTACACCCGTTATCATAACTTCTACATCTCTCTTCTCCGCAAAATAAAGGTAGACTACAACGCTAGCCTAATATCAGAAAATATTTCAGACCCTAAAAAGCTTTGGAAATCTATAAAAATCGTAAGCGGAACCTCAAATCGTAACAATAATAATGCAGAATTATTGCATAGCTGTCAAAACATTGAGTCGTCTTTGAATAACTGTAATCACCACTTTGCTTCGGTAGGAAAAAACCTGGTCGAAAAAATTCTCTTAAAAATATCTCAGACAGAAGATCAGTAATATCTAAATACCATCCTCATAACACGATAGAGCATACGCTTTTTCTTCACCCCACTGACCCTTACGAAATAAGCAACATAATATCTCAACTCAAAGATGAGAGTTCACCAGGCCCGGACTCGCTTACTGTCCCTCTGATTAAGAAAACCTGCAAGTCCATAGCTGCCCCCCTAACGCATATTTTTAATCTAAGCTTAGAGACAGGCACTTTCCCTGAATGCTGGAAAGTAGCGGCCGTTACTCCAATTTATAAAAACGGTAAACAAAAAACAGCCAGAAAACTATAGGCCAATTGCTCTGCTTAACACCTTATCAAAGGTACTGGAAAAAGTGGTTAATACTCGTCTGGTTAACTTTCTAGAAAAACATCTAGTAATCTCAGACAGACAGTTTGGGTTTCGTAGGGGTAAGTCCACCGAGGACGCCGTGACACTTCTGGTTAATGGGATAGCGGCTTACACAGACAATAGAGAGAAGTGCATAGCGGTCTTTCTTGATCTAGCAAAGGCGTTCGACGCGGTCTCGGTGGATTTACTTCTGAAAAAACTGGACACGCTGGGAATACGAGGAGTTACTTACGACTGGTTTAAAAGCTATCTCACAAACCGCTCGCAATTTATAAAAATAGATAATCACTGTAGCCAACAGCTCCCAATAAACTATGGAGTACCACAGGGCAGTATATTGGGCCCCACGCTTTTCACGCTATACATAAACGACATCTCTAACCTAGAATTAAATAACACGGAAATTATAACCTACGCGGATGACACTGTTATCCTATTTCATGACAAGTCGTGGGACCTCGTGTTCAGTCGTGCTGAGGAGGGTATGTCTCTTGTTACAGAGGTACTCGATAATAACTTACTGTCACTTAACACTGAAAAAACAAGATACATCGCCTTCTCAAAAACCACAACGTCCAGTCCTCCATACGTCCTACAACTGACAGTACACTCCTGCTCTCCTCAGTCTGGTTCAAAATGTATAAACTGCACATGCCGCCTGATTGAAGGCGCCTCGTCAGTCAGATACCTAGGCGTCACTATTGACTCGAAGCTTTCCTTCTGGCCGCATATTGCCGCCTTGGCTGGCAGTACAAGAAAATTAATATTCTTGATGAAAAATCTTCGCGACTGCATGCCTCCAGATCTCTTAAGGAAGGTCTACCTAGCTATCTGTCAGCCCATAATACAATACTGCATCTCTGTTTGGGGAAGTGCCGGGAAAAGCCATATGATCTACGTTGAGAGAGCTCAGAGGGCGCTTCTGAAAGTCACGTTCAGAAAACCTTTCCGATTTCCAACTGACAAGCTTTACAGCGAAATCCAAGTCCTTCGCGTTAGGCAACTCTTTATTCTTACTGCAACAATCCGCACTCACAAGATCCTCCCCAAAAGAGCTGACTATACTGAACTTCTGTCAAAGCGGGTTTTCAGAATTCCTACTCCACCTGCAAAGTCCTTATTGGCCAGACGGAGCCCTGCTTACTCCCACTTACACACATTCAACAAGGTCTGCAAGTCACTGGACATTAAACACCTGTTAACCGCGCAACTAAAAAGTGTACTTAAGAAATGGCTTCTAGAACTCACTTACACTGAGACAGAATCTTTCCTCTAACATTTGTTTCAATTTAAGGTGCCAGAAAAACATCACATCACACAAAACATCACACATACATCATCATCACTTACACTTTCACTCTCACAGACTCTCACACATACACACACTCACAACTTAACGCACGTATTACTTAATTTACCTTGTAAACTTTATTTATGCTCATTCGCACTCTGACCCCCAAGATACAAGCCCTGCTTAGTTTGGGGATCAACGGTTAAACCAAAAATTGAGATGTATAAACTCAACTTGCTTATGAAATGTACCGTTAGTTATCACCTCTTCTTTTCTGCCAATAAACTTTTTTTTTTTTTTTTTTTTTTTTTTTTTATATTATGGCATTCTATGGTCATTTGGAAGTGTATTCTAGGTTATGCTCAGAATAAAATCATATTTGGTTGTCGTACATGATAAAAGTGAACGTTATTATGTAAATGCGACTATCTCACCGGAATACTTTCCAATTTCAATGAAATCTTTGTATTTGAAATGTGCTGAACATATTTTAGAGTGTATATGCATATTTTGAAATTTTGCACAGAGTTTCCCTTAGACAACGAATAAGGAAGGATTTTTTGAAATTCAACCCCTAAGGGAGTTAAATAGGGGATGAAAGTTTGTATGGAAAATTGTCATTTTTGTAGTTTAAACCATGAAAATTGGTGTACAATTGGTGTGTGTTAATTAATATAATAATAATAATAAAAGGGGATTTATAAAACGAGCGATTAAAAAAAAGCTTTGCGACTGATGATGACATACTGTATAAATAACTTGAGCGGTATGAATTTGAGTAAGCGAAAAATTAACTAAACTAACGAAGAATATTGATTAATAATAAAATCCAGAACAAGCTTACAAAAAGTGGATTGTGATAAATCCATTTCATATATTAAAATTTTATCCGAGCGACTACATTACTAAGTGAGCGACTGGAAATACAGAGAGGGCAACTTCAATATTAAGATAGAATCGATTTCCTGTGGCCCGCCATACCACAGACCATACCCCTGGTGGTATGGTGGCTCGTTTGGGTTAGGTTAGGTTAGAACTGTGACCATCAAAGCGCGAAGGCGAGCGAGCGCAGCGAGCGGTGCTGCGGCAGCGGCCGCCGAGCGCCAGATCCCCTCTATTGTATTGAAGTTTGTATTGAACATTCAACTCTCGTGAATGTCTTATCGCTAAATTGCTCATTAGTGTATTTTTCAAAGTGGTTTTTGTATTCGAAACACTTCATTTAAGATAAAATGCCGCTCAGTATAAAAAATACATTTGCCAAATATTGAAAAAAATGCAAGACGTAACGTTGACACTCAAACAAATATTAAGTCGCTCAAATATTATGAAGCTGCTCATTTTGTATTTTAAGTAACTCAAATTAATGTTTGTAAGATACTATTCTGTTGATTTTTCGTCACTTACAGTCAGTCGCTCACTTAGTAATTATATAACCCAAATTAATTAATTTTGACACTTAAAATTGTAATTTACAGTCACTCGTTTTATTGCTACTCATAATAAAACCATTTATTTTCAGGTAACAAAGACCCATAGAAAAATACCTTAACTTAAGTATACATATAACAATATAACAATTGTGTTAGTAAATAAAACTTAAAACTATGTTAGTATCACTTATAGGGGGGTAGGGGGGTTTGGGGGTTAGGGAGGTAATGGGGGTTTGGGGGTTAGGGGGGTTTTTAGTCAGTAAGAGTCTGACAGACCCCTCCGCCCGCCCCAGGGCGGAGGACATCCATGAGGATTTTCCACCCCGTACCAAAAAAAAAAAAAAAAAAAAAAGGGGGGTATGGGGGGTAAGTGTACCTATGTATATATATGTATGTATGTAAATGGTATACTTAGTCTGGCCATAAATACTGTTACAATTAAAAATAAGAAAGATATTACACTTGAATTTGGAATCTGTCATTTTTATACGATTGTTCAATGAGTTTTCTAATTTTGGCGCCAATACATTGTACAATATTTTGCGATATTAAAATGGAGTGGGATGAGAAAGAGAACCGAATCGCTGTGATTGCATTACACAAAGATGGTATGGAGCCAAATGCAATTTTCAAAACTCTCCATACGCTTGGTATTAGTCAAATGTTTGTGTTTGTGTGCTATGCGGCAGTCCCCAGTGCCCCAGCGCTACTTACTGATGAGCGTGACGTGTGGCGTGTAGTCCCTGGCGGCGCAGGCGTGGTGCGGCGCGTCGTGCAGGGCGGCCCCCAGCTGCAGCTCCAGCACGCCGCCGCCGCGCCGAGCCATTCGCACGCACACGTGACCTGACTCACTGGAACACACACCCAATAGACTATTTTACTCTATATGAGAAAAAATCTATAAATATGTTATTGAGACAGTTTAGGCATTAAGCTCCCTAGTTTGGGGTCAGATGGCCGCGTGTGAAAATGTCCCCTCATATTATTATAATGAAATTTGCCATGTAGATAGCTCGAACCCTGGGGAGGGACATAGGCTACTTTTTAAACCGCGATTATCGACATCCACGCGGACGAAGTCGCAGGCAAAAGCCAGGTAATCAATAAATCCATGACAGAACTTCTCTAAACAAAACTTTAATTTTAGCTTTCAAAACCCGATTAACTTTCACTACTTACAAGTGACGTCATAAGTATTAATTGCTATAGAAAATGTACGAGGGAATCGCGTTTTGACAGCTCATGAAAGTATGTCAATTGATTGGTGATGCAATCTACTCAATTGGGTTGCTGACACCATTAACCAATAATTAAAAAAAAAAAAATAACATAACATAAAATACACTTAATTTTAGCCCCGAAAACCCGATTAATTTTCAATTAACTGCAAAATTCGATTTTAAGTTGCTTTAAAATCAATTAATAGTTAGTCAATTGAGTTGGTAAATAAGTGACGTCACAGGCCGCTATTGTCATACAAAATCTATTGAGGAATCTCGTTTTGACAGCTCATAAAAAGAATGTCAATTGATCGGTGACGTAATCTATTCAATTAGACTGGTGACGTCATTAGAGAATGACGTCACGTAAGACCTATTCACTTTCATAGTTTAATGAGCCGACAATAGGGTATTTTACTCAATACGAGAAAAAATCTATAAACATGTTATTGAGACAGTTTAGGCATAAAGAAGTCGGAAAATGTAAGTTTTAGTTCATAAAATAACAAAACAACTTTTTAAATTCAAATCATGGTTTTCAGTATTTTTAATCTGTTATAAAATAACGTTGGTTACGAAAATAATAAAAGTACAAAGCCTATATTACGCCAATCGGTTGACTGACAGTTGTCAATTTTTTGTTTACACAGCCATACTGCGTAATAACATGGCCGCTACTATTTCAGTAGCGGCCATGTTATTACGCAGTATGGCTGTGTAAACAAAAAATTGACAACTGTCAGTCAACCGATTGGCGTAATATAGGCTTTGTACTTTTATTATTTTCGTAACCAACGTAATTTTTTCATTATTACACCTATTACAAAATATGGTTTTTATTATTTTTGTATGATATACAATTATCATATTTAATATGAGCTCATTTGATACAAAACGAACTGACGTCATTTACGCTGAGCAATATGGCGTCCAGTAAGAGGCGTTTTCGTCAAACTACGCGCGAAATTTGAAAATGTAATATTTAGATGCATTTTTATGGCACTTATCGATTGAATAAAAATGTTGTGTTTTTTTTGGTGGCATATTAGCACTACAGAATTTCATTGAGACACTTTTCAAAAATGGGTGTAATACCCTATTCAGACTAGCAGGAGAGATCGGACACAGAACCAACGGCTTACGTATTTTCCGAAGCACAGGGGATAATACCAACTTTCGAAATCCGGATTCAAAATTTTAATGGAAAAACCCAATATCATTTTCCCCGACCTGGGAATCGAACCCAGGACTCTACGCAAAATCAATCATCATCTGCCTAGCCTTTTCCCAACAATATTGGGGTCGGCTTCCAGTCTAACGGGATGCAGCTGAATACTAGTGTTTTACATGGAGCGACTGCCTATCAGACCTCCACAACCCAGTTACTGGGTAACACGATACCCCTTGGTAAGACAGGTTGTCAGACTTTCTGGCTTCTGACTACCTATAACGACTGCCAAAGTTCTACAAATGACAGCCGGGGCAAAGGCTTTACGTGCTTGCCGAAGCACGGAGGAAATTCGGTATGAAAGGGATGGTCACCCATCCACAGACCGACCGCGGCTAGCGTAGCTTAACCTTTGACCGATCGATCTGTACGGCTTTAACTTAGCCACGAGCTCCTCCCGCGAAAACGCGAATCCAATGTGGTAGTCAATTTAATGTTTAGATTTCAATGATGTTGCTTTATTTCAACTCACCATCCCCTAGTGAGATGTGCGACCAGTTTGACCAGCTTGTTGTCCTTATGCTCGAGGATTGAGTGGCACACTAGCCGCTTCTCCTCAAACGAGCCGTCCTCGTTAATTATCTGAAAATTTATGAATATTACATTAATATTGTCGTTCTATAAATAATATATACATTGTCAATTATCTAAATACATAAAATTGGAGCACGTCCTGAAAACCAAAATCAACAGGGGCAGTCACCAGAAAAGCGCCGAGGCAATGAAGTTCGACTAGTCCCAGAGAAACGATTCAATATACACATTTAGGTACCAAATGCATTTTTTACAGAATACCCGATTAAACTGTCTTTAATCATCATCATCATCATATGAGCCACTGCTTAATGAGTCCACTGCTGAGATCGCTAACTGTCTTTAATAACGCAACGAAATTAACCAGCAAAGAACAGCGGAGGAGTAAGAAAAAATATATTATCCCTCCCAGTCTAGCCTAGCCTGTGCCCAAATATGTTGGGGTCAGCTTCCAGTGCAACCAGATGCAGCTGAATACCAGGGTTTACATGGAGCGATTGCCTGTCTGACCTCCACAAAACAGCTACAGGATTACACGATACCACTTGGTAAGACTAGTTGTCAGACTTTCTGGATTCTAACTACCCATAACGGCTGTCAAATATGTACAAATGAAACCTCTCTGTAAGAGAATAAGAAAAAGTATAATTCCGTTTAATTTCTGAAGTAGTTACCTTGAGCGTGGCGTTCTTGGTGGTGAAGTGGTATTGGTGGGTGTGGTCTAAACTGAACCATTTGTGGTGCTCCACCACCCAGCTCGGAAAGTGACAACGATTGTGTTCGTCGTCGACTGGAAATTGAAACAATAAAATATGTTAGTTATGTATACATTATTTGCCCGTATTTTTTTCCCTCGTTTTAATCATATTGGATCCCACATTTGTGTGATTCGGGCTCGATTATGGAGACGTGGAACGAAGCGCGTTCCCTCCCGATGCCCTCAGTTAATTTAAATGTATGACCATGTATGAGAGCGTTTATGCAGAAGCGTTCGTATCACTTCGTGCGCCGCTTCTACAGGAGCAGACCCTAAGGGTCCTTGTTAACGAGACGGTTTGTACCCGGGCCGGTGCCGGCTAAGCTTGCTCGCGAGCAAAACCGTGCCTAGACCCGGCGGAAAACCGTCTAGTTAACAAAGGGCCTTAAGCTGCGTTTCCACCAGGGATGCGTAGCGTGGGACGTGTGAATTACCAATGATACCGCTTCATCGACATTGTACTAATCTAGCGCTGTAATTGGCTAGTTTCACAAACACATCCCTAAATGTCTTTGGTAGAAACGCCGCCTAAGTCTGCAGCTACTCGGGTAACCCTGTAAGTGGCTGTTAGTACGCAAGTAATAGCGTTCACCTTTTATGAATGTGCTTTTCGTTGATGTTTAGCAAAATATAGGTAGAGAGGTTACAACAATCTGTCAAACTTCTTTAATAGATTTCCAAGTTTATTACAAAATCATAAAGTTCATATTCAATTGAGAAAATTTTACAGTTTGCTATGGCTTGATGTGCTGGCCCCTGTACATAGTACATAGCAAATAGCAGTTGACTTTTTCGCATGATAAATCCATGCAAGCCATAGAAATATACAACGTGACATGTTAATAGTCTTACAACGGCAGCCCACTTTATGTATCCAATGGCTACTAACTACACTACTACTAACTACAACTACATTGAAAATAAAATAATGATTAACATTTGAATAAATAAAAATATGAACATATACATATTCAATAAAAATGTCGTGTAACGTGGTTTGGATCACCGTGTTACGAGTGCGGTCCGAGCCCTGCGGTCCAATGGCGGCTCGAACTGGAGCGGCAGCATCTTTATCAGAGTTCGTTTACCCTAACGCAAAAATGTGTTTCTTACTATTGCAATCTTAATTTGCAGGCTCAGGACCGTCAGAAACCTTTTTAATGTTAACAATGTTTTAATCGCGTCTAGAGGCAATTTATATCAGACACATTAAGTGGACCACCGTTTAAAGACGACTTAAATGCAACGGTATATATAATACCTATAAAAATGATACCCATAAAATGGACTGAAGAAACTTGGAATACATGGTGTCAGGGACATGAACGCGCGAAATAGTTACCATAGATCCAGTATATGATTTGTGACAAAAAAAATGGTTCTATACAAAAGAGCAATACCTGTAATCATATGTATAAAACAACCGATTCTTGAATTTTTTTGCGAATTACAACGCTAGGTGGTCTAGATTCATGTACAAAATCCAAGGTAACAACTGCTTACGTGGCGGATGTCCGTTCCGCCCTCGACAGTGCTATTCTGTGAAAATCTCCCTCAGTGAACACCTAGGCGAAGTGAGCTGTCATCCGATTGTAGTGCTTTGTAAATCTCTAGCATCGGGACGGATGACAGCTCACTTCACCTAGGTATTCACCGAGAGAGATTGTAACAGAATAGACATTCAGGACAGGTAATTAGTGACCGATATTTAAACCACATATTGTGCCAATTGCTAGGATATTCTTTTTCTTCTAAGACATACCTGCGAATCCACGTGTTCTGAAGATATTGAAGGTCAAAGTGGCAGAAAAAATTGCAATGAGTATCAAACACAAAATACCTATCAGTTGACCGAGTTATGTTAGTTTGGAAAAAAAATTAGTATTGGAACTTAGAATAAGTAGTCGAAAAAATTATAAAAATAAATTGCTACTTCGACCTTCAATATCTCCAAAACCAGTAGATTCCCATGTGTGACCTAGTAGAAAAAAATGGTCCTAATATTTGGTACAATATGTGGTTTAAGTAATGTATTCTAATTACCAGTCACCCTATATATACCACATACCAATGACAAAAATAATACTCAGCTACTTACTTTTGTATTTACACGAAATCAAGACAACACTCGCTCAACCGTCAACAAAGACTACATCTAGTGTGGGGATGGCAATAGCACAAAAAATGATCATGGTAGGAATTGATAATTTGGTTTAATTGTTTTTATTGAGCATTAATAATATTAAATTATGACTCCACAAGTAGCTGCTCTTCTCACAAGAAAACCAATGTTTCATATGGTGTTTTATTTTGGTTACATATGCTCTTTAGTATATCTGATTTTAGGATTTATTTGATAGTTTCAAAATATTCTTATGAACTAGTATTACCCGTATTTAATTTTTTTGTCGTATCGTCGTCTCCACCCTGTATAGTTTTCATAGATTATAGTTGAAAACAGAGTTTTAACTTTTTAAGCATATGCATAGTTAAGTCAAAGAACTGACTACTCAGCACATTCATGACATTGTTTAAATAATAATTAATTAAAATCTTTATAAATACCACACACATTTAAATACCTTCAACATTGCTTAAATACTAGGTCACATGAATTTCAGTGAAATAAAAGTCTTACAGGTAGAATAAACCCTGACTCCCAAACTAGGAGATCCTGTGACTTGGTGTTGGTGTTCTACTGTCACTACGTTACCAAAAACCTTTTACTGAAAAGTGTGTTTTATTGGCACTTAAAATCTTGGTAAAAAAACGGGTTTGACTGTTCAATAAAAAATATTATATAAATATTAAACTAGGATTAGAGAAAATGTTTAAAAGTAGTTGCAAGTCAGTTGCCCAGGCGCGGATACAGTGGAGGGCAATGGGTGCAATTGACCCTCAATTGACCCCTGACTCCCATCAAACACATTATTATGGCATATTTGTTTAAAATCTTTATATTTTTTTACTTCTCCAAACAAAAAACAAGTAGGGAACGTTAGCAGGTTGCCATAATTGCTCAAATACAAGAACTACATAAATAAAAACTTATCAACTTGTTTTGTATCCGCACCTATGTGTCAAATAGCTTGTTGGACAGTACAACATAATTATACATTGATAAATTTGAAAAATGATTACAGAAGTTTAATAAAAGCACAGGTATAATATAATAAATATATACAGAAGTAGTATAAATAAGTAAGAAACATATAATAGTATTAAATAATACATTTATTTTCCACCACAATGTTAAAAATTAACAATGGGTTACAAGTTATATATAAATGAGAAAGAATTAGTTTGAAAAGAAAGAATGAAATGACAACACAGGAAAGACCTAATTCGAAAACATCATATGTTACTTACAAATTAAGAATAAGAAAGAAAAAAGACTATCGCCAACCACTAATAAAATTCAAAGCCATTAAAAAATAATGTTACTTACAAACTAAGAAAGAAATAAAATATTACATAAAAAAATAGCAAGAAATAAAAATGATATTTAAAAAATAAGAAACCAAGACAAAATTGTTAACTATCGCCATTAAAAATAAAGCAATTCAAATTTTACTTAAAAATAGGAAAGAATGAAAAAAATATATTAGGCAACTTTACTACCACGGAATAGAAAAAACAAGTACAAAGAAATACAAAGTTAAGACTTATTACAACTGGCGAAGGTTGTTTTTATTTCACATATTTTCCACATAATAGTGACACGCGCAGGATAGCTGCGTAGGCACTTCTTGGTTTTCTATTACGTTTTACTACAGCTACTAAAAACCAACACCATTAATATATTAAATAAAAAAAAAGAAAGAAATAAGAATAAAGGTCATACGAAAAAAAAAGAAAGAAATAAGAATAAAGGTCATCCATCGCTCAATAAAACAAGCACGGCTCCGACACAACAAATAATTTGATATTCGACTTAGGGCTTTATAACGTGTGCGTTAAAATAAGTTTTATAATGACAAGATCAAGAAGTTGACGGCTAGCGGGCGGCACGCTGCACTGGTAGGTAACGATTGGATTTTTCAAAGCGATGTGTTGCCTTGTTAGCTTTGCCAGGCGCCCGAAAAAAACCGGACACAGTCGGGCTTTTTGGTTGCGGGGGTTTTTAACCCATTCAATGCGGTAACAAATTTTGCTCTCACTAGCCAGATGTGGCTCGTTTTTAACGTAAACTCCGATCGGCTAGCCGCACTTGATAAATTACAAATGACACACCAACTCAGTTTTCAGAATAGAATAGAGTTTTATTTTGCAAATATAGGTAATACACAATAGTTGTTTTATCACATTAAAGCTCAGCCATACTTAAAAAAAAAAAAAAAAAAAATATCTTGGGACAACTCACACACGGTCATCTGGTCCCAAGCTAAGCAGAGCTTGTGTTATGGTAACCAGACAACTGATATACATACTTATATAATTTATAAATACATACATATTATAGATAAACACCCAGACACAGAACAAACAATCATGCTCATCACACAAAGTTTGTCCTGGGTGGGAATCGAACCCACGACCTCCGGCTTAGCAGTCAGGGTCAGTGACCACTAGACCAACAGGCCCGTCCGACTTGCTTGCTTGCTTGTTACTTGCTTGCTAGCTATACTTTGTTATGAATTTAAATGTATTCATTTCGAATCCATGACAAATCTTCAGTGGTATATTTGTTGCAATAACGACGGTTTTTAGCGAGCAGCAGAATTCATTTAATTACGCCGATCAGCGTGGTCCGAATTTGAGTATGGAAAAATAATACGCTGATCGCCGTGCGCCGCATTAAGTGGGTTAAATTCGACAATTTTTTTTGCATTTGTCATGTGTTGGTTTCCGCTTCGCCCGCCTCACCTTGTTTTGGTAGAGCAAGCGAGCGGACTAGCACAATCTTCCACTATATTGCCGGATTGCCGGATATTTGGATCCGGACCAAATATCCGGCTAAACCGGTTTGTCCGGTTTTTCGATTTTAAGACCTGGCTACTCTAGTCGGAGCGGTGCCTACTTTTATAGATGCGACGACCATTATTAGACTACCGGTAATAATAATCAAAGCTATTACAAGTCAACTCATCATACGTACTATTGGTAAGCTTCATAGTCCGGCTGCCTTCGACCGGTGACGTCAGCCCGTTACACGTGGCGTCACCTGATTGGGCGATGTTATACGACACCGTCTTGTCGGCGTGCTGGCCTTTGTATACGAAGCATCTGGAAGATTTTCAAAATGGTAATGAGAATTTTATTTTCGGTATAGCCTCTTGCATGTCAACCTAGGTGACATACATGAGATGACCAATAAGATGGTTATCGCCCTAATACTCTGGGCCGTGCCACCACAACTCTGAAGACTGAATCTGACTAGGTTCGACACCGCGTGAAATTAAGTCAGCTGGATTCTCGTTTGTAGGGACATACCTCCACGTACAAAGTTCAGTTTATCGTGAATAGCAGCTACACGATTCCTAACGGAAGGTTGCAGTTTACTTGAGGATAGGATATTCAACCATCCTAGAACTACCATTGAGTCAGTCCAAAACGTAGTGTGCCTAACTTTAACCCGAAGTGAGCTTTCCACTTTGTCGTACAAACATGCGCCTACCAACGCATACCATGCATCACCTCGGTTGACAATGACATGCAAGAGGCTATGCCGAAAATAAAATTGCATGCCACCTAGTAGGTTGTTGACTGCTTAACCTGACTTTTCTGTGGTCAAAAGTTTAACTTTTGACCGCCACGTCCATAAAAGTGCCCTCGGCATCAAGCTACGAATTACTTTTCTTCAATGGAATTACGTCTCTATTCGTAATCCCCATAGAGTAGTAATTCGCCTGTCGTGTAGTCGTGACCGTGACGTGCTAGGCACATTTTGGTTTGTTATAAAGAGAATTTTAGGCGTCCAGGTTCGGCATAAAACTTATAAACAAAGCGACTACACTCTGTGGGGTACGGGCCTCGGCTTAGGGCATCGTTAGAAAAGGGCAGCAAAAGGACAGGCTGGATCGAATCTTGATTAATTAGGGACTACAGGCTCGGCAGCGCTGGCACGAGCAAGGGAGGAGAGGGAACGTACGAGGTCCAGGCCATTTGGCCATTAGGCCATTTGGCCATTAAGCATGCCTACACGAGAAAACACTGAGATTTCGTCCAGCGTACCTTGGCCAACAACAATTCCGCTACAACCGACCAAAACAGCTAGCTGGGAATTAAAAAGCTCCAAGAGCTTTAGTTCCTAGGGCACTAGAAGAACAAGGCTGCTACGAGCTCATACCTGTACATATCTTCATCCGTGGCGATGGAGTTTCGCCTTTGCACTTGTGAGATGAGACCCACGAGGTACCGCGTAGAGCCTTCTTTCCATGTCGCCAGGCAGATCAGCTCCTCAACTGGAAAAATGGACAGAAAAATGTGTCAGTAATTCGTAAAACATAAGTCGTTTCCTAGAAATAATGATTGCTCAATGTTATAGTTTTGTAATGGCACAAGAACTTTGTGGAGAAAAAAAATAAGTGTCCTGTCATTCGGTTATAAACAACTTTATATTTTTATGGAGGGTAGAGGGGGCTCTATGCAGCAAGTAAACAGTTCCAAAACCCACCAAAGGTGCGCTGGCATACCAATAGGATATTGTATAAATGTAGCCATAGATCCGTGAATGTCATCCTGCTTACGTATAGATAGTTCAACTCATCTGTGCGTGCGCTTGTAACACAGCTTTAATTTGTATTGCTCGGACGACGACTGCCTGAACTGTTTGTTCAACTATCTATACGTGGCACAGCAGCCGTTATGATTTTTGTGTGTTTCGTTCACACGCAATGAAGCGGCTAAAGGATAGAGAGAGGCACGTGATTCGCTTAATTGGGGGCTTTGAACCTATTTTGTTCTCTACAAAGTTCTTATGCCACTACAGTAAGATGATTAGCATGTTATGTATAGTTATAAGCTATTCGAGGTGTCTTTTTATAGCCTGTATTTTGAACTTTCAAAACTTCCACCGTTCGTCACATTTTTTTATACTCTTACAGGGTTGCTTTTGGCCGCAACTCAGCTGATCTTAAGTAATGATGCGGCGTAAGGTAGAGCACGCTTGCCTAGGATAAGCGGTTATCTTCAAGGCCTCAGGCTTTGAAGATACCCAGATTTTATGTATCGGCGAATATAGAGACGAACACACATAGAATTATAGATCATCATCTGCCTAGCCTTTTCTCAACTACATTGGGGTCGGCTTCCAGTCTAACCGGGTGCAGGTGAATTTGTATTCAGCAATGCAATGACTGGGTTGTGGAGGTCCGATAGGCAGTCTCTCCATATACTGCCACAACCCAGTTACTGGATAACACGATACCCCTTAGTAAGACTGGTTGTCAGACTTTCTGGCTTCTGACTACCCATAACGAGTGGCAAAAATCTACAAATGACAGCCGGGACCAACAGTTTTACGTGCTTTCCGAGGCACGGAAAAAAAGGGAAAGTATGAAAGGGATGGTCACCCATCCACAGGCCGACCGCGGCAAGTGTAGCTTAACCTTTGACCGATCGATATGTACGGCTTTAACTTAGCCACGAGCTCCACTAAAAAAATGGACTGAACAACACCCTTACAAAATTGACCACTCACTAGAAAGAGAGAGACCGACTGTGCGGCCAATACCTGTCTCTTTTCTGTAGGTCTGTAGTGACGAAGGCGAAGTTCCTGACGTGGATCGATCACAATATTAGAAAGGGATAAGTACGGCTTTAACTTAGCCACGAGCTCCTCACAGTGTATAGAATTATAGATGACAAACCGAAATTCCAGCACGCCACACTCACGACTACATGACAGACTTCTATACGTAATTCGAAGCTTGGCGCCGAGAGCACATCTTAGCATTTTTGACGTGGCGTTTAAAATGTATAAATGAGAGGAGGATCTGAGTATGAATGTAAGTGAGATGAACGAAAGAACGAACGGTGATGATGAATGTGAGTGTGATGTGGTGTATCAGTGTGATGTGAGGTGTGGTGGTGTGTGGGTGAGCGTAAGTGTGATGTGAGTGTATGTGAGTGTGTGTGTGTGTGTGTGGGTGTGTGTGTGTGTGTGCGTGTGTGTGTGTGTGTGTGTGTGTGTGTGGGTGAGTGTGTGTGTGTGTTGTGTGGGTATGTATGTATGTATGTATGTCTGGTCTGGTGGGTCGCGGTATGTCACACATTGTTAGTATTAGGGTTAAAGCTATACCGTTGCTCTCAGTTCCTGGCACGTCAGGACACGCCATGTAGCGTAGCAGTAGCCGCGAGTCGTCGGTACAGGACTCCGCGCGCGACGGAGGGTTTGCACAGTCGCCGGAACCACTGGAAATATTCATAAATATGTTTAAATACTTTTCAACTGGAGTTAAAAGTGTCTGGCTAAAGTTAAAGGTCCAAGAAAAGTGTGGTGGTACGAATAATGGCTTTTAACAATATCCTGTAAAACATACAGGTATAAAAATCCAGCAGTCTCATTTGACCATAAGTCAGTAAGGTACATTTTTAAACCTTATACCTGAAAACGACGTCCTCTATCTTTTCTCGAAATATTAGCAACGCCAAAAGGAAGTCAGGCGACCTCAGATTATGAAACAGAAGGCAGATAGACCGGGCGGAACACTGAGAGTGAAGCCAAAAAAGCAAATACAAATTCAAAAGTGAATACCTACAATCTCGTGATTGTATTCGCTTTTAAATTTGTATTTGTATTTTTATTTGTTTTTATTAACGATGCGGCGTTCCGTGCTATAGTGACTCGTGTCAGTACCGCACGAAGCGCGATGTAGGTATTCACTTTTGAATTTGTATTTGCTTTTTTGGCTTCACTCAATGTTCCGCGCGGTCTATCACCTTTTGTTTCATAATCGAGCTTTCGCACATAGGCGACTCTAAACATCACTTCTAAATTCAAATGGTTTCTTGGAGTGAACTCGAAATCTAGGTGAAATTTAATTCAATCAAAATCTCTTCCCTATGTCCTAGTGTAAAACCTTCTTCGCAGGTGTAGCATGACCACCATAGAAACGGGATTTATCGACAGAAGAATAGACAAAATGATAAATTGTATAAAAAATTCTACCGCCTTAAGTATGGCGATGTTAAAACTGAAGAGATGTTTCTGTTCTTCAGCCGACAAGGTCTACTACATGATAACATGACGACCAACGTTCCCCTACCTTCAAAAGAAGAAGAACATTGTGAGTACATTTGGTTGTGAATGTTGTGAAACGGCGAGGACTGTGTAAATAAATATGTTTTTTGTATTCCTACTTACCGACTGTAAGTAAAAGTGAACGGCGCTGGATGGAACGGGCACGGCTCTGGCAAGGGCCTGGGTTCCTTTCTGAACATGGAGTAGAGAGCTGCGTCACCAGTTATTGACTCACACATCGTGGATAGCGAGTCTCTCTGACCGCAGTATGCTGTGAAAGAAAGACCATTATTTGATTCCAAAGATAATTTCTGTCGTTTTATGGGTGTGGACTTCTGGGTTGGGAAAAAAAATAATTATTTTTTTATGATTAACCTGTTCTCAGATGCAGCCCGTTTTCTGGCTCCGTTATGGCTAACTATCGGTCAGTGCAGAGCATCACTATCATCATATGCCCATTCTTTTCCCAGGTATATTGGGGTCGGCTTCCAGTCTAACGCGATGCAGCTGAATACCATTGTTTTACATGGAGCGACTGCCTATCTGACCTCCACAACCCAGTTACTGGGTAACACGATACCCCTTGGTAAGACTGGTTGTCAGACTTTGTAACTTCGGACTACCCGTAACCATTGTCAAAGATCTATGAACGATAGCGGGGACCAACGACTTTACAGTATTGAGTAATTGATAATTAACTAAAATTTAATAAAAATAGAGTTGACAATTGCATAAATAAGTGCAAGATCTGAATATTGACATGTTTGCCGATTACTAAAACAGGATATGTCATATATACTCACTTTCTTTGTATTGTAATACATATTTGTGTTTTTCATGTATGACCAGGCACCTGTAGCAGTCTTCGTTCCTGGAAAAGTAAAAATACAATGTGAACTTACAATATTATCATCATGGTGTAATTCACTTGGCGTATTTGTGCAAATATTGGCCGATAAATATTCAAATATTGCAAATTTTGGATTACAAAATCGACTTTATAACAATTTGTATAAGGTATATTTTGTATTAACCAAGTAACGTAATTACGGACACCACCATCATGGACAGCCGGTTCGTGAAGGAGCTGGTCTGGAGATGTCCTACCACCATACCTTAAGTATTCTGTGGTTGCGTGCTGTCGCGTAACCGTCTTCGGAAACGTCGATATACGACACCTTTCGGCCAAAAGTCCTCCTTCAAAAAGGTCTGTAGATGTTGGATTGGAACTCGTACCACGAACGACTTAAAAGCACCTGCGAGGCCTCTGCTATTGCAGCAGATGTCTACAGCGCTGACCGAAATGATATGATTAGGACTGATGAGTCAGATAAAGAATCAGACTGGTAGAGAATGCCCAAGGCATTAAGTCCGCCTTTATTTATTTATTTAGTATTTATTTCGGTCCGAAATGATATGATTAGGACTGATGAGTCAGATAAAGAATCAGACTGGTAGAGAATGCCCAAGGCATTAAGTCCGCCTTTATTTATTTATTTAGTATTTATTTCGGTCAAAGAACCATAGTGTTAGAACAAAAAATACTTAAAAATTATGTTAGTATATGTACATTTTATTTCGCATACTTTGCTGGTTCTAGGCACCGGGTCGACATGTGAAAATCTACCCAGTGTCAAACAAAAGGATTTTTAAATTTGTTAAAAGTTGTGGTTTCAAAGTTGGCTTTGTTTTTTTACATTTTGTGCACAAAGTTTTAACAAACAAAAAAATCCAATGATAAAAACCGGTTAATAACAATGTTTGAACAAATATAGGCTGGGCGGAAGACGGATTTCGTTCGTTGGAAGTTTTTTATCTGAACGTACAAAACAGCTTTTTTATCATCAGTCAAAAAATATCGTTTCGGACACTGTGTCCGAATATATTACGTCCGAATCTTCAGTAAACCAGGGGGGCAATTCAACTAAGTATTAGGAAGCCGTCCGTATTCTAATATAAGTCCGTATTCTAATCTCAAACTCTCAAAAATGTCTAAAATTACTTAAACTTTTGACATGATTTTGACAGTAATTGTCGCTGAAATGACACTAGGACTCGATTTTGAATGTTTTTAATTAGTACGAGAATTAACCAGCATTATGAGCATTGGTCGGCAGGTATTTGAAAGATGGGAGCAGTGAATCATCATCATCATTTCAGCCGAAAAACGTCCACTGCTGGACATAGGCTTCCCCCAAAGGGGGGGTTTTGCCATAATCGCCACGCTTGGCAGGCGGGTTGGCGATCGCAGTGTGGTTGTTACAAAGGCACAGAGAACGCTGCTGCCCATTCTCTGGTAAGTCCCTTAGTCGCCTCTTACGACACCCACGGGAAGTTATGGGATGGTGCTATTCTTGCAGCAGTGAATGCTTATTCGAATCCAGCACCCCCGGCCTTAGGCAGAGGTGGAACACCGCGGTGGTTTTAGCCGGCAAGAGTCCGGCATGCCCCTCCGTCACCCCCCACGATGGAGGAAGTCCATGAGGATTTCTACCGCGCACCAAAAGAAAGGTAAAAAAAAAGGTATTTAAAAGATGATAAACAAATGTAATGTGTGAATTTTAATTTAATCACCTAATGTATCATAATGTACTTATATGATAATATCATCATCATCATCAGCCTGAAGACGTCCACTGTTGAACAAAGGCCTCCCCCATAAAGGGGGGGGAGAGGGAATAATAACATGTTTAAGTCTAATTTATTTTTATCAGAATTGTCTGTTTTGATTGTAAATGAATGAACTTTTTAATTATTATTATGTACAGAAGAAACGAATTTATGGTCTTTTTAAAGTTATTATGTACGCAAAATACGCGCTGAGACGTGGAGTTGCGGACTCCAACCCGTCATACTACTACTACTAAAGTTATTATGCTATCCTACTATCCTTCCTACTATATAGTAGGAAGTATTCCTAATATATATATATATATATATTAGAAGGATATATATATATATATATCCTACTAATATTATAAATGTGAAAGTTTGTGAAGATGTTTGGATGTTTGTTAGTCAATCACGCGTAAACCGTTGAACAGATTTGAATGAAAATTGGCACATAGATAAACCATTTCCTGGATTAAAACATAAGATACTATTTATCCCGGTAATATGTTCCCTTGGGATAATAGTTCAACTTTATTGTTATTTTAACAAATCTTTAGTGTTGAACTTTATCAATGGCACTGCCTTAACCACAGAATGCACTATTATCCTGGGCCTCAAGTCTGCTAATTACAGTAGTGTCAGAATGGTCTATCATTGATTTTCATAATGACGCCATTATATTAGTAGATTACCAAACTTGTCAAAATCAACAATTATGAAATCAATTATAGACCATTCTGACACTATTATAATAGCAGACTTGAGGCCCTGGTAATGCGTTCACGTGGGATAATAGTTCAATTTTAATGTTATTTTGGTTTGAGTTTTATTTTAATAAGGCAAATTGTTATGATGTTAGTTCCGATTTTCTCACTAGATGGCGTTAGCGTCGATTTACATCGCGCCTAAGAATCCTACTTCCTACTAATATTATAAATGTGAAAGTTTGTGAAGATGTTTGTTACTCAATCACGCGTAAATCGTTGAACAGATTTGAATGAAAATTGGCACATAGATAAACCATTTCCTGGATTAACACATAGGATACTTTTTATCCCGGTAATGTGTTCCCTTGGGATAATCGTTCTTTATACGCGGGCGAAGCCGCGGGCAGAAGCTAGTAATAATATAATGAATGATTGAATTTATAAAAAAAAAATAGGTATTATTATCAGAAACAAAAGGTCCATATCATGTTAGTAACATGTTAGTGAATTACTTTAAAACCTATGTTATTATAATTGAAATTAAATAGAGAAATTTTGACACAAAACGATAAAAGCATAACATTCAAAAATAAAAGAAGCCCCTTAATGCTGTCCATGCACAGCATTTAGGGGTTGAACATGGACGAGGGTAAAAATTATGGGGGTTGAACATGGACTAAATTGGTAGATCTAGTTCAAGCTGCACGTATAACATGCAACTTGTCAAATATACCCAGCACAGGCCCATCCAGTCTAACCGTGAATACCTTAAGGATGCTGTTTGACCTTTCCCCGACTCTGCGTCTACTAGTGACGCAACTTTCTTACGCATTACCGTGGAGTAATCGTCTCTATGCGCATCCGCGAACAGTGTACTTTTTTTGGTAATAAAAGGCTTAAATAAAAAATAATACACGAACCTGTCATAAACGATGAACTTGTCGTTTGCATCTGTCTCCGCGCACTCCCCCTTGCCCTGCATAGTGGTGGAGTTGATGTAGATGAGGCCAGGGTTGCCAGACTGGAACCAGCCACCTGTCCAGCCTTCCGGGAAGTTGCAGCCGCCGCCTGGAGAGAAAGAGAAAGAGTTACATATTATAGTTCATCACATTATTTACGTAGTATCAAACAAAGTGGTAGAAATGACTGTATGCGCATAACTTTCGAATGGCTGCACAAATTTGGATAATACTGTTTTTGTTGTGTTGTTTTTGTTGTTTTCTTGTGTTAGGTATTGCTAGGCCAAGGGTTGTATGCTGGGGCGGATCGCTAGTATTAATACTTTAATACTAATATTATGAAGCTGAAGAGTTTGTTTGTTTGGTTGAACGCGCTAATCTCAGGATCTACTGGTTCGAATTGAAAAATTCTTTTTGTGTTGGATAGTCCATTTATCGAGGAAGTGGGTCGTTAGTAAGTATCATAAAGCCGAAGATTTTGTTTCTTGGTTTGCTTGTTTGTTTATTTGAACGCGCTTATCTCCGAAACTCCTGGTTCAATTTTGAAAATGTTTTCGCTAATAGAAAGCTGCGTTATCATTGAGTGCTACAGGCTACTTTTTTTTTTACAAAAAAATTGGCGATCTTCAAGCAAAATCGCGCGAACGAAGACGCGGGCAAAAGCTGGTACCTAATCGTTTAAAAATCGACCCTTTTATTGATGTATGCCCCTTAACAAATCTAGCTACCCACACTCCATTTACAATAGACAGAAGTTAAAAAAGGTTCTTTTTAATGCACACTTTGTAACAAAAGTACAATAAACATGTTAAAGTTACGATAGACACCGAATTTATTATAATTTATTTTACAGTAGCTGTCGCGCATATTTGTAACCATTTTAATAATTTATCTTCTAAAATTATGTGGCTTTCATTTAGTTGTATATTTAATTCCAATTTAAAATTACAGTGTCAATGCTAAAAACCTAACAGAAGCAGGGATGATCAATACCCGGAACGTTATTCGTTTCACTGTAATTCTACCAAATTTAAAATTTTACCTTATCTTTAAAAGACTTTGATTCTGTAGATATTATTATACGTCCATATTTAGTACTATATTAGATCTATTTATCAAAATGATGTTAAAATATGTTTAATTGAAATTGTTTTAACATATCTTTGAAATTTTTTTTTTGCATTCCTGCTTCTATGAGCCTCTTTTTTCTAATGCTATTATAAATGGAGTACTATAGCATAATTTATAAATACCATAACCCCACTAACCCCTATAGGTAATAACCACCCCATATTGATTATTATTATTAAGTCACTACGACCGCAATTAAAACTACCCTATATTGTAATAATAATAGTACGCCGAGAGTTTTAACAAAGGTCCTAGGCACAATAGGTCTAAGTCTAGCATTCACAGCTAGGCTAGGTCCCAATTCGCTTTGTTTTTTATTCCTGTATAGCCTAATTTACAGCTGTAAAGTATTCAATGGATTGTGGGTTGGTCTAAGTGAAAAGATTCAAGCGGTATGTTTTTTTATGTATTTATTTACTTCAGGCAACAAGGGCTAATAAAAAAACATATACGTATACATCATAGATATAAGTCCATACTAATATTATAAATGCGAAAGTAACTCTGTCTGTTCCCTTTTAACGACAAAACGGCCGAACCGATTTTCATAAAATTTGGTATGAATAGATATTGCTTGACCTTTTTTTATCTATAGTATTAAAAAAAAAATGTATTAGTGTATGAATATAAGCTGTCTGACACCCATAGTACAGGGTCTCCCTAGTTTGAGGTCAGATGGCCGTGTGTGAAAATGTCCCCACATATTATTATATAATTATTATTATTATTATTATTAACCCCGGGAAAGGACATAGGCTACTTTTTTATAAGCGACTGCGTCTGCATCCGCGATAAAAGACATTTACGCGGACAAAGTCGCGGGCAAAAGCTAGTATAGAATAAAACCACCCACACTGCACACTTTTTTATTTTTTATCATTTGATAAGCATACGTTTGACCACTATCTCACCTGGTGGGAAGCGATGACGCGGTCTAAGATGGAGCACGCTTGCCTAGAAGTAACCTATTCACTCTTAGCTATACTTAGATGGCGCTAACAGTTCTTCCTGTTGGTTTGTTTCTTTTACATGTATTATGTATAGCCACTAAATTGTAAACCCGTCATTGTATTGTAATCTGTAAAGAGCTGTAAATTTTGTTTTTTAATGGAGATAAGTAACCATGACATCGCACAAGCGACATCAATTTTCGAAATCGCATCGTTTCGGAGCGATTGCCTCTTGTCTAGGCCCTCTGATCGTCAGAGACACATAGTTGGAGTTTATTTAGAAAACGATGGGTGTTTTAGAATAAAAAAAATTAACAGTAAATATACAGTTCACTCACTAAATTAAATTTATTTTGAAAACATCCGTCGGTTTCTATAAACTTGAAATATATCCGATGATCCTGGTCACTTATCTCTTTTACTTAATCTCTACTACACTGTCATTTTTTTTTTTTGTGTGCTCGTATTAATTTTTAAAGCTTGTGGCATACTTAAGAGAGTGGCCTATAAAAATTAACTTCGCAGCATTGATACCCACAACAATGCACAAACTTAGTTGTAAGTTCATGCACAGCAATCGTGCTTGCAACCGGGAGACAAATAGGGCAGTCAAAGGCGATAAGAAGTCGCTAATTTAAAAACCTATACTAAATATGATGAAACTGAAGAGTTTGTTAGTTTGTTTGAACGCGCTAACTAACCTCCGGAACTTCTGGTCAAATTCTGAAAATGATTTTGCTAATAAGAAGCTACGCTATCCATGAGTGCTACAAGCTATAATTTTATTATTAAACAAATTAGGGATCCGTAAGAATATATACGCGGGCGAGTCGCGGGCAAAGAAACTATCAAGTAATACTAGCTGTATTTCTAAAATCGCTAGTCCGCTGTCCCTTACACCACACGACAGCGGTGCCGATGTATAAAACATTTGCCGCCATTGTCCTGCCCTTTGTTTTACGCGCGACTGCCTGACTCCAGGTGTTCCGCGCGATGACGGATGCTAGGGCTTTAGGGTTCAGTAAGGTTTTTATTTATTTATTATTTATTTATACTTCATGCACAAAGGTACAAAGGCGGACTAGGTGATGCCATACGCTTACATAATGACTGTGTTCCTTAAAGATGAATACCACTCTAAATACGTTTTATTTGTTTTATAATATCTGAGACATATTTAGTAAGGTTTTATTATATATAAAACCATACTAGCGTTATAAAGAAGCCATAGAGTTATTATTGGTACGAGAGAGAGGGAAGGAGTTAATCCATACTTCCAAACTAATATGAGATTAAGTAACTCTTGTCTGTAACGCTTTCACGATGAAATGGCTGAACCGATTTTGAAGAAATTTCGTATTTAAATAACTTGGACCCTAGGGAAGGACATAGTTATATTAACCAACGACTTCGTCTGCAATTCTGCATACACGATAACCGACATTCACACGGATGAAATCGCGAGCAAAAGCAAGTTAAAACATATCACATTAGTTTGTTGCAACGGAAAAATAAACACTGCAGCAATGATTGGTTGAAAATACTTTTCTATAGTTTTAATTACACGTTGTTGTAACAATTCGTATTTTCGACATATTTGTATTTCTTTTTATTACATTTTCATGCCAATCCTAGTCGCTTGACTGTTGACATGACTCTTTAGGTAACTACTGTGTCTGTTAATTGGAGAGTTGAGTTCATACGCAAATGTATGTTTATACAATAAATAAAATAAATAAATTCTACTAATCAACATAATTAATAATTACACTCCCAGATCTTCCTGTAATTGCCTATTATATAATTCCAGTAACAGAAGAAATTACATCTATTGCTTATTATATTAGCTATAACAAAAATTACATGTGAAAAGACTTTTCGACAAATTTCAAACAAAAAAAAAATTGCATACGGAATCCTTTGCGAACTAGCACAATATTGAAAAGCAAAACTCGTTCAGTTATTAAAAATGAATTTATTCTTCAGGACTGCATCCTGCCATTGTAGCGGTTTACCGACATTATAATGCAATTCGCAATACTCATCATTATTTTTCGTCAAGTAATCGTTTGTAACAATTTTCGATATTGCGTCGCAAAAGAGTGGCCGGTAATTGGGGAGGTTACCCTCTGATCCTCTTGATCACCACGCTTGCTGCTTGGTGGATTGGCGAAACCAGACGTACCTATATTAATTTTAAGTCCAGAATTCTTTACGATGTTTTCTGTCTCTGATGTCAGTGATATTCAAAATAAACTTACCACCATTGCCCACGTATTAACTACAATGTCCGATTTAAACTATTTCCTAAATCAGAATGTAGTAAAAACTGATTGAAAAGAGTATCCGTGGTGGAGTTTCTTGCTCGTTCTTCTCCACAGAAACCTACCTACGTTTTGGAACGAGCAACTAGCTTCAACTTTTGACAACTGACCGACTCCTGGACAATTCAAGTAAAATTGAAGTAAATGACTTCATTTCAGTGTTCTATACTTTTAACCTTCATGAATTCAATTAATTGTTTTGTTGCTACAACAATTTAATCGGTATAGGCCGAGCCTTAAAGATGGAACCGATTTTTTCAGATTATTCTGAATGATTAAAGAACCACGTATTATCTTAAAACGGGCTATTGCGGACCGAAATCAGTGCATATGCATTAGAAAATCAATCATGAATCTACTTTGAGTATAACAATAGATAAATATCGTTAAAACCACGCCGAGTTGAAACCAAATCCGTGGTTAAAATGCTATCGTTATTCCAAGAATTCAATGAAACTATTAGCCATTTAAATTAAAAAGATATCTCTGAAATGCAGTAGTTTTAGGTGGCTCGTGGGTAAAAGCCGGACGTATCTATCGGACATAATTAAGCTGCGCTTGCCCCGGTCTTTCCGCGGATGGGATTTCATACCGAGACCCCTCCGTGGCTGGGGAAACACGTAGGTAATGCCGTTGGTCCCTGCTGTCATTCGTATATCTTTGACAGTTGTAACGGGTAGTCAGAAAGTCTGACAATCAGTGCGACCAGGGGTATCGTGTTACCCAGTAACTGGGTTATGGAAGTCAGACAGGCAGTCGCTCCATGTAAAACACTGGTATTTATTCAGCTGTATCCGGTTAGACTGGAAGCTGACCTAAACTTAGGTAAAGGCTAGGTTAGGCTAGGCAGTTTATTTCCACCTCAGATTATGAAATCAAAGGCAGATAGACCGTGCGGACCACTGAGAGTGAAGCCAAAAAAGCAAATACAATTTCAAAAGCAAATACCCACAATCTTGTGATTGTATTCGCTCTTGAATTTGTATTATTTGCGGCGTTTCGTGCTATACTGACTCGTATCAGTACAGCACGAAGCGCGTTGTAGGTATTCGTTTTTTAATTTGTATTTGCTTTTTTGGCTTCACTTTCAATGTTCCGCGCGGTCTATCTGCCTTATGTTTCATAATCTGAGATTTCAACAAAAAACCTTACAGCTTTCGCTAAATGGAGTAGGTAGGTATTCCTTCTTACCGTATTAGCAAGGCATCTTCCAATCAACTAAATACTTAAAGGTGAAACATCAAAATTCCTTACGCCATCTCAATCACTATCGAAATGCCAAAACAATTTATATTGCCGTCCGCCAATATCATCCTACCCCTCACCACAAAAATATTTTAATTTATCCCTGGTATTCGGCAATTTATTATCAAATTAATTACGCTTCCCCCCACAAGATGGCGGTGAGGACCACTCGGCAGGTAAACAAATATATTCAATTATAAAATGGCGAACAATTAGTTTTCGAGATTGCACCCGCCAAAAACAATTTCGGTGACAGACAGATACACAATTGAGTTATGAATGCTGCTATATCTATCTTTTATCTTTTGTCAGCCCGTTTAATTGTGATTTGTGTGAGTTTTTGACAGTTCAACTAAAAACATTTATTTCTCGTTTAACTAAATGGTTTGTTTCAGCTGTGTAGAGACGGTGGAAAGTCAAAGCCAAAGCATTTATTTCAATTAAACCATTTACAAGGCATTCTTGAATTGTCAAGGAGTCGGTCAGTTGAAAGAAATAATGAAAAGTATATCAATAGCTAAGTGCAGCTTCTTTCAAGACTCAGAAAGCACAATATTTAAATGATCACCCGCCGTGTGGTGCCGACAGCGAATAGCACCACCCCATTTTTATCCGTGGGTGTCGTAGAAGGCGACAGAGGGATATTAACCAAAAGATGGGCAGCAGCGTCCTTTTGAGTACCATAACACCTACTGGGATCGCAAACATGCATCGACCAGGAATGGTGATTACGGCTGTAAACCCCCTCTCCTCCCCCCCCCTTTGCGGAGACCTTTTCGTCTAAAGGTTGACATGATGATGATGATATATCTAGTAATCACGAAGAAATCAGTCAAACATACAGACTTACATGAAGAACACAATGAACCTAATGCATAATTATATGTAGGTATTTTAGACGTCTGTTTAAATGGCTTTATACATAATGTTTATCCCTAATCTGTTTATACATAATCTGTGAGCAAATGTTTTCCATCCAGCCAGTCACGAGTACGCACGCCAAGTATGATGATAAAAAAAAACTCATTTCACTTATGATTGGCTTTTGTTAATTTGTTGACCAATTAGCTAGGGATATGACTGCATCTCTTTCGCTCACTTGTTCCAACATCACTTTGAAATAGGAACGGTGTGTCGTTGTAAATAAGCGATATTTAATTTAAAATCAGAATAAATGAGTTTGCTTTTGAATTGGGTAGATGACCATCTAAAATGGCACTTGATTTATTCTGATTAATTCAATTCAATAAAACGATTTTTTGTTGCTTAAAAAATATTGTGGCAAATGACGTCATAAGTATAAATAGGGTATTTTACCAAAAAAATCTAATTAGTCCGTCAGTTAGATTATCGAAAAATATTTGATACGTATTTTTTGTTTTATCAAATCAATAAAAACTGACGAAGATAAAACGCATCAAAGATCATGAGTGGGGGTTTATGACGTCACTTCGCCAGTAAAAGTGTACTGACATAGTGATGTCACACGAGTTTTCGACGCACTGTATCTTCTTCATTTTTTGTTTAGGTGAAAAAAGAAAAAATCACGTGTCCAATATTTTTTGAAAATCTATCTGACGGACTAATTAGATTTTTTTGGTAAAATACCCTATTGCCATACAAAATCAATGGGGAATCGCATTTTGACAGCGCATAAAAAGTATTTCAATTGATTTGAGGTGTCATCTACTCTTTTGTGTGTGATCATTTGAGTGAGGTTCTAAGTAAACTTTACAGAATAGCACAGCAATAGTTGATTTTGAGACTTTAATCTATAAAGCTAAAGAGTTTGTTTGTTTTTGTGTATAAAAGCGCAAATCTCCAGAACTACTCGTCCGATTGAGAAAATTCTTTCACTTATATGAAGCTGCGTTATCCCTAAGGGCTAAAGGCTATATTTTACTATAAAAAAATTACTTAGATCGTAAGAAAATTAACTAGGATTATGTCTCGGGCAAAAGCTATTAAAAATAAGAACTAATTAATTAAATTACTTAGAACATTAATTTCTGTAATAACTAATAAAACGTGTACATATTTCATGATTTAATTACTGGAGTCATAATCGAGTATGCATCGCTCATCAAAGCTTTCTTAATCGCGTTCCCTACGTTACTGGAGCGGACGGTGTTATGCAAGAGTGGAGAAGTAAGCTGAATCAATCAGGTATTGTGGATCTGTGATGGTTGGATGGCTGGAGGGATGGCTGTGCGAATAGGTGACCAGGAAATATAAAACTACTAGCTTTTGACCGCTACTTTGTCTGCGTGGAAATGAATAAATAATAATAAACATCATTGACATAGAAAACACACTTACAAATATCTTAAACTAAACTAAACTTCTTTTAATTAGACAATATTACTCAGATAACTGTGTTTAAATTTCTAAATGAATCCTAATGTCAAAACTATGTCGAACCGGTATCTTAAAATTCGACCCTCTAAATTCGGTTCTGTCGAAAAATTCGTTTTCAGTCTACTTCCCCAATTTCATTTTTTCATGGTAAGGTAAAGTAGTTTTCGAGCTTATTTTTGCGTAATTTTAATGTATTGTGGGTTTCGATGGGTGTGAATAATTGTTTTTTTAATTATTTATATATGGACAATAAATAAATAAACTTTATATGTGTATTGTCCATAAATAAATAATTATAAATTCACTTTAGAGTAAATGTAGTAGTAGTAAGTTTAAAGTTAATTTTACCAAACAAACTCACTTCAAGCGTGAGTTTCAAAAGTCACCCAGAACTACAACGTGCAAATTATGCACAATGTCAGTTTTGAGACACGAAAATCCTCTTCAACTCGAATCCGAATATATAACATTTCCCACGAGCTAAAACTTTCTACAAAATTACCAAACCCGCAAAGAAAATTCAACAAAACTGCATTATTCACTTTAGCATAAGCCCGTCCTCTCTAAACGCGACAGAAATGTGATTGAGTTTCATTTTCTGAATGCCTAATGAACTTCGCTCATTTACCCGCCTGTTCTTCATCTCTCTCACACACGCTGAAATCGCATACGTTAGAAAGATGCACCTATAAGTTTAGCTGCTTCACAAATGAGTGATTTCATCTCACAGGGACCATTCTCTTTATTGCATTAGATTTTAATTAATTTTGTATAGAACATGTGAGCAAGTTCCTGAATGACGGAAAACTAATAATGTGCTTGACTATTTTAGTGCTTTCATTTGGTTAATTGTAATTTTGAATGGTAATTCATTCATAATTTCGTGAGTTTATTTATTGACTGTTCTGTTATGATAGTGACTTAGTGAGAGCTGTTTTGTCGTGCGAATTGTACTTAAACAACTTTAGCGCTTACCACCTCTCGAATGTCAATTGTACCCAAAGAGAATAGTCTATGATGGTGTAGCGATATCTATCGCACATGAAGCATACTACAACCGACGTTTCCTAGATCGCGCAAGCAGAGTTATCCACGACATTAGGATGTATATAAAATCCCGACAACAACCGTCGGGCAGTAGCCCACCAGACATAACACCTGTCTGGTCGGAGGATCCTTCCTTTTCTACGGAGGATGAGAAACTTTACACTCTGTTCCTCATACCTCCAAAATGGTACCGCATAGGTGCATAAGGCAGCGGAGGTTTCACCCTCAACATTTTTCGCCTGGCAGTCGTTGAGATGATGCTTAATATTTCACAAACGGATCCCTGTATCGAAAAATGCCTCACACAACCGCAGTATTGTTGAACGACAAACAATGGGAAAGACGAAAAAAAAAACTTATATTGTGATTTTCTTCAAAATGTTATTTTACTACTGTCGGCGAGACTGTATATTTAAAAGTCAAAGTCAAAGTCAAAGTCAAAGCATTTATTTCAATTAAACCATTTACAGGCACTTTTGAATTGTCAAGGAGTCGGTCAGTTAGACAGAAAGTTGAAGCTAGTTGCTCGTTCCAAAACGTAGGTAGGTCTCTATGGAGAAGAACGAGCAAGAAACTCCACGGACACTCTTTTAAAATCAGGTTTTTACAAAATACTGCTTACATTATTCTTGTTGCTTCTATATGTGAAAACAATGAAGGTAATCTAGAAATACAAAATATAAAAAATAATCAAGATAAAAACCATGGCAGTTAAGAGTTGACCAATCTCTACTGACAGCGCCCGTTCACGAACATGACGCGTGAATCAGCACCATTCAGCTCAACCATTTTAGAGGGAGCCGAATGACCCAACACACGCGCCACCACCAGCGAGACATTTGAGTGAGCATGACAATTCTCTCAACCGCCATGCTCATTTAAGTCAAACACATAATAATTTACTTAAAATATGGCTCCATGGTACTCACATTTACAAAATTGAAATAATGCTGCTAAATTATACAAAACTAAGGTTTCCAATGTTTCTAAAATGTCGAAAAAGTAATTAAAATATATATTTGTGTATAATAATAACGATACTCGTTACTCATGTCAATAAAAAAAGGGGTAGGAAACAACATTCCTCCAATTAGGAAATTCCCTAAACTGCCTGTGGAGCAGGACCAGCATTTAGCCAAGCATTTTTATCATTGATGTAGTCTTCTAATTTATAATATGCTTGTCTACACAGTGTGCGTTTAATACATGTTTTAAATTGTCTTTCATTTAGTTGAAGAATATCAAGAGGTATTTTATTATAAAATTTTACACAGTACCCCATAAAAGAAGTATGAACTTTTGACAATCTGAATCTTGGCTGATCTAATTTGTTCCTATTTCTAGTATAAACACAATGTCTGTCACTTATTTTATTAAAAAGATGAAGGTTTTTTCGAACATGCATAATGTTTTCATATATGTATTGACAAGGTACCGTCAAGATGTTAATCTGTTTAAACAATTCTCTTAGAGACTCGCGACTGCTGAGATTATAGATGGCTCTGACAGCCCGCTTTTGCAGAATAAAAATAGAATCAATATCTGCAGCCCGCCCCCAAAGCAAGATACCGTAGGACATGATGCTATGAAAATAACTAAAATATACTAGCCTAGCGGTATCCACGTCTGTCAAATGCCGGATTTTTCTGACAGCGTAAGCGGCCGAACTCAACCGCCCTGCAAGAGATGTTAAGTGAGGACCCCATTGCAGCTTTGAGTCAAGCGTAATCCCTAGGAAAACAGTCTTTTCGACGAATTCAAGTATATCCTTATTCAATACAACGTTACATGCACTACTTTTAACATTCGGTAAAGCGAATCTTATGCATTTAGTTTTCTTCTCATTTAATACTAAATTATTTACAGTAAACCAATTATGAACCTTAAGCATAGCGTCATTTACGTCGTCATGGTGCTGTGCCCGTCTATTAACTCTAAATATCAAGGAAGTATCATCAGCAAATAACACCATTTGTGGTTGATTTTTCAACAAATATTATTATTATGCCAAATTACAGCTTTCTAGTACTAAGACTCTGAGCTAAGCCGCGGAAAGACCGACAGACGGACATGACAATCTATAATAAGGGTTCCTAGTTGACTACAAAACCCTAAAAGTAAAGTCTTTGTGGTTAGAACTCATTACGAAATGGTTTACGACTATGACCATTCATCATTGTTGGAAATAAGTAATTGTCATTTATTTGCATATCACGAACAATACTATATTTATGTTACCCTTTTGTCCGGAGCAAAGCCAAAACTATTCACTACAAAACACCAATTAAATTAAACCAGCTCAATTAGTTAAATGACTAGAAAACAAAAACGCTTAGTAAACAAGCTATTTTCGCGCGCAAAAATAGTCGGCCATTTCCACGGATGACGTAAACAAAGCCGCCATATTGGAAAATGGTGGCTAATGAAAAGCGCGGCAAAAATAAGCCGGTGGTTTGTGTTTGCTAATTAATTGATTGAGTATTTTTTCATGTTTTTTAATTATGCAATTAAGGTCTTATTAATCTTAATATTTAGAGCTTAATATTACTAAACGATATTTATTGTTTTCATTTTCGTTTCAGATTTTATGATGCCCTATGAGCGGGAAAAAGGGAGGGGGGGCTCTTTTTTGATATTATTATTATTATTTATAAGTTTAGTACCTTTAAACTACATTCTGGTTAAGTTGTAAATAAAGTATCAAGTACTTATAATTGATTTGTTCTAACGCATGAATTATTTTAACATATTTAAAAAATTTGCACCCCACCCGCGCTCTCGGCACAGTATAAATATTAGTACTACCGTACAGTAGCGACACTCCCCGCCTCCCTCCGAAACACTACCTCACCTCCTCTCGGGTCGAACGTGCTCTCGAAATTGCTTTTTGTTCGATCGGCGCGTAGACACGCACACACGCACGTATTTGTTCAGTCTGTTATTTTGGTAGTAGTGTAGTGTATGTAATTAAATCGTTTCGTTTGTATGAAGTGTCGTAGGTGTGCCCGCGGGATCTCGAGTGAGGAACCTCCTCACAATTGCGCGTTCATCGCGGCATCAATGGCATTTTTAATGTCCTCTAGAGTTTGGACACTGTAGTAAGTGAGTCATTATCTGGTCAGAATCATCACCGCTCGACACTCGGTATGAAATGGATGGTCATCCATCCACAGACCGACCGCGGCAAGCGCAGCTTATCCATAACGGTATGATCCGTATAGGTAGCTTTCCCGTCGGTGGGATCTATTTTTTTTAATATTCTAATAGGCTTGCGTTTGACCGCAATTTAGCTGATCTTAAGTGATGATGCGGCCTAAGATGAAACACGCTTGCCTAGGATGAACCGATTCACTCGAGCTTTGAGGATACCCAGATTATACTTATCTGGGAACAGAGAGGCAGGCAGTGAATTCCACAGTCTGGCAGTTCGTGCAATAAATGTGAAATCAGAGCGCTTGGTTCGAGACCGTGGAACTTCAACCATATAGCGGTGACGCTTCGCCGTTTCTCTGCTCGTCCGATGATGGAATGGGGATGCGGGAATTAAATTGTGCAATTCCAAAGCGCACTCTCCGAAATGTACCCGATAAAAGACCGATAGGCTAGCAACGGTGCTGCGATGTTCTAGGTTCTGGAGCCTAGCCCTAACCAGGGAGTCGTTCCCCTACTTTGCTAGATTGTGTTTGCAGCGACCTACCTGGGTGAGCTGAGCAGTCTATTGAGTGTTTCCCATAGGCCACTGCAAATCACGACCGAGTGGCAGGTGTTCCTTGGATTGAACGAGGGTGGCGGTTGGTGATGTTCCTACTTACGTCTCACCATAGATGGTCGGTCCCTGGATGGCCTGTGTGCTATGCAGAAAGCTCTTCTGACTCGTAAGTCTACCCGGAGCTTTTCAATAATTGTTTTTCCCGTGTCCACTAACAATTGATTTAATTATCTTGTCTTACTTGCTGTTACCCGCGACTTCGCCGCGTGAATTTCGGTTATTATTTATTTATTCAAACTTTTTGCACAAAATGTAAAAAAAAACACTGTACAAAGGCGGACTTAATGACTATGTCTATGGCGGCTTAATGACTTGATGCCTATGCCTATTGTTATGGTTATGTGTAGGGTTAGAACCCTGATTCTTTTTCTAAAAATATAGCTTATGTTACTCCTGATAACATCAGCTATCTGCAGGTGAAAGTCCCGTCAAAATCGGGTCAGCCGTTTCGAAGATTAGCGGGAACAAACGGACAGACACACAAAAATGTTAAAAATAGATCTTCTGTTTGAGTACCGTGTAAACATATAAATGCATTCAATAAAAAGCTGTTATTACAATTTTAGCATTACAAACAGACACTTCAATTTTATGTATTTGTATAATTATATTAATAATTCCCATGCATATTGTCTAACCACCCCGAGCATCATATTATAACCTACAATTGTATTTGACAGTATCAATTGTTCAATGATGCTACTCGAGCCGACCTCTTTCAGAATACAGGGTGTTTTAATCCATACTTCCATACTTAATATTGTAAATGTGAAAGTAACTCTGTCTGTTACGCTTTCACGATGAAACAGCTGAACCGATTTTGATAAAATTTGGTATGAAAATGGCTTGAGCCCTGGGGAAGGACATAGGGTACTTTTTAATCAGCGACTTCGTCTGTATCCACTATAACCGACATTCACGCGGACGAAGTCGCGGGCAAAAGCTAGTAATATTATATTAACTAACTGTAAATACTACACTTTTCTACACACACTTTTATACACTTTTCTATTACTTTTTATATTTTTATAATAACTTAAGTATATTTTTTTTTGTAAAAGTTTAATCTATGAATAAAATCCAGACTCCCGAGACGAAGTGATTTTGTGATTTATTATGTAAAGTGAAAACTTTCTATCACAGATACTTGTTGTTAATATGTTGTTCGTAGTATAGGTACTTGCATATCAAATATGCATGATTTTTAGCAAATTGAAATAGTAAAAAGAAAAGAGAATTACTAAGAAAAACAGTAAGAAAAACTGAAACTAACAAAGGACGAATTTTATCAATAAATAATAAAATTATAATGTTTTTACTATCATGGCCATATGATACATCAAAGGGCGAATTTTATGAATAAAATAAATAATATTTTAATGTTTTTACTAACATATACACAAAGACTCAGTGACTAAATTACAGTTAAGGCAAATTATGAGCGTCAGAGTTGATCTCTGACGCTCATAATTTGACTAGGTAAAAAAAACTTAGGAAATAGGTATTGGGACTTGGGAGTTTACTTTAATTTGTATGTACTATTTAACGAAATAATGCATTACATTATAGACATAGTGCTACGAAAGATTTGCAATGAAAACTGAACGCCCTCAGCTCTTCTATTTATTGGTCAGATTTGCTCTTACATAAATAATCCAGTCTGTGTCGTGAAAACTAAAACAATCCTATTCTAATTCCTGCTATCATTCTTTCTATAACTAGGTCTAAAAGAGGATGAATGGATGTTTGTTACCTTTCACTCTTAAACAGCTGAACGGAATTCGCTGAAATTTGGCAGACATATAGATTTTGATTTACCTTAACACATGGGATAATTGTCTCAGTCATTGCATATTTTTATCAAGTTTTTGTATTTTAAGGGATATTTAGGACTTTTTCTTGATTTTGAAGCTAGTGTTATTTCATTTGAATCTAGAAATGTTAGATAAGTAGTCAATTTGATCGAAATGAAATACTACTCTTCTTTTGAAGTCAGTTTAAAATAGTAGATAGTAGTTAAGACATAGCCAATGGAATTTAAATTTTCATTTATTTATTTTGTATTTGACAAAATCCATCTCTTCTTTTAAAGTCGGTTAAAAATAGCCATCACAGTGCTCATACCCAATGACATTAGAATAACATTATTTTTTAATTTTGAACCTAAAATTTAAACACCCTGTATTCACTCGCATATTCTGCGACAACACTCGAGACTATTAACTCGATCACATAGTTCCATACATTACAAACCACTCGATGTTTACAATTGTAACGATTACGATAATGGATCGAGATTAAACCGATTACCGATTATATCGGGTGCTGGTATCGAATTAACTAAGCTTATTGTAAGAGGAGCTTGTTTACTTGAGAAAGGGTACTCTAAATATTAGTTGTTGTTTGTTCGTTTAATTATAGGCTGAGCCTGCTTATGTACTTAGATCTGAACTATTTCTAATGTTTATAAAAAAATACCTTCTATAATATAATAATAATAATAATATGTGGGGACATTTTCACACACGGCCATCTGACCCCAAACTAGGGAGACCCTGTACTATGGGTGTCAGACAGCTGATATACATACATACACAAATAGGTATTTCTATAGGTCAAAGGCGTCTCTCAAGCGTAGAAGGCATAAGAAGCACCTATTGAAATCTATACTAATATTATAACTGCGAAAGTCTGTTCCGCTTTCGCGTTAAAACGGTTGAACCGATTTTCATGAAATTTGGTTGAACTCTGGGAAAGGACGTAGGCTACTTTTTAATCCGCGACTTTTTAATTCGCGGCGTTTCAAACCTTCAACCTACCTGATAAGTGGGGGTGTTTTAACCCGAAGTCATCACGATAGGTCGTCCTACCACACACCATCATGATTATTTCATAATGCGTTTAGGATCTTATCCATAGAGACCTACCTACGTTTTTTAACGAGCAACTAGCTTCAACTTTCTGACTAACTGACCGACTCCTTGACAATTCAAAAGTGCCTGTAAATGGTTTAATTGAAATAAATGCTTTGACTTTGATGTTGATGGGGTTGCCCCGTTTCTGTAGAGCGTCAGGGATGTTTGCTGAAGTTCGAGTTGATAGTTTTTATGCAACGATGAGAAAACGATGCGCTTCCCTGGTGCACCGGGTGCGGGCCAGCCCCAACATTATTCTGCGCTATGTGGCTAGTAGGCTCGAGTGTTTATATTTGAGTCGCTGCTGCAAGCTTTCCACCACGGTGTTACGCGTGTGGCAGTGATTCACATATATTCAGGTTCACATACATAAAGAATAAGAATACTAACATAGGGGGTAAGGAGTATTGTTACTAACACACTTGAGTTTTTGTTACTTTTTAAATAAATTTATTGTGTATTTATTTATTTATACTTCATGCACAAAGGTACAAAGGCGGACTTAATGCCTTAGGCATTCTCTACCAGTCAACCAAGGGTGGTGAAGAGATAACATGGCAGGTGCATATGAAAAAAAAAAATTATTAAAAAAGTTAAAAAGATATAAACTTACGAATATATAAACTACACATACATAATTAAATGTTTGGTATATAACATACCTATATAAAATATATATAATATATATCTTATATATATAAATATAAATAAAGGAACAAAGTATTATGAGATGACTCTGCTTATTTGTGGTGAAAATAAGTTCGCAATTTTCGCTCATTATTATTTAGCCTGGAACTGTCCCATTCAACATCTCACAAAATCTCATTGCGGTATATCATAAGTCAAGCAGAGGAATCTTCCAAATATACGAAGCAATGTATTGCCCGCGAGTTCGTCCGTCGGAATTTCCGTTATTGTTGGGTTTTTTTTCTGCGCAAAATTCATTTTTCTTTTCTAAAATACTAGTTGCATATGTTACTCCTGATAACATCAGCTATCTATCTGCCAGTGGGTCCCGTCAAAATCAGACCAGCCATTTCGGAGATAAGGCGGATCAAACAGACAAAAATTAAAAAAGAAATGTTTTTGGTTATTAGTACCGTGTAAACATTTAAATACATTCAGTAAAAAGCTGTTATTTTCATATTACAAACAGACACTTCAATTTTATTTATTTGTATGTATGTATTATAGTGATTGAACATTAGAGCATTATTTCAAGCAAAATCGTTCTCAACCAACATAATATAACAGAAAGGGCCCCACATCAAAACGCAGGCCATTTTCACCGAAAGGCCACCCGATACAGTAAATTTATGTGTTTATAGACGGCTATCAACGGCTATCTGCGGCTAATCGGCTATTATACGTGTTTGTCTAGGCTGAACAAACTTTACAAGTAATTTAGGTCCCCTATTCGTGTAACACTGGCCTTTCCTAGAGTTTAGTCATGTTAGTCATTTTATTTATGTACTAGCACTTTGCCGCGACTTCGTCGACCCGCGAGTTTTCTCAAGGATCCCTAATTTTTTCAATTGATAAATACCTATATTTTATTGACATACCCCAGAGCTGGGCAAAATACATGCTTTGCTTTAATTAAAATACAAATTACAAAATACTATCTCGCACGTATTTAAAATACGAATTACAAAATATTTTTAAGTCGTGTATTTGAAATATATAAAATTCAAAATACAGTATTTTAACTATTTGTATTTTAAGTACAAAATACATAATTATAAGTTACTACAGGTGCGGTGCAGTGTTGCCAACTTTAAAGATTGACATATTTAGCAGTAGCCATTTTGCTTACGAAAGCTATCGGGCGCTATTTTTGCTGAACGCACCCATTATTAAGATCGGTAAGTGTATTTATGTTCAAATGTATTTTGAAGCCATACGTATTTGAAATACTAACTACAAAATACCTCAGCGTCAGGTATTTGAAATACCAATTACAAATTACATTTTTAAGAAGTAATTGAAATACAAATACGTATTCGTATTTCAATTACGAATTTGAATTAGTTTAAATACTGCCCAACCCTGCGTTTAATAAAATAATAATTCTTTATTTCAGACTACTAGTCCACTTTAGCCTAAAGAGCGCCCATCTCCATTGAACGAACTTCGACGCGGGCGTGATTGAAATTTTTTTTGTTTCAACCAACGCAAAGCTCGAAAACAAACGAGTGAGTGAGAACGCGATAACATCACAGGAAAATTGGCGAGCCAATTCCAGGACATACGTGTTTTAGAAAAAGCCTTACTAGTTTTTGGTAATATTGTTTGTAATTTAGAATCTCCATTACATGTGCAAGGTTTCTATGAAAATGTTTTTTTACTTTTTCAATGCATGAGTGCATTATGACCGGCCAAAATTCAGATAAAATTGTGCAAAAATGCTGATTTTCGGACGTGTTTACTAAGTTTGTTTCTCAAAAAAGTTTATTTTTGGCTTCATACAAACCTAGATTTAAATAAACCACAAGATACCTGTGTGTTAAAAATATTTGGAAAATAATTTGTTATAACACCGTAATCGCGTACGAGCGTTTGTATGGGAAATATGACGTCAGGTGGCGCACTTTGTGTTATCATCTGACATTATGCTGAGCTGAGGCCCTTTTTCTTTATTTCTAATGGTGAAAGAATTTTTAAAATCGGTCGAGAAGATTTTGAATTAAATCGTAACAAACAAACAAAGAAATCTTTCCTCTTTATTATATTAGTTTTCGGTTAGACTAGCAGATTTCGTCCGTGTAAATTAAATTACGTGTACCTACGTATTTTTTTATAATAAAATATAACCTATAGCATTTCGGGATAACGTAGCCTCCAATTAGCAAAAGAATTTTCGAAATCGGATCAGTAGTTTTGAAGATTGGGGCGTTTAAACAAACACAAACTCTTCAGCTTAGATTAGTATAGATAACTGATTAAGGCTGGTGATAGGTCTTTTTTGTAGCCTGAACTGAAACCGTCTCACTACAAAATAAGTCTTGTACTCACTTATTGTAGTTTGAACTGTATTACAACTAGGGTAAAGTTTTTGACCATCTTTTGACGCGATTGGACATGTAATTATTTGAATCTTAAGTCAAAAATATTCTTTGCTCAAACGACAGACCACGTACAAAACCGCACTACACACGCTCAATAAAACAATATGTTATGCTCAACAGAAAATCTGAACAAAATCAATAGCTAGGTAGTACATATCTTAGCAACGCCCTTAACATTCAGGGTTCCTTGCGAAATAAAACAAATCCCTCCGTAAAAAATTATAATGTACGTAATTGTATCTGAGGCCGCACCTGTCACAGACGTGGACGAGACAATCTTGATACTTGAGTGGGGTTTTATACTTCAAATTATTGTGGAGTCAGGATTGAATTTTGTATTACCTTGAATGTGTTTTTATTTCGTAGTAGATTTATTGTCAAAACTTGGGTTGAAGCTGGCTCTATCAAGATCTGCAGCAGCGGGTTAGACGTAATTAAAATACATAGTATCTACATTGGCAACACCTGCCTTACAGTCTTTTTAGTTCTGATAATGATGGTGGCGATGTCAAAGTCAAAGTCAAAGTCAAATCATTTATTTCAATTAGACCATTAAAAAGGCACTTTTGAACGTCATAATAAAAAAATATAAAGTTGATTCTAGTTGATGGTAACTCTACCATCGGTGTTGGTTATATGAGACAGGTATGGGCGATTTGCCATAGTGGGTAAAAGGGTTGCCTTTGTTCACATAGGCCAAAACAAAAAAAAATGGTATTCAAGGACAATTTTCTATATAATACATAGCTAAAACTCTTAAGGCATTGTCTATGTCTAATTCACGGTAAATTTCTCAGTTTTCATATCAAAATATTCCCACTTACTTTATTGTTTATTTAGATCAAAAGCTCATACTTTACTACAAAAGCAGATACTTTGAATAACAGCCAATCGAGAAACTCTTCAGCGTTAGTTTCATTTGTAAAATTAACCTCTGAGTAGAACAGACCCACACGGTTCGTTAATCAAGTAAAGAGCTCGTTCCGACCCGACTTCACCCGACCCGTCAATTTTGCACGCTTCAACACACTTTCTGGAAGAATTTATAACAATAATATACGTTTCTCATTTTAGATAGGTATAGGAATTACGAAAGAAAGGTCAGATTATTTTTGTAAATTATTTCTACTGTGTTGATATTAATCGACGATGTGGCCTAAGTATCACTGCTGCCACACTAGGCTGAAATAATTAAACTTCACTTGCATATGCTTCGTCTCAGTGTTATTCTTGTCATTATTGCACAAATATAAAAATACAAGTGCAAAATAGAGACGGGACCATAGCTAAGTCAAAGTCCATGCTGTGGTGGTAATTCAGAGAGGTACCCGAACCCTAACCAAGACTCAAGCATTACATGAAACTATACAGGTAATTTGATTTGTTCAAACTTGAAACGCTTAACACAAAAAAAGCTAAGACACCTTTATTAAATCTCTACAGCAGGACATTATAAAACAAAAAACTAAGTTCACTATAAACAAAATCCAACTAAGTAACACATTTAATAACCAAGTAAAGTGACTTGTTATTTAATATTTTTATGGCATATATCGTAAAGTACCAAGAAGGTGGGTCGGCGTAGTGTCCGTTGCGCTCAGGTGTGTTATAAAGACGTTTTTCTTGTCTCAGGTCCCGCGGTGCCATTGGTGCATAGGGATGGGACACTGTCTCGTTTTTTATCGATATATTTTTGTCTTATCTGATTTTCATTAATATTTTGAGACTGATTAGTAATTTAGTAGACAAATAGAGACTATAAGTATATTGGTTAAGTAGTAAAGTAAACCAAATATTGTGCAATTTTATGATCTATATCTTGGTTAAAGTTAATTATTACTTTTTTTTAATATGAATTGAATTGATTTCTTTAATAATACCACAAGACAGCCTATGGCACTCGTCAAAATGCGGCTTATTAACAGTGCAAAAAATTTGGAAATCATAATATAAATACTTGTATAGATTTCCTGTCACAAAGCAACAAACAATTTACCTCTTTTTATTATTATAGATGTGTGTAATAAAATCGAGCTCATCGTAAAAACAGTAAACGATAAGATTAACATAACCCCAATGACGTTGGAATAATTCCAGTAATTGTTGTATTGGTCATTACTAGCAATATTGGAAATATATAATACATAACGAGAATGAGGCTAATTCTGATTACTTCCCGATATGATTGTTATTTTAGTACGTACCAGTAAAATGCTTTTATTTATAGCAATTGTTATTTAATTATGTTTACTCTATATGTCATTATGGATCAGTTATTAAGGAGCTCATCTTTCATGTACGAGGTTGAGGGTTCTCAACCGGGCACGAGCAATTACCAAAGTGACTTTTTCAATATCATAAATTACTTTCTAAGTTAATCTTGAACTTCACTGACATCAGTGAATGAAAACATCGTAACTGAACTTATAATTAATATAAGTCTGAAACGCCAATCCACCTTAAGCAAGCGTGTTTATCAATGCTCGTGCCTTCTCTGTGTCAGAAGAGGCCTTTGCCAGTGGAACAATAATTGGCTGGTTATTTTATTATTTTTTACTACTATACACTATACAACTAATATAACAATAAAACTGAAACAAAATGACATCAAAAAACGATACCGCATCGCCGCCAACTGGAAATGTGATCAAGGGACTGGGGGGTATTTCAGGAGGTTTTAACCTTAAACGCCTCGAAAATATAGTTACAAGCAAAGTACTTTGGCCGTTTGAGATTATCAGCAGCAGCAGCAGCAATAATAAACTTATTATTTCAATTGTACGAACAGTTTTTGCAAAATCACTGCGTATTTTAAACCATCTGAATGTGTGAATTGTCCCCACATATTATTATTATTATTTGCGAAAACTTGCACGTTTCTTAGCTTTTGGCTAGTTTTAAGCTACATCAACGGGCCCAAGCCAAGTCAATGTAGCGTGTGGTGAATTTTTACGTTAAAGATGGGTGATGTGAAGAGACGTCGTTTTCGACATTTTGCATGATTATTATTATTATCTGTCTCTCGTCTCCATGAGATGAGTGAAGATGTAACTTCAGTCTATGTCGTTATCACCTAGCTCAATAGTTTACATTTTTAAAGCACTTGAATTAAAGTTCTCAATCCGTTCATGTCCATTCGAGAGAAGAACCAACGGTCTTAATCGAGTCTATAGATATCAAATAAACATAAGTCTATAATCACCAATTCATTTTAAGCAAGTATGGTGACGAGAAGATGCCTTTGCTCTGTAGTGGAACAATATATGCCCGTAATATTTCTATCGATATCGATAAACCCCTAGCCCATCCCTAATCATAAAATATCAGTCAAAGTATGACAAATATTGTTTTACTACACAACGGGATAGTCAGGACAGCCCAGCATACCAGCTGCTCAGATTTAAAACGTATCTCAAGAAATAGCTTACTTATGTACATGTTTCTTATTGATATCTTAAGCATTTACCTATTTGTAAAATAAAATGAATAAATTTGTGCTTTTATAGTAGATATTATGGAAAGAGGTTGTGTTGTTATTGTTATGTTTATGCAAAGAGAATTCAGATGGTTAGTAAAATGGATTAAGGTTTAAAAAAGAGTATGCTTTACTGGATGGACGTACCAGAGAATGGGCAGCAGCGTTCTCTGTGCATTTGTAACAACCATAGTGCGATCGCCAACCCGCCTGCCAAGCGTGGCGATTATGGCAAAACTCCCCCTTGGGGGAGGCCTATGTCCAGCAGTCTTTCGGCTGAAATGATGATGATGATGATGATGCTTTACTGAAAATGAAAAAAACCGAACTAGTGCGAGTCGGACTCGAAGGGTTCCGTATAAAAATAATGCAATAAACGGCGGAAAAATCACGTTTCTTGTTTTTTTAAGATCGCGTATTCGATGTAGCACAACTCAAAATCAAAACGATTGCTGGAACGGTGTAGCAGCATTGACACACACTAGTACAATGCAATGGTCTGTTTGTGTGCGTGAGAAAAAAAAAACGAACGAATCATTGAAATTGATCGGCTAACGAAAGCACGCGAGGTTTTACTGTTTTAGTGTTTTTAAAATAATTGTCTAAAATAAATGAGTTCGGAACAAGGAACTGAAAAAAAGCGGCCAAGTGCGAGTCGGACTCGCCCATGAAGGGTTCCGTAGCAGCAAATAACATAATCTAAAAGTTCTTGTAGTTCGTTGTAACTTTGATCGATGTTTTAATAGTAAATTGCGGTTTACGATTTATGACGTATTAAAAAAAAAACTACTTACCAGATCTCGTTCAAACCAATTTTCGGTGGAAGTTTACATGGTAAAGTACTATCGCGGACTTTCCCGCCTGCTCAGTTAAAAAAAAATTCCCTTGGCGCCTGCGAAGTCAACGGGGCGGGGTAGAGAGCGCTTCCATCTTTTGAGTGCAAGCAAAAATGAACTTAGTGGTGGTCAGGCGAGTGTGACCACGATAGTACATCATATATTTTTTTAGTTTTATCATTGTTTTATTTTAGAAGTTACAGAGGGGGGGGGGGGGTGGCACATTTTACCACTTTGGAAGTGTCTCTCGCGCAAACTATTCAATTTAGAAAAAAATGATTTTAGAAACCTCAATATCATTTTTGAAGGCCTAAGTATTTATTGATAACCCACAAGTATGGGAATGATGAAAAAAAAATTTTTGAGTCTCTGGAGGAACCCCAAAAATTTATTGTTTTTTTTTTCAATTTTTGTGTGAAAATCTTAATACCGTTCACAGAATACATCTACTTACCAAGTTTCAACAGTATAGTTCTTATAGTTTCGGAAAAAGTGGCTGTGACATACGGACGGACAGTCAGACAGACATGACGAATCAATAAGGGTTCCGTTTTTTGCCATTTGACTACGGAACCCTAAAAATTAGTACATTGAGCTTTTGCTCAAAGTCAAAAATATTTATTTTATGAAAATGTATTTCATATAATATAAAATAAAGGTATTTCTTTATTTTCATGAAATAAATTAAATATATCAGTTATGTTTTTATTCAAATACTGGTGAAAAAAAAATTGTTAAAATGAAGCGATTTAAATGTATTTTTAAAATTTTGTTTTTAATATCTAATAGTAATCTTTTCGTAATGTTGGCTCTGTATTGTACTTTGAGACTAATAGTAATAGTAATAGTAAATTTATTTTCTCATCACAAATGACGAATGATGTGTGTAGACTGTATATACTGTTGTAAAAATGCGTAAATCATAATATTTTGGCATACTGTAAAGGTTGTATTCGTCCTGAAAGTTAACTTTGACGTCTATTTCCGTAAAACGCTATGTAGGGAATGTCTTCGGTTGAAAAAACCATCATTAAAAATTGTACTTTTACTCTGTAGTTCACCAAATTAGGACTAAATCTTTCTAAAACCGTAATTTTCTTTGAATAATCTGCTCTGAGAAAAACGCGACAACATGAAGTTTTCGTTACGAATCGAATACACGCTCTCTTAAAGACTGGTTCAAATGTTACTTTACGGGATCGCCGTAGACCACGAAAGAGCCATCTCTTAAAAACCATCCAAACCATTCAAAACCATTCAAACCGTCCCGCCGTATATCGGGACGATTTGGATGGTTTCCTTAAGAATTGGCAAGTCATTGCGAAAGGAATAGAGGTAGGCCTTTGCTTTGCAGTGGGACAATACGGGCTAAATATAATAATATATAATTATTGAGACATTAAAGCCTAACTTTTTACCCACCTGAAATAACCTCGTCACTCCCCTTGTCCAATTTACCAAAAATACCCATCGGTCCGTGAAGTTTATCCACAGAAGTGACAGAAAAAACAAAGAACAAAAAAGTTACCTGTATCGGAGCGAAGTCCTAAAATAGGGCAACACTTCCAACACTAAGTGCCGGCCGAAACGTCAAGTAGAATTTGTCACCTTGCAACCCTATCTATCTTTTTGGATCAAACACTTGGGCATGCTGAATAAATATCGTATTTCTAAGAAAACACCCCAATTGTTAAGACTCTAATGGTGGACGAATTGTATAAACAACTTAATTTAACTTGAAAACTTGGTATCCCTTACAATTGTAACTTTAAGTAAAGGTGAGCGCGTACTGGGTTGCCAAAGATTGTAGGTTTCGAGAGATTGGCTGTTTGTCTGTCTGTATATTCGACAATCTTCCATGCCATAACTAACATCCTCTCTACTACTATTATAAACGTGGTTTGTGAGGATGGATGGATTTTTTGTTTTTTTTTTTTAACTTTGTCCTGCACAAGGAATGTCTCCTGTGTCATGGGTGCGTTATACAAACATATAAACTCACACACATAAATAACCAGACCTGGAACAACTATCTGTAAGCTATACAAATATATGCTCCGCGCGGGGATCAAATTCACGACACGCAGCGCGGCAGCCTATCGCTGAGCCACTGCGCCAACCAGTGTTTGTTACTCTTTGACGCTGGAGCTGAAATTAGGCACCCATATTCGATTGATCTACCTTAACACGTTGGATTGTTTTTGTCGCATATTTGTGTTCCCGTCGAATACATTAGGACTTTGGCTCAATTTGAAAGTCTAAGCAAGACAGGGACTATGACTATGACTAACTTTCGAATTAGTTAGAAGCGCAGAAGCTAGAGTTACATTATTGAAACTCAAAAAAAGTTGCGTTTTCCTCCATTTTAGGCAAGTTTTAAACACTCGCTGAGATGAAATTGCGAAAAATGACAATTTTTAAAGGCAATCATAGGTCTTCATGTAATCGAAACATTACATTTTCCAGACGGCAGCCTGTCGAATAGCCTGTCTAGACTTTCAACATTCTAGGCAGCAAATAATCGTTTAATCGAACAAAAAAACGTGTGCAAACAAGAGCCCCTAAAGTAAAAGTAATATCATAATATATATCGTAATATAGCAGCTAAAAATTCCATATATTTAAACACTTACATTTTAAGAAAAGACTTTAAATACAAAGGTCTCTTTACCATCGCCGTACGCACTCTCCCTTAAACTAATGGGCGAAAGGGCCGTCTTTGTAATTCGCAGACATTTTGTCGATAAAATAATTTGATGGCCGTTATAAACAGTTGACAATTAGGTGGAGATGTTTCACAGAATTTGAATGGGTTGAGAGGCGAATTGTTACTTTGCTTATTTAAAAACGCAAGATGGGACCGCAGATATCTTTCGGATAGGATTCGATCGCGGCAGACAAGAATGTACCTTGCATTAAGTTACACAAAGTACATTCTCACACAGGCAGCTTACTTGCAACTACACAAACATATTAAAAAAAAAAAAATGTTGTGGGTGTGCTGAGTACTCAATTCTTTTAACCTTAAAAAACTTGTAACCGTTAACTTGTAACCTTAAAAAACTATTACGCAAGTATATAATAAAAATAAAAATCTATTTTTTTTATTTCGTTATTTATGTGCAATATTTACACGAATAATAAAAAAAGGAAAACTAACTAAACTAAAAAACTAATACAATAAGCCATCAAAAATTTTTTGCCATTGCCCTCATCTGGGTATGTGCCCAAGAGATTGGCGTCATTGCCACGTTGGATGGCAATGCTTAACTAGCTCTTGGGTCACGGGAAGTTTCAACCAACCTTTTGGACATATCCTTAAAAAGAGGTTGAGCTCTCGGACCCCACGACCCGAGAGTCTCAACCCCCAACGGCTCTAAAATAAAACTACCAAGGATACTATACTTTCGCCGTTTGAGGTTTTCTGCAGCCGTAGCAGCAGCATCCAGCACAACACGCTGAACTAGGATGATGGGATGGCGCAAGAGTAACGACGCACGTAGTTTCATAATAAAAATTAAAATTGGGAGTGTACCTTTTTTTGTCTTTGTATCTTGCCAGCCTGCGTCTTTTCAACAGACTTCAAAAAGAAGAAGGTTCTCAATTCGCATGTATGTTGTATTTTTTTTTCTACTTTTTTTTGTATATTTGTTACGCGATTTCTGCGGCAAATGAAAAGCGATTTTGAAAATTCTTGTGTTGATGGATAGGGTATGCCTCAAGGGTGGCCTCCATATAAATTTTATCGAAATTAATTCAGCACTTTTTAAAAAAATCGACAGAAAGCAAAAAAAATATGTTGCATACAGTTGTTATGTTCTCCAACCTTGTACTTTCAATCTTTGTCTTGACTGTGTTGCCGTTTCTTAATGGATTTGGATGATAAGGAAGTACTAAAAAGCGAAAAATAAAAAGCTTTTTTACAAAAAAGACAACCGCCTTCAAAATCTAAAAACTGATAAATAACTTTAGCACATATCACACATGACTTTAGTTTCGGAAGTCGGTGGCAATACAAAACATCAAACAGAACAAAGCCACCGACTTCCGAAACTAAAATCATGTGTGTTATGTGCTAAAGTTATTTATCACTTTTTAGATTTTGAAGCCGGTTGTCTTTTTTGTAAAAAAGCTTTTTCTGCGTAGACTTAGAATGCTTATGTCCAAAATTAATTCACGGGAAAAATGCAAAATTTCAGGTAATTTCGTTCAACTAACCATCCATTTATTCTCACAGTAGAAAATGTATAAGTGTGGATTTTCTGAGTATACAAGCTAGACTAATCAACTCAGCGAGGATCATACGAAGGTCAGAGCAGGTCATATTTATAAAGACATGAACTGCGTCAAAGGTATGTTAAAAAGAGCACTATATTTTGATATCAAAGACAACTGCTTATCATATACCTTTGTGCCAAATGGACAGACAATACGTCCAGATTGAATGGCAAAGTACAGTTTACATGTTAACTTCACGCCTTTTACTCCTGACGAGGGTAGATAGAAGACTGTTTATGCCGCAAGGTATGTCATACAAGATTTCAAGACTAAAATATTGGAAACTAGCTTTTGGCCGCGACTTCGTCCGCGTGAATGTCGGTTATCGCGGATATAAAAAGCCTATGTCCTTCCCCAGGGTTGAAGCTATCTTCATGCCAAATTTCATTAAAATCGGTTCAGCTGTTTCATAGTGAAAGCGTAACAGACAGAGTTACTGTCGCATTTATAATATTAGGATAGAAGTATGGATTATAATGTTAGTATGGATTGATGAACCAATTTTGGTGAAACTTGAAATTCTAACTCGATCTTTTATTTTTTGCATTCCACAATGTTTCTAGGTGTTTACACACAGTGGTTTAAATCTAGGCACAAATGTAAATCCTGTAAGTTACTAACATAGGCATAAGGTACAATTTACATTATGTAATATAGTCATGTATGAACTAAACAGATACTAAGGTCCGCTTGCACCAGACTAGGTTGTCTTTTAAACCAAAGTTACGTACGATATAAATTACGTATGATATTTATTTATTTATAACCTTTTTCAGACATAAGTATACATTTTTTTTTACATATAAAGCTTTATTTTTATTCTGTGTGCCCTTTGGCAAAGACCTCCTCCAACACTTTCCAATTTTCTCTCTCCCTAGCCTAGTCCAGGTTTTTCCATCGGTTTAAACCACATCATCTTCCCATCTTCTGAACGGTTTCCCCTTTTTTCTCTTTCCCTCTCTTGGGTATCACAACGTTAGTACTTTGTTCCATTTCTCTTCTCCTCTAATTACATGGCCATCCCATTTAGTGTTCTTACGTATGATATATAATATTGTAAATTAACCTCGTGTTAGCAGGCCATGGTGTAAGTGGGCCTTAGACAGCAGAATTTGAAACTGTTAAAACTAGTCTCACAAATTCCAAAATTCATCCGTTTTCGAGTCCTTTTCATTGGTATATCCATCGCCGAACTCTTCATCAAACGTCAGCGTCGGAATGAAACGTCATCCGATGCAAACGTCCGACAGATCGGACGACTGATCGAGTGACGTGGACAAATTGCTTCGGGGCTCTCAAGCTGTTAGGATGACAGCGTGACCGGTGGATGTTTTTGGATGATTTACAAATTGTAGGTGGTTTCACTTTTGTCTCTGGGTTTTGAAAGGTAGGTTTGAAAGTACTTATTTAAGGGCCAAATCTACTAATGAAAAACGTTCAAAATGTAGTCTCAATTTCATTTCAGCGACAGTTAATATCAAAATCTTGCCAAAAATGTAGGTAACAAATATAGGTGTTTTTGGCAGATTAAAAGGTCCCTAAAAGTTTAATAGTCTTTTCATATTTTTTTAAGTCATTTGAAAACTAGCGACCCGCCCCGGCTTCGCATGGGTAGCAGGCCATAGCCTCTCATCTACATAATTATCTCGTAGTAGCCATGATTTTTTCCGCCACCTTCAACAATTATCGTCATAATATTTCAGTCAATTCGCCATAACAAATTATACACTTACAACCTGCTTCAAAGAAGCAAAGAAGCATGCAGATAAAGCAACCTTTCGTCGGCATTTACAGAGAAATTACATCTGAAAGATTTTTTTAGTAATCTACATGATAATATGATACGTAATTTGGTTTAGCCACAATTTTTCTATCGGTATCACTTAATAAGAAAAAAAATGTTAAATCACCTCCAAATCATTCGAGATGAAACCATTTTACTCCATAATTTCTTATCAATAGAGTATAAAAAAATAGCTACTGCTTTAATACAAAGGAAAATGATTTGGTTTTGTTACTTTTTACAAGTATGTATTATTTTTATTACAATAAATTAAAAATGCGTCCGATTAAAGACTGCGTCTACATCACCCCCGCACTCGTCCACAAATTTAGTACGGGCCAAATGCTCAAGGTTATTGGCATGTATTCAAGCCTTAATTTTGTCTATTGGCGTAAACCGCATGAAAATCCGTTGAGCAGTATTTGAGTTAATCGAGAACAGACAGGCAGACAGACGCGGTAGGGGACTTTGTTTTATAATATGTAGTGATAGTGAGTCCGAGTGAGGTTACCAACTTGAACCCATTACATATAACCCCAGCTAACATAAAAATATAATTACGACGCCCACATCATTAATAGTTCATAAAAAACATTATTTTAATTACAATAATAACTTTATCTTCATATCGAAACATATGTCACGTTTGAAAAATGTCGTATGTCGCTAAAATACAAACTCATTTGTTTAATCATTTATTTGGGCTATTAAATAGACATTATGTATATCAAGGGGCTCTTTTTTAAATTGACAAAATGGCTGTCCACTTATGGAGGGTGGTAAATTAACTGTAAATACCTTTTTTTTTAGGCAACATTTTTATTGGACTGACAGTGTTACCTGTAGGCCTTAGCCAGGTTACAAACGTTTCGTATCGTTACCCTTTCTACAATAATTAACGCCTCGTCGTAATCCATTTTCGGTTTTAAATCACGTGACTTATCGTTGGTATGACGTCATTCCCATACATTTGATCAGTTTTCTATTATCGATTGTACTTAGATTGTCAATTTGGCTAAGTCTGCTGAACCTTCTTAAGAAGAAGAGGAAGAGAAGTAAGGTAATATAGGGAACTGATAATAAGTTGGTTTGGTAAGATCAACGATTTACTCAATGGTAAGCACTCAAAAACCAGCCAAGCTTAAGTGGGTCTGACCCGGTCACATCTGCCGCATGTCCTATGAATTAACGGCTAAAACAATCACAATGTGAGTCCCGGAATACGTCCAGCGACATCGTGGTAGACCCAGGCGAAGATGGCGGGATAAGCTTGACGTAAGCGTCAAGTTTATCCCGACAAGGGATTGCTCCACACTAGCTCTAGACAGAGAGGGTTGAAAGGCCTTAATGAATTTAGATGAAGTTGTCAATCCCTTAGCCGTGTGGTGCCGGTCGCGAATAGCACTACCCTATTTCTACCCGTGGTACCCGTAGAAGACGACAGAAGGAAATTAACCAGAGGATGGGCAGCTGCGTCCTTCTGAGTACCATAACCATCGCCAACATGCATCGGACAAGCATGGCGATTACGGCTGAACCCCACCTTAGGAGAGACCTATGCTCAGCAGTGGGCGTCTAAAGGTTGAAATGATGATGATGACAACCGCTAGCTTTAAGATGACACGACAGCACATCTCAACCTCACTTCAGCTAACTCACCGAAAGGGGGGATTTTTACAGAACAGTAGTGCGTGTACTCTCTCTCCCTAAACCATAGACACAAATTAAATAGCGTACTGGTTAATAATATTAGCCCACTAATGTCCCACTGCTGGGCAAAGGCCTCTTCTCATACAGAGAAAGCATGAACAACGATCACTACGCTTGTTCAAGGCAGATTGGCGGATTCAGACTATAACTTAGATTATTGATGCTAAACCAAGAATGAAAGAGAGCCAGAGCGTTACTACTTAGGGTATCTACATCTTTAGCGGTTATAATAGCATTTGTATCATCAGCGAAAAAGAACAAGTTCAGTGTCATTTAGTTTCAGCATGTAGTTAATTAAATCATTATTAACAAGATGAAAAAGATTGGCCCTAATATTGAACCTTGCGGCACTCCTTGTTTTATTAGTTTAAGTCCTGATTTGTAAACATTTTCACAATTTCCTTCTCTCACTTTCATTTCTACGTACTGCTTTCGATTTTCTAAGTAAGATTTAAACAGGCATAGAACTGGTCCTCTTACTCCATAATGTTCCATTTTTTCTAACAGTAGCTTGTGATTAACTGTATCAAAAGCAGAACTTAGATCCACGACTTTTAATTTATCATTAATACCGTTAACTACTTGCTCCATTAGCGTATTAATCGCGTCATTTGTTCCCACATTTTTCTGATAGCCCAATTGTCTATGGTTAAGAATATTATAACAGTTTAAATGTCTTAGAAGTCTTATTTTGAGGATTATTTCAAAAAATTTCGCAATTATTGTAACAAGGAAATCGGTCTGTAATTATTGGGATCTAATTTGCAACTACTAGCACGTCGCCGCGATTACGCCCGCGTGTATTTCTTACAGATCCCATTTTGATAATAAAATAAAGCCTATAGTACTGAAGGATAATTTTTACCTTCTTATTAGCGAAAGAATTTGCATAATCGGACCAGCAGTGCCGGAGAAATAGCCCAAAACAACACAAACTTAAATTTAATGTATAATATTTAACGGCACGACTGGCGCAGTGTAATATGTATGTATTAAAAATGATTTGTGTATGTATATCAGCTGTCTGACATCCATAGTACAGGGTCTCCCTAGTTTGGGGTCAGATGGCCATGTGTGAAAAGACCCCACATAAAAAAAAATGTAGTAATAAGTTCAGGTTCCTTCACGATGCCATGGTTTCCTTCATCGACGTCAGTGACCCTGTTGATCAGTCTAATAAATTATCCTCTTCTATTTAATATCGCTTAGCTTCCTGCCCACCCCGTGTACGAAAACCGTGAAGATAGCAATACATTCCTGTTTGCATCACGGGGTGTGTAATAATATAAATAACGGAATATCCCCCTACGTCTCTGTGTGTGATGGTATGTGATCACAGATGAGGGGTAATGACGGACTATAGGCAGGTGACTGGAAGGTGCTTCAGAAACAAGGTGTTTATTAAAAAAAACATAGGACAATGTTTTTTTAATTATTTCGTACTAGCTGATGCCCGCGGCTTCGCCCGCTTGACAAATTAGACTAAAACCTTCCTCTTGAATCACTCTATCTATTCAAAAAACTCGCCTCGAAATCCGTTGCGTAGTTTTAAAGATCTAAGCATACATAAGGATAGACAGACGCGGCGGGGGACTTTCTTTTATAATATGTAGTGATAGTGAAGGTTCAAAATGATAATAATAATGATACTTTACTGAAAACAACGTAAGTGCACATTGACATTGAATGGCAATGCTAATTCTTTGACCCAAAAAAGGTCAGCCCTCTGGTCACGTGAAAAGTCGACCAGCCGCTTAGCAATGTCCCTAAAAACAAGGTAAGCCTTCAGACCCCATAGCTCTTGTGTTTCAACCCCAAACGGCTCAAACATGTCATGAAGTTTGTTATATTTACTCTTTTTGAGGTTTTCGGCACCTGCTGCGGCCGCCCTAGCGCAACACGTCGGGCGAAAGGGTGTCGACACAATTGGCATCCCATCAAAGGCCTACCCAACTTCCACTACATTATAAGCTGAACTGTTAATTAGGAGACACAGTAGTTTAACAATGACAAACGACCAATATTTGGCTTCTGGACATTAAAAGAGTTAAAGTATTTTTTTTTATGTTATAGAGGCCATTACTCAATTTTTTTTTGCCAAGGTAGAGAAGTACCTACTTTACCAAGAAGATAATTACTAAATCATAAACCAGCACATTGCACTGACGTTGTCATGATTGCCGTGTATTTTGTTTGCTTGGGCAACTCACCCTTATGGTCATTCCATCTGGGCCTCAAGTCTGCTATTACAATAGTGTCAGAATGGTCTATCATTGATTTCACAATTGTTGATTTTGACAAGTTTGGTAATCTACTAATATAATGGCGACATTATGACTTTCCATTGGTGAACCACTGACACGCCATTAAAAGAAATGATATAGAATGGTAATCTCGTACAAAATAATAATTGAATGACTGACTTAGGCGGTAATCTTAATTATTTATATTTATTTATTTATTATTAATCTGCTAAAATTTTGACAGTTCCTTTGATCAGTGACCTACCATTAGAACGTCATTGTGCAGTCATGGCTTTGAATTCGACCGACCAATGATCGACCATTATGAATTTAGCAGATAACGAACTTTTAGCAAAATGACAATGGGATCGGGTTGGAATGACGAAATTATAAAAATAGCTTACTTGGCCACCTGGTCTCCTTCCATCGTCACGTGCTAAGCCATATTAGGCTAAAACAAAACAGCTGTCCTAAACATTTTGGCCGTGTTAGGTGTTGTGTGTATTTTTGTACGAAACCGTCTTTTTTTTATCAACCGGTGAAAATTTTCGTCGCGTGGGTCTTGAAGCATGACCTCCACCCCTTCCACCGATTATAATAGGTACTTACAAACTCACTTCCGTATTTTCAGATGTAGCAAAAAAAATATTTCCTTGTTAAACGAAAATTGCCCAAAAAAGGTACCTTCAACTACTCAAACAGACATCTGTTACATCACCGACTGCGGTACCATCAATAACTGCTTGCGTACTCAACATGAACCCTAACTTTATGACCTCAAGGTAGTTTTTCGTTAGACACGCGAGTTACATAACTCAGGAAGACGGCGTGTTCTCCAGTTTTATGCGTCGATAATATTTGGCAATAGCTAATAAGAAATGTTGCTTTTTTGTATGTGTGTGTGTATTTTTTTTTATTTGCCATGTCCGGTTATGTTTTATAGTTTATGTTAGTAATGCCTGGAAATATATGGAAAATATTAATGGTGGTCTGGTGGTGGGTCTTTGGCCGAAGGACGTCCACTGCTGAATAAAGGCGTCCCCTTTCGCAGCTACCTACGCATTTTTCTTTCTTTCTGAGACTGTTCCTAAGGTAGGTTACCCCTAAGGTAGGTTACCTTAGGAACAGTCTCAGAAAGAAAGAAAAATGCGTTTATTGGCATTACATAATTAAAATACACCTTAAAACTATAAAAAACAGAAAACAGTGAATATAATGCCAAAAGGGCCTCAGCTCAGCATGATGTCAGATGACACCACGAAGTGCGCCACCTGACGCTGATTTTCAGCTTGTGTATATAATGACCACCAAAAAATACTTTAGGATCTTAAGCTCGCTCACCAAAAAAATATACTAAATACCAAATGTAGTAAATGATCACCAAGTCTCAGTGTGCAAAATTACCAAAATCTTTTTGACCCTTAAGTCCCCCCTGAGGTGGATCCGACATGGTTAGGTTTGGTTAGAACTGTGACCCCCTAGAACCAAATCGCTTTTTACAATCAAACTTTAGAAAACACAATTTTGGTGATGATTTACTATTTTTGGTGATCATTTACTAGATCTGGAGGTTCGTTAAACATAAGCCATTATTTATTGACCGAAATATGACTAGAGTTCTTTTGTATAAAGAGCGCTGTCAGTTTCCTTAAAACCATCAATAATTTATTCGAAGATCGCTTTAGAATTTTGCGAAATGTAACATATTTATCTAAGTAACTGTACGAAAAGAAACATAATAAAATATGCATAAAAAATAACAATATTTCGCGAGCAAATCCTGAGCTCATGTTAGTGTACCTTCGCGTGACAGCCCGCTGTTATATAGACACGAACGCGGGACCCCACTTATTTATTCACAAGAACGATCTTACATACTACAAAACAATGTTATTTTACCAGTTCTATGTATAGAACAGGGATGTTATGAAGCTCTGTGACCGGAACCGACGGATATCCGAGAGAAAAATCTATCCGAAACTATAATCGAATCTGTTAGGAAAGTTTCGAATAGAGGCGGAGTCTAAATAAAGTAAAATGCTTTTAATTTAACTATGTTTTGCTAGCCCACTGATACTGTTTCACTCCAGGGCAAAGGTCTAGCACCCATTCCATCCATTTCTCTCGATGTTGTGCCTCATCCGGCCAATTCCTGAGGAAGCCGTCGCCGTCTTCTCCATTTTCTTTTTACACTAGCGACCCGACCCGGCTTCGCATGCAGGCATTCCTCGATAAATGGACTATCCAACACAAAAATATTTTTTTAATTCGAACCAGTAAATCCTGAGATTAGCGCGATCAACCAAACAAACAAACAAACCAACTCTTTAGCTTTATAATATTAAGCATAGATTTCCTTAAAAATCTAATATCCGGAAGTAACCAAAACTCTCAAAAGATCCGAAATAATTTAATATCTTTTAGAAACCGGTTTAATATTATTAATTTTCAGATCCGCATATCCGTAACATCCCTAGTAAAGAATAGGATCGTCTCAGGTAGAATAGTCGCAGATATGGGTACGAGTTGAAAACAAATGGAAGTCGGACTCGGACTCGTACACGGGTATCGCCGAACAAAATTTAACACTACGTACAATAAAACACCGGACAAGTGCGAGTCGGACTCGTTCACCGAGGATTACGTACATATTTGTAGGTACATTTCCATACTAATATTATAAATGAGAAAGTAACTCTGTCTGTTACGCTTCCACGATAAAATGGCTGACCCGATTTTGATGAAATTTGGTATGAAAATAGCTTGAACCCTGGGAAAGCACAAAGGGTACTTTTTAATTCGGGACTTCGTCTGCATCCGCGATAACTGTCATTCACACGGACCAAATCGCGGACAAAAGGTCGTTATAAATAAAGAATATATTTTTTATGATTTAATTACAAATGTATAGTATTCAGACCTTTCCCTGTATTTATAGTATAAGACGATATTACATGCCAAATTTCATAGTTCTAGGTCAACGGAAAGTACCCTATAAATTTTGATTCCCTCGAGAGTGTCGAAACGTCCGTTCGTCCATCTTTTTTTCACGTAACTTTGAAGTTTCATTTTTTCACAGCTTCAAGGGACTGTGGACCTAAGTTTATGGTTTTAATTTCAACTCGATACCTCTACGCGTTTCCGAGATAAAGGATCTAGACAGACAGACGGACAACAAAGTGATCCCATAAGGGTTCCGTTTTATCCTTCGGAGGTACGGAACCCTAAAAAAATACGTTTTGTGGACAGCTCGTGTCTGAGTAAAAGTCGTCCGTATCGACCGGTAATGATGGTTAAACTACGCTTACCGCGGCCGTTCCGTGGATGGGTGAGAATCCATTTCATACAGAGACCCTCCGTGCTTTGGAAAGCACGTAAAGCCGTTGGTCCCGGCTGTCATTCTTAGATCTTAGCCAGAAAATCTGACAACTAGTCTTACCAAGGGGTATCGTGTTACCCAGTAACTGGGTTGTGGAGGTCCGATAGGCAGACGCTCCATGTAAAACACTGGTATTCACCGTGTTTGCACCGGCATCCGGTGAGACTAGAAGCCGATTCCAACATATTTAGAAAATGGCTAGGCAGATCAGGATGGTTAAAAAAATAAAGCCTTGTGATACAGATAATCAACAGAGACTTCTATATGGTCCTCTTTGGCACCCTTTGGATACGCAACCCTAAATGGAGGACAACTTCGTACTTCCCTGATTATATAAGGTACTAGCACTTCGCCCGCGACTTCGTCCGCGTAAGTTTTCTCAAGGATCCCTAATTTTTTGATAATGCAATATAGTCTATAGCATTCAGGAATGACGTAGTTTCCTATTGGTGAAAGAATTGTTGAAATCGGATGAGTAGTTTCGAAGATTACCCCCTACATACAAACTTCCAAACAAATTTTACTTGTATTATTATTATATATTATATAATATATATATAAGGTATTATTGAAAGTTCCAATAAAACTTCTTCTAAACATATGGATCGAGATCCTAGAATCGCCAGACTTTCGTCATTTTAGCAAGGCTGAATTTTAAGACAATAGATATTACATATTCTTGATATGTAGTTAAAAAGGTATGTGTACTTGCTGGTTCAATGCTGAGTGGTCCGTAATGCGGGTTAGAAGATGTCACATAATCTAAATTGTTGGTTAAAGGACATGACGCTTATCTCACGATGTTTTCCATCAGACAACTTGTAGAAATGTTCGCCTACTTATGTTTAAACCCGCGACAGTTACCAGATCGAAGTAATGTACTTTCATTTATTGGTAAATATGTACAATATTTACACGCTAAAATATAAAAACTGTAACTTTTAAATTAATACAAAAAGGCATCAAAACATTACTGGGAATATGCCCAAGAGACTGGCGGCATTGGCACGTTGGGTGGCAATGCTTAATCTCTGACCAATGTAAAAACCAGCTCTTGGGTCACGGGAGGTGTTACCACCACCCATTACATCTCCATTATCATCTCTAACACAATAAATTTATAAAAAAAAGAGAGAATCTCATAGGGTATCAAAATCCCCGTTCACATACACGTCAAACTAAATAAGTATTATATGAAAACCTGCATTTCCAATTTTCAAAATCGATAGAATTCACTCCGTGAACTCGTACTAGACCCTCAGTACATAATAAAACGGTTCATAACATACTTCCATCGTACATACACATCAATTCAGAACTGTTCGCGTCACTACTCGTGCCAGTCGCCGCGCAATCAGAGAAATAAACTACAACAAATATAGTTTGATTTACTTCTCCCTAGTACTCTGTGTTGTTATTTACTCGATGACGTTATAAAAGAAATATGGCAAACTAGATGTTGCCAGTGGTATCAATAGAATCCTATGGTGTTTTGAAGACTTGGTCTATCCGAGTACCTGAATCCGTTCAGCTGTGTAGGGGTCATGGAGAAATAAACGAATAAACATATTCTCTAACTTCCACAGTGGGATGAGGCTTCAAATCACGAGCAAATACGTCTTTTCTAAGTTAGCGTGGATAATATTCTGCTACCAACAGAATTTCGGTCACGGCGCCTAATCTCAATTGAGACAAGCCAAGTACGCAGGAGATAACATTTATTTTGTGTATTACGTGTAGACGTGCGTGTGTAAAAACAGATGCACTCGCCTCACTCTCATAGTCCAAAGAGACGGAAAACTGTATGTCTATTCTGTTACAATATCCCTCGGTAAAAACCTAGGTGAAGTGAGCTGTCATACGTCCGTCTGTTTTGTCAATCGCTAGCATCGTGACGGATGATAGCTCACTTCACCAAGGTGTTCACTGAGGGAGATTGGAACAGAATAGCACTGCTATTCGTGCCTTACGTATGCCTTTACGTGCTTTCCAAGACACGGCGGTGTCGCACCAACTTCCTGACCTGGGTACGGAACTTTAAGGCGATCAAAAGCGGTTCCCATAGGTAAAGAGGCCAGCATATTATCAAGCTACAGTTAGCTATTATGTAAACACTATGTATCTATGTACATAACTTAGCTGTCATTCCTTATTCTGTGATACTTTGTACATAATTTAAAATAGTGTTTTTATGCAAGGTACATCGTATTCACGTATAATTATATAATTACTGTAAATGCAAATATTGTTAACATCGTTTTTAAAAGAGTAAGTATGGAGTTTCTTGCCCATTCTTCTCCATGCAAACTACCTTTTAGAATAGGCAACTAGATTTTTTTTTTCTTTATAGCTCATTTACTTCTTTCTTTAATTTTTACTTTTTATTTTTTTCTTGTTTATTTTTTCTAATTGAAATAAATGATTGACTTTGACTTAAACCTAAGGCTATTTTTTAATCAACGACTACATTTGCGATAACCGACATTCACGCGGACGGAGTCGCGGGCAAAATGTAGTGTTTAATATTTCTTTTCCCGTTCCACGTCGCATCAGAAGCGAGTGCGGTAATCACTCTTATTTTATCTAATCTATCAGAATATATCATGATTTTTGCAAATGAATATATAATGATGGATATTTGTTTTATTTTCGACTTCACGCGTATAATATGATAATGCCACCATCTGTCAGGAGTATGTCTATATTTTCCCATTAAGGGTTGTAGATATTTCAAGATCAGGATCCTGAGGTCATGTGTTTTGGTTAAACACTGAATACAGGTGTACATTATTTGTGGTTTGGAATATATCCAGATTAATGGTTTGACTGTGAAGGATAGGGCACAATCTTGGTCTTACGGGAAATGTTAAGATTTTGGGTATATCTAATGGAATTTTTTCAACATTCTTCTTCAGTTTAAGCATAATTTGAATTTCAATAACTCGAGTTGTTAGCGGTTTGCAAACATTCTTTTCGAGTCAATGGTAGGTACTAATATAATTCAATATTTTTTTGTGTTTGTTAGTAACTAATATTATTGTTATTTTTATCAGATAGTATTAGTCTCTGCCGTGTGGTGCTGGTCGCGAATAGCACCACCCCATTTCTACCCGTGGGTGTCGTAGAAGGCGACAGAGGGATATTGACCAGAGGATGGGCAGCGGTGTCCGTCTGAGTACCATAACACCTACTGCCATCACCAACATGCATCGACCAAGCATGCCGATTACGGCTGATGCCCTCTTGGTGGAGACCTATGCCCAGCAGTGGGCGTCTAAAGGTTGACATGATGACTAGTATCTGTAAATTTGTGCTATTTTTTTAAAGTTGACTCGGCACCTCGACTAACCGCGCACAATCCGTAAGCGAACTCATTTGCTTTTAAAGTAAATCGTCGCGGATTCACAACGAGAAACCATTCGAATTTCGAACTGATGTTTACAAGGCGGTTGTTTTTGCAAAACACCATCACCTTATCACAAAGTACGTAAGGCTGCGGCGCGCCCGAGCATAGAGACCACTCAGAACAAACCGCCATTTTACTCACGCACACATTGACATTACCTACGTTTATACGCAATCTCAAGCAGTTTCAAGCAGACATCAGTCTCGACTGTCACGTTTTGTCTAAATGAATAAATGAGAGACATTGATATTTCATGACGAATAGAAAAAAAATAGCAAAGAGTTCCAACCAGTGTCAATAAAATTTCATATTGTCACAAATAAAACCTACAGAGTCAATACAGTAGCAGCCCTAGTGAGTCTGGCAATTAAGTTTAGGTAATTATTTTTGAAGATGGCGGGAGCGGTCCTTCTGTACCCTTTATATTTTGTGACATTCAAATGTCTCGCTGGCGGTGGCGCGTGTGTTGGATCATTCAGCTCCCTCTAAAATGGTTGAGCTGAATGGTGCTGATTCACGCGTCATGTTCGTGAACGGGCGCTGTCAGTAGAGATTGGTCAACTCTTAACTGCCATGGTTTTTATCTTGATTATTTTTTATATTTTGTATTTCTAGATTACCTTCATTGTTTTCACATATAGAAGCAACAAGAATAATGTAAGCAGTATTTTGTAAAAACCTGATTTTAAAAGAGTGTCCGTGGAGTTTCTTGCTCGTTCTTCTCCATAGAGACCTACCTACGTTTTGGAACGAGCAACTAGCTTCAACTTTCTGTCTAACTGACCGACTCCTTGACAATTCAAAAGTGCCTGTAAATGGTTTAACTGAAATAAATGCTTTGACTTTGACTTTTGACATTATTAAGAAAAAAAATTCAGTGTGTACTTATGTACGCGCGTGAGAAGTTATACTTCTTCGAGTCACAAAATAGCAACGAAGGCAGTAAGTAGTTCAGCATGTACGTCAGAGATGGCGTTGTTTACAATTACTCCCGTGAGAATTTTGTGTGACGCTGTGCGCGCGCATCGTAAAATTTCACTCTCATCATTTTTTCATAACGCGCCTAAAGAAGTATAACTTCAAAAACTGTAAGTAGGTACCACGTAGGTACATAAAACAATTGTAACAATTTTCGCGGCAACTTTTCATTTGTCTTCTGTTAAGTATCTTTGAAAGAGACTGTCAAATATAATTTTGGCTTCATAAATCAACGCATTCATGGACCACCATAATTACAGTGAATGTAGGTAATTATGGCAATGGCGGACTCAGTCGTATTTCTTGCAAAGCTCCCGTTGTGTTTCAAATATCACTTTTTAAAAGGTTAATTAAGTCATTCTTTTGTTTTTCTAGTGAATAGGGAGTATTCGCGTAATATTTAATTATAGGGAGGGAGAGGTGAGAAAACGGAGGAAAAATAGAGAGACTTGTTACTCAAAATAGCTACGAGTATTAGGACACAAAATTATTGTGTGTTAGAAAAAAATTGTAGTGCTTAAAATATCAAGACAATGGTGTTTTCACTCGTGTATAAGTGTGGATAGGTCAGTGGTCGACTACCTTTCGAAATGGAAGAAATAATAGTTACAATTCGCAAAATTTTCCAAGAGCCCCAAAAGGCATGCCTCTATAGAGGTCAAAACACAATATTTAGTGCGTACTGCACTTCTTTCTACACTTGCTGCCTGTGGGTTAATTATACTCAAAAATCATACGGCGCCCTTCGCGTCCAATACAATAACGCTTTCAGGCTGGGCTGTTGTTGGGGTTGCCCCGATACTGCAGTGCTTCAGGGATGTTCGCTGAAGCTCGTGTGGATTGTTTTTATTCGGTGATGCGGAAGCGGTGCGCATCCTTGGTCCGCAGGGTGCGGGACAGCGCCAACAGCATCATGTGTCTGATAGCGAGTAGGCTTGATTGTGTGTTTATGAATCACTGCAGCAGGGTTTCGGCTGGGCCTGTCACCTTGCGGCAGTGATGTCATAAATTGCTTCTTGTTGTGTGTTTGTTTAAGTGTTACTAACGTAGTTTGTAAGTATATTGTTACTAACACTATGAGTCTTGTTACTCAAAATAAATGATTATTATTAAAAGAAAAAAATAATAATATTATAATATTTGCTCACCTTATGATTGTGAAAACCGTTCATAATCTATCTCGCGAGGCGAAATGAAATCTGAATGTTATTTCATACAGTATGATTTGTAGCAGACAATGTGAAGAAAAGCAGCTAGACGCAGTAAATGAAATCAGGTTCATATGATCGATTGCACGATTTTTGCTTATGGTAGTGAGGAGCCGCAACTTGACATCGAAAGAGCCGCATGTGGCTCGCCACCCGTAGGTTGTCGACCCCAGGGATTGGTAAAGAGGGAGGCCGAAGAAAACATGAATAGATTGCGTGAAGAATGATATGAAAGTGAAGTCGTCGTTGAGCGGGCAATTTCGCGAAACTAACATTTTTAAATACCGCAAAGGACAATGCCAGAAACTTTACAGAACTTTGCCCCACTCAATAAAAGTCATGTGCAATATGTAGCATCTTACTGTTTATTTATTGCTGATAACTAAACATTAGTCTTAGTGACTGTAGAACTTGCGGTTTCCGTTTAAATGTAAAAGCAATAATGACATTGATTATAGGTTAAATTGTATTTTAGGTAAAATGAGTTTGTATTTTGTGGGTAGGTATTTCGTAATCCGCAAGTTCTAAAGAAAAACAATTTAGTATAGAAAGGTTCTATATTCATTACAATTATTTTCATTAATTTACTTTTCTGTACATGGGTTACTTTTTCTGTACATGGGTGGGGCAGGATCTGGCATTGTCATTTCCACCTTATGTTAAATCAGCGAAAGTGTACTTTCGCGGTATTTAAAAATATTTGTTACGAGAAATTGCACGCTCAACGACGAAGTGAATCAGTGATGCCATGATGGTTCACAGGATGGGATGGAAGAAGAAAACGTGTTGTGTTGCGCTGACCCCAAGTAACATGGCACAAGATGATGATGATGATGGTGTTTCCACTCAAAACTTATAGGTTTTTTCAACGGGAATAGCCTAATCACAGCACCACATTGGCTGCAACTCCAGCATGGCAGCAGTGTCATTCTGTGATAATGAGCCTCGGTTTTAGGTGAATTCAGCTGGACGGTGAACTAATACTAGGGGGGTATTCACGTATAGTTATATAACTGTAAACTGTAAATGCAAAATATTGTACACATTTATTTTTAAAAAAGTATGGAGTTTCTTGCCCATTCTTCTCCATACGAAACTACCTTTTGGAATGGGCAACTAGAATCAACTTTATATTTTTTTATTATGACGTTCAAAAGTGCCTTTTAATGGTTTAATTGAAATAAATGATTTGACTTTGACTTTGACTTAGGGATTGAGAACTCACCTCAAGCTCACTTCATCCACATTCACCAAGAGAGATTTAAATAAGATAATAAAGAGAAGCTAAATAAAAGCCGTACAGATCGTCCGGTCTATCTGTCTGTCTGAGGATAGGTGACCATACATTTCATACTGACTGACTAGCAATTATTTTTATGTGTAACATCTATAGCCGCACGTAAATCCGATTTCTGGCGTGGCGACGCATGCCGTGACGACGCGTCGCCACGATATATGATGGTATATATATACAGTCTATATGCAGTAGTGTGTACAGTGTGGCGACGCGTCGCCATGCGCAATCGACTGTGCGATTACCGAAGTCACTGATTAAACGAATTAAGTAGTCACGATTTGAAATAAATTCGTAATTTTTTGTATTTAATGAAAATAAATGTTTATTCAATAAATAGTCATCGTTATCTGGAAAAAAATCGTAATATTTTATTTTATCATTATGACATATAAAATTTAGTTCCTATCACAATCTGTTCTTTTCTGCATATTACTTTTACAAAATAATGTCGATGTTTCACATCTGCCAGGCGTCCCGTGACGGCTCACATTTTTTTTTTTACTGTTTCTAATTTTATTTGTCTGTAAGCATGATCTGTTATAGTATGTTTTCTTCGCTTTTTAATCTTTATTTTTATTCCATTTAAATTCTAAATTATCCATTAGGTACCTAATTTACCTATTTAGCTTAACTGTTTGTTTTCTATTGCATGATGTGGTCTCCTTTAATTGAGGAAGAACATAGATTTGTGTTCTTGTCCTATAGAATATAGCATGTAAGGTGTATTCTTAGTTGGAGATCCCAATAAAATAAAATTTTATGGCCCAAATATTGTAACTTTATGTAATTGTAATAGTAGTAGGTAATTTGTAATTTTGTAGTGAAGTATTTGGATAAGGGTACGATGGGACTGGCATACGCTGTGCGTAAAAGTCCCTAAAATAAATGCAGAATAAAAGAAAAAAAAAAAAAAAGAAAAAAATATCCTCGGTGCCTCGGAAAACACGTAAAGCCGTTCCTCCCGGCTATCATTCATAGATCTTTGGCAACCGTTATGGGTAATGAAAAGCTAGTAAATCTAACAACCAGTCTTACCAAGGGATATCGTGTTACCCAGTTACTGGGTTGTGGAGGTCCGATAGGCAGTCGCTTCATGTAAAACACTGGTATTCAGCTGCAGCTGGTTAGTCTGGAAGCCGACCCTGACATAGTTGGGAAAAGGGTAGGAAGATGATGAGCTTGAGGGTGATAATAGTAGGGATGGATTGACAACTCGCCTCAAGCTCATTTCATCCATATTCACCAAAAGATTGAAATAAGATAAGATTAAAGATATGAAGATAAGATTAATTTTTAATAGTTCGGCTGTAGCTAAAATCTACATCATAATCAGCCGGAAGACGTCCACTGTTGAACAAAGGCCTCCCCCACAAGGGTGGGGGGGGGGGGGGTTGCGGGTTCCAGATTTTTTAGTCGCTTTCTACGACACTCGGAATAAAATGGGTTGGCGCTGTTCTAGCCCGGATACCCAACGCTAAAATCTACAATGACGACCAATTATTATAAAATGCCACGCATCACATACTTCAGATAGACATTCACAAAAAAATATATATATACAAAAATGACAGGACACTGTTTGTATATAAAATCATTCAGTCGATCTGTGGACCGTAAGTGCCAATCACTTAACGATGCGAATGCCGCGACGATCAAAACTTGCTGGCCAATGAATTATAGTCCGACTTCATGATTTTGATACTTTTTGATTCTTTTACGGGATTGTTATCCGGTATTAGGCAAGATAGTAAGTTTATTCAGATGTTAATGACAAATTCATTCACCATTTCTATCCGTGAGTGTCGTAGAAGGCGACAGAGGGATATTGACAAGAGGTTGGGCAGCGGCGTCCTTCTGAGTAAACAAACACCTACTGCGATCGCCCACAAGCATGGCGATTACGGCAAATCCCTCCCCTTGGGGGAGACCTGTGCCCAGCAGTTAGGCGTCTAGAGGTTGACATGATGAATGACAAATAAAAACAGCTTTAGAAATGAACAAATAGTTTTTATTGAATCGTCTTCGAATGTTTTGGTTCGGTTTTAGGCTCTAACAATCACAGTTTTACTAAAAGGTAAGTAATCCCACTCACAAAAGTACTAAGCCCGTTAAACCCAAATTTAAAAGATGGTGTATCAAGCAGGTATATATTTGATTTGATAATAAGATTTTTGTAAGAACATTAACCCCGAGAAAATCTCAACACGTCTAAGAAAAAGACTATGATAACAAGTAACAATGTATTTACCTTTAATAGCGCGCTATGCAAAATAATATAAGACACTGTAATATAAACATTTACTGTTTTCCATACTCTATTTATTCAGAAATTACTTTTCATATTAGAAGCCCTGCTTATCTTAAGTCTTTGTAAAACATTCCATGTTTTACGTAACATAATTTTTATGTTAATGTACAAATTATAGAAAAACACGAGTTTTTGAATTATAAGTGGAAATTGTTGATTCAAATCATTCTTTACATTATATTCTTTTTCGGTTGTCTCGTGGGTGTTACATGAAATTAGGTGGTTGTATTTACTAGACTATACACACATGCCGTGTGGTGCCAGCCGCGAATAGCACCACCCCATTTCTACCCGTGGGTGTCGTAGAAAGCGACAGAGGGATATTAACGAAAAGATGGGCAGCAACGTCTTTTTGAGTAAAATTACACCTACTGCCATCGCCAACATGCATTGGCCAAGCATGGCGATTACGACTAAACCCCCCCCTTGGGGGAGATCTATGCCCAGCAGTGGGCGTCTAAAGGTTGATAATGATGATGATGATGATGATGACACACTAAATATAACGTACATACATACTTGAAATGAGTTCCTGTTAACTGTGTTGAACCGTTTCCACCTTGGATTACCTGATCCCTATTATAAAGAAGAAAAACGAAAGAGGTTTAAGTCGTTTGTCACTTTCTTTTTTTATAAGCACAAAATGGGCATCGAGATGAAACGAAAAACTGTTATTGTCATTTCGTACAAGGCACTGACTGTGCCAGTCACTGTCAGCGGTTTTCCTTGGATGTAGAACTTTTCATAAAACTAGATTTAAAGTATCCTATGTGTTAATCCAGGGACTAATTGAGAATACTTTATCAGTGAGCACGGAGTATTTAAAAACCATCTCTCAGAATGTCTTTCCATTTGCGTACTTTTTAGTCTAGTTAGAAATACATCATCATCATCAAATTAACCTTTAGACGCCCACTGCTGGGCATAGGTCTCCACCAAGGGGGGATTCAGCCGTAATCGCTATGCTTGGCCGATGCATGTTGGCGATCGCAGTAGGTGTTATGATACTCAGAAGGACGCTGCTGCCCATCCTCTGGTCAAAATCCCTCTGTCGCCTTCTACGACACCCACGGGTAGAAATGAGGTAGAACTACATATGTACCTACTCGGAAATACAATACCGTTTTTCGTAAAAATGTTTGGCATTCATAGAATTTCTGTATAATAATAGCAAGTATCAAAACGATTGTCACGTCGAACAGCCGAATATTGACAAATCGCTTTACCGGGCGGCCGAAGCTCCTCCACTCGCGAATTCGGTCACATCCGCTTCCCGTTGCGCGTGCCCACGTAAATAATATTAGCTGCTGATATTATTTGTTGGGCGTTTCTTTATTTCGAATTATATTTACGATATGGATAAATAGAATATTAGGAGCGTTATTGCGTAACGACCAAAATATTTGCTTAATATAAAAAAAATACAGGAGGGATTGTTCCACGCTAGCTCTAGGACAGAGAGGGTTGGAAAGGGAAAAGGGAGGCCTTTGCCTAAGTAAAGTACAGGCTGAAAAACTATATATTTTTTTTTTATTCTAATGGGCTTGCGTTGGATCGTTGTTCCATACAGAGTTCCCTCCGTGCCTCGGAAATCACGTAAAGTCGTTGGTCCTGGCTGTCAATCGTAGATCTTTGGCAGTCGTTATGGGTAGTCAGAAGCCAGAAATTCCAGTTCTACCAAGGCGTACTTATCGTGTAACCTAATTACTGGGTTGTGGAGGTCCGACAGGCTGTCGGCAGTCGCTCCATGTACAACACTGGTATTCAGCTGCATCCGGTTAGACTGGAAGCTGACCCCAACATATTTGGGAAAAGGCTAGGCAGATCAAGCGGTCAAAAGGTTAAACAATGACAATATGACTCCAAAACTCATGTCAACAGTCAAGCGTATAAGATGAAATCTTTGCCAATAAGCACACCCTTTACTAAACTTTGGTCTTGAAAGTGTGTAAGATACACCGTGTCACGTTATCATAATCAGGCAGAAAAATCTTAACAAAGATACTCCTTTGTCTATAGTACACGACAAGTAATTGGCTCACAACACAACCTATCACGAGTTCACGAGCATTCGTATTCAATTAACTTTTAGACAAACGTATTTATGTCAAACGTGATCATAGGTTTGACACACATTATAAATTGTTTACACACTATGGAAACTATACTACTACCACACCCACGACACTCCATATAAACAAAACGATCTAATTGCCTACACTACTACCAAAATAACTGATTGTACAAATACGTGCGTGTGTGTGCGTGTCTACACGCCGCTCGATCTAAAAGCGGTTCCGAGAGCCCGTTCCACGCGAGAAGAGGTGAGGAACATTGTTTCAGTGGGGGGCGGAGCGTGTCGCTACTGTACGGTAGTAACTTTTACTGAGCTACTACTAGCGTCTACGTTTTCTCATCTGACAGACATTTCATCATCATCTTTTTGTTCTTGTCCTTTGTTACTGGGAGACCTACCCCTACGCAACACGTTTTCTATTTCCATTCCGGCCTATCCACTGCTATCACTCATATCATTCATTTCATCATTCATTCATTCATTCATTCATCATTCATTTTTTTTTTTTTTCATTTTTTCATTTTTTTTTTTCATTCATTTTTCATTCATATCATTTTTCACACAATCCGTCCATTTTTTCTTTAGCCTACCTTTCCTTCTATATCATATTTATATTCATAACTCTTTTCGTTACATGCGTTTCATGCCTGCTCATCTCACTTTTTCTCTGTTCTTCCTAATCTCTCCTTAGATAATAATTATATAAAAATAACGTTTATTTAGCCTAAAAATACAATTTGATGCAGCGATTTTTTGGTGTTGTCATTTTTATAATCTAAGTTTATGTTGCAAATCTGTACAAGAATGATTTATCACTATACCTCTTAAACTAGGATGTACCAGTATCTTAAGAAGTAGTGCTGGCCGGAGTAGATAATTTCATACAGTTGATTATTCTATATCACTTTTTAGTTTATTTAGCCGATAATGCCTATCGAGAAGGTGATTTCTGCTAATTTCTGTTAATTTCAGTACGGCAATTATTTATCTTAAGCATAGTACTACACCAGCACACTGCACTTCCTTTTAACCCAGTACCTTCCGACAAGAGAAGGAAGGTCCTGGTCTGTATAAAGCCCCAAACTAGACATGCATTTGCTAAACGATTTTATGTTTTTTTAGGACCTTTCCTGTATAACAGGCTTAACATGTCACTAGACTATGGTTTATGTTAGAATGAATGTATTTAAAATATTATCTGAATATTTAGCGATTCTCAATTACACAGACCCAGAAATACTTTTAGAAGTTTTGGCATAATGACAAAAGCCAAAGTCAAAGCATTTATTTCAATTAAAACCATTTGCAGGCACTTTTGAATAGTCAAAGAGTCAGTTAGTTAGTCAGAAAGTTGAAGCTAGTTGCTCGTTCCAAAACGTAGGGTAGGTCTCTATGGAGAAGAACAAGAAACTCCACGGACACTTTTCAATCAAGCTTTTACAAAATCCTGGTTACATTATTCTTGTTGCTTCTATATGTGAAAACAATGTAAGTGAAGAGAAATCCAAAACATTCTAATTAAAAATAAATTAATATAAAAGCCATGGCAGTTAAGAGATGACCAATCTCAACTGACAGCGCCCGTTCACGAACATGACGCGCGGATCAGCACCACTCAGCTCAACCATTTTGAAGGGAACCGAATGATCTAACCCACACGCCACCATCAGCGAGACATTTGAGCGAGCATGATAATGCTCTCAACTGCCATGCTCATTTATGGAATAAATAAATGACTCCATAGTTCTCACATTTACATAATAATTGAAAAAATTACTTATTCTTGTATATTTACATAAGATTTATATAGGTTTACTTTTAGATAATAGTGTACTATGCTTTTTCTCATAATTGTTAATTGATTATTAGATATTAGTTATACTTTAAACTTCACTGCCCAATTAAATTATGTACAAAGTGATGGCCTGAAACACAGGTTTGATTTAACCTAGATCGGGCGGGTCGCTACCTAATATTGTTGTTTCTGAACCATCATTACTTGCACCAGTTAAATAAATATTTTAGTTTTACTTTATTTTAGGCATTATATTTGTATGGGAATTTTTCTTTTTGTTGACTAAATGTTCACATTATTTTGTAAATGTTATTTTAATTAATAAATTATTATTATTATTAATTAAAAACGTTCACGATCTTGTCGCAATCTTAACTCAGCTACAGTCAATATCAAAATCTTTTAGGTTAGGTTAGAGGTATTTTTGACAGATTCGAACGTATTTAAAAGTTACTAGAATATGAAACACTTATCATCATTATGAATTTCGAACGGTGTCTGGTTCTGAATCCGAGGCGATTAAGTTTAAAACCAAATGAGTTCGCTTTCGAATTGTGTGCGCTCACTTGAGGTGAGGTTCCAAGTGAACTTTACAGAATAGCACTAAAGGTGTCGTTTAAAGAGCTTCTACATCCGAGAGGTTGGGCGAAATTCGAGTATGGAATGAATCAGTAACATTTTTGAAGTAAAATTAGACACATTTTTCCTACACCTAGGTCCTTGGTCCCAAAGGACGTATGTGAGAAATGTGTTTGTCCGCTAAATCGTCCCGTGGTTTGTGGCTTTTTGCCCGCTACATCGTCAGCATGAATGTCGGTTATTGCGAAAACAGACAAAGTTGCGAATTAAAAAGTAGCCTATATGATTTCTAAATTTCTTAGGGTTCAAGATTACTGTCAGTACAGTTGAACGTCTTCAAAATCGGTTCTGTACATTAGCTTACTTACTTTCGCATTTATGTATAGTGTGGGTCCTCAATACCAATTCGACACATCAGCAGTTACCTTCTTCAGACACAAAAAATATCCATTCACTATTTTCCATATTCTAATTTTACGAAAGACAACGACGGAGCTGTGTCCATTTTTTAACACACGCCGTTTCAGCCTCCTGGGTCTTCAGTACAAGGCCTTTCCATTTATATGGGAGTGGCCTAGACTCAGGGGACAACCCGTTTGCCCACAACCTTGACAGCGTCTGTTTTTACAGGTTTTAGGCCTGGGATTGTGTTAAAAATATTCGTAATATGGAGTCATTTGAGGGTTAAGTAATGGATTGGAGTTCTTCTTAGTTTTGTGTTGCGTTTGTGGGTAGTTTCAGTGATATATGTGGTTGTGGTTGGCTGAGTACAGGACAATGGCCTCTTTTCATACTGAGAGCGAACGAACAGTGATAACAATGCATGCCTTCTGTGAGTTTGACGGTGTCTAATCACTTCAACGTCCAATTTCAATTTAAGACCTGTTTGAAACTGCAATCTGCTGGTAAACCAGGTGGAAGCAGGTAACACGGGATCTTAAATTTCCAGGAAGCTCGATTCACCTACCTGCTTTTTCTAAATTCTAACCAATACCTAAAAAAAAAAGTTTCATAACAGACACATTGTTGCTTCGCCATTGTGTCCATGTTCTACATCTGACTGTGAATACGGACAATCTGCAGGTTTCTTGTTTGCCAGAAAAAACGCAATATTATGTTAGATAGTGTACAGGTTACATTCGAAGCTGTTTACTACGCGGGCCTTGTAGAAATTAGAACTAATTATCGCGCGCTCACGCGTTTTTGCCATACCTAGTATTGGAATCAAATATTTGCTCACATTTTGGGATAATTTAATAATGTTAAAGGTAATCTGTGGTACTTGGCAACTGGGCTAGTCCAAGTTGTAAACGCCTAGTTCTGTTCTGTCTCCAGCTTTCAGCATGACATTAAGGTAAGTGGAAAATACGTGTTTTCTTACTCCTTCGTTGTTCTTTAATGCGGAATCCAAGACGGTTGTAACGTTTCTCTGAGACATCATGAGCTTCATTGCCTCTGCGTTTTTCGGGTGGACGCCACAGTTGATTATGGTTTTCAGGAGTCGCAATGGTTTGGGAAAAGTGAGGCGGGCTTGTCCCATAAAAAAGAAGATTTACTAAAACACCCATAACCTAATCCACAGAACATTAAAGAAACTGGATACTAATTAGTTGAAAGGAAAAAAGTTTTCTTGAAGCTCAGCCCAAAAGCGGACCAAGAGTGGCATCGAATATTTTATGCAAACGAAGTCGCAGACAACAGCTAGTATACCTCGAAAAATTCCCACCCAACCCGGAACTCTTAGATTGTCAAAGAGTACCATTTACCAATACGGTGGGTAGTATTGAATCAACGCTGAAGTGGACAGACCGACAGATGTCATTTATCATGTTCAACAACGAGGTTAAGTGCAGTTAGCATGGGAGCATACAGTTGGGAGTGTTGGGACCGAATCAACTGGGCCTCAAGTCTGCTATTACAATAGTGTCAGAATGGTCTATCATTGATTTCATAATTGTTGATTTTGTCAAGTTTGATAATCTACTAATTTAATGAAAACTTAGGCGGTAATCTGCTAAAGTTTTGACAGTTCCTTTGATCAGTGACCTACCTACCATTAGAACGTCATTGTGCAGTCATGATTGCTTTTAATTCGACCGACCAATGATCGACCATTATAATTTAACAGATTACGAACTTTTAGCAACATGACAATGGGATCGTGTTGGAATGACGAAATTATAAAAATAGCAGACTTGGCCCCCTGGAGTCGAAGACAATATAGTGTTAAATAATTCCAGGCGGTTTATCTGTATATATACCCTAACATTTAAGGCTAAAGAGTTTCCCGGTTTTTTATTTGAACACGATAATCTCCGAAATAACTGGTTCAATGCTGAGAATTCTTTCGCTAATACAAAGCTACGTTATTTATTTATTTATTTTTTTATTATTATTTTTTTAAACTTTGCCCCACACTATACCCTGTTCACAATAAGATTAGACATAAACACAAACCTTTTTTACAGTCCCTTCGCATCGCGGATTCGAAATGGATTCGAATTTCGAAGTGATGTTTAGAGAATAACAGTATCGAGATAGAACCATAAGAAGAGAAAATCCATAGCCCGCTGCTATTCAAGCTCAACCAATGGGGACCGTCCCTGCAGTTTATAGCTCGCCAGTAAACGTGTGTGTCTAAATACGTCGCGGTAACGACAATGTTGCTAATTCTGGTACCATTATTTGCAAAGGGCAAAGTGTAGTGTACAATAGTGTTGTGTTTTTAATTGACTTCAAAATGGCGGAGGTTGTCAATGTAGTGCTTGTTTTATTTACATGATACATTTGCGTTAAACCGACTCAATAGGGTATTTTACCAAAAAATCTAATTAGTCCGTCAGATAGATTTCCAAAAAACACACACACACACACGGACATGTGTTTTTTTCTTTTTTCACGTACACAAGAAATAAAGACGATACAGTACGTCGAAAACTGGTGTGACATCACTATGCCAATACATTTTTACTGGCGAAGTGACGTCACAACCCCCACTCATGATTTTTGATGCGTTTTATCTTCGTCAGTTTTTATTGATTTGCTAAAACAAAAAATACGTACCCAATATTTTACGATAATCTAACTGGCGGACTAATTAAGAATTTTTTTGGGTAAAATACCCTATTGAGATATTTTTTTTTTCAAAGGTTGTTTATTTTATTAGAGTCGACTCATATCGTGAAGATTAGTAAGCAAATCTAGTAACTTTTAGAAACGATCGCATTCTATATAATAACAATAATACCAGCCTATAATTATCCCACTGCAGGGCAAAGGCCTCTTTCTCGTACAGAGAAGGCACGAGCAAATAATCATTACTAATAAGCACAAAGACTCGCACAGAACTTACATGCACATACACAGAACACCCTCACACATTCACGCACCACACACACACAATCATATAATAATATCAATTTTCATAACAGTTCACATACCACTTCACAAATTTTAATATAACCACACCTTTATTATAGATTTAAGTACCTACCTACCTAAGTACCTCTCTATAAAAAGTGTCCGAAAATTGTACCTATTATGTATTTCAATCGGAATTAAGATGCCGCTAATATGATAATATTTAAAAGGGTGTGAGCCTGGAGATCTGTCATACAGGTTCCGAACCTAGTACAGACTCCAGCTCTCACAAAGGTTCTAGATTAAGGCAAACATGTTTAAATACACAAATTGTAGCAGTGTCCTTTATGAGAAAAATAAACTATATTCGTCACCACGCTTGCTCAACGCGGGTAAGTGATTTCCATAGATATATATGTGCCCAGTAGGCGAAAATGTATCGTAAAAACCAACGTCTCCAGTTTGGCCCTTCCACTCGCCAACTACTATATAGGGTGACTGGTAATTAGTGTACGATACTTAAGGCCTATTCAAACCTGAGCGATATTCGCTGCCGCTGTGGGTAGAGGTACATACCGCGCGGGAGCAGCGGCATGCATCCCGCCCCTCACTCCGCAAGCGGCGTTAACATGACAACAGTTACCAGATGCTGATGCTCTGCAGAAATTACAACGTGACTGACGTGTATATTCTTTGGCGACTCAGAAATGACAAACTGGCGAAAATGTCTTACCTCTCTGAGCGAAACTCGACTACCGCGCGTTATTCTACCCACGAGGATAGCGAAATCCGTTTTGGTGTGAACAGTAATATTACCGCATAGGTACCCACTGAGTTTTTTCTGCCGCAGACGGTAGCGAATACCGCTTAGGTCTGAACAGTAATATTACCGCATACCCACTGGGTTTTCTCTGCCGCAGACGGTAGCGAATACCGCTTAGGTCTGAATAGGCCTTTAAACACGTGATTGTGTTCATGATAACAAACAACTTTCCCGAAGAAAAAATGTTTTTTGTACTGGTTCACTTTTATCACAATAACACAACAGCCGTATGAAATTTACGGGCGCGCACGCCTGTGACCTAAAGTGACCAGTATAAAAAAATTTTTTTTTTCGGGAAAGTTGTTTGTTATCATGAACACAATCACGTGTTTAAGTATCGTGCACTAATTACCAGTCACCCTATATACGCAGTTCACTAAAAGCAATAAATACGCAGTCGCGCATACAGCCGTACTTCGTAAATCAGAACCTACTACACAATCAATTATAATCCTTATATCATGTTAGACAGCGTTCATTTACCATGCACCGTATAACTTACACAAAATTTCTATGGCGATTGGCGATGACTTAATTATATCCTTACATAGTACCTACTTAAAAAACACAGTTCCGAATTGTCTGTACGCGCATAACTTCCGAACGGCTGCACCTAACTGTATAATTCTTTTTTTGTTGTGTTCGGTATTGCCAGGACAAGGTTCGATATTCAGGATATTCGAAAAAAAAAACCAAGTTTCCGCACTATGTTTTCCTTCACCGATGTCAGTGATGTACAAGATAAACTTAGAAAGTACTTAAGAGTCGTCACTGTTAAAGTGATATAATCAATACTTTTACCGTAATTACCATAAAAAATATGTAATGAATACCACAATTAATGTGTTAACAGATTATGGTTGGCAAAAAATAAGAATACTGTTCAAACTTGAATTCATATTAATCTTTAATATTCATACTACAATTTGTAGTTTTTACATTTTCGAAATGTCGCTTTTTTTAGTTATTTTATTATTAATTTTTGTTTTAATTGACGCGCTGTTTTGTATCATACATACATACGTTGCGTATGATTCAAAACAGCTATGTTATTCTGTAAGAACTCACTCCAGTTCTCACTTCTGATTACGCGGTGAAAACTGTTTTAGGTAGTCTGTAACTCGATGAAAACTACGCTAGTGCCACTAAGTGACAACACAAGTGAAGCAAGCTATTATTTCGTTACTATTTAAGCGAATACCAAATAGTTTTCACTTCGGGTAACTGAAATCGGAAATGAGATTGGATTCGAAATCGCGAGTGAATTCTTACAGAATCGCACTGCTGCGCGAAAAATAATAATAAAATAACTAAGCGACATTTCGAAAATGTAAAAACTACAAATTGTAGTATGTGGGCTTTGTGTTTTTTTGTGTGTGTGTGTGTGTTCGTGTGGTGAATTATTATTATTATTAATTGTCACGTTTATTGACCGTTTTGAATTACTAAAATTGACCTTTATATAAAGACTTTCGGAGTTATATAATGGAACACAACAACATCAAATCTTTGGACTTGTTGTTTATTTATGAAAAGGGAACAGCTAGAGTTATTTGGGCTAGATTTCATTAGGAATAGAGTTATTCATGTAAGCGTTATTTCGTGTTGAAATTATTCGGGATTGCGTACTTTAGAGGCACGACTGTGATATAAGTATGGTATTAACTTTGAAGGGGGTCACTAAGACAAGACAAGACATTTATTTGTGAAAATATGAGTATTACATACAGGTATGCAGGTTGATATTTATTTGTCATGCTTGGCCTCAGTGGCATACAAATGGCTAACCGCATGCATGCGTTGCATGACATGAGCCGCGTGGTGCCGGCGAATAGCACCACTCTATCCGTGGTGGTACACCCTTTTCTATCCGTGGGTGTCGTAGAAGGCGACAGAGGAATATTGACCAGAAGTTGGGCAGCAGCGTCCTTCTAAGTACCACAACACCTACAGCGATCGCAAACATTTATCGGCCAAGCATGGCGATTACGGTTGAACCCAAACCCATCTATGCCCAGCAGTGGACGTCTAAAGGTTCACATGAGAAATAGGTCAATCAGAATTCTAGGATTAGGGCACTCGCTGAGACAGCTCAATAGAAACGCACAAAAAAACTCTGTAACTGACGTGTTAGCAAAGAATTCTGTGCCTAAATTAAAAATAATCAAACCATTTAAATAAAAAATGTCTTTCCAAATTCACATTAAGTAGTGTTTGATTTTTTTTCCAGCCAGAACCATATTATGACAGTCTTCATGACATTTTTGCATGCCACCTTTATAGATCCTGACATGCAGTCTTTACAAGACTTTAAAGGGTTTAAAAAATAAAGAGAAAAGCAAACTTTTATACAATCGGACACCATGTAAACAATCGTAAATGTGTTTTTATTAAAGGCTAGCTTCTGTACGCGTCTTCGTCGAAAAATAATCTTGTTTTACCATAAACCATGCTATATGGCACTAGTCAATGATGTAGCCTTCTATCAGTGGAATATATAGAAGACTATTTTTGTAATCGGATCAGTTTAGGTCTTACAAAACAATTTTAAACTACTACCGCACCCGCGACACTCCATAGAAACGTAACGATATAATTGCCTACACTACTACTAAAATAACAGACTATATAGATATGTGCGTGTGTGTGCATGTCTACGCGCCGCTCGAACAAAAACGCAGTTCCCAAAGCAGTCGTTCGACGCGGGGAGAGGTGAGGAATGGTTTCAGAGGGAGGCGGAGTGTGTCGCTACTGTACGGTAGTACTAATATTTATACTGTGCTACTACACTACCGCTACCTACTAGGTACTATTTTTTTACTTAAGATTCTCGTTACCTATCAATCAATTTCCATTACGTTTTCAGTATTTTTTTAATATCGTAGGTACTGGTCTAGGCCGTAAGGATATTTAGATGATAGCGCCTCTTAAAAACATAAAACACACACCATAGACACGTGTTTAGAGCGAATAAATAAATAAACAATCACAATAGTGACATAACAGACAATTTCTCTGTTCACCTTCCACGAGCTTCCTCTATTTATATCTTACTCGTGCAAACACTGCTGGTAACGACTCGTCGGTACTAATTCGGACACATTACTTGCAAGGCGCGGACATGTGTTGCCAAGTGCAAGTGTCGCTAAAATTGACATTGTTTAACTGCTCGTTAAGAGTAATGGTCACTATCGTAGTTTTGTAAGGTCAGCGGTTAAGGCGGTACCCTGAGCAAATAACCTTGAGCATTCATTCCCTTTGCGCCGCGCAAGAGATACAGTAGCGAAATAGCTCAGATTTTAGAATTAAATCTTTATAAAATCACATTTTGCGATTTTGAAAAACAAAATTCTACCAAAATGTTCATTAATAAATTACCTATCCATTAGTGTTAGTAAAAAATTGAATTAATGGTTATTTGCCGAGAAGATGCATGTTTTCAATAATTATTTCTCATTTCTGTGGTTTAGTTGTGAGGAGATTAGTTAAATACTATACTTCGTAAACAAAAATCAGATCTACCATTTTGGAGTCAAGATTATGTAAAAATTTAATCTATTTTTTATTTGTTGATATTTCTTTTGTATAAAGAGTATTTAGGTCCGAAAAACTAAACAAAAAACGGCAGTTTCAATACAAACAATCATGGCAGGATTTGTACAAAAAAATAAGATGTTCAGAGAAGTTGAAATTCTAATTCTTATATTCTTGGGTATCTAAAAAGTATCATCAGGCATTTACAATATTTTTAAAACACCGCAAAAAAAGTTAATAGTTTAACGAAAAGCTCATTATTTTAGAACGAAACGGCGCCTGACAGTAACAGTGACACTGACAGCGCCGTTTCGCAGTTCTTACACTGAAATTGCATCGTTTTATGGGAAATAATATAACAAATAAAGATTTTTTTCCACACATTTGTCACATCACTTGTCTGCCAATCTTAAAGATCCGTTAACGTCGCTTGTCATTTTCTTTTTTTTTTATATACACAAAAAGGGCATCGAGATGAAACGAAAAAGTGTTATTTTCATTTCGTAATGTTTTAATTATGCGGGGGTTTAAAAATATACTAAGTATATCTACTCCCGGTAATGTATTCTTCACAATGGAAAACATTTTAAACCCTCTAATTTATTATTATTTTCATACAAATGAATGTCGCGTGATCTCGCGATGATTCTTTGAGTTTATGTTAACGCGATCGAGTTCGAATCAAAACTCGCACTAGACCCTCAGACTCGGAACATCTATCTGTAGGCTATACAAATCCTTGTCTCGTGCAACAATTGAACCCGCAGAGTAGTAGCCAATCCTTCAACCACTGCACCAACCGTGTCAACAATAATACAACAGTAAGGGCCGAGTCACACCGGAATGGCAGCGGCCGGCGGCAACGCCAGCGGCATGCAGCGTCGCGCGACCTCCACACCCCACGCGCCTAGTCTCCTCTTGACTAGTTTAGTTTCTACATTCGGCAAGGAAACTCGGTGTGTTTGGAGTGTTTGGAATTGGTTTCGCACTTATCGTATAATTACCGGCATACAGTTGGCCAGAGATTTTGTAATGGGGGAAGTTCGCGCACGCACAATTTCATACATTTTTACATGCGCGAACTTCCCCCACTACAAAATCGCCGGCCAACTTACGTGCCGGTAACTGTATAACGTATCCCGTCGCTATACTACAGAGAAATGGTGCGCTCAGTGTTGCAACGGGTATGAGAAGCGCGCGACTGCCAGCGGCTGCTCGCGTCGCCGCTGGCGGCCTCGCGACCTTTTCAAGCTTATCAAGCGATACTGGTCTTTTAAGTATGTAGATAAAGTTTAAAATTATTTCACACTGAAAGTGCTCGCCGCGCCGCTGCGGGCCGCTGTCATTCCGGTGTGACACGGCCCTTACTGAAAAATATTTCTTCCTAAAAGTTTAAAAATCATAATACGTACTCTTTTGTTTTGCAAGCTATTTCCGCGATTCTGTTCGCAAAATGGAGAATGATTGATTGAACGGTTCCCTAGAAAGTGCCTTTGTTTTTAAATAAATGTAACATGTATGTTTTGCCTTAAAAAAGTATATTGTTACCTTTATTTTTCACGAATATTTGACTAAGCTGGAACTTACCTGAAAAAGAAAAGAAAAATTAATAATCATAATTACGCACACGGGTTAAACAAAACATCCAGTTAGTAAATTTCTAAACATCAATCCGAAATTATAACGGTGTCTCATTATGAATCCGCGATGATTTAATTTTAAAGGTATTTTTAAAAAAAACGAAAACCGCCTTCAAAAACTAAAAAGTGATAAATAACTTTAGTTATTTATAAAGTATATATACTTTACTTTCGGAAGTCGGTGGCGGTGGCTTTGAGTTTGTTGTTTTGTATTGCCACCGACTTCCGAAAGTAAAGTATATGTGTTCTGTGCTACAGTTATTTATCACTTTTTACTTTTTTTTTACTTTTTTTTTCGTTTTTTAGTGTTGCTTTAACATCCAAATCCATTAAGAAACGGCGACACACTTAAAAGAGATTGTGAATCCTCCAAACGTTGAAGAAACTAAAACGTCGTCTAAGTATTTTTTTTGGGAATTTGTTGATTTTCTCAAAAAGGGCTTAATCTATTTTGGTAAAATTTATATGGGACCATTTCGGAATAAACCCCTTTCGAACAAAAAAATAATTTTGCAAATTCGTCTTTAAATGACGGAGTTATGCCCGAAAATACATTAAAAAAATATATATAAACATTCGAATTGATAACCCCTTTTTGAAGTCGGTTAAAAAACAAATCAGTTCGCTTTCGAATCTCTGTGCGCTCACTTGAGTGACGTTCCAAGTGAACTTAAATTTTTTTTATTAGATACTAATTGTGCCGATAGTCGTGACAGTAAATGGTTTGATAGTTGAAAGTTATGACCAACACCAGATTTTTTGGAATTTCTCTTTTTTAATTATGTTGAAATAAAGGACACCTGCTGGCTGAGTATTATTTACAAAAAAGTCAACAGCCTTAAAACCTAAAAGTAATAACTAACTTTAATTTCGTCAATCATAAAAAACAAAGAAGTTTGTTTTGTCGCCTTTTAGTGCCAACTTCTTCTCCATCCTCTTCCAAATAAATAAGAAACGGTAATACCAAACAAATTAAGGCGCTAAAAAGCGACTTTTGCAGATTTTAAACTGACAATCACGTCAAAATGTATAGTGTAAATGATTTGAAATAAATATATGTTAAACTAGAACATCATCATCATTTAATATGTAAATATTTTTGATTAAGTTCATATTAATTAGTTTAATTAAATCGTGAAGTTGTGTCTGACGCGGACAAAACATTGATAATCACACAAAATCTACCAGGAATATTTAAACGAAACTTTTACTATCTTACAGACAATTTTATTATCTATCTTTTAGTATACGCCTTTTTTTAAAGTTAATGATACTATCTTTTATTTAATTTTTTCGACTAAACGCAGCGCATACGATTCTCTGGTCGCTCAAGGTCGCCAGCGTATATTGTCGCCTTAAGTCATCCCTTAATTTTCCATCCTTAGAGGTAGGTCATTTTCATGAAATTTATATGGGACACACATTGAGGTATACACTGATGCCGATTCCCTTGTTCACAAAACTAAATTAAAATTAGACAATTTGCATCTCTTACTGCCAGCCAACTGAAAAAAAGGATGGTGGGTGACAGATAAGAACTACGTTAGAAATGTCAAATTAGATTTTTCCATCGCCGTGTTTTATTCTATATATTGTTCTGAAATTACAACAATAAACAATTATTGTTGTAATTTTAGATCAACTTAAATTGACAGTACTTATTAATATCTGTATCTTTCTTGTTTTATTGGAGAGAAAGAAATATAAGTGGCTTAAAATAAGTTCAGTTTGTGCACAACAGAATTGACACCATTATCAACTAAAAAAAAGAATCATCAAAATCAGGCTGCACTGTAAAAAAAAATGCGTAGTCAAACATAAAAAAATATTCGTGTCGAATTGAGAAAGTTCTTCTCTCTTCGAAGTCGGTTAAACACCAAAACTTTTTACAAACCTTCCAAAAGACTCAAGCAATGTGAAGGGGAGTATATTTTCGATATTATCGTAACTACCAGTCATATTACATGGAAAACCTATTAAACCTTCACCTCGGCTTTGACCGAGTTACTGAAACTGAAATATTGTGTAATTATTTTAACTATATTCAGTTATCAGAGCCCCGGCAAGCATGCAAATGTATTTCATACAATTTTAAATTGTAAAAATGTTGTTGGTATTTTTCATCATTTGCGTTACACAAACAAATTCGTTTCGATGATATATTTCGTACTCGAAAAATACTGTTTATTTCTAATAGTTATTATAATAATAATAATAATAATATGTGGGGACATTTTCACACACGGCCATCTGACCCCAAACTAGGGAGACCCTGTACTATGGGTGTCAAACAGCTGATATACATACACAAATACATTTTTTTTTTTGTAAATACATACATATATAGATAAGCAACACCCAGACACAAGGCAAACACAAGTGCTCATCACACAAATGTTTACCCTGGGCGGGAATCGAACCCGCAACACGCTGCGCAGCAGTCGATCTCTCAGCCACTGCGCCAACCGTGTTTATTATTTTTAAATACTGTAAACAAAATACGCGCTGAGACGTGGAGTTGCAGACACCAGCCCGTCATACTACTAATACTACAGTAGTTCCGCAATGGATCTTTTAGGAACGGAATTGTCTACTGCGCAGCTAATAGGGAACATTACGCGAAATTCGGCGCAGTGGGCGCCACTAGCACATTCCGTAAATCATAACCTCGTATTCTTGTTATAATATGTTATTAATTGTAATAACTAGGTATTTTGTGAAATTATATCTATCAAAGTTTTAATTAATCTTACTTACCTAACTGTACTTTAACCATATTATAGCGTCCTACGACCAATAGAAAGTGGATTCTAGGTTATGCTCAGAATAAAATAATATTTGGTTGTCTTACATGATAAATGTGAAGGTAATTCTGTAAATGCGACTATCTCACCTGAATACTTAACCTGAACATATTTTAGAGTGATTTTTAGCTGTTTCCCAAAGTTTTTGAACATTTTCTTCTTTTGGAAATGAATAATTCCCTTCATTTCTTCATCTAAATACACAGCACTGATACATTATTTTATAATATAACACACTTCCCAATTTTGAACTCAATTAAAGGCAGAATTTCACGCTTTGAACGACTCGTCGATAAACTGTTTACGGACTATGCTAGTGCTGCACTCTGGTGCCAGAACATTGCAGTAATATCCCCTATTGGCTAGCTTCAGGACCGCTAAGATACGTCGGCCGTACTGTACATACTGTTAAAAAACTTTTTGAGAGTAAAGTCTAGCAATCGTATGGCCAAATACTCAAACGCTACACAATTTAAAGAAGACATAAAGTGATAAAGACAGCACAAGACTTAACGACATCTTAAAATTGAGTAGTGTTTAAGTGTTTGGCCATTAGAAACCTTGTCTATTACAAACCTTCTCTAGTTACTTTGCTTTTCTTTGTTTAATACAGAAAAACAGCAGCTAAACAAACGAAATACACAAAAATAAAACAAGAAAAGAGATTCAGTGATGACATGATAGTTGACAGGATGGAATGGAGGAAGAAAACATGTTGCGTAGACCCCAAGTAACATGGAATAAGGGCAGAAAGACGATGATGACTTGTACTACTAATCATCACTGATATAGCGATTAGCGTGGCCAGCTACTGGGCTCAAATATTTACTTAAAAAAAGAAGAAGGTATAAGATTCATATATCATCTGTCTCGCCTCTTCCCAAATATGTTGGAGTCGGCATCCAGTCTAACCAGATGCAGCTGAATACCAGTGTTTTACATGAAGCAACTGCCTATCGGACCTCCACAACCCTGTTACTGGTAACAGGATACCCGTAGGCAAGACTGGTTGTCAGACTTTCTTGCTTCTGACTACCCATAACGACTGCCAAAGATCTACGAATGACAGCTGGAACCAACGGCGTGCTTGCGTGCTTTCCTAGGCACGGAGGGAACTCGGTATGAAATGGATGGTCACCCATCCACAGACCGACCGCGGCAAGCGTAGCTTAAACATTTGACCGATTGATCTGTACGGCATTTACTTAGCCACGAGATCCTCAAAAAAAAAATGATAATAAGGATAATATCTAACTTTACCGAACCATATTGATGACACGGTTGGCGCAGTGGTTGAGCGATTGACTGCTGCGCAGCGTGTTGCGGGTTCGGATCCCGCCCAGGGTCATTTGTGTGATGAGCACTTTCGTTTGCCTTGTGTCTGGTTGTTGTTTATGTATGTATTTAAATGTATTTGTGTATGTATATCAGTTGTCTGACACCCATAGCACAGGGTCTCCCTAGTTTGGAGCCAGATGGCCGTGTGTGAAATGTTCCAACATATTATAATTATAATATACGAATAGAAGAATCAAAACAACTGTTCATATAACATACACATTCATTCATCGTTCAACAAATAAAACGCAGTCTATTCGCACTGGGGCCACACGACAAAATTCTCAGACAGTCGCAAAACAATACAACAGTAACTTCTAACTCCCATAGATTAAGAAAATGAACAGAAGGGAAACTGATATCTTCTGGTACCCTAATTTCCGAACATTTTTGTAATACAACTAGATACTGGGCGATGAATATTAGAATTCCGCAGGCTACACTAGCGCTTTCACCTTAAGAGCGCCCATCCCGTCATATTTCCCATACAAACGCTCGTACGCGATTACGGCGTTATAACAAATTATTTTCCAAATATTTTTAACACACACAGGTATCTTGTGGTTTAAATCTAGGTTTGTATGAAGCGAAAAATAAACATTTTTGAGAAACAAATTCAGTAACCACGTCCGAAAATCAGTTTTTTTGCACAATTTTATCTGAACTTTGGCCGTTCATAATGCACTCATACATTGAATAAGTAAAAAACACAGCTTCATAGAAACCTTGCACATGTAATGGAGATTATAAATTACGTGTTTTTAAAGGCTTTTTTAAAAACACGTATGTCCTGGAACAAGTTTTGTGAAATTTCCGCGAGCCAATTTTCCTGTGATGTTATCGCGTTCTCACTCAATCGTTTGTTTTCGAGCTTTGCGTTGGTTGAACCAAAAAAAATTTTAATCGCGCTCGTGTTGAAGTTCGTTCGATGGGGAAGGGCGCTCTTAAGTGATGATGCGGCTTAAGAAGCTAAGGTGGAACACGCTTGCCTAGGATGAACTGGGTCAGTGTAGGTATAAGTGAGACACGTCGGTTAAGATTGAATTTGAGTCTGACTCTCACGTGGACGAAGTCAAAAACTAAAACTAGCTAATGCAAAGGCTAGTTTTGTATTTGATCGAATGCAGTTCAGGTAAGGCGATGATTTAATTCACACTATGTTGAGCGTTTCTTACATAGAAATAGAAAGCGTTCGGAATCAAATGTCGCTTCTGTTCCAACTCTATGACCACATTCACCAGAGTATTCCCGCTCAAAACTTCAACCCGAACATATTTCTTAAAGGCAACTTACACTTCTCCGCAAACAATAAGCGACAGGCGACAAAAACTGCTAACATTCGCATAGACTTGCACTTACTAAGAGGTTTCCACTGTAACTTATCATTTTTAACTTTCCCGACTTTGTTTACTGTTGCACGATGTTGTCAAGAGTTGTGGGTATAGTTTAATACTTTATTTCTGTATTGATAGTGTGTTGTGCGATCATGTGCGGTTAGTTGCAGAAAAATGTGGTTGCGTCTGGAACAACAATGCTGTGGCAACTAGCTATTTGTTAGTCGATTATCGTTTGTGAGTCAGTTGCAGAAGATCTATCATGTAACATTGTCTGTAATGTACTGTTCCTATTTTCCACTGTTTGAGTTTCCGCTACGCACAGTTAATGTTACTTTATTTATATACGCCTTCAAAGCACCGAAATGTAGCCATTATTTGCAATAACAACTCCAAATCACAATACAAATCTTTTAATTTACCAATTCACCCAAAAAAACTTATCTAATTACTAATCAACAATTTTCCTCGCTCGGGAACCGAATCCGGAGTGGTCAGTGGTGGTACCTATGTCCGTGGAGGCAGTAACCTTCACCCTTGCAGCCCACTCGACTTCTTATTATACTCAGACGTGGCCCAAGTCAAACGAACGAGCGATTTTCGCCCGGACTGAAATTTGTCTCGCTATTTCAACACTAATTTATGTTGTACTAGCTTTTGCCCGCGACTTCGTCCGCGTGGATGTCAGACGAAGTCGCGGATTAAAAAGTAGCCTATGTCCTTCCCCAGGATTCAAGCTACCTTTATACCAAATGTCGTACAAATCAGTTCAGCCCTTACATCCTGAAAACGGAACAGACAGAGTTACTTTATAATATTACGAGTAGTATGGCAGTATGGATTTCAGTTCATTTTCAATGAATCAATATCAAATTCTGTGTGCTGGCTATCCAGTAACAGTAGTTCCATTTCGCAATGGTAAAATGTGATATGCATAAAAGCGTCCTTGTAAGAAAAGTATTAACTTGATGCCTCAGTGTGAATCGTTCACGTTTATACAGACATCAAGCTATTACAGACTTCCCAATTGAACAAGAACCTTATTCTTTAGTAATAAAGTTGTCAATTTTGATTGGGGTAGGTTAATGTGCTGGCTTCTAGCTTCTAGCTGTGCACTACAGGGTCCATGATTGTACGTGTGTCTAGCTTTAAGCCATTTCATCTTTACACCTAAAAACCCATTAAGGAAAGCAATAACTGATATGACTGTAAGTATTTGTTAAAGTATTTTTCCCTACTAGCTGATCGCTTATACCATATCCCACAGCCTACCCTGTAAATATATTAGGCCACCGGCAATACGTATTCTTGTCACAGAGCACAACATTAGTTCAACATTAGTATGAGCCCAGCGAAGCGAGGACTTTTCATTGGGAAACCCACGACAAATGGCGAGATGTAGCATATAGGTCATATGTATTGGAATGATATCTTTCGACTGTATAGCACAGTAAGAAGTTTCTTTACAATGTTTGGTGGCAAACATGCAGTTCATAAAAAGGTTATTTATTGGTCACTGTACTGAACACCATAGAAGAAGCAGCGTTGGTAGGCCTCCCACCAGATGGACCGACGACATCGTCAAGGTCGCGAGTAACCGGTGGATGCAAGCGGCAGGTTACCGCTCGTTGTGGCGTTCTGTGCCTTTATTCAACAGTGGACGTCTTTCATTTCATGTCATTAAATTATTTTTTAAAGCTGACGGTGCACCTGATGTTAAGTGGTCACCTATACACATCTGCAATACCAGGACATGTAGACAAAATCCCTTTTCTGTTAGCGTTAACGCCAACGGAAAAGTCAAATTGTATGCAATTGACATATTTGGATCACGTGACATCTGGTAAGCAAACGTCAACTCCATACAATTTCATGTAACGCGTTTTGGCGTTAACGCTAACAGAAAAGGGATTTTGTGTACAGGCCCAGACCTTGCAGATGCGTTGTCATCACAGAAACAAAAGTTAAAATGGCCTCATGTGCCTGTAATTTCATCGACACCCACACCATTCACGCCCTGGGCTTGGGCTGGTCACGTCTGTCGCAAGACCGATGGCCGATGGAGAAGACTTGTCTTGGAGTGGAGACTGCTAATCGGTAAGCGCAGCGTGAGACGCTCTCCAGCTCAAAGTACCGAGGAACTGAAGAAGATAGCCGGTAGTGGCTGAATGCATAAGGCCGGGAAAAATAACGCGTCATAAAGGAGGCTTATGTCCAAAAGTGGACCTCTAGTAAGCTGAAGTGATTGTGTTGACACAAATATGGCAAATTCAGTTACCGCTGCGCTTGACCTGAAGAAGGTAATAGATGGTGGCTGGACTCGGAAGGCAGATAAAAAATCGCGGGCCATGTAGGAAGATTATGTCCAACAGTGGATCTCTAGTAAGGTGAAGTGATGACGGTGACACAAATATTGAAAATTCGGTTACCGCTGAACCAGCACTGAGCAAGTTCGGTTATTAATAGGAGCATTAATACCCGAACTTGCTCAGTGCTATAGAAGGTAGGAACCTTCTATCCGAAAATGCCTTTACTTTGAAGTGGGAGGATGACATGATGTTTACTGGTCACCATCTTGTGATCAGGTCTATTTTAAGCATAAGTTTTCTAACAATATGACAATGAAACCTCCAGTAATAAAATCGGTACCTACACAATTCTACATATCGGAGAAACCTGAGAAATTCCAAGAATAGAAAATTGGGTATTAGAATGGAATGAAACCAGTAACTATCGTATCGGAAGCCAACTGGGTTAGCCAGGCGTAATGTTTAACAGAGCATGGTCTTTCATTTGTATTGGCTACTTAGATAGAGGCAGGGCTGCTATTTACCGGAAATAAAGCGGAAAATTTAAATATTTTTGTATATGAACGATTAACGTCTGTAAATGCTATTATGTCAAATTCATTTGAAACTTCAACCCACAATTTGAAATCAAACTCATTTGTTTTTAAAACACACGTGCGAATTTCGAAGCGATGCACTATGTTTAGAGTCTCACATATTATAGTATCACTTTGAAATTATTGAGCCACTTTGCAACCGCCATTTAGATTTTGCCAAATACAATAATACGTTAGTGTTTTTACACAGATTTGAGGATTAAATAACAGGTAAAGCAAATTGTGAGCTTAGGAGTCGAAGACAGATGTTTCCCAAACTAAGAAAAAAAACCTGTATGTTGGGAGCCAGTTTTCTTCAATTTCAAAATACTTTCTAGATACCCGTGTATTACATTGAAAGTGCTTTATCTATACTTCTATACTAATATTATAAAGCTGAAGAGTTTGTTTGTTTGTTTGTATGGTTGAACGCGCTAATCTCAGAATTTCCTGGTTCGAATTGAAAAAATATTTTTGTGTTGGATAGTCCATTTATCGAGGAATGCTATAGGTCCATGCGAAGTCGGGTCGGGTCGCTGGTTCTATAATAAAGTTATAGATACGTAGAAGTAGTAAATAATTAAATAATTATATTTTTTATAGATTGAGAACAACGGATTAAGAGGAAACACAAGGGCCGTTTTTCCATACAAACTTAGTCCCCTGTTTCCTCCCTGGATAATGCCCGTAGATCAATTATTATTTTTTTAAATATCCATGACTACTATTGGCATGTCCCTATGTTTTCCTTTTTCTCATAAATTTATTATTAAAAGAGATATATAAAAAATTGGCATGATTTTCCGCTGTGTTCAAACATTCAGAAAACAAATTTGACTTGATTATATAAAAAATAGAAAACATAGGAACACGGCAAAAGCCTTTCTTAATTTTTTAATGAATAAAGCAGTTAAATTGGTTAAGTTTTGGAGAAGAAATCAGGGGACTACGAATCATTGATTTTGTGTACTTTTAATAGGTATTTTCGGTCAAAGCTGCAGTTGTCTCTATCGCGCTCTGCGGTTCGTGTTCGGGCATCGCGCGACAACAATAGATTTTACAAATACCTAATTTTCAATTCTCTAGCCCGTGGTATTTCCTCTTAACTCACTGTGTTGTCGGGTTCGTCCGAATTATATTCTTACTAGCTTTTGCCCGTGACTTAGTCCGCGTGAATGTCGGTTATCGCGGATGCAGACGATGTCACGGATTAAAAAGTAGCCTATGTTCTTCCCCAGTGTTCAAGCTATTTTCATACCAATTTTCATCAAAATCGGTTCAGCCGTTTCATCGTGAAAGCGTAACAGACAGAGTTATTTTCGCATTTATAATATTAATATTACTTAAGTAAATTAAGTAAATATTAAGTAAAATTAAGTAATAAGTAATTAAGTATTAAGTAATTAAGTATTAAGTAAGTAAGTATGGATTTTCTTTTATTCAGCCTATATGACATCCCTGAAACTACATTCAAGGCAGGAGGACAAATGATCGAGATGGACGAAAGGGAATAAGTAGGTACCTAACGTTTTGTTTAGCGGACGAGGAAACATGTGAATGGACCATTTATCAAAGAGAAAAGTCAATTGTTGGTTTATATTACAGTCATATGTCACCTTGGGTTACATATAAGATATGTATTATGTATGTGTCTGAAAAAACGAGAAAGAAAGAAATTATTCTGTGGTCGACGTCTTCTATGATGAAATGCATGCCATTATAATTAATGTTCATCGCACTCTTATGGGATACAGGCATGCAACCACGGCTTACCTTGACCATTTTGTACCTATGTCTTGATTTCTGTGTGAAATATTTTCTTGTTTCGTACTTTTTAGATCACTTTTTGTTGTAGTCGGGTTTTAGTTTTTAAACTTATTTTTTTTTAATACCAATGAGTTCGCAAGAGGCGACTAAGGGACTCACCAGAGAATGGGCAGCAGCGTTCTCTGTGCATTTGTAACAACCATACCGCGATCGCCAACCCGCCTGCCAAGCGTGGCGATTATGACAAAACCCCCCATTTCTTGGGGGACGCCTATGTCCAGCAGTGGACGTCTTTCGGCTGAAATGATGATGATGATGAGTTCGCTTTGAAATTGTGTGTGGTGGATGTGAACTCGGATGATAGCCCAAATGATTTGGTTGGAGAGATGTCGTTGAGAACTTAATCTTAGTACTAATATTATAAAAAGGTTAAATTATTGGTTTGTAGGAAGTAATTTCTAGAATTATATCACTGATAGAAAGTTACATCATAACCGAGTGTCATTGCATACTGAACTTCCATACGGACGAAGCTAGTCACTTGCAAACCGAATGAAACTTGCTCGCTCGTGAGCAGAGTTGCCAAAAACCATGAACCACGAACTTTTAATTATTCTTTTTTTGATTATGGGACAAGTTTGCTTCACTAATTACTAACCTGGATTCATTTACTTCAGAAAGCACTTCGGTAATCCAGGTAACCTACGGGGGATCGCCAGAAACGTCAACGCGATGTTGGCTTTTCTTGAGGAGCTGGGGAGGACCGAATGATTTACTTGTCACCTGTACGCAAAATACGTGCTGAGACGTGGAGTTGTGGACACCAGCCTGCTATACCATACCAACTCCTGAAAGTCAGAATCAACCATAGCGACTACCAGAAAAGCGCCGAGGCAATGAAGCTCAACGAGTCCTGGAGAAACGTTGCAAGTACAACTGTCTTGGATCCCGCAACGAAATTAATCAGAAAAGAACAGCGGAGCAGAAAGAAATACATATTCTACACTCCACATTTTTCGTGGTGCTTGGTAACTGGGTGCTCTGAGCAGTCTTCCAGTTGTAGATGTCCCTTTGTGCCTATTGACCTAGTTCTGTTCTGTCGACTGCTTGATATAGAAGGAAGAGGTCAATATAGTTAATATTGCGAAGTTGTTCCAAAAAACCCAAAAAACTTTTAATCTATCGAATTTTCTAGTAAAGACTGTAAATCAACAGTTTCATTCGCTAATAGTTTGTATCGGACAACAACAGAAGGGAGAGGGTCCTACCCCTCAGACGCAAACCATTATGTTGACGATTTCCGTAGAGTGGCGCAACTAACGATCTGTTATACACTTAACAAATACAATTGTGTTTTAGAAAAGTATTTGGAAGTGCATAAAACTATTTGTAGGCAGGTTTGGATGTAGGAGGTAATCAATGAAATTACGAATCACAAACTCAAATCCATTTATTTATAAAAAGCACTTTGTCAAGGAGTCAGTCAGTCAGAAAATTGAAGCTTCACTCGTTACAAACAGTAGGTTTCTATGGAGAAGAAAAACTTAATTGACACTCTTTTAAAATCAATAAAATAATCCGATTTAATATTTCTTTCACGTAAAGCTGCACTACTGCTATAGGCAATAATGTATGGTATATACTAGCGCGGCGAAGCTAGTATAAATTAAAGATAAAACTATCTCAAAAACATAAACTCAAGTTTTATCATTCAGCGTGCATGACTGTACCGTCCGTAATTCTCGTGAGTAGCGCATTGAGTACAGTCGCGTAGAAATGGAACTGCTTTGATTGGGTTAGTCGCAAGCCTGTGGCATTACTTGTAAGGGTGAGATCAGATGGGGCGGTTATTTTGTCCAGTTCATAAACAGGCGATAGTTAGACACAGTACAAAAGGTTAAATGACGACATTATTTGGCGCAGTGGTGAGCAATTGGCTGTTGAGCCTGTGATTTGTATGGCCTACAGATAGTTGTTTCGGGTCTGGCTGTTTGTGTATGTGAGTTTATATGTTTAAAAACGCACTCTTTGTCCCGTGGAGTGTCCGGGCTAGAATCGCACCCAACCATTTCATCCCGAGGGTTAGAAGGCGACTAAGGGAAAATCCGGAAGTCAGGCAGCAGCGGCTTCCGTATACTCAACTACTTTACTGCGATCCCCAAGACGCCTGACAAGCGTGGGGATTTTTTTTTATAGGCTTGTGCTTGACCGCAACTCACCTGATCGTAAAGTGATGATGCGGCCTAAGGTGGAGCACGCTTGCCTAGCAAATTATGCCAAGCACCACCCCCTTATGGAGAGGCCTAAGTTCAACAGTGGACGTGTTTCGGCTGATAATGATGATGATGAAACCCATTTACGATACAGAATAAATTTCTACTGAAAGGCAACGTTTTAAAAAAATTAACCGTGTTTCGCGTTTTCGTGTTCCGTGTTGACTTTAGCTAATCCACAGCAAGAGAAAAGGTTTGGTTGAAAGGCTTAAAAAGAATTTCAAGTCATGCAAGTAAGATATTCTGCAAATAACGATCCATGAGAAATTCGAGTGGAGACCACTAAAGTACAACATAATAAAATCACGACCATTTTCACAGCGATAAGCCGTCCAATATGAACGTGACCTAACATTCAATAAGGCATCAATAGAGGACCACTCCTCGGCGCAAACCGCAACGGCGACGCGCCAGTCGTGTCTGAAAGGCCTTTAACTACATTTGCGGTTTGTCTTACATGTGAGACGGCTTTTTGTTGCTTTTATTAGATGTGGGGTGGGATAAGATTGTGCTGGACTAAGTGCTATGCGGTTCTTAGCAATGAAGACGTAAGATTATTCTCCCATTAATGATGAAAGTGAATATCTAGAGAAGCATAAACAATGATTTGATTAAAGCGCATATAAAGCATATATAATATAATAAATGACATTGCAACAATGCTCCAGTGTAAAAAAAAAAACAAAAAATCAAAGCATTTATTTTAACTATTTTACAGGCACTTTTCAATAGTCAAAGAGTCAGTTAGTTAGTCAGAAAATTCAAGCTAGTTGTTCGTTCCAAACCGTAGGACCTTTATGGAAAAGAACGAGCAAGAAACTGCTCGGACACTCATTTTAATCAAGTTTTTACAGAATGCTGGTTACATAATTCTTGTTGTTTCTAAATGTGAAAACAATGAAGGTGAAAAGTAATCCATATCATTCACTAATAAAAAAAGCGGCCAAGTGCGAGTCGGACTCGCCCATGAAGGGTTCCGTAGCAGCAAGTAACATAATATAAAAGTTTTTTTTTAAATTTTTATATATGAGTTGATTGAATGAAAGGTAAATTGCGGTTTACGATTTATGACGTATTAAACAAAAAACTACTTACTAGATCTCGTTCAAACCAATTTTCGGCGGAAGTTTACATGGTAATGTACCTACATCATATATTTTTTTTAGTTTTATCATTCTCTTATTTTAGAAGTTACAGGGGGGGAACACACATTTTAACACTTTGGAAGTGTCTCTCGTGCAAACTATTCAGTTTAGAAAAAAATATATTAGAAACCTCAATATCATTTTTAAAGACCAATGAGTTTCAGTTGTAAGTATGGGGAACCCCCAAAATATTGTTTTTTTTTTCTATTTTAGTGTGAAAATCTTAATGCGGTTCACAGAATACATCTACTTACCAAATTTCAACAGTATAGTTCTTATAGTTTCGGAAAAAAGTGGCTGTGACATACGGACGGACAGACAGACATGACGAATCCATAAGGGTTCCGTTTTTGCCATTTGGCTACGGAACCCTAAAAATAAATAAAGATAAAGTCAAGTACTCTCTAAACATCACTTTGAATTTCGAACAGTGTCTCGTTCTGAATCTGCGATGATTTACTTTAAAAACAAATGAGTTCGCTTTCGTATTGTGTGCGGTCAGTTCCATTTTATGTGAACTTTATAGATTAGCTCAGAGGTACATTTAAGCAAGTATATTCGATGTGTCACCTCAAACCATCTTTGCTAAGGGTTATCGTTCTGTCGGTCCCCGATCCCTAAGCTAAGGGATCCAATGTATAGGCAGCAGTAAAACCGAGTCAACAGCGCCTAATATCGGTCGTACATTGTGTACTTACAGCACAGAATACATATCCAACAGATCAAGCCTCATACCATCGAGATCGGGAAGGTATAAGTACACTAATATAGGCCTTAAGGCCTTGACCTTGAAGTTTGTTTCGGTGCTTCAGAAAAGTCGGAAAGGGCACCAATCTCATACAGTTAGTAAAATTGTTTCGACGTGTTTATTTTTCCTTCGTATTGGAACAAATTGTATGAGAAAAGCTCATGTTATGGTCAAGATATTAGTTGAATAGTTGGTTGGTTAGCAACTGACTTTCGGTAAGTACATTACCCGGAAAAACTTCTTAAACAATTATGGCGCAATTGCGCAAGTTATCCCCTCTGACGTGTCTGAAAATGCTTGAAACGGGAGCAAATAGTTTACTTTGTATCTATTTTTATTGGTAACGAAATGATTAAAGTTAATCCTTCGCCAACACTCAATGTACGACTCATTATTATTTACATTAACTTTTACAAGCAGATATTTATGTTCAGAGCATCCAATATACCCATTAATTTCTGGAATTAATTACCTATTGTTTTTTATCCCCATCTTTCGATAAAGTCATCGTCCATAGTCCTACTACTGCAGTCGTTATGTTGAAATGGATGTGTGGAGTAACCAGAATGGATAAGGTCAGAAATTAGTATATGAAAGGTAGTAAGTAGCGTCAATGACGGAAAAGTTGAAAGGGAACCGTTTGTCTTGATATGGTAATGTGAAGAGATGGGATCAAACGCATGTGACCAAGAGAAAAATGTGGATGGATGGAAAGGTAGAGAAAGGTCGAAAAAAAAATGGATGGATTGTGTGAAGAATGATATGAAAGAGAAGGGAATCAGGTATGCCATGCCGGTTGACAGGACGGAATGGAAGAAGAAACTGGGTTGCACCGATCCAAAGTAGCAAGCAGAGCAAGGGTGATGGATGATGATATTGGTTGCAAGTGTGCTTAAACGTATTAAGCACACTTGCAACCAATATCATCATCAGCAAGTGTGCTTAATACGTTCCTCGTTTTCGTGCACGCAAAGTTGTTTTCTGGCTATTAGACCGGCTCCACACGTTGGCCCCAACGTAGCTCCCAACGCCACCTGTCAAACGTGTGGATCTAGAAAAATAGTATTGGCGCCAACGTTGGGACACGCGTTAGGAGTTGGAACACGCGTGTCGGTTTTATCAAAGGAATCTGCGCCAACGCTCGCGATCCGCACACACGTTGGCGCTATGCTCAGTCCTGTTGCAACACGCATCGAAAGCGCACGACGAGCAAGAATGTTATCCTCACTCTCAAAAACGCCACCCGCATGAACAAATGAAAAAGTTATCGAATTTTTAGAAGTTTACCTGGCACAGCCATATGGAATGCATCTCGGAAGGACAGTTTTCAGTAACAAATATAAATTATAATTGGCATTCAGTAATAATATTATGTACAATTGGTAGAAAAAGGCAGGGAGGTCAAAGGGCATCAAAAAAACTCGTCCACATCGTTGTTAACGGGAAACGTGCCCAACAGGCTGGCAGCATTGCCACGTTGTATGGCAATGATAATTCTTTGACCTAAGAATAGACCAGCCTTCGGATCACGTGAAGAGTCGACCAGCCGCTTGGCGATGTCACAAAAAACAATATGGGCACTCGGACCCCATGGCCCTAGAGTTTCCACCCCAAACGGCTCAAATATATAGCTTCCAAGAAGGTTATCATATTTGCGCCGTTTGAGGTTTTCGGCACCTGCAGCAGCCGCCCCAGCACAACACGTAGTGCTAGGAAGATGAGATGGCGCAAGGGTGTCGACACATGTTGCGTCCCACACCAAAGGCCTACCCAACTTCCAAGGCATTATGGTCATCCCATCTGGTCTCTTCCCATCGTCGCGTGCCAAGCCTTGGGTTCTAAAATAGCAGGCACCCCGGCGGTGGCAAGAGCACGACGGAGGATGTCATTGATGCTGGCGTGTCGTGCCATTCGGCCTGCGCGTCTACTGCAGGATAGGCCATGATGTCCGAGGCAGTCGACTGCTTCACCACACTGGCAACGATGTGGAGCCCCGCATGGAGCGCCCAGACGCAGGCATGTAGCGATTACATTCAGTAATGTAAAAGCGCTTAGGGCAATTTCGATTTCTGTATCGGATATCTTCACGTTGGCTCTGACGGGACAGGACTGGTATAATAGAAGAGCCAACGTGTGGACGCCTCACGAAATTAACCAACCAACGTGGGTACGAGCGTTGGCGGCAATGTGTGGCGCCGTTGTTATAGAACTTCTGGAGGTTCTATTACTGGACTTCAAAAGCCAGTCTTCCTATTTTGATGGAATACATTCCAGCAGGAATACGTTTCAGCAGGCTAAACAAATCATCTCTAATCACACCTTACAACAGAGACACAAACAAAGCAATCATTATAACATAATATTCATATTCAAAATCAATTACATGTACTTTAGTATCACGTAGCAAATAATTAGGTCTGTGTTAACATTCTGTGAGCGTAGCTCTCATTGTGTTTATACCTTAATAAACAAGTGGGTAGAGCGAAATACGCGACCCGGATTTAATAAGGGGGCGAATTACCTTAAATTATATGTATGGGGATCATTTCTGCGGTTTTGGTATAGTAGCAAGTTAGAATTTAGCGAATTTTTCAAAGCTAGTTACTATAACATCCGGTAATAGGGGATATTACTGCAACTTTATGGCACCAGAGTGCAGCACTAGCATAATCCGTAAACAGTTTTTCGACGAGTCGTTCAAAGCGTGAAATTCTGCCTTTAATTGAGTTCAAAATTGGGAAGTGTATTATAGTATCCAATAATGCATCAGTGCTGTGTATTTCGATGTAGAAATTAAGGGAATTATTCATTTCCAAAAGAAGAAAATGTTCGAAAACTTTGGGAAGCAGCTAAAAATCACTATAAAATATGTTCAGGTTAAGTATTCAGGTGAGATAGACGTATTGACAGAATAACGTTCACTTTTGTCATGTAAGACAACCAAATATGATTTTATTCTGAGCATAACCTAGAATCCACTTTCAAATGGCCGTAGGATGCCATAATATAGTTAAAAGTACAGTTAGGTAAGTAAGATTAATTAAAACTTTGATATATTTTCACAAAATACCTAGCTATTATAATTTATTTATTTATTTATTTATTTATAACAGCTTATACTATCATTACAGGGGTTAACGTTAACTTTAATAACATAATTAAACAAGAATGGTTATGCTCGTGGGTATGTGCTAGTGGCGCCCTCTGCGCTGAGTTTCGCGTAATGTTCCCTATTACTGTCCCAATGTTGCGCAAATTCATCTTTTCTGATAGAAGTGTTATTCTGTAAACATCAATTCAAAATTCGAACGGTGTTTCGTTGTGAATCCGCGACGAGTTAGTTTAAAAACAAATGAGTTCGCTTTCGAATTGTTTGCGCTCATTTGAGCTAGGTTTCAAGTGAACTTTGCACAATGGCTCTGCAGGTAAGATGATCCTGAAATACAATCCTGACAATGTTTTTGTACTTGTGTACATCCCCATTTACTTATGTAGTTAGGTAATTGTTCTTTTTATTATTTGTTATGCGCTCGTCACCTTTGGTAGGGAACGCCTAAGGCATTAAGTCGTATCTTTTGTTGCATAAAGTAGGCTGGACTGCCCTTATGTCTGGCATTGCTGTGGCAGACATGTTGCTGTTCCAAGCCGGTTAGAAATTTATAATTATTGCTTTTGTTTTCATTTTTATGACCAATAATGTTAAATGTGAAAGAATAACTTTAATTTAATTGAATATATTGTATGTTTGTATTGATATTGAAAATGTATTGATTATGAGTCTTTTCTTACTTGATTATGAATGAATAATAATAAAGTTTAAATTAACTTTCATCAAGTTTTTTTGCATTGCCAACGTGAAAGCCAACTTCGTTCAATATTCTTGCAGTTTTTGTTAAGAACGATCACATGCACTAAGCTCAGCGTCTCTTATACCAGTAAGTAAATAAATTCACCATAAAATGGTCGGTACCTGGCGTGTGACACATCTGGGTCAACTGAGCTGTGACCATATGCACCGATTCCTTGTGGAATTGCACAGCGATGCATTATTTAATAAAGATAGTGGTAGTCCAGATCTTTCTTAAGAAGGTCTACCAGGCAATTTACCAATATATTTAAAGATTTCTGCCGCCAAGCATTGTTGCCGTGCGTGCTCTTGTTTGAAAGATATTGCCGCCATATTGCCGCCGATGTATTTAGCATGAGACATTTCAACATTAGGTCTAAGATGGCTATGCACCTGCGAAGCCCGTGGCTTTGTAGATGTATAAAGACAGAGTGACACTTATCATCAGGTCGGCTACACGCTATTAAGATTCCTAGTGACCCAAAGCAAATCATCAGTGAAAACAAAAACAAATCAATCTTGGTTAGTATTAAACTTTTAATCATTTTAAACCGTTGTACAGTCTATCAGCAATAGTTCTACAGGTTAGAACTATTGCTGATAGACTGTACAACGGTTAACGGTTACTAGACGCCCGTTCGAATTTGGAATTTATGTTAAGAGAATAGTGGTAGCGTTGTGAATTCGCGATGACTTAATTTAAAAAACTTTTTTCAAAAAAAAAACAACCGCCTTCAATAACTAAAAAGTGATAAATAACTTCAGAACAGAACACACATTACTTTAGTTTCGGAAGTCGTTGGCGGTGGATTGGTTCTGTTTGTCGTTTTGTATTGCTACCGACTTCCGAAACTAAAGTAATGTGTTCTGAAGTTATTTATCACTTTTTAGTTTATAAAGGCGGTTGTTTTTATTTTGAAAAAAGTTTTTATTTTCCGCTTTTTAGTATCGCCTTACATCCAAATCCATTAAGATAACCTCCTCCTTTTTGAAGTCGGTTAAAAACAAATGAATTTGGATTTGTGTGCACTCACTGAGTGAGATTCGAAGCCGACTTTGCAGAATATGACCAAATGTGTGTGTATATCGCTTTAAGAAGTTGGAAGTATAACCTCAAACATCGATACGTAAATAGATTGGCCATAAAATTGTCGTACCTGGTACTTGACGCATCTAGGTCACAAGGCATCTTATGTATGTCAACTGGTTCCTATAAGAGTTGAATTGACTATGAACCGTATTACATGCATTTAAATAAAGCCATCGTGAGTGGTTCATTGTAAATATTCGAACAGGAGAAATGTGGCCAGAGACTTCTCAAGATGAAGAAGTTGTGAGACACGAAAAAGGCTTATAAAAAAAACTGGCCAAGTGGGAGTCGGACTCGCGCATGAAGGGTTCCGTATCCATATCTATACTATATTAGACATCCAGCAAAAAAAGGCAAAAAGATCACGTTCTTATTCTTTTCGAATCAATGGTTTTCCTTTTTTGTTAAACTACTTGGGTCCATTAGGTAGCCACATTTATCGCAGCATTAGTGGCGTTTTTAATCAACCAAATTCCAAGGTGTAAAGGCACTTTGGGCACTGTAGTATGTGGGCCGTTGTCTGGTCAGGATCACTGCACTCACACTGGGTGTCGGTGGGATCTATTATCCCTCATTTTGCGAGGTTTTGAATCACGTTTATTGTATGGGAGCCCCCCTTAATTTGTTGTCATAGCGGCAACAGAAATACATCATCTGTGAACATTTCAACTGCCTAGCTATTACGGTTCATGAGATACAGCTTGGTGACAGACAGCAAGACAGACAGACAGACGGACAGTGGAGTCTTAGTAATACGGTCCCGTTTTTACCCTTTGGGTTCGGAACTCTAAAAAATTTAATGTTCATACTATTTAAAGGCAAAAATTTGTCTGTTTGTTACCTCTCAATGTTTCAAATTATTCACAGATTTCTGGCTCAGAACTTATAAAGGACCCGAAAACATAGGAGAGGTACTTGTTAATCGGATACACGAAAGACATCACGTATGTTACTTAGTGAAATCTAGTGGTAAGGTAATTGTAGTGTTAAGGAAATAATGTACCCGTCTCAGATTATCAAACAAAAGGCAGATAGACCGCGCGGAACACTGAGAGTGAAGCCAAAAAAGCAAATACAAATTCAAAAGCGAATACCTACAACGCGCTTCGTGCTGACACGAATGACTATAGCACGAAACACCGCATCGTTAAAAATAAAAATACAAATTCAAAAGCAAATACAATCACGAGATTATAGGTATTCGGTTTTGAATTTGTATTTGCTTTTTTGGCTTCACTCTCAGTGTTCCGCACAGTCTATCTACCTTTTGTTTTATAATCTGTACTATACATACTCGTATTATACTGCTATTTGTTTGCCCAAATGTAATAAGTAAACTACATAAGAGATATCTAGGACAGTTGTTGACGTGTCAACATTCATGATAAAGTCAGCCATTAAAATAGATCGATTTTGACATACACAAAGCACTTAAATCAACATTGCATACTTTATCCCAAGAGTAAAATACAGTTCTTTTAACATGAATGCACAAAGGTAATGATAGAAAGAAATATATCTAAAAAGATAAGCAAGACTCAGCACCTACGTTCATATATCTAGAAGTCTTCTAGTCAGCAATAAAATGTGATGGTAGGACGCAGTCAGGCAAGCTCAGCGACCTACTTGCGTCTAGTGCAACCACTGAGATTTTATTTGCGGGTACATGGAGAATTTTCGAAAGGTTTTGTAATAAAAAAGCTATAAGTCCTCTGTTATTGGAGTATCTTAGCGACGAATAGCAGTAGTGCTATTCTCTAAACATCGGATTGAAATTCGATCGGTGCCTTGATGTAAATTCGAGATCATTTACTTTAAAAACAAATGAGTTCGCTTTCGAATTGTATGCGGTCACTTGATTGGTGTTCCATTTCAAGTGAACTTTACGGAATAGCACAACTGATGTATGGACCACTCAATGCAATACTACTTGATGTGTTGTAAGACGAGTTCATGCGACGTGTCCTACGTCCTCCTATTGATACCTTGTACCTTCCTTATCAAGATACAAAACTGCTTGGAACATACCGCTGAATGGGGTAGCACCACGCAGGACAAACTCCTTCACAAAGACATTTCCTACTTCCAAACAGTAACCGCTAAAAACATCCGTCGAATGTTTCCAAAAGCATTTTTTTCCGCACAATATTTGCAAAGCCACAATATCATTAGGCCGAGTACACAAGGCTGGAGTTTAGTGTCGTCATGGGAACAATCGTGTGCCCTTCGCCCACATTGGCGTCATTACGTGTTTGCCTCTACTTATATTCACGCTATATTTGTGTTAAGCAATGAGTGGAGGCCTGATGGTTGCAAGATCAGCTGCAAGGATCCTGGTAGCAGACGCAACTATTGCAAGTGTGTTCCTTAATTCGGTCCAATCAGAGACTTTACGTTAGTGGTCGGTTAATAGCAAAAGGCTGGATTTTAATGCGTAACTGCGAACTATAAATTACATTTGTTTGTTGTATAACACACCTAGCTAGGTTAAAATGATGCTGCGGCTTTGACATTATTAGACCTAGTGGAAACCAATCCGCCAAAATTCCTTAGGTGCGTGATTCTATCTGATGGCAACACTTCAGAAAGAAGCGATCTTTGTCGCGATAAATTTAAACCTCTAGAATATTTCATAGAGCCATTGGAGACCCTCCCATCTGGGCATGCGTTGCCGTGGCCGATCTGGAAAACTTTAAGCTGACTCCGCACCCAAGTTGGCCGCGGCAAAGAGAATCTTCAAAGGTTCTCAGATGACGTCAATTTTCAGTGCCTCTGTGGCGTCTCTCCGCAGATATGGTCCACCTTCCATCATGCGCTACATGCCCTGTCACCTGCTCATGTGCGGACCTAATGGCTGCATCAGCAATTGGCGTTGCCGTGGCTGAATTCTGCGACAAACAAGGAATCTGAGTAGAACAAACACAACACACACATACACACTCGCACATATACACACTCACATACATACACACACACATGATAAATATCCGTATTAGCCATCGTCAAATAAGAAGAAGACCTAGTATTAGTATATCGGGCTGGTGTCCATATCTCCGAGTCACAGCGCATATTGAGTGTACAGCAAGTAGGCCATTTGATCCACCCTAACTCCTCAAGAAAGGGCAAGCAACGCCTTCATATTACTGGCGATCTCTTGGTTCATTTGACCTATCTCAGCAGCAAACACGCATGCATAGCTCAACCCTTTTGTTAGGGCCCAAACAGGCAATACGAAACAGAGTCCTACAGAGTCAACAACAATACCTACCATTTCATCAAAATTCCGTTTCATCACACACTTTTGAACTCACAAACGAACAGATCTCGATTTTTCACGCCACACCTACTCCCTTTCACACAGATGGACACAATCAATGCTCTAAAACTGGGGGTTTTTGAGCACGGAACCCCGAAATAGGATAAAAGGTGGGGAGAGGGTTCCGTAGGATGAAACAGTTAATCGAGAGCTGGAGAGGTGCTTCATTCAATGCGTCTGCAATTGGCGAATGTTCTGGCGTGAATCTATGAATAAAGTGGAGGGTTCCGCCCGTGAGTTTTAACTCTGATAGTCAAGATGCAACTTGGGATAGATGTAACGAAGTATTGTAGTTGTAATAAGAGTTTGCTTTTCTATAAAGTACAGAGGCCAGCACATCAAGCTACTTCAATCTGTCAAATTTCAACTTCATTATAAAAGCATAAGGTTCATATTTAATTGGGAAAATTTTACAGTTAGGTATGGCTTGATGTGCTGGCGTCTGTACATTTAGAACCTCATTCAAGTGAGCGCACGCAATTCGAAAGCAAACTCATTTGTTTTTAAAGTAAATCATTGCGGATTAAAAACGAGACACCGTTCGAATTTCGAATTGATGTTTATAAAGAATAGCGCTACAAGTTAAAACTATTGTCCACAGACTAGGTATAAAAGGATTTAAAGCTTAGCACTTACCTAGATTGCTAGCTAACGTCTTAGCTGCGGTGTTGTAGGTAGTTGTTCACAAGTAAATGTGCAATGAGTGGATAAAACTAGTTTAAACTGACCACGGGTTTTTAATTTTAATTACCCCTATCTTTTACTAAATCACGTTGCTTTACTTTAAAAAATCTGATTAAGTACCTACCGGTACTCAGTCCTTTATGTAGAAGTCAAAGTCAAAGTCACGTGGTGGTATGTGGTAAATAATTAACTTATATAAGCGAATAAATAAATGAATGATAATATAACTAATACTGTTGTAAAACAACAGATAAATAGGGAATAACTTAAATAGTTCAATACTTAGATGAGGACACAGGATGAGACAGGACAAAGATTGCGTTTGCCGTTGCAGTGTTGTGCGTGTCGCCAGTGACAAAACTCATGCGTACTATGAGCATGCGTGCGACCCGCGTCACAGTAAAAACGACATTGAAGGAAGAAGAACGCCGCCCGCATGCGGTTAGCACGCACGCGGGCTGCTCGCCCGCAGTTAATCCGCGTTCCGCGCGCGTGCTGCCCGCATGATAGGAAAAACATGTATGAAATGATAGGATGCGGGCAGCCTGCATGCGGACCATATCCGCGTGCGGGCGAAAATACCCATGACAGGAAAAGGGCCCTTAGTAAAAGAAAAAATATTAAAGAGTTCTTCCTCTCTCTCTTACTCATTTAAATTTGTATGTCCGACAGGGTCTATTATTGTTTCTATGTATGATTGACCTAAGTGTCCCCGGCGTCATATTTCGAACAATTTACACAAAACCTTAACAAATTATACACCTTCGTTAGGAATCGCTCTACGTACCTATTGATGACAACCGCATGAAAATTCGTTTAGTAGTTTTTGGGTTTATCGCGAACAGACAGACAGACGCGGCGGGGACTTTGTTTTATAATATGTAGTGATTACCTTTATGTGTCCATTGTGGATTGCGATAAAGATTTGAGGTTAAGGGCGCGTATTCGATTTAGCGCAACTCAAAATCTAAATGATTGCTAAAGCGGCGTAGCAGCATTGACACACACTAGTACAATACAATGGTCTGTTTGTGTGCATCAGAAAAAAAAATATGCACGAAATAAGCACGAATCATTGAAATTGATCGGCAAACGACAGCGCGCGATGTTTTACAGTGCTTTTTAAAATAATTGTCTAAAATAAATGAGCGCGTATAGCGGACTGAAAAATATTCTGTATATTAGGCATAACATTTACTTTCATAAAACAAATATATCAGTTATGTTTTTATTCAAATACTGGCGAAAAAAAATTGTCAAAGTGAACCGATTTTCAACTTTTTCAACATTGTTTTTTAATACATAATAGTAATATTTTCGTAATTTTCGCTCTGTAGCTGTATTTATGACTGTATATACTGTTGGAAAAACGCATAAAACAAAATATTTTGGCATATTGTAATGGTTGTATTCGTCCTGAAAGTTAACTCTGACGTCTATTTTCGTAAAACGATATGAAAGAATTGTCTTCGCTTCAAAAAACCATAATTAAAAATTATACTTTTACTCTGTAGCTGCCTAAATCAAGACTTAATCTTTTCGAAAACTGTAATTGTCTTTAAATAATCTGCTCACATCATTACGATATTGCTCTGGGCAAAACGCGAAAACAAGAAGTTTTCGACACGAATCGAATACACGCTCTTAATATACAAGCGACAACTGACCGCTGACCTGAAAACAAGCGTGGTCCTATAATACGATCAGCACTCACTAAACACCCTGTATACTGATCATGAGATTTTTCGCCCCACGGAACCCTAAAACGCGGAGTGCCAATAAGGGGTGTCCGCAGTAGATGAAACAGTGTTCGGTAACACAATTGCGCGGCGCTCTGAATTACAAGCGTTAGGGTTAAGGACACGTAGACACGCTAGGGTTGAGTTGCGTTGTAGCACGGGACGAGTTGGGGGGGTTAATTTGTAAAGGGGATGTTTTTGTGTGAAATGTTTTTTTTTTGTTTGTGCCGTGTGCGCGATGCTCTGAAATGGGTGATTTAATTTTTCACGTATGTGGAAATAAAAAAGAATAACACGGTATACTCTGACACGTTTACCGTAAGTAGTTCCCCTTACCATAATTACTTGACATTTGTTATGGTCCAGTCTTATACCATTTTACGGATAAATCTGCGAGTTCGGAACGTCACGCAAACTTTGATGAAAATTAGTGTGCACTAGCTTTCGCCCGCGACATTCTCCGTGTGAGTGTTAAAAAACTACCCTTATTCAGATTACAACCTCCTTGTTGTATTTCATTACAGCCGCTCCAGCGGTTTTGTCGTGATGCGGTTACAAACATACAGACAAATACAGTTGCTTTCGTTTTTCTATATAAGTATCTATTTATGTGTTCGTGTAAGTATATCTGTCTGACACCCATAATACAGGGCCTGCCTAGTATGGGCACATGAATAAAAATCCGAGGTTTGGAGTCAGATGGCCGTGTGTGAAATGACCCCACAATTTTTTTATTTTTTTTATTTACAATATTCGTACCGATTGCGTTATACACGACTGGCCAAAACAAAGTACTTAGTGTAATGATGTTTTAACTCAATATCTTTGCAACAAAAACCCGTGCCGTACCTTACAATGGCGACTAGCATCACGCGCGGACTGCCATCGATCCGTGCCTCGAAGAAAACAAATTAACTAGCCCGACCCTGCCTGAATAGATAATAACAACGGTTATTGTAACCGTGCTACTGCTTACTGAACTTGAAACTAACTTACTGAAACTTTGAGTATACAGGTATCTAAGTTGGTTAAGTCAATGATTGGGACGGTGGTGAAGACTGGTATAAAAGCTGCTTTCCATAACGTGAAAATGGGTGAGAGATTGGATTCAGCGCTGTCGTAGGTTCGATTCCCGCACGGTACAAATATTTGTTAGTTGTTTCGGGTTTGGTATGTAAGATTATATCTTTCTTAACGCACCCAAGTTACAAGAGAAACAGCACGGGGAGATTTGAACACAAAAAAATAATGGTATCTTTCGGTTAACGGCAATCAGAAACTGCGAATCCTGTCAGCCATCTAGTGATTACCAACCAAGAAAGAAGAAGGTTGGTCGTCCATGGATTATAGCTGACAGCTCAGACTTGAAGCACGCTTCCAAGAGAACATTATTGAGTAATATTATTATTCGTGAGGAAACTTGGACTTATAATTGATATAAGTCTGAAATCACCAGTCCGCCTTGAGCACGTGGTGATCAATGCTCGTGCCTTCTCTGTATGAGAAGAGGCCTTTGCCCAGCAGTGGGACAGTTATAGGCTGGTATTATTATTATTTTTTATTATTATTTACTTAGCTCTTAATAGAGAGAGTTAGAAGGAGAGTGGAGAGGCCTTTGCCCTGCAGTGGGAAAATACAGGCTGAAATAATAATAATTATTATTATTTTATTTTATTTTTATTTTAGTAATAATAATAAACATTTATTTCAGACCACAGTGGATCCATATAAAGTGTTAGTAAAGACTTAAGTTAAAAAAGCTTTGGAAGTTAAAACTGGAATCCGCAAAAAAAATTACTAGAAAATAAGAAATTATCAATAATAATAAATAATAAATTAATAAGCAGCTACTTTATCCCTGACTGTTATAGGCTATATTTTATTTATAAAAATATTAGGGTTCCGTAACAAAATTCACGCGGGCAAAAGCCAGTCTCTAATAAAATAAGAAGACACAATCTTACACAATTCAAGCACTAGTGTCGGCGACCGCGCCACCAGTTTTATCGTGTGTGCCAATTTATGCCCTGAAACACTGCCAACAAGAATACTGACCGGTTAGCGTCACTGACCACTGGTGCGTAATGATGCAGTGTAACGTAGTTTTAATTCGTGTGAAGTTTCCTTAGTATTACGCCATGAAAAAATAAAAATAATAAAAAGTTTATTGGATCATTGTTGACTGAGAATAAACTTTTTTTTTAAATATATTATAGGTAAGTGTTTTGTTTTGTGTGTGTTGTGTGTTGTGGGTAGTGTTTTCTGGTTTTATAGTTTGAAGGTGTATTTTATTTTAAGTATGTAATGCCTGTAAACGCATTTTTCTTTCTTTCTTTCTTTCTTTCTTTCTTACATTATTTAGGTATGACACTGGATCCCGTACTAGGATACCCAGTGTCGCAAGATCCAGTCTCTTTCAACAGTTTGAGTATAATTGATTTAACTTAGGACTAAAAGGTAGCCGTGTGTACGTGTGTATGTGATGAGTGTTAGTGTGTTGTACCTAAGTAATGATGAATACTTACTAGGTACCTCAGCATAAATAAGCCCAAAGAATGAATATTGAAATGTCAATGTAAACATGGAACATTACTCAAATGAGCGCATACAATGCGAAAGCGAACTCATGTGTTTTTAAAAGTAAATTTTCTTTCGAAATTCGAACACGCGTTTGATATTCGAAATGATGTTAAAAGAACATTCTCTATCACTAATGTCATATTTCGTGCAACCCGTGCGAATACAAGAAGAAAACCATCATCATCATTACCATATCAGCCTATGGCCGTTCACTGCTGAACGTAGACCTCTCCCAGAGATCCCCAATCAACCCGGTCTTGAGCAACCAGCACTCATCAGCTGTCAGCCACCTTCTTCAAATCATCAGGTCATCGTGTCATCCCACACTACGCTTGCCCAAACGCGGTCACCACTCTTGCCTGCTCCATCTGCCGTCTGTCGGTCAGCAGAATGGCTGGCCCACTTCCACTACCTGCCTGCTGATTCTACGCACAATGTCAGTGATTTTAGTTCTCTGGAGAACGACTTCATGGCGAATTCTGCTATCCACCAGAGAAAAACCGAGCATCGCTCTCTCCATAGTACGTTGAGCAACCTTGAATTTGTGGACCAGTGAAAATAAAATTACCAAAAATATAGCTCTGATAAACCGTACACATACACCACAGTGGACGACTAGCCTTTAAATTAACATTACGCGGTTCAAATCACAATTTCGCTTATAAGATATTATACAATAGCTAGGATTACATCGCGTCTACTGGATGTGCAGTCTAAAATGCGATTGTTATGTAATTCATTAAGACATACTGAAATGTTTATTGGTCCAGAAGCTTAAAGTCGTCATTTTAGCATGGAAGGTAAAACCCAGAACTTTAAAATGTCTAGCTTAAGTTATGGCCACTTATGGCCCACCACGGAAAGTCATCATCTGCCTAGCCTTTTCCCAACTATATTGGGGTTGGTTTCCTGTCTAACCAGATGTAGCTGAATACCAGTGTTTTACATGGAGCGACTGCCTATCTGACCTTCACAAGTCAGTTACTGGGTAACACCATACCCCTTGGTAAGACTGGTCGTCAGTCTTTCTGGCTTCCATAAAGACTATTAAAGGTCTACGAATGTCAGGCAGGACCATCGGTTTTTCGTGCTTTCGAAGGCACGGGTCTCGGTATGAAATAGACGGTCACCCACCGCTTGCGGTAAGCGTAGTCACCTTGACTGATGTTTTATTTAGCACTTGCGTTCGAGAACGAAAGTGTTGGGCAATAATGTATGTTAGTTAATAAGTGGCGTGCCTAGTGGACAAAGTTAAGGCAAGCCCGACAGATGAGATAATGATTCAATACCTACTCAGAGAATTTTTTGTGCTTTCTATGTTTTTTTTTATTGTCTCGCGTTATTGATTGCAAGCCTGGCTTTTGGGCTTTAATGAAAGGCACGCCACTGATTAATAACCATATCCTATAAAACAAAAAAAAAAACAGCCGTGATACTTGAACGTACCTAAGTGTTTTACCCACTTAGGTACGTTCAAGTATCACGGCTGTTTTTTTTTTGTTTCCACTGGTTCACCTTTAACCTGAAAACAACCTAGCAGTGAAACTAACTAGTATGTTTTATTGAAGGCGCGGTCGTACCTCAATTTTAATTAAAAAAAATGGTTTCTTAAATAGGCGAGTATGACGTCACGCAATGAAAATATCCGACGCAAAAAATACAGTGGGCAGAGAAGGGTTTGAACAAAAATTTTAACTGAATTGATTAGTAAAAACTAGTTTGATATTTCCAATAAAAAATGTGGAAGTTGCTTCACAAAAATAAACTCGAATATCTTTGTATTTTCAGCGATAACCGCCTTCTTTTTTTATGAATCTAATAGAATTCTTTTTTTTTAAACTTTATCCAGAGAAATATTTAATTTGATGTGTAGGTATATTCTGAATAGGTAATGTAAATAAAACCCGTAAAATAAATTCCCTAAGTAGACTAAGGGCGGGTTGCTTCAAACAGTCGGTTAACGTTACATACGGACGGTTAAAAAGATACTATGACAGATGATGTTTAACGTACGTTAAATGTAACGGGTTGTTTCATGACATAAAAATCCGTCAGTTAAAGTTATTCAAAAAGAGATTCCATAATATTTTGATGTTTGAAGTAGCTGTTTGACAACACAAAATTACGTTGACTGGTCGGTTATGGTAATAGTAACTTTTTGACGTATGATTTTGTGAAACAACCAATTTTTTTAATTTGACGATAGTTAGCGCCATTTTTTACTATTACCGGTCAGTAATGGTTAGTTGAAGCAACCCGCCCTAAATCACATCGTCAACAAAATTATTCGACGACACGGTTGGCGCAGTGGCTGAGAGATCGACTGCTGCGCAGCGTGTTGCGGGTTCGATTCCCGCCCAGGGTAAACATTTGTGTGATGAGCACTTGTGTTTGCCTTGTGTCTAGGTGTTGTTTATCTATATATGTATGTATTTACAAAAAAAAATGTATTTGTGTATGTATATCAGCTGTCTGACACCCATAGTACAGGGTCTCCCTAGTTTGGGGTCAGATGGCCGTGTGTGAAAATGTCCCCACATATTATATATAATATAATATGTGGGGACATTTCTTATATTATTATATTATATTATATATTCTTTCAATTTTCCGCCATACTGTTTTTTTATTTTTTTACCATTTATAGGCATACGTTTGATCACTATCTCACCTGATGGGAAGCGATGATGCGGTCTAAGATGGAGCACGCTTGCCTAGAAGTAACCTATTCACTCTTGACTCAAAGACTCCTAGGTTGTAGCTATCAGAGAACACAGGCTCAGGCAGGGAATTCCACTCCTTAGCAGTACGCACAATGAATGTGTTCCCAAAACGTTTTGTGCGTGTGGGTGGGATGTCCACCATGTACCGGTGCCGCATCGCCGTACGTCTTGTGGTCCGATGATGGAACGGGCTCGGCGGAATTAAATTATGCAATTCCGTCGCACACTCCCCAAAATGCAACCGATAGAAAAACCGACCGAAAAAAAAAAAAAAAAAAAAAAGGATCTTAGTCCACGTGTCAGTGATTTGACAAAGGATCGTTCAGGAAGACGTGTCCTTGATTTTTTTGTTGTTTATACTATGTAAGTTCTAAAAAGGTAATTAATCTTGGTAAAGACAGATTTAAATACCTCCGTCTTCAACTCTTGTTTTCGTAGTCCATAACTTACCTGAAACAGATAAAAATAGAATTATTAGTTGATTATCATAGTTTGTACATACCTATTCTAAAAATATTATTTTGCTCATTAATACGTCGTTTCTTCTTTCTTCTTGTATTTGCATTGGCATCTATGTAGGTATATCATGAAAAGGACACATCTTAACTTGACTTTAAATTCCAAAATTGATTCGCAAGTGAAGTGAAATTGGTTTAAAAATTATGTGAAATTCGCCCTAAGAAGTTGTGGGCATCTTTCTATCCAACATGCATACTCAAAATATCACAACGTCATCACGGAAAGAAAAGAAACAGAGTATGGTTTATTATTATTTTATTTATTATAATACAAATTACAAGATCCATATGTTGTTAGTGAGCCCTCATCCCCATCGAACGAGCGTGATTGAATATTTTTTGTTTCAACCAACGCAAAGCTCGAAAACAAACGAGTGAGTGAGAACGCGATAACATCCACAGGAAAATTGGCGCGCGGAAATTTCACTAAACTTGTTCCAGGACATACGTGTTTTTGAAAAAGCCTTACAAGTTTTTGGTAAAAATGATTGTAATTTAGAATCTCCATTACATGTGCAAGGTTTCTATGACGCTGTTTTTTTTAATTTTTTAATGTATGAGTGCATTATGAACGGCCAAAGTTCAGATAAAATTGTGCAAAAAAGCTGATTTTACTAAATTTAGTTTACTGAATTTATTTCTCAAAAAAGTTTATTTTTGGTTTCATACTAACCTAGATTTAAACCACAAGATACTTACCTGTGTTTTAAAAATATTTGGAAAATAATTTGATATAGCGCCGTAATCGCGTACGAGCGTTTGTATGGGAAATAATACGTGATGGGCGCTCTAAACCTAATGTTAGTAAAAAGCATAATTTATATTTATACAAAATTAAAACAACTGACACCTAGGTGACGTGTGTAGCCGTATCCAGTAATCCAGCATGGGGCTGTCCCACCTATCATACAATCATCATCATCATCATGTCAACCTTCTACCGTGAATAGAAGTGCACCATTTCTGTCTAATGGCATGAAAACCATCAACGCTGGCCTCGGAGAACCTCCCGGAAGCGCTACAAAAGAGTGGTAGACCGGGTAGACCCAACACCATCCTAAATACATTGTTGTGCTGGACGCGCAAGGCGTTGTATAATAATAATAATAATTTATTTCAATCAACTATGGATCATAATACATTTAAATTGAAATTGAAAATTCTACATAATATTAATAATACACAAAATAATTAAAATACACAAAATTAAAATAATAAATTAACCCTAGTCTGTAAGTGAACCATGCAGCAGTGGTTCACGTACTGACAGTCAAAACGTTCTGCAAATGCGCTCAGGATACTGTTGGGGCTGGCCCGCACCCTACGCACCAAGGATGTGCACCGCTTGCGCCGCTTCCTTGTATGTCCTCAGCGTTCAGCGTATTTTTTATTATTTTTAGGGTTCCGTACCTCAAAAGGAAAAAACGAAACCCTTACGTACTTTGTTACGGTACTTTGTTGTCCGTCTGTCTGTCAAGACCCTTTATCTCGGGAACGCGTGGAAGTATCGAGTTGAAATTAAAATTAATAAGGTCGCTTGACGCTGTAAAAAAATCAACCCTCTATGTTAACGTGAAAAAAAGATACGGCCGTGTATGTCGCAAAAAACGCATGTGTGGATAGTAGGTATGGATTAGTATAGAAGTATGGATATGTACCTACAAATATGTACGGAACCCTCGATGGGCGAGTCCGACTCGCACTTGTCCGGTTTTTGTTTATATTCATATAGGCTTGCGTTTGGCCGCAACTCACCTGATCTTAAGTGATGATGCGGCCTTAGGTGGAGCACGCTTGCCTAGGATGAACCGGTTCACTCGTGCCTTGAAGATACCCAGATCATATTATGTCTCGGGGAATAGAGAGGCGGACAGTGAATTCCACAGTCTGGCAGTTCGCACAATAAATGTGGAATCAAAGCGCTTGGTTCGAGACCGTGAAGTGAAGAAAGAGAACGTAAAGCGGTGACGCTTCGCTTTATCCCTCCTCGTCCGATGATGGAATGGAGATGAGGGAATTAAGTTGTGAAATTCCAAAGACTAGTGGATAAATTCTCTTTGTGCAATTCCAAAGCGTATACCAGACCCTGAGACAAACATCTAATTTTCGCACACAAACTACAAACTTCAAACCAATACGTCAGTCACATATTTCCTTCAATTCCTACGAACATTGGCGGAACACTGGCGGACTAAACTTCAGATTGCCTGTGTAGGCTGTGTACCGGAAGCGCCATGACGTCATCGCGACGCTATTTCCGACACCCATTATCCAATAGGAGCGGGAAATTGTTCAATGCAGGTGCTTATTGTGTTTTTGAATTTGATCACAAATTGGTTGACTGAATTCGGTAATGGTTTTAACTTTCATTTTACTTATTTTTGGATGCAATTTTTGCTGTACTCAAATAATTCTTAATAGAGAGAAGTGACCGATAACCGATGGGGGGAAAGGTTCTCGAGTGGCGACCACGAACCGGAAGACGCAGCGTTGGTAGGCCTCCGACCAGATGGACCGACGACATCGTTAAGGTCGCGGGTATTTAGCCCAGAACTCAGCCATGGCAACGCCATCCGGTGACGCAGTCATTAGGTTTGCACATGAGCAGGTGACAGGGCATGTGGTGCAAGATATAAGGTGGACCATGGTCTGCGGGGAGACGCCACACAGTCACTGAAGATTGGCAGTATCTGAGAACCCCCACCTTTGAAGACTTTCTTTGCTGCGGCCAACCTGGGTGCGGACGCGGTTCAGAGTTTTCCATATCGGCCACGGCAACGCATACGGAACCCAGAAGAAAGGGTCTCCGATGGCTCCATGAAATTTTCTGGGGGTTTGCACTTATCGCGCCAAAGATCGCATCTCTCTGAGGTGTTGCCATCAGTTGGACTTACGCATCTTATAAAACTTCTCCGGCTTTTTAGTCTCTGATTTAGAATTTTCAGTATTGGACCAGTAGTTCCGGAGATTAACGTGTTCAAACAACAAAAACAAACCAACTCTTTATAATCTAAAATAATATTATAAAGAAAAAAGATTTGTTTGTTTGTTTTAACCGACTTCAAAAAAAAGGAGGTTCTCAGTTCGACCCGTATGTTTGTATGTATGTATGTTTGTCCGTCTTTGCTGCGGCCGACCTGGGTGCGGAGTAGGTTTAGGCTAATAATAATGAATTTGACTTTTGATTATTAGTAAAGATTTTGATGAGAGTTTTTGTCGTGTGGTAGATACAGTAGATAGCAATAAGCTCATTTAAATTACAAGTAATTAAGACATAAGCAGGTTCATTAGAAAACAAGTTCTAACTTTAGTCCACGCTTAAGCCTTTAAGCGGATGGATGCGGGTTGCCCAAGACCGGGTTGGTTGGCGATCTCTGGGGGAGGCCTACGTTCAGCAGTGGATGGCAATAGGCTGATATGATGATGATGAAGCCTTTACACAAGATAGAGAGAGAGTGCCAATTGGACCCAGTTTTTGTATTCAAAGTCAAAGCATTTATTTCAATTAAACCATTTACAGGTACTTTTGAATTATCAAAGAGTCAGCTAGTTATTCAGAAAGTTGAAGCTAGTTGCTCGTTCCAAAAGGTAGGGTAAGTCTCTATGGAGAAGAACGAGCAAGAAACTCCATGACAACTATTTTTAATCAAGTTTTACAAAATCCTGGTTACATTATTCTTGTTGCTTCTATATGTGAAAACAATGCAAGTGAAGAGCAACACAAAAAATGTAATTTAAAAAACAAAGACAAAAGCTATGTTAGTTATGTGGTGACCATTTCAAACTTTATTTCGGCTTAGATACAGTTTTTAATAGAAAAACTGACTTTTCAGCCAAATGCAAGTTATTAATCTTGTGCGAAGTACTTTACGTTCTTAAAAAAACACAAATACTGAGTCAAATCTAAATCTGGCCAACACACACCTACCCTTTCCACCTAATCGTGTAAAAACACTAAAAGCCACTTTATTTAATTTTAACCCTCCAATATTCACGTCCATATAAACATTGGTAACGCTGCTGCGTTCTGATTAGTTATAAATTAAAATATCTCAACCCTCCGCTCGCTGAGTATTCCCGACACGGCCGGTCGATTCGACCTGGATTGCAAATGAACTTCCAGTAAATGGGAATAAGTTTGTTGTGGGGTTAATTAGTAGGTAGATTTAGTTTCTGATATTTATTTTTTGTTGAGGCCTACTTCTTTGAGGTTTGAAAGGATATCTCGATTCAGGATAATCTTTAGAATTAAAATACAGTGGTAACGAAGCCTGAATAGCCTATAGCACTCAGGAATAACGAAGCTTCATATGCGCAAAAGTATTTCAGAATGTTTTTGTTTTTGAAATAAAACTTTACTTTACGCACGCTTGACTTGGGGAGTAAGATAGAGAATACGTGACGAAAACGTTAGGAAAAGTGTGATCGGGCGAGGCGCACGAAAGTAGAGAGGGAGATATAAGTTAGTGAAGATAGAAAGAGAGAGAGAGTTACGTTTCGATTTACGCCGGCGACCTAGAGCGACCAGAAAATCCTATGCGCTGCGTCCAAAACTCTCAAAGTTTAGTCGAAAAAATTAATATAGTCATAGAAAAAAAAAAATACAAGATAGTACTCTTTAATTAAAAAGAAGGCGTATACTAAAAGATAGATAATAAAATTGTCTGTAAGATAGTAAAAGTTTCGTTTAAATATTCCAAGCTGATTTTGTGTGATTATCAATGTTTAGTCCGCGTCAGACACAACTTCATGATTTAATTAAACTATTTAATATGAACTTAATCAAAAATATTCACATACTAAATGATTAAAAGAATGTTCTAGTTTAACATATATTTTTTTCAAATCATTTACATCACACATTTTGACGTGATTGTCAGTTTAAAATGCGTTGTGGACTAGTTTATTGAATCAGTATGAGATCCCCCCTTCCTCTGTTTTATAACGTAATTATTTTATTAGTTTTGTATGATGATGATTTTATTAGTTTTGATGGCGGGCCAAACTGGATGGAAAACTGGAGGAATGAAGCCCAGCATCGGGACAGATGGAAAGCATGGAGGGAGGCCTTTGCCTAGGAGTGAGACAGAAAAGGCTGACAAAAAAAAGCTTACCTAATCATGGAATTAGAATTAAGTTATAAAAAGTAACCTAGTGGCCTAAGTATAGTATATTGTCTTGAAAGATTAGTATCGAATCTCAAGCTCGAAACTAGTGACAGACAATTGAACGTTTTATTAGTAGAGAATTTTCCACTGTCCCCTCTTCGTGCTATCCGCGCGAGATAATCAAATGCCGATGGATCCTACCAATCATGAAATATGTTTGTAATTCTATTACTATAGACGATTGGATCCCGCCCGTTTGTTTATGAAAACTTTTTGTAAATATTTTGTGATGTTTTTCGTGCTTTTTTTGCAATTAAATTACGTCTCACACGAACTTTCAAGTCCGAAACGACGATTAAATTAAATTTTATTTATACGCATACGCAAGATAAGTACATAATTCTAAAGATTCAGTACCTAAAGCACATTTTTGAAAAGAGAATATTTAGTAAGTACTAAAATAAGTAGGCAGGTACTCTAATAGAGCGTATACTTTCGTACCTTTGGACTTGATAGATATCCTACAGTATAAACGCTCTTAACTGCTATAAGAATTAATCCAAAATCTATCTAGCCCTTTTCCAACCATGTTGGGATCGGCTTCCAATCTAACTGGATGCAGCTGAATACCAGTGTTTTACATGGAGTGACTGCCAGTCTGACCTCCATAACCTAGTTACTTGGTAACCTTGCTGAGACTGGTGAAGCCTTGGTGAGACTGGTTGTCAGACTTCCTGGCTTCTGACTACCTACAACGACTGTCATAGATCTAAGAATGACAGCCGGGATCAATGGCTTTTACGTGCTTTCCGAGGCTCGGAGGGGTCTCGGTATGAAATGGATGGTCACCCATCCACAGACCGACCGCGGCAAGCATAGCTTAACCATGACGATCGATTCATTCGGCTTTTACTTAAACACGAACCCATCCTCCCCAAGATTAAGTCCAAAATCAAGAAAAACATCGTCAACCATATTTCTAACATTTCTATGAAGTTAAGACGATTACTTGGCAGCGTTTATAGGCTTAAAATATGAAACAATACTAGTTATTTATACCCGGTCTGCCTGCCAACAATAAGATACACGTTAGCGTTAGGATATAAAACAATTTAATGTGTATTGTGAACAACACGAGGAGTAAGGGACTAACTACACTTCAGCTTCATTCAGCTTTGTCTACAGAAAAGATCTGTGGGCTAATTCACGTAACTAAAGAAGTGCTGTTGCAGTGCAGTTGCAGTTAAGTTTCGATCAAAACAACGCTTTTCGTATTCTCTACCGCTGCCAGACACGCTCGCGTCAAGTTCGCGTCACGCGCGCGCAATAACGGCATTCTACTGTTGCGCGTCTTTGGTGCGAGTTTCGGAACGCAACATGATCATTATTCTACTATTCGTTTAACGTTTCAAAATGATAGTTAAAAAGCACTAAAATCTGTACTGGGATATTATTTTAATATTATAATAACGTCATATTCATTGAAATGTAATTGTTTTAGTGAGTAATATATTTTCTCTCATGTGGCTACACCATAAGTAAGTTTGGTAGAGTTTGATTGTCGTACAGTTGACGTGCAGTTCACGCGCAGCTCACGCGCAGTTCAAAGATTACAAGAATACCGTTTATCACTCAAACTTGAACTTAACTGCAACTGCACTACAACTTCATCGATGCGTCATAAAATTACGTGAATTAGCCCTCTGTTTTGTATCGCAGCCGTTCAGATGCGGAAAGTCTAACGATACGCATCTCCATAATAAACTGGTGTCTTCTAAGCTGAATAATTGAGTTGAATATTAGTTAGTTCCTAAAACGTCTTGCACAAGAGCGCGAACGTTCATTTTTTTAAATTCAAAATAGGATTATCCATACCTACTTTATTTTAATATTATAAATGCGAAAGTAACTCTGTCTGTTACGCTTTCACGATGAAACGGCTGAACCGAATTTGATGAAAGTTGGTATGAAGATAGCTTGAACCCTGAGGAAGGACATAGGCTACTTTATAATCCGCGACTTCGTCTCCATCCACGATAACCGACATTCACGCGGACGAAGTCGCGGGCAAAAGCTAGTAATAAATAAAGAAATATATGTCTGAAATCGCCAATCCGCCTTGAGTGCACGTGGTGATCAATGCTCTTGCCTTCTCTGTTTGAGAAGAGGCGTTTGCCCTTCGGTGGGACAATAACGGGCTGGTATTATTTCATATTCGTGATTCGAATACAGAGAAATATGAAACTTGTGAAAGGAACAAAAAGTTCTTCAACCTACTTATTCGTTTGTCATTCTACGTTTTTTGCGAGCCTGAAGCCAGGTTCTAAAGAAAAGCACTCATTAGCGAACTTTTGAACAACGTCCTTGTTCACGGTGTGATACTTTTTTAGCTGTTTGTAAAATAACGCTGCTGGTCTATATAAATACAGACTTTAATTTATAATAAAATATACAATGGTATGGTACATGCCATGTATTGAAACTGCACTGTTCTCTAAACATCACTTCAAAATTAGAACGGTGTCTCGTTGTAAATGTATTTTAAAACCAAATGAGTTCGCTGTACTTCCAAATTCGAACGGTGTCCCTTTTTGAATTTGCAACAATTTACTTTAAAAACAAATGAGTTTGGTTTCGAATTGTATGCATCCAAAGAAAATATAAGTAGTACCTAGTATTTGTGTGCGTCACTTATTTTTTTTTTTCTTTTACTGAGTATTGTGAAGGTATTATTATATTTTGTTTGGGCTTGTTATTAAGATACTAATACTGTAAATATCTATATACAAAGCTTAAAAGAAAAATATATATATTATGTACAATGGAGGGCACAGGACATAAAAAAACTCGTACGCATCGCTCTCAATAGCAATAAATCAAAACAAATTTATTTATAAAAGCCTCAGATTATGTTTCATAATCTGAGATAAAAGCCTTAAAAACTACCAATACTGGTCTCTTAAACCCATGTGAAAGCCTAGTCACACACATACCTATAATAATTACACACAAAATAAAAATATTACCCACTCACCAACACTACACTCCACTTGAGTGACCTTTACAGAATAGCACTATTAGAATTAATAAAAAATTCAACGAGATATTAGTATCTTCAAATGGTCAAATGCAGCTTCTTATTTACAAATCGGTAAACTTGGTTTAACTACTCACCTCGCACAAATACGTCGTTAATTAAAATTAGCGAAGCATTCAGCTCAGTACACCGAGCCACTAAATTGTGCATCTATCGTTGAGCAAACAAATTGAGCTGTCAGCGAGACTTGCGCTCGAGGCTGTACGGGAGAATTATTGGTGGACTCTGTTATGCAGGAGTTGGGAAACATTGAAATGAAGGTTATTCTTATATGTACTACTAAATGTAATTAGACGAAAAGTGAAATGTTGTACCATGTGCAGTGTAACTGTCAACTGTCATCTTGACAGATAGGTCACTCAAGATGACAGTAGTAACAGCCCTTTTTCAGCCCTACTAAATGATTATGCTATTGTAGTTATGTATTGTTCTCAAAATATTATTTCGAAATTCGAACGGTGCAAACGTTGTGAATCCGCGATGATTTATTTTAAAAACCAATTGTGTGCGCTCACTTGAGTGAGGTACCAAATGAACTTTATAAATACGAAGATAAATATTTTTGTTTTAATTTGTATTATGATGTTTTACGCTCCCACTGAAGTTGCACCTGGCATGATAATTCTTTACCACGTTTAGTTGACAGGTAGAGAATGCCTAAGGCGTTATCAAAGCAGCACATGTCATAAAAGCGGACTTGACAAGACGTAGGTACTCGTAGCTTCTTGAGCAATTTCAAACTACCCGGCCATTTCCGAGAAAGCAATGTGACAAACAAACAACATAGTATGCCCATGCCAGTTGTATGATTCTCTCTCCATTATAGAGTAAAAAAATAAATCCCAATAAAAACACAATACCAATTTTTATTCAAAATCGGTTAATAAAAAAAAACATAGCTCCCCTATATTTTTATAATAATAAAACCCTTAATGAAAACCCGCTTCAGTGGTCGCATATATTGTGAACAATACAATGCACTTAGGGTAGGCAGAAATAATAAAAAATATGAGAGGATAGACAAGCCACGTGATTCGTGCTTTGTTGAACCAATGAATTTAATGATTGAATTATTGTAGTGTTTTTTGCTTGTGACTGCGATATAACGACAGTTCCTCAAATCAAATCTCTTCTCTTTATAATATTGATTATAGTTTAGATTTTTTTAAGACTTATTTGCGTAGAACTCAAATACGTTCTTAGCTGTTAATTATCAGCTTCACAGGGTCAATAGTTTTCGTTATATCAACCGTGTTCGGAATGACCTTTCACGTTTAAGTACCTATTTCTAAAGATAAATACAACACAGTTGAAATTAAACATCTCCACTTAGAAAACATGGATTAAATCTAATTTCTTCCAACTTGTAAGTGCTATAAAGTAACATTTCCACTCTAAAGCACTTACAAGACGTTGGCGACGTTGATCTAGAAATTTGTCACCGTCACTCAGTCTAGAAATCTAGTCTGCAAAATGTTCGTCTTAGAATCGGATGGCTGATGTTAATGTGGAGATCATACAATGTAATGTGTCGAGGTCGAAGTAAAACGAGTTTGTTCGGAGAATATTCTCAAAAGATATCTTTACTGTGTCGAAAGCGCCTTGCTTTGCGTTTCTATAAAAAACCTAGTCCCAGTAGCGTGCCTTCCATTAAAGTCGAATAGCCGGGCTTGCTATCAATAATATGAGACAATAAAAAAAGCACAAAAAGGAAATACCTCTGAATAGATATTGAAAATTTGTCGGGATTTTATTCTTAAATTTATCGGACTTGCCCTAACTTTGACCCCTAGGCACGCCACTGCCTAGTCTAGTCATAATTTGGTCTTATATTTAAAAGCTTGTTTGTTTATGTATTACTTATTTATTTATAGTTCATGCACAAAGGTATAAAGACGGACTTAATGCCTTAGGCATTCTCTACCTATCAACCAAGGGTGGTGAGAAGAGATAACATGGCAAGTGCATAACAAGAAAATTACAAAATAGGTAGGTAGGTTAAAAAAAGTAGAGTTTCTTGTTGGTTATATGTTTCCTTTTTTGTCTGAAGGCGCTAATCTCCGAAACTTTTGGTACGATTCTGTAAATTATAATTATTACCTAATTAATAATTAATTTAATTATTAAATAGGAAGCTACATTATCCAGGAATGCTATACTCCATTTACAATAGCATTATACAGAAGTTGAAAAAGGTTATTTTAAATGGACACTTTGTAACAAAAGTACAATAAACATGTTGTCAGTTACGATAGAAGCCGAATTTAATGTAATATATTTTTTTTCCTTTTTTTAATATTTTTACAGCAGTTGTCGTTGTACTGAATTGTAGCCATTATAATAATTTATCTTATGAAATTATGTGGCTTTCATTTAGTTGTATAATTTTGATTCCAATTTAAAATTAGTGTCCATGATAAAAACCTAAAAGAAGCAGAGATGAACAATAACGGGACCGTTATTTGTTTCACTGTAATTCTACCATATTTAAAGTAGGTATTACATTATCTTTAAAAGGCTTTTATTTTGTTTATAATATTATTCGTCCATATTTTAGTACTATCACAGATCTATTTACTTATCAAAGTTATGTTAAAACAAATAAAAATAAATTTGTTTCAAGTTTTCTTTGAAATAAAATGTTTTGAAATAAATTCTTGCTTCTACGAGCCTCATTTTTCTAATGCTTTTTCTGCTATTATAAATAGAGTGCGGGTATATTATATTACAAAAAAAATAGGAAAATTTATGTGGACAAATTCGTGTTTTTTTTAAATATATAAGCCTAAGTTACTCCTTATAACATCAGCTTTCTGCCAGCGAATGTCCTGTCAAAATCGGTCCTGCCGTTTCAGAGATTAGCCGGAACATACAGACAGAGAGACAAAAAGTTTAAAAATTGATTTTTGATGTAGTAATTACCGTATATACTTTCATATGCAATTTAGTAAAAAGCAGGTATTTAGACATTACAAACAGACACTTAACTTTTATTTATTTGTATGGTACACTCGGAATTAAAAGTGCTGGGGGAACTTCGATCTTGAATGGGGTCCCCTGACCGCACAAGGTTTTTTATTAAACATTCATCTTCATGTCAACCTTTAGACCCCCTGCCAGCTGGGCATAGGTATCCCCCAAGGGAGTGCTCAGTCGTAATCGCCATGCTTGGTCGATGCAAGTTGGCGATAGCAGTAGGTGTTATGGTACTCAGAAGGCCGCTGCTGACCATCCTCTGGTCAATATCCATCTGTCATCTTCTACGACACCCACGGGTAGAAATGGGGTGGTGGTATTCGCGGCTGGTACCGCACGGCTCAAAAATTATATTGAACAAAATTAAAATATCAAACATTATGTCTGTAAAAATCACATCATTACAATGTAACAATAATTATCAGAAATCTAAACACGCACGAAGAACCAACCACTACGTGTCCTTCGAATTAAAATAATTTCACTAATAATTTAGTCTAAGCATACCAGAATAAATAATTGACGTAGACTTCTAAGATTACAAATTAAAAAAACAATCGAGACTCAAAGAAATCTATCCTCTTTACTTGTTAATTAGAAAAATATTTCAAAGGTTCTTTCGTTTATTTTTTGAACAAATTAAAAGCAAGGTGCACTATTTGTATACAGTTATAAGTCACACTAAGTATCGGAAATTATTTTATTAAATTATTTGTCGACACGGTTGGCGCAGCGGTTGAGCGATTGGATGCTCCGCTGCGTGCGGCGGGTTCGATTCCCGCACGGAACAGATTGTTTGTGAATGTGAGTTTAACGTATTTTAAAAATTACATAAGTACTAGCCCTTACCCCCGACTTTGTCCGTGTCATCATCATCATACCAACCTTTAAACGCCCACTGCTGGGCATAGGTCTCCCCCAAGGGGGGTTCAGCCGTAATCGCCATGCTTGGTCGATGCAAGTTGGCGATAGCACAAGGTACATGGTACTCAGAAGGCCGCTGCTGACCATCCTCTGGTCAATATCCCTCTGTCACCTTCTACGACACCCACGGGTAGAAATGGGGTGGTGGTATTCGGTGACCGGCACCACACGACTTTGTCCGTGTAAATGTCGGTTATTACTGCCGCAGACAAAAGTAGCCTATGTCCTTATGCAGATTCCAAGACAACTTTTTGCCACATTTCATGATGATTGAATCAGTAGTTCTGCATTGATGCGGTAACAAACACACTGACAGACAGAGTTACTTTGAGATTTGTAATATTAGTGTGGAGTGGTTCTTTGCAATGGTGGTTTAAATCCAACTGGAACCAAAAAGCTCGGTTTAATATGTTGGTTCTAGTTGTAGGGGGTTTTACTCATTACTTCTAATTTAATTTCTGAGTCGCATTGATATTATATAATACCACATTTTACGATAAATACAAAGCCAACTATTTAATATTTATGACTATAATCAATAATGTAGTTATTTTAACAATGTAAAGCTGTTATAAAATGGTGTATAAGTTAGTAATGTTATAACGAACCTTTCTCTCTGTCTTGCCAACTTAACCCCTCTTACACCGTGTCCACCACGACATACGTTCCTTCTCCGAACTAAATAATTCATGCGTGTCTTACAGTCTAGACTTACAAGAAGTTTTTTTTATAGTAAGTAATTTCCAACAACTGGTTAGGGGTTGTTTCAGCCTATCGCAAATCATAAGGGACTTTGACGAAAGGGGCCAATGTTTTAACAGTCATTGCTTGTGTGCTATTCTGTAAAGCTCATTTATCTAATCTAAACTAATACCTATACAAAAAAGCTTTTACACAAAACAAAAACTACCGCCTTCAAAAATTAAAAAGTGAAAAATAACTTTTGCACAGAACAACCGCCTTAAATACTAAAAAGTTAAAAATAACTTTACCACAGAATACACATGACTTTAGTTTCGGAAGTAGGTGGCAATACAAAACAACAAACGGAACAAAGCCATCGACTTCCGAAACTAAAGTCATGTGTATTCTGTGGTAAAGTTATTTTTCACTTTTTAGTATTTAAGGCGGTTGTTTTTTTTTGTAAAAAAAGCTTTTTATTTTTTTAGCAGTTTTTAGTGTCGCTTTCTCATCCAAATCCATTAAGAAACGGACACACAGATAAAACAGAGATTGAAAGTACTCTAAACATTGAGGAAAGTTTAACGTAAAATTTTTGGATTTTGTATATTTAAAAAAAAGCGCTGGATTAATTTCGATAAAAGTTATATGGAACTACACGGGAAGCACCATCTTTCAAATTAAAATAGAATCATCAAAATTGGTTCACCCAGTCGAAAGTTCTGAGGTAATAAACATAAAAAAAATACAGTCGAATTGATAACCTCCTCTTTTTTTGAAGTCGGTTGAAAAGAGGAAAGATTTGTTTTTTTTTTGTTTGTTACGATTTAACTCAAAAACGACGGGACCGATTTTAAAAATTATTTTACCATTATAAAGCTACAGTATTCCTTATTAACCTAAGTTATATTTATCAATAGAAAAAAAATTAGGGATTCTTGAAAAAAATTTACGCGGGCGAAGTCGCGGGCAAAGTGCTAGTTTATTTATACTTTATGATACAAACGGCACAAATGCTGACATAATGCCATAAGCATTTTCTACCAGTCAATCAAAGGTGAAAATATTTAATGGCAGGTACAACAAATAGAGCGAGTATAAATCATCAAAATTACAAATAAAAAGAAACATAAACTACATAGGTAAAGTTCACTTGGATCCTCACTCAAGTGAGCGCACACAATTCGAATGCGAACTCATTTGCTTTAAAAGTAAATCATCGCGGATTTACAACGAGACACCGTTCGAATTTCAAATTGATGTTTAGAGATTGACACTACATAACGAAGTATTCGATTCGAGTCGATTCGATTTTTCGAATTGGAAATACGACTATCCTTTAGCATTTTGGTTAAATTTTATACGACAAGCTCAATTAGCGTCACGCATTGATATGATAAAACCTTGAAACTAAATAAATATTATGTGACGGATATTTCCGTTTTTAAAATCGATCGTTTAATTTCAATCTAGTTGGTCTCCAATGTTTGCCTTATAAACACAAAGTAGAATAAAGAAATCTTCTATTTGTATAAGTATCAAGCACGTTTTTAATTGTTTTAAGTTTTCCAAAGGCTGGCGAAAAACACGTTATGTAGGGTCTTTTAGTTCTCGCACTCCAGAAAAACGCAAGTTTCGAAACAATATTTTATTTCAAAATCGGATTGCGTACCTAAAGGCCACACGGGAGTCGGGACCCTATTGCTAAGACTCCGCTGTCTGTCTGTCTGCCAGCCCACCTGTCACAGGGCTATATCTTTTGAACTGTAATAGTTAGACAGTTGACATTTACACAGAGTATGTATTACCATGCCCGTTATAACAACAAATAAAAAAAACAAATAAAATAACCTTACAAGAAACGTATCGTTTTGTCTGTATTGTTAAATATAATGTATGGAACCCATCGAATGCTTGTCCGATGCGCACTGGGACCTTTTTTAGGTATTGCACACATAGGTATGTATGTGTTTCTCCCATAACCCTATAACTGCTCCGCTGCAGTCCCCACAGTAATTCATACATGTTTAACCCAACACTCGCCGCTCGTCTAGACTAAAAGACGTTTTTATAGTTATTGGGGCACGCCCACCAATTGCGAAAGTGTCTCAAATATAACTTACGTTTTAAAAGCTTGGGGTGAGAGGCAAATGTTTTTGGGGCATTTAGAATTTATACTGATAGGATTTTTAAGTGAAGACTTAGGAAATACGTTTCATGTTTAAACCGGTAGGTACAAAAATGTGTCTTTATATACATGGATTTACTTATTTATGTTGGCACCTCCGTGCCTCGGAAAGCACGTAAAATAGTGGGTCCCGGCTGTCATTCGTAGATCTTTGACAGTCGTTATGGGTAGTCAAAAGACCGATGGACTGACAAACAGTCTTCCCATGGGGTATGGTGTTACCCAGTGACTGGGTTGTGGAGATCAGATAGGCAGTTGCTCCATATAAAACACTTGTATTCAGCTGCATCCCTAACCCTAAAATGTTGGAAAAAGGCTAGGCCGATTTTTTTTATGTTTACGTGGGATAATTTAGTTGTAATGTATGTACTTAGTAGATAAATAAATATAGTACAGGAAGTTTGAAAGTGGCGCCAGTGACAGAAAAGTTGAAAGGGAATGATTTGTCTTAGTATGGGCATGTGAAGAGATAAGGGATGAAACGCATGTGACCAAAAGAGTTATGAATATTAATTTGAATGGATGGAGAGGGAGAGGAAGGTCAAATAAAAGATGGATGGATTGTGTAAAAAATGATATGAATGAAGAGGGAGTCAGTGAAAGCATGACAGTTGACAGGACGGAATAGAAGAAAACATGTTGCGTCGACACCAAGTAACAAAGAATAAGGGTAGGAAGATGATGATTATTCTCTACCAGTAAACCAACGGCGGTGAAGAGATATTATAGCAGGTGCAAAAAATAGTGTTAGTGTAAAACATCTAAATTACAAATAAAAAAACAAAAGCTACATTAAATAAGTAAACCTCACTTGGATTCTCACTCAAATCAGTGCACATGTTTCGAATGCGCACTCATTTGTTTATAAAATAAATCATCGCGGATTCACAACGAGATATCGTTCGAATTTCGAACTGATGTTTAGAGATTGACGCTACTCGTATTCGATTCGAGTCGACATAACGAAATATTCGAGTGTGAATTCGATATTCGAATTGGAATACGATAATTTAGTTTAATTTTGAAGTCTTTGTAGAGAAACCGCAAGTAAAAGCTAGTTGTAAATAAAAATCGTTTTAATACTAAACCCGTTCACTAATTACAACAATTCATCTCGATCAAACTCTTTATCTATCATCTATAAAATGTCCAATAACCAATATTTTGTGGTCGGTCGCCTAGGGCACAGATGCACTGCAGAAAATATTAATCTCTTAGCTATGTAATATTTCATAGATTATTGATAGTGACACCTTCCATTACTGGTTGTTTTAATTTACTTTAGATAAAGCTGTACCTATATTTTCTACAGGATTAAAATGACGGATTGACAAGTGCTTAGATTTATGTTTTTATAATACAAATAATAATGATAAAAAAAGATAGCTGGTAATCAAATTTTGACGATTTGTAAACTTTATTTACGCTTAGGAGATTTTTTTACCGCGCTCTGGATATTTCAAGGCACGACTCAACTTGGAGAGTTAAAATCCAGCAATTACCGCGTACTGGATTTTTAACATCCGACTCAACTTTGATACTTGAAAATCCAGCGCGCGAAAAACTCAGTGTTAAAAAGTCACCTTGCTAACAAGCGTTTATGATCCTCTCTTGACCTGGATATTTCATGATGGAAAGTGATAGTATCTTATCCTCTAAAATAGTATTAAGTAAATAAACCTTAATTTGTTAAGATAGGTTTTATTTTCAAACTCTCAAAAATGTGTTGTCAGATACCTACTATATACTAGACTAGATCTTCAATAATAATTTCGTCAAGGTTCTACAATATCTTCCAAACGCATCGTCTTGCTAATGTGCCTACCCTCCATTATTTTAGGCACCTACGAAAGCTAATTCCTCGTCCAAAATCATTTACGACTAGTGAAGTGAAATATTTATCGATATAATCCCGGGATTATATGCGGTCGCACGCACTGCCCCGGGATTAGACCGGGTCGCCGCGGTTACAGGATTCAGCTATCTTTCGAGACAAATTAGTGTTTGTCAGGGGACAGTCGGACTCGTGTTTAATTTGCGAATTAGTTTGTCATTTGTTTATTTCCGTGGTTTCCGATGGAATTGTGTTGGCTTCCAGATAGTCACGCAATATCTAATTGATCTGAGTGATTTACGAAAAGGGATCTACCACTTTTGGGCGGTCCGTGGGCGGGTAGTAATTATGTTCTTGAATTACTTAGAAATTGCTGGAACAATTTCCTTCTACATAAATAATTGGTTATCTTTAAAATATAATGCCAAAAGTTAACAATTTCAATATAAGCCGATCTCTCTCTTCGTTTTCTCAGTATTTTGAAATATTATACGATCAAAAGATAACGCAAAAAAGATACCGAACTCCTATTGTGTCATTTCCTCCGATAAGTATAAGAGTTCAACTGTCTTCTAAGCTTCCACGAACAAATAATAAGATTTTCTTCACTCGACTTCCTTATTACCAAAATATCTTTTCCCTGTACAAATTCCCAAATCTTTTGGTCACAATTTTATTTATTTAAGCAACGCTTTGTTGTTGATCACAAACGCAGTTGGCGAGCGCCATTGTGGTAGATTGTATCGACACGGTCCCGCGTTTAATCCTTTAATCCCGGGGTGCGGGATTCGCATCGACCGCACTACAAGACAGGCGGTTTTTGTTGTGATGTTAAGGACATTTAAGTGGAGTTCTATACATATTCATGCTAGATTTCTTTAGAGCTTAGAATGAATGAATGAATGATATAAGAATGTCTGAGTCTTTGGCCTGATTCACAATGTTTCAATGACTGGAATTCCAGATAAACACTATCTGCTACATGCATTAAAAAAGGAACTTAATTTGAATGAAACAGTCTGCTACACAGTTTAACTAGGGTTTCCAAAACATTTCAAACAGCCTGTTTATATACACTGGCTTATGTCCGCAAGTTCGTCCACGTGAATGTCGATTATCTCATCATCATCATCATCATCATTTCAGTCTATTGCCATCGACTACTGAACGTCGGCCTCCCTCTGAGATCGCCAACCAACCCGGTCTTGGGCAGCATGCATTTATTCGCTGTCAGCCACCTTCAAATCGTGGGTCCATCGTCTACAGGGCGTTCCACACTACACGTCGGTGTTTTATTTCTTTGCGCGGAAGCCTGGTTCTTTTTCTAAACAAAAGCCTAGCCTTAGCCTATGTACTCTATCAGCTATCTACCAGTGAAAGTCCTGTCAAAAACGGACCAGCCGTTTCTGAGATTAGCCGGAACAAACAGATAGATAACTTTTTTTTAAGCAGTTTTATGTTATGCGTACCGTGTAAACTCATTCATGTAATATAGTTTTTAGAAAAAGCTGCTATTTTGATGTTACAAACACATATTTAAATTTTATTTATCTGTATAGATTAGTTGCTAATAAAGATACTTCTCTAGAAAGGGAGATAAATCTAAACAAAGTACTAGTTACCAGAGCAGTGCTATTCTTTATGAATTTCCCTCGAGGTGAAGTAAGATTGTTGAATTCAATGAGGCAGATTTTTACAGAACCAATTGGAGAAGGTCCCTACTCCCTAGTTCAATGAAGCCTCATGAAAACACCAAAATTAATTTAAAACCGAATAAACCGAAAATGAACGAAGAGTACTCATACAAATATGAACAGAACAGAATTTGTATATTTTGCTGAGCACTGCCTCCCTTTACCGCCGGCACGATACTAACATTTTTGCATACAAATGTTTTTTCAAGCGATGTGAGGGTAGGATATTGTGTTGCATTTAGCGGAATGACTACAGTCAGGGGTTTTAAATAGTGTCAGCTACCTTAGTTGTGTCGAGTCAGGTTTGTTGGGTAATACTAGTTTTTGCCCGCAACTATACATTTGTAATTAAATCATTAAAAATAAATTCCATATTTATAATGAGCTTTTGTCCGCGATTTAGTGCGCGAGGATGTTGGTTATCGTGGATGCAGACGAAATCGCGGAAAAAGCCGTAGCAGTTTAACTAGGTTTCTAAAATGCGTCAACCAGTCTGTTTTATTAACATACATGACCACGTGGCATATGGCCGTTACCACGTCCGCGTGAAAGTCGTTAAAGTCGTTAAAGTCGGCTGGTCATCACCAAGGGGGGGCAGGTAGGGGCAGTTGTCCCCCCCCCCCCCTAGAGATTTTAGCTTCATTTGCTTTTGCCTGTATTTAATAAACATACTTTTCCTATCCTTCATAATATGAAGGATAGGAAAAGTATGTTTATTAAATAATGGCAAGTTAATATATTATATTAACTTGCCATAGGCGACGCTCTTATATCCCATCATCATCATATCAGCCTGTTCCCGTCCACTGCTGCGTAGGCTTCCACCAGATCTCGTCAATCAAACCGGTCTTTGGCAGCTATACTTTTATAGTAATATTATACTATATACGATAGCACGAGGTCAGTAACAGCGGGCAAATATGATGTACCTAGGGTCAGCAATTATTATGGGGACAGAACCCTTAAGAAACGCCTACCCTATTTACTTAATAGTTTGCCCGAGGTTATCAGAGAGGAGCTAAACATAAATAAGTTAAAAAAAAAAGCTTAAAAAGCATCAATCTGCTAGATAACATTTAGTATATCTACTCTTAATCCTTCTGCCAATTGTTATAGTCATTTAATTATTGTTAAGTATATTTTTTATGTATGAGAAGAGACTGTCTGATCCCCCAGTCAAACCGTCTAGACGGTTTTGGGAGACAATTTTTCTACTTGTAAGATTTCTAAGTTCTTTGATTAATAAATAAATAAATAAATAAATAAATAAATAAATAAATAAATAAATAACAAAATAAATAAATAAATAAATAAATAAATAAATAATAAATACCTCTATAGTAATATTATTAAGCGATACTCAAGTTTTTTTTGTATACATACTTAAGGGCACGTATTCGATTTAGCGCAACTCAAAATCTAAACGTTTGCTAGAACGGCGTGGCAGCATTGATACACACTAGTACAATACAATTGGTCTGTTTGTGGGCATAAGAAACAAAAATACGCACGAAATAAGCACGAATCATTGAAATTGATCGGCAAACGACAGCGCGCGATGTTTAAAAGTGCTTTTTAAAATAATTGTCTAAAATAAATGAGTTCGTACAAGGAACTGAAAAAAATTGTGTATATTGAGCATAACCTTTATTTTTATAAAATAAATATATCAGTTACGTTTTTATTCAAACACTGGTGAAAAAAAATTGTTAAAGTGAACCGATTTTGTACTTTTATAATATTGTTTTTTAATATCTAATTTTAGTAATGTTTTCGTAATTCTGTCTCTGTTATGTACTTTGAGACTGTATATCCTGTTGAAAAAACACATAAAACATAATATTTTGGCATAATGTAATGGTTGTATTCGTCCTGAGACTTAACTCTGACATCTATTTTTGTAAAACGCTATGGAAAAGATTGTCTTCGCTTTAAAAAACCATAATTAAAAATTATATTTTTACTCTGTAGTTCCCTAAAGCAAGAAAACCAAACATCCCTAAAACCCTAAAACTTTAATTGTCTTTAAACAATCTGCTTACATCATTACGATATTGCTCTGGGCAAAACGCGAAAACATGAAGTTTTCGTCACGAATCGAATACACGCTCTATGACTTCTGCGTGGACAAAGTCGCGGACAGGAGCTAGTATTAATATAAATCTCTAACTCTGAAAACAATAGTAGTTAGTCGGATGTGTGGCCTCTGAGTTATGTTCGTCGGGTTATGTAGACATGTAGTATAGTTCCTTTAAAATAAGTTACATTTTCAACAGTCTGGCTCCAGTCTGACTGAATGAGGGGAAGAAAGTATCCCGCAGTGAAGAAAGTAGTAAATCGAAAACAAAAACATGTAGGTTCTGTGGTATGATAAAATAGCAAAAATTCACGAAAATTTCACTCGCTTATTTTGGAAATGTATTTGAGTACAGTCGCCCACAGATTGATATAATAAAATGTATACAATTATGAGGAAATTTAAAAAAATGGGCTCGTAGAGCTACAATAAATTCGTCCACATCGCTGTCAATCGAGCACGTGTTTGTGTTGTTTGGCAATGCCAATTCTTTAACCCCAGAATAGGCCTTCGGGTCACGTGAAGAGCAGACCAGCCGCTTGACGATATCCCGAAAAACAAGATAAAGTTAAGTTGTAATTAAAGAATAAAGAGTTTCATTAAAATAAAAATTAATGTACATATTTTAATGACACTTGTTCACGTATAGATTCTTCTTTCTGAGAGCGACCGTACTTGATGAAGAAAGGAATATGTCATTGGCTGAAGCGTTAGTGACAGACAGGTAAATCGAGAAAAAGCAAAACTAGACTTTAAGAACAAGGAGCAGTACGCAGTATCTATCTGGCAATATCCTTGCCAATCTTCAAATGGCGTTCGTACAGCCCATAAAAAATCTTTCAAGCATATAAATTATAATTTACTATTGGACGTGTTCGCCTTTACCCGGTTTACGAGTTTCACCGTAACATGACGGAACGCAAAGTGCATTTTATAACCGTTTGATATATTATCATATGAGAATTTTATTTATGGGTCACGTTGGGCCTATAATGTCGTGTTTTAGGGTTAACCCCTGTCCGTTCAGTAAGTACTTGTCGCGTAGGTAACGAATAGCTTGTAATTTTGCTAAAATATTATAGGTAGTGTTTTCTGACGATGTGTGGGGACATTTCACACATGGCCATCTGACCTCAAACTAGGGAGACCCTGTACTATGGGAGTCGGACAGCTAATATACATACCTACACAAATACATTTAAATATATAGATAAACAACACCTAGACACAAAGCAAACACAAGTGCTCATCACACAAATATTTACCCTAGGCGGAAATCGAACCCGCAACACGCTGCGTAGCAGTCAGTCGCTCAGCCATTGCGCCAACAGTGTCGTCTGATCTATTTAGAATTCATTCATTTTGCTCTTATTTTAAAAGTATATTCGTTTTCGTTTCTGATTTTCCATTATACTGACTCAATACTTAATGAACGCTATTTTTGGTTAGCAATTATAATATTAATCCATTTAATAATTTGGTATTTTGTGTGTAATAATATATATCTTTGATCTAATTATTACCAACCGATCGCAGGCATTGTAATTAGTAAATCATACAGCCTGTGATTAAATAAGAACGTGGATGATATTGTAGATATTTTATAGATAATATAGTTGATATTTGACTTTAATAATTGACTTTGAGTGAAGGTGACATTACAGTACACGAGACATTTATTTTTATAGAATCTATCTATTTGTAATACCTACTACGATTGTTATTAAGTCATACTTATTGATTTAATAATTACATTTTAGTGATATTGTTTTAACGTAAATGGCAAATAGTTTACTTTGCTTTTGCTAACATTGAAATAACAATAACTTTATCAATTGATAAGAGTTTAACATTAGATATCGTTAAAGTTTAAGAGACTTACGACAAGAGTTTCTACATTTCAACCCTATTACAAAACTAAACAAAAAAAAACAAAAAGCAACGACTGCTATAAATGCAAAATCACGGCCGCAATGGCTAAAAAACAATTTATCGCGGTCAACCATAAAAAAAAAAAAACTAATAAATGCAGTGACTCGGCATCACTAACATCTGGAGCGACCAAACCGAATGGATTCGTTCCGTTCACTCAAAAGTTCAAAGTCATTCAGGATATATCATTTATTGGGATTTCAAAGAGAATTATTTTTAATTAATGAATGGATTTTATCGTCCGAAGGATTTAAAATGAGCTGTGATTTGGACTGTATTCAATTTTCGGTAAATATGATGCTTATATTTATTACAAGTTTTTGTTCATTTTGTCTGCGTGGAATTCAAGTATACAAAAATACATAGCCTATGATACTTAAAATTGCTTTTAATCAATCAAATATTTTTAAATCGGACCAGTACTTTTAGAGATTACCTACTACAAACAAACAAAACATCAAACACTACCTCTATGCTTTATCATATTGGTTTAGTAATAGACTGACTGTTCTTGCAGCACGAAATATGACAGCTTGTATGAACCACAGATATAGATAGACCGATAGCGCACTTCGTGTGCCTAGTTTCGTGCCTAGCTTATGTACAAAAATCGTAAGTAAAAAAATTAAGTAAACGTTTCCTTCCATCGGTAAGTCATTTTGTGATTAATATTATGCGTAATTAATTTAAAAAAAAACAATTGTTTTTAAGCTAATACACTCAGTAATACCTGGTAATACCAAATTTAAGAAAAACAAAACATTGTGACGTCATAATAGGTAGTCAAAAAATGGCACGCTTGGTTTTCATACAGATCGTGATACTTGCGTTATCTAGGGTCTATCTATATCTGTGGTATGAAAAGAGCCAAAAAAAAAATTTTGTTGGTTAAGTTGACAGACAGCAAATTCACAGACAAGCTTCTAGCTTCCAATTAATCTAGAAACAGCCCTTAATTGAATTCGTCGCATCTAACCCGTAAAGCTTGGTAGAACTACTAGTAATTAAAACACCCGGCCAATGCAGACAATAGCCATAACTTACCCCTGTCACGTCACTAACGTTAAAACGTCAAAAACAGCGCACCCCGCCATTTTAGCGACGGAACCGGACGTTTGGTATGAAGTCAGATTTATGAGTTGCACTACGACATGAGATAGCTTTTGATGTGCGAATAAATTATAAATATTTTAAGTGTTTCATATTCACGCTCTTTTAAGTTTAATTACCGGGATAGTAAATTAATAAGGAATTTATTCTCACTGTAGTCTTCTTATGGTAGCTAGAATTATTAATCTTCAAGAAATGCAGAATATTCTGGAAAAATGTATGCGTGCGTGCGTGTGTGTCTATGCGTCTCTGTGTTTTGCTAGTCAGCAAAAGAGATAGGTCTGCAGGTCATCGGAAATGGATAAAGTTTTCTTAGAAACCGATGGATGTTTTCGAATGAAATTTAATTAAATCATTGAAATTTTTATTTATTTTATTTTATTCAAAAACATCCATCGGTTTCAAAGTAAACTTTAACTATATCTGACGACACTGCATACCTATCTCTTTTGCTGACTGTACCTATCTAATATTATAAAGCTGAAGAGTTTGGTTTGTTTGAAAGCGCTAATCTTCAGAACTACTAGTCCCATTCTAAAAAATATTTCTAATACTTATTATTCGCTAATAGGAAGCTACGTTATCCCTGACCGCTGAAAAATGACCCGTAAGAAAATATACGTGGACGAAGGTAACATGTAATAATAATAATAAAGCCTTTATTTCCATGCAATTCAAATATAGATAAAAAAAAACAAGATATTTTAAATTAATTGAGTAGATCACATGGCCCCGCTCTGGGTATAGGCCTCCTCCAATTGTTTCCATTTTTCCCGGTCTTTCGCTGTCTGCATCCAGTCTCTACCGGCTAGTTTTTGAATGTCATCAATCCAGCGGTCTTTGGGTCTCCCTTTACTTCTTTTTCCAGCTGGGCTTTCGATTCAGTGACTCGTTTCGTCCATCTTTTGTCTGACATACAGACAGGTAACATGTAGCTAGTGGAAAATAAATACAATACCTCTTTGTTCAAGAAAAAAAGTTTCTTCGAAACGCATAAGAAAACTTGATGCATATACACAATAAAATTAACGAATATAAACTAAATTACAAAAAATAAAATGGCGTTCTTGTCAAATATTTATTGTTACATGCCATGGTTGTCTGGGTAAACAATTTAAAATGTTGTTATACCTTTTTTTCAGATACTTTTTTAGGGTTTACCCTTTGGGTACGATTGGGACTCCGCTGTCTATCTGTCCGTCTGTCACAAGGCTGTATCTTTTAAACTAGTTAGACACGCGAAATGTTCAGAATGTGACAACAAATCCTAACTAATCTTAACTAATATTATAAATGCGAAAGTAAGCTCGTTTGTTACTTTTTCGCGCCTAAACCACTGAATCGTTCATCCTGAAATTTTGCATATACGTTGTCAGGTGTACAGAAACGGACATAGGGGAAAGGTACCCTATTTAGAGAATTACGTATACAACGTATTAAACCGTACCTTAACTCTACTATTTTTATTTTAGAAACTTGTTTTCTAAAATAAAAATAGTAGAGTTAAGGTACGGTGTTTATGTTATTTCGTGTGCGAGTAATTTTAATATATTATATACCAATTCATATCTTTCTTCCCCGATGAGGCAAAGGATTTACGAATAAACAGCGAAGAGATTTATATCGCCACAACTCGCGGGGCGGACGTTTAACGGAAGCGCTGATTTACGAGTTTCACCGCAACACGCCTAGGCTTTGATGTGCCGCTTCATGATATAATTATAGTTGTTTATTACTTGTCTGCGTTTTAGGAAGAAACATTAATGCTGAGTGTCGTTAAGTCATAGTCATTTATTTATTAAGGATTACCAGAAGATAATTTAATCTTTTAATTATATGCTTCGCGCGGGCGCAATTATTAAACATCAGATTTTTTTTTTTGAAATTTATATACATAAATACCATCATTTCCGACGTTTCCGTCGAAGTTTTCATTTATTTTGAAACATTAGTACTTACACGAATAATAAAAAAACTATTACTACTAAAAAACTAACACAATAAGGTCTAATTCCTCCACATTGCCGTCATCTGAGAATAACGAAGAGACTGACAGCATTGCCACGCTCAATGCTCTTATCATCATCATCATTTTAGCCGATTTTTTGCCATAATCGCCACGCTTGGCAGGCGGATGGGCGATCGCAGTATGGTTGTTACAAAAGCACAGAGAACGCTGCTGCCCATTCTCTGGTGAGTCCCTTAGTCGCCTCTTACGACACCTCATATAGGATGGTGCTATTCTTTACGTCCGACACCACACGGACAACCTCTAACCAAAGTAAAAACCAACTCTTGGATCATGGGCAGTGTCAACCAAAATTGTTTTGGTCACTAGCCATACCCTGGTGGCTGGTGGGTGCAAAACTATCTTCTTCTCTGTCGTTTCGCTCTTGGCAGAGCGGTCGTGGTCACGTCGAGGCGTCCACTCCGGTGGTAGAGGTGGACACAGCTCTCCGCACGATCTCCCGCCATTTCTCCCTGTTATCACACTGCCTGGCGCATTCAGATACGCGGTTTCCTACTGCGGCTTTCACTTAGTCAGTCCATCGCATTGGTGATCTGCCGCGCGATCTGACTCCCTCCACTTTCCCCTGTACGACCAAAACTATACTACTGAGAAAATCATTTGGGTTAGGTTAGGTTAGAACTGTGATCATTAAAGCGCGAAAGCGAGGGAGCGTAGCGAACGGTGCCGCGGCAGCGGCCGCCGAGAGCGATCCCCTTTATTGTTTGTGAATCATTTGGGTTAGGTAAGATTAGTGGTATAGATTTAGAACCAACATACCACCAGGGCGCCAAGTCTGCTATTTTTATAATTTCGTCATTCCAACACGATCCCATTGTCATTTTGCTAAAAGTTCGTAATCTGCTAAATTCATAATGGTCGATCATTGGTCGGTCGAATTAAAAGCAATGACTGCACAATGACGTTCTAATGGTAGGTCACTGATCAAAGGAACTGTCAAAATTTTAGCAGATTACCGCCTAAGTCAATCATTCAGTTGTCATTTTGTACGAGACTACCATTCTATATCATTTCTTTCAATGGCGTGTCAGTGGTTAACCATTGGAAAGTCATAATGACGCCATTATATTAGTAGGTTACCAAACTTGTCAAAATCAACAATTGTAAAATCAATGATAGACCATTCTGACATTATTGTAATAGCAGACTTGAGGCCCAGGGGTATGGCCAGTGGTATGGTGGGTCAGCAAAGCAAAAAACCGAGCCGTTCTAAAGTGTTCTAAATCTTTTAGTTTAATCTTCTTTTTAATCTTTAGTTTAATCTTCTTTTAGTTTAATCTTTTAGTTTAAAGTTCTAAATCTTTTAGTTTAAGTTTAAAATCTAAAGCCGTTCTAAATCTTTCATACATTCGGTAATTGATATTTATAGTTTTTTTCTTAAGAAATTAAAGAATTTTTCCATGGTGTCTGTAATGTTTCATTAGTTGTGGCTCCAATTCCGCTCGCGTAAACTAGGCACCTATTAAGTGTAGTATGTATGTATATAAATCGTAAAGTATTGTCTGAAAGTAGAACTTGCCGTGAACGCCAAACGATCTCCACAGATATTTCGAGCACGACCTAAGCCCTTATTAAGACATTGATGTTACAAACTGCATATTCGAGTCCAAATGAGAATATTTTGACGATAGCATTAAAATCTAAAATATAAACTGCCAAACATAGAAATAGTCAATCAATTAGATGACTTGCGAATAGTTAGGAAAATTGTGGGGACGAGCGGTCACAATGTTGCCATATGTCGCTAACTAGCTCACGTACGCACTGGGTTTATTAAACGCCACTGTTATAATAATATCTAACATTTTCGTATAATTTCAGATTGTCAAGATGAGGAAAGAAATCAAGATGATGAAGAAGAATTCTCAAGAGAAAATAAATCGTTTCTACTTGTTTGTACTGGATAAACCTGTACACAAGTTTTTTTTTTTTATTTTACTCAAAGAAAAGTTACACGTTATTTTCATCAACGAAAATAACGTGTAACTTTCGGTTTTGTTAAGTGTCTTTATACATCCGTTACACGTCTTGGATTGAATCTATAGTCAAATCATATGGACATAAATAGATGTCAAACTTCACAGCAGAATCAGGGAAAAGGGCACCCGAAAAGCCTAAACCGAAGTAATATATGAAATTGCCAATAATTGCGATATGTTGATTAAATAAGAAATCTATTCATGGTTTAAAAAAATAAATAAAGAGGAAAGCACACTACACCTTCGCTTACCAAAAAAAAACTTGAGAGGTGTCAAGGGACACCCGGATGGAACGAAGTTCCTTTCGATTAATTAGTGAAGGAATTTTATTACAATTTTATTACAATTCCTTCACTAATTAATGTGATGCGTTAAAGTGAATTTAAGTGGCTTTAAGCCAGGGCAAAAAAAAAGCGAGGAATGAAAAGTTATTATGGCTGCTTACATTGTAAGTAAGTAATTTTAAAGATTAACATTTTCTAACATGTTAGTACAATGCGTAGTTATTTAGATAGAAAGACCAATAAATTATTTCTGCGCCATCTATTGGCCGTTCGTAATTCGATCTCGAAGAGCACAGTTGCGCCAATAACGTTAATAGATGGCTCTTAAATCAAATGAATGACGAAATGTCAAATGTCGTGACAACTTTTCGTAAGAATTTTTTCCGTCTAGCCCCCTTTCACAACGCGCGATAAGGAACTTCGTTCCAATAACCGCTTAAGAAACGCGGCGTTTTTACAACCAAGTGGGAACACTAAACAAAATAACAACGTTTTCTAATACCTAGTAGAAAGGGGTCAAAAACGCTCAGTCACAATAGTTAGCCGGATAATTGATTGAGCTGTTTGGCTTTCATGTAATTTTCGACGGCAAGGGTCCCCGGTTCGATTACCGTGCGATGTACGTTCTATTGTAAGTGCTGTAACTAAAGAACTTTGATAAGTACTATGATGATGTATGTGATTTTGTTGTTGCGTCGGTTTTTTCTGCGATTCTAGAGGAATACGATCCGGCAGTGTCATTCTCTAAACATCATTCGGAAATTCGAACTGTATGTAGATGTATATTCGCGATGATCTACTTCAACAACATACGTAATGACATACTATTTAAGTATCTATCCTGAAATTTTCAGCCATTTTGAAATAATGTAAGCCTGGCAAAACTGGCATTTTGAACCATTACAACCATTATATTATACATGGGACATAGAAGATAGGAGAGAGGTTAGGAGTCTTAAGAATATAATTTACATTTATACAAAACAGTTTTTTTTTTTAATTGTATTTAGTCGCGGGCAGAAGTTAGCATATTATTATAAAGAGGAATTTGTTTGTTTTTTTACGATTTAACTCAAAAACTACACATCCGATTTTAAAAATTCTTTCATCAATCGAAAGCTACAAGCATAGGTTGTATCGCATTATTAAAAAAAATTAAATTAAAAATTAAAAAAAACCCCCAGCGCAAAACATAAAAGCGATTATGTAAAAAGTCAAAAATAATACCTTTTGTTGAGCCATCAAATGTTTGTTCGTTGAAATGGCGCTATAATGTCGCGGCGGGGTACCGCTTAAGTAAGTCAGTCCCTTAATTTCATTCACTGTCTATTAATTTACCAGCATTTCCGACCAATTTGCTTCGATATTATCAAATTTTTGTTGCTAACCTAGTTGTTAATCTTGTTGCAAATCTAGTTACCATCAGTTCGCTATTTTAGCTATTTAGTTATTGCTTTAAACTTAGTGGTACCCCGCCGCGACATTATAGCGCCATTTCAACGAACAAACATTTGATGGCTCCACAAAAGGTATTATTTTTGACTTTTTACATAATCGCTTTTATGTTTTGCGTTGGGGGTTTTTTTTAATTTTTAATTTAACTTTTATTTTAAATTTTTAGTTTTCATTTCGTTACTCATTCCTCATTCCCTTGCAATATAGTATACATTATTCTACTAGTCAAGGCCTTTCATTTATACCCTTAAATTGAGGGAGTTGTGGAAATAGAATGTAATTCCCTAAGATCCCTACCGCAGCTAACAAAAGAGCTGATAACTTTAAAACTGCTGGATCGATTTTGATGAAACATGTCTAAGAACCATCGCTAGAGAATCTGCTTTCAAATAAAACCGCATTCAAATCGGTTCGCCCGTTAAAGAGCTACAGTGCCACAGACAGACAGACAGACACACAGACACACAGACACGTCAAACTTATAACACCCCTCTTTTTCGTCGGGGGTTAAAAAATAGGGCTCACTACGAAAATTCGCACAGACGAAGTCGCGGGCAAAGTGCTAGTAAAATATAATCCTACTGTGTGGATGAATGGATGTTTGTTCTTTCACGCTTAAACGGCTGAACCGAACTAGCTGAAATTTGGCTCACATATAGATATTTATCTAGCTTAACACATAATTTTCTTCCTGCTTTTGTGTTCCCGTGAGGTTATTTTGGACTTTATATAAATTATGTACTCTATGCAGATGAAGTCGCGGACAGGACCTAGTTAATATAACATAAAAGAGTTTCGTGATAGACAACGCACAGCCAAAAACATTCGACACTTTGTTCAACTAAGGTTGAAAATTGTATGCAAGAGAACTCGCGAACATCACACTATAAAGAAATAAAAGAGAGAGACAAAAAACACTTAAGTTTTCACGTCTCCCTCATAAAGAACGTGTCGTGTTTTCCGACTATTTAAAAAGGTAGTAATTTTTCTTACAGGAGGGTTCTGTACCTCAGAGCTGTGTCCTTGGGGAAGCCGGGATGTAATGGCATGTCTCACGCATCAACGTAATAGGGATGCCTCTATGTTTATAGATCAGGATGCTGTGATGCCATTGAGTATTATTTTTGGTGGGTTCCTTACATTAAACCTAAGTTGTTTTATAAGATCCACTATTTAGCGTGCTAGAGGATATCGTGGCTTCGCTCGCCCCTTATTTTGATATTAGGTACTGAATTTGGTAGGTTAGGTGGTAATGAATTTAAGGACCTCGGGAGGCCTAAGTTCAGCAGTGGACAGCATAAGATGATATGATGATGAAGGACCTGTCATACAACTTTGCAACGATTAAGCTAAGCAACGCTTTGCAACGTGAAAGCATAATTATAAAAAACAATATTAATTAGGTATTCGAAATCTTATGTTTGAATAATTGACATTCGTTCCATTTGTCTCAATGTTGTGCGAGAGAAAATTGAATCCTGAGAAAGACATTTAATTCGTCCCGCCATTCTTTGTCCAGGCGCAACACTAAAAACAATGCAAAAAAAAAGTTGTATTGCGTTTTGGTTGACGAAAGTAACGGAACACAAATTGTTGCAAGTAACTACGACTTGTCTTTAATCAATTTTATTCTACACGGTATTCAATCGTTTTTTTTTCCTCCTCACGGAACCCCAAACCGGAGCCGTGTCCAGCGACAATATGTCGCCGCATCAAATTATTGGACCCCAGATCTACCCACCCCCTTGCGCCAGTGATTAATGATACGCCATCGACCACTACGCGATTAAACATTAATATTATTACTTGTTCTATATTATTGTGTGTGAAAGAAAAAGTAAAAGCAAATATTAACGTTAATAAAAAACGAAACATCATTCGTTTCCTGTAACTTTAAGAATGATTGCATGTCTAATGGCCAAATACACAAACGCTACTCAATTTTAAGATGCGCCGTTAATTCCCGTGCTGTCTCTATGACTGTCAAAGTGACTGTGACTGTGCCACTGAGTATTTGGCCATAAACCTGTCAAAAATATCTCTAATTTATCTACATCTTTGAGATGGCTACTAGATTTTGAACGTCTATACTTACGAGAACTGGCCGTCAGATCATTCAATAGAGTAAAGTTCTACTCAACCATCACTCAAGTGACTGCAACAGATTCGAAAGAGAACTCATTTGTTTTAAATCATCGCGGTTTCACAACGTTTTACACTGGTGACAACTAAGTAATGCATGCCATGTGGATAAAAGCCTGTCTGCCTGGTCAAAGCGGTCAATTTAAGTTGATCTAATGTTCAAAGTCCGTGTGGTGTCGGACGTAAAGAATAGCACCATCCCATATCTTCCCGTGGGTGTCGTAAGAGGCGACTAAGGGACTTACCAGAGAATGGGCAGCAGCGTTCTCTGTGTCTTTGTAACAACCATACTGCGATCGCCAATCCGCCTGCCAAGCGTGGCGATTATGGTAAAATCCCCCCTTGAGGGAGGCCTATGTCCAGCAGTGGACGTCTTTGGGCTGAAATGATGAATGTTCAAACAATTAGTTGTCATAACAGAACGTATTGATTAAAAACACGGCGAAGTTCAAGAAAAAAGCTAATTTAACGTCTCTAATTTAGGTCTTATCTGCCGCCGTCCTTTACTTCACTTGCCTGGCAGTGAGAGATGGCAATTGTATCAATTTTTAGTTTGTGTACAAGAGAATCGGCATCAATGTTCGAATTTCGAATCGATGTTTAGAGAGAAAAAATAACACAATTTGACCTACGTAGTTTACTCTTTCAAAAAATATTTTCGAATATCACGTCATAAGTGACTTTCCCGTTTTCTTGTATTGCCCTTTTGACATTACACATAAAGCCACTTTTAAACTATTGTTGTACACTCGGTGCCACAATAAAAGGTCCAGTGTTCGCCACAAATGTATGATTGATTGTTGTGTACCTTTTTTTGGGTTACAATGTAGTTATTTCATTACACGTCTTTACGATATATTGTACCCTTGGCTTTGGTATAACTTTTTGTGTGCTTACGTCATATTAATAAATAATACATTTTTGTGAGTCGGCTAAAAGTTTTTTTTAATAAAAATATAGATTCATTGCTTTTATTTTATATTACACTAGCGATCCGGCCCAGCTTCGCATGGTCCTATAGCCTTCCTCGATAAATGGACTATCCAAGACAAAAAGATTTTTTCAATTCGAACCAGTAGATCCTGAGATTAGCGCGTTCAACCAAACAAACAAACTCTTCAGCTTTATAATATTAGTATAGAAGTATAGATAGATAATAATGTATTCAAATCTCATGCTTGCATTTATGACTTCACGGTTGGCGCAGTGGTGGAGCGATTGACTGCAGCGCAGCGTGCCGCAGGTTCGATTCCCGCACGAAACAAATATTTGTATGGCCTACAGACAGTTGTTCCGGGTCTGGCTGTTTGTGTATGTGAGTTTAAATGTTTGTAAACGCATCAACGACTAGGAGAAATTCCGAGGGGGGGCAACGTTTTACAAAAAAAAATAACAAATTGGTTAACAAAAACAGAAGCCACTAATCACAATATAAGACATCTTTATTAATAGGCTTTGAGTATATAGTAGGTAAAAATAAGTAGGTACCTATACATAATGCATAGAGAATGAATACAAATAGATACAAAAGTCAGTGTGTCCTCGGCTTTCCCTGCCATCTTTTAACATTAGTATTTTGATGGTTCGTGTGAATTATTCACAAATTCATAATTTACACCCCTCCCCCCTCTCTTGTTGCCCTATTTCATCCACGTGCCTTGTCGCCCCCTAGCACCCGAGCGGTAGTGTTTCTCAAACTTAAAGCTTTCTGACCGTGTCCGTTGTTCTTTTTTTGAACTGTAGTAAACGTTTTCTTTTTTTTTTATGAAGTTAGGCATGAAAGAAACACGAATCATTTTTAACTTTCTCACTTTAGGACATGGATCTTCTGATATTAAGAAGGATCATCATAAATTCAAATGATTGTTGTATTGTATTGTACATAATGTACTTTTGATTTTAGACCCTCCTATTAAGCGTTTCCTCATGAATTTTTCTTTTGCGATTCATCAATAGCTTTTAAGATAAGATGCATTTATTTGTTTGAACATGTGTGATATATACATAGAAATGCACATATGGATGTTTAGGAGTTAAATATCGAAAGGTTTAACAACATGTTTTGCCATATTCGGCGTACAAAATTAGGAAATTAGAAAATCATTAAAATCATTCAAAAAATCTTTACAAAATTATAAGAAATCATTACAAAATTAGAAAATCATTAAATTATAGTCAACATTCGGTTGGAGTGTAGCCTTAGGGGCGCTATGGAGCAAGGACTTAGAAAAATTTTCGTGTTTTTTTTTTTTTTTTTTCTCCGAAACTTTCAGTTTTTTTGCAGCATCTGATTAAGCTTGGCCATAGAAACCATTTAGGAACTGAGAAGCATGGCCCTACGACGCACCGTTTCCGAGTCATGGGCCTTTAACTTTTTTTTTATTTTATATAAAACGATTTATATCTCTAAAATGGTAGCTCGGATGAGCTACCATTTTAGAGATATATATGATATATGCTCGGATGAGAGAGATGATTAGATTGTTTTCGGGAAAGAAATGGTTGCTCTACTCAAAAGCCATGCGATCATGAAAAAAAATTAGCAAAAACTTCGAAAAAAAAAAAAAAACATCAAAAATTTTCTAAGTGTCGGTCGTCGTTTCAGCTAGAGTATTCTTAGGGGCAAAGGACGTCAAATTTTCGGAGATTATTTTTTTTATTGAATTCGACCATTTTTTTTGCAGCAGCTGATTAAGCTTGGCCATAGAAACCTTTTAGGAACTGAGAAGCATGGCCCTACGACGTACCGTTTCCGAGTTACGAGACATTTACTTTTTTAATAATATCTTGGAAACGCCCATAACTCGGAAACGGTACGTCGTAGGGCCATGCTTCTCAGTTCCTAAATGGTTTCTATGGCTAAGCTTAATCAGCTGCTGCAAAAAAAATGGTCGAATTCAATAAAAAAAATAATCTCCGAAAATTTGACTAAGTCCTTTGCCCCTAAGAATACTCTAGCTGAAACGACGACCGACACTTAGAAAATTTTTGATGATTTTTTTTTTTCGAAGTTTTTGCTAATTTTTTTTCATGATCGCATGGCTTTTGAGTAGAGCAACAATTTCTTTCCCGAAAACAATCTCATCCGAGCTACCATTTTAGAGATATAAATCGTTTTATATAAAATAAAAAAGAAGTTAAAGGCCCAACTCCTACACTCCGCCCCTAAGACTACCCACTGACCCAACATTCAATCAATTCAAATTCATAAATACTGTCAATACAAAAATTTAGTCAAACAAAATAATTAAAACAATAAAATAATAAAACTTATTCAAATCATAATCATAATTAGTCATAGCAAAATACAAAAATCATACGTAATCAAAATCATATTAATCACATTAAATTACTTTTTCAAAATTTGTCATTCAAAATCTCTGTAACATTATAGTATCCCTTACTCATTAGCAACTTTTGGTTTTTTTAAGCTTTTTTTTTTTGTCAGTTAGCAAATGGAGATTATCATATTTCTCAAGCATAACTTTATAACAAAGTGTACCAACCATAGCAACATAAAGAGGCCAAAAAGTTTTAATAAAACTCTACACTAATTCATGATCCTCTTCGTGCCCTTGTCCCATGTTACTTGGGATCGGCACAACATTTTCTTCTTCCATTCCGTTCTGTCAACCATCATGAAATCACTGGCTACCTTCTCTTTCATATCATTCACCACCATTCAAATTCAAATTCTTTATTGCATTCCATATGTATTAAATAGGTGGTATAACAAGGAGTTGACCAATATGGACCCTTCACCACCATTTATTTGGCTTTCTTCTTCCTCCCCATCCATCCACATTTGGTCACATGTCACATGGGTTGCATCACTCCTCTTTACATGCACATACCAAGAAACGATTCTTTTTCAACTTTTAAGCTGAACCATCCGGTACATGGACATCCCACCCACACGCACTAAACGTTTTAGGAACACATTCATTGTGCGTACTGCTAAGGAGTGGAATTCCCTGCCTGAGCCTGTGTTTCCTGATAGCTACAACCTGGGAGTCTTTAAGTCAAGAGTGAATAGGTTACTTCTAGGCAAGCGTGCTCCATCTTAGACCGCATCGTCGCTTCCCATCAGGTGAGATAGTGGTTAAACGTTGATAAAAAAAAAAGCTTATACTAATTTCATTATGTACCTACTAACATAGATTTAAGAGAATTGTTACTAACACATTATATGGATTCTGTCCGAAATAAATGAATAATAATAATAAGTACATACAAATACCTAGGTTTTAAACAATCTAGACAAATACAACAAAAGATGACAAAACAAGAACTACTTAAAAAAATTATATACCGCCTTAACCTAATCTTAAAAACCAACCTTAACTCAAGAAACGCAATTAAAGCAATCAACACATTCGCAATACCCATTCTTACATACTCTTTCGGAATCATACGATGGTCAAAAACCGACATCAAAACCTTACAGCGTACTATCAATACACTCTTTACCAAACACAGGAAACACCATCCTAAATCATGCATACAAAGACTCACACTACCTCGTCAAGAAGGAGGAAGAGGATTGATAGACATATGTAACGTGCACAACAAACAGATACTCTCACTCAGATCTTACTTTCATAACAAATCAGAGCATTCATCACTACAAAAACATGTAACGGAAGCAGATAAAAAACTTACACCACTCAACTTACAAAATAGGAACACTCAAATTAATGAACACCTCATAAGCACACAAGCCAAAATTGCAGCATGGTCTAGAAAAGCTCTACACGGAAGACACCGAGCCTACCTGAGCCAGCCACACGTCGATAAAATTAAGTCGAACGAATGGCTCAAACGAGGCGAACTGTTTCCCGAGACCGAAGGGTTCATGCTTGCAATCCAGGATCAAATCATAGCAACTCGTAATTTCAGGAAATATATTATAAAAGACCCAAATCAGCCGACTGACACATGTAGACATTGCAACAGTGCCTCTGAGACCATACAGCACATAACAGGGGCCTGTAAATCACTCGCACAGACCGACTATAAGCACCGACATGATCAGGTTGCCGCAATAGTACACCAACACTTAGCGCACAAATACAGACTTACAGGAGAGATGATTCCATATTATAAATACAAACCTGAAACCATTCTAGAAAACAGAAATGTGAAAATCTACTGGGACCGGACTATAATTACAGACAAAACTATTCATTACAATAGACCTGACATCACCGTGCATGACAAAATTAATAAAACAGTTTATCTAATAGACATAGCGATACCTAACTCACATAATATTCAAACAACTATTTCCGAAAAACTTAGTAAGTACCAAGACCTTGCCATAGAGATAAAAACCCAGTGGAAAGCACAAACAGTCCATATCGTCCCCATAGTACTCTCATCCACCGGTATTGTACCGAAATCACTAACACAAAGTCTTAACACTCTACATATGCCAACTCACACACTTTACATGCTTCAAAAAGCCACTATACTCAACACCTGTCGCATAACCCGAAAGTTCCTGACTTCCTCTACTCTCTCATCCACATTTTCAATTTAAATTTCCCCTTACACACTTGGCTCCGGCCCGTGTGTAAGGTCTTCGACTCTCTTTTATGAGAAGAAAAACAAAGAATCGAAAATAATAATAATAATTAAAATGGTAATAACAATCCGGAGACCACCACAATGTTGACAGCCGCTGTGCCAAATCATTTCTAAGGTAATTTTATTTGGCGGAGACAGTAAGTTCATGTCGGCCAGACTAAATCTATTTCTTTTGTACGTTTCTTTATTAAAAACGACTGTTTCATGATTTTCAGTGCTACCGACTTATTAACAATTCAGATGTCGCCAGTCTTTAAGGACACTGGGCATATAAGATGGGCTTTTAAACATGAATATTTTAAAACTTCACAATTATTTAACCAACTTCAAACAGAAGGAGGTTCTCAATTCGACAATGTTTTTTTAGCGCAAATAAACGTTACTTTTGCTATGTTTGGTTTAAAGAATTTTATTTCTGATGGCTTGTAGCTGCGACTTTGCCCGCGTTTGTATGTTTGTTATGTCTCAAGGGTAGCCCCATATGAAATATTTTACCTCTAAGGGTGAAAAATTAGGGGATGACTAAATTACTGATTTTCATCCATTTTATGACGCGTTATCTGCGACAATTTTAGATCGATTTCGAAAATTATTTTTTTAGTGTTGCCTTTTCGATAAATGTGGCTACGTACTAAGCCCAAGTAGTGAAAAGAAGAAGAAGCAGATCCAATCCTAATAAAAAATACGAAAAAAGAAAGAGAAAAAAGAAGAGAATGTACCAATTAAATCATTCTTAGCAGTCGGCTGCCTGGATTGGAACTCTAGGTATTAATGACAATATTTCGCCCTATATTATACGAGACCAACAAAACTGGCCAAATTTGTAACGTTATTTATCCATACTAACATTATTCATGTTGTTTTTGTCTGGACGCTGTTAATATCCAGAACTACAGGTCCGATTCTAAAGGCTATTTTTCCCTGAGTGATATAGGCTATATTATTATTAAAAAGGCAAGACGAGATCAAGATGGCTGATTGATTACGCTTGGATACAGAAAACCCAAAATAGGGAACGTTGGAAATCTTTGGAAGAAGCCTTTAACCAAGGAGGGGTTTTGGAAAAGATATTTAGCATACAAAAAAATCATAAGTAAATAGAATAGAAACAGAAACCCATGTAGTTAAGCTGATAAAAGTCAAACTAAGAACAAGGTACTATTCTTCTATCCACGAAATATAAGGATTTTAATTCATATATTATTATTTAAAATAGGGATCAGTAAATAAGAAACTCGGGCGAAGCCGCGGACAAAAGCTAACATTTCAAGTCAAATATTTCAAATATAATATTTTACCGTGAGCTAAGTACTACGAAATCTTCTTCCTGAATATTTTTAACACAAAATCTCTCATTACCAGTTTCATAATCCGATTATTTCCAAGTGGGTAGCAGGTCTGGCAAAAACTGGCGTAAGTACTTGTTCAAAGATGCTTACCTGTGGAAGAAGAAATGAATCATTAGTTGAATTCAGGGTAGGTATATTGTTCGCGGGCGCCGGTCCGACTAACTACCCGCATTCGGGCATATTTTTCAATCGTCAGGTGATTTTTAAATGAACAATAAACCAGTATTTAAAAATGTATTCAGTAGTTGATATATTAAAAAACAGTATTAAATTAATAAAAATAAAATAATAAATAAAAATCATTTATTTCAGACAACAGAGTCCATATACCAATGACAGTTATTAGTAACAAGAATTTTGCTTATACCTAATGTTAGTATTAATTCAGAACTTAGCCTTCTTCATGTAGCTACTGTTTTAAATATTTGTGAAGTTTTAAATATTAATGTCCAAAAGGCTATTTTATTTAAATGCCCAGTGTCCTTTAGAATGATGGACAGACACAAATACAAACACTCAAATATCGACATCCAAGTGACATAGCGTCTTAGGTATCGGAGAAATTAGATTTTTGCATTTTAACTTTTGGTATTTAAGGGGCTATTAACCGACTTTTACAGATTTTAAACTGACAATCACGTCAAAATGTGCAGTGTAAATGATTTGAAAAAAATATATGTTAAACTAGAACATTCTCTTAATCACTTAGTAGGTGAATATTTTTAATTATATTCATATTATATAGTTTAATTAATACGTGAAGTTGTGTCTGACGCGGACAAAACATTGACAAACACACAAAATCTACCAGGTATAATTAAACGACTAAATTTTGAAAGTTTTGGACGCAGACTGCGTCCGTTCTGCATCAGTTTTGCGTCCAAAACTCTCAAAGTTTAGTCGAAAAAATAAAAAGAAAGTAGTATTCTTTCAAAATTAAAAAAAAGGCGTATACTAAAAGATAGATAATAAAATTGTCTGTAAGATGGTGTAAGTTTCGTTTAATTATACCTGGTAGATTTTATGTGATTGTCAATGTTTTGTCCGCGTCAGACACAACTTCACGTATTAATTAAACTATATAATATGAATATAATTAAAAATATTCACTTGCTAAGTGATTAAGAGAATGTTCTAGTTTAACATATATTTTTTTCAAATCATTTACACTGCACATTTTGACGTGATTGTCAGTTTAAAATCTGTAAAAGTCGTATATCGTCGCCTTAAGTGTATCTTTCGTTCTTGCTTCTTTCTTGATTTTTAGAGAAACTATTCTTCACGTCAAAGGAGAAAAAATTATACGTTTTAGATTATGTTGTTTATGGTTACGTCTCAGATTATGAAACAAAAGGCAGATAGACCGCGCGGAACACTGAGTGTGAAGCCAAAAAGGCAAATACAAAATCAAAAGCGAATACCTACAACGCGCTTCGTGCTGTACTGACACGAGTCAATTTAGCACGAAACGCTGCATCGTTAAAAAAAAAAACAAATAAAACTACAAATTCAAAAGCGAATACAATCACGAGATTGTAGGTATTCGTTTTTCAATTTGTATTTGCTTTTTTGGCTTCGCTCTCCTATTCCGCACTGTCTATCTGCCTTTTGTTTCATAATCTGAGGTTTTCGTATTCATTACCTTTGCTTTTGCAGCGTTAGCACCACGTGAATTAACGGTTTTATACAGAACTACTCAAGGTTAAATAATTTGACACTTTTTGACAGTACATTATATGAAAACCATATACGAAATCGATGATTTCACGACTGACATGATGTCGAGTTCGCCGTATAGCACAGCCACGAATGGTAACGTTAGGGAATAGCATAGCTACGCTGCGTGTCGCGGTTTCGATTCCCGCTCGAAATAAATATTTGTATGGCCTTCAAGTAGTTGTTCCGAGGTCTGGTCGTTTATGAGAATTGATATGTTTGTAAACGCTTCGGCGATATCAGGCGAAATGCCTAGTGTAGGACAAAATCATTTAAAGTGCTACCCCGACCAAAAGTGCGTTTTTCTTCGTTATTCAGGGGCTATTAACTCATTAATTAAGAGAAACAAACTACATCTAAAAGCATATTATTAATGTTCAATATCCTATAATCACATTCCACGTTCTTATTATTTTTTATGTATCCTATATACCCCTAAATCTCCCTGAAAAAAAAAAAACTAAAATAATTGAAAACATGTTTCTTTTGCTAAAGTTGACGTGCTATTAATATGAGGATTATATTACTAGATAGGTAACTTAAAAATCTTTATAATTCACGTTTTATTTCAAAAGATCGTTTCTCTTTTTTTATAACAAAAAAATAACAAGAATTGTGCTAATTTCGATTCTGCGGCAAAGAGGAAATGTATGGACAAGGATATTTGGTCAGGGCAGCGCCCTAAAGCAAATAAAAAGAAAGAGTAGAGTAAAGAAATCCTTAACGTTATTTTTCTAGGAGCATAATACTTAAACAAAATCTCGCAAAACAGAGCCACGTGAGTAAAACTTGTACAAATTAATATTATGATAACAATAGCCACACATCGTATGCTGAATCCATGTGTTGTGTTGAATAATGAAGAAAGTTGGTCAGCTCGGCCGCGGGGACGCAACTTTTGATTGTTTCACACTGTTTCATAGGATTCATGCGTATGTTGTAGTGTGCTTTGTTGTTTATTATAAATAATATGTTTGATTGGTACACGTGAATATTGTGGATAAGTATTTGGTTTAGTTTTAAATATTAGGATTTTATTATACTAGCTTTTAACCGCGACTTCGTCGGCGTGAATGTCGGTTGTCGCGGATACTTCTCTACATACTTCTATACTAATCCATACATCCATACATCCATACTTACTATCCATACTTTAATTTACTTAATATTATAAATGCGTTTTTTGCGACATAAACGGCCGTATCTTTTTTTCACGTTAACATAGAGGGTTAATTTTTTTACAGCATCAAGGGACCCTAAAAGTAGCCTATGTTATTCTTGCTAGCTCTTCCAGCCTTCCCCTGGGTTCAAGCTATCTTCATACCAAATTTCGTTGAAATCGGTTCAACCGTTTCATCGTGAAAGCGTAACGGACCGAGTTACTGTCGCATTTATAATATTAAAGTATGAATTAAGTATGATAATTTTTTTATATGTGGGGACATTTTCACACACGGCCATCTGACCCCAAACTAGGGAGACCCTGTACTATGGGTGTCAGACAGCTGATATACATACACAAATACATTTTTTTTTTGTAAATACATACACATATAGATAAACAACACCCAGACACAAGGCAAACACAAGTGCTCATCACACAAATGTTTTTTATTTATATAATAATAATATATTAGATTGGTACATACGGACTGTGGATTAGTATTTAGTTTACCGTGGGGAGTCCGGGCTAGAGTAGCACCCCCCATTTCATCCCAAGGGTGTCGTAGAAGGCGACTAATGGAAAATCCGAAAGTCGGGCGGCATCGACTTCCGTGTACTCAACAACTTTACTGCGATCCCCAAGACGCCTGCCAAGCGTGGGGATTATGGATCTTGTGCAACAGTGGACTTCTTCCGGCTGGTAAAAAAGCATTGTTATACTGAACGCGGAGAGCGTTCAGTATAACAATGCTATTAGGGTGCTGGTGGGGCTGCCACGTTACTGTAGTGCATCAGGGATGTTCGCAGATGCGCATGTGGATTGCTCTTTTTTTAATATCAACTAGCTTCTGCCCGCGGCTTCGCCCGCGTAAAAAAGAACGATTATCCCAAGGGAACACATTATCGGGATAAAAAATATCCTATGTGTTAATCCAGGAAATGGTCTACCTGTGTGCTAATTTTCATGCAAATCTGCTCAACGGTTTACGCGTGATTGAGTAACAAACATCCAAACATCTTCACAAACTTTCACATTAATTATAATATTAGTAGGATAGTAGGAATAGTAGGAATAGGCTTGCTTTTGACCGCAATTCACCTGATCTTAAGTGATAATACGGCCTAAGTTGGAACACGCTTGCCTAGGATGAACCGGTTCACTCGTGCCTTGAAGATACCCAGATTATACTTATCAGGAACAGAGAGGTGGGCAGCGAATTCCACAGTCTGGCAGTTCGCACAATAAATGTGGAGTCAAAGCGCTTGGTTCGAGACCGTGGAACTTCAACCATATAGCGGTGACGCTTCGGTGTATCTCTCTCTCTCTCACTCTCTCAATAATGCGTAAAAGATACGCTTCCCTGGTGCGCAGGGTGTGGCGCAGCTCCAACAGTGTCTTAAGCATGGTTGCGAGTCGCCTGGACTGTGTGTACGTGGGTCACTGTTGTGCCGTCTCTCATGGGACGTCGTAGCAGTGACCAATTGTTGTTAATTCTTGTTTTGTTTGCTTTGTTTTAGTTTAGTGTCTGTTCTTACTAACATAGTCATAAGTTTTACTAACAATCTTGTTGAGTCTTGGTTACTTGAATAAAGAAAAATTATATTCTATAAACACTGGTAAATCCGGTTAAACTGGTATCCGAGCCTAACAGTGTTCGGAAAATGATACGCATACGATGATCTAACTTACTTCATTAAGTATTTTTTTACACTCAAATTTAAGATGCCGTCAAGTCTCCTGCTGTCCCTATTAGTTTATGTCAAAGTGACTGTGACAATACCAGACTTAGTATCTTAAAATTGAGTGGCGTTTAAGTATTTGGCCATTAGGTTGATAGGCACACCAAATACAAAGATGAATCTTCACCGTCAAGTTCTTAAGCTGCAATCAAAAGCCCCATAATTCCACTATAATAATTAACTTTACGAATAACTAAGTTACAAGCTAATAGTTAATAGCTTACAGCATAATAACTGATTCCCCACAATCTGCCTACAGTCGCGTGATCAATTAAAACGTAATTATCGCTACAACGTTGGAAATTAATTTAGAAAAATGTTGTTTAGTTTACAAAGGAAGTCGATTAGACTAACTTTTATTGTGTTGTTGGTGAAATGTCGGGGTATTGTTTATGGTCTGGGATCCCAGAGACGTCAGAGCTTCATCGTTTTGGCATGGCTGCAGTTTTGAGAATATCATCATCTGCCTAGCATCTTCCCAACTATATTGGGGTCGGTTTCCAGTATAACCATTTGCAGCTGAATACCAGTGTTTTACATAAAGCTAGTAGGTACCTATCTGACCACCACAATCCAGTATGTTGGTAATACGTTACCACTTGGTGAGACTGGTTGTCAAAATTTCTAGCTTCTGACTACCCGTAAGTATTAATCGTTTTACGTGCTTTCTAAGGCACGGGGGTATTACACTGGAAACTTCCAAACTTCGGGCTGCTACTAAGAAATTCCTAATGCGAAAAACCCAATAACACTGCCCAATCTGGGAATTGAACTCAGACCCCACGCTCAGCACTTGCGCTTACTCACTCACTCATGTCAACCTTTAGGTTATACTACTAGACCAACCATCATCATTATCATGTCAACCGTTAAACGCCCACTGCTGGGCATATGTCTCCCCCAAGGGAGGGTTCAGCCGTAATCGCCATGCTTGGCCGATGAATGTTGGCAATCGCTGTAGGTGTTATGGTACTCAAAAGGACGCTGCTCTGGTCAATATCCCTCTGTAATCGTTCCTTCCAATGCTCACTTAAGTGAAACCTTATCCTTCTGCGACACCCACGAGTAGAAATGGTATTACTATAAAACATTAGTAGCCGCTCACACGTTCGCGCGCGCAGCCAAGCAGCGCGTCTAACGTCCAGCCGCGCGGAGTCCGCGCGACCGCGTGAGCGCCGCGGATGCGCCTCAACTTAAACCTTATTGTTTAGCAAACTACTGCAGTTACATCAAAGTCAAAAATACGTGTGTATAGCAGAAACTGTATAGAATCGACATAAGAGAAAATTTAATTACAGCAACCAGTTAAAGTACTCAAAAAAAAAGTCAAACTTGAGAATATGTGTTGATTATCAGTAAAATATTTGTTCTTACTAAGTTTTTACCTATAATTTTGTACTTTGTGTCTATAAAACCTAAATAAAATTAAACTAGACTACATAAGCTTTTTTTTGATACCCCCAAGTCATTTTTTGGAATGTTCTGAGTACCACAACAAACCAAAACTAACAACTCATACCCACCTCAATTTGATGGCTAGTGAAATTACGGCAAGATGGCCGCCCGTAGGGCTCACACACATGAGATGATGGCACATGATTTATTTTGTTATGAATAATTTATTTTGTGTTTTTAGTTGAAATGACAGAATAATTTATTTTGTGTATTTTTTTTTATTTACTTATAAATTTATAAGTAAATAAAAAAAAATTGTGGCATTTCAACTAAAAACACAAAATAAATTATTCTTAAATATACATTATATAATATAATATATAATATTATATATATACATTTCTAAATAATAAAAATAAAACATTTAAAAATATCTTTATTATAATATTTATTTGATATATTACATTTTTTAGTAGACCGAATTGTGAATCTAAACTTTACTAGTTTCGAATCCACTGGAACACACACAAAAATTTCATCAAAATCGGTCCAGCCGTTTAGGAGGAGTTCAGTGACATACACACGTACAGAAGAATTATATCCCCCAGGGCTCCATACTATCCCCTCTTATTTTAATGCTGTTTACCAGTGACATCTCCAACAGTAAGAAGGCCCAGTTGGCTCTTCATCAGTTAAAGACTAGCAGGCCCGGCTGACATTGTTATGCACTGAAAATAAAAATAAAAACCAACTGTAACAAACAAGTTCATAAAGTTCATGCTGTATTTGCAAATGAAACTTGTTCGTGGGAGTACGTAATGTAGGCTAACATAGTGAATTTGACACAGCAAAACCATCAAAGAATCATCCAACCATAGAATGGTATAGCCATTCTCAAATCCACTGAAACACGCACAAAAGCTAATAATTAAAATCATGAACAAAACTCTCCAAGTTAGCAAAGTTCCAGCAAATACGTTTCTTATTACCATACAATATAACTAGATTGGGATTCAAATTCCGCCCGGGGTAAAGCTTTGTGTGATGAGCACTTGTGTTTCCATTGTGTCTGGTCTGACACCCATAGTACAGGATCTTCGTAGCATGTGAAATGTCTCCACATATTATTATTATACGTACTTACTGATTTCGATCACACGCAGCAGCTCCTCATCCTCCGGAGAAGCAGTAGACGTAGCCGTGCCCTCTAGTTCATCAACTGTAACAAACAAGTTTTGTAAAGCTCAGTATCGGGTTGTATTCGCATATAAAACTTAAAGAATATTAATTATACATTCATACATAATTATGATTCATAAACTTGGTAGACGAACTGACAGACTTGACTTACAGTTTGGACTTCAGAGAATAGCAAAGTGAAATTACATCAAGTAGATTGTAGTGATTAGACAATACAGAAAAAAACTTAAACCAAAATTTACCTTGTTGGCCGTTTCCTCGGAGGAGCATCCACTCCCGGAGGATGAACTCTTGCCGGACGCTAGCTGGCAGCGCATTCACTCTGCGCTGCGTCAGCTGCCTCTCTGCTCTTGCTTGAGACGGAGGGTCTTCCAGAATGGCACTGGCAAAACATATAAAACATTGTAGATATATCTTTAAAAATATACAGCATACAATACCTTGTTATTAAAAGATACGTACGCCTGTGCACCTGCACCTCGGCCTCGTTCTTTCCTACACCCTCTTTATCTCCCACGTCTGTCCCTGACATGCCCTGGCATCTGCCCTTAATTTTCTTGACTTGTGGTTCTACAAAAATAGATACATTCACTTTTATTGCAGGTTCCAAATCTAAAATATGAATATCAATCACACTCATGCTTTTACGTTTGTACGAGCCCTTCTTGCGAGTCTTACCACTGGTGTTTCGGCTTCCAGGAAAGCCCCTACTGACGACCTGTGGAACGTAATTAATATCACATCGAATCTAACCTCATTTCGTTATATTTTTACTGTCTAGGTGTGTGTAAATACTAATAATGAACTAATTTCCATATTACGGGCATTTAATTAGAAGTTTATTTAGTAAATCATACAATAATAATTCGAAAATGCCCACACTCAACACGGCGTCCTGACCAAGTTTTGCATTTCGAGATTTTCGTTTTCAACAGACTTTGAACCAATTACATTTTTAGATATTCGTAATGCTTGAATCTTGAGGATTTTTTTGATATGATACACAAATACCATGAGTTATTAATAAAATTGTACTTACATTGTGAATCCAGACCACGCCACCGTTTCGAAAAATTTCACTTTGACATTTTAGCATCACGTTCAAAATTTATTTTGTCCATGGTTTTTAACTTTGGAAACATTAAGGGACCCCGAGACAGACGCGGAATGAAATACAGCGCGACCACAGATATTTTTTGGAAGCGTTCGTGGTGTTGCCGCTTTATAAAAGCGATTTAGGGCCAAAAAGTCGACGTAGCTTTTTAAGTTGCGGGAACGTACCGCCAGGAGAAATTATTGGGCGTATTTTCTATACGCGAACGTCACAGCGGGTAGTGCACTATCAAAATATAAAAAAAAATATGACAACGCACCGCAAAAACGCAAAACATACAATCAGTTTGTACGTCCGTATGTAAATGTAACGTAAAAAGCTTGTTTCAATACAAAGTCGGGTTAGGGCGGCCGCGCCAATTTCAAACTCGATTTAACTACCGCACAGAGTAGTGTGCCACAGAGGCTGCGTTTCCATTAAAATGTTGTTGTTTGAGGCTTTTTATGTGATAGGTTGGCGAACAGACCGACTGGCTACCTAAACTATGGAAAATAACTTAAAAACCTAACCACGGCTACCTATAAAAAATATTGTAAATAATCTTTTTGTATAAAGATTATGAAGTTCTATTGCCCATTCTCCTTTATGTAAAACTACTTTTGGAAGGGGCAGCTCGGTTTGGGATGGAGATCGGTTGTCTTGGTATGGATATGAGAAGAGGAGGGTTGGCACGCATGTGACCATAAGAGTTATGAATATATCTGTAAGAATGTATAACCTTAAGAATACAACGAATTATACTTACTACAACTACTACTTTCAACTTTTTAATTATTCTTTTTTTATTATGCATTTGCCATGTAGTCTCTTTACCACCCTTGGTTGATTGGTAGAGAATGCCTAAGGCATTAAGTCCGCGTTTGTATTTTTGTGCATGAAGTAGAAGCAAATCAAATAAGTAGAAAAAAATAAAATATAAAAAAAAATTGCCAAAAACTAAAACTAAATCGACTGCGCAGTCATATTTAGGTCTAAGACCGAATTTGTTAATGATTTTAACAGCTTTAACTCGTCTAACAGGCATCTAGACTATGAATAGATGCACTGAGAGCTCTTCTTATCTGTGCCTATTTTTAGCTACTGTCTCAACGATATTGTTTAATGTGTTTTCAAGTCAAGATCGTGACATAATTACTAGGTCTTGATAAGGCGACCATGAGGATATAAAGAACCTTGTCTATGATTCATAGTGTGTGCTAGAAAACTGAGGCATTTTTCTAACTTACAGCATTGAACATCATATAAAAAAAGTTGATTCTAGTTGCACCCTCTAAAAGAAGAATGGGCAAGAAACTCCATACTTAGCCTTAAAAAAAAATGTGTACAACATTTTGCATTTACAGTTTAAATAGTTATATAACTATACGTGAATACGATGAACCTCGCATAAAAAAACACTGTTTTGAAGTATGTACAAAGTATTACAAGATAAAGAATGACGGCTAAGACTTAAATGTCATTCTTTATCTTGTAATACTTTTGAAAAAGTAGACAACCACTCCTTACATTTCAACAAACTATGTACTAGTGTGTGAACCAGAGCAAGAATTAAATATAGTATATATTAAGTATAAATTAAGTAGTTTTAATTAGCAATCCGTTTGATTTTGTCTGGACTGTAGATTGTCCTATGGAGCTCGGACCAGCATGTTTCCAAGCATTCTTATCATGGATTCTAAACCGTAATATGCTTGTTTACAGAGTCCTCTTCTCTCTCTGTATGAGAAAATGCCTATAGGCAGCATAGCGGTCAGAAATAGCTACCTACAGCAAAAAAAAAAAAAAGAAACGCTCTACCCCTTCACTGATCTACGACCCACAGAATAAAAGAGTTGTTTTAATTTTACGAAAAGAAAAAACCATGGTGCCGCGGTTAATGACCCCATTGTTTCGGCATGTATTGTTCAGAGCAGACCACCGGCAGACGGTCAGTGGATATACCTTGCAAGTTTGTGCAAAATGTGCAACAGCTGTTTAACTTCATACATGGTCATTTAAAATGACAGCTGCTTTCTTTCCGCTGGGTCAGTTTTTATGACATAAAGTGTAGGTAGTGTTGTTAAATTCAAAAATCAATTTGTTATTCGAACGGCGCGTTGTGAATTTTCGATAATTTTATTTAAAAACAAAGAGAGTTCGCTTTCGAATAGTGTGCTCACTTGGGTGAAGTCCGAAAATGAACTAAAACAACCCCAGGTTAAGTAAAGATTGTTCAACCAAAACAGAATTTTCAGCTTCAATACTAAAACAAACTTCGGTGAAACACTTTCGGTTCCAGGCTTTCAAACTTTTTGTTACTCTAACATTATAAAAACCTAAATCCGTTTAAGATCTAATTAAGTAAGAGCTTTTAGAGTTTCCCAGTAATTTTGTGCGAAGCTCCGAGTATGATAGTAAGATAAAGATTCCTATTAGAACAATATGTCGCTACAAAATATCGTGGCACACTAAAAAACACAACTTACTACAGGGAATAGGTGACGGAAACGCAATTTTGTGTTATCGATTTCTTCTGGCGACAGCGCCATTACATAACCCATTTATCTACACCGCAAACGACATTCCGAGAACAACTTTAACACTCTTGTAATACAGTTCCTTTTACATTGATACACAATGTCACTTATTCCCATTTGCATTGAACATCACTCCAAGTTTATTTCTTGCTTCTTCAATGGAAAATCCGCTTTGTTTTTATGAAGTTAAAGAACATTTTATGAGAGTCGTGCGGTGTGATTTAAGCCATTGTGTTATTGAGTTGGGGTCCGGATTCCCCTTCAGTTGGCATTGTAAACAAAACGCCTATTATAATGGACAGCGTAGTGTTGTGCTCTTATCGATAAATTGAGATGGCGCGATAGTGCGGTGACTGATTGATATTTGACGTCATGTAGTAAATTGTACTTACAGTTTTAAAAGGGTTTAATATAATTATGTAACTGATTTTTTTTTTAATTTCATTGTTTTTAGGAAATTCGTAATGGTTTAAATGTAAGTAACATATTATGTGAAATTCAATTTATAAAACCCCGTAATGGTTAATTTTTTTTTTTAAATTAGGTTTGTATTACATTATTTCGTACTTTTGTGTTAGTGATTGATAACTGTAAAAAATCCACACTTAGGTTAAGAAAGTTTCACTCGTTCCTTTCTATACGTTTCTAAGTCTTTACATACAAAAGCCTCAAAGAACAACCTCAAAAATATCGCCCGCCCAAAATAAACAGTAAAACAAAAAAACCGTCCAAAGATAAACACTCGTATATTTTATTTAAACTTCTATATTTGCTTCGAGTATAACAAAACTTCGACGAGAAATTTTCGGTATTTTGACATACTTATAACAATAAAAAAGTTTTTCACTTAATTACTTTACAAACGTATATTTGACTTGAAAGAGTTTTCTACGAAACTCGTTCGGTATTATTTATTTGAGATTACATATTTGTTTTGCTTTAAATTAATGAAGTTAAATTGGATTAAATTACGCCGTAGGTAAACATAAGTAAAGGTGATCCAATTACCTATGAAAGAAAGAAAATACATTTATTCACACGGAACTGACGCACTTACATAACAAGCTTAAAAACAAACAATTAAATTAAAAAAAAAAGTAAAAAAATAAACAAAAATACAAATATATCCCTAGTCGGAACCACGCGTCACCACCGCGCGAAACGACCAGCATAAATGCCTTGGCCCGCGCAGCAAGGCACGAACCACGGCGCTAGTTTTCAGCGTTGGCCGGCCTATAGTTGAAGGTGTCGTGAGGGTAAATTATATTCAGTAATGCTATTCTGTAAGTACTCACTTCAGTATGTCTATTCTGTTACAATCTCCCTCGGTGAACACCAAGGCGAAGTGAGCTGTCACCCGTCCGTCTGTTTTGTCAATCCCTAGCTTCGTGACGGATGACACCTTACTTCACCTAGGGGTTCACCGAGGGAGATTGTAACAGAATAGCACTGCTGTGCTAACTTCTGATTCTGCGGTGAAAACCGTATTTAGTATTCTGTAACTCGATGAAAACTACGATAGCGAAACTTATATGAAGCGAACTATTTTTACGTAACTATTTTAGCGAATACCAAATATTTTTCACTTTAGGTAAGTGAAATCAGAAATGAGATAGCATTCGAATTCGCGGGTGATTTCTTACAGAATTGCACTGCTGTGCATTATTAAGTGCCTCTCAAGTGTCGATGATACCGCATAGTATCATAATTAGTGGAGGTTTGACCTTCAACATTTTTGGCTCGACGGTAGATGGGGAAGAATTAATCTTTTATTTTGTGCTAATAATATCATACAGCAAAAAATTAAATCACTTCGTTACCCTTATCTGTTGTTCTATGTGCGGAAAGCGTCGTCAATTGGTGACCCCTTTTCTAAGGTTTTTAAAAAACGTGATGGGCACCCAGTCGGTGACGCTGTTTGTACCTATGCATACCTTTAATTTAAAATATGTAAATAAAATTATTAACTAGATTTGTCCCTCTTTAATAAATAAAGATTAAAAAAAAAAAAAAAACTAGATTTGTCATCACGATAATAATTAAAAACATTCAACTCAACAAAAGCTAACCGACGAGTACATTTTTTTTTATCGACAGCAATCCCATCACTAATAAACGGAATTGTGTAATCCGAACCGCTAGGTTAGGCTATCGACTATGACGTATGAATGTATAATGTTTGTCACACGCCCTCAGTAATTCTACCGGGCACGTATATCAACGCAATCAATTTGGGCACAGCACTTATTTAAATTCCAATCGAATTTATCACTTTTCATCGTGTGAAAGCAATAAAAAAGAATTGATTTCGCATCACTAGATAGCTAATCGATTTGTAATTAAATTTGTCACGTTACTAGCTTAGGGCTGGATACATTTTGAATTAATATTTTTCGCATCACTAATTCGCTTTGCTAATTGAATACTGTTACATAATGCAATCTGCTTTATTTTGATAAAGCACCTGCATTTATAAAATAATAAAATATTTATTTATATTACAAATTGAATATTGAAGACATAAAAAAAATTTTTAATTGTATGTTAAATAGTGGAAACAAACAACAATATAATTGAGTTATCAAATCTAATATTATTAATTATATAATTATGACGAGAAGAAAACTGTTTTTTTTTGCACGTTTGCTAGTAATGAATAAACTCAAAATCGAAAAATGATTTTACCTCCTTAAATAGAAGGCTGCATTATCAGCGTGTAACATAGGCTATATTTTAGTAGTGCTAGTTTATGTAGTTATATAGATTAGCCTGAGTTTTCCCACTACAGGGCAAAGCCCTCCCTACTCTCCGTCAATTTTTCTCTATTTAGGGCTATTTGGGGCCGGTCCTGGCCTGGCCGTGCCTCTCGCTTATCACCTTGCTGACTTTCTGATAATATGTGACCAGGTTACTAAAAAAAAACCAGACAAGAGCGAGTAGGACGCGCGTCCTGACGATTCCATTTCAGTGCTATGCCCGTGACTTTGCCCAAATAAGACTGCCTATGAACTGCCGATTCTGAGTTGGAAAACAAACTTTGCAGACAAGCACAAAGACAGAAGAAGTGATCATGATGGTTCTTTTTTTTTCTTTTTCAAATACAGAACCCTAAAAGAGGAGATTGAGTGCAAGTGGTAACTCAATCGGCTACCACTTGCACGACACACTTCGTAATTGAAAAAAAAACCGAGAACGTAAATAAATAATAAGTAGCGGTTTCAACTTTCAATGTTGTCACATGCCCCCCCTAATTTTTTAGTCTTGTAACCCTATCCTTGTATTGTGAACCATTATAAGATTGGAATGGGGTTGCCAGCAATATATCACACGCAATTATATTTTCGATAAACATTATATTTAATTCGTTTTGTCGGTTTTTGTAAGAGAGTTTTTGAATAAAATTATAATTGGAAATTATTGGGTGGTCGCTTTTATTGTCAGAAATTATTTGTTTGTCAGTTTTACACACCCACTACTGAAAAGCTTATGAATTACTAAGAAATACCCAAAGTTCAGCTACATCTTTATAGTTTGTAAGTTTTGGATGGATGAGGTCATATCCTAAACTACTCATTCGATTTAAAAAATACACTATTGTTGAGTGCAATATAATTACCGGCACGTAAGTTGGCAAGAGATTTTGTAGTGGGGGAAGATCGCGCAAGCACAATATCATACATTTTTACATGTTTTACGGTATACTGTATTTCCTCGCGGGAACAAAATAGTCATATCTAAATTGGGAAAACTAAGACAATAGTACTACAGTTACAAAGAAAAGCCAAAACCCAGAATCGCCCCATTTATCGAACATGCTGACTGCTTAAAAAAAACAGGTAGGTATTTGAGAATGGCACTATATACTTACGCTCAGTAGGTATTTAGCGTATATAGTGCCATTCTTAAAAACTTTTTTGAAAAAAGAGAACCGCCGGTTACCGAAGTCGGTGGCAATACAATACAACAAACAGAACAAAGCCACCGACTTCCGAAACTAAAGTCATGTGTGTCTGTGCTAAAGTTATTTATCACTTTCTAGTTTTTTTTGAAGGCGGTTCTCTTTTTTCAAAAAAGTTTTTATTTTCCACTTTTCAGTGCCTCATTATCACCCAAATCCATTAAGGAAGGGCAACACAGTTAAAACAGAGATTGAAAGTCCTCCAAAGATGGAAAGATGGAAGAAACGAAAACGTCTTAACGATTCTTTTGTTTTTTTCAAAAAGCGCTGAATAAATTTCTGTTTGTTGTATACTTAAACCTTCTCCAGAATGTAACAAACACTTTTCTGAAAACCGCATCAAAATCGGTTCAGCCAAACGGGAGATAATTGCGGACAAACATACATACATACATACATACATACAAACATACGGGTCGAACTGATAACCTCCTTTTTTTTTGAAGTCGGTTAAAAATCTATTTCAAATTCGAACAGTGTCTGAAACAGCGATGATTTACTTAAAAAAAAAATGAGCTCGCTTTCGAATTGTGTGCGCTCACATGAGTGAAGTACCAAATTAAACTTTATGTAAATACTAGCTTTTGTCCGCGACTTCATCCGCATGAATTACGAATCTCTCATTTTGAGGGTTCCGTACCTCAAAAGGAAAAAACGGAACCCTTATAGGATCACTTTGTTGTCCGTCCGTCTGTCTGTCTGTCTGTCAAGACCCTTTATCTCGGGAACGCGTGGAGGTAACGAGTTGAAATTAAAACCATATACTCAAGTCTACACAGTCTCTTGATGCTGTAAAAAAATCAACCCTCTATGTTAACGTGAAAAAAAGATACGGCCGTTTATGTCGCAAAAAAATGCATTTAAAATATTAAGTAGATTAAAGTATGGATAGTAGGTAATAGGTATGGATTAGTATACTTAGAAGTATGGATATATACCTACAAATATGTACGGAACCCTCGGTGGGCGAGTCCGACTCGCACTTGTCCGGTTTTTTTTTTTATAATAGATAATACAGCCTATAACACTCAGATAACGGAGCTACATATTAGCGAAAGATTTTTTTTAGGATTGTAATGGTTGCGGAGATTAAAGCATTCAAACTAAGAGTCATACTTGTATAGAAAAATAATTAACCACAGATTATCTCAAGTCTTTCGTGACTAAACTATCAATACCTTGAAACTAGAACTAAGTTAGTAACAAAGTGAGTAGTGTGTGACCGATGCCGATGAGTCAACTTAACAGTCACAGCAGTGAAGATGCTGTGATGTAGTGAGATGAATCATTGCTTCTCGTAAAATGTTGTAGAACTGGTTGTGAGACGCAGCAGCTTAAAAGCTTAGGTGTCATTATACAATTTCAGCGAAGTATATTATTATGCTACACAATGTACAGTCAACACGAGATATATATATATATATATATATAATATAATAATATATATATATTATGTGGGGACATTTTCACACACGGCCATCTGACCCCAAACTAGGGAGACCCTGTACTACGGGTGTCAGACAGCTGATATACATACACAAATACATTTTCTTTTTTTTGTAATTACATACATATATAGATAAACAACACCCAGACACAAGGCAAACACAAGTGCTCATCACACAAATGTTTACCCTGGGCGGGAATCGAACCCGCAACACGCTGCGCAGCAGTCGATCGCTCAGCCACTGAGCCAACCGTGTCGTCAGACAGAGACAGAGAGATGTAAGTAACCAGACTGTTAATTTCTTCTTAGATTAATTTCAATAAAAAAAAGAAATGATTACTTATGGCAATTAAATTAACAACTCAAACAAAGAATACTGAAAATTTAATTGTCAGTAAAAATGTGAACAATATTTAATGCCTTTTTTGTTTTAGTTTAATCGTTATTAACTGAATAAACATTAGAATGATGGTACTACTATCGAGGATTCTGATTAGTTTCCCTTTAAATAACAGAAAATGATCTAGGTACATTAAATCAAAATCTCACACGAAATTAAAAGTTCTTATTTTATTTATTTATTCTTTCTTACAGCTCTCTCGTTTTCTGATATCCACATTCCTCATGGGTTAACGCTAAAATATCACATAACTGCTACACTATCTATTACGTCATAAACCATAGAAATAAACGCCATTGTTTATTTTTATCCCCCAAACATCCCATACTTGGTTGAGCAGCCATAGCTGACCATAAAGGCGGTAATTCTTTTATGCGATCACCCGAACTTTAATATTTTCTTATGTTCACTTTTATGCATCGTTCGCGAATACAAAGACTTTTTATTACAACTTTTAACGTCCTTTTTACTCATAACATTCCTTAGAGTCGGTTCATGTCATCGGTGTACACACGACGACGTATCAAGCTTTACATCTCCACTCTCCAGTATAAGTTGATTTCGACTGCGTGGTTGGTCTCATGGTCACAAAGGAAGAAAAATGAAGAAAGAAAGAAAACATGTTTATTGACACAGACCATGCGCACACAAAAACAATAATAGAAAGGATAAAAAAACTAATAAATATTGATGTTTGCTTCACAAACATTATTGTGTGCACCACGGCTGCGCCAAACAGGCCCAGTTCAGCATAAAATGCCAGACCACTTGTGCCTGACGCTGGTTAAGTTAAGGAGTGCCTTCTTCCTTCCACCCCACTCCACTCTATGCAGATAGCATAGAGTGGAGTTCCTTCTAGATTTGATTCACAGGTCCAGACCACTTGTGCCTGATGCTGGTTAAGTTAAAAAGGAGTGCCTTCTTCCTTCCACCCCACTTAACTCTATGCAGACAGCATAGAGTGGTGTTCCTTCTAGATTTGATTCACAGGTCCAGACCACTTGTGCCTGATGCTGGTTAAGTTAAAAAGGAGTGCCTTCTACCTTCCACCCCACTTCACTCTATGCAGATAGCATAGAGTGGAGTTCCTTCTAGATTTGATTCACAGGTCCAGACCACTTGTGCCTGACGCTGGTTAAGTTAAGAAGGAGTGCCTTCTTCCTTCCACCCCACTCCACTCTATGCAGATAGCATAGAGTGGAGTTCCTTCTAGATTTGATTCACAGGTCAGACAAAGTGTTCTTGGGTTTCTTCATTCTTAACCACTGGGCTATCACTATAAACACAATACTCGCAGGGCGCTGTAAAATAATCCTTTTCCACGGTATGCCTACTGCAGAGCAAACGCCTCTTTTCAGACAAAGATGACACAAGCATTAATCACCACGTTTACTCAGGGCGAATTGGCGATTTCAGACCGAGAGGGAGATTGGACATTATTTATAAGTTCAGGTTTCCTTACAATGTTTGTTCGTTATGTTTGTGTGTTTGATTTTTCTGCAAAAAAATATTGATACATTGCAAAAAATGCCCAGTGGTTCTAATACTCGTATGAATGTTACGCAATTCTTTTTCCTCTCTCGTGTCGCACGAAATACATGAGAATAGCGTAGGCACGTGTTCATTTAATTAGGGACGTCGACATGTGTAAAATACCGATAATCGTGTGTCCTTGAGTTTCGTGAGTACACGTGCGTAAAGACGTATGCATGTAAACTTTATAAAGCTAAGTGCTGACCAATAATTACCCTAATCATTGACAAATCCACTTGATTGATGGAGTAGACTTACTGAAGGCTATTCATGTTTTTTTTAAAAGTGCTAGTTGAATCTATTTACTTATACTCTATTTAATATACCATTAGACACGGTCAAATAACGATAGTTATTTGGTAATATTGTTGAAATAACTGGATTGTAGTGTTTTTTTATTTGTATGGCTAATAGTTTACAGTGCTTTGTCGGAGCTTATTCACGTCAATTGTACGACTTTAGATCGATCTCTCGACTTTCTGCATAATAATCTATAGAGTATAGACCATTGTCAAAAAATACCTGAATGATGTCATAACAAACTTTGTCAGTCAATGCATGACACGAATGTTACAAAGAAAAATTACTCATGTTCGGTGTAAAACAAACGCAGTCCTTATAGTGAATTAAAAGCACTAATAACAGTTTAAAAGGCAACGGATAACACTTATTAACACTCACATTCTGTGTTACTGATGTACTTGTGTCGACCATAATATGGCAGAGGAGAGAAGGTTCAGTCAGTATTGTGGACGTGGTTCACTTGGTTCACTCATGTGAGCGTATACAATTCGAAAGCCAACTCAATTGTTTTTAAAAATATTTCATCGCGGATTGAAGAGACGCCGTTCGAATTACAAATTGACGTTTAGAACGAGGTGATATTAATAAAATAATTATTTATTATTTATTTATTTCAGGCTGACTGTATACACACACATAACATTCATATAAAAATAAATAAAAATGTAATGATAAATGATTTTCAAATGTAGGTATCCTTGGTCGCACGTGGAATCTTATCTACCTGTATAGCACCATTCTACCCTCCAAACCAAATAGAGTGGAAATCTTTGGCGAATTTGACGTTTGTTATTCCCGCCCGATAACTATGATGTGGGAGTCTTTGTTGTTGAGTTACGCCCGAAATCAGTAGGTAATGTATCTCTAGATGTTTCTGAAGATCGATTTTGCCTTGAAACATGTCCTAGTTTATTGTAAGCCATGCGTGTACCCATTTTCTACCGAATCACATACCCGATCAGTTGAGATAATAGTACAAACGATGATAGAAACCACTCATACAGTGATTTCCGAGGCACGGAGTAAACTCGGTACGAAATGGATGGTCACCCATCCACAGACCAACCGTGGCAAGCGTAGCTTAACCTTGACCGTTCGATCAGTACGGTTTTTACTTAGCTGCAAGCTCCTGATGACTGAGATCCAGGAATGAGATGATTTGATTACGTTTAGTGATCATGTTTTTAGGGCCTAAGAAAAGATGAAGGGGTGTGAGCCTTCTGAATGCTTTACTATGCATGTATTCTTTGGTATAGCTATGTGAAGCTTAATAAAAGAGTTGCTAAAACGTACTAAACACATCCGTCTTACTCATCACTTGGACTAACGGTATTATGTGTTTTAATATAAGCTTAATGGAAGTTATATTTGTTTGGCGAGGTTAAAAATAGGCATGTTTACTATCGTGGGTGTTGCATGAACTTTAATCGATTAGGTGAAGTGCGTCACCTTTTGTCTACTCACTTTAGTGAATTTTATAAGATGTGACAACACTTTATCCCTATTCCACCCACTCCTCAATCCTTGGAGACAAAACAACTGGAGTTATGTGGGCGTTGGTACTTTACATTTATTATGTGTATTTAAAGGTGTATCCCAAAACCTGAGTCGTTTTCTAGATGACGTAGACAAAGTCAAGCATTTATTTAAATTAAATCATTTACAGGCACATTTAAATTGTCAAAGAATCTGTTAGTTACGCTATACTCGGACTTTTAATTCTATTTAGTAACTTGACAGCTCAAAGAAAAATAATGCTACCATAACAAAACTTATAGTGTTGGGGTAGTGAACGATTTTGAGTAAAGAACGAATGTTAAAAATGGTTTAATTTAAATAAAACTATAAATATCCATATGTAGATGTGGAATAAAAGAACAATTACTTAATAATTGTTAATAAAAGTATTTTTCTGTCTTTTTCTTCCAATAGAAACAAAATAAAAATCATGTTATTTCACTTTAGTCATTTTAATAGATTTGTAATAGTTAGTGTATTTCGTGTTTTTAAGACAAGTTATTAAATTTAAAATAAAAAGTTTGCATTATTTAAGTTCATTCGTTGATTCTTACACCACCTCACTGCTTTTTTTGTCAATTTCTGGTCACCCTTCAACTGTCAAGTTACTGAATAGAATTAAAAGTCGAAGTTCAGCTTCAAAATTCTGACTAACGAACGGATTCTTTGACAATTGAAATGTGCCTGTAAATTATTTAATTGAAATAAATGCTTTGACTTTGACTACGTTCCAAAACGGAGACGGTCATGGAGAAGAACGAGCAAGAAACTCCACGAACACTCTTTTTAATCAAGTTTTACAAAATCCTGGTTTTATTATTCTTGTTGCTTCTTTATGTGAAAACAATGTAGGTGTGTAGAGCAATCCAAAACATTGAATAATGGCACAGCAGCAGTTAAGAGATGGCTACTTTAAACTTTATTCCGGCTTAGATAAAGTTCTTAATACAAAAATAGACTTTACAGCCAATCACTATCTTTCTACACTACACTATCTTTTCCTTACTTGGCTAGTCCAGAATTTCCCATGGAAACTTTCCGCCGTGACTAAAATCCGGTCGGGAGAATAATATTATTACGTCGCTTTTGGCTCTTAAAGCATAAATAACTCTGGTTTCCTGTTAAACACAAAACCACTACGAAACCAATGACCGGTAGGCTAGTTAACTAATTAATATTCTTAGCTGACGCAAGCATTAGGGCCTACTTTCATGTCCGATTGCTAATCCTTCTGCCACACTGTTAATGCGTGTAGTCGATCGATAGGATTAATGAAATAGTCGTAGAATAGTAGGAATCTTTAAGGGGCTTGTGACTAAGCTAATGCCGAAAGCAAGCTTCTCAACTTATAGTAAAATCCTGCGAGAGGCCAAAAAGCATCCTAACTCAGCATAATGTTTTGATATATCAAAAAAGGGAACTAGAAAGAGGAAGCACGGTATCGCGCAATGAGGAAAGAGTGCAGAGAGGCTATGTACCTACTAAGAGTAGGATAATACGGTCAGCTGTGATTCCACGGATACACATATGGATATAGAGTAGGTAATACCCATGAACCCATGCCGCATGTCCTGTCACCTACACACATGAGGACTTAATGACTGCATCGGCGGATGACGTTGCCGAGCCTGAGTTCTAGACCAAAAAAGATTTATTTGTATGTATGTATACTTGCCAACGATACGATAACAAGCAGAAGAGTAATACCCGACGGGAATAAAAAAATAGTAAATATAAAAATACAGAGAAATCATAATTCTTAGATATAATATCAAGTATTTACGTACTGCACCTGCGAAAGGCTATTACAACGCACCCAAAAAAAAAAGAATCGCTTCTAAAACTCATAACATTTGGAATTTAAACCTCATCTTCCAAGGTAGGTACCCTCTAAACTACCTCTAATCACAGGTCCCTCAGGGAGGGAGGCAGAGAGGAGGTCTTAAGTCCACAATCACTTAGCACAACTCAATGGTATATCGCTTACTATGATCATCAAAATGTTATTTGCATGTCTAATTTGATACCAGGATTTAGTCTTCGGATAACTTTGAGATACAAGGGAAGATATTTCGGGAGGGGCCGGCTTACTCAAGGTTTTTTTGGGGTGCATGGCTTTTTGAAGATAGAGTTTTTGTCGTTGATCGCGAAATAATCTTTTTAAAGATTGTCCGCGACTTTGTCCAGGCGACTGTCAGCTATCGCGGACGCAGCAAGGGTGGAGGATTATGAAGCCACCTTTTTGTCCATAACGATCGGTTCAGTGGCTTTATTGTAATAAGGTACCAAACAGATAGACAGACGGAGTTGCTTTCCCACTTTATTCTGCATTAGGTCATCTACTCTTTGACCCCTGGTAACGCTTGTTGTACCATACCAAGGTCATAACTTATAGGCAATTTTTTAATTGGTCTACCGTTGCACGAGCTAAGTCTTGCACCTTGCACTCAGGATTCTAATCCAACTAACGATCTGTTTGCGGATGAATGAATGAAGATTTTTATTGGTATGGCAAACTATGAAAGGAATTTGTGACTGTGTGTGTCCGTTGTAATTCATCATCTGCCTCGCCTTTCCCATCTACGCTGGGGAAAATCTAACCGGAGCTTATCAGTGTTTTACATGGAGCACAAGCCAGTTACTGGGTACCTTTTGAAAACTGGTTGTCAGACTTTCTGGATTCTGAGTACCCATTACGACTGTCAAAGATCTATGAATGACAGCCAGGACAAACTTTATGTGCTTCACGAATCCTAGTCGCCAAAGTAAAAAAAAGACTTTGTCTGCGTTCGCGACAACCGACTTTCACGCGAACAAAGCTGCGGGTAAAAGCTAGTATATAATTATGAATATTGTTAACTATAAACTGTACATGACCTCAGCGTGCCTGAGACCCGCTGCCAACCCTATGTTTTCACCGCCAAGAGTAAACTTAGAAATCTCCCCGAATCGACCAACTTGATTGAACTCTAAGTTAATTTCCTACTCAATGATATATTGTATTGACTGAATGATTGATTGCCTTAATTTTTGTTAGGTTTGAAGTGAACTTTACAGTAAATAGCAGTACGACACTTTTCCTTCTTGTAACTTACAAAACTTTCTCTTAAAATTTCTAAATGCAATCAAAGTCAAAGTCAAATCATTTATTTCAATTAGACCATTAAAAGGCACTTTTGAACGTCATATATAAAAAAATATAAAGTTGATTCTAGTTTCTAGTTGCCCATTCCAAAAGGTAGTTTCGTATGGAGAAGAATGGGCAAGAAACTCCATACTTACTCTTTTAAAAATAAATGTGTACAATATTTTGCATTTACAGTTATATAACTATACGTGAATACGATGGACCTTGCATAAAAACACTATATTGAAGTATGTACAAAGTATTACAAGATAAAGAATGACAGCTAAGTTGTATACATAGATACATAGTGAAAGCAATGCAGACCTTCTATATATCGAGATTCTGTTTCACTGTGATAAGAAGATGTTGTGCATGTAATAGGTGTAAACATGAGGTAGCCTTACGTCCAAATATCCAAACGCTACTTAATTTTAAGATGCCGTCTAGTCTCTTGCTGTCTCTCAATTAATATCAAAGTCGGAAAATGGCAAAACACAAAAAAAAAACAGATTGCAAATTGAGTAGCGTTTGAGTATTTGGCCATTAGTCTACTGAAGTGGTAATGTCCTTGTTTGTCTTTGTATTGTGTGAAATAAATGCATAACAAATAAACATGCTACCAGAGTCACTAAACCTATGTCGTTTTAAGATGGCTGAAATTAAGAGGATACATAAAGGAATACGTAGGTAGTTAAGTCTGTCTGTTCACGATAAGCTCAAAAACAACTGAACAGATTTTCATGCGATTTTCACCAATAGACAGAGTGATTCATGGGGAAGGTTTAGGTGTATAATGTTTTAAGGTTTTGTGTAAATTGGTTGAAGTATCATCATACTTACCCGTGCGAAACCGGGGCGGGTCACTAGTGAGGTGTAAAAGTATGACGGCTGCTTTTTAGAGAATATTGCTAATAACCAACACGATACCACCAATAACTTTCGACCATATTATTAGCATGTTTAGGTAAGTTTTCCGACTAACCGCAAATTCCCTTTAAATATTCCAACATTGATTGTAATGGACAATGGCCAAATTGCAAGCGTGTTTTTCGTCGAACCACAACAAACTCGTCGCGTATCCGCACCATTTAACTGTCGTATGTCCCCGTTTTAAAATTTCAGTAAACTTCGGGCTTCCCCAGCGGTGGGGAGGTTAATTCCATTATGGGCGGGTCAGTGCGTCTGCGCGGGAATATTTATTGCATGCACTGATTACTGGTGGCCCTACTTTTAATATTAACGAGTTGCTAAGACATTTTCGTAGCTCGGAAGCTGCTTGGTTTTATTTGGTGGTAGATTGGTGAAATAATCTCTCGAATACTCCCGTACTTTTTTTTTGAACAGATAAATTGAAGTTTTTGAGAAGATCACTCCATCCACTCGTACTTACAGCTCTTATTGGTAAATGATAAATGTATTTCTTCTCTCTACTATTACCCCAATGACTGGCATTTATTTTATTTAACGTTCCTTAGTCACGCTTATCCGCAATTACATATTTGTATTGCAATTCATAATGCACACATACAGGGCCTCAAGTCTGCTATTACAATAGTGTCAGAATGGTCTGTCATTGATTTCATTATTGTTGATTTTGACAAGTTTGGTAATCTACTAATATAATGGCGTCATTATGACTTTCCAATGGTCAACCAATGACAGTCCATTGAAAGAAATGATATAGAATGGTAATCTCGTACATAATGACAAATTAATGACTGACTTAGTTTACGAACTTCTTAGTACTTCAGATTGCTTATAACACTTATAAATAATACTAGCTGACCCGACAGACGTTGTCCTGTCCCGATCTAGGGGATGAAAAAGGGGTGAAAAAAGGGGATGAAAAATAGATTTTGGCCTATTCTCAGACCTACCCAATATGCACACAAAATTTCATCAGAATCGGTCAAGCCGTTTCGGAGGAGTACGGGAACGAAAACTGTGACACGAGAATTTTATATATTAGATGTAAAAATATATATAAATGAAATCTGGCATTAATAAATGTTCAAATTTGTTGACAATGTCAATAAAACTCAATTCTATTATGAGACCATTGACCGACCAATGATCGACCATTATGCATTTAGCAGATTACGAACTTTTAGCAAAATGACAATGGAATCGTGTTGGAATGACGAAATTATAAAAATAGCAGACTTGGCCCCCTGGTGGTAAGTATTAAGAATAAATATAAACTATTATGGACCCTGTCGGGCAAAGCAACATTTTAAAGAAGTAAGTGAGAGGAAAAGCGCGCCATGCGTCGAAAAGCACGTAAAGGTCTCGGCTGTTATTCGTAGACCTATGACAGTGGTTATGGTTAGACAGAAAGTCTGACAATCGTTCTCACCAAGCCCTATCATGTTGTAAATGTAATCTTCCGACCGGATTTCGGTCACGGCGGCTAATCTCATTGGAGATCAGCCAAGTACGCAGAAGACATTATAGTGCACAAGTGTGTGCGCAAACACAGGTGCACTCCCTCTTCCCTCACTCTCAATCTGTCTGCGCCCGCGTCTCGGTACCAACCACAGAGTACATTGTCATTTGTCTGTACTCTCTGTTCGTCAGTGTTGCCACTTAAAATTTAATGAAAGTCATGGCACAGATTGACGAACAGTATGGTTACGTGGGGTGTAGATGTAATTTATTTTTATTATTAACTTATTATTTTTTCTTTTCGAATTTATTATACTTATTAATAATTGTTTTATCGTTTACACTTTATTTTTATTTATTTTGTATTATCCGTATCTGACCGTGGCATCACTTTGGACCCTATCAGAATATCAGCGCTGTGACGTTTTTTTAATGTTACAGCACCATGCTGAGATAGGAGCCTTTTGGCCTCATACAGGTCCAACTTACGTTTTCTTGTTTTTTTTTTTATTTTAGTGTGTTTCTGTCCTGGGGACCGAATAAATTATTTTTCTTTCTTCTTTCTTTCATAGTCATCACGGCCATCCGACACGACCGGGGAGAGATCAGGCGCAGGATTTTCGAGGCACGGGGGTGATACACCGCCAACTTCCAAGCTCCGGGCTGTTAATGAGAAATTCCTAATAGAAAAACCCAATAACACTTTGTCCAACCTGAGAATCGAACCCAGGTCCCCACGCTCAGCAGTCGCGCTTGCGACCGCGAGACCAACGAGGCAGTTGCCTATCATGTTACCCAGTGATCTACTAAGTGGTGATCTAATTACGTCAGTTGGCTGGAGGTCAGATATGCATCAGCTGCATCGGTTAGATTGTTAGCTGACCCCAAGATACTTGAAAAAAAGCTAGGCAGATGATGAGCAAAAGCGCTTGAATAATTTTCCTTATCACTTTTTTTTACCTATTGTTTAACAACAGTATTAGTTAATGTATTTTATTTTTGTGTCCCACTGCTGAGCAGAAGCCTCTCCTTTCTCCTTTCGTTCAGCCGGTTAAGCGTGAAAGAGTATCCTTCCATCCTCACCAACTTTCACATTTATAGTAGGTAATACATATTATATTATCACTACATTACTCCTTTATTTATTCTATTAATAATATGTCCTAACCCTTCACCAAACTAGGATATAATTTCCCAGCTGCAAAGAAGGGGTTCCTCTAAGAACTCGTAGCAACAAAACTACATTATTATTGCGAACTTCAGTGCCGTCAGAAGTTGTGTAGCACAAGTTTTTTGTGCGACAGAGATGTATGTGCGAACTTCGGATAGGCCTGCGTGTATGTTTATGTGTTGGAGCGTGTTACGTGGCTAGGGATGGCCAACATTCTGACATTGTCGCTGCAGGGGTGCCAAAGTGAATCAGTGATTGCTGTCTTATCCAAAAATCTATGCTTGAATGGAAAATCGGGGTTGCAGCCTTCTAGATAGGTAATGTGCTTCAAGCCAAAGTCACATTACTGATTTAAATTGTAAGTACAATAAATTGCCAAGACTATTATCCTTCTCTATACGTCCATCCAAAGGTGTCAGTAAGAGATCGCTTGTAACGATTAAACTGCCCATTGTAATAATATCCTCCATACATGTCTTATGATCTTATTTCTAACATTTTTGGAGACCATAAAGAGTAATGCATATATACCTTAATTTATAGAGTATTCTTTAGAATTGACCGCAAACGGTGTAGATAACCGAGGTAGACCGCGAAACTGACGGATAGGACAACAGCGCGACACACTGACACCTTCGGCATTTGTTAGCAGACTGAGATATAATTATCAACCCTAATTCCAAGGAAATAAATTCCGTACTACGTCGAAGATACCGAGCAAGCAAAAAGCATGCTTACAAAGTCATAAAAGAAACGTACCTATTACCGTCAGCCATATGTAAAGTCGGAATACGGCCGCGGTATTTCAGGTAGATAGTCACTAAGTCTACCTAGGGACTCTACGCAGATAATAAAACAGGCAAAGTATGTATCCCAGGACATCCATATACCTTCAAAGATATTTAGTGAGACATCAATATTGTACGTAGTGAACACGTACGAGTAATGAAATAACTTATGTACTCTTGTATCTCTTTTGAGCTAGGGTTGCTATCAACAAAACTATGAGACAGAAGACCATTTTCAAAACCAGCAAAACCCCGCACTCCTCCTCTCCAAATTAAAACTTGACAACACCAGAAAAGCCAACTAAAAATTTCAGACAACTAAGGCCCATAAAACACAATACATACGTATATTAAGAATATATACAATAACTATATACTAATACATATTTTAAACAATCTGTGAGGTGTTGCGTAGCTGACCGCGAAAACGCCGATACAGCACACCTTTCGGCCAAAACTCTTCTTTGAGGAAGCTCGACGAATCAGGAGCAACTGTCGTGGATTCCTCAACTAAATTCCGTGTACTATTCTGTAAAAATCTCCCTCGATGAATTTCGGTGAAGTGAGCGCTAGGAATTAACAGCTCAATTCAACTCCACTTCACCTAAATAACCTAGCATCTGCAGTGCTATTCTGTTGAAATCTCGTTCGGTATACTTATTAAGATAAGGTGGGCTTGAGGTGAGTTTTTAATTCCAAAACATCAGCTTCTCTGTTGCTCAGCGTGCATTAGAGCTAGCAATACTCGAGGTTGGAATTGGCAACGAGGAAATACGAAGAACTAAAGTTACCGACATTGCTCGCAAAATCAGCAACCTGAAGTGACAGTACACATGTCTTGTCTGTGCCGATGGGCGATGGAGCAGACTTGTCCTGGAGCGTAGACCGCGAATTAGTAGGCGCAGCGTGAGACGCCCTCAAGCCCGGTGGACCTAAAGAAGGTAGCCGGTGGTGACTGGATGCAGAAGGCAGATGACCGGGAAAATCGGCGTGCCATGGAGAAGGCTTATGTCCAACAGTGGACCTCTAGCAAGGTGAAATAATAATGATGTGATGGTGATAATCAGCAGCAGCTTCACCTATATTCACATGCTACACTGGCTTTTCAATATTAATACGTGTTCATTATCAACCCTATCCGTGCCGTGTTTCAGACAAGTTTATTTATTTGACGTGCCGTTATAAACGTGATGCGTGCCGGCTGAATATATTACCTGAGATCGGGAGGACTGTGTAGGTAGATACAGCTTCGAACTACCTACGTATGTACCTGTGTAGATTAGGAAAGTCTTAGGTCGTACTAATGTTTTAGACACCGTATGACGCCAGATTATTTAGGTAAAGTGAAATCTGATCAAGTATTATCTAACACATGCTAAGGATTGACGGCTTACCTCCAACTTTGTTCATTTTAATTAATCTAGCGCGCTTTTTACAGAAATTGAACGCATTGCGTATGATGGGTTCAACCAGATAATTGAAAATACTGTTCAAAGAATCAGTCCGCTAAAGCAATCCGAATTCTAGCCTTTTAAATCGACTGTCCACGTTTTTGACAGGAAATTATAGCGCCACCGCACGGCGTTCACTGTACTAACCATTGATTGGTTAGTACAGTAAGAATTAACTTAACAGTTTGACAACATTATCCAGTATTCTTTGAACAGTACTTTCACTAGTCTACAGTATTCGGTCGTGAAAAATTATACTCCTGAAGGTCCCCTGAAAAAATGGTGGCGATTTCTTCCGACTAAATGTCGGTTATCGCGAGGCAGACGAAGTCGCAGATTAAAAAATAACCTATGTCTTTATCCAGACCCCAAGCTATCTCTTTGCCTAAATTTCAATACGATCGAGTCATTGGTTTTGCCGTGATGAGGCAACAGGCAGAATGAGTTACTCTTGCATTTATAACACTAGCTTTTGCCTACGACTTTGCCCGCGAGAATATCGCTTATTATGGATGCAGATTAAAAGTAGTGTATGCTGCAGTAGTGCATATCTGTAAGAAATCACCCGCGAATTCGAATTTTATCTCATTTTCGATTTCACTTACCAGATTTGAAAAAACATTTATTTTTTTTTACGTAGCGCACCGTGTCAACGCAGGATGGATGAAATGGCGACAGGTCACTGGAACAACTTGTAACCCACGGATGCCCCTCAAGTTAAAGGGGAAAATCTACAAGTCCGTGATAAGACCTGTCGTACTGTATGGATCGGAATGTTGGGCCGTGAAGAAGATGGATGAAAAAAGATTGCACGTAGCGGAGATGAGAATGTTGAGATGGATGTGTGGAGTTACCAGAATGGATAAGGTGAGAAATGAATATATTAGAGGAAGTTTGAAAGTAGCGCCAGTGACAGAAAAGTTGAAAGGGAATCGTTTGTCTTGGTATGGGCATGAGAAGAGAAGAGACGAAACTCATGTGGCCAAAAGAGCTATGAATATTAATTTGGATGGATGGAGAGGGAGAGGAAGGCCAAAGAAAAGATGGGTGGATTGTGTGAAGAATGATCTGAATGAAAAGGGAGTCAGTGAAAGCATGACGTTGGACAGGACGGAATGGAAGAAGAAAACAAGTTGCGTCGACCCCAAGTAACATGGGATAAGGGCAGGAAAAAGAAGTTTTTTTTTTTTCGCTTTAATAGTTCGCTTCACCTATGTTCTTTCTCACTTAGTATCGCTAGCGTAGTTGTCATCGAGTTACCAAATACCTAATACAGTTTTCACCGCCAAATCAGAAGTGAGTTCTTACAGAATAGCATTGATCCCAAGCTATCTTTTTGACAAATTTAATTGCGAACGAGTCAGTGGTTTAGTCGCGATGAGCTAACAAACATACAGACAGACTTACTTTCACATTTATAATATTAATGTGTAAGTGTGAATATGTATAAATTCTTACAAGGAAATACACCATACAATGTTTAAACCACTCTTCTAAGAAATATGTTTGCCACGTCGTAGTCGTTTAAACTAAACTAGTGCAGAGTTCGATTCCCGGCGCGAGCACTTAAGTAATGTAAACATTGACCGTTTACTCTATGTTATTATAAACAGTTTTATTTAAACACATCCGTTTTAGTTTATTTGTAGACTCTTTAGGAGAGAGTTGGTTCAAAGGAATTTAATAGAATAAAGATAACATTATCGGCCCACCTGATTATAAGTGGTCAGCGACCTTTATAGACTTCTATCTTTCAGGGTATGAAAGACAAACTCTGAAAGAATAAACCTTGGACAGACTCTGGAGGAGGTCGTGGCTAAGTAAAAGCATCAATCGGTTCTGGTTAAGCAACGTTTGCCGCGGTCAATGCGTGGATGGGTGACCATCCATGTTATACCAAGACCACTCCGTGCCTCGGAAAGCACGTAAAGCTGTTCGTACCTGCTGTCATTGTTTTGTCAGTCGTTATGGATAGTCAGAAGTCAGAAAGTCAGACAAACAGTCTTACCAAGGGGTATCGTGTTACCCAGTAGCTGAGTTGTAGAGGTCAAATAGGCAGTCGTTTCATGTAAAATACTGGTATTCAGCTGCACCCGGTAAGACTGAAGGCAGCTGTTCCCTACAAAAATATATTACAAATGTAAGACAAAACTGATCTTGTTAGCTTCTTTGGGTGTTTATGTTGATTGAACTTTAACAAACGTTTAACAGTTGAAGTAGGTACAGACTGTACCTACTTCACAAATACTTAACCGTTACTTTAATATCAAGATAATCACTAAGTATCGTATTGCATTACAAATACATGCAACTGATTGTTATGCGCTACAGTCTAATAGGCTATGACGTCATTTCCTTTCTCTAATACGTATATCGAAGAGCCATCGATAAGTGTCTACAAGCATTTTTTTTTTGCCGTAAGCATGAAAGGGGTCATTGAACTCATAACTATCATCAACTTTTGTTATTAAGGAACCAACACTGAAATCGCGAGAACAAAATAAACTCAAATTTTTTATTTCAAATAATTCATTTACAGGTGATACTTTTGAATTGGATAGATAAACCCACCAATCAATTGACACAATGCGTGCTCACCATCGACACACTAAGAAGAAGAATTGACATACTTTATTATGAAACTGTCAAAACGAGATTCCCCCATAGATTTTGTAACCACTATTCATTGATTTCAAAACAAATAAAAATCAAATTTTACAGGTAATTGAAAATTAATCGGGTCTTCAGGGCTATAATCAAGTGCTTTTTTAGAGTTCTGTCTTGAAAATATTGGTCAATGGTGTCAGCTAACCAGTTGTCAACCTGTCAGAAAGTTGAACCTGAAATTTGAGCGAGAATTGCTTGTTCCGGGCAATATGTTCCTATGGAGAAGAACAAGCAAGAAACTGCATGGACAAATAAACTTTTTATTATTATTATTTAGGTGTGTTGTTTGTTCTTCTCAGCTCGAGGCTGGTATTAGCTACATTTACGGGCCAAAGCCAAGAAAATGTAGCGTGTGGTGTGTAGATTGTGTGTTCATGATGGTGTATTGTGATGAGGATTTATTTCGTGTTCTTCTATCTGCATGAACTTTCTGACTATTCTGCAAGTGTTTAATATTGCAGCTTTTTGTAGGGTTACATAGAGGGTTTCTTTAAGATCTAATAATTTCAGGCTATGGAGAAGGTGATTTGGAATAACGCCTGTGGTGGAAAGGACTATTGGGACTACGTATACTTTTTCTTGCCGCCAGATTCTAGTAACTTCCTCCTTCAGCTCTGTGTATTTACTTATTTTTTCAGTGATTGTTTTCTGTATGTTGTGTGTGTTGGGGACTGCAATGTCTATCAGGTAAGTAACTTTATTTATTTTATCCTGTAGGGTTATATCCGGTCTATTATAATGGATGGTTCTGTCGGTTAGTATAGCGCGGTCGAAGTAGAGTTTATGTGTGGTATTTTCTAAGATTGTTTGTGGAGTATAATTGTAGTAAGGTGTGTTGGTGTTTTGTATGAGTGCGTGTTTGAGTGCCAGTTTTTGATGAACGATGTTGGCTACCTGATTGTGTCTGTGAGTGTAGTCTGTCTGTGTAAGTGTAGTGCATGCGCCTGTAATGTGTTGTATCGTTTCCGGTTGAATGTGACATTTCCGGCATTTATCATTGGTTACTGTAGGATCTTTGATTATATATTTTCTGTAGTTCCTTGTGTTAATGATCTGGTCTTGGATGGCTATAATAAATCCTTCAGTTTCGGGGAATAAAATACCTATTTTGAGCCACTTATTTGATGCTACTGTGTTTATGTGGGGTTGCTCTAGGTCATGAGGATGTCGTCCGTGAAGTACTTTCTTCTTCCAATCTTCAATTTTTTGATTCTGTCGGTCGTCATTGGTGTTGTTTGGTGTATCTGTCTGCTCGTGTAGGTTAAGTGGTGTGTAGTTGAGATCGTTTGTGACTATGGCTTTATGTATATCGCTAGTGCGAGATTTTGTGTGGAAGAATGTTTTTAGCCGACTAACTTGTTTTCGCCATAGGTGCTGGATATCTATTAGGCCTCTGCCTCCATGTTGCCGTTTGATGGTGAGTCTTTCTATGGCAGATTTAGGGTGTAGGTGGTTATGTTTCGTGAGTGTAGTGCGTGTAGTTCGTGTGTCCATTTTATAACTCCGAATGAATACGTCAGTACAGGGATAGCGAAAGTATTTATGGCTTTAATGAGATGTTTACTCGAGAGTTGGGTTTTACAGATGGCGTTAAGTCTTTTCTTGTACTCTGTTGTTATTGTATTTTTAATTCTTACATGGTCTATTCCTTTCAACTGAGTGTACCCTAAATATTTGTATAAATCAGTCGGCTCCATTGCTGTTATAGTGTCCGTGTCATTTACTACATAGTCGCCAGGTCGTACTTTGCCCTTTACAATGTGAAGTGTTTTACATTTGTCTAAACCAAATTGCATGTTAATGTCCCTACTGAATTCTGCTGTTACTTCTACTAAACGTTTCATATCTTTTTCTGATTTTGCGTACAATTTGATGTCGTCCATATATATAAGGTGTGATATTGTTGTTTCATGTGTAGTGTGTTTGAGGCAGTATCCGGTCTTACTGTTTTGCAGCAAATGAGATAAAGGGTTTAGTGCGAGACAGAACCACAATGGGCTTAAGGAATCACCTTGGTAGATACCTTTTTTTATTGATATCTGTCGTGTGGTGACGGTATTGTAACTGCAATTTATCTGTAGTGTTGTTTTCCACTGTGGCATAATTAGGCGTAAAAAATCAATAATTTTCGGGTTTATTCTATAGATCTCTAAAATTTTTATTAACCAGGAATGAGGAACACTGTCGAAGGCTTTTTTGTAATCAATATATGTGCAATGAAGATTTCTGTTTTTTGTTGTGGCGTGTTTATGTATAGTAGAGTCAATAATCAGTTGTTCTTTGCATCCCATGTGCCCCCGCCTGCATCCTTTCTGTTCCTCTGCTATTATGTTATGGCGGTCAATGTGTGAGTTAATGCTTTTTGTGATTGCTGATGTTAAAATTTTGTATATAGTAGGTAGGCATGTGATTGGTCTGTATTGAGAAGGCTGACGTGAGTTTTTAGTTTTAGGTAGCATGTAAGTGATTCCTGTTGCAATATATTATTATTATTATTATTATTATTATTAAATCGAATTTTAGTACTAGATTACCTATATCATCTATTTTCAACCGACTTTAAAAAGAAGGAGGTTCTCAACTCGTCTGTATGTTTTTTTTTTTTTTTTTTGTATATTTGTTACGCGATTTCTCCAGCAATTATAAAGCGATTTTGAAAATTCTTTTTTTGATGGATAGGGTATGCCTCAAGGGTGGTCCCATATAAATTTTATTGAAATTGATTCCGCACTTTTTGAAAAAATCGGCAGAAAGCAAAGAATATACATGGATGATGTTGTAATGTTCTCACCATGTACTTTCAATCTCTGTTTAGACTGTGTTGCAAATTCTTAATGGATTTGGATGATAAGGAAGTACTTAAAAGCGAAAAATAAAAAAGCGTTTTTTACAAAAAAAAGACAACCGCCTTCAAAAACCAAAAGGTGAAAAATAACTTTAAAACAGAACACACATGACTTTTGTTTCGGAAGTCGGTGGCAATACAAAACAACAAATAGAACAGCCAAGCTACCGACTTCCGAAACTAAAGTCATGCCCATATCCAACTGCGCCAATCCTCCAAAAATTCAAGAACGTCATCAATGTGTAATATTTTGTTTTTTTTTTTTTTTCTAATTGTATCGCGCAACTTTCTCAGTTTTTTTATTCTTTTATAAGAACCTTTTCCTTACAATAACAAACACAACAAAAAAGAATTAGTGAAATTGGTCAAGCCGTTTACGCGTGATGCCGTGACCAAAGGAAATAGGGATTAATTTTTATATACATAGATAATCGCGGGCAGAAGGTAGTCCATCGTAATTTCAAGTTTAAACTAATCTCTCAACTCCCGAGCCATCCCTCCATCATGTAACCACACTGACTGCTCACCCCTCGAGAGGCGCAAGACAACCCCGGGTGCTCATCATACGCCTTCATTTAGTATTCTAAGCGCAAATTTGATGAAAAAAATACAATCCTCGCTCACTCTTGTTTTGGTCGATCGTTCCTTGTCTTAGGATGTAGCGTGGATGAGAGGTAGTAGCGGAAAATGTAGGCTTTGAATGAGCTTAGAGCTAGAATTAGGTAGAACTTGTTGTTACTGTGTGAAAGTTCCATGGATATGATCCCGCAGACACAGATTAACTAATAGCGCCGCAGTTCTTAGTCTCAATCTAAGTTAACCAATTGGCAACACTTTACATTTTATCCAGAAACCAATGAATTATTAAGTATATAAGTATTTCGTTACTTTTTTTGTACAATAATGTTGTTTTCCTGTTTGGACAAACGAATACCGCATTAATAAACATAAAATTAGATGTTTTTTTTTTAACAAAAGCAAATTGTTGTGCGTTTAATGGCCAAAAATGGGCATTTCCCTTTATTAACACTATGTGTCTACTAATAAATATAATTTAGTTGTAATTTATTAATTTGTAATACTTTGTACATATTCTAATATAGAGGTTTTTATGCAAGGCATATCGTATTTACGTGCTGTTCCTGCACCTATAAACAAAATATAACCAATTCATTTTAAAAGAGTAAGTGTTTGAGTGCACGAAAGCTTCGTAATTATCCAATAAATAAGTATGGAGTTTCTTGCCCATTCTTCTCCATGGGAGGCCAAAAGGTAACTCCATTAAATTTTTGTAAATTAAGTGACGTTCAGAAGTGCTTTTAATGGTCTAATTTGACTCGACTTTGAATCATTCTGAGGTTCTCCTCAGAATGATTTAAAGTCACCTTTCTAGGTGGGTTGGGTTATGTGGGACCGCTACTGGTTAAAACCCCACGGTTCCTTAGCCATGAGACGGGAGATCGGGAGATATTAGTACCTGCATTCGCGAACCAATGCAGGTACTAGTATCTCCCGGCACTGGGAAATTAGGTAGCCCTGAAATCAGGCTCATATAGGTCCCAGAAATCTGCAGCATGTGGTGCACTTAGACACCAAAATCCTTTAGTAGTATTGTAGTTTTCTTAGACATCACAGACAACGGTGAAGGGAAACATCGTGAGTAAACCTGGACTTATAATTAACTGGCGACCCGACCCGGCTTCGCATGGGCCTATAGCCGTCCTCGGTAAATGGACTATCCAACACAAAATTATTTTTTCAATTCGAACCAGTAGATCCTGAGATTAGCGCGTTCAACCAAACAAACAAACAAACAAACTCTTCAGCTTTATAATATTAAGTATAGACTAGCGACCCGACCCGGCTTCGCATGGGCCTATAGCCTTCCTCGATAAATGGTCTATCCAACACAAAAATAATTTTTCAATTCGAACCAGTAGATCCTGAGATTAGCGCGTTCAACCAAACAAACAAACAAACTCTTCAGCTTTATAATATTAAGTATAGACTAGCGACCCGACCCGGCTTTGCATGGGCCTATAGCCTTCCTCGGTATCACTGCAGGCTTTTGCCCTCCAGTGTGACAATTTTAGGCTGGAGTTATTGTTTAGTGGTCTAGCAGTAGACTTCAGAAGTCATATGATGATGTAGCTACCACTTGGAAGTTTCTTTAACTCTGACGTGAATAGGGCAGATAGCGAACATACGCAAACCACGCTATTTTAAGCCTGTGTAGTGTGTATTTTACTCGTGTGCAGTTAGTGTTTTTAACTACAGAACCACTAACCCATATCACGTGATTTTTGTGTTAATCAATATATAAGCTTTCGAACTATTACTATTTACTACGATTTAGTTTTATTATAAAAATTACGAGAGCTGACCTGGAGATAGCAGCTAGAGATAATATAAAATTGTACCATTGTATTTACAGTTTCGTTTAGCCGCAGGACAGTCGGTTTTTCCGCCATTTTCTCTGTTCTCGCACCGTGTATTTGCAGTTACCTCCGGAACGTTCTTACTTGATAAAGTATGCTTTCCATTTCATATTCATTCAGGCGACATCCTCCCATGCAAACGTCTGACTAAAATCAACATCGTTGTCTTGTAATATTTTACATTTTATTCAACCTACGCCATTTTATTTAATGTTTAATTAGCGTTTCTTTACTTAGAAAAGGGTGTTTTTTAAGTTATTTTTAATTGTCGCTGCGGGGTAGGTAAAGACTCCTTTTCAAACAGGGTAGGAGATGGTATTACTTACACTCTTGCTCACTGTATGTTGGCAGTTTTAGACCAAAAATGTCTCATTATAAAGCGGGTTCTAACTTTAGTTCAAGCTTAAAACTCTCAGTCAGTTATTGTTGTTTCAACTTTATTCCGACGAAGGTTTTAAGACAATCCAAAATGTTTAACTTAGACTCGGTTTTAAAGTCAGTGTTTGTATTAAGAACTATATTTTATTTGGAATAAAGTTTAAAACAATATCTGACTTAGGCTTGGACTAAAGTTAGAACTAGGTACTTTTTCTATGAGTCGGAAGGTTTTCTTTGCTTTAACTTTAGTGACAGACAGTGAGACATGGAAGATACGTGTAGTTAAATTAATACACAACTATGATTTCATCACATACTAGACTTCGTTGCATCAAGGCTTTACGTGGGGATTTTACACTTCACATCAGATTATCCTTTAGGCTTCCATAGCCCGATAAAAACAAAGTTCAGTCCCCCATCCACCCAAATTAAAATATCCGCTTTGAACCGGCAAAGCATCCAGCTCGAACCAGTTCAAACTAGTTTCAGGAGAGCCATATTCGAAAAATTACCATTTCGAACGCATCATGCAAGTTTAAAATCAATTATAGTCTACTACCGGCGCTCAACTTCGGGGGGAGATGAGCATTACACTTTATAATCCTTTGGGGGTCGGTAGATCGATAGCGTGACCTTCTCGACCTGAGGTAGCTTCGAATAGTGATAGCTTTAGTTAGAAGCAATATTATTTTGAACTTTATAGTTAGTTCAATCGGCCTCAGAGAGCCTGTGTATTAATCAATTTCTATTCCGTAAAGTTCACTTAGATCCTCACTCAAGTGAGCGCACACAATTTGCAAACGCGCTCATTTGTTTTTAAAGTAAATCATCTCGGATTCACAACGAGATCCGTTCGAATTTCGAATTGATGTTTGAAGAACAGAACTATTGACCTTTATCTAACCCTTATTTAAAACATACACTTACAAAGTAATACAATTTAATAAAACGCTTACGTACTACCCGATAACATTATTGATATGAGCAACTATGTTACCAGGTGGTCGTTCCAAGAAATAAAGTAAGAATGAATAATAACTGATAAGGGTACAGTGACAGTTTGGTTCACTCATAATGTAAATATAGATTACCTTTAATCATGCATGATGACGCATATTTGTATAACGATTATAATTTAGGCTCATGATGACATACACCGTTCATGAATTTTGACATTTCTAAGTACTGTATTTTTCCACGCAAAATAGCTGAAGTGAAAGAAGTTAGTTTCTTTTTGCGTTAGGCCGCAACTCACCTGATCTTAAGTGATGATGCGGCCTAAGGTGGAGCACGCTTGCCTAGGATAAACCGGTTCACTCGTGCCTTGAAGATACCCAGATTAAATGTATCGGGAAGTTCGCACAAGAAATGTGGAAGCAAATCGCTTGGTTCGAGACCGTGGAACTTCAACCGTATAGCGATGACGCTTCGCCGTTTCTCTGCTCGTCCAATGGTGGAATGGAGATGAGGGAATAAAATTGTGCAATTCCAAAGTACACTCTCCGAAATATACCGAATAATAGACCGATAGGCTGGCAGCAGAGCGGCTTTGGAATTTTAAGGCTTAGCCTTAACCAGGGAGTCGTTCTCTATGAGCCTCTTGGCACGTCTTTCTATAACTTCCAACACCTCCAGCTGTAATTTGGCTGATCCATTTCATAGGTGCAAACAACCGATAACCGATGGGGAAGAAAGGTTCTCGAGTGGCGACCACGAACCGGAAGACGGAGCATTGGCAGGGGTCCCACCAGATAGACCGACGACGGGCGGGCGGGTAACCGGTGGATGTAAGCGGCAGGTTGCCGCTCGTTGTGGCGTTCTATGGGGAAGCCTTTGTTCAACAGTGGACGTCTTTTGGCTGATGATGACGAGTTTTCTCAATAAGAAATGCTGTGCTACTGTGTAAATGTCTTCCTCGGTCAATTTAGGTCAAGTGTGAATGACTGGCTAATCAATTCATTCTCACATTGTTCAACCACGTATTCCCCTCATAGAGATTCCAAAAGTTTCATGTGCTTTTGACAGTATTTAAAATTCATACTTTTCCTATCCACCATAATATCAACTTGCCAACAGCTCTGCTGGCGACGCTAATGATAACGAGCAGGTACCAATTTCACTTTTTTAATTTATATTTACTTTCTATGTTTATCTTGGAAATCTCTAACATCGGTAAAGGAGAACGTCGTGAGTAACCCTGGACTTACAATTAATATAAGTCTGAAATCGTCATCTGCCTTGAGCAAGCGAGTGTGGTGAACAATGCTCGTACAATCTCTGAATGAGAAGAGACCTTTTTTTCATGCAGTGGTACTAATGATACTGCTATTATTATTTTAATACTAGCTGACCCGATACGTTGTCCTGTCCCTATTTACCAACATACCTGCCTATCTACCTACCCTACCTATCCTACGGAGGAAATAAAAACGTCGTCGATCATCGGTTTTGGTTTTTGTTGATTTTTTTAATGTTCCGCGCAACTTACTTAGTTATTTCTTTCATATTCTTCTTCTCCTTATAATAACAAACACAACAAAGTAAGAATTAGCGAAATTTGCCCAGCCGTTCACGCGTGATGCCGTGACCAAGGGAAATGCAATTCATTTTGATATATATAGAAGATAGATAATGATACACAAGAATCTGTAGAATAGTAAACCAAGCATATATATTAAGTAGTCTACATTACTAAAAATAATTAAGTTAATCCCACAATGGAAAATCTAGACAACATTATAATGAAATATACTTAATGTAATAATATTAATAACCTAATTTCATTATTTAGCTTTGAGAATACACGTGCCCACAAAATTATACAATTTTACTGAAAATAAATAGAACTAGCTCTGCCCGAGGCAGACATTTCGGAAGACTAGGGATTATTTCTTTGAACAGTAAACAAGCTCTATCAAGCGCTGTTGGGTTTAAGGTCGCAAGCATGACTGCTGAGTGAGTGGTCCTAGGTTCGATGTCCAGGTCAGGCAAACATTTATTGCAGGGTTTCTTAAACTTTTTGTAGTTTTTTAGCACTTTCACAATTTAAACAATTTCGCGGAATCCTGTCAAAAGATATTTTAGGAAAAGAAAACAATCCTAATTTCGAGTTCGTGGTTTGGCCGAGTTAACTGACCTACTGCGGACCCCTGATACACTTGCTACGGACCCCTAAGGGGTCCGTGGACCCCCCGTTTAAGAAACCCTGAGTTATTGGGTTATTATGACAGGGTACATTACAAACGTCAATATGATTGGCCGCCAAAGTCATAAGTGTTCATTAATTAGGCACTCATCAGTTATGTTGTTGATTTTAATGATTATGATGTCCTGTCACCTGCTCATGTAAGGACCTAATGACTGCGCCAGCAGATGGCGTTGCCGTGGCCGTGTCCTTGTCAAATTCCTTGTTTGGCCCAGTGTATACTGGGCCAAACAAGGAATTTGACAAGGACAATATACTTAAAGCCCTCAATAGAGAGATTGGAGAAGCTTTTGCCTTACAGTGGGAAAAATCAGGCTGAAAATAATAATATACATGAAGAAGGGTAATGTGGGCGTTCGTTGCTGGACTGGTCGTCGTCCACTGTTGCAGCCAAAATAAGACATTATATGCACTCTACTGTTTTAATTGCGAATAGTACCTCTCAATTTCTACCAGTGGGTTTCATAGAAGGCGACAGAGGGATATTGACGAGACGACAGAGGATGGGCAGCAGCGTCCTTCTGAGAACCAAAACACCTACTGCGATCGCCAACATGCATCGGCCAAGCATGGCAATTACGGCTGAACCTCTCCTTGGGGGAAACCTATGCCCTGCAGTGGGTGCCTAAAGGTTGACATGATGATGATGATGACTGTTTTAATTAGGTCGATTTAACGAAAAATCAGCAAAAAAGTAACACACACTAATCGGATGAAACTGGATTCCTCTCAAAGCGCGGCGAGGTCGGCTTGAGGGTAGCAGCACGTCCATTCAGTACGGTATCTAATCATCCAGTCCGTCAAGTACCGGAACTTTGAATGATAGCTGCCATCTGTCACCATTATTTTCCCCGCGCAATTTCAAACAGACATTGACAGCGCGCACAGTGTTGCCAACCTTCACTTCCGAACACACCCAAGCTGCCCCAGCTTAGGGTTGCCAACCCTACTATATAATATAGTACCCTACTATATTAGAGGCCCGCCTACTATATTTTTGAAAAAAAGATATAGTAGGCGAAACTACTATATTTTAAAGGCATCAAACTTGTAGGGTTCACACCTACCACTTAGTTTATTTACGTTTATTACTTATAAACACACACAAAACAACACAACATAAACACAGCCAGATTATTATTACATTTACGTCTATCAATAGCACTACTCATTCAATTCACCGCATCTACAATATTTACATTATACCATCAGCTGATCGGCTGATGTCGGAGTACTACCTCCAAGCGCATGCAGTGATGCCGTGACATCTTGACGTCACTGCGTGTGCCCAGCGCGAGCGGCCTTTCACTTTGGAGGTCAGTCGGTCAAAGACCTCGGTGCCTAATTGCTGCGCCCGCGCATGTACTAATTTACCTGTTATTATTGTAGTATTTCGTAATCGTATGTTGTTTATGTGGACTTGTAAATTCGTACTGTAAACGTGAACTAATGTGATTGTGCTATATACATTGTGTGTCTCCTGTCTGTACTCCTTCTGTGTGTGTTATTAATCGTGTTGTGTACGGACATTATACAGTAAGTGATATATTGACTTTTATTATTGTTCACCCGTACACACACCCCACACGTAACTACAAACTCTTATCAATAATATTCGTTTCAAAATGTGTAAACGTAAAACAAAACGTCAATACCTATTTTTAACAATTCTGGAATGTCAAGTTGACAGATACGTTCAATAATTCACAAAATATTCTTCAAAAAAATAAAGTACCTACCTAATTTTTGGTACCTACTATTTTTTTTTCATCTTTTCGTTATCTACTATATTTTTATGGGTAAAAATTTTAGAACTACTATATCTGACCGTCAAAAAGTTGGCAACCTTACCCCAGCTTGAGGTTCCGTTCAGAATCCATGACATACATATCTGTGTATGCCATGGAAATGCTAAGAAGGAGAAAACTAGGAATTTCTCAGTCGGCAGACCGCAGTTTGAAGTTGATGATGTAACACCACTGTATCGGAATGCACTTTAAGCTTTGGTGTATGTGATTTGAAGATCTATATTTAGACAGTCTTTACGGGTAGTCAGAAGCCTGATAGCCTGACGACCAGTCTTACCAACGGGTATCGTGTTACCCGGTAACTGGGTTGCGGAGGTCAGACAGGCAGTCGGTTCATGTAAACACAGGTATTCATTTGCATCTGGTTAGACTGGTAACCTGGTTATATGATGGACAGTTAACAAGCCGAGGCTCCCTGGGGGTAAGTGGTCATGTCACAGCCTATGGATATCTAAGAGCCTACCAAAAGCGCGGGGAGTAAAGGTGACGTACATAAATTCGATCGACTTTTAAATTGTAAATACCCGTTGCGTAGATAATACTTATTTATTTAGAAGGCTCCATTCAGATCAACGGATAATACTAATTGGGCTTGGCGGATAAAGTTAAGGCAAAAACACTAGGGTAACCTGAAAATTTGCCATTCGCAGCTCAGGGTTGTCTGATAATAAAAAACAATAGACGCGATTCTAATTCATACTAGCATATGAGAGGTTAACATGTTTCGCAGGGAGACACATTACATTATAATGAATGCCCTATTGAATTTTTCTGAATACGTGTCACACGAATCACGTGTTAATACATATATGTATTAACACGTGATCATCATCATCAGCCGCAAGACGTCCACTGTTGAACAAATAGTTTGATAGAGAGAGAGAGAAAGAGAGAGAGTAGTCGTGTTTATAATGTGTTGGACCAATTGTTGTCTGATAAATAAAGAATATTATTATTATTTTAGAACGCCACAACGATTTACAAAACCACACACCACAATTATTTTATGTATTACTGACAAAATACAAAGAAATACCTGAACTAAGATTTATGAAACACCAACCCACTCTATTTTCCGTACCATCTACTTCTTGCTATTTGAAGTACCAACATAATGTACTTTACGTCTTAAAAACTACAACTTAAGATATTCTTGAACCACTCATAAACGTCAAGTCATTAGATCAACACGTCAACAAGACGTACACACATATATGGAACACATCACTGTTCTACGTCAGTATGGTAACTGACATCCCTTTGTGCTTTGAACTTGTTAGTGGAGGGTTGTTTAGTGAAACAGAAGGGGTTAATAATACCTTAGGGGTGATGATAAATGCTATGATTTTTGGTAGAGAAACTACAAACGAAATTTTCTCTGTACTCGTCTGTCAGTTTGGGATAATTGTTGAAAAGACAGGAGACAGAATGTTTCATTATTCTAAAGGGGGTTAGACATGACTGCTACAAGTAAAGCACCTACTTAATGAATCAAAATTAAATCTTGCAACATTATATTGTTCTAGGTCAACGAGAAGCACCCTATAAATTTTTAATCCCTTGAGTGTGTCGAAATATACGTTTTTTGCGGCACAAATGGCCGTATCTTTATTTCACGTCAACTTAGAAGTTTGATTTTATTACAGCTTCAACGAACTGTATGTTTGAGTAAATGGTTTTAATATCACCTCGATACCTCTACGCGTTCCCGAGATAAAGGGTCTTGACAGACAGACGGAGAACACAGTAATCCCATGAGGGTTCCTTTTTTTCCTTTTGAGGTACGGAACCCTAAAAAGAAACTGCCTAATTCTCAACAATTTTCATCAATTTTCAACTATGTTGCTATGTTGGGAATAGGCTAGGCAGTTTTTTTTACCCTAGTCCCTAGTCTAATCGGATGCTTCTGATTACCAGTGTTTTATATGGAGCGATTGCCTATCTGACCACCACAACCCAGTTACTAGGGAACAAGATATCCCGTGGTAAGACAGATTGGACTTTAGCTTCCAACTACCCATAACGACTGTCAAAGATCTACCAATGACAGCCGAAATCAACGGCTTTACGTGCTTTCCGAGGCACGGTATGGATGGTCACCCATCCACGGACCGGCCACGGCAAGCGTAGCTTAACTATGACCGATGCAAAAGCAAAAGCTAGTAAAGCAGTACAGCTCCGAACTTGAAATAAACCGACAAACTTCTGTTGAAGATACCGTAGCGTTGTATGTAACTATATCGGTTAAGATCGACTTGTTAAGATATTAATAACAACATAATCTGTTCATTAAGTTTACAGTTTGCATGTTAACACGTGGCAGGATTAGGATAACATACGGTTTAGTTAAACGATACTGAACTTTATAGAAACTGTGCCATCGGACCGGGCGGGTAAGCTCGGCTGTCGATGTCCTCGATAAATGACAATGCCAGATCCTGCCCCACCCATGTACAGAAAAAGTAGCACATGTACAGAAAAAGTAAATTAATGAAAAAAATTGTAATGAATATAGAACCTTTCTAAACTAAATTGTTTTTCTTTAGAACTTGCGGATTACGAAATACCTACCCACAAAATACAAACTCATTTTACCTAAAATACAATTTAACCTATAATCAATCCTATCATTATTGTTTTTAGATTTAAACGGAAACCGTAAGTTCTACAGTCACTAAGACTAATGTTTAGTTATCAGCAATAAATATACATTATGATGCTACATATTGCACATGACTTTTATTGAGTGGGGCAAAGTTCTATTGAGTTTCTGGCATTGTCCTTTGTAATATTACTTACTTCTTCTTCTTCTATAAAAGTCGTACTTACAGATCGATCGGTCCAAGGTTAAGCTACGTTTGCCGCGGTCGGTCTGTGGATGGGGGACAATCCATTTCATACCGAGAGTAGATCTGTCATTCGTAGATCTTTGGCAGTCGTTAAGGGTATACAGAAGTCAGAAACTGGCAACCAGTCTTACCAAGGGGTATCGTGTTACCCAGTAACTGAGTTTTGGAGGTCCGATGGCAGTCGCTCCATGTAAAACACTGGTATTCAGCTGCATCCGGTTAGACTAGAAGCCGACTTCAACATAGTTGGGAAAAGGCTTGGCAGATGATGACTTACTTTTAGCCCGTGACTTCGTACGAGTGGAAATCGAAGCCTTCTTTCTCTGATAAACTACCTATTTGACAATTTCAGGTTCATAGGTTAAGAAGTACCTATTCAAGATCTGTGACGTATATATTATGTTTGTAAAATAATGCACCCACGACACAAGAGAAATTCATAGTGTGGGGTGCGCCACTTTTATCTATTTCGTTTTATACTATAAATACAGGGAAAAGTCTGAAAACTATACATTTGTAATGAAATCATAAAAAATATATTCTTTATTTATAACGAACTTTTATCAGCGATTTGAATGAATGAATGAATGTTTTTATTTGCCAGAAACACGGTTATATATGGTGATATCATTTAAAATATTTAGTTCAGCAAGTTTCACCGACACAGCGGCATGCAAATATAATACAATAATAATTAACATAACAAATCAATTACGATAGGACATACTACAATCAAAATCACATAACATACATTATAAATAATCCACATAACATACATTATAAATTTGGTCCGTGTGAATGTCGGTTATCGCGGATGCAGACAAAATCCTGGATTAAAAAGTACCCTATGTGCTTTGTCAGGGTTCAAGCTATTTTCATACCAAATTTTATCAAAATCGGTTCAGCCGTTTCGTCGTGGAAGCGTAACAGACAGACTTACTTTCTCATTTATAATCTATACTATCTATACTAATATAATAAAGCTGAAGAGTTTGTTTGTTTGTTTGGTTGGTTAAACGCGCTAATCTCAGGATCTACTGGTTCGAATTGAATAATTCTTTTTGTGTTGGACAGTCCATTTATCGAGGAAGGCTATAGGCGATGCCATGCGAAGCCGGGTCGGTCGCTAGTTTATAATATTAGTATGGAAGTATGGATACGTACCTACAAATTTGTACGGAATCCTCGGTGAGCGACTCCGACTCGCTCTTGCCCGGTTTAAAAAAAGACGCAATAATGTGAACTTCATCCGATCACTCGTGTCATTTGAGTGATCAAATGAACTGCGCATCACTTCACGTTAGCAAACGGATAAATAATTCTACTCTTTGTATAACAAAGTTGCAAGCCAAAGCCTTTTGATCAATACCTCCGTGCCAAAACCGGGGTACACTTGACTGTTCCAAGATCCATGTGTATTTGCTAGCATCCCTTACTCCTGAGCCTTTAAGCTTGCAGGCGGTACTGGAGTCACGAACCCTCTCCTCGTTCCTCCTTGTTTATTATTTAAAACAGGTTTAACGCGTAACTAATATAAGTACAAGTATATAATGGCGTCTTCGTATTGTTTTGGCGGCGATGCAGGTGTTCCGTTTTCTGTAGATATTTTAAAATATGTTTCGGAATGTTACCTTATTTATTTACATATTTCTTTTTAATTTTAGGTTTTCTCTTTTTATCTTTTCTTCTAACTGAGCACTTGAAACATAAAAATGCAATTTTCGTTAAGCAATATTTATTGGTATAAAACAGATTGATGAAAACCTCTAGGGGGAAGTCCCTGGTGTCCTGAAATACAGGTCTCAGCTTAGTTCAGGCACCAGTCTCCCACAAATGAACATTGATAATTTGTTACAATTTTCTTTTTCCTTTTTTAAGTTCTAGTTAATAAGTGTTATTTGTGGAAGAAAATAATCATTTTTTTATTTTATTATTATTTTATTTATATATTTTATTTCAGCCTGGATTTTCCCACTGCTGGGCAATGGCCTCTCCACTCTCCTTCCAACTCTCTCTGTTAAGGGCTAATTGGGGCCAGTCTTTTTCGAAGGAGTCTAGACCGCCATCTCCGCCTGGGCCTGCCGCGATGTCGCTTGCCATGTAGAGGAACCCATTGGGTTGTACGTTTGTGTTATGTATGTTACCTACATATGTATGTTACCTACTGGCAGCTTATAGTCTAGACTAGCTTTTTTTGCCCGTGAAATTGTTCGCGTGGATTTTCTTGCGAATTCTTATTCTTCACTATCACTACTCAGATTATGAAACAAAAGGCAGATAGATCGCGCGGAGCACTGAGAGTGAAGCCAAAAAAGCAAATACAAATTCAAAAGCGAATACCTACAACGCGCTTCGTGCTGTACTGATACGAGTTGGTATAGAACGAAACGCCGCATCGCTAAAAAATACAAATTCAAAAGCGAATATAATCACGAGATTGTAGGTATTCGCTTTTGAATTTGTATTTGCTTTAGTGGCTTCACTCTCACTGTTCCGCGCGGTCTATGATCTGCCTTTTGTTTCATAATCTGAGTATCACTGCATAATATTTTAGTTCAGTTTGTGTTCGTTCAGACTATTTGCGGAACTACTGGTCCAATAGGGTATTACACCCATTTTTCAAAAGTGTCTCAATGAAATTCTGTAGTGCTAATATGCCACCAAAAAAAAACACAAAATTTTTATTCAATCAATAAGTGCCATAAAAATGCATCTAAATTTTAAATTTTCAAATTTCGCGCGTAGTTTGACGAAAACGCCTCTTACTGGACGCCATATTGCTCAGCGTAAATGACGTCAGTTCGTTTTGTATCAAATGAGCTCATATTAAATATGATACTTGTTATCATTTAAAAAAAATTAAAAGCATATTTTGTAATAGGTGTAATAATGAAAAAAATACGATTGGTTACGAAAATAATAAAAGTACAAAGCTTATATATTACGCCAATCGGTTGACTGACAGTTGACAATTTTTTGTTTACACAGCCGTATGGCGTAATAACATGGCCGCTACTATTTCACGGTGTTCTATAACAGATTAAAAATACTGAAAACTTTTAATTAAATTTAAAAATTTGTTTTGGTATTTTATGAACTAAAACTTACATTTTCCGACTGCTTTATGCCTAAACTGTCTCAATAACATATTTATAGATTTTTTCTCGTAGGTATAGAGTAAAATACCCTATTGTGAAAATTCTTTCGCTAATAGCAAAAAATTTAAAGATCCTCAAGGAAATTCCCTCGGACGATGTCGCGGGCGAAAACTAATAATATAATAAAGTTGTAGAGTTTGTTTGAACGCGTTCATCTTCCGAACTACAGAACCAATTCTGAAAATTGGCCATTAGGAAGCTAAATCATCCCTGAATGCACAAATACAAAATAAAAAATAAATACAATTACTTAGGATCAGAAATTCGTAAGAAAATCGACGCGAACCAAATCGCGGTTCAAAGTAAAACTAGTGTTCTATTTATATGGTTAACTCTTCGACGATTCGGCTCACAATTCGAAACCAAACTCATTTGTTTTTAAAGTTTTGAAATTCAAGTTTCAAAGTGATGCAAGAAAAATTATACATCATCATCTTTCTGCCCTTATCCCATGTTACTTGTGGTCGGCACAACATGTTTTCTTCTTCCATTTCTCCTATCGACCGTCATTAATCCACTGACTCCCTTTTCATTCATATTATACATAGATACTTTACACAATCCATCCGTCTTTTCTTTGGCAATGAAAAAATGCAATGCAATTTCATAAAGGATATTAAAAAACTTTTTACAAAAAAAGACAACCACCTTCAAAAAGTACAGAGTGAAAAATAACTTCAGTTTCAGAAGTCTTCCGTCGTGTTAAGAAACGGTATCACTAAATAACCCAACCAGTAAATGTGTTTCATCTTCCGCATGATACACCGGCGTGATGTAAACTGACGTCATAATTCATATTAATCTAATATTTATCACAACATGACCATCACACACACAGTTCATACTATTTCCCGATGTAATCAGAAATGAATTGAATGCATTTATTCATCGACGCACTCGCTCTAAATGGTCTACAACCAATTTACGATGTGTCAATGAATATGACATACTGGACGATTGGTTTGTGGTCCAAGGTATGAGCTGACGAGTTTAAATGGTTTACTAACATAAGTTACTATACTAACACATAATGTAATACTTATAATTATGTAGGGTAGTCTATAAGGATTATAATATGGTATTGGTCTTTGTTACCTGAATGAAATGATAATATATTATTATTATTGTTTTTATAAAAAACCGGGTTGGTTGGCGGTCTCTGGAGGAAGTCTCACCAGTGGATAGGCTGATAAGATGAAAATGATCGTCGTCGGTCTTCGTTTTCTGGTCTTTATGATATAAAAAAAAATATAGTTAAATTATTTATTGCAATTACACTACCTACTTAAAAGACAGTTTTAAACGTCATTTAGAAGGAAATGAAGAACTGAATTTAGTTGCCCCTTCCTAAAGGTAGTTTCAGGGCTACTTATTCTTCTAGAGCTTAGACAAATAGCATACGTATTTGGATAGCTAGTACGCAGGTATCACAATTAAATTTCTTATAGTATAAAAAACGTTAAAACTTCTAACATAACCCACGCCCTATGTTAATAGTGAATGTAACCCGTAACATAATTACCGACGTTAGCATCACAGACACAATAGTAATCTGCTTACCGGTTTGTTTACCTACCGATATCATGGAAATTAATACACTAATGTCCGGTTTATGAGGTCGCTAGATGAACTAGTTTAGGTCTAAGTCTAGGTAAAGCTCGACCAGGAAGTACTACCACTATTTATGTTTAAAAATAAGTTTATTGAGAAAAAAGCCTTTGTATGTAATACTAAAACAGTTCACATAGGTGCATTGGATTTTGGGAAAAGGCTACACAAATAATGAAAAACCCTGCCTCCTAAACTAGGCCAACCTTGTGACTTACGAGTCAGTGTTCTCCTGTCACTTGGTGTACAAAAAAAACCTTTGTTGATTTGTTTGCGTTAATAAACCTATATACCTGTATGATTATGAACATGAATGTGTGAGTATGATGGATACACTTGATTTGCAGCAGCAGCAGCGTAACAACCTTACTGCGATCCCCTAGACGCCTGCCAAGCGTGGGGATTATGGAACCCCCCCCCCCCCCCCTTTCTATAGGGGAGGTCTTGAAATGCAGTAAACGTCTCCCAGCTGATGACGATACCCCTACTACTGCTACTCCAGTAGAACTTTATGCTTGCCTGGGGAACTACTACGGTCATGCTTTGCGGCAAAGCAGTCTTGCTGTGTTCTGGTTTGAAGGGTATGAGTGCCAATGTAATTACAGGCACATGAGACATTTCAACTTTGTCTCTGGTATGACAACGCATCTGCAAGGTCTGTGGTAATGTAGATGTGTACAGGCAGTGGTAACCAATTAACATCAGGTGGACATCTTTGCCATTCAATCATATTAAAAAATACTGTCAGTAACTAGGCTTCTTCTAATCGTATCGATGGCAAATGATTTTGTTTGGATGGATTGTTATATTTTTGGTTTTGGTCCTCAATTCAGCTACGGCAACGCCGAAGCAAGTCCGCTGAGGAAGTCAGTAGGTTCTCACGTGAGCAGGGGACAGGGCATCAAGATGAAAGGAGGGCCATCGCCTGCGGAGAGATGCCGCAAAGGCACTGACGGCAACATCTGGGAAGGACCTGTAGAGCGTTTCTTAGCTACAGTCGACTAAGGTCACTACAAATTCCTCCAAAACAGGAATCGCTGATGTAGGCAATAAGTCTGCGAGGCTAAAATGGGATTCGGCAGGCCATGTATGCAGAATGCTTAGTGACAGATAGGTCAGAGACGTAACGCAGTGGGTGCTCGAAGACGGGTATCGTCGCCGAGGGTCCAGGGAAAGCTGGCGTGATAACTTGGCCAGAGAGGAGTAAAAGCCTATGGGGGAGGCCTTTGCCGAGCAGTGGGTCAATACAGGGTGAAAAAAGCAGGTCGACCAATTTATGTTTGACCTGGTCTGTCTTACAGGTTTTATCCACTCACCCAAAGACGTGTTATGCATTTGCACATCCCTAACACGTAAAATCTAAGAAGATACACAATACTATCGTATAACGCATCGAATGGTGTTTTTTTATCACCGCCCATAAAAAATGTCTTAACTACTGATTTACTGGCTTGAATTTACGCGACTAATAAAATTGTGATGCGAAACGTGGAGTCACAATAGTTTATAATGGTGGAATTGGAGCTGTTGAGTGGTTGTTGGAATCTGGGCTTATTATCGGCGATATACTTTATTTATCTTCTGATGCGCTTGTGCGTTTTCTAAACTGACAGTATCTTTTTCGGACACATAAGATTTATTTAGTTTGAACACTTTATTCCTATTAAGTAATACTATCAGAATGTCGTGCTATGCCTACAGGAAGTGCGGGACGAAATCTCCATCGGCTCTCGTGGAGGTTTAGGATATTTACGTCCACACTTCCTGGGCAGTCAGCCCTCTTCTTTCCCGATTGGCTTTACCAACACACGTGTCATTTTCATGTGGTTGGAGCCAATACGAGAGTAAAAGGTCTTGGTGGTGTAGTGTAACACGTTACAGAAGTCGGCCAATATGTTTAGATACAGCAATTAGTCTTATTAGTCGTTCGCAGTCCATCATTGGACTCGAGGCTATATTCTAGGCCAACTCAATATAGACTGCTACACGCTAAGAAGAAGATCATTGGACATATACCCTAAGGACATCAAAGACAACGAACACCGAACCACAAAGCTAAAGTTCACGCATCGGTGAATTTCCTACACATCACCGGTCGACCATTCACTCAAAAGCGGAAAAGGTGTCAAGATAAATCTTTTTACTCGAATAACAATTGATACTTAAGTCCAATTTTATTTACTCAACGAATAACTGGTGCTGCCACCCTCCGGAAATACCACACAAGCGCTAACTGCTTTCGGAAACGATAAAAATTCTTACTAATCTTTTTAATTTGTTACTTATTCAAGCGATTTGTGACGAAAAATGTCTAATTCTCTGGAAATGTATCCGAACGATTTGTAAAAAGAACTTGATTTGACAGTTGAGAGATATGGCGGGTTATTTTAGTAATGGCGGCGAGACAAAATGGCGGGAGTTGTCCAAGATATATTGTTTGGTTGTTTGATGTTAAAAACTTTTAATGAGCGGTTTAAAATGAATCATTTGAATTCTGATGTGGATTTCGTGAGAATCTTTAGTTCTGGATTGATGTTTATTACTTAATGACGCCACTTTGGCTGGTGAGGCTTGAGATTTCTGTAGATGGGGAATGTTTGCGGATTAATGCGTAAGATTGAGTGCTGTGCATGACCAAAGTCTTGAAAGATGAGTATTTTGAAGACTATGTATTTGACGTTTTCAATGAGCTGATTTCATTGTCAGTCTTATCTTATTATTTAATATTTATTTGATGTTGAAACTGTGGTTTATGCAGTCAAATCTAAAATTTTTACACAATTCTCAAGTATAGTTGAACCGCTATCCATCTACATAGATACGTTTTAGCTATCGATTGTCCATTATAAAGAGGCGAATCCAGGTTGATAGGCTTCGATATAATATTTCAGTTCGACGGTCTATAATATCTAGTTACAAAATAGGTCTTGCCTATGAAAGCCTACAAGAACTTGGTCCGGTGAAGTCGGGCGTTTGACGCGACGTCTATTAGAAGTGCAAGAAATACTGTCTGCGTTATTATCGTTATTGAATAAATGAATCGAATTATAAATTCACATTCACAAACAGACCCGGAACAACCTGTAGAACATACAAATGATTTTGTTTTGTTCCATACGGGAATCGAACCCGCTACACGCAGCGCTGAAGCCTATGACTCAGCCACTGCGCCAACTGAGCGGCATTTATGTGTAATAAATATTAATTTTATAAGAGATTAATAATTGACATGTGAGGTGAAAACTATATTTCCATAGTTCCAAATAAGTACTTAAACCGTCAAAATGTACTAAGTAGGTAATTATTTTACAAACAGAAGAAGGCTTAAAAAAATCACATACCTAGAATATGTAGTTGGATTTCGACATTTTCGTTCGATTCGTCAAGGACTTACCTGAAAAGAATAATTAACAGAAATTAGTTACACGTGTAAAACAAACAATATGGTTATTAGGAGTTATTTATACAAAGAAACAAAAAGCTTCATTTTACAACGGACACGTTCACAAACAATAAATACTATTAAATAATATACAATACACCGCGAGCGCGCTAATGTAATTTTTCGAGTCTAGTCGATTTTCAAATTGGAAATACGACTAATATAGCATTTTTGTTTTAAAACATATAACAACAATATGTAATAACGACAAGCACAATAAGTATTATCTATTGATATAAAAAAACGCTTTTAAGGTGAAAGCGCTAAGGAGACCCCCTCAATATTCAAATATTCTTACTACTGCAATTTTTTATCAGCAGTATTAAAATAAAAACATAACTGATATATTTATTTTATGAAAATAAAGGTTATGTTTAATATACAGAATATTTTTCAGTCTGTTATACGAACTCATTAAATTTAGACAATTATTTTAAAAAGCACTGTACCTAAAACATCGCGCGCTGTCGTTTGCCGATCAATTTCAATGATTCGTGCTTATTTCGAGCGTATTTTTTTTTCTGATGTACAGAAACAGACTAGGTATTGTATTGTACTAGTGTGTGTCAATGCTGCTACGCCGTTCTAGCAATCGTTTTGATTTTGAATTGCACTAAATCGAATACGCGCCCTTAATCATTGGGCCATCGCGAAATCAAACTCGCCTGTCGTTTTTTTATTAGGGCAAACCCGTTACACTATTCCTACCCACTGAACTCTTGAAAGTTAGGACCAACAGTGGCGACCACCATAAAAGTGACAAGGGAAAAATACTCGACAAGTTTCGGCGAAACTATTCAACTGTTGGAAAATTTACCAGTAAAGAACCGCGGAGGAGTAAGAAAGAAAAAAATTAATTTTCAGTTATGTACTTCTAAAACAAGTAGTAGAAAGAACAGTGATAGGCCAATAGACGGAAAAGCTCTGTTCAGTAAGACCTTTGTATGTCTGTACTGTAGAGGACATAGTTATAATGCCACCGACTTGCGAATTTAAATCTACTTTTAGAAGCCGGCTGTCCTTTTTTTAAAAAAAGTTTTTTTTTTCCTTGTTAGTGCTTACTTCTTAGCATACATGATATTAATTACGAAACGACAAAAAAAAAATTTAGTCACCCCTAAATTTTCTACTCTTAGGGTAGGAATATTTTCATGAAATTTATATGGGACCAACCTTGAGGTAACTATCAATTAAAAAAAGAATGATCGAAATCGGACTTCAGTGATAAAAGTTACGCGTGGTCAACATAAAAAAAAATATACGTGACGGATTGAAACCTCCTTTTTTAAGTTGGTTGAAAAAGAAAGTGAAATCATCAATTTCAGGCCTCCGTTAAACTAATTTTAATTTGGTGCAACTCACCGATCGTCAAGAAATGGTAATCGCCACTCTTTTATTTAAATAAATATGTCCGTTACTAAAATACTATGAGCGTATGATTGAATACGTCGCTCGGGGTTAAACATGGCAATACCCGTTTATTTGCCATGGTACGCCATGAGTGCGCCGTTAGGGCGTGTTCAGAACAAAGGGCGTAAGGCGGCGTGCACAACGCCACGTAATACCGCCTTGGGGCTGCTGGGTAGGGATGGGCAAGGGTATATCGATTTATCGATGATTTATTTTCTATGGTGTTGTGGTGTGGTTGATTGAAAGAATATTATCGTAAATGTATCAAGGTAAACCATTCAAGAGAAGGTACAAACTAAGGTATGAACTACGATTAAGCGACAATTTTTTCAACCTGTATTGTCCCGCTGCTGAGCAAAAGGTCTGCGCAGGACTGCCCCATAATCTTCCTCTCGATCTCCCAAAAACATCACGAAAATGAATTAGACAAAAAAAAATGCACTTTAAAAAAAAGGCAGCATGAAATAACATTAGACAAAGTTACGTTACGGCACGTAAGTTGGCAAGATATTTTGTAGTGGGGGGAAGTTTGCGCATGTAAAAATGTATGAATTTGTGCGTGCGCAGTCTTCCCCCACTCCTGGCGGGGGCGCGGTGCATGCGCGAGCGAATCCCGTACCCCCGCCCATAGGTCAGTCGAGGAACACCGTGGTGGTTTTAGCCGGTAGGAGTCCGGCACACCCTCCCGTCTTCCCCAGACGGGAGACAGTCCATGAGGATTTCCCCACGATAAAAAAAAAAAAAAAAAAGTCTTCCCCCACTACAAAATCTCTTGCCAACATACGTGCCGGTAATTTATACCTATCGGTAGCTACCTAGAATAGCTAACTCCAGCAACTTTATCAAATATTTTGGCCATCTAAAATGACTATCAGTAAAGTGTAGAGAACACTTTTAAAAGACCGTAACACGTGTAGACCTTAAAGCTGTTTGTCTCCTTCGCGGAAGGTAACGCTATCTCTTTTTAGTATCCTTACCACGATGTGATTGCTCCATTTTTATAACAAGGTTCTTGATGTAAATTAATACATTCTACTTATTGTGAACTCGTTACATCACTTACGTCATAACATTAAAACAAACAGCTTTGTCACACTAAACTATTACGCTTGGAATGATAACAAGCCGTTAAAACCAAGGGCGAGTATGCTGACGACATGACCGCAGACATGTATTTGTGAAACTTGTCCATTATGCATGATTTAAGCGCCATACGCCTAACGTTTCTGAAAGCAATCAATTATTCCTCTAGTCAAAGCCAACCTAAGTTTAGTAATATATAAATAACTAGCTTCTACCCGCAACTCCGTCCGCGAGGAAGTCAATCATATCGTAAACTATAACACTCATCAAGAAAGTAGCTTCTTTTCAGTGTTTTTTTTTTGGAATCGAATTAGTACTTCCAGGATTACCATTTACAAAAAAAAAAACGAATTTTAATTATTTTGGTATAATAATACCAGCCTAGTATAATTCCACTCCAGGGGATCCTTTTCCCTGCCTCTTCACATACAGAGAAGGCACGATCATTGATCACCATGCTGGCTCAAGGCGGACTGGCCATTTCAAAGTTAGGTATATTTATTACACGTCCAGGTTTCGTCACGATGTTTTTCATCACCGATGTCAGTGATGTCTAAGATATCCTTAGAAAAAGCTTTTTACAAAAAAGACAACCGCCTTCAAAAACTTATTTTCTGCTTTTTAGTACCTCCTTCTCATCCAAATCTATAGAGATTGAAAGTTAACTACTACAAAGATTGATGAAACTAAAACGTCGTATATGTAAATCTTTTGGGTATTTGTTGACTTTTCAAAAAGTGCTGAATCAATTTCGATAAAATTTATATGGGACCACCCCTGAAGCATACCCTATCCGTAAAAAGAAGAATTTTCAAAATCGGTTTACGTTTGCCAGAGAAATCGCGTACTCAAAACTCTTAACCAGTCAAAACTACTTTTGACTGGGTTCAGTCAAAACCCTTATTAAGATAAAACGCGTTTGCGTTACAAAATCAAAAATACGGAACGCCTTATTTATAAGAATCAAGAAAAATTTATGAAAAAAATTGTAATGAATATAGAACCTTTCTATACTAAATTGTTTTTCTTTAGAACTTGCGGATTACGAAATACCTACCCACAAAATACAAACTCATTTTACCTAAATCACAATTTGACCTATAATCAATGTCATTATTGTTTTTAGATTTAAACGGAAACCGCAAGTTCTACAGTCACTAAGACTAATCTTTAGTTATCAGCAATAAATAAACAGTAAGATGCTACTTAATGCACATGACTTTTATTGAGTGGGGCAAAGTTCTATAGAGTTTCTGGCATTGTCCTTTAAAAGTAGTTTTGACTGATTTTTGTAGTCAAAAGTAGTTTTGCCTGGTTAAGAGTGTTGACTGTGACATATACATTGGTGTTACACGCGTAGCGTTTACAATAATATGCTACCTACAAGCTGTTTATCCAGAACTAATATTAGCTTTCCATATCATAGGGGCGTACCAACACGCGTAAGATATCGATACACAAATCTATCGACTTCACCCCTGCACTGGCCACAATCGGTTAACGCTCTGTTTCGCCAAATAATCCTGGGAAACACGGAGTGCGGTGTCCACACGATCTATATATTATGGACTTTCTCATTGATGCTCAAGTGACCACGGTTTTTAATAATGTTTACACTTTTGTTGGGGGAAAGTTTCGTATTGTACTTACATACAATTGATTGGGTAAATAGAATTGATTGGGGGTCTCCTCTGTCTTCGACAGTCGTCTTTCGGTTTTGGCAAACTGGTTGATACCATAACCAAACCGCCTATACTCCCTGCCCACCGCCTTTGTACGTTCCTGTTCTCAAGAGCGTATAATTTTAACCACATGCGTATTCTTGTGCTATCTTTCTCATATTCCAATATATCATCATCATCATCATTTCAGCCGAAAGACGTCCAATGCTGGACATAGGCCTCCCCCAAGAAATGGGGGGTTTTGCCATAATCGCCACGCTTGGCAGGCGGGTGGTTGGCGATCGCAGTATGGTTGTTACAAAAGCACAGAGAACGCTGCTGCCCATTTTCTGGTTAGTCCCTTAGTCGCCTCTTACGACACCCACGGGAAGATATGGGATGGTGCTATTATTTACGTCCGACACCATAAGGACATTCCAATATATGAAAAACAGAAAAACCAAAGGAAAACAGTATGTTTTACATGGAATACCGAAAAAAAAAACATAATACTGATCCAATATTCCCCCACTACAGGGTAAAGGCATCTTCTCATATGGAGAAGGCATGCGGGGTATACACATAAATGCAAGACGTGCGTGCGTGTGTGATGTGTGAGTGATGTGTGTGCGTGTGCGTGTTGTGTGTGCTCAAGGCAAATTTGCGAATTCAGACGTAAAATTATTAAAGTCCACTTTTCTTCACGATGTTTTCCCAATATGACAAACAGCGAAACTGTTTGGTTTTTCCATGGAATACGAAATTAAATAAATATGAATTCCTTTGAATAACCAATGTAAAACAATAAGAAAATTCAATATAAAAAGAAAACATCGCGCCTTAGGTAAGAACGAACAGGAAAAGGAAGGAAAACCAAATATTTGTGAACTAATTACAATTTCTGAACGTAAAGTTAACATTTCATTAAAGGTAGTGTCAACAGGGCTGATGGTTCAGAACGAAAAAAAAGTAAAATAATTCAAAATGGCTGCCATTTGGTCATTGCGAAGAAATGTTTAGAAGGTTCGTGAGATGTCATCGGCGCGAATAGGACAAGTAGCTTATAGATAAAAGTGGAGGCAACACACTAAATACCTAAGTGAAACCACCTGTGGGCAGACGCTCTCTTTCTGAATGCATACATAAGAACGAGACGGTGATATGTGTTTTCTTTATCTTATGTATTCCTTCAGAAAGAGAGCGTCTGCCGACAGTTGGTTTTACTTATTTGTTCTCTGAGTGTTGCCTCCACTTTTATTACCTTCTTGGAATAGGACTGTCGTCCATTTTAGTCCGTTTATGAGACATCCTCAGCAATATTTTCCCGACCGAAATTCGGTCACGTCGACCAATATAAATTAAGTCTAGCCAAGTACGCAGGAGATATTATAATGCACTAGTGTGTGCGCAAACACAGTTGAGCTCCCTTTTCCCTCACTCTTAAAGTTCGATGGGACGGTGATCCTTTCTGAAGTTGAATTGTCTCATGAGCTTGCAATTACACCTGGAAATTTAAACCAGATTACAGCACAACAACGACGCTGCTTAAAGGCAGAAATAGGCATTATAGTAGTAGGTAAAAAAAAAAAAAAACTCCTTCACATAAAGCTATGCTCTACTGAGCAAGTGAGTTTTAGATGAGCGGTCAATTTTTAGTATCTAGTATTTCTAGAGGGAAGTTTTTAAAGATTTAACCTACTGCTGTAGCGCTCAGTAGGTTCACCAAAACTCACCAAGGAAGATTTTTACAGCATTGCAGATATAAACAAAATACAATGTTTAGAAGTGAACCTTCTGTTTTGAACATTCAGCATCGCTACGGTGCAGTCTTTGTCAATTCATGGAAGTATGTTTGTCTGTTTGTCAGGTGAAAACCTCGGGAGCTTGATGTTCCTTTGTTACATTGAAAAGTAAATAATGAATATTATGATTTCTGTTTCGCGACCTGAACTAAGACTGACTTTATTCATTTAAAATTAAATTCTCCTGTCATCCTTCAAAAACGCAAATAATTGTAGTGAAATTATGGGGTTCTAAATATGCATAATTGTCTGTCACTCTGTTATCAAAACATCATAAAATAAGTTAGTTCGTAAATTGTGACTCATAAACCGCTAACCTGATTTTAGATGCGGTTTTCAGTGACGCGCTCGTCTATTTAGTCATTTATTTGACTATTTTGTAAACATGTTGCATTATTCATAGCTGATGATTCGAAACTGTCGCTCGTAATTAGATTAGTGGTTTAAATACTTGAGTTACGAATATCTTGTACGTCTTAAAAGTTGCATTTTATATTTATTTATTTTATTTATCGGGCTACCAACGTCAGTTCATATTTACACAAATAAATAAAAGCGGCCAAGTGCGAGTCGGACTCGTCCATAAAGGGTTCCGTAGCTGCAAGTAACATAATATAAAAGGTTTTTAATTTTTATATTTGTAATTGATTGATTTTTTTTTTATTTGGATTTTGAATTTTTATAGTTCTTAGGTATAGTTTCGGAAAAAGTGGCTGTGACGTACGGACGGACAGACAGACAGACAGACATGACTAATCCATAGGGGTTCCGTTTTTTGCCATTTGGCTACGGAACCCTAAAAGGTAAAGTTTGTAAGTTGGGATGTGGGAGGTAATCTGCGAAACTCCTCATCCGATTCCCCAAATTATTTCACTGTTAGAAATCTACATCTACACTATTGCAGAGTGAAATAGGATAATAATATGTTTTAAGGCATACTTAACTTACACGCGGACGAAGTCGCGGGCAATAGTTAGTAAAACAACGAAAGAAAAATTGTTGTGAAATAGAAGGTTGCTAACCTTCTTGAATTGTTTGATCTTATGAATTGTAGTCGTAAGTACCTGAAGATATTTCGTCGAAGTTTAGGTTTTGGCAATTAACATAAAATATGCAAATCCATTTAATATTAAAAAAGCCACCCTGCTAACACTGTCACAATAATTTTATACAAAATCATTTTTCGCCATCGACATTTTTTTGACTTGTGAATTCTTATTTTCAATCAAGCAAACGCGATTTGAATGTCAAGTGGGTGTCCCGCCATTTTGTTTTCACTTATAATTCCCGCCAATTTCAAAAAAGGAATGTTAATTCAAATGGATTCCATCTGTGTTTTCTCGTTGAAATTATTTTAGTGCGACGCGCGTTCATTTTGAATAATGCGAGGTAGGATATTATTTTTTTGATATTGGAATTTATTTGCATTATTTTTGATTGCGGAAATAAGTTTGCAGATTCTGTATAATCATCATCATTGGATTATGTGCCCTGAAGAGTTATCTTTTTAAGATATTTGCGGGAAAATATATATATTTTATTTCTTTGTAATAATATACGTAGAAAGCGATGGAAGTGGTCCTTACTATGTCAATGAAACCTGATGCTACTTAACCGCCATCCTCTTTATTCTAACGTTGCCTGAAAATATTATCTACTTTAATTTTTTTAATTGATCGTGTTGTACTCTGAATAGGATACAAAAGGCAGATAGACTTTTTGTAATGCACCTGCCTTGTTATCTCTTCACCACCCTTGGTTGACTGGTAGAGAATGCCTAAGGCATTAAGTCCGCCTTTGTACGTTTGTGCATGAAGTATAAATAAATAAATAAATAGACCGCGCGAAACACTGAGAGTGAAGCTAAAAAAGAAAATATAAATTTAAAAGCGAATACAATCAAGAGATTGTAGGCATTCGCTTTTCAATTTATATTTGCTTTGGTGGCTTTACTCTCAGTGTTCCGTGTGGTCTATCTACCTTTTTGTTTCATAATCTCAGGTGTTGTAGCTTTGGCTGCTGCACTGTGTCGCGGTTTCGATTCCCGCACGGAACAAATATTTGTATGACCTACGGATAGTTGTTACGGCTATGGTTATTTGTGTATGTTATTCTTAGTGTGGAGCAACAAATTATTTAAAAATAAATACTTAATAATAATATTTTTTTGTGGGAAACTGCAGTTTTTTTTTAAGTTTTCAGGGTTAATAAAAGCTGTTCGTATTCATGAGTGCATTCTCCCCCTGAATGGTGCGGAATTAATTAAATTCACTCCTGTATCCTCAAACAACATTATTTTGTATTAGACGTAAGCATTTTTTACCCCAATAAAGATATCACAAGGAAACTAAACCTATATAATAATAATAATAATAATAATAATCTTTATTGTTCAGAAAAATACAGAAACAAGTAAGATAAATCACTGGTCTCCACACTAGGATTCCCTGTGTCGTGGAGGCCAGTCTCTTTCATCATGGTTCAAAATAAAGTAAAAAATACAATGTTACATGAATAGTAGAGGAATAGTTTAACAAAAACAAAATTATAATACCTGGCGTCTTGCAGTAAATTGTGTACAAAAGCGTAAGTAGTGTGATGTAGTTGCATGTATGTGTGTGTGCGTGTGTGTGTGTGTGTGTGTGTGTGTGTGTGTGTGTGTGTGCGTGTGTGTGTATGTGTGTGTGTGGGTGTTTATGTACGATCATGCATGGGACTTAAATAACCAGACTTAAATATTTCATATTCATGATAGCATATATAATATTCATGATAGAATATAACTAAATACATCAGAAAATTTACCTCCACATAATCACGAAGTATTTAACGTGTCATAAATTATTACTACATACATACCCAGTGCCGTGTGTACCCTTGTACACACGGCCTTATGATTATGACGGCTGTCTTGAGTGTGCCCCGGTTTAAATAGGATATGTTTTTAATTATTAAGTAGATGTACAGACGACAGCACATCAAGCCATATTACAACCTGGGAGTCTTTAAGTCAAGAGTGAATATGTTACTTCTAGGCAAGCGTGCTCCATCTTAGACCGCATCATCGCTTCCCATCAGGTGAGATAGTGGTCAAACGTGTGCCTATCAATAGTAAAAAAAAAAATACTAACTGTCAAAGGACAATGCCAGAAACTCTATAGAACTTTGCCCTACTCAATAAAAGTCATGTACAAGCTAACAATATGTAGCATCTTACTGCTTATTCATTGCTGATAACTAAACATTAGTCATAATGGCTGTAGAACTTGCCGTTTCTGTTTAAATCAAAAAACTGTATTTGCATTCGTTTTAGCATTGATTTGTAATCCGCAAGTAATAATAATAATGTTGTTCATTTGCCAACAAAAAAGTTCTTTACATTTCCTTATAATCTACAATAGTCTACATTATCAATTAGGGTCTCAAAAAAAAACAAATATAAGACACAAAGGAAGCATTTTGTTAATGAACTCCACACTCGAGCCTGTCTCGTGGAAACAAACCAAGAACGCAAGTTCGCAAAATCGCAAGTTTTAAAGCAAAACTATTTATTATAATAAGATTCTATGATCATTACAATTATTTTATTAAATTACATTTTCTGTAAATGGGTGGGGCAGGATCTGGCATTGTCATTTCCCAATTGAATATGAACTTTATAGCATTATAATAAAGTTGAAAAACTATCAAAGAGATTTGACAGATTGTTATAGCTTGATGCGCTGGCCTCTCTGTACACACGGCTACACGCCAAGCTATAATTTCCAATATAAGCTGATCTCTCATTGTAAATAAATTCTATACAATGCGAGATCAGCTTATACTGGAAATTTATAGCTTGATGTGTAGCCGTGTGTACAAGACACTTGTGTTTACGGTTACTTGAATATCAGTATGTCTATTCTGTTACAATCTCCCTCGGTGAACACCTAGGTGAAGTGAGCTGTCATCTGTTCCGATGCCAGGGATTTACAATACACTACAATCGGATGACAGCTCACTTTATTTATGTGTTCACAGAGGGAGATTGTAACAGAATAGCACTGCAGGTAGTGTAGTTATTTCGTGAAAAATTCTATCAGTAAGCTGTTAATCTCTATACTATGGATAGGACCCACACTGAAAACGAGAAAAAGAAAACAGCTGATCCTTTTGTCGAGTTTTTTTTTATCTAATAAAGCTGAAGAGTTTGTTTGTTTGAACGCGCAAATCTCCGGAACTACTAGTTCGATTGTGAAAACAATTTTGCCAATTGGAAGCTACATTATCACCGAATACACAGACAGTGGAAATCACTCTTAAGACTCCGCTGTCTGTCTGCCCGTTTGTCTGTCACTGGGTTGTTTTCTGTACACATTTTTTTTTAAAGAGTTAGTTTGGAGTTTCTTACCCATTCTTCTCCATACGAAACTACCTTTTGGAAGGGGCAACTAGAATCAACTTTTTTTTATGACGTTCAAAGGAGCCTTTTAATTTTAAGAGCGTGTATTCGATTCGTTATGAAAACTTCATGTTTTCGCGTTTTGCCCAGAGCAATATCGTAATGATGTGAGCAGATTATTTAAAGACAATTACAGTTTTAGAAAGATTAAGTCATGATTTAGGGAGCTACTGAGTAAAAGTATAATTTTTAATTATGGTTTTTTAAGCGAAGGTAATCCTTTCATAGCGTTTTACGAAAATAGACGTCAGAGTTAACTTTCAGGACGAATACAACCATTACAGTATGCCAAAATATTATAACGTTTTATGCATTTTTCCAACAGGATATTACTTTTTTTTTTTAATTTTGGATTTTTTGCGAACGAAGCTGCGGGGAAAGTGCTAATAGGTACGAATATAAATGTATGGATCAGCGATTTTTTTTAACCTAAGATAAGGTTGTATATATTCCACATTTTTCATGAGATTTTAATGGGAAAATGTGAGATAACCCAGGCCTTTAGCAACTTTCTGGAAATGTGTTTAAATCTTGAGAAAAAAGATCTCAGTTCTTAATAGGTAAAACCTCTAGGTACAGATCCTTCTTAAAAGTCGCATGGGGTCGTGTGACGTCATCAGGGTAATCTCCTTCCATTAGAGAAACAGCTATCGCTTTAAATTCAGCCTGTACCCCGCGATAGCACTGGAATATTAATTCGAGAAAAATCCCTGTCGGGTTTTGATTCCTGGTGGAAGAATATGGGATATGTAGGTATTAGGCTATATCGTTTTTAGGGTCCCGTACGCGAATGGTGCCAAAGGACCCTAGTACTAAAAGAGGATTTTCACCAAACGACTTGCATCGCATCTAGCGAGTTGTATTTGAAAGGCAAAAATTCAATATTCGTTTAAAATAATAATAATATAATATGTGAGGACATTTTCTAAAAAATGTGTAAACGTAATTCGAAACGTCAGTAAGTATTTATTTCTTGTAGACAGAGAAGCAGAAAGCTGAGCTAATGGTATTTTGTAATTTAAATGCAATAGTAGCCATAGGGCATTCCTTAAATATAAAAAAATATTAATAAAGGCAAAAAATATTCTTTTAAGCAATAATAATAAGCTTATAATAAGTACCTATTTTGGAACCTACTATTTTTTTTTCATATTTTCGTTATCTACTATATTTTTTGGGTAATCATTACTACTATATTTAACCGACAAAGTGTTGGCAACCTTAATCGCATCCGTGATCGCATCGGATGGGAACGGATTTTACAATCGTGTACACAGTATTTAAAGTCTACATTACCAAGCCGCGCAGTCGCTCCATGTAAAACATCATCTTCATCGTCATCATCATATTCAGCTGCTTCTGGTTAGACTGGAAGCCGATCCCAACATACTTGGGAAAAGGGAGATGATGATTACCAAGCCGCGCACAGCAGTTTGACCGCAGGCGTCTTTCGCGACGCGATCGTAGCCGAAAGTATGCTGTTCGCCTGTCGCCGTATCCGATAGGATTCTTTAGGCTGTCAACACGGTAGGAATGAAACTATTTGACTAGGCGCACATAACGGATAGGTTGGCAAGCGACGGTACGGAACCGATTCTATGCGTTGACATCCTACCGGACGCGATCGGCTGTCGCCGCATCCATTCGTATACTTTCCGATCCGATGCGTTGGTGGAAATTATCCTTAAGGCTTGTATACATGCCAATAACCTTGAGCATTTGGCCCGTACTGAACTTGTAGACGAGTGCGGGGGTGATGTAGGCAGTCTTTAATCGGACGCATTTTTAATTTATTGTAATAAAAATAATACATATTTGTAAAAAGTAACAAAAGCAAATCATTTTCCTTTGTATTGCAAAGCAGTAGATTTTTTTTAATACTCTTTTGATAAGAAATTAAGGAGTAAAATGGTTTCATCTCAATGATTAGGAGGTGACTTGACATTTTATTTTCTTATTATCTGATACCGATAGAAAAATTGTGGCTAAACCAAATTACGTATCATACCATGTAGATTACTAACAATTTTTTTCAGATGTAATTTCTCTGTAAATGCAGACGAAAAGTTGCTTCATCTGCATGCTTCTTTCAAGAGAGCAGCCTTAAGATTCCGCTGTATGTCTGCCCGTCCGTCTGTCACTGGGCTGTACCTATCTTTTGAACTGTAATAGGTACACATTTGAATACATTTTCACAGCGTGTGTATTAAAAAAGCCGCTATCTTTTAATAGTATAAACCAAGTCGTTTCCCGCCATCTGTACTTCTGTACTTACGTTTAGATCTTTTAAACTACGCAACGGATATTAAAGCCGTTTCCATCAATAGATGACGGATTGAAGAGGAAGGTTTATATACGGATAGTTTGATTTACATTACAACCGTGCGGAGCAGGTAGCTAGTAACAAATAAAATAAAGCTTAAAATTAAAAACTGTTTGTAAGAAGGTAGTTTTTACATCGCCGTCAGTCCCTCTATATTGCTTAGATCTTTTATACTACGCAATGGATGTTAATATCGTATTCACTAATAGATATGAGTGTTTTAAGAGGAAGGTTTATAACGTATACTTTGATCTACAATAGGTACACCCGTGCGAAGCCGAAGCGGGTGACTAGTAACAAATAGTTAAAAATGCTGTTCGTCTTTGTATGTAGTAAGAATTATGCCCGAACATACATAAAAAAAAATACAAACATCCGAATTGATAACCTCCTCCATTTTGAAGTCGATTAAAAACAGTTTGTTAACTATTGTACGGTGCTACAGAACCCGTCGTGAGCAACACTTGCCGGTTTTAATAATTTTGAAAGGGGTCCCATTTACTAAGTTATCTCAATTAGTTTTGCATACGAATCACAAATTCACAATACGACTGACGATATCTGACACATGCGTGTTGTGGCTGAACCGGTTCCACTCAAATACATCTGTCTGATTCTTTGATTAGATCACGTCAGACATTGTTCGCATATGCAAGAAATTGTATGAACTTTAAGGTGAAAGCACCAGGGTGGCACGCGAAATTTAAATATTCGTACGTTTTTTGCAATTTTCAGCTTGTATCTGGATGTATGTTAATAGAAAACTTAAACGCGGAAGTGACAAATAAGGGTTTAGATAATTACAATATTAAAATCGTTAGCATAACTCTCCAAGAATCTCTCTCCGTAAGGGCCCTTTTCCTGTCATGCGGATTATCGCCCGCGTGCAGATCTGGTCCGCACGCAGGACAAAGATTTCGTTTGCCGCTGCAGTGTCGTGCGTGTCGCCAGTGACAATACTGATGCGTACTATGACCATGCGTGCGAGCCGCGTCACAGTAAAAACAACACTGAAGGCAGAAGAACGCCGCCCGCATGCGGTTAGCACGCACGCGAGTTGCTCGCCCGCAGCCAATCCGCGTTCCGCGCGCGTGCTGCCCGCATGATAGGAAAAACATGTATGAAATGATAGGATGCGGGCAGCCTGCATGCGGACTAGGTCCGCGTGCGGGCGAAAACACGCATGACAGGAAAAGAAAAATGACGTTTACGGATTTTGTTAACTTACATTTTTTTATTATTACCAAGCAACCTGATACCGAGATGCTAATTGCAAAAAATGTATGAGAATTTCGCGGGCTACCCTGCCTGGGGCATGCCCCAGAAGAAACTGACCTCTGAGTTTCTTTCGCGGTTCGCGGTGTTTTTCTCAAAGTAATCGGAAATACTGACCTCACATAGTTTAAAAACAAATGACATGTACAAAGATGTTATTTTTAACCCAATAATCAATAATTAGTCTTTTTATTTGTAAAACATAGGTATTATAAAGCTGTTAGGTAAACATAATTAGCGCTATGCTCATTGCCCATTTACAAAAAAATATAATTTATCTATAACAGAAAGACCTGAGAAACAACATGGCTGATTTTTCTGCTCAACTTTCGGCAGTTATTACGTAGAGAAAAAAAAACACACTGATTTTGTTTTTATTACCGACATCAAAACAAAGTACTTATTTCAACCGGTACTTATTTTGTTTAATTTTTAAGTTACGGAAACTAAACACTATCTTCCAAACCTGAGTTAAAATATCCCACTATCAAACTAACTGATATACCTCTAACCTCTGCCTGTCTACGTGTTTAAGATAACACAAATTGTAACAAAACCGCCGCGTCATAACTTTGAACCCGCCGACACAGTTACCGGGATGATCTAGTTAAAACTAACCTATGTCAGTAACTAACTATTTGGGAGGGTCGTTTGAACGTGTGTTAGCTTATCTATACTAATATTAAGCTGTTGAGTTTGTTTGTTTGACCGCGCTAATCTTCGAAACTACTGGTCTGATTCTGAAAATTATTTCGCTAATTGGAAGCTATATACAGGCTATATTTTAGTTCTTTTTTTAGACTTACTGACCCGTGGACAAAGGCTAGTTAAAATATATCATTTTGTGTTAAACGTCGGTACATATAAATGCATACCGTAAAGATCATTTGACGACACGGTTGGCGCAGTGGCTGAGCGATCGACTGCTGCGCAGCGTGTTGCGGATTCGATTTCCGCCCAGGGTAAACCTTTGTGTGATGAGCACTTGTGTTTGCCTTGTGTGTGGGTGTTGTTTATATAAATGTATGTATTTACAAAAAAAATGTATTTGTGTATGTATATCAGCTGTCTGACACCCATAGTACAGGGTCTCCGTAGTTTGGGGTCAGATGGCCGTGTGTGAAAATGTCCCCACATATTATTATTATCATTTATTTAAACGATTTTACTTAATACTTTTCGCAACAGTTATGAAAATGTCGTAGTCTGTTACTATGACAGCTGTCAAATGGCTATCCGTCTGAAAATAGAGCGGGAAAATATGCAATTAGTGTGTTTGTGTGCATTAATTGTGGACGCCAAATTAATGTAAATCTATACTTCCATACTAATATTATAAATGCGAAAATAACTCTGCTGTCTGTTATGCTTTCACGATGAAACGGCTGAACCGATTGCCTGCTTGCTGAATATTGCTCCTTGCTATTGTTTGAGGGGAAGTTTAATAGTGCGATGACGTACCTACGTTATAAATTTTAGCTGTATAACATTTGTAAATCCATTAAAACGCTGTCAAATTTCAAGCTAGTTGTTGTGATTGGTTCACCATAATAGCACCAACCAATCAGATCACTTGACAGCAGGATTTCACATTGTTTGTGAGAACGTTTAATCTTTCCGAGTTCTGACGGATGTTGACTTATTAAATCTACAAATATGTACAGTCGAACAAGCTAGTTGGTGTACAGGCAAGAATTTCCGTCTGTCTGCTGTCATTGTAGGTATTGCTCTCGTTCATCCGCCAGTTTTTCTGTCTCTTTGGCACTAGTCTGTACCTATCTTTTAAATTGAAATAGGCAGGCACTTGAAATTTTCACATTACTATGGCCGCTATAACAAATAATACAAGAAATTATTTTTTGCGCCATCTTAATATAGGCAGTCCGCATACGACGGACTCTTCATGTGCGAGTCCGACACGGTACTTTTTTATTGTGTTCGTAATAATGTTATATATACTAACATTATAACATTTATACTATCATTATAACATTTATACTAACATAATGGCTACTTAAGTGTAATTTAAAATAATTTATTACTCATCGCACTCACAACATTCTTTAACGTAGGTACAACTGGTACAAGTTAGCCGCCTGTACACCAAACAGCTTGATCGCCTGTACACAGAATTATCCTCTCCGGGTAAAATCTTAACTACCGTACGCCAAGCCGGATTTAAATCTAAACCAACCCTTTCCCGCTATCACACACCACTACCAAATTCCTGACGCAATTAGCAAAAGATTTACAAAATAAGATAGGGCGCACGCCGACGACATGTTGACGGGGAGTTAGGTCGTTTAATCTAGCTCACTTTAATTAAACAATTATAGTAGAGGACTGAAAGTTTTCGAAAAAGCAGATAGTGTCTTCTGGTGTGTGGGGCTCGTTTTTCTTTTTGATATTGTTATAGGGTTGCGTTTGGCCGCAACTCTGATCTTTAGTGAGTGATGATGCGGCCTTAGGTGGAGCACGCTTGCCTAGGATAAACCGGTTCACTCGTGCCTTAAAGATACCAAGATTATATGTCTCGGGGAATAGAGAGACGAGCAGTGAATTCCACAAAAAATAGCCAATGGGTGGCTAAATAAAAGTCGTACAGATCAATCTATCATGGTTAAGCAACGCTTGCTGCGGTTGGTCTGTGGATGGGTGACCATCCTTTTATAACGAGAACCCTCCGTGCCTTAGACTGCACGAAACTATTGGTCCCATAGATCTTTGACAGTCGTTATGGCAATCCACATTGAGAAAGCGTGGTGATGGTGGTCTTGCCTTCTCTGTTTGAGAAGAGGCCTTTGCCCTGCAGTGGGACAATCTTTATGCACTTCATGTGTTTGTCCAAATATTCGCCATATTTGGGTAACACAAAATGGACTTTATTTCGATAGTCCTAGGGTGCATTTTGTATTATCTAAATAAGGCGAATAGTTGTACATTGCTAGCATTACATAGCTTAAAACAACGTCGCTACCGCTGTCTGTATGCTTACATCTTTTAAACTACGCAACGAATCTTAATGCAGTTTTCAGCAATAGATAGAGTGATTCAAGAGGAAGGTTTATACGTGTAGTCTTTACATTGCACCCGTGCGAAGCCAGGGCGGGTTGCTAGTAATATATAAATACCGGGTTATGCTGAAGAAAACCATATAAAATGGTTCGAAAAGACATAAATACGCATAAACGATTAAAACCAGAATGGAAGAACCTCAGAAACAAAAGACAGATAGACCGTGCGTTACACTGCGAGTGAAGCCACAAAAGCAAATACAAATTCAATAACGAATACCTACAATCTCGTGATTGTATTCGCTTTTGAATTTTTATTTGTATTAGTATTTGTTTTTTTTAACAATGCTTCGCTTCATGCTGTACTGACTCGTATCAGTACAGCGCGAAGCGAAGTAGATATTCGTTTTTGAATTTGTATTTGCTTTTGTGGCTTCACTCGCAGTGTAACGCACGGTCTATCTGCCTATTATTTGATAATCTGAGGAAAGATAATAACAGTGATAGTCACTGTTATTACTTACTCCTACATAATTTAACCTAGAATCAAAGGTGGTATAGGAATTCAATAGAATCGGTTTAATAAAACCAGCAATAGTACTTCACTTCAGTCTCAAACAAAGCCCAAGACAGATTAGTACCAGAAAATGATGTCGTTTTCCGTGAAATGGCCGCGGGCAGTCGACGTCGGTCTTAAAATAAATTCGCAATCACCGCCATTCCGGATTACCGGTGCTTGCTGACCAAACACTAACTAATGAAACAATGTGTTGTCCCCTCCATAATCAAGGGTGGATGTTCACATTAAACGGTTAAGGATGGGCGCAAACTTACGACTGACGAGACTTTGTGATGTCTGCTTATTTAAGACTATACCCTGTTCACAATAAGATTAGCCATAAACAAACCTTTTTTACAGTCCCTTCAACCGATTTCTATTCCGTAGGGCTTAAGGATGACATTTGAGACAAAAAAGTGGTTACAATAACATCTGTTTACTGCAGTTGCCATTTGTCATGCTACCAACGCAATATGAGTCAAAATCGGTTGAACGGACTGTAAAAAAGATTTTTGTAAATGTCTAATCTTATTGTGAACAGGGTATAGTTTCTGTCAGTGTGACTAGTCAGTGTCACCAAGAGACGTAACCAGGTTGTCAGATACCTACAGTTCAAGTTTACTCAGAAACCGATGGATGTTTTTAAACTCAGATTATGAAACAAAAGGTAGATAGACAGCGCGGAACACTGCGAGTGAAGCCAAAAAAGAAAATACAAATTAAAAAACGAATACCTACAACGCGCTTCGTGCTGTACTGACACGAGTCAGTTTAGCACGAAACGCTTCATCGTTAAAAAAAACAAATAAAAATACAAATACAATTTCAAAAGCGAATACAAACACGAGATTGTAGCTATTCGCTTTTGAATTTGTATTTGCTTTTTTGGCTTTACTCTCAGTGTTCCGCGCGGTCTATCTGCCTTTTGTTTCATAATCTGAGAAAATAAAGTTAAAAAAAATAAACAGTTCAATGATTAAATTCAATTTCCTTCGATAACATCAACTATTACCAACGACCTGGATACTTATGTCTTTTGGTGTCTGTACAATAACTGTAAAGATAGATGTAAGAGGATACTTAAATAAAAAATAAAAAAAATATCCTTTGACACTCGCCAATAATGTAGTTTTCTATCAGTCACAAGTTATTAAGTAATATTGAGTGCCGTAAAATTCGGTAGATTCATTAATAAAGCAAATTTTCTTTCAAAGAAAATAATGGTAGTCCCATCTCGGCAGTCATGAATGAAAATTGTGAATGTTTCGCGGGCACGAGACATTAATTCATGGGTGCCGACATGGGAAGGTGCCGAAAATAAAATAGTAGGAACCTATTTAGCCTTTATCGGCTCATTTTCATAGAAATAAACGACCTACTTGCATCAATCTAACTATCTACTCTAAGTAGTCGCAAACTTGCAACAGTAAAGTAAAAATTACATTATTAATGTAAACCAATCGCAAGTGAGCGCCCAAACTTACATTTTCCCCTGTAAATGATAGCGTTAGGAATTGGATTCGGTGGGATTTATGTGTGCGCGATTAAAGTCTGTCCCCAAGTACGTCTACGTAATGTCGCGTATGTGTGCGTAACGTTAGGGTTGCAGCTTACAAGTAATCAATAAAAAAATAAAATTTAAATTCCAACTGCGACAAAAATGTACACCAAAAAGCACCATATTTATGAGTTAAACTAATATTATAAATCCGAAATGTGGTTGATGGTTTGGCATGAAGATAGCTTGAACCCTGGGGAACAACACAGTCTACTTTTTAACCGACTTCAAAAAGGAGGAGGTTCTCAATTCGGTTGTTTTTTTTTATGTATGTACATCGATTACTATGAGATTTATGATCCGATTTACGTGATTCTTCTTTAGTTTGATGCAGAATACTTGCCATTTGGTCCCATAAAAATTTAACATTGTTTGGCCTAGTAGTTTTCATTTTATAAACACTTTTTTAATTTTTATATATTTATTTTTATGTTTGACCACGCATAACTTTTTTCAGTGTAATCCGATTTCGATGATTCTTTTTTTAATTGATAGTTTCAAGAAAATATTCCACCCCTAAGGGTTGAAAATTAAGGGATGACAGATTCATTTTGGGGTCGCCGTTTCGTAATTAATTTCTATGATGAGAAGTAGGCACTAAAAAGCGAAAAAAAAAAATTTTACAAAAAAGACAACCGCCTTTAAAAAGTTAAAAATAACTTTCAATTCGCAAGTCGGTGGCAATACAAAACAACAAGCAAAACCAAAGCCGCCGACTCGCGAATTGAAAGTTATTTTTTACTTTTTGAAGGCGGTTGTCTTTTTTGTCAAAAAATTTTTTTTTAATTCGCGATTCCGTTTGCTTTCGTAATTAGCAACATTCATGCGGACGTAGGCCCAAACCTAGTATGTCTCTGCTTCTTTGTCGTACACTCCTAGCGAAGTGGTCGTCATCATGGATCGATTGTTAGGTTTGTTGCGACTTTTTCGAGACTTCTCCATCTCTCTCTGTTCGCGGCAACCTTATAAGTATAGCAAGTAACTTTATAAATCCAAAAATAATAAAGGCGTAGTCACACGTCATTTAATAATAATATTTCTGAGGCCGGTAGAGCATCCAAATACACGTACTATTAAGAAAATAGCTTTTGCCCGCGACTTCGTCCGCGTAAATGTCGGTTATCGCGGATGCAGACGAAGTCGCAGATTAAAAAGTAGCCTATGTCCTTCCCCAGGGTTCAAGTTTTTTTCACACCAAATTTCTTCACACTTTTTGAAAGCGTAACAGACAGAGTTATTTTCGCATTTATAGTATTAAGTAAGTAAGTATGGATTACCCAGGGCTAAAACTAGCCATACCTTCTTAACTACACATTCCTCTATCTATTATCTACAGCCACGCCAAATTGACGTAGGATTCTCGACTGTAGGATTTTATGTTCTCACTTCTCAGTCCATTTGGTTACCAAGTCTCGATAGTACTCATCGTCGTTGACAACCCTGCTCGTGATTAAAGTCGGGACACAAGTGGGACGAGCAAGTAAATGTGTTTCAGCTCGATTTGTCCTTATTAGTGTATTGATTGCTTCGCCCTGACATACTGAGACTTATTTGGGGTTAACCAGCGGAAAAATACTGTAGCGTATAGGTATATCTTGATTTAATAGCGTCTAAAGCTTGTAGATGAGCCATAAAAAAAGAAAATCAATAATTTTAAATAATTCCAGCTTAATATCGTCCCACTGTAGGGCAAAGATCTCTTCTCGTACTGAGAAGACAAAAGCATTGATTACCCTGAGATGGGGCCACATTATGACAGATGTCATCATTCTTCACGTCTAAAATAGTAATATTAATATTATGTAGTATAATCTGTAGTAGGTAACTATTACTAACAAATAAGTTTAAATATAACGCTAATTTATATAATAAAACGATAATACACTAACTACGGAAAAATTGTGCTAATGTGGACACACCGCCAAATAGTTCGTGTAGAATATGTATATTAATTATGTGATTGAAATAAGGTTCAATCACATAATAAATACACAAAATGGCGGACGCACCACGTTCTGACAGTTTAGTATTAATATTTTCTACATTCATATACCCTATTTAGAAGTTAAGGTCATCTCCATGGGTAAAGCTGTACGGTCTAAAAGATGTCAAAAAGTCATTGCTGGTCCGCTGGCAAATAAGTACCTATTAGTTACTTGAGGGTTTAGAGGTATACTTAAAATTGGCCAGATAATATAATCTATGAATCAAAACAAAAATCACGTAAATCGGATAAAAGGTTCTCGAGCCAGATAGGAAAATGTTGCGTTTTGTAACATGCAGTACAGATGTGAAAGTTTTGGTCGCTTGTAAACACTCATACAAAACCGATCGGAGTTGGTAAACAGATACTCCACTAGACAACGTCCTGGGACGTCTATAGAAAAACCAAAAGTCTCTACTCACTCATTCACTTACCGTACTCATTCATTCACTTATTGACTAACCTACTTGAGCTATGAAACTTTTCGGCTTTTAAGCAGTTTGTAGGTACGAGACGTCAGTTAAGAACGGATTTTGAGACAAGGTCGGATTAAGAGGGTCTTTGACTTGACACGGACGAAGTTACGGACAAAAGCTAGTACCTACCTTCATAGGATATTTCCTATCCCGTCATATGTTCCTCTAAGAGTCTAGGAGAGCATTTTCAATTTTGATTTTTTTTTTGTTTTCTTTTTTTTTTTCTATGAGGGGCGACCCACTGGAAAAGTCGCCAGTTAATATCGAATGGACCCAAAAAAATTTATCAACGTCATCATCATTTCAACCGTTAGAAGCCCACTGCTCTCTCACAGGTCTCCCCAAAGGGTTCAGCCGTAATCGCCATGCTTGGCCGATGCATGTTGGCGTTTGCAGTAGGTATTAAGGTACTCAAAAGGACGCTGCTGCCCTGCATCCTCTGGTCAAAAAATTACATAACAATGAAATATCACTCCCTGTATTTTTTTTTTATGTAGCCTAATGCTTTTATTCATATTTTTTATGTCCCAGTTTTATTCGAGACTGCTCTCTTAATAGTCTTAAATAAAACTATATCCCGGATTTAGAAAATTTTGTTCAGGAAATTTCGGGAGCCTATCCTCTAGGCTGTTCATCCATAGAATCCTTATTAGACCTATTCTTAAAACATTCCCAGCCGAAGCATTTGCAACAATTTGAAAGCATAGACAACTGAATTACAGCGCAGACTGTAGATAGTCCACGCCTACGGTTGAGTTATCGTCCGAGGCGGTTCCCCACTCGATCACCGGACCACGCCCACAGCTGGGCGACAAGCCAACATGCACCCGCAAGTGTTACCGATTTAGTTAAGGAGTTCTGTGATGAAAAAGAAAAAGGGAAAAAGGATAAGTTACTTTTTGAAGAAAAGGTGTGCGAAGAGGTTAGGTGGGAAGAGGTGGATAAGAAGAATGATCCAACAGCGTGCTCCATACAAAAATAGTTGAGTCACATTTTGGTTAAGAAGTAATTAAGTCTTACCAAGGGCTATCGTGTTACCTAGTAACTGGGTTGTGGAGGTCAGATAGGCAGTCGCTCCATGTAAAGCACTGGTATGTCAGATGATTCCGACTGGACTGGAAGACGACGACGAACACAGTCAGGAAAAAGCTAGGCAGATGATGATCTAGGCTTGTGGTAAGTTAGTTTCCCGTCAAATGACATGATTTTAAAATGATACGTAGGTGAAAACTGGAAATAATGAAAAGTGAGCTCCTAGTTAGTTGCTAATACGAGTTAAATTACAAAATATCAGTTACAGGGCCGTTTAAGTAATGAATTCGGAGAGAGAGAGAGAGAGAGAGAGAGAGAAAAGGAGACCCTGGGAGTGGGACGTCTAAGTAGTCTTAACAGCAACCAAATAATATCTTAATTACAAGCATCGCCTTGTAAGAAAGAAAATTAAAAACAAACAGTAGTAAAACCTCAAAAGAGAATAATTTCCGGAATCTCTTCATAACTATATTTGTCACCAATAACACACTTCCTAACTAAAATAATCCAAAAGAACGACAGTCCCTTTGAAGCGACATGAAAAAACCCATATCTATGGGAAAAGTCCGCCTTTGATAATAAATTACACAAGTTTGAGTCTTACTCTCCAAAAACACAGTCTAAATTCGTGTAAGCAAATGCTAATTTTAGTTTACAAAAAGAAATCTGTCACTTTTTCTTTGAAAGTCGACGACTTTTGATAGAATGAATGGAAACTAAGATTGTTGAATTTGGATAAGAAAATAGTTTTTATGGTGCCAAATAAATGTTTTATGTTAATAAGGTAGGTTTAGCTTATGATTATAGTAATGGTATGGAAGTCGGGTTTTAATGCTTCTGTAACATATGGTAAATAGTTTTAGATTTTTTATGATGACAGTGTAACTATGTCTAATAAGGTATTTGCGTAGAACCATTAAAACTTAAAGGTCAGTCAGTAACCACTATCTTTTTTTAAGATTATTCACTAATCCTCAGATTATTAAGAAGCCTGATATACTCAATATGTCTAGTAGGTATAGAAGTCATTAGTAGAGGAGTCGTGGGCTGTCATTAAGCTTTGAATTCCTTGACAATTCAAAAGTGCCTGTAAATGGTTCAATTGAAATTGCTTTAAACATTGACTTGACTTAACAAATGAACAACATAGAATCTACTTTTAGTTGGACACTAATAACTATTCATCAAACTCATATCCACATTTCGAAATTCCAAGACATATCCTCAACACATAAGTATTCGGATCTTTAAAAACGTCATCGAATATTGTTACAGAAATGAATAGAGTTGTCTCAATATTAGTAAAATTATCAGAAAATTTTAATGAAGACTATTTTTAACCGACTTCAAAAAAAAGGAGGTTATCAGTTCGACCCGTATGTATGTTTGTATGTATTTATGTATGTATGTATGTTTGGCCGCGATTATCTCCCGTTTGGCTGAACCGATTTTGATGCGGTTCTCAGAAAAGTGTTTGTTACATTCTGGAGAAGGTTTTAGTATACAACAAACCCAAATTTATTTAGCGCTTTTTGAAAAAAAAGCAACAAAAACCGAGAAGACGTTTTCGTTTCTTCCATCTTTCCATCTTTGGAGAACTTTCAATCTATGTTTTAACTGTGTCGCCGTTCCTTAATGGATTTGGGTGATAATGAGGCACTGAAAAGTGGAAAATAAAAACTTTTTTGAAAAAAGAGAACCGCCTTCAAAATAACTAAAAAGTGATAGGTAAATAACTTTAGCACAGAACACACATGACTTTAGTTTCGGATGTCGGTGGCTTTGTAAAGTAGTGTAGTAGTAAAGTCATGTGTGTTCTGTGTTAAAGTTATTTATTACTTTTTAGTTTTATTTGAAGGTGGTTCTCTTTTTTCACAAAAGTTTTTTCTAATTAAAAAATGTAAATAGTTACAACCTTTTTTTAAAGCTTAACTAACAAGAATTACTCAGCACTTCAAAATTATTAAAAAGGAATAACCAATCACAGATGCAAAATAAACATTTAGCGTCTGTCAAATCGATCTTCGTAAAATGAGCAGAGCATACCTACTTAGACGTTTACGACGTTTCTGTACCAAACACGTCCCTCACATAACCTTTAATACATAATTAGCTTATCTTCTGCAGAGTAAACATTTCTCTAAGCACAGCACCTCATTGCGAGCTAATTTTAGCATCATCTTCGCCACATTGTAGTTATGTTCCGTAAGAACATAAGCTGAGCAATTCCACTTGGTTCCGCGGTTGCGGGAAGAAAATTAGCAGTTAATGGCACTTACATTTGTGGGTAGTTTGGGAAATTAATAACGGGTAACCTATGTGGCTTAGGTACTTTTGTAGATTAGGATTAAATAAAGTATGCAAGACGGTTTCTAAACAATGTGCTATGCTAAGGTTTACGTTTTTGATTGTTAAGAACTAGACGTAGTTTCTGTTCAGGTCAATAAAAAATTAGATTAAGGATTAAAAAAAAAAGATCACGACGTCCCAAAAATGACAGACAGTCTTGCTAGTTTCATAAACTCTAAAATCACCCAGACACTGATTTAGAAAAACACTCCTAAATAAATAACATCAGTGTCATAACTTTTTACCGTTAATAAGTTTGATAAAAATCTACTGTAAGACAAAATAAGTGCAAGATACAAAAATAAAAGATTTTGGTGTAAAAAAATATTTTACAATCAACACGACTCCACAGTTTCTCACTGTCGACACATGGCGAGCACATGTCTTCAAAAAGCGGGCTACATTTCAGGAAACATGAATGAAACATTAATAGTTTCCTACTTAATACTAGCATAATAGTATTACAATTTTAAATCGCAACGTGATTCATTGGCTCTTTCGAGGAAATTCTTTTCATAGTTTTTCCTTTTAAGAATCCGATGTGAATTCGTTAGTTTACATGACGTGGTTTCTGATTAAGATGATCAACGATTTAGTCTCTATTTTTATCCAACAAGCAATGGAGCGTAGCATATTAGGTGTCAAGCAAATAGATCGCGTAAAGGAAGATCCACATAATTATGAACATTTGCCCGAACCGTTGTATCCGTATCATAGTATCATTTGACGTACTGTAATCAAGCTCCGTATCCAACCCGTCGTATCCTCAAGAAAAAGTATAGGCAAACCGTACCTACCGTATCCGTAACTTCATTGATGATCGGACAAAAAACCGACTCGAAATGGAACGGGCCGTTTCGCGCTGTGTATTAGGGCGGTGTATCATGATCGCGTATCATCACCCGTCGAGATAGGCGATTATGCTAAGCGTCGGCGATTCGGATACGGTGATCGAATCGGGCAAATTATCATATGTGGATCCGCCTTTAGAAATACCACTCTGCGCTCCGTAAGTCAACTTGCACAAGAAAATACAGCCAGGCTGAAGTGGTAGTGGGCTGGCCATGTCGCGCGAAAAAACCTGGAGAGATTATTATTATTTATTAATCAACGAAGTCACATGAGCTCGTCGATGGGCAAAGATCGTCACTGACTGGACTCCTGAAGGATGACATCCCCGCCAAGGCCTACCGTGGCGTAGGTGGTGTGACGATCAACAAATGTGGGCAGAGATCGCACAAGATCGGGAAGTTTGGAAGGAGAAAGGGGAGGTCTGACACAAAAATAGGCTAATAAAAATAAACAAGCAACTATCATGACAGGTGTATCAATCAATATCAATCGTGTAGCAAATATAGAACACTATACAATACTTTATTATGGTTATACATTAATACAAGCGTGTTTTATAAGACATATTTTACAACTAGCACTTTTCCCGCGACATCGTTGGCGTGATTTTTCTTAAGGGTTTCTATTTTTTTGATAATAAAATATAGCCTTTAGCACTAAGTGACAACGTAGCTTTCAATTGGCGAAAGAATTTTCAGAATGGGACCAGTAGTTCTGGAGTTTAGCGCGTTCAAACAAACAAACAAATTCTTCAGCTTAATTATATTAGTATTATAGATGTGAATTAAACTCAGATGTTGTGAACATAAAAGCTAATAACTAAGGTTATCTTTAATTACTTGAAGATGAAGTTTATCAAGAGAACTTTCACGAGAGCGAGGTGCATACAAAAGTAGATAAGTTTTATTATATCGGTCAATAAAAGTAAATGAATACGATTAAATTTTATACAGGTTAAGAGCACTAATATGCTTGTGGGTTAGTCAGTTTTTTTCCCCAATTAGAAATTAAGTTATTTATCGAGAACTATCGAATCACAAGCCTAGATATCCTATCTACTACATTTCATCGAATTTAATGACTTATTCAGAAGACTGTAGGCTGCCAGTACTTCAGGACACGGCCCACATTATACGTCACTTCCTTTGGAGCACAAATCGCTGGTAGCTTGAACCCTGTTCCCGATAGAGCTGGCTTACTACTTTTATACATTTTTAAATATGTTTAATTTTGGACCAATATGAAAAAGTTTCGTAATGGTCCAAAATAAAAAATATTTAAACTTGCAAGAAAAATAAAATAAACGATACTTATCAAAGTAAGTATGACTATATTCTATGGCTGACCAGTGGAAAATAAACGCAAACGCATACCATTACGACCTTCTCAAAAAAAAAGTAAGAGATACCGTTTTTAATTAAATGAATGGTGTTTCCTAAGAGATATCTGGCGTTATCTTTATCTTTGAGATTAGACGCACTTACGCGTACATGGGACCGTCATTACCAGTGATAAGGAGATAATATATTACTGATATATCGAGAGGTGTAGGCAGTATTCTGTGAATACTGATTTCGTGGTGCAATTGAAAATTCCTAGATTATATATTTTTCTTTATCTACATGAGTAATTTCTCTTGTATCGCGTTACAAACATATAAACTCGCTTACGAAAACTTGTGTACAAATAACCAGACCTAGAATAACTTCATGTACAGACGCCAAGTACATCAAGTCATACCAAACTGTCAAATTTTCCCAATTGAATATGAACCTTAACCTGTTGTCATAAAGTTGAAAATCTATCAAAGAAATTTCACAGATTGTTGTAGCTTGATGCGCTGGCCTCTGCACCTAAGCCATAAAAAAATTTTTTTCGTGCGGGTATTGTATCTAACTGCCATACTCAGAGACGTCACTTAATAATAATGAATCATTAACTTTAATTGACCAACATAATTTGGCACATGTCAACTATGTACTAATATTTTTGACTAACAGCGTTCCAATTTATGTTGGTCGATTAAAGTTAATGATTGATTATTATTAAGTGACGTCCCTGAGTACCACAGTAAGACACGCAGCGCAGTACCTAAGCAATCGCTCAGCCACTATGCCAATCGTGCCGGTAACTACAACTACAAGGGGATCACGATACGCCAAAAAATGAAAGTACTGATAATACCTAGTTCATAAGAATATTTTGAAACTATTAAATAAATCCTACCACCGAAAAAAAAAAAATTCGAACATAGTAAAGAGCATTATATAAATGTAACCAAAATAGAACATCATTTGAAATATTGGTAACCTGTGAGAAGAGCGGCAGCTTTTGGCGCCATAATTTAATATTATTAATACTCAAAAAATTACACCGAATTACGTATTATTGTCATCGCCACCTTGTACATACTATTGATGCCAAATAAATATCTTTTATCGAACATGACAAAAAAGAATGCAACCAGTAAAAAACATTTAAAACCATTTACTTACGACTTACAATCTTAATCGAAACTACATTAATTAAAATAGTATTGACGTAAACTTACAAAATGTCACTTTAATACTTGGCAACACTGCCCTCTATAATTTATGGCCGCTGTCATAATTAATCTGTGGTTACATCACGCGACATTTTAATAATTTTCACTTGCGACCTTTACGAAAAGAGTTTTTAATTTTTGATACCTGTGGATTTTGGTCTTTAAATGCTACATTACTTATTTATTACTGTTTAATGAATCATGGGGCAAAACATATATGATAATGTATGAAGGTGGTAATGTGATGCGTAATTTTATTTATTGTGTTTACAGATTTCATGATGCGTTGGCATACAAGATAAGTTTCTTTGTATACTTAAAAGCAATAATAATAATTTGTGGGGACCATCTGACCCCAAACTAGGGAGACCCTGTACTATGGCTGATATACATACACAAATATATATATATTTTTTTTGTAAATACATACATATATAGATAAACAACACCCAGACACAAGGCAAACACAAGTGCTCATCACACAAATGTTTACCCTGGGCGCAGTGGCTGAGCGATCGACTGCTGCGCAACACGCTGCGCAGCAGTCGATCGCTCAGCCACTGCGCCAACCGTGTCGTCAATGTAGGCAATGTAGGACATATATGTGTACAGTGCAAATCATATAGGTTCGAGATTTACTATACTCCATTTATTGCAGCATAAGACAGCCAGCAGGAAAATAATAGTAATAATAGTTATAAGGTTCTTGCTGAAATAACTGAATTTCAGTGATATGTATTCATGTAAATGGCTAATAATTTATTGTTTCTTATTTATCGTGAAATAATGAAGTTTATTCATTATCTGAATACCAGTGTTTTACATGAATTAATGAATGATACCTTTATTTGCTAGAATCTAGGATGTTCATCAGGTGTAGACATGGAGCATGGATGGCATGGAGTGGCTGCCTATCTGACCTCCACAACGGCACAACCCAGTTAGTTACTGGGTAACACGATACACATACACCTTGGCAAGACAGGTTGTCAGACTAACTGGCTTCTGACCAACCATAACGACTTTGTACTGGATTTGAATTGTGTGTGAAGAACTACGAAAGACAGCCGGGACCAAACAGGCTTTACGTGTTCTCCGAGGCACGGAGGGGTTTCGGTATAAAATGAACGGCCAGCCATCCACGGACAGACCTTGGCAAGAGAACGACAGCGTTATATCGACTTTGTCTAACGATATAATGAATGGAATATAGGCTACCTAGCCTTCTTGCAAAATTTAATCTCGACTGAACGGAGTAAATGGTTTCTCCACTTGCTAATATTTCTATGGGCACATGCCATGTTATCTCTGCACCACCCTTGGTTGACTGGTAGAGAGTGCCTATGGCATTATTGAGTCCGCCTTTGTACCTTTGGGCATGAAGTGTAAATAAATAAATATCCGACACTTATTTCTCCATCATCATACAAACTAATTTGTAAAAGTTATTGCCTACATATCTACTTACTACAAGAGCACAGACTGTCCAGTGTCCGCACACGTTTTGTGTGAGTGTAGGTAACCATTGTTTGGGCTGAGCTAAGTCAATTACAGCTGGGTAACACTAGGCATACTGCTGCGTTCCAGAGAGGCAGCGTTGGGAATGTCACTTCTTTACGTAGTCTATACTAATATTATAAAGAGGAAAACTTTGTTTGATTGTAATGAATAGGCTCAAAAACTACTCGACCGATTTTAAAAATTCTTTCACCATTCGAAAGCTACATTATCCACGAGTAACATAGGCTATATTTTATTTTGGAGAAAAATAGGGTTCCGTAAGATATTTGGGATTTTGGCCACAAGGTGTAAAAAATCAACCAGAAAAGTTACTTATTTTGCGTACGCTACCTAAACTATAAAAGATAGAACCATAAAATGTTCTAATTAATTGTTGATCTTATAAATATCTACAAAAAAGTCTGCGACACACTATATCTATCTATGTCGAGTGAGGCACATCAGCCATTTTTTTATTTAAAAATCTTAAAGGGGACTGTCCAATTTGTACAGGGCTTTGGCCATCCTTAAACAAACAGTTCAACTAATAATATGTGACAGATTTAATAGCTCATATCAGTAAGAATGAGGATATGAACTTAGTTTTGTATCAAGATGTACATTTAGATATTTTTTTAACATTTAATTGAAACAGGTTATGTATGAAATAAAACTTGTTTTTTTTTTTAACAATTGCGTTGTCACTTGATTCGTCATCAGATCACCGGGTTCATCGCAAATACAAGGTTCGGGGTCCATAGAAGTGCCAGGGTCGTCAAGAAGGGAAGAATCGGAATTCATAATAAAAAAAAACCAAGATAGCTGCTATAAAACTCACAAAAACAACACTCACGACGCAAAGAAACAAAGCAAAAGATAATATTGTCATTGATTTGGACCATTGACACAACATTTTTTTTAAGCATCGTGTTGCCATATAAAAATCAATTATATATCGATTCATTTGAAATCGATCAAAACGTTCTCAAGAAATAATGTTTAAAACGCTAGTTTATCATTTTTTATGCCCTAAATCCTTTATATCGTTTATTAGCATTTGTAATTGTGATTTAACGAAAACTGTGTTAAATACAGTGGAGAGATTGTACTGTATTTTAAATCGATTTGAATTTGTTGTTTTATGGAATTTTGGTTTGGCAACGCTGATACCAAATCTAGAGCCGATTCATGTGTAGCATCAAACCAGATACTAAAAAAATAAGTTTTTATTACAGTGCTAATTGACACAAAGTTATTTGCATCAGATAATTACTAAAATTGAATTAAAATTAATGGTAAATTACTTTTTTGGATGGCATAGTGTTTAAAAATGGCCAAGTCTAGACAATGCCCTTTTTTTTGGACTACATTTAAACGCGATTATTTTAGTCATGCTATTAATCCTTATCAAAATAAATTATTTCATCACTAAGTACAGTTTATGTAGATAATATTTGGTCTTTGAATGATTAAAATTGAACGTTTGGTTTTGAAGTTATGGCGAAATTAAAATATTACGATTTCTTAATGAATAAACTCAAAAACTACCGGTCCGATTTAAAAAATTCTTTCACCAATCGAAAGCTACATTATCGCTGAGTAACATAATTAAGGCTATATTGTAACGCGGACGAAGTCGCGGGGAAATTGCTAGTATTAACTAAAAGTTAAATGATACTTTGGAGCTTGGTCTCAATCCCAATCATAACCTGTTAAATTCCGCACTTTGTACTTAAAACCCAAATGACAAAACCAAGTCACTTAACCTAAAACATTTTGAAAAATTAACTTCCCGAACCGATAATCAGTCATCGTTTGGCGCCGTCACGTCCTATCCACCGCTAATTCGCGCCAAACCTTCCTGTCATTTATTGACGTCAAAACAAACGCCCGACGTTCGAGGAAATAAAAATTAAAAGTCCCCACAGCTAAGAATGTCTCCACCAATGAGAGCGGCATAAATAATCAGCGAGAGTACGTCTCGGCAAATTACCCAGAACGGGCGGGTTGGAAATTGATGGCAACACTGAAATAAGTGCGCCGTGTCAACTATGTTGGCTGTCGGCGCGCTTGCCTTTGCCTTATTTTTTTTTTCGTCTGTAATGATTCGAGTGGCGCGTTCTAAATTGGTTCTATTGTAATTATGGCCGGCATTTTATTTACGGTCGGTTGTTTGTCCTTTTTTTGAGGTTATGTCTCGTTGGCCGGACTGGGGATTGGAGAAATTGTGTCGACTGCTTGTACTTTGAGAGTAGTGCTCGATAAGGAAAATAAAATTGGTGTTTTCTTGCTCCAGATTCAAGATGACAAAGCTTCTTCGTTTGGGGGTGTTGGCAGTTTCTAACTCCATATTTTTTTGGGTCCACTTATTGGTCACTTAGGACTTAAGTCACTAGATACTTTTGTCAAATAAAACGACCTTAAAGGAGAGAGTTCTCGATGGTTAAGAGGATAGGACAATTTTAGTAGATTTTAACAACGTAAATAATAAAAATTGCTGACGTAATCACCATCCGAGACCCCCTTCTTTTTTTGGTGCGCAGTGGAAATCCTGATAGACTTCCTCCATCCTGATCCACCTCTGCCTATGGTCGGGGATGCGGGATTCGCATAAGCATTCACCGCCCTGGTCCTTTGGTTCTTACGTAATAATTAAGGCTTCTCATTTATGGGATTGAGGATTCGGCTCCAGGCAAGAACCATGTGACTTTTTTAATGCATATGTACTTTCTAAGTTTATCTTGGACATCATTGACGGAAAAAATTGTGAGGAAACCTGAACTTATAATTAGCATAAGTCAGAAATCGCCAATCGAAATAGAGCAAACGTGGCGATCAATGTTCGTGCTTTCGCCCTTGCACAGCAATAGGACAATAATAGCACACTTGCGACACTCCATACAAACGAAACGATTTAATTACCAACACTACTACCAAAATAACAAACTGTACAAATACGTGAGTGTGTGTGCATGTCTAAGCGCCTCTTGAAGTAAAAGCAGCTTCTAAAGCTCGTTCGACGCGGGAAGAGGTGACGAAGAGGCTGTGTTTCGGAGGGAGGCGGGGCGTGTCACTACTGTACTGTAGTACTAATATTTATACAGTGAAAATAGGCTGGTATTATTCTTAATTAAAAGGAAAAGATTATTCACATTCTGGAAGAGAAAGTAGCTACATACGACGAAAATAAATCCATCGATATTCCAATATTAATTCACGCCACTGGACATTTCCGCTCTGCAGACTTTTCCAATGTTTCACAAAGTACCTACAGTCCTTTCTTCTGTATGATTGGACATATTCATTATTATTTAAATAGCTACGTCCATTACACTGGAAAATTGTATTGGGTATGAAAGCGTAAAGATGGTGGTCAAATGGAGAAGACAAGAGTGGTGATCACACTGGTGGTTGGTGGTGTCAAGAAGCTCCGTAATAGGGTATTTTACCAAAAAAATCTAATTAGTCCGTCAGTAAGATTATCGAAAAACATTGGATACGTATATTTGTTTTATCAAATCAATAAAAACTGACGAAGATAAAACGCATAAAAGATCATGAGTGGGGGTTTGTGACGTCACTTCGCCAGTAAAAGTGTACTGACATAGTGATGTCACACGAGTTTTCGACGCACTATATCGTCTTAATTTTTTGTTTACGTGAAAAAATTAAAAAAAAAACACGTGTCCAATATTTTTTGTAAATCTATCTGACGGACTAATTTTTTTATTTGGTAAAATATCCTATTGTGAACGAAACTATCGAATATCCGAAACTGTAACCGAATCTGATATAAAAGATTCGAATAATTTCAGGCTTTCGCCAGTACGAGGCACACACCCGTGCGTGCGTCTCTTGCATTGTTTTTTGATTAAATCCGTGACTTTTCAATTTCATTACCTTCTCCCAACCATGTCGGCTTCCAGTCTAAACGGATACGGCTGAATACTATACCCTGTTCACAATAAGATTAGACATAAACACAAACCTTTTTAACAGTCCCTTCAACCGATTTTGACTTCTATTCCGTAGACTTAAGGATGACATTAGAGGCAAAAAAGTGGTTACAACAACAACTGTTTACTGCAGTTGCCATTTGTCATGCTACCAACGCAATATAAGTCAAAATTGGTTGAACGGACTGTAAAAAAGGTTTGAGTAAATGTCTAATCTTATTGTGAACAGGGTATAGTGTTTTAATTGGAGTGACTGCCTGCTTGACCTTCACAAGCCAGTTACTGGGTAACACGATACCTTTGGCAAGACTGGTTGGTAGACTTTCTGGCTTCTGGATATTCATATCGACTGTCAAAGATCTACGAATGACACCTTTGTGCTTTCCGCGTCACGAAGGTGTGTTGGTCTGTAGTGGATGCTCGCCCATCACCAAGACACGAGTGAACCGGTTCTCACTCGTGTCCTAAAGATACCCCGACTTACTTACTTATCGGGGAACAGAGAGGCGGGCAGTGGATTTCCTTTACTGCACTACTTTAATGTATTGGTGTTTAGTTTTACTAAGATTAAATGATTCAGTAACAGCCATATTGAATATAACCTTCATAAATATGTTCTTGCTGTTCAAGCTGAAATATCCCTTAGGAATAAATATCAAGTTACAAATTAATCTCGTACTATGTTTTACAAATTAGATAAAAACCCATTTTAGGCACGGCCCCAAGGGGGTGCCATGTCTGAAAATTTCAGTTGCGTTCAAGAGTAACGGGTGAAAAAACTCTGTCAAGATCTCGTGTCCCTAAGGCAGTTTGGATCTTTAGTATTAATAATATACCAGATATTTTTTAGCTTTTAGGTAAGTTGGAAAATGTATCTTACTCATGACGGTGTATTCAAGACCAGCTTTTGCCCGCGACTGCGTCCGTGGTCATTTTCCTATGGACTTTTTTAATAATACCCCTCAGATTATGAAACAAAAGGCAGATAGACCGCGCGGAACACTGAGAGTGAAGCCAAAAAAGGAAATACAAATTCAAATGCAAATATCTACAATCTCGTGATTGTATTCCCTTTTGAATTTGTATTTGCTTTTTTGGCTTCACTCTCAGTGTTCCGCGCGGTCTATCTATCTGCCTTTTGTTTCATAATCTGAGTACCTAATACCCCAAAATGAAAATTATTTCATTAATACAAAACTAGCTTCCTATATGTGAAACAATTTTCAGAATCGGATTTGTAGATCCGGAGATTAGTATTCAAACACAAAAACAAACGACCTCTTCAGGTTTATAATATTACTAACTACCCGCCCCAGCTTCGCACGGGTACAATGTAAATCATACTATACATAATATAAACCTTCCTCTTGAATCACTATCTATTGCTAAAAACTGAATTAAAATCCGTTGTGTAGTTTAAAAGCTCAGAATGAAAAGGGAGTCGGTGAAAGCATGACGTTGGACAGGACGGAATGGAATAAGAAAACATGTTGCGCCGTCCCCAAGTAATTTGGGATTAGGGTAGGAAGAAGAAGAAGTTTAAAAGATCTATGCGCACAGACAGCGCGATCGACTTTGTTTTATACTATGTAAAGATAAATATTTAGTATAGATCGCAAATGGCAACAGTGCTGTATCTATAGACAGCCTCCTTATAAAAGCACCCTGTGACTATTCATAGCGTGCTTTCATAAGGAATATTAATAACAAAATATAGAAATGATGAGTGAGTGAGATGAGTATACTAAAATACTTCCAAAGGCTTCTCTCTGCACAGAAAAGCCATAACAGTTTTTTATCCAAATATTCGTTAAAACAGCAAAACCAAAACACCCAGTAAACCATACTTTACTTCTTAATTACAAACGACTTACAAACTTCTAATTTAAGAACCTCTTTAAACCCAAACACACAAAACCATTCATAAATTCAAATTCACATTGACATCCCTAAACCGGATAGATCCAGTTTGCAACGGAAAAAACCGCCCCTCGCCAGTTTTGACATAAATAAGGGCATGTAAGCCAGTTATTAAGTTAAAGTAAATAACTTGAACTGTCCCTAGGAAGTCTTAAGGCCAAGATGATAATAAATTCTGGTCCCAGCAGTGGTAATGAATCAATTGGACAAAGAAGGTAGAGTGGCTTTGGTAGTAGTAAAATTTGTAATAGGCAATTTGTGATAGAGATGTTACAGAAAAGGGTTCGGGGTGATATTTATTGTGTTCGGCTTTGGAGAAAGGTTTTTTTTTAAGAAGAAGTAGCCAGAAAATGTTTACGAGCGTGCAGTTTGGTTAATTAGTGAAACGTGTTTGAATTAGTAAGAGTAGCACGAAAATCAATGAACGAATTTATTTTACGTTTAGTTTCAATAATTTTCCATTTTTTTTATTAAAGTTCAAGTCCTGTTTTTTTAATAGCATAAAGAAGTATGTCGTCAAATCTTTACAATAAAGAAACTTATTCTCACATTCCCAGACATTTAAAACAAAACGAAACTACAATCGCATATTTCCCCCAAACAGATTGATTATTTCTCAAGTTTAAGTAAAACAAACAAAAAAAGAACATACAGCACTCCAACTCCACTCCATTCGTTTCTGTCCTTTTAAACTGCATTTTAAACTCTAAGGATTTATTTTAAAGTTATTTCCATAAACGTTCCACTCGACAACCCTATTTAGTCCAAAGTGCCTTCAATTTTAAACCTTAACCCCTTGTCATAAGGACCAAAAATAAGATTAATGTAACATTCAATAAGTTTGTGTAAATTCACGAAGTACGTTAACTATATTTTCATGTATCATTAATATTAAAAGTTCCTGTGTACGTGTGTATTTCAATTTTAAGTTGGCAACACCACGTGTTAACGGAGAGGTTTGGGTCATTAGGCTCTATTACAGTTTCTTTTCACAATAAATGTACGCATTAGACTTTTTTTAATAAGTTTTAATGAATAAAACGCCATGACTTGTTTTATTTTATTTCAAACCAAATATAAACTCTTGTTCTTGGTTCGTGAAGTTTAGAAAATTTTAATTGGACTTTTCTCGTTTTGCACTGAATTTAACAAACAAACAACATAAAGCAAATACAACTATTATTGCTAATTGGCATATGATTTCTCTTCAAATAACTATGTTTCGGGCCTTGATTAAATAGCTAACTATATATACTTAGTAAATACATAATTATAGAAAAAATATAACGTTTTTTGACATTCTTGGGAATTTATACAAGAAGATTTCCTCATTCCCAATAAGACGTATCGGTTTACACTTACAGGCACGTGTTAGGTTTCTGTTCAATAGCTTATTCAATCTGGCAACATTCCGCAACATTGATTTTCGTTGAAATTATATTATGTCCTTAAGTCATTGCCAATAGGAAATTCTCATGAATTGATATGTAAGCTTTCAGTATGGACTTTTGGAAATTCTACATAAGGCGTCTGTCCCACAGCCGACGATTAGCGAATAGAGCTAGAAACTAAAAGCGTTGGCGAGAAGCGAGTGTGTTGTTTCGATAGTTTTGTCGCTGGGCGAATGTTCTGGCCGTTCGACGACAATCGCTGAACGAGTTTTTCGATATATCTTGAATTCTTATGTCATTGGTGGAAATTCTGATGAACTAATATGTACAACCCGGGCGCAATAACTTGACACCTAGCTCAAATGACGTTTGTTTATAGTACTGAGTGCAAAAAAGAAACGTAAACATATGCATACATGTAGCGCCCCCAGAGCAGGTTTTTTTAATTTTTCTGGTCAGACTTTATTAAATTTTATCTAAAATAACAATTTCCATTGTAAATTTAGTTCCATTGAAAGGTTCGAGCCAGGTGTCAAGTTATTGCGCCCGGGTTGTACCTAAGCTTCCGGCAAGGACTTTTTGCAAACAGTACTTAAGGCATTTGTGTCACCGCCGAAAATTAGCGATTAGAGCTAGAAAGTAGAAGATTTGGCGAGCAGCGAGAAGCGAGTGTGTAGTTCGATAGTTTTGTATCTGGGCGAGTATTCAAAGAGCCTAGTGGGAAGTTTTTATTCGAACTCGATCGCTTTAACGTTACCTCCAATTTGTATTGAAACTGGAACATCGCAGTCTAGTGGCAACAATAGGAAACACAATTATTCCATACAAATTGACATAAGCGATAGTTTAGGCCCCCTGACCGCCAAGTGAGCATCGCTGAGCGAGGTTTTTCTTTGATAGAACCTCTCGCTGCGACAAACTAGTCAAGAGTGTTCTCGCTGGTAGTGTGATCTGTAAGCAATCCACTTACAGAAAGAACAGTAAAAACGGAAACCTATTACTAAGACTTCGCTGTCTGTCCGTCCGTCTGTCTGTCACCAGGCTGTATCTCAAGAACCGCTATAGCGCACTATTTAAATGTTTAAGATCTTTTTTATATATATACCTATGATTAACAAACAAATAAACTATTCTATTCTATTCTATTCTACAGCTGCAGGAGGCTACATTATTATTATTATTATTATTATTATTACACAGTTGAAATTTTCACAAATTATGTATTTCTGTTGCTGCTATAACAACAAATAGTAAAAACAGAATAAAATAAATATTTAAGGGGGGCTCCCATACAACAAACTTGATTTATTGCCGTTTTTTTTGCTCGATGTCTAATGTTATATAGATAATGGTACGGAACCCTTCGTGCGCGTGTCCGACTCGCACTTGGCCAGTTTTTATTGACACGGGATCTACATATCTTTACGTACGTTTCCTGAGCGAGAAAATAGTTCGTTTCTCATCGACGGTGGGACAGTAGCCTAATATTTCCATGGCTCCCGGTTTCTGGAAATTTGTGATCGTAAATCTACGATTGGTTTAGCAAAATAAGACAGACTACCAATCATAAGTTCAAAGAGATTTGATAGACAATAGTTTGAGTTGTTCTCTGAAACAAGTAATTCAATCTCCTGTGTACACTGTTTAATCAAAAATTCGGCATTTTCCTTTTCGCCATCGTAATAATTATGGCTATAAATAACACAGATGAACAAAAAAAATTAAATCTCATTCAAACTCTTCCATTCCGATGAGCGTTCTATTTTTAAATCGTTTAACTGGCAACTGTCAAACTCTATGACAGATGGCGCCGTGCACGAGTATGAGGGTGTTCACACCGATGCAGAAGTAATAATTACAGATGCGACGCCGACGGTAGAAAACCGACGTTTTGTTAAGTTTTATTATGAAAGCGCAAAATAGTAACAGCCAGTGGCGTGCCTAGGGGTCAAAGTTAAGGCAAGCCCGACTGATTTAAGAATAAAAACACGATAAATATTCAAAACCTATTTAGACGTAGGTATTATATTTTTGTGCTTTTCTTGTTTTTTTTTTAATTTTCTCGCGTTATTGATTGCAAGCCAGGCTTTTCGGCTTTAATGGAAAGCACGCCACTGGTAACAGCAGTGCTATTCTGTTACAATCTCCCTCGGTGAACACCTAGGTGAAGTGAGCTATCATCCGTCAGTCTGCTTTGTCAATCCTTAGCTACGGGACAGATGACAGCTCACTTCACCTAGGTGTTCACCGAGGGAGATTGTAACAGAATAGACATACAGATTTACATCATTAACACACTAGGTACGTCACCTATTAGGGGGCAAGCCGAGCCGCGAAAAAGCCAAATCACACTCGCTCGACCAGATCGAACCCAAAAGTTCAGGCATCTATCTCATTTTATCGCATTTCAGAGAAAACCAGCCATAAAGAAAATACTTGTTGTTGAAGATTACATTTCACAGACGAGTCGCAAAATAACGCAGAAACTCAGTTGGCGTGTCGACTCGTCACCAACTCGTGACCCTGAGCAAGCCAGTTTTCTGTAAGTACCTACATTTCTAAGTCCAGGGATTTGCGGCCGCCACGCCGCCCGAACATATCCGAGATTAACCGAACAGGCACGTTTTGCCTATTACAAACGGTAACCGTTTTAAATATGGCGGCGGCAGTTTGACGTTTCATGTTTTTTTTATTATCTGTACGCAATGGCGTATCGTTTTGCTGTAGATAGTTTTATTTTTAGTCAGGTTTAATGGGGATTTATTATGACAACAGAAAGCTGGGCTGACTATTAAGAAAGAAAATATGAAATACTTAGCTGCTTATAATTTTAGCATAACCATATAAAACAGTTGCTTTACTAACTGGTTTTACGTCAAGCGAGTTCCATACCAGACCTAGACAGCCTCCTTCTGTAAAACATTCGTGGCGGATATTTAATCGCCAAATAATCGTTTACGAGATATGATTTTTACAACTGTAACATCTTGTATTTAAAAGACTAATTAATTTGATATTCAGTGCCATTCTTTAAACATCTCATTCGTGTTATCTCCAAGTTACTAATCAGTTGACCACGACCTTACCTAACTATAAAAAAATAAACTACTAACCTGAATTCTTTAAAATCCTTCGTTAATTAAAGTTTCAAGACAATAAGCCAGTAGATTCGTATCAAATGTCAATGATATCTTCATTCTAATTAATGGAAGGGTCGCGGACGTCATGTGTCATCACTGGCGACAGATATACGGACATTTTGAAATGGAACGGGTTGTGAATAGGGTGGCAAAGTGCTGCGAGTCCTACGAGACTGTCCCTCTAAAATAAGCGTCTTTTATAAGGCGTATTCATGTGTCTGACCACTAGGTACCCGCAACAAAGCCTGCGTAAGATAGTCGTCACGCATGAAAAACTTTCCAGCTAATTCTCAATCTTAGCTCTTAATCATGAAAAAAGTTTTAGTTTTATTAATTTGAAGGAAAAAAATATCAGACACGGCACGGAAAACACGTGCACACGACTATAAAGGATCGGGTTAAATTGCATGCTAAAGAGAAAACCTGTATTCAGCGGGATGGTGGAGGCTGTATAACATTTAAAGTATATTTTAACAAAGTGAAACTATTTATAATGTACAATATTTACTCAAATAATAAAAAGAAAACCTATACCTATTAAACTAAAAAACTAATACAAAAGGCATCATAAAAATCCTCCACATCGCCGTCATCAGGGATTTCACTTACTTACCTACTTTTCAAGACATGGCACCTGAGCTTACAACCGGGTTTACTTATATCCGGTTATACCTACAGACAAGGTGGCTACACTACATTGCCTCGGCGCTTTTCTGATTGTCGCCATCATTGACTACCGCTTTCAGGAATTGCACTGGTTGGGAATAATGTGGGGGGCTTTTCCCAATAAAAACTTAAGACAAGTGAAGTTCTATCAAATTAATATGTCCTTACAAACGTGCCACACGTGGTCATCCTACTCCTGACGTAGACACGAACCCGCTAAACGTTTGAGGACTTAATTTATTGACTGCCGCCCGTCACACAACGGATTTATATTTAAAACTCCAAATACGGATAAGTGTGGAGTTAACTGTTGTATTTTAAATTTTACGGGGTGAGCAAAACCAGCAAAACTGTTTGTAAACGTAAGTTACTTTAAAGTAAAAAATTGTGATTAGAAGTAGGTTTGGACTTGTTGCTGTATAGGTTTAGCTGGCTTTTGTTCAATAAACGTGATATTCCTCGATGCGCACCAACTTTGAAACGCACCAAATGAAGCGCACCTAAAGTATTCCTCGAAATGCATCAATGGTCAAGATGTTTTAGAGATGGGTATTAGCTAACGGAAAATATCGATAACAAATAATGAACATTTTTTAAGAGTCCGTAAAGATTAACATGAGCTTAACTGGGTCAAGTGTACTGCAACCATTAGTGAGCATTAGTATCGCATAAGCAACTACTTCCAGTTCGACGAATTATGAGCCGCGATATCTAAGCTTGGAGTAGTGATAAAAAATATCAGTAGTCTTGATTCCTACTCGGTAAACAAAGGGAAAGCACTATTGCAGGAGCACAGGCATCACAAATGTGTTGGCATTTTGCAGAAGAGTCACATATTATGCCTCCAACAACAATCCAACGGCATCCACAACACAACAACACATCTTTGCGTCAGAAATGGATATCAAAGACCAGTGGCGTGCCTTCCATTAAAGCCAATAAGCCTGGCTTGCTATTAATAAAGGAAAACGATAAAAAAAAAAAAAAAAAAAAAAAAAACGAAAATAAAAGTATTTTCTTTTTTTGATTTGTTTTTGTTTTGTTTTTTTTTTTAATAGAGTTTGAGAATTTATCGTTTTTTTATTTTTAAATCTGTCGGGCTTGCTCTAACTTTAACCCCTGGGCACGCTACTGTCAAAGACATAAATATTGTTTACTTTATTTTATTGTATCCTTTATTTTTTATTCAATTTTGTTTTGTATTGTATAATGACATACTAAAATTCGATTGAATCAATAACTTTATAACTTGACATGGCACGACTTATACTTTATAACTTGACATGACATGATTGTAATTATTACTTTTTATTCTTGCAATTTAACTAAATATGACATGTGTATTATTGTATAAGGCACGGATATCTATGGTATATATAAGGTTTATTACTGTAAAGTGGACATCATAACGAATTCTAGACATGTATTATTATTATTTAAATTCTGATATTTCTGAAATGTTTTGTAATATGTTAGGCAAACCTTATAAAATTATGACGCAGCATGTAGGTACGCTCATAAACTCAACAGCAAACTAACTTTATTATTCGCAGTGCCCTAACAGGGTTCATGTGCAAAAACCGACAATTGAATAATTACACTCTGTCCACTGGTTTAATCGTTTTTTGACAGCTAGTTGCAGCTGTCAAAAAACGATTAAACCAGTGGACAGAGTGTGAACAATAATAAATTATGTTTTTTGTAAAAACTGATACGCATACCGGTATTATAATGTCTGTAAGAGGTCATAAATAAGATTATCCAACAAGATTAGGCAGTTTATATATTTTTAACACATTTTAAGTTAATCGGGAATAATTACATTATAAAACAGCTGTCAAAAACCAATAACCCAATGGACAGGGCATATATTGTAAAATGTGTGATGTGCAAAGCAGAGCAAATAAATAAAAAAACTTCTTCACAGGTTCCATGTTGTTGCTCCTTAAAAGTCCCAATTTGTTTCAAGAACTTAGATGCACCATCTCCGACACGCGGAGACAATATCCTGCCAATTCCAAATGCCAATTGTGCATGAGCTAAACTTATTTTAGGCTATTTATATCTCTTTCTCTTCAATAAAACAAGAAAGAGGCAGATACTAATAAGAGCTGTCAATTTAAGTTGATCTAAAATTTAATGTTCATACAATTATAGTTGTCATTTCAGAACATATTAATTTAAAACACGGTGAAGTTCAAGAAAATAATAATTTGACATCTCTAACTTAGTTCTTATCTGTCGCTGTCCTTTTCTTCAGTTGCGTGGCAGTAAGAGATGCCAATTGTCTAATTTTAGTTTGTTTGTGAACAAGGGAATCGGCGCCAATGTGAGCATGTGTTTAGAACCCCATAACAGTGCTAACATATCACGGGTGACTTGTTAATGGTAATGCACGAAGGCGAACGTAATCCGACAGCGGTGTTCAAAGTGTTTTATGATGCCCCCTTTTACCCTACTAGAATTGGTTGGCGATCTATTGTGTTTTTAGTTTTACTGCTCAGCTAAAGGTTGAAGGGAGAACAGTATTTTTGAGCAATTTTTTTGACAGGTGTCGTGTTATTAATTAAGCAATATTTCTTTTAAAAAATGTCAGAATGGTTAGTTAACTTCTGCCAGAGGCTAAAAATTGCCATCAAACGGAAGAATTATTGGTTAACAGATATTTTATTGTTCTTTTACTCCTAATCTGTTATTTTACAGTTATTATTATTACAGGATATTTTAATATTTTTTTTACCTATTCACCTTCTTTTTAAGGTTGTAATTATCGTAAACGAGCAATGTATATAGGGCGACTGGTAATTAGTGTATGATACTTAAACACGTGATTGTGTTCATGATAACAAAACAATTTTCCCAAAAAAAAAAATGTCTCGCGGGTATCAGCTGATAGTTCACAGGGATACGCGCGCGTGAATTTCATACGGCTGTTGTGTTATTGTGATAAAAGTGAACCAGTACAAAAATCATTTTTTCTTTGGGAAAGTTGTTTGTTACCATGAACACAACTACGTGTTTAAGTATCGTACACTAATTACCAGTCGCCCTGTAATAAGTAATAGTAAAAAAATAAAGCTATTTAAAAAGGCGTTTAGCTAACTACCGCGGAAACCGTACTACATACAGTAGGAAACTTGTCTTAAAAGTACTTGAAGACGGTTAAAACACCTAACTAACAATGGTCTACAATTCAGTCTCAATCTAAAACGTAAGATTACCGCTAAAATGTAACTTCAAACCCCCATCATAAAGGAATCCTTTGGGACCGAGCTAAACCACATTTCAAAAGATTCAGCCATCACAACTATCCTAAATCTGCACATTTAACCTTAATCACTGACGCCCCCAAACGAAACGCCCCTGGGGAGATTAACTTTGAAGTTTGAGCATCTTAGGCAACGCATATCGTTTCTTATAAATATGTAGGGGTCACAGAGGAGTGAACTAATGGAGTGCTAGTACAAGTCAACGGTGCGCAATAAGCCTACAATCTGCTATCGACAGACGCAAATCGGACGTCCGAACAAAAGCGGGATTTTCAGTGGCGTATCATTTTAAATTTAAAATTAAGTTATTTATTGGCACTGATTTTTTTTCTTCTTTATGGCATCTCGCAGTTCAACCTAGAGGTTGTTGACTGCTTAACCGGACAATCCTGTGGTGCCTTAAAAAGTGATTTTTAGAGCCTCCACTGACTCATCACAAGCCTAGAAATTAGTGCTCTTATGTGATCTACAAAATAACATCAAGTTTAATTGCTTAGTGGTGCCGATTCCATTGTTCACAAAATAAACTAAAATTAGGCATTTTTCATCTCTTGCTACCAGGCAGCTGAAGAAAAGAACGGCGACAGACAAGAACTAATTTAGAGATGTCAAAATAGTTTTTTCCTTGAACTTCGCAGTGTTTTTAATCAATACGTTCAGAAACGACAACTATAATTGTATGAACATTTTAGATCCAGTTAAATTGACAGCTTTTATTAATATATGTCTCTTTCTTGTTGTATTGGAGAGAAAGAGATTTAAATAGCTTAAAATTAGTTTAGATAGTGCACAACAGAATTGGCACCATTGACAAAAAATTACTTAGTAAACTACGTTTTGTATTGAGCACACTGTCGCTAGAGTCCTTTTTAAGGGGATAATATTTTGTCATTACCTCTAATTAGATTATTTTTTCACTACATAGTGGATAGCAACACAAGAGATTTGTCACTAGGGGCGCTATTGCAGTTCTTTTAAACATTACATAGATTCGGTGTTCGGTAGAAGGGTAGAAGTTGAAAAAAATTACCTCTTGTCTACAATAATTGATCAAGTTTAACACATTGGAAATTTTATCCCGTTTTTGTGTTCATACATCAAGTTCGACGCAGACGAAGTCGCGACCCGAAGCTAGTGATCTTAGAAATCAATACAAATCAAATAAAGGAGATGTTTTTGCGACAAGCACTAGAGCGACTACGCGTATTCCATTTAGTAATTACTTAGTGGATCTAAACATCCTTTTACGTTCGACGGTAGAATTCAGCTGCGTTCTCCGGGTTAATTATCTAGATAATTGTGGTGGCTTAAGGGTTAAAGCAGTATATTCTAATTATAGTCAACGTTTTAGTCCCATTACGCATTCTTGATACTTGTATAAGTGCGCTTACAACCGTTTGCGGTTCGAGTTGATTTTGCGGGTATTATTAAGGTTTACGGAATAGTAAACACTGATTAGGTTAGTCTAAGGTTGTTTGTTTCTATTTTAGTCCAAGAACCGAGAGTCGCCAGATGAAGGTCATTTGATGTTGGTTGAATTTTTAGGTGCGATGAGGTATGCATCTTTGCTAGCTCGAATGATGGGCCGGTTCTCGTGTATTAAGTACTTTACGTCAACTAGAAGCTTTAAACTTTCGACCTTGAAAGCGTCTGGCGTTGATCACGTCCCCGAAATCCTTCCAAAACGAGTGGGATGTGCCATATATGCCATATCAGAGGCCGCAGGGCTTACAAGAAGTGCAAGAAAACCCTGTGTATTGAAATATCTTGTTTCGCTAATTTTTACTCATAAGCGGCTATTGTGTAAATTTGGGAACACCACTGAAAATTCATGAATTTACTATTACTTGTTTTCTTTAGTTATACTATTTACTCTTGTAACTGCTAAATTTTCAATTAATAAAAGAATTTTGGGAAGCAAAAATGCTGAGCCTAGCGCTCAGTATTTTTGATTTGGCCACTAATGGGTTAAGTGTACCTACGTTATGTTTTGTCGAAAAAGAGTGAGTTTTTATAGTGCTCCGTACCCAAAGGGTGCCAAACGGGACCCTATTGCTTAGACTCCACTGACTGTCTGTCTTTGTCGTCTGTCACAGGGTATATCTTTGGAACCTAATAGGTCCTTGAAAGTTTCATAGCGTGCGTTTTACTATGGCCATTATAACAACAAATAAAATACTTACAGTTAAAGATGGTCCTCATAGAAAAGAAACGTGTCTATTAATGTAGTGTTAAATATTTTAAACCGTGGTACGGAACTTATCGTTTGTATCCGAAAAGCTGGCGCCTATGTGCAAATATTCGCCTTATCTGGTAAATACAAAATCGACTTCATTTCAATAAGTATAGGGTATATTTTGTATAATCCAAATAAGGCGAATATTTGCACCAATACGCAGAGTTGAAATACCAGCATAAGGAGAACAACATAGGCAGTTCATTTTTATACCCTTGAATGACCATAGTAAACTGTAATTGGGTCAGTGCAGTTAACTAGGTAACCACTTTTACTTCTTGAACTTATTCTAACCCTTTATTACTAGGCCTACGCCTGTAAATGGTGTGTAAATTTACAATCATACTATAAAATAATATGTCATTAACTGTGGTAGCAAAACACACTCGAAAGATTGACCAAAACAAATTAAATCTCTTGTAGATATCGGTTACATTCATAAAACTTTTAAATATGAAGTTACAAAAGTTGACGAATACTTCTTAAAATAAATTATTAAAAAAAAATCCGGAAGGTGGCTTTGGCCCTTCAATGATTCTAAGAAAACAAAACTGACCAGAACTAAAACAAAAACTTTCAACCTGCAATTTCCATACTTATGAGCTCAACTGTCCAATTAACAGACACAATAGTTAAACAATTGACGCGAATCTCCTGGAGATTTCGTTACGAATAAGAGGATATCTTTAATCATCATAATCTGCCTAGCCTTTTCCCAAGTATATTGGGGTCGGCTTCCAGTCTAACCGATCGCAGCTGAATACCAGTGTTTTACATGGAGCGACTGCCTATCGGACCTTCACTACCCAGTTACTGGGTAACACGATACCCCTTGGTAAGACTGGTTGTCTGATTTTCTGACTATACTCATAACAGTCTATTATTTTCCCACTGCTGGGCAAAGGCCTCTTCTCATACAGAGAAGCCACGAGCATTGATCACCACGTGCGCTCAAGGCGGATTGCCAATTTCAAACATACTTCATTATATAAGAACATTGTTTTCTTGATGATGTCACCGATGTCAGTGATGTTCAAGAGAAACATGCACGAGGGTGTGGCAGGCACCAGGCACAAGCAAGTACCAATGCGACTTTTTCAATTTCATCATCATCATCATCAGCCAAAAGACGTCCACTGTTGAACATAGGCCTCCCCCATAGAACGCCACAACGAGCGGCAACCTGCCGCTTGCATCCACCGGTTACCTGCGACCTTGACAATATCGTCGGTCCATCGGGTGGGACGCCTACCAACGCTGCGTCTTCCGGTTCGTGGTCGCCACTCGAGAACCTTTCTTCCCCATCGGTTATCGATTCCTTGAGCGATGTGGCCTGCCCATTTTCACTTCAATTTCACACAACATTTTAACGCTGCCCGCCCACGTCATACGTGTTGTAGGATCGATTATCGGATCGGTCGATTATTTCATAGTTTCGTGAGACCGACTTTTTGTGGGACATCTGCGTTGGAGTTTACATGTTCCATTTCCCTCCGACAAAACATCGGTCACCGATTGTCTGACGTGGGAAAATTTTCTTAACTAAAGTTACACGTCAAGCCAAAAAAAAAAACCAATACAGCTAAATATTCCCGAAATGTCATGCTTACCATGAAACACAACACACTTTCTATAAACCCATACTGTAGTGCAACATTACGGTAATATCTAATAATTCTAAAGCCGCAAGTTTAAAAGAAAGTGTAGAAAAACATAAATTAGAAATTCTTTTTTTATTATTGTGCACTTCACGTAGGGTCATTTAAAACGCATTATATGGAGGGGAAGGCAGACACGGAGCTTTTGTTATGATAACTATACTTTAATGGTACAGGTTTCAAATTACGATACAAAATATTCAAGATTTTTCAAAGTGTTGAGAATAGTAATAGGGAGATTATGTAAGATATCTTTATACAAACCTGTATTACTACTAGAGAAGTATTCTGTTAGCAAAAAGTGTATTCCTTCTTGAATAAACGCCCTGTTATCGCTACGTTTTGCAAAAGGATTAGTGATAGCTGTTATCTGTTATCATTGCAAAAGGAAAATAATACTCTAGTGTTCTTTCGCATTCTTTTTGAAACATTGTGTTTAATATTATTAATTGCAAACCTTGGTGATTATGGTAGGTATATTAAGGGTCTACGAAAAAGCCACTTACCTATAGCAAGTTTTGATGAGTATAATTAATGCACACTTCTCAGAAATCCCGGCCGATCCTCAAAAAAACCCGCCTTATTACACCCAATTTTACTTTCCAAAAAGAAACAAATCTCAACTTAAACGATATGAAATAATATGTAATTGTCCACAAACTGGCTTTCGTGTCGAGATGTCCAATTTATTTTATTACACTACACCGCTTACAAGCGCCCATAGAATTTATTATGTGATGGGTGGCCCGTTTTTTTTGCCCTGCATTGTAATGAGAAGTGTTTATTGGGTATTAGAGTTTTTTTTTGTTTTTAAAAGGTTTCATTGGTTTATTGGTCGCCAACTCGAAGAAAAGGGTAAAAGTGTGGCTCTATCTATTGTATTGTTAGGGTAAAACATTCAGCCATTGTTTCTAAATGAGTAGAATAAATACTTACCTGTGTCACTTTGGAGTTTGGTGTAACAAGTGTAAATGGAATAAGTACCTACTTAACGGTTATGTCAAATAGAATTTTGTTTTTAAATCCACAATAGGTGGGTACTGTAGAGGTTGTATACCGCTATTATGTAACAGGCACCTTTAAGTATAGGGTATCGATGGAACACTTTGGATCCTTCTAGAAATGTAAGTGTCATTCCAATACATTTTAATGAAATAGAAGATAGTTTTATATTACGACAGTTTAGACAGACGTAAAGCCCATCAATATCATAGGGCGTAATATTGTTAACTTCCTTTAAATAATAGCTATATCGTCTTAATACGTGTTTCACTTATCGTAGTATAGTGATCCCATAAAACCTCTATAGTACTGTAGAGACTTGGCTGGATACAAATAACAACCTTGTTTGAATTGGTTATTGTTATTGATAAACACTATTATAGAATAAGGGAACTTGACGTCCGACGTATGTACGGACAAGTCGAGCGTAAAATATAGGTATAATCGGGTATTACACCCATTTTTTAAAAGTGTCTCAATGAAATTCTGTAGTGCTAATATGGCACCAAAAAAAACACAACATTTTTATTCAATCGATAAGTGCCATAAAAATGCATCTAAATTTTTAATTTTCAAACTTCGCGCGTAGTTTGACGAAAACGCCTCTTACTGGACGCCATATTGCTCAGCGTAAATGACGTCAGTTCGTTTTGTATCAAATGAGCTCATATTAGATATGATAATTGTATATCATTTAAAAATAATCAAAAGCATATTTTGTAATAGGTGTAATAATGAAAAAATTACGTTGGTTACGAAAATAATAAAAGTAAAAAACCTATATTACGTCAATTGGTTGACTGACAGTTGACAATTTTTTGTTTACACAGCCGTACGGCGTAATAACATGGCCGCTACTATTTCTTAAAAATACTGAAAATTTGAATTGAATTTAAAAATTTGTTTTGTTGTTTTATGAACTAAAACTTACATTTTCCGACTGCTGTATGCCTAAACTGTCTCAATAACATATTTATAGATTTTTCTCGTAATGAGTAAAATACCCTATTGAGAATAATCTAATACAAGAAGTTATAAAAGATACACGCGTATTTAATAGTAGAAACCTCTCCCAGTCCTCACAGTACCTTGGTTAAATTGAATCGTACTTCTTGATGATGCTTCGACTCTGAAGTTAGTTTGAAAATACAGTCGTGTTGGTTACAATTGCATAATAATTTACATAAAATTGAAATCACCAGAGGTGAAGTCACATGCACAAACATGTATAGACCTATCAAGATTGTAAAACACTGAGCTGCAAAATAATCTACAGGCAATGGTGATAGTTCAACTTATGCACTTTGTAAGTTATCATTGACCCAACCATTTTCCAACTATGTGAGGGTCGGCTTCCAGTCTAACCAGACTGGAAGCCGATAGAACTTTACGTGGTGAGACTGCCTATCAGTCCACCACAACCCAGTTATTGGGTAACACACGAGACCTTGATAAGACTGACCCCAGGGCCTCAAGTCTGCAATGATTTCATAATTGTTGATTTTGACAAGTTTGGTAATCTACTAATATAATGGCGTCATTATGACTTTCCAATGGTCAACCACTGACACGCCATTGAAAGAAATTATATAGAATGGTAATCTTGTACAAAATGACAACTGAATGACTGACTTAGGCGGTAATCTGCTAAAATGTTGACAGTTCCTTTGATCAGTGACCTACCATTAGAACGTCATTATGCAGTCATTGCTTTTTATTCGACCGACCAATGATCGACCATTATGAATTTAGCAGATTACAAACTTTTAGCAAAATGACAATGGGATCGTGTTGGAATGACGAAATTATAAAAATAGCAGACTTAGCCCCCAGGTTGTCAGATTTCCGGGCTTCTGACTACCCGTAACGACTGTCAAAGATTTACGAATGATAGTCAGGGAAAACGGTTTTCCTTGCGAGGCCTTTATGTAATAAATTAAATAATTAAAAAAACTCACCGTATGAAGAATAAACGGCCAGCATCAGAAGGAGGCAGATCCTGGCGATGACCACGCCCATTTTCACACGGAACATATTCAAAATGGCACCCATAGCAACACAAGATGGCCGACTAGCTAAACTAAACACTCGATATTACATAATACTGATATTAATTTGATTATTCTATTCGGTTGTCGAGTTCTTGATGTGAATTTCAACGTTGTTGTTTTTGAAATCATTCGTGGGACGATTCGGTTTCTGGAAAGAGAGAAAAGATTAAGTTAGTTTTTGTATATTATATATAATATATATATTATGTATAAAAAGATTTTTCAAAAAAAAAGAAAACCGCCTTCAAAAACTAAAAAGTGATAAATAACTTTAGCACCGAACACACATTATTTTACTTTCGGAAGTCGGTGGCGGTGGCTTTGAGTTTGTTGTTTTGTATTGCCACCGACTTCCGAAAGTAAAGTAATGTGTGTTCGGTGCTAAAGTTATTTATCACTTTTTAGTTTTTGATGGCGGGTGTTGCCTTAACATCCAAATCCATTAAAAAACGGTGACACACTTAAAAGAGATTGTAAATCCTCCAAAGATTGAAAAAACTAAAACGTCGTCTAAGTAATTTTTGGGAATTAGTTGATTTTCTCAAAAAGGGCTAGATCAATTTTGGTAACATTTATATATATTTATATGGGACCATTTCGGAATAAACCTCTTTCCAACAAAAGAAGAATTTTGCAAATCCGTCTATATATGACAGAGTTATGCCCGAACATACATAAGAAGAAAAAAATAGAACAAACATTTGAATTGATAGACTCCTCCTTTTTGAAGTCGGTTAAAAATAAAACCTGCCAATTAGCTTTGACAATGTTTGAAAAAAGCTAACGTGTTAGAAAAATGCTTTTACGATCTCAATGAACTTACAATCCTACACTTCAAATCGCGGAGAAAGAAACTGAAATATTGGTTTACATTTATTTTGGTTTAATTTGGTTTATTGTTAGTAATTCATATTCAAATGAACTGAATTAACACTCAGTTATTTTAATAGTTATGACATTATGAATTATGTACAATTATTTATTCTATATTCTTAATCTGACTAACTATAGGTACCTATATTAAAATGTATCTCAAGAGCACAGTGCAGTCAGCTTAGGTTAAGACCTAAGCTGACGGTGGATCGAGGTGGGCCACCTCGATCTGAGCGGAGCACTATTTTTATAGGAAGGTACTTATTCTTTTTTTAAATGTGTTCTAATAAAGAATACGGAAGTACGGACTCACCCGAACGTCCTCCTCACACAAAGCTTTACCATTACTAAACGGTTAGTTATTATTAATCTAACAGATATTATTATTAATATTGCTATTTATTATATCAGGATTTGTCGAAGTGTTTACATTAGTCTCTTTAAAATACTACAAAAAAAAAGTATTGCGTATTCAATATTAAGTTGTACTTATATCAGAATGTTAAAGGTCTCTGATAAGACGAAATTGGTTTATTGTTTAAAAACAAGTTATTAAATAATCATTTACGTAGGGTATCTATTTCAATCTTGAATGTCTATTACTTTTTACTCAAAGACACTTAAATTCACAGTGGAACGGACATCGACGCGTAAATCCCATGAATTTGGTACAGTCAGCAAAAGAGACAGTAATGCAGGGTCGTCAGATATAGTTAAAGTTTTTTGAATAATTAAGTATTAATATTATGATATTATGTGGGGACATTTCACACATGGCTATCTGATCCCAAATTAGGGAGACCCTGTACTAGTCGCCTTCAGCACCACCCCCATTTCATCCCGATGCCGGGTAACGCGATACCTCTTGGTAAGACTGATTGTCAGACTTTCTGGCTTTTGACTACCCGTAACCACTGTCAAAGATCTACGAATGACGGGGCCAACGGTTTTCCGTGCTTTCCGAAGCATGGAGGGGTCTCGAAATGCAATAGATGGTCATCCATCCCAGCCGATCAATCCGTACTTAGCCACGTCACCACGTGCTCCTCTTAACTCGACAGCTTGTACCTAAGTATTTAGTCGTTTGTATTTTGTATTGAAACAACAGATTTTTAGGGTTCCGTACCTCAAAAGGAAAAAACTGAACCCTTATAGGATCACTTTGTTGTCCATCTGTCTGTCTGTCTGTCAAGACCTTTATCTCGATAACGCGTGGAGGTATCGAGTTTAAATTAAACCCATACTCAAGTGGTGCAGTCACTTGAAGCTGTGAAAAAATCAAACTTCTGAGTTAACGTGAAAAAAGATACGGCCGTTTATGCAGCAAAAAACGCATATCTCGACACTATCAAGGGAATCAAAATCTATAGGATACTTACCATTGACGTAGAACTTTGAAATTTGGCAAGTAATATCGTCTTATACTTACTACAAGTACCTACATGGAAAAGTACTACGTAATTAATCATCGAGGTATGCGCGGTCATAACTGTATGAGTACCAAATCACGGAATTAGAACGAAACCCTCGGTGGGCGAATCCGACTCGCACTAGACCGGTTTTTTTTTAATTTTCACCAGGTATTATAACAATCTTAAAATACCAAAATCGTAATCTACTACTTTCGACTTACTGTATCCTAGCATAAAGTCCAGTGTCACACGCCCACATGACAGGTCGCATTGTGTGTCAGTCTAATCCGACGCGGCGAGAGAAGCTCATTATAATCAAAGCTATAACATTATTAGTGAGGGGTGCACTACACCTATTATCCCTAACAGTGGACAGTGCATTAGCAGCAGTATCGTGTTACCCGCCCTCAGTGACGCTAATGACAAGTAGGCTGAGAGATCGGAGAGGGACGGCAGAGGCCGAGAGAGACTACCCTCAGCCCGGGGGTTTGTCCACGTGGAAGTTAAAAACCCCCTGAGTCCTGGCGTAAAATATGTTCTGAAGTCATTAAAACGACTGTTACGTATGGGAGAAGTTTGTTAATTTGATTACATTTATCGTATCGTGTATTTTTTAAATAAATGAGTTTTGAGGCCCCGCAACAGCGAAATAATATATTTTCATAAGTACATCCGCGATGCTGACATCGCGTCGTCAGGCTACAACACCGCGTAATGTGGGTTCAAATTCGCTTGGCCGTAAGATGTTGAACGCACATTGCCCACGCGCTACCCACGGCACCGAGCGGGTCAGCGAGTTAGTTCGTTTCCCGCCGTGCGCATGATAGGACCTACAACTCCCGTTATGCTAGTCGTCGCCGCCGCAGGGTCTCAAACACTTAAACGTTTTTAAACTGTTTTCTTTTACCCGACTAATCACGTACTGCGTGCTGTACGCAACATTAAGCTGGTCCTTCGAGCCGGATTTAGGATCTCGGCCACGTGTTAGTCGTAACTAAAACCTGTAGTGCAGGGATGTCGCTGCTTCGCACACCCCCTAAGGGTGTTACAACACGTAGCAAACGTGCCACGGAGCAGCTGGCTACCAATAAAAGTGACCAGTTAAAATCAGTGAAAAGTGGAAAAAGTGTTAAAACCTCGTGTTCGTCAGCGGCGGCCCGTAAAAGGCTTGAATATGAAGCGGCTCAACATCAAGCGCAAATAGACCTCGATTTAGCAGAAAGAAGTGCGCAAATAAAGAAAGACTTGGTTTCGAAGAAACTAGAAGTCGACATTGCAGACTTGCAAGAAGAAGACCGCGGCTCGGCCTCGAAAAGTTCGAGAAAAGTCGATTCATGGTTCGACAAACAAGATGGCGTCGAGTCCATCGCTAAAAGTGAGTACGAAGAAAATGTCTGCCCACTTTATTCGATACCGCAACAGCACTTCGTCAGTGAGCGTCCGCCTCAACGTAACGACGGCATCAACCAGCTGACGAAGGCGCTGCAACAAGTACTTACCAGAAGTAACGTTCATGATAACAACAGAGAACTCCTTGCGCGCCTAGCAACATCAAAAGATTTACCGGTATTCGACGGTGACCCTATGCAGTGGCTGCAGTTCAAGGAGTCATATAAAGAATCGTCACACCTGTGCAGTTATAGCGATGCAGAAAACATCTGGCGGTTACGAAAATGTCTACGTGGTGACGCAAAAGAAGCCGTGTCGTCGCTCCTCATCGGCAACACAACACCGCAAGCTATAATTGACACCTTAGAATTACGATTCGGTAGACCCGAGTGTATAATCAATAAAATATTCACTCAACTCAAGAAAATTCACCCACTTCCGACTGCATACCACACGGAGATCGTGAATTTCTCGATAAAAGTCAAAAACTACGTCACAGCTGTTAAAGCTATTAAGTTGCCGGAATACCTACAAAGTCCGGAAACGACGTCAATAATACTTTCAAAGTTACCGCCCGCTCTTATCAATAAATGGGCCGAGTATACCTACGAGAGACAGGATAGTTCTATACCTAAACTGGAAATATTATCGGAGTTTTTATACAGAGAAGCAACAATCGTCGCAACCTCAGGTGTGAGTTTTATACACAGTCAGAATGACATAAGAAAGAAATACGATCATAATATAAAAACTCATTCAGTGTTAGCGTGTACTACGACATCAGAGAATAAATGTATGTTTTGTCGTGCCTCTCCGACGCACACCTTAGACAAGTGCGGCAAGTTCAAACGCGCTATGAGGCGAGATCGCTGGCAGTTTGTACGTTCTAGACATCTGTGCTACAAGTGCTTGAGCGCACGGCATAATGTACCCAGCGCGTGCAGCGCTCCCGACTGCAGCGAGTGTGGACATCCACATCATCATCTCCTACACTGGACGAAACCAACCGCGACTGCGGCACCCGCAGCCGCGCCACCGGCTGCACTGACAGCGACCGCGCGGCCTGAGACTGCGCGCCCGGTGGCTGACGCAGCCCGCGTGCACGTTTCAACGCCCGACGAGCCGCACCGCGAGGATACCGTCGCCCACGCCCACACCAGTGCGTCCACTAGTGTTAGTGTACCAGTGCCTAAAGTGTTGTTAAAAATTGTGCCGGTTACCGTTCATGGACCTAAAGACAATATACACACACATGCGTTGCTCGACGACGGCGCCACTGTGACGCTGATAGCTGCTGACCTCGCTGATCAGGCGGGACTCCACGGTAAGACCGTCACCATGCGCGCCCGCGGTGCATGGGACTCCGGTGAGCTCGTGTGCCAAACGGAAAATGTAAGTTTTGACATTTCTAATAACACAGGCGATCGTTTTAATTTGAGTGCCCGAAAAATGAACGAACTTAATTTGCCTACTCAAAGCTTATCGTGTGTGGACTTTACCAATTATTCGGATTATATAAACTACGACTTGTGTAAATGTGACACACAACCTAAACTATTAATCGGACAAGATAATTACGACCTTATTGCTCCTTTAATGTGTTTAAAAGGTAATAGGAAAAATGACCCTTATATTACAAAGACACCGCTTGGCTGGTGTATACACGGTGTTGTAAACAATATAAATGTTATGAACGTGGCAGCTGATGGTATTCCTATTGATGACAGCGCGCAACATTGTTGTGATTCTAAGTTGAACGAGATTGTAAGAAAATCATTCGCGTTAGAGTCAATAGGTATATCAGCACAACCGCGACAGAATGCGGACGAGTTACGTGCTATCACCATACTAAATAACACATGTGAATTAGTTGATAATCAATGGTTTGTAGAATTGCCTTGGAAATATGATAACTTTATTATGCCTGATTCATATCAAAATGCCTATAATCGTTTAAAATCTGTCGAGAGAAAAATGTCAGCCGACAACACTTACGCGTCACGTTATCAAGAACGTATCCAGCATTTATTTTCTAATAATTATGCCAGGAGGCTAAACGAGGGGGAGTCTAGCGACCACGTTTGGTACCTACCGCACTTCGGGGTCGATAACCCCAATAAGAAAAAGTTACGTTTGGTGTTCGACGCGGCTGCGAAAACACAGGGATGTTCCCTTAATGATTTTTTATTGACAGGCCCGGACCTTTTGCAGTCTTTATTTGGAATTATGTTTAGGTTTAGAGAAAATAAAATAGGAATTATTGCAGATATCAAAGATATGTTCCTTCGAATTAAAATTAAAGAAAAGGATCAACATTCACTTAGGTTTTTATTTAGAGATAAGGCCACTGGGGACGTTAATAAATATGCAATGACGTCATTAATATTTGGCGCGAACTGCTCGCCTTTTATCGCGCAACATATTAAAAATAAAAACGCATTACGTTATCAGGATACCTATCCGACGGCTGTCGACGCTATATGCAAGCAACATTATATGGACGACTATATCGATAGTTTACCCGAAGTCGACCTTACGAAACAGATGATTAAAGAAGTCTCCATTGTTCACCAGCAGGGTGGATTCGAAATACGGAACTGGGCTAGCAACGTCCCGGAAGTTGTAGAAAGCCTACCCAAAGAAGTCTTGAGTGACAGTGTTTGTTGCGCCCTCGATAAAGATCCATCGGAAAGGACACTGGGTTTATTATGGTATCCCGCTAGCGACGAGTTAGGATTCGATTTGACCTTGAAGCGTATACCACATGATGTTCTCAACTTAAAAAGAAAACCAACTAAACGCGAACTGTTATGTATTGTTATGTCTATTTTTGATATTCATGGTTATCTGATGCCATTTACAATTAAAGGAAAAATAATAATGCGCGAAACTTGGAAAACAAATATAAAATGGGATGAGCAATTAAATGACGAGTTAAATAATTTATTTAAGTGTTGGATAATTCAAGCTAAAAAGATAAATAATATTAGGATACCTCGTTGGTATTATTGCGATAGTAATAACAGCGAGAGTAACGAAAACTTAGAACTACACGTATTTTGCGATGCGTCGCCGAGCGCCTACGCGACCGTTGCGTACTGGCGCAAAGAAATGAGCAGTGGAAATATTATTGTAGCATTTATTGCTAGTAAATCTAAAGTTACACCTACGAAATCGGTTTCTATACCGCGCCTGGAACTACAGGGTGCTTTATTAGGATGTAAATTAGCAAATAATATTAAAAAAGAACATCGCATAAAACCAAATTCAGTTTATTATTGGACGGATTCCACAACTGTTTTACACTGGATCAGAAATAATTGTAGAACATATAAAGTTTTCATCGCTAATCGTCTAGGGGAAATTGACGAACTAAGTAAGGCTGACGAGTGGCACTATGTGCCGACTGACGTCAACGTGGCAGATTTAGGTACTAAAAGTACCGACTACGAACTTAACAGCAATTCATCGTGGTTTACCGGTCCGTCGTTTTTACATCAATCACGCTCTTGCTGGCCTCAGGAACCTCAAAATAAAATAAAAATTAATGAAGAAATATTAGAAAAAATAAATATAATTAATGAAAATAATAGTGTAAACAACTTACCTGTACCGGAGCCGACGCGCTTCTCCAGTTGGTTGCGATTGCTTCGAACTGCTGGAACTGTCTTGTTGTTCATAGATAAATGTAAGAAGATAAAAATAAATGGACTTACCGACGAGTTGATGAAACGAGCTGAAACATTATTGCTTCAGCACTCACAAGCTACAGCTTTCTTCAGCGATATTTTGCTGTTGAAACAAAATAAAGAAATTAAACGCGATAGTAGACTACGCGCTTTGACACCCATATTGGATGATACTGGACTACTACGTGTTGGTGGAAGAATTGGAGCAGCTAAGGATGTAGCGATGGACACAAAATCACCTGTGATCTTGGATGGACATGACCACGTGGCTAGACTCATTGTCAAGCATTATCACATTCGCGCAGGCCACGGATGCAACGAATTGGTGGTCAATGAACTGCGTCAAAAATATTGGTTGTTACGTTTACGACCTACAGTTCGTACAATTGCGACACAGTGCTTGATGTGTCGCATCAGGAAAGCTAACCCAAAGCCGCCACGAATGGGTGACCTGCCCGAAGGTAGACTGACACATCACCAAAGACCCTTTACTGTTACCGGAGTCGATTTATTTGGACCAATAGAGGTCACAGTTGGAAGATCAAGACCAAAACGATATGGTGTCTTATTCACGTGCTTGACAGTACGTGCCGTGCATATTGAAGTCGTACCGTCTCTAACAGCAGATTCGTTGATAATGGCTTTACGCAGAATGGCTGCGCGTAGAGGCTGGCCAAAGAAGATCTATTCTGACAACGGAACCAACATGCGCGGGGCAGAAGTTGAACTGAAGAAAGCCTACGACGCCATAGACAAAAGTACTGTTACGAACGAAGCTCTGAACAATGGAGTTTGTTGGAGTTTTATTTCGCCGGCTAGCCCGCACATGGGAGGAGCGTGGGAGCGTCTCGTGCGCAGTGTCAAGACCGCCCTCAGGGTGATCCTAAAGGAGAGAGCTCCGCACGAAGAAACTCTCATTACGTTAATAGCTGAAGTGGAGAATATGATCAACAGTCGCCCCCTCGGTCATGTTTCCGTGGACCCTCGTGACGACGAGACATTAACGCCAAATCACTTCCTCATTGGTTCGTCGTCTAATTTACCTAGCGCAGGAGTATTTACGGACAAAGATTTATGTCTGCGTAAACAATGGCGTATTTCTCAACGCTTGGCTGACCATTTTTGGGCCAGATGGGTAAAGGAGGTGCTTCCCGATCTAGTGCCACGCCGAAAATGGAGAGAAGAGGGCGCTCAATTAAAGATCGGGGATATGGTAATTATAGTGGATCCTAACTCCCCCCGTAACTGCTGGCCTAAAGGCATCGTACAATCCGTGTACCCCGGTGCTGACGGACGTGTAAGGGTTGTCGACGTTAAAACAAAAAATGGCATACTTAAACGTCCTGCAGCTAGGCTAGCAATATTCTAGATTTATATTTAGATTTATGTATATTTGTAATTTAGTTTACCGTTTTGAGTGTCGTGTCGACACTGAGGGGGAGAATGTTACGTATGGGAGAAGTTTGTTAATTTGATTACATTTATCGTATCGTGTATTTTTTAAATAAATGAGTTTTGAGGCCCCGCAACAGCGAAATAATATATTTTCATAAGTACATCCGCGATGCTGACATCGCGTCGTCAGGCTACAACACCGCGTAATGTGGGTTCAAATTCGCTTGGCCGTAAGATGTTGAACGCACATTGCCCACGCGCTACCCACGGCACCGAGCGGGTCAGCGAGTTAGTTCGTTTCCCGCCGTGCGCATGATAGGACCTACAACTCCCGTTATGCTAGTCGTCGCCGCCGCAGGGTCTCAAACACTTAAACGTTTTTAAACTGTTTTCTTTTACCCGACTAATCACGTACTGCGTGCTGTACGCAACAACGACCATGCCTTTTCCAAACTATATTGAAGTCAGCTTCCAGCCTAACCAGATGCAGCTGAATACCAGTGTTTTACATGGAGCGACTTAGTATCTGACCTCCAAAACCCAGTTACTCGGTACCATGATACCCCTTGGTAAGACTGGCTGTCAGACTTTCTGGCTTCTGACTACCCATAAGAACTGTCAAAGATCTACGAATGTCAGACGGGACGAGGCACAGAGGAGCCTAGGTATGAATGAATGGATGGTGGTGATGGATGCTCGTATGTAATAAGTTTTAGGAAATAAGTGGTTATTATTAAGTTTACTGCAACTATTGCATTGGGTTTTACCTGTAAAAATAGTTGTGTGTGATGGTTATATAAATAAATAAATAAATGTCGAGACGTTAATTTCAGCTGCATAGGTCAAGTAGCATACAAGATTTCTTGTTTAATCAGTAAGTGAGTGAGTGTGGGTGAATGAATGAGTGTCCCTTTCGCTGATAAAAGCGCAGGCAAGACGTCATCTGCGTTGACTTTAGAAATAAGCCAATATTCCTACGGACACAAAAACGGAAAAAAAATAGTGTTTATTTATATTATATTACTAAATAGTTTTTTTTTCCTAGCTCGTCTGCGTATATTTCCGAATTAAGCAGACCAAATACGTACATTTTCTACACCCTGGAAAACTCCTGTCGACAAAACAAACATGATATCCAAAACTCCATATTACGAGAATATGGCCATCTCCCTAACAATGCCCTAAGGATGATCTAATGCAGTAAGTAATTATTGCACTTTGTATTTTTGTTCCATCAGCGGGATGGCCGCAGGCAACGAAAAAGAACCAAGAACCATTCTGTAACTCCCTTCACAAATTAAATGTTTAACAAAGCGAGTAATGTAAAATGCACGTTTCAAATTGTTCTTTTAAAATGTAATTCGCCGCTTTAGAAAAGATTTCTAAGTTTTTCTTTCATTACCTAGTGTAGTTCTGAAATTGTTGAGCGTTACGGTAGGATGATAGTTTTTTTTTTTTAATGTAAATAGTTTTGAATAAAAGATCGTGGGTAGAATAACGTAATGAGATTGGTAGAGAACAGAGAATTTTGGACTGACAGAGGATTATGACGAATGACGGCAAACCGCTATAGGTAGCTACTAATGAAAGACAGCCAAGAACTTTGCTTTTATTAAGTTACTGTAGTGTTTTTCTGTAAAAAATCTCACTCAATACATTACGGAGAAGTGAAATAGTGATGAGCTAATGCCTACCTTCAATTAAGATAACAGGTTACCTCAATCTCTCTTCATCTAAATTCGCCAAGGTGAAATTTTCACAGAATAGACCAACTTGAATTACTTAAGTACTGCCTCAAAAGTAAAAAAAATAAAAAAGTACAGACGCCAGCACATCAAGTTATCCCAAACTGTCAAATTTTCCCAATTGAACGTGAACGTTATTCCGTCATAAAGTTGAAAAACTATCAAATAAATTTGACAGATTGATGTAGCTTGATGTGCCTCTGTACATAGTTTACTAAATTGGAAACATAAAAACGAAATCTTCAACAAATTAGCGAAGAAATTAAATGCCCTGAAGGTGGATGTGCGATGCGTAAACCGAAAAATTAAAAAATAAAATAAAAAAGTTAGATAATTAAACCGGGTTCACTAACGCTGAACTAACTTCATTAAATTCTGACTGGATTCGACTAAAATAAACTTTTCCTGTGATCATTCGTGCGTTTATTTCGACGTTAAAAACAAAAATAATTACTTTTTTTGTAAGTTAAAAATGAGGACTGCTTTATACAGAAATGAGTTCATAATGGATAATCAAAGTTGGTTTATACTTACAATCTTTTATCTCAAAGCATCCACAAACAATACCAGATTAAAAAAATAATTAATGAAAGTAGGCACATAACAGCAAAATCATCTTTATAGTGTACAAAATTACGGTTTCTTAATTTGAAATGCCTGTGGTTCCATTTTGTTCTTGACTTGACTTCTGAATAAAGTCAAAGTTCTAAAGTACCCCACGGAAACACGAAAACGGGACAAACATTCAGATCTAATGTGTTATCAATTTCTATATCTGCGCCAAATTTGACCTAATTCAGCTGTCTATGCGTCAACGTGTCACAAACATCACATTATTATAGACTACAACGATTTGATTTAGAATTTTTACTTAAATATTTTATTTAATAAATTATCCATTAACATATTTTGCCGTGTTGGAAACCAAAGCATAATATTTTTTTAATGCTTGTGGGCGTAAATTCTGCTAATAATATCGAAGTAAAGACAGGATTACTAACAAAAACATAAAGGCCGATTGTTATATTTTTTTTTCAAATCAATTTTTTTGTTTTGTTCTTAGTTCCCAGCAAATAGCGACCCCAAATGTTAAAACCTAATTAAATAAAACAAAAAAAAATACCTTGAGGCGATCCAAGTAAAGTCCAACATTCAGTAAGCACAGACAGCGTAGTACAAAGAACACATAAACATCCTTTTCTTAAAACTCTCAATGTCTAAGACAAGAGCTTGTTAGAAAATGGCTTCAGGATAAAATATAACTTTAATAAAGAAAAATAAATATCAATAACATTAGTGGTTTCCTATTACATGAACATGTCCGCGGATTACGCCGCGGGGCGGGACTGGACGTACCTTTAATGTTCAACCGCGGCGAGGGTAGGGAACAAACTGACTGTGACGTGGATATAATGCGAGGATCAAGATTTTTATTCGTCGTATTTAACGAAGGATCAAAATTCAATGTTGTTTACTTAAGTATTATTTACAGTGATTGGGCACAACTTAGTAGGGTATTTGTCCCCGGGTTTTGCCCCGAGACTGATAAACTAGCTTTTGCCCGCGACTTCGTCCGCATAAACTGTATAGGTAATTGTATCTGACATCATGTACTGTTAGGGTGGCCAACTCTTAGTCAAAAATAGTAATAAGTTTTAAAATTTTACCCATAAAAATATAGTAGATAACGAACAAATGAAAAAAATAATAGTAGGTTCCAAAAATTAGGTAGGACTTTATTTTTTTGAAGAATATTTTGTGAATTATTGAACGCATCTGTCAACTTGACATTCCAGAATCGTTAAAAATAGGTATTGACGTTTTGTTTTACGCATACACATTTTGAAACGAATATTATTGCTAAGGGCGTTTGTGCACTACAAGGAATTTTACTGTCCGCCAGTCCGATTTTTTACGGTCTGATACAGAGTCTCGTAGATTCAGATTAGGTTAAATTCCAAAATCGGACTGCCGGACAGTAAAATTCCTTGTAGTGCACAAACGCCCTAAGAGTTTGATGCCTTTAAAATATAAGTAGTAGTTTCGCCTACTATAGATATCTTTTTTTCAAAAATATATTAGTCGGGCCTCTAATATAGTAGGATACTATATTATATAGTAGGGTTGGCAACCCAAGTACCCATATTTGCGAAATAAATTATCTTATCTTACCTAATTATTTGACAATAAAATATATCCTATAGCACTCAGGAGTAGCAGAGCTTTCTGCTAATGAAAGATTTTTCAGAATCGGATCAGAAGTTACTATACATAATGATTATGATAAATGTCCATAGACACGACCAAGATCCAGAGCCCCTAGACCTTCATTCGTCATTTGAATATGGATTAATTTTTTGAGCATAGGTAGAGGAAAATAGCGTTAATCACGCATGCGTACTTACAGTGCTGGGCTATTTTTCAGGTATTCGTTTCAAAAGGGACCTAACTCATGTTCAAGCAAGACGAATAGTTTTATAGAACATTGTTATTTTAAACCAGTATTAATTATTGCCAGACAGTTTCAGTGGGTCATGATCATAACTTCAGACAAACGCTTAAAAGTTCTGTACAAAATTAAAGTGCTAATCGATTTTGAACCATATACGTTGTAGCAGTTGCAGCTATTGTTTTTCAACTTGATCTGCCCTGTAGTTTAATTCCGTCCGGAGCCCAGATTTTTGGGGCCAATATTGCAAGTAGATTATCAACCAAGGCGACGCTACTTTCCAAATAATGTTAAACTGGCTCTGGCAGTGGTACACACCAGTGTATGAGTGTGGTGGTGTATTTGGTGTGGTCATATTATTATTATTAATATAATAATAATATGTGGGGACATTTTCACACACGGCCATCTGACCCCAAACTAGGGAGACCCTGTACTATGGGTGTCAGACAGCTGATATACATACCACACATACATTTTTTTTAAAAGCTTTTATTCAACTTGACTTGTTTAAATATCTCTTCTTGCCCGCCACACACATTTGAAATTTGATTCAATAAAATCTAAATCTAATAAAAAATATCTAAAGATCTACTTAAATCTATTCAATAAAAGGTCCTGGCTCAAGTGAATCAGGTTTTTAAGTATCCACCTTTTATATTTGAAGATGTAAACATTCAGACCACTGCTTGCACCAACAAAACACATGAGACATCGTCGCGTCTGAAGCGAATGATTAATGTGTCCACCATTTTGTTTCTTTTTCCCGCCCTTTGCAGTCGGCGGCGACTTTCATCACGTCAAGATGTTCAGTTAGTGTCTAATTGTGTGAATTAGTAGGATGTGCACTCGTGGAACGAAATGGTTAAGCAATTTTGAGATTAACATTTCGATAGTGATAGGCAAGGGGTATAAAAAAGGGAGAGTCGGACACTACTTACATACAAAAAATCACGTTTCTTGTCCCCATTCAAGAAACCTCTTATAATTGTTATCTTTATTATTTGTTGTCATAACCGCCATAGACATTGACCATCCATTTCATATCGAGACCGCTCCATACTTTGGAAAGCACGTAAAACATTTGGGTCTCGCTGTGCTGTCATTCGTAGATCTTTAACAGTTGTAATGGGTAGTCAGAAGTTTGATAGTCTGGCAACCAGTTTTATCTATACATATAATAAAACAGTAACAAAACTGTCTGTACATTGAATATATTAAAAAAAAAATAATTGAGGGGGGTTTAGGAACAGTAATAGAGCACGAATCCAAAAAAAAAAATTCTGTCTGTTTGTCTGTTTGTTTGTACACGCTAATCTTTGGAACTACTGGGCGGATTTGAATGATTTTTCTTTTGTTGTATAGGTATTAAGTCTGGGCAACATATAGGCTATAATTTATCTTGGAAATTTGAACACCTGATGCAGAACCGCAACAGACCAGCTAAACTATAAGAGATACAAAAATGGTACCATAGCAAAAATTGTTCCACGTGACGAGCATTCTCTGATGAGAGAATAAATTTGAAGATCTGGAACACCTGATGTGGAACTCCAAGAGCCCAGCTACACCATGACACATATAGGAATGACGTCTTAGCAAAAGTTGTTCAGTCTGATGGGCGTTTCCTGTTGACTTATAAAAATCGAAGATCAGAAACATCTGATGTGAAAATCAAAGCTAATAACTAAAATAAAAGCTATCACTAATTTCACTGTATCTTATGAAATAACATAAGCTGGGAGTACCTCCACGCGGTGAAGGCGGTAACAGTTTAGGACTGATTTTTGATGACGATGGTATAACATTGAAAATTTGACTCTACTGGCCAAAATTCCCATTTTTTTTTTATTTTATCGAATAAATATATGCCTTCGGGCTTATGTTATTTGGGTGTTTAATTTCCTTTTCCATTTATCTTCGTGACATGGTAGCCTACCCGGTAACGCAGAGGAGTAGTCACTTAGATTTTAATTGATCAGGTATCTTCTTTACAATAAAGCTATAACCATGCCTAGAAAGAGGTCAAATCTTTCCCAATGTTCCAAAGGAGCTAAAAGATTGAGGATCATAAGATCCTAAGAATCTACCGACGAGCGTCAGGAGAAACTTGATGCTGTTGGAGAACATCAGGCTGCAACTCGCTCCATGGAAACCTCTTCTGATCGCGAAGCACGTCTGCGTTCTCAGCGTATTTACACATCTACATCCAGGTCTCTAGAGACCAGTGAAGAGTATGATGCGCGACTGACCGCTGATCGTGAACGTCATACATTGTCTCGCGAGTCGGAGACGTTCACGGATAGAGAATTGCGCTTGAGTTCTCAGCGTATCTACGCATCTGCTGCGGAACGTGATGCGCGACTGTCCGCTGATCGTGAGCAACATGCATTGTCTCGCGAATCGGAAACGTTTACCGATACAGAATCACGCTTGAGTTCTCAGCGTATTCGCACATCTACTAACAGGTCTTTTGAACCGAATGATGAACGTGATGCACGACTAACTGTTGATCGAGATTATCATACACTAGCGACCCGACCCAGCTTCGCTGGCCTATAGCCTTCCTTGGTAAATGGACTATCCAACACAAAAAGATTTTTTTAATTCGAACCAGTAGATCCTGAGATTAGCGCGTTCAACCAAACAAACAAACAAACTTCAGCTTTGTAATATTATAGTATAGATTGTCCCCAACACGCACACAACAAAATATTCATAATTAGTTAGAAAGTGAGAGAAAAAGAATTGCTGGAGTACGGCATGAAGAGACAGAAGAAAAGCGCAACGAACGTTTGAATTCTGATCGACTTCGACATTCTCTGAACAGAATGTCGATATCATCTGAAGAATCGGATGTGTCTCAAGATATAGCCGTAGGTCATGGCGACCTTCCTTGGGTTGGTAAGGAACGGAGTTCATTTACGTATACTCCTATGATTGACTACGCCACATATTCCGCCATCGGAGGTATGATTCAAAATTGTACTTTTTGAACGTCTCGAATCATCTCGCGCATCCCGTTGTTTTCCCGTCCCCGGGCTCTTAGAATTCGACATCAGACGTTACAGATCTTCGATTTTGCCGACCCCGTTGTCGCTGGCATAAGCAACAGGATCCGCGTACGAAGTCGCGGGCAGAAGCTAGTCTAGACTAAAACCCGACCCCAACATGGATGGGAAAAGACTAGGCAAATGATAAGCGGCCATAGTAAAATACACACTCTGTGAAGATTTTGAGTGTCTATCAATTGAAGACACGGTTGGTGCAGTGGTTGAGCGATTGACTGCTGCGTTGCGTGTTGCGGGATCGATTTCCGCAAGGAACAAATATTTGTATGGCCTACAGATAGTTGTTCCGGGTCTGGCTGTCTGTATATGTGAGTTTATGTTTATGAACGACACAGGAGTAATTGTAGTGCGGTAACTCTTTGTCAAATTTCAACGCGATCGGTTCACTGGTTTAGCAGGGACGAAGCAGCAAACGAACAGAGAAGAGTTTCTTTCGAGTTTATAAATAATCAATTTTAAGTAAGTATATTTTATTAGAAAACTTACAACTATACCCTGTTCACAATAAGATTAGACATAAACACTAACCTTTTTTACAGTCCCTTCAACCGATTTTGACTTCAATTCCGTAGGCTTAAGGATGACATTAGAGACAAAAAAGTGGTTACAATAACAACGGTTTACTGCAGTTGCCATTTGTCATCCTACCAACGTAATAAAAGTCAAAATCGGTTGAACGGACTGTAAAAAAGGTTTGTGTAAATGTCTAATCTTATTGTGAACAGTTGGCAGATAGAGTGAGTAATACAGGACTTATACAAAATATGGTCCAATTACAAGTTTCGACAGATACATAATTTGTCTATGAGATATTTTAAAACGAATGAAATACATAATGCACCATTATGCGAGAAAGCTCCAACTATTATTACGGTAACACGCAAGATACAATCATATTGATATAAAAACAGAAACAAAGTCACAATTAATGCTCCAAGAAGCGAGGATCATTCTTCCAGGAATAATTATAATAATAACCAACAAGGTAGCCTCAAATAGGTTCAAATGAAAGTTTCAAATCCAAACATTGTCTTACCAATGTTTATTTGTCGGCAGTTAGTTTGTGTTTGAAGTTTGTGAAGCAATATGAATTAATGTCTCTTCTTGGAACACCATCAGTGACTGTCATGGCGTCATAAATGGTTTCTTTTTAACCAACTACTAAAATAGGTGAGGTTTAATAGTTGTTTGGTTTTGTATGTGCATTGTTTGCTACGTAAATTTTTGATAAGGTATAGTTTTTTAGGGTCCGTATCCAAAGGGTCGAAATCTAACTACCACCACCATTACTTGTAGCTATACTATATCATAATTATAATTAATATGTTTAATTAATCATAATATGCAATAATATACGTGTAAATTAAGGTTTGCTTTTTTAAGTTTAGTGTCCATTTGTAAAAATGTTGCATGTGGTGTTTACCTGTAGTACTAAGATCACTATTCATTGTAACTGTATATTAATGTGTATCTGTAACATCTGTTGGTAGACCTAAGGAAATAAATAAATAAATAAACGAAGCATTATTGCTCGTGCTCATCCGTTCTGTTATCTGCTAGTTCGATTTGTACTTCGCAGGTTTTTACTCCCCGCATATCGTAAAAAGCAACGCCTCTGTAGTATATCCGTTAAAACTTCTAAAATAAGTAAGTAGTATTAAGAAAACATTAGCAGAATATGACACTTGTCTAAAACCATGATATTCGTGAAAAAAAAAAAATAGTTTCCCAGCGACCTTCCAAGAATTGCTAATCTGAATAAAAAACAAATTTTATCTGCTAAATAAGCTGAACCGTCAATTAGTTACCGACTACCAGTTTAGTAACACTTTTTATAAGTCCATACTATTCCCATGATGAATTGAGAATGAGATAAAAAGCGTAGCGTATCTAATACTTTTCATACCGCACAAGTCGAAAATTGAACTATGAAGAATCGGTTAGCTTATTTACCAAATAAGTATTAGTATCTTTGGTTTTTGTTTTTTCATATCTTTGTTGAGCATTTTATTGAGCCCTGACTGGTTAGTATTTTTTAACCGACTTCAAAAAAAAGGAGGTTCTCAGTTCGACCCGTATGTTTGTATGTATGTATGTTTGTCCGCGATTATCTCCCGTTTGGCTGAACCGATTTTGATGCGGTCTTCAGAAAAGTGTTTGTTACATTCTGGAGAAGTTTTTAGTATACAACAAACAGAAATTTATTAAGCGCATTTTGAAAAAAAACAACAAAAACCGAGAAGACGTTTTCGTTTCTTCCATCTTTGGAGGACTTTCAATCTCTGTTTTAACAGTGTTGCCGTTCCTTAATGAATTTGGGTAATAAGGAGGCACAAAAAAGTGGAAAATAAAAACTTTTTTGCACTTTGAACACATGACTTTAGTTTCGGAAGTCGGTGGCTTTGTTCTGTTCGTTGTTTTGTATCGCTACCGATTTCCGAAACTAAAGTCATGTGTGTTCTGTGCTAAAGTTATTAATCACTTTTTAGGTTTTTTTTTTGAAGGCGGTTCTCTTTTTTCAAGAATGTTTTTATTTTCCACTTTTTTTACCACAACATGATCTGCAGTGCTTTGCTTGGTATGGGCATGTGAAGGGGAGGCAGGGGTAAAACGCTTGTGAGTCTTTTGACTTATGAATATTTAATAAATGTGGACTGAAGGACAGGGAGGGGAAGACCAAAGAAAAGAAGGATGGATTGTGTGAGAAGGGTTTGAAAGAAAAGAGAGTCATTAATAGCATGGAGGTTGACAGGACAGAACGGAAGAAGAAAACGTTTTGCGCTGACCACAACAAACGTGGTATAAGGGCAGGAAGGTGATGATGATCTCCAGTGCTTACCTCCAGCTCTATTCACCTAAACCGAGGGAGATTTCTACAGGATAGACCAACTGTTCTCAAATAGGTTCCTAGTTGGTGCAGAACTGCAGTTATGACAAGAGATTTATTTTGGAATTGCTGACGCCACATTCTTCTGTTTATTATTCGATTTATTAATGAAGTGGTTATAATACAATGAAGTAGAAGGAGAGTAGAGAGGCCTTTGGCCAGTGGGAAAATTCAGTAGAAAAAATATGTTATCAAGGCATGTTCGGGAAGTATTCAATTGCCATCAATAATATGAACTCAATGACTGTCGGGCGAAAAATGTTGAAGGTAAAACCTCCGCTGCTTATGCACCTATGCGGTATTACAGAAAATAGAGTTATTATGTAACAGAGAAGCGCGGATTATTTTTAAAACATAGAACCAAAATATTATACACATTAATATGATTTATGCGAAAGTAACTGTCTGTTTGTAACCGCATCACGACAAGACTACAGAACCGATCTTAACAAAACTTGACCAAGTAGATAGCTTAAGATCTGGATAAGGACATAGACTACTTCAATCAATCAATCAATAAGCTTTGTATCCTGAACTTTAAGTGTTTGTTTTCCTCTTTTAGAGCCTCGTTCAGTGTGCCTTGTGGCAAAGGCCTCCTCTAACATTTTCCATTGTGTTCTATCTCTGGCAACCCTTCTCCAGTAAGGGCCCGCGGTAAGCTTTAGCTCATCTTCCCATCTCTTAAGTTGTCTTCCCCGTTACCTTTTTCCATCTCTGGGATACCAGTCTGTCACAATTTTACTGCATTTTTCCTGAGTACTCCCGAACATGTGGCCTGTCCATCTCCATTTTAGTTGGTCTATCTTCGTAAGTACATCCATAACTCTTGTCTTGGCTCTTATAAATCTGCAACTTCATCTGTGTCCGGCACAACATTCACGCAGACAAAGTCACGGACAAAAGCGGGTCCAAAAAAGGAATTGCGCTGGTCTAGTGGCGTTAAAATAAATATTTAAGACAAACGGATTACTGTAACAAAAACAGCGAGACGCTTCTTTTGACACTTTTTTGTGCTATGTTTTGACACTTCGGTACCAAAAAACTTAGTGAGCGCAGCTGCTGACGCGACAGAAATAGAACAGTTAAGATTTTTCTCTTTTCGGTACAAATATTGTCGTGGACTCGGGGTAAGCGATTCTACTTTTAGCAGCGAGTTAAAGGATTAAGCTTCAAGGGGTGTTTTTACCGTGGTGTTTTAAACGTTACTAAGTTAAAAAGATGTGGTATGTTAAGCTCAAAACAAATAATGTGGTATGTACTTGCAAAATCGTGACAAAATATCGATACCTTAATTCAGTCATACTAATTATGGAAAAAAGTGGTGTAATTACTAATTAGGACGATACTCCACAAATTATTTACAATTTCAATGACAAAAAAATATTTAATTAATATGATTGTTAACATAGAAACTTATGACCCTGTCTGAACAAATTTTTGATTATTAGTATTTGCCCGCATCTTCGTCCAGGTGAATGTTGGTAGGTAATCGCGGATGCAGACGAGGTCGCGGATTAAAAAGCTTTTTTACAAAAAAGACAACCGCATTCAAAAACCAAAAAATAACTTTAAAACAGAACACACATGACTTTAGTTTCGGAAGTCGGTGGCTTGTCTGTTCTATTTATTGTTTTGTATTGCCACCGACTTCCGAAACTAAAGTCATTTGTGTGTTCTGTTTTAAAGTTATTTTTCACTTTTTGGTTTTTGAAGGCGGTTGTCTTTTTTGTTAAAAAGCTTTTTTATTTTTCGCTTTTTAGTTCTTCCTTATCATCCAAATCCATTAAGAAATAGCAACACAGTCAAAACAGAGATCGAAAGTACAAGGTGAGAACATTACAACATCATCCATGTAATTTTTTTTGCTTTCTGTCGATTTTTCCAAAAAGTGCTAAATCAATTTCGATAAAATTTATATGGGACCACCCTTGAGGCATATCCTATTCATCAAAAAAAGAATTTTTAAAATTGCTTTTCATTTGCCGGAGAAATCGCGTAACAAATATACAAAAACAAAAAAAAATAAAAAACATACAGACGAATTGAGAACCTCCTTCTTTTTGAAGTCGGTTGAAAAGTAGCCTATGTTCTTTTCTGGGGTTCAAGCTTTGTCTATACCAAGTCATCAGAATCGGTAGTACTTATAGTATATGCTATACTTACCATTGTCATGCATATCCCATCTATATTCCTTTTTATTGTTTTCTTTGTTACAACTTGTTTGAAAATATCTATACCCCGTTCACAGTAAGATTAGACATATACACAAACCTTTTTTACAGTCCGTTCAACCGATTTTGACTTATATTGCGTTAGTAGCATGACAAATGGCAACTGCAGTAAACAGTTGTTATAGTACCCACTTTTTTAACCCCCGACGAAAAAGAGGGGTGTTATAAGTTTGACGTGTCTGTGTGTCTGTGTGTCTGTGTGTCTGTCTGTGGCACTGTAGCTCTTTAACGGGTGAACCGATTTGAATGCGGTTTTTTTTATTTGAAAGTAGATTCTCTAGCGATGGTTCTTAGACATGCTTCATCAAAATCGGTTCAGCAGTTTTAAAGTTATCAGCTCTTTTGTTTGCTGCGGTAGGGATCTTAGACGCATACCGGATGTTTACTTTGCTTTCAAACATATTATTATAGGTGACCACACTGACCACACAAAACCAAACTAAATTACATTTAAAAAATTTAAAATAAAAATTAAATTAAAAATTTAAAAAAACCCCCAACGCAAAACATAAAAGCGATTATGTAAAAAGTAAAAAATAATACTTTTGTTGAGCCATCAAATGTTTGTTCGTTGAAATGGCGCTATAATGTCGCGGCGGGGTACCGCTAAGTTTAAAGCAATAACTAAATATCTAAAATAGCGAACTGATGGTAACTAGATTTGCAACAAGATTAACAACTAGATTAGCAAAAAAAATTTGATAATATCGAAGCAAATTGGTAGGAAATGCTGGTAAATTGAGGGACTGACTTACTTAAGCGGTACCCCGCCGCGACATTATAGCGCCATTTCAACGAACAAACATTTGATGGCTCAACAAAAGTATTATTTTTTACTTTTTACATAATCGCTTTTATGTTTTGCGTTGGGGGTTTTTTTAAATTTTTAATTTAATTTTTTTTGCCTCTAATGTCATCCTTAAGCCTACGGAATAGAAGTCAAAATCGGTTGAAGGGACTGTAAAAAAGTAACTGTTTGTGTTTATGTCTAATCTTATTGTGAACGGAGTCAAACTCAAACTCAAACTCAAAATCATTTATTTCAATTAAACCATTTACAGGTACTTTTGAATTGTCAGAATATAGATACTGTTCGTATTTTATAGAATTAACTGAAATAAAATATTAATTTTCATAATATTTTGTTACGACTTGTATGTCAGATGTCAACTGTCATTTACTTTTTTTTCTCATAGTCTCTTACGAGCCTGGCTTTTGGCTATATAGCTTAAATCATTTTTATCAATACGGTTAGTTTAAAATATTGTATTTTATACGTAATTACGATTGTTTACTAAATAACTTACTTAACTATAAATTAAATTTATGCAATTTGTTGAGTCAAGCAGCGCCATCTCTCGGTCGATAGATCTACGATCGATAAACGTTTAGGTGCGACATCTGTTACTGAGAAGACGACTCGCTCGCGACGGGTTCGAGAAACATCCGACCCCCTCCAGAAGGCGATATATAAAGCAGGACTGTGCGTACGTGACCGCGATTATTATTGTAAAAACCAAAACCGAAAATACATCAATTATAAAATTCTAACGAGCCTCATTGAAGAAGTCCCTGCCAGCCCCCTGTCTTCATTTGCCAAATCATTGGACCTTCGAGCCAAATTGAAGATCAGCTACTCTACGTGACGAGCCGGGTTGAAGAAGTGGAGAGCGAGTGGAACTTCGAAGTAGAAGTACGTTGAGGAGACTTGGAAGCCCAGCCCCAGATTACTGGGCAGAAGCTATTGATGCAGCAGCCAGCAACGGTCAGGTTATCCAGTCACCCTTTTCCCTCCTTCCCCTGTGTCTTCGCCTTGTGTTAATATCGTACCTAAACGTTTCAGAACTGATCGGAATCAGATCTACTGGCATCGTTGAGGCCGTCTTCAAGTGAGAAAACACGACTGAACACGTAAAACTGTGAGTACCTACTTTCGTAAACCACCAAAATGAGTGATGATGAAACTATTTCTCGTTTAGATAGTCAGTTATCTGATCTTAAAAAACAACGTGGTGTAATTAAAGGTAGATTAACATTATTCGCAAATTATATTAATAAATTAGATAGATCGTGTCTGGATTCAGTGATTAAAACTCAAGTGCAAATGCGTATTCATTCTGCAGCTACTTTTTTTGCCGAGTTTAACGACATGCAATCTAAAATAGAAAGAATGGTAGATGAAAAAGAATTACTGTCACATTTAGATTACAGAGATTCGTTTGAGTGTCAATATTATTCCATTGTAGCTATAGCAAAGCACATGATAGGCGACTGCGAACAAAACGCTTTAAATAATTCTCAGTGCATTCCCGGTAAATCGGTGTCCATAAAATTACCGCAAATAAAGTTACCTGCCTTTGACGGTTCATTCGATAAATGGCTAGAATTTAGGAACTCATATGTTTCCATGATACATGATCGCGACGACTTAGATCCTATACAGAAATTTCAGTACCTAAAATCGTCTCTCAGTGGATCCGCGTTACATGTTATCAGTTCCTTAGAGTTCACAGCACCTAATTATTTTAACGCTTGGGACCTGCTTGAAGCTAGGTATCAAAATAATAGATTACTAATACACAATCATGTTAAGGCTTTGTTTGCGGCACCTTCACTGGGTAAAGAATGTCCGGCACAGATCAGAACGTTAGTAGATTGCGTTTTACGTAATCTGAGAGCCCTAAATTCTCTTAAAGAACCGGAATCTTCGCTCGAGGATATGCTTATCATTTATTTAGTTGTCAGTAAACTTGATTCTGCTACTGAACGCGAGTGGGAGAACTACAGAAGTTCACTTATATCTGATTCGAATAAAACCTCAAAATATTTAAAACTAGAAGACTTATTAACGTTTTTAAACAATAGGTCTGACATGTTAGATATGATTAATTCGGGTAACAGTAAAAATAATCTGTCACATTCACAAAATAAACATGAGGGTAAGCAGTCAGCTGATCATAAAAAACAGTCTAATTCTCAAACACTTAGTTATGCGAGTGCGAATAATAATAAGGTCTCATCAGGTAGTAAAGGTAAAACAAGTAAACATAACTTGACATGCCCGTTATGTAATGGCAACCATGCATTATATTCATGTGTTAAGTTTTTAAATATGGTGGTTCAAGAAAGATTAAATCTAGTTCAGTCAAAAAACATTTGTCATAATTGTTTACGTACAAACACTCACACAATTGAAAATTGTAATTTCGGTCCTTGTAAATTATGTCAACAAAAACATAATGCGTTAATTCATGTTGACAATAATAGCATTCTTCCAAATACGTTACCACAACGTTCCGTTATCAATAATACGTTGCCACAGTCTTCTGTATTACACTGCGTTAGTAAAACAGCTGACAATATTGATAATCGTAGTTACGCGTTCACAGGTAATGCTAAATCGTTACAGACTGTTTTGCTGTCTACGGCGTTAGTTGAAGTTGCTGATGTTGATAACAGTTATCATACAGTTCGCGCTTTGCTTGACAGCGGCAGTCAAAATTGTTTTATATCACAAAGCTTATGTAAACGTTTGAAAATACCTATCATACAGTCCACTATACGTGTTTGTGGCGTTGGACAAACCGTTTCACAGTCCACTCACAAATGCGATATTAATATTCGTTCTAAGGTATATGAGTTCAATACAACCTTACATTGTTTAGTGTTGCCTAGTATCATTTCGAAGTTGCCTTCGACACACGTTAATAGTGATGCTATATGTATACCTAGCAATATTCAACTCGCAGATCCCATATTTTATGTACCAAGTGACATAGATTTGTTAATAGGCGCGGATGTCTTTTGGGATCTGCTAAAAGAAAACAAAATAAAACTTCACACCGGTCCATACCTACAAGATTCTATGGTAGGTTGGATTATATCCGGTCCAGTTTATAATGATAATAATCGTTTATTAGCGGGTAGCATGACAGATGTTCAGTGTAATTTGACTTCAGTTGATTCTCAAGTAAGAATGTTCTGGGAAATTGAAGAAGTACATATCCCTCCCGTTATTACCCAAGAAGATAGTTTTTGTGAAGAGTTGTTCTTACAGACTACTGAACGCGATCAGCACGGTAGATTTTCTGTGAGAATGCCATTTAAACAATCACCTGATCGTTTGGGTGAATCGTATAATTTGGCAAAACAGCGTTTTTTATCTTTGGAGCGGAAACTAGATCGCTTACCACAGTATAAAAAAATGTATAGTGAATTTATGCACGAATACGAACAGTTAGGTCACATGACGCGTGTCGAGGACTTTGATCATTTAAGTAAGCCGTATTATATTATACCACACCATGGAGTATATCGTGAAAGTAGCGTGACAACCAAATTACGTGTCGTTTTCGATGCAAGCGCGGCAACTTCTAATAATAATTCATTGAATGATATTCAATACGTAGGCCCTAGGCTACAAAATGATATCTTCTCAATATTGCTTCGTTTTCGTCAATATCGATATGTTGCTTGCGCAGATATTGAAAAATTCTTTAGACAAACTTTAATTCATCCTGAACAACGTAACTTCCAACTGATACTATGGCGAACTGATAACAGCATGCCAATTCAAGTTTATCGTCTTAACACTGTGACGTATGGCACAGCATCAGCACCGTACCTTAGCAATCGTTGCTTAAAACAGTTGGCAAAGGAATGTCAGGATGACGTCATCGCTAGTGTTATTAATGAAGATTTTTATGTTGATGACCTTTTGACAGGGCATGATCAGCGAGATACTTTGTTGGATATTTGCAATAAAACGTCCGCCATTCTACAAAGCGGTTGCTTCCCCTTACGAAAATGGACCTTTAATTTTGATTTAACTTCAGATAATAATAAGGATTTATGTATTGGGGAATATTGTCAGTCTAAAACCCTGGGTGTTGGTTGGTCTAATAAGAACGATTTATTTAATTTTTCAACTAGTGTAGATAATAATTACGATATTACGAAGATAACTAAACGTTTAATTATGTCAGTAATTGCACAGATTTACGACCCACTAGGATTATTAGCACCAGCTATTACCACGGCTAAGGTTTTATTGCAAAAATTATGGCTTGCTAAAATAAGTTGGGATGATGAAGTCCCAAGTGAAATTGCATGTATCTGGTATAATTTTATTAATTCATTACAATATTTGCCCGAAATATTAGTGCCACGTTATGTCATGTGTGATAAAGCTATAAATAAAGAATTACACATTTTTACCGATGCTTCTCAGTCTGCATACGGTGCGTGTGCATACATACGTTCACATAATAATATTGACAAGTCGCAGGTTACTATCCGATTATTATGTGCTAAGAGTAAAGTCGCACCAATTAAAGTATTAAGTATTCCACGGCTGGAACTATGTGGAGCCTTAATTGGAGCTAAGGTATATAATAAAATTATTAATTCTCTAAGGCTAAAATTCGATAAGGTCTATTTCTGGACTGACTCCACGATAGTTCAAGGCTGGCTTCGGACATCACCACATTTGTTAAAAACATTTGTTCAAAATAGGGTTGTTCAAATTAACGAATTAACAAGCAACACTACTTGGTTGCATGTTAAAGGTAAGGAGAATCCTGCTGATATATTATCAAGAGGCGTTCTCTTTGACGCATTAAAGGGAGACAACGCTAGTTTGTGGTGGTGTGGTCCGAGTTTCCTTCGTGGACCTACTTCAAGTTGGTTGATAACAAATACTAATGAAGTTGAGATTATTGAAAGTAAGCTACCGGAATTAAAATGTACTAAAACTATTAATTTGTTAAATGTAGAAAATAATGATATATTAATTGATTTCGAAAGGTTTTCTTGTTTTAATCGATTGCAAAGAACCGTGGCATATGTCTTACGGTACATCTTTAACTTACGTGCATCGCGTGTCGGTCAAGGTCGCAAAACCGGTTCATTGACCGTGAGCGAGATTAATAGCTCATTAGTTATGTTGACACGTTTAGTTCAATCACAATCATTCAGTAAAGAGTATCATAACCTTATAGGAAAGGTGCAATATAACAGTAAATCTAGTAATAAAACATTGGGTTTAAGTATATTTTTAGATAAGGACAATATAATTCGTGTTGGTGGCAGACTTAGTAATTCAAGTTTTGATTATGATAAGAAACATCCAGTGTTGTTGTGTCGTAAACATCGGTTTACTTGGTTATTATGTTCATACGAACACAAACGTTTACTTCATGCTGGACCGCAGCTTCTGGTAGCTACCATGCGTGATAGATGGTGGGTGCTGGGAGCACGTAATTTAGCAAGGCAAGTGGTTCATAAATGTGTAACTTGCACTCGCATGAAGGGAAATACGCTAACTCCACATATGGGTGATCTCCCTGCCGAACGTTTAGAAGCTGGATTTCCATTCATGCGATGTGGTGTTGATTATGCCGGGCCAATATCTATATTGAATCGAAAAGGCAGAGGTTCCCGACTAATTAAGGGATATATTTGCTTATTCGTGTGCTTTGCTACCAGAGCTGTGCATTTAGAATTAGTAGGTTCTTTGTCCACTCAGGATTATATATTGGCATTCAAACGATTCATATCACGACGCGGCAAGCCGTGTCACGTTTTTTCCGATAACGGTAGAAATTTCGTTGGTGCTGAAAAGGAGCTTTCATCTATATTTGAAAACTCAAATGATATCATGGATTTTGCTAGTAGTAATAATATTAAATTTAATTTCATTCCGCCTTATGCGCCTCACTTTGGTGGTTTATGGGAGGCAGGTGTAAAGTCGTGTAAGTACCATTTGAGACGTGTCGTGGGTAATGCTAGGCTAACTTACGAGGAGTTTAGTACGGTATTGACACAGGTTGAGGCCGTCCTGAACTCCCGCCCTATGTCACCTATGTCCTCAGATCCAAATGACTACCTTCCACTCACACCTGCGCATTTCCTGATTGGCCGGCCGTTGACTGCGCATGCCAGTGATGACTTCACAAAGACATCAACGCCTACCTGTCGCTACCATCGGCTGGAACAACTGCGACAACATTTTTGGGAACGGTGGGCAAAAGAATATGTATCTGAGCTACAACGCAGAACGAAGTGGGCACACAATAAAGATGACATTGCTAAAGACAGTCTTGTTGTCATCAAAGAAGACAACCTGCCACCATTGAAATGGAAATTGGGTAGGATTATTCATCTGTTCCCAGGAAATGATGGCGTCTCGAGAGTGGCAGAAATCCGCACATCAACAGGCACAATCAAGCGTGCTTCTTCAAGAATCTGCCCGCTGCCGGTTTCTACAAACGAAGCGGGCGTGACTTCCGTTTAGTTGGAAGACGGATCTTCCAAGGCGGCCGGCATGTTGAGTCAAGCAGCGCCATCTCTCGGTCGATAGATCTACGATCGATAAACGTTTAGGTGCGACATCTGTTACTGAGAAGACGACTCGCTCGCGACGGGTTCGAGAAACATCCGACCCCCTCCAGAAGGCGATATATAAAGCAGGACTGTGCGTACGTGACCGCGATTATTATTGTAAAAACCAAAACCGAAAATACATCAATTATAAAATTCTAACGAGCCTCATTGAAGAAGTCCCTGCCAGCCCCCTGTCTTCATTTGCCAAATCACAATTCTTTACGCACTCACGGTTTTATGAAGGAGGTCTGATATATCCAGGCTGGCTATACTTATCCTAGCCGACTACACTTGTCAAATGGAATGATTATATGACCGCAAGAAGTAAAACTATGTTCGAAAATTATTTAATTCGAAAGGGAGATTACTTTAAAAGCGAGCTGACGGAAACGAGTCAGTCTACAATTGATTCCAAAGGAGCATCATCAACTACCTACTGAAGTTGATGGATCAACTAAGTCATCCAAACTGGTTTAACTAATTCATCAAACTAATCAAGGCTGACGAACTGACGCGTGCCTGCACATCCCAGGGGGGATCCCACTAAAAGATCCGCCTGGGACCTCTGCTCCCGAACTTGGAGCTGACTACGTGCCTGTCCTGACCTCGTCTTCCTTATTCAGCCAACCCTGTTACTGGGTAACACGATACACCCTGGTTGTTAGATTTTCTGGCTTCTGACTACCCATAACGACTGTCAATTATCTACGGATGACAACCAGCACCAACGGTTATGATATGCGAACCTGCAGACGCTGTAAGGAGGCTGATAAGATAAGATAATCATCATCATCATCTTCTGGGGGAATGCGAGGCACTAATGCACAAGCGCAACAATCATCTGGGCAAACACCTGTTCTTCTTCTTCTTCGTCGTATTCTTCATCACTGAAGGTCGTGTCCCTGAAAGGCCTTCATGGCTTTAAATATTGTGCCTGTGCTTGACACCTGTTAAGCCCGGATTAATTAATGAAGATTGCCCCATAGCAGATCCTTCAGTTCATCACAGCTGCAATGTTTGGTGGCGATCTCTAACCAACACAAGCGGCGATCACAATATATCAGCTCTGGTCGCAGTGATACCACAGCCACACAAAGATCATAAAAAAAACGGTTATACGTGCTTTCCGAGGCGCGGATGAATATTAAGTATGTCAGTCACAGTCAAAACTACTTTTGACCGCAAAAATCAGTCAAAAGTACTTTCAATTTATCCTTAATATTTAGAAACCCATTACGTTGGAAGGTTTTTTTTGTGACCTTTTTAAAACTTTTCTTTTGTCGTGATTCTTATAACAATAACAAGGGCATTCCGAAATTTTTGTTTTTGTAACGCAAATGCATTTTATCTTAATAAGGGTTTTGACTGGAGTCAGTCAAAAGTAGTTTTGACTGGTTAAGAGTTTGACTGTAACATATACATATTTAGTAGTAGAGCTTTTCATTCGCGCCAAGTAATAGTATTTAATAAGCCCAAAATGTCATGCCATAAAGTAATAATTCTTCCCCCTTATTGCAACATATTCCCAGTTATTACGCAACCATCAATCAATCAGATGAATTAAAATAACGCATTGATGTCAATTGTGTCTAACTGTCGTGGTCCAGTGCCTTGATTGGACAACAATCAAATGATTGGGGCCTTGGAGCGAAAGCAGCGCCTAGCAGTGGCTGACGGCGGTTTAGGAAACTAAGTCTAAATCATTTGACTTTACTGTATGTATGACATTGACCTTTGCTGGCACGACCTTCCGGGATGTAATGAGATTAAGTAAAGCAAGAATGAAAAGTATTTGGCGTAACTGTGGACCACAGTAATGTTTTTATGTAATTTAATAAAGTAGTAATTTTTTTTTTATCCGAGTTCAAAAACGAATTAGTTTCTCAATTCAGTTCTTTTTTGAATTTATTTTTTGTGTGTTATACTCAGAACTCATTCGTTTATAAAACAGATTTCAAGTCATGTCAAAGTCAGTCAGTTGGATGAAAGAAAATAAATACTAAAAAGCGAAATATAAAAATTGTCTTGTTTTTTTTTGCACTTACCACATAAAGAGACTGTTACAATTGAGCTTATTTTCTTTATTTCTTTTTACTTTTATTCAATTCCCAGGTTTGGTAGTGCTATTGGATTTTTCTGTCAAGAATTCCTAAATAGCTGCCCTGAGTCTAGATTTGTGCCCCATGGCGGCAAAAAGTTCCTACTTCGATTTAGAGAAATTTTATTCTCCTATAAGACAAACATTGACTTACATGTCATGAGAAATATGGTTTACAAAAAGTGCATAACTAAGGGATTGGAATTATATGTGGGTATACTTCTTTATTGCATTCAGAAGTAATTGACTGCTATTGTAAATATTTTTCAACTATAAATGACGAGAAAGTTTTACTTTAAATGCATTCAAAGAGCTTACATTTTTAACTATCGACTCGACGGTAATCGATACTAATCCATCCATACTTTAAAATTATAAATGTCAAAGTAACTCTGTCTGTTACGCTTTCACGATGAAACGGCTGAACCGATTTTGGTGAAATTTGGTACGAAAATAGTTAGAACCCTGTAGAAGGACATAGGCTACATTTTAATCTGCGACTTCGACTGCATCCGCGATAACCGACATTCACGCGGACGAAGTCGCGGGCAAAAGCTAGTCCATACTATATTAATATTATAAATGCGAAAGTAACTCTGTCTGTTACGCTTTCACGATGAAACGGCTGAACCGACTTTTGCAATTTGATCTATGCAGCTGCGTCTTCCAAAAGTTGGTTTAAAATGTGAATAAAAAAAAAATTGGTTGTCTGTAAAGTCGGTTTACTGACGATAGTTGAACGTGACAACGCGAAAGAATCATTACCTTTATCGCTGTAATTATCGTTGCTATAAACAATTGAAACCACATTCACTTTTCACTTGGAACGCCTCAGAGCGAGGTAACGCCGCAGAGCGAGGTAACGTCGCATGACGTCATGTAACGCCGTAACGCCGCATGACGTCATGTGTTTTCGTGCGTGCAGCCGGCTCTATCGAATTATAAGACGTTGTCACGTCAAAATAAATGGGGCTCACATATTTACAAATTCGCCTGTGTCAATAGACAGACAGACAGACTTCCGAGAGAGTCCGTTAACAAACATTAATTAGAACACTTTTAATGACAAAACTGACCGCGAAGCCGAATCGATTGTTTACTGGGACAGAGGGTGGCAAGCAAAAATTATAAATTCCCACCCCCTGGGGTGATACCGAAACATCGCGACCCCGTGACCTTTTCCTTTTTTTTAAGCGATGTAAGCAGAAAAATCTTGCTACCGCTCAACGAGAGTCAAGAGGCGTAGGGATGGGAAAGTATATTATCGATAAATACTTTTTATCGTTTTTATTCTGATATTACAGTAGTAGTAGTCAATATTTGTAAGCCGTTGACGGCAAGATATTCTTCGTTTTATTTTTAAGTATATCCGACATCTTATTCCATTGTATTTATAGTTTATTTATTACACAGTAATTATATATTAAGCATTTATTACCAACACTGGTATTCAGCTGCATCCGGTTAGACTGGAAGCGGACCCCAATATAGTTGGGAAAAGGCTAGTCAGATGATGATGATGATGATTTATTACCAAGCTTGCTTACTGGTGATTTTAAGACCATTATAATTCTCTAAGTCTGCAAGAAGTATATATCCCCTTAAATATATCGTGTTACAATTCCCTTATTAAATCCTAATAATTTATTTGGGATTTTGGAAAGAGTAACGTTGTCCTTGCTCCTTAATAAAATAAAAACAATATACAAACATCAATATCGACACGACCGCCCACATATCCCACCCCTAAACGCTCACCTGTATAATTTGAAGGGTCCTAGAGTGCAGCGCTCTCGAGCCGACCCCTTTACATCGTGTCACCTCTCCATTCTTTGCGCACCTCTAGTGAAACGCCGTTTACTTCATACAAGGCTTAACTTTGCGTGTTTTTGTCGTTTTATCCTTTGGTACACGGATATGGGAGTATGCTTAGTGTACCTATAGTACGTCAGTGGGGGTAACTGACGTACTATAGGTAAGTACACTAAGCACATTTAGAATTGTCTAGTTTATTCGGAAAAGTTTAGGTACTGGTTGAATTGCCAGCATTTGTTTTTAGTACAAGTACTTAAATATTTGTTAAAAAAGGTTCCATTTTTGATCCTTCGATTTTAATAGGAGTTACGAGTATACTGATATTAAAAAGCTGAATACTTTTATTAGTTTTTTTTTTCAGCGCGCTAGTTTCCGTAATTACTAGTTCGATTCTGAAAATTCTCTAGCTAATAGGGAGCTACGTTATCTATCAGTATGAAAATTCAGGCAGAAGAAAAAACCTAATGAAAATTGTGAGTTATAATACTTATAACACCTTCAATGAAAGACTTTTTTACAAAAAAAGCTTTTTACAAAAAAGACAACCGCCTTCAAAAAGTGATAAATAACTTTAGCACAGAACACACATTGACTTTAGTTTCGAAATTCAGTGGCTTTGTTCTGTTTGTTGTTTTGTATTGCCACCGACTTCCGAAACTAAAGTCAATGTGTGTTCTGTGCTAAAGTTATTTATCACTTTTTGAAGGCGGTTGTCTTTTTTGTAAAAAGCTTTTTATTTTCCGCTTTTTAGTACCTCCTTCTCATCCAAATCTATTAAGAAGAGATTGAAAGTTACTACAAAGATTGATGAAACTAAAACGTCGTCTATGTAAAATTTTTGGGTATTTGTTGATTTTTCAAAAAGTGCTGAATCAATTTCGATAAAATTTATATGGGACCACCCTTGAAGCATACCCTATCCATAAAAAAAAGAATTTTCAAAATCGGTTTACGTTTGACGGAGAAATCGCGTAACAAATCGCGCACATACTTAACGCAAATTTAAGACTTATACGGTTTTCTCATGGATGCCATTGTCAGAACTGGACCAAAATAAAATGGGACCACACGGGAAGCACTAGCTTCCAAATAAAAAAAGAATCATCAAAATCGGTTCACCCAGTCCCGAAAAATCTGGTAACAAACATAAAAAAAAAAATAAAAAAAAAATACAGACGAATTGATAACCTCCTCCTTTTTTGAAGTCGGTTGAAAAGACAACCGAACTGTTTACTTTTTGAAGGTGGTTCGAAATCGGAAAACACTGAAAAAAGTTATGCGTGGTCAAACATTAAAAAAATTAAAAAAAAGTATACGAATTGAGAACCTCCTTCTTTTTTGAAGTCGGTTGAAAAAGACAGGCCATATTCTTTGCAATGACCGATATCATTAACTTTAATTTTTTTTTTTTTCAGGCATTAAGTATTAAGTAAGTACAAACATAAATTCAAAAACGAAATCGTTCCAAGTGAAACGATTAACCTTTATTGATTTTAATTAATGACGTGAATGTGAAGAAAGTGGAACTTTCAAGTTTAAATGTCACTGGTATATAAAAAAAATGATTTACTTTTAACGATCAATCATTCTTTAAGGTTCGTATCAAGTAAAAATGCAGGTTTAATTGCAGGTGGAAATATGGAGAAAGCACGTGTGGTCATAGGGAATTGATTCTAGAGAAGGTTCTCCTAAGGTATTAAGCTTTATACTTTTTGTTGCATAAAGTTTTAATCCATTCTGATATTATAAATGGGAAAATGAATTTATATGTTTGTTACGCTTTCCCGGATAAATTACTAACCTCTTTATGATGAAATTTGGTACAGACTTAGTGTAGCATTCGCACCACGCCGAAATACTGTGATGGCTTTCTGCTACACAGGGAAGACCTGGATGAGAGGTCTGACGAGGTTACACGATAAAATAAGATGTTCACTTTGATCTAGGCAGCCAACAGTAAAGATATGTGCAAAGTACGTACCTCAGACTGCAAACTGACACTCGTTGAACTTCCACCTTTCGAATGTCCATGAGCTGACGATGGGGCTAGGGTTCACAAATACAGATGAGATGAGATGATGATCACACGCGGAGTCGGTTAGATTTCGAAAAACTTTAGATCCGGTCGCGAAGTTGCGCGTGCGTTCCGATTGGCGTCCGTTAAGAACTGTCATTTGCTCTGAGCTTTGACGTTATACGTACAATGCCTGACAACCAAAAGTTGGCGTCTCGTTACTGCTGGTGAAGCCCAGAGACAAAATATGAACATCGTGTAGATTTGGAAAAAGAGTTTGATGGGAACGAAACATCCCGCCCACCAAAATACCTATGGCATTTTCTGGTTAAAACGTAGAAGATCTAATCAGAAACGGTAGTGAGATTAAAGATACGATTTATATTGCTAAAAGTAACGATGGGATTAAGATTATCTTATACTACGATTTGCTTAACTAAGATTTACTAAACTACAATTTGATGCGACTGAAACTAGTCTTCTGTTGGCAAAGGACATAGTTTCACTAGAGGTCGATTGATGATTTGATTGTTTGCATTTTTTACTAATGCACTTCGAGCTACTCCGTCAACCCCAAACTGGAGCTCTATGACTCTCGCGAGATTCCAATGCAATGGGCTACGATTGTCGTCCTTGACTAACACCATCGAACCTATCGACAACGGTTTTGAATGTTTAGTCCATTTCGCGCGTTGAGTTAGCGAGTTTAAGTATTCCGTTTTCCACCGAGACCAGAAGTTCTGTTGAAACGCTTGTATCATCTGCCACCGATGAAGCCGATTTTGATTAAGATGCGATAGATCCTCATCAGGGACAGCTGTCAAAGGCTCTAAGGTTAGAAAATGACCTGGTGTCAAACATGAAAGGTCGTTGGGGTCAGAGCTGATCGGGTACAGGGGTCTCGAATTTAAAATGGATTCAATTTGAACGAACAGAGTCGTCAACTCCTCGAACGTTAGGACTTGATCACCCACAACTCGATATAAGTGTGATTTTGCTGCTTTGATTTGTATTTCCCAGACACCACCGAAATGTGGAGCGCCGGGTGGGTTGAATTTAAATTCGATTTTCTGCTCGTTAGAAGCCTGTTGCATTAAAGACGAAAGTTGGTTTTTTGCGCCTACAAAGTTCGTACCACAGTCCGCATGAATAGTGTTACAGCGGCCGCGACGACCTACAAAGCGCCGTAGTGCAGCTATAAACCCATCGGTTGAAAGCGTCGACACGACCTCCAAGTGGACTGCTTTGGTTGCGAGACAGATAAACAAGCATAGATATGCCTTGTCCATCTTAGCGCCACGATGGGAACCAAGTTTGATGCGGAAGGGTCCACCTAGGTCGACACCTACCACCGAAAACGGTTTAACTTGATTGACTCGGTAAGATGGAAGATCGCTCATGAAGGGTTGAAGCGGTCGTGGGTTTGTTCGAAAACACTGAACGCATTTGGAGAGGCAACGGCGAATGGTACGCTTTGCAGCGATGATCCAAAATTGTTGAAGCAGCAGAAAATGTGTGGTGTTTATGCCTGGATGCAAGTGGGTACGATGAGTAAAGTTGATGATTGAAAGCGTTAAAGGATGGTCAGATGGTAAGAAGGCAGGATGCCTGTGTGCGTACTCTAATCCGGATCGGGAAATCCTGCCGCCCACCCTGAGCACTCCCTGATCGTCTAGAAACGGGTTCAGTTTTCTAAAGGGTTTTGGTAACCCCTTTTTTGATTTTAAATTGGAGATTTCTTCCGAGAAAGATCGACCCTGTACGTGTTTCACGATTTGCATGAGAGCGTGATGACGTTCCACATTGTTTAAAAACTCCTTACGATTTGATTGATTTGAGATACGAGAATTGTTAATAAAGCGATATATGTAAGCGAGAACATTAACAAGTTTCGATAACGAGGAAAACCTATTCAGTAAGGTTTCGATAATTGAAGGGTCATTTGTCGCGGTCTCATCAGTCACTAAGATAACTACTTTGCGTTCTTCAGCCCTTATAGTAGCGTCGTCCTCGTGAAGTATGCTGCCTGGATTCGAAGGCCATGACTCATGAGTTTGTAAAAGCCAACATGGCCCCGCCCACCATAGCGAATTGTGAAGAAGTTCACTAGGAAATTGTCCACGTGAACAGACATCAGCAGGATTATCACCCGAAGAGACGTGATGCCAACATTCAGTAGGTGTGAGGTCTTGGATTTGACTCACCCGGTTAGCAACGAATGTGGTCCAACGAGATGAATGTGAGCGTAACCAGGAGAGGACAACGGTTGAGTCTGACCATAAGTAAACAGCATCGATTTGGATACGAGCTAGATAAGTATCGCGAACGAGTGTGTATAGGTTCGAAAGGAGAACTGCCGCGCAGAGTTCCAATCTAGGCAACGATGTGCGTTTCAGCGGTGCTACACGAGTTTTCGAACAGACCAAGAAGACATGGGCGGCACCGTCCTTATCAGTGACGCGTAAATAAATAACCGCACCATACGCTGTCTCGGAGCTGTCACAAAATCCGTGAAGCTCGCACGATTTTGCTTCTGAGCATGTTATTTTACGAGGGATTCGAAGTTGGGACAACTGTGGTAATTGATCCATGTATGTAGTCCATGTATGAATGATCTCATCAGGCGGCGTTTGGTCCCATCCAATACCGAGAATCCAAAGCTTTTGGATATATGATTTGATTTGAATTGTGATGGGGGATAAGAAGCCTAATGGGTCGAAGACTCTAGCCAGTTCGCTGAGAATGGAACGTTTGGTACATGGACGCTCGGATGGTTTAATTTCGAAAAGGAATGCATCCAGTGACGGATTCCATTGCAGACCTAGAACCTTTAACGTTGCGGATTCGGAATTATCGAGAGATACGGAACCAGTTAGACAATCTTGACTGGGAAGATCCAACAAAAGCTGCGCCTTGTTACTCACCCATTTTCTAAGATGAAAACCACCAAGTTTGAATAGCGCGATAAGTTGATTTTTTGCTAGTTCAGCGGTTTCCAGCGAGTCACATCCGGTTGCTACGTCATCTATATAAACATCCGACAGGATGATCCGCTTTGCAACGGGATACGAGTCTCCTTCGTCTTCAGCAAGCTGTTTCAATGTACGGCATGCAAGAAAAGGGGATGAAGAGACGCCATACGTAACGGTATTCAGACGGTACTCTTGGAGATTATCGTGAGCAGATGCTCTCCAAAAGATTCGCTGATAGTCACGATGGTCCTGCCAGATCATAATTTGACGGTACATCTGTCGGGCGTCAGCCATGAAGACCACGTTATGTTCCCTAAACCGCAAAAGAATGTCTATAATGTTTGGTTGTAACTTAGGACCGGTAAGTTGAGAGTCGTTTAAGGAACGTGAGTTAGCGTCTTTGGCCGAGGCGTCGAACACAACACGGAGACGGGTAGTGGCGGAATCGGGACGAAGAACACAGTGATGTGGTATATAGTATTTTCCCATGCTTATTTCCTCTACTGGTACCAATGTCATGTGTCCGGTTTCTATGTAGTCTGACATGAAGTCCACGTATTGGCCTTTTAAATCGGAGTCACGAGACAACCGGCGTTCGATAGCGTGGAATCGTCGCAACGCAACCTCACGAGAGCCTGCGAATATGGGTTCCGAATCATCTTTAAAGGGCAAACGTACAACATATCGTCCAGAGGGATCACGAGAATGACTGGATACAAACTTCTGTTCACAGAGCGTTTCATCTGGAGTCAAGAGTGACGCTTTCGGAATGGAATCCAGTTCCCAAAAATGTTGAACCAGAGAATTCAACTCGTTATCTATGTTTAAAGATGTGTGTACCAGGGTGCTAGAAGCTAAACGAGTTTTGCCTAACAGGAGCCACCCAAAGACGGAGTTGAACGCGGTGGGTTGGTTAACGTTTCCTTTTATTTGTTGGTTGACAAGTGAATCGGTAAAGACGTCGGCGGCCAGCAATAGATCGATAGATCCCGGAATATCGAATCCGGGGTCTGCGAGTGGTAAAGATTGAATATGTGACCATCCAGAAGTGTTTAATTTTGCGATAGGTTGATCGCCACATATTTTCGGAATGACATGCAGGTCTAAATCAAAGAATATTGTATCCTTAGTACCTACTGCACACCTCACGTCACCAAGAATAGACGCTGGTGCCTCGCCAAGTCCACATACGGTTGTGTTAATTGGGGTCGGACGTAAGTTTAAACGTGAGATGGCTGATTCAGTAATAAAGTTACTTTGACTTCCGGTGTCAAATAAGGCACGGAACGATTGCATTGTACCGGAAGCATCTCTGACCTGCACTATCGCAGTCGCCAACAAAACAGTTGTATGCATAGGTGACCTTGACACCAACGATGACGCGGTTGGATGGGATTCGATAGGATCATCGCGATGGAGTAAGGTGTGATGTTTACGTTTGCATGTGCGACATGAAAATATCGATTTACAATCCTTCAACCGATGGGATGACTTCAAGCAGTTGAAGCACCAGTTCTTCTCAGTAGCAATCTGCATTCGTTCATCGTATGATTTTTTGATAAATTCTGAACATGCCGCAATGGAATGAGAATCACTACAGAAAGAACATTTACTGATATACGGAACGGAAGGTGTAGCATTTTCGGTTTGCTTTTGACCGGTAGCCGCTACCAGGGTGTGTGCCGGGGTGGAACGTTTTGATTGCGAATGTGAAGTCGAACTTTTCTGTGTAAGTTCGTTTGACTTGGTTGTCTTAACGAAATGTGTATCGCGTAATGACGCCTCACACTTAGAGTGTAGAAAAGCTTTTAATTGTACGTAGGTAGGCAGTTCCACATTCGAATGATTTTCTTCAAAATCACGTCTTGTTTTCGAGTCAAGTTTTGATAAAAGATGATACACTAGAATAAAATCCCATTGACCAACCGGCAGATTAACTGTTTTTAAGATACTTAAATTCTCTTCAAACAAATCAAGGGATTTTCTGAACTCGTGAGCGTCGTTGAATTTAAAATCGACATTTAAGATGTCTCGCCAACACGTAAAGGCTAGGTCGCGTTTATTAGTGAAGCGCGCGGTGAGTGCTTGGTACGCGTCGTGATAGTGTTCGTGAGTCATCGGGAACGATTTAATTACCGTCAACGCATCGCCGCTAAGAGATGATAATAGATAGTGAAACTTCTCCGTGTCAGTCAAAGAAGTTGATTTGTGTATCAAAGCGTTGAAAGTATCGAAATATTCTGGCCATTTCTTGACGTCACCACCAAAAGTGGGAAGTGTTATTTTGGGTAACCGAATGTTCGAAGAGGCATTGCCAATACCGTGAGAATAATTTGAATCACCTTTAGAAAAGGTGCGAGTTATTGACAATACTTTGTAATACATTTCGTCGAAACGCTCCTGAATTTCATTATCTTCATTTTCAGGATCGTCAAGAATCTCCTGAATTGTAAAATGCGCATCCTCAAAACTTGCCGCAATATTCTTTACTTCCTGATGATATGATAAAAACAAGTCTCGCTGAGAATGGTCATTAACTGCTAACATTCCAACCTCTAAAGCCTTAGTCAGACGCTTATACGCGATGGTTCGTTTTCTACGCAAGGATGGTAAATCCTCAGTAGTATACTGGATGTCGATTGATTTTGACTTAGACTTCTTCAAAGTACCTGATCTATTTTTCTTTAGAAGTGACATTGTAGGCATTTACTATAGTCGATACGTAAAATAGCAAAATAGGCAGGTATATATGTAAGTAAGTACCTAAGTATAAGTTTCGATTACACGTTTAGTTACTTATGTACCCAAATAGTAGCAGATGGATGACTATTGTCGGTCTTTAAACAATAACAAAAACAATTTTATGCAACGTAAACAAGTAGGCACCAGGTAGATATATTACATGTGGTTCCGGCACAATCTAAATGTACTGCAAACTATATTTTGCTCCGATATTGTTAATGAAACTACTCCGTAAGTGAATACAATAGAAGATAGATAACGATTAACAGATATAACTGCCTACCGAGTAAGTTGAAGTAAACAAGTTTTTATGATACGTAAAATGTTCTCGATACTGTGCGGTACCCGTACTAACTAATCTATTAGTTCACGTTGAGCGAGATTTCGACCTACCCTCACGATTTGAGATAGTGACCAGAAATGATTTAATGGAATATTTTACGATTTGCGTATTGTAAAACACGATTTATAGAATAAGATTATGTTGTGATTGCGATGTATGATGGGTGCAAATGACTAAATATCGAGTTACGAATTGATTAATTGCGAGCGAAATAAATTGTGCACCGATTAAAATGTGATTGCACAATACAACTTGTTCTCACAATTATTTACGATGAATGTTGATGTGAATGGATACTTGACATATAATTATTTTGCACTACGATTTTGTAAAATTCTAGTTCGATGGTGATAGCTCATGAACGTTATGTAAATTGATAGATTCGATAGGTAATTCTATGGAAATTGTGGAATAGCTTAGAATGCGATGTGTACCTATAGGTTTTAGTTAAAACAATAGATCGATTGAGATATTCTAAGCGACGCTTTTAACCAGAAATACCACAAGTAAAGATGGCGATTTACGATTCAAAAATGGAAGGTCCCTGGTTTCGGCACCAATTTGATGTAGCATTCGCACCACGCCGAAATACTGTGATGGCTTTCTGCTACACAGGGAAGACCTGGATGAGAGGTCTGACGAGGTTACACGATAAAATAAGATGTTCACTTTGATCTAGGCAGCCAACAGTAAAGATATGTGCAAAGTACGTACCTCAGACTGCAAACTGACACTCGTTGAACTTCCACCTTTCGAATGTCCATGAGCTGACGATGGGGCTAGGGTTCACAAATACAGATGAGATGAGATGATGATCACACGCGGAGTCGGTTAGATTTCGAAAAACTTTAGATCCGGTCGCGAAGTTGCGCGTGCGTTCCGATTGGCGTCCGTTAAGAACTGTCATTTGCTCTGAGCTTTGACGTTATACGTACAATGCCTGACAACCAAAAGTTGGCGTCTCGTTACTGCTGGTGAAGCCCAGAGACAAAATATGAACATCGTGTAGATTTGGAAAAAGAGTTTGATGGGAACGAAACACTTAGCTTGAACCCCAAGAAACGAATCCACGCGCTTCCACGCGGACGAAGTCGCGGGCAAAAGCTAGTACAGAACGATGTTTTAAGCTCGTTTGGAGCTTAATGTTTAAATGATTTATTAAGTACTAGCTGACCCGACAGACGTTGTCCTGTCCTGTGTGTGTGAGAGAAAAACTCTCACCACTTAAACCTACCCTGGACTTCCACAAATATTTAAAGACCAAAATTTCCCAAATCGGTTCAGCCGTTCTGACTAACGAACAATTATTACATAGAAAATAGATAGTGCAAACGAACCTACCTAGTTAATTAAACGTTTCATATGAATGTCAAAAAGTTCACTCGAAGACTGACTTCAACCCAATATTATTGGCAAAAAAAAATGCTTAAGAAAGTAATCCGTTAGATAACTAAACCAGAAAGAAATATGCGCCATATTAAGCGATTTAGGTCATACAAAAACTTTTTCGTTCCACACATAAAGCCTGAAAGCGTAAAATCTGCGCCTCCTACAAGCATTTACTAGCTTCTCCAAGTTTGATATCGGGCCATAAAGGAGTATTAAGATCATAAAACTCTCGTTAAATTCGTACCAATAATGCAGCGTATATACCGGATTCGGGTGCGATTCATGTCATGTTACCCTTGAGTAACTTCTACTCATCGGGAGTATTCGCTTGGAATGTTAGATTCGAGCATAACAACAGTATGTGTGGAGAACCGAGCATTACAGTGCGCAACTTGTAATGAGACAGTTTGTTGCATTGAGGGAGCGCCTCGTCTGTAATGTAACAGTTCAGATTCGAATATTACATCAAAGAGTGAGGAGAACCGAGCAAAAGGTACAGTGCTCAACTTGTAATGATACAGTTTGTTACACTAAGGGAGCGCCTCGTCCGTAATGTTACAGTTTAGATTCGAACATTACATCAAAGAGTGAGGAGAATCGAGCAATACAGTACGCAACTTGTAATGATACAGTTTGTTACATCGAGGGAGCGCCTCGTCTGTAATGTTACAGTTCAGATTCGAATATTACATCAGAGTGAGGAGAACCGAACATTAAAGTGCGCAACAAGTAATGATACAGCTTCCTACATCGAGGGAGCGCCCCGTTTGTAATTTTTAATGTAACAGTTCAGATTCGAGCATTTCATCAATGAGTGAAGAGAACCGAGCATTCGACAATGATATCAACTTCTTCAACTTCAACTTTTAATGATATCATAATGTAACATTAAGATGCTCCCTCACCTTGAGCGTTCCCCTGTATTGTAACAGTTCAGATTCGAGCATTCCATCCAGTGAGAAGAGCAGTTGCGCACTGTAGTGCTCGGTATATTACAGTCCGCTACTTGCAATGAGCTTGCGGGAGCATTCCTCTATAACACAAGTTTGACACATTCACACATTTAAGATTCGAACTCAAAATCGTATCTTGGATTGTTACATTACAGGCGAACGCTCCTGTGAGGTAGCGCCCTTAGGATAAGCGCGGACTAAGACACGTGAGTAGAAAATTGTGTGCAAGATATAATTCTGCGCGGGATTTATTCTTGCACGCATTTACGCAATTTTGAAACCTATTTCTGTAGTATTTTTGGGTACATTATAAATTTATCAATGAATACTGGTCGAGCATACTGCTCTTAGACCTCCTATAGGACCCTTAGGCCTTATGGCATTTCTCCAACGTCTGCGCAGTGAAACCGCTGCGCAGACGCGACATTGCGAGGCTCTAGTGGCAAGCGTTCGCACTGCGACTTCGCAACGTTAATGTCGCGTCACTACGACGTATTATTTGACAGCAGGTACAATCACGCCGTCCTACTCTGTCCTCTGTCGGCGACGTTAACGTTGCATTCAGGGGGTGCGCGACGTTAACGTTGCGATCAGCGGGAGCGCGACGTTAACGTTGCGTTCAGCGGGAGCGCCACGTTAACGTTGCGTTCAGCGGGTGTGCAACGTTGACGCTTGCCACTAGAGACTCGCGGCGTCACTGTCGCGTCTGCGCAACGATGTCGCTGCGCCTACGTTGGAGGAACGCCAACGCTCGTAAAACGCCAGTGGGATAGCTGCCTTAGAACGATGCATCTGTACTACTAATATCATAAAGCTGAAGAGTTTGTTTTTTTTTATTATTATTATTTATTTGTCAATTTAAATTACATATAGGTATTACATATTTGAGATGATGCAAACATAAACTGCATGAGCTGAAACTAAAACATAGGTAGGTAATATTTACTCAAAGAGGGTATAAGCAAATTACAGGTACAGCAGTACGTAATATTGGCGGGCGAACATCGGCAACCAGGCGGACTAGTGACCGCTTATCTCACTATAGACTAGTAGTTGAGGAATGTATTTGGAGATACAGGTTGCTCTTTATGCTATAATACGATATATTATTATTATTATTGTGTGATGTTTGAATAGGTTTTTTTTTTTACTATTGATTATTATTAGTTTACTTATTAAAATTTTGGAGGAAGTATTGTTTTAATTTGTATTTTATGTTTTTATGGGTTATTACGTCCTTTAATGTTGCTGGTTGTCTGCGCTAATCTGCGAAACTATTAGTCCGATACTGAAAACTCTTTCGCTAGTAAGAAACTTCGTTATCACCGAGCTTAAAAGCTATATTTAATTATAAAAAAAAAACGGGCCGGTGTCCAAATAGTTTAAAACATTGCTATGCGAACATTGTGAGCTGGTGGTACCTATCTATAACTAATTACATGTATGCATATACAGTCCACACGTTAGAAGTAGCTGATTTTTTAGTGCTAATATATGGAGCGTAAAGAAAGGACGTTGTTTCTGTTCAAAAAGTTTTTTCAAAAAAAAGAAAACCGCCTTCAATAACTAAAAAGTTATAAATAACTTTAGCACAGAACACACATTACTTTACTTTCGGAAGTCGGTGGCAATACAAAACAACAAACACAAAGCCACCGCCACCGACTTTTGAAAGTAAAGTAATGTGTGTTCTGTGCTAAAGTTATTTCTCACTTTTTAATTTTTGAAGGCGGTTTTCTTTTTTTTGAAAAAACCTTTTTATTTTTCGCTTTTTAGTTGTGCCCTAACATCCAAATCCATTAAGAAACGGCGACCTACTTAAAAGAGATTGTAAGTCCTCCAAAAATTGAAGAAACTAAAACGTCGTCTAAGTACTTTTTTTGGGAATTTGTTGATTTTCTCAAAAAGGGCTGTATCAATTTTGATAAAATTTATATGGGACCATTTCGTAATAAACCCCTTTCGAACAAAAAAAAAATTTTGCAAATGTGTCTATATATGACTGAGTTATGCCCGAACATACATAAAAAAAAATATGACCTTTTTGAAGTCGGTTAAATATAACCCCTCATTCAATAATCAACCTAATCACCTAAACAACATTAATACGGACCAAAGTTAGTAACCTAGACTCGATTTTTTTTTCTCATTTGACGTTCAAAAGTGCCTTACAATGGTCTAATTGAAATAAATGATTTGACTTTGAACAAATAAAGGCACTTTATAATGGAATGCTGATTGAAGCCCACACAAGATAACGATACCAATTACGATATTATGAGAACATAATTGTTCGATATTGTATTCAAAGAAACCTCATAGAGGTACCTATCTTACAGTTAAACACTGAAAGTGCATAGTTAATCACTTAAATACAATCTCGATTGCGGGTAGTTAGCGAGTACAGTGAGCGGCAATGGTACACCGGTAATTAGTGGGCGATTGGAGCAAATTGCAGCAATTATGTGCTCGACTGTACGCGGCTGAGTTCGCGTTCGCGTCCATTGAAAAGGTTGGGTTTAGGACATTGATTTTTTTGTGTATCAACCATGTGAATAATGGCCAAATATTCAAGCGCTACTCAATTTTAAGATGTCGTTAAGCCTTGTATTGTCACAGTCATGTTGACATAAAGTAATAGAGAGAGCACGAGACTTGAGTAGCGTTTGAATATTTGGTCATAAGAATTATGCATCTATAAATGTGGATGAATTGAGAGAGAGAGGAAGGCCAAAGAAGGTATGGATGATCTGTGAATGCATGGCGGTAGACAGGACGAAATGGAAGAAAAGAAAACATGTTGCGCCGACCCCTAGTAACATAGAAGAATAGGAGAAAGCGATCAGGGATCAGACGGACGGGCGTCTGTTGTGGGCGTAATTAGGTACATCGTAAAGGTATCTTCGTGTCTCGTGAAAAAAGGAGCTTAGTTCTAAAACGAGTAAATGAGTCAAATAAGTCAAATGTGTTAAATTACGATTCAGCAAAGATGGTGCACAACCAAAACTTAGAATAGATTTAAAATTAATCAGCGTAAAATAAAACGCTTCATTTGAAAAAATAAAATGTTTTTTACAAAATTCAAAAAAAAAAATCTAGAGCATTTCTTGAACATTTTCAGACCAAAATTTTTCAATTTTGGTCTGAAAATGTTCAAGCCATTGTACATAAATACAAAAATATCGCTTTTGTTTATATTTGAAGTGACTTATCAAAAGGCGGAGTTAAGCAACGGTTTGCTGTGGTAAAAGTTTGCAACCAGGCCGTTACTTAACTTGCCGTACTTTCTAAGTTTATCTTGGACTTCACTAACATCAGTGAAGGAAAACATCGCTAGGAAACCTGGACTTATAATTAAATGAGTCTGAAATCGCCAATTCACCTTGAGCAAGCGTGGTGATTAATACTCATGCCTTCTCTGTATGAGAAGATGCCCAGCAGTGAGACAATAATAGTGGGATGTCCAGAATAACACCTACCCATTTCATCCCGAGGGTGTCCTAGATGGCGAAAGTTCAGAAGTCAGGCAGCAGCGGCTTACGCGTACTCAACAACTTCACTGCGATGACCCAAGACGCCAGCCAAGCGTGGGGATTATGGCAACCCCCCCCCCCCTCCCTATGGGGGAGGCCCTTGTTCAACAGTGGACGTCTTAGGGCTGATGATGATGATTGTTATTAAGTTGATCCTATCAAAATGTTATCGAGTGGTACTTATTGGCCAAAATATAACTAGGTAGATATCTTTTTTATGAGTCGGGAAAGACGACATAATAAAACTGTGATAATAATTCAATGGCGGCTTCTGTAGTGCAAAGGCATCATCTCTCTTTGATCACCTCCACGATTTCCCACTCCGTGTTGGCGATTTCAGACATATGACATTTCTAGTTTTCAATAAGTATAACATGTTTTCCTTACCGAATATTGAATGCAATGGATTCAAATTTTTATTTCCTGCTAACTTTTGTGTTCCTGGACCTTTGTGCCCTATCGCTCATCGGCTCTACGGGCAATGCGCCCAGCCCACTGCCATTTGAGCTTGATCGTTTACTCTGGTTCTCCTGTGGATCTCTTCATTCCTGATTCGATGCCGTAGTGAAACCCCCACAAGATGGACCGACGACCTGGTCCATGTCGCGGGAAGCCGCTGAATGAACGCGGCGTACAGGTGGAGGTCTTTAGGGGAGACCTGTGCCCAACAGTGGGCGTCTAAAGGTTGATATGATGATGGTGAACTTTACTGTTCATAATCCCAAGCTACACTTATTTGTCTCTAAGTAGGTTACAATAACTGGAACCATAACGTTATGCCATAGACAATGCACCATAAATGGAACAATAAAGAAACCCCATAAACATTTTATAAGCCGTTTCACACACGCAAACGTATTCCCATTTATTATCGAAATAAGTGTCTTTTAGACGAACGCATAGATATTATACAATGTAACATTGATAGGTACATTAGGTACATACATAGTAAACATGCTGTACATTATATACATACTTAAGTTTTGTGCACGACATTTACGAGTAAAACAATAAAATGACTACATCGACCTATCAAAAAATATAATACCTATCTACGTTGCAAGACATTGCTTGTCGCACAGATTCAGACATCGAGAAATTCTTGAAAGCAAGACCCAATAACGCTGCCCGGCCTGGGAATTGATCCTAGAACCCATCGCTAGAACCTCAAGCAATCGCGCTTGAGGTCATTAAATCAACGTGGCAACGATGATTATAAAATAATTGCATAATGTGTAGTTCTATTGACTCAAGTCGTGGGAACCCACATTATCACATTACTGAGTAGGCCACCAGGTTAATTAGATAAAGCTTGCTTGTTTTATTGATAACGATACACAAAGACATGCGTATGAATACTTTCATAACTTGCTCCCAACCGAATCTTAATGCAACGCAATAGAGACTAGTACCACACCTACGACACTCCATACAAACGAAACGATTTAATTACCTACACTACTACCAAAATAACAGACTGTACAAATACGTGCGTTTGTGTGCGTGTCTACGCGCCGCTTGAACTAAAAGCAGTTTCGAGAGCACGTTCGACGCGGGAAGAGGTGAGGAACCGCGTCTCGGAGGGAGGCGGGGCGTGTCGCTACTGTACGGTCGGAGTAGGCACCTACTAAAATTAATACTGTGCTCACACTCACACAATACATTACAGGTTTTCGTTTTATAGTTTTTACTTGCGGATACCCAATAGTTAAGCTACGCTTGCCGGGGTCTGTTCGTGGATGGGTGACCATCCATTTCATACCGAGACACCTCCGTGCTTTTGAATTGGTCCCGGCTGTCATTCGTAGATCTTTGATAGTCGTTATGGGTAGTCAGAAGTCATGAAGTGATGATGAGTTTTACCAAGGGGTGGGCATCCATTTCATACCGAGACCCCAGTCAGTAATCAGTAGTCAGAAGCCAAAAAATATGACAACCACAGTCTTCTTGATCGGGTAAATGGGTTTTGTAGGTAGTTGCTCCATGTAAAGCACTGATATTCAGTTGCACCTGGTTAGCCTGGAAGCCTAACTGAAGTGTCGCCATGTTTACTTGTCCAGCAGTGAACTGATAGGCTGATGATGATGATGAGGTCGAAAATGGTATTGGAATTTTTTATCAGGAACTTTTCAGCAACCCGAAGTATGGATTTGTGTCTGGTTTGGTAAGACTGCGGCTTGCCTCCATAACAACGGTTTTTAATGCTAGTAGTGAACTCCTATGACAAACTTTTCGGGAAACAGCCGTGATTTTATAATAATTTCAAAAGAGAATTCCATTTTTAAATTTTTCTCTTAAACAAAAAATCATGTTTATTTTTAAACGCGTTCCATGTACTTTTAAAATTGCGTTCTGTTAAAAATTAAAATTCCAACGTCCTGTTCGGATGTAAGTACATAGAGGGAAAATCTGGTAACCAGAGACAAGCGCTAATGCGTTCCGAGTACTACGGATTTAGGTGAAACGAAACACAACCCGTGCTTAATGGAAACCCACTGTCAGTTTATTTTTTTTTTCGTACAAATATAAGCAGAAGTACTTGTTAGTTTGAACGTGCTTATCCTCAGAACTACTGGTAAGATTGTGAAAATTCTTTCGCAAATAAGAAGCTAAGTTATCCCAAAGAATTTAGGCTATATTTTACTTTAAAAAAGTCAGGGATTCGTAAAAAATATCACACGGACGAAGTCGTGGGCAAAAGCTAGTTAATTTGTTTAAAAAATCTGTTTTGTTTGTCTGTGATCTAAACACCTGTGCTCCAAAACACAGATTGTTGACGTGGCTTAAAAACTTCCCTGTTCAGTAAGGACTACGTTGGAAATGAACTGAGGGTCTTTTTTATAAATGGGACAAGCCCGCCACACTATTCCCTAACCACTGTACTCCTGTAAGCCAGAATCAACAGTGGCGACCACCAGAAAAGCGCCAGAGCAATGAAGCTCGACGAGTCCCAGAGAAACGATTCAACTGTCTTGGATCCCGCAAAGAAATTAATCAGAAAAGAACAGCGGAGGAGTAAGAAAAACATATTTTCTACTTCCCTCCAAATTAAGCAGGAGACAGAACAGAACTAGGCCAATAGGCACAAAGGGTTGCTAAGCACCACGGATTATAATTGACATAATTAATGGGCCCTAAAAAGTGAGCTGTTACATTAACTTTGATTCCAATAATAGGTATGGCAAAATCGCATGAACGCACGGAAATTAGTTCTAGTTTCCACAAGGTCCGCATAATAAACTGCTCCGGATGTCGCCTGTACACTATCCAACATAATATTGCGTTCTTTCTGCCAACAAATACACTCCCATAAGATAAGATGTGCAGATTGTTCGTATTCACAATCAGATGTAGAACATTGACACAAAGGCGAAGCAACAAGCTTGAAAGAAAATAATTTACTTTTAAAGTTGCCATGACCTGTTAGAAATTGGGCAACACAGTGGTTCACCTCCAGCCATGTCCTGGCCAGCCGCGGAACGGATGGAAAGAACTGATGAAGGTGACGGCCCTTGCTAGAATCATCCCACCTACACTGAGGGTCTAATTACCTACAGTGAAACGTATGGGAAATAATGAAAACGGTTGGCGACACCGTGTTACTATGTACTTATAGCCAATTAACTTCTGCCCGTGACTTTGTCCGCGTAGAAATCCAGTATAAGTATTTATCATAGCATAATATTCTGTGACACTAAAAAACTGGCCAAGTGCGAGTCGGACTCGCGCACGAAGGGTTCCGTACCATTACACAACATTAGACATCGAGCAAAAAACGGCAAAAAATCACGTTTATTGTATGGGCGCCCGCTTTGATATTTATTTTATTCTATTTATTTCTAGCGGCAACAGAAACACATTATCTGTGAAAATTTCAACTATCTAGTTATCACGGTTCATGAGATACAGCCTGGTGACAGACGGCCAGACAGACAGACGGACAGTGGAGTCTTAGTAATAGGGTCCCGTTTTTGCCCTTTGGGTACGGAACCGTATAAATTGTGTAACTTCTATTAGTGAAAGAATTTTCTGAAATGGACCATTTCCAGAGATAACATGTGACATTGTTTGTTTGTAAGAGCTGTACTCCTACAAACAAACAATTTTAGCTCTCCTTATAATATTTAGGTTAGATAACACTAAGATACCTATAGTCCATTTATAATAGCATTAGAAAAAAGAGGCTCATAGAAGTAGGAATGCAAAACATTTTATTTCAAAGATAAGTTAAAACAATTTCAATTAAACATATTTTAACACATAGATCTAAGATAGTACTAAATATGGACGTATAATAATATAAACAGAATAAAAGTCTTTTAAAGATTAGATCCACACAACATTTTATTTTTTTTAGAATTACAGTGAAACGAATAACGTTCCGGGTATTGTTCATCCCTGCTTCTGTTAGGTTTTTAGCATTAACCCGGTATTATTAAATTGGAAATAAATAAACAACTACTTAAATGAAAGCCACATAATTTTAGAAGATAAATTATTAAAATGGTTACAAATACGCGCGACAGCTACTGTAAAAATAGATTATAATAAATTCGGTGTCTATCGTAACTTTAACATGTTCATTGTACTTTTGATACAAAGTGTGCAATAAAAAGACCTTTTTAATTTCTGTCTAATGCTATTGTAAATGGAGTATAGTGCCGTCGTAGGTCGGTTAAATATTGATTAAGTACTTAGCCGTAATTTACACCATGGTAAAAAAATTATTATAGATAGGTATATCTAGATTAAAATCTAATTTTCTTTTTGCCTAAACGAGTTAAAAAGAAACATAGGTATCAAGGTATTATAGAGACTGGCTGGTTTCGAGAAATACGACCTTATTTGCATTGGTTTCGATTCATGAGATGATCTCTGTGAATGAACTCTGTTTTAGAATTAGAAGGATGTCAGTCGAAATAAGAATATAAAATACTTAAGGACCCCTATTTTTTTAATAATGCAGTATAGTCATAGATATATCCGTGAATATAGTCTATGTTACTCAGGGATAATGTAGCTTTCGATTGGTGAAAGAATTTTTGAAATCGACTGTGGAATTCGCTGCCCGCCTTTCTGTTCCCTGATAAGTATAATCTGGGTATCTTCAAGGCACGAGTGAGACGGTTCATCTTAGGCAAGCGTGTGGCACCTTAGGCCGCAACATCACTTAAGATCATATGAATTGCGGTCAAACGCAAGCCTATTTGATAATAAAAAAAAAATCGGACCAGTAGTTTTTGAATTAAATCGTAACAAACAAACAAATCTTTCCTCTTTATAATATTAGTTTAGATTAGATTTAGATAGTTTAGATATAATATTGATAAGAATTCAATATAAGAATTACAAAGTAAAATTTTGTAACATTATTAGATAGGTACTACCTGTATTATTATAGTACAGGCCTACCTACCTAATAAATAGGATGTGCTGCCAGGTTACTTTTGCTTAATGTAATACTATAGTATAATAAAAACCTGTTTCTGAGAACAGGTCTAAGGCTCTACGGCTTTCGCAGTAGCCTCGCCGTCTCGCCTATGCTTGGAGATTCAAAAATAATTACTTTAAAATAAACGTTTCTAGTCTATGATGCAATATAAAAGAGTATTCAATGACGCGGTGACAGATGGAACTAAAATTAACAACGCGTACTCTACCTACATACTAATTATAGTCTCGTAAGTAAATGCAAATTTTTGAATAGGAACTATTCAAAAATGTATCATCATCACCATGTCAACCTTTAGGCGCTCAATACTGGGCGTAGGTATCCCCTAAGGGGGGTTCTGCCGTAATCGCCACGTTTGGCCGATGCATATTAGCGATCGCAGTAGGTGTTGTGGTACTCAGAAGGACGCTGCTGCCCATCCTCTGGTCAATATCCCTCTGTCGCCTTCTACGACACCCACGGGTAGAAATGGGGTGGTGCTATTCGTAAGATGTTAGTAAGATTTAAAATATAATATACAAAAATAATATTGGGCAAAACTGCGAACACAACCTCAAGTTATTTGTCGGGAAACTGACTAACAGCAACCTTATTTGTTACTACCCTTACATCATCTACAAAAAAATCACCGAGTTTAGGTCCTTATTGTAAAAATATATGACTGGACTACGTTTTGTATGGAGCGTGCTATCCGTACAGCAATCACTTCTGATTCCGCGGTGAAAACTGTATTAGGGATTCTGTAACTCGATGAAAACTACGCTAGTGAAGCGAACTATTTTTACGTACTTAACTATTTTAGCGAATACCAAATACGTTCCACTGCAGATAAGTGAAATCGGAAATGAGATAAGATTCGAATCCGCGAGTGATTTCTTACAGAATTGCACTGTGGTTCGCATAATCACAAATTGCTGACAAGTATTAGTAGATTATAAGCACCACCCTATTTCTACCCGTGGATGTCGTAGAAGGCGACAGAGGGATATTGACCATAGGATGGGCAGCAGCGTTCTTCTGTCTGAGTACCATAACACCTACTGCGATCGCCAACATGCACCGGCCAAGCATAGCGATAACGGCTGAACCCCCTTTGGGGGAGATCTATGCCCAGCAGTGGGCGTTTAAAGGTTGACATGATAATGATTAGTAGATTTCGAGTCAGTCGCATTTCGTAAACATCGTTTTATTGTTTTTCAATTATTTTAGTTTAACGAATGCTAATTTCCCAATATAATTTGCCAAATTCCATTAGGAAAAAAGCAGCCTTATAATGATAGAATATTACTAGGTTATTCTGTTGAAATAACTGCTTTTTAGTGACATTTTTTCAATGTAAATGGCTAATTTTAGATTACATTGCTTTGTTTTTATCGGGAAATAATGATAGCGTTTCATTTTGTTTTTGTCTAATAGGTATTCCCTCGACCGACTTTCGGTCACAAGATATTATAGTGAAAGAAAAAGCACAAACACACAAAAATAACATTGTTAAATTGTAAAATAAAAAAGAAGAAAGGGCACAACAGTGTGCGCAAGGAGCTCGTCTAAATAAAAGCTGTACAGACAGATCGATCGGTCAAAAGTTAAGCTACGCTTGCCGCGGTCAGTCTGTGGATGGGTGACCATCCATTTCATACCGAGTTCCCTCCGTGCCTCGGAATGCATGTAAAGCTGTTGGTCCCGGCTGTCATTCGAAGATCTCTGGCAGTCGCCAGAAAGTCTGACAACCAGTTTTATCAAGGAGTATCGTGTTACCTAGTACAGTACGATTCAAACTTAATGGCGACTGTGAACACGAGGCGAGTGGCTGCGCAGTAACAATTTCACGTGACAGCGGGGGTCAGGGGCGGGGTACTGCGCAGCCAATCGCTCACTTCACAGCCGACATTAAGTTTGAATGGAACTGTAACTGGGTTGTGGAGGTCCGATAGGCAGTAGCTCCATGTAAAACAGTAGTATTCAGCTACTTCTGGTTAGACTGGAAACCGACCCCAATATAGTTGGGTAAAGGCTGGGCAGATGATGATGAAGTGTGTGCGCAAACACAGGTGCACTCGCTCTTCCTTCACCCTCATAAACCGATGAGACGGAAAACCAACACGAGTACACAACCGGGGAGAGATCAGGCGCAGGACCAACGGCTTTACCTGCTTTCTGAGGCACCGAGGTGTTACACCACCAACTACCAAAACCAGGGCCTGTAGACAAAATGCCTTTTCTGTTAGCGTTAAGGGCGCGTATTCGATTTAACGCAACTCAAAATCTAAACGATTGATAGAATGGCGTAGCAGCATTGACACACACTAGTACAATGCAATGGCCTGTTTGTGTGCATCAGAAAAAAAAATATGCACGAAATAAGCACGAAGCATTGAAATTGATCGGCAAACGACAGCGCGCGATGTTTTACAGTGCTTTTTAAAATAGTTGTCTAAAATAAATGAGCTCGTATAATGGACTGAAAAATATTCAGTATATTAAGCAAAACATTTACTTTTAAACAATAAATATATCAGTTATGTTTTTATTCAAATACTGGTGAAAACAAATTGTCAAAGTGAACCGATTTTCTACTTTTTCAACATTGTTATTTAATACATAATAGTAATATTTTCGTAATTTTGGCTCTGTTACTGTCTTTATGACTGTATATACTGTTGGAAAAACGCATAAAATAAAATATTTTGGCATATTGTAATGGTTGTAATCGTCCTGAAAGTTAACTCTGACGTCTGTTTTCGTAAAACGATATGAAAGAAATGTTTTCGCTTTAAAAAACCATAATTAAAAATTATACTTTTACTCTGTAGCTGTCTAAATCAAGACTTAATCTTTCTAAAACTGTAAATTGTCTTTAAATAATCTGTTCACATAATTACGATATTGCTCTGGGCAAAACGCACAAACATGAAGTTTTCGTCACGAATCGAATACGCGCTCTTAACGCCAACGGAAAAATCAAATTGTATGGACTTGACATATTTGTATCACGTGACATCGCGTAAGCAAACGTCAACTCCATACAATTTTATTTTCCGTTGGCGTTAACGCTAACAGAAAAGGGATTTTGTCTACAGGCCCTGGGCTGCTACTGAGAAATACTCAATAGAAAAACCCAATAACGCTTTGCCTGACCTGGGAATTTTCCGTATGGTGTCGGACATAAAGAATAGCACCATTGTGGGTGTCGTAAAAGGCGACTAAGGGACTCACCAGAGAATGGGCAGCAGCGTTATCTGTGCCTATGTAACAACCATACTGCGATCGCCAACCCGCCTGCCAAGCGTGGCGATTATGGCAAAACCCCCCCTTTGGGGGGGGCCTATGTCCAGCAGTGGACGTCTTTCAGCTGAAATGATGATGATGATGACCTGGGAATTGAACCCACGCTTAGTAATCGCGGCTTACGACAAGGAGACTAACAGAGTAGTCAAATTGTCAATATTATTTTAACATTTTTTCTTTTGCTATAGTAGTCGATGTCTCATATTATAACAGCCTAATAGCCTAAGTTACTCCTTATAACAACAGCTCTCTGTCAGTTAAAGTCCCGCCAAAATCGGTCCAGCCGTTTCAGAGGTTAGTCGGAACAAACAGACAAAAAATTTAAATATAGTTTTTTTTTTATAATTACATATAAGTAATAAGTACTGTATAATTTCATAAGCATTTAGTAAAAAGCTGATATTTCGACATTATAAACAGATACTTCAATTTTATTTATTTGTATAGATATAGATGGAGTATAATTAATAGGTAAATAGTCAAACATTATTGATTTTTAAGATGCACAAGACTTAATGGTATCTTAAAATTGAGTGGCGTTTGAGTATTTGGCCATATGTGTGATAATATAAAATTAATAAATGATAATAACAATATATATGTTAATTTACTACTACTACAGATATTTACAGAGCACTATATATAGGTACAGTGGGTTACAGTAAGTACATTACTTACATCTCTAAAGATTAATATTTTTATTGTGTCAAAGACTTTTTTGACAATAAAATTAAATGTTAAATCTAATGTTTCTTGTAAAAATGTGCATGCTTATAACTGTTAAGAGAAAACATGAATTCTCTAGTTGTATTGTGATATACTGTCTAATAATGCAATAAATAATATTCTTTCTTATCATATCAGCTCAATGATGTCGACTGCTAGACCAAGCAAGACTTTTTAAATAATTATTTATAGAATTGTACCTTCATATTGTATTATTTGACTCTACCCCATACTTTTATAGCCTATTTATGTTTAAATATTTTTTGTAGTTATGGGTAGTTAGAAGCCAAAAACTTACTGGGGTATTGTGTTACCCAGTAACTGGGTAGTAGGGATCAGAATGATAGGCAGTTGCTCCATGTAAAAAACTGGTATTCAGCTGCATCTAGTGACTGGAAGTCAACCCCAACCTAGTTAGGAAAAAGTTAGGCAGATGATGAAGTTTGCTTAAATATTTTTAGGCAACTCAAAAATTGTGTTTATCACTTTATTTGTTTGTATACCTCAACCACTAAAGTTTGACATAATGATGCTAGTCAAACAGTGAATCAGTAGCTACTAGGCTTGTCTAATTTAAATTTTTTCAACATATTGCAATTGAAGTGACGCTATGAATAACTAACTCATATGATAAACCCCAAACAGTTTCTCGAAAGATTAACCTTAATTAGTGCTCAGTTTTTATTATATAGATAGCAAAGAAAGAAAGAAAGAAATAAGAAAAATAATTATTAATTTTTTTTAAAGAATAGCAATCAATAATAACTGATGAAGCAACATGAAGAAAAGAGTAATAAAAATAAAAAAAACAAGGCAAGATTTAGGATAACAAATGAGCTTTAGAACATCTCGTTTACTCATTAGATATATTAATAAAAACCTGCATTGATATACAAAAAAGGTTTTTAGATTTTAATGTCATTCTTGGTTTAAGAGGCAAAAAGAGTTATTAAAACAAGAATGATTACCAAAAAAATAACAAGGTTTTATTTCAGCCGACTGGCAAAATCTGGCAGGTGAAAACTATGTTTAAAAACTGAACACAGTCAATAAAAATTGATAGTCATTTATTTTCCTAATTTCTATTCCTGTTTTAATGCTTGGGAAGTAAGTTAAATTAGTGCTACATTTTTAAATGGAAATAATGAAAATGGAGCTATTATGTGAGTACCTACTTTTTTATATTTTAATTTTACTAATCATCATGCGACTTATTAATAATATCATGAGAGCATTTGTATCACTGAGAATTGAATTACTATCACATAGATAAAAAGATGGCTTTCAGCTTAATAATTAAATAGGTAATTAGATATTCTCATTGAATACTTATCTAGAGTTGTAAATGAAAGTGACCCACACAACCTACTCATTAGCAAGTTTAATGATGTCCCTTATATTTATTTTCTTTTGTTGTGATTTACGTGCATAATAATGCTATCATTTTTACATGCAGTACTTAACACAGGACATTATATAGAACGTTAAAAAATACGTCAAATGTCGAGTAAGATTTTAAATGCTGATAGGATAGTAAATCTGTTATGTTATACCAATTTATATTCACGCGATCGCGATCGTACTGGTATTTTTATCGTGTTTTTAAGCAGTCATTATGCCTATTTATAATTCATAGTCCACAATATGGCACGACCTTTTTTCTTCTAATGTATTGCAGTGCATTTTGTTGTCTGCATAAAATACTGGCCATGCAGAAGAGTACAAATGGACAAGGTTTGAGACCTAAAAAAAATACGTTCCCGCCATTAGGTCACGGTTTTTCAGGGGCATATTACGTATCTGCAAGTCCTACATTACTATTATTTTCTTTTCAGGTAGGTACAAGACAAGTGTGTTTACTAGAAAAAGTGTTTTGTTTACTAACCTCTCAAAGTAGAAAACTCCGTGGCACAACAAAACAGTAAGTATGTTGTCATAATCACCATCACTTTAGGACTAAATAATTTGGTCGCACTGCAGTCATCAACAATACCACATTTTGAACGCGAATCAACAACATTCGTAACGCCGTTCAAGCCGGCACTGTATTGACCCGATCCTTTATGAAACCATGGGGAAAATATGCATTTTTTATTAACTTATATCGATTATAAGCGCAGCCACAGCTTGAACAAGACAGAACACCAGCGTAACGGGAGTGTTTTAAAACGGGTTCTTTATGTAACAATATCACTCGCGAGCACCTCCGTAATTTCATTAATAACACCTAAAAATCGATCCCACAACAAGGCTCACGACAATATTCAAACAGAAGACTGCGGCGGCGTGTTAAATTCATTATTTTACTATGTAGCGGACCAATAAAATACGGCACGGCACGATTTATTCTATTAGAAACTTTTTTCGTTACAACACGACAGATAGGTATGAATTATGACTACGCCGAGCAATTTTTCGTGTCATATTTCTTTATACAATGGATGCAAACAATATACTACGGTGCTGATAAAAACACGCACGACCCAAGCTACGCACGCTCGCGATGACACTAAACTCTGCATAGATGTCGCGTTTCTGACTGACGGCCATTGTGGAAAATGGCGGCCAACATCAGCCGTCAAATGACCGCAAACTAAAATATACTTTATTCTTGTTCTGTTAAGTAAATTATTTGATTGACATTTTTCATAATTTCAACGCTATTCGATCGTATAAGACGACTGAATCGTATAGTCTCGAGTGGTCAAAACTTATTTAGGATGCGGTGTGCTTTTTGTTTATTCGAATTATCAAAAATAATATTTTTGTCTCCCTTTTTCTTCAATGCGATTTCGAACAATATTGTGGGTAGATACGCTTGCGCGAGTGTTGTTGTCTCTCCAGTCTCCACATAATTATTCCCATAAACTTTTTTTATAGCTCCTGTGTTTTGAAGTCGTTAGAGACATCTTCGCCAGCACTGACCCTTCATTGGTGACTTAACGATGCCGAGTATTGTGGTAACAGACTTTAAACCAGCTAGCTAGCACAATAGCACGGACAATAGGTACTCATCATTGCTAAGTATAAAATGATTATAATATCTTATTATTATCCCTCTACCGCCATCTGTCTGTATACAAACAAAGGTCTAGAATGTGCGTTGTCTTCTATAAATAGTAGGTATGTCAAATAATTTCGTTGACGCCTGTCATCTGTCAGTTAAGCTGCGCTGCGAAACTAAAAGAACCCATGGGCATGTACTAAAGAAGTGAGAGTCTGTAACCGAACTAGGCAGTGCCTGTATTTCGGTTATCAGCGCCTGGCCCCTCGAACTAATTTGTAACTGAGTTTGTAAAGCACAAGCCTACAAATCTATGTTATTACTTGCTAAAATAACTTATTACTTGCTATTATTAAACTTACTATAAAGTAAAAATTTTGTTGAACATATCTGTCTGTGTCAGTTACAATATTTTCTATGCCATTAATACCTAACATAGCATAATTATTAAACCTCGAAGTGTATTCACATAAAAAAATCTGTAGTGGCGCCATCTAGTGACAATAAGGTAGCATCTCATTTAAAAAAACTTTTACGAATGTTATTTGTACGATGTCACTCTACAACATGGTAAGCGTGGTGGACGGGTAGATGGTGCTGCATTGTTTTTTTACCTATCATTCACTTTCCAAAGTATGCTTGTTTGGAAGCAAATAATAATTTAACAACGTAAACTTACCTATTATTACTGCCGGAGAAAGAGGATAATGGTTGGTATTACATCTTTGCTAGATTGGACTAAATCGTGGAATGTGAAACCGTTTTCAATATAATGGACCTCTTCATCGTATTGGAACCGTTAAACCAGGATTGAATATAGTACTACTAATGCCACCTTCATTTAGTTTACTATTTTTTCTTTAGACCTTCGTGTTGGTAATTTTATTTAAATGGTCTAGATGTCAGCACGTCCTTCATACAATATTTTCAAATGCATTTTTAATTCCAAATGACATTGTGTTGAATTTATATTGTAAAAGTATTTAAAACGGTATTTTTCTGTAAAGGATAATTTATCCTTTAACTTCCAGGATATTACCATTATAAATGTAAATAAATACCAACAAATATTAGGTACTTAAGTACTAAAATATAATTGTAAATTAATAATAATAATAATAATAAGCTGATCCGGCAAACGTTGTTTTGCCACATAAATATAAAGAAATAGCCTATAAAACCTACCAAACATACACAAAAAATTTCATGAAAATTGGTCAAACCGTTTCGGAGGACGTCGATAACAAGCACTATGACACGAGATTTTTATAAATGGCTTATGTTTAACGAACCTCCAGATCTACTAAATGATCACCAATAATAGTAAATAAAATAAAACCAAAAATAGTAAATGGTCATCAAAATGGTGTTTCCTAAAGTATTGTAGAAATGTATGAGTTTGACTGTAAAAAGCGATTTGATTCTGGCACTCGGTGGCCGCTGCCGCGGCACGCGGTGCTGGTTATTTTGCACACTAAGATTTGGTGACCATTTAGTACATTTGGTATAATTTAGTAGGTATATTTTTTTGGTAAGGGAGCAGATCCTAAAGTATTTTTTGGTGATCATTATATTAAATACCCTTTATAAATTAGACTAGCGACCCGTCCCGGCTTCGGTCTATGCGCCGGTCTACATTACCGCCGGTGTACTTCGGGAAACGACAGAGCTAACCTCAAGCTCACTTTCACCTTAAGTCACAGATGGAGATGTTTTTCAATTGTTAGGGCAGCAATATGTTTAAACCGTGTGGTGTCGGACGTAAAGAATAGCACCACCCATATCTTCCCGTGGGTGTCGTAAGAGGCGACTAAGGGACTTACCAGAGAATGGGCAGCAGCGTTCTCTGTGCCTTTGTAACAACAATACTGCAATCGCCAATCCGCCTGCCAAGCGTGGCGATTATGGCAAAACCCCCCCTTGGGGAGGCCTATGTTCAGCAGTGAACGTCTTTGGGCTGAAATGAATATGTTTAAACAGTTTTCTTATTAAATCCATACTTACTAATACTTATACTTACTAATATTATAAATGCGAAAGTAACTCTGTCTTTTACGCTTTTACGATGAAACTTCTGAACCGATTTTGATGAAATTTGATATGAAAATAGCTTGAACCCTGTAGAAGTACCTACATAGTCTACTTTTAAATTTGCGACTTCGTCTGCATCCGCGATAAACGACATTCACGCGGACGAAGTCGCGGGCAAAAGCTAGTAATTAATAATTATAATTATAATATTCTCCCGATCAGATTTCCGTCACATCGACTAATCACAATTGAGTCCAACCAAGTCGCAGGACATATAATAGTGCACAAGTGTGTACGCAAACACAGGTGCACCCCCTTTTCCCTCACTCTCATAGTCCGGTGGGACGGCAATCCAACATGACCGGGGACAGACCAACAGGACCAACAGCTTAATATGTTTTCCGAGACCCGGGAATGTCACACCACTTCCAAACCGGAAAAAATCAATAACTTTTTATCCGACCTGGGAATCGAACCTAGTGGCCTATAATAATAATAATAATAAATTTTTTATTGTCAGGCAACTGAGGCCCATAGAAAAAATACACAAATAATTTTAGACAACCATAAACTAATACATATAAAAAAAAACCTTTATCAACCCAATTATCAGCCTATGCACAACAGTCGCGCCTGAGACCAATAGGGCAGTTAAACTTAACTATATAGATGGCATGAAACCATTGCTGATTATGCATGTGTTTAATGACGTAAGCTAATTATAGTACTTTATAAACGAAACCGCAATGAGTTTACAGGAAAATACCCTCCAAATTGGGAATTTTGAACGAACAAGCAAACTTATATGCAGAAAAATATACTTAAGTATTTATAATATCTATTCCGTTTGATATTCATAGTCTCCAATTATCTAGATACTAACAGCTGGAATGATGATTTTTTATTTAAGTAGTAACATTTGAAAAATTCTATCATTTTGGTTTTTTTGTGTCATGAACTCATGATATGTACAAGTTTTCATGACGATGTCATTCCACCGTGTATTCTTAGCAAAAAATGTTCTCACTGTTTTGACTGCAGTATGTCTAATTTTCTGTTCAGTATGTCTATTCTGTTACAATCTCCCTCGGTGAACACTTAGGTGAAGAGAGCTGTCATCCTTCCGTCTGCTTTGTCAATCCCTAAGCATCGGGACGGATGACATCTCACTGCACCTAGGTTCTAGGTGTTCACCGAGGGAGATTGTAACAGAATAGCTCTACTGTTACAATTTCGCTCGGTGAACACAGTGAAGTAAACTGTCAATGTTTGTCACGCTTTGTCAATCCCTTGCATCGGGCGGGACGGAAGACAGTTCACTGCACTTAGGTGTTCACCAAGGGAGATTGTAACAGAATAGCTCTACTGTTACAATTTCGCTCAGTGAACACCTATGTGAACTGTCAATCTTTGTGACGCTTTGTCAATCCCTAGCATCGGGACGGAAGACAGTTCACTGCACCTAGGTGTTCACCAAGGGAGATTGTAACAGAACAGCACTGCAGGTGGTCTCTGTGAGAGGGAGTAGGTCTTATGGACCTTCACGCCGATCCATTTCGGGTTGGTGAACGTGACGTAGGTATTATCGGTTAATTCTAGGACATGATGACGGAGTCATCATGATGACTCCGTTATCGTTTCCAAAAGTTGTGATGAATCAAGTATAAGTTTTATAGGTACCTAATACTAGTGACCCACCCAGGCTTGGCACGGGTACGTTAGTATTATATAGTAATGTGAATCAAACTATACTTAAAAACCTTCTTGAATCGCTCTATCTATTGATAAATAGCTTTTTACAAAAAAAAGAGAACCGCCTTTAGAAGTCGGTGGCAAAACAAAACAACAAACAGAACAAAGCCACTGACTTCCGAAACTAAAGTCATATGTGTTCTGTGTTAAAGTTATTTATCACTTTTTAGTTTCTGAAGGCGGTTTTCTTTTTAGTGAAAAGTTTTTATTTTCCACTTTTTAGTGCCTCCTTATCACCTAAATCCGTTAAGAAACGGCAACACAGTTGAAACACAGATTGAAGGTCCTCCAAAGATGGAAGAAAGGAAAACGTTTTTGTGTTTTTTTTAAAGAGCGCTAAATAAACTAGTTGTTATATGCTGAAACCTTCTCCAGAATGTAACAAATACTTTTCTGAAGACCGCATCAAAATCGGTTCAGCCAAACGGGAGATAATCGCGGACAAACATACGACTCGAACTGAGAACCTCCTTTTTTTTGAAGTCGAAATTAAAAACTGCATTCAAATCCGTTGCGTAGTTTTAATAGATCTAAGTGTACAGACAGCGGGAGCGACTTTGTTTTATACTATGTAAAGACAAGGATGTTGGGGGTCTTTGTTACCTGAAATAAATTATATTTTATTATTATAATATTTTTATTAATGCATACTTTTCCTATCCACCATAATATCAACTTGCCCCCCCCCCCCCCCCCCAGGCTATCAGCTGGCGAGTCCTGGCGACGCTCTTGGTAGGTGAGCGTTGTTGCTTTCTTGCAGAATTTTAATAGGTACGGAGTTACGGACGTACCTAATTATACTTAAGTACTTACCTAATGTAATAAAATAATTATTTTTAAAACATACCTAAATTCTCTATACTTTTCTGATAGGCACTGTGAGTACAGGAAAACACAAGGAAGGATAAAATAATGACTCAACGCCAAATGAAATGAATTAAATAATAGACTTAGGTACAGTTTGAAATGTTAATATCCTATTCGAATAAATCGATTGATGATTCGTATTAAGTGCAATCGATTAAATTTTGCTGAGCCGAGCCCGATTCAAATCCGAATAGTGTCCCGTGTTATGAAGTTGGTACCTACCTACCCTAGCACCCAAGCAGAAAAATTGTAAAAAACTCATCCGTCTAGTCTTTTCCCAACTATTTTGGGGTCGGCTTCCAGTCTAACAGAATACAGCTGGATACCAGTGTCTTACATGGCGACCGCCTCGCTGACCACAACCAGTGGCGTAGCTAGGCGTGGGCGAAGTGGGTCCTCGCCCACGGCCTCGCTCATAAAGGGGCCTCGCGAGGCCGGCCACTTTAAATGCGACACCCCCAGACTTTACCACAAATGACTATTAATGTGATTACTTTAACGTTTAAAAAAAGAACGTCACAAAAAAAGCATTTTTGGGACGCTACGCGGACGATATGGTGCTGCTGAGCCTGACGGTGAGGGGTCTCGGAGAGTTGTTAGTAGTATGTGAGACCTATGCTAGGGCATATGGCCTGGTATACAATGTCCAAAAAACTAATTATGTGATCTTTAAGACCGCCAGTGGATGCCACGAATATTCACATAATATGACCCTAAATGGCTTGTTCATAATTCGTGTCACGAAATCTAAATACCTGGGGCATTTCATTACCGAAGGTCTTGAAGACTACCTGAATATTGAGAGGGAGCGCAGGGCTTTAGCAGTCAACGGTAACATGCTGGCCTGCAGATTCTCCCGCTGCTCTGAACAAGTTACAGTAACGTTGTTTAAGGCGTAATGACAAAGCTTTTAAACGGGAAATCTGAGGGTCAGTCACACCAAAAGATTGCTGGATGTCCTGCGCGTCCATTATAACAACATCATCAGGATGATGTTAGGACTGCCTCGTTTCTGTAGTGCATCGGGGATGTTTGCACTGTATCGCACTGATGGCTTTCATACATTGCAGTGCATCCGCAAGAAAACAGTATCCCTGATCTGCAGAATGCGTGCCAGCTGCGACGGAATTCTGAAGACTGTTGCTGATAGGATCTCTTCTCCACTATGGAGATCCTTCATTAAACGAGTAACTTAGTGTTACATGTATATTAAGGTAGGTAATTAGTGTATATTAAGGTAGGTAATTAGTGTATATTAAGGTAGGTATGTCGTGACTTGCCAAAGAATTTTTAGTAGGATATATTTATTGGGTAGATCTTGGGAACGAAAGAAAAGGGGCCTCGCTGGTGCGACTTCGCCCACGTCTATATTAGTCCACGCTACGCTACTGACCACAACCCATGGTGGTGTAAGACTGGTTGTCAGACTTTTTGCCTTCTGACTACCCTTAACGACTGTCAAAGATCTACGAAAGACAGCCGGGTCCAATTCTGAAGCACGGAGGGAACTCACTATAGTCACCCATCACAGACAAACCGCGGCAACCGTAGCTTAACCATGACTGATCGATACGATATGTAAACGTGTTATGACGGTGTTTATGGTGACAACTTGTTGTATAAACGCTTTCACAAGACTTTTTTCCTTCCCAATCAATATGATCAACATTGAAAACCTGAGATTTTGATCGAATATATCCATGTGCTTTCTCTAAGCTCAAAGAAAAACACAGGATGACAGGACATTATTCTCTATTCAAGTGAATTCTCTTTTTTTGTTTTTCAAACATTCAAATGTATATTTACCTAATCGAATGTATATAATGCCCAATCGAATATAATTCGAATGACGCGCATCACTGAACAGTTATTCTAACCACAACAACGTTGTTCATATTTTTAATTAATTTCCATACCAGTTGACTATTGGTGAAGTGACAATGTTTTACAGAACTATTATTTTTGTGTGTTTTGTTGGATTTGTTTTAGCAAATGGTAAGTACCAACAAGCTTCAGTTATTACAACTTATAGTTTGCGCATTTTTAACTCAATTTTTATTTTCCTTGATGGGTGCGGCTGTGAAAACTGTGGTTATATATTGATAAAAAAGTACTTATCTTAATTAATAATATTAAGAAACTAAACATATCATTTTTACCTGTGATAAGTGTTGTGATTTCAATATTGAGCTCAGATCTTCCAAAAAAAGACCAACCCATAATTACTCACACATTAATTACATCTAACGGTGAGTTGCACAAAATCAACATTAGTGTAACGGAGACTTTGAATTCATGCCATCCTTTACATTTTGTATCAAAAAGAAAGTGGCAGCGTCAATTTAAAGTATCCATTAAACTAAAGTTGGTTTCGTACAGCTCAACGAAAGTGATTCAAAATGCTAAGTGTTATTTTACTATCCAGCTTTGCACACCCCAAACATTTCCCTAGTGTAGATAGATAGCCTTATAAAGATTAAAAATAAATCGTCGTTATTTTTTTATTTTTTTCCGATTAAATTTTGCGATCAGTCTTTCGGACTATGATCAGATGGGATGGTGCCGATGACATGTAAATTACTCCCATTGGAGAGCCTCATTATTTACGAAGTAGTGCTTCTCACTGACTGTTCTCGTCAAAAATATCCCGCCGCTTTTTTAATCGACGAATGCTTTCTGGTATAGTAAGCTGCCCAGCGAGTATGTTCGGATGCTGTAGCAGTCTGAGTTTGTATTTGTCGCCATGGCTATTTATCTCCTCATTGACCATTGGAATATTGAGAATTTCATGCATTTCCGTTGTCTTAATTAACCAAGGTGCATTATAATTTGTTTTAATATATAATTTTGTGCCCTCTGCACTTTCATTATGTTGGAGGCACTGGCTGATCCCCAGAGTTGGATGCCATATGTCCAGATTGGCTTTAGTATGGTCTTGTATATTATGAGCTTGTTATCTATCGCCAGTTTTGAAGCAGCCAGAAAAGACCTCTGTATTTCAGGTTCATTTCTTCTCTTTTTGTTTCAATGTGTTTTCTCCTGTTCTGCGAGCAATGTGCCCTGCCCACTGCCACTTAAGTTTGGCAATTCTTCGGGCTACGTCGGTAACCTTGGTTCTCTTGCGGATATTCTCATTTCTGATTTTATCACGCAAGGAAACTCCGAGCATAGCCCTCTCCATTGCCCTTTGGGTGACTTTAAGCCTTCTGATGAGGCCCATTGTGAGCGACCACGTTTCGGTTCGATGGCCGATGGGGTCGAAAAGTTCTGGAGTGGCGACCACGAACCGGAAGACGTTGCGTTGGAAGGCCTCCCACTAGGTGGACCGATGACCTGGTAAAGGTTGCGGGGATCCGCTGGATGCGAGTCGCACGGGACCGGTCAATGTGGCGCCACTTGGGGGAGGCCTATGTCCAGCAGTGGACGTCTTTCGGCTGAAATGATGATGAATGATGATGATGATGTGTTTTCTCCATGTGAGCTTGCGGTCAAGATGCATACCCAGGTACTTCACAGACTCGTGGTGTGGGAGTTGACTGCCGTTCAGGGTGACCGGGTCGCAGTCGTGTTTGCGTTATGAAAATGTGATATGAGCTGATTTGGACACACTGGCGGCGATTCTCCATTTTGCTAGCCATTCTTTGGTCTCGTTCAAACTGGATTGCAAGATGTGAGATGCAAGTATCGGGCATTTGTGCGAAACAAGTAAGGCCGTGTCATCCGCGAAAGTCGCAATTGTGATCTCGGAACTTTGGGGCAGGTCAGAGGTAAACAGGGTGTACAGTACTGGTCCGAGAACCGATCCCTGCAGTACTCCTGCAGATATTTCTTGGAACCTTGAGGTGGATTGGTTTTCTCTTACTTGAAATATTCTGTTTGTAAGGTACGAATTTAGTACTTCAAAGAATGTATGTGGTAATAATGATTTTATCTTGAATAGCAGACCTTCGTGCCAGACTCTGTCGAAGGCTTGTTGTATATCAAGAAAGGCAGCTGAGCAGTACTCTTTTTTCTCGAAAGTTTTTCTAATCGTCCTGCACACTCTATGCACTTGTTCTTGGTGGCATGTTCTTTTCGAAAACCGAATTGGTGATTTGGGACAATGTTCCTCTCATTGAGAACAGGTAACATTCTCTGTAGTAGAGGCTTTTCGTACAGCTTGGAATTAAATCGGTAAGAGACTGATTGGTCTGTATGAGGTGATATCATGTATAGGTTTACCGGGTTTGTGGATCATTATCACTTGTGACACTTTCCATATATCTGGGAATTTGGCTGACACTTGCCTTCGCTTAATATCTCAGTGGGGCGACCGAAACCGTCTAACCTTTGCACCTCACAAAACCTATCAACTTATTTTAAAAGGTAATCTTAAATCATGGCCCAGTATTAAATTTAATAACGTTCCCGTTAAAAGAAAACAATCAGTGTGCTACCTTGGTCTGGTCTTAGAGAAAAACTTTTCATTTATTGACCACATAAAAACAGTTGGTGAAAAAGCTAAAAAGAACTTTTATGCCTTGACGAGTATATCTAAAGCCACTTGGGGTCTATCATTTTTAACTTTAAAAACTATTTATGGGGCTACCTATTTGGGATGTATGTGCTACGGGGCACCTGTTTGGGCTGATAGGGCCACCATAGGGGCGGTACGACGTAAATTGCTTCAAAGTCAACGTTTGGCTTTAATATTTTTATGTAAAGCATATAGGACCGTTAGTACTGAAGCCCTTCCGGTTCTAGCAGGCGTGCTTCCAGTCGATCTTGAGGTGCAACGACGTGCTGCAATGTACTATTCCGCGCGAGAGACCATGGACGCAAACTTTTTAACTCAACGTGACCGCGCTAAGATCTCTAGATTATTTAAACCACAGACTGACGTCTGGGAGGAACTTTTATCCGAGTGGCAGTGTAGGTGGGATGATTCTAGCAAGGGCCGTCACCTTCATCAGTTCTTTCCATCCGTTCGTGAGCGGCTGGCCAGGACATGGCTGGAGGTGGACCACTGTGTTGCCCAATTTCTAACAGGACATGGCAACTTTTAAAGTAATTTATTTTCTTTCAAGCTTGTTGCTTCGCCTTTGTGTCAATGTTCTACATCTGACTGTGAATACGAACAATCTGCACATCATATCTTATGGGAGTGTATTCTTTGGCAGAAAGAACGCAATATTATGTTGGATAGTGTACAGGCTACATGCGGTGCAGTTTATTATGCGGACCTTGTGGAAACTAGAACTAATTTCCGTGCGTTCAAGCGTTTTTGCCATACCTATTATTGGAATCAAATTTAATGTAACAGCTCACTTTTTAGGACCCATTAATTATGTCAATTATAATCCGTGGTGCTTAGCAACTGGGTTTCTCCCAGTTGTAAACGTCCCTTTGTGCCTATTGGCCTAGTTCTGTTCTGTCTCCTGCTTGATTTGGAGGGAAGTGGAAAAAATGATTTTCTTACTCCTCCGCTGTTCTTTTCTGATTAATTTCGTTGCGGGATCCAAGACAGTTGAATCGTTTCTCTGGGACTCGTCGAGCTTCATTGCTCTGGCGCTTTTCTGGTGGTCGCCACTGTTGATTCTGGCTTACAGGAGTTACAGTGGTTAGGGAATAGTGTGGCGGGCTTGTCCCAAAAAAAAAAAAAAAAAAATATCTGGGAAGTAACCTACTCGTTGGATAGCATTGAAAAGTATGGTTAGGTATACAACTCCTTTCCGTGGTAATTCTTGAAGGACTTTTTTGTCAATGAAATCATAGCCAGGGGCCGTCCATTAACCTTATATTTCTAATTATCTCCTTAGGCGTTTCAGGGGTAAATTCAGTTGTAAATCTTGGTTGATGACAATGTCCATATCAGATTCATCCTCATTTGGTCTTGGGTTATTGGGCTTGAACACATTGCTAAGATGGCTTGCAAATGCATCGGCTTTGTCTTGGTCAGTTCTAATGCATGTTCCATTTGGGTACCGAAGCGGTGGTTTATGGTGCAAGGGTTGATTTTGGTTTTTACAGGCTCTCCATAGTTTAACTCTTTTTCTAAAATGCAAATAGCATGTAACTCCTTATAACATCAGCTATATGCCAGTGAAAATCCTGTCCGATTTTGACAGGATTTTGAACCAGCAGTTTCGGAAATGAACCGGAACAACAAACAACAAACAGACAAAAATTGAAAATACGTGTGTTGTCATTTTGTAAAATTTTGACATTACAAACAGACATTTCAATTTTATTAATTTGTATCATCATCATCATGTCAACTTTTAGAATCCCACTTGACTGCTGGGGATAGGTGCTGCTGGTACGCTGCTGCCCATCCTCTAGTCAATATCCCTCTCGCCTTCTAAAATGGGGTGGTGGCAGCACCACTCGGGTATTTGTATATAATTACTTAATTCAGAGTAATAATTTTACTTTTTTACAGGAAATAAAATAGATCAACCAACGGAAATAAAATTTGATTTAACTTCAACAAAGTCTATCGTAATCTGCGATCACCAATATCACAAAGATATTAAACAAGTACGCAAATACACGGTTCTTGAAAAAAAAGAAATCGCCATAAGTACGACTGGTAAACGCACCAATAACTTATTGTAAGTAATTTTAATATTTATATAAGTAGAGGATAAAAACAATGTAAATAATTATAATAAAATGTATTAAATGCTTTTTTATATTATTTATTTCTAACTACGTATTAAGTTTGTAAATGGTATTAATAGTATTTAACCTTTTACAGATGTAGAGATAACAGTAATACTGATTTTAATACAAGTTATAGGCGGAACTACGGTAATGATAAAATAAAAACCGGTTATATTGTAAGTAAACATTAATAATCACGTACTTATTAATTGCACAAAACGCTGCCTATATCCTATCGAGGAACACGGTTTAGATGTGTTAATAGACATGGTAATCCGTTGCGATAGGACAGTGTGGGTGACTCTAACACTACTTGTTAGAGATAGAAAAAGTTTTTACTGTTACCAAAAACTGCATTTAAAGACATGCAGTAGCAGCAGTTTTTCTGGACTCTAGTACTGTTACACGTATGGTTACAGATTTGTTCATTCTGATCTCAAAGGATCAGCATCTGTATGTAGGTTTGCCTAACCTACCTAAACCTATACGCTCATTAGTACATATACAGTGAAACCTGGTTAAGTGGGCCCTAGATATGTGAGAAATCCAATTATTCCTGATGTCCACCACTTGTTTGGCCAACACTGGGGGACAGAGAAACAACTTTTGAAATTAAAATGTCCACTACGGGGAGACAGTGTCACAATTTACTAAAGGCTAGTATTTAACTGTAAATTAAAAAATCTTCCTGATTTATAATTAAAAAATTCAATTTCTAATTAAAAATACTGATTGCAAATCAAAATAGTTACCTTAAAATATTATTATTTTGGTAACTGTTTGAGTTCGTGACGCATCGCTAAATAAATAAACCTTAACGTCCTAGGGTCGACGGGTAGGGTTTAAAGGAACCGAACGTATCCTAACCTCGGGGTGCCCCATAATTATTATTTGTACAAATGACAATGCCAGATCCTGCCCCACCCATGTACAGAAAAAGTAACACATGTACAGAAAAAGAAAATTAATGAAAATAATTGTAATGAATATAGAACCTTTCTATACTAAATTGTTTTTCTTTAGAACTTGCGGATTACGAGATACCTACCCACAAAACAAACTCATTTTACCTAAAATACAATTTAACCTATAATCAATGCCATTATTGTTGTTAGATTTAAACGGAAACAGCAAGTTCTACAGTCACTAAGACTAATGTTTAGTTATCAGCAATAAATAAACAGTAAGATGCTACATATTGCACATGACTTTTATTGAGTGGGGCAAAGTTCTGTAGAGTTTCTGGCATTGTCCTTTCAATATTCATTTAGTTAATTAGTAGTGCAATAATAAGTTTATTAGATGCGCATTTGTTGTTTTTGATGTACCTACTTAATATTTTTGATATATTAATATTATACATACTTGTTGTAACTTAAAAAAATAGATATATAAATAATGATTATAGCAAAATTATGACACTGTCCCCTAGTGGTGGCCAAACAAGTAGTGGACATCGGGAATAATTAGAGAAATCTCTGATATTATTAATTAAAACTAGGTCCCGACACTTTTGCATTGAAATACGTCCTGTTACTGAGAATCTGAGATTAGATTGTATAAATTTTTTCGATGTTTACAGTTCGATTCAAACTTAATGGCGGCTGTAAAGTGAGCGGTTGGCTGCGCAGTACCCCGCCCCTCACCCTCGCTGTCACGTGAACTTGTTACTGCGCAGCCACTTGCCTCGTGTTCAGAGCTGCCATTAAAACCTTTATAATTATTGGGACTTCGTAGTTCAATAACCCTTATAAGTGAGACAATTTATCAGGTTTAGACAAGACACGCTTGTTTACAAACAGTCTAAAATTTCTTTCATTTACATATTTTTTATTTTTTATATAGTAAATGTTAGATACATTTCGACCGTTCATAGTGGGGCCCTCTATAAATGAGACACCTGTCATGTTAACCTGCCTAATTGGGAAACTAGGTAAATGAAAAGCCTCTTTAAGTGAAAAAAATATATATATCCCAGGTTTCACTGCACTTTGCTAAATTATTTATATCCTTAACAGATTCAGGCGGAAAAGAGAATGGGTACTCTATGGAATTGTACTATTTTGAGCAATCGAGATGTTGACCCAGGAATAGCACCCGTGGTCGAGTACGACGGTCACAAATATACTGCGTCTTATTGCTACATGAAAATTCACGTGAGACTAGAAAGTAATCAAGTTTTTTGCTTCCCGTTATAATGTTTTAAACGTGAATGTGAACTTAGTATTTTCTAAGTTTTGTTATTTGTTAGTCACATTCTCGTGGGCCATACTTATTTTAGACAAGCTTCTGCCCGCGACTTCGTACGCGGATCCTGTTGCTTATGCCTGCGACAACGGGGTCGGCAAAATCGAAGATCTGAAACGTCTGATGTCGAATTCTAAGAGCCCGGGGACGGGAAAACAACGGGATGCGCGAGATGATTCGAGACGTTCAAAAAGTACAATTTTGAATCATACCTCCGATGGCGGAATATGTGGCGTAGTCAATCATAGGAGTATACGTAAATGAACTCCGTTCCTTACCAACCCAAGGAAGGATGCCATGACCTACGGCTATATCTTGAGACACATCCGATTCTTCAGATGATATCGACATTCTGTTCAGAGAATGTCGAAGTCGATCAGAATTCAAACGTTCGTTGCGCTCTTCTTCTGTCTCTTCATGCCGTACTCCAGCAATTCTTTTTCTCTCACTTTCTAACTGATTATGAATATTTTGTTGTGTGCGTGTTCGGGACAATCTATACTATAATATTATAAAGCTGAAGTTTGTTTGTTTGTTTGGTTGAACGCGTTAATCTCAGGATGTACTGGTTCGAAATAAAAAAAATATTTTTGTGTTGGATAGTCCATTTACCGAGGAAGGCTATATTTATTTATTTATTTATTTACACTTCATGCACAAAGGTACAAAGGCGGACTTAATGCCTTAGGCATTCTCTACCAGTCAACCCAGGGTGGTGAAGAGATAACACGGCAGGTGCATATAAAAAATATAACAAAATAGGTAAAGTACATAAACAAAATTATATAACTAATAAAATATATATCTATATAAATATATTTATATATAGGCCAATATATATATTGGTATATATTTATAGGCCAATGCGAAGCTGGGTCGGGTCGCTAGTGTATGATAATCTCGATCAACAGTTAGTCGTGCATCACGTTCATCATTCGGTTAAAGAGATAGTTTTATTGTAAAGAAGAAGATACCTGATCAATAAAAATCTAAGTGACTGCTCCCCTGCGTTACCGGGTAGGCTACCGTGTCACGAAGATAAATGGAAAAGGAAATTAAACACCCAAATAACATAAGCCCGAAGGCATATATTTATTCGATAAAATAAAATAAAATGGGAATTTTGGCCAGTAGAGTCAAATTATCAATGATTACCATCGTCATCAAAAATCAGTCCTAAACTGTTACCGCCCTCACCGCGTGGAGGTACTCCCAGCTTATGTTATCAACCGACTTCAAAAAAGGAGGAGGTTATCAATTCGTCTGTATTTTATTTTTTTATTTTTTTTATGTTTGTTACTTGATTTCTCAGGACTGGATGAACCGATTTTGATGATTCTTTTTTATTTGGAAGCCAGTGCTTTCCGTGTGGTCCCATTTTAATTTGGTCCAGTTCTGGCCATGGCATCCATGAGAAAACCGTATAAGTCTTAAATTTGCATTAAGTATGTGCGCGATTTGTTACGCGATTTCTCAGGCAAACGTAAACCGATTTTGAAAATTCTTTTTTTTATATATACGGTACGCTTCAGGGGTGGTCCCATATAAATTTTATCGAAATTGATTCAGCACTTTTTGAAAAATCAACAAATACCCAAAAATTTTACATAGACGACGTTTTAGTTTCATCAATCTTTGTAGTAGTTAACTTTCAATCTCTTCTTAATAGATTTGAATAAGAAGGAGGTACTAAAAAGCGGAAAATAAAAAGCTTTTTACAAAAAAGACAACCGCCTTCAAAAAGTGAAAAATAACTTTAGCACAGAACACACATTGACTTTAGTTTCGAAATTCAGTGGCTTTGTTCTGTTTGTTGTTTTGTATTGCCACCGACTTCCGAAACTAAAGTCAATGTGTGTTCTGTGCTAAAGTTATTTTTCACTTTTTGAAGGCGGTTGTCTTTTTTGTAAAAAGCTTTTTATTTTCCGCTTTTTAGTACCTCCTTCTCATTCAAATCTATTAAGAAGAGATTGAAAGTTAACTACTACAAAGATTGATGAAACTAAAACGTCGTCTATGTAAAATTTTTGGGTATTTGTTGATTTTTCAAAAAGTGCTGAATCAATTTCGATAAAATTTATATGGGACCACCCCTGAAGCGTACCGTATATATAAAAAAAAGAATTTTCAAAATCGGTTTACGTTTGCCTGAGAAATCGCGTAACAAATCGCGCACATACTTAATGCAAATTTAAGACTTATACGGTTTTCTCATGGATGCCATGGCCAGAACTGGACCAAATTAAAATGGGACCACACGGAAAGCACTGGCTTCCAAATAAAAAAGAATCATCAAAATCGGTTCATCCAGTCCCGAGAAATCAAGTAACAAACATAAAAAAAAAATAAAAAAAAAAAAATACAGACGAATTGATAACCTCCTCCTTTTTTGAAGTCGGTTGATAACATAAGCTGGGAGTACCTCCACGCGGTGAGGGCGGTAACAGTTTAGGACTGATTTTTGATGACGATGGTATATCATTGATAATTTGACTCTACTGGCCAAAATTCCCATTTTATTTTATTTTATCGAATAAATATATGCCTTCGGGCTTATGTTATTTGGGTGTTTAATTTCCTTTTCCATTTATCTTCGTGACACGGTAGCCTACCCGGTAACGCAGGGGAGCAGTCACTTAGATTTTTATTGATCAGGTATCTTCTTCTTTACAATAAAACTATAACCATGCCTAGAAAGAGGTCATATCTTTCCCAATGTTCCAAAGGAGCTAAAAGATTGAGGATCATAAGATCCCAAGAATCTACCGACGAGCGTCAGGAGAGACTTGATGCTGTTCGAGAACATCAGGCTGCAACTCGCTCCATGGAAACCTCTTCTGATCGCGAAGCACGCCTGCGTTCTCAGCGTATTTACGCATCTACATCCAGGTCTCTAGAGACCAGTGAAGAGTATGATGCGCGACTGACCGCTGATCGTGAACGTCATACATTGTCTCGCGAGTCGGAGACGTTCACGGATAGAGAATTGCGCTTGAGTTCTCAGCGTATCTACGCATCTGCTGCGGAACGTGATGCGCGACTGTCCGCTGATCGTGAGCGACATGCATTGTCTCGCGAATCGGAAACGTTTACCGATACAGAATCACGCTTGAGTTCTCAGCGTATTCGCACATCTACTAACAGGTCTTTTGAACCGAATGATGAACGTGATGCACGACTAACTGTTGATCGAGATTATCATACACTAGCGACCCGACCCAGCTTCGCATTGGCCTATAGCCTTCCTCGGTAAATGGACTATCCAACACAAAAAGATTTTTTTTATTTCGAACCAGTAGATCCTGAGATTAGCGCGTTCAACCAAACAAACTTCAGCTTTATAATATTATAGTATAGATTGTCCCGAACACGCACACAACAAAATATTCATAATTATATTTTTACTACACCTATGTACCGTTTTTCATTGTGTTTTAAGTAAGTACCTACTGTTGTGAAGGAGCGGAGTCTTTTAATACAGGCATTAATTTGCTTAAATGAAGACTCCAAACTCAAAATTTTTTGTGTAAACTTTTGAACACAATAAACGTTATTATTATTATTATATATGGATAGAACACTATCCGCGAAAAGACAAAAAACCTCATTATTTTAGTCTATGGTCGATCGCCATTATATGATGCGCGCGCATAGGAAAACTGATCATTTTTTCCCGCCATTGCGAAAAAAATTTCACAACTCGTTTTCACTGTTGAAAATGATTTTTTAGTATTATTTTCTTCACAAGTGTGTTGAAAAACGTCGTATGATACACGTGTGTATTGATGATTACCGTCTTCGGCTCTCTTAAGACCCTCACCTAACGGCTCGGGTCTCAATGGCGCCTCAGCGGTAATCACCAACATTACACACTAGTACCATAATGTACTATTCATACTGCGGTTCTTCTTGTAAAATATAGTAAAAAAAATAGGAGTGCAGAACATTGTGGAGGTATCAATACTACGTTGTCAAACGCTATTATTACACATAAAGTTATTGTTCACAGTTTCACTAGCATCCCAAGAAATCTTTTATTAGACTGTCAGAAAATCCACGGGAAACAGCGAATAGAATATTAGTAACATCTACCGTGACCCACAGAGCCACCACAGACGATACTCGTGAACAACATGGTACTGCCAGCAGTTCGCACAGACCTGGCGGACAAGGACGTCGACTTCATTGCAGAGTACCAATACGCAGACGGCGATGTAGTCGATGTCATTTGCGCCAACTTGAACACAACCGCGCCGCTCACGATGGAATATGCTGTGGCAGACAAGCTGAGCGGTGAGTTTTTCCATTCTCTAATACCTGACTACTTGTGTGTATGAATATTTCCTTCGAAAAAAAGTGGCGGGGTGAGACCGCTAACTAAAAAAGAAGAAATAAAAAACGTTTATTGACACAGACCATGTGCACACAATAATAATAATAAAAGCGTTATTCAAAGCGTCCGTATGGTGTCGGACGGTAAGAATGGCACCATCGCATATCTTCCCGTGGGTGTCGTGAGAGGCGACTAAGGGACTCACCAGAGAATGGGTAGCAGCGTTATCTGTGCCTTTGTAACAACCATACTGCGATCGCCAACCCGCCTGCCAAGCGTGGGGATTATGACAAAACCCCCCATTTTTGGGGGTCGCCTATGCCCAGCAGTGGACGTCTTTCGGCGTTTCTCGTAAGTGAGTGAGTTATTCAAAGTAAAAAACATTATTGTGTTCCCCACAGCTGCGTCAAACAGGCCCAGTATTATGGAATGATCTACGAAAATAATTACGAAAGAGGCAGGCAAGCTTTTGCTTTTGCCCTGACTTTGGTCATGTCGATGCGCATGACGTCATGTATTCAACGTCGTATCTACAACAACAGTTGATCAATGAGAAAAACGTAATAATTCACGAGAATTTTCTGAGTTAAGTTAAATCTAAACAGAGGTTATTTTACATGTTGCCTGCGACATTTCATGTAACAACGAGCCGAGCGATTGCGAATGGAAATCTCAGTTTGTGTAATATCGAATAATCGAATAATACAATATGCCTGCGACGAAACACGGCAAGTGAAAGGACTAAAAATATTTCTGATTTGATTGCAATACGTGCGACATGGTGGACTTTTCAACCGACTTCAAAAAGAAGGAGGTTCTCAATTCGTCTGTATTTTATTTTTATTTGTATATTTGTTACGCGATTTCTCCGGCAAATGTAAAGCGATTTTGAAAATTCTTTTTTTGATGGATAGGGTATACCTCAAGGATGGTCCCATATAAATTTTATCGAAATTGATTCAGCACTTTTTGAAAAATCGTCAGGAAGAAAAAAAATATACATGGATGATGTTGTAATGTTCTCCAACCTTCGTTCAATCTCTGTTTTGACTGCGTTGCCGTTTCTTAATGGATTTGAATGATAAGGAAGTACTAAAAAGCGAAAAATAAAAAGCTTTTTTACAAAAAAGACAACAGCCTTCAAAAGTCGTCTTAAGGCAATACAAAACATAAAACAGAACAAAGCCACCGACTTCCGAAACTGAAGTCATATGTGTTATGTGCTAAAGTTATTTATCACGTTTTAGATTTTGAAGGCGGTTGTCTTTTTTTGTAAAAAACCTTTTTTGAGTAAGTAGGGTGTCATACGAAATATTTTCATTAGCATATCAATAATTTATTTTTGATTCTATTGATAAGTCAAATATATTTCCTTCCAAGGTTCCACTCTCGGTGCGACATAACGCCAAGTAAATATTATCTACGACATTTCATTTATATCTGTTAATTGTGTTGTTTATCTGTATGTTAATTGTAATCCGTGGTGCTTGGCAACAGGGCCTTCTCAGTTGTACACACGGCTACACATCAAGCAATGCTGATCTCGCATTGTATAGGATTTCCGTACAATGCGAGGTCAGCTTATACTGGAAATGTATAGCTTGATGTGTAGCCCTGTGTACACGTCCATTTGTGCCTATTGGTGCTATTGGCTTAGTTCTGTTCTGTCTACTGTTTGATTTGGAGGGTAAAATATGTTTTTCTTACTCCTCCGCTGTTGTTTTCTGATTAATTTCGTTGCGGGATCCAAGACAGTTGTAATGTTTCTCCGGGACTCGTCGAGCTTCATTGCCTGGACGTTTATCTAGTGGTCGCCACTGCTGATTCTGGCTTTCAGAAGTTGCATAGGTTTGGGAATAGAGTGAGTGTTATATTGAAATGCTGCAGTATTTGTATAGAAACGAAATGTTGATCCAATCTGGGATAACCTCAGTGTAATGTCGGGTCAGTCTCGCTCTGGTGTCCTGAGCTGAACTGACAACGGGCTGTCGTACCGGGGTATATAATTTTCGATAAAACCTCTCTAGCTCTTTTAGGATCTCTGGTTTCGATGATATGATACTGCTGTCTCTTCACTATCGTCATTTGGCTTTGCCCAATAGACGCATTCTTTGCGAACACTTTGGAGTCTTGGTTTCGCTCGATTGCGGCCTGAATACATTGAGTACTATAGGACCGCAAGTCGTATCGCATGGACTTGTAGATGCGTTAAGTTTATTTATGGAGGTGGTTTGAACATATCAACTGAAGATTGCAGTCTCATCTCAGACCGGTCTTCCATTACCTTAATGGTGTTTCCTGAGAGCTTTTGAGGCTTCTTCCGGCGTGGGGATTTAGACAACTTAGACCCCACTGCATGGAAAGTTTTCACCAACCCGTTGTTTATCTCATCCACTGTTTCGCATTCAGTTAGGCACTGGAAGCGATTATGCAGTTCGAGTTGAAAGGTTTCGGGATTTCGGATCTGGGCAGAATTAGAGCGGAGCGTGGACTTCACCAGACGTGACCTCTCAAGTTAACAACGATATTCAATGTGATCGCTACCGAGTTTTACTCTGCCGATCACGTAGACATTATTGAATATTCGCTTCTTGGTCGTCATGATGAAGTCGATTGAATTTTAATGGAGCCATTGGGGCTTATGCAAGTCCATAGCCATGTGTCCTCACTCTCAACTCATCGCCATTTCGTGTGCCCACCGTTGTAATGGGGGACTGCATGACTTTCGATATATCCTCACACCGAACCAATGACAAAATTCGTCGCCTAGGCTGTCCTCTAAATCAGATGATTTACGCAGATGCGTAAGCACTGAAAATTCTATGAATAAAAACATTCTTCTATTTGGTATTTAAAACATAATAAATAAATCATTTACTCCGCTATATCATGCAAGAAAACAATACTTAACGCAAATTTTACATAACTTTTCTCAAAACTGGCTTAAGTACATCGAAAGCGCCTGTATTATCTTCCAAATGTAAATATCACCAATTTCTTATTGATTGTTTTAAATTATTGTTTTGATTCCAACTCTTTCCTTGTAGTACGTATTGTACATATTATATATTGATTTAAACATGAATTACACGCTTTCATCTAGATTGATATTTTTTTTCGATGAGAGAGCGTTGGTGCGCGGGGCCCCCAAATGCGCGGGGCCCGTAGCATTTGCTACTCTTGCTACGTGGCTAATCCGCCACGGCCAATGTCCTACCCTGGGCCTCAAGTCTGCTATTACAATAGTGTCAGAATGGTCTGTCATTGATTTTATAATTGTTGATTTTGACAACTTTGGTAATCTACTAATATAATGGCGTCATTATGACTTTCCAATGGTCAACCACTGACACGCCATTGAAAGAAATGATATAGAATGGTAATCTCGTACATAATGACAAATTAATGACTGACTTAGTTTACGAACTTATTACTACTTCAGATTGCTTATAACACTTATAAATAATATGAAAAAATATATATAAATGAAATCTGGCATGAATAAATGTTCAAAGTTGACAATGTCATTATAACACAATTCTATTACGAGAACATTGACCGACCAATGATCGACCATTATGGATTAAGCAGATTACGAACTTTTAGAAAATGACAATGGGATCGTGTTGGAATGACGAAATTATAAAAATAGCAGACTTGGCCCCCAGACCTAATGAATAGTTCTACAATGTAATGTAGGTATGACTACCAGGGGTTAGATAATTAAATGCAGGTGTTGGTTTTGTATATAATGGACTTATTGTATCGAAAAAAACCCCACGATTCCGAGAGCAAAATCTTACGATTTGATTTTATTACGAGGGTTAGTAGATACACATTTTTACGTACGATAAAGACGTACCTAGTCTTTTTCTTTTCATGTATAATAAAAGAACCAGTCAACAAATTGTTACATCCGAATATTTAGTATCTATAGTTTTTTAGCGAAAAATTAACTTTCGAACATCCGATTATCCGATCTCTAATAATGACTGACCGGTGTTTCGTATTCTTTCAGATAAGTTCAACAGTACACATCTATCATCACACAAGGGGATTGGTTTCGTTGCTACGTTGCGCTCTGAACATAACAATACATATATGATATGTACTTATAAGGAATCGGATGATTACACCAAAGTCAAGGTGATATTTGTAATGCGTACGGAATTCAGTAAGTTTGTTTTGTTTTATAGTTCACTAGCTTTTGCCCGCAACTTCGTCCGTGAGAATTTATTTAATGATCCCTAATTTTTTTCATTCAAATATAGCCTATACTTAGGGAAAACAAAGATTTTGTGAACGAATTTACAGAATTAGACCAGCCGTGCAATTCTGTAAGAAAGCACCCGCGAATTAGCATCCTAATATCTAATTTCCGATTTAATTTACCTAAAGTGAAAAGTATTTAGTATTCGCTAAAACAGTAAAGTAATAACCACCTTCAAAAACTTAAAAGTGAAAAATAACTTTAGCACAGAACACACATGACTTTAGTTTCGGAAGTCTGTGGCTTTGTTCCGTTTGTTGTTGTTTGTTTGTTCCTGAACGAGCTCAAGATAATGCAAAGGCTCTCGAGCCTTAGGAAAGTGCTGCAATACTTCGGCCACATAGCCCGAAAGCCCTCCGACAGTCTGGAGAAACTTATTGTCACGGGGAAGTTAGAAGGAAAACGACCTAGGGGACGCAACCCAACTAGATGGTCCGACCAAAATATGCAAAAACCTAAACACGACGATCACAGAAGCTCTAAACCACGCCATGGATCGAGGGAGGTGGAGCAGCTCTGTCGTGGAGAGTCTGGAGGACGGGAGCATCATGACGCTCAGCAGTGAGCTTACGACTCGAGGAGGAGGACTATACATCAGGGAATGTAAACTGTTTTATAAAATGTATATATGTATACAAATAGTATTCCCATTTCTCCCCGTGGGTGTCGTAAAAGGCGACTAAGGGACTTACCAGAGAATGGGCAGCAGCGTTCTCTGTGCCTTTGCAACAACCATACTGCGATCGCCAACCCGCCTGCCAAGCGTGGCGATTATGGCAAAACCCCCCCTTTGGGGAGGCCTATGTCCAGCAGTGGACGTCTTTCGGCTGAAATGATGATGATGATGATACAAATAGTAATGAGTTTGTATGTTTTTAGGGTTCCATGCCTCAAAAGGCAAAAACTGAACCCTCATAGGATCACTTTGTTGTCCGTCTCTCTGTCTGTCTGTTTGTCAAGACCCTTTATCTCGGGAACGCGTAGAGGTATCGAGTTAAAATTAAAACCATATACTCAAGTCAAGGTAATTGTAATTTTAACTCGATGCTGTAAAAAATCAACCCTCTATGTTAACGTGAAAAAAAGATACGGCCCTTTATGCCGCAAAAAACGCATAACATTAAGTAGATTAAAGTATGGATAGTAGGTATGATGGATTAGTATAGAAGTATGGATATGGACCTACAAATATGTACGGAACCCTCGGTGGGCGAGTCCGACTCGCATTTGTCCGGTTTTTTTTTATATTTAACGCGCAAGTCTCCGGTAGTTCTGGTCCGATTCCGAACAATTTGGGATCCGCAAGAAACTTGACGTAGGCGCAGCAAAAGCTGGCGCTAAATATAGCATAAATGAGTCTTAAGATCTAACTAGTCGCATATTTAGAGTCAGCGAGTGAAATACTATCTTCATATCACCTGCCTTTCCCCAACTATGTTGTGATCGGCTTCCAGTCTAACCGGATGCAGCTGAATAGTGAATACCAGTGTACTACTTATATGGTTTCCGAGGCACGGAGGGAACTCGGTATAAAATGGATGGTCACCCATCCATAGACCGATCACGGCAAGCGTTGCTTAACCTTGACTGACAGCTTTTACTTAGCCGAGCTCCTGATGACTGAGATCCATGATTGAAATGATTTGGTTACCTACGTTTAGTGGTCATGGATTTAGGGCGTAAGAAAAGATGGAGTGAGCCTTCTGAATGCTTTACCAAGCATGTACTATCGTGGACACACCCGCCTGACCACCACTAAGTTCATTTTTGCTTGCACTCAAAAGATGGAAGCGCTCTCTACCCCGCCCCATTGACTTCGCAGGCGCCAAGGGAAATTTTTTTTAACTGAGCAGGCGCAAGTCCGCGATAGTACCTATGCTTTAGTATAGCTATGTGATGTTTCATAAAAGAGTTGCTATCTGACATCCACAACCCAGCTACTGTACTATACCCCTTGGTAAGATTGGTTGTCAGTTTTTGTAGCATCTGACTACGTATAACAATTGTCAAAGGTCTACGAATGACAGCTGGGACCAACGGCTTCACGTGCTTTCCGAGGCACAGCTGCGCCGGTTAGATTGGAAGACGACCCTAATAGAGTTGGGAAAAGGCTAACCGAATGACGAACGAGGATGTTTTGGTATGTAAGTAATCAATAACAATTTTTTTTTATAGATGTCGTTAGTATCACAATTAATAAGATGACTATGCGACCAATACTTTCGTTCGCTGATAACATGAAATATAACATTGAATACAAATATTTAAATAACCAAGACTTCGACGTGGTGTGTGAAGTAAATCGAACAGACATGAAATTGATGCTGACGGGCTATTTAGCTGATAAAGCAGGTAAGCCAATACAACAGTCCAGGTACCTAATTTAGCTGATAAAGCAGGTAAGCCAATACAACAGTCCAGGTACCTAATTTAGCTGATAAAGCAGGTAAGCCAATACAACAGTCCAGGTACCTAATTTAGCTGATAAAGCAGGTAAGCCAATACAACAGTCCAGGTACCTAATTTAGCTGATAAAGCAGGTAAGCCAATACAACAGTCCAGGTACCTAATTTAGCTGATAAAGTAGGTAAGCCAATACAACAGTCCAGGTACCTAATTTAGCTGATAAAGCAGGTAAGCCAATACAACAGTCCAGGTACCTAATTTATAATTATAATCCAATCAATCAAAAATAACATTATGCATTTTTGTTGTTATTATTATATATTCACGTGATGGCCCAGTGGTTAAGGCGTCCACCTCTCATGCATGAAGTTGCGGGTTTGCTATCGGGCAAATACCTACGTGACTTATTCAATTCATATGTACAGTAGCGGTCATAAGTGGAGTAGCAATCTATAGAGGCATTTCCATAATATAGACATACACACTAACATTTGCTTTCAACTGATTGTTTGCCATAAATTCTATCACAAGTGTATGTACGGTACGATAGTTTAGTGATTATCATTATTTTGGGATAATGCGTTCAAGCGTAGCGACTGCAGCGAGCCGCGAGTTCGAATCTTATGCGCAGTTATATTTTTTTAAATGTTTAAATGATGTTTGTCTTGTTTACTTAACTCCTTAAAACCTTGTGATTAGACCACAGAAAATTGAACAAATAAATTGTAAGGTAGTCGGTACTGTTCGCACCTTTGGGACGGATCAGCCAAATACCAGGGGTGTGATTCTGTAAGACCTCATTCTAAATTTCGAATCTGAATCCGCTGTGAGTTTCTTGATTGGCATTCTAAACTCTCGGTTGATAATTCGAATTTACACTAGCACCACCCTTGCGAGCGTGTCAGCGAGTTGAACTAAATTGACAGGTAGATTTTGACAGATAAAGTATGAGATGACGTAAGAAGTGGCATTCTGTAAGGTAATTTCCCCGTCATCGTCACTTCGACGCTCACTTCGCACTCGAACCCGATTCAAAGTGTCAAATACTGGGTGATTTTTTATTCACGTTCCAAATTTCTCAGGGTGATAGTACCCATGAAATTGAATAACTTTCTCCAAAAAACATGGGTCGAAATATTAAAAAAAAAATCGGACTTCCCATACAAAATCAATAGTCAGCTGATCGATTTTGTATGGGAAGTCCGATTTTTTTTTTAATATTTCGACCCATGTTTTTTGGAGAAAGTTATTCAATTTCATGGGTACTATCACCCTGAGAAAATTGGAACGTGAATAAAAAATCACCTAGTTATCAAGGTCATTTTGAACCTTATGCTAAGTGAAAGTGAATAGCGAATTTTACAGAATCGACCTACAGTTGGAGGCTTTAGAAGCTATTGGCAGACGTGCACGAGGCAAGCGAGACGTGCGTTTGAAATGCAAGCGATATCATATTACTGGGAAAAAATTCTTCCCAAAAAGATTATAACAACAAAGTTAATATATTGTTAGTTTACAGAACGTCTACTAATTATTATTATAAAGACACTACTATTTTTTTTACCGTACCTACCTACCTATCTCTTCTCAAGCGGTGTGCATAACGGCTTGAAATTTTTAACGAACTTATTCGTTAATTTTTTTCAAAAGTCACTTATATTATCTGCTTATCTGCTTAATTGCTTATTTGCTAAAAAAATTATTGACTTACATTAAAATGATTATTTAGCGTTGTTTGCTTATAGTGAACAATTTAAATGAAGTTTCCTTAGTATTTTGCAGTCAGGCGTAGGACTGTCTGAATAATAACGAACTAAATTAGGTATTATGAACTTTTACTTGTAAATTTGTAATACGTAAGTCATAATCTAAAAATATTTTCAATTGGAAAAGAAATCCTACTATTTATTGTTGTACACAGTAATGTTTCCATAATTACATTAAGTATAATTATTTCGTCCTAATAGGTAAACAAATTTTTCATCACCATACGATATTTGTAACGCGATCATGCGCGCAAAAATAAACAAAGAAAAATTTACAGCAATCAACATTTCCCCAACGCAGAAAAAACTATACTAAATTTAAAAAAGCAAATTATGATATAAGCAGTTAAGCTTAACGGCTTGGCACGCGACGATGGCAAGAGACCGGACGGAATGTCTCTATTCCCCTGGAAGTTGGGTAGGCCTTTAGTGTGGGACGCTACGTGCGTCGATACTCTTGGGCCATCCCATCTTCCTAGGTCAGCGTGCTGTGCTGGTGCTGCGGCAGCGGCTGCAGAAGACCTCAAACGGCGAAAGTATAGTAACCTTGGTGTGAACATTATTTTCGAGCCGTTTGGGGTTGAAACCCTCGGGTCGTGGGGTCCGAGTGCTCATCTTCTTTTTAAGGAAATGTCCAAAAGGTTGGTTGACACTTCCCGTGATCCAAGAGCTGGTTTTTACCTTAGTCAGAGATTAAGCATTGCCATCCAACGTGGCAATGCCGCCAGTCTCTTGGGTACATTTCCAGATGACGGCGATGTGGACGAATTCTATGATGCCTTATTGTGTTAGTTTTTTTTTAGTTTAATATTATAGGTTTTCTTTTTTATTATTCTTGTAAATATTATTGATTAGCAGATAAGTGGATATAATCCTTATAAATTAAATGTAAAACTACTTTTAATACGATGTACGCTTATTTAATTCGGCAGGGTTATTAACTCATGAATCGCGATTTGTCGAAATAATCGAAAGACAAACGTTTTATACTTTAAATTTATCGAATTAGTATCTATTATCGTTATGTAATTGTCCGTCTATCGATTAAAGTCGCATTATGCGCCATCTAACGGTTGTATAACTCATCTCACAAAGTCACAATACTCTAACTATGTAGATAGCTCTGATGTCTATATAAATATCGATGTGCTTCAATCTTCTTCTTCTTCGTATCGCTGGCACGACAGTCTTTTAAATTTGTCTGGCCCAAAATTCAGCCACTTCCACGGCGTCGTCGGTGGCAGCGCATAATTCACCCCGATCGCATGCTTTGGGGCACAAAGGATTGCTTCAATTAATAAATGTGATTATGTGCTTAAATTAAAAAAACTCACTTCATCAATTGCGTATCGTTTAAACGCCCATCTCACGTTTTGGAACCACATTGGACTGTTATTTCATTTATCATAGGATATTTTGACACATTGAATAAGTTTGACGGAATTAATTTAATCACTGAGAGTTTTTTTGTGTAGTCCCCATTTCTTTTTTGCATTTGCCATTTGCAAATATTGTAATTATGTTTTTGTAATAGTAGTAATTTGTAAATTTGTAGCGATGGATTTGGATAAGGGTACTATGGGACTGACATACGCTGTGCGTAAAAGTCCCTAAAATAAATGCAAAAAAAAGAAGTCACTTCACCCTAAAAATTGTGGACTCAGAATATGAATCATATTGTTAACGATCTTGTTCCAATGAACTTTTATTATTTATTTATTTTATTAATTAATTTTAGTACACTGATATTTTGGACAACAGGTAGAGCATTCATAATTCGAGATTAAGTAAATATTATTTTACAGTTTTAAGGTTGAGGTTGTAAATGCTAACACAACATTACTCAATATTATTGATTATAGAGAAACCAACACCGCAGAAGGCTGTGATGTCGTTTTGCCTCCAGTCTACGGATGACAAGAAGTTATCGTGTTCAAGTGACTATGCTCAGGGATCAGGTAAAACTGGAAGTGTAGAAATAGTCAGCATGCATTTTACTGCAGCAGTTAACTTATTTGGTGAGTATTATAATGTTACGTAATGGAAATAGCAAATAATACCTGAGTTTCTGGTAGTAGTAGAGCCATAGATTCTATGATTAGAGCTCTTTGTAAAGAAGCTCGTCCGGCAATGGCATCGTAAAGGGGGGGCAGGGAGCGACAGTTGTCTTCCCCCCACAGATTCCAAAACTAAACGTGCCTTCGACTTTATTTAATATTCATACTTTTCCTATCCTCCATTTATCAACTTGCCCTCCTCTAGGCCAACAGCTGGCGACGCTCTTGTCGTCCGGGTGGTCCGGTATACAATGGGTTGTTCCACTGCGCTCCAGGATTGCATTCCACTGCGCTCCAAGATTTTTATAACCTATTTTATTAAAAAATAATTAGAACCAAAATGGTTCCACAACGCTCCAAAATTTAATAAGTAGAGTTAGCGTAAAAGGCAAACCATAAGTTGTTTGTTACAAAATAAATTATTTGCTTTGGCGCATTTGCCTCATGAATTCATGTTAAAACTGATGATGCGTGATTGGCGAGACCTCGAACAATTTGAAAAATATATTAAAATAAAGGATTTGAATTTCTGAACAATTTTGTCTTCGGTTATACTTTTACAGGATGTCTCAAAAATAAAGATATTCCAGTTTGAAGTTCTAGAGGTTATGTTTTGTCAACAATATACAATCGGAAAAGAAATATAGAAATACCTACTTACGACATAAAATATTATTGTATAGATCTTCACAGCAGTCGTTATGGGTAGTCAGAAGCCAGAAAGTCTAACAACCAGTCTTACCAAGGGGTATCGTGTTACCCAGTAACTGCGAGGTCCGACAGGCCGTCGCTCCATGTAGAACACTGGTATTCAGCTGCATCCGGTTAGATTGGAAGCCGACCCCAATATAGTTGGGAAAAGGATAGGGATAGGAAAAGGATAGTCAAGTGCCAATGCCGGGTATCGGCGCAATTTATTGACACATATGTTGCAGTTGACACACATGATGCGTGTAGGCCTTACACGGCTTCCCATCGTGATAAAGAAGTCGATGCACGCTCAATAAAATCCAAAATATCAGGCAGAATCGTAATCCAGAGTCACAGATAAATGTCGTCGTATCAGCAAATAAGCAGAATCCTTAAGCAAGCACTAGTCACAGTAAATCTCAGAGTCCATAAGCAAAAGCAGTCGATAAAGTAGCAAATCACGGAAAATCGATGAAAAAGCAAATAACAAAGCGCACCGCGGTGTACAAGACACGTACGATTAGTTGTCAGTAATGTCATTTCGGTTGACATGAAATGTTATGGTTTTTTTGTTTAAGATGTTGCCATACTCGAATATTCTTAGCACAAACAATTATTTATACTTTCGCATTTATAAACTGATGCAGAAAGTCTGACAACCAGTCCTACCAAAAAGAATATTATTATAGTATTTGAGGCTAGGCAGAGGATGATTCTGATGCAGAAATGTATTTTCTAAGTATATTAATGTAATAGGTATAGCAAAGTATTTATGTAACATGACTAAGATTAACATGGCAACATTAAGAGTTCTGCCTAGCCAAAACTGTTGTTATTTATTTGTTATCATTTTTTTGCTGGACTTTGATAGGTCATAAGGTTGATTTGATAAAACTTAGTAAATTATTTCGTCGGTATCCACTACGGTGACATATGTATACGCTTAATAACTCCATCAACAATTTCCTCGCCATTGTTCTTAACAAACAGAAATTTTAGGAAAAAGACACCAAACAAATAATATATAGTAGAATCATGGCATCGCAAAAATATTGCTAGATGTGACGTTGTGATTGACTGAATAAACAATATTTGATATGCATTTTTTTTTATTTTTTTATTAAATTTGTATAATAATTTTGCTAACTGCAAAATTTATTTTCTTGCTAACTGTACTCAATATTTCTTGGAGCGCGGTGGAACTAAAGTATTGATATTGTTACGTAGGTCGCCATGCTAGCGCCACCTATTATCGAATAGAAGAACTACGTCACACGCTGGCGCCATCTGTTATCGAATAGCCGATCTACAGTTCTGGAATCTTCGAGATGTTTAAGTTTCGTGTTGCAACGTTCTCGATCAGTCCCGTATTTGCTAGAATATTCGAGAGTACGACCTAAGCCACATATAAGGTGCTATAAAAATATCTGCCACGGCTGCAATGGGAGACAGTATTGTGTTTATAGATTACAATAGTAAAGATAAATTATTGATCATTTGTCATATTTTTTTTTCATACAAAAAATTGTACGTGTAAATTTCGTGTAATTTCATTTTTTTTTTGATTGATACCTTATGTCATGTACCTACAATCTATGCAAATAAATAAACTTTACTTTACTTTGATTTATTCGCATAAAACCATCACGTAGACTTGCTGTTGCTGCACCGCACCGAATAGGTACAATTCAATCGTTTCGCAAAACGCCGGCGCCGTTCATACACTGTTGCCATTCTTATCATTTATCAAACGATGCCGCTGCGCATCGGCACTCGTCGACACGTCGCGTCGTCAAAGAGCAGCCCCGCGCGCCCCCAGCCTGACCCGCACTACCCCGTTCGTCGCACGCGCCAGCCGACCGCCCGCTCGCCAGTCGCCCCCCGCCCGCTCGGAAGTTAGTTTTAATTAGCGGTTAGCGACAGGATAATCGCTCGCGCTTCCTTTAAAAATGCCACCCAGACGACGGTATTCCAATCAGGAATATCTTGAAATGGTGTTGTGCTACCGCGAGTGTAACTCCATAACTGCGCATGCAGTAAACTTATACCAGCAGAGGTTTGGTGTGCGAGTGAGTCAACATATATATCATTAGAAGTGTGGAAGAACTAAAAAGGCGCATCAAACGCGCATATAGGCAAGTAAAAAGTGAAACGGACACATTAAATAAAGTGAAGAGACATGTACGTACATTTGTGTGCAACGCGAAGGCGAAGGCAACGACAAGTTACTGTAATTTATCGGTATTTGATACCTAAGTATTCCTACTGTTTAAAAACAATAAGAAAACAATTGCGATTCTTACATTAACTTGTCAGTCCAAAGCCTGTTTTAAGTGTGATGGGAAGTTTATCATCTTATTTACCTACGTCAGTTTTTTGGAAGAATGCGGTAGCTGGTAAGTAATTGCACTTTTAAAACACTTTTTTCCCTGCGTATTATTGTGTACCTAGTAGGTTAGATAGTGACGAACTAATCAGCTGATTTCAGTTTTCATTCACAGAACAGATAGAAAGAGATAGCAGTTGTTTTCATTGACGAAGCGACACATCGCGCGTAATTTGTGAAACACGTTATGCAGAGTAGAGTCAATGTTTATTAAACTACTTTATTTTCTCAAATTAAATTAACTATTCTGGGGTACGAAAGTTCTTCACTATTGTAATCTTTAAACACAATACTGCCTCCCATTATAGCCGTGGCAGATATTTTTATAGCACCTTATATAAATAGCGGATTGCGAGGCGGAGAGTGAGTTAGTTTGGAAGCGAAACGGAAAACTACGACTATTGCGAATACTGCGATCTAAGTGATTAATAAGTGATTCTTTTACGTGATTGATTATTGAGTTTGTGACTTTTTAAATAAAGTATTAGTGTTTTGTTTGGTGTAAATTGGTGTAGTTTATTTATCCCGAACCCCAGCTCGTAACAATATATTCTATTTCTAAAAATTATTGGAGCGCAGTGGAATCAATGTATGAACATTACAAATGAGATAACATTGGGATTTGGAGCGCAGTGGAACAACCCCACACAATTATTAGGGTATTTTACTCTATACGAGAACAAATCTATAAATATTATTACTGAGATAGTTTAGGCAAAAAATAGTCGAAAAATGTAAGTTTGAGTTCAAATAACAAAATATATTTTTTTAATTCGTTTTCAGTTTTTTTTATCTGTTTTATATCACCATGAAATAGTAACCGCCATGTTATTACGCCGTACGGCTGTGCTAACAAAATATTGGCAACTGTTATTCAACCGATTGGCGTACATAGGCTTTGTACTTTTATGATTCTCGTAACCAATGTTTTTTTTTTCATAAACTCCTATTAAAAAATGTTCTTTTAAATATTTTTTTATTATATAATTATCATATATAATATCAGCGCATTTGTTACACAGTGAACAGACGTCATTTCCGCAAAGCAATATGGCGTCCACTACGAGGCGTTTTCGTCAAACTACGTGCGAAATTTGAAAATTCAAAATTTAGATGCACTTTTTGGCACTTACGATTGAATAAATTTTGAGTTTTTTTTTGGCGGCATAGTAGCACTACAAAATTTAATTGAGAACCTTTCCAAAAATGGGTGTAATACCCTATTACCATGCCTAGTTCTGCTACAAAGTAGTGTTGCTGTGTTCTGGTTTGAAGGGTATGGGTGTCGGAGTAATTACAGACGAATGAGACATTTGAACGTTGTTTTTGGGATGGATTCGCATCGCATGTTTGCAATCCAATGATAATTATAAAAAAAAACCTACCTGATCCACTTCTTATTGGTCCAAACAACAGTCATGTTAGATAAAATTCAGTGGCGAATGTGTTGGATCATTCGTTTCAATCGTTTTTTCTTTGTTAGCCAATTCTGTCCCACTCCTGGGCCTTCCTCCCACCAGTTTTGGAGGAATCCGTCCAGTTCGCTATCTCCTTCGTGGCCTGTCTCAGGGGTTCCCGATCGTTTATTTGAAATAAATTGTCTTGAGTTTTTATTTATTTAAGTAGTATGTATTTTATTGTTAGAATTTTTATGCCGCTTGAAGTTTTTTGGATCTTTTCCACGACCACTGTACCCGTAATGTTTTGCCTGCGTTACTTTGCGCGCTACCCAGCGATTTTCGACAGACAATCACAATAGATATCCGTGATCACACTAAACATAGAAAAATATTTTCTTTCAAAAGGTAGGTAGTAATCAGAAGTTTCCCTGATATGAACTAGTACCAAACAATCGCAATGAAGGGAAGAGTATAGATATAATATAAATATCGGTGTCTTTCTACAATATTTTTCTTCTATATTCAATTCACGTATAACTTCGATGAATTACTTATTTGTATTGATTTGTACAATTTTCATTTTTCTTTTGAAAATTCTGCGATTGTGCCATTTTCACATTACCTGACATTTCTTTTTTAGAAGTTTGCAACTTGCACATGAATATGTCATCAAACGGTACGGTGATGGAACTCTACAATCATAACAAACTCAAGGTTATTTTCTATGAGTTTGTAGAAGGCGACACATTGGAATTAAAATGTTTCACTCTTTTAAATTCATTCGGACCAGTTCTATACGTGCAATTCAATGATCCTGGTAAGTCACTCACAGCACACATAACTGTCGAGGCAAAAACACAAAGAAACAGGCTGAAACATTATCACATTGCTCTCTGCTGCTCCGCACTAAATAAGGCAATTAACAAAATACTTCGAATTTATCGTTATGTTCTCTACCAGTTTCAGATAAATCCAAGCGCGGTAACAGCACCGCGAAGTCATTAAAATTATCCAGTAAAAGCAATTACTCTGAAATATCATGTTACTTAAAAGAAGTGTCTGGCGAGGTAGGTAAAGAAGACGAAGTACGTTCTGAGATCAGAGTAATCTTCCGCGAAAAAGTTTTCGTACCTACCCCTTCTGCTGATTCTGCACCATTACAGAGTGAGTACTTAATCTTTCGTTTTTAGGGTTCCGTATCCAAAGGGTACAAACGGGACCCTATTACTAAGACTCCACTGTCCGTCTGTCTGTCTGTCTGGCTGTGTGTCACCAGGCTGTATCTCATGAACCGTGATAGCTAGACAGTAGAAATTTTCACAGATCATGTATTTCTTGCCGCTATAACAAAAAATACAAAAAACAGAATAAAATAAATATTTAAGGGGGCTCCCATTTTTTATGCTCGATGTCTAATGTGGTATAGATAATGGTACGGAACCCTTCCTGCGCGAGTCCGACTCGCACTTGGCCAGTTTTTCTAATTCATTTTCGTCTGGGGCGGGCTGCGACGTTTCCCGACCGAACTGTCGGACTGACACCCATAATGCCCATGTATTCACTGAGAAACACTGTTTTGAACACAGTTTCTAAAATATCACGTCAATATTTACAATGTTTCGGTGATAATACTGTCTATCTAGTATTCGTTTAAAATACATGTCGCCCGAGGAAGTAACTAGTGTTGCTGTGTTTTGAGTACATTTTACGATTAAGGCGTTAACCGCAACAAATTAATATGTTTCAAAAACACGTAGATTTAGTTCCTGATACAGTGTTTATAAACAAATGTTTTTCAGTTGATACATGGGTTGACACCCACTTATTAATTGACATACTTAAGCTGTCGAAACGTGATTCCCACATATATTTTTTAAAGCAATATTAAAATATGACGTCACTTTTTAGCCAACTCAATTGACCATCTATTAATTGATTTCAAAGCAACAAAAAAGTTAATCGGATTTTTAGGGTTAGTATGGAATAGTTGTGTCAAGACACTAACTATGTTAATGGTGACAACTACCCAATTATTAACTGTAACTGGACGCTGCACTTTTGACTTGCGTTAGACGCAATAGTAACAACCCTGACGTATGCTTGTGCGCATGCCTCCAGTTTGCTGGCAGTAGCAGTATGCTTCAGAACTTGTAGCTCATCGTGATGCACAAGCAATACGAGAATCTTTGATAAATAAGGAGGATGTAAACGTCCCTTTGTGCCTATTGGCCTAGTTCTGTTCTGTCTTCTGCTTGATTTAGAGGGAAGTGGAAAATATGTTTATCTTACTCCTCCGCTATTCTTTTCTGATTAATTTCGTTGCGGGATCCAAGACAGTTGTAATGTTTCTCCGGGACTCGTCGAGCTTCATTGCCTCGAGGTTTTTCTAGTGGTCGCCACTGTTGATTCCGGTTTTCAGGAGTTGCAGTGATTTGGGAGTAGTGTGGCGGGCTTGTCCCATATATATTTTCAATATTTTCGACAGCTTCGATGCGCGCTCTACGCAAAGAATTAAAGGACATGTTTCAGAATGGGCCCAGCAGTCTATTACACCACTTCGGAATAAAGAGCGAAATCCGTGGAAACCGGGAAAAATACAGATAATTCATTTAAATGTATACTGTTGTGGTAGTAAATTGATATTTAACAATTATTTTTATGGATTTTCAACATTGCGTCAGTCAGATTTAGTTACTCTATAAACCATAGATCGACCACTGTGAACTGTCACAACTGTGTCACTTCAGTCACTTCTATCCGTATGTTCTGTGCTTTCCTTTCGTTTTATTTCTAGTTACTGGAGTTCTTTTCAACAACCTTACTTTCGATTTTTGAATTTAACACCGTTTCTTTCCCATCTGTTTACCTGGCTATCCACAAATCAACGCAGAAAATCAGAATTACACTTGTCAAACGTCATTAATAATAATCAATCATAGTGACAGCTTAACGCCATGACTGTTTTTTGCAATTTCAAATGCAATTTCTTGTGTTTTACCTGCACACAAAACCATTTTAAAGTAATTGGGCAGTTGAGAACTATTGAAAAACTGTTTCGCTATTTTTAAGTATGATGTACAAGGACCGGGCCATACCTTTTGAAACAACTCCTTTGGTCATTAAATAGGTAACTAAACTCGATGACATTTTGTAGATAAGTACTGAGGATAAGGGCATCAATATCTTGGTCTGTCATGTCATTAGTCAGTCGAATAACTTAATTTTAACATCAGATAACTCAGTATTATTGTATTTTTAACATCAGATAACTTAGTCAGTATTTTCTTATTTTAACATCAGATAACTCAGTATTATCGTATTTTTCTTACTTATTGACCAAAATATGACTAGACTAAGTTTTGTATAGAGCGCGCTTTTGGTACAGTTCTTATAATGATAAACTTCTGCAGTCTTAATATTATTAAGTTCTCTATAATTAAGTCATGCATGCGTTAGCACAGTTTCAAAATGCCAACATTTTTATACTGCTAGAAGAAGACAGCTAAACTCACATAGTCGATAGCAGCATCCCTTTTTCGCAACGGAATAATGATGTAATTAACACGTCATTTATAATGAAATTACTTATTTAACATGTTATTTAAAATATAATATACTACAGTCAATGTGTAGTGACAGTATAGCTCTTTGTTGTTGTAGATGTAGACAAACATTTGTCCGGAGCACCATCTGCTGGTCCAACGAGTGGTGATTATAAAGGTGAGTCATTTATTTTAGACGTAACTAATACTAATATTATAAAACTGACAAGTTTGTTTGTTTGCTGTTTTGTATGAACGCGCTAATCTCAGAAAGGACAATGCCAGAAACTCTATAGAACTTTGCCCCACTCAATAAAAGTCATGTGCAATATGTAGCATCTTACTGTTTATTTATTGCTGATAACTAAAGATTAGTCTTAGTGACTGTAGAACTTGCGGTTTCCGTTTAAATCTAAAAACAATAAAGACATTGATTATAGGTTAAATTGTATTTTAGGTAAAATGAGTATATATTTTTTGGGTAGGTATTTCGTAATCCGCAAGTTCTAAAGAAAAACAATTTACTTATAGATAGGTTCTATATTCATTAAAATTATTTTCATTAATTTACTTTTCTGTACATGGGTGGGGCAGGATCTGGCATTGTCATTTCAGGATTTGAAAGTCTTTACGCAAACTAACTGCAGGCTGAACGATCTCCGTCGATGTTATTAACATAAACATAGACCGCCGTTATAATGTCCTATATAGCTGCCTAGGTCGGCTGTGACGTCTCCGTCCGTCCCCGCCCCGACCCTTACTCCAGCCAGCCTGAGCCTGTAGCTTCCATTTTAATATTTTGCATGCCGCAAGGTAAAATGTATCGGGACAACTTAGAAATATACCAACTTATGTATACCTACATTATTAGCAAATAAATGATTTCTTTCTTTCTTTCTTTCTTTAAATTTGTCCTCAAATATCAAGATCCGATCCAGCTTGTCCTCTTGCTGTGCTCCCTCAGGGACGTCTTAAACCGAGGTTCGTGCCCCACAGCACCCTTGTAGGGGTGTAGCGTGTAGTGTTTAGGCTTTTTGCCCTGCAATCTTAAGGCCTGCAATCTTTATTTGGTGCAACTCTCTGTATTATCATTGCACCAAATAAAACTATTTGTCTCGAAATTAACAGGAATTTGAAAATAATAATAATTTACCGGTACCGGTACCATAACAGTTGAGGCTAATTAATGTGTAGTAGGCGGTTTTTGGAACGAAAATTACCGATTCAATAAAATTATTCGATTGGTTTTTCATTATTTCAGTCAACTAATCACAACAGCATATACGCGCGCCTGACAATTTTTTGCATTTGCAAACACGGCGATAAAAAATATTATACTATTGCAGGCCTTAAGTTTTATTTCCATTGTAATTATGTGATACTAGGTTGCTGCCGACTTCGTTCCCGATGTTCCTTGCCTTACGCAAGGTAACCCCGCTAATGTCATGCCTATTACTGGAATCAAATGTAACAGCTCACATTTTAGGACCCATTAAATAATGTTAATTGTAATCAGTGGTGCTTGGCAACTCCCCCAGTTTTAAAGGTCCCTTTGGTCCTATTGGCCTAGTTCTGTTCTGTCTCCTGCTTGATTTGGAGGGAAGTGGAAAATATGTTTTTCATCCCACCATCTCGGAAAGAGTATTTTTAATCTTCAATATCTGAGTGGAAAAGCCGTTTTTATTCTCTAGAGGATAATAGTTATTTGTTATACAAGAGTGCAAAGTTGCTTTTTAACCGCGTGTTCAATTTTGATGACCGAGCAAGCGAAGGATTCTAAAATTGAATCACGAGCGCAGCGAGTGATTCAAAATTAGAATCCTGAGCGTTAGCGAGGGAATCAAAAGAGCACGAGGTGAAAAATCTTTGCACTCGAGTGCAACACGTAACTTTTCATTCCACCTCAGCGAGGAAATGACTAAATGCAAAAAAAAAAACGTTTACAAAGTCTGAGTTTTTAACAAATTAAAAAAAAGTTGTATGATATATTCGGCATTATAGAGGTAGCAGTAAATAGGTTTAATGTTTTTTTTAAATTCACAAACTTAGTGCACACGATGTTCTAAATTCAATTTACTTTATCCTCTAGAGAATAAAAACGGCTTTTCCACTCAGATATTGAAGATAAATTTACTTTATCCTCTAGAGAATAAAAACGGCTTTTCCACTCAGATATTGAAGATTAAAAATACTCTTTCCGAGATGGTGGGATGAAAAGTAAATTTATCTTCAATATCTGAGTGGAAAAGCCGTTTTTATTCTCTAGAGGATAAAGTAAATTGAATTTAGAACATCGTGTGCACTAAGTTTGTGAATTAAAAAAAAACATTAAACCTATTTACTGCTACCTCTATGGTGCCGAATATATCATACAACTTTTTTTTAATTTGTTAAAAACTCAGACTTTGTAAACGTTTTTTTTTTGCATTTAGTCATTTCCTCGCTGAGGTGGAATGAAAAGTTACGTGTTGCACTCGAGTGCAAAGATTTTTCACCTCGTGCTCTTTTGATTCCCTCGCTAACGCTCAGGATTCTAATTTTGAGTCACTCGCTACGCTCGTGATTCAATTTTAGAATCCTTCGCTTGCTCGGTCATCAAAATTGAACACGCGGTTAAAAAGCAACTTTGCACTCTTGTATAACAAATAACTATTTCTTACTCCTCCGCTGTTCTTTTCTGATTAATTTCGTTGCGGGATCCAAGACAGTTGTAATGGTTCTCCGGGACTCGTCGAGCTTCATTGCCTTGACGTTTTTTTAGTGGTCGCCACTGTTGATTCTCGCTTTCAGGAGTTGCAGTTGTTTGGAAATAGTGTGGCGGGATTGTGCCATAAAAAAAGCCGGCAAAGTTACACTAAAGTTAAGCATCCAGGAAAGCATAGAGCACAAACATACAAACATTCGTTTTATTTATATGAAAAGTACTACTAAGTTATGCGCTCTTAGTACGGTCGAACGGGGTGAGATTGATTAGTTTTGAAATAAAAACCTACATAGCTTTTACAATATTCGAATAAAAAATCTGAAAAAAATAAAATTAATGACGACTTGTTGAATGAAAACACAATTAACTTTGTTTACTTAAAATTGATAAATAATTTAGGAGAAAAAAAATGATAACCTGTCCATTTTATTGATATTGAAAATGGGGCTGCTTTGATAACACCCACAATTTGCATTGCTGCTTTAAATTCGCCCCGACGTAGAACGTATTTTTGACCAATATTCAGGGTTAACTTTGAACGTAATCTTTTCCACTTCCAACTATCTTTAGTGTGTTACACCGTTTACAAAACATGGCGTAATGATTTGAATTCTTAATATAAGATTAAATAATCGGCTGTGTTTAATTTTACGGGTAAAAATTAGTAAAATATTAGAATTTTAGGTAATTATCAAAGTTACCTCTTGTTTTGAAAGTCACCCCGTTTCGTTAATCGAGCAATTCTATCTGAATCTCAGAAACAACTCCAACGATTTTTATGAAATTTAGTATGCAGGGGGTTTCAGGGGCTATCAATCGATCTAGCTAGGTTTCATATTTAAAAAACACGAAAAAAAGAAAAAAAAGTCGCCCAGATATTTTGGATAATAGAGCTTGGAAACTCAAGGTATTTGGAAACTAGTGACTTCAACTGAGCCATGATTCCCTGGTACTATAGTCGTGTCATTCGTCAATGGTTGTATCATAATGGATTCACCACTGTTTTTCTCTCTCCTTAATTTTACACAAAATCTTTATAAATTATAGCCAATGTGTTATTCATTAATGTATAAGCTATATTACTGTAAATATTCATTAAAATGCGTTCCGTAGTTTTTGCGTGAAAGAGTACCTAAAAAACATGCATTCATCCCATCTTTACAAACTTCTGCGTTTATAATATTAGTACAATAAAATTATTAAAACAATACATTGCAGCAGACATGTTACAGCTGGTCATGATATTGGTAGCTGGCGTCGTCGTTTGCATCATCGTCATCATCTGCATATCTATTGTGATCATCAAGCTACGCATGCGAAACCACCTGCAGGTAGGTTTACCACAGACAGCGTTGCTATTTTTTTTCAATCGAGATGTAATCGATAAAATGTCGGGACTCATTTAATGAAAGCAAGACAAATAAAACAGTATGTTTTGGCAAATGAAGACAGGGGGCTGGCAGAGAGTTCTTCAATGAGGCTCGTTTTAATTTTACAATTGATGTATTTTCGGTTTTGGTTTTTACAATAATAATCGCGGTCACGTACGCACAGTCCTGCTTTATATATCGCCTTCTGGAGGGGGTCGGATGTTTCTCGAACCCGTCGCGAACGAGTCGTCTTCTCAGCAACAGATGTCGCACCTAAACGTTTATCGATCGTAGATCTATCGACCGAGAGATGGCGCTGCTTGACTCAACACAGTAAAATAAGAAATTAATTGCATTTTATTTCGTAGTTATCTTGATTAACTCATTGGTTAACGTAGTCTAAAGAAAAATAAAGAATTAACTTTAACTTTAACTAAAACTTAAACTTAAACTTAAACTTTTTAAAGACTGGGTTGCTGCTTTTATCACGATTGTCATTCGTAGAATTTTTGATAGGCAGTTGTTATGGGTTCCACTAAGATAACTATATTGGTACCAGTAAAATGTATGTAATTAAATTAAGGTTAGTTTAAACCTTAACGTTATGTTAACCTTAATTTAATTAACTTTATTTACTTTTTAAAGTAAGTCGTGTGGTGGCGGCCGCGAATAGCACCACCGTAGTCGTAGAAGCCGGCAGAGGGATATTTATTATTTATTTATTAAAATTTATGTACGGTCACCAAAGGAGATAAGTATCCATGTCGCCGGAAACAGTTGAAGTTTACTTAGAAACCGATAGGTGTTTATGAATAAAATAAAAAACAATTAATAGAGAATAAACAGTTCAATGATTTAATAAAATTTCATTTGAAAGCCCCCATTGGTTTCTAAGAAATCTTCAACTATTCCCCACGACATGGATACTTATCTCCTTTGCTGACTGTACATAAAAAAACACTGTACAAAGGCGGACTTAATGCCTTAGGCATTTTCTACCAGTCTACCTTAGGATGATGCTGAGACAAAACATGGTAGGCGTAACGAAACTTATTAATAATAATAAAATAATAAATACTTACATACATACATACAAAAAAAAACACAGACACACACATACACACATATTGACTAGAGGATGGGCAGCAGCGTCCTTCTGAGTATCATAACATCTATTGCGATTACCAGCATGCATCGGCCAAGTATGGCGATTATGGCTGAACCCCCCTTGGTGGAGACCTACGCCCAGCAGTGAACATCTAAAGGTTGACATGATGACTTTTAAAGTGTCGTGATGGCCCAGTGGTTAACGTGCCCTCATGCACGGGGTTGTGGGTTCGCAACCGGGCACGAGCAAGTGACTTGTGTGTGAATGCAATGTGACTTTTTCAATGTCATATGTACTTTCAAATTTATCTTAGACATCACTGACATCGGTGCAGGAAAACATAATAATAGTAGATTATGCACCAAGGGGATAGAGTAGTGTCTTATGTAGTGGGCGTTGTATTAAATCCCGAGCAAGACGAAGGATTCTAGCGTTAACTCCCGAGCAAAGCGTGGGAGTTAAGACAAGAATCCTGAGTGCATTCAAGGTCGCCCAAGACGAAGGCACCTTTATCCCCGAGGAGCATACTCTACTTTTCACACCATCTACGAGACAATGAAAAGCAATAGTACTAGAATTATGAGTAGATTGTTGGTAATGCCAATGGCTTCGGATTTAATGTACTCCGGAGTCAAATCACTATCGTCACTCGACATTTTTGTGAGAATTTGCAGATATGTAATTTGTTGTATAACAAAGCAAAGCAATTTTCTGTATTCGCGCCTCTTTTTAATTTGTGTTCTATTTTTCTTTTATTTATATTCTACTAGTGGTGGCCAGTTCGATTTTCGACCAATTTATTTTTTAGTGCAGATCTTAATGGTGAATGAAGCGATACCTACGTTATGTTCCAAATTCAAATCACTTGAATTACATAATTAAATTCAGTACAATATTATTGCCTTGCTAGACCTCAGGTCATAAAGACTTACTTTAGGTTAGGTTTGCATGACATATAATTTGACATTGTCGAGCAGGTGGTGTGAAAAATCTTAAATTATCAATCCGCCTTGAGCGCACGTGGTGATCAAAGCTCATGCCTTCTCTGTTTGAGAAGAGGCATTGCCCTGCAGTGGGACAGTTATAGGCTGGTATTATTTATATATTAAGTACATTTGATAGGTGCCTAGTTATCTTGGTGGAGTAGTATTCAGAAGCCAATAAGTCTGACAACCAGTCTTACCAAGGGGTGTCGTGTTAACAGTCAGTTACTCTATGTAAAACATTGGTATTCAGCTGCATTCGTTTGGACTCGAAACCGACCCCAACATACTACTGCTTTTTCTGTCATTATTTTTTTTTTTCACCACACGAAAACTCAATTCCCGTTGAACTGTCGAAAAACTACAAAAAGCGGGACAGTGCATATCTTGCGTGGGACACTCAATTTAAAGCCTAAAAATCGGGACGTCTGGCAACGCTGACCACAGATCATTAATATAGCCTTCACAAGCGGCCATATTTAAAAGTAAAATCTATTCAAATTCTTGTTTTAACTCTCTTTGAGCCTCGGAAGTTTTGATTTTGCACATTTTCTTTGGATTTCAATATACAAGGTTATTTATTTTGTTAAAATATAGAGTACTAGCTTCTGCCCGCGGCTTCGCCCGCGTAAAAAAGAACGATTATCCCAAGGGAACACATTATCGGGAAAAAAAGTATCCTATGTGTTAATCCAGGAAATGGTCTACCTGTGTGCTAATTTTCATGCAAATCCGTTCAACGGTTTACGCGTGATTGAGTAACAAACATCAAAACATCTTCAAAAACTTTCACATTTATAATATTAGTAGGATTTACATCCAAATGCAAGATGTTACTTATATGTCATAAAGTCATGTTTTGCCTTAATGGCGTACATAATCTGGGTAAAAAAACAACATAAAACTATTTTCAAAAACAAACTGATGAACTCACACATCAGAGAATTGTATAATTATGAAATAAAGTTGATCTGTTTACCTTTTTAGGGAGAGCCCCAGCGGTCTAACTATGAAAATCTACAAACACAGAGTGAAACTACCATCCCCCCTTACCCGCCTCAATGGGAATCTAACTACGCTGTGCCTGTGGACCGCAGAGCTGAAGACACAACGTACAGCGTACCTTGCCAGGAGCCAGCTCTCTACTCTGTTCCTATACCTAAGAATCAGAGGAACAAGAAACAAAAAGCGGTGGACCCAACATACGCCATTTTAGATCAACCAAGCGAACAAGGCAAAAAAAACGTCTTCAAAGAAACAGACGATCCAAACTATTCGGAAGTTTATGCTACCAGAAAGGAACAATGTTACGCCAAAGTGTTGCCAAAGAGTGTGAGGAACAAGATGGCAAAAGACCAGAATCCTTACTCCGAGCCGTCGTATGTTAACACTGAACCAGAGCCTATGTATTGCGAACCTAGTACTGCAGTCAGAGCTCAGGGCGCCAAATATGCCAACATCAAGGATACACTTTATGCGAATACTAACGCGCCAGAATATGTCGAGCCCACTTATTCTGAGCTACAAAAATAGAATAGAATATTCTGCAAAAATTATGGTGCAAGAAAGGTCTTCATTATACCATGCTTTGCTTACATTCTTCAGCATGAAAGAAATACCAAAGCTAAGCCAGAAACTTACTACGAAACTGTGCCTTGCCGCACACGGGCTACGCGCTGACAGTCACAAAACGCCGCCATCGAGCTGCGAACTTCTCCAGCGTGCATCAAAAATTTCAATAAGTTTGTAAATTATTTTAGATTAATATTATTTTAGAGAAATAAAGTCATTGGTCACTTAACATTAAACGGAACGTAACTCTCTCTTGAGTTACGTTATTATTAGCAGGACTTGTAGACAAAATCCCTTTCTGTTAGCGTTAATGCCAACGAAAAATCAAATTGTATGCGTTAATCACTGTCCCTATTTACTTGTGTAAGTTCAAAACTGCTCAAATATATTGTTACGTGTAGACCGCAAGTCTTTTGTGATCTTTTTTTCTCAAAATATGAATATTCCAGCGGTTTATCAGTTTCATTATCATCGGTTTCAACAATAATAGTATTATTGTATTGCCAATCGACTTTTTTGGAAAAATGTATAAGTGTATATTATTTGTAGTAGAAGAATGTCGTGAGCAATTTTCGGCAATACCAAGAAATTACCAAGAATTGTGCTATTTTAGCTTCCTATGCATGTGAACCTCTGTGCGCATACGCAGTGATACGGTCACCATTTCGAAATTTAAATTTCGAATTGTTATGTTCTTACAGTTACCAGTTAAAATAAGACCAGTACATAGATAATATCTTAATTATTTTAATGAGTAAAAATATTAAAATGAGCTCCATTTTATTATTGATAACAAACCTACTTTTATCACCTTGACATAAAACCGAGTTAAAATCTGCAAATAGAGCGTGCTGTCCATCTAATTGTTATTGGCCGAGTGGACGTTCGTATGAATTTTACTTACTGGGTACCATAAATATAAGTAAGCGACAGTGCGCTAGACACTAGATTTTTAGATATTAAATTAAACAAAATAAATATATCACTCATAACGTGTATTAATAATTATAAATTATTACGTCATTTTGGCTATTCCGTCTCACACCGAAACCATTTTTAAAACACTTTACAATTGATATCACAAAAAAATATTTATATAACAGGTCTCAATAATATACACTGTCTGCAAAATGTATGGGAGTTGGGACCACGGAGAAGTCCCAACCTAGGGAATAGGGACGACGTTTTGATAAATCGGCGTAATCTTATACTCAGTACTAGAACACATAGCAATTAGCTCTCTTTTTCTTAATTTATAGAAAAGAGACACGGCATGGCAGTTAATATTTTGAGAACAGAATAAAATAATACAAAATATATGCAGGTTTTTGTACCTAGATCGACTAATTTAAATTGTGCGCTTTTCAATAAAATTTTCTACTAAAGTATAGGTAGGTAAATTTTTCAAAGTGTATTGGGGCTCAGTGGAGCGCGCAGTCTTTTATTAGTCGTTCTAAAAGTATGTACCTAGTATCAAAATAAAGATAGAATAAATAAGAGCAACTGGAATGTTGCTTTACAAAATAGAAAAGGTACTCGATTTTCTTTAATTATGGAGTCTCATAAATTAATATGTGAGACAATGTACCGGTACACGCTTTGTTTCACCTCTCAAGGGTTATTTTTAATGCAATCTTTGTAACAAAAGTACAATAAACATGTTACAGTTACGCTATAATTTATTAAAGTCTATATTTACAGCAGCTGTCGCACTTAATTGTAACTATTTTAATAATTTATCTTATGAAATTATGTGACTTTCATTTAGTTATATTATTTCATTTCAATTTAAAATTAGTGCCAATGCTAAAAACCTAACAGAAGCAGGGATGAACAATACCAGGGCCTCAAGTCTGCGCATTACAATAGTGTCAGAATGGTCTATCATTGATTTCATAAGTGTCGATTTTGACAAGTTTGGTAATCTACTAATATAATGGCGTCATTATGACTTTCCAATGGTCAACCACTAACACTCCATTGAAAGAAATGATATGGATTGGTAATCTCGTACAAAATGACAACTGAATGACTGACTTAGGCGGTATAATCTGCTAAAATTTTGACAGTTCCTTTGATCAGTGACCTACCATTAGAACGTCATTGTACAGTCATTGCTTTTAATTCGACCGACCAATGATCGACCATTATGAATTTAGCAGATTACGAACTTTTAGCAAAATGACAATGGGATCGTGTTGGAATGACGAAATTATAAAAATAGCAGACTTGGCCCCCTGGAACGTTGTTAGTTTCACAATAATATACCTAATCTCTTCATAACTTGTGACAGTCGAGTTTTGATTATAACATCAAGTTCATATACGTCCATATTTAGTACTATCTTAGATCTATTTAACAAAGTTATGTCAAAACAAATTGAATTAAAATTGGTTTAACTTATTTTTGAAATAAAATGTTTTGCATTCCTGCTTCTACGAGCCTCTTTTTTCTAATGCTATTAAAAATGGAGTATAGACCAGTTAATAGTCTTAAAACTGATCGCTTAATTTTTCCTAGAAGGCCCGAGAAAACAAACGAATAGGCTTTTGTTCTGTCATTGGATGACAACCAAGCTGTCTATAGAAGTATATACATCTGCAATACCAAAGACCTTGCAGAGCCTTGCAATTCCAGAAACGAAGTTGAAATGTATCATGTGCTTGTAATTACCTACTCCCGTACAGTAGCGACTCGCCCCACCTCCCTCCGAAACACTGTTTCTCACCTCTTCCCGCGTCGAACGTGCTCTCGAAACCTGCTTTTAGTCTCGCGGCGCGTATACACGCACACACACGCACGTATTTGCACAGTTTGTTATTTTGGGTAGTAGTGTAGGTAATTAAACCGTTTCGATTGTATGGTGTGTCGTAGGTGTACTCATACCCTTCAAATCGGAACACAACACGCTGCTTTGTGGCAGAAGTAGAGGTATGGTGGTGTCACTTCTTAAATGAAACCGTTCTTAGCTGAGCTCCGATAACAGATGCTCAGAGACGCAAGAGCAGGGCTAATAAACAAAGATCGGTAATTTATAGGAATTCTGAAACAACCCTAAACCTACATTTTTGCAACAAAAATTTTAAATAACTTAGTATTCGCATCTCTATCTCGAATATATTCTGTCGTCTTCTAATGCCACTCAAACACACAATGGCATAACATCAGATAGCCCGAAGCTACTATAAGATGTCCTATCATGATAGGGAAACCGATTTTGAAGAATTGTACGAAAGTAAACCGGTAGCCATGTTGTTCAGCCACTCCTGCGCATACCACGTTTGCGCTTGCGCCGATTAGAGTGCCGTTACCTGAAATTAAAACAAGATTAATGTAATGTAATTCTTCCGACCGAATTTTGTGGTCACGGTGGCCAATCTCATTGGAGATAAGCCGAGAACGCAGGAAATGTTATAATGCACTAGTGTCTGCGCAAACACACCCTTCCGTGAGGGAAGAGACCGTGGAGGGGGGAGGGAGTGCACCTGTGTTCTCGTAGTTCAATGTGACGGCAATCAGACACGAACGGGGAGAGATCCGGCGCAAGACCAACGGCGACACTAAACTTGCTTCCCGAGGCACGGGGGTGTTACACCGCCAACTTTCAAATTCCTAGCTGTTACTGAGAATCCCTAATAGAACAATCGAATAACATTTTGCCCGACCTGGGAATCGAACCCAGGACCCCACAAGACCAACAAGGCAGTTCAGTATGGAAGGCCTCCCACTAGGTGGACCGATGACCTGGTAAAGGTTGCGGGGTTCCGCTGGATGCGAGTCGCACGGGACCGGTCAATGTGGTGACACTTGGGGGAGGCCTATTGCCAGCAGTGGACGTCTTTCGGCTGAAATGATGATGATGATGAAGTATGGACGTTCGATTTCTGATAATTAGAACTGAATAATAAAAAAACAAGTCAGTGACCTTTCTATTCTTTTTAGTGATATTTTGAAACTAGCCTTCACCTCTTCTTCGCTCTCGTGATCTAATTCCATCAGGTCTGTGCGTTTCAACCCACAAACTATTGCTTTGCTAAGATCACGTCAATCCACTGCTCCGTGACCACGAGATAGAAGAACAAACCAACAAACGGACTTTCAGGTTTTAATACTTAGATGAATCTAGTATTTAAAGGTGCCCCGTCTCTCATACATGGTTCGATGACGGGTAAGAACGAATGTGAATTTTTCAATTCAAATGTTACTAGGTACAGACAGCGTCATCAACTGCTTACCCCCTATCCGAAGGAAACTTTAATGCGTGGGGGGTAAAGTAAATATTGTTAGTAAATATTGGACTTCACTGACATCGGTGAAGAAAAACATCGTCAATCCACCTTGCCTTCCGACACTCCATACAAACGAAACGATTTAATAATAATAAAAAAAATTACCTACACTACTACTAAAATAACAGACTGTTCAAATGTGCGTGTGTGTGCGTGTCTACGCGCCGCTCGAACCAAAAGCAGTTTCGAAGCAAGTTCGACGCGGGAAGAGGTGAGGGACAGTTTTTCGGAGGGAGGCGGGGCGTGTCGCTACTGTACGGTAGTAGGTACTAATATTGACTGTGGTAATAGGGTGGTATAAATTACTGTTATGCTATTATCTTACCTCCTAGGCAAGCTCCAAAAGCCAGTGACCATACGAGGGGTGCCATGGGTAGATTGAGCGTGGGGTTGTTACCCAGTGACGTGACCACTCGCACCATCATTGTCGTCAGGGGAATGTTGTCCACGAACGCTGATGTGACTCCCGACACCTGAGAATTTAAACAATATCATGTTAAAATGGTTGATCTAAATGATGCCGGTCCGTGCGTCATGTTCGTGAACGGGCGCCGTTAGTAGGGATTGGTCATCTCGTAACTGCCTCGGTTATTTTAAATTTATTTTGAATTGTTTATGATTGTCTGTAGACCTCTTTTAACGTACACAGCTTGTTATATTTTTCTCACATTTTGGGTCTCGTACCTAAATTCAAAATGAATGATGTAACCAAAATTTGTAATATTCTATTGATTTTAAAAGAGTGTTCATGAAGTTTCTTGCTCGTTCTTCTCCATAAAAACCTACCTACTGTTTGGAACGAGCAAGTAGCCTCAACTTTCTGATTGACTGACTCTTCAAGAATTCAAAAGTGCTTGTAAATGGTTGGTTTGAAATAAATGATTTGAGCACAAAATATAAAGGTTACAGAAGGACCGCTTCCGCCATCTTCAAAAATAATTACCTAAACGTGCCCTAGGCTTTGCACTGGGGCTGCTACTGTATTGACTCTGTAGGTTTTATTTGTGACAATATGAAATTTTATTGACACTGGTTGGAACTCTTTGCATTTTTTTTAAACAAAATTTTCCTGTTCGTCATGATATGTCTCTCATTTATTCATTTAGACAACACGTGACAGTCGAGACTGAAGATTGCTTGAAACTGCTTGAGAATGCCTATAAACGTAATGTCAATGTGAGCGTGCGAAAAATTGTGGTTTGTTCTGAGTGGTCTCTCTGCTCGGGCGCGCCGCAACCTTACGTACTTTGTGATTTGAGTTTTAAGTAAACTCACCGGTTTGCACATAACATTATTTGGGCCGTTGGGACGTCTACCAATGATATTTTGAAAGACTTTCAAGAAATGCGAAATAAATAAATACAAACAGATCTATTATTTTTGGTTGCTATTGAAATTACCTATTAACTTCATATTTTAGCAATTTATACTTTTCAGACTGCAGATTCTAACCAACCAGACAAACTGAATACATAATTATATGTATTATTTTTTAAAGAACAATAGTCAGATTCCTAAATATAATTTTATATTCAAATAGGACGGAGCTAAACTTAAGAAAGCAGACTATAAAACCACACGTTTTATTCTCTTTGTAAGAAAGCAATGAAGTAACACAGTCTAACAAAAAAAATAACCATTAAATTCAACAGCAAAACAGAAAAATCGTTACCTATAATAATAGGTATTCAAAGTTAAAGTTAAATTATTTATCACACCACCTGCTCGATAATGTCAAATGATATGTCATGCAAACCTAACCTAAAGTAAGTCATTTAAGACCTGAGGTCTAGCAGGGCAATAATATTGTACTGAATTTCATTATGACCCGCTGGTCATTAATGTGATTTGAATTTGGAATATAAAGTAGAAATCGCATACGAACATTCACCACTAAGATCTGCCTCAGATTATGAAACAAAAAGCAGATAGACCGCGCGGAACACTGAGAGTGAAGCCAAAAAAGCAAATACAAATCCAAAAGCGAATACCTACAACGCGCTTCGTTCTACAACGTACTGACACGAGTCAGTATAGCACGAAACGCCGCATCGTAAAAAATCAAATGAAAATACAAACACAAATTCAAAAGCGAATACAATCACGAGATTGTAGGTATTCGCTTTTGAATTTGTATTTGCTTTTTGGCTTCACTCTCAGTGTTTCACGCGGTCTATCTGCTTTTTGTTTCATAATATGAGGCGCGAATACTGAAAATTGCTTTGCTTTGTTATACAACAAATTACATATCAGCAAATTCTCACAAAAATGTCGAGTGACGATAGTGATTTGACTCCGGAGTACATTAAATCCGAAGCCATTGGTATTACCAATAATCTACTCTTCATTCTAGTACTATTGTTTTATTTGTCTCGTAGATGGTGTGTAAAGTAGAGTATGCTCCTCGGGGATAAAGGTGCCTTCGTCTTGGGCGACCTTGAATCCCACACTGCACTCAGGATTTATTTATTTATTTATTTACACTTCATGCACAAAGGTACAAAGGCGGACTTAATGCCTTAGGCATTCTCTACCAGTCAACCCAGGGTGGTGAGGGTGGGAGGGTGGTGGGTGGTGAGGGTGGTGAGGATTCTTATCTTAACTCCCTCGCTTTGCTCGGGAGTTAACTCTAACCTCCCCCGCTCCGCTCAGAAGTTAACGCTAGAATCCTTCGTTTTGCTCGGGATCCAATACGGCGCCCGCTACATAAGACACTACTTTATCCCCTTGATGCATAATCTACTATTATTGATAAGAAATAACAAAAATCTATTTGCCCCTACTAAAACGTATTACATACCCATAACATGAGTAAGATAGATACAGCCAATCGCGCACTCTCATGCACCTTCAGAATAACTTCTTCCGTAAGTCTTCCGATGAATTCAATCAGACCCAGCTTGTTAAGAGCCTGGAATGAAAATAACAACAAATACTCACTCGGTAAGGATACAATATAAAATTTCAAACTATACGTATAAATCTTCCTCTAGAATCATTTAAATCCGTTGCGTAGTTTAAAAGAGCTGCTACCTAAGGAACAGCGGGCTAGGCTCAAGTAGTTCAAAAGTAGTAAGTAGTAGTAGTATTCTAGTTTTATAAGGCATTACTATTACCCCACCGTCGATTCGAAACGAAGATTTACTAAACTCCATTATTTTAAATGTTTTGTACGTATGGGTTAATAGTCGAGCCGAAAAATTGGGGTATTCCTCGTGCCACACCCATTTTGAAACGCACCCAACGATGCGCACCTAAAGTATTCCTCGAAACACATTCGTCAGGTGCACTTAGAAAATTAAATTAAAATATTTATAATCTTATTCCTCGGATCGCACCCACGATGAAACATAGTGAAGTGCATAAAGGATTCGTAATGAATGATATCGATTGAAGACGTTTTAAAATTCAACTGTTTATTAAAAAACTACCAGGAGAGCAGAAATGAATTGGAAGTAAGTTCTTAAGCGACTCACTACTTAGCTCAATAATGGTAAAAATATAGGTTTTGAAATTTATCCATTTGTTTTTTTGAAAAGTTCATTTCTGTCACCCAACAGAAAATAGGCCAACAAAAACTAAACAATCTCACTAAGTTGTGCACTAATGATTAAACACAAAGAGGATTTTAAACTATTCGTTAACGATAAAGGTCCTAAAAAACTGGTCTATGTTACTTATAACTATCAGGAAAACAGAAATTAACTGGAAGTAGTTGTTTATGCGATACTACTTAGCTCACTAATGGTTGAAGTACACGTAACCCATCTAAGCATGCATGGAGTATGTAATTTTCATCGATATTTGCTATCGATATTTTCCGTTAGTTAATACCCATCCCTATCCACACCTCGACCATCGGGCAAGGCATAAGATTATGATATTTTTAATTTAATTTCTTAAGCGCACCGGACGGGTGCGTTTCGAGGAATACATAGGTGCGCTTCGTTGGGTGCGTTTCAAAATGGGTGCGCTTCAAGGAATACCCCGAAAAATTGCGCGATCGATCATCAATGTATCACACAGAGATCCATTTTTTTGACACTTGTTAAAAAAATGGCTGTCTCTTTGCAATGTTTACCTCCATAAGTACGAAGAGTGCCGCGAAGAACAGCAGCGTGGACCACTCGATCCTATGCAGCACCGGTTCCAGGTCCTCGCGGTCTTGCAGCGTCAGAAGCAAAAGAGCACCCAGCAGAGCCGTCCAGCCCAGAGACACGCGGTCTGGAGAAGGAAGATTATGAAGTTCTTGCAGCCGAAGTAAGAGTCCATCCACCTAGACAACTGCCCCCGAGCAGCGTTCCTGTGTATCGGTGTAAATAGAGGCCAAACGTCTAGAGACCGTTTACCTCTAGGATAATAATGCATCCGCGAAGCCTCTGGTATTGGTATTACATACACGCGGTATTTTTTTTTTGCGGTGTTCCAACTCTTCTTATGGCCGGGGATGCGGGATTCACATAAGCATTGACCGCTTCCCCGACAGACCTTGACCTGCTGTTCCTCAGCGGGTTCGACCTCCCTGTGCGGCCATTCCCATGCTGGCCGTACCCACTCTCGAGTGGCGCGCGTGGAACACGGCGACGCCAAATCGGGCCTATGTGGTCGGACGACGGACGCCCCTAGTCCACCCTCAGGTCACCTCATGGAGGTGCATGTAGATCGTTTTGCGCCCTTTTTGGGCGCCCGGTGCATCTCCTGCGGGAGGGTAGAGAGGATACGGCTTCTTTCTCCAGCTCAGCCGCTTCCTTTGTAGACATGACATCCTCGCAAAAAGGAGGCAACCCCGTCCTATGCGCTCCCGCTCTCGACCATCGATTGAACGACTGCCGGAAGCGGGAGATCGCTGCCGCCTACTGCCGCGATGAGGTCACGGCGCAGCAGCCTTGCCCAAGCTGGGCATTTCTCCAACGTGTGCTGCGCCATATCCTCCGGGCAAGGAGCACAGTGGTGACACACCGGTGTCTGCTCCCGATCTATACGACGCAGGTACTTCCCAAAGCAGCCGTGACCAGAAACTACCTGTGTCATCCGGATGACCGGGACCGGGTGTCCAGTGTGTGGGATCCTGGATCGAGGGCGCACATACACGTGGTCTGCGATAACGTATCTTAGGTTAGAATCTGAACTCAAGATCGAAAACTTCCCAAAGTCTTATACCTATAGCAAACAGAGGTAATTTTGAGAATAAACAGGAATAAAATTCGGCTTTCTATATGTTCATCACCATCGTTCTGCCGAAAGACGGTCACTGACGGACATAAGCCGCCCAAGCGTCACGACTTGGACCGGTCCTGTGATTCCCGCATCCAGCAAGTTACTGCGACTGCGTCTTCCGCTATTATACAAGTATTGTCGGTTCATAAAAAATGCTTCAAAGTAGAAGGTTTAACGACTTCCGCGTTAAACGATTCCAAAATGCCGTTGAACTTAGCTATTGAAATTAACAAACATACATACATAAAAGTATGTCAAATGACATTTTCTTATTAATCAGCTGTAGAAACTCGGCCATTTTTTCATTATAGCACTGTTATAGTAGGGTTCTGTCTTTCATAATTTTATAGCAGGTTTAAAAAACGTTTTAGTGCTAAAATGCGTTTATGAATAAATATTTTAACAATATGACTATTATAGCACGCCTTTAAGTGTTCGAAAACTTTTTATGAATAAAACCGTTAAATATATACATTCTGTCAAGAAAGTACCCGGAATTAATCATTTAAAAAGCTCATTTTAAGTGATTGTCTAAATTCTTTTTGACGCTACGTTGGCACAACTGTCCTCTTTACTCACGCGGAGTGCGATCGTCACTGGTCATTCTGTTTGTTCACAGTGCGCCATTGTGTCAGTTCATGTCAACAGTGTTTTGCGATTTTTACTAGAGTTAAAAATATCGAACAAATAGAATTTCGTGTGCAGGAGCACTGAAAATGTTACATAAGGCTTTCAGTGAATCGACTTTATCAAAAACACGCGTATAAGTGGTATAATGCATTTAAATGTGGTCGAGATGTGGTGTAAGATTTGCCTCGTTCTAGTCGGCCATCAACGTCTTTCACTAAACTAACATCGCTATAATAAAGGAAATGATGCCTGAAAATTGTCGTTTTAGTCTAGGAGAGATAACTGCTGAAATATCTGTATCTAAGAATCAATTCGCACCGTTTTTAACGATTATTTTGGTGTGAAGTGCGTTGCCGCTCTACTAGTACCGAAAGATTTGAATCGTCTGCAAAGACTCAATCGTGTAAACGTTGCTGAAGACGTGTTAGAAAGAGTCAATTCCGAGCCCACATTCATAAAACGCATTGTTACTGGTGACGAGAAATGGGATTACGAGTTTGATATGCAAAACAGTCAACAAGAATCCAAATGGCGGCTTCTAACTAAAAAAAGATGACGTAAAAGAAAATCGCGGCTTTTGTTGATTATTGGGTTAGTGTATTATTACGGAATGGACCTACTTTGAAGGCGATACAATAACTAATGCAATAGTAGCAGTAGTAGTAGTATGACGGGCTGGTGTCCGCAACTCCACGCGTATTTTGCGTACAGAAATAATGCAATAAATACATTAATAATTTTTATTGAATAATTCCCGGTACTTTCTTGACACAGTACATAATAATATGTTATTTTTGTGTTTGTTTTTGTTTATTTTTTTATTCTATTCTTGGGTCAAAGAATCAGCATTGCCATACAACGTGGCAATGCTGCCAGCCTGTTGGGCACGTGTCCCGTTGACAGCGATGTGGACGAGTTTTTTGATGCCCTTTGAGCTCCCCTGTCTTTTTCTTGGAATTGTACATAATATTATTCGATTTTTTAAGATATGTATATAACTAAAATTGTAATTTAATTTTTATTTATTTAATTATGTTCTTATCTCAAGTTAGTCTTTTCGTAAAATTTCATCACGATCGGTTTTATGGTTTTGGCGTGATGAGGGAACAAACAGACGGGATTACTATTGCATTTGTAATATTAGTGTGATAGTCGGTCACCGTGAGTAAATGCTCTCATCAGTTTAATTCCTTTAATTTGTAAATTACTTACTGAACACAGGAAAGGCGTGCAGAAAGAACACGGCGACTACGAATGTGATTGCTACAGTACACTTGATCAGCAACACCTTGTCCTTTATCTTGTGCTGTCAAGCAGATATAACATTTCAGAAGTTAGTGAAAACTAGCAGAGCCTAATCAACAGTAGAAATTAACAAATTGCTTAATTCTACTCGCCCCTTTGCCATTGTGAACGTCGAACATAGGACTGTGGAAGTCAAATAGGTAGTCGCTCCTTAATGGTATTCAGCTGTCATTTACACTGGGAGCAGATCCCAACATAGTTGGAAAAAGGCTAGGCAGTTGATGGATATAGAAGAGAATTTTTCCTACCCAATGAATGTTAGTCAATGTTAGTGTATTCACCTTATCTTTCAAATGAGCCAACTTCGTTTCAAACGTGTCCTTCGGGCAGGCCCTGCTTTTAGCCTCGTTAACCGCTGTGTCCAACTTGGTGGTCAGCTCCTTGACCTTTCTTTCCAATCGGTTTCTGACCACATGTTCATCCTCACTCACGTTGGGAAGGGACTCAGCAGAACGACGCCATATTGAAATCTGATGACGAAGATCTGGAGAAAGGAACTTATGAGTACGGGTGACTCTCCAGTGAAGGAACAGAGCAGAGCGGTGATGTGGAAACCTATTTATGCGCGAAGCGAAATTATGATGTTAAGTCTAATGTAAATTCCTGAATGTTTCTTCTCCGCTTTGCTCACAGAGTACATTATATATTGGCTTTGCTTCTGTTCACTCTGTGTCTCTCTGTTTTGGTTGAGAGTCACCCTGAGGGTCAGCTTACACCACAACATGACGCGAAGCAACGCTGTATCTACTTTTTAAGGTAGTGACTCAACATCGAACTTAAAACCTGTGTACTATGAGTCAGAATAGAAAGTAATAATTATTAAAATATTTCGGGAAAAATTTTCAATGCGAATCGGCAACTTTTTCTTCGATTAATGGACAAAATCTGTTACTGCGAATGAAATTATCGTGAAATAGCTGTCCTAATAATTCACTTTCCTTATCTATACTAGAAGAGGCCTTAGTATTCTATTTACCTTGTACTTCCCTAGGTACGTTGAGCCTGAGTTTCTCGGTGTCCCTGTAGATGTACCTAAACTGGAAGTACGCCTGTACACACACCAGTAGGATACCAAGTGACATGTGCAGTGTGAAGTTCGTGAAGTTTATACCCTGGTGAAGAGAGGAAACAATACCTAAGCACTTATTTCATTTTATTTGAACTTATACGATACTCCATAGAAAAAACCTTCAAAATAACAGACTGTACAAATACTTGCGTGTGTGTGCGTGTCTACGCGCCGCTCGAACTAAAAGCAGTTCCCAGTACCAGTCGTTCGACGTGGGAAGAGGTGAGAGCAGTTTCGGAGGGACGCGGAGCGTGTCACTACTGTAGTAGTGTACGGTAGTACAATACGGTCCACGTAACTTGGCGCGTCTGAGGTTAGCTGTTTGGCTGCGCAATGGAACTTTTAGGAACGAAATTGTCTACTGCGCAGCTAATCGGCTAACTTCAGATGCGCCAAGTTACTTTGACCGTACTGTACTAATATTTAAACTATGACGCGGGCGGGCGGTAGTAGTTGATACTTACGGCTTGTATAACAGCCTTGTTGGAAGCTATGATGACGTTGGGGGGGTCACCGACGGGGGTCATAGTGCCACCTATGTTGCTGAACAGGACCATCGACATCAGCACCGGTATGGGTAACAGCTCCATCACCTCACATAACCTGGATATGAGAGAAAATAACTGATTAATTCAATACAAATTTTGGACAGAAAGTTCGTACTAAAGTTCATATGGAAAAAGAAACTTTGTCCCCTTTACAGCATCTAAGGGTTCAGCGCAAATAGAGCAGCAATATGTTCGTGCAGTTAACATTATACATAGGTAGTGGCGATGACAATAGCACAAAAAAAGGATCGGTGCAACTGTTTTTATTGAGCAAAACAAAAAGTTTAATGAAAACAGGGCGAAGTATGGCGCTAAAAGTTGCCGCTCTTCTCACAGGTTAGTAAACCAATATTTCAAATGGTGTTTTATTGTGTTTACTATGCTATGTATATGTTCTATATGGTTTATGTATATGCTCTTTAATATGTTTCATTTTTTTTTCGGTGACAGGATTTATTTAATAGTTTCAGAATATTCTTATGAACCAGTATTACCAGTATTTTAATTTTTTGGCGTATCGTCCCTACCTTGCTTATCAAACGAAAACACGTCAGAAATAGAATTCTAAATTGGGTATTTGAGTGTAAAATAATAAATGACGCTCGGAATTATTTCCATATAATCGCTTCTCTGTGTACGCTAACCGTAAAGGACAAAAATCGCTGAATCGTGATTAAAATGTCCGCCGGCAACTAGCTATCATTTGTTGCTTAGAAATTTAGGGAAGCGCACGCTATGGAAGCAAATATTCTCAGATTACGTTGTGTTGTGTAAGTTTTTATAAAAGAAGACATTTTTAAAGAGACTATATCCCTGGATGGATATTTTTATACTCTCAACGCAGACTAAAGTTCGCTGTGTGAGTTACAGCGCCTAGTCACGTTACAATAGTCCTATGTTTTGGGGATTTCCCCGTACTTTTGTCTAGTCCAGTCTGTCGATGTCCTCTATTGTTTGGGGGACGTTTAATTCATTGTGTGCGTTATTCAATACATTTGTAAAGTATCTATTTTGAAGGACAAAAAGTACCTACACCAGGGTTTGTCCCTCGTTTACGCAGGCCTTAGGGAACATGTTTAACTTTGACTATCAGTCGTGTTGCATTTACATCGGAAACAATTACGCAACATCAAAATATGTCCCTAGAAATAATAGTGCTCATCTTTTGTTGGAAGGAAAAATATGATGATACTATTTACTCAATCCGAAAATGAATAATAATAATAATATTTGGGGACATTTTCACACACGGCCATCTGACCCCAAACTAGGGAGACCCTGTACTATGGGTGTCAGACAGCTGATATACATACACAAATACATTTTTTTTGTAAATACATACATATAGGTATAGATAATGTTAATAATAAACCATTTGTTTTCATGTTACAATTAAAAGACCCATACATAAATACCGTAACCTAAATATACATATAATATAACCTAAACCTAAGAATAATATAACAATTGTGTTAGTAAATAAAACTTAAAAGTAGGTATGTTTACATCACTTAGTTGCACTAAGTCTGTGCGTTCCGGTGGCATTAGTCCGCGAAAGTGGCGGAAAATCACATCCTGTGGCGAAAAGCTTTCTTCCACCACCTGATGCAGGTAGCATGTTGATTGCGCGTAACAAACGCTTTAATAGGGTATTACACCCATTTTTGAAAAGTGTCTCAATGAAATTCTGTAGTGCTAATATGCCACCAAAAAAAAACACAAAATTTTTATTCAATCGATAAGTGCCATAAAAATACATCTAAATTTAAAATTTTCAAATTTCGCGCGTAATTTGACGAAAACGCCTCTTGCTGGACGCCATATTGCTCAGCGTAAATGACGTCAGTTCGTTTTGTATCAAATGAGCACATATTAAATATGATAATTGTATATCATTTAAAAATAATTAAAAGCATATTTTGTAATAGGTCTAATAATGAAAAAAATACGTTGGTTACGAAAATAATAAAAGTACAAAGCCTATATTACGCCAATCGGTTGACTGACAGTTGACATTTTTTTGTTTACACAGCCGTACGGCGTAATAACATGGCCGCTACTATTTCATGGTGTTTTATATCAGATTAAAAATAGTGAAAACTTTGAATTGAATTTAAAAATTTGTTTTGTTGTTTTATGAACTAAAACTTACATTTTCCGACTTCTTTATGCCTAAACTGTCTCAATAACATATTTATAGATTTTATCTCGTATAGAGTAAAATACCCTATTGACGTTGCAATGCGACTCCAGCAGCTGCACTCTCGGCGCACGTACTTCAGATGTCTTTGTTGTTTGTGACTGTGCGAATTGTCAGACTGTGGAATTCGCTGCCTGCCTCTCTACTCCCCGAGACATATAATCTAGGTATCTTCAAGGCACGAGTGAACCGGTTTATCCTAGGCAAGCGTGCACCACCTTAGGCCGCATCATCACTTAAGATCAGGTGAGTTGCAGCTAAATGCAAGCCTATAACAATATAAAAAAAAGTCTTCCGCGTCGGTGGTGTAGTGGAGACGGGAAATATATACCGGGGTAGGCGATTAACACACGACGCCGCGCACCGATGCGGTTGGCGGTGAAGCGGATCTCACGTTCCATTGGCTTGTATAGAAACCACTGATACTTAGCACACGTACACCACCTGGTCGTACAAACCAGAGCGGCGCTTACGCCGCCTCTGTCCCACCGCGCGGAGAGGCGGCGCTTGGCACACGAGACGACCGCGTTACCGCGCGGATCACTAAGGCCTCTGCCTCGAATCTTGCAGGCAGCGGGGCGGCGGCGGCGAGGCGGCGGCAGGATCTAATGCGTAAAATCAAATGGACCGGCCCTCGACAACAGCGGCGCGGGGGCGGGCAACGAGCGGTGCGCTACAGTCAAGCGGTGACCGCCCGCGCGTCTGCATTGCAGTGTTGTGCAATTTAATTTTAGCGTTAGGAAATAAATTTGTATCAAAAAGATGTTGTCGCCGTTGTTCAAACATTTCGTTCGCGAATAAAAACAAATATCTCGACGACACAACCACGAACACAACACTACGCCGCTATCTATAGTGCCGCTCCGTCTGCCGCTTGTTTCGAGAACGAGTCTGCGTTGCCCACCCCGCCACCGCGCCGCCGCCCGCCGCCCCGCTGCCCGCAAGATTCGAGGCAGAGGCCTAAGGGATAAGGTTGTGTTACACGTTTTTAAAATGGACTTTGATGTCGAATAGTTTCTTTAGGAAACCTATCATCCGCGCGGACACGCGCGCTCACCGCTTCTCCGCACGGCGCACCGCTACAAACGCTTCGCCATCTCCGCCCGCCGCGGCGGTAGGCGGCGTCGAGTGAGAATCGCCGTATTCGGCTTAGCAACACGCAGTTTTTAATCACCTGCGCAATCGTATCAGGTATTTGTCGATTATTGTACACTGTTTAATCTGTTTATGAATTTCTATGAGCAATATCCAGCGGTTTTCTTCAATTTTAAATCCACTACTTTCACAATCTACAATATTCTGGACGCATGAACGCGCGCGTCTTCCAGCGAAGACGGGGTCAGTCGCGCGACCTCCAATAAAGACTACTCGCTTCGACTCTGCGCCAATATGAATGGAGCCTAAGGACTAGTAAAATTGATTACCTGATAGTGACTGGGGTCATGAGCAGTACTGTGGTCACGTTGTCTAAGAACGATGACATGAAGGCCGTGATGCCGCTCAGTAGAGTTATTAGAGGCCAGATCTTGCCTTTTGTCACCTGAAATATACAAAAAATCTCAAACATTTCTACAAATATCATTTGTATATTATTATACACTAAGAATGAAGGTCCATCGCCATACGTATAAACGTGCTCGACTTGTTACATTGTCCGCACATTGTACCCGTATATTCAACATAATAATAATAATTTTATTGAGGAAAACATTTTGAGTACAAAATAACTTATACACTACTACAGGATAAGAATTAAAGAAACATGGCATGTTAGAGTGAAGAGCAGAGCAAGACCCAGTCCCGTGCTAGGAATTAACCTGTATTACAAGATCGGTTTGTTCTCACTAGTTCGATGCATTAGTTCGATCGTCGAACTAGTGAGATTTTTTTTTCTCAATAGTTCGGCCGTCGAACTACTGAGTCTTTTTTTTTTCATTTGTTCGACTGTTGAACTTATTTAATTTGAGAAACAAAACACGCTTGTGTCGTTAAAAAAAGTATTTTCGGAATGACTTTGAATTATTAAAATTTATTAAAAGTGGTCGTGAAAAGATTCTGCAATTAGAAGAACATTAACATTATTGAATCCATGATGAAGTTTAAAGACTATTTTGATAATTACTGGATAAAGAATGATTATCATAGAATTTGGTCGGTTTATGGCGATCGCCATCAAATAAATAATGCAGTTGAAGAATGGCACCATAAAATAAATAACCTGGTAACGCAAGGCTAATGTAAGGCTATTGCAAATATTGCATATTTTACGGGATGATTATGTATTGCCTTCATCATCATCTGCCTAGCCTTTTCCCAAGTTTGTTGGGGTCGGTTTCCAGTCTAACCGGCTGCAGTTGAATACCAGTGTTTTACATGGAGCGACTGCCTATCGGACCTTGACAACCCAGTTACTGGGTAACACGATACCCCTTGGTAACTTTGGTTGTCAGACTTTCTGGCTTCAGACTACCCTTAACGAATGTCAAAGATTTTAAAAGAGCTTTGCGTGCTTGCGGCACTCGTGTGCGTGTATTATCTTCATATCGAAATAATATTCTTCGGAGACCTTCCACATCAAACAAACCTTTTAAATAAAAGAAGAAAAAATATTTATATTATTTAATCACGATTATATTCTTGATGCTCAAAAGCAATTAACATGCTGACAAATAAATTAGTTTTGGGCACTTTTTTTAAGAAAATGCGGTAATTTAAGGATGATTGGATTTAAGGGTATGAGTTCCACTCGCTTCTTGGATCTTGCCCTTAACTGCCTAAGTGTATCTACTTGCCCCTTTAAATATTAGATACCCCAAATCGCCCCCGATTGTAAGTAAATTAATAGTATTGTCAGCAGTGTAAGTTTTTAAAAATATGAATGAATATTTTTTTTCTTTAAGTAGTATAAGTCGCTTAAGTGCCTAGTTCGTTAAGTAGTTTCGAGGCTGGCGGCATTACGGAGCAACTAAATTAGCTTTCTGACACGTGAAGTTAAAGAATCAACGTGGGACTGTTATTTAAGAGTTTGGTCAATTAGGATTCCTAGGTATTTGACAGTTGGAAAAGGACAGTTTGACAGGTATGAGATTTGATAAAGAAATCCAAAGATGGTAGTCCAGCGATCTTCATACCGAAGGTTACAAAGTTTGTTTTGTTAATGTTCAGTGTTAGTAGATTATAAGACAACCAGAACACAGCTTTTCTTAAGGCGGTTTCTGCATAAGCTTTTACATCATCCCAGGTAGGGCCGTGTATGAATAGCACGGTATTGTCCGCGTATGCTAATACCTGACAGTTGGGAGACTTTAATTCACAGAGCTCGTTAATATAGATAGTGAATAAAAGTGAACCTAATATACTCCCCTGGGGGACTGCGAAAATCAGTTTCGCGTCTTCACTTATGCATTCCCCCACTTTAACTGCTTGCGTTCGGTTTGTCAGGTAGTCCTGAAATATTCCCCCCCTAACACCAACTTTTTCCAATTTAGAGATAAGAATCGGGATGGAGACGGTGTCAAACGCCTTGGTGAGGTCCAAAAATAGTCCCAGATATTTTTCCTTTTTGTCTAAACTATCTACCACTCTGTTAACAAGTGATGAAACTGCATCTTCATTTGATTTCTTCTTTTGAAAGCCAAATTGGTGGTCTGAGATTATACCCTTTGAATTTAAATATTTGGTTAATCTTATGCATAGTAATTTCTCGAGTACTTTGGACATCGCTCGGAGACATAAATGATATAAACGTACATTTGTCATATATTGGTGTCGATTCCCTTTTTAACAAACTAAACTAAAATTAGGCAATTGGCATCTCTAACTGCCAGGCAGCTGGAGAAAAGGACGGCGACAGATAAAACTAAGTTAGAGATGTCATATTAGTTTATTCCCTGAACTTCGCAGTCTTCTTTTTAATCAATACGTTCTGAAACAACTATATTGTATGAACATTTTAGATCAAATTAAATTGACAGCTCTTATTAATATCGGTCTCTTCCTTATTTTATTGGAAAGAAAGAGATATAAATAGCTTAAAATTAGTTTAGCTCATGCGAGCACAGCAGAATTGGCACCATTATTGGTTTACAAAAAAGTTCATGGAGTTTCATACTCTTTCTTCTCTGTAAAACTTATTGTTTCGAAAGAGCAACTAGCTTCAACTTGACAAAAAAAAAATGCCTGTAAATGGTGTATTTGATTTATTTAGCTAGAGCACCTACCTCAAACGTGTACACAGCGAGGAAGTCGAAGAGTCCTGTCTCCGCCATGATGGCGACGAGCAGCATCATGCTGAACAGCAGCAGCAGAGTCTCCACATCCAGCCAGGAGATCAGTTCCGGCAGCGAGGGTCTCTCGCCAGCTAGCGCCAGTACTGCTAACGATGCGGTGGATATCATGACTGCTGCCATCGTGCGGTTTATTACCTGGAGAAAAATATAAATGGATTTTTTTATTCAACGCACACAAAGTTCTTAAGCAGTGATGTAAAATGCATTCAGAGGATAATTCAACTGACGTAGCAGCTGGTCCCAAAATATGTGTATACAGCGTGACTAGTAATTAGAGACCGATATTTAAACCACATATTGTACCAATTAATAGGTTCATTGTTTTCCTCTAGCACATATCTGAGAATTCACTAGTCCTGGAGATACGAGTATTGAGATCAAAACCACCATTTTTCTATTTTTTTTTTCGAATAATTTAAAAGTATTTGTTGAAACAGCGTAGCAGCCCATCACTTAGCTACTGCGCCATCCATATCGTTTTGCTAGCGCAGGATAATTATACTTAAGAGGTCCCTTCCCAACGTCAATGACGTCAATGGGAGCATGACTGATTTTTTATTTGTTTCATCCAACGCAATTTCCCAAAACACACGAGTTAGAGAACGCGATAACATTGCACGAAAATTGGCGCGCGGAGATTTCACTTGTTCCAGGAAATACGTGTTTTTGAAAAAGCCTTACAAGTTTTATTGTAATTTAGAATTTCAATTACATATGCAAGGTTTCTATGAAGCTGTATTTACAGACGGTAGATGGGGCGGACACGCTTTAGAATGGAGACCGCGGTTGGGCATAAGTAGTGTGGGACGCCCTGCGGCACGATGGACCAACGATTTGAAGAAGGTGGCTGTCAGCGGATGGATGCTGGCTGCCCAAGACCGTGTTGGTTGACGATCTCTTGGGGAATCCTACGTTAAGCACTGGACGACAATATATAGGCTGATATATTAGTATCTACCTTGGATCTATATAATGTTAAATACAGTGTTCTTTGCCAGACATACCTCAAATATAATTAGTACGTAGAGTGCACACAGAAGCACACAGGCGTACACCACGCCCCTCGACAAATTTAGAGGGTCCAGCGTATAACTGAAGGCAAACGGTACTGTGGTCATAGAACTGGTCGACATCTTCATAGCGTAACCTGTGTGGTTGGACCTTGATCCCGGGACATTACTTCTGAAGGCAGTCGAGTCCAGTGTCAGGACTTTGGACCTCGTCGTTCCTTCTGTGAAATCTACCTCACTGTGAGGATCGATGTATATTGACCAACGTGATGCCTGGGGGAGAAGAAAAAGTGATTAATCTCATAATCAGCCATCAGCCCAGTAACCGATTCTGTCCGCAACCAATCAATGGCCAAGTTTTAGGCAATTTTTGTTATCTCTTAGTCGGTTCGGAGGATCGATAGGTATTTTTTTTTGGTATTTTAGCATTTTTTTACCGACTGTTATTTTTTCCGATATCGGTGAATGCAGTTCAAAATATGTCAAAAAGTCATGGATGGTCTACTAGGAACGTTTTTCTGTAGCTATAACGGTAAAGGTACCAACCTTTTTTTTCCGGGGTGGAAAATCCTCATGGATGTCCTCCGCCCGGGTCCACCGAAGCGGGTGGAGGGGTCTGTTAGACTCCTACTGACTAAAAACCACCCCGGTGTTCCATCTCACACCTACGTCGGGGGTCGCGGGAACTGGAGATACTTCCGTAACCCCCGAAACGGTTAAGGTACCTGCCCTAACTGTCCCGTTTCAAATATCCACCCCGTAGATAGCGGTCTTTAGTAATATAATACTAGCAGTAGACATCATCTGTCTAGCCTTTTTCCCAAGGATGTTGGGGTCGGCTTTCAGTCTAACCGGATGCAGCTGAATACCAGTGTTTTACATGGAGCGACTGCCTATCGGACCTCCACAACCCAGTAACTGAGTAAAACGATACCCCCTGGTAAGACAGGTTGTCAGACTTTCTGGTTTCTGACTACCCTTAACGACTGTCAAAGATCAACGAATGACAGCCGGGACTAACGGCTTTACGTGCTTTTCGAGGCACGGAGGAAACTCGGTATGAAATGGATGGTCACCCATCCAGAGACCGACCGCGGCAAGCGTAGCTTAACCTTTGATCGACCGATTTGTCCAATACTAGTAGTAGACATCACCAATCAATTGACACATTATAAGAACACATTTAAAACACAATTACTCATAAATTTTGTATGGCAATAGCAAACTGTAATTCAATTCAATATATTTATTTCGAACAAGGTACATCCATATTTTGGTTAGTTATAATACAGGCACTTATAAAACTATGTTAGTAAGATGTAAAATATAATATACAAAAATAATATTGGGTAAAACTGCGAACACAACTTCACCCCGACCATACATATAATAAAACAGTAACAAAACTGTGTCTGTACATTGAATATATTAAAAATAAAATAATTGAGGGGGGTTTAGGAACAGCAATAGATCACAAATCCAAAAAAAAAAAATCTGTCTGTTTGTCTGTTTGTTTGTACACGCTAATCTTCGGAACTACTGGACGAATTTGAATGATTTTTCTTTTGTTGTATAGGTATTAAGTCTGGGCAACATATAGTAATTTATCATATAAAATTTATCATAATTTATCTTGGAAACTTGAACACCTGATGCAGAACCGCAACAAACCAGCTAAACTATAAGAGATACAAAAATGGTACCATAGCAAAAATTGTTCCACGTGATGAGCATTTTCTGCTGAGAGAATAAATTTGAAAATCTGGAACACCTGATGTGGAACTCCAAGAGCCCAGCTACACCATGACACATATAGGAATGACGTCTTAGCAAAAGTTGTTCGGTCTGATGGGCATTTCCGGTTGACTTATAAAAATCGAAGATCAGAAACATCTGATGTAAAAATCAAAGCTATCACTAATTTCACTGTATCTTATAAAATAACATAAGCTGGGAGTACCTCCACGCGGTGAAGGCGGTAACAGTTTAGGACTGATTTTTGATGACGATGGTATATCATTGAAAACTTGACTCTACTGGCCAAAATTCCCATTATTTTTTTTATTTTATCGAATAAATATGCCTTCGGGGTTATGTTATATGGGTGTTTAATTTCCTTTTCCATTTATCTTAGTGACACGGTAGCCTGGCCGGTAACGCAGGGGAGCAGTCATTTAGATTTTAATTGATCAGGTATCTTTACAATAAAACTATAACCATGCCTAGAAAGAGGTCAAATCTTTCCCAATGTTCCAAAGGAGCTAAAAGATTGAGGATCATAAGATCCCAAGAATCTACCGAAGAGCGTCAGGAGAGACTTGATGCTATTCGAGAACATCAGGCTGCAACTCGCTCCGTGGAAACCTCTTCAGATCGCGAAGCAGGCCTGCGTTCTCAGCGTATTTATGCATCTACATCTAGGTCTCTAGAGACCAGTGAAGAATATGATGCGCGACTGACCGCTGATCGTGAACGTCATACATTGTCTCGCGAGTCGGAGACGTTCACGGATAGAGAATTGCGCTTGAGTTCTCAGCGTATCTACGCATCTGCTTCTAGGTCTCTAGAGACAAGTGCGGAACGTGATGCGCGACTGTCCGCTGATCGTGAGCGACATGCATTGTCTCGCGAATCGGAACCGATACAGAATCACGCTTGAGTTCTCAGCGTATTCGCACATCTACTAACAAATCTTTTGAACCGAATGATGAACGTGATGCACGACTAACTGCTGATCGAGATTATCACACACTAGCGACCCGACCCAGCTTCGCATGGGCCTATCGCCTTCCTCGGTAAATGGACTATCCAACACAAAAATATTTTTTTAATTCGAACCAGTAGATCCTGAGATTAGCGCGTTCAACCAAACAAACAAACAAACTCTTCAGCTTTATAATATTAAGTATAGATTGTCCCGAACATGCACACAACAAAATATTCATTATCAGTTAGAAAGTGAGAGAAAAAGAATTGCTGGAGTAGGGCATGAAGAGACATAAGAAGAGCGCAACGAACGTTTGAATTCTGATCGACTTCGACATTCTCTTAACAGAATGCCGATATCATCTGAAGAATCGGATGTGTCTTAAGATATAGCCGTAGGTCATGGCGACCTTCCTTGGGTTGATAAGGAACGGAGTTCACTTACGTATACTCCTATGATTGACTACGCCACATATTCCGCTATCGGAGGTATGATTTAAAATTGTACTTTTTGAACGTCTCGAATCATCTCGCGCATCCCGTTGTTTTCCCGTCCCCGGGCTCTTAGAATTCGACATCAGACGTTTCAGATCTTCGATTTTGCCGACCCCGTTGTCGCTGGCATAAGCAACAGGATCCGCGTACGATGTCGCGGGCAGAAGCTAGTCTTATATAAGTATGGACGGTGTCTTACAACAGACACCGTACATACTTATGTATATGTACCCAATGTTCAAGGAAAGGACTGTCGACTTTATCACTCAGTGTCTTCAAGATAATATTGGGACCCCCTCTGACTCTGCTCATAACTGAGGCGACTCTCTTGCGCAAGATAGCGTAGAAATCATCTGTTCGCGTAATGCCGGCACTTTGAAATAAGGTCGATTTTGTATTCTTTAAATAAGGCGAATATTTGCACAATACGCCATGTGAAGTGCTAGCATAACGTAACTTGCATATTTTCGTTAGATATTTATTATTACAACTTTTTATTTATTTACCTTTAATCATGACTGTGGCCGCCCGTGGCATCTCTGCAAGGCCCTGTCAGAATACCAGCGCTGCGACATTTCATGTCGTAGCATTGTGCTGAGACAGGAGCCTTTTTGGTCTCGTACAGGTTTCATAAGGCTTTTTTTTATTTGTTGTTTATTTGTTGTTCATTGTTTTATATAACCCTTTTTTGTGTTTACCTGTACGAGGTTACAAATAATCAATTTTTCTTTCTTTCTTTAACTTATTTACCAACTCAATCGGCTTTCTATTTTTTTATTTCAACGCTACTATATACTCCATTTACAATGGTATTATACGTATGTTAAAAAAGGTTATTTATAATGCGCACTTTGTAACAAAAGTGCCTACGATAAACATGTTACAGTTACAATAGACGCCGAATTTGTTAAAATCTATTTTACAGTAGCTGCATTTCAATAATTTACCTTATGAAATTATGTGGTTTTCATTTAGTTGTATTATTTCATTCCAATTAAAATTAACTAAAAACTTAAAAGAAGTAAGGATTAACAATACCGGGAACGTTATTCGTTTCACTTTTATTCTACAAAATATAAATTGTTTCCTAATCTTTCAAATACTTTTATTTTATTTATATTATTATACGTCTTTATTTAGTACTATTTATTTATTTCGGGTAACGTCACAGCTTATTAACTTAGATCTATTTATCAAAGTTATGTTAAAACAATTTTAATTAAAATTGTTTTTATTTCTTCTTCTTCTTTTTCCTGCCCTTATCCGATGTTACTTGGGGTCGGCGCAACATGTTTTCTTCTTCCATTCCGTCCTCCTTCCGTCTTCCAAAAATTGTTTTTATTTATGTTTGGAATAAAATGTTTTGCATTCCTGCTACTATATGCCTCTTTTATACTAATGCTATTTAGAAATAGATTTTAGAAATCTAATTTTACAGAAAAAAAATTATTTTGAGAGCTAAAATAAAGTTTTTTTTTGTAGAAAATGTGTCTCGGAATTATTAATGGTGTCCAACTATCCAATTGTGTTAAATTGATTGATACCTGATTAGAATCATTCTGCGAAGCTTTAAATCCGCCTTCCTCAAGCCAAACCTCCATTTTGGGCATCGTTGTTTTATCATTTGAACTTAGTTTCTTCTCACTCTGTTCTGATACAAAGGGTCCAGTGATCTTTAGAAGGACGGATAGACGATCTCGGTCTGATGTTAGAGCATAACCTACAAAATATACAAATTCCTTCAATTAACTTACACAAAGTTCATATGCAATTAATTATACGTGATACATTTAACATGAATTCACCAGAATTTTATCTATATTCCATTTGTTAAAATAATGATAATAACGTTTATTTTAGACTATTAGTCTATAACTTGTTAGTAATACAAACAAATAGCATACAAACTAGTTTTAGTTTAACAAATACTAAAGTATACCGCACAGGAATGCTAAGCCCTGAATGCGACCACCTGCAGTACGAAGCCGCATCCAGTGCCGCCACATCGGCGAGTCCCAGCGGTCTACAAACACGATCAGGATACTATTCGAGCTGACACGCATGTGCATCAGCAGGGAGGAATAATGGTTTCGTATGATGGCATGAAATCCGTCCACGTTTTTCCCTGCAAACATTGCTGAAGCGCTGTAACGGCGCGGCATCGGCAGCCCGAACAGCACCCTGAACAGCACACGTTGTTATTTTGTACACGCAGGACATTGTATGTACGCTGCATATACTTCGTCCACAAACTTTGGTGTACTTACTGACCTTGACCTGATTATTACACCATGCATTATAACATCAAATAAATATCGTAAACCAGGGGCCAAGTCTGCTATTTTTATAATTTCGTCATTCCAACACGATCCCATTGTCATTTTGCTAAAATTTTGTAATGTTCTAAATTCATAATGGTCGATCATTGGTCGGTTGAATTATAAGCAATGACAGCGCAATGACTGCACAATGACGTTCTAATGGTAGGTCACTGATCAAAGGAACTGTCAAAATTTTAGCAGATTACCGCATAAGTCAGTCATTCATTTGTCATTTTGTACGAGATTACCATTCTATATCATTTCTTTCAATGGCATGTCAGTGGTTGACTAATGGAAAGTCATAATGACGCCATTATATTAGTAGATTACCAAACTTGTCAAAATCAACAATTTTGAAATCAATGATAGACCATTCTGACACTATTGTAATAGCAGACTTGAGGCCCAGGCCAGCACATCAAGCCATACCAAACTGTCAATTGAATATAAACCTTACCGTTTTGTAAAAAAGGTGAAAATCTATCAAAGAAATTTGGGAGCTTGTTGTAACTTGATGTGCTGGCCTCTGTACACTTAGGGATTTGATTAAATTCCTAATTGTACCATTTTCCTGAGACAGTTATAACACTATGGTTATTTCAATGCTAGCATAATTATTATAAGTTCCAGTATGTTACGACAAATACGTAGCAATATAAACTATCTTCCAATTGACAATAAAACTTAATAACTATTGTTCTTTGACCGCTTTTTGTCTGCTATTATAAATGGATTATGGATTAAAGAAAGTAAAGTATTTACTCTTGATTTCTCCAGGAGCTACTGAGGAATATCTGCTGACCTGTTCCTTCTCACTATACATCAGGAATACGATGGTGAAGAACAACCAGAGGGCGACTAGAAGCGGCAACTTCACGAAGTGTTTAGTTTGGGTCTTCTGCGGGAAAAAAATACCGTTTTATTACCAGAGGCCACGAAAGCACAGATTAAAAATAATGCAAATTCGATTGATTATAAACTGGAAATAAACGTGACGTCCAAATGTTTAAGACCTCTGCCTTAGGCCATTCTCACACGATGCTTAACGCCGTGGATGGCGGAGGCGGCGAAGCGGATTTTGTAGCAGTGCGCCGCGCGGAGAGGCGGTGAGCCCGCGTGTCCGCGCGGTGGATGGGTTTCGATCAACAACAAAGTCCGACAAATGTTTTTCATAAACTTGCCAAGTTCTTTTTTTCTATGTCAATTTGTCCTAGCTCCAAATATAATGTAACAATTTCTTCCCATTGTTTTATTTTTATATGCCTATTACTATATTGAGAGCTTTTAATGTCCCAAATAGCAGGGCGACTTTCAAGCTCCGAAATAAACTTTTCGACATCGTAGTCCATTTTGAAAAAGAGTAACACAACCTTATCCCTCAGGAATCCGCGCGGTAATGCGGTCGCTCCACAGAGTACATTTTATTATAGGAGACTCGTGTGCCAAGCGCCGCCCCTACGCGCGGTACACGGTACACCTCGCGGAGGTGGTGTGCGTGTGTTTGGCATCAGCGGTTTCTATGCAAGCCAATGGAACGTGAGATCCGCGTCACCGTCAACCGCGTCGGTGCGCGGCGTCGTGTGTTAATCGCCTTATTGCCAGTAGCATATTATTATAAATAATTAGCACAATTATTTTTCAAACACTTATATTTTATTTATATGACGTATCCTTCCTTACGTCATTTTAAAGTTGAAAACTGTGTGCCATATTATATTGTACCTGTTTAAGGTATGCCTACAATTTTGATACAGTGCGGTCAACGTAACTTGGCGCGTCTGAAGTTAGCCGATTAGCTGCGCAGTAGACAATTTCGTTCCTAAAAGTTCCATTGCGCAGCCAAACAGCTAACTTCAGACGCGCCAAGTTACGTTGACCGTATTGTACTTTGTTATAGTACTTTTCGGCAAACTACACAATTATGGTTTTTTTTTTAATTTGGCTTCAGCTACTTATATTTACATTTTTGATCTCGTAGTTTCACCATAAATGAAAAGCAATGTAAGTGGCAGATACCTAGAGGTATTTCGTTATTTAAATATTTATGATTAGCTTCGCAATCCCCACCCAATAAACATTTAGTACCAGACTACTGTGGGGCTGTACGGGTGTCGTACTGCACTCGGACGGTCTTTCTTCTTGTCTTTTCCCAAACAGTTGAAACGTGACGTTAGACGTCCGGCTGTCGTGCGTGCTCGGTGTCGGTGCTGCGGCGTTCCCTCCACGTGACAACTGTGTGAAAAACGACTCTTAAATTGAAATAGTTCTAAGGAGGCACTGTAAGAGTCTATTCAGACGTACCACAACCACACCACATCCACACCACATCCACGCCACATCCACACCACAACCAAACCAGAACCACACCACATCTACACCACACCACAACTACACCATAACCACACCACAACCACATCACAACCTCCTCACAACCACAATACAACCACACTACAACCACAATGCAACTACACCACAAAAACACCACATCCACACTACAACCATACCACAACCACACCACATCCACACCAGAACCACAACAAAAATCTAGAGTTGAGTACAATATGTTTATAAAAATGAATAGTTTAAATCACACTGACCACTTTGTCGGTACGACAACGCAGCTACTAACCACTGCCTTGTCCGTGTGACACCACACGGACACGGACGTAAAGAATAGCACCATCCCATATCTTCCCGTGGGTGTCGTAAGAGGCGACTAAGGGACTCACCAGAGAATGGGCAGCAGCATTCTCTGTGCCTTTGTAACAACCATACTGCGATCGCCAACCCGCCTGCCAAGCGTGGCGATTGTGGCAAAACCCCCAGCAGTGGGCGTCATTCGCCTGAAGTGATGAACCACTGTTTGACCACCTTTTGACACTCCGATGTGGTGTGGTTGTGGTACGTGTGAAACAAGCCTAAAGGTGCGTGCATAATACAACCAGGGGGCCAAGTCTGCTATTTTTATACTATCGTCATTCCAACACGATCCCATTGTCATTTTGCTAAAAGTTCGTAAGTAATCTGCAAAATTCATAATGGTCGATCATTGGTCGGTCGAAATTAAAGCAATGACAGCACAGTGGCGTTCTAATGGTAGGTCACTGATCTAAGGAACTGTCAAAATTTTAGCAATTCAGCTGTCATTTTGTACGAGATTACCATTCTATATCATTTCTTTCAATGGTGTGTCAGTGGTTGACCATTGGAAAGTCATAATGACGCCATTATATTAGTAGATTACCAAACTTGTCAAAATCAACAATTATGAAATCAATGATAGACCATTCTGACACTATTGTAATAGCAGACTTGAGGGCCAGGGTCGAAAGCATTTTGCTAAATATTTCTTCTAAACACTTTCGAGTTCTAGAAGTATTTTGAAATTAGAAGCGTTATGCTTATATTTAACCGCCATCAAAAAAAAAGAGGAAACACTATTCGACACGTATATAGTTATATATATATGTTTGCATAACTTTTTACAAAGTAGGTAGTCCGACTTCGAAGATTATTTTTTGTAATGGATAGCTCATACCTCAAAGTTGGTCCCATATCAATTTCATGAATAATATGTATAATAGGTATATATTCCACCTCTAAGGGTAGACAATTCAGGAATGACTTAATTTTTTGGTGTTACCATTTATTAATGGGTTCGTATTGGCTCACCTAAAGTTCTTTACCCGAAATTGTACTTCCTAAGGATTTGTAATCCGAATGATCACTCTTCCTAAAATTTTTCATCCTAAAGTTTTTATTCATACTATTTGTAGTGCTACCGGCGATGTTCATAACACTCATGTTTCCGAAAATTGTAATTAATGTAAATATATTTAAACTCCTACTGTTTTTTATCATAACGCTTCTATCCCTAAACATAATTACCATAATATTTTCACTCATACTAAGAAAGAAACATTTACCAAGTGTAAAATTTTAATATTAGAATAATCATATCATAGAATAACAAATCAAATATTCTTTATCCATATATTGTTTATCTTCTTATATATAAAAATGAATCGCTAAATGTGTTGGTAAGCGCATAACTTGCGAACCGCTTGACCAAATTGGATAATTCTTTTTTTATAATATTCCTTGAAGTACGAAGATGGTTCTTACGGAGAAAAAAAAAATACTTTTGTAGGGTAGGTGTAGGGTAGGTGTACGGTAGGTGTAGGGTAGGTGTAGGGTAGGTGTAGGGTAGGTAAGAAGGTAGATAAGGACAGGACAACGTCTGTCGGGTCAGCTAGTTTAATATAAAAATTATTACCAAGAATGGGGGTCTCAGTTCCAGCCAAACCTACTGTGCGTGCGTGCAAGCAACCATGCAGCGCGCAAGCAACCATGCAGCATGTAAGCAAGCATGCAGCGTGCAAGCAATCATGCAGCATGCAAGCAAGCATGCAGCGTGCAAACAAGCATGCATCATGCAAGCAAGCATGCAACATGCAAGCGAGCATGCACGGCTCCGGCGTTGCGGGGCTCCGGTGGTCCCACGCGAGCCTATCGTCGCAGATGGTATTCACCAAAAACCACTTGCTCCTCAGCTCGCGGGCCGCCTCGCCCCTCCACGCCTACGCGGATTTAAATTTACACTCTAGGTGTAGGTAGGGCAGACAAGACTACGTGGAGTCGGTTTCGCAGCGATTCGTTTCTGTCATTAATTTTTGTAGCACAACATATTCACTTTTTAAGACAATATTTTAGTTATTGTCTATTTATATATATTTTCGTTGAAATAAATTCCATGGAAAAATACACTGAACGAACAATATTCGTTAAAAAATAATTCTACTGTTTGATAAGTTTGTTAAACAAAAAAATGTGAATAAAAATTCATTGAATTGTGTTTCTGTGAAATATGTTTCATTGTAGTAAATAGTCTTTGAAACAATAATAGTCGAAATAAAATTACAAGAACCAAATATTATATGAAACATTTTCTGGAAAACGAAATTCTATGAAATTTCTGTCTGCGAAACAAGGGGACACCGTTATACATGTTTATTTATTTATTTATTCAGCCTGTGTTTTCCCACTGCAGGGCAAAGGCCTCTCTACTCTCCTTCCACTTCTCTCTGTCAAGGGCTATTTCAGACCAGTCTTTGTCAAAGTCTAGATCATCCCGCCACCTCCGCCTGGGCCTGCCGCGATGTCGCTTGCCATGTAAAGGGACCCATTGGGTCACGCGTTTGGCCCAATGATCGTCTGACATGCGGCATCGTTATACATGTTATGTGAAAATAAAGTTACGTAAAATTAATGTGTATAATACTGATTATTATGAATAAAAATAAATGTAAACAAAAAAGATATGACTTTGAATAATAGTGTAAAAGATGGTTATGTTGAGAAAATATAGGAAAACCAATAAAAGTATAGTAGATGTTTATTGCTACTGACATTATGAAGTTGAATGCTTCGGAATTATAACATTAGAGACAGAGTAGTTAGAAATTGTGATTGTTAGGATGAAAAATGTTAGGAAGAACATTTTCGGATTTCCAATTATCGGAGTTGAAAATTTAGGTGAACTTTGGCGCACCCTTTATTAATTTATTTGGATGTTACGAAATAAGCACTAAAAAGCGATAAAGAAACCATTTTACAAAGAAGACTTCAAAAACATAAAAGTGAAAAAAAAACTTTAATTTTGAAAGTCGGTGGCAATACAAACCTACAAACAGAACTAAAACCAACTTGCGAAATAAAAAGGTTTTATTACTCTTCAGTTTTCGAAGGCTATTTTGTAAAAAGATTTTTAATATCTGTCTCTTTATTCATTAAACAACTCAGAATATTTTACCTTAATCGATTTTTTGGGCTCAGGGTCATCTTCAAGCCTGAAAAGTATTAAAATTACTACCTGTAATATTGTTATTAACCAACATTATCATCAGCCCGAAAACGTCCACTGTTAAACAAAGGCCTCCCCCATAAGGTGGGGGGGGGGGGGAGTTCATAATCCCTACGCTTGGTAGGCGTCTTGGGGATCGCAGTGAAGTTGTTGAGGTCACGGAAGTCGCTGCTGCCTGACTTCCGGATTATCCCTTTGTCGCTTTCACCACCTTTACGACACCCTCGGGAATAATAGGCAGGTTTTCTGTGATTGCTAAGAAGTTGAACTAAGTGTTTTCTAAAAGCCTATAATTATTTAATTGATTTTTAAGCGATGATTACTTCAATTAGTTCAAACGGATCAATGAAAATTTTCTTACAAAAAAGACAACCGCTTTCAAAAACAAAAAAATACCACTTAATTTTCATGGAATTTATATGGGACCAACTTTGAGGTATACCTATCAATTAAAAAAAGACTCATCGAAATCGGACTACACTGAAAAAAATTATACGTGTCGAATTGAGAACCTCCTTTTTTAGTAGTCGGTTGAAAACAATTAACATTAAGCTTCAGACAGAAAACGCTTTTGATCGGATTTAAGACAATACCCTATGATGTCAAAGTCAAAATCAAATTATTTATTTCAATTAGATCATTAGCAGGAGGAACCTTTGTATGAAATTTACATGAAAAATTTGATCCACCTTCCGAGCAACAACTCCATAAAAGTATTTATAAAGGACCATGCAGGATTTGTACAAAAAAAAAATAAGAAAGAAAGAAAGAAAAAGCAATTATTGGCCCGCACAGGACAAAACACACAAATAACAACAAGGTTTAATTATTTTTATAAAAAAAAAAAAATATTAATAAGAAACATAAGAAACGAAATCGGTCCTATACCTACAATGCCAAAAGCCCCCTATCTCAGCATTGTGCTGTAACATTTAAAAACGTCACAGCGCTGATATTCTGATAGGGTTTATGGTAATAAGATGTTTAAAGAAGTTGAAATTCTAATTCATAGACTTTAAATCAATATAATATGTTATATAAGGTGCTATAAAAATATCTGCCACGGCTGCAATGGGAGACAGTATTGTGTTTATAGATTACAATAGTAAAGATAAATTATTGATCATTTGTCATATTTTTTCTCATACAAAAAATTGTACGTATAAATTTGAATTGATTTATTCGCATAAAACCATCACGTAGACTTGCTGTTGCCGCACCGCTCCGAATAGGTACAATTCAATCGTTTCGCAAAACGCCGGCGCCGTTCATACACTGTTGCCATTCTTATCATTACGCCCCCACCCTGACCCGCACTACCCCGTTCGTCGCACGCGCCAGCCGATCGCCCGCTCGCCAGTCGCCCGGTCGCCCCCCGCCCGCTCGGAAGTTAGTTTTAATTAGCGGTTAGCGACGGGATAATCGCTCGCGCTTCCTTTAAAAATGCCTCCCAGACGACGGTATTCCAATCAAGCATATCTTGAAATGGTGTTGTGCTACCGCGAGTGTAACTCCATAACTGCGCATGCAGTAAACTTATACGCAGAGGTTTGGTGTGCGAGTGAGTCATCATACATTATTAGAAGTGTGGAAGAACTAAAAAGGCGCATCAAACGAGCATTTAGGCAAGTAAAAAGTGAAACGGACACATTAAATAAAGTGAAGAGACATGTACGTAAGCGTGCCTACATTTGTGTGCAACGCGAAGGCGAAGGCAACGCCAAGTTACTGTAATTTATCGTTATTTGATACCTAAGTATTAATCTAAGCACCTGCTGTTTAAAAATAATAAGAAAAAAATTGCGATTCTTACACTAACTTGTCAGTCCAAAGCCTGTTTTAAGTGTGATGGGAAGTTTATCATCTTATTTACCTACGTCAGTTTTTTGGAAGAATGCGGTAGCTGGTAAGTAATTGCACTTTTAAAACACTTTTTTCCCTGCGTATTATTGTGTACCTAGTAGGTTAGATAGTGACGAACTAATCAGCTGATTTCAGTTTTCATTCACAGAACAGATAGAAAGAGATAGCAGTTGTTTTCATTGACGAAGCGACACATCGCGCGTAATTTGTGAAACGCGTTATGCAGAGTAGAGTCAATGTTTATTAAACTACTTTATTTTCTCAAATTAAATTAACTATTCTGGGGTACGAAAGTTCTTCACTATTGTAATCTTTAAACACAATACTACCTCCCATTAAAGCCGTGGCAGATATTTTTATAGCACCTTATATACAATATTTACACGTACAATAAAAAAGAAAACCTATAAAACAAAAAAAAAACTAATATAATAAGGCATCAAAAAATTCCTCCACAACGCCTTCATCTGGGAATGTGTCCAAGAGACTGGCTGCATTGCCACGTTGGATGGCAACCTTAATCTCTGCCCAAAGTAAAAACCAGCTCTTGAATCACGGGAAGTGTCAACTAACCTTTTGGAAATTTCCTTAAAAAGACGATGAGCAGTCGGACCCTACGGCCCGGGGGTTTCAACCCCAAACGGCTCGAAAATAAAGTTATCACCAGGTATACTATACTTACGCCGTTTGAGGTTTTCTGCAGCCGCAGTAACAGCACCAGCGCAGCACGCTGAGCTAGGAAGATGGGATGGCTCAAGAGTATCGACGCACGTAGCATCCTACACTAAAGGCCTACCCAACTTCCAAGGAAATAATGACATGCCGTCCGGTCTCTTGACATCGTCGCGTGCCAAGCCGTTGGGTTCCAAAACTGCTGGAACGCCGACGGCATTAATATTCGCATGCCGCGCTATACGACCCGCACTCCGGCTGCACGACAGACCGTGGTGTCCGAGGCAGTTGACAGCTTCCCCACAGCGACAGTGATGAGGAGAACAACAATCTTGTTGTTCTTTTCGCCCCGCTGCTTCCTTACAGTTAGGAGCATTTGTTCCTAACCGAGCAGCGAGGCGTAAAGTAGTGTCGTCAAACCTAGGTACTATGTTTGACGACGGAAGTGCCAGAAGCCATAGACCCGACTCCCATTTACCCACAGCCAGCAGACGCGCTCGCTCAGCAGAATTAGTAGAAGTTGAAACTAAATGATTCTGTACTAACATGCACAGCGGCATATCCCACCGCCTCTGAGAAGATGGGTTGTCGGGTAAATCAGTGTTCGGGCAAGTTTCCAGGCATCCATGGCCTCAGCGAAGCACAGCACATCAAAATCAACCAGTGTAGGAGCTAGAATATTCCTGATTAATTTTTCAGTGCCGTGGACCGAGGATATAAATGCCGCCAAATTGATACTTGAAATTTTGAGGACGCCGAGGCCCCACATACGAATAGGAAGAGTAGCTTGGGCCCAAACACAGCAGTCCATTGCCAAATTTAAAGCAAATGTTAAAGTATGACGCATAATTTGGTCCATTTTTAATAGACTCTTGGGTACCTAAAAAGAGTATTTTCAGGCATTTACAATATTTTTAAAACCCAGCAATGGAAATGGATGTTAAAAGTGAATAGTTTAACGAAAAGCTCATCATTTCAGTACGAAACGGCAGTAACAGACCGCCGCCATAGCGCAGTTCTTACACTGAAATTGCATTGTTTGCTGGGAAATAATAAAAAAAAAAGAAAGACAATCATAATAATATGTGCGGACATTTCACACAAGGCCACCTGACCCCAAACTAGGGAGACCCTGTACTATGGGTGTCAGACAGCTGATATACATACACAAATTCATTTTAAATACATACATTTATAGATAAACAACACCCAGACACAAGGCAAACACAATTGCTCATCACACAAATATTTACCCTCATATGTACCTAATATGTGCGTCGCTTTCGCGTGAATAAAAGGTTTTTCTTTATTTCTTTCTTTCTTTCTTTAAACGTCATCGTTCTAGGTAGTACTTATAACGATCGTCAAAGATCTACGAATCAAAGCTGGGACCATCGGCTTTTCATGCTTTCCGAGGCACAGAGGAATCTTGGTTTGAAATGGATGCTCACCCATCCACGGAACGTCCGCGGCAATCGTAGCTTAACCATTGTGACCGATCGATCCGTAACACCAGCTCCTCAATAAGTGTAAAGTCGTAACGTACTGCAATTACTTACACTTCCTCTTTCTTCTCTTCATCATACGGAATCATCTTACAGTCATTGAGCAAGGCGACAGATATTTCTTCAGTCGGGATCTGATGGTTGTTGTTGAGGTGTAGCGGTGAATTCACACTGGGAAGTCGTTTCGTTGACGACCCGGACTTGTTCTTCTGAAGTAAGTCCAGACCACCTGCTATGGGGAAGGTAAGATTATTTGATTATGAACATTTCCTTTTTTATATTTAATTGATTTTAACAGTGTCCATGGAGTTTTTTCTGCTCATTTTTAGGATTAACAGCGTAATAAATCTTACCTAGACTATCTAAAATGCTAGAAAGGTTCATGAATAACGCTGTTAGTACACCAACGCGATCGTATGCGGCAGCGAATTACTGCGGAACTACTGCGTAACGAAATATCCGCGGAATGTTAGTACACTGCAGTTTTTTCGCAAAGAAATGTCATTGTAATTTTCCCGTCTTTTCTTGAACTTACCTCCATGTCACCTCTTTTTTGTACGCATTTTTATAATCTGCGCGCCCAACTGCATATAATTCGGGATAATTTCTAATTGTATTCAAAAATATTTCAATATTTTCGGCTTCCATGGTGTGAAATTCTGTCCTCACTGACAGAACACGTGCGGACGCTTTGCGATGCGAAACACCTCTAGTGAAACGTCTGCGTCTGTGTAACGACAATTTCCGCAGTTCCTTGCTAAACAATACCGACAAGGACGTAACTATTTCGTGTAGCTAGTGCTAGAATGAGACATAGTGTATGCGAAATTCTGCCATACTACTGACAGTTTTTACGTTGTTTCGCTGCTGCATACGAATGCGTCGGTGTACTAACAGCGTAAGACTCGTCAAATACCTTGAGTAAAATTATCTTTTGTTTTCTAGGCAATACGGTTTTCCTTCGGGAGTGTCCACCAAGTAATTGGGTTTTAGATCTCACGATTAACATTGTCTCATTTAGATAATAAAAAGTGTGTTTGGCATCTTCCTAGATCTGGAAAAAGCCTTTGATACAATCTCAATTGCTGCTCTCATTGCTAATCTTGAGATGATTTGTATCAGAGGTGGTCAGCTCTCACTCTTCACGAGTTATCTAACAGGAAGACGCCAATGTGTCAAGATAGGTGACTGGAGGAGCGACGAACTTCCTATAACCTACGGTGTGTCCCAGGGTAGTATCATTGGACCGACCTTGTTTCATTTTTATTAATGAACTTTGTCGTCAAAAACTTTCTAATGAATCCTTGTTAATCTATGCCGATGATACTACCTCAATATTCCACAGGCATTCCTGAGAGTTGACATTTCAATACGCACATCAAGGACTCGACATTGTTACCGACTGGTTGTTACAACACCTACATATTGTAAATGTAGACAAATCTATATATCTAATCTTTTCTCTGTCAAAAGTTGGTAAACCTTCATCATCCCAAATTAATCAGAAAAGAACAGCGGAGGAGTGCGAGCGAAATGTTTACCATCCAATGACTTACAAAAAACATAGCAAGACGTTTCCATTATCATTAAAAAAGAAAACAAAAAGCTCACTATGTTTCTTTTCATAGTGATGGCGAAATTTTTCCAAGGCAGGATCGTACTTCACTTCATCAGGGAGCCCAAGCCACAGCTGAACAGCTCCATCAGTTAGATCGGTGGACACCAGCGAATATTGACTCCGGGATAGCTCCTCAACAGGCCTGGGTCTACGCCGCGACCTTACACTCTTCACAATTTTGTTCATATTGAATTATTCCAACATGACTAAATATTAAATAGTAATTTTAACACTATATTTGAGGTTAGGGTCAAATATTGTTGTGCCATGATTGACAAGTTGGATTTTTTGAGGTTGAATTTTTGGCAATTGCGTTTTGGTAGACTGCCAGGTATGGAAACTTTTAAGTACGCGTGTTTTCTCTTGTTTCTTTTGCTTATGCTCGAGTGATATCTAATTAATAGCGTTGATGCCCCAAGGTAATTTAAACAAACGTTAAGGGTTACCTATCATAAGGTCGAAAAATATTTGACCGAATTTCATTTCACCTAAAACTTTTCAACTTTTCTCGTTTCGTATTTTTTTACTTCATCGATGTCACGTCTGCCACTGTATTAGTTGACCTATTATCAATTCGATTTTTTTCGTTGCTCCGACGTTTCATTTGGTCGAAAAACTTTTTACCGAAGTTACACTTAACCGAAATAACATTTGTTCGAACATTCGTTATACCACTGTTTTAATTACCAATTTTCACCAAACGCCTAGAAGTAAATATGTCTGATATTGAGTCAATCGATTTTGGGTCAATAGTTTTCGGTATAACCGGTACTCCACAGCATGCAAACAAGCATGCAGCATGCAAGCAAGCATGCAGCATGCAAGCAAGCATGCAGCGTGCAAACAAGCATGAAACATGCAAGCAGGCGTGCAACATGCAGCAAGTATTGTTTCTGTCACGGCTCCGGCGCTACGGGGTCTGGGTAGCCCCACGCGAGCTCATCGTCGCAGATGGTTTTAACGCTCACCACCGCAGCTTGCGCTCGCCTGCTCGCCTGCTCCTCAGCTCGCGGGCCGCCCCAACCCTCCGCGCCTACGCGTTTTTAAATTACACTCTAGGCGTAGGGCAGACAAGACTGCGTGAAGTCGGTTTTGCAGCGATTCGTTTCTGTCACTAAATTTTGTAACATATTGACTTTTTATGACACTATATTAATTTAATATTGAAAATACTACCAAGTAACCGGCTATATATTTGTGATTAAATAATATTCCGTAAAATGTTGTTTTGACGGGGTGAAAATATGGCAAATAAATCATTTGGCAAATGAAAATAGTTCAAAAGAGGCTTCGGCCAATAGTAAAAAGTTATTTTGTAAATCGGAGAAACATAGTTCGGTAAAATAATACCTACGACACACGATACTTCGATGATCTAAAAATATGTCAAATAAGGCATATAGCAAAAAAGACGTCGGTAAATAGTTTTCGGTAAAGTGAAATTCGGACAAAAATAATTCGGAAAAGTGATCGGTTTCCAACGTTAAGTTCAAAATCTTAAAAGTTAAGACTTTGTAAGCTTTGAATCACCCACTCAACTCAAAATTATATAGGTACTTCACATTATCTGCCTAGCCTAATTTTCCAACCTAGTTTTATTTGTACATCATTAAGTGGTAGGACTGTATTCGCCACTACTTTTAGTCGTACAAATGCCGGCTTGTGTGCACCTCTTCGTCGCCTTACGAGCAATTTTGATAAGAATTTCTGCAGTTTGGATGTTTGCTTTGTCGCATAGAAAGTTTAAACTCATGTTACTTAACATATTGAAAAACTGATGTGACGCTGTTGTTTCACTATGCGGCACTATTGATAGCTTTATGTTTTGCTAATACTTTATTATTAAAAAAAAACAAAATATCTCTAAAATTTACCAAAATATCTCATGATCTGTGAAGATCGTGGTGGATTTCACATTTGTATCATTCTAATATAATGCACTGCATATGCTCCAAGATCTGGAATACTGGAGAATGGGCGAGATCACTGTTTAAACCTCTACACAAAAAAGGATCCACTAAATAATGTTCGAACTATCGTCTTATTTCCCTAATATCACACAGCAGCAAAATTCTACTACTTAACACCAGGCTTCAAGCTTACTTAAATAGGGACTTAGGTCCGGAACAGGCGGGCTTTGCCAGGGGTCGCGGCACTCGTGAGCAAATACTCATCCTCAGAAAAATTATTGAGAAAGCCAGAGCGTTCAATAGTACGCTGTATATCTGTTTCATTGACTTTAGCAAGGCTTTTGACTCTGTTATCTGGCCCAAATTGAGGGAAATACTGCTAGAGATGGGCGTGCCTCACCATCTGGTTCAACTTATCAGAAAGCTTTATGAAGGTGGAACGGCAGGTGTGCGCTTGTATGGGGTTCAGTCAGAACCCTTCAAAACACAAGCTGGTATCAGATAAGGATGTATTCTGTCACCCTTACTGTTTAATATATACACCGAATACATTATGCGTATTGTATTGGATGATTGGGATAAAGGTGTGTCGGTCGGAGGTAATCTGAGGTATGTTGACGATACAATTCTCCTGGCGTCATCCAAAGAGGATATCGGTAATTTGTTGCGGATACTCGAGACCACTAGCCTAAAGTTTGGGCTTGCCCTGAACCGCGAAAAAACTAAAATGATGATAGTTGATAGAGCTCACGAAAACAACCCAGATATCACACCAGTTGCTAACTGTGAAGTCGTCAACAGCTACATCTATCTGGGCTATACTATCACCAATAGCAGGGACTGTGAGACTGAAATTAGAAAACGTTGCGCCATAACACGATCGGCTGCACAAAAGTTGGACAAGATCTTGGAGAGACCGCCGAATTACTAAAAATACCAAAATGCGCACTATGAATACTTTGGTTTTCCCGATTTTCTTATATGGAGCGGAGACATGGACATTACGAATGCAGGACCGGCGCAAGATAGATGCCTTGGAAATGTGGTGTTGGAGACGCATGCTCAGAATAAGCTGGACCGCTCATCGGACTAACGTGTCAATACTCTACGAACTCAACATCAAACAAAGATTCTTTGGACACGTTACCCGCAACAACGACTCCCTAGAGCGTCTGGTGATTCAGGAAAGGGTAGAGGGAACGAGACCACGTGGTCGATCGCCTACCCGATGGACAGACTCCATCAAATCTGCCACCAAGCTCCCTGTGGCAGAGTGTGCTCACCATGCAGCCAACAGAGACCGGTGGAGAAGGATCGCGAAGGCTGCGACCGCAGTTGTGGGTGACACCCCATGACCACGACCACTCTGTCAAGAGTGAACGACTGAGAAGAAGAAGAATAATTTCTGTAACCTATCTTTTTTTGTAATGTTTATTGTTTGTTTTGCCAAATAAATAAAATAAAATAGAGATCATGATATGTTTAACTGTAACACGTTTTGTAACCTATTTTCAGAAATAAATTGAATCGAAAAGAATTAAAAGAAAAGTAAACTCTTTTTCAAACAAAAATGGTTTATTAATTACCAAGTTGACTTTTGTAACTATTGTTGGAGCTGCTGTAGATCTACATTGTCTTGCATTGTACGAATTCAATTTGTTAGCATTATATAATTTTGCATAGCACATACATGTGAGCATTGTATATGTACATAATTTGAAGGTACCATTTACGGGTCCGCGTTCACTCGACCCGCAGAGATTAATACAATTTTTTACGAGAGTACGGCAGAGTTGACTTTCGTCTGAATTTCACTTACTAGGGTTTCATGTGTGTAAATAAGCGATAGTGCGCTGGACACTCAAGATTTTTCGATATTAAATAAAACAAAATAAATGTCACTCATAACTTGTATTAAAACTTATAAATTATTACGTCATTTTGTCCATTTCGTCTCACACCTAAACTATTTTATAACATTATTAAAACACAATATAAATTAAGTGTTTTATATCACAAAAAATATTTACATTACTGGTCTCAAGAATGTACACTGTCTGCAGAATTTATGGGGGGTTGGAACCACGGAGAAGTCCTAACGTGGGACTAATAGACGCTCGATGTTCTGATAAATACGCGTAATCTAAGACTTCATCAGTATGTATCCTTTCTAGAATACATATCAATTAGCTTTATTTTTCTTAATTTGTAAAAAAAGACACTGCATGCCAGTTAATATTTTGAGAACAGAATAAGCAAAAGATTACAAAATATATGCAGGTTTTATAGGTACCTAGATCGACTAATTTAAAATTGTGCGCTTCTCCGTTCAATTTTCTACTAAAGCATAGGTATATAATCTTTTAAAAGTATAAGTATTGGCGCTCAGTGGGGCGCGTAACTTTTTATTAGTCGTTCCAAAAAAATGTACTATCGTGGACACACCCGCCTGACCACCACTAAGTTCATTTTTGCTTGCACTCAAAAGATGGAAGCGCTCTCTACCCCGCCCCGTTGACTTTGCAGGCGCCAAGGGAAAAAAAAAACTGAGCAGGCGGAAAAGTCCGCGATAGTACTTACCTGGTATCAAAATTAAATATAGAATAAATAAGAGCAACTGGAATGTTGCTTTACAAAACATAATACTAGATTTCCTTTTATTATGAAGTCGCATAATTAATATATGTGAGACAATATACAGGTACACGCTTTGATTAGCCTTTCCAATTTGTACTACACCAGTTAATAGTGGACAGGGTCGCCCCGCACTACGCGATCACAACTACGACTGGTCGCGGTCGTTGGTCGCAGGCTGTAGAAACTCCCCAAGAGTCAGACGTTTATGGTAGGTCGCGGCATCAGTTGGTCGTTAGGTTTGCATAGTCTGGTTTTTACGACCACTGGTCGCGACCGTGCAGTGCGAGAGTTTCCTAATACACCATGAACGATAGATGTACAGAGTGTATAGATTTTAGGTTGGTATGGCAAAGCGCTCCAATATAAATAACAACAATTATATAAAAATAATTATGCGCATGACACGATAAAATGACACACACGTACAGACAGCGTCATCAATTGCTAACCCTCTTTCCGAAGAAATTTTAACGCGAGGGGGGGTTAGCAGTTGATGACGCTATCTGTACGTTGTCATAAAACATAAAATACAAAAGCTCAAAAAATTTAACAGCTCCTTGAGACTGTTGATTTTCAGTAAAATTTTATGAAAAATATAACAATACAATGATGGACGGACACAATTTAGAATTAATAATGTTTAATATATTATTATTTATACGTATTTGTTCATTAAACTAAGATTATTATTTCGTTTTTTTAATGTCTAAAATGTCTCAAAAATCTCACTGCTGTCTATATCATTACATAGAACGTTATACATAATAGTAAAGTTACATTAGTTTTATTGCTAAAATACCGTATCTAAATTCAAATATGTATATCATGATTTCTTATTTTTTTTAAAACCTTTTTGTACTAACTAAATCTTCTCATTTTTATATTAGACAGCCTACCCAAAAATTGTGAAAAAAAAATCGACATTCAAAGATCGACCAAAAGCAGAAAATAAATATAGTTAGAAATTATTTTTTGCTTTTGATTTCATTCCGTAACTACTATAAATGAAACAAACAAAACGATCTTTCGTCTGTTAAAACAATAAAATACAAACATTATAAATAAACTTACTCACCTACACTAAAATTTGTTCTAGAACAATACTGTAATATTATATCACACTACACATTTGTACAAAGGCTATTTTCAGCCATAATTTAAAACGTATCAACATGTTAACCAAAACTTTATTCGTAAGCATACGAGTACATTTAATAGCAGTGGCTAACAAAATAATTATTCAAAGGCATTTTGACAATTACACAAATGTTATAAAGCCACATAGTTAAAATAAGTAAGCTTAGGATCATCATGTCTTTTAATTTCTGAGATATCTTATGGAAACACGTGAAATGTCCTTTTTAAAATTTTGCCTTTAGAATATAGTTTAGTTATGCTAAAACGAGCTAATAGCGTCAAACAACAAATTCAACCTAATTTAAAGTATTAGTTACATAAAAAAGCTCGATTATCTACAATCTAATGCTTAGAATACCTTTAGATACTAGTGTGAAATATTCTATTGTATGTATCTAATTATTACAATAAGAACTTTTTAAGAAAATTTTATATAGGTTAGTTCATTTTAGCAACTCTCAACCAAAATGATTAAATTATTGGCATTGTTATAAAAAAAAGTTCTGTAAAAGAGTCCTTCCGTAAAAGTCGACCAAGACATGCTGTTTGGTGTTGTTTTAATAAAAGAATTGAAAATAGTTCCTTTTCTAGTACAAGGACCAACCAAAACAGACAAATTTATCCTGAATTTTTCCAAAGTAATGTCCTTAGAGATCACAGAGCTACACCAAGGAATGATTCTTCAAATCCTCATTAGTAATCTAGTTAAAAGTCATACAGTTAATTTCAAACTGAAACTGTTTTAGGTTCCTAATGAAGTTGTGATGTCATATTATGTAAGTTAAAGTATAGTATCGTAGTTTCAATCAGTTTCCATAGAAAAGAAAAGGTATATTTTGTACAATCAAACAAGCTATCATCATTATCTCCCTAGTACACCATCAATTGTAATTCTTATTGTGTTCAGTGATGTAAAAGAATCGACAATACACTCAATATAGTCGCAACTTTGCTTAGAAGTAGTTTTGCAAGTTCTGTAAAACCAAAGTAATTTGTTTGCCAGAAACACGGCACTACACACGTTTGAATTCATTTTTTTAATAATATCTAACTAATATTACAAAGACAGAATTTGTTACACAGATAGTAGAAATCCTGAATAAACATATGTCATAATAAATGAAGTCTAGTCTCGGGCACAAAACTAGTAAAATATTTATGAGCGTCAGTAAAAGTCCGTTCTCAAAGTTATAATATTTCAATAATACAATCATTGTCTTTACCTATTTACATAAAAGCGAAAGAGATGGACCAGGCAATGATTCACGGAAGGGCCCATTGTTATGGTTACCCTGAAAAAACTATTTCGCCACAAGCGCAAAGCTTGAATTTTATGATGATTTAGAATAGGATAACATATTATATTTACATACTAGGTTTTCTTATTTTACTGTTTAAATGGTTAAATAAAATATTACACTAACAGTTTTCTTCATCACTGCCCGCGATTGTGATTTCGTGCATACCGAAACATTTTCGTAGTCTGTATTTTCAAGTCGTGCATAGCGGGACTAACCGCTTATGCGCAGCGGCAGCGAGCAACAAGTTCGGATAATTGAGGGTTCGAATAATCGAAGTTAAGTATTTTTAATTAGAATAACAAAATATTAATTGGTATATCAAATAGCTTGTTCCATTGTACCTTGTTTTAATCGTCTACGACTGAAAATTATAAGAATTCCACGCGAAAGTTAGAAGTGAGGGAGGAGGCATTTGCTCAAGATAAGCACAAAAAAAAAGATGCTTACGAGAGACAATACTTAAGTACTTAGCGCGCACCCTGAGTAGACAGAGCTTACGATCTGTCCCGAATATTACCAAGGTTCAAATTAAGTATTTTTAATTCATCAAATACTACTACTTTTCCATAACAAACTCATCCACTTCTTTACTCTATATAATCACATTAAAAAAATAGTCTCAAAACTGATCACTTCATTTTTATTAGAAGGCCCGAAACTTGGCCCGGGAAACAAAAACAAACAAATAGTCTATTGCGCTTTCTTTGGACGGCAACCAAGCTGATGGTCTATCTGAGGTTGAGTGGTTACGCTGCCTTATTTTGTTTTTATAGGACAAGTCCGCCACACTATTCTCAAAACACTGTAACTCTTGTAAGCCAGAATCAACTGTGGCGACCACCAGAAAAGCGCCACAGCAGTGGCGTGCCTAGGGGTCAAAGTTAGGGCAAGCCCAGATGAGATAGTTATTCAATACCTACTTAGAGATATTTCATTTTTGTGATTTCTATGTTTTTTTTATTGTCTCGCATTATTGATTGCAAGCCTAGCTTTTGGGTTTTAATGGAAGGCACGCCACTGCGCCACAGCAATGAAGCTCGACGAGTCCCAGAGAAACGATCCAACTATTTAGATCTCGCAAAAAATATTTGAAAAATATTTTAAACTCTCTCTACTATCTTTTTTTTCGTACAAATGAATATATGGACCTTGCCATGATTCTTTTTGAAACAAAGATTTTAAATAACTTAAAATACTTATAGTATTCGCATCTCGGTCTCGAACATATTCTGTCTTCTTCTAATGCCACTCAAACACACAATGGCATAACATCAGATAGCCCGAAGCTACTATAAGATGTCCTATCATGATAGGGAAACCGATTTTGAAGAATTGTACGAAAGTAAACCGGTAGCCATGTTGTTCAGCCACTCCTGCGCATACCACGTTTGCGCTTGCGCCGATTAGTGTGCCGTTACCTGAAATCAGCAATAAAATAAGATTATAATAAGGCATCATCAACATCATCATGTCAACTTTTAGACGCCCACTGCTGGGCGTGTCTTGCTTGGCCGATGCATGTTGGCGATCGCAGTAGGTGTAATGGTTCTCAGAAGGACGCTGCTGCCCATCCTCTAGTCAATATCCCTCTGTCACCTTGTACGACACCCGCGGGTAGAAATGGGGTGCTGCTATTCGCGACTGGCACCACATAAGTATGAACGTTTGATTAAAACTCACTACATTTGCTATTGCTGCGTCTTCGCTCGCGTCATCATATTCCAAAAGATCTGTTCATTTTGTAACGCACAAACTCTCGCTTTGCAAAAGATCACGTCAATCCAATGCTGCGTTACCGGATGATAGAAGGACAAACCAACGAATAGACTTTCTATCTTGTATTTTTGAATAGTATACTCGTGATGCCCCAATGGTTAAGGCCCGCCTCTCATACCATGAGATTTGTGGGTTCAATATCGGGTAAGAATAAATGTAACTTTTTCAGTACAAATGTATTTTCTTAGTAAATATTAGGTATCACTGACATCGAAAGTGAAGGAAAATATCGTGTGGAAACCTGGACTTAATATAATAATAATCACTTATACACACAGATGTAGGTATGGCCTGTACTCACAGCAATACAATAGGGTATTTTACCAAAAAAATGTAATGGTCCGTCAGTTATCAAAAAATATAGTATTCGTATTTTTTGTTTTATCAAAATCAATAAAAACTGACGAAGATAAAACGCATCAAAGATCGTGAGTGGGGGTTTGTGACGTCACTTCGCTTAAAGTGATGTCACACGAGTTTTCGACGCACTGTATCGTCTTTATTTTTTGTTTACGCGAAAAAAAAAATACGTGTTCAATATTTTTTGGAAATCTATCTGACGGACTAATTCGATTTTTTGGTAAAATACCCTATTCTTAGCGTGCTACTGCACTTATGACCGCTTACTGTACTTTCTAAGTGTATCTTAGACATTACTGACATCGATGAAGAAAAAAATTGTGAGGAAACCTAGACTTAAAATTAACATAAGTCTGAAATCGCCTCGTCAATTCGCCTTTAGCAAGTGAGGTGATACCTTCTTTGTATGAGAAAAAGACTTTGTCCTGCAGTGGGATAGTAATGGCACAGTAAAGATATCTAACAGTATTCTATCTTCATACAAACGGTCCAAACACGAGTCATACCTACGCGCCTCGAGTTAGTACACATTTTAGTCTACAAACAGTCTCGAATGCGCCGCAGTGACGAACGAACGGTGAGATGGTTTGGAAGTAGTGAGCGTGCGATTTGTGACGAATATTCATTGAAATAAGTACAAATATTTACTTAACATGGCAACGAGCAATTATAAACTTTCTAAAAGTATTTCTAATTAAACTTTTTATCCGAATGCAGATTTACTATATTAAATTTAACAATAAAACTTTTCGTACTTCTCAGTCGAGGAGCAAATGTTTTTTTCAGTCTCTAATTATTTAAAAGGGTGTTATTTTTGATTGAATCTACTGTCAATAATAATAATGGCTTAATTGCCAAGAGTTCCCCCAAAATCTAAGGAGGCTCTCGTTAGACGGCTGGATCAAGGGCTTGATTCAGAAGGCAGTACTTCTGGACACGGCCCGCATCGTCAGGAGGTTTCTCTCTCTGGAGCCCTGGCCGCCGGTAGCTTGGACCCTGTTCTCGATACCGATGGGCTACTATTTTTTTTATTTTTAAATGTTTTTATTTTTTATTATTTTTTTTTTAATTTTATTAATATATATTAATTTTATTAATGTATTTTATAGGTAAATATAATTAACTTATGTATAATTTTAATTTATTTATAATTAATTAAAAAAAAAATAATTATAAATAATATATATTAATTTTATTAATGTATTTTATAGGTAAATATAATTAATAAATGATAAAAATAATAATAATATGTGGGGACATAATCACACACACGGCCATCTGGCCCCAAACTAGAGAGACCCTGTATTATGGGTGTCAGACGGCTGATATACATACACATATACATTTTAAATACATACATATATAGATAAATAATATGTCAAAAAAAAAACAACATGATTTTTATTAAAAAAAAAAAACGATGTGAATGAAGCATTTTATTCGCAACGAATTTCATTTTTTTAAATAAAATACATGTAATATTTACAATCACAATATTAGGAAGACATTAGTTATAGGTAATTATTTCAAGGACAGGGCCGAGTCACAATACTGTTAGATATCTTTACCGTGGTAATAGGTTGGTATTATTATTGATGTATTATGATCTTACCTCCTAGGCAAGCTCCAAAAGACAGCGACCATATGAGGGGCGCCATGGGTAGGTTGAGCGTGGGATTGTTGCCCAGTGACGTCACCACTCGCACCATCATTGTTGTCAGGGGAATGTTGTCCACGAAAGCTGATGTGACTCCCGACACCTGAGAATTCAATAACATATCTACTACCAAAAAACTTCAAGGAATGCGATATTAAGAACGAAAACTGATCGATTATTTTTAGTTCTTTTACTTAATCATTTCATATTTTAGCGATCTAGAAATTTTTTTTGCTTCCACTTTTTTTTTGCCTCGGAATTCAGATTTTAAACCAACTAGAAAAACCGAGTAACAATATAATGAATTCATAAACAACGACATACCCATAACATGAGTAGGATAGAGACAGCCAGTCGCGCACTCTCATCCACCCTCAGAATTACTCCTTCTGTAAGACCTCCGATGAATTCAATCAGACCCAGCTTGGAAAGAGCCTGAAACGAAAATAACAACAAACTGTTATATAAATAATAAAGTGTCTCTACAACGAATAACGTAATTGAACTAACTATTATTATTTGTTCATTTGTACGTTAAGGCGCTAAGAAGCGACTTTTGCAGATTTTAAACTGACAATCACGTCAAAAAGTGTAGTGTAATTGATTTGAAAAAAATACAAGTTAAACTAGAACATTCTCTTAATCATTTATTATGTGAATATTTTTGATTAAGTTCATATTAAATCGTGAAGTTATGTCTGACGCGGACAAAACATTGATAAACACACAAAATCTACCAGGAATATTTAAACGAAACTTTTACTATCTTACAGAAAATGTTATTATCAATCTTTTAGTATACGCCTTTTTTTTAAGTTAAAGAATACTATCTTTTATTAAATATTTTCGACTAAACTTCAAGAGTTTTCAACGCAGCGCATACGATTCTCTGGCCGCTCAAGGTCGCCGGTGTATATCGTCGCGTGTCACCTTAAAAGATAGGTGCTAGGTGAAGGAATGTTATTTTTGTCATTTTGCATGAACTTTCGCACGATCTGCTGCAGGTGTTTAAAATTGCGACTTTATGAACTGTAAATGTAGATTAAGTCATTCTGGTATTTTGATTTAAGGCTATAGTGGAGATGATTGGGTATAGCACCTGCAGTGGAGACAACTATGGGTACTACGTTTACTTTTTCTTGCCTCCAAATTCTAGTCACTACTTCTTTGAGTTCTGCATGATTACTTATTTTTCTACTATCGTTTTTGTATATTATGTGTATTGGGAAGTCCAATATCTATCAGGTAAGTGACTTTATCTATTGTTAGTTTTTAATATTGTTCTAACTGCACAATAAGGATGCCGCTGATACCGCGGCTGACGAAACCACTTACTTACTAGGTCTGACTATTACCTCACTATCGATGCGCAAAGAAGATTGACTAAACTCCATGATTTTAAACATTCTGTGTGTATGGTATGGATGAATATGTTAATACATAAACCAAAAAGTAGGCGATCAATCATCAATTGTATCTTCAATTACGCCCAACACTACGTAAAAACATTTGTTCTCTTTGTGCAGTCTATTTACCTCCATAAGTACGAAGAGTGCCGCAAAGAACAGCAGCGTGGACCACTCGATCCTATGCAGCACCGGTTCCAGGTCCTCGCGGTCTTGCAGCGTCAGCAGCAACAGAGCACCCAGCAGAGCCGTCCAGCCCAGAGACACGCGGTCTGGAGAAGGAAGGTTATGAAGTTCTGGCAGCCGAAGTAAGAATCCATCCACCTAGACAACTGCCGCCGAGCAGCGGTGGATTCAAGTTTATCTCTAGGATAATAATGCATCTGCGAGGCACCTGGTATCAGAGATACGCAGTCTGTGTATGGCATTGTAGGTTCGAATCTGAACTCAAGATTGAAACCTTACCAAAGTCTTACCTATGTAGCAAGAAAGTTAAAATATGTACAGGAAGATAATCCGGCTTACTTAATGTTTATCATTATGTTTATCATTCAGCCGAAAGACGGCCACTGCCGGACATCAGCCTCCCCCAAACGTCACGACATGGACCGGTCATGTGCTTCTCGCATCCTGCGTGTTTCGGCGACTTTACATTCTATGGGGGGGAGGCTATATTCACGCGGCACCTTTCGTTATTATTTTCATTAAATTGTTAACTACTCATCTTTAATTGCTTTGTTAGCCGAAATTCATTGTGTCAGTACTTTTATTAGTACTTTGAATCTACTAACTTTTGCCCGCAACTTCGTCCACGTGAATGACAGTTGTCGTGAACGCAGACAATGCTATGTTCTTAAGCAGATCCGAAACTACGTTTTTGTAAAATTTTATTGCGATCGGTTCGTTGCCCACCGTGTTTTTGCGGTGATGAGTTATCATACAGACAGATAGAGTTACTTTTTGTGGATTGAACCTCACCGTTAGTAAACGGGACCGCCAGTAATTTAATACCTATATATGCTAAATCACTTACTGAACTCAGGAATGGAGTGCAGAAAGAACACGACGACTACGAATGTGATTGCTACAGTACACTTGATCAGCAACACCTTGTCCCTTATCTTGTACTGTAAAGCAGAAATAACATTTCAGAAGTTAGTGAAAACTAGCATAGCCTAATCAACAGTAGAAATTTAACAAATTACTCTCGATTCCACTCGCCACTTTGTTATCGTGGACATAGAACTAAGATTGTGGAGGTCAGATAGGTAGTCGCTCCTAAAATACAAGACCGCCATATAAGCCCGCTACACTGTTCCCAAACCACTGCAACTTAGCCAGAATCAACAGTGGCGACCACCAGAACAGCGACGGAGCAATGAAACTCGGCAAGTCCCGGAGAAACAATTCAACTGTCTTGGATCCTGCAACGAAATTAATCAGAAAAGAACAGCGGAGAAGTAAACTAAAAATATTTCCCATTTCCCTTTATCAAGCAGGAGACAGAACAGAACTAGGCCAATAGGCACAAAGGGACGTTTACAACTGGAAGAAGTCCAGTTACCAAGCACCACGGATTATGATTGACATAATTAATGGGTCCTAAAAAGAGAGCTGTTACATTAAATTTGATTCCAATAATAGGTATCCAACATCGCTTAAACGCACGGAAATTTGTTTTAGTTTCCACCGGTTAAACCCGGAGCTGTTTATTATGCGGTCATAATAAACAGCTCCGGATTTAGCCTGTACACTATCTAACATAATATAGCGTTCTTTGTACCAAAGAATACACTCCCATCAGATATGATGACATTGACACAAAGGCAACAAGCTTGAACGAAAATAATTTACTCTTAAGTTGCCATGACCTGTTAGAAATTGGGGAACACAGTGGTCCACCTCCAGCCATGTCCTGGTCAGCCGCTCATGAACGGATAGAAAGAACTGATGGAGGTAATGGCCCTTGATGAAATCGTCCCACCTACATTGTCACTCGTATAAAAGTTCCTTTTAGACGTCAGTCTGCTGGTATTCAGCTGTCAGTGAGACTGGAAGCCGAACCAAATATAATTGGAACAAGGCTAGGCAGACCCTTCCCTTTAGTAGAATACTGACAAAATGTTAATTAAATAACAGCATAGGGTAATGGACACCACCAATTATTTGCCAACTCGATTGGGCAACTATTTATTGAATTCAAAGCAAATAAAAATAAAATTTTACAGTTCATTGAAAATTTATCGGGAGTCAGGGCTAATATAAAGTGTTTATTGGAGAAGTTATATGTCTTGCAACTATTGGTGTGTCGTATCTACACAAATACTAAGTCAACGAAGTGTATTCACCTTATCCTTCATATCACCCAACATCGTTTCGAAGCAGTCCTTCGGGCAGGCCCTAATCTTAGCCTCCTTAACCAGTGCTTCCAGCTTGATAGTCAGCTTCTTGACTTTTCTCTCTAATCGGTCTCTGACCACCTGTTCATCCCTGCTCAAGTGGGGAAGGGAGTCAGCAGCACGGCGCCATATTGAAATTTGATGACGAAGATCTGGAGAACGGAAAATATTAGTACGGGTCACTCGCCAGTGGAGCGTAGAGGAACGGAGCAGAGAGGTGACTATGGTATCGGTCTATCACATGCGCGATATGGAAATATGATGTGAAGTTTATCTAAAGTAATTGGTAAATTCCTGTACGTTTCTTCTCCGCTTCGCTCCTTTCCACTCAATTACTCAATTCTTTGTTTATAGAGGGTATTACAAAGTAAAGATCAATATGGACCCTGTCGGGCACAGGGAAATTAAGAGAAAGGAAGAGGGCTAAGTAGGAATTCAATATCTCACTCTGCTTCTCTCTGCTTCAGTAAAGTGTCACCCAAAGGGTCAGCTTACACCACAACATGACTGACACGAAGCAACGCTGTATCCACTATTAAAGATAGCGACACAATATCGAACATAAAAGCTATGCACTAAGAGATACCGTTGGAACGAATTATTTGAGGCACATTCAAATATTCTGTGCAAAAATTTCTAATGCGGATCGGCAACTTTTTCTTCGACTAAGAAGAAAAATCGAATCATCATCATCATCATCATTTCAACCGAAAGACGTTCACTGCCGGACATAGTTCTCCCCCAAGTCTCGCCATATTAGCCGATCCCGTGCGATTCGCATCTAACGGATCCCCGCAACCTTTACCAGGTCATCGGTTCACCTAATCTAATACGGCGAATAAAATTATTGGAAAACAGCCAGCTTTTCTAATACTTCACTTCAATGTCCAGAGACCAGCACTTCAAAGCTACAACAATCTGTCAAATTTCTTTGCTAGATTTTCAACTTTATTACAAAAGTTAAAGGTCCTTGTTCAATTGGGAAAGTTTGACCGTTTGGGATAGCTTGATTTGCTCGCGTACGTTCCTTCTCTGTACAAGGAGAAGGAGAGGAATTAGGTATTCTATTTACCTTGTACTTCCCTAGGTACGTTGAGCCTGAGTTTGTCGGTGTCCCTGTAGATGTACCTAAGCTGGAAATACGTCTGGACACACACCAGTAGGATACCAAGTGACATGTGCAGAGTGAAGTTCGTGAAGTTTATACCCTGGTGAAGAGAAGAAACAGTAATTATTTATTTATTTTTTATTTGATCTTGCATTGTTAATTGGTTTATGTGGCGCATCAACAGATTTTTGATGTGAAACATGTATTGGTGAACTGTGGCAGAAAATTCGACCCGTTTGCCATCATGGCAAACGGCATGACGCTCTATCATGCCGTCATGCCTTCTGCGTCACCGATGGCGACTCGCTTGTGTGTGTGCGCGCGCATACTATACACTCTTTTTTGTTGCTTCTCTGTATGAGCCGCTTACTATATATCTGACAATTGGAGTAGAGTCTAGCCAGACAAAAAACTCGTAAGACGAGAACGATTCGCGCACAACATAATTATGTATAGAAGCGTTACGACGCGAAGTATATGGAAAAGACAGGGGCGCGTGCGTGATTAGGGGTGCGGACGGGGCGCGGGGAGCCGGGTCACGCTCGCAGCGTTCGCTGTCGCTGTCCTGTCTGCGAGTGGCGTCCGTACCACGTCTTTTATATGTTTCTAACCGACTTCAAAAAAAGAAGGAGGTTCTTAATTCGACACGTATATATGTATATTTTTGTTTGGCCACGCATTACTTTTTACAATGTAGTCTATCAGTGGTTAGTTTCAAGTTGTATGGTAAAAAAAATATGTTCGCGAGAGAACCAAAAATGCATTTACAGAATTTTAATAATTAAAATCAATAACATAACTCTCCAAGTTAGAAAATCTCGTAAATGTGTCTATTTAATGAAAATATTATTATGACGTTTGGAGTTTGACGTTTTGACGTTTAGCTTTTCATCCCCCTTCATACTTACAGCTTGCACGACAGCCTTGTTGGAAGCTATAATGACGTTTGGGGGGTCACCGACGGGGGTCATAGTGCCGCCGATGTTGCTGAACAGGACCATCGACATCAGCACCGGTATTGGATCCAGGTCCATCACCTCACATAACCTGGTTTTCAGAGAAAATAATTTATTTATTCGAAACGAGTAATCACAAAAAAAATAAAGAGGTTGAAAGCACTGTAAGAAACTTTGTAATTACTCGTTTACATCGACACTGGCAGTCGATGAATTGACAGATGTCACTTTGACATTTGATAGCAATGACACCATCGTTATTTTATCACTAACATGACGCACATGCAAGTTATTACCCTACGTTTCTGTTGGCCTAGATATAACCTAAAATTTTGGGGTGTTTTCTTGTCAGAAGTGTCCGTGATTTTAATTTAGTCTCAATCAAATATGTGCATTATTTAGAACCTAGAAAGTAAATTCGCGTCCCTGTTGCTTCTAAGGCAATGATGTATGGATGCCGCACAATGTACTTTGACGTTTTGCGTCGCTTCGGCTCTGATGGTTACCTGATAGTGACCGGGGTCATGAGCAGAACCGTGGTCACATTGTCTAAGAACGTCGATATGAAGGCCGTGATGCCGCTCAGTAGAGTTATTAGAGGCCAGATCTTGCCTTTTGTCACCTGAAATAAAAAAAAAACATATCTACACAATGTATTCTAGAATAGTTTATTTAAACTAAGTCATCTGCCTAGCCTTTTACGAACTACGTTGGGGTCGGCTTCCAGTCTTACCGGACCTATTGATCTGTAGAAACCTATAGTTTGGAACGAGCATCTAGCTTAAACTTTCTAACAGACTCCTTGACAGTAAAAAATGCCTGTAAATTGTTTATTTGATCTAGACTACCTACCTCAAAAGTAAAGACAGCGAGGAAGTCGAAGAGTCCAGTCTCCGCCATGATGGCGACGAGTAGCATCATGCTGAACAGCAGTAGAAGAGTCTCCACATCCAACCAGGAGATCAGCTCCGGCAGCGAGGGTCTCTCGCCAGCTAGCGCCAGTACTGCTAACGATGCGGTGGATATCATGACTGCTGCCATCGTGCGGTTTATTACCTGGAGAAAAATTTATATTCATTTCTTATTTAACGCACACAAGTTTATAAGCAGACTAATTAAGTGCAATGATATTTAAAGTATCAGAGGGCAATTCAACAGATGTAACTGAGGTCTTTCTTCATCTTCGTATCGCTGGCACGACAGTCTTTTATATTTGTTTGGCCCAAAAATTAGCCAATTTTACGGCCTCGTCGGTGGCAGCGCAAAATTAGTCACCCAGCATGTTTTGGGGCACAGAGGATATGACAGAAGGTGGGGCACGGTTAGCAACACGGCGCCACATGCACACCCTGCTGCTGCTCTGTCTAAGTAGCCCCATTTTGCGAGGTTGGCGTTACAACTTCCTACTTGGGTTCTTAGGTAAAGGGACTTACAGGTGGACCACGGAAGGTTAGACCCTGCGAGTAGATGCTCGCTTGGTGATAAATACTGAGTGGATGGGGGAAAAGTGTCCTGCCACGGTTTGCAGTGGGCATCGGCTGGGTCTCTAGACAGGGACTAGGGACGTAGGTTGGTCCTAAAGTATACAAGTCAGCTTTGCACGGTTGCAATTTTTGGCAATGTCCTGGCAATACCGACAAACGAAAAAATAGTTATCCAATTGGGTGCAGTCATTTGAAAGTTATGCGCGTATAGGCATTTCGGTTACTTTGATTTATTCTATGTAAGGATAAGGATAGCGTCACTATAGTTTAACCATAAGTGCTGTATCGCACCTTAGGTATGTGTGCAGCGAGACGGAGGGGCAGAGACGACCGACCCGTTCTGTAGGTCTGCTGTCAACGCTCATGGCGGTAGCTATTGTTTTTTGTACCAGACGGCTTATGCCAGACGCAAATGAGATAAAATATCCAGCGATTGAGCGGGCGTTATCTCGTGATATCAAGACCATCATTTTTAGAATGGCCGATTATATCAAGAAACTGAAAGCAAGCTTTGAATATAAAAACCTCCGCCACGATTTTTCCGAAACTTGCATCACTTTTATGATATTAAAAGTTTTCTTAGTAAATATAATTATACAAACTTTGTTTATATTTATTGCTTTGCTAATAAACATATACAACGCCTACGCTCTTAATAGATAATTATATTCGAAGTTATAGAATTAAAATATGTTACACCGATATCGTAAGATTAGTCCAACAATATCTATCTACTTGCTCTTTCTTTCCCTGCCCCCGCCTCACCGCGATTTACTAGGGCCCGGTACAGTGCTCTTGGTCAAACTATAGTAATTAGTGACCGATATTGCTAGGATATATTTTTGTTCTACTAGACATACCTCAAATATAATAAGTACGTAGAGTGCACACAACAGCACACAGGCGTACACCACGCCCGTCGACAAATCCAGAGGATTCATCGTATAACTGAAGGCAAACGGTATTGTGGTGTTGGAACTGGTCGATATCTTCATAGCGTAAGCTGTGTAGTTGGACCTTATATTACTTCTGAAGGCAGTAGAGTCCACTGTCAGGACTTTGGACCTCGTCGTGCCTTCTGTGAAATCAATCTCGCTGTCTGGGTCGAGGTATAGTAACCAGCGTGATGTCTGGGGGAGAAGAAAAAGGAATTAAGGGTCATACGCCAGGCCACCCCGCGAAATTCAAATTCTCTTACGTTTTTTTGCAGTTTGCTCCTCAGTTTAGTTGTGCAGTTATAAAAAAATGCACGGGGCTGAACATTAGAAAAAACGTAAGAATATATAAAGGACATCTGACAAAATGGACCAAAAAGTAAAGTAGCCGGCCAAAGAAAATTATGCATATGAAAGTACATGAATACCTAAAGATTTTTTAATATGACGTCATTCGTCTAGGTCTGATATCTGAGTCACCACATAGGTTAAAATATACCATTTATAATATAATTACCATACCGGATGTAGCTGAATACCAGTGTTTTACATGGAGCGACTGCCTATCTGACCTCCACAACCCAGTTACTGGGTAACACGATACCCCTTGATAAGACTGGTTGCCTGACCTCTGACTTCTGGCTTCTTACTACCCTTAACGACTGCCAAAGATCTACGAATGGCAGCCGGGACCAACAGCTTTACGTGCTTTCCGAGGCACGAAGGGAACTCGGTATGATATGGATGGTCACCCATCCACAGACTGACCGCAGCAAGCTCAGCTTAGTTTTTGATCGATCAACGTGTACGGCTTTTACTTAGCCACGACCTCTTCTAACTTTATAAATAAATAAATAAATTATTAATTCTTGAATTTTTTCACTGAGATCGAACATTTTAACCTTATGTAGTGACTCAGATATCAGACCTAGAGGAATGACGTAATAATAAAAAATGTTTGGGTGTTTATGTACTATCATAATATGTATGTACTTTTCTTTGGCCGGCTACTTTGGATTTTGGTCCAAAAATGTATGAAGCTTGTCAGGTCTCCTTTCGCGCTTTCACCTTAAAGTCATAGACGATCCAGGATTTTTAAACCTGTTTTTATTCTGTAAAAGCCTCATCGGTGAATGAGAGAGCTTTCAATATTTAGTATCATGTGGTATGCAGTGATGTACAATCATGTGAGACAGCTCACGTAGAGCTCATCTTCATCATCATATCAGCCTATTGCCGTCTACTGCTGCACGTAGGCTTTCCCCAGAGTTCGCCAACTAACCCGTTCTTGGGCAAGCCTGCACCTCCTTCAAATAAAACTCACTTCATCTAAATCCAGTATAGGAGATTTTCGCAAAATAGTTCTCATATAAGCTGCTAGTACCTAAGCGACCTGTTTTTTCGTGTTTTTAAAAAATGACCCTGTTCACAATAAGATTAGACATAAACACAAACCTTTTTTACAGTCCCTTCAACCGATTTTGACTTCGATTCCGTAGGCTTAAGGATGGCATTAGAGGCAAAAAAGTGATTACAATAACAACTGTTTACTGCAGTTGCCATTTGTCATGCTACCAACGCAATATAAATCGGTTGAACGGACTGTAAAAAAGGTTTGAGTAAATGTCTAATCTTATTGTGACCAGGGTATAGGTAGATTGATTTATCGCCCCCGTAAACCCTGCATACTAAATTTCAACAATTGGAGCCGTTTCCAAGATTCAGATTATATTTTATATATTTTATATATATTATATTATATTATATTATACAAGAATTGCTCGTTTAACGGTATTATTAGATACGGCATTCTTACGGTATGTGTAAGAAGCACTGCAACTCTTGTTAGCCCATCAAAAGTAGCAACCAACCAAAATTGTAACCACCACAAATAATGACCACTATCAAGAAAAATTTACAATATATTGTATTTTATTAGTATGGTGGTAGGGAGCGGTAAGGGGTATCGTACCGTGTTACCCAATAACTGGGTTATGGAGGTCAGAAAGGCAGTCCCTCCATGTTAAACACTGGTATTCAGCTGCAGCTGATGTGTATATATTATTATGTGGTCTACTATCCCATTGTGTTAAATTGATTCATACCTGATTAAAATCATCCTCCGAAGCTTCAAATCCGCCTTCCTCAAGCCAAACCTCCATTTTTGGCATCGATGTCTTATTATTTGAACTTAGTTTCTTCTCATTCTGTTCTGACACAAAAGGTCCAGTGATCTTTAGAAGGACAGATAGACGATCTTGGTCTGATGTTAGAGCATAACCTAAAAGAGAAAAGAGTTTTGAAGAAGTGGAGGACTTTAAATTAGAGGTCGAAATACTGACAACACATCAAAAGACGAACTACTTTTAAACCCTCTATCTCTAGAGGTATAAGAAATAAGGAGGATCAACCTGGGAGTCTTTAAGGCAAGAGTGAATAGGTTACTTCTAGGCAAGCGTGCTCCATCTTAGACCGCATCATCGCTTCCCATCAGGTGAGATAGTGGTCAAACGTATGCCTATCAATAGATAAAAAGAAAAAAAAAATCCTCATCAAGGGCAGCGCAAACGCAAAAATAATATTGTGAACTAGCTTTTACCCGCGGACGGACGTGTGAATATTGGTTATTGCGGACGGAGACGAAGTAGATCTCCTTATCCAGATCCTGATTCGGTCGATGTCGTGATGAAGTACAAACAAAAGGACAGGAGTTACTTTTGTATTAATTTGGATATAATACTGAGTAACAAATACGTATTTACAGAAATACAATAATGAATATGTATACTAATATTATAAAGCTAAAGAGTTTGTTTGTTTGGTTGAACGCGCTAATCTCAGGATCTACTGGTTCGAATTGAAAAATTATTTTTGTGTTGGATAGTCCATTTATCGAGGAAGGCTATAGGCCCATGCGAAGCGGGGTCGGGTTGCTAGTCATTAATATTACTCTTCAAGTTAGAAAAGTTCATAAACGTCATATTTTTATGAAATAGCTAGGAAAATTGTGAAACAGGTCCTTTATAAATCTTCTATAGGTATGTTGTGCGTGTTAGGTTGTTGGTGAGATAAATAAAGAATCCGACTCCGAGGAAACAAATTGTCTTTAATTCAAGTTCCACAATACTTCGTTATAGCTAACTACGTACAATGTATGCGACGAGGCAGGGCGGTGGTATGTAGGCGACTGGCGAGCCGATTGCCCGCTGCCACGTACTTCGTCAATAATGCGACTCAGCATATTCCGATTCTAAGCCGCCACATCACACCCCCCCTTTCCCAAAATTTTACACAATAAAATTTTATTCTTAACGTAAAGTACATGCTTACATCACTATTATCGTGCTAAGAAGTCTCCTAAGTTACATTGTTGCTTACGATAACATTCTATCCTGTCAGCATTCCAACAGTTGAATGCTGCCTATTGTTTTATTCCTATCGCTAAATATAGCTTCTATGAACCTTATTTTCTAAAAAATTTGCGGTCTCGTCCTCGCCTGGGCTCTGAGCCGACTTGACATTATACATATTAATATACAATAATTATTAAGGGTAGTTACCATGACCTCCGCTCTGCAATAATTAACTAACACCTCGCGGGTCGGCAGCTTTGGTCATGGTAACGCCGTTCACAAAATAAACTACAATAAAAATATGAAAAACAACTTATTCTTACTCACTATCGTTTTCTTGCACATTTCACAACATCGATTAGCTATACGTATCCCGTGGCGGTGGCCGTCGGTGCCGGGTTTCCCCCTGTACCGGGTTGTCTCGCCAGTATTCCCGGCACTTCTTTTTTTAACCATTCCCTCGCTTGGCCCGCGCAACCTCTCTTGATAGCGTAACATAGTAATATGCCCATTATAGCGGCGATAATGATTAACATTATTCCGAAATAGTTTAGTTTGTTCTCTAACTGCTGTCCTGCTACTACTTGGGCCTGCGCTATGGCTACGTTTTCTTTATTTTGGAAATTTCCCATTTTAGAATTCTAACTGTTTTTAATTAGTACTACAAGTAGGTATAATTGGTCAAATAACGAAAGTGAAATGTACATAAAAATCCCCTCAGCCTTCGGTGTACCTACGTTCTTGTCATGTGAGCAAAAATCGCACCGGTTGCTTAATTACTCGACCACAGCGCGTGGTTTTAACCATGGGCGGTAGCGATTTCTGCTCGCTTGGTTCTACATTTGGTTTATATTCATTTTCGGTACGTTTGTTTTCTGGCGGTTTTTCCTCGTCGTACGTATACGCTGGTTTTAATCTGTCTATGGAAATGGTTGCTTGACGGTCGCCTATTTGTATCTTAAAGGTTTTCTTATCCCTACTGATTACTTTGTGTGGGCCGTTATATGATGGGGTTAGTGGACTCTTTACCATATCGTTCCTTATGAAAACATGAGAGCACGTATTTAAGTCTTTATGAATAAATATTTTCCGCGAATCGCTGCTCTCCCTTGCCTGTGGCCGCATACTGCTTATTATGCTTCGGAGTTTGCTTACGTACGTAGGTAAATGTTCTACTTGTGTCGAGTTGTTTTCGCAATAAAAATCGCCTGGTAACCGTAATGTCTGTCCTAATACTAATTCTGCTGAGCTTACGTTTTCGTCATTCTTACAGGCCGCACGAAGTCCCAACAACGCTGTCGGTAATTCCTCGACCCATGACCTATTGTCTTGTAGCCTAGCCTTAATCGCGACCTTAAGTGTGCGATGCATTCTTTCGACCATACCGTTCGCCTGCGGGTGATACGCTGTTGTACGGGTCTTTTTAATGCCTAACAGGTTTAGCAGGCTCTTGTATAGTTCGCTCTCAAACTGTCTACCCTGATCGCTAGTTATTGTAAGTGGGCACCCAAATCTGCATACCCAACCTTCGTAAACGGCTTTAGCTACTGTGTCCGCGGTGATATTGGTAACTGGGATTGCTTCGGGCCATCTCGTGAATCTATCTATCATAGTGACGCAGTATCTATAACCTTCTTGTGACGTTGGCAGTGCTCCGATTATGTCTACATGTAAATGTTCAAATCTATCTACTACCGGAAAACTACTTAATTTGGATACCGTATGTCGCTGTACTTTCACTTTCTGACAGTGAATGCATGCCCTGGCCCACCTGGTGACGTCCTTGTTCATGTCTGGCCAAAAGTAACGTTTCGTTATCATTTTCCGTGTGGCCCTAATTCCAGGGTGGCTTATGTTATGTACTACATCGAATGCTATTTTACGAAATTTGTGTGGGAGGTATGGCCTTACCTGGTTCTCTGAAATGTTACAATGAATTGCTTTGTTGCACAATGGTGAATGAATTAGTTTTAATACAGTGTTACCTTGCGATTCTGCTAACATACGCGCCATTTGTTCGTCTGTTTCCTGTGCCCGTGCGACTTCGTCGAAATCGACTTGCGTCGGGCAAAACACGGACTCGACCCGTGACAGCGCGTCAGCAACTTGGTTCTCGTTACCGTTGACGTATTGTATGTCGCTCGTGAATTCGCTGATATACAATAGCTGCCTTGTGCGCCGTGGCGTCTCTCGGTCGGTACCTATTTTAGAAAAAGCATACGTTAACGGTTTGTGGTCTGTTAAAATAGTAATCTCTCGACCTTCAATCATGTTTCTAAAATGTGTTATGGCTAAATAGACCGCCAGCAGTTCCCGATCGTATGTGCTGTATTTTTGCTGGGCCTCTGATAGTCTCTTAGAAAAATAACCTAAGGGCCTCGCTTCTCCGGCGACTCCTTGCTGTAGCACTGCCCCCACGCATGTATTTGATGCGTCACACATTAGGGACAATCTACCTGTGGCCTCTGGGTGAGCCAGTGTGATGGCGCTTTGTAGGCTTACCTTACACTGCTCGAAAGCCGCCGTGGCCTTATCATCCCATGCTATTTTTGACTTATCCTTTTTCTTGGCCCCATGCAAAAACTTGTTTAATTCTGCCTGGTGCTCAGCCGCTTGCTGTATGTGTAACCTATAAAAATTTACCATTCCAAGAAATCGTCGTAGCTGTTCGACGGTTTCTGGCCGCGGGTAACCTTGTATCGCCTCGACCTTATCTTTCAAGGGTTTTATTCCCTCTGGGCTGACGTTGTAACCTAAAAACTCTATTTCCGGCTTACCGAAACAACATTTCGACAGATTAATAGTAATTCCGAACTGTTCGAATTTGCTGAAAACGAGGCTCAAGTGTTTTCGGAGTATTTCGGCGTTAGTACTTGCGATGATTACGTCATCTATATAACAGGATAGGTATGAACATTCCCCTTTCCGCTCGCCGCTTACGTATTCTAGTCCCTGTAACACTGTGTTGTTCATGAACCTCTGGAATGTTTGCGCTGCATTACGCAAACCGAATGACATTCTCGGAAATTCGAACAGTCCGAATGGTGTTATAATTGCTGTTTTTTCTATGTCCTGCGGTGCTACGCGAATATTATGATAGGCCCTATTTATGTCTAGGCGTGCAAAAATTTTCTTACCTGCTAGTCCATAGGTGAAGTCCTGTAGTCTTGGGATCGGGTATCTGTCCGGCTTCGTGATCGCGTTGAGTGCACGATAGTCGCCACAGGGTCTGATCTGCCCATCCTTCTTAGGCACGACGTGTAGTGCGCTTGCCCATGGACTCTTTGATGGCCTACATATACCTAAATCTTGCATTAACCTAAATTCTTCTTGTACCATTTTATATCTATGCGGTGGCAACGGCCTAGCACGGGAAAACACGGGTGGGCCTGTAGTTTCTATGTGATGGTATGTATTATGGGTAGGGGGTTCTTTGTACGAAATTGGTTTAGTTATTTCTGAGAACTTTTCGAGCAGATCTTTGTACGGGTTGTCATGCTGAATGCTAGATATGGTAAATTGGGAACATTTCACTATACCTGCTTCCCTACTTATATTAGTGAGACCGTCAATCAACCTTTTGTTATGCAAATCTACGACTAATTGGTGCGCTCTTAAAAAATCTGCCCCTATGATTGGCTGTTTCACTTCGCAAACTATAAATGACCATTTGTAATTTCTATTTAGTCCTAAGTTTAATTCTATAGTCACTACACCGTAGGTTTTTATTTCTGTGTTGTTTGCTGCGTAAAGTTTATACGTACACTCTTGTTTTTGTTTTGTTTTCACTTTACTCACTGGTATCACTGACACATTCGCACCCGTGTCCACTAAATACACAATTCCCGTTTTGTAGTCTTTCACGCAAAGACGGTGGTTTCCCGCGGCACAATCGTCCACCGACGCTGACTGCACCGCGTCTAGTTTTCCTGCTTCTGCTGCTTCTTGGTCCAGCTACACGGTGCTTCACACGTCCGCGCGTTGTTCCTGTAGCGGAAATGGTGTCTGCATAGCCAGTCGGGAGATTCTGGTGTGCGCCGCGCCCTGCTTTTGGATCTAGGGCGTTGTTGCCATCGTCTGCCGCCCGAGTTGTCTTTTCGCCTCCTGATCTCATTTATTTCACCGCGTAGTTCCTTCATTTCCAATGTTAGTTCCTTTAAATGGCTGGCTATACCGTCACCTGTCGATGTGCTGGGTGTGATGGATGCGACCTCGCCGTTTCCCAAGGTTTCCAGTATTTTATCTGCTTTCCTAGCCAGATCCTCCAACTTGGTGTCTTCGCTCATTGCTAACATTGCGCGTACGTTAGGCGTTAGCTTGCCCAGCCACAGCCTCTTCAATGGTTCCTCCGTCAAACTGCATTTCTTGGCCAAGGCCGACATCTCTCTGAGTAATTGGGACGGTTTTTGTGTCCCCAGTTCTGTGTCATGCATTAATCTGCGAAATTGTGTATCTGTACTCTCTTCATACACTGACAACAAACGCCTTTTAATTGTTTCGTATTTCGCTGTATCCGGCGGAGCTTCGATGATGTCGGTTACCTGGCGTACAACGTCCGTTGGTAATTTTGCGAGCACCATTTCGTACTTCTGGGTGTCGCTTTGCTTCTGTGGTGCCATCATTGCCTCGAACTGGATGAACCATGATCTTGGTATTTCTCTCCAAAATTCCGGAACTCTCATCTGCACTGTTACTATTGATACGTCCCCCACGGCAGCTGCCCCGGGGTGGCTGATTAACGCTTGCGGGTTCATCTTGAAAACGGCACACGCGTCGCTTTACTTTGCTAAAGCACGTTACGTTTCACTTTGCACCACGCGGTCTAAACGCCTCTGCCTCGTAAGCTGTTTTGAGTCGCCTACCCTGTTGCTATCTGAATAACAACGCGGAATCCTAAAATCGTCGTAAGGTCACCAGTGTTGTGCGTGTTAGGTTGTTGGTGAGATAAATAAAGAATCCGACTCCGAGGAAACAAATTGTCTTTAATTCAAGTTCCACAATACTTCGTTATAGCTAACTACGTACAATGTATGCGACGAGGCAGGGCGGTGGTATGTAGGCGACTGGCGAGCCGATTGCCCGCTGCCACGTACTTCGTCAATAATGCGACTCAGCATATTCCGATTCTAAGCCGCCACAGGTATAATAAAAATGAATCGTTGTTCGTTAGTCTCGCTAAAACGGCTGGACCGATTGGGCTTATTTTGGTCTTGAAATATTAGTGGAAGTCCAGGGAAGGATCTCAAAATTAAACAAACTCCGTATAAACCATACGGAGTTTGGTTTATACGGTTTGACCGGACATCGTCTGTCGGGTCAGCTTCTCGTGATCCAAGAGCTGGTTTTTTACTTTGGGCAGAGGTTAAGCATTGTCATCCAACATGGCAATGCAGTCAGTCTCTTGGGCACATTCCCAGATGACGGCGATGTGGAGGAGTTTTTTGATGCCTTATTATATTAGTTTATTTTTGGATTAATAGTTATAGGTTTTTCTTTTATTTATTGTACGTGTAAATATTGTATATTTGTTAAAAAGAATAAAAGAAGAATTCAATCTTAATATATAGTCTTCTGAAAGTCAAAAAAAAAAGGTCAGCTAGTAAATAAATAAATAAATACATATTTGTTACGACCGCGAATAATTTTTAAATACAATTTGGCAAGACATGCGACAAATCGAGACCGATGGAAGGAAAGGAGAGAGGGCTTTGCCCTGCAGTGAAAAGGTACATTTGATCTAAATGTAATAACAACTATTGTTAATTGGCTGCGTTTTGGCTGCTTTCCTATGTGGATTCTAGAACATTAAAAAAAAAAACCGGGCAAGTGCGAGTCAGACTCACCCACCGAAGGTTCCGTACATATTTGTAGGTACATATTCATACTTCTATATCAGAATCCATACCTACAATCCATACTTTAATCTACTTAATATTATAAATGTCGTTTTTTGCGACGTAAACGGCCGTACAATTTTTTCACGTTAACATAGAGGGTTGATTTTTTTATTTTACAGTATCAAGGGACCGTAGACTTGAGTATATGGTTTTAATTTTAACTCGATACCTCCACGCGTTCCCGAGATAAAGGGTCTTGACAGACAGACAGACGGACAACAAAGTGATCCTATAAGGGTTCCGTTTTTTCCTTTTGAGGTACGGAGCCCTAAAAAGTAAAGTACTTACTTTTGACTTCTCCAGAAGCTACTGAGGAATGTCTGCTGACCTGTTCCTTCTCATTATACATCAGGAATACGATGGTGAAGAACATCCAGCAGGCGACTAGAAGCGTCAACTTCACGAAGTGTTTAGTTTGGGTCATCTGCGGGAAAAATACCGTATTTTTTACGTTGCGTCACGTAAATTCGATCAAGTTTTTAAACTGGAAATAAACGTTTCGCACAAAATATATAAAAATATACTACTTTATTAGAGAATAATAATTTCTCCAATTACAATTAGGACTCCATGCTATACAAGAAGGCGTACAAATATAGCATGCGAGAAAAGGACAATGACTAAGAAAAAAAAAACTTGCTGTCTTAATGTCTTAACTTAAAATATCATTATATTTATTTCAGCCTGGATTTTCCCACTGCTGGGCAAAGGCCTCTCCACTCTCCTTCCAACTCTCTCTGTTAAGGGCTAATTGGGGCCAGTCTTTTTCGAAGGAGTCTAGATCATCCCACCATCTCCGCCTGGGCCTGCCGCGATGTCGCTTGCCATGTAGAGGAACTCATTGGGTTGTACGTTTGGCCCAATGATCGTCTGACATGTGGCAGATGTGTCCAGCCCAATTCCATTTCAGCATGACAGCTTTCCGAGTGACGTCAGTTATTTTTGTAATGGAACGGATGGTGGTATTCCTAACCCGGTCTTGCAGTTTTATACCCAGAATACTCCGTTTCATAGCTCTAATCATTAATTAATTATTAATAACATAAATAAATTATTATTTATTAATTAATTAATGATATTTTAAGTTAAGACATTAAGACAGTAAGTTTTTTTTTTCTTAGTCAGAGTCCTTTTACACATTCCTTCACATACCGTTCACATGCCTTCTAGTATAGCATGGAGTCCTAATTGTTTAACTCAAAGTCAAAGTCAAATCATTTATTTCAATTAGACCATTAAAAGGCACTTTTGAACGTCATAATGTAAAATTTGAATCTAGTTGCCCATTCCAAATGGTAGTTTCGTATGGAGAAGAATGGGCAAGACACTCCATACATACTCTTTTAAAAAAGGGTGTTTACAATATTTTCATTTACAAGAATGATTATGTTATGTGAATATGATGTATCTTGTATAAAAATCACTATATTATGGTATGTACTAACTTAGTACTGTATATTTTTTTTGTACCTACCCATTGTACAAACAATGAATGATTTGGATTTGTTGCAACACGGTTTCTTCCTACGCTTAAGTTTATCGCCCTTAACCTTTACAGTACTTAATTTTATTAATTAAACAATTCTGAAAAATTTACCTTGGTCGATTTTTTGGGTTCTGGTTCATCTTCAAGCCTGAAAAATAATAAAATGACTACTTAATATTGATTTTAAACAACATTGTGACATAATCTATCAGTCAAACAAAACTGGTGAAGAGATAAAATGGCATGTGCATAGTTAAAAAAAAATAAAAGAGATATAAACCTACAAAAATAGTGAAAATATACATACATACATAATTATATACGTAATAATATATACCTGTACTATACGATTGTGTCTTTTCGTTTTTAATTTATAAGTTTACCTATTAAATTTACACGAACAATAATTTATATTTATTAACATATTTATAAAAGCAATGAAAAGAGATTTATGATATGACTCTATAGTGTTAAAAATTATCGAAGACTTAACGCTGGTAAAACCGTGGGGTATATGACAAGAGTAATAGGTAGGGTAAGGTATTGTAAGCACCAACGGAGCCCGATGTAAGTCTGCGTGCCGCTAAGCCGAACACTCCGGTGTATATCTCCCGCCTGCACTACACCACTAAGGCGGAGGACATCGTGGAGTACGTGCGCCGAAAGACGAAGTACACGCCGAGGGTGCAGTTACTGGAGTCGCGCCGCAACGTTAACTTCAAGGCGTTTATGGTGCGAGTACCGAATTGTTTCCTGCCCCTCGTCATGGAAGAAAACTTTTGGCCGCAGGACGTGGTGTTCCGTCGCTTCCGCAGACAAGTGCCACAGGACAGCACAAAGACAATTTAGTGCAAAGTGAAGTGCTACTAACAATAGTCTTATTAAGTCTTTTCTACTAACAAAAGTTACAAATTATAAAATATATATGTTTAGGTTAAGGTATTTATCTATGGGCCTATGCAGCCTGAAAATAAATGAATTATTATTATTATTATTCTCATTTATTCATTAATTTACATATTTAATTATATTTTTAAATATTAGTAACAAAAAAAATAAATAAAAACATTTAAAAATATAAAAAATAGTAGCCCACCGGTATCGGGAACAGGGTCCAAGCTACCGGTGGTCAGGGCTCCTGAGAGAGGAATCTCCTGACTATACGCGCCGTGTCCAGGAGTACCGCTTTCTGTATCAACCCCTTGATCCAGCTGCCTAACGAGAGCCTCCTTAGGTGTTGGTCGAGGCTCTTGGAAATGAGTCCATTGGCCGTAACGACTATCGGCACAATGACTGCTGTATTCACATTCCACATGTCAACAACCTCGCGAGCCAAGTCAAGATACTTAATTTGTTTATCTTTCTCGGTTTTCACGAGGTTCTCGTCATGCGGAACCGCTATATCAACAATCATTGCGCGACGCTCTAATCGATCTATCACCACTATATCAGGCTTATTGGCAACAATAGTCCTGTCAGTGATGATATTATTATTATTATTATTGTAACAACTTACACTTTCTCCTTCTTCTCTTCATCATACGGAATCTTCTTACAGCCATTGAGGAATGCGACGGATATGTCTTCGGTCGGGACTTGAAGGTTGTTGTTGAGGTGTGGTGCTGAGTTCACACTGGGAAGCCGCTTTGTTGACGACCCGGACTTGTTCCTCCGGGGTAAGCCCAGACCACCTGCGATGGAGAAGGTAAAAAGGAATACTGGATTATGAACATTATAACATTTGTAATATTCGATAAAAAATTGTGGATTAAAAGAATGTCCATGGAGTATCTTGTTCGATCTTCTCCATACGAACCTACTGTTTGGAACGAGCAACTAGGTTCAACTTTCTGATTGACTAACTCCTCAATAGGGTATTTTTCATTTTCATTCATCTTAAAGTTTTTGGAATTGACACAAAAGCACGCGATGTTATTGATGGTCGCCGCTACCTATTCACTTATTGCACCCATACCAGCGTTATCGCAGTTGCGGTTCCCACCCAGAGACAAAGATGAGATGTCTAGTGCATTACAGAGGCTCCTGAACCCTTCACACTAGAGATAGTTAAATACAATAGGGTATTACACCCATTTTTTAAAAGTGTCTCAATGAAATTCTGTAGTGCTAATATGCCACCAAAAAAAAAACACAACATTTTTATTCAATCGATAAGTGCCATAAAATGCATCTACATTTTCAATTTTCAAATTTCGCGCGTAGTTTAACGAGAACGCCTCTTACTGGACGCCATATTGCTCAGCGTAAATGACGTCAGTTCGTTTTGTATCAAATGAGCTCATATTAAATATGATAATTGTATATCATTTAAAAATAATTAAAAGCATATTTTGTAATAGGTGTAATAATGAAAAAATTACGTTGGTTACGAAAATAATAAAAGTACAAAGCCTATATTACGCCAATCGGTTGACTGACAGTTGACAATTTTTTGTTTACACAGCCGTATGGCGTAATAACATGGCCGCTACTATTTCACGGTGTTTTATAACAGATTAAAAATACTGAAAACTTTGAATTGAATTTAAAAATTTGTTTTGTTATTTTATGAACTAAAACTTACATTTTCCGACTGCTTAATGCCTAAACTGTCTCAATAACATATTTATAGATTTTTTCTCGTATAGAGTAAAATACCCTATTGATCTGTCCGTCCGTCCGCTACGTCTATGCTATAAGACTTCTCCGACCGCAACCAAAAGTAGTCTAGACATGTATACATTTTGTCCGAAAAGTAATTAAATTCGATCAAATTTACATACATAGGATAACGGCACTGATATCTAGGCTTGTGGGTACACCACCACACTATCCCCGAACCACTGAAACTTTTGTAAGCCAGTCAAACATTACAACTGTTTTGGATCCCGAAACGAAATTAATCAGAAAAGAACAGCGGAAGAGTAAGAAAAACATATTTTCCACGTCCCTCCAAATCAAGTAGGACATAGAACAGTAGGTCGATTCTGTAAAATTCAAACAACAACTCGAATCTCACTTCGCATAAGGTTCAAAATGACCTTGATATATTTGACACTTTGAATCGGGTTCGAAGTGAGCGTCGAAGCTCGGGGAAATTACCTTACAGAATGTCACTTCTTACGTCATCTCATATTTTATTTGTCATAATCTCCCTGTCAATTTAGTTCAACTCGCTGACACGCTCGCAAGGGTAGCGCTTCTGTAAATTCGAAATATAAACCGAGTTTTTAGAATGCCAAGCAAGAAACTCACAGCGGATTCAGATTCGAAGTTTAGAATGAGGTCTTACAGAATCACACCCCAGGACTAGGCCAATAGGGACCTTTGCAACCAAGGGAAGCCATGCACCAAGGATTACAATTAACATTATTTAATGGATCCTAAAATGTGAGCTGTTACATTTGATTTCAATATGGTATGGCAAGAAGTCTCGATCGCACGGAAATTTGTTCTAAGTAATTTCTACTAGGGCCGAGCTCCGGATGTAACCTATGTAACATAATATTGCCTCTCCCATAAGATATGATGTGCAGATTGATCTGCATCTTATTCACAGTCCGATAAAGAACATTGACACAAAGGCGAGGCAACAAGCTTGCAATAAATATTTTAGCCTTATTGCCTTATTTTAAGCCTTAAGAGGCTTGTGGTTAGTCAGTTTCTCGTCAAAGAACTTAATTTTAGAATGATGTGCAACCCGAAATGTCGTACGACTAACCGCTACACTCCGTTGCCTCAACCCGTTGTAAAAAAAATCATCGAATATAACCTAATTTTACCTTTGGAAGTCGCAGTCAAAAAAGTCCCCTACAAACTAATATTACAAAATAGTTGTAACTCCTTGAACCGAAGGGTAACGACCTCTAATTACGGATGCATGCAGCACAGTAATGTTTTCAAACACAGCGACGTTTACGTAAACAGCAATGAATCATGCATGAACTAAGTAGGTATCAACTCTTGCGCATCCTAATAATAAGCTTTAGTGGCGCGAATTGCAAATACACGATTTTCAAATGTCAGAGGTGATCTTGTGGCGTGAATGCTTAGTCCTGGATTTGCTAACAGACTGCAAGTGTAATCTGGCGGTACGCTTTGAACAAAGTAGCCTTAACTTCTTTTGTACACTTTGAAGACCTACGGGCAATCATGTTGCAACGCATTGCCAACGCCCCACGTTTCCGCTCAATACCCATATCATACGAGAGGTCCTTGGGGTACCAGTATCCCAGATATTTAAATTTTGTTACCCACCTCGAAGGCTTTGAAGCCGAAGTGCTGAAGTATCACGGAAAGAGTGGATTGAGGTACTACTTATCCAGAATTCCAACTGATTTAGTCATGGTGCAACGTATAGACAGAATGTAATGTGAATAATGTGGGAAAGTTACGAGTGTGACGTATTGTATTAAAAAACTGAAGGTGATTGAAGAAGGTAAGAAGGTAGACAGGCGACATGATAAGGAACATAAAAGAAAATGGGCCAAGGACGTAACCGACTGGTGTACAAGATAAAAGCGAAGAAAGAAAGGGAGACAACGTGAAACGCGACATCAAAAGTATAGCAGGCATAATGTGGAGAAGGAAGGTACATGATCGCACTCTGTGGAATGTTTTAGGGCCTATGCTGGGAAGCAACATAATCTTCGCGAATCTATTATTATTAAAGTGGGTAAAACATACATCTGTGTTCTTCCTTCGTGGTAATCAGGACCGCTGTAAAATGTAAATCATTTTCTGGGGCTGAAAATACTCTTAAATATGTACAATTTTAACTATGAAACCAATTCCGATAGTGAAAAAGAAATATCTGCTGTTCCCTACGAAAATGCTCGACATCACGATCAAACTGTATGGGACAGTTATTTCTTTTTCCATATTTCATGGTTGGTCCCATAACAAAAGCTGTTCGTATGTATAAAAACATTCACCTTTTGAATTATGCACAGTGTACTCCACGTTAGCTTGAATTATTGTACTGGGCCTCAAGTCTGCTATTACAATAGTGTCAGAATGGTCTATCATTGATTTCATACTTGTTGATTTTGACAAGTTTGGTAATCTACTAATATAATGGCGTCATTATGAAAATCAATGATAGACCATTCTGACACGATTGTAATAGCAGACTTGAGGCCCAGGTTTCTAGAAGCCTATGTTCAGATATGATCTGACTAGGCATGCTCAATTATACCTACATGAAGAATCAGTGCATTGATCATGGTCATATGACCTGAAGATGGTACCTAGCTGGTGGTGACTGGATGCGGAAGGCAGAGGCCTGGTAATAACGGCGCGTCATGGAGGAGGCTCAAGTCCAACAGTGGACCTCTAGTAAGCTAAGTGATGATGATGATTGAGTAAGTATGTACATTATAAAAAACGAACCGACAGTATCATTATTTATAATAAGCATCATCACTGACATTGTTACTACACATATGAACTGGAATCATTATAGTTTTTGCTTTTCAACATCCCTTAATAACGATCATTTACATAATTTAGTTTTTTTAAAGGAAATTATTACGCTAATTCGGGGTCATTGACAAAATTGACCAATTTCGTGAAGTATCCATGTCATGCAGGCTTTTAAAGCAATATGGGTCTAAAAAACTTGCTCTATAAAAAGATTTTTTGTAGCATTCAGTACATAAAAATGTTGTTTATGTAACTTAGTGATACCTACCTAATTTAGAATTCACAAATAGAACTGCCAAGTCGTAGAATTGAAAATCTGGAAGTTAGCCGCGAAGCCGTGGAATACTGCTATGCATCTATTATCGAAATGCGTCAGGGTGTTCGGTTTAAAGACATTTATTTCTCAAAAAAAGAACATTACGGTTCACTTACATATTGAGAAATGCAAAGTAAATAATAAAAGTAGTTAGGTACAGTCTCTGTGACCACACACGGTTACACAAAGGAACAGAATTAAAAGATATACTAGGTGACAATTCGGTGTTAGTACTTCTTTCTAACGTATTCTTCTAGTGTTTTTTTATATTTAAACCAACTGTTACTATCAATCACATCTTCTGGTATTTCATTGTAAAGTTTTGCTCCCTCATATAGTATATTTTTCCAGCCATAGTTGGTTCTAGGTCTTCTTAATTCTATTTTGTCTCGTCGTCTTGCGTTATATGTGTAAGTTTTCTTTTTAAAGTTAAGTTGCGAGTGTGTGCCTTGTGTTATGATTTTATGTATTAAGATGCATGTTTTAAGTGTATAGAGTTGATTAATTATAAGTATTTTGGTATCATTGTAGATTTTAGTAGATGTAAGGTAGTGGTAGTTGTAGAGTGTTTTTATTGCTTTATTTTGTAGTATTTGTATATCCTGGATTACTGATTGTGTTACTACACCAATCGATCGATCATCGATCGATGCCATCGGTCGACATCGATCGACGTTGATCGATTGGTGTGGTAGCTTCGGCTGATCGACGAATACCGGTCGACTAACTAATCGATCGATTGCCAGTCGACGGCATCGGTCGACGTTGATCGATTAAATCCGGTTATAATCCATTACTAATAATAATCAAGCAGCTCGATCGACGTCGGCTAATCCATTATACCATCGATCGATGCCGTCGATCGAGGATCAATCGATTGGTCTGGTAGAAACTATCGATCGACGTCGCCTAATCCAATCTACCATCGATCGAGGCCTTCGATCGACGATCGATCGATTGGTCTGGTAACACCTTACGCATTTAGTAGTACTGTAAAGGTTGGCATGCTGGCCGAAACCACAAAGTATGTAAGGCTGCGTCGCGCCCGAGCAGAGAGACCACTCAGAACACTAGCCGCCATTTTTACCACGCACACATTGACGTTACGTTTATAGGCATTCTCAAGCAGTTTCAAGTAGACTTACGACCCGACTGTCACGTGTTGTCTAAATGAATAAATGAGAGACATTGACATTTCACGACAAACGAAAATTTTGTTATAAAAAATTGCAAAGAGTTCCAACCAGTGTCAATTTGGTTTGATTAAAAATAATTGTTTTTATTTATTAATTACGAATAATATTAATCACAAAATGACTTACCGATGGAAGGAAAAGTTTACTTAATTTTTTTACTTACGATTTTTGCGTTATCTAGGTCTATCTATATCTGTGGTGTCATCCATTCTGGTCACTCTACACATCCATCTCAACATTCTCATCTCCGCTACGTGCAATCTTTTTTCATCCATCTTCTTTATACTATAGGAATACTTCAATTAAAAAAGCTTTTCGCAAAAAAGACAACCGCCTTCAAAAACTAATGAAAAATAACTTTAGCACAGAACACACATTGACTTTAGTTTCGAAATTCAGTGGCTTTGTTCTGTTTGTTGTTTTGTATTGCCACCGACTTCCGAAACTAAAGTCAATGTGTGTTCTGTGCTAAAGTTATTTTTCACTTTTTAGTTTTTGAAGCCGGTTGTCTTTTTTGCAAAAACCTTTTTATTTTCCGCTTTTTAGTACCTCCTTCTCATCCAAATCTATTAAGAAGAGATTGAAAGTTAACTACTACAAAGATTGATGAAACTAAAACATCGTCTATGTAAAATTTTTGGGTATTTGTTGATTTTTCAAAAAGTGCTGAATCAATTTCGATAAAATTTATATAGGACCACCCCTGAAGCATACCCTATCCATAAAAAAAAGAATTTTCAAAATCGGTTTATGTTTGCCGGAGAAATCACGTAATAAATCGCGCACATACTTAATGCAAATTTAAGACTTATACGGTTTTCTCATGGATGCCATTGTCAGAACTGGACCAAATTAAAATGGGACCACACGGGAAGCACTAGCTTTCAAATAATAAAAGAATCATCAAAATCGGTTCACCCAGTACAATGAAATCAGGTAACAAACACAAAAAAAAAAAAAAAAATACAGACGAATTGATAACCTCCTCCTTTTTTTGAAGTCGGTTGAAAAGAACTTCACTTTATATTGCTCTGTAATAGAATAATAATATACGTGTGCCAATGAAGGAGTCACGCCAAGAACAAACCCTCTGACGTATAAAAACAGTACTATTCTAAGATTTGAACTAAAATTTTGTAGATACCTATCCTATGTTTGGAACGAACAATTCAAAAGTGCCTCGAAATGGTTTAATTAAAATAAATGCATTGTCTTTGACCGTGTAAAAAAAACATGATGTCTGTCAGTCAGTCTCGGACTGTATTTCATTATTATTTAAAATTGGTGTTAAAATATAGGTACTTAATAAAGCCAAAAATTACACGATCTTCCCATATTTTTTCGTTTAATTACATGCACTCCGTAAAGAATCTGTACGGATTCGGTACAGAAACGAAAACGCACCGATCCGCGGTGAGGAAGGCTACCTTTGCATGTATACAAACGAGTAGATACGCCTTAAGGAGTCACCTTATGACAAAAGCGCATCAAAATGCACCACCCAAACAAGGTTAAATGCAAAGCCAGGTCACAACATGCATGTGTGAAACCAGTTTGTACTGGATTGAACTGGTTTGTACTACTTAACTGAGGTGGACCGAGCGTGTGCGAATCAAATCGTACAAATACGAGTGTTGCGATTAAGGCTTGACCGTATCACTATTTCTTGGTTAGGCTTAGTAACCAAGTCCTAGCACTCAGTAGGAACAACTTGCGCATTGTAGCTAGAGCCACTAAAGGACATTGCTGCTTAAACAAGCACATGTACCACCTGGGGTTAAGTGCTACGCAAACCTGCAGACGCTGTAATGAGGCTGATGAAACGCCACTTCACCTTCTGGGGGAATGCGGAGCACTAATGCACAAGCGTAACAATCATCTGGGCAAATACCTGTTAAGCCCGGATGAACTAATGGAGATCGCCCCAAAGCAGATCCTGCAGTTTATCACAGCTGCAGGGTTTGGCGGCGATCTCTAAACAATACAAGCGGCGATCACAATAGACCAACTCTGGTCGCAGTGATATCACAGCCGCACAAAGCAAATAAAAAAAAAACAAAAACACTATTTCTTCACTAGGTTGAATTTCGTCAATCGCTCAGCCACTGCGCCAACCGTGTCGTCAATGCTCAGTCAGTGGGACAATAAAAGTCCGGTGTTTTTGTTTTTTACAAATTAAAATCGCAAAGAATACAACAAAAACAACAACAAGCTCAAGAGTTAAAACCCTTCCTTTACACTTTCACATAAGAACGCCATCAAAACTGGTTACATCCAGTTCATACCAGTTCAGAACTATACATAATATTGCACAGCGGCCTCGCTCGCCGTCTGTGTGAACTACAGATGCAGGTGGAATACATTATACGTATAGTTAAAAGTTATTGCCATTCGTACAGGTCAGGGACAAATCCCAGAGCATCCAGATGCGACGAATTATCAATATTTATCGGTCCGAGACAGAGTAACTATAGTTAGCAGGTTTTTTTGATTGCCTCATCCAAGTGTTTTTTTCAACCGACTTCAAAAAAGGAGGTTCTCAATTCGACTGAATGTTGTTTTTTTTTTGTGTATTTGTTACGCGATTTCTCCGGCAAATGTGAATCGATTTTGAAAATTCTTTTTCTTATGGATAGGATATGCTTCAGAGGTATAAATATCGAAATAACATCAGCACTTTTTGAAAAATTAACAAAATTCCAAAAAATCTACATAGACGTCGTTTTAGTTTCTTCAATCTTTGGAGTACCTCTGTTTTAACTGTGTTGCCGATTCTTAATGGATTTGTATGATAAGAAGGTACTATAAAGTGATAAATAAAAAGCTATTTTACAAAAAAGACAACCGCCTTCACAAAATCTAAAAAGTGATAAATAACTTTAGCACAGAACACACATGACTGTAGATTTGGAAGTCGGTGGCAATTAAAGACAACAAACAACAAAGCTACCGACTTCCAAATTTAAAGTCACGTGTGTTCTGTGCTAAAGTTATTTATCACTTTTTAGATTTTGTGAAGGCGGTTGTCTTTTTTGTAAAAAAGCTTTTTATTTTGTTTATAGTTGTCTTTAGCCCTCTTGCGGCAAAAACTTAACTAAGTGTTAGTTGCTTGTACGCTTTCTCGGTCAGCCTATTGTCAACGCGAGCCATAATTGAATTATTTTATGTTCCATCCAACGCCATGTTCGAAAATAAACGAGTGAGTGAGAACGCGATAACATCGCACGAAAATTGGCGCGCGTAGATTTCACAAAACATTTTCGAGAAAATACCTACGTGTTTTTGAAAAAGCCTTATTAAGATTTTGTTAAAAATGCTTGTAATTTAGAATCTCCATTCCATGTGCAAGGTTTCTATGACGCTGTTTTCTTTACTTTTTCAATGTATGAGTATATATGAACGGACAAAGTTAAGATACAATTTGTGCAAAAAAAAGTTGATTTTTGACTTCATAGAAACCTAGAAGCCGTGTGTTGCCGGTCGCGAATAGCACCACCCCATTTCTACTCGTGGGTGTCGTAGAAGGCGACAGAGGGATATTGACCAGAGGATGGGCAGCAGCGTCCTTCTGAGTACCATAACACCTACTGCGACCGTCAAAATGCATCGGCCGAGCATGGTGATTAAAGCTGAACCCCCTTTCGGAGAGACTTATGCTCAGCAGTGGGCGTCTAAAGGTTGACATGGTGATGATGATGAGACCCGTGTATTCAAATTATCTGGAGGAACATTTGATATAACGCCATAAGAATCATGTACGGGCGTTTGTATGGAATAGGGTCTTTTACTCTATACGAGAAAAAATCTACAAATATGTTATTGAGACAGTTTAGGCATAAAGCAGTCGGAAAATGTAAGTTTTAGTTCATAAAATAACAAAACAATTTTTTAAATTCAATTCAAAGTTTTCAGTATTTTTAATCTGTTATAAAACACCGTGAAATAGTAGCGGCCATGTTATTGCGCCGTACGGCTGTGTAAACAAAAGATTGTCAACTGTCAGTCAACCGATTGGCGTAATATAGGCTTTGTACTTTTATTATTTTCGTAACCAACGTAATTTTTTCATTATTACACCTATTACAAAATATACTTTTAATTATTTTGAAATGATATACAATTATCATATTTAATATGAGCTCATTTGATACCCTAAACGAAGTGACGTCATTTGCGCTGAGCAATATGGCGTCTAGTAAGAGGCGTTTTCGCCAAACTACGCGCGAAATTTGAAAATTTAAAATTTTGATGCATTTTTATGGCACTTATCGATTGAATAAAAATTTTGTGTTTTTTTTTGGTGGCATATTAGTACTACAGAATTTCATTGAGACACTTTTCAAAAATGGGTGTAATACCCTATTATGACGGGTTGATCGCTCTTAATGGCAAAACAGAGGACCTAATAAATGTTCTAACATCTCAGCCGTCTCAACCCACGTAGTATGATCAATGTTATGGGATGAAATAAATATTTTTGTAATTTGTTTTTTGGATTTTTTATATCTCATACACTGTGTAACTCCACCTATGTTTACAAATTAAGTTTCTGATTCAATTTTTAATTCTAACACTAGGTAAAATTATATTAGTGAATACATAATGTCGCTTGTTATGGCGTTGTATGGGAGGACTTTGTTCAGCAGTGGACGTCTTCCGGTTGACGATGATGATACAAAATAGCCTAGTGTTGACAAATAACCCTGGCTTGTGCAAGAGGGCCAAAGGGTAATGAATTGTATTAGTTTGGGGCCCTCTTAAATAAGAAAGTGTTCTACAGTGCGGCTACGATAAAACTACACCTTCTTCTTACTTTTTGTCATTTAAAGAAATTATTTTTTTCGAAGGTCGTTCACCTTATCGCGCGACGTTCGCGCGTTCGCAGTACGAACTGGATCATACCGGTTTAATATATTAGGTCCTTACATATGAAATTGCCGATACTTAATACTGGCAACTTTGAAATCAAATATTTTGTGTTTGATTAGGAATTCCAAATTCAAAATTATTTCAAAATAAAGACTAAAGAATATTGTTTTAAAATTCGTGTTTCATTTGTTTTATCGTCATTTGTTTGGGCTTGAAAATTGCTATTGCAACAACAATGGAGAAATTAAAAATTCGCGATATTTACGAATATGAGTTCTACCGTGGCACCAGTGCAGCAGAAACGGCTCGAAGGATTAACGACGTGTACGGGCCAAGCACCGCTAACGAACGAACGGTGCGTTTTTGGTTTCAACGTTTCCGTTCTGGAAATTTTGATTTACAAAATGAGCCTCGTGGACGACCGGCTACTCAAGTGAATAATGAAGAATTAAAGGCGATAGTTGAAGCGGATCCATCTCAAACCACTTCTGAATTAGCAGCAGCCTTTGGAGTAAGTAACAAAACAATCACTATCCATTTGCGTCAAATTGGAAAAGTAAAAAAGCTCGAAAAGTGGGTACCGTACGAATTGACTGAAACACACCAACAAACACGCGTCGGTTGCTGCGCTTCCTTGCTCAATCGTCACAATAATCAGGGAAATTTAAATCGTATTGTCACTTGTGATGAGAAGTGGATCGTGTACGACAATCGCAAGCGATCATCACAATGGCTTAACCCTGGAAAACCGGCAAAACCTTGCCCCAAGCGAAAACTGACCAAAAAGAAGATTCTAGTTAGTGTTTGGTGGTCCTGTGCTGGTGTCATCCACTACAGCTTCATGAGATCAGGCCAAACAATTACTGCAGACATGTATTGTCAACAGTTGCAAACAATGATGGAAAAGCTCACCATTAAACAACCGAGATTGGTCAATTGCTCTAGCCCATTGCTCCTTCAGGATAACGCTCGACCACATACTGCACATCAGACGGTCGCCAAGTTAGAGGAGCTGCGACTGGAAACTCTGCGTCACCCACCATACTCTGCAGATCTTGCCCCAAACGATTACCATTTATTCCGAAATTTGGACAACTTTTTACAAGGAAAAAAAAATCAATTCTGATGAGGCAGTTTAAACAGCCTTCAAGCAGTTCATCGATTCTCGCTCCCAGGATTTTTTTACCAAAGGGATCAATGAGCTCCCGATAAAATGGCGAAAGTGTATCGATAACAATGGTACATACTTCGATTGACTAAATATATAATTTCTTTTAAAAATGTTATTTTTAATTTTTTGATACCGAGCGGCAATTTCATATGTAAAGACCTAATAGTATTTGTTTATAAATACTGGCTAGTCTAAATACCAGACAGATTTGAAATACGAAACACGGAAATGGAGAACATTTTTGTAGTACAGTAGTCGAGACAGTCTGGAGACGCACTCAGCCCAGTGTTAGACCTAATTATTGTCATAGACAAAAAGTGCGAGCCGGCGAACTCGTATATGATGGGTTCCGTATTACCGTACAATATTTAACACTACCTATACCCTGTTCACAATAAGATTAGACATAAACACAAACCTTTTTTACAGTCCCTCCAACCGATTTTGACTTCTATTCCGTAGGCTTAAGGATGACATTAGAGGCAAAAAAAAGTGGTTACAATACAACTGTTTACTGCAGTTGCTATTTGTCATGCTACCAACGCAATAGAAGTCAAAATCGGTTAAACGGACTGTAAAAAAGGTTTGAGTAAATGTGTAATCTTATTGTGAACAGGGTATACATTATAATAAATTTCTTGGGTTCTTCAAGTTTACTTACTTTCTTCCTTTGTTCTTATTTCTTAAAAAAAAAGAACGTTGCCCCGCTCTAGTAATTTCTCCTGTGTCATGCCGAAACAGAGAGACCCGGAACAACGGCTATCTGTAGGCCATACAAATATTTGTTTCGTGCGGGAATCGAACCTGCGACACGCAGCGCAGCAGACAATCGCTCAAACACTGCCCCCCCCTACTCAGTACCATTCTGTCATACTAATGTCATACTTCATCACTACATTTTATAAATGTTAGTCCTCTTCGTTGCAGTGGTGTGCTTTCCATTAAAGCCGAAAAGCCTGGCTTGCAATACAAAAAAATCACAAAAAGATTTCCAATTTATTGGGTTTTGGAACCAAGTTCCTTAGCGCGCGTTGCGAAAGGGGGCTAGACGGAAAAAATTAAGACCAAAAGTTGTAACAACACTTTTTGCTATAGTTGTAAGCCGTGCGGCGTGCGCGTGTTTCTCTGTCTGTCTCTCTCTCTCTCTCTCTCTCTCTCATAGAAAGCAAGTCAGTTATTAATTGTAAATAATAATAAGTAAATAATTATAAATAACAATAATAAATAATAATAAATTATTGTTTACTAATTAATCGAAAGGAACTTCGTTCCATCCGGGTGTCCCTTGACACCTCTTAAGTTTTTTTTATTCTTAAATCTGTCGGGCTTGCCCTAATTTTGCCCCCTAGGCACGCCGATGCCTCGTTGCACTTTATTTGTGTTCGTTCGGGATAATCTCAGAAACTACTGAGCTGGTTTTCATATGGTGTTCATGAATAAAAGGAGGAATTACGTATTTGGAAACATAAATGATTATTAAAAAAAAGGGTTCTGTAAATAAATTACACGGGCGTACCTAATCGCGGGCAATAGCTATATTCCTGTCCATTGGGTTATTAGATTTTTGACAGCTGCCTTAGAACGTAACTATTCCCGATTACCTAAAAGTTAACTTTAAAATACGCTATAAAATAAATATATAAACTGCCTTCCATTAATGGATTATCTTATTTATGACTCCTTACAGACATTATAATATACAGTAAACGTATCAGTTTTTACAAAAAACGCATATGCGCATGAAATATGGTTACAGTCTATCGTACATAATGATGGGATCTATTTGTTTCAAATGAATAAATCGAAAATAATAATAATTTTATATTTATGCAATCCTGAAAACCTCCCTATATATTTAAAAAAAAATCCAATGGATTTATATTGCGGGTTTAAACATTGAAAATTAAACAACCAAATAATTATTATTTTAAGGTTAATTTTACATAGTTATTATAAATAAATAAATAAATTATTCGTCGTCTTCCGACATGGAACTTAGGCCGACCTAGATGACGAGTCTTTATCTAAATTTATCACGATTATTTCTTGCTTGCTTCACAAAATCGGTAATCGATACTATATACAATTAAAGTGTAATAATCGAAACGTTACGTAGCTGCAATCACTAGTTGTCAAAACCACCACCTGTAAAATAACGCTTAGTGGACAGAGAGTAGTTGCTAATATTATAAAGAGCTAAAGTTCGTTTGTTTTTAAACCAGTGGACAGAGAGTAGTTACTAATATTATAAAGAGCTAAAGTTCGTTTGTTTTTAAACAAGTGGACAGAGAGTAATTACTAATATTATAAAGAGCTAAAGTTCGTTTGTTTTTAAACCAGTGGACAGAGAGTAGTTACTAATATTATAAAGAGCTAAAGTTCATTTGTTTTAAGCCAGTGGACAGAGAGTAGTTACTAATATTATAAAGAGCTAAAGTTCATTTGTTTTAAACCAGTGGACAGAGAGTAGTTACTAATATTATAAAGAGCTAAAGTTCGTTTGTTTTTAAACAAGTGGACAGAGAGTAATTACTAATATTATAAAGAGCTAAAGTTCGTTTGTTTTTAAACCAGTGGACAGAGAGTAATTACTAATATTATAAAGAGCTAAAGTTCGTTTGATTTTAAACCAGTGGACAGAGAGTAATTACTAATATTATAAAGAGTTAAAGCTCGTTTGTTTTTAAACCAGTGGACAGAGAGTAGTTACTAATATTATAAAGAGCTAAAGTTCGTTTGTTTTTAAACCAGTGGACAGAGTGTAGTTACTAATATTATAAAGAGCTAAAGTTCGTTAATTTTTTGTTTATAAGAGGATATCTCCGAAAGCAATTGTCTGATGACAACAAAAATATTTTACTGATAGAAAGCTCGGTTAGCTGCGTTAGCTACGTTTTGTCAACATCATCATGTCAACCTTTACACGCCCAATGCTGGGCATAGATCTCCCCAAAGGAGGGGTGCAGCCGTAATCGCCATGCTTGGCCGATGCATGTTGACGATCGCAGTAGGTGTTATGGTACACAACAACACAACACGCTGTTGCTCATCCTCTGGTTAATATCCCTCTTTTCCCTTCTACTACACTCACGGATAGAAGGGTCGTGCACAAATATTTAAAGACCAAAATTAGCCAAATCGGTCCAGCCGTTCTCGAGTTTTAGCGAGACTAACGAACAGCGATTCATTTTTATTATATAGATAGATATAGTACTCGTATATATTTAGCATTATAAAGAGGAAAGATTTGTATTTTTGTATGTTTGTAACGAATTAACTCAAAAAATACTGGTCCAATTTTAAAAAATAATTTCACCAAACGAAAGCTACATTATCCCTGAGTAACATAGGCTATTGTACATAATAAAAAAAAAATAGGGGGTTCAGAAAACTCACGCGAGCGAAGTCGAGGGCAAAGTGCTAGTAATCTATAAAAGGAATACGATCAAAGACGTCATTTGTTTTCCTACACATAGTCTAGACTAGACAATGATGTAAGAATCTAAAAACTTTTGTTTCCTATTTGTTTAGATCAGCAGTGCTATTCTGTTACAATCTCCCTCGGTGAACACTAAGGTGAAGTGAACTGTCATCCGTCTGTTTGCTTTGTCAATCTCTAGCTTCGCGACGGATGACAGCTAGACATACTGAAGGACGTCTTATCATTTCACTCATCATGTCAACCTTTAGTCACTCACTGCTGGGTATAGGTATCTCCCCAAGGGAGGGTTCAGCCGTAATCACCATGCTTGGCCGATGCATGTTGGCCAACGCAGTAGATGTTATGGTACTCAGAAGGACGCTGCTGCCCATCCTCTGGTCAATATCCCTCTGTCGCCTTCTACGACACTCACGGGTAGAAATGAGGTGGTGCTATTCGCGACCGGCAACACACGGCTAAATCATTCCACTATCATAATATTATTATGTATACCTTCCACAACATAAACAAAACATTAAAAGCGTAGAAAGCGGCACTAACTGGTTTGAACCGGTTATTTTACAGGATGAAGTGATAAAAATGATTTGACGTTTTAATACGGTTGTTTAATTAGTTTGTTTTTTTTTAATACTTCTACAATTTTAGTAACCAACCTTTTTTTGAAAAACACATATAAGATTTATTAGTCGGCAAAAATGAATGGTTCTATGAATTTAATATATATATTTCTTGTACATACTTTGGCGCATGATCGCGTTTAGAAACGAGCAAAAAATTCGCAGACAGCGCCGGTGCAACATATAGCTACCTACAAAGATACCGATACAAACTGGATTAGACCGGTTTAAATATAGCCTAGAGCTTGGAACGCTGACAAAAAAATCTTTAGAAACCGAAGTTTTGATTGTAGATTATAATGTACACTAACTTTTGCCCGCGACTTCGACCGCGGCGTGAAAGTCGGTCATCGCGCATGCGCATTTTAATACCAAATTTCATCATAATCGGTTCAGCCGTTTCGTCGTGTAAGCGTAACAGAGTTACCTTCGCATTAATAATATACTAGCTTTTGCCCGCGACTTCGTCCGCGTGAATGTCGGTTATCGCGGATGCAGACAAGTCGCGGATTAAAAAGGGGGACTACATTTCTTGTCACCAAAATTTATATTTGTCATCAAGTTGTATCACCTAATAAATAGATCTATCGCCACGAAATATTTTCGTTCTCAGATAAACAAAAAGTGTTTCCGGGCATGAATTATCAAATTAATGTTAATATGTGTAAAATAAGAGATGGATTACCAATAAAATTGTAGTGCATTAGATGAATATAAACTTCGTTTTTATAATAATAGTTTTATTACTTAAATAATAGCTTTGTGCTCAGAATGGTAGATCTGTCACCAAATAAATCTTAGGACCCTTAAGTCCCCCCTGGGGCGGATCCGACATGGTTAGGTTAGGTTAGAAGTGTGACCCCCTACGCCAGAACCAAATCGCTTTTTACAGTCAAACTCATATGTTTCTACAATATTTTGGTTAAATGTTGGTGATCATTTACTATTTTTGGAGGTCATTTACATTTATTTGGTACTAGACTAGGGCGCCTTCAAATTAGTCTCGCGCTGATCTCCATGATTTGAGTTGATTTACTGTGGAATTGAATTTATATTGTTTGGTGACTACATTTTGGTGACAAATTTACTATTTTGGGGGCAAACCCTATTATTTAAGAAACACAAAACTAATTAAATTGGCGATAGCTTAAATGGTACCCATTAAAAAGTAGCCTATGTCCTTCCCTGGGGTACAAGCTATCTTTATTCATAAAAATCGGTTTGGCTGTTTCATCGTAAAAGCGTAACAGACCGAGTTACTTTCGCATTAATAAAGGTGTGTCCAAACACAGCGCGGCAAACGTGCGCGGCGTGCCGCTCTATGATTGGACACAACCGCGCGCGGACGTCGCGAGCTAGCTGCCGCGCGCGAACGATGTTACTGTTGGTTCGTCGGTAATTGTGTGTGGACGTATTTTAATTTAATTTAACAAGCAATACGGATAACAAAGCAGCTAATCGCTTAATCGAAATATATGACTCCTTTAGTACAGTAAGCAGAGCTACAACACACGCACCCGTTTTTATTGTGGTCTGAACGCGGGATAAATAGCGCGCACGGCGTGTCTCGGATATGCCGTTGTGCTGGCAAACATTTCTGGATATGTCTAAACTAGTCGCGCGGCAAAGGGAATTGCTCAGTTTGTTAGGGTGATTTGGCTAAGTGTGGACAAGCCCTTTATTAATAAATGACTTGCATTTTAATAACTACTTATCTATAGGAATGCAAATATTACTATTAAGTTGTAGCCAGATGCAAGAATATGATTCAACTGGCATGTGAAAAATTGAAACCTTTCCGGGTAAAATCTTTGTAAGTATCATATTCTTTTCTATAATATATTGTTTGCCAGTAGTATTTTGATATAATCTGATTATTTACACATTATAGGGTTGTAATAAGGTGGTTAAAATAAAACTATTAGTTTTTATTTTGACTTAAAACCCCTATCCAGTACAAAAGTATTGACGCAATGTATTTGATTCATTGCTGAATTCATTTTGCATAATATTGGCATCAGATGCTGTTGCTGGATAAGGGCCTAATACATCTATAATGTATCCATCAGAGCATACCATTAAGAATGGCTTCATACATGAGGTTTCTATACTTGTGCAAGGAGTAAGTATTTTTCTGATATAAATAGTTTGAACTCTTTGGAACATTTATATATGTACCATCAATTATAATTATTGGATTTCTGCTATTTTCACCAAACAAACCATTAGGCATAATCAGATTTCGCTCGGCTATTTCTTCCCTTGTAATATGATCTATACCAAAGTTAACAGGTACAAAATCTTGATTTAGTATATCCTGAGCTTTGCTCATTCATGTTAATAGAGTTGAGCGTGCAATGTTCAATAATGTAGAAATCCTTTCATCGCTGTCGCCAGTTCTAAGTTTTATTAAATAAGCTGTGAGTGCTAATGAACCATTGCGCATCTCGGATAATCTAGGCAACTATGCCTTCAGAGTTATAAATTGGTCTTTGGACAGCTCTATCCAATAATGGACTAGGTCATCTTCAATTCCTTCAATATTTTGGAAATCAAATGTTAGATTTCTTTCTTTTACAAATGATGCAAAATCTTGAATGTGTTCGACAGTCAATAAGTTACAAGGATGTAAGAAAGTTGTTAGGAGTTCATTCCTGTTATTTTGAAGCAAATGAAATATGCATATTCTGTAGCTTTTAGGGACATAAAAATTAAAATCTGTGAATAACTTCACCCTTAGCCATGTTGGTACCTACTATGAGTAATGTAGCTTCCAATATGAGATCTGGTACGCCGTGTATAACATCCACAATTACCACATAGTTCTCTGCGATGACCGCTTGATGTGCTTGGTATTGGTACATTTTATATAAATAAAATATCGAATAATAGTATTTTTCATTGCTGTCAGATGTCATTTCACTTTACGTTAGGGATGTTAGATATGAATCGATTCAGTAGGAGTTGCCAGGAAAAAAATATCGGTAAATAATAGATATAAATCTTACCCGTTATTCCAACCTAAAAAAAAGGTTGGCATAACGGGTAAGATTTTGTTGGTGGTCGGGGGACCGCCGTTAGTAAAGAATTCGAAAAAATCGAAGTTCTTTACGTACGTATCTGTACAAAAAAAAATATAAAATAATATTTCAAATATACTATATATATCCTGCCTGCTCGTGTGCTCATTTGTTTGTAGTAAGCTCGATACACCCACACATAGATACACGCATTTAGTTACGTGACGATTTCTACTAATTCGCACTACCCCTAAGCCCCCCCCTAAGCCGCGTAAGGAACTTCGTTCCAAAAATATGTTATAACACTAATAACGTTTTTGATTGTTTTATTTTAAAACTATGTAAATGAGTATATTATTCTTCTCATAAAGTATTGATCGGTACTCGTTTTGTAGACAAACGATTTTTTTATTACCATAATCGATTATAATCGATTACTGAACGATGTTTTATTCCCGTGCTGGTAACACTGCATCAAACACATGGCTATGGTTTTTAACTGGTGGAGACTATTTAAATACTCTTTATTTCGACTTTTTGTACGTGTAGCTGGCTACGATGTGATGTGCAAGAATATTTATTTAAGAATTTATAACATTGTTTAGTAAAAATAGTTTTTACCGGGCATCTTGTCCACGTTTAGCCGAAACTGGTGATTCCCTTTGTGTCCTGCGATTGCCGCGCGTAGCTGCCGCGCTGTGTTTGGACACACCTTAATATTAAGTATGGAGTCGTGAAATTAAACAGTCGCTAATTACAGGCCAACAAACATAAAGCCCGTCACAGACGTAGATAGCTACGTCTGTGACGGGCTATATATTATAGAATATATATTAATATACGTCAGACGTAGCTATAATATATATGTTAATATACGTCAGACGTACCTAGCTATAATCAAGGCATATTACGATCAGCTATAATATATATTTTTACTACGTCACCAACATTATGTGGACAGATATAGCAAGGCATCTTAATATAAATTTCAAAAATGTGAAACAAACAACGATCGTAGACGTACATAATAAGGGCGAAAATATATTATTATATTATAGCTTCCGTGTGTGGTGTAGTGGCTAGCTATAATATATATTATAGCTACGTATGTGACGGGCTTAATAATTTAGAAAAAAAACTTCTGAAACTATATTATTCTACACGTTTGCATAATTGTAACATAACGATGTCCGTGCCTGTACTTCCCTAAAATGTTTTTGTTTTCAAGGTAGTTCTCTTACTAATCGCTGACCAATGATGCTTAAACACGTCCATAGTTATATCTCAATGTCTCAATGTTTCAAGTTTATTATTTACTCGTCAAAATGTAATTTTCATATACGGCAAGCGTTACTCAACACAAATATTTTATGTGGTGTACATGTATGGAGTTATTATCATAAGACTAATGCGCCGCGGGTAGATAATTATATTTATAAAGCTAAAAGGAGAGTTATGATTTTAGCAGTCTATGTATTATGTATGTTGACTTGTCAAGACAAGACAAGTGTGTGACATGTTCTATCGAGTGATTCTGTTGTTGGTATGTGTTGGATAATAGTACATGTAGGTGGTGGAATGGGTTTCATACCAAATGTACAATTAACATTCAAATCGCAATAAAAATCAGGGGACTACCATGTTGACAAGAATGAGACAAAGGACAATGCCAGAAACTCTATAGAACTTTGCCCCACTCAATAAAAGTCATGTGCAATATGTAGCATCTTACTGTTTATTTATTGCTGATAACTAAACATTAGTCTTAGTGACTGTAGAACTTGCTGTTTCCGTTTAAATCTAAAAACAATAATGACATTGATTATAGGTTAAATTGTATTTTAGGTAAAATGAGTTTGTATTTTGTGGGCAGGTATTTCGTAATCCGCAAGTTCTAAAGAAAAACAATTTACTATAGAAAGGTTCTATATTCATTACAATTATTTTCATTAAATTACTTTTTCTGTACATGGGTGGGGCAGGATCTGGTATTGTCATTTTATTTACGGCTACTTTCCGGGGCACGCTAAGCCGATGCTAGGTGCCACTGTAAGCAGAGCACGCGGGAGATCTTTCTCAAGGAAGAGTTTTGGCCGGAAGATGTTGTATTTCGGTGATTCCAAGAAAGGCTACGCGACACCATACAGCGCAACACGACGCCGTCACTTCGTGTACAATAGTTTAATTATATATTTTTTTGGTTTTTTATAAGTATATATGATAGTCTGTAAGGTATATATGTTATGGGTCTTTGATACCCGAATTAAATGATTTATTATTATTGTTAAAGAAACGAAAATAAAATGGCGGTCAAGCAAAGTGAGAGGGCAGAATAAACGCCGCTATTTCTAATGAGCAATACCATACCTGAATCTCTATACAGATGTAAAACATTTAAAAGAAATATTTCGGAGCTCAATCATTTCCAAATAAAGAAGAGAATTTTAATGCGATTCAACTTTTCAGTTGCGCAAGTATTTGCCAAACCGAAAATAACTTCGACATTGGAACTGTGACAAAAATGCAAAGATAATCTAGACAAAAATTTTATTGTGTCTGAGATTGGAGCTTTATATTATTCTGATATGTACTTAATAACCTTCTTTAAAGGCTTAGTGGTACCTAGTAAGTAATAGAGCGTTTTGTCACAGTATACATAAGTATTAGTACTACCGTACAGTAGCAACACAATACGCTCCGCCCCCCTCCGATACACTATTCCTCACCTCTTCTCGCGTGGAACGTGCTCTCAGAACTACTTTTAGTTCGAGCGGCGTGTAAACACGCACACACACGCACATATTTGTACGGTCTGTTATTTTGGTAGTAGTGTAGGCAATTATATCGTTTCGTTTATATGGAGTGTCGTGGGTGTGGTTTTGTGAAGGAGCTCTGTACACATCGGGACTTACAGCTTAGTACGACCGTTGTTCCAAGTGCGTACGATTTGGCTACGTTTGAGATCACTGAGTCTGGTTCAGTACCTAAGACCCAACTGACTCCAAACTTAGCCCCAGTAATTATCCTAGCCCTATATATATATAAGCGTCGAAGCAATGAAGCTCGACGAGTCCCAGAGAAATGATTCAGCTGTCTCGGATCCCGCAACGAAATTAATCAGAAAAGAACAGCGAAGGAGTAAGAAAATAAAAAAATATTTCCACTCCCCTCTATTTCAAGCAGGAGTCCACAGAACAAGGTCAATAGGCACAAAGGGACGTTTACAACTGGTGACAAGCATCACGGAATACAATAAACCTAATTAATGGGTCCTAAATTCTGTGCTGTTACATTTGATTCCAATAATAGGTACGGCTGAAACGCGTGCTCGCACGGTTTATTCTAGTTTTTACAAAGTCCGGCAGGATCCAAAACAGCATCCCGCAACGAAATTAATCAGAAAAGAACAGCTTAGGAGTGAGGACGGATTGTATACAATCCAGTGACATAAAAAGTTTTTTCAAAAAAAAAGGACACCGCCTTCAAAAACTAAAAAGTGATAAATAACTTTAGCACAGAACACACATTACTTTACTTTCGGAAGTCGGTGGCAATACAAAACAACAAACTCAAAGCCGCCGCCACCGACTTCCGAAAGTAAAGTAATGTGTGTTCTGTGCTAAAGTTATTTATCACTAATTAGTTTTTGAAGGCGGTGTTCTTTTTAAAAAAAAAAAAAAATATTTTTCGCTTTTTAGTGTTGCCTTAACATCCAAATTCATTAAGAAACGGCATCACACTTAAAAGAGATTGTAAATCCCCAAAGATTGAAGAAACTAAAACGTCGTCTAAGTATTTTTTTTTCGGAATTTGTTGATTTTCTCAAAAAGGGCTAGATCAATTTTGGTAAATTTTATATGGGAAAAAAAAATACAAACATTGGAATTGATAACCTCCTCCTTTTTGAAGTTGGTTAAAAAAGCATAGCAAAGACATCTAAAACCATGAAAATAGTATCAAAAAACTCACCATGTTCCCTTTCATAGTGTTTCCGGAATTGTTCCAAAGCAGGATCGTACTTCACTTCATCAGGGAGCCCAAGCCATAGCTGAACAGCTCCATCAGTTAGATCGGTAGACACCAGCGAATATTGACTCCGGGACAGCTCCTCAACAGGCCTGGGGGCACGCCACGACTTTACACTCTTCACAATTTTGTTCATATTGGATTATTTTAACATGACTAATTTAAATAGTTATTTCGACACTGTAATTTTGGGGTTATGTTCAGAAATTGTTGTGTTATCTTTGACAAGTTGGGTAGGTACTTTTTTGAGGTTGAATTTTTGGCAATTGTGTTTTAGTAGACTGCCTGGTATGTAAACTTTTTGGGTTTAAGTACGCGTGTTTGCTCTTGCTTCTATTGAATGGCCAAGTTCAAGATGTCCCTGAGTCCACTTAGGGATTTTATGCACTATTAACACAGCTGGTTAAGCTGGTCATTATCTATGGTTTTATCTATTTAAGACATTTGTGAGTGGTCCCTAAGTGTGTTTTTTTCTGTTCACATAATAGCCTAAGTCCAGTGATTCCAGTTCAAAAAATCCTTAAGTTTCAAAAGTCCCTTAGTCCATGACTTTTTACTGTAATGTCACTAAGTTGTCAGAAAAGATCATTTTTCTAAATAATTTGCTTAACGAACTAACTTTTTGGTGTTTTTAATAAGTTCTACTTGTGTTTTCATTATAACGAAGATAAATTTGCAACTGTTAAACTTACAACAACAACAACAACTACTTATTGTAAAAATTAATAGTACAGCCGTTTTAGTTTTTTTATTAATAATTTTAGTTTGTAAGGAGAACAGTGGAAAGGTAATCTACTGTAATAGTGTCAATTTAATAATAATTTTATTTTCGGTTAAAACAATATTTTGTATAATATTTTTTTTTGTAAAATGCCCCCTAAGTCCAAGGTATTATCTATTAAAATCCCTAAGTCCAGTCAAAAGTCCCTAAGCCCAGCTTAAAAATCCCTAAGTCTAAGGGAAGGGGGTTGGTCTAAGGGACTTAGGCTAAACCATTTATATCGATTTACTCTATTATTTCTCATTGAATTTAAATCCTACATCGTTCATATTAAAGAGATATAAAAGTTATTTTTTTTTACAAATTTTCGCGATAAAAAGTATTTCGGTGTCGTTTCAAAGTCAAATTGAAACTTTACTGGCGCCATTTCTTTAACCTAAGAAAAAGGACTTAGGGACATCTTAAACTTGGCCATTCTATTTGCTCTTATGCTCAAGAGATCTAATTAACAATAGGTACTGGTGCCATAAGGTAATTGAAACAAACTTTAAGTCCAAAATCTTAAAAGGACCTTTTAAGCTACAATACTAAATACTCTTTATTGTCTACCTAGCCTTTTTCCTACCATGTTGAGTTTGGCTTCTAGTCCAACTGGATGCAGTTAAGCTTCAATTTTTTTTAATGGAATCCTGGCCCCATAACCCAGTTTCTGGGAAGGTAACACAATACCTCTGTCTACTTTATGGGTAGTCTTTCTACTGTTAAAGATTTACGTGCTTTCTGAGTAACAGAGGAGTGATGCTATTTAATGGATGGTTACCCATCCACGGACAGACCGCGGTAAGCGTAGCTTAACCATTACCAATTGATCTGTTTAGTTTTTATGTAGCCACGAATCCCTAAAACTATATACTCCACATTAGCTACTTATATATTAATTGGTATTCTAATTCTGTAATCTGCTTTTATCTGACATTTCCTGTTATTGTTTAATAGTTTTCTTTATAGGAACGAAGTTCTCTAACGCGGTTTACAGGTAGTACGAAATAGTAAAAGTCGTCACGTAACGAAATGCGTGTGTGTATGTGTGCGTGTGTCGAGCCGTGGCTGCTGCGCGCACTCGCCTGCTCGTGATATAATTATTATTATATACTAGCGACCCGCCCCGGCTTCGCACGGGTGCAATGCTGATACTAAATTAAATACACTACAGAAAAACTATGAACGTTGTATATAAAAACATAGCGGCCCGCTCCGACTTTGCACGGGCATAAAATATATATGCCTATGTCACTCAATGAAAACATGATTAAAATCGATCCAGTATTTTTGATTCATTCATTACTGCCCTTGGCCTGCACGCATTAAATTTGGAGTATTCTAGACTTATGTATGATTACCTGCCTATGAACAAATTGCCATATTATTGGTACCTATGTGCCGCAGTAAAAAACATCTAAATACTTACCATTTAGACACAAATGATAATCATAAATCATAAAAAACAAAAGATATTTATTCTATTCTTTTCTTTTTTTTTACTGAAATAACTTAAACTACGATTTTAATGAAATCAACTTAAAATACGATTTTAATTAAATTAAAAACACCTAAAAAATAATTTGCCATGCGTGTGACTAAAAACAAAAGATAATCTACAATCATGAAGAACAAAAGATAGCTATATTCTATTAAGTTTTTTTTCTGAACTTACTTAAGATTTTTGAAAATAATTTCCTTATTATTAAATTAATTGATTATTATTTATCGTAACTTATAATTATTAACTGATACGTTGTCGCGCTGAAAAGCACGTTTTTATCAAGTACTGTTATTTTCCTCGCTAGAGAGCTCCGATAATAAACGCGTCCGATTGCTGCTAAATTCAAAGTGCTACAGGGAGAACCGCGTTTATTTTTTTTTTTTTTTTTTTTTTTTCGGATTTGCATCTCGCAGGTCAACCTAGGAGGTTGTCGGCTGCTTAACCGGACTTTCCTGTGGTGCCTTAAAAATTATTATTTTTAGGGCCTCCAGCCAGGGCTATGAGAACCACGGCCTCCGACGCGCTATTTATAGGCATGCCTCCCCGCACTGCCCCGTCCGACCGGTACCGCCCGCCGCAAACGCAAATATTAAATTTGTAATATCTCCGAAAATATTTGTTTAATTTACATGCTGTAAGGAACCATATTGATCTATATTAATTGCACACTGTATTTAAGGTACTTAATTCGATTAGGATTAATGCCGTATTGCTTAAAATAGCTTCGTAAATAAGCCATTTTTTCACGTAAAAAGTAAACAATAAACATTGTTAATGTGGGTTATCCCTAAAAGATAAACATATACCATCGCGGACTTTTTTGTAGACCTTTTTATGGTGTACAATACTGTAGTACATTAATTTGATCTAACTCGTAGGGTTTAGGCAGCGTTTTTGCTAAATTGCTAAATAAGCCCAAAAAAATAGGTTAATTTACGACATCACGTTAGAAACCTCTAAAATTAGCAATGTTGCCTTAGTATATGATGCATGTATTATACATATAAACCTTCCTCTTGAATCACTCTATCTATTGGAAAAAACCGCATCAAAATCCTTTGCGTAGTTTTAAAGATTTAAGCGCACATAGGGATATAGGGACAGAAAAGGCGACTTTGTTTTATACTATGTAGTGATTTTTCTTTTCTGTACAGACACGAACTTCGTTCCTAACGGGGGTCCCCCGACCGCACAAGGTTTTTTTTAATTTTTTTTAATAATGTTTACACCATCAAGTGGTAGGCCTTAGAGATCACACTATATTTAACTGTAAGTAATACGTTTTGTACAAATAAATTGAATTAAAATGAACTTTTTCGAACAAAAATCGGTTCATTAATTTCCAAGGTTTTGAACTTAAAGTTTGTATGAGATAACGTGCGGCGTAACCGAATCTAAACACGCACGTATTTTCGTGTTGTTTTCATACAATGCGCTTGAAGTAAAAGTTATACAGATCGAATGGTCAAGGTTAAGCTATGCTTGCCGCGGTCAGTCTGTGGATGGGTGAGCATTCATTTCATACCGAGTTCTGAGTTCCGAGTTTAGTATTGGTCAGATTCGGAAAATTATTTCGCGAAGCTACCATATCTCTTGTCGCTATCGGCTTTAATCGTGCGAAGAAGCTAGCATAATCTATACAAATAAATAAAATTAAAGTGTCTGTTTGTAGTGTCCAAATAATAGCTTTATACTAAATGCATATGAACGTAAGTATGGTACCTATCCCAAAAAAACTATTTTTAAAATTTTTGTCTGTCTGTCTGTCTGTCTTTCTGTCTGTTTGTTCCGGCTAATCTCTGAAACGGTTGAGCCGATTTTGATGGAACTTTCACTGGCAGATAGCTGATGTTATAAGGAGTAACTTAGGCTACTTTTATTATAGAAAAAAAATAGGGTTCCGTACAAAAATATTAAAACCCCTCAAATCCATGCAAAAATAATTAAACCTCTGCTGACAACCGACAATTACGCGGACGAAGTCGCGGGCATCAGCTAGTCTTCTAAAATAAAAATGAATCGTTGTTCGTTAGTCTCGCTAAAACTCGTGAACGGCTGGACCGATTTGGCTAATTTTGGTTTTGAAATATTTGTGAAGTCCAGGGAAGGTTTATTGAAAAGATATATAGGGTGACTGGTAATTAGTGTACGATACTTTAACACGTAATTGTGTTCATGATAACAAACAACTTTCACGAAGAAAAAAATTGTTTTTTTGTACTGGTTCGCTTTAGGTCACAGGCGTGCGCGCGCGTGAATTTCATACGGCTGTTGTGTTATTGTGATAAAAGTGAACCAGTACAAAAACTTTTTTCTTCGGGAAAGTTGTTTGTTATCATGAACACAATCACGTGTTTAAGTATCGTACACTAATTACCAGTCACCCTATATAAGAAAATTGTAAAATCAATTGACAGGACAACGTCTCTCGGGTTATTTACTAGCGGACCCGGCAGACGTTGTCCTGCTCTGAAAACAAAAAACTAAAGCCCGACTACAGCGCCACCTACTGAGTCCAATTGTAAATCTAAACCATTCTTTCATTCACACGCAAAAAGTTTCATCAAAATCGGTCCAGCCGTTTAGGAGGAGTTCACTTTAATACACACGCACAGAAGATTTTAAAGAAGTTGTCTACACCATCAAAGTGGTAGGACATAGAGATCATAATTATATTTAACTGTAACTCGTTTTAATATATTGAATTGAATTAAAAGAAAAAATAAAGTCTACAATTTAACTTACTCTGAAATTGGGCTGATTTCATCAAATTCCATCAGCTCGAACATTTTAACTTTATACCCAAGATCACATTTTCTAATCTACTTATAAAAGTGTGGTTCCGATGTAGCGATTTTCCTAAATACTCATTCTGCTCGATCTTTAAAATATCAAAGAATCGTGGGTAATATGGACGAGCCTATGTTTGTGGTATAAAATGAAACCAAAATCAAAGTCAAATCATTAATTTCAATTAGACCATTAGAAGGACTCTTGAACGTCATACAAGATGAGTCTAGTTACCCCATCCAAAAAGTAGTATCGTATGGAGAAGAATGGGCAAGAAACTCCATACTTACTAGTAGAGAGATCTACTCTGTACTAGTAAGTTGTAGGTACAGATAGTTCTAATTTGAAAATCGATTCAAAGAAACCACTGTCTTTTACGTTAGCGCTCTGGTGCTAGAACATGATATTGATGATATTGTAAACAGTTTTGTGGTTCGGGTTTCTCCTATACAAGATTTTTGGCAATACACAAGCATTCGGATTTACCTCCACGCAAGTATTTAGAGTCTTTCTTTTTTTGCCGAGCGTTTGTAAAATGTTATGGGTGAAATCCGTATTCAAAAATGACAAAAACATTTTGAACAAAAGGTAAGTATCCTATTCTTGGCGCGAATACACAGAAAAAACGGCCAGCATTAAAATTATGGTAATTCTCTGCTAAGAAAGCCTTTAAAATTAATCTCAAACTAAACTCGCAACAAATAATATGTAAAAATCAACATAACTAAATAATAAATATATCAATTCACAATTTTTACTCTCACCATAAAGTGAATCTCTCTGTACAGTATTATTTATTAAACACTAATAACCTCCCAGGACTATATTATTAACACCATAAACAACAGCATTTGTTCTATTAACACCGAAACGTGAAAAAAAGCAGCTGATCTTTACATTTTGTCGAGTTAGACAACCACAAGTACAAAAATATTTATTTCATTTCTCAACATCGACCATACATTAATTGAAACAGCCCCAGTGACAGATTACAGAAGTAAGTTCTTGTGTTAGATAAGGAAAAAGTTATGCGAACATAAATGTATAGACAACACATACACACAATTTTTTTTTCGCGAAATGTAACCCTGTGTAGGAAACTTTATGATTAATTACATGTTTATTTAATTTCCTTTCTTTAGATGAATAACTTCAAATCTTCAGTAGAAACGCTACATTGGAACCACACTTAAAGTTAGAGAAAATAATTCGATATACACCACGTTTTACAAGGAGAAAGCCGTCAAGCTTTGATGTGACTGCGATGTGGTAGAAAGTCGTCAGAGAAAATGTACAATCAGCAAAAACAAATATAGGTGGTAAAAATTAATAAAATAATAAGTTTAAACTAACTGTTGTATTAGTGAGTAAGTTGAAAAGCCTTATTTTATTAAATAAAAACGTAAGATAAAACTAGCTACTGCTCGCGACGTATGGTCTGCGGAAACGTCAGAACTAAGCCAGTCCTTAATTATCACGAAAACACAAACATGATAAAAAAAAAATCTATTGTGTATTTCAGCTAATTGCGCTCAGCGGTTCTAAGGGTCCAAGGGTGGTTTTTACTCACCAATACTTATTACTACAGTTTTTTTGCGAGTAGCAAAAGAGTAAAAAAGACATATAATAATTCATACATCCTCGCAAACTTTCGCATTTAACCGAATTTCGGTCACATCGGTCAATGTCATAAGCTAAGTAAGTACGCAGAAGATATTATAGTGCTCAAGTGTGTGCGCAAACATAGGCGCACTTCCTCACTCTCTTCCGATGAGACCACGGAATAGAAAAAAAACAAGAGGAAGTGCCCAGGCATCTAAATCGCGCATGTCACAATTATGCGGAGGAATATGTAAAATAGGCATCATCCAGGCAGCACACGCCATTGAGGCCAGGGAGGTTACGGATTACACACATCCGTATACTCTCCAATAGTGCCTCAGTCCTTCAATCCTTAGAGAAAAACCAGATCACGTCGAGACTAATACTAGAAAGTCATAATGCACTAGAACGTATTACGGTACTAACCCGCAATACGGTGACACTATAATGGATCAAGGGGCGCAGTGGATCACTAGGCAATGATGCGGCTGACGAACTCGCTAGGAGGGGCTCCAGCTCAAAAGCCTTCGGACCCGAACCCATTGTGCCCATTCCGTTTAATCAGCTAAGAAGTTGGGTGAAAGACTACACACAAACACGAGCGGAGGAATGGTGGACCTCGACACCAGGGTGCAGGCAGTCCAAGGAGGCTATACCATCCCTGGATACGAAGCTGACCAAGCGCCTTCTGCACCTGGACAGGGATAGCTTGCGACTGGTGTCGGGGACCATCACCGGACACTGCTCACTGAACAAACACTTTCACACCTTAGGCATCACTGATAGTCATCTGTGCAGAGCCTGCATAGAGGCGGATGAAACGGTGGCACATGTACGCCTTGAGTGCACTAGCGTCAACCCAGATCCGCAGGGAAACCCTTGGAACACCAAACTCCCTTGCGGACGCACTGAGAAGACTTGGAAGATTGATCTGCTTCTGGAGGGAGGTGGGCTGGTTGGAGTAATCGGCCGCCATGGCTCACGTACAATGGTCCATATTTAGGGACTAAGTGCGGAAACCAAACCCCCTAAACATCTTATGTTTGTAATTAACAAGTACTAAATATGTATTTCATCATCATGTATTTGCCTAGTCTTTTCCAACTATGGGTTGACTCTCAGTTTAACGTTTAACGTGATGTAAAATAATAACAACCTTCTTTAGTTGTAATAAGTCTTAATTTTGTATGAACAAAAAAAACAACTTTGAAAAGCTCATTTGTTGTTCAAACAAAATTAAGACTTATTGCAACTGACAAAGGCTGTTATTATTTCACATATTTACCGCATAAATGTGATACAAGCGAGATAGCTGCGTACTGCCACTTGTTTTTTTTATTCCATGGATTAGACGGTAATCCGTGACTATACTCTATTTACAATAGCATTAGACAGAAGTTAAAAAAGGTTCTTTTTATTGCACACTTTGTAACAAAAGTACAATAAACAATGTTTAAGTTACGCTAGACACCGAGTTTATTATAATCTATTTTTACAGTAGCTGTCGCGCGTATATGTAACCATTTTAATAATTTATCTTCTCAAATTATGTGGTTTTCATTTAAAAGTACAGTGTCAATGGTAAAAACCTAACAGAAGCAGGGATAAACAATACCCGGAACGTTATTCGTTTCACTGTAATTCTACCAAATTTAAAATTTTACCTTATCTTTTAATAAAGACTTTTATTCTGTTTATATCATTTTACGTCCATATTTGGTACTATCTTAGATCTATTTGTCAAAATTATATTATAATAAGTTTAATTTAAATTGTTTTAACTTATCTTTGAAATAAAATGTTTTGCATTCCTACTTCTATGAGCCTCTTTTTTCTAATGCTATTATAAATGGAGTATAGCTAGGAAAGGTCGATACTTCTGCACCGAGGCTCGGGGGTGTCACACCACCAACTTTCTTTGATTTTTTTTCAACCGATTGAAAATAAATAATAGTTTAAAAAAACTAAAAACACGCTTTTTATAGAAAACCAAACTAAAAAATAGAAAATAAATTTTAATAAATCATTTTATTTAAAAAAAAGCGTGCGGTGCTTTTTAAGATATTATCAAAATGATAATCACTCTACTCATATCTGTCAATAAAATATTTATAACTATTGACACCATGCACCCCACGCTTTTTTTTAAATAAAATAATTTATTAAAATTTATTTTCTATTTTTTAGTTTGGTTTTCTATAAAAAGCGTGTTTTTAGTTTTTTTAAACTATTATTTATTTTTTACTTTTTAGTTTGGTTATATCTATATCTATAAATATTATGTACATTTATTCTACCAGGGGCGCTTGTGCAGTACCTTCCTAGTATATTATAATAGCTGTTTTTTGGGCAACTAATTTTGAACGACTTATGTTTTTTTATTGTTTTTTTTTTTTTTTTTAATATTTTTATCAAATTAGTGTATTGTCATCGGTCCTCGATAAATCTACAAAGTTTGAACGAAATCTGGCCGTTTAAAGTGGGTCAAAATCGCGCCCAAAGAAGTCGGTTACAAACAAACATACAAACATACAGGTGAAGCTAATAAAAAGCGTGTAAAAAAGAAGGAGGTTCTCAATTCGACACGTATACTTTTTTTGTTTGACCACGTATAACTTTTTTCAGTGAAGTCCGATTTCGATTATTCTTTTTTAGTTGAAAGTGTATGCCATAAAGTTGGTCCATTATACAATTCATAAAAATATTCCACCTGTAGGGGTAGAAAATTAACGGATAACTGAATTTTTTGGTGTCACCGTTTCGTAATATTTTAATTTGTATGATAAGAAGTAGGCACTAAAAAGTAAAAAAATAAACAAAACAACAAACAAACCAAAGTCGACTTACGAATATAAAATTATTTTTTACTTTTTGAAGGCGGTTGTCTTTTTTGCAAAAAAGTTTTTTTTTAACCAAGGTATAATTTTTCGCCTGACTGTACTTAATTTTCTCCTCAACCCATGTATACATAATCAGATAAGGCTGATTGTATATATCACGGCTCGGATAATCGCAGGGCCGACCTACTAGCTAACGATATAAAAATATGTTTTTAATTATATTGTGGAGTAGGCTTTACTGGTTTGGTGTTATGTACCGTTGGTATAAGTCTTAAGCTGAGTACGCACGTACGAATATACACACTAAACACGAATATTTCGGTTGACGTATACTTAAATCAAAATTTTCGTTTGAAGCATAGCCCACATTAAGAAGGACTACACTTAAAAGATCTGATTTACACATCTGCATTTTAAAAGTGTCTTTACTCCATTGACGATTTGTAGACATTATTTGAATTTTTAGGGTTCTGAACTCAAAGGGTAAAAACGGAACCCTATTACTAAGACTTCGCTGTCTATCCGTCCAACTTGCTTCGTGGTCCAGACGGACGGGCAGACAGCGAAGTCTTAGTAATAGGGTTCCGGGTCGGGTATAGGGCCTGGTGACAGACAGACGTCTGTCACTAGGCTGTATCTCAAGAACCGCGAGATCTGTTACAATCTCCCTCGGTGAACACCTAGGTGAAGTGAGCTGTCATTCGTCAGTCTGCTTTGTCAATCCCTAGCATCGGGACAGATAACAGCTCACTTCACCTAGATGTTCACCGAGGGAGATTGTAACAGAACAGCACTGCAGAACTTAATTCGACACGCATTCCCGCCACTACTGCCACGTACCTCCTCTATCTCAGAAGCCATGCCTCCTCCGTCGGAAGTGTTCAAAGACAAAGTCAAATAATTTATGTCAATTTGACAGTTAAAGCCATTTTTGAACGTCATTTACAAGATAGAAATTAAATTGGATATATTGACCCCTTCCAAAAGGTTGTTTTGTTTGAAGAAGAATGGACAAGAAATTTACCTTACTTTGGATAAGTATAACTCATTTAACTAAGTAATGAAATTGTTATAAAAATTAATGAAAAGGAAAAAAATACAGTCAAAATTCGTAACCGGTCAAAACTATTTTTGACTATAAAAATCATTTTGACGGGTTTCAATTTATCTAAATACCGTCTTTACTAACTACTTAAACACCCTAGTAGGTTGGTAGGTTTCTTTGGGACCCTTTTAAAAACTAGTGACGCTTATAAATAGGGCGTTGCGTAAAAAGTTGCAGTGAAAACGTATTTTAGTTTTTAATAAGGTTTTGACTGAAGCCATTAAAATTAGTACTAACCGGTTAAGTAAGGTTAAGGTATTTATCTGTCAGCTTATGTTTTTTAAATAAATAAATAAATAAGAGATTTGACTGTAACATAGACACGAACAATACTGATGAACACAGTATTTGAGTTCGCTTGTTCTACACGTGCCAACGAAGTTGATGCATATCAGTTCGATATTCAATGTTTTTATGTGTGTAGCCTAAGGTCCGAGTTCTGTAGGTATATGAAAGAAGAACCGCAATAGGAACAGTAAGTAGATAAGGAAAATCCATTATTAAATACACACTAATATATATTATATTCACGCAAATCCGCAGGCAAAAGCTAATTGTACATAAGATAGTGCTAGCTTGTTTCTTTGTTCTTTTAAATAAGCGACAAAAGATGTAACGTAGGTACAGTTCTCTATATGGACCGAGATCACAGAGTCGTCAGAGCTACATCATGTTAGCATGACTAAATAAATGTTAAAAGATAGATGAGGTATCTGACATTTAGGGTTTTTTTTTGGGACAAGCCCGCCACCAGTGGGCGGGACCAGTCCCAGAGAAACGATGCAACCGTCTTGGATGCCACAACGCAATTAATGAGAAAAGAACAGCGGAGGAAGTACAACAAAAAATATTTTCCACTTCCCTCTACTTTTAGCAGGAGACAGAACAGAACTAGGCTAATAGGCACAAAGGGACGTTTACAACTTGGAGAGGTTTAGTTGCCAAGCACGGAATGGCACCTAAATAGGGTATTACACCAATTTTTGAAAAGTGTCTCAATTAAATTCTGTTGTGCTAATATGCCACCAAAAAAAACACAACATTTTTATTCAATCGATAAGTGCCATAAAAATGCATCTATAATAATAATAATAATATTTATTTATATAAAAAACACATATTGTAGTACATGTCGTAGTTCTAAGTTTTAAATTTTTAAATTTCGCGCGTAGTTTGACGAAAACGCCTCATAGTGGACGCCATATTGCTCTGCGGAAATGACATCAGTTCGTGGTGTATCAAATGCGCTGATTATATATGGTAATTAAAATAATATTTTGTAACAGGTGTAATAATTAAAAAACTACGTTGGTTACGAGAATAATAAAAGTACAAAGCCTATTTACGCCAATTGGTTGACTGACAGTTGTCAATTTTTTGTTTACACAGCCGTATGGTGTAATAACATGGCGGCTACTATTTCATAGTGTTAAAAACAGATTAAAAAACTTGAAAACTTTGAATTCAATAAAAAAAAATATTTTGTTATTTTATGGAATAAAATTAACATTTACCGACTGCTTTTTGCCTAAACTATCTTAATAATATATTATGTATAGACTTTTTCTCATATAGGTAGAGTAAAATACCCTATTGTGAGCTGATATATTTGATTCCAATAATAGGTTTGGTAAAAACGCTTGAACACACGGAAATTTGTTCTAGTTTTTACAAGGTCAGCACAGTAAACCGCTCCAGATGTAAACTGTACACTGTCTCACATAAAATTACGTTCTTTCTGCCAAAGAATACACACCCTTAAGATATGATGTGCAGATTGTTCGTATTCACAGTCAGATGTATAACAATGACACAAAGGCGAAGCAACAAGTTATGGAGATATGCGTGCTTGCTAACTTCAATATTAGGCCTTTTACAGGAGTCAGGTATAAGAGAAGCCTTCTCAGTCTATCCATTGTCAATGTGAGCATGATCAATTTTCTTTTGTTTCATCCAACGCAATATTTGAAACCCAACGAGTGAGTGAGAACGCGATAACATCGCACGGCAAGGAGATTTAACAACACTTGTTCCAGGAAATACGTTTTTTTTAAAGCCTTATAAGTATACCTTTATGTATACCTGATTCCTGAAAAAAAGAACCCAGCATTGAATCTAGCAAGTACGCTTTAACTATAACATTTCTCTATCCATCCTCAAATGACGTAAGTCTTGCTACTGTAGGCTCTTGTACTAATAGGTATTTAAAGTTTTACAATAACTCCATTGTGTTAACTGGAATAGCGTCATGCATTTAACATAAGTTATTGTTTACTCATTAATATTGTACAGTGTTATATTTGAACACATGACATATGTAGAACGTCAATGCTACTATATACCTATATACCATTAAGAGGCAAGCACAGGTCTCAAGGTTGCCTGTCTGTCTGTCCGCGGCATTGTAGCTCGTAAACAGATAGACTGATTTGGGTGCAGTTTTTAATAGAAAGCTGATTTTGACGAGACGGTTCTTAGCTTATGAAGATCGGATAAAACAATCCGAAGACGAAAGGAATTTCTGATACAAAAATCATAATTCTTTCGAAATTATTTAGTTTATTACTATTCATTTAAAGTAATTACGTTCTGCGTAGCGTGTTTTCTCGTAATTTAAAAACTATTAACATAAAAATAAAAAAGTCTCATAAAAGTATAAAAATTAAATGTGTTGCAACATGAAAGTCAGGGCCAAGAATCTGTTTTTGGAGCAGACCGATCGTCTTCAAAAGGTGCCATATAATATAAATGTCCTAGAACCAAGGCACAAAATACTTAATAGTACTACGGACCAAGGACAGGAAAACAAAGACTGAATGCTCTAAGTGCCATGAAAATGTATATGATCTATCTATCTGTATGTATATCATCATCATGTCAACCTTAAGACGCCCACTGCTAGACCTAGCCCAGCCGTAATCGTCATGCTTGGCCGATGCATGTTGGCGATCGCAGTAGGTGTTATGATACTCAGACGCTGCTGCCCATCCTCTGGTCAATATCTCTCTGTCGCCTTCTACGACACCCACTGATAGAAAGAAATGGGGTGGTGCTATTTGCGACCGGCAACACACGGCTCCCTAATATTATAAAGAGGTTAAATTTTTGTAAGTTTGTATGTAGGGGATAATCTCCGAAACTACTCACCTAATTTTAAAAAATCTTTCACCAATAGGAAGCTACGTTATCCTTGAGTGTTATATTGCATTATCAAAACATTAGGGATCCTTGAGAAAATTTACGCGGACAAAGTGCTTTGATTATATGGATAAAAACTGATATTTATAATAGTTAGTAAACTTCTTATTTTTCTTATTAATGATGTTAAAAAGAGGTTTAAAAGTTGGTTAATGTGTATATTTAAATGTCAATATCTTTATGTGTGTGTGTATTAGTAAAGTCTGATTTTGCATTAATTTCGTATTTTATTAAGAAACTAATTTGGGGTGCTACACACCCTACGCGACCATTTATGCAACTTTTTAGGCGCGCAAAAATAAGGGTTAATTTTCACGAAGCACAATGAATAAAGTAACCAATATTTTATGAAAACATTGAAAAGAATGTCCGTGGAATTTGTTTCTCGTTCTTCTCCATAAAGACCTATTTAAGTTTTGAAACGAGCAACTAGCTTCACCATTCTGACTTAATTGACCGACATCGAAAGCTTGATAATAAAATTCTAAAGTCCCATAAATCCATACGTATTTATGTATTTACTTGCCAGAAACATGGTATGTTTACAAAGATGTTCATATTTATTATAATAGTGCTACATAATTATGTGTCATCATTTTAATGGTCTGCAATTCAATTTAAAAGTACCTACATCAAATTAATTTTCAATTTACATTACTTTACATTAATTTTAATATTTAATATTATTACAATTATTAAATTTACAATCCATACTATTTAATATTATGACTGCGAAAGTAACTCTGTCTGTTACGCTTTCATGATGAAACGGCTGAACCGATTTTGATGAAATTTGGTATGAATATAGCTTAAGAGCGTGTATTCGATTCGTGATGAAAACTTCATGTTTTCGCGTTTTGCGCAGAGCAATATCGTAATAATGTGAACAGAATATTTAAAGACTTATATAATATTTAAAAAACTACAGTTTTGAGAAAGATTAAGTCTTGATTTAGGGAACTACAGAGTAAAAGTATAATTATGAAATTATGGTTTTTTAAAACGAAGACAATCCTTTCACAGCGTTTTACGAAAATAGACGTCAGAGTTAATTTTCAGGACGAATACAACCATTACAGTATGCCGAAATATTATGTTTTATGTGTTTTTCCAACAGGCTATACAGTCTTGAAGTCTACTACAGAGCCAAAATTACGAAAATATTACTATTAGGTATTAAAAAACAATGTTGAAAAAGTACAAAATCGGTTCACTTTGACAAGTTTTTATCACCAGTATCTAAATAAAACATAACTGATATATTTATTTTATGAAAATAAAGGTTATGCTTAATATGTAGAATATTTTTCAGTGCGTTATACGAACTCATTTATTTTAGACAATTATTTTAAAGAGTACTGTAAAACAATGCGCGCTGTCGTTTGCCGATCAATTTCAATGATTCGTGTTTATTTCGTGCGTATTTTTTTTCTGATGCACACAAACAGACCGTTGTGTTGTACTAGTGTGTGTCAATACTGCTACGCCGTTCTAGCAATCGTTTTGATTTCGTGCGTATTTTTTTTCTGATGCACACAAACAGACCGTTGTGTTGTACTAGTGTGTGTCAATGCTGCTCCGCCGTTCTAGCAATCGTTTTGATTTCGTGCGTATTTTTTTTCTGATGCACACAAACAGACCGTTGTGTTGTACTAGTGGTGTCAATACTGCTACGCCGTTCTAGCAATCGTTTTGATTTCGTGCGTATTTTTTTTCTGATGCACACAGACCGTTGTGTTGTACTAGTGTGTGTCAATACTGCTACGCCGTTCTAGCAATCGTTTTGATTTCGTGCGTATTTTTTTTCTGATGCACACAAACAGACCGTTGTGTTGTAGGTACTAGTGTGTGTCAATGCTGCTACGCCGTTCTAGCAATCGTTTTGATTTTAAGTTGTGCTAAATCGAATACGCGCCCTTAAAACCCTGGGAAGGACATAGGCTACTTGTTAATCCGCGACTTTGTCTGCATCCACGATAACCGACATTCACGCGGACGGAATATTATTAAGTATGTACAGTCACCAAAAGAGAAAAGTATCCATGTCGTCGGGAATAGTTGAAGATTTCTTAGAAACCAATGGGGGCTTTCAAATAAAAATTTATTAAATCATTGAAGTGTTTATTCTTTATTAATTATATTTTATTTTATTCATATACACCCATCGGTTTCTAAGTAAACTTCAACTATTTCCAGCGACATGGATACTTATCTCTTTTGGTGACCGTACATACCATATTATGAATGCGAAAGTGAGTTGGTTTGTTAGTAACGCTTTTAGAGCTAAACTACAGAACCGATTTTGAAGATATTTGACTAAGCTTAAACCACACGAAAGGATATAGACTACTTTTCTTATATTAAACCGCGACTTCGTCTGCATCCGAAGTAGCGAGTCTTCTTCTTGTTTCTGCCCTTATCCCATGTTACTTGGGGTCGGCGCAACATGTTTTCTTCTTCCATTCCGTCCTGTCCAACTTCATGCTTTCACTGACTCCCTTTTCATTCATATCATTCTTCACACAATCCATCCATCTTATCTTTGGCCTTCCACTCCCTCTCTATACATCCAAATTAATATTCATAGCTCTTTTGGTCACATGCGTTTCATCTCTTCTCTTCACATGCCCATACCAAGGCAAACGATTCCCTTTCAACTTTTCTGTCACTGGCACCGCTTTCAAACTTCCTCTAATGTATTCATTTCTCACCTTATCCATTCATCTAAACATTCTCATCTCCGCTACGTGCAATCTTTTTTCACCCATCTTGTTCACGGCCCAACATTCCGATCCAGACAGTACGACAGGTCTTATCACGGACTTGTAGATTTCCTCTTTAACTTGAGGGGCATCCGTGGGTCACAAGTTGTTCTAGTGACCTGTCGCCATTTCATCCATCCTGCGTTGATCCGGTGCGTTACGTCTCGGTCTACTTCGCCAGCCCCTTGGACAAGCGACCTGAAGTAGCGAGTGAAAGAAATAAAGCCTTTTCATTATTTATACTTTGACTTTGACCCACATTTCACGACTTGAGGGACTTTCCCACAGTTGGGCAAAAGTCCTCCCCAAATCCTTCTAGGCCAGCTTAGTATTTTAAATCCTCTTGATTGAATATTAGTCATGGCGGCCAATCTTACTAAAGAGCATTATTAGTGTCCGAATAATCAGTAAAAAAATATAGTTTCGGACACTGTGTCCGAATATTCTGTCTCTGCTGTGATGATCAATGCTCATTTGTCCTTCAATGGCGTGAATCATTATAGCTTAGTCAAATAGCTAAAAGGCGAAATAAAAGTTTTCCTCTGGCCTTGTTTATATAAATAACATCAAAGTCATTTAAAAACAATGTATGTTGCCTATTTTTCCTCTTATTCCAATGAAAAAATCGTCAGCGTCTTTTAAGTAAAATACAATGTTATTTGTCTAAACATGCACAAAATGTGACTTGAATATGGCGGTTTTGAGTATGTCATGCTCACTTAAATGTCTCGCAGATGGTGGCGCATGTGTTGGATCATCATATATACTACACCTATTGTTCTTTATAAAATATGTATGTTTCGGTAGGTACATGGTGGACATCCCACACGCACAAAACGTTTTGGGAACACATTGTGCGTACTGCTAAGGAGTGGAATTCCCTGCCTGAGTCTGTGTTTCCTGATAGCTACAACCTGGGAGTCTTTAAGTCAAGAGTGAATAAGTTACTTCTAGGCAAGCGTGCTCCATCTTAGACCGCATCATCGCTTCCTATCAGGTGAGATAGTGGTCAAACGTATGCCTATCAAAAGATATAAAAGGTATGGGGAACCCCCAAAATTTATTGTTTTTTTTTTCTATTTTTCGGACAGACAGACATGACGAATCCATAAGGGTTCCTTTTTTGCCATTCGGCTACGGAACCCTAAAAAAAAGAAAAAATAATGTTCATAATGAAGAAGAATTCAGAATGAAGTAACCTATTCAAGGTTACTTCTAGGCAAGCGTGCTCCAACTTAGACCGCATCATCGCTTCCTATCAGGTGAGATAGTGGTCAAAGTATGCCTATCAATAATAAAAAAAAACCGTGGGCCTATGCAGCCTGAAATAAATGAATTACTATTATTATTATTTAATAATAATAATACCAGCCTATAATTGTCCCTCTGCAGGGCAAACGCCTCTTCTCATACAGAGAAGGCACGAGCATTGATCACCACTCTTGCTCAAGGTGGATTGGCGATTTCAGACTTATCCATTCTTAATCCTACTTTAAGGCACTAACAAGCGACTTTTGCAGATTTTAAACCGACAATCACGTCAAAATGTGTGATGTAAATGATTTGAAAAAAATATATGATTAACTAGAACATTCTCTTCTTCATTAGTATGTGAATATTTTTGATTAAGCTCATATTAAATAGTTTAATTAAATCGTGAAGTTGTGTCTGACGCGGACAAAACATTGATAATCACACAAAATCTACTAGGAATATTTAAACGAAACTTTTACTATCTTACATACAATTTTATTATCTATCTCTTAGTTTACGCCTTTTTTAAGTTAAAGAATACTATCTTTTATTTAATTTTTTAGACTAAACTTTGAGACTTTTGGACGCAGCGCATACGATTCTCTGGTCGCTCAAGCTCGCCGGCGTATATCGTCGCCTTAATATTACAAATGCGAAAGTAACTCTGTCTGTTACGCTTTCACGATGAAACGGCTGAACCGATTTTAATGAAATTTGGCATGAATATAGCTTGAACCCTGGGGAAAGAAGTCGCGGGCAAAAGCTAGTAAATTATAAATCCAGACTTCCTCATGACGTTATTCCTTCATCGATGTCAGTGATGTCCATGATAAACTAAGAAAGTACATATGACATTTAAAAAGGCACATTGGAAGTGGTACTCGCTCGTGCCAGGTTGCGAAACCACCACCTCGGCATAAGAGGCGGGGCTTTAACCACTGAGCCATCACGACTACGTTCTACATTCATGTTCATCTTTTATTAAATAATTCTTCAATTTTTTCATCATCATCATCATCAGCCGGAAGACGTCCACTGTCAAAGTCAAAGTCAAATCATTTATTTCAATTAGACCATTAAAAGGCACATTTCATTGTCATGCCAAAGGGTAGTTTCGTATGGAGAAGAATGGGCAAGAAACTCCATTCTAATTCTTTTAAAAGAAACTGTTTTCAATATTTTGCATTTACAGAAATTACAATATAATTATACGTGAATACATTGCATAAAAACCACTATATTAAAGTAAATATAAAGTATTAAAATCTAGAAATGAGAGCTATATCCTGTTCACAATAAGATTAGACATTTACTAAAACCTTTTTTACAGTCCGTTCAACCGATTTTGACTTCTATTGCCTTGGTAGCATGACAAATGGCAACTGCAGTAAACAGTTGTATTGTAACCACTTTTTTTCCTCTAATGTCATCCTTAAGCCTACGGAATAGAAGTCAAAATCGGTTGAAGGGACTGTAAAAAAGGTTTGTGTTTATGTCTAATCTTATTGTGAACAGGGTATAAGTTATGTATACAGTGTTCACATATTTACAAATATTGAAACAGTAAACAACCACTCCTCATATTTCAATCACAATAAATTTGTGTGTGAGCCACAGTAACCTAGAAGTACAGTAAATAATAGAATATACATATTGATTACGTCTTAAATTAAGTAGTTGAAATTAGCAATCAGTTAGATTTTGTCTAGTTTTTAGATTGTCTTATGGACCCGGACCAACATATTTCCATGCATTCTTATCTTGTACTAGCGACCCGCCCCGGCTTCGCTTGGGCCTATAACCTTCCTCGATAAATGGACTATCCGACACAAAAATAATTTTTAATTCGAACCAGTAGATCCTGAGATTAGCGCGTTTAACCAAACAACCAAACAAACTCTTCAGCTTTATAATGTTAGTATAGATATAATCCTGTAAATTATAATATAATAATAATAATAATATGTGGGGACATTTTCACACACGGCCATCTGACCCCAAACTAGGGAGACCCCGTACTATGGGTGTCAGACAATTGATATACATACACAAATACATTTTTTTTAAATACATACATATATAGATAAGTAACACCCAGACACAAGGCAAACACAAGTGCTCATCACACAAATGTTTACCCTGGGCGGGAATCAAACCCGCAACACGCTGCGCAGCAGTCGATCGCTCAGCCACTGCGCCAACCGTGTCGTCAATAATATGCTTGTTTACAAAGTGTACCTTTAATGTATCTTTTAAATTTTGTTTCGTTTAGTTGTAATTACACTGTTGAACAAAGGCCTCCTTCATAGTACGCCACAACGTGCGGCAACCTACGCTTGCATCCACCGGTTACCTGCGACCTTGAAGATGTCGTTCACTTTTTTATGAATATTTAAAATGATTAAAATTTATCGTAAATATTTTTTTTTACTTTGACGTAATAACTTAGTCTTATTATATATCCACGTGAATCATAATGAGTGCATTTAATTGTAGTACATAAAGTATTACACTTATGTACCTGTCACATGATCTTTCTGTTATGTAAACGTACGTGTTGGAAGTAATTAAGTGTTATTATCTATATAGGCTATAAAGCGGTAAAATTATTTGTTGGTAATCTTTGGAAGTACTTGACCAATTACAAAAACCGGACAAGTGCGAATCGGACTCGCTCACCGAGGGTTCCGTTCAAATTCCGTGATTTGTTATCCCATACATATTATGACCGCGTATACTTCGATTACTTATTACGTACTTTTTATGATTTAATTACAAATGTATAGTTTTCAGACTTTTCCCTGTACTTGTAGTATAAGACGATATTACTTGCCACATTTCATAGTTCTAGTCAACGGGACGTATCCGAAAAATTTTCCTTGAGAGTGTCGAAATATACGTTTTTTATCGCATAAAATATGGCCGTCTCTTTTTTTCACGTTAACTGAGAAGTTTGATTATTTTTTTCAAGGAACTGTAGACTTGAGTATTTATGGTTTTAATTTTAACTCGATACCTCTACGTGTTCCCGAGATAAATGGTCTTGACAGACAGACGGCCATATAGACAGACAGACAGACGGACAACAAAGTGATCTTATAAGGGTTCTGTTTTTGCCTTTGAGGTACGGAACTCTAAAAACAGGAGAAGAGCCAAAGGGGCGTATCTTTGTCCGCGTGTAAAGGTCACAAACGCCGAAGATACTATAATATGTCATCTTAAGCCAAAATGTATAGTAAGCGATAATTTATCTTATGATAAAATATTACAGTATCTTCACCGTTTGAGACGCCCTTAAGAGCGTGTATTCTATTCGTGACGAAAACTTCATGTTTTCGCGTTTTGATCAGAGCAATATCGCAATGATGTGAGCAGATTATTGGCAGAAAATTACGCCTTTAGAAAAATTAAGCCTTGATTTAGAGAACAACAGAGCAAAAGTATAATTTTTAATTATGGTTTCTTAAAGCGAAGACAATCCTTTCATAGCGTTTTACGAAATAGACTTTCAGGACGAATACAACCATTACTGTATGCCAAAATATTCTCTTTTATGCGTTTTTCCAACAGGATATACAGTCTTAAAGTACATTACAGAGCTAAAGTTACGAATATATTACGATAAGTTATTAAAAAACAATGTTAAAAAAGTACAAAATCGGTCCACTTTGACATATTTTTTTTACCAGTATTTGAATAAAAACACAACTGATATATTTATTTTAAGAAAATAAAGGTTATGCTTTATAAACAGAATATTTTTCAATCCGTTCTACGAATTTATTTATTTTTGACAATTATTTTAAGAAACACTAAAACCTCGCGCCGTATCGTTTGTCGATCAATTTTAATGATTCGTGCCTATACATCAGTAAACAGTTTTATTGTAACCACTTTTTTTGCCTCTAATGTCATCCTTAAGCCTACGGAATAGAAGTCAAAATCGGTTGAAGGGACTGTAAAAAAGGTTTGTGTTTATGTCTAATCTTATTGTGAACAGGGTATAGTGTGCGTCAATGCTTTTTTCAAAAGACTTCAAAAAGTAAGATATAACTTTCAATTCACAAGTCGGCGGCTTTGGTTTGCTTGTTGTTTTGTTTGACCACCGACTTGCGAATTGAAAGTTATTTTTTACTTTTTGAAGGCGGTTGTCTTTTTTGTTAAAATCTTTTTTTTTTTGTTTTTGACCACACATAACTTTTCAGTGTGGTCCGAAATCGATGGTTCTTTTTTTAATTGATAGTGTATAGGTAGGTACCTCAAAGTTGGTTCCATGAAAATCGTCCTCCTCTAAGGGTAGAAAATTAAGGGACGACTGAAATTTTTTGGTGTCACCGTTCCGTAATTATTTTGTATGATAAGAAACAGGCAATAAAAAGCGAAAAACAAAACCTTTTTAAGAGAAAATACTTCCGCCTTCAAAAAATTAAAAATAACTTTAAATTCGCAAGTCAGTGGCAATACAAATCAACAAACAAAATGAAAGCCGCCGCCGACTTGCTAATTCATTAAAGTTAATTTTTACTTTTTGAAGGCCTTTTTTGTATAAAAGTTTTTACTAGTCACGAGTCCTTAGCGATGACGTTGTATTTAAATTCCGAACCGTACAGGGAATTAACAACCCTATGGTGATACAAACTTGGCACATTTTACAGCTTATCTGTCCGTGCTAAAACAGTTTGCGCTGGTATTGAACTCAAATCTTGTTATCAGCGCTAACTGAGATAACGAACTACTTACTATAACTTTGTATATATTAGTGTAAATATTGGATTTATAAGTATTATCACTATCAGTAACCCTTGAACACATGGATGTACAGCCAGCAAAAGAGATAGGTATGCAGGGTCGTCAGATATAGTTAAAGTTTACTTAGAAACGGATGGATGTTTTTGAATAAAGTAAAATTAATTTAATAGAAAATTTAAATTAATTTAAAAATAAATTTAAATTGAATAGACATTTTAATGATTTAATTAAATTTCATTGGAAAACATCCATCAGTTTCTAAGTAAACTTCAACCATTTCAGATTACCTGCATACCTATCTCTTTTGCTGACTGTACATTAGAAAGAAAGAAAGAAAAGAAAGAACTGACTGTACAGACAGCGTCGTCAACTGCTTACTCCCCATGCATTGAAATTTCTTCGTAAAGGGGGTTAATAATAATAATAATATGTGGGGACATTTTCACACACGGCCATCTGACCCCAAACTAGGGAGACCCTGTACTATGGGTGTTAGACAGCTGATATACATACACAAATACTTTTTTTTTTTTTTTGTAAATACTTACATATATAGATAAACAACACCCAGACACAAGGCAAACACAAGTGCTCATCACACAAATGTTTACCCTGGACGGGAATCGAACCCGCAACACGCTGCGCCGCAGTCGATCGCTCAGCCACTGCGCCAACCGTGTCGTCAGGTTAGCAGATGATGACGCTGTCTGTATATAACAGTAATGTGTTTTCCACTAGAAAGTTCTCATCTGCCTGCCTAGCATATAACTATGTTGTGGTCGGTTTCCAGTCTAACCAGATGTAGCTGAATACCAGTGTTTTACATGAAGCGACAGCCTATCTGACCTCCACAACCCAGTAACTGGGTAACACGATACCCCTTGGTAAGACTGGTTGTCAGACTTTCTGGCTCCTGACTAACCATAACAACAGCTAAAGATCTACGAATGACAACCGGAACCAACCAGGCTTTACGTGCTTTCCAACGCACGGAAGGGTTTCGGTATGAAATGGATGATCACTGGTCGCCCAAGCTTAACCAACCAACTTGCGACAAAATATCCACCATGTAATCCCCGGTCTCGAACCAAGTGCTTTGATTTCACATTGATTGTGAGAACTGCCAGACTGTGGAATTCACTGCCCGCCCCTGATAAGTATAATCTGGGTATCTTCAAGGCACGAGGGAACCGGTTAATCGTAGGCAAGCGTGCTCCACCTTAGGCCGCATCATCACTTAAGATCAAGTGAGTTGCGGTCAAACGCAAGCATTATAGAATAAAAAAAAAAGAAAACCGCCTTCAAAAACTAAAAAGTGATAAATAACTTTAGCACAGAACACACATTACTTTACTTTCGGAAGTCGGTGGCGGTGGCTTTGTGTTTGTTGTTTTGTATTGCTACCAACTTCCGAAAGTAAAGTAATGTGTGTTCTGTGCTAAAGTTATTTATCCCGTTTTCTTTTTTTTTGAAAAAACTTTTTATTTTTCGCTATTTAGTGTTGCCTTAACATCCAAATCCATTACGAAACGGCGACACAGTTAAAAGAGATTGAAAATCCTCCAAAGATTGAAGAAACTAAAACGTCGTATAAGTAAGTTTTTTGGGAAGTTGTTGATTTTCTCTAAAAGGGCTGTATCAATTTTGGTAAAAATTATACGGAACCATTTCGGAATAAACCCCTTTCGAACAAAAAAAGAATTGTGCAAATCCGTCTTTATATGACAGAGTTATGCCCGAACATACATAAAAAAAATATATATAAACATTCGAATTGATAACCTCCTCCTTCTTGAAGTCGGGTAAAAATACTGCGACATTTTAAATGACAAAGTAATTATTCGTTGAAGACATTGTAATTAATATCTGTGATAGTGTGGTGAATAAGGGACTTAATTTATTAATAAACACATGCATTTGAAAGGTGCAACGGAATTACTGTTGGCATAATGATCATCATAATATAAAGCTGATGCAACTGTGCTTGCCAGAGTAGCCAAACAACACTATGACAGAGTATAGATAGAGACACGGTTGACACAGTGGTTGAGTGATTGTCTGCTGCGCAGCGTGTTGCGGGTTTCAATCCAGACAAACATTTGTGTGATGAGCACTTGTGTTTGCCTTGTGTCTGGTTGTTGTTTATCTTTGTACGTATGTATATCCGCTGTCTGACACCCATGGTACAGGGTCTCCCTAGTTTGGAGTCAGATGGCCGTGTGTGAAATGTTCCCAACATATTATATCCCTGACAATTTAAGAACAAACAAATGTTACCTCTTTATAATATTAGTATAGAAGTAACGACTAGCTTTTTCTCGTGCATTCGTTCGCGTAAATGATTGCAGATGCAGACGTAATCGTGGGTTAAAAAGTAGCCTATATCCATGGTCATCCCCAGGGTTTAAGCTATCTTCAAACCAAATTTTATAACAAACAGAGTTACTTTCGCATAATATTAGTATGAATAAGTCCAGGTTTCCCAAAGACTGTAAAACCGTTTCCTCACGATGTGTGCTTTCGAATACGGTATTTTACTCTATACGAGAAAAATCTATAAATATGTTATTGAGACAGTTTAGGCATAAAGCAGTCGGAAAATGTAAGTTTTCGTTCATAAAATAACAAAATCATTTTTTAAATTCAATTTAATGTTTTCAGTATTTTAATCTGTTATAAAACACCGTGAAATAGTAGCGGCCATGATATTACGCCGTACGGCTGTGTAAACAAAAAATTGTCAACTGTCAGTCAACCGATTAGCGTTGTACTTTTATTATTTTCGTAACCAACGTAATTTTTTCATTATTACACCTACTACAAAATATACGTTTAATTATTTTTAAATGATCATATACAATTATCATAATTATTTAATATGAGCCCATTTGATACAAAACGAACTGACGTCATTTACGCTGACCAATATGGCGTCCAGTAAGAGGCGTATTTGTCAAACTACGCGCGAAATTCGAAAATTTAAAATTTGGATGCATTTTTATGGCACTTATCGATTGAATAAAAAAATGGTGGTTTTTTTTGGTGGCATACCTATTAGCACTACAGAATTTCATTGAGACACTTTTCAAAAATAGGTGTAATACCCTATTGCACAACATAATTCCCCCATCTCCATTCCATTATCGGACGAATAGAGAAACGGCAAAGCGTCACCGCTATACGGTTGCTGTTCCACGGTCTCGAACCAAGCGCTTTGCTTCCACATTTATTGTGCGAACTGCCAGACAGTGGAATTCACTGCTCGCCTCTCTATTCCCCGATTCGTATAATCTGGGTATCTTCAAGGCACGATTGAACCGGTTTATCCTAGGCAAACGTGCTGCACCATAGGCTGCATCATCACTTAAGATCAGGTGAGTTGTGGTAAAATACAAGCCTATAAGACCAAAAAAAACGATGTTTTTGTTCACAGATGTCTGAGATGTGATGTCCTAGACAAACTTAGAAAAAACGGATAAAATGTGATGTGAATGTAACACATTGCTGAAACAATATGGCCTGTTTAAAACCGTCATAATAATGTTAATACGGCGTACATAAATGCATGTACATAATTCAGTTTATAACTTTGTAATGATAAGACTGATAAGGGAGTGACGCGACAGGAAACATACGCGACAATAGGTACAATGTTGGACATTATAATATTTGCTTTTGGCCGCCAATTTGACGAACAACAAACTTGATACCCATTAAGGGGAATGTCCTGATAGCTACAGACGTTAAGGCCATATAAATAAAATACATATGATAAACTTTAGTAGACTGTATTAAGATTAAAAGTTACACATAGTGTACTCCGACAACATATACGTCACGTCTATCTTAAAACAGTCCACTTAAGTATCACATCTTTTATTTATATTGCCTTGCCAAGTAGAGTAGAGAAATATTTTACGCGATAAAATTGTCTAAATAGGATTAGGGCGCTTAAATGCTTTTTTTTTTACTATCTTGGCTAGGCTAGGCTTGCGTTTGACCGCAATTCACCTGATCTTAAGAGCGCGTATTCGATTCGTGACGAAAACTTCATGTTTTTGCGTTTTGCCCAGAGCAATATCGTAATTATGTGAGCAGATTATTTAAAGACAATTTACAGTTTTAGAAAGATTAAGTCTTGATTTAGACAGCTACAGAGTAAAAGTATAATTTTTAATCATGGTTTTTTAAAGCGAAGACAATTCTTTCATATCGTTTTACGAAAATAGACGTCAGAGTTAACTTTCAGGACGAATACAACCATTACAATATACCAAAATATTTTGATTTATGAGTTTTTCCAACAGTATATACAGTCATAAAGACAGCTACAGAGGCAAAATTACGAAAATATTACTATTATGTATTAAAAACAATGTTGAAAAAGTAGAAAATCGGTTCACTTTGACAACTTTTTTTCACCAGTATTTGAATAAAAACATAACTGATATATTTATTTTATGAATGTAAATGTTATGCTTAATATACAGGATATTTTTTAGTCCGTTATATGAGCTCATTTATTTTAGACAATTATTTTAAAAAGCACTGTAAAACATCGCGCACTTTCGTTTGCCGATCAATTTCAATCATCATCATCATTTCAGCCGAAAGACGTCCACTGCTGGACATAGGCCTCCCCAAGGGGGGGTTTTGCCATAATCGCCACGCTTGGCAGGCGGGTTGGCGATCGCAGTATGGTTGTTACAAAGGCACAGAGAACGCTGCTGCCCATTCTCTGGTAAGTCCCTTAGTCGCCTTTTACGACACCCACATCCACATCCACCCACGACATCAATTTCAATGATTCGTGCTTATTTCGTGCATATTTTTTTTTCTGATGCACTCAAACAGACCATTGCATTGTACTAGTGTGCATCAATGCTGCTACGCCGTTCTAGTAATCGTTTAGATTTTGAGTTGCGCTAAATCGAATACGCGCCCTTAAGGGGCTATTAAACGACTTTTACAGATTTTAAACTGACAATCACGTCAAAATGTGCAGTGTAAATGATTTGAAAAAAATATATGTTAAACTAAAACATTCTCTTAATCATATAGAAAGTGAATATTTTTGATTAAGTTCATATTAAATAGTTTAATTAACTCGTGAAGTTGTGTCTGACGCGGACAAAACATTGACAATCACACAAAATCTACCAGTTATAATTATCCGAAACGTACACTATCTTACAGACAATTTTATTATCTATCTTTTAGTATACGCCTTTTTTTTAATTTTGAAAGAATACTACTTTTATTTAATTTTTTCGACTAAATTTTTAAAGTTTTGGACGCAGACTGCGTCCGTTCTGCATCAGTTTTGCGTCCAAAACTCTCAAAGTTTAGTCGAAAAAATTAAATAAAAGTAGTATTCTTTCAAAATTAAAAAAAAGGCGTATACTAAAAGATAGATAATAAAATTGTCTGTAAGATGGTGTAAGTTTCGTTTAATTATACCTGGTAGATTTTGTGTGATTGTCAATGTTTTGTCCGCGTCAGACACAACTTCACGTATTAATTAAACTATATAATATGAATATAATTAAAAATATTCACTTACTAAGTGATTAAGAGAATGTTCAAGTTTAACATATATTTTTTTCAAATCATTTACACTGCACATTTTGACGTGATTGTCAGTTTAAAATCTGTAAAAGTCGTTTAATAGCCCCTTAAGTGATAATGCGGCCTAAGTTTTAGGTTTGTAGTTAGTCAGTTTACAAATAACTTAATGATACGAAATTCAAAACCTCGTACGAGATTTAAAAAATTAAGTAATTAAGATTTTTGATTTTCTAATAAGTTTTTAAGCTGAGCGGCTGATCCATATTTTTTTTAAACCACTGATCGATTAAATGTTGTCATGATCGCAATCGAAACGATTTGGCCGTTTTTTATGATATTTTTTTGTGTATATTTGGTAGGTCTGGTCTGGTTTGGATTTGTTGGTTTGGTCTGTATTTATTGTACTTAAAAAAATAAATTGTAAAACAATGCTTGCCGAGTCAGCTAGTCTAATATTATAAAAATATCGTGTCATAGTGTTTGTTTACCAAACACCTTCAATACGGCTTGACCAATTTTTATACAATTTTGTGTGTGGTGGGTCTGAGAATAGGTTGAAAGTTATTTTTTTTTATTTTTTTTTATTATATGGCAAAACAACGTTTGCTGGATCAGATAATAACTACATACTTAATTTTGAAGTTAGAAAGTACCTTTTGTAGCTGATATCTGACTGGCTTAGCATTATACTGGATCTCTATATGGGGGGGTGCAACTAAACCAAAAATTTTAGTATTAGAGCGAGCACAAAGGGCTCTTATCAAGTGCATGTATTTTAAAAAAAGAAGATATTGTACTGAAATTTATACAAAATCAGTAACCTTTTGACGGTCCGGAAGCTTTACATTACTCAAGATGTTCTCACTAAACATAAAACACTAACCTATGATTCCAGAATATTGGCAAGAAGAAGAAAAGATATTATACTAAAAATACCACAAACAAGAACACTATTTGCCAGTATTCAACTTCGAAAACGTTCGGCTCAGCTTTATAACGCTATTAATTAACATTTACATCTACCCTAAGAATTATTATGAATGCAAAAAAATACTAACAGAATGGATAAAAAAACTCACCTACAGCGAGACTGAATCACTTCTGCAACAGACACGCTAACATACACACACATACATACACACACACACACAAAGCATGCATACACATACATACATACACACACACACACACTCACACACTCACTAAAGTCACCTTGTTTTCTTTTGTATAGTTTAATAAGACACTTTTTGTTTATGAAAGAGCGGAGTCTCCTAATACAGGCATCTATTGCTTAAAAGGAGGCTTCAATCTCAAATATTATGTTGTACAACATGAGGTTAAAAAATAAAGTTTTTTTTTTTTTTTTAAGTACCTACGCATTCCTAGATTCCTACCGTCTTGACTACATATTCCTAAATGTATTCTCAAAATTTCAACTATACTAAAATGATGTAAGTACCTAGGTCTGGCTATTCTGGGGTCTCTGGGATCTATTTAACAATTTGCCCGACCCGAGAATCGAATCTAAAAGCCTTGTAACCATAGGACCTAAGATTTACGACTCTAAAAAAATCTTTCAATTGTTTTATGTATTGTTAAATTTCATTTAGTGATTTGTTGATAATAATAATAAAGCTTTTTTGTATAGTCAGATAAAAAACTGCAAACGATAAAATCCAGTTAAAAATTGTTTTTAACCGACTTTAAAAAGGAGGAGGTTATCAATTAGGATGTTTGTATTTTTTTTATGTATGTTCGGGCATAACTCTGTCATTGTTTGTTCGAAAGGGGTTTATTTCGAAATAGTCCTATACAAATTTTATCAAAATCGAGCTCTTTTTGATAAAATCAACAAAATCCCAAAAAAAGATACATAGGAAGATGTTTTAGTTTCTTCAATCTTTGGAGGTCTTACAATCACTGTTTTAAGTGTGTCGCCGTTTCTTAATGGATTTGGATGGTAGGCAGTACTAAAAAGCGGAAAATAAAAAGACTTTTCAAAAAAAAGAAAGTAGGTAAGTTAGTTTTTTTTAAATTTATTTATTTATACTTCACGCACGTACAAAGGCGGACTTAATGCCTTAGACATTCTCTACCAGTCAACCATTTTTGAAGTAAGTTTTTTGTTTTTTGAAAAATCTTTTTTAAGGTATGTACTAAACAGGTTTTTTATTGGTGTCCAAATCATCAGTAAAAAAAAACAATTCGGACACTGTGTCCGAATATATTGCGTCCAAATCGTCAGTAAACCTTTATAAAACTATAATTTATTATTATTTGTATTTATTATTTATATTTATTTTTCTTTATAATAGGTACTTTGTAGGAGGAAATCTTTAGAAGTTTTAGTCCGATAACAAAAATTGTTTCACTGATAAAAAGCTACGCTTTTCACGAGTGTCATAATAATGTTTTATGTTAAAGTTCCACCCAGATAAATTCACGAGCAGAAGCTATAGTCATTAATAATGGTATACTCTAAGAAATATTCGTCAGACTCTGTAAAAACGTTAACACTGGTATTTAGTTGCATCTGGTAAGACTGGAAGCCGACGCCAATGTACTTGGGAAAAGATAAGCCAGCTGATTATGATATTTATTGGTCAGTTCGTCACATAGAAGCTAATAAGATTCTGAATATACCTTTTTTGGAGTAAAATAAAAAATAAACAATGAACTAAAGTCTCTTTGCCCACGCCCACTGCTGTACAAAACAATCTAGGTGGTGTAGAATCCTCCCTTCTCGCTGCTGATAATCTATTTGTTCACTGATTAGTATTTAATTAGCACTGGCTCACCCACTACCCAGTTCGTGTCCCGGCTAGCTTCACGTCAACTTCCCGCCATTCTACTCCGTGACAGTTGACAGATGTGACAGCGACCGTACCACCACTGTGTACATGAGACAATGCATATATCTATTTCCATAGATACACTACAGTTGGCATTAACACGTCCCATAAATTGGTGATCACAAATGTCTAAGTAGTTCTAGAAACATTTTTGCACAAACAGAAAGTTAATTTATTTTAATTACTCATAATTAAATAAATTATGACAATTACAGCGTAAATGCGTGGTCCAAAGTAATTAAGTATGTCAGGGTTAAAAAGTCACGGAATTAAATTATGGAGTTTATTATCGCTCACCTTGAGCACGTAACGGGAAGAGTCAGGAAACTGGCCTGGATATTTAAAACATTGCGACATGTCCTGCCTACAAATATAAACAAAAAAGTAGGCCTTCACAGAAATCTCCTAAACAAAGTTTATGTGGCATTTGTGCAATCAGTATTAGTTTACTGTATCCCCATATGGGGTGGTGCGGCAAAATCAAGATTTATAGACGTTGAACGGGGACAACGAGCACAACTAAAAATTATGTATTGTAAAAAGATAAGATACCCTACTGACAGTGTATACCAGATTCGTGGTCTGCTTTCTGTTAGAAAACTATACATTACATATAGGGTCCTAAAAAAACATAAGACACTTCCTTACGATACAAACATCATAACGAAAAGACATGATTACTCAAATCCCACAAACTAAAACGAAATTCGCTGCTATGCAATAGAACACAAGTTCTGCACAACTATACAATAGGATAAACAAAGAAATATTTCAATCATAACAAATATTAAATTACAATTTTAGTTATATACAAATCTTAAAAATCTAATAATATTATGTACAATTCCAAGAAAAAGACAGGGGAGCTCAAAGGGCATCAAAAAACTCGTCCACATCGCTGTCAACGGGACACGTGCCCAACAGGCTGGCAGCATTGCCACGTTGTATGGCAATGCTGTTTCTTTGACCCAAGAATAGACCAGCCTAAGAAAGAAAGAAAGAAAGAAAGAAAGAAGATAAGAAATATACATTTACACTAAACAAGCGCATGTAGTAAAAAAATCTAATAAATTGGATTAAACCATTTCTTTATGAAGACACTATTGCAACACTGAAATTAATTCACTCCCTTCTCTCAACACACACACACTCACAAAACACACAAACCCACCCTCATCCCGATTTATCTATACACAAGCAGTCGAAAATTGTTATAATTATTATTGATATTAATTTAAATCACATTTAAACATTTCCACACATACACACACAATTTGTTTTGTTGAAATGTATGTGTTAATGAATGTAGATAAATAAATAATTTTATTATAATAAGAACTTGTTTTTGTTTTTACTTGCTGTGAAAGAGCGGAGTTTCCTAATACAGGCATTTGTTTGTTTACAAGGAGGCTCCAATCACTAACGTGCTATTGTTTAATTTTGGTTATGAAATAAACAATTTTTTTGTTTTTTTTATTATAATAATAACTGGGACACATAGTAGAAGTGAAATGACAATGCCAGATCCTGGCCCACCAATTTACAGAAAAAAAAATTGTAATGATTAAAGAACCTTATTTTAATAAATTGTTTTTCCAGAACTTGCCTGCGTTCTTGGCTGTTTCCACGAGACAGGCTCGACCTAGTGTGGAGTTCATTAGCAAAATGCTTCCTTTGTGTCAAATATTTGCTTTTTTTTTTGTGAACCTAATTGTTAATTTAGTCTACGTTAACAATAAAGATAAGGAAATGTAAATAACTGTTTTTATTGGCAAATAAACAACATTATTATTAGTATGTACTTCCAGATTACAAATCAATGCTAAAAGGAATTCAAATACAGTTTTTTGATTTAAATTAAACAGAAACGGCAAGTTCTGCATTCATTAGAACGAATGTTTAGTTATCAGCAATAAATAAGCAGTAAAATGCTACATATTGGAAGCTTGTACATGACTTTTATTGAGTGGGGCAAAGTTCTATAGAGTTTCTGGCATTGTCCTTTCAACGGACAATCGTCTACACCCCCTCCACACGGCTGAAACGCTTTTTCGTGACAGAAAAATCGATTTATTCTCTTAACTATTCCCGCTACAAGTAGACGTGACGGCGACTCGACATGGCGGCGACTCGACGTGGTGCGACTCGACGTCAAGGGAATAAAGCGAAAAATCCTAATATCCCTCCCTAATATCCCTCTATATAGAAGTTTCACTTCACACTTGGAGCGACTACCAGTCTGAATTCCACAACCCAGCTACTGGGTCACACGATATCCCTTGATAAGACTGGTTATCAGTATTTCTGGCTTCTGACTACTCATAACGACTGTCTGACTGACTTTGGTTGCTTGGGCTTAACTATGATGAAACGGAAGATCTTATATCATTCAACCATTAAAACATTATCATTGCTTACACTCTAACTCTTATCACATACACACTCACATTTATCACACACACTCACGATCATCACATACACACTCACACCCTGCACATACACATTCACACTCATCACATGCATACTTACACTCATCACATACATAGTCGCGCTCATCACACACACACATACATTTGGTTACTTTTTAGATTTAGTTTAAATTTAGTTTAGTTCAATAACTTATACTGAAACCGTTGCATTTGTTATCATATCCTTCTATGTAATTCACATTATCTGTCGAAAGAGACTGGATCCTGCGGCACAGGGTATCCTAGTGCGGGACCCAGTGCCATACCTAAATATTGTAACAGCTGTTTTTTGAATCAATAAACTTTTATTTATTATTATTACTTACAAATATACATAAAATTGAATTGAATAGGATGTAAATACAGACAATCTCCATTCATTAAGACATAGTTAAGTACCTATTCACACACACATTAGCAAATCCTCACGCACACTTAGCTATGTTTAGATGTTGTTAGCAGTCATTCCGTTTGTTTGTTTCAGCTGTATGTAAAACACAAAAGTGACACATTTTCATTACTTTAATTTATGGCACATTTAATTTTGATTGTCTATTAAACACAATTGATTTCATTAAGCTAGCTTTCATAAGGATGATTTCCATCAAACGACTCGCATGGTTACAACAATAGGGTAAAGAATCATGGCAGGATTTGTACAAAAAAAAATAAGTTGTTTAGAGAAGTTGAAATTCTAATTCTTATATTCTTGGGTAGCTAAAGAGAATCTTCAGGCATTTACAATATTATTAAAACCCCGCAAAAAAGTTAATAGTTTAACGAAAAGCTCATTATTTCATAACGAAACGGCAACTGACAGTAACAGTGACACTGACAGTCGCCCTTTCGCAGTTCTTACATTGAGATTTCATCGTTTTATGGGAAATAATATCACAAATAATGATTTATTTTTTCCACACACTTGTCACATCACTTGTCTGCCAATTTTTTAGATCCGTTAATATCGCTTGTCACTTTCTTTTTATAATTTACAAACACAAAACGGGCATCGAGATGAAATGAAAATGTGTCATTTTCATTTCGTAATATTTTAATTATGCGGGGGTTTAAAAATACGCTAAGTATATCAATCTACTCCTGGTAATGTATTCCTCACATTGAAAAATATTTGAAACCCTCTAAATTACTTTTTTTTTCAAACAAATGAATGTAAAAGAAACGAATAAAATAAAAAACAAATCAATTCTAGATAGTAGATTTTTAGCAAGTTTTTCCATTCAGAACCACAAAGTAGGTAGGTGTAAATTAATTAGGTATAGGTAGGTAGATACTCGTGTTTCATGAATGCTACGATTCAGTTGATATTATTATCTGATCAAAGAGGAATTTAAGCTGCTTACGATTTGAATCTCACTTAAAATCCGGTTCGAACCGACACGTATTTCGCTATCGTTTCGTTATAAATTATGATAAATGACTAGAAAATTATGATAAATGTGTTTTTATTTTATTACTTTTGATAATTTATTTAATTTTCCGATTATATCACACACATCATAGTTTAATCTATGTTTTGATCAATTTATAATCACAACTTTTTCAGTAACTAAGCGAGTAAATACTGATAACAATATCTGTGGGGTATTACGTGTGTTTAAAGTACGTATTGTATATTCTAAGGAAAGTCATAATTTACACAAGAGTAAATACTGTCCTTCTTACTAATATTATAATTTTCGTTTCTCAATATCAAAGAATCATGGCGAGATCCATACATTCTTTTGTATGAAAAATAAAAATCAATTAGAGACTTCAAAATATTTTCCAAAGTGGAGAATACATTACCAGGAGTAGATTGATATACGAACCATATTTTTAAACACCCGCATAATTAAAATATTTTACAATAAAACTAAACACCTTTATTTTTTTGTACAAATCCTGCCATGATTCGTTGTGCTCGATAGTATCTGCGCTGTTTCTTTGTATTTCTTATACTATTTATTTAAATTTTATATTGTATATAAAATTTAAATAAATAGTATTAGTTAGTATTTACACGAATAATATAAAAACCTATAACTTAAACAAAAAAAAAAAAATTTACTTTGCACATCTGTGTTTGGGTCATAGGATTACACCATCCTACCAAATTGCACCTGATTTGGTCCAATAGATTCGGAGCATTTTGGCTGTGACAGACGGACGGACAGACAGACGCACGAGTGATCCTATAAGGGTTCCGTTTTTAAGTTTATTGTACGGAACCTTAAAAACTAATAAGGCATTAAAAAAGTCCTCCACATCGCTGTCAACTGGGAATGTGGCCCATATTAAAATAAAATGCGAAAGTTTGTGAGGATGCATAATATTTGTTACTCATTCACGCTACGGCTAAACAGAATTAGCTGTTTGTCATACATATAGTACTTATATATAACGATCTAATTTAACACAGAACATATTTTTTTGTATTTGTGTTCCCCTGAAATAATTTAAGACGAGAGAAAGATGTTTTTTAATTCTAAAATCTAAGTAGACTGAGTCGCGGACACATGCTAGTGTTTCTATATAAGGGACTAACTATATTTATTGAGCTTCATTCGCGTTATGCTGAACGATTTTGGTCACACTTAGGCTAAGAACTCACGATGCGGTTTTCACCCGCGTCCACCTGCGGTTGCGGGCCCGCAGCTTCTGTAGAAAGCAGATACATATTATTATGTGAAAAATCAAAGCACATTTCACGACGGTTACGCCCGCGGTGTGCGCGGTTGTTTGCGGCTATCGCTGCGGGCGCGGTTGTTTGCGGCTATCGCTGCGGGCGCGGGCGAAAACCGCATCGTGAGTTCTTAGCCTTAAACAGTTCTGTTTTTATCAGCCGTATACAGAAAAGCCTTCATAGCGTGTTATCTCCAAGACTCCGCTGAAGCGCTTCTATCTACTACGGACGGCGCTGGATAATAGGGTATTTTACCAAAAAAATCTAATTAGTCCGTCAGATAGATTTCCACAAAATATTGGACACGTGTTTTTTCTTTTTTCACGTAAACAAAAAATTAATTAAACCATGTCAGTACACTTTTACTGGCGAAGTGACGTCACAAAACCCCACTCATGATCTTTGCGTTTTATCTTCGTCAGTTTTTATTGATTTGATAAAACAAAAAATATGTATCCAATATCTTTCGATAATCTAACTGACGGACTAATTAGATTTTTTTGGTAAAATACCCTATTATAACACGCTTTTTGCTGCAAAACGGTAAAGTTCTAATTTAGTATTGTACCCTCAACATGGACAGTTTCACGTGCGATATTGTTATCGTTTGACGACACGGTTGGCGCAGTGGTTGAGCGATCGACTGCTGTGCAGCGTGTTGCGGGTTCGATTCCCGCCCAGGTAAATATTTGTGTGATGAGCACTTGTGATTGTTTTGTGTCTGGGTGTTGTTTATCTATATATGTATGTATTTGAAAATGTATTTGTGTATGTATATCAGCTGTCTGACACCCATAGTAAAGGGTTTCCCTAGTTTGGCGTTCAGATGGCCATGTGTGAAATGTCCCCACATATTATTATATTAATATTATTATCGTTTACCTTCTTGTAGAAAAAAAAAAACGTAAAACGTTAGCGGCAGTGGGTGGGTCGAGCCACTTTGAAGAAATCTGCGCTGAACGTAGACTGTTCCCGACTCCTCGTCGACAAGTTGCGACCGCGTAGGTACAGCCCTGAACGTGCCGGAACAGCACAGGGGGGCGATTCTCACGCAATAGACATGATGTCGAATTAGAGATATTATGTCGAAATAAAATGGCGGATGTCGAATGAAATCGATTTTTCGTATTCTCTAAATGTCACATTAATGTAAGTGCACATGTGGATGCAATAAATATATTGAGTGAAAAACAAAAAACAATGCCAGACAAAAGATGCAAAAAATTACGTTAAGTTTCGTGATAGAGATCCAAAAAGCCTGCGACATTTATCTCTATTGATTATGAGAATACGATTATATAAATTTAGTGACATTTTTAATAGACATTTAAAATTAGACATTATCTTGAATTAGAGATATCTCGAAAGAATTGAGAATCGCCTCCCTGAACGTGGCGGAACAGCGCTGAACGCGGCGGAACAGCGCTCTAAACGGATGGTTCTAATGAACTCTATCTATGCCATTCGCTTGACAAAATCACATGTGTCCTCATTTTATACCTGTTTGCCGCAGAAAATTGAATAGACGCGGAAAGCTGGGGGCCAAGTCTGCTATTTTTATAATTTCGTCATTCAAACACGATCCCATTGTCATTTTGCTAAAAGTTCGTAATCTGCTAAATTCATAATGGTCGATCATTCGTCGGTCGAATTAAAAGCAATGACTGCACAATGACGTTCTAATGGTAGGTCACTGATCAAAGGAACTGTCAAAAGTTTTAGCAGAATACCGCCTAAGTCAGTCATTCTATATCATTTCTTCCAATGGCGTGTCAATGGTTGACCATTGGAAAGTCATAATGACGCCATTATATTAGTAGATTACCAAACTTGTCAAAATCAACAATTATGAAATCAATGATAGACTATTCTGACACTATTGTAATAGCAGACTTGAGGCCCTGAGCGGATGCGTACGCATCTCCATACATACGTTTTTTATGGTCAAAAGCTGAACAAGAGCTGAATAAGAGTCGTTAGTTCCTAAATCAGTTGCCATTCTCCTTTGGCTGATAGCTCGACCAATTTCGCTGTTTTTTTTTTGTTTGTTTGTAGGAAAATAAAAAGAAAGCCACAAGAAAAGATCGGAAATTCGAATGAAGTATTTTGTTTAATTGAGCTTAATTAGTTTTTTAGAACAATTAAGTTTAGTAGAGTCAAACTACAATCTTCAATAGCTGAGTAAGTAAATGACGTGGAATTATTTTAATATGCTAAATGTGTTACTCAGTGTTACATTACTACCCAGGAATAACAGACAGAGTCGTAAACTGGGTAGGTATACTCTTCATGCTTTAAAATTTCTACGCAAATGGTAATCAATTGACGATGCCGTATATACATACTGCATCATCCGTCGCTAGCGAATATTGAGTGGGCCCTGAAACATAAGATAACCCGACCGATCGGGTTAACAGCCGGGCGGCCACTGAACGTGTAAACTAAAGTATCAAAAAAAAAAAAAAAACAAAAATCATTTATTTTTCTAACAATATTTGCAAAAACAACTTAGTGATTGGAGCCTCCCTTTAAGCAAGTAATGCCTGTGTTGGGAGACTCCGCTCTTCCATACCGATATTAATAGATAACATAATTATAATATTTTTGTGAGAGTATGTGTGTGTGTGTGTGTGTGTGTGTGTGTGTGTGTGTGTGTGTGTGTGTGTGTGTGTGTGTGTATTTGTGTGTATTTGTGTGTGCGTGCGTGTGTGTGCGTGCGTGTAATATGTGTGTCAGCATGTGTAGCGAGGTGAGGACGTGCCATTGCACATCCACCATACTTGAAACAATTGCATGCAACAGTCCAAGCGGACAGATCCGTGCATTATGATACATGTGTTAGCAGTGCTTCTGTTTCGTCGAAGTAGTATTTCTTATTTGAACAGTAAGGACTGTTCAAAACGAAACGGCGGCTGACAGTAACAGTGACACTGACAGACGCCGTTTCATAGTTCTTTGGGCCCTTTTCCTGTTGTGCGTATTTTCGCCCGCACGTGGATATAGTTCGCATGCAGGCTGCCCGCATCCTATCATTTCCTACATGTTTTTCCTATCATGCGGGCAAACGCGCGCGGACGCAGATTGACTGCGGTTGAGCAGCCCGTGTGCATGCTAACCGGATGCGGGCGGCGTTCTTCTGCTTTCAGTGTTGTTTTTACTGTGACGCGGGTCACAGGCAGGGTCAATGTACGCACGAGTTTTGTCACTGGCGACACGCACGACACTGCAGCGGCGAAACGGCGACTGACAGTAACAGTGACACTGACAGCCGCCGTTTCGTAGTTCTTACACTGAAATTGCATGGTTTTATGGGAAATAATGTCATGTACTTTTTCAACGCCGCTATTGTAAACAACGATTCATATCACTTGTCTGCCAAGATAGAGTAGATTTGCTTTGCTAGAACCACAGATACTAACGAACTAACGTAGAACTAACTCCGATTGCTTTTTCTTGTTTAAGAATTAGATTGTTTTTCTACATTTCGTTATGAATCGACAAGAATAAATAACCTAAGTATTTATTTGTACTACTAACCAGGGTCACGGTTCTGAATTTACAACCTTGTTTAAACCTTGGTGAACTAGAATGCAGATAAAAATACTATCTAGAAATATGTCTGAATGACTGCAATATGATATCGTATTAGCTACACAAATTAGCCTCATACAGTGGTTCAGCGTAGAAATTATCGTTGCGTAGATACGGCGTAGACTCTACGTAAATGCGGCGTAAACACTGCGTAGACGCATTGCGACAAAAACGACATTGTATTGAAACGGATAGTAAAAGGACCATCTCTTTGCCCGCGACTTCGTCCGCGTTGATCTTCATACGGGTAGGTACCTTATATATTTTTTTTTTTTTTTTTTTTTTTTTTTTTTTTTTTTTTTTTTAGTATAACGTAGCTTCTTAGATGTGAAAGAATCTTTGAAATCGGATGCGTTGTTCCGGAGATTAACCAATTATGGAGTTACCCCGACCAAAAGTGCGTTATTCATCATTATTCAGGGGCTATTAACTCATTAATTAAGAGAAACAAACTACATCTAAAATATATTATTAATATTCAATATCTTATCATCACATTCCACGTTCTTATTTTTTTTTATGTACCCTATATACACCTAAATCTCCATGTCAAAAAAAATGACTAAAATAATGGAAAACATGTATCTTTTTTAATAACAAAAAGACCCAAAAATTGTGCGAATTTCGATTCTGCGACAAAGAAGAAAATGTATGGTCAAGGTTATTTGGTCAGGGAAACGCCTTAAACAATTTTTATCTTTTGTTATTTTAATCTATATAAAACTAGTGACCCATCCCGGCTTCGCACGGCTGCAATCTAGATCAAACTATACGTATTAACCTTCCTCTTGAATCACTCTATCTATAGCTGAAAACTGCATTAAAATCTGTTGCGTAGTTTTAAAGATCCTAAGACAGCGGGGGCCATTTTGTTTTATACTATGTAAAGATTAATATAGATTTGACATTAATCACACTGTATGGTTTTCTGTTTGTCTGTTTGCTACCTCATCACGGCAAAACCACTGAACCGATCTTAATGAAATTTGACTAAGAGGTATCTTGGGTAGACTAGTTTTTAATCCGTGACTTTGTCTGCGTTCGCGATAATCGACATTTACACGGAAGGAGAATAGTCTTTTTTCTGCATGAACTATTCCCATATTAAGTGCTTACTTAGGTTTTCATCATCATCATTTTGTCAACCTTCCCACGCCCACTGCTGGGCATAGGTCTTCCCCAAGGGGGGTTTAGCCATAATCGCCATGCTTGGCGGATGCATGTCGGCGATCGCAGTAGTTATGGTACTCAGAAGGACGCTGCTGCCCATCCTCTGGTCAATATCCCTCTGTCGCCTTCTACGACACCCACGGGTAGAAATGGGGTGGTGCTATTCGCGGCTGGCACCACATGGTTAGGTATTCACTTGGTATCAATACGAGAGGATAACATGTTATCTCTTCACTACCCTTGGTTGACTGGTAGAGAATGCCTAAGGCATTAATGCCGCCTTTGTATGGTCAACAAAAGAGATTACTTATCTATTTTGTTTGTTCAGTGTACAAAGGAGGGGCAAACCAGTGTCGACGGATATGGTTGAAGTTTACATAAACCGAAAGGGGTTTACGAAGAAATTTAATTATTAGTATATAAACAGTTTTTATTTTTAACCGACTTGAAAAAGGAGCAGACAATTCGATTGGTATTTTTTTGAATGTATGTACACCATGTACAACGATTACGCTGTGCTTTACGATCCGATTTACGTGATTCTTCTTTAGTTTGATGCGGAATAGTTGCTATTTGGTCCCATAAAAATTTAACATAGTTTGGCCCAGTAGTTTTCATTTTATTTTTTTTTATTTTTGACCACGCATAACTTTTTTTCAGTGTACTCCGATTTCGATGATTCTTTTTTTAATTGATAGTGTATGTACCTCAAACTTGGTCCTGAAATATAAATTTCAAGAAAATATTTTACCCTTAAGGGTAGACTGTTTTTTTTTTGGTATCACTGTTTCGTAATTAATTTGTATGAATTGAAGTAGCCACTGAAAAGCGAAAAAAAAAGATTTTAACAAAAAAGACAACCTCCTTCAAAATGTAAAAAATAACTTTCAATTCGCAAGTCGATGGCTATACAATACAACAAGCAAAACCAAAGCCACCGACAAAAAACTTTTCTTAAACTAGTTGACCGGGTAAACGTTGTTTTGCCATATAAATTAAAAAAAAAATATTACGACCTATTATCAGACCTACCAAACATACACAAAAAAAATAACATAAAAAATCAGTCGGGCCGCCTGAAGTCAAAGTCAAAGCATTTATTTGAATTAAACCATTTACAGGCACTTTTTAATTGTCAAGGAGTCAGTCAGTCAGAAAGTTGAAGCTAGTTGCACGTTCCAAAACATAAGGTAGGTCTCTATAGAGAAGAACGAGCAAGAAACTCCACGGACACTCTTTTAAATCGTTTTTACAAAATTCTGGTTATATTATCCTTATTGCTTCTATATGTGAAAACAATGCAGGTAAAGAGCAATACAAAACATTTAAAAAAAAAAGTTAAAAGCCATGGCAGTTAAGAGTTGACCAACCTCTACTGACAGCGCCCGTTCACGAACATGACGCGTGGATCAGCACCATTCAGCTCAACTATTTTGAAGGGAGCCGAATGATCCAACACACGCGCCATCATCAGCAAGATATTTGAGTGAGCATGACTCTCTCGCGATACGAAAGAGTTCGGAAACTCTACGACTCGAGATTTTTTTTATATTAGACTAGCGACCCGACCCTGCTTCGCATGGGCATAGAGAGCCTTCCTCGATAAATGGACTATCCAATACAAAAATATTTTTTCAATTCGGACCAGTAGATCCTGAGATTAGCGCGTTCAACCAAACAAACAAACAAACTCTTTAGCTTTATAATATTAGTATAGATGTAACATAGTTTTCAAGTCGTTCTACGAACAATATTATGGGTCAAATATGTCTGAAATAACAAATAATAGTTTAAAAAAACTAAAAACACGCTTTTTATAGAAAACCAAACTAAAAAATAGAAAATAAATTTTAATAAATTATTTTATTTAAAAAAAAGCGAGGGGTGCTTTTTAAGATATTATCAAAATGATAATCACTCTACTCATATCTGTCAATAAAATATTTATAACAGCTATTGACACCAGGCACCCCACGCTTTTTTTTAAATAAAATAATTTATTAAAATTTATTTTCTATTTTTTAGTTTGGTTTTCTATAAAAAGTGTTTTTATTTTTTTTAAACTATTAGGTATTTATTTTTGACTTTTTAGTTTGGTTATACCTATATCTATAAATATTATGTACATTTATTCTACCAGGGGCGCTTGTGCAGTACCTTCCTAGTATATAATAGCTGTTTTTTCGGCAACTAATTTTGAACGACTTATGTTTTTTTTTTTGTTTTTTTTTGTTTTTTTAATAATTTTATCAAATTAGTGTATTATCATCGGTCCGCGATAAATCTACAAAGTTTGAACGAAGTCTGGCCGTTTAAAGTGGGTCAAAATCGCACCCAAAGAAGTCGGTTACAAACAAACATACAAACATACAGGTGAAGCTAATAAAAAGCGTGTAAAAACATTTTATTTATTTATTTTTATTATCATCATCATCATTTCAGCCGAAAGACGTCCACTGCTGGACATAGGCCTCCCCCAAGGGGGGGTTTTGCCATAATCGCCACGCTTGGCAGACGGGTTGGCGATCGCAGATTTCTATGGTTGTTACAAATGCACAGAGAACGCTTCTGCCCATTCTCTGGAACGTCACTTAGTCGCCTCTTACGACACCCACGGGAAGATATGGGATGGTGCTATTCTTTACGTCCGACACCTTACGGACAGGACACGACAATATTTTTATTAAATTAAATTGTATTCTAAGACATCCATCGGTTTCTAAATAAACGGGAACTGTATTATGACCCTGGCAACTTATCTCTGATGTTGACTGTACCTTTCTGCATGTTCAAGACTAAATAAATAAATAAAAAGAACCACATTTCATATTTTATAGTCCTGCGTCACTAGAGATTACGTGATTGTGCATCAAAATTGCCCTAATTTGCATAATAATTAATAAATCTAAACTAATATTATAAAGAGGAAAGATTTGTTTGTTTGTTTATTAGGATTTAACTCAAAAACTGCTCGACCGATTATAAAAATTCTTTCACCATTAGACAGCTACATTATCCCTAAATATCATCCATACTTCCATACTATTTTAATATTATAAATGCGAAAGTAACTCCGCCTATAACGTTACACTTTCACGATAAAACGGCTGGACCGATTTTGATGAAATTTGGTATGAATTTAGCTTGAACCCCGGGGAAGGACATAGGCTACTTTTTAATCCGCGACTTTGTCTGCATCCGCGATAACCGACATTCACGCGGACGAAGTCGCGGGCAAAAGCTAGTTATATTATAAAGATGAAAGATTTGTTTGTTTGTTACGATTTAACTCAAAAACTACTGGACTGATTATATAAATTCTTTCACCATTAGAAAGCTACATTATCCCTGAGTAACATAGGCTATATTTATCAATTGCAAAATTAGGGATCCTTGAGAAAATTCACGCAGAGAAAGTTGCGGGCTAAGTGCTAGTACCTACTCTATAAAAAATATTTATGATTCCTATAAAATAGATTTTTACTAATAACATACGTAACTTAAGTAGAAAATAAATAAACAAACTACCATATTGTATGTGGTAGGTACGGGTGATTAATTTAAATAACAATGACGATTAAAAATACTGTTAAGTAAAATGCTTATTTTGTTTACATTATTATCGTGGACTGTAACACACATATTGTAAGTACTATCTTTGTAGGAACTACTTAATATTTAATTACTTTTCGGGTAGGTAATTACGTTAGCTGTTAAGTTTTACTACTAGACTTGTTGTTTACACTGGATTATATTATTAACCGGGTATCTGCCATAAAGACTAAAGTCGTGCAAATGATTGTGATTTAAGAAAAACTTAGGAGGAAATAATTTGCAAAAATATGAAGGACAAAATCACCTTTATATCTTTTTAAACGCATGAATACCTAACTAATAATAAATTGTTCATTTCAATGAGTCGACCAACAGCTGATTCTATCATAAATATTTTATCTGTCTGACCTATTTATATCTGTAATCTGTCGGATAAGTAATAAATTATAAAGTCTACAATACTGTATGCTCATAAAGTCTGTAGGAAAATTAGTACGCAATCGCAAATACACATACGATAATCTTCACGAAAAATAGCATCAAAATAATCTGTATACAAACATTGAAATGTCACGCGAATTTGGCAGGAACCCAACTTGTTGATAACACAACACAACAACTAGAGAAATTCATGTCAATTTCCAATCATTACACGTATATATATACAGAATTTTCACAAAGAAAAACTTTTGACATATTTTTGACAGTCTACTAGTGAAAATGGTGCGAACGCACTATTGTGTTTTTGTTTTGCGCGCAACGGTACGTGCGTATTCAGCCGCGCGCGTTTCTCGACTGGCTTTGTCAACATTATCAGTGCTATATCTGTTGGTATATTTTTCTCGCTTTATTATTTATTTGTCATACGAATTATGACAGTAATGTTTAGCGTATTTTACTAAGTTTTATGTTGCTAATTCAATGTTGATAAAGTAAGGTCGGTTTTTGATATATTTTTGTGTTACCTACTTTTTTTTTAAACTAGATTATGCCCGTGACTTTGCCCGGGTGTTTTTTTTTACAGATCCGTATTTTTTTATAGGTAATATAAAAAAATACCTACTAGCTACTCCACAAAGACAACTAAGTAGGCACCGGTCAAAGTAAATAAAGTACTTAATTTAAATTAAGGTTTATAAAACTATATAGGAAATATATAATTTTCCAATAACAAAATCACTCCAATTAATATAGTCTTTACTAATTAAGGTTAATTATATCCAGTTGTAGTATAAAGTTCTTTTGTACCTACTCTAAATGTTTTTTCTCATTAAAGTGATTTCATTTAATTAAGTAACCTTATTTACATTTAAGAGGTGACCTTAGTTACCTGGTATTTTTCGTTTTCACCCAATTTTTATAGAAATGGATAGATAAGTAAGTCCATAGATAGATAAGTAAGTGTAACTCCATAATACATGGAATTGTTATTTATTTATTTATGAAGTATGGAAGACTTACAGCTAACCAAAAGAGAATAAAAATGGTAAGTGTAACAGACAGCCAATTACAAGTCTTCACTTATAAAAAACAGACTGGCAAAGATGGTGTGAACAACACAGTACTGCCCACACAAAAAAAAGCAAACAGGATAACATCAAAGCTTAAACGTACTACACTTACTAAACTACTACACTACTACTCTACTACTTATACTTATTATTATACCATATATTACTAAATATATATTATACTAACATTTTACAATAATTACCTTATGTAAAAAAGGTAAGGCTCAGGCACCTTCTGGCCGTAGACAGTGGTCGAGAAAAGATCGAAATCGTGCTGTTTACACAATTTATTAAAGCTTTTGCTTGCACGCACAATAAACTTATTCTGCCTGTAGTTGGTGGAGGTAAATGGAACAAGTAACGGAGGGTACCATCTCATCGACCTTCCGGAAACGTTAAAGGAAAATTTTGAAAGGGTATCGGAACTATTAGTGTTGTTGTTAACAATTTTAAACAGTAAAAGACAGTCAGAGATTTCTCGACGGTTCGCTAGGGGTAAAATATGATACTTCTAACAGAGGTTGAGGTAATCTTCAGATCGGTTGGGTACTTTCTGATGATAACACAAATACTTAAAGAATCTTTTTTGGATGCTCTCTATACGATCAATGTATATGTAATAACATGGGTTCCGAACCTCAGAAGCGTACTCCAAGTGGCTTCTAACATAAGTACAGTATAAGATATATGTCGCAGCAAGCGATAATTTAGCGATAAAGAGGATTCAAATTGATTATTGTAGTACCTACAGAAGAAATGGTAAACGCCGTGACGTCAGCTGTCGGTTAAAATGGCGCCATGTGGACAGAGTCGTGTTGGAGAGTGGGGACCGTGCCAAGCTCACTTTTGCTCGAGACACCAAGCAGGACACTCATCTAGTACGAAACTGTCGGTTTACCTATTTGAATTGTATTGTACGATCACATTTAATAAAGTAAGGTTGTTAGTACTGCATTGAATATTGTTATTCTACAATGAACCCGATACCACCGAACCCAAACGATGTCGGCGCTCCCGCTCAGCCATACCTGACGCCGACATATATATTATCAGACAACATAATAATTATTATTGTCGCTAAGATATATGAGAAACTTTGTGAAAACCGTTTGCGCTGGTACAGACATATTGTGTTGAGACGAGATGATGACCATATCGATAAAAAATAAACATTATTATGTAATAATGCTTGACTGCACTATGTAACCGCGAAAAGTCGATAAACCACTCATTGATATGCATTACATGTCTGCTTTGTTTTGACGCATTAAAACTTTTTTATCAATTCGTGGACAATGGTGTGGGTTGTATTTTTATCATGTCTCGTTTATTATTTCGTCATTGTACAGACGCCAGCACATAAAGCTACTACAATCTGTCAAATTTCTTTAATAGATTTTCGACGTTATTGTTAAAACATAAGGTTCAAAGTTGATTGGGAAAAATTGACAGTTTCGGGTATCTTGATGTGCTGGCGTCTGTACTATGTTTTGGCATATATTACTGGCGTCAGAACGAAACGAACGAACGAACGAACTGGCGGAAAAGTGGCATCAGAACGTTTATTAGAGTAGGTTTGGCAATTAAGCACAATATTTTCATGTTTCAATTTGTATAAATAGAGTAAAATAAAAAAAATGCAAAATAACTGGAACACGTCCGGAATGTCGGTGCACAAGACGGTTCTAGATCGAATGACCGAAGCCACACCCACTTTGATGACGTCATTGCACCAGTGCGTGTCACGGTGCACCGGTGCTATGGGTATCTTTACTTCGTGCTCTCCATCCATCCAAATTATTATTCAAAGCTCTTTTGGTCACATGCGTATCATTATTTTTTTAATTTTTTTTTTATATTATTGTAGGCTTGCGTTTGACCGCAACTCACCTGATCTTAAGTGATGATGTGGTCTAAGGTGGAGCACGCTTGCCTAGGATAAACCGGTTCACTCGTGCCTTGAAGATACCCAGATTATATGTATCGGGGAATATAGAGGCGGGCAGTGAATTCCACAGTCTGGCAGTTCGCACAATAAATGTGAAAGCAAAGCGCTTGGTTCGAGACCGTGGAACTTCAACAGTATAGCGGTGACGCTTTGCCGTATCCCTGCTCGTCCGGCGATGGAATGGGGATGGGGGAATTAAGTTGTGCATCACTTCTCTTCACATGCCAACGATTCCCTTTCAACTTTTCTATCACAGGCGCCACTTTCAAACTGAGAGAGGATTTCATTATTATTATTTTATGTTGAAACAAGGACTTTACTCCTTTTCCTTATCACGTTCATTAGGTTGCCATGGCGATTATCTGATTAACTCCTATAGTCATGGTCGGTTATAGAGCAGAGTAGGTACCTACGTAAATACAAAACTAGAAGTAGGGCAAATAATATTTCTTATACTGGCACTTCACATGGCGTATTTGTGCAAATATTCGCCTTATTTTGATAATAAAATATCGACATTATTTCCATACCCATTGGGTAAATTTTGTACCAATTAAATACCCAGTTTATTGTACGTAGACGGACGATTGCAATCTTTGACGCGCTCACCTGGAAAGTCTTAAAAAGTGAGTTACCATGTTCTTGCTTGCAGGTGTCGACATATGTGAATTGCATGTTCGTGCCCGGTGTCGTACCCATAGGCCAGTATGGTGCATAGGAGGCAGACGCCTTAAACGCCTTACTCACCATCCTTTTTGCTGTACGTCCCGCCAAGGTCACACATCAAAAGTACCGTGAAAACGTACAGCAAGAAGGATGGTGAGTAAGGCGTATTAACCACTGAACCATTACACGATACGTATTTTTATACTGTCTACAAAATTTAATCGAGTTTAGATAATTGCTTGGTAACCAAATATGACTAAAGTCTATTCACTTTATCATTAAACAAATATCAATATTATAACGCTATCGACATTTTAATGCTGACGTGTAATAACTTAAGCATCGTTATTTGACAATCAATACAAAGCAATATTAATAATAAATTTATTTATTTTGTACAAAGACGTAGACAAAAAAGTACATAATACCTATACCCTGTTCACAATAAGATTTGACATTTACTCAAACCTTTTTTACAGTCCGTTCAACCGATTTTGACTTCTATTGCGTTGGTAGCATGACAAATGGCAACTGCAGTAAACAGTTGTATTGTAACCACTTTTTTGCCTCTAATGTCATCCTTAAGCCTACGGAATAGAAGTCAAAATCGGTTGCAGGGACTGTAAAAAAGGTTTGTGTTTATGTCTCATCTTATTGTGAACAGGGTATAGTAGTGTCTTATGAATAGTTTGTACAACTGCGACACAGTTTAAAGTCAAACGTGTGACTCCTAAACTAGGCACGCAGGCAGGCAGGAGACTCTTGCTCAGCGGTCACTGTGCATGCGGCTGACGTGAACCAATCTCACTTTATGCCTGGCAGCCATTTTGCCTACATCTGATACGTCTATTTTTATAGTTTTACTAGCTGACCCGACAGACGTTGTCCTGTCCTTATCTACCTACTTACCTGCCTATTTACCTACCCTACACCTACCCTACACCTACCCTAACACCTACCCTACACCTACCCTACACCTACCCTACACCTACCCTACACCTACCCTACACCTACCCTACACCTACCCTACACCTACCCTACACCTACCCTACACCTACCCTACACCTACCCTACACCAGCCAACCATCTTCGTACTTCAAGGAATATTATAAAAAAAGAATTATCCAATTTGGTCAAGCGGTTCGCAAGTTATGCGCTTACCAACACATTTAGCGATTCATTTTTATATATAAGAAAGATAGGCTTTGGTTTTGCTGCAACTCACCTAATCTTAAGTGATGATGCGGCCTAAGGTGGAGCACGTTAGAACGCAGCATGGTGTTCCTGATTCTGTCCTGTCGATTTACACCTAGAATGCTGCGCTCCATTGCTCTTTGGCAAACTCCGAGGCGGAACTTTAGTTTATTCTGTCCCATTCCTAGGCAAAGGCCTCCCTTTATGCCCTCCATCTTTTTCAATCCTGTGCTTTAATCCTCCAGTTTTTGTAGAATCCGCCCAGTTCGACCCACCATCTCCTTCGTCGTTTACCGCGAACCCGTCTAACTGTCTCAGGGGAGCAGTTCTGTGTTAACTGAGTCCACAGTTTCCGATGTTTCTGATGTTCAGATATGTCTTGCCCAGTCCCATTTAAATAGGGTAGCTTTATGACCTACGTCTGCTATTCCTGTTTTAGAGCGCAGTATAGTTTCGAACTCGATCCGTTAATTTAACTTGGCAAACCACGCGTTTGGCCATTGGGAATTAGTCAAAGACAAAGTCTGAGCGCCTTAGGTTAAGACGGATAGAATACATATTATGTCCAAGTCAAAGTCAAATCATTTATTGTTGTTTTTTTTTTTTTATTTTGTATCCTAGGATCATTATGAAAGGCTTATTACTAGGTTACAATAAATTTAATACCCTGACTCCTAAACTAGGTGTATTTGCCTGTGACTTAGGAGTTTAGGAGTCAGTGATTCTTCGTAAACAAACAAAGCCATAATTATAATAACTTAAATTAATTAATCTTATTCTCTATCTATCTAAATCTCTAATTTGGGACACGAAAAAATACTTAACTTTTTGTTTAAGAGGTTGTACATTTTGGTGCTTATAACATAGAATTGACGCTTGGCAAAGGCAGTTCTATGGCGTTCGTGAGGGAAAACTTTGTACTTAAGTCTGCTAGTCGGTTCCTTAAGGGAACGTGCAGAGTGTTTGCGAAGGGTAGACAGGAGTACATAGAGTTGCCTGACTGTAAGTACCTTACAGTGGCAATGGGCAGGCCACATCGCTCGAAGAACCGATAACCGATGGGAAAGAAAGGTTCTCGAATGGTGACCATGCACCGGAACACGCAACGTTGGTAGGCCAGCCACCAGATGGACCGACGACATCGTCAAGGTCGCGGGTAACCGGTGGATACAAGCGGCAGGATGTCGCTCGTTGTGGCGTTCTATGGGGGAGGCCTTTGTTCAACAGTGGACGTCTTCCGGCTGGTGATGATGATGATGATGGACAGTTTCATGGCCCACTTATAAATACAGTCACCTTAATCGTGGCAGCAGTAAGTAACATAAATTATGGATAGCATCCGCAGTTTGCACAAGACGTCTACTTTAAGTACTGTTTTATCTTATCTTTCTAATTAAACATTGATTTCCAACAGTTAATGACGTTGATGCGTCAGTGTGTCTGCCTTGTTTGTTCGTTACTCGGAAATTGCTTGATCTGTTTATTTACCCTAAATGTTATTGAACTATTTAGCAAGAATAGCAGGTCAACAGTTGTGCAACATGTGGTTACATTCATTTTGGATGTTGATTTCAATTTATTAAAATGTAAATTAAGCGTTACGTAGGTGTCAGCCGCCCCTTATTTAAGTATATCAATTTAAAATTTAAATTCTAAAATATACATTAGTTATAAACAACACGCACACACATACACACACACACACACACACATACACACACACACACACACACACACACACACACACACACACATAATAAATGAAGATTTTACACACAAAACCAGAAATTTAAAAAGATTTTGGGGGTTCCCCATACTTAGAGCTAAAACTAAAAAAATTTTTTTCATCAATCCCATACGTGTGGGGTGTCTATGGATAGGTCTTCAAAAATTATATTGAGGTTTCTAATATTATTTTATTCTAAACTGAATAGTTTGCGCGAGAGACACTTCCAAAGTGTAACTTCTGAAATAAGAACGATAAAACTAAAAAAAAAAAATATATGATGTACACTACCATGTAAACTTCCACCGAAAATTGGTTTAAACGAGATCTAGTAAGTAGTTTTTATTTAATACGTCATACATCGTAAACCGTAATTTACCTTACTTGCTACTACGGAACTCTTCATGGGCGAGCCCGACTCGCACTTGGCCGTTTTTTTTATATATCGGTTTGACTGAGCGAGTGGTTGCTACGCTTCGTTGTCGCAGGTTCGATTCCCGCGCGGAACAATTATTCGTATGGCCTACAGGTACTTAAGTGTTCCGGGTCTGACTGTTTGTGTATCTGAGTTAGTATGATTGCAAACGCACCCAAGATTCAGGAGAAATTCCAAGCGTGGGGCAAGAGTATTCACCAATTTCGTCACATTTCGAATCGATTTGGTGCAACAAAAATATGAAATGAAGAAAATGAATGAAATTTTTACAAGGTTTATTGTATAATTTGGCCGCTCCCTAAAAGTGCCCTCCCCCCACTACGACAAGTCACTGAAATTGAGTTATTTGCCGGAAAACAACCTAAAATATTTGGCGATCGTCGATCATTCCGCTTTCCGACGCTGCTGAGAGCCCACGCGCTCACTCTACGCCACGAACGAACGCAGCCCTCCTTCAAGAAAGAAATAGGGCCACTAGCACATTAGTTAAACACAGATACAGAGTACCGTCATTCCGACCTCGCCGCAGAGGTCCCTCGCGACGCCCCCGTAACGCCAGCCCGTGTCGCTGAGCCCTTAGCTTTAAAATAGCCCCTAATTAATGGAGACCCGATCCAGCCTGTCCCTTTGCTGCCCTCTCTCAGTGACGCCCTAAGCCGAGGCTCGTACCCCACAGGGGGTGCCCTTAGCGTAGTCACTAAGTCTATAAGTTTTTGCCCTGGCTGGAGGCCCTAAAAATCACTTTTTAAGGCACCACAAGATTGTCCGGTTAAGCAGTAACCAACCCTCAGGTTGAACTGCGAGATGCCATTCAGAAAAAAAACTAAAATATTTGTTTATTTACTCTGTCTACAAACATCGAGTTTAGCTCTTATTGACCAACATAATGACAAGAAGACATTCTTTTCTATGACGCGCGCCGTTAGGGACTCTATTCATAAACATGCAGGCTGCCTACCATACGTCTTGTGGAATTGGAATAACTTCGAAGATGAGATTATGTTATCTAAGTTTCATTACTTGAATGACATTTCCTTTTACCGATGATATCAAAATGATGATAGTGTCAATTATATATTATCTGTATCTATATTATAAAGGACAGGTTTGTTTGTTTTTGTGTTTGAACACGATAACCTCCGAAACTACGGGCCCGATTTTGAAAATTCTTTCGTTAAGAGTGCCCAACGTGTCATATTTCCCATACTAACGCTCGTACGCGATTACGGCGTTATAACAAATTATTTTCCAAATATTTTTGATACACAGGTATCTTGTGGTTTAAATCTAGGTTTGTATGAAGCCAAAATAAACTTTTTTGAGAAACAAATTCAGTGAACATGTCCGAAAATCAGCTTTTTTGCACAATTTTATCTGAACTTTGGCCGGTTATAATGCACTCATACATTGAAAAAGTAAAAAACAGCTTCATAGAAACCTTGCACATGTAATGGAGATTCTAAACTACAAACATTTTTACAAAAACTTGTAAGGCTTTTTCAAAAACACGTATGTCCTGGAACAAGTTTTGTGAAATTTCCGCGCGCCAATTATCCTGTGATGTTATCGCGTTCTCACTCTCTCGTTTGTTTTCGAGCTCTGCAGTGGTTGAAACAAAAAAAAATTCAATCATGCTCGCGTTGAAGTTTGTTCGATGGGGTTGGGCGCTCTTAGGCGACGATATACGCCGGCGACCTTGAGCGACCAGAGAATCGTATGCGCTGCGTCCAAAACTCTCAAAGTTTAGTCGAAAAGATTAAATAAAAGACAGTATTCTTTAACTTAAAAAAAGGCTTATACTAAAAGATAGATAGTAAAATTGTCTGTAAGATAGTAAAAGTTTCGTTTAAATATTCCTGGTAGATTTTATGTGATTGTCGATGTTTTGTCCGCGTCAGACACAACGTCACGAGTTAATTAAACTATTTAATATGAATATAATCAAAAATATTCACATACTAAATGATTAAGAGAATGTTCTAGTTTAACAAATATTTTTTTCAGGTCATTTACACTACACATTTTGACGAGATTGTCAGTTTAAAATCTGTAAAGGGAGCGGTGAATGCTAATGCGAATCTCGCACCCCTTGCAATAGGCAGAGGTGGAACACCGCGGTGGTTTTAGCCAGTCAGAGTCCGGCAAGCCACCTCCACGATGGAGGAAGTTCAACAGGATTTTCGCCGCGCAAAAAAAAAAAATATCCCTTCGTACTGGCTATATTTAATAAAAAAAAAAATAGGAATCTGTCAGTAAAGTCACAGGAAAAAGCTGGTGTATTTATATTTATGCCAATCAAATTATAAAAACAAAGACTTGTGATCTGCCGAGATTAGATAGATCAGAAATGATGTACGAGCACTTTTTATTGATAATGAACTAAAACTAGGTATATAAAAATAGAGTTGAAAATTGCATAAACGCTTGCAAGATAACAAAACGCCGCGTGGAATTATATCCACACACAATTTTGAACTCTGTTTAAGTCATTTTAAGTTAATTATCATTTAATAGTGCCGGTCGCGAATATCACCACCCCATTTCTACCCGTGGGTGTCGTAGAAGGCGACAGAAGGACATTGACCAGAGGATAGGCAGCAGCGTCCTTCTGAGTACCATAACACCTACTGCGATCGCCAACATGCATCGGTCAAGCATGGCGAGTACAGCTGAACCCCCCTTGGGGGAGTCCTATGCCCAGCAGTGGACGTCTAAAGGTTGACATGATGATGATGACATGATGAAATAAAAAGGGCTTGAAGCCCTCCTGTAAGATCGGAATTCGGTTATCCGTAAAAAAAATTACGTGGATGAAGTCGCGGGCACATGTTAAGTTTAAGGGTTGCAAGGGCATAGGTAGCTACTGACCTCTTTAGACAATTTTTAGTCTGAAGTCGCGAGAATTGGGTTGTTGACACCATTAACCAATAATTCCAAAATACAACATATCAATACACTTTATTTTAGCCCGGAAAACCCGATTAATTTTCAATGAACTGTAAAATTAAATTTTAAGTTGCTTTGATATCAATTAATAGTTAGCCAATTGAGTTGGTAAATAAGTAAGTTAATAGTAGTAAGACGTCGTAGTTAATAGTAGTATATCATAAGTTGGTAGTAAGACGTCACAGGCCGCTATTGTCATACAAAATCTAACAAAGGACAATGCCAGAAACTCTATAGAACTTTGCCCCACTCAATAAAAGTCGTGTGCAATATGTAGCATCTTACTGTTTATTTATTGCTGATAACTAAACATTAGTCTTAGTGACTGTAGAACTTGCGGTTTCCGTTTAAATCTAAAAACAATAATGACACTGATTATATGTTAAATTGTATTTTAGGTAAAATGAGTTTGTATTTTGTGGGTAGGTATTTCGTAATCCGCAAGTTCTAAAGAAAAACAATTTACTTCAGAAAGGTTCTATATTCATTACAATTATTTTCATTAATTTACTGTTCTGTACATGGGTGGGGCAGGATCTGGCATTGTCATTTCATTGCATTGACCTAACGAACAAATTGTGTTACAAGGTACCCAGAAGCGTTTTTCAAAAGGGGGGGGGGGGGGGGGCCTCAACTGTTCCATACAGACGTGTGTAGGACTAACGCGGGGGAACGAGTACCTCTTCGTCGCCTTGTTGATTCTTACAACACACATTTCATGGAAGTGGATATATTTTCATTGTCAAAGCAATAATTTAAGAGAATGCCTCTGGACATTATGTCTGGCGAGTGATTTATGTGTATTTTAAGTTAAGTGAAATTAAGTTAAGCTAAGCATATCATAAGCATAGCATTATTGAGGCAGCGACTTTCATTTTGATTTTCTTTTTTTTTCACTTGTCTTGCTCTTCTTTTAACCTTTTGTTAAATCGTGGTCAAGGTCGGGTGCATGTTTGTTAATTCTTAGTTAAGTATTTCTTTGTTTTTTTCTGCATGTACAGTACGCAAAAGAGATAAGTATCCATGTCGTCGGGAATAGTTGAAGATTTCTTAGAAACCAATGGGGGCTTTCAAATGAAATTTTATTAAATTATTGAACTGTTTATTCTCTATAAATTGTATTTTATTTTATTCATAAAAGCCTATCGGTTTCTAAGTAAACTTCAACTGTTTCCGGCGACACGGATACTTATCTCCTTTGGTGACCGTACCTAACTGTTTTTGTCCCTAATAAATAAATAAAAAAATGAATAAAAAAAAAATCTATCGAGGAATCGCGGTTTGACAGCTTATAAAAAGTATGTCAATTGATTGGTGGTGGTCAAGTATCCAATTAGCAAGCGGACGACTTTTCAATTTCTAAATATTGTCACTAACAATTTTTATAGCCATAAACAAATGTTTCGAGTTTTATAGCTGTAACAAGTCCATAAGGCGTTTATGGGATAAACAGACAGATTAATTATGAGTACGTACCTTTGTTTGTAGGTACCTACGGTAAAGGTTGCATGCATATATGTCATGCTGGTCGAAACCATTTGACTAAATGTTTCGTCTAAACACTCTGGATTCGTTCTGAAGCATTAGTCTTATTTTATATATGCATAGGCAAGGCCTCAAATTATTAAACAAAAACTGTTTAACAAAAAAGACAACCGCCTTCAAAAAGTAAAAAATAACTTTCAATTCGCAAGTCGGCGGCTATGGTTTTGCTTGTTGTTTTGTATTGCCACCGATTTGCGAATAGGGGATATTACTGCAATGTTCTGGCACCAGAGTGCAGCACTAGCATAATCCGTAAACAGTTTTTCGACGAGTCGTTCAAAGCGTGAAATTCTGCCTTTAATTGAGTTTAAAATTGGGAAGTGTATTTTAATATACAATAATGCATCAGTGCTATGTATTTCCATGTAGAAATGAAGGGAATTATTCATTTTCAAAAGAAGAAAATGTTCGAAAGCTTTGGGAAGCAGCTAAAAATCACTCTAAAATAGGGTTAAGTATTCAGGTGAGATAGACGTATTTACAGAATAACGTTCACTTTTGCCATGTAAGACAACCAAATATGATTTTATTCTGAGCATAACCTAGAATCCACTTTCAAATGGCCGTAGGATGCTATAATATACTTAAAAGTACAGTTAGGTAAGTAAGATTAATTAAAACTTTGATATATTTTCACAAAATACCTAGCTAGCTATTATAATTAACTAGCAACCCGACCCGGCTTCGCATGGGCCTATCGCCTTCCTCGATAAATGAATACAAAAAGATTTTTTCAATTCGAACCAGTAGATCCTGAGATTAGCGCGTTCAACCAAACAAACAAACAAACTCTTCAGCTATCATAAACATAATTAAACAAGAATACGAGGTTATGCTCGTGGGTATGTGCTAGTGGCGCCCTCTGCTCTGAGTTTTGCGTAATGTTCCATATTGAAAGTTATTTTTTACTTTTTGAAGGTTGAGAGTGTCGAAATGTACGTTTTTTTGCAATATAAACAGCCGTATCTTTTTTTCACGATAACTTAGAAGTTTGATTTGTTCACAGCTTCAAGGGACCGTAGACCTTAGTGTGTGGATTTATTTTCAACTCGATACCTCTACGCATTCGCGAGATAAATGGTCTTGACAGACAGACAGACGGACAACAAAGTGATCCTATAAGGGTTAAGTTTTTCCTTTTGAGGTACGGAATCCTAAAAACAAATAAAAATTAAAATTCAAAAACAAATACAATCACGAGATTGTATTTGTAGGTAGGTACTCGCTTTTGAATTTGTATTTGCATTTTTGGTGTTCCGCGTGGTCTATCTGCCTTTTATTTCATAATCTAAAGTTTCAAAGTCAAAGTCAAAGTCAAATCATTTATTTCAATTAGACCATTATAAGGCACTTTTGAACGTCAAATGAGAAAAAAAAAATTGATTCTAGGTGCCCAGTCCAAAAGGTAGTTTTGTATGGAGAAGAATGGGCAAGAAACTCCATACTTACTCTTTTAAAAACGATGTTAACAATATTTGCATTTACAGGAATTATATAACGTGATACGATGTACCTTGCATAAAAACACTAGGTATTTGAAAGTGTGTACAAAGTATCACAGATTAAGGAATGACAGACTAAGTTATGTGTACATAGATACACAGTGTTCACATATTAATACAAATGTTGAAACAGTAGACGACCACTCCTTATATTTTAACAAACAATTAATCAGTACGTGAGCCTGAGCAGTGTATAAAAAAGAGTCAAATATATAAGGTGCTATAAAAATATCTGCCACGGCTGCAATGGGAGACAGTATTGTGTTTATAGATTACAATAGTAAAGATAAATTATTAATCATTTGTCATATTTTTTTTCATACAAAAAATTGTACGTATAAATTTGAATTGATTTATTCGCATAAAACCATCACGTAGACTTGCTGTTGCCAGACCGCACCGAATAGGTACAATTCAATCGTTTCGCAAAACGCCGGCGCCGTTCATACACTGTTGCCATTCTTAACATTTATCAAACGATGCCGAGCGCTGCGCATCGGCACTCGTCGGGACGTCGCGTCGTCAAAGAGCCGCGCGCCCCCACCCTGCCTGACCCGCACTACCCCGTTCGTCGCACGCGCAAGCCGACCGCCCGCTCGCCAGTCGCCCGGTCGCTCCCCGCCCGCTCGGAAGTTAGTTTTAATTAGCGGTTAGCGACGGGATAATCGCTCGCGCTTCCTTTAAAAATGCCTCCCAGACGACGGTATTCCAATCAAGAATATCTTGAAATGGTGTTGTGCTACCGCGAGTGACCGAGTGTAACTCCATAACTGCGCATGCAGTAAACTTATACCAGCAGAGGTTTGGTGTGCGAGTGAGTCATCATACCATTCTGGATGCCGTGTACAGATTTCGTGAACACGGCCGCTTTGACCCGCCTCCGGTTGACGCAGGCAGGCCTCCATATTCTGCCGAACTACATTTGCCTACATTTGTGTGCAACGCGAAGGCGGACTCGTGCAACAGTTTTGTAGATAAGTAGGTAGGGAGTGTGTAATTAACTGTAAATACGATGCAATTATTGTAAATAAGATGATTAACTTTTAAACACGCCAAGTTACTGTAATTTATCGTTATTTGATACCTAAGTATTAATCTAAGCACCTACTGTTTAAAAATAATAAGAAAAAAATTGCGATTCTTACACTAACTTGTCAGTCCAAAGCCTGTTTTAAGTGTGATGGGAAGTTTATCATCTTATTTACCTACGTCAGTTTTTTGGAAGAATGCGGTAGCTGGTAAGTAATTGCACTTTTAAAACACTTTTTTCCCTGCGTATTATTGTGTACCTAGTAGGTTAGATAGTGACGAACTAATCAGCTGATTTCAGTTTTCATTCACAGAACAGATTGAAAGAGATAGCAGTTGTTTTCATTGACGAAGCGACACATCGCGCGTAATTTGTGAAACGCGTTATGCAGAGTAGAGTCAATGTTTATTAAACTACTTTATTTTCTCAAATTAAATTAACTATTCTGGGGTACGAAAGTTCTTCACTATTGTAATCTTTGAACACAATACTACCTCCCATTAAAGCCGTGGCAGATATTTTTATAGCACCTTATATATATTATGTACATATTTATACTAAGTATGAAATTAGGTATTTTAAATTAGCAATCGGTTCGATTTTGTCTAGACTGTCGATCGTCCTATGGAGCTAGACCAGCATGTTTCCAAGCATTATTATCTTGAATATAGTCCTCTAAATTATAATAAGCTTTTTTACAGAGTGTACTTTTAATATATGATTTAAATTTTGTTTCACTTAGCTGTAATATATCACTAGGAATTTTGTTGTAGCACTTAACACAGTACCCCATAAAAGATGTATGGACTTTAGACAATCTAAAATATGGTTGAGCTATTTTGTCCTTGTTTCTAGTATTGTTTCTAGTATTAAAGTCATGTCTATCACTTACTTTATTAAACATATGTAAGTTTTTTCTTACATACATAATATTTTCATAAATAAATTGGCAAGGCACTGTCATTATATTAATATTTTTAAATAGTTCCCTAAGAGATTCGCGGCGACGTAGATTATAAATGGCTCTGACAGCTCTTTTTTGCAAAATAAAAACGGATTCAATGTCAGCAGCCCGACCCCACAGTAAAATACCATACGACATAATGCTGTGAAAGTAGCCAAAATAGACCAAACGCGCAGTTTCTACATCTGTCAACTGTCTTATCTTTCTAACAGCATAAGCCGCGGAGCTTAGTCGCCCCGCAATAGATGTTATATGAGGTCCCCATTGTAATTTCTCGTCTAGCGTGATTCCTAGGAAAACCGTTTGACTAGTAAATTCCAGTTTCTCTCCATTAAGTATGATGTCACATTTGCTATTCCTAACATTTGGTAAAATAAATCGAATACATTTGGTTTTTTTTTCATTAAGTACCATATTGTTTACCGTAAACCAATTTTCAACCTGAAGAATAGCGTCATTTACGTCGTCTAGATTTTGTGACCGTCTGTCTATTTTAAAAATCAATGATGTGTCATCGGCAAATAACACCATTTTTGGTTGATTTTGAAATAATCGGGGTAAATCATTTATATAAACTAAGAATAGAAATGGACCCAATATTGAACCTTGAGGAACGCCCATAGTCGTTTCAGACCCCAATGAGTTCATGCCGTTAACCTGTACTTTTACCCGTCTATCCCTCAGGTATGACCTTAGTAAATCAAGAGATGTTTTACTAACCCCGTAGTGCTCCAGTTTCAGCAAAAGTGTCTCATGGTCAACGCAATCGAACGCCTTTGAGAGGTCGCAAAAGATTCCAATGGCATCTTGTGATTCCTCCCAGGCGCTAAAAATGTTCTTTATCAGGGTGACACCGGCGTCAGTTGTACAACGCCCTTTGGTGAAACCATTCTGTTGTTCATGAAAGATGGAATTTTTATTAAAGTGACGCAACATTTGATTGAGCATTAACTTTTCAAACACCTTGCTGAGAACTGGCAGAATCGACACAGGCCTATAATTGTTGGGGTCTTTACTATCACCGGATTTGAACAACGGTACTACTTTACGGTTTACTTCTAGATCTTAGGCAAAGGAAAAAATAGGGTTGTGCGAGAATTAAAACCCCGCACATCCTGACTTTTACGCGGACAAAGTCGCGGTCGTTCAAAATTTTGTCGCAATCTCGTCTCAGCGAAAGTCAAAGTCAAAATGTAGGTAAAATACATACATTTTTGACAGGGGCTATACAGCTAACTAAAAGTTAGCACCTAGTAATTAGTAGGTTTTAATAACTGAGATTAAGATACGAAGGTTCCTAAAACTTAACTGTGTTGCCGCTACATAGGTCAAGCTACAACAATCTGTCAAATTTCTTTGAACTATTCTCAACTTCATTACAAAAGAATAAGGTTCATATTCAATTGGGAAAATTTGACAGTTTGGGATAGCTTGATGTGCTGGTGTCTGTACTTATACGTCAATAGTCATAAAAGAATACTCACATTTTTGTGTCGTCATCTTCTTCCCTAAGCGAAGTTCTTCTCCAAATATTCTTCAATTTCTTCTCCTTAATGCTTCTAAACGCTGGCCCTCGCAATTTGTAGATAAAATCTAGCACAGCATCAGTTTTCACAGGCTTGCCTACAGCCTTGTGATCATTTTCGATAATTTCTTTTTTGGAACTCCGATCTTCATTAATTTTATTCATATTCTCTTTATTGTTATCAGAATCGTTCATTCTCTCAATAAATTGTCCATCTTTCGAGAGATCATTGTTTAAAATTGTAATGTTGGTATTATTTTGAGTTTCGCAGTCGAAAGCTTCGTTGACTATGCCGAAATTCGTGTCCGACATTTTTGGAGCTGGAATAAACAAAATAAATAAATGGCGCTTCTAAACACTAAAAGAATATTTTTCTGAGCAATGGAATCGATCCCGAGACAATTAGATCGACAGACAATCACTTAGCTACTGCGCCAGACACGTCGTGATATGTACCTTTATACATATAGAAAAAAATATAATTGAATTGTCTGTTTGTAATGTCAAAATCGCCGGTTGCGAATAGCACCACCCCTTTTCTACCCGTGGGTGTCTTAGAAGGCCACAGAGGGATATTGACCAGAGGATGCATGTAGAGGATGCTTGTCCCATATTACTTGGGGTCGGTGCAACATGTTATCTTCGATTCTGTCCTGAAAACCGTCATGCTTTTATTTAGGTATAAGGTACAGGCGCCAATGAAGGCCCGCTTAATTTCAAAACCTCGTAAAATCTTGCAGATAAGTAAAGTAAAGAAAAAAGATAATGGAAGTTGTAATATATTTATTTGAGAAACAAGATATCTAAAAAAGTAGTACAGTTTTTGGCATTTTAACACAAATGTAAACACTTTTTAGAAACTTGTTATTGGGCTATCTTGGGAAGCTGGTCGCTGAAGATGGCCCGAAAAATATTAATCAAAGTATATGCATTATAAACTCTTAAACATTTTTAACATAAAACATCGAAATAAAAACACATACTTCCCATAACATTATTCATAAAAGGTAAAAAAATCAACCAAAAATTTAAATGTGGGCTATCTTAAATCTATCAAAATGAAAATCAACTATAAAATAAAAACAAACCACTAAATAAAATAAAATTTAACTTCGAGATCAATAATAATAGATAAATAAAAATAAATCAGATTTTTTTTCTAAAATTTATTTTTTTGATGTCATTCATTAAGGGAATTATACTATGGGCCATGATAGGAAATTACACCCGGGTTGAGTATAATCTCGTAAAAATACAAAAAAAGGAAATAAAATAATAACACTCACCTGTAATTCGCTTATAAATAGATTAAATATGAATTTTCACATTTTAGAGCAAAGAGATTTGTTTTAAATTCGTTAATTTTCAAAAGGATTTAGATAATGCAGGTAATAAAAAGTGTATCGTCTTGACATGAACAAGCAAACTGCCATCAGTCTCCAAAATGGCGACGCGCCGGTAATGAAACACACTTGCACTATTGTCTATCAGGGGCGTGCACAGAGTTTTTAGACAGGGTAGGCAGAAAAAAATAGGTATGCAGGGTCGACAGATATAGTTAAAGTTTACTTAGAAACCGATGGATGTTTTTGAATAAAATAAAATAAAATTAATAGAGAATAAACATTTCAATGATTTAATTAAACATTCGAAAACATCCATCGGTGTCTAAGTCAACTTCAACCATTTCCGTCTTTCCGATGACCTGCATACCTATCTCTTTTGATGACTGTACCTACGTGATTTGCCACCTCAAATGATTCCTAGATTGACTGAATTTATAGACATCAATTTGTTTTTTTGCTGCCGTAGAAAAAATATGAATAGGTCTGTATCGATGTAATGCCTCGTTTCAGGCGATTATATTATTTGAAAATAGTAGGAAAGGTAAACAGAACAACCGCTGTATACTCAAGCGTCAGGCCCGCGTCACAGAGTAGGTAGGCAAGTACCTCCTACCTACATTATAATAAGCTCTCTAACGTTTCGGAGTTTCCCGCCCCCTAGCAAGAGTAGGTAAAGAAAAAACTTAGAAAATTTGCAGAAGAATACAGATCAAACCATCATAAGAACAGATGTGTTCAATTTTTTTTAATCGATTTTACGATAGGAACTCAAAACAGGGTTAAAAATAATATGCGTAGAAGAAAAACGTTTTGCAATCTACTAAACAAGGAACAATTAGGTACTTACCTACCTAATGTGTTTTTTTACCAATAAAATAATCTCAAGTTCACAACTTACTAGAAGTAGGTATTACAAGCACCTACCCTTTTCCCTTTCATGTGATGATGAGGTGATTATCTATCATATATTGAGTACCGAAACCTAAACAAAATGTAGGCATTTTATTCGGGTTCGGTCCTACAACAAAATCTCGTCACATTTAATCGTAAAGCACGAATCTTCTACTTTAATTGATGTAATAAAACAGAACTGTACCAACCTCTTACGACCTAATCGCATGGTTTGTTTGTATTGATTGAAATCTAGCGGCTATCCGCGATCAGTCTTTTTTCACCGAAGCCGAGAGAAAGTTAGGAAAAGGAATCATTTTTTAAGTATTGTCTGTACCTACACAACTACACAACCACCACCAAACTTTCACAGTGAAGTTATTCCATTTTACACACTAGTAACAACGTTGAAATAATATAAAAATGCATTCACAAAACCATGAAACAAACCAAAACAAAAAAATGGCGACTCAGAATAATTCACGTATATTTTTGTACCTACACAATTGTCGTATTCCGTCGTGTAAACTCGTGTTAACTCGTGTAGTAAAATCTAAAATGTTAAAAAGGCAATGTCTACAGTTTGCGATGTGTGCGTGATTTGTGACATTGTGTGTCATGTACGAATAGAAAATGCACACGCGTGCTACGAGCCTGTCACGAGGCACACATCCAAACAAAATATAATAATCTAGGCACAAATATTTTGTGTCTCTCCCGTAGGGTCCTAGCGGCGCTAGTGCAGCGCGAAGCGATCGAAATGCGCGGACTAAGGCGCGAACGTATCGATGAGACTTCGTGTTACCACCGTTACGCGACAGATGGAGCTGATTTAAGATTTTTTTATTAATTGAGAGTAATTACTCGTGTATAAAATATTAGAGATAACAAAATAAATTAAAACAAGATAATAAATATTTATCTGAGTTGTAGGGTAGGCAATGTCTATGTGACTGTATGAACCGCACGCCACTGTTGTCTATAGTGTCAATAGCATACACCCACGAAATTTCAAATGTTTCAAATAATCATAACTGTATTTTTTTTAATGTGGGCTATCCTAGGAGCCGGGCCATCTTCGGCGACACTACCTTATCTTTAACCGACTTCGAAAGGAGGAGGTTCTCAATTCGATTGTTTTTTTTTGTATATACACCGATTACGCTGAGATTTATGATCCGATTTACCTGATTCTTCTTTAGTTTGATGCGGTGGGTAGTTTGAAGCGCTCAGAAGGACGCTGCTGCCCAGCGTCCTTCTGAGCCAACATGCATCGGCCAAGCATGGCGATTACGGCTTGAACCCCCCCCCCCCCCTCTTGGGGCGACCTGTACCCAACAGTGGGCGTCTATGGTTGACATGATGATGATGAATGTCAAAATAACAGCTTTTTTCTAAATGCATGCAAGTATATAGTTCGTTCGCGTTAAGAATGCAGTGAAATCATCATTGTCCGTCGGCCTAGCCCCGCCCCTAACCAATCAAATCTTTTCAAATTACAAAGTCAAGTTCACCATGACGCCCCTAACCAATCAAATCTTTTCAAATTACAAAGTCAAGTTCACCATGACGCCCCTAACCAATCAAATCATTGCAAATTACAAATTCAAGTTCACAATAAAACCCGTCACATACGTAGCTATAATATATAATTATGTTCTAGCTAGCCAGAAATATTATTATATTATAGCTACCGTGTGGTGTGGTTCACACACGGTAGCTATAATATAATAATATTTTTTTGCCCTTATTACGTCTGCGATCGTTGTTTGTTTCACATTTTTGAAATTTATATTAATATATGCCTTGCTATATCTGTCCACATATTTTGGTGACGTAGTAAAAATATATATTATAGCTGATCGTAACATGCCTTGATTATAGTTACGTCTGACGTATATTAATATATATTATAGCTATGTCTGACGATATTATAGCTATGTCTGACGATATTATAGTACAGTTGAAGGCATTTGGCACTGATGATTTACTGCATTCTTAACGCGAACGCGCGTATTAATATTAATAGGTACTATCACAGAACAGATTTTATCTGTTCTGTGGGTTCTTATATCAAAAACTCTTTCTTTTTGAATGTTTGCCTGTGTGTCTGTCTGTTTGTTCAGGCTATTATCTGAAACAGCTGGACCAGTTTTGACGGAACTTTTGCTAGCTGATGTTGTAAGGAGTAATATAGGCTACTTTTATTTTATAAAAAATAAGAGTTCCGCTCAAAAGAAATTAAAACTCCGCTGGTAACCGACAGTCACGCGGACGAAGTCGCGGGCGTCAGCTAGTACCTAATAAAAATGCTAATTGAAACATTACATCAGCGCAGATATTTTTTGTAAACATGACATTCTTTTATTCAGTTACTGCATTATCATTTTAAAACAATGACACAGATTTTACTCAACATTCACTTTAAAACAAACTTAAAAATACGTTATTTTATGTGAAGACAATTTTATTTCTAGTATGCAAAATCACAATCGAAAACCGTAAATACTAGAATAATGCAAATAAATGTAAAAAAACTGCATCTTGTTTCGATTTTATTTGGATTTCTGCAATATGGTCAGAATTTATCAGAATTCAAATTCAGAATTAATATTAGAGGAAAGATTTGCTAGTTTGCTTGTTGCGATTTAACTCAAAAACTACTGGACCGATTTTAAAAATTCTTTCACCGTTAGAATGCTACATTATCCCTGAGTAACATAAGTTATATTTTGAAAAAAAAATGTGATCTTTGAGAAAATAAACTCGGACGAAGTCGCGGGCAAAGTACTAGTAATAATAATATAAGGAGCTCGTGACTAAGTAAATACCGTATAAATAGATCGATCATGGGTATACTTGCTGCGGTCGGTCCGTGGATGGGTGACCATCCTACCGAGACCCCCTCCGTGTCTTGGAAAGCACCAGTTAGTCACGGCTGTCATTCGTAGATCTTTGACAGTCATTACGGGTAGTCAGTAGCCCGAAAGTCTGACAACCAGTCTTACCAAGGGGTATCGTGTTACCCAGTAACTGGGTTGAGGAGGTGAGACAGACGGTCGCTCCATTCCAGCAATATTTCAGCTGCATCCTGTTAGACTGGAAGCCGACTCCAATATAGTTGGGAAAAGGCTAGATAGTTCGTTTGATTTACTAAGTTCTTCACACATTTGGTTGGACAGGTTTAGCCTGTCCAATCATAGGACCAAGTTCAACTGTAGGTCGATTCTGTAAAATTAAACCAACAACTCGCAACTCACATCGCTATTCACTCTCGCTTCGCATAAGGTTCAAAATGACCTTGATATTTAGACACTTTGAATGAGCGAAGTGAGCGTCGAAGTGACGGGGAAATTACCTTACAGAATGCCACTTCTTACGTCATCTCATACTTTATTTGTCAAAATCTCCCTGTCAATTTAGTTCAACTCGCTGACACGCTCGTAAGGGTGGCGCTAGTGTAAATTCGAATTATCAACCGAGTTTTTAGAATGCCAATCAAGAAACTCACAGCGAATTCAGATTCGAAGTTTAGAAGGAGGTCTTACAGAATTGCACCCCTGGGCCTCAAGTCTGCTCAATAGTGTCAGAATGGTCTATCATTGATTTCATAATTGTTGATTTTGACAAGTTTGGTAATCTACTAATATAAAGGCGTCATTATGACTTTCCAATGGTCAACCACTGACACGCCATTGAAAGAAATGATATAGAATGGTAATCTCGTACAAAATGACAAATGAATGACTGACTTAGGCGGTAATCTGTCACAAACGATCTCAACTACACACCACTTAACCTACACGAGCAGACAGATACACCAAACAACACCAATGACGACCGACAGAATCAAAAAATTGACTGAAATTGAAGAAGAAAGTACTACAGTACACGGACGACATCCTCATGACCTAGAGCAACCCCACATAAACACAGTAGCATCAAATAAGTGGCTCAAAATAGGTATTTTATTCCCCGAAACTGAAGGATTTATTTTAGCCATCCAAGACCAGATCATTAACACAAGGAACTACAGAAAATATATAATCAAAGATCCTACAGTAACCAATGATAAATGCCGGAAATGTCACATTCAACCGGAAACGATACAACACATTACAGGCGCATGCACTACACTTACACAGACAGACTACACTCACAGACACAATCAGGTAGCCAACATCGTTCATCAAAAACTGGCACTCAAACACGCACTCATACAAAACACCAACACACCTTACTACAATTATACTCCACAAACAATCTTAGAAAATACCACACATAAACTCTACTTCGACCGCGCTATACTAACCGACAGAACCATCCATTATAATAGACCGGATATAACCCTACAGGATAAAATAAATAAAGTTACTTACCTGATAGACATTGCAGTCCCCAACACACACAACATACAGAAAACAATCACTGAAAAAATAAGTAAATACACAGAGCTGAAGGAGGAAGTTACTAGAATCTGGCGGCAAGAAAAAGTATACGTAGTCCCAATAGTCCTTTCCACCACAGGCGTTATTCCAAATCACCTTCTCCATAGCCTGAAATTATTAGATCTTAAAGAAACCCTCTATGTAACCCTACAAAAAGCTGCAATATTAAACACTTGCAGAATAGTCAGAAAGTTCATGCAGATAGAAGAACACGAAATAAATCCTCTCTCGTTGGGCAGCTGGATCAAGGGCTTGATTCAGAAAGCGGTACTCCTGGACACAGCGCGTATTGTTAGGAGATTTCTCTCTCAGGAGCCCTGACCACCGGTAGCTTGGCCCCTATTCCCGATACCGGTGGGCTACTATTTTTTATATTTTTAAATGTTTTTATTTTTTGTTTACTAATATTTAAAAATGTAATAGAATATGTGTATACAATGAATAAATGCTAATAATAATAATATGTGGGGACATTTCACACACGGCCATCTGACCCCAAACTAGGGAGACCCTGTACTATGGGTGTCAGACAGCTGATATACATACACAAATATAGTTTAAATACATACATATATAGATAAACAACACCCAGACACAAGGCAAACACAAGTGATTAATTGATTAGCATTTGTAACTATTCCTGGAGCTGCTGAAATTGTAGATCTACATTATCTTTGCATTGTAACTCAATGTGTTAATACTGTTTAATTTTTCATGGCACATACATGTGAGCACTATGTTCTTTAAAGCTACCATTTACATCCGTATCTCTTTCATTGACTTGAAGGCCCTGGCGGTTGGGAGTACGTCAAGCTCACTTGAATGTCCCGCTGGCGGTGGCGCATGTGTTGGATCATTCGGTTCCCTTCAAAATGGTTGAGCTAAATGATGCCGATCCGTGCGTCATGTTCGTGATCGGGCGCCGTTAGTTGGGACTGGTCCTCTCTTTGATGCCTCGGTTATTCGTTATGATTATAATTTCATCTAGACATCTTTTAACGTACTCGACTTATTACTTTGTTCTCACATTGTACCCCTAGATTCAATATGAATGATGTAACCGAAATTTGTAACATATTATTGATTTTAAAAGAGTGTGGAGTTGCAGCATGGAGCAGCTTGCTTGCAGCTTGTTGTAGCATGGAGTTTCTTGCTCGTTCTTCTCCATAGAAACCTACTGTTTGGAACGAGCAACTAGCTTCAACTTTCTGACTGACTGACTCTGACAATTCAAAAGTACCTGTAAATGGTTTATTTGAAATGAATGATTTTGAGTTTGAGATATATGCAAAATTTCAGGATGATCGGTTCAGTGGTTTAGGCATGAAAGATAACAAACTACTTTCGCATTTATTTTATTAGTTAAAATTATTAGTAGATTATTGAAAACAAAGCTGGGCCTCAAGTCTGCCATTACAATAGTGTCAGAATGGTCTATCATTGATTTTTATAATGACGCCATTATATTAGTAGATTACCAAACTTGTCAAAATCAACAATTATGAAATCAATGATAGACCATTCTGACACTATTATAATAGCAGACTTGAGGCCCTGGTCACTTACGGAGCAACAGTAGTCCAAACTCAAGATTTAGTAGAGCCAACGAGCAATGGAGCGTAGCACAAGTAGGTGTCAAGCGAATGAATAGCGTTAGAAACACCACCTTGCGCTCCATAACTCAAGTGGCAGATGTTGAAGAAAAAACTGGGCAAAGATGGTCACTTACTGGAGACCTGAAGGAGGATAGCGCCGCTAAGGCCGACTGAAACGAATGACCATATTTTGCGGGGCAAACATGGGCAGAGATCGCACAGGATCGGGAAGTTTGGAAGGAGAATGGGGAGGCCTTTGCCCAACAATGGGACACAAAAACTAAAAAAATAAAAAATTGTTTAAATTCGAAATTACAAGAAATTTAAACATCTGGAAGCCAATTTTAGTAAATAAAACCTAATGTTAGCGGCCAACACTGTCAAAAGACGAAAGAAAATTAGAGGATTTTTTAACAGATCGAATCGAATCGAATGCGATTCTAAATTAGTTGGATTGCCCCCCTGATCTTTACAAATTTATTTTTTATTCTATTTGTTGATTGTTTTTTTTTATATTATACGCGCGGCGCGCGTTTGGCCGCAACTCACCTGATCTTAAGTGATGATGAGGCCTAGAGCACGATTGCCTAGGATGAACCGGTTCACTCGTGCCTTGAAGTACTAGTACCATGTACAGATAATAGGTAGGAAAGACATTCCTGAGAGGTACTTTTTAAAACGTTGCCCCACTCTAGGTACTAATTTCTCCTGTACCGTCCGTGCGTCGGTGCGTTTAAACATAGATAAGAAGATACACAAACATACAAATCTACAACAACCATCCTGTAGGCCATACAATTATTGGTCCACCAGTACAGCTACCAACCATAAGTAGAGCAGCAGTCAGTCATTCAGTTACTACCTACCTAATAAAAATGCTAATTCAAACATTAGGTACATCAGTACAGCAATTTTTGTAAACATGGCATTCTTTTATTCAGTTACTGCATTCGAATTTCAAACAATGCTAATGGTTTTACTAAACATTCACTTTTTTATAAATAAACTTAACAACGCGACGGTACTTATTTTTTTTATGTTAGTAGAATTTTGATTAAGTCCCATCTCGGCACCTTCCTATCCACGAATTTATTTATCATGCTCATGAAAAATTTCCATCTCGGCACCCTGTCAATAATCATTGTTTTGTAAACACTACTGTACGCAAAATACGCACTGAGACGTGGAGTTGCGGACACGAGCCCGTCATATTACTACTACTATACTCCATTTATAATAGCATTAGAAAAAAGAGGCACATAGAAGCAGGAATGCAAAACATTTTATTTCAAAGAAAAGTTAAAATAATTTTAATTAAACTTATATTAACACAAATTTGATAAATAGATCTAAGATAGTACTAAATATTGACGTATAGTAATATAAAAAGAATAAAAGTCTTTTATAGATTAAGGGCGGGTTGTTTCAACTAACCATTACTGACCGGTAATAGTAAAAAATGGCGCTAACTATCGTCTAATCAAAAACATGGGTTGTTTCACAAAATCATACGTCAAAAAGTTACTATTACCATAACCGACCAGTCATCGTAATTTTGTGTTGTCAAATAGCTACTTCAAACATCAAAATATTATGGAATCTCTTTTTGAATAACTTTAATTGACGGATTTTTATGTCATGAAACAACCTGTTACATTTAACGTACGTTAAACATCGCACGCCATAGTAACTTTTTAACCGTCCGTATGTAACGTTTACCGACTGTTTGAAACAACTCGTCCTAAGTAACGTTTTAAATTTGGTAGAATTACAGTGAAACGAATAACGTTCCGGGTATTGTTCATCCCTGCTTCTGTTAGGTTTTTAGCATTGACACTGTTATTTTAAATTGGAATTAAATATACAACTAAATGAAACCCACATAATTTTAGAAGATATATTATTAAAATGATTACAAATACGCGCGACAGCTACTGTAAAAATAGATTACAATAAATTCGGTGTCTATCGTAACTTTTACATGTTTATCGTACTTTTGTTATAAAGTGTGCAATAAAAACTTCTGTCTAATGCTATTGTAAATGGAGTATAGGTAAACACTTAAACAGTCATCAAAGAATTTATACACGGGATACACAAGAACAATCTAGTAAGTAAATCAACTTGATAATTTATTAAATCAAAATAATTATTTTTCAAAAGTTAATGTTTAAAACATAAGTTTAATTAAAAAAATGTAATTAGGGTGTGTAGGGGTGGGGGTAGGGGGGTAGGCGGTGTATGGGGGGTAGGGGGGGTAAGGGGTAAAGGGGTTGGGGGGGAGTAGGTGTACCTATAATAAAAATAATAATTTATAATATTAATAATATTAATAATTTTTATTATTTTTAACATTGAAAATGTTTTTTTGATCGCTTCAGTATAGCCCCCAAATTTCAGTCAGAGTGAAGTTTGTTGATTGTTGTACAGTTCAAAGCTTTTTATGTTATTAAAATAAATATAAATATTTATTTTGTATTTTTTTATTTATATCCAAATTTTTTATTTCTCTAAAAAAATATTTATAGACACAATATATTTAGAGCACAATAAAGTTGTAGACAAATAACACAAAACAATTTTCAATTTTACAATTTACACAAAATACAAGAAACCAAACTTTTAATAATAAGAAACCACAAACTTTTAATTAGTATGGTGGTGGTGGTAACTTTATTGTGCTCTTGGTTTATTGTTATAAGTTTAAGTAATATTGTGCAGGAATTTACGGGATTTGCTGGATGGATAAATGATGGAATACTCAGTGCAAGATAAATATTAGGTCCTTACATATGAAATTGCCGATACTTAATACTGGCAACTTTGAAATCAAATATTTTGTGTTTGATTAGGAATTCCAAATTCAAAATTATTTCAAAATAAAGACTAAAGAATATTGTTTTAAAATTCGTGTTTCATTTGTTTTATCGTCATTTGTTTGGGCTTGAAAATTGCTATTGCAACAACAATGGAGAAATTAAAAATTCGCGATATTTACGAATATGAGTTCTACCGTGGCACCAGTGCAGCAGAAACGGCTCGAAGGATTAACGACGTGTACGGGCCAAGCACCGCTAACGAACGAACGGTGCGTTTTTGGTTTCAACGTTTCCGTTCTGGAAATTTTGATTTACAAAATGAGCCTCGTGGACGACCGGATACTCAAGTGAATAATGAAGAATTAAAGGCGATAGTTGAAGCGGATCCATCTCAAACCACTTCTGAATTAGCAGCAGCCTTTGGAGTAAGTGACAAAACAATCACTATCCATTTGCGTCAAATTGGAAAAGTAAAAAAGCTCGAAAAGTGGGTACCGTACGAATTGACTGAAACACACCAACAAACACGCGTCGGTTGCTGCGCTTCCTTGCTCAATCGTCACAATAATCAGGGAATTTTAAATCGTATTGTCACTTGTGATGAGAAGTGGATCGTGTACGATCATCACAATGGCTTAACCCTGGAAAACCGGCAAAACCTTGCCCCAAGCGAAAACTGACCAAAAAGAAGATTCTAGTTAGTGTTTGGTGGTCCTGTGCTGGTGTCATCCACTACAGCTTCATGAGATCAGGCCAAACGATTACTGCAGACATGTATTGTCAACAGTTGCAAACAATGATGGAAAAGCTCACCATTAAACAACCGAGATTGGTCAATTGCTCTAGCCCATTGCTCCTTCAGGACAACGCTCGACCACATACTGCACATCAGACGGTCGCCAAGTTAGAGGAGCTGCGACTGGAAACTTTGCGTCACCCACCATACTCTCCAGATCTTGCCCCAAACAATTACCATTTATTCCGAAATTTGGACAACTTTTTACAAGGACAAAAAATCAATTCTGATGAGGCAGTTTATACAGCCTTCAAGCAGTTCATCGATTCTCGCTCCCAGGATTTTTTTACCAAAGGGATCAATGAGCTCCCGATAAAATGGCGAAAGTGTATCGATAACAATGGTACATACCTCGATTGACTAAATATATAATTTCTTTTAAAAATGTTATTTTTAATTTTTTGATACCGAGCGGCAATTTCATATGTAAAGACCTAATATTATATTTTCGTGTAAGCGACAATGAGTAAAACAATCGCAAGTAATTTGACATGAGTAAGAAAATAAGAAATGATACATTACAATGACACACACACATTACCTTACCTAATTTACAATGAGTTATACAGAAGGGTACTGGGATATAAATATGACATGCCGCTGTGGGTTGATTAGGCGCTCCAACAAATATTGTGTATTGTTATTTTTTACCCGACTACGGTGAAGCCAAAAGGAAGGGAAGGGAAAGGAAGGGCCGTATATGTTTGTATTTACGTATGTTCCTCCGTAGCTTCTGAACTATTCATCCGATTTCTATGAATAAGATGTCAATCGATTTGTTATTATGGCCCGGGTAACATAGGCGACATTTCAATACATGAAATTAAAATATATATAATATTGAAATTGACTACTTTTGCTATTTAGGTTTTGTATTTGTGATTCGTATTATATTGTGTTTTGTGCATATTATGTAATTGTAATTATGTAATTGTAAGAAAATACAACATGTATGTTCATATTAAATATAATATGTCTTATTTAAACTAATATAGTTTATTATTCTAGCAAAATAAGAACAACTTTGTACGATTTCACGAGGTGTGGTGTGGTGTGGAGGTGTGGAGTCTTATGGTGGCATGGGCCTGCCTTTCTTAAGGAACCCGAATCAACATGGCCTTCCCTTTCAGCCGGAAAAGTAATTGACCTACCAGAAATGAAATCGTTGCCCGCTTTGGTGGCGGAGGATCCACCTGAGGTGCCCTTAGTAAATTTTGAAAAATACTCTAAATTCATTTCTTTACAAAGAATATATGCCTGGGTCTACAGATTTGTCTATAATTGTAATAAACCTACTATAAGCTAACGGGAACTCTACAAGTTCATGAACTTGAAAAATCCATGACTGTTCTCACTAAAATAGCTCAAAAAAAATCCATTGAATGGGTAATAAGCTACCTAAAATCCAATAAACCACTTAAAACTAATACTCACCTGTGCTCATTAAATCCTTTTGTAGATGATGCAGATCTACTTCGTGTTGGTGGACGTATTGATAAGTCTGCCTACCCCTATGAAAAAAGACATCCTATTGTTCTAAAATCTGATCACTATTTAACAAAACTAATTTTTCAATCTAAGCACACCCAGCTCTTGCATGCTGGACCACAACATTTACTCTCTTCTATCCGTGAGCGCTACTGGCCTATAGGCGAGACTGGCCTTTAGAGACGTTGCTAGAAACTGTTTTGTCTGTCGTCGCTTCAAGGGGACAACATTGTCCAATATAATGGGAAATTTACCCACTGATAGAGTGGCACGAGATCTGTGGTTTTTTTTACGTCGATATAAAAAAAAACAAAAGGCATTGGGCATTGGGTCTTGTCTTGCTAATTTTGTAGATGTTTTAACTTCTTGTAACTGTTTATTTACAATTTCTAATGTGTTGTGTGGGTTGCTGTCAAAAAAAAAAAAAACAAGATCAAATCAAATCACGCAAAATGAAAATTTTGATCAGTAAAACAAATGTAAAATCGACATTTGTCGAATCACTTTAGCGGATAAACGTTACGTTTACGTCCGGCTTTCGTTTTAACTTGTTTGTGTTTTTAATTTTCCGCTTTCCGCTTCCGCTGCCGCTTCCGTTTCCGCTGCCGCTTCCGCTTTCCGCTTCCGCTTTCCGCTTCCGCTTCCGCTTCCGCTGCCGTTTATGCTGCCGCTTCCGCTGCCGCTTCCGCTGCCGCTTCCGCTGCCGCTTCCGCTGCCGCTTCCGCTGCCGCTTCCGCTGCCGCTTCCGCTTCCGCTGCCGCTTCCGCTGCCGCTTCCGCTGCCGCTTCCGCTGCCGCTTCCGCTGCCGCTTCCGCTGCCGCTTCCGCTGCCGCTTCCGCTGCCGCTTACGCTTCCGTTTCCGCTGCCGCTTACGCTTCCGTTTCCGCTCCCGCTTACGCTGCTTATAAGCTAACCTTACGCTTACCTTATTTTTAACCTAGTTTACAAATCTATTTACTACGTTGGATCGGCGACGTATCGGAGATCGGAGGGAACCTGGGCGTCCCTCGCTAGTTATCGCCACCTGTTGCTAATATCGCCACCTGTGGCTAACACTGCCCCCTGCGGCGAACAACGCCACCTGCGGCTAATATCGCCACCTGTTGGTAACAACGCCACCTGCGGCGTATATCGCCACCTGCGGCTAATATCGCCACCTGCGGCTAATATCGCCACCTGCGGCTAATATCGCCACCTGCGGCTAATATCGCCACCTGCGGCTAATATCGCCACCTGTTGCTAATATCGCCACCTGTGGCTAACACTGCCCCCTGCGGCGAACAACGCCACCTGCGGCTAATATCGCCACCTGTTGGTAACAACGCCACCTGCGGCGTATATCGCCACCTGCGGCTAATATCGCCACCTGCGGCTAATATCGCCACCTGCGGCTAATATCGCCACCTGCGGCTAATATCGCCACCTGCGGCTAATATCGCCACCTGTTGCTAATATCGCCACCTGTTGCTAATATCGCCACCTGCGGCTAATATCGCCACCTGTTGCTAACACCGCCACCTGCGGCTAATATCGCCACCTGCGGCTAATATCGACACGTGTTGCTAATATCGCCACCTGCGGCTAATATCGCCACCTGCGGCTAATATCGCCACCTGCGGCTAATTTTGCCACCTGCGGCTAATATCGCCACCTGCGGCTAATATCGCCACCTGTTGCTAACACCGGCACCTGCGGCGAATATCGCCACCTGCGGCTAATATCGCCACCTGTTGCTAACACCGCCACCTGCGGCTAATATCGCCACCTGCGGCTAATATCGCCACCTGCGGCTAACACCGCCACCTGCGGCTAATATCGCCACCTGCGGCTAATATCGACACGTGTTGCTAATATCGCCACCTGCGGCTAATATCGCCACCTGTAGCTAATATCGCCACCTGTGGCTAACACTGCCCCCTGCGGCTAACAACGCCACTTGCGGCTAATATCGCCACCTGCGGCTAATATCGCCACCTGCGGCTAATATCGCCACCTGTTGCTAATATCGCCACCTGTTGCTAACACCGCCACCTGTGGCTAATATCGCCACCTGTTGCTAATATCGCCACCTGTTGCTAACACCGCCACCTGCGGCGAATATCGCCACCTGCGGCTAATATCGCCTCCTGCGGCTAACAACGCCACCTGCGTCTAATATCGCCACCTGTTGGTAACACCGCCACCTGCGGCTAATATCGCCACCTGCGGCTAATATCGCCACCTGCGGCTAATATCGCCACCTGCGGCTAATATCGCCACCTGCGGCTAATATCGCCACCTGCGGCTAATATCGCCACCTGTTGCTAATATCGTCACCTGCGGCTAATATCGCCACCTGCGGCTAATATCGCCACCTGCGGCTAATATCGCCACCTGCGGCTAATATCGCCACCTGCGGCTAATATCGCCACCTGCGGCTAATATCGCCACCTGCGGCTAATATCGCCACCTGTTGCTAATATCGTCACCTGCGGCTAATATCGCCACCTGCGGCTAATATCGCCACTTGCGGCTAATATCGCCACCTGTTGGTAACACCGCCACCTGCGGCTAATATCGCCACCTGCGGCTAATATCGCCACCTGCGGCTAATATCGCCACCTGCGGCTAATATCGCCACCTGTTGCTAATATCGCCACCTGTTGCTAATATCGCCACCTGTTGCTAACACCGCCACCTGCGGCTAATATCGCCACCTGTTGGTAACACCGCCACCTGCGGCTAATATCGCCACCTGCGGCTAATATCGCCACCTGTTGGTAACACCGCCACCTGTTGCTAATATCGCCACCGGCGGCTAAAAACGACACCTGCGGCTAATATCGCCACCTGTTGCTAATATCGCCGAACTTAGCCCCTGCCGAGCTTACCCCCTGCCGAACTTAGCCCCTGCCGAACTTACCCCCTGCCGAACTTAGCCCCTGCCGAATTTAGCCCCTGCCGAGCTTACCCCCTGCCGAACTTACCCACTGCCGAACTTACCCCCTGCCGAACTTAGCCCCTGCCGAACTTAGCCCCTGCTGAGCTTACCCCCTGCCGAGCTTACCCCCTGCCGAACTTACCCCCTGCCGAACTTACTTCCTGCCGAACTTACCCCCTGCCGAACTTACCCCCTGCCGAACTTACCCACTGCCGAACTTAGCCCCTGCCGAACTTAGCCCCTGCCGAACTTACCCCCTGCCGAACTTAGCCCCTGCCGAACTTACCCCCTGCCGAACATACCCCCTGCCGAACTTAGCCCCTGCCTAGCTTACCCCCACCCGAACTTACCCCCTGCCGAACATACCCCCTGCCGAACTTAGCCCCTGCCTAGCTTACCCCCACCCGAACTTACCCCCTGCCGAACATACCCCCTGCCGAACTTAGCCCCTGCCGAGCTTACCCCCACCCGAACATACCCCCTGCCGAACATACCCCCTGCGGAACTTAGCCCCTGTCGAACTTGGGCTGCCGAACCCGGGGGTCTACTCTCTTTCTTCGAAACGAAACTTCGCAAACGAACGAAATATAAACGAAATTTCGTTACTGACCCTACTCTATTTTATTTTCGGACACGCATATGAAGTTCGGATTCATAGACAATTTTCGTGAATGAATGGAAGATGAAATAGAAATAAGATGTTCTTTATTTTTGCATTTTATATTTAAAATGTGGTTCATTAAATATTTCTTTGTTATATTCATGCAGAAAATATAAATTACAGATACAATTTATAGTTTCTACGAAATTCACCGAGATATTCTACAATAACCTTTCACGGTCATTGTTATCCGACTAATTTGAAGAGTAATAATTGAACATGTCAACTTGAGATTTTTGTTTGATATATTTTAAAACTTTTCTTAACTTTGTTTCTCAAGTGTTGTGTTCATAGATATTCGAGCTGTGTTATTAAATCATGTTTCCAAGTGCTTTTTTACATACCTACTTCGCAATCGCGATACACATATTAGGTACAATCTACAAGTTTTGTTTTGGATTTAAAACTTTGTAAGTACTTAAATAACATAATATAATAACATATAAATGCATTATACTTATTTTTACTAACACTGTATCGGCTACTCTTAATAATAACCATTTACATCTTTTTAGTTTAAAATGGCTATATATTTCCTACAAACTCTAAGTCAGGAATTCAACTAAGTTCCTAATACTAAATTGATTGTCCAGGCAGCGCCGGTTTCTTTTACGCTCTAAGCATTCTGCACGAAGAGCAGCTTGGATCAAAAGCACTCTTGTAGCCATTTCAAGCAATTTTCTTACCAAATGTACGCTAACGAAAATCAAAAGGTAACACTTTTGGTTTCGTCAATTTGAGGTTAAAATTCCGAACAATCATCTGTCAAAATGAAATTTTCGGTCGGAATACTTACGAATTAGAGTAGGTTTAGAGACTCTAAACGTCAAACAATTTTCGTTCGGAACGAAATTTCGGAACGAATGGAACCGTGGTAGGAATCACGCGAAATTTCGATCGAAACTTCGTTTTTCGTTGAATAAGAGTAGACCCCCCGACTTGTTACTAATTTCGATATAACTTTTTTCGGACGGACGTTTCGCTGTCATACAATAACCCTATGCCCTGGCTATGGCCCTTTTAAAGGTAAAGTAAACAAGGGTGGGGACGGTGTCCGTACATTTTTGAGCATTGTTAAATGAACCACACACACATGGTAAATCAATCAGAAAATTTGAGACATGCGGCATGCCTGCTTGCATGCTGCGTGCCTGTTTGTGTGCTGCTTGCTTGCTTGCGTTTTATTAAGTGCCATTACGTTTACATAATTAATTAAACAAAATAGTAGGAAACTAGCTCTCTATAACGGAAATAAGCTCTCTATAACGCCAGTGTAATAAATACATTAGTTATATCCGGTCTGTTGTAGTGAGGAAGGTTTGTGTCTTGTATGAGTGTGTATTTGAGTGCTAATTTTTAAAACAAAAAGAAACAGAAAGAAGAAGTTTTTTAAACATTATTATGTTTGCTACCTGGTTTCGCTTCCGCTTCCGCTTTCGCTTCCGCTTCCGCTTTCGCTTTCGCTTTCGCTTTCGCTTTCGCTTCCGCTTTCGCTTCCGCTTTCGCTCCCGCTTCCGCTGCCGCTTCCGCTGCCGCTTCCGCTGCCGCTTCCGCTGCCGCTTCCGCTGCCGCTTCCGCTGCCGCTTCCGCTGCCGCTTCCGCTGCCGCTTTCGCTTCCGCTTCCGCTGCCGCTTTCGCTTCCGCTTTCGCTTCCGCTTTAGCATCCGCTTTAGCTTCCGCTGCCGCTTCCGCTGCCGCTTGCGTTTCCGTTTAATTATGTATTATGTAATTGTGTTCCGTTTTATTGGGTGTTCCGCTATTATGTAATTGTAAATATTATTTTGATACATTAGTTATTGTTGTTTCGTATTTGTGATTCGTATTATATTGTGCTTTGTACATATTATGTAATTGTAAATATTATTTTGATACATTAGTTATAGTTGTTTCGTATTTGTGATTCGTATTATATTGTGTTTTGTGCATGTAATTGTAAATATTATTTTGATACATTAATTATTGTTGTTTCGTATTTGTGATTCGTATTATATTGTGTATTGTACACATTATGTAATTGTAAATATTATTTTGATACATTAGTTATTGTTGTTTCGTATTTGTGATTCGTATTATATTGTGTTTTGTGCATATTATGTAATTGTAAGAAAATATAACATGTATGTTCATATTAAATATAATATGTCTTCTATAAACTAATATAGTTTATTATTCTAGCAATATAAGAACAACTTTGAACGATTTCGTACAAAAAATACATATGTTATTCCACTAAACGTCTTATTTTACTTGTCATCGTTTTTATTTTATCACAGGGCTAAATTCTTAGAAATTCCTTTGAACAAGTGCCTTCTTTAGCTTTAGTCCTTTGTTTATCAAACGGCCATAAATTAAGTTTGCCGACCGCTATTCGTCGAGCACGGCACTTGATTTTTCTTTTGGCACGTAGTCATTATGTTTCTGGGTAACGTAAACAACCGGGTGGTCGCGGACGCGGTCAGTCCGTGGATGAGTGACAATACATTTCATATCGAGACCCCTCCGTGCCTCGGATAGCACGTAAAGCCCTTGGTCCCGACTGTCATTCGTAGATCTTCGCAGATAAGAAGCTCAGATTATCAAACCAAAAGCAGATAGACCGTGCAAAACACTGTGAAGCCATAAAAGCAAAAAACAAACTAAAAATCGAGTACCATCCACCTCTTTTTATTTGTATTAGTATTTGTTTTTTTTTAACGATGTTTCGCTTCGTGCTGTTCTGACTCGTATGAGTAAAGCGCGAAGCGAATTGTAGGTATTCGTTTTTTAATTTGTATTTGCTTTGGTGGCTTCACTCTGTGTTCCGCACGGTATCTGCCTTTTGTTTCATAATCTGAGTCTGAGTCTAAGTAGTAAGAAGCTACAAAATCTAACAACCTGTATAATAAGGGACGTCGTGTTGCAGGAACTGGGTTGTGGAGGTCCGATAGGCAGTCGCTCCATGTAAAACACTAACTAGTATTCAGCTGCATCAGGTTAGACTGGAAGTTGACCCAACATAGTTCGAAAAAGTCTGGAGATGATATATAGTAGCTTCGATCTCTCCTAGTGCCAAGAGCGCAGAAAAGCAACTAGTCAACAGAGACGAATAACAGAATTTTACCTTCGTGTACCTTCCTTACGGAAGAAGTTATGGGCAAAAAGACGTATTAAAAGGTTCTGTTGGCGCTGTCTAGATAATAAAAGGACCCTCTATAGCCCTTCTTGTTTTTGCCATGTTTCATTAAAAAACTGGTCATAAAGTTGTGTATACTAATGTATTTCATTAGAGGTAAGGGGTGTGATTCTGTAAGACCTCATTCTAAACTTCGAATCTGAATCCGCTGTGAGTTTCTGGTTTGGCATTCTAAAAACTCGGTTGATAATTCGAATTTACATTATCGTCAAATAAGACACACGTCAATGTCACATATATTATACTATATGAAGTCTAATACAATGATGATAGTTTTTTGACGGGTAACAGTAAACCAAAGGATAAAACGCTATTCCACAGTAAGTATGACGTCATTTGGCGCTTACGTCTTTTTCAAAGTTAAAATTATGAATGAAAAGTACTTACATAAGAAAAATACGGGTGCCCTAGATTTGTATTTACTTTTAAATAACGTAATAATACAAGTAGGTTTAAAATATGAAATGTTGTCAATTCGAATTTACACTAGCGCCACCCTAGCGAGCGTGCCAGCGAGTTGAACTAAATTGACAGGGAGATTTTGACAGATAAAGTATGAGATGACGTAAGAAGTGGCATTCTGTAAGGTAATTTCCCCGTCACTTCGACGCTCACTTCGCACTCGAACCCGATTCAAAGTGTCAAATATATCAAGGTAATTTTGAACCTTATGCGAAGTGAGAGTGAATAGCGATGTGAGATGCGAGTCGTTGTTCAAATTTTACAGAATCGACCTACTGAGCGTGTATTTGATTCGTAAAAAACTTAATGTTTTCGCGTTTTGCCCAGAGCAATATCGTAATGATGAGAGCAGATTATTTAAAGACGATTGCAGTTTTAGAAATATTAAGTCTTGATTTAGGGAACTACAGAGTAAAAGTATAATTTTTAATTATGATTTTTTAAAGCGAAGACAATCTTTTCATAACGTTTTACGAAAATAGACGTCAGAGTTAACTTTCAGGACGAATACAACCATTACAGTATGCCAAAATATATGTTTTATGCGTTTTCCCAACAGGATATACAGTCTTAAAGTCTACTACAGAGCCAAAATTACGAAAATATTACTATAATGTAATAAAAAACAATGTTGAAAAGGTACAAAATTCGTTCACTTTGACAATTTCTTTTTACCAGTATTTGAATAAAAACTTATACCAGTACTTTACCAGTATTTATATTGATTTTATGAAAATAAAGGTTATATGCTTAATATACAGAATATTTTTCAGTCCGCTAAACGAACTCATTTAATTTAGACAATTATTTTAAGAAGCACTGTAAAACATTGCGCTCTGCCGTTTCCGATCAATTACAATGATTCGTGCTTATTTCGTGCGTATTGTTTTTTCTGATGCACACAAACAGACAATTGTGTTGTACTAGTGTGTGTCAATGCTGCTACGCCGTTCTAGCAATCGTTTAGATTTTGAGTTGCGCTAAATCAAATACGTGCCCGATTGTATCAGTTATTTTTAGTTTTAATAGATAAATCGTATATGTAGTATCGTGGAAACATGACATATTGTCAACGTGCTAAAGTTGAAAGGCAGAGATAACTATGACGAATGGAGTTTTGCGGCTGAAAATCTATTGGCATAAAAGGCGACGGCTGGTTTTGAAGTGAAACCAGTGGACGACGCAAAAACGAAGGTGAACTTCATGAAGTGAATTCAGAATTGTACGTGCATTGCAGGGACTTTGACAATTCAATTCAATTGATATAAATGCTGACTTGACTTGACTATCAAGAATAGTAGAGTTGTTGTTACACAATCATAGTTTTCGTCCTACGACTGGGTACCATGCAAATAAATTATAATCATCATCATCATCATTCAGCCAATTTACCGTCCACTGCTGAACGTCGACCTCCCCCAGAGATCGCCAACCAACCGGAACCCGGTCTTTATAATGGAGTAAAGTAAGTTATAAACGGTTTAAAAGATATGAAGCTCCTAATATCCCTGTACTGTTGTATGCAACCGAAAGCAAAATGTTTAGTGTAATTCAATGTGCTCCGAGAATACTTACACTAAATCATTAAGGGTCTTAACAATCATATGTTAAAAAAAATAAGTTCATCGTGCAAAAATTATTCTTCATACGTTCGTACCTACAATGAATATTTTGTTTACATATGAATGATAATAACCCGATATTTAGAATCTCAAAAAAGTTACCTTTTCCTTCAGAATTCTACTCTAAAAAAAAACAGTTCCATTACGACACTATACACAGCAATTCACGAACAATCTTTAAAAAAACATCCGTTATTTTTAAATCTTTAAACCGGTTTTCTTCGGAACAGAAACGCACTAATGAAAGGTAACGTTAATACTAAACTCTATATCCATAACTGAAACCTACAGTTGGATATTCAACACAGACATACACACACACAACTCAAAAATTGATTATGAATACTATCCATGTTCAGTACCATTGTTTTGACACGGATTATTCAACACAATCGAGTAAGCTTATACAACTACTTAAATATTTTACTTGGAGTACAGTTGAGTAGTACAGTAATATCACGGTTGAATTTATTACTCATCCCGGCTTCGCATAACACTAATTGGATACTTAGGCGGAGAAAAGAGCACTATATACTAAAGGGAAAGGAGAACTATCTTAAATAGGGGAAAGTTACAAAAGTATCCAGCTTAAACCCGCCAAAATGGCGCTTGCGTAGGCGGCGTGAATCTTTGATGATAGACATTTTCAGGATTCGTAAATTAAGTTCAAATAATGCTTCCAATTGCAACTTGTATGAATTGAACCTAAAGTTTATATTGCAGATTAACGAAATAAATAAACGCACAATATTTGAACTGCTATATAAGTTATGAGATATAAAACACAAGGTAATTTGCATTCAAAAAATGGTTACAATAAATGATATCAAACATAACTATTTAGCGACGTGATTGAATTTAAAAAATGCCTCAAAAATCAACTATTTCTCCTAAAAATCAATAACATAATCTTTCCAGTAGTTCAAATAAAATCTACTGAAACACTAGTTTAAAACTCAGTGTTATTCGATCTTAGACCCATATAAGTTCCATTTAATATACTTAAACTCGATAAGATCTTTTACAAAACCATAAAATTATTTATACTTAAATCTGAAAGAGTCTCACTTTCAAAGTCGAAGTCAAAGTAAAAGTCGAAGCTTTATTTCAGTCTTTTGAATTATTTAGTCAGAAAATTAAATTGCTCGTTCCTAAACATAGGGTAGGTCTCTATGGAGAAGAACGTGCACGAAACTCCATGGACACTCTTTTAAATTAAGTTTTTTACAAAATACTGTTTACATTATTATATTGCTTCTATATGTGAAAACAATGCAGGTAAAGAGCAATACAAAACATTTAAAAAAGAATCTAGATAAAAGCCATGGCAGTTAAGAGTTGATCAATCTGTACTGATGCCGCCCGCTCACGAACATGACGCGCGGATTTGCACTATTCAGCTCAACTATTTTGAAGGGAGCCGAATTATCCAAAACATGCGCCACAAACATTGGTGGTGGTGGGTGGTTCTTTGGTTTCTTTGGTTTCAGTAGCTTTGTCCTGTTTGTTGTTTTGTATTGCCACCGACTTCCGAAACTAAAGTCAATGTGTTTTCTGTGCTAAAGTTATTTTTCACTTTTTGAAGGCGGTTGTCTTTTTTGTAAAAAGCTTTTTATTTTCTGCTTTTTAGTACCTCCTTCTTATCCAAATCTATTAAGAAGAGATTGAAAGTTAACTACTACAAAGATCGATGAAACTAAAACGTCGTCTATGTCAAATTTTTGGGTAATTGTTGATTTTTCAAAAAGTGCTGAATCAATTTCGATAAAATTTATATGGGACCACCCCTAACGCATACCCTATTCATAAAAAAAAGAATTTTCAAAATCGGTTTACGTTTGCCGGAGAAATCGCGTAACAAATTGCGCACATAATGCAAATTTAAGAATTATACGGTTTTCTCATGGATGCCATTGTCAGAACTGGACCAAACTACCACAATACCAGGGGACCACACGGGAAGCACTAGCTTGCAAATAAAAAAAGAATCATCAAAATCGGTTCACCCAGTACAAAGAAATCAGGTAACAAACATAAAAAAAAAAAAAAAAATACAGACGAATTGATAACCTCCTCCTTTTTTGAAGTTGGTTGAAAATGAATCGCTGAATGTGTTGCTAAGCGCATAACTTGCGAATGGCTGGACCAAATTGAATAATTCTTTTTTTATTGTATTCGTTATTGCCAGGAGAAGGTTTGTTAAAAAGAAAATTTTAGGGTAGATGTAGGGTAAGTGTAGGGTAGGTGTAGGGTACGAGTAGGGTAGGTGTAGGGTAGGTGTAGGGTAGGTGCAGGGTAGGAGTAGGGTAGGAGTAGGGTAGGTGTAGGGTATGTGTAGGGTAGGTGTAGGATAGGTAGATAGGTTTTGTAGATAGTTTAGTAGACAGAGAGGGACAGGACAACGTCTGTCGGGTCAGCTAGTATTTTATAGATGTAATGAGATCATTTAAAAAAACTAAAAATTTTATAACTTGAATCCGAATCTGTATCACTTTCATGACCACGAACTTTGTAGGTAGTCTCAGATCAATCTCATGTGGTGAAATATACATGAAAAATTCATATCACTCTCACTGCCAGAAATATTATACTGCTCTACCATATTCTCAATGTGTATATTAGGGTCCAAGGGTAATATAAATATATTATCAGGTTTTCAATCGGTGATTTCGTCTCTTTTGCATTTTGACTTTATTAATACATTACCTACTTAAGATTTTAATAGTCCTATTATTTGGTGTAGTTTTAGGTATTACGGTTGTGGTCGCATCAATCTTAATATTATTTACATTTTCTGTACTTTTAATAATTGTGTGGAATAATTTTTGTCTATATAGCACAATTTGCCGACTTTAGTGTGTTTACAGTCCATGTCAAAGCATACAATCTGAATATCAGGTGGTCCTTTTCTTTCTGTCACAGTATTTGATGGACTTTCATTGTACCTTTTAATTATTTCAGCTGTTCCACAGGTAACAACTCGGATATCTATGGTATCAACATATCTTTTTCTATTATTTGATATTCTTCAACAGTAGCCTGGTTACTTTTTGTGTGATGTCTTACTATTTTCAAAAAATATCTAATGTTACAACATCTCTACCTTGCGTTACAGCGTCAGCAGTGTGTTTAACAACTGCTCCTACTCAATCTACTGCACCTTTGTCGTGAGGGGATTCGAAGTAATTCCAGGTGACCATCTTTAGCCCATGAAAATACCAACACAGTTTAGAAATAACATAAAACAAACACATTTTCAAGGGCGTATAAAATAGGATCAGCTTTGCCTATCGATTCCAGCGTGCGATTCTGACTGAGCCAAATGTTTCCTCCTTCGATTGCTGTTTTTTCCGAGGCATGTTTAATAGTATTAAATACCATTTTCAATTGCTCATTGCCGTTCGCCAGAATACGAACGGGAAAAATGGTTATTAGGTATTTGTACACTTTCTCACACTAAAAGTTCTTTAAAGAACTTAATAGTTTCTAAACATAATCAAAGCAAAGAGATATCCTATGGCGGCTATTACGATGTAAAAAAGTTATAAATCAAAATAATAGACTTACCACGGGAATCTCGAACGGTAATGAGATTTTTGATAGCCAAACACGATATCTGGACTATTCTAGTGGGCTAGAGTTGTCGTCGAAACAGTTGACGAGTTGTAAATGTGTCGTGGAACTGAGCGCGACCGCCGAGTTACTATTTCAGATAGCAATACACTTCGCGGGAATATTAACCCTGCGACTGTGTGCATTTGCATTTGGCAAGTGAATATAAAGTGCTGGGACAATTTTCCAAGTAGTTAGTTACAAATTACCTAAAAGTGTTCTTTAATGTGTATAGTTTTGCTAATTGTTAAAGCATGTCGTGTAGTATATAAATTACAACTTAGAATCTTATTTTTAAATTATATTTCTAACTTTTCTAGCATAAACTGCAAGAATTGGGACACGACTGGTGATGAGATTTGAGGAACGTTTATGAACATAACTTGTTTGTTTATAACAATAGGAATATAATATGTACATCTGTATGTAGTGCTGGAACTATGTTATACGTGAAATATAAGAAATATAACTCTTTAATATCTCATTAACTGCCACATTCAGAGACGTCACTTAGTAATAATGGATACTTTAATTGTCCAACACAACTTGGCACATGTCAACAACTCATATCTTTGACTGACAGCGTTCCAATTTATGTTGGTCGATTAAAGTTCATCATCATCATCATCATCATGTCAACCTGTAGACGCCCACTGCTGGGCATAGGTCTCCCCCGAGGGGGGTTCAGTCATAATCGCCTTGCTTGGCCGATGCATGTTGGCGATCGCAGTAGATGTTAAGTTACTCAGAAGGATGCTGCTGCCCATCGTCTGATCAATATCCCTCAGTCGTCTTCTACGACACCCAGGGGTAGAAATGGGGTGGTGCTATTAGCGGCCGGCACTACACGGTGTATTAAAGTTAATGATTGATTATTATTAAGTGACGTCCCTGAGTATGGCAGTAAGTAATAATTTGGGGAAGGCCGCGTGATATGCACATGTTCAAAGAATCACCAAGGCACAGGGTATGGTATGAATGTGGCCATAGATCCGTGGATCTAGCAGTTGTTGATGGATTGAAGTATGCCAAGTTTGATTTTTTGTACCTGGTCGCGATTGTAGCACCTATGCCACAGTATAAGTATTATTAGGTACTACCGTACAGTAGCAGTAACAGGAAACAGAATGTATGAATAAATCATTGATAACGAATTTAAACAAAAACAACACAATGATAGACAGCCCAAAAAAAATAGCGAACTCGTTTAACAATTACTGGATAGACTTAACCAATGAACAGAACGATAATGTAAGGGATACATGCAAAACTAACACGTGCGAAAGTCTTTTCCTTCGGCCATACGGTTACAATGACATACTAAAGTTTATACTTTCCTTAAACAACACAGAAGCGGTAGGATATGATGAGATTTCGACTAAAATTCTGAAGGCCTGCTCAGTAGAAATTACTCCTGTGTTGACACACCTAATAAACTTGTCATTCTCAGAAGGCTGTTTCCCGGAGTTGCTAAAGTTTGTGGTGGTTAAGCCTCTTCATAAAAAAGGTGATAGCTCGACACTAGATAATTACAGACCTATTAGTCTAATACCAATCATTTCTAAAGTTTTTGAAAAAGCTATGCAACACCGTCTCTTAGAATTTATTGGAAAACATCAGACTATTAAGAAAGAACAATACGGGTTTCAAAAAAGGAAATCAACCACTCTGGCATGCTTCAATCTTGTAAAAAATATCATTGATGAAGTAGACATAGGAAATCGGGTATCTGTTGTCTTTTTCGACATGTCGAAAGCTTTTGACTTTGTGTCTCATACATTGTTACTCGCAAAATTGGAACGTTATGGTATTCGAGGTCCCGCTCTTAGTTGGTTTGAAACCTACCTAGTGGGCAGAAAGCAATGTGTTGAGATACTAAGTATGACTGAGAATAAAGAGCTGGAGGGAACTAGGTCTCTTTCAAGATTCAACAACTCGGGTGTACCACAAGGGACCGTTTTGGGACCCCCTTTATTTCTATTATATATTAACGATCTTCTTGAACACACACCTAATTCATGCACATTGTTTGCGGATGACATTTCGATTATAATGACATCACCAATTAATACTGACATAGATAATTACAGAATTGACATTAATAATACAATTGAATCAATAATTGCTTGGTTAAATTTTAATAATTTGCATGTAAATATAAATAAGACAAAAATTGTTCAATTTACGACATATGGCCGTAAGCGAGATAAACTTAATATTAATTACAATGGGCAACCTCTATTAGAGACAGAGGAAACTACTTTTCTGGGAGTTGCATTGGACGGCTACTTCTCCTGGAAACCACACGTAGAAAAGGTATGCAACAAATTAAACAAATTTGTATATGTACTCTACACACTGCGAAAGACTTCGTCGCTGAGTACGATGTTGACTGCATATCACGGCTGCGTTGCATCGACTCTACAATACGGCCTTATACTATGGGGTAACTCAACAGACGTACATAAAGCCTTTAGGGTACAAAAAAAATGCATTCGAGCCATTTGTGGCATTCCACCATGGGAATCATGTAAACCATCATTCTTAAAATTAAAAGTCCTTACATTACCCAGTATGTATATTTTAGAATGTGCTAAATTTGTCCGACAGCACTTTGACCTGTTTAAAAAGGCTCAGGACCGTTGCCCCCGTAAAGTAAGAGACCCAGATAGAATAGTTGTGCCTAGGCCACCGAGAACTGCCTTGTATAAAAAGAATTGTTATTATATGTGTGGACTTATATATAATAAAATACCAAAGGACTTTAAAGAGCTAACTAATAATTTATTTTTTATAAGGTTTAAACTATGGTTACTGGAAAAATGTTTTTATTCTATAAATGAATTTATAAATAATGTTAAATAATAATAAGTTTTAAATTAATGTGACAACAATTATTGAATATTTTAATTTTTTTTAATATTAAAGCATGCCATCGGACATATACATATTGTTCTGTAGCATAAAAAATATGTTTTGCATGTCACTTAACTGACTTTGTATTAGGAACCGAATTACTAACTTTAAGACCAACGCTGTACCTACCAATACTTATTGCAATAAATGATTATTATTATTATTATTATTAGCGACACGCCCCGCCTCTCTCCAAAACACTGTTCCTCACTCTACCCTCGTCGAACGTGCTCTTGAAACAGCCCTTTTTTTTTCGGATTGGCGTCTCGCAGTTCAACCTAGGAGGTTAACTCTTAAGTTTTTAGATAGTTACAGGACGTATTCGAGAACTTTCTAGCTTATACGGGGATGAATGGTCTAGAATGTTACAACTCGACATTTAACCATCTAGAAAAATGTAGAAGGGTCCCGAATGTTCCAGCCTAGAATTTCTGTAGTAGTAGTAGTAGTATAGCGGGCTGTAGGTCGATTCTGTAAAATTCAAACAACAACTCGCATCTCACATCGCTATTCACTCTCACTTCGCATGAGGTTCAAAATGACCTAGATATATTTGACACTTTGAATCAGGTTCGAGTGCGAAGTGAGCGTCGAAGTGACGGGGAAATTAGCTTACTGAATGCCGCTTCTTACGTCATCTCATACAATACCTGTCAAAATCTCTCTGTCAATTTAGTTCAACTCGCTGACACGCTCGCGAGAATTCGAATTACCAACCGAGTTTTTATAATGCTAATTAAGAAACTCACAGCGGATTCAGATTCGAAGTTTAGAATGAGGTCTTACAGAATCATACCCCTGGTGTCCGCAACTTCACGTCTCAGCGCGTATTTTGCGTAATATCTGTAGTAGGTACTGCTACTGTATAATAGATGGCTCTAGCGTGACCTACATGATATATTTATTAAAAATCCAGGTTTACTCACCACGTTTTTCCTTTTCCAGTTTGATTATAATCTACCCAAATATAAAATAAATATAATAATATAATATAATATAATATAATATAATATAATATAATATGTGGGGACATTTTCACACACGGCCATCTGACCCCAAACTAGGGAGACCCTGTACTATGGGTGTCAGACAGCTGATATACATACACAAATACATTTTTTTTTTGTTTAAATACATACATATATAGATAAACAACACCCAGACACAAGGCAAACACAAGTGCTCATCACACAAATGTTTACCCTGGGCGGGAATCGAACCCGCAACACGCTGCGCAGCAGTCGATGGCTCAGCCACTGCGCCAACCGTGTCGTCAAATGGTAATGGTCTTAAATGGTAAAAAAAATCTAATAAAGACTTTTCGCTGTGACTGTATTCGATATCTAAACATTAACGTGCAACAAAAACTATTCATCCGTAAGTTTATGAACTAAATTGAATGTGTAGGAATATTTTGTTCAGAAACGTGATGAATTAAACAATAAAGGCATGATGGGTACGCACGTGTCGATTTATATCAAACATAATGAAGTTAGCGAGAAAGTGAGAACACCATGCAGTTAACTGAAGTTAATAATTTCTTTATTAACTTATATATCAGATCCTCCAGAGATCGCCAGCCAACCCGGTCTTGGACAGTACGCATCCATCCGCTGCCAGCCACCTTCTTCAAATCTTCGGTACCGTCAAACGGGGTGACTTTCAAAACAAGAGGTAACTTTGATAATTACCTGAAATTCTAATATTTTACTAATTTTTACCCGTAAAATTAAATGCAGCCGATTATTTTATCTCATATTAGCTGATGCCCGCGACTTCGTCCGCGTAATTGTCGGTTGTCAGCAGGGGTTTAATTATTTTTTCATGGATTTGCGGGGTTTCAATTTTTTTGTACGGAACCCTATTTTTTTCTAAAATAAAAGTATCCTAAGTTGCTCCTTATAACATCAGCTATCTGCCAGTGAAAGTCCCATCAAAATCGGTTCAGTCGTTTCAGAGATTAGCCGGAACAAACAGACAGAAAGACATACAGACAAAAAAAAATAAAATTGTTTTTTTGGGATAGGTACCATACTTACTTTCATATGCATTTAGTATAACGCTGTTATTTGGACATTACAAACAGACACTTCAATTTTATTTATTTGTATAGATGTATAGAAGATGTATAGATTAGGAATTCAAGTAGAGGTGCCATGTTTTGTAAACGGTGTAGCAAATTAAAGATAAAGTGAAAAAAAAAATGTACAAAGTTAACCCTGAATATTAGTCGAAAATGCGATCTACGTCGGAGTGACTTTAAACCAGCAATAAAAATCGAGTGTTATCAAGGCAGCCCCATTTTCAATATCAATAAAACTGACAGGTTATAATTTTTTTTCTCTTAAATTATTAATAGTTTTTAAGTAAACAAAGTTATTAGTGTTATCATTCAAAAAGTCGTCATTAATTTTTTTTTTCAGATTTTTTATTCTAATATTCTAAAACATACGTAGGTTTTTATTCCAAAACTAATCAATCTCACCCCGTTCGACCGGTACATCGTGTTGCAGGGCGATTACTTAACAGCTATGCTGTTCTCTAACGTTACCATTCGTGCTTGTGCTTGACAGCGAACTCGATATCGTGTCAGCCGTGGCATCGACGTCAAGCTCAGCGACTGTTTTTGCTTAGCGAATATCGTTTTTAACCGATTTCAAAAAAGGGAGCTTCTCAGTTTGACCCGTATGTTTGTTTGTATGTATGTTTGTCCGCGATTATCTCACGTTTGGCTGAACCGATTTTGATGCGGTTTCAGAAAAGTGTTTGTTTCATTTTGGAGAAGGTTTAAGTATACAACAAATAGAAATTTATTCAGCGCGTTTTGAAAAAATCAACAAAAAAAAAGCACATAATATCACTTAGATGTTTTCGTTTCTTCCATCTTTGGAGGACTTTCCATCTCTGTTTTAACTGTGTTGGCGTTTCTTAATGAATTTAGGTGATAAGGAGGCACTAAAAAGTGGAAAATAAACGTGTTAAATAACTTTATTACAGCACACATGACTTTACACACCATGTATACCATGTTTTATGCAAATAAAGAAATTATTATTATTATTATTATTATTTAGTTTCGGAAGTCGGTGGCAATACAAAGCAACAAACAGAACACAGCCACCGACTTCCGAAACTAAAGTCATGTGTGTTCTTTGCTAAAATTATTTATCACTTTTTAGTTTTTTTTTTAAGGCGGTTCTCTTTTTCATATATGAACTATTCAACCATGAATTATTCAACCTTGAGTAGTTTCAACAAGAGAGCAGCTAATGCGAAGGGTGAGGGGCAGTCCTAACGCCTACCTGAGTGTAGTTGCGGAGTACTCGTACACCCAGAGTCCTATTTGGAGGCATTAGATAAGGATGCATATATTGTAGGCTTCTGTGTAAGTTACTAACATCGTTTTAAGTCATTTCGATGTATCACTAACACCATATGGACCAAAAGTCTGAATTTAATGTTTTGAATTTGAATTTGAAAAGCCCGCACGCGATTCACGTGGCCCTAGCGTTGCATAAGCAAAGGTTAATGAATATGAAAATGTAAATCGCCGTTACCACAGCGCCGAGTTTTAGGACTTTTAGAATGTGTTCCTTAGGATGCTCGTGACCTCGTTCGCCTGAATGGTTAGCCTGAATGGTTTTCTTTTTCGTGATTTCAGAGTAGGTTTGGCCCCGTAGTTAAGTAATACTCATTCAAAATTATATGTACAATAACCCGTTTTAGGGTTGAAGAGGGTTTTTATTCATTTAAGTATGATAAACCGTGATGCCACGAGTAGTACCACCCCATTTCTACTCGTGGGTATCGTAGAAGGCGACAGAGGGATATTGATCAGAGGATGGGCAGCAGCGTCCTTCTGAGTACCATAACATCTACTGCTGTCACCAACATGCATCGATCAAGCATGGCGATGATGGCCCTTGGGGCAGACCTATACCCGTCTGAAAAATTTACATGATGAAAATTGTTAAAAAAGTCGATTACAGAAAGTACAATTTAATTAAATAGTACCCTATCATGGAAATATGGCTTAAAGTCGCTACGATGATGCAGAATAATTCAACGTCAAGGTCACCAGGAAGTGTATATTGAAGCTAAGTACACTTCTTACGGGAAAAAAAAACATACAGCGTATTGCAATTTATTAGCAACGAGTTCTAGGCAGACAATGTGGCCATTTGCAGAATTAGTTAATGAATTTATTCAGTTTTTAGTGACGAAATAATGTAGTTCCTACATAAAAAGTGGAGCTTGTTGCTAAGTAATATCCGTAAGGATCGACCAGTCATGGTTAATCTATGCTTGCCGCGGTCGGTCTGTGGATGGATGACAATCCATTTCATACAGAGTTCCCTCCGTGCCTAAGAAAGCATGGCTACGGCGGGAGGCACACGCCGAGGGTGCAGTTACTGGACTCGCGCCACAACGTCAACTTCAAGGCGTTGGTGCTGCGAGTACCGAATTGTTTCCTGCCCCTCGTCATGGAAGAAGACTTTTGGCCGCAAGACGTGGTGTTCCGTCGCTTCCGCGGACAAGTGCCACAGGACAGCACATGAAGTGCTACTAACATAGTCTTAAGTCGTCCCTATAACACAAATTAGAAAGTATAAAATATGTATGTTAAGGTTAAGGTGAATGTATGCAGCCTAGAATAAATGAATTATTATTATTAATCTTATTATAATGTAGTAGTATTCTAATGGAGTAAGAATGTTTGAAATCGTACTAGTAGTTTTTGAATTTATTCGTTACAAACATATAAATATATAAATCTTTCCTCTTAATAATATTAGTGTAGAAGTGTAGATATATCAGTCTATAGCCGTCCACTGCTGAACGTAGGCCTCCCTCAGAGATCGCCAGCTTCTAATTAGCTAAAGAATATTTAGAATAGTACCAGTAGTTTCGAAGATTAGTGCGAACAAACCAACTCTTCACACCACCTGTATAATATTAGTAAAATAGTGTTTTATGTAAGTAAAAAAACATCAACAATTTTAATTTGATTGTATATTTCAACAACTTTCATTATTAACACTATTTGTTTACATTACATTTCAAATAATACTTTACAATCTTTTTCTTTCATTTCACAGTAACACCTAACGCTTATTTTTATACTTTTCCACATAATTTTAACAAAAAAATTATTTAGAAACATATTTACGAAACAGGAGTTACTCTTACACAGCATTCTAAGACGTGTATGATTTTGAAATAAAGTAGCGAGAAGCTGAGTAATCACAAAGCCTCGATATTAGTGACATTATAATTTCTAAAAAAAAATATTGAGGTTAATTACCTCTTCTGCAGTGCTATTCTGTTACAATGTCCCTCGGTGAACACCTAGGTGAAGTGAGCCGTCATCCGTCCGTCTGCTTTGTCAATCCCTAGCAATGGGAGTCATGACAGCTCACTTCACCTAGGTGTTCACCGAGGGATATTGTAACAGAGTAGCACTACCGTATACAGTCTATTCCGTTACAGTCTCCCTCGGTGAACACCTAGGTGAACTGAGCTGTCATCTGTCCCGATGCTAGGAATTTACAATGCATTACAATCGGATGACAGCTCACTTCTCCTAGGCATAAAATATGGAGATTACAGAAGGACCGCTCCCGCCATCTTCAAAAATAATAACCTAAACTTGCCAAACTCACTAGGGCTGCTACTGTATTGACTCTGTAGGTTTTATTCGTAATAATATGAAATTTTATTGGCACTGGTTGGAACTCTTTGCATTTTTTTTTATAACAAAATTTTCCTGTTCGTCATGAATGTCAATGGCTCTCATTTATTCATTTAGACAACACGTGACAGTCGAGACTGAAGTCTGCTTGAAACTGCTTGAGAATGCCTATAAAAGTACTGTCAATGTGTGCGTGACAAAAATGGCGGTTTGTTCTGAGTGGTCTCTCTGCTCGGGCGCGCCGCAGCCTTACGTACTTTGTGTCCTTGGTGTTCACCGAGGAAGATTGTAATAGAATAGACATACTGAAAACCAGTATCAATAGTGGAGACCACCAGAAAAGCGCCAAGGTAATGAAGCTCGACGAATCACGGAGAAACGTTACAGCTGTCTTGGATCCCGCAACGAAATTAATCAGAAAAGAACAGCGGAGAAGTAAGGGTGTTACCAGATCAATCGATCGATTGTCGATCGATGCCGGAGTTATCTGATCAACGTCGCCCGATGCCATCGGCCGGCAAACGATCGATTAGTTAGTCGAACGGTATCCTTCAATGAGCCAAAGCTACCATACCAATCGATCGATTGGTGTAGTAACACCCTAAGAAATACAGATTTATCCACTTCTTTACATATTAAGCAGAAGCCAGAACAGAACTAGGCCATTGAGCACTAAAGGACGTTATAACTGGGAGAAGTTCAGTTGCCAAGCACCATTGCACATATTACAATTAACATAATGAATGGGTCCTAAAATGGAAGCAGTACAGTGTTATCAGTACAGTTCAATAAATAATAATATCAGCCCATAACTGTCCCACTGCAAAGCACTGCACTGCAAGCCTCTTCTCATAGAGAGAAGGCACGAGCATTATCACCACGCTGCCCTAATTGTACCATTGCCTGCGACTACATGTAGTAGGCAATGACACAATCAGGGATGTTCTATCCGTCCGTTCTATTCGTCCAAATGTTTACTACTGACACCACTCGATAGCTAAAGACAAAATGATCAAAGAATACGTCACAATGTTCAGTTCCTTCAAAAATTATTATGACGCATACATATTACAATGCTGAGTAAATGTGAGTATCATGGAACTATTATGTGTTTGACATAAATGAGCATGGCGGTTGAGACTATTGACTATTGTCATGCTCACTCAAATGTCTTGCGGATGGTGGCGCGTGGGTTGGATCATTCGGTTTCATTCGAAATGGTTGAGTTAAATGGTGGTGATCCATGCGTAATTTTTGTGAACGGGCGCTGTCAGTTGAGATTCGTAATTTCTTAGCTTTTATCTCATTTTTTTAATCGTTTTGTATAGCTGTTCACCAACAACAAGAATAATGGAACCAGTATTTTGTAAAAACTAGATTTTAAAAAGGAGTGTCCGTGGAGTTTCTTGCTCGTTCTTCCTGTACATGGTTTAGTTGAAATAAATGCTATGACTTTTAGTGCCTGCATCCCGCATTGCATGCCAATTGCCTTTATCCTGAGTCTTCCCCATTCAACCTCGTCCAGCAATCTTGACCAGGTCTTCCATTTCATAGATCTCATTACCCGTTACATACACGTAAAACACACGGTCCACAAATCAGCCACAACGAGCATTTCTTTTTTAAACTTGTTTCTTCGAATTTTGCTCTCTTGCTTTTTTCAGTTGTTCAGCTTCCTCTTTCTTCTTCATTTGGTCGTAATAATCTGCTCTCTTGGCATTTATAAAAGCGTAATCAATCCTCTCTTTACTCAGAGGAGAGTTGTCAATGTAGAAATTGACATATTTTCGGTAGTCCTGAAAATAATAGCAATACTTTAGAGTGTACATTGACCAGAGGATGGGCAACAGTGTGTTTCTAAGTACCATAACACCTACTGCGATCGCCAACATGCATCGGCCAAGAATGGCGATTACGGCTTAACTCTCCTTCGGGGGAGACCTATGCCCAGCAGTGCGCGTCTAAAGGTTGACATGATGACGATGGTAATGAGAGTGTACATTTTTTTACTGAAAGCTGCACGCGACTATGATTCGTCGAAATACATTGCCCATATCACTATCATTTCATATTATAAAACAAAGTCCCCTACTTGTAATACTACTGTGTCAAGAAAGTACCGGGAATTATTCAATAAAAAACAAAATATGTCTTTTTTATTGTATCACCTTCAAAGTAGGTCCATTTCGTAATAATACACTAACGCCAACAAATAAACATCAAAACATTTTTTAGACGTATTTTTTTTGGAATTGACTTCAGTAGTTGCCGCGAATTTTCTTTTACGTCATCTTTTTTCAGTCAGAAGGCGCCATTCCGATACTTTTTGACTGGTTGGCATGTCGAACTCGTAAACCCATGTCTTGTCACCAGTCACAATGCGTTTTTTGAATGTGGGGTCGGAATCGACTCTTTCTAACACGACTTCAACAACGTTTACGCTATTGAGATTTTGCAGACGATTCAACTTTCTAGTCAAGCGGCAACGCATTTCATGCGATTTTTGTTTAAAACGGTACGAATTGATTCCTGCGATACAGAAATTTCAGCAGCTATCTCTCCCAGACTAAAACGATGATTTTCAGTCATCATTTCCTTTATGTATTATAGCGATGTTAGTTCAGTGAAAGACGTTGATGGCCGACCAGAACGAGGGAAATGTTACACCACATCTCGACCACATTAAAATGCATTATACCACTCATACGCACGTGTTTTTGATAAAGTCGATTCACTGAAAGTCTTATGTAACATTTTCAGTGCTTCTGCATACGAAATTCTATTTACAATGCAAAATTTAAGACAAATTATTTGTTTGATATTTTTAACTATAGTGAAAATTGCAAAACACATTTGACATGAACTGACAAAATGGCGCACTGTGAATAAACAGAATGACCTGTGACGACCGAACTCCGCGTGAGTAAAGAGGACAGTTGTGCCAACTTAGCGTCAAAAAGAATTTAGACAATTCCCTAAAATGAGCTTTTTAAATTATTCATTCCTGGTACTTCCTTGACAGAGTGTATCAAACACTTGAAATAAAAATTAATTAAAAAAGAAATAAGACGTGCTTGTTGGCCCTTTTTTCTTTATTATTACCCGACTGCGCCAGAAGGAGGGTCATATACCTTATTATTATATTTTTTGACCACTATCTCACCTGATGGGAAGCGATGATGCGGTCTAAGATGGAGCACGCTTGCCTAGAAGTAACCTATTCACTCTTGACTTAAAGACTCCCAGGTTGTAGCTATCAGGAAACACAGACTCAGGCAGGGAATTCCACTCCTTAGCAGTACGCACAATGAATGTATTCCCAAAACGTTTCGTGCGTGTGGGTGGGATGTCCACCATGTACCGGTGGCGCATCGCCGTTCGTCTTGTGGTCCGATGATGGAACAGGCTCGGCGGAATTAAATTATACAATTCCGTCGCACACTCCCCAAAATGCAACTTCGATGATTTAAATGTGAGTCCAAAAGAAAGTAATAGTAAAGTAAATAATAATAATAATAATATTCATTTATTTCAGGTACTTAACCCATATAGAACAATAGAATAATAGAACAATAGAAGAAAATTACATTACATTAATAAAATAAAACTAATAATACACCAATTCATAAATTCAATTCAATAATATAACAATTCATTAATTTAAGTATAATGATAACACACCATTATTATTATTGCGATACATAAACTATTTTTTATTTTATTTTATTAAATTAAATATTATTAAATATTACTTATGCTAAATTTGCAGCACTCATACACAGCCTTGACAGTATTGTTTTTGGTATTTCTTATTCTCTCCATAAAGGAGGCGGCCCTTTTCCTCATCACTGCATAAAAATCATCTACTCTATTCTCGGCGAACATGCCAGACGCGCTACACCGCCACGGTAGGTTGAGCATAGCTCTAAACGCGTTATTGTACTGCACGCGTAGTGCATGGTATGTACGCTGTGTGTAGTTCCTCCACAGGTAGCAGGTGTAGAACGACTGACAGTACGCCGCGAATAGAGTAACTTTTACATCCTTACTGCACCGCGCAAATCGGCGTGCCAACATATTGCTTTTTGCAGCAATGGACCTTCTCTGTCTTTCCATGTCGTCATCATCTCTTAAGCTATCTTTTATGACATGCCCCAGGTATTTAAAAGTCGACACTATTTTTATTTGAGAGCCGGTGAGGGTAATTACTGGGTTAAAATAATTTGTATTTTCATGCTTGAATATTATAACTTCAGTTTTTTTTACATTGTAAGTTAGCATATGACTCATGGCGTATTTTTCACATATCAATAACAGTGTACGTAGGCCTTCGATTGAGGGGTTCAGCAGGACCATATCGTCGGCATAGCTTAAGTTATTAACTGGTTGATTGCACATGTGACAGCCAACTCCTAACCCGCTGAGCTCCTCTATCAATCCGTTAACATATAGGTTGAACAAGGTCGGTGATGTCAAGCCGCCCTGCCTTACGCCGCATTTCAGCGTGTACTCGTTAGAAAAGCCGCAGCTGCCCCATTTTACTACATTGGTCTGGGATCCGTACCAGTATTTCAACAGTCCCAATACGTCACATGGTATGCCAGCTTCCTCCATCTTTGACCACAACATGTTATAATTTATAGTGTCAAATGCCCGGCTGAGGTCCAGGAAGCAGGCATACACGGTTGTATTTCTTGAGTTGTAGTATTTAACTGTATTTTTTTTTAATGCATATATGGCCATATCTGTTGATAAAACGGCACGAAACCCAAACTGCGCATTATTTATGTTTATATATTTAAGTAGCTGAGGGTGCAGAATACGCTTTTTTTGACTCTTCGCTCGACGCTCGCCGCGCACGGACGTGTCGTCGCTTCGCTCCACGCTCTGCCGCTACGCTCGTCACCTGCTCTCGCTGCGCCCGCCGCAACGATTCCTGTAGTCAGCCGACTGCAATCAACTGTTCAAAAGTTGCCTTTTTCAAGGCGACGGCTGAAATTCCTATTTCTATAACAGAGTCTGTCGTGTAGCTTCACTAGGCCCCTTCAGGGCAAAACCACAGTTTCGTGGTACTCGGTGGATACCTTACGGTGCCAACGAAGCCGAGTGGGTGTTGCCCCAATCACACCCGCCAAACCCCTTCAGGGCGAGGCAGTCAATTGGAGTCGGGAGCTAGTGTTTCGGCCTTGAGGGGTCTCCTAGTCGAACCTAGTCTCTGGTTTCCTTCCACAGCTACACACCTTGTGTCGGTTGGGCGTGTCTACACCCTTCGCACTAGACTGGCTAGGGCCCCGTTCGCACAATAAGACTGGCGACGGGTTTACAAGCTTAGGGCTCACCAATAGGTACTCACCTCCCTGTCTACACCCGACAGGGAGGGTTACACATCCCCGGGCCACTCCACCCGGGGAGTTAGAGTTAGGTGTTAGGTTTAATTTAGGCTTCCCTGAGAGTTAAATCTCCCAAAATTCCCTTCCCAACTTAACTCTCCCTCCGACCATGTCGGACGCTGATATATTAGCGTACGTCAAGGCCCGCTTATGGCAAAGCGCCAAGTTCCATGCCGATCTAGACACATGGCTAGAGAACTCGTCCGCGTCCCGAAAAGCAGCCGAAGCTAGCGTCGCTGACTTCAGTGACATATTAGATAGCCCCTTTTCCCCCGATAACGCCAACGAAGGCACACCTGTGGCGGCATCCTCTATGCCACCGCAAATCCCGTCCCTATTGTCAATTAAGACAACAAGCCCGTACGCGAAAACACCTATTGTTTCCGAACCCATTGTTCCCGCGACCATTGTTCCCACGCAGCTGCGCTCTGCGTCGCCATGTTTCTCAGAAACAATGGATACCTCTGTCCCTGTCTCTGAGCCATCTCACTCCGACTCTGAGGAAGCCCACTCTGCCTCCGCGTCCTCGGACGACGACTACCAAGTTGTCGGTCCGGGAGGCAAGAGAAAGAAGGGTAAGAGTCCCTCTCAGGCCACCAAGGCCAAGAAAGCCGTAGCCGCGCCCACCCCCTCCTCCACCCCCTCGGTTTCGGCCCCCTCCGTCTCAGCTACCTCTCGTCCAGAGGGCAGCCGTCCCGCTAGTCCCATGTCCACTGCTGCCCCCAATCCTTCGGTTTCAAAAAAGAAACTACCCGCCCCGCCTCCCTTGTTCATCCAGGACAAGGCGAAGTGGACCGACGTGTCCAAATTGTGTAATGATCGTAAGATCAAATACACAAACGCGCGCTCGACCCAACAGGGTATCAAAGTCCAAGTTCCCACGGTGAACGACCACAGGGAACTTACCTCCTTGTTAAAAGTGAGGAACATTTCGTTCCACACTTATTCCCTGCCCGAAGACAAACCCACCCGTGTGGTAATCCGACGCGTCCCTAAAGAAATCTCAACGGAAGAGATTCTCGCCGACCTTCAGTCGCAAAATGTCCCAGTATCCGCTGTGCATCGTCTGCACAAAGCTAGGGGTGCGATTGCATATGACTCGGTTCTTGTCGTGTGCGATCACACCGACGGCCACCATCCGATCTTTAAAGTAAAGTCGGTATGTCACTTGTCGGACATCTCGATCGAGAGGCCTTATAAATCCGATACGGTTGGACAGTGTCACCGCTGTCAACTTTACGGTCACGTCCAACGCAATTGCTACGCGACCCCTAGATGCGTCAAGTGTCTGGGTGAGCACGCAACTGCTGACTGTCCCCGTCCGAAAGACCGCAATCTGTGCACAGAACCTCCCAGCTGTGTGCTATGCGGTCAATCAGGTCACCCCGCCAATTACCGCGGCTGCCCCATAGCCCCAAAATCCTCTTCTCCCAAATTGACCAAGCGTGCGAACGCTCGGCAACAAAGGGAAAGCCCCTCTGTTAAGATTCCCTCCTCAGAGATGCCCGAGCGTCTCAGCCCTCAGAGGCCCTCCCCATGGAACTCGCTGAATCATCAGAGAGCGTTCCCTGCATTGAGGCCCTCCCAATCTCTGCCCATGCCAGCGCTGATGGATTCGCCAGTCCCCGCGCCGAACCTAGCCTCCGCGACCACGCCCCCCCTACCTAAGGTCGCCCCCGCCGCTCCTAAAGCTGCCACCGCCGCTCCTAAGGCCGCCCTCGCCCCATCTAAGGCCGCCCCCGCCGTTTCAACCGCGCCCTCAGCCTCCCGCGTACCTGCATCTCTCCCTACCGAGAGGATAGGCGAAGTCATCAACCTCGCCTACCAAATTTACCGCAACCCCGCTGCTGAAGCTATGGCTAGGGATATACTCGCGTGCAAAGCAAATATTAGCGACATCCTTAAGGTGTTCAAAGCGTATCCGGAGATTACGCAAGCCCTAGATAAACTTTACCCTTGCTAATCCAATGGATAAGGAAAGGCCGTGTACTAATAAACCCCGATCCCTTAAGTTAGGATTCTTTAACGCCAATGGCATTACTAACCAACGTGATGAGATCGCCAATTTCCTCCGCGACCATCAACTTGATATCCTCCTCATACAGGAGACCTTTCTTAAGCCCCATCATCGTGACCCGAATATTGCCAACTACCGTATAGTTCGCAACGATAGGTCTCGTTGTCACAAGGGCGGTACCCTAATATACTATAGAAAGGCTCTGTACTGCATTCCTATGGACCCTCCTCCCCTCGCTCGCCTCGAGGTCTCTGTCTGTCGGCTCGGCATGACCGGTCATCAGCCTTTAACTATTATATCAGCATACGTCCCTCCATCACCATCGGAGGATGATCCTATCTTCCTCAAGGATGACCTTTCTGCTCTTCTTGGCCTGGGTGACTCCGTCTTACTGGCGGGCGATCTCAATGCCAAACATCCCTCCTGGAATAGTAACAGGACCTCTTCCAGAGGTAGGATCGTGTTTAACCTCTGTTCTCAACTGAACTTCGACGTCATCGCCCCGATGACTCCCACTCATTTCCCCCACGATCCCAACCATCTTCCCGACATCCTCGATATAGCGCTGCTCAAGAATGTGAACCTCCGTTTGCAATCTATAGAGACGCTACACGAGCTTAATTCCGACCATCGTCCAGTGATATTAGAACTAGCTCCCCGTTCAGGTCCCTCTGACCCTAGCCAGCCCCCTCCGACCCAAATTATTACCGACTGGAGGAAAGTAAGCGAAAGCCTACAATCCACCACGTCGCCTCACTTGGACGCTATCCCCGACCACTTGGTGACAGTCGCAGACACGACGGGCGCGATCGACTCGTTCACAAATCATGTACAATCCGTCTTGAACGATTGTTCAAGGGAGGTTCCGGCGATGAGCGATCATCGCTGGAAACTGCCTGACGTTGTGCGTGATCTGTTGACCGAGAAGAACGCGGCCGTCCGTGCGTACAGTGCCTTCCCCTGCGATGCGAACAAGGCTCACATGCGCTCTTTACAGCGTGCTGTAAAGAAACGCATCGAGGAGCTGCGCTCCAGCCGCTGGGACAAGACACTTAGCGAACTCGAGGCCACCCACCTAGCCTTCTGGGAACTCCAGAGGAAGCTCCGTTCTTCTAACGAGGCCTCCATGCCCCCTCTCATTCGTTCCGACAGTAGCGTCGCCTTCGACAACGATGAAAAGGCTGAATGTCTAGCCGACAGCCTAGAGTCTCAATGCACCCCCAGCTCTCAACCAGTAGACGAAGCTCACCTTTCTGAGGTCGACGCCGAAGTCGAACGTAGAGCCTCTCTCCCACCCGTTGAAGACCCTGATTATCCTCTGCCTCCTGTCACTCCCGACGAAGTGCACGATATTATCAAGAGGCTCAAACCCCGGAAAGCCCCCGGCTCTGACGGTATCACCAATAAGGTGTTCAAACTCCTCCCCGCCCATCTCATAATGCTAATGACCGCCATCTTCAATGGCGCTCTAAGCAACAACATTTTTCCTCAGGCATGAAAAGAGGCCACCGTTATCGGTATTCCGAAACCAGGCAAACCCAAGTCTGATCCCACCAGTTACCGTCCCATTAGTCTACTCAATGTTCTAGGCAAAATCTACGAGAGGCTTATTTATAAGCGGCTCAAAGACTTTGCCGAAGCAAAGAGTCTCATTCCCGACGAGCAGTTTGGCTTTCGAACCGAACACAGCTGCGTCCAACAAGTCCACCGCATCGTCGAGCACATAAGCGCTGGTTTTCAGCGTGGCTTGTTGACGGGTGCGCTCTTCTTTGACATAGCGAAAGCATTCGACAAAGTCTGGCACAACGGCTTACTATACAAGCTTTACCAACTCGGAGTGCCAGATCGTCTCGTGCTCATCTTGCGTGACTTTTTGTCAGCCATGGAACGCCACAACGAGCGGAAACCTGCCGCTTGCATCCACCGCCTACCCGCGACTTTAACGATGTCGTCGGTCTATCTGGTGGGAGGCCTACCAACGCTACGTCTGGCGGTAGCCCGTGGGGTGTCCGGGCTAGAGTAACACCCCCCCATTTCATCCCGAGGGTATCGTAGAAGGCGACTAAGGGAAAATTCAGAAGTCGGGCAGCAGCGGCTTCCGTGTACTTAACAACTTCACTGCGATCCCCAAGACGCCTACCAAGCCTAGCGATTATGGCACCCCCCCCCCCCCCCCCCTTACAGGGAAAAAAGTTTGTGTACTTATTGTAAAATACTTGTGCGGTCGGGGGACCCCCGTAAGGAATGAATTTCCTTACGTACCTTCGGTACGCAGCGCAGCAACCAATCACTCACCTAATGCGCTACCTGTGTCGTCATTTATTTTCGCCTCGCATTCCGTCTTTGGTGGAAACACAGCCTAAAGAAAAAAACGAATCCTTACCTCCACAGAAACAGATTCCAGACCTCTTTTAAGAGCAACTTCTAAAAACTCTTCGGGCGACAGTGGTTTTATATTTAATCTGAAAAAAAAACCATACTGTTATCGTTCTTTCTTACTTGAGAAGTACCAACCGCTAAATACAAAGAGAATATAAGGTCCAGTCTTAGGCTACATAGCAAAAAACCCCCAACAAAAACTAAAAAGTAACTTTAATTTTGCAAGTTGGCGGCTTTAGTTCAGTTTTTTGTTTTTTCTTTTTGTTTTAAACGTTGCCCCACACTAGGGATTTTTCCTGTGACGTGGGTGCGTTTACAGCCAGACCCGGAACAACTATCTGTAGGCCATACAAATTATTGCCGTTAAACCTAATAAGTAAAACATAGTCTGTAAAATTTCATATGGCTGCCTGTTATAGTGCAAAATATGCAGTCCTGTGACAGACGGACATACGGGAGACAGACACCGGAATCTTAATAAAACAAATAAAATCAAATCCAATAAAACCCTTTAGGTATGGAAAGAATCATGGCGAGATTCATACATTTAATTGTATGAAAAAGAAAATTCATTTCGAGGGTTCAAAATATTTTCCAATGTGGATAACACATTACCAGGAGTAGATTGATATACTTACCATATTTTTAAACCCCCGCATAATTTAAATAATTCGAAATGAATATAATTTTTTTTCGTTTCATCTCGTTAGGTACTTATTTTATGTTTATAAAAAAAGAAAGTGACAAGTAACATAACGGATCTATCAAATTGGCAGACAAGTGATGTGAATCGTTGTTAACAATGGCGGAGTTGAAAAAGTACATTAATTAATCATTATTTGTGACATTATTTCCCTTAAAACGATGCAATTTCAGTGAAAGAACAGTGAAAAGCCGTTTCGTTCTGAAATAATGAGCTTTTCGTTAAACTACTCACTTTTAACATCCAATATTATTACGGGCCTTTAAAAATATTGTAAATGCCTGAAGATACTCTTTAGGTACCTACACAAGAGTATAAAAATAAGTTCATGTTCTCAAAATAACTTTGTTTTTTTTGTACAAAGCCTGCCATGAGCCTTTAAAATGTGGTACCTGACTATCCTCTCAGGAGCCATCACCTCATTGTAAATATTTATGATATCTGCAAAAACATATCCTTGAAACAGCTGGGCAAGTGGCTGGACTGGAAAGTTGCGCGGCAAACTTCTAACACTGCAAATAATAAATAAATAATGGTGCCAGTTCTGCTGAACTTATTTTGAGGTATTTTTATCTCTTTCTCTCCAATAACACAAGAAAGAGGCCGATAAAAATAAGAGCTGTCATGATAGCAACCATCCCAGATACACTACAAAAACGCTGCAGCCCCATATGCATCTTGAACGCATTATTAAATTGGACTCGGAGGGTACTGTTACGACTTTTGAGTATAGTCAGCCCACAGTCTGCACGAGTATAATGATGTACAGACGCCAGTATATCAAGTCATACCAAACTGGCACATTTTCCCTATAGAATATGAATCATATTCTTATATTATAAAATTGAAAATCTATCAAAGAAATTTGACAGATTGTTGTAGCTTGATGTGGTGGCCTCTGTACAAGGTTTAAGGTAAAAGAACTTTATTTCTCAAAAAGAGTAACATATTCACATATATGAGAAAAAACTTATATCTAATTTCTTTACATTTGGCGATGCAACGGCTACACAAATAAAAATAGGTTAGGTAGATACAGTGCTTGAAGATAGTTTACAGGTTTTTATTCTAAAAAAAACCCACTTCTTTAGATAATTTTTGAAAGCGTACATCGATTTTTGATCTTTCACATTTTGAGGCAAAATGTTATAAAGCTGTGCACCTTCATACATTATTATGTACGTCTGCCGTAATTTTCTCTAGGCGCCTGCAGTACAATATGTTTTTTTGCTTGTCCAGTTCTGTATCTTTTGTGTATTTGTGATTGTTTAGTAAAAGTTACTTGTGTGTGAATGTTTTTATTGAAAATTTTATGAACGAGTAAACAAGTATTATGTATATAAATATATACATATCTGTGAAATATTCATAAGCTTTGTTTCGTTGTAAAGTTGTAGTGTAGGCTGGTGTTTTATAGTTATATTTAAAGAGAAGTTTAATTAATAATTATGTTTTGAGCTGTTTGCAAGATTTGTAGGTTGGATTTATAACTACAGCCATACACTTCTATTAGGTAGTCCTAATGAGGTGTCACCATGGGGTTATAGATCATAAATAACAAACTTGTGGTAGAAGACAACGAAGAGTGCCACGCAGTACACCTGTTAAGGCAGAGAGTTTATTTTTTATTTTCGCGATATGTGCCTTCCACGATATATATATCTGCTTTAGATATTTCCAGAACGTAATCTTAATTTAAATAGTCAAGCCATTTAAATTAAGTAGGTAATTAAGTAATTAGTATTCACTGTTAATAGATTGCACTGGAACCAATTAGATAATCTGTTTAAGTCATTTGTGCCTGCTCCATGAGAGTATCTCCTTTGTTAACAAAGTAAAAATAATATACTTGTATCGTCAGCATAGAGTGATACATCCCCTAGCAATCCTATGTCTGTAACATAATTTATGTAATATATTAGAAAAAGTAAGGGGCCCAAGATAGGGCCTTGGGGAACTCCGCACGTAATCAGTTGAGGTTTACTATGACAGTCATCGATTTTTACCACTTACAATCTTTCCGTCAGGTATGATTCAAACATTTTGTATGCTGCTTCATTAACGCCAATGGCTTTCAGTTTTTTTAGAAGCAGTTCGTGACTTACCGTGTCGAAAGCTTTCTTCAGATCAACAAACAAACCAAATGCCACTTGTTACAGTCTATGCTAGTTTTAATTTTGGTGACGAGATCAACTGTAGCTGATAAGGACAATAAGACCTGAAAAGTATAATTTTGACTTTTGTCGAACTACGTGCAAAGCTGCGAGCTATCATGTTCGCCCGCACTGTCAGCGCCCTCCGTTCCCCCTCGATGTCATCATTGCCCTTGAGATCACAGGTCAGCATATGTCCTAAGTATTTCAATTTAGACACCCAACGCAAAGCTGTACCATTAAGCATAATGTTGGAAAACACGTTACCTGTACTGTGACCTCTGGCCTCAAAGACCATGACTTCACTTTTAAGTGGATTATATTATGCCGTGTTAGTTGTTATGTGAAGAAGTCAGAAAGTCTGACAACCAGTCTTACCAAAAGGTATCATGTTACCCAGTAACTAGGTTGTGGAGGTCAGGTCACACACACACACACACACCCACTCACACACACACGCACACACCCCACACATACACACACACACACTCACACACGCACTGTATTCAGCTGCATCCGGTTAACCTAGAAACCGACTCTAACAGAGTTGGAAAAGGCTAGGTAGATGATGTAGATCATACCTTTGAAATCTCTCAAAAAAGAATTTCTGTACGCTTGCGTAATCAGTTCGTGGGACAACAATGATTTCATCAAAAATGGCCAACATGGGCTTTATATTAGCGACCCATGGGTCTGAACAACTTGCTGAAAACAAGCACAACAAATATTATGAGATAAATCTATACTTTATAATAATAACACCGCCCTATTATTGTCACAGTCGTGTGTTGTCGGCTGCGAAAAGCATCACACCATTTCTCCCCGTGGGTGTCGTAGAAGGCGACAGAGGGATATTGACCAGAGGATGTGCAGCAGCGTCCTTCTGAGTACCATAACACCTACTGCGATCGCCAACATGCATCGGCCCAGCATGACGATTACGGCTGAACCCCTCCTCTGGAGAACCCTATGCCCAGCAGTGGGCGTCTATGTTTGTTACTCGAATTCTCTCACATAGATAACGATTTGGTTTCTTCAATCTTTGGAGGAGTTTTAAGCTTTTTTCAGTTTATAGCTTTTGAAGGCGGTTGTCTTTTTAGTAAAAAAGGTTTTTTTTTAGTTATTTAGGTTGCAGCTAGCAGCCTGGATTTTGTAGATCTAAGAATATCTCTGAAATCTGTAAAATATGGGAATTATATACAACGGCGACGAAGTATGGAAGTTTCTTGCCAATTTTTCCCCATGCAAATCTATTATTTGGGGATCTATATTATTATTACTAAATTCAATCCTTTTCTTTTGTACCTAAATAACCTTTTGATGGTTCAATTTAAATAAATAGATAATAATAATATGACTTTGCTCCCACTACTTACTTGAAATTAAACTTACCAATAAAAATTATTTTATCGTCGATCTGTAAATTTTTTACAAGATTCCCTAGGACATTCTTGATACTTGCCGAATTAAGATACTTCTGATCCGAGGGAACCTTAAAAATAAATAGGTAACGCATTTTAATAAATTGCCGTTCGGCCTTGAGCAAACGAGGTGATCAATGTTCGTGCTTTCTGTGAAGCCACCATTGACCAGCAGTGGATGAAGAGGATGATGATAATATGAGGCCGGAGTCCCCAAATCGAGAACTTTTCACTTTAGAAAGAAACATGGCGAGAATCATACATTCATTTGTATGGGAAAAAAAATTAGAGGGCTTAAAATATTTACAGGAATAGATTGATATACTTACCACATTTTTAAACCCCCGCATAATTAAAATAATATTACGAAATGAAAATAACACTTTTTCGTTTCATCTCGATGCCCACTTAGTGTTTATAAAAAAAAGAAAGTTACAAGCGCCGTTAACAGATCTATCAAATTGGCAGACAAGTAATGTGACCAGTGTGTGGAAATAAATAATCATTATTTGTGATATTATTTCCCTTAAAACGATGCAATTTCAGTGTAATGTCTGCGAAACGGCGACTGCCTGTGTTACTGTTACAGTCAGTCGCAGTTTCGTTCTGAAATAATGAGCTTTTCATTAAACTAGTCACTTTTTTTTGCGGAGTTTTAAAAATATTGTAAATGCTTGAAGATACTCTTTAGGTACCCAAGAGTATAAGAATTTGAATTTCAACTTCTCTAAACATCTTTATTTTTTTTGTACAAATCCTGCCATTTCTTGTTTGTCATAAAATGTCAATTCCATCATTTTGATCATTCAATTTGACAACACGTGTCGCTAGTTGAGACTGAAGTCTGCTTGAAACTGTCTGAGAATACCTGTAAACGTAATATCAATGTCTGCGTGCCAAAAAATGGTGGTTTGTTCTGAGTGGTCTCTCTGCTCGGGCGCGTCGCTGCCTTACGTACTTTGTGCTAGTAAGTAGAGATCTGATAGTTTAAGAAGAGATCAACTGCCATTTAATTAACGAAGTTAACTAGGTAGCTAGCTAGGTAACTGTTAGTTCACATTGTGAACCAACTTCTAGTTCCACCTGAGCATCTGTATTATGAAGTTACGAGTAAGTAGTAAACAAAAATTCCACTAGTGTCAGCTCGCTATGCTGATTACTTTAGATTTTAAGCACAACATGAGCTGAGTATACTTTGAATAGAACGTAGGAAGAGTGTGTTAGAATTAGGAGACAGAAGTAAGTCGGAAGGAAGTACTCAATAAAAGTGAATGACTTGTTCTTAGGAATTACCGATTTACCGGTAACGACAAATCTTGACTTAATGGTTAAATGTTGCGCTCTTAGTTTTATTTATTCATCAGTTGGAGAAATACCGACGGCGACGGAGCCACGCTGCAAGGTGCTCCTATTTCTGTTCGCAGGAGGAACGTAACACGAAGGGCATGACAGGGGATTCGCTCACTCTAGTCCTCACCATACTTTTCCAATGCTGACCAGACAATGGCGTATTTTGGAAGGGGCATATTTATGACGTTCAAAGTTCCAACTGGAATAATGATTTGACCTTGATTTTAATTAAGAGCAAGACAAGATATATGGCAATACCAACGCACCTTCTTCATGAAAACCCTTTCAATGTCCTTCATAAATACCACTGCTGGTTGGAAGGCCTTCGCAACGAGAAACACTTGAGCCAAAGCCTTAGTTGGTCGTTCTGTTACGGCAGTGAACACCTCAGGAGTAATGTCAATTTTAACAGCATCTGTGAAAAAGATACAATTATTTCAAAAACTTCGAACAATACACGATCAGAAGGCTAATTCACGTAATTTTATGACGCGCCGATGTAGTTGTAGTGCAGTTGCAGTTAAGTTCAAGTTTGAGTGATAAACGGTATTCTTGTAATCTTTGAAGTGCGCGTAAGCTGTGCGTGAACTACACGTCAACACCACGACGACAAAACTCTACCAAACTTATGGTGTAGCCAAGTGAGAGAAAAATATTACTCACTAAATAATTGAATAGAAACGATTACATTTCAATGAATATGACGTTATTATAATATTAAAATGATACCCCAGTACAGAAACTGTCATTTAGAGACGTCAAACGAATAGTAGAATACCGATCATGTTGCGTTCCGAATCACGCAGCAAAGACACGCAACAGTAGAATGCCGTTATTGCGCTCGCGTGACGCGAAGTTGACGCGAGCGTGTCTGACAGCGGTAGAGAAAACGAAAAGCGTTGTTTTGATGGAAACTTAACTGCAACAGCACTTCTTTATTTACTTGAATTAGCCCACAGGACTGTAAAATATGCTCACATCCATTAATCAACTACAAAACAGATGATAATCAAACGGCTGAACTATTTTCTTGAATCATAGATTAGAACTATTTCGACCAAGTCATCTATCAAGGAGAATCTGCACAGGTTCTCAAATGATGCCAATCTCCAGTGCCAATGTGGCCTCTCCACAGAGCATGGTCTACCTTTTATCTTACGCCGCATGCCTTGTCACCTACTCATGTGAGAACCTAATGACTGCGTCAGCAGATGGCGTTGCCATGGCTGAATACTGGGTCAAACTAGGAATTTGACAAGAACAAACACATGACACGCATGATACATAAATCTGTGTTTGCCAAGGACACGTTAAGACCCATCAAACAAAAAAAAAAACTCAATCGGTTCAGCCGTCTAGAAGCTATAATGCCACAGACATACACAGATACACACGTTGAACACACTCCTCTATTTTTTGTCGGGGCTTAATGCAATCATTTCTTTAATTGAGCCTCCGTGATGCTACGCACCATGAGCCACCATCGCGACCACCCTGCTGACAGCCTCCGATCGATTTGAAACGACATCCAGTCAATTCTGATGATAAGACAGTGTGGGGTTTCCCTCATATTGTCATATCAGCCTATTGCCGTCCATTGCTGAACATAGGCCTTCCCCAGAGATCGCCAACTTATCTGGTCTTAGGCAGCCCACATCCAACCGCCTTCTCCAAATCGTCGGTCCATCGTGCCGCAGAGCGACCTACACTTCGTTTCCCCAAACGCGGTCTCCACCCTAAAATGTGACTGCTCCATCTACCATCTGTCCATTTGCAGACGTGGCCGGCCCACTTACACATCAGCGTGCTGATTCGACGAGCAATGTCGGTACCTTTAGTTCTCTGACGAATGACTTCATTGCGAATTCAATCCACCAGAGAAACCCCCAAGCATCGCTCTCTCCATCGCAAGCTGAGCAACCTACTTCTAACTTAATTCCATCACTCTGTTACGTACTTAACTCTCCAGCCACTGCATCAACTAGGAACGACTTTCCGCTCCTTACCGGACCGAGAAGCATAACCGACTTCTTTCTAGGAGCTCCTGGCTGTATACCGCACCCGAGAATACAAGACAGTATCAGACGATCTTTGATGTCACCATAACCTACGGGGAATCTGAAAAAAAGAAATTATAAGTTAATAGTTTTATGTGACCAAAACCACCACACCACCGTGCTTTCCAAGATCCCTTAGTGCCTTGGAAAGTACGTTAAACCGTTGGTCCAGGCTGTCATTCGTACATTTTTGACAGCCGTTATAGGTAGTAACAAGCAAGAAAATCTCACAACCAGTCTTACCAAGGGGTATCATGTTACCCAGCAACTGGGTTGTAGAGGTCAGACAGGGAGTCGCTCCATGGAAAATACTGGAATTCATCTGCATCCGGTTAGACTGGAAGCCGACCCCAACATAGTTGGGAATAAGGCTTAGACTTCTCGGTCCGTCTGTCGTCAACGCGATCATTATTGATGTTTTGTTTTTGTTTCATCCAACGCAATGTTGGAAAACATGCAAGTGACTGAAAACGCGATAACGTCGCACGACAAATAGCTTTTATAAAACATGTTCCAAGAAATACGTGTTTTTGAAAAAGCCTCCCAAGTTTTTGGTTAAACGTTTGTAATTTAGAATCTTTTATAAATGTGCAAGCTTTCTATGACGATGTTTTCTTTACTTTTTTAATGTACACATTAAGAATGGCCAAAATTCAAATAAAATTTGTGCAAAATATTGAGTTTCGGACGGTTTTACTGAATTCGTTTCTCAAAATTGTATTTTTTTTCTTACATAGAAATCTAGTTCAAAACTGCAAAATATCGGTGTGTACGAAATGTTTGGAGAAACATTTGTTAAAACGCCATAATCACGTACGATACGTTTGTATGGGAATAATGACGGGTTGGCCGCTCTTAAGGAGATATTCAAGGTTTTCAGCTTTGTTTTGTGTTTTTTACGTACATAAAGTACTAAGTACTAAAACCCTGAAAAATCCGTTTCAGTGGAATTGGATTTTTAGGGGTTTTTAAGCACTCTTCAAAGATTCTCGTCATGAAGGCAACTATGACTGTTTAATTATTTTTTTTTTTTTTTTATATTGTTATAGGCTTGCGTTTGACCGCAACTCACCTGATCTTAAGTGATGATGCGACCTAAGGTGGAGCACGAATGAATCCAAAGGAAAAATACTAAAGACACTAGCTTTTGCCCGCGATTTCGTCTGCATGAAAACGCTAACGGTTACCAAAACATTTTGATATTCAAATATAGCCTCATCCAACCACATCATCCCTAATGGCTATTCATTAGGGATGACGTAGTTTCCTATTGGCGAAAGAATTTCTAGAATCGAACTAGTAGTTCTGGAGATAAGCGTGTACAAACCAAAAAAACAATAAAACTTCAGTTTTATAATATTAGTACCTATTTTTTATATGGAAAAGAATAGAATGGATTACATTTCAATGCACATGACGTTATTATAATATTAAAATAATACCTCAGAACAGAATTTAGTGCTTTTTAACTGTCATTTTGAGACTTCAAACGAATAGTAGAATACCGATCATGTTGCGTTCCGAAGCGCGCACCAAAGACGCGCAACAGTAGAATGCCGTTATTGCGCTCGTGCGACGCAAACTTGACGCGAGCGTGTCTGACAGCGGTAAAGAATACGAAAAGCGTTGCTGCAACTGAACTGCAACAGCACTTCTTTAGTTACGTGAATTAGTTCAAGTGATATCGTTTCGGTCGGCCTAGGCGGAGCTGTCCTCCTTCAGGTCTCCAGTATCTATAGATAGAATATATAGTTATAGGTAAGTAAAGAGTTTTAAATACGTTGGATCTGGATCTCTGATATGGTAATCATAAGCAGCAAAGCTTGAGTCCCCCATGACATCAGATAATTTTGTTGTAGGCTTCGACACAATGTTTAGGTCAAAAATTTCCTGAAAATTAAGAAAAAAAAAATATTGTAAGTTCAGTCAGCAAAAGAAATAGGTATGTAGGGTTAGCCGTGTCGTGCCGGTCGCGAATAGCACCACCCCATTTCTACCTGTGGGTGTCGTAGAAGGCGACAGAGGGATATTGACCAGAGGATGAGCAGCAGCGTCCTTCTGAGAACCATAACACCTTTTTTTTTATCGTGGGGAAATCCACTTGGACTATCTCCCGTCCGGGTAAGACAGGGACAGGGGGGGGGGGTAGGGGGGGTGCCGGACTCCTACCGGCTAAAACCACCACGGCGTTCCTCGACTGATCTATGGGTGGGGGTACGGGATTCGCTGCTGCGATCGCCAACATGCATCGGCCGCGCATGGCGAATACGGTTGAATCCCCCTTGGGGGAGACCTATGCCCAGCAGTGGGCGTCTAAAGGTTGACATGATGATGATGTAGGGTCGTCAGATATAGTTAAAGTTTACTTAAAAACCGATGTATGTTTTTGAATAAAATAAAATAAAATTAATAAAGAATATACATTTCAATGATTTAATTAAAACACACACACACGCATATAATAATATACACTTGTGGAAGCCAATAAAAAATTGTTAACATAATTTAGAAAATCGCTAACCCGCCTGCCAAGCGTGGCGATTATTGCAAAACCCCCCATTTCTTGGGGAAGGCTTATGTCCAGCAGTGGACGTCTTTCGACTGAAATGATGATGATGATGATGAATTTAGAAAAATATTTCTGACGGTCCCGTAAAAGTACAACGGCTTTTAAATACTTCCAAACTGCTTCATATTGAGAACATTAAGATTGGAATAATAAGAACCACATTTTTGCACAAGGGTGAATGAACTCTGATAAAGATGTCGGAACGAAATATTAGGTCCTTACTTATGAAATTGCCGATACTACTTTGAAATCAAACATCTTGTGTTTGATTAGGATTTCCACATTTAAAATAATTTCAAAATAAAGACTAAAGAATCATCATCATCTACCCCTAGCCTTATCCCTTGGGGTCGGGGGGGGGGGGGGGTAAGAACGGTTGTCAGACTTTCTGTCTTCTGACTACTCATAACGACTGCCAATGGTCTACGAATGACAGCCGGGACCAACGGCTTTACGTGCTTGCCGAAGCACGGAGGGAACTCGGTATGACATGAGTGGTCACCCATCCACAGAATGACCGTAGCAAACGTAGCTTAACTGAACTGATCGATCGGTTCGGCTCGGCTTTTACTTAGCCACGAGCTTTCGAGCAAAACCTAAATCGATTGAGCCTGGGATCTGGGTAAGAACATAGGCTACTTTTCAAACTGCGACTTTGTCTGTGTACGAGGTAATTAGGGCCCTTTTCCCGTCATGCGTATTTTCGCCCGCATGCGGATCTGTGGGCTAATTCACGTAACTAAAAAAGTGCTGGTGCAGTGCAGTTGCAGTTAAGTTTCGATCAAAACAACGCTTTTCGTATTCTCTACCGCTTTCAGACACGCTCGCGTCAAATTCGCGTCACGCGAACGCAATAACGGCATTCTACTGTTGCGCGTCTTTGGTGCGTGCTTCGGAACGCATCATGATTGGTATTCTACTATTCGTTAGACGTCTCAAAATTACAGTTAAAAAGCACTAAAATCTGTACTGGGGTATTATTTTAATATTATAATAACGTCATATTCATTGGAATGTAATCGAACGATATTTTTTCTCATGTGGGTACACCATAAATACGCTTACGCGCAGTTTAAAGATTACAAGAATACCGTTTATCACTCAAACTTGAACTTAACTTCAACTGCACTACAACTTCATCGGTGCGTCATAAAATTACGTGAATGGGCTAATTCACGTTCTGGTCCACATGCAGGCTGCCCGCATCCTATCATTTCATGTGTTTCATCATGTCACATGTTTTTCCTATCATGCAGGCAGCACGCATGCGAAATGCGGATTGGCTGCGGGCGAGCAACCCAAGTGCGTACTAACCGCATGCGGGCGGCGTTCTTCTGCCTTCAGTGTTGTTTTTACTGTGACGCGGGTCGCACGCGTGGTCATAGTATGCATGAGTATTGTCACTGGCGACACGCACGACACTGCAGCGGCAAACGAAATTTTTGTCCTGCGTGTGGCCAGGAGCGTCCTGTCACCCGCATGCGACCAGGGGGCAAAGTCTGCTATTTTTATAATTTCGTCATTCCAACACGATCCCATTGTCATTTTGCTAAAAGTTCGTAATCTGCTAAATTCATAATAGTCGATCATTGGTCAGTCGAATTTAAAAACAATGACTGCATAATGACGTTCTAATGGTAGGTCACTGATCAAAGGAACTGTCAAAATTTTAGCAGATTACCGCCTAAGTCAGTCATTAAGTTGTCATTTTGTACGAGATTAACATTCTATATAATTTCTTTCAATGGCATGTCAGTGGTTGACCATTGGAAAGTCATAATGACGCCATTAAATTAGTAGATTACGAAACTTGTCAAAATCAACAATTATGAAATTAATGATAGACCATTCTGACACTATTGTAATAGCAGACTTGAGGCCCAGATCCGCGCGCGTGCGAAAATACGCATTACAGGAAAAGGGCTCTTACCTACATGCATCTGGATAAGTCCCGGGCAAAAGCTTCGTAATAAAATGCAAGAAAAACAAACCTCAAAACCTTTTAATAGATTTTTATCTTCCAAATTCAGATTCTTAGTCTTTGGAGGAACTTTAGGTTTTTTTCTAGGATTCATTTTTGGGAACGGCCACCCCAATGCTTTATATTCCATTTGATGTTTTGCAATTAACATTTTCAAGTCAAGCCTGAAGTGACAAAAAGATACCCACAGTGAATAATCAGAAAAATATCTATTAAAAAGACAATTGTAAAATAGCTGAACCTATTCTGTAAAATTTATCTGAAATCAGATGAAGTGAGCTTGAGATGAGCTGAAATCACACATTGACATTGACTATAACGCACATGACATACATGTGTGTGTGTGTTTTATGTGTAGTATGTATGTGTATGTTGTTGTAAATAATTATTAATTTATTTAAAAGGAGATGTTCTATTTTGGGCCACCATTATGTACAGTCACCAAAAGAGATAAGTATCCATGTCGCCGGGAATAGTTGAACTTTACTTAGAAACCAATGGAGGCTTTCAAATGAAATTTTATTAGATCATTGAACTGTTTATTTTCTATTAATTGTATTTTATTTTATTCATAAGCACCCATCGGTTTCTAAGTAAACTTCAACTAATACTTATCTCCTTTGATGACGGTACAGTACATAGATTACTAAGGAAAAATAGGGGATTTTGATAAAAATATAAACATTAATTTGAAGAAGAATACAGGTGTAAAAAAAGGCTTTCATGGTAAGGATTATTAATATGATAACCCAATTTTTAGAGCAGCCATGACAGTTGTGTTCGCGTCTTTGTTTAAGTTTAAGTGTTCGCTCGCGTGGTATTGGATGTTTTTGTTTTGAGTCGTAGTTTACTACTACGGATTGATAGCTACGTTTGACTAATTGCTTCTGATACGCCTGTGATTTGGATTTCGTCGTGCATAGTATATATTCTACAAAATAATAATATTAAATAATATTATTATTATTATATTTCATCCCGAGGGTGTCGTTAAGGCGACTAAGGGGAAATCAGAAAGACGGTAGCAGCGGCTTCCATGTAATTAACAGCTTCATTGCAATCCCCAATATTTATTTATTTATTTATTATAAGCACACCAACAGCACTGTCACTTACAATTCAAGTAAAAATAGCATTAAAAATCAGCATTTCAGTAACCATGCAAATAATAGGTATGCATGACATTGACAAAATGAAAAAAATTGAGACAAGAAGAAAATCTAAAAAGTGTGTCTAGTGAGTAGACTTAAATCCAAAAGCACTACAAAAAAAAAACCCAAACAATTTGAGCTATATCGTGTGCATTTTTCGCACTGTTAAACACCTGCCAAGCGTGGGGATTATGGCACCCCCCCTACCCTTGTGGGGGAGGCCTTTGTTCAACAGTGGTGATGGTGATGATGGTGATGATGTATGTATGTATGTTTGTATATTCTCTAATTGGAATACATTATTGGTCTTTGGCAAAAGTAGAAGAAATTACCTCATCATTTCGTCGATAAACTCTCTGCATTCTAAGTGTATCTCCTTCATAACATCTTCGGTGAGGAGTGGCATCAGATAGCCGTAAATTGTCTCGCCATATTGTTCCGGTGATAATGTATCAAACAGTGACCATGAGGCTCGATAATTTTTAATGGCCTGAAATAGAGAAATATAAATATGACAAACTCAGATTATCAAACAAAAGGCAGATAGACCGCGCGCAACACTAACAGTGAAGCCAAAAAAGCAAATACAAATTCTAAAGCGAATACCTACAATATCGTGACTGTATTCGCTTTTAAATTTGTATTTGTTTTTTTTTAACGATGCGGCGTTTCGTGCTATTGTGACTCGTGTCAGTACAGCACGAAGCGCGTTGTAGGTATTCGCTTTAGAATTTGTATTTGCTTTTTTGGCTTCACTCTCAGTGTTACGCGCGGTCTATCTGCCTTTTGTTTCATAATTTGAGATGACAAAATAGTATTTTAGAGGTATGAGGAAGAGGGTGGAAAGTTCATCGTCCTCCGTAGAAAAGGGAGAATCCTCCGACCAGACGGGTACCTGTTGTGTTTGGTAGACCGTTAGATGTCTACTGCCCGATGGTTATAGCGATTTCGTCAAACCATGTCAGATGATATTATATCAAATCTGTTGAGTCAGGGAATCGATCACATTTCCGTTTCTTTTTTTTTGACTTTCATTTTACCGAAATCTATAGACTAACGTGTTTTTTGCTTTAAAGTGCATTATTTGACATATCTTTAGATCATCGAAGTATGTATATGTTCCCTAAGTATTACTTTACCGAACTATATTTCACCGATTTACAAAATAACTTTCTGCTACTGGCCCAAACCTCTTTTGAATTTTTTTAATTTACCAAATGATTTATTTGCAATATTTTCACCATACCGAAACAACATTTAACTTGGTAGGATTTTCAATATTAAATTAAAATAGTGTCATGTCAAAAGTCAATATGTGTGCAAACAAATTTTTTTGACTTATGAGGTAACCGTTGAGACATTTCCCTGAAAATAGTTAGTGATTGGGGCGACGGACTCGAAGACGTCTGTCGTTTGACGTAACAACATTTGCCGGGTCAGTTAGAAAATAAACAATAATAATTTATGCTTGTAAAAAGTAGATAACATACGTACCATTGTCAACTCATCCATGACAGCAGACTGTTGTACCACATAGCCTGGATCAGAGAATGGATTGCACCTTTCCTTTACCAGTTGTTCAGCGGCTTTCTTTGCTACCAGTAGTTTTGCAAGATCCTTCAGCTTTTGGTCTTTTCTCGCTTGTTCTTTTTCTTTTTTGATCTGTAAATATGGGTAATATGGCTAAGTTAAAGCCGTACAGATCGATCGGTCGAAGGTTAAGTTACGCTAGCCGCGGTCAGTCTGTGGATGGGTGACCATCCCTTTCACATCGAATTCCCTTCGAAAGCACGTAAAGCCGTTGGTCCCGGCTGTTATTTGTAGATCTTTGGCAGTCTTTATGGGTAATCAGAAACCAGAAAGTCTGACAACCAGTCTTACCAAGGGGTATCGTGTTACCCGGTAACTGGGTTGTGGAGGTCCGATAAGCAGTCACTCCATGTAAACACTAGTATTCTGCAGCATCCGGTTAGACTGGAAGCCGACACTGATATAATTGGGAAAAGGCTAGGCAGATGATGAAATATGGGTAAGCTACGAATTCATCCTTTCAAAGCCAAAGTCAAAGCATTTATTTCAATTAAACCATTTACAGGCACTTTTGAATTGTCAAGGTGTCGGTCAGTTAGTCAGCAAGTTGAAGCTAGTTGCTCGTTCCAAAACGTAGGGTAGGTCTCTATGGAGAAGAACGAGCAAGAAACTTCACGGACACTCTTTTAAAATCAAGTTTTACAAAACACTGCTTACATTATTCTTGTTGCTTCTATATGTGAAAACAATGAAGGTAATCTAGCAATACAAAATATAAAAATAATCAAGATAAAAACCATGGCAGTTAAGAGTTGACCAATCTCTACTGACAGCGCCCGTTCACGAACATGACGCGTGAATCAGCACCATTCAGCTCAACCATTTTGGAGGGAGCTGAATGATCCAGCACACGCACCACCATCAGCGAGACATTAATACCCATTCCTATAAATGGTATCAGTTTGTGTCATCTTATGTTAATAAAGAGGTAGCCCCATCTCAGATCTCGGCACCCATGTATTAATTAATCATGTCAACAAAACATTCCCATTTTTATTCATGGGTGCTGAGATGGGAAGGTGCCGAGTTGTGGCTAAACCAATATAGATGAGATATCAAGAAATAAGGTTATTAATTAATATAAAGAGTCAAGGAACATAATTAGCAAAGGATTTAAAAAAAAAAACAATGTAGTTTTATGAGCCATAATTACGTATATAAGTCTGTCATGTACTCGTGACCGTGGCGTACAGTCAACAGCAAAAGTAGATGTCAAAATCAGAAATTCAATACTAATGAACGGAGTTTGCGTCAGAACTGTGTGGCGTCGAAGTGATTCTAAAGTATGTGTGTGACAATCACATACTTTTAATAAATAATCTAGTAATACATTATATAAATTTGTGTTAGTAAATTAGTATTGAATTTCTGATTTTGATTATCTACTTTTGCTGTTGACTGTACTAGGCAAAGAATCATGGCGAGATCCATATATTCATTTGTATGAAAAAAAAAAAACATTTAGAGAGTTTACAATATTTTCCAATGTGGAGGATACATTACCAGGAGTAGATTGATATACTTACCATATGTTTAAACCCCGGCATAATTAAAATAATTCCAAATGAAATTAATACTATTTCGTTTCATCTCGTCACCCATTTTGTGTTTATAAAAAAAAGATTGTGACAAAGTGACATTAACGGATCTAACAAATTGGCAGACTAGTGATGTGACAAGTGTGTGGAAAAAAATAATGACGTTATTTCCTATAAACAATGCAACTTTAGTATAAGAACTGCGAAACGGCGGCTGCCAGTGTCACTGTTACTGTCAGCCGCCGTTTTGCTCTGAAATAATGAGCTATACGTAAACTATTCACTTTTAACATCCTTTTTTGCGGGGTTTTAAAAATATTGTATATGTCTGAAGATACTCTTTAGGTACTAAAACCTTCCTCTTGAATCACTCTATCTATTAAAAAAACCCGCATCAAAACCCGTTGAATAGTTTTAAAGATCTAAGCATACATAGGGACAGACAGACGCGGCGGGGGACTTTGATTTATAATATAATATTATATTAAGGTCCTTACATATGAAATTCTCGATACTTAATACTGGCAACTTTGAAATCAAATATTTTGTGTTTGATTAGGAATTCTAAATTAAAAATTATTTCAATATAAAGACTAAAGAATATGGTTTTAAAATTTGTGTTTCTCTTGTTTTCCCGTCATTTGTTTGGGCTTGAAAATTGCTATAACAACAACAATGGAGAAATTAAGAATTCGCGGTATTTACGAATATGAGTTCCACGGTGGCACCAGTACAGCAGAAATGGCTCGAAAGATTAACGACGTGTACGGGCCAGGCAGCGCTAACGAACGAACGGTGCGTTTTTGGTTTGGTTCAACGTTTCCGTTCTGGAAATTTTGATTTATATAATGAGCCTCGTAGACGACTGGCTACTCAAGTGAATAACGAAGAATTGAATGCGATAGTGGAGGCGGATCCATCTCAAACCACTTCTGAATTAGCAGCAGCTTTCGGAGTAAGTGACAAAACAAACATTATTCCATTGCGTCAAATTAGAAAAGTAAAAAAGCTCCAAAAGTGGGTACCGTATGGTACCGTACGAATTGACTGAAGCACACCAAGAAACACGCGCGTCGATTGCTTGGCTTCTTTGTTCAATCATCACAATAATGAAGGAATTTTAAATCGTATTGTCGCTTGTGATGAGAAGTGGATCGTGTACGATAATCGCAAGCGATCATAACAATGGCTTAACCCTGGAGAAACGGAAAATCCTTGCCCCAAGCGAAAACTGACCAAAAAGAAGATTCTGGTTAGTGTTTGGTGGACCGGTGCTGGTGTCATCCACTACAGCTTCTTGAGATCAGGTCAGACGATTACTGCAGACATGTATTGCAAACAGTTGCAAACAATGATGGAAAAGCTCACCATTAAACAAGCAGGACTGGTCAATTGCTTTAGCCCATTGCTCCTTCAGGATAACGCTCGACCACATACTGCACATGAGACGGTCACCAACTTAGAGGTGCTGCGACTGGAAACTCTGCGTCACCTACCATTCTCTCCAGATCTTGCCCCAACTGATTACCACTTTTTCCAAAATTTGGACAACTTTTTACAAGGAAAAAAATTCAATTCTGATGAGGCAGTCAAAACAGCCTTCAAGCAGTTCATCGATTCTCGCTCCCAGGATTTTTTTTACCAAAGAGATCAATGAGCTCCCGGTAAATTGGCGGAAGTGTATCGATAACAATGTTGCATACTTCGATTGATTAATATAAATCATTTCTTTAAAAAAAAGTTATTTTTAATTATTTGATACCGAGCGGCAATTTCATATGTAAAGACCTAATATGTAGTGATAGTGATTCACCTCTTCTTTCGTTTTTCCTTTAGTAGTAGCAAGTATGTATGCGTCTTCATCAAACTGCTCTTCAATCGTTGGATAATCTCCTCTCAGGACTACTATGGTCCCACCTTCTATCTCATAGGGGTATTGAGGAAAGAAACCATAACCGTAGAACCTGGAACATATCCAGGGATGGCAATAGCACAAAAAAGGATCATGGTAGGATTTGGTAATTTGGTGTAATTGTTTTTATTGAGCATTAATAATATTAAATTATGACGCCACAAGTTGCCACTCTTCTCACAAATTAGAAAACCAATATTTCATATGGTGTTTTATTTTGGTAACATTTATATGCTGTTTAGTATATATATCTGAACTTTTTTTTTTAATTTAGTTTTTAGGATTTATTTGATAGTTTCAAAATATTCTTATGAACTAGTATTAGGTACCAGTATTTTAATTTATTGTCGTATTGTCGTCCCCAACAAACAAACACCCAAGAAACTTCAAAGAAGAAATCTAAACAAATAAATAAAATTGAAGCGTCTGTTTGTAATGTCAAAAGAACAACTTTAAGGTACTCATATCGTAAAATCTAATTTTAATTTTTTTATCTGTCCGTCTGTTTGTTCCGGCTAATCTCTGAAACGGTTGGACCGATTTTGACGAAACTTTCACTGGCAGGTACAGGAGTAGCTTAGGCTTTACTTTTATTTTAGAAAAATAAGGATTGGTAAAAAGAAAATTAAAACCCCGCCTCGATATTCACGCGGACGTTGCCGCGGGCATCAGCTAGTCTTCTTAATAAAAGTGAAGCCAAACAAGTGATTGGCTTAGCACGCACTGCGATTAACCGCACGCGTTAAATCGCAGGTCAGAAATCGCAATAAAAAATCTGTACACACATTTTTTTCAGTGACTGATTAAATATGTGAAATACAACTTTCTGCATTTGGATCGCGTTTTGTCAACGTGCGATTTTTGTGTGTTGCATAGTAATAGTATGGTGGCGCACGCACAGGGAATAACCGCATTCGGTTTTTTATTCAGTTCGCCTGACGCGCGCAGATTTTTACTTTTTAATTTGGAAACCAAAGCCACAAAACACGCTGCTCGCCGGAAATCTATGTTGATACAGAAATAAAATTAATCAAAACGCCAGCCGCAGTACGCACTGCGGCTGGCCACAAACTGCCCACAAACTGGCCACAAAACCACGTACAACACCGCGGTTGTATGTGGTTTTGCGTTTCACAACTATCAAAAAGGGACAACTTCCTTTTTTGGTGCGAGTGAGTCACAAAGCTTCAAGGTCACCAAAACGGTCAAAAAAGACAAACATTAAAATCTAAAAAGTGATAAATAAATTTAATTTTGCTTTGGTTCTGTTTGTTATTTTGTATTGCCAGCGACTTCCGAAAATAAAGTTATTTTTAAGCTATATACCTACAATTTGGAACAAGAATCTAGCTTATATTTTTCTGACTACCTGACCTAGTCTGCAACTTCTGTAGTCTAGAAGTTAACTTTCTCAATGAAGTCATTCGCCAGAGAACTAAAGTCACCGACAGAGCACGACAAATTAGCACGCTGAAGCGGTAGTGGGCCGGCCACGTCTGCAGGCGGAGAGACAGAAGATGGAGCAGACACGCTCTAGAGTGGAGACCGCGTTTGGGGAAGCGTAGTGTGGGACGCCCTGCGATACGATGGACCGACGATTTGAAGAAGGTGGCTGGCAGTGGATGGATGCGAGGTGCCCAAGACCGAGTTGGTTGGCGATCTCTGGAGGAGGTCTACGTTCAGCAGTGGACGGCAATAGGCTGCTATGGTGACCGAGTCTGACAATTCAAAAATGCCAGTAAATGCGACCGTTTACTGGCATTTTTTTCGGTCCATCGTAGGGCGTCCCACACTACGCTTCCCCAAACGCGGTCTCCACTCTAGAGCGTGTCTGCTCCATCTTGTCTCTCCGCCTGCAGATGCTTGTTCCAAATTGTAGGTATATAGCTTAAAAATAACTTTATTTTCGGAAGTCGGTGGCAATACAAAATAACAAACAGAGCCAAAGCCGACTAGCGAAATTAAATTTATTTATCACTTTTTAGATTTTAATGTGTCTTTTTTGACCGTTTTGGTGACCTTGAAGCTTTGTGAGTCACTCGCACCAAAAAAGGAAGTTGTCCCTTAATTGCAATTTAGCTTTGACTTCGAAGATATAAGTCTTACCATTCCTTAAACCATTCCCTGATCTCGTCCGTAATGTCATCTATCTGGTTATTCTTTTTCAGCAATATCAGTCGAGTCCTCTCCCTCTCCATATCTTTGAGATAAGACTCATATATCTTCATTCTCATATTGCGACGTTTTTCGTAGATCTGTTAACAGAATTCCACCATTATTTTTACGTTGCTCAAAATTACGAATACAGCTGTACACAGCGGGGTCACACCCGCGACATTCCATAGAAACTAAACGATATAATTGCCTACACTCATACTAAAATAATAGACTATACAGAGACGTGCGTGAGTGTGGCTGTCTACGCGCCGCGCGAACAAAAACGTAATTTCCAGAGCTAGTCGTTCGACGCGGGGAGAGGTGAGGAACGGTTTCAGAGGGAGGCAGAGCGTGTCGCTACTGTACGGTAGTATTAATACTTATACTGTGCCGGAGTAGTACTAAAAGCTACGAAAAATAATTAAAATATAAGCATTCTCAAATTATGAAACTTACTGCTTTATTGAGCCATTGAGCTCGACTGTCCTGTTAGCAGACACAATAGTCAAACATGACTGCAGCAATCATGTTCACAGATAAGGGGATGCATGGGGGGGAAGGGGACAACTTACATGCGAATACATAATATCGAAATGACCGAATAAAATACTTAAAAGTTCGAAAAATCACTACAGTATTTTGCTGACGTAACAATATCCATTAAAAAAAAGAATCATCGAAATCGGACTACACTGTAAAGATGCGTGGTCATACATAAAAAATCAATTCTTCCTATTGGATTTTTGAAATCGGTTGAGTAGTTTCTAAGATTACCTCCAACATACAAACTTACAAAGAAACCAATTTTACCTCTTTATAATATTAGTATAGATAAAAAAAAGTTCTCAGTAGCACCCCCGCGTCTCTGAAAGCCGTTGGTTCCACGCCTGATCTATCCGCGGCCATGTCCGATTGCCGTCCTTTCCTTCAGTCTATGACAGTAAAGGGAGGAGGTAGTGCACCTGTCTTTGCGCATGCGCACACACTTGCTACTAAAGTATCTCCTGCATATCGTGGCCGAAATGTGGTCGAGAAAATATTAAGGTGCGTACAGATTGAGTAACATGTTGTGTAACACGTCTACATTATGTAACACTAGCAACCTGGCCCGGCTTCGCATGGGCCTATAGCCTTCCTTGGTAAATGGACTATCCAACACAAAAAGATTTTTTCAATTCGAACCAGTAGATCCTGAGATTAGCGCGTTCAACCAAACAAACAGACAAACACACAAACAAACTCTTCAGCTTTATAATATTAGTATAGATTGTTTTTCCAAATTGCAACATGTAACAACAGATTAGAAATACAATGAAATATAACAAAGTTATATATCTTTGTCGTTTGTCGTTCTGCAGTGCCGCCATTCACTATTGCATAAGTTATTATAAAATTCTTGTAAATATTCATTACTGAAGCATGTTACATTACATCGTTTTATAACATGTTATGTTACATAATATATACGTACCTTTAGGTATATGTGTAAGGTCATGCTTACCTTATTATTTTCTTCAACAAGGCTTAATCCATGCGTAAAACGATCTGGTAAGACACCCAGCAATTGATCTCTCTCATCATCTCTTAATCTATTGCGCTTTATTCTCATGTACTCCCTGAAATTAAGTAATACAGTTCTAAATATATATACATATATTCTTCCCCCCCATTTCATCCCGAGGGTGTCGTCGAAAGCGATTAAGGGAAAATCCGGAAGTCGAGCAGCAGCGGCTTCCGTGTGCTTAGCAAATTCACTGCGATCCCCAAGACGCCAGCCAAGCGTGGGGATTATGGCATCCCTCCCCCCTTATGGGGGAGGCCTTTGTTCAACAGTGGACGTCTTCAGGCTGATGATGATGATATATATTCTAATAATATATCTGTGATACAGTTTTGATGGTTTCTACGCAAGATATATGCAAACAATCATCATTTGACGATAGCATGCGCATAACGTGTGGTCTACGTGGACAGTAGGCCGTTGTAATTATGTAAAATATTATATTATTTGGTGTTTTGTTTATTGTTTTTATTTTTTTATATAAATGTAATGTGTATATCTGAAATAAATTACTAACTATTATTTATTATGATCATAAAATAAAGAACCCACCTACAAATCGCTTGGATCAATGTCGCGGCCTTAATCTGCAGTTCCATCGGTGCAGGCTCGATATTTTTTGCAAAATACGCTTTAAAATGGGCGAGCCGTGCGCGAGCATCTCTCCCACGAAACATCCTGAAAATGATTAAAAACGCCTCTAATGAAATACCTCCAGACGCAATCTTCTGTCAATTTCTGAAGCCACTGCAAAGTAGACGCCTCTTTTCATTGGGGCCGTCTCCACGAGCGAGAGAATCGCGGCGATATTATCGTCGAGCCACGTATTTCTATACACTCTCTTAGAACGTGTCTACACACGGCGATGTTATCGTGGCTGTGTGCGAGCGAAACGTCATCACATCGCCGTCTATTAAGACCAAGAAGCTTATAGGTAAAAGTGGAGGCAACATTCTAAATACCTAAGTGAAACCAACTGTGGGCAAACGCTCTCTTTCTGAATGTATACAAAAGAACGAGACAGTGTTATGTGTTTTCTTTATCTTATGTATGTATTCAGAAAGAGAGCGTGAACCCATCTATAAGCTTCTTGATTAAGAGGAAATACCACGGGCTAGAGAATTGAAAATTAGGTATTTGTAAAATCTATTGTTGTCGCGCGATGCCCGAACACGAACCGCAGAGCGCGATAGAGACAACTGCAGCTTTTAAAAGTACACAAAATCAATGAGTCGTAGTCCCCTGATTTCTTCTCCAAAACTTAACCGATTTAACTACTTTTTTTCATTAAAAAATAAAGAAAGGCTTTTGCCGTGTTCCTATGTTTTCTATTATTTATATAATCAAGTCAAATTTGTTTTCTGAATGTTTGAACACAGCGGAAAATCATGCCAATTTTTTACGTTTTTGTATATTCATATCTCTTTTAATAATAATTTTATGAGAAAAAAGAAAACATAGGGACATGCCAATAGTAGCCATGGATATTTAAAAAAAAAATAATTGATCTACTGTCATTATCCAGGGAGGAAACAGGGGACTAAGTTTGTATGGAAAAACGGCCCTTGTGTTTCCTCTTAAGACTGAGATTACCCGACGATAGAAGCGCGGAATTGTCGCGATTCTCACGCTCGTGGAGACGGCCCCATATAGAGAACGTACAGACAGAGTCATCAACTGCTAACCCCCCACGCATACAAATTACTTCGGATAGGGGGTAAGCAGTTGATGACGCTGTCTGTACGAGTCTTAATCCCAACGCTTGCACAAAGCATTTGCGATTTCAGACTTACTTATATTAGTATAAGCCCCGGTTTTCATCACCGATGACAGTGATGTCCAAGAAAGTTCATATATGAATTGCAAAAATCACATTAGTATCTAGGTTTTCTGGTATCGGAACCGTAACGTCATGCATTAGACGCGGGCGTGTTACCCACTGGGCCATCACCATCTAATAATAATGGTACAGACGCGACAGCACAACGACATCCAGCCATACCAAACAGTCGAATTTTCCGAATTTAATATAAACCTTATGCTTTTAAAATAAAGTTGAAAATCTATCAAAGAAATTTGACAGATTGTTGTAGCTTGATGTGCTGGCTTTTGTACATGTTTAATTTAGGAAAAGTACAGAAATGACTTATGATGAAAGATATACCATATAACGGGGTGAATAGGGATGCACGGGTAAATCGGGACGAAACTTTAAAGACGATTTTAACGTTGAAATAATATAGATTGTTGCAAATAACGACACTAAAAAAAATATTGAGTCATTCATGAGTTCATTTTTGTCAACAAACTATAATTATTATTTCAACGTTAAAATCGTCTTTAAAGTTTCGTCCCGATTTACCCGTGCATCCCTATTCACCTCGTTATATGGTATATCTTTCATCATAAGTAATTTCTGTACTTTACCAAAATTAAATCGGTTAATTTTTTGTTAGTTACTTTACTTTTTGTGGATATTTTCGACTTTGGGTTTTTTTTTAATGTTTTGTATCTACCCAATTCAAAAATGCCTGTACTTGAAATGATGTAATTGAAATAAATACTTAGATCCTTTAAAAATATTTTTCCAATTGTTACCTTAGTCTTTCATGCCTCTGAATTATTACAGAATGTATGTAGTTTTCAGGGATAAAAGTATGTACACTGGGGGCTGTAAACAAAGAAATTAGTTGGGTTTACTTCGAAAAAAAAGTCCACAAAAAAACTATGAACAGGACTTTGAGTTGGTACATTCATGTGTTATCCATACTTTGGTCTATATTCATCATCATCTCCCTAGCCTTTTCCCAAATATGTTGGGATCGACTTCCAGTCTAACTGGATGCAGCTGAAAACCAAGATTTTATATGGAGCGACTGCCTATCGGACCTCCACAACCCAGTTACTGGGTAACACAATACCCCTTGGTAAGACTGGTTGTCAGACTTTCTGGCTTCTGACTACCCATAACGACTGACACAGATCTACGAATGACAGCCGGGACCAACGGCTTAACGTGCTTTTCGAGGCATGGAGGGAACTCGGTATGAAATGGATGATCACCCATCGACAGACCGACCGCGACAAGCGAAGCTTTTTGGGGACTGAGTCGCCCTCGTCCGTGGGAGTACACCCTTATCCCGAATCCCCACACGTGGTCCCTGGGTGGTGCAAACCAGGCGACAACATACTGGTGGTAGGCTTCGGCCGTGGCTAGTGACCACCCACTGGATAAAGCCGCCCCGCCAAACGGCCTTGCCGTGTTTCGGTGCGATGTCCAGTGACGCCGTCTGAGTAGGGTGGGTCGGAATAGCTGCTTCACTAGCTGTTAGACCGTATTTGACACGCATAACTGTAGCTGCATCGGGTACCTAGTCCTGGAGGGTAGCGGGATCCGAGGCACGGTGTACCGCTGGCCGACCGCAGTTAGTAGGGGGCCCGATCGGAGCTAGCCACTCTCGGGAGGCTGCCCCGCCAACTCGCGAAAAATCCCGGGATGCGCCATCGTGCCGGTTGGCGACCGGACGATAGGGCCCGATGGACATCCCCGGGGGGGCTCGGGCGTCCCCGCAGTCTCCAGATTAGTTACCCACTAATGTCGTTGCGTTGTGTGTGTCTGCTGGTCAGCAGCGTGAAGCCTCATTCTACTTCCACCCTTCTCACCGTAATTCATTCCATAATGCCCAAAAGAAGCAAGAGACATAAGGTAGTACAGCGGTTGCACTCCCTGTCACTGGAAGTGCACCTCACCAATATTAGAGGGTTGCACTCAAATATCGTGCCGGTCCACTTCCATCTTGAGACCGAAAAGCCAGCTCTCTTGTTTCTAACGGAGACGCAAATCAGATGTCCGACTGACACGGCGTACCTATCGTACCCAGGGTACTCCCTGGAACACAATTTTAAGGCTCGGGCCGGAGTGTGCTTGTACGCCCGGGACGACATCTGTTTTCGCCGTCTCCGTAACCTTGAAGACCGAAGGTTTTCTGTACTTTGGGTTCTGGTGGATACTGGTATGGAGAAAATTCTCTATGCCTATGTCTACCGTTCGCACAGCGGAGACCAGAAGACGACCAGACTCACAGATTATCTCAGTGAGGCGGCCGATGCGGCTCAGCAAAAGTACCCTACTGCCCAATTAGTGTTACTGGGGGATTTCAAAGCCCACCACAAGGAGTGATTGTTCCCAAACCGGGACACTGACCATGCTGGGAGAGAGATGCGAAAGCTTGCCTTAGCGTTAAATCTCACCCAACTGGTCCAAGGGGCTACTAGGGTTCCTGATGTTGAGACGCACACAGCCTATTGCTTGGACCTTCTGCTCACTACTGATCCAGACCTCTACTCTGTGTCGGTTTCTTCACCTCTGGGTAGCTCCGACCACTGTCTGGTGAAATCTGTATCCGTCTACTCTCCATCCATTCCTAGGCCAAGTGGCTACCGGCGGATGTGGCGGTACAAGTCAGCAGACTGGGATGAGATGCGCTGTTTTTTCGCGTCTTACCCTTGGCAGCCTGTCTGTTTTTCTTCTGGTGACCCCTCTACCTGCGCGGATGCCGTGACGGAAGTGTTGCGTCAAGGTATGGAGTTGTTTATACCTTATTCCGACGTATCTCTGTCTGGCAAAGCTCGCCCATGGTTTAGTTCCCAATGCAGACGCGCAGAAGCGCAGAAGCATGAGGCCTACCTAGCCTGGGTTGATGCTCGTCACCGTAAAGCAAGAGACTTACGCCAGAAGAAGACAGCCTTTAATAGAGCTGCCAAGTCTTGCAAGAAGGTTTTACAGAAGGCTCGACATGACCACATTAGTCGAATAGGAAACAAACTGGCCTCGTACCCTGCGGGTTGCAAAGCGTTTTGGTCCCTAGCTAAATCGGTCGAGTCGAACTTGGTACTCTGGCTCACACTGCAGAAGAGAAAGCAAACCTATTTGCCTCTCTTTTTGCAGAATCTTCGCATCTTGATGCAGGAGACGCGACTCCTCCGACTTTGCCTGGCAGCACGACATCGATGTCTGATTTCCGCATTCGCCAAAAGGAGGTTCGAAAAGCGTTATGCAATCTTGATGTGAATAAGGCCAGTGGACCAGATGGTATTCCTGCTATAGTTCTGAGGACCTGTGCACCTGAATTGTCTCCTGTGCTGACACGCCTCTTTCGGCTCTCTCTCGAGTCTGGATTAGTGCCGAAGTCATGGAAGCTTGCCAACGTGCAGCCCGTGCCCAAAAAAGGTAGTCATGCCGATCCTACCAACTACAGGCCCATCTCGGTCACGTCCATTGTCTGCAAGACAATGGAACGTGTCCTTAATAACAGGCTCCTGGCGTACCTTGAAGCTAATGACCTCCTCAGTGATCGTCAATATGGCTTTCGCCGAAATCGGTCCACCGGGGATCTTCTCGCGTACGCCTCTCACATCTGGAGTGAGGCCATCGAGAAATATGGGGAAGCGCTTGCCGTCTCCCTGGACATCTCGAAGGCCTTTGATAGGGTATGGCATGATGGCCTAATTAGCAAGCTTCCATCTTTTGGCTTGCCCGCTGGTTTCTGTGTATGGATATCGGATTTCCTGAGAGATCGTTCAATACGAGTAGTCATTGATGGCTGCTCGTCTGTTCAAATGGCTATAAATGCCGGGGCCCTCAGGGCTCGGTACTCTCTGCAACCCTTTTTCTGCTGCATATTAACGATTTGCTGAAACCTGGTACCATTGGATACGCAGATGACAGCACAGTTGTAGAGAGTTACATATCCAGCGCACGTGCCAGTGCGGCTGAAATCCGGACTCACAGAGAGTCCATGGTCGAGCGCTTAAACTTGTCCCTCAAGGCTGTCTCCGATTGGGGCGATGCCAATCTCAAGCAAAGACCCAGGCGTGTCTTTTCTCTGCCAAGAAGAGGCCTTTCAATCTTTCCCCTGCTTTCCGAAATGTATCCGTTCCGATCACCGACCATCTTGAGCTTGTTGGCGTTACTTTGACGTCGAGTCTCAATTTTGGGTCATACATCGAGTCAAAGGCCCAACTAGCTGCCAAAAAGCTAGGAGTCCTCGCAAAGGTGCGAAAGTACTTCACGTCGGAACAGATGCTGAACCTATACCAAGCACAAGTTCGATCGTGCATGGAGTACTGTTCGCACCTCTGGGATGGATCTGCCAAGTACCAGCTGGAGGCGTTGGAAGTTATTGAAAGACGTGCCAAGAGGCTCATAGACACCGACTTCCTGGTTAAGGCTAAGCTCCAAAGCCTTGAACTCCGCCGCGCCGTTGCCAGCCTATCGGTCTTTTATCGGGTACATTTCGGAGAGTGTGCTTTGGAATTGCACAACTTAATTCCCTTATCCCCATTCCATCACCGGACGAGCAGGGATACGGCGAAGCGTCACCGCTATACGGTTGAAGTTCCACGGTCTCGAACCAAGCGCTTTGACTCCACATTTATTGTGCGAACTGCCAGACTGTGGAATTCACTGCCCGCCTCTCTATTCCCCGATACATATAATCTGGGTATCTTCAAGGCACGAGTGAACCGGTTTATTCTAGGCAAGCGTGCTCCACCTTAGGCCGCATCATCACTTAAGATCAGAGGTGAGTTGCGGTCAAACGCAAGCCTATAATAATATAAAAAAAAAAAAAAAGCTTAACCTTTGACCGATCGATCACGCCACGACCACGAGCTCCTCTTTGGTCTATATTCATAATTAATAAGGAGGTAAAGTTTGTAAGTTGGATGAAGCAGGAAATCTCCGAAACACCTAATCCTAATTTAAAAATCCTTTCACCAATTGGTTACTACGAACGAATCAGCCCCAACAACACCTACGCATTATTATACTGCACGCACAGAGCGTTGTAAGCCTTCTGCGTACATCTAACCCAGAAGCTGCACGAGTAAAACGAATGGCACTCTAATTTTGTTATCAAAAAATTAGAGATAAAAAATTTACCAGGACGAAGTTAGTTGATAAATGCAATATGCTTGCACGATGTATAAGGGTTATTGTAAATTGACTCTCATCGTCATCCGAAAGACGCCCACTGTTGAACAAAGGCCTCCCCTATAGAACGCCACAAAGAGTGGCAACCTGCCGTTTGCATCCACCGATTACCCGCGACTATGACGATGTCGTCGGTCCATCTGGTAAGAGGTTACCAACGTCGTGACTTCCGAAATTGACTCTATTCAGAGCTTATTGCCATTCGTTTTACTCGTGCAGCTTGTGGGTTAGGTGTACGCAAAAGGCTTACAACGCTCTGCGCGTGCAGTGTAATAATGCGTTGAGGGTGTTGTTTGGGCTGATTCGATTTTGCAGCACGTCTGGTATGTTAATAGAAGCAAGACTAGATGGTTAAAATTTCCGTTTAAGCACTATTGTGTATTGTGCTTTACATTTTGACATGTAACGTTAGGAAGTTTAAGATTCCTCCGATCCCATTCGTAATGTCATGTTCTTCTTTGTTGACACCCCTCCCTATCTGTAAACGTGTGACGTAATTTATGAAAAACTCCAAAGAAGGAGGAGACTTACGTGGAGATATACTTTCTTTTTCTTCTTCCCCATTCTCCGACTCAAGCTTTTCATTAACACTTGCAACGCTTTTCAACCTGAGTGGATTGGACTGTAGTTTCAGCTGTGTAACGTGATTTATTATTTGACAGGATTATTAAAATAATTATAATGATAATAATTAATTATAATATTTGTGTGGTACCACCACCACGTGGCGAATAGCACCACCCCATTTTTACCCGTGGGTGTCGTAGAAGGCGACAGAGGGATATTGATCAGAGGACGGGCAGCGTCCTTCTGAGTACCATAACGATGATAACACCTACTGCGATCTCCAACATGCAGAGACTAAAAGGTAATTTTATTATTAGGTACCCTCTTTTTTCCAGTGGGAATTTATAATCTGTGTCGCGGGAATGCTTCCTCTGCGCTTCCTCGAGCCAGCACCGCGCAAATATAAGCTTCTGTAACCTGCCCGAGTGTAATTTATCTCCACTAATTAGTTGTCCTGGTCGACCGACATCCTAATACGAGGTCACCACGTGACAAATCTCTGTTTGGGGAGAACGGACGATAAAGTCGGCTTCCTACCCATTAAAACCCAGGTTTCTCCTACAACCATAAGTCGGGAGACCCGTATCATGTATTTGATCCATGATCCTCACCCAACTGGTATTGGCCTGCCAGCTGGCGGCCATACTATCTTCTTGAAATGCGTAAATCTTGCGATGGCGCAACGCTATTTCAGGCCTGGATTAGTTTCGTTGACGGATTCCATGAATCTGTCGCCTGCAGGTCACTCTTATGGAATTCACAGATTGTCAGTGGTGGATTCACACATAACTCAAGTATAGGCTTTTAAATTTTTGCCGACCTTACCTCTAATATTGTTAGCTCCTAGATTATTTTTACAACCGAACAGTTTGGTAATGGAAAGAGTTTAAAATATATTTTCCCAAAATTTGCTTACCTCTTATCTACTTATAAAAAGTGTGGGCAGAGGCCTATTAATGATTGGGGGCTACGAACAAGGTGCTTACCAGAGATAATAAAGGTCTGCAGTACCGTTTAATGTATAATTAAAAGGAAGAAGGCAAAGTCATCGGAAAGATATCTTACGGACTTCTTTAATAAGTACCCTAATTTCCATTTACTTTGCTCTTGCCCAGTCAGTAATGGGATACTTCACTACGTTATGGAGAGGGGCGCATAAGTCAGCGATGTTGTGGATCGAAAGAGCGTAGAGAGCAGTTTTGAAAGTCCTCGCAAATAAACCGTTCCGTTATCCCACAACGTCATTCTACTCTCTTTGCCAGAACCCAACTGTGAGACAGTTTCACACGTATCCCTTTGCTAGGAGACGGGCGTTGGCAGCTGCGCCACAGTGTTTAACTTTTGCAGCTGCCATCGTTTATATAAAGTCAAAGTCAAAGTCAAATCATTTATTTCAATTAGACCATTAAAAAGGCACTTTTGAACGTCATAATAAAAAAATATAAAGTTGATTCTAGTTGCCCATTCCAAAAGGTAGCTTCGTATGGAGAAGAATGGGCAAGAAACTCCATACTCACTCTTTTAAAAAAAAATGTGTAACTACAATATTTTGCATTTACAGTTACTTAAAGGTGCGTACGGATTAGAGGCAGCCTCTCCTGAGGCACGCATGGCTCGCCCTGTTGCCTCAAGTGCGTACGCGCCTCTGCCCGAGGCGTGCCTTCACGAGCCGTGCGTGCGAGGCTGCGCACCCCGAGGCTGCCTTTAATCCGTACGCACCTTAATATTGTATTTGTTTTGTTTTTGCTTCAAACAATTTTTATTTTTACTTTTTTTTTACTACCAGACATCAGAAATCCGTCTGAAACCGGTTAAAAGGAAAATAATCGGTTCCCAAATTTTTCGCCCATAAAAGCCCTAGGCTCAAGTCTACTCAGTCTACTGGTAGATACGCCACTGCAGATTATTCAGTTCCCTCCAGAGTATAGTCTACTACAGAAAGAGAAGTGGTTTAATCTCGCTCTTGAAGGTGCAACTGAATTGTTTCCGATAGAAATCGATCGATTTGCATACCATGGACATTAATAGGTACTCCATTTATTACAAAAAAAAATTGCTTTTACACACATTTTGACCTTGTTTGTATGCATTGAGCTGATTTTTATACGTATTGAAAAATGTATACCCTAGAGGGCCTAGAATCATGTATTCCGTGGTCACAGTTTGCGCGTCCCTTCCACTGTGTATCTTACCTTAACCTTTTGATCGCCATGACAAAAAAGCAAATACGTGATTTAGGCGTTAAGCTACGAGTTACTACTCTATGGAATTACGTACTGTCATGTAGTCAAGAGCGTCGCCAGGACTCGCCAGCTGATAGCCTAGGGGGGGGGGGGGGGGGGGCAAGTTGATATGTGGTGGATAGGAAAAGTATGAATTTTCAATACAGTCAAAGGCACATGAAGCTTTTCGAATCTCTAGGGGGTGGGGGGAAGCTGCCCCTACCTACCCCCCTTGGCGACGCCCTTGCATGTAGTCGAACCGTTGCGTGCTGGGTATATTTTCGTTTGTCTACATGACTGTAGCAGTAAAAGGTTAATCAAACAAATATCAGGATTCCTCTCGAGGGCATGTAACTTACCTTTTTTTCTAATCTCTCCTTCCTTCTTTTTCTTTTTAAGCTCATCATCCACATCTCCTGTAAGAGCTGCTCCACATTCTCACTCCGAGATTGTGTTGGGAAATGATATGGAACTACTATCTGAAATAGGACACATAAAAAGTTAAATAACCTATACACACGAAACTTGAACTGAGGAGCTCGTGGCTAAGTAAAAGACGCACAGATCAATCGGTCAAAGGTTAAACTACGCTTGCCGCGGTCGGTTTGTGAATAGGTGACCATCCATTTTCATACCGAGTTCCCTCCGTGCCTCGGAAAACACGTGAAGCCGTTGGGTCCCGGTTGTCATTCGTAGATCTTTGGTAGTCGTTAGGGGTAATCAGAAGCCAGAATGTCTGACAACCAGTCTTACCAAGAGGTATCATGTTACCCAGTAACTGGGTTGTGGAGGTCCGATAGGCAGTCGCTCCATGTAAAGCACTGGTATTCAGCTGCATCCGGTTAGACTGGAAGCTGACCCCAACATAGTTGGGATAAGGCTAGGCAGATGATGACAAACGAAACTTAAACAGACCTGTAGTCACAGATGCTAAAATCCATTAATCAACTAGAATATAACTGATAATCTTCAAACGGCTAAATAGATTTTCTTGAATCTTAGCTAACAACAGCTTTGATCAAGACACCTTTCACACAAAAAAATGCTGAATCACAACAATAATAAATTAGGAAAGAGATAGGTCGTGTAGGTGACTTCAGAAAACCCTTTACTGGCGATGGGCAGGTAACGTCCGCCTTATAGCAGACATCAGAAATTATTTATATTCTCCTAATCGAATTTCTCAATGGAGTCTAGACAGAAAAGACTCAGAAGCACTCTTTCTTCATTCACTCTCATAGTCCTGTGGGCGGCATCCTGACAAGACCAGGGAGAGATCAGGCGTAGGACCAAAGGCTTTATGTGCTTTCTCAGGCACGGGGGTCTCACACCACCAACTTCTAAACTCCGAGTTCTTAAACCTAATAACAGTTTACTAGGGGCCCTAGCCAAATTACCCAACGTCATCGCAACGATATGTCACGTGATCGATTGCAGAAAGAGATACGATACGAAACGTTTGTAACTTGGCTAGGCTTACTGATCTGAGAATAGGCTATATGACACCATTAATTGACATACATTTTATGAACTGTCTAAACACGACCCCCCCCCCCCCCCCTCATAGATTTTGAATGGCAATTTATTAATACTTATGGCATCACTTGTAGGTAGTCATTTGCCACCTCAATTGACTATAACTATTTATCAATTACAAATTAAAAAAAAATCTAATATAACAGAAAATTTAAAATTTGTCATCATCATCATCAGCCAAAAGACGTTTACAGCTGTTGAATATAGGAAAGCCACAACGAGTAGCAATTTGTCACTTGCATCCGCTGGCCTGCCCATTGCTACTTCAACTTGCATATTCTGAGAGCTATATCGGTATCGGTGATCTTAGTTCTTAGGCAAATTTCCTCGTTCCAGATTCTATCGCACAAAGAAACTCCGAGCATAGCTCTCCGCATGGCTCGCTGCGTGACTCTGAGCTTCTCTAAGAGGCCCGCAGTTAACTACCACGTTACTGTGCCATGTCATCACTGGTAACACACAACGGTTATAAACCCTCGTCTTTAGGCACTGTGGAATTTTGGACGAAAAGATCATATCTCGTAGTTTCCCGAACGCTGCCCGTCCGAGTTGGAATCTTCGGGCGACCTCTTAAAATGAGGAATTCTTTAATTGAAAATTAATCCGGCTAAAATTAAGTGTTTTTTTTAGAGAAGTTCCGTCTTAGTATATTATTGGTCTCACTCTACCCAAATAAACACCTAACCCCGAGCACAGAATACTTAATAGTATGCCCCGAGCTAAGCAGCTCAACGAGACTAACGGGGAAGTGAACTTTGACAGTAGACCTGAGCTGTTAGCGTTAACGCTAACGGAAAAGGGATTTTGTCTACAGGCCCTGGCGTACTTACCTGTATGTCTTCAGGAACCATATGATAGCATGTTAACGCCGGATTGACGTAAATGTAGTCATTGACTATAATGTGGACCAATTCATCGCGCAGTTCGTACATTCTGAAACCCAAGAGAAATTGTTGAATTGTTGTTGCTGTTGGAATTGTTGATTGTTGTTGAATTGTTATCGTTGTTGGAATTGTTGTTTGTTGTTATTCTTGTTGTAGAAGTGTTGTGTAATTGTTGGTCTATATCTGATTAAAATTGAGCTTACTTCTATTGCTCATCATCGTCATCAATATCATCATCAGCCGTTACTGCATTTACATAAAGCAATGTTAGTAGAATTAAAATGTATTATCTATACTAATCCTAACGCTGTTCTTATCCAGTGATTCTGACTTTAACATGAGAGTACCTAAATGGATGTAATTGGGTCATACTAGGTTTTCATCATTATCATCAGCCGAAAGACGTCCCTTATTGAACAAAAGCCTCCCCCATAGAATGCCACAACTGACGGCAACTTGCCGCTTGCATCTACCGGTTACCCACGACTCGGATATCTATGCCCGCGATCTTAACAATGTCGTCGGTCCATTAGTCGGGCCGGGTCGGGTCGGGTCGGTCGACCCACGTCCACGTCTTCACGTCCTGCCTTCACCTTCCTGACTGGCCGGTTTGCACCTGCTGTCGTCTTCCTGAATCTTCCATCATCAACCCATCTACACCCATTACTACTACCTACACCTACCTTCACCTTCCTACACAACTCATTCATCATCCATTATATATATAATTCTACATTTTGTATCAGATTTTATTGTAAATATACTTGTACCTCTATTACCTTAACCTATTCTTTTATTTATCTGCCGCTTCACGACACCATCTGGTGGAAGGCCTACCAACGCTGTGTGTTCTGGTTCGTGATCGCCACTCAAGAACCAATGTTCCCAATTTTTGCCCGCAGTGAAAGAATTATTGTTATTGGAGTAATTAGAGTAGTTCTAGAAATTACTTTTTTTTACCAATTATAGGCATACGTTTGACCACTATCTCATCTGATGGGAAGCGATGATGCGGTCTAAGATGGAGCACGCTTGCCTAGAAGTAACCTATTCACTATTGACTTAAAGACTCCCAGGTAGTAGCTATCAGGAAACACAGACACAGGCAGGGAATTCCACTCCTTAGCAGTACTGTGGCAGTACGCACAATGAATGTGTTCCCAAAACGTTCGTGCGTGTGGGTGGGATGTCCACCATGTACCGGTGGCGCATCGCCGTACGTCTTGTGGTCCGATGATGAAACGGGCTCGGCGGAATTAAATTATGCAATTCCGTCACACACTCCCCAAAATGCAACCGATAGAAAACCGACACGCCAGCAACTCGGCGTCGATGCTCGAGACTTTGGAGCTTCGATTCGACAAGCCTATCATTGCCGATGATCCTCCTTACCTCGAGCAAACAAACATTTTTACCTCTTTAATGACAATCAAATGTTTATTTTGCACTTCGTGCACCCACCTTTTCATTATCACAGTGATTATCTCCAGTATGTATGGCGCCCTCTGCAGTTGAACATTGTTCAGATAAGAGTCATACATCTTGTTGATAAGGGCGCAGTATTTAGCGTAGCTCTTGCCTATTACATCGGGAGGTACGGAGCGCCCAATTAAACGCAACCCTTTTCTCGCTGCTATCTGAAAAAAAAAAACGAATAAATACGTGTCGGGCGCATGCACAACGTAGGGTTCCGTTTATTTATTTATTTATTTATACTTCATGCACAAAGGTACAATGGCGGACTTAATGCCTTAGGCATTCTCTACCAGTCAACCAAGGGTGGTGAAGAGATAATATGGCAGGTGCATTACAAAAAGTAATATTTAAAAAAGTTAAACAAAAAATAAATAAATATATAAACTACACATACATAATTATATCTTGGAATACATATACACCGAAGTAAATATATATATACCTATATTATATATATATATATATATTATATTAATAAACGAAAAGAGTTTATGAGACAACTCTGCTCATTTGTGCTGAAAATAAATTCGCAATTTCTGCTTAAATGCATACAGACTGGTGGCCGTCCTGATATCGAGAGGAAGCGCATTCCAGAGAAGAATGACCTGGATATGAAAGGATGAATGAACAAAATCAGAAGTATGAGAAGGGCAAAGTAAGAGAAGGTTATTAGAAGACCGCAGGTTCTTAGCATGTGAGGAACATAGATATATTATTGAAAGTGTGACACTAGATAAGAAGGAGGGGAGAGAGAGTTGAGCAGGGAGAACAATGTTGTCAATGCACGCATACTTCTTCTTTGGCGAATGGGCAACCATTTTAACTCAGACCTGTAGCTTGACACATGGTCATATTTCCTCAAGTTAAAGATAAACCTGATGCAGTTATTGAGGACCCTATCCAGCTTATCCAGCAAAACCGCGTTCAAGTCAAAGTAGCACACGTCACCATAGTCGATTATAGGGAAAATTAAAGTCTGCACAAGCATAGTTTTCGTCTTTGCAGGCAAAAATTCCTCAGACGATACAAGGATCGCAAAGTTCCGTTGGCTCTTTGACTGACACTAGAAACCTGGGTCTGCCAACCAAGTGTCGAGTCAAGATGCAAACCGAGATCTTTTACGCTAGGGCTAATGGGGATGACGGTACTATTAAAAATAACCGGAGGAGGAGCCGTTGTTGCCATTCAACGCATTTGCGTGCTTGCGACACGCAGTATTTCGGCTAAAGTAAAGCCGGATGCGTTTTTGCGATAATGCGATTTCTCATCCGATTCCTCGTACTTCTATTTCGTCGTTATTATCGCAGCAGTCTGTAATTTCGTAGCCTTCAGTACAAATTGTACTGAAAACAAATATTTCAATAACGCAACCAATATTACCGCAAAAACGCACCTGGGGGCCTTAATTGTATCGTCCCGGTTCTATTGCGGTCCGCCGCATGTCTTCGTCAGCCTCAGATTATCAAACAAAAGACAGATAGACCGTGCGGAACACTGCGAGTGAAGCCACAAAATCAAATACAAATTCAATAACGAATACTTACAATCTCGTGATTGTATTCGCTTTTGAATTTTTATTTCTATTAGTATTTGTTTTTTTAACAATGCTTCGCTTCGTGCTGTAGTGACTCATGTCAGTACAGCGCGAGGCGAATTGTAGGTATTCATTTTTGAATTTGTATTTGCTTTTGTGACTTCACTCTCAGTGTTCCACACGGTCTATCTGGCTTTTGTTTCATAATCTCGACAGCAATTACTTTATAACAATGAATGTGCGGCCCGCCACAGCTCCAAGATAACCGGAGCGGGCCGCAAGTCAGTGCGTTGATATCATGCGGTTTCATATAAAAATTGAAATGCGGCCTGACCGCAATGCCCGCATGAGCCGCATTTGCGTTGTAGGTCTTACTCTTATGCGCACACAGGTTTGTTACATTTTATAATAGTCGACCACCTTGGTCGACCATTAAGCCCGTCACATACGAAGCTATAATATATATTATAGTTAGCCACCACACCACACACGGTAGCTATAATATAATAATATATTTTCGCCCTTATTACGTCTGCGATCATTGTTTGTTTCACATTTTTGAAATTTATATTAATATACCTTGCTATATCTGTCCACATATTTTGGTGACGTAGTAAAAATATATATTATAGCTGATCGCAATATGCCTTGATTATAGCTACGTCTGTGACAGGCTTTACTCGTAATCTTGTAAAGCCTATTAGTTGTGAGTAGTTTTCCTTTGCACTATTGTTTTATTATTCTTTAAGGCAAGAGTGAATAGGTTACTTCTAGGCAAGCGTGCTCCATCTTAGACCGCATCATCGCTTCCCATCAGGTGAGATAGTGGTCTAACGTATGCCTATCAATAGATAAAAAAAAACAAAAAAAAAAAACTATATATATACTACCATGAATTGTTTCACATTATAATCCAAAAGCAATCATTTAGTGGGCATGGATGGGGGGGGGGGGGGGGGGAAAGTAGCACTTTAAAGCTTAATATTTTACAAACGGGAGATCCGTTCGATCCGTAATTCGAAAAATTGTTTTGAAAAACCTGTTAACAAACAAAATATTTTTGAAAGACCTATTTGACGACACGACAATATCGGGTAGGCGAGAAAAAATACTCCCACGGGATGTGCCCAGAAGGCACATTAAAAAAAAAACTAGATTTTATTTTACCACTTTGTTTGCGTGACTGATGTTTATATCCCTTCATCTGTACAAATGAGTCCGGCGTCTATTGTTTTACTATTGTGTCTGCTAATTAGTTAGTTGAGCTGCAGCTCAACTGACTTATCTATGATAAATCTCTGGCTTTGAGTGCATATAAGTATTCACCGCTCCACCGACAGGCCTTGATCAAAGACCCGCTGTTCCTCAGCGGGTCGTACGACCATATAATGGCCGCACCCACTCTCGAGTGCACCCACGTGCATGGAATACTGCGCCGTCAACTCGGTCCTAAGTCCTAACTGGGCCTGTAGACAAAATCCCTTTTCTGTTAGTGTCAACGCCAACGGAAAAATCAAATTGTATGCAGTTGACATATTTGCATCACGTGATCTTTTAAGCAAACGTCCATTCAATACAATTTGATTTTTCCGTAGTCGTTAACGCTAACAGAATGGTAGGGTTAGATCTAGAACACGGAAACACGAGTTGGGGGATAAAAAGTGATGAAGTTGGTATGGGTTGGGTCCCAATTATAACACTAGTACTTTCATTAAAGGAAACCGCGTAGTTTTCGAGAAATTAATAAAATAAGTTACTAACCTCAAACACATCATACCACGTAAAAAGCGAAAAGGGAACGTACATCATACCACGTAAAAAGCGAAAAGGGATCGTTAAAATGGGCGATTAACAACCAAATCTGTCAAAATATACTTTTTTGTGGTGTAAAATATCGTGTAAAATTGGTAAAATAAAACGTAAAAAAAATTACATTTGTGTGTGTCAAACTTTTTGGACAGAAGAAAAACTTAGGTATAGGTCGACATCGGGGGCACCCCGAGGTTCGGTTAGTTAGGTTCCTTTAAACCCTGCTTACAGAAATACTACTCCGTCGACTTGATGGCGGCCGTCTTTGTGCCAATTTTCGTACTCGTTGCCGACAGTCGACGCCTTTTAGGCAACTTTACCTAGTGTTTGAGGTTAGGTTACAAAATATTTTTTCCTTTCATGGGAGTGATACCAGGGGTTCGGGAGGTCCCATCCCCCACTCCCAATTCATGTTTCCACATACTAGATTTTAACCGAAAAGTATTTTGTCAACAGGCCCTGATCGGGAGAAGGACGCCCCTAGTCCGCCGTCCGCAGGCCACATCTCATGGAGGTCGCAGATCGTTTTACACCCTTCTCGGGCGCTCGGTAAGTGGATGCAGCTTCTCTCTCTCCCGCTCGGCCGCCTCCTTTGCAGACATGACATCCTCGCAAGAGGGGCCAACAACGTCCCATGCGCTCCCACTCTCGACCAACGATTAACCTTTTAGCTGCTTACGTCGGAATAATGCGACAAATATTTTTGTGTCTATTACGCCAGCGTCGTATAGCTCGTTAGTAGTTTGTTTTTTTTATTTAATTACGCTGTATTCTATCAAGAAGATGTTTTATTAGGTAAATAGTTAATTAAGTAATCATTTACAATTTAATACACTTTAGTCTCTTAAAATATTGTCCGGAGTTAGATGAACTGGATGATGCGCTGGAGGCACGACAACAGGGCCTCAAGTCTGCTATTACAATTAAAGTGTCAGAATGGTCTATCATTGATTTCATAATTGTTGATTTTGACAACTTTGGTAATCTACTAATATAATGGCCTCATTATGACTTTCCAATGGTCAACCACTGACACGCCGTTGAAAGAAATGATATAGAATGGTTATCTCGTACAAAATGACAATTTATTGACTGACTTAGGCGGTAATCTGCTACAATTTTGGCAGTTCCTTTGATCAGTGCTTAGAACGTCATTGTGCAGTCATTGCTTTTAATTCGACCCACCAATGATCGACCATTATGAATTTAGCAGATTACGAACTTTTAGCAAAATGACAATTGGATCGTGTTGGAATGACGAAATTATAAAAATAGCAGACTTGGCCCCCTGATATGAAGTCGGGCGGTTAAAAGGTTAAACGACCGCTGTGGGATAACTATTAGCCTGTGGAATAGGTCCAGTCCAATTCTTCTATTTTAAACACTCACTTGTACTTCTGCGTCGGCTTTCACAGTATCTTGTGCCTCCTGTAGCATTTCCAACCATTTATTTTTTACGTCTATATAAGTTGCCAACCTCCCTGGTGGTTTTAAACAACTAGCCATTTTGATTTAATTCCTTGTGATAAATGATGAAGGGAAAGAATTTAATTGGACTGTTCGAATACTGAGGGTCTAACCGTAACTGAAAGAAATAAAGAAAATGTTTTTATTCAGCAGTTCAGCACTGACCTAGACACACGACAATATTTTAAATAAAGAACCTCGTTGGAAATTGCCGTCATTTAACCATACAGACATTTCAATCAAAGTCAAGATCAAGTCAAACCATATAGTTCAATTGAACTGAGGAATTGGACAAGGAATCAGTTAGCCAGCAAATAGTAGCTAGTTAACCTTCCCAAAACGTTGGTAGGTTTCTATGGAAAAGAGAAATTCGAAAGGTTGGGGAGTATCTACCCCCCCAAATCTTCTCTTTTCGGTATTTCTCCTGTAAGTAAGGAGTAGTCTGATTTTTTTATTTTTTTTTATTCTATATTTATTTAAAGGCTTTCACCTTTCAAAGGTATGTCCGCCTCATCATACCCTAATTTAATTATCTTATTACACTTATAGTATTTTTAATTTGTACATTATTGGGTAAGCGAAGGGGATAGTGATGCAGCAACCATTTCGTATACCAGTTTCGCTTCTCCCGCACTAGGTACAGATAATATTGTAATGAAAGCCTCAACATCATGCATATTGATGTTTAATTCCTGCATCACTAACTCTCTCTCTCTCCTGTTCTTTTCACATTCCATTAGCAAATGTTGAACATCTTCGATTTTGTTACACACTTGGCAATTAGGGGAATCGACCTTTTTCATTAGCTATCCAAATTTCCTAGATGGAAAATGACCAGATCGCAATCTATGTGCCATAACAAAAAAAAAACAAAAAAAAATGTATTTGTGTATGTATATCAGCTGTCTGCCCATAGTACAGGGTCTCCCTAGTTTGGGGTCAGATGGCCGTGTGTGAAAATGTCCCCCCCCCCCCCCCCCATAGCTACATACGACCTCTTCAAAGGACTTTCAGCAAACCAAGGGATTCGAGGAGGCTTACTTTGTATGATCTTATACCATATGCCTTTTTCTTCAGACCGAGTAGTCTGATTTGCCGGTTAGCTTCCTTTACATAATTAGAATACTACAGTTTGCCCGCGAATTCGACCACGTCAGTTTTTACGGATTTCTATTTTTTTATAATAAAATATAGGGTAGCTTCATAATAGCGAAATAATCTAATAATATTCTAAACTTACGTGTCGTGCTATCAATATTTGAAATATTTTAAGTAGTATCTTACACACTACAGATTTCTCATTTGAACACCAAGAATTTGAATTTAATTACAAACTGTTTAATTTATAATTTGGTTTAAATACATTATTTTGATCTACAATAATTTTGATGTCAAAGTAATCATATTTCTGACAGTTATTTTGATTTTCAGATCAATTTACTTATATCTATGGCCATACCTACGAAAAAAAACTGAAGCTTTGTGACACAAACGGCTGCTAAATAATACGCGCTTTGATACGTTTGATATGTACGATTTTAACCTTATTTCAAACGGTCTCGAACCAAGCGCTTTGATTCGCATTTATTGTGCGCACTGCCAGACTGTTGAATTCATTGTGAACCTCTCTGTTCCCTGATAAATATAATCTGGGTATCTTCAAGGCACAAGTGAACCAGTTTATCCTAGGCTAGCGTGCTCCACCTTATGCCGCAACATCATTCAGGTGAGTAGCGAAAGCCTACTAGAATACCTATTTAAAAAAAAAGAAAATGCGGATATGGCGGAAGAAGAGCAGAAAGTAAAGCATCTTCATAAGTATTTTTCTATTTTTTTACTACATTGTTTCTTCTTCTTCTCACGTGATAAGATACGAAGGATACCCTCTTTTTCAATCTATCATGGGCATGGATGGACAAAGTACCTCGAAAGCGGTATCGGTCGCAGCAGAAAGTCTTGGCTACGGAACTCACGAGAATGGACTGGTATCTCGAGCGCCGTGTAACTATTCCACCATGCGAAAAAAATGGAATAGTATGCAGAGCTGATTGTCAAACTTCGTATACCCTGTTCATTGGGTTATTGGTTTTTGACAGCTGCCTAATAATGTAATTATTCCCGTTTTTCGTAAGTTAACTTTAAAATGTGTTATAAAATAAATATATAAGCTGCCTTATCTTGTTGGATTATCTTTTTTATAACCTGTTACAGACATTATAATACAGGTATGATAAGATAAGATAAGATAAGTCTTTATTTGCCTTAAACATGGTATGATGGTGTTACAGTCTGGTTTAAAAACAATGTCCACATGTTGTGTGTTTTTACAAAAAACATAAATATTGTTCACTAGTTGCAGCTGTCAAAAAACGATTAAACCAGTGGACAGCGTGTAGTTCGAAGATGCACTAGAAGAAGATAGTTCTTTATGACGAAGCTGGCCTCAGGATATCAGCTGTGCCATCATGTCTTATGCAACCGCTAAGCAGCTAAGATTTAAGTGTATTCCGGCTTAAAGGGTGTGGGTACCGGAGTTTTATTGGACCACCATGCCCCGCCTCCTGTCATGTCTTCTGTGTCCCAAAACATGCGATCAGGGTGAATTATGCGCTGCCACCGACGATGCCGTGGAAGTGGATAAGTTTTGGACCAAACAAATACAAAAGACTGTCGTGCCCGCGATACCAAGAAGAACATTTGGACATTTTAGCTTTGTCTCTGGGTTACCAATGCAACTGCGCCTTGAGGCCCTGGAGCGGGCGTTGTCAGTAGAGATTGGTCAACTCTTAACTGCCATAGCTTTTATCTTGATTCGTTTTTCATGTTTGGGATTGCAAGATTAGGAACCTTTATTGATTTCACATATAGAAGCCACATGAATAATCTTCTTTTCCCTGCCCTTATCCCATGTTACTTGGGGTCGGCGCAACATGTTTTCTTCTTCCATTCCGTCCTGTCCAACGTCATGCTTTCCCTGACTCCCTTTTCATTCATATCATTCTTCACACAATCCACCCATCTTTTCTTTAGCCATCCTCTCCCTCTCCATCCATCCAAATTAATATTCATAGCTCTTTTGGTCACACGAGTTTCGTCTCTTCTCTTCGGGTACACTACATAAATACGAAAAACTTTATTCCGAAAGTCAGAAATACGAATTTCAAAATACCGATTTTCATAACTCCGAATAGTTCAAAATTCCTAATATGGCAACTCCGATTTATCATTCATCCTATTTTTATAATACTAAAATTTCAAAATTCCGAACGTTTATAATTACTATTCTCAAAATACCGAGTTTCAAAAGATCGAATAACAAAAAGTCCGACATAATGAAAATTCCGAACATCAAAAATACGAATTCCGATTATTAAAATTCCGATTATCTTTATCGTTATCGTGCAATCGTTTATCGTGCAAGCAAGCAAGCATGCAGCATGCAAGAAAGCAAGCATGCATCATGCAAGCGAGCATGCAAGCGAACATGCAACATGCAGCAGGCATGGTTTCTGTCACGGCTACGGCGTTGGGGGGCTCCGGCGGTACCACGCGAGCTTATCGTCGCAGATGGTATTCACGCTCACCACCTGCTCCTCAGCTCGCTGGCCGCCTCGCCCCTCCACGCCTACGCGAATTTAAATTACACTCTAGGGGTAGGGCAGACAAGACTACGTGGAGTCGGTTTCACAGCAATTCGTTTCTGTCATTAACTTTTGTAGCACAACATATTGACTTTTTAAGATTATTTTTGTTATTGTCTTTCTTTTTATACCTATATATTTTTGTTGAAATAAATTCCATAGAAAAATACACCGAATAAACAATATTTGTTAAAAAATATTTCTACTGTTTGATAACTTTGTTAAACAAAAAAATTTCATTAAAAATTCTTTAAATTGTGTTTCTGTGAAATATGTTTCATTCAAGTAAATAGTCTTTGAAACAATAATACCTAGTCGAAATAAAAATACAAGAACCAAATATTATATGAAACATTTTCTGGGAAACGAAATTCTATGAAATTTCTGTCTGCGAAACAAGGGGACACCATTTTGAATATATATTCGTAGCTGAATTGAATCAGAATCCTAATTTTAACAGTTTATTCGAAATATTGAAATTCGGAATTTCGTTTTTCGGACCGAGAACTCATTGAGCATTTGATTCTTCGAACATATGAAAATCGGAAAACAAACAAATCGGATTTACGACATTCGGTAAAATAACTTTCGTGATTTTAAATAATAGAGATTATAATTTTTAGGTATTATGAAATTCGGACTTTTGAAAATCGGAATACCGAAATTCGGAATAAAATATTTCGGAATATTTCGGTGTTCCCCTTCTCTTCACATGCCCACACCAAGACAAACGATTCCCTTTTAACTTTTCTGTCACTGGCGCCACTTTCAAGCTTCCTCTAATATACTCATTTCTCACCTTATCCATTCTTGTAACGTGGAGTTACATCCACCTCAACATTCTCATCTCCGCTACGTGCAATCTTTTTTCATCCATCTTCTTTACGGCCCAACATTCCGATCCATACAATACGACAGGTCTTATCACGGACTTGTAGATTTTCCCCTTTAACTTGAGGGGCGTCCGTGGGTCACAGTTGTTCCAGTGACCTGTCGCCATTTCATCCATCCTGCGTTGATCCGGTGCGTTACGTCTCGGTCTACATCGCCATCCCCTTGGACCAGAACCAGTATTTTGTAAAAACTTGCCATGACAAAAAAGAAAAATATTTGTCCACGGCGCCGAGCTACGAATGATTACTGTATGTGACTGTATGTGACTGTATGGAATTACGTTTCTATACATAATGAATTACTTTTCTATACATAATTCCATAGAGTAGTAATTTGACTGTCCATGTCTGTCATGTAGTCGTGACCATGGTGTGCTGGGCACATTTTGGTTTGTCATCTATACATGACCGTGGTGGTCAAAAGGTACTTTGGAGTGTCCGTGGAGTTTCTTGCTCGTTCTTCTTCATAGAGAACTACCCTACGTTTTAGAACGAACAACTAGCTTCAACTTTCTGACTACCTAACTAATTGACACTTTGACAATTCAAAAGTGCCTATAAATGGTTTAATTGAATTAACCGGTATATGGTGGACATCCCACCCACACGCACGAATGTTTTGGGAACACATTGTGCGTACTGCTAACCTGCTAAGGAGTGGAATTCCCTGCCTGAGTACTGGTTCCTGATAGCTACATAAGTCAAGAGTGAATAGGTTACTTCTAGGCAAGCGTGCTCCATCTTAGACCGCATCATCGCTTCCCATCAGGTGAGATTGTGGTCAAACGTATGCCTATCAATAGATTAAAAAAAAAATGCTGATCAAGTATTTCTTTAAAAGATAGTGTACCTAAATTATCCTGTTCTCGTGTGTGTTTTACTTAATTAGGTATACCTACATTCACATACACACAGAAACAACCAGACTCAACTGTTTGTAAGTCATATAACTTTTTATTCTGTGCGGGAATCGAAACCGCAACACATAACGCATGAGCCAGTCGCTCAGCCACTGCGGTTACCGCGGTTTCTTATGGCGGGAAGGTCTGCAGTTACAGGGTAATATTACAGGCAATAAAAACAGGCCACAATTTGAAGATAAATGAAACGAATGAATTTAGTCAACTATTATAAGTTTTAATTTATTCGTATTTTTTATATTATACAATAAATCACAATATTTTGCTATGTTTAAGCCAAACGATAATTATACAGTGTTCTTACATAGTAATACTTAAAATTAATAAAAATATAAACAATTTTGAGCAATTTAAATTTCGTAAAAGTATTTTTTGATGAAAAGTTCAATATATTTTTGGATGAATATAAATAAAAATATATTGTAACGGTTCTTTGGTTTCAAACAGGTATAGAGGCAGAGATAATATAAGTAAAAAATATAAATAAAAGGAAGAAATAAATTAAATTATCACTTCTTTTTCAAATATTTCTTCACATAATTATTATTATTAGGCTTTGATTTTTAAAAGTAAATTAAAAACAATATTTTTAGAAGAACAATATTTACCAATAACTTAAAAAAACAAGTATTTATTTGATCCTTTTTTGTGTGTTTTAAAGCCGGTGTTGCGAACGAAAAATTAATGTGACAAATTTTATTGCCAATCACGCAGTAGTTGCTGTGACTAACTTGACTATATTTAACTCGCCAACCAAACGTAGCTAGTGTTGGGTAGCACGCTTTTAAAATGAGGATCGTGATAGCCACTCTTTTAATTAAGTTTGCTAGCACACTGTGCTACCACGAATGAGGCGAGGCTGTGTTGGCTTGTGAGTGTGTAAGTATACAGGTGTGGTATAGTGGCGATGTTGACGACATCACAATACACGGTACACCCAGACTTACTTCGGCGACTATTCGGTAACGACTCTACATTTTACTCATTACTCATGGGCATGGGGCATAAGTCCTAAGTCGTTCTTTTAAACGAACGTAAGTAAACGGTAACCCGTAGTATTATCGTAGACATACACAGCACATGAAGTACAATACGGTCAACGTATCTTGGCGCGTCTGAAGTTAGCTGTTTGGCTGCGCAATGGAACTTTTAGGAACGAAATTGTCTACTGCGCAGCTAATCGGCTAACTTCAGACGCGCCAAGATACGTTGACCGTACTGTACATAAAACAAGGGCTCAACTAAAACTCAAAATACTCGTTTTAGTATTCAGTGGTCGTGCTGTGTAGATAATCTGTGGTGTGTTACTGCTAGGTGCTAGCACAGCAAAATAGAAAGAGTGTACGACTCTTTTTATCGAAGTGAGAAGCTAAAAGTGTGCTAGCACATGTGCTGAGTACCCAACACTAATCGTAGCAGCTTGCCCCTGCTTGACAGTTTGTCACATTAATTTTACGTTTGAAAAACCGGGGATAGGGTGAGGGCAAACGAACGTAATGTTGAGTCGCCTAATTTAGATTCAATTGAAACTGTCAATGCATTATAAGTATGAAAACGAAAGCAGCGCAAATAAAGCGACTACGTTTGTTACTATACAACATTACGGTCGTTAACCTTATCCTTATTGCTACTAATGGAAGTTAGGCACTACATAGCAATTTCATTTTTTATTGATATCCATTGCAGTTCAAATAACCTATTCATAATAATTGAACTAAAAGAAAATAGGTATACAAATGGAAGTAAAGTATAATTTTCCTACTAAAAATATATCTATAATTTTATCCTAATTAAAACATCCACAAACAGTCAAATTAATACATGTATTGTGCAATAAATATATTTATATTTAACATTTATTTATATAATCACTTAGATACCTATAACTTATTGGTGTATGTTTGGAAGCTGTGATACAAAAGCAAGGCTAATTGGGTCTTATATTAAAATACTATTAATAAAATAATACTACTCTTTAACGTATTTTTACTCTATTGGGGGAAACTAAGAAAGTTTACTCTTAGCAATTTATACCTTATTACAATGATATAAGAGTCGCATGATACGCATTTCTGAACTGCAAGAATTTCTACCATTCTTATCTAAGACGAACTATGTATTTATGTTAGGTACAGAGGCCAACACATCAAGCTACTCCAAATCTGTCAAAGGATCATGGCAGGATTTGTACAAAAAAATAAAGATGATGTTTAGAGAAGTTGAAATTCTAATTCTTATACTCTTGGGTACCTAAACAGTATGTTCAGGCATTTACCATATTTTTAAACCCCGCAATAAAAATGAATGTTAAAGGTGAATTATTTAATTTAACGAAAAAATCATTATTTCAGAGCGAAACGGCGACTGACAGTTACAGTGACACTGACAGCGCCATTTCGCAGTTCTTACTCTGAAATTGCTTCGTTTTATGGGAAATAAATTAGTCACAAATATTTTTTTTTTCCACATACTTGTCACATCCTTGTCTGCCAATTTGATAGATCCGTTAATGTCACTTGTCACTTTATTTTTTTTTATAAACACAAAGTGGGCAACGAAATGAAACAAAAAATGTGTTATTTTGATTTCGAAATGTTTTAATTATTCGGGGGTTCAAAAATATGGTAAGTATATAATCTACTCCTGGTAATGTATTCTCCACATTGGAAATATTTTGAACTCTCTTAATGGTTTTTATTTTTCATACAAATGAATGTATGGATCGGGCCATGATTCTTTCTTTGATAGATTTTCAACTTTATTACAAAAGGTTACGGTTCATATTCAATTGGGAGAAAAAATTGAGTTTGGTCAATTGAGTTTGGATGTGCTGTAGATCCATTATTTTCGATAGAAAGCGTTAGTAAAACTCAATACTGCCTATTACTTCTTATTTATTTTGGGGTCGGTTTCCAGTCTAAACGGATGCAGTTAAATTACCAGCGTTTTACATGGAGCGACTGAAGATCGTAATCATGTATGAGCTTGTGTATGGGAATTATGATGGGTTGGCCGCTCTTATAGAAAAAACTGGGCGAAAATTTTAAAAATAGAAAACGTGCGCGAGGCCGACTCGCACTTGATATTAAAAAAAACGGTTATAACATTAGACATTATATTATAACCTTTTTTTTTAATATCGAGAAAAAAATTACGTTTGTTGTATGGGAGCCAAGAAGCTTATAGATAAAAGTGGAGGCAACACTCTAAATACCTAAGTGAAGCCAACTGTGGGCAGACGCTCTCTTTCTGAATGCATACATAAGATAAAGAAAACACATATCACTATCTCGTTCTTATGTATGCATTCAGAAAGAGAGCATCAGCCCACAGTTGGTTTCAAGCTTGGCTCCATTTATACCTATATCTTCATGATGGGAGCCCCCTTTATGATCTCAACTGTCAATTAGGAGACACAATAGTTAAACAATGACAACCGACCAATATTTGGCTTCTGAACAGACGAAAGGAGAATTTATTTTATTCTGTTTTAAGTATTTGTTGTTACAGCGGCAACAGACATATATCATCTGTGAAAATTTTAACTGTCTAGCTATCACGGTTCATGAGATACAGCCTGGTGACAGACAGCCAGACAGACAGACAGACGGACAGTGGAGTCTTAGTAATAGGGTCCCGTGTTTACCCTTTGGGTACGGAACCCTAAAAAGAGTAATTTTGACGTGGATTGGTTTGTTTTGGTAGAAATAAACCCTATATTCATTTACAACTAACAGCGCATCACAAAAGGTAAGTACTACGATTTATCATGAACATGTTTAATAGGTCTAATCTGTTTTAATTTCGTCGATTGTCCATCGAATTTTATATCGACATCAACATCACTTAGCGGATGAGATATGGTCGAACATGAGTCGTTCTTCGAGTCTTCAGGACTCAATGGAGTAACAAAACCACTATCATTCACTTTCCCATCTTTCAAAGGTTGTAAATTCAAAGACATGCTTTTCCTGCTTTGAAAGATACTCAAATCATCTATATAAGATGTCGGATTTAACTTTTCATTCAACTTCTCGTCAAGTTTGCGCAAATTTTCGTCGAAATTATTTTTTAACTGATGCTCGAAAAGTCTTTCTTGTCGAATTTGCTCGTGGGTGCTTGCAAAGAAACCGGAGTTTTTCTTTCCCAGCTCTTTCAACGCGTCTGTAATATTTTCCGATTTATGATTTTCATTTTTCTCTTCCAACGCCTTCAGTTGGTAGTTCTTCATGTTCGCTATCAAACCAGAATGTACTGATTGAGATTTCTTCATCGTAAACTGCTTGCGTTCATGCTCGATATCTCTCGGCGAATCTTCTCGAATTTTCGCGAACAAATTCGGCGAACTCATGCCTGTTTTGAAATTTTTTCTCGGGTCTTCTTGTTCTTCGTTGTTGGATTTTGTGGAGAATATTTTGAAGGACAGTTTCTTGCAGTGGTTTTGTACTATTTTCTTTATTTCTATTGGTAAGTCTTGCTTGTGATGGGCCGAGATGTACCTGCTGAGGAGTGTCAGCTGTTGTTCTAAGGATTTGTTCATTGTTTCTAGTCTTGTTTGGTTCTTCTGATAGTTTGTTATCGCGTCCATTGCTTCCTGTAATAGGAGATGGTTTGGGTTAGCATTCTGTATAGGAGAGAATAGGAGAGATGAAAAGGTTTTCGTCTTTGATTATTATTTTGGGTGTCTGTAACAAAAAGTAAATATGCAGATTCGGTATTTATTCAGTATTTTATTGTTATACGCCGTGTGCAAAAACCCTTACAGCACTTACAACTTAGCAGGTGAACTTTGGGTACAGGTGAGCTCTTAGGGTGTCGTATTTTTTATTGTACATTACAGTATCAAATACTGAACTGAACTTTAGATTGCATGCATATGGATACTGGTCAAAAGTGTCTGATAAAAAAATTAATCTAAACACTCTGGACTAATCTACATCATTGCTATATAGATCACGTACATACGGCATTATTATTTATATGTTCGTAACAGCTTTTACTATCATTACAGGATCTACCCTAATGCGACAGTTAAGACCTTAGCCTAATTAAACTATATACTTACAATACCAACAATTAAAATCACAACATTATTAAATTATTACACCATTATATTATTATATGACTTTATGAAAATTACCTCCTTAAGCTGCGATAGTTATTATATGTATCGCATTCTGAGTAATCTTCTACCTTGATGACTAACCATTTACTGGGCCTTTAATATGACATTAATTATTCTGAAACGGCTATGAATGAATTATTGGTGGTTGGTTATTCTTATCTGAACTCAATATCGGCAAGTGGAAATAAGGTGGTCACTTTTTAGACATACGTATGTTCAGAAAAGACTTATGAAGAGATGCAATAATGATCCCTATCGCTGGGAGGATTTGGCAAGAGATAGACCAGCCTGGAGGCGTTTGGTGCATCAAAACACACATACACACACACATACAGTCTTTCAAGAAAGTACCGATAATTAATAATTTAAAAAGCTTGTCTAAAAAGGGATTCTCTGAATACTTTTTGACGCTAAGTTGGCACAACTGTCCTCTTTACTCACGCAGAGTTCAATCGTTACTGGTCATTCTGTTTGTTCAAAGTGCGCCATTTTGTCAGTTCATGTCAACTGTATTTTGTGATTTTTACTATAAATAGCGAACAAATAATTCGTCTTAAATATTTCATTGCAAATAGAATTTCGTGTGCAGAAGCACTGAAAATGTTACATAAGGCTTAGTAAATCGACTTTATCAAAAACACGTGCGTATGAGTATATATGTATGTATATAATGCATTTAAATGTGGTCGAGATGTGGTGTAAGATTTGCCTCGTTCTGGTCGGTCATTACCAAACATGGTATGTTATATACCAAACATTAAATTATGTATGTATAGTTTATATATTCGTAAGTTTATATCTTTTTAACTTTTTCAATATATTTTTTTTTTCATATGGACCTGCCATGTTATCTCTTCACCACCCTTGGTTGACTGGTAGAGAATGCCTAAGGCATTAAGTCCGCCTTTGTACCTTTGTGCATGAAGTATAAATAAATAAATAAATAAATTAACGTCGTTCACTAAACTAACATCGCTATAATAAAGGAAATGGTGACTGAAATCATCGATTTCGCCTAGGAGAGATAGCTGCTGAAATTTCTGTATCTCAAGAATCAATTCGTACCGTTTTAAACGATTGTTTTGGCATGAAACGCGTGATTGTTGGGTTAGTAGTTGGGTTAGTAGTTGGCCTCAGTGTATTATTATAGAATGGACCTACTTTGAAAGCGATATAAGATATTTGATACATATTTTGTTTTATATTGAATAATTCCCGGTACTTTCTCGACACAGTAGTATAAAGACCAAAGGAATCGCGATCTCGATAATAAGGGAGACAACATTAAAAACAAGCCACCTTCCGATGGTATTAATGGTATTTTGACGAGTCCTCACTGTGCACGTACATTCAGTGCTAAAATAGGATACATAAGCCATATTATACACAAGCTCGTAACTTTTAGAGCAGAAACTGTCACCGTAGCCGATATCGTCATGTGATGTTATTATTCTAAAACTTTAGTAACGATACAAGAGAAATTAAACATCTTTGAATAATCTTACATCAAGTTCCTCTCCCATCCTGTTCTTATCTTCCACCAGCTGCTTGTTATCTTCAGTCAGAGCAGCCAGTCGCGGCATCTCCTCTCGTAATACGGCGTACTCGACCGCGTAGTCGCAGAGTTGACGACTAATGTCTAGCGATAGGACCTGGGAAGAAAAGGATGAAGGTTACTGAAAACATTCATAATATAGCTGTTTAATGCATGACTAGACAAAAATGATATTGCCTTTTTAATGGAGGAGTCCGGTTTCTGAGGTCTTTGGATAAACTTTCGATAGTTATTCATTCGACAAAGTTATCTATTTGAGTGATTTTCTTCCTTAACTGAGTGCTCGGAAACGCAATATCGAACCAAACCAACCAGCGCTATCGAATAGGTATAGTCCAGTTCAATCACATCAGAAACTGGGCATAAATAAAATAAAAAAAAATTGGTTGTCTGTAAAGTCGGTTTACTGACGATTGTTGAACGTGACAACGGCGTTACGGCGTTACCTCAGAGCGAGGTAACGCCGTAACGCCGCATGAGTCATGTTTTTTCGTGCGTGCAGCCGGCTCTATCGAATTATAAGACGTTGTCACGTCAAAAAATATTCACGCTGGGCAGTTGGCAGGCGTCTTGGAGATGTGAAGTTGTTGAGTACACGGATGCCGCTGCTGCCCAACTTCCGGATTTACCCTTAGTCGCCCTCTACGACATCCTCGGGATGAAATGGGAGGATGTTATGGTAGCCCGGACACTCCATGGGGAACTGCCGGGATAGTTCAACTTACAATATGACCGACGTATATTGGCGATCCTGAAGTTAGCTGTTTGGCTGCGCAATGGATTTTTTAGGAACGAAATTGTCTACTGCGCAGCTAATCGACTAACTTCAGGACCACCAAAATATATTGACCATACAGTATATGTGCCGCGCGCACAAATGAGTTGAACTATCAGTACGCAGGCGATTTGTCTTCACACTTCGAATAAACTTTAAAGTAACGTACCTTCTTCATAACCTTCTTATAGAACGCTCGGTTTATATCAGGCAGCTTGTGTTTCAGATACTCCGCGGCTTCCTCGCAACTCTCGCACAGCATCAGTCCGTCTTTATGAGCTGATAGCAGAGCGAGTGAGACGGAGAATACGATGTCTAGAGATTCTAGGAAGATTAGATCTGGAAAGAAAGAAGCATGTTTAATACACATAAGCGGGTCGTCGCTCCACACTAGGAATTGCTCCTGTATCGTGGGTATATACACATTTAAATTCACATACACAAACCGCAAACTTTCGGTTTGATATTTTCCATGCGACAGTACCCAAGGTTGTATTAGATTTACATAAATGTAATATACCGACTCCAAGTCGCTGTTTCTTGCAACGCGAAAGAATAGTTAGTAATTGCGCTAAGAGAATACGCATGCCCTTGCAGATATTTGCTCGATAAGGTCATTAAAGCCGAGAACTATGCTTGGAGTTTCTTTGCGCCATAAAATCTGGAACGAGGAGATTCGCCGAAGAACTAAGGTCACCGACGTAGCTCTCAGAATATGCAAGTTGAAGGGGTAATGGGCAGGCCATATCGCTCGAAGACCTGATAACCGATGAGGAAGAAAGGTTATCGAGTGGTGACCACGAAGCGTTGGTATGCCTCTTACCAGATGGACCCACGACATTGCCAAGGTTGCAGGTAGCAGGTGGATGCAAGCGGCAGGTTGCAAGAGTTGTGGCGTTCTGTGTTCAAATAATCTTCCGGCTGATGTTGATGATTGTGTGACTTTATATCGCTAATTATTTGTTTCATTTTACACTGCTTAACTTGCCCTATATAAACCATCACCACGAACAAAGTTAAGTAGATGATGATAACTCTTACCAAACACTCGAACGACGAATCCTAGAGGGAACTGGCTGGTGAAGAGTGTCAGCATCCAAGGTGCCGCGTAAAGTGCGGGGGAGATGTCCAGAGCTTCAAGCTTTGCGTGTAGCTCCGGCTCGTGGTCACGAAGCAGACGGGACAGTTGGTATAGCTGGGGAAAACATTATTATTTGTTTATAAGTAAACTGTAAGTCTGACAACTACCAAGTGGTATCGTGCTACTCAGTAACTCAGACAGACAGTCGCTCCTCGTAAAATACTGGTATTCAGCTGCATTCAGGAAGCCACCCCAACATGCTTGTGAAAGGGCTAAGTAGATGATGAGTTACTTCATAATATCAATTACACTAATTAACAAAGAAGAGATAACATAAAAAAAAATTGTGCGGTCGGGGGACCCCGTAAGGAACTAAGTTCCTTACGTACGTGTCTGTACAGAAAAAAAAAATATATATATCACGAGCAGGCGAGTGCGCGCAGCAGCGGCTCGATACACGCACATAATATGCAGACACGCATTTCGTTACGTGACGATTTCTTAAGGAACTTACAGGTAGTGCTACGTTCCAATAAAAATGTAGATTATAGGTACCTACATAATGTTAAAAATATCGTCTGCCCAACCCTTCCCCCAACCATGTTGAGGTCGGCTTCTAGTCTAACCTATCTGAGCTCCATAACCCAATTGCTGAGTAACACTATAACTACTACGAGACTGATTGTCAGACTTTCTGACTTCTGACTACCCATAACGACTGTCAAAGATCTACGAATTACAGTCGGGACTAAGGGGGGGTCGGGGGTGTTGAGTGATGTCAGATCAAGTAAAAAAAAAAACGAACTTAGCCCTGCTGAACTTAGCCCTGCCGAACTTAGCCCTGCCGAACTTGGCCCTGCCGAACTTGGCCCTGACGAACATAGCCCTGACGAACATAGCCCTGACGAACTTAGCCCTGACGAACTTAGCCCTGCCGAACTTAGCCCTGACGAATTTAGCCCTGACGAACTTAGCCCTGACGAACTTAGCTCTACCGAACTTAGCCGTGCCGAACTTAGCCCTGACGAACTTAGCCCTATCGTACTTAGCCCTGACGAACTTAGCACCGACGGACTTAGCCCTGCCATAAAGACCCTCTCATTATTATAAAAGATGTGCTCTCCTGCCACACAGATGTGGAAGTGATCCAGGCCATGCAACGCCAGAACACCCACCTGATGGGGAACCTGGCCGACAAAGACCTTCGGCTAGGAGTGAAGTACCGTCGCAGGACAAAGAACCCACATACGTGCCACATCATCATGCAAGTGTCCCCGGAAATATGACAGAGACTGACGGCGGCGGGTCGAGTGCACATTGACCTCCAGCGAGTTCGTGTGCTGGACCAATCCCCACTGGTGCAATGCACTCGTTGCTTGCGCTACGGCCACACTCGAAAACTGTGCACGGAACCCGCCGACCTATGCATACACTGCGGGGACCCCCACGTGCAGGCCGACTGCCCTTCACGCCTGGCAGCAGAAGTACCGACCTGCCACAATTGCAAACAAGCAAAACTTGTAAAGACCGACCACAATGCCTTCGAAAACGAGTGTCCGATCCGAGTAAAATGGGACGCACTAGCACGTATGTCAGTAGCATACTGCTAATGTTGACTCAAGAGAAACTGAGTACAGGAACACAAATACCGACACTGGAACGGACCCAAATACCAGCAGTGGATACTCGGCCCGAGAAATGCTTGTATCTGATCTGGAGAAGTACTCGAAACCAGATGAAGGAATCACGAGCTCTGACTACAACGTATTCAAAATTAGTAATAATACACCTAAACAAATGAGTAGAAAAAGCACAATAAAACAGTACAAAACCAAACACGCTAATTATACCCAGCTTCATGAGAAACTAGGACAATTAAAACCGGACAACATAATAAATACATAAATAGACACTACAAATAATAAAATAAATTTTGATATAAACAAATTCATAGACGTAATAGCTAAAATTAAAAAATACAAATTCACCTTACTGTTGTGGTCAAACGAGCTCGCTGATATCAATTATGCTTGCACTAAAATAGAAAAAGTCGTAGTAAACAGTATAAACAGACGAAGTAAAATATGATACCAATATAAAATAATTTTATACACCGAGTATCATATACCCTAGAATTTCAAAATGAATACCTAGTTTAAAATGCAAGTAAAACACACTTTAAATAAGATTTTTCTTTTTCCTTTTGAAATACATAATGAAAAAAGTCTTGAGTTCTTCCTTACGTAAATCAGTAGATATAGTTTCAAAAATTAAAATAAAGCCTAAATTATATAAACCTAAATTATAAGTACCTAACAATGTAAATTTATTAAAACAAAATCTTGTATCTAACATAAAACACAGTTAAATAATGTCTCTGAAAATCATCAGGGGATATACGCGTGGCAGGAGTGTGGTTTTAGCCGGTAAGAGTCCGGCACCGGCGGTCCATGAGGATTTCCCACTCCTGCCAAACCAAAAAAAAAAAAAAAAAAGTCTTAGCCCTGCCGAATTTAGCTCTGACGAACTTAGCCCTGACGATCTTAGCACCGACGGGCTTAGCCCTGCCTAACTTAGCCCTGCTGAACTTAGCCCTGACGAACCTAGCCCTGACGAACTTAGCCCTGCCGAACTTAGCCCTGCCGAACTTAGCCCTGCCGAACTTAGCCCTGCCGAAATTAGCCCTGCCGAAATTAGCCCTGACGAACTTAGCCCTGACGAACTTAGCCCTGACAAACTTAGCCCTGACAAACTTAGCACCGACGGACTTAGCCCTGCCGAACTTAGCCCTGCTGAACTTAGCCCTGGCGAACTTGCCCTGCCGAACTTGAGCGTTGCCGAACTTAGCCCTCTGCCGAACTTGAGCGTTGCCGGACGAGCGCTGCCGAACTTGGCCCTGCCAAACTTGGCCCTGCCGAACTTGGCCCTGCCGAACTTGGCCCTGCCGAACTTGGCCCTGCCGAACTTTGCCCTGCCAAACTTAGGCCTGTCGAACTTAGCCCAGCCGAACTTGAGCCTGAACTTGGTTCGGCGGGGCGGCTCAAGTTCGGTTCAATACGGTTCGGTTCGGTTCTTCTTTTTTCCTCTTTTCTTTTCTTTTTTCTTTTTTTTTAATTTTTTAATATTATTTTTTCATTTGCACCTGCCATGTTATCAAGGCACCTTTGTGCATGAAGTGTAAAAGTGTAAATGTTTAAAGGTATACCGTAAAAATCGCAAACATAGGTATGTATCCATCGTTTTCATTGCCATGATCCCCAAACTACATTTTTGGGACTCGTCCGGAATTGCGGCCTATGAAAACGAAAAATACCTACGAAAAAAAAGACGAAGACCAAGGCGAAAAACGAAGACGAAAGACTGAAGACGGAGTAATTTTAAGAAGAAACACGCCGCTATACACGACGTAAAGATGGCAGAAACAAAAGATGCTTTTTTCAACATGTACGAAATTACTAAATTTAGTGGTGAAGACCTCAGCTACCCTTCTACGAAATGGGCTCAAGACCTAGACGATAATGCGGAGATATTCCGGTGGACACCACTACAACAATTTATCATCGCACGCAAGTCCTTGACGGAAATAGCAGACTGTTCCCGTCAAGGACCTGCGAGAGCAGAGAGAGCAGAGAGAAACAGAAGTGTTTTAAGCCACAGCTCTGAACCTGAAGAGGTTCACAAGACTTACGAAGATCTAAAGGCAGCCGTGCTGAAAGAGTTCCCTGGTTAGTAGATCGGCGAACAGTAAAGAAATGCACGAGCTTATGGCAGCGCGAAAGAAGCGTAAAGATGAGTCATATTATGAGTATATGTTGATTATGAAAGAGATGGGGAAACGAGCTAAGTTCCCCGATTATATATCTATTCAATATATAATAGACGGCATCACAGACTTGGAAACAAATAAGACGATATTGTACGGCGCGATCACCTACCCGTCGCTGAAAGAAAAATTGGCTGTATATGAAATTATAAAGAAAAAAGTTGAGAAGCAGTACGCTGAGTGACAGGTGAAAGCTGCTGCACCATCAGTAAAAGAGTCTGCATCAGAAGCTGGCCATTATTGTTACAAATGTGATGAAAAAGATCATCGTGCGAGCACATGTCAAAACGGAGTAAAATGTTTTCGGTGTAACGAGTTCGGCCATATTAGCCATAAATGCACCAATTAGAGCGCAGGAGGAAGCGGAAGCCGAAGTTTGACTACCATGATGAAACAGCCATAGAGTGCGGCTGGATCAACCAATCAGGATGTGCCGTCGGTAAAAAGGTCTCAAAGTGCGGCTGGATCGACCAATCAGGAAGTGCCGTCGGTAAAACATCCCAACTCGGATATGAAAAAACATTCGGCTATGTTCGGAGTGACATCGGCAGCCAATGATGTCTCGTCGGCCGGCGATGACAAGATTTTCAAGATGGAGGATGACTTAGAAGTAATATCAGTTGTAAACGAACATAATGAACAGCAAATAAATCATAATAAAACAATAAAGTTAGTAAAATTTGCCGACAAAACTATAAATGCATTAGTGGATACGAGTATTGACGTAACTGTAATACCAGATGACTTGTCTAACGAGTTAAAGGTGCCATGTGACGATGCTATCACAATATTATCCAGACCATGGATAGGTTTGCTGAAGAAGGATGTGTCGTTTACATTTAAAGGTGAGCAACGCTGTGATACATTGAAGCAAACGTTTACCAACAATCCGGTATTGAAAAGATACAACCATAATTTACTGACAAGAACAAATATGAGGTGTAAAGAAGATTTTGAAGAACAACAACAACAAGAATTATTAACTGATAGTTTTAATGAAAATAAAGAGAACTTAAGACTGAAAGCTAAACAGCAGATACAAAAACTACAAGATGAGAAACGAAACGAAACGTTGTTCAACTGGATGATTTGGTTAGGTACCATTCAAAGAACGCGGTTTGGGCCAGGACTTAAAGTTAAACCTATGTTTTTGGGACACAATAGCAAAACGAAAGTCAAAATAAAAGATAGACATGATGTTGAGAAGCTGTGTGGTAGGTACCTCTGAATGTTAGATGTTGTAAAGCTGTGTCTCAGAGAAGTATAAAGTCATCATTTGTAAAATGTGTTCATAATGATATAAAAAAAATAAAAAAAATAAAAGTAATGTTTCTTTTTAAGTGTTTACTAAAAGAGTTTAGTTTGTTTTTACAATGTAATAATGATATTGATAATATAAGTAGTGATGTGTTGAATTTTAGTGAATAATGTAGCTGTCTATTATTAATATTGCTACTGTCATGTGTCAGCAATGTAAGCTGGTAAGTAAGGAAGATGTGTAGTGTATACATGACGTGTGGAAGTGTTTTGTCAGGTGTGATGAGGAAGCATATCTGAGTGCAGATATGAGAGCAGGACGGCCGAATGTAGGATGGAGAGTGAAATAGAACGTATGAATGGTGTGCAGAATGAAACGTAAAGGTATGAGTGAGGCAAAAGTTGGAAAGAGAGAGGGAGAGAATAAAAGCAAGATGGCGAGGACGGTTGAATAAGCGGTGTGTGCAAGAACGTTAGGAAGGTTTATATAATATATTTAAATAAAAGTTAGTTTGTGTATCCATCGTGGATGGAGAGGGAGAGGAAGGCCAAAGAAAAGATGGATGGATTGTGTGAAGAATGATATGAATGAAAAGGGAGTCAATGAAAGCATGACGTTGGACAGGACGGAATGGAAGAAGAAAACATGTTGCGCCGACCCCAAGTAACATGGGATAAGGGCAGGAAAAAGAAGAAGAGTTTGTGTATCCATCGTTTTCATTGCCACGATCCCCAAACTACATTTATTTAATTTGATTTTTGATCTAATATCGATCAGTGCACACACTTGCATACTTTCTCCCACAGAACACAACAGTTAAAAGTATAGGTGTAGGAGGGGTTAGGTCTCTCTTTACGTATTTGGCGGTTTTCTTATACGCAAGATACATAAGTCTAAAGAATTAGTAAAGAACATGTTTAAAAAAGAGTTTTCTAGCTAACGTAGAGCAATGTAAAATTATTCCAATATTTTTTTGGACTTAAACATTTGTATGAGATACCGTGTGTGGTTAAACGCTGTTATTGCACTGACAGAAAAGAGAGTAATAAATCCACAATAACATGTAAAAAGGGTATAATGATTGGAATTTTATAGTTACCTGAACTTGTAGAGCGCTCATGTCAGGGAGGTACTGCTTTCGAAGACCTCTTCTAAACATAAGATGACGTAGCAATATGAATGCTTCTGCCTCTTCCATCTGTTGACAAACAAGATATTGTATTAGCATCATGCATCATAGTGCTCTCGTTTACAGTGCAAGTGTGTATCCTTTTGTTACTGCTGTAGTGCTGTCGATACGTACTAATTGCCTTTCAGTGAAAACGCATACTACTATAAAATATACGCTCGGATCAAATTCCCCACATTCGGCGGCTCCCTCGATCAATAATAGTTGGGTTATCTACAAATGGAATAGACACCGAAATTTCACAGTTAAATTAATGGAAACTATTGTACAAGTACTTACATGCAGTAACAGGACTCCAGCTACAAAACTCAGACCCTGGCAGTACCCTACATCAGGGTCTAACAGCGAGTAAGCCTTCAGTATGTTGTATAGAGCCAGCTGGCCGGGGCCCAACGCAGATGCGAAGTATGAGTGCTTCGGGAATGTGCGACCTGGTTAAAGAATATGAAAATTATATTTATTTTGACTTTAACCGCGTAAATTTTCTAACGGGGCATCCGTTAGAAAATTTATATTTAATTTTTATTTATTCTAACTAATCGTTTGCTTTGCTTCTTATTCCATATTGTTCTTATTTGTCTAAGAGTTTCTTTTTTAGCCTGTCATCTTCCCACTGCAGGGCAAAGGCGACATCGAGGTAGACCTAGGCGAAGGTGGCGGATTGGGCTTTACGCTTACAGGCAGGATTGGTGCACACTAGCTCTGGACTGAGAAAGTTAGAAAGAATAGCAAATTGTGGTCTACAAAATCGAACGCCATTATTTTTTGTCTCTTCTTTGACCACTTTTGAAGTGAACATCCCAAAAATCCGAAACCCGTATTTTATTATTTTCAATCGAATAGCTATAATATATCCTAGATAATTTAGCGTCTTATTAGATTATTCAGCTGCATCCGGTTAGACTGGAAGCCGACCCCAATATAGTTGGGAAAAGGCTAGGCAGATGATGAATTTAGCGTCTTATTAGAGAAAGATTTCTTTAAATTGGACCAGTAGTTCCATCGAAGATTAGCACGGCCAAATAAAAGAAAACAGAACAAGCGCGGGTTGAACTCGCATGGAGAGGGTTCCGTACAATAAATAAAGTCAAACAGTAGTAACAATAAAATTGTCTAATTAAAATAAATGCTTTGACTTGAACTTGACTTCACGAAATATGATTTTAAGATATTCTGTTCGACACACGGCAATGTACTTACCTAAATCAATAAGTATAGCATGCTGGTGCTTGGTGAGTCCCCCGAGCAGCGCCGTGTAGGGCGTGTGGTACAGCGGACACGTGGCCGTGTCGGGCGGCGCCGAGCGCAGACACGCCTGCTCCGCCAGGAAGTACCACACGCCGCCGCGGGACATGCGCGGGACCCCTGGAGATATCAGAGATATGACGTGAGCCATGGGGATATCAAAGATTCAGGTGTTTTGTGAGACAACCCTACCAAACTATTTCCAACTACAACTTCTGGGACCCAGAATCAACAGTGGCGACCACCAGACAAAGGCTGAGGGAATGAAGTTCGACGAATTCCGGAGAAACGATTCAAATTTCTTGGATCACACAACTAAATTAACTGAAAAGAGCAGTGGAGGAGTAAGAACAAAAACAATCAACGCACGAAAAATAGTGTATCTGTATAATGCCTTCGATACTGTTAGCATACTTGTATTAATGTTTTAGTCAGCATATGTCAAGTGTGAAAATTCTCGTCGAAACCCTAATTAATCAAATACAAGATATAAAAAAGAACATGGAACAAAAACAACACACACAACAACACACTAAGTTTGATTTTAAATATCTACACTTGAAAAGTCTAAAGGAGTTCCCCAAGGCTCTATTCTAGGACCTACTATATCGATTTTCTAGTGCTCTATATTACCTTGTATCACAGCTTGTGTCAGCATATGCCTGTCGATCTTCGCCATGGGCTGCGAAGAGTCTCGAGACAATAGAGAGTCCCACATTAGACTCACTCCAGCATCACAAACACTTAGTTCAGTGTATTCTAACTTTATTCGACGGACTGCAGAGGATTCTTCGCTTTCTGAATGTGAAATTATAAATGAATAAATATTGAGATTATCATACTCTCTACGTTACTTTTATCTTCCTTATTAGCTTTAATATTGTTTCTTACTTTGAAGTCTAGCATTCTCCTTCTCCATCCTGACCAGTAGAATGGTCTGGTCTATGGCCATCTTCCACAGCTGACGTAGCTCTTCTCTGGTTCTCTTCACTTTTGGCCCTGATGCCTTACGTAAGGAAGTTAGTTCTCCTGAAATTATAGAGCAAGATTGTTATTGTTGAAACTGAATTGTTTCTCGTGTTTACACGGGTCAACTTTGCACTAACAGCTGTAAGTTCAGAGGTTGTCATAATGTTTTGATTGATTAAACATCGGCTTTGTATATTTTGTAATATTGAGTATATTGTGTAATATTGAGTCCTAAATATTTATAATTATTATATACTTTACTCCATTTACTCCCTTTTTTACATCATATTCCTTTACTCCATAGTATTACACAAACAAACGCCATATTATTAGGTTATATTATTGAAATAACTGGACTTTAAAAAAAAAAATGGAGTGGAAAGATAAGTTTTGACTCTCCAATTCAGTCGATATATTCGCTTTCTGCATCGATGAGGACGCTCGTAAAATCTTAACAATAAAATAATATTTACCTTCAACCTGCACCTCAGGTTGTACGATTTTCTCGTAGATGGCTTGTCTCCACGTGGCTTCGTTCTCGCTGCCGGCTTCCACTTGTGCAGGCCGACTGTCACTTACTTTCAGGAAACTGAAAATAAGTAACATTTACTTATGAACATTTTGATTTTATACTTTGTATTAGAATTGCATGTTAAGTGTAAGACTATTAAAGTTATTTAAGCCATACTTGAAGCTAACTTGAAACGTCTACTGGGTTCCCTGAGAAGAAACGTGGGTTTTTTTATAAGATTCCGTATCTGAAAGGGTCCAAACGGGCTCTCGCGCATCCGTCTGTCTGTCTGAGTGTTCCTCTATCATGAGGCTGTATCTTGTTCACATATTGTGTATTAATAAAGCCGCTATAACAACAAATAAAAAGGCATGTGTATACATTTCTGGTACAGGAATCCCCCCTACAAGAAACGTATGATCATCAATATTGTGTGTCCAACTCACATTTGGCCAGATTTTTTCTCCTTGTTATATTATAACTAATGATAATGATCCCCAAGCAAGACAAGCCGGCCGGACAAGTAGACGGCGGTCTAATCTAGTAATATGAACCGAATCTCTATTAATCCAAAATTGGGTACAATATAATATTACAGTTGGAATATTTTTTTGCGTTTTCTACTTACATGTCCATCATAGGGGAATTAACGGCAGTGCCATCTCCCTGCGTGTCTTCACTCTCTTCTGGTGTTGGTGTCATGTTCGAGCGAGGAGATGGCGTTACTTCTGCAATGAACACTAGACGTTATCCATCTTTTATATGTAGACAAATAATTATGAAAGTTAATCGAAAAAACGGCATAGCATTAGACGCTTCCCTTGAATCGGTATTGGAAGGAATGTTTATAGGTAACAAAACGTCATTGATTGTCCAATCCCGCGTAACTAACATTGTTTAACACCGTAAATGTATACTTTTGCCGATTTTAAATGTTTTCCAAATAAGCGGTATTTGACAATGATAGTTACGCAAAATTAGACACTGGATCAACGACGAAAAGCTACAAAGGTGGACTAAATGCCTTCCATCGACCAGTTAATAAATGGTGATGAAAAGACAACATGGCAGGTGCAACTACAGTGCGAGCGTAAAACATAAAAGATCCAAAACAAATTATTTAATATACCTAAGATGTAAATGTGCACAATCATGTTGTCAAACTTTTATAATAAAAAAATATTTAAAAAAGTTCTAGCCATTTCAATTGGACATAATTTCTTACCCTCCAGAACAGCAGGAGATAGACTCTTGCTCCTCACAACCTCAGGAGACAGGAGCTCTTGGCTTGAAGGCTCTGATGTAGTGTCAAGAACTATCGGTATTGGGTTGGGAAGAGGAGATGATTCCTAAAAAAGTAATGGTTAATTTAATAATATTATTTCATACTGAAGGGAGACGTTGGGGGAGTTTATGTCCCATTTTGTGTGAGCAAGCCCAATAGTGTTGTGTGTTGTTGAAGTATATCTGAATGTAATAATGCTTATAATAATGTAATAATGTTTATAATATTTAATCGTTTTAGAATGAATGACAACAATTCACTATATAAAAAATGTATGTATTTATTGGCAAAGCATAGCGCACTTCAAGGCACAACTCACCTTCTTTATCATTGGAGGTGCGATACCATCGTCTCTGCTAGCCTTACGTTTGAGGAGATCAAAGCTGCTGGATATTGAGCGCCTCGCCTTTGAGAAGATAGTACTGCCACCTAGGTATTGATTCAGGAACTCTGATCTGGAAAGAAGGACGCGAACTGTTACTAACTGGTACACGTTTTTTTTTCTATATTTATTTAGAGGCTTTTACCTTGCAAAGGTATGTCGGCCTCATCATAACCTAATCTAATTAACTTATAACACTTATAATATTATTCATTTGTACATTATTGCGTAAGCGAAGAGGATAGTGATGCAGCAACCATTTCGTATACCAGTTATGCTTCTCCCGCACTAGGTATAGATAATATTCTAATGAACGCCCCAACATCATACATTTTGACTTTCAATTCCTGCATCACAACTCTCTCTCTCTCCTGTTCTTTCCACATTTCTTTAGCAAATGTTGGACATCTTCGACTTTGTTACACACCTGGCAATTAGCGGAACCGACTTTTTTCATTACGTATTCAAATTTCCTAGATGGAAAATGACCAGATTGCAATCTATGTGCCATAACTACATACGACCTCTTCAAACGAGAACTGGTACACATATAAATAATACTTTGTTTAGAAGAGGACTAGCTTCTGACTGCGATTCCATCTTAATAAATTGTCCGACGAGAGCAATTCTTTAAGTTCAGCTTCGAGCTCATCCGTTTATCCGTTAAATTCTTTGACTGCCACAGTCATGTCTATATGACAAACCAAAATGTGCCCAGTACGCGACGGTCACGACTACATGACAGACTTCTATACGTAATTCCATAGAGTAAATAACTTAGCTTGGCGTTTTTGCTTTTTGACGTGGCGGTCAAAAGGTTAAGCGTGAAAGTGTAACAGTAAACATCCATCTATACGTTCATCCTTATCAAGTTTCACGTTTAGTAGTAATAGTAGTAGAAAGTAGGATCTGGACGTATCAGAAGCTGTTGGTTCCTAGTGCTATTTTTAACACATTTGGAGGGCGTGATTCTTTTTTTCAGAACTCAACAGTGGCCTTTCGGTAAAATTTCTTGGTAGGAATTCGAACGGCGAGCCTATGTTAAACTAAGTATCGTTTTTATTCGTGAAAAATATTGATGACAACGACGGGTATGGACTTAAGATATTTCTTCTTCTTCTGACTTTCACTTTTGGCGGTGGTGGTCATGGATCATCTGGTACGGTTGGTTGCAGCTTTTGCGAGACTTTGACATCTCTCTCTATTAGCGGCTCTGCGTGTTCACTCAATAAGGGAACACGTCGTAGTTGATATAATGAGGTCTGTCCATAATATGTGTGGTTGGCTGCGAGAACGTTGACCTTCTAATTTTGTTTTCAACCACTAGTTGCTCCAAAGGGCTTTCGCTGCAAATGATAGGTCCCATACATCTTGAGGATTCGCACTTGCACAATCGACGAAAGTCTGCATTTGACGCGAAGCTCTTTCAAAATGGGAAACTTAACGTTCCCATTTTGATATGTAGTGTGTGTAAGTGTGTAAGTGATGATGGAGAGATAGTAGTGGTTTAGGTAGATACCTAAAAATAATTTTAATTTATTGTCAACTTTGTTAGACCGAATTTTAACTCCAAAATGTTAAACATTTTGGAGTTAAAATTCGGTCTAACAAAGTGTATGGGACTAAGTAAAGAAATGTCTATATTATGCTGTATTTTTAAATCCCCTGCTTACCTATTCTCAGCGGTGTCGTGAACATGGCGTGTCTGCTTGCCTTCACAGTGTGCTCTCAACAACATCATCAGGAATGCGTTGTGCTCACTCGTCTGTAACAAAAACGAAAGCGATATTGAAACTGTTGAATATAAAATAAATCAGTCATCACAATACACAGTTCGAAATATATCCACTATAAAAATAATGTATAATATTCATACTGCGTCCGTGTGGTGTCGGACGTAAAGAATAGCACCATCCCATATCTTCCCGTGGGTGTCGTAAGAGGCGAATAAGGGACCAGAGAATGGGCAGCAGCGTTCTCTGTGCCTTTGTAACAACCATACTGCGATCGCCAATCCGCCTGCCAATCGTGGCGATTATGGCAAAACCCCCCCCTTGGGGAGGCCTATGTCCAGCAGTGACGTCTTTCGGCTGAAATGATGATGAATGATAATATTCCCAAAAAAATTTCAGTCACGGCGACCAATCTCAATGGAGATTAGTCAAGTTCGCAAGAGATATCAAGAGAGCATACAAGTACACTCCCTCTTTTTTAACTCTCATAGTCCGTTGGAACGGCAATCTGAAATGATCAGAAAGAGACTGAACGCATTCCCACGAGCTGTCACACCATCCGAAATCCCTAATAGAAAATCCAATAACACTATGCACGACCTGCAAATCCAGCTTAGGACCCTATTCTCGGCAAAGTTGCATCACCATCGGATCAATGGCTTAAGAACACATACAGAAAAACTACACAAACATTTATTTTTATTTAATCATAATTAGTGACTATATGTCTCTGTGTCTATAAATCTTTCTCTATTAAGGGCTATATGTAACCCATAATAGAGAGACTTGGAAGGACAGTGGAGAGGTCTTTGCCCTGCAGTGGTTTCAAATTTCAGGCAAATTCAGGCTGAAAGTAATAATAATAACATAGATAGCTAGAAGGTTACCTTACCTCATACATATGGTTAGTGCCTCCCTGATACTTAGTGATGATGAGATCCTGTTCATCTTCAGGAAGCTGCTCAATGCGACGGAGGATGAACGCGTGTGTCTTCTTGTCGTTCATACCTGAAATTAGTATAAATGATAATTTTGTAGCAGTCTTCTGAAGGACCTCGATAAGGGAACCTTAACCACTGGCCACAACCCAACGTTAAAAAGAAAATATTTTTCCTCAGTCGACTGTTCCAAAACTGCAACACCAGATAGTCAAATTGTGTAGAAAAGATGTTTTTTTTTTTTTAAATAACCAACGAAACATTTCGATTATGACGTTTGGGTGTGTACTATTTGAATGCATGGTAAAAAACTTCGTTTTTAACAGACTTAACTAAACTTAAAAACGGAGGAGGTTATCAATTCGAATGTTTATATATTTTTTTTTTTCTATGTATGTTCGGGCATAACTCTGTCATCTCATCTCTCTGTCATAGACGTATTTGCAAAATTCTTTATTTGTTCGAAAGGGGTTTATTCCGAAATGGTCCCATATAAATTTGATCACAATTGAAGCAGCCCTTTTTGAGAAAATCAACAAATTCCTAAAAAAATACTTAGACGACGTTTTAGTTTCTTCAATCTTTGGAGGACTTACAATCTCTTTTAAGTGTGTCGCCGTTTCTTAATGGATTTGGATGTTAAGGCAACACTAAAAAGCGAAAAATAAAAAGTTTTTTCATAAAAAAGAAAACCGCCTTCAAAAACTGAAAAGTGATAAATAACTTTAGCACAGAACACACATTACTTTACTTTCGGAAGGCTTTGTGTTCTGTGCTAAAGTTATGTATCACTTTTCAGTTTTTGAAGGCGGTTTTCTTTTTTTTGAAAAAACTTTTTCTTTTTACCTACCATTTACACGGATGAGCAGCCCTTGAATGCTACCGAACCACTTAAGAAAATGATCCTACCTTCAATATCATGGCAGAGACGATGGTACCACAGCATAGGACAATGTTCACAGGTCATGTTTGGTGACTTCTCCCTGGTCTTCTTCAGAAGGTCAGCGTGAGCTACAAATGCTTGTTTAATAGCTGTAACAAGAATTATCTAATTACAATAATTAAAGACAATAAACTTAAAGAATAAGAGAGAAAAGAGGGTTTCGTGGTTAAGGCGCTTCCCTGACCATACATTTCCTCTTTGGCGCAGGATCGAAATTAGCACAATTTTAGGGTTTTCTGGTTATATAAAAAAAGAGAAACGATCTTTTGAAATAAAATAAAATGTGAATTATAAAGATTTTTAAGTTAGGTACTTATCTTTTAGTGTAATCCTCAAATTAATAGCACGTCAACTTTAGCTAAAGATACATTTTTCAATTATTTGATGATAAGGTATTTTCAATTATTTTAGTAATTTTTTTACAGGGAGATTTAGGGGTATATAGGGTACATAAACAATATATTAGAACGTGGAATGTGATGATAGGATATTGAACATTAATAATATGCTTTTAGATGTAGTTTGTTTCTCTTAATAAATGATTTGATAGCCCCTGAATAACGAAGAAAAACGCACTTTTGGTGGGGGTAGCGCCTTAAGAGCGCCCATCCCGTCATATTACCCATACAAAAGCTCGTAGGCGATTACGGCGTTATAACAAATTATTTCCGAAATATTTTTTACACACAGGTATCCTGTGGTTTAAATCTAGGTTTGTATGAAGCCAAAAATAAACTTTTTTGAAAAACAAATTCAGTAAAAACGTCCGAAAATCAGCTTTTTTGCAAGTTATGAAATTTCCGCGCGCCAATTTTCCTGTGATGTTATCGCGTTCTCACTCACTCGTTTGTTTTCGAGCTTTGCGTTGGTTGAAACAAAAAAAAATTCAATCACGTTTGCGTTGAAGTTCGTTCGATGGGGATGGGCGCTCTTAAGTAACAGCCATACGTACTGAACGGTCAAAGGTTGCTAAAGCTATATAAGCCGCGATAAATCCGTGGTTAGGTCCAAAACCCCTCCAAGTCTTGGAAAGCACGTAAAGCAGTTGGTCTTGACTGTCATTCGTCATCTTTTACAGTCGTTATGGGTAGGTGTTAGAAGCCAGAAAGTCTGGCTACCAGTAGGGGTATTGTGTTACCTAGTAACTGGGTTGTGGAGGTCAGACACGCAGTAGCTATCTTATCTTATCTTATGAATATATACAAATCTTCTGTGCGTGTGTATGAAAGTGAACTCCTCCTAAACGGCTGTACCGATTTTGATGATTTTTTTTGTGTGTATTCCAGTGGATTCGAGAATGGTTTAGATTTACAATTGGACCGGTAGGCGGCGCTGCAGTCGAGTTGTAGGACTTTTTAATTTTAAGGGCTGGACGTCTGCCAGGCCCGCTTGTATACATGGAAAACACTGGTAGACTGTGCGTAGTACATATATATCGATGGGTAGACTGGAAGCCGACCCCAACATAGTTGACAAAAGTTGAGAAAAAAACATACATTTGAATTGAGAACCTCCTTTTTTGAAGTCGGTTAAAAATAGGGAGATGATGATGATCGAATACAATTGAATCGTTACTCAGGGACTTGTCGAGCTTTAATTGTCTTGGCGTTTTTCCGTTGATATTGACTTTCAGGGGTGTGATTCTGTAAGACCTCATTCTAAACTTCGAATCTGAATCCGCTGTAAGTTTCTTGATTGGCATTCTAAAAACTCGGTTGATAATTCGAATTTACACTTGCGCCACCCTTGCAAGCGTGTCAGCGAGCTCAACTAAATTGACAGGGACATTTTGACAGATAAAGTATGAGATGACGTAAGAAGTGGCATTCTGTAAAGTAATTTCACTTCGACGCTCACTTCGCACTCGAACCCGAATCAAAGTGTCAAATATATCAAGGTCATTTTGAACCTTATGCGAAGTGAGAGTGAATAGCGACGAGAGATGCGAGTTGTTGTTCGAATTTTACAGAACCGACCTACAGCTCAGATTATTGATAGGTCTCCGCGCGCTACGACTAGATACCGAGGCAACCATTACGTCAAATACCTAGCGAATTTTCATGCACAATTTTTCACACGCTCTAGTCTCCTTTCAATTTGTTTTACACACACTACAATATTGAGTTGTCTTATTTACGGAGCTATTGTTTTTGGGTAGTGCGGTATCTAGTCGGAGCGACCTATCAATAATCTAAGGCTTTCAGGATTGGGAATAGTGTGACGGGCTTGTCCAAAAGAACCTTGGCAAAAGACACAATTTCAGGCTTACCGTTGATCAGCTCCAGGGCCACAGAATCACTCTCACATTTGAACACATAACACGCGTATGTATCGTTTGTCTCGCGGCACACAAAGCCGAAATGTTCCTTGTTCAGCCTGCCAAGCACGCACGAGGCAACGTCTTTAAACCCTCGGTGGAGCAGAATCTGTTTTCTATCTGGACTTATTAGACGAAGTTCTGCGCGACCAACCTGAGGAAAAATTGGGGAATTTAACAAAAGAACTTCAAAAGGAAAATGGACATCATGGTTAAGTTAAGTTTGCCGTAATTGGCCCGTGGCGTGGGTAGGTGACCAACTATTAATTTCATATTGAGACCCCTACGTGCCTTGGAAAGCACGTAAACCCGTTGGCCCCGACTGTCATTCGTAAGTTCTTTAACAGTCGTTATAGGTAGTCAGAAGCAAGAAAATATGATCACCAGTCACCAAGGAGTATTGTGTTACCCAACACCTTGGTTGTGGATGTCAAATAGACAGTCGCTTGATATAAAACACTATGGTATTCAGCTGCAGTCGTCCCTGACCGAGAGAATTTCGTTTGCTACTGCATTTATATGAAGAAACTTATAATTAGCAATTGTAATATCCATGTAAGATACGTACATTGATACGAGTATTACAGAAGATTTCTTTAAAAAAATCCTATATTTATTATTTGGATCTGATGGTAGCCTAGATTGTAATAGGCCACAAACTACATACCATAATTCTGTAAAAAAAGCAATGCAAGATAAGAAAAAATATAGATCTTACCTGAAACAACATAGTCCTATTCTGTTCTCCAATCAGCTGAGTTATAGGCGTCTTCATATTAATAGTGCCAATGGAAGCCGATCGATCTCTCAAAAACGGCTTATTCTCATTCAAAGTCTTCCTATCAGTCACCACCGGCTTTCGGTTAATCTCCTGAAAACTCATCGGAGCAGGACTATTGTCACGACCTTTCTGGTTATCCAAAAATGGGTCCGGCTTCGGAACAATTTTAGAATCTTCAATTTTAGTTCTCTCACAGAATTCTGTTATTGAAGAAGCTGTTTCTGATATCACTGAATAGATATCTGTTTTGTCTTCTTCCTTAACTGTGTCTAAATTATTTTTAGGCACGTTTAGGACTAAAACGTTTGGTTCTAGGGGCGTTGGAGTGGGTTTCCTAAGAACATGCGTTTCTTTAGTAAATGTTTCTGCTCTTGCTTTGGTGAACATGTCAAATTCTTCGTCTATTTTCTTCGAATCTGGTTTTGTACGGACATTTAATGTTTCTGCACTAGCCCAAGACTTGCCCTTGTCTGGTTCTAGCGGCGTTGTGCTTGGTATGAGGATCTTCTTGCTGTTGCTGTTGAAAAACTCGTGCGGTGGTGGTGAATTGTTTTCTTGGTCAAGGTTCTCTTTAGAATCTCCACTGTATATCGAGGTCTGCAAAAAAGCAGTGGATTTTGACATTCAAATATACATCTAGTATACTAATATGTGGCGACACTTGGGGGAGGCTTATGTCCAGCAGTGAACGTCTTTCGGCTGAAATGATGATGATGATACTAATATTTTAAAGAGGCAAAATTATTTGTTTTTTTTTTTTGTTTGTAAGAGTTAATCTTTGGAAGTCCTGCTCCGATTAGAAAGTTCGAAGTTTTAAATACTGGGATGTATCATGTCCAACATTTTACCCAAATCGGTTTCTTTAGTATTTACACCTACGACCATATAAGTCATAAACAATGTTACGTTTATCAGCTGTCTGACACCCATAGTACAGGGTCTCCTTTGTTTGGGGTCAGATGGCCATGTGTGCAGCCGTGTTAGCCATGTTATTTGTTTATTTATAATAATAAAATAATTTATTTTGTATATTGCTTATTGAATTAGTAAATATAGACTGAATTTTTTCAGTAAATTTTCCACTAATTTATTATAATCACCTTAGAATTGTATTAAGACATTTTTTTAAAATAACACCTATTTTCAAAAAAAATCTCAATACAAGTCCTATTATATGTACGAGTACCAGGATTGTATTACCGCTTTAAAAGCAATGGCCAAATACTCAAACGCTACTCAATTTTAAGATGCCGTTACATGCTCGTGCTGTCTCTATCACTTTATGTCAAAGTGACTGAGACAGTACGACACCAAACGGCATCTTAAAATTTGGCCATTAAACTTTTTAGTTTTAAGAATCGCAGCTACATAATCAAATGAAAGGTTCCTCACTTACCCCAGTAGAAGACAACAAGCTATGCCTTCGTTGTTTCAGCGCTTTCTCTGCCTCATGTTGCGCGAACTTGTTCAGAGCATCGTCGATCAAAGACTCCGGAACTTTGCGCTGTGATATTCGGACTTTACCGATGTATAACACCTGGAAAATTAAAAATATTTTCAGTCGCACATTAAGGATCTCTCTTTAGACAACTTTGACACCACGATGATTTGACCCATTGATACAAATGCAGGTACCGAGGCCAGTACGTCAAGCTACAACAATCTGACAAATTTCTTTGATAGATTTTTAGCTTTATCACAAAGGATTATGGTATATTCAATTGGAAAAAATTGACAGTTTGGTATGGCTTTGTGCCGGCGTCTGTAGCATGATTTACGGAGTGTAAATACATACATCACATAACCTACGAGCGGATTCAATTCACAATAAGTCGGACCGGCAGTTTTATCGGACTGACAAACGTTTTGGACGCATATTGGTATAATGTATTCCAATAGCGCCCCGTTCACATTAGGGCGACCCGATAAAATTAACGGAGACGACATATTTACCGAACGGTCAGGCACGATTTCTGTTGGGTCAGACGTAATATTGGCGTAGGTACTAGCAAGTACAGCGCCGTTCACAATTGTCGGTGAGTAGCGGCGAACCGCCCGCCACCCGCACGTTCCCCGCTCTCGATACTCGCGCACGCAGTTTCGTCGGCGTCTATTTTTTTAACGACGGTGGTGTTCACATTAGGTCGGATCGGCAGCTTCTAGTGTGAACAGCAACACCAGACAGTCGGTTTACGTTAAAACTGTCAGTCCGACCTAATGTGAACCAGCGCTAACTGGTTGAAGTCACTACATCAACTGCAAGTGCAGTTGGAATCGCGAGTTCGCCATTCATATTTATATCTATAGATATATAGTGTAAACAGCTGTGTGGTGCCGGCCGCGAATGGCACCACCCTGTTTCCACCCATGGGTGTCGTAGAAGGTGACAGAGGGAAATTGACCAGAGCATGGGCAGCAGCGTCTTTTTGAGTATCATAACATCTACTGCGATTGCCAACATGCATCGGCCAAGCATGGCGATTACAGCTGAACCCCTTTGGGGAGACCTATGCCCGGCAGTGGGCGTGTAGGTTGACATGATGCTTATGACGACACAAATAGTCCAAGTGTGCTTTACCACTGTACATTAAAGTGGCAACTTGCCTCAGATAGTCGTCAAACGCGAACCAAACTAATGTCAAAAAGTTATTATATTTCATAGACATAGTGACCGTTTAATAATAATACCTTTATTTCTGTTGGCATAGACCCAGATAAACCTTAACCTAGTAGTATTAGTAGTGGACATGACTCGCCACACCTGAACAGGACATGATCCACGCATGGTGGCCTGGAAGCCATTATAGTGTGCGCTACAGCAAACATCCCAATCCCGCTGCACCGCCATGGTAGACCCAACAGCACCCTGAACGCAGGCTCCCCTCCTTGTAGGCTCGCTGCGTAACTATATCTCATCCACAGGTCGCTTGAGTACAGGTCTGGCAATAAGCTTTGAATACCGTAATGGCGTAGCTTTGTAAAGACTTACCTCGAAGAAATGAGAATCAGAAGCGGATAGGTCTGCACACAACGAGGTGAGTGCAGACGCATTGCTGATCGTGCGAGCCATGGGGGCCTGGTTCTCACTTGTTCTGAAACAGAATTGATATTATTAGTTCTTCGATTATTCAATTTTTAGATTTTTTTTAACTGCCCGTTGATCTCGTATTCGCAAGTGCGACTGCTGAGCTCATGGGGTTGATTCGCGGGTAGGTTATTGAGTTTTTCCATTACAAATGTCTTAGTGTCAGCCTGGAGTTTGGAAGTTAGTGGTCATTCGTAGATCTTTGACAGTCGTTACGTTTAGTTAGAAGCCCAAAGCTCTGAGAACCAGTCGTTACCGTGTTACCCAGTGGAGTTTCTTGCTCGTTTGTGAATTTTCTTGCTCGTTCTTCTCCATAGATACCTTACCCTGCGTTTTGAAACGAGCAACCAGCTTCAACTTTCTGATTAACTAACTGGTTCTTTGACTGTAAAAACAATATCAGGAGCGGAAAGGTGCATTGATGGAGCGATATTAATTTGACTGATTATTGTTAGTTTTAATGTTGAATAAATGTTTAAGTAGAGTTTAATATTGTGTGTATAACATCGTCTTGGAGTAAGATTTTATACTTCTATACTGCCTAGCCTTTTCACAACTATGTTGGGGTCGGCTTCTGGTGAAGCGACTGCCAATCTGACCTCCACAACCCAGTAACTGGGTGACACGATACCCCTTTGTTAGACTTTTTGTCAGAATTAGCTTCTGAGTATCTGTAACGATTCTCAAAGACTTACGAATGACAGTCGGGACCAACGGACTTACGTGCTTTCCGAGAGGTCTCGGTATGAAATGAAAGGTCACCCACAGACCGACCGCGGCAATGATCAATCCGTACGACTTTTACTATGACTCACTAAGATGTTATAGGTACTTATTGTTATGAATAAATAAATGTAACTTTTTTATTAATCTTTTTTTTTTGACTTCTATACTTCATGTATATGTCAATCCAATTGGTCCAATTATCACCGTCACTTACTAAATAATTTCTTAAGAGGATAACAGTCTGAAGAAAAGACAAGCTCCTTCAGTAAAGGGTTTGAGAGTATGGTATTTATAATTCCAACCAGTAATATGTTTAGACCTAATGTGTCGAACAATTCCTCTCTCTCTCTGAGTGACATTGAACACATTCCAACAATAAATGATAAACGTCATTTAATACCCCACAGGTACCACGTTTAGCGGATGAAATCTTGCCCATTAGAAAGGCAAATTTTGTTTGATAGAATGTGTCCAGTTCTAATTCTGTGCGCTAAAATAATAAGTTACCTACATAACTTACAAGTTAGAATTACAGTTCCCTGGCAAAGATATAGCGGGACTACTCCAAGGCAGATGTTCAGAGCTGTTCTGCTGCTGGAAGCCGATGTTCTTGGTGACTGCGCCGTTGGCCAGCGAGGAGTTGGACCCCCGGGGGCTTGGGGCCCCTGGCGATGGCTCCCGCATTTGGGTGAAGAGGTCTGTCACCTGGAATGAGGAGATGAGGAAATTATTCTAGGTACGAAGATTGTTGCGAGTTGTTCTAGAATTGATATTCACAACAACACGTTGTTCTGGTTGTTTTTGTTGTTCTAGTTGGTGTATTGTTGTTTGTTGTTAGAGTTATTGTTGTTGATTCATTGTTATCCTTTTACATAAGTTGGTCGTATAAAATAAGGCCGCATTATCACTAGACAAAAATATTTCGCTAGAATAAGAATGGTGAAACTAAAATAAATAACTGATATTATAGTCTTGACTATTTAGCATATTTTGCAAAACAAGGTTAGTGTTCTTATTTGAATGGCAAGGTAAAGGATCTTCCTCTAAAATGTAACTAAGGTGACCAAATGAGTTAAATGCCAAAACCATGCATCACTGTTTAAATGAATCGATAATTTATCAACAATAAATGGAATCAAGTCTTTAATGATAACATAATTTATGGGTACCGTACCATAATGTATAGGTAAACGAAAAGTGAGTATTGTTACACATTTTTGACTGAGAAAAACGGATTAACTCACAATGTAGCCGGGTTCGTCAGACTAGTTTCGATGGCATACGGCCACTTTTTTCAAGGAGTGATGACACAGATGACCACAGGATGACACGCCGCCCGTCAAGATTCTTTTCAAATTTAACATAAATCATCGTAATTATCTACAATCACAAATACACTGAAGTGTCCGCAGGTTCCGTGGTCTGCACAGGAACGCAGCCACCTTTTTTAAGGAGTCGATCGAAACTAGTCGAATGAACCCGGCAACACAGTGAGTTAATCCGTTTTTCTCAGTCTATAACAATTAAGGTTTCTTCCAAAACTATTCACGCACACTATGTATACACTCACAGATTTGTTGTTATCACTTTGTAATCTCGCTCTTTACAGAATAATATGCTTACTGTGTACTTCGTAATTGGCGTAATTTTCAGTAAGTTTATATTGTTGTATTAATTGTAAGCTGTGAAGTACCTAACGTGAAATAATTAATAAATAAAACGAAACAACACAACTTCTCACACCTTTCAAAGTCATTAACGACTGTTGATAATTTCGATGATTTATGTTACATTTGAATAGAATAGAAGTAGTTCTTTATTTGCATTGAAAGTAGGTACGTTACAGATGTACAGTTTAAAAAGATCCTACCTTAACTAAGGCATGTAAACAGTTTTAATAAGTAAAACACTCATTTATCTTCTATAAAATAAAAATTAGTCGTTGTTCGTTAGTCTCGCTAAAAGTCGAGAACGGCTGGACCGATTTGGCTAATTTTGGTCTTGAAATATTTGTAGAAGTCCAGAGGTTTATACGGTGAGAAAATTATGGTAGGTAGGGTAGGTAGGTAGGTAAAGTAGATAGGGGCAGGATAACGTCTGTCGGGACAGCTAGTTTAATATAAATAGATATATTTATTAACATATTCAATAAAATCAATACAAGTTAAAAGTTTCAAGCTGAAATTAAGTAAATCATTTAAAATAGTCAAGTAATGTCAAGTTTAATAAAATGGGATTACAAATTCGTCAAGTTCGAGGTCAATACAGTTAAATTAAAAATATCAATTATTTAGTACGAGTCAGGAACATAGCCAATTGTTATATGTCAGAAATCATAATTATGTCATAATTATTAGGTATCAATTAAAATTCTTATTGGTCAGAAATTGGCCAATTTTGTTCTATGCATATTTTTTTGTTGTTTAATATATTCACTTCATAAAAATTGTCATTGCGGTACAGTTAGTAATGTAACAAAGAATCATGGAGATTTCAATGTAAGAACTGCGAAACAGCGGCTCTTAGTAATTCCTTTGTATGAAATAGAAAATAATTTAGAGGGTTTAAAATATTTTCCAATGTGAAGAAAACATTACCAGGAGTAGTTTGTAATACTTACCATATTTTTAAACCCCGCATAATTAAAATATTACGAAATGAAAATAGTACTTTTTCATTTCATGTCGATGCCCATTTTGTTTAAAATAAAAAAAAAAAGTTACAAGCGACGTTAACGGATCTATTAAATTGTCAGACAAGTGATGTGACAATTGTGTGGAAAAAAAATCATTATTTATGATATTATTTCCCATAAAACGATGCAAAGAACCGTCAGTGTCACTGTTACTGTCAGTCGCCGTTTTGTTCTGAAATAATGACCTTTTCATTAAACTATTCACTTTTTTTTTGCAGGGTTTTAAAAATATAGTAAATGCCTGAAAATACTCTTTAGGTACCCAAGAGTATAAGGATTAGAATTTTAACTTCTCTAAACATCTTTATTTATTTTTTTTACAAATCCTGCCATGATTCTTTGCCATACTCAATTATTTTGACGTAATTAATTGAATTGTTGAGAGATTACGGGTTAGTTCAATTCTCAGAAATAAGATTAATTGTATGATTTTTATTTTATTTGTTTATGTCTGACTAGATGTCGACTCATACGGTCCTCAGACTCGTCGAAATGAAATTGTATTTTTATAAAATAATTTTAAATTAAATCACTTTTCGTGTTACTACACAATGTATTTGCCCGTGGGATGTCCGGGCTAGAATAGCACCCCCCATTTCATCCCGAGTGTGTCGTCGAAGGCGATTAAGGGAAAATCCGGAGCAGCGGTTTAAGCGGTTTAAGCAGCGGTTTCCGTGTACTTTAGAACTTCACTGCGATCCCCAAGACGCCTGCCAATCGTTGGGATTATGGCAGCTCCCCCCCTCTTCCCCGGAGAGGCCTTTGTTCTACAGTGGGCGTCTTTCCGGCTGATGATGATGACACAATGTATTTTAATGTGGTTTTCGCCGTTATTTCTGTATAAATATAAGTATTTATAAATTTCTGCCTATCTTTTTCCCAACTGTGTTGGGTTCGGCTTCCAGTCTAACCGGATGCAGCTGAATACCAATGTTTTACATGGAGCGACTGCCTATCGGACCTCCACAACTTAGGTGCTGGGTAACACGATACGCCTTGGTAAACAGGCTGTCAAACTATCTGGCTTCTGACTACCCATAACGACTGCCAAAGATCTACGAATGACAGCAGGGACCAACAGCTTTACGTGCTTTTCAAGGCACGGAGGGGTCTCGGTATGATATGGATGGTCACCCATCCACAGACCGACCGCGGCTAGCGTAGCTTAACTTTGACCGATCGATCTGTACGGTTTTAACTTAGCCACGAGCTCCTCAGGGTTGGATTGCTAGTCAAAAATAAAAATAAAACTTGACGAATTAATAAAACGATTAGGTACCTACTTACTGAGAAAAACAACTTATTTACGAGTACTAATTACATCCCACATAGTGCAAGATCTCAATTGACGGAAATTAGTTTAATTGTTACTAATTAATCGTTATCTTGCGTCACACACAATATGACTTACATTTTCGTAAAAATTCAAAAGGATTATGGCAGGATTTGTACAAAAAAAGACGTTTAGAGAAGTTAAAATTCTAATTCTTATACTCTTGGGTACCTAAAGAGTATCAGGCATTTACAATATTTTTCAAACCCTTCGATAAAAATGGATGTTAAAAGTGAATAGTTTAACAACTAATTATTTCAGAACACAAATGGCGCTTAACAGTAACAGTGACACTAAGAGCCGCCGTTTCGCAGTTCTTACACTGAAATTGCATCGTTTTATGGGAAATGTCACAAATAATGATTAATCAATGTACTTTTTCAACTCAGCCATTGTAATAACGATTTATATCACTTGTCGGCTAATTTGATAGATCCTTTAATGTCACTAATAACTTTCTTTTTTTTATAAAAACTTAAAAAAAAAAAAAAAAACAACCGAGAGATTGAAAGTCCTCCAAAGATTGAAGAAACCACGTCACCTATATATTTTTTATGGGATTTTGTTGATTTTTTCAAAAAGCGCTGAATTAATTTCGATAAAATGTATATGGGACCATTTCGAAATAAACCCCTTTCGAATAAAACAAGAATTTTGCAAATCCGTCTATATATGTATGACGGAGTAAAGCCCGAATATACATAAAAAAAAAAAATATACGAACATCCGAATTGACAACCTCTCCTTTTAGTCGGTTAAAAACACAAAATGGGCAATAAGATGAAACGAAAAGCTGTTATTTTCATTTCGAAATATTTAAATTATGCGGGGGTTTTAAAATATGCTAAGTGTATCAATCTACTCCTTGTAATGTATTCTTCTCATTGGAAAATATATTTAAAACCCTCTAAATGATTTCATCATCATCATCAGCCGGAAGACATCCACTGTTGAACATAGGCCTCCCCCATAGAACGCTACAACGAGCGGAAACCTGTTACCCGCGACCTTAACGATGTCGTCGGTCCATCTGGTGGGAGGCCTTTGGTAGGCCGCTTCGTGGTCACCACTCGAGAACCTTTCTTCCCCATCGGTTATCGGTTCTTCGAATGATGTGGCCTGCCCATTGCCACTTTAACCTAAATGAACTTTTGCCTAAATGATTTATTTCCGTACAAATAAATGTAAGGATCTCGCCAGGATTCTTTCGAATTGATACTTGCTCGGTACATCGAACCCTTGGAAATATTTGACTAAACTTTAACCCTAAGAAAAGGCGGCAACTTTTTGATCCATCACGTCACTTCGTTTGCGTCGGCAATAGCTGACATTAACATGGACGAGTTCGAGGGCCAAAACGAGTTTGTTATAATGACCTAATGAACAAACTAGTTCGCGTGTACCGATGCACGTATGCCCATTTCCTTAAGTACTCGGGCCAAGGTTAATATTGGTTACATTAACTTTTATTGTAAACAACCAATTACTTCCTCAATGAGCTGTTTGATACATTACACCAAGGACAGGGGTGGCACCAAAGAGTTAATTAATATGAACCGATTTGAAGGGTTATTTTTTCATTTGACGACACGGTTGGCGCAGTGGTTGAGCGATCGACTCCGGCGCAGCGTGTTGCGGGTTCGATTCCCGCCCAGGGCAAATATTTGTGTGATGAGCACTTGTGTTTGCCGTTTCTCTGGATGTTGTTTATCTATATATGTATGTAGGTATGTATTTAAAATGTATTTTTGTATGTATATCAGTTGTTTGACACCCATAGTACAGGATCTACCTAGTTTGAGGTCAGATGGCCGTGTGTGAAATGTCCCCACATATTATTATTATTATTTTCATCATCATCATCATGTCAACCTTTAGACGCTCACTGCTGGGCATAGGTCTCCCCCAAGGGAGGGATGCATGTTGGCGATCGCAGTAGGTGTTATGGTACTCAGAAGGACGCTGCTGCCCATCCTCTGGTCAATGTCCCTCTGTCGCCTTCAACGACACCCGGTACGGTAGAAATGGGGTGGTGCTATTAGCTGTACCTACCACATGGCTTATTTTTCCTAGGAATTTTTTAATAGACAAATGCTACTATACCATTGACGAATTTCTTGCTGACACCATTTCTTGTGACTGATCCTGTATTTTTAATTTTAAAATGTAATTAATTTCTAAAGATTTTGAATTTCGTAGAATTGTTTTGAGTTTGTTTAATTTATTTTAATAATAATTTCATATAATGTAACAATATTAGACATTTATATGTCTAATACTGTTACATTATATGAAATTATTATTGTGAAATTTGAAATTGCTATTTTTGTGTATGCCCAAAGGGTAGATTTTTGAGTTTCTGTAAAAATCTGTAAGACCTGTTATCACCAGAAATCGCACAAATAAATACTTTGACTTTGACTTTTTTCAATCTCGAACATTCGCTACGCTATGCGCATCTGTCTACACACCAGAGAGCCTAGTGTTAGTTTTTATTCGAACTCGATCGCGTTAACTTAAACGATCGCTTATGTCAATTTGTATGGAATAATTGTGTTTCCTATGGTTGCCACTAGACGGCGCTGATCCAGTTCCATGAAGATATAGGTACAAATGGAGCCAACACTTAGAACAAAAACTTGAAACCAACTGTGGGCTGATGCTCTCTTTCTGAATGCATACATAAGAACGAGACAGTGATATGTGAAAGAAAGAAAGAAAGAAAGAAAAACCATTTATTCACGAGAAAGTGACGCACATTACACAACAAGACTTAAACTAAAACAAAGTGGATACATGTTGTAGAAAACATGTGTTTTCTTTATCTTATGTATGTATTCAGAAAGAGAGCGTCTGCCCACAGTTGGCTTCACTTAGGTATTTAGAGTGTTGCCTCCACTTTTATCTATAAGCTTCTTGGTTTCAACACAAATTGGAGTTTACGTTAACGCGATCGAGTTCTGTTATGTCAATTTGTTTGGATTAATTGTGTTTCCAATTGTTGCTACTAGACGGCGTTATTCCAGTTTGTTGAAATAAATAGAAACACTGGAGAATGAGCGAATTATCATTTAAGAGTGTGTATTCGATTCGTGACGTAAGCTTCATGTTTTCGCGTTTTGCCCAGAGCAATGTCGTAATGATGTGAGCAGATTATTTAAATACAATTACAGTTTTAGAAAAATTAAGTCTTGATTTAGGGAACTAAAGAGTAAAATTATAATTTTTAATTATGGTTTTTTAAAGCGAAGACAATCAATCCATTCATAACGTTTTACGAAAATAGACGTCAGAGTTAACTATCAGGACGAATACAACCATTACAGTATGCCAAAATATTATGTTTTATGCGGTTTTACAACAGGATATACAGTCTCAAAGTATACTACAGAGCCAGAATTACGAAAATATTACTATTCGATATTAAAAAACAGTATTAAATGAGTACAAAATCGGTTCACTTCAACAATTTTTTTTTTCACCAGTATTTGAATAAAACATAACTGATATACCTATATATTTTATGAAAATAAAGGTTATGCTCAATATACACAACTTTTTTTCAGTACCTTGTACGAAGTCATTTATTTTAGACAATTATTTTAAAAAGCACTGTAAAACCTCACGCGCTGTCGTTTGCCGATCAATTTCAATGATTCGTGCTTATTTCGTGCATATTTTTTTTCTGATGCACACAAACTTATCATTGTATTGTACTAGTGTGTGTCAATGCTGCTCCGCCGTTCTAGCAGTCGTTTAGATTTTGAGTTGCGCTAAATCGAATACGCGCCCTTAATGTGGTATACGTATATGTAGAGCACAGACAAGTATGACAGAGAGAAGACAGAGGGCCTACCATAATATATCTAAAAAAACTATTAGGAGTGTGTGTGGTTCCTATTAACAGTTAGACAGGCGTTTGCGGTCCAACTTATATTCCAACACAGTTTCAATACAAATTGAAGTGTACGTCAATCTGGTCGAGTAAAATTCATACTACGCACTATGAGGGCCTAGTAGTGAGTTTTTTAACCTATTCAAAGTCACAGTCAAATTTTTTATTTCTATTTGACCCTTATGGCGCTACCCCGATCAAGTTGTTCATGGGCTATTAACTCATTATTTAAGATATACAAACTACATCTAAAAGCATATTATTAATGTTCAATACCTTATCATCAAATAATTGAAAAATGTATCTTTTGCTAAAGTTGATGAGCTATTCATTTGAGGAGTACACTAATAGATAGGTAACTTCAAAATCTTTATATTTATAGGTAATTTACGTTTTATTTTATTTCAAAATATCGTTTCTATTTTTTTATATAACAAAAAAACCCCAAAAATTATGCGAATTTCGATTGGTTAATTATGATAATTTGGTCAGGGAAGCGCTATAAAGGCACTTTTGATCGTCATATTGTAAAATTTGATTCTAGTTGCCCATTCCAAATGGTAGTTTCGTATGGAGAAGAATGGGCAAGAAACTCCATCAATACTCTTTTAAAAAAAAATGTTTACAATTTGCATTTACAAGAATTGGAGCGCGTTTACGTAAACATTCCCTTATGTCCATTTTTATAGAATAATTCATTAAATTAAATTTCATCAGGAAAATTCCATCGGTTTCTAAGTAACCTTCGCTTCGACTATTTCAGACAACCTGGTTACTTAATCTCTTTTGGTGACTGTACCAATAATTTAAATAAAATATGTATAAAAAATGTAAATAGTAGTTATTATACTAACATTCCGTTCGTGTTCTTTAATAAAAATATTTTGACAGTATGTGGTGTCCATTTAGTTCGTCCTGTCCTGTTATGAGAGAAAGTAGATTGATTTGTGCCAACTCTCATAATATGTATCTATGGTGCCAACTTTCATATGTATCTATGGTGCCAACCCTACAAAAGCAAAGTTAATTGGCCAGCCTTGAATCAAACCGTTTGTTTATACCACACATCAACAGGTCAACAGTACATGCCACTGCTTGTAAATTGAAAGATGAAGCTGTTTACGTTGACAATGATATTTTTAATTAAGAACCCTATGTCCCTGATAATAGATATCAATATGTGTGTCTTGAAATATTAGTGATGGGCGTCAGTCAGTCATAGAAGTATTGGGTGGCACTTAAATAATGACACAGTTTTATTTAGCTATAACTGTTTTTAAATAAAGTACACACTATTATTCTTTTGGAATAAGTACAAATAGACCTGTAAAATTGAAATCCGTCAAATGATGGCCTTCAGCTTTAATGCAAATTTTACCCGACTGCGCCAGAAGGAGGGTTATGTTTAAAAGCATTTTCCATCACGCTTCTGAAAACTTTAAGTAAATTTTAAATTTTTTGACGAATGATGGTTTTTAGGGCTGGTAAAGAGCTTATTCGCGTAAACCAGAGATTTGAAATAACCCCGTGGAAAAAATGATGGCCTATTTGAAGAACAGCATATTCACAACCTGGAAAAAGGAAAAAGTTTAGTCTATTTATCTCTGATTAGGAAACAAAATGCAGATAGACCGTGCGGGTGTGCGGAATACCGAGAGTGAAGCCTAAAAAGCAAATACAAATTGGAAACCAAATACCTACAATCTCGTGTTTGTTTTCGCTTTTGAATTTAAATCCATAATTAACCGCATTATGTCGCTACCACATAAATAGCAACTGCAAAACGCATTGCAATTTGTCTATGATTGTGACGAACTGATGACATTTACATTCTATGTCAAATTAAACTTAGTTTTCGTAAACGCGATCAAAATGTACCCGGTGAAATCCGTTTGACGTGAACCGAGATCAAAACCAACGTCTTAACTCGATCAAGCAGAACTTTCATTGAACTCGGTTTACGATGTGAACGGTGAATTCCGCCCTTAGTGTTTCGCGTGGTCTATCTGCCTTTTGTTTCATAATCTGAGCTATTTATATAGATAAATCTCAAAAAATATTGCGTTTACTTTATTTTTAAAAGTTATATAACTAAATGAAACTGTGATTATTTATGCGCCATGCAGTATTACCTTTTGAGGTACTGTTACTATTATAGAAGTGATCGACTGATCGATAAAATAATAAAGATTTAATTTAGTAACCAGTTTTATTATGGTTGAAATTAATCATGATAGAAGTCGAAGTCAAATTCGAATCATTGAATTCAATTAGACCTTAGAATTTATAGGCACTTTTAAACGACATTTTCAAGAAAAAAAAAACCGGACAAGTCCGATGAAACCTGACAACCAGACTTACCAAGGGGTATCGTGTTACCCAACAACTGGATTGTGTAAATCAGATAGGCAGTCGTTCCATGTAAGACACTAGTATTCAGCTGCATCCGGTTAGACTGGAAGCCGACCCAAACATGATGAGAATAGGCTAGGCAGATAATGACCAGGCTAGTCTCCATTGAAGATTGGTCACCGGACCGAAATCCGGTAGGGAGAATCAGTCAATGCTGATACAAGAAATGTTTCAATTACAGTTTTCTATTTTCGGTTGCTTACGTTGGATTGTCTATCAAACAGCTAGACACGATGCTGTTTAATATACAAATGTTACAGTCTGAGATCCTAGACTTGCCGGACGAACATCATCCTAATATTGTTGAAGTTTTTGAAAATAATAGTAAAGAAGTATGTAAAAATGGTTGCCCATTCGCCAAAAAACCGGACAAGTGCGAGTCGGACTCGCCCATCGAGGGTTCCGCACATACTTGTAGGTACATATCCATAGGTGCTTCTATACCAATCCATACTTTAATCTACTTAATATTAAAAATGTGTTTTTTGCGACATAAACGGCCGTATCTTTGATTTTTTTACAGCATCAAGGGACCGTAGAGTTGAGTAATGGTTTTAATTTCAACTCGATACCTCCGCGCGTTCCTGAGATAAAGGGTCTTGACAGATACGGAACCCTAAAAAGAATTGAGTCGCATTGTCTCTTCCAAAAGGTAATTTCGTATGAAAAAGAGTACAAGAAAGGTAAGACTTAGGATTACCAGGTTTATGTTGTAAGCAGAGAAGAACAAGAAGCGAGCGTTTGTTTAGTAAAAAGTGTTTTTATTTAGCATTCAACGTGTTTAAAATACCATTGTCATGTCTTTGTCAACTACAATCAATTTGACAAGGATGAAGTAATATTTATAGTTGTATGTTTATCTATATTTGTATACTAATTTTCAAAAGAAAAGTTTCTTACGTTTTTTTGTCATTTGCAGCTCATCATCAGGTTATATGATAATTAAAACCTATTAATACCTATGTATTTACAGAATTATAATAATTAAAATCAACATAACTTGTAACTTAACTCATAAACACACTTGGGACATAGAGGTTAACATAGTCCGTAAACGTAAAATTTTAACATAATAACGTTAAAACCTTTTTTTTTTTTTTGGTAAAACCTACCCTAACCTACTCTACCCTACCTTTTTTTTTTTTTTTTTATTTTTTTGGTACTGGGTGGAAAATCCTCATGGATGTCCTCCGCCCTGGGGCGGGCGGAGGGGTCTGTCAGACTCTTACTGACTAAAAACCACCCCGGTGTTCCATCTCACACCTACGTCGGGGGTCGCGGGAACTGGAGATACTTCCGCAACCCCCGGCTAGTGCCGGCCCGCTGCAGCGGGCCACTTCTCGGGTCAGGGGGGGGAGTGAGGTGTTAGACTCCCCCCCGGACGTCTTAGAGGGGCGCGCGTGGAACACTACGCGCCGCCACCTCGGGTCCTGGTGTATGTGGGGGGCGACAGACGTCCCCGAGTCTGCCGCCCCTGGACCCATTTAGGGGGGCCGGAAGAGGGCGTTATCCGCCCTTCGCCGACGCCCGGTGCGCCTGCTGCGGGCAGGGTGGGAGGTTGAGATCTCCCTCTCCCTTTCCGCAGCCTCCTTCTGCGACATGACATTTTCGCAGAAGGAAACCACCGCGTCCCAGGACTCTGCGCTGTCGACCATCGACTCGACCACGGCCGACAGCGACAGATCACTGCCTACTTCTGAGACGAGGGCACGGCGCGGCCCCTCCCAAGCGGCACATTCCGCCAGCGTATGCCGCGCCGTGTCCTCCCGGCAGTCGACGCAGTGGTGACACCGGGCGTCCGGCTCCCTGTTTATGCGACACAGGTACTTCCCGAAGCAACCATGCCCCGAGAGCACCTGCGTCACCCGAAACGACAGGGAGCCGTGCCTCCTCCCGAGCCAGCGCTCGAGCACTGGCCGGACCGCCTCGATGATGGCGAGGCCGGCGGTAGGGCGCGAAAGCCTGTCCCGCCATTTCGCCACCAGGACCTCGCGAAGCTGAGACCGACGCAGCTCCATGTGTCGCTGCATCGGTCGCTCGCCCCGCGCCCGCGCTTCCTCGCGCCACCGGAACAGTGACGCGAGTACCTTCGCCTCCAGGTCCCAGGGCGGGGATCCGGCCAGTGCACAAGCCGCCTCGTAGGAGATCGTGCGATATCCCCTGATGACTCTGACGGCCATCGCGCGTTGCGGCTTTCGCAGCACGGCGATGCTTCCGGCCGTCAGGTCTGCCGCCCAGATCGGGGCCCCATAAAGGGCCATCGATCGCACGATCCCCACGTAGAGCCGCCTGCAGACGACGCTCGGGCCCCCCAGATTGGGAAGCAGCGTTGACAACGCCCCAGCCGCGCCCAACAACTTGGGCGCCAGCCGCTGGAAATGAGACTCTACCCTACCTACCCTAACCTACTACCCTGGTGCTTTGGGTCCGTGCCCACTGCACCCGGTCAGACTCGACCCGAAGAATAATACCAGATATTTAACTACCAATTCAGTGCCATTTGTACAGTCAGGCAAAGTGATATTTTAATTCTAAATAAAGCTTTTTATACAAAGAATATTTAATATTTTGTTATGATACATAATTTAATTTCCTAGGCAAGTGTGCTCTACCCCAGGCTGCATCATCACTTAAGATCAGGTGAGTTGCGGCCAAACGCAAGTTTATGAGCAATAATTTATATATATCTGTGATTTTTACTACAAAGTACAAACGGTATATTATATTAAAAAAGGATGTACTCATTTGTTTTATTATTGATCTATTTATCCAAACATTATTTTAATTTTACACTCTCTGTGGTGCAAGCGTTAAATCAATAGTTTTCTGTCTGACTGTACATCTACGTTTTTACGCCTACCAAAAAAGAAATATTCAGGTATTATTCTTCGGGTCGAGTCTAAGCGGGTGGAGTTGGAACGGACCCGGCGTTTTCACCTCAAATTAATTTATTTGTATTTTTTCGGAAAGCACTTAACTAAATGGAGGAACCGGATGTTATTCGTAGATCTTTGTTATGGGTAGACAAAGTCAGAAAGTCTGACAACTAGTTTTTCTAAGGGGTGTCGTGTCACCCAGTAACTGGGTTGTAGAGGAGAGTGTTTTACATGGAGTACAAGTAAAAACTGGTGTTCAGCTTCATCCGGTTAGACTCTAAGCTGACTTCAATATTTTTGGTATAAGGTTAGGCAGATGATGAGCACTGTTGTTGTGAACTATTTCTTAATTCCCATAGAAGTACAATGGACCCATATATAAGTTACTAGTTTCTGCCCGCGACTTCGTCCGCGTGGATGTCAGTTTTCGCGGATGCAGACGAAGTCGCAGATTAAAAAGTATCCTTTCCCAGGGTTCAAGCTATCTTCATACCAAATTTCATCATAATCGGTTCAGCCGTTTCATCGTGAAAGCGTAACAGACAGAGTAACCTTCGCATTTATAATTTTAAAAGTATGGATGGATTACGTGTTTTATATGAATTAGCATAAGTGGTTACAAGCTCACTCAAATGTCAGCAGGCAGGTGGTGGCAGCACGTGGGTTTGATCATTCGTTTTCCTTCAAAATGGTTAAGCTACATGGTGCTGATCCACGTGTAATGTTCGTGAACGAGCGCTGTCAGTTGCGATTGGTAATTTCTTATCTGCCTTGACTTATATATCTTTTTTTTATTACTCTCTACCTACATAGTTAGATACCTTTACATAGAACCAACAAGAATTATGTAAAAAAACATATAAAAACTTAATTATAAAAGAGTGTTCATGGAGTTTTTTGCTCGTTCTTCTCCATAGAGACCTACTTACGTTTTGGAACGAGCAACTAGCTTCAACTTTCTGACTAACTGACCGACTTCTTGGCAATTCAAAAGTGTCTGTAAATGGTTTAATTAAAATAAAAGCTTTGACTTTGATTCACCACAGCGTTCCTTCGAACTAGTTTATTCGTGAACCAAATACACATCACTAGTAATGAAGCCATTTGATACCTACCTACCTACATTTATTATTACGATTCTTAGAAATGTTGTTTAAGTTCATGTAAGTATTAAATACGTTTTATAGATGCGGTTCTCAGTATTGTATTGTTTTAATTTTTGACTATATTTGCATACAATGCTGCAGTTTGTTATTGACCCGTTTACCTTGAGAATTTTTTTTTTATTCAGACATATGCATCATCTAGCCTTTTTCCATGTGGCATACCAGTGTTTTACATGGACTGCCTATCTGACCTCCACAAACCAGTTACTAAGTACTCGTTGGTAAGACTGGTTGTCAGACTTTCTGGCTTCTGACTACTCATAACGACTGTCAAAGATCATCAGCCGAAAGACATCCACTGTTGAACAAATGCCTCCCCCATAGAACTCAACGAGCGGCAACCTGCAGCTTTCATCCACCGGTTTTTCGCGACCTTGACGATGTCGTCGGTCGATCTGGTGGGAGGCCTACCAACGGTGCGTCTCCTGCCGCGGTTCGTGGTCGCCACTAGAGAACCTAGGTTCTCTCACATTTCGTCGATTCATCCATGTTCGCATAACTCGACGAAATGTAAATATGGATCTGTTGATTTTTAGGGCTACAAACAAAAAAAAACGGAACTCTTATAGGATCACTCGTGCGTCTGTCTGTCCGTCCGTCTGTCCCAGCCAATTTGCTCCGAATCTACTGGACCAAATCAGGTGAAATTTGGTAGGGTTGTGTAAATGCTATGATCCAAACACAGATGTGCAAAGTAAATAAATATTTTTATAAAATAAGGGTAATTTTCGGGGTACAAATTAGGATATAAAAAAAAAGTTTAGCAATCCTTACTGTGTCATATATCAAATGAAAGGGCTTGTTGTTATTATGGGGATCTTAAATATATTTGTTTGTTTTTGTTATTATTGTAAAATAAATAATTTTATTCACGAAAGAAGACGAAAATTGACCATACCCTCTGATTTCCGAAACTATTGAGCCCAAAATTTTGAAAAAAACACAAAACATAATTCATTGCTTGTAGATTACAGGAAAACCTATAAGAATATTATTCTATCAATTGGCAGTGTTCAAGCAATCTTTGGTTGCCATCTTATGTTAATATAGATAAAATATAAAGAAAGAAGTTCAACCAACATAAATTAGGATGAGTCCAAGAAACATAATTAGGAAAAGAAATAACTAAGAAACATTATTGTTTATTGAGCTGTATTTACGTATAGAAGTCTGTCATGTAGTCGTGACCGTGGCATGCGGGGCACATTTAGGCTTGTCATCTGTACATGACTTTGACGGTCAAAAGTTTCATCATTATCATCATTTCAGCCGAAAGACGTCCACTGTTGGACATTGGCTTCCCCCAAAGAGGGGGTTTTGCCATAATCGCCACGCCTTGCAGGCGGGTTGGCGATCACAGTATGGTTGTTACAAAGGCACAGAAAACGCTGCTGCCTATTCTCTGGTAAGTCTGTTAGTCGCCTCTTACAACACCCACGGGAAGATATGAGATGGTGCTATTCTTTACGGTCAAAAGTTTAACTATGTTCAATGTACCACGCTGGCACAACTTTAACCAAATCATCATCTATTTACGTGCCGTGCACGAGAATAGTACAAGGTATAAATACATAAATGTTATGTGCAAAGTTCATTACACAAATAGTTCTATGTATAGAAGATGTTTATCAATCAATCAATGTTTCTTTAGTTACAATCTTCCAACACAATTGATTTGCGTCTTGTAAAATATCATATTTATGATTCTTTATTGTTGTTTTCATAACAGCAGCAAGAGTAGGTAGAATTATTATCTAAAGATTACTTTTAAATTCGAATGTTTTAAAAACAAATTCGCTTCAATAATTATTCAACTCAATTTTTTTTAAACAAATGAGTTCGATTTCCTAATTCTTCAACTCATTTGATTTAAAGAAACCAGTTAGGTCGCTTTCCTAATTCTTCAACTCATTTGTTTTAATTAAAACCAAAATTAGGTAGTTCGCTTTCCTAATTAGCTGATTGATATAGGTTATTCAACCCTTTCTTAAAATTCAAGCTCAGACTGTAGGTACCAATTTCATCAAAATCGGTTCAGCAGTTTAGCTGTAAAAATGTAACAAACAAATTTACTTTCGCATTCATAATGTTAGTAAGTATGGATTATACGGAATATGATTGCTTGTAGGTAAAATGGCGAGGGGCCATTGTGTTAACGACTACTGTTTTGCTACCCATCAATTTAGTTAAGACAATAAAATTACAAACACAGGTCGTCACGATTTGTGCTACACGATTGCCGTTTAGATAGCAGTTGTAAAGATATTGTTAGGGTTTTCACACATAATACTTACATGGGAGACATTGTTACTCAAAGTTTTACCAAGGACATGATCCTAGACTAGACCCTCCAGCGTTAATATTTTTAGTCGGTTATTAAAAAAAAAAAAAGCTATGCTTGCCGCGGGCGGTCTGTGGATGGGTGATCATCAATTTAATACCGAGTTCCCTTCGTGCCTCTAAAGCCGTTGGTCCCGGCTGTCATTCGTAGATGTTGGCAGTCATTATGGGTAGTCAGAAGCCAGAAAGTCTGACAACCAGTCTTATAATATTATGTACAATTCCAAGAAAAAGACAGGGGAGGTCAAAGGGCATCAAAAAACTCGTCCACATCGCTGTCAACGGGACACGTGCCCAACAGGCTGGCAGCATTGCCACGTTGTATGGCAATGCTGATTCTTTGACCCAAGAATAGACCAGCCTTCGGGTCACGTGAAGAGTCGACCAGCCGCTTGGCGATGTCACGAAAAACAATATGGGCACTCGGACCCCATGGCCCTAGAGTTTCTACCCCAAACGGCTCAAATATATAGCTTCCAAGAAGGCTATTATATTTGCGCCGTTTGAGGTTTTCGGCACTTGCAGCAGCCGCCCCAGCACAACATTTTGTGCTAGGAAGATGAGATGGCGCAAGGGTGTCGACACATGTTGCGTCCCACACCAAAGGCCTACCCAACTTCCAAGGCATTATGGTCATCCCATCTGGTCTCTTCCCATCGTCGCGTGCCAAGCCATTGGGTTCTAAAATAGCAGGCACCCCAGCGGTGGCAAGAGCACGACGGAGGATGTCATTGATGCTGGCATGCCGTGCCATTCGGCCTGCGCTCCTACTGCAGGATAGGCCATGATGTCCGAGGCAGTCGACAGCTTCACCACATTAACAGCGATGTGGAGCCCCGCATGGAGCGCCCAGACGCAGGCATGTAGCGAGTCGGAAGGTATTATCACACAGCATAGTACCGATGTTGTGTGACGGAAGTGCCTGAAGCCAGAGGCCCGACTCCCACTCACCCACAGCCAGTAGGCGGGCACGCTCAGCAGAATTGGTGGACGTATTCATTTGATTATTCCGTACCAACCTGCAGAGCGGCTCATCCCACTGTCTCTGGGAAGATGGGTTCACGGGCCGATCTGTATCTGGGCAAGCCACTTTCCAGGCGTTCACCGCATCAGTCAAGCACGGCACTTCAAAGTCAACCAGTGATGTGGATAAAATTTTTTTGGTTAACTTTTCGGTGCTGTGGACGGAGGACAGGAAAGCCGGTAAACTCACACTGGAAATTTTGCGGACACCAGTCTTACCGAGGGGTATCGTGTTACCCAGTAACTGGGTTGTGGAGGTCCGATAGGCAGTCCCTTCATGTGAAACACTGGTAGCTGCATCCGGTTAGACAGGAAGCCGACCCCAATATAGTTGGGCAGATGATGATATAAAAAAACGAAAAAAAAAAAAATCTAAAACTAAAATGTGATAAATAACTTTAGCACAAAACACATTATTATTATGACATAAGACCAAAAGGGTCAGTCAAAAATGATATATATTGGTGGTTTTTTTTTTTTTTTTTTTCATTATATTACCTACTCAATAAAAAAAAATGGGTGCGTGTACTTATGTACGAGCGTGAGAAGTTATACTTCTTTGGCATTATTAAAAAAGTATATATGCACAATTTGAATTGTAAACTACGCCATCTCTGACGTACATGCTGAACTACTTACTGCCTTCGGCAGTAAGTAGTTCAGCATGTACGTCAGAGATGGCGTTGTTTACAATTACTCCCGTGAGAATTTTGTGTGACGCTGTGCGCGCGCATGCGCGAATCGTAAAATTTCACTCTCATCATTTTTTCATAACGCGCCTAAAGAAGTATAACTTCAAAAATAGAACTATAAAATATTATAGTTCTATTTTTTTGAAAAAGTTCCTTTATTTTTTTTGTGTTTTGACCATACTGACTGAAAAATAATCTTATTTTCTTTATTTTAACTCTCTCTCTTTCTTCCAACACAACAGGAACAACCACGGATCTATGGGAACAACCCTAGTTAATGAAAACCAAACAAAGGTATTATCACTTATACCATAAACACAGTACAGTATAATATTATGTAACATATCTGCTGCGAGTACATCGTAAAACAATATTAGTTTAATGCAATGTTTTCCTATCAGCTACGTATATGTGCATATGGCTATTATTAGGGCGGTGTTGTACTCTAAGCGAGGCGAAGTTGAAGCTAGTCAAAAATCAAAGACTTCAAAATAGTAAAATATAACAGTAAAATAGTAAAATATAACAGTCAAAAATAGTAAATGATCACCAAAATTAAAACCCCATTTTAATGCGAAATTACAACCAGAAAAAGCGATTTGGTTCTGGCATTCGGTGGCCGCTGCCGCGGCGGCTGCAGCGGCGCCGCGGCGTAGGGAGTCACAGTTCTAACCTAACTTAACCATGTCGGATCCGCCTCAGGGAGGACTTAAGGGTCAAAAAGATTTTGGTTATCCATTTTGGTAAGCAAGATTTGGTGATCATTTACTAGGTATATTGGTATTTAGTATTTTTTTTTTTGATAAGGGAGTTTAATATCCTATAGTATTTTTTGGTGGTCATTATATTTATTCCTGTATAAAACCAAGCCGCGTACGACTGTCCCTCTGTTGTATCCTTTTAAACTAAGCAACGGATTTTAATGCAGTTTTCATTAATAGATAGAGTGATTCAAGAGCAATTTCAACAAATTAACATCCAACTAAACGTATAAACCACGTTTAGTTGAATGTTAATTTGTTGAAATAATACAATAACCACATTCGACTTCCATCAGTTAAGTTTAACATAACACCAACATTGTGCACTTAGTTCACAATAAACGTTTTGACTTTAACTTTTGACTGGTCATCTTATAACTGCGTCAGCTGTTTCCAATTTATTTTATAAGACACTGTTCCTGCTGACTTTGATGATACGCTTGGTCCAAGTCGCTAGAACTATGGCGTTAGTTATGGCTAAAAATGTTAAAATATAAAGTTATAGTTATATAATATTAGGTCCTTACATATGAAATTGCCGATACTTAATACTGGCAACTTTGAAATCAAATATTTTGTGTTTGATTAGGAATTCCAAATTCAAAATTATTTCAAAATAAAGACTAAAGAATATTGTTTTAAAATTCGTGTTTCATTTGTTTTATCGTCATTTGTTTGGGCTTGAAAATTGCTATTGCAACAACAATGGAGAAATTAAAAATTCGCGATATTTACGAATATGAGTTCCACCGTGGCACCAGTGCAGCAGAAACGGCTCGAAGGATTAACGACGTGTACGGGCCAAGCACCGCTAACGAACGAACGGTGCGTTTTTGGTTTCAACGTTTCCGTTCTGGAAATTTTGATTTACAAAATGAGCCTCGTGGACGACCGGATACTCAAATGAATAATGAAGAATTAAAGGCGATAGTTGAAGCGGATCCATCTCAAACCACTTCTGAATTAGCAGCAGCCTTTGGAGTAAGTGACAAAACAATCATTATCCATTTGCGTCAAATTGGAAAAGTAAAAAAGCTCGAAAAGTGGGTACCGTACGAATTGACTGAAACACACCAACAAACACGCGTCGGTTGCTGCGCTTCCTTGCTCAATCGTCACAATAATCAGGGAATTTTAAATCGTATTGTCACTTGTGATGAGAAGTGGATCGTGTACGATAATCGCAAGCGATCATCACAATGGCTTAACCCTGGAAAACCGGCAAAACCTTGCCCCAAGCGAAAACTGACCAAAAAGAAGATTCTAGTTAGTGTTTGGTGGTCCTGTGCTGGTGTCATCCACTACAGCTTCATGAGATCAGGCCAAACGATTACTGCAGACATGTATTGTCAACAGTTGCAAACAATGATGGAAAAGCTCACCATTAAACAACCGAGATTGGTCAATTGCTCTAGCCCATTGCTCCTTCAGGATAACGCTCGACCACATACTGCACATCAGACGGTCGCCAAGTTAGAGGAGCTGCGACTGGAAACTCTGCGTCACCCACCATACTCTCCAGATCTTGCCCCAAACGATTACCATTTATTCCGAAATTTGGACAACTTTTTACAAGGAAAAAAAATCAATTCTGATGAGGTAGTTTAAACAGCCTTCAAGCAGTTCATCGATTCTCGCTCCCAGGATTTTTTTACCAAAGGGATCAATGAGCTCCCGATAAAATGGCGAAAGTGTATCGATAACAATGGTGCACTTCGATTGACTAAATATATAATTTCTTTTAAAAATGTTATTTTTAATTTTTTGATCCCGAGCGGCAATTTCATATGTAAAGACCTAATAGTATAGCATGTATGTGTGTATTTGTATGAGTGTGTGTATTAAGGCATATCTTCTAGGATCAGCAGATCAGCGCCCCGGAAAACACGTCATGCTGTTGTCTCCGGCTATCATTCGTAAACAGTCGTTGTAGGTAGTCAGAAAGTCTGATAACCAGTCTACCAAGAGGTATCGTGTTATCCAGTAACTGGATTGTGGAGGTCAGATAGGCAGGCCCATCATATTCAGCCGGGGGCTTTCAGTCTAACCGGATGCAGCTGGAACCCCGAAATAGTTGGAAAATGGCTAGGCAGGTAATGATTAGGATCGTCAGATGTGATGCTACACTAGGATCAACGATGTAAATAGGAATCTAAAAGAAATATTGTTATTTTATAGAACAATATAAATTAACTAATCAAGAGTTCTAAAGTACCTATTTTGTAAGTTTGTGTCTGTTTATTTTATTATGTAGATACCTTTTAAAACAAATAAATTTAATATTATTCAACGAGTTTCGTTAATTGTTTTATTATTAAAATTTAAACAAATATTGGGATTTCAATCTTTGTTTATGAAGGTTATTAGTAACTATTGAAGGGCAATGTCATCATTTACATGTCATGTTTGTGTGTTTGTCCGTTAGAAACATTGTGTTGGAAAAACAAACCAACTGCCTAGCCTTTTCACAAGTATGTCAGTGTTAGCTTCTAGTCTAACATAATGCAACTGAATGCCAGTGTATCACATGGAGTGACTGCTTATCTGACCTCCACAACCCAGTTACTGGGTAACCCTATGTAAGACTGGTTGTCAGACTCTTCAAAACGACTGTCAAAGATCTACGAATGACAACCGGGACCAATGGCTTTACAGGCTTTGAAACATTGTTATAGAATTTCTGGCGGCGCATATTCTTTTCTGAGCTGAATGTAAAAGAGATGCAATATTGATCCTTCTCGCTGGGAGAAATTTAGCAAGAGATAGACCGGCCTAAAGGCGTTTGGTTGAAGTTTACTTAGAAACCGATGGATGTTTTCGAATGAAATTTAATTAAATCATTGAAATCTTTATTCTCTATTAAATGTATTTTATTTTGTTCAAAAACATCCATCGGTGTTTAAGTAAACTTTAACTATATCTGACGACCCTGCATACCTATCTCCTTTGCTGACTGCACATCAACATATTTATACATGAAGACCAAATAAAACGCGATCTCGATAACAAGAGAGACAACATCAAGAGTAAGCCACCTTTCAATACACAATATCACTAAAATTGTAAATGGTATTTAAACGTGTCCTCACTGTGCACGTACATTCAGTGCTAAAATAGGATACATAAGCCACATTAGACCACACTCTTGTAACTTTTAGAACAGAAACTGTCACCGTAGGCGAAATCGAAAGTTATTTTTATTTTTTTGCTAATATAGAATTATAATTAAAATAGTTGATTTTTAATAGACTTAGGTGCCAATTGGGTACTTGACACCACCAATCAATTGACATACTTTTTATGAGCTGTCAAAACGAGATTCCTCCATAGATTTTGTATGACAATAGCGGCCTATGACGTCACTTATTTACCAACTCAATTGACTAACTATTAATTGATTTCAAAGCAACTTAAAATACAGTTTTACAGTTAATTGAAAATTAATCGGGTTTTAGGGGCTAAAATAAAGTGTATTATAAGGTAAGTTGTATTTTGGAATTATTGGTTAATGGTGTCAACAACCCAATTCTGTTGTGCATGAACTAAATTAATTTTAAGATATTAATATCTCTTTCTCTCCAATAATACAAGAAAGAGACCTTTATTAATAAGAGCTGTCAATTTAAGTTGATCTAAAATGTTCACATAATTATAGTTGTCATTTCAGAACGTATTGATTAAAAACACTGCGAAGTTCAAGGGAAAAACTAATTTGACATCTCTAACTTAGTCCTTCTCTGACGCCGTCCTTTTTCTCAGCTGCCTGGTAGTAAGAGATGCCAAATGCCAAATTTTAATTTAGTTTGTGACAAGGGATTCGGCACCTTAGGTAACTAAAAGAGCTATAAGCATAAAGGACATGTTTCATACTGGGCCCAGTCTATGTACACCACTTCAAAAAAAAGAGAAAAATCCGTAGAATCCGGGAAAAATACAGATAATTCATTTAAATGTATACTATAGTGGTAGTAAATTGGTAATTTAACAATATTTTTTATGGATTTTCAACATGGCGTCACTCAGATTTAGCTACTCTGTATACCATAGATCGACCATTGATCATAGAAAGAGAACTGTCAGCTGTCAGTGTCACAACAGTCTCACTTCAGTCACTTTCGTCTCGTTTTGTTTCTAGGTTCTAGAGTACTTTATAACAACCTCCCTTTCGTTTTTCTGAATTCAACACCGTTTCTTTTTCATCTGTTTACCTGGCTATCCACAAATCGACGCAGAAAATCAGAATTATAAATGTCAAACGTCATTAATCAATCAAAATGACAGCTGGTAAGCTGTGCCATAACTGCTTTTTGCTGTGTGTTGCAATTTCAAGTGCAATTTCTTGTGTTTTACCTGCTCACAAAGCTATTTTAAATTAATTGGACAGTTGAGAACTATTTAAAATGTGTTTCCCTATTATTAAGTATGGTGTACAAGGACTGGGCCTAGGCTCCATACATTTTGAAACAACTCCTTTGGATGAACGGATAGGGAGAGCGAGGTCAGAGAAAAGGGAATCAGTGATAGTATGACCATAATTATGTTGATCCGCCTTAACATAACTCTCGAATGTACTATCGCGGACCTTTTCCGCCTACTCAGTTATTTTTTTTTTCCCTTGGCGTCTGCGAAGTCAACGGGGCGGGGTAGAGAGCGCTTCCATCTTTTGAGTGCAAGCAAAAATGAACTTAGTGGTGGTCAGGCGGGTGTGTCCACGATAGTACAGTTGCCACCTTAATAACGGGATTTATTAAAAGCTAGCTGTAAAACATAGCTTTCACTGGAAAACAAACTTTATATCCTACATTGACGTTATCATTATACTGCTCTAGTCTATAATTTTATGGCAATGTGTTCATCTGTAATGCTAAACCTGAGAATAAATCCATACTTAATATTATAAATGCGAAAGTAACTCTGTCTGTCTGTCTGTTACGATGAAACAGCTGAACCGTTTTTGATGAAATTTGGTATGAAAATAGCTAGAACCCTGGGGAAGTACAGAGGCCGCAGCACATCAAGCTACAACATTAACAACAATTTCAACTTTAATACAAAATATAAGTACATACTATAGTATATGATTTTTATAAAAGGTACATCGTATTCACGTAACATATTATAATTCTTGTAAATGCAAATTGTAAACATTATTTTTTTAAAGAGTATGTATGGAGTTTCTTGCCCATTCTTCTCCATACGAAACTACCATTTGGAATGGGCAACTAGATTCAAATTTTACAATATGACGTTCAAAAGTGCCTTTAATGGTCTAATATTGAAATAAATGATTTGACTTTTTTTGACTTTGACTTTAAGGTTCATATTCAATTCGGAAAATTTGACAGTGTTATACCTAAATAACAAATCACCATAATACTATAGATAATCGATGTAACACTACTCTAAATATTCTTAGTTTTGGCATCAAAATATACGCTGTTCTGGCATCCCGCCATTTGGGAGAATAGGACATAATCATTCGCAAGCCGTGTCTTCGCACTTTGTTTGATTTCTGCTGAATTTAACATGGACTTTGCACCTCTATAACAGTCATTTTGTCATTCTGTCATTGAACCCAACTATATCAAGCTTTCGGGCTTACGCAGATGGCTGAGTTTTGTGCGTTTGAGTCCGCAATTTCCGAAGTCAGTAAGATCTTCAAAAAATATCTCTGTTTTATCAAATCTTGCCCCGTTTTGTAGAATATAAGGTGAAGTTTACATTTTTTGTGATTCTTTATTATTTATGTTTTTTTTTAGTATATTTGAGAAATCAAAACCTGTGTTGCGAAATGTCTGTCATAGTAATCATGACACACACGGAGTGCCAAAAGCAGGTCGATTGGTCGACCCAGAAGTATTGTTTATTTAGGACCTCCAACAAAAATATACACAAAACACGATATAGAAAAAAAAATGGGTAATAATTATAAGGCAAAAGGCATAACTATTAGATTGTATATCTTTCTGAAGCTTGATTAAAGGGACTGACATTAAACATCCCAGGATAACGTAAATAGTAAAAAGTTAATGCATGCAATGTTTATAAGGAAATTACGGACGGAATGTTGCTGCACGGTCCATATAGATGTAGTCTCATATTTTGGTCAATGTACAGAATAGCACTGCTAGTAACGATTTCAATTTGATGTCTGCTATAATTTTCCCATATTGTTGAAGATTCTACACTCGAAGTTGTTAACAGCTATGTGTACCTAGGACAAACGGTCTAGTTAGGTAGGGCCAACTTTGAGAAAGAGATCAATCGTCGAATCCAATTCGGATGGGCAGTATTCGGGAAGCTGCAAAACCTCTTCTCGTCCAATATACCGCAGTGTCTCAAGACGGAAGTCTTTAACCAGTGTGTGTTGCCAGTGATGACTTATGACTCGGAAACATGGTCGCTCACTTCAGGCCTCGAGCCTCGGCCTTCAGGCTTCGGGCTTCGGGCCCTTAGAGGTCGCTCAGAGGGCAATGGAAAGAGCTCAGAGTTTCTATGCGGAATCGAATCAGGATTGAGGAGATCCACAGAAGAACCAGAATCACCGACATAGTAAAAAGATTGGCCAAGCTCAAGTGGCAGTGGGCTGGTTACTCGGGCACAAAGGTCCTGGAGTGGTGGCCACGCACCGGCAGACGCAATGTTGGCAGGCCCCCCATAAGGTGAACCGACAACCTGGTCCGAGTAGCGGTAAGTCGCTGGATGATTTGGTACGGGACCGAGGCAGGTGGAGGTCTTTGGGGGAGTCCTAAGTCCAGGAGTGGGCGTCTAAGGGTTGAAATGATAATGACGATAATTTAGTGTGTATTTAACTTATAGAAAAGAGAAGTAGGTATTAGATGTAGTAATTTCTTAAGCAATAGTGAGAGCGTAGGAATTATTATTATTATAGATTCAAGTAAAAAAGCTAGGTTGTCAAATGTTTTATCTCTAGAGCAGTTATAATTTACTAACTGAAATTGAAACGATTATAGACTAAGATTTCAGAATCGGCAAACCTACGTCATTTTATAATAGCTGAAATTATGAAAATATAGTATCAGGTACCTAAAAAGGCCGCAGAATTTAAGTCAGCAATTACGCATACCTTCATAGCTGTACATTCTGAAAAGTACATCGTATTGATATACCTGTAAACATTTATTTTATGCTGGCACTCCACTTAGCATATTTGGTGCAAATATTAGCCCTATTTGGATAATACAAAATCGACTTCATTTCAATAAGTATAGGTAGAGTATATTTTGTATTAACCAAGTAAAGCAAATATTTGTACAAATACGTCAAGTGAAGTGCCACCATTAAAAGAGTAAAGAAGTTTCTTGCTCATTCTTCTCGATGTAAAACTATATTTTAGAAGCAACTAGATTCAATTATTTTTCTTATAAATGACATTCAAAAATGCTGTTAATAATTTGACAGAAGAAAAAAATGCTTGACCCAAATTTAAAATTTTAGCCTTATAAAATGGTGTAGGTCTGGCGACTCACGGATCATGGACCACGAAGGAAGCTGATAGACGTAACTTTGAAACAGCGGGGTTAAAATGCACATTACAGGGACAACAGTCAAGAGCGTGCATCTTACCATATTCTTTATATTTATTGCTGATGTATCCGAGTGGGAACCAAAAGATGGTCGAGTCGAATGCATTTTCAATCTGTTAAAATAAAAAAAGGATGACTAATTGTAGACATATTTATTTTGTAACTAAATAATATGTGGGGACATTTCACACACGGCAATCTGACCCCAAACTAGGGAGACTCTGTACTATGGGAGTCAGACAGCTGATATACCTGTATGTAGGTATATCAGCTGTCTGACTCTTGACAAATTGAGTAAGTAACTCAAAATCGGTCGAAATATCATCGCAATAAGAATCGTTGTCAAAAAATTTAGATTACAGACATTTTTGACTGATTGAGGTGCCAATTCTGTTGTGCACGAGTTAAACTTATTTAAAGCTATTTATATCTCTTTATCTCCCATAAAACAAAAAAAAACCAGCGGTTGCTTTTTTTCTTTTTAAAAAAAGCAACCGCTTTTAAAAACTAAAAAGTGATAAAATAACTTTAGCACTTCTTCTTTAGGCTGTGTTCCGTTTGTTGTTTTGTATTGTCACCGACTTCCGAAACTAAAGTCATGTGTGTCCTGTGCTAAAGTCATTTTTCACTTTTTTTCGCTTTTTGGTGCCCCCTTCTCATCCAAATCCAAAAACAGATATTAAAAGTACTCTAAAGATTGAGAAAAGTATAACGTCGTCTATGTAATTTTTGGGTTTTGTTGATTTTTTCAAAAAGCGCGGTATCAATTTCGATAATTATTTATGAAACCACACTGGAAGCACCAGCTTTCAAATAAAAAAAGAATCATCAAAATCGGTTCACCCAGTCGTAAGTACTGAGGTGACAAACAAAAAAAAAATACAGTTGAATTGATAACCTCCTACTTTTTTTAAGTTGGTTAAAAACAAAATCTCATACAAGATAGAAAAAGTTCGCGGATGCAGGCTGCCCAAGATCGGGTTGGTTGACTTCAGCAGTGGAAGGAAACAGACTGATTGGATGATGACGATGAACCACAAGCAAAACATAACATTTGCAAGTGGTTAAAAATAGTTGAAAACAAACGTTTTATTATTATTTATGTCAACAGTGTTTTGTACCTTCGCCTTATACAAAACGTGCGAACACATTGTCCACACATAAGTTTACCTAAAAAAATTAGGTACTTGAACATAGCTCGAATGACCTCAAAGTTGTTTAAATTATATTTTTCGGTGTTAACGTAAACAAGGACCGGTATTTTGTGAACTTTGGGATGATTTAATACATCATTTTGTGTGAATTAAAGTAATGTTTGATTTCCGGAAAGCTACCAACCGTAAAACTTGTTTGAACTTAATTTTATTATACATCTACACTTCTGGGAAAGTCACTCTGTTTGTTTGTTACCTCATCAAGGTAAAATCACTGATATTGCGTAATGAAATTTGACAAAAAAAAATTTACAAAAAAGACAACCGCCTTCAAAAAGTTAAAAATAACTTTCAATTCGCAAGTCGGCGGCTTTGATTTTGCTTGTTGTTTTGTATTGCCACCGACTTGTGAATTTAAAGTTATTTTTTACTTTTTAAAGGCGGTTGTCTTATTGTAAAAAAAATTTTTTTTTCGGGTTTTAGTGCCTACTTCTCATCATAGAAATTCATTACGAAACGGCGACACCAAAAAAAATCTGTCATCCCTTAATTTTCAACCCTTAGGGGTGAAATATTTTCTTGAAATTTATATGGGACCAAATTTGAGGTATACACTATCAATTATTAAAAAAAGAATCGTCGAAATCGGACTACAATAAAAAAAGTTATGCGTGGTCAAACATAAAAATAAATATATTTAAAAAAAAAAAATGTTCATAAAATGAAAACTACTAAGCCAAACAATGTAAAATTTTTATGGGACCAAATGGCAGCTATTCCGCATCAAACTAAAGTAGAATCACGTAAATCGGATCACAAATCTCAGAGTAATCGATGTACATACTTAAAAAAAAAAACCCAACCGAATTGAGAACTTATTTTACTTAGTTTACTTGTACAATATGTAGTTTACGAAATTACTTATTATTGTTTTCTTTTTGTCCATGTGGTGTTTACCTTTAAGTAATTGTTGCACTGTGTAGAGTTTAAATGCATGTTATATTTTTGTTTGTAAATTAGTGTAAACAATTGTTGGTAGACCGAATAAATAAAGTAAGAACCTCCTCCTATTTGAAGTCGGTTAAAAAAGTAGCTTGGAATCTGGATAAAGATATAGGCTAGTTTATACAAAAATACAAAGTACAAAAATATTTATTTCATCTCAAAACAGATCATACATAGGTACATGAACGGAAAACAAGCCCAGTTAGTTGCAGAAGTAGGTACTTGTGTTGGAGCTGTCTTGCTACTTCGACTCTTATCATCATCAGCCTGACGACGTCCACTGTTGAACAAAGGCCTCCCCCATAAAGAGGGGAGGGGGGGGGAATTGCCCTAATCCCCACGCCCCACGCTTGGCAGGCGTCTTGGGGATCGCAGTGAAGTTGTTAAGTACACGGAAGCCGCTGTTGCCCGACTTCTGGATTTTCTCTTAGTCGCCTTCGACGACACCCTCGGGGTGAAATGGGGGGTGCGATTCTAGCCCGGACACCCCACGTGCTACTCTTATATCTGATCTGATCTCATATACCTGATCAATTATGAGTCCGGTTTTAAGAGAAAAGAAGATAATAGAAACAAAAAATAAAAATTCATTAAGTAATATTAGGTTAGCAGCCCTGTGTGTGTCTGATGCGCGAGGGTGTGTGTGGAGTGTGCATGAGTATTTGTGTGTGGAGTATGCATGTGTGTGCATGCGTGAGTTTAGAATCCGCGACTTCGTCTGCGTACGCGATAACCGACAAACACGCGGACGAAAGGGCATTATTATCATAAATTAAAATTTTGGGGTAGTAACAACGTGCTTGTGCTTGCTTCTTATAGAAAATTACGTGACAATACTCGTATTTTCATTAAGGTGACGATATACGCCGGCGACCTTGAGCGACCAGAGAATCGTATGCGCTGCGTCCAAAACTCTCAAAGTTTAGTCACATTAAAGATAAGGAACTATTAGTTAATCTGTGGTTTAGTCGAAAAAATTAAATGAAAGATAGTATTCTTTAACTTAAAAAAAAGGCGTATGCCAAAAGATAGATAATAGAATTGTCTGTAAGATGGTGTTAGTTTCGTTTAATTAGGTATACATGGTAGATTTTGTGTGATTGTCAATGTTTTGTCCGCGTCAGATACAACTTCACGAGTTAATTAAACTATTACTGCGACACGGTTGGCGCAGTGGCTGAGCGATCGACTGCTGTGCAGCGTGTTGCGGGTTCGATTCCCGCCCAGGGTAAACATTTGTGTGATGAGCATTTTGTGTTTGCCTTGTGTCTGGGTGTTGTTTATCTATATATGTATGTATTTACAAAAAAAAAATGTATTTGTGTCTGTCTGACACCCATAGTACAGGGTCTCCCTAGTTCGGGGTCAGATGGCCGTGTGTGAAAATGTCCCCACATATTATTATTATTTGTGTTTGTTTTCTTTGTTCTCAGCTCTTTGGCTGGTTTTAACTGCATTTACGGGCCGGAGCCAAGTAAATGTAGCGTGTGGTGATTATTATTATTATTATTTAATATGAATATAATCAAAAATATTTACATACTAAATGATTAAGAGAATGTTCTAGTTTAACGTATATTTTTTCCAAATCATTTACACAACACATTTTGACGTGATTGTCAGTTTAAAATCTGTAAAAGTCGTTGATAGCCCCTTAATTTGTAAAAAGTTAAACGCCACATTTACCTTGGGCATGACTGACATCTGACCTATCTATACATTTATAAATAAAATCCAAGTGTCTGTTTGTAATGTCAAAATAACAGCCCCTTTACTAAATGCATGTGAAAGTATATATTATATGGTAAATGCGGTACTAAAAAATCATTTGTTGAAAGGATCTCAACAATATCTGCCCAATATTGTAAGTGTACCTTACACTTAGTGGCATGAAATACACTAGATTACACCAATGATATAATACACTTAGATGCGTTACCCGCGCTCAATAATGGCAATATTAAAGCAAGGCAATTGCCGGGGTTTCACTTAGTCACGTACCACCCAGTGTCGCGGCTTTACGTCAGTATTGCTCGTAATTCACATACAACTGACGTAACAAAATTTGTATGTTTATCTTTTTCTAACAGGTGTACGCTGTATGCTTATGTCCTTTTCTTTGCACTGTATAATTGTAGATATAAAATTTGATTTATGATTGTGCCTACTGGTATTTAGATATAAAAATTTGCGCCGTTTTAAAGTGCACTAATGTTCGTATATGACGCGTCTATTTATAATACGTCATTGGATTACACTGAATAATATTGCACTCTTAAATTATTCATATAGTTGCCCGGGAATGAGAATAAAATAACTTTTATCGACGCCATTTTAGCGCTCTATCAAATAACCACCTTACATATTAAAAAAACAAGTGCCAAGTTTCTTCTTTCTTCTGTCAAACGAACGGAATGACATGTGTGAAGTGTCAACAAAAACAAATCAAAATGACATTTACGAAAGGTCAACCCGAGTGACAACCAAATAAAACGCAATCGTGCTTTCATAGTTGCCACATGTTTTAATTGTATTACAGGATAGTAGGTTACGACGGGACGAACCCGACAACACAGTGAGTTAATCCGTTGTTCTTAATCTATAATAGTAGGTTACTATCTAAAATTGATTTATAAATAAAAATGCAATTATTTTCGAATTCCTCTATTTTTTCTTTACGCTTTGGTGCACGTGTACGGTCACCAAAGGAGATAAGTATCCATGTCGCCGGAAACAGTTGAAGTTTACTTAGAAACCGATGGGTTTTTATGAATAAAATAGAATACAATTTATAGAGAATAAACAGTTCAATAATTTAATAAAATTTCATTTCCAAACCCCCATTGGTTTCTAAGAAATCTTCAACTATTCCCGACGACATGGATACTTATCTCTTTTGCGTACTGTACCTCGAGGCACATATTTGGGCAAAATTGTACGGGATTTTGTTGACCTCCTTTATGTATGTCTGTTCGTTCCGGTTAATATCTGAAACAGCTGGACCGATTTTGACTGGACTTCCACTGGCAGATAGGTGATATTATAAGGAGTTGCTTTGGCTTTCGAAAAAAAAAATATATTTATATTTTCATAATTGATAACCGACTGTTACCAGGACGAAATCGCAAGCATCAGTAATTAATATTAATCGCTTTTACCGATCCACCTTGAGCAAGCGATGAATACTCGTGCCATTTCAAGTTAAAAAAAAATAAAATATACAGAACATACGTTTAAAAAAAATACCAATCGAATTGAGAACCTCCTCCTTTTTTAAGTCGGTCAAAAAGTCCCCGCCTCAATTTACAAACAAATAAAACACAAATAGAAATAAACGTAAGTAATAAATGTTCTAAATACAGGGAAAAAGTCCGTTTTTCCTTGTATTGTATTATTACTAATGTATCGTGATGGGTAAAATGGATTCACCTAACAATTATTCAAATTCATTTATTGTTTGTCACAGATGGTGAAGGTGCTCTTATCATAATAATATTTACATCGCTGTAACATACCCATAGAGCGTAATAATTGAAAATCTATACCTCCATTAATATTGTTATTCATGCAAAAATACCTCAAAACTAATTACTTAATACTCATGTCAAAAAACCTTATGCCTTCCTATTATTACAAAAGTCAAAATACATTGTCATTTAATAACTATGTCAAGAATACATCAAAATCACGATCAAAATTCATTCAGCTAAAGAGATTTTTATTTATTAATTAAGCAAAGTTTTTGTATATCTTTATCTTCATTATTACAAGAAAGAGATAAATATTAAGAAGAGCTGTCAATTTAAATTGATCTACAATATTCACACAATAGGGTATTTTTACTCTGTATGAGAAAAAATCTATAAATATATTATTGATATAGTTTAGGCAAAAAAAGTCGAAAAATATTAGTTTTAGTTCATAAATTAACAATTGTCAAAGTTTTCATTTTTTTTATCTGTAAACACCATGAAATAGTAGCCGCCATGTTATTACGCCGAACAAAAAATTATCAACTGTCAGTCAACCGATTGGTGTCTACATAATAATAATAATAATATGTGGGGACATTTTCACACACGGCCATCTGACCCCAAACTAGGGAGACCCTGTACTATGGGTGTCAGACAGCTGATATACATACACAAACACTTTTTTTTTTGTAAATACATACATATATAGATAAATATTTAGACTTCGTACTTTTATTATTTTCGTAACAAACGTATTTTTTTTAATTATATTCAATTATCATGAATAATATCAGCGCATTTGTTAACCAGCGAACTGACGTCATTTTCGCAGAGCAATATGGCGTCCACTACGAGGCGTTTTCGTTAAACTAAGCGCAAAATTTGAAAATTAAGATGCATTTTTATGACACTGCGATTGAATAAAAATTTTGTGGTTTTTTTTTTTGTGGCATATTAGCACTACAGAATTTAATTGAGACACTTTTTTAAAATGGGTGTAATATCCTAATATAGTAATTGTAATTTCAGAACGTATCAATGATTAAAAAAGAAAACCGCCTTCAAAAGCTAAAAAGTGACTTTACTTTCGGAAGTCGGTGGCGGTGGCTTTGAGTTTGTTGTTTTGAATTGCCACCGACTTCCGAAAGTAAAGTAATGTGTGTTCTGTGCTAAAGTTATTTATCACTTTTTAGTTTTTGAAGGCGGTTTTCTTTTTTTGAAAAAACTTTTTATTTTTTGCTTTATAGTGTTGCCTTAACATCCAAATCCATTAAGAAACGGAGAAACAAAAACGTCGTGTAAGTGATTTTTTTGGGAATTTGTTGATTTTCTCGAAAATCAATTTTGATAAAACTTAATGTCACATAATATCCCCGAAGGAATGGTGTCAACCTTATGGTCGGCTAACAGACAGGTATTAAATTAGACGTTGGGAGATTCGGTTTTTTAACAGATGAAGGGTGGGACCATTTCGGAATAAACTCCTTTCGAAAAAAAAAAATAATTTCGCAAATCCGTCTATATATGACAGAGTTATGCCCGAACATACATAAAAAACAAAAAAAATACAAACATTCGACCTCTTCCTTTTTGAAGTCGGTTAAAAAATACGGCGAAGTTCAAGGGAAAAACTAATTTTTCATATCTCACTTAGTTCTTATCTCTCGCCGTCCTTTTCTTCAGCTGCCTCGTAGTAAGAGATGCCAATTGCCTAATTTTAGTTTAGTTTATGAACAAGGGAATCAGCACCAATGTCTGTCTATATTTTGGACTAAATTAGATAAGTTGTGTAAACGAGGCATAGAGCAACGAGCACCCAAACATCTTCATACTTTTGACTTCCATAAGATGGAGTACGTACATACTGTTAGCAGTAGATAAGATATAGCAGCTTATTTCTTAGGTACCTCTTAAAAAGGTGGTAGTCAAGGCAATCAGTCTCAAAAAAAGACAACAAAACAGTAAAAGCTTATATCAAGTCTGCCAGACATACCGACCTACATACATTATATAGAAAATACATACAGGCAAACAGCACATCACACACATCATCCATTCAAAGCGACTACCTACAATCTCGTGATTGTATTAGCTTTTGAATTTGTATTTGTATTTTTATTTGTTTTTTAGGGTTCCGTACCTCAAAAGGAAAAAACAGAACCCTTATAGGATCACTTTGTTGTCCATCTGTCTGTCTGTCTGTCAAGAATTTTTATCTCGGGAACGCATGGAGGTATCGAGTTCTAATTATCTCGGGAACGCGTGGAGGTATCGAGTTCTAATTAAAACCATGTACTCAAGTCTACGGTCCCTTGATGCTTTAAAAAAAATCAACCTTACGGCCGTTTATGTCGCAAAAAACGCATTTATAATATTAAGTAGATTAAAGTATGGATAGTAGGTATGGATTAGTATAGAAGTATGGATATGTACCTACTAATATGTACGGAACCCTCAGTGGGCTAGTCCGACTCGCACTTGTCCGGTTTTTTTTTTTACGATGCGGCGTTTCGTGCTATTCTGACTCGTGTCAGTACAGCACGAAGCGCGTTGTAGGTATTCGCTTTTGAGTTTGTATTTACTTTTTTTGCTTCACTCTCAGTGTACCGCGCGGTCTATCTGCCTTTTGTTTTATAATCTGAGCATCCAGCAATATTATTCTGTACTATTAACTAACTCTCAATTAACTTCAAATTAATTTCACCCAGCAACAAACTCCACCGGATTTCTCCTCACACAAACATAAACAAACCCTGATTATAATTTCAAATTCAAACGCAAGAACTCAGAGATTATTCAAATACATTAACATGTGTCCGAATTAATTAAATGTTTACCTCTTTACAAAGTCACGTCGTTCGGAAAGCAAGTGTCATGATGTCAAAGGTATTGTGAACAAGAAATTGACAGCACGTGTTTGTTATTCTGCAAAAAGGTGTCTTTAACTAGGCACGTGCATGTTGTATGTCTGTAATCTTGTGTGTAAACAATAATTTATCCCTATAAAGGAGGAAATTACATGAAGTAGAATTACCTACATGTCTAGATGTTTCCTTTCCAGATTTCTCAAGTGAGTCTAAGAGGGTTTACGTTAGTTTATCTCTTTTTAGGGTTCCGTACAAAAAAAACGGAACCCTTGCAGGATCACTCGTGTGTCTGTCTGTCCCTCCGTCAGTCATAACCAATTTGCTCCGAGTCTTCGGGACCAAATCAAGTATAATTTGGTAGGATGGTGTAATCCTATGACCCAAACATAGGTGTGTGAAGTAAATAAATATGTTTTCTAAATAGGGGTCATTTTCAGGGTACAATAATTAGGAAAAAAAAAGGTTTTGCCAACCTTACTGTGTTATATATCAAATGAAAGGGCTCGTTATGAGGATTTCAAACATTTTTTTTTGTTTTTATTGTAAAATAAATAGTTTTAATTTAGTTTATGAAAGAAGATGAAAATAATCGTTTTTCTTATGCCCGCCCTACTGACGCACCTTAGATCCCTACTTAAATCCCATCCTCATAAATCCAGCTATTACTCTTACTCCTTTTCCATTCATGCTGTAAGGTTGTGGAACGCACTTCCGCCTAGCATTCGTGATTTGAAGACCATTTCTTTGTTCAAAACCAGAGTGAAAGAGCATTACCTTTCCGCTCAATTATGATATATTATGATTATATATATTAGTTTATATATCTTAGCATTATGAATTTATATAAGTATATATTAATATTTACTTAAATGTATGTGTATTAATATTTAATATTATTGGTTAGTTGATAAGGCACATAATTATATACTTTTTCTCTTTCTTTTCTCACACACTATTGTCTACGTTTCTTTTTCATTTCTCCTTTTGCAGGTCTGCTGGGAGAAATTTCTTAAGAAATAAGCAGTACCTTTGTACTCATATTTTGTAATGTTTTTTTTCCTGTATTGTCTACTGTGTGTACATAAATAGTAAAATAAATAGATAAATAAAATACAGTTTTAAATTTTACTTAATCTTTAAAACACTTTTATTTTGTTTATATTATTATACGTCCATAATTAGTACTATCTTTGACCTATTTATCAAAGTTATGTTAAGACAATTTTAATTAGAATTGTTTTAACTTATTTATTATTTATTTATTTTACTATTTATGTACACACAGTAGACAACACAGGAAAAGAACATTATAAAATATGAGTACATAGGTACTGCATATTTCTTAAGAAATTTCTGCCAGCAGACCTGCAAAAGGAGAAATGAGAAAAGAAACATAGACTATAGTGTGCACTTGTGTGTGTTGTGTTGTGTGTGTGTACTTATCTTTAAAACAAAATGTTTTGCATTCCTGCTTCTACGATCCTCTTTTTTCTAATGCTATTATAAATGGAGTATAAGATGTAACAAACATGTAACCCACACCATTGTCCACCATTTTTAACTAAAGGTTAAAAGTGACAAAAAAAATAAGAAAATCAAAACGAAAGTCGCTGCCTCAATACTGCTAATGCTTATGGGTGCACAGACCAAAAGTAGTCAAGGTTTGAACAAAAGCTAGACTAGGTCAGAAAAAGGTTACCTCACCTTAAAGCAATCTACGTATCTGTACAAGGAAACCGACAGAATATTTGTAAACACATATCGCGTTACACAGGAAACCATTTACGTCTACATTTCGAACCAATATAGTCACTGTGATGTAGCTAGTTTGGTTTACGAATGAGTTGATCTTGAAAATGTTATGTAGGTTTAAATAATTTGGCCTATTCTTCTTGTTAGAAAGGTTATGACATACCTACGACACTGCTTAAAGACGAAACGATTTAATTACCTACACTACCACCAAAATAACAGACTGTACAAATACGTGCGTGTGTGTGCGTGTCTACGCGCCGCTCGGACTAAAAGCAGTTTCAAGAGCAGGTTCGACGCGGTAATAGGTGAGGAACAGTGTTTCGGAGGGAGGCGGGGCGTGTCGCTACTGTACGAGAGTACTAATACTTATACTGAGTCTATTCTATTCTTTGATTTTAGCAGGCTATGTATATTATATGCCTACCCGTCCATAGGTCGGTCGAGGAACACCGTGGTGTGTTCTAAGAGTACGGCACACCCCATCGTCTTCACCTGACGGGGGATAGTCCATAAGGATATACCCAGGATAAAAAAGGCTATGCGAGATGACCAGGAAGCGTACCACAAGAACTGGTCCGAGGTGGCGCTGGATAACAGTTCCTGGAAGGATTTGAGGGAGGCCTTTGTCCAGTAGTGGGACAGCATAGGCTAATTAAAAAATATATGTGTGTTCAAATATCTCCTAATCTACCTACTAGTAAGACCATACAGTAAAAAAAAAAAAAATGGATGCTAAGGTACTCGCGAGAATTGATGTGTTAACATGTGAACTAGTGAGCTGAGACTTTGAGCGTCTGACTCTCGGATTCCATACGCCTTAGATCCCTCTCCTCGTAGTACTTGGGTATGTCGGAAGCGTTAGGCATCAATGCTGCCGACATGAAACAATCGTTGAAGGAGCGCTTCTTTGGCCGCCTGAATAAAGTGTTAACTTGTCTTTTATCAGGCGGAAACAAGGTGTGCGCCTTCAACGGATGGGTCATGCCGGTTTTGATGTACTCTTTCGGGCATACTCAAGTGGACTCAGACGGAACTTGACGCCCTGGATAGGAGGGTCCGTACATTGCTGACCGCAAATCGGATGCATCACCCACGATCATCGGTTATGAGACTGTATATCCCACGGAAGTGCGGAGGCCGAGGCTTTCTTAATGCTAAGTCCCTGCACAACCGTGAGGTATGCAGTCTCAGGGAGTACTTCCTTAAAACCGACGTAGGTATGCACCGAGATGTGGTCTCAGTGGACAAGGGCCTCACCCCGCTCTCCTTAACGAACGAGAACTGGCGCAAACCTGTAGTACTCGATACTAATGACCGTAAGGAGGTATGGCAGAGCAAGGAGCTTCACGGGCGCTTCTACCGGGCCCTACATGGGCCTGATGTAGATTTCTTGGCGTCCGTATCCTGGCTGCGTTTTGGTGACCTGTTTGAGGAAACCGAAGGTTTTGTCTGTGCGATGGATTAAGTTATGATGACGAACAACTACCGGAGGTATATTATGAAGGACGGCACGGTTGACATTTGTCGGGCATGCCACCGGCCGGGTGAATCAATTCGACACATTATCTCTGGGTGCTCTCGTCTAGCTAACGGAGACTACTTGCATAGACACAACCTTGTAGCTAGGATTATCCACCAGCAACTTTCTAAAGTACAGACTTGTGGAGTCGGAAGTACCGTACTACAGGTATGTGCCCGACCCAGTTCTCGAAAATGGTAATATCACGTTGTATTGGGATCGATCTATCATCACTGACAGGACTATTGTTGCCAATAAACCTGATATAGTGGTGATAGATCGATTAGAGCGTCGCGCAATGATTGTTGATATAGCGGTTCCGCATGACGAGAACCTCGTGAAAACCGAGAAAGATAAACAAATTAAGTATCTTGACTTGGCTCGCGAGGTTGTCGACATGTGGGATGTGAATACAGCAGTCATTGTGCCGATAGTCGTTACGGCCAATGGACTCATTTCCAAGAGCCTCGACCAACACCTAAAGAGGCTCTCGTTGGGCAGCTGGATCAAGGGATTGATACAGAAAGGTACTCCTGGACACGGCGCGTATAGTCAGGAGATTCCTCTCTCAGGAGCCCTGACAACCGGTAGCTTGGACCCTGTTCCCGATACCGGTGGGCTACTATTTTTTATATTTTAAAATGTTTTTTTTTTTACTAATATTTAAAAATATAATGAAATATGTAAATAAATGAGAATAATAATAATATTTAAATAAAATTAAAATATTTGTGTGATGAGCACTTGTGTTTGCCTTGTGTCTGGGTGTAGTTTATCTATATATGTAAGTATTAAAAAATGTTTTTGTGTATGCATATCAGTTGTCTGACACCCATAGTACAGGGTCTCCCTAGTTTGGGGTCAGATGGCCATGTGTGAAAATGTCTCCACATATTATTGTTATTTTTATTAATAAATCAATTTAAATAATTTACGTTAGTTACAATGAGAAGTATCCTTCATTATAATCATCATCACGTCAACCTTTAGACGCCCTCTGCAAACAAGCAGCAAGCAAGCACGGCGATTACGGCTGAATCCCCCCCCCCTTGGGGGAGACCTAGGCCCAGCAGTGAAGAAGTATTCTTATAAGTAAGTAATTTGCTTGTGTTAGGAACTCCGCCGTTTCCAAGTAATATCGTCTGCAATTAGTTATTTCACTTGACAATTAAATTAGCTTACAAGATAACAAGAAATAATATTACTCGTTAATAATAGAGCTTTTTATAGATGAAAGATTTGTTAAATTGGCTGTGTGTTTTTTAAGTTTATCCATCACAAAATAACGTATGTACAAAAAATCGAATCTTCCCTCTAGTTATATAGTTTTGGTTGCATTTTTGACTGACTCTACATATTTATAAATTTTATTCATGAGTAAATATTTTCGTCTTCTGAGTTAGTCAGTGAATAAATTCAGTAATTGATGTTTTAATACAGCCCAAAAATACAATACCCTACAAACCCCAACAAACAAAAAACACACACAAAGCCTTCCCTGAAAATGCCTGTTGTTTTATAGAGAAGTCATGAACATTGATCAGGGGGCCAAGTCTGCTATTTTTATAATTTCGTCATTCCAACACGATCCCATTGTCATTTTGCTAAAAGTTCGTAATCTGCTAAATTCATAATGGTCGATCATTGACTGCACAATGACGTTCTAATGGTAGGTCACTGATCAAAGGAACTGTCAAAATTTTAGCAGATTACCGTCTAAGTCAGTCATTCAGTTATCATTTTGTACGAGATTACCATTCTATGTAATTTCTTTCAATGGCGTGTCAGTGGTTGACCTTTGGAAAGTCACAATGACGCCATTATATTAGTAGATTACCAAACTTGTCAAAATCAACAATTATGAAATCAATGAGCTAAAGAGTTGAAACGTTCAGCGACATCATGGTAAACCCAGGTGTAGATGGCGGGTTGAGCTTGACGCTTACAGGAGGGATTGGTCTACACCTAGCTCTGGACAGAGAGGGTTGGAAAGGAGAAGGGGAGGCCTTTGCCCTACAGTGGGACAATACGGACTGAAAATAAAAAAATAAAAAAAAACAGTAAAGAGTTTAAGCAGTAACTGGGATTTGGAGGTCAGCCAGGCAGTCGCTCCATGTAAAACACTGGTACCCAGCTGCATTCGATTAGGTTAGAAGTCGACCCCAACATAATTGGGAGATGATGAAAGAAAAAAGAAGAAAAAAAGAAAGAAAGAGAAGAAAAGGAATAGAAAAGAGAAGGAGAAGAAAGAGAGGAAAAAAAGATAGACGAAAGAAAAGATGAAAGAAGAAGAAGAAAGAAAAGAAAAGATGAAAGAAGGGGTGAGGGGAAGATGAAAGTTTCTTCAGCTTCAGAACTACTGATTCGATTCTGAAAATTCTTTCGCTTATAAAAAGCTATACCCCGTTCACAATAAGATTAGACATAAATACACAAACCTTTTTTACAGTCCCTTCAACCGATTTTGAGTTTTATTCCGTAGACTTAAGGATGACGTTAGAGGCAAAAAGTGGTTACAATAACAACTGCTTTTTGCAGCTGCCATTTGTCATGCCACCAACGCAATATAAGTCAAAATCGGTTGAACGGACTGTAACAAAGGTTTGTGTATATGTCTAATCTTATTGTAAACGAAGTATGGTTCATCCCTGAGTGTTTAGCACTCAGGGATAAACTAGCTTTAGCGAAAGATTTTTTTTTATTTTAATATAAATGTAGCCTTTATAGATATACATATTATAAAGTCATACATATTATGAATATATTAGAGGAAGCTTGAAAGTGGCGCCAGTGACAGAAAAGTTGAAAGGGAATCGTTTGTCTTGGTATGGGCATGTGAAGAGAAGAGACAAAACTCATGTGACCAAAAGAGCTATGAATATTAGTTTGGATAGATGGAGAGGGAGAGGAAGGCCAAAGAAAAGATGGGTGGATTGTGTGAAGAATGATATGAATGAAAAGGGAGTCAGTGAAAGCATGACGTTGGACAGGACGGGATGGAAGAAGAAAACATGTTGCGCCGACCCCAAGTAACATGGGATAAGGGCAGGAAAAAGAAGAAGAGATAGATATACATATTACAATACAAAAAAATAGGGATCCGTTAGAAAATTCAGAACCAAGGCGCATGCAGACTAGTTAAACTGAAACTTTAAAAATCATTTCACAAGTCGAAGTTAAAATCTAATGAAGGTCAAACAAAACAACTATTTATAAGGAAAATTAATCTATCAACCACCTTGCATTATATGGAAACCAGTTCCAATGATAATGTCATGGAAAGTTTATCAACACAAGGTCAGCTCCGGTCAGTTCTTAGAGTATATGTAGTGGTCCTAGATCCTAGAGTAGCTAAACCAACGTCATCTTAAAAGGGCTGATTTGAAATTTTATATTAGTAAAACAAACACCTATATAAATATTTATATTCTATTTTATAATTTTAATTTAAGTTTTTTTTTTTATTGTAATTTAGTGTTAATTTATTCCTAATACATAGTAAGCACTTACTAGCCTAAAGCACAGGTTCAACCCTAGTTCAGGCAAATGAGCAACTGTGCTCTATTTTAAATTCTAAGATAATTTTTGTATGTGTCTTTTTTATTAAATTAACAATTATTATTATTCATAAAAGTAAAGGGGTTTATGAGACGACTTTTCTTATTTATGCTAAATATAAATGTGCAATTTCTGCTTAAATGCATAGCGACTGGTGGCCGTCCTGATATCGAGGGGAAACGCATTCCAGAGAAGAATGGATTGAATTTGATAGTAAGAATGAACAAAATCAGAAGTTTGAGAAGGGCAAAGTAAGGGTGTTACTACACCAATAGATCGATCGTCGATCGATGCCATCAATCGACATCGATCGACGTTGATCGATTGGTGTGGTGGCTTTGGCTGATCGACGGATACCATTCCACTAACTAATCGATCGATTGCCGGTCGATGGCACCGGTCGACGTTGATCGATTAATCCATCAGCAATAATAATCAAGCAGCTCGATCGATGTTGACTAATCCGATCTACCATCGATCGATGCCGTCGATCGACGATCACTCGATTGGTCCGGTAGAAACTATCGATCGACGTCGACTAATCCATTCTACCATCGATCGATACCGTTCATTAGATAAGAAGGAGGGGCGAGAGAGCTGAGCAGGGCGAAAAGCATTGTCAACGCACGCACTTTGTTTTTTGGCGAATGGGCAACCATTTTTACATACCTACTTCTGTACTATTATTTTCAAAAATTTCAGCTATGTTAGGTTGTCGCTCGTCCGGCGAGTCTAGGATCTCAGACTGTAACATTTGTATAGTAAACAGCATCGTGTCTAGCTGTTTGATAGACAATCCAACGTAAGCAACCGAAAATAGAAAACTGTAATTGAAACATTTCTTGTATCAGCATTGACTGATTCTCCCAACCGGATTTCGGTCCGGTGACCAATCTTCAATGGAGACTAACCTGTAGGTCGATTCTGTAAAATTCAAACAACAACTCGTATCTCACATCGCTATTAACTCTTACTTCGCATAAGGTTCAAAATGACCTGGATATATTTGACACTTTGAACTTTGAATCGGGTTCGAGTGCGAAGTGAGCGTCGAAGTAACGGGGAAATTACCTTACAGAATGCCACTTCTTACGTCATCTCATACTTTATCTGTCAAAATCTCCCTGTCAATTTAGTCCAAGTCGCTGACACGCTCACAAGAGTGGCGCTAGTGTAAATTCGAATTATCAACCGAGTTTTTAGAATGCCAATCAAGAAACTCACAGCGGATTCAAATTCGAAGTTTAGATTGAGGTCTTACAGAATCACACCCCTGGTCATTATCTGCCTAGCTTTTTCCCATCATGTCGGGGTCGACATCCAGTCTAACCGAATGCAGCTGAATACCAGTGTCTTACATGGAACGACTGCCTATCTGACCTCCACAATCCAGTTGTTTGGTAACACGATACCCCTTGGCAAGACTGGTTGTCAGATTTTCTAGCATTGGCCTATCTATAACGACTGTTGAAAATCTACTAATGACTGTCGGGACCAACGGTTTTACATGCATTCTGAGGCACGGAGGGGTCTCGGTATGAAATGGTTGGTCACCTATCCCCGGACGGCTTAACCATCATGATCGGTTGATGCGTATGACTTTTACTTAGCTACAAGCGCCTCCTTTCTTTTTGTTTTGGGGTGGAAAATCTTCATGGATGTCCTCCGCCCTGGGGCAGGCGAAGGGCCCTATTAGACTCTTAGGACGACTGATAGCGCTGCAGTCGCGCGACTTTATTTACAATGGATTTACAAAGCAGCGCTGCTGTCGTGCGACTAATTTGAAGTTGCTCTTACTGACTAAAAACCACCCCGGTGTTCCGTCTCACACCTACGCGCCGGGGGTCGCGGGAACTGGAGTTACTTCCGCAACCCACGACTGGTGCCGGCCCGCGGTCTAAGGTGGATAGGCGTGTGAGTGTGTGTGTGTGTGTGTGTGTGTGTGTGTGTGTGTGTGTTTGCATGTGTATGTGAGCGTGTGAGTTCGTGCGTGCGTGCGTGTGTGTAAGTAGGGGGGGGGGGGAGGGTGAGTGTTGTTATTTTTATATTATGTATTCTTAATTTATATGTATTAACTTATCCAGAACTCCAGACCGTGACACATGTTTTATGTACTCCTTGCTATGTAGCAATAGATTAACGAAACTATAAATAACAAAAGACGACCATCGTTTATTTTCATCCATTTTCGTTGAGAAGCCTTCTGTTGTATGAACAGAATTTTGGACGGAACCCAATTTGCTTCTCAGAAAGTCATATCCTCATTATGTTAGAAATTGGCTCGTATGGTTAGAAATTAGTAATTAGGTGCTTACGTGACGATTTTGGTAAAACTATAGAGAACTAGATTTAGCCTGCGACTTCGTCCGCGTGACAGAATGTCGGTTATCGCGTATGTAAAGTTGGAAAATATAAAGTAGCCAATAGATATTCTTTCTTGGGAATCGAACTTAGTCCGTAGCTTTACACTATTGTAGTTATATTATAATCTATCACGTAACATATTAAGTTATAGTTTAAAAAATCGGGAAGGCGGTTTATAATATTAAACAGTAAGTATATAATTGTATATGTTACGGCTAAAACCCTTATAATTGTTTTCTTTTTGTCCATGTGGTGTAATGGCGACGTTTGAGAAGTTAAGTAATTGTTGCACTGTATAGAGTATAAACGCATGTTTTATTTTTGTTTGTAAATTAGTGAAAACAATTGTTGGTAGACCTAATAAATAAAATAAAATAAAATAAAATAAAACCCTAAGTGTGGTTACACTTAGTTTTAACCGGCTAGAACTAGGTGAAGCCGGTAGCATTTGGTTAAAGCGCCAACAAGCGACTTTTGCAGATTTTAAACTGACAATCACGTTAAAATGTGTAGTCACACCTCGGACACTTCATACAAAACTTGCAAAATAATTACCTATTACTACTACAAAACCAAATGACGTCTGTACACGTGCAAATGTGTGCATGAATTTTAGTAGGGTTGAATCAGTTGGGTGTCGTGCGCTTTGCGTCGGGCGAACCGAACGACGACGGAACTACCCGAAGGTTTCAAGCATTATTATGAAGTGATCTTGTCCGAGCGTTCAATTATTTATTTCATAAAGAAATAAAATAAATGATATTTGATTTTGAATACTCGGATTTGTAATTAAATAAAAGTAATATTAATTATAGTATTTATTATGTAAAGAGGTTTATTTATTCATCAATAATGGTAAATTAAGGTACCTAATTACAAAATATGAAATTCACGATCGCCCCGTACCATTACGCGGCAACGCAATGGGGCGACGCGACAAAGTTAGTGCGTAGGGTAGGTACTACTTTTCAATTCCAAGAATGAATAGAACGTGAAAGAAAGGGACATAAGTACATAACTAAGACAATAAAGAGAGAGAGCAATATTAATAGCTGGTAATGTTGGTATGTTATTATACTTATTATTACGGAAGTTTTAATTGTATTATTATAAAACGACGAAAACTTGGGAAATAAATGAATTATCGAGATTAAAACTAATAAATAAAACTTAAAACAAAATAAATCGCAAAATTGTGTGTTTGTGTTAGCAGTACCTACAGCGCTGCAGTTCTTACGATTTTGAGCGCCCTGGCTAAAGAGTCGGCGGTTAGGCCCCTCCGGTGCGGGGTCGAGGGTGCGGTATCTGATATAGCGCGGGGAAGGGAGTGTCCCTTCTGTACGTAGTACTATTAAGTATTCTGTGGTGTAGTGCAAGTAATTTGAAAAAAAAAATATATTAAACTAGAACATTCTCTTAATCATTTAGTATGTGAATATTTTTGATTAAGTTCATATTAAATAGTTTAATTAAATCGTGAAGTTGTGTCTGACGCGGACAAAACATTGATAATCACACAAAATCTACCAGGAATATTTGAACGAAACTTTTACTATCTTACAGACAATTTTATCATCTATCTTTTAATATACGCCTTTTTTTTAAGTTAAAGAATACTGTAACGTTTATGCTACACTTGCACCTTTACGAACTATTGTAGGACTACGCTACGTTAAATGAAAGGTACGAATAACTTGTAGAAGATTATATTAATAAGATTAACGAGAGGTAAGATTTACACGACCTTCGCTCTTAGTCGAGCCGTCGGTCTCCCTGACATAACATGTCATAGTATGAAAGCTATATTCTACATAATTCAAATAATACCTTCTAAAGCATCCAGTAGGTTCTAACCATAGATTAAATAGTTATGGCTTCATTACATAAAGCCTCGTTGGCGGGCAAGTCTCTACATCAGCTACGCCCCCTTCATGAATAAAAGGGACTAGTAGCTTTTATTCATGTACTGAACATTCTGGACACCAACACTAGTCTACTACTCAACAAAAATAATTGTCTAAATAACCTAATTCCTACCTAATCCTATCGGAAGGTCCCTACTCTAAAGAGGGAAATTACAATGAGGACGTCTCTGTAGAGATGGTTTAATCCATGACGCATGGGGTAATCAACTAAAAGAATTAACGAACAACAAATACGCTCATGCCATCATGTCCAAACCCCACTCTACCAAAACCTTATTATAACCAAAACTACATTTACTTGGTTTCAAAGTTAGGTTTGCTTTCTTTAGCCGTCTGAATACTTCAATCAGAAACTCACTTATTTTCTGCGCTGTCGCTCTAGGAACCGCTTGGCTTGATACGGTTAGCTATTTTGGAGCTAAATCACGTTTCACCACAGCCAATCACCCAAACGCCCAAGGACACAGACGTTGAATGATGAAGCGGGAGTGTCCGCTGTGTCCGAAGCATCCCGACTCCCAACAGGAGATAAACACTGTTGCCTTTCAATGTTATACAATTATTATTAAAATCCAATATTGCATTATATTTGTGGAAAAAAATAGACAATCAAATTTGGAGATTAATAATAATTGTATAACATTGAAAGGCAGATTTTATGCAAAGGCTAAGTAAAAAAAAGGAATAAGATACACGAGAGGTAAGATTTACACGACCTTCGCTCTTAGTCGAGCCGTCGGTCTCCCTGACATAACATGTCATAGTATGAAAGCTATATTCTACATAATTCAAATAATACCTTCTAAAGCATCCAGTAGGTTCTAACCATAGATTAAATAGTTATGGCTTCATTACATAAAGCCTCGTTGGCGGGCAAGTCTCTACAATACTATCTTTCATTTAATTTTTTCGACTAAACTTTGAGTTTTGGACGCAGCGCATACGATGCTCTGGTCGCTCAAGGTCGCCGGCGTATATCGTCGCCTTAAACTCAGGTGTAGCCTACTTATCTTCGGTTAGAACTAGGTTTTGCCTTCATCATAGCGGCTAGATCTGGGTGCAGCCCCACACCGACGTCATGGGCACCCCGAGGTTCGTTTTGGTTAGGTTCCTTTAAATCCTGCAGACAGAAATAGGAGCCCCGCCCAGCGGTGCTCCGTCGCAATGACGTCGACCGTCTTCTTCTGCTCAATGGTTTGGTACCCCAAGTCCCGAGCTCGCAGGCTACACCTAAGTTTAAGGCGACGATATACGCCAGCGACCTTGAGCTACCAGAAAATCGTATGCGCTGCGTCCAAAGCTCTCAGTTTAGTCAAAAAAAATAAATAAAAGATAGTATTCTTTAAATTAAAATAGGATTTTTTTTTCAAATCATTTACACTATACATTTTGACGTGATTGTCAGTTTAAAATCTGCAAAAGTCACTTGTTAGCGCCTTTACTAACTGCTACCGGCTGCATATAGTTCTAGAAGGTTAAAACTAGATGTAACCGCACTTCGGGTTTTAGCCGCAACATATTATTATCTACATGAAACCGGACAAGTGTTACTTTTAACACAAACAAAAAAATGCTAACGTAATACCCATACAATACGTCGTACAATAACAGAACTGCAATATTACGAAACATACAATAATAGGAAAAACACATTTTTTGCCATTATCTCACCTCAATCAATCAATCATATTTAAACAGTCAGTAATTTAGTCATTTGTCAACTTTACTTACCTACCAATTTATCTTATTTTTGACATAAAAACAATGTTTTACTTATCTTTTTTTGACATAATAAACTATATCTTTACATTAGTGATTTTTGCTGTAGTAAACAAAAAATACTCTTCATGCGTCTTTTTCAACTGTACAGTATTAGAAGGCCAAAAGATTACATGTAGCGGAGATGAGAATGTTGAGATGGATGTGTGTAACAACCAGAATGGAAAAGATGAGAAATTAATACATATACAAGGTGTAACGTTAAACACGCAAAACCTCAGACACCCTAAATGATTTTTAATTCAATTAACCTAATTCTAAGAAAAAAATATTAAAAGGTTTTATTTGCTGTTTTAGTTTTACCAAGACTCGTATTTGCATTAAAATAAGAACTATTATTATCACGCGTATGAGAAAATTTTAATTGGACGACAACCATTAGTGTTTGTTTACCTATTTTGGAAGGTTTGCGCACGTGATGGCTTGACTTATTAATAAATAGACAGGGCAACATGTTTCATGAAGATTTTTAAAAAAATGTGACATATATTAAAAGTGGTTCAATTGATTCTGCTCGTTATTCTAATCAAACTATTTTCAGGTTTTGCGTATTTGACGTTACACCTTGTATAAGAGGAAGTTTGAAAGCGGCGCCAGTGACAGAAATATTGAAAGGGAATCGTTTGTCTTGGTATGGGCATGTGAAGAGAAGGGATGAAATGCAAGTGACCAAATAGTTATGAATATTAATGTGGATGGATGGAGAGGGAGAAGAAGGCCAAAGAAAAGACTGATGGATTGTGTGAAGAATGATATGAATGAGAAGGAAGTCAGTGAAAGCATGACGTTGGACAGGACGGAATGGAAGAAGAAAACATGTTGCGCCGACCTCAAAAAACATGAGACAAGGGCAGGAAAGCAGGAAGATGATGATGATTAATGAGTATTGGAGGTCAGTGATCATTTCATCGATTGTGGTGTTATAATAATAATAATAATATCATTTATTTCGGGTAGCAAAAGCCCCATAACATATATACCTTACAGACTATCATACATATTTATAATAAAACCCACAATAATATTTTTTTAACTACTGTACACGAAGAGACGGCGTCGTGTTGCGCTGCGTGGTGTCGCGTAGCCTTCCGCGGAACCGCCGATACACGACACCCTTCGGCCAAAACTCTTCCTTGAGAAAGGTCTCTAGATAATGCGTCGGGACTCGCACCACAAATGACTTGAAATTCGTATTGTGGCGCGACTCCAACTTCTCGACCCTTAAGGCTATTAAGTATTCTGTGCTTAAGGTCCAGGTGGTCTTGGCTCAAACATACTCTACGATCTCCTCAACCTTCGTGGTGTGCGTCTTATAAGTTTATCTTGTGTACCTGCGTACAAGAACGGGGTGTCCGTTCTCGTCAGAGGTTAAATAGGTTAATTCAAGGCAAGAAACAATGAAACAAAGTTTGTTTGGGTCGGCTTCCAGTTCAACTGGATGCAGCTGAAAACCATGGTTTAACATGGCGCGACTGCGTATCTGATGTCCACAACACAGTTACTGAGTAACACTATCGTGTTACTCAGTAACTGTGTTGTGGACATCAGACAACCATTGTTACCAATGGGGTATCCCCCATTGGTAACAATGGTTGTCAGTCTTTCGTAACGACTTTCAAAGATCTACGAATGACAGCCGGGGACTTACGACTTCCCGAGCTTTTTGAGACACGGAGAGGTCGGTTACCGTTTTTTAATTAATTTTGATGATAAGAAGGACGCACTTAAAAATAGAGAAAAACGACTTATTTTTCTATTTTTAAGTGCGTTCTACTCAACTAAAGTCGGTTTACTGACGATAGTTGAACGTGACAACGTCTTAAGAAAATACGGTGATACGGCGTTACCTCAGAGCGAGGTAACGCCGTACGTTGTCACGTTCAACTATCGTCAGTAAACAGACTTTACAGACAACCAATTTTTTTTTTTGACGTGACAACGTCTTATAATTCGATAGAGCCGGCTGCACGCACGAAAAAACTTGACTCATGCGGCGTTACGGCGTTACGGCGTTACCTCGCTCTGAGGTAACGCCGTAACGCCGTTGTCACGTTCAACTATCGTCAGTAAACCGACTTTATTTTAAATTAATGTATCGTTGATCGATATAAGTACTTGGTAACATTAATTTCTAAGATGTGTATAAACTAAACCAAATGGACTTCTGAAATTAATGTTTTTTTTTAAATTCAGTAGCTGTAAGGTGTGTCAGTCAGTCATTGAAGAAAATATTCTAATCCGTATCAAGAATGTTTTCAAGGAATGAGTGTCACGATGCGCGTGCGACGCTGTCGCGTGGACAGTTTATTTATAAATTCACATTTACTACGGCGTCTACGGCCCTACTCCATTTATTTTCATTTTCCGGGTAGGTACATTTATACTTCTAGTCGTTTTCAAGGGCGTCTTACATGTACGATCGAACAAGCTTTGGTTTACAGGCAAAACTATTCATCTTTCTACTACACTAACAACATTTATTTTATTCTTCAACCGACTTTAAAAAGAAGGAGGTTCTTAATTCGTCTGTATGTTTTTTATTTGTATATTTGTTACGCGATTTCTCCAGCAAATGTAAAGCGACTTTAAATTTTTTTTTTTAATGGATAGGGTATCCCTCAAGGGTGGTCCCATATGAATTTTATCGAAATTGATTCAGCACTTTTTGGAAAAATCGACAGTAAGCAAAAAAATATACATGGATGATGTTGTATTGTTTTCACCTTGTACTTTCAATCTCTGTTTTGACTGTATTGCCATTTCTTAGTGGATTTGGATGATAAGGAAGTACTAAAAAGCGAAAAATAAAAAAGCATTTTTACAAAAAAGACAACCGCCTTCAAAAACCAAAAAGCGAAAAATAACTTTAAAACAGAACACACATGATTTTAGTTTCGGAAGTCGGTGGCAATACAAAACAATAAATAGAACAGCCAAGTCACCGCCTTCCGAAACTAAAGTCATATTGTGTGTTCTGTTTTAAAGTTATTTTTTACTTTTTGGTTTTTGAAGGCGGTTGTCTTTCTTTTTAAAGTAAAACTTCTTTACGCACGCTTGACTTGGGGAGTTAGCTGGTGAATGCGTGACGAAAGCGTTAAGAAAAAAAATTATCGGGCGAGGCGAACGGAAGTTGAGAGGGAGATATAAGTTAGTGAAGATAGAAAGAGAGACAGTTTCGTTTTGTATATATTACTGTAGGGGCAAGAGAGAGAGGTGCGAGCACACATTTTCTTTCTCTCTTTCTCTCATAGCCAGTTGCAAACGTATACATACATACATATGGATGGAGCCAAAGAAATCAAATTCCGTGTACCCATGAAAAGTCCACAAGCTCCTATTACCCCCTTGTGTCCTCCTCTTCGTAGAATGGCGCTAATTCTCCAATCCCCCGTCTATGTAAATTATTAAATAGCTGCAGTGACCTTGTCGATGTGCACTCTGACTCACTTGGTATGTTCCGAAGTATCATGTACAAAAACTTATAAAATTTAGTGTAATTAAATTTGGATTTTAGTGTTGATTTTGATTTTAACATCAGTGTTGATTTTACTTCCACTGTAATAATGATGTTGTTTTTAATTTTAATTTTGATTATAATTATGATTCTGAATTAATTTTGATTTTAATCGTATTAAGAATTTAATTTAGGTATATTGTATTCTAATTCTTATTTTATTTTGATTTTAAATTTAATTCGATGCGATTTTTACTTTGGCTTGATTTCGATTGTAATCGTATTATGAATTTAATTTGTTGTATTCTGATTCCTATTTTATTTTGATTTTAAATTTAACTCGATGCGATTTTTATTTTGGCTTAATTTCAATCTTAATCGAAAACATGCTTAAGTTTGGTGAGTATAAAAACTCATCGAATTTTAAGTAGGCGCCCAATACCCAATAATAATAATAATAACAGATTGATGAACACGAAGTAGGCCCCCAACACAATACACCCTCAATATAATACACACACACCACACGCTACATTTACTTGGCTGCGGCCCGTAAATGCAGCTGAAACCAGCGAAAGTGCTGAGAAAAAATAACACTTATACGAAAATAATAATAATACTTTATTGAAAACAACGTAAGAGCACATTTACATAAAAGCCAATAGTTTTGTATTATTGTTTTTTTGTATTTTTTAATACCAATCGACAAATAAGTATTACATGACGTGCTTACCTGTAAGAGATTGGTACACTAGTTTATAAGCATATTGGATGTATCACATATATTTGTGTGTATTCAATTGTTGGTGAGCCAAATAAAAAAAAAAGAATAAAGAAGTTTTACTTCAGTCGTGTGGTATAAAGCACACTCGTATTTTTTTGTCTCATGCACGTATGTAGGTACCAGCAGTGGCGTGCCTTCCATTAAGAGGAAACACAAGGGCCGTTTTTCCATACAAACTTAGTCCCCAGTTTCCTCCCTGGATAATGCCAGTAGATCAATTATTTTTTTTTAAATATCCATGGCTACTATTAGCGTGTCCCTATGTTTTCCTTTTTCTCATAAATTTATTATTAAAAGAGATATGAATATTCAAAAACCTAAATAAATGGCATGATTTTCCGCTGTGTTCAAACATTCAGAAAACAAATTTGACTTGATTATATAAAAAATAGAAAACATAGGAACACGGCAAAAGCCTTTCTTTATTTTTTAATGAAAAAAGCAGTTAAATCGGTTAAGTTTTGGAGAAGAAATCAGGGGACTACGAATCATTGATTTTGTGTACTTTTAATAGGTATTTTCGGTCAAAGCTGCAGTTGTCTCTATCGCGCTCTGCGGTTCGTGTTCGGGCGTCGCGCGACAGCAATAGATTTTACAAATACCTAATTTTCAATTCTCTAGCCCGTGGTATTTCCTCTTAAAGCCTCAAAGCCTGGCTTGCTATCAATTACGCGAAACTTAAAAAAAAAAGAATCTCTATAAGAAAATACCTCTAAATAAGTATTGGAAATTTATCGGGTTTTTTTCTTAAATCTGTCGGGCATGCCCTAACTTTGACCTATGGGTCAAAGTTAGGGCATGCCCGACAGATTGGTACCCTGGTACCCAGTGGCGTGCCTATGGGCACGCCACTGGGTACCAGGGATACCTATGTGCTCGACATAACTCCCTGGAGCAACGACTTTTGTAGTTTCCTAGGAACGGGCGGGTCTAGATGTCAATTGGATGGCAAATAAATGATTATTATTGTTATTATTTTCGATCGATCGCGGATTAAAAAGTAGCCTATGTCCTTCCCTAGTGTTTAATCTATCTTAAGGCTTTCAGCCTTTTCATGGTGAAAGCGTAACAGACAGGGTTACTTTCCCATTTATAATATTAGTGTGGAAGTCTCAGATTATGAAACAACAGGCAGATAGACCGCGCGGAACACTGAGAGTGTAGCCAAAAAAGCCAATACAAATTCAAAAGTGAATACCTACAACGCGCTTCATGCTGCAACACGAGTCAGTATAGCACGAAACGCCGCGTCGTTAAAGAAAAAAACAAATAAAAATACAAATACAAATTGAAAAGCGAATACAATCACGACATACATTAAACAATACATTACCTATCTTACAAAAAGTCAACGGTTAGATTATCTATCTATTTATTTATATATATATAAAAGCGAAAGGTCACTCTCTCACTCACTCATCACGAAATATCGAAAACCGCTTGAGGTATAAAGATGAAATTTGGTAGGGACGTAGTTTATAGTTAGTAGACTTCCGCTAAGAACGGATTTTGCGACAGGGCGGGATTAAAGAGGTCTAATGGTTCTCGCAAGTAAACAGCGTGAACGAAGTCATGGGTTGCAGCTAGTTCTATATACAATGCACCTTTTCAACCGACTTCAAAAAGAAGGAGGTTCTCAATTCTTCTGTATGTTGCTTTTCTATTTTTTTGTATATTTGTTACGCGATTTCTCCGGCAAATGTAAAGCTATTCTAAAAATTCTTATATTAATGAATAGGGTATGTCTCAGGGGTGGACTCACATAAATTTTATCGAAATTGATTCAGCACTTTTTGAAAAAATCGACAGAAAGCAAAAAAATATACATGGATGATGTTTTAAGTTTCTCCAACCTTGTACTTTCAATCTCTGTTTAGACTGTGTTGCCGTTTCTTAATGGATTTGGATGATAAAGAGGTACTAAAAGGCGAAAAATAGAAAGCTTTTTAACAAAAAAATAAATAAATAACTTTAGAACAGAACACACATGACTTTAGTTTCGGAAGTCGGTGGCAATACAAAACATCAAACAGAACAAAGCCACCGACTTCCGAAACTAAAGTCATGTGTGTTCTGTGTTAAAGTTATTTATCACTTTTTTAGATATTGAAGGCGGTTGTCTTTTCTGTTAAAAAACTTTGTAGCTAATCAAATTAGTTGACTAAAATGAACACAGCCAATAACAAGACATTTGATGGCCGATAAAAATTGTGTAGGCCTTTAGGGGACAACATAATTAATTAAATTAACACTACAGACTTAATGACGACGTAACATGGGGTCATAAAACTTGATTGATGACCTTTGAGGGTTTGAGGGGTGCTAATTAGACAAAGGTCACTGTGAGGTCACGGATACAAGTTACATCATCTCTTTAAGTATGTCTATTTTAAGCTTTGGTATATCATTATGTCATATGAATGTGCGTCAAGTGGTTTACATGGAGTCATACCTTTACGGGGGACAAACACCAGAGCATCATCTTTCCTCTTTACAATATTATTTTCCATTTTTTGGAAAATAATATTGTAAAGAGGAAAGATGATGCTTGGCCGATGCATGCTGGCGATCGTAGTAGGTGCCCATCCTCCGGTCAATATCTCTCTGTCGCCTTTTACGACACCCACGGGTAGAAATGGGGTAGAATTGTTTTGTTTGTTAGTTACGATTTAACTCAAAAACTACTGGTCCGATTTCAAAAATTCTTTCACCAATCGAAAGCTACATTATCCCTGAGTAACATAGGCTATTTTTATCAATTGAAAAATATAGGGATCCTAAAGAAAATCACGCGGGCGAAGTCGCGGGGTAAGTGCTAGTCTAGTACCTACGTTTTGGAACGAGCAACTAGCTTCAAATGTCTGACTAACTGACTCCTTGACAATTCAAAAGTGCCTGTAAATGGTTTAATTGAAAAAAATGCTTTGACTTTGACTTGACTTTGAGTTTCAGCGATTTTCTGGTGGTCGCCACTGTTGATTCTGGCTTACAGGAGTTACAGTGGTTTAGGAATAGTGTGGCGGGCTTAGCCCATACTGTATTACTATCGTTTGAAACGGCCTCAACAATATATGTATACCGCAATATGTTTACTATTCAAAACGCTGCGCAGACGAATGTTTTGAACTGCTAACTACAACTGTATGCGCCGTACTATAAACATGTACTGTGATGGCTTAGAAGCTTAAGGCGACGATATACGCCGGCGACCCAAAACTCTCAAAGTTTACTCGAAAAAATAAAATATAGTATTCTTTTACTTAAAAAAAGGCGTATACTAAAAGATAGATAATGAAATTGTCTGTAAGATAGTAAAAGTTTTGTTTAAATATTCCAGGTATATTTTGTGTGATTATCAATGTTTTGTCCGCGTCAGACACAACTTCACGAGTTAATTCAACTATTTAATATAAACTTAATCAAAAATATTCACATACTAAATGATTAAAAGAATGTTCTAGTTTAACATTATATTTTTTTCAAATTATTTACACTGCACATTTTGACGTGATTGTCAGTTTAAAATCTGCAAAAGTCGCTTGTTAGCGCCTTAAGTGTAAAGGTAGGTAGTTTAGTTATACCTAGTACCTAGTAGTCGTAATCTATACTTATTATACTTATCTTACTTCGTACTATCCTTAATCCTTAATATTATAAATGCGAAAGTAACTTTGTCTGTTACGCTTTCATGATGAAACGGCTGAACCGATTTTATTGACATTAGCCATGTAAATAGCTCGAACCCTGAGGAAGGACATAGGCTTTTTAATCCGCAATTTCGTCTGCATCCACGATAACCGACATTCGGATGAAGTCGCGGGTAAAAGCTAGTCCTACTAATATTATAAATGTGAAAGTTTGTGAAGATGTTTGGATGTTTGTTACTCAATCACGCGTAAACCGTTGAACGGATTTGCATGAAGATTAGCACACAAGTAGACCATTTCCTGGATTAACACATAGGATACTTTTTATCCCGATGATGTGTTCCCTTGAGATAATCGTTCTTTTTTACGCGGGCGAAGCCGCGGGCAGAAGCTAGTAATATATATATATTACCTATTTTAGTTGACCTAAACACTATATATTCTTGTTACTTGGGGTCGGCGCAAGACGTTTTATGGCTTTTTTATATTCTAATAAAAAAAAGAAAACGTTAACAACTTGAGATCAGGTGAGTTGCGGTCAAACGCAAGCCCATTTAACCGCAACTTGCTTGAACTTAAGTGATGATGCGGTCTAAAGTGGAGCACGCTTGCCTAGAATGAACTGGTCCACTCGTGCCTTGATGATATCCAGATTATACTTATCGGGGAACAGAGAGGCGGGTATTGAATTCTAGAGTCTGGCAGTTCGCACAATAAATGTGGGATCAAAGTGCTTGGTTCGAGACCTTGGAACCTTCCATTCCGTCATTTAAACCATTATGCTGTCTCGGATTTCTATGTCACTGACTTCCTTGTCTTTCATATCATTATTTCAACTTTTGCTGTCACTATTCCATTTTCACCTTATCCACTCTGGTCACTTCACACATCCATCCCGAGATTCTCATCTCCGAAACATGCAATACTTTTTCATTCTTCTTCTTTTCAGCTCAACATTCCAATCCATATAATACGACAGGTACTTGTAGATCACGAACTTGTAGATTTTCCTCTATAAGGGGAAGGTATTCAAATTTTCTTACGTTTTTTTGCAATTTGCAGCTCAGTTTCAGGTTGTATGGTAATAAAAATAATAGCGGGAGTAACAAATATGCATTTACAGAATTATAATAATAGGTAAATATCATGAACATAACTTTCTAAGTTAACATAATCCGCAAACATCATATTTTCATTAAATAAGCACATTTACGGATTATGTCTCTGGATCTACTAGTTCGAATTTGTTTTGTTAGATTGTTGTTTGTTAGATTAGGAGTGGTCGTCTACTGTATTATTAATTGTAATTATGTGAACACTATTATTTATTTATTTATTTACGTAACAGAATATATTATAATTCTTGTAAATGCAAATTGTAAACAATATTCTTTTTAAAAGAGTATGTATGGAGTTTCTTGCCCATTCTTCTCCATACGAAACTACCATTTGGAATGGGCAACTAGATTCAAATTTTACAATATGACATTCAAAGTGTCTATAATGGTCTAATTTAAATAAATGATTTGACTTTAACTTTGAATTGAAAAATTCTTTTGGTGTTAGGTAGTCCATTTATTGAGGAAGGCTATATGCTCATGCGAAGTCGGGTGGGGTCGCTAGTACCTAAGTACATATACCGGACTTGTATACAAGTCAAATCAAAATAACACTACCTACCTACTCTTAATTTTAACATAATCCATCACGTACAGTACGGTCAACGTATCTTGGCGCGTCTGAAGTTAGCCGATTCGCTGCGCAGTAGACAATTTCGTTCCTAAAAGTTCCATTGCGCAGCCAAACAGCTAACTTCAGACACGCCAAGATACGATACGTTGACCGTATTGTAACAGTTTGTTATAGTTAAATTGCTGGTCTTTTAGGTTGGATCATAATAAATCGCGTTCTTCTAAGTACACTTTTTTTTTAATCGAATACTTTTACGTACTTGGGCCAATTGACGCATGAACTGTTCCACGATCCGTTCATCTCAACATGCTTACTAACCGTAAACAGTAATTTTGTTGGCAGCGTACAAAGTTGCATAGTCAATATCAAATGCAGGCCAAGACGGACACCGGGACACCGGCCCTTCGTCAACCGTTACCTAACACACATACCTCTTTTTAATATCGGTACGAATGGTTAGCATGAAGATTGGAGATAGATATACCTTAGATGTGTTTCTGGATAACCAGCTTTCGCCCTAAAGGTATCTTTTTAGGGTTCCGTAGCTAAATGGCAAAAAACGGAATTCTTATAAATTCGTCATGTCTGTATGTCACAGCCACTTTTTTCCGAAACTATAAAAACTATACTGTTGAAACTTGGTAAGTAGATGTATTCTGTGAACCGCATTAAGATTTTCACATAAAAGTAGAAAAAAAACAATACATTTTGGGGGTTCCGCATACTCAGAACTGAAATTAGTTTTTTTTTTTATCAAACCCATACGTTTGGGGTATCTATGAATAGGTCTTTAAAAATGATATTGAGGTTTCTAATATCATTTTTTTCTAAATTGAAACACTTCCAAAGTGGTAAAATGTGTCCCTCCCTGTAACTTCTAAAATAAGAGAATGATAAAACTAAAAAAATATATGATATACATTAATATGTAAACTTCCACCGAAAAGTGGTTTGAACGAGATCTAGTAAGTAGTTTTTTTTTTAATACGTCCGGAAACCGCAATTAACTATTAAAACATCGATCAAAGTTACAACGAACTACAAGAACTTTTATATTATGTTACTTGCTGCCCTTCATGGGCGAGACCGACTCGCTCTTGGCCGCTTTTTTTTTCTTGTTTTTGGGGGATGCATTCAAAAGGCGCCAGGCTTCAGGGTTGAGACCGGAGAGTGTGGGATTTTTATTTCGCTAAAACCATCCCGGTGGTTATGTACTATCAGCACAGGGAGAGAGTTGCGTTTCCTCTTAAAATACTGCAACAAAACCTATCTGTAATGCCTGTTATATCCCTAGGAAGACTGTAAATGGGTCTCCCCTGAGCTTCGCTGTGCCTGGTAGCACGTGACCCTTGTGTTACCGTGCAGTATCTCTGATTCATACAGTATCTACATTGTACATTTTCGTGCTACCAGAAGGTTTACCACGACTGTGAGTTCATAATAAGCTCTCTGGTAGAACAAATTCGATTTAGAGTAACTGAAAACATATTGAACATTCTGTCAGTCAACAGACAGAGACGGAGATAAACAGAGAGAAAAGGATAAGAGAATCTGTTTGTCTGTCTTTCTGTCTGTTATGTGTGTGTTTGTTTGCGTTGTGTAATTAGTTTAATGTAAAGACGCCAGCACATAAAGCCTGACCACATTGTCAAATTTTCCCAATTGAACATGAACCTTATAATTTTGTAATAAAGTTGAAAATGTATCAAAGAAATTTGACAGATTGTTGTAGCTTGTTGAGCTGGCCTCTGTACAAACTGTCTCTAATTAGATTTCGAACCGGGAAGATCTACTCTGGCTTGTATTTTCATAATACTGTCCCATCTAAAAATGGCTTGTTTCAAATTGGATAATAATACTAAAATATTTTCCGCATAAAGTGCACAAAACCAAACAAAAAGGAAGAAATAAACTCTAAATACAAATGCAGATAAATAATACCTAGTTAGTCACAATGCAACGCCATTGATTGGTCAAAACATTTAAAAATCATATAAATTAAATTAATAGTTAAATAAATAATGTACTCACGGTTCAATATTCCTCAATTCTTATTAGTTCGAATGGGTACTTCTTCACAATATCATTATATTTCCAATAATAACGTCACTAACCATTATAAACTCATTAGTCTCGATTTTAGAAACGTTTATGAAATAATCACGTATTTTAAATTTTATAACTGGCACGGCCACATTCTTTTTCACATTCCAATTTAAATCTTTCTTTAATACTTATATATAGTAGATAACTTTCAAATTGAATTGGTTTGAATTCAATTTATTATATTTAGTCTCCTTTTTTCAAAATTATTTTATTCTTTTTTCAAAACCGCTACTGCATTTTATTTAAGCTTTTAATTCATTTTTCAAGACTTTCGAAATTCTTAAAATTGTAGCTAATTTCAATCCTTTGATCTGTTTTCACGTTTCAGCGCCAAATTAGAAACAATTTCAACTTCAAATCATTTTCCTACGCACATCTGTCAATGAGCATTTTAAAATGCGCGCGAATCATATGTTTTCTGTTTACACTGCTGCAAACGATGCCACGCTTATAATGTTGGCACACAACTGACGTTCTATTTTCAAAACATGCCAGCAAATGAATGGAGAAATCCCGAAACGAAATCAAGGTCTTGTTTTTGTTTAACCACCACACTTGTTCTTTATTTAAATTTTGGAACACAGTACTATTTTTTAGCTGTCAAATTCACTATTAACCTTTTCACACTTAGATCAGTTCTATATCCATTGCGTTTAGAATATGGAAATATATTAGGTCCATCTCACACGCGAGCAGTATAAGTACGGCTCCAAGCCAAAATTGTACGTCGGAAAAGCTAGCGTAGCAAACGGCCGCTTGGCGTGCGAGTGGGATGAATACTGAAGTAGCCATAGTTATTTCTTAGCACAGCTGTCAAATCGTAATTAATTGACGTATTTAGCGTCAGCGTGTTGTGTAGCACTTATTATAATTAATGTTGTTTGTTAGTAGATCGTTAATTATTGTTTATTTCGTGAATAAAAGATCATTTGTTTATTTGGACTAGAGAAAGTCCTGCTGCTAGAAATAATTTTAATTTTTTGTATTATTGTCTGTCACCAGAATGTCTTTTGTTTTAATTTAGACAGAAGGTGAAAGTAGTGACGTATCGGGAAACGTGATTTTTTGTTCTATTTATTTGCAACCTTTACTGAAGGAAAGTCGGAAATTCGGAATACGATATTTTTTAAGTATAATTATGTTTGTTTGTCTTTTAGAACTATAAAGGTGACTTCGATGGTTTTCTTGTCATCGTCCTTATAGTTCGTTGTCCAAGCAGATACCTACCATTCCGTTTTATTTTGGGTTTAAATTAATAAAAAATATGTTTTGCCTTTGAACTTAGAACAAAAAGGCTAATGACGATAATGAGTATTTTCAAGGTTTCCTTTTTATTCATAAGGCAAATTGTTTTTTTAATATTTATGTTATTCAATTACCTTTTTCTGCCTTACTGCGATATATTATTATTACATATTTTTAAATCAAAGTTATCAATCAACTATTATTAAAAAATAACACTACCTATTTAGTTCAATGTTCAATATTTGAATATCGAACAAAGTCTGATATCAATCATGTAGCGTTCTATATTTGAAATCCATCCGTCGATCGCTATAAAAATCTCTATATCTATATCGTAATCAAACATTTCAGAATTAGGACTTCATTAAAATGTAATTTTATTTTTGAAATGTCCATTTAATTTATTTTAATTCAAAATATAATCACTCATTCCAAACCATTTTTAGTCGCGCTGTACGTTTATTTTCGGAAGAATATATATTATTATTTATTGCTGTCACTCAACAATTTATTTTAAATTATGAACTCTTTTAACATTTACTTTTTCTTTCACTCATCAACTTTGTTTTTTTACTTAAAATCTGCGCCACCACACTGAATTTATTCCTTATTTTTTACAATACACTGATAAACAAGATAATTTAGCTCAATAAACCATGCGTCAACTAGTATTTATTGCCGAAACTAATATACAACTGACATATAAAGTTCGTTCATGAATCTAAATTTGTAGTGGATCAAGGTTTCCGACACGTTACGTTAGATTTGGACTATTGTTTATGTTTAATTTAATGAATAATTCATTTAATGATTCAATGATGACACGGTTGGCGCAGTGGCTGAGCGATCGACTGCTGCGCAGCGTGTTGCGGGTTCGATTCCCGCCCAGGGTAAACATTTGTGTGATGAGCACTTGTGTTTGCCTTGTGTCTGGGTGTGGTTTATCTAAAAAAAATATGTATGTATTTACAAAAAAAAAATGTATTTGTGTATGTATATCAGCTGTCTGACACCCATAGTACAGGGTCTCCCTAGTTTGGGGTCAGATGGCCGTGTGTGAAAAATGTCCCCCAATATTAAAAAAAAAAAAAAAAAAATGAAATTTAATTGAAGTTGAAGTAATACAGGAAACTGGTAGACTATTGGCTGAAGGGTGTCATATATCAACGATTTCGCGAAAAGATTACGCGACAACACGTAGCGCAGCACGACGTCAGCACTTTGTGTGCAAATAATAATATTGTGCGGAACTCATAAACAAAAAATCATCAAAAAATTCGTCCGCATCGCTCAGACAAAGATTTAGTCCCATCTCGGCACCTTCCCATCTCGGCACCTTCCCATCTCGGCACCTTCCCATCTCGGCACCTTCCCATCTCGGCACCCATGTATGAATATGGGAATGTTTCGTGGGCATGATACATTAATTTATGGGTGCCAAGATAGGATTAAACCGAGGCAAATGTAAGGCAAAAAGGGCACTTGTTTTTAATTAAAGTTCTTATTGAATGCATTACAAAATCTATAAATTCAATACTGGTAGGATGGATAGATGTAGCTTACACTGACAAAAATACCTTCTTTGAACATTGAATCAGTACATAATGTTTTAATCGACACGGTTGGCGCAGTGGCTGAGCGATCGATAATAGTCAGTCACACTATTTACTTCCCAAACCACTGGAACTTCTGGCCTGAATCAATAGTCATGGCGAGCACCAGAAAACCGCAGAGGCAATGAAGGTTGTCGAGTCCCGGAAAAAAGATTCAACCGTCTTGGATCCCGGAATGAAATTAATCAGAAAAGAACAGCGGAGGAGTAACAGAAAACATATTTGAACTTCTAAATTTTCTTTTTCTTAGCGTGTGTCGATTGCAAACACGGATAAGTATCATGTGTACGTGTAAATATGTGAGTGTGTAGGTATGTGTGTGTTGTGTTTGTTCTTATTAGACTTCCTTGTTTGACCCAGAATTCAGCCAGAGTAACGCCAATGTATTAATAAATGTATAAATATGGTTTTAACGTGTAATTATTTTTGAATAATAATTTTATTTTTTTTAATTATTCAAATGCTCATAAATATACATAAATTATAAATACTTTTAATGAATTATTAGTAGTCAGTGGTTACATGAAGAGGGCTACCATTGTAAAACGTTAAGCCGCGGTGTATTTTTCTTCCAAGGTTCCTTATTGGCTGAAGTAAATAAATAAATATGTGACTGCAATCGTCACCAGTTCCGAACGGCATTTTATACTTTTCTAACAAAAAGACGATCCATTTTCCTAAATAGCAACTTAGACAAGAACGCATTACTGTGATACCTCCCAGGTTTGTTTGGTGTACCATTATCATGACACTGATGTATTAGGCGCCAATGTCAACAATGTCAACGAAATTAAAAATATAGAGCATACAATATTATGTACCTACGTATAAGCAATTGAATAATATGACCCTGAAGACCTTCAGTATAAGAAAAGTAAGTAATGGTTTTACTTCATTTTGACCTTTTGACCAACACATTCAACCGCACAACAATTAGAATACACTACCAGTGTCATTCAGAATTAGAAGTTATACCACTACACCATTCTGAATCAGAAGAAGCAGGTACTACCGCAAAATTCAGAATCAGAAGATATTACACACCGCACAATTCTAAATCAAAGGATATTACTTACTACCGCATCATTCTGAATCAGGACATATACCATCGTACGATTCTGAATCAGAACACATCGGTGACAATTTGAAATAAGTATTAAGGGCGCGTATTCGATTTAGCACAACTCAAAATCTAAACGATTGCTAGAACGGTGTAGCAGCATTGACACACACTAGTACAATACAATGGTCTGTTTGTGTGCATCAGAAAAAAAAATATGCACGAAATAAGCACGAATCATTGAAATTGATCGGAAAACGACAGCGCGCGATGTTTTACAGTGCTTTTTAAAATAATTGTCTAAAATAAATGAGCTCGTATAACGGACTGAAAAATATATTAAGCATAACTTTTACTTTCATAAAATAAATATATCAGTTATGTTTTTATTCAAATACTGGTGAAAAAAAATTGTCAAAGTCAACCGATTTTCTACTTTTGCAACATTGTTTTTTGATACATAATAGTAATATTTTCGTAATTTTGGCTCTGTAGTTGTCTTTATGACTGTATTTACTGTTGGAAAAACGCATAAAACAAAATATTTTGGCATATTGTAATGGTTGTATTCGTCCTGAAAGTTAACTCTGACGTCTATTTTCGTAAAACGATATGAAAGAATTGTCTTCGCTTTAAAAAACCATTATTAAAAATTATACTTTTACTCTGTAGCTGTCTAAATCAAGACTTAATCATTCTAAAACTGTAAAATGTCATTAAATAATCTGCTCACATAATGACGATATTGCTCTGGGCAAAACGCAAAAACATGAAGTTTTCGTCACGAATCGAATACGCGCTCTTCAAACATCTGAATAATAAGATTACTACCGCATCATTTGACATCAGGAGATATACCATTACACCAATCTGAACCAGGAGATATCGGTGACAATTTGATATACCTAATAAGACGTATGTAGGTATATAAAGTAGACTATTCTCTTAAACATCACTTCGAAATTCGAACGGTGTCTTTGTTGTGAATCCGCGATGATTTAATTTAAAAACAAATGAATTCGCTTACGTATGGTATGATTGAGATTCCAATTAACGGCTAAACTCAATTACCTACCTTCACCTAGGACTACAAGATAATATGCATATATTTGATTTAACATGTGTGATATATACATAGAAATGCACATATATACGTATACATGTTTAGGAGTTAAATTTCGAAAGGTTCAACAGGAAATACCTATAGGTTATTTCTTTTTTAAACAACAGCGCACCATATCATGTCTATACGCAAGACCTTCCGATCCACGTAGCTTATGTTCCAAGGTAGCACTCAACTAGAACTAACCTCGTGTACTGTGGCAGTCTTGAACAGGAAGCAGTTGAGGAGTCCCTCCTTCTCATTTAGGAGTATGTAGAACAGCTCTTCGGGGCGACCTGGCACTTGACTTGCCCTGCAAAGAAGCAATATTTTAATGTTGGTAAGGTAAGGACAGCCGTATGGTGCTCGTCCACGAATAGCACCACCCCATTTCTACCCGTGGGTGTCGTAGAAGGCGACAGAGGAATATTGACCAAAAGATGGGCAGCAGCGTCCTTCTGAGTACCATAACACCTACTGCGATCGCCAATATGCATCGGTCAAGCATGGCGATTACGGCTAAACCCCCCCTTAGGGAGACCTATGCCCAGCAGGGGGCGCCTAAAGGTTGACATGAAGGTGAATATTAAATTATCAATTTTCAAAACAAATTACGAAAAGACAAATTTCAAACAAAAAACGGCCATACCCTACAAATCCGGAATGATTATATTCTTTTTGCAAAACAAAGGTTTGGTCTACAATTAAATATTGAAACCAGTTTTTTTAATTAAAACGTCTCCACAAATCATCTACCTCTATGACGTTATTGTATGAAAAAAACGTTAAAAACTGGTAACGTAGGATATCATAAGAAGCTTATCTTATGCTCAATATGACTATAATCTTTTGCTATATGTGTCGTGAGAACCTTGAAATAACTTGCTATTTATATATGTCAATTAATTTCTGTATCCTGCAAATCTTATGAGACTGCAATAGTTATACATATTAAGACTGCGCCGAGCAAAATAATTCAAAACAGTCGTCACTGTTAAAGTGATATAATCAATACTTTTACCATAATTGCCATAAAAAATATGTAATGAATACCACAGTGATTGTGTTACCGATTATCGTTGGCAAAAAATAAGAATACTGTTTAATTTAATAAACAAAAATATGTAAAGTTGTACAAAAATCTTTAAAAAAATCTAGTATTTAGTTGACATTTTCGAAATGTCGCTTAGTTATTTTATTATTAATTTTTGTTTTAATTGACGCGCTGTTTTGAATCATACATACATACGTTGCGTATGATTCAAAACAGCGCGAAAAATTAATAATAAAATAACTAAGCGACATTTCGAAAATGTAAAAACTACAAATTGTAGTATGAATGTTAAAGATTAATATGAATTCAAGTTTGTGAAAAAAAAATACAGTTTACTAACAAAACTCAACTAAATACGAGATTTTTTTAAAGATTTTTGTACAACTTTACGTATTTTTGTTTATTAAATTATAAGTATTCTTATTTTTTGCCAACGATAATCGGTTAACACATTCACTGTGGTATTCATTACATATTTTTTATGGCAATTATGGTAAAAGTATTGATTATATCACTTTAACAGTGACGACTGTTTTGAATTATTTTGCTCGGCGCAGTCTTAATATTATAAAGACGTAGTTTGCAGTGTTACCAAGGTGTATCGTGTCACCCAGTATTAGGGCTTTGCTGTAATCTTCTCTATCATATCACTCCATTCATCTTTTCTTCGGTCTTCTTCTTCTTCTCCATCCATTCATCTATTTATATTCATAACTCTTTTAGTCACATGCGTTTCATCGCTCCTCTTAACATGCTCATAACAAGGGCCTAAATCATACATATACTCCACGATTCCATACAGATTATGTATGATTTGGGAAGAATTAACTTACCGTATGATATCGACCAGACGATGCACGATGACGGGCTCGAAATTGCCATTATACGCTTTCAAACAGCCATCTTCTATTGCAATGCTGAGCTGAAAAAAATTTGGAGTTATAGTAAAGCAAACAGATATAAAGTTACCTACAGTAGAGAGCCTATCTGAAGAAATGCCCTAGAACTGTGATCCCTATTATGTATTTTCTATTTTGGCACATAATTAGGAAAGACAATCATCTGACTAGCCATTTCCCAACTATATTGCTGTTGGCTTCCAATGGGGCCAAGTCTGCTATTTTTATAATTTCGTCATTCCAACCCGATCGTATTGTAATTTTGCTAAAAGTTCGTAGATAATCTGCTAAATTCATAATGGTCGATCATTGGTCGGTCGAATTAAAAGCAATGACTGCACAATGACGTTCTAATGGTAGGTCACTGATCAAAGGAACTGTCAAAATTTTAGCAGATTACCGCCTAAATCAGTCATTCATTTGTTATTTTGTACGAGATTACCATTCTATATCATTTCTTTCAATGGCGTGTCAGTGGTTGACCAATGGAAAGTCATAATGACGCCATTAAATTAGTAGATTATCAAACTTGTCAAAATCAACAATTATGAAATCAATGATAGACCATTCTGACACTATTGTAATAGCGATTCCTATTTTTTTTTCAAAATATGCCCTATGTTACTCAAGGATAATGTAATAATGTTTTTCTAATGGAAAAAGAATTTTAGTTTTTAAGTTAAATTGTAACAAACAAACAAGCAAATCTTTCCTCTTTATAATGTTAGTTTAGAAAACGAGTTGCATGGAACCCTGTGGGCTAATTCACGTAACTAAAGAAGTGCAGTTGCAGTTAAGTTTCGATCAAAACAACGCTTTTCGTATTCTCTACCACTGTCAGACACGCTTGCGTCAAGTTCGCGTCACGCGAGTGCAATAACGGCATTCTACTGTTGCGCGTCTTTGGTGCGTGCTTCGGAACGCTACATGATCGGTATTCTACTATTCGTTTGACGTCTCAAAATGACATTTAAAAAGCACAAAAATCAGTACTGGGGTATTATTTTAATATTATATTAACGTCATAAAAATGTAATCGATTCTATTCGATTATTTAGTGAGAAATATTTTTTCTATTATGTGGCTAGTAAGTTTGGTTGTCGTACAGTTGACGTGCAGTCCACGCGCAGCTTACGCGTAGTTCAAATATTACAAGAATACTGTTTATCACTCAAACTTGAACTTAACTGCAACTGCACTACAACTTCACCGGCGCGTCATAAAATTATGTGAATTAGCCTTCTGGCTGCTGTTAGGTACCTTATCTCGTACTCCAGTAGCTCTGATTTCCCTCAGCAACCATGGCAGCATGGCGTTCGAGAAGCGCCGATCCATCGCGGTAAACCCCAAGTACGTTACTGATGTCAATTTGGTCTTCATCTTGATCGTCTGACAAAATAATGCGTTGTTATTATTGTGATTATCTGATAATTATACAGTGTTATTATGATCCAGAAGTATAAAAAATAAAATTGTGAACGGGGATTTATAGTTAATCGTGGATGAATATCGGATGTTCTGTCGTAAAGAAGATGAATGAAAAAATATAGCATGTAAGTAGTGGAGATGAGAATGTTGAGATAGACGTGTGGAGTAACCAGAATGGGTAAGGTGGATAAAAAATTAATATGTTAGAGGAAGTTTCAAAGTGGCGCAAGTGATAAAAAAGTTGAAAGGGAATTGTTTGTCTTGGTATGGGCATGTCATAGAAGGATTGAAACGCATAAAATTTTGCCACAACACCTGTCAATTAAATCTCATCTGCTCGACGTCCGTATGTCACTGCAGGGATTCAGCAGAATATCAGCGTCGGGTATACTTGCCTGACACATGCTGAGCTGGACTCCCATTTGGTGCAACCTTGAGGCACATACCTCGCTTTGTTCTCATGCTCATTTGATTTGTATTTTTTGAGTTGTAATGTGTCTTTTGTGTGCACCGAATAAATGTTTTATCTATCTATCTAAACTCATTTGACTAAAAAAGAGTTATGAATATTGTGCAAGGATGAAGAGGGAGAGGGATGCCAAAGAAAATATGAGTTGATTGTGAAAGAATTATTTGAAAGGGTATTTTGAAAAGTCAAAGCATAACGGTTGACAGAACGGAATGGAAGAAACATGTTGCGCCGACCACAGGTACCTAACTACCTAGGTTATGAAACAAAAGGCGAATACCTATAATCGGTTTATTCCAGAAATCGCCACATATCCCCACCAGTGGGGTTGTATTCGAATTTGTATTTGTTTTTTTAACCATGAGGCGTTTCGTGCTATACTGACTCGTGTCAGTACTTACAGCACGAAGCGCGTTGTAGGTATTCGCTTTTGAATTTGTATTTGTTTTTTTGGCTTCACTCTTCGTCTTCCGCGCGATCTATCTGTGGCAGGAAGATGATGACTTAAGTAGTATAAAATACGTGAGTTTTTAATTAAAATAAATTGTTTTACACAATCTCAAGTGGGATTCCTTTAATTGGTCAAGTAGACCATTTACATTTTTAATTGGTACCTAATCTGTTATTTTTCATTGCCTCCACAGTAGGTACAACTCATTAGATTGACAAAAGACCCAAGAGCAGGCAATCATCAATTATTTTACCTTTAGGTAATCACCGTGCCGGAAAATAATTAGTTTGACCCATCATACGACATGGAAATATTTACAAATTAATGCGTTATATTAATAACTATGTTACCTATCATATGAGATAGTTACTAACATAAATTTCCTTTTAGGAAAATGCAATCATTTTGCAGGAAAAACCTAACAAAAGGGGCCGAATGAAAATTCTCATTATGTAAATACATTTTTGTTCCAGGGACTTTTTTTAAGAGTAGGCCAATTGAAGGGTGGCCTAATAATTAAATATCTAAATATAGAAGTTAATTACTTAGGTCCTGTACCTGAAATTTTAAAGTTCCAAAACGAATAGATCTCTAAACAAAACACAAAAAGACACCTTGTTCAACAAACTTAAAATAAAATCAATAATTGACACAAACAAACACTGAATCACCCTTACAACAGTCACAGAGCACTATTTAAACCCTATTTTAACACAATATTACCACATTTATGCTACAAAAAGTTAAATAAATATAAATAAATCATTTTCGCACTGATATTTTGTACAGAACAGTATTGCAAAGGCACTAGTAGGCGGAAACAAAAACACTATGAAGATGTAAACCTTTGCCTATCACAGAAATCCTAAAAGTCTGTTTTCTCTCTCTGTTTCGCTAAAAACGTTGAGATAGCAAGCATTCTGTTCGGCCGCAAAGATAGACTGGAGTTGCAATAATGTAGTCATGATGTATAAATTAGGTTTTGTTAAAGTTTATTATTATTTCTTGGTTATTCTTTCCTATTACCTTAGTTGCGCTATTATTAGAACACTAGTGATGTTTTATATTGAATGTATAAAATAACTAAAGTTTATAATTCCGCCATCTATTGTGTAGTAGTGAAACTATTTAAAGTACTACGAGCCATTATAGTTCAGTGTTATGAAAGCAGATGTCACTTTTGACAATTTTTTAAGGAGCTTAAAACTTGTTTTTTGATTTTGTTTAGTAAAACGTGAAAAAAAAGGAATGACCAGTTAGTTAGTTTTTATACGTTTAATTAAAACCGTAAAATTTGTCCTAATTATTGATTTTTAATTATTTAGCTTATTTATGACAAAATATGCCTACGTAAGTATGTACTACATTTATTTAGTTATCTCAGTACCTATCAACTAACAAGGTAATTAAATACTTTGCTAGTGTAGCAATTACTACTTGTAAGGCTTTGTAAGACTTCAAAGCCTCTATTTACGTCACAGTATTGATCAGTACATTTGTACAAGTGAGAATGTTTTACACAATCTCAGCCGTGCTGAGAAAACAGAATGTTTTAGCATCTTTTAAGATAAATCTCCTTATGAATAAAACTTTATGATGTCTGCAAAAAAATCATTAATTTATTATAAGGTATAAATATATCATAATAAGAAATAAAGATGTTTTTCTTTGTAAAAAGTAATCAATTAATTGATTCCGGATCCCGCCGTGCGACACCAGCGCCACAGATTAAAAACAGGCGTCAGATTTAGACAATATTTTCCTAAAAATGTGGGTATTTACAAAAGTTGAGACATTTAGTGTAGTGAGAGTGTAAAATAAAACCAATAAATATATTTTTGTGAATAATATACTTCGAAATACAGATGTTTAAAGATAAAAATCATTGCTTATTTTGGCGAAAACAGGTAAGAAATTGCTATACCTACTATTATTTGCGAAAAAAATAATAATTAGTTAAAATGTAAATTGTATTCTATGGTAACTTAAAATTACGGGATGTGTTGAGAGACGGCTTATAAAATAGTTTTAAATCAGATAAACCTCCTTCGGTGTTTTACTGACCTAATACAAATAGGTAGAAAAGATATCTACTTGGCTACAGGGACACCTCCAAAAAGTCTCTATTTCTGGGTCAAGGTCAGTCTCCCGAAATTGTCCCAGAGTGATCAATAAATTGGTAGACCTTTTTATACATGAATTAATAATTATCGGTATCTATATTGTAAAGGAGGCAGCGTCTTTCTGTCCGTTTATACAAACTGCTGACGCCAACCCTTCTGCCAAGCGTGGTGATTAAAACATTATTGATGATTATCATGTCTGAACGCTTATCTTTTTACAGGGCCAGCATTTTTAGAGTATTTTTTAATAAACGTCGCAACTAAAAAAAACCCGATCGTGGGGATTATTCGGTCAGTGGGTAGTCTTAGGGGCGGAGTGTAGGAGTTGGAGTATACGCTTAGGGGCACTACGAGCAGCAAAGAAAACGAAAAAAAAAATTTTTAGTTAAAAAAAAATTTTTGGAAACGGTGCGTCGTAGGGCCATGATTCTCAGTTCCTAAATGGTTTCTATGGCCAAGCTTAATCAGATGCTGCAAAAAAAACTGAAAGTTTCGGAGAAAAAAAAAAAAAAAAAAACACGAAAATTTTTCTAAGTCCTTGCTCCATAGCGCCCCTAAGGCTACACTCCAACCGATTATTCTCTGAATAACAGCGAATAGGTACAAGCCTCATAAGAAGACAACAGTTAGGCAATGGTGATAAGTGAAAATATTGTTGTTTTGTATTGCCACCGACTTCCGAAAGTAAAGTAATGTGTGTTCTGTGCTAAAGTTATTTATCACTTTTTAGTTTTTGAAGGCGGTTTTCTTTTTTTTGAAAAAACTTTTTATTTTTCGCTTTTTAGTGTTGCCTTAACATCCAAATCCATTAAGAAACGGCGACACACTTAAAAGAGATTGTAAATCCTCCAAAGATTGAAGAAACTATAAAACGTCGTCTAATTTTATTATTTTTTTTGGGAAATTGTTGATTTTCTCAAAAAGGGCTAAATCAATTTTGATAAAATTTATATGGGACTATTTCGGAATAAACCCCTTTCGAACAGAATTTTGCAAATACGTCTATATATGACAGAGTTATGCCCGAACAAACATAAAAAAAAAAATACAAACATTCGAATTGATAACCTCCTGCTTTTTGAAGTCGGTTAAAAACAATAATCACCTTGCTTGGCAAACTAAATGGTGATTGTAGTTATAAAAAGTAAAATGTTGTGTTTATGAGGGCATTTAAATCCATCTGTAAAGTAGGATAATCTTAGTGCCGCTAGTGTGCGGATGGGTGACCATTGGTTAAAATCAACACTTTTCTTTGTGGTTCGAATCGGTCACTATTGTCTTACTATCTGAAGTGGAAAATATCTTTTTTCATCCCTTCTATTCGAAAAGTGTCGTTTTGTTCCTCTATAAGCGGGAGCAAAGTAGCTCTTTTCTGCACTAGACTTTTTAGCGGGCAGTAATGAGATTTGAATTTGTAACATGAATCGTTTATTGAAATCGAACGCAAATTGTATAAATTACTGGCTGTAAGTGTTGGCTGTACAGTGCGGGGGCACGCGGTAACTAAAAAAAAACAAAAACGCACGATTTACTTCACTGTTCTTGTAATCGGTACGGACTTTATAGCATTTTGCAAAAAAAATTAGTTCTATACGTCGAGTTCTGAAAGTGATACTGCATTAACTCCTGATACAATAAAAATAGAAGCTAATAACGTCATACAAAACTTAATATCTACGAAATCCCGGGAGAAATATTTTCTCATAGAAGGAGATGAAAAGTAGATTAAATGACTCGAGAGCAAAAATATTTTTCCCTCAGGCGATGTACTTTGAATCCCTCGCTACACCTTCGCTTCGCTCTGGATTCAAAATAGCGCCCTCGCCGTAAAAATATTATTTTGCTCCCTTGTCATACAATCTAGTATTTCTACTCCGCTGTTCTTTTCTGATTAATTTCGTTGCGGGATCTCTCGTGCTTTGGCGCTGGCGGTTGCCGCTGTTGATTCTGGCTTACAGGATTTTTAGTGGTTTGGAAATAATAGGGCGGCGGGCTTGTCCCAATAAAAAAAAAACTAATATTATGACAGTTATTACAGCCCAAAAGTATGACAAACTGTTGTTCTTAGACATCGCTTCGAAATTCGAAAGAACGAAAATGATCAAATTCGAACAGCGTCTTTATTCGAATTTCAATACTCGATTATTTATTTAAAAACCGGACAAGTGCGAGTCGGCCTCGCCTACCGAGGGTTCCGTATAAATTTGTAGGTGTAGGTCTCTTCAATATTATAAATGAAAAAGTAACTCTGTCTGTTACGCTTTCACGATAAAACGGCTGAACTGATTTTTATGAAATTTGGTATGAAAATAGCTTGAACCCTGGGGAAGCATATAGACTAAGATATAGACTTTTTAATGCGGGACTTTGTCTGCATCCGCGATAACCGACATTCACACGGACCAAATTGCGAGCAAAAGCTCGTTACAAATAAATAATATATTTTTAATGATTTCATTACAAATACCTATATAGTTTTCAGACTTTTCCCTGTACTTGCAGTAAGACGATATTACTGCAAAATTTCATAGTTCAAAGTCAACGGAAAGTACTTAGGTACTTTCCGTTGACTTTGAACTATGAAATTTGATTCCCTTGAGAGTGTCGAAATATACCTTTTTTGCGGCATAAACGGCCGTATCTTTTTTTCACGATAACGTAGAAGTTTGACCTCCACGCGTTCCCGAGATAAATGGTCTTGACAGACAGACGGACAGACAGACAGACAGACGGACAACGAAGCTAGTGATCCTATAAGGGTTTCGTTGTTCTCTTTTGAGGTCCGGTACCCTAAAAACGAATGCGTTCGCTTCCAGAACGGGTGCAGTCACCACCAATAAATTGGCATAGGTCAATGATATTCTAATAAACAGATATGTTATACACTCACAAAACAAACGAAAAAAGTGTTCCGCGCAGCAGCGGCTGCACACATTTACACTTTTCGTTCATTTTACAATTCACTACAAGTCAAAATGTTGAAAAGGGATGGCTTGAAAAAACCAACAAGAAAAAAAGAGACAGTTAGTGTTGTCAATTGCGCGTGAATGTAAACGGGCATTATCCTGGCCACCAATCACTGCGTCTTGGCATCACAGACTAGCAAAATTTAACGAGACAGAAGGTACAAACCGCGAGTACATTTATACACGCGGTTTGTACCTATAACAACTAATAAACAGGACTAAATGTTAATAGAATATATAATTAAATAATATACAGAGTAGAAAATATTTATTTTGTAATAAAATTAATTTCTTTGTTTACGAACAAATGCGATCCATTCTTGAAGCCAGATCTCATTGGATAACCTTAACGAAGAAAGGATAATAAATATCTGTTGTCATATTGTTTAATTTCTAATTAGGTATATAAATGATTGAATATAACAAAATGATTAAATATTACAAGGTTAGAAAAAAGAAAAACAGAACTGTGGGTAAACAATGACTTTACTGCCTACGATATCGCATCTGTACTTTTATTCTATGTCCGGAGTGAACGCGTCCTTGTCTTACTCACGTGAAACAATGTACTTCCATTTCTTTCTTTTTTCTAACCTCCAAATATAAGAATATTAGGAAAATAATTGAAATATATAAACAAATCGATGTATATTGCGTAGTTACATGTGGTATGAGATCCCTTGTGCTTTATTAAATTGGGTATCATAATTGGTACACTTTCTAAATACACAAAATAGCATTTTTTTATTTTTTTAGCTGCTTTAACAAAGCGTACCATTCGTCGCCATGCGTGACGCAGACTAAAGGCAATACGTCCTAATTAGGACGTTTTTGAATCTTCAAAATTGGGCGCTCATAACATATCTGTTTAATATAATATCATTGGCATAGGTACTTTGTATGAGCTGTCGAAACACGATTTCCCTTTAGGTTCTGTATGACAATAGGGGGCTGTGACGTCACTTTTGTACCGACACAATTCACTACTAGATTTCAAAGCGACTAAAATACAATAATAAAATTGAAAGTGAATCAAATTTTGGGGCTAAAATAAACGTGTTTGTTATTTGAGAAATTGTGTCTTGAAATAATTAGCTAATGCTGTCTACATCAATATTTGTGAGCGGTCACTTTAGTGAGGTTAAAAGTGAACTTAACAGAGGTGTCGATTCCCTTGTTTAAAAACTAAACTAAAATAAAATTAGACAATTGGCATCTCTTACTGCCAGGCAGCTGAAGAAAAGGACGGCTACAGATAAGAACTTAAGTTAGAGATGTCAAATTAGTTTTTCCTTGAACTTCGCCGTGTTTGTAATCAATGCGTCCTAAATGATAACTATTAATTGTATGAATATTTTAAATCAACTTAAATTGACAGCTCTTATCAATATCGGTCTCTTTTTTGTTTTATTAGAGAGAAAGAGATATAAATAGCTTAAAATTAGTTTAGCTCGAGCACAATAGAACTGGCACCTGAATAGAGCTGCAACGAAACACTTTTTTTAAATTCCTAAGGAAAATAAATATTTTACTTTTCAGAGTAATGGATAACCATAAAGAATATACATCATCTTCTACCATATCATTCGTAGAGTCTAGCACAGAAGAGAAGGGAGTCAGAAGCAGAAGGAAGTCCTTCTTCAGAAGAAATGGGCTACTTAAAGTAAACCACAGTTCTAGTGATGCTGACATATCAACTATTGAGTATGAACGGTAAGTCAAAGATATTATTTTTATCATATAGAAAGTTTTATTTTAGAATATGAGAACATGCTCTAGCGTTCGCAATAGGTACTAGTACTGCGAACACTAGAGCGTGTTCTCATATTCTAAAGTAGATACTAGTGTCTACTTTATAATATACGTAATGAATGTAAAATAAGGTTGACAAGGGCTGATTTTTCAATAGCCATTTTTAGTATATCTAATCTGTAATTTTTAATGAATTGTTTACCTTTTAATAAGAATGTTGTGCATGCCTATAAGTGATGTATTTACACAGTTTTAAAATTTGTGATTACTTGTTGTTGTGTTTGTAAATATGTCGTTGGTGTACCCTGCATAAATAAATAAATAAAAAATAAAATAAATAGCCAGATAACTTTTATCTCAGGAATAAAAATAGCGGTTTGACATATTTTCTATACATACCTAAGCTGTCAAACCGCCATTTTTATTCCTCAGACAAAAAATATCTGACTATTGAAAAATCAGCCCTTAAACAACCAATGCAATGGATAACAACCACCAATATAATTATTAATTATTTTTAACATAGCTAATAAAAAAAAAGTTTATTGCACATAATAGGAGCAGTATAATATATTTATATATTTTGTGAAACTCTTGACTTACAAACTGAGTAAAACATGTACAGTCAACAGCCAAAGTAGATGATCAAAATCAGAAATTCAATACTAATGAACGGAGTTCGCGTCAGAACTGTGTGGCGTCGAAGTGATTCAAAAGTATGTGTGTGACAATCACATACTTTTAATAAATAAACTAGTAATAAATTATATAAATTAATGTTAGTAAATTAGTATTGAATTTCTGCTGTAATAATACTATGAATACTTTTGCTGTTGACTGTACTATGGAAGTCAAGGCGCTCTCCTATATCTAGAACTAGAACTGTATACAAAGGAAGTTTGCAAGACTTGATACAAGGCTTGGTGGTAATTGACAAAGGCTTATGTTTAACGAACCTCCAGATCTACTAATTGATCACCAACAATAGTAAATAAAATAAAACCAAAAATAGAAAATGGTGTTTCCTAAAGTATTGTAGAAATGTATGAGTTTGACTGTAAAAAGCGATTTGATTCTGGCACTCAGCGGCCGCTGCCGCGACACGCTCGCTCCGGTCGCTCGCCTCGTGCGTAGGGGGTCACAGTTCTAACCTAACCTAACCATGTCGGATCCGCCCCAGGGGGTCAAAAAGATTTTGGTTATTTTGCACAATAAGATTTGGTGACCATTTAGTACATTTGGTATAATTTAGTATATTTTTTTGGTAAGGGAGCTTAAGATCCTAAAGTATTTTTTGGTGATCATTATATTTATACCCATTGACAAAAAATATTGGCATGCATTTAAATCTTCGGTCGGAGCTCGTGGCTAAGTTAAAGCCGTACAGACCGATCGGTTAAAAGTTAAGCTACGATTAGCCGCGGTTGGTCTGTGGATGGGTGACCATCCCATTCATACCAAGTTCCCTCCGTGCTTCGGAAAGCACGTAAAGCCGTTGGTCCCGGCTGTCATTTGTAAATCTTTGACAGTCGTTAAGGGTAGTCAAAAGCCCGAAAGTCTGACAACCAGTCTTACCAATGGGTATCGTGTTACCCAGTAACTGGTTTGTTGAGGTCCGATAGGCAGTCGCTCTATGTAAAACACTGGTATTCAGCTGCAACCGGTTAGACAGTATATTGGGTTCGGGTTCCAACCTATTGGAAGCCGAACCCAATATAGTTGGGAAAAGGCTAGCTGATGATGATACATTTTAATCTTTGATTATTGATACTAGGTCTCCGCGCGTACAACTAGATAGATACTACCTTAAAACATTAACTCAGTGAATGGAACAACTCAATATTGTAGTGTATATAAATCAAATTGCAAGGAATGAGGCTAACGTGCATGTAGGTGTAGGGTAGGCGTAGGGTAGGCGTAGGGTAGGCGTAGGGTAGGCGTAGGGTAGGCGTAGGGTAGGCGTAGGGTAGGCGTAGGGTAGGCGTTGGCTAGGTATACGGTAGGTGTAGGGTAGGTATAGGGTAGGTGTAGGGTAGGTGTAGGGTAGGCGTAGGGTAGGCGTAGGGTAGGTGTACGGTAGGTGTACGGTAGGTGTACGGTAGGTGTACGGTAGGTGTACGGTAGGTGTACGGTAGGTGTACGGTAGGTGTACGGTAGGTGTACGGTAGGTGTACGGTAGGTGTACGGTAGGTGTACGGTAGGTGTACGGTAGGTGTACGGTAGGTGTACGGTAGGTGTACGGTAGGTGTACGGTAGGTGTACGGTAGGTGTACGGTAGGTGTACGGTAGGTGTACGGTAGGTGTACGGTAGGTGTACGGTAGGTGTACGGTAGGTGTACGGTAGGTGTACGGTAGGTGTACGGTAGGTGTACGGTAGGTGTACGGTAGGTGTACGGTAGGTGTACGGTAGGTGTACGGTAGATGTACGGTAGGTGTACGGTAGGTGTAGATTAGACTTAGGTGTAGGGTAGGTGTAGATTAGACTTAGGTGTAGGGTAGGTAAATAGGCAGGTAAGTAGATTTTGATTAAATTTGGTATGAAAATTGCTTGAACCCTGAGGAAGGACATACGCTACTTTTTAATAATCTGCGACTTCGTCTGCATGCGGGGTAACCGACTTTCAAGCGGACGAAGTGGCGACTAAAAGCTAGTATAGTTTATACTTCTGGAAAGTTACAACGTTAATATCAGTGTCATGTTTAATATTGTTTATATTTGTATAATATCATAGGTCTGCAATACATTCATTTCATGAATTACCATTTAAAATATATAAGTACAGCGTACGTCCTTGCGAAATATTATTTATATACCTATTGTTGACAGACGGTGTGGTAACTGATAAATAAAACACAATTTTGGTATTAGTATTCCACAGATGTGTGTATGGAAAGGTTTGTAAGCAAACACCAAACTCGTGGTGTGAATACGTAATTCTTCCATGAAGTATAAACTATAATAATATCGTAACTCGTGCCGTGGTATGAATAATAGCCAGTCACCAAGATGGTAACATGTCGGATTAGAGTCTTACATAAGTTTCAGAATAGTAACTCAAACTGAAATCATTTATTTCGTACTAAATAGCTTCTGCCCGCGACTTCGTCCGCGGGAAAGTCGGTTATCGCGGTTTCAGACGAAGTTGGGGATTAAAAAAGTAGCCTACGTCCTTCCCGAGGGTTTAAGCTATCTTTATACCAAATTTCATCAAAATCGGTTTAGTCGTTTCATCGTGAAAGCGTAACAGAGTTACTTTGACATTTCTTAATAAGTATGGATTACAAGATTTAATTATCCTCTGTTTATATTCAAGTGGGATACTTTAGGTCTGGGTCTGGCCGAGGAGCTCGTGGCTAAGTTAAAGCCGTACAGATCGATCGGTCAGAGGTTAAGCTACGCTAGCTGTGGTCGGTCTGTGGATGGGTGACCATCCCTTTCATACCGAGTTCCCTCCGTGCCTCGGAAAGCACGTAAAGCCGTTGGTCCCAGCTGTCATTTGTAGATCTTTGGCAGTCGTTATGGGTAGTCAGAAGCCAGAAAGTCTGACAACCAGTCTTACCAAAGGATATCGTGTTACCCAGTAACTGGGTTGTGGAGGTCCGATAGGCAGTCGCTCCATGTAAAACACTGGCATTCAGTTGCATCCGGTTAGACTGGAAGACCCCAATATAGTTTGGAAAAAGGCTAGGCAGATTGATACTTTAGGTCTGGCATAATTCTCAAGTCTGCGCAGACCAAGTCAAGGGCAGAAGATAGTATGATTGTTATTTATGTATACGAGTATTAGACCTACAATCTACATCTTGCATGTTTTCAAGGAAAATCAGTTAATTACGATGTAACAGAACGGTTTTTTATCGTCTATTGTTTCTGGTTCACAACAGACTTAAAGACTTGGTCATCCAAATACGTGGGCTGTTTTAAAAATTATTGGTAAAATGAAAAATAATTTTGCACGAAAAAATAAAAATGTAAAACCTATAACTATTAAAACAAAAAGAAAAGCTAAGATAATAAGGCATCAAAAAATTCCCCCACATCGTCGTCAACTGGGAATGTGCCCAAGAGACTGGCGGCATTGCCACGTTGGATGGCAATGATTAACCTCTGTCCGAGGTAAAAACCAGCCCTTGGATCACGGGAAGTGTCAACCAACCTTTTGGAAATTTCTTTAAAAAGTAGATGAGCACTTGGACCTCACGACCCGAGGGTTTCAACCCCAAACGGCTCGAAAATAAAGTTATCGCTTAGGATACTATACTTTCGCCGTTTGAGGTTTTCTGCAGCCGCAGCAGCAGCACCAGCACAGCACGCCGTACTAGGAAGATGGGATGGCGCAAGAGTATCGACACACGTAGCGTCCCACACTAAGGGCCTACCCAACTTCCATGGAAATAATGACATGCCGTCCGGTCTCTTGCCATCGTCGCGTGCCAAGCCGTTGGGTTCCACAACAGCCGGAACGCCGACGGCGACGAGAGCACGACGGATAAAATATTGTACATTGCATAAAAATATTAAAAATTTTAAAAATAAAAAATAAAAATAAAAATTAGAATTTGAAAAAGTTTATTTCTAACTTTGCAAAATATTTCCCTCCCACCCCAAAGGACTTATGCTTTCGGGTGAACCAGCTCAAAACATTTAGAAAACGTATCGATAGCATCGCCTGCAGTGTTAAATTTTCGCTAACGAAGCATGTCTTTTAGGCTAAGCGCGCACTACGAAATTAATTCATTGCGATTTAAAAAATGCGAAATGGAACTGATTGCAATGAACGAAAAGTCGCAAACGAATTATTTTCGCAGTGCGCGAACTCTAGAATATTGGTATTGTTCACAGATTGGCGATTATTATTCGCAACGATTAAAATTCGTAGAGCGCGCTTTAGTCTTACCGTAAAAAAAATTGCATGGAGCTAAATCTGGGTTGTGAAGACGATAGGGTAACATTTGTACCCCCGAAGTACCACGTTCAATGGCAATGCTAATTCTTTGGCTCATGATAAGGCCAGCTTTCTGGTGACGTGAGGAGTTGACCAGCCGCTTAGCAAAGTCCTTAAAAACAAGGTCAGCACTCGGGCCCCATGGCCCTAGTCTTTCAACCCCGAACGGCTCAAACATATAACTTCCAGTCTCCTTGTTATATTTAAGCCGGTTGAGGTTTTCGGCACCTACACCAGCCACCTCAGCACAACACGACGTGCCAGGAAAATGAGATGGCGCAGGGGTGTTGACACAAGTTGCATCTCACACCAAGGCCTACCTAACTTCCAAATAAAGCTGGTTTACATCCGTGCTACGTCACACACAAAGTTCCAGTTGAAAACCAGCGTCAGACACAAGTGGTTTGGCATTTTAATAACCTTTTTTAATTATTATTTTTGTGTGCACATCATGGTGTGTGTCAATATTTTTTTTTTACTTTCTCTTTCTTTCTTTCTTCCACGGCATATAACTTCAATCAGAACATTGGTACCTACTTACAACTTATTATTCAAGACTTCAACCTCGCATTCCCATTATTAAAGAATTAGCAGAGGTTCTGGTACGACCGTACAGGGTAAATATAAGTTATGTAAATTCCATCGTTATTTAAATAGAAAATAGTACTTACATAAGATTTATTTAGCTTATGAAGGCTACATTCATGTCAATAATGGCCAAATACTCAAACGCTACTCAATTTTATGATGCCGCCGTTAGGTAAGTCTCGTGCTGCCTCTATCTCTTAAGGCGTTACCCCGAAAAAAAGTGCGTTTTTCTTCGTTATTCAAGGGCTATTAACTTAAGATAAACAAACTACATTTAAAAGCATATTATGAATGTTCAATATCCTATCATCACATTCCACGTCCTTATTTTTTTATGTACTCTATACACACCTAAATCTCCCTGTAAAAGAAGTGACTAAAATAACTAAAAACAGGTACTTTTGTTGAAGTTGACGTTGACGTGATTTGAGGATTACACTTATAGATAGGTAACTTAAAATACTTTATATATCACGGTTTATTTTATTTCAAAAGATCGTTTCTCTTTTTTATGATAAAAAAACCCGAAAATTGTGCGAATTTCGATTCTGCAGCAAAGAGGAAATGTATGGTCAAGGTCATTTAGTTAGTGAAGCGCCTTAATGTCAAAGTGACTGTGACAATTAACGGCATCGGCAATACGAGACAACGGCATCTTAAAATTTAGTAGCATTTAAGTATTTGACAATAAGTGATACTAATTGTGCTTAACTACATAATATCACAAATTAGTCCTCTGTTGCGTTGAATTTGTGTTTGTTTGGGCTAATTTCAGAAACAACTGCACGAATTTCATTTCACCATTAAAAAGAGGACTTACATGGGAAGGTTAAAGGCTTTAATTAATTTTTAACAAAATAGGGATCCGTAACAATTTTCACGCGGATGAGGTCGCGGGTAGATACTAGTGTCGAAAACCAAAATGCTTTAGGATAGTCGTACTTATTTCCAATAAGAAATAAGAACAATTTTACGTTAGTGCGCATGTGCTGCTACTGGTCCCTAACCCTTGGCGAAAACCGAGTTACAAAAAAGGCTATATATTTATAACTTTTTTTGCTTTTTAGTTTTTGATGGCTGTCTATCTTCTGCGTAGGTACCTGGCTAGGCTCTATTGAGATTGGCCGCAGCGAACTAAAAAGTCGTTGTTCTGTTTTTAATTTTCGTTTATTAGCATCTAACTCTTATCAATCAAATCAGTACAAATAACGGTAATAATAAGCATCAGTAAAAATAAGCAATTTAGCACACATGAATGTCACATTTTACCAGTTATTGTGATTGGAAAACCAATTTTGATTTCAATGTATGTGGGACCAACTTGGGTGCCCCCAAGGTGGTCCCAAATATGTTTACGCATGGATACTATGAAACAAAAAAAAAAGAGTAATTTAAATTAGATCACTGTTTCACAGCTGGCGCAAAAATACAGTCGAATCGAGAACCTACTCCTTTTTTAGAATCTGATAAAAAGACATTAACGCCAGGTTTACATTATTCCAGTAACATTATAGTCCAAACATCAATACCAGAGCTGGAATATCCCGAATAACTCGGAAATAATGTGAACCGGCACTGGAATGCACCTGGAATGCCCTTCTTTATCCCAGATTACCAATTTCTCACCCGAATTCGTCGAATACGAATTCGGATTTTGGAATCGGAATTTTGGATGACTAGAATAATGTAGACAATGTTATCCAATAGCCGAGCTACTCTAACCCAGTGCAAGACTGAATCATTTTATTATCATCTATATAATTCCAGTCATTCAACAGCTGTTAAATCGGTATAACACTATAGTTGACAATGATTTGATATTTTTTTGAATGATAGGGCGAATTGGCGCATTCTTTTGTTTTCATAAAACTCCGATGTGATAATCTGCATGTGTCTAGGAATTAGTATGGAGTTTCTTGCCTATTCTTCTTAATTCGAAACTAACTTTTGGAAGGGGCACCTAGATTCAATTATTCTACAAGCGTTCGAAAGTGCCTTATGGTCTTATTGAAATTTTGACTTTATGAAAAACAAATTGAGTTTAGTTTTCTACTTTGTGAACTGTATTGCTCATATTGGGTAGATTCTAGTATATTCCAATGCGGATTCACATTATTCCAGAGGTATTCTTTCCATGCCCACTCCAGTGCACAACCATGTGGATCGATGAATCCAGTACTAGATGAAACGTTGAGCAATGAACATACATTGTTAATTGTAACTCCATAATTCCTAAGAATATCATTCTTATGCTTCCTGAAAAATAAACTCAATTTCTTGTTTTATAAAGTTAAAATTTAAATTAGACCATTATGGTACTTTGGTGGTTTCGCACTGGAATATTACTGGATTAATGTGTACCGGGCATTACAGTTTAACTCTTCGAAAACCAAACAAGCCGGCAGATACAGCGCGATTGACGATTACAAATTATCAGTATTAGTAAACAGTGTTTTAGTGAGTATCCACAGCGTTTGTGAAAACATACTACGATCCTTGCAACTATAGTATCAGTGTATTTCCTAACGTCGCATCCAGCGCACGCGTTCGCGCCAAAATTGACGCCATCTTTTATTTTCAAATCGTTCGTGTTCGTTAATAAAGAATGAAAGTGAATGTGACACTTGAGTGAAAGTCCAAAAAAAGAATTATTTGTTTTTTTCGCGTTTCAATTGTTTTCTCTTTCGTTTGCCTATTGGCTGCTATCGGTTGTGTTCATTCGACATCGCAAAGTTCGGAAATTGAATTTTATGATTTGTACTTGTATACGTACGGTGTTTATTCGATTTTTAAAACTTTCTGTGCATTTTTGGTGGTGTTTTTTCAATTGATCTTTTTTCAAAGAGGTTATGATTTTGAAGTATTACTCCTTTTGTTTTGACCACAACTTACATATCAGGAATAATTGAGGAAAAAAATACACAGCAATCAGTAATACGATTTGAAACTCAATTTAATTGCGGAAAAGTGCTTAAAAAACAATAAAAAATCGTCTGTACTAAACGAATGCACATAAAACAGAAGGTATTATATGTATGTAAAAATTAATGGTATGTTATGAAAGACATTATTATAATAGAGTTCGTCAGGCGCACTGATAACATGGACAACATAGAGTGTCCTCATAGTACAAGATACGAGAGACGCACGACCCACGTCATTATACCAGAGCTAAAATGTTGAATCCTCATCTGCATCGGCCAGGGGTCGGCAACCTTTTAAAACGGAAGAGCCAATAGTTAGAATTTACAAAATTTTCCAGTTTCAAAGAACCACTAAAAGTTATATTTAATCACTACTGACGACCCGCCCCGGCTTTGCACGGGTGCAAAGTAGATATGCATGATGCATACTATACGTATAAGCCTTCCTCTTGAATCACTCTATATATTGATGAAAACCGCGTTAAAATCCATTGCGAAGTATAAAACAGCTAAGCTTCCAGACGGCAAGAGCGACTTTGTTTTATACTATGTAAAGATTATTTTATGCATAATTATGTATGTCACCGTATGATGGTGGAAACCACAGATATAGATAGACCTAGATACTGCTCACTGAACAAAAACTTTCACACCTTAGGCATCACTGATAGTCCTCTGTGCAGAGCCTGCATGGGGGCGGATGAAACGGTGGCACATGTACTCCTTGAGTGCACTGGCGTCACCCAAATCCGCAGGGAAACCCTTGGAACACCAAACTCCCTTGCGGGCGCCCTGAGAAGACTGGGAACATTGATCTGCTTCTGGAGGGAGGTGGGCTGGTTGGAGTAGTCGGCCGCCATGACTCACGTACAATGGTCCATATTTAGGGACTAAGTGCGGAAACCAAACCCCCCTAACATAGATAGACCTAGATAACGCAAGAGCAACTACTTCGCGTGCCTAGTTTCGTGCCTAGCTTACGTACAAAAATCGTAAGTAAAAAATATAGTAATCGTTTCCTGCTTCCATCGGTAAATCATTTTGTGATTAATATTATGCGTTGACGACACTACTTATCGCCTCGCTGCTTCCTTACGTTTAGGAGCATCTTGTTGTTCTCCTCATCGCTGTCGCTGTGAGGAAGCTGTCAACTGCCTCGGACACCACGGCCTATCGTGCAACCGGAGAGCAGGTCGCAGAGCGCGGCACGCGAATATTAATGACATCATTCGTCGTGCTCTCGTCGCCGTCGGCGTTTCAGCAGTTTTGGAGCCCAACGGCTTGGCACGCGACGATGGCAAGAGACCGGACGGCATGTCATTATTTCCATGGAAGTTGGGTAGGCCTTTAGTGTGGGACGCTACGTGCGTCCATACTCTTGCGCCATCCCATCTTCCTAGCTCAGCGTGCTGTGCTGGTGCTGCTGCTGCGGCTGCAGAAAACCTCAAACGGCGAAAGTATAGTCACCTTGGTGATAACTTTATTTTCGAGCCGTTTGGGGTTGAAACCCTCGGGTCGTGGGGTCCGAGTGCTCATCTCCTTTTTAAGGAAATTTCCAAAAGGTTAGTTGACACTTCTCGTGATCCAAGAGCTGGTGTTTACTTTGGGCAGAGGTTAAGCATTGCCATCCAACGTGGCAATGCAATCAGTCTCTTGGGCACATTCCCAGATGACGGCGATGTGGAGGAGTTTTTTGATTAGTTTATTTTTGGTTTAATAGTAATAGGTTTTTTTTTTTTTTTTATTGTACGTGTAAATATTGTATATTTGTTACTTATAAATAAAATAAACTACAATTTTTGCATAATTAATTTAAAAAACAATTATTTTTAATCCAATACCCTCGGTAATACCTGGTAATACCAAATTTAAGAAAAAAAAAACATTGTGACCTAGTCAAAAAATGGCACGCTTGGTTTTCCTACAGATTGTGATACTTGCGATATCTAGGGTCTATCTATATCTGTGGTGCAAACCGTTAGTTCATAATGCACGATTGCATATGGACCCGAAAAGCCACAACTTCTTTTCGAAAGAGACGTATGCGGCTCGCGACCCGCAGTTTGCCGACCCCTTTTATTTTGGTCCAGGTTGGAAAATCGTCATGGATGTCCTCCGCCCTGGGGCGGGCGGAGGGGTCTGTCAGACTCCTACTGACTAAAAACCACCCCGGTGTTCTATCTCACACCTACGTCGAGGGTCGCGGGAACTGAAGATACTTCCGCAACCCCCGACTGGTGCCGGCTAGTGCGGGCCACTTCTCAGGTCAGGGAGTGAGACCCTGCCCTAGCCTCTTTCCAACCATGTTGGAGTTGGCTTTCAGTCTAACCGAATGTATGGAGCATGAAGCATGGAGCAACTGCCTATCTGACCTTCACATCCAAGTTACTGGCTTTTGACTACCCATGACGACTTCCAAATATCTACGATCTAAGATTTCCGAGGCCCGGAGAGAACTCCGTATGAAATGGATGGTCACCCATCCATAGACCGGCCGCGGCAAGCGCAGCTTAACCGTAATCTATTTATCCGTCCGGATTTTACTTAGCCACGAGGTTCTCCAAAATTTCATTGAAAAGTTAAGAACACATCATAGAAACCTTGCAAATGTAATGGCGACTCTAAATTGCACATATTTTTACCAAAAACTTGTAAAGTTTTTTCAAAAACCAGAATTTCCTGGAACAAGTTTTGTGAAATCTCGGCGCGCACATTTTGTTTGTGAAGCGGCCGGGGACCGCCACCACGGTGTCCTTTTTTAGGGTTCCGTACCTCAAAAGGAAAAAAGGAACCCTTATAGGATCACTTTGTTGTCCGTCTGTCTGCCTGTCAAGACCCTTTATGTCGAGAACGGGTAGAGTTATAGAGTTGAAATTAAAATCATATTAAAATCGTAAAGCCGTTGGTCGCGGCTGTCAAAGTCAAGTCAAACTCAATTTATTTAAATTAAACCATTTACAGGCACTTTTGAATTGTCAAGGAGTCGGTCAGTTAGTCAGAAAGTTGAAGCTAGTTTCTCGTTCCAAAACGTATGTAGGTCTCTATAGAGAAGAACGAGCAAGAAACTCCACGGACACTCTTTTAAATCAAGTTTTTACAAAATTTTCACAGAGAAATAATGCCGCTTAATTATACAAAACTAAGGTTATAAGTCTATTTGTCAGACGAACGTATGATAAGTAGGAAAAAAAATCTATAATAATAACGATGCTCGTTACTCATGTCAATAAAAAACGGTTAGGAAACATCATTTTCTTCCAGTTTGGAAATTCCCTAAATTCATTCGTGTATCTTTGGCAGTCGTTATGGGTAGTCGGAAGCCAGAAAGTGTGACAACCAGTCGTACCAAGGTGTATCGTGTTACCCAGTAAACTGGGTCTTTTTCAAAATTAATGTACATTTCAATTGTGTTTACTTTGTGTTATAGTAACACAAAAGTAACACAAAGGAAAAGTAAGGGCTAAGTCACAAAGAATAATATAAAAACCAATTTGCAGTAGTAAATCAATTTAATCATCATCTTTCATAATTTAGGTTCAGTGTCGCATTCAACTCACTCTTAACGTTTTATTCATAGAAAGCCAACATGTATTATTTTTAACCAAAAAAAAAAAACATTTTTTCTTAATAAATTTGACAATCACATTTTTTTTTGTTTTTGCATTTTTTTTTTATTTGGAAAAATCACATTTAAAGAGTTTGAAGGGGCAGTGCCAGGATAGCTCGTGTAATTTAAATTTTCTTTATTTTTTGCACTTTGCAGGTCAGTGTCAAGGTGTATTATAGGTAATATACATAGATATTCATACCATTCATCAACTGTAGTACCTATTAATGATTTTCAAATTTTATATTTATTGGGTATATTCTTAAAACCAATTATTGACCAATTTAGACCAAACTATAACCACGAAGATTCTATTATTCTTATATCGCTTATGTAAACAAGCCCTAACCCATTCCATTGTGTTACGTAACACTAAAATACTAGGTTGTGGAGGTCCGATAGGCAGTCCGCTCCATGTAAAACACTGATATTCAGCTACATCTGGTTAGACTGGAAGTCGACCCCAACATAGGAAAAGGCTATGCAGATGATGATACGAACGGACGTCATAACTTCCACATTTCCCACGGATTCATGAACACGGTGACTGTTTGTAAATCAATGGAAACGTGAAGTTAGAAATTTTAATTTTCTTATGGCGCTACCCCGACCAAAAGTGCGTTTTATTTCGTTATTCAGGGGCTATTAATAATAATAATAATAAAATTTTATTTTCAGACCAGGGTCCATAGTAGTGTTTTCATACCAAAACATGCTTAGTACCTACTTAATTAAAACTTTAAATACAACATTGCATACAATGAAATCAGACTTATAATAAAAATAATTAACGTAGCTAAATAATAGACTCATCAAAACAATTACAATTAAAATGAAGATTAGAATTAAAATCATAATTAAAATAAGTTACCTTATACTTAAAGTTTAAAGAGAATTTTATTTTTATCGAAAATATTAAATTAAAATCAAAACACAAAATTGCAATTAAATTAAAACATCAAAATAAATTAAATTAAAACATCAAGATAAATTAAAAATTCAACTTTCTCGACTATTAACTCGATTATTAACTCATTAATTAAGAGAACCAAGCTACATCTAAAAGCATAAATTATTAATGTTCCTTATCCTATCATTACATTTCACGTTCTTATTTTTTTATGTACCCTGTATACCTACACCTAAATCTCCCTGTAAAAAATTACTAAAATAATTGAAAACACGTATCGTTGACGTGCTATTAATTTGAGGATTAGGTACACTTATAATACACGTTTTATTTTATTTCAAAAGATCGTTTCTCTTTTTTTATAACAAAAAAAAAACCCAAAAATTGTGCGATTTTCGATTCTGCGGCAAAGAGGAAATGTACGGTCAAGGTTATTTGTTCAGGGAAGCGCCTTAAGCAAACTCGCTTAAGCCTGAAGAGAAAAGTAATTAAAACTATGTTATCACAATCCTTCAGCGAAAGTAATTAGTGTAATGATTGCAAGCGTGACTGCAGATAGTCTTTGAAGAGAACCTGGAATTAATTAATATGAGTCTAAAATCGCTTATCCGTTTTGAGCAAGTGTGATTACCAATGCCATATCTATATGAGAAGAGGCATTTGATCTCCAGTAAGACGACAATAGCACAAAATAAAAATTGGTTGTCTGTAAAGTCGGTTCACGGACGATAGTTTTACGTGATAATGTCATAAAGAAACATACCTAATGGCTAACATTTATATAACGGAAGCAAATAATGGCTTCCGTTGAGGTAGGCGGAGCTTAATGCTTGGGCCGATCGTGCCTCTCTATAGCTTGTTCCGCGCTCTCGCTTGCACGCTCAGGCTCAGGCGGAACGTGATACTTTTTCGTGCCGGTGTTCATCGATTTAAAAGACGTTATCACGTAAAAAAGTTACAGAAGGACCGCTCCCGCCATTCTCTAAAATAATTACCCAAACTTGCCAGACTCACTAGGGCTGCTACTGTATTGACTCTGTAGGTTTTATTTGTGGAATTTTTTTGACACTGGTTGAAACCCTTGGCAAGTTGTTTATAACAAAATTTTCGTTTGTCATGAAATGTCAATTACATCATTTTGATCACGGAACAGATAAATGGAGTTTGGTTTGTTTTATCTGTTCCGTGATTTTGATCATTCATTTTGACAACACAGGTCGCTAGTCGAGACTGAAGTTTGGTTGAATCCACGGTTGAAACTGAAAGAGAATGCCTGTAAACGTGTCGTAAAGTGGTGGTTTGTTCTGAGTGGTCTCTGCTCGGGCGCGCCCCAGCAATAGGTTGATAACTTTGTGACAATAGGTTGATATTTTATTAATATTAGGGCAGTTGACGAACAACTGGCAGGAAAGGCATTCTTGTTTTATTAGCTTTCAAAAACGGAACAACCCATATTTAAAAAAAATTTTACAAAAAACACAACCACCTTCAAAACGTAAAAAATAACTTTCAATTCGTAAGTCGGCGGCTTTGGTTTCACTTGTTGTTTTGTATCGCCACCGACTTGCAAATTGAAAGTATTTTTTTTACTTTTTGAAGGCGGTTGTATTTTATTTTGTATTTTAGTGCCTACTTCTTATCGTACAAATTATTAACGAAACGAACGGTGACATAAAAAAAAACAGTCATTCCTTAATTTTCTACTGTTAGGGGGGAATATTTTCTTGAAATGTATATGGGTCCAAATTTGATGTAGGTATACACTTATAAATAAAAAAAGAATCATCGAAATCGGACTACACTAAAGAAAGTTATGCGTGGTAAAACATAAAATAATAAAAAAATAACATAAAATGAAAACTAAGTACTATGCCAAACTATGTTCAATTTTTATGGGACCAAATGGCAACTATTCCGCATCAAACTAAAGAAGAAACACGTAAATCGTTGTAAGTACATACCTACATAAAAAAAACACCAATCGAATTAAGAACCTCCTCCTTTTTGAAGTCTGTTAAAATAGGTTTAAAAACCTACTAATATTATAAACTAGCTTCTGCCCGCGACTTCGTACGCGGATCCTGTTGCTTATGCCGACAACGGGGTCGGCAAAATCAAAGATCTGAAACGTCTGATGTCGAATTCTAAGAGCCCGGGGACGGGAAACCAACGGGATGCGCGAGACGATTCGAGACGTTCAAAAAATACAATTTTGAATCATACCTCCGATGGCGGAATATGTGGCGTAGTCAATCTTAGCAGTATACGTAAATGCACTCCGTTCCTTATCAACCCAAGGAAGGTCGCCATGCCCTACGGCTATAACTGAGACACATCCGATTCTTCAGATGATTTATTTATTTATTTATTTTATTTATTTATTTGTACCAACTTAAACTATCATTACAGGGTTTACCCTAATGCGACAGTTAAGACCTTATAAATACTAATTAAACTATACACTTAAAATAACAACAATTAAAAAAAATAATAAAAACAAAAACAATTACATTATTACCGTATTATTACACTATAACTTGGCACAATATAACATTACAACCACTACTATAATAGTAGTAGTTATAATGTTACACTATGCCAAGTAAATAGTTACTTACATGAACTAAGTCCATTTCTAATTTTATATTTTACTTTTATAATATATGATGATAATAAATAAAAATCGACATTCTGTTGAGAGAATGTCGAAGTCGATCAGAATTCAAACGTTCGTTGCGCTCTTCTTCTGTCTCTTCATGCCGTACTCCTGCAATTCTTTCTCTCTCACTTTCTAACTGATTATGAATATTTTGTTGTGTGCGTGTTCGGGACAATGTATGATAATCTCGATCAGCAGTTAGTCGTGCATCACGTTCATCACTCGTTTCAAAAGACCTGTTAGTAGATGTGCGAATACGCTGAGAACTCAAGCGTGATTCTGTATCGGTAAACGTTTCCGATTCGCGAGACAATGCATGTCGCTCACGATCAGCGGACAGTCGCCCATCACGTTCCGCACTTGTCTCTAGAAACCTAGAGGCAGATGCGTAGATACGCTGAGAACTCAAGCGAATTCTCTATCCGTGAACGTCTCCGACTCGCGACACAATCCGTGACGTTCACGATCAGCGGTCAGTCGCGCATCACGTTCCCCACTTGTCTCTAGAGACCTGGATGTAGATGCGTAAATACGCTGAAAATGCAGACGTGCTTCGCGACCTGAAGAGGTTTCCACGGAGCGATTTGCAGCCTGATGTTCTCGAACAGCATCAAGTCTCTCCTGACGCTCTTCGGTAGATTCTTGGGATCTTATGATCCTCAATCTTTTAGCTCCTTTGGAACATTGGGAAAGATTTACCTCTTTCTAGGCATGGTTATAGTTTTATTGTGAATAGAAGAGATACCTGATCAATTAAAATCTAAATGACTGCTCCCCTGCGTTACCGGGTAGGCTACCGTGTAAAGGAAATTAAACACTTAAATAACATAAGCAGGAAGTCATATTTATTCGATAAAATGAAAAATAAAAATGAGAGTTTTGACCAGTAGAGTCAAATTTTCAATGATATACCAGCGTCATCAAAAATCAGTCCTAAACTGTTACCGCCTTCACCGCGTGGAGGTATTCCCAGCTCATGTTATTTTACAATATACAGTGAAATTAGTGATAGCTTTACAGTAAAATTAGTGATAGCTTTGATTTCCACATCAGATGTTTCTGATCTTCGATTTTTATAAGTCAACAGGAAATGCTCATCAGACCGAACAACTTTTGCTAAGACGTCATTCCTATATGTGTTATGGTATAGCTGGGCTCTTGGAGTTCCACATCAGGTGTTCCAGATCTTCAAATTTATTCTTTCAGCAGAAAGTGCTCATCACGTGGAACAATTTTTGCTACGGTACCATTTTTGTATCTCTTATAGTTTAGCTGGTCTGTTACGGTTCTGCATCAGGTGTTCAAGTTTCCAAGATAAATTATAGCCTATATGTTGCCCAGACTTAATACCTATACAACAACAAAAAAAAATCATTCAAATCTGTCCAGCAGTTCCGAAGATTAGCGTGTACAAACCAACAGACAAACAGACAAACAGACATAATTTTTTTTTATTATTATTTTAATTATTTTTTTTTTAATATATTCAATGTACAGACACAGTTTTTTTACTGTTTTATTATATGTATAGATGTGAAAGTTTGTGAAGATGTTTGTATGTTTGTTACTCAATCACGCGTAAACCGTTGAACAGATTTGCATGATAATTAGCACACAGGTAGACCATGTCCTGGATTAACACATAGGATACTTTTTATCCCGATTATGTGTTCCCTTGGGATAATCGTTCTTTTTTACGCGGGCGAAGCCGCGGGCAGAAGCTAGTAAATATTTATTTGCAATGCAACTAAACAATGACATGCTATTAGGTAGTATTATTATAATATCATTAATAAATTTAGCACATACGGTCCCACTGCAGGGCAAAGGCCTGCCTCCATCCCTTCGTTCCCCTCGTCTAACTCGTCCAGCCGTCTCTTTCGTGATATGGAAACTTGACTGTGAAATTGAATGACTGTTTTCTAGGCTGCGTGAGGAAGATCAGGCTTCAGCGATAACATTTTACTACATTGAAAAAATTGAAATATAAATATGTCGGATCAGTCAGGATTTAGTCCGTTAGATTCAGTCATTATGTGGGCAGAATATGGGTTTCGTGCAATGAAAACACACTGGGTATAGTGGTACTAGACGGCATTTATTAAAACCACAATTTAGCATGAACTTGATTTAAAATAAACTCGGCCTTAAATGAAATAAAATAGACATAGTTCTTAACACTTTAACACAACGAATCGAAAGTACCTACAGTTTCGGGACGTATTAGCTCCGTTGCGATCAGACACTGGATTCTGAATGTCTTCCTCGCTGTCGGCTGAAAACATCACGACTCTGTAAAAGCGCGCCAAAATGGTGGTGGTTGATCACGTATTCTCGATAATGGCGTGCTTGCGATTCGTCGTTTCGCGTTCATACTATTGACTGGATATGACAAATACTTATTCTGCTACAAAATTGGAGAAATGGACATAGCTACTAACATTGACTTTATTGAAATTATTTAATACATAATATTCATCATCGTCACCTATACCTAAATAAATAAATCCATACATCCATACTTCCATACTTTATAATATTATAAATGCGAAAGTAACTCTGTCTGTTACGCTTTCACGGTGAAATGGCTGAACCGATTTTCATGAAATTTGGTATGAAGATAGCTTGAACACTGAGGAAGACCATAGGCTACTTTTTATTCCGCGAATTTGTCTGCATCCGCGATAACCGACATCCATGCAGACGAAGTCGCGGGCAAAAGCTAGTAATAAATAAATGTTTATTTTTAAACATAGAAAAACATACATACCTAAGTACACAAGGATTTGAGGTAGATTGTTCAATAGAGTCATATTTAAGGGTGAACTGATTGCTCCTAAACTAGGCCTAAAACCTGTGTTTTACGAGTCAATCACAACCTATAGGTACGTAACAGGAAGCGTCTAAAGGTTGACGTGATGATGATAAACTCTTGCGGTACGGGAGATGTAGCACTGGCTGCAGTCCGTCACGAAGGCACGTCTAGTCTAGCAGTCGATGTTTTTAACCGACTTCAAAAAGGAGGAGGTTATCAATTCGAATGTTTATATGTTTTTTTTTATGTATGTTCGGTATTGTTAGTGCAGAAAAGAGCTACTTTGCTCCCGCTTATAGAGGAACAAAACGACACTTTTCGAATAGAAGGGATGAAAAAAGATATTTTCCACTTCAGATATTAGTATGACAATAGTGACCGATTCGAACCACAAAGAAAAGGGTTGATTTTAACCATTGGTCACCCATCCGCACACTAGCGGCTCTAAGATTATCCTACTTTACAGATGGATTTGAACGCTCTCATAAACACAACATTTTTATTTTTTATAACTACAATCACCATTTATTTTGCCAAGCATGGTGATTATTGTTTTTAACTGACTTAAAAAAGGAGGAGGTTATCAATTCGAATGTTTGTATTTTTTTTTTGTTGTATGTTCGGGCATAACTCTGTCATATATAGACGGATTTGCAAAATTCTTTTTTTGTTCGAAAGGAGTTTATTTCAAAAAGGTCCCATAAAAATTTTATCAAAATTGGTACAGCCCTTTTTGAGAAAATCAACAAATTCCCAAAAAAACTTACTTAGACGACGTTTTAGTTTCTTCAATCACTGAAGGAGTTACAATCTCTTTTAAGTGTGTTGCCGTTTCTTAATGGATTTGGATGTTAAGGCAACACTAAAAAGCGAAAAAGAAAAAAAAAGAAAACCGCCTTCCAAAACTAAAAAGTGATAAATAACTAGCACAGAACACACATTACTTTACTTTCGGAAGTCGGTGGCAATACAAAACAACAAACACGAAGCCAACCCACCGACTTCTGGTTTTCTTTTTTTTGAAAAAATTTTGTTCTGCCATGAAGATAATTATTCAGTGTGTAGAGTCACAAGTCAAGTATCACTTTGGTATCAGACAATATGGCTTATCCGTAGGTGTTATCGTTTTATCACAGTCAAACAAATTCTTCACTGTCGACGCTTTAATTGCGTTCAAAAGTGTTTATTTAATATAAGCTTTTATCTTATCGTTATCTTTCAAAGCTCGACAGTAATCGGGTACAAAAGTATGGCTTTTTTCTCTTAGCCTATGCTTTATCACTGCTGGACAAAGTCCTCCCTCAAGTCTTTCCAGGAACTTTTATCATCATTTCGAACCAGCCGTGGTAGCGTCCAGGTCATCTCACCACCTCTTACTGGGCTGTCCTCGGTAATAATAATATAATAATAATGTAATAATATGTGGGGACATTTTCACGTAATGCTGTCCATCTTCAGGCATTGGGTAGATACTTTTGACCAGCGGTCACTGCATACGGCTATCGTGACGTACCTAATTGTACGATATTGACTTTGTACTTCAGAGCAACTGGCTGGTAATTTAGGCTACCAGTATTTAAAAACGTTTACAATCTCACCTCATCGCCAATCAATGTTTAAAATATACCTAGGTACATTCTTGACATTGTCGACGAATTCAGACTGGGTAAATACCTCTTTTCTGCGCCACCTCGAACCAACCCTGCTGGTACACAACAAAATCATCTCGCCACCTCTTTTTGGGCAGTCCTTGGCGACACCGTCTATCGTCAAGCACCCATTGTATGTAGACTCTTGATTAACGGTTACTCAGCTCACTCAAATATCTCGCTAATGGTGGCGCGTGTGTTGGATCATTCGGCTCCCTTCAAAATGGTTGAGTTGAATGGTGCTGATCCACGCGTCATGTTCGGGAACGGGCGCTGTCGCCTGTCAGTAGAAATTGGTCAACTCTTAACTGCCATGGCTTTTATCTTCATTCTTTTTTAGGGTTACCGTACCTCAAAAGGAAAAAACGGTACCCTTATAGTATCACTTTGTTGTCTGTCTGTCAAGACCCTTTATCTCGGGAACGCGTGGAGGTATCGAGTTGAAATTAAAACCATATACTCAAGTCTACGGTCCCTTGATGCTGTAAAATAAAAAATCAACCCTCTATGTTAACGTGAAAAAAGACACGGCCGTTTATGTCGCAAAAAACGCAATTATAGTATTAAGTAGATTAAAGTATGGATAGTAGGTATGGATTAGTATAGAAGTATGGATATGTACCTACAAATATGTACGGAATCCTCGGTGGGCGAGTCCGACTCGCACTTGTCCGGTTTTTTTATGTTTTGTATTGTTATTTACCTGCATTATTTTCACTTATAGAAGCAACAAGGATAATGTAACCAATATTTTGTCAAAACTTGATTTAGAAGTGTCCGTAGAGTTTCTTGCTCGTTCTTCTCTATGGAGGCCTACCTACGTTTTGGAACGAGCAACTAGCTTCAACTTTCTGACTAACTGACCGACTCTTTGACAATTCAAAAGTGCCTGTAAATGGTTTAATTAAAATAAATGCTTTGACTTTGACAGCATGTGGCTGACGTGACCCACCGAATCCCAATTTAACCCTGGCAGCGTTTTTGCCTACGTCTGCTAAGCGCGTTATGGAATTATAATTCTTCACATTTATCACATTAATAAGGGTGTCATACACAAAGGGTGCCACTGTCTGTCCGTCTGACACAGGCCTGTATCTTTTGAACCGTAATAGGTAGACTTGATATTATCCTTGCTTTCATTTTTCCGTATGGTGTCGGACGTAAAGAATGGCACTATCCCTTATCTTTCCGTGGGTGTCGTAACAGGCGACTAAGGGACTCACTAGAGAATGGGCAGCAGCGTTCGCTGTGCCTTTGTAACAACCATACTGCGATCGCCAATCCGCCTGCCAAGCGTGGCGATTATGGCAAAACCCCCCTTTGGGGGAGGCCCATATCCAGCAGTGGACGCATTTCGGCTGAAGTGTGTGATATTTTCACCGAATGTGTCTAGTCTATAGCCGCTATTACGTAATAGCGGCAATCATTATTTATTTATTTATATTTAGCCTTTACTGTCCCACTGCAGGACAAAAACTTTTCTAATTCTTAAGGAAGCCATCCGAGTCGTCCCACCGTCTCTTTCGTGGTCTACCTGCGCCCCGTCTTGCCATTTCGGGGCACCAACTTTGGGTTTAACGGCCCATCGGTCATTCGGCATGCGGCATACATGTCTAGCCCAGTCCCATTTAAGCTTCGTGTGTTTTGTAGTCATCATCATCATCATTCTAGCCGAAAGACGTCCAGTGCTGAACATAGGCCTCCCCCAAAGGGGGGGTTTTGCCATAATCGCCACGCTTGGCAGGCGGGTTGACGATCGCAGTATGGTGGTTACAAAGGCACAGAGAACGCTGCTGCCCATTCTCTGGTCCCTTAGTTGCCTCTTACAACACCCACGGGAAGATATGGGGTGGTGCTATTCTTTACGTCCGACACCATACGGACGGTGTTTTGTAGCATGATATTACAATGTAATCAAAAATAAAAAAAATTAAAGGCGACCGCATACAAGAAACTTGTTATCGTCGGCGTTTTGATCACATGTTTCAATATTTTACTGTGGTATGGAACCTTTAGTGTGTGAGAGCGACTTACACTTAGCCCGTTTTATTTCTTTCGAGAAATCGGTGTGAGACTTGTAAGTAACTTTACCAGTTAATATGATCGTAGTCAGATACCAGATACTGAAATTACATACTCAGCCGTCACGCTTGTAGGTACCCCTGAGGTCTACCCAGAATGTAACCTAGATTTTAATGATGGTATTAGATTTCATACGTGTCTTGATTATAATTATGATATTACATAAAAATAATAGTATAAAAATATGTGGGGGACATTTCACACACGGCCACCTGACCCCAACCTACGCAGACCCTGTACTATGGGTGTCAGACAGCTGATATACAAACATAAATAGATACGTATATAGATAAACAACAACCAGACACAAGGCAAACACGAGTGCTCATCACACAAATGTTTGTCCTAGGCGGGATTCGATTCCGCGACCCTGTGTGTCGGAGGCAGATACACTACCAACTAGACTACAGAGGAGGGATTCGTAGCTAAGTAAGGTAAAAGCGTCACGGATTGATCGGTCATGGTTAATATACGCTTGCGGCGTCAACCGTTCATTTAATACACGCTTACGGCGTCAACCGTTCATTTAATATACGCTTGCGGCGTCAACCGTTCATTTAATATACGCTTACGGCATCAACCGTTCATTTTATACCCGTGCCTCGGAAAGCACGTAAAGTGGTTGGTCCTGGCTGTCATTCGCAGATCTTTGACAGTCGTTATGGGTAGTCAGATGCCAGAAAATCTGACAACCAGTCTTCACAAGGGGTATCGTGATACCCAGTAACGGGGTTATGGAGGTCAGATAGGCAGTCGCTCTATGTAAAACACTGGTAATCAGCTGAATTCTGATAGACTGGAAGCTGACCTCAATATAGTTGAAAACATCGTCGAACAAACTTTTTCCATAAAAAAAGCTTTTTTACAACAAAGACAACCGCCTTAAAAATCTAAAAAGTGATAAATAACTTTAGCACAGCACACACATGACTTTAGATTTAGAAGTCGGTAGGTTTGGTCTGTTTGTTGTCTTTAATTGCCACCGACTTCCAAATCTAAAGTCATGTGTGTACAGTGTGTACAGTGCTAAAGTTAATCATCACTTTTTAGATTTGAAGCCGGTTGTTTTTTTTTTGTAAAAAAGCTTTTTATTTATCACTTTTTAGTCCAAATATTGAAGAAATTAAAACGTCGTCTATGTAGATTTTTTGGGATCTTGTTGGTTTTTTCAAAACGTGAAAGAAAAATAATAGAAAAAAAAACTAAAAACACGCTTTTTATAGAAAACCAAACTAAAAAATAGAAAATAAATTTTAATAAATTATTTTATTTTAAAAAAAGCGTGGGGTGCTTTTTAAGATATTATCAAAATGATAATCACTCTACTCATATCTGTCAATAAAATATTTATAACTATTGACACCATGCACCCCACGCTTTTTTTAAAATAAAATAATTTATTTTCAATTTTTTAGTTTGGTTTTCTATAAAAAGCGTGTTTTTAGTTTTTTTAAACTATTATTTATTTTTTACTCTTTAGTTTGGTTATATCTATATCTATATATATTATGTACATTTATTCTACCAGGGGCGCTTGTGCAGTACCTTCCTAGTATATAATAGCTGTTTTTTCGGCAACAAATTTTGAACGACTTGTGTTTTTTTTTTTTGTTTTTTTAATAATTTTTTCAAATTAGTGTATTATTATCAGTCCTCGATAAATCTACAAAGTTTGAACGAAATCTGGCCGTTTAAAGTGGGTCAAAATCGCGCCCAAAGAAGTCGGTTACAAACAAACATACAAACATACAGGTGAAGCTAATAAAAAGCTGGTAAAAAGAAAGAAAGAAAAGCCATTTATTCACGCGAAAAGCGACGCACTTAATCAAAGTGCTGAATCAGTTTCGATAAAAAATTTATTGGACCACCTCTGAGGCATACCCTATCCATTAGAAAAAGAATTGTTAAAATTAGTTAATTCATATTTGCCGGAGAATTCGCGTAACAAAAATACAAAAAAAAACAACATACAGTCGAATTGAGAACCTCCTTCTTTTTTGAAGTCGGTTGAAAAGACAACCGCCGTAAAGATTTTTGTTACTTTTTAGTGCCTACTTCTTATTATTTAAATTAATTACGAAAACGGTATCACCGCACAACACAAGTCTTGCCTTAATTTTCCACCCTAGGAGGAGGAATACTTATGAGAAAATTATATGGAATATTATATAACTTTGATACACTATCCACGGAACAGATAACTATACCCTGTTCACAATAAGATTAGACATTTACAAAAACCTTTTTTACAGTCCGTTCAACCGATTTTGACTTATATTGCGTTGGTAGCATGACAAATGGCAACTGCAGTAAACAGTTGTTATTGTAACCACTTTTTTGCCTCTAATGTCATCCTTAAGACTACGGAATAGAAGTCAAAATCGGTTGAAAGGACTGTAAAAAAGGTTTGTGTTTATGTCTAATCTTATTGTGAACAGGGTATAGTATCCAATAAAAAAATAATCATCAACGTCGAACCATACCGTCAAAAGTTATACGTGGTCTGAACATAAAAAATATATGTTAAACGATATAAGTGAATATCTAATATATAAAATTCTCGTGTCACAGTTTTCGTTCCCGTACTCCTCCGAAACGGCTTGACCGATTCTGATGAAATTTTGTGTGCATATTGGGTAGGTCTGAGAATAGGCCAACATCTATTTTTTATCCCCTTTTTTCACCCCTTTTTCATCCCCCATAGGTAAGTAGGTAGATCGGGACAGGACAACGTCTGTCGGGTCAGCTAGTTAGATATATAATTACGTTGCTATATGTAGTTTTTTTTTTTGCGTCTGTCTCCCTTGGTTGACTGGTAGAGAATGTCTAATGGTTTTAGTCCGCCTATGTACCTTTGTGCATGAATTATAAATAAATCAATTAAACCACCTATACTCCATTTACAATAAAAGTACACAGAAGTTGAAAATGGTTATTTTTAATGCACACTTTGTAACAAAAATATGTACAATAAACCATGTTACAGTCACGATCTCACGGTAGACGCCGAATTTATTGTTATCTATTTTTACAGCAGTTGTTGCATTAATTGTAACCATTTTAATAATTTATCTTATGAAATTTTATGGCTTTCATTTTATTGTATTATTTCATTCCAATTTAAAAATACCTACAGTTTCAATGCAAAAAATATAAAAGAGCAGGAACGTTATTCGTTTCACTATAATTCTACCAAATTTAAATTGTTACCTAATCTTTGAAAGACTTTTACTTTGTTTATATTAATACGTCCATATTTAGTATTATTATAGATTTATTTATCAAAATTATGTTGAAATCATTAGAATTAAAATTGTTTTAACATAACTTTGAAATAAAATGTTTTGCATTTCTCGTTTTTCTAATGCTATTATAAATTGAGTATAGGGTACTAATACCTAGGGGTAATTGTAATTCTAATTTCAAAATAGACTCGAATCGACGCAAACGATAACGCTCTTGCTAGACCTACAGTCTGAGGGTCATGCCAGTAAAAACTGACAGTTATACAAGTGGTTACAAACAATGAATCAGTCTCATGTTTCCCTGTAAAAAAATAACAATGGTCCGTAAATAGTTCATGTTGTTTGTAAACATCGTAATTGATTGTATCCTCCGATTGATTGCTACGGATGACTACTTGTCTGTTCGTTTGTAAACGTAAGATGGTTTGAGCTGAGATCAATACAGCATCGCCAAGGTCATATTAGCATAGGAGGGATAAAAAGGAGAAAGCCTATTTTCCCTATATCCGTTACTGTCATAAAATTAGTGTAATTTTGTAGACAAATACACCAGGTATTCTATGACTTAATTTCAATTAAATTGGCAATTGCATTTCTGAATTTTTTTTATTTGAATTTATAGCTAAGTTAGGTTAGAAAATGCAAGTGTTAAGCAGCGATACGATTAAATCAAATATAACTCTTATAAATAAGAGCTGGTTTGTAAGGAAAAACTAGTTACAGGCATTTCGTTTTATGTGTGATTATACCGAAACCTCATATTTTTTGTAGTATCTACCTAGACGTTTGAGGTCATGTTTGACAAATGACGTCATGTATTTTAAAACCTGACACAATGTCTTTTTATCCATACAAAACTAGTGAGAGTTGGAACTAAATGCAATAAAATGCATTTTTCTCAGTTTTGCCAATGTGAATTTAATTATTTTTTCGTGTTTTTGTTTTATGATAAAAATACGATAATTTTGCAATAAAACTGTTGACTGTAACACGTAAGCCCAAAAGTGGGCATTCTCTTTTGGGGATAGATAGTAAGATGTATCAGGTATTAAGGCACAGTATAAGTATTGGTACTATCGTACAGTAGTGACACGCTCCGCCCCCTTTGACACTGTTCCTCACTTTTTCTCGCGCCAAACCTGTAAGGAGGGCTGAGACTCGCGGCGTGTAGACACGTGTATTCGTTCATTTGTGAAAAAAAATAGTGATGGTTCGTTATTGTGCCGTCAGTGGATGCATACAAAGCGATAAATATGATCAAAATCATTTTTTGGATTTTCTTTAGAAGAAACGGGGTAAATAATGCAATCCTAGTTAGTATTATACCTAAGTAAGTACACAGTAGCCAAATGAAGCTTTCCTAAAGTAAAGGTAGTTGTATACATTTAATAAAGATAATATAATAAAGATAATTATTATGATACAAAATATACTTAATAAATTAATAATAATAATATAATAATAATAATTTTGGTAGTAGTGTAGGCAATTATATCGTTTCATTTATATGGACTTCATTATCATTCTGATGGGCAAATGCCTCCCCTAAGAAGTGGGGGGCGGGGGTGCCATAATACCATTTGGGGATCGCTGTGAAGTGGTTGAGTACACGGAAGCCGACAGCGTAGGGTTTAAATGGGTGGGTGCTATTCTGGCCTGTGTGTGTAATTATTTGAAAAAAACATTTTTATTTTCAACTGACTTCAAAAAGAAGGAGATCTGTCTTAATTCGGCTGTATGTTTTTTTTTTTCTTTTTTTTTTTGTATATGTTACGCGATTTCTCCAGCAAATGTAAACCGATTTTGAAAAATATTTTTTTCATGGATAGGGTGTGTTTCAGGGGTGGCCCCATACAAATTTTATCGAAATTTATTCAGCGCTTTTTGAAAATTACGTAGAACGACGTTTTAATTTCTTCAATCGTTGGAGTACTTTCAATCTCTGTTTTAATTGTGTTGCCGTTTCTTAATGGATTTGGATTGGAAGGAGGCACTAAAAAGCGGAAATAAAAAGCTTTTTTACAAGAAAGACAACCGCCTTCAAAAACCAAAAAGTGAAAAAAAACTTAAAAAAAGATCACACATGACTTAAGTTTCGGAAGTCGGTGGCATTACAAAACAACAAACAGAGCCACTGACTTCCGAAACTAAAGTCATGTGTGATCTGTCTTAAAGTTTTTTTTTCACTTTTTGGTTTTTAAAGTTATTTTTCACTTTTGGTTTTTGGCGGCGGTTGTTTTGTAGTGATTCTTATAACTAGGGCGCTCCGAATTTTTGTATTTGTAACACAAATGCTTTTTATCTTAATAAGGGTTTTGACTGAAGCCAGTCAAAAGTAGATTTGACTGGTTAAGAGTTTTGATTGTAACATAATTATACTAATGTGGTGTCACACAAAACAGTACAAAACCACAAAATATAAAGCGCGCCGAAGCCTTACGTACTTTGTGATCAAACTATACGTATAAATTTTCCTCTTGAATCACTTGTATAGAATCTATTGCTGAAAACTGCATTAAAATTGCCGTTGCCTGGTTTAAAAGGTCTAACCGTACAGACAGCGGGGCGACTTTGTTTTGTACTATGTAAAGATTTAAAATCTAAATCACACTGAACACATATACACACACACACACACACACACACACACACACACACATATACACACACATATTAGATCGAAGTAACTTGATGAATGAAATACAAGAAATAACGGATGTAAAATGAAGTTTAACGATGCCGAGAGTCCCATTGTTCTTCATGTCGTCGCGATATTTTATTTTAATACACGTGTTGCTTGTAAAGTAGCTTTAATTGTATTGTTTTGAGGTGCATAATGCAGCGTTTTACTCACGCGTACTTTTTACATTACCATTACAGCACTAATGCGGTAATGGTGCTCCTAAACGGATCATAGTTTTTGTATGACTGCAACTTATTTAACTAAAAAAAAAGAGAACCGCCTTCAAAAAAAAAAACTAAAAGGTGATAAATAACTTTAGCACAGAACACACATGACTTTAGTTTCGGAAGTCGGTGGCTTTGTTCTGTTTGTTGTTTTGTATTGCCACCGACTTCCGAAACTAAAGTCATATGTTTTCTGTGCTAAAGTTATTTATCACCTTTTAGTTTTTTTTTTGAAGGCGGTTCTCTTTTTTCAAAAAAGTTTTTATTTTCCACTTTTTTGTGTCTCCTTATCACCCAAATCCATTTAGGAACGGCAACACAGTTAAAACAGAGATTGAAAGTCCTCCAAAGATGGAAAGATGGAAGACACGAAAACGTCTTCTCGGTTTTTTTTGTTTTTTTTTTCAAAATGCGCCGAATATATTTGTTTGTTGTATACTAAAACCTTCTCCAGAATGTAACAAAACCTTTTTTTAAAACCGCATTAAAATCGGTTCAGCCAAACGGGAGATAATCGCGAAAAAACATACATACATACAAACATACGGGCAGAACTGATCCTCCTTTTTTTTTGAAGTTGGTTAAAAAATTATCGTGCTGGAATACAATATTCATATTGTATTTGTTTAACAGATAGATCATCGTCTGTCTAACGTTTTCCCAATTATGTTAATTTTGGTTTTTTTTTAATATTGATAGGCATACGTTTGACCACTATCTCACCTGATGGGAAGCGATGATGCGGTCTAAGATGGAGTACCTACGCTTGCCTAGAAGTAATCTATTCACTCTTGACTTAAAGACTCCCGGGTTGTAGCTATCAGGAAACACAGATTTAGGCAGGGAATTCCACTCCTTAGCAGTACGCACAATAAAGGTATTCCCAAAACGTTTTGTGTATGGGTGGGATGTCCACCATGTACCGGTGGCGCATCGCCTTACGTCTTCCAGTCTGAGTACCAGTGTTTTACATGGAACGATTGCCTGTGTAAGTTTTTCAACCCAATTACTGGGAAACATAAAAAATTTGGGACTTTGACCTCCAATAGGTACTTCAGAAGGTATGGTCCAGAATAAAAAAAAATGTGCGAAAGTCTGGTCCCCGGAAGTCTGTACAAAAAATATAAATATAATTATGTTACATATATATAGGACACGGCTTACGTGTTTGTAGTAGTCTCGATACACGCACACATACACACACGCATTTCGTTACGTGACGATTTCTACTAATTCGCACTACCCGTAAGCCACGTTAGGGAACTTTGTTCCAAAAATATTGCAATGATGAGAAGTAACTTTCGGTTTCATAAACTGCCTTTTATACTCTTTATAACTTTAGAATTCTATGGCTGACGTCACGATGACTGCTATGTATAGTTATAGGTTTAATTAAATCCTTGGTTAAAGCTGATGTACAATGTGTCATTGTAATAACCATCGTTATAACCACGCTTCTGTAAATGATCTAACTGAACGTGCAACTAATTGAACTTGTTGGAAAAGTTTCCACTATTAACATTAATTTATTGTACTAACAGTGGTATGGAGGTCGCAAATTTAACGTCGTTTGAAAACTGGCTAGTCAATTTTTGGGAGGGTATGAAAAATAAATATCACCATAGGCTCGCATGTATTTCTCGGCAGAGGTGTATCATCATCAGCATCATCAGCTCCAAGATGTCCACTGTTGAACAAAGACCGTCCCTACACTAGAGTTGTCATAATCCCTACGCTTGGCAGGCGTCTTGGGGATCGCAGTGAAGTTATTAAATACACGGCAGCCGCTGCTGCTCGGCCTCCGGATTTTCCCTTAGTCGCCTCCCTCGGGATGAAATAGGTGGGTGCTATTCTTGCCCGGACAGCCCACGGCAAAGGTAGAGGTGAATATTACACCCAAATGTCAGTGATGAGTTCAACTCCTTTTTTTTCGAAATGGCATCGCGCAAGTCAACCTAGGAAGTTTTTGGCTGCTTAACTAGACTGGTGGTGCTTTAAAAGTGAATTTAAGCCCTTCAGCCATTGCAAAAAACTTCAAAACTATGCGACTATACACGCTAAGGGCACCTTCTTGTGGGGTACGGGCCTCAGCATAGGGTGTCGCTGTAATAGGACAGCAAAGGGACGGGCTGGATCGGATCTTGATTATTTAGAGACCAATTTAAAGCTTCAGGCTCAGCGGTGCGGGCTGGTACGAGCAAGGATCGGGGAGGGAGTTCAACTCTCGCGCGGGACAAATATTTGTAGTGACTTGTACTCGCGTCATAGTCCACGTTTATCACGGCTGTAATCTCGGTTATCGCGGACCCAGATACAATCACAGATAAATAAAAAAACTAATACCTTATTGCGACAAAAATGTCCATCAAAAAGCTATAGAGAAGGCTTCAAGTTGGTTACATATTTTTGTTTTTGTTGTTTCACAAACTATAAAAAACGTTTTTTTAAAAAAGAGAACCGCCTGTGAATACTTTCGTAATAAAAGAATCTTTTGAAAATTTCATGAAAGTTAGTTTTTTTATTATCAATTTTAAGTGTCTACTTTTTATCATACCAATCAATTAAGAGCGCCCAACCCGTCATATTTTCCATACAAACGCTCGTACGCGATTACGTCGCTATAACAAATTATTTTCCAAATTTTTTTAACACACAGATATCTTGTGGTTTAAATCTAGGTTTGTATGAAGCTAAAAATAAACTTTTTTGAGAAACAAATTCAGTAAACACGTTTGAAAATCAGCTTTTATGCACAATTTTATCTGAACTTTGGCCGGTCATAATGCACTCATACATTGAGAAAGTAAAAAACAGCTTCATGGAAACCTTGCACATGTAATGGAGATTCTAAATTACAAACATTATTACCAAAAACTTGTAAGACTTTTTCAAAAACACGTATTTCCTGGAACAAGTTTTGTGAAATTTCCGCCTGCCAATTTCCCTGTGATGTTATCGCGTTCTCACTCACTCGTTTGTTTTCGAGCTTTGTGTTGGTTGAAACAAAAAAAAATCAATCACGTTCGCGATGATGTTCGTTCGATGGGGAAGGGCGCTCTTAAGGATCGGAAACACTAAAATTGAAAAGCTACAGAAAAGCAAAAATACACAATTATGTTTTTGTAATATTCTAATAAGCTTGCCTCTGGCCGCAACTGTGATAATGCGGCCCAAGGATGAACCGGTTCACTCGTGCCTTGAAGATACTCAGATTATACTTAACTGGGTACAGAGAGAGTCTGGCAGTTCGCACAATAACTGTCTAAGAAAAGTGTTTTTTATAAACCAAACTAACTAAAACTTGCACGTACAGACATTGTAATTTATAGTCACATTAATACACGACTGAACACTGCCACCCAAGATACAAGCATTCGCTTAGTTTTGGAGACAGTACCAGTACCCAAAGCACAATACATTTACTTGTTTCTAATAATAAGTTACCTTGTAAACTGTATATTTTTTGCGACAATAAAGATTATTATTATTATTATACATACTTACAAAAAAGAAACGGTAGAATTTTGAAACTTCCCCCTTTTTTTGGGAGTCATCACACTTCATTTGTATGTTCCACCGACCTGCTAAATGAAAGTAATTAAGGAAAAGATAGGTAATTAAAAATTCCCTGATCGCTTTCAATGGAATAAACAACTATTTCGCACAAGTTAATTATGTGTAGTTCAGTTAACCTTGCGCACCGTTTGACGTTTTAATCATTGCGTTTATGTCGTTATTGTCGGCATTAAGGTAAATAGGTTGTTATTAAAATACATAATACCGGAATTAACTGAGTCGCTAATCTAAAGATAGCAACCGCGGTTTTGCCACCTAAGCTCACTTTGTGGAATGTAATAAAGTATTGAGTATTGGATCCTATAGTTCAGGCCCTTTATTCACAATCATTCGATACGTTTCCGTGTCGGTAAGGAACCGTATTCGACAATCTCATTTCCGACTTCAGTCTTCGTATAGAATTTGAACTGTCAAAATTGTTCGGTTTCGGATTTGTGAATTGCGTTTGACGGACATCTTCGCTACCTTTTGAGTTTCGATTCGGTACGGAATCGAATCGAATGATTGTGAATAAGGGGCCTGGGCTCCTCAAAAGCAGAGATGCGAGATGTCTGGTACCTACGAAATGGATAAGCTTAATGGTGTTGATCATACTTCATGTTCATGAACGGACGCTGTCAGTTGAAATTGGTCGTGTTTTAACTGCCCTGACATTTATCTTTATTTTTAAATGTTTTGTATTGCTCTTCCTACATTTTTTTCCGAATTATGAGCCGACTTCAAAAAAGAAAGAGGTTGTCAATTCGACTGTGTTCTTTTTTTAATATTTGTAACACGATTTTTCTCCGGCAAATGTAAATTCGCTTTTGAAAATTCTTTTTATAGGCAGTGTTTTGAAAAAAAAACTACAAGAGTGTCCAAGGAGTTTCTTACTCGTTCTTCTGCATGGAGACCTATACTACGTTTTGAAACGAGCAAGCAGCTTCAACTTTCTGACTCACTAACTGACTCTTTGGCAATTTAAAAAAGTTTCTATATGGTTTTATTAAAATAAATGCTTTGACTTTGAAACTAAGTTGGATTTCGTTACTATCATCTCACCGCATAGCGTCAATGCAATATAATAGGTAACCTTTTGGTTGAGTACGAGACAATAAAATCTCATAAAAACAGACTGATATTGGCTATTGTTGTGTTCTCCAGTTAATAAGTTATTGGTTTACCTACAAATATGGTTGCCACTTCCGATATTTTGAGGAAACAACATTGTGTAACTGTGGCCTTTTCCTTCTCTGTATTAAAATCCTCTGGTGCCCTGCAGTAGGATAATAACAGGCTGATATTATTATTATTATTGATTAGGTACTGTAAAAAGTCCTTCTGCAGGGCTTATTTTTACTGGTACTGGATTGTGGCGTGGCGTAAGAGGTTTATTCAAAATATACTTAATGAGGAGCTTATTGTAGACGCTTGGGCCGATTGTGCGAGAGGCACAATAGGCCCAAGTGTCTACAATAAGCTCCGCCCACCTCGACCGAAGCCATTTTTTGCTTATGTTAGATATGTTAGCCATTATGTTTCTTTATGACGTTATCACGTAAAACTATCGTCCGTAAACCGACTTTACAGAAAACCAACTTTTTGACAATAAAATGGCTCCATATTTAATAATGGAAAAATATACGATTCGTAAGACATTTTATGCAGATGACGTTGTGAACCAAAAGTACCAACGCGGCCCAAGACTGCCTCTTTTTATGCCCGATCGACTGATCTATGCGCGAACGAATAACCTTGAGCAGTACAGCGTGGAAAACAGATGGATGTGTAAGATAATTCATAGCGTTGGAATAAATACAACAGTGTGTCAATTTTGCCTGCTTTTGCCCGCCACTTCGTCCGCGTGTATGTCGGTTATCGCGGATGCAGACGAAGTCGCGGATTAAGGCGCTAACAAGCAACTTTTACAGATTTTAAACTGACAATCACGTCAAAATTTGTTGTGTAAATGATTTGAACTAGAACATTCTCTTAAACATTTAGTATCTGAATATTTTTGATTAAGTTCATATTAAATAGTTTAATTAACTCGTGAAGTTGTGTCTGGCGCGGATAAAACATTGATTATCACACAAAATCTACCTAGTTTATTTAAACAAAACTTTCACTATCTTACAGACAATTTTATTATCTATCTTTTAGTATACGTCTTTTTTTAAGTTAAAGAATACTATCTTTTATTTAATTTTTTCGGCTAAACTTTGAGAGTTTTGGACGCAACGCATACGATTCTCTGGTCGCTCAAGGTCGCCGGCGTATATCGTCGCCTTAAAAAGTAGCATATTATATCCTTCCCCAGGGTTTAAGCCATTTTCATACCCAATTTCATCAAAATTGATTTAGCTGTTCCATCGTGAATGCATTACAGACAGAGTTACTTTCACATTTATAATATTCCTTTAAATGTCCAGAAGCCAAATATAGGTTTTGTAGTTTGTCATTGTTTAACTATTCTGTCTCCTAATTAACAGTTGAGCTCATATTAGTATGGATTGACATAATTAAGTATTTATTTTTCGAATAAAAATTATCTGACTATTGAAAAATTTATTGTAAAAGTGACTTAAAAAAAAAGAGGAGGTTCTCAAATCGGTTCTATTTTTTTGTTTCTTAGGGTTTCGTACTCCAAAAAAACGGAACTTTATAGGATCACACAGTTGAATTTTTTAAACGATTTTTAATTATTCCGACCGTGTGGTGTCGGACGTAAAGAATAACCCCATCCCATATCTTCCCGTGGGTGTCGTAAGAAGCGACTAAGGGACTTACCAGAGAATGGGCAGCAGCGTTATCTGTGCTTTTGTAACAACCATACTGCGATCGCCAATCCGCCTGCTAAGCGTGGCGATTATGGCAAAACCCCCCCTTGGGGAGGCCTATCCTTCCAATCTGGAAGTCCCTGAACCGCCTAAGAACCCAAGTAGGAAGGTGTATCGCCAACCTCGTAAAATGGGGCTACCTCGACAGAGCAGCAGCAGGGTGTGCATGTGGCGCCGTGTTGCAAACCATGCCCCACCTCCTCTCATGTCCTCTTTGCCCCAAAACATGCGACTGGAGTGAATTATGCGCTGCCACCGACGATGCAGTGGAGGTGGCTAAGTTCTGGGCCAAACAAATTTAAGACTGTCGTGCCAGCGATACGAAGAAGAAGAAAGGGAGGTCTATGTCCAGCAGTGGAAGTCTTTAGGCTGAAATGATGATGATGATGGTTTGTATTTTTACAAGCTTTTATTTAGCTTGCACTGTTCGTATGTAAGTATATATGTAAGTAAGTATGTATGTAAATAAGTTGTCCTTACAAAATTTGCAAACCATTTTTCGACCATTTGTTGTTATCCGATTGAGCTGAAATTTTGCAAGCACCTTTAGTTCTGGTGACAATACAATATCCAATACTCAATATTGTTATAATTCCAATATGGCTGCCGCTCCAAGATGGCGGATTACATAATTTTTATCGTTCCCCTCGATATGGGTATCAAAAATGAAAGGGCTTAAAGAGTAGAACATGATAAGTTAATAATATCACACTAAATTCAATATGGCCGCCGCTCCAAGATGGCGGATTACTTATTTTTTATCAATCCCCTTGATAAGGGTATCAAATCAAAGGGCTTGAAGAGTACAAAACGATAAATTTATTCTATTAAAATTTTAACAACTTTTCCTACATAAAGTAATAAATTCATAATGAACAGAAACGTGGTGTCGGACGTAAAGAATAGCACCATTCCATATCTTCCCGTGGGTGTCGTTAGAGGCGACTAAGGGATTTACCAGAGAATGGGCAGCAGCGTTCTTTGTGCCTTTGTAACAACTATACTGCGATCGCCAACCCGCCTGCCAAGCGTGGCGATTATGGCAAAGCCCCCTTGGGGAGGCCTGTGTCCAGCAGTGGACGTCTTTCGGCTGAAATGAACAGAAACGTAGCTGAAGATCAAGGCCAAGGTTAAGCTACGCTTGTCAAGGTCATCGTCCATATCATACCGATACCTCTCCGTGCCTCGGAATGCACGTAAAGCTGTTAGTCACGGCTGTCATTTGTAGAGGTTTGACAGTCGATAAGGGTAGTCAGAAGCCAGAAATTCTGACAACCAGTCTTACCGAGGGGTATCGTGTTACCTAGTACCTGGGTTGTAGAGGTCCGACAGGCAGTCAGTATTCAGCTGCAAGTGAAAAAAAAATGTTGGAAAAACTCAAAAACGTTTTTTGAAAATTGGATAAATGTGAAAATTGCGGTCGTTTCTATCTGAATTTCGGTCATAAAAAAAAATTATAATTCGAAGACAATGTGGATTGTCACAAAATTGCAAAAACCCCTAGACATATGACTTTGGGCTACGTTTTAAAAAATATTGGAGGTGCGTATCACTGATTCAGTTTCAATGTACTCGAAGTCATACTAATATTATAATGAGATAAAATTTGTTTTTTTTTGTTCAACTCTGAAATTATTTTGTGTTTTTGTTTTATTAAAAAAAAAACATCAATATTAAGTTACGTTATCTTTGAGTGCTGGAGGCAAATAAAAAAAAATTGTGCGGCACTTTATAATATATATTGTGATTATTACATAACCTACAAAAATATTCATTCTTTACCGTGTTTTTCCTTGTAGCCAAAGGCATGATACATCATGACATACTTAATGAAAAGACTGCATGAATGACTTCCAAAGATGTGTGGAACTTAGTTTTCCTTCTAGATTATTTTAACTCATGAATATTTATATTGCCTTTAAGAATAAAATAACATAAGTTACCATTGTAAAAGAAAACACGCGAAATTCGAAAGTTAAAATTAAACTCGGTCAAGTGTGAGTCGGACTTGCACACAGGGGTTCCGTACTATCAATATAATTATATTAAACACTGAAATAATAATAAAAAAAAACAAGTTTATCGTGTCAGTGGTTTCATTATTCTTTAACTTATTTTTGTTTTATTATTTTTTGTTAAATTATGGTAGGTAAAATCATACACAGTCTGTAAAAATGTTAAGTACAGTCCAACTAAGTTTTTTCCGAAATGAGCGGTGGTGCTGTTCGCCAACAAACTTAAAGGTTAAAAAAAAAACGACCTTATTGGTCTTTTACAAAGTTCTAAGTAAAAACCATCGACCGGTCGGTCCGTGAATGGGAGACCAACCATTTCATACCCACACCCCTCCGTGCCTCGGTAAACACGTTAAGCTGTTGGTCCCGGCTGTCATTCATAGATCTTTGACAGTCGTAATCAAAAGCTAGAAAATCTGACAACCAGTTTTACCAAGGGGTATCGTGTTATCCAGCAACTGGGTTGTGGAGGTCGAAGAGGCAGTGGCTCCATGTAAAACACTAGTATTCAGCTGCACCTGGTTAAACTGGAAACCGACCACAACATATGTGGGAAAAGGCTAGGCAGATGATGATGAATTCCACAAATTTACATTTTACAAATAATTTGATATCTCTATATCTTTCTATTTCGTTTCAAAGATACAGCCCTATGACAGACGTATGGACAGACAATGGAGCCTGTGCAATGGGGTCCTGTTGGCACGCTTCGGTCACGGAACCCTAAAACGTAGAATGGTATCTCTAAACCTGTGTGACGTAATGATGGAACCGGTTCGAAGCGGTTCGTACTAGTTAACACCAGTATCGCGAGGTTGTTGAACCTGAGCACTTGTTTTATTTGTTTAGTTATATTGTTTTTTGTGAATATTATTATTATTTAAAAATATTGACAGGCTACAGACAAAAGTGGTGATTTTGTGTTTTTTTTCGAGTGTAAATATTTTTTTTCTAGTTTATTTTCATCGCAAGTGAAGTGTTGTAATATTTTCGTATTTGGTATCGACTTGCGATATTTAAAACAGTGAAGGGAAAAAATATAGTTTAGTACTTAATTTCAAGCAATTCTTAATTTTAAGGACGCCATTTTACGGGTTTGTGGGTTTGACTGTGTATTGTGTATTCATAAAAATTCGAGCCGCAACATACTTAATGTTTGAGATACTTTAGATACTTACTTTTGAATATCCTGATAATATTTACAGTACTTTAGGTAGACCAAGTGTAACAAAATAGAGGAACCAAAGCTACAGGTTTTTTCCATCATTGCGAATTACGATGTTTATTTTTGTTCTAGGCCGTGTCTGGCTAGAATTAGAGATATTGAAGGTCAAAGCTTTTTTCAGAAAAACAGTTTTCTGCGTGACATTGGTCAACATAAACAGTGATTTATCACTCTACAATTAATAGTCGTTTTCCAACAACAATTTTTCTATTTGTTAATTTACTTATTTAATTTTTTTTTTTTTTTTCGTTTTCGTTTTTTTTTAATGTTATTTTTTTGTGTGTTTTATCCTGGGGGCGACTAAATACTTTTTCTTTATTTATTTATTTAAGGTTAACAAACAACAGTGTAATAATAAGAACACATAGGTTAGAACTTTATAATAGAGGAAACAACATTAAATACACTACTCACAGCGTTATCCACATCTTACCAAACATCTACTTGTTGTTAGAAAGAACAATATTAAATAAAATACACACAAACAGAATCAAAATAAACATTGGTGCCAAATCTGTTGTGTACGAGCTACCTGTACATATTTTAAGCTAGTTAAATCTCTTTCTCTCCAATAAAACAAGAATTCAATTTAAGTTGATCAAAAATGTTCATACGTTTACAGTACTTGTCATTTCAGAACGTATTGATTAAAACATGGCGATGTTCAAGGAAAAAACGAAGAATAATGGCAGGATTAGTACAAAAAAATAATTAAGATGTTTAGGGTGCGAGTATCTTCAGGCATTTACAATATTTTTAAAACCCCGCAAAAAAAAGTTTATAGTTTAACGAAAAGGTAATTATTTCAGAACGAAACGGCGCTGAAAGTAACAGTGACACTGACAGGCGCCCTTTCGCAGTACTTACATTGAAATTGCATCGTTTTATACGAAATAGTATCACAAATAATTTTTTTTTTTTTTCATACACTTGTCACATCACTTGTCTGCAAATTTTATAGATCCGGTAACATCGCTTGTCACTTTGAAAAAACAAAGTTTTTATAAACTCAAAATGGGCATCGTGATGAAACAAAAAAGTGTTATTTTCATTTCGTAATATTTTAATTATGCGGGGGTTTAAAAATATTCTAGGTATATCAATCTACTCCTGGTAATTCTTCACATTGGAAAATATTTTAAACCCTCTAAATTACTTTTTTTTCATACAAATGAATGTATGAATCTCGCCATGATTCTTTGACATCTCTAACTTAGTTCTAATCTGTCGCCGTTCGTTTCTTCAGCTGCCTATAGTAAGAAATGGCAGGGAATCGGCACCATTAATTATTAGGGTTCCGATCACCTAAAATAGTAACAATTTATTTTCAAAGCCTTGCTGAGAAACATAATATCAGTTGAGCCAAACTGCCTATTGTAGGTGTCAACTAATCGATGCAGCGGTGAGCTTATGCCTGAGTTGGTTCTACAAAAAAAACTTTTTAGCAAAAAAGACAACCGCCTTCAGAAAGTATAAAATAACTTTCAATTCGCAAGTCGGTTTTGCTATTGCCACCGACTGCGAATTGAAAGTAATTTTTTACTTTTTGCAGGCGGTTGTCTTTTTTGTTACAATTTTTTTTTATTTTTCGCTTTTTAGTGTCTACTTCTTACCGTACAAATTAATTATATGAAACGGTGACACCAATAAAATTCAGTCATCCCTTAATTTTGTACCCTTAAGGGTGGAATATTTTCTTGAAATCTTCTTTATATGAGACCAAATTTGAGGTATACACTATCAAATAAAAAAGAATCATCGAAATAGGATTACACTGAAAAAAGTTATGCGTGGTCAAACCTAAAAAAAATATATATATAAAATGATCATAAAATAAAAACTACTGTGCCAAACTTTGTCAAATTTTTATGGGACCAAATGGCAACTATTCCGCATCAAACTAAAGAAGAATCACGTAAATCGGATCAAAAATCTCAGCGTAATCGGTGTACATACAAAAAAAAAACAATCGATTTGAGAAACTCTTCCTTTTTGAAGTCGGTTAAAAAGTAGTTGCAAACAGTGTCTCGAGCGAACTTGTCGACCGTGTACGGTACAAGGGATCGAGTAAAGTTGCACAAACTGTTCACGAGATCAGTACAGTCGACTTTATTTCGACATTATACTAAATAGGGTCATCACCTCAAGTAGGGTGCGTCTAAATTGAAGAGTACTATTTTTACATAATTATATTTTTGTAGTAGTACCTAATTGATAAAAAAAATTACTTTTAAAGCATCTACATCATAGTGCAATGCACGTAGGTACTTGCGTTGGACGAATTCAATAATCCATAATAATCCAGCCATTCTTACTTTATTAAAATTATAAATGCGAAAGTAACTCTGTCTGATACGCTTTCACTATGAAACGACTGAACCGATTTCGATGAAATTTAGTGTGAAGATAGCTTGAACCCTGGGGAAGGACATATGCTACTTTTTAATCCGCATCTTCATCTAAATCCGCGATAACCGACATTCACGCGGACGAAGTCAGGAGCAGAAGCTAGTGTCAATATACTTTTTATAGTAAGGGTTCGAAATGTTAATAATGTTACGTAGTTTGATGAGCATTAAGTGTACCTAGTTAATAGGGCCTCTAGTCTGCTATTACAATAGTGTCAAAATGGTCTATCATTGATTTCATAATTGTTGATTTTGACAAGTTTGGTAATCTACTAATATAATGGCGTCATTATGACTTTTCATTGGTCAACCACTGACACGCCATTGAAAGAAATTATTATATAGAATGGTAATCTCGTACAAAATGTCAAATGAATGACTAGGCGGTAATCTGCTAAAATTTTGACAGTTCCTTTGATGTGCAGTCATTGCTTTTAATTCGACCGACGAATGAGTGACTATTATGAATTTGGCATATTTGGCAGATTACGAACTTTTAGCAAAATGACAATGGGATCGTGTTGAAAATGACGAAATTATAAAAATAGCAGACATGGCCCCCAGGTTTGTGATGTGCGTTTTTACAGCCCGTTTATTTTTGAGTAGATATAATAATAATCTTTATTAAACAGAGAAAAATATGAACGTTATGCGATTCGGCTATTGTAGATCAAGATGCTAATCTTTACGGTCTGGTTCACAGGAGGTATGAGCAGTCAGTACCACCGCATACGTTTGTTTGTTTCATTATATTACATACTAGCTGATGCCCGCGACTACGTCCTGCTTAAATTTCCAGGACTTGCCAGCTGATGGCCTAGGGGGGGGGAGCAAGTTGATATACGGTGGGATACAAAGTATGAATTTTAAATACAGTCAAACGCACATGAAGCTTTTTGAATCTCTAGGGGGGGGGGGGCAACTGCCCCTACCTACCCCCCCTGGGTGACGCTCTTGTCTGTGGGGTGTCCGGGCTAGAATAGCACCAGAAGACAGCAGCGGCTTCCGTGTACTTAACAGCTCCACTGCGATTCCCAAAACGCCTGCCAAGCATGGGATTATGGGACCCCCCCCCCCCCTCCTTTTCTATGGGGGAAGGCCTATGTTTAACGGTGGGCGCCTTTCTGATGACGATCATATGGGGTTTTATATTTTAGAACGGAACCCTAATTCTTTTTTTAAAATAAGACAGACAGACAGATAAAAATGTTAGAAATAGTTTTTTTATATTGGTACCGTGCTTTGATTATTTAATACTGTGTAAACATACAAATCCATTCAGTAAAATGCTGTTATTTAACATTACAAGCAGACACTTCAATTTTATCAAAGTCAAAGTCAAAGTCAAATCATTTATTTCAATTAGACCATTATAAGGCACTTTTGAAAGTCAAATGAGAAAAAAAAAATTGATTCTAGGTGCTCTTATTTATTTGTATACCTATAGATTGTGTTACCAGCACTTTCACCGCGATTTCCTTCACGTTAATTTTCTTACTGAACTCCATTTTTTTTGACGTGATAACGTCTTTTAAATTTATGAACACCGGCTGCTGCACGCACGAAAAAGTGTCACGTTCCGCCTGAGCCTAGGCAAGCGAGAGCGCGAAACAAGCGATAGAGAGGCACGATCGGCTCAAGCTATAAACTTCGCCCACCTCGACGGAAGCCATTATTTGCTTTACTATACTAATATTACAAAGCTGAAGAGTTTGTTTGTTTGGTTGAACGCGCTAATCTCTGGATCTACTGGTTCGAATTGAAAAAATCTTTTTGGGTTGGATAGGCCATTTACCGAGGAAGGCTATAGGCCCATGCGAAGCCGGGTCGGGTCGCTAGTGTTATATATGTTAGCCATTATGTTTCTTTATGACGTTATCACGTAAATCTATCGTCCGTAAACCGACTTTACAGACAACCATTTTTTTTTTATTAAAATATAGCTTATATCTCTCAGTGATAACTAAACTTCTGGTCAATGCTAAATGGAAGGGCGGACTCCAAACAAAAGCAATTTCTTGCTTAAAAGGTGATCTCCAAATCATGCATGTTATATGCACTTCCTTAGTTGAAAATAAAGGATTTTTTTTTCATTTAATTTTTTGCGATGACTAGAAACACGTTGTTACTGAATATTTTAGTTTCGGAGATATGCGCGTTTAATAAACCAATGCGGAACACCGACCGTACTCCTGGACGCATGCGGCCTGTATTCCGCGTTGCTTTAAGGTTCAAACTCATCAGTTTTATTATATTTATTTATTTTCAGCCTGTATTGTCCTACTACAGGGCAAAGACCTCCTATTCTCCTTTCTCTCTTCCTTTTCTACTTTCTTTCTTTCTTCTTTTTCTCTGTCCAGAGCTAGCTCTCTCCTATGTGTGGACCAATCCCTCCTGTAAGCGTCAAGCTCATCTCACCATCTTTGCCTGGGTCTGCCTCAATGTCGCTGGACGTTTTCCGGGATCCACATCACAGTATAAATATTAGTACTACCGTCCAGTAGTAACACGCTCCACCTCCCTCTGAAACCGCTTCCTCACCTCTCCCCGCGTCGAGCGACTGCTTTGGGGAAATATGTTTTTGTTCGAGCGGCGCGTAGACGCGCACACACACGCACGTATCTGTACAGTCTGTTATTTTTGTAGGAGTGTAGGCAGGCATAAATCGTTTCGTTTCTATGGAGTATCGTGGGTGTGCCCACATTGTAGTTGCTTTAGCCCATGATACGTCTATTATACTAGTTTTGATTTTTAGTATTCTTTACTTGAACTTAATTATCTTTTTCCATGTGAAACATCTAATGCGGCGGGTCGACCGACTGTTGGCGTGATTACGTGTAACCGCACCTCCAACTGGTCTGACCTGATTTTTAATTTTTAAACGAGCTTTGCTAGGTATTTTTATTTTCTTGTTTTAAATTAAACCTATACCCTGTTCACAATAAGATTAGACATTTACTCAAACCTTTTTAACAGTCCGTTCAACCGATTTTGACTTCTATTGCGTTGGGAGTATGACAAATGGCAACTGCAGTAAACAGTTGTATTGTAACCACTTTTTTGGCCTCTAATGTCATCCTTAAGCCAAAGGAATAGAAGTCAAAATCGGTTAAAGGGACTGTAAAAAAGGTTTGTGTTTATGTCTAATCTTATTGTGAACAGGGTATAGCTACATCGTTTTATCGCCCCGGAAACCCTAAATTTAATGAAAATCGTTGGAGCAGTTTCCGAGATTCAGATTATAAATACAAATATACAAGAATTGCTCGTTTAAAGGTATATGATATATCCATACTTCCATACTAATATTATAAATGCGAAAGTAGCTCGGTCTGTTACGCTTTCACGAAAAAACGGCTGAACCGATTTTAATGAAATTTGACACGAATATAGCTTGAACTTTGGGAAAGGACATAGGCTACTTTAAAAGGCGCGTCTTTGTCTGCATCCACGATAACCGACATTCACGCGGACGAAGTCGCAGGCAAAAGCTAGTATTTCATAAATCTGCCAAGCCTTTTCCCAACTATGCTGAGTGAGGTCGGCTTCCAGCCTAACTGGATGCAGCTTAATACCAAGGTTTTACATAAAGCGACAGCTTATCTGACCACCGCAATCCAGGTACTGAGAAACACGATATCCCTTGGTAAGACTGGTTGTCAGACTGTCTGGCTTCAAACTACTCATAACGACTGCTAAAGATCTATGAATGACAGCCAGAAGCAAAGGCTTTACGTGGTTTCCGAGGCACGGAGGGAACTTGCTATGAAATGTGTGGTCACTCATCCACAGACCGACCGCGGTAACCTTGACCCACCGGTACGGACTGTTTTTACTTAGTCACGAGCTAAATAAAGAAAATCAGAAGAATTTCTTGAATAAAGAATAATATTTAAGACGTAACTGAATTGTTTAATAAACCATATTTTCATGCATATTTTCTATACAAAGTAGTTTTGATGTTTTACGTCTGCCAGGCGACCCGCGAGGCTCGAATGTTTTTGACGTGACAACGTCTTATAATTCGATAGAGCCGGGACGCACGAAAAAACATGACGTCATGCGGCGTTACGGCGTTACATGACGTCATGCGGCGTTACCTCGCTCTGCGGCGTTACCTCGCTCTGAGGCGTTCCAAGTGAAAAGTGAATGTGGTGTCAATTGTTTATAGCAACGATAATTACAGCGATAAAGGTAATGATTCTTTCGCGTTGTCACGTTCAACTATCGTCAGTAAACCGACTTTACAGACAACCAATTTTATTTACTTTTATTTCTATTATCCTAGTACTGACTCTAGTGGAAGCGGTTGACTAAAGAGCCGATCAAAGGTCCTCCCCATTGACTTCCAATTCATCATCATCATTATCATGTAAACCTTTAGACGATCTCTGCTGAGCGGTGTTGTTGGTTGGTGATGTTATGGTACTCATAAGGACGCTGCTGCCCATCCTCTGGTCAATGTCCCGCTGTCGCATTCTACGACAGTCACGGGTAGAAGAAAGGTGGTGCTATTCGCGGCCGGCACCACACGGCATCCAATGTTCCAGTCAAGTCTGAAAATCTGTTCAGCTGTTGGAAGATTATCAGGTGTTTTCTAGTTTACGACTGAATGTGAGCAGCCATATGTCTGATCGATTCGAAATTTGGTATCCCATTTCTTCAATGATAATAGAAGAACATGGGAACCTTGAACTGAGTTATGTTTGTCAGAAGATTTTTAATTTTATTATCTATTCTAATATTATAAAGCTGAAGAGTTTGATTGTTTGTTTGTTTGTTTGGTTGAACGCGCTAATCTCAGGATCTACTGGTTCGAATTGAAAAAATCTTTTTGTGTTAGATAGTCCATTTACCGAGGAAGGCTATAGGCCCATGCGAAGCTGGGTCGGGTCGCTAGTGTCGGAATATAGTTCAAAATCTTAAATTCTCTTTAAATCATCACTGGAAAGTCCGGTTAAGCAGCCGACCACCTCCTAGGTTGACTTGCGAGAAGCCTTTATGAATTTTTTTTTACCTGGCGTAAAATATGTTTTAGTCCCAGGTAGACGGTAGGTAATTGCCAACGAAACACTGTTCCTCAACTCGACATATGTCGAACCTGCTCTCGAAATTACTTTTAGTTCTGCTGAGACTCGCGGCGCGTAGACACGCACACAGACACACGTATTTGTACAGTCTGTTATTTTGGTAGTAGTGTAGGCAAGGACTGGAGGGGGGGGAAAAAAAGGACTCATATAATTATCAAAACTGAAGCACCTAAAGTACGCCGAACCGACACACATATAGATCGTTACGGTCGGTAGTCGATACTTTCGGCGCGGAATCCTTTTTTTTCTAGTCCGTGACTATGATGTAAATGTGTGCGTGTGACATGTTTGTACAAACGGTCTGGCTTACTTAGGGTGCTTCACTTTCGATATGCGTGGCGCGGAGTCCTTCTTTTTTTTTCCAGTCCGTGAGTGTAGGTAATTAAATCGTTTCGTTTGTATGGAGTGACGTAGGTGTGCTTTGCTATAGATATTAATTTTCCTAATCCTCTAACTGGAGTAGATTGTTATAATACCAACGAAGACAATGTAGGCATAGATTACCTGCAGAGAACACTCAGTGTCCGTTACGTGTTCTGTACTTATAGAAGATTATGTTTTGTAAATATAACTACAGGGAGTTTGTATAATGTAGGTCATATGCTACAAGACTTTTGTTCTGTACCTAAGCCTCCACGTGTGGTTGTAAGTAGGTACCCAATAAGTAGGTATCTATCTACTCGTGTTATTAGTTCATGGATAAAAATAATGTGACAGGTGTTAGCTGTCATTACGTAAAATGGTTCCTCATCTACCTAGCCTTGAGTCATAATACTTAATAGTAAAAAAATATACTCACAGGGCGCGTATTGTTAGGAGATTTTCTTACTGTAGCTCTATAAACCACCGGTGTATCTGATGTATCATCTGCTTAGCACAGGCTAACTATTAAGTATAATGACTAAAGGCTAGGCAGTAGGCAGGTGATTCCTCACCTCAGTTGGGAACAGTCCTAACTATGTTGGAGATAGCTTTTACTCTAACCAGCAGCAGCAGAATACTAGTGTTTTACATGGAGCGACTGCCTATCGGACTTCCACAACCCAGTTACTGGGTAACACGATACCCCTGGGCAAGACTGGTTGTCAGACTTTCTGGCTTCTGTCTACGCAAAACAACTGTCAAAGATCTACGAATGACAGACGGGACCGACAGTTTTCCGTGCTTTCCGAGGCAGGAATAGTAACAATTTACTCGCTATTAAAAATAAAACAACTGTTATACTAAAAAACGAATACAACAAATCATTAAAAAAATCCTCTACATCGCCATCATCTGGGAATGTGCCAAGAGACTGGCGGCATTGCCATGTTGGATAGCAATGCTTACCCTCTGCCAGAGGTAAAAACCAGCTCTTGGATCACGGGAATAGTCAAAGTTATAGCATTTATTTCAATTAAACCATTTACAGGCACTTTTGAATTGTCAAGGAGTCGGTCAGTTAGTCAGAGAGTTGAAGCTTGTTACTCGTTACAAAACGTAGGTAGGTCTCTATGAAGAAGAACGAACAAGAAACTCCACGGACACTCAACCAAACAACCGTTTGAATATTTCCATGAAAAGAAGATCAGCACTTGGATCCTACGATCTGAGCGTTTCAACTGCACACGGCTCGAACATAAAGTTATCACTAAAGTTACTATGCTAACCATTTACTTTGAATTTTTTTATGTCATTGTGTGGCAATCAAGCCGATTCAATGTTAAGTGGTCACCGCCTCGTATCTACAATACCAGAAGCCTTGCAGATTCGTTGCCATTACAGAGACGAAGTTAAAAAACCTCATGTGCCTGTAATTATACTGGCATCTATAGGCGTTGTTCAAATAGAACGCGACTACGCAATCATCCACTTCGCCCTCTTCCCGACAACACGACGCAATTATCGCGCGAATTCAATTAGGACACCTATTCGACTTCAATATGTTTGATCGCGCTTTCGTACGAACTTGAACCCCGGCCAAACTGTTGTAAACAAGCCCGCCACATCGGTCTCCACCGGCGGTTTACAACAGTGTAAACACTTGTTTGCAACAAAAATTTTTTTGACCTTCAACAACCTCTGTGGACGGACACGCGTTGTAAACCGCGTGTGGATACCGCCGTAATAAATATAAAGTCGACAACACACTGAGGTGGGAGCCTTTAGACCAGTGTGGACGCAAACACCAACCGTGGGCTCCACAAGCCTCCACCAAGGTGACCCCTGTTGGAAGCTTGTTTATAACAGTGTGGCCCGGACTTTAGTTCGGGGGAAGAGGTAACAAACACTTTAGTCGCGCGACCGCATCATGCGAATGCAATGCCATACCCTTCAAAACGGAATACAGCGACGCAGCTTTGTGGCAGAAATAGGTGTGAGAATGGAGTAATGTGATTTTGGGTTTTCAACCGACTTCTCAAGGTCCCGAGGTTCTCACTTCGTCGGCATGTTGTTTTTTTTTATTTTGCCGATTGCTCTGGCAAATGTAAAGCGATTTTGAAAGTTCTTTTTTTGATGGATAGAGTATGCCTCAGGTCCCACATAAATTTTATCGAAATTGATTTAGCACTTTTTGAAAAAATCGACAGAAAGCAAATAATGCATGGATGATGTTTTAATTTTGTCCAACCTTGTATTTTCAATCTCTGTTTTGATTATGTTGCCGTTTCTTAATGGACTTGGATGATAAGGAGGTACTAAAAAGCTAAAGACAAAAAGATATTTTTACAAAAAGTCAACCGCCTTCAAAATTTAAAAAGTGATAAATAACTTTAGCACAGAACACATAACTTTAGTTTCGGAAGTCGATGGCAATACAAAACATTAAATAGAATAAAGCCACCAGCCAGCTTTTTCACAATAGATTTTTTATCGAAGTTGGTGTTGTAACACCGTCGTTCCTTGTAAAACACGTAAAGCCATTGATTCCGCATCTGATCTCTCTCCGATCGTATCTGCTTTCCTTGTCATCGGACTATGTTAGAGAGGGAAGAGAGAGTGCAATGGTTTTTTCACACACAGTTGTACATTGTAATAATAATATCTCTTACGAATTTGACTAATCTCCATTGAGTTTGGCTGCCGTGACCGGAATATTATTATTACCGGTCGGAAAATATTGATAATATCCACACAGCCTATCAACCTTGCTACCTTCCATACTAACTAGCTAATCTATTATCTACCTCGACTCAAGCCTGAACACAGCCTAACCGTGCGATTAAATGTAGATTCAAAACAGATAAAACACCTTTTACTATCATATCAGCAAAAATCAAAAAGTTTAACAAACCGAACTTTCAAAATAAATAAGGTGTACCTAAAAATGTCCTGACACGCAATAATGGCGGGAATATTGCAAAGAATCCGAGGGCTAGGCAAGAAGAAGGACAAAAACTTGAGCAATAGTGTGTACTCTGTGGTGTCGTGCAGTGACCTGACTCCGGGCAGTGTGGAGATATGGGTGGACCTGCCCGACGAGATCAAGTATGATCCTCTACTGGCGCCGTTCAAACATCGGTACGAGCAACAACATGGTAAGAAACTTTGTCATTCTTGTACGTATATACTATACAGGTTTAACTAGGAGAGAGTGTAGTTTCGCCCTCTTCCAGCCCCCTAAATGGGTCCTGGGGCGGCAGACTCGGGGATGTCTGTCGCCTCCTACACAGCAGGACCCGAGGTGACGTCGCGTAGTATTCCATGCTCGCCCCTCTTAGACGTCCGGGGGGAGTTCAACACCTCACTCCCCCCCTGACCTGAGGAAGCCCGCAGAAGCCGCAGGGCACTAGTCGGGGGTTGCGGAAGTATCTCCAGTACCCGCAACCCCCAACGTAGATGTGAGATGGAACACCGGGGTGGTTTTTAGTCAGTAGGAGGCGAATTTCCACCCCAGAACAAAAAAAAGGAGGAAGTGTAGTTATGTAAGATGAAAATCACTTACAATAAAAAAAAAATGTTCCCATAACTCGACATCATATTGTAAGCATCAGCTGTTGTTTTTACGCAATTTTAAGGATGGTTCCGTGCCTCGTAAAAGTTGTTCATTTTCATGAGAATATCCCATGACATGGTGATGAGAATGATGAAAAATAATAGGGATATTTTAATAATTTATAACAAAATCATAGAAATCTATTAAATTTTATTGGGAGCTCTAGGTTGAATAGATTTTTATACCCGATAATAAGACCACAAGAACCACAAGACACAAGTTTAAAAGATTTTTTAAATTAAAGAAACATGACATTTTCGAATTTTCAGGTAAAATCGAGCCAATAGACGAGCCAAATGAAGGAGATAAGACAATATTTGATAAGAAACATGACGTGGAAGCAAAGAAAGAAGACGTTGAACCTATCAAGGATGTCACTAACAGGTTAATTGTTGACAAAAAACTTATTAAAAATAGAATAAATGGTCAGGGAATGTTGTCTCCTAACAAAACGCGCCGTGTCCAGGAGTACCACTTTCTTTCGGCCGGGAGAATACATTATTATGAACATAGTTAAAAAAATCACTTTTGAACTTGGCCGACTGATTCGTCTCAATAAGTCATTATTTTATAAGTGTGATGATAATTATTGTTCCAGGTTAATGGAACCAATGCATGCCATTGATAGTGACACAAAATTGAAATCAGTGAAGAAGAAAAAGGTTGGTAGTATCCTTAATAAAGAAACTATTACACATTATTAAAAAGAAAAATGGATGAATATACCTACAAAGATTCCAAAGACTCTACTCAGAAGTAGCGACTGACTGAAGTTAGGCCTACGGAAAGTGTTAAGTGTAGCTTAATGTGTTTTTTTACTTCAACAACATCCTATAACTTCAAACGGCACAACCCTTTTTTGAAGCTATTATGTTTGAGCTGTTTGGGGTTGAAAGTTTAAACACTATGGTGATGGGGTCCGTGTGCTCACTTTGTTTTTCGGAACATCGCCAAGCGGCTGGTCGACTCTTTTCGTAATACTCGTATGGAGCAGATGTGCTATTGACAGCAAGTTTATTGGAGATCTATGAGCTCATCCTCTTTTTTTACAAATTGTACACAATATTTTTTTTTTGGTAGCCGTAGCTGTCCCTCACAAAGGCATCCAACCATATTTTTTGTATAAAAAAGTAGAGTATTAACTCTTTCTTAATGAGCATGATATACTATCACCATACGCACTCGTATTTCTAACACAAGCAGTGTTGCGATATCCCGGTTTTAAAGTTTTAAGTGACGGTGTAATTATAAGCACAGAAGACATTTCAACTTAGTTTCTGGAATAGAAATGCATCTGCAAGACGTCTAGTATCGCAGATGTCTATTGGTAGCAGTGAAAGAAAGACAAAGTATTTATTCGCTCCCCAGGACAAAAACACACACAAAAATAACATTAAAAAAGAAAAAAAAAGACGAAAATTGGTCTTGTACAAGGCCAAAAGGCTCCTATCTCAGCAATGAGCACTTTTTGGAATTCAATAAATGATGGTAATTGTAATCCGTGGTGCTTGGCCCTTGCCCCAGTTGTAAACGTCCCTTTGTGCCTATTGGCCTAGCTCTGTTCTGTTTTGCTGGATTTGGAGCGAAGTGGACAATATGTTTTTCTTGCTCCTCCGCTGTTCTTTTCTGATCAATTTCGTTTCGGGATCCAAGACAGTCGTAATGTTTCTCCGGGACTCGTCGAGCTTCATTGCCTCGACGCTTTTCTAGTGGTCGCCACTGTTGGTTGTTGTTGTTTGGGAATAGAGTGGCGGGTTTGTCCCATAGAAAAAAATGGCAGCAGTTATCACTTGACATCAAGTGTACCGTCGTCGGCTTGTTTGGCGTCCAATAACGAAAAAGTAATTTAATTATAATTTCTTCACAGTTAGACCAAGCTCTACGAACTCTAAAGTTATGTGGTCTGGTGGCTTGCTGGGTGCTTCTGACTGTATCTTTATTACTGAATATGGAGAGATCAGAGATGGTCCTGCATACTGCGGTACAAGGTGGAGAGATTAAAGGTATCTACGTCATTTTCTACATCGTCCTCATACGGGTTGAATACCCGAAGGGTGTCCAACGGGACCCTCAGGCCTCGGTCATCCGTCCATTTATTCGTTTGTCTGTCGCTAAGCCTCAGGATTGCATCATTTGAACCGTAAAAGGTAGACAATTGAATTTTTTACAGAATATATAATATTATTTTGGCCGCTATGACAATCGATATTTGAAATTTATAATTTTTTATACCCGCGACTTTGCCCGCGTTGCGTCGCGTCCAGTTAAAAGCCTGCCAGCCTGTTGGGCTCGTGTCCCGTTGACAGAGATGTGGACGAGCTTCTTGGTGCCTTTTGAACTTCCCCCACCCATTTTCAAGGAATTGTATTTTTTTTAGGCTTTGTATAATTTAATTCATTTGTATAGAAATATCATTCAGTTATGCAAAAAAAAATATTGTGTCTAATAATAATAATAAAATCTGTTTATTTCAGAAAAAAAATGCATTTCAATTTCAATTAAACTTAACTTATAATCTTAAATGAAATTAAAGATTTTACAGTTAAGTAGTTGCTAACTTGTTTAGGAAATGTTTCTAATATGGCTAGGCCAATTTCATGTTTACTTCTTTGTATCCGTTGATTCATGTCGATATCTGAAGTTCTCCGATAGTTTACAGATTCTGTAGCATCAAAAAGATTTGACATAGTTCCTCAAGTTTTTATTCTTTCCGTTTTCAGAATACGAACTGCCAGCCAGCGAAGACCGAGTCAAAGTTTTGATCACGTTGAGTGGACCGTTTGCCCAAACGGTCACCAATGACAGCGTCAATATGTTAGAGCTGTGGCTACATCGAGAAGTCTCTGATGATCAAGAAGCGGAGTTCCAACAGGTGATTTTGTTTTTATTTTCTTTATGTAATGGAGGCTCGGACCATATGAATAACCCGTTCGCTCTACTCTACTAGACCATACCCTAGGTGGTCACAAGCACTGCAGCTCTCAAACTGTCATAATTAACAATAAACCAGTATGTGTGTATATTATATTACCAATTGAGACCATATTAGCATAACAAATACGACAGCTTAATTAATGGTCGGAGAATCTTGACACCGAGTTTTAGAAATCCTCCCAACTAACACCGCCATCTATCGGCACACAAGTTTACAATGATACTAAATAAAAGAGACAGGGGAAGCCAAAGGAGTATCGTGTTACCCAGTTACTGTGTTGTGGAGTTCAGATAATTCGCTCCATGTAAAACATCTGGTTAGACTAAAAGCCAAATTAAATACCAGTGTTATAGCCACATGGAGCAACTGCCTATTTGACCTCCACAACCCAGATATTTGGTAACAGGATACTCCTTGGTAAGACTGGTTGACTGACTTCTGAGTAACGACTGTCAAAGATGCTTGCTTCGTGCTTTCCGAGGCACGAAGGGGTGTTGGTATGAAATGTATGGTCACCCATCCACAGACTGACCGGGGCAAGCGAGCTGAACCATCATAACCGGTCGATCTGTACGGCTTTTACTAAGCCACGATCTCTTCTACTTTATTGCAAATATTTAACTTCATCATTTCAGCCGAAAGACGTCCACTGCTGGACATAGGCCTCCCCCAAGTAATGGGGGGTTTTGCCATAATCGCCACGCTTGGCAGGCGGGTTGGCGATCGCAGTATCGTTGTTACAAAGGCACAGAGAACGCTGCTGCACATTCTCTGGTGAGTCCCTTAGTCGCCTCTTACGACACCCACGGGAAGATATGGGATGGTACTATTCTTTACGTTCGACACCATACGGACCTCCGACACAATACGGACCATATTTAACTTATTTAATTGAAAATAAACAATTCATCTGTTTCTGAGTAAACTTCAACTGTTTTTGACGACTCTGGCACAAAATATAGAGGGTACAGAAGGACCGCTCCCGCCATCTTCAAAGATAATTACCTAAACTTGTAAGACTCACTAGGGCTGCTACTGTTTTGACTCTGTAGGTTTTATTTGTGACAATATGAAATTTTACTGACACTGGTTGGAACTCTTTGCAATTTTTTAAACAAAATTTTCCTGTTCGTCATGAAATGTCAATGTCTCTCATTTATTCATTTAGACGACCCGTGACAGTCGAGTCATAAGTCTGCTTGAAACTGCTTGAGAATGCCTATAAACATAATGTGTGCGTGGTTAAAATGGTGGTTTCTTCTGAGTGGTCTCTCTGCTCGGGCGCGACGCAGCCTTACGTAGGTACTTTGTGACTCTGGTCACATCGGTTTTCTATTCATTTTTTTGAATGCACCTAAGAATCGTAGCACAAAACATCTTATAGTTTCTGCGACATATTCATATTTCTATACTAATAATAGTATTATGAGGTAAAATTTGTTTAAAAGTTTGTGTTTGTAAGTTCGTGTGTAGGGGGGTAATCTCCAAAACTGCTCATCCGATTTCAAAAATTCTTTCACCAATAGGAAGCTACGCTATCTCTGAGTGCTATAGGCTATTTTGCATTATCAAAAAATTAGGGATCCTTGAGAAAATTCACGCGTACGATGTCGAGGACAAAGTACTAGTCTTGTATAAACATAATGATTTTATGACTTTTAGAACCTAAGTACTTACTTTTATTGCAATCACTACAAATCTATCATAAATGTTTATAACACAGTGATGCACAGTCGTAAATAACAAAGTCCATCTGTCTTTTATTATACATACAGAATGCAGATGTGAAGAAATATTGTCTAAATGTTTATAAGGAAGGTACATTTAGTCTCATGTCCGTTTTGACTGACACAACTAAGGCGGAATTTTGTATGAAAATAGCAATTTAAAAAATGTGACCAAAGCCGTGGCGGGTCGCTAGTCGTACACAATATATACACAGGATGAAATTGAATCCATTAGCAAAATTTTAAGGAGTGACTCAGACCACGAAACTGGAACAACTTTCATTATGGAGCCAACTCAAACAGCGCGAAAAGAAAACAGCTGTTCCATACAGAACTGCAATAAGTACTCGGCCAAAATGTATGGAACAGCTGTTTTTTTCTTCGCGCTGTTTGAGTTGGCTCCATAATGAAACTTGTTCAGTTTCGTGGTCTGCACTGACTGGACTGACGTGGACTGGTTGTCAGATTTCCTGTATTCTGACTACCCATAACGACTGCCAAAGATCTACGAATGGCAGCCTGGACCAACGGCTGTACGTCCTTTCCGAGGCATGGAGGAAACTCGGTATGAAATGGATGGTCTTCCATCCATGACACGACCGCAGCAAGCGCAGTTTAGCTCCTCTCTAACTACACTGAAGCTATAACTAATTAAACGCAAATATTGATTCCAGAATTCAACGAAATGGAAGATTCATCTACAACCAGAAGACTTGTTAGACTTTTCACCAAGTTTAACTGAGAGCAAGATGCTGATTCTACAGGACAACTCACCCATACACAGCAACGGTAAACATAGGAGAAATGTGACGAACTCCCTGAATCTCATACAAGAAGAAATTACTAGATGGAACCAAATTGGAATTAATGGTAATTTATTTTGCGCAAAACCTCACGTTAATACATTTTTTAGGGTGCCGTACCTAAAGGGTAAAAACGGGACCTTATTACTAAGACTCCACTGTCCGTCTGTCTGTCAAATTAGGTCTATTATATATTATAAGTACTAACGTGAATGTCGATTATCGCGGATGCAGATAGCACCCAGACTGCCAGATTCAAACGTGGCCTGTCCTTCCCCAGGGTTCAAGCTATCTTCATGCCAAATTTCATTAAAGTCGGTTCACTCGTTTCATCGTGAAAACGTAACCAGTCAGAGTTACTAAAGCAATAAAGTAACAAAGTAACAAAGTAACAAAGTAACAAAGTAACAAAGTAACAAAGTAACAAAGTAACAAAGTAACAAAGTAACAAAGTAACAAAGTAACAAAGTAACAAAGTAACAAAGTAAGAAAGTAACAAAGTAACAAAGTAATAAAGTGTTAAAGTTATAAAGTATATTATAAAGTATGAATATAGTAAGGGTTTTATTTATTAATTTTTAGGCACAAAAATAACCCTGCGCATGAGTACAACGAGCAACAGCACAGTGCCTCTAACAGTGAGCTACCAGCTGAACCCTATAGATCCTGAGGACGGCATCATTTATGCTACCATACTGCTCATCGCATTGTATACCCTTATCATATTTGAGGTTTGTGTTTTCTTCTCTTACTTGGTTGAGCTAAATGGTGCCAATCCTTGCGTCACGTTCGTAAACGGACATCGTCAGATGAGACTGGTTTTCTCTTCGTTGCCTCGGTTATATTAAATTTATTTTGAATATCATAAAAAATAATTAAAAAAAAGCTTAAATTATGTTTAGTTCATGCATAACAGAATTGACAACAAAACCTACAACTTCTGGAAATTCCATTAAACTACTAGAATACGTAGTTCCAATATGGAGTTCCAGTGCCTATCTTCCAGGTTCATCATTAGATCAGTTTGATGGTATCATATTATTACATTGTCATAGATTTTACATACATTTGCAAAGTTTCAAATTAATGCGGCAATCAGAAGTTGGTCAAATTCAACTTTCAAGATTTCTTACATAACAGGTAAAGTAAAAAAATTACTAACAAAATCGTCGACATTTTCCAGATAGTAAACCGCACTATAGCTGCTCTGCTGTCCTCGTCTCTCGCAGTAGCTGTGCTTGCCCTGAGCGGGGCGCGTCCCTCGTTGCCAGAGCTGGTCTCCTGGCTGGATGTGGAGACTCTCCTGCTGCTGTTCAGCATGATGCTGCTCGTCGCCATTTTGGCAGAGACTGGGTTATTTGATTACCTCGCTGTCTTGGCTTTTGAAGTAAGAAACAATTGAAATAAGTAAAGTATGACAGTAATAAATCTTGGTACGGTATGGTATACCTTACCATACTGCCACCTGGTGTGCGCAACTCCACGTTTACCTTACATTTGTATTATTAAGTACAACAACTCTAGTGTATTTTGTCCTTTTGCAAGCGTTTTGGTAAACTATGGCTGTTACTAATTATATTTTTAAGTTACCATATTGTAAATAAAATAGTTTATCTTATTTTAAGTGTAGTTTGTGAGGGTTGGTATTCTTGAAGGTCTGACTTATATATACCTTAAAAGTAGTGATTTTACGACTGATTAATTCAAAAGCACTTATCTAAAACAGCCCAATTTTGCCCTGCTCAGTCTCAATCTATCTATTATTTATTGTTATTATTATTATTTATCTATTATTTACTTAAGTGCATGTTTTTACAAGTATATTTTCTTATTCTGCAAGAACCCTTCTGAATACCAGAGTATTAAATGGAGCGACTGCCTATCGGCGCTCCATAACCCAATTGCTAGCTACCCCGAAGATACCCCATAGTAAGAATGATTGTCAGACTTTCTAGCTTCTGACTACCAACAACGACTGACAAAGATCGACGAATGACAGCCAGAACCAACGGCTGTACGTGCATTCCAAGGCACGGGGGATCTCTATATAAAATCGATAGTTACCATTTTACGGACCAATCGCGGTAACCGGGACCACAAACCCCTCGGATCGGGTCGCAGACCAAAAAAATATTAAGGTTAAAAATCAATATTTCAGGTAACAGGAGGCAGGACATGGCCACTGATCAACGTCCTATGTTTCTTCACGGCAATCTTCTCCACGTTTCTGGACAATGTTACAACTGTCCTGCTGATGACGCCAGTAACTATCAGGTACGGTCAAGATTTATTTGCACGTTTTATATGCGTATGGCACTCGTGGGCTGCTGTTTGAAAATCACCGTTAGATGGTGCACTTTGTGTTGTCATCTGATACCGTTTTGGCATTATAATAATTGTTTAACTGTATTGCCCATAAACACACTTTCGATTTTTTTCCTTGTTTGGAATTTCAGAAAAACATACATTTTGTCCGTGTTCACTTTTGTAAGCAGGGGTGTACAATAATGTTCTGAATCCTAAAAAAATGTGTCACGATCACTCTTCCTCTTACCGTTGAAACCGTCGCCGTAGAAGTGCAACCGTTTTGGAGCGCAGCACGGTGTTCGTAATAATAATAATACCAGCCTATAACTGTCCCACTGCTGGGCAAAGGCCTCTTCTCATACAGAGAAAGCACGAGCATTGATCACCACGTGCGCTCAAGGCCGATTGGTGATTCCAGACTGATATAAATTATAAGTCCAGGTTTTATCACGAGTCGACGTTTTCTTTCACCGATGCACTGGCATTGGTGAAGGAAAACATCGTGAGGTGGTGAGATCACTGGAACTCCAAGATGAACTTCGAAAATGATGCTTTTCCATTTTATTATTTTTAAATAATTTCTTACACTCTATCCACTGGTTTAATGGTTTTTTGACAGCTGCAACTAGTGAACAAAAGTTAACTTAAGGTAATCGGGAATAATTACATTATAAGGCAGCTGTCAAAAACCGATAACCCAATGGACAGGGTATAGTAATAATATATTTTGTAGTTGTAATTTAAATGCACAAAATATTATTTTGCATGCCTTAATAGATCATGGTAAACTACTCATTCATCAAAAATCTAGCATAATGTATGCTAATGTACGATGTTCAGCAATAAAGTTTGTATTCATTAATAATATTAACACAGCCGAAGAGAAACGCGCGCGCAAAATTTTGGTACAAGTTTTACCTCGGTGTTCTCGGGACACTGACAATAATGGCAATCGACGCGCGAATCGACAATCACTTAAATGATCGATCAAAAAATGTTTAAATGCAAGGGAATGAAGCGATTGGGTAAATCGATTCCAAAATGTGACCTATAAATAGATATTTTACGCACGATTGACAACCGCCACCTACCTCACCGCCACAGCAGTTCAGCAAAATTGATGGAGCCCTAAACACTGTCAATGGCAATTTAATGGTAGAACTGAACTTTCTAAGGGTGGTACTACACCAATCGATCGATCATCGATCGATGCCATCGGTCGACGTTGATCGATTGGTATGGTAGCTTTGACTGATCGACGGATACCGTTCAACTAACTAATCGATCGATAGCCGGTCGATGGCATCGATTGACGTTGATCAATTAACTTTGGCTATAATCCATTACTAATAATAATCAAGCAGCTTGATCGACGTCGACTAATCCATTCTACCATCGATTGATGCCGTCGATTGACAATCGATCGATTGGTCTCGTAGAAACTATCGATCGACGTCGACTCATCCATTCTACCATCGATCGATGCCGTCGATCGACGATCGATCCATTGGTTTGGTAACACTCTTACATTTCCAGGCTATGCGAGGTGACTCATCTCAACCCTGTGCCAGTGCTGATGTCAATGGTCATCTTCAGCAACGTTGGAGGAGCAGCCACTCCTGTGGGTGACCCACCCAACGTCATTATAGCAACGCACCCATCTATTGTAAAAGCGGTAAGATTTACCAGCAGTCACAGCAAACAATTTGCAAAATATCCTTACCTACATATTATAAAAAAGTTTTAAGCTATTGCATAACTTTTATCGCGGGCTTTGAGCGTGGCGACCGAATCAAGAAATTCCGTAACGAAAATAAAACCTGACACCCCCCACTCCGCCTACCATGTAGCTCGGCCGAGCGTTCGCTTAACGTGTATGTATACGCTATTATTTAATCATAATATATATAGGGTGACTGGTAATTAGTGTACGATACTTAAACACGTGATTGTGTTCATGATAACAAACAACTTTCCCGAAGAAATAATGTTTTTTGTACTGGTTCACTTTTATCACAATAACACAACAGCCGTATGAAATTCACGCGCGCGCACGCCTTTGACCTGAAGTGAACCAGTACAAAAAAATTTTTCTTCGGGAAAGTGGTTTGTTATCATGAACACAATCACGTGTTTAAAGCCTGGGATACATTAGGGGGCAAATGAAGAAACATGTTGCGGAACATGTCCCTCAACAACTACGTGAAGTGTCCCGCGTACGTTGCGTACGCGACTACACTTGGTGACAAATGGCGCGACTCTGACGCGAGACACGTGCGCTCGCTCTCGAGGCGGGAGCAAGCAACATGCCCCGCGTCACGTACAATGTTGCGGGACAATGTGCAACGTTGCAGCGTCACGTAGATTGAGTGTTGCGCGTCATGTTGCGGGACAAAATGTTCCCTAGTGTATCCGGGGCTTTAGTATCGTACACTAATTACCAGTCACCCTATATAATAATCTAGCAGCAGTTTTAATGCGTGGGGCTGGGATAACTTCGGATGTAGTTTTAATTAATGCGTGAGAGTGGGCATAATTAGCTACAGACAGCTACCTTAACTGGGTACTCCGATCACGCTGTCTTTACTTACCTAAGCCCGGTTTAAACCATGGACGGGTGGACTATGAGCGTCCGTCGTTCGACCAGAGGGCTAATTCACGTAATTTTATGACGCGCCGATGAAGTTGTAGTGCAGTTGAAGTTAAGTTCAAATAAACGGTAATAAACGGTATTCTTGTAATCTTTAAACTGAGCGTAAGCTGCGCGTAAACTGCACGTCAACTGTACGACAACCAAACTCTACCAAACTTACTTATGGTGTACCCACACGAGAAAAAATATCGATCGATTACATTTCAATGAATATGACTTTATTATAATATTAAAATACTATCCCGGTACAGATTTTAGTGCTTTTTTTAACTGAAATTTTGAACCGTTAACGAATAGTAGAATACCGATCATGATGCGTTCCGAAGCACGCACCAAAGACGTGCAACAGTAGAATGACGTTATTGCGCCCGCGTGACGCGAACTTGACGCGAGCGTGTCTGACAGCGGTAGAGAATACAAAAAGCGTTGTTTTGATTGAAACTTAACTGCAACTGCACTGCACTAGCACTTTTTTAGTTACGTGAATTAGCCCGAAATGGCGGCGCAGTGACCCACGCGCGCCACGATAGTGTGGTTGCGTTCGTTATGGGAATGGCCGCACTGGGAGGTGGGACCCTCTGTGGTTCAGCGGGTCAAGGCCTGTTGGGGGAGCGGTGATTTTTCACCTTTTTATTTTGTCATTTGAAAATATACTTTAAAGCAAACGATTTCAATCCCAAACTTGAATGGCAAATCACATCTTGTGTTAAAGCAGGGCTTTTTTCAACCGACTTCAAAAAGAAGGAGGTTCTCAATTCGTCTATATGTTTTTTTTTTTTTTTTTTGTATATTTGTTACGCGATTTCTCCGGCAAATGTAAAGCTATTATGAAAATTCTTTTTTTAATGGATAGGGTATGCCTCAAGGATGGTCCTATATAAATTATATTGAAATTGATTCAGCACTTTTTAAAAAAATCGACAGAAAGCAAAAAAAATATACATGAATGATATTGTAATGTTCTCACCTTGTACTTTCAATCTCTGTTTTGACTGTGTTGCCATTTCTTAATGGATTTGGATGATAAGGAAGTACTAAAAAGCGAAAAAGTCGGTGGCTTGGCTGTTCTATTTGTTGTTTTGTATTGCCACCGACTTCCGAAACTAAAGTCATGTGTGTTCTGTTTTAAAGTTATTTTTCACTTTTTGGTTTTTGAAGGCGGTTGTCTTTTTTGTAAAATAGCTTTTTTCTGTATATAATTTATTTTCCTTTTTTCACAGAACATAAACTTCACGACATTTACGATACATATGGGTGTTGGCATTCTTATAGTTGGCGTACAGACTTACTTCCAGCTGAGATACATGTTCAGAGATATAAATAAATTGAGGCATAGTGTGCCCAGGGATATTTTAGGTAAGAATATTTACAGGGTGAAAATATTATTTATTTATAGTACTTTATGCAAAGGCAGACAAACACTTAGATCTGATGCTAGCACTTCACATGGCGTATTTGTGCAAATATTTGCCTTATTTGGATAATACAAAATCGACTTTATTACAATATTAATAGGGTACATTTTGTATAATCAAAATGAGGCGAATATTTGTAAAAATACGCCATGTGAAGTGCCAGCATTAGATTTACCTTAAAGCGAAATCGTTCCACATGCACATCGCTCGAAGAACCGATGGGGAAGAAAAGTAGGCCGTAGGTAGGTCTCCCACCAGATACCCCGACGACATCGTCAAGGGCGCGGGTAACCGGTGGATGCAAGCGGCATGTTGTCGCGAGTTGTGGCGTTCTCTGGAGTGGAACAGTCTTCAACAGTGGAAGTCTTTCGGCTGATGATGATAAAATCCATATCCTACAATCCTTGGGGCCATACACAGAGGTCATACGATCTTTCATTCATTCTTTCGCCTTTCGCTACACATATTCAAAGTCAAAGTCAAATCATTTATTTCAATGGAACTTTTGTACGTCATATTATAAAATTTGAATCTAGTTGCCCATTCCAAATGGTAGTTTCGGAGAAGAATGGGCAAGAAACTCTATACATACTCTTTTAAAAAAAGAATGTTTACAATATTAATATTCTAGTACGGGTTCAATTTCCATCAGTGTAAAGCGAGATTTCTGCAGTAGCACCATTTACGTAGAATTTAGACAGTAATCTTCTTCATTGTAGAGCTTCGACAAGAGATCGCAGTGTGGCGGCGTGCGGCGGCCTCGCTGTCCTCATACTCACGCGATGAGGACATTGTGAGGAGAGCACTCGAGAAGAAGGTATTCTCTTCTATTATTATGTACTAGCTTTCTAAGCTACGATTGCCGTGATGGGTGGCCATCCATTACACACTGAGACCCCTTCGTGAAATCGTAGATCTGACAGTCGTTATGGTCAAAGTCAAAGCATTTATTTCAATTAAACCATTTAAAGGCACTTTTGAATTGTCAAGGATTCAGTCAGTTAGTCAGAAAGTTGAAGCTAGTTGCTCGTTCCAAAACGTAGGGTAGGTCTCTATGGAGAAGAACGGGCAAGAAATTCCACGGACACTTTTAAATAAAGTTTTCACAAAATATTGGTTACATTATCCTTGTTGCCTCTATATGTGAAAACAATGTAGATAAAGAACAATATAAAACAAAGCTAAGACATGACCAGTCCCAATTAACAGCGCCCGTTCTCGAACATGACGCGTGGATCAACACCATTCAACTCAACCATTTTGAAGGGAGCCGAATGATCCAACAGAAGCGCTACCTTTAGCGAGATATTTATGGCTATTCAGTAGCCGGAAATCTAACAACCAGTCTTTTCAAGGGGTATCGTGTTACCCAGTATTGGTAATAATAATAATAATAATAAAACCATTTATTTTCAGGTAACAAAGACCCATAGAAAAATACCTTAACTTAAGTATACATATAACAATAAAACAATTGTGTTAGTAAATAAAACTTAAAACTATGTTAGTATCACTTAGTTGCACTAAGTCTTTGCACGTTCCGGTGGCACTTGGCCGCGAAATCGGCGGAATACCACATCCTGTGGCCAAAAGTTTTCATCCAACACCTGATGCAGGTAGCATGTTGGTATGCGCACCACAAACGCCTTAAAGTTGACGTTGCGATGCGACTCCAGCAACTGCACTCTCGGCGCGTACTTCAGCCTTTGGCGTACGTACTTCACGATGTCTTCCGCGTCAGTGGTGTAGTGGAGACGGGAAATATACACCGGGGTATTCGGCTTCGCAGCTCGTAGCTTTTCGTTGGGCTCCGTAGGAGCCTTGCCGCAGCGGTTCTTACAGCTCTGCCGGCGCTTCCTCCTTCGCACCGTCACGAAGCCGTCATCAACAGCCCGGTTCGCTTCCTTCATAGTCACGGGCTTTGCGGGGGGAGCAGTGGGGGTGCTCACAGTGACCAACGGGTCAGATGGTCGAGTCGGTCGGGCAGCGCTGCGGGGAGGAGCTGGGGTAATGGTAGGTAATGGGTTGTGGAGGTCAGATAGGCAGTAGCTCCATGTATAACACTGGTATCTGGTTAGGCTGGAAGCCGACGCCAACATAGTTGGAAAACTAGGCAGATGATGATGAAAAACGGGATAATAAATCAATCAATCTGTAGCGACATCTATCGCACATGATACGTACTACAACTACTTTACTAAGGGACAACAAACAGCAGGGTAATAATAAGTACACATAGGTAAGAACTTAATAATAGAGGTAACAAATACACTACTCACAACGTTATCCACATATTACCAAACAGATGTACTAGTTGTTAGGAAGAACGATATAAAAATACACAGAATAAAAGTAAAACATTACTTATTTATTAGGGTTCTGATCACTTGAAATAGTAACAATTTCTTTCCTAAATATAGCCTTACTAAGAAACATAATATCGGTTGCGCCAACCTGCCTATTGTAGGTGTCAACTAATCGATGTAGCGGTGAGCGTACGCCTGAGTTAGTTCTACAAAAAGTTGCAAACAAGTGTCTCGAGCGAACCTCTCGACCATGTACAGTACGAGGGACCAGGTAGCACAAACTGTTCACCAGATCAGTACAGTCGATGTTAGTGTACAGTCGAGTTCTCCGCGATATTAGCATAATATACAAAATCCCGACTGCAACCGTCGGGCAGTAGCCCACCAGACATTACACCCGTTTGGTCCGAAGATCCTCCCTTTTCTATGGGGGATGAAGGAGTTTCCACTCTGTTCCTCATACGTCCATAAATCTGATTTCTTTTCTCCGGTTCTAGGTAGAGAAGCTAAACGTGGGTCTGAGTCGCAGAGAGGCGGGGGGCGGGGCTTCCAGATCTGATCCCATGTTCTGCTCCACTCTTGCGCAGATGAAGCAAAAGGTACGTATATCTATGAAATACATCTACATAATTAATGAGCCCCCATTACTACCCGTGGGTGGGAGAGGATGGGCAGCAGCGTCCTTCTGAGTACCATATCACCTACTGCGATCGCCAACAGCACGACACGGTTGGCGCAGTGGCTGAGCGATCGACTGCTGCGCAGCGTGTTGCGGGTTCGATTCCCGCCCAGGGTAAACATTTGTGTGATGAGCACTTGTGTTTGCCTTGTGTCTGGGTGTTGTTTATCTATATATGTATGTATTTACAAAAAAAAATGTATTTGTGTATGTATATCAGCTGTCTGACACCCATAGTACAGGGTCTCCCTAGTTTGGGGTCAGATGGCCGTGTGTGAAAAATGTCCTCACATATTTATATTTATATTTATTATATTTAACATGCATCGGCCAAGCATGGCGATTGCGGCTAAACCTCCCCTTGGGGGAGACCTATGGGCATAGGACTGCTCGGCAGCAGTGGGCGGCTAAAGGTTGACATGATATGATGATGAATTAACGAGTTGTTTGTACGCAAGAATAAAAGTAGAGACAATACGTCAGTCTAGTGCAGGTGTCCCCAACCTGTGGCTCGCGAGCCGCATGCGGGTCTTTCAATGTCAAATTGCGGCTCTTCAGTACCATAAGCAAAAATCGTACCATCGACCTATTTCCAACCGACTTCAAAAAAGGAGGAGGTTATCAATTCGTCTGTTTTGTTTTTTTCCTTTTATGTTGGTTACCTTATTTCTTTGGACTGGGTGAACCGATTTTGATGATTCTTTTTTTATTTGAAAGTTAGTGCTTTCCGTGTGGTTCCAGTGTTGTGTTTCCAGTTCTGATGTCCAGTTCTCAATGGCATCCATAAGAAAACCGTATAAGTCTTTATGTGCGCGATTTGTTACGCGATTTCTCCGGCAAACGTGAACCGATTCGATTTGTTACGCGATTTCTCCGGCAAACGTGAACCGATTTTGATAATTCTTTTTTTTTATGGATAGGGTATGCTTCAGGGCTGGTCCCAAATAAATTTTATCGAAATTGATTCAGCACTTTTTGAAAAATCAACAAATACCCAAAAATTTTACATAGACGACGTTTTAGTTTCATCAATCTTTGTAGTAGGTAGTTAACTTTCAATCTCTTCTTAATAGATTTGGATGAGAAGGAGGTACTAAAAAGCGGAAAATAAAAAGCTTTTTACAAAAAAGACAACCGCCTTCAAAAACTAAAAAGTGGAAAATAACTTTAGCACAGAACACACATTGTCACACTAAAGTCAATGTGTGTTCTGTGCTAAAGTTATTTTTCACTTTTTAGTTTTTGAAGGCGGTTGTCTTTTTTGCTACGTGTAATAATAAACCTATTATTGTCTTACGGCAGGATAAAGACATCTTCTCATACAGAGAAGGCATGAGCATTGATCGTCACTTCTGCTTAAGGCCGCTTATCGATTCCAAACTTATATGTATTACAAGTCCAGGTTGCCTCACGTTGTGTTTCTCCACCGATATAAGCGATGTTCAAAATAAACTTAGAAAGTACCTATACATTATGAAATATTAAAAACGCCATATTTGTACTTGGTCGTGCCCCGTTTCGAACCCGCTATCTCGTGCCTAAGAGACGCCATGACCATCAGACCATCACGACATCAGACAATAAACTACAGTTGCCAATTCTGTTGTGCACGAACTAAATTAATTTTAAGCTATTTATATCTCTTTCTCTCCAATAAAACAAGAAAGAGACGTAATTAATAAGAGCTCTCAATTTAAGTTGATATAAAATGTTCATACAATTATAGTTGTCATTTCAGAACGTATTGATTTAAAACACTGAGAAGTTCAAGGGAAAAACTAATTTGACATCTCTAACTTAGTCATTGTCTGTCGCCGTCCTTTTCTTCAGCTGCCTGGTAGTAAGAGATGCCAAATGCCTAATTTTAATCTAGTTTGTAACCTAATTTTAAGCTACAAGGGAATCGACACCACTGTTTCTAAAATTATTTCTATATTTGATTTCAGTATCGCATCAGAGATAGACAGTTGTTGGTGAAATCTACAATCTGCGTGTCATTTGTTATCATCGTATTCTTTCTACATGCGATTCCTGAATTACGTAAGTACCATGAATATTGAAATCAGCATTTTTTTTTACTAGAGTGGCAAACAGGTTTACTGCCTACCTGATGTGAATACCGACTCACCATAAAAACCCTTTTTCAAAAAAAAGGGAACCGCCTTCAAAAACTAAAAAGTGATAAATAACTTTAGCACAGAACACTCATTACTTTAGTTTCGGAAGTCGGTGTCGGTGGCTTTGTTGTTTTGTATTGCCACCGAGGATTTTATTTTACGCTTTTAAGTATTGCCGTAACATTCAAATCCACACAGTTAAAACAGAGATTGAAAGTCCTTCAAAGATTGAAGAAACTTAAACGTCTTCTGTGTAATTTTATTTGGAATTTTATTGATTTTCTTTAAAAGAGATGAATCAATTTTGATAAAAAAAAATATTGGTTCATTTTGGAATCAACCGACCCGTTAAAAAAGTCGAAACCGGTTCAGCCGTTTCGTTGTGAAAGCGTAACAGAGTTACTTTCACATTAAAATTTGTAATATTAGTAAGTATGGAAGTATGGATTAGCAAGCTAAGATTCTGATTTTTATTTTCCTCTGTTTATATCATTTCTGTGTCTATCTCATTCCTCTGTTTATCTCCTTACTCTGTCATAAAAACAAATAATAAATCTTTTTAAACGATACTTCATAATTCTTTACTAACGCACGCGGCCGGGCGGCGTCTTTGAATCGATTTGGTTTCCCCCATCACAAAATAGGGCTTGTGACGTCTTAAGGCGATGATATACGCCGGCGACCTTGAGCGACCAGAGAATCGTATGCGCTGCGTCCAAAACTCTCAAAGTTTAGTCGAAAAAATTAAGTAAAAGATAGTATTCTTTATCTTTAAAAAAATACGTATACTAAAAGATAGATAATAAAATTGTCTGTAAAATAGTAAAAGTTTCGTTTAAATATTCCTGGTAGATTTTATGTGACTATCAATGTTTTGTCTACGTCAGACACAACTTCACGATTTAATTAAACTATTTAATATGAACTTAATCAAAAATATTCACATAATAAATGATTAAAAAAATGTTTTACTTTAACATATATTTTTTTCAAATCATTTATACTACACGTTTTGACGTGATTGTCAGTTTAAAATCTGCAAAAGTCGCTTGTTAGCGTCTTATGTAAAAAAAATGCACGCTTGGTTTTCATACAGATCGTTATCTTTACAATGGTCTATCTATATCTGTGTATCCAATTGGCAATATTGACAAATCGTTCATTAATAGATTAACTGGTTAACAAAACTGCATTCTCGTTTGATTCCAGAGCGTCTGTCTTTAGGCTGGACGGCACTTCTAGGCGCATTACTACTCCTACTGCTAGCGGAGCGGGATGATCTGGAACCGATCCTTGCAAGGGTCGAGTGGTCTACTTTACTATTCTTCGCAGCTTTATTCGTGTTGATGGAGGTAAACACTTGTTTTTTTTAGTTAGTTTATGTCAAAATTGCCGACGATTCGTCCCTATCATAGCGGGGCCAGGTAACATGCGAGGTCTGGCTATTGTGATAACGCCAGCATATCAAACCTTCCCAAAATGGCAAATTTTCCCAATTGAACATAAACCTTATTCTTTTAGTCATAAAGTTGAAAAACTGTCAAAGATATTTGACAGATTGGGTAGCTTGATGTGCTGGTCTCTGTAGAAAAGCCAGGGCTACACTGAAAATTAATTGTGTTTTGAAGTGTCAATAAAGAATTAAAGACTTATTTGGACTGTATGTACTAATTGCTATAATTTTCATACATTTCAGGCGTTATCTAAACTAGGTTTAATATCCTGGATCGGCAGTATGACCGAGACACTAATATTACAAGTTGGACAGGAGTCACGATTAGCAGTGGCCATCATGCTTATATTATGGGTGAGTAGAATTTCCTGAAAAATTATGTTACAAATGACAATGCCAGATCCTGCCACACCCATGTACAGAAAAAGTAACCAAGTACAGAAAAGTAAATTAATGAAGATAATAGTAATGAATATAGAACCTTTCTATAGTAAATGGTTTTTCTATAGAACTTGCGGATCACGAAATACCTACCCACAAAATACAAACTCATTTTACCTAAAATATAATTTAACCTTTAATCAATGTATTGTTTTTAGATTTAAACGGAAACTGCAAGTTCTACAGTCACTAAGACTAATGTTTAGTTACCAGCAATAATTTAACAGTAAGATGCTACATATTGCGCATGACTTTTATTGAGTGGGGCAAAGTTCTATAGAGTTTCTTGCATTGTCCTTTTATAGCTTTAGTTTCCAATTACTGTTCGTAGGTATCCGATACATACAATACGTTTATTACGAACAACATAGTTAATAAATCCTTTTTTTAAGAAAAAGACAACCACCTTCAAAATCTGAAAAGTGGTTGTCTTTTTGTAGGTGTGTATATGTATTCAAATGAGGGATTCTTATGCATCACTCAGTCCTCACACGTGCCGATCTGAGAGATCTCTGAATGCCGTCTCAGACTGAGTAATCCTTTATTTGCATACGTTGCGTTTGTGTGTGTGTGTTTACATAAATCACCCATCAAAAACAGAGTCTACGTGGAGTTTCTTGATCGTCCTTCTTCATAGAGACCTACCCAACGTTTTGGAATGAGCAACTAGTTTCATCTTACTGACTAACTAACTAACTCTTTATAATTCAAAAGTGTTCAAAAGTAAATGGTATAATTGAAATAAATGCTTTAGAATCATTTTTGACCTCTCAAAGGCCTTTGATAGCGTTAACCATGAGACACTATTGTTGGAGCACTACGGAATAAGTAAAACATCACTTGATTTTAAATCATACCTCGAGGATAGACAGGTAAAATTCAGGTTAACAGCATTAACTAATTAAGGTCTGAAATTACTCTATAGGCGTTCCTCTAGGCTCGATATTGGATCAATTTCTATTTTTAGTTTACATTGACGTGGTTTACCAAAAAAGAAATACATCAACTGATCATGTTTCACCAGGTGTCTGGCATAGCTTCAGCCTTCGTGGACAACATTCCCCTGGCCACTATGATGGTTCGAGTAATAGTAGCGCTGGCCGACCCTGCAGGCTTGGGCCTGCCTCTTGCTCCGCTGGCCTGGGCCTTGAGCTTCGGAGCCTGTCTTGGAGGTAATCCTACTAATATTATAAATGTGAAAGTTTGTGAAGATGTTTGGATGTTTATTACTCAATCACGCGTAAACCGCTGAACAGATTTGGATGAGAATTGGCACATAGGTAGACCATTTCCTGGATTAACACATAGGATACTTTTTATCCCGGTAATGTGTTCTCTTGGGATAATCGTTCTTTTTACGCGGGTGAAGCCGCGGGCAGAAGCTAGTAATTACTAAATAAAATAAAAATATCAAACACAACAAACCCAAAGACAACAACCATTTACTCCCATGCAACACTCTGATGTGTTGCCCACTTAAGAAAAACAATATTTGCCTGGCTTTTTAGGTAACTATTTCTATTCCAATAACGATTTTTATATAATACTAGCGACCCGACCCGATTAAATCTATTCTAGCGCGTTGTCTGTCGTGAAATATGTAAATTAACATGCGAGTATTTAGCTAGATGAATGCGCAAACGCTCGGCAATTTATTAGGTATCGGAAATTAAGCTAGATACAATACATATAAAAAGTTTTTTTTTTTTTAATATTAAATAGGCTTGCGTTTGACCGCAATTCACCTGATCGTAAGTGATAATGCGGCCTAAGTTGGAACACGCTTGCTTAAGATGAACCGAGTAAAAGGGCCGATGAAGAATGTGTAATGCGTCGCCTACATTCTGCCTCCTTAGTGCTAATTATTTAGCGCTACCATCCTGTGGTGACAACAAAGCGATGCGTGTGACCGGCCGGCACAACACACCAGTGCGAGTACGTACATCGACAACACGGATACGTCCTTCTGAACTTGCGATAGTGGCACTCACCATTCCGTGGCGCCAACAACTACGGTCAAGATTAGGGTCTGCAATAATAACATAATCCCCAACCTGTAATGGACAATTCTCTTGATTCCATTTTTGGCGTGGTAACAAAGTCAGCCAATATTCTTTTAACCAACGTTTCCAGAACATATCTGATAATCGCTCAGCCACTCGCCAGCGTTTCCTAAGATAGGTACAAGTCATCATCGTCGTACTTACCGAAAAGCGAGCTACCTGAAGAGGTGCTTATTAAAAAATGGTTAGGAGTCTTCCGGATAGTTAGGGTCGACTGACGTCTGCTAACAACATTAATAAAGTATCAGGATGAGGGGCACGTTCTTTTAGAATTACATTTAGGGAAGATTTTACGGTGCGAATCATACTCTCCCATGAGTGGGTGGTCGCCACTGTTGATTATGGCTTACAGGAGTTGCAGTGGTTTGAAATCAATGAAATTCTGTAGTGCTAATATGCCACCAAAAAAAAACACAAAATTTTTATTCAATCGATAAGTGCCATAAAAATGCATCTAAATTTTCAATTTTCAAATATCGCGCGTAGTTTTTTTTTTTTTTTTCTATTAATTAGGCTTGCGTTTGACCGCAATTCACCTGATCGTAAGTGATAATGCGGCCTAAGTTGGAACACGCTTGCCTAAGATGAACCGGTTCACTCGTGCCTTGAAGATACCCAGATTATACTTATCGGGGAACAGAGAGGCGGGCAAGGAATTCCACAGTCTGGCAGTTCGCACAATAAATGTGGAGTCAAAGCGCTTGGTTCGAGACCGTGGAACTTCAACCATATAGCGGTGACGTTTTGCCGTATCTCTGCTCGTCCGATGATGGAACGGGGATGGGGGAATTAAATTGTGCAATTCCAAAGCACACTCTCCAAAATGTACCCGATAAAAGACCGAAAGCCTAGCAACGGTGCGGCGATGTTCAAGGCTCTGGAGCTTAGCCCTAACCAGGGTCGTTGTTAATGAGCCTCTTGGCACGTCTATCGATGACTTCCAATGCCTCCAGTTGGTATTTTGCTGATCCATCCCAAAGGTGCGAACAGTACTCCATGCACGATCGAACTTGTGCTTGGTATAAGTTGAGCAGCTGTTCCGACGTGAAGTACTTTCGCACCTTTGCGAGGACTCCCAGCTTTTTGGCAACTAGTTTGGCCTTTGATTCAATAAATGACCCAAAGTTAAGATTTGACGTCATAGTAACGCCAAGAAGCTCAAGCTGGTCAGTGATTGGAACGGATACATGTCGGAAAGTAGGGGCCAGATGGAAAGGCCTCTTCTTGGCAGAGAAAGACATGCCGGGGTCTTAGCTGCATTGAACCTGACCAGATTGGCATCGCCCCAATCATAGACAGCCTTGAGGGACAAGTTCAAGCGCTCGACCATGGACTCTCTTGAAGACTGGATTTCAACCGCACTGGCACGTGCGCTGGATGTGTAACTCTCTACAACCGTGCTGTCATCTGCGTACCCAAAGGTACCGGGTTTCAGCAGATCGTTGATATGCAGCAAAAGGGTTGCAGAGAGTACTGAGCCCAGAGGAACCCCGGCATTTATTGCCATTTGATTTGACGAGCAGCCATCAATGACTACGCCAATTGACCGATCACTCAGGAAATCCGATATCCATGCACAGAAACCAGCGGGCAAGCCATAAGCTGGAAGCTTGCTAATAAGGCCATCATGCCATACCCTATCAAAGGCCTTCGAGATGTCCAGGGAGACGGCAAGTGCTTCCCCATATTTCTCGATGGCCTCACTCCAGATATGAGAGGCGTACGCGAGAAGATCCCCAGTGGACCGATTTCGGCGAAAGCCATATTGACGATCACTGAGGAGGTCGTTAGCTTCAAGGTACGCCAGGAGCCTGTTATTGAGGACACGTTCCATTGTCTTGCAGATAATGGACGTGACCGAGATGGGCCTATAGTTGGTAGGATCGGCATGACTACCTTTTTTGGGCACGGGCTGCACGATGGCAAGCTTCCAGTCATGGACTTCGGCACTAATCCAGTCTCGAGAGAGAGCCGAAAGAGGCGTGTCAGTACAGGAGACAATTCTGGTGCACAGGTCCTCAGAACTATAGCTGGAATACCGTCTGGTCCATTGGCCTTGTTCACATCAAGATTGCGTAACGCTTGACGAACCTCCTTTTGGCGAATGCGAGTATCAGACATTGAAGTCGTGTTGCCAGGTAAAGTCGGGGGAGTCGCGTCTCCTGCATCAAGATGTGAAGATTCTGCAAATAGAGAAGCAAATAGGTTTGCTTTCTCTTCCGCAGAGTGAGCCAGATAACCATCAGGTTTCAGCAGTGGAGGCAGTGAGGGGCGACAGAAGTTTGACTCGACCGATTTAGCTAGGGACCAAAAAGCTTTACTACCCGCAGGGTACGAGGCAAGTTTGTTCCCTATTCGACTAATGTGGTCATGACGAGCCCTCTGTAGAACCTTCTTGCAGGACTTGGCACCTCTATTAAAGGCTGTCTTCTTCCGGCGTAAATCCCTTGCTTTACGGTGACGAGCGTCAACCCAAGCTAGGTAAGCCTCATGCTTCTGCGCTTCTGCGCGTCTGCATTGAGAACTAAACCAGGGGCGAGCTTTGCCGGACAGAGGTACGTCGTTATATGGGATAAAAAACTCCATAGCTTGACGCAACACTTCCGTCACGGCGAAAACGCCTCTTACTGGACGCCATATTGCTCAGCGTAAATGACGTCAGTTCGTATCGTTCAACATCGTTCGTATCAAATGAGCTCATATTAAATATGATAATTGTATCTCATTTAAAAATAATTTAAAGCCTATTTTATAATTGGTGTAATAATGAAAAAATTACGTTGGTTACGAAAATAATAAAAGTACAAAGCCTTTAAGCCAATCGGCTGACTGACAGTTGACAATTTTTTGTTTACTCAGCCGTACGGCATAATAACATGGCCGCTACTATTTCACGGTGTTTTATAACAGATAAAAAAATACTGAAAACTTTGAATTAAATTTAAAAAATTGTTTTGTTATTTTATGAACTAAAACTTACATTTTCCGACTGCTTTATGCTTAAACTGTCTCAATAACATATTTATAGATTTTTTCTCATATATAGTAAAATACCCTATTGTTCTACTGTAGGGCACCTTCTCATACAAAGAAGACACGAGCATTAATCACCACGTATGCTCAAGGCGGATTGGCGATTTCAGACTTACATTAAATAGATTCAGGTTTCCTTACGATATTTTCCTTCACTGACATAATATACAGGGTGGCGACGACGATACGACAGAAAATTAAAATACTGGTAATACTAGTTCATATGAATATAAACGAAAGCACAGACGCACCAACACTTTTCACCTTGCAAAAGAAATTAGTTAGAATCTTGGTGAACATCGAACAAACAGATAGTTGCAAACCTCACTTTCAAAAACATAACATTTTAACCCTTCCCTGTATCTACATTTTCGAAACATGCAAATTTGTCCGTAAAAATCAAGAATTCTAAACAAAACGTGAAGACATACAGACACGCTATACACTCAGACACCGATCTAGGTTAACGTACCAAGTTCCCGACTAAAAATGCACTCTACAAGTCCCTATGTTATGTCTACTAAAATATATAATAAACTACCCAAATTAATAAAAGAAGAAGAAAAAATTAACATATTCCTAAAAAAACTTAAACTATTCCTATTAAATAAATGTTACTACTCGATAAATGAGTACCTAAATGAGAGACTTTTAAAATCTTAATATATAATGAGTAGGTATACATAATAATAATAATACCTATAGCGGTATTCATTCCACCTAATCAAAATAAAAATAACGCGCGTTACATTAGCAAAAATAATGACATAATAATTTATAATTAAATAGGTAATAATAATTATCTAAATAATGTTATTATTAAACATTATACATAATAAGAATGAATAATAAAATAATAACAAATAAAACAATAATAATTAATAATACATTTCTAATAATAATAAACTAATTGCCAATTAATCAATTATAAATACTATAATAATCAATAATATAACAATTGCTTAATTAATTATTAATATAATAATTGGATAATTAATAATAAAATAATTTTATAGTTACATATTTAATAAGCAGATACAATCAACATAATAGCCAAACAAAAGCCCTCTTCCTCTCTCCTACTTTTATTTTTGCTGTGCCCGACAGGGTCCACAATGTTCAATTTTATACCTACCATCTAAGTTCACTTGTGGATGCAATAAATGTATTGAGTATTGAGTATTGAAAATAATAATTATAAGCTTCCTCTCTCCGACTAACTTATTTACTGTGCCCGACAGGGTCCATAATGATCTATATATTTAAGTTACCACCTAAGCTCACATTGTGGAATGTAATAAAGTATTGAGTATTGAAATAAAAAAAAAAGTTCAGATATACTAAAGAGCATATAAATGTAACCAAAATAAAACACCATAACGTCGTTGAGCGTGCAATTCCGAGAGAGTAACATTTTTAAATACCGCAAATTTCGACCTTATGTTAAATCAGCGAAAGTGTACTTACGCGGTATTTAAAAATGTTAGTTACGCGGAATTGCACGCTCAACGACTATATGAAATATTGGTTTTCTAACTTGTGAGAAGAGCGGCAACTTGTGGCGTCCTAATTGAATATTATTAATGCTCAATAAAAACAATTACATGAAATTACCAAATCCTACCATGATCATTTTTTGTGCTATTGCCATCCCCATCCTGTATATGATGTCTAAGATAAACTTAGGAATTGAAAAAGCCACATTGATAAGTACAGAGGCTAACACGTCAAGCTACGCCAATCTGTCTTTCTTCGATAGGTTTTCAACTTTATTACAAATGGATAAGGTTTTTAGGGGATTTTTATCCTCTATTAAAAAGGGAGGATCCTCCTACCAGACGGATGTTGTGTCTGGAAGGCTACTGCCCGACGGTTGTAGTCGGAATTTTTGTATATATGCTAATGTCGTGGAGAACTTTACTTGCGCGATCTAGGAATCGTCAGTTAGTAGTACATACCATGTACGATGAATGTCGCTACAGGTTTATGTTTAATTGAAAACTTGATGTTGCTGGTGTCTGTACTAATATGATTTTTTCAACGCATATGTCAAACTCGTAACCTTATGCATGAAAGGCGGACGCCTTAACCACGGGCATAACACTGTGGATTAAACATTACTAAAAAAATACTATAACATTGCCGTCATGCTCAACATTGCCTACATTCTTAAAACTTAAATTATTGCCGCTGAGAAATGTTTTTGCTGTCTATGTATGTATATTAGATACTAAAAGCAAGTCGGCTATCTACTTATTTGGCAAAAAAATATTTCTCAGTGACAATCATTTATTTTTTTAGAATGTAGGCAATGTTGAGCATGACGGCCATGTTACAGCATTTTACGGTATTCCTTTCAATGAATGGTGATGTAAAATATGTCTTGCGGCTTACGGCTTTGGAAACTATTTCTCACAAATTACTCGTCAGGCTACCTATGGCTTTATTATAATGTCTCTTTTCCTTATTATCAGGTAATGGCACACTAATCGGCGCAAGCGCAAACGTGGTATGCGCCGGAGTTGCAGAACAACATGGCTACCGGTTCACTTTTGTACAATTCTTGAAGATCGGTTTCCCAATCATGATAGGAAATCTTATAGTGGCATCTCTGTATCTGCTATTTTGTCACTGTGTCCTTGAGTTACATTGATTGTTTTTGTGAATATTCAGAAATTAATTTAGTACCTAAAACTTTTCTCTATTTAAATTAAACTGAAATAAAATCCTTTATTAATGTGCAATAAAATGTACGACTTGAAAAGAGATTTCTAATATTTTTGATAAGATTGTTAAATAGTTTTCTAATCACGCCCCTGGTTCTGAATTCAAATATTTTTGCTATTGACACATTTGTTCGCAAACAGCATGAATGTGTGTTAGTGTAAGAAGTTTTAAAGAAAGAATGCTGAAATAAAAAGCTGATAAATAACTCGATTGCAGTATTGGAAAAAGATAGAAAATCCTGCTAAATGGAAAATTCACACTCAACGTGCTTAAAAGTGCGAACAGATTAAGAAACATGTTGTATAACTTGTGTGTAACACGTCCACATTATGTAACATTGTTTTTCAACATTGCAACATATAACAATACTGTACACATTAGAAATAAAATGTTATATCACTGACATTTGCCGTTCTGCAGTGCTGTTCACTATTGCATAAATTATATAACATTGTTGAAAATATTAATAACATGTTAAATAACATTCATCCTCCATATTACTGAAACATGTTACATTACAACGTTTTATAACGTCATGTAATGTTAAATAATATGTACACCCCTTAAGGAGACTGAGACCGTGCTCCATACGTAAGTAGTCTAATTATAATAATAATAATAATAATAATAATTCATTTATTTCAGGCTGCATAGGCCCATAGATAAATACCTTAACCTAAACATACATATTTTATAATTTCAACCTTGTGTTAATAGAAACGACTTAAGACTATGTGATTATATTATGGTCAGTCAGTTTACTCCACGGAAGATATCTATGGTTTACTCTGACGAGATTTTGAGTTAGATAATTATTAAATGTATTTAACGAGACACTGGTCCCAATTCTGTTGTGCACGAGATAAACTTATTTTACATTGTACTCAGTCTGAACACCGACAAGACTTTACTTCGACGGTATTTTGCACCGACAGGACTCTTCGCCGACAGGACACTTCGCCGACAGGGCTTATCAGTGAAGAAGTCAGGTCCCCTGTACCTATTGTTGGTAAATCATTTGGTTTAGGTTAGAACTGTGACCAATTAAGCGCGAAGGCGAAAGAGCGCAGCGAGCTTGCCGCGGTAGCGGCCGCCCAGCGCCAGATCCCCTATACTGTTGGTAAATCATTTGGGCTAAGTTGGGTTAGAACTGTGACCAGCGCAAGAAAATATTTTTATTCAAAGGTTCGTTGTCGTATTTATGTTCTGCACCTACCCGACTTCATCGCTGATGAGCCCTGTCGGCGAAGAACACTGTCGGGGAAGAGTCCCGTCGAAGTAAAGTCTTGTCGGTGTTCAGTCTGTCGGCATTTAGTTGTAAACTCCTTATTTTAAGCTATTTATACCTCTTTCTCTAAAATAAAACAAGAAAGAAACAGATATTAAAAGAGCTGTCAATTTAAGTTGATCTTAAATGTACATACAAAACAGTTGTCATTTAAGAACGTATTGATTAAAAACACGGCGATGTTCAAGAAAAAACTAATTTGACATCTTTCTTATTTGTCGCTGTCCTGTTCTTTAGCTGCCTGGCAGTAAGAGATGCCAATTGTCTAATGTTAGTTTAGTTTGTAATCAAGGAAATTGGCGCCATTGACTAACTATGTCTAGATATTAATGCCCTTATCCTATCTACACCATATGTCAACTAATTTAATAACATAATCCCCAAAACATATCTAGACTACCTTTGTATTGTGCGCGCTGTGGGGAAAGTTTTTACAAGTTAAGGTGAATGCGCTCGGGTAGCTCACGCAATTCACTTTTCCTAACGTTTTTTGCATTTGTAGATCAACATCAGGTTGTATGGTAATAATATATAAATAAATGTGACATACACACATTTGTAGTTATTAAAATCATCGAGTTTTGCCTGCTGCTGGGTAGGTACTCCTCTGACGCACGCCGTGCACACATTTAACGATTTATTTTCCTGTTCTCTGAAAGAGGTCACAAAACTGACACGAAATATATTATTACTGTTGTAAATAATATTATTCAAAACCACGCTACTGATTTGGGGTAACCTGTAACGATAGTCGAGTTGTTAAAAAAAAAGAAAAATCTTAACTCTCTAAGTTACAATTACCCGTAAATGTGTATATTTAATGAAAACATGACGTTTGCAGGTTAATGGTACCTAATGATTATAATTCTGTAAATCATCATGTCAACCTTAATACGCCCACTGCTGGGCATCTCCCCCAAGGGCGGGTTCAGCCGTAATTGGTATGCTTGGCCGATGCATGTTGGCGATCGCTTAAGGTGTTAAGGTACTCAGAAGGACGCCGCTGCCCATCCTCTGGTCAATATTCCTCTGTCACCTACTATGACACCCACTGGTAGAAATGGGGTGGTGCTATTCGCGGCCGGCACCACACGGCTATTCTATATACACATATTTAAGATTTGTTGCTGTTGCGTATGTTTTTGTGTTCATACATTCTGATAATAAGCTGCAAATTGCAAAACACATTAGAAATGTTGACTTTCATCGGCAACCTTAGCGCATCCCTCATAAGAAACGCTTAAATGACAGCAATATTTGTCTTAGCAGACGTTAATCATCAACAATCAACTTAACGATTAGCAACGTTTATAAGGTGGTAACTATTAATAAAAATGCGAAACTAATTCTGTCTGTCTGTCCTTTTGTCCTATCCTCATCACGGCAAAATAACTAAACAGATCTTAAGAAAATTTGACATAATATAAAGAATCATGGCAGGATTTGTAAAAAAAAGTAAAGATGATTAGAGAAGTTGAAATTGTAATACTTATACTCTTGGGTACCTAAAGAGTATCTTCAGGCTTTTAAAATATTTTTAAAACCCCGCAATAAAATTGGATGTTAAAAGTGAATAGTTTAACGAAAAGCTAATTATTTCAGAACGAAACGGCAGCTGATAATAACAATGACACTGACAGCCGTTTTATGGGAAATAATGATTAATCAATGTACTTTTACAAGTCCGCCATTGTAAACAACGATTCACATCACTTGTCTGCCAATTTGATATATGCGTTAATGTCACTTGTCACCTTCTTTTTTTTATAAACACAAAATGGGCGACGAGATGAAACGAAAAACTGTTATTTTCATTTTAAAATATTTTAATTATGCGGGGTTTTAAAAATATGGTAAGTATATCAATCTACTCCTGGTAATGCATTTACCACATTGGAAAAAATTTAAACGTTCTAAACGAATCTTTTTTTTTCGTACACATGAATGTATGCATCTCGCCATGATTCTTTGAGAGCACAACACAAACTTGAATTCATTTTTTAAATTTAATATTCATACTACAACTTGTAGTTTCAACATTTTCAAAATGTCGCTTAGTTATTTTATTATTATTTTTTCTTATAATAGACGCGCTGTTTTGAATCATACGTACATACGTTGCGTATGATTCAAAACAGCGCGTCTATTAAAAGAAAAATTAATAATAAAATAACTAAGTGACATTTCGAAAATGTTGAAACTACAAATTGTAGTATGAATATTAAAGAAATAAAATATTAGTGAAAAAAAAAATACAGTTTACTATCAAAACTCAACTATATACGAGATTTTTTAAAGATTTTACAGCTTTTAAAGTACAACTTTACGTATTTTTGTTTATTAAATTAAACAGTATTTTTCTTTTATTACATATTATTTATTATGGTAAAAGTATTGATACTTTTACCATAATTACCATAAAAAAATATGTAATAAAAGAAAAATACTGTTTCGTCAACATTCGTCACTGTTAAAGTGATATAATCAATATATCACTTTAACAGTGACGTATGTTTTGAATTATTTTGCGAAAATCGATATGTCAGCAGGCGAAGTCGCGGGCAAAAGCTCGTTTCCCGTCAAAGACAATAATAGTTTTTTTTAATAGTTTTCCACTTAATAAAATATAGGTAATTATGATGTAAAATGAGAGTAACCAGTGGTATAAAAATAAGGGTACAAAAGAATAAATTGTGATCACGAATAAGAATATCTGTAAATTATTGATCATAATTAAACAATTTGTATTAAAATATGTAATTGTATTTTTTGTTGTATTTATTTCTGTTTCTCTCTTTTAACGTATTTTTAAAAGTGAATGAAGAAGATGGCGGATGGATAGAGGAAGAAATGGATGAAGGGACCTTTGCCAACAGTGGGACAGTACGGTCTAAGAAGAATTAATTTTTTTTTTTCAACATGTGCTCCGTCCTCAGCGAGGTGTTAAGAGCGTGTATTCGATTCGTGATGAAAACTTCATGCGTTCGCGTTTTGCCCAGAGCAATATCATAATGATGTGAGCAGATTATTTAAAGACAATTACAGATTCAGAAAGATAAAGTCTTGCTTTATGGAACTACAGAGTAAAAGTATAATTTTTAATAGTGGTTTTTGAAAGCAAAGACAATACTATCATAGCGTTTTACGAAATTAGACGTCAGAGTTAACTCTCAGGACGAATACGACCATTACAGTTTGCCAAAATATTACGTTTCATGCGTTTTTCTCGTTTCATCTTATTATACTGTACCTATGTTTTACAAATAAATAATTCTTAAAAATCAAAATAATATTGTTTACAATTCCAAGGACAAGGCAGGGAGCTCAAAGGGCTTCAAAAAACTCGTCCACATCGCTGTCAACGGGACACGTGCCCAACAGGCTGGCAGCATCGCCACGTTGTAAGGCAATGCTGATTCTTTGACCCAAGAATAGACCAGCTTTCGGGTCACGTGAAGAGTCGAGCAGTCGCTTGGCGATGTCACGAAAAACAATATGAGCACTCAGACCCCATACCTAATAAGTTTGATTTATTTTATTTAACATGTCATATCATACCATTCTGACTTACCTACTTACACTGGTTACCTATCATAAGGTTGAAAAATATTTGACCGAATTTCATTTCACCTCAAACTTTTCAACTTTTTTCGTTTCGTATTTTTTTACTTCAACTCCACTCCACTCCGTGTGCGTTACCCCAGCAAAATAATGTCGAAAATAGTAATTTAAATGTTACGGGCAATTAGTTGTCCAGCTTCTGTAATTGTTGCGCACATTTTTAAATTTGTTGCACATATAGATTTTGACTTATTCCACAAAAACATTTCCTGCTGGGGTAACGTTACCGCAGCCAGACATTTTCTTTTATAATGGGAATATTGAAATAAATATTAGCCATATAATTAGTAGTCTAGACGAGGTAAATGTTGCAACTTATTTTGTATTTGTTCTTCCTTCGACTGCGATGTTATTCAAGATTTTGCTGGAGTAACGTTTGTGGTTTTGCTGGATCTCTGAAACGGATAAGCAGATTCTTATCATCTTTTTTACATGATTTCTTAAGAATTAGTTTGAATTAGTTCGGTAATAAAAAAACAAAATTAATGCACCATTCAAAGGTTATTTAATTAAATATAAAAACACTTCAATAGGTCCTAACACTTTGAATAAGAGCTCGAAAGACTTACTTTAAACGTTGTTTTGTAGCTTGTATCTGTCTTCAAATGTATGTGAAGTTTCATTAGTACCCTGTTAGTAATAAACAAATTATGATGAAATTCAGTTCTCCACTTTGACGGTCATAATGCGCGCTTAGTTATTTGGCCTCCGATAACCCTGTATGTGAATATATAAACTAAATGATATATCAATAATTAGTTACTTAGTTCAGTTATATTCCTGTAAAAGTTCAGCGCAGTACATATAATAATTAACGAGATAATAAAATAAAAGCCATTAGGAAGCGCAACACCGTGATAACCCGACCATATTAAGGTGGTTACAAAAAAGCGACCGCGCAGTACATTATGCTACCTTCTTAAATATGTAGGATAGGTTTACAAGTTTAGTTTAATATAACATCACAATGTAAGTAGTAAATTGCTTACAGTAAGCCCCACTGTTTTATAGTCTAATTTCAAATATCACAATAGTTTTTCCTAGCTAAATACGGATAGTTGTATTCTAAAAATGACTTAAATTATTTCAAAATCACATCGAATATTGAACAGTGTACGCGTCTGTACCGAACTTGTAAGGTGTATTATACTAAACATTTTAGAAGGTAGCATAATGTACTGCGCGGTCGCTTTTTTGTAACCACCTTAATATAGTCGGGTTATCACGGTGTTGCGCTTCCTAATGGCTTTTATTTTATTATCTCGTTAATTATTGTATGTACTACGCTGAAATTTTACAGGAATATAACTGAACTAAGTAACTAATTATTGATATATCATTTAGTTTATATATTCACATACAGGGTTATCGGAGGCCAAATAACTAAGCGCGCATTATGACCGTCAAAGTGGAGAACTGAATTTCATCATAATTTGTTTATTACTAACAGGATACTAATAAAACTTCACATACATTTGAAGACGTATACAAGCTACAAAACAACGTTTAAAGTAAGTCTTTCGAGCTCTTATTCAAAGTGTTAGGACCTATTGAAGTGTTTTTATATTTAATTAATTAACCTTTGAATGGTGCATTAATTTTGTTTTTTTATTACCCAACTAATTCAAACTAATTCTTAAGAAGTCATGTAAAAAAGATGATAAGAATCTGCTTATCCGTTTCAGAGATCCAGCAAAACCACAAACGTTACACCAGCAAAATGTTGGATTACATCGCAGTCGAAGGAAGAACAAATACAAAATAAGTTGCAACATTTACCTCGTCTAGACTACTAATTATATGGCTAATATTTATTTCAATATTCCCATTATAAAAGAAAATGTCTGGCTGCGGTAACGTTACCCCAGCAGGAAATGTTTTTGTGGAAAAACTCAAAATCAATATGTGCAACAAATTTAAAATTGTGCGCAACAATTACAGAAGCTGGAGAACTAATTGCCTGTAACATTTAAATTACTATTTTCGACATTATTTTGCTGGGGTAACGCACACCTCCACTCCACTCTGCCACTGTATCAGTTGACCTATTATCAATTCGCTTTTTTTCGTTGCTCCGACGTTTCATTTGGTCGACAAAACATTTTAACGAAGTTACACTTAGTCGAAATAACATTTGTTCGAACATTCGTTATACCTCTGTTTTAATTACCATATTTCACCAAACGTCTAGAAGTAAATATGTCTGATATTGAGTCAATGATAACCGGTACTCCACCAGAAAAAAAATACGTCGTTAAAGAAAAGAAAAATCAAAAACTTTTGAAAATTAAAGACAATTTGAGTGAAATTAAATATTTGAAAGAGCTTTCAAAACTAATGTATGTATTACACTAGCGTTATAGAGAACTAATTTCAGATTAGTTTCCTACTTGTTTCATTAATTATTTAAATGTAATGGCACTTAATAGAACAGGCGGTCGCAGTAAGAAGCTCGCAAATAAAAATTCTTGCTTCAAGCATACAGCATGCAAGCAGGCATGCAGCATGCAAGCAGGAATGTAGCATGCAAGCAGGCATGCAGCATGCAAACAAGCATACAGCATGCAAGCAAGCATGCAGCGTGCAAACGAGCATGAAACATGCAAGCAAGCATGCAACATGCACAAGTATTGTTTCTGTCACGGCTCCGGCGCTGCGGGGTCTAGGCGGCCCCACGCGAGCTTATCGTTCGCTTAAGCGTTTTAACGCTCACCACCTCAGCTTCGCTCAAACCGCCTGCTCCTCAGCTTGCGGGCCGCCCCACTCCTCCGCGCCTACGCGTTCTTATATTACACTCTAGGTGTAGGGCAGACAGGACTGCGTGAAGTCGGTTTTGCAGCGATTCGTTTCTGTCACTAAATTTTGTAACATATTGACTTTTTATGACACTATTTTAATTTAATGTTGAAAATGCTACCAAGTAACCGGCTATATATTTGTAATCAAATAATATTCCGTAAAATGTTGTTGAAAATATGGCAAATAAATCATTTGGCAAATGAAAATAGTTCAAAAGAGACTTCGGTCAATAGGAAAAAAGTTATTTTGTAAATCGGAGAAACATAGTTCGGTAAAATAATACCTATGGCACATGATACTTCGATGATCTAAAAATATGTCAAATAATGCATAATTATAGCAAAAAAGACGTCGGTCAATAGTTTTCGGTAAAGTGAAATTCGGACAAAAATAATTCGGAAAAGTGATCGGTTCCCATCATCAAAGTTAACTTCCAACCTCGACACTATTACTCTGGTGTTACACAGGGAAGCATTCTAGGTCCACTGTTATTTCTCGTGTATGTCAACGATCTTCCTCAAGCAGTCGAACAAGATTGTGTCCTATTTGCTGATGATACTATGGTAATTCTAGATTGTGAAAACGATATAACATACGAATCAGATATAAATAAAACCTTGAACAATATTTTAATACGGCTAGATAATAATACTCTAAAAAATAATGTAGACAAAACGAAAATATTACATTTCCAAACCCGTAACAGTAAAAATCTCCAACTTAAAATATCCTATAAAATCAATTAGTTGAACAACTACACAATACAACATTTCTTGGAATAACTCTTGATGAACATTTTACATGGAAAGTTCATGTTGACGAATTGTGCATAAAAATTTATAATATTTGGGCCATACTGTTACGGAGGCTCTTAAAGATGACTCAGACATGGAAAGGGAGCGCAGAGCTGTAAGGGGAAACATGCTGGCTCGCAGGTTTGTTGTTTGTTCAGTTCCGGTTAAAATAACACTTTTTAAGGCATTTTGTCAAACATTTTACACCAGCAGCCTGTGGGCTAACCATACCCAAAAAAAACAGACAACGCCCTGCGTATTCAATACAATAATGCCTTCAAGGCGCTGTTGAGGCTTCCTCTTCACTGTAGTGCGTCAGGGATGTTCGCTGATGCGCACACTGACGATTATTTCGCAATCCTGCGCAAGAATACGGAGGGTTAGAGGAAGCAACAATAGCATTCTGAAGGTATTTGCAGAAAGGTTAAAAGGGCCTACAACGGATAGGTTTATCAAGCTACATGTCAGACAGGGAGCTTGATAAATCTTTCTCTTTGCTTGTGTTTCTTTGTGTTAATACTAACATAGTTTTTAAGTTTTGTAATACTAACATGCTATGGGTCTACGATGCCTAAAAATAAAAGACTTTTTTATTGCTTTAAAAAAATTGAAAGTCAAGACATCTAAACGAGAGTAATAATGGTTTATCATGCCTAAATCTGTTCTATTATCCGGTATGGTATCATATTCTGGGGAAATTCGTCAGAATAACATGGGTTCGTCTGAATCATGTAGACCAGTGTATAAATCACATAAGCTTCTTACGGATCCATGCATCTATAAGTATATTAATTCTTGAAACCGCAAAATTTGTTAAAATGAACTCCTTACTTTTTTACGCCAAAAATAACTTAACAAATGAAAAGCTACTCAGTATTCATTAAATTTACCTGTACCTCGGATATAACTATTCAGACGCAATTGCGTATAATTATATGGCACCACTTTTATCAATTTATTACCTATACCCTTTTCACAATAAGATTAGACATAAAGACAAACCTTTTTACAGTCTCTTCAACCGATTTTGACTTCTATTCCGTAGGCTTAAGGATGACATTAGAGGCAAAAAAGTAATTACAATAACAACTGTTTACTGCAGTTGCCATTTGTCATGCTACCAACGCAATAGAAGTCAAAATCGGTTGAACGGACTGTAAAAAAGGTTTGAGTAAATGTCTAATCTTATTGTGAACCGGGTATAGTTGGTTATCACAACTACCTTACAAAAAATTCTATTCGGTTTTCAAAAAATGACTGATATCTCATAGTTTCAACTCAGTTGGTGAATTTCTCAATAAAAAATCGTCTCAGAAATGCATTCTAATTAATTATGTAACTTTGTTGCTACCTACTTCTTTGACTATCTTATATATAAAAATCTTCTGTGCGTGTGTATGAAAGTGAACTCCTCCTAAACGGCTAAATCGATGCGCTGGTGGCGCTATAGTTAGGTGGCAGGACAACGTCTGGAAGGCCCGCTCGCTAGTAATATGTATAATGAATGTGTGTGTGCTCAATATAAAATGTAGGTATCCTATATAGAATTTTTAACTTTGTAAGTACACATTTTGTATACTTTTTATTTGTTTAGATTTGCATGCCAACACCAAATGGCAAAATGTATCTTTGCACTTTATATTTTTATGTACCATCTCTGTACCTACCACATTTCATGCAAATAATAGTTATTTGTTATACAAGAGTGTAAAGTTGCTTTTTAATCGCTTGCTCAATTTTGATGACCGAGCAAGCGAGGGAATGAAATGAGCACGAGGTGAAAAATCTTTTCACTCGAGTGCAACACATAACTTTTCATCCCACCTCAGCGAAGAAATGACTAAACGCAAAAAAAAAAACAGTTACAATAACAAGATTTTTATTTTATTTTTATTTTATTTATTAAGGAAAACAAACAATTACACACTGTACATGGTTAACAATAGCTTACAATCTAGGTTTATCAGTGCGTAACTAACTACGTTATCCACATGTTACATATTCGAATAAAAATTTGGAAGAGCACGAGTACAATATTACTAATTAATCATACAAAATAATAATTCTTACTGTAATACTAAAATGTATACATAATAATATGAGGATATGGTTAATCAACTGTTTTCTCGATAATTTTAAGTAGCTCAACGCGAATTTTGTTAGCTGACAAAGAAAATAAATCTAATTCTGAAAAAAGAGTATTATAATTTTTTGCTAAACGTCTTAGAGGCGCGCGGACACCCGCCTTGGTGCGACATGAGGACACTGCAAATAGCGGGCGTCCACGCACTCCACGCCGCACTACAGTTCTAGGTACTATATAGCACAGTTTGTTTGTTAACTCTGAACAATCATATTTGTTATTACACAGATCCTAAAGAAACTTTGTTCCCAAGAAAATGCGTCTATTACTTAAAGTAGTTGGTTTATAATATTTCAATAAATTAACGTAGGATGTTTTATTTCGGAAGCAACGATAATGTGTGGCTTTGAGGAATTTATGTTGAACGATTTCAAGATTATCTATGTATTTTTTGTACAAGGGGTTCCATACCATTACAGCATATTCTAACTGGGATCTAACCAAAGATTTATATAAATGAATATACGTGCGAGTGCGTTTAAAATCGGTCATGCATCTCATCACAAAACCATACATGCGAAACGCGTTACTAATAATTTTATCTATGTGTTGATCCAGGTGAAGTTTACTATCCAGAAGTACCCCAAGGTCCCTGATTACAGTGACTCTATGCAATGAGGTATTATTTAGGTTGTATGTGTGAGTTATAATATTTTTATTTTTGGTGAATGTTATAGATGAGCACTTTAGTATGTTTAACTTTAACTTATTTTCAATACAATATGCCGAGAATCTATCTAAATCGTCTTGGAATAGAGTACAATCAGTTTGGTTTTGAATATTTCTAAAAATTTTGAGGTCATCGGCATATAGTAGAAATTTTGAATATCTGAAACATTGATTCAGGTCATTAATAAAAAGAATAAATAGGAGAGGGCCTAAAATTGAACCTTGGGGTACCCCGGATGTGACATGTATGGATGATGATTCAAAGCCTTTGATGACTACTTTCTGAGTTCTATTAGTGACGTATGATGCAAACCAGCGTAATAAATCACCACGTATACCATTGAAAGCTATTTTTGTCAGAAGCAGTTCGTGATCCACCTTGTCAAAAGCTTTTTGGAAATCTGTGTAAACAGCATCTACTTGCAATTGATGGTCCATGTTATTGAACAAAAAATCTGTGAAAATCAATAGATTTGTGACTGTGGACATTTTTTGAACAAATCCATGCTGTTGCTTAATAATCGAGTTGTGTAACATAGGATAAAGCTCATCGTGAACCAACCTTTCAAAAAGTTTTGACAATGTGGACAAAATGGAGATGGGGCGGTAGTTTTCAATATTTTGTTTTGAACCAGATTTATGAACGGGCGTTATGTTAGCATTTTTCCATATTTCAGGAAATGAACCCTCTGATATGCATTTATTGTATATGATATGTAGGGGCGTACATATAAAATCTGCAGTTTTTTTAAGATAATGCGGTGGTATACCATCCGGGCCCGGACCTTTTGTAGTATCAAGTGATTTTAATGCTTTAAGAATGTTATCATAACTGAAAGTAACGCTGTTGATAAGAGTACTATTTTCACTGTACTCTTGCGGAGGTAACCAATTATTTATATCAAAAGTAGAATATTCGTAAACAGAATGAAAGAATTCTGAGAATAAATTACAAATCTCAGTGGGATTACTCGAAATACGATTTTTATAAGACATTGTTGAAGGTATACTAGTATCTGTTTTTCGATTAGAGATGTAACTCCATAAGTATTTAACATTTTTAATAATATTTTCTTCGACCGATTCAATATACTTATTATAACAGATTTTACACTCTACTTGAAATCTTTGCCTTAAGATGGAAAATTGTTCATAGTCTGAAATGTTACCATATACCTTCCATTTTATCCAAGCTCTGTTCTTGTTTTTAAAAATACGTGTTAGAGACCTGGAGAACCAAACGGGGAATTTTGACGAGCGCATGGATGCTTTAGGTGTATGGTCTTTTATAGTTCGGTAAATAATATCATAGAAAATATTTACAGCATCGTCAGCAGACATGTGGTTTAGAGCACCGGCCCAATTTATTTTACTCAAGTCCTGGTTAATTAATTCGTAGTCAGCTTTATGAAAATTATATTTGGATATTTTCGCACGTCTAAATGTTAATTCAGATTTATAACAAAATGTAGTACAAAAAGGGGGGTGATAATTATCTATTGGTAGTAATATGGAAGATGGCGGATATACATGGCAATCATTATTAGTAATTATTAAATCTAGAATACGTCCTTTAACATTTTTCAAGTTATTAAATTGGAAAGCATTGAGAACTGACATAAAATTATCTAAATGCCTACAAATAGACGAGCTGGCATTACAGTATAGTGCTTCAGATGTGTCGTTTTCACTAGGTAACCACTCAATATTGGGTAGGTTATAGTCGCCATATAAATAAAATTTAGTGGAACCTAATTTATCTAGTGTACTTTGAAGGTTTTCGAAGTGAACCAGATAGATTTCTTCAGAGGAATTTGGTGGAATGTATGTCGCACCTATGTGATATTTGTCATGACCATGACCGGGAATTTGTAGAAGTACGTGCTCAATATTGGGATTTGTACAATGCAGCACGCACACAGCATTCAGCTCTTTTCGAACAGCCACGAGAACTCCGCCACCTTCCTTTTTATTTGTAGCAGAAAGATACTTTTATTTCAGTTTAGATATTAACTACAACATTAATGATAGGTAAGTTTAACAGAATAATCTTTAAATTATAACAAATAATACTTAAGTAAAATTAAGAAAAAATTAAAATAACGTTGCTACAGTTATAGTACGGGAGGGGTACCATGCTAGGCATCCATATTTCCATACTTAATATTATAAATGCGAAAATAACGCTGTCTGTTACGCTTTCACAATGAGACGGCTGAACCGATTTTGATAAAATTTGGTATGAAGACAGCTTGAACTTGAAGTCTGGGGAAAGACAGGCTAGTTTTTAATCCGCGACTTCGTCTGCGCGATACTTAACCGACATTCACGCAGTCGAAGTCGTGGGCGAATACCTACTAATAGGTAATTTATAATTTTCTAAAATCATTATGTACTGCGTGATAATTGAATAGCTCTAGAGGAGCTCGTGGCTAAGTATAAGCCATACGTATCAATCGATCATGGCCAAGCTACGCTTACCGCGGTCAGTTCGTAGATGGGTGACCATCCACGTCATACCAAGACCCCTCCATGTCTCGGAGAACACGTAAAGCTGTTGGTCTCGGCTGTCATTCGTAAATATTTGTCAGTCGTAGGTACGACTGACAAATATCTACGAATGCATGCATTGCATGTTAACCACCCTGATCAACATTTTGACATATATCATCATCATCATCATTTCAGCCGAAAGACGTCCACTGGACTGGACATAGGCCTCCCCTAAAGGGGGGGGGGGGTTGTCATAATCGTCACGCCTGGCAAGCGGATTGGTATGGTTGTTACAAATGCACAGAGAACGCTGCTGCCCATTCTCTGGTATGTCCCTTAGACGTACGTACGTGACATATATGACGCATCAATTGATTTGGCAGGGTGTTGTGAATCACATCATGAAAATCAGGAATTTACATAAATTTTCAGCATTTATGTAAATGTTTAATATAATCGCAGCTATTTGATATTATATGTTATTGGTAAATACATTTATTTATAGCTTGCGATGGGTTATCCGCTTCAGTTCAACGCGAAATTTTATAAAATAGGTTTTATATGCCGTATTCAAAAGTCACGGATTACCTGAGCTACTGATTACTTGCTGAAAAGATCCAAAAAGATAAAATAAATATATTTTCATTAAATCTGAATTCTTATTTTTGGCATTGTACATACATAAAAGTACGATTAAATTTTGACAAAATTTACAGAAAATTGTGTTTCAACCGTCCACCTCAGTTTCTTATTACGATTCACAAGTTAATAATTATATCCCTATCGATACTAGATATTTCGATTAAAAAAATATAACATTAAAGCACCGTGGTCCGTTTCTTTGTAGGGTATAAGTTGATTTTTATGCTTTTTTAACTGTCTTTAATCTGTTTTCCCTATGCGTCGTCATCTCCACGTTGTATAATCTTTATTTCACAGCCATCAATACTAAATCACCAATCAGCCACCCAACTTCGTTCAACCCTGTCACTCGGAAGTGATTTGCAGTGGCCTGTATGGAAAGCGCTCAATAGACTGCGCACCCAGGTAGGCCGCTGGAAACACAATCTAGCAAAATGGGGCATAATAGATCCCACCGACACCCAGTGTGAGTGCGGTGATCCTGACCAGACAATGGCCCACTTATTACAGTGCCCAAAGTGCCCCTACACCTGCACCTTAGAGGACATTAAAAACGCCACTGATGCTGCGATAAATGTGGCTACCTACTGGGCCCAAGTAGTCTAGCATAAAGGAAAACCATCGATTCGAAAAGAAGAAGAATACTAAATCACAAAGTACAGTGCGGGTGCCCACCCGAGAGGGATACGCATACGGCACTGTTTCTCTTTAGTATAGACTATTACTTTATTATAGCCTAGTAGCTATTGCCCGCGACGCCAAATTTCATCAAAATGACAAAACGGCTGAACCTCAGCCGTTTTGTCGTAAAAACAGAGTGAGTTACTTTCGCATTTATAATATTAAGTATGGAAATATGGATGCCTAGCATGGTTCCCCTCCCGAGCTCGGGATCTCTTGTCACTCCGACATGGACAGGTTAAGTTACAAGGGGATAATGTGGACTAGAGTGAGCGAGCGAACGAATCTAATCAAATCAAAAACATTTTCATCCCCCCATCTCGGAAAGAGTATTTTTGCTCTTCGATATCTGAGTTCAAAAGCCGTGCAAATCCGTTAAAGGATAAAGGAAATTGAATTTAGAACATCGTGTGCACTAAGTTTGTGAACTCAAAATATCATTAAACCTATTTACTTCTACCTCCATGGTGCCGAATTTATCATACAACCTTTTTTTTTTTAATTTGTTAAAAACTCAGACTCGGAACCAGTAAGTACCTAACAAAAATTTTACACTCATGCAACGTTACTTTCAATTTTTCTTAATTATATTTGCTATTAGTTAAAATTGAAAGATTATTCTGTAAAACTTACTATCATAATGTAGTAGTTAATACCTAAACTGAAACAAATGTATCTTGTGAGTATCTTGTGTGTGTAAATGTTTTTTTTTTGCATTTAGTCGTTTCCTCGCTGAGGTGGGATGAAAAGTTACGAGTTGCACTCGGGTGAAAACATTTTTCACCTCGTGTTCATTTCATTCCGTCGCTTGCTCGGTCATCAAAATGGAGCACGCGGTTAAAAAGCAACTTTGCACTCTTGTGTACTCTTGGTACAGAGATGGTAGGTACATAAAAATATAAAGTGCAAAGAAACATTTCGCCATTTGGTGTTGGCATGCAAATCTAACCAAATAAAAAGTATACACAATGTGTTCTTACAAAGTAAAAAATTCTATATAGGATAACTACATTTTATATTGAGCACACACACATTAATTATAAATATTATATATAGTCAAGGAAGTAGGTAGCAACAAAGTCACATAATTAATTAGAATGCATTTCTGAAACGATTTTTTATTGAGAAATTCACCAACCGAGTAGAAACTATGCATCAGACATTTTTTCAGAACCGAATATTATTTTTTGTAAGGTAGTTGTGAAAACCAACTAGGTAATGAAATTTATAAAAGTCGTGCCATATATACGCAATTGCGTCTGAATAGTTCTATCCGAGGTACAGGTAAATTTAATTGTGTGTGGAATGTGATTTATGTGGAAAAAATCTGAATTGGAAAAGTCATGTGGAACACTTTTTTTTTATATTCTATATTTATTTAGAGGCTTTCACCTTACAAAGGTATGTCAGCCTCATCATACCCTAATCTAATTATCTTATTATCTACACTTATAATATTATTAATTTGTACATTATTGCGTAAGCGAAGGGGATAGTGATGCAGCAACCATTTCGTATACCAGTTTCGCTTCTCCCGCACTAATATGGAACACATAGGACAGAAACTAAATAGGTTCGTGTTTGCTTTAAAAAAGCTGAGACAAAATGTGTCTGTAGAAGCTGCTCTTGCAGCTTACCATGGTTACGTGTCATCTGTCCTAAGCTACGGACTAATTATGTGTGGTAGCTCGACCGATATCGACGGAGTTTTTAAGCTCCAAAAACGCTGCATTCGGGTATTAAATAGGGCATGGTTTTTGGATAGCTGTAAACCACTCTTTCAAAAATTCATAATTCTTCCACTGCCCTGTCTGACATGTAGCTTGATAAACCTATCCATTGTAGGCACTTCTAACCTTTCTGCAAATACCTTCAGAATGCTATTGTTGCTCCCTCTAACCCTCCGTATTCTTGCGCATGATTGCGAAATAATCGTAAGTGTGCGCATCAGCGAACATCCCTGACGCACTACAGTGAGGAGGAAGTCTCAACATCGCCCTGAAGGCATTGTTGTATTGAATGCGCAGGGTGTTGTCTGTTTTTGGGTACGGTTAGCCCACAGGTTGCTGGTGTAAAATGTTTGACAAATGCCTTAAAAAGTGTTATTTTAACCGGTACTGAACAACCAGCAAACCTGCGAGCCAGCATGTTTTCCCTTACAACCATCGCTCTGCGCTCCCTTTCCATGTCTATGTCACCTTTAAGATCCTCAGTAACAATATGGCCCAAATATTTAATCTATTTATTTTTATTAAACCGAAACGCACTTCACTAAGCAATCTTTTGTCAAATTTAGAGGATACATGGTATATAATTCGCTCCACCCTGACAACTCTGCTAGAGGAGGTAGCACAGTTATAATCAAGGACCACAATAGTCACTACGTGCAGTGTAAATATGAAGAACAAGACATTCAAGCCGTGGCAGTATCCGTTGAATTTTGTCACGTGTCCATTGCAGCCATATACTGTCCTCCACGGCACATGATAAGAATAGAGCGATTTTTACATCTCTTTGAACTATTAGGCCAGAGTTTATCCTAGGCGGTGATTTTAATGCTAAGCATACGCATTGGGGATCAAGACTTACTACAACTAAGGGAAGGCAGCTCTTAAGCGCAGTTAAAGAAACATATTCCGAAGTTATGAGCACAGGTAAACCAACGTACTGGCCCACTGACCACCAGAAAATACCTGATCTTATAGATTTTTTATATGCAAAAATATATCCACAAATTACATAGTTTTCATATGAACTCGGACCACTCATTGATTATACTAACGTTTATACCCTGTCCATTGGGTTATTGGTTTTTTGACAGCTTTTTTTTTTATATTGTTATAGGCTTGCGTTTGACCGCAACTCACCTGATCTTAAGTGATGATGCGGCCTAAGGTGGAGCACGCTTGCCTAGAATAAACCGGTTCACTCGTTCAGCTGCCTTATAATGTAATTATTCCCGATTACCTTAAGTTAACTTTAAAATGTGTTATAAAATAAATGTATAAACTGCCTAATCTTGTTGGATTATCTTATTTATGACCTCTTACAGACATTATAATACAGGTATGCGTATCAGTTTTTACAAAAAACATTAATATTGTTCACTAGTTGCAGCTGTCAAAAAACTATTAAAGCAGTGGACAGAGTGTAGTCAAAAAATTCTACTCAAAGAAAGCCACTTAACCCTGGTTAATAAGTTTACAGATTGGGAAAGTTTTGCCCTTGATCTAGATCATATTATTATCGACCTTAAGACTCCGATAAAAAAGCAAATTCAGCTTGACTCAGAAGTTAACAAATATATTGTAATAATAAATAACAATGAATATCCAACTATGTGAGTGCAACAACACACCGCAATTAAAACGTAAATATAAGGGATTTATTTATCCTAAGGAAATTGTGAATCTTTCTGAGAAAAGGAAACAAAGGAAGCAGTGGCAGCAAACAAGGTGCCCACGAGATAAAACATCACTAAATAAGCTAACAAAACGATTAAAAAGAAAAAATCTACAATTTGAAGATGAATCTCTAAATACCAACCTCTTGCAGCTAACCAATGACAAATCAACGGATTACTCCTTCTGAAAAGCGACAAGATATCTTAAAAGGCCGATAATAGAAATACCGCCCATCAGAGATATGTACGGAAAATGGGCCATAAGCAATGATTAAAAAGCGGTGAGGTTTACTCAACACTTAAAAGAAACTTTTTAACCGAATAAAAGCTCAATAGAAGTACTTGAGAGTAGACATGTATCACAAAATCAAGCAATCAAGCATGTGACTCCGAAAGAAGTAATGAGAGAAATTTAAAGTACCTAACATTAGCTCGAAAAAGTCTCCGGGTGACGACCTCATTACAGGTGAAATTCTAAAACACCTCCCGCGCAAAGCCATAGTAAAGCTGGCCAAGCTTATCAATGCTGCATTTATCTTGAAACATGTACCTGTTGAAACATGTCATGGAAGGTTGCTGAAGTCACTTACTGCTATGACCACCTGTTTCGTACGAACACTACGTGGACGGCCTGATCGTTTTCTGTCACAAACAGAGGAGGTCTTATTGTACCTGGTGTCCCCTTGTTTCGCAGACAGAAATTTCATAGAATTTCGTTTCCCAGAAAATGTTTCATATAATATTTGGTTCTCTTATTTTTATTTCGACTATTATTGTTTCAAAGACTTCAATGAAAAATATTTCTCAGAAACACAATTCAATTAATTTTTAATCACATTTTTTTGTTTAACAAACTTATCAAACAGTAGAATTATTTTTTAACGAATATGTACATAAATAGACAGTAACAAAAATGATGTCTTAAAAAGTCAATATGTTGTGCTACAAAAGTTAAAGAAACGAATCGCTGTGAAACCGACTCCAAGTAGTCTTGTCTGCCCTACAACTAGAGAGTAATTTAAAACTGCGTAGGCGTGGAGGGGCGAGGCGGCCCGCGAGCTGAGGAGCAGGTGGTTTTAACGCACGCCGCCGTGGCTGAGGCTGGCCGGCCAAGCCGGCCAGTAAGCCGAAGCTGCGGTGGTAAGCGTGAATACCATCTGCGACGATAATTTTGCGTAGGACCGCCGGAGCCGCATTGCATTGCATTGCATTGGCATTGCATTGCATGCTGCATGCTTGTTTGCACGCACGTGCAGTAGGTTTGGTTAGAACTGAGACTCTAAAAGTTAAGTTGCAAAAACAGCAGAATACCTTAAAATTATTTCATCAAAATATTCAAGGTATTTCTTCCAAATTATTAGAAATTGAACTGTTTTTAGAAAAAACCATGTTTGACATTGTTTGTTTTACTGAACATTGGTTAAAAGATTACCTGATGCTAATTAATTATGAAAACTATAGTGTAGGCAGTTGTTTTAATCGTGACGCTATGTCCCGTGGAGGGTCATTAATCTTAATAAAAAATTGTTTGAAATATAAACAACGGAATGACATTGTTAGCCTATCGGTTGAACATTGCATTGAACTATCCTGTGTCGAGCTGGATAAGCATATTATAGTGTGCGTGTACAGACCCCCAATTTTCCTAAACTATTCTTTATTTGAGTCGGTAATGGAAGATGTCCTAGCGAAACTTGCAACTTGTAGCAAATCTGCAATTATTTGTGGTGATTTTAATATTAATATCTTAGAAGATAATTTGAATAGTTGTCGATTATTAAACCTTTTTAAATCATTTAATTTGTCGAACGTTTTTATGGAACCTACTAGAGTAACTCCAACGACTGCTACCTGTATCGATAATATTTTTTGTGATTGTGATTATTTAGATAAAGCCATTGTTAATAATCTGCCATCGGATCATAGCGGTCAAACGGTAACTTATATGTTTAAAATGCCTTTAACAAAAGTGCAAATAAAATTTAGACCAACAACAACTGGTAAATTAAATAGATTCAATGTTACCCTAAATGATAAGTTAAGTACTCTAGACCATAATAATAACGATGCAAATAAATTGTATGATGATTTCTTTTTTGTAGTGCAGTCTGAATTCGATAATAATTTTGAAAAAAAGGCAAAACATATTAGCCCTAAGTTTGTATTTAGTGACTGGGCAACTAGAGGTATTAGAAAAAGTAGGGAAAGACTGTTTGAGCTTTATGGCCTTAAGCCTTATATTAACACGGATACTTTCAACAAGTATGTTGCTACTTATTCTAAAACTTTTAGCAATATTTGCAGGGTAGCGAAGGCCCTATACATTAGCAACAAAATCAAATCGGCAGACGATAAAATAAAGACAGTTTGGAAAGTTATTAATAACGAGACTGGCAGGAAAAAAGTTCGTAACACTGAGTATACATTAGAGACACCACGTGGTCCCCTAAGCTCTAACATAGAAGTAGCGCGTGAATTTGTGATTTTCTTTACCAACATACCAATTAAAACCACGGAAGCTTTAAATTCTTCACCTGGCATTTCAATTGCCTTTTTAAAAGCAAACGTACCAGGCTGCCCGGTAGAATTTCAATTTAAACATATTAACCCCGTGACAGTTTTAAAAGCTTTTCGGCAAATTAAGATAAAATTTACTGAGGATCTGTGGGGTATGTCTATTAAAGTTTGTACGTCTATAATTGAGACAATAGCGCCCTATTTGGCTTAAATATTTAATATGTGCGTAGACCAAGGAGTTTTCCCGGATCTAATGAAGTTTAGTAAGGTTATACCTCTTTTCAAATCCGGTGACAGTAAAGACACTAATAATTATAGACCCGTGTCCGTGCTGCCGGCTTTCAGCAAGGTTTTTGAAAGGATTATGCTTAATCATATGCTTAATCATTTTAACACTAATGGCATTTTACACGATCAACAGTATGGTTTCACCAAAGGACGTTGTACGACTGACGCTGGTGTCACTTTATTAAAACACATATTTACTGCGTGGGAAGAGGCGCAAGATGCCATAGGATTTTTTTGTGACCTCTCCAAGGCATTTGATTGCGTAAATCATGACACACTACTTTTGAAACTTGAGCATTACGGACTAGGTAAACTTGCGCTTAGCTTAGTAAAATCTTATTTGATTAATAGGCAGCAGCAAGTCTAAATAAATGGGGTGAATTTACATGGTTTAAAGGTAGAAATGGGGGTTCCACAAGGCTCAATTTTGGGTCCTTTCCTCTTTTTAGTGTATATTAATGATCTTCTTCATCTGTTGAAAAACCAACCACAAATGGTGTTATTTGCTGATGACACTTCTATAATATTTAAGATAGACAGACGAGCCCAGAACCTAGACCACGTAAATAGCGCCTTACTGCAAGTCCAAAATTGGTTCACGGCGAATAATTTAGTATTGAATGAAAAAAAAACGAAGTGCATCAGATTTTCTTTACCAAATGTCAAAAGTAATGACTGTGACATAGTATTGAATAATGAGAAGCTGGAATTCGTTGATAAAACTGTTTTCCTGGGGATCACGCTCGACTCAAGGCTACAATGGGGTCCTCAATTAACATCTCTCGCTGGACGGCTAAGCTCGGCAGCATATGCTGTCAGAAAAATCCGGCAATTTACTGATGTGGATACCGCGAGACTGGTCTACTTTAGTTATTTTCATAGTATAATGTCTTACGGTATTTTACTGTGGGGACGAGCTGCAGACATCGAGTCTATTTTAATTCTGCAGAAAAGAGCCATCAGAGCCATTTATAATCTCCGTATGCGCGATTCTCTAAGGGAACTGTTTAAGGAAATTAACATAATGACGGTACCTTGTCAATACATCTATGAAAACATAATGTACGCTAGAAAAAATCTACATCTTTTTAGTAAAAGGGGAGACATGATTATAACACTAGAAATAGGGACCAACTAGTTCAACCGAGTTTCAGACTGGCTAAAGTAGATACTTCTTTCATGGGGTACTGTTTAAAATGTTACAATAAAATACCTCCCCACATTGTTCAACTAAATGAGACAAAATTTAAGTCTTATATAAAACGCACATTATGCAGCCGAGCATATTATTCATTGGGTGAATACATCACTGATAAAAATGCTTGGCTGATTGCTGGTCTAGCTCCACAGCCATAAGGGTTCATAGATTCATTGATTAGCATATTTAATTATTTTTGGAGCTGCTGAAGATATAGATCTACATTATCTTTGCATTGTATAAACTCAATGTGTTAGGATTATATAATTTTTCATAGCACATACATGTGAGCACTATGTTATTTAAAGCTACCATTTACGAGGTATGTCTTTCATAGACTTGAATGTGCCCTGGCGGTTGGGAGTATGTCATGCTCACTGGAATGTCTCGCTGACGGTGGCGCGCGTGTTGGATCATTCCGTTCCCTTCAAAATGGTTGAGTCAAATGATGCCGATCCGTGCGTCATGTTCGTGAACGGGCGCCGTTAGTTAGGACTGTTCATCTCTTAGCTGCCTCGGTTATTCTAATTTTATTTTGAATTGTTTATTATGATTATATTTTTATCTAAATCTCTTTTAACGTTGTAACATTGTACCCTAGATTCAATATGAATGATATAACCGAAATTTGTAACATATTATTGATTTTAAAAGAGTGTTGTTCATGGAGTTTCTTGCTCGTTCTTCTACATAGAAACCTACTGTTTGGAACGAGCAACTAGCTTTAATTTTCTGACTGACTGACTCTGACAATTCAAAAGTACGTGTAAATGGTTTATTTGAAATAAATGATTTTGAGTTTGAGTTTGAGTTCCTATTCTTGGGAATAAGTTTTATATTAAATAAAAAATATAAGGATAAAGAATATTTGATTTGTTATTCTATGATATGATTATTCTAACAATAAACTTTATATGAAACAAAAATCAAAGATTTAAAAATCTTGAAAGTAAGTATTCTGCGTATTGATTATTCTATGAAACGAAATTATTAGGAAAATTTTATGTGAAACGAAATTCTATAAAACTATTAGCTATGAAACAACGTACAACCAATTGTACCTATTAATAGCCCGGTACACAAACATTTGACTAATACCAAGCGTAGGGAGAGTTTTAAAAATTGCATTTGGCTCTATACCAACTTTGTTTAATGCAATCACAGCGATTCGGTTCTCTTTCTCACCCCACTCCATTTTAATATCGCAAAATATTGTACAATGTATTAGCGCCAAAATTAGAAAACCCAATGAACAATCGTATAAAAATAACAGATTCCAAATTCAAATGTAATATCTTTCTTATTTTTAATTGTAACATTATTTATTTATTAAATGGCCAGACTAAGTACATTGAATATAAAATCGTTTGATATACCACTCAAAAGACATAAAATTTATTTAGTCTAATATGATAAAGACGCCTAGGTAAAAACACAAAGCAAAATTGCATAAATACACATTATAACTTAGTCCAATTATTGATAAGTTGTAGCTGGGTACACTACTTAAGACGCTGTCAACCGCTATTGAGCTCCGATGTTTCGGTATTTTAGCCACGCCCACTATTTCTCCGGTATCCAAGCACCTTTCTTAAAGGGCGGCTATACAGCGAACTACCAAGTAAGAAATAAAGTGACGCGGGTAATAATAATTACAATTTTTATACATATTTATATATTTCCATACAAAAAATTATCAAAATATGACATGAACGGATAGCAGGGGAAAGCGACATGCGACATACGTCCGTCTAGCTGCGCGTCTACGCGATCACTGTCGGATTGCATACATATGAAAGAGAAGCGTGATGACGGACCGTTCGTTCTTTTTACAAACGATAAAATAAATTCATTACATAAAAATAAGTTGAGTAGTCAAAAATAAAAAACAACCAAGTTCTTTATTTAAATATGATAGGTACGTTATTGTTATAAATTTTACCAACGTACATACATTGATAAGTTATACAAATATTTTTGTTGAAAGATCATTTTTAGAGGTTAGTTTACCATTTTTTTGTATCGAGAAAACTTTTCAAAAACGTGTTTTGAATACAACAGGGTTCTCAGAAATATGTTCAAGATTAACATATATTTTTTCCGCCGTCACAAACTGAATAGATTTGGCTAAAAAATAGTTTGAGACAAGCCTATTTGGGTGTTGTCAGCGTCTTAAATATGAAATCGATTATAAAAATATTTTCTTATGTTGGTCACAGTTCAAACCTAAACTAAACAAGATAATTATGAAAAAGAAATATATTTTATGACAAAGTATTATAATGGCAAAACAATTTGTGCCAAACTGGTTATGCCAAAGTATATTAGGAAAAAGAACATTATGCGAAAAGAAGGGATCCCGTTTTTACCTAACCTATCCGAGTCGGATTGCTCTGAATCGGGGTGTAAATCATAATTTCAAATCATAATATACAGGATATTTGGTAGATCGATGCAAAGCCGTAAAACGGAGCTAGTATAGACAATTTACAACCATTTCAACCGAACTTGTCTTAGCCGAAATGTGACTAATTATTTTTAACAATATTTTAATGATTTTTGATGACAAAACCCAAAATATTGCAGTTAGTTGCAGATAATGGCCAATTTGAAAGATAAGTCATTTATTTTTTATTTTATTTGGTTAACATAATGCGTAAACAATCTAATAAAACATAGTTAGGGGATCTGTGTGATAAGACAATTTTTGTACAGACATTTAAATTCAAAGACATTTTTAAAGATTTCAGAAATCGATTTTTAGACGGCACGAAAAAAAATCACGGATGGTGCTTATTTTGTTCAAACATTTTAAAAACATGTCTGGTTATTGTTATTTTTTTCGAGGTATCAACTACGCGGATAGCTCACCAATTATTGAAATTAGGACCTACGAACCAAATTGAGAGAGAAAATTATTTTTTTTAGGCGAATTATTTAAAAGAAAATTATAATTAAAATCATTTATTATTCGTGTTCAAAATGTTCGCCACAGTCTTTAACACTAACACGGACCCGTCTTCACACTTCTGTTGTTGTTATTTTTAACTGCATTTCCAGTTTAATCGTTTCAAACGCTGAATTAATTTTCTCAATCAATTCTTCTTTCCTGTTTATTTCCACATTCGTATAAACTAGTTCCTCGGCCCGACCCCACACGTAAAAGTCAAGCGGAGTCAGGTCGGGTGAGCTGGATCGGCAGAGGCCGGCCAAGGGATTGGCCCGTCTCTGCCGATCCAGCTCACCCTGCTGTTAAGGAAGCAATTATTTAAGTTCTCCCGTACATTTAATGTCCAATGCGCTGAACAACCATCTTGTTGAAAGATGACTTCTCAGTCTCTAGCGAATGTCGGGGCTTCGGATTCAGACGAGTTGTCGGTCTATAGCGAATACTGAATAATTTGTATGGTGTATCTAGCCATACAAATTGTCCGGTAGGAAATGGGGCCCAATCCTATGTTTAAATTTCGAGCTATTTTACTGGTGCTGGTATGTGGATCAGCTTGAAATGCCGCCAAGATATCTTCCTCGATGTTAGTATCATGTCTAAAAATGTCTTTGACTTTAAATGTCTGTAAAAAAATTGTCTTATCACACAGATCCCCTAATTATGTTTTATTAGATTGTTTACGCATTATGTTAACCAAATAAAATAAAAAATAAATGACTTATCTTTCAAATTGGCCATTAACTGCAATATTTTGGGTTTTGTCATCAAAGATCATTAAAATATTGTTAAAAATAATTAGTCACATTTCGGCTAAGACAAGTTCGGTTCAAATGGTTGTAAATAGTCTAATAATAGACTATAAACTAGCTCCATTTTACGGCTTTGCATCGATCTACCAAACATCCAGTATATTTAAAACGATAGACCTAATGATTTACGATTAATTAAACGTTATATCCAATATCATTATACGAAATAAGCTTTAGAATATATAAATGTTATATGTAAAGAAATTATACCAACAGTTGGGATATCTCACGTTTATTATATCTTATGAACGTTATTGAATTGAAAATATACCAAATAAATTTATATCATATGAGACGCACCCGGTTTTTTTTTTTAAATATTTAATTTTTATTTTTATTTTTTTTAATATTCCTCATTCCCTTTCAATATAGTATGCATTATTCTACTAGTCAAGCCCTTTCATTTGATACCTATATTGAGGGAGTTGTGAAAAAAAAATGCAATTCGCCATTTTGTGGTGCCGGCCATCTTGGATTTGGAATGTATCATAGTGTAAAGTATTCTACTAGTGAAGCCTTTGATACCCATATTGAGGGAGTTGTGAAAAAATATGTGATTAGTCATTTTGTAGCGGCGGCCATCTTGGATCGATTTTCTCCAAACATAGCTAAGAACACTCCCGACTAATTCACCTTTCAAACAAAAAAAAAAACAAAATCAAAATCGGTTCATCCGTTCGGGAGCTACGATGCCACAGAGACACACACACCCACACAGCACACACACACACACGCACACACAGACACGTCAAACTTATAACACTCCGTCAAGTTTTCGTCGGGGGTTAAAAAAAGAAATAAAAAAAAATTTGACGCAACAGTAACGAATACTAAATATGTACATATTTACAAAATAGCCGTGTGGTTCCGGCCGCGAGTAGCACCACCCCATTTCTACCAGTGGGTGTCGTAGTAGGAGGGATATTGACCAGATGATAGACAGCAACCTACTGCGATCGCCAATATGCATCGGCCAAGCATGACAATTACGGCTGAACCCGCCCTTGGAGACCTATGCCCAGCAGTGGCCGTGCAAAGGTTGACATGATATGATGATTTACAGAATTATAATCACTGCCATCGACATAAGACACATTTATGGGTAATTCTAACTTAAGTGTATACTAACTTAAATTGACTTTAGTCTGTAATAATAAATTCTCCCGGTCGAATTTTAATGGACAATCTCAATCGAGACCCCGCAGGAGATATAACAGTGCACAAGTGTGTGCAGAAAAGAGACATGTTATTTTTTTTTCTTTAATAACAACACAACTATCATTACTGGTAACCCCAAATCAGTAGCGTGGTTATCAACAATATTATTTACAACATTTATAATATAGCTCATGTCAGTATTGTGAACAGGAAAACAATCGTTAAATATGCACGTCCTGCATCAGTGGACCCCTAGTATCCAGCAACAGGTAAAAGTTGATCATTTTAATAACTGCAATTGTTTAAATACATAATTATTGTGTTAGTGTTGCATTTATTTATATATTGCTAGCTGACCCGACAAACGTTTTCCTGTCCCTATCTACTTTATCGATATAACTGCCTACTCTATCTACCTACCTACCTACCTATCCTACCCTATGTGCCTACCTACCCTAACTACTTTCTCGCCGTATAAACCTTCCCTGGACTATCACAAATACATATTTCAAGACCAAAATTAGCGAAATCGGTCAAGCCGTTCTCGAGTTTTTACGAGACTAATGAACAACGATTCATTTTTATTTTAAGTATAGAAAATAGATAGATCACTATGGTGGTGGTGGTATGGTGGTGGTTCGTGGTGGTGGTAGTGGTAAGGAAATGTGAATTGCGCGAGCTACCCGAGCGCACTCACCTTAACTTGTAGAAGACTTTCCTCAGAGCGCGTACAATGCAAAGGTAGTCTAGACATATTTTGTTAATTATGTTATTAAACTAGTTGACATAGTGTAGATAGGATAGGGGCATTCATATCTAGACTTATAGTTAGTCAGTGTCCCGTCAAATAAATTAAAAAACGAACTCCAAAAACTTTTTTCAAAAAAAGACAACCGCCTACATAAACTAAAAAGTGATAAATAACTTTAGCACAGAACATACATTACTTTACTTTCGGTAGTCGGTGGCAATACAAAACAACAAACGGAGCAAAGCCACCGCTACATTTGTTTTTTTTTTTTGTTTTTTTTTTCGCCTTGTAAAATAGCCTTAACATCCGAATCCATAAAGAAACGGCGACACAGTTAAAACAAAGATTGAAAGTCCTCCAAAGATTGAAAAAACTAAAACGTCATCTATGTATTTTAATTTAGGTTTTTTTTTATTAAAAAAATCCCAATTTGAAACATAAATCATGAGGAATCTGAACTACTCAAATCTAAAGATGACATTACTTAATTAGCGACAATTATGCGCAAGCTTTGCACCACCATCCTAACACGCATGCGTGCCAGTTCCAACAGCATCTAGCACGTATTGACCGATCGATGGGACTCTCCGATGCTTGAGCACCGGTCAAGTGAACAGGTCATCTGACGGATTGTCCAAAAATGTGTGTAAGTTGTTAATAACGTTTAGTTTATAAGTATTTTTGTGCTACTAACAACAATATGGATGTGTGCGAATCTGAAATAAATGATTATTATTATTAAGGTCACATGGAAGACAATAAAAAACATTACTAATATAAAGCGCTCCTCCTCCTCCTCAACAGATCTCTTCCGCATCGCAAAAGATGAAATAAAATTGGTTAATGTCGTTAATAAGTACTTTTCCAACGTCGGGAAAACCCTCGCAGATAAGTTAACAAGTTAGCCATACCAACTTTCCTGAAATTGTATTATCTTCCCCAACTACCCCAATACCATAGCCATGTTTGATGATGATGAAGCTGAAGTCATATCTGTCATTTCTAACTTAAAAGATGATAATTTATTTATTTATTCATTCACAAGAAACATATACAACATAACAGACAGAGTCCAAATAATTGTACAGTAAAAAAATAAAAAAAGTAAGTAGGAGAGTATTGGGGGGTCTGGATCATACTAGATCCATACCCCCCAATACTCTCTATTCAAAATGATATTTCTATTCAAAAGTCTCTATTCTAAATGTTACATCTATTCAAGGATCTCTATTCTGAACAGTTCTTCCATTCATGCTTATTACTAGAGAATAATTAGAAAAGAATATCATAATATCATTTTGAATAGAGATTCGAAATGATATTTCTATTCAAATATCTCTATTCAAAACGATACATCTATTCAAGAATCTCACATCTGAACGCTTCTTCTATTCACGCTCAATTATTCTCTATTCAGTAATCTCTATTCAAAACGATACATCTATTCAGGAATCTCACATCTGAACGGTTCTTCCATTCAGGCTGAAACGATGAATGTATTCTATAGTTTCTCTACTCAAAATGAACATAGGTGTCTAGATAAATGATGTTTACTCCAAATGATGAATGCACATGAGAGAATAAAAAACACAACAGCTGTGTTTTTTTTTTGCTGTCTGGATTTGTGCCCGGTAGATGGCAATAGGCTCGCCCTCTATCCATAGGTGTTCAGGTGTTCCATAGACAGGCGTTATGTTATAATATTGGCATGCACTTACCTAGCACACGATTATATTGTAGTGATGAGTCGCCCGAGAGTGATTGTTTACATCACATGACCGATCCAGTTAAAGAAACTGTTTGCATTCCTATCTTATTCCTACCCATGTTGCGCCTCTGCTATAGATTCGTGTACTTATTATTTATTTAGATTCAGATTGTACGTTAGTATTTAGAAGTACCAATTAGATCAACTTGTAATTTATTCACCTATGTGTACTGAAAAATATTACAATGCTTAGGTACCTACTATCTAGAAAGAAAATAGTTGGTGATGAATGTAATAGAAAATAAAACAACAACAACAACAACAACAACATCTGTTTAATTTTTTTTTTATGAATTTTACTTTTGATTTTACTTACTTTTTACTTGTCTGTGAAAATGTCCCCACATATTATTATTATTATTATTTAGGTGTGTTGTTTGTTCTTCTCAGCTCGAGGCTGGTATTAGCTACATTTACGGGCCAAAGCCAAGAAAATGTAGCGTGTGGTGTGTAGATTGTGTGTTCATGATGGTGTATTGTGATGAGGATTTATTTCGTGTTCTTCTATCTGCATGAACTTTCTGACTATTCTGCAAGTGTTTAATATTGCAGCTTTTTGTAGGGTTACATAGAGGGTTTCTTTAAGATCTAATAATTTCAGGCTATGGAGAAGGTGATTTGGAATAACGCCTGTGGTGGAAAGGACTATTGGGACTACGTATACTTTTTCTTGCCGCCAGATTCTAGTAACTTCCTCCTTCAGCTCTGTGTATTTACTTATTTTATCAGTGATTGTTTTCTGTATGTTGTGTGTGTTGGGGACTGCAATGTCTATCAGGTAAGTAACTTTATTTATTTTATCCTGTAGGGTTATATCCGGTCTATTATAATGGATAGTTCTGTCGGTTAGTATAGCGCGGTCGAAGTAGAGTTTATGTGTGGTATTTTCTAAGATTGTTTGTGGAGTATAATTGTAGTAAGGTGTGTTGGTGTTTTGTATGAGCGTGTTAGATTTATACCGATGTAATTAATATATAACAACGTAATTCGTGTTGTAATATAAAGTAATCATTAATTTCTGATTAAATGCAGTAGAAGTATAGTAAATAACATCATTTTAAATAGAATAAAGTGTGTTTAAACTTTGGATAGCAAATAAGTATGAATCACATTTGCTTGTCATCGTTCTTCTCCCATGAATCATACTTGTTTATCGCCGCTTATAAAAGCGAGTGTTCAGACTTCATAAAGACTTTTTTGATCGAAACGTTGATCGGTACGGAGCTCTCGAAGAAAATAATAAGATAAGTATAACTATGATGATAACTATGAAAGGCTATGTATATGTATAATTTTAATATTAAATTATATGTACCTAGTTGTTATGACATGAATGATGTAACCTAAATTTGTAAAATATTACTGATTTTAAAAGAGTGTTCATGGAGTTTCTTGCTCGTTCTTCTCCATAGAAATCTACCCTTTGGAACGAGCAACTAGATTCAACTTTCTGACTGACTCTGACAATTTTATTCAAAAGTACCTGTAAAAGGTTGAATTGAAATAAATGATTTTGAGTCTGAAATATTACAATAAAATATGTTTCCTAAACAATGTATTTTCATTTCACTATTCTGTTCTAAAATAATAATATTCTTTGAGTATATAAGTATGTGTATTTAATATAGAGCTACCTAATTGCTTTTTAATGTTGCTTTTATTATGCCTTTTATTCTAACATCAGAAGTGGGACGCCATGTGCTAAACTAATCTTACTATATTTTCAGGGTTATTACTATATACTGAAATGGAACCAGAGATTCACCTAAAGCTGCTTACTACTATCAAAGAAGCGTTGTCCAGTAAGAATCGGCAGGATGACGTGGCTCTCCCGATATTCGATCCCGCCACCACTGACAGCGGCGTAGTGGCGTGGTGTGCAGACAATGACAAGCTTGGAGAAGAGTTTGGTTGGAGCGACTTAATTAAAGTCGCAAAAGGCAGGTAAGGCCCCCAAGGGCTTTGCTATGTCGATAATAGGAAAATTTCTGTGCTGAATTAACTTGAATGTACCCACACGAAAAAAAAAAAAAAAATCTCTGTTTGATTGTAAAAAGCTGTAATTTATTGTTCAGACTCGTCAACATCAGAATTTTAGTTTAGTTTTCTGCTTACGTAGAGACTAAAAAGCGACCATTAGATCAATTACCTGAGAAACGTTTTATGCCAATCCCAAAATTGGATGAGAAAACTCAGAAAAAGAAATGTTATACTTCCATGTGATGAAAAAAAAAAAAAAGAAAAATAAATTACAGTTTTAATAAAGATACATGATGTAACAACTTGTATTTTGAACGTGTAAATTCGACCAAACAGCAATTAAACTTTCAAAGATCAATGACTAGATGTTCGAGTCAATACTTTATGTAATGTTTCAAACTTTAAGCCCACTAACGTTACAATTCGCAACATGTCTATTGACCTATTGTCGACACAGGAGTAAGTTGTAGCATTATACGGGAATCTATTGCCAAACGACTAAATTATATATTCTTACCATACTCAACATACGTTAGTAGAATTAGTAGAATAGGTAACGGTAAAATCATGGTAATGATGGTATGTGGGAACAATTCACACACGGCAAATTAATATTTTTGCAACTATTACAGTGACAGTTAAATTTGTAGATGTTTGTATACAACTAGATTTACATGTGGCCCGTGACCAAGACTTTCCATATGATCTTCTTATTGGTAGGAATGTGGTTAATCATCCTGACATTCAAATCACTGTAGATTCTGAAGGGCTAGCATGGAAAAAGATTTTTCCTGTTGGCACTGAATTTAGTTTGTTCGTTATTTAGAGCATCACATGCCAAAAGATACGTCTTAACCGTAATCAATATGTTAGCTACTAGGTGTGGTAATGTGTCAGACTGGCCGAGCGTTTTGTGGAAAATCCAATTGTCCTTAAACACTACTGTACAGCAATCAACTGGCTTTTCAACTATTAGGCTGCTTATAGGCAGAAACTCGAACATCCCGTGTATACAAGCTCGATTAGATGAAGTAATACTAGATAATAATATAATTATTGACGTAACGACCGATCATCAGTTAGCACATCAACGTCTTAAAATTGTTGCCGATACATTCAAAGACCGCTTTGACCAAACGCGTAGAGATAACATAAATTATAGCGTAGGTGATACTGTTTATGTAAATCAAGACCATAGGCGACATAACAAACTAACAGCAAAATTTTACGGACCCTACGAAATTATGAACATATTAGATAATAACAGGTTCTCATTAAGGGGTATTGGAAATCAGAGAAATACAATAGTTGCAAAAGAAAAAAAAAAAAAAAAAAAAACCGCCTGTGGCCTGGATAGTGAACTGAACAAAACGCTGTAGTACATTTATTATAATATTATTTTAAGATATGATTGTATTATGGATGGATTAAAACCTTAACTGTGGTATATTATGACATTCACTGGCTGCGGGTGATTAAGCTTCACTGACTGCGGGGTGTTTGGTCTACCCAGTAAGGTCTGATTATTGATTATACAATGACGATTATGAGACGATTACTGATATTGTAATTATATTAGTATATATTGTATTAATATTAGTTTAAGACATGATTGTATTATTATGGATGGATTAAAACCTTAACTGTGGTATATTATGACATTCACTGTCTGCGGGTGATTAAGCTTCACTGACTGCGGGGTGTTTGGTCTACCCAGTAAGGTCTGATTATTGATTATACAATGACGATTATGAGACGATTACTGATATTGTAATTATATTAGTATATATGATATGATTGTATTATTATGGATGGATTAAAACCTTAACTGTGGTATATTATGACATTCACTGGCTGCGGGTGATTAAGCTTCACTGACTGCGGGGTGTTTGGTCTACCCAGTAAGGTCTGATTATTGATTATACAATGACGATTATGAGACGATTACTGATATTATAATTATATTAGTATATATTGTATTAATATTAGTTTAAGACATGATTGTATTATTATGGATGGATTAAAACCTTAACTGTGGTTTATTATGACATTCACTGGTCGCGGGTGATTAAGCTTCACTGACTGCGGGTGTTTGGTCTACCCAGTAAGGTCTGATTATTGATTATACCATGATGATTATGAAAACGATTACTGATATTATGTAAACAAAATGTACCTTTATGTAATAAGAATATTGTGTTTGTACTTCGAGAGCGAAGTACTTGTCAGTATGGCCGTGTTAGATTTATACCGATGTAATTAATATATAACAACGTAATTCGTGTTGTAATATAAAGTAATCATTAATTTCTGATTAAATGCAGTAGAAGTATAGTAAATAACATCATTTTAAATAGAATAAAGTGTGTTTAAACTTTGGATAGCAAATAAGTATGAATCACATTTGCTTGTCATCGTTCTTCTCCCATGAATCATACTTGTTTATCGCCGCTTATAAAAGCGAGTGTTCAGACTTCATAAAGACTTTTTTGATCGAAACGTTGATCGGTACGGAGCTCTCGAAGAAAATAATAAGATAAGTATAACTATGATGATAACTATGAAAGGCTATGTATATGTATAATTTTAATATTAAATTATATGTACCTAGTTGTTATGACATGAATGATGTAACCTAAATTTGTAAAATATTACTGATTTTAAAAGAGTGTTCATGGAGTTTCTTGCTCGTTCTTCTCCATAGAAATCTACCCTTTAGAACGAGCAACTAGATTCAACTTTCTGACTGACTCTGACAATTTTATTCAAAAGTACCTGTAAAAGGTTGAATTGAAATAAATGATTTTGAGTCTGAAATATTACAATAAAATATGTTTCCTAAACAAAGTATTTTCATTTCACTATTCTGTTCTAAAATAATAATATTCTTTGAGTATATAAGTATGTGTATTTAATATAGAGCTACCTAATTGCTTTTTAATGTTGCTTTTATTATGCCTTTTATTCTAACAAGTGCGTGTTTGAGTGCCAGTTTTTGATGAACGATGTTGGCTACCTGATTGTGTCTGTAAGTGTAGTCTGTCTGTGTAAGTGTAGTGCATGCGCCTGTAATGTGTTGTATCGTTTCCGGTTGAATGTGACATTTCCGGCATTTATCATTGGTTACTGTAGGATCTTTGATTATATATTTTCTGTAGTTCCTTGTGTTAATGATCTGGTCTTGGATGGCTATAATAAATCCTTCAGTTTCGGGGAATAAAATACCTATTTTGAGCCACTTATTTGATGCTACTGTGTTTATGTGGGTCTAGGTCATGAGGATGTCGTCCGTAAGTTCTTTCTTCTTCCAATCTTCAATTTTTTGATTCTGTCGGTCGTCATTGGTGTTGTTTGGTGTATCTGTCTGCTCGTGTAGGTTAAGTGGTGTGTAGTTGAGATCGTTTGTGACTATGGCTTTATGTATATCGCTAGTGCGAGATTTTGTGTGGAAGAATGTTTTTAGCGGACTAACTTGTTTTCGCCATAGGTGCTGGATATCTATTAGGCCTTTGCCTCCATGTTGCCGTTTGATGGTGAGTCTTTCTATGGCAGATTTAGGGTGTAGGTGGTTATGTTTCGTGAGTGTAGTGCGTGTAGTTCGTTCTAATTGTTCAGTGTCTGTTTTAGTCCATTTTATAACTCCGAATGAATACGTCAGTACAGGGATAACGAAAGTATTTATGGCTTTAATGAGATGTTTACTCGAGAGTTGGGTTTTACAGATGGCGTTAAGTCTTTTCTTGTACTCTGTTGTTATTGTATTTTTAATTCTTACATGGTCTATTATTATTATTATTATTATTATTATAATGTCAATTGCACTCTTTAAAATTTCATCATTGAATACATATTGAGCACATACAGTAGCTTCACAGTCACATGGCGAGCTTTTTTTGTAGTCTTTAATATCAATGATTTGTACACGTATGATTTTACATCGCATGCCCTTTGCAGGTTTTTTTACATATGAATAGATAACCCACTCAAGATACGACTGATCAGAAAATATTGGACGCTGGTTCATCACACCATCACAACCATACAAACAGAGCAGAGCAAGATTCAGTAAAAACTACCGTTAAATCTAGGCAAACTCTTACACTAAAAACTGTTCATGATGAGTTTCTTACAATAATTCGAAACAATGGTGGTTTTGTATGTCTGTTTGAAAAACTGTATGATGATTGAATCGAGCGTTGATAACCTACACCAGTAGAGTAATATTATTATTGGGAGCTTCTGTATCACGCAGAAGATTGGGAGATTTATGACGATCCTTGGATGCAACATGCTATACATTATCTATAATATTTTTATTGAACCGTTGTAAAAGAAAAAGATTTTGTAAATAGTATGAAATTAATAAACTTGATTTAACCGTTCACCTAATGTGCACATTATAGTAAAATAATGTATTTATTTATTCTTTGATAACAATATATTCTAGTGATTATTTATTGGTTAAGATTAAGTTAAGTAACTAAAATACTTTTTTAGATATTTATTTATAAATAACTTATTAAACGTGGGAAAATAAATATTTATATAAAAGCGATATAATGGGTTTTTTTAACACTAATGTTATCATTTCACAGTGTAGGTTAAGAGAGATTTCGTAGATCTCCGAGTGAAACGGATGGTTATGCACAGTTCATACTAAACTGATAAAACTGATAGCACGAACTGTTCATGTAGTATGAGCAGTTCGTATGAAACTGCTTATGACATTAGTACAAACAGATGCTGTTTGTACTTGTTAAAATATTATAGAAATATTAATTCCATAGAGGGCTCCAAAATGTCGTTATTGCGAATTGAAATATCAATACAGTTCTGAATAGGTGTCTCGTATAGAAATAAGACTTTTGAATAGAGAGTAATAATCCTGAATGGAAGAACTGTTCAGAATAGAGATCCTTGAATGGATGTAACATTTAGAATAGAGACTTTTGAATAGAAATATCATTTTGAATATTGGGGGGTTAGAGTATTGGGGGGTCTGGATCATACTAGATCCATACCCCCCAATACTCTCCTACTAAAGTACACATTTTACTATAAGAAAACTAAAAGAGAAAAAAAAGTAGTAATAAAAGTAACAGATTAAAGGTAAATAACAACTGGTAATATAAAATTAACACACAAAAAAACTCATCCACAAAATCTCAAACATTCACGCTATTCAATAATTCTGCCGCATGGGACAATATTCCATCAAAAATAATTAAATCTTGTAAGGAATAGCTGGCACCGCGCATTACCCATCTGTGCAACTTATCACTAGCTGAGGGCAAATTGCCAAGAAAATAAAAAAAACCGATCGTTCATCCAATCTACATGATTGAGGATAGAGTCAGTGTGAACAACTACCGACCCATATCTGTTTTGCCATGCCTATCTAAAGTATTAGAGAAAATAACCGCTTAGTATCATAACTTGATAAATACAAAATCTTATTGGACAAGCAATGTGGTTTTAGAAGCGGCATGTCAACGAAAGATGCGTCTTAAATCTTACTACTGCAATTGTTCAACATCTGGACAGTAAAAGAAAATGTCTAGGTGTTTAGACTTGTCAAAGACTTTTAACACTGTCTCTGTTCCCATCCTGATTTCGAAGCTTGAGTAGATTGGTATTCGTGGATCTCCTCTAAAAATCTTTCAGACTACCTTACTGACCCGCACCCAGTGTGTTTAAATAGATAGAGAATGTTAAAACACAGCTGTGATTGACACTAAACATCTTACTTTTGGCGTTCTACAAGGCTCAACTTTAGGTCCAACATTGTTCCTTATTTATATTAATAAGCTCTGTGTCAGTAATACATAGCTGATGCAGATAACCTATCCAGGTATGACGTGGGACCAGTTTGAAGAATTGTTCATGACCAGATTTATGTGTTTCGAAAATTCTGCATCTACCCTCATTAATCGGAACAATCACAATACAAAGGAGAATGTGACTTATTCCGCCTGTGCTACTTATGCTAGTCGTCTTATGACTATTTGTTGAACCGTTGCGTTTCAAGGGTGTGAGCATTGAACAGATTACGGTGTCAACTATTATTGCTCACTTAGCACAGATTAATACTCGCTTACAACGTTTCGCATTTACCACGGAGCTGACCACTTATAACGCCTCATAAGTTTTTTTTTTTTATTATTAATTAATAGGCTTGCGTTTGACCGCAATTCACCTGATCTTAAGTGATGATGCGGCCTAAGTTGGAACACGCTTGCCTAGGATGAACCGGTTTACTCGTGCCTTGAAGATACCCAGATTATACTTATCAGGGAACAGAGAGGCGAGCGAATTCCACAGTCTGGCAGTTCGCACAATAAATGTGGAATTAAAGCGCTTGGTTCGAGACCGTGGAACTTCAACCATATAGCGGTGACGCTTCGCCGTATCTCTGCTCGTCCGATGATGGAATGGGGATGGGGGAATTAAATTGTGCAATTCCAAAGCACACTCTCCGAAATGTACCCGATAAAAGACCGATAGGCTGGCAACGGTGCGGCGATGTTCAAGGCTCTGGAGCTTAGCCCTTACCAGGGAGTCATTATTAATGAGCCTCTTGGCACGTCTATCAATAACTTCCAACGCCTCCAGTTGGTATTTTGCTGATCCATCCCAAAGGTGCGAACAAGCCCGCCACACTATTCCCTAACCACTGTAACTCCTGTAAGCCAGAATCAACAGTGGCGACCACCAGAAAAGCGCCAGAGCAATGAAGCTCGACAAGTCCCAGAGAAACGATTCAACTGTCTTGGATTCCGCAACGAAATTAATCAGAAAAGAACAGCGGAGTAGTAAGAAAAACATATTTTCCACTTCCCTCCAAATCAAACAGGAGACAGAATAGAACTAGGCACGATCGAACTTGTGCTTGGTATAAGTTGAGCAGCTGTTCCGACGTGAAGTACTTTCGCACCTTTGCGAGGACTCCCAGCTTTTTGGCAGCTAGTTGGTCCTTGGATTCAATGAATGACCCAAAGTTAAGATTCGACGTCAAAGTAACGCCAAGAAGCTCAAGATGGTCAGTGATCGGAACGGATACATGTTGGAAAGTAGGGGCCAGTTGGAAAGACCTCTTCTTCGCAGAGAAAAGACAAGCCTGGGTCTTAGCTGCATTAAACCTGACCAGATTGGCGTCGCCCCAATCGGAGACTGCCTTGAGGGACAAGTTCAAGCGCTCGACCATGGATGAAGTTGCAGTAAGAGTTTATCGCTAAGCCAATCAAATGTCACGCATGCGGCAAGCTAGGACACAAACAAGATCACACAAAGAAGCTGATGAAATACGAAGAAGAACGACGTCAGGAAGCCGTTGCCTGGGCCAGTTGCTACGGACTCGGGGCAGCGATAACAAGCCAGCAGCAGCTCATTAGTGTGCTGCAAGTGTGGCATGCCGGGCTATATCGCCAGGCGCTGCACAGCAAGCGGGTCCAGCGCTGCTGTACCGGGGGCGAAATGAGTCTACCTTTGCATACTCGAGCCTCCACCAGGAACAATCTAAAGGTCAGAGTGTTGATTTATTATCAAGTGAAAATAACCGTTGGAAACTTTTATTCGAAAGGCAGCAACGCCAAATAATGAAATCAATTCACGCGATTAAAGAATCTAGTTAGAATAAATAAGCTATCTTTACCTGAATTTAATCCCGAGTTTCGAGATAGTTATACTAGAGATTGAGGCAATGCCCACAATTTGTGCATTAAAAAGAAAAATCTAGCAGTTGGTTAATTATTACAATGAGTAAAGTCCTTAAGGGGTCAGCTGCTTCTTGGTTAGCATGCACTTGCAGATGCCAAGAAACCAAAGTTAGAACAATCAAGGTGTTGCTACAACTGTGGCAATCTGGGCTATTTATTATGGCAAATGAATGCTTGAATAAAAGCTACCGCGATACTTCTGCTAACTCTCTGTTTTCAGGAAATAGTGGATCGCAACGGGTCAAAGACAGCGTTTTTAAGAAAGTATCGACGCCGATGACCTGTGATGACCTTCTGTAGCAAGCCGGGGCATATCGCTACACGCTTTGCAAAGAAGGACGCTGACTCAGTTAACAGTCAAGTTGAAAAGCTAGTGGATATCTGTACCATCAAACCAGCTACTGAACTATTATCTGCCGAATCTGGTGAGTCGTATTATTTTTGTTTTGTTCCTGGTGCCGAATGCTCTCTTGTTAAGCAATCTGTCAGTCGTAATTTCCTAGGGTAAACGTACCAATGAAACGTAAGCTAATGTAGATGGTACTGAACATATTCTTTGTGACGTATTAATTGGTTGTAATCTTTTACGATTTTTATTTGACGTGTTACCTGGTTATAGTTTGAAATACAATGTGATGATTGGTTGACTTATATTAAAACTTAGTTTTACAATTTTATTAACGTGTCTATTTTGTGTAGTAACTTGGCAAGCCCATTTAAGTTTTGATATGGTGCGTAACTAGGCATTAACAAGATAAGAGAGCAAGCGGCAACGAATATGAAAGTGAGTGTTTCAAATTTGATTTTGATTCTGGTGTTGAATGTTCTTTAATGATGGAGATTATTTCTTAAAAGTTTAGTGTAAATGATGTGGTATTTTTAGTGGGTATGCAATAATAATGTAAATAGTATTTTGCAATTGCTTTGTCAGGTAGCAATTAATGATTTTGCGACGAAATTATTATTTCATGTTTTGTTTCTGCTCAGTTGTTGTTTAACTGCAATAGCGAAAAGAAGTACGATCGCGCGCGCGTGCTCTAGTTAAGAGTATTCTGCACACGCAGCACAACACCGCCGTGCGTAGTCGCGGTGTTCCTACGTCGATCTATCGGTGTCATTGTCATGACCTAGTTACAAGTGCGGAAATCATGAAGTGTTTATAATAATTTATTGTGTAGGTGCTAAACTCACCTTACAACAAAATAATGGCTACACAGTCTATTAAGATAAAAACTGACCTGGAAAAGCGGTTGTATGACTGTTACATCCAGGAGAAAACAGACAGAGAAAACCTGCAACTTATGGTACGTAATTTGAATGATCACATTAATACCTTGCAGGAACAAGTACAAGCCCTTCAAGTAGAATTAAATTGCTTGAAAGAAAAAAAGCATGATATAGAACCCTTACAAAAACAGGAAAGCGAGAAAGCGATATTTACCCAGCGTACTAAAAGTGACGTTGAATATTGCACAGACGAGGATGAACTCGCTAAAGAGACTGAGTGGATTAGGGCCAAGAGCAGGAAGAAGAGGAAGCTTAACACTTCTCTCTCTCCAAAACAACAACCTGGAACAAGCGCCCAACCTGTAGAACAGCAAAAAAACGCGATAGAGATTTCCGTCAAAAAAGTGCCCCCACCACCGCCAATTATAATAGATGGAGTTAAGAACTACCAAACGTTCTACGACTCGCTAATTGAAACAATACCAGCTGAATCATTTACCGCAAAAATTATGAATGGTGATTGTGTAAAGGTAAACGCGAAAAAAGAAGACTCTTATAGAGAAATTGCCAGATTTTTAACAAAAAAAGACCACCATTGGCATTCTTACGAGAATAAGCAGGCTAGACCAATTAGAGTTGTTGTGAAGAAGTTACATTCTTCTTGCCAACCTGATCGTATTAAAGACGATCTCACAGCACAAGGCCTAAAAATAGAAAAAGTAGACGGCAAATTGAGCTGGAGGAGTAAAGAACCACTCAACATGTTCGTTTTATCATTTAGTAATGAGGAAGATGTCAACAAAATCTATGGCATAAAGTATATTTTAGGGTGTAAAATTGAAATACACCCACTTAAAAATCCTAAACTCATTCCCCAATGCAAGAGATGCCAGGCATATGGGCATACACATAAATACTGCAGGAAAGAGCCAAGGTGCGTAAAATGCACTGGCAAGCATCTTACAGCCGACTGTACCAAATCTCCGCAAGAGAAACCAAAATGTGTTCACTGTGGTCTGCCGCACCCTGCCAACTATAGAGGGTGTGAAGTAGCTAAGCAGATCCAAATTATGAAAAATAAAAATATTAAAAAGAAAGTGGTGGTACCAACTGCCCAACAGTCTCTTCCCTCACTAAATCTTACCAAACAGACACAGAAACCAAGTGCCCTGAAACCCATGCAAGTAACCAACACTGGTTCCTACGCGGAAGCTGTAAAACAAAGATCACAACCTTTGAACCTAGAGGATAAAATTAATCAGATCTTATAGTGTATAACCTCATTTGACAAAAGATTAGAGAAATTAGAATCCAGCACTAAAACAGCTGTTTTAAATAATCAAAATGAATAACACTCTTAAAATAATGGCGTGGAGTTCTAATGGGCTCCTCAAACATCAAAATGAGTTGCAGGCGGACCTAGACACAGAAAATATAGATGTGTGTTTGGTCTCCGAAACGCACTTCACTAAGCAATCTTTTGTCAAATTTAGAGGATACATGGTATACAATTCGCTCCACCCTGACAACTCTGCTAGAGGAGGTAGCGCAGTTATAATTAAAGACAGCATTAGTCACTATGTGCAGTGTAAATATGAAGAACAAGATATTCAAGCCGTGGCAGTATCCGTTAAAACCAAATTTTGTCACGTGTCCATTGCATCCATATACTGTCCTCCGCGGCATATGATAAGAAAAGAGCGATATTTACATCTCTTTGAACTATTAGGCCAGAGATTTATCCTAGGTGGCGATTTTAATGCTAAGCATACGCATTGGGGATCAAGACTTACTACATCTAAGGGAAGGCAGCTCTTGAGTGCAGTTAAGCATACACATTCCGAAGTTAGGAGCACAGGTAAACCAACGTACTGGCCCACTGACCACCAGAAAATACCGGATCTTATAGATTTCTTTATATGCAAAAATATATCCGCCAATTACATCAGTTTGGAGGAAGGTTTTCATATGAACTCGGACCATTCTTCGATAATACTAATGCTTAGCCAAAAAGTCTTACTCAAAGAAAGCCATTCAACCCTGGTTAATAAGTTCACAGATTGGGAAAGTTTTGCCCTTGATCTAGATAATATTATCGACCTTAAAACTCCGATAAAAAAGCAAATTCAGCTTGACTCAGAAGTAAACAAATATATTGTTAACATCCAACAGTGTGCGTGGAACAACACACCGCAATTAAAATGTAAATATAAGGGATTTGTCTATCCTAAGGAAATTGTGGATTTACTTTCTGAGAAAAGGAAACAAAGGAAGCAATGGCAACAAACAAGGTGCCCGCGACATAAAACATCACTTAACAACCTAACGAAACGATTAAAGAGAAAAATTCTTCAATTTGAGGACGAGTCTCTGAATACCAACCTCCTGCAGCTAACCAATGACAAATCAACGGATTACTCACTTTGGAAAGCTACAAGAAATCTAAAAAGGCCGATTATACAAATACCGCCCATCAGAGATTGTGACGGAAAATGGGCCATAAGCAATGACCAAAAGGCGGTAAGGTTTGCTCAACACTTAGAAGAAACTTTTCAACCTAATGAAAGTTCCATTGAAATACTTGAGAGTACAAATTTATCACAAAACCAAAGAATTAAGCTTGTGACTCCTAAAGAAGTAATGAGAGAAATTCAAAATAATATTAGCTCGAAAAAGTCTCCAGGTTACGACCTCATTACAGGTGAAATTCTAAAACACCTCCCGCGCAAAGCCATAGTAAAGCTTACCAAGCTTATTAATGCTGCATTTATGCTAAAACATGTGCCTGAGTCATGGAAGGTTGCTGAAGTCATTATGATTGCAAAGCCTGGGAAACCACCCCATGAAGCATCATCATATAGACCTATTTCTCTGTTGCCCGTGTTATCAAAACTGTTCGAAAAACTGTTATTGAAACGGTTAAAACCAATTATAGAAGATAAAGGCCTCATTCCAAATCATCAATTTGGCTTTAGGGAAAAACACTCAACAATAGACCAGGTATGTACATAGAATAACTAATATCATTGAAAAAACGCTTGAAAATAAGGAAGTTTGTGCCACCGTGTTTTTAGATGTCGCGCAAACTTTTGACAAAGTATGGCATAAGGGTCTAACATTCAAGCTCAGACGCATGCTACCAGAATTTGCAGACATCCTAGAGTCGTATATAACTAATAGAATGTTTAGGATACGGCAGGAGGACGCATATTCCGAGCTAAAAACTATAAAAGCGGGTGTACCTCAAGGAAGTGTGCTAGGCCCAATTTTGTACTTGTTGTACACCTGTGACATCCCAGAACTGGAGAACAACACCATTGCGACTTTTGCAGATGATACTGCAATTATGGCCACCGGATCAAGCCACAGAGAAGCAGTAGTAAAAGTTCAACTAGCTGTGAACAAAGTTTATGACTGGACACAAAAATGGAAGATCAAACTGAATGAGTCAAAATCAATTCACATTGACTTCACGAACAAACTCTTGGACTATCACCCAATCTACATAAATGGCATGCAAGTGCCTTATGCTAATACAGCCAAATACCTTGGCATAACTCTCGACGCCAAATTGCGTTGGAAAGCTCATGTCAAAAAGAAAAGACAGGAACTCGACATACGTTATAAAAGTATGTATTGGTTACTCGGAAGGAAATCCTGTCTATCAATACAAAATAAAATAACAATATACAAGCATATTCTAATGCCAATTTGGACGTATGGTATCCAACTTTGGGGCTGTTCTAAACAGAGCAATGTCAAAATAATCCAACAATTTCAGAATAAAGTACTCAGGGATGCTGTTAATGCACCCTGGTACATTAGAAATGACGACATTCACCGTGACCTTAAAATGGAATCCGTCACCAACATTATCCAAAAATTTGCTGAAGCCCATGAACACAGACTTCACCGACACGTGAATGTTGAGGCAATTCAGCTGCTAGACAACACAGACTTAGTGCGTAGGCTAAAAAGAACTAAACCTTTTGAATTAGTGTAGTGTATAAAGTGAATGAATAATAGTAACAATGTTGTGCTATACATATAACACATGAACATAGTGTTTCTATAAATTATATCAGACTCTAAGAAAGTGCTACGGACTTGTAAAAAATTCCATATGGACACTATTTTTAGTTTTAGTTTGTCACGTAACGTATTAAGTCAGAGATAAATTGCTTATTAGTCTTTTAGGCTAGATCGTAATTAATTATTAAGAATTTAGTTCTTATTAATACAGTACACAAAAAAATGTTTTGTTTGCTGAATACACCTACGTAACGTATTTAATGATATTTTATTAGGTTAACAGTGATAGTGGGTACCTAACGGTTTTCGAGTTAGTATGACCGCAACAGTGTTTATTGTAAATGTTTGCAATTCGAGTAATGGTTACCTGTTACGTTAAAATGATTTTAAATTGCATTGTCATGTCATTAGACAAAAAATGACAATAAACAAGACTGGTTACATAGTAAGTGCATAGACTATGGGGAGTTGAATAGTAATACAGTTCGGGATCGTTTCCCACCGCCGTTATTTTCCGATTCAATTTCACGACTTCTGGTTCATCTGGTTCTGGTTCTTGGTTCATCTCGTGTGAAGGGCGAAATAGAAAGGACGTCGAAGTCGAGGTCTAGGTTATAGTCAAGGTCAAAATGAAAGTCAAAGTGAAAGTCAAAGTCAAAGCATTGATTTCTATGGGATAATCTGCAGGCACTTTCGAATTGTCAAAGAGTCGGTTAGAACTGTAACCGTACGTACAAGTATGCTCACGATAGGCTAGGTGATCAGAGTATTACAGACGATGTTGATGATGAATTTGATGGGAGGTTGACCATACATGGAGTACAGATTGAGGATGTATGGTGATTGTTGGAAACCATGAAGTCATGGAGTGACTTGGCGATCCTGTAGGGATGCAAATGAATGGTTGTGTAACTGGAGGTTACTGTTTATCATTCACATGCGGCTCTTTGTCTGTACACTTTGTTGAGATTTAGAAACTATTGTAAATTGTATAGTCGGTAATGATCTAATCTCTGAAACTAACTTGTAGTTTGTAAATGTTAATTCGATGTTTAAAAATTTTACTTTGTAATGGAATTGTTTTCAACCGACTTCAAAAAAGGAGGAGGTTATCAATTCGTCTGTATTTTTTTTACTTTTTTTATGTTTGTTACCGGATTTCTTTGGACTGGGTGAACCGATTTTGATGATTCTTTTATTATTTGTAAGCTAGTGCTTCCCGTGTGGTCCCACTATAATTTGGTCCAGTTCTGACAATGGCATCCATGAGAAAACCGTATAAGTCTTAAATTTGCATTAAGTATGTGCGCGATTTGTTACGCGATTTCTCCGGCAAACGAAAACCGATTTTGAAAATTCTTTTTATGGATAGGGTATGCTTCAGGGGTGGTCCCATATAAATGTTATCGAAATTGATTCAGCACTTCATGAGAAATCAACAAATACCCAAAAATTTTACATAGACGACGTTTTAGTTTTATCAATCTTTGTAGTAGAAAACTTTCAGTCTCTCCTTAATAGCATTGGATGAGAAGGAGGTACTAAAAAGCGGAAAATAAAAAGCTTTTTACAAAAAAGACAACCGCCTTCAAAAACTAAAAAGTAAAAAATTCCTTTAGCACAGAACACACATTGACTTTAGTTTCGGAAGTCGGTGGCAATACGAAACCACAAACAGAACAAAGCTACTGAATTTCGAAACTAAAGTCAATGTGTGTTCTGTGCTAAAGTCATTTTTCACTTTTTAGTTTTTGAAGGCGATTGTCTTTTATGTAAAAAGCTTTTTTTATAAAGGGTTGAGATTCCAATTGATTTCTGGGTTTCATTTTGGTTTTGATCTTATCTAACTTATTCGGTTCAGGAGTAGCCGAGCTATGATACTGTGCAAATGAATATTATTTCACAGGGACGTGTGTCCCGTAGGATGACCGAGTTCGGAAGATGTCCGAAGGCCAAGTACAAATTGACGTTTAGACGAAATAGATGATGAGTTAAATGGTGTAAACAGGTTCTCGGTTCAGTGTGTCGGAGACTATACTAGACTGCCGTAGTGGTTATAGTCGGCTCTTGCCTAAAAGTAAAGACAGTGGAGTCAAGTGTTGACTTGGTATTCCCGTGGAGAATAATGTGTGTTGTGGACCATGAATGAGATACCTGGGGTTTTGTTTACTTTGATTAATTGAACTTGGAATCGTTGTACTTGGTCTCGGTAATCTCAAAACTAGATAGTTTCTGAATTTGTAGAAGAGTTTAGTTTTTAGTTTCTGATTTGAGTGTTATTTTTAAACTGCTTGTTAATTGAGACTGGTTTTAAAAGGTGTGAGGTCCTTTTAAATATCTCATCAGTCATTATCATATGAGTCAGGATTGGACGAGCAGATACTGTGGCGAGATTTTGTATTTTCCAGATTAACAATAGACGAGGTAGTCGGTGAAAGCATTGCAGCAAGTATTGTGGTTTACGTTGGACAGGACGAAATGGAAGAAGTAAGCATGACTGTGAACAGGACGGAATGGAAGAAGAAAACATGTTCAAACCATTACGTGTGGGTACTCCGCGCACGGTAGTACAGCTCCCCAGTATTTACGTATTTTAAAAATATACTAATGGCTCAAAAGGCCCTCGAAGGTGTAGTTCGTGAGCTACATAAAGTAGTTAGTCATCTCGCGACAAAAATCAGTGCTCTCGAGTGCAAAATAGAGGCGCAAACCACTATTATAGCTAAGCAAGAGGAATCTGTGAAATTGTTAACATTAGCTATTGAGGGTACACCGAAATCAGTCCCTCCGAAACTATTGGATGCTGACGGCGGTGAACAGCAGCCAGCGATTCCTGCGACAACGCAGCGTCCCATGCGTCAAGCGCGACTTAATTCTAGCGCTAAAACCAAAATTGGGTACGCAGCCGCTGCAAAAAAGTCAGCCCCCGCAAAACCAAGCATCGATGGTGATGTAGGGGACACAAACAACTTGCCGAAGACATCCGCGGTGACAGCTGTGAGTGCGAATCTCAATCTACCCACAATACCAACTTTATCATCGTCGGAGTGTCGGGTCACGAATTCAGCGGAAACGCGCACGGATGGCACAAGAGGTAATTGCCACGAAAACATTATTTCTGAGGAAGGGTGGCAATCGGCACGCAAAGCACGTAATTCTAAGCGGCGAGTGGTCATTGGCAGCGGACAGGAGGATGACGAGCTCAAAACGGTAGAAAAACTTAAATATTTGCAGGCTTGGTCTTTTAAACCGGAGACGACGGAGCAAAACGTGCTCACCTATTTGAAGAAGCTTCAAGATTGTGACCAATATACTGTGGAGAAACGCTTAATTAAGACTACTAGGCACGCTGCCTTCGTAATTGCTTTTCCTGAGAGCTTAAATGACCGTACAAATACGCCGGTGGCGTGGCCCGTGGGAGTGAAGTTGTCTGACTGGTTTCCGAGGCGACCCCGCGGGTTGCGGGGGGACACGAGCTCCGAGATTCGCGCCGGCGACGGTGCGAGCGCAGTCGTTGGGTGCTCCTCACAGTGATCACCGTACTAAACGACGAAACAAAAATGACTTACAGTGTCGGTATGCTAATACTAGTGTTTTAAATAGTTGTCACTCACAATCGTTGAGACCGGAATGCTCGAATGGTGTGAATGTGGTTCAAGCTAGTAGCAAGAAACACAAGTGCTCGTTAGATTTATTTTACCAAAACGTTAGAGGCCTACGGACGAAGTTAAAATCGTTCAATAATAATATTTTATGTTCGATGGTTGATTTGGTAGCTATAACTGAGACTGGTATTAATGACTCGATACATGATGGCGAACTGGCCCCAAGCGGATACACGATAATTAGATGTGTCCGCACGGATGGCCGTAAACACGGAGGGGTCATGCTGATCGCAACCCCGCGCGGCGCTCTCGACTTACGCAGAGTACCGTTACCTGATAACGCTAGCTTGAACCACCATCCGTTCGAAATCGTATGTGCGACGGTATACCGTCAAAATATTTTTTTATTTTTATGTTGTGTTGCTTATATTCCACCTAATACTATTGAAAGGGAATATATGTTTATGTTCCATTTACTGGAGCAGTTATGTGTTAGCTATGACAAAGTTGTTTTAGTGGCTGATTTAAATATGTATTCAACAAATCAAGATGTACAATGTTATTATGAATACTTTGTCACCTTCTGTGGGTTTCGCCAAAGTAACAATATTCTAAATTGCAACAATCGCACGCTCGATGTAGTCCTAACTAATTTGCCTGAAGGTGATATTGTCGTAAGTGAGGAACATGAGGAATGTTTGTCATGCATAGACCCACAGCATCCCCCGCTACGAGTAAGTATAAACCGTGTGCGGGCGACTTCTAGCCCGGCTTATGCTGCACCGCAAGCTTCCACCTCCCTACCAAGGTGGAATTATAGTAAGGCGGACTTCCATTGTTTGTACTTGGGACTTGCAGGGGTAGACTGCCCAAGTAACACAATCGCGTCTAAAAACGGACTATTAGATATCTAATAGAATTTAATTTTATTGTCTACGATAAGAGTAAAATATCTCCCAAGTAATATTCAAGAACGCTTATAGACACAGTTTAGTAAAAGTGGGCACAACCTTGTCCCTTCTCATAAGAATGAGTTAAGAAAGCATGAATAGATAGAGATAAGAGTTGTAAATTTTCAAATTGTCTGTAGAGATTTTTCTAGTGTCTCACTAAACTGTTTATAGACCACAAATTTTACTAGTAGATAGTTTATAGATAAAGTTGAGACCTTAAAAGAAGTCTTTACTCGTCAAGTTTTTAAACCAAAATTAACTCAAGACTAACAACTTTAAGTTACATTTGATTTGTAATAGACAACAACACATAATGGCGGAGAACTTACAAGAGTTATTTAAACTTATTTATTGTATTGCATCATGGCGTAACAAATTTCTTATTTCTTACATTACTTGTGTTTTAGCTAGTTAAAAACGGGTAAACAAGCATTTCTTTATGCGATTGAAATTCTATCGTCGAATATTATGTAAAACTCTCTTAAAATAAGAGCGCCCGCTGTAAATGTATGATTTAATTTTTTTTTTTCCAAATATGAATATTATTCATTATAAGCAAATTTTTTAAATTGCATTTTAATGTTTAATATACTAATTTTATTAAAAATATAGTAATTTTAAACATATTAAATATTTAATTAGACATAATTTAATGATAAAAACATAAAAATAAGCATTAAAATATGTAAAGAAAATCATTTGATGCAAAAATAGGCAATAAAAATGGCGTTAAGATAAAATTTACTAGAAAAACGAATTTAATAGAACAAACACTCTAGAAATTTTTCTGTAGTATGGCTCTAGCTCTATGACAAGAATAATTTCACTTGCAACATACTATACTATCTATTGAAAGAATAAACAGATTTATGAGTGGTTTAAGATTACCTAGTAACTGTCATCTCTATATTCTTTTTTATCTTCTCGCAGTATTTCTAGACGTTTATCAGTGAACAGGTAATTTGATGTGTTGTGAACGAAGACCATTTTATGCAGTAACAGAGCAATTTAATTAATTAATTCAAGAGGATAAGTAAAAGATATTTCTGTTTTATTTATAGACAATGTGAAAAATAGTAGGTATAATAGTAGGTAGGTATGTATAGATATACGCCGGCGGCGCGGTGCCAAAGACGCAAAGTGTTAACATAAGGCAGGTATACAAAAGTGGACGGATTCGTAGTAAATAGTGTCGTATTGATACCTCAATAGTTAACAAAAGCGCTCGAGATACTGCATGACCTCAGGTACCTATATAATCAAAATGTTATAAAACGAATCTTGCATGCATGCAAGCATTGCATGACCTCAGGTAGGTACCTATACAGGATGAAATTGAATTCATTAGCAAATTTTTAAGGAGTGACTCGGACCACGAACCTGAGCAACTTTCTTAACTCAGACACGGGCCAACTCAAACAGCGCGAAAATAAAACAGCTGTTCCATACATTTTGGCCGAGTAGGTACCTATTGCACTTCTGTATGGAACAGCTGATACTTTTTCGCGCTTTGAGTTGGCCCCATAATGAAAGTTAAAAATTTGCTAATGAATTCAATTTCATCCTGTATAATCAAAATGTTATAAAACGAATGTTTGTAGGTAGTACCTAGTTACCTATATTGAACCGCACCTTCGAATTTCCTATACTTAGTAGATGTATGGTTACAAATTGGTACGTAATTGAAAACTACTAAACTTTTTAAAGGTATTTTTATAACTACGAAATTCTAATAATTATTGAATACCATTAGATATTAGCTGTTAATATTTATTGTTTCATATTTCGTAAAAACTACCTTCAGAAAGTACCTATTTGAATAGGTATGCATGTACTCTACTTAAGGTGCGCTACCGATTTTTCGATGAAAGTCACCAGACCTTTTAATTTTTTTCACTGTCTCCATTGCATAAAATCATCCAATTCAAATATTTAATACAAATGCACTTAATTAAGCCATATTTAGGAAAAAAACTACTATAAACACGTTTTCACTATCATTTTTCTAGACAAACTGTAAAATATCTATTAAAGTATTTTATCTAGACTTAAGTCTCTTTAAAAACAAAGTTAAGAGTACCAATAGCTAAAATATAATGTTTTATCTTAAAATATATCAACTTATCTATAAAATTACTTCAAGTTAGGTACCTGTAGGCTATTTGTAGAGCATTTTATCTTAAAACATTCAATATACCTATAAACGTACTAAAATAAGTGTGCTATAGAACAAATGCTCTAAAAATAATCAAGCTTGAGAAAAAAAACTCTATAAGAATACATTTTTACATACTTTATTGGAACCATCTTTAGAAAGCCGCTATCTAAAGATTAACCATGAATAGACTGTCAATAGACAGATTTGTTTTAAAGCTCCAAGACTGTGTTACTTGGGTGGAGCCCCCTGTATGGAACGAGTAGTGCCGACGAAGCATATAGGATATTTTACGACATATTTTACAGGATTTTGGATGATAGCACTCCAAGAAAGAGCTTCAAGAGTGATTGCTTTTCATATCACTACCCTGAATGGTACACTGCTGACATAATAGGTCATATTAAGAAGAAGGCTATGTGGCATAAAGCTTTTAAGAAGACTGGTTCGGCCAGCGACTATGTTAACTTTTCTCAGTACCGTTCTATTGTTAAAGAAAAAATCAATACCGCATACCGCGATTATCAGGCGCGTACGGAGCAACAATTTGTGAAGGAACCGAGGTCTTTTTGGGGTTTTATTGGAGGCAAGCGCTCGAAACGTAGTAGACCGAAGATAGTTAAGAACGGCGAGCCATTGCCAGATCATGAGTGTGCTCAGGCGTTCGCGGACTAAGTACTTTCGTTCGGTTTATGGGGCGGTGGCACCGCGGTTGGATGCGACTGCCGCCGGGCAGCGTTCGCGGGCGGCACACGCGTTCACGTGGGGCAGCTGTCTCTCGGCGAGGTGAGCGCCGCACTCACGCGCCTCAACCCCAAGCGTTCGGTTGGGCCAGACGGGGTGCCACCCTTCGTCGTTAGGGATTGTAGGACAGTACTGGCCCGGCCGCTTATGCATTTATTTAATTGCTTTTTACGAGAATGTTCGTATCCGGACGGCTGGAAATTGACTAGGGTTACTCCGGTACCGAAGGGGGCTCCAAGTTCAGAGGTTAGCGGTTACAGACCAGTAGCAGTACTGTCGGCATTTGCTAAAGTCTTCGAGTCCGCATTGTGCTCAACTATCCATTCGCAAGTAGCCTCACAGCTCAACGACGCGCAGCATGGTTTCCGTGCGGGCCGTAGCACGAATTCAAATTTAATGTGTTTTTTAAATCAGGCCACCACAGTGCTGGACTCGGAGACTGGTGCCCAACTGGACGTCGCTTACTTTGACTTCAGGAAGGCATTTGATAGTGTAAATAATGACATATTTTTAAGTAAATTTGCGAGGGTCGGGTTTACCCCAGCCCTCCTAGAGTTCTTTGCTAGCTACTTGGGTAACCGCAGGCAAATCGTAGAATATGCAGGTTACATCTCGGACTCATATTTCACCCTTACGGGGGTAAGTCAGGGAACAAATTTGGGACCGTTAGGATTTATTATTATGATTAATGATCTTCCTGAAGTCATTAAAGACGCTGGCTGTTTGCTATTTGCTGACGATCTCAAGCTATTCTTGCGGATCACAGATCAGTCACACTGCGAAATGCTTCAGCGAGACATCGATCGGGTGGCAGCGTGGAGTGAAGAGAATAAACTACTCTTCAATGTGACGAAGTGTAACGTAATGTCCTTCACGAGGGCCGTGGTACCCCGACGCCATGATTATTGCATGGACGGTAACGTCATACCGCGGGTGGGGTCAGTGCGAGATCTCGGGGTTACTTTTTCTAGCGATCTTTCGTTTCGTACTCATATAGTGCAGGTGTGCGAAAGAGCCTTTCAAAATCTTGGTTTTGTCATGCGTGAAACCCGTGACTTCACTAATATGGCTGCAGTGAAATCACTGTATTATGCGTTGGTGCGAAGCAATTTGGAAACTAGTGCTATCATCTGGAATCCTTATGAAGTGAAGTATTCTCAGATGCTGGAAAAGATGCAGAACAAATTTACCCGATACCTGTACATGAAGCAGTTTGGTGTCTATCCTTTCTACCCACTTATGTATCCAACTCTCTTCGTTATAGGGATGGTTGGGTATTATAAATTGGAAGTAAGACGCAACCTCGCTCTGGTAAAATATGTGTTTATGGTTTTTCGTGGTATGCTTAATAATCCACAAATATTGGAGTCGTTGGGATTGCTTGTTCCGAACAGGAGGCTACGGTTAGGACCGAGGGAGGGGCTTTTTAAAGTTCCGGCAACCCGTACAAACCTATTAAAATTTGCACCTGTGGTTCGTGCAATACAAATTATTAATAATGTCTCTCTGCATTTGGACATATTTTCTTGCTCACTTGACACTTAGTATGTTATCCACTGTGTAACTTCTACCCAGACCTGTTACTTGGGAAATTTACAATTTATGACTACTTTTGTTAGCTTGGGTTTTTCCTGTAAAAACAAATGTATGTGTTAATGAATGTAAATAAATAAATAAAATAAATAAATGTTGCGCCGACCCCAAGTAACATGGGATAAGGGCAGAAAGAAGAAGAACAACACACGAGGACGTGTGTCACGCAGGATGGCCGTGTCGTATCCGGTCAATAGTATGAACGTGAAACGCAAAGACAATAAATAGTCTATGGTGAAACAACAAATCGCAAGCGCGCCATTATTGAAAACACGTGATCAACCACCACCATTTTGGCGCGCTTCTACAGAGTCGTGATGTTTTCAGCCGACAGCGAGGAAGACATTCAGAATCCAGTGTCTGATCGCAACGGAACTAATACGTCCCGAAACTGTACCTACGATTCGTTGTTGAAGTGAAGTGCCTATGTCTATGTCTAAGTGAACCTATTATTTATTTTATTTATTTATTATAAGTTCATAGATACATAGCTTATAAACTAAGCCCCACAAAACCGTTGAAATGGTTTGACTGTGAGGTCTGGCGAGTCTTACAGGTATAGGTATCATATTATTATTACATGTAAAGGTAGCACTTTAACAAATTTCCAAATAATATGTTTTTAATTTATTTTTAAAACTGTTTTTATTGGTTTCACTCCTTATGTCTGTCGGCAGACTGTTCAATAGGTATGGTATTCGTTTTTTAAGGGTCCTGTCACCAAAATAATTGGTGACTCTGGGTACATTGAATCTGCCGGCAGCCATAGATCGTGTACTATGGTTGTTGAATACTTTCGTTAAGCTATATTCCTGGGTGCCATGGTGGTTAACGGCCAAAAGATATTTATGTTTGTAACTAATCGGTAGAATTTTACATATTTTAAATAGTTTCATATAATCTCCTTTACAACTGTTTTTAGTTTTTTGAGTAACAAGTAGTTTTAGGAAACGAATTTGAAGAGCTTCTAATTTATTCAAGTTCGTTTTGAATGTTAACCCATAGCTGTCAAGAGCATAACTCATAATTGAATCAACTAATGACATGTATATACATCTTAAGATGCTAATAGGAACTTTAAAGCTTAGGTGGTACATTTTACTTAATAATATTCTTAATTTACTACAAATGTAGTCTACGTGTTGTGACCAAGAAAAGTTCTCGTCAATTTTCATACCAAGGTAGGTTACACAGTTAACTCTTTCAATTGGTTTACATTTACAGCCCAGCAATTTTTTATGGTGACAAATATAATCGTGGGTAAATAAAGGCGGAATCATACTGAGTGGTTGTAAATATGGCGAATGAATTAATAATAATTTGGTTTTATCAGCGTTTAATACAATGCCGTTGTCGTGCGACCATTTAACAACAGCGTCTATGTCCTGTTGAATTAGTTGGCAAGCCTCGTCTATGTTAGTTCCGGAGCGAAGTATGCACAAGTCATCTGCAAACATATACGCTGAACAATGTTGTAGCACTCGGCACAAACTGTTAACATGCATTAGGTAACAAATTGGTCCACATCCCGAGCCCTGCGCCACCCCACTTCGCACCTCGACTCTGTCACTAAGCGCGTCCTGCACCTTCACACGGTAGGAGCGCGTGGTGAGGTAATCACGGAACCATGGGTTCAGTGGTTCTCTCACCCCGCACTCCTCCATTGCATTGAGGATGGTATCGGATTGCAAAGTGTCGAATGCTTTTTTATAGTCAAAAAATATTGTGATAACAAACTTTCTATCATCTAGGTAACTGTTAATTTCGTCTGTAAATTTTGTTAGTAAAGTATTTGTACTTTTTCCTTTTAAAAAACCGTGTTGACACTCGTTGATAATGTTATTATTTTGTAAATAGTTACTCAATTGGTTGACGATACATTTTTCTATAATTTTATCTATACTAGATAATATTGATATAGGTCTGTAGTTTGACATATTTTTGCGATCACCTTTTTTGTGAATTGGGCGGACTATTGCCTCTTTAAGCTTATTAGGAAATTTGTAGTTTTTAACAGTTAGGTTTATTAGTTTAGCTAACACTGGACTCACTTTATCAATAATTATTTTTAGGTCGGACATTCGCACTTGATCGCTACCCGGTGATTTATTTATACTCATATTTTTTATTATGTTTTTGACATATTTAGGGCTTACTGGTTGCCACCTCATGGATAAGTCCGTGGCTTTCACATAGGTCTGTCTATCCAACCAAATCTCATGACACTTATGTTTTATATCTTCTATTTCTTTATAGAAGGTAGATGCAAATTTGTTACTTATGTCTATAATACTACCTTGTCCGTCCATGTTTGACAGGATTAATTCATCTACCGATTGTTTATTGTTTCCCATCATAGTATTTATCCTATCCCATATTTTTTTAATGTTTTTATTACACGCATTAGCGATTTATGATAAAAATAGTATATTAATACTATTTTTATCATAGATATTTTTACTTTTAATAATAGCTTTTTGGCATTTTGGTGTTTATGTTAATTATAGTGTCTGAGTTTATTTTAAATTAATTGTGGTAAATTGTGGTTTTAATAAACGCCGTGTACTGTATCCTATACCCAATGTGTTTTTATTGCACGAAACCCATATTCTGCCCACATGATGACTGAATCTAACGGACTAAATCCTGACTCATCCGACATATATTATATAAACATTGTTACAAAGCCTAAAACTAAAACATTAAAGCTACCTAATATTTAAAACACAACATTGTATATTTAGTGTAATGGTAAGGTAATCTCAGCGGTTAGTGTTTAATTTTTATTTATATGAAAAGAAAATCAATAATTATGAACTTGTTATTTAAACTTTATTAACTTTTTATATTGTTATCCCGAACAAGCCGATTTCATTTTGCCAAAGAGGTCGCCCGAAGAATCCAACTCGGATTGGAGTTTACCAAACGCTGCCCGCGTTTGGTAAACTACTAGATATCTTTTCGTCCAAAATTCCACAGTGCTTAAAGACGAAGGTTTATAACCAGTGTGTGATGCCAGTGTTGACTTATGGTACAGAAACGTGTTCCTTAACTACTGGTCTCCTATAGAAGCTCAAAGTCACGCAAAGTCACGCAGCGAGCAATGGAGAGAGCTATGCTCAGAGTTTCTTTGCGCGATAAAATCCGGAACGAGGAAATCCGCCGAAAAACTAAGGTCACCGACATAGGTCTCAGAATGTGCAAGTTGAAGTGGCAATGGGCAGGCCTCGAAGAACCGATAACCGATGGGGAAGAAAGGTTCTCGAGTGGCGACTACGAACCGCAAGACGCAGCGTTGGTAGGCCTCCCACCAGATGGACCGACGATATCGTTAAGGTCTCGGGTAACCGGTAGATACAAGCGGCAGGATTCCGCTCGTTGTGGCGTTCTATGCGGGAGGTCTTTGTTCCACAGTGGACGTCTTCCGGCTGATGGTGATGATGTGTTGTTATAATTAAATTAATAAATAGTAATCTATGTCGAATTGTCATCATGGCTCAGTTAAAGCCCCCGCCTCTCATGCACGAGGTTTTGGGTTCACAACCAAGCACGAGCACGTACCAATGTGACTTTTTCAATTTCAAATATACTTTTTAAGTTTTTCTTGGACATCACTGACATTGGTGAAGGAAAACATCATCCATCAACAACGCCCCCAGCTGGTATTTGGCTGATCTACCCAATAGAGCCAGAGGTGCGAGCAATACTCCATGCACAATCGAATTTGTGCTTGATATAGGTCGAGCAACTGTTCCGACGTACCGTACTTTTGAACCTTTGCGAAGACTCTCACTCAGCTTTTTTACAGCTAGTTGGGCATTTGATTCGACGTAAGACCCAAAGTTCAGATTCGACGTCAGAGTAACGCCAAGAAGTTCAAGATGATCAGTGATCGAGACGGATACATGTCGGAAAGTAGGGGCTAGATTGAAAGACCTCTTCTTGGTAAAGAAAAGACGCGTCTGAATCTTGGCTGTATTAAACTTCACCAGATTGGCATCACCCCAATCGGAGACTGCCTGTCCCTCAGAACACTGACTAAAAGCCTAGATTTCACCCGCACTGGCATTGGATCCTTTATAGGGATATGATTTTTAACCGACTTCAAAAAGGAGGAGGTTATCAATTCGAATGTTTATATATACATATATATATTAAAAAAAATTACACACTTATTTTACTTATTTCCTAATTTTAATTAGGAAATAAGTAAAATAAGTGTGTAATTATTTGTTTATTTGTAATATAACGGCACAAAAACTCAGGATTACTGTTTTCCTGTAAATATATTAAGGATAACGCAGTGTTTGGTGACACACCAATACCGGTAACCTACAACAAGGAACAGCTGTTGTTTAAACAGCGTAATTAATACGGGAAGTATTGTTCACTTTTATTTTATTATTAGCACACAATCGTCTCATAAAATCCTAGACACGTACTTGTTAAGATTTTGAATAATCTTGTACTCTGCAATTAGTTTCAAGTCACTTAGTTTTCATTAACTTAGTAAGTTTTTACACTCAGTAGGTACCTATAGTATAGTTTATTTCCAAGCTTTATGCTTATATTTACCAATAAGGTTCATGATCGTGATTTTGCATTTTATAATATAATATAATATTGTAATATTAATAAATAAGTAACTGTCATTTAGGCTCTCCAAGGCATTTGATTGCGTAAATCATGACACACTACTTTTGAAACTTGAGCATTACGGACTAGGTAGACTTGCGCTTAGTTTAGTAAAATCTTATTTGATTAATAGGCAGCAGCAAGTCCAAATAAATGGGGTGAATTCACATGGTTTAAAGGTAGAAATGGGGGTTCCACAAGGTTCAATTTTGGGTCCTTTCCTCTTTTTAGTGTATATTAATGATCTTCTTCATCTGTTGAAAAATCAACCACAAATGGTGTTATTTGCTGATGACACTTCTTTAATATTTAAGATAGACAGACGAGCCCAGAACCTAGACCACGTAAATAGCGCCTTACTGCAAGTCCAAAATTGGTTCACGGCGAATAATTTAGTATTGAATGAAAAAAAAACGAAGGGCATCAGATTTTCTTTACCAAATGTCAAAAGTAATGACTGTGACATAGTATTGAATAATGAGAAGCTGGAATTCGTTGATAAAACTGTTTTCCTGGGGATCACGCTCGACTCAAGGCTACAATGGGGTCCTCATTTAACATCTCTCGGCAGCATATGCTGTCAGAAAAATCCGGCAATTTACTGATGTGGATACCGCGAGACTGGTCTACTTTAGTTATTTTCATAGTATAATGTCTTACGGTATTTTACTGTGGGGACGAGCTGCAGACATCGAGTCTATTTTTATTCTGCAGAAAAGAGCCATCAGAGCCATTTACAATCTCCGTATGCGCGATTCTCTAAGGGAACTGTTTAAGGAAATTAACATAATGACGGTACCTTGTCAATACATCTATGAAAACATAATGTACGCTAGAAAAAATCTGCATCTTTTTAGTAAAAGGGGTGAAAGACATAATTATAACACTAGAAATAGGGACCAACTAGTTCAACCGAGTTTCAGACTGGCTAAAGTAGATACTTCTTTCATGGGGTACTGTTTAAAATGTTACAATAAAATACCTCCCCACATTGTTCAACTAAATGAGACAAAATTTAAGTCTTATATAAAACGCACACTATGCAGCCGAGCATATTATTCATTGGGTGAATACATCACTGATAAAAACGCTTGGCTGGATGCTGGTCTAGCTCCACAGCCATAAGGGTTCTTAGATTCATTGATTAGCATTTTAAATTATTTTTGGAGCTGCTGAAGATATAGATCTACATTATCTTTGCATTGTATAAACTCAATGTGTTAGTATTATATAAATTTTTCATAGCACATACATGTGAGCACTATGTTATTTAAAGCTACCATTTACGAGGTATGTCTTTCATTGACTTGAATGTGCCCTGGCGGTTGGGAGTATGTCATGCTCACTGGAATGTCTCGCTGACGGTGGCGCGCGTGTTGGATCATTCGGTTCCCTTCAAAATGGTTGAGTCGAATGATGCCGATCCGTGCGTCATGTTCGTGAACGGGCGCCGTTAGTTGGGACTGGTCATCTCTTAGCTGCCTCGGTTATTCTAATTCTATTTTGAATTGTTTATTATGATTATATTTTTATCTAAACCTCTGTTAACGTACACGACTTGTTACATTGTTCTCACATTGTACCCTAGATTCAATATGAATGATGTAACCGAAATTTGTAACATATTATTGATTTTAAAAGAGTGTTGTTCATGGAGTTTCTTGCTCGTTCTTCTCCATAGAAACCTACTGTTTGGAACGAGCAACTAGCTTCAACTTTCTGACTGACTGACTCTGACAATTCAAAAGTACCTGTAAATGGTTTATTTTAAATAAATGATTTTGAGTTTTGAGTATATTTTTTATGTATGTTCGGGCATAACTCTGTCTTAAATAGACTGATTTGCAAATTCTTTTTTTTTCGAAAGGGGTTTATACCGAAATGGTCCCATATCAATTTTATCAAAATTGATACAGCTCTTTTATGAGAAAATCAACAAATTCCCAAAAAGAATACATAGACGACGTTTTAGTTTCTTTAATCTTTGTAGGACTAATAATCTCTTGTAAGTGTGTCGCCGTTTCTTAATGGATTTGGATGTTAAGGCAACACTAAAAAGCGAAAAATAATAATAAAAATCAAAACAAAAAAAAGCAAATCAAATCATCAAATCCATCAATTCATTTATTTTTATAGTAAAATTCCATCGCTTCGACGTACATGGCAGTGGCACGAATTATTCAATCGCCGAGATGTCGAGAGGCTTCTGTCTGTGCATTGGCGAGCGCCATCTGCGCTTGGGGATAAGGGGGTACCGAGCAAAATCATTCAAAACAGTCGTCACTGTTAAAGTGATATAATCAATACTTTTACCATAATTGCCATAAAAAATATGTAATGAATACCACAGTGAATGTGTTAACCGATTATCGTTGGCAAAAAATAAGAATACGTACTGTTTAATTTAATAAACAAAAATACGTAAAGTTGTACAAAAATCTTAAAAAAAATCTCGTATTTAGTTGAGTTTTGTTAGTAAACTGTATTTTTTTTTCACAAACTTGAATTCATATTAATCTTTAACATTCATACTACAATTTGTAGTTTTTACATTTTCGAAATGTCGCTTAGTTATTTTATGATTAATTTTTCGCGCTGTTTTGAATCATACGCAACGTATGTATGTCTGATTCAAAACAGCGCGTCAATTAAAACAAAAATTAACTAACAAAACCTAACTAAATACGAGATTTTTTTAAAGATTTTTTTACAATTTTACGTATTTTTGTTTATTAAATTAAACAGTATTCTTATTTTTTGCCAACGATAATCGGTTAACACATTCACTGTGGTATTCATTACATATTTTTTATGGCAATTATGGTAAAAGTATTGATTATATCACTTTAACAGTGACGACTGTTTTGAATGATTTTGCTCGGTACCCCCTTATGGGGGTACCGAGCAAAACGAATGTAATTATGTCCATTTCCATAGACGCAGAATTAAGTTCAAATTTAGTGACGTGAACTTATTTTAACAGAAACGTAATCGCTTTTGGTTTAGGACATGGACATGTTTAGTAAAAATTATGTCTGTCATTATTTAGATTCGGAGAGAAACGCAATCGGACCCAGTATTTAGAGTCTATATTAACAAGCCGCGAACAGCATCTTGACCGGGGGCGTCTTCTGCGATACACATCCTGCCGGACGTATCTTTTCCGATCCGATCCGATGCGAGCCGTTTGGTGGAAATGATCCTTAATTTTGTCTTTTTTATTTTTCTCGTATAAAATTTACTGATTTCATGCTTCACACGACTATCGAGCACATTGGAAATGAATCTACGGAATTTGAAAAAATATTTTTGCTGAGCGACGAGATAGTCGGGACAAGGAAAAAGCTTCCCGATAATTCACAACAAACACCGATAACCAATGATATTCTAAAAAACAGATATGTTATACACTCACAAAACAAACGAAAAAAGTGTTCCGCGCAGCAGCGGCTGCACACATACACACTTTTTATTCATTTTACAATTCACTACAAGTCAAAATGTTGAAAAGGGATGGCTTGAAAAAACCAACAAGAAAAAAAGAGACAGTGTTGTCAATTGCGCGTGAATGCAAACAAACATTGTCCTGGCCACCAATCACCGCGTTTTGGCATCATAGACTAACAAATTTAACGAGACAGAAGGTACAAACCGCGAGTACATTTTATACACGCGGTTTGTACCTATAACAACTAATTAACAGGACTAAAGGTATAATAGAATATTATATATAATAATATATAGAGCAGAAAATATTTATTTAGTAATAAAATTCATTTCTTTGTTTACGAACAAATGCGATCCATTCTTAAAGCCAGATGTCATTGGATAACCTTAACGAAGAAAGGATAATAAATATCTGTTGTAATATTGTTTAATTTCTAATTAAGTATATAAATTAATTAATAAAACAAAATAATTAAATATTACAAGGTTAGAAAAAAGAAAAATAGAACTGTGGGTAAACAATGACTTTACTGCCTACGATATCGCATCTGTAATTTTATTCTATGTCCGAAGTGAACGCGTCCTTGTCTTACTCACGCGAAAAAATGTATTTCCATTTCTTTCTTTTTTCTAACCTACAAATATAAGAATATTAGGAAAATAATTGAAATATATAAATAAATCGATGAATATTGCGTAACTAGTTACATGTGGTATGAGATCCCTTGTGCTTTATTAAATTTGGTATCATAATTGGTACACTTTCTAAATACACAAAATAGCATTTTTTTAGTTTTTTAGCTGCTTTAACAAAGTGTATCACTCTTCGCCATGCGTGACGCAGACTAAAGGCAATAAGTCCTAATTAGGACGTTTTTGAATCTTAAAAATTGGGCGCTCATAACATATCTGTTTTTTAGAATATCATTGCCGATAACGAACTCTGCGAAACATGAAGTCATTTAATCTGCATTTAATGTCATGTGAAAAATCTCGTTCTAACTTTTCGATTTTTTTCAAAAGGTTAGGCTACAGGGCAAACCCGACCGTCTATGTTTTAGACTCAAATTGTAGCTGACTAAATAGTCCAGAAGAATTTTTCTCGAAATTTTGATATCATTCTTCGTTTCCAAAATATCGAGCGCCAAATTAAAAATTCGGAAAAAATTGTTTTTTTTTCACTATTTCGGCCATAACTTTTTGTTTTTTATTTTCTCGAATAATTCTTTTTGCACCTTACAGCTCTCATAAATACGCGTCTTTTGAGTCTTTTTTGAATATCATTACCTTCACAACTCTCGTTTTTTTCGTGAAACTGGAACCTACACTGGAGCAAACGAAAAGACATTTCCAATGTCAAAAACCTAAATTAATTTGCTCACTGCCACTCGCATGCCCAAATTAAAGTAACCTTGTTTGCTCTTGGCAACAGTCGATGCCCCAAAAATGATTTTGTTAAATGACTCTAAACTCTAATTTAAAGTCATTGACGTTGTTAAACCATAGAGATACCTATGCTTAATCTGTGATATGGATGCAGGTATACAACATCTACAATAAAAAAAATATATACAATTGATGCAACAAGCATAGAGTATAGTAATAAGTTTGAAGACGCTGTTTTGTGAGTTTTGACGCCCTGTGTCCTAGTTATGTCCTAGAGGAAAAATGTGGTTTAAATATCGGTCACGATACCTATTCCTGACAATCTAAGAAGTTATGATCATCATAATCATAAAACTTTATGCTTACGAATGATACGCGTTGATATAGTGTATTGGTAACAGACATAATAATTAATTAGGATTATGAATTTCATTTATCAATTTCTTATGCAGGTTGCCGTTTGTTGTGGCCTTCTATGGGAGAGGTCTATATTAAACAGTGGACGTATTTCGGCTGATGATGATGATGATAATGATGAGGTGGACATTATTTCCAAGTTCAGATGATGAAACGTCAAAATGGACCTCTTAGATTGTCAGGAGATTGATTACCTACCCGTCACGCTATGTATTAGAATGTAACCCTTGGATGTATGTGTATGTGCTGTGGGTGAACCTATAAGTAAATAAATGAACAAATAGACGAGGTTTATAATTCTTGTAATAGGTTTAAAATAATATTTCTTCTCATCACTCAGTGAAATAATATGTAATTATTTATTTATGTTTAGTTACCATAAATTGGTCAATTACATTAGTTAAAGATTTTATTATTAAAATACACTACATTCACTCCCTCATCTCAGAATAGGTTTAAACATATTGGCAAGATCGTCTCCTATTTGTCCGCGAATACATCACAATCACACTTGGCCTCCAAGAGAATTATAATGGTTTAATTTTATCCGTACAAGTCGTTTTTGCGAGTTATTCCAATATCACTGTAGGGTTCTGCATAGTCTAGATCTAATTGATTCTCAGTTTTCCCATTTTGAAGAAAATGATTTTCATATTTAGGTTCCTTTTGCGGATCTCTAGATTGCATGTTGGCTGGTTCCGTATTGGCATAATGGCCATCACTGTTTTGTTTTAATCTCCGGTCTTTGTACGGCTTAGAGCTCATATTTGGTCCGAAAATTACACTTTTATTTTTGCTACCCATTCTTTGTACAGTGCCATAATTTCCGTTGCTCAGATTCACATCTTTATTAGGTAAATGGTTGTGCCTTAACTTATCGTAAGTGTTTTGTTTTAAATCACAGATATTGCTGTAACTGGCATGGTTTGAATGATTAGACGTCGTTCCTTGTCTTTCTTTTTCTTTGTTGGAGAGTGGAGTATGAGTATTATTCCAATTGGTTGCAAATCCATCAGGTTTAGATTTAAAATATTCGTCTATTTCACAGTAATGATTCTCACTTATGTTACTATGCCGTTGATGAGGCGTTCTATATAATTTATCATTCGTTGTGCAATAGTTCTCATTATCTTGCATGACTTCTTCATAGATTTTAGAATAAAGTGGATCATCGTCATTAACTTCCCATTGGTGTGGGAACGCTGGTATTGGACTGTCATTTTGATTCGAAAGATTATCATATGGGTTCTGAAATGATAAATAAACATTATTGATTTACTTTAAATCTTTAAAAAATACACACATCAAAAAACATTTGCAATCACTTTGAATAACCGAAATCGGTTTTGTTACGGTAGATCATAATTATGAATTCTTCTTCTTATTAGATTCTTTATTTTAAAATATAGATTTAGATTTAGAATACAAAACAATAAAACAGTTCAATTGTTTTTCCATATAAAAAGGCTTTCAGTCCTAGCTTACGCTCATTCAGAAATCTGATTTAGTTACTTTTAACAGATTTAAAATACATTTTCGCGGAAAGTTGTGATTGATAAAAATGCCAAGAGGATCACCACAAGGTTTTACGAGCAAGAATAGTAACTTTGAGGGAAGAAGGATACACCACGAAAGAAATAGCACGAAGAGTTGCTATATCCCAATCCTGTGTCGTAGTTATCTATTTGAGTGATTTTCTTCCTTAACTGAGTGCTCGGAAACGCAATAGCGAACCAATAGCACTATCGAATAGGTATAGTCCAGTTAAATCATCTCAGAAACTGTGCTTAAGTGGATTAATTACTGGGACTATGTATGTAAGAACTATAGCCTATAATATAGCCCTGCCGGATTAATATACAGTTTACACCACAAAACAATGTGACTTGTAACAAAGCCGGCAAAAAGTGGATGTATTTAGTTTAGTCATCATTTACCTAACCTTTTTCTATCTATATTGGAGTTGGCTTCCAGTCTAACCGGATTCAACAGCCGGACCTCCAGAACAGAACCCAGTCACTGGGTAACACGATACCCCTTGGTAAGACTAGTTGTCAGACTTTCTGGCGTTTGACTACTCGTATCGACTATCAAAGGTCTACGTACGACAACCGTGACCAACGGCTTTACGAGTACATGTTTTCCGAGATACAGGGGTGTCACACCGCCAACTTCCATTCTCGAGGAAAGAAAGTAGTGCAAGAACTCATTATCACTTAGCCCGACCTAGGAATTAAATCCAGGATCAATGAGGCAGTGGCTGTATTAAGTATGTGCTGTAATCTTCTATATAATAAAAATCAATTGCTGTTCGTTAGTCTTTCTAAAAGGGTATAAATATAATGATCACCAAAAATACTTTAGGATCTTAAGCTCCCTTACCAAAAAAATATACTAGATTATACCAAATGTACGGTCACCAAAGGAGATAAGTATCCATGTCGCCGGAAACAGTTGAAGTTTACTTAGAAACCGATAGGTTTTTATGAATAAAATAAAATACAATTTATAGAGAATAAACAGTTCAATGATTTAATAAAATTTCATTTGAAAGCCCCCATTGGTTTCTAAGAAATCTTCAACTATTCCCGACGACATGGATACTTATCTCTCTCTTTTGCGTAATGGTCACCAAATCTTAGTGTGCAAAATAACCAAAATCTTTTTGACCCCCCTGGGGCGGATCCAACATGGTTAAGTTAGGTTAGAACTGTGCCCCCCAGAATCAAATCGCTTTTTACTGTCAAACTCATACATTTCTACAATACTTTAGGAAACACCATTTTGGTGACCATTTACTATTTTTGGTTTTATTTTATTTACTATTATTGGTGATCATTTAGTAGATCTGGAGGTTCGTTACGCATAAGCCTTTCTAAAACTCGAGAACAACTTGACCTATTTGGCTAATTTTGGTCTTGCAATATTTCTACAAGTCCAGGGAAGGTTTAATAATAGGTAAGTATATAGGTCGGTAGGGTAGGCAGGTAGGTCGGTAAAGCAGATCGGGACAGGACAACGTCTGTCGGGTCAGCTAATGTACTATATATACCTGAATAAGATTTGATTGCTTCGTCCTTTTGCACCAGATGGTGATGCATACCATCGTAATGACAACAGCAGTGACTCCAACAGAAACAACAGTTACTATCATTCGAATTCTAGAACCGTCATCTGCAAAGAAAAAAAAAACAATCGGTATCTTGTAAAGTTCACTTGTGTTGGAGACACAATTTTTTTAAATAAAATTCGGACAAGTCCTCCACACTATTACAAAACCACTGCAGCTCTTGCAGAACCATCAGTGGCGACCACCAGAAAAGCGCCATAGCAATGAAGCTCGACAGTTGAATCGTTTCACTGGGACGCAGACAAAACGATCTGACGGCGAATATTCCATAACTAGCGACCCGACCCGGCTTCACATGGGCCTAAAGCCTTCCTTGATTAATGGGCTATCCAACACAAAAATATTTTTTTAATTCGAACCAGTAGATCCTGAGATTAGCGCGTTCAACTAAACAAACAAGCTCTTCAACTTTATATCTACACTAGCGACCCGACCCGGCTTCGCATGGGCCTATAGCCTTCCTCGATTAATGGGCTATCCAACACAAAAAGATTTTTTTAATTCGAACCAGTAGATCCTGAGAATAGCGCATTAAACTAAACAAACAAACTCTTCAACTCTATAGTATAGAAGATTGAAAAGTCCTGTCGTTGAAACAAGCAAATGCGAACCATTCTGTCGGCGAAACATCCATAGGTGAAACGTTCTATCGACGAATCTGTCAAAAACGAAACGTCCTGTCGGTGAACAGTCCAAAGGAGAAACGACTGTCGGAGAATGCTTGCAGAATCGACTCCCGGAGAACAAAATAAACAACAAACTCCAAAACACCCGAAAATGAAGTTTCCCGACAATCTTCAAATTTATGACGCTTTCCGTGTCTTCCATTGTGACATTACAATATTACATTTTTATATTGTGCGTTATACCTAAATCGGACTTGCGGCAGGCCGCACTACAATTTTTATATGAAACCGCATCATATCAATGCACTGACATGTGGCCAGTCGTTAACCGCTCCGTTTTGGAGCTGCGGCAGGCCGCACATTAAGCCTAAGGATAAGATCTCACGATGCGGTTTTCGCCCGCGCCCGCACCCACAGCGGGAGCCGAATACACCGCGCACACCGCGGGCGTAAACCGCGTCGTGAAATGTGCTTTTGTTTTTTACGTGTATATCTGCATTCTGCAGAAGCTGCGGGCCCGCAACCGTAGCCGGACGCGAGTGAAAACCGCATCGTGAGTTCCTAGCCTAAGAACTCACGATGCGGTTTTCGCCCGCGCACGCAGGGGGAACCGCATACAACCGCGCACACCGCGGGCGTAAACCGCGTCGTGAAATGTGCTTTTGTTTTTTTACGTATATATCTGCATTCTACAGAAGCTGCGGGCCCGCAACCGCAGCCAGACACGGGTGAAACCGCATCGTGAGTTCTTAGCCTTATTGTTATGAATTTGTAATTGCTGTCGCTTAAAGCCATTAATATAATGGAAAAGAAATGCTTGTAATTGACGACGACATGTTGCGGACTACAGTAGAACCGTTACGGTTAGCCGGAATAAAAAAACGTGTGCGAGTGCGTTTTAGGTCTTAGTGTGCCATTTATGAAGTTCGAATCTTGTGCAGGTCACTTATCGACACCCTTTTACTTGTACGGACAGCGTCATCAACTAGTTACCCCCTTTTCAAATAAATTTTTATGCGTGAGGGGTCACCAGTTGATGTCGCTGTCTGTACTGGTCATCACTCACCTGAAGTAGCTTCACTAGTATCTAATAAGTCTACCAATTCCGGTTTCAATTGGAGAATGATCTTAACTTTAACTGGATAATCGTTTTTAAAAACACATTGTATTTTAGTTCCGTTGTGATTTGCATCCAAAGTTTTCGTGAAACTGTTACGAGAAAACATGATATTTTTTCCCGATGACATGCTTATTGCTGGAGAATCAGTGGATTGACCTGAAAACCGAAGCAAGTAATTAATGAATCAAGTGATTGACGTTTTTTTCCAGGAAAAATAAAGAGGTCAGTAAACTGGCAGGGTTTGCAATTTTTTTTTTTACGCACTTGGTATTTAAATATTTTCAAGTTATACACAATTTTGGGGGAATAGCTATAATTATAATTGCCAAAGAGCTTTCGTCCTCCAGAAAAGGGCTATACGCACCCTCATCCGTATTTCACAACGAGAGTGTCGTCCACATTTTATCGATTTAAATATCCTCACAGTACCCAGTCTCTACGTTTTAGTACTACTTACTAATCTTCAAAATATCTGCGTGAATACGAAACAGATGAGGAACGCTTAGCTAGAGAGAAAACACGCAGAAAGGATTTAAGAAATAAAATAAGTCCCAACTTTAATATTGTGCCTACAATATCAAGCAGTGCAAATTTACAATAAATTACCGCTACACTTATAAAATCTGATTTACACATCTACATTTAAAACAAAGCTTCGGGCATAGTCTATACTCCATTGACGATTTGTAAACATTATTTTAATTTTATTTTATTTATTCTACCCGGACATTGAATTTATTAGCCATTATTAATTATTATTATTGCTGATGATACTTCATTGATTTTTAGAGTAATTAGACGGGCGCAGCACCATGACGATGTAAATGACGCCATGCTTAAGGTTCATAATTGGTTTACTGTTAATAATTTAGTATTAAATGAGAAGAAAACTAAATGCATCAGATTCGCTTTACCGAATGTTAAAAGTAGTAAATGTAACGTTGTATTGAATAAGGATATACTTGAATTACTGTTTTCTTAGGGATTACGCTTGACTCCAAGCTGCAGTGGGGTCCTCACATAACATCTCTTGCAGCGCGGTTAAGTTCAGCCGCTTACGCTGTCAGAAAGATCCGGCATTTGACAGACGTGGATACCGCTAGACTAGTATAGTTTAGTTATTTTCATAGCATTATGTCTTACGGTATTTTGCTTAGAGGACGGCTGCAGATATATATTCTATTTTTATTCTGCAAAAGCGGGCTGTCAGAGCCATTTATAATCTCCGCAGACGCGAGTCTCTAAGAGAATTCTTTAAACAGATCAACATCATGACAGTACCTTGTCAATATATATATGAAAACATAATGCATGTTCGCAAAAATCTGCATCTTTTTAATAAAATAAGTGACAGACATAGTGTTTATACTAGAAATAGGAACAAATTAGATCAGCCAAGTTTCAGATTGTCAAAAGTTCATACTTCTTTTAAGGGGTACTCGTACTGTGTAAAATGCTATACTAAAATACCAGTTGATATTCTACAAATAAATGAAAGACTATTTAAAACAGGTATTAAACGCACACTATGTAGACAAGCATATTATAAGTTAGAAGATTACATTAATCATAAAAATGCTTGGCTTAATGCTGGTCCTGCTCCACAGCCAGTTTAGGGAATTTCCTAATTGTAAGAAGATGATGTTTCCTACCCCTTTTTTATTGCCATGAGTTACGAGTATCGTTATTATTATTATTTTTTTTTTTTCAACATTTCATCTAACAATTAGAAAGGTACATTACATTGGAAATTTTAGTTTTGTATAATTTTGCAGCATTATTTCAATTTTGTGACTGTGAATACCATGGAGCTATTTATAAAGTAAATTACTAATAGGTTTGTGATTGACATAAATGAACATGGCGGTTGAGAGCATTGTCATGCTCACTCAATTATCTCGCTGATGGTGGCGCGTGTGTTGGATCATGCTGCTCCCTTCAAAATGGTTGAGCTGAATGGTGCTGATCCACGCGTCATGTTCGTGAACGGGCGCTGTCAGTAGACATTGGTCAACTCTTAACTGCCATGGCTTTTTTTCTTTTTTAAATCTTGATTCTTTTTTTTAATGCATTGTATTGGTATTTACCTGCATGTTTTCACATATTGTAGAAGCAACGTGAATAATGTAATCAGTGTTTTGTAAAAACTTGATTTAAAAGAGTGTCCGTGGAGTTTCTTGCTCGTTCTTCTCCATAGAGACCTACGCTACGTTTTGGAACGAGCAACGAGCTTAATTTTTCTGACTAACTAACTGACTCTTTGACAATTCAAAAATGCCTGTAAATGGTTTAATTGTAATAAATGCTTTGAGTTTGACTATTATTATTTTTTGAATGTAATTTTTGTTGTTATTGTGCTTACTAAAAATATTTCAAACACAATGTAAATTGTTTTATGAATAAATAAATAAAAAAAGAACATTAAATTATTGTTTTTTACATTATTAGGTATTTTATTACAATTTATTTTCTTAAAACGTTAGTTGACACTTTCCGTGATTCTTGATTTCTGCCTGCAGGACTTAAAGTACTATAATTATTGTTTAAAGTAACTTAACACGAAAAAGATGGCAGGGACCAGAGTGAGCGAGCTATCTTACTTTCTTTTTTTTTTAACGTGGAGAAATCCTCATGGAGTATCCCCCGTCCGGGGAAGACGGGGGGATGAGCCGGACTCGTACCGGCTAAAACCACCACGGTGTTCCATCTCACACCTACGTCGGGGGGTCGCGGGAACTGGAGATTCTTCCGGAACCCCCGACTGGTGTCGGCCCGCTGGCGCGGGCCACTTCTCGAGTCAGGGGGGGGAGTGAGGTGTTAGACTCCCCCCTGGTCGTCTAAGAGGGGCGCGTGTGGAACACTACGCGCCGCCACCTCGGGTCCTGATGTATGTGGGGGGCGACAGACATCCCCGAGTCTGCCACCCCTGGACCCATTTAGGGGGGCCGTAAGAGGACGTTATCTGCACTCCGCCGACGCCCTGCGGGCGGAGTGCAGATAACGCCCTGCTGCGTGCGCCTGCTGCGGGCCGGGTGGGAGGTAGAGATCTCCCTCTCCCTTTTCGCAGAAGGAAACCACCGCGAACGAACCTAACCTAACCTGTTCGTGTCGAGTGCCTAAGTTCCAGAGATCGCTTCGCTTGCTCTTGAATATTTAAGTAGCACCAATATTCGCTTTCCGTATGGTGTCGGACGTAAAGAGTAGCACTATCCCATATCTTCCCGTGGGTGTCGTAAGAGGCGACTAAGGGACTTACCAGAGAATTGGCAGCAGCGTTCTCTGTGCCTTTGTAACAATCATACTGCGATCGCTAACCCGCCTGCCAAGCGTGGCGATTATAGCAAATCCCCCCCTTTGGGGGAGGTCTATGTCCAGCAGTGGACGTCTTTCGGCTGAAATGATGATGATGATATTCGCTTTCATAATATTTATGGAAATTAGATCTTAAAGGAGGAAATAAATTCTAATGATCTGTTACAAAATGTGTAATGTGTCTTTTCAACCGACTTCAAAAAAGGAGGAGGTTATCAATTTTTTTTTTTTTTTTTATGTTTCTTACCTGATTTCTTTGGACTGGGTGAACCGATTTTGATGATTCTTTTTTTTGTTTGAAAGCTAGTGCTTTCCGTGTGGTCCCATTTTGGTCCAATTTGGTCCGGTTCTGACAATGGCATCCATGAGAAAACCGTATAAATCTTAAATTTACATTAAGTATGTGCGCGATTTGCTACGCGATTACTCCGGCAAACGTAAACCGATTTTGAAAATTCTTCTTTTTACGGATAGGGGTGCTTCAGGGGTGGTCCCATATAAATTTTATCGAAATTGATTCAGCACTTTTTGAAAAATCAACAAATACCCAAAAATTTTATATAGTTGACGTTTTAGCTTCATCAATCTTTGTAGTAGTTAACTTTCATACTCTTCTTAATAGATTTGGATGAAAAGGAGGTACTAAAAAGCGGAAAATAAAAAGCTTTTTACAAACAAAAAAGACAACCGCCTTCAAAAACTAAAAAGTGAAAAATAACTTTAGCACAGAACACACATTGACTTTAGTTTCGGAAGTCGGTGGCAATACAAAACAACAAACAGAACAAGGTCACTGAATTTCGAAACTAAAGTCAATGTGTGTTCTGTGCTAAAGTTATTTTTCACTTTTTAGTTTTTGAAGGCGGTTGTCTTTTTTGTAAAAAGCTTTTTTTGTGTGTTGTGTGTGTTTCTAATTTGTAATTCGTTGCTTTTTGCCAAAACATTGTTGAATAACTGTCAAACTTTCCAAATTGAATAAATAGTATAGTAAATGGTTCACTAGCTTAGTTTTAAGTAAATACCTACTACAGCTAATCCTAAAACAACTAAATGAATCTTTCACTCAATAAAAACTTGAGAGGTGTCAAGGGACACCCGGATGGAACGAAGTTCCTTTCGATTAATTAGTGAAGGAATTGTAATAAAATTTTATTTTTTTGAAGTTATAATAATATTTTTTATTATTATTAACAAATATAATGTTATATAAACTTAATCAGTCTATTTGAGCGAATAAACTTAGGTACTAAACATATCGCCGTAGGTACCTAGTTCAAAGAGTTCGCCGCGCCGCCTTTAAATACATAAACATATTCTACGAAAAGCGAATTCGGACTTTATTTTGTTAACGTAAACGGTTAAAAATTGAAATTTTACCAAACTAGGTATGATAAAATTATTCTGAGAAACGTATAGGCTGGTGCCCGACCGGACAATAGGAGCTATGTGCAACCGAATTTCACGGTTAATGTGTAAAAATAAGGTTTTAATTCGCTCCAATATTTTCATAGAAAAGCCGCCATTCAACTAATAATGAACTCTATTTGACAGTTCCAACGATTCAATTTAGCTTATTATAGCATGTCGTGACAACTTTTCGTAAGAATTTTTTCCGTCTAGCCCCCTTTCACAACGCGCGATAAGGAACTTCGTTCCAATAAGATGTTAGGTATTACAAGTTACAGAAGACACAGCGTTGGTAGGCTTCCCGCTGGCTGGTTCGGCGACATCGTTAAGGTTGCGGGTAACTGGTGGATGCAAGCGGCCAGGTTGTGGTGTTCCCCCATAGACCCCTCCCCCCCCCCCGAAAGGTCGAAGTCCTATCTTTAAAATATACCTCGTGTCATGTAATACAAGCATTAAATACCTTTGAATATCCACTGAAAGTGGGGTTGCGAATCAAGCGATGGTTTTCGGGAATATGGACCACGAAACCCATTTTTCCATACACAAGTGAGGTTAAGAATATCGTTCACTGAGTACTGATATTCAATAGTCATCTGATCTGCATCACTTGTGTACTGGTACAGGATGTTACTTCTAGGCAGACCAAGTATACGAACACCTGAAAATTAAGTTCATCAAATTATTATATTTTTATTACTAGACGTTATTTACCAGACTTTTAATTAACTGGCTAACTTTCAGGGACTAAAAACACTCATGAATGTGAAAAATGTATAGAACTAACTCTGAAAATATATTTTGAACAACATAAAAGACGGATCGATCGTATGAAGACGGTTGACAGGACGGAATGGAAGAATTAAACGATGAAAAAGAAGAAGAAGAATATGATTTGACTTTGACTTTTGACTTTAAAACGTGTTGCGCCGACCCCAAGTAACAGGGAAGCAGGGGCAGGGAAGATGATGATGATACATTTTGAACGCATTTTTGCAGCACTTTATATAAGTTGTTGCTACACCTGAGTCCATTCGAAAATCATTTAGAGTATTTTAGAGGGTTGATCTTAAGTGACGATGCGATCTTAAGTGCGATGAGTGGAACACGTTTGCCTAGGATGAAACGGTTCACTCGTGTCTTGAAAATATGCCGATTATACTTATCAGGGAACAAAGAGTAGCAGTAAATTCCACAGTCTGGCAGTTCGCGCAATAAATGTGGAATCTAAGCGCTTAGTTCGAAACGGTGGATTTTCAACCATAAGTTGAAGCTAATTGCTCTTTCCAAAAAGTTTGAAAGGTCTCTATGGAGAAGAACGAGCAAAAAACGCCACGTACACTCTTTTGCATCAAGCTTTTACAAAAGTCGCTTCTATATGTAAAAATAATGTACTTAGGTGCAATACAACAAATTTAAGAACAAAGATAAAAGCCATGGCAGTTAAGGGATAATCAATCTCAACTGACAGCGCCCGTTCACAAACATGACGCGCAGCTGGACACTATTAGCATAACAATTTTGCAGGGGAACCAAATGATTTAACCCACACGCCACCATCAGCGAGACATTCAGTGAGCATGACAATGCTCTCAACCGCCATGCTCATTTATGTCAAACGATTTGTCACAAAAGATTGATACTCACATTTTTACAAAATTGAAATAATGCTGTTCAATTATACAAAAATAAAGTTTCCAATGTATGTAATTCAAGACACTAAAAATGTAAAACGCACAAACACGATTTTTATCTTAATTTTTATGTTCCCGCGGAATAATTTAGGAATTTCGCTTAAGGGCGCGTATTCGATTTAGCGCAACTCAAAATCTAAACGATTGCTAGAACGGCGTAGCAGCATTGACACACACTACTACAATACAATGGTTTGTTCGTGTGCATCAGAAAAAAAAATATGCCCGAATCATTGAAATTGATCGGCAATCCAAAGCGCGCGATGTTTTACAGTGCTTTTTAAAATAATTGTCTAAAATAAATGAGCTCGTATAACGGACTGAAAAATATTCTGTATATTAAGCATAACTTTTACTTTCATAAAATAAATATATCAGTTATGTTTTTATTCAATACTGGTGAAAAAAAATTGACAAAGTGAACCGATTTTCTACTTTTTCAACATTGTTTTTTAATACATAATAATAATATTTTTATAATTTTCGCTCTATAGCTGTCTTTATGACTGTATATACTGTTGGAAAAACGCATAAAACAAAATATTTTGGCATATTGTAATGGTTGTATTCGTCCTGAAAGTTAACTCTGACGTCTATTTTCGTAAAACTATATGAAAGAATTGTCTTCGCTTCAAAAAACCATAATTAAAAATTATACTTTTACTCTGTAGCTGCCTAAATCAAGACTTAATCTTTACGAAAACTGTAATTGTCTTTAAATAATCTGCTCACATCATTACGATATTGCTCTGGGCAAAACGCGAAAACAAGAAGTTTTCGTCACGAATCGAATACACGCTCTTAATTCTGAAGTGTTCGAAAAAGAAATCACGAGCAAAAATTAGTTAAAATTCAATAAATAAAACAAAGGTTCGACTAGGTCTGACGAAACGGTTGACCCAGTGCGATGCGTCTCGCGGGTTCGATTCCCGCACGAAACAAATAATTGTATGGCTTACAGATAGTTGTTCCGGGTCTGACTGTTTGTGTATGTGAGTATCTATGTTTGCAAACGCATGACACAGGAGGAATTCCTAGCGTGGGGCAACGTTTTTTTTTAAACAGAAAAGGACAGCTTATTTACATACCATAATCAGGGACATCAGACAAAAATAATATCCTGGCGTTTGACTTTTGTACATCCGTGTTGTTGATACCACAAATTAAAGTTTTTTTATTTAGCTTTAACGTAGATACATTTAATAAAATGATTTCCATTTCTGGATTCCCGAGTGCTGAAAACACAATTTTATTAGTCATCGAACATACTGCGACTCGTCCCGCAAGAGGACGCGTGCCCAAAGTCTTCTTACATTCTACCCACAATAATAAAGTGTGAGTGTGGAATGTGAGTGTATGCGAGTGTGAGTGTGTGTGTAAGTGTGAGTGTGTGTGAATGTAAGTGTGAGTGTGAGAGTGAGTGCTAGTGCGAGTGTGACTGTGTATCTCGGTGTCTCGGTTATATCCGGTTAACGGCAAATGTTAGGCTCACCAACTAATAATTTCAACAATTCAAAAAAGAATGATGAAAAAATGAGATACGTGATTAAACAAACATTTGACAGAAACAGTTATGGTGAGTGTGGTGTGAGTATGTGAAGAAGTGTATTATGTGTGAGTGGGTACTAACTGGTAGTGTCTTCAGCCGGTTTTGGAACATTAACAATTTATGCAATAACTAGCGTTCGCCCGCGGCTTCACCCGCATGGTTTGTTGATAAAAAGTAGCCTATATCATTCCCCAGGCTTCAGACTATTCATATTAAATTTTATCACAAACGACTCAGCAGATTAGCCGTGAAACATACATTCACACGGATAAGCAAACAGATAGACAGAAGTTACTTTCGTTTTTATAATGTCGGGTAAGGCGTAGTACCTATGCATACTATTATTTTGATAAGCTGCCTCGTATATATATATATATATAATACGAATTCTGTCTAGCCGGGTCACACCTCCCGCCTATCTAAGCATCTTAATTTCGTTGATATGTATATTTTGACCATGTGTCTGTATTCTTTGTTATCCAGCATTGGGACCCATAGAGTGGAGCCGGTCGTTTGGGTTTTGTACACATTTCCCTTGGTCTGTATAGGATTTCGTGGGTCACACAACACACCTGTAAGCGATCGTCATTTTTGCCACGCTACGTTAATTCTGTGTGTCGTGCATCGGTGTCAACGTTAGCATCAGGTGTGAGCATGGAACCTAAGTATATAAACTTCTCTATGGTGGGAATTTGCGTGGTCCCTAAGTAGATGGTTTCAGGTGTACCCAGTATTCCCGTTGTAGATTTTTTTGTTAAATCTATACTTTCCTAATCCATCATAATCTTGATTGCCTGTATTGCGTCAGTGGTTGACCTGGATGCTGTGAAGACAAACTGATTTGGAGGTATTTCTGTAATATTTGTCAACGTTTATTAATGACTCTTTCCCATATCTTAAGCGTGTGTGAGGTCATTTTTATGCCCCTGTAGTTGTTACATTGTGCCACATCACCCTTGTTCTTATAAAATGGTAGGTACGAACGATGAAGAAGGTTTCATCAAGGTCGAGAAGAAGAAGAGGATGAGGAAACCAACTTGTCCGAACAAGTGTGGGACCGCACCGACCGGACCGAACCACCTGCTGCGTCCTGCTGTTCCAGTGACGCTGCTGTATGTGTCTCGACTGCACTACTCTACAAAGGTTGAGGAGGTTGTAGAGTACATCCGTATTAAGTCGAATTTTGCTCTGAGGGTCGAGCGGTTGGCCTCGAGCCATAATGTGAACTTCAACTCCTTTGTGGTGAGAGTACCAACTGAACATCTGTCGACCTTCACGAAGGAGGAATTTTGGCCGAAAGGTGTTATGTTCCGGCGTTTCCGAGGCCGGTTACCTGCTGACACCGCGCGACACACGACGCCAACATTACGTGTGAAATAGGATATATTTAATTATAGTTGATAAGGTTTTAATATGTATTAGTTTGTTATTGTTTAAGATTACTTTGTGTATTTTATCTATGGACCACAGTTGCCTGATAATAAAGTTATTATTATTATTATTATTGGCACCAGGATATTAAATAGCATAGTCAGCCAAGCTGCGCCTATCGGGCCAAGGATTTTCCAAAGATCTACAGGAATCACATCAGGCCCAGTAGCTATTCTAATATCTATCTCGGGTGTTGGTCATACGCGGGTTCGCAGGGTATAGAGTCCTCATTTGAAACAAAAATTAACCTATTTACTTAATACTTATAAATACAATCTAGGTATACCGAAATAAATAAAAATACAATCCTATAGCGCATTCCAAAGTAAACAACCAATTAAAGTAAACGGTCAAGTTAATCATATTGTATCAATTTTGATAAAAATTAGCTACTTTAAAATGTGCATCGTAAAAAAGTATTTAATTTAAATGTAATTGTGGCTCATAATTTGGGATATATTGACTTCCACATAAAAGGTAGATATATGCTGTCGCGGACTTTTATTTAGAACTTTTTAAGATAAACAATCCATCAATACATTTTCTTTGTGTAACTCCAACGGTATAGGCAGCGCACGCCAAGATAGTTCTCAGAGGGCAGATATTTTTCCGACTTACTTGATACTTATCCTAATATTATGGCCAAATTACATAAAATCTTTATAAATTGTAGCCCATGTGTTATTCTGATGTATAAACTATATTTCTGTAAAGTTTTATCAAAATCCTTTAAGCCGTTTTAGCGTGAAAGAGGAACAAACATCGATCCATCCATCCATCATCACAAACTTTCGCATTTATAATATTACTAGCTTCTGCCCGCAACTTCGTACGCGGATCCTGTTGCTTTTGCCAGCGACAACGGGGTTGGCAAAATTGAAGATCTGAAACTCTTACCGCCCTCACCGCGTGGCGGTAAGCGGCGCTCCCAGCTTATGTTATTTTATAAGATACAGTGAAATTAGTGATAGCTTTGATTTTGACATCAGATGTTTCTGATCTTCGATTTTTAGAAGTCAACAGGAAATGCCCATCGCACCGAACACCTTTTGCTAAGACGTCATTCCTATATGTGTGATGGTGTAGCTGGGCTCTTGGAGTTCCACATCAGGTGTTCCAGATCTTCAAATTTATTCTCTCAGCAGAAAATGCTTATCACGCGGAACAATTTTTGCTATAGTACCATTTTTGTATCTCTTATAGTTTAGCTGGTCTGTTGCGGTTCTGCATCTGGTGTTCAAGTTTCCAAGATAAATTATAGCCTATATGTTGCCCAGACTTAATACCTATACAACAAAAGAAAAATCATTCAAATCCGCCCAGTAGTTCCGAAGATTAGCGTGTACAAACAAACAGACAAACAGACAAACAGACAAACAGACAAACAGACAAACAGACAAACAGATAAACAGACAAACAGACAGAATTTTTTTTTTGGATTCGTGCTCTATTACTGTTCCTAAACCCCCCTCAATTATGTATCTATACATATAATAAAACAGTAAAAAAACTGTGTCTGTACATTGAATATATTAAAAAAAAAAATTGAGGGGGGTTTAGAAACAGTAATAGAGCACGAATCCAAAAAAAAAAGTCTGTCTGTTTGTCTGTATGTCTGTTTGTCTGTTTGTTTGTACACGCTAATCTTCGGAACTGCTGGACGGATTTGAATGATTTTTTTGTTGTTGTATAGGTATTAAGTCTGGGCAACATATAGGCTATAATTTATCTTGGAAACTTGAACACCTGATGCAGAACCGCAACAGACCAGCTAAACTATAAGAGATACAAAAATGGTACCATAGCAAAAATTGTTCCACGTGATGAGCATTTTCTGCTGAGAGAATAAATTTGAAGATATGGAACACCTGATGTGGAACTCCAAGAGCCCAGCTACACCATAACACATACATTAATGACGTCTAATAAAAGTTGTTCGGTCTGATGGGCATTTCCTGTTGTCTTATAAAAATCGAAGATCAGAAACATCTGACGTGGAAATCAAAGCTGTATTTTTTTAAATTTAACTGTAAAGCTGTCACTAATTTCGCTGTATATTATAATAAGGTGGGAGTACCTCCACGCGGTGAAGGCGGTAACAGTTTAGGACTGATTTTTGATGACGATGGTATATCATTGAAAATTTGACTCTACTGGCCAAAACTCCCATTTATTTTTTTATTTTATTGAATAAATATGCCTTTGGGCTTAAAGATAAAGATATATTTACTGCATAACTGTGTACATTAAGTTCTTATTAATATAATAAACATTACATTTTTAGTTTCAACAGTCTACCCAAGAGAGAGAGAGAGAGAGAGAGATTTGAGTGTTTAATTTCCTTTTCCATTTATCTTCGTGACACGGTAGCCTACCCGGTAACGCAGGGGAGCAGTCACTTAGACGTTTCAGATCTTCGATTTTGCCGACCCCGTTGTCGCTGGCATAAGCAACAGGATCCGCGTACGAAGTCGCGGGCAGAAGCTAGTTTTTTAATATATTCAATGTACAGACACAGTTTTGTTACTGTTTTATTATATGTATAGATAATAAATAATAATAAGTAGGAAGTAGGAGTGTAAAATAACGTAAAATTAAAGGAATTGCATGCTTGCTCTTGATTGTGTTCATTACTATTTTATTATCTCGATTTCTTTAATAATTTTTTCGGTTTGTTGGTAATCCAGAGTTTCAAGCCATGTGTTTTGTTTAGTTTCATCCTAGTTTTATTTTTAGGAATAGAGTCGTGTGTTATGTGACATGTGTTGTTGTAATATTATATAGATAAGAACAGACTCACCTGGGCCCAAAAAGGCGTTATTTTCGCCATCAAAACGTAGAGTGCCTTTTACATTGTCATCCATTTTTCGACACGTAATATTTAAGACCTCGCCGTCTATATACCTGAACATATAACTGTCAGATGACTGATCGATGTTTGTAATATTTATCAATTTTCGGCCATTGATGTACAATACCATTGCGTGTTGCTCTGCGTCTGTAAAATGATTTACTTTTAATTATATGAAACCCTTCCACCTTACTATAATGCTCATTCAAAATGTCCATATTGCTCAATATAAGAATTCGCGGTTGACTAACGATTTTAATCCGGCGTCATGGGGGCACAAAATATAGAGGTTACAGAAAGTCCGCTCCTGCCATTTTCAAAAATAATTACCTAAGCTTGCCAAATTCACTAGGGCTGCTACTGTATTAACTCTGTAGGTTTTATTTGTAACAATATGAAATTTTATTGACATTGGTTAGAACGGTGTCCCCTTGTTTCGCAGACAGAATTTTCATAGAATTTCGTTTCCCAGAAAATGTTTAACATAATATTTGGTTCTCGTATTTTTATTTCGACTATTATTGTTTCAAAGACAATTTACTTCAATGAAAAATATTTCACAGAAACACAATTCAATGAATTTTTAATCACATTTTTTTGTTTAACAAACTTATCAAAGAGTAGAATTCTTTTTTAACGAATATTGTTTGTTTGTTGTATTTTTCCATGGAATTTATTTCAACGAAAATGTATAGATATAAATAGACAAAAACAAAAATTTTATCTTAAAAAGTCAATATGTTGAGCTACCAAAGTTAATGACAGAAACGAATCGCTGCAAAACCGACTTCACGTAGTCTTGTCTGCCCTACCCTAGAGTGTAATTTAAATCTGCGTAGGCGTGGAGGGGCGAGGCGGCCCGCGAGCTGAGGAGCAGGTGGTTTTAACGCCCGCCGCCGCGGCTGAGGCTGGCCGGCGTAGCCGGCCAGTAAGCCGAAGCTGCGGTGGTGAGCGTGAATACCATCTGCGACGATAAGCTCGCGTGGGACCGCCGGAGCCCCGCAACGCCGGAGCCGTGACAGAAACTATGCCTGCTGCATGTTGCATGCTCGCTTGCATGATGGATGCTTGCTTGCATGATGCATGCTTGCTTACATGCTGCATGCTTGCTTGCACGCTGCATGCTTGCACGCGCAGTAAGTTTGGTTAGAACTGAGAGTTCCATTCTTGGGAATTAATTTTATATTAAATAAAAAATATAAGGATAAAGAATATTTGATTTGATATTCTATGATATGATAATTCTAACAATAAACTTTATGTGAAACAAAAATTAATGATTTGATAATCTTAAAAGTAAGTATTCTGCGTATTGATTATTCTATGAAACGATATTGTTAGGAAAATTTTATTTGAAACGAAATTCTATAAAACTATTAGCTATGAAACAACGTACAACCGGTTAGAACTCTTTGCATTTTTTTATAACAAAATTTTCCTGTTCGTCATGAAATGTCAATGTATCTCATTTATTAATTTAGACAACACGTGACAGTCGAGACTGAAGTCTGCTTGAAACTGCTTGAGAATGCCTATAAACGTAATATCAATGTGTGCGTGCGAAAATTGGCGCTTTGTTCTGAGTGGTCTCTCTGCTCGGGCGCGCCTCGGCCTTAATTAAATACTTTGTGATGGGGGTGAAAAAATGTAACATGGATATACGGGGTGGGTCATACAGACCCGCTTATTAAATATATGAATTATTCCAGTATTTTATAAATAGAAAATCAAAATTCGGGTTATTTATTTTAGGTATTCTTGCAAACAAATAAAAGAAAAATATCATATAGGCGTCCGAATTGTTTCCTGCCCCTCGTCATGAAAGAAGACTTTTGGCCACAGGACGTGGTGTTCCGTCGCTTCTATGGACAAGTGCCACAGGACAGCACTAAGACAATTTAGTACAAAATGAAGTGCTGCTAACATACTCTCAAGTCATAAGTATCTACTAATACTAGTTTTTAACTTTTAAAATACTAGCTTTTACCCGCGATTTCACCCGCGTGAATGTCGGTTATCGGGGATTCAGACGGAGTCGCGGATTGAAAAGCAGCCTATATCCTTCCCCAGGGTTTGAACTATCTTCACACCAAATTTCATCAGTATCGGTTCAGCCGTTTAGTCGAGAAAAAGTAACAGACAGAAACGTTCACATTTATAATATTAAGTATAAATGTATGTTTAGGTTAAAGGATTTATCTATGGGCCTATGCAGCCTGAAATAAAAGAATCTTTTTTTTTTGTTTTTTTTTTTGTTTTTTTTTTTTTTTTTTTTTTTTTTAAATATAGCATCTATTTATTTATTAATTAAAAAAACTTATTAGAAAAAAGAGAACCGCTTTAAAAAAAAAAAAAGAACTATTATTATTATACTGGTGTGTGCACACCAGTATAATATCATAACAGCGCTGTGACGTTTTTTTAAATGTTACAGCACCATGCTGAGATAGGAGCCTTTTGGCCTCGTACAGGACCAATTTCGTTTCTTTTTAGGGTTCCGTAGCCAACTGGCAAAAAACGGAACCATTATGGATTCGTCATGTCTGTCTGTCCGTCCGTATGTCACAGCCACTTTTTTCCGAAACTATAAGAACTATACTGTTGAAACTTGGTAAGTAGATGTATTTTGTGAACCGCGTTAAGATTTTCACAGAAAAATAGAAAAAAAAAACAATAAATTTTGGGGGTTCCCCATACTTAGAACTAAAACTCAAAAACAATTTTTTATCAAACCCGTACGTGTGGGGTATCTATGGATAGGTCTTCATAAATGATATTGAGATTTCTAAAATCACTTTTTTCTAAACTGAATAGTTTGCGCGAGAGACACTTCCAAAGTTGTAAAATGTGCGTGTGTGTGTGTGTCCCCTGTACCTTCTAAAATAAGAGAATGATAAAACTAATAAAGTATATGATATACGGTCACCAAATGAGATAAGTATCCATGTCGCCGGAAACAGTTGAAGTTTACTTAGAAACCGATAGGTTTTTATGAATAAAATAAAATACAATTTATAGAGAATAAACAGTTCAATGATTTAATAAAATTTCATTTGAAAGTCCCCTTTGGTTTCTAAGAAATCTTCAACTATTCCCGATGACATGGATACTTATCTCTTTTGCGTACTGTACATAACCATGTAAACTTCCACCGAAAATTGGTTTGAACGAGAGAAGTTAATAGTTTTTTTTAATACGTCATAAATCGTAAACCGCAATTTACCGTTCATTCAATCAACTCAAATATAAAAATAAAAAAACTTTTATATTATGTTACTTGCTGCTACGGAAACAGAACCCTTCATGGGCGAGTACGGCTCGCACTTGGCTGCTTTTTTTATTTTACAATTCAACCTTGTTATTTTTGTGTGTTATGTCCTGTGCGGGCCAATAAATGCTTTTTCTTTCTTTCACACAATTATATACTATAACTAGCTGACCCGACAGACGTTGTCCTGTCCCGATCTACCTACTTACCTACACCTACCCTACACCTACCCTACACCTACCCTACACCTACCCTACACCTACCCTACACCTACCCTACACCTACCCTACACCTACCCTACACCTACCCTACACCTACCCTACACCTACCCTACACCTACCCTACACCTACCCTACACCTACCCTACACCTACCCTACACCTACCCTACACCTACCCTACACCTACCCTACACCTACCCTACACCTACCCTACACCTACCCTACACCTACCCTACACCTACCCTACACCTACCCTACACCTACCCTACACCTACCCTACACCTACCCTACACCTACCCTACACCTACCCTACACCTACCCTACACCTACCCTACACCTACCCTACACCTACCCTACACCTACCCTACACCTACCCTACACCTACCCTACACCTACCCTACACCTACCCTACACCTACCCTACACCTACCCTACACCTACCCTACACCTACCCTACACCTACCCTACACCTACCCTACACCTACCCTACACCTACCCTACACCTACCCTACACCTACCCTACACCTACCCTACACCTACCCTACACCTACCCTACACCTACCCTACACCTACCCTACACCTACCCTACACCTACCCTACACCTACCCTACACCTACCCTACACCTACCCTACACCTACCCTACACCTACCCTACCGTAACCCTTAACATTTGGATGGGGGATGAAAAGGGGGGGGAAAAGGGGGATGAAAAATAGATGTTGGCCGATTCTCAGACCTACCCAATATGTACACAAAATTTCATCAGAATCGGTCAAGCCGTTTCGGAGGAGTACGGGAACGAAAACTGTGACACGATAATTTTATATATTAGAAGAAGATAATCACCTACATACTTGCGTAGTTTCCATTGAAATTGGCCATCGTTACCAATATTCGCGCGGTAGAATTACTCTGAGTACAACACCAAATTAACTACTTACCAGCATGTGAATCTTCTTTCTTCATATAAAAGGTAGTTCTATACCGGTATTCTCTTGTGGAATCTTTGCGAATGCAGTCCAAATAATAATTATTATTTGTCGATTTCAAGACAGAACGAAACGAGTGAGTGAGTTTAACTTGGGGTTTAGTTTGAAGTAGAAGAACACCTGAAATGATAATGATTTTTATGAGCTGTCAACAGCCTCGGACATCATGGCCTGTCGTGCAGCCGGAGTGCGGGTCGCATAGCGCGGCACGCGAATATTAATGACATTATTCGTCGTGCTCTTGTCGCCGTCGGCGTTCCGGCTGTCTTAGAACCCAACGGCTTGGCACGTGACGATGGCAAGAGACCGGACGGAATGTCTCTATTCCCCTGGAAGTTGGGTAGGCCTTTAGTGTGGGACGCTACGAGCGTCGATACTCTTGCGCCATCCCATCTTCCTAGGTCAGCGTACTGTGCTGGTGCTGCGGCAGCGGCTGCAGAAGACCTTAAACGGCGAAAGTATAGTAACCTTGGTGTGAACATTATTTTCGAGCCGTTTGGGGTTGAAACCCTCGGGTCGTGGGGTCCGAGTGCTCATCTTCTTTTTAAGGAAATGTCCAAAAGGTTGGTTGACACTTCCCGTGATCCAAGAGCTGGTTTTTACCTTGGTCAGAGATTAAGCATTGCCATCCAACGTGGCAATGCCGCCAGTCTCTTGGGTACATTTCCAGATGACGGCGATGTGGACGAATTCTATGATGCCTTATTGTGTTAGTTTTTTTTTAGTTTAATATTATAGGTTTTCTTTTTTATTATTCTTGTAAAATTTTTAAACATCTTACAACATTTTAAAAAGGGCGACATTTTGACGTTTTGAATATTCCTGACAATCTACGAAGTCGGATTTGACACATCACTGATTCGTGTGTCTAAGAGCATTTTTAGGATTCCGTAGCCAAATGGCAAAAAACGGAACCCTTATGGATTTGTCATGTCTGTCTATCTGTCTGTCCGTCCGTATGTCACAGCCACTTTTTTCCGAAACTATAAGAACTATACTGTTGATACTTGGTAAGTAGATGTATTCTGTGAACCGTATTATGATTTTCACACAAAAATAGAAAAAAAAAACAATAAATTTTGGGGGTTCTCCATACTTAGAATTGAAACTCAATTTTTTTTTCATTAAACCCATACGTTTAGAGTGTTTATGGATAGGTCTTCAAAAATTATATTGAGGTTTCTAATATAATTTTTTTCTAAACTGAATAGTTTGCGCGAGAGACAATTTCAAAGTGGTAAAATGTGTCCCCAACCCCCCACTGTAACTTCTAAACTAAGAGAATGATAAAACTAAAAAATATATATGATGTAGGTATGTACATTATCATGTAAACTTCCACCGAATATTGGTTTGAACGAGATCTAATAAGCAGTTTTTTTTTATTACGTCATAAATCGTAAACCGCAATTTACCTTTCATTCAATCAACTCAAATATAAAAATAAAAAAACTTTTATATTATGTTACTTGCTGCTACGGCACCCTTCACGGGCGAGTCCGACTCGCACTTGGCCGATTTTTTTCAGTATAAAGTTAAACTTGATGCTTACGAATGATACTCGTTGTTATCGTGTACGGGTAACATAGTAGGTAATTAATTAGGATTATGAATTAGATTTTTTAATTTCTGACGCAGGTTGCCGCACATTCTGGGTTCTATAGCTCTGTGTTCAACAATGGACGTCTTTCGGAGTATGATGACGTAGACGTTAATACAAAGTTCGGAAAAAGAAACAACAAATCGGACTTTCAGATTGTCAGGAGATTGCATAAATTGCCATAGTTACCTACTTTTTATAGGGTATCATTTAAGCTATCGGCAATTTAATTAGTTTTGTGTTTCTTAAATAATAGGGTTTGTCCGCAAAATAGTAGATTTGTCACCAAAATCTGGTCACCAAACAATACAAAATCAATTCCACATTAAATCACCTAAAATCATGGAGATATAGGGTATAGTACCAAATAAATGCAAATAACCTCCAAAAATAGTAAAAGATCACCAACATTTAACCAAAGTATTGTAGAAATATACGAGGTTGACTATAAAAAACGATTTGGTTCTGGCACTCGGCGGCCGCTGCCGCGGCACGCTCGCTCCGCTCGCTCGCCACGAGCGTAGGGGGTCACAGTTCTAACCTAACCTAACCATGTCGGATCCGCTCCAAGGGTGCTCCTAAGATTTATTTGTTGACAGATCTACCATTCTGAGCACAAAACTATTATTTAAGTAATAAAACTATTATTATAAAAACGAAGTTTATATTGATCTAATGCACTACAATTTTATTGGTAATCCAACTCTTATTTTACACATATATTGACATTAATTTGATAATTCATACCTAGGAACACTTTTTGTTTATCTGAGAACGAAAATATTTCGTGGCGATAGATCTATTTATTAGGTGATACAACTTGATGACAAATATAAATTTTGGTGACAAGAAATATAGTCCTCCTTTTTATATCCTGGCAAAACGAGATTTTGTATATACGTAACTGTGTCGGCACTTATTTGTGAATTCAATTTATTATTTACTAGCTTTTGCCAGCGACTTTGTCCGCGTGGATGTTGGTTATATATCGGAAACAGATGAAGTCGCTTACTAATAAAAAGTAGCCTATGTCCTTCCCTAGGGTTCAAGCTATTTTCATGCAAAATTTTATTAGAATTGGTTCAGCCGTTTCATCGTGAAAGCGTAACAGACAGAGTTACTTTCGCATTTATAATATTAAGTATGGATTGATTTTCAGACTAGGTACTTAAAAAATCTTATTTTTAAATTATTCTATGCTAATATTATAAAGAGGTAAAATTTGTTTGTCAAGTAGGGGGTAATCGCACATCTGTAGATACATCCTATTTGAGAAAAAAAACCAATTGGAAGCTACCTTATGTCTGTGGTGCTAAAGGCTATATTTTGTTATCAAATGTTAGGAATCCGTAAAAAAAATCACGCAGAAGAAGTAGTGCTAGTTGAAATTAATCGGGTTTTTAATGCTTTTCTTAGAGAAGTTGTGTCCTGTCCTGTCCTGTACTCTGATACAATCTCCCTCAGTGAACACCTAGGTGAAGTGAGCTGTCATCCGTCCGTCTGCTTTGTCAATCCCTAAGGCCTAGTTTTCACAGGCACAGTTTCTGACCACAGAGTAGTCAACAACTGTATATTTTGCTACTATTACTATATTTTTACTGTATAGACACAGTACTGTCACTTTCCCGACGTATTCTCACTACTGGGTCTGCCTAGGAGACAGCAGTACACAGCTACCTACTGTGTTACTAGTTCTGGCAATGGCACCCTGCCAATTTGGGAGTGGGGGAAGGTCAGTGGACAGGGCTGTTGAACAGACAAGCAGTGGACAAGATTTGAATTATATTGGTGGACATCATACGTGGTATAATATCGGTGGACAAGAACCGGTGTAATCAACGTAGTATGGACGTTAATATAATAATATCGGTGGACAAATTATATTTATCGGACACGTTTCCAAATGCAATTCCCATACGGAAACCGCTCGACCAACCGGAGAAACAAAAAAAATTTAAATAACTGACCGACAGCAACTGATCTGTCAGTAGTGGCTCAATTTTTTTCATGGATGCAGTAGCTGCCAGACAGTAAATGTTTTTCACTGTCCACCAGTTACTAGGCCTGTGAAAACTAGGCTTAACATCGGGACAGATGACAGCTCACTTCACCTAGGTGTTCACCGAGGAAGATTGTAACAGAATAGACATACTGGAATTATTGATTAATTGTTGCTTGTTGTTCAATCACAAGTTTCACAAAAAAAATGAGTTTATTTAGAGGGTTAAAAATATTTTTCAATGTGGAGAATACATTACCAGTAGATCGATATACCTACAATATTTAAATCTCCGCATAGGTAATTAAAATATTTCTAAATGAAAGCAGTTCCTTGAAAAATAACAGTTTCTCGTTTCATTTCGTTACCCATTTTGAATATAAAAGCTCAAAAAAAAATGACAAGTGACATTATCGGATTTATCAAACTAACATATAAATGATGTGAATTGTTGATTAGAGTGGTGGAGTTGAAAAAATACATTGATTAATTATTATTTATGACATTATTTTCCATAATACGATGCAATTTCAGTGTAAGACCTGCAAATTGGTGGCTTTCAGTGTCATTGACACCGACAGTGTCGCCGTTTCGTTGTGAAATTATGAGGTTTTCGTTACTCACTCACTCACTTCAGCCGAAATACGTCCACTGCTGGACATAGGCCTCCCCCAAGCTTTTCGTTAAATTATTCCATTTTATTATTATATTTTTATTACGGGGTATAAAAATATTTTAAATTTCTGAAGATAGTCTTCAGATACCCAAGAGTATAAGACATAGGTTCAGATACCCAAGGGTACATATTATAATTTCGAAAATTAAAATGTCTACAGTTAAAGTGTCAATGTTTAAAATACTGAAAATTAAAATATCGATTGTATCGTAATATCGAAAATGGTTATACCTAAGTCTGAAATGTCTAACATTGAAATGCCGAGTAATATAAATATCGAATGATTCAAAATGTCGATAGTCATTATACCTAAGTTCAAAATTAAATATTGTCGAACAAATTCTGAACTATGAAAAAATGTAGGTAGATTGTAAATTATGTTATTGAGTTATCAGAAAATATATTTTTCCACTTGTGTACAAATGTGTTTTATTTTGAGTTTGTTGAGGTTTTTGAACAAAAACCTGAGTTTATGTGTTTTTGTGTTTTTCAACCAGAAGAAGACTGTCGACGTCTAGGGCACCCCGAGGTTCGGGATAAGTAATTATTTATATGTTATGCTAAAAAAGTTAGTGACAAAAACAAATCGCTGCAAAACCGACTCCACGTGGTCTTGTCGGCCCTAACCCTAGAGTGTAATTTAAGCTCGCGTAGGCGCGGAGGGGCGAGGAGGCCTGCCAGCTGGGGAGGAGTTGGCTTTAACGCCCGCCACCGCGGCTGAGGCTGGCCGGCAAAGCCGGCCAACAAGCCGAGGCTGCAGTGGTGAGCGTGAAAACCATCGACGACGATAAGCTCGCGTGGAACCGCCGGAGCCGTGACTGAAACCATGCCTGCTGCATGTTGCATGCTAGCTTGCATGATGCATGCTTGCTTGCACGCTGCATCCTAAGTAATGCATGAATAAGTGGTTTGTGAAATAAAAAGTAGATAAGTATACGAAACGATACAATTTCAAATATACCAACATTTATGAATATTGATAAATTAATAATATAATTTCCAATCTACCTACATTTTTTCACACCATACCACTGGCCATCTCATCTAACCTAATCCGAATGATTCACCAACAATAGAGGGAATCTAGCGCTCGGCGGCCGCTACCCCGGCACCGCTCGCTTCGCTCGCTCGCCTTCGCGCTTTAATGGTCACAGTTCTAACCTAACCCAAACGATTTTCTTAATGGTATAGTTTTAGACCCACCATACCAACTGGGGTATGGCCAGTGGTATGATGGACCCACAATTTTTTCCTATTTCAATTTATTTAAAAAATTATTGATCGCTAGATTTAATATAAATGATTATTTTAAATGAATAGAATCTTATTTAATTTTGTCAATTGCATTGTAATATAAATTTAAATTTTGACATTATTATTAGTAATTTTATGTTAAGTATTGCTAATTACTACATGTTACAAATCATGCATGCTAATGAAAAATCTAAATATTTGTACGGCTGAAATGCCGAATATAGTGGAACTCTCCTAATCTTAAGACCTATGTTGGCTACCTATATTCTTGCAAATAAATACATCATTCATTCATTCAAAATTTGTTGGTATTTTAAGCATAAATATTCTGTACTTCGATTTAAACCTTTCGATATTACGTTTGTCGATAATTCGATTTTAGACATATCGTTATTTTAATTTTCGGTATTATGGTCGTTCGACATTTTAATTTTCGGTATTTTGGACAATGACATTTTAACTGGAGACATTTTAATTTTCGAAATTCTCATAAGTACCCGAATTAAGATTTTAACTTCTCTAAACATCTTTATTATTCTGTACAAATGCTGCCATGATCCTTTGACCAAAATGTTACTAGACCTACAATTATTATATTATTATATTTCAATATACTTAATATACATATATTAAGCAATGTATATTAAGGGAACTTTCGCTATAGAAAAGTTTTACTAATATATTTTGCAACTGTACCTTCTGCATTATGATATTCCAATTGAATTTCCGAATTCTCAGAGTCAGAGGGCTTAGCGCAAGAAAAATCCAGTTCCTCGCCGTCTTCATAAGTGTAGTTGGCGTCTCCATCGTAGTTAACTGACAGGTTAGTCGGTACATAAATCAAACGGCGGTTGTTTGCAGTTACAATTACTGGTTCTGGTGAAAAGAAAATCAGATATAGGTAAGACTGAGCCGATCGTTTAGTCTGATTCGTGGACATCCTGCCGGACGCGATCGACTGTCGCCGCGTCCGTTCGTAACCTTTCAGGGGGCCAATTCTGCTATTTTTTAAATAACTCCGTCATTCCAACCCGATCTCATTGTCATTTTGCTAAACGTTCGTAATCTGCAAAATTTATATTGGTCGATTATTGAGCGGTCAAATTAAAAGCACAATGACGTTCTAATGGTAGGTCACTGATCAGAGGCACTGTCCAAATTTTAGCAGATTACCGCCTAAGTCAGTCATTCATTTGTTATTTTGTACGAGATTACCATTCTCTATCATTTCTTTCAATGGCGCGTCAGTGGTTGACCAATGTAAAGTCATAATGACGCCATTATATTAGTAGATTACCAAACTTGACAAAATCAACAATTATGAAATCAATGACAGACCATTCTGACGCTATTGTAATAGCAGACTTGAGGCCCTGACAGAAATGATAGAGAATGGTAATCTGGTACAAAATGACAACTGAATGACTGACTTAGGCGGTAATCTGCTAAAAATTTGAAAGTTCCTTTGATCAGTGACCTACCATTAGAACGTCATTGTGCAGTCAATGATCGACCATTATGAATTTAGTAGATTACGAACTTTTAGCAAAATGACAATAGGATCGTGATGGAATGATGAAATTATAAAAATAGCAGACTTGGCCCCCAGATAGGATGCGATGCGAGCCGTTTGCCAACAAAAAACACCCCGGTTTTTTTAAAGGAAGGTGACATACGTTTAACAAGCTGTCTCAAATTCGCTGATTAAATATTAAGTAGTAAGTAATAATAGTATAGGTACTTACTTGCTCCTTTGACATGAACTTCGAAAAGTAAATCATTTGCAGTATAGTTACGGTTCTTATGTGGAATTCGTCGGGAACCATTGTACTCCTGTAAGACTGTGCATTTCCACCGTGTACTCATTTCAGCCGTAACTTTATTGACCTGAAACCAGATATTAAGGTACAGATAGACATGCTACTAAAATTGTATGCTTATGAGCATGCTTAAGCTAAGAGTATGTTTGTGAAAGCATACCCTGAGATAAGCATGCTCACAGCATGTACATCAAAAACACATGCCATTTAATAGCAAGCTCTCTACACTCTACCAGTACAGAGTGTAGCGTAAAATGGTAAACCAAGTAACCCTCTGCACAGGACTTCATTAATTAATCATTCATCCTATTGCTTTCAATGCATTATTTCTTGCTACATTATTTTTATTCTCATTCTTTGTTACGATATATGTACGAGTAGTTACAGATCTTAATGTTTTATCATCTCCCCAGCGAAATATTTTTGTAGTCGTCGTCGTAGTCGAAAAGTATGTAGATACTGCGTTGTTCCAAACAACTGATCGATACCAGCATGCTTATAAGCATCATGCAGCAAGTAGCTGTTACTAGCAGATGGTTACAACACGCTCCCTTGCACCCGCGCTGCAAGTAGCATGCGTCAAAATCTCACGACGGTCGATTTTTGAGAATACTAGAAATAAGCATGCTTATTTCTGGCACAGTACGTAAAACTACGTATAGATACACACAGAGGCAATTGCCAATTTATAGCATGCTTTTATGCTAATAATAAGCATGTCTATCTATACAATTACTTGAATAAGTAATTGGGTGATTTTCAACAAGTGATTTTTATGTGTCATTTCGGTGGGATTATTTTATAACAATGCTATCTTTATATTAAGTAACATAAAAAACTTTAACCTTATTTGTACCATGTGCGTGAGTGGACATCAAATATCATCAAAACTTACTTAAATATTTAATGCTGAATTTTTGGGAGTCCACTGAAATGAAAAGTGTCCACCGAAATGATAAAAATGACCACCGAAATGATAATTACGCCACTGAAATGATTAGACTGTGCACCGGAACGAAATTAGCCCGCCGAAATGATACTAAGAGCATCGCCTGCGTAGTTAGGAGTGTTCCTTACTTTGTCTCGAACGAATCTAGTTATGTACCATCTACATTCTTTGTAAATATTCTTGTTTGTTATTTTATAATACTAATTGACTACAGTAGTATTCAGTATCTATGAATAAATGAGTAGTAGTAACTACTAATTTACCTCATTTTCAAAAGACTGAACAAAGCGCGATTAGAAAACTAGAAGTTTCTTAGTGTTATGACGACTTTATTTGTAATGCCATTTAGTAAACATAATATCCAACTATTTTCTCAGAGAAAAATGTTAGGTACCTATAATTTAGTTAAATTGTTAACGAGACGAGAATGGTGTTCTTACGTCGTTGTAATGTGTATCTAGAAGTATACTTATTATACATTTACTAACTAGATATTTTATACAAAAATACCTGCACATCAAATACACTCGAAATATCGAACCAACACTCGACGTAAAAGTATATCACAAAACTGAAATGATTTAATATTTGACACAAGGATCTCTAAAACTTATGGATTTATCATTTGCGGAGATACATTTCATTTCCGTGGACAGTTATCGGTATTACAGTCAACCAAATTCACTGAAATGATAACACCGAGATGATAAAAAGAGGTTAGTTTTACATTTAACTCCGAATTAAAATCATTATCAAAATGTCAACACTACTCAAACAAAACAGTACTTACGGCGAATTTAAAACACAATTTTGAAATAAATTAAATTAATGTATCACGAGTTATAACGGCTACCGAAATGAAACCATTTTTGTCCCCATACCACTGGAATGATAAACTTACTTTTTGGCGGGAGTCTACAATGACGTTGTGACCGGTGCCTGCGCTCCGACGAGCTGAGGTGGACTGATACGAAGTTAGGAAAGGCAAGGGGGGCGCAACAACGCATAGTTGACGGAGCTATTCTACTAAAACTTACTGTCCACTAAAATGATAACTTTTTTCAGGACAAAAGTTGACTGTTTGTCAAATGTATAAGAATGAAGATAAACAAACAATTTTAGTTTTTGTTGATAGACAATATTATAATATTTAATAATACTACAGTCGATTTTAATCCAAATAATAACTATAATTGCAGGGGAAGATATTTTATGAGCGGAATTGGGTTTAGGACAGGTCACCGCGATGATAAAATGACACTTTGTAATTATTTTTTTTTATGTAATAGAGGCCACTACTCAAAATTTTTTTTGCCAAGGTAGAGAAGTACCTACTTTACCAAGAAAACAATTACAAAATCATAAACCAGCACATTACACTACCGTTCTCAGGATTGCCGTGTATTTTGTTAGCTTGGGCAATTCACCCAATTGTACCTTTATTTAGCCTAACTTACATGCACTAGTAGTAGTAGCTCATTGTGTAAAAGTCCGTAGAAGCACAACCACCATACCTGTTCTAACAGTAAACCAGCATTGCTGTGTTCCGGTTGGAAGGGTTTGGGAACCGGTGTACCCAAACCCTTCCAACCTATCTATCTGGTTCCTATAAGACCTGACCTGACTATTGCAAGAAATTGTATTGATATCAAAAGAGACTGTTAATCTTTGAGAGTGTTTCTGCGTTTCTTCAGTACCAACGACATGTAGTCAAATAGCAATTATGTCTAAAAGTACAGTACTATTGAAACTTTGTGGCGGCTCGGAACACGAGTCGAGTGGCTGCGCAGTAACAATTTCACGTGTCAGCGGGGGTGAGGGACAGGGTATTGCGCAGTCAGTCGACTCGTGTTCCGAGCCGCCACAAATTTTGAATCGTACTGTATCGTGTATCATTATAACATTTACACCAATATTGAAACACACAATTATCGTTATATTTTAACTTCAAGTCCTACTTATCTATCTTTACAGCATTAATAAAACTGAAGAGTTAGTTTTTTGTTTAAACGCGCTTTTCTTCGGAATCCGGGTCTAATTTATTTACCAACAAGAAATCAGTATCGGATTATTATATTTTCGAGCAGTTTAGGGTTAAAAATGTAATCTGTGGAGAACATAGTGGGTAGCATGTTTGTTAAAATGTACTATTTTTTACTGTGCTACTGCTTGTTTTTCCTTAAATCATCATCATCATCATTTCAGCCGAAAGACGTCCACTGCTGGACATAGGCCTTGGCAGGCGGGTTGGCGATCGAAGTATGGTTGTTACAAAGGCACAGAGAACGCTGCAGCCCATTCTCTGGTGAGTCCCTTAGTCGCCTCTTACGACAACCACGGGAAGATATGGGATGGTTCCTTAAATAAATAAAATGAAAAATCCTTTGTAGAAAAACTAAATTGAACTGTGGAACACGCACAGTAGTTCCACTTGCAATCGCTAGACCAACGCGACTGTCAAATGTTGTAAAGTAGATATTCAAAGTCAATGTCAAAGTCAAAGCATTTATTTCAATTAAACCATTTACAGGCACTTTTGAATTGTCAAGGAGTCGGTCAGTTAGTCAGAGAGTTGAAGCTAGTTGCTCGTTCCAAAACGTAGGTAGGTCTCTATGGAGAAGAACCAGCAAGAAACTTCAGGGAAACTCTTTTAAATCAAGTTTTTTACAAAGTCTGGTTACATGATTCTTGTTGCAAAACAAAACACAAAAAAAGAAGCAAGATAATGTCCATGACAGATATTGATGTTGGGGCAATAATAAAATACTCACTTTTAGAATACTGACAATGTCGGTATTAAATTCGGTTTCAGGTACAAATAGTTGTATTTTTGTTGTGAAGATATAGTTGACACACCTGAAAGCAGTATGTAGTAGTAGTAGTAGTATGACGGGCTGGTGTCCGGAACTCCACGTCTCAGCGCGTATTTTGCGTACAGTGTGTATGCCACAGTCAAAGCTCTTAACCAGTCAAAACTACTTTTGACTACAAAAATCAGTCAACACTGAAGAATAATAGAATAATACAACGATGTAGTTCGCACAAGAATATTTTTTTGAATGACATGTATGTCGGCCTACTCACTGGGACTATAAAACAAGCTACTTTTTAACGGTTTCAGTTTATGCTTAATTATTATTTAGAAACCCATTAGGTTGGTAGGGTTTTTTTACCCTTTTAAAACTTTTGTTTCTTGTAACAAGGGTGTTCCGTTCCGTATTTTTGTTTTTGTAACGCATAGGTACGCGTTTTATCTTATTAAGGGTTTTGACTGAAGTCAGTAAAAATAGTTTTGACTGGTTAAGAGTTTTGACTGTTGAGTTTTGACTGTAACATAATATAACAAATATTATAATAGCTTTTTATCCGCTGTGAGGCAAACACCTACTTATACAGAAAAGGCAGGCTTGCTCACGCTTTCTCACTCCGTGTTAGTGCTTTTGCGCACTGCATGCGACCCCAATTTGAGACTAGTACTAGGTTTGTTTTCGGAAAGGTTGCGCGCTATATCCGAATCCCTTTAGTCAGAATTTAGAACACAGAAAATATTGATCGGATCGTCATGTCTCGGATTCGGATCTGATGCAGCGCAAGCACCTTCATTGTCGAGACACGACACGTCATGTCGATTTAAAAAACTGGCCAAGTGCAAGTCGAACTTGCGCTCGAAATGTTCAACATTAGACATCGAGCAAAAAAACGGCAAAAAATCACGTTTGATGTATGGGAGGCTGCCCTTAAATATTTATTTTATTCTGTTTTTAGTATTTGTTGTTCTTGCGGTAACAGAAATACATCATCTGTGATAATTTAAACAGTCTAGCTATCACGGCTTATGAGATACAGCCTGACAGACGGACAGTAAAGTCTTAGTAATAGGGTCCCGTTTTTTAACCTTTGGAACGGAACCCTAAATAAAACGAATCTGGTCTATTTTCCAATATCTAAAATAGACCTGACGTCCACGTGCAAAAGTCTTTGCCTTAAACATTCGGTTTTTGGTTGATGAATCAATAGGCAAGTATAACAAACAATGATTAGATTAGGCTACGCAGCCTAAGCAGCCGGTCAGAATAAGTAAACGAAAATGCGCGAAAACGTTTCCACTAGAGATGAGCGAGGATTCGTAGCGAGGGATGTGTTTGTTAAGAACCAATAGAATCACTTCATTTAGTTAGCCTCGCTCAGCGCAGCTCTGGTGGAATCGGCTTAGCAAAGCGAGGTTTTTATACGTACAAAACAAGCGATGAATGTGTGCGAGAGATATGCGCGAGGGATGTGTGCAAAGGATGGACGCGAACGAGAAACTACTAGCAGTCACTAGGCGGAGTTTGTTAGAGGAATATGCGGATCAGTGGACTCGCTCACGTCTGAAAAGAGCCCGCTACACATCTTCGCACCGCTCAGCTGCCTAGCACAACTCTAGTGGAAACACTCCATCGTTTCACAGCCTCGCTACGCATCCTCGCCCAGCTTATCTACCTCGCTCATCTTTGGTGGAAACGCAGCCTAAACCGGCCTTTCCTGTGATGTCTTAATTTGAATCTCAGACCTCCAGACAGGACTGAAGTTAATATTGATAGGGTTATTGCTTTAATAAGCGAATGGAGGAAGAACACGTTTTCGTAGATTTAACTCTTAAAAGCTATATAATCATATGTCATTACATTATATTTTTACACTTACCATACATAATGTGCGTTACTTTTTTCAATAATTATCTTCAATGGTTTGTCTTTCCAAACTGTATAACTCTCATTGGTATTGAAGGTCAAATCTATACGAATTTCAGAATGATCTGAAATCATAAATTTTGTATTTTTTAGAATCATGTTTTGTTTATTTGTTCTTTAAAAGAATTAAATATGTACAAAGCTTAAAAATAAATTAAAAAAAGAAATGCCGTGGAAGTTGGGTAGACCTTTGGTCTGGGATGCAACTTGTGTCGACACCCTTGCGCCATCCCATATTCCTAGCACGTCGTGTTGTGCTGGGGCGGCTGCTGCAGGTGCCAAAACCCTCAAACGGCGTAAAAATAACAACCTTATTGGAAGTTATATGTTTGAGCCTTTTGAGGTTGAAACACTAGGATCATGGGGTCCGAGTGCTCACCTTGTTTTTAGACACATTTTTAAGCGGCTGGTCGACTCTTCACGTGGCCAGAGGGCTGGCCTTTTCTAGGGCCAAAGAATTAGCATTGCCATTCAACGTGGTAATGCTGCTAGCCTATTGGGCACTTGTCCCATTGTGAGCGATGCGGACGAGTTTTTTGATGCGAGATGTTATGTTTTTTTCCTTTGAACCCTCCATTGTACATATATATTTTTTAATTTATTTTTAAGCTTTTGTCTTTATTTTTCCAATTCCAATTGAAACGCGAAAATGTCTTGATTGTCTTGTGGTTAAGGGGCCCGTCTCTCATGCACGAGATTGTTGGTTTGCAACCGAGCACAAGCAAGTACTAATGGCACTTTATCAATTTCATATGTACTTTCTAAGTTTATCTTGGACATCACAGATATTGGTGAAGCAAAACATCGTGAGGAAACAGCAAGCGTGGCGATCAATGCCCATACCTTCTCTCTATGAGAAGAGGTCTTTGCCCTGCAGTAGGGCAATAATAGGCTAGTATTGCTTTTATTTTCGTTGATAAGTACTGTCTGAACCATAGATATCCATGGTCTGAACAAAAAAAACCGTTCAAAAGCAAGTTGGCTTTCCACATATGGGTAGTTCACACTACTATACCCTGTCCATTGGGTTATTGGTTTTTTGACAGCTGCCTTATAATGTAATTATTCCCGATTACCTTAAGTTAACTTTAAAATATTATGTTATAAAATAAATATATAAACTGCCTAATCTTGTTTGATTATCTTATTTATGACCTCTTACAGACATTATAATACAGTTATACGTATCAGTAGGTCGATTCTGTAAAATTAAAACAACAACTCGCATCTCACATCGCTATTCACTCTCACTTCGCATAAGGTTCAAAATGACCTTGATATATTTGACACTTTGAATCGGGTTCGAGTACGAATTGAGCGTCAAATTTACCTTACAAATTATCTTACCAGTTCTTACGTCATCTCATACTTTATCTGTCAAAATCTCCCTGTCAATTTAGTTCAACTGACGCTGACACGCTCGCAAGGGTGGCGCTAGTGTAAATTCGAAATATCAACCGAGTTTTTAGAATGCCAATCAAGAAACTTACAGCGGATTCAGATTCGAAGTTTAGAATGAGGTCTTACAGAATCACACCCCAGTTTTTACAAAAATCATAAAATAATATTGTTTACTAGTCGCAGCTGTCAAAAAACGATTAAACCAGTGGACAGAGTGTAAACTGACATACTTTTCAACAGACTTCAAAAAGAAGGAGGTTCTCAATTCGACTGTATGTTTTGTTGTTTTTTTGTTGTATACCTATTTATTACGCGATTTCTCCGGCAAATGTAAAGCGATGTTAAAAAAACTTTTTTTAATGGATGGGATGTGCTTCAGGAGTGGTCCCATATAAATTTTATCGAAATTGATTCAGCACTTTTTAAAACAATTGACAGAAAGCAAAAAAATATACATAGGCTTTGTTCTGTTTGTTGTTTTGTATTGCCACCGACTTGTGTAACTAAAATCATGTGTGTTCTATGCTAAAATTATTTAACACTTTTTAGATTTTGAAGGCGGTTGTCTTTTTTGTAAAAAAGCTTATTATTTTTCGCTTTTTAGTACCTCCTTATCATCCAAATCCATTAGAAAACCACAACACAAAACAGAGATTGAAAGTACAAGGTTGGAGAAACTTAAAACATCATCTATGTATAATTTTTTGCTTTCTGTCGATTTTTTCAAAGAGTGTTGACAAAATTTATATTGGACCACCCCTGAGGCACACCCCATCCATTAAAATAAGTTTTTTTATACTATGAGCTGTGAAAAAGCGGTTCCTCCATAGATGTTATATGACAATATCATGTGACGGTTCTAATTTACTAGCTCAATTGTGTAACAATTGTTCTTTTTACAAGGACTCTCGAGGAGATTGTATTTGAGACACTGGCAGCCTCATGCAAGAGCAAGGTGATGGAATCGGTACGCGCTCGACTGTCCAATTATCAGACACAGTAGTTAAACAATGACAATATGACTGCAGCAGTCTTGTTCACAGACAAGGGTGGGGGGTATCCTGCCCATCCTAACCATCCAGACCTGATCCTTGACCGTAATCAACAAGGTGTGCGTTCGCTATCTCAACGTTGATACTTGTCAGAAGTCCCGCTTGGCTCAAGCTTTGTATGATGGGTGCCTAAAGATGGTCAATCTTATACTACTAAAGATTCGGGGGAGGCCTTTGCCCAGCAGTGGGACATCATAAAATAAAAAATAAAAAAATTGGGAGCATGGCTTTAAGAAAACAACTGGCCTGGTATGGACTTGTGTATCAAGAAACAGAGTTATGAGAAAATCTTTAGAGGAGGTCTTTGTCGACGAACAAGCTGTTACAGTCAAAGCACCGTTTGCCGCTGGTTTAATTTACATGTTAAAAAAGCAACCGTAATAGCTACATTTTTCAGTTTTCTTTTGTTAGGCCTAACTATTTAGTTAACCATTAGTCATTGTAAGAAAGTTAAAACAGGAATAAAAACTTATTTTATTTCGATTTTCAGTACTTACCACTTGGAGTTTCGTCTGCTTCAACTTTTAATATTAATAAAACTAAACATATTAATAAATTAAACATTTTTTAATATTAAATAATCCATACAAATCAATTTTCATTAAAATACGTACACCATAATTAATTCGTATATTGCAATACCAAATGACCTCACTTTATTGATTTGTTTCTGAAATACGGTGACTATTATTTCAATATTTATAAGGACAAATTATGTACCTAACTACTATTTTGCTGTCCGCGGAAAATTGTGCTTTTCAACCGACTTTAAAAAAAGGAAGTACCCACTCAATTCGTATCTTTTTGTCATTTGCATTTCATAGTGGCCAATCTGAATGGATTCTAGCCAAGTAGCCCTCACTTTCATAGTTCGATGGACGGAAATCCGACACGATTAGAGAGAGATCAAGCACAGGACCAACGGCTTTACGTGCTTTCCAAAATACGGGGACTTACACCACTAATTTCCAAACTCCGGGTTCCAACTAAGAAATTCCTAATGAAAAAAGCCACTAACGCTTTGCTCGGTCTGGGATTTGCACCGAGAACCCCATGTTCAACAGTCGCGGTTATGACTACGAGACCAACAAAGCAGTGAAATTCTAACCAAATTTCATAATAAATTGTAAATCAACGGTAAGTACCTTAAATGTAGGTTTTGTTTTACCTGTTAAAATAAAAGGCTTAAATGGCAGTTTCTTATGATTGCGTCTACTTAGAAGTTAGATTTTGTTTTTACAGCTTTAAGCGAACGCAGGCATGAATATGTAAAGTTGTTTTTCCATTTGTATGAAAAAAAAAGTCATTTAGAGGGTTTAAAATATTTTCCAATGTAAAGAATACATTACCAGGAGTAGATTGATATACTTAGCATATTTTTAAACCCGCGCATAATTAAAATATTACGAAATGAAAATAACACTTTTTCGTTTCATCTCGATGTCCATTTTGTGTTTATAAAAAAAAAGAAAGTGACAAGCGATGTTAACGGATCTATCAAATTGGCAGAGAACTGATATGACAAGTGTGTGGAAAAAAATAATCATTATTTTGTGATATTATTTCCCATAAAACGATGCAATTTCAATGAAAGAACTACGAAACGGTGGCTGTCAGTGTCACTGTTACTGTCAGTCGCAGTTTCGTACTGAAATAATGAGCTTTTCGTTAAACTATTAACTTTTTTTTGCGGGGTTTTAAAAATATTCTAAATGCCTGAAGATACTACTTAGGTATCCAAGAATATAAAAAAAATAATTTCAACTTCTCTAAACATCTTATTTTTTTTTGTACAAATCTCGCCATGATTCTTTCATGTTAATAATCTCTACACGTTCCTGAAAAAAAGGATCGGGACAGATTGGCGGACGGACAAACGGACAACGAAGTGATCTTCATTCCTTTGAGCCCGTGGAAACCTAAGAAACATCAGTCATATGAAAAAAAATAACACCATTTTCATAATATGTCCCAAGACAGTCGGGTTTCATGGTCGCACGAGCGATATCTAGGTATTATTCACTTTGAAGGAAAACATTTAATTATCCTCGAACTACAAACCAATAACAATACATGGAAATAATATCCAACAAATACTGAAATAGGTATATTTCCGTTTATTTTGATTTTAATGCCACGTTGTGCTAATGTACAAATTCTCTATCTTTGCATCATCCAAACTACCGCCGTGTCTCGTCATGCTTGGGCTCTTGCTCTTGTCAATGCTGAGATAGGGGCCTTTTGGCATCGTACAGGACCGATTCGTTTCTTATTTTTTATTTTGTAATAATATTAAACCTTGTTGTTATTTGTGTGTTTCGTCCTGTGCGGGCTAATAAATGCCTTTTCTTTCTTTCTTTCTTTCTTTTTGTTTTCCCAAGTTCTGTTGTTCTATATCGTACCCAGGGCAGGGTCGTAGCGAGCTTGTATCAGCCGTATCAATTACACGGGGCCTCCAGGATACAGGGTCCCAACGTGTGTAAGCTAAATTTCGTACCGTTTGACATGATACTATGGCTATGGCTATTGATATGAGTGGGTTGGGTGGATGTGCTGTTGACAGTCTTAACATCAGGGACGAAGTAAAGAAGATTAAAAAGACAAGCAACCAACATAACACACATGACTTTAGTTCTGGAAGTCGGTCGTAATACAAAACAACAAACAGAATAAAGCCACCGACTTCCGAAACTGAAGTCATGTGTGTTCTGTGCTAAAGTTATTTGTCACTTTTTAGATTTTGGAGGCGGTTGTCTTTTTTGTAACAAAATCTTTATTTTTCGCTTTTTAGTTCCTCCTTATTATCGAAATCTATTAAGAAACGGCAACACAGTCAAAACAGAGAAGTACAAGGTTGGAGAAACTTAAAACATCTTTTATGTACATATCATATTTTGCTTTCAGGCGATTTTCTCAAAAAATGTTATATCAATTTCGATAAAATGTATATTGGACCATCCCTGAGGCACACTATATCCATAAAAAAAAAATTCAAAATCGCTTTACAAAATTCTTTCTTTTTAAATAACAAATAAAAACGTACAGTCCAATTAAGAACCTCCTTCTTTTTGAAGTCGGTTGAAAAACCCAGTAGCACTTTGTTGGACCTGGGGATCAAACGCGGTTAAGCGTGAATCAACCAAATCCTACCCTTGTCCCTTACTTTGGTTCGGGGTAACACGATATCCCCTTCCATTTCGTCCTGTCAACCGTTGTAATAAAAAAATAAATAAATAAAAATCGTTTTAAATAAAAATTATGTAAACGATGGCAGCTGCAAAAGTAAAACTGTGGTGCAGCTGACAACGCCCGTCTCCTTGCAAGAGGATACGTGTTCCAGATTAAGTAAATGGTAAAAATATCTTTGTGAAATGTTAAATATTACCACACCTCGGACATTTCATACAAAACTTGCAAAAAAATTACCTATTACTACTACAAAACCAAATGACGTCTGTACACGTGCAAATGTGTGCGTGAATTTTAGTAGGGTTGAATCAGTTGGATGTCGTGCTAGTGTACAAAATGGCGCGAAAAGTGCAGCGCTTTGCGTCGGGCGAACCGAACGACGACGGCACTACCCGAACGTTTCGAGCATTATTATGAAGTGATCTTGTCCGAGCGTTCAATTATGATGATGATATTATGAATGATATTAAATAAATATTTATTATAAGATATATGAATATAATATTAAAATCAATGATAAAAAAATATATATTTGAACTCAGGATACGAAAATAAAGAAATGGTGTTTTTGTTTTAAGGTCGTGTCAGTTTAGAAATGTTGTCAATTATATGTTAGAGAAGCGAGTTAATGTTATCTACGAATCAACAGACACTCTCATGAAAGTTTAACTTTACAGAACGGAAAATAACTATCAATTTCTCAATACACAAGCAAAACTACTCAGCATCATGTACACACACACACACATTCACATACACACTCATACACATTCACACACACACACACATACACGGCACATACCCTAAGAAGTAAATTGACTGGGTCAATTGGTACTATATAGAAAACATTACAATAATCAGATGATACACTTAGTAGTAAACCGACAGAGGTAGGTACTAAGAAAACTTATGGAGGTACACAAAAAAAAAAAAAAGCAGTAGTAAACTGATAATGTCGGTACTAACTAAAGTAATTTTAATATACCTACACCAGTAGTAAACTGACGACGTCAGTTGGTACTACTGAAAAGCTCTTGTTGTAGGTAGTAGTAGGCATAATGTCCCAAATACATCATGTGTCATTATGGACCAGCCATCTTTGATGTGAGTTGCACAAGACAGTGGTAGGAACTCCCTACCTGATATCATTGAAGTCCGTGTTCAAACTCCGGATAATAATTTAAACTAGTCTTTAAGACAATACAAGGTACCAATAACAATATTATAGTTACAAGCGACAAAGTACCTTCTTGCTCTCAAAAAGTTAAATTGCAAAAACAGCAGAATACCTTGAAATTATTTCATCAAAATATTCAAGGTATTTTATCCAAATTATTAGAAATTGAAATGTCGGTGGCGGTGGCTTTGAGTATGTTGTTTTGTATTGCCACCGACTTCCGAAAGTAAAGTAATGTGTGTTCTGTGCTAAAGTTATTTATTTATCACTTTATAGTTTTTGAAGGCGGTTTTCTTTTTTTTGAAATAACTTTTTATTTTTCGCTTTTTAGTGTTGCCTTAACATTTAAATCCATTAAAAAACGGCGACGCACTTAAAAGAGATTGTAAATCCTCCAAAGATTGAAGAAACTAATACGTCGTCTAAGTAATTTTTTTGGGAATTTGTTGATTTTCTCAAAAAGGGCGAAATCAATTTTGGTAAAAATTATATGGGACCATTTCGAAATGAATAATTTTGCAAACATAATCGGTTCGGGCATAACTCTGTCATATATAGACATATATGACAGAGTTATGCCCGAACATACATAAAAAAAATAATAATAAATACAAACATTCGAATAGATAACCTCCTCCTTTTTGAAGTCGGTTAAAAACCATGTTTGACATTGTTTGTTCTACTGAACATTGGTTACAAGATTACCAAATGCTAATTAATTATGAAAACCATAATGTGGGCAGTTGCTTAATCGTAGAGCAATATCGCGTGGGGGCTCTTTGATCTTAATAAAAAAATGTTTAAAATATAAACAAAGGAATGACATTGTTGGCCTATCGGTTGACCACTGCATCGAACTTTCCTGTGTCGAACTGGATAAGCATATTATACTGTGTGTGTACAGACCCCCAAGCTACCAAAACTATTCCTTATTTGAGTCTGTAATGGAAGATGTATTATCGAAACTTGCAACGTGTAGCAAACCCTCAATTATTTGTGGTGATTTTAATATTGATATTTTAGATAATAATTTGAATAGTAGTCGTTTATTAAGCCTTTTTAAAATCATTTAATTTGTCGAATGTTTTTATGGAATCTACTAGAGTAACTCCAACTACTGCTACCTGCATCGATTATATTTTTACGATTGCGACTACGTAGATAGAGTTATTGTTAATTATTTACAATCGGATCATAGCGATCAAACGGTAACTTTTATGTTAAAATGCCTATGACAAAAGAGCAAATACAACCACAATAATAACGATGCAAATTAATTGTATGATGATTTATTTTCTGTAGTCCATACTGAATTCAATAAAACTTTTGAAAAAAAGACAAAACATATTAACCCTAAGTTTGTATTTAGTGACTGGACAACTAGGGGTATACGGAAAAGTAGAAAAATACTATTTGGGCTGTATGGCCTTAAGCCTTATATTAACACGGAAACCATCAACAAGTATGTTACTACTTATTCTAAAACTTTTAGAAATACTTGCAAGGTAGCAACAAGATCATAAGCAACAGCGACATTAGCAACAAGATTAAATCGGCAGACGATAAAAGAAAGACAGTTTGGAAAGTTATAAATAACGAAACTAGCAAGAAAAAAGTTCGTAACGTTGAATATACTACATTGGAGACATCACATGGATATAAGCTCTAACATAGAAGTAGCTCATGAATTTGTAAATTTCTTTACTAGCATACCAGCCAAACTCAGGGAAACTTTGAATTCCTCACCTGACGACTCAATTGCGTTATTAAAAGCGAACATTCCAGGCTGCTCGGTAGAATTTCTATTTAAACATAGTAACCCAAGACTGCTTTAAAAGCTTGTCGGCAAATAAAAAAAAAAATAATACTGAAGATCTGTGTAGTATGTCTATTAAAGTTTGTACATCTATAATTGAAACAATTGCACCTTATTTGGATTTAATATTTAATATGTGCGTAGACCAAGATGTTTGCCCAGATTTAATGAAATTTAGTAAGGTCATACCTCTTTTCAAATCCAGGGATAGTAAAGATACCAACAATTATAGACCCGTGTCCGCGTTGCCGGCTTTCAGCAAGGTTTTTGAAAAGTTTATGCTTAATCAGATGCGTGCTCATTTTAACACAAATTACATATTACACGATCAACAGTATGGTTTCACCAAAGGACGTCGTACGACTGACGCCGGTGTCAGTTTATTAAAACACATTTACCTCATGGAAAGAGGCACAAGATGCCGTAAGAATCTTTTGTGACCTCTCCAAGGCATTATGATTATGATTGCGTAAATCAAGAGACATTACTTCTGAAACTTGAGCATTACGGACTAGGTAAACTTGCGCTTAGTTTAGTGAAACCTTATTGAAATGATAGACAGCAGCAAGTTCAAATAAATGGGCTGAATTGACATGGTTTAAAAGTACAAATGGGAGTTCCACAAGGTTAATTTTAGGTCCTTTCCTCTGTTTAGTTTATTTGTGTATGTATATCAGCTGTCTGACACCCATAGTACAGGTCTCCCTAGTTTGGGGTCAGATGGCCGTGTGTGAATATGTCCCCACATATTATTATTATTATTATATTTTATATACTTTATGTATCTCGGGACCCAGAGGTCCCGGGCCTTTGTAAGGCGTACGAGGAGCCGAAGCCAACTCGCAGAGGCCCCTTAGGTAGCTTTATATGAAATAAGACATCAACCGACGATTATCCCTGTATGCACTATGCAAGTGCACCCAAGGACAACCCCCGGTTGGTGCAGGACTATTACAGGACATGGAAACTAAGTACTGGACTATGGGTATGGGTTGCTAAAGTGACTTGGTTACCTGGAACTATGAAGTGACTATGGCCCCTGCCGAATCAATGTTTGTATACATGGATAAAATAGCAGGGGGTGACTTGCACACTCACTAAATGGGCCCCCTGAAACAGTCGCTAGCACGAAGTGACGTAGCGACAAGGGGGCAACATATCTTGAGGTGCTAGAGGAGTGGAGAGGTATTCCACGGCTATCAGGACAATCCCGGAAGTACGGTCAAGATCCCTACCAGCGTCTTACTGGAATACTTCCTTACCCCGTGCACGAATGCTCTCGCGAGTTTCCACTCTAACCGGCCAATTAAGGCAAGATAGAGGTGGGAGCTCCGTTCCTCATCTATGTACTTCTCCCGGGAGATCAGGTCCGTGGGGTCGCTACTGCCAAACAGCTCGCCACAAGCTGCCCTGCGGGTTTATTATTATTATTATTATTTTAATGATCTTCCCCGGTTATTCAAAAACCAACCACAAATGGTGTTATTTGCCGATGACATTTCTTTATTCTTTTTTAATAAATAGACGTGCTCAAAATCTTGACTACGCCTTAATTCAGGTCCAGAATTGGTTCACGGCTAACAATTTGATATTAAATAACAAAAAAAAAGATAAAGAAACACTTGCACTAGTCTGAGCTGTAGAATTTAGGATGTATCTTTACGGCAAGGAATCTTTTGATTTAGTGACCGACCACAATCCGCTGGAGGTCATATTTGGCAATAGTTCAAAACCACGTGCTACAATTGAGCGCTGGGTACTGCGTCTCCAAGCGTACAATTTCAAGGTGATTTATAGACCCGAGAAGACACACATCGCGGATTACTTAACTCGATTATTCACTATAGATAACCCCCAACCGTTTGAGGACGTTTACGCACTAAGGTATGGTGGCCAAAAAAAATAGATTTTGATGTTAAAAGATTGGTTAAATCTTGTAAGGGCTGTTGACCTTGGTGTCTGCGCCAAATCCACCGATGCCATTGAAACGTCGTGAGCTGCCCACACAGCCTTGGACCGACGTTACAATCGACTTTCTAAGTCCGCTGCCCAGTGGACATTATTTATTTGTAATAATAGATTATTTTACTAATAAAAAAAAAAAAAAAAAAAAATTCTTTGTATCTAAATGCAAAGAAATTAAGCCCTTACAAGATTTAACCAATCTTTTAACATCAAATCTATTTTTTTTTGGCCACCATACCTTAGTGCGTGAACGTCCTCAAACGGTTGGGGGTTATCTATAGTGAATAATCGAGTTAAGTAATCTTAGAGAAAAGCTTTTAAAACAGTCTTGGGTTACTATGTTTAAATTGAAATTCTACCGAGCAGCCTGGAACGCTTCGCTTTTAATAACGCAATTGAGTATTCAGGTGAGGAATTCAAAGTTTCCCTGGGTTTGGCTGGTATGCTAGTAAAGAAATTTACAAATTCATGTGCTACTTCTATGTTAGAGCTTATATCCATGTGATGTCTCCAATGTAGTGTATTCAACGACAAAATCGGGACATTTTGAGACGCCTCCGAATAAGTCAAAGTCAAAAATCTGATGGCAAAATTCCATCTGAGTTATTTTTGGTAGGCAGTTTAGGGACAAAATACCTTCTCTTGTAACTGTAGAAAGTCCGTTTAATTCAGAACTCAAGGATAAAGATAAAATAATGAAAGAAAAGGGGAAGGGATATGAGGATAGGAAAAGGAAAGCTGAGACAATAGATATAGGAAGTGGCAAGTTTATTTTCCTTTACCATAATATTTTTGACGTAAAAGGTTTACGTCAAAAATATGGTAAAGGAACTTTATGTAAGGAATGATGAGACAGGACAGGAATTAAAGAGGAACATTATATATCTTAAAAGAGTAGAGGGTCAGTGGGAAATATGTTCAAATAAAATATAGGAGTCAGATACTAGTGACTGTAATGATAATAGTGATTAATATAATAAAAAAAACTAATATGTAATTAGAAGGTTTTATTACAGGATTAACTCAATTGTTTAATATATTTATTTATAGAAGGCGTAAAAATCAAGAGTTATTTATATTTACTTACCTCTATAAATGGTTGTTATTAAGAATTATACATTTCAATCTGAGTACCTATCATAATTTAAACACTTAATTTGATTTTGTACTGAATTATCATAGATACTTATTATATTGATTGGTAATATCATAGGAATAATAATTTGTTATATAAATGTAAGATATAAATAATCACAATATTGATTGTATAAAGAGAAACCTGAATCTGAAAAAAAGGGAAAGGTGTGACGTGATCTAAATAAATGTTATAGTAGTGCGCCGCACGAGCAGGTGGAGGGTACTTGTTGTAAACTGTCAGCCGAGCCGAGCGGACGTGCGGCCACTGCTGTAGTGAAATACCGTGTGTTGTATTTTATTTACTACCTATTTACTTACCCCTGTGACGAGTGGACGTCACACGCAGTATATCAGATGTTGGCAAGTGCATGAAAAAGGAATTAGTTTAACCGGTAATAATATCTACAATACTTTATCTTACCTACTACGTACGTACCTAGGTTTAAACTGCAAAATGTCCTGAAAAGTACTAGAGGCCATCAGGCTACAACAATCTGTCAAATTTCTTTGATAGATTTTCAACTTTATTTCCAAATTTTGAGGTTTATATTCAATTGGTTTAAAAATCATTGCCACCTTTCTTATTTTTGAGTGACTGAAAATCTGAAACGTATTTAAACGAGCAGAATTTTTCTATTTAAACTAAATTTTAGCCCTTTGGGGTGACAATAAGACAAGCAGTCGTTTTTATCGTTCGGAGACCATGTTTTCAGGATTTATAGGTAATCAAGAAAAATATTTTCAAAATACTTATACGTTACAAAAAGAGAAAATAAACAAAATCTGAAAATAATGAAAAAAATTCTAGCTGCTGAACTAAAAAAAATCGCAGAACATTGTATGTGGGTGTTTTGAGAAACCCATGCAGAGGCTTCTAAAGTATTCTTTTGGACGTTCTTATTTGAGTCAGTGCGAAAGAGTAACAAATACCCATTCATCCGTCTATCCTCGTAAACATTTTGCTTTCATAATAATAGTAGAATAGGAAATAGGATCAGATAAGAAGCGCCAAGAAAATTATAATAGCAACCAGTAACAGATAGAGCTCTGCCTCACGAAGACGCCATGGCGACGTCGCCGGCCTACGTATTCAAGCAGTTAATATCACCTAACTCACTTGGCGACGAATTGGCGACGTCGCCAAGTTGGAAGCGTGGCCACGAGCTACAGCTCCCTACGTGGCTTCTGGATACTCTGGTGGCCTGGCGACGTTGCCACTATAATGTACACGAGTAAACTGAACCTCGCTCACTCAGTCGCCAGTCAGCCGCCATTTTGGACGCTCGATCGGAATATAGTAGTTGATATTGTTGTAAATAATGAGTAATGTGTAATATGTACAAATATATAAAAATAATGATAAATAATAATAATAAAAAAATGGATATTTTCGTAAATCTCTCTCTCCTACTTAGTTAAAAAAAATATCACTTTGGCTTAGTTCTATCTGATATAAAAAAATCCCATAGTTTCCTTTTGTTTTTCCATTTTTCTGCTACGTAGATAACAAAGAAGTGCGATTTCTTCTACATCCATTCCTGATGACGTAAACGAACTGACGGTCGACTTGTCGAGACGCCATGGCCACTCGACATGGCGACCTTTGGATGCCACAAGCGACGTCGCCATGGCGTCTCAATGAGGCAGAGCTCTTACTCATAAAAAAAACTTTAACTACAGGCGCTTCCTACACACTCAGTTTTGTAATCAATAACAAGTTATTCGGAAAGTTGTAAGCCACAGAATAAATACAATCTCTTTTTGCTTGAAACTATTTTGAATTGACGGCTAATTTTAATACAAATCTTCTTGGTGAGAATCATTTACGTGTAGTTCTTTTTTTATACATACCTCACACCATACACATTTACTACTTAGTACAGTCGAACAAGCTAATTGGTTTACAGGCAAAAATATTCATCTTTCTACTACAATAACAATGTATTTATGTTTTTAATATGTGGGGACATTTCACACACGGCCATCTGATCCCAAACTAGGGAGACCCTGTACTATGGGTGTCAGACAGCTGATATACATACACAAATACATTTTTAAATACATACATATATAGATAAACAACACCCAGACACGAGGCAAACACAAGTGCTCATCACACAAATATTTACCCTGGGCGGGAATCGACCCCGTGACACGCTGCTCAGCAGTGGATCGCTCAGCCACTGCGCCGTGTCGTTATTTTTTTTATATTTAGTACGTAAGCACCAGGGATACCTACGTGCTCGCGTTAAGAAAATGTAATAAATTAAAATATTGTGAGTATAGTAGAAAGATGAATATTTTTGCCTGTAAACCAATTAGCTTGTTCGACTGTACATGCCTAGATCTTCGTTTTTATTTATTGTTTGTATTAAAAATGTGTACCTATACGTGCTTTTGTAATTCACCCACTACGACAGGGGTGCGGAACTGTTTCTAGTAAACACCAGGCTACCCTGTAGCCTATCTATGAGAGCAGTAATCCTCCCACTAACTAGATGTAAGACAGTCATTATTATTATTATTAAATATTTTTGAATAGGAGCAATTTTGGAGCGGTGTCTGTGGCATTATTTTTCACCAATAAGCTGCCGCTTACACAGCTGCTAGAACCATGGACAGCATGGACCATTTGAATACTTCGAAGATAGAATTATTTCCATGCGATTTTTATTTTCTACGGTAAAAAACATGCTTCGTGGGCGAAAGTTTCACACTACAGACAATGCCGTCTGAGCATTTCGGTGGTTATTTATCGACTTCCCCCAAGATACCTTTTTAAATGTTTTGAAAGCTGCAGTGCTTCAATCTCCCTCGGTGAACACCTAGGTGAAGTGGGCGGTCATCTTGCTAGAAAATTACAAAGCATTAAAATCGGATGACAGCTCACTTCACCTAGGTGTTCACCGAGGGAGATTGTAACAGAACAGCACTGCTGGTTCACCCATCTATTTTTAATTCCACTAACTGAGTATTTCTAGATCAGCCCACGTTTGTGTTTATTTGTAGTGTTTACTTATTGACTTCCTCGTTGATCTCTCGAAGTCGCAAGCGCTACTGCTGGCAAAAAGTGTTATTGAGTTTTTTCCTTAGGAATTTCTTAGTAGCGGCCCGCAGTTTAAAAGTTGGTGGTGTGACACCCACGTGTCTCGAAAAGCACATGTCGTCGTTGGTCCTGCGCCTGATCTCTCTCCGGTCGTGACGGATTGCCGTCCCACCGGACTATGAGAGTGAGGGAAGAGGGAGTGCATCTGTGTTTGCGCACACACTTGTGCACTATAATATCTTCTGCGTACTTGGCTGATCTCCATTGAGACCGACTACAGTAATCGAAATTCGGTCGGGAGGGTTATTAAGCGGTGATTGACTTTTTTTTCGGATTGGCATCTCGCAGGTCAACCTAGGTTTTCGGCTGATTAACCGGACTTTCCTGTGTGGCCTTAAAAGTGAATTTAGAGGCTCCAGCCAGGGCAAAAAAAATTACAAACAAAGCGACTATATACACGCTAAGGGCACCCCTGTGGAGTACGAGCCTCGGCTTAGGGCGTCGCTGGGGGAGGAAGCAAAGGGAAAGGCTGGATCGGATTTTCATTAATTAGGGATGAATTTAAAGCTCGTGCTCGAAGAGCTCGTGGCTAAGTTAAAGCCGTACAGATCGATCGGTCAAAGGTTCAGCTACGCTAGCCGCGGTGGGTCTGTGGATGGGTGACCATCCCTTTCATACCGAGTTGTCTCCGTGCCTCGGAAAGCACGTAAAGCCGTTGATCCCGGTTGTCATTTGTAGATCTTTGGCAGTCGTTATTGGTAGACAGAAGCCAGAAAGTCTGACAACCAGTCTTACCAAGGGGTATCGTGTTACCCAGTAAGTGGGTTGTGGAGGTCCGATAGGCAGTCGCTCCATGTAAAACACTGGTATTCAGCGTGTGTATCAGAATGGCTGGTTTCCTGTGGCTTTGGTCTATGAGAGTTGATTAGAAAATTGCTACATAATTGCTTATATTTGCTACATTTAATAAATAATTGCTACATACTATATATATTTAGAAATAACATATTTTTTTTGTACAGCCATCCTGACGTTTGGTTGGCTGGTCGCCTCCTAGTTTAAAGCCAAGCATGCAGAGTTTCCCGAAATGTATTGCGTCAATAATTGCTACATATTTGCTTCATTTATCTGATTTAGTTGTATCTTCAAACATATGTTAAATAAAGGATGTAGCAATTATTTTAATTATCCCAAGGAAAAGTGCCTGATAAAACAGTACAGTACTGAAGACACACTGCAACTATTTGCCTTTATTGTTTTATTCCATACGGACACCACCCACTTCCATTGCAGCGAGCTGATTCGACGCGCAACGTCGGTGACTTCAGTTCAGTGTGGAACGCCCTACGGCACGATGGACCGACGATTTGAAGAAGGTGGCTGGCAGCGGATGAATTAGAGCTGCCAATGAGCGGGTTGACTGGTGATCTCTAGATGAGGCTTACGTTCAACAGTGGACGGCAATAGGTTGATTGATGTGATGATTCTTCTTTTAAAATGGAAACAAAGATCGTTGACGTCGATTAGCATTAATTTTAGTACGCAAAAGAGATAAGTATCCATGTCGTCGGGAATAGTTGAAGATTTCTTAGAAACCAATGAGGACTTTCAAATGAAATTTTATTAAATCATTGAACTGTTTATTCTCTATAAATTGTATTTTATTTTATTCATAAAAACCTATCGGTTTCTAAGTAAACTTCAACTGTTTCCGGCGACATGGATACTTATCTCCATTGGTGACCGTACATAACTTGTGTGGAGAAAATACGAGTAAACGTTTTATATTATTAGATACTAGCTGATGCCCGCGACATCGTCCGCGTAATTATCGGTTGTCAGCAGGGGTTTAATTATTTTTTCATGGATTTGCGGGGTTTTAATTTGTTTGTACGGAACCCTATTTCTTTTCTAAAATGAAAGTAGCCTATGTTCTACTCCTTATAACATCAGCTATCTGCCAGTGAAAGTCCCATCAAAATCGGTTCAGCCGTTTCAGAGATTAGCCGGAACAAACAGACAGAAAGACAGATAGACAGACAGACAAAAATTTTTTAATTTGTTTTTTTTTTGGGATTGGTACCATACTTACTTTCATATGCATTTAGTATAAAGCTGTTATTTGGACATTACAAACAGACACTTCAATTTTATTTATTTGTATAGATGTATAAATGTATAGATTATAATGTTTTATAATACATTCGACTACCACGCGAATGTTGGCAAGTAGGTACCTACCTAAATTATAATTACATAAAAAATAAAGCAACTTTTGTTTTCGCTTCCCTCATAAGCAAAATTTTACAATAAATAATATATAAATTTGAGGGTAATTAATACCCTCAAAATTAAAACTATTTTATTTATTTCATAGAACAATTGCCAAACAACAATTTGAGGGTAATTAATACCCTCAAAATTAAAACTATTTTATTTATTTCATATAACAATTGCCAAACGACAATTTGAGGGTAATTAATACCCTCAAAATTAAAACTATTTTATTTATTTTATTATAACAATTGCCAAACGACAATTAACAAACGATTGAGAAAAAAATTTAAATAATGATGGTGGTGATTATGTTTTTTTTATTTTTTAATAAAAAAAGGGATACCCCGCTTTATTTTTTATATTTCAATTCTTCACAGATTCATTCGATTTTTTTCATTCATTCGAAATCTTGACGACATTGGAGAATCCCCTTTCTTTGAATGAATGTAATTGTATCTGTATCGAGGAATCAATAATGAATCGCGGAATCCTATTTCATTATTTTTAAATAATAAAAGCCATCATCATCACCGCCACCATCATCGTCTGTCGTTTTTTTTTTGTGTGTGTTTGTGTGTGTTCTTTATAAACAATGTTTATTTTAGTCTTTTAAATTGAATTACCTAAATAAAGGGGTGGCGAAAGTTTTTACCGCCGCGGGCCAAAGGAACTATTAGTTAATCTGTGCCCCGGGTAAGGGATGACTCACGCTAGACCATGTCGGGTCCGAGGCGAGTGTCTTCCGTAGCACGGTCACCGAGCCGGTCTCGTACCTGTAACGGGCCTCGACCGAGCAATTACCGGTGCGCCGTGATGCAGTATACTCATCCGAGCAAAAATAGTGTTGTAACTAGACTACAATCATGTTGAATTTTGACTACTGCTCGGGCGCAGCTCGGCGGCAATATATTCATGCAACGGGCTGATGGCCGAGCCTAGACAGGACCGAGTTGCTTTCTAGCGTTGTCCGTTGTTCGGCCGTCACTCGGTTGCCGCTCGGTATAGCGTGAGTGTGTCCATACAACATAATTATATGTAATACAAGTATTAGTCGAATCCGACTCGGCTGGGCAGCGTTCGGGAAATTGCGTGAAATCTTCTCGTCCAACTTACCGCAGTGTCTCACGACGAAAGTCTATGACCAGTGTGTGTTGCCAGTGATTACATACGGGACCGAAACGTGGTCGCTCACAATGGGCCTCATCAGAAGGCTTAAAGTCACCCAAAGGGCAATGGAGAGGGCTATGCTCGGAGTTTCCTTGCGTGATAAAATCAGAAATGAGGATATCCGCAAGAGAACCAAGGTTACCGACGTAGCCCGAAGAATTGCCAAACTTAAGTGGCAGTAGGCAGGGCACATTGCTCGCAGAATAGATGGCCGATGGGGCCGAAAAGTTCTAGAGTGGCGACCGCGAACCGGAAGACGTTGCGTTGGAAGGCCTCCCACTATGTGGACCGATGACCTGGTAAAGGTTGCGGGGATCCGCTGGATGCGAGTCGCACGGGACCGGTCAATGTGGCGCCACTTGAGGGAGGCCTATGTCCAGCAGTGGACGTCTTCCGGCTGAAATGATGATGATTAGTTGACCGTGCTACGGGCTGACACTCGGCTCGGACCCAACACGGTCTAGCGTGAATCATCCTTTATTGACACCCACGCTACACTACTAGTGCTCTTACGACAACCGAACCTTCGCCACTGGCTTCTAACAAACATCTTCAATGACTCAACGTTATGTGAACATACGGCTCATCATATACTTTACTATTTCTAGTTTGTGCCCCATCAGTCTTGTGTGTACATTTAGAGTAATCGATTTTTGCATAATAATGATCATTTGGATCGATATTTTCTACGCCCTCTGGTTTTTCATAAGACGTGTCTCTGCTCGATAAGGATTCGCTGTAATGACATGTATCGTATGTGTTTTCACATTGATCTTGAGATTGTGGTGTTGGACAGTGAGTTTGGTTCGTTAAATCTCCGTATGGGGTCTGAAAACAAAAAAAAACATTTAATTATTTTTTTTCTTGGAAGCTGTATATTGGAGCCAATTGCGGTGGACACTTTAGGGTCATGGCATAAAGCCATGTGTCGTGACACGTTGCGATGTAATGACACACAGAAAAGACGTAAGACGAGTACGAGGCGCGGTCATATGTCTCTTCCGCGTCCCTTTCATACAAAATGTATAGAAGTATCGCGACGCAAAACTACCTGTGTCATCTCTCTTGGCGCCCAACGTCAAGTCCGTGCCTCATCTTTTCTATATGTTTGCCCCGTTCTCATCTTACGTCTTCTCTGTTTATGTGTAAGAGCCATTACTAAGATTCCGCTTTTACCCGTAATAGAAACACAATTAAAATTTGATTAAGTGTGTAGGTATTACTATAGTAATAATAATAATTATTATTATTTATTATAAACAAAGTTTACAAAATCTTAACTTATAAAGTTATAACTATGCCCCACAAAACCGTTTTTACGGTTTGTCTGTGGGAACCGAACCATACAGTCACAAAAATACATTTTATTATAATTGCGGACACTAAAGTAAAACTAAAATAAAACTACTTAAAAACTGCCCATTCGTTCTTTCTCATCCATCTGTAAACCACATTCATAATCATAGTTTACAAACTTTTGAGAAAGAACCGCTTAAGCAACACTCACACACACTGTCACTGTGTCATTACTCTTATAACAACAAATAACAAAATAAAATAATAAAAATCAAAGAGTCCCCTGTATAAGAGATGTGTTTTTTGTATCTAGTGTGTGTCTTTTATTGTACTACGGTGATAAGGAACGGGAAGACGCAGCGTTGACAGGCCTTCCGCTAGAGGTCCGCAGTAGGTTCGTTAACTCATAATATTTTATTAGGAAATTGTGTTGTAAATCTCCATTTCTCGGCCAAGCCACTAATTCGAAATAAGGCTCGTTTTTTCCACGGACCCCACAGTCCGTGGGATTGTTTGAATTGTGAAAGTGGTCCGTGCGTGACTGCAAAAAGTTTAAGAAACCCTGCACTAGATGGACCGACGACATTCTTAAGGTCGCTGGTAACCGGTAGATGAAAGCGACTGGTTTTTTTTTATCATTTGATAGGCATACGTTTGACCACTATCTCACCTGATGGGAAGCGATGATGCGGTCTAATATGGAGCACGCTTGCCTAGAGGTAACCTATTCACTCTTGACTTAAAGATTCCCGGGTTGTAGCTATCAGGAAACACAGACTCAGGCAGGGAATTCCACTTCTTAGCAGTAGGTACGCACAATTAATGTTAATTAATTGTGCGTAGTAGTGTTCGTTAGTAATGTTCCCAAAACGTTTTGTGCGTGTGGGTGGGATGTCCACCATGTACCCGTGCCACACCGCCGTACGTCTTGTGGTCCGATGATGGAACGGGCTCGGCGGAATTAAATTATGCAATTCCGTCGCACACTCCTCAAAATGCAACCGATAGAAAACCGACAGGCCAGCAATTCGGCGTCGATGCTCAAGACTTTGGAGCTTTGACTCGACGAACCTATCATTGCCAATGATTCCCTTGGCTCGTTTCCGGCGGAGCCGGTTTTTAAATGGTTCTTAATATTTCCTTTGTCACTGACCTCACTTCTTCCTTTTCGCACTATAAATCAATGAACTACGAACCTCAATATGTTTCATATTCCTTGTCCTGACGTACCAGTAAGCTGCCCCAATCATGCTTAGGATAATGAGTACGGCTCCCACAGAAATACCCAAAATCTGTGAAGAAGACCAGTTAACTTGATTGGCAGCTGGTATTTGTAAATCGGACAGTGTTTTACCTGGAATAAAGAAAATGTTTTACACAAGCTTATGGTTTAAGATCCCAGTGACGAAAGACGTCCGCAACCCAGTTACTGGGCAACACGATACGATTCACGGATACGATTAGACGACTTCTTGCGATATTTGGCCGTTGCACGAGGCCATTCATCCGATTGCCCAAACAACGGCTGTGTACGATCACAGCCGTCATAACCGGCAATGATTCTTTTAAGGCGACGATATACGACTTTTACAGATTTTAAACTGACAATCACGTCAAAATGTGCAGTGTAAATGATTTGAAAAAAATATATGTTAAACTAGAACATTCTCTTAATCATATAGAAAGTGAATATTTTTGATTAAGTTCATATTAAATAGTTTAATTACTCGTGAAGTTGTGTCTGACGCGGACAAAACATTGACAATTACACAAAATCTACCAGGTATAATTATCCGAAACTTACACTATCTTACAGACAATTTTATTATCTATCTTTTAGTATACGCCTTTTTTTTAATTTTGAAAGAATACTACTTTTATTTAATTTTTTCGACTAAACTTTGAGAGTTTTGGACGCAAAACTGATGCAGAACGGACGCAGCTGCGTCCAAAACTTTCAAAATATCTGTAATAAAATTATCTGTAAGATGGTGTAAGTTTCGTTTAATTATACCTGATAGATTTTGTGTGATTGTCAATGTTTTGTCCGCGTCAGACACAACTTCACGTATTAATTAAACAATATAATATGAATATAATTAAAAATATTCACTTACTGAGTGATTATGAGAATGTTCTAGTTTAACATATATTTTTTTCAAATCATTTACACTGCACATTTTGACGTGATTGTCAGTTTAAAATCTGTAAAAGTCGTATATCGTCGCCTTAATAAACATCTCTTTGTCATAGAAGTTACAGACATCTCACTGTGCAGAGCCTGCATGGCGGCAGACGATACAACAACCCATGTGCTTCTGAACTGCCCTGGGGTCGCTTTATACAGGGCAAAGGACTTCGACAACCCAGGTAACCTACGGGAGATCACCAGTAACGTCAAGGCGGTGCTGGCCTTTCTCGAGGAGGTAGGGTGGATCGATGAGATTTACTTCCCACCTGTACGCAAAATACGCGCTGAAACGTGGAGTTGCGGACACCCCGTTATACTTTGCCATAGCATACCAACACGAGATGATACACGATAAGCATTCACGTTTACGACAACGAGACCAACCTGACCTCGTATGTACCTACAACCATAATAAACCATAATCATAATAATCATCGGCGCGCATCGTTATTCATGTCAACCACGTCCCCTGGGCCCTGGTCTTCCCCAAGGGAGGGTTCAGCCGAAATCGCCATGCTTTACTGATGCATGTTGGCGATCGCAGTAGGTGTTATGGTACTCAGAAGGACGCTGCTGCCAATCCTCTGGTCAATATCCCTCTGTCGTCTTCTACGACACCCACAGGTAGAAATGGAGTAGTGCTATTCGCGGTCGACACCACACGTCATGTACCTACCTACTTACTGTTATTTAAAGAAAATAATAATTGGTTCTTTTCAAAGAAGTTGATCCTGTAGACGTATTTGTCAACAGGTTTAATACTGTTGTACGTGCAAATGATGTACGTATTGTTGTTTTCCAAACGTGGCAGAATATGGAACATCTTTGAGTCGGCATTCATCGCACCTGCACATGGAAAAAAGAAACATTACACCAGTTTGATCAATTTATAATTTAAAATTCCTGACACAAACATAACGCAGTCAGACTTGTGGAAACTACTCCATTAATCAACTGCTGGGTTTACTAATGTTTGCTATAATTTAAAATGCCATAATTTTATATACCATACTTTTATTTGCCCTAATTTCATTAGAAATAATGCTTCAGTTGCTATAATCGTTAAATTACATAAAATCATTTTCAGTTATTTCATTGGTCATAATCGATCAAGTGTCATAATAATGTTAATCCATAAATTTATTTGTTATATTTTTTATTTTCAATAATTTCGTTTTCCATAACATTTATTCACCATATTATTCAATTTGCCCATACTAGTACAACAATGCTAGTTCAGTACCAGTAGCCTGCAATGTTGATGTTATGATAATGGTAACATGTTATGTCGTTACTTGAGGAACCCTAAATTCTTGAGAAAATTACTCTTAGTTTTTAGCAAACTAATTGTAATAATTACATTAATTAAATACTTTTAAGTAATTTGTTTCGGTTTCTTTTGCACCCTCGACGGCAGCCGAACATAATTAACAGATACAGATTTTTTATTCACAAGGAAACCTAAAAATAAACCTTCTCTATCCATTTGCACGAAATTTTAAGACCTAATATAACTTATTTATCCATGCTTGCATACTGCGTGCTTGCTGCATGCTTGCTTGCATGCTTCTTTGCATCCTGCTTGCGCAATGAATGCTTATTTACATGTTTGCATGATTGCTGCATGCATGGTAAACAGATGTTTTAAAATCATTATACGTAAATAAAATTGTGCTTGAGAATGTTATGCTTAATCATTACCATGGTTAGAGAAATTATGCTTAAAAAAATTATGCGTATGCTGTTATGCGTAAATAAAGTTAAGCGAAAATATAATTAGGAGAAACAAAAGTATGCCAAGTTATATTAGGTCTTCAAATTTTATTCAAATGGATAGGGAACTGGCTGCGCCGTCAAGCCTCAGTCACGGTGGCGAGTGTTAAAACCACCTGCTCCTCAGCTCGCGGGTCGCCTCGCTCGTCCGCGCCTATGCGGGTTTAGACTACACTCTAGGCGTAGGGCAGAGAAGACTACGTGGAGTTGGTTTTGCAGCGATTCGTTTCTGTCACTACCTTTTGTAGCACAACTTATTGTTTTTTTTTTTTTTTTTTTTTTTTTTTTTTTTTTTTTTTTTTTTTGATGAGTGTGAAACGGAACGCGATTGCGGCAGTTTAACCAGCCCAAAACTTTTTACAAATTAACGATAACATTCGATAGTCTGGACTAATAAGTGTTACCTCTGAACTCCAGAAGTGCCAAGTCTTCGTAATTATTGTTATCTCGGAATGAACCAAAGTGTAAAAAGTGAAAACAGTGCACGAAAAGCTTAGCCGATACTTAACCTCAAAATTACATACGACTTATTTTTCTTTTGTGTTAACTAAGAACAACTCATTATGTTTAGCAAAAATAACGATGAATATGGATAATTATTAAACTAGTAACAATGTCTAACAGCGATAATAATGTACAATCAACCCATGAACAATCTCAGCCAGTTCATGCAAACAAACAATTTGTCCAACAAACATTTCCAGTGTTTCATAAGGGACTATTTAATAAGGCCACCCGGCCCAGAAGTAACTCAACTGGAAATATTCAGGGAACATTAACACATGGATCAGTTGAATTGAACAACAAACAAAGCACAGAACAATGCATAATCCAAACAAATAATTATCAGCAGTCTGAAGTTCACACTGTAAGTTATCACTCCTCTGAGGCAAATAGCAGTGATATAGTTGATCAAACTAAACCAAATCATGTTCAATGGCAAAGAATTCCAACAATAAACCGCAAAAGAATCCGCTCCCCTGAACCAACTAAAAGTACCCACAAACAGCAAAAACGAAATAAAGACAGACAACAATTGTTCAACAAAAGCAGACCAGTTATGGCAAGTACACTTGAGACTAGTAATAGTTTCTCCTTACTCAGTGAAGATTTAGGTCAAGAAGAAAATGACATAAACATTGCAACAGCTCCCTCACAGACAAAGAGAGTTTCAAAACCACCTCCAATTATCCTGTATGGTATTGAGGATGTAAAACAGTTAACCGATTTCATCGAAGAGAAGATAAATAAAGAAGAGTACTCCTATAAAATATCATCAAGAGACCAGTTAATCATTTCCTCCAAATCTGTAGCAACTTATGAAAAACTAATAACCCACATACGAGCCAAAGGTCTAATCGGTCATACTTTCACAAAGAAAGAAGATAGGTGTCAAACATTTGTAATTAAAAACCTACACCACACAACACCGAAAGAAGCAATAATGGAAGCTATTGAAGCTACGGGAAACCAGGTAAAAGGCGAGATTATTAATGCCCGGAAGAAAAATACAAAAGAACCTTATAATGTGTTCTTTGTAAATATTGTACCAAATGAAAATCTACCACATATGAAAAACATAGAATACATTTATCAACAAAAAGTTCAAATAGAAGATCCCAGAAGAAATAAAACCATTGCCCAGTGTACCCGGTGCCAGCAGTACGGTCACACCAAAAATTATTGCATGAGACCGTTTAGGTGTGTGAAATGTGGAGAAACTCACAGCACTAAAAGTTGTACAAAAGACAGAAATACTCCAGCCACCTGTGCATTGTGTGAAGGTAGCCACCCTGCAAATTATAAAGGCTGCTCAGTGTACCGTGAAATATATGCCAAAAGGTATCCTAAGAAAAATATAAATGAAGCCACTAAACCAAAGCAAGTCCAAGGTACTGTCACAAATACTCTTAATATAGAAAACTGGGTACCCCTAAAACAAGACCTAGGTCAACAGTTGTTAAATACTACAAATGAACATACACACTCCTATAGTGAGGTATTGAAGAATAATAACAAATCCCAAAGCTCAACTAACTGCAACACAACAGGATTCCAAAATAGCCATATGATTCAATCAGAGCAAACTGGTAACCAAACCCGTAATGAATACGAGATCTCTTTACTAGAAACAATTAATAAACAAACTTTAAAAATAGATTTACTGATACAACAAATGGGTACACTAATGAACCTCATTACTGCACTGATCAGCAAGATAAAATGACCTCCATACGTATTGGAACATGGAATGCAAACGGCCTAATGCCAATAAAAAATGAGCTAAAATTGATACTTGAAATGAATAAAATTGATATTATGCTAATCTCTGAAACACACCTAAATAATAAAAAAATATTTAAACTTCAGAATTATGATCTGCATTGCACCAATCATCCAGATGGTACCTGTCATGGAGGTGCAGCCATATTAATTAAAAATAACATCAAACATCATATTCATAGTGAGGTCAAGGAAGATTACCTACAAGCCACTACAATCACATTAGAAGATAAAATTGGTCCTATAAATATAAGTGCTGTATATTGTCCACCACGATATAACATCAAAGAAGATATGTTTAAGAACTATTTTAATAAACTTGGAAACCGATTCATCTGTGGAGGGGACTGGAATAGTAAGCACATACACTGGGGATCAAGACTAACAACCACCCGAGGCAGAGAGCTCAAGAAGTGTATGGACAGTCTAAGAATAGCATCACTCTCTACTGGTGAACCTACTTACTGGCCAACAGACCCGAATAAGCTCCCTGATCTGATAGATTTTTTTATCACCAAAGGCCTATCAGATAATTACCTGGACATTGAAAGCTGTTTGGATTCAACCTCTGATCACTCGCCTATAGTATGCACACTCAGTAGAACTGTAATCCACAAAGAACCACAGACAACTCTTTATAATCACAAAACCGACTGGACACTATTTGCTGAGTGGTTGGAAATGAAAACAGATCTGCTAGTAAAATTGAAAACTGAAACCGACATCGATAACGCAACATTTTATATCACCAACCTAATACAGGAAGCGGCTTGGCGGTGTACACCATATTTAAAAGATATAAGCAAGACCACAAACATTCCTCTGCATATACGAGATAAACTTGCCACAAAAAGAAGACTCAGGAGAGCCTGGCAGCTGAGCAGACATACCGAAGATAAAAAACTGTATGAGAAAACAGCTAGAGAACTGAAGGATATGATAGCAGAGAATGAGAATTACACATTCCAACAGAAACTCTCATCTCTATCTGCAAAAAAGTGTGATGATTACTCTCTGTGGAAACTCACGAAGCAGTTCAAGAGACCGCAACAGGCAGTACCACCACTGAGAGCACAGTCAGGAAAATGGGCTAAAAGCCCTAAAGAGAAAGCTGATCTCTTTGCTCAACATCTTAGCCAAGTCTTTGTGCCAAATACTTCTTCAATGAGAGACTTTGAACAGGAGGTAAATGCTTACCTTGACAGTGACCAACAGCTTTCACCACCTATAAAATCTGTAACACCAAGGGAAGTACAAAAATCTATAAAAATGTTAAGCAATAAAAAAGCTCCAGGCTTTGACTTAATCACTGGTGAAGTCCTAAAACGTCTTCCTAGGAAACCTGTTGTCTTTCTGACTATGCTGTTCAATGCAATAATGAGATTACATTACTTTCCCAAACTGTGGGGTATCGCTCAAATATGCATGTTACTGAAACCTGGAAAAACACCTACAGATCCAAGCTCTTACAGGCCAATTAGTTTGTTACCATTGCTATCCAAGCTATTCGAAAAAATCTTCTTACGAAGACTAAAGCCAGTTCTAGAAGAACAAGCCATAATGCCAAATCACCAGTTTGGGTTCCGGGAGCAACACAGCACTGTAGAACAGGTACACCGTATAGTGAACAAGATAAGGCAATCTCTGGAGCAGAAGGAATACTGCGCTGCGGTCTTCTTGGATATACAGCAGGCATTTGATAGAGTCTGGCACAAAGGCCTACTATACAAGCTGAAAAGCCAACTACCTAATTCATATTACATGGTACTCAAGTCTTACCTGCAAAATAGAAAATTTCAAGTTAAAGTCGGCGAAGAAGTGTCCCCTTTGTATGATATAAAGGCGTCTGTACCGCAGGGCACCGTGCTTGGCCCAGTACTCTACTCACTATATACAGCTGATCTACCGTGTGACGAAGACGTAGTAACAGCGACATATGCAGATGATACCGCGTGCCTCGCAAGCCATACAGACCCGGCTGTAGCATCAGCAAAACTACAAACACACCTGTTTGAAGTTGACAAATGGTTGGAAAAATGGAGAATAAAGCCAAATGTTACTAAATCCATACAAATAACGTTCACGCTCCGCAGAGGAGACTGTCCACCTGTCACACTGCGAGGGGAGGAGTTGCCCACAGAAAAGAGTGTAAGATACCTGGGATTTCATTTAGATCGAAGGCTAACGTGGGCTACTCACATAAAAACAAAACGAAAAGAAGCGGATTTAAAATTTAAGAGACTCTACTGGTTGATTGGGAGGCAATCACCACTTACTTTAAACAACAAGATGCTAGTCTATAAATGCATAATTAAACCCATATGGACATATGGAATCCAGCTTTGGGGGTCAGCTAGTAACTCCAGTATTGAAATCCTGCAAAGGTTTCAGAACAAAGCGTTGAGGATGATCTCAAATTCACCATGGTTTGTTAGAAATGTAGAAATACATGATTACTTGGAAATGCCAACGATCAAGGAGGAGGTAAGCAGATATTCTGCTAAATACAAGGAGAGACTGCAAAACCACACAAATCAACTCGCTAGAGATCTAACTATCACCAATAAGGACACTATAAGACTGAAAAGATGGCAAATACTACAGTTGGACCAAAGATGCTAGAAGCCGGACATTATAATGTGAAAACCGAGGGAGAGAATTTACGGAAATGCCCCTCTGAACAAGAATGAAAACGTCAAAACATCTGATTATGACTTGGTCGATTGCAGATGCAAAAGGAAAAAAAAAAAAAAAAAAAAAAAAAACTTATTGTTTTTTTAAGACAATACTTTAGCGTGGCACAGTAGATTTGCACGTTATGCCTAGTAACATTATGCGAATTCAATTAATGCCAAAACAAATTAGCCTTCAATATAATTATGCCAACATAAATGTATGCCAAAAAGTATGGCCAAGTATTATTATGGCAAAACAAATTATGCCAAAATAGTTATACCAAAGTATATTAGGAAAAATAACATTATGCGAAAAGAAGGGATCTTTTGCAAGGGTTTTGCGATTTTAACTAAATGTTTTTAGTGTCTAAAGATTATTTGCTACGCAAAAGAGGACATTTGGCGCTCGGCGGCCGCTGCCACGGCACGCTCGTTGCGCTCGCTCGCCTTCGCGCGTTGTGTGGTCACAGTTCTAACCCAACCTAACCTTGCCATTTCGATTTTTACTAACTGTTTATTGTCTAAAGATTATTTGCTACGCAAATGAGGACATCGGGCGCTCGGCAGCCACTACCGCGGCGCGCTCACTTCGCTCGCTCGCCTTCGCGCGTTGTATGGTCACAGTTCTAACCTAACCTAATCTACCCGTTTTAATTTTTACTACCTTTTTATTGTCTAAAGATTGTATACTGTAATAAATCATTTGGTTAGTGGGTGGCCTATGTCATTATTTTTTGTACAAAACAATAAACGTTTCTAAATTTGTATGAAATGTTACTTATGTCAAGTAACGATATGTAATGTGTTACTTATAGAAACGAATTATTATAACATGTTATTATGGAAACTTATTTTATGGCAAATTAATGACTAATAAGTTGTTATGACAAGCGTTATTAGTATAAAAAGAGTATAAATGATAATAGTGCTAGTAAATATTATGACGGCGGACGACTATGGAAAACAATAATATTACAAATGATTTTATGGAAAACAAGACAATACCCAACTGCTGTTAATCCTCAGATTTTCTCAAATCATAGCTCTATAGACAGTCATAATTAAGACACTTTTAAAAACAAGTTATTCTAAATCAAAATATCGAATCTAATCAAATGATCTACGATGCCATAGAGAGACATACAGATACTCACGGTAAACTTGTAACACCCGTTGTTGGTTAAAAATGGAAATAAAACTTTGAAGCCTATGTGTACTAGCGTCAGACAATGATGGTGCTTAGAAGACGAATTAATTGATCCATTTTTGTCTACTAGGTGACTATTAAAAATCGTTTTAACGTTGCAACAGCGGTCATCGACCCAACTACATCTTGTAGCAAAAACTTGTTCATTTCAAAAACGGAAACCAATTATCGCTAACGTCTTAAATTGATATTAATTATCGTATTCGTCCACATACATATTATATTATCTTACAATAACATTTTTTTTACAAAAAAGACAAACGCCTTCAAAAAGTAAAAAATTACTTTCAATTCGCAAGTCGGCTGCTTTGGTTTTGCTTGTTGTTTTGTATTGCTACCGACTTGCGAATTGAAAGTTATTTTTTAATTTTTGAAGGCGGTTGTCTTTATTGTAAAATAATTTTTTTTTCGCTTTTTGGTACCTACTTCTCATCATAGAAATTAATTACGAAACGGCAACACCAAAAAAAATCTGTCCTCCCTTAATTTTCAGGGGTGGAATATTTTCTTGAAATTTATATAGGGCCAAGTTTGAGGTATACACTATCGATTAAAAAAAGAATCATCGAAATCGGACTACACTGAAAAAAGTTATGCGTGGTCAAACATAAAAATAAATATATAAAAATAAAATAAAAATTCATAAAATTAAAACTACTGGGCCAAACAATGTTAAATTTTTATGGGACCAAATGGCAACTATTCCGCATCAAACTAAAGAAGAATCACGTAAATCGGATTATAAATCACAGAGTAATCGATGTATATACATAAAAAAAAACGAATTGAGAACCTCCTCCTTTTTGAAGTCGGTTAATGACAAAGATAAATATTTTTTGTCCTACGAAAAGGCGTTAAGGTCATTGACCACGTTAAAAAGATTTTTTCTTTACTCCGAATTGAGAAAAAGAGACTATATATTATAATTACCTTTTTTATCCTCCAGGTAGACGGTGCCTGTGCCATAGGAATTTTTGAAAAATATGTCGATTCTTTCGTCATTTTCGTAGAAGTAGATGGTTTCGCCATCATAAGGGACCGAAAGATCGGTTTGACTTAACGTCAATTCATAACCATTCACAATTATTTCTAAAGACTCTGTAAAAAAACAGTTTTTTGCGTGTTTTGTCTTTTATATATTTATTTACTCTAAACATACAAATATCCTTACAGGCAAGACCCAATGCCACTTTGTAGCACACTTGCTATTTAGTATTCTGTGCCAATGTTACAAACACTGGCAAGTGTGCTACCATACAAAATTCTATAGGTAGGTCTATATTCTTTCAAATTCACCCAAAGCGCAACAGAGGATGCGATAATATAACTCTCGAATTGTGTGTGTGTTGAAAATGTTATCAATTATAATTAACTAGCTTCTGCCCGCGGCTTAGCCCGCGTAAAAAGAACGATTATCCCAAGGGAACATATTACCGGGATAAAAAGTATCCTATGTGTTAATCCAAGAAATGGTCTACCTATGTGCCAATTTTCATGCAAATCTGTTCAACGGTTTACGCGTGATTGAGTAACAAACATCCAAACATCTTCACAAACTTTAACATTTATAATATTAGTAGGATTAACAACAAAAGTCATGGTGAGGTCTGAAGAAGCGCCGTTTTATCTAGAATAGACTAATTACAAAATATAATATATTTTTGTTTAAATTTAAAATTAGTCTCAGTTGCAATTTAGTAGAGACTAAACCATTTTATCAAATATAAAATCAAATCTTTACATAGTATAAAATAAAAAAGCATTATACAAAAAAAACAACCGCCTTAAAAAACTAAAAAGGGAAAAACAACTTTAGCACAGAACACACATTGACTTTAGTTTCGAAAGTCGGTGGCTTTGTTCTGTTTGTTGTTTTGTATTGCCACCGACTTTCGAAACTAAAGTTAATGTGTGTTCTGTGCTAAAGTAAAGTTATTTTTCACGTTTTAGTTTTTGAAGGCAGTCGTGTATTTTGTAAAAAGCTTTTTATTTTCCGCTTTTTAGTACCTCCTTCTCATCCAAATCTATTAAGAAACGGCAACACGGTTAAAACAGAGATTGAAAGTTAACTACTCCAAAGATTGAAGAAACTAAAACGTCGTATAATTATGTGCAATTTTGGGTAATTGTTGATTTTTCAAAAAGTACTGAGTCAATTTCAGTAAAATTTATAAACCACCCCTGAAGCATACTCTATCCATAAAAAAAGAATTTTCAAAATCAGTTTACGTTTGCCGGAGAAATCGCGTAACAAACCGCGCACATACTTAATGCAAATTTAAGACTTATCCCCCCCCCCCCCCCAATGGATCCTTACCCCATAGATGCCATTGTCAGAACTAGACCAAATTGAAATGGGACCACACGGGAAGCACCAGCTTTCAAATAAAAAAGAATCATCAAAATCGGTTCACCCAGTCCAGAGTACTCAGGTAACAAACAAAAAAGAAAAAAAAATACAGACGAATTGATAACCTCCTCCTTTTTTGAAGTCGGTTGAAAACAAAGTCGTTCCTGCCGTCTGTACCTACGTTTAAATCTTTTAAACTACGTAATGGATTTTAATTTGGTTTTCATCAATAGATCTATGGAGAATTGGTGGGTGGGTGTGTGTGTTTTCAAGAGGAAAGTTTATAGGTACGTATAGTTTGATTTACATTGCACCCGTGCGAAGCCGGGGCGGATCGCTAGTCTATACTAATATTATAAAGCTGAAGAGTTTGTTTGTTTGGTTGAACGCGCTAATCTCAGGATCTACTGGTTTAAATTGAAAAAATCTTTTTGTGTTGGATAGTCCATTTATCGAGGAAGGCTATAGGCCCAGGCGAAGCCGGGTCGGGTCGCTAGTATAATATAAATATTGTACTAAAGATGTTTTGTTTAAAATCACGGTAGTACTAATTCAATAATTATTATTTCTTTTAATATATTTATTAGGTAATTAATTGTTAATAGGAATAATATTTTGTATTTTTGAAAACATGCAAAGGATTATCTGGAGTCTGTATGTGTATGTGGATTATGGTAGTGGAAATCGCTCTCTAGTTTAAGAAAAATCTAAAGAAAACAGCTCTTTTTTAATAGCCTGCAATAAAATGTTAACGCTCGAAGATTTTGCATAAAAGTAAACAAGAGTACCTACTTATACTAAAATCGAAATAGACTTACTTACTTGCACCCTTAACATGGAGATTTATATAAACAAAGTAATATTTTGGTTTAAAATTCATCAAATTCTGTTTTAATTCATCGCTCTTGATCACTGTTACTGTACATTTCCACAGGGTACTCATACCATATGTGACGTTGTTGATCTAAAACCATATTAAAATACAGGGATGCAGACGTTTAATTCAGCGCACATTTCAGGAAGTGAAAGGAAATGCCTACTCATGACTCTCATGAGGCTGTCGCCTCTTTTTACGAGCAAATCATGCACGCAAAAGAGGCGGCAGAGAGGAAGCCTCAGTTCCCTCCAGGAGAGGACGCACCGGGCGCCGGAGGGCGCTTATCCGGCCTCCGACCAGATGCAGGCCCGTGTAGGCGGCGCATCGTGTTCCGGGGATTCGCCGGCTCTTAAACCGACGACGTTGACGGGAACCGACTACATCATGCGGCGCGGTGAATGCGCGAGCGAATCCCGGGACCCATAGATTGCAGGTCTATCATCATGGTGGTTTCAGCCGGTAAGAGTCCAGCCCCCTCGTCTTCCCTGGACGGAGGACAGTTAAGGAGGATTTCCGAAAGACGGATAGTAAAAAGGAAAAGTTCCAAAAGTTAATAAAATATTGTATAAGTATTGTATAGAAGGTACGGTCACCAAAAGAGATAAGTATTCATGTCGCCGGGAATAGTTGAAGTTTAATCAGAAACCGATGGGTGTTTATGAATAAAATAAAGTACAATTAATAGAGTTTAAACAGTTTAATGATTTAATTAAATTTCATTTGAAATCCTCCATTAGTTTCCAAGTAAAGTTCAACTATTCCCGGCGACATGGATACTTATCTCTTTTGCTGACTGTACCTACGCTTACTCTCAAAAACATTACTTTGCTTTTAGACTCCGTTACAGTTAGGTAAAAGGAAGGTACTCACATGTATAGTGGAATTAGTAATCTTTGGTGTCTCCAATCTGTCATCATAATCTAAATAATAAGCATCGCACCTAAAACATTAAAAGACATCTTTTAGGGTCCATTGACACAGACAGGCGCAGAGAGCATCGGCAGCCGTTCTTCTTTTCACACAGACCGATGCGTGTTTATACGCTTGGAACTGGCCGGAGTCAACAGCCATTTCACATAGACCGGCTGCACAGTCCAAGTTATGTTTTCGATGTGTTATAACGTGTGGTTTTAAATTGAGCCATGGATTTAGATAACTCTAAAGAAGAAATATATTTGTAACAAGATTATTTGAAGCAGAACAAAAACGAAAACGCAAGCAGAGAGAAATATGGGTTTAAATATTTTGCAGCCGGTCATCAGAGGCAGCCGAACGAATCTAATTATCTTATCTATCTTAATTTTAACTACGTTCTACTCGTGATGTACTCTCATATACGTGACATCACACCACATACAAACAGATTTAAGCTCTTTATAATATTAGTATAGATACTTACCACCCAGTAGCTATAGATATATTCTGAAAATGTATATCTAAAGGTTCATTAATTACGGCTGTACAATACACCGGCTTCTCAGGTTCACTTGAGGATAAATTGGTGATAGTTGTAGGATTTTCTGAAATTACATTATAGGTATATTTGTGATGATTAAAATATTGATATTGTTATTATTTTGTAGGCATATGAAAAGAAGAGATGAAACGCGCATGTGCCCAAAAGAGTAATGAATTTTAATGTAGATGAATGAAAAGGGGGAGGACGGCTAAAGAAAAAATGAATGGATGGATAGTGTGAAGTGAACATGGAGTCAGAACCGAATGAATAAAGAAAACGTGATGCGCCAACCATTAATAACAAAAGTTATGGGCGATTTTCTCACTTTTAAACTTTCCCTGGACTTCCACAAATATTTCAAGACCGCATCATCATCATCATTTCAGCCGAAAGACGTCCACTGCTGGACATAGGCCTCCCCCAAGTCACATTGACCGGTCCCGTGCGACTCGCATCCAGCGGATCCCCGCAACCTTTACCAGGTCATCGATCCACCTAGTGGGAGGCCTTCCAACGCAACGTCTTCCGGTTCGCGGTCGCCACTCCAGAACTTTTCGGCCCCATCGGCCACCCGTTCTGCGACCTATGTGCCCTTGCCACTGTCACTTAAGTTTGGCAATTCTTCGGGCTACGTCGGTAACCTTGGTTCTCTTGCGGATGTCCTCATTTCTGATTTTATCACGCAAGGAAACTCCGAGCATAGCACTCTCCATTGCCCTTTGAGTGACTTTAAGCCTTCTGATGAGGCCCATTGTGAGCGACCACGTTTCGGTCCCGTATGTAATCACTGGCAACACACACTGGTCATAGACTTTCGTCTTGACACACTGCGGTAAGTTGGACGAGAAGATACCACGCAACTTCCCGAACGCTGCCCAGCCGAGTCGGATTCGACGATTGACCTCTTTCTCGAAGTTAGACCTACCTAACCGGACCGTTTGTCCCAGGTAGACATAATCGTCTACAACTTCGAGTGTAGAGTCTCCAATCTTGATAGACCAATATAAGCCAAATCGGTCCAGCCGTTCTAGAGTTTTAGCGAGACTAACAAACAACGATTCATTTTTATTATAATGAGATTTAATGTGTTTGCTTACACATGAAGAATGCACAAGAATTCCCACAATGCTGGAAATCGATCGGATTCTTCGTGATCCAGCAAGGATAGGTGAGGTGAGGTGAGTCGCTGTCAATGTACAAGTTCGTCCGATTTTTTTTTTAATACATAGAAAAGCATTTTCTTCTGCCTCTGTTCAAATGATTTCTCACCTGTCGCGTGTAAGTTGCCAGCATCACACTCATTAATTATTAAAACAATAACACTTAATATAAAATACTCCATCTTAAGTTGATAATGCTGGCACTGCGTTAATTGAGTATCCGCACTCACTAAAATATCTCAGAAAACGGGGCAAGAAATTGATACAACTGTCCGTAGGTACATTTAACGGAAACTAAATAAATAAACATGTATTACTTTACATTGATTTATTGGATGTATGTAACCTAAATTATAAGGTAACCATCTTCCTTGTATTTTAAAGAACCATTTTAATTAATTAACAGAGTCAATTATCCTTAGTCGTCACCCTTATTCTATAGGCGACTGCCTTGTTGGGCAGTTGCAAGCGCGACTGCTGAGCGTGAGGCCCTGGTTCGATTCCCAGATCTGGTAAAGTGTTATTGGGTGTAGCCTCAGAATATGAAACAAAAGGCAGATAGACCGCGCGGAACACTAAGAGTGAAGCCACCAAAGCAAATAAAAATTCAAAAGCGAATACAATCACGTGATTCGTGATTGTATTCGCTTTTGAATTTCTATTTGTACTTATTTGTTATTTTTAATACTGACGCGAGTCAGTATTGCACAAAGCGCCGCATCGTTCGAAAATCGCTTTTGAATTTATATTTGTTTTGGTGGCTTCACTCTCAGTGTTCCGAGCGGTCTATCTGCCTTTTAAATAAAATCTGAGGGTCTAGCTATGAATGTCTCAGTAGCAGCCCAGAGTTTGGAAGTAGATGCGGCGTAAAGCTACATGCCTCGGAAAGCGTAAAGTCGTTTATCCTGCGCCTGATCTCTCCCCGGTCGTGTCGGATTGATGTCCTATCGAACTATGAGTACATTGAACTCGTTGAATGTTTGCGTACAAACTTGTGCACTATCCTCTACTACGTAGAGAAGTACAATTTAAAATGGAATTCCCCTCCAATGATGTATATTCAATTGTTTATAAGACAATTTGGTCGAGGAAAATTCAAATTAAAATTAGGTAAATTAAATTTTCATAAATATTGTCCTGGGACAATCCGGTGTCATGGTTGCACTAGCGATAACGCAGTAATTGTTGTTTATTTTGAATTTTGAAACTTAATTTTCCGTATGTTCTGCTCTCAATAAAATATTGTTTGTAACCTAATAAGCAAAGTCGTGTTAGTTACAGAATTTTAAGGTCAAGAACGGCTGGACCGATTTCCATGACTTTTAATTTGTTGGATTTGTTTCCGTCTCGAGTAGCAGAAATATTATCATCATCATCATCAGCCGGAAGACATGCACTGTTGAACAAAAACCTCCCCCATAGAACGCCATAACGAGCGGCAACCTACCGCTTGCATCCACCGGTTACCCGCGACCTTAACTGTCGTTGCTCTATCTGGTGGGAGGCCTATACAACGCTGCGTCTTTCGGTTCGTGGTCGCCACTCGAGAACTTTTATTTCCCAGCAGTTATCGGTTCTTCGATGGATGTGGCCTGCCCATTGGCACTTCAATTTGCATATTCTTAGAGCTACGTCGGTGATTTAATTTCTTTGGCGAAATTTCTCGTTCCGGATTTTATCGCGCAAAGAAACTCCGAGCATAGCTTTTTCCGTGGCTCGCTGCTTGACTTTGAGCTTCTGTAGGAGGCCAGCAGTTAAAGAACACATTTCTGTACCATATGTCATAACTGACAACACACACTGGTTATAAACCTTCGTCTTTGGACACTGTGGAATTTTCGACGAAATGATATCTCGTAGTGCCCCGAACGCTGCCCAACCGTTCTTCGGTTGGATTCTTCGGGCGACCTCTTCTTGGTCGAAGTTGGACCTACCTAGTTACACAGTTTACCTAGTTGAATATCAGAATAACTATTAAAAAAATCGGACAAGTGCGAGTCGGACTCGCCCACCGAGGGTTCCGTACATATTTGTAGGTACATATCCATACTTCTATACTAATCCATACCTACTATACATACTTTAATCATCTTAATATTATAAATGCATTTTTTGCGACATAAACGGCCGTATCTTTTTTTCCCGTTGACGTAGAGGGTTGATTTTTTTACAGCTTCAAGAGACCGTAGACTTGAGTACTTATAAGGTTTTAATTTCAACTCGATACCTCCAGGCGTTCCCGAGATTTCTTGACCGACAGATAGACAGACGGACAACAATATAATAAGGGTCAATAATGATAAGGGTTCCGTTTTTCCTTTTGAGGTACGGAACCCTAAAAACGGACAAAAATCACGGGAAAAGGAAGGGTGCAGGTTGGCAGGGTAGGCAGGTAGGCAGGTAGTTCAAAAAAAAAAAAAAAAGTTACCTAGGCAGGTTAGGTAGGTAGGTAGATAGGTACAGGACAACGTCTATCGGGTCAGCTAGTATAATATTATATAGGTTAGGTACGGCAAGGGCGTCGCCAAGGGGGGGCAGGCAGGGGCAGTTGCCCCCCCCCCCCCCCCCCTGGAGATGCCAAAAGCTTCATTATGCCTTTGACTGTATTTAAAATTCATACTTTTCTTATCCACCATACATCAACTTGACCCCCCCCCCCTAGGCCACCAGCTGGCGAGTACTGGCGACGCTCTTGGGTTACGGTATGTCATTAGTGTCTGTCGAACCATGGGACAAAGAGATAAGTCCAGAAAGAAGTACCTAGATAGTTACTGTCAACAAAAGAGATAGGTAGGTACCAAACTAATTTTGTGACCAGGTAGGTTTATATACAAACCTGTATTACAGGACATCGGGGCCCCTCCCGTGGCTAGATGCCTGTATTTGGACCATCAAAACAATTCAGTGTACCTACATAAGTAACTAAAGTTAGAAAAAAAGAATTATTGAAATCGGACTACACTGAAAAAAGTTACCTATGCATGGTCAAACATAAAAATAAATATATAAAAAGTAAAAAAATGTCCTTAAAATGAAAACTACTGGGCTAAATAATGTTAAATTTGTATGGGACCAAATGGCAACAATTCCGCATCAAACTAAAGAAGAATCACCTAAATCGGATCATAAATCTCGGAGTAATCGATGTACAGTCAGCAAAAGAGATAGGTATGCAGGTCATCGGAAATGGTTGAAGTTTACTTAGAAACCGATGTATGTTTTTGTATTATATTGTTTTTCGTGACATCGCCAAGCGGCTGGTCGACTCTTCGCGTGACCCGAAGGCTGGTCTATTCTTGGGTCAAAGAATCAGCATTGCCATACAACGTGGCAATGCTGCCAGCCTGTTGGGCACGTGTCCCGTTGACAGCGATGTGGACGAGTTTTTTGATGCCCTTTGAGCTCCGCTGTCTTTTTCTTGGAATTGTACATAATATTATTAGATTTTTAAGATTTGTATATAACTAAAAAGGTATAACTATGTATGTTTTCGAATGAAATTTAATAAAATCTCTATTAATTAATTCTCTATTAATTTTATTTTATTTTATTCAAAAACATCCATCGGTTTTTAAGTAAACTTTAACTATATCTGACGACCCTGCATACCTATCTCTTTTGCTGACTGTACATACATAAAAAAAAAACGAATTGAGAACTCCTCCTTTTTGAAGTAGGTTAAAAATACAATAAGTTGTGGAATGTGTATACCGGAGAGAGTACCTACCTAAAAGAGATGTGAGAGTGTGTGAGTATGAGAGAGGATGCTTGAGTGTGGGTGGAGCACGTATGGTAGATGGCATGTTTAAGCCGCAGAAGGGATGATAGTAAATGAGGCAGGGTCGCCATGAAATGTTGGGTGTACGCGCCTGCTCATATTTTGAATGCAAAGTGTCTTCGTAGTGTGTTTTGCGTCTACGCCTATTTTTTTTTTATATTTACTACTACGAAGGTAGCGTGTATATTATTTATGTGTTGGCTATCAAAATTCTGTACTATCATTTCGGCTCCGCAAACTAAATTCTAAATTAAATCAAATTATACACAGTTGAAGTTCTCAATGAGTTTTTCTTAAATAAACTCCATTCTTGTGCGTAAATAAGAAATTTGGCGACCGTGACAGGACAAATATTCAAAAATACAATACCAGTAACGCAATACACGAGTTGCGTCATACTCAGCGATACAAGAAGAAGGACATTTGGAGGTTACTACAATAACCAAGGCCAGGCTGGTCTTCCGTGCCAACGAATCAGCTAAAGATCGTACCGGAATTCCATCGAGTCATCATTATCACAAAGTTAAGTGCCTTCCTTTGTTCCGTTCTACCTACCAAAGTACAGCCAATTTCCAAATTCCATATTCCATACGTAATCCATTCTAAATTCCTGTTCCAAACGCCTTTATTTGTGCTATATTCTTAATTTTATAGGTTTTAACATGCTAAATAAGTGTAAAGGTAAATAAAGGTACCTACATAGACCGTCCACTAAAAAATAATATTTAAATTATCTTTCCATATTCGAATCCTTGTTCTTAAATTCATTTTCAAAATTACGTACTCATAAGTAAAAAAAATCATAGTTCTAATTGTCATACTCCTACATCGATATATTCGGTATTTTCCCTATATTTAAACCGATTTGCCGAAATTTTCAGCCGTTATCCTGTTGGCAAACTCTCTTGATTGAGTATGCAGCCATCATTGCCCGTCTGCTGAGCGAGGCACTGCAGCCAGCCGCGTCCAGTTTCCCAGGAATTTCCACCGAAGGAGGAGCGTGAGAATATCATTTTTTTTTTTTTTATTCCTTTTTAAATCCGTTCAAACATTGTCGCTATATTCAATTCTACTAGTCTTAAGTATAATACTAAAGTTATACGCTTGACTTATTTAATTTACTTTTCAAAATGACGCATGAGGGTGGCGATAAATCCTCTGCCAAGGTGTCTTTAAGAGAATTACTAGTAAAACGTAGTTCGATTAAAGGACAAATTACAAAATTTAAAACCTATTTAGAAAAAATTTGTAAATTACCTGAGTTATCAAATATAGAACTTGCGGAATTGAGTTTAAGATTAACTAAGTTTCAAGGATTGTCGACAAGGTTTGACGACTTGCAGACAGAGATTGAAGTTTTAAATGCTCCAAATATTGAAGTAGAACTTGATGAGCGAGAACGCATTGAACAAGATATAGTTCAAAATATAGCTATAGCCAAAACAGAACTACAACAATGTAGTAGTGATGATGATGGTAAGCGCCGTCAATCTATCCTTGTGAATGCGGACTCGGATCATCAATACGTGGGTTTTAGATTACCTCAAATACAAATTTCTAAGTTCGATGGATCACACTTCCGCTGGCTCGAATTTCGGGACACATTTCTTAGTTTGATTCATAAAAATGAGCGCATTCAAGATATACATAAGTTTCATTATTTAGTCTCTTATCTGGATGGTGACGCTGCACGTGTCATATCAAATCTCGAAGTTTCTTCGGCTAATTACCAGGAGGCTTGGAAACAGGTTTGCGAGCGATACGATAACAAAAGAATTCTCATGAATCATCATTTAGATTCTTTAATCAATATTCCACCAATCACGCGTGAATCAGACAAGTCTCTTCGGTGTTTAGTTGATAACGTCACTAAAAATCTAAGAGCTTTAAAAAGTTTAGGTCTACCTACAGACCACTGGGACATGTTGCTTATATTTATTTTATTGCTTAAATTGGATAGTCGTACCATACTAAAATGGGAAGAATATCGCAACACGATAGATTGCGTGAATGACGTGCCCACTTTAGAGCAATTTAATAAATTCTTAATTGATCGCGCTAATGTACTAGAATCATTTAATCAAAATAAATCTATAAACAACAACAACAATAATTCTAAATCACAACAAAACCCGCGTGTCTTGTCAAATCAATCTCAATCAAATAACAATAAATATTCTTCTAATAAATCAAGCCGTAACCAAAATACCAATGTTTTTGCATCTACATCACAGGCTCGTAATAATTCTTCAAATGTTTATCTGTGTGTAGTGTGCAATGGAAATCATAGGATTTATGATTGTCCTACTTTTAAATCAAAATCCATTCAAGAGAAAATGTCATGCATAACCCAATATAAATTATGTACTAATTGTTTGCGCCAAGGTCATCCTGCATCTGAGTGCGGCATGGGCTCGTGTCGGCATTGCAACCAAAGACATAATACTCTTCTCCACGATGCTAGCGTACCAGCTAACTGTAGCGCAACAGATTCAATTGACGATGGTAAAACGGAGACCGTAGCGGCTTTCTCTCAACAAAATTATGTTCATGTATTTTTGTCTACGGCCATTATAGAAGTTTACAATCCTCTAAATAATAAAACTGAAAGGGTTCGCGCGCTGTTAGATAGTGGCAGCCAATCCACTTTCATTTCAAAATCTCTGCAACAAAAATTAGGTTTAATATGTAATCCATTAAATGCATTAAAGGTTATAGGAATAGGAAATAATCAATGTGACACAATATTAGAATGTTGTGCTACTCACCTAAAATCAATTCATGGCACTTACCAAGTTAAGTTGTCTTGCTATATTCTCAATCAACTTACCGGAGACATTCCAAAGGTTTCCGTCGATATACGTCATCTGAAAATACCTAAGGGTATTATATTAGCTGATCCTAAATTCAATGAACCTGCTTCCATTGAGATGATCATTGGTGCAGATATCTTCTGGGATATACTAGTCAGCGGACAACGCTCCCTAGGCCCAAATAATCCTAAATTACAAAATTCTAAATTAGGTTGGCTTATAGCCGGCCCTATTAATGCACAAAATTACAGTCAAAATATTCAATGCAATCATGCAATTGTTCCAAGCAACAAATTGGATGAAATGCTCACTAAATTCTGGGAACTCGAGAGTCTTCCTCAAAGAAAGGTTCTCAGCCCCAACGAAATAGCATGTGAAAAACAATTTCACGAAACCACAACTCGTTTGAGTAATGGCAGATTCAGAGTGAAGTTACCACTAAAGGCCTCTCCTGACTGTCTCGGTGATTCTTATCACCAAGCTAAAAAACGTTTCAAAAATCTTGAAAAAAGATTTAGGAAAAATCCGACGCTAAAGTCACATTACGTAGAATTTATACGTGAATATTCAACTCTAGGACATCTCTCAGAGTCCCCTGTTGCAATTCCAAATCCTTCATACTTTTTATGTCATCATGCTGTATTCAAGGAGGACAGTGAGTCTACCAAGATTCGGGTAGTCTTTGACGGCTCAACTCCTACAACCTCTGGCTACTCTCTAAATGATATCTTAATGGTTGGGCCTAATCTGCAAAATTCTCTATTCTCCATTTTAGTTAGAGCACGTCAATATAAGTACATTTTGACTGGAGACATAGCTAAAATGTATAGACAAATTGCTATGGATCCAAGTGATTGTGATCTTCAATTAATATTATGGAGAGAAGATGAGTCGCAGCCCATCCAAACTTTGCGATTAGATACTGTCACTTACGGTACTGCAAGTGCCAGCTATCTTAGTACTAAATGTCTGTGGCAGGTAGGAGAAGAGTGTGATGACGAGTTAATTAAAACAATAATACAAAATGATTTCTTCGTCGATGACGTCATTACCGGGTCAGACAATGAAGATCAATTAGTATACATACAAAAGGCACTCTCCACTGCTCTAGATGCAGCTTGTTTCCCCCTACGAAAATACAAAACTAATTTACCTAAATTATTCCATAATATAGAAATTAATACAAAAGAAAAACTTACCTTGAGTGAATCCTCTAGTACTCTTGGTCTAGGGTGGGATCCAAGTGATGACACGTTCAATTTTCCTGTAAAAAATAATAACATAAATGATACAATAATAACAAAAAGATTTATAATGTCGCAATCACTTCGTATTTTTGATCCACTTGGGTTATTAAGCCCATGCATAATTCAATCTAAAATATTGATTCAAAGGCTGTGGATCAAGGGAATTGATTGGGATCAACCGGTACCTGAAGACATACAAAGAAATTGGAATGAAATTTCAAAAAACTTACCGTTACTTGCAGATCTGCAAATTCCACGAAGAGTAATCGGTGACCCACCAAAGTCCATAGAACTGCATTCGTTCAGCGACGCTTCGCAAGTTGCTTACGGAGCTTGCATCTACATGCGAACACTGAACGAAAACGATGAGGTGACGGTGAGGTTATTATGTTCGAAATCCAAGGTGGCTCCTATAAAGCCCACCACCATACCTCGCCTCGAACTTTGCGCGGCGTTGTTATCAGCTAATTTATGTCGATCAGTTACTGAGTCCTTAAGACTTATACCTACAAAAATTACACATTGGTGCGATTCTAATATCGTACTATGCTGGATAAACAATGACCCAAGTAAGCTAAAAACATTTGTGGCGAATAGAATAGCTGAGATTTTAGATCTTACTAATCGAAAGGACTGGCGTCATGTTCCCACTGACGTTAATCCTGCTGACCTAATTTCTCGAGGTTTAAACGCTCATCACCTTCGCGACAATCTGATGTGGTGGCAAGGCCCGTCTTTCTTATACAATGATGAATCAAAATGGCCTATACTGCATCAAAATCTAAAATTTATTGATTTACCTGAAATAAAAAGTCATTATATTAATTTACCTGAATCAACATTCGATTTTAAAAGATTTTCAAAATTTTCTAAATTACAAAGAACATTTGCATATCTTTTACGCTTTTTACACAATTCAAAAATATCAAATAGACTTAATCGGTTATCTGGCCCTTTAACAGTGCATGAGTTGAGTCATTCCTTTATTTTTATTTGTCGAATTTCACAGAAACAATCTTTTCCTCTTGAATATAAAAGAATTCAATCAAAATTATCATTACTGCCTAAATCTAAATTATTATGCTTGTCTCCTTTCCTTGAGCCTACAACCAATTTAATAAGAGTTGGGGGGAGATTACATAATTCTAATTATTCATTTAATAAAAAACATCCAATACTCTTGGACTCTTCTCATTATGTAACAAAACTTTATTTTGTACACGAACACTTACGAAACTTGCATGCTGGCCCGCAGCTATTGCTAGCAACGGTCAGAGAATCTGTATGGCCTATAAACGGAAGAAGGTTAGCTAGAAGCGTTGTGAGGCGATGTGTTACTTGCGTGCGTGTTCGCGGGCAAACCATATCCCCAAAAATGGGCAATTTACCAACAAACCGTGTCTCCGTGGACTTTCCTTTCAAATCTGTTGGCATTGACTACGCCGGTCCTTTTTTTATATTAAACCGCAAGGGCCGTGGTGCTAGGTTAGTAAAATGCTACTTATGTCTATTTATTTGTTTGCGTTTTAAATGCGTTCATTTAGAACCCGTCAGTGACTTAACTAAAGAAGCCTTTATTATGACATTTCGTCGATTTGTTGCCCGTCGTGGTAGACCAGCGGAGGTTTGCTCTGACAACGGACGAAATTTTGTTGCCGCCGCTAAGGAACTTAGCAATTTTCTAAAATTAAACAGTGAAGTTCTTTCTCAGTTTGCATCAGAGGAAGGAATAAAATTTTCATTTATACCTGCTTACAGCCCTCACTTCGGTGGAATTTGGGAGGCTGGAATAAAGTCTGCTAAATACCACATCAAAAGAGTCATGGGAAACTCCCATCTTTCCTATGAAGAAATAGGTACTTTATTCGCACAAGTAGAGGCAGTTTTAAATAGTCGCCCCTTGTGTCCAATGTCTTCATCCCCTGACGATTTCCTATCCTTATCCCCAGGGCACTTTCTGATTGGCAGACCACTCAATGCGCTGCCAACTCCCATAATTCAAGACGACTGCAATGCAACCCATCGTAGCCGGTACGCTCGCCTTGAGCAAATAAGGCAAGGCTTCTGGAGGCGCTGGCAAAAGGAATATATCTCCGAACTCAATCAACGCACCAAATGGAAGATCGATGCTAAGAAGCTAAACGTCGGAGATCTTGTCATCCTACAAGAAGACAATACACCACCACTAAATTGGCGCCTCGGACGCATCGCCAGACTTTTCCCTGGACCAGATGGCATATCCCGAGTCGCAGACATCAATACAACCAAGGGCTGCGTGCGTCGATCTCTAGTTCGCATGTGTCCCCTGCCTACGTGTGAAGATTTTCAAGGTTGAAGACCTGCGCCCTTCAACGGGGGGAGTTTATGTACGCGCCTGCTCATATTTTGAATGCAAAGTGTCTTCGTAGTGTGTTTTGCGTCTACGCCTATTTTTTTTTTATATTTACTACTACGAAGGTAGCGTGTATATTATTTATGTGTTGGCTATCAAAATTCTGTACTATCATTTCGGCTCCGCAAACTAAATTCTAAATTAAATCAAATTATACACAGTTGAAGTTCTCAATGAGTTTTTCTTAAATAAACTCCATTCTTGTGCGTAAACATTGGGGGTTCGAAGGTGTGTTATAAATCAGACAACCGACTTGATTGAACGTATTTTAATAATTGCTAGGGGAATATGATTTACAATGCGCATTGAAGTAAACTGCTTACTTAGCTTAAAATGATACCTACTTATTTTCTAAAGGAGCATACTCACTACGTTATGCACTGTTAGGGAGCATACATGTAACATTTCAGTCTATCTAGGGTTGTCAGACATCTAATTGAACTTTTCGGAGAAACCGATGTAACTAAATCAACAATAGAGCTCTTAGCCGAATGCTCATCATCTGCCTAGCCTTGTTCTAACTACGTTGGGGACAGCTTACAGTCTATCGGATGCAGCTGAATACCTATCACTGTGTTACATGAAGCGACTGCCTATAGGCAGGTCAGATAGATCTGACCTCCACAAACTAGTTACTGGGTAACTCGATAGGTACCCCTTGGTAAGACTGGTTATCAGACTTTCTGGCTATCTGAAGACGAATATTTAAAGCTACAGGTTAAGCGGCGCGGGCTGGCTCAAGCAAGGGTCAGCGAAATGTCTCCTACTGCTTATACCTAGATCTTTTCATTTAAAATGGCACTCCCTGGATGACGACTGCATTGACTGAATTGTGCACGAGACTTGGAGAGGAGAGCAGTTTTAAAATAAAATATAATATCTACCTACCTAGTTACTTTACCTATTTACCTACTCGCACTTTCACACTTTAAATTCAAGAAAATGGCTATTGATATTTTAAAATAGCTGTCATTGATTATGATATAAATACGAGTTCTACCTACTTCTTGCAAAATTACTTAACGTACGCATTTAATTTTATTATTTCTTTAAACTTATTTCGCGGGATTTGGTGTGGGTTACACGTTCACCTGCCCCCGCCTTAAGGCGACGATATACGCCAGCGACTTTGAGCGACCAGAGATTGGACCAGAGAATCGTATGCGCTGCGTCCAAAACTCTCAAAGTTTAGTCGAAAAATTAAATAAAAGATAGTATTCTTTAACTTAAAAAAAAGGCGTATACTAAAAGATAGATGATAAAATTGTCTGTAAGATGGTGTAAGCTTTGTTTAATTGGCAGGGATTATATTTATTTTTGTACTTATGGGAAAGGTGTACGAGATGATCCGTTGAGGTAAGATGATCCTTTTTAATTACGACCAAACTACTAACTACTTCTATCTAGTAGTTTTCTTCGTTAAAATGTAGCTCCCAACACCCTCCCGTCGAGGCGGGGAAATTCGTTCACAATGGAGTTATCAGTGGCGAGTGATTTTCGGTTTTATAAATTGTGTGGTGTTGATCTAAGATAAGGTTTACTTCAAGCTAAGGTAACACTTACTGTAGGCAGTTAATTGTAATAACTTTTGTAGTTGCGGACTTCTGCAATAACATGTTTTGTGCCATGCCATCAAAAAACAAAATACCTATGTAAACCCAAGTTTCTAAATCTTTCTTCGATAACCTATCCTATAAGCTAGTAAGCTTAACAAAGATATTAAAGTTATTAGTTTAACTAAGATTTAGAAACGGGTTTGGGGCAAGATGATTCGTGGGGATCGTCTTGTACATATACACAATCAATCGATACAGATTATAATTAACTTACTTCATGTGACTTCATCATCATCATTAATCAGCCTATTGCCGCCTACCGCTGAACGTAGGCCTCCTCATTAACTTACTCACTTATTTATATCAAAGCACACTTTGGACAAAGTAGTAATTGATTACTTAACATTTGTTTTACCTTAACTTTTTTTATTGATTTTGATCAAAAATAAAAATTTATAAAAAAAAACAAAATATTTTCTTTTTTTGATACACACTATGCCGCGTAATTTTACCAAGATTATTTAGAAGACTTGTTTAGTTTAGGCCTAACTACACGTGTAAGAAAAATAAAACTATTCCTCTCAAGGCTTTCAAGCCCCGTCGTCACACCCGTGTGGCGAAAAAAATTAATCTCGAACTTCAATATGTGCTTAACTTAACATTACCTACCTCTATAAATAATTGGAAACCCTAACTAGTTGTCGTTGTCATTAAATCCCACGAAAATCCAGAATATTCTCTAAATGAGGGCTAGGTGATCCCGCAAATCATCTTGTCCACACCCCAGGATGTGCTCCTTTGGTAGGGTTTCAAAAAAGTTAAAATATTCTAATGGAGAACTCATAAATGTACTACTTTGAGTATACCAATAGCTAGATAGATAAATTTTCCATCAGTAAACGTTTTTATATCTGGACTGATTTGAATATCCTTTAAATTATTAGCACTCTCCCTTAGGGGGATCATCTCGTACACCTCTCCCCTACTGACATTATTAATTTTAAATAAAAACCAGAATTATTCAAAAATATATTTATTGATAAAGTAAAAGAATGGGTATATCAATAATTGATAATAAAATGTTAATTAAGTACCTACATAACTAATTGTTATGATGAGAACAAAAATTAGAAATTAACTAAGCCTAATAAATATCACTAGGTTTTTGAGTATTATACAATAACTAAGTAACTTCATACGTAACATTTTAATCAACTGGTAACTGAAACAATAAACCTATCTAAGCCTATGATTTTAGCACTAAAAGTATAATATGTTTGATCAGCATAAAAATATCACTTATACTTGACTGCCACGTCGAAAAAGCTAAAACGTGCCTGGGCAGCACATCAAGCCATACCTAACTGTCAAATTTTCCCAATGAAATATGAACCTTATGCTTTTGTAATAAAGTTGAAAATCTATCAAAGAAATTTGACAGATTGTAGTAACTTGATGTGCTGGCGTCTGTACAACAAGGGTCATTTAGGGTAGGGTTGCCAAGTATACTGTTAAAATAAAAACAGTATTACACTGTTATTCACTACATTATACTTTTTACTGTCAGACAAAAAAAAAGTATAAAAAAATACTGTTTTTAACATCACTGATTACATTTATAGGCGCGCGTTGCAGTGCATGCAGTGCAGGCCTCCCTAGTTTCAGAACGCACGTATTTTGAAAAAATGTAGGTCATTTAAATTGCCTAAAATTAGACTCATTAATGGCATAGATGATTTATATTCAGTATTAGAAAAGTTCCAAGTAATTTATGAAAGAGTATCAGAATAAGACAAAAAATGTATCCAAATGAGTACTGGCAAAAAGTGGAAACATTATTTGTTAGTAAACAGTTCTGAAGAAATAAAAATATTATAAAAATTGTTATTACTTTCTGTTCTCGCCACAGAAAGAGTTTTTTCTGCCATGAATGCAAAGTGAGGCAGGCCGACAGAAATAGATCTTCCATAAATTTAACAAAAATTTGCTCCTCATGGAGCCTTCAAAAATGACATTAAATTGCTAAGTTGTGCGAGAAGCACCGAGAAATATGATTTTAAAACATTCAAAAAATAGAGTTCTGTTTATTTTATTGAAATACTGTTGATTTTCTTTCTACAACCTGAATATATTGTTTTTCTTGCAAAAAAAGTTGGCAACCCTAACTTAGGGTGCAAATACACTACAATCGATCGATACCTCAAAAAATAATGTTACGTCAGCCGCAGTTTGGTAGCACCCTTCAAACTCCTACAATTAAAATAATTATTTACTAAACTATTATTCTAACAATCCATGATAGAGTATTATGACCAGAAATAACAAAAAATATCTCAAATTAGCCCTCACCCAAATTATTTAGTATTTCCACAAAATCATTCCATAGACAAAAACTATTTTCATCTGTTTTACAACCTTCCAACTGCAAAGAGGTGAACTCTGGAGGGTTATCCAAAGACAAACTTTTACCTTCTCTCATTTCGCTTGTACCTTGATAAACATAATCAATCTTCATGAAATACATACCAGATTGTTCTTCCAACCATTTCTGGAAGACTATTTTTCCACCAGCGGGAGTAATTTCATACTGATTTTTGAGGTTATATGGTTTAAAACACATGCTTTTAAGTACCGTGTAGATGTTTGCATCATGCCCCATAAGAAGAATGATTTTATTTTGTTTATTTAAAAAAAAATCTCTCATAAATTTCAATAATGGTTCAGCTAAATCTTTAGCTATTAAAGAAGTGTTAAAAATCACATTGTGGTAACCTTTGCTTAATTTTAAAACTAAATCCCATTGATTATTATCTTTTAATAGTCCCCATGCAACCTCATTTCCAGGAAATCCTTCATAGTTTTCCATAATGAAAGAATCAATGACAGATTTTGAAATTTTCAACGGGCCTTCCAAATTGGGTTTGAAACCAACATTAACAAAGATTTTATTTATATCTGTGACAAAATTACATTTGTGTTCAGTTAAACAATAGTGTGATTTTTCATAACTAAGTATTTGTTCTAAGTCTTCATAAGAATTGTTTAAATGTAACGATTTTAGTAACATACGCATTTGTTCAGTTGCTTCCAGTCTAAATATTGCTGATGTGTTGTGTATCACAGGGTTAAAAATGGGATCTATACTTTCTGAAGTGTGATGTATTGTTACGTTACATCCAGGAAAACCATGAGTAACAAAGGCTTTGGCAGAAGCCATAGTTCGTTGTGCAGTGTTGGCATAAACAAAAAAGTTTTCTTCATTCGGACACTCTTTATTCAACAAGCCTTCTTTCAGTAGCCAAGAAGTAAAATATTCACCCATATACCCTTCCAATGATGCTCCTTTAGCCGTCAAATAGCCAGGTTTTTCCTTCCAAGTCGGCCAAACTTTAGGTGTAAATTCTGCTAAGTTCTTAGACAAAGGAGTGCGCACATTATGCCTGCTAAGTATCAACACTTGCTGTAGTTTAAAACTCTTTTCACAATAACCTTCTAACATTAATATAGATATTAGAAAGAATTTGAAATACATTTTTCACTGGTTATTAAAACTTTTGAACCAAATTACATTACTAGTTACAATATTATAATAGTGAACGTGAGTCACATAATACAATAATAACACACAGAGAAAGTATAATTATATAATCTACACCTACTTACAAAGTTACAATATCTATTTTGTAAACCAGATAGGAAGGTCATTTAATAGGTTATGATTTGTTGGATAATAATAACATCATAAGATTGTGAGAAGCGTACCAATTATACATACCAATGTAATAGTAATCACTGTTTATCAAAATAAAACAAAAGATAAAAGCTTGTAATTTGAACTAAAAAACACTGTAAACAATGAAACAAAATACCATCATGTTTATTTAGTTGAAGTGAAGTGTCAGTCAGTATGTGACATTTGACATTGACTTGACAGTTGACAAACACAAGATCGTTCATGAATCTTTTTTTTTTAAACTGTTAGTTAATTGGACCGCTTGGACGAAAATATTTTTTTGCAATATGTAGTAAACTTTCTGTTTTTGATTCAAATTACTTTGTCTTTTTTTTGAAAATTTAAGTAGGTAATAGATCAGCTAATCGTAATTACAGTATGTACCGACTGATGTTTGACGGTAACTAAGACCGTGACGATGCGGCTGAAATATCGCTTCCGCTCACTAGAATAATATTGAAACATAGAAGACAGATAGAAAAGAGGCCTACATTGAGTCGGCTCCATAATAATTTTTTTGTAGGTACTCGGAATAAGTTTGTAACTATGTAATCACTAACAAAATAAAAAAAAACTAAATTTCTATTCTCTTACTAACTAGATGGCGCTGTGCGTAAGCGGAATATTGATTGATTTAAACCAAGAAGCTTATAGATAAAAGTGGAGGCAACACTCTAAATACCTAAGTGAAGCCAACTGTGGGCAGACGCTCTTTTTTTAAATGCATACATAAGATAAAGAAAACACTTATCACTGTCTCGTTCTTATGTATGCATTCAAAAAGAGAGCATCAGCCCACAGTTGGTTTCAAGATTTTGTTCTAAGTGTTGGCTCCATTTATACCTATATCTTCATGATTTAAACTACATCAAACCGCACCAGATTTTATTATTTCATTTCATAAATAATTATTTCCATAAACATTTTAATGGTCAAAATTGTATTAGACACCTACAGGAGTTGATGTGTTTTTTTATACATAAACTTTTCAGTTTAAATAATGCTTGCACATGCTTAAATAAACTTCATCCAGTTTCTGAACTGACGCCCTTGACGTCAGAATTCATTGAACCACGTGCACAGGTTGTTTACAGTCGAACATTACGCTACTCTCCACTAGATGGCGAAAGTATCAATAAATTAAGGAATGTATAATTATTGCACTGAAAAAAATGTAAATATGTAACTTGTTACATGTTTATTACCGAAGTAATGTATGTTGAAGCATCATGCAATTGGTACCGGCACAGATGATATAATACTAACGTACAGACACCCAATCCCATACAAAGAATTGAGACCTCCTTAACTCTGGCAATTGCTCTGGCTATTTTCTTTCTTTCATTTCTTCAACAGATGGCAGCATCAGCGACTCATTAATTGCCAGTGACTGTATTTTTACAACGCCATCTTTCGAGTTGGCCTAGATACTAGGCGGCATCGATACTACTAGATGGCGTTTAATTATGGTAGATTCTCTACAACGCACTGTGTGCGTTCAATGACAAGTAATAGTACCTACTGACCTACAACAAAAGTTATCTCGAGTTTGGCGAAATAGTCGTTGCTTCTGCCGTTGTCTGTCGATGTGTGCGTGAGTTGAATGCCGACGCCAATCGAAAATAGACCGTATAGCTCTATTTTCAAGACTGTAGGTACTTTGAATGTTGTGCAAAATACTTATCGAGTATTTCGAAGTTTTGACATAGGGTTTTCTTTATACCTACTATGGTTTTGACGTCAAATATGTAGCCCGTTGAATGATGAAAGATGAAATGATTTTCAAAGATAAATATGCAGGTACGCTAGTTTCTTTTAATAATTGTAGGTATTTTGATTTGAAACAATAATTTTGCAAAAGCTGACAGTCCTGCCTGTAAGTAAAAGTACTTATGAAGGAAAGTTTTTATTGCTGACATTTACCATTCCTTATTAGGAAACTAGCTGATGCCCGCGACTTCATTCGCGTGTGTGTATGTCGGTTATTTTCGGGGTTTTAATATTTATTCGTGGAACCCATTTTTTTGTAAAAATAAATGTACCTTAAATTACTCCATAAAACAATGCGAAGCTGGGTCGGGTCGCTAGTGTATGATAATCTCGATCAGCAGTTAGTCGTGCATCACGTTCATCATTCGGTTCAAAAGACCTGTTAGTAGATGTGCGAATACGCTGAGAACTCGTGAAGAGAAGCGTGATTCTGTATCGGTATACGTTTCTGATTCGCTAGACAATGTATGACGTTCACGATCAGCGGTCAGTCGCGCATCATACTCTTCACTGGTCTCTAGAGACCTGGATGTAGATGCGTAAATACGCTGAGAACGCAGGCGTGCTTCGCGATCAGCTATGTTATTCTGTAAGAACTCACTCCAGTTCTCACTTCTGATTCCGCAGTGAAAACTGTTTTAGGTAGTCTGTAACTCGATGAAAACTACGCTAGCGCTACTAAGTGTTTCGTTACTATTTAAGCGAATACCAAATAGTTTTCACTTCAAGTAAGTGAAATCGGAAATGAGATAGGATTCGAATTCGTGAGTGAATTCTTACAGAATTGCACTGCTGAAGAGGTTTCCACGGAGCGAGTTGCAGCCTGATGTTCTCGAACAGCATCAAGTCTCTCCTGACGCTCTTCGGTAGATTCTTGGGATCTTATGATCCTCAATCTTTTAGCTCCTTTGGAACATTGGGAAAGATTTGACCTCTTTCTAGGCATGGTTATAGTTTTATTGTAAAGATACCTGATCAATTAAAATCTTAGTGACTGCTCCCCTGCGTTACCGGGTAGGCTACCGTGTCACGAAGATAAATGGAAAAGGGAATTAAACACCCAAATAACATAAGCCCGAAGGCATATTTATTCGATAAAATAAAAAAATAAATGGGAATTTTTGCCAGTAGAGTCAAATTTTCAATGATATACCATCGTCATCAAAAATCAGTCCTAAACTGTTACCGCCTTCACCGCGTGGAGGTACTCCCAGCTTATGTTATTTTATAAGATAAAGTGAAATTAGTGATACCTTTGATTTTGACATCAGATGTTTCTGATCTTCGATTTTTATAAGTCAACAGGAAATGCCCATCAGACCGAACAACTTTTGCTAAGACGTCATTCCTTTATGTGTCATGGTGTAGCTGGGCTCTTGGAGTTCCACATCAGGTGTTCCAGATCTTCAAATTTATTCTCTCAGCAGAAAATGCTCATCACGTGGAACAATTTTTGCTATGGTACCATTTTTGTATCTCTTATAGTTTAGCTGGTCTGTTGCGGTTCTGCATCTGGTGTTCAAGTTTCCAAGATAAATTATAGCCTATATGTTGCCCAGACTTAATACCTATACAACAAAAGAAAAATCATTCAAATCCGCCCAGTAGTTCCGAAGATTAGCGTGTACAAACAAACAGACAAACAGACAGAAATATTTTTTTGGATTCGTGCTCTATTACTGTTCCTAAACCCCCCTCAATTTTTTTTTTTAATACCTATATTCAATGTACAGACAGTTTTGTTACTGTTTTAGTATATGTATAGATATTATCAAAATTTGAATTTCCTGTCTCTTTTAATTAATGTACCTATCGCCAGTCTACGACATCGCTGCAGAGAATCTAGTACGGACCAGGTTTCGATGGAGTCAAAGGCCTTTTCGTAGTCCACGAATGCCATACACAGCGGCTGATTATAGGTACTCATGGGTTTTTTTGTACTTATCTAAAAGTGGATTGATTGATTTGAAGCCATTCACACTAATTATATTATCTGTCTGTCACGATAAAATCACTCGTAATAGTAACCCCTTATCAAGTTTCTAAAAAAATCCAAAGATTTCGTGTCATCCACTATCCACGACCTTCAGGTACGTTGAAATGAATCTGCCAACTGAATTAAATTTTTCCGCGTCACAAAAGTACAACTTCTAAATAACCCATCAGTGATAAGCACCTCTAAATTTTTTTTATATGTAGCCCAAAGTCATATCTCTAGGGGGTTTTTTATTTGTCTGATACTAGCCTTTACACGCGACATCGTCTGCGTGAATGTCGGTTATTGCAGACGAAGTAGCAGATTATAAAGTAGCCTATGTTCTCCCCAGGGTTTAAACTGGGTACACTACATAAATACGAAAAACTTTATTCCGAAAGTCAGAAATACGAATTTCAAAATACCGATTTTTATAATTCCGAATAGTTCAAAATTCCTAATATGGCAACTCCGATTTATCATTCATCCTATTTTCAACCGACTTCAAAAAAGGAGGAGGTTATCAATTCGTCTGTATTTTTTTTTTTTTTTGTTTTTTTTTATTTTATGTTTGTTACCTGATTTCTCGGGACTGGGTGAACCGATTTTGATGATTCTTTTTTTATTTGGAAGCTAGTGCTTCCCGTGTGGTCTCATTTTAATTTGGTCCAGTTCTGACCATGGCATCCATGAGAAAACCGTATAAGTCTTAAATTTGCATTAAGTATGTGCGCGTTTTGTTACGCGATTTCTCAGGCAAACGTAAACCGATTTTGTAAATTCGTTTTTTTATAGATAGGGTATGCTTTAGGGGTGGTCCCATATAAATTTTATCGAAATTGATTTAGCACTTTTTGAAAAATCAACAAATACCCAAAAAAATTACATAGACGACGTTTTAGTTTCATCAATCTTTGTAGTAGTTAACTTTCATTCTCTTCTTAATAGATTTGAATGAGAAGGAGGTACTAAAAAGCGGAAAATAAAAAGCTTTTTACAAAAAAGACAACCGCCTTCAAAAAGTGAAAAATAACTTTAGCACAGAACACACATTGACTTTAATTTCGGAAGTTGGTGGCAATACAAAACAACAAACAGAACAAAGCCACTGAATTTCGAAACTAAAGTCAATGTGTGTTCTGTGATAAAGTTATTTTTCACTTTTTGAAGGCGGTTGTCTTTTTTGTAAAAAGCTTTTTTATAATACTAAAATTTCAAAATTCCGAACGTTTATAATTACTATTCTCAAAATACCGAGTTTCAAAAGATCGAATAACAAAAAGTCCGACATAATGAAAATTTCGAACATCAAAAATACGAATTCCGATTATTAAAATTCCGATTATCTTTATCGTTATCGTGCAAGCAAGCATGCAGCATGCAAGCAAGCATGCAGCGTGCAAGCAAGCATGCATCATGCAAGCGAGCATGCAAGCAAACATGCAACATGCGGCAGGCATGGTTTCTGTCACGGCTACGGCGTTGCGGGGCTCCGGCGGTACCACGCGAGCTTATCGTCGCAGATGGTATTCACGCTCACCACCGCAGCTTCGGCTTACTGGCCGGCTTCGCCGACCAGCCTCAGCCGCGGCGGCGGGCGTTAAAACCACCTGCTCCTCAGCTCGCTGGCCGCCTCGCCCCTCCGCGCCTACGCGAATTTAAATTACACTCTAGGGGTAGGGCAGACAAGACTACGTGGAGTCGGTTTCACAGCAATTCGATTCTGTCATTATCTTTTGTAACACAACATATTGACTTTTTAAGATTATTTTTGTTATTGTCTTTCTTTTTATACCTATATATTTTTGTTGAAATAAATTCCATAGAAAAATACACCGAATAAACAATATTCGTTAAAAAGTAATTCTACTGTTTGATAAGTTTGTTAAACAAAAAAATGTGATTAAAAATTCTTTGAATTGTGATTCTGTGAAATATGTTTCATTCAAGTAAAAGTCTTTGAAACAATAATAGTCGAAATAAAAATACAAGAACCAAATATTATATGAAACATTTTCTGGGAAACGAAATTCTATGAAATTTCTGTCTGCGAAACAAGGGGACATCATTTTGAATATATATGCGTAGCAGAATTGAATCAGAATCCTAATTTTAACAGTTTATTCGAAATATTGAAATTCGGAATTTCGTTTTTCGGACCGAGAACTCATCGAGCATTTGATTCTTCGAACATATGAAAAACGGAAAACAAACAAATCGGATTTACGACATTCGGTAAAATAACTTTCGTGATTTTAAATAATAGAGATTATAATTTTTAGGTATTATGAAATTCGGACTTTTGAAAATCGGAATATCGAAATTCGGAATAAAATATTTCGGAATATTTGGGTGTTCCCGTTTAAACTATCTTCATGCCCAATTTAAATTCTTCATTATAATCGGTTCAGCAGCGGTTCGGTTACTTTCGCATTTATGATATTAGTAGGTACCTCAGTTATTGGTCTGAGATTAGTACCTATGGATCTGATTTTGTTTTCGAGATTATGATTTACTAGCTTCTGCCCGCGGCTTCGCCCGCGTGAAAAGAACGATTATCCCAAGGGAACATATATCCTATATGTTAATCCAGGAAATGCTCTATCTATGTGCCATTTTCATGCAAATTTGTTCAACGGTTTGCGCGTGATTGAGTAACAAACATCCAAACATCTTCACAAACTTTCGCATTTATTATAATATTATATACCTATAGTAGGATAGGATTTCTGAACGAAACCGGCTAAAAACGACCGGATATTTCTATTTTTTATCGATATTTGAAAAGTATTTATGATAAAAAAAATGTATTGTTTACCCCTCGACGTGACGCTTCTTTTGACGCTCCAATCAGCTCCAATCAGTCCCAAAACGCACGACACTAAGGCGATGACGCACTTTCGCTGAAAATCGGGCTTAAGGCGACGATATACGACTTTTACAGATTTTAAACTGACAATCACGTCAAAATGTGCAGTGTAAATGATTTGAAAAAAATATATGTTAAACTAGAACGTTCTCTTAATCATATAGAAAGTGAATATTTTTGATTAAGTTCATATTAAATAGTTTAATTAACTCGTGAAGTTGTGTCTGACGCGGACAAAACATTGACAATCACACAAAATCTACTAGGTATAATTATCCGAAACTTACACTATCTTACAGACAATTTTATTATCTATCTTTTAGTATACGCCTTTTTTTAATTTTGAAAGAATACTACTTTTATTTAATTTTTTCGACTAAATTTTGAAAGTTTTGGACGCAGACTGCGTCCGTTCTGCATCAGTTTTGCGTCCAAAACTCTCAAAGTTTAGTTGAAAAAATTAAATAAAAGTAGTATTCTTTCAAAATTAAAAAAAGGGCGTATACTAAAAGATATATAATAAAATTGTCTGTAAGATGTTGTAAGTTTCGTTTAATTATACCTGGTAGATTTTGTGTGATTGTCAATGTTTTGTCCGCGTCAGACACAACTTCACGTATTAATTAAACTATATAATATGAATATAATTAAAAATATTCACTTACTAAGTGGTTAAGAGAATGTTCTAGTTTAACATATATTTTTTTTTCAAATCATTTACACTGCACATTTTGACGTGATTGTCAGTTTAAAATCTATAAAAGTCGTATATCGTCGCCTTAAACCAAAGCGACCAAAAAAAACGTTTTTACTTTTTTTTTATGTTAATCTAAAGTTGTTTAATATAGGTACCTACCTAGTTATTACCACTATATTTCATTGTGTAATAATATTACTTTATTACAACAGACAGCTATAAATTCTTAGGTTCAGCAACTCGTTCTCTAAACAAGTTTGATAAACTTAGCACCTATCTACCTAAGTACCTACTCGTAAGGAAGGAGGTCCGTGTTGAGATTCTCGAATAAAAACTTTGAAGATAACGATGGATAGATAGGTAGTAAATTAATTCTCTGTACTTTTAAAAATAAATGCAAAAAAGAGAACATTCCGATTTAATTCTTTTTGTTGCGATGAGAAATGCTTAGGTACATTATGTAACTAGTTCAATATTATCTTACAAGAAATAATACTAATTTTATCTATGAAAAATTATTTGCCAAGAATTGTATAAACTCATCCCATGTACAATATCCAGTTTCTGACATGTTGCAATCTTTTAATTCCAATAAAACTTTTTGTGGAGGCTGTAGAAGCGACAACATTTCTCCTTTTCTCAACTGTGTAGTGCTAGGATAAACGTATTCCACTTTCAAATATTCTCCAGCTATATCACTCCATTTTTGAAATATAATTTTCCCGCCAATCGGGAACGGTTCAAATTGATTTGGCAAAACAAATGGCTTGATACCTAAAGCATTAATTACAACGTTCAAATTCGAATCGTGTCCCACAAGCATTGTGAATTTAGGTGTTCCATTATTGAAAATGTTGAACATGTATCTTATGAGGGGCCCGGCCAAATCTTTTACTCCTGCCGTCGAATTGAATCTGAGATCCTGATTTTCTTTACTGATTTTGGTTAAGAGATCCCATTGCTCTTCAGTCACGATTTGTCCCCAAGCGACTTCAGATATTGGAAAACCTTCATAGTAGCTCATTATGAACGCGTCAACAACTGCATTTCCAATAAACAGTGGCCCACCGACGTCGGGTTCTTCACCATCTTCTACTATAATTTCATTTTGTTGCGTACGTAAATCACACACATATAATTTCTGACAAATGTTCGCAGTTTTTAAATCTAAAATTGCACTCAGTTCTACATAAGAACGCGTGAGGTTTATTTTCTTTAATTTATACTCCATTTCTTCTCTAATTTCATTTTTAAATGCTTCAGTAGTATTGTGAAATATAGGCAAAAATAAAGGATCGAAAACCTGTAAATCTGGGTAATGTCCCACAGTTATGTTGCAGTGTGGAAACGCAGACACAGCGAATGCTTGAGCCGTGTTTAAAGTACGCGGTTTTGTGTTTGCATAAATAAGTACCTCGTCTTTTTTCGGACATCCTTCTATAAAATCCTCACTATCTAGCCATTCAGCTATGTAACGGCCCATAAAATGTTCTAGATGGACACCTTTCTCCGTTAAAAGTCCGGAAGATTTGTTCCATTTCGGCCACCGTTTTGTCGTGTACGACTCAAGCTGTGCTGTTAACGGCGTACGAATATTATGACGGCTTAGTATTAAAACCTGTTCTAGTTTGAGGCTGTTGATATCAACACCCTTGCACAACACAACGGCGCACAGGAAAATAAACAATTTTATTGACATTTCTTTTGGTTTTATGAGCACTGATATTAGTCACTTAACTATTTGTTGTAGATATTCACGAAAAACAGAATTTATTTTTCACAATTCCAAGCATGATTGGATTATACTTGTCGCGTCTGTGATCAAACTAAGACTGGCTCGATACGCTTAGGTGCATCGATAAGCATTGTTTCAATATGCGACGTAAATGATAAAACAGAATAGGATTGTACGACACCGATGTGTAATCATTAATTGCTATTAGTATTATCAGATCAAGGTCTTGAATCTGTAGTTATTTTGGGAATTTTAATGTTTGTTACGATTCTGCCTTTGCACAATAGGTATTGTTTTTTTACTTGTGCTTCCTACTTCCTACTATAATAATAGCGTATTTTTTTTTAATGGATCGATGTTTGTATCTCTTAAACTGCTGAATGGAATTAGCTGGAATATAGCACTCGTATTTTAATAGATATTATAGATACATTATTGATCTAGCTTAACGAGTAAGATATTTTCAATACAGTTTTGGTGTTCCTGTGGAATAACAGGTTAATTTTGACGCGCATTATGTCGAGGGCAGAAATTGGATAAGCCAAAGTTAAAAATTTATTTCAATTAAACCTATTCACAGGCACACTGAATTGTCAATCAGTCACTAGTCAGAAGTTGAAGCTAGTTGCTCGTCCCAAAACGTAGAGTAGGTCTCTATGTAGAAGACCGAGTAACAGAACTCCACGGACACTCTTATAATGAAGTTTTATAAAATCCTGATTTCATTGTTCATTGTGCTTCTAATATGAAAACAATATCTAGGTGAAGAGCAATAGAAAACAATAATAAATAAATAAACCACGGCAGATAAGAGATGACCAATCTCAACTGACAGAGACATGACATGATGCTTGGATCAGCATCATTTAGCTGAACCATTTTGAAATGAATCGAATGATCATACGCTACCATCAGCGAGACATTTGAGCGAACATGACACACATAGTAATTCATCTTACTATCACGACATGTAGTGCTGGGGCGGCTGCTGCAGGTGCCGAAACCACAAACTGCGCAAATATAATAGCCTTCTTGGGAGCTATATATTTGAGCTATTTGGGGGGTGGGGGGGAATTCGAGTGCCTATCTTGTTTTTCGCGATATCGTTAAACGGCTGGTCGTCTTATCTTGTGACCCGAGGGCTAGTCTATTCTTGGGCCAAAGATGATTCATTAGACCCACCCAAGAATAGACCAGCCGTGCAATGCTGACGCATTGCCATACGACGTGGTAATACTGCCAGCCTGTTGGGCACGTGTCACGTTGACAGCGACGAGTTTTTTTATGCCCTTTGAGCTCCCCCTCCTTTTTTCTTTTTGTAAACGTTTAATTTGTTCAAGTTGTGAATCAAATAAATAGAAAAACACAGTAGATAATAAAATTATAATGGGCACAAGGTTGACAACCTATCACGAATTCTTCTCACAATACTCGAAATATTCTGAGATGGTCACCATTAATCGACAAACACATCACATTACGGCGGTGTAATGTCTAGAGAGCATTGAAAACCGCAAATAACCACGGGGTAACCACTTGGTACCGTCGTTCACGCTTTAGTTAGAAGATGCAATTTCCATAGCTCATATAACGCATAACCGCTCTTTGCGGTTTTCAAGTCGGAAGCATTGCAAAACCGCAAATAACCACGGGGCCACAATACCAATGGCAGTCGTTCACACTTTAGCTAGAAGATGCAATTTCTTTCAAACGTTTAGCCCAGTAAAAATGTTCAGGCCAGAATAACCCCCTCCCATGTCATCCTGAGGGTGTCGTACAAGGCGACTAAGGGAAAATCCGGTCAATTCAAGTTGGGCAGAAGCGGCTTCCGTGTACTTAACAACCTCACTGCGATCCCCAAGACGTCTGCCAAGCGTAGAGATTATAGCAATTCCTCAAACCCCCTATGGGGAGGCCTTTGTTCAACAGAGGCCGTCTTCAGGCTGATAACGATGAAACGTTTAGTGTTGAGGAGGATCTCATGGTTAAGTTAAAGCCGTACGGATGGAACGATCAAGGTTAAGTTGCGCTTGCAGCGATCAGTCCGTGGACGGGTGACCATCTATTACATACCGAACCCTCCGTGCTTCGGAAAGCACGTAAACCTGTTGGTACTGGCTGTTATTCGTAGATCTTTGACAGTCGTCATGGATAGTCTGAAGCCAGAAAGTCTGACAACTTTCTTCACAAAGGGTATCGCGTTACCCAGTAACTGGGCTGTGAAGGTCAGATAGGCACTCGCTCCATTTATGCCTCAATTTTGTGTCAATGTTCTACATCTGACTGTGAATACAAACAGTCTGTACATCGTATATGGGTTTATATTTTTTGGCAGTGTCAACGCAATATTATGTTAGATACCGGAGCTGTTTATTATGCAGACCTTGTAGGAACTAGAACTAATTTCCGTGCATTCAAGCGTTTTGCCCGTATCTAGATTATTGAAATAAAATATAACAGCTCACATTTTTTAGGACCCACTTTGCAATGTTTATTGAAATCCGTGGTGCTTGGCAGCTGAGCCACAGATTACCTAATAGTTTGCTGAGCTTGCTTAGTTGTCAAGGTCCCTTTGTGCCAATTTGGTCTAATTCTCATAGACACAAGAGACCTACTTGCTTGATAAGGGAAGTGGAAAATATGTATTTCATACTCCTCCGTTGTTCTTTTCTGATTAATTTCGTTGCGGGATCCAAGACAGTTGTAACGTTTAGCGGTACTCGTCGCCCTTCATTGGCTCGGCGGTTTCCTGCACGCGTAGCATGACCACGCCGGGTCTACCCTTTATTGCAGAACTTTTTATGTCATAATATTATTTTGCATAACAGCGGATGGCATAAACTTCATTTCGCAGAAAATTGTTTGGCAGACACTCATTTATCATACATTCAAAACTCATACTTTTGTAAGTCAGAATCATCTATAGGCATAAATTTCATATGCATAATAAAATCATCATATCGCAGAAAGTTCACAGTCAGAATCGTCTTTTGGCATACATTTCATATCGATAGTCATTAAAAGGCAGAACTATTATATCTCAGAAACCTTACAGTTAGAATCATCATTTGGCATACATTTCATATTAATTATTTGTATAAATTCATTATATGCATGTATTATTGTGAATTAAATGGTTGATTGTGACCATATTATTATGTAGTTTTTGGTCGTCAATATGCATCGGCCAAGCATGGCGATTACAGCTTCTCCCCAAGGGGGGGGGGGGTCCTTGGGGAGACCTATGCCCAGCAGTGGGCGTCTAAAGGTTGACATGATGATATGTGGTTTTTATTTCCCTGTGAGAAGCAATTCAAACATGCAAACAAACATACAACATATGCAAGCGAGCATGCAACATGCAAACAAGCATTCAAACGAGCATGCACAATGCAGGATGCAAATAAGCATGCAGCATGTAACTATGCAAGCAGGCATGCAGCAGGCATGCTTTCTGTCACGGCTCCGGCGTTGCGGGGCTCCGGCGGTCCCACGCGACCTTTCTGCCTCGCCCCTCCGCGCCTACGCGGGCTCAAATTACACTCTAGGTTTAGGGCAGACAAGATTACGTGGAGTCGGTTTTGCAGCGATTCGTTTCTAACGCTACGCACTAACGTTTGTAGCACAGTATAGACTTTTTAACTCAATATAGACTTTTTAACATAATATTTAAATTTTATTTAAAGGTTAAACATGTTTTTTTTACAGAAATGGCAATATGCCTAATAAAATTATTCCAAAATTCTGCCATCTTCATAGTATGCCAAGTGAAATTGTATCAAATAATTTTATTGTCGCTCTAAATAAACGTTATGCTAAAAGAAATTCTGCGGAATTCTAACGTTGCCAAAGGTGATTATGCCAAATAAAATTCTGCCATCTTATAAGTCTGCCATTGTAAATTCGGACATTATAAACATTCGGCCAAACAATAATTATATTAAATACATTTATGTTTTTTTTTTTAATATTCGTCTAAAGAAGATTATGCCAAGTGTGTTATGCCAAATAAATATCGGAGCATCAAGATTCTGCCAGATAGAGGGAACCCGACTACGCCATGTCTACGGAAGAATAGACATACTGACAGGAAGAATAGACAAACTGTACTGACTTGTCTATTCTTGCTGTCAGTATGTCACTTCTTCTATATACATAGCGTGGTCATGCTACGCGAGCTGGTGGTCACTCGGCGCGTTTCAGAATTTCCAGTGGTTTGGGAATGTTGGGAATGGTGTGGCTGGCTTATCCCATCCTATAACAGTCTTGGATTGTTCGACCGACCTCAACTAGGAAAAGGCTAGACTATGATAATGAAAACTGAATCCAAGGTCGCGTCGATGTTGCCCCCGTGGAGATGGTATTGCTATTAAGCTAACTTTACCAGTTAGACGATTCATTAAAGTTAATAAAAACAGTTCAATGTCGACGCGGCAATCGGACACTGTTCAAAAAAGTTTAAGGTAGGAAGTGACTTGTTATGTCATCCTCGTGCCTTTATCCATTATTTGCGGTCAGCGCCGCATGTCTTCTTTTTCCGTTGGTACAGTCACGAGCAAAAGCATGTAAACACTTGGTCTCATTCTAAACTGATTTTCTCCTAAACTATTCATGTAAATATTATGGGTATTTTTGATCCCAAAGTACTATAAAATAGGTTTTATCTATAATTTGAAATAGTTTTTCACGAGAAAATTGCTTTTCAATTTTGCACTCTGTATACATATTTATGCTCGTGACTGTACCTACTGTAAGAGTAAGTAGAGCGTGATGAGATCTACGGTACCGTATCGTGATGTTTTGAGCCGCAGGATCTTTTAAACTAACGAGGGGAAACCGAGACAAACTTCTATTTTGATTTTCTATTTTTCTTTTTTTCTTTCTATTTTCACGTTGGCCTCTGACAGTGCCCGGCCAAGCAATGCCTAGATTTACAAACCGGACAAGAACAAGACTTGACAGACGGACGGACAGACAGACAGACGGACAACAAAGTGATTCTATAAGGGTTCCGTTTTTTTTTGTTGAGGCGTTTTTCTAACGCGTCTAAATCCGGAATACTTTCTAAGTAGATCTAGATCCAGAGTGAAACGAAACTTTACCTTCTGATTATAACGACTGTCAAATATCTACGAATGATAACCTATAGCTTTACATGCTTTCCGAGGCACTGAGGGGTCTCGGTGTGAAATGTATGGGCACCCATCCACGGAATGGACTGATCGCGGCAAGCGTTGCTTATCCATAATCAATTGATGCTGTTACTTAGCCACGAACACTTGTAAGCATGTCAATAACCTTGAGCATTTGGGCGGAGCAGAATTTGTGGACGAGTGCGGGGGTGATGTAGACGCAGTCTTAATCGAGCACATTTTTAATTTATTGTAATAAAAATAGGTACCTAATACATGTTATAAATATTTAAATGATACCTTTATTTATTTATGTTTGTTGACTAATTACAATCATTTAGAAGGAATTGTATGATCAAAAGTAGTATCAACTTCATGTGATTGGTCGAGACTGATAGTTACTGACGACCAATCACAAGCAAGTAAAATGGCGGGTAATAACAACAATAGTCAGCGGGCTTTTAGGGAGATAAACTTACTTATTACTTACTATTATTACCTGGCCATTCGTGCTTCGACATCGGAGCTAGTCACTTGTACTATATCGCCAAACTAAACTATTACTGTACTGCTGTACTCACAGTAATAAAGCTGATTTTAAAGTTAATAAAGTGTTTCTTGTATCCAAAGTCCTTACTTCTGAGTTTTGAACCAGGTTGGTTCACATACTGTTCACGATCAAACCCACTCGTTATGTCAAACAAAACCAATTAATTTGTTAAAGTTGCCAAAGACGTAACTAGATGGCGTTGGCGTCGAAATAGATCGCGATATGGTTTCGTCGCAGTGATTTGGTTAGGGTCCTGTGAATTTTACGAAAATATAACTTGCATATAGAACAGTATATAGTGGTTGTTTTATTTAAAACCTACTAGTATACACATAGTACAACTAAATTAAGTACTAGAGACCATCGTCGGTGTTTGGTACTTAACATTGGTCCATCGAACCGGGATAACTTTACCTTTTTTTGAGTTAGCGGACCCAGCATTGGGACCGCTCCCCCGTAGTACTCGCAGTGGATCGCTGCGGCAAGGTACTACACGGTAGCCGCACCGGCAGCGACAGTGCCCAGTGTAGTGGACGAGTCCAGCCGTAGCGGTAGAACAGTGACACTGTAGAGGGCGCCACTTACATCCAGTTCAACCGAGAAGTGAACAAGCACGTCACTCTCGGCCAGTTCAACGTGACGTCAGAAGAACGACGTCACGCCATCGAGTTCAATGTGACATCAGAAGACTGAAGTCACATCCACCGAGTTCACCGTGTCGCCACAGAGGGCGCCACCGTCGCGTCTCCAAGTTCAACCAAAGTGTTTGAGTGAGTGAAGTGAAGCTGTGAGTACAATTTTAATTCATACGCAGACAATTAGAGCCAAGCAACTTTGAACCTTATTTATTAGAAGATTTTAACTTAGTAGTTTTGTGAAGATTTTTGGACTTGTAGAATTTTAAGTAGATTTTTACACTTAGAAAAGTTACCTTTAGTTTTAGAAACTTATTTATTTGTGTGCATGATAATTTAGAACTTAGAATAGTTTCTTAAAAAACGACGGAACGGGGAACCTATGCCCGATTTCCGCCAGAATATATAAAAGTTGCAAACGCTTGTAAAATTTTGAGCGACTAATTAGAACTTAGAATATTTGTGTCATTACTGAACTTGTAGTTATTTTATTTCATCTTAGCTTTGCTTCATTTTAGAACATTGTTTTATTACATTTGTTGATTCGTTTATGAATTTATATTTGTTCAATCAATATACATCAACTTTACTCAAACTTCAAATCAATTTAAACACCGTTTAAAGTAAGTTTATTTTTTATTTATATTTTTACCGTTATCATTTTTAATTGTCTCAAATATGGAGGGATTAATTAACGTGTTAAAGGGCTTTCAAAATGTTATTGTTAAGGGATTAGTTAATTTTAAAAAGAGTCCGAAAGAAAGATTAACGGTCGAATATATTGAGACTAGACAAGAATTGTTGGAAAAAGATTGGGATTCGTTTAAGGGTACAAATACTAAAATTTACCAGAACTTTAAATTAGATGATATTGATCAAAAAATTGTTGATATTTACGATACAACCGAAGATACTTACATAAGTTACAAAAGCCTATTGAAAACAACGCTCAATAAAATTAGGGTTGCACCAAATAGTGATGGTTCTTTTAGTGGTGCACCTAAAGTAAGTTCATTAGTTAAGTTGCCCAAGATCTCCATACCAATGTTTTCTGGTAAATATGGAGAATGGACAACATTTCATGATCTTTTTGTATCATTAGTCCATAAAAACGAATCTTTAGATAATGTACAAAAGCTGCACTATCTAAAGAGTCATCTTACTGGTGAAGCTGAGCAACTTATACGCAATACTCCAATAACTGACGCTAACTACAGCCAGTGCTGGGATCTGCTGGACAAGCGATACAGCAACAAAAGATACCTCGCTAACTGTATTTTGAAAAGGCTATTTGGTATCAAACGTATGCAAGTTGAATCGGCGACATCATTAAAGGAGTTATTGGATACCACCAGTGACTGTTTAAGTGCGTTAGCAAACTTAGGTATAAATGTGACTACATGGGACGTTATTATTATTCACATAGCGACGTTCAAGTTAGATCCTGAAACGCGTAAACAATGGGAGTTAAGTGTCAGTAGTAGCGATAGTAGCAATGAATTTCCTACATTTGATCAGTTCAAAAGGTTTTTAGAGCAACGTTTCCGTGCGTTTGAGTGTATAGAACCAAAAAAGGGTTCAGGTCACCAGGTCAATAACAGTTCAAACAATCATACGCCGAAAACCATGCTAGCCACAAGCGCATCAGCACACATGAAATGTGAATTCTGCTCTGAGAGTCACAAGCTTTGTTTTTGCAAAGGTTTTGCTAAACAGTTACTTGAAGCTAGGCGTGAATTTGTTAGCAAAAATAAAATTTGTTTTAACTGCTTAGGTAGCAACCACACAGTTCACAACTGTAAAAAGAACACCAAGTGTAGAGTGTGCCAAAGGCGCCACCATTCGCTGCTTCATATTAGCGGTGAGTCGGACAACAAACGACATGACCCTGAAGACAAGCCTGCTACTGATAGTGCTAGTCCTAGTACTAGCGCTACTCAGATAGTTTCTTGCTTGTCCACAGGTAAGGTATCAAAGCCCAGACAGGTTTTATTAGCCACTGCGCTAATAAAAGCCTCGTCAAAAACGGGTGAATACCAGACAGTCCGAGCGTTACTCGATCAGGGTTCGCAGGCCTGTTTCATTACAGAGGCCACAGTTCAATATCTGAGCTTAAAAAAGATCCCCATTCAAGGGTTTGTTTCAGGATTGGGCGATAATAGATCAACCATGACAAAGTACATGGTACAACTAACAATAAAATCTCGCGTCGATCCAAGCTTTAAGTTTTTATTGAGCGCCTATGTCTTAAATAAGATCACCTCTTACCTACCCGAGCGAAGCCTTAACGAAGGTACCTTCGACTGGTTAGCAATAAATAATCTGTGTTTAGCAGATCCAGAGTTTAACACACCCAACAAAATCGATATTCTGTTGGGTGCTGATGTTTATAGTTGCATCATACAAGAAGGTTTAGTTAAGAGTCCTTCTGGGACACTTATCGCACAGAGCACTTCATTAGGATGGATCTTGTCTGGGGCTGTTGGTCCTGAAAGCAAAAACAGTTCGGATAATAAATTAAATAATATAAAGGTAATGCATTGCCAAGTTAAAGAAGAGGATATGTTAAGGAAATTTTGGGAAATAGAGGAGCATATTAGTTCAAAAAAGTTATTTACACCAGAGGAAAGAAAATGTGAAGAGTTCTATAATGAAACAACTAAGAGAGATAGCGATGGAAGATATATAGTCAGGTTACCTTTCAGAGACGAAAATCCTCCTTGCAAATCTGGAAATTCGCGTGGCATAGCTAAAGCAAGATTTCATTCATTAGAAAAAAGATTAGAAAAGAACGAACAGTTAAAAGAAAAATACACAGAAGTAATAAATGAATATTTAGAATTAGGACATATGAGGCCCGTGAAGAAAAATGATAGTAAAAGGGAAGAGGCAGTGTATTTACCACATCATGCAGTTATTAGGAACGACAAAACCACCACCAAAGTACGTGTGGTTTTCAATGCCTCGGAAAAGAACAGCAACGGAGTGTCATTAAATGATACGCTCATGGTTGGCCCGACATTGCAAGCCGATTTACGTCACACGGTTTTACGATGGAGAGTGCATTTAATTGGACTTGTCGCGGATATCATTAAGATGTACCGGCAAGTAAAGGTAGCAGAAGAGGATGTAATGTTCCAACGAATACTCTGGCGTGACAGCCCAGATAAAGAAATCCAAGACTTCGAGCTTTTGACAGTAACTTTTGGAACAGCTTCTGCGCCATACCAGGCAGTCAAAACCTTACACCAGATTGCCGCTGATGAAGGAAAAAATTATCCACTTGCTGCAAACAAGGTTTTAACTTGTTTCTATATGGACGATTTAATGACAGGGTGCAACAGTGTAGAAGAGGGCATAGACATTTACAAGCAAATGAGAGAATTATTAGGAAAGGGTGGATTTATACTACAAAAATGGAATAGTAATAGTCAGGAAATATTAAAAAGAATAGAGGAGATTGAAAGAAATGAAGTTAAAGAACAACCAGATCAAGCTAGTACAACTGAAAATAAGGATAAAACAAAAGGACAATATAATAACATACAAAATAATGAATTAGAAGAAATAGATTACAAAGAAGAGAAAGGGTTAGAAATCAAATTAGATAGCACTATCAAAATTTTGGGTCTTACCTGGAACCGCAACGAAGATAACTTCCAATACTCGGTGAATCTTCCGCCGCCGACGACTGCACCTGTAACCAAAAGATCAATTATTTCAGATATAGCTCGGTTGTTTGACCCACTAGGTTGGTTAGCTCCTAGTGTGGTGTTAGCAAAAATATTTATTCAAAAATTGTGGCTTGCAGGTGTTAGTTGGGACGAAGAGTTAAGCACTGAACTAGTAAAGGAGTGGGGTACTTACCGCGAAGAGTTATCACTACTTAGCAAAATTCGGATACCTCGCTGGCTCGGCACGAAGTCAAACGACGAGCTCGAGCTACATGGCTTCAGTGACGCTTCCAAAACAGCATATTCAGCTGTAATTTATTTACGAGCAATAGATGCTGCAGGTAAAGTACAAATCTCGTTGTTGGTTGCAAAAACCAGAGTAGCTCCCGTTAAACAGGTAAGCATACCTCGGTTAGAGCTGTGTGGAGCAGTTCTACTGTCAAATCTTCTGACAGAAACATCAGATGTCCTCAATATTTCAAGAGACAAAATCTGGGCATGGACAGATTCGACCGTGGTGTTGGCTTGGCTCAACAGCCATCCAAGCAGATGGAAGACGTTCGTGGCCAACCGTACCTCAGAAATATTGACCAACATGAAGGCATCTCAATGGTTCCATGTGAAAACCAAGGATAATCCAGCAGACTGCGCCTCAAGAGGTATATTACCAAGCGCACTGCTATACAACACTCATTGGTTTTCCGGACCGCCGTTTCTGACAGCAAATGTTATAGAGTACAACAGGTCAAATGAGACAAATACTAACTTGGAGGAATCACCAAAAACACACATTGCTGTAGTTCCAGAACAGTCAATGTTTGAGCGTTACTCGTCTTTACAAAAACTTGTTAGAGTTATTGCATATTGTAGACGATTTTTAAAAAATAATGCAATTAAACCAAACTATTTACAAAAATTAGAACTAGAAACTGCTTTAGAATGTTGTATCAGACAAACACAAAGGGAAATATTTTCAATAGAATACTTACAATTACAGGACAAAGGCTATTTACAACTAAAATCTAGTAAACTAAACTCACTTAGTCCATATCTTGACGAAAAGGGCATTATCAGAGTTCGAGGGAGACTCGACAAAGCTCCATTGAGTGAAGAGATGAAACACCCAATTATATTACCCAACTCTAGTCATCTGACAACCCTTATAGTGGCAGATGCCCATCTTAAAACTCTACACGGGGGTCCACAGCTGATGTCGAATTATTTAAGGTCAGCTTATTGGGTCATTGGAGTTCGTAATCTGGTCAAACACCATGTGCGCACATGTGTAACATGTGCTAAACAGCGTGCCAGCATCAAGAGCCAAATTATGGGTTCCCTTCCAAGTGTTAGATGCACTCCAGCGCGACCGTTTCTACATAGCGGTGTTGACTACGCTGGCCCTATAAACATCAGGACAACGAAGGGTCGTGGACACCGGTCGTACAAGGGCTACATATGTCTATTCGTGTGTATGTCCACCCGTGCTCTTCATTTAGAAGTCGTTAGCGACATGAGCACCCAAGCCTTTTTAGCTGCCTTCCGACGTTTTGTGTCGCGGCGAGGTCATTGTGCCAAAATATGGAGCGACAATGGTACAACGTTTGTAGGCGCCTCTAGAGAGTTGCAACATTTGGCATCCATTCAAGCATCAATAGCAGAACAACTTGAAGCCAACGGTACTGAGTGGCACTTCATTCCTCCCCATAGTCCTAATTTCGGCGGTCTATGGGAGGCAGCGGTGAAGTCCACAAAGTTTCACCTCAAGCGGGTCATCGGTGACGCTACTTTAACATATGAGGAAATGAGCACACTCCTCAATCAAGTGGAAGCTTGTTTAAACTCGCGTCCAATGAGTGTCATGAATGTTAATGATCCTGGTGAACTGTTACCTTTAACTCCTGGACACTTCCTTATCGGCGAGCCGGTAATTAGTGTACCAGACAACAAATATGAGAGCACAAATGTCAGCAATTTAACACGGTGGCAATTTATTCAAAGAATGCTACAGTCATTTTGGAAGCGCTGGTCTCAAGAATATTTGTCCAACCTAATGAATCGATACAAATGGTCTTCAAAAATTCCTGAGCCTAAAATAGGGGACATTGTACTGATTAAAGAAGACGACTTGCCGCCAAGTCGTTGGCTGTTAGGTCGCGTAGTCCAAAAACATCCCGGTGATGATAATATCACTCGTGTGGTCACATTACGTACCAAATCTTCTATTATTAAGAGGCCAACCTCCAAACTTTGTATTTTACCAGTGTACTCAGATCAATGAATTGTTTAAGTTTTTATTATTTTTATTTTAGATCAATGTTTATACATCCTTACAACCTTTTATATTTACATGTTATTGTTAAGTTTTTAATTTATAGGATTTTACTGTATCAGATCAATTTATTGTTAGATTTTAGAATATTTTACAACAGACCATTTTATACACAGTGTTAGTTTAAGCATCATTTGTTATAAATAGCTCTAAGTTTACTGCATGTAAAAATTATTTATATTTGTATTTAAACTTCAAACTAAGGTCAAAATGTTAGTAATACATTCAGATCCCTAACTTAGTTCAAGAAGGACATTCTGTCAGTAATGTCCTTGGTGGGCGGTATGTTCACGATCAAACCCACTCGTTATGTCAAACAAAACCAATTAATTTGTTAAAGTTGCCAAAGACGTAACTAGATGGCGTTGGCGTCGAAATAGATCGCGATATGGTTTCGTCGCAGTGATTTGGTTAGGGTCCTGTGAATTTTACGAAAATATAACTTGCATATAGAACAGTATATAGTGGTTGTTTTATTTAAAACCTACTAGTATACACATAGTACAACTAAATTAAGTACTAGAGACCATCGTCGGTGTTTGGTACTTAACACATACATATTTGTAAAAAGTAACAAAACCAAATCATTTTCCTTTGTATATTGCATAAGAAATTAGGGAGTAAAATGGTTTCATCTCAATGATTTGGAGGTGATTTGACATTTTTATTATTATCGATAGAAAAATTGTGGCTAAACCAAATTACGTATCATATCATGTAGATTACTAACAATTTTTTTCAGATGTAATTTCTCTGTAAATGCCGACGAAAACTTGATTCATCTGCATGGTTCGTTCAAGCTTTTTTCGAGAAAGCAGCCTAGCTTAAACCTTGTAGATCGAGAACAACGGACTAACTCACTGTGTTGCCGAGTTCGTCCGACTAATTTCGATGGCCGTTGTTCTCAATCTATAATGTGTAACAATACTCACGTTTCGTTTAATGAAAAAAAAGCTTTTTACAAAAAAGACAACCGCCTTCAAAAAGTGAAAAATAACTTTAGCACAGAACACACATTGACTTTAGTTTCGAAATTCAGTGGTTTTGTTCTGTTTGTTGTTTTGTATTGCCACCGACTTCCGAAACTAAAGTCAATGTGTGTTCTGTGCTAAAGTTATTTTTTACTTTTTGAAGGCGGTTGTCTTTTTTGTAAAATGCTTTTTATTTTCCGCTTTTTAGTACCTCCTTCTCATTCAAATCTATTAAGAAGAGATTGAAAGTTAACTACTACAAAAATTGATGAAACTAAAACGTCGTCTATGTAAAATTTTTGGGTATTTGTTGATTTTTCAAAAAGTGCTGAACCAATTTCGATAAAATTTATATGAGACCACCCCTGAAGCATACCTTATCTATAAAAGAATTTTCAAAATCGGTTCACGTTTGCCTGAGAAATCGCGTAACAAATTGCGCACATACTTAATGCAAATTTAAGACTTATACGGTTTTCTCATGGATGCCATGGTCAGAACTGGACCAAATGAATGGGACCACACGGGAAGCACTAGCTTCCAAATAAAAAAAGAATCATCAAAATCGGTTCATTCAGTCCGGAGAAATCAAGTAACAAACATAAAAAAAAAAAAAAAAAATCTCCTTTTTTGAAGTCGGTTGAAAATAGCCTTAAACCTCACCTTTATCATATCAGCCTATTGCCGTCCACCGCTGAACCAACCCGGTCTTGATCAGCATCCATCCGCTGCCAACCACCTTCTTCAAATCGTCGGTCCATCGTGCCGCAGGGCGTCCCACACTACACTTGCCCAAACGCGGTTTCCACTCTAAATAGTCTGTTTGCTCCATCTACCGACTCTCCTGTCTGATGCAGACATGGCCGGCCGACGTGCTGATTCTACGCGCAATGTCGGTCACTAGTTCACAGGTTGCTACAGTACGGCCGACGTATCATGGCGGTCCTAAAGTTAGTTGTTTGGCTGCGCAATGGATCTTTTACGAACGAAATTGGGTTGGATCTACTATACGGTAGCATGAGTAAGTATTGTAGTTAGAAGGGGTTGGGTCCTCAATTATAACATTAGCAGTCTCATTATTGCATGCAAGAGCGAGCTCCCCTCCTACGCTTTTTAGTCAACTTTAGTGTTTTGAGGTTAGGTTACAAAAAATGCACTTTCTTTTCATAGGAGTGGTACCAGGGGGTCGGTGGACCTCCCCCCGCCACTCCCCAACACCACCCATCCCTTAATTCGTGCTACCGTATACTAAATTTTAACCACGAAATTGTCTACGGCTCAGCTAATCGGCCAACTTCAGGACTGCCAAGATACGTCGGCCGTACTGTAGTTCTCAGGTTAGGTTATAGGGAATGCAGACGAAGTCGCGGATTAAAAAGTAAAAAAGCCCTTCCCCAGAGTTCAAGCAATTTTGATACCAAATTTCACCAAAATCGATTCAGCCGTTTCATCGTAAAAGCGTACATAACAGACAGAGTTAGGTACATTGCGATTTTATCCAGCATCTCTAAATCTAATAATACCTAGTACCACACTAGTACCTATCTAATATTCAAATCCTACTGCTATTATCCCACTTGTTACCTTTTTATAACGCCACGAATTGTGTGTTGGATTTACCCGATAATAATGAATAGGTATTTATAAACAGAGATAGTTTTACTTTACTAGATACCTACACATCGAGAAACGATCATTAAACTATGTTGAGTGTTTATCATGATTTTATTTCAAGTTTAAACGTCTTTTATATCAGCAGTATATAGTATATACTGTCCTTAAAAGGTAAGTTTTATAAGTAGGTACCTATGGCTGTTAGATTACCTATAGGTAATTGTCTCAGATTAGGAAACAATAGGCAGATAAACCACGCGGAACATTGAGAGTGAAGCCACCAAAGCAAATACAAACTGAATTTGTATTTGCTTTGCTGGCTTCACTCTCGATGTCTGAGATATTTGTATTTTATTTCTATTCAATTCGAATTATTTTAAATTTAATTCGAATTATTTTGTTAAGATTTATAAGTAGGTAAGCCAGTTCGTCATCGTTACCTACCTATTAATCGTGTCATTATATTAATTAGTTTATAAATGTCGTGGAAGCGTGTAGATTACTAACATTGATGTTGTTTATAATAAGTACTGTGTCAAGAGATCGATTCACTACGATAATGACGCACATACACCGGACTGCTGCGTCAACACAGACATCAAGACTGATATACCTACTTAGTACTTAATAAATTTGTAAAAAAACTGTATACCTACCTATATTAAGGTATTATTAGACGACACGGTTGGCGCAGTGGTTGAGCGGCCTACTGCTGCGCTGCGTGCCGCGGTTTCGATTCCCGCACGGAAAAAATATTTGTATGGCCTCCATACAAATATTATTCCGGGCCGGGTTACCTCCAGCCAGCCAGACCCGAAATAATTATTTGGAATCACATGAAGCTTTTGGAATCTCTAGGGGGCAACTGCCCCTCCCTGCCCCCACCCCCTTGGCGACCCTTGGCACAGTATAAGTATTAGTAGGTACTACCGTACAGTGGCGACACGCTCCGCCTACCTCTGAAACCGTTCCTCACCTCTCCCCGCGTCGAACGACTAGCTCTGGAAATTGCGTTTTTGTTCGCGCGGCGCGTAGACACGCACACTCACGCACGTATCTGTATAGTCTATTATTTTAGTATTAGTGTAGGCAATTATATCGTTTTGTTTCTATGGAGTGTCGCGGGTGTGCCCTTGGCTTATCGTGCTTTCCGAGGCCGGAGGTGAGGAGAAATTCCTAATGTTAAAATCCAATAACACTGCCCAGTCTGGGAACCGTATCCAGGACCTTAATGTTCAGCAGTTGAACTTGCTACCATGACACCAACGAAATAATCAAAGTGTACCGTAATAAGATAGGTAATATCAAACCGAAAAATACCTACTTCCAAATACCAACACCTAAACACCTATCAAAAAACCATTCATTCGAAGAAAAAAAAAAGAAAATATTGACTCGCTGGTAACTAGAAATACAGACTTAATAGCATGTTTGAAAATAGAACTGTATGTTGTCAAAATAAATTATGGAAACCCATTCTTTGATAGCTTTGTAGGCGATCACATCCTCGTAATAAGATAACAAACATATCGAATAGGTTGTATTCTGTAACTTACCTACGACGTTATTTATATAGGGTTGCTTACGCAAAGCTGTTGTCAGAGGGCGCCACTGAAGTATAACGTAAACAACATTAGCGCGGTAAAATTAAAATTCCCATTTTTTTTACAAAAGTTGCGGTACGAGTGTTTTGTTGTAATATATTATCAAAAATGGATGATAATATGAGACGTTTAACTAACCCGGAATTTAAAAAGCTGTTCCGCAGGCTAAAAAATATAATTTTCATGCACAGACAAAAAGTATTATCATGTCAGTGTCACTTTGTTTACGTTAAGGGCGTCCACAAACGGCTAAGATACTATAATATTTCATCTTAAGCCAAAATGTATATTGAGCGATAGTTCATCTTAGGATAAAATATAGTAGGTATCTTCACCGTTTGTGGCGCCCTTTATAGTTCAATGGTGCCTGAAGATGGAACAAATCATTGAAAGCAGTGAATAATCATATGATTTAGTTTTTCATATCACATCCCTGATATTGTCATTTGCAATCACAGCGATTATGATTTCTCATTAGCGGGACGCAACCACTCAAGCAACAAGCAAGCAATCCCTGCGTGCGAGTAGTGCGTTCCATTGACCTGTGACCCGCGTCGCAATCATTGTTTATTTTCTAAATTAAACATTAATGTGATTAGAATAAGGTCGTAATTGAATTACAATTTTATTTTTCTTTTCATTTGATTTTTCAATTTCATTCATATGATTTCTATATAGTTTTACACCAGTTGATTGTGACGACGAACGTGTCCCGTTACATCATCATTCTCAATGAAAAATAGCAGGTGAATTCACTGTGATAAAAAAATTAATATGATTATGATTTCTAAATATCTCTAGTGGTGCCTCTAACGGAAAAGTATGGCAGAGTAATATTCCTAATTGTCATTTTTTTTTGAGCTGTCAAAACCAAGAAGCTTATAGATAAAAGTGGAGGCAACACTCTAAATACCTAAGTGAAGCCAACTGTGGGCAGACGCTCTCTTTCTGAATGCATACATAAGATAAAGAAAACACATATCACTGTCTCGTTCTTATGTACGCATTCAGAAAGAGAGCATCAGCCCACAGTTGGTTTCAAAATTTGTTCTAAGTGTTGGCTCCATTTATACCTATATCTTCATGGTCAAAACTCGATTCTGCTATTGCTTAGCTTTTGTATGACAATAGTAGTTTACTATGTGAAGTCACTTTTTTGTCAAGTCAATTGACTAATCGTTTATTAATCACAAAGCAACTAGTAATCGAATTTTACAGTTGATTGAAAGTTAATTGGGTTTTCCGGGTTATTTTGAAGTGTTATTTGAGAAGTTGAAAATTATTGGCTAATTGTGTCAACTAAGTAATTATCATAGTTTTTGCCCAAGACTTTGCGTGATTTCTTTTTTACGGATCGCAATATTTTTACGTGTAACATAGTTTGCCGTCACGACTAACGGCATGACGCTCGCTCATGCCGTCATGCTCCCCTCTGCGTTACCACTATCGACTCCCTTGTATGTGTGCGTGCGCGCGCATACTATGCTCTCCGTTGCTTCTCTGTATGAGCTGCTCCATAAAAATCTCTTTTAAGTATCTATGAGCTGCTCACTATATCTATCAGACTATAGTAATCAAGTCTGTGTCAAGTCTCATCTTTCGTGGCACGCACTATACTTGACATGTTTACCGCTCGTACGCATGCCTTGTATTTTTTTATTCGTTTTTGGGTCTCTCGACGGTCGACGGCTAACTTTTTTTAAATAATAATGTATAGGCACAGATCATATACTTAATACTAACGACAGCTGTGTCAGTTTTCTCAGGTTTCAATCGGTTCCTAAACTCAGCCAATCACAGTCCAATACTGGATATAGACCTCTCATTTTCTCGCAGCACCCTGTTCACTGCCAACCGATTTGTCTTTTTTTGTTCCCATTGAAGTCTGCCAGACACACTGACAAAAAACCACCCCGGTGTTCCATCACACACCTACGTCGGAAATCACAGGAACATTTATTATTCCGCAACCCCACAGCTTAAAGTCTGTTCTAACCTTTCTCAAATCGTCAGTCGTTTAGCTATTCACCGATAGATAGCGTTAAAAATCAATACTACAGAATCAATAAGAGTATTATTTAATAATTTATCACAATGTTAAATAGGTACATAACAATTTAACGTGTAAACATTATATCTTATTCATAGTAATAAATACTAATACATTTATTGTTGCAACTTACATTCACATGAATAAGTATTTCAATTTATAAAAAAAAAAACAGTGTGCCCAATATATTTTGGGTACAAGTATTTTATGAATAGTTTAGTGTCCGACCGAAGTTTCGGTTTCGGCCTAGTATCGGAAAAAACGGATTAATAAAAACGAGTTTCAGTTCGGTTTCAGCTATCTTCTGGCCGAAACTACATTTGAGAGGTTTCACGCTGCGATCGAACAAGTGAAGTTGCGAGTGAATTGATTATTATTTCGAATCAGTTAAGTTTTAATTCGACGAAAACGTGACCTTATATAGAAGTTTTAGTTTCGGCGGAAACTTAGACCGAAACTGAAATTCGGTTTCGCCGTAAAAGTAATTTCGGTCGGATATAAAAATACCATAAGTGGCGATACATAACGGCAGAGCAGAGTCAGGCACCCTACACAGTTTACGCCGCTACCAACTTGACCGGCTGATAATCTCAGTCTTCACCATAGAGAAGAGGAATACGAGATAAATCTAAGGAGTTCTCAAACTTGATTACTTTGGAGGTGATCCGTTTCCATATTTTACTTTCCCAATCATACAAATTCAAAACTCACAATCTACTGTGAGAATAAAATTACTACTTTCTACTTTTCTTGGGGCATTATTATAATGTTAGTATAAAATGTTACATTTTCTAGCCTTTTATATATCAAGTGTGAATTTTAATCAAAGTCAGTATTCGCATACAAAATAGGAAGACTGCTAAACTCCATAAGCCTTAAATTACATTGCACTATCCCATATGTAGAACAAACGCGTGACATGAAAAATACTGCCCAATCGCAACACAGCATTCAATAACGAAGCATAGTACAAAGACGCCATCTTATCAAAAAAATGGCGACAGTTTTTATATTGACAGCTGTCAAATGGAATGTCTTATTCTTGTTTTCTTCTAGCTTTTGGTCGTTGCTCTGTCAAGTTGTGCGAGTTGATGTGCAATCCTTTCTTCTCGGGCCCGCCTGGCTTGGCCGATACCTCTTTTCTCTGCGAATTTCGCTACGAAGGTTTCTACTGGCATCTGACCTGAAGAAATAATAAAATTATTAGAGCTTAGTATATAATATTATGTTAACACCTGCATTCTACCTATTTATTCAAATCTAGACTTTTTTCGGAATTTCATAGTTTTAGAATAGTCCAGTAACCAATACACTCAATTTAAAAATAGTTAATTTAGTGCCAATCTAATCGTTAATGTTTTATTTTCAGCTCAACACTTCTATGCAGCCCAAGTCTTATTAAAACATCGAAAGGTAAATAATGTGTGAATTTACACCAATTCCAAGAATCTTATAATAAAAATGGAGAGGAAACTCTTTGACAAGAGCATAGTTAACTCTCTTTGGAGACTTTAAAGTTTTGCCTCTCTTTCACGCCAGAGAATGCTGTCTCTTTCTGGTCATCCTAAAAGTGTGTCCAGCACTGGTGTATGGGCCGCTCGCGAGCCGCTTGCGAACTGCGCGCGTGTTGATCGCGTGCGGTTAGTCTACGTTAGGTGCGCCGCTCTAATGTCACTCTGGCAAGGCTAGCGCCAGCTCTTGCGCACAGAGCGCATAGACGACGCAAGGGCTGCGTACGAACATGAAATGCACGCGGACACACACGGTCTGGACACACCTTTAGCCATTCAAATCTTTTGCAGCTATTACCAATGTCGAGAAGCTAAAAGTCACGCAGCGAGCAATGGAGAGAGCTATGCTCGGAGTTTCTTTGCGCGATAAAATTCGAAACGAGGAAATCCGCCGAAGAGAAAGAAGAAGAGGAAGGTCTGACGACGTCGTAAAGGTCGCGGGTAAAAGTACTTCACGTCGGAACAGCTGCTCAACTTATACTAAGCACCAGTTCGATCGTGCATGGAGTACTGTTCGCACCTTTGGGATGGATCAGCAAAATACCAACTGGAGGCGGTGGAAGTTATTGATAGACGTGCCAAGAGGTTCATTAACAATGACTCCCTGATTAGGGCTACGCTCCAGAGCCTTGAACATCGCCGCACCGTTGCCAGCCTATCGGTCTTTTATCGGGTACATTTCGGAGAGTGCGCTTTGGAATTGCACAATTTAATTCCCCCATCCCCATTCCATCATCGGACGAGCAGAGATACGGCGAAGCGTCACCGCGATATGGTTGAAGTTCCACGGTCTCGAACCAAGCGCTTTGATTCCACATTTACTGTGCGAACTGCCAGACTGTGGAATTCGCTGCCCGCCTCTCTGTTCCCTGATAAGTATAATCTGGGTATCTTCAAGGCACGAGTGAACCGGTCCATCCTAGGCAAGCGTGTTCCAACTTAGACCGCATCATCACTTAAGATCAGGTGAATTGCGGTCAAACGCAGCCTATTAATTAATAAATAAATAATCACTATACAAACCCGTCAAGAACTGCTCTGCAATAACCTCGGACTCCTCATCGGCCTTCAGAGCAGCTTCCTTCAGGCAATCCCTAATCCGATGAGGGTCATACATCTCCGCTAATTTCATGTGCTTCCTGAAAAATCATAACACTCCATAAAAAGGTGTAGGAGAGGGTCTTTCTCCTTTCTCCAACTTATTAAACGGCAACGGTATTTCTTGAGATTTGCGTTGTTCCGACATATCAGAAGGCTAATTCACATAATTTTATGATGCGCCAATGAAGTTGTAGTGCAGTTGCAGTTAAGTTCAAGTTTGAGTGATAAACGGTATTCTTGTAATTTTTTAACTGCGCGTATGCTGCGCGTGATTTGCACGTCAACTGTACGACAACCAAACTCTACCAAACTTAATAATACTACTTAAATGAATAGAATCGATTACATTTCAATGATTATGACATTATTATAATATAAAAATAATAGCCCAGTACAGATTTTAGTGCTTTTAACAGACATTTTGAGACGTCAAACGAATAGTAGAATACCGATTATGTTGCGTTCCGAAGCACGCACCGGAGACACGGATTTTATAGTAACACATACCGATTTAACTCTTCAAAGTTCATCTTCATCTGCACAATAGTAGATATACGGTCTATAACTTCAGTCTTTAAATCATCCAATGCTTGTTGTTTCACGATGTTTTCCTGTGCAATGTGCTCGATGCTGTTCATCAACTCTTCGGTCTCAAGGTCAAGTTCAACGAGTTGAGGATTTACTTCCATTATCTTGTCCTGGAAATTGTGATAGTTGTGGCACTGAATAATTACTAATACTAAGTAAGTGGTAAAGTTTAATTTTGGGTATCAGTCTGAAATATGGACCTTTACTCCGTTCACAGTAAGATTAGACATAAACACAAACCTTTTTTACAGTCCACTGATTTTGACTTCTGTTCCGTAGGCTTAAGGATGACATTAGAGGCAAAAAAGTGGTTACAATAACAACTGTTTACTGCAGCTGCCATTTGTCATGCCACCAACGCAATATAAGTCAAAATCGGTTGAAGGGACTTTAAAAAAAGTTTGTTTATATATCTAATCTTATTGCAAACGGAGAATAAGTTTAGAAGCAAACACCTTTAATGAAGTAATGATTGTGAATGAAGAAAAAAATGAAGTTATGAATAAGTTGAAAATGTATTGTAATAAATTAATTTATACAAACATAACTGCAACTTGCAATAGTTTTCTATGGGTGTCTAAATAGTAACCTTTTAACTATTATAATACAAATTTACAAAGACTTGTGGTTGGTTTTCAGTTGACAATGGTTTTCTTTTTGTTGTCAAGTTTTTTATAGCTGTAAGTTTTCCTGTTCTCATAAATAAAGAAATAGTATAAAAAGGTAAAGATTGTTTGTATGTTTTTTGTTTCATCTTACAAAGTCCTGGGCCAATCACAAAAATTCTTTCACTGTTAGAACCCTACACTATTGTGGAGTGTCCTAGGACATGTGCGGTCAGAAGGTAGTATTAAGGGCGCGTATTCGATTTAGTGCAACTCAAAATCTAAACGATTGCTAGAACGGTGTAGCAGCGTTGACACACACTAGTACAATACAATGGACTGTTTGCGTGCATCAGAAAAAAAAATGCACGGAATAAGCATGAATCATTGAAATTGATTGGCAAACGACAGGGCGCAATGTTTTACAGTGCTTTTTAAAATAATTGTCTAAAATAAATGAGCTCCTATAACAGACTGAAAAATATTCTATATATTAAGCATAACATTTACTTTCATAAAATAAATATATCAGTTATGTTTTTATTCAAATACTGGTGAAAAAAAATTTACAAAGTGAACCGATTTTCTACTTTTTCAACATTGTTTTTTAATACATAATAGTAATATTTTCGTAATTTTGGCTCTGTTACTGTCTATTTTATGACTGTCTATACTGTTGGAAAAACGCATAAAACAAAATATTTTAAAATATTGTAATGGTTGTATTCGTCCTGAAAGTTAACTCTGACGTCTATTTTCATAAAACAATATGTAAGAAATGTCTTCGCTTTAAAAAACCTTAATTAAAAATTATACTTTTACTCTGTAGCTGTCTAAATCAAGACTTGATTTTTCTAATACTGTAAACTGTCTTTAAATAATCTGCTCACATAATTACGATATTGCTCTGGGCAAAACGCAAAAACATGAAGTTTTCATCACGAATCGAATACGCGCTCTTAATGAACAATCTTCCAAATAATAAAAACATACAATTACAATAACCGACAGCAGCAGCTAATTGAATATTAAATTGCAATTACAGTAACTTACCTGTAAATCTGTATTCTGTAGTATCTCCTGCAACTCTTCAATACAGCATTCATTTAATTCAGGAAACATTAACGACTGGCCGCTGTAATTTGATTGCGGACTCACATCATTGCTCTTTGGTTCATCAGAATTCGATAACTTTGGCATGGCTTTCTGGAACTCTCTTATGATAGCTTGAACTACTCGGCCCAAGTCTGAATGCAAGGTATAATTTAAAAGCCCGGGAGCACCAATTACTTGGTTTGAATTTTCACCAATCCATGGATGAGGTATTGGCGGATTTACGAATATAGAAGGCTTTTCATTAGGAAATTCTGGTCCCAATAACACTGTCAAGCTCATATTTTTACCGTCAGCGACAAATTCCACTCGATATTCTGAATTTTCGGTAATTTCAACAACATGGTCGTTGAATATTTTTAATGTATCAATTTGACGTTTTCTCAAGTCTTGTTCGCTGTAATATTGTCGTGGCAGCATGTTTGGACAACGGACTTACTAAAAATATAACACTATTTGAGTGAAAGTAATTCCAATCGATTTTTTTGTGAACGAAAATCTTCTGTTGTTGACATTTGTCTTTTACATTTCAAATTATTATGTTATTTCGTAAGCTTTGTGAGCAAATAGCGTAAATAAATACGATTTTCTCACCTATACTAGTTACGAAATGTAAAATATTTACTAGAAAGTAGACAATTAAGAATTTCCAAAATGTTATTTCGTGCGTTCAATAAAGGTGAAGAAATTTCAGTACGTTTTTATATACTCCACAGTGCTTCAAACTTTAGATCTGACACCATTACTGTATAGTAATTTCATTGGTTGTAAATTTGCGAAAATTATTCTTTGACCAATCAGCAACACCTTTTTTATTGATCGGAAAGTAAGGTGGAAACACTTAACACAGGGTCAGCCGTCAGTGTCAAACTCACGTCAATGTCAAAGAAAATACGTTTCGTTTCTTCAGCTCTATTCAGGACAAAACATCTTACTAAGAGCTACGTTTTAGTTTAGTGTAAAAAATAAATACCTTTTAAATTAGGGCAGTCTTAAATATCTAGACTTAGGTAGGTGGGTACCTTTTTGTTTTACATCAATTGTTACATCAATTTCATGTGTATTATGTTTGTAAATGCTATAAGACGAATTTTAAAATAAATTCAAGAAATATTATAGATAACTACTTACCTAGATCACTAAAGAAACAATTTTATTTACCTACTATTTATTTCTTTTAATCTTAGATTTTTCTCCAAAAAGCCGTTTCCTATACTTAGCCTTTTCTCAACTATGGGGTCGACTTCCAGTCTAACCACACACAGCTGAAAACCAGTATTTTATATTGAGCGACTGCCTGTTTGACCTTCAACCAAGAACCTAGTACTGGATAACAGAGTAGGCAACCTACCCATTGATAAGGCTGGTTGTCAGACTTTCTAGCTTCTAACAGCCGATAACGGCGACAACAACTACCTACCTATCAAAGATCTACGATTGACAGCCGGGACCAACGACTTTACGTGCTTTCGCAGGCACAGAGGGGTGAAGGGTCTGTCAGACTCTTACTGACTAAAAACCACCCCGGTGTTCCATCTCGTCGTCTCGCAACTCCCGACTGGTGGCGGCCCGCTCAGCCGAAAGACGTCCACTGCTGGACATAGGCCTCCCCAAGGGGGGGGTTTTGCCATAATCGCCAAGCTTGGTAGGTGGATTGGCGATCGCTATATGGTTGTTACAAAGGCACAGAGAACGCTGTTACGACACGCACTGGAAGATAGGATGGTGGTATTCTTTACGTCCGACACCACACGGACACCTTACTCAGGTTGAAGAGAGACAGCTGGTTTTTAGGTTAGTACCTTTACAAGTTAATAATAATAATAATAATAATAATAAAAAATCTTTATTTCTCTAATAATTTTACAACCATTGCATTGTCTAAGAAATATGGCTAAAGCTAATTGGCCCAGCGTGAAAAATCCCTGACTTCTAAAAGTCAGTGTACCATGGAACTTATAAGTGTGTGTTAAACATACTTCCAGTAACATGAACAGGGTGATTTGTGTGGAAAGTAGGTGAATAAGTACTTACCATGTCATAAGATGGTAAAACAATAATTTCACAATGGGAACAGGTTGTATGGGGTGAAATCGCACTGTCCTCCGTACTAGTAGACACTGTATTACGGTAGGATAGTTCTCCTCATCCTTGACAACGAATATTAACATTGGCGCAGCGGCATGCGCCTACACATTCACACGTAGCAACACGCATTTCTACAAGTCGCGGCTCATCGTTATTATTATGACGTCTGATGTTTTTTTATCTACCTACAGCAAATTCATTTTTTACTTTTTGTGTTCATTACGCACAGTCATCGAACCATGTACTAGAAAATTCTTTTTAATCAAGTATACACGTATTACCACAGTTTTTCGGGTTTTATTTACATAAAATACGACTCGCAAATGTCTCACAAGCAGACATAAACTGGCGACCGTGACAGGACAGCAAAATCATCAGAAACAATATCTGGAAGTCACTACTCCCCATAGTCAGGAGAACGTGCCTCATCCAGAGTTAAAGCCAGTCAGGATCCGGCGTCTAAGCTACAGCAAGACTTAGTCACGACCACGGCAGGAAACTTCCACAGAGATAAGTGTCCTAATCATACTTTCCTACCCATACCAAATCACACATTTCCAATTCATCATCATTAAATTGCCTCCACAGTGCATCCAAGGTCACAAAAGGCAACTATAATCGTTGTTCATCGAGTAGTAAACATCTTCAACTCATTATTTACATCAAATTAGTTTCTTTCTTTGTTGTAAAATCGACAAGGTTACAAAGGTCATTCATATTACCTATAATTATCCATTGATACATTGCCTAATCACTATATTAAACGATCATTAGTAAACATAATCTCGTTTTATGTAGCAACAATTGTTATTTATTTAGTTAACAAAGTAGTAAAATTATCTAAATAAAACTTTGTAATTTAATTTCAAACAACTTAACTTAACTTAATTAGGCATTGTTGTGTCATTAAACAGCAATCATATATTTCTTAGTAAGTAGTCATTTCACGCTTTTCACCCGTTCTGCCGAAATTTCCAGGATCGGTGAAGGAATGCGACCTGCAGTTCAATCGATCAGCTGTGCGGAACCGGTTTCTTCGCCACAGGTGTCGCCGAGCTGACGGGACTGAGATAAGAACTACTACTACTACTTACTTATTGTAAACAAGTGCAGCTAAGTGGACAAGTTTTTATTGGTTTAGTTGTTAAATTACAAACACAGCAATGACTACTGAGTCTGACAAACATAATAGTATTAAGTATAAGGAGTTAAGTTTGAGGCGTAGTTCGATTAAAGGCCAAATAACAAAGTTTAAAAATTACATATCAACATTAGGCTCAGTGCAACTGTCTAGCATAGAACTTGTCGAGTTATCATTAAAGTTAAGTAAGTTTGAAAGTTTGTCTATTAAGTTTGACGACCTTCAAACTGAAATTGAAGTTTTAAATCATAAAAATTTAGATTCAGAGATTGATGAGCGTGATAGCATCGAGCAAGATATTATTTCATGTATAGCAACAGCAAAGAATTTAATTGAAGATGCGAACAATCAATCTGAGGCGCGTCGTAAGTCTTCAGCGTTCTCATGCCATCACCCTCATAATTCTGATCCTACCGGATTCAAGTTGCCGCGGATTGAGATTTCTAAGTTTAACGGAGCATATTTTCGCTGGCTTGAATTTCGAGATACCTTTCAAGCATTAGTACATAATAACGAACGTATTTCCGATATAAACAAATTTCATTATTTAATATCATATCTCGAAGGAGATGCGGCTCGTATCATTTCGAATCTTGAAATTTCATCGTCAAATTATAAAGAGGCGTGGTCTTTACTATGTGAGCGATACGACAACAAGAAGTTGCTCATTAATTATCATTTGTCAGAACTAATTAACATAAAACCGATTATTAACGAATCCGAACGTTCGTTACGTTTTTTAGCTGATCACGTAACGAAAAACTTACGAGCACTGGCTAACTTAGGGCGACCCACCGATAAGTGGGACGATATAATCATATTTATGATGACAGCCAAATTAGACAGTCAAAGTTTAATGAAGTGGGAAGAATCACAAAACTCATTTAATTCAGTTGATGATCTGCCAACCTTAGCTCAGTTTCATAGGTTCTTAACAGACCGCGCTGGTGTTTTGGAAGCAATGAATCGTAGTAAATCTGACAATGTCAATAAACCGCCACGTCCTAGCCAGAGTTCTCATAATCAACAATCACAGTCAAACAATAAACAACATAATTTTAATTCTAATAATAAAAACAATAGACCTCCTCATGTTAAATCTTTTATTACCAATCAACAGAATCAGAAAATAATTGATTGCGTCATTTGTAGTGAGTCACACAGAATTTACTCATGTCCTACATTTAAAAACAAAACTGTTAATGAAAGATTAGCTGATGTTCAGAAATATAATCTGTGTCCTAATTGTTTAAGACAGGGTCATCAAGTGGCTGACTGTCCATTAGGACCTTGTATTTTTAAAGAATGCAAGGAGCGCCACAATTCCCTTCTGCATCAATCTCATGCGTCTTCCACGAACTCTGCTGAAGTATTGTCAACTTTCTCAGAGCCATACACATATCATGTATTTTTATCAACCGTCGTCATTGAAGTGTCGAACCCGTTGACTAATACCACGGAGAAGGTACGTGCTCTCTTAGACTGCGGCAGTCAATCTTCACTCATGACGAAAAACCTGAAACATAAATTACAATTAGACACAAATCAAACAAAGGAAATAAATATAATAGGCATAGGCAATAACCTATGTCATAAGGTTACAGAATCCTGCAAAATTACACTCAATTCGATGAACAATCCATACAGCGTTACCTTATCCTGTTTAGTGCTTGATGAGCTGACAGGAGACCTACCTAAGGTACCTATAAACATGAAACACATTACATTACCCGACTACATAAAGTTGGCCGACCCTAGCTTTAACGTACCAGCAAAGGCAGACGTTATTCTTGGGGCGGATATATTTTGGGATGTTGTAGGTACAGAACAATATTCTCTGGGTCCCAAGAACCCAAAATTAATAAACTCAAAATTTGGCTGGCTCGTAGCTGGTCCCATGCTTTCTAGTTATTCAAAATACATGCAATGCAATCATATAAGCATTTCAAATCAATCATATTATCAATCAGATTCAATTACAAATATTGATCAGAAGTTAACTAAGTTTTGGGAAGTCGAAGAACTTCCCCAAAAAACTACTTTGACCCCAATTGAGAGGTTGTGTGAAGAACATTTCCTCGCTAACACCACACGATTAAGTTCAGGTAGGTTTTGCGTCAAGTTACCATTGCTTGACAGTCCTAATACTCTTGGTGATTCATACAATTTAGCCAAAAAACGGCTACTTAATTTAGAAAAACGATTTCGTAAAAATCCAGAACTCAAAAGACAGTACACAGAATTTATTAATGAATACGCCGAATTAGGTCATTTGTCAGAATCACACATAGCAAAACCTACTGCAAATTATTTCCTGTGTCATCACGCAGTATTCAAAGAGGAAAGCGAATCCACCAAAATCCGAGTAGTGTTTGACGGCTCGGCCCCCACTTCTTCTGGCCGCTCGCTCAATGATATTCTCATGGTAGGCCCTAACAAGCAAGACTCTCTTTTCTCCATCTTGATCAGGGCTAGACAGTACAAATTTTTACTCACTGCTGACGTTGAAAAAATGTTCCGCCAGGTGGCGTGTCATAGTGACGACCAAAATCTACAACTGATCTTATGGAGAGAAGAGGAGTCGCAGCCAATCAAAACTTACAAATTAAATACCGTCACTTACGGCACTGCAAGTGCGAGTTATTTAAGTACGCGGTGCCTATGGCAGGCCGGAGAGGAATGTGGGGACGAGTTCATAAAGTCTATTATCCAAAACGACTTTTACGTGGACGATCTTATCACTGGGTCAAATAACGCAGATGAATTGCGCCGCGTAAAAGACTTAGTATCAAATACGTTAAGTTCAGCATGTTTTCCATTACGGAAATATAAAAGCAACTTATCAAATATTTTACAAGACAACATTGATTTTCAAAAGAACAAGTTAATAACCAGTGAATCGTCGAGCACTCTCGGATTGGGATGGAATCCTTCCAACGATCAATTACACTTTCCAATCAAACCTATGACAGTTGATGGAAAGTTAACAAAACGAATCATAATGTCAAATTCGTTAAAAATATTTGATCCACTAGGGTTATTAAGTCCGTGCATAATCAAGCCCAAAATTATGCTACAAAGGTTGTGGCTCCTCCGAGTTGATTGGGACGAGCCTGTTCCCCAGGATATTCATGAATCTTGGGACGAGTTTGCAAATAATCTTCATCATTTAGCTGGTTTACAAATACCTAGAAACGTTATTTGTGACGCTGCAAAGATTATCGAAATTCATTCTTTCAGTGATGCATCGCAGAGCGCCTACGGTGCTTGTATCTATGTTAAATCAATAAATCAAAATGATGATGTTAGTATTAAATTGTTATGTTCAAAGTCCAAAGTTTCACCTTTAAAACCTATGACGATTCCTCGTTTGGAACTCTGCGCCGCCTTGCTTGCTGCGAGATTGACCAAAGCAGTTTGTGATGCCATAAAATACGTACCTTCTCGCGTAGTCCATTGGTGTGACAGCAGCGTAGTCCTTGCCTGGATTCACAGCGTACCTAGAAATTTAAAAACATTTGTAGCAAATCGCATAGGTGAAATCATTGAATTAACTCAACCATCTTCATGGCGATACGTACCTACTGCAGAAAACCCAGCTGACCATATTTCTAAGGGTATTAATCCAAATCAGCTGCCGAAGTTAAATCTGTGGTGGTACGGCCCACAGTTTTTATGTAAAGATGAATCAGATTGGCCTCTCTTACATTCTAATATAATAAATAAAGAAAACTTACCTGACGTTAAAACCAATTTGTGCACTACTATTGTTGAACCATTAATTAATTTTGCAACTTACAGTTCATTTACTAAGCTCCAACGAGTGATTGCTTACGTTAAAAGATTTATTTATAATATTCAAAATCCTAATTTTAAACACACTGACCTTTTAACTGCCGATGAGTTAAATCAGTCTTTCAATAGCCTCTGTTTCATGGCTCAACAACAATCATTTCCAATCGAGTATAAACTTTTAAAACAAAACAAGACGTTACACAGTAAATCCAGAATTTTATCACTATCACCGTTTATTGACAACAATAATTTAATTAGAGTTGGTGGCAGAATTCAAGCTTCTGATTTTCCATATGAGAAGAAGCATCAAATACTTCTTGACTCATCTCACCTTCTAACTTAATTATTTTTTCATCGCGAACACATCCGTCAGATGCACGCCGGGCCACAACTCTTGTTAGCCACAGTTCGAGAAACAATTTGGCCTATCAACGGTCGTCATCTGGCTCGTCGCATAGTACACAATTGTGTAACATGCAGGCGCTTTCAAGGCAAGACCCTACAGCCTAAAATGGGAAATCTTCCTGCACAACGCGTTACCGTCGGTTTGCCATTCGTTTCAGTTGGTCTAGATTTTGCTGGACCCTTTTTTATTATTAACCGACGTGGACGAGGAGCAAGACTGACGAAATGCTATTTGTGTTTATTTATTTGCATGCGCTACAAATGCGTACATTTAGAAGCAGTAAGCGGCCTATCTAAGGACGACTTCCTTATGACGTTAAGACGTTTTATTGCACGCCGCGGCAAGCCGGCGGAAATATTCTCCGACAACGGTCGGAATTTTGTCGCAGCGGCTAAAGAATTAGGATCATTTTTAAAAACTAATAAACACTTGCTTACTGACTTTGCTGCACAAGAAGGTATTCAGTTCAATTTCATTCCCGCTTACTCCCCTCATTTCGGCGGCATTTGGGAATCAGGCATCAAATCCGCGAAACATCACGTTAAACGCGTTATTGGCAATCTTCACTTGACCTTTGAAGAATTGCAGACTTTATTTGCACAAGTGGAGGCAATATTAAACAGCCGTCCCTTGTGTCCCATGTCCTCCAATCCTAACGATTTCCTTTCCCTCTCCCCAGGACACTTTCTCATCGGGAGAGCGCTGACAACGTTCCCATCTCCTATAATTGAAGATGTTGATCCAAACAAGCTGAAGCGATATCAACGACTGGAGCAAATCAGGCAGCATTTTTGGCGTCGTTGGCAAGGCGAATACATCAACGAACTACAGAGACGACAGAAATGGATGAAGGACACTCCGCAGCTCAAAGTGGATGACCTTGTTTTAATTAAAGAAGAAAATCTGCCACCTTTGTGTTGGCGGCTCGGAAGAGTGACAAAATTGTTTCCGGGACCTGATGGCGTTGTACGAGTGGCAGATGTAAAAACGGCAACAAATTGCATTCGACGAGCTTTGGTTCGTTTGTGCCCTCTTCCCATTCAAGATGAAGAGCCAAACATGTTTACGTACATAATCCAACCACTCATTTGCACTATACAAGCTTACATTTTGATCGTTTTAATCCCTTGGACGGGTGGGTTAACTAACAAAATATTATTCAGCGAAAGCTTGCACTGCATTGTATCTCTTAAAATAAAAAAAATAGCAAGTGATAACGTAATATTTGCAAAATGCATGAAACCGATAGTAGTTCCGCGAGTTAGTTACCTACGCGTACGCCGCGTCGACGTCGGTGCCTACCTAACTACCTACACTCCGCCCGATCGACTTTAGGTTATTGACTCGCTCAGCTGATCATGTTCACGTAAACAAATTTAATGATTCCAAATTTTCCTTCATACTTTTACGAGCTTAGGACCGTCATAATTGCTTTGTGCCTAGGCTTCGAGACATACCTAATAAAATTATAAAAATATGCTAAAGCGGTACATGTAAAATAAGTCTTTACAGGCCTGCTAGTTATGGCGTATTTAACAATGTGGAATCATTTACAATGATTTTAAAAAGGAAAAAGTTCTAATTACATGATTTAAAAAAGTTCTGTTACATACCTAAATCACCTTTGATTTATTTAACTTTCAAGGACACTTCGCAATACATAATAATTGTTCATAAAAATGTGTAGGTAATCAAAATTATTTAAAACGATTAAAAAAAGAGTTCTGTTACAAACTAATAATTCATAAATTCTGAATCATCACTAAAGGGTTACACTTCACGATAGCGTAATAATTGTTCGCTGTACAGACGACGAGCCGCTTGCGCATCAAAACCCGCGATCGCGTAGAATTACACCATAGCAACTCCAGGTTGGAGTACGCGTAATTATTACGAGACGCCATTACGTTCGCGCAACAAGGATATTTTTTAACAACGGCACACCGATGACGTCTTAGAGAAACTGAATTGTTTACATGACGTGGTCCTGCGCTGCCCTTAGCGCGCGGGGTGCGCGGGGCGCGCGCTTTTTGCATTGCCAATCAAATGGGGTTTGGGGGCGGGGTTTGGTCTAGGATTGGCTAATTTTTGTGAGTCCACGTTGACTGCGCTTACGCGACATTGTTGTTAGTATCGAATGGTGCCTACTAATGGCCCGCCTTATTTTTACACGCATGCGAGAATGAATTCGAGTTTACAAAAAAAAAGTATATTATTTTTTAATTTTATCTTTACAAATCAATAGTGTTTCATGCACCAGATCGACCCTCCACGGGATTAAAACGATCAAAAAGTAACCGTGTATACACAATAATTGCAAGCACTTGTACTCATTATCGTAATATTGGATCACAAATGTAAAAGAGAATGGCGGTGCTTCAATTTAGATAAAATCAGTGAATCAATGTTCAATGTGGGTACATGAAAAATGTTTGACAGTATATGCAAAATTCTCAGAACAATAAAAAAATTGTGCAGGCTTACCTTAATACACAACTGTATCTTATTGGCTATGTTAGGTATACATTAAAATAAAGATAAGACAAACGTGTAAAGAAAAATAAAAATAAATTGTGATTCCCAGTATCCAACCATCTGTAATGTTATTATGATGTGACGTAAAAGTGTTGTGTTTAGTGCGTGAATTTATGTGTTGAGTGTTGAAAAGGTTTGAATGTAAAAAAACATATAGGTATATGTATATATATGAATAATATTAATAATAATATCATGTTTATTAGCATAAAATTATATTATATTAATTTTATGCGATAATATTGCTTTTTGCTAAAAATATAATACTAATTATGTGTTTTTATGATTGAGTGAGTAAAATATTTTCCGTATCTTCGTAATTGAATTGTTTCAAGAATTTGTCAATTCCAATTTTACATGAGTAGCGAGTGCAGTTTCTGAGAGTAATGAGTTTGGAAATTTTGTTGTACATATGTGGACCAAGAAAGTTTAGAAATTTGTGGGCAAATGATGTATAATAGTGGGGAACTGTATAAACTAAATCTTTTCTGCGCCTCTCAATACTATAGTCTGGAGTATTTTTGTGTTGAGTTAATATTGTGTGTTTAATAAAAAGCTGCCTTACTGTTAGTACCGATAATTCGGAGTATAGCAGGTCAGTCGGAAATTTATATCTCTTGAAGCTCATTACTTTCAGTACCGCTCGCTGCGCTCGCTCAACACTAATCAAAGTGGATTTCGCAGCTCCTCCCCACACGGTTATAGCATATGTTAATATGGACTGGCATAAGGCTGAATATACTGACAATAATAGTTTAAGAGGACAAAAGTGGCGAATATTTTTAAATATATAAATTATTTTCCTAATTCTTGAGGTCAAATTTGCAATATGTTCTTTCCAGTTCAAGTGTTGGTCAATAATTACACCGAGATATTTAATTGAGGTAGTCTTTGTGAGTCTGGGACAGGAACAGTTGACAGGCGTTGAACATGTATGCACCTTAATGTCTATTGAATTACTAGGGGGTTGACTATTATTTTGGATACTAAAGGCAATATATTTTGTTTTAAGTACGTTAAGCGTAAGAAGATTTGAGTTAAGCCAATTTGACACTAGTTTAAAAGCTTCATTTGCTAGAACGTTAACCTCTTTCCACGTTTTAGCGCTAACCAAAAGGACTGTGTCGTCAGCATAAGTTATAATTTGACCCTGTCTAATTTTTAAATTACATAATTCATTAATATAAATGAGGAAGAGCGTTGGACCCAAGATACTCCCTTGTGGCACGCCAAATGTGATTTCCTCTGGTCCACTCATGTAGTCGTTGATTCTAACATGTTGAGTTCTATTTGACATATAATCTGTGAAAAGTTTGAGTGTTATGCCCCGAATTCCCATATTTTCTAGTTTTGCAAGAAGAGACTCAACAGATACTGTGTCAAAGGCTTTCGCCAAGTCCAGAAATATACCAATACAGGTTTCCCTTACATCTAATTTATCCACAATGAAGGAAGTTAATTTAACAATTGCTTCATCAGTAGATTTGTTACGTCTAAAACCGAACTGGCAGTTAGAAAGAAGATTTTTTGATTCCAGATAATTTGTGAGTCTCTTGTTTATTACCTTTTCAAGAACCTTAGATAGTGACGGTAAAATCGATATAGGTCTATAATTTGAGATACAGTCCTTTTCCCCAGCCTTATGGATAGGAATGATTATTGATCTCTTGAGTGCATCAGGGAATATGCCTTTAACAAAACACAAATTACAGATCATAGTTATAGGTGGTGCTAAAATATGTACTCCTAATTTTAGGAGCGACGTAGAAATACCGTCCCAACCACTAGACTTAGATTGTTTAAGATTAAGTATAACATTTGTGATTTCATTAACATCCGTTGGTAAAAGAACAAAAGAATCAGCAATAGTTTCCAAACGGTTAGAAGTAACTTTTTTGTATTTAGGCTTCCCTAATATGTCGTTGGCCAGTTGACGACCCACATTAGCAAAGTAACTATTTACGTAATCTGTTGAGGCTAGTGGTTCAGATTTTAAATGCAAAAGTTCCTCGCTGTCATCAACAGTCATATCCATATTACAAACATCTTTAATAAGGGACCACTGCTTTTTCAAATTATTCTTGTGAGTGTTAATTTCTGATCTTAAATAATTGTTTTTTAATTTTTTTATAAGATTGTTGCAAGTGTTACGGTAGCGCCTGTAAGTTAATTTTAAAATATTATTTTCTGGGTCATTACGAGACCTTTGATGCAATCTGTCCCTATTTCTCATACAGCGACATAGACCTAACGTAATCCATGGTTTAAGTACACGTTTTCTTCGAGTTATTAGATGTAGAGTAGTGTGTTGTTTGATTGAGTCGGTTATTATTGATAGAAAAGTACAGGTCATTGTATTAGGGTCATCAGTTGAAAGTTTGGTAGACCAATCAATTTGTTTCAAGTCATTGATGACCGCACTGTAATTTATTTTTTTGTATGTTTTTGACTTTTTAGAAACTTTTTGCGAGCCTTTGCTTAAAGACGTCATAACGCACGAGTGGTCAGTAATTGAGGAGTCACATACTACAGTAGTAGAAAAGTTTACAGATTTAATAAAACAATGGTCAAGACAATTTTTCTCTCTTGTTGCAAGATTATGCGAGGCCAATAATCCGTGAGATGCAAGCAAATCCATGTACTGATTTGAGTTAACGTTGGTGCTGTCTAATATATTAATGTTTATGTCTCCTATGAGGACAATATTTTTGTATGCCTTTAAAGAGTTTAGAACATTGTCCAAAGAAGACAAAAAGTTGTTGAGACTGTGGTAACCAGGGGATCTATATATTGAAATAATTGCCAGTTCCTTTTTTACAGTAGTTATTAGACAATTCATCTCATTACTATCACCGGTAGGTTCCGTTATGATAGGTTTAAGATTTTCATTATAGTAAATCGCTATACCATCATTTTGATTCTTTATTTTGGACGTCGTTTATGTCGCAAATACTCGATACGGAAGAGTGGTGATCTTAGACAGCCAGCATTCAGTCAATATTATAAAATCAAACTGTATGTCGAGACGATTTAGCAATATTTGAAACTCATCGAAATTGTGGTTTAGACTTCTTATATTTTGGGTTAATATTTTGTAAGTGTTAGATTTGTCGAGTATGATTTTGCAGTCCTCCGGAAAATTTGCATTTATTGCCCTACCAACCGTTACAGAATTTTCAATTTCTTTTGATATAGATAATATGTCATCCATATTGTTTTAGTAACAAATAAAAATTAAGAATATTGGGTTGGTTGGTAGCGTCACGCAAAAAATCCGGATCATTGCATTTATATTCGACAAGTATTTTGGAGAAGTTTAGTGATAGTTGTAAATGTGTTGCTGTGTTTGTGAGATTGGTAGGTGGGTTTGTGTTTGGTGTGAAAGTAAGGTATGAGTAGTCTAAATTTGTATGCGTACAGATGGGTAAGAACACTGGAAATAACAAATGTATGAAACCTAAACTAACTAAATGAGAACAAGAATATGTTTTACATGTAAAATAATTACACCGGAAAAACAAAAATATTATTAATAAGAAGGTGGTTACTAGTCATATTTCCATGGTTCTAGAGTTCATATTATCTATTATACCTTGGATTTGTTCCTCTGACTTGATCAAAATGGTTGGTTGACCTTCACTTTTCTTAACAAATATTCTACCATTTGACACCCAGCAGAACTTGTAGTTATGGTTCTTTTTAAATTCTCTTGAAAGAAAAAACAGTTTCCTAGCAGTGGGTGTCAAAGATTCCGAGATATAGATAGGTTTTTTGTCTCCAGCTATTTGTAAAACCTTAGTATTAAATTTGTCGTTTCCATTGTTCTTATTATAAGATTTTATAGCGGTTAATGTTGCTGACCGTTTTTGTATGGATTGGTATTCGACAATTACAAGTGAGTTTTGGCCTGATTTTCGTCGATACACCTGTCGAATCTGATCTGGTAGAATAGGAATAGCCAAAGTGTCATGCAACTTTGTAACAACTTCCACTAGATTTTCATTTTCAGTAGCTGGTAGATTTCTAATTTCAATGACACTTTCTAGCTGTTTCCTTTGCAAAACTTCCAATTGTTCTTCAAGGTAACCAATTTTATTATGTGCAGCTTGGTTTTCTAGCATCATGCCTTCGTATTTATGCCTCAATTCTTTATAAGCAGCCGTGGTCTCCTCAAAAGTTTTCCGTAGCAGCAAGTTTGACTTATTACACTCTTCGTTTTTATTGGTTAAGTCTTTGATAGACTCATTTAAATGCGAAAACTTCACTTCTTGATCTTTTTTCAGACTTTCAAACATTTTTTGAATATCGGAGCGCAGTTGGGAGATGTCCTCAGAGTCTGGGTTAGCTTTTCGTTTCCTTGATGAAACAAATTCCAATTCATCTGTACGTGAAAGTTCTGGTTGAGATCCGAAAATTTCCTTTGGAGGTGACCGCAACATAGCTTCTCGAAATTTTGCGTATACTATAATAACGAAGTCGAGAAGTGACGCGTAGTGATTTTGCGTTTTAGATCACTTTTAACTTAATTTACTCCAATATAAGGTTGCTAATTATATAAATAAAACAAAAATATTTAATTTAAAGAACAAATGAGCGAGAGATACGTCTTGTTACGTTGCGTGCCGAGGGCGACAAGTAGTTATGTTTTACGCTTTTAAAGTTTTGTCCGTTAAAGTGTCTGGCCGAAGTTATGGTCTACACTAATATAGCGACTGGCAATAATATAGGTACCTATGCTGGTTTTCAACAAGACGGCCTGTAAAATAATATGTGTGTTTGAAAACCAGCCGTCAAGTGATACCTACAGTACCATACAGACATGTATACAGACAAATGTGGAGGGAGACTTTGTTTTATACCTAACTAGCGACCGACCCGGCTTCGCATGGGCCTATAGCCTTCCTTGATAAATGGACTATCCAACACAAAAAGAATTTTTCAGTTTGAACCAGTAGATCCTGAGATTAGCGCGTTCAAAGTCAAAGTCAAAGTCAAATCATTTATTTCAATTAGACCATTAAAAGACACTTTTGAACGTCATATTGTAAAATTTGAATTTAGTTGTCCATTCCAAATGGTAGTTTCGTATGGAGAAGAATGGGCAAGAAACTCCATACATACTCTTTAAAAAAAAGGGTGTTGACAATATTTTCATGTACAAGAATGATTATGTTATGTGAATACGATGTATCTTGTATAAAATCACTATACATATTATGGTATGCACAAAGTATCACAAGTTAAGAAATGACAGCTAAGTTATGTACATAGACACACAGTGTTCACATATTTACAATTAATAATACAGTAGACGACTACTAATTCTTCTATTCCAACAAACAATGAATAGTGTGTGAGCCAGAGTAATCTATTAAGTACAATAAAGAATAGTATGTATATTATATGTAGTATTAGATTTAGTCATTTGAATTAGCAATCAATTGATTTTGTCTATACTAAATTATGTCCTATGGAGCCGGACCAGCCTGTTCCCAAGCATTCTTATCTTGGATATAATCCTCTAACTTATAGTATGCCTGTTTACAAAGTCTACCTTTAATGTATCTTTTAAATTTTGTTTCATTTAGTTTTAATATATCACAAGGTATTTTATTGTAACATTTAACAGAGTACCCCATAAAAGATGTGCACGTACTTTAGATAATCTAAAAAATGGTTGAGCTATTTTATCTTTATTTCTAGTATTAAAAGCGTTTCTAGTATTATTAGCGTTCAACCGAACAAACAAACTCTTCATCTTTATAATATTAGTATAGATATTATAGATACTAGTTGCTGCCCACGACTTCGTTCCCGTGTTTACTTGCGAGAGCCATTAGACTTCCTTAATCCGGCCCTGTCGCCTATCGGCAAAATCCGTTCCAACAGGACGTCTGCTAAGCTAACTACCTATAAATTACCTCCCTGCCAAATTCATCTTTATACGTCAAGTGGTTTTCGATATTTCGTGATGAGTGAGTGAGTCAAGTGAGTGATCTTTCGCTTTTATATTATACTAGCTTTTGCCCGCGACTTTGTCCGCGTGGATGTCGGATATCGCGGATGTAGATGAAGTCGGGGATTAAAATGTAGCCTGGACATAGGCTACATTTTTTTCCCCAGGGTTCATGCTATTTCCATACCAAATTTCATCAAAATCGGTTCAGCCGTTTCATCGTGAAAGCGTAACAGACAGAGTTACTTTCGCATTTATAATATTAGTATGGAAGTATGGATTTAGAAGACAGATATGTAGCGACTAGCGACCCGGCCTTAACCTTCCGCGATACATGGACTATCAAGCACAAAAAGATTTTGTCAATTCGAATCAGGAGATCCCGAGATTAGCGCGTTCAACCAAACAAACAAACTCTTCAGCTTTATAATAGGTACTAGTATAGATATGCCCACACAATATCAGCTACGCTAAAATAATAGAGTTCTGGCGACACCATATCACCATTAGGATAAATACGTCAATCATCAATCGTCGCAAAATTACTTACCTTCAAAATGATTGTAAAAAAGAATGGGGATTCATTATTTTTTGCGATTCAGGTCTAATATAACTTACCGCAAAAAAAAGGTGCATGCAAATTTTCAGCGATTACGTAGAATTTTCTATCTTTTTAAAATTATAGGTTTGTTGTAAAACTCTGTCATCAAATTATAGACAGTGGATATTTATTTTGCAAAATTATCTATGGTTCAGCGCCATTAAATTTTGCAAGTGTCATTAGTTGTCACGTGTAGTTAAAACGTGATGTTTTAGAGTTCCTTGTTCCAAAGATTACCTGACCTAGATTTGGGCCCGTAGATATTCATTGTTATCTAGATTCGGAAATAAGACTACAACATCACTATCACTATCGATACTTCTATACTAATATTATAAAGAGGAAAGATTTGTATTTTTGTATGTTTGTAACGAATAAACTCAAAAACTACTAGTCCGACTTCAAAAATTCTTTCACCTATTGAAAGCTACATTATCCTTGAGCAACATAGGCTATATTGTATTTAAAAAAAATGGAGGGTTAACAAATTCACGCGGGCAAAGGTCGCAGGCAAAGTGCTAGTATATTATGCTACCACTTCACATGACGTATTTGTGCAAATATTCGCCTTACTTGGATAATACAAAATAGACTTTATTTCAATAAACATAGGGTACACTTTGTATTATCCAAGTAAGGCGAATATTTGCGCAAATACGCCATGTGAAGTGCCGGTATAAAACAAAGTCCCCCGCCGGCCGGCGTCGGTCTGTCTATCTGGTCGTGATAAACTCAAAAACTACTGAACCGCTTTTCATGCGGTGTTCACCAATAGTCAAAGTGATTCTTGAGGAAAGTTTTGGTGTATAATTGGTTGCATTATGACGATAATACCCGAGCGAAGCTGGGGCGGGTCGCTAGTTTATTTTAACACTAGCTGATGCCCGCGGCTTGGCCCGCTTGACAAATTATATAGGTACCTACTAAAATCTTCCTCTTGAATCACTCTATTTAAAAAAAACCCGCATCAAAATCCGTTGTGTAATAATTTTAGGGTAAAGACACACAGAGACAGAGAAGACACGCACACAAGCATTGATCACCACACTCGCTCAACGCAGATTGGCGATTTCAGACTTAGATAGGGGCTATTAAACGACTTTTACAGATTTTAAACTGACAATCACGTCAAAATGTGCAGTGTAAATGATTTGAAAAAAATATATGTTAAACTAGAACATTCTCTTAATCATTTAGTGTGTAAATATTTTTTATTATATTCATATTAAATAGTTTAACTTGGAGAGTTTTGGCCGCAGCGCATACGATTCTCTGCGTCCCAAACTTTCAAAGTTTAGTCGAAAAAATTAAATAACAGTAGTTTTTTTTAACTTAAAAAAAGGCGTATACTAAAAGATAGATAATAAAATTGTCTGTAAGATGGTGTCAGTTTCATTTAATTATGCCTGGTAGATTTTGTGTGATTGTCATGTTCTGTCCGCGTCAGACACAACTTCACGATTTAATTAAACTATTTAATATGAATATAATTAAAAATATTCACTTACTAAATGATTAAGAGAATGTTCTAGTTTAACATATATTTTTTTCAAATCATTTACACTGCACATTTTGACGTGATTGTCAGTTTAAAATCTGTAAAAGTCGTTAAATAGCCCCTTAAGTCTAGTTTTTACAGGGCCAGTAGCTGGCGGACAGTGAAAGACAGTATTATGAATCCGTGAAAACAAAGTTGACTCCTTGACAATTCTTGCCGATTCATGCGTCATGTTCGTGAACGGACGCCGTCGGTTGGGACTGGTCATCTCTTAGCTGCCTCGGTTATTTTAAATTTTGGTTTGAATTGTTATTATAACTATATTTTTCTCTAGACCTCTTTTAACATGCAAGACGGCCTTAGATTCAACATGAATGATGTAACCTAAATTTGTAAAATTTTACTGATTTTAAAAGAGTGTTCATGGAGTTTCTTGCTCGTTCTTCTCCATAGAAACCTACTGTTTGGAACGAGCAACTAGCTTCAACTTTCTGACTGACTGACTCTAACAATTCAAAAGTACCTGTAGGTAAATGGTTTAATTGAAATAAATGATTTTGAGTTTGAGTTTGAGTTTGAATTCAAAACTGATTGTAAATGGTTTAATTGAAATAAATGCTTTGACTTTGACTTTGAGTTAGTACTGACAGGTCAGTTGTTGTCGGTCAGCTACTTCATTTTTTTTTTGTTTCTACTGTCCACTGACCTTCCTCCACTCCCAAATTGGCAGAGTGTCATTCTAATTATGTTTTTGAATTGCTTTTCATCATGAGTGCGCAGTTCTCTCATGATCACAGAAGTTGCTCCAATTTTTTTTCCTCCATAACCAACACCTTGTCCATATTTTTTATTTTTTCTCTTCTGGCTTTTGAGAATTTCCATCAAATGTTCACCAATGTAATGCCAATTATTTATTGGCAATACTATTGTATATATTTTTTTTTATTATATCGAACTGATCTGCCATTTTGCTGGCCTCGTGAAAACGTAATGGGTCAGAAAGAACAGGGCCTCAAGTCTGCTATTACAATAGTGTCAGAATGGTCTATCATTGATTTCATAATTGTTTATTTTGACAAGTTTGGTAATCTACTAATTGAATGGCGTCATTATGACTTTCCAATGGTCAACCACTGACATGCCATTGAAAGAAATGATATAGAATGTTAATCTCGAACAAAATGACAACTTTTATTACTGACTTAGGCGGTAATCTGCTAACATTTTGACAGTTCCTTTGATCAGTGACCTACCATTAGAACGTCATTATGCAGTCATTGTTTTTAAATTCGACCGACCAATGATCGACCATCATGAATTTAGCAGATTACGAAGGAACTTTTAGCAAAATGATAATGGGATCGTGTTGGAATGACGAAATTATAAAAATAGCAGACTTTGCCCCTGGTTTTCTCACGATGTTGTCGTAATAGTATAACTATCGTTATTTTTCGGCTTTTGTCTAATACTATTTTAAATGGATATAAGATTAATTTACTAGGTTTGTCCTTGGCAATTACAGTAATACCTAGGTTTAAAATAAAGTACATTTCCTTACTAATGTGATAATTACTTATTATCAAAATAAACATTGCACCATTGATGTAATAAGTAGGTACTCCCTAGGTTGGTTGGTTGGTAAGTTAAAAAATACTCTTTGCAATCATTTCTTTGAGAACCTAAAATAGTCAACGGTTTCAATAGTCCAGTTTATTCTGTCTACTACCTATATAATTATATCTTTGTATACCTACTTTTTATATCTGTGAAAACTTGTAATTGGCCTTCATAATGTTATTTACAATCGAACTATTGTGCATGATCAGCTGTAAGTTTTCCTAAAATTACAAAAATAAAATAAATAAATAATAAATAAATACATACATAAATAAATATATCTTGGATTAGGTACCTACATACCTATGTACTTACTATGCATAATGCTGATCGAATAACCTATGTCACTCCACAGAACATCTGACAGTGAAAGTTCCGTCAAAATCGGACCAGCCGTTTTGGAGATTAGCCGGAACAAACAGAAAGACAGACAAAAATTATAATTAATGTTTTTGGTATTAGCACCGTGCAAACATTCATAATATTAAGTAACAAGTCATAACAAACAGACATTTCAATTTGATTTATTGACGTGCTAACGTCTTATAAATCGATGAACACCGGCTGCACGCACGAAAATGTGTCACGTTCTGCCTGAGCCTGAGCGTGCAAGCGAGAGCACAAGCGATAGAGAATCATAATCGGCCCAAGCAATAAGCTCCGCCCACCTCGACGAAGGCTATTATTTGCTTATGTTATATTATGTTGGACATTATGTTTCTTTATGACCTTATCCCGTAAAACTATGCCAGTTATTGCGCCCGCGTGAATTTTGTCACGGATCCCTATTTTTAACCGACTTCAAAAAGGAGGAGGTTATCAATTCGAATGTTTATATATTTTTTTATGTATGTTCGGGCATAACTCTGTCATATATATACGGATTTGCAAAATTTTTTTTGTTCGAAAGGGCTTTATTCCGACATGGTCCCATATAAATTTTATCAAAATTGATACAACCCTTTTTGAGAAAATCAACAAATTCCCAAAAAAATACTTAGACGACGTTTTAGTTTCTTCAATGTTTTCGGATTTACAATCTCTTTTAAGAGCGCCCATCCCTATCGAACGAACTTCAACGCGAGCATGATTGATTTTTTTTTTGTTTCAACTAACGCAAAGCTCGAAATCAACCGAGTAAGTGAGAACGCGATAACATCAGGAAATAGGCCATACGTGTTTTTGAAAATGCCTTACAAGTTTTTGGTAAAAATGTTCGTAATTTAGAATCTCCATTACATGTGCAAGGTTTCTATAAAGCTGTTTTTTTAGTTTTTCAATGTATGAGTGCATTATGACCGGCCAAAGTTCAGATAAAATTGTGCAAAAAAGGTGATTTTCGGACGTGTTTACTGAATTTGTTTCTCAAAAAAGTTTATTTTTGGCTTCATACAAACCTAGATTTAAACCACAAGATACCTGTGTGTTATAATTATTTGGAAAATAATTTGTTATAACGCCGTAATCGCGTACGAGCGTTTGTATGGGAAATATGACGGGTTGGGCGCTCTTAAGTGTGCTGCCGTTTCTTAATGGATTTGGATGTTAAGGCAACACTAAAAAGTGAAAAATAAAAAGTTTTTTCAAAAAAAAGAAAACCGCCTTCAAAAACTAAGAAGTGATAAATAACTTTAGCACAGAACACACATTACTTTACTTTCGGAAGTCGGTGGCAATACAAAACAACAAACACAAACCCACCGCCACCGACTTCCGAAAGTTAAGTAATGTGTGTTCTGTGCTAATGCTAAAGTTATTTATCACTTCTTAGTTTTTGAAGGCGGTTTTCTTTTTTTTGAAAAAACTTTTTCTTTGGTAATATAATATAGCCTATAGCTCTCGTTAACGTAGAGTTCATATTGGTGACAGAAATTTTGAAATCGGATGAGCAGTTCCGGATATAACCTTCTATATCCGAACTCCACCTCTTCATAATATATGTAACTAGTATACAAAATAAACATTTTACATCATAATATTTCCCCGAAGTGTGCCTTCGGCGAAATATTATTTTTACGCGAACTTGACCTAAATGAGGTTTTAAGGAAAAGTCGTAAACTTTGGGTTTTTTTTTATGTGAGATTTCTCATTTGATACTTTTATCATGGTTTTACTGCTATTGTAAGTAATATGGAATGTAAAACTACATAACATTATATTATTATTATTCCAGATCAACTGGAGCTTGAGGATGGAGAAGTTGGAGGCGCGCCATAACAGCAATTTCAAGTCGTTCGTGGTGCGCCATCCTACTCAACATTTGGTGACCTTCTTCAAGGAAGAGTTTTGGCCGAAAGGTGTGCTGAATTGGCGTTTTCGTGGTCAGCTACGCGACTACTCGCAGCGTAACACGACGCTGTCACTTCGTGTGCAGAAGTTTTTAAATCTCTTGATTAAAATACGCATTAACTTATAGTTATTGTTTTAATACGTATATATTTATTGTATTTTATGTGCCTTAGTTGCCTGAAATAAAGGATTAAGGAGAAATATTAATTAATGTCTTGATTGAATTGCGGTCATGGTGGTCAATCTCAGTCTATGGAGCCGTTTTTTAAGTGAGAAGCCGGCCACAGTATTCCCAAACCACTGTAACTTCTGAAAAAGAGAATCAACAGTAAGGACCACCACAAAAGCGCCGATGCATTGAAGCTCGACGAGTCACAGAGAAACCTTACAACTGTCTTAGATCCCGCAACGAAATTAATCAGTAAAGAACAGCAGAGGAGTAAGAAAAATAAATAAAAATAACATAATAAAAGAGACACTGAGTGAGCGTTCAGTGGTTGAACTTATGGATTTTTTTATTTTCCATAACTAGCTGACCTAACAGACGTCCTGTCAATCGATTTTTAAATTGTCTTACCGTATAAACCTTCCCTGGACTTCCACAAATATTTCAAGACCAAAATTAGCGAAATCGGTCCAGCCGTTCTCGAGTTTTAGCGAGACCAACGAACAACGATTCATTTTTATTATATAGACTAGTTGACCCGACAGACGTTGTCCTGTCAATCGATTTTTTTATTTTCTTACCGTATAAACCTTCCCTGGTCTTCCACAAATATTTCAAGACCAAAATTAGCGAAATCGGTCCAGCCGTTCTCGAGTTTTAGCGAGACCAACGAACATCGATTCATTTTTATTATAAGGAAGATAGATGTAAAGAATCGGCTTCAAATTTGAAATAACGAGTTTTGTTTCTTAATTTGGCAAAGCGTAAGCGCAAATCCCAGACGTTTTTTAAAGTTCCGACTTTTAAAGCGTAATAGGTTGCCTGAGTGCCTGGCCATTGACGCAGAGCGAGGCAGCGGAGCGGAGCTGGGGAGGAATGCGGAGCGAAGCGGAGAAATATACGCTTAAGAACACTAATAAATTAGTGATCGATAGCTCCAGAACACGAATTGTCGACGTAGGTCAAAAAGCCGCAAAATTAAAGTGGGCGGACCATATCTGCCGGATAGGTTTACTGTGGGCCCGCATATCGTAAGACTGGAGCCCTGACACAGTCAGGCGGGTCGCGGCAGACCGAGGAGAAGCCCAGTTGCCAAGCATCCGTGGTGCTTGGAAACTGGGCTTCTCCCAGTTGTACCTAAACATGCCTTTGTACCTATTGCTATGGAGTCGCCTCGTGGTAGGCTCGAGTTGGCTAAGGGAAACTATCAATTTGGAGATAAATTAAAGATCGAGGTTAAAACAATAGCATTAGCTTTTAATACGGTTTAGACAGTATTCTTGCTACACTAGATTAGAAAAGAGGCTTAGGGCTCAGACGGTAGATGGGCGTGGCTGTTGAAAACGTGGTCTTCAGTTCGGTGAGGTGAGACACTTAACTCGGTGCTGCTGGCCGATCCAAAGAGGCAGCGCCCATCGCGCGGAGGCTTAAATAGGTTAGCGGGGGCTTCGTCGAGGTAGTGCGGGGTGTGGATTGCAGGAGCCCTGCTACCGCGGCCCGCGTCACAATTTCGTTGCGGAATTCAAGACAGTAGAATCGTTTCTCTGGGACTCTCAATTTAAAAAGACCGAGGAGAAGATTGCGGGACGCCTTGGATGGGTTTCTCATGGAGAAATGGGGGGAACCCATTCCCCCCATTTCTCCATGAGAAACCCATCCAAGAGGCCTTTTCCTAGGAATGGAATAGTAACGGTTAGAAAAAAGAATGTAGAAGGTCTTGTAGGGAACTGATCACTTTTCCGAATTATTTTTGTTCGAATTTCATTTTACCGAAAACTATTTCGTTCTAAATTGATTGATTGATTTTATTGATTTTTCGGTCAATACCTAGTTTGACCGTCGTCTTTTTTGCTATATGCATTATTTGACATATTTTTAGATCATCGAAGTATCATGTGTCATAGGTATTATTTAACCGAACTTTGTTTCGCCGATTTACAAAATAACTTTTTCCTATTAGCCGAAGCCTCTTTTGAACTTTTTTCATTTACCAAATGATTTATTAGGCATATTTTCACCACACCGAAACAATATTTTACAGTATATTATTTGGTCACAAATATATTATAGCCGGTTACTTGGTAGCATTTTCAATATTAAATTAAAATAGTGTCATAAAATGTCATTATGTTGTGTTACAAAAGGAGAAACCCGTTTCTGGGCCTAACCGTTACACGAATCAGATTTGTACCAAAAAACTCTTCTTTTTTTCTTTATTAACTTATTTAAATCTTAGCCTCAATAGCAATGGCCAACTATAGAAAATAAGTTAATTTCTATTTTTTTGTTTCAAACAACTTTTGTAAACAGTTAAAGCTCTTATTTCATTATATATCACTAACTTCACAAACGCTGGCATTAAATCAATAGAGTGTACCCTAAGAATATGATCGATCTAAAGGAAATCGATACTATTTCAAATAATAAAATAATAGTCTATTGTATTAGTATTTTTTTTAGGTATAAAACCATTTCAATATTAATAAAACTAGTATAAAACAATCAATAAATGATTTTTAATGTCATAACATAACCATCTACATCATAAAAAAAAATGAATAATCGATAAAATCGATTGCACCACGGATTGCACTAGTAAACTGCAAATGTCAATGTCATATGTCATATCTGTCAACAATCAATATTGTCACAGAGTACTTTGTTGTCATTCGCTTTTCGTATTTTTGAGGAAGTTAATGTTTTTTCCATATTTCTCGGGATTTTTAATTCGACTTCTGGTCGAATCCGAAATTGATTGCTTTCGGACTGACCCTCGCTTGAACATTGGCACTGTACCCAGCCACTCCTGCTGACCTTTTCTGGACATCACATATCAGTATTTTGCTCTTTTGTGAACATCATGAGCCTATGCCTTGCCTGTGAATTAATTGCAGAATAGCAACGGACCGTTGCAATACAATGGGAAGGCGAAGATTGGAAGAGAAAATGCTTTTTTCAATTGTTCAGGAATGGGTGGCGCCTCAAACGGTAAGAAGGTTCATATCCAATATTCTTGATCATAACATTTTGTACTATGTCATTATTTAATACAGTCAAACTGAATAGTTTGATCACTTGTTGTCTGTTGATAGTTTTATTTTATAAAAGATATTAGTATGTGCAACAAATTCATTTTCTAAGACATGTGACATCACCAATCCAGACTGAACCTGCTTGGTTAATTTAAGGCTTATTATCTCTCTCAGATAGGAGGCCTGTGTCCCTGCAGTGGGAATGTAATAAAGCCTCTTATGTTTACTCAAATGTGCTACTCCGTTGTTTAATAGTCTATAATGATACATGATTGTTTTAGGATAAAGACTATATCGGCCAAGCTTCATGGAATCATGCCAATGCTGTATCTCTTGATGGAAATAGAATAGAAGAGAGGGAGCAAACACCTATAGGACATTAACAAGTGTGTATTCACTGTGGATGTTCTCTTCAGAGAAGAGTTTTTTGCCATCAACTTAGAACTGGTAAAGTGCAAGAACGCAGAATACATGAAGTTATAAGAGAATGGATCCTACCATGCACGGTTAGTATCTTAGCTTTATTCACAGTTTATTAGTAACATTATTTAGTTTAGTTTTAATAACAAGGGTATTAAAAATGTTATTTGGTATGTTAAAACATTTATGAGAATTAGAATGACATTGTGACAATAGTCAAGCTTTTGCATCAGGATTTCTCAATTGTAGGATTTATTTAGATCAGACTTTTACTTTTCAAAGTGGGCAATATCACATCACACATCTATATTAATAATTAATAATATAATAATATGTGGGGACATTTCACACACGGCCTTGGGACACCAAACTAGAGAGACCCTGTACTATGAGTGTCAGACAGCTGATATACATACACAAATACATTTTTTAAATACATACATATATAGATAAACAACACCCAGACACAAGGCAAACACAAGTGCTCATCACACAATTATTTACCTATGGTGTACAGGCACCCTTTAATCAAGAGAAATTATTTTCAGGTGGGTGCTTCAAATGTTGTCTGTCACTCTTGTTGGGTGCGAGCAAATAGGACATAATCACCAAGACATTCCTCATTTAGAAGAATCGCCAACTAGGCAAGAAACATATTCTGCGACAAGGACACCTACTGTTGGAGATCTTATTGTTTTGCCCGATTATTATAGAGCTGATGAAACTGAAAGTGGATATTTTGTGGAAGGATGATTAATAAAACCACTTATCAGAATAAAGTGCTTTTTAATTTTTTTTACTATAATTATTATTACAATCTCATGTTACTGTAATCTGAGATTCTATCAAGTCCCCTTGTAGATGCAATATTAACAAATACAAGCCAGTTTTGATGTAAATGGGCCTTGTCTAATAAATATAGTTTTCACTAAGATTAATATCAGATCAATCTGAAGTCACCTCTGAGCCTTTAGTATCAAGGGCGTCGCCAGGACTCGTCAGCTGATGGCCTAGGGGGGGGCAAATTGATATTTGGTGGATAGGAAAAGTATGAATTTTAAAAACAGGCAAAGGCACATGAACCTTTTGGAATCTCTAGGGGAGGCAGCTGCCCCTACCGCCCCCCCTTGGCGACTAGTATGTAAGTACCTAAAGCCTCATTGTGATAAACTGCAGGCGCTGAGTACTTAGGTATACGTAGGAAACAAAACCTCAAAAATATTATTTTCTCATAGGTACATATCATTTATTGCATTCCACAATGTTTTAAGTTGTTTACATTTTATCGTTATGAGCTAGGCAAAATCGTGGACCCTGTAGAGCACAGCAACATATCTAATTAGTAGACAAAATAAAAATAAAACAACAGCAACTCAACCAACATAATATCCTATAACTCAAATGATAAAAATAACCTAAAATGTAGGTAAAAATTGTCTGATTTTACCAATTTGGCCATTGTTGGGAGACGTGAAAATTGAGCTGGTGAATCCTTCCTAAATGCCTTAATTTCTGGCCAAATTCCAGCCCTGTAACGCCAGGCCCAAGTTTCTATGGAATTTGGGTTTCTCCTTTAGTAACAGAAACGAATCGCAGCAAAACCGACTTTACGCAGTCTTGTCTGCCCTACCCCTAGAGTGTAATTTAAGCCCGCGTAGGCGCGGAGGGGTGGGCCGGCCCACGAGCTGAGGAGGTGGTGAGCGTTAAAACCATCTGCGACGATATGCTCGCGTGGGTCCGCCCAAACCTCGCAGCACCGGAGCCGTGACAGAAACAATGCTTGCTGCATGTTGCATGACTGCTTGCAGGCTGCATGCCTGCACGCTGCCTGCACGCTGCATACTTACTTGCATGCTGCATGCTTGAAGCAAGTATCTTTGTTTGCATGCTTCTTACTCGGACCACTTAAAACCACTTTTGTTTATAGTCAACAATGCTATTTTATTTATTTTATTTATTTTATTTATTTTATTTATTTTATTTATTTTATTTATTTTATTTATTTTATTTATTTTATTTATTTTATTTATTTTATTTATTTTATTTATTTTATTTATTTTATTTATTTTATTTATTTTATTTATTTTATTTATTTTATTTATTTTATTTATTTATGACTTCACAGCTGACATGTAAGTGTAACATAATTATACAATTAAACGTTACGCCAATGACGAAGTACACAAATAATTTGAAAAAAAAAAGTATTTGATTGGCAGAGAGTGACACGATTGTTTATGAAGTAGGTACATATGTATTATATTTTTTGGAAGTGTGGAGTGGGGGTGTGTGCGTGTAACTGTACAGTGTGGAAATTTGTAAATGTGTGTGTATGTGTGTGTGTGTGTGTGTAGTGATGAGTGTTATATGTAGGTGTGACTAAACTGGCACTACTGGTCGCGCTGAATATCAGAGTTTTGACGTAGAAGTTGGAATATTTCATTTTTAAGTCTGTGGTATTAAAGGGGTCCAATGTTGGGAACTTATCATTATATAATGCGGGTGGGCGCACAAATGGTGACATTTTAAGGTAATTAGTGGAGGCCGAAGGCACTGCGAATAAAGTGGTATATCTAGTACGTCTGTGTGGGACGTTAAAGTTTATTCTGTTGAGTAGTTGTGGACAGTCAAATTTATTGTTAAGAATGTCGTATAATAACACCATGTCATTTAAGTCTCGTCTCTCTTCCAGAGTATAAAGTTTGTGATGCTGACAGGAGTCCGGGTACTTCTGGATGGCGGTTTTTGTTTTGTAATTTAAGTACTTGATAAATTTACGTTGAATAGATTCGATTTTATCAATATATTTCCTATGAAAAGGTCGCCATATAACACTTGCAGAGTCCAGTATGCTCCTCACATAGCAATAATATAAAGTTTTTAAACACAGTGGGTCGTTAAACGGTTGGCTGTTACGTATTACGAATCCAAGGGAATTGTATGCTTTGCTAGTGATATGATCTATGTGCGCTTCAAACGTAAATTTTTCGTCCAGGATAACACCCAAATCCCTGACCTGTGATGCTCGCGGAATAAAATCATTACCGATACGATAATTGTAGCTAATATTGTTGCGTTTTCTAGAAAATGTTATTATTTGGCATTTGTTTGTATTTACATTTATCTTATTCAAATTATAGTATTCATTAAGTCTATTTAAGTCTTGGAAAACCTAATGACTGTCAATTGATTGGATCAATTGACAGTCATTAGGTTTTTTTATTTTCATATATATCTTTTTATCGTCGGCATACAGTAGGTGTTCAGAATGAAGGAAACACTGTGTTATGTCAAACAGATATACATATATTATAAAGTAGGGGGGATATCAGTGAGCCCTGGGGCACCCCAGAAGTAACGTCCACGTAATCAGATCGATAACTACCGATAACTACAGCTTGCCGCCGGTTCCTTAGGTATGAGTCTATCCACCTTAGCAAGTTCCCCTTAATACCTACGGCTTTTAGTTTCTCTATCAGAATGCAGAAATCCACCCGGTCAAATGCTTTTTCGAAATCTGTGTATATCACATCTACTTGGGCGCCGTCCTTCATACCAGTGACGACATAGTTGGTAAGCTCGAGAAGGTATACGCCTCGGTAATTAGACACATCCAACTTGGAACCCTTTTTATGGATCGGGACAATTTGAGCTTCGCACCATTGCCGCGGGAACGTGCCCTCGTCCAGAGATCTCTGGAAAATTATGGTAAGAGGAGAAGTTAAACCTAATTCGCATTTTTTTATTAAAATTACTGGCATCCCATCAGTACCGGCTCCTTTCTTTCTGTCCAATTTTACAAAAACTGATTTTAATGAGTCGGTGGGTAACGTTTGACATTGGAGAATCATCGCAACACATTGCACTATTACTGCTAGAAGGACTAAAAACGCTTTTAAAGAATTTATGAAATGCATTGCAAATATCTTCACCGCTAGTGTACGTTACCCCTTGATAAACCATACTGCGAGGGTAACCGGAAGATTTTTTTTTATCGTTTACGTACTTCCAAAATTCTTTAGTTGTTTCTCGCATCTGGCAGTATATTTAGCAAAATACTCCTCTTGGAGATTTTTTACCCGAGATCTAAATAAGGCGAATTCGGCGTAGTCCGTATGGAATTTGATTTTTTTCCACTTTTGGTGTGCTTTGAATTTTTCTTTGATAGCATTTATTAGTGATGGAGGGTACCATTTCGGGTATCGGAATCGCCCTGATACCCTAACTGTTGGGACGTGTGAGTCTATAAGTGAGCGTAACTTTATGTAAAGAATGTCGACACATTCCTCGACAGTTCGCTGTTTGAAACAACTATTCCAGTCTACGCTAAGGAGCTCCGAATTGATTCTGCCAAAATCAGCCTTAAAAAACTTTTTTATAACTCTTGGTTGGGAACGTACAGGTTTATAATTACCATTCTCAATGCAGAATTCCAGTGGGACGTGATACTTATCTATACCTACTAACGACACCCCGCTTAAGGAACACTCTAAAGTTAAATTAGATATGACAAGGTCGAGAACATTGCCACAGCAATTAGGTGTTAGGTTGTATTGAGTCATATTCATAAAGTCTAAAGAATTAACAAATTCAGTTGCGACTTCGAATAAATTAGAGTTAGGTTTAGTTTTCCAACCATATCCGTCCGAAGACCATGTAATGAAGGGTAAATTAAAATCACCTACTATTAGGTACATGTCATTGGGGCCTGAATTGTAGGAATGTAGAAAAGAATCTCAGCATCAAAGGGGCATCGCTGTTAGGGGGTAAATAAACTGCCGCTAAATGCAGGTCGCCTTTCTGTGGTGACTTAGAGAAAACATTATTTCTGATCGTCACCCAAATACATTCCGCGCATCCTATATGAATGTCTGACCTCACAGTCGCAGAGAAACAACGTTTAATACAGAGCATGACACCGCCGCCTTTCTTACCTCCAGGGCGATCGTATCTAAATACGTCGTAACGATCGTCACATATTTGTGTATCCAAAATTCCGTCACACAACCAACTTTTCGTAATAATTATAATAACAAAATCATGCGATACAATATTACGATAAAAAAATGGTAGTTCTAAGTCCGCGCGTATTCTGGTAATAAATCTTTAACTTATTCATATTTGATTATAGGTAACAAGTAATTGACCGAAATACTATTGTAGTTTGAAGAAATGAGAAACAAAATAAATAAGCGCGGGTACTTTGTCAGAATATATGTATCGTAAACTGTTACGGACTAACGATAAGTAACGAGTAATCTGAAGCGAGCCAGTAGTTCTCAACGTGAGGGTCGCTAACGGGGCTTGTATGTTATGGGATTTGTTTAGTGCCTGGGTATGATTGTGTTTCTTGACAGAGTAATGTGTGTAAGAAGTGTGTAAGTGTGAGATAAACATTGTAAAAATGGTAATTTTAAAAATAGAAAAAATATAAAAAATTGTCGTATATAGGAAAAACCTTAGCAGTTTGCAAATTATTTTGACACAAGAAACTTCTCCAAATCTTCTTCTGAAGTGATTACAGCGGATGGTGATTTCTCGTTGCAGCGCATGTAGACTGAGCAGTTTTTTACCCACACAAATTTGATGTCCAGTTCCTTAGCACGTTTGCGGCAGTTATTAAGTAGGATTTTGTTAGCGATCGTAAGGTGCTCGTTTATAAAAACTTTTAAGGAGTTCCCTTCGAAACCCAGATCGTTCGAGGTTATGCCTTTGGATTTGTTGATTTTCCGAAAATTGGCAATGATATTGTCTTTAGCGTTTCTATTCCTCAATTTGGCTATAATTCGCTTAGGTTTACCTGATTGAGATTGCAGCGGCTGCACTCGCGTTATGAATTCAATATCTTTAATTATTACCTACATTAAAATAATTAATTAAACAAAACAGTAGGTTAAACTAATCTGAAATTAGTTCCTGTTGCCTTAATATATAACGCCAGTGTAATAATTTCATTAGTTTTGAAAGCTCTTTCAAATATTTAATTTCACTCAAATCATCAATTTCATTTCCATAAGTTTTTGATTTTTTGTTTTTTTACGACGTTTTTTTTTATATATTGTTATAGGCTTGCGTTTGACCGCAACTCACCTTTTGTTTCTCTTTTTTTCTGGTGGAGTACCGCTCATCATTGATTTAAACAGTGGTAGGTATAATGAATGTTCGGAAACATAATAATTCGAACAAATGTTATTTCGGCTAAGTGTAACTTCGGTAAAAAGATTTTCGACCGAATGAAACGTCGGAGTAACGAGAAAAATCTAATTGATAATAGGTCAACTGATACAGTGGCAGACGTGACTTCGAAGAAGTAAAAAAAAAAAACAAAACGATAATAGTTGAAAAGTTTTAGGTGAAATGAAATTCGGTCGAATAATTTTCGAACTTATGATATGTAACCGGTCTAGTAACTTTGAGATCTCAGTGTACGAGTAAAGAGCCAAGAATATCACTAGTTAAATATTAGCAATTTTAGTTTTAAATAAGTACCTACATTAGATAGATCTTAGTGTATTTACCAACGTAAAACGTTGAGGAAATGTTTATAAACATGTAATAATATTGCAAATGTTATTTTAATATGTTTGTTCGACCTTATGCTAACAATTTGCGCTCTCGTCACATCCTTTTAAATACGTCATCGGAAAATTGAACCTTATTAGAGAATTACTTAGAATTTCTGATTTAGTGTAATATAGATACTCATCATCTGCCTAGCCTTTTACCCAACTATGTTGGGGTCGGCTTTCAGTCTAACCAGATGGAACGACTGCCCGTCTGACCTCCACAACCCAATGACTGGGTAACACGATACCCCTTGGTCACAAAATATAAAGGTTACAGAAGGACCGCTCCCGCAATCTTCAAAAATAATTACCTAAACTTGCCAGACTCACTAGGGCTGCTACTGTATTGGCTCTGTAAGTTTTATTTGTGACAATATGAAATTTTATTGACACTGGTTGAAACTCTGCATTTTTTTTGACAAAATTTTTCTGTTCGTCATGAAATGTCAATGTCTCTCATTTATTCATTTAGACAACACGTGACAGTCGAGACTGAAGACTGCTTGAAACTCCTTGAGAATGCCTATAAACGTAATGTCAATGTGTGCGTGCGAAAAATGGCGGTTTGTTCTGAGTGGTCTCTCTGCTCGGGCGCGCCGCAGCCTTACGTACTTATGCCTTGGTTTGGCAGGTTGTCAGACTTTCGAGCTTCTGACTATCCGTAACGATAGGTCAGACCGCGGCTATCCCTGCATGACGGCACGAGGCTGCCTGCCCGGCAAGGCCCATGTTGCTAACACGGCCATAATGACGACTGCTTCGCCCTCGAAGCTTTTACTGAAATTAAATATAGGAAAGGGGGTTATAATCCTCTCACCATCTGCCTTCTGCCTGACTTTAGTTAGATATCTGTTCTGCCGGCCAATTTCGCATATTTTCAAAAGTGACCGTCACTCTGTGAGTGCTGCCATTGGGTCTTGTACCCAACACTTCAAACCGATCATTCCTTATTTTTATTTTTTTTGTTTTTATTAATTAATAGGCTTGCGTTTGACCGCAATTCACCTGATCTTAAGTGACGATGCGGCCTAAGTTGGAACACGCTTGCCTAGGATGAACCGGTTCACTCGTGCCTTGAAGATACCCAGATTATACTTATCAGGGAACAGAGAGGCGGGCAGCGAATGCCACAGTCTGGCAGTTCGCACAACAAATGTGGAATCAAAGCGCTTGGTTCGAGACCGTGGAACTTCAACCATATAGCGATGATGTTCACCACTTTATACAGGACACTACGAAATCTGCCTTTTAGCTTTTTGCTCGGATTCGGTCGTAGGATAGGACGATCTTTGACAATCGTGTCAAAGATCTACGAATGACAGCCGGGACCACGGGGAATGTTGGTTATCGTAGATGCAGACGCAGTCGCGGATTAAATGAAGCCGGTTAAAAACCGGCCAAATGTGCGAGTCGGACTCACCCACCGAGGGTTCCGTACATATTTGTAGGTACATATCCATCTTCTAATCAAAAATCCATACTTTAATCTACCTAATATTATAAATGCGTTTTTGAGACATAAACGGCCGTATCTTTTTTTCACGTTAACATAGAGAGTTAATTTTTTTTACAGCATCAAGAGACCGTAGACTTGAGTATATAGTTTTAATTTAAACTCGATACCTCGACGTGTTCCCGAGATAAAGTGTCTTGACAGACAGACAGACGGACAACAAAGTGATCCTATATGGGTTCCGTTTTTGAGGTACGGAACCTTAAAAACAGCTTCATACCAAATTACTAAAAAATCGGTTCAGTCGTTTCATCGTGAAAGCGTAACAGAGTTACTTTCGCATTTATAATATTAGTAAGTATGGATAACTTAAATAGCTTTTATGTTTGACGTAGCGTAAGGTCCCTGTGCAAAACGCAGCGCTAACCGTTTTTTCTTTAGTTTTTCGGACCTAAATACTCTTTATCCAAAAGAAATATCAACAAATAAAAAATAGATTAATGTTCTACATAATCTTGACTCCAAAATGGTAGATCTGATTTTTTTTTACGAAGTATAGTATTTAACTAATCTCCTCACAACTAAACCACAGAAATGAGAAAAAATTATTGAAAACATGCATCTTCTCGGCAAGTAACCATTAATTCAATTTTTTACTAACACTAATGGATAGGCAATTTATTAATGAACATTTTGGTAGATTTTTTTTTTTCAAAATCCCAAAATGTGATTTTATAAAGATTTAATTCTAAAATCTGAGCGTATTTCGCTACTGTATCTTTTGCGCGGCGCAAAGGGAACGAATGCTCAAGGTTATTTGCTCAGGGTACCTACCGCCTTAACTATACGTAAGAAGCTTGACTAGACGTAAGAGAAATTAAGCTCGTTACATAAAAAAGCTTTTTGCAAAAAAGACAACCGCCTTTAAAACCTAAAAAGTGAAAAATAATATGCACAGAACACACATTGGTTTTAGTTTGGAAAGTCGGTGGCTAGGTTATTTTTCACTTTTTAGTTTTTGAAGGCGGTTGTCTTTTTTGCAAAAAGCTTTTTATTATCCGCTTTTTAGTACCTCCTGCTCATCTGACACGGAAACACGGTTAAAACAGAGATTGAAAGTTAACTACTCCAAAGATTGAAGAAACTAAAACGTCGTCTTTGTAAAATTTTTGGGTATTTGTTGATTTTTCAAAAAGTGCTGAAACCATTTCGGTGAAATTTATATGGGACCACCCCTGAAGCATACCCTATCCATAAAAAAAAGAATTTACAAAATCAGTTTACATTTGCCGGAGAAATCGCGTAACAAATCGCGCACGTACTTAATTCAAATTTAAGACTTACATGGTTTTCTCATGGATGTCATTGTCAAAACTGGACCAAATTAAAATGGGACCACACGGGAAGCACCAGCTTTCAAATAAAAAAAGAATCATAAAAATCGGTACACCCAGTCGAGAGTTCTCCAGTAACAAACATAAAAAAAAATACAGACGAATTGATAACCTCCTCCTTTTTAGAAGTCGATTGAAAAAAAAACTATCTTTAGGTATATTACAGCAAGTAAGTATTAAATCAAATTAAAACAAACATCAGTATAAAACGGAAGAGTGTTTATTATTATATATTTATTTATTTTATTTTAAAGAAGGCTTACAGACTAACAGACCAATAAATTAAAGAATATAATATTAACAAATAGCTAATTACAAGCCTCCACACATAGATAACTCAAACTCGAACTCAAAATCATTTATTTCAATTAAACCATTTAAAAGTACTTTTGAATTGTCAGAGTCAGTCAGTCAGAAAGTTGAAGCTAGTTGCTCGTTCCAAACAGTAGGTTTCTATGGAGAAGAACGAGCAAGAAACTCCATGAACACTCTTTTAAAATCAGATAAATTTTACAAAGAACAATGGCGAAAACGTAGTTGACTTAAATTTGAGCGTCTAAAAGTGACTTACATACGAAAGAAATTACATTATTTTTCTACGATTTTTCAAAGTTTTACATTAACCAGTTAGGGCCGGATAAAAAAATATATGTTAAAGGAAAACTTATTTGACTTTACATTAACGTTTAGTGTTGCCATTTTATATTTATTTTGCCAAGTGACAGTAAGTACTTAAAGCATTTAAAGTAATGTAATCAGTTTTATTTTGTTATTACAATTAAACGGAGTAAGTAAATGAATACAGTTTATTTCCAAGTGTAGGTTTCTTGCAGGTATGTAAAAATACTGTTGTATTAAAATAAATCAATTAGTTTCGATTAATGACTAGCAAAAAGACTAGTAACCCAAATCTAAAAATAATTGCTTGGTAATTGACACAGAGTCATAGACAGATCTGTGCACAGAGTAAAAACGATATGATCGATGTATACATGTAGTAGATACCTATTGTATACATAAGGTAAGGCCAAAGAGTATTTATAACCACTGGGATCATCAACCTTAAACAATATTTTAACAAGACATTTCATTCTGAATTAACTAGGTAAAGAAAATAGTAATGCGATATTGCCTTTTTACTTCCTCAATTTGGAATATAAAAGTTACCATAGACATAACCTACAAAAGTTCATGACTGAATATCTATTATTCTCGGCCTTCTTGAACAAAAAATCTTGCACAAACTAATTCAGAAGGTGATGCTGAATTAAATAAGATATTTTTCATTTAAAGACGTAGGAATTTAATCTCAACTAAAACAATGTATGGGTGGCTGCCATTGTTCTTTAGGTTACATCATTCATGTTGAATCTAAGGGTACAATGCGAGAACAATGTAACACGTCTTGCATGTTAAAAGAGGTCTAGAGACAACTATAGTTATAATAACAATTCAAACCAAAATTTAAAATAACCGAGGCAGCTCAGAGATGACCAGTCCCAACCGACGGCGTCCGTTCACGAACATGACGCATGGATCGGCACCATTTAGCTCAATTTAGCCGAATGATCCAACACATGCGCCACCGGCAGCGAGACATTCAAGTGAGCATGACTCTCCCAACCGCCAGGGCATATTCAAGTCAATGAGAGGTATACCTCGTAAATGGTAGCTTTAAAGAACATAGTGCTCACATGTATGTGTTACGAAAAATTATATAATATTAACACATAGAAAGAGTCGATAAAAAGGAAGAACCTACATAAACATATAAAAATACTTATACAAGTTAATATAATTAGTTAGGCAGTAATACATAGATTATCTAACTAACATTAAGAATAAAAATAATTGTGCCAAAAGTCGTATTACGCTGGCACTCCACATGGCGAATTTGTCCAAATATTCGTCTTATACAAAATCGACTTCATTTCAATAACTATAGGGTAAATTTTATATTATGCAAATAATGCGAATATTTATATAAATACGCTATGTAAAGTGCCAGCATTAGTTAACAATTGGCTGTGTTGCAATGTAAACATTTATTTTATACACGGTTGGCGCAGTGGTTGAGCGATTGACTGCTGCGCAGCGTGTTGCGGGTTCGTTTCCCGCCCAGGGTAACCATTTGTGTTTGCCTTGTATCTGGTTGTTGTTTATCTATATAAGTATGTGTAAAAAAAAGTATTTGTGTATGTACGAGTATATCAGCTGTCTGACACCCATAGTACAGGGTCTCCCTAGTTTGGGGTCAGATGGCCGTGTGTGAAATGTCCCCACATATTATTATTAATTTATTATTCAGCCATGTTTAAGCAACATCATGGGTTCTTGCAGGTCATAATTATGCTATGACCGCTTCGTTGGACTAGTGCAGGGGTCGACAACCTTTTGAAACGATAGAGCCAATATTTACAATTTACAAAATTTTCCAGTTTTTAAAGAGCCACTAAAAGTTCTATTTATTCATTGTCACCATGATTGTGAAAACCGTTAGTTCAACAAATTCAAAAGATTGCTAACAGACTTTTGGTTAAAAAACCTTCCTATTTTATTGTATTGTATTTACGGCAAAACTGGTATATTTTAGCGCAATTGAAGCACCATAATGATAAGGCTCCAAGATATCCGTGGTCGGTCGGGACTATGTAAATCAAACAGAGAACTGTACAAATACAGGTTTAATACCGTTAATACAATCGCTAAATACATAGAATGTTGTAAAGAAATGCCCGTAGTCGACCGTGGTATTGAGCTGAGTTGTGGACGGGCGGCCGGGTTCGTTACCCCGACCCTGCGCCATCCCCGGTGTCGTCTGTAGCTACTCATGCGCCGACAGTGATATTTTAACAGACATTTTAAATAAATATAAATATTTAAATTAAACATACATATTTTAATATATATATTTAATTAGGTACTTAGTTGTATGAGCCACATTTCCGATTTATTTTTCTATGTAATGCCGTAATGGTATTAATCCATATCCATACTTCCATACTTATTACTTATTTATTTATTTTACGTCTCCATACTTCCATACTAATATTATAAATGCGAAAGTAACTGTCTGTTACGCTTTCACGATGTAACGGTTGAACCGATTTTAATGAAATTTGGCATGAAGATAGCTTGAACCCCGGGGAAGGACATAGGCTACTTTTTAATTCGCAACTTTATCTGCATTCGCCGCGAAGTCGCGGGTAAAAGCTAGTATTATTTAAGCCATGGGCACAGTGCAACGTACCTACAGTAAGAATCACCATAGTTGACAACCTTCGATGCGGTCAGAAGTTGGAGTGAAGGTTGTAACTGAGTAAGTGCCCTACAGATGTTGTTTTGGGAAAAAACTATTGCTTAAAGCCACACGATTAAGTTTAGTCGGTCAATGTAATAATTAATATATTCTACACTATCTTTAGCTCGCGACTTCGTCCGCGTGGAAATCATAATTAGGAAATAAATATACCGTAAAACATAATCAATCGTCAATAGTATAGTTTTCTAACAATAAAAAAAAAGTTTATTTTCGGAACAACAACATAGGCAAGAAGTAAACAAGTAAAACGAAGATAGCTGCAAAAGTATAATCTGTAGCGCAGCTAGCAACGCTCTTCTCCAGATGCAGAATGTATTGATGTTCCATGCCAAAAGGTAATTAGGTTAACTTAGATTTAGTAAATAAAAACAAAAAATAAAACGAAGTAAAATAAATAAAAATAAACAGTAGGTACAGGGACCTACTTAATTATGATTTGGGATTGATTTTGACGCTGAGTTAAAGTGGTGAGTGTAGAGGGTGATTGGGTGGGTGAGAGTTAATGAGGTAATAATAATATGTGGGGACATTTTCACACACAGCCATCTGACCCCAAACTAGGGAGACCCTGTACTATGGGTGTAGTAGTTTTTTTTTTTTATTGCAATAATATTTATTACTTTTACAATGTGTTAGTTTGATACATAAATATCAAACAATTTAAAATATAAAAAGCTAATTCGAAGTGGTCTCCATTGGCTGCAATACAGTCCTTTAAACGTTGAGGTCAGTTATCAATAGAAGCACGCACTCTTTCCATGGGAAAATTCTTCACTACCAATCGTATGGATTGTTTTAGGGACTCCAAATTATCATGGCGTTTAGAGCAAGCCGTACTCTCTAAAACTGACCATAAATAGTACACGCATAGCATCCTTGATGCGGCGAGTGCGCGATAGCTCCAACAGCCTGGTGTCTGTGATAGCCGGCAGGATGGACAGCCCATTAATGTGGCACTGGATGACGACACATCGAGCGTCATCCAGTTACGTATAATGAGTTGTTTGCTTTGTTGTAATTTGGTATTTTTAGATTTAATTTATTGTAATGTTTTATTTTAATTTATTTTATTTTAATTGGAATTGCGTTTGATTTAATTTATTTTTTATTTTAATTCAATATTTTCATTTTATTCTAATTTTAACTTTTGACATTAAGTAAGTTACTTTTATTTTAATTGGAAGATTAATTCTAATTTTTCATTTTTATTGTAATTAGATTTATTCTTTTTTTTTTTTGATTGCTGATTATTTTAATTGATTTATATTTCATTATTTTTTTTTTAATTTTGATTTCTTTTATATCATCATCTGATTAAAGTCACTCTGTTTTAAAGTATTGTTCTAATTTGTACATAAATTGTAATTTTCATTTATTAAGCATGTCTCGTTATCTTGTAACTATGGGCCCTGGTCTAAAAATACAATTTTATTATTATTATTATTATAAATCAAAAACCACCGGATTAAGATCGGGACTAGACGACGGCCAGTCTTCAGCTCTGATGAAGTCCGAAACGTTCACTTCCAACCAAGACTGCGTGGACCGAGCTTTATGACCCGGCGCCGAGTCCTGTTGGAAGGACCATACTTGACTATTGAACATGGTGTTGTTAAGGGGCTTAACTACCTTCTCAAGAATGGTATCTTGATACACTTGTGCCGATGTTTTGATACCTTTTTACAAAAATATGGCTCAGTCACTCCTTCATAGCTAACACCCCACCAAACCATCACTGAAGTCGGATAATGCCCACGTTGCACTCTGTCGACTAATTGGGAAGCTTCCTTAGAGCTTTGAGCATAAATACGGTCATTTTGTTTGGTTAAAATGTTGCTCAATTGTAAAGATTTTCTCATCCGTAAACAAAATGTTTCTGTGACCTCCCTTTGCGTACCGCTTCAGTAGTTGTTTCGATTTTACCACCCTATTCTCGTTTAAATTATCAGTTAAAAAATGACCAGTGCGTTTCTTATAGGCTGCAAGTCCTACGTCATCTTTTAAAATACGCGACATGGTTCTGGGTGCTATCTTCATCTCCCGAGATAAAATCTTTTGCTTCCGGACAGGATTTCTTCAAATTCTTTCCCTTACTGCTTTGACCACCTTATTCGTACGAACACAACGTGGACGGCCAGATGTTTATCTGTCACAAACAAAGGAGGTCTCATTGTACCTATTAATAGCCCGGTACACAAACATTTGACTAATACCAAGCGTATGGACAGTTTTAAAAATTGCATTTGGCTCCATACCAACTTTGTGTAATGTAATCACAGCGATTCGGTTCTCTTTCTCACCTCACTCCATTTTAATATCGCAAAATATTGTACAATGTATTGGCGCCAAAATTAGAAAACTCAATGAAAAATCGTATAAAAATGACAGATTCCAAATTTAAATGTAATATCTTTCTTATTTTTAATTGTAACAGTATTTACCTACGGCCATACTAAGTACATACACAAATACATTTTTATTTTTTTAAATACATACATTTTTAGATAAATAACACCCAGACACAAGGCAAACACAATTTAAGTGCTCATCACACAAATGTTTACCCTGGGCGGGAATCGAACCCGCAATTATTTAAGACTGCAAATGATATTAATCCTAGGAACAGAAGAGATCCTCATAAACTAGTGTTGAATGATTTACCTAGACTAGCTAAATATAATAATAACTGCCTAGCAATGTGTGTACGCATATATAACAAAATACCAAGGCATTTCAAAACATTAAATACTAGGTTATTTAAAATTAAGTTTTATAAATGGTTACTTGAATGTAGTTTTTATAGTTTAAAAGAATTTTTTGATAAAAAATGTTGATGGTTGATGCCTTCTTCACCTTACTTTATAATTTTTCATGCTATGTTTTATCCTAGCTAAACATGTTTGTGCCATCTAAATTTGTACTTAACACCATTGTATACCATGTTTTAAGCAAATAAATATTTATTATTATTATTATCGTTTATTCAATTTCTTAACATATTAAATTACATTTTTAAATATTAGTAAAAAAATTAATAAAAACATTTAAAAATATAAAAAATAGTAGCCCACCGGTATCGGGAACAGGGTCCAAGCTACCGGTGGTCAGGGCTCCTGAGAGAGGAATCTCCTAACAATACGCGCCGTGTCCAGGAGTACCGCTTTCTGTATCAAGCCCTTGATCCAGCTGCCCAACGAGAGCCTCCTTAGGTGTTGGTCGAGGCTCTTGGAAATGAGTCCATTGGCCGTAACGACTATCGGCACAATGACTGCTGTATTCACATCCCACATGTCGACAACCTCGCGAGCCAAGTCAAGATACTTAATTTGTTTATCTTTCTCGGTTTTCACGAGGTTCTCGTCATGCGGAACCGCTATATCAACAATCATTGCGCGACGCTCTAATCGATCTATCACCACTATGTCAGGCTTATTGGCAACAATAGTCCTGTCAGTGATGATAGATCATCATCATCATCATCATCATTTTTTATTATTATTATTATTATTAACACGCTGCGCAGCAGTCGATCGCTCAGCCACTGCGCCAACCGTGTCGTCTAAAGGTGGAGGTGTGTGAGAGGTGTTTGTGGCATGTGTGTTGTGTGTGGTTTTGTTGAAGTGTGTGGGAATAAATGATTTTACACTTCCACAAGTGTCTCTGTTTCATCATAATTTTGTGATTTTAACTAAGAGTCAAAAAACAATGGCAGCCACCCATACATTGTTTTAGTTGAGATTAAATTCCTACGTCTTTAAATGAAAAATATCTTATTAAATTCAGCATCACCTTCTGAATTAGTTTGTGCAAGATTTTTTGTTCAAGAAGGCCGAGAATAATAGATATTCAGTCATGAACTTTTGTAGGTTATGTCTATGGTAACTTTTATATTCCAAATTGAGGAAGTAAAAAGGCAATATCGCATTAGTATTTTCTTTACCTAGTTAATTCAGAATGAAATGTCTTGTAAAAATATTGTTTAAGGTTGGTAATCCCAGTGGTTATAAATACTCTTTGGCCTTACCTTATGTATACAATAGGTATCTACTACATGTATACATCGATCATATCGTTTTTACTCTGTGCATAGACAGATCTGTCTATGACTCTGTGTCAATTTCCAAGCAATTATTTTTAGATTTGGGTTACTAGCATTTTTGCTAGTCATTAATCGAAACTAATTGATTTATTTTTATTCCACAGTATTTTTACATACCTACAAGAAACCTACACTTGGAAATAAACTGTATTCATTTACTTACTACGTTTAATTGTAATAACAAATTAAAACTGATTACAATACTTTAAATGCTTTAAGTACTTACTGTCACTTGGCAGAATAAATATGAAATGGCGACACTAAACGTTAATGAAAAGTCAAATAAGTTTTCATTTAACATAATTTTTTTATCCGGCCCTAACTGGTTAATGTGATACTTTGAAAAATCGTAGAAAAATAATGTAATTTCTTTCATATGTAAGTCACTTTTAGACGCTCAAATTTAAGTCAACTACGATTTCGCCATTGTTCTTTCATTTTTCATTTGCTCTTGGTAAATGGGTAGATGTGTTTTAAGACAAATTAAGCTTTTGTTTAATTTAATAATATAATAATAATAATAATATGTGGGGACATTTTCACACACGGCCATCTGACCCCAAACTGGGGAGACCCTGTACTATGGGTGTCAGACAGCTGATATACATACACAAATACTTTTAACATTGAAAATGTTTTTTCGATCGCTTCAGTATAGCCCCCAAATTTCAGTCAGAGTGAGACATCGCCCTGGTCTCGTGAGTTTTGGGGCTACCTAGATGTTCTAGATCTCAAAAGATGTGTCTTAACAAGTCGAATCGACAATTTATCGAATACGAGAAGCGATAAGGAAAAAATGAAAAAAGGCCCTCGGGGTAATAAGTTGGGCTACATTTAAAAAAAAACTGGACCTCTCTATCTCTTACGGTCTAGGCTGTGGTTTATCCTTTATGTAGCGAAATGTCAGCATACCGCAGGAGGCGTGCGGTGCGCAGGATATATGTATAAGTAGTATGATTGAAGTTTGTTGATTATTGTACAGTTCAAAGCTTTTTATGTTATTAAAATAAATATAAATATTTATTTTGTATTTTTTTATTTATTTCCAAATTTTTTATTTCTCAAAAAAAATATTTCTAGTGATTTCTTATTATTACAAGGTTGGTTTCTTGTATTTTGTGTAAATTGTAAAATTGAAAATTGTTTTGTGTTATTTGTCTACAACTTTATTGTGCTCTTGGTTTATTGTTATAAGTATAAGTAATATGGTCTATTGTTATTTTTTTCCCGACTACAGTGATGCCAAAAGGAAGGGTTATGATTTTAGCAGTCCACATATGTTTATATTTACGTATGTTCCTCCGTAGCTTCTAAACTATTCATCCGATTTCTATGAATAAGATGCCAATCGATTTGTTATTATGGCCCGGGTAACATAGGCGACATTTCAATACATGAAATTAAAATATATATAATATTGAAATTGAATATATTATACTACTTTTGCTATTTAGGTTTTGTATTTGTGATTCGTATTATATTGTGTTTGTACATATTATGTAATTGTAAATATTATTTTGATACATTAGTTATTTTGTTGTTTCGTATTTGTGATTCGTATTATATTGTGTTTCGTGCATATTATGTAATTGTAAATATTATTTTGATACATTAATTATTGTTGTTTCGTATTTGTGATTCGTATTATATTGTGTATTGTGCACATTATGTAATTTGAAATATTATTTTGATACATTAGTTATTGTTGTTTCGTATTTGTGATTCGTATTATATTGTGTTTCGTGCATATTATGTAATTGTAAATATTATTTTGATACATTAATTATTGTTGTTTCGTATTTGTGATTCGTATTATATTGTGTATTGTGCACATTATGTAATTGTTATTATGTAATTGTAAGAAAAAACAACATGTATGTTCATATTAAATATAATATGTCTTATTTAAACTAATATAGTTTATTATTATTATTATTATTATTACTTTGTACGATTTCACGAGGTGTGGAACCCCAAGACGTACAACATTCAGTCTTATGGTGGCATGGGCCTGCTTTTCTTAAGGAACCCGAATCAACATGGCCTTCCCTTTCAGCCGGAAAAGTAATTCCTACCAGAAATGAAATCGTTGCCCGCTTTGGTGGCGGAGGATCCACCTGAGGTGCCCTTAGTAAATTTTGAAAAATACTCTAAATTAATTTCTTTACAAAGAATATATGCCTGTGTCTACAGATTTGTCTATAATTGTAATAAACCTACTATAAGGTAACGGGAAGTCTACAGGTTCATGAACTTGAAAAATCCATGACTATGTTCTCACTAAAATAGCTCAAAAAGAATTCTTTGAAAAGGAAATAAGCAAACTAAAATCCAATAAACCACTTAAAACTAATACTCACCTGTGCTCATTAAATCCTTTTGTAGATGATGCAGGTCTACTTCGTGTTGGTGGACGCATTGATACGTCTGCCTACCCCTATGAAAAAAGACATCCTTATCTAAAATCTTATCACTATTTAACAAAACAAATTTTTCAATCTAAGCACACCCAGCTCTTGCATGCTGGACCACAACATTTACTCTCTTCTATCCGTGAGCGCTACTGGCCTATAGGAGGTCGCAAGCTCGCTAGAGACGTTGCTAGAAACTGTTTTGTCTGTCGTCGCTTCAAGGGGACAACATTGTCCAATATAATGGGAAACTTACCCACTGATCCCTTTCAGAGAGGCACGAGATCTGTGGATTTTTTTTACGTCGATATAAAAAAAAAACAAAAGGCATTGAGGAAGTTAATCTTGTCTTGCTAATTTTGCAGATGTTTTAAATTCTTGTAACTGTTTTTTTACAATTTCTAATGTGTTGTGTGTGTTGTAATTGTCCAATCTGTAGTGTCTTTGTCCTCAGTTCGGGTTGTTGTCAAAAAAAAAAACAAGATCAAATCAAATTATTCAAAATGAAAATTTTGATCAGCAAAACAAATGTAAAATCACTCACTCACTCAATCACTTTAGCGGATAAACGCTACGTACGTACGTTTTTAATTTTCCGCTTTCCGCTTCCGCTGCCGCTTCCGTTTCCGCTGCCGCTTTCCGCTTCCGCTTCCGCTGCCGCTTCCGCTTTCAGCTTTCGGCTTTCGGCTTTCGGCTTTCGGCTTTCGGCTTTCGGCTTTCTGCTTTCGGCTTGTGGCTTTCGGCTTTCGGCTTTCGGCTTTCGGCTTTCGGCTTCCGGCTTCCGGCTTCCGGCTTTTAGCTTTAAGAAGCTAAAAAAGCCTTAAACTATCGGTTTTCCGCCTCTGCTTCCGCTTCCGCTTTCGCTTCCGCTGCCGCTTCTGCTGCCGCTTCCGCTGCCGCTTACGCTGCCGCTTCCGGTGCCGCTTCCGCTGCTGCTTCCGCTGCCGCTTCCGCTGCCGTTTCCGCTTCCGCTTCCGCTTCCGCTGCCGTTTCCGCTTCCGCTTCCGCTTCCGCTTTCGCTTCCGCTTTTGGCCTTCGGCTATCGGCTCTCGACTCTCGGCTCTCGGCTTTCGGCTTTCGGCTTTCCGCTTCCGTTTCCGCTTCCGCTGACGCTTCCGCTGACGCTTCCGCTGCCGCTTCCGCTGCCGCTTCCGCTGCCGTTTCCGCTGCCGCTTACGCTGCCGGTTACGCTGCCGCTTCCGCTGCCGCTTAAGCTGCCGCTTCCGCTGCAGCTTCCGCTGCCGCTTCCGCTGCCGTTTACGCTGCCGCTTCCGCTGCCACTTCCGCTGCCGCTTCCGCCTTCGCTTCCGCTTTCGGCGTTCGTCTTTCGGCTTTTGGCTTTCGGCTTTTCGCTGTCGGCTTTCGGCTTTCCGCCTCTGCTTCCGCTTCCGCTTTCGGCTTGCCGCCTCAGCTTCCGCTTCCGCCTTCGGCTTTCCGCCTCCGCTTCCGCTTCCGCTTTCGCTTCCACTTTCGGTTCCGCCTCTGCTTCCGCTTCCGCTTTCGGCTTGCCGCCTCAGCTTCCGCTTACGCCTTCGGCTTTCCGCCTCCGTTTCCGCTGCCGCTTACGTTTCCGTTTCCGCTTCCGCTTCCGCTTCCGCTTCCACTTCCGCTTCCGCTTCCGCTTCCGCTTCCGCTGCCGCTTCCGCTGCCGCTTCCGCTGCCGTTTCCGCTGCCGCTTACGCTGCCGGTTACGCTGCCGCTTCCGCTGCCGCTTAAGCTGCCGCTTCCGCTGCCGCTTCCGCTGCCGTTTACGCTGCCGCTTCCGCTGCCACTTCCGCTGCCGCTTCCGCCTTCGCTTCCGCTTTCGGCGTTCGTCTTTCGGCTTTTGGCTTTCGGCTTTTCGCTGTCGGCTTTCGGCTTTCCGCCTCTGCTTCCGCTTCCGCTTTCGGCTTGCCGCCTCAGCTTCCGCTTCCGCCTTCGGCTTTCCGCCTCCGCTTCCGCTTCCGCTTTCGCTTCCACTTTCGGTTCCGCCTCTGCTTCCGCTTCCGCTTTCGGCTTGCCGCCTCAGCTTCCGCTTACGCCTTCGGCTTTCCGCCTCCGTTTCCGCTGCCGCTTACGTTTCCGTTTCCGCTTCCGCTTCCGCTTCCGCTTCCACTTCCGCTTCCGCTTCCGCTTCCGCTTCCGCTTTCGGTGTTAGGCTCTCGGCTTTCGGCTTTCGGGCTTTCGGCTTTCGGCGTCTGGCTTTCGGCTTTCGGTTATCGGCTTTTCGCCTCCGCTTCCGCTTCCGCCTTCGGCTTTCCGCCTTCGGCGTTCCGCCTCCGCTTCCGCTTCCGCTTCCGCCTTCGGCTTTCCGCCTTCGGCTTTCCGCCTTCGGCGTTCCGCCTTCGGCGTTCCGCCTCCGCTTCCGCTTTCGCTTCCACTTTCGCTTCCGCTGCCGCTTCCGCTGCCTCTTACGCTGCCGCTTCCGCTTCCGCTTCCGTTTCCGCTGCCGCTTCCGCTTCCGTTTACGCTGCCGCTTCCGCTTCCGCTGCCGCTTCCGCTTCCGCTGCCGCTTCCGCTTCCGTTTCCGCTTCCGCTTCCGCTTTCGGCGCTCGGCGTTCGGCTCTCGGCTCTCGGCTCTCGGCTTTCGGCTTTCGGCTTTCGACGGTGAAGCCAAAAGGAAGGGTTATGATTTTAGCAGTCCATATATGTGTGTGTGTTTGTATTTACGTATGTTCCTATCGTATGTCAATCGATTTGTTATTATGGCCCGGGTAACATAGGCGACATTTCAATACATGAAATTAAAATATATATATAATATTGAAATTGAATATATGTATTATACTACTTTTGCTATTTAGGTTTTGTATTTGTGATTCGTATTATATTGTGTTTTGTGCATATTATGTAATTGTAAATATTATTTTGATACATTAATTATTGTTGTTTCGTATTTGTGATTCGTATTATATTGTGTATTGTGCATATTATGTAATTATAAATATTATTTTGATACATTAGTTATTGTTGTTTCGGATTTGTGATTCGTATTATATTGTGTTTCGTGCATATTATGTAATTGTAAATATTATTTTGATATATTAATTATTGTTGTTTCGTATTTGTGATTCGTATTATATTGTGTATTGTGCACATTATGTAATTGTAAATATTATTTTGATACATTAGTTATTGTTGTTTCGTATTTGTGATTCGTTTTATATTGTGTTTTGTGCATGTAATTGTAAATATTATTTTGATACATTAATTATTGTTGTTTCGTATTTGTGATTCGTATTATATTGTGTATTGAACGAAGGTCGACTAGGAGAGGGTGGTTGATTGAAACACTGGACTTTATATTAAGCGCGTATAATAAATATCCACAGTGCTTGCTGCTCACACAAAAACAAAATTTAAATTTTTGACCTAGTTGAGCGCCGGAGAATCTTAACACCGCGATTCAGTAATCGGCGCTCAACTAACAACGCCATCTATTGACAAATATTTGAACTATTTAAAATCAACGAATATTTACGTGAACATTCCGCCCACCAAGGACATTATGGCGAATGTCCTTTAAGACTGACTCCTATAACAATGTTAAGTTATGTACAGCCCTGATGCCCAATAATAGTTATGAACAATTTTAAACAACTTATGAAGTACTGAACTTATAACTAACCACTGTATTTCTTAAAACTAAATAAAACTAACAGACATGTAAATCACTTTACATAGATAGTTTACATAAAAAAAATAAACGATCCGTACATTCATTCTGTTATAGGCAACAAACATAATTTTGAAGTAGGCCTCTTTATTGTGGACGTTGAAGTCCGTAGCGTTACCACCCGGGTAACACCATCAGATCCGGGATGTTTTAGGGTTATCTTGCCTAACAACCACCTGCCAGGGGGCAAATTGTCCTCCTTGATTAACGCTATGTCACCAACAGAGGGCTCCGGAATTTTATTTTGCCATTTATGCCGTTGCAAAAATTGGTGCAGGTAATCGTGCGACCATCGTCTCCAAAATTGCTGCATCATACGCTGTTGCAGTTGCCATCGCCTTAAGCTACCAACATTTGCCTTTTCATAATTTGAATCGGGTGGCAAAACAAGAGGTTCTCCTACTAGAAAGTGACCTGGAGTCAAAATTGTTACTTTGTCTTGGTCCTCCACATATGATAATGGTCTCGAGTTAAGACATGCCTCAATTTGAGACAATACTGTGGCAATCTCCTCATAGGTCAGAGTAGAATTACCGATCACCCTCTTAAGGTGATGCTTTGTGGATTTTATCCCTGCTTCCCAAAGACCTCCAAAATTGGGGGACTGATGGGGAATAAAATGCCACTCTGTGCCATTATTGCCTAACTCCTCTGCTAATTCGGGATTGATTCCTGACCTTTCTTCATTGAACAAATGAAGTAATTCTCGCGCTGCCCCTACAAAATTTGTTCCGTTGTCGCTGTGTAGTTGCGCACATCGACCACGCCTAGCCACAAATCGCTTGAAAGCAGCTAAAAATCCCTTTGTGCTCATTTCACTTACAGCTTCTAGATGCACCGCCCTTGTGGCCATACAAATAAACAAAGCTATGTAGCCCTTGTACGACTTATTTCCTCGACCCCTTGACATTCTAATACATATAGGGCCCGCATAATCGACACCGCTGCTTAAAAATGGTTTATTCGGTGTAACGCGTGCGGATGGCAACTGACCCATTAGTTGCGATTTGGTGGTGGCCGCGTAACGAATGCATCTGACGCAATTCCTTACATACCTCTTTGCCATTAACTTTATTCCTATTACCCAATATTTTGAACGCAAGTATGTTATCATAAGCTGCGGACCACCATGCATTGTTTTCCTATGCGCGTCAGCTACCAAAAGGCTTGTCAAGAATGACTCCTTTGGAATTAGAATGGGATGCACACGATCGTAACCGAGTTGCGACATCTCCAATCTGCCTCCAAATCTTATTACTCCATTGGAATCGAGGAATACATTTAATGACTTTAAGTTACCTTTCTTGTTCTCTAAAGGCTTATTATTTCTTAAATTCATCAACTCTTCAGAAAACCCTTCGTCTTGGCATCTCTTTATACATATTTTTGTTGCTTCTTCTAGTTCCTCTGCAGTTAACTGTCGTGACCGAGTGCCAGTATTCACCGACACCTCCCTTCTTAAATTTAAAAATCTACGACAATAAGCTATCACTCTAATCAATTTTGATAACGAAGAAAATCGGTTCCAAAATGTAACATCAAAAATACTCGTGTGTACCTTGATCTCTTCTAAATGTGTAGCAATATGTTTGGGCCTTTTAGACTCAACGACAGTATCTTTTAAGAACGTTGGACCATTCCACCAGAGAGATACACTAACAAGTTCTGACGGAGATACCCCGCGTGACGCACAATCTGCTGGATTTTGTTTCGAAGCTACATGGGCCCAATGATGTGTATCCAAACTGCTCAAAATATCAGAAACTCTGTTAGCCACGAAAGTCTTCCATCGACTTGGATGACTATTCAGCCAAGCTAATACCACTTCACTATCGGTGAACGCATACAAATTTTCTTTAGGTATCACCATAGCTTCGGCTATTTCCAAAATAAGCTTAGTTAAAAGTCCTGCACCGCAAAGTTCGAGCCTGGGAATTGAAACTTGCCCTATAGGAGCGACTTTCGTTTTGGAAGCCACTAAAGAAATGTGAATCTGCCCCATCTCGTCAATTACTCTAAGGTATACCACTGCCGCATATGCTACCTTAGAGGCATCCGCAAACCCGTATAATTCTTGTTTTATATTGTTACCCGTGTGCAACCAGCGTGGTATTTTTATGTCAACTAATGAAACTAAGGATTCACGGTAAGTAAACCATTCCCTTACTAAGTTGTGTGGAACTTCTTCATCCCATTGTAACCCTGCTAACCACAGCTTTTGGATCAATATTTTAGCTATGATTATGCTTGGTGCTAGCCACCCCAATGGGTCGAATAATTTTGCTATTTCCGAAATAATTTTTCTTTTTGTTACAGGTTTATCTACCGGCTTGAGTTCCAGAGTGTATTTGAAGCAATCGTCGAGGGAATTCCAGGTAAGTCCTAAAATTTTTGTAACTTCATCTATTTTTATGTGTAACGCTTCATCTTTTTCTTCTCGAATTCTCTCTAATAATTCAGGGCTATTGCTTTTCCATTTTTGTAATTGAAATCCGCCCTTGGCTAACACTTTGGTTAACTCCGTATAAAATTTGAACGCTTCTTCTTTCGTTTCAGCGCCTGACATCAAATCGTCCATATAAAAATCTTTTAAAATTATTTTAGCTATGTCCGATCTTTCTCTGCACTCATCAACCGCTAACTGTTGCAACGCTCGAACAGCTAAGAATGGGGCCGAGGCTGTCCCGAAAGTAACTGTTTGCAGTTCAAACTCTGTGATTTCCTTTTCAGGACTATCCCGCCATAGTATACGTTGCAATGGCGTATCTTGTCTATCCACTAAAATTTGCCGATACATTTTTATAATATCCGCTACTATACAAATTTTATGTGCCCTCCAACGCATAATAATATGACGAAGCTCATCTTGCAATGCCGGACCAACCAATAGATCGTCGTTCAGCGACCTCCCGTTGCTCCGCTTACAGGAAGCATCGAACACAACACGCACTTTCGTTGTGTCTTTATCCTCACGGATGACCGCGTGATGAGGTAAGTAAACGCTCCTTTTATTAGTCTTGTCTTGTTCTGTTACTTCTATCATGTGATTGAGCTTTAAATATTCTTGTAGAACTCTTGAGTATTCGTCTTTTAATTTATTATTTTTCTACTAACCCTTTAAGCCTTCTTTCAGCTATCTCTTTGGATTCACCACATCCACCAATCAGGTTTGGATCCCGTAGCGGCAATCTTACTACATATCTACCGTCTTCATTTCTTCGTGTCGACGTTGTAAACAACTCTTCACATATAGTTTCCTCCTCCGTTAGCATCCTTTTTGTTCCAGATGGTTCCTCTAGTTCCCAAAATTTTCTTAATAATTCATCAGTTTGGACACTGGTATGCATCACGGTAATTTTTGAGTGAGAATTTATACCTCGATCAACTTCCAACGCACCCGACAATATCCAACCTAAGGTGGGTTTCCTGGGCTAAGAGAGTCCCGCTGATATTTTTCTTAACCCCGTGCTGTATGACTTGGCTGTATACTTCAGCACCTAACAAAACATCAATTTTATTAGGCCTGAAATAATCCGGATCAGCCAAATCATAGTCGCTCAAGTCTGCCCATTCTATCCTAGCTACTTTCGAAGACGGAAGAAGGGCTGTTACAGATTTCAACACATAAGCATTGACCTTTATTTGAAAAGATGGGTTTACTCTAGACCGAAGCTTGATCTCCACCATGGATGTGGAAGTTGTACCTTTATCTCCACCCACACCTAACACCGTATTTTTTGACGGTATTTTATTTAAACCTAGATACTGGACCATGGATTCTGTGACAAAGTTACCCTGGGATCCCTGATCCAGTAAAGCCCTAACCACTTGGTAGGTCCCATTCTTCAACTCAGCCTTTACTAAGGCTGTGGTCAATAATACAGTTTTTTTACTGTTTCCTGTTGCAAGACATGAGACTAATGGTTTGTCGGACACCTCTGCTTCATTGGCGGTCTTAATTTCCCCAAAATTCACCGATGAGGATTCCACGCAAGCAGCACTACTACCCTCACCAACTTCTGACCCTACAGCACCCGTGGGGTGTAACAATGAATGGTGGCGGCGTTTGCACACCTGGCACTTTAGAGTGTTTTGACAATACCTGGCAGAGTGGTTGTTAAGCAAGCAATTAAAACATAAGTTATTGTGTTGAACGAAGTTCCGTCGGTTTTCATTACTTTCTTTAATAAATTTTGGACATGAACTTATCCTATGCTCACCTGAACAAAATGCACAAGATACCTTTTTATCTTTGATCACGTGTAGTACCTGTGTAGCCCTTGGAGCCCTATCTGCCTTAGGCTCTATATTTTCTAAACCTCGAAACCGACTAACCAGAAAATCTTTAAGTTGATCAAAAGTAGGAAGGTCATCCTTTGGATCTGATGCTACCTTTAACTCCCAGGCCCTTTTAGTAGCCTTATCTAATTTTTCAGTCACGATATGTATGGTTAAAAGTGATGCAAGATCTATCTTAAGGTTTTTTATTGCCTCCAAACAATCGGTGGTTGTACTAAGGAGTTTTTTAATTTCTATTGCGGACTCTCCGGATAAAGACTTTTGATTTACTAAACGTTTTACAATTCCGTTTGCCAAAAATCTTTTATTATTATACATGGACTCTAATTTTTCCCAACTTGTACTATAATTGTCTGCCGTCACATTTACATTTCTTAATAATAGTTCCGCATCACCGGTTAAATATCCTTTAAGATAATACAGTTTCTGTGCATCATCTAACCTACTGTTGTTATGTATCAATCCAACGAACAAGTCTCGAAAGGTTGACCACTCGTGATATTTGCCGGAAAACATTGGTATTTTTACTTCTGGTAATCGAAAATGACTTAATTCTTTTGTGCTAGGTCCCGGACTAGAATCATTTGTTTTACTTGTTCGAATAAGTTCTTTAAGAGTACTTTTAAAATGAATATATAGTTCTTCCACCTCATCATAAACTCCATCTTTATAATACTTAGAACTATATAATTCAGACTTTTTAATTTCGCTTATAATTTTAATATGTGTATTACGGAAAAGTTGCCATAATTGCTCTAAACTTTCTAAGCGTGTTTCAAAATACGATACTGTAAGACGATCTTTAGGGCATTTTTTAAAGTTAGATAAAGACCTTTCAATTTTTGTTTTTAATGATGACAATAATATGATGTCAATAAGAGGATCCATTTTGAACACCGGTTACATAACACACAATTACACAGAAAATAAGAAATGACAAAAAAACACTAATTCTCCAACTACAACACAATAAATGTAACAAAGTCAAACAATAAAGTGTGGAAGAATATAATTATAATTATGCTAAACTTAATGTCCACTACTCTTTCTTGCACTTTTCCCGAACACAAGGATTTATTTTGGGTAAATTTTACAAGTCTTTTTACAAGCTTAATTTCAAAGCAAATTGGGCATAGATTACCCCTCTGAACCACTTTTTCTTTTCTTTCTTTTTCTGAAACACTTTTACAAGTTCAACACAAGAACGACTCAAATTTTATTCTTCCTGTTATAATAAGGTTGAAAGTACTCACGATTTTTTTCCACTTATTACACTCACTGATACCGATGACGTCACGTCGTGCCGACTAGCACCAAACTAGTGGCGCCCTCTGCCTGCTTGTCCACAAACTGCTGCTTATCCTCCCTCGCGCCGTTCCTCCAGATATTGCCGCCCACCAGTGATGTTCCCACGCCTGCACCACCAGCTGCTCCCGGCTCCTTCCGGTTCCACCTCCAGGTACTTCTCACCTGGTACCCCCACCCAATGAAGGGGATGCTCTGGACAGCGATCCACTGCCCAGTAATGACGCGAAGGTTGGTAGTCTATACCACCACTGGAGACTACCACAAACACTCCCGGCCAATCCGGCTCGAAGGACCAAATGAACGAAGGTCGACTAGGAGAGGGTGGTTGATTGAAACACTGGACTTTATATTAAGCGCGTATAATAAATATCCACAGTGCTTGCTGCTCACACAAAAACAAAATTTAAATTTTTGACCTAGTTGAGCGCCGGAGAATCTTAACACCGCGATTCAGTAATCGGCGCTCAACTAACAACGCCATCTATTGACAAATATTTGAACTATTTAAAATCAACGAATATTTACGTGAACAGTATTGTGCATATTATGTCATTATAAATATTATCTTGATCCATTAGTTATTGTTGTTTCGTATTTGTGATTCGTATTATATTGTGTTTTGTGCATATTATGTAATTGTAATCATGTAATTGTAAGAAAATACAACATGTATGTTCATATTAAATATAATATGTCTTATTTAAACTAATATAGTTTATTATTCTAGCAAAACAAAAACAACTTTGTACGATTTCGTACAAAAAATATGTTATCCCACTAAACGTCTTATTTTACTTGTGTTCTAACTTCTTGCATCGTTTTTATTTTATCACAAGGCTAAATTTTTAGAAATTCCTTTGAACAAGTGCCTTCGTTAGCTTTAGTCCTTTGTTTATCAAACGGCCATAAATTAAGTTTGCCGACCGCTATTCGTCGAGCACGGCACTTGATTTTTTTTTTGGCAGGTAGTCATTATGTTTCTGGGTAACGTAAACAACGGGGTGGATATCTATAAAATCTTACTATCTAGAATAATTTGTAAATAAAATGTGAAATACTGATTTGTTTAATTCATTTTCAATGTACCCGAAGGTCGCGAGAGACACGAGATCTGTGGATTTTTTTTTTGTAAATACATACATATATAGATAAACAACACTCAGACACAAGGCAAACACAAGTGCTCATCACACAATTGTTTACCCTGGGCGGGAATCGAACCCCCAACACGCTGCGCAGCAGTCGATCGCTCAGCCACTGCGCCAACCGTGTCGTCAATTTGTTGTAACAGTGAAAGGTTTTTTATGTAATCGGACTAGAGTGTGTCTGCTCCATCTACTGTCTGTCCTTCTGCAGACGTGGCGGGCCCCCTTACACTTTAGCGTGCTTAAAATCCGTTGCGTACTTTAAAAGATCTAAGCAAAGGGAAGTGAATTTGATATAAACTATGTAGAAAAGATCGCGCCAAGGATCGTGGGAATGTTTAAAAAGATCGCAAATATTTAAAAGGTCTAAGCAAAGGGAAGTGAATTTGATATAAACTATGTAGAAAAGCTCGCGCCAAGGATCGTGGGAATGTTTAAAAAGATCGCAAATATTTAAAAGATCTAAGCAAAGGGAAGTGAATTTGATATAAACTATGTAGAAAAGCTCGCGCCACGGATCGTGGGAATGTTTAAAAAGATCGCAAATATTTAAAAGGAAAACACATACCTAATAAATTTACACAAAGTTCAACCTAAAAGCTTTCGATTTAAGTCATGGCCCACGCGAAGTGGTCTGGGCTGGAAATATGTTTGCTGGTTTTTTGCAATATTCTGTAAAACATTATACCATAGTAAAAAAAGCGAAATCCCGTGGAGTGTCCGGGCTAGAATAGCAACCCCCCCCCCCCATTTCATCCCGAGAGTGTCGTCAAAAGGCGACTAAGGGAAAATCCGGAAGTCGGGCAGCAGCGGCTTCGTGTACTTAACAACTTCACTGCGATCCCTAAGACGCCTGCCAAGCGTGGGGATTATAGCAACCCCCCCCCTCTGGGGAGGCGTTCAACTTATGGTCCCCTCCCTTCGCACACTACGCCCGTGGGCGTCGTAGACACGATCAGTCGAGTAGTGTGCCGCTGCGGTCGCTACATCTTTTCTTCTGATGATGGGGAGTACGGATCGCAGAACGCCTTACGACGTACTTACGCCTAGATCGGTTCTGGTTCTGTCATAACATATATTTTTTTAACCATGCTTTGTGACACTACGCCCTTGGGCAATGTATGACAATAAGTAGTGTCTCAGTAGCCGCAACCAGTGAGATAGTACTGTCCACCAACGTGTTAAATAATTAATACAATACCAACATTATCCATTACTATTATAATAAATGTGAAAGTGAGTTGTTTGATACTTTTTCATGGCTAAACTTCAGACAGATTTTCATGAAATTTGGTACAGTCCCCGAGGCGTAAGATGAGCTTTGCATTTGTGTGACTGATTAGCAAAAAATATTCGCACGGACAAAGTCGTGAACAAAAGCTAGTACATATCTACTAATAAGCAAAATAATATAAACATACTAGCTTTATTACCCCCACACAAATGCAATTTTACCCCCACAGGGGTAACTACCCACAGGTTCGGAACCTATGGGATCTTGGACTAACAGTTTATGTCATACATAGTTTATTTTTAAATTAGTGTATGCTGTCCCACTGCTGGGCAAAGGCCTCGTCCAAGTCCTTCCAAGAGCTTTTCCATCAACGCCACCTCGAACCAGCCCTCGTGGTACGCGTCCAGGTCATCTCGCCATCTCTTTCTGGGCCGTCCTCGGCGAGGCCGTCCATTGCGTAGAGAATCTCGCCCACCGGTCACTCTGCCTGCGGCTGACGTGACCCGCCCAATCCCACTTGAGCCTGGCAATCTTTTTCAACCGACTCAATTCGTCAAGTTCTCAATTCGTCTGTAGGTATGTATGTAAAAAAAATCGACAGAAAGCAAAAAAATATACATGGATGATGTTTTAATTTACTCGAACCTTGTACTTTTAATCACTGTTTTGACTGTGTTGCCGTTTCTTTACGGATTTGAATGATAAGGAGGTACCTAAAAAGCGAAAAATAAAAAGCTTTTTTATCAAAAAAAATCGGGTAAATCTGATGTAGGCAAAAAGTTTTTTTTCCAAAAAAGACAACGGCCTTCAAAATCTAAAAGGTGATAAATAACTTTAGCACAGAACACACATGACTATATGTAGTTTCGGAAGTCGGTGGCTTTGTTCTGTTTGATGTTTTGTAGTGCCACCGACTTCCGAAACTAAAGTCATGTGTGTTCTGTGCTAAAGTTATTTATCACTTTTTAGATTTTGAAGGCCGTTGTCTTTTTTGGAAAAAAGCTTTTTGCCTTCATCAGATTTACCCGATTTAGAACGCATACATAGTTATAGTCTTCTACTAACTTTAACTTTCTGATTGACTGACTTCATGACAATATGCCTGTAAATTATTTATTTGAAACTGACTTTTTCCTGTGATTTCATCAGCGTGAATGTCGGTTATTGATTAAAAAGTAGCCTTTAGCCTTTCTTGGGCTTTAAGCCTAGTCTGTCTGTGCAAATTTTCATCAAAAGCGGTTCAGTAGTTAAGACTGAAAAACGTAACACATACTAGGAATTTCTCCTGTAGGTGCATTTAAAAACATATAAACTCACATACACCCGGAACAACTACCTGCAGACCATACAAATACTTGCTTCGTGCAGGAATCGAACCCGCGTCACGCAGAGCAGCAGTCGATCGCTCAACCACTGCGCCAACAGTGTCGTCAAACGTGTCATCGTGTTTGTTATGCTGGCACTTCACTTGGCGTATTGGTGTAAATATTCGCCTTATTTAGATAATCCAATACCGACTTCATTTCAATAGGTATAGGGTATATTTTGTATTATCCAAATAAGGTGAAGTGAAGTTCCAGCGTATGGGTTTCGACTATAGCAAGTAGGATTTTAATTTAAAAGGTCTCCAAATGTTACACTTTAGACTTTGTTTACCTCGTACCTTTCCTATATTATTATTATTATTTATTTAAATCGAACACAAGATTCATATTTTTGTTAGTAACACTTATCAAACTATGTTAGTAACATTTCTTACAACTAAAACAAAAAGCAACTAATTTAAAAACCTATAACTATGTCCGCTTCCCGCCGCACCAGACCCGTAGGCGTGCATACGGGTCCAGTGCTCCAGGAACGGGCAATCAGGCTTATCCTTAGGCCTTTAAAATCACCTTTAATAATAATAATATAAGGCAGTATTAAATTTAAAGATCAGTAAAACACATCAAGTAAAAGCAGTTAACAGGATCTGTTGCAACAATCACACGTAATTAACATTCTTAACAAACTTAATTTTCCTTAACACCCCATCAGTTTCTCAACCTCAAAAACGCTGCTTAACCGCAGCTACATAACGCGGTTACTTGACCTCCTTTCTGACATCAAGCCATCCCATTTTTAACCTTGCAACAATCATTTTTTTCAACAATTACTATACCAATTATTCTTTGCTTTTTTTTGTCTCTGACGTCCGAGGCAACGGACAGTAGTCAGTCATCCCCACTTTCGCTGTAGAGGGGACGGCAATTTGCTGAATTACTACACCTTCGAGCTGGGCATTCCCATTCATACTTCATCGCACTTTCAAATACAATACCTGTGTCTCCTGCGAAAATATTAAAAAGTAAATAAAAAAAGAAATATATTTCCCGCGCCATCCGCATCGGGCTTCGCGGTTTTGAAAATTCGAATTTCGAATTGAATGAAACTTTTGTATTTTTTAATTGTTTTTTTTTTACATTACATTTTTTTTTATAATTCCGTAAAGCCCGATAAGGATTCATCTTATAACCTAAAAAGTTACTCTTTGCATAATATTGCTGTAGCCGTCGGCAATTTTTATGTAATACAAGTAACAGCATTACATAACTATCATTTCGGCCTCATATTTTGGTAGTTGCAATAGTCGACGGTTTGCCATGGATAAAACCGTTCGCGCTTTCCACTTGAGAACTGTGTCCTAATTTAAAATTTAAAAAAAAGTTTAGTGTTCTGTGTTTAAAAGTGAAGTGTGTCGGGACTTTTTAACTGTGAAGAGTGTCAAGTAAGTGTCAATTTTTTTTTTAAATTATGCCTATGTTGTTATGTGAAAGTCTCTGCATCTCTTTATGTATTACGTAGGTACAATGTTATCTGTTTTTCTCATGTAGTGTATGGGCAATCCAAGTTTTAAGTTGCCCAATTTACGCGGTATTAGATAATTCGTTGCGATAGCTTAGCCTACTTTTTTTAAATATCATTCTTGATTCTTGACTCCGTTGTTTGTGTATAATTTTGTAATACATGCTAATTAGTATGGTGATTTGAATCTTATGTTTAATTTATAAGAGAGTGTTTTATTGAATGTCAGTCAATCAGTCATTGGGTCATTAGGTTTTACCGGAGAGTAAATTAGAACACAACAAAGTGTGGCCTAATTTCTGATTTCGTGAAAAAGAGCTCATGGCTAAGTTAAAGTCGTACACATCGATTGTCTCGGTTAAGCTACGCTTGCCGCGGTCTGTCTGTGGATGGGTGACCATCCAATTCATTCCGGGACCCCTCGGAAAGCACGTACGACCGTTACCGTCTGTAATTCGTAGATCGTTGACAGTCGTTATAGTCAGAAGCCAGAAAGTCTGACAACCAGTCTTACCTAGGGGTATTGTGTTACAAAACACTGGTATGCAGCTGCATTTCTACCCCTGGGTGTCGTAGATGGCGACAGATGGATAATGACCAGAGGATGACCAGTAGCGTCCTTCTGTGTGCCATAACATCGCGAGCGAAGGCGAGTCCTATGCCCAACAGTGGGCGTATAAAGGTTGACATGATGATTATGATGATGCAGCTGCATCCAGAAAAACTGGGAGCCGACACCAATATAGTTGGAAAAAGGCTAGGCAGATGATGATTACGAAAAACTTAACTAATTATTTTTAATAAATAATTTTAAAGTTATTTACATCGAAATTCATAATTGAATTAATTAATTATTAATTAATTTTAATTACCCATAAAAAACTAATTAATAATGGCTTATGTTTAACGAACCTGCAGATCTAGTAAATGATCACCAAAAATGGTAAATAAAATAAAACCAAAAATAGTAAATGATCACCAAAATTGTGTTTCCTAAAGTATTGAAGAAATAAAAGCGATTTGGGTCTGGCACACGGCGGCCGCTGCCGCGGCACGCTCGCTACTCTCGCTCTCTAACCTAACCATGTCGGATTCGCCCCAGGGGGACTTAAGGGTCGAAAAGATTTTGGTGTTATTTTGCACACTAAGATTTGGTGATCATTTACTACATTTAGTATTTAGTTTTGGTGATCATTTTACTACATTTAGTATTTAGTAAGTATTTTTTGGTGCTCAATATATTTATTCCCATTAATAATTATACAAATTAAAGGGTATTTAAAAACTCGTATGCACCACTTTAAAAAAATCTAAAATGTAGGTCAAACTAAAGAAGCTATTTAAGTTATTTTGACACGTTTAAACTGTAAAAACATACAAAGTAATCTCTTCTCTATAGCCTGCGATATATATTAACGCTGCAACAGCGAGGGAACTGGCAGAAAGCCAACATTCTCGAATGAAACTGTGAGAATTAAAACGTTTAGTATTGTATTGTCAATAGTTCCGCGCGTTTATGTCTTTCGTATTGAGGACATGTGTACAGAGATACCAACTATCTTTGAAATATCAGTTTTTGGAACGAATACTTTGTAAATTCACTCTCATTTATTTGCTACAATGTATGATCTTAAATCTACATGGTTACTTGTAATTCGACGTATATTATATACGTCAGGAGCTGATACGGGCCAAAATGCAACAAATTTATTCCCCCATATGTATGACTGAAATTCAATGGTTCTGGGTTTTTCGATATTTCCCTAAAATGTGACATTTAATTCCAACTAAATAAAACGAAATATTGAATGGGTACCACTAAAAAATGATTATTGTAGCTGTCACTTCAATTAGGCTATGAACATAATTATTAAAAGTACTTAATTCAACAAAATAATTAAAATGATGAATATTCGTCATCATCAGCCTGAAGACGTCCACTGTCCAATATATTAAAAACACAAACGTAAAAAACTAGGGTAGGTAATTAAAAATATAATTAATTGTGGTAGAAAATATGTATTTTAGGAAGTAAAAGGATAAAGGGGCCCAAAGAAGTGAATTGCCTAGGGGCCCCGACATGGTTAATCCAGCCCTGTTTGTATTTATAGTTGCAATTTTTGGTTAGCTTTTAAAGTGCTCAATATCTCTAAATCAACTTTAGTTTACCCAAAGTTTTCGGGGTCAAATTATCTTTTTCTCTACGAATGTATCGAATTACGAATCACCTGTATATATTGTAATTTTTTCAGTTAATAAATCATGCGTGATGTAATGTTGGAAAATATTATTACTCATAAGTGGTTTAATTTTAAGTACCATAATTTGTCTTTGCTATTATATTTACACGTACAATTAAAAAAAGAAAAACCTATAACTATTAAACCAAAAATAAACTAATATAAGGCATCAAAAAATTCCTCCACATCGCCGTCATCTGGGAATGTGCCCAAGAGACTGACTGCATTGCCCCGTTGGATGGCAATGCTTAACCTCTGCCCAAAGTAAAAACCAGCTCTTGGATCACGAGAAGTGTCAACTAACCTTTTGGAAATTTCCTTAATTTCCTATTATATTAAATAGTTGGATCGTATAACCATGAGAAATTAATGGATTAACTATTAAAATCCGATGAGCTGGGATTACTTTCAAATACGTATAATAATTTGACATTGAAGATTGCCCAATTGATCAAATGGTCAAATACCTTTGGTATGACATTGAAGGTTTACCACGATCATTTTGTTTTAATAGTTTGTACATTTCACAATTAGTTATGATAGTTGACTGCCTCGGGCTACTGTAGATGTGAAATTAATGGTTTTCCATTAGGAAATTCTTAGTAGCAGTTAGGACATGTGGCTGTTTATGCGATCTTGATCCAATCCGTTGTAAAAAAAAGAATATGACGTGTTCGTTTATCTTTTATACAAATACAAATAAATAAAATTTAAGTGACGGTTTATAATAACCAAACATCTATTTTTAACATTTTTTTTTTTTAATAGTGTATGTATGGAGTTTCTTGCCCATTCTTCTCCTTACGAGACTACCATTTGGAATGGGCAACTAGATTCAAATTTTACAATTATGACGATCAAAAGTGCCTTTAATGGTCTAATTGAAATAAATGATTTGACTTTGACTTTGAACATTTGGTCTGTCTGTCTATTTGTAACGGCTAATCTACGCAACGGCTGGTCCGATTTGGACGAAACTTTCACTGGCAGATAACTGATGTTATCAGGAGAGGAGTAACATAGGTTTAACTCTAATTATTTTAGAAAAATAATTAAAGCAAAAAATAATTAGAGTTCTGTGCAAACCAATTAAAACCCGAAAACCGAAACTCACGCGGACGAAGTCGCGGGTACCAATTAGTTGGTAATAAATAATTATACTCGCCCCCCTGTATTTTTTTTATTATCTTTGGCATCACTGCGGCCAGAGCTGATCTATTATGATCACCGCTTGTGTTGGTTAGAGATCGCCATCAAACCCTGCAGCTGTGATGAACTGCAGGACCTGCTTTGGAGCAATCTCCATTATTTTATCCGAGCTTAACACAGATGTATGCCCCCCTGTAAGTACTGAATGTAATCGTATGCGATTACATTTAGTACTTGCACTTCTGTTCGGTGCATACATTCGATACTTCACCTTCGTGTCAATGTTTTACATCTGACTGTGAATACGAACAATCTGCACATCATATCTTATAGGAGTGTATTCTTTGGCAGAAAGAACGCAATATTATGTTGGATAGTGTACAGGCTACATCCGGAGCAGTTTAATACCTTGTGGAAACTAGAACTAATTTCCGTGCGTTCAAGCGATTTTGCCATGCCTATTAATGGAAACAAATTTAATGTAACAGCTCACTTTTTAGGGCCCATTAATTATGTCAATTAAAATCCGTGGTGTTTAGCAACTGGGCTTCTCCCAGTTGTAAATGTCCCTTTTGTCCTATTGACCTAGTTCTGTTCTGTCTCCTGCTTGATTTGGAGGGAACTGGAAAATATGTGTTTCTTACTCCTCCGCTGTTCTTTTCTGATTAATTTCGTTGCGGGATCCAAGACAGTTGAATCGTTTCTCTGGGACTCGTCGAGGTTCATTGCTTTGGCGCTTTGCTGGTGGTCGCCACTGTTGATTCTGGCTTACAGGAGATGCAGTGGTTTGCGAATAGTGTAGCGGGCTAGTCCCATTCGATGAAAACAGGTCATTGTACAAAATTATAAATAACTTGGGTTTGGAACCAAAACTGAAATTTTGAGAAAAAATATTCGCTGATCTATACATTTTGTTGAACTACCTAAACACAATTGTATGGATTATCTGATTTTATTAATTTATATTATTACGCACTATCCACGGACTTTTCATGAAAGGCGCCTCGAAGATGCGTGGAGGCAAAAATTGTGTGCATATACCCTAGTAATTATGGGAATTATTAAACACATTAACTGTGTATCTGTTTATTGGTGCGCTAATAAAAACCATGCATCTCTTACGTGTTTTTTATTAAGTTTCTAAGTTACGTTTATAATTTGAAGAACCTACTTACATAGGTATATAATTATTTCTTTAAAACAATTGAATGGCTGTATAAAACAATTTGGCAATTATTTCTGTAGACACACACGCAATGAATATCCCTTGATTTTAATCAAATAAAATAAGATAATTAAATATTAAAGTGTGTGTTCTTAGTGTACATATGCGCACTGGCGCATCTGGAGTCTGGACAGTTATCGCATTACCTCCTTACTGACTGGGATTTTTGATTCCACGACAACTCGAACCAGATAACTCGGCCCCAATAACTTTTCCCTATACCCGATAACTTGCCCCGGCTATTCGACCCGGACCACTTGACCCCCGGATAGCTCGACTCGGACTATTCGACCTCCGAGACCATGCACCCGGTCTGGGTCAAGTTTTCAATTGGCAACCCAACTCGACCCAGACAACTTAAACCAGGCAACTCGACTTCGAGAACTTGAACCCAAGGCAAATGGATTCGAACAATTTTGCTTCTATAGCTCGAGCCTGACAACTCAATCTTACATACAGGCAATTTGAACCAAAGACAAATGGTTTCGAACATTTAGCATTTGGCAACTCGATCTTAACAATTCTACCCAGACAACTCAAATCAGGCAACTCGAACTCTGGGCAACTGGACCCGAAAAATTTGTCCCCAATAGCTCTAGCTAGAGTCTGAAAACTCGATCTTAACAACTTGACCCAGACAACTTTAACTAGGCAACTCGACTTCGACTCGAACTGGAACAGGACAATCAGAAAGCATAACCTTTTCCAGCCTTGACGTTGAGAAAATTACAAAACTGATTCTTTGCATTATTTTACAATGTATTACGATGTCTAACACAGTTATTTAACAAATAACGCCACGTTTGAATTTATGCACTGTAAAATCTGATGTAATTAATCATTAAGTAGGCAAAATTAGAAGCAATTAAGTACTTTTAATGTGTAAGTTTTTCATACATACATAGTACTCTACTTAATTAATTTATGTTGGTGAGGACATATGTTTGCACATAATTACGTATTTAAGGTAGTACTTGCCTACTTTAAATTTAAAAAAAATGGACTCAGAGACCTCTAGAATTATTTTATGACTTGCTGATGCCCGCGATTTCGCCCGTCAGCTTTTACATACATAAGTGCTTTAGTAATTGTCAGTTATATAATAATAATATGTGGGGACATTTCCACACACGGCCATCTGACCCCAAACTAGGGAGACCCTGTACTATGGGTGTCAGACAGCTGATATATATACACAAATACATTTTTTTTTGTAAATACATACATACATTGTTAAACAACACTCAGACACAAGGCAAACACAAGTGCTCATCATACAAATGTTTACCCTGGGCGGGAATCCAACCCGCAACACGCTGCGCAGCAGTCGATCGCTCAGCCACTGCGCCAACCGTGTCGAATTATCAGCTAGGTTTTAATTTTTGTAGCGCGTAACTGTATTTTTTTTCTAAACTAAGGTAATCTGAGTATATACATCTAAGGAGTACCTTACAACATCAGCTATCTGTCAGTGAAAATCCCATCAAAATCGATCTAGCCGTTTCTGAGATTAGCCGGAAAAAAACAGAGAGACAGACTGACAGACAGACAAAATTAAAAAAAACTGGGGTTTTTATATAAGGCGATTGCAATTCGAACATCATGGTGGTATAGCTTGGATGTCCTGCTCTTTCATGTGCCTTCAATGTGACTGGCATATCCAACTATGATGTCTGAGAAAGTTCGAGCACAAAGTGGACCTGTTAGGACACCGTTGAACAAATTATAAATAATTGTAGCTGTAGGTGGTTTAGCTTTACTCAAGGTTTCTCAGGTGGATAGAATTCGTAATTAAGTCATTCGTCAGAGATATAAAGTCACCGACATTGCGCTTTGAATCAGCACGCTAAAGTGGAAGTGAGCAGGCCATGTCTGCAGACGGACAGACGGTAGATGGAGCAGACACACTTTAGAGTGGAGACCACTGTAATGTGACTGTAATGTGACGCCCTGCGACTTGATGGACCGAGGATTTGAAGAAGGTGCCTGGCGGCAGGTGGGTGTGAGCTGCCCAAGACCGGGTTAGTGGGCGATCTTTTGGGGAGGCCTACGTTCAGCAGTGGACGGCAATAGGCTGATAAGAAGTGGCATTCTGAAAGGTAATTTCCCCGTCACTTCGCACTCGAACCCGATTCAAAGTGTCAAATATATCAAGGTCATTTTGAACCTTATGCGAAGTGAGAGTGAATGTGAGATGCGATATATTGTTTGAATTTTACAGAATCGACCTACTGCAGTATTTTTTTTTTCTTTTCGGATTCGCATCTCTCAGGTCAACCTAGGAGGTTGTCGGCTGCTTAACCGGACTTTCCTTGTGTTCCTGTGCTGCCTTAAAAATTATTATTTTTAGAGCCTCCAGCCAGGGCAAAATAACTTACAAACTAAGCGACTACACGCTAAGGGCACCCCCTGTGGGGTACGAGCCTCGGCTTAGGGCGTCACTGGGAGAGGACAGCAAAGGGACAGGCTGGATCGGATTTCACCTACTTCAGTAGTATTATTACCCCTATAAATACGTCCTTCGTTTTACCTCACCTCGGGCGCGACGCAGCCTTACCTACTTTGTGCTCACACTCTACTTACTTTTGTTATATTTTATCTCGGACCAACATCGGATTGTACTATAATAATAATAATAATTTATTTCAATCAACTATGGATCATAATACATTTAAATTGAAATTGGAAATTCTACATAATATTAATAAAACACAAAATTAAAATAATAAATTAACCCTAGTCTGTAAGTGAACCATGCAGCAGTGGTTCACGTACTGACAGTCAAAACGTTCTGCAAATGCGCTCAGGATACTGTTGGGGCTGGCCCGCACCCTACGCACCAAGGATGTGCACCGCTTGCGCATGATGTAAATGTTATGTAAACTTGTCACAACTCATAACAATGTACGGAAATGTTAAAATGAAGCTATTCAAACATGTTCTTTCGAGTTACTTTTTTTTTTAAAGGCGTCTGAATTGTTTTTATGGAACCGGGTCAGTATTAGTTTTAATAGGGAGGATTGGATGAAGCTTCTTAGCGTGTCGATAGCAAATACGGATGTGTGTGTATGTGTGCGTGTAAATAATAATAAGCGTTTTTGCCATACCTATTATTGGAATCAAATTTAATGTAACAGCTCACTTTTTAGGGCCCATTAACTAAGTCAATTATAATCCGTGGTGCTTAGCAACTGGGTTTCTCCCAGTTGTAAACGTCCCTTTGTGCCTATTGGCCTAGTTCTGTTCTGTCTCCTGCTTGATTTGGAGGGAAGTGGAAAATATGTTTTTCTTACTCCTCCGCTGTTCTTTTCTGATTAATTTCGTTGCGGGATCCAAGAAAGTTGAATCGTTTCTCTGGGACTCGTCGAGCTTCATTGCTCTGGCGCTTTTCTGGTGGTCGCCACTGTTGATTCTGACTTACAGGAGTTACAGTGGTTAGGGAATAGTGTGGCGGGCTTGTCCCATAAAATAATAATAATACTCAGCGATCATTGTGCCGATAATTGTTACGGCCAATGGCTTAATTGCCAAGAGCCTCGACCAACATCTAAGGAGGCTCTCGTTAGACGGCTGGATCAAGGGCTTGATTCAGAAGACAGTACTTCTGGATACGGCCCGCATTGTCAGAAGGTTTCTCTCTCTGGAGCCCTGACCGCTGGTAGCTTGGACCCTGTTCCAGATACTGGTAAGGTATTATTTTTTAGTTTTTATTTTTATATGAATATTTAAAAATGTAATTTAATGTGTATTTAAATAAATTAATATGAATAATAATAATAATCCATACTTAATATTATAAATGCGAAAGTAACTGTCTGTTACGCTTTCACGATGAAACGACTGAACCGATTTTGATGAAATTTGGTATGACAATAGCTTGAACCCCGGGGAAGGACATAGGCTACTTTTTAATCCGCAACTTCGCTTGCATCCACTATAACCGACATCCACGCGGACGAAGTCGCGGGCAAAAGCTAGTAAATAAGAAAACACACCACACGCTGCATTTACTTTGGCTTCCGCCCGTAAATGTAGCTGAATCCAGCCGTAGAGCTGAGAACATATAACTCAACTGAAAATAATAATAATAATATGTGGGGACATTTCACACACGGCCATCTGACCCCAAACTAGGGAGACCCTGTACTATGGGTGTCAGACAGCTGATATACATACACAAATACATTTTAAATACATACATATATAGATAAACAACACCCAGATACAAGGCAAACACAAGTGCTCATCACACAAATATTTACCCTGGGCGGGAATCGAACCCGCAACACGTTGCGCAGCAGTCGATCGCTCAGCCACTGCGCCAACCGTGTCATCAAATGTGCGAGTGTGTATGTGTGTGTTGTATGTTCTTCTCAGATTCTTTGTTTGGCCCAGAATTCAGCCACGGCAACGCATAGGTACGCACATAACCGCAGGTGACAATGGCATGCGGCGCAAGATAGAAGGTGGACCAGGGTCTGTGGGGAGACCTTTTTGAGAAAATCAACAAATTCCCAAAAAAAAACTTACTTAGACGACGTTTTAGTTTCTTCAATCACTGGAGGACTTACAATCTTTTTTATGTGTGTTGCCGTTTCTTAATGGATTTGGATGTTAAGGCAACACTAAAAAGCGAAAAATAAAAAGATTTTTCAAAAATAAGAAAACCGCCTTCGAAAACTAAAAAGTGATAAATAACTTTAGCACAGAACACACATTACTTTACTTTCGGAAGTCGGTGGCAATACAAAATAACAAACACAAAGCCATCGCCACCGACTTCCGAAAGTAAAGTAATGTGTGTTCTGTGCTAAAGTTATTTATCACTTTTTAGTTTTTGAAGGCGGTTTTCTTTTTTTTGAAAAAGCTTTTTTCCATGTCGGCAACGGCAATGTATGCCCAAATGGGAGGGTCCCCGATGGCTCCATGCAATCTTCAGTTGATTTAAACTTATGGCGCAATAGATCGCATCTTTCTGAGGTGTTGACTGGCGCATCTAAGAAACCTTTTTTGGCTTATTAGTCTCTGAGGGTTGGATAACGGATATGGTTCGCTCAGTATGATATCGATTCGACCAGCTCAACAGCAGATGTCAGCTGAAAATGCATACTACTAAAACTACTAAACCAATTTTGATGAAATTTGGTATAAACTGAGTTTTAACTCTAGGAAGGGATATAGACTACTTTTTAATCCGCGACTTCGCCTGCTTCCGCGATAATTGTCATTCACCCGGACGAGGTCACAGTCAAAAGCTAATTTGGTACTTATATTAATTTAAATCATAAGTTAGCAATATTTTAGTTCAAGAAAAACCAACCAGCTCAGCTAGTAAATAAAAAAAATACCGGACAAGTGAGAGTCGGACTCGCCCACCGAGTTCCGTACATATTTGTAGTTACATATCCATACTTCTATACTAATCCATACCTACTATCCATACATTAATCTACTTAATTTTATAAATGTTTTTTTTTGCGACATAAACGGCCGTATCTTTTTTTCACGTTAACATAGAGGGTTGAGAGAGGGAGAGTTGTTTTTTTACAGCATCAAGGGACCGTAGACTTGAGTATACAGTTTTAATTTCAACTCGATACCTTCACGCGTTCCCGAGATAAAGAGTCTTGATAGACAGACAGACAGACAGGCCGACAGACAGACAGACAGACGGACAACAAAGTGATCCTATAAGGGTTCCGTTTTTTTTCTTTTGAGGTACGGAACCCTAAAAAACACGAAATGTGTGCTGGGACACATAGTAGAAGTGAAACTTCAACGGATCGATTTGGTCTACACCCTCCACGTAGCCGTAACACATTTTCGTGACAGAAAAATCCTAATAGCCCCCGTCTTTATAGAAGTTTCACTTCAAAAATCCCAATAGCCCCCGTCTTTATAGAAGTTTCACTTAAAAAATCCCAATAGCCCCCGTCTTTATAGAAGTTTCACTTCAAAAATCCTAATAGCCCCCGTCTTTATAGAAGTTTCACTTCAAAAATCCTAATAGCCCCCGTCTTTATAGAAGTTTCACTTAAAAAATCCCAATAGCCCCCGTCTTTATAGAAGTTTCACTTCAAAAATCCTAATAGCCCCCGTCTTTATAGAAGTTTAACTTCAAAAATCCTAATAGCCCCCGTCTTTATAGAAGTTTCACTTCAAAAATCCTAATAGCCCCCGTCTTTATAGAAGTTTCACTTAAAAAATCCCAATAGCCCCCGTCTTTATAGAAGTTTCACTTCAAAAATCCTAATAGCCCCCGTCTTTATAGAAGTTTCACTTCAAAAATCCTAATAGCCCCCGTCTTTATAGAAGTTTCACTTAAAAAATCCCAATAGCCCCCGTCTTTATAGAAGTTTCACTTCAAAAATCCTAATAGCCCCCGTCTTTATAGAAGTTTCACTTCAAAAATCCTAATAGCCCCCGTCTTTATAGAAGTTTCACTTAAAAAATCCCAATAGCCCCCGTCTTTATAGAAGTTTCACTTCAAAAATCCTAATAGCCCCCTCTTTATAGAAGTTTCACTTCAAAAATCCCAATAGCCCCCGTCTTTATAGAAGTTTCACTTAAAAAATCCCAATAGCCCCCGTCTTTATAGAAGTTTCACTTCAAAAATCCTAATAGCCCCCGTCTTTATAGAAGTTTCACTTCAAAAATCCTAATAGCCCCCGTCTTTATAGAAGTTTCACTTAAAAAATCCCAATAGCCCCCGTCTTTATAGAAGTTTCACTTCAAAAATCCTAATAGCCCCCGTCTTTATAGAAGTTTAACTTCAAAAATCCTAATAGCCCCCGTCTTTATAGAAGTTTCACTTCAAAAATCCTAATAGCCCCCGTCTTTATAGAAGTTTCACTTAAAAAATCCCAATAGCCCCCGTCTTTATAGAAGTTTCACTTCAAAAATCCTAATAGCCCCCGTCTTTATAGAAGTTTCACTTCAAAAATCCTAATAGCCCCCGTCTTTATAGAAGTTTCACTTAAAAAATCCCAATAGCCCCCGTCTTTATAGAAGTTTCACTTCAAAAATCCTAATAGCCCCCGTCTTTATAGAAGTTTCACTTAAAAAATCCCAATAGCCCCCGTCTTTATAGAAGTTTCACTTCAAAAATCCTAATAGCCCCCGTCTTTATAGAAGTTTAACTTCAAAAATCCTAATAGCCCCCGTCTTTATAGAAGTTTCACTTCAAAAATCCTAATAGCCCCCGTCTTTATAGAAGTTTCACTTAAAAAATCCCAATAGCCCCCGTCTTTATAGAAGTTTCACTTCAAAAATCCTAATAGCCCCCGTCTTTATAGAAGTTTCACTTCAAAAATCCTAATAGCCCCCGTCTTTATAGAAGTTTCACTTCAAAAATCCTAATAGCCCCCGTCTTTATAGAAGTTTCACTTCAAAAATCCTAATAGCCCCCGTCTTTATAGAAGTTTAACTTCAAAAATCCTAATAGCCCCCGTCTTTATAGAAGTTTAACTTCAAAAATCCTAATAGCCCCCGTCTTTATAGAAGTTTCACTTCAAAAATCCTAATAGCCCCCGTCTTTATAGAAGTTTCACTTCAAAAATCCTAATAGCCCCCGTCTTTATAGAAGTTTAACTTCAAAAATCCTAATAGCCCCCGTCTTTATAGAAGTTTAACTTCAAAAATCCTAATAGCCCCCGTCTTTATAGAAGTTTAACTTCAAAAATCCTAATAGCCCCCGTCTTTATAGAAGTTTCACTTCAAAATAGGATTCCGTAAAAATCTCAAGCGAACAAAAGCTAGTATAAAATGTAGAATCTAAACTATTGTTATCTCAAAAGTATTACCGTTAAAGAATTTCAATCTTAAAATCTTTACGCTCATGCTTTGAGGTAATTTCTGTAACAATAGTACATAAGTACCTCACTGTTTCTAATAACATACATGCCTTTATATAACAGTAATTATTACAACTACCCATTAAGAAATATGTAGATACGACGACACCAGTATCATCATCTGCCTATAGCCTTTTCCCAACTATATTGGGGTCGGCTTCCAGCTTAATAACCTATGTATCATAATAAAGCTGGTTTACATCCGTACTACGGTCACACACAAAGGTCCAGTTGAAAACCAGCGTCAGGCACGAGTGGTCTGGTATTTATGCTGAACTGTAGGTCGATTCTGTAAAATTCAAACAACAACTCGCATCTCACATCGCTATTCACTCTCAATTCGCATAAGATTCAAAATTACCTTGATATATTTGACACTTTGAATCGGGTTCGAGTGCGAAGTGAACGTCGAAGTCACGGGGAAATTACCTTACAGAATGCCACTTCTTACGTCATCTCATACTTTATCTGTCAAAATCTCCCTCAATGTCAAAATCTCAATTTAGTTCAACTCGCTGACACGCTCGCAAGGGTGGCGCTAGTGTAGGTAATTTGTGTTTTTAGAATGCCAATCAAGAAACTCACTGCGGATTCAGATTCTAAGTTTAGAATGAGGTCTTACAAAATCAGACCCCTGGGCCTGTTTGGCGTAGCCGTGGGGCACACAAATGATGTTTTATTATTATTTTTATGCGCACATGGTCTGTGTCAAATAAATATTTTTTCTTTCTTTCTTCTTTTCGTTCTAACCGGATGCAGCTGAATACCAGTGTTTTACATGGTGCGACTGCCTATCTGACCTCCACAATCAAGTAACTGAGTAACACGATACCTCTAGGCAAGACTGGTTGTCAGACGTTCTGGCTTCTGAAACCATAACGATTGCCAAAGATATTTAAAAATATTCTTGTAATGTGACGGAAGAGACTTGACCTCACGACACCTGGGTATCCTAGCGGTCCAGGGTAACTTATGTATAGAATGTACCAGCGCTTTGTGCTGCGTGCTTTTAAAGGCACGGAGGGAACTCTGTATGATATGGATGGTCACCCATCCACAGAGCGACCGCGGCAAGCGTAGCTTAACCTTACCTACTCGCGCCTACCTTACAAGCAGATTTCTCTCTAGCATCGTAGATGATATTTCACCTAAAACTCACGGTACCTACCTTTATCGAGAAATATTTTCGTAGAATAGACCTCAGTTATTTCTTCAAAATCCTTGCTTAGCCTCGTCGAAAAAGTTCCAATAATAATAATAATAATATGTGGGGACATTTTCACACACGGCCATCTGACCCCAAACTAGGGAGACCCTGTACTATGGGTGTCAGACAGCTGATATACATACACAAATACATTTTTTTTTTTGTAAATATAAACATATAGATAAACAACACCCAGACACAAGGCAAACACAAGTGTTCATCACACCAATGTTTACCCTGGGCGGGAATCGAATCCGCAACACGCTGCGCAGCAGTCGATCGCTCAGCCACTGCGCCAACCGTGTCGTCAAATGTGCGAGTGTGTATGTGTGTGTTGTATGTTCTTCTCAGATTCCTTGTTTGGCCCAGAAATCAATCAAGTCCCACAGTTATGGGCGTAACCGCTGATTAACCTTGTGGATCAATAACTTCAAAATAACCTTCTCAAAACACATAACTATTATTTTATCTGACAGAATTGGGCATCAGTTCTACTTTCTATGCGTCGTCCAAGGTGGACGGTGCACGTGTCGAAATATTATGACTAAGAATAATGTATGATAACGGGAAAAACCCGGTCACGAGAAAGGCTCTAATGGATACTGTAATGTAGGATGTTTATCTCTTTCTGAGGTTCTATAATTTTCTTCTTTTTTTTTATCGGATTGGCATCTCGCAGGTCAACCTAGGAGGTTGTCGTCTGCTTAACCAGACTTTCCTGTGGTGCTTGAAAAAATATTATTTTTAGCGCCTCCAGCCAGGGCAAAATAACTTACAAACTAAGCGACTACACGCTAAGGGCACCCCCTGTGGGGTACGATCCTCGGCTTAGGGCGTCGCTGGGGGAGGACAGCAAAGGGACAGGCTGGATCGGATTTCCATTATTTAGGGACGAATATAAAGCTACAGCTGGCACGAGAAAGGGTTGGGGAGGGGACGTACGGGGTCGTCGCGGCGGGCCTCGGCGGCGAGGACGGAACGACGGCGGTCTGTGTCTGTGTTTGTTTACTGCACTGGTGTGGTGGCCTTATTGCTCTCCTGCACGCGTAGCATGACCACCCTATGTCTACGGAAGAATAGACATACTGACAGCAAGAATAGACAAGTCAGTATGTCTATTCTTCCAGTCAGTATGTCTATTCTTCCTGTCATTATGTCTATTCTTACGTAGACATGGCGTGGTCATGCTACGCGTGCTGGAGGAGAGTTATAACATCGTCAGGGTCGGTCAGAATGTTCTATAAAGTTCACTAGAAACCTTTATAGTACTTACTGCTGTACTTACGGGCTGAGATTGATTAGTTTGGAATAAAAACCTACGTATATTTTACAATATTAGAATAAAAAATCTGAAAACAACAAAATTAATGACGACTTTTTGAATAAATAACTTTGTTTACTTAAAAATGATTAATTATTTTGAAGAAAAAAAAAATGATAACCTGTCAGTACTATTGATATTGAAAATGGGGCTGCTTAGATAACAGCCATGATTTTTATTGCTGGTTTAAAGTCACTCCGACGACGTAGAACGTATTTTCGACTAATATTTAAGGTTAACTTTGAACGTTTTTTTTTTCCACTTCCAACTATCTTTAATGTGTTACAACGTTTACAAAAAATGGCGTAACGATTAGAAATCCTAATATAAGATAAAATAATCGGCTGCGTTTAATGTTACGGGTAAAAACTTGTAAAAAAATTGAATTTAGGTAATTATCAAAGTCACCTCTTGTTTCAAACTCACTCCGTTCGACAGTAGTAGAATACATTTTCGTGAAGGAACACCTCCGGGAAAGTACTTCCACCAACGTACCTATTTCTAACGCAAAACAGCGTTGCTGAGTCCCGTTTTGATAGGTATGGATGTAATTACAGGCTCTCTGGCATTGATCTTCGAATGAAACAGTGCATATTCCTAAAAAGTCGCTTGTGGGTGTACTCCATTTTTGGCTTTTTAGGTCTTTTTAATAGCTTACAAAGTTGTTACCTCATACAGAACAAGGTTGGGTTAACCTTCTTTTAACATTGCCTGCACTCTAAAAAGTTTATTGCTGCTGAGAAATGTTTTTGTTGTCTATGGTATTACCTACTAAAAGCAAGTCGGCTATCTTTATGGCAAAAAAATAATAATTTTAAAAAACTAAAAACACGCTTTTTATATAAAACCAAACTAAAAAGTAGCAAAAAAAATTTAATAAATTTAAGTTAATAAAAGTGTTAAAAATTTCAATAAATATAAATTAATAATAGTGTGAATAAAAAAAAATATTTTAAAAAAAGCGTGGGGTGCATGGTGTCTTTATATATAATAATAGTTATAAATAATTTATTGACAGATATGAGTAGAGTGATTATCATTTTGATAGTATCTTATAAAGCACCCCACGCTTTTTTTTAAATATTTTTTTTTTATTCACACTTATTAATTTATATTTATTGAAATTTTTAACACTTTTCTTAATTTAAATTTATTAAAATTTATTTTCTATTTTTTAGTCTATAAAAAGCGTGTTTCTAGTATTTTTTAACTATTATTTATTTTTTACTTTTTAGTTTGAAAAATGGAATAATTTTATCAAATTAGTGTATTGTCATCGGTCCTCGATAAATCTACAAAGTTTGAACGAAATCTGGCCGTTTAAAGTGGGTCAAAATCGCGCCCAAAGAAGTCGGTTACAAACAAACATACAAACATACAGGTGAAGCTAATAAAAAGCGTGTAAAAACATTTCACACTTGAAAGGATGGGTGTCAGGGGACTGCAACTTGATCTCTTTCAAAGCTACCTCACAAATCGCTCCCAGATAGTCAAGATTGATAGTTACAGCAGTAATGAGCTCCCCATCTACTACGGCGTTCCACAAGGTAGCATATTGGGTCCCACATTATTCTTAGTTTTTATAAACGACTTATGCAACTTAAATATCCCAAATGCTAAGATAACATCCTTTGCTGATGACACTGCTATAACTTTCACAGCCAACACATGGTCTGAGCTCGAGGGCAAGGCGCAGCATGGCTTTGATGTAGCGCTGAACTGGCTTTGTTTCCATACGCTTACGCTTAATACCTCCAAAACCAAGTTCATCACCTACTCGATCACTTCTGCTACCCAACCAAACCCACCGATAACACTTAAAGCTCACACATGTAACTTGCTAACTCGAGCTTCATGCCACTGTGAACCTATATCCTCTACAGATGAAATCAAATACCTAGGTATAGTTATAGACAAAAACCTAAAATTTAAATCTCATATAATGTCCTTACTGGCAGAGTTCGCAAACTTATGTATATCTTTAAAACCTTAAGAAATATTGCAAATTCTATAATTATACGTAATGTCTATTTTGCCTTATGCCTATCTATTATTACCTATTGTATTTCCTGCTGGGGTGGTGCTGCAAAAACTATCCTTAAACCCTTGGAAGTTGCACATCGCGCCATACTGAAAGTGGCTACCTTCCGTCCACTAATTTATCCAACTAATCAGTTATACAAAAACTGCAACGTCCTCAACGTGCGGCAACATTTTATTTTACACTCAATTCTGTTGCAGCACCGCATAACCCCCTATATTGAAATCACCAAACGTCGAAAAGATAAAGTATGTACTCCTCCAAAAACCCGTCTGTCTTTTACTAAAAGATTCTTTTATTATTTAGGACCGTCTCTTTACAATACAATAAACAGAAAATGTCCAATATATAAATTGTCTTATCATAATTGTAAAAAGACTGTCCGATTATTCCTTCAAAATAAAACCTACGACGAAACAGAAAAATATTTAAATTAACTATGACAAGTTTGTATATTGTACCACTCACCAAAACATAAACCCACACTAACCAATTCCTTTACTTTACTTACGCACGCTTACACAGCCGCACGACCACGCGCATACATACACACAGACCCCTACACGCACTCACACACACACACACATTCACACACACACACACACATTCACACACACAGACCCCTACACGCACACACACACACACATTCATACACACGTTCATACACACGCACACACTCACGCACACACACAGTTGAACACACGTATAAACACATAAAAACATTTACCTTGTAAACATAAAATTGTAATAGGTATGTACCTACTTAATACAATTAGAGGGGATCGGCACTGTTACTCCTTAATACAGGCTATTTCATAGCCTAGCAAGGAGAACAGCACCTCACTCACTCGATTGTCAGAGATGTAATATTACCTTCTTTGTAAAAACTGTTACATGTACTACAATCTGTGTTTTTATATAAATAAATATTATATTATTATATTATTTCTCAGCGGTAATAATTTAACTTTTTAGGGTGTAGGCAATGTTGAGCATGTGGGCAATGTTACAGCATTTTACTGTACGTCACATAAAAAAAGTGGCCAAGTGCGAGTCGGACTCGCCCATGAAATATTCCGTAGCAGCTAATAACATAACATAAAAGTTCTTGTAGTTCATTGTAACTTTATCTTATCGATGTTTTAATAGTAAGAAATTAGAAAAAAAAATGATATTAGAAACCTCAATATCATTTTTGAAGACCTATCCATAGACACCGCCAAACGTATGGGTTTGATAAAAAAAAAATTTGAGTTTCAGTTTTAATTATGGGGAACCCCCAAAATTTATTGTTTTTTTTTTCTATTTTTGTGTGAAAATCTTAATGCGGTTTTCAGAATACATCTACTTTCTAAGTTTTAACAGTATAGTTCTTATAGTTTCGGAAAAAAAGTGGCTGTGACATACGGACGGACAGACAGACAGACATGACAAATACATAAGGGTTCCGTTTTTTGCCATTTGACTACGGAACCCTAAAAACACTATATGATATGCCTGCAATGCACACGTTGTTATTCCACACAGAGGTAGGCAAGCTTGCCCACCTATATTTTCCAGTAATTTCTTACTGGCAACCCGGCTTCGCACGTTTGCCAAACTGAACGTCACATTGTTTTTTATTGAGATAGTTATTCAAAAATAACTACTATCAGTACCATCCGAACTTAATGTATAGATTAAATGATAAAAGTGAGTCTATTAACATTATCCGGGTACACTTCCAGACATTCTGCAAATCCGCTCTGCCCCTGCGAAATTCCTTATGGAAAAATACACTTTGTTTCAACTCAGAACCCCACGAACTGCTGCCTCGCTTGAGATCACTGGACAAACGTTGCAATCGCTTTTATACATAAAAATATAGTACTAAGAAACCTACTCTTAAACCTAAACTAAGAAGAATCTATGTCCAGCTCGCGTAGCATGACCACGCTATATCTACGGAAGAATAGACATACTGACAGCAAGAATAGACAAGTCAGTACAGTTTGTCTATTCTTGCTGTCAGTATGTCTATTCTTCCGTAGACATAGCGTGGTCATACTACGCGTGCTGATAATATAATAACCGGCAAACGCAAATTTCTCTGTCCGACTTGAATGGTAACACAAACCAATGCCCTATAAATTAATTATTCAAATGAGACCGTATTAATATCATAGTTATTCGCGCTTCCTCAATATTTGCTGTCTTATCTATCTACTAGCGAGGGGTCGCTAGTAGATAGATAAGCTATGTCTACGGAAGAATAGACATACTGACAGGAAGAATAGACAAAGCGTGGTCATGCTACGCGTGCAGAAAATAGCGCTCGATAGCTTTCGCAAGCAAAAGGGATACCGCTAAATATGTCAATCGTTAAAGTTGGAAACACTGCACCGCACCTGGTGCGGTGCAGTGTTTCCAACTTTAACCTATAATTATATATAAGTAATTTATAATTTGTATTTTAACTACAAATATTTAATATACTGTATTTTGTATTTTATATTTCAAATTCACGACTGAAAAATATTTTGTAATTCGTATTTTAAATACGAGCGAGATAGTATTTTGTAATTTATATTTTAATTAAAGCAAATCATGTATTTTGCTCAGTTCTGATAATAAAGCTTAAAGTTTGTTTGTTTCAACGAGCTATCTCCGTAACTACTGGTACGGTTTTGAAAATTCTTTCACTAGTAGAAATCTAAGTACGTCATCCCTGAGTGAGGCTACCTATATATTTTATAGTAAAATAGGGTTCTGCATGCAGACGAAGTTGTGAACAAAAGCAAATAATACTTATATACGAAATATTTGCCAGTAGCCACGACTCGGAGTTGAACTGACGCTCCATTTCACTAACCTTGTGTGGCGGGAACGCAACCCGCATACCTAATGAGCAACGATCAATATGCGGACTTACGATACTGAGCCTGTGAGGTGGAATATAATGTGTATCATAAAGTAATATAAGCATTATAATAATAAAAATGTACTAAACAAAAAGGAGGCAGGTGGTGCCGGCCGCAAATAGCACCACCCCATTTCTATTTTCCCGTGGTTGTCGTAGAAGGCGACAGAGGGATATTGACCAGAGGATGGGCAGCAGCGTCCTTCTGAGTACCACAACAACACCTACTGCGATCGCCAACATAAATCGGCCAAGCATGGCGATTATTGTTGAACCACCCCTTTGGGAAGACCTATGTCCAGCAGTGAGCGTCTAAAGTTGACGCAACCAACGGCGCGGTCCCATACTAATTAGAAACTTTTTACCTTTTCCTAATTAATTAATACGATAAGAAGTACTTAGGCACTGAAAAGCGAAAAAAAAATACTTTTTTGCAAAAAAGAAAACACGTGGGTGCGGTGGGTCTTCAAAAAGTAAAAAAGTTTTTTTTCGCTTTTGAGTGCCTACTTCTTCTTATCACACCTATTAATTACAAAAAGGACATCAAAAAATTTCAGTCATCCTTTAAGTTTTTACCCTTAGGGGTTGAATATTTTCTTGTACAAGAAACCAATTTTGAGGTATACACTCAACTAAAAATACGTACCTACGTATCAATTAAAAAAGAATCATCGAAATCGGACTACTTGAAATAAATTATGCGTTATCAAACATACATATAAAAAAAAATATATGGGTCGAACCTCCTTCTTTATTTGAAGTCGGTTGAAAACGACGTTTAACTGCAGACTATCAAAATGACATAACTTAGTTCAGATATAATTTATTCTTGTTTTGTTTTGTGGATCATTGACCTGGTCACTAAGTCGGTGGGCCGGTATAGAACTCGCTATTGATAATAATAATAATCATCATCATGACAACCTTTAGACTTCCACTGCTGGGCATAGATCTCCCCCAAGGGGGGGTTCAGCCGTGATCACCATGTTTGTCCGATGCATGTTGACGATCGCAGTAGGTGTTATGGTACTCAGAAGTACGCTGCTACCATCCTCTGGGCCTCAAGTCTGCTATTACAATAGTGTCAGAATGGTCTATAATTGATTGCATAATTGTTAATTTTGACAAGTTTGGTTATCTACAAATAAAATGGCGTCATTATGACTTTCCAATGGTCAACCATTGACATGCCATTGAAAGAAATGATATAGAATGGTAATCTCGTACAAAATGACAACTGACTTAGGGCGGGTTGCTTCAACTTACCATTACTGACCGGTAATAGTCAAAAATGGCGCTAACTATCGTCAAATCAAAAAAATGGGTTGTTTCACGAAATCATACGTCAAAAAGTTACTATTACCATAACCGACCAGTCATCGTAATTTTGTCTTGTACGTCATAGTAACTTTTTAACCGGACGGTTAAAAAGTTACTATGACGTGCGATGTTTAACGTACGTACGTTAAATGTAACGGGTTGTTTCATGACATAAAAATCCGTCAGTTAAAGTTATTCAAAAAGAGATTCCATAATATTTGACACAACCCGCCCTTAGGCGGTAATCTGCTAAAATTTTGCCAGTTCCTTTGATCAGTGACCTACCGTTAGAACGTCATTGTGCAGTCATTGCTTTTAATTCGACCGACCAATGATCGACCATTATGAATTTAGCAGATTACGAACTTTTAGCAAAATGACCATGGGATCGTGTTGGAATGATTATAAAAATAGTTGACTTGGCCCCCTGGTCAATATCCCTCTGTTGCCTTCTATGACACCCACGGGTAGAAATGAGGTGGTGCTATTCGTGTCGGCACTACACAGTTTAATAATACCAACTTATAATTGTGCTACTGGGCTAAAGTCTCTTCTCATACAGAGAAGGCACGAGCCTCAGATTATGAAAGAAAAGGCAAAAGACCGCGCGATCGCGGAAACACTGAGAGTGAAGCCAAAAAAGCAAATACAAATTCCACGCGCTTTGGTGTTGTACTGACACGAGTCAGTATAGCACGAAACGGTAAAAAAAAAACAAATAAAAACACTAATACAAATTCAAAAGCGAATACAATCACGAGATTGTAGGTACAATTGCTTTTCCTTCCGTTCTTCCCCAGGGTCAAGCTATTTTCATACCAAATTTCATCGGAATCAAAATCGGTTCAAATCAAAATCGGTTCAGCCGTTTCATCGTTAAAGCGTAACAGACTGTTACTTTCGCATTTATAATATTAGTATGGATAGTATGGAGTTTGGCCACTCAGGGATCACGCACTTCTTATTAGCGAACAAAAAGTCAGACCAACAGTTACGAATTTCAGCCCGGACGAACAAATGACAATGCCAGATCCTGCCCCACCCATGTACAGAAAAGTAAAATAATGAAAATAATTGTAATGAATATAGAACCTTTCTATACTAAATTGTTTTTCTTTAGAACTTGCGGATTACGAAATACCTACCCACAAAATACAAACTCATTTTACCTAAAATACAATTTAACCTATACTCAATGTCATTATTGTTTTTATATTTAAACGGAAACCGCAAGTTCTGCAGTCACTAAGACTAATGTTTAGTTATCTCAGCAATAAATAAACAGTAAGATGCTATTTAATGCACATGACTTTTATTGAGTGGGGCAAAGTTCTATAGGGTATCTGGCATTGTCCTTTAACTTTAATTTACAATGAAGAGATAGTGATGTCGTAGAAAAATAGTACAGTATGTCTATTCTATTACAATCTCCCGCGGTGAACACCTAGGTGAAGTGAGCTGTCATATGTCCCGATGCTAGGGATTTACAAAGCGGTACAATCGGATGGCAGCTCACTTCACCTAGGTGTTCACCGAGGGAGATTGTACCTGAATAACACTGCTGTTGCTTTAATTACGGCAGATAATGAAATAACAACCTAATAGGGTAATTTCCCTAAAGAGAGTTAGTGATTTGAATAAACCCCTAAACTTTTTTAGTGAAATTATGAAATAAGCAAGACAGGACTTGCATAGCTCTACTATGGTGTAATGTGGGTCACAAAGACATGCCTTAACTGCTGCATTATTTCAAAAATATAAATGCTAGCTTATTACACGGCACATAGCATAATTGCGAAATGTAATACCGGGGTTATAATTATGTCATGGCTACTTTTGGCCAAACCATGGGCATCCACCATACACTCCAAAAAAACAGTCACAACATTACCCACTTTATCGACCAGCCAGTCCATATACCAATGTTCGGCGAGCCAAGTATCGGCCGTAATAGTTACGAAAGTACGGTGAAATCCAATGTTACATAATGAATACTTGAACTTGAACCAGAAATGTATAATTATGTGTTATTCCGGCACGGAAAAGAGAGAGGTGGATTTGCAAACGATTTTTCTGTTTGTATTTAGATCGGCCATGATGGATTTTTTGACAGTTATTTGAATTTGTATTTCGAAAATCCTTCTTCTACATTGATGGTGATCATTCAGCTCCCTTCGAAATGGTTGAGCTGAATGGTGCTGATTCACGCGTCATGTGCGTGAACGGGCGCTGTCAGTAGGGATTGATAAACTCTTAATTGCGCTTTTATCTTGATTTTTTTATATTTTGTTTTGCTAGATACGTGGTAGCTTTTAAATGGCAAATGACAGCGCCCATTATACATTGTTTAATATAGATCTTAGTATGTAAGCTATCTGAATAATAAATAAATAGATTACTTTCATTGTTTTCAAATACAGAAGCAACAAGAATAATGTAACCAGTCTTTTTAAAAACTTGATTTAAAAGAGTGTCCGTGGAGTTTCTGGCTCGTTCTTCTCGATAGAGACCTACCTACGGTTTGGTTCGAGCAACTAGCTTCAACTTTTTGACTAACTGACCAACTTCTTGACAATTCAAATCAATGTTTAATTTCCTAATTTGTCCCCCGAAAAAGACCTTATTTTAAAAAAAGTATTGATTTCGTTAGCACAACTGTGTTTGGGTACCATCACATCACCATCCTACCAAATTTCACCTGTTTTGGTCCAGTAGATTCGGAGCAAATTGGCTGTGACAGACGGACGGACAGACACACGCACGAGTGATCATATAAGGGTTCCTTTATTTTGTACGGAACGCTAAAAAGGAGCCTACGAGAGTGGACTGGTATCTTGAGCCGCGGAAATATTTACTTTACTCTTATGAAAGCTGATTGCCAACCTTCGTAGTTCGGAGAAGCAGTTGAAGAATCAGAAAGAAATCAACGTCAGTATGGCTACTTCTTCTAGTACCTCTCCATCAGTTCATCATAAGTGTTTTTTTGTAAGTTACAGTTACTTGAACTACGTACAGACGCCATCACATCAAGCCATACCAAACAGTCAAATGAAAATGCCAGATCCTGCCCCACCCATGTACAGAAATAGTAAATTAATGAAAATAATTGTAATGAATATAGAACCTTTCTATACTACATTGTTTTTCTTTAGATCTTGCGGATTACGAAATACCTACCCACAAATTACAAACTCATTTTACCTAAATTATAATTTAACCTTATAATCAATGTCATTATTGTATTTAGATTTAAACGAAAACCGCAAGTTCTACAGTCACTAAGACTAATGTTTAGTTATCAGCAATAAATAAACAGTAAGATGCTACATATTGCACATGACTTTTATTGAGTGGGGCAAAGTTCTATAGAGTTTCTGGCATTGTCCTTTTCCCAATTGAATATGAACCTTAACTTTTGTAATAAAGTTGAAAATCTATGGAAGAAATTTGACGGATTGTTGTAGCTTTATGTGTTGGCCTCTGTACCTATTACTACACTGTACAAGTCACCTACATCAGTACATAATATATGAAATAACATATAGTTCTAGATCCCCGATGTCACATGCCAGTAAGTAATGCTTCCGCGAGTCTTTGCCGCCGCGTTATAACGGATTTCTCTTACATTATATTTGTTAGGCTGTGACCACAATACAGAGAAATATCTAATAAAAAAAAAAGAAAACCGCCTTCTAAAACTAAAAAGTGATAAATAACTTTAGCACAGAACACACATTACTTTACTTTCGGAAGTCGGTGTCAATACCAAACAACAAACACGAAGCCACCGCCACCGACTCACTTTTGAAGGCGGTTTTCTTTTTTTTGAAAAAACTTTTTATTTTTCCCTTTTTGGTGTTGCCTTAACGTCCAAATCCATTACGAAACGGCGACACAGTTAAAAGAGATTGAAAATCCTCCAAAGATTGAAGAAACTAAAACGTCGTCTAAGTATTATTTTTTTGAATTTGTTGGTTTTCTCAAAAAGGGCTATGTCCATTTTGGTATAATATGGGACCATTTCGGAATAAACCCCTTTCGAACAAAAAAATAATTTTGCAAATCTGTCTATATATGACAGAGTTATGCCCGAACATACATAAAATAAAAACAATTGAATTGATAATCTCCTCCTTTTTGAAGTCGGTTAAAAATAGATTAAAATTATGTAAATATATCTTCACTAAGTTCTGCACAGTTTTACATAGAATCACAGATTTTTCGTACCTACTTGTATGTGTCATATCCTGAGAATAAAATCACTCTACAGTTAGAGAACTTCGTTTTACTAAATTTTACTCTCGAAATAACTGTCTATCCGAGAGTAAATCGCTATACTGCCAAAATGCGTTGTGTAAAGATATCCGAGATAAGTATAATGGCGGCCTTTGACTGGTAGATAGCTGATGATATAAGGAGTACCCTATGTCAGAAGGCTTAGTAACCAAGTCTTAGCACTCAGTAGGAACAACTTGCGCATAGTGGCTAGAGCCACTACAGGACATTGCTGCTTAAACAAGCACATGTTCCACCTGGGGTTGAGTGATACGCAAACCTGCAGACGCTGTGAGGAGGCTGTTGTTTTTTTTTTAAGACTTGACACTTGTAATTTCCTCCTATATCGTAGGTGCGTTTACAAACATACAAACCTACATACACACAAACAGCCAGACCCGGAAAAACTATGAGTAGGTCATGCAAATATTTGTTCCGTGTGGGAGAGTTACATATCTATATTATCCAGCCCACGTGCCAGTGCGGCTGAAATTCAGACTCACAGGGAATCCATGGTCGACCGCTTAAACTTGTCCCTCAAGGTAGTCTCCGATTGGGGCGATGCCAATCTGGTCAAGTTTAATGCCGCCAAGACCCAGGCGTGTCTTTTCTCTGCCAAGAAGAGGCCTTTCAATCTGGCCCCTGCTTTCCGAAATGTATCCGTTCCGATCACCGACCATGTTGAGCTTCTTGGCGATACTTTGACGTCGAATCTCAATTTTGGGTCGTACCTCGAGTCAAAGGCCCAACTAGCTGCCAAAAAGCTAGGAGTCCTCGCAAAGGTGCGAAAGTACTTCACGTCGGAACAGATGCTGAACCTATACCAAGCACAAGTTCGATCGTGCATGGAGTACTGTTCGCACCTCTAGGATGGATCTGCCAAGTACCAGCTGGAGGCGCTGGAAGTTATTGAAAGACGTGCCAAGAGGCTCATACACAACGACTTCCTGGTTAAGGCTAAGCTCCAAAGCCTTGAACACCGCCGCGCCGTTGCCAGCCTATCGGTCTTTTGTCGGGTACATTTCGGAGAGTGTGCTTTGGAATTGCACAACTTAATTCCCCCATCCCCATTCCATCACCGGACGAGCAGGGATACGGCGAAGCGTCACCGCTATATGGTTGAAGTTCCACGGTTTCGAACCAAGCGCTTTGCTCCCACATTTATTGTGCGAACTGCCAGACTGTATGTGCAGAATTCACTGCCCGCCTCTCTATTCCCCGATACATAATCAGGGTATCTTCAAGGCACGAGTGAACCGGTTTATCCTAGGTAAGTGTGCTCCATCTTAGGCCGCATCATCACTTAAGATCAGATGAGTTGAGGCCAAATGCAAGCCTATAATAATATAATAAAAACTTTTTTGAAAAAAGAGAACCGCCTTCAAAGACAAAGAAGTGATAAATAACTTTAGCACAGAACACACATGAATTTAGTTTCGGACGTTGGTGGCTTTTTGTACTTAAAGGCGGTTCTCTTTTTTCAAAAAAGTTTTTATTTTCCACTTTTTAGTGTCTCCTTATCACCTAAATACACTAAAAAACGGCAACACAGTTAAAACAGAGATTGAAAGTCCTCCAAAGATGGAAAGATGGAAGAAACGAAAACGTCTTCTCGGTTTTTGTTGTTTTTATCAAGAAGCGCTTTCAAAATGTCTGTTTGTTGTATACTAAAACCTTCTCCAGAATGTAACAAAAACTTTTCTAAAAACCGCATCAAAATCGGTTTAGCCAAACGGGAGATAATCGCGGACAAACCTACATACATACAAACATACGGGTCGAATTGAGAACCTCCTTTTTTGAAGTCGGTTAAAAAAGGGATTTGAACCCGCGACCCGCAGCGCAGTAGCGAACATAAATGAAAACAGGAGAATTTTATGTCTGCCTTGCAATTAGATGACCTTAATATCATTTATACGTGATTTGTTAATACATTCGCTAATTATGTGAGCTAAGCAGTTTTGTTGTGTCATTTAAATTGGTCACATACAAACATAATTGAGTAAATGTTGTATGTATTTATTTATTTTGCTGTTTAAATTACATAATTTGCGAGAAGAGTAAAAATCTTGAAATATGTATAATGTGGGACTCCCGGAATAGAGGAATTTGCGATTTGTGTATTATTGCTGTCGTAAAAAATAATTATGGTTTTGTGAACTATTCAAACAACGTTGAGTGAGTGTTTAATCTGTTATGGTTTTAAAAATAACACTTTTGTAAGTTGTTTTTTTTTTAAATTGACTTTTTCCCGTTTATTTTATATGATTCAAGAAGTGTGACAAGTATGTACCTAAGTTATTTTTATAACAGTTATTAAATAACTTCATAATTCAGGAACTCGTGGCTAAATAAAATTCTTACAGAGTCAAAGTCAAAGTTAAAGTCACAGCATTTGTTTCAACTAAACCATTTACAGGTACTTTTGAATTGTCAAAGAGTCAGTTAGTCAGTCAGAAAAATGAAGCTAGTTGCTCGTTCCAAAACGTAGCGTAGGACTCTATGGAGAAGAACGAGCAAGAAACTTCAAGGACACTTTTTTAAATCTAGTTTTTACAAAATACTGATTACATTATTCACGTTGCGTCAATATGTGAAAACAATGCAGATACCAATATAATGCATAAAAAAAAAGAATCAAGATAAAAAGATAAAAGCCATGACAGTTAAGAGTTGACCAATCTCTACTGACAGCGCCCGTTCACGAACATGACGCGTGGATCGGCACCATTCAGCTCAACCATTTTGAAGGGAGCCGATTGTTCGATCATGGTAAAGCTACGCTTGTCGCGGTCGGTCCATGGATGGGTGACCATTCTTTTCATACCGAGATCACTCCGTGCCTCTGAAAGCACGTATTGTTGGTCCCTCCTGTCATTTGTAGATTTTTGGCAGTCGTTATGGGTAGTCAGAAGCCAGAAAGTCTGACAACCAATCATACCAAAGGGTATCAACACGATACCCGCGCGCCTTAAACTGACTGGGTAACAACCCAGTCAGTTTAAGGCGCTTCCCTGACCAAATAACCTTGACCATACATTTTCTCTTTGCCGCAGAATCGAAATTCGCGCAATTTTTGGGGTTTTGTTGTTATAAAAAAACAGAAACGATCTTTTGAAATAATATAAAACGTGAATTATAAAGATTTGTGTGGAATCCTCAATTTATTAGCACGTCAACTTTAGCAAAATACACATGTTTTCAATTATTTTAGTCATTTTTTTACAGGGAGATTTAGGTGTATAAAAAAATAAGAACGTGGAACGTGATGATAGAATATTGAACATTAATAATATGATATTGATATATATTATGATATTCAGTTCTTAGACTGGAAGCCGACTCCACAATACTTGGCAAAAGGCTAGGCAGATGATGATATTTAATTACTTCATCTCAATAATACTGTACCTACCTATAATGTTTAAAGGTATTTCTGGTTTTAGAAAAAGTTCTACTCAGTCGCTTTTACTTGTGTGCAAAATAAAACAAAGGTCCTACAACACATAGTTTAATATCCACACATTTATTATGTATTACCTGTCTGCTTTGTTTTGCCGCATTAAAAATTATTTCATAATTCGTGGACAATGGTAAGAGTGATGTGGGTTGTATGTTTATAATATCTCAGTACCATGCCCTTTTTTTTGAGATTTTTTAAATGAAACCTAGCTAGATCGATTTCTCGCCCACGGAACCCCCTGCAAACTAAATTTTATGAAAATCGTTGGAGCCGTTTCCGAGATAATTGAGCGTTGAAAGGTATTAGATTGATTACTTCATCATTGTACTATGTTTTAATATATAACTATTTTTTGTCCCCAATAAATAAAACAAAATAAACTTTAAACCTCTCAATTAAAAACTGATTAAATATCGGATTTTATTAAATAGATTGGTGTGTAGACACCTTTATCTTGAGAATATAATTTATGGACGTCCATTCAAATTCATGCAACAGATCACTACTGTCAATGACTGTCATAGAAACAAGAACGACTGTTAAGTATCGTATGAAATATTTACTTTATTAACGGGGTTAGTTTTATTAAATCAAACCAACCATTTTTAATAATTTATGGGTTCCTCTATTTTATTAACGCACTTCAAAAAAAGGAGGTTCTCAGTTCGACCCGCATGTTTGTATGTATGTATGTTTGTCCGCGATTATCTCCCGTTTGGCTGAACCGATTTTGATGTGGTTTTTAGAAAAGTGTTTGTTATATTCTGGAGAAGGTTTTAGTTTACAACAAACATAAATTTATTCAGCGCTTTTTGAAAAAAAAAACATGCCGAGAAGACGTTTTCATTTCTTCCATCTTTCCATCTTTGGAGCACTTTCAATCTCTGTTTTAACTGTGTTGCCGTTCCTTAATGTATTCGGGTGATAATGAGGCATTAAAAAGTGTAAAATAAAATCTTTTTGAAAAAAGAGAACCGCCTTCAAATAAAAAACTAAAAAGTGATAAATAACTTTAGCACAGAACACACATGACTTTAGTTTCGAAAATCAGTGGCTTTGTTCTGTTTGTTGTTTTGTATTGCCACCGACTTCCGAAACTAAAGTCATTTATTTTTTTTTGAAGGCGGTTCTCTTTTTTCAAAAAAGTTTTTATTTATATTTAACTAGCTGATGCCTGCGACTTCGTCGGTATGAATGTCGGATATCGGCGGGATTTTTTTTTTGCGCGGTACCCATTATTTGTTTCTTAAGTACCTACAACTAAGAGTAAAGTGTGTTACCAGACCAATCGATCGACCGTCGGTCGACGGTATCGATCGATGGTAGAATGCATGAGTCGACGTCAATCGATAGTTTCTACCAGACCAATCGATCGCTCGTCGATCGACCGCATCGATCGATGATAGAATGGATTAGTCGACGTCTTAGTCTCAGTCAGAGACTAAGACGTCGGCTAACAACAGCTACCTGCCAGTGTAAGACCCGTCAAAATCAGTCCAGCCGTTTTAGAGATTCGCCGGAACAACTACACAGATCTAGGCAGATAAAACATTTAAAAATTGTTTTTCTGATAAAGGCACCGTATATAGTTTCACTAGCAACCCGGCCCGGCTTCGCATGGGCCTATAGACTTCCTCGATAAATGGACTATCCAACACAAAAATATTTTTTTAATTCGAACCAGTAGATCTGAGATTAGCGCGTTCAACCAAACAAACAAACAAACAAACTCTTCAGCTTAATAATATTAGTATAGATATGCATTTAAATTACAAACAGGCACTTTAATTTTGTTTATTTGAATATAGATTTAATTTAATGCATGTTTTTGCAATCATTTTATTAAATTCATCATACATTTTCACTTTAATTTTGTTTATTTGTATATAGATTTAATTTAATGCATGTTTTTGCAATCATTTTATTAAATTCATCTTAAATTTTCAACAAACGTTATAATAATTTTATTTGTAACATATTTGTTTATTTAGCGGCATTTACTGCCGGTAATCTTTTTTGTAAATATGTAGATAATGCAATATGTATGTTGTAGCTGTTGTCAGAAGCCATAAAATCGATCAGTAGTAGGTACTTAAAGTAGTGTATACTAATCTACAAAAACAAAAAGACAAAACTGAACAATACGAGTCTTTCTCGCGAACCAAGAGGGACGTCCCTCTTGGACCACTCTTGGTTGATGATGAATGAATGATTTTATGTCAACGGAACTATTATGTTTATATTGAAAAGAGGAAAAAAAGGGAGGAGAGTGAAAAATCTCTTTCTTTTCTCTAAACTCATGGGGGTCAAGGCAAAAGGGGCGGAAATCTTTATTTTTTTCTAAGAAATGCAATACAAACATTTAATTTACCATGCAATAAAAGGCGGGCGTTGTCGCGTGATCACTTTAGTCGACCAAATATTTGAACTGATTATATAAGAGTTATGTAAGTGAGCTGTGAGGGTTAGTAGGTTGTCATGTGCATAGATTACGTGTTCCGAATAACTGTGGACGGAATGTGATAGGAATTCGCCGGTATTGCAAATGTTAGTGTCATTGCAAGTGTTGGGAATTGATATGGGAGATGACGATGCGTCTTGCGATTATAGTCTCAACTTAATATTATGAGCAGGAATTTGTTTGATGGTTCGTTACGATTTAACTAAAAAACTACGGGTCTAATTAAAAAAAAAAATCACTAATCAATTTTTTTATGATAATAATATGATAATTCGGTGGCAATACAAAACAACAAATAGAAACAAAGCCGCCGTCTTCCGAAATAAATTGAAAGTAATTTTTTAATCGACTAAAAAAAAAGGAGGTTAATTCTCAGTTCAACCCGTATGTTTGTATGTTTGTCCGCGATTATCTCCCGTTCCGATTTTGATGCGGTTTTCAGAAAAGTGTTTGTTACATTCTGGAGAAGATTTTAGTATACAACAAACATAAATTTATTCAGCGCTTTTTAAAAAAAACAACAAATACTGAGAAGACCTTTTCGTTTCTTCCATCTTTCTATCTTTAGAGAACTTTCAATCTCTGTTTTTACTGTGTTGCCGTTCCTTAATGGATTGAGGTGATAAGGTATAATATTCCACTTTTTATTGCCAAAAAGTGGAAAATAAAAACTTTCTTGAAAATAAATAAACGCCATAGATAAAAAACTAAAAAGTGATAGTTAAATAACTTTAGCACAGAGCACACATGACTTTAGTTTCGGAAGTCGGTGGCAATACAAAACAACAAACAGAACAAAGCCACCGACTTCCGAAACTTTTAGATTTTTTTTTGCAAGCGGTACTCTTTTTTCAAAAAAGTTTTGTTACTTTTTGAAAGCCGTTGTCTTTTTTGTAATTAGTTTTTTTTTAATTTTAATATAGGAAACATCTATGCCTGTTTATTTGATTTTTTGTTGGTTTGGTACCTACTGCCAGATTTTGTAAAATAATTGAAGGATACAGGACCTACTCCTGCTATTACTGTATACATGAGGCAGTCAACTAGCTTATAGCTAGTTGACTGCGTAGTATACTAAAGTAGAGGCAAAGTAGAGGCATGTTGAGAATTGGCAACATATTTTTATTTTAATTCGTTCCCTAGCCCTAGTCTGAATATATATTTTATCTGAATCCTTAATGTATTTTCTTTTTGTTACAGAAAAATGCAATAAAACAACCGTCGAAGCTAAACAAAAATTAAAGATGGCTGCCCCCCAGCTGATTTCTGTCAGTGATGCCATCAATGAAAATGTAATAAAAAATGAAAAAGAAATTAATTATTGCGCGCAGTGCATCGAGAGTGTCGACGAAAATATGAACAATAAATATGAAAATATGACTGAAATTCAACAGTTTTATAATGGAAAAAATGTTCTGATTACTGGTGCTACAGGTAAGACCGTTCAGATGGAATTTCTTCTGTATTATGGGAGCGTTTACACACACATATACTCAAATACACACCCGGGACATCTGTAGGTCACACAAATATTGGAACGAAGTTCCTTATCGCGCGTTGTGAAAGGGGGCTAGACGGAAAAAATTCTTACGAAAAGTTGTCACGACATGCTATAATAAGCTAAATTGAATCGTTAGAACTGTCAAATAGAGTTCATTATTAGTTGAATGGCGGCTTTTCTATGAAAATATTGGAGCGAATTAAAACCTTATTTTTGCTATTTTTATTACTTCATAAACGCAGACAATTCGAACAGAAAAATTGAATCGTTGGAACTGTCAAATAGAGTTCATTATTAGTTGAATGGCGGCTTTTCTATGAAAATATTGGAGCGAATTAAAACCTTATTTTAACACATTAACCGTGAAATTCGGTTGCACATAGCTCCTATTGGCCCGACCGGACAATAGGAGCTATGTGCAACCGAATTTCACGGTTAACGTGTAAAAATAAGGTTTTAATTCGCTTTTCTATGAAAATATTTGAGCGAATTAAAACCTTATTTTTACACATTAACCGTGAAATTCGGTTGCACATAGCTCCTATTGTCCGGTCGGGCACCAGCCTATACGTTTCTCAGAATAATTTTATCATACCTAGTTTGGTAAATTTTCAATTTTTAACCGTTTACGTTTACAAAATAAAGTCCGAATTCGCTTTTCGTAGAATATGTTTATGTATTTAAAGGCGGCGCGGCGAACTCTTTGAACTAGGTACCTACGGCGATATGTTTAGTACTTTTATCATTGGCGAATTATTTGTAGTTGTAAGTAGGTAAGTGAGTAGGTACTCTTTTGCTAGAAAAAGAAAGGCAGGCAGGCGTAGGTACCTATAGGTGCTATAGGTAACCTATTTAAATAAATTAGAGCTATTCACAAACACAGTTTTAATCAACTTTGGCTTAATTAAAAAACTTACCTATTAGGTATAAAATTTACACTTCCCTGTATCGAAGCAACTGCTCAATATGGAGTCCATTTCGCTCAATACATAAACGGGCACGTTTAATTAAATTGTCTTTTAATTACATTATATTTGTTAATAATAAAAAAAATATTCTTATAACTTAAAAAAAATAAAATTTTATTACAATTCCTTCACTAATTAATCGAAAGGAACTTCGTTCCATCCGGGTGTCCCTTGACACCTCTCAAGTTTTTTGTTCATATTTCGCGAAATAAAAGTAGCTCGTACTCATAAGAACTTTACCTCCCCAAATGATGGGCAGTGAAAAGCGATTTATTTGAATTTACGTATGTTGAGGGAATTTATTTTAATTATAGCTAAACATTGATATTGCAAGCAAACATGGTATTGATAAGTTACTTAGACAAGATTCGAACTTCAAAAATGGCGCACTAAGGCACACATAAATATAATAATAATAATAAATACAACCTCGTGGAATCAGAAGTACCATACTACAGGTATGTGCCCGATCCAGTTCTTGAAAATGGCAATGTCACATTGTACTGGGATCGATCCATCATCACTGACAGGACTATTGTAGCCAATAAGCCTGATGTAGTGGTGGTGGATCGGTTGGAGAGGCGCGCAATGATTATTGACATAGCAGTTCCGCATGACGTGAACCTCGTGAAGGTCGAGAAAGACAAGCAGATAAAGTATCTTGACTTGGCCCGCGAGGTTGTCGACATGTGGGATGTGAACTCAGCGATCATTGTGCCGATAGTTGTCACAGCCAATGGCTTAATTGCCAAGAGCCTCGACCAACATCTAAGGAGGCTCTCGTTAGGCGGTTGGATCAAGGGCTTGATCCAGAAGGCAGTACTTCTTGACACGGCCCGCATTGTCAGGAGGTTCCTCTCTCTAGAGCCCTGACCGCCGGTAGCTTGGACCCTGTTCCCGATACCGGTGGGCTACTATTTTTATATTTTTAAATGTTTTTTTTTTCTATTAATATTTAAAAATGTAAAGTATGTGTACCTATATAAGATGAATAAATGAGAATAATAATAATATGTGCAGACATTTTACACACGGCCATCTGACCCCAAACTAGGGAGACCCTGTACTATGGGCTATTACTTATACTGTGCTATGGGTGTCAGACAGCTGATATATATATACACAAATATATTTTAAATACATACATATATAGATAAACAACACCCAGACACAAGGCAAACACAAGTGAATATTGGCAGGTTACCATATATTAGGTGACTCGGAGAAACGACAGATTCGGGATTGTTGGAAAACGGCATTTTCGATTGTTCTCGGCCATTTATTCTGATACTTAGGACACACCACACAGCATAGTAGACGCCATTTAGACTCTCAGCTCAAGTGAGCTAATTAGCAATCTTTCAAGATGTCACAGCCAAACCCAATTCATTACCAAAAATATCAACACAAATTGCTTTCCCAGGTTTCCTCGGCAAGATCCTGGTGGAGAAGCTACTCCGATGCTGTCCAGGTGTGGAGAACCTGTACCTTCTGGTGCGGCAGAAGAGGGGCAAGGATATCTACACGAGAATGGAAGAAATCTTTGATGATCCTGTGAGTACCAAGAAAGAAAGCAAAGGAAATTATTTTATTTTGAACACGCACTGGAATATGAATAAATTAACAAACAAAGAATCATGGCAGGATTTGTACAAAAAAAATTAAGATGTTTAGAGAAGTTGAAATTCTAATTCTTATATTCTTGGGTTCCTAAAGAGTATCTTCAGGCATTTACAATATTTTTAAAACCCCGCAATAAAAAGTTATAGTCTAACGAAAAGCTCATTATTTCAGAACGAAACGGTGATTGACAGTAACAGCGACACTGACAGCCTCCGTTTCGCAGTTCTTACATTGAAATTGCATCGTTTTATATGAAATATTATGTTATTTTCATTTCGTAATATTTTAATTATGTGGGCGTTTAAAAATATCCTAAGTATATCTATCTGCTCCTGGTAATGTGTTCTTCACATTGGAAAATATTTTAAACCTTCTAAATTACTTTTTTTTTTCATACAAATGAATGTATGAATCTCGCCATGATTCTTTGTATAATAAATGACTTGCTGTTCATTAGTCTCGCTAAAACTCGAGAACGGCTGAACCGATTTGGCTAATTTTGGCCTTGAAATATTTGTGGAAGTCCAGGGAAGGTTTATATGGTGAGAAAATCGAAAAACTCGTACCATTATCTATACAACTTTAGACACTCAAAGTCAAAGTCAAAGACAAATCATTTATTTCAATTAGACCATTAAAAAGGCACTTTTGAACGTCATAATAAAAAAATATATATTATAAAAGTGATTCTAGTTACAGTCAGTTACTATCAGTCGGGTCGGTTTCAGTTAGTTACTATATTAAAACATTTAGTTTGTTGTATTGGAGGGCCCTTCAATATTTTATTTTATTTCAAGTATTTGTTTTTAAAGCAGCAACAGAAATACATCATCTGTGAAAATTTCTACTGTCTAGCTATCACAGTTCATGAGATACAGCCTGCACGTGTAGCATGACCACGCTATGTCTACGGAAGAATAGGCATACTGACAGCAAGACTATTCTTGCTGTCAGTATGCCTATTCTTCCGTAAACTGTACTGACTTGTCTATACAAGTCAGTACAGTAAAAAAAAATTACGGTTAATGTTGCATTCAAAAATAGATACATCTTCTTACAGCGTTGTTACATAATCGTTAAGCCTAATAATACACCAGCGAGAGTAATATATTCATTTAAAACTTTTTTGAAAAAAGAGAACCGCCTTCGTGTTATTTATCACTTTTTTAGATTTTATTTAAAAAAAAAAGGAGGTTCTCAGTTCGACCCTTATGTTTGTGTTTGTCCACGATTATCTCCCGTTAGGCGGTTCTCTTTTTTCAAAAAAGTTTTTATTTTCCACTTTTTAGTGCCTCCTTATCAGCCAAATCCATTCAGGAACGGCAACACAGTTAAAACCGAGATTGAAAGTTAAGATGGAAGAAACGAAAAGGTCTTCTCAGTTTTTGTTGTTTTTTTTTCAAAAAGCGCTAAATATATTTCTGTTTGTTGTATACCAAAACCTTTTCCAGAATGTAAGAAACACTTTTCTGAAAACCGCATCAAAATCGGTTCAGCCAAACGGGAGATAATCGCGGCCAAACATACATACATACATACGGATCGATAACCTCCTTTTTTATTGAAGTCGGTTAAAAATACATACATCTTCTTACAGCGTTGTTACATAATCGTAATACTAATAATACATCAGCGAGAGTAATTTATTCATTTAAAATATGAATAATCGGTCAACCACCTTTTAATTTATGTTATTTACTGTGAAATTATAATTTTATCTAAATCTTTACATAGTATAAAACAAAATCGCTCCCGCTGTTTGTACGTTTAGATCTTTTAAACTACGGAACGGATTTAAATGCAGTTTTCATCAATAGATAATTATTTAAGAGGATGGTTTATAGGTATAGTTTGATCTATATTGCAGCCCTGCGAAGCCGGGGCGGGTCGCTAGTTAATAATATTATAAAGAGGTAAAGTTTGGATGTAGAAGGTAATCTCCGAAACTGCTCATCCGAGTTCAAAAATTCTTTCACTGATTGAAAGCTACACTATTGCAGGGCTAATTCACATAATTTTATGACGCGCCGATGAAGTTGTAGTGCAGTTACAGTTAAGTTTGAGTAATAAACGGTATTCTTGTAATCTTTGAACTGCGCGTGAACTACACGTCAACTGTACGACAATCAAACTCTACCAAACTTACTTATGGTGTAGCTAACAGATTTTAGTGCTTTTTAACTGTCATTTTGAGACGTCAAACGAATAGTAGAATACCGATCATGTTGCAGTCCGAAGCACGCACCAAAGACGCGCAACAGTAGAATGCCGTTATTGCACTCGCGTTACGCGAACTTGACGCGAGCGTGTCTGACAGCGGTAGAGAATAAGAAAAGCATTGTTTTGTTCGAAACTTAACTGCAACTGCACTGCAACAGCACTTCTTTAGTTACGTGAATTAGCCCACCGTATGTTTGTATGTATGCATGTGTTTGTATGTATAAATATGCTAGTTGAAGTGGCAATGGGCAGGCCACAACGCTCAAAGAACCGATAACCGATGGGGAACAAAGGTTCTCGAGTGGCGACCACGAACCGGAAGACGCAGCGTTGATACTCCCACCAGATGGACCGACGACATCGTCAAGGTCGCGGGTAATCGGTGGATGCAAGCGGCAGGTTGCAAGAGTTGTGGCGTTCTATGGGGGAGGCCTTTGTTCAACAGTCGATTATATAATTATGATGTATGTTTGTTTCTAACGAATAAACACAAAAATAGAAAACCGATTTTTTTTTATCTGTCACCAATAGGAAGCTACTTTCCTACGGTTTCTCGGAGTACTATTACATAGAGTCATAGGTAGGGTTGCCAACCCTACTATATAATATAGTATCCTACTATATTAGAGGCCCGACTACTATCTTTAAAAAAAAACGATAAAGTAGGCGAAGACACTATATTTTAAAGGCATCAAACTCTTAGCAATAATATTCGTTAACAGACTGATGCGTTCAATAATTCACAAAATATTCTTCAAAAAAATAAAGTACTTACCTACCTAATTTTTGGAACCTATTATTTTTTTTCTCATCTTTACGTTATTTACGTTACGTTATTTTTATTGGTAAAAATTTTAGAACTACTATATTTGACCGTCAAAGAGTTGGCAACCCTAGTCATAAGTTATATTTTGTTTTGTAAGGTATCAAAAAAACTTGCATCAGTAAAAAAAATCACGCAGGCAAAATCGCAGGTAAAGTGCTAATGCAAATTAAAGATATTACTTTCTACTTACAATAAATATCGAGATTAAAGATAATAATTATTTTTCCACCAAAACTATAAAGGACAAGTTCATACCATAAACACGGCAGCCATGACAGTTATTGCCAAGACCTTGACATTTCACGGGCAGACGAACCAAGGTAAGGAAGATGCGTTCCTTTTTAGGCATACCAGACACAATTTTGCCATAAGTTATGGCGAACTTCACCTTCAGATCAAAGGAAGTAGTTATTAAAAGTTATTTTTGGAGAATTGATGAGTGTTCGATTTCAATAAGTCATTTAATTTGGAGGTGACTTCCTTGTTTTTTATTTTTGTTTGTGTAAAAAGTTGGGTGTAATTATTGTGATAGGTTGGAGGTAAACGGAAATTGTTCGAGAGAATAAAATTATTATTGTACCGACAGCGCCCTTCCTACAAAAGTACTTAGTCATAGGTAGCCATTTCTGTCGCATTAGGGTAAACCCTGTAATGATAGTTTAAGTTGGTACAAAAGAAAAAATAAAAAAGAAATATAATAAATAATAATAATGGAGTGAGCAACCGTGCTCAACGCAGATTGGCGATTTACCAATCTAGATAGATACTAGCGAATATTCCCGATCGGTAACACCCCATCGTCAACACTGTTGACGATCGGGAAAAAAAAGTTTCGATCGTTCGATTTCAATTATTTCCATTCATTAACACCCCGTCAAAATACTATTATTGTAATTACTGTAAAACATATACATAGGTATTTGATTTTTTGTGTTGCATAATTCCTGGTACGCTGATTTAATAGTAAAAAACAAGTACCTATTTTGTGATTTTGGTATCAACAGTGTTAACGACAGGGATGTTACTGAACGGGAATAATTGGAATAATCGAAAAAAGGTCCCGTTGGTACACACTGTGAACGATCGAAACTTTTTTTTTCCGTCCACAGTGTTGACGACGGGGTGTTACCGATCGGGAATATTCCGATACTAGCACTTTCCCGCGACTTCGTTTTTTCTTACGCAAACCTATTTTTTTGACAACAAAATATAACTTACAGCACTCAGTGATAACGTAGATTCCAATTGGAGAAAGTATTTTCAAAATCGAACCAGCAGTTCTCCCGCGAATTTATTTTTTATTACAATCAACCTGGGGGCCCAGTCTGCAATTTTTATAATTTCGTCATTCCAACACGATCCCATTGTCATTTTACTAAAAGTTCGTAATCTGCTAAATTCATAATGGTCGATCATTGGTCGGTCGAATTAAAAGCAATGACTGCACAATGACGTTCTAATGGTAGGTCACTGATCAAAAGAACTGTCAAAATTTTAGCAGATTACCAGTCATTCAGTTGTCATTTTGTACGAGATTACCAATCTATATCATTTCTTTCAATGGCGTGGCGTGGCGTGGCGTGGCGTGGCGTGGTTGACCATTGGAGTCATAATGACGCCATTATATTAGTAGATTAACAAACTTGTCAAAATCAACAATTATGAAATCAATGATAGACTATTCTGACACTATTCTAATAGCAGACTTGAGGCCCTGATACTGAGCTGCAAATTGCAAAAAACCTAAGAAAATTTGAATTTCGCGGGCTACCCTGATAACTATGTATGTATGTTTAGGTTATGAACACATGGGTTTTGTAGCCTTCAGTCGCTTAAAGTACAAACAAACATATCGGGGTCAAGGGACATTGACAAAGGAATTGGCACTTGCCAATATTTGTACAAACCAATGAAAAAGGACTTAAATATATTGACAAATAAACTCATAGGTCATCTTGGCTAAATGACTAGCTAGACCGCGTCTTTGTAAACTTCATAATGATTATCCTAGCTATCATCATCTGCCAAGCCTTTTCCCAACTATTTTGGGGAAGTTCGCTTCAAGTCTAACAGTATGCAGCTGAATACGAGTGTTTTACATGACCTATCTGACTTATAGGTAGGGTGGTCAGAATAGCTGCACTATACAGGGAAATTGAAAAAATTCCCAAAACCTCTTAATCTGGACTTCGTATCATCACCCTGAATAACATTTGTTCTACGACTTTGACCTCAACTAAATAACGTAGCCAAAAAAAATTTATTTGAAGTCTGTAAAATGTACGTATACTACGCGCGCGCGCGCCCATATGATAGCGAATATGATGTAGATAGTAGGTAGGCTAATGGACAGGCACAGCTGTTTGCAGGTCTTTCGTCGTCCGTGTCAGAAAAAAATATTATGCAAAATTTCAAGTGTGTTTATATTAAGTTATTTTTCACTTTTTGAAGGCGGTTGTCTTTTTTGTAAAAAGCTTTTTATTTTCCGCTTTTTAGTACCTCCTTCTCATTCAAATCTATTAAGAAGTGATTGAAAGTTAACTACTACAAAGATTGATTAAACTAAAACGTCGTCTATGTAACATTTTTGGGTATTTGTTGATTTATCAAAAAGTCCTGAATCAATTTCGATAAAATTTATGTGGGTCCACCCCTGAAGCATACCCTATCTATAAAAAAAAGAATTTTCAAAATCGGTTTACGTTTGCCTGAGAAATCGCGTAACAAATCGCGCACATACTTAATGCAAATTTAAGACTTATACGGTTTTCTCATGGATGCCATGGTCAGAACTGGACCAAATTAAAATGGGACCACACGGGAAGCACTAGCTTCCTAATAAAAAAAGAATCATTAAAATCGGTCCACCCAGTCCCGAGAAATCAAGTAACAAACATAAAAAAAAAAAAAAAAAAAAAAAAAATACAGACGAATTGATCACCTCCTCCTTTTTTGAAGTCGGTTGAAAATTGTTCGAATTTAGAAAAGTCGTAAAGCAAATGTTTTTCAGGGTGATACACGAAGTGAGGATTAAGTGGTTTTGGGTATTTTTTCAATTACCCTGTATAATGCACCTATTCTGATAAGTTCAACTCGGAACCTCATTCGGAAGGATTGTTCCCACTAGTTCTTCTAAACAGTTCTACGGTATAACTATTGGGACTTCTTTTCCCAGTAGTCCTACGATGTTAGGTGTTACAAAATAATAGAACAAGTGGGATTTTTTATTCCCACTAGTTCTACTAGATCTTTCACAGTTCTAAGGTCATCTAAACCTTAAGAGCGCCCATCCCGTCATATTTCCCATACAAACGCTCGTACGCGATTACGGCGTTATATCAAATTATTTCCCAAATATGTTTTTTTGCACAATTTTTTCTGAACTTTGGCCGTTCATAATGCACTCATACATTGAAAAAGTAAAAAAACAGCTTCATACAAACCTTGCACATGTAATGGTGATTCTAAATTACAAATATTGTTGCCAAAAACTTGTAAGGCTTTTTCAAAAACACGTATGTCCTGGAACAAGTTTTGTGAAATTTCCGCGCGCCCATTTGAATGTTTAGAGAATAAATAAAGGACATCGCCCATATTGTCAATATTACTGTTGGATGGCCCAGTGGTTAAAGCCCGCCTGTTATGCACGAGGTGGTGGGTTCGCAACCGGACACGAGCAAGTACAGTCAGCAAAGGAGATAGGTATGTGAGGTCGTCAGATAAGTCAAAGTTTACTTAGAAACCGATGGATGTTTTTTGAATAAAATAAAATTAATAGAGAATAAACATTTCAATGATTTAATTAAATTTCATTCGAAAACATCCATCGGTTTCTGAGTATACTTCAACCTTTTCCGATGACCTGCATACCTATCTCTTTTGCTGACTGTACAAATGTGAGTTTAAAATTCCATAATCTTGGTCATCACTGACTAACTGACCGACTCCTTGACAATCCAAAAGGGCCTGTAAATAATAATAATAATAATAAATACGTTAGTAACACTGACACAAAAACAGAATCAGAAGCAGTTTATGACATCACTGCTGCAAGGTGACAGGCCCAGCCGAAACCCTGCAGCAGTGATTCATAAACACACAATCAAGCCTACTCGCTATCATACACATGATGCTGTTGGCGCTGCCCCGCACCCTGCGGACCAAGGATGCGCACCGCTTCCGCATCACCGAATAAAAACAATCCACACGAGCTTCAGCGAACATCCCTGAAGCACTGCAGTATCGGGGCAACCCCAACAACAGCCTGAAAACGTTAAATTCTACTGGACGCGAAAGGCCCCGTATGATTTTTAAGAATAACGAACCCACAGACAGCAATTTTTTTTTTTTTATTGATTGGCATACGTTTGACCGCTGTTTCACCTGATGAGAAGCGATGATGCGTTCTAAGATGGAGCACGCTTGCCTAGAAGTAACTTATTCACACTTGACTTTAAGACTCCCAGGTTGTAGCTATCAGAAAACATCGACTCGGGCAGGGAATTGTAGTGTAGAAAGACGTGCCGTACGCACTAAATATTGTGTGTTTGACCTCTTTAGAGGCACGCCTGAACCTGCGGGCAATCATATTTAATGGTTTAATTGAATTAAATGCTTTGACTTTGACTTTTTATATTCCAGGTATTCAGCCGGCTGAAGGATGAGGTGCCGAAGTTCCGGCATAAAGTGGTGGTAGTGCCTGCAGACTGCGAGGCTGCTGGGCTCGGTCTTACCCTAACGGATAGACAGATGCTTACTGAGAAGGTAAGGTGTTTCGATTCTAAGTGTTTCTATATCCGTATATCACTTAGGCAAATGTCTGCTAGTTGTGCCGATTCTCTTGTTTACAAACTAAAATTAGACCACGCTGCCAGGCAGCTGAAGAAAACGACGATTTATCTTTGAAATTCGCCGTGTTTTTAATCAATACGTTGTGTAATGGCAACTGTGAACATTTAAGATCAACTTAAATTTACATCTGTCTTTTTCTAGTTTTATTGTAGAGGAAGAGATATGAATAGCTCAAAGTAAAGGAATGGTCTAATTGAAAAATAATTTGACTTTGGCTTTGAGCGGATTAGGTAAAAACCACTTTCTAACGTGCCATTTGGTACGTGTGTGCTGCTGGCCGTGAATATGAACACCCCATTTTTCCCCGTGGGTGTCCTAGAAGGCGACAGAGCGGATATTGAGCAGTGGATGAACAGCAACGTTCTTCTGAGTACCATAACATCTACTGGGATCGCCAACATGCATCGGCCATGTGTAGCGATTATGGCTGAACCGCCCTTGTGGCCGACTTTTGCAGCAGCTTTTGTTTAACAGTGTGCGTCTAAAGATTAACATGTTGATGATGAACATTCTAATAACACGTCCTGCTCTTCTCATTACAGGTGAACATAGTCTTCCACTCAGCAGCTACCGTGAAGTTCGATGAGCATCTAAGAGCGGCGCTGGTCACCAACGTCAGAGCCCCCCTGCATCTACTCCGGCTGGCTAGGGATATGAAGAAATTAGACGTAAGAAGTTAACTATTCTCTCGTACGTAGTTGCTCAGTTTATAAGATTTTTGCTCCAGGTGAAGGTCTTAAATTCACTTTAAGACACCGCAGGAAAGTAGGATTTAGCAGCCGAAAAAAACAGCTCAAGCCTAGAGATATTCATGAGATTGTTTGTCTACGAAATGTAATCAATAATAAACCTTATTCCCAGGTACTAATGCACATATCGACGGCATACTCGAACTCGCATCTTAGCGAAATTGAAGAGCGGTTCTACCCATGTGATGCTGATTGTGAACAGTTACATCAAATGATAGATAAGTTGTCAGATAACCAGATCAATAAAATGTTGCCGAAGTAAGTTATTTATTTATCATAAAAAAAAATTGTCGTGTGTTGATGTGGTCAGAAGCTCTGTAGGCTTAGCCAAATTACTAAATTGACAATCTACAATCGATAACACGAATGCTACGGCTACATTGCCGCGATGAGGCGAAGATTTGCGTTGTTGCGACACGTCTGACCAAGCAATTCGTCCAATCGCGAATCATCATCCGCGAACACAAATGCCTTCGCGTCGCTGTCGCGACAACGCGAACTCGAATCTTCGCCTACGTGTAGTATAGAAAACTAATCAAATATATGGGAATGACGTCATGTCAACGATAAGAAACGTGATCGAAAATAAAAAATGGATTACGACGAGGCGTTCATTATTGTAGAAAGAGATACGATACGAGACGTTTGTAACTTGGCTAGGGGGGGTTGGTAAGACTGGTTAACAGCCTCTCGGGCGTATCGTATTATCCAGTAACTGGATTGTGGAGGTTAGATAGTCGCTCCATATAAAACGCTGGTAAGTATTCAGCTGCATTCAGTTAGTCTGAATTAATTCTGTAAACATACCTGTCATTGCATGCCATAGCTGTTGTAAGATATCAACTCTCCTTTTGTCTATAATGCTTCTTTATGAACTCTGTATATTGAGAGGTCTGGCGCTTGTGATACAGGAAATTCTAGTACAAAAGCCAGGGCTACACTGAAGATCGTGCCTTGAAGTGTCAATCAAAATTATTAATATAATTCTGGATTTCAAAACTGACACGACCTTAAAACACAAATACCATTTCTTTTTCTTCGTACCCTGAGACCAAATATTTTTTTTTATTTTTTTATTTCTTCATTTCTGAGAAAAATAAGAGAGGAGCTCGTGGCTAAGTTAAAGCCGTACAAATCGATCGGTCAAAGGATAAGCTACGCTAGCCGCGGTCGGTCTGTGGATGGGTGACCATCCCTCATATATCATCATACCGAGTTCCCTCCGTGCCTCGGAAAGCACGTAAAGTCGTTGGTCCCGGCTGTTATTTGTAGATCTCTGGCAGTCGTTATGGGTAGTCAGAAGCCAGAAAGTCTGACAACCAGTCTTACTAAGGGGTATCGTGTTACTCAGTAACTGGGTCGTGGAGGTCCGATAGGCAGTCGCTCCATATAAAATACTGGTATTCAACTGCATCCGGGTAGACTGGAAACCGACCCCAACGTATTTGGGAAAAGGCTAGGCGGATGATGATTTCTGAGAAAAATAAGTAAAATCAAAAAAATATGTGATGACGTCACATAAACGGTGGAATGAGGTAGTTACCTTTGGATAAGCGTATTAATGGTTTAGATGAAAACATTAACGTCAATTAAGACATAAGTCAATGTCACATATAAATATGAAATGTAATACTAATAATGACAATCGTTTTTTTACGGGTCACAGTAAAGCAAAGGATAAAATGCTATTCCACCGTAAGCATGACGTGATTTGGCGCTTACGTCTTTAGAATACACCTAATTTTAAAGAAAGAAATGAATGAAATTATGAATGAAAAGTACATACCTAATTTCGAAAAACGGAAAAATACGGGTGCCCTACATTTGTATTTAAGTACTTTTATATAAAGTAGATAATAATACATGCAGGTTAAACAATTCATCAATTTACGCCACACTCATTTCAACTCCCAGTTCAGTGCAATAGGACATTTTGCTCAAGAAAGTTGACAATATCTTAGTCCCTACTACATTGTAGACATTGTTCCTCAACCTGACTTAATAATGGAAATAAATATAATGACCACCAAAAATAGTAAATGATCACCAAATCTTAGAACTGTGACCCCCTACTGTGACCAGAACCAAATCGCTTTTTACAGCCAAACTCATACATTTCTACGACACAACAACAATACTACAACACACAGCAACAATACAAACAACAACAATACAAACAACAACAATACAACAACACAAACAACAATACAATACAGTACGAACAACAGCAGCAGTACAATACTTTGGTTAAATGTTGGTGATCATTTACTATTTTTGGAGGTCATTTACTATATCTGGAGGTTCGTTAAACATACGCCCTTAATAATTACCATTACCATTCGTCCTGTTTTCAGAATTCTAGGACCATGGCCAAACACGTACACATTCACAAAAGCTTTGGCGGAAAAGGAATTGAGAGTAAGCGCGGGAAACATGCCCATAGGTATATTCAGACCGGCAATAGGTAAGTGGGAAGACCATAATAGGGTATTACACCCATTTTTGAAAAGTGTCTCAATTAAATTCTGTAGTGCTAATATTATAAAAAAGAATACAAAATTTTAATTCAATCGATAAGTGCCATAAAAATGCATGTAAATTTTCAAATTTCGCGCGTAGTTTGACGAAAACGCCTCGTAGTGGACGCCATATTGCTCAGCGAAAATGATGTCAGTTCGTTGTGTATCATATGCGCTCATATTATATGTGATAATTGTATATAATTTAAAAATAATTAAAAGAATATTTTGTAACAGGTGTAATAATTAAAAAACTTACGTTGGATACGAAAATAACAAAAGTACAAAACCTCTATACGCCAATCAGTGGACTGACAGTTGTAAATTTTTTGTTTACACAGCCGTACGGCGTAATAACATGGCGGCTACTATTTCATAACAGATTAAAAAACTGAAAACTTTGAATTGAATTTTAAAATTTATTTAGGTATTTTATGAACTAAAACTTACATTTTCCGACTGCTTTTTGCCTAAACTATCTCAAATTCTCAATAATATATTTATAGATTTTTTCTCGTAAACAGTAAAATACCCTATTATTGAGGATATCAATAATGATGATGGGATTATCATTTGTGTGGGTGATATATGAATTTATTTATTTTTGGATCTCCAACAAAGGATACATATGTACAGTCAACGAAAGAGATAAGTATCCATGTCGTCGGGAATAGTTGAAGTTTACTTAGAAACCAATAGAGGCTTTCAAATGAAATTTAATTAAAACATTGAACTGTTTATTCTCTATCAATTGTATTTTATTTTATTCATAAACAACCATCGGTTTCTAAGTAAACTTCAACTATTCCCGACGACATTGATACTTATCTCTTTTGGTGACCGTACATGCCATTCAATGCCTGAAGCAGGTATATATTTATGTATATTTGTATTTCATTTTGTGTACTATGCTCCTGCCATGTTATCTCATCACCACCCTTGGTTGACTGGTAGAGAATGCCTAAGGCATTACCTAAGTCCGCCTTCGTACAGACGCCCGCCTATCAATCCAATATGAACCTTATTGTTTTGTAACAAAGTTGAAAATCTATCAAAGTTTGACAGTTTGTTGCACCTTGATGTGCTGGCCTTTTTACACACGGCTACACATCAAGCTTTATATTCCCAGAATAAGCTGATCTCACATTGTATAGAATTTTCATACAATGAGAGGTATACAGATAGCTTGATGTGTAGCCGTGTGTACATCCAAAAACAAAACGTTTTTTGCATGAGGACCCACCCCCTTTTATTTTATTTTAATGTAATGTGTGAGACGTTGAGATGTGAGTACTAGTAATGGTTTTAATGCGAAATCGCATATGTTTAAAAAGCATGCGAAATAAGTCTTAGCATGCTAAAGGCTATTGCTATGCTATTTGATAATAATTATGCCCATTTTAATAAGAACAAAGTATGTTAAGTGAATTAAAGAGCGACGTTTGATTTGTCCTAGAACACAATATTATTATGTGGGGATATTTCACACATGGCCATCTGACTCCAAACTAGGGAGACCCTGTACTATGGGTGCCAGACAGCAGAGCTTATATACATACATACACAAATGTGTTTTTAAATACATACATTAAACAACACCCACACAAGGCAAACACAAGTGCTCATCACTCAAATATTTACCCTAGGCGGGATTCGAACTCGCAATACGCTGTGCAGCAGTCGATCGCTCACCCACTGCGCTAACCATACTTTATGCGATTAGCGTCAGCTACACATGCGTCAGCGTCATGCGTTAGAGTCAGCTTACGCCAGCGCCAACGTCGTATATTATACGTTATAGCAATATTAGTAATGAAATGCGAAGCGATGAATTCGCACTTTACAGAATTTCGCAACTACATTTCATTTGATAAATTCTAAATAAGCATTCGCATGCTATAATTTTTTTACGCTACAGTTCGTTCGCGTTAAGAATGCAGTGAGAGTGAGTGATTAAAATATGATATTAATGATTTCATTTTGATTTTAAACTTTTAAGTGTATTTTTATAAATTCATTAAACTTAATCTTTTAAAATATAATTTGTTTGAATTTAACACCACTGTGAATACACCTTTATCTTGCAGTTGCACTGATGATTTACTGCATTCTTAACTCGAACGAACGAAGGCGATTTGCACCGCATTACGCAGCGGAGTGCGTGGCAACGCAGTCACGCGCGCGGTTGCGGAAGTGCAGGGCCTCAAGTCTGCTATTACAAAAGTCTCAGAATGGTCTATCATTGATTTAACAATTGTTGATTTTGACAAGTTTGGTAATCTACTAATATAATGGCGTCATTATGACTTTCCAATGGTCAACCAATGACAGTCCATTGAAAGAAATGCTAAAGAATGGTAATCTCGTACATAATGACAAATTAATGACTGACTTAGTACGAACTTCTTACTACTTCAGATTGCTTACAACACTTATAAGTGTTATAAATAAATAATATGTAAACATATATATAAATTAAATCTGGCATGAATAATTAATGTTCAAATTTGTTGACAATGTCATTATAACAAAATTCTATTACGAGACCATTGACCGACCAATGATCGACCATTATGGATTTAGCAGATTACGCAACTTTTAGCAAAATGACAATGGAATCGTGTTGGAATGACGAAATTATAAAAATAGCAGACTTGGCCCCCAGATCTGCACCATCGTGCAGATTACGAGATACACAAACGTTGCGGCTGCAGTATAGTATACCGCGTGGCCCAAATGCCTCACTTCACAGCAGCTTGCGGTGGTGATAGTACAGTGCAGAGCATTGTTTCCTATTCATTCAGGATGTTGCAGTCATGTTATCTGTTTTTTTAGAAGAAATCGTGCCCAAAGAAGATATTGGCTACATCCCTTTTTAACAGACATAAAAAAAAAGAGGTTCTCAGTTCGAACCGTATGTTTGTATGTATGTATGTATGTTTGTATGTATGTATGTTTGTCCGCGATTATCTCCCGTTCGGCTGAACCGATTTTGATCCGGTTTTCAGAAAAGTGTTTGTTACATTCTGGAGTAAAACCTCCAGAGTGTAACAAACACTTTTCTGAAAACCGCAACAAAATATACAACAAATAGAAATTTATTTAGCGCTTTTTGAAAAAAACTACAAAAACCGAGAAGACGTTTTCGTTTCTTGCATCTTTCCATCTTTGGGGGACTTTCAATCTCTGTTTTAACTGTGTTGCCGTTCCTTAATGGATTTGGGTGATAATGAGGCACTAAATAGTGGAAAATAAAAACTGTTTGAAAAAAGTGAACTGCCTTAAAAAAAAACTAAAAGTGATAAATAACTTTAGCACACAACACACATGACTTAAGTTTCGGAAGTCAGTGGCAATACAAAACAACAAACAGAACAAAGCCACCGAAACTAAAGACATGTGTGTTCTGTGCTAAAGTTATTTATCACTTTTTAGATTTTTTAAAGGCGGTTCACATTTTTCAAAAAAGTTTATTACAAGAATGATCGATAAATGGGTCATTGGTTCAGAATTACATAGATTTAAGAAAAAAAAATCAATTCCTATTAGGTTCTGTCAAAATCACGCGCCATACTGCAGAACTCAGTGAGTCATACCCAAGAAGCTTATAGATAAAAGTGGAGGCAACACTCTAAATACCTAAGTGAAGCCAACTGTGGGCAGACGCTCTCTTTCTGAATGCATACATAAGATAAAGAAAACACATAACACTGTCTCGTTCTTATGTATGCATTCAGAAAGAGAGCATCAGCCCACAGTTGGTTTCAAACTTTTGTTTTAAGTGTTGGCTCCATTTACACCTATATCTTCATGGTCATACCTTGCGTCTTGCCCCGCACCCACACGCGCGTCATTCTCTGCATGTAGGGCACGTGATCTGCAACACTGCGCGTGAATGCGTTTTCTATGTGTTCTACTACGCGTGTTTTAATACAAAGAGAGATATGTACTTTCAAGCAACGTAATGAGTCTTATTCACCATCCATCTTGCTGTACGTCCCTCCAAGGTCATGCACGATGCACGACTGTGAATAAGCTCACTGTACGTCAATAATTATTATTAATTGTTCTTTTTCACGGTACTTTTGCATCGTGCATCGTGTTTGACCTTGGCGGGACGTAAAGCAAGATGGATGGTGAATAAGGCGTTTAAGAACACGCACTCCCGCGCTACGCTGCGTAATGCGATGCAGTGTGTGAATTGCCTAACTCTGACACAAAATAAAATAGCTGATCGACCGGGCCATGATACGACTCACATCTCAATTTTGTTAGGTATATAATAACAATCTACTTTACAGTAATATCGACAGCAAAGGAACCACTAAAGGGGTGGCTAGATAACATGTACGGACCCACAGGAGTCGCCGTTGGTAGTGGTGAGTGTTTAAAGGTGAACGCACACTTATCCGAGCCGAATGCGTTGAACGCATCGAACGAATCGAATTTTTGGAATTCTGTAGGTATATGAAATCTTATGAAACCTCGCACACTTGACCGCGTCGAATCGTTCGAATCTGGAAGAATCCCAGAAATCCTAGATGAATCCCAGAATTTGGATTACGTCATCAGATTTGGCGCGGCTTTAGCAAATTACCACCGAGTCAGTCATTCAGTTGTAATTTTATACGAGATTACCATTCTATAACATTTCTTTCAATGGCGTGTCAGTGGTTGACCATTGGAAAGTCATAATGACGCCATTTTATTACTAGATTACCAAACTTATCAAAATCAACAATTATGAAACCAATGATAGACCATTCTGACATTATTGTAATAGCAGACTTGAGGCCCAGATGCGATAGTTGCACAACAGAGGAACGCGCGAAAACTACTTCTAAATTGTTTTAAAAATGAGTGATTCTAATTTGATTAAGATCTATCACATTTCACATACAATAACAGTGCGACAGGCGTAAAGGAAATAGAAACGATTTTTCGGCGCCGTCGATTCTTTCGGTGCGATTGTGCGAATATGTGTGCGAGGGCTCCTTGACTTCGATTCGTTCGACGCGTTTGGGTCGGATAAATGGGCGTTTACCTTAATCCATCATTAGTCCAAACTCTGCCAGTTATAGCCGGACCGCGTAACTGAGACGGTTCCTGAGGTAGGTACGTGACGCGCGAGCTCACTGATACGTCAACTTGTGACAACTGTCACCCGTCCCGCACCGCGCAGCTACCTCAGTGTGGTGACGTGACGCGCGAGCTCACTGATACGTCAACTTGTGACAACTGTCACCCGTCCCGCACCGCGCAGCTACCTCAGTGTGGTGACGTGACGCGAGAGCTCACTGATACGTCAACTTGTGACAACTGACACCCCTCCTGCACTGCGCAGCTTCCTCAGTGGGGTGGCCATACCTGGAATTCCATTGGGACTTCTGGAGATATTGTATTCTCATTCTCACTCAGTGATTTCACAATTTCCATTATTTTTCCCTCATACAAAACATTTTTTTCTAGCCACTGGCATTCTAAGGACAGTGCAGTGTGACGAAATGGTGTCAGCAGACATCGTGCCCGTAGACTCTGTCGTCAACTGTCTCATGGTAGCCGCTTTAAGTGTACACAACGCTTACAAAGAAAGGTATGCCTGTGTGGGATGGTATAACGTACTGGTCCGCAACACACACAGTTTTCATTCTATTACTAAATCGCTCGCGTTTAATTGCAGTGCCTTTAGATGAAATGTAAAATTTATTAAACTTTCATTTAAAGTTAAATTGTCTTGCCGCTAGACAATATAAGTTTTCTTTAGGTTCCCAGTCAGGCCTTGTAACATAATAAGTAAAATAGTTTTAAAAAACACTCTTTTGTAGGTTAGGCTTGATCGAATAGCTTACTTGTAGAAGGTTCAATATTAATGTAGGTATGCTTTGTTTATGCAGTTCACCACCTATAGAACCTCCGATCTTCAACTACGTCAGTTCAGTGGAGAACAGGATAACATGGGGAGCTTTCTTGGCGAGAAACATGCAGTGGATACACTACTACCCCTTATCGGATGCTGTCTGGTAAGTGTATATACCTATGCTTCAAGCACAAAGGTACAAAGGTGAAAAGATAACAAACAAAAATTAATCAACAAAGTCGGGATGGATTGGTCTACACAAGCTGGACAGAGAGGGCTGGAAAGGAGAAAGGGAGGCCTTTGCCCTTGCCGTAGGACAATAGGTACAAGCTGAAACTAAAATACAAAATACACATAACTTTCTCATCATCATCAGGTCAGCCTTTAGAAGCCCATTACTAGGCATAGTTCTCCCCCAAGGGGGGTTCAGCCCAATAACTTTTTACTGCACAATAATGAATGAGTAGTTTAAGTAACTACTAATACAAAATCCTCATGATTTGAGAGTGGTAAAGGAACATCAAAAAGCCACATTGTTTCTTGCCCACTTCCGGTTAAAACTCCACAACCTCGTACATGAGAGGCCATTTTCTCCTTCTCAGTCGTACACTCCTAGCGGAGTGGTTCTGATCATTGATCATCTGATAGGTTGGTTGCGGCTTTTGTGAGACTTCTCTATCTCTCTCTGTTCGCGGCACTGCATGTACACTCAGTAAGAGAACACTTCGTCGTCGATTTAATGAGGTCTGTCCATCTTGTGGGTGATCGGCCGCGAGAGCGTTGACTTTTTACTTTCCCCTGTACCAATAATCACTCCAAAGAGATTTTGCGCATGACTTGTCCTAACATCTTCAGGATACGCACTTGCACTGTCGAGGAAACGTTAGTGCGGTGAGCAGTCTATTATAGAAGTCCTTATTTTTTGAGAGGTCATCACGACACTTAATAATTTTAATTATAGCTAGGATTATCCACCAGCAACTTGCTCTTAAATACAGGCTTGTGGAGTCGGAAGTACCGTACTACAGTATGTGCCCGAACCAGTTCTCGAAAATGGCAATATTACGTTGTATTGGAATCGATCTATCATCACTGACAAGACTATTGTTGCCAATAAGCCAGAAATAGTGGTGACAGATCGATTAAAGCGTCGCGCAATGATTGTTGACATAGGGGTTCCGCATGACGAGAACCTCGTGAAAACTGAGAAAGATAAACAAATGAAGTATCTTGACTTAGCTCGCGAGGTTGTCGACATGTGGAATGTCAATAAAGCAGTCATTGTGCCGATAGTCGTTACGGCCAATGGAATAATTTCCAAGAGCCTTGACCAACATCTGAGAAGGCTCTCGTTGGGCAGCTGGATCAAGGGCTTGATTCAGAAAGCGGTACTCCTGGACTCGGCGCGTATTGTTAGGAGGTTCCTCTCTCAGGAGCGCTGACCGCCGGTAGCTTGGACCCTGTTCCCGATACCGGAGGGCTACTATTTTTTATCTTCTCATACAGAGAAGGCACGAGCATTGATCACCACGTGCGCTCAAGGCAGATTGGCACGAAACTTAAATAAAATTAAAAAAAAAATCTTGACCACCTTATCACTGTTCCAGGTTCATATCACTACGGTTAACAAAATCGGCGCATATCAACAAAATCTACATTTTCTTCTTACATCTAATACCGGCCGCGTTAGTCGATGGTTTAGCCGTCTGCTTGGGAAGAAAGCCAAAGTAAGTATTCCTAGATTATATCCTGCTGGACTATCTATCTAATATTAAGAGGTAGGTAAGTTTGTTTCTATTTTTACGGGTAAGTAGTGCGAATAAAACGCCTTACTCACCATCCTTCTTGCTGTACGTCCCGCCAAGGTCATACTTATAATTATAATGAAAAAAAAAACAATAATTATTTTTTTTTATAATTAGTTTTTTTTTTCACGGTACTTTTGAAGTATGACCTTGGCGGGACGTACAGCAAGAAGGATGGTGAGTAATGGGCCTTAGTAGAAATCGTCACGTAACGAAATGAGTGTGTGTAGGTATGTGTGCGTGTATCGAACCTACTACAGCACTCTTCTGCTCGTGTGCTCATTATTATATAAGTACTAATTATTTTTTGTACAGACACGTACGTAAGGAATTTCGTTTTTGTTTAAAGTGGTAATTTTTGGAAGTAGGTACGTACCTATTAGGATTACAAAATCACTGATACAAAGCTTCATACCGTCGAGTGCCATAGATTTTTTTGTGATACACTTATTGGCCCCAGAAAACTTTGAACTCTACACCATCAAATAAACCATTAAGATACAGACACTTTTTAATTGTCCAAGACTCAGTCAGTCAGAAAGTTGAAGTTAGTTGAGAATGAGTTTTACAGATATAGTGTTGCCAGCGGGCAGTCTGTCAGCTTTGCATACCAAGCTTTTCGCTTTCTCTAAATATTCGCGGCACACACAATGCGGAGATAGATATAAGGAAAAAAGATATGTAAAACCTCAATCTAACCATCTCTTTCTTCTCTAGGATGCTAAAGGTATACCGTAAGATCCACAAGTTCTCATCTGTCCTGTCATACTTCAGCACGAGGGAGATCAAGTTCTGCAATAGTCGGACGCGAGAGCTTTGGGAGAAGACTTCTGAAGCTGATAAGAAGGTAAGGGTTCCCAAGAAAGAGAATATTTACGTTTTAGAGGTAGGTATGAGGAACATGTTGGAATGTTGTTGAATGTTGAAAAACCAAATACCACCGTTGCCTGACATGGAAATCGAACCTAAGACCTAACCCACAGCAGTCGCGTTTGTACCACGAGGGCAGTGAAGTGGCGATCAACCATAACTTTTTGTCCGCAAAGGGCCTACAGGATGATGTCATTAATTACTAGCAAACTTTGAATTTGACCTTGACCTTGATTTAGGACTTAGGATCTTTACCTTCGATTGTATACACTCCTTATACATTTCTTTGGATGAGATTTTCAAAAGAAATCCTGATCAGTAAATGTGCAGTCAAATAACACAAAATTAAATATTCTAGTTATTCGTATTTTGATTAGTAGACCAAAATATGAGAAACCAAACATTACGACATGAGATTTCAGACGTTGTGCAATATGTTGCACAAAGTCTGAAATCTCCAACTTAGAAACGTCATCAAAACTTAGTATAACATATTGTACCTTATTATTCCAGATATTTCCATTCAGCATGAGTGACATGAACTGGGAGGAGTATTTCCAGGATTACCTAGCTGGTATCAGGAGGTTCCTCTTTAAGGAGAGTGATGACACGCTACCACAAGCCAGGATTAAGTGGAAAAGGTATGAAGTCTTCAAGAAAGAAATAATAATGTGGTCTAGCGATAGGGCAAGAAATTGGTAGTTTGGTAATTTGTCATCGAAAAGACCTCATTGAGCATGGCTGTAGTCCGCAATCGCACACAACTGCCCTGTATGTACCTACCTCCCGTTTTTTTAATCTTTTCTTCGTGTTTCGTGCTCTACCTCAGAAATGTATCTTCCACTAACGATAGCGCAACATTGTCAACCTTTGGAGCTGTCTCCCCAAGGGGGGGTTCAGCCGTAATCGCCATGCTTGGCCGATGCATGTTGACTATTGCAGTAGGTGGTATGGTAGGTACTCCGAAGGACGCTGCTGCCCATCCTCTGGTCAATATTCCTCTGTCGCCTTCTACGACACCCACAGGTAGAAATGGGGTGGTGATATTCGCAGCCGGCACCACACAGCACGGATAGTCCAACGCAGATTCTAAATCACTGATAATAAGTTTTAAATGAGAATTTGTTGTTTCAGATTATACTACCTGCATCAGATAGCAAGATTTATTTTCTTCATCCTGGCAGTCTACGCTTTATGGTGGATATTATCTTTATTATGGTGATTTTAATATTAAACTTGTACAGTAAACGTAAGAAAAGGTGATTTTAAATTTAACAACGCATAAAAAAGTAAACAGCACCCTATATATGCGACCGCGTAGTTTATTTTTTGTTTAGAGTAAACAAGATTTAGACGATGTAATTTTTCGTACTTTGAAATGTATGAAGAAAAATTCAAACGATTTTTTTTCTTTATTTTATTTTTTTTGTGAAACGTGCACTGGTGGTGGTTTTAAAAATCACTCAGTCTATGGGAAGGAATCATTTTTATATTTTGGGTTTAGGTAGATAGAAAACATAAAAAGGTTTTTTTAAGAATGAAATATTGAGCTTTTAAATGGCAGCCTCAAGACGTGGTCTCATTTTAAAAAAGAGGGATTGAAAATTTCATAATTTTTTAAAACCAAAACTGTTGTAAAATATAAATAAGTAGGTAATAGAAAAATGGTGTACCTACCTTACTTAAATAATGGTGTTAGGTACAAAAACTGAATGTCACCAAAACCAAATTATTATGTAATATACCTAATTAAAATGATTATTTTGTAAATGACGATTTAGAAATAAGTACCTACCTTTAGATAGATTTAAGTAATTTTATGTAGGTACTTAGGCAGGTACTTACATACCTACATAATTTGGTTCTGCAAAGCCGATCTCGATGTAGTGTTGGGAAAAGGCTAGAAAGGCAAAATAATTTCTCTTACTCCTACGGTACGAGAAGAAAATAAGACTATTACGATAAAGAAGACTATTCTCATACTCTTACGCAGGACGACATACACTCCCGGATTTCTAAACCGAGCCTCCTTGGATTTACAACTTTTTATGTCAACTTCAGAAATATATAAAAAAAATATTTATCTGACAAAAACGGCTGCAGGTAGGTAGTACCAGAAACCAATAATTCCAAAACACAACTTTTCTTTAAAATACTGTATAAGCCCAGAAATTTCGGTTATTTTTGAATTTGCTGTAAATTGAATTTTTATATTCCTGACAGTCTAAAAGGACTTATTTGGCATATCATATTTGAATATGAATCAGAATTTTTGAGTGCTTTTTTTTTCAATATAAAGTTAAACTTGATGCTTACGAATAATACTCATTGTTATAGTGTATGGGTAACATAGTAATTAATTAGGATTATGAATTTTATTTTTCAATTTTTACGTACTAGATCGAAAGAAGAAACGTCAAATGGGACTTCTTACGTTGTCAGGAGATTAGTTGTTTTTAATTCAATAAATAGTTAATCTATTGAGTTTGTCTCATTTAATTCATTGAGTTTGTTTCATTTTTGTTGAGTTCAGTCTACGAGGTATCGCTCAATTTTGACAGCTCTTGGGTTTGTCGCTACCTACCTAAGTATTATAATTATTATTCCAAAACAGATCCCCTCTAAAAAAGAATTTGTTTTTAGCATTTCATATTTAGAATATCATTGTTTTTAGCTCTGAAAACCCGATGTATTTTAGTTGCTTTGAAATCAATTGAGTTGGCAAATGGTTATTATTAGGAGTGACGTCATTAGTATAAATTGCCAAACAAAATCTATGGGACTATATTTTAGACCTAGGAAATGCGCAGTGACTGGATTTAGAAATTCGGGTATGTATTATCAAGCTATTTAGTTTCAGTATACCTAAGCTGATCTCTCAAACTACGTAAAGCGTATATACAATGCGAAGTCAGCTTATAGGTACTGTGTAATAGCTTGACTTAGTGCTGCGTCTCGTAATTAATCTTATTGCCACTTGGGTTTTAACATTGTGGAAGACACAATCATGTAATTATTAAATTACCTACCTACCTAAGGGTCAAGGTCGGCGGATTCATTATACCAAATCGAGTGTTTTGACCTGCTTATACACATGAGCGGGGACCATAACGTTCCGGGTATTTATTATAATTCGGTAGATAACAACATTAACCAGTACTTACTTAATTCCAAGACAGAACTTCAAAGTTGGTAAGTAAATGACTAACTAGAAGTGACGTCATACGACGTTGTTGTTTAGAAATTATGTTGACAGCTCATAAAAAGTTATGTCAATTGATTGGTAGCAGGTGGGGTCACCTTCCCATATTGTGATATTTGTCTGTAAATGTATTCAAGAAGAAATTCTGTAAAAAATCAAAATTATTCATTCACATTGCAATAGTTGTTGGAAATAAATAGTTACTTGCGCGATGTTAAAACTAGTGATGATGTAAAAGGGTAAAACTTATGTAAACAATTCTGTACCTGTATTTTGTAAGTAAAACTTATTGTAATGATTATTATCCAAAAATAAATACTATAAATCAAATCCGGTGTATATTTTTTATTATAAAACCTTCCTGCCTCAGTCCTATATTGCCTGGGGTGAGCACAACACGTTTTCTCCTACCATTCAACCTTCGTGCTACCGCAGACTTCTTTTTCTTTCGGATATTTTACCAAAAAAATCTTATTAGTCCGTCAGTTAGATTATCGAAAAATATTAGATACCTACGTATTTTTTGTTTTATCAAATCAGTAAAAACTGACGAAGATAAAACGCATCAAAGATCATAAGTGGGGGTTTGTGACGTCACTTCGCCAGTAAAAGTGTACTGACATAGTGATGTCACACGAGTTTTCGACGCACTGTATCTGTCTTCATTTTTTCTTTACGTGGTAAAAGAAAAAACACGTGTCCAATATTTTTTGGAAATCTATCTGACGGACTAATTCGACTTTTTTGGTAAAATATCCTATTCTTCACACAATACATCTGCCTTTATCCAAATAAAGGCCTTCCAATCTCTCCAAACATACAAATTTCATATTATTTTCCTTATAACTCAATTATACAAGGTGTCTCAAAAGAAAGTTCACATTTAAATCTTTTTTTAAAAGAAAAGTCTTAGCTTTATTGAAAAAATGTTTATTTTACATTGAAGTACACTGTTTGGGAATTTATTTTTTAAAAATAACATCGTCCAAATGTAAACCGTTGCGCTCTCGGCATTCATTTAGTCGGGCACTAAAATTTCACTTTCCAACGTTCACCAACATCTTGTTTTCCGATGAAGCCCATTTTCACCTGAATGGGCATGTAAACAAGCAAAATTGTCGTTACTGGAGTGCAACCAACCCAAAACAAAAACATCAGAAACCGCTACATTCACCCAAAGTCACCGTATGGGCAGCGATGAAATGGCAGCCATCACGGAGACTACCTGCCGAGCTGTCATAGGCAATTTTAGTGCCCGCTTCTTGCAACCACAGTTGCGAAGAAAAAGTTGTCACTTTTACTTCGTGCAACCGTGGTTGCAAGGCGACGAAGTTTTTTTAATTTAATTTAGTCTCTATACCAAACGCATAGAGTCGTAGTAGTATGTATTTAAACCAAAGACAGATATATTTCTCATAGACGTGTGCCCATATTACCAACATCATGGTAGAAAAATAACGAAATATCGTCAGTTGTGTTTATGTGAGTGAAGCTGAGTGAAGTGACGCTATAGTGTTTTCAAGGAGGTGATATTAATATGCCGTAAGTTTATTATTTTACTGATTTCTGCTGATGTTTATATACTAAATTAACCTCTAACTAACGTGTGTGTTTTTATATTAAAGTAATATTTTTAAGTACATTGTAAGACAACATTTAAAAAATCGTAATTTAAAAACATACCTACTTGCAGTGTCGTAGTCATAAACTTCATTTTGTACTGCTATAATATTATCGTAAATACGATGTTTTTCTTAAACATACAATATTATTAATGATATTTGACTATATTTATTCAATTTAAGGTATTAAGTTGTGTAAATTGTTCATCAGATTGTAACAGATTGCGAAAATTAAACCGCCCGGTAAGTTTTTACCTACTCAATTTGATATTGATATCTCAAGTCCCAGTCAAGATACGTATGTGGCCGATTTTATTTATTTTTTTATTAATGTTAATAATACTTTATATTTGAGATTAATGACGCTTTCGAAACATCAGGATTGGACCTATTTATTGTATGAGTAAATATGATTGTTTGACGGTCTATATTTACAAAATTGCAGATTTAGGTAGGCAATGCAAATTGGCAAAAATATGTGCCGCTTATTTTAATTTATAAATTTGACAAACATTTAAGAATAACCCATTTAAACTATTATATTCATCTAAGAGTGAAGAAAATGACCTTTATAGAGGTGGTAATATTTTTGTTCTATGTACTTTAGTTTTAATGTAAAGTGGCCTAAATTATACCTAAAAAAAGTTACGATCTTTTACGCATCCGCGAATTCTGGACCTGGTTTTAGATAATATTTTTACTACATTCTTATATGTAAATTGTTTTCAAATACTGTTAAATATGTATAGTAATAAACCTAGTTTAAGAATAAAATAAATAACTATATACTTATTGATCTTATTTTTTTTTAAGCCCCTATGTTTTACAAAATGTCGCTAAAATGGGTGGTACTCTTAATTTAAACACTTGTAAAATATTATTGTAGTCAGATTTTTAAAATAAAGCGATCACACATTATTTCTTATCTCATGGACTACTCATAACAGTAAAAACATTTGAAGTGCTCCACTCGAGCAAGTCATAAATTAAGTTTTAGTAACAGCGGGCAGAACGCGCAGTAAGCGGTCCAAAGTAACTGGCAAAGGAAGGTACCCATTTTTTTTTCGCGCATGCGATCAAGCGGAGGCGGATTGACGATTTCAGGCTTTAATCTATATTTTCTATATTTAGAAAAATGAATCGCCGAAATGTATGTAAGCGCATAACCTCCAAACGGCTGGACCAAATTGGAGAATTGTTTTTTAAGTAAAACTTCTTTACGCACGCTTGACTTGGGGAGTAAGCTGGTGAATGCGTGACGAAAGCGTTAGGAAAAGTGTGATCGGGCGAGGCAAACGTAAGTTGAGAGGGAGATATAAATTTGTAAAGATAGAAATAGTGAGAGTTGCGTTTCGTATATTACTGTAGGGGTAAGAGAGAGGTGCGAGCACACATTTTCTTTCTCTCATAGCCATTTGCAAACGGATACATAAATACATATAGATGGAGCTAAAGAAGTTTTACTTCCAGTTGTGTGGTCTCACTCGTATTTTTTTTTCTGTTCGTAATTATTGTAGATGACCTAGACACATACCACGAGGGCTGGTTCGAGGTGGCGCTGGATAAAAGATCCTGGAAGGACTTGGGGGAGGCCTTTGCCCTGCAGTGGGACAGCACAGGCTAAATAAAAAAATAAAAAAAAAAATTGTCAGGTTTGTATACTTAAAGAAAATTTTAGGTAGGTAGGATATGTAGGGTAGGTAGAGTAGCTAGGTAGTTTGGTAGGGTATGTAGGTAGGTAGTTTGGTAGGGTAGGTAGGGTAGGCAGGGGTAGGACAACGTCTGTCGGGTCAGCTAGTTTATTATAAATTCAAGTTTCCTCGCGATGTTTTCCTTTACGCATGATAAACTTAGAAAGTTAATTTTGAAATAGTCATATTTGTACCTGTGCGTGCCCGGTTGTGAATTCATCGGGATCCCTTCTTTTTGCATAAATTTCAATTATAAATAATAACAATTTAAGGGGCAGAAAAAAGCCACATAAAGGGCCAGTTAGAGTCACCTAGCAATATATTTGTTGTAGGTACTCCTAAATAATAAAAAAAAAATTGCGGTTAAGTATCATCAATTCGGAGCTAGCCGGGTGGGTAGCAAATTATTGACTATTCGTACTTTACACTACACTGGAAAATTATAGTCTCACTACGAATGATCGTGTCGCAGTTCAATCTTACTACCAATCATGGTGTCGTAGTTAAATTCTGAAATAAGTCGCGTACCTAATGAAAATAAGAAATGTTAGGCGTGGCGTCCAAAACCGGTGGGCATCGGTGCGGCTCAGTACAGGTCGAGCGCCTTACGGCGGCTTCGAGCGCCTGAGACCTGCTTCGGGCGGCTTCGGGCGCCTGGAAGCTGCTTTGGGCTGCCTCGGCCCCAGGTAAACCTATCCTACATATTTAAGGTTTCATATTGTAGGTACTATGCGGTCGCTTTTTTGTAACCACCTAAATATGGTCGGGTTACCACGGTTTTACGCTTCCTTTGACTTTTATTTTATTATTTCTAAAAATTAAAATAATCTTAAAATTATATGCAAATGGATAGGGAACCGAATTCACCACCTCTTGTTTGAGAGGCGTGCGCCATAACCACCGGGTTATCACGACATTTATTTACATCATTCTTTATATCTATAGTTCCTCATAATTATTTCATCAAGCAAAGGTAACTTTAGGGGGTTAAAAAATACACATAAATACTTCCAAAATTTTCTTTATTCAAACAAACTTACGTTGGGATACAGACTAAACTGAGATTCTATACAAGTCTATAATAAATACACTTATGCAGTAAATTCATTCAATAACGATTATACTTTGCTACCGATATTAATTAAACTTTACACCTCCAAAGGGGCTGGCACAGGTAATGGTGATTTACCTACATTTTAGTCATATTATTAGGCCGTGTGACCGGGAAGAAATTCGGACTTTGACAGCGAAATAAAAAAAAAATTTAAACTAAAATTTTCCACTACAAACACTAATAAATGTTGTATATACAACAACATTTATTAGTGTTTGTAGTGGAAAATACCAATAACACTGTTGTTTATACAATTGTAATTTTAGATTACTATAAACCCGAAGAGAACATCATTGATCATGTGACTGGTATATTCAACTTTGGCTGAGAAACAAACCAGGCTCTATTACAACATGTTGTAGGTAAGTATCGGTAGCAAAGCGTCATCGCAATGAAATGACTTTAGTTCTTTTAAACGGTACTAAGTAAAAATAATTACATCTCCTAATTAGTATTAGTTCAGCCGAAACTAACCAAGATATGTCATAATTTCTACCATTTTACGAAGTAGTTGTATGGATTTTAGATGTTTTATGCTGATTAATTTCTAAGTTCAATACTACATTTGACTTCAAAAATCAGTCAAAAATACTTTTGAACGGTTTCATAACCTTAATATTTAGAAACCCATTAGGTCGGTAGGCTTTTTTTGTGACCCTTTTAAAACTTTTGTTTTGTAGTGATTCTTCTAACTAGGGCGTTCCGTATTATTGTTTATGTAACGCAAACGCGTTTTATCTTGATAAGGGTTTTGACTAAAACCAGTCCTAGTAGTTTTGCCTGGTTAAGAAGACTTTTCGCTGTCACATATTGGTACGTAGACCGTTAGAAAAATGAATTGAAATATTGAGACTGTGGATTCACTGGTACGGACATGTGCGAGATGATGACCATGTGACTAAAAGAGTCAAGAAAATAGTAGAAGAAAAAGAAGGCCGTGGATAACCAATAACCTGCCTACAAACCATTAAAAACGACATGTTAGCGAGCGGCTTAAACCACCAGACAACCCACAACCGTACCGTGTGGCGCAGAAAATACTAAGATGGCTGACCCCAAATAAATTGAGATAATATCCAGGAAAAAGAAGATTGAGACTTAGTATTGGCTTGTTTTGGAAAAACTAAGCTTAATTAGTACCGTTTAGTTATTTATCTACATGAAGGGGAAAAGCTTAAAACACAAAACATTAAAAAGTCAGTCAAACGTTGTTGATGTGAATTGAAGGCAGAATTCGTCAACATTTTAAAATGTACCTAAAAATTACCAGACAGAAGCTCACACTCCACAAATATGGCAGCAAATGAACCCATTTTTTTTGTAAGTATAGCAACGTCCGGAGTCCAAAATGTTCGACTGCCGTGCAACTGTGTCCATAAGTTATTCGTACTGGGATTTTTAACTTGAACGCTACGTTTTTTTTAAACAGGGTCGACTCTGTTTGTCGTTGGTCAAAAGCTACTAAATTGCTTTAAGTCATACTGTGTATTTTATACAGATATAGATAGACCTACATAACGCAAACTGTATCACGATCTGTATGAAAACCAAGCGTGCCATTTTTAGGACGTCACAATGTAATACGAATGATTTGTTTTTCCTTATTATTCCTTATTACCAGGTATTACTGAGGGTATTAGATTAAAGATAATTGTTTTTTAAATTAATTACGCATAATATTAATCACAAAATGACTTACCGATGGAAGGAAACGTTTACTTAATTTTTTTTCTTACGATTTTTTATCGTAAGTTAGGCACGAAAATAGGCACGCGAAGTAGTTGCTCTTGCGTTATCTAGGTCTATCTATATCTGTGGTGTTTTAGGATATTAGTACCTACGAAACACATTTTAGCGCGAGAGTGAAGTAAATGTGAAAATGTTTTCGCCGCTTCATTCCACGCCGCTCTTGGAACGCAAGGCTCCGACCGCGTTCTTAACAGGGCGTTCCAAACCACGTTACACGGCATTGTTATTGAATAATATTTTCATATTTTTAATTATTCAAATGTTCATAAACATTTTTTTTTAATGACTACTAGTCGTTGCATATATGGAGTGGGCTGTCGTTGTTAGACGATTAGGTACTTGACTGACACGCAGTCGAAGTTTTGGTCAGAAACTAGTACTACATAAACCTTTAAAAACTTGCCTTCAATCATCATCAAACCAACAGAAAAAAAAACATTTAAAAAAATCATTAATGGTATAAAAATCATCAATAAATTGTGCAATAAAAACGCTGCTTAAATAATGGTATAAAATTACTTCCTAACCTTAAAATATAGTCTTACAATTGGATGGAATATTGTAATATAAGTCGAAACATTATAAGACTGAAAACTTTTAATTACACAATTTGGATACAAGGATTACGATCCCGTGCCTCGGAAAGCACGTAAAGTCGTTGGTCTTTGATAGTAGTTACGGGTACTCCCGACCCGGGTCGGGTAGCCCGAAAGTCGGACAACCAGTCTTACCGAAGCCGTGTTACCCAGTTACTGAGTGGTAGAGGTAAGACGGGCAGTCGTTCCATGTAAAACACTGGTATTCAGCGGGCCGAAATAGCAATAACTGTCTTGACATAGTTACTGTCATACTACCAAGTATCCAAATTGTATAATTAAAGTTTCGGAATGTATAATTCAGATCTAAACAATTAAAAAATCATTTATACTTACTAACTAACACTTTTTACTAATCTAAGTATGTTAGTATAATACCTTACAAATGCTTGTTTCTAATACATTATTATTTTTGAATTTCCTATTACATTTCACAATTATCAAAATTATTCAAAATATATACATAATTACCAATTTATACAAAGAAAAACTGAAGCTAACTAAAAAAATAAGATCTTCTACCAAGATGCGAACAATCGCAACACAGTTTTTGTTATTAAAGTAAAATCACACTGTTTTCTTATATTTTTCTAAACAAACAGGCACATAAAAATCATTAAATCAAAGTGCGTGTAATAAGGGATATAAAATGGTATATAATTGCGGCTGTACTCTTATGTGAAATAATAATTATACCCTAAAGATCGACGTTACATCGATACTTTGACGTTTTGACCAACATCGATCCTAGGATCGACGATTCTGGGGTCGCTATAACCGGTTCGGCAATCTCAATACAACTTTTTTCGTTTTAGCGTTCCGATGATAAACTATTACTATTTTATATTGAATTTAGCGACTATGATAAATATCGATATTGAAAGTCATTGTTTGGTGGGACGGCATGGTAAATAACACTCGCTTGTTTTATGTTATAAAGATGCAATTAACACATACAATTAACAAAATAAGTTAAAATAGTTTTGTTCCATAAAAGAAAATATAGCAAGACTCGGAAACCGAGATTCGGCTTGTTTCAGTTGCGAATTTATCAGTTAATTCTTTCGGCCGTGCAATCGGTTAACACAATTATTATGCTTCTTTTAAGTTAAAAATAAAAAGAATCGAAATGTGTGCTGTGCTGGGACACATAGTAGAAGTGGAACTTCACCGCCTCTCACCACGCGATATATTGTCTCCTACACGTGGCCGTAAAACTTTTCGTGACAGAAAAATCCTAATACCCCCGTCTATATACAGGGTGGGGGCGACGATCCGACAAAAAATTAAAATACTGGTAATACTAGTTCATAAGAATATTTTCAAACTATCAAATAAATCCTAAAAACGAAATTCTAAAAAAAAGTTGAGATATACTAAAGCGCATATAAATGTAACCAAAATAAAACACCATTGGTTTTCTAACTTGTGAGAAGGGCGGCAACTTGTGGCGTCATAATTTAATATTAATGTTCAATAAAAACAATAACACCAAATTACCAAATCCTACCATGATCATTTTTTGTGTTATTGCCATCCCCACCCTGTAGATGTTTCACTTCAAAAGTTACTTTTTAATAAATGTTATATGTACTACTCAATATATTACGGAATTAATCGAAGCCGCACACAAGTCAATTTCTGGTGATGTACAGATGCCCTGTCAGCACATCAAGCTTCTGTAAACATTTTTTGATAGATTTTCAACTTTATTACAAAAGTGTAAGGTTCATATTTAATTTAGAAAATTTGACAGTTTGGTATAGCTTGATGTATTGGTGTCTATACTATTGCCAAACCGATTATTTGTATAGCGACTTTTACTATTGATGTTAGATTGATTGAGAATAGTTCAGAACAATCGATCAATCGACGTTTGAGGGTCTGTGTAATAGACGTTAGTAAAACTTAAAAGTTTTCGATCGTGAAGGTTTAAATTCCACAGTTAAAAGCTATGCGATGCTATAGTAATACTGTAAAGATATGAAATATTTATTTTTTTAATGCTGCCTTTAGCTGTCAAGATATCGATTTCTATAGCATCGCTTATTAGCTCTGATTACAATCCTAATTTAAATTGATTTCGTATAAAAATATTAATTATAAAAAGTTACACACACACAACATTTATTTGCAATACTAATAATAATTGTATTAATGTTAAGATAAATAATACTTATTTATGTTAGTTTATTCACTGCATAAAAAGCTGGGTTGTTCCGAATGCCAAAATAATAATTATTATGGCCGTTTTACCCACAAGAAAATCGGTTGAATTTAATATAATTAAGTATTAATTACTTAATTATAAGTCTATGTAGAAATTCAAAAATTCTATTTTGTAATATTTAAATGATAATTTCATTAGTTTACTCTTTTATTTGTATTTCATTCACAGAGGTACAAAGGCGGACTTAATGCCTTAGATAGGCCGTCTCTACCAGTCAACCAAAGGTGAAGAGATAAGTGGCAGTTAGTTAAAATATAGTCCTTTTTGTTGCTTATAGACACAACGCAACGTTCTGTAAATTATTTCTATTGAATCTTTTCAGTTATTTATCCATGAAGAATAATTTCTTGCCCATTCTTCTCCACACGAAACTGCATTTTGGAAAGGGCAATATTGTCATTTAAAAGTGCTTTTGACTTTACTAATACTAAGGCTTTAATACAGGCTAAATACAGCGAGCATTTTACACGATTACGTTTACAATATTAGTAATAATTTATTTCCATTGAATCTTTTCAGTTATTTATTTATGGAGAAGTTTCTTGCCCATTCTTCTCCAAACGAAACTGCCTTTTGGAAAAGGCAATTTTGTCATTTAAAAGTTCTTTTGACTTTACTAATACTAAGGCTTTAATGCAAGCTAAATACAGCGAGCATTTTACACGATTACGTTCGGAATATTCGTGATAATGTTCATATTTCGTTTAGAAGTCAGATAGTCTGACAACCAGTCTTACAAAGGGGTATCATGTTACCCAGTAACTGGGTTGTGGAGGTCAGATAGGCAGACGCTCGATGTAAAGCACTGGTATTCAAGTGCATCCGATTAGACTGGAAGCCGACCCCAACATTTGGGAAAAGGCTAGGCAGATGATGGTGATATGTGTAAAACGTTTGATCACATTTGCTCTTATTAATATGGACCTTATTCCTGATACATTTAAAGTTCATGTTGGTGTATATAGCCAAGCTATAGAAAAGTGTAATATTTTGTGCACACTCACTGACTTATCTCATAATATTACTACTGATATTTTTGAATATAATTAATTTACTACTGCAGCCGAAAACGGCAAATCCTTTTGTGTTAGGACATTTTTTTTTCATAGAATTTACGTCATTTATTGTTATATTTCTACTCGTATGAGGCAAATCTAAAATGTGATATACAAATTTTTACTGTGCGTTTTTTCCTTTACAATATCTAGAGCTGTTTGAGCAGTTTTTACTGATTTATTAATAATGAACTAACACAATGCACAAATAGATTTGAAAATGACGTGACTGCGTGCAAGATAATAAATACCGTAAGGCATTATATTTTGCATACAATTTTGAACTCTGTTTGTGGTGTATTCTGGTTTATTATCAATCAATTAATGAAAACTGCTCAAGCATTGTTTATGCTGATCCTTACAATGTAAGTAATCATACGTTTTTAATGATATACATAGGTACTACATACTTTGGCACGTTACATAAAATATAAGCTGCAAAATTATTTCAAGTACGAACCGGCAATATTTAAAACATTGCTGACTGTATTTCAGACATACATTACCGGAAAAATATAGATAGGAACGCGAAAGTAATGTCACGTGGAGTGATGATATAAAAATTGTTGCAACAAAACTTGCCTGAGTAGAAATATTATTGGCAATGTATACATAATAGAACCTCGCTTATCTGAACCCTCAATTATCTGAACGCTGACTTAGTATATCCGAACGCTCAATTATCCGAACCTTGGCGCGAATTTGTTCTACACTCATAATAAAAAGGTGTTATATTTGTTTGATCTTGACCCAAAAAACCCACATTTCGATTACCCAAACACTGTCTCGGGTCCAATTAGTTCGGTTAATTGATGACTACAGTATTTGAAAATATGGCTCATGAGCGCCAAAAAAAAAAAAAATAGACACGACATGCATTGCTCCGTTCTAAGATTTAGTCAGTACAATAAATAGATATGACAGTATGTATAGGATATGTTGTGTGTTAATTTTTGTGGCAGATCCGTAAATTAACGGGTCGGGTCGCAGTCCCGGGTAATTAATGTCCGGCATTGGCGACTCTATGAACAAGAAAATGTATTATTATTATTTATAAACTGTTAGTTTGTGAGTATACACGGTATACATAAGGTCGGGGGTAGGGGGAGGTATACCCTGTATAATTATAAAATGTCACCAACCTCTGAGTAAAAAATCAGCTGTTTCATACAATGTCAAACTGTAAAAAAACAGCAGATTTTTATTGCAATAACATCAATTTAAAAAAACACATGCTCTGTATATAATAATTAACAATTTCATTTTGAACTTGTTTAATTCTTAAAATAGGTACTTAACTAATATTTATATATAATGTATATTAAACAAGCTATTGCTATAAAGCATAACAATAGAATCAAAATTATGTGTGAACATTTATTTTAGTTTAATATAAAACGGCCATTTCCCAATTACAATATAGATATTATGAAAATAATACTTCATTCACAGAATACTTCAAACATATTAGGTCACAAGGTCTTCCATTTGCCCGCCGGCACATCACAGTCAGACTTGGCGTCCAAGAGAACGCGGAAACTACACAACATAATTTTGATTTTATTGTACAAAAAAATGCAAAAGTATAGTTTGATGCAGACAGAAAAATATCTACGATATAACACGGGAGCAATTCTCGTAACTTAGGAACGTTCGAATCATCATCATCAGCCTGAAGACCACCACTGTTGAATAAAGGCTTACCCCATAAAGCCTTTTGGGGGCGTTGCCATAATCCCCACGCTTGGCAGACGTCTTGGGGATCGCAGTGAGGTTGTTAAGTACGGACCCGGACTCCCCTTAGTCGCCTTCGACGACGCTCTCCGGATGAAATGGGGGGGGGGGGGGGGGGGTGTTGCTATTCTAGCCCGGAAACCTCACGGGCAAGAAACGTTCTAAATCTGACAAAAATCCCTCGTTTTAAACTACATTTTTGACATTAATGTTGACAGTGAGATGAGAATGCGATCAGATTTTTAACGTTTTTAACTTTCGACAAAACACAAGGATGTTACAAGTTTAACATGTGTCTATGGTTATCATGTGTCATCTGTGTCTAACTGTGGCATTGTAGCTTCCAAACGGCAGAACTGATTTTGATTTATTTTTTATTTTCTTTGAAAAGTAACGTAATTGAGAATATCTCTAATGACAGTCATTAGGGTATTTTACTCTATACGAGAAAAAAATCTATAAATATGTTATTGAGACAGTTTAGGCATAAATCAGTCGGAAAATGTAAGTTTTAGTTCATAAAATAACAAAACAAATTTTTAAATTCAATTTAAATTTTCAGTATTTTTAATCTGTTATAAAACACCGTGAAATAGTAGCGGCCATGTTATTACGCCGTACGGCTGTGTAAACAAAAAGTTGTCAACTGTCAGTCAACCGATTGGCGTATTATAGGCTTTGTACTTTTATTATTTTCGTAACCAACGTAATTCTTTCATTATTACACCTATTACAAAATATGCTTTTAATTATTTGTAAATGAAATACAATTATCATATTTAATATGAGCTTATCTGATACTAAACGAACTGACGTCATTTACGCTGAGCAATATGGCGTCCAGTAAGAGGAGTTCTCGTCAAACTACGCGCGAAATTAGAAAATTTAAAATTTAGATGCATTTTTATGGCACTTATCGATTGAATAAAAATTTTGTGTTTTTTTTGGTGGCGTATTAGCACTACAGAATTTCATTGAGACACTTTTCAAAAATGGGTGTAATACCCTTTTGAAGATTATCAGCTGTTTAGTAAGTATATTTGCAGATACTGAGGCACTGTTACAACACGTGAAATACCACACACACAAACAACCACCCATCTACCAAATCCCACAAGCCCAAAAAAAACACACACACACAAACAATTATTACATGTAATAAGTATGTTATAATGTTAAAAATGTCTTTAGGTATAAAAGACCGGTGTCTCCTACTACAGCCATTATTTGCTTAAAAAGATTCTCCAATTACCAATTTTTGTAAACCATGAATTGCTAATGAAAATAAAACATTTGTTTTTTAGTTTTGCATCGAGCACAGATTTATATCGGAGGTTTATTTAATTTATTTTGTCAATTACGAGAATTGTGGCCCCTGTTTCTATAAAAAAAAACCAAACACTCACCTCCTCGCAGCATAAACGATGTAGATAGCAAACAGCGATATAAGGGTGCTTGTAGACGGAGCGATGTTCGCCGCGCCGGCGTAACGAGCCGTGCCGCAAGCAGGCGGGCACACCGGGATTATAGACTCTATAGACAAGACGTATATTGTAGCATGCGATGGAAAGCATACATGCTGTATTGGTACAGGGTGAGATTACGATATTTTAGTAACTAGCGACCCGCCCCGGCTTCGCACGGGTGCAATGGTAATACTAAATATACTACAGAATGTCTTTATATACAACGTTCACAGCTTTTTCGTCATTAGACAACACAAACATGTAAACAACAAATCTAAGCGCCAGCCGCTATATCCCCGCTTTTTAACACTGTAATATCTTTTAATATATTGATTTTAATGATATGCTGTAAAGGGCAATTTTGATCTACATGAAATGCACAACGTATCTAAGACATTTAATTTGGTAAGGAATAAAACTGTATTGTTTAAAATAGCTTGGTAAGTAACCCATATCTTATTTGTCCTACTATAATATGAATGAATTATACTTATAAACCTTCCTCTTGAATCACTCTTATCTATTAAAAAAACCCGCATCAAAATCTGTTGCGTAGTTTTAAAGATCTAAGCATACATAGGGACAGACGCGGCGGGGGACTTTGTTTTATAATATGTCGTGAAGGGTTTCGTGACTAATGCCAGCTACACACGTAACGATCTATCGCAGCGATTAAACTGTGCAAACAGATTTGCGCAGTTTTATCGATAGTGTGTGAACGATAATCTGCAACGATTTATCATACACACGATCGATAAAACTGCGCCAATCGGTTTGCACAGTTTAATCGCTGTGATAGATCGTTACGTGTGTAGCTGGCATAAGTAAAAGCCGCCCGAATCATGGTTAAGCTACACTTGCCGCGGTCGGTTTGTGGATGGGACACTATTAATTGCATACGAATGCCCTTTCGTGACTCGGAAAGTACGTAAAGCCGTTGGTACCGGTCGTCATTCGTAGACCTTTGACAGTCGTTATGGGTAGTCAGAAGCCATAAAGTCTGACAACCAGTCTTTCAGTCAGAAAGTTGAAGCTAGTATTGCTTGTTCCAAACAGTAGGTTTCTATAGAAAAGAACGAGCAAGAAACTTCATGAACACTCTTTTAAAATCAATAATATTTTACAAAGGACAATGCCAGAAACTCTATAGAACTTTGCCCCACTCAATAAAAGTCGTGTGCATTAAGTAGCATCTTACTGTTTATTTATTGCTGATACATTAGTCTTAGTGACTGTAGAACTTGCGGTTTCCGTTTAAATCTAAAAACAATAATGACATTGATTATAGGTTAAATTGTATTTACCTAAAACGAGTTCGTATTTTGTGCGGTAGGTATTTCGTAATCCGCAAGTTCTAAAGAAAAACAATTTAGTATAGAAAGGTTCTATATTCATTACAATTACTTTCATTAATTTACTTTTTCTGTACATGTGTTACTTTTTCTGTACATGGGTGGGGCAGCATCTGGCATTTGTCATTTAAGTTACATCATTCATGTTGAATCTAGGGGTATAATGTGAGAACAATGTAACAAGTCGTGCATGTTAAAAGAGATCTAGAGAAGATATAATCATAACAAACAATTTTAAATAACCGAGGCAGCTAAGAGATGTCCAGTTCGGTCTAAAATTTCGCGTAGTAGAATAGTGGGATAGAATATGGATTTAATCTCACCTTGTATTGTTTAAGCAAGCAAATTCATCAAAACATTTAAGTACCTTCATTAACTGTGATTAAAAAATTGCCAAAGGTAATTGCATAATAATTAAAATATTTCAATGATAGAGAGATACAATACTATAAAAAAATGCTTTCAATAACAGAGCAAGCTGTTTTAAATTAAAAATAAAACTATTATTACATAAAAAAACACATTCCAAAATAATCCTTTTCCACTTTATGCAACGTAAAAAAAAAACCATCAAATCTTTAACGAATGATTGTATTCAATATAAATTAAACACAATGTGTAATTGATTTAACTGAGAACCTGAAATGAGGTTTTAAAAAAAAAAGCTGATATACATATTCTATTTATGTTCACTTAGCTCAACCAAATGAATCATGATTGCTGGGTTCGTCCTGCTGAAAAGTTATTCTTAATAATGAGTACAATCTACTATGGATATGAAATTACGGATCTGAATATGGATACGAATATTACATGAAGAGTAATTTATACAGCCTTTGCCCAAGAGTGGGACAGAACAGGCTAACAAAAAAAAAATACACTTTTCCTATTTCCCACGGTTACAAATATGAAATTATTTCGAATTATCCAAAAGTTTTAGTAACAAATATTATTTAAAATCAAAAATATAATCGCAATACAAGGAGGGGACGACGATGCGGCAAAAAAAATAAAATACTGGTAATACTAGTTCATAAGAATATTTTGAAACTATCAAATAAATTCTAAAAACGAAATTCAAAAAGAATCTGATATACTAAAGAGCATATAAATGTAACCAAAATAAAACACCATATGAAATATTGGTTTTCTAACTTGTGAGAAGAGCGGCAACTAGTGGCGTCATAATTTAATATTATTAATGCTCAATAAAAACAATTGCACCAAATTATCAAATCCTACCATGATCCTTTTTTGTGCTATTGCCATCCCCATCCTGTATACGTCTAGGGGAATAGGTTATCTTTTAGAACTACAAACACAGAAAAAAGTCGTAACGTGTAGACTGCGCCCCTATCCAAAACTTGTATCAGATTCGATTCCGGTTTCGAATATTTTTATTTTATTTTACTATTAAATAGGCTTGCGTTTGACCGCAATTCACCTGATCGTAAGTGATAATGCGGCCTAAGTTGGAACACGCTTGCCTAAGATAAACCGGTTCACTCGTGCCTTAAAGATACCCAGATTATACTTATTAGGGAACAGAGAGGCGGGCAGGGAATTCCACAGTCTGGCAGTTCGCACATATATAGATAAACAACACCCATAAACACAATAAATGTGGAGTCAAAGTGCTTGGTTCGAGACCGTGGAACTTCAACCATATAGCGGTGACGCTTCGCCGTATCTCTGCTCGTCCGTTGATGGAACGGGTATGGGGGAATTAAATTGTGCAATTCCAAAGCACACTCTCCGAAATGTACCCGATAAAAGACCGAAAGGCTAGCAACGGTGCGGCGATGTTCAAGGCTCTGGAGCTTAGCCCTAACCAGGGAGTCGTTGTTTATGAGCCTCTTGGCACGTCTATCGATGACTTCCAATGCCTCCAGTTGGTATTTTGCCGATCCATCCCAAAGGTGCGACAACAGTACTCCATGCACGATCGAACTTGTGCTATCCGATAGTTCCAGTTACAACGCTCTATAACATCCCTTGAGTACAAAGACATGTTTTCAGGTTTTCAGTTAAATTTATTACACCTCGTAAAGAGTTCAACTTACCAACTAAATCGACTTGCCCCTCATCGGTACCCAATTTGTTCTGTGCCTTGCATTTGAAGATACCGTACTGACGCTTCTCAATGGTGATCACTCTAATAGTCGTGTCTGTGAATTCGTCAGCGGTCGCGAAGTGGGAAATTCTGGGGAAAGAAAAAAAAAGACCTGTTTCATCACTACGCAATACGACACTACGCGACGACACGGTTGAGCGACAGCTGTGCTGCGTGTCTTGGGTTCGAATCCCGCACGGAACAAATATTTGTATGGCCTACTGATAGTTGTTTCGGGTTTGGCTGTTTCTGTATGTGAGTTTCTTTGTATGTAAACGCACCTACGACACAGGAAAACTTACTAGTGTGAGGCAAAGTATTAAAAAAAAAAATGGAACCATTTCAATGAAATGGCAAGCTTTTTTCTTCTTGAAATCGTAAGCCAAAGTCAAAAAAGTGATAAGAATATAATATACTCTACAAACTATAAAAAAGATAGACAGGATAACAATATATTTTTGGTCTTCGAAGTTAAAAGAAACCGGACAAGTGCGAGTCGCCCACCCACCGCACTCGCCCACCGAGGGTTCCGTACATATTTGTAGGTACATATCCATACTTCTATACTAATCCATACCTACTACCCATACTTTAATCTACTTAATATTATAAATGCGTTTTTTGCGACATAAACGGCCGTATCTTTTTTTCACGTTAACATAGAGGGTTGATTTTTTTGTAGCGTCAAGGGACCGTAGACTTGAGTTATGGTTTTTATTTCTACTCGATACCTCCACGCGTTCCGGAGATAAAAATTCTTGACAGACAGACGGACAACAAAGTGATCCTATAAGGGTTCTGTTTTTTCCTTTTGAGGTACGGAACCCTGAAAAAGGTTAGGTTAAGATGACATCACCCCATCTGCAATGCAATTCTGTTTAAGTACTCCCCCCACTGAATTGAGATGAAATAAGTTTGGGTTAGGTGTCAATCCTTATCATCTGCATTTCTTTAAACATATCTCCCTCTGTGAACTGAGGTGAAACGACTTTGAGGTGATCTATCATCCAATGTGTTTAGCTAGAACAATATCTATCAGCTAATTCTGTTCAGCCGTTTAAACGTGATAGAGTAACAAACATCTGTCTATTCATTCTCAACTTTTGCGTTTATAATGGTATACGTAAGATTAGATATGTCGCAGAGCTATGATACAATTAGGAATATTTTTTTCATTTCCCTGAACTGTTTCAGAGAAATGATAAAATAAACAAGTCAGGACTCACATAACTCTATCATACTTTGATCAAATCACTAAATTTCTTCAGGTAATGGACCCAACAGTGTAGGTAGTTATTGTGTCATTATCAATTTGACTAAATCCCTAGGAATTTGATCAAATCCCTAATTGTAAATTTTCTCTTCAACAGATACAAAAACAGGTAAAAAGTACTTGTATTGCAATAAAACGGTAGACGTTTACCTGTAATGCTGGTTGTTAGATAGTTGTACCTCATCCTTAAGCCAAGTAATAGCAGGCGGTGGGTATGCTTCCACGTGGCATTCGAGATCCATGTCGTATTGTAGGGCCTGAAATAAATGATAATCTATAGTAATACGAATACTTACACTAATACGAATACTAATACTAGCATTATAAAACTGAAGTAATATTTCTTTTACTCGATTCTGAAACTTTTTTCGCTAAGGAACCTACGGGTGCCATAAAATAGGAATCCGTTAAGGCGGATCCACATTATGATCATTTGCCCGATCTGATCGCTCTATCCGTTTCACCGTATCATTCGTCGTACTGTATCAAGCTCCGTATCTAGTTATTTCACTACGTATCCTACCTGTGTATCCTTAAGAAAAAGTATCTCTTTCTTGAGGATACGATGATCTCGCTGTGCATCAGAGCGGTGCATCAAGACTGCGTATCGTGATCACGTATCAATCAGTCCATATATAGGCGATCATGTTACGCGTCGGCGATATACGGTGATCGGATCGGGTAAATGATCAGAAATGTGGAATAGGGTATTTTACTCTATACAAGAAAAAATCTATAAATATGTTATTGAAACAGTTTAGGCATAAAGCAGTCGGAAAATGTAAGTTTTAGTTCATAAAATAATAAAACAAATTTTTAAATTCAATTCAAATTTTTCAGTATTTTTAATCTGTTATAAAACACCGTGAAATAGTAGCGGCCATGTTATTACGCCGTACGGCTGTGTTAACAAAAAAGTTGTCAACTGTCAGCCAACCGATTGGCGTAATATAGGCTTTGTACTTTTATTATTTTCGTAACCAACGTAATTTTTTAATTATTGCACCTATTACAAAATAGTCTTTTAATTATTTTTAAATCATATACAATTATCATATTTAATAAGAGCTCATTTGATACAAAACGAACTGACGTCATTTACGCTGCGCAATATGGCGTCCAGTAAGAGGCGTTTTCGTCAAAGTACGCGCGAAATTTAAAAAAATAACATTTAGATGCATTTTTATGGCACTTATCGATTGAATAAAAAAATTGTGTTTTTTTTGGTGGCATATTAGCACTACAGAACTTCATTGAGACACTTTTCAAAAATGGGTGTAATACCCTATTGATTTCCATATCTACCTGAGCCAACCTAGGCCTGGGTACAGTGACAACAGGCGCGAACTCCACTTCTAAATTAATATTCCTTCTCGCTCCTTTTCCAACTCCATTTTCAGCGACACAGTAATATGTGCCCCGGTCCTCTTTGTGTACGGCAGAAATTTTTAGAATATTGCCCCTGTAATGGAAAAATAAGGCAAACATTACTCTCGTTCTGCGGCGGTGGGGACTAATTTGAATGCACTCTTACAGTTAATATAAATCTGCTAATCTGTTAATATCCTTCTCTGTATGAGAAGAGGCCTCTGTCCTGAAGGGAGACAAAAAGAGACTGCTTTGAATGTACCTGTAAATGGATCCTCCGGTAGGTAAGATAGCGTTGTTCTCGCGACGCCAAGATATCTTCGGTAGTGGAAACCCACCGGCGTAGCATTCCATCTGAACACCTGCAAAAAAGAAGATATTAACTAGCTTTTGCCCGCGACTTCGATAGCGGCGGTGGCGGGTAGGCAGAAGTGATCACTTAACATCAAGTTGGCAATCGGGTTGATTGCCATACAATGACATCATCTGCCTAGCCCACGGAACAGCCTGGCCTTTTCGCAACTTTATTGGGGTCGGCTTCCAGTCTAACTGGACGCAGATGAATACCAGTGTTTTACATGGAGCGACTGCCTATCGGACCTCCACAACCCAGTTACTGGGTAACGCGATACCCCTTGGTAAGACTGGTTGTCAGACTTTCTGGCTTCTGACTACCCATAACGACTGCCAAAGATCTACAAATGACAGCCGGTACCAACGGCTTTACGTGCTTTTCGAGGCACGGAGGGAACTCGGTTTGAAAGGGATGGTCACCCATCCATAGACCGACCGCGGCTAGCGTAGCTTAACCTTTGACCGATCGATCTGTACGGCTTTAACTTAGCCACGAGCTCCTCTGATCCTCCTCAGATTGCCATATAATGACATAAAAAAGTCAAAGTCAAAGTCAAAGCATTTATTTCAATTAAACCATTTACAGGCACTTTTGAATTGTCAAGGAGTCGATCAGTTAGTCAGATAGTTGAAGCTAGTTGCTCGTTCCAAAACGTAGGTAGGTCTCTATGGAGAAGAACGAGCAAGAAACTCCACGGACACTCTTTTAAATCAAGTTTTTACAAAGTTTGGTTACATTCTTGTTGCTTCTATATGTGAAAACGATGAAAGTAATCTAACAATACAAAACACAAAAAAGAAGCAAGATAAAGTGGCATCTAATCCATGGCAGATAAGAGCTGACCAATCTCCACTGACAGCGCCCGTTCACGAACATGACGCGTGAATCAGCACCATTTAGCTCAACCATTTTGAAGGGAGCCGAATGATCCAACACACGCGCCACCATCAGCGAGACATTTGAGCGAGCATGACAATACTCCCAACCGCCATGTTAATTTTTGTCAAACATAAAGGTATTAATATACATGGCTCCATGGTATTCACATTTACAAAATTGAAATAATGCTGCTAAATTATACAAAATTAAGGTTTCCAATGTATATTATTTTATCATATGAAGTGTGATAAGTTAATAATTTAAAAATATCTATATATAATAATAACGATACTCGTTACTCATGTCAATAGAAAAAGGGGTAGGAAACATCCTTTTCTTCCAATTTGGAAATTCCCTAAACTGGCTGTGGAGCAGGACCAGCATTCAGCCAAGCATCTTTATCATTGATGTAATCTTCTAACTTATAATATGCTTGTCTACATAGTGTGCGTTTAATACATGTTTTAAATTGTTTTTCATTCAATTGTAGAATATCAAGTGGTATTTTATTATAGCATTTTACACAGTACCCCATAAAAGAAGTATGTACTTTTGACAATCTGAAGCTTGGCTGATCTAATTTGTTCCTATTTCTAGTATAAACATTATGTCTGTCACCTATTTTATTAAAAAGATGAAGATTTTTTCGAACATGCATAATGTTTTCATATATATATTGAGAAGGTACCGTCATGATGTTAATCTGTTTAAACAATTCTCTTAGAGATTCGCGTTTGCGGAGATTATAGATTGCTCTGACAGCCCGCTTTTGCAGTATAAAAATAGAATCCATATCTGCAGCCCGTCCCCATAGCAAAATACCGTAAGACATTATACTATGAAAATAGCTAAAATATACTAGCCTAGCGGTATCCACGTCTGTCAAATGCCGGATCTTTCTGACAGCGTAAGCGGCCGAACTTAACCGCCCTGCAAGAGATGTTAAGTGAGGACCCCACTGTAGCTTGGAATCAAGCGTAATCCCTAGGAAAACAGTCCTTTCGACGAATTCAAGTATGTCCTTATTCAATACAACGTTACATTCATTACTCTTAACATTCGGCAAAGCGAATCTTATGCATTTAGTTTTCTTCTCATTTAATACTAAATTATTTACAGTAAACCAATTATGAATCTTAAGCATGGCGTCATTTACGTCGTCAAGGTGCTGTGCCCGTCTATTTACTCTAAAAATCAATGAAGTATCATCAGCAAATAACACCATTTGTGGTTGATTTTTCAGTAAATGAGGTAAATCGTTTATATAAACTAAAAAGAGGAACGGACCCAATATGGAGCCCTGCGGTACCCCCATTTTTACTTTTAAGCCTGATGAATTAACACCATTTATTTGAACTTGCTGCAGTCTATCACTTAAATATGATTTTACTAAGCTAAGCGCTTGTTTACCCAGTCCGTAATGCTCAAGCTTTAAGAGCAGTGTTTCGTGATTTACACAATCAAATGCTTTGAAGAGGTCGCAAAAAATGCCAATAGCATCTTGCGAATCCTCCCATGCTTTAAAGATATGCTTAATTAAGGTGACACCGGCGTCAGTAGTACAACGCCCTCTGGTGAAACCATACTGTTGGTCATGTAAGATGTTGTTACAATTAAAATGACTGAGCATTTGGTTAAGCATTACTTTTTCAAACACTTTGCTGAAAACCGGCAAAACTGAAACGGGTCTATAATTATTCGTGTCCTTGCAATCGCCGGATTTAAAAAGTGGTATAATCTTGCTGTACTTCATTAAATCCGGGAAAACCCCTTGGTCTACACACATATTAAAAATGAAAGCTAAATAGGGTGCCACTGTCTCAATAACCGATTTACAAACATTAGTAGACATCCCCCATAAATCTTCAGTAGCCTTGATCTTGAGTTGTTTAAAAGTCTTTATAACGATTGCAGGGTTTATATGTTTAAATTTAAATTCCGTGGGGCAGGCTGGAACATTCGAACTTAATAAATTAAAAGCAAGTGACGGCGAGGAATCTAAAGTTTCAGTAGTTTTAATAGGAACATTGGTAAAGAATGTTGCAAATTCCTGCGCAACTTCTATATTAGTACTTATGAGACCACTGGAAGTCTCCAGAGTGTAGTCAGTATTATGTCTTTTGTTCCTATTTGTTTCATTATTAATAACTTTCCAAACAGTCTTAATTTTATCATCAGCCGATTTTGTTGCTAATGTATAAATAACGCTTTAGCTGCCTTACAAGCATTTTTAAAAGTTTTAGAATAAATAGTAACATACTTATTAAAAGTGCCAGTGTTAATATAAGGCTTAAGGCCATACAGCTCAAAAAGTCTTTCCCTACTTTTCCTGATGCCTTTAGTTGCCCAGTCACTGAATAAAAACTTAGGGCAAATTGTTTTAGTTTTTTTCTTAAAAATATTCTGAAACTCAGTTTGCACAACTGAGAAGAATTCTTTATATAAAATATTACCATTATTCATACTATGTGATGTCAGCACTGTACACGAATAATACTCCAAACTGTTTCTTCACTGAACTCCTTTATTAAAAATATGATTGTCTGCTTATACTTTTGGCTGTAACGAAACCATAGCTCGTTTTTAAATAGGGCAACGCCATCTAGAGAGCTATGGTGAACTAAATAATTCAAATATCATATTATATTATAATATCTGAGGTAGATTACGATTAGACATTCCGCCCACCAAAGGACTTGTCCTTTTAATAGTTTTAAAACAACATCAGAGGAGCTAAACAAGATTAAATTAACTGTATACATTTTAAAAGTAGAACAATAATATTTGCTCAAATCGACCGCCCACCGTTATGACTGGGCGATAAGAATAAAACACAACTAATATGATAAACTGACTTATTGCCTAAGCATTAACTGTCATGCGCAAAATAGATACTTTATTTAATGGACGTTTGATTAGTCCATTCTTCGTTTTCAATGTAATCACTCTCGTAATTCCATCTTGGCCCGGGTGCTTCTGGACGACTCTACCTAACAACCACTTTGTTGGCGGTAGATTATGATCTTTAATAACGACTATGTCGTTTATCCCAATGTCTGGCTTTTCGCTTGACCACTTGTATCGTTGGTTTAGACCAACCAAATATTCTTCTGACCATTTTTTCCAAAAATCATTCACCATTTTCTGTGTCATCTTCCATCTCTGACCTCCGGTTAGACGAACGTCTGATAGATCTTCATCTGGAACGGCTACCAATTGCTCTCCAACTAAAAAATGTCCAGGGGTTAATGGTTGTGGGTCGGTAGGATCTTCACTCATGTATGAAATCGGGCGAGAATTAAGACACGCCTCTATCTGACTTAAAACTGTAGATAATTCCTCAAAAGTAAGAGTGGAATCTCCGATCACTCTCTTTAAATGTGACTTGGCAGACTTTACGCTCGCCTCCCATAGTCCGCCGAAGTTAGGGGCGTGTGGGGGAATAAAATGCCAAGTGGTTCCATCATTTGCTAACATTTGGGCAATTTCTGTGGGAAGCTTTGATTTTATGTTATTTAACATCTCCTTCAGCTCCTTATCGGCTCCCACAAAATTAGTTCCATTGTCACTGTATAAATTCAGACACTGGCCCCGTCGTGACACAAATCGACGAAATGCGGCAATGAACCCCTTCGAGGTTAAATCCGATACTGCCTCGATGTGTATGGCTCTCGTTGACATGCATATGAAAATACATATGTATCCTTTATATGATTTAGAACCTCTACCAGGTGAAAATCGAATGTTGACAAATCCGGTGAAATCAACTCCAGAAGCCTTAAAGGGTCTTGAAGGCATCAGTCTGATTTTTGGTAACTGACCCATAAGCTGCTGATTGTTTTGGCGCGAATATCTTAAACATTTGGTACATTCTCGGTAGTATTTCTTCACGCGTTCTCTGGCTCGTATTATCCAATATTTGGATCGTAAATAATTTAACATGATTTGTGGGCCTCCGTGTATAGTTTTATAATGAGCGTCAATTGTTAATAGCTTAGTAAGGTGGCTATTACTAGGCAAAATAACGGGGTGTTTCGTATCGAATTTGACTTCTGATTCTTTAATGCGACCGCCAACCCTTAACACTTCATTCACATCAATAATCGGGCATAGCGTACGTAGTGGACTCTTGATATCAATAGATTTTTGAGCCCTTAACTGCTGGATCTCTTTATTAAAGTATAATATTTGCGTTTTTATAATTATCATTTTTAATACTTCTTGCATTTCAAAAACAGTTATAAATGTTATATCCTGTGGTCTTTGTGCTTTCGGTAACTTAACATTGTTTATGAATCTCTTACAGTAGGATAATACTCTCAGCATTTTTGTTAAATTGGAAAATTTTGTCCAAATAAAATCTTCTCCGTTTGTAACAACAGCAGTTAAAGTCTTGATAGGTCTTTGTTCTTCAGTAGTAGAAAAATGATCATTATTGTCATAAGTATCACTGTGATGCAAAATATCTGGACCATGCCACCACATTGTAAGACCAGCCATCTCTGCGCCTTTTATTCCTCTCGATCCAAAATCAGCTGGATTATCATGAGTGCCGATATGGCGCCACTGATTGGGATCAAGCATGGTATGAACGGGTAACTTACTTATTAAAGTCTTTTTAAATTTATCTAAATTACCAGATGTTATTGGTCTTGACTGAATCTGTATTTTTTGCAAGGGTGTGTTGGACTCAAAAGCAACGGTTTGACCGCTGTGATCAGAAGGAAGATAATTTACAATAGCTTTATCTAAATAGTCGCAGCTACAAAAAACATTATCGATACACGTAGCAGTGGTCGTAGTTATTCGTGTTGGTTCTAAAAACACATTTGACAAATTGAAGGATTTAAAGAGACTTATAAATCTACTGCTACTTGAATTATTTTCTAAAATATTAATATTAAAGTCTCCGCAAATTATTATTGATTTATTAAAAGAAATTCAAAGGATATATTTTTAATTAAACAAAGGCCTATTAGTCACAAAAGTTGAAGCTAGTTGCTCGTTCCAAAACGTAGGTAGTTCTCTTTGGAGAAGAACGAGCAAGAAACTCGACAGATACTCTTTCCAATCAAGTTTTTACAATATCCTGAGTTCATTATTCTTGTTGCTTCTGTATGAAAACAACGTAGGTAATGAGCAATACAAAACATCCTGCCAATTTCGCGTTATGCCAAAATGTCATTTAAAATAAACGTTGGCTCTAAGTCTGTTTTTGTCTATCTCGCAATAGGTCTACTCCTCCTAATAGGTCGCCCATTTAGCGATACGACTATGTCGCAGTAAACCTAATTCTTACTATAGGCATTTAGCGATATGGCTATGTTGCAATAAACCTATTTCTCATTATGGGAATTTAGCGATAAGACATACGCGAGAGTCGAATGTTCAGTACAATAGAGGGGATCTGGCGCTCGGCGGCCGCTACTGCGGCACCGCTCACTTCGCGCTTTAATGGTCACAGTTCTAACCTAACCCAAACGACCCACCATACCACCAGGGGTATGGCCAGTGGTATGGTGGGCCCGCACACCACACTAAAACTAAGTCTTAATTTGCCTGCCTCGCTCATAAACTAACGCTCAATAAACCTACCTCGCCCTTGAGCTAATACGCACTAAACCAAAATCTCAATTCGCCTACTTCGCACATTAACTAATACGCAATGTGTCTAAATATCAATATGTCGATCTCTTGTTAGGTCTAGGCATAACGCGAAATTAGCAGACTGCGTTTTAGCAGCGACTAAAGGAACGAAACATCTGTGTGAGTATGACAATGCTCTCAACCGCTATGCTCATTCGTATAATCTCTACGGAATTTTGGTCACAGTGGCCAAATTAAGATCTCAATAAAGGTCAGCCAAGTACGTAGGAGATATTATAGTGCACTAGTATGTGCGCAAAAATCCAGGTACACTCCCTATTCGCTCTCGCACATAGTCCGATTTGACAGCAATCCAACACGATCGGAGAGAGATCAGGCGTAGGACCAACGGCTTTACGTGCTTTCCGAGGCACGGGGGTGTTACACCGCCAACTTCTAAACACCGGGCTGTTACTAAGAAAGCAGTCAAACATATAAACAAAAGTATATACTCACTCTCTCCCTCACTAGCCACTAAGGAGCGCGTAGAATTGTCAGATATAATCGGAGGTCGTCGAACTTGTAACTCGACTTCAGCAGTAATCTTGTTGCTTATAGACATGAGCACTTGACATTGGTACCAACCAGCGTCGTTCTCTTGTATATCCTTGACCTGTTATAAGGTAATATTAGTTATTATTTATTCAAAAACTCAAAAAGTTTTTTTTGTGAAACATAGGTATAAAAAGGTCACACAAAAAATAGTACGTTATAAATAAAAATAAAATAAAACCATTTATTTTCAGGTAACAAAGACCCATAGAAAACCTTAACTTAAGTATACATAGGTAAAACACTACGAAGGTCCACTGTGCTAGTAACAAAAGCGTATGTTAGTACTTAATAACTAGAACAGAACAGGTGCAATTAGTTAGCGGCCACACTAGCGGGCTATCTGCCCGGGCGGCTATCGACTGCAGGATAGTGTTTTGACTGCAACACAGCCTGTGGAGTAGCGAGGCAGATTTCTTACGCCTCAACGCATCTAAACTGTCAGTGCGTGCGTCAGCAAACATTTGAGGCACTACAGAAGCGTGGCGTAACAATACTCTGAACGCATTATTATATTGGATACTAAACGCATATGCATACCCTGAACGCATTATTAATGGATGTTGTTTCCAATGGAAGTAGGGTTTTTAATTTGCGGCTTATCGGCACAAATTATATGAGTAGATCATCATCATCATCATGTATAGGTTTAGACGCCCACTGCTGGGCATAGGTCTCCTCGCCATGCTTGGCCGGTGCATGTTGGCGATCGCAGTAGGCGTTATGGTACTCAAAAGGACGCTGCTGTCCATCCTCTGGTCAAAATCCCTGTCGCCTTCTACGACAGCCACGGGAAGAAATTGGGTGGTGCTATTCGCGGTCGGGACCACACGGCTTAGAATAGTAAATCAAAAGGCTTATAATAAATGTGAAATGCATAGAATCAGCACGCTGAAGTGGAAGTGGGCCGTTCATGTCTGCAGACAGACAGACGGTGGATTCGTTTTTGAATGGAGACCGCGTTTGAGCAAGCATATTGTGGGACGCCCTACGGCACGATGGAAAGACGATTTGAAGAAGCAGCGGATGGATGCGGGTTGCCAAAGACCGGGTTGGTTGGCGATCTCTGGGGGAGGCCTACGTTCAGCAGTGGACGGCAATAGGCTGATATGATGATGAAGACTTCGATGAATCAAGTGAAAGCAGTTTTGGTGACCTTGAATGACAAATTACATAAAAATAGTAGAACTTACCGAAAGTGTATAAGTAGCGGTAGCATCGTCAAATCTCAAAGAGAACCGAGAGTCCTTGATGATCAGATTAGCATTGGTGGATAGCGGAATCGACTCCACTGTCTTGAATCGGTCGTATTTCACCTGCGAATTAAGAATACAGAAATAAGTGTAAGTAATTGATTTAATAAATGTATGTACCCGCATATGTCGCACATAGAAAGGGTAATTAATGACGGCACGGTTGGCGCAATGGTTCGATTCCCGCACGGAACAAATATTTACGACGACACGGTTGGCGCAGTGGCTGAGAGATCGACTGCTGCGCAGCGTGTTGCGGGTTCGATTCCCGCCCAGGGTAAACATTTGTGTGTTGAGCACTTGTGTTTGCCTTGTGTCTGGGTGTTGTTTATCTATATATGTATGTATTTACAAAAAAAAATGTATTTGTGTATGTATATCAGCTGTCTGACACCCATAGTACAGGGTCTCCCTAGTTTGGGGTCAGATGGCCGTGTGTGAAAATGTCCCCACATATTATTATTATTATTATTATTTGTATGGTCTACAGATAGTTGTTCCGGGTCTGGCTGTTTGTGTATGTGAGTTTATATGTTTGTAAACGCACCCACGACACAGGAAAAATTCCTAGTGAGGGACAAAGTCAAAAAAAAAAAAAAAATTCGTTGTTTTCCATGACGGAGCTCATTATTAACTAACTTAATTTTTATCTCAGCATATGGGTGTCTTACACCAAACACTGGTCTTATCACATTGGCGATTTTCGCAAAGCGAGAGAACAGCTGGCTCGCCGCGTATAGCAGTATGGACGCCATATTGCACACTCGCGTTCGAAAACCCCGCCCCGCTTCAAACGGCGAATACGTTGCGCGGCCGCCGCGTATACGTCTCCTGATGAACTTACATCAAACGCTTAGGGTCAGATCACCTTGGTGATTTTCGCGAGTTTAAATCGAGGCAAGAGCAGCGGGCTTGCTATGTATAGTGGTGTGGACGCCATTTTGTATACTCGCGTTCGACAGCCCGCCAACGTCCCACTTCGGCGGCTTCACATAATGATCATTTCCTCGATCCGATCACCGTATCCGTAACAAGGTCCGTAGGTATCTAGTTATGGACGCCTTTATTTCACTCCGTATCGTATCTGTCGAAAAAGTATCGGCTAACCGTGCCTTATCCGTATCTTCTATGATGATCGGTCAAAAACAGACTAGAAATAGAACGGGCCGTATCGCGCTATATATAAGCTCATGCTGTGTGCCTTTCCTTACTCTGATACTTTATCAGAAGTAGAAAACAATCACATTTATATATTGAATAGTACTATTCATATGTTGACATGTTGTCATAGTGACAAATTATTATATTTTGACACTAATAACTTTATTAGTGGTTTTAAGTTAACTCAGAGAACTTTATCTCTGTCTGGAGAATGTAGACATGTAATTGCTATGTTGATAGCATATAATATTAACAATGTTATAGCTAATAATAATATAACAAACTGTAGGTTAAGTGACAAACTTATGTTGTCTAGTTGCACTAACAACATAGGGATAAATTTTTGTGAATCTTCATATAGTACGAAGGAGGGTCCACCTACAATGCCAACATCCTTAGATGCCACAACCAGTCAGATAGGGTATTCTCTTCCTGCTGGATCACAAACAGGGACTATGAACTCTTCAAATGTAGTTGTGGAGGTCACTCCGGATAACACTTTAAACTAAGTTGTGAGACAACAGAAGTTACACCTTCAAATAATCATTTATTATTATTGAATAATAAAAAGGTAACTTCTGGCAACCTAACAAATAAAGGAAAGCAACATACTTTAAAATTATTTAATCAAAATATTCAAGGTTGCTTTTCCAAATTACTTGAAATAGAAATGTTCTTAGAAATAACCAAATATGATATTATTTGTTTAACAGAACATTGGCTAAAAGATAATCAAGTGATGTCTATTAATTATGAAAATTATTGTGTAATTAGCCATTTTAGCCGAAAACATATGATACATGGTGGGTCATTAATATTAATTAAAAATTCTATTAAGTGTAAAGAACGAAAAGACATCGTTGGATTATCAGTAGAACATACTGTTGAATTGTCCTGTGTTGAGCTGGATAAGCATATTATAGTATGTGTGTATAGACCCCCCAGTTACCAGAATTTATCTACATTTGATTCTGTAATGGAAGTTGTGTTGAAAAAAATTAGTACTAGTAGTAAATCAATCATCATATGTGGTGACTTTAATATTAATTTGTTAGAAAACAACTCCAGTAGTATCAGATTATTGAGTCTTTTTAGGTAATTTAATTTGTCAAATGTTTTTATGGAACCAACCAGAGTGACAGCTTCTTCTGCCACTTGTATTGATAATATATTTTGTAATTGTGATTATTTACATAAAGAAATTATAAATAAGCTACCATCTGATCATAGTGGCCAGACAATAACGTTTTGCGCCTACATTCCTTTACAAAAAATTCAAATAAGGTTTAGGCCAATTACATGTAAAAGTAAAAAGTAAGTAAAAACTTAGATAAATTTAATAGTTCATTGGAAAGTAAACTAAGTGTTCATTGCTTTAATAATATAGATGACCCAAATGAGTTCTACGCTGAGTTTTTTTCACTAATAAACACGCAATTTAATGACACATTTCCACTAAAGACTAGAACTTTGTGCAAATAAGTTCTTATTTAGCGATTGGGCGACTCCAGGTATTCGTAAAAGCAGGGAAAAACTATTTGAACTTTATGGTCTAAAGCAACATCTAATGAATACAAGCTTTCATCAGTATGTTGCGAAATATTCAAAACTTTTTAAAAGTGTCTGCAAAATAGCCAAATCCCTTTATATTAGAAATAAAATAAAATTAGCTGATGACAAAATAAAAACTACTTGGCAAATAATAAATAATGAAACAGGTAGGAAAAAACAGCGTAATACTGAATTTAATTTAGAGACTGCACATGGCCCCATAAATTCAGATATAGAAGTAGCTCAGGAATATGAAGCATTTTTTGGAAATATTCCCATTAAAACTACTGAAGCTTTAAATTCCTCTCCCGCGCTCTCTGCTGCCTTACTTAGGAAGAATGTTAAGGCATGCCGTTCGGAGTTTAGGTTTGAACATACAAACCCCCAGGCTGTTATAAGAGCCTTTAAAGATCTTAAAATTAAATCAACAGAAGATCTCTGGGGAATGTCTGTAAAAGTCTGTAAATCTATTATCGAAACGATTGCGCCCTATTTAGCTCTTATATTTAACACCAGTGTAGACCAAGGAGTCTTTCCGGATCTGATGAAACACAGTAAAGTAGTACCGTTGTTCAAATCCGGTGATAGTAAAGACCCCAACAATTATAGGCCTGTGTCGATTCTGCCAGTTCTCAGCAAGGTGTTTGAAAAGTTAATGCTCAATCAAATGTTGCGTCACTTTAATAAAAATTCCATCTTTCATGAACAACAGTATGGTTTCACCAAAGGGCGTTGTACAACTGACGCCGGTGTCACCCTAATAAAGAACATTTTTAGCGCCTGGGAGGAATCACAAGATGCCATTGGAATCTTTTGCGACCTCTCAAAGGCGTTCGATTGCGTTGACCATGAGACACTTTTGCTGAAACTGGAGCACTACGGGGTTAGTAAAACATCTCTTAATTTACTAAGGTCATACCTGAGGGATAGACGGGTAAAAGTACAGGTTAACGGCGTGAACTCATTGGGGTCTGAAACGACTATGGGCGTTCCTCAAGGTTCAATATTGGGTCCATTTGTATTCTTAGTTTATATAAATGATTTACCCCAATTGTTTCAAAATCAACCAAAAATGGTGTTATTTGCCGATGACACATCATTGATTTTTAAAATAAACAGACGGTCACAAAATCTAGACGACGTAAATGACGCTATTCTTCAGGTTCAAAATTGGTTTACGGTAATCAATTTGGTACTTAATGAAAAAAAAACCAAATGTATTCGATTCATTTTACCAAATGTTAGGAATAGTAAATGTGACATCATACTTAATGGAGAGAAACTGGAATTTACTAGTCAAACGGTTTTCCTAGGAATCACGCTAGACGAGAAATTACAATGGGGACCTCATATAACATCTATTGCGGGGCGACTAAGCTCCGCGGCTTATGCTGTTAGAAAGATAAGACAGTTAACAGATGTAGAAACTGCGCGTTTGGTCTATTTTGGCTACTTTCACAGCATAATGTCGTATGGTATTTTACTGTGGGGTCGGGCTGCTGGCATTGAATCCGTTTTTATTTTACAAAAAAGAGCTGTCAGAGCCATTTATAATCTACGTCGCCGCGAATCTCTTAGGGAACTATTTAAAAATATTAATATAATGACAGTGCCTTGCCAATTTATTTATGAAAATATTATGTATGTAAAAAAAAACTTACATATGTTTAATAAAGTAAATGATAGACACGACTTTAATACTAGAAACAAGGACAAAATAGCTCAACCATATTTTAGATTGTCTTAAGTCCATACATCTTTTATGGGGTACTGTGTTAAGTGCTACAACAAAATTCCTAGTGATATATTACAACTAAGTGAAACAAAATTTAAATCATATATTAAAAGTACACTCTGTAAAAAAGCTTATTATAATCTAGAGGACTATATTCAAGATAAGAATGCTTGGAAACATGCTGGTCTAGCTCCATAGGACGATCGACAGTCTAGACAAAATCGAACCGATTGCTAATTTAAAATACCTAATTCAGGCTCACATACTGATTCATTGTTTGTTAAAATATAAGGAGTGGTCGTCTACTGTACTGTTTCAACATTAATTGTAATAATATGTGAACACTGTGTATCTATGTACATATAACTTAGTCTGTCATTCCTTAATCTGTGATACTTTGTACACACTTTCAAATACCTAGTGTTTTTATGCAAGGTACATCGTATTCACGTATAATTATATAATTCCTGTAAATGCAAATATTGTTAACATCGTTTTTAAAAGAGTAAGTATGGAGTTTCTTGCCCATTCTTCTCCATACAAAACTACCTTTTGGAATGGGCACCTAGAATCAATTTTTTTTTCTCATTTGACGTTCAAAAGTGCCATAGAATGGTCTAATTGAAATAAATGATTTAACTTTGACTTATCAGAGCGGTGTATCAATACTGCATATCATGATCGATTCCGTGATCGCGTAACATCACCCGTCCAGTATGTCTATTCTGTTACAATCTCCCTCGGTGTACACCTAGGTGAAGTGAGCTGCCATTGTCCCGATGCTAGGGATTTACAAAGCACAACAATCGGATGACAGCTCACTTCACCTAGGTGTTAACCGAGGGAGATAGTAGCAGAATAGCACTACAGATAGGGGATCGTGCTACGCGTCGGTGATACGAATGCGGTGATCGGATCAGGCAAATGATCGTATGTGGATACGTGCGTGCCGCCGAGTTTACGACTTCCGATGAACTCTCGACTCGCTTTAAACTCGATCGAAAATCGCCATAATGATAACATCCGTGACTGCAGATAAACCATTGCAACCATGCATTACTAACATCTAAAAGTGGGGAACAGTCAAACATAACGCAATGGCAATCCAGCAGAACGTTGTTCAGCTGTTTTAAATAACGGAGTTGTTTTGTAAAACAACTAACGGTTTTGTAAATCAGCTTGATTAAGCCATACATCTGTGACATATATTTTGGGACAACAAAGGACGCCACCTCAATTGCGTAAGACACAAGGGATTTATAATATACTAGCTTTTTCCCGCGACTTCGTCCGCGTGAATGTCGGTTATAGTGCATGCAGACGAAGTCACTGATTTAAAAGTAGTATCATGTCCTTCCCTGGGGTTGAAGCTATCTTCATACCAAAATTTCATCAAAATCGGTTCAGCCGTTTCATCGTGAAAGCGTAACAGACAGAGTTACTTAGGCATTTATAATATTAGTATGGATTAAGTATATTAAGTATAAGTATAATTAAGTATATTAAGTATTAAATATAATTAAGTATATTAAGTATGGAAGTATGGATAGTACGATGATTATGTAAAATTAAGTAAATTAAGTGTATTAAGGATATATTAAGTATAATTTATTTATTTATTTCTTTGGGATAACAAACAGTTACACAAAAGTCTCTTAATTAACAATTCTTAGTATCTAAAGTTAATAGTGTATGTGTAACTCACAACGTTATCCACATGTTACCTATTCAAAATTTTATATGAGAACTAACTAGGCATGCGAGTGAATTTCCATTACATTACATTATAAAGCTTCGACTACAGTTACAAAGAAATTTAGTTTATTAATTTTTTAATTACAGTATGTATTTCGAAGTATAATTAAGTATATTAAATATAATTACGTATATTAAGGGGGTACCGAGCAAAATCATTCAAAACAGTCGTCACTGTTAAAGTGATATAATCAATACTTTTACCATAATTGCCATAAAAAATATGTAATGAATACCACAGTGAATGTGTTAACCGATTATCGTTGGCAAAAAATAAGAATACTGTTTAATTTAATAAACAAAAATACGTAAAGTTGTACAAAAATCTTTAAAAAAATCTCGTATTTAGTTGAGTTTTGTTAGTAAACTGTATTTTTTTTTCACAAACTTGAATTCATATTAATCTTTAACATTCATACTACAATTTGTAGTTTTTACATTTTCGAAATGTCGCTTAGTTATTTTATTATTAATTTTTGTTTTAATTGACGCGCTGTTTTGAATCATACATACATACGTTGCGTATGATTCAAAACAGCGCGAAAAATTAATAATAAAATAACTAAGCGACATTTCGAAAATGTAAAAACTACAAATAGTAGTATGAATGTTAAAGATTAATATGAATTCAAGTTTGTGAAAAAAAAATACAGTTTACTAACAAAACTCAACTAAATACGAGATTTTTTTAAAGATTTTTGTACAACTTTACGTATTTTTGTTTATTAAATTAAACAGTATTCTTATTTTTTGCCAACGATAATCGGTTAACACATTCACTGTGGTATTCATTACATATTTTTTATGGCAATTATGGTAAAAGTATTGATTATATCACTTTAACAGTGACGACTGTTTTGAATTATTTTGCTCGGCGCAGCCTTAAGTATATTCGACGACACGGTTGGCGCAGTGGCTGAGAGATCGACTGCTGCGCAGCGTGTTGCGGGTTCGATTCCCGCCCAGGGTAAACATTTGTGTGATGAGCACTTGTGTTTGCCTTGTGTCTGGGTGTTGTTTATCTATATATGTATGTATTTACAAAAAAAAATGTATTTGTGTATGTATATCAGCTGTTTGACACCCATAGTACAGGGTCTCCCTAGTTTGGGGTCAGATGGCCGTGTGCGAAAATGTCCCCACATATTATTAATTAAGTATTAAGTATGGAAATATGGATATGGGTTATTATTATTAGTGTGTAAGTATAAGTATTAGTAAATATGGATTGCTTCATATGTTACAAAAAAAATCTTCTGCTGGCCAAAATGAATAACGTAATGAATATTGTTGCAAGATCGATATACGTGGTCAAGATGAAAGGTATCGAAACTTTGTCTTACGATAATTGAGGTTTCCCTTAAGAATTAGGAATGACAGACTCTAGTTTCGATTTTTACAGCGTCTGGCTGATGTTATAGTTCACTGGAAGTGTTTAGCAATAATGTTTTTCTTTATTGGACAAGCTTGCCACACTATGGCCAAACCACTGCAACTCCAGAAAGCCAGAATCAACAGTGGCGACCACCAGAAAAGCGGAAATGAAGCTCGACGAGTACCAGGAAACGATTCAACTGTCTTGGATCCCGAAACAAAATAAATCAGGAAAAAAATAATGCCTGTTGGTTTTTAAGAAAACATAACACTTGAAGTGGGGTACGGTACCTTTTGGCACCTGTAAAAGGGTCCACCATTGAAGATGGCAAGTACACATACATTCTATTCAGGGTAAAATATTTGTGTGATGAGCACTTGTGTTTGTTTTGTGTCTGGGTGTTGGTTATCTATATAAGGTGCTATAAAAATATCTGCCACGGCTGCAATGGGAGACAGTATTGTGTTTATAGATTACAATAGTAAAGATAAATGATTGATCATTTGTCATATTTATTTTCATACAAAAAATTGTACGTATAAATTTGAATTGATTTATTCGCATAAAACCATCACGTAGACTTGCTGTTGCCGCACCGCACCGAATAGGTACAATTCAATCGTTTCGCAAAACGCCGGCCGGCGCCGTTCATACACTGTTGCCATTCTTATCATTTATCAAACGATGCCGCTGCGCATCGGCACTCGTCGGGACGTCGCGTCGTCAAAGAGCAGCCCCGCGCGCCCCCACCCTGACCCGCACTACCCCGTTCGTCGCACGCGCTAGCCGACCGCCCGCTCGCCAGTCGCCCCCCGCCCGCTCGGAAGTTAGTTTTAATTAGCGGTTAGCGACGGGATAATCGCTCGCGCTTCCTTTAAAAATGCCTCCCAGACGACGGTATTCCAATCAAGCATATCTTGAAATGGTGTTGTGCTACCGCGAGTGTAACTCCATAACTGCGCATGCAGTAAACTTATAGCAGCAGAGGTTTGGTGTGCGAGTGAGTCATCATACATTATTAGAAGTGTGGAAGAACTAAAAAGGCGCATCAAACGCGCATTTAGGCAAGTAAAAAGTGAAACGGACACATTAAATAAAGTGAAGAGACATGTAGGTACGTAAGCGTGCCTACATTTGTGTGCAACGCGAAGGCGAAGGCAACGCCAAGTTACTGTAATTTATCGTTATTTGATACCTAAGTATTAATCTAAGCACCTACTGTTTAAAAATAATAAGAAAAAAATTGCGATTCTTACACTAACTTGTCAGTCCAAAGCCTGTTTTAAGTGTGATGGGAAGTTTATCATCTTATTTACCTACGTCAGTTTTTTGGAAGAATGCGGTAGCTGGTAAGTAATTGCACTTTTAAAACACTTTTTTCCCTGCGTATTATTGTGTACCTAGTAGGTTAGATAGTGACGAACTAATCAGCTGATTTCAGTTTTCATTCACAGAACAGATAGAAAGAGATAGCAGTTGTTTTCATTGACGAAGCGACACATCGCGCGTAATTTGTGAAACACGTTATGCAGAGTAGAGTCAATGTTTATTAAACTACTTTATTTTCTCAAATTAAATTAACTATTCTGGGGTACGAAAGTTCTTCACTATTGTAATCTTTAAAATGTATTTGTGTATGTATATCAGTTGTCTGACACCCATAGTACAGGGTCTCCCTACTTTTGGGGTCAGATGGCCATGTGTGAAAATGTCCCCACATATTATTATTCTTGATTACATAGGTATCCGTACATCTATAACATTAGGGACCATTTCTATACTATTTAAACGCGCTAATATCAAAAACTACTAATCCGATTTTAAAAATATTTCGCTATACCAAGTTAGCCCGCTTCGCCGGCCCAGGTGGCGGTGGCGAGATGACCTAGACCCGTAAGAAAATAATACCTGGAAAGACTTGGGGGAGGCTTTTGCCTAGTAGTGGGGCATCACAAGTTAGTAAAAAAAAATCGAAGTTACGAAAGTTCCAAGTGCTATAATAGAATATGTTTTATTAACAAAAAAAATAAGGATTCTTAAGATAGTTTGCGCAGACAAATTCAACGCAAAAATAAGCCTAACTAAAAAATAAATTAGATTGGCGTAGGTACTTATATCTGGCGGCTTAGGAGGCCCGCAGGAGCGGCCCGGTACCAGTCGGGGGTTGCGGAAGTATCTCCAGTTCCCGCGACCCCCGACGTAGGTGTGAGATGGAACACCGGGGTGGTTTTTAGTCACTAAGTCTGACAGACCCCTTCGCCCGTCCCAGGGCGGAGGGCATCCATGAGAATTTTCCACCCCACAACAAAAAACGAAAAAAAGGGTACATCTCACGAGAATCTCAGTCAAATTTCTATAATATTTTATGCCCATTACTAAAATAAGTGTTTTATTATGTTTCCACACTACGATGGATAATAAAATCGTTAAAATAATAAACAAAGTGTTATAATAATTTCATACACAATGACTAAAGAACACACGACATATTTATGGACATCCTTGAATCAATAATGAACAATTTAGTCTTTGTATGTACTACTTAAAGTCATACAACTTTGTATGAGACATGGGTTCTGTATTCTGGATGTAAATAACTATAGCCCGATCGCTGAACTGACACCATTTTTAAGTCCCTAAATAATAGAAATCCAATCCAGCCAGTCCCTTTACTGTCCTCCCCCAACAACGCTCTAAGTCGTGGCTCGTACCCTACTGGGGGTGCCCTTAGCGTGTATTCACCTAGTTTGTAAGTTTTTTGCCCTGGCTGGAGGTCAGTAGTTTTTAAGGCACCACAGGAAAGTCCGGTTAAGCAGCGAAATGACAAACCGATTTCAAAAACAAAAAAAAACAGTGTCCGTTGAATGTCGGTTATCGCGCGGATGCAGACGAAGTCGCGGATTAAGAAGTGACCTATTATAGCCTTTCTTTATCTGAAGCGTTTCTTTATCTTCTTGTAAAATAATATTATTAGGAACATATTGCATTTTTATACACAAAAACATGTCTGTCTTGTCTATTTGAGATGGCGGGATGAGCTTGACGCTTACAGGGGGGATTGGTCCACACTAGCTCTGGACAGAGGGGGTTGGAGTTAGGTTACAGGCTGTAAATAAAACAACTTGTCTATTTCACGGTCACAGCTGAAAGGCTGGGGTTCGGTCGGTTCAATATCAAGATCGGACCATAAACAGTGATCCTTTAAAGAGTCAAGTCTCGATGTACGTAAATTCTTTTGTTGGGGCCCAACCGGTGTGCCGGCTGGGAAAGTCGTTCCAATCACAGCAATCATTTTTCCTCTTCTTTTTAGCGTGTCGACGGCAAACACGGATGGGTATCATGTGTGTGTATGTATGTGCGTGTAAATGTGCGACTGTGTATGTGTGTGTTGTGTATTTTTATTCTATGTTACATAGTTTGATGGGCAGTATGCATAGTTACCGGCTGTCGTTGACTTGCACGAAACCAACATTAGTTTAGCGAAGACTAAATTCATGCCATCTCTTACATTTTGTATCAAAAAGAAAGAGACGGCATCAATTTCCCAGTTAAAGTATTGTTGATTTCGTGCAACTCACTGTGTGTGATGTGTCTTTTTACATCCGCAAATTATGTTCGTAAGACCCCAAAAATAAGCGCACAATCTGAACATGTGCGCTCATTTCATTTTGAAAAACAACTTTACGCTGAGGGCATTGGGGCGAATTTTTAATATTAATATGAACCATCCACGTCAGTTTTTATTGTGACATTTTTAAAGAACTGTGCATCTCGATTTTTTATATATTTCAAATGCAAGGATCTCTAAAACAAACTATATTAATAGTTCTAACACATTATACTAAATTAGTGTGCACAAAGAGCCTATCGTAGTGACCACAGAATCATCTTCAAGAAGTGTAGTCTTTTGTTGTGCATTTTGTGTCAAGTTTTTGTAGTAAGTAAATATTTTAAAGATATTGTTTACTTATCTAAGTAAGTATTCAATAGTTTTTTTTTAATGTGTATATGTCACAAAACTGCTTTTGACTACAAAAAACAGTAAAAACTACTTTTGAATGGTTTAAATTTATTCTTAACTAGCGACCCGACCCGGCTTCGCATGGGCCTATAACCTTCCTCGATAAATGGACTATTCAACACAAAAAGATTTTTTTAATTCGAACCAGTAGATCTTGAGATTAGCGCGTTCAACCAAACAAACAAACAAACTCTTAAGCTTTATAATATTAGTATAGATATTTAGAAACCCATTAGGTTGGTAGGTTTTTATTTTGTGATCCTTTTAAAGCTTTGGTTTTGTAGCGATTCTTATCTAAGACGTTCCGTATTCCGACGTTTCTGTAGGGTTTTGACTGAACCCAGTCAAAAGTAGTTTTGACTGGTTTAAGGGTTTTGATTGTAACATTACGAAATGCCATCTTAGCGCTCTGTAGAACAAAGTAGGGGTTATTCTTGTTGTTTCTATGTGTATAATTTTAAATTATCCCTTTCCCTATACTTAAACATGAGATAACATGGGTCCAAAGTAGGTCCACTTTACAAGATGCACTTGATTTTGTTATCTCTTGGTAAGCACAAACATTTAAGTACCTACTCTGAGGATGCATTGTTGATAGTGATATTTATTGACCAGGGTAATAAACAGAATAAGTATCAGGCCTGTGTAAGCAAGTTATACTTATATTTGGTATAAAGGCGCGATGACGTATTTTAAACAAAGGGTCACATTAAGAACAAAAGCATTAATCATTAGTACAGTTGAACAAGGCTATACTAATATTATAAAGAAGTTTGTATGCTTGGATGTAGCAGGTTGTCTCCAAAACTACTCACCCAATTTAAAAAATTCTTTCACTGTTGATATGCTAAGTTATCTCCGAATGCTATAAATAGGCTATATTTTATTATCAAACAGAGAATTAGGGTCAGGTAACATTTTTATTTTGACTGGTAAAAATAATATATTATCTTTCCTATAAACTGCTAATATCCATTTTTATATGTACACAGCGCAATAACTTTTTAAACTTATGATAAGTTTCAGAAAGTTATGTGAAAAAATTGCCACACAACATTGATCAAAAGTACTTGCTTTGAAAAAGAGGGTTAAACTATTGTCATAACTGGTCACAAAGCAGAGTTGCTTTGTGTCCAGTTTATATTCAAAAAAATAAATAGAAAGAAATTTTACAGTAGTTACTGTAAAAAGAAATTCCTAATGGAAACAATTTTTTGTCTAAGTATTCTCATATATTATATTATCATACATAACTAGATTATTCCCGATGTCCACCACTTGTTGGGCCGACAGTGGGAGACAGCAAAACAAGTTTTAAGAATAAATTCAATGCCAATGTCCCCCAACCTGCAGTGGCCATAGGGAATGTTTGAAAATCCCTGTCGCTCACCACCAGTGATGGCAAATGAAAATAATTTAGAAAGTTGTGACACTGTCCCCCAGTGGTGGACAAACAATAGGTAGACATCGGGAATGTATTACATAACTGTGATACTGGGATTTGGCAGCACATTTGCCAGTCTGCTGGTATGGAAGATTTCTTAGGCAGCAATCATTACTTAACATAAGGTAGGCCTTCAGCTTTTTTGCCAACCGATGACCAAAAAAATGATTAAAACAAATCTTACCCATATCACGGGAAAGTCTTGAGCATAGTGAACAGAACAGTCCAAGTCTACCTGACCACCAATGTCCCGAATCTGTTCCTGAGTAATGTGAGATATTGTCGGTGTCCTTTGTGCAAATGCTGGAAAACAGATTGTTTATTTTATTTCATTGATATAATGTGTTTCAGTCTCACATGAATGTAAGCGAGTATGGTACCTTTTGTACCCAATACCTGAAAACGGGCCCAGCATTGAAACATATTCCTTTATCTAAAAATTTCGGCCACGCTAAATTGACATAGGTACACTTTGGGACCTGTTTGTTTATGTTGTGCATAGTTAAAACTGAAATGTAGCCAAAATAAAATATTGATGAATTAAAAAAACTACATCACAAAAGTTAAAGACCAAATTACATAAAAACAAAAGCTTATATAAGACGGCGGGTATACTATTTGTACAGGATCATAAATTACATTACGGATGTAAAACAATTGACGAAAATAAAACTGAAGAACAAGAAAAAGTTTACCGATCATGTACTTACAACAAGTAACGAGAAAATGTGAATTATTAAAATAATGGCTGATTTGAAAACAAAAGCGTAATACAACAGTTAACGAGACTGAGTTAACGTTGTTGTACAATAATAACCGGTATCAATATTTAGAATCGGAAATATTAATCAATGATCGTATTCTACTAGGGTGTGTCAGACACCAATCGCAAAAACAGTTTGAAAACGTAATACAAAAAGGCGTGGACTTAGAAAAATACGATAGACAACGCCATTTTAGCCTGTAAAATTTAATAATCAGATCCGAAAATTATAGTTTTTACTTACCAATTGTTGTAAAGCACAGTAATACTGTTAAAAATAAGTAATTTTTAAACTCCATTGTCGGGACACGCATCAACTATTCTATTCGTTCGGCACAACAACAGCACTACAGCAGTACAGCAGAAAACTCGGTCTTTTTTTAATCCGTTTGATTGAATGGTTTGTTTGAATGTGATTGTGAATTTTTGAATGAATAAGAGCAGCATTTTTTTTGTTCACCTAGCTACACTAAAAAATAAAAGTAATAGTACTATGAATAAAAACCCTATCGGTTTTTCAGTTGCTTCATATTTTTTTATCGGCTATTACACTGCCATTAATTGTATTTGTGATTATTTCATTGACAAAACTACAATTTGTCGTTATAGTTGGTCACACTCATTCACAATACTCATCATGAAGCAAGCTTCTTGACATTAAGATATAGGTATAAATGGAGCCAACACTTCGAACAAAAGCTTGAAACCAACTGTGGGCTGATGCTCTCTTTCTGAATGCATACATAAGAACGAGACAGTGATATGTGTTTTCTTTATCTTATGTATGCATTCAGAAAGAGAGCATCTGCCCACAGTTGGCTTCACTTAGGTATTTAGAGTGTTGCCTCCACTTTTATCTATAAGCTTCTTGCTTCTTGATACTCATTAATATATACGAACGAATGAATGACGTTATCCAGCACAGGTTATATTTGGCTCTATTGGCAAAACAGTATCTACTAGTACCGCTATTGGATACTAGATGTCGTATTAATATATCATAGTTTATTTAAATATTTACTAGATGGCGGTGTTCACAATTTAGGAATTTGTCTAGCTTTTCATTTCAAGGTTTTCCATGGTATTGGCAGGTCCGCAGGTCATCAGGTAAGTACGAACAAAACAAACGACAAAATATAATTGCGTGCAAAATCATAACTTAACAATATTAGGTACCTACTTTTACGTTTTAAATATATCTATTTACTACGATTTGGTTTTTTTTTTTTTTTGCAAACGCATTTTTTTTTTGTTTCAAGAATTGGATGGCAGTAAAAAACCATCTTATTGATAGTTAGGTAAGAATCGCATCTATATCTACCTACCACGCATTAATTAAATTTTTAAAAGATTAAATTGATCATGTTTTAATCCTAATTTTACTGTCTTACTAAGACTTGGGCTAGGTACCTACCTGGGTAAGACAATAAAACTCGGATTACCTAGTTAATCTTGGTCTGACAAATCCTAAATACCGCATGATGTATTGAATTTAAAAAATATTATTGGTGCATTTTCTGACCTATTCGCTTCGGCGCTGTGGGTGACAAAATAACAATTTTGCTTCGATTTTAAAATGTCTAGATGGAGCGTCGCCCTACAATCATAACAAAGATAACGAGTCAACAATTTCAAGTATGTGTGCGTGCAGGCGTCGTTTTACACTGTGCATTTACGTCTGTGTGTGCGTAGGTAAATAATGATTATATAAGCAATTATGTAGGTATATAATTATACATAAATTAATATTATTATACATATATTAATCATTTATTATTATTATTACGCATTTGGGCTTTGATTATTTATGCACTTGTCAGCCAATAGTTGGCTGACACTTTTTGACACGTTTGCGTGCACTTGACGCTCCATCTTCAATTTTGATAGAAAAGTAGGCATTTACTAGATCCGCCCGTCCCTGTACTACTACCCCATTGAAGAAACATGTTTTTTTCGGCATTTTTTACCCGATCTTTAGGTATGTTGTACAGTGTACCTACCTATGCTCGTATGGAATCTTTCATATAAAATCATCCCATGAAGCGGTGAATAAAATCAAACTTCTAAATCAACGCAATCAGAAGATACGGCCGTTTATTAATATCATATTATTTTTTAACATCTTATAACGACCTAATTCCTTGATTGCAATTTTACAAGAGCTAAGACTTACATTAGAAATTCTAAATTCTCGAAAATTACTTAGTAAGTAGGTACCTACATCTTGGAATCTTTCTCAAAGGAAAACTATTCCGTTCGCAAACAAGTATCAGTAATTGCATTCCTAATACTCTATTTACTTACATAAACAAGATAAATAAGCCTACGGCTTATCTTTACATAATTGTAAGTATTTTATGGTCACGTTAGGTACTGAGTTAATTTTAAACATAATTACAATAATTTAATGATCTTTAAACCTGACTTTAGATAAAGATGAACATGCCATGAAAGAATTTAAAATTAAATTATTTTATCAAAGAATAAAAAAGTGTTGCGGTTGCTATAAAAGAACGTTATCACTTTATCGCGTAAGTATTTTGTTTCTTTTTGCGCTAAGTTAGGTTTGGATTTATGAAATATAAATTAGGCATTCAGTTTACGTATCTCATTGTTAGGTAAAAAAATCTGTTGTTTACGCATACAATTCTGTTCTGCACTGTATTTGCCTAATTTCTAAAGGTGCGTACGGGTTAGAGGCAGCCTCGCCTGAGGCACGCACGGCTCGCCCTGTTGCCTCAAGTGCGTACGCGCCTCAGCCCGAGGCGTGTCTTCAAGAGGTGTGCGTGGCGAGGCTGCGCACCCTGAGGTTGCCTCTAATCCGTATGCACCTTTACAAGTCATAGCAACTATCAAAGTAAATATTCTAATTTAAAGCTTGTTGCTTCGCCTTTGTGTCAATGTTCTACACATCGGCCAAGTCTGCTATTTTTGTATTTTCGTCATTCCAACACGATCCCATTGTCATTTTGCTAAAAGTTCGTAATCTGCTAAATTCATAATGGTCGATCAGTGGTCGGTCAATGGTCTCGTAATAGAATTGTGTTATAATGACATTGTCGTATTGCCATTATTATGAAACCTGTTAGTAGAAATGATTTTCGAAAAACTAGGTACCTACCTACTACTAAATTTGAACATTTATTCATGTCATCTTTCATTTATATATATTTTTACTTAAATAATAATTGTTATAAGCAATCTGAAGTAGTAAGAAGTTCGTAAACTAAGTCAGTTATTCATTTGTATGTACGAGATTACCATTCTATATCATTTCTTTCAATGGAGTGTCAGTGGTTGACCATTGGAAAGTCATAATGAAGTCGTTATATTAGTAGATTACCAAACAATTATGAAATCAATGGTAGACCATTCTGACACTATTGTAATAGCAGACTTGAGGCCCTGGCTGTGAATACGAACAATCTGCACATCATCTTAGGGAAAGTAGGGTAAAACACCCAGTAGTCAGCCTTTTAGTAAGAACTAAAATTTGATTTTACTGTATTTTAAATATTAAACACTATGAATAAAAACAATAATTATTTTGAGAAAGGTTGTTTATTAAATTTACGAAAGATATCAACAAAACACTAAATTTATAATATAATAATATATAAAATCGACATTAAACAAATTATGGCACTTTTCACCAGTAGTCAGACTCATTTCTCCACAAGTCAGCCATGTCTTACCCTGTAGTCAGCCTCTCACTTATTCTTATATATTTGGCATGTAAGTTCTTTTATATCAGCCTGTTGCCATCCATGGTGAACGTAGGCTTTCCCCAGAGATCGCCAATCAACTCGGTTTTAGGCAGCCCACATCCATCCGCTGCCAGCCTTCTTCAAATCTTGGCCCATCGTGCCTCAGGGCGTCCCATACTACGCTTGCCTAGACGCAATCTCTAAACCATGTCTGCTCCATCTACTATCTATCCGTCTGTCTGTACACATGGCTGGCCCACTTCCATTTTAGCGTGCTGATACGACGCGCAATGTTTTTTATCCACCAGAGAAACCCTGAGCATCGGTCTCTCTATAGCACGTTGAGCAGCCTTGAATTTGTGGACCAGACCCACGATGAGTGTCCACTTTTCGACTCCCTAAGTCATTACGGGTAGGAAGGACGCCCTGGTTAAAGACCCTGCAGATCTTAAGGGATTGTGGGATCAAAAAAAAATATATATTGTTTTTAATGCTTAATTAGTTCGGCAAACCACTTCCGAATACCTTTTTCAGTTACAGCGGCTCGACGCTAACCCTAACGCTGTGCACCATTCTTTCAAAGCAGTTTATTCTTTGGTCAGCTCTGAGTCAGGTGTATTTCTGGGAGTCTTAAATTAACCTAGTCGATCTTGTAGAGTTTCTCGCGGGACTCTAGAAAAACTCGGCTGCCTTCTCTAATCTTCAACCCATTTCTATTCATCACCATAGCTTGTTAATTACTCTTATTTGTGTTAGTGGATTGATCTTTTTGACATGATGGAATTCCAAAACAAATGTATTTCATCCTTAAATAACCGTGTTAACTTTAACCCTTATTAAAAACTATTTAAGGTACTATTTTGTGCAACAGGACTAGCGGCTGACAACTGGATTTGTTGACCCATTGGTCGGCCCCTGAAATGCAAGTACATTTTTACGCGGCTGACTACTGGTAAAATACACTTTTCGTCTTATAAGAGTTATATCCAGATTAATGAGCAACGTTAGGACTATTCGCTCCGTTAATTTCAAATAAATTTAAGAAAATCATGAAAAATCTAGTAGTCGGCCGCATATGGCTGAGTACTGGATCTACCTCAAAAAATCAAAATCCAGTAGTCGGCCACCTCAATTTCTACATATTAAACAAATAAAATGCATGTAATAGTTCATTTTATCACAAAATAAACATTTTATTGTAACACAGTATATCAATCCACTATAAATTACAGCAAAAACACACAGAAACTTGCCGAAAACTAAAACACGTTTCCTTAAGAAAAAAATAGTAATGGCGACGCATCTAGTCATGTCTTTGACAGCAGTGCAAATAAACGAGTGTAGCTCATCACCCTGACATGCTATTGGTTCGTAGATATGCGTATTAGTCAATAAAGAGACACTGATTCGTTTAAACGTTATTTTAAAGGTGTAAACCAATTTCATCACTATTTATAAGGAAATTGCGGGGCTGACTACTGGGTGTTTTACCCTATTCTTTGACAGAAAGAACGCTATATTTTGTTAGATAGTGTACAAGGTTACATCCAAAACTTTTTATTTTGCTCTTCTTGTAGAAACTAGAACTATTTCCGTGAGTAACAATTTCCAGCTTTTAGCAACAAAGTTACTTTGTAGACACAAATTTCGTGGCGTTTTCTACACATGTAAGCTTTTATTAAACAACAATTGTAATGTTACAATTTGTAATGTTTTTACTTGTAAAATTCTTACTTATTTGTAAGGTTTATTAAACAGGGCCTAGGCTGTATCTCATGAACCGTGATTGCTAGACAGTTCAACTTTTCACAGATGATGTATTTCTGTTGCCGCAATAACAACAAATACTAAAAACAAAATAAAATAAATACTTTAATGGGGCTCCCATACAACAACGTGATTTTATGCCGTTTTTTTGCTTGATGTCTAATGTTGTATAGATGGAATGGTACGGAACGCTTCGTGCGTGAGTCCGACTCGCACTTGGCTATTTTTTTTAAATTATTCTGACATAAAGAATACGGTAAATACCTATAATTAGGTAGGTACCTAAATATTACCACTAAACTACGCATGCGATCATCAATCAACCTATCCAGACATCACAAATAGGTATTATCGTTGATAAAACATTATTCCTTGCGGATTAATTTAAAATGAGCTAGATAACGGTATCACCTAATCAGATCCTAATATTCAATGGGTAAGTCCGTGAATGAATTTGATTGTAAAATATTATAACAGCTAATTATCTTGCTCTTTAGATCAATATTAAGTAGGTACTGATTTTTATTATCGGTTATTTAAAGTAGTTAGCGATCCGGGTGTAACGCAGTACGTTACAAGTGGTGGAGGCGCCGGGTAACATTATAGTGTAATCGCATTGACACCATTGAATATTGATTATCGAACAGTTTGAAGCGGTTGCCGTCCGGAAAGAATGGCGTCAATGCGATTACACTATAATGTTACCTGGCGCCTCCACCACTTGTAACATACTGCGTTACATCCGGATCGCTAACGCCATGCATAGCAGATGCATGTTGGCAATCGCAGTAGATATTATGGTACTCAGAAGGACGCTGCTGCCCATCCTCTGGTCAATATTCCTCTGTCGCCTTCTCCGACACCCATGGGTAGAAATGGAGTGGTGCTATTCACGACCGGCACCACACGGGCACCACATCTATCTTTACTAATTTTATAGAAGAAAGATTTGTTTTTTGTGTTTGTAACGAATAAACTTAAAAACAACTCGTCCGATTTCAAAAATAGACCACATACATACGTTGCGGCAGGTTATACAGAAGACCGAAGAGTATAACCTGCCTCTCTGTTTAGCGTTTGTGGACTACGAGAAAGCATTTGATTCGATCGAGACTTGGGCTGTACTGCAGTCTCTCCAACGGTACCAAATCGACTATCGGTATATCGAGGTGTTGAAGTGTCTATACAGAAACGCCACCATGTCAGTCCGGCTTCAGGACCAGACCTCGGAACCTATCCTTCTGCAGCGAGGTGTGAGACAGGGAGACGTCATATCTCCGAAACTGTTCACCGCTGCATTGGAGGATGTCTTCAAGTTTCTGGACTGGAGCGGGCTAGGCATCAACGTCAATGGCGAGTACATCTCTCACCTTCGGTTTGCCGACGATATAGTGGTCATGGCTGAGACCATGGAGGACCTCAGTACAATGCTCGGTGACCTCAGTAGAGCTTCCGAAAGAGTGGGTCTTAAAATGAACATGGACAAAACCAAGGTCATGTTGAATGCCCATGTAACACCCACTCCTATCAAGATCGGAGACTCTACACTCGAAGTTGTAGACGATTATGTCTACCTGGGACAAACGGTCCAGTTAGGTAGGTCTAACTTCGAGAAAGAGGTCAATCGTCGAATCCGACTCGGCTGGGCAGCGTTCGGGAAGTTGCGTGGTATCTTCTCGTCCAACTTACCGCAGTGTCTCAAGACGAAAGTCTATGACCAGTGTGTGTTGCCAGTGATTACATACGGGACCGAAACGTGGTCGCTCACAATGGGCCTCATCAGAAGGCTTAAAGTCACCCAAAGGGCAATGGAGAGGGCTATGCTCGGAGTTTCCTTGCGTGATAAAATCAGAAATGAGGATATCCGCAAGAGAACCAAGGTTACCGACGTAGCCCGAAGAATTGCCAAACTTAAGTGGCAGTGGGCAGGGCACATTGCTCGCAGAACAGATGGCCGATGGGGTCGAAAAGTTCTAGAGTGGCGACCGCGAACCGGAAGACGTTGCGTTGGAAGGCCTTCCACTAGGTGGACCGATGACCTGGTAAAGGTTGCGGGGATCCGCTGGATGCGAGTCGCACGGGACCGGTCAATGTGGCGCCACTTGGGGGAGGCCTATGTCCAGCAGTGGACGTCTTTCGGCTGAAATGATGATGATGACCAAACTTGCCAATCTCTACAGTACGTACCTAAGCATTTACGAGTTGCATCAGTTATCTTACCACTCGGCCCCTAATGAACGCACTACTTGATTGCTATCAACAATATAAATTTTCGTTATCTAGTACCTAGATAAAAAATTACAACTTCTAATGAAGTAATATTTCGGTGTTTCCTTTTATCTGCACAAATATTATGGCGTGCTAACTATATTAGCTAGATAGTGGTACCACGTAGCCACATTTTGGTAAAACATTTGAGGAGTGCCCAGACAACACATTGAGAGGTAGGTAATAAAAATACACGCTTCTTTATAAGTTTACGATAGCACTACGCGTTGACGCATTTTTAACCATTAGGTATTTACAAAAGGTGATGCCGATTGTCGGGTATCAGCGGCATTTTAATCTTTTTTGTGAGGAACCCTATATTGTCTTCCTAAATTAATTTACTCCTTATAACTTAAGCTATTTGCCAGTGAAAGTCCCGTCAAAATCGGTCCAGCCGTTTTAGAGATTAGCTGAATCAAACAGACATCAATTTTAAAAATTGTTTCATTTGTACAAGGTGTAACGTCAAATACGCAAAACCTGAAAATAGTTTGATTAGAATAACGAGCAGAATCAATTGAACCACTTTTTAATATAGGTCACATTTTTCAAAAAATCTTCATGAAACATGTTGCCCTGTCTATTTATTAATAAGTCAAGCCATCACGTGCGCAAACCTGCCAAAATAGGTAAACAAACACAAATGGTTGTCGTCCAATTTAAATTTTCTCATACGCGTGATAATAATAGTTCTTATTTCAATGCAAATACGAGTCTTGGTAAAACTAAAACAGCACATAAAACCATTCATTTGTGTATACAAATAAATAAAATTGAAGTATCTAGTATGTATAGTATATATAGTAAATAGTAGTATAGTATCTAAGTCAAAGTCAAAGTCAAAGCATTTATTTCAATTAAACCATTTGCAGGCACTTTTGAATAGTCAAAGAGTCAGTTAGTTAGTCAGAAAGTTGAAGCTAGTTGCTCGTTCCAAAACGTAGGGTAGGTCTCTATGGAGAAGAACGAGCAAGAAACTCCACGGACACTCTTTTCAATCAAGCTTTTACAAAATCCAGGCTACATTATTCTTGTTGCTTCTATATGTGAAAACAATGTAAGTGAAGAGAAATCCAAAACATTCTAATTAAAAATAAATTAATATAAAAGCCATGGCAGTTAAGAGATGACCAATCTCAACTGACAGCGCCCGTTCACGAACATGACGCGCGGATCAGCACCACTTAGCTCAACCATTTTGAAGGGAACCGAATGATCTAACCCACACGCCACCATCAGTGAGACATTTGAGCGAGCATGACAATGCTCTCAACTGCCATGCTCATTTATGTCAAACACATTGAATAAATAAATGGCTCCATAGTTCTCACATTTACAAAATAATTGAAATAGTGCTATTAATTTACACAAAGTCAAAATTTCCAATGTATGTAAGTATTTCATTCGACAGATAAAATATAATAAGTAAATAATAATAACGGTACACGTTATTCATGTCAATAATAAGGGGTGAGCAACATAATCTTCTTGCAAGTAAGAAATTCCCTAAAGCGGCTGTGGAGCAGGACCAGCATTATGCCAAGCATTTTTATCATTGATATAATCTTCCAACTTATAATATGCTTGCCTACATAGTGTGCGTTTAATGCATGTTTTAAATTGTCTTTCATTTAATTGCAAAATATCGAGCGGTATTTTATTATAACATTTTACACAATACCCCATAAAAGAAGTATGTACTTTTGACAATCTGAAACTTGGTTGATATAATTTGTTCCTATTTCTAGTATTAAAGTTATGTCTGTCACTTATTTTACTAAACAGGTGAAGATTTTTCCGAACATGCATGATGTTTTCGTATATATATTGACAAGGTACCGTCATGATATTAATTTGTTTAAACAATTCTCTTAGAGACTCGCGTCTGCTGAGATTATAGATGGCTCTGACAGCCCTCTTTTGCAGAATAAAGATAGAATCTATATCTGCAGCCCGTCCCCAAAGCAAAATACCGTAAGACATGATACTATGAAAGTAACTAAAATAGACTAGTCTAGCGGTATCCACGTCTGTCAATTGCCTGATTTTTCTGACAGCGTAAGCGGCCGAACTTAGCCGCCCTGCAAGAGATGTTAAGTGAGGACCCCACTGCAGATTTGAGTCAAGCGTAATCCCTAGGAAAACTGTCTTTTCGACGAATTCAAGTACGTCCTTATTCAATAAAACGTTACATTCACTACTTTTAACATTCGGTAAAGCGAATCTTATGCACTTGGTTTTCTTCTCATTTAACACTAAATTATTTGCAGTAAACCAATTATGAACTTTAATCATGGCGTCATTTACGTCGTCATAGTGCTGTGCCCGTCTATTTACTTTAAAAATCAATGAAGTATCATCAGCAAATAACACCATTTGAGGTTGATTTCTCAGTAAATCATTAATATAAACTAGAAATAGGAACGGACCCAATATTGAGCCCTGTGGTACTCCCATTTTTACTTTCAAGCCCGATGAATTTACACCGTTTATTTGAACTTGCTGCAGCCTATCATCTAAATACGATTTTACTAATCTGAGCGCTAGTTTACCGAGTCCGTAGTGCTCAAGCTTTAAAAGCAGTGTTTCGTGATTTACGCAATCAAATGCTTTGGAGAGGTCACAGAAAATGCCAATGGCATCCTGTGACTCCTCCCATGCGTTAAAGATATGCTTAATCAAAGTGATACCGGCATCAGTAGTGCAACGCCCTCTGGTGAACCCATACTGTTGATCATGTAGGATTCTATTGCAATTAAAATGACTGAGCATTTGATTAAGCATTACTTTTTCAAACACTTTGCTGAATACCGGCAAAACCGAAACGGGTCTATAATTATTCGTGTCCTTGCATTCGCCGGATTTGAAAAGTGGTATAACTTTACTGTACTTCATTAAATCTGGGAAAACTCCTTGGTCTATACATAAATTAAATATGTAAGCTAAATAGGGTGCTACTGTCTCAATAATCGATTTACAAACATTAGTAGACATTCCCCACAAATCCTCAGTAACTTTGATCTTTAGTTGTTTAAAAGTTTTTATAATAATCTCAGGGTTTATATGTTTAAATTTGAATTCCGAAGGGCAGGCTAAAACATTCGTTTTTAATAAATCAAAAGCAAGTGAGGGCGAGGAAGCTAAATTTTCTGTAGTTTTAATTGGAATATCAGTAAAGAATTTCGCAAATTCCTGAGCAACATCGATATTAGTACTTATTAGACCACAGGGTGTCTCCAGAGTGTAATCAGTTTTATTTCTTTTGTTTCTATTGGTTTCATCATTGATAATTTTCCAAACAGTCTTAATTTTATTTTCTGCTGATTTTACCTTGTTGCTTATGTATAAAGCTTTAGCTGTCTTGCAAGTATTTTTAAAAGTTTTAGAGTAAGTAGCAACATACTTATTAAAAGTTTCAGTGTTTATATAAGGCTTAAGGCCATATAGCTCAAAAAGTCTTTCCCTACTTTTCCTGATACCTTTAGTTGCCCAGTCACTGAATAAAAACTTAGGGCTAATAGTTCTAGGTATTTTCTTAAAAATATTATTAAACTCTGTTTGCACAACTAAAAAGAATTCTTCATACAAAACATTACCATCACTCATATTAAGGCCCTGAATGTTTAACTTACTCATTAAAGTGCTATTAAATTTAATTAAATTGCCAGATGTTACTGGTCTTGACAGTACCTGAACTTTTTGTATTGGAGCGTTGGATTCAAAAGTAACGGTTTGCCCGCTGTGATCAGACGGGAGATAATTCACTATAGCCTTTTCTAAATAGTCGCAGCAACAAAAAACATTATCAATACATGTAGCAGTAGTCGTAGTTACTCGTGTTGGTTCTAAAAACACATTTGACAAATTAAATGATTTAAAAAGACTTATTAATCTACTGCAATTTGAATTGTTTTCTAAAATATTAACGTTAAAGTCACCGCAAATGATTACTGATTTATTGCCATTTGTAAGTTTAGTCAAAACATCTTCCATTATTGACTCAAAAATTGAGTAGTTTTGATAATTAGGGGGTCTGTAAACGCACACTATTACATGCCTATCTAGCTCAACACAGGACAGTTCAATAGTATGATCAACCGATAGTTCCACTATGTCTTTACGAGACTTAAATTTGATATTATTTTTTATTAAGATTAGTGAACCACCACGCATCATAGTTATCCGGTTGAAACAACTGCCAATAGTATAATTATCATAATTAATTAACATTTCATAATCCTTCAGCCAGTGTTCGGTGAAACAAATAATGTCGAGCTTTGTCTTTTCTAAAAATAACTCAATTTCTAATTGCTTAGAAGAAAAACCTTGAATATTCTGGTGAAATAATTTCATGGAATGTTGCTTTGACCCTTTTTTACAAATTACTAAGTGATTGCTAGAAGATACCTTGTTTTTGATAAATTTAACTATATTGGTACTGGTAACTTCTGTTGTCTTACTGACTAGTTTAAACTATTATTTGTGCTTACCACCTTATTAGTATTATTACTAACTACTATGTGGAGTCAATTACAGATGACTTCGACATATTACTTATGTCTGAGTTAATATTAAAAGCTAATAGCCATGCTATCTGACGCCTAAACTTAATGGGCAGATACACTGTATCTCTAGTCGATTTTAATTTTTCAACAAAACTGTTGGTGTCTAGAAACATAAGCTTGTCACTATAGTGACTAACTAAGAAATGCATATGTTTATTAAGATTAAGTATCTTAATATTTTCCCTATGTGACAGATGCAATGATTTTATGACAATTAACATTTAAAAGTTCAGTGACACTGTTAGTTATATCATCAATACAAATATTTGAGCTATTACCTACACATACAGTAATAATTGTATTAGAGTTATATTCTTTTTTAATTACTGAAGATATTATTTCTTTGTATGAATTCCCAGGCGTACAATAGTTTAATACAGAATGACTCAGATTGTTATTTACTAATTTACCTAACCCTCTCCCTAAACTGTCCGAAAACATAATAGGATAGTAACAAACATTATTCGAAACATTATTGCAAGTGAGTAAACTACTGTCTGCCTGTGCAACAGTAGATGAAGCTTGTACAATATCAGTTGTTACATTTGTTTTGAGCAAACACTCACTGGTACATTCAGATTGGGACAGGTCTTCTGGTACCTCCGATTGGAGAACCTCAAAGATTGGTTCCTTCTGGAAAGTACATTGAGAGGTGCTGAGAGGCAGCGGGTCCACTCTGCCTGCATTGGAGTTACACATATCTACTAACTCATTTGTGGCAAGGATATGTTCTTTTATTTGATTTTGGGAATGCACATACTTCCTATATAAAGAAAGTAGTGACTCTTCAAGTACCTGAATTTCTGACTGTAACCGTTGAGTGTCAACCTTATAAATGTTTGCACTATCTTCTAACTTTATTTGAAAATTGTCTAATTTATTTATTAGAAACACACGTTCTCGCCTTAGTTTTATGTTATTGCAATAGTGTTTCTGTTGTTTCCTAAATTTATTACATTTTTTAATAATTTTGTTCAACTTGACATATTTTTTTATTTTATTGTGACTCATTTTATAATTACTAGTATTTTGTTTCAGTAAAGAATCTTCAGTAAGGTCAATTGTTATTAATGAATTTGGGTTACTATTACTCTTCAACAATTCATTATATAAATGGTTAGTTTCAATAACCCGAGTACATTCTTTTTCCTTCTGTAATTTTGCATACCGCACATTTGCATGAATTAATTCTTCTTCTAGATCCCTAACTTTACTCAAGGCCTCCTCATATAGGTTGCTACAGCTGTTAAAACCATCTGTGACCACCCGCAGTTTATCCCGTTCCTCAACAACATCCAGGTATTGTTGATGAAGGTCTACAAGCTCCCGCTTCAACTTGGTGTTTTTGTCAACAATCTTTTTAACTTCCTCTTCACCTTCCTCTCTCTCCAGTAATAATTGTTGACATTGGATGTTAGACGCCTTTAGTTCTTGTAGGGCCGTTCTCAATTTGAGCTCCAAATCCTGAGCAGTAGCCTTACGGGTCATCACAGGCATGGTTTCAAGATTAGTACTGAAATTAGAATTGAAGAAACGGTGAGAACTAATTGAATAAACAAAATAGGAATGGTAGAAATGAAAGAAAAAGATGGGAAAATTAGTACTTGAGGAGAAGAAACGAGGTAGGCTGTAATCACATTAATTGCAAAGCTAAACTAATTCAAAAATTGTCTTGTGGTTTTATTTATCCCTCTATGTGGGTAGGATCCTAAGATTGAAGTTATAGTTTTATATCAAGACTACAATGCAAATTATGAGAAATACACGTTATTGTTTGTTGTCTACGTATTAGATATATTTCCCTTCAAAGTTCAATAAACAAAGTTTATCCTAAGTTTATTTATTTCGGTCGAACGTTCTTTGATCAAACGATCATTCGGGCAAACGTTCTTTGGGCAATTGTACCGTGACGCACTCAATATCGCCCCTAAGTCATAACTAACTGACCAAACGTGGGTGTATTTTAGGTGCCCGCCTACGCCTAGAGCTCTGCGACCTCTGCCTACCTCTTCAAAGAATGTAGGCGAGATGCTTTGTCTAAAATGATCTGTTCAAACCCGTTATGCCTAGGGCTAGTTTCTGATAACACGTCATCATAATAAACAGGGTAATAATAGTGATAAACTATCATGTCATATTAGTTTGTAGAGTAACTGTGTTTATTTTTAGATTTAAAGGACAATGTCCAAATGAGAGTTTGGTAGTGATATCTGAAATTGTGTTTTAAATTATAATAATAATATTTGTAACTTTAAGTAGAAGTAAAGTTTTTTTTTTAAACATGTATTTTTATAAAAAATATAATATATTTTTGTGTAAGTGGTACCTAATTATATGTAATATCTTTTAAACTACGCAATGGATTTGAATGCTGTGTTCATCAATGGATAGAGTGATTCAAAAGGAAGGTTTATACGTTTATATTTTGATCTACATTGCGCCTCCGTACGAAGCCGGAGTGGGTCGCTTGTATAGATACAATAATAGGTATTAAGTAGATTTTTAACTCAATAAGGTCGGGTTGTTTCAAACAGTCGGTTAAAGTTACATACGGACGGTTAAGTTACTATGACGTGAGATGTTTAACGTACGTTATATGTAACGGGTTGTTTCTGTACATAAAAATCCGTCAGTCAAAGTTATTTAAAAAGAGATTCCATAATATTTTGATGTTTGACGTAGCTGTTTGACAACACAAAATTACGTTGACTGGTCGTTTATGGTAATAGTAACTTTTTGACGTACGATTTTGTGGAACAACCCGTTTTTTTATTTGACGATATACCAGTATATGACTATTACCAGTCAGTAAAGTACAGTTGAAGCAACCCGCCCTAAGTCAACAGTATGGTTATCATCACTGACACGATAACAATTTCGTAGATATACGTCTTAAAGGTACTCGAATTCCAACTTACTTTTCTGTAGATAAGTGCCGGGATCAGCACATCATGGTTATCCTACAATAGTTATCACCTCATGGGTATGGCCAAAGATGAAGAAATTAGATGTTTTGCTCGTTGACAACGTTAATGCCTATTTTTAACAACATACTTTAATGTTAGCAATGCTTTATAAAATCTCTTGTTAAGATTTTTAAACAGTAGTGCTATTCTGTTACAATCTCCCTCAGTGTACACCTACGTGAAGTGAGCTGTCATCAAATCAAATCAGTTTATTGAAAACATGTTGTACAGGGGTTGGAAAAATGGTTTTAGTATCAAACATGCGCCCTGTAAGGGCACTGCAAAATAAATTAAAATAACAAATTAATCACACACACATAATTTCAAACATATCAATAATATTTACAAGAATAATAAAAAAGAAAACCTATAATATTAAACTAAAAACAAACTAACACAATAAGGCATCATAGAATTCGTCCACATCGCCGTCATCTGGAAATGTACCCAAGAGACTTGCGGCATTGCCACGTTGGATGGCAATGCTTAATCTCTGACCAAGGTAAAAACCAGCTCTTGGATCACGGGAAGTGTCAACCAACCTTTTGGACATTTCCTTAAAAAGAAGATGAGCACTCGGACCCCACGACCCGAGGGTTTCAACCCCAAACGGCTCGAAAATAATGTTCACACCAAGGTTACTATACTTTCGCCGTTAATTAACAAATTAATTAATATACATTTAATTTAATTAAAAAATTACTTTACCTTTCAATATATTTTCATAATTATCATGTCAGATTTACACAATTATTATTATTGAAAAATTCTAGATATTATGTCAAATCAAAATTAAATTAATATTATTCAAGAATTCCATTATTTTGTCAAATCAAAATAAAATAAATTTATGTAAATAAATTAAATTATATGTACATACATTTGATTTCAAGTAATGGTGAATGTACTTAATTAAAAAGTGGTGTATAATTATTAAGCATGACCTTAAAAACTCTTGCAAAGTGTAGTAATGTCAATACATTTTCATCATTATAATTATAATTATCATGTCAGATTTACAAAATTATTATTATTGAAGAATTAGAATATTATGTCCAATCAAAATAAAAATGAATGAATTAAAATTAAAAAATTAAAATTAATCTATTTCAGGCCAGTTAATCCCATACACAGCAATAATCATAATAATAATAATAATAACATCATCATAAAAATTTAAATTACTATAAAACTAATATAAATTCAAAATAAAATAAAATTCAATACAATACAATTAAAATTAAAATGCAAATAAAAATATGTAAAATTAATGAAAATAAATTAAATTAATGAATTAATGAAAATTATAATAATAATAACATCATCATAAAAATTTAAATTATTATAAAACTAATATAAATTCAAAATAAAATAAAATTCAATACAATACAATTAAAATTAAAATGCAAATAAAAATATGTAAAATTAATGAAAATAAATTAATGAATGAATGAAAATAAATTAATGAATTAATGAAAATAAATTAAATTAAAAATAGACCTACATTTGTCTTCAAGTTATGGCGAACTGTTTGTTTATGTATTTCCGTCAAAAAAATCTTGCAAAGTGTAGTAGCACTTTTGGTTCAAATAAGTGAACAATTTTGCTTTAAATAAATTGTTTCTTTTACTGTCATCCGTCCATCTGCTTTGTTAATCGTCCCTAACATCAGGACGAATTTTCTAATGAACTGAACTTGTATCTTATAATGAACTAACTGATGTTCGCGACTTCGCCCGCATGAATTTCGGTTCTATGTGGGTTTTCTTTTTTTGCACGGATCCCTAATTATTTTCCTACAATAAAGGTTATTCCTGATAATATCAGCTATCTGCCAGTGAAAGTTCGGTCAAAATCGGGCCAGCCGTTTCGGAGATTATCTGGAACAAACAGACAGACAGTGTAATTTTATTTGTTTGTATTGATTGTATAGATGGAGTTTATATTCACAGAGAGGGTATTTTTACCGACCTGGGCCTCAAGTCTGCTATTACAATAGTGTCAGAATGGTCTACCATTGGTTTCATAATTGTTGATTTTGACAAGTTTGGTAATCTACTAATATAAAGGCGTCATTAAGACTTTCCAATGGTCAACCACTGACACGCCATTGAAAGAAATGATATAGAATGGTAATCTCGTACAAAATGACCAATGAATTACTGAATTAATCGGTAATCTGCTAAAATTTTGACAGTTCCTTTGTTCAGTGACCTACCATTAGAACGTCATTGTGTAGTCATTGCTTTTAATTCGACCGACCAATGATCGACCATTATGAATTTAGCAGATTACGAACTTTTAGCAAAATGACAATGGGATCGGGTTGAAATGACGAAATTATAAAAGACTTGGCCCCCAGCTGGAGTAGGCATTAAACTGTCGAAACGTAGTGTCACTTCTATATGTATAGTAATTTTATTATTTTTTAGCGCCGTCTAGTTATCAAACTTACATAATATTGTTTATAACATAAGTATTAAAGTATTTACTGGCGTTAGTTACTCTGATATCAGCCGTCGACTGAGCAATATGTAAGTTGTATATTGTTTATAATACTTTTTTATTATGTAACGGGAAATAACCTTGTTTACGGTGATAAATTTGCTTTAAGCCTATTATAATTTATCATTTTTATCGTCATAGAAAAATCTATTATAGATTGTAGCTCGATTTGATTAGAGAACGCTACGTCTTTTATATTATGTGTCCGTTGGTACTCTAATAAATTGATCCATCAGTATTACCTACCCCGCCCCTTATTCGCAAGTGTCAACAGAAATTCCATACGGTGGAAAGAAAATCGTGGCTGAAACTTTTACCAGTATAAATGATCGGTGTTATAAAAAGACTGTTTATTTTTAACCGACGTCAAAAAGGAGGAGGTTATCAATTCGAATGTTTATATATATATTTTTTTATATGTTCGGGCATAACTGTCATTATATAGACGGATTTGCAAAATTATTTTTGTTTGAAAGGGGTTTATTCCGAAATGGTCCCATATAAATTTTATCAAAATTGATCCAGCCCTTTTTGAGAAAATCAACAAATTCCCAAAAAAATTACATAGACGACGTTTTAGTTTCTTCAATCTTTGGAGGACTTACAATCTCTTTTAAGTGTGTCGCCGTTTCTTAATGGATTTGGATGTTAAGGCAACACTAAAAAGCGAAAAAAAAAAAAAAAAGAAAACCGCCTTCAGAAACTAAAAAGTGATAAATAACTTTAGCACAGAACACACATTACTTTACTTTCGGAAGTTGGTGGCGGTGGCTTTGAGTTTGTTGCACAGCACTTTTGAATCGTTAAAGAGTCGGTTAGTGAATTAGAAAGTTGAAGCTAGCTGCTGGTTTTAGAAAAGTAGATAAGATCTCTATGGAGAAGAACGAGCAAGAAACTCCACGGACACTCTTTTTAATCAATTTATTTTTTACTTATTTATTTATTGATAAGGCACTCCAACGACTTACTCACTAAAACATACACAAACAAAAGTCACATACAGTTTCAGGTATAGTGAATTCGTCACTTACAGAAGTGCACAGCACTATCTGGGAGAAAAGAATAAGTTTACAAGTGATATAAATTGTAAACGGGTTAAAAAATAAAAAAATAAAAAATAAAATAATCTTTATTTCGGATTAGCAACATCCATATGGGTTAGTACACAAGGATAACTTATAACTATGTTAGTAAACTAATCTATTTAGTGACTAGGCTGTTGTTCGAAAAGCATCTTCGAACAACATCACCTAATAAAGGAGACTCGTATCTGCCCGCTATAGTCTTTAGGATGGAGTTGGAGCTGCGCCGCGTTAAAAGTACAAAAAAATAAAAAAACAAAGTTATAACGAGCCATGGCCCATGTTCAAAATACAACTGGGAATTTAGAAATTCAGAATATTGAATTGAATATCATATAATATCTTTTTGTACTCCCGTTGTTTATGTAATTTAACTAAGTCCGCGCGCGTGAATTTTGTTTATCTATGGGGTTTACATTCATTTTTACCAGCTTTTAATTAGCTTCACCTGTATGTTTGTATGTTTGTTTGTAACCGACTTTTTTGGGCGCGATTTTGACCCACTTTAAGCGGCCAGATTTCGTTGAAACTTTGTAGATTTATCGAGGACCGATGACAATACACTAATTTGATAAAATTATTAAAAAAAAAAAAAACAAGTCGTTAAAAATTAGTTGCCGAAAAAACAGCTATTATATACTAGGAAGGTACTGCACAAGCGCCCCTGGTAGAATAAATGTACATAATATTTATAGATATAGATATAACCAAACTAAAAAGTAAAAAATAAATAATAGTTAAAAAAAACTAAAAACACGTTTTTTATAGAAAACCAAACTAAAAAATAGAAAATAAATTTTAATAAATTATTTAGTTTGGTTTTCTATAAAAAGCGTGTTATTAGTTTTTTTAAACTATTATTAGCACAGAGCAAATTATTTCAGTAAAAAACTGTTATTTTACCATTACAAAGAATTTTACTTACCTATTTGTATAGAGACGGATAATATATAGGTATTATATCGTTTGACAGTCAATAATATATCAAGTTTCAATATTATTTGCAAGCATTTTAAAGATAAACTTATAAATATGTTATTATTACAATCCGGGATAGTTCAAAGGTTAATACTATCAGTTCAAAATAACAAATACCTACGCACATACTTATCAAACACGTATTTTATTAAATAATTCTTACTTTGATAAACCGCGTTATAATGATTACTACTATGCGGGTTATCAAATATCAGGGGGAGTTTTTTAGTAACTCAGGAACTTTTACATTTAAATGTCATTAAGAATATGTCAAAAGCTATTTACCTACCTAAATTTTTGAAAAGATTTGACATTCGTTGTCGCCACGGAATACAAGAAAGTAGTGTAAGTGAAATCTTAATTTATTTTGTATGAACTCTTAATATAACAATAAATGCGGTACAATCGAGATCGGACATTGTGTCAAAATTAAACTCCTACGCAGTACCAACGCGGGATGGATTTTGATAAAATTCTTCTGAAAATGTCGCATTTATTACCCGACTACGGCAAAGCCAAAGGAGTGTTATGATTTTGACAGGCTATGTATGTATGTATGTATGTTCATCTGTTCGCTCATAGCTCCTAAACCACTTATCAGAACTGAACAAATGAGGTGTCGTTAGAAGCGTCTTGATTGTCCGCTGGTTATAGGCTATATGACGTGTCACCGAATCCAATGTGGCGCCCTCTGGCGGACAAAAAAACTAAGATTTAAAAAAAAAATGAAGACAAGCATACCGTGTTTGGTATCATTGGAAAGGGGTTCACTAGTACTATTCAAATATATAATATTTAGTTGTGACTTGTCACAAATTATCTAAAAAAAGGAAAGATTACCAAATAAATTAAGATACGCATACCGTGTTTATTAACATTAGAAAGGGGTTCACTAGTACCTTTTAAATATATATTATTTAGCTGTGACTCCAAAATGGTTTAAATAAAAGTACGAAACAAGAAAATGTTTCACACAGAAATCAAGACATAGGTACAAAATGGTCAAGGTAAGCCGTGGTTGCATGCCATTATAATACATGTTCATCGCACTCTTATGGGATACAGGCATGCAACCACGGCTTACCTTGACCATTTTGTACCTATGTCTTGATTTCTGTGTGAAATATTTTCTTGTTTCGTACTTTTTAGATCACTTTTTGTTGTAGTCGGGTTTTAGTTTTTAGACTCATTTTTTTTTATATTCCATTTTGGTCTACTGTCACATTTTTTTTTTTTTTGCCATACAGAAAAAAAAAATGTGACAGATAAGTAGACCAAAATGGAATATAATAAATGCGACATTTTTTCTTTTGAAGTAGTTACTACGATACTTACCTAAAAAAATAAACTTAAATTATTTTTATTTTTTTCTCTACAAGAAACATGGTGCATAGTCCTTTTAAAGTTAACTGATTAAAAATAACCCTTTAAACTATTTACTTAAGTACTTTTAATAGTTAACTTTATGCTTTCTTTTTTATTATAATATTATTGTAACATACTATTCTTAAATATATTAATCATCTTTTAAAATCCATAATGTAAGTAGGTATTCACCAAATCCACTTTAAATGAAATATTGTTATTCGTTATCCATTTTGTCTGTAGTACAGTACGGTCAACGTATCTTACGTATCTTGGCGCGTCTGAAGTTAGCCGATTAGCTGCGCAGTAGACAATTTCGTTCCTAAAAGTTCTATTGCGCAGCCAAAAAGCTAACTTCAGACGCGCCAAGTTACGTTGACCGTATTGTAAACACTTAAGCAGAGCTCACGCATTATTAAATGGCACTCTTTATCTAATACGGGTGTAGGTCACAGTACCAATTAATTGATTTAAGTACCTTTTATGATGAACTGTCAAAAAAAGCACCATTCCCCAAATATTTTGTCTGACAATTATACTGCTGTGACAAAACTTACGTAGCAAGCATGAAGATATAGGTAGCAAGTCAATAGACATAAAATTTACTAAAAAAAAAAATAGGCCGCGAATGACGCTAGGTCAGTCGACGACGTCAGGGGCACCCCGAGGTTGGTTTGGTAAGGTTCCTCTAAACCCTGCAGACAGAAATAGGAGCCACATTATTGCCCGTATATGTACAATTTTGGCCATTTTGAGATTTTGTTATTATAAGATGCTCATTTATTGCAAATCGGCTATTTTGCGTTTCTTATATTATGCGGTTATTCCATAGATTTCAAATTTCAATGCATCTAAAATCTAAGTTGTATCTCGAAATTATTAGTGGCTTGCTTACCGCCCATTAACGTTAAAATAAATACCTAAACGAATTAGAAAATAAACAAATTGATGTTTAGATAACCCTAGGTGTCCCTGGAATAATAATATGTGGGGACACTTCACACATCTGACCCCAAACTAGGGAGACCCTGTACTATGAATGTCAGACAGCTGATATACATACACAAATACATTTAAATACATACATATATAGATAAACAAGACCCAAACACAAGGCAAACACAAGTGCTCCTCACAAAATATTTACTCTGGGCGGGAATCGAACCCGCAACACGTTGCGCAGCAGTCAATCGCTCAGCCTCTGCGTCAACCGTAAAATAAACATATATATTATAATTATTACATATTTTCTTGTGATAAGATAGAGTTCAAGTTCACTCTATCGGTCGTTAACTAGTATCATTCGTTCATTGGTTCAGTGGCAGCTGTGGTGGCAGTATGGTTTGTTAGCAGACGCACGTCTTGTTTGATAATTTTGTCAGGTAAGTTAAGCTATGCTATCTTTAGTAAAATTGCACTTTTAATGCCGTTTTGAATAATACATTAAATAGCATTTGATTCACGTCCGATTTTTTTTTCAAAATATAGAATGAGCAAAAATTTGTGCTGTCGGAAGTGTAGGAATTACTAATATAAATTAAAAATATTATTACTATTTGAATTTTGAACAATACAATCTACTTATGACGTAATTATTGGTTCTCTTGGGTTTTAATTCAGGTTACTTCTATAAATTTGATTTTTTTTTAATCTATTCTAAGTATTTCATATTTCCACGGATAATTAAAATACTAACGTATTTCTAAAGTCTTGGATGTAGTACAAACGTACATTGGACTCTTATAATGTTCGACATCGACACACATTTGGCATAATTGAATTAATTTGCCGTAATCAATTTAAATATTGTTAGCACTCTAGAGAGGTAAAGTTTGTTTGTTTCTAAGCGGTATTCTCAGGAATTACTGTTCTGATTACAAAATTCTTTCTATGATAAAAACTTTCACTACTTATTATGGTAGGTATATGTAGGTACCTATCAGTCAGTTACAGCATCTCTTAACACCTTTGCATAAATGGTTGAGATTTTTTAGAAAACAGATTGGTAGAATTTTATTATTCTTTTATATTTAATTTACTTTACTCAAATGGTAGAAAAATATATAAAATTATTATAAAATTCTATCGATTCGTATTTTAAATAATCTCGACCACATGCAAAGGTGAGTGCAGTCAGCTAATTGCTAAGCTTTTGCGCATGTGTCGATTATCGTCACGTTATCGCGAATGCAGACGAAGTCATCGTCATGAAAACGTACAAACAGACAGAGTTACTTTCGCATTTATAATATTAGTAAGCATGTACTGACTTACACGCGGACGCAGTTGTGGGCAACAGCTAGTTAAAATATTCGCCTTGTTTGTATAATACAAAACGTGCCCTATACGTATTGAAATAAAGTCTATTTTGTATTATCCAAATAAGGCCAATATCTACACAAATACGCCAAGTGAAGTGCCAGCATTAGGCAATAAGTGCGATATCTATGCCAAATTGAGATATTTTTAAATGTTGTATTTTCAATTACGTAAGTAGGTACTTATACCTACTTAAAGAGGTGTGTTTGTAGTTCTTGTTCAAGGTCATGGATAAGGAAAACTTGATAGTCTTGTTCAAACTAGTTTCGTAACAACATTTGCTATGTCCGTAATGCTGGGGCTACATTAGCGGGTTACGGCGAATGTGTGGCCGGGTAGATCATCGCAAAGCAACGCGTAGTTTTCGGGCGAAGACGATGTACTATCGAGGCTCTGTAGGTAAATTAAAAAAAAAAAAATTGTTTATTTGCACCTTCAAGTTAACAACATAAAAACAAGTACAGTTTACAATAAAATTAAGCCGAAAGGTAGTAAAAAGTTTTTATTAAGTGTTACAGCTGACACGTAAGCTGAGATAAATTAATATCTTGTATATAGGGTGACTGGTAATTAGTGTACGATACTTAAACACGTGATTGTGTTCATGATAACAAACAACTTTCCTGAAGAAAAAATGTTTTTTGTACTGGTTCACTTCTATCACAATAACACAACAGCCGTATGAAATTCACGCGCGCGCACGCCTGTGACCTAAAGTGAACCAGTACAAAAAACATTTTTTCTTTGGGAAAGTTGCTTGTTATCATGAACACAATCACGTGTTTAAGTATCGTACACTAATTACCAGTCGCCCTATATAGGTATCAGCGCCCACCCTCATAAACAATAGCAATGATCAGAGTACCTATCATTCATTATCCTCATCATCATTATTATTATTTGAGATGCATTTAAAATGAGCAAGAACATTATCATCATGTTATTAAAAAGGTAATATATAAATTGGCGCGCATCAAAGGGACTTGTCGCGACAATATTCGCTTGGGTATGATTGTCCCGCTGCTAGGCAAAGGCCTCTTCTCATACAGAGAAGGCACGAGCATTGATAACCACGTGCGCTCAAGGCGGATTGACGATTTCAGACTTATATCAATTATAAATCGAGGTTTCCTCACGATGTTTTCCTTCACCGATGTGAATGATAATAATAATAAAACCATTTACTTTCAGGTTACAAAGACCCATAGAAGTATACATTAAACAAAAGAACAATAGGGTATTACACCCATTTTTGAAAAGTGTCTCAATGACATTCTGTAGTGCTAATATGCCACCAACAAAAACTCAATTTTTTTATTCAATCGATAAGTGCCTTATAAGAGCATCTAAATTTTAAATTTTCAAATTTCGCGCGTAGTTTGACGAAAACGCCTCTTACTGGACGCCATATTGCTCAGCGTAAATGACGTCAGTTCGTTTTGTATCAAATGAGCTCATATTAAATATGATAATTATATACCTATCATTTAAAAATAATTAAAAGCATATTTTGTAATAGGTGTAATAACGAAAAAATTACGTTGGTTACGAAAATAATAAAAGTACAAAGCGTATATTACGCCAATCGGTTGACTGACAGTTGTCAATTTTTTGTTTACACAGCCGTACGGCGTAATAACATGGCCGCTACTATTTCACGGTGTTTTATAACAGATTAAAAATACTGAAAACTTTGAATTGAATTAAATAATTTGTTTTGTTATTTTATGGACTAAAACATACATTTTCCGACTTCTTTATGCCTAAACTGTCTTAATAATATATTTATAGATTTTTTCTTGTATAGAGTAAAATACCCTATTGTGTTAGTAAATAAAACTTAAAAATATGTTATCACTTCCTTGCACTAAGATGCAATGATGTCAAAGATAATTTTAGAAAGTACTTACCTACATATGATTTGAAAAAGTAAATTTGGTACTTGCCCGGTTTCGAACCTACAACCTCATGCCCTTTAACCATTAGGCCAACTCGACATTTAAAAAAAAAAAAAAAATAATTTATTTCGTTACAGTTAACAAAAAAATATGGAGGCAGTAGTATTCGACGGTAGCAAGCTTTCCCTGAGCTTCCAGAAGGATTATCCCTTGCCGAAGCTCATCAATGACGATGACGTCATTGTGAAAGTACACTACTCCGGTATCTGCGGTACGGATCTGCATATTATTCAGGTACTTAAAAGTTCGGGGGCAATTTCGACTGGTCTGTGGGGGTAAATGTAACTATGGTATGTTTACTGAAATAGGTACCTACCCGTTATTGTATGGTATGTAGTTCTTATTATAGTAATTACCCTGTAGTCGAAATGGCCCCTTCACCCGACGTTATGCCAACATTATTTATCCTACAATCCTTATTCTAATATAAAAAAAACACTCGGGCTCCTAAATCCAGTTACTTTCCTTGATTTTATTTTGTCCAAAGATTTCTAACTTAAATTATAGCATATCAAAAAAAATAAGTGAGTACTTAAGGTACTCACGAGAATTGATGTGTAAACATGCGAGCTTGTATCAGTACCAGTCTCACGCACACATAAACAACAAGTCTTACGATGACGTAATCTGACGCTTACGCTTCTGACGCTTGTAATTTGGGCTACGCCCATAATGCCACCACAATACCACAATATTCACTGTTTCCTTTTCAATTGTTTGTTTGTAAACGAAAATGCGTGAGTTAAATGTATCTACGCTACATCAATTGTGGTTCTTTCCAGGGTGAGTTCCCTGCTATCAAATCCCGTCCCATTCCCCTCGGGCACGAGTCATCGGGAGTCATCCACGAGGCTGGCACGAAGTCCATCTTCAAAGTTGGACAGAAAGTGGTCATTGACCCTAACCAGTAAGTACTTAAAAATATACTACTAATAAAACTCCGTTGGGTCATTTCCCTGAAGAAAGTTAGCAATTTGGTCAAATCCCTAAAGTGGTTTAGTGAAATGGTGAAATAATCAAGTTAGGACTTGCATAGCTCTATCATAGTTGACGACACGGTTGGCGCAGTGGCTGAGCGATCGACTGCTGCGCAGCGTGTTGCGAGTTCGATTCCCGCCCAGGGTAAACATTTGTGTGATGAGCATTTGTGTTTGCCTTGTGTCTGGGTGTTGTTTATCTGTATATGTATGTATTGACAGCTGATATACATACAAAAATGTATGTGTGTATATCAGCTGTCTGACACCCATAGTACAGGGTCTCCCTAATTTGGGGTCAGATGGCCGTGTGTGAAAATGTCCCCACATATTTATTTATTTATTTATAGTACAATGTGGGTCAACTCGGCCGTCTTGGGGGGCAAAGCGAAGGTGCGGCATCGCTACGTGAAGTAGCGCAGCATGCCTAACTGTACCATTTCCCTGTGACACAGACACTATTAACCAAGACTTCCAAGATACGACTTCTCTAAAAAAACTTTTTATTTCGGCCCTGTAGGTCGATTCTGTAAAATTCAAACAACAACACGCATCTCACATCGCTATTCACTCTCACTTCGCATAAGGTTAAAAATTACCTTGATATATTTGACACTTTGAATCGGGTTTGAGTGCGAAGTGAGCGTCGAAGTGACACAGGGAAACAGAATGCCACTTCACGTCATCTAAAGCCCGTCACATACGTAGCTATAATATATAGTATAGCTAGCCACCACACCACACACGGTAGCTATAATATAATAATATATTTTTCGCCCTTATTACGTCTGCGATCGTTGTTTGTTTCTCATTTTTGAAATATATATTAATTTGCCTTGGTTATGGCTACGTCTGACGTATATTAATGTATATTATAGCTACGTCTGACGTATATTAATATATATTATAGCTACGTCTGTGACGGGCTTTATACTTTATCTGTCAAAATCTCCCTGTCAATTTAGTTTAACTCGCTGACACGCTCGCAAGGGTGGCGCTAGTGTAAATTCGAATTATCAACCGAGTTTTAAGAATGCCTATCAAGAAACTCACAGTGGATTCAGATTCGAAGTTTAGAATGAGGTCTTACAGAATCACACCCCTGACAACATGATTCATTTTGAATTAACTGTACAATATGGCAATTTGTGTAATTTCCATCTTTGACAGGATCATTTCCTTAACTTATCTATTTTAACCCAGTTTAGTAATGTATGTAGGTACTTATGTATAATATTTAGACACTAAAAAAAAACAAAAAAATGGCATCAAAGAATTCCTTCGCATCGCCAACCATGTGTCAAAGAGACAGTCGGCAATGGCCACGTACGATAACAATGCTTAGCATAATTATAGCAAAACATTTTTCGTTGCTTCGAAATCTATTAATGGTAAATCAGCATAAATGACTCGACCCATCTCATTTCAACCTTACTCACATCTGCGATTCCTGTTTTGGAGCGTATTGTGGTATTGCGTATTCGGTCACTGAGCTTAATAGGTACCCAATAAGCTACGTTGACGCTCCATTGGCCTTTGGCAAACCTCGAGTGTTGGACTTTTGACACTGCATCTTACCATTTTTTATTTTTCCAGGTCATGTAACCTCTGCGACTTCTGCCGCAAGGCCAGTTACCAGTACTGCCGATCAGCTGGCATTAACAGCACCATCGGCATCTGGAAGGATGGTGGTTGGGCGCAGTATGTGAGGGTACCACAGAACCAGGTGTTCGCTTTGCCTGATGGGATAACTACTGAACAAGGTAAAAGTTTAATAAAATCAGTTTTTAAAACAGATATGCTAGATCCATCAAAGCCTTTTATAGTGTTACATTTCACAAAAGATTCATACATCGCTATAAACTAAACTATGATGATACTTATCTATAATGAGTCGGACCCAGGAGTTGCTAAAATACTTTGAAATAATCCTGCATCTTATTTTTTAAGTTGGAATTGACTAAAAAAAACCTCTTATCATTTATGGCAGACTTCATGTCTTAGGCCGTTCAGGGGCAAGATGTCCAATTATCAAAATGTCCAATGGTATCAAAATGTCCAAATCCCAAAATGTCAAAATGTCAAAATGTATAATTGTCAAAAATCCAGTTCTCAAAATGTCCAGCTCCCAAAATGTCCAATCCTTGAGAATGTATCAAATTGGTCGAATAACTCATCAAAGCGCTTTTTCAATACTTATGACAAACAACAAATACATGTCGGATTGTCAGGATTTAGTCCATTAGATTCAGTCATCATGTGGGCAGAATATGGGTTTCGTGCAATGCAAACACACTGGATATAGGGTACAATACACTGCGTTTATTAAAACCACTATTTCTCAACTCAATTTAAATAAACACTGACTCCAATTTATAATTGACATCGTAACACTTAAACACAACGAATCGAGTACAGTTCCGGGATATCTTAGCTCCGATGCGATCAGAGACTGAACTCTGAATGTCCTGCTCGCTGTGGGCTGTAAACATCAGGACTCTGTAGAAGCGCGCCAAAATGGTGGTGGTAAATCACGTGTTGTCGCTAATGGCACACTTGCGATTCGTTTCAAGTCTGTACTGACCGGATGCGACATACAAAATACTGAAAGAGTCAAAATAAGTTTTACTAGCTTTTGCCTGCGACTTCGTCCGCGTGAATGTCGGTTATAGCGGATGCAGACGAAGTCGTGGATTAAAGAGTAGCCTATGTCCTTCCCCAGAGTTCAAGCTATCTTCATCCTAAATTTCATTAAAATCGGTTCAGCCGTTTCATTGTGAAAGCCTAACAGACAGAGTTACTTTCGCATTTTTAATATTAGTATGGATATGGAAGTATGGATGATTGCTGGTAGATAACAAATAGTAACTGTATACATAGTGGACTAACACAACCTACTTGAATGCTAAATGACAATGCCAGATCCTGCCCCACCCATGTACAGAAAAGTAAATTAATGAAAATAATTGTAATTAATATAGAACTTTTTTATAGTAAATTGTTTTACTTTAGAACTTGCGGATTACGAAATACCTACCCACGAAATACAAACTCATTTTACCTAAAATACAATTTAACCTATATTCAATGTCATTATTGTTTTTAGATTTAAACGGAAACCGCAAGTTCTACAGCTACTAAGACTAATGTTTAGTTTTCAGTAATAAATAAACAGTAAGATGCTACATATTGCACATGACTTTATTGAGTGGGGCAAAGTTCTATTGACTGCTAATTAATTGATACGACTTTTGACATTGAATTTCGAATTTTCGATTTATTCTGTAGCAGTAATGTGAAGCCAAAAGGCTAAATATATTTTTTTATGGTTGGCCTCATGTGTACATAACTGTCAGCCCTCAGTTGCCCCTGGTTGTTCCTGATATAGGTCAACCTTTCCGTCTCTGTTTTAGCGTCTATAAAATTTTTCATCCCCTATTTCACCCTCTTCTGGGATGATTTTTCAAAAACGCTGATACATGTAATGTTCCTGATAAAGTTCAACCTTTTCGTCTCTGTTTTAGCGTCTATACAAATTTTTCGTCCCCTATTTCACCTTCTTCTGGGGTGATTTTTCAGTATGTTCCTGATATAGGTCAACCTTTCCGTCTCTGTTTTAGCGTCTATACAAATTTTTCATCCCCTATTTCACCCTCTTCTGGGATTATTTTGCAAAAACGCTGATACATGTAATGTTCCTGATAATGTTAAACCTTTCTGTCTCTGTTTTAGCGTCTATACAAATTTTTCATCCCCAATTTACCCTCTTCTGGGAAGATTTTTTAAAATCGCTGATACATGTAATGTTCCTGATATAGGTCAACCTCTCCGTCCCTGTTTTAGTGTCTATAAAAAATTTTCATCCCCTATTTTACCCTCTTCTGGGATGATTTTTCAAAAACGCTGATACACGAAATTATTAATTACCAACCAAAAGGCTATATACAAATTTTCATAGTTTGAACTACAAAACTAACGGGTTTCCTGTTTATACATTCATCCCCTATTTTACGCCCTCAGGGACTGATTTCCCAAAAACACTGAAACACGTATTTTATTTTTTTTCCAGAATGATAAACACAAATGTTCATGGTTTAAACTACAAAAATGACGATTTTCCATACAAACTTTCATCCCCTATTTAACTCCCTTAGGGGTTGAATTTCGAAAAATCCATCCTTATTCCTTGTCTACATTATAAAGGGAAACTCTGTGCAAAATTTCAGCTTTCTAGGTCCAAGGGTTTGGGCTGGGCGTTGATGAGTCAGTCAGTCAGTCAGTCAGTCAGTCAGACAGTCAGTCAGTCAGGACTTTTCTATTTATTATTTATATAGATTAAGTAGGTACGTTTCTAGTTTAAAAAAAAATTTGAAAGTTTTTTTTCTCAATAATCTTAATATTATTATTTACTTTAGAAAAAATTTTTTTTTTTGAGATTGATCTTGTTTAAAAAGTGAAAAACGTACCTAATGTATTATATTATATTATTATCACATAAATCATTAAAAAAATATGTTGATTGTTAGCATATTAATAAAAAAATGCTTGTAGATTCTAAAAAAAAATGTTGATTATAGTACATTTTTTTTTTATTTTCATTATGATAAATATAGTGATTTCGGGTATATTGTGGTCTTCTCTGGTCTTAATTTGTTACATAAAATAAAACATATTTTGATTCTTTCAGTATTTTGTATTTATTGTTTGTCATAAGTATTGAAAAAGCGCTATGATGAGTTATTCAACAAATTTGATAGGTACATTCTCAAGGTTTGGACTTTTTGGGAGCTGGACATTTTGAGAACTGGACTTTTTGACAATTTGACATTTTGGGGAGTTGGACATTTTGACACCATTGGACATTTTGAGAATTGGACATCTTGCCCCTGAACGATATTATTAACTTATATTAGTAGTAGTCGCCTCTGCGGCGTAGGCCTCTCCTAAGCCTTTCCACACATCTCTTTGCCGCGCTTCTCGCATCCATAAGGTTCTCGCAACCTTTCGTTGAAGATGTCTCTCCACCTTTTATTTGGTGTCCCCTTTTCTCTTTTCCTGTCTCTTGGAATCCATTCCGTTAAACGTTTCGCCCATTTGTCATTGTTCATCCTACATATATTATGTGTCCTGCCCGCTGCCCAATGCCACTTGAGTAGTCTTGTTCTTTTCCTTAGGTCTATTATTTTTGTATCCATTCTGATGTTAGTAGGTATTTTTAACCTTATCTGATATTTTGAGACCAAGCATGCTTCCAAGTGGTTGGGAATAATATAGTATGGTGAAAAAATGGGTTAATTAGTAATTAATCATATTGTCTTGTTTTCAGCTGGCCTCTGTGAACCTTACTCGTGTGTGTCCCACGGCTTTGACCGCGCTGCCCCCCTCAAAGTAGGAGAGAAGATCCTCATTCTTGGCGCTGGTATCATTGGTAAGTTGTTCGTATACCTATACCTACCTATAGCATTTTAGAAGTGAAGTGCTAATGGCGTCGAAGGACCGAACTGAAGCCCTCACTTCATAACACTGTCACACAATTATTCGAATGAATACAGATTCAAAATGGCACTCAGTGTGTTGCTACATTCATGAACTAATATTAAAACGGCGATTGATCGACCTAAAGCAACGCACAAATCTAATGTACAGTCACCAAAAGAGATAGGTCTTCGGAAATAGTTGAAGTTTACGTAGAAACCGGTAGATGTTATTGATTCAAAATTAATTTATTAAATGAACTGTGTATTCTCTATTAATTTTATTTTATTTCATTCAAACACATCCATCGGTTTCTAAGTTCCTGAAGAGTAAAGAGGGAAGATATAACAATCTACTTTGTTAGGTGATATTGTTCAAAGATGCATTTCGAACAACAGCCTAGGTAGTCACTAAATAGATTATAAGTTTAATAATATAGGAATAAGTTATCCTTTTGTTTACTATCCCTCTAACTAAGTATTCTGACATTTTCAGCCATGCTAAAATGACGTCTGTGATTTTGAACCTTTATGAACATAATAGCACAATATTGAATATTGATGATTGTATTAAACTCCAGGTAACCTGTGGATTACTACTCTGCATCATCATGGACACAGGGAGGTCACTGTCTCGGAGATGAACCTGACGAGGCTGGACATTGTCAAGAGATTGGGTAAGATTTAACCATAATTGTATAAGGGCGGGTTGTTTCAAACAGTCGGCTAACGTTACATACGGACGGTTAAAAATTACTATAACGTGCGATGTTCATGACATAAAAATCCTCAAAATTTAATTCCATAATATTTTGATGTTTGAAGTAGCTTTTTGACAACACAAAATTACGATGACTGGTCGGTTATGGTAATAGTAACTTTTTGACGTATGATTTTGTGAAACAACCAATTTTTTTGATTTGACGGTAGTTAGCGCCATTTTTGACTATTACCGGTCAGTAATGGTTAGTTGAAGCAACCCGCCCTTTATTTTTCTGACACTTTCAAATCTTTAATAAAATGTCACTGTCGAAAGTGTTGCCATCTTCGGTTCAGTGCTACCACATAAAAACTTAAATTACCCCAGAAGTTATGGAACATGTTACCGATCACCACACAGGAGTAGGTGACCAGGCTCCTGTGTTGGTGAATACTACTGGTAACAGCAGTAACAAAAAACTTGTACTACAAGCTTTCCATCCAAGGTTGTTCCTATCAAGACCAACATCTTCCTCGGTTGGAAATAATCCAACAGTCAAACCATCCAAAGAAAATATTGATGTGGAGCCCTTTTATTCTAGGGCGAAAGACAATGTACCAGAACCGCCATCCTGGCAAAGGGTACCATCAAAAGGGAATTCCAAAAAAAGGCAAATGTCAAGCAGCCCTTCTCCTGATGCAGTTAAAACAGCCAATAGATTCAGGGGCCTGTCAATTGATCTGACCCAAAATGATCCCGATGATCCAGTCAAAAAAGCTAGCGAAACCTCCACCGATTATCTTTTACGGGATAGAAGATGTCAGCAAATTGACTGAACTTCTAAAAACTGTTGCTGAAAGAAGACAATTCACTTACAAGGTTGTGAATTGAAACCAGCTAAGAAGTATGGTGTGGACATTGACACCTACAAAAAGCTTCTTGTGAGAGAGAATGGACTCATTGGGCATACTTTTTACAGAAAGGATATGAGATGCTTTAGAGTAGTTATTCGCAACTTTCAACCATCTACGCCCACTAGCATTATTAGGGAAGAAAATGAAGCCATAGGAAATACAGTTACTGGAGAAATTATCAATGCTAAGTACGCCCCTGAGAAATAACCAACCTCTACATTCTTTGTAAATCTGGCTCCTGGGTCAAACAACAAAGCGGTAAAGGACTTGAAATATATATACTACCAATCTATCGGTTTAGATGATCCAAGACAAAGAAAATCGATAGTACAATGTCAGAGGTGCCAACAATATGGCCACTCAAAGAACTGCTGTATGCGCCCTTATCGCTGCATTAAATGTGGGTACCTAGTCGCACAAGACGTCTGAATGCCAGAAGCTTGATCGTCAAACACCTGCTCTGTGTGTTGTGCAGTATATAAAGAAATAGTAGCACGAAGAACAAAAAAGACCGCAATTCCATCTGTCGAGTCTCGCCAACAAGCACCAAATAAGAATGTTGCTCAGCAAGTCGACGAAGCTGACAAAACCATCCCTGGTACCAAGTTCGCAACTTATGCAGAGTCATTACGACATAATACTCCCAACCCTGCGCACACAAGTATGACACTCGAACAATTACTAACAATCTGAGAAGTGACTTTATCTTACACCAAATGAGTACTTTAATGAGCCTCATAACTAAACTCGTCGACAGACTGACAAAATTATTGCCTTAAGAATAAGAACTTTCATCATAAATGGGCTAACCCCAAATAAAAATGAAGTTGAGCTTTTAATGACAGACCATAAGCTAGACATTCTTCTGATTTCTGAAGCACATTGCACCTCAGCTACTAATGTTAAATTACCAGACCACCAATGCTACCTGACAAATCATCCTGATGGGACGGCCTATGCTGGAACGGCAGAGATAGTGAAAAAGTCGATCAAACATCACCTAATGCCCGAATATAAAACCGACCAAATTAAAAATAAGCGTGGAAGACGAAAATGGATGTCTGAATGTGTCGGCTGTTTACTGCCCCCCGAAACATACAATTAGCGACAACATGTTTTCACACTTCTTTATGTCACTTGTTTTGTAGCAGAAGGCGATTGAAATGCTAAGCATACATCTTGGGGTTCGAGGCTAATTACCACTCGAGGTAGACACCTTAAACAGCATTCAAGAAATCAACTTGTCTGCAATTTCTACTGCTGAACCTACATACTGGCCGAGTGACTCACAAAAAACCCCAGATCTGCTGGATTTTTTCATAAGCAAAGGTTTGTCTAAGGACTATCTTAAGCCAGAATCATGTTAATATACATCATCTGATCATACACCGGTATTATTAACAATAAGTTCAAGACTGATTGAACCATCGACATTAACCAATAAGTACACAGACAGACTGGGAGTGTTTTAGGTACTACATTGTCGATAGAGAACATTGAGTAAATAATAGCATATAAGACTCCAGATGATATAGATACTGCTACGCAGTAAATAACAAATATGATCCAGGAAGCATGTTGGAACAGTACTCCACAATATCCAAGTAAAATCAGATCTTCTGAAATGTTCATACAATTATGTATTATTATAGTTGTCATGTCAGAAGGTATTGAAGATCAAGAAAAAACTCATTTGACATCTGTTGTCTGTTGCCGTCCTTTTCAACAGGTGTCTAATTTTAGTTTAGTTTATGAGCAAGGGAATCGGCGTCATTGTCAATATAAAGACTCCAAGAGTCATATCAACAATCAAACGGTTAAAATTTCTAATATAATTAAACCAATATGCCTTATTAATGTATTTTCTACAAATTGTTTCAGAAACTGGCTACAGGCTTGTGACACCCGACGTGTTGGCCAAAGAGGACATTACCTACGACGTCATTATTGACTGCACAGGTAAGGTTAACACTGCCTTAGGGTGTGCGCAGATAGACCCGCAAGCTGATGAACCATGGTCCATGCTGCTCTGTCTGCGCTGATCTTTGAAGCAAAAATAAATTGTTACATTGTTTGGTTCCTTTGTGTTCGTTGGAGCTAATCTCAGACGGTTTTTGATATGAATGTCACCAATAGAAAGAGGAATCCATTAAGGTTAAATTATTATTACAAAACGCTTTTTCAAAAAAAAAGAAAACCGCCTTCAAAAACTAAAAAGTGATAAATAACTTTAGCACAGAATACACATTACTTTACTATCGGAAGTCAGTGGCGGTGGCTTTGTGTTTGTTGTTTTGTATTGCAGCTCTTTAGTATTGCCTTAACATCCAAATCCATTAAGAAACGGCGACACACTTAAAAGAGATTGTAAGTCCTCCAAAGATTGAAGAAACTAAAACGTCGTCTGAGTATTTTTAGGGGATTTTGTTGATTTTCTCAAAAAGGGCTAAATCAATTATTTTGGTAAAATATGGGACCATTTCGGAATAAACCCTTTCGAACAAAAAAAGAATTTTGCAAATCCGTTTATACAGTATATAACAGAGTTATGCCCGAATATACATAAAAAAATAATCGAATTGATAACCTCCTCCTTTTTGAAGTCGGTTAAAAATAGAGATCCGCAAGAAATTTCACGCGGGCGAAGTCGCGGTTTAATGCTAGTCTTTAATACCTGACCATACCGTCGTTGGAAAAAATTAAAAAAACATTAACAATATTTACCTGTTCGATAAATGTTGTTATTCCGTGCAGAACAATAAATTCTTTTAATATTTTATCATTTCTTTGCATAATATCATTTCTTTTTTTTTCTTTGTAGTTAGTATCACATTTGCATGATAAGTTACGGAAGAATGTACAAGAATTCTTATACCTAAGGATTGTAAAAAAATTAAGCAAGCAAGTACGATACAAACTTTAAGGCGGCTCTGAACACGAGTCGAGTGGCTGCGCAGTAACAGTTTCACGTGTCAGGGTGAGGTGCGGGGTACTGCGCAGCCAGTAGCGCACTTTACACTAACTGTACTGTAGGTACCTTATATTCTGAGCATAAAGATTTATTCAATTCTCTTCCCAAACGCTCGCCAGATGATTGCTTCCACAAGGATTTTTTCTAACTAAATCTTATAATTTTCAGGAGTTGGCAAGGTGATGGAGATCAGCTTCAACTACATGAAGGAAGGCGGCAAGTACGTGCTGTTCGGATGCTGCCCACCCTCTCACACCACCAGGTAAGGATACTAAACGGTTAAAATCTAGTATGTGGAAACATTAATTGGGAGTGGGGGATGGTGCGCGGGGGTAGGGGGGAACCTCCCGACCCCCTGGTATCACTCCCATGAAAGGAAAAAAAAATTGTAACCTAACCTCAAACACTAGGTAAAGGTGCCCAAAAGGCGTCGACTGTCGGCAACGGGTACGAAAATTGGCACAAAGACGGCCGCCATCAGGTCGACTCCTATTTCTGTCTGCAGGTTTTAAAGGAACCTAACTAACCGAACCTCGGGGTGCCCCTGATGTCGTCCTATACCTAAGTTTTTTCTTCTGTCCAAAAAGTTTGACACACAAATGTCATTTCTTTTTTTTTACGTTCCATTTTATCAATTTTTACAATATTTTACACCACAAAAAATATATTTTGACAGATTTGGTCGTCAATCGCACATTTTAACGTTCCGTTTTCGCTTTTTACGTGGTGTGATGTGATTTGAGGTTAGTAACTTATTTTATTCATTTTTTGAAAACTACGCGGTTTCCTTTAATGAAAGTAGTAGTGTTATAATCGGGACCCAGCCCCTACCAACTTCATCACTTTTTATCCCCCAACTAGTGTTTCCGTGTTCTAGATCCAACCCTACTAAACTAATACATATGAAGCAGAAGAGTTTGTGTGCACTAATCTCCAGAAGAACTGGGCCAATTCTGAAAATTATTTCGCTAATAGGAAGCTACGTTGTAAAACTGGTGTTTTCTATGGTCACGTATTGAACTGAGCAGAATAAGGGCGTCACGCCAAAACACAAGTACTCTAAAGAAAAAGCTTTATTTTAGCCTTGAAAACCCGATGAATTTTCAATTACTACTCAACTGTAAAATTAAGTTTTTAGTTGCTTTGAAATCAATCATTATGTAAAATTATGTATTTACAATATTTACAAAAAAAAAAATATAACAAAACTTACAAAAAATTGAATAAGTACAATAAAGCATCAAAAAATTCCTCCACATCGCCGTCATCTGGGAATGTGCTCAAGAGACTGGCTGCATTGCCACGATGGATATATGCTTAACTTCTGACCAAGGTAAAACCAGCTTTTGGATAATTAGTCAATTGAATTACTAAATATGCGAAGTCACAAAACCATATAATTACTATACAAAATCTTTGAGAGAATCGTTTTTCGACAGGTCAAAGTATGTCAATGGTTTGGTATATACCCTTAGCCTCCTAACTAATATTTCTTTTGTTTCAGCCTAAATCCGTTTGACATTTACAACAAGGAGCTGACAATCATTGGCGTCAAGATCAATCCTTTCAGCTTCCCCAGCGCCATCAGCTGGCTCAAGGCCATGGGTAGCAGGTAGGTCTTCAGACCAACTTGTTCTTTCTGGTGTCACCAGATTTTATCAGGCTTTCTGCTCAGTTTTCTCTCTCCAAATTTTCTGATATTCAACATCCGCAATGGTCAGTTAGTCAAAAAGTTGGAGCTAGCTGCTCATTTCAAACAGTAGACCTCTATGGAGAAGCGAGGTTTAGGGAAGACCCCTTTACAGTCTCCCTAGGGATGTCTCCTAACAGGCGTTGCACAGGTAGGGTTCTGGTGTGGTCTTTCAAGATTACTGATGGTGACCAGGACCACCGGGGTTTAGTGAGGTAAGAATCCCACAAACCGCTGTCTTATCCCCAAAGACTGAGCGCTTTTTGGAGGTTTCCAAACAAAAATTTCCCTATGGAGAAGAACGAGCAAGAAACTACATGAACACTCTTTGAAAATCAATTACATTACATAAAATCATGGCAGGTTTGCATGAAACTGGCCAACCAAATTTGTAAAAAGAAAAAAAACTAATATTGGTCTAATATTTGCATAATAATGTGTGGCGAAGTATGTCTTTGCCCCAACAATAATGGAACCTGTATCTTTTGTATAACAGTGGATGCCCTTAGAATATAGTCGCTTAGTTTATAAGGGTCCATTCAGATGTACCACAACCACAACAAAAACACAATTTACACTGACCACTTTGTCGGTACGACAACTACAAAAAACTTTTTTGAAAAAAGAGAACCGACTTCAAAGACTAAAAAGTGATTTAATAACTTTAGCACAGAACACACATGACTTTAGTTTCGGAAGTCGGTGGTTTTGTTCTGTTTGTTGGTTTGTATTGCCACCGACTTCCGAAACTAAAGTCATGTGTGTTCTGTGCTAAACTTATTTATCACTTTTTAGTTTTTGAAGTCGGTTCTCATTTTTCAAAAAAGTTTTTATTTTCCACTTTTTAGTGCCTTCTTATCACCCAAATCCATTAAGAAACGGCAACACAGCTAAAACAGAGATTGAAAGTCCTCCAAAGATGGAAAGATGGAGAGACGAAAACGTCTTCTCGGTTTTTGTTGTTTTTTTTTTCAAAATGCGATGAATATATTTCTGTTTGTTGTATACTAAAACCTTCTTCGGAATGTAACAAACACTTTTCTGAAAACCGCATCAAAATTGGTTCAGCCAAACGGGAGATAATCGCGGACAAACATACATACATACATAGGGGTTGAATTGATAACCTCCTTTTTTTTGAAGTCGGTTAAAAAACCGCAGCGTCAATATTCACTGCTCGACCACCTTTTGACGCTGCGATGTGGTGTGGTTGTGGTTCGTGTGAAGCAAGCCTAAGTTTATTGCCCTGACTGGAGGCCTTAAATTCATTTTAAGACACCACAGGAAAATCCGATTAAGCAGCCAACGACCTCCTAGGTTGACCTGCTAGATGCCATTCCTAAAAAAACCCTGAAAATATTGTATCGTTTGCAGATATGTGGACTATCACAAACTCGGAGTGAAGACCTACAGTTTATCAGAATACGCGTCGGCCCTTGAAGATCTGAAGAAGGGCTCCGTTGCTAAGGCCGTGTTCAAGATCAACCAGGACTAAGTTGAATATTAATGTTTAAAGTTTATTAAAATGGTTTTGTTTTGTTGTTGATTCGATTGGTTTTATTTATTTACTAGTTAGTAGTAGTAGGTAGATGTAGTAGGCGCGGCGTAGGTACACTTTATTACAGAAAGGAAAGATATAGAGTGCATTCACCAACTTATAAGGCGGTACCCTGAGCAAATAACCTTGAGCATCCGTTCACTCTGCGCCGCGCAAGAGATACAGTAGCGAATACGCTCAGATTTTAGAATTAAATCTTTATAAAATCACATTTTGGGATTTTGAAAAATAAAAATCTACCAAAATTTTCATTAATAAATTACCTATCCATTATAGTGTTAGTAAAAAATCAAATTAATGGTTACTTGCCGAAGAGAAGATGCATGTTTTCAATAATTATTTCTCATTTCTGTGGTTTCGTTTTGAGGAGAATAGTTAAATACTATACTTCGTAAACAAAAATCAGATTTACCATTTTGGAGTCAAGTTTATCTAGAATTAAATCTATTTTTTATTTGTTGATATTTCTTTTGGATATAGAGTATTTAGGTCCGAAAAATTGAACAAAAAACGACTAACGCTGCGTTTTGCACAGGGACGCGCCTTAAAGTTTTCGCCAAACACAAATATTGACGCGAAACCCGTATACTTATACTACTCTTTGCGCGAAACTAGAGTTCAAAATGTTCGGCAAGTTAAACACCCACCTATGTACATAGGCAGGTAGGTATATTTGCATCACGTGACATCTGGTAATCAAACGTCAACTAAATACAATTTGATTTTTCCGTTGGCGTTAACGCAGAAAGGGATTTGGTCTACAGGCTCTGATATACGGAGAGGTTGCTTAGTGCCCTACGTGTCCAATATAACAATAGGTTCATTATGATGCCAGGGGTGCCCCGCTTTTGTAGTGCCTCCAGTGTGTTTGCTGAACCAGGGTTTCATGTCATCGTGCGCAAGTAGCTGGCGTCGTTATTAAGTAGAATTCGGGGTAGCACTCGCAGCATCCCACAGGTCATTCATTTGGTGACCTTACTGACTTTTGTACTCAGACAATCATTTTTAGGGATCCGAAGCCAAATGGCAAAAAACGGAACCCTTATGGATTCGTCATGTCTGACGTCTGTCTGTCTGTCCGTCCGTATGTCACAGCCACTTTTTTCCGAAACTATAAGAACTATACTGTTGAAACTTGGTAAGTAGATGTATTCTGTGAACCGCATTAAGATTTTCACACAATAGAAAAAAAACAATACATTTTAATTTTACCTTTCTTTCAATCAACTCAAATATAAAAATAAAATAAAGCTTTTATAGTATGTTACTTGCTACTACGGAACCCTTCGTGGGCGGATTCGACTCGCACTTGACTGCTTTTTATGGACTTGTTCTAAAATAAAGGTTTATTATTATTAACCGCCCCGTTTTCACCCTCTTAGGAATTGAATGTCCAAAAATCTTTTCTGAGTGCTCATTAACATCATACAGAAGTTATTGTAAAATTACTCGCCTCTAGTTTTTTTTTGTTTGCGTATGGCTGCAACTCACCTAATCTTAAGGCTGCTCTCTCGAAGAGCTTGAAAGAAGCATGCAGATGAAGCAACTTTTCGTCAGCATTTACAGAGAAATTACATCCGAAAAATTGTTAGTAATCTACATGATATGATACGTAATTGATTTAGCCAGAATTTTTCTATCGGTATCACATAATAAGAAAAAAAATGTCAAATCACCTCCAAATCATTGAGATGAAATCATTTTACTCCTTAATTTCTTATCAAAAGAGTATAAAAAAAATATCTACTGCTTTGCAATACAAAGGAAAATGATTTGGTTTTGTTACTTTTTACAAATATGCATTTTTTTCATTACAATAAATTAAAAATGCGTCCGATTAAAGACTGCGTCTACATCACCCTCGCACTCGTCCACAAATTCAGTGCGTTCCTAATTTTTAGGGTTCCGTACAAAAAAAAAACGGAACACTCGTGGTGCGTCTGTCTGTCTGTCCGTCCGTCTGTGACTACCAATTTGCTCCGAATTTACTGGACCAAATAAAGTGTAATTTGATAGAATGGTGTAATCCTATGACTCAAACATAGATGTGTGTGCATACGTTTTATCATATATTCATATATTAAATGAAAAGGCTCGTTATGAGGATCTTAAATATACTTTTGTTATTATTGTAAAATAAATTGTTTTGATTTTATTCATGAAAGAAGACGAAAATTTACCAAATCTCCGAACAGTAAATTTTGGAAAGAATACAAAATATAGATCATTGCTTCTAGATTAAAGGAAAACCACGGATATCGAGGAAAACCTGTAGGAATTCTATTAATTGAAAATAAAATGGTAAACTCAATATAATACGTTCACTAACGGTAAATAGTTCACTAAAACCTAAAAGGCCTAAAATAACGTCTGAGTTGCCAAAGTGTAACAAGATAATTTGGGGGAACAGAGACTTGGTACAAATTGAACATTTTAGTGAATATTGTAACAATAAGTTAAGAGATGTTGACTTTCCGGTTGAATTTATTAAGTGTTGTGAAGATCAGTGTGATAATGTAGAACACCGAAAAATTATAGATAACTTGTATGGGGATATTGTAGGCATTTTGTGAGAGGGTGTAGCAGCTAGTTATGATAGTGCATTAAGTGGTGGTATTAAGTAGTGGTAGTGGATTAAGATGGGTGCCTGGGCATGCAGGCATCATTGGCATTGAACGTGCCCATGAGCTTGCAAGGGCGGGGGCGCATACCACGCAACAGGGTCCGGAGCCCTTCTGTGGCATACCGAAAAGCCTAGCTCAGAGCACCCTGACCAAAGCATGCCTCGAAGCTTCCAGAAAGTTATGGAAGGAGTCTCCGGGCATGTTACACTCGAAAGCACCTATCAAAGCCTATGACAGAAGGCTTAGTAACCAAGTCCTAGCACTCAGTAGGAACAACTTGCGCATTGTAGCTAGAGCCACTACAGGACATTGCTGCTTAAACAAGCACATGTTCCACCTGGGGTTAAGTGCTACGCAAACCTGCAGACGCTGTAATGAGGCTGATGAAACGCCACTTCACCTTCTGGGGGAATGCGGAGCACTAATGCACAAGCGCAACAATCATCTGGGCAAATACCTGTTAAGCCCGGATGAACTAATGGAGATCGCCCCAAAGCAGATCCTGCAGTTCATAACAGCTGCAGGGTTTTTCGGCGATCTCTAACCATCACAAGCGGCGATCACAATAGACCAACTCTGGTCGCAGTGATATCACAGCCGCAAAAAACAAAAACAAATAATAATATGATAGTGCAGCGTAAAAAATGTCACATAACTGGCTGGAATAAATATGTAAAGGATGCACACGGGCGGGCACGGCTTGATTTTCAAAACTGGACGTTATACGGTAGGCCTAAAAGCAGCTTATTGTATAATAAGATGGTTGAAAGTAGAAAGATTTTTAAGAGTAAGTTAAAATGGTGTCAAATTAATGAAGACCAAATCAAAATGAATATTAAAAAAATTTAGTAGTTTCTGGAAAGCCACAAACAGATTGAATCCCAGGTCGAGCGTGCCCGTGAGCATTGAGGGTGTTCTTTGATAGTAAAATATATGACCAATAGCACTCAGAGATATCGGTGTAATTTTTTTTTAAATCGGTAGTTTATCAACTACAAAAAGCAAACAAAATATATCAAATCTAAAAAAAGGTTTATTGCAGAAACATGTACTACAACATTTACAGTAAATCTAACATAGGAAGATAAATGTATAAGTAGATAACTGTGCTTGGAGGTCCCACTCTTCAATGACAAATGATAAAATGGAAGCGGCATACAAAAAGAAAATATTTAAACATCTTTCCTTTTTTAATAAATTAGTGTAGATGTAAATAAACCATCCTGAAACTCTTATAACTTTAGAATTTTTATATAGGTAGATAAAAAGAATTCTGCCTACACACTTCTTAGAATAAACTGCATGATAGTTATGACCGCAAAACTAGTTTCGTTATGTACTATGACATAAATTCATCAATCATTTAATAACATTGTTATAATAATGTAACATTGATTGACCGTTACTGTAATATACAATGATTGATCAATATATCATACCGCGGTCTCATCATAATATTTGCGCATTTGCTTTTTATAGTCCGAGATCCTAAAGTCGCCACACTAACGTCATTTTACCATGGAAAATTTTAAGGAACGATAGAGGAACATTGTCGTTAAGAAGGTACGGGTATAGATAGTGCAATCCTCGAAGACGCGCCCCACCAATTTTTGGTTTACGTGATTTTCGGATTTTCGTGTCGCTCTGTCCTGATTAGTCTATTCATTATAGTGTGCGCGTGCACTCATAGGTAATTAGTGTGTACCGATAACACTCAAACATTGAGGGAAGCTTGCACACATATAAAGGGTGTCTCAGAATGTTTTTCGTTTTTGTATTGACCAATACGCGCCAACCGCAGGTAGCAAGGGGAGGGGAGTGGTCTCAAACGCTTGGCCGGCCTGTTAAGTTTAGTAGCCATGAATCGTTTCACGGGACCGTAGCGCTCGTTTTGCGTGCGACCGTTTTATAAAAACAACGATTCCTGCACTATTCCTGCACTATTGTTCGTCGTCTCTACAGGAATTTTAAATTGTGACATCAACGGTCACGTGAATAAACAAAATTGCAGATACTGGGCTTCCGAGAATCCGCTGGAACTGCATCAGAAGCCCTTGCACTCGCCAAAAGCTGTTGTTTGGGCTGCCATATCAAGTCAAGGAATTATCGGTCCTTATTTTATTGAGGATGACCGAGGTCGAACTCAGACCGTTGAATGAGTGTGAACAAGTTAATGGTGCGCATTTGCAAACGGTTGTTTTTCATAAATAAACTTCAAGAACTGCTCTTTAATTTAACAATAAATAAAACGAGTTTTAATTGATATTGTTGATTTTATTTAACATCTAAAAACGAAAAACATTCTGAGACACCCTTTACTATAAACGGTTAGGAGGTATAGTGGGGCGCGTCTTCGTGGATTGCACGCACTATACTAACATTGCTGGTCCCTTTTAACCAACTTCAATAAAGGAGGTTCTTAATTCCTTTTTTTATGTTTGATCAAGCATAACTTTTCACAGTGTACTCCGATTTCGATGATTCTTTTTTAATAGACTGTGTACCTTAATGTTGGTCCCATATAATTTTTTTAGAAATATTTCACCTCTGTGACATCCTGCATGCCTAATTTGCATGTATACGCATGTTTTGACAAATAAAATGATCTTTATCTTTATCTTTATCTTTATCTAAGGGTGGAGAGTTAAGGTTTGACTAAACTTGTGAGGCGTCACCGTTTCTTAATTAATTTCAATTATTAGAAGTAGGCACTAAAAGGAAAGGTTAGGTTTAGGTTTAAAATCTAAAGTTATTTAAGTTAAATTATTTTTACTTTTTGATGACGGTTGTCTTAATTGTAAAAAAAAGTTTTCAAGGTAACAGGGCGGCAATGCTAATAACGTTTATTCCAGTTTCAATCTCGATCTGTAATTTTTTTTCTTTTTGACATTGACTGTAGCTGTGATGGGATTGTGACAAATTGGCCTGCTTGTTGATGTATCTTAATTGCACTCACGTTTAAGTAAGATGGGTAGCTTTTATAGAGATATGTTTTACAGGACATTGTAATAGTATTTCTTTATTGCCTGACACTTTCCAATATCACTTCTTTGTCTGACTAAACGTATGACTCACAAAAAGCGTTTGGCAGTAAAATATGTTGGTATTTAACAAAATCCTCATCACTCCATGTGTGCACACCACAGAAATCTTAATATTAAGATTTCTGTGGTGCACACCAACCGTCACACTTACAAACTTAAGCAAGATATATTTCAAACCTAATAGCTGTCAAAAGGCCTATTAAAAGCATGCAAGTATATCTTTTTACAACATACCTATTTCTCCATCTATTCTTAAAATTAAAAAAAAATGAAAACATTGCCCCATACGATTACAAACATTTAAACTCATAATTTATACACAAATAACCAGACCCGGAACAACTATCTTTATGCTTTACAAATATATGATATGTGCAGAAATCGAACCCGCGACGCACAACGCTGCAGCCAATCGCTCATTCACTGCGCCAATCGTGTCGTCGTATGTGTCGTCATGCTAAAATGACAGCTGACGTAGGTCTAACGTCTCTGGCGTCCTGGACTATAACCTTGAAGAAGAAGACGTAGCACTACAGTTGTTTTTACAGTACAGATGGTACAGACAGACATTGTGTTTTTATTATGAATATGAGTACTGATAAATGAAATCATTACTTATTAAGATTCAATATTCTCTAGCTTGCGTCAGAGTTCATTGGTAGTGAGGTCATTTTATTTTTAGATTTTAGTCCAAACTAAATAAACTTTTTGCAATTTTTGATTTATAACATATTATTTTTAAACTTGTTTTCAACATTAGGGCCATAGGCCTCGAGTACTCACCTTGTTTATAGGGGCATTGCGTGACTATACTCCATTTACAATAGCAATAAACAGAAGTTAAAAAAGGTTCTTTTTAATGCACACTTTGTAACAAAAGTACAATAAATATGTTAAAGTTATGATAGACACCGAATTTATTATAATCTATTTTTACAGTAGCTGTCGCGCGTATTTGTAACTATTAAAATAATTTATCTTCTAAAATTATGTGGCTTTCGTATAGTTTTTATATTTAATTCCAATTTAAAATTACAGTGTCAATGCTAAAAACCTAACAGAAACAGGGATGAACAATACCCGGTACGTTATTCGTTTCTACTGTAATTCTACCAAATTTGAAATGTTATCTAATCTAATCTAATCTTTAAAAGACTTTTATTCTGTTTACATTATTTTACGTCCATATTTAGTACTATCTTAGATCTATTTATCAAAATTATGTTAGAATAAGTTTAATTAAAATTGCTTTAACTTATCTTTGAAATAAAATGTTTTGCATTCCTGCTTCTATGAGCCTCTTTTTTCTAATCCTATTATAAATGGAGAGTGCTGGCATTACCTTATAACGTGAAACGCATATTTGTGCGCGCTGTAGGTGCGCGCAATGTTTTTTACATTGATTTTCGCTTATACGACATTTCGACTAGATTTTTATTGTTACGTTTTTAATTAGGAGAGCAACTGGATCCCCAACAATGGTACAAATCCCAAAATAACAGTCTGCATTTCGAAGAAAAGTCAACAAAGCTCGTCTCTTGTTGTGTCTGATACTAACAATGGCCGCCATTTTAAAAAGCTAATGACCTATCCTCCCACGTACTTCACACAATGGGCCACGCAGACCCATTGTCTGTCCCCCAACGACCCACTAACCAACATTCTTCCCGGTCGATGGCTCGATTAAACAATCGACACTTTAATCGATTAAAGGTAAGAGAAAGTTTCTGTCATTCATCTCGGAAATTGCTCAACTGATTTCGATAGTGTCCCTTGGATGAGTCATTTTGTTTTTCGCTTTCTGAGTTCATTATACCATGGATTGGTTGAATAGATAGTGTGTCATCATCTGCCTATACCCTTTTCCCAACTATATTGGGGTCGGCTTCCAGTCTAACCGGATGCTGCTGAATACCAGTGCTTTACATGGAGCTACTGCCTATCGGACCTCCACAACCCAGTTACTGGGTAACACGATAGCCCATAACGACTGCCGGGACCAACGGTTTTACGTGTTTTCCAAGGCACGGAGAAAACTCGGTATGACATGGATGGTCACCAATCCACAGACCGACCGCGGCAAGCGTAGCTTAACCTTTGACCGATCGATCTGTACGGCTTAAACTTAGCCACAAGCTCCCCTCGAATAGTGTATATGTATGTTTAACAATGTTGTCGTGACGTCTGTCATCCCCCACATGCATCAGGACCCGAGGCGGAGACGTCCGGGGGGGAGTCTAACACCTCACTCCTCCCCCTGACCCGAGAAATGGCCTGCACGAGCGGGCCAACCCCAGTCGGAGGTTGCGGAAGTATCTCCAGTTCCCGCGACCCCCGACGTAGGTGTGAGATGGAACACCTGGGTGGTTTTTAGTCAGTAAGAGTCTGACAGACCCCTCCGCCCGCCCCAGGGCGGAGGTCATCCATGAGGATTTTCCACCCATTACCAAAAAAAAAAAAAAAAGGGGTCTAGTAGCTAAGTAAAAGCCGTATGTTATGATAAATCTAGGCTTACCGCGGTCGGTCTGTGGATGAGTGACCTTCCATTTCATACCAATACCCCTCGTTGCCTCGGAAAGCAACGTAAAGCCGGTTCCGGCTGTCATTCGTAGGTCTTTGTTAGGCATTTTGGGTAGTGAAGAGACAGAAAAACTGAAAACCAGTCTTACCAAGGAGTATTGCGTTAGCCAGGAACTGGGTTGTGGAGGTCAGATAGGCAGTCGTTCCGTATAAAACATGGTATTCAGCTGCATCATGGTTAGACTGGAAGCCGACCCGAATATTGTTGGGAAAAGGCAGGTAGATGATAGCGACTCTAAAGAAATTACTACACTAATCGATTGATCGTTGATCGATTGGTGTGGTAACTTTGGCCGATCGAGGGATACCGTTCGACTAACCAATCGATCGATTGCCCGTCGATGGCATCGGTCGACGTTGATCGATTAACCCCAGCTATAATCCATCAGTAATAATAATCAAGCAGCTCGATCGACATCGACTAATAAATTCTACCATCGATGTATCGACAATCGATCGATTGGTCTGGTAATACCCTAAGGTAGACAGGACAAATTACGTCATGACTTATGCATTTTAAGTATGATTTTAATAAGATGTGTGCGTGTCCTACTTTCGAATCGGGATGAATCATAAAACAAGTGACATTTGTACTGAGTTGACAGCACCGAAGATCGATACTGGTATTATAAACTGTATTTTTTTGGCTTGGCTTGCGTTTGATCGCAACTCACCTGATCTTAAGTGATGGTACGGTCTAAGGTGGAGCACGCTTGCCTAGGATGAGCCAGTTCACTCGTGCCTTGAAGATACTCAAATTATATTTTATACACAATAAATAATAATAATAATATAATAATAATCCCAAATAATCTTCTCCATAGCCTGAAACTACTAGATCTCAAAGAAACTCTCTACATAACTTAACAAAAAGCTGCAATTTTAAATACATGCAGAATCGGCAGAAAATGCTTACAGATTGAAGAAAATGAAATAGGCACGACACATAACGACAAACATTTTACACACCACACGCTGCATTTACTTGGCTTTCGCCCGTAAATGTAGCTGAATCCAGCCATAGAGCTGAGAACATTTAACTCAACTGAAAATAATAATATGTGGGGACATTTCACACATGGCCATCTGACCTCAAACTGGGGAGACCCTGTACTAAGGGTGTCAAATAGCTGATATACATACACGGCAAGGCAAACACAAGTGCTCATCACACAAATATATACCCTGGGCGGGAACCGAACCCGCAATATGCAGCGCTGCAGCCAATTGCTCAGCCACTGCTCCCAAGAATCCCTATTTTTTTTCAATTGATAAATATACCCTACTAGCGACCCAGATTCGCATGGGCCTATAGCCTTCCTCGATAAATGGACTATCCAACACAAAAATAATTATCTTCAGCTTTATAATATTAGTATAGATTATGTTACTCGTTAAAGATGTAGGCTTTCGAAATGGTGAAAGAATTTTTTAAATTGTTCGAGGTAGTATTGTGTTAAATCGTGACAATCAAACAAACTTTAAGTTCCCAGCATTCAAGCTTCTTAATAAAACCTTCTTAGCGACATACTCCTCTTTCTATTCTCAGAATTTGAGCATTGGTAAGAAGACGTATTTCTGGCAGCTCCGGGATCTTGGACCACTGTCCAATCCAACAGAAACAGTGAAAGATGATTCATACAACACCCTAGTGACATTTTAGCTGAATATTCAGTTAACTGTAACGAAAATACCGCTTCTCATGTTTTGACAATACAATACTGGTGGATAGAGACGAGTGCGCAACATTTTGGTTGAATCAAATCATGTCATGTATTTCGAATAAACCATTAACAGGCACTTTGGAATTTTCAAACAGAAAGTTGAATCTAGTTGCTCGTTGCAGACAGTAGATTCCTATGGAGAAGAACGCATAATCTCCAACTCTTTAAAAAAAATATAATAACTAATATTACTTTAGGGAACATCTTTCATGTTGATTCTTAAATCTACGGATACAATGTGAGAACAATGTAAAAAGTCGTGTACGTTAAAAAAGGTTTATAGAACCTAAACATAATAATTAAACAATTTAAATAATTCTAAAGACGGTGCCAAATAGATAGATGATTTATCATGTTACAAATGTATATTATATCACATTCATGTACACATTTTGTTTAGCTAGAAGATTTCGATGTTTCTTTGCCGTCTAAGCAAAAAAACACAGTTATGAACTCAAAGATCAAAATATCTTTTAAAATACAAAATAGTTTCTTGTACTAATCAGAATAAATGATAAATTCGAAGTGGTATTTTAAACAACCACACAGATTTGTATTTTCGGTTTTATTTTATACTCAAATGTAATTTATACCAAACGCTTCCAACCTCTGCCAATGAATCACATACATTCTTTGTGTGACAAAGGTAATTCTGTCAATGCAGTTCAGACATACATACTTTAAATTATTTAGGTACTTATTAAGGCATGTTTTGAAGTAATCTCTTGTTACGGTATTGTACGAGACTGTCTGTACCTACTATATTGTGACTGGGTTTAGGGTACCTATGTATACATATGTCTATTGCCCGGTTGGGAGGCCAGGCTAGAATAGCACTAACCCATTTCATCCCAAGGGTGTCCTAGAAGGCGACTACGGGAAAATCCGGAAGTCGAAATGCAGCGGTTTCCGTGTACTTAACAATTCTACTGCGATTCCCAAGACGCCTGCCAAGCGTGGCCAATGCTGGCAACCCCACCAGTGGACGTCTTGCAACTGATGCAGGCAACCCCACCAGTGGACGTCTTGCGGCTGATGCAGGCAACCCCACCAGTGGACGTCTTGCGGCTAATGCTGGCAACCCCACCAGTGGACGTCTTGCGACTGATGCTGGCAATCCCACCGGTGGACGTCTTGCGACTGATGCTGGCAACTCCACCAGTGGACGTCTTGCGACTGATGCTGGCAACCCCACCAGTGGACGTCTTGCGACTGATGCTGGCAACCCCACCGGTGGACGTCTTGCGACTGATGCTGGCAACCCCACCAGCGGACGTCTTGCGGCTGATGCTGGCAACCCCACCAGCGGACGTCTTGCGACTGATGCTGGCAACCCCACCAGCGGACGTCTTGCGACTGATGCTGGCAACCCCACCAGCGGACGTCTTGCGGCTGATGCTCGCAACCCCACCAGTGGACGTCTTGCGGCTGGATGCTGGCAACCCCATCAGCGGACGTCTTGCAGCTGATGCTGGCAACCCCACCAGTGGACGTCTTGCGGCTGATGCTGGCGACCCCACCAGTGGACGTCTTGCGGCTGTTGCTGGCAACCCCACCAGCGGATGTCTTGCGGCTGATGCTGGCAACCCCAACAGTGGACGTCTTGCGGCTGATGATGATGCATTACGTCCACTGGTGGAGTCAACGTAATTTTGTGTTGTCAAATAGCTACGTCAAACATCAAAATATTATGGAATCTCTTTTTGAATAACTTTGACTGACGGATTATTTATGTCAAGAAATAACCCGTTACATTTAACGAACGTTAAACATTTCACGTCATAGTAACTTTGAACCGTCCGTATGTAACGTTAACCGACTGTTTGAAACAACCCGCCCTAAGTACAGTAAAAGTATGGATTACTCAGAACATTTTACCTGGAAACAGCCCAAACCGTTACAAAGACCTTTCGAATAGGGTCCTACGAGGGGGATCCAAAGCACAATCACACAATGGTCTGATTACCATCTTTGACACGGTGACATTTAAAGATGATGTGATGACCGTAATATATCGTAACTGTGTTTGTACAGTATGTATGCTAATAGCTATAGATAGTATATATACAAGGTGTAACGTCAAATACGCAAAACCTGAAAATAGTTTGATTAGAATAACCAGCAGAATCAATTGAACCACTTTTTAATATAGGTCACATTTTTCAAAAAATCTTCATTAAACATGTTGCCCTGTCTATTTATTAATAAGTCAAGCCATCACGTGCGCAAACCTGCCAAAATAGGTAAACAAACACAAATGGTTGTCGCCTAATTTAAATTTTCTCATACGCGTGATAATAATAGTTCTTATTTCAATGGAAATACGAGTCTTGGTAAAACTAAAACAGCACATAAAACCTTTAATTTTTTTTTATGTTTTTTTTTCTCTCAGAGTTAGGTTATTTGAATTAAAAATCCTTTGGGGTGTCTGAGGTTTTGCGTGATTAATGTTACACCTTGTATATATGTATATATATATAGTACTAATACTTATACTGTGCTAATAGTGTCAGAAACACGTCATACTGGGCAAAGTTTTTTTTTAAGGACATAAACATAAATAAACTCACATACACATACAGCCGGAACAACTATCAGAGTCAAAATCAAATCATTTATTTTAATTAGACCATTATAAGACACTTTTGAACGTCAAATGAGGAAAAAATTATTCTTGCTGCCCATTCCAAAAGGTAGTTTCCAAAGACTACAATGGTAGTTTTGTAATGGAGAAGAACGGGCAAAAAACTCCATACATTACTTTTTAAAAACGATGTTAACAATATTAGCATTAACAGGAATTATAATAATACGTGAATACGATGTACCGTGTATAAAAACACTATATTACAGTATGTACAAAGTATCACAGATTAAGAACCGAGTGAGACCTAGTGTTCACATATTTACAAATGTTGAAACAGTAGACGACCACACTATATTTCTACAAACCATGAATTAATAGGTATGTGAACCTGAGCAGTGTATAAATACAAAAAATAATGATAATCAAATATTATAAAAAAATATATGAATTGAATTGAATATATATATAATATATTTGAATTTTAATATAAATTAAATTAAATGCGAGTCTGCCGCAGACATAAGGAGTGAAACCAATAGAAACAATAATAATAATAATCCAATTGCAATATTAAATGCACATAAAAATATTCACAATTAAATACTGACTCTGAAAAACAATGACGTATCTATTTATTGGCCTATAAAACCGAGGTTCAAAAACGAAAGTGTTTTTCGTAAATTCTGTTACCGTTTATATAATTATTAGTTATCTAATCATTATTGAAAGAGCCCAGCGTTGAAACTATCTAGTATCATCATATTTTAAAGATGTGAATGAACACATCCGGTGCAGTGAACTGAGCTGGCGCAATTGTGTGGTGCAGATCACGTCACTGAGTCAATAAGAATTATAATACCATCCATGATCGCACCAAGACGACGGCCTGTCATTTGGGCACGGTTGCTGGGGCTGCGCCAAAATGTCATCTACAGCGGCGCTGCGTCCTAGGCAGCCAGCGCGTCTGCGCTGCACGTCATATACTATAGAAGTGTTGTGTCACCAAAAAACTGACGTTTATTTTTATAACATTTATTTTTAAGTTTATTTTATTTGTTATTTAAGTGTAAATTTAAATGATAAGTGGTAGCAGCGATGGTGTTACAAGTGCATGTCAACCTTCTGCATCACTAAGTACCCTGGAGAGATGCCTCCTATGCACCCAGGTTCGGTATTTTAAAGGTAAGCGGGGTCTGAATGTGCACATTGGGAAGGTCCACAAACTCCCAAGTGCAATCCCTTCAGACCCTATTTTAACTTCTGCTACCTCTACACCATCCGTATCTTCCTCTTTTGACCCATTTTGGAAAACACTTTCAAAATTCAAAAACAATATTCCTGTTTTGAAGCGAGTTCCCCGTGGAGCTAGGCCACTAGTGGCACAGAATTTAGCGAGTTGCATTCGCCTTGCCGCTCGGGAGAACTCGCAACGTGCCTGGGAGCAGCTACTCACCTTTCCTTACAGAATTCTCCATGTGCAAAAGAATTTGGCAACTAAAAAGACATTAACTGCTCAAATTAAAGAAAATTGTAATGTTTCTGCTCAACTTTTGAATCCAAATTTTTCGTCCCAGGGATATTTCTCTTCCAGGGGTATATCACACTTGGTAGAAACTAAATTAGGGGAAGGTGACATTAGTGGCGCGGCTAGGATTCTTTATAGTAGCGATGTGGTGGCACCGTGTTCTCCTGAAACACTCTCAGCATTGGAGAGTAAACACCCTGCCCCAGCAGATGGCCTTTCTTTTCCCGATCCTCCAGATTCGGATATTCACTCCCTCACCGTCACAGGTCGAGAGTTGGTCGCTGCCGTTTGCTCCTTTCGGAGCGGCTCCGCCGGCGGCCTCGACGGGTTGACTCCTCAACATCTAAAGGACCTCATTTGTTCAGGCGCCGGGGTAGCTGGTGAGTTGCTCTTGAAGGAACTTACGGCTCTGATCAACCTTATGCTCTCCGGCAAGGTGAACGAGGCCGTCATCGGCGTTTTGTACGGGGCCAACTTATGTGCCCTGCGCAAGAGAGATGGCGGCATTCGTCCCATTGCCGTGGGTACTACATACCGTCGTATGGCAGCCAAGATTTGTTGTAAATTCTATGGTGAGGTTGTCTCGGAAAAATTTCAGCCCCTTCAGCTAGGTTACGGCTCTAAAGGGGGCTGTGAGGCTGCCGTACACGCTTTGTCGACCTACTTAAATTCTGGCAAAGGACAGGTCATCTTGAAGGTTGATATAAAGAATGCCTTTAACTCAGTTAATAGGGACACCTTGCTGGCAGAAATTAAAAAAGAAATACCCCAAATCTATAGTTTCCTTTGGCAATGTTACAGACATCCGTCTAAATTACTATATCGTGACAACCTTTTAGAATCTGCTGTTGGCTGTCAACAAGGTGACCCCCTTGGGCCAGTGATTTTCAGTCTAGCCATTCATCCAATTATTCGACAGCTAAATTCCAAATTTAACGTTTGGTATCTCGACGATGGAACCTTGGGAGGTGATGTTGACAGTGTTTTAAAAGATTTGATTTTCATTAAAAAGGAACTTCATTCCATAGGCTTACAACTCAACCTTTCGAAGTGTGAATTATACTTATCGGACAATACTGACAGACAATCGACACTTTCCAAATTTAACGCAATAGCCCCAGACATTAAAATTATAGATAAAAGCTCTCTTCGTCTCCTTGGGTGTCCCATCTTCGAGAATTCCTTTCCCAGTTTTATTGAGGAAAAAATACAAAATTTCAATGACATTTCGGAAAGATTAATCCAAATTAACATGCATTCGGCCATCACCATTATTCGGTACTGTTGTTTTGGCCCTAAATTAAATTACTTCCTTCGCGCTTCCCATTTGTGGAAACACAATCACCTTTTAGAGAAAATGGACCAAATTATTCGTCATACTATAACATCTGTTTTAAATTTGGCAATGGACGACCGTGCTTGGGCCCAAGCTACTTTACCTATTCGTATGGGGGGCCTCGGCGTCCGCAAAATTTCAAGTATCAGTTTGCCTGCATTTATATCCTCGGTCCACGGCACTGAAAAATTAATCAGGAATGTTCTAGCTCCTACACTGGTTGATTTTGATGTGCCGTGCTTCGCCGAGGCCATGGATGCCTGGAAACTTGCTTGCCCGAGCACTGATTCACCCGACAACCCATCTTCTCAGAGGCGGTGGGATGAGCCGCTCTGCAGGTTAGTACAGAATAATTTACTTTCTACTTGTACTAATTCTGCTGAGCGAGCCCGTCTGCTGGCTGTGGGTAAATGGGAGTCGGGTCTTTGGCTTCTGGCACTTCCGTCGTCAAACCTAGGTACTATGTTTGACGACACTTCTTTTCGCCTCGCTGCTTCCTTACGTTTAGGAGCATCTTGTTGTTCTCCTCATCGCTGTCGCTGTGGGGAAGCTGTCAACTGCCTTGGACACCACGGCCTGTCGTGCAGCCGGAGTGCGGGTCGCATAGCGCGGCACGCGAATATTAATGACATCATTCGTCGTGCTCTCGTCGCCGTCGGCGTTCCAGCGGTTTTGGAACCCAACGGTTTGGCACGCGACGATGGCAAGAGACCGGACGGCATGTCATTATTTCCGTGGAAGTTGGGTAGGCCTTTAGTGTGGGACGCTACGTGCGTCGATACTCTTGCGCCATCCCATCTTCCTAGCTCAGCGTGTTGTGCTGGTGCTGCTGCTGCGGCTGCAGAAAACCTCAAACGGCGAAAGTATAGTATCCTTGGTGATAACTTTATTTTCGAGCCGTTTGGGGTTGAAACCCTCGGGCCGTGGGGTCCGAGTGCTCATCTCCTTTTTAAGGAAATTTCCAAAAGGTTAGTTGACACTTCTCGTGATCCAAGAGCTGGTTTTTACTTTGGGCAGAGGTTAAGCATTGCCATTCAACGTGGCAATGCAGCCAGTCTCTTGGGCACATTCCCAGATGAAGGCGATGTGGAGGAATTTTTTTGATGCCTTATTATATTAGTTTTTTTTTTTTTGTTTAATAGTTATAGGTTTTTGTTTCTTTATTGTACGTGTAAATATGGTACTGATTATTATGAATAAATATCTCTTGTTTAAAAAAAAAAAAAAAAAAGTATTATATATAAAGTACCATAAATTAGCACTCGATTACTGAATTTTTATCCACTAGATCTTTTTAAATGTTTCAAATCCGCTTGACGATAATTAGTTGTTGTTTATTGTTTTGTATCTGTCATAACTAGTAGTAATAATAGCATTTACATTAAATTTTCAACGGAATTTATATCAAACTATTAGAATTTCATAAATTTTATTAAATTCTTTAATAATTTGTAAACCCAAATGGCTGATCATGGAATGAACATTATTATACTTAATAATATAATTATAGTTAATTATAAAACATTATTATAGTTAATTATTTACTTATAATTATGTTATAAACACCTGTATGTAACCCATGTATCACAAATAAACGATTTGAATTGATTTGATTTGAAGCAATCGATTCAATTTTGTCTAAACTGTCGACTGTCCTATGGAGCTAGAACAGCATATTTCCAAGCAATCTTATCTTGGATATAGACCTTAAAATTAAATTAAGCTCAAAGCTCTCCCCATTCCATCATAGGACGAGCAGAGATACGGCGAAGCGTCACCGCTATATGGTTGAAGTTCCACGGTTTCGAACCAAGCGCTTTGATTCCACATTTATTGTGCGAACGGCCGGATTGTGGAATTCGCTGCCCGCCTCTCTGTTCCCTGATATGTATAATCTGGGTATCTTCAAGGCACAAGTGAACCGGTTCATCTTAGGCAACTTATGATCAATTGAATTGCGGTCAAACGCAAGCCTATTTGATAATAAAAAAAAGACATACAAATATTTGATCCATGCGGAAATCAAACCCCTATCATTACCTATTGATCCGTATGGCTTACGAGCTCCTCGGTCACTGAGTCAACCATAGTGGAGCTAACCGTATCGTCAAGGGATACAGTTTTTCGTTTTCCACCCAACCTACCCTACCTACCAAAAATTTTCTTTTTAGGGTTCCGTACCCAAAGGGTAAAAACGGGACCCTAAAAAGAAAATACGGACAGACAGACAGACAGACTTAGTAAAGTCTGTCTGTCTTTCTGTCTGTCTGTCTGGCAGTCAGTCACCAGGCTGTATCTCATGAACCGTGATAGCTAGAGAGTTGAATTTTTTTCAGAATATGATGTATTTCTGTTGCCTCTATAACAACAAAATTCTAAACTGAATTCAGTAGCGTCTCAATTTAGTCCACTTAATTTAGCCAAGTATATAATAAGGGCTTAAGTTTAGACTTCTGTGTGTACGTAATAACGAAGACTTCAGCCAAAAAAAATGCATATTATTTAAGCCTAATTATGTTCCATTACCTATGTATTTACATAAGCCAAGCCCTCTGTTCCAGTTAACTCAAAGTTATTAATGAGTATTTTACAAATCACCTCATTTGACCTCGGATAATGCTGTGTGTATGAAGTAAAGATAGCAGAAAAGATTATTTCAATGTTAAAAAAATATACATAAGGCCATTAACATGGCCATTTGTAGGCCAATCTATTACCTTACTCATCTCATCGGCTTTCTGTCTAACCGGATACAGCTGAATACCAGTGTTTTATATGTAGCGGGTCTTTATCCAGTGCGTCTTACCCGTAATGATTTTCGAAGCCGAAAGGTGGACACTCACCGTGGGCCTGGTCCACAAATTCAAGGTGGCTCAGCGTGGAGAGAGCGATGCTCGGGGTTTCTCTGGTGGATAGAATTAGTAATGAAGTCATTCGGTAGAGAACTGAAGTCTCCGCCAGTGCTCGTATAAAATGCACGCCACGCTCATCTGAAATAAAGTGGAAGTTGCCAGCCACGACTGCAAACGGACACACGGTAGATGGTGCAAACACTCTTGACCGCGTTTGGGCAAGCGTAGTGTGGGACGCCCTGCGACACTATAGACCGACCACTTAAAGAAGGTGGCTGGCAGCGGATGGATGCGGGCTGCCCAAGATCTTAATTTCAGCAGTGGACGGCAATAGGCTGATATGATGTAGATGACATGGAGCGACTGCCTAACACGACGCTGTTGGCGGAGTAGCTGAGAGAATGACTACTGCGCAGTGTGTCGGAGATTCAATTCCCGTATGGAATACATGGCCAATAGCTGTACCGGAACTGGTTGCTTTGGGTACGTGAGTCACGAGCAAAGTTAAAAAAAAAATGTATAACCACTGACCCATCTGCGGGTACTATACTCCCCGATAGAGGCGCGGACGATCGCACCGGGTAGTATCCTCTCCAAAAAAAACTACTTTAAATAAAAGGTCTTAAAGTGTTGAAATGCGGCATTAATTCGGCTGATTGGAAATCCAATTATCTTTCTAACCGTACACAACACATCTGTACAAGCGCATATGTCCTTTGCAAAATTATTATAGGTCAAAGTTACGCGCAAAAGATAATATATGCTAATGTACAATAAATAACTGAACTGGGTCAGATAAATGACGGTACTCTATCTGGTTACAACTGGTTATAACGAAATGCACTGAAATATTTGATGAGAATGGTCCTACTGTCTAACTTGTACTGTCTGTCTGGTCATGAAAATATTTATTAACAACACACTCAGAAACGTGCATCAAGTTAGCAAAGAGTTGATTCGTATCTTCGAGTTCGAAAAATTCTAAGGAGAAGGAATCCGGAGGCCGTACATCACCCTCTCACCCCCCGAAATGGGTCCATGGGCAACAGTCTGCTGTCGGGGGACGTTTGTCACTCCCTGCACAGCAGCTCGAGGCGGTGGCGCGTAGTGTTCCACGCGCGGCCCTCTTAGACGTCGCGGGGTGAGTCAACCCCCCTCCCCCCCCCTGACCTGAGGAGACCTGCAGAAGCGGAGCCCCATACGTGTGAGAGATGGAATAACATGGTGGTTTTAGTCAATAAGAATCTTATACACCCCTTCGCCCGCCCCAGAGCGGAGGACATCCATAAGGATTTTTAAAACCCAGGAACAAAATAAGTTGCAGTAAGCTTAGGGAGGAAGGAACATTTACAGAACAGTAGGTCGATTTTGTAAAATTCAAACAACAACTCGCATCTCACATCGCTATTCACTCTTACTTCGCATAAGGTTCAAAATGGCCTTGATATATTTGACACTTTGAATCGGGTTCGAGTGCGAAGTGAGCATCGAAGTGACGGGGAAATTACCTTACAGAATGCCACTTCTTACGTCATCTCATACTTTGTCTGTCAAAATCTCCCTGTCAATTTATTTCAACTCGCTGACACGCTCGCTAGGGTTGCGCTAGCGTAAATTCGAATTATCAACCGAGTTTTTCGATTGCCAATCAAAAAACAGCGGATTCAGATTCGAAGTTTAGATTGAGGTCTTACAGAATCACACCCCAGACCGGCTGATTCATTCCTTTTTAAAGGTATTTAAAGACCAAAAACATTTATTTGGCCTATTAATTCTATCTTTTTCATTGTGGGATCTAAGCCAGTTGTCACGTTTTTTCGGGACTCAGCGAGCTTCATTGCCTCGGCGTTTTTCTGGTGATTCTGCCTTTGAGTAGTTGCAGTGGTTCGAGATTAGTGTGCGAGTTTATCTATCTTTTTCTAGGTTGTAGATTACAATGATTACTTTGTAATAACTTTTCCACACACTCGCATGAATGGAAAATTGCATGCGCATTAGTCATTATGATTTACGCACAAAATAACGGAATATTGTTGATAATAATCAGGAAAATTACTAGTTATTAGTACCTATTTGAATGATATCCTAAATAACTTTGTAGATAATAAAGATTTGTTATTTTATTTGACAAATGTGTTTTCCATGGGAGTTAGGTACTGTGAAAGTTGCATGCATATGGCATTCTGTTCGAAAACATTGACTAAATGTTTCGTCTTTATTTTTTGTAACAAAAGATTTTTATTTTTCGCTTTTCAGTACCTCCTTATCATCCAACTCCATTAAGAAACGGCAACAGAGTCAAAACAGAGATTGTAAGTAGGTACAGTCAACAGCAAAAGTAGATGATCAAAATCAGAAATTCAATACTAATGAACGGAGTTCGCGTCAGAACTGTGTGGCGTCGAAGTGATTCAAAAGTATGTGTGTGACAATCACATACTTTTAATAAATGAACTAGTAATAAATTATATAAATTAGTGTTAGTAAATTAATATTGAATTTCTGATTTTGATCATCTACTTTTGCTGTAGACTGTACAAGATTGGAAAAACTTAAAACATCATCATGTATAATTTTTTGCTTTTTGCGAATTTTTCAAAAAGTGCTGAAGTATTTTCCATACAATTTATATGGGACCACCCCTGACTGTCCCTGAGGCAAACCCTATCCATTAGAAAAATAATTTTCTAAATCGCTTTACATTTCCCGGAGCAATCGGGTACCAAAAATACAACAAAAAAAAATACAAATACGAATTGAGAACCTCCTTCTTTTTAGGGTTCCGTACCCAAAGGGTAAAAACGGGACCCTATACTTAGACTCCACTGCTCGTCTGTCTGTCTGTCTGCAGACAAACAAACAGACGAACAGAGACAGACAGACACGAACAGAGATACAGCCTGGTGACAGATAACCAGGCTAAATCTCATGTACCGTGATAGTTAGACGGTTGAAATTTTCACAGATGATATATTTCTGTTGCCGATATAATTATCGATTTTGAAAATTCTTCTTCTTCTTTTTCATGGATAGGGTATGCTTCAGGGTGTTCCATAAAATTTTAACGAAATTGATTCAGCTCTTTTTGAAACAATCAACAAAATCCCAAAATATTACGTTTAGTCTACACTCGACCCCTCGACCCCCAATAAATAATGTGTCCACTGGACCCCTAACTATAGTTTATTCTCGACCCTTGGGGGTCGAATATACATAGATGACGTTTTAGTTTCTCCTTCCTTAATGGATTTGGACGATAAGGAGGTACTAAAAAGCGGAATTTAAAAAGCTTTTTTACAAAAAAGACACCGGCTTTGGTATGTTTGTTGTTTTGTATTACCACCGGCTTCCAAAGCTAAAGTCATGTGTGCTCTGTGCTAAAGTTATTTATCACATTTTAGTTTTTGAAGGCGTTCGTCTTTTTTTAGTTGAGCCGTCGTCGGCTGGTTTGCCAGCCAATGACATAAAAAAAACATACAACGAGAAAAGGCTGAACATAATACTAGTATAGAAAATCCAATGTGTAATCTAGTTTTCAGTATAAATGATAACATGAGCGAAAGGAATGCGACTACTACGATTATTGTAGTACTTGCTAAGGACGACATTGAACGGATTGGACATACGAGATTTGTTTTGAGGCGATAGATCTGAAGATATTGCGACGAAATATAAATAGTTCATACAACATATACAGGGTGGGCATGGCAATAGCACAAAAAAGGATCATGGTAGGATTTGGTAATTTGGTGTAAGTAATTGTTTTTGAGCATTAATAATATTAAATTATGGCGCCACAAGTTGCCGCTCTTTTCACAAGTTAGAAAACCAATATTTCATATGGTGTTTTATTTTGATTACATTTATATGCTCTTTAGTATAACTGACCTTTTTTTTAAATTTCGTTTTAGGATTTATTTTATAGTTTCAAAATATTCTTATGAACTAGTATTACCAGTATTTTAATTTTTTGTCGTATCGTCGTCCCCACCTTGTATATAAAAGTTATTCTTATGCCCCCGATGCTTTGACCTTGTGCGGTTTTTTTAATATATTTAGACAGTTTGTATTTGAGAAATATTATATAAACCGTATGCCGTTTCATCCTACTCTACTGTTTCACGTGCCTATATACAGTTGATGTATCTTTTTGAATAAATAAATAAATTAGATTCCTCTGTGGGTTCAAATAACCATTGTGTTTTTTCCTCTCCGATTTCTTTTTTTTATAAAATGTTTTTTGTATAGGTACATAAATGGTTAAGATAATTAAGTAGACTCCTTCATAGATTAAGAAGACTCCTTATGCTATTGACAAGAACGGATATGATTGTCTCTCAACTTTCTTTTATTTACGACAACATTCATGTTTGAAGGTTCAAGAAAACTTCATAACCTCGTCATGAATACTCGTAAAAATTATAAGTTAAATAATCCGAAAACCCAATAAGTAGATAACTAGGGTACAACAAACCCAGACAATAATATAGTTTAACAAAGATGGCTTCCAAAATGAATACAATAATTCATTGCACAATTGCATGTCTAGACCTGTATTCATTGACCTATTAATATAATAAAAAAGTACAAAGAAAATAGTTTGAAATGTCTTTTCATTCAACAATACAAAGGATGCATCCGCAGATCGATCTAGTGACACACATTACCGTGTATGTCACACATGGCATTGTAATCGAAGCCTCAGTCAATGCATGTTTTAAAAAAAATATAAACGGATCAGTAATGCCTCATTTAGTTTTCGACCGCCATAATGTGCGGTCCTCTCAGATTTTAAATTTGGAATCTTAAATTTTAAAGTTTTCAATTTTATTTCTTGACTGTAGTGACTTTATAAAAAAGTTAACGCTTTGAAAGTTACAAGTACAACTAAGACGCAAAAAAAATGTTGAAATATATTTTTTCTTTATTTTTCTTAATCAGTACAGTTAGCTGCGATTATTTCCTAAATAGAGTAAACCATATCGAATATTACAAAAACAGAACGAGACCATCTAAAGCATTTTCTAGTTTTTCCACCAATTATTTCAATCAGAACCTAGTGTCTAAGCCAGGGAAAACTGATAAAGTGCAGTGTGGTACAAGAACAGTGGATTTTAACCCAAGGAGGACGGGGAAGATCGTTGGAGGAACTGAAACGCCTTATGGGGCATTTCCGTGGCAAGTAAGTAAACATTTATTTTGATACAATATTGGATGGCAATCTAGCTAACAGACCTGTTGTTAAGTGGTGGTTTTTTTTAGTCTACTTTTGTGTCTCACAGCTGGGCAAAGGCCTCCCCTTTCGCCTTCCAAACTTCCCGATCTTGTGCGATCTCTGCCCACGTTTGCTACGCAAATATGGCCAAATCGTCACACTAGCTTCGTTTCGGTCGACCTTGGCGGCGATGTCCTCCTTCAGGAGCCCAGCGAGTGACCATCTTTGCCCATCTCTCCGGATACATTCGCGCAACGTGGCCAGCCCACTCCCACTTCAGTCTGATTGTTTCTTCTCCAACATCTGCCACTTGAGTTATGGAGTGCCGGGTGGTGTTTCTAACCCATTCGCTTAACACCTATTATGTTATGCTACATCGATCGGCAAATCTTAAATTTGGACTTTTGTGCATCTGTAATCTTGTAGATACGTTGCCAGGGGTGTGATTCTGTAAGACCTCATTCTAAACTTCGAATCTGAATCCGCTTTGAATTTCTTGATTGGCATTCTAAAAACTCGGTTGATAATTCGAATTTACACTAGCGCCACCCTTGCGCAAGTGAGTTGAACTCAATTGACAGGGAGATTTTGAGAGATAAAGTATGAGATGACGTAAGAAGTGGCATTCTGTAAGTTTATTTCCCCGTCACTTCGACGCTCACTTCGCACTCGAACCCGATTCAAAGTGTCAAATATATCAAGGTCATTTTGAACCTTATGCGAAGTGAGAGTGAATAGCGATGTGAGATACGAGTTGTTGTTTGAATTTTACAGAATCAACCTACAGCCCAGAAACTTAGTTGAAATGACTCATGCGCCTGTAAATATGACGACATGGTTGGCGCTGTGGTTGAGCGATTTGCTACTACGCTGCGTGTGACGAGTTCGATTCCCGCACGTAACAAATAGTTGTATGGCCTACAAATAGTGGTTCTGGGTCTTCAAACAAAAGATGAACGCCCATTTTAAGTGCTGCATCTTTTCCCTTAAGTACTGCCCAAATCGTGTATAAAAAAAATTGCAATTACATGATAGGTAATATTTTTCTCATCTATAGATTTACAACATATTATACAATATCTAAATAGTTTGTATTATAACTATTTAGATATTGTATAATATGTTGTAAATCAAAAAGAAATAATAACATATAATAAGTAAAGTTTTATTTTCGAGTACCTAGTAATATCTAATACCTTTAAACGAGCAATTCTTGCATATTTAAATAATCTGAATCTCGGTAACGGCTTCAACGATTTTCATGAAATTTTGTATGCAGGGGGCGATAAATCGATCTGAAAAAATATAATATTATTATTTTATATAGATAGGTAAAGTTTGTTTATTATTTTGTTTGTAAGGAATCTTGATCATTGGGTCGTCTTAGGTATCTCTGGTCGCTCTGGCTCTGGTACTTATATATTTTTATTTTTCTGTACTTTCCCGCGGACGTGTGTAGTCGTGAGCTGAAGCTAGAAAAAGAAATAATTATAATAACCACCCAATGTACCATCATCATAATCTCTCGTCTAAAAAAGTACGTAAGCTAGTGCACAATATTTTGAAGGCCATTATGTGCATAGATACTAACATAGAAATATATCTTAGTAGGTAGGTAGGTAGGTAGGTCCGTATGGTTTCGGTGTCCGTATGGTTTCGGACGTAAAGAATAGCACCATCCCATATCTTCCCGTGGGTGTCGTAAGAGGCGACTAAGAGATTTCCCAGAGAATGGGCAGCAGCGTTCTCTGTGCCTTTGTAACAACCATACTGCGATCGCCAACCCGCCTGCCAAGCGTGGCGATTATGGCAAAACCCCCCATTACTTGGGGGAGGCCTATGTCCAGCAGTGGACGTCTTTCGGCTGAAATGATGATGAGGTACATATATATCGATGGATACTAAATATCAAATATTAAAAAAAAAACACACAATTTTGTCGCTGAATGTACCTGATGGTTAAACCAAAATAAAAAATTATCTAATTATTTTTTTTAACTGGACCCATTGCGTAAACAAAGTAATAATAATTATCCAAAAAAAAAATACGTTACAAAACCGAAAAAGCGTACAAAATTGACATATTGCATAACCTAACCTGCATCTTTGTTTCATTCCCGCGCAAAAAGGCCGCCAAATGTCAAGTTGACAGACATTGTTACGTTCGAAAACGAATGGCGCGTAATTATGGCAACTTTCACTTTTTGTAATGAGGTTTTCATGGTGTTTATGTTCTGAATGAGCAATTTGTCAAAGGAGGTCGGCCTATTGAGTTTAAAAAAATTGAAAGTGACGATTTGAAGAAGATCGCCTTTAAAATGAGTTAGAGTCGGCTTTCACTGGTTTTCAAGCTGAATAGATATGGATGAATGCAATACTTATAAGTATTTTATCATAAAGAGAGCAGTCGTAATGTCTGCAAATGGGTCGAAAACCATTTTTAACCGCCTTCAAAAAGGAGGAGGTTAGCAATTCGAATATTTATTAAAAAAAAAAATTACAAAAACATTTTAAGGCTATCCCCATAGGTACCTACCTATCTCTATGGAAATTGGGTAAATGATATTATAACCAATCATTTCACAGCTAGCTAAAAAAGCATTATTTTGATTATAGGCTTGAAAACCAGATTAAAGGAGTTGTTTCAAAATGTATAGAACCTGGGCCCAGTCTTTGTACACCATACTTAAAAATAGGAAAACATATTTTGAATAGTTCTCAACTGTCCAATAACTTTAAAATGGCTTTGTGAGCAAAACACAATAAATTGCAACACACAACAAAAAACAGTAATGGCGGTAAGCTGTCATTTTGATTGATTTATGACGTTTGACATTTATAATTCTGATTTTATGCGTCAATTTTTGGATAGCCAGGTAAACAGATGGGAAAGAAACGGTGTTAAAAAACGAAAAGTAGGTGGTCAACAAGAACTCCAGAAACTAGAAACAAGACGAGACGTAAGCAATGACGAAAGTGATTTAAGTGACACTGTTGTTACACTCAGCTGACAGTTCTTTTTCTATGATCAATGGTCGATCTATGGTTTATAGAGTAGCTAAATGTGAGTGACGCCATCCATGTTAAAAATCCATACGTTATAATTTTGCATGATAAGTTTTATCGTAGCTAAACATGTTTGTGCCATATAAATTTGTACAAACACCATTGTATACCTACCATGTTTTAAGCAAATAAATATTTTATTATTATAAAAATAATAGTTATTAAATATCAATTTCCTACCACAACAGTATACATTTAAATGAAGTATCTGTATTTTTCCCGGATTCTACGGAATTTTCTCTTTTTTTTTGAAGTAGTGTACATAGACTGGGCCCATTCCCATTTATGAAAAATATACTTTATAATTGGTTTTTTATTGCTTTGAAATCAATAAATAGGCAATGGAGATGGCAAATAACGTATTATGTTGTGCCATACAAAATCAACGAGAAAATCGCGTTTTAACAACTCATAAAAACTAAGTACTTCAATAATTGATTTGTTGTGTCTTCTACCCTATTATTATTATTATAGAAGTCTGACGTACTCCTCAGAAACAAAATAATAATACATAATTAATTTATATTTGTTTTTTTTTTCTATCCGCCATTTATCATTATTATTAATAATAATAATAAAAGGCAGATAGACCGCGACCGCGCGAAACACTGAGAGTGAAGCCAAAAAAGCTAATATAAATTCAAAAGCGAATACCTACAACGCGCTTCGAGCTGTACTGACACGAGTCAGTATAGAACGAAACGTTGCATAGTTAAAAAAAAAACAAATACAAATAGAAAAATGAATACAATCACGAGATTGTAGTTATTCGCTTTTGAATTTGTATTTGCGTTTTGTTTCATAATCTGAGACGTACCCATAGATTTACTGGACGCACGGCACAGATAAACTCTATTTGTCTGTTCCGTAAATGGACGTATCCCACACTGTTGTAGTGTCAACGGAATAATAAAAAGATTATTCCGTGGTAGTGTCTGTACATTGTCGTGTCATAAATAAAGGGTCGCCCGCTCAAGATATTTCTCCGTTCGCATTAAAACTTCGGACAAGGGGTACTATTAAGTATTCTGTGACAAGGGGTAAGTAAGCATTTGATGACGCTGTCTGTACACAGAAATTTAAATAATTACACGTGAATACGTATCTTATCGTTATATGCCTTGCATTAAATCATTATATTAGATTATGGCATTACAAATTGAGGAATACAGGACAGCTAACTTTTATTCATAAATATTCACAATGGTATCACTACTACATATTATAAAACAAAGTCCCCCGCCGCGTCTGTCCCTATGTATGCTTAGATCTTTAAAACTACGCAACGGATTTTGATGCGGTGATTTTGTTAATAGATAGAGTGTTTCAAGAGGAAGGTTTATAGGTATAATACATGCATATTATAGCAGAAGAAAACCGAGAAATTCCAAGAGTAATGTGAGATCGTAATAAACATATTTTTGTGCGCTTACATTGCAAACGCTGGCTTAACCTTACGAGATATATCAAATTAATGTACTACGGAATTGTATATCTTAAAAATATCGATAAAAAGTCCGCAATGGTATATGTTTATCTCTTAAGGGTAACCCACAGTAACCATTTTTATCTTTTACATATTACAAATAATATATGGGTTACTTACCAAGCTATTTTAAACAATACAGTTCTATTCCTTACCAAATTAAATGTCTTAGGTACGTTGTGCATTTTATGCAGATCAAAATTGCCCTTTACAGCATATCATTAAAATCAATATATTAGAAGATATCACCGTGTTAAAAAGCGGGGGTAGAGCAGCTGGCGCTTAGATTTGAGCATTGAGTGTTTCTCACACGGCCAGTTATCATGTCGCGCTTTCGAGAATAACCTTAAAAAAAACATGTTTGTACTGTCTCATGATAAAACTGCTGTAAATATTTTGTATAAAAATAATCATATATATTCTGTAGTATATCTAGTATCACCATTGCACCCGTGCGAAGCCGGGGCGGGTCGCTAATTCTATGTATATAATGATAATAATATTCACAAGATACTCAGGTCTTCTCTCTGTGTGGCCGTACGTACTTTGCGGATCTATTATTTTGAAGTACAGTCAACAGCAAAAGTAGATGATCAAAATCAGAAATTCAATACTAATAAACGGAGTTCGCGTCAGAACTGTGTGGCGTCGAAGTGATTTAAACGCATGTGATTGTAAAGAATTGAATTTCTGATTTTGATCATCTACTTTTGCTGTTGACTGTACAGACGCCAGTACACTAAGCTATACCAAACTGTCAATTTCCAATTGAATATGAACCTTATCGCTTGGTAATAAAGTTGAAAATCTATCAAAGAAATTTGACAGATTGTTGTAATAGGGTATTACACCCATTTTTGAAAAGTATCTCAATGAAATTCTGTAGTGCTAATATGCCACAAAAAAAAAAAACAAAATTTTTATTTAATTGATAAGCACCATAGAACGGCATCTAAATTTTAAATTTTCAAATTTCGCGCGTAGTTTGACGAAAACACCTCTTACTGGACGCCATATTGCTCAGCGAAAATGACGTCAGTTCGTTTTGCATCAAATGCGCTCATAATAAATACGATAATTGTATATAATTTAAAAATAATTAAAAGCATATTTTGTAGTAGGTGTAATAATTAAAAAATTACGTTGGTTACGAAAATAATGAAAGTACAAAGCCTATATACGCCAATCGGTTGACTGACAATTGTCAATTTTTTGTTTACGCAGCCGTACGGCGTAATAACATGGCCGCTACTATTTCATGGTGTTTTATAACAGATTAAAAATACTGAAAACTTTGAATTGAATTTAAAAAAATATTTTGTTATTTTATGAACTAAAACTTACATTTTCCGACTGCTTTATGCCTAAACTGTCTCAATAACATATTTATAGATTTTTTCTTGTATAGAGTAAAATACCCTATTAGCGTGATGTGCTGGTCTCTGTCAATATCTGTCTCATGCCTCTTAAGACATTATTATTCTTCCAGGTGGAGATCCAAATGCTGGATGTGGACAAACTGACCTTCGAGCATCACTGTGGTGGCGCTGTCATCGCAGAGAGACTGGTCCTGTCAGCTGCGCATTGCTTTGACAAAGTTTGTTGTCTACTTTTGCATTCATGTAATACTAGCACTTTGCCCGCGACTTCGTTCGCGTGAATTCTCTTATTATTACGGATCCCTTTTGGAAATTAAATATAGCACTTAGGAATAACTTAGCATCCTATTGATGAAAGAATTTTTGAAATCGGATATGGGGTGTGATTCTGTAAGATCTCATTCTAAACTTCGAATCTGAATCCGCAGTGAGTTTCTTGATTGGCATTCTAAAAACTCGGTTGATAATTCGAATTTACACTAGCGCCACCCTTGCGAGCGTGTCAGCGAGTTGAACTATATTGACAGAGAGATTTTGACAGATAAAGTATGAGATGACGTAAGAAGTGGCATTCTGTAAGGTAATTTCCCCGTCACTTCGACGCTCACTTCGCACTCGTACCCGATTCAAAGTGTCAAATATATCAAGGTCATTTTGAAACTTATGAGAAGTGAGAGTGAATAGCGATGTGAGATGCGAGTTGTTGTTTGAATTTTACAGAATAGACCTACAGTAGTTGATCCCCTACATACGAAATTTTTTACAAAAGAAAGTAGGAGATTAGCGCATATGGATAAAGATACATACATACATACATGTAGAAACCTTGTCCTATTTACAGCAACCTTTAAATCTGGAACACATCCGCTTGGTGGTCGGAGAGCACCGTCTGAAGGTCCAGGATAAGCACGAGCACCGATTCCTGGCTGAGAAGGTGGTACGACATCCAGACTTCAGGAAAAGTAAGGGTTTTTGATAATTGTCAGACAGAGCAGCAATTTGCTTGTAGGTTTCATTAATTAATTGGTAATCAACTAGGCTTCTAGTTTAATCAGATGCAGCTCCACAATCCAGTGACTGGGTCCAGACTTTTGGGCTACTGATTATCCGTAACGACTGTCATAGATCTACGAATGACAGCCGTTACTGGCTTTGCGTTCTGTTCGAGACACGGGGGTGTCCCACCAACTCAACTTCCATAATCCGAGCTCCTACTGAGAAATTTCTTATGATAAAACTCAATAAGACTTTTACCCAACTTGAGAATGGAACCTAGGACCCCACGCTCAACAGTCACGGTTGAGACCAGGAGACTAGCGGGGCTTTAAAGCGTTTGTTGTGCGTAAACCGACATACTACCTGCGTTAGGTGATGAAAGCAAGCTTTTGGTCACATAATGTGGTTTTCCGTCGTTTTCGCGAACAAATTCCACCGGAACGCACGAAATCTTAGTACAACTAAGTGACATTAACATAGTTTTAAGTTTTACTTACTAACACAATTGTTATATTGTTATATGTATACTTAGGTTAAGAGCGCCCATCCCCATTGAACGAACTTCAACGTGAGAGTGATTGAAAATTTTTTTGGTTTCAACCAACGCAAAGCTCGAAAACAAACGAGTGAGAGCGCGATAACATCACAGGAAAATTGGCGCGCGAAAATTTCACAAAACTTGTTCCAGGACATACGTGTTTTTGAAAAAGCCTTCCAAGTTTTTGGTAAAAATGTTTGTAATTAAGAATCTCCATTACATGTAAAAGGTTTCTATGACGCTGTTTTTTTACTTTTTCATTGTATGAGTGCATAATGACCGGCCAAAGTTCAGATAAAATTGTGATTTTCGGACGTGTTTACTGAATTTGTTTCTCAAAAAAGTTTATTTTTGGCTTCATACAAACCTATATTTAAACCACAAGATACCTGTGTGTTAAAAACATTTAGAAAATAATTTGGTATGACACCGTAATCGCGTACGAGCGTTTGTATGGAAAATATGACGGGTTGGGCGCTCTTAAGGTATTTATGTATAGGTCTTTGTAACTTGAAAATAAATTGTTTATTACTAAAATTATAACAGTAAGATATCCTATAGTCACACCACTATAAATTAAACGATTCTACTGTAATTTCAGATGGTCCACATAGTAACGACATAGCAGTGATCCTGGTCTCCCGGTCTGGGAGCGGCGTGCAGTTCAACTCTCACGTGCGTCCGATATGCTTGCCCGATGATGGAGTCACGGCTGGCAAGTGGTGTGCTGTCAGTGGCTGGGGGTTTCAGGCAGGTATACACTGTTCCTTGACTACTTTTTTTTAATGGAACAAACCCGCTTTCCCAAATCACCGCAATTCCTGTAAGCCAGAATCAACAGTGGCGACCCCGCTTTCCTAAAACCCCGGCCAGACTGTTGTAAACAAGCCCTCCACATCGGTCTCCACCGGCGGCTTACAACAGTGTAAACACTTGCTTGCAACAAAAATTCATTTGACCTTCAAAAACCTCTGTGGACGGACTCGCGTTGTAAACCGCGGGTGAATACCGCCGTTGTTAACAAAGAGTAGACAACACGCTGAGGTGGGAGCCTTGTTGTAAACCAGTGTGGACGCAAACACCAACCGTGGGCTCCACAAGCCTCCCACCAAGGTGACCCCTGTTGGAAACTTGTTTTTTAACAGTCTGGCCCGGCCTTAAACCACTGCAATTCCTATAAACCAGAATCAACAGTGGCGACCACGTTTTCCCAAACCACTGCAATAGGGTATTTTACTAAAAAAATCTAATTAGTCCGTCAAATAGATTTCCAAAAAATATTGGACACGTGTTTTTTCTTTTTTCACGTAAACAAAAAATGAAGAATGATACAGTGCGTTGAAAACTCGTGTGACACTTTTACCACAAAATATAGATGGAAATCAGAACTTATGAAGATGCTGAACGTCTCCAACATGATCTGAACAGATTTCAAACATGCTAATTGCAAATGCTATACATGTACTTTCACTCGTAAACCCAAACCTGTTCTTTACGATTACAAACTAGCCGATATTTCAATAGCTAGAGTTAATAGAATTAGAGATTTAGGCGTCACTTTTGACTCAAAACTTCTTTTTGACACACACATAGATAATATTATTAGAAAAGCTTCTAAGGCACTAGGTTTCATTATGCGGATATCAGCGGATTTTAGAAATATCAAAACACTTAAAATTCTCTACTGCGCTTTTGTACGCAGTCATCTCGAATATTGCTCACCAGTGTGGAATCCTATATATAACACTTATATCAATCGCATCGAAAGTATTCAAAAGAAGTTCTTACGGTACATTCAGTTTAGATCCAAAACCTATTTACCTAGTTATTACAGCCGCTGCCGGAAGTTCCACATTCTTCCACTAGTTGAGCGGAGAAAAATTGCCGACATGGCATTCTTATTCAATTTAGCTAATGGTTCAGCCGACTGTCCTGAACTGATAAGTAAAATTGGGCTGCGTGTTCCATCCTTCACATTAAGAAATCATCAACCTCTGTATGTTCCTTCTGTGCGGTGCAAATATCGACAAAACTCTTATATAATAAGAGCTAGCAGGGCATACAACTCGATGTGTCAGAGTGCTGATGATCTTGACTTGTTCTCCACTAGTGTTCCTAAACTAAAAAAAATACTGTGCACAAACTTCTTTGAAAATAACTAAAACAATCTATTAATTCTCTCCGAGGGCTTGCTTACTTCTTACTTTCTCTTACCTGTCTACTGTTTCTTTTGCTACCTCAATATTGTCAGTGAAAACTTTTAATTGGCCTTCAGTCACTAACTGTTAACTATCTGTATCCTAGCTGTAAGTTTTCTTAAGAAATAAAAATAAAATAAAATAAAATAGTACAGAAGGAACGCTCCCGCCATCTTCAAAAATAATTACCTAAACTTGCCAGACTCACTAGGGTTGCTACTGTATTGACTCTGTAGGTTTTATTTGTGACTATATGAAATTTTATTGACACTGGTTGGAACTTTTTGCAATTTTCTATAACAAAATTTTCTTGACAGGCGGACAGGAGGCATTCGCCAGTTTTTATTGATTTGATAAAACAAAAAATACGTAACATCCAATATTTTTCGATAATCTAACTGTCAGACTAATTCTATTTTTTTTGGTAAAATACCCTATTCCTGTAAGCCATTGCAGTATCAACAGTGGCGACCGCTAGAAAATCGCTGAGGCAATACAGCCCGAACAAGTCCCAGAGAAACGATTCCCCTCTATGAAATCCCGAAATTAATTAGAAAAGAACAGAGGAGGAGAGTAACAAAACACACCTAGTTTCAACCTCCTTTAATATCAAGCAGTATAGACAGAACAGAACTAGGCCAAAAGGCATATAGGGACATTTACAACCTCGTTGCCGTCCCTGTTTCCTAGACTAGTGGTTATTTAAACTACATTGAATGATTGATATGGATATCGATACGTGGATCCCCAATCTTGAGGCTTAATAAAACCGGTCCCACATGAATGGTTCCGTAACACAGTACAATATTAATGCAATTTTTAACTTTATTATTTGTGTTTATAGCAGCCACAGTACCTACAGTGATCGGCACATCAATCTATAACAATTCGTCAAACTTTGGTAGATTTTCAACTTTAATACAAAAGGATAAGATTCATATTCAATTGGGAAAATTTTAGAGTTTGGTATGGCTTGGTGTGCTAGCCTATGAACGGTCACCAAAAGAGATAAGTATCCATGTCGCCGGGAATAGTTGAAGTTTACTTATATACTTATCTCTTTTGGTGACTGCACAAAGTACGTAAGGCTGCGTCGCGCCCGAGCAGAGAGACCACTCAGAACAAACCGACATTTTTACCACGCACACAGTGTCATTACGTTTATAGGCATTCTCAAGCAATTTCAAGCTGACTTACGACTCGACTGTCACGTGTTGTCAAAATGAATAAATGACAGACATTGACATTTCACGACAAACAAGAAAATTTTGTTATAAAAAATTGCAAAGAGTTCCAACCAGTGTCAATAAAATTTCATATTGTCACAAATAAAACCTACAGAGTCAAAACAGTACAGCCCTAGTTGAGTCTGGCAAGTTTCATCATCATCATCATCATTTCAGTCGAAAGACGTCCACTGCTGGACATAGGCCTCCCCCAAGGAGGGGTTTTGCCATAATCGCCACGCTTGGCAGGCGGGTTGGCGATCGCAGTATGGTTGTTACAAATGCACAGAGAACGCTGCTGCCCAGTCTCTGGTACGTCCTTTAGTCGCCTCTTACGACACCCACGGGAAGTTATGGGATGGTGCTATTCTTTACGTCCGACACCATACGGACAAGCTTAGGTAATTATTTTTGCTAATTATTTTTTTTTTAAGCTGGCAAGTTTAGGTAATTATTTTTGAAGATGGCGGGAGCGGTCCTTCTGTACCCTCTATATTTTGTGGTGACTGTACATAATAAACATTCTGTGAAAATTTAAAATGTCTACTTATTACGGTTTACTACATACAGCGCTGAGACAGTAGGCCGGATAGACAGACTGAATTTCTAGTAAATACATCCTGTTTAGCATATTTTGGGTACGGTAATACCCGACCCGCTCAAATCCTAGTCAAAGGGTCCTGTTTGGCATCCTTTGGGTACGGTAATACCCGAACCGCTAAAATATTTAGTTCGAATTTAGTATTTTGTTTCAGAGAACACAGAGAACTTCGCACCAACTTTGAGAGCAGCTGCAGTACCAGTGTTAGACCTCACCACCTGCAGGAAGAGTCAGGTCTTGGGTGGAAGACAACAAGCCATATTGGACTCTATGATCTGTGCAGGTGAGTTTAAAATTGATGAAGTATTTTCAGTTCTATTTGATTTTGGTTCCTACTTAAATTTATAGATGTTGTAGTAACGCAAATGATTGCTATTTTTTTTTGGAACGAAGTTCCTTATCGCGCGTTGTGAAAGGGGGCTAGACGGAAAAAATTCTTACGAAAAGTTGTCACGACACTTTTGTATATTTGATTTAAGAGCCATCTATTAACGTTATTGGCGCAACTGTGCTCTTCGAGATCGAATTACGAACGGCCAATAGATGGCGCAGAAATAATTTATTGGTCTTTCTATCTAAATAACTACGCATTGTACTAACATGTTAGAAAATGTTAATCTTTAAAATTACTTACTTACAATGTAAGCAGCCATAATAACTTTTCATTCCTCGCTTTTTTTTTGCCCTGGCTTAAAGCCACTTAAATTCACTTTAACGCATCACATTAATTAGTGAAGGAATTGTAATAAAATTTTATTACAATTCCTTCACTAATTAATCGAAAGGAACTTCGTTCCATCCGGGTGTCCCTTGACACCTCTCAAGTTTTTTTTTTTTTTTTATATATTTAATTAACACGGTACAGTACCACTTACATTAATTAACATAGAAACACTTCATTTAAAAAGACTATACAATGCAGACAAATTGCGTCTTAAACAGTTATTCGCTACTAATCAACATAGAACAGTGGTCACCCTGGCATACTGTTTCTCACAGAACATCAGACACACGCGTTTAACTTTACTCCAATCGTCCGCAAACACATCACATTCAGTGTTGGCCGTCAGGAGGGCATTGAGCATCTTTAAGGTACGACACACAGGCGATTGAGCTCTGGCGACCGTTATGCAAGGCAGTTGTGCGAACAGATTGTGTCGGCGACTTTGGCGGTGACCGATGTATTTGTCGGGTACAAATAGTTGACAGAAAAGGTCATGAATCTCAGGGCATTCAATACGACCGTGAAGGATCCCATAGGCTACCGTGAGCTGATCAAGGCCTCTTCTTACCTCCAACGAGTTGAGATCCAAAGTCCCTAGGATATAGTTGGTGGGGCTATTAAAAACCTACAGGCGTTATATATGCTAAAACTTGAAATTAACACCGTGCTGTGTATTTTAGTCTTATCATTTAATAATTAATACTGGCCAGTTTTGGTCCAGCTGTAGGGCAAAGCTTAATCTCATTCAGAAACAGCACAACCATTGATCACTACTACGCTGCTCAAGGCGGATTGCCGAATTCAAATAAATAAATGAGATAAAGATGTTTTTATAAAAGCATTCTGGATGGTGTAAAGAAAAAACACTGATATGTTATAAGACTAAAACATAGAGCAGTATTTTTCATACGAGTATTAGGTAACCGAAGACACCTTCATATTTTTAATAGCAATCCCCCCCTCCATTTCTCCCGAGGGTGTCGTCAAATGCGACTAAGGGCACATATCACATTCATTGTGCGTACAGTCAACAGCAAAAGTAGATGATCAAAATCAGAAATTCAATACTAATTTACTAACACTAATTTATATAATTTATTACTAGTTTATTTATTTAAAGTGTGTGATTTTCACACACATACTTTTGAATCACTTCGGCGCCACACAGTTCTGACGCGAACTCCGTTCATTAGTATTGAATTTCTGATTTTGATCATCTACTTTTGCTGTTGACTGTACTGCTAAGGAGTGGAATTCCCTGCCTGAGTCTGTGTTTCCTGATAGCTACAACCCGGGAGTCTTTAAGTCAAGAGTGAATAGGTTACTTCTAGGCAAGTGTGCTCCATCTTAGACCGCATCATCGCTTCCCATCAGGTGAGATAGTGGTCAAACGTATGCCTATCTAATGATAAAAAAAAAATATATGGAAAATCTGGAAGTCGGGTAGCAGCGGTTTACATGTACTTCACTGAGATCCCCAAGACGCCTGCCAAGCGTTGGAATTATGGCACCCCTCCCCCCATTATGGGGGAGGCCTTTGTTCAGCAGTTGACGTCTTCAGGCTGATGATGATGATGATGAGGTAGTATAATTTAGCAATAGGATAAAAGACGGTTTTATAATGAATCCTGCTTTTTAAACTTTGGAACTTTCTAGCTTAGGAGTGAGTGTTCTACCGTAACTTCGTGCACATAATAGGGTTCCAGATCTGATTCATATTACTATTTCCTTTGGGCTTTCGACGTATCTTTTGAACCATAAAATATTATCATCATCATATCAGCCTATTGCCGTCCACTGCTGAACGTAGGCCTCCCCCAGAGATCGCCAACCAACCCGGTCTTGGGCAACCCGCATCCATCCGCTGCCAGCCACCTTCTTTAAATCGTCAGTCCATCGTGCAGCTGGGCGTCCCACACTACGCTTGCCCAAACGCGGTCTCCACTCTAGAGCGTGTCTGCTCCATCTACCGTCTGTCCGTCTGCAGACATGGCCGGCCCACTTCCACTTCAGCGTGCTAATTCGATGCGCAACGTCAGTGACTTTAGTTCTCTGGCGAATGAATTCATAAAGATGACTTGAATTTTTCACAGAATTGTCTACAATATTCGATATTTCCACAGGCATACTATCAGGTGGTGTAGACGCATGTCGAGGGGACTCCGGTGGCCCTCTAGCCTGCATGGGTTCCAGCTCCAACAGATGGCAGCTCCATGGAGTTGTATCCTGGGGATCTGGATGCGCCAGGAGGGCAAGACCAGGAGTGTATACCAGGGTAGCTTCTTATGTGGACTGGATTAGAAGAACTGCTGCTAATTTGGGGCATAAGATTGGGTATTAGATAGCATTAGGAACTTTTGAGATTATTATTGAGTTTTTTTTACATCTGACTAAAACAGAGGGTGTTATAACTTTAACGTGTGTATCTGTGTGTCTGTCTGTGGCATCGCAACTGCCAAACGGCTGAACAAATTTTGATTAAGTCTTTTTTTATATGGTGTTTCTTGCCCATTATTCTTTATACATAGCGATCTATGCTATTCTCTAACGTTACTATTCGAGGCAGTGCTCGACGGCGAACTCGACATCGTGTCAGGCCAACCTCCTCGAGACCGCGACTAAATTTTCTTAGCGAATATCGTTTTTCATATTATTAACTGTCCAAAATGGCAAATTATTTAACCTTAAATAGTTCGATCAAAAACGGTTAATTCACATAGCTCTAGCGCAGCGTAAGCAAAATTTAATGAATACGAAAATGCAACTCGCCTCTGCCGCAGCGTCGAGCTTTAGGTTGTGTTGGTACTTAAAGGCTAGCACCACAGTCGTTCCGAAGATTTGCGTGAACGAATATAAACTCAACTTCAATTCTTAAAAATCTAATAATATTATGTACAATTACAAGAAAAAGGCAGGGGAGCTCAAAGGGCATCAAAAACTCGTCCACATCGCTGTCAACGGGACACGTGCCCAACAGGCTGGAAGCATTGCCACGTTGTATGGCAATGCTGATTCTTTGACCCAAGAATAGACCAGCCTTCGGGTCACGTGAATAGTCGAGACCCCATGGCCCTAGAGTTTCCACCCCAAACGGCTCAAATATATAGCTTCCAAGAAGGCTATAAGGATATTTGCGCCGTTTGAGATTTTCGGCACCTACAGCAGCCGCTCCAGCACAACACGTTGTGCTAGGAAGATGAGATGGCGCAAGGGTGTCGACACATGTTGCGTCCCACACCAAAGGCCTACCCAACTTCCAAGGCATTATGGTCATCCCATCTGGTCTCTTCCCATCGTCGCGTGCCAAGCCATTTGGTTCTAAAATAGCAGGCACCCCGAACATTAAATACTTCAATTTATTAACTGGTGATAAAGATCCCATGGTTTGACGTCACTTCAGTTGTGACTTGCAAAAATATAGATACCTAATTGGCGGAGATTTTTCTGATTACTGTTTATAATTACAATTGACTAGCGACAAACCCATACTTCACTCGGGTGTGGTCTACTTATAGCGATATATTGACAAAACATCTGCCTTTCTGTGCTTTAAACAATTTCATTTAATTTATTTCCTTTACATGGGTAAATAGTATGTGTATAATAAAAAAAAAAGACCTAAGAACTAAGGGCGTTAGATTTAGTTGAAGTTAACTTAAATCCTGATGGATGCATTCGAATAAAATTGAATTTTAATTGATTGAAAATGAACAGTTCAATTAAAATAATTTTCTTTCCAAAACATCCAAGGCCGCATCAGCACAAACGGTCAGGTGAGTTGCGGTAAAGGATAACTTTAACTAAATACCAACATATATCCGAAAACACTGGTTATTTACCTTTTTAGTTGAACGTATACATTATATCATCATTATATCATACATTGATATTTTCGTTATAAAGTAACAGATCTCCCTATTCCGCACTGTCTCATGCGCATGCAAAGTTAATTAAATATATGTTCCAAATATAGGCTTATTCCAATCAATTTTTTTAGCTAAATCTATTGAGTTTGTGGCTGTTGTGGAAAATATATTAAGTAATTATATTAACTAATCTACAGCATGTTACTGAAAAACTTGTTGTTTTTTAAAATTTTCTTAATATAAATATACATGGCAATATTATATAATTCTTAATACATGGTAATGTAATAAAAATATTTATATTACTGTTTTGCGATCCGTCCCTGTTTCGCACGTATATTATGGTCATATTTAAACAAATTTACACAAAACCTTAACAAATTTTACACTTAAACCTTCATCATGAATCTCTATGTCGAATAGTGAAAACCGCATGAAATTCCGTTCAGTAATTTTTGAGTTTATCGTGAACAGATAGACAGATGCGGCGGGGGACTTTGTTTTATAACATGTAGTGATGATATATGTATGCTGTCACAATTAAAAATTAAAAATTTAAAAAACCCCCAACGCAAAACATAAAAGCAATTATTTAAAAAGTAAAAAATAATATCTTTTGTTGAGCCATCAAATGTTTGTTCGTTGAAATGGCGCTATAAAGTCGCGGCGGGGTACCCCGTAAGTCAAATCTCATTGCAAATCCATGAGTTCGCTATTTTACCTATTTAGCTATTGCCGACTTAGCGGGGTACCCCCGCCGCGACATTATAGCGCCATTTCAACGAACAAACATTTGATGGCTCAACAAAAGATATTATTTTTTACTTTTTAAATAATTGCTTTTATGTTTTGCGTTGGGGGTTTTTTAAATTTTTAATTTAATTTTTATTTGAAAGTTTTTAAATGTAATTTAGTCTGGTTTTGAGAAGTTGTAGATACGTCTAAAGTTGTATTTCGTCACATGGATCTTTTTTTATATTAAAGATATCACCCTGAGAATGCGTTTGGTATATATAATTCGCCATTTTGTGGTGCCGGTCATCTTGGCCTTGAAATTTATCATAGTGTAAAGTATTCTACTGGTGAAGCCCTTTCATTTGATACCCATATTGATGGATTTGTGAAAAAATATGTGATTAGCTATTTTGTAGCGGCGGCCATCTTGGACCGATTTTCATCAAACATAGCTAAGAACACTCCCGACTAATTCACCTTTCAAATAAAAAAAACAAAAACAAAATCGGTTCATCCGTTCGGGAGCTACGATGCCACAGACAGACACACACACACACACACACACACACACACACACACAGACACGTCAAACTTATAACACCCCGTCGTTTTTACGTCGGGGGTTAAAAACAGTAACGTAGGTATCATATTTGAATGAAGAACTTAATTGTTTTTTAATTTTATTATTAAACTTATATATTTAAGTGGGTTTAAGGTGGCGAGTGACTTGCATTTAAGTGGTTGGGTTTTTGTAGGTTGCAGAGGTCAAACCTAGGTAATCGCTCCATGTAAAATACTGGTATTAAGCTGCACCCGGTTAGACTGGGAGCGAACCCCAACATACGTAGTTAAGATGGCGACATTTGCTTCATATATTTTGTAGTTACTGAATTACGTACACTGTTATCGTGTGTATCAGAATGGCTGGTTGCCTGTGGCTTTGGTCTATGAGAGTTGATTAGAAAATTGCTACAGAATTGCTTATAATAAAACAATAAAAGCAAATAGTTGCAGTGTATCTTCAGTACTGTACTGTTTTATCAGGCACTTTTCCTTGGGATAATTAAAATAATTGCTACATCCTTTATTTAACATATGTTTGAAGATACAACTAAATTAGATAAATGAAGCAAATATGTAGCAATTATTGACGCAATACGTTTCGGGAAACTCTGCATGCTTGGCTTTAAACTAGGAATCGACCAGCCAACCAAACGTCAGGATGGCTGTACAAAAAAAATATGTTATTTCTAAATATATATAGTATGTAGCAATTATTTATTAAATGTAGCAAATATAAGCAATTATGTAGCAATTTTCTAATCAACTCTCATGACCAATGCCACAGGCAACCAGCCATTCTGATACACACCTGTTATCGCGTTTCTCTGTCAGCACAGTCTGACTGTGAACGCGTCTTAGCTGTTATCAGCGTCTTAATATATATGTATAAGTACACAAGATATTACTATACCCTGTTCACAATAAGATTTATAGACATAAACACAAACCTTTTTTACAGTCCCTTCAACCGATTTTTACTTCTTTGCCGTGGGTTTAAGGATGACATTAGAGGCAAAAAAGTGGTTACAATAACAACTGTTTACTGCAGTTGCCATTTGTCATGCAACCAACGCAATAGAAGTCAAAATCGGTTGAACGGACTGTAAAAAAGGTTTGAGTAAGTGTCTAATCTTATTGTGAACAGGGTATAGTAAAAAGGTACAGTTGTTGTTTATCTATATACGTATACATGTATTTAAATGTATTTGTGTATGAATATCAGCTGTCTGACAGCCATAGTACAGGGTCTCCCTAGTTTGGGGTCAGAAGGCCATGTGTAAAATGTCCCCACATAATATTATTATTATTATTATTTCCACAAGATTTGAACTTAAAAAAATGGCAATAGTGTAATGTCACATTATAGTAGATAACAGGGTAAACGTCATATTCTCAGGAAATGTAATTTTCGGTCGTTTTGCAACATAATTCCTCCCCCTCCCCCCTCTCTCTCTCTTTTCCTGTAATGATAGTTAAGATGAGTTAATAAATAAATAAATAATAATAATCTGACAGTTGGGACGACATACTTCCGTTGACACCAACGCGACTCTAAGTTCAACTGAGCTAATTAGCATAGTTGTAACGTACTATTCGCGGAGCGCTTATGGGATCTACACATTTTTTTTTTGTAATATCATTGACTATAAAACTTCCAGAATAACGCCTTTAGTACACCGACGTGTTCGTATGCGGCAGCACTGTCACTGCGGAACTACTGCGTAACGATATATTCTGCGGAATGTTAGTACACTGCAGTTTTTTCGCAAAGAAATGTCATTGTAATTTTCCCGTCTTTTCTTGAACTTTCCTCCATGCCACCTCTTTTTTGTACGCATTTTTATAATCTGCGTGACCAACTGCATATAATTCGGGATAATTTCTAGTTGTATTCAAAAATATTTCAATATTTTCGGCTTTCATGGTGCGAAATTCTGTCCTCACCGACAGAAATCGTCGTTACACAGACGCAGACGTTTCGCTAGTGGTGTTTCGCATCGCAAGCGCCTTTTCCGCAGTTCCTTGCGAAACAATACCGACAAGGTCGCAACTATTTCATGTAGCTAGTGCTAGAGTGAGACAGCGTATGCGAAATTCTGCCATACTACTGACAGTTTTTTCATTGTTTCGCTGCCACATACGAATGCGTCGGTGTACTAAAGGCGTAAATACCCGGTGCCGATTCCCTTGTTTACAAACTTAAGTAAAATTAGACAATTGGCATCCCTTACTACCAGGCAGCTGAAGAGAAGAATGGCGATAGATAAGAACTAAGTTAGAGATGTCAAATTAGTTTTGTCTTGACCTATAGGTGTAGCTACCGTGTTTTTAATCAATACGTTCTGAAATGATATGAACATTTTAGATCGACTTCAATTAACAGCTCTTACTATTAACTGTCTCTGTTTTGTTTTATTTTATAGAAAGAGATATGAATAGCTTAAATTAAGTTTAGTAGTCTAGTGTAAAACAGAACTGGCAGCATAATACAGTTTAGGAGAACTAACAACATACACACACACACACAGACAGACACGAAAAGTTTTATACATAAATAGTTAATCACAGTTAACGTTAATCATAGTTACAGTAATTTAAATTTAACGCCAAAGGTTAGTGAGTTATCTTGTAATTACATATTAATTAACTGTAGTTCATAAGAAATTGTTAGGTGAACCTATTAAAATTAAATTATTGCAAGAAATTGTTCTTTTATTATTTACCCTTTTATTATATTATTAAAAAATATAATTGGTGTTAGTCAAAGATTATATAAGATTCCTAGATCCGTGAGGTTAAGTTTCTCTTACTGAGCTCAATACATGGATTGGTGGCCATTTATCACACGGTGGAACCCCATATCAACGCACTTACTTTTACTGTAAAATCAGTACATACACGCGAGTGGAACAAAAATTGCCTGTTTCATACAATTATATTTACTGCACTTTTGTATAAATTGCAGATTTTTTATTAATATTAGTGTTGCTATTGAGATGACGGCTTATAGAACTTGTATGGAAGAAGAAAACATGTTACGCCAACCCTATATAGGGTGACTGGTAATTAGTGTACGATACTTGAACACGTGATTGTGTTCATGATAACAAACAACTTTCCCGAAGAAAAAATGTTTTTTGTACTGGTTCACTTTTATCACAATAACACAACAGCCGTATGAAATTCACGCGCGCGCACGCCTGTGACCTAAAGTGAACCAGTACAAAAACATTTTTTCTTCGGGAAAGTTGTTTGTTATCATGAACACAATCACGTGTTCACACTAATTACCAGTCACCCTATATAGGGCACCCTCCTGCCCTATTCAGGGTCAGCATTAGCCCAGTACAAGATGGAAGGGACTTCAACGAGCATACTTTTTAGTCTAAATTCTCTAAAAATCCCCGTATTTTTAGGGTTCTGTACCACAAAAGGAAAAAACGGAACCCTTATAGGATCACTTTGTTGTCCGTCTGTCTGTCTGTCTGACAAGACCCAATATCTCGGGAACGCGTGGAGGTATCGAGTTTAAATTAAAACTATATATTTAAGTCTACGGTCCCTTGATGCTGTAAAAAAATCAACCCTCTATGTTAACGTGAAAAAAAGATACGGCCGTTTATGTCGCAAAAAACGCATTTATAATATTAAGTAGATTAAAGTATGGATTAGTATAGAAGTATGTACCTTATAGTATTTCGGTCTAATCCGATAACTATATTCACTTTTTAAAAGCATGAAATCATTCATCGCACGTTATGTTTACACTTTATATTTGTTTTTGTAGATTCTTGGAATCTTATGAATAGAATGTGTATTATGTACTTACGTTTTGTATGCTGTCTGTCGGCATCCATTGCATTATATTCCTGTATAATTGGATCAAATTAATATTTACAAACCTGAAAAATAAATAATGTTTTGCTTTGACATGTTTGTCAATGACAGTCGTCAAATTTGACGACCGTCAACATTACTTCTAAAAGTTTTCGGCTACTAACGTAAATCCTCTATGCTGTTGATCTTGTAAGCTTGTTTGTCTGTGTTATATATTAAACGGCTGAACACCCGCTGTATTATCGCGTGTTTCTTTAAAACTAAATCACACTAATATTATATAAAAATTCTAATCTTTCGTGTGAGAGCTAATAAATTCAATTCGTACAGTTCTACATAGCCTTTTATTTCATAGACTATGTAGAAACGTTACAACCTACAAATATGTACGGAACTCTCGGTGGGCGAGTCCGACTCGCATGCGTTTGGGTATGAACGCAACTCACCTGATTTTAAGTGATGCGATGGGGCCTAAGGTGGAGTGCGCTTGCCTAGGATGAACCGGTTTACTCGTGCCTTGAAGATCAGCATCATCGTATCAGCCTATTGCCGTCCACTGCTGATCGTAGACCTCCCCCAGAGATCGCCAACCAACCCGGTCTTGGGCAAACCGCATCCATCCGCTGCCAGTCACCTTCTTTAAATCGTCGGTCCATTGTGCCGCAGGGGGTTCTGCACTACGCTTGCCCAAACGTGGTCTCCGTTCGGAGGCGGGCAGTGAATTCCACAGTCTGGCAGTAAGCACAATAAATGTGTAATCAAATCGCTTGGTCCGAGCGAGACCATGGTACTTCAACCATATAGCGGTGACGCTTCGCCTTATCTGCTCGTCCGATGATGGAATTAGGAGAAGACACTGGCTCTTATTATGCCTAGCGCAGGGAGTCACGGCCTCAACCCCTTGGTGGCCTGGTAGAGAATGCCTAAGACATTAAGTCCGCCTTTGTACGTTTGTGCATAGAGTATAAATAAATAAATACTTTTAGTTAAATATTATTTATACAATCAATAGTTATTATTTTTCCTTTTGTATGGAACAGTGGCAGATTGTTTTTTAATACGTAACGAGACATTAGTATAAATTTTATTTATTTATTTATTTACTAGCGACCCGCCCCGGCTTCGCACGGGTGCATTGGTGATACTAAATACCTATATACTACAGAATACGACTTTATTTAATACTACGAGTATGTGTAGTAATTGGATATGGAATAATACTGTATTGTTTAAAATAGCTTGGCAAATAATATATTATTATGATTATCTTTATACACAATATTTACAGCTGACTTTTCATGAGAGAGTACAAACATGTTTTTTTTTTAAGGTTATTCTCGAAAGCGCGACAATTATAACTGGCCGTGTGAGAAACACTCAATGCTCAAATCTAAGCGCCAGCCGCTCTACCCCGCTTTTTTTTATTATTTTTTCTGTATGGCTGAGGGTTGGTTTCTGCTTAACCGGACAATCCTGTGGTGCCTTAAAAAGTGACTTTTAGGGCCTCCAGCCAGGGCAAAAACTTATAAACTAAGTGACTACGCTAAGGGCACCCCCTGTGGGGTACGAGCCTCGGCTTAGGTCGCCACTGAGAGAGGGCAGCAAAGGGACAGGCTGGATCGGGTCTCCATTAATTAGGGGCTATTTTAAAGCTAAGGGCTCAGTGTGTGTTCTCTCAATGTGTGTTCTGTGCTAAAGAAATTTATTACTTTTTAGTTTTTGAAGGCGGTTTTTATCGATCTTTTTAAGATATACAATTTCGTAGTACATTAATTTGATATATCTCTTAGGTTTAGCCAGCATTTGCAATGTAAGCGCACAAAAATATATCTATTACGACCACACATTACTCTTGGAATTTCTCGGTTTTCTTCTACTATAATATGCATGTATTATACTTATAAACCTTCCTCTTGAATCACTCTATCTATTAAAAAAACCCGCATCAAAATCTGTTGCGTAGTTTTAAAGATCTAAGCATACATAGGGACTTTGACTTGGACTTTGTTTTATAATATGTAGTGATTAAAACTTTATGCATACAATGTAAAAAAACACTGTTCAAAGACGGACTTAATGCCTTGGGCATTTTCTACCAGTCTACCTTAGGGTGATGCAGAGACAAAACATTAGGTTAACGGTAGGTGCAAAGGCGCAGAATTTTTTAAGCATACATACAAACATTATATCCTATATAAATATATAAAAGAGTAGAGGGAGCTGAAAATACCTGATGGAGAAACACAACGAATCAATTGTGGGACGAGTCTGCCAACTTCTTATGCAAGTGCTCGCGAGCGGCGAGCCTTTACCTTGAATGTAAACCGACTGGTGGCCGTCCTGATATTTTGAGGAAGCGCATTCCAAAGGAAAACCGCCTGGACAGGAAAAGAAGTTTAAGAAAACCAGAGCGGTGAGAAGGACATCGTAGGAGACGATTATTGGAGGAACGAAGATTCTTGCTGTGCGCAGAGCATAAAAATTGAAAGTGAGAAGTCAGGTAAGAAGGAGAACTGGGGTTGTCTAGTTGTCTTAACATTGTATAACTGTATACTCGTATATCATAATACTTAATTATGTACTTACGTATATTGCGAAATCTGCTCCCGAAATATTTTTTATCTGCACTAATTTCATGTTCTACTGACATTATTTGACCTACTGTTGCAGTAATACCGGTGATAAGATGACACAATTAAATAATTATTTCGACATTAATTGCCAAAATGATATAACCCAAATCCCTCACTGATATATTATTTTTAATTATCTTTATTAATTTTTATAAAGGAAATATTAAGGAACTTTTAAACGTCATTTACAACTTTTATTTTACATTAAAAAAAAACGTTACCCCACTCTAGGTAATTCTCCTATGCCGTGGGTGCATTTACAAACATATAAACTCACATACACAAACAACCAGACCCGGAACAACTATCTGTAGGCCATACTAATATTTGTTACGTGCGGGAATCGAACCCGCAACTCGAAGCGCAGCAGTCAATGGCTCAACCACTGCGCCAATCGTGTCGTCATGTGTCACTTACAAAGAAGAAGACGAATCTAAGTATTGACTAGTTTGTGCTCTTCCAAAACGTAGTTTCGGATCGAGAAGAATGGGTAAGAAATTACTTTAAAAAAATATTGATTTAAAAAAAATGTTATCACAATAATAAAATAATAAGGCTGAGATCCATGTCGTGTATGTATGAGGTTGAGGGTTCACTCCCGGCCAAATACCAAAAAGTGACTTTTTCAATTCATGTTTATAACATTAACTTTCAAAAGTTATCTTGGACATTACTACCATCGGTCAAGGAAAACATCGTGAGGAAACCTGGGGTGTGATTCTGTAAGACCTCATTCTAAACTTCGAATCTGAATCCGCTGTGAGTTTCTTGATTGGCATTCTAAAAACTCTGTTGATGATTCGAATTTACACTAGCGCCACCCTTGCGAGCGTGTCAGCGAGTTGAACTAAATTGACAGGGAGATTTTGACAGATAGGTATGAGATGACGTAAGAAGTGGCATTCTGTAAGGTAATTTCCCCGTCACTTAGACACTCAATTCGCACACGAACCCGATTCAAAGTGTCAGATACATCAAGGTCATTTTGGACCATATGCGAAGTGAGAGTGAATAGCGATGTGAGATGCGAGTTGTTGTTTGAATTTTACAGAATCGACGTACTGGACCTATATAGTTAACTAGCGACCCGACCCAGTTTCACATGGGCCTATAGCCTTCCTCGGTAAATGGACTATCCAACACAAAAAGAATTTTTCAATTCGAACCAGTAGATCCTGAGATTAGCGTGTTCAACCAAACAAACAAACTCTTCAGCTTTATAATATTATTAGCGACCCGACCCAGCTTCGCATGGGCCTATAGCCTTCCTCGGTAAATGGACTATCCAACACAAAAAGAATTATTCAATTTGGACCAGTAGATCCTGAGATTAGCGCGTTCAACCAAACAAACAAACTCTTTAGCTTTATAATATTACTAGTGACCCGACCCAGCTTCGCATGGGTCTATAGCCTTCCTCGGTAAATGGACTATCCAACACAAAAATAATTTTTCAATTCGAACCAGTAGATCCTGAGATTAGCGCGTTCAACCAAACAAAGAAACAAACTCTTCAGCGTTATAATATTACTAGCGACCCGACCCAGCTTCGCATGGGTCTATAGCCTTCCTCGGTAAATGGACTATCCAACACAAAAATAATTTTTCAATTCGAACCAGTAGATCCTGAGATTAGCGCGTTCAACCAAACAAACAAACTCTTCAGCTTTATAATATTATTAGCGACCCGACCCAGCTTCGCATGGGCCTATAGCCTTCCTCGGTAAATGGACTATCCAACACAAAAAGAATTTTTCAATTCGAACCAGTAGATCCTGAGATTAGCGCGTTCAACCAAACAAGCAAACAAACTCTTCAGCGTTATAATATTACTAGGGACCCGACCCAGCTTCGTATGGGCCTATAGCTTTCCTCGGTAAATGGACTATAAAACACAAAAATAATTATTCAATTCGGACCAGTAGATCCTGAGATTAGCGCGTTCAATCAAACAAACAAACAAACTCTTCAGCTTTATAATATTAGTATAGAGATATAAGTTTGAAATCGCCAATCCGCCTTGAGCGCACGTGGTGATCATATGCTCGTGCCTTCTCTGAATGAGAAGAGGACTTTACCCAGCAGTGAAATAATAATAGGCTAGTATTATTAATATTAGTTATACATATAATTATAGTAGAATCTCGATTATCCGAACTAATTGGAACCGAGACTAGTTCGGATAATCGAAAGTGGGTATTTTGGGACAAGATCGAACAAAAAAAAGCTTTTTTACTAAAAAGACAACCGCCTTCAAAAACCAAAAAGTGAAAAATAACTTTAAAACAGAACACACATGACTTTAGTTTCGGAAGTCGGTGGCTTGGCTGTTCTATTTGTTGTTTTGTATTGCCACCGACTTCCGAAACTAAAGTCATGTGTGTTCTGTTTTAAAGTTATTTTTCACTTTTTGGTTTTTGGAGGCGGTTGTCTTTTTGTAAAAAAGCTTTTTTATTTTTCGCTTTTTAGTACTTCCTTATCATCCAAATCCATTAAGAAATGGCAACACAGTCAAAACAGAGATCGAAAGTACAAGGTGATAACATTACAACATCATTCATGTATTATCTTTTTGCTGTCTGTCGATTTTTCCAAAGAGTGCTGAATCAATTTCGATAAAATTTATATGGGACCACCCTTGAGGCATATCCTATCCATCAAAAAAAGAATTTTCAAAATCGCATTACATTTGCTGGAGAAATCGCGTAACAAATATACAAAAAAAAAAGGAAAAAAAAACATACAGACGAATTGAGAACCTCCTTTTTTTTGAAGTCGGTTGAAAACAACATATTAAAACAAGTTTATATCTGCGCGATGTAAGAACGACGTAACATACATTAAAGCGTGCGGTATCTCCGTAAGCAGACTAGGAACGCTCGATGGAACAAAAGCTTTTTTCAAAAAGACATTTAAATGTAATCTTCCGACCGACTTTCGGTCACGACGGCTAATCTCAATGGAGATCAGACAAGTACGCAGAAGATATTATAGTGCACAAGTGTGTGCTCACTATGAGAGTGAGGGAAGAGGAACTGCACCTGCACTTCCTCTTCCCTCACTCTCATAGTGCGGTGGGACGGCAATCCGACACGACCGGACAGAGATCAGGCGCGCTTGCGACACCAGACCGAAGAGGCATATGTATAAGTACTACAACACTATAGGTATAACCTAATGCTTAAGGGCGCGTATTCGATTTAGCGCAACTCATAATCAGCGTTGCAGCGTAGCAGCATTGACACACACTAGTACAATACAATGGTCTGTTAGTGTGCATCAGAAAAAGAAATACGCACGAAATAAGCACGAATCATTGAAATTGATCGTCAAACGACAGCGCGCGATGTTTTACAGTGGTTTTTAAAATAATTGTCAAAAAAAAATGAGTTCGTATAACGGACTGCAAAATATTCTGTATTTCATAAAATAAATATATCAGTGTTTTTATTCAAATACTGGTAAAAAAAAAATGCCAAAGTGAACCGATTTTGTACTTTTTTAACATAGTTTTTTAATACATAATAGTAATATTTTCGTAATTTTGGGTCTGTAGTACACTTTAAAACTGTATATCCTTTTGGAAAAGTGCATAAAACATAATATTTTGGCATACTGTAATGGTTGTATTGGTCCTGAAAGTTAACGCTGCCGTCTATTTTCGTAAAACGCTATGAAAGGATTGTCATCGGTTTAAAAAACCATAAGTAAAAATTATACTTTTACTCTGTAGTTCCCTAAATCAAGACTTAATCTTTCTAAAACTGATAATTGTCTTTAAATAATCTGCTCAAATCATTACGATATTGCTTAGGGCAAAACGCGAAAACATGAAGTTTTCGTCACGAATCGAATACGCGCTCTTAAAGGCGTTAATTTAGAATTCAGAGAGAGTATATTATCGGCCGACCGCGCTCAATACAGCATTACGTCAATGCAACCTATGACTCTAGATATCTTGGTAATAACCAGCACGTTTTATATGAATAATTGTAAACGACCTGTGCACGTGCTGAATTAAAAAAAAACTGGCCAATTCCGAGTCGGAATCGCGCACGAAGGATTCCGTTCCAATATCTATACCAATATTAAAAAGCTGAAGAGTTTGTTTGGTTGAACGCGCTAATCTCAGGATCTACTGATTCGAAATGGAAAAATCTTTGTGTTGAATAGGCCATTTATTGAGGAAGGTTATAGGCCCATGCGAAGCTGGGTCGGGTTACTAGTTATCTATACAACATTAGACAACGAGCAAAAAAACGGATAAAAATCACGTTTGTTGTATGAGAGCCCCTTAAATATTTATTTCATTCTGTTTTGAATATTTGTTGTTATAGCGGCTACAGAAATACATCATCTGTGACAATTACAACTGTCTAAAGTCTGTTTTTTAATCTCAGAGACTAAATTGACACATGCAAATGTCAAATTTATAAATAATGTTGTCAGCTCTTTTGTGTAGTGATGTACCTACAACATCGGTTTGTTGAATCGTAACTTTTTATCTTTATTAGACGATTAGCTTCATGAAGAGGCTTTGGAGGATCAAGTAACACCGCAACGGTAGTAAGACTGTGTAGGCCATGTAATTAAAATTGAAGTTGAAATGTGTCATCTGGGCATATGCCCAGACTAGTTATGCGACTATATAGTCGACGACATTACTGATAGGTTTATCAGAGAAGGAGGTGGCGATTCTAATGATTCAGAATATTATAAAAACATATAAAACACGTGTACATTTTTTTTTTTAAACATTGTTTAAATACCTATATTTAATTCGGTTAAGTGAGGTTCGGTTAGAGAATAAAATCAATGTATAGGTATATGATATACCATATAATTGTGTATGTCTAGTTTATTTCTATGTAAGATTAAAACTTTTTAAATTTTAAATTAAAAAAATATAAAAAACGACAATTGATTTTATTAACGTCAATTTTCGACAGTGGCACGTCACTATTTAAGACTTGCAAAAAAGTATCAACGCTCGTAAATGTCAATTTTCTCTCTGAGATTAAACAGCAGACTTTAACTATCACGGTTTATGAGATACAGTCTGGTGACAGACAGCCAGACAGACAGACGGACAGAGGAGTCTTAGTAATAGGGTCCCGTTTTTACCCTTAGGGTACGGAATCCTAAAAAAATCTTTTTTGTGTCAAACAAGCCGGTGGCCCACATAATGTGTGTTGGATCATTCGGTTCCCTTGATAATGGTTGAGCTAAATGATATTGATCCATGCGTCATTTTCGGCGCTGTCTGCTGAAACTTGCCATGGTTTATGTCTTCATTTTTGAATTTTTTTATATTGCTCTTTGACTTCATTCATATCACGTATAGAAGCAACATGAATAATGTAGGCAGGCTTTTGTAGAAACTTGATTAACAAGGTGTCCGTGGAGTTCTTCTCCAAGTGACCTACTTACCCTCCGTTTTGGAACGAGCAACCAGCCTTCTATTTTTCTAATTGTCAAGGTTCGGACCTTGACAGTAGGGTATTTTACCAAAAAAAATCTAATTAGTCCGTCAGTTACATTATCGAAAAATATTGGATACGTATTTTTTGTTTTATCAAATCAATAAAAACTGACGAAGAAAAAACGCATCAAAGATCATGACGGGGGTTTGTGACGTCACTTCGCTAGTTAAAGTGTACTGACATAGTGATGTCACACGAGTTTTCGACGCACTGTATCGTCTTCATTTTCTGTTTACGTGAGAAAAGAAAAAACCCGTGTCCAATATTTTTTGAAAATCTATCTGACGGACTAATTAGATTTTTTTGGTAAAATACCCACCCTAATGAAAACTGCCTGTTACTGTTTCAATTGAAATACATTCTGTGATTTTGTTAAATCGTCACACAAAGGAAAAGCCGTTGGTCGTGGCTGTTGGAAGCTAGAAAAAATTGTCAACCAGTCTTACCAAGGGGTATCGTGTTACCCAGGAACTGGGTTATGGAGGTTCGACAGGCAGTCGCTTTATGTAAAACACTGGTATTCAGCTGCATCCGGTTAGACTAGAAGCCGACCCCAATATAGTTGGGAAAAGGCGAGCAGATGATGAAGAACAATGTAAGCAGGCTTTTGTAGAAACTTGAATGAAAGGAATGGAATTCCATTCCTAACTAACCGACTCTTTGACAATTCAAAAATGCTTAAAATAGCTTGTTTATATTCTCACTCCTGAGCAAAGGCCTTCCTCCATGCCTTCCATCTTTCCCGATCCTGAGTTTCATACCACCAGTTTTAGAGGAATCCGCCCAGTTCGTCCCGTAAAGGCCTACGCCGACAGGTAGGTCGATTCTGTAAAATTCAATCAACAACTCGCATCTCACATCGCTATTCACTCTCACTTCGCATAAGGTTCAAAATGACCTTGATATATTTGACACTTTGAATCGGGTTCGAGTGCGAAGTGAGCATCGAAGTGACGGGGAAATTACGCTGACACGCTCGCAAGGGTGGCGCTAGTGGAAATTCGAATTATCAACCGAGTTTTTAGAATGCCAATCAAGAAACTCACAGCGGATTCAGATTCGAAGTTTAGAATGAAGTCTTACAGAATCACACCCCGGGACGGCATGGCATGGGATTAAAATTTTTACTAATGGACATTCAAACGTATTGTTATAGAAATACGACATAAATTGCTATGCTTTAAAATGATGCCGTGGCATCGAAAGGGATTTTATTACACGACATTGGAAGACGCGCCACGGGCTCCCGTGGCGGGATGCCGTGGCGTACTGCGGTAGGCAACGGCATGCCAAAGACTCTGGCGCTTGTTGTGACATACCGCGGGGTGAGACGGGGGTAGACTGTAGACTAAAAGTGTATCGGGCAGCAGGAGTTGCCGAGGCGTGCTTTGTTGTGCCGCGGCACGCCGTGGCATGCCGTGGCAAGGCGCTGGAATGCCGTGGTATCTAAGCGGTTAGTGTACGCTGACTGACGGCAAAATCCCTTGCCATGCCGTCCTGGTTTGCGTAGGCCTTAAATGGTTTAATACTACATATGACTTTGTTTAAAAGTGGTCACCGCTGTCAAATGCGTTGCCTGTCCTAGAAACAAAGTTGAAAAGTTCCAAGTGCCTGTCATTAAACCGGCACCTATACCTTTCAAACCATTTAATTTTACTCAAAATATAGTGGAAGGTACAGACGCCAGCACATCAAGCTACTACAATCTGTCATATTTCTTTAATAGATTTTCAACTTTATGGTTAAAGAATAAGGTTCAAGATTGATTGGGAAAATGTGACAGTTTCGGGTAGGTTCACCTGCTGGCGTCTGTACCGATGTACACTGAAGCCACGGTGACAGGTGGTAGGTCGATACCTACCACCTGTCACCGTGGCTTCAGTATACATATAATGGCCAAGTTCAAGATGTCCCTAAGCCCACTAAGGGATTTTATGCACTATTATTACAGCTGGTTAAACTGGGGGCCAAGTCTGCTATTTTTATATTTTCGTCATTCCAACACGATCCCATTGTCATTTTGCTAAAAGTTCGTAATCTGCTAAATTCATAATGGTATCGACCTGGCATTGGTCGATCGAAGTAAAAGCAATAACTGCACAATGACGTTCTAATGGTAGGTCACTGATCAAAGGAACTGTCAAAATTTTAGCAGATTACCGCCATTCATTTGTTATTTTGTACGAGACCAATGGAAAGTCATAATGACGCCATTATATTAGTAGATTACCAAACTTGTCAAAATCAACAATTATGAAATCAATGATAGACCATTCTGACTCTATTGTAATAGCAGACTTGAGGCCCTGGTCATTATCTATGGTTTTACCGATTTAAAACATTTGTGAGTGTTCCCTAAGTGTGTTTTTTTCTGTTCACATAATATCCTAAGTCCAGTGATTCCAGTTCAAGAAATCCCTAGGCTTCATAAGTCCCTTAGTCCATGACTTTTTACTGTAATGTCACTAAGTTGACAGAAAATATCATTTTTCTAAATAAATTTCTTAACGAACTAACTTTTTTAGTGTTTTTAATAAGTTCTACTCGTGTTTTCATTATGAACGAAGATAAATTTGCATCTGTTAAACTTACAACAACAACAACTACTTACTGTAAAAATCACTCACACAGTCGTTTTAGTTTTTTAATTAATAATTTTAGTTTGTAAGGAGAACAGTGGAAAGGTAATCTACTGTAATAGTGTCGATTTAATAATAATTTTATTTGCGATTGAAACAATATTTTGTATAATATATTTTTTGTTAATAATGCCCCCTAAGTCCAATATATTGTCTATTAAAATCCCTAATTCCAGTCAAAAGTCCCTAAGTCCAGCACAAAAATCCCTAAATCCATGGTTTAAGGGACTTAGGCTAAATCATTTATATAATGTACAATTCCAAGAAAAAGACAGGGGAGCTCAAAGGGCATCAAAAAACTCGTCCACATCGCTGTCAATGGGACACGTGCCCAACAGGCTGGCAGCATTGCCACGTTGTATGGCAATGCTGATTCTTTGACCCAAGAATAGACCAGCCTTTGGGTCACGTGAAGAGTCGATCAGCCGCTTGGCGATGTCACGAAAAACAATATGGGCACTCGTTTTCTTGGAATTGTACATAATATTATTAGATTTTTAAGATTTGTATATAACTAAGATTGAACTATAATGGATGTATCATTTTGTAAATATAGAATCATTTATATTGATTTACTCTATTATTTGTCATTGAATTTAAATCCTACATTGTTGATATCATAGAGATATAAAAGTTATATTTTTTTACCAATATTCGCGATAAATAGTATTTCGGTGTCGTTTCAAAGTCAAATTGAAACTTTACTGGCGCCATTTCTGTAACCTAACAAAAAGGACTTAGGGACATCTTGAACTTGGCCATTCTACATATGCGAGCAATAAACTGGAATCAAGTCAACGCGTGTTGCTCAAAAAATTTTTTAGAATGGTGCCAATTCTGTTGTACACGAGCTTCACTTATTTGAGCTGTTTATATCTCTTTCTCTCCAATAAAACAAGAAAGAGACAGATATTAATAAGAGCTGTCAATTTTAGTTGATCTAAAATGTTCATACAATTATACACTTCTGGACACATCTATTGGCCCACCTTGTATTTTCATCAAATTTAAAACAATACGATCGAAAAAGATGGTAAAATGTATTAGGTTTAAAACTGCATCAACAGTTTTTGTTCAATCTAGCAATCATATTTCGGTAGGGGCCATCGAAACCTAAACTCTAAGGTGGGCCAATAGATGTGTCCAGAAGTGTAGTTGTCATGTCAGAACGTAATGATTAAAAACACGGCGAAGTTCAAGGAAAAAACTAATTTGACATCTCTAACTTAGTTCTTGTCTTTCGCCGTCCTTTTCATCACCTGCCTGGTAGTAAGAGATGCCAATTGTCTAATTTTAGTTTAGTTTGGGAATAAGGGAATCGGCACCAATGTCTATGCAATGAACTATAGATTGTGGTACTTATATATCATTAGAAAGGTAGTTTTGTTAGCTTTCAAACTCTTTCAATATCATACCCAAAATTATTCACCTTGCCTTGGAATGTCAAAAAGCTTTTTACAAAAAAGACATCCGCCTTCAAAAACTAAAAAGTGAAAAATAACTTTAGCACCGAACACACATTGACTTTAGTTTCAAAATTCGGTGGCTTTGTTCTGTTTGTGGTTTTGTATTGCCACCGAATTCCGAAATTAAAATCAATGTGTGTTCGGTGCTAAAGTTATTTTTCACTTTTTAGTTTTTGAAGGCGGTTGTCTTTTTTGTAAAAAGCTTTTTTTATTTTTCGCTTTTTAGTACCTCCTTCTCATCCAAATCTATTAAGAAGAGATTGAAAATTAACTACTCCAAAGATTGAAGAAACTAAAATGTCGTCTATGTAACTTTTGAGTATCTGTTGATTTTTTCAAAAAGTGCTAAATCAATTTCGATAAAATTTATATGGGACTACCCCTGAAGCATACCCTATCTATAAAAAAAAGAATTTTCAAAATCGGGTTACGTTTGCCGGAGAAATCGCGTAACAAATCGCGCACATACTTAATGCAAATTTAAGACTTATACGGTTTTCTCATGGATGACATTGTCAGAACTGGACCAAATTAAAATGGGACCACACGGGAAGCACCAGCTTTCAAATAAAAAAAGAATCATCAGAATCGGTTCACCCAGTCCAAAGTTCTCATGTAACAAACATAAAAAAAAAATACAGACTAATTGATAACCTCCTCCTTTTTTGAAGTCGGTTGAAAACAAAGAGATGCAAAAGACAGACAGCAATTTCTTAAACAAAACAACATATTGTTTGGTAGTTCTGAAACTCATTAAAGTGGGCGTTTATGATAATTTGTCATCACAGCCTATAGAAGTCGCTCAAGTCGTCATCCGAATCCAGCATCGTCTAAAAGGCATACAAAAGATTCAGGAAAAGGTTAAGTAAAAAAAAACTAATTGTTTTTATTTTGTCAAGTTCGCATTCACGTGCTTAAAAGCGTGATCAAGTGTTATTTCCTAACGTTACTTTTTAGGGTTCCCTACCTCAAAAGGAAAAAACGGAACCCTTATAGGATCACTTTGTTGTCCGTCTGTCTGTCTGTCGGTCTGTCTGTCTCTCTGTCAAGACCCTTTATCTCGGGAACGCGTAGAGGTTTCAAGTTGAAATTAAAACCATAAACTTAGGTTTACGGTCCCTTGAAGCTGTGAAAAAATCAAACTTCTAAGTTAACGTGAAAAAAGATATGGCCGTTTATGTCGCTAAAAACGTACATTTCGTCACTCTCAAAGGAATCAAAATGTAGGGTAGGGGATACCGGGTATAAAAGTAACACGGGATGAACGTAACAAATGCGTTTCTGTACAAATTATATTAGCTGCATTGATGACTGCTTCCACGATATGTGCCATTTTCAACTCCCCATCACCTCACGTAGCACTCACGGCGCTGTGCTGTCAGGTTGTGGACGTAGCGAGTCAGTGCCGCGAAAATACCTCCAAAGTAAGTCTGGACCGTTTTCTCCAACTGTGTTTGTTTTTATTATGGTAAGTTTAAACTCATGTGTCAGTCAAGTAATATAACTATTCGTCTTTCTATTTCGGCATTAAAAACGGGAACTTTGTAACGTTTTTTTAAGTTATAGACAAGTATTTGTCAAATTCGGGAAAATTTAAAGATAGGGATAAAAGTAACAAGTTGTTACTTTCATCCCGATTATGATCTTTATACATCTAGGCATATGTTATTGTGTTTTTTAATATTTTACAGATTTATTTTCTTATTGCAGAATGCCTAAAATACATAAACGAACGACCAGTAAATGTATAGTTACTGAATACATAATGGATTTGCTACCTGGAAGAAGTACTTCTCAGAAAAGTACCATTTCGAGACGCTGACAATTCTTATCAGCTGTGTCATATATCTAACTTTATATAGAAAGATTAGTATATGCAAAAGAAAAAAATGCTTGAAGACATCGACATCGTCTGATAATTTACACATCCCATCATCTGCCTTTTCAGCTAGTGTGCAGGACGTCTCGTCTATGAAGTTCAGCCCTTATCAAAGGCAAGACCCAAAAGACCTTATCAAAGAAAGACAATGAAAAGGGAAGGAAAGGCAGAAAACCAGCACTAATGACTGATACTCCAAACCACAAGAACAAAGAAAGCTTAGAGTCAAAGAAGTTAAGAAACACATTTTGAAAACTGCTAAAAAGACAAAACAGGCAACGACTTGAATTGTTAAGAAAACTATATAAGATTGTTATGTTTCCTAGACATAATTTTTATTATAATTGTGACACTAATGTAAAACCTGATTTTGATATGAATATGTTGATTATGACAGTAACTTTGTTTTCATTTACAATGTTACAATCATTTCCTTACGCTGTTACAACCAACCCTAGGGGTGGGGATAGTTGTAACAAATTTCACTTTGTTTATTTGGTCGTTTTTCTCTAAATCTGTAATACCTATTGCAATTAAACTGGTGTTAAATGATAGCTGAAAGACCAATCTACCGTGTGTACTGGTTAGAATTTTTATATTTAAAAAGCTCTGTGAGATATTACGAGAAAACTGAAAATTGTTACGTTCAACCCTGGTCTCCCCTACTTTCCATTGACCTAAAACTATGAAATTTGGCAAGTATTATCGTCTTATAATATAAATACAGGAAAATGTCTGAAATCTATACATTTGTAATTAAATCATTAAAAGTATATTCTTTATTTATAATGTGCTTTAATCCGCCATTTGGTCCGTGTGAATGTCGGTTATCGCGGATGCAGACGAAGTCCCGGATTAAAAAGTACCCTATGTCCTTTTCCAGGGTTCAAGCTATTTTCATACCAAAATTCATCAAAGTCGGTCCAGCCGTTTCATCGTGGAAGCGTAACAGACCGAGTTACTTTCTCATTTATAATATTACTAGCTTTTGCCCGCGACTTCGTCCGCGTGAATGTCGTTTATAGTGGATGCAGACAAAGCCGCTGATTAAAAAGTAGCCTATGTCCTTCCCTGGGGTTCAAACGATTTTCATTCCAAATTTCATCAAAATCGGTTCAGCCGTTTCATCGTTAAAGCGTAACAGACAGAGTTACTTTCGCATTTATAATATTAAGTATGGATAGTATGGAAGTATGGATCTGTAGTCCGACTCGCACTTGTCTGGTTTTTTTTTATTTAGAGTCTTTGCCCCAAATTTAGTGATAAAACGTGTAAACGTGTTCTTAGAAATAATAACAAAACATAGATAAACAGAACTGGTAAAATACTAACACGATTAAGACTTTTTTAGCAAAATATTCTTGCGCAATAGATGACCTTTTATACTTCCATTTAATACAAATAAAATTGATGTCTGTTTGTAATGTCAAAATTACACATATTTATCATATTTGTATATATGTAAGATGTACTTCTATGTATATGATAGATAGATAATAATAATAATAATATATTTATTTCCGAAAAAATTAGTAGGTACTAGTTTACAATGGCAAGGCAACAATTTCAGTGAAAGTAGTGAGATTAGCATCTGTAGCCGAACTAGGCATAGCCTGTATTTCGGCTATCAGCACCTTTCCCTCGAGTATTTATTAAACAATAATAGGTGCCAGCAGTTGAAACTTATATAATTGAAAAGTACACTTGAATTTCATAGGTAATTAGGAAGTACATAGTTAAATCTTATTTCTTAAAGGACTGTGTATGTGGTGTGTGGTGTGTATATGGTATATTATGGGGGTGTTGTGTTTTGTGTATGTGTAATTGTGTGGTGTGTAGGTGTGTGTAGGTGGGCTATGTTGATTCTCTCAGTTTTCTTTGGACATTAATTTCTTTTTAATGTGGAAAGTTTAGTAATTGTTCCGTCTCCTCGTAGCTTAATTTCTGTAAGTATTGGAACACTTTTAATTTGCAGCGTTTTCTAGTCAAGGGGTATATATTCATTATTTTGTTAAGCTTATTATAAAGGTAAGGGCCTAGAAAACTTACAAACAAGATAAACAACGACTCCCTGGTTAGGGCTAAGCTCCAGAGCCTTGAATATCGCCGCACCGTTGCTAGCCTTTCGGTCTTTTATCGGGTACATTTCGGAGAGTGCGCTTTGGAATTGCACAATTTAATTCCCCCATCCCCGTTCCATCATCGGACGAGCAGGGATACGGCGAAGCGTCACCGCTATATGGTTGAAGTTCCACGGTCTCAAACCAAGCGCTATGACTCCACATTTATTGTGCGAACTGCCAGACTGTGGAATTCCCTGCCCGCCTCTCTGTTCCCTGATAAGTATAATCTGGGTATCTTTAAGGCACGAGTGAACCGGTTCATCTTAGGCAAGCGTGTTCCAACTTAGGCCGCATTATCACTTACGATCAGGTGAATTGCGGTCAAACGCAAGCCTATTTAAAGTAAAAAAAAAAAAAAAATCTTTTTGCAAGATTAGTTTTAAATGTGGTTGATTTGTCACATACATGATGTTTACGACGTCTTTGTAGTAACAAGGGGTTGAAAGGTAGTTTGTTGTGTTTTTGCAGGATAATTTTCAGTATAAACAACTGTCTGACAGATACATACTGAGGACTTTTGAACATATTGACATTTTTGCATGTTCTCCCAGTAGGTTCAAGAGTCTTATAATTAAGGAGCTCTCTTGATTTTGATTGTCTTATGTATAAAATATGGATAAACATGATAGTTAGTTAAGTTTAGCTTTAATATTTTATTTTTAATTAGCGTTTGATTGTATATTTTATTCCACAGTTAATCTGTGAACAGCGTTGTGGGCTACAATATTGTTTAAATGCTATGTGTATTTTTTTTTATATACTGTATATTGTAGCTGTTTGTTGTTCCTTTTTGAATAAAATAAAAAATAAAATAAAATACTTATGATAGATAGATAAAACATTATTCTATATCTCTTTGTATGTTTCAGTTAATTTTCAAAACGAATGGTCCAATTATGACGGGACTTCCACTGGCAGATAGTTAATGTTGTAACAGAAATAATTTTAATGTTGTAAAACCATATTGCTTCGTGCAAAAAATCAAATCCATCATAAAACAGACATTTATACGGACTAAGTCACGGTCGTAGTTAGTCTAGTGCAAAATAATAATATGAGTCGCAAAAATTCCGCCTTGAAGTTTTCCAACGAGCAATGGTGCGCAGCATTATAGCCAGTACAGAATCCGGAACACGACGCAGAGTTTCAAAACTGACATAACTGACGTGGTCAAAAGGCTGCCAGCCTGTCAGGTTCAAATGGGTTTGAGTGCTTCACGTCAGCTGCATGCAGAGTGACCGCTGGGCAAAAGTCTCCACGCAATGGATCTGCTGCCCCCTTATTCACAACCATTCGATTCGATTCCGTACCGAATCGAAAGTCAAAAGATATCGAAGATGTCCTTCAAACGCAATTCACAAATCCGAAACCGAATAATTTTGACAGTTCAACGAACATACGAAGACTGAAGTCGGAAATGAGATTGTCGAATACGGTTCCTTACCGACACGGAAACGTATCGAATGGTTGTGAATAAGGGGCCTGAACAACGGGAGTGCGTGGGTTCGCGAACGGTCGCTGTCTGTTGAGATTGGTCATCTCTTAACTGCCATGGTTATTTTATATTAATTTATTTTTAATGATCTAGTATTATATATTGTGATATTTTTACTCATTTGATAACAACATTTAAAAGAATTAAATATATATATATCAGCCTATTGCCGTCCACTGCTGAACGTAGGCCTCCCCCAGAGATCGCCAACCAACCCGGTCTTTGGCAACCCGCATCCATCCGCTGCCAGCCACCTTTCTTAAATCGTTGGTTCATCGTGCCGCAGGGCGACCCACACTACGCTTGCCCAAACGCGGCATTAAATATGTACAAAGCTTAAAAGTAAAATAAAAAACTATTGAATATTTCTGATTTCTCTTTACCAACATTGTTTTCAGATATAGAAGCAATAAGAATAATGTAACCAGGATTTTCTAAACACTTAATTAAGGCGCTTCCCTGACCAAATAACCTTGACCATACATTTCCTCTTTGTCGCAGAATCGAAATTCGCACAATTTTTGGGTTTTTTTGGTCATAACAAAAGAGAAACGATCTTTTGAAATAAAATAAAACGTGAATTATAAAGATTTTTAAGTTACCTATCTATTAGTGTAATCCTCAAATGAATAGCACGTCAACTTTAGCAAAAGATACATGTTTTTAACTATTTTAGTATTTTTTTACAGGGAGATTTAGGAGTATATAGTACATAAAAAAAAATAACAACGTGAAATGTGATGATAGGATATTGAACATTAATAATTATGCTTTTAGATGTAGTTTGTTTCTCTTAATTAATGAGTTAATAGCCCCTGCATAACGAAGAAAAGCGCACTTTTGGTCAGGATAGCGCTTTAACAAAGAGTGTCCGTGGAGTTTCTTACTCGTTCTTCTCCATGAAAGAGACCTAACCTACGTTTTGAAATGAACAACTAAGGTTCGACTTTTAATTCTATTCAGTTATTCGTAGCGAAGTTCGTAGTCTCCAAAACATAGCGAAGTTTGTAGCATACAAAGTCTAGCAAAGTTCATAGTATTCAAGATGTACCGTAATCTACAAAAACGTAACGCAGGTTGAGTCTACAAAGATAAATTAATGTCAACGTACACTAATCTAACAGAAAACGTACTCTACACAGCTATTTTTAGAAAGAAAAAAGCAGAGGTGAAGATAAAACATGTGTTTTCTGATTGAATGCATTAAACAAATCGATACTTTATAATAAACATATTTTTATTGCTAAGAGATTATTTTTTATCGGTCATACAAAAGCGAGATGATTTCGAGAGACTCCGCAGACCACAGCCTTACTATCAGCCGAAAGCTTGCTCGATTTCATAATCAGCATGAAGATGTATGCAAGTGATGACGTTATGATGATTCGGAATCAGCCGATTAATAAGTTTGATGGGATTCACGATTGCTTTCGGACTGCTTATTCTCTAATGCCCATTCCTGGCTGTGCTCGACGGCGAAGTCGAGGGTTCTTTCTGTCTGCAGGGTTTAAGGCGCTTTTGCAGATTTTAAACTGACAATCACGTCAAAAAGTGTAGTGTAAATGATTTGAAAAAAATATATATGTTAAACTAGAACATTCTCTTAATCATTTAGTATGTGAATATTTTTGATTAAGTTCATATTAGGTAAATAGTTTATTTAAATCGTGAAATTGTGTCTGACACGGACAAAACATTGACAATCACACAAAATCTACTAGGTATATTTAAACGAAACTTTCAATATCTTACAGACAATTTTATTATCTATCTTTTAGTATAAGCCTTTTTTTTAAGTTAAATATTACTATCTTTTACTTAATTTTTTCGACTAAACTTTGAGAGTTTTGGACGCAGCGCATACGATTCTCTGGTTGCTCAAGGTCGCCGGCGTATATCGTCGCCTTAAAGGAAGTTAGCCAAACCAAATCTCGGGGTGTCACTGACGTCGGTGTGCGACTGCATCTAGTTTTAGTCGGTATGATGATGGGTAAACCTAGTTCTCACCGACGACAAGTACGATACATCTAAGTTAAACCGCATGTGGCCTGCTGCACTTAGTTGTAGGCAGCTAAAACTAGGTGTAGCCGCACTTCGGGTATTAGTCGTCGGTCGTCGGCCGTAACACATGTCTTTTTCAATGTAAGTAATGTTAATGTTAATGTTAAATTATGTTAATCATAACATTCAACTTGCTAAATTATGTTTTGATAAAACATAATTAGCAAGTTGTAGAACACGTACACAATCATAACAGAATATTATGTATACAGATATTGGTCCCTCTGTCTAGTATCTATAAATAGAAAAAATGATTGACGGTAACTTGTATTGTGAAGAAGCTCCAGTTACCAGTTTTGCCCGAATTATAAAATAAAATTATGGTGAATATATTATATTCACCATAATTTAATTTTATAATTCGGTTAAAGGTTGACATGTCAACCTTCATGATGATGATGGTGATTATTATTATTAATAATAAATAATAATAATATTAAATAATAAAAATAAATAATAATAATAATAATATTAAATAATAAAAATAAATAATAATAATAATAATATTAAATAATAAAAATAAATAATAATAATAATAATATTTATTAATAATAATAATGATATTTATAATTTATTTTTATTTATTTTATATTTTATTTATTTTTATGATATTAATAATAATAATAATAAAAAATGTAAATTATGTGTATTTAAGATAAATAAATGAGAATAATAATAATAATATTAATAATAATAATTACCATCATCATCATGAAGGTTGACATGTCAACCTTTGAACGGCCACTGTTCTCACTTAAAAAAAAAATTATTATATTATTATTATTATATTTTTATACTTAGCAGTGGAATACATTTGTACGTAAAAAGTAGAAAATAAAAATACAAATCCTTGTAATCCAAGGGAGATCGGAACAGTCCTTCATACAGGTTATACTAGTAACTAACCTAGTTAGGAGATCAGAACTGCACCCACTACAATTGTAGCAAATCTGTAATTTTACCATGTATGGTACCCATGTACTGCAATACTTGATAATGATCAATAAAGATTTTGTTATTATTACTGCTGGAAGAGATCCCAAGGGGGGATTCAGCCGTAACCGCCATGATTGGCCGATGCATGTTGGCGATCGCAGTAGGTGTTATGGTACTCAGAGGGACGCTGCCGCCCATCCTCTGGTCAATATCCCTCTGTCGCCTAATAATAATAATACCTGCCTAATACTGTCACCTCCCTTTTCAATGGAGGATGAGGAACTTTACACTCTGTTCCTCATACCTCTAAATAGTCACGAACTCCTCGTCAAAAAAAATATAACATCCTAATATCTTTACTTCGAATAACGTAAGTAAATCTCTTTCAAAACGTTATAAAAGATTTAAAAAAAAAATGCTACCATTGAGACTTTTTTGACATCTCTGGTTTTAAGCCAAAAATCGTTTTTTATTTTTCCTGAAAAGTTGTGTTTTTACAATTATCATTTTATTCTCCGAGGACAGTGACCTTTTCTCCCGAATCACGTTTTTGAAATTTCTTTACAAAAACTTTCAGTTAGCAATCTACATTCAGATGTCGCCAACTTACAGACAAGACAAACATATTGTTATATATTATTTATTATCAGTGCAATGCATTGAATTTCCTAGTCCAGATAACATTAATATACAAGTCGACGCGGCCAAGTTAACACGTGCTGTGATCATAATTAACGCAGAGAGAGAGAGTGTGGTCAGGACAATTATAAACAATTATTTTGGATACTGGTTGGGATAATTATTTTAATTATTTGTGTAAATTGAGTGTTAGTTCTTGAAGACGATGAGACTAATTTGTGCTTTTTTGGATTGCATTTTGGAGAAGTGTAAGTATTTTCCTTTTTATTTTGATGAAACGCCACATGCGTACTAAAACAGTAATAAATGGATGGATGGAGAGGGAAAGGAAGGCCGAAGAAAAGATGGATAGATTGTGTGAAGAATGACATGAATGAAAAGGGAGTCAGTGAAAGCGTGACGGTTGACAGGAGGGAATGGAAGAAGATAATGTTGCGCCGACCACAAGTAACATGGGACAATTTAAGGGCAGGAAGATGAATATTACAAGTCATCCATTAAAAATAGTTTTTAACAAAAAAGACAACCGCCTTCAAAAAGTAAAAAATAACTTTAAAATCGCAAGTCGGCGGCTTTGGTTTTGCTTGTTGTTTTGTATTGCCACCGACTTGCGAATTGAAAGCCTGCCTACTTCTTATCATACAAATTAATTACGAAACGGTGACACCAAAAAAAACTCAGTCATCCCTTAATACTCTACCCTTAGGGGTAGAATATTTTCATTTGTTCATAAAATGAAAACTACTGGGCCAAACTATGTTAAATTTTTATGGGACCAAATGGCAACTATTCCGCATCAAACTAAAGAAGAATCACGTAAATCGGATCATAAACTCAGCGTAATCGGTGTACATACATAAAAAAAATATCAATCGAATTGAGAACCTCTTCCTTTATGAAGTCGGTTAAAAAGGGTAAGGTGAAATATTACAAGTCTTCCATAAAAAAATACCCGCTTTTTGGCGACTAGCGATAGTCCTATAGATATCCCATTAGACCAAACAGTTATGGAGTGGTAGTAGTAAAATAAAAGTTATCGATGTACATTTAACTGTTCTTGCTGCGCTTTAATGTGGCAACGCCATTAATTTAATTATTGAGTTTTTTTTTTGTTTTCAACTGACTTCAAAAAAAGCTTTTTTACAAAAAAGGCAATAGCCTTCAAAAACTGAAAAGTGTAAAGTAACTAGCATAGGACACACATGACTTTAGTTTCGGAAGTCGGTGGCTTTGTTCTGTTTGTTGTTTTGTATTACCACCGGCTTCCGAAACTAAAGTCATGTCAAATAAATAATTTTAATTTGAATTTGAATTTGCTGCGCTGTAATGTGGCATAATATTAAGGCGCTACCCCGACTAAAAGTCCGTTTTTCTTCGTTATTCAGGGGCTATTAACTCATTAATTAAGAGAAACAAACTACATCTAAAAGCATATTATTAATGTTCAATATCCTATCATCACGTAGATTACGGTACATTTTGAATACTATGAACTTTGCTAGGCTTTGTATGCTACAAACTTCGCTATGTATTGGAGACTACGAACTTCGCTACGCTTTTGTAGACTACGCTACGCTTTGGAAAATACGAACTACGCTACGAATAACTGAATAGAATTAAAAGTCGAACCTTAGTTGTTTATTCCAAAACGTAGGTTAGGTCTCTCTCATGGAGAAGAACGAGTAAGAAACTCCACGGACACTCTTTGTTAAGGCGCTATCCCGACTAAAAGTGCGTTTTTCATCGTTATTCAGGGGCTATACTCATGAATCAAGAGAAACAAACTACATCTAAAAGCATATTATTATTGTTCAATATCCTATCATCACGTTCTACGTTCTTATTTTTTTATGTACCTTATATATATATACACCTAAGCCGACCTCAATATACTTGGGAAAAGGCAAGGCAGATGATGATGATGATATACACCTAAATCTCACTGTTATAAAATTACTAAAATAATTGAAATCATGTATCTTTTGCTAAAGTTGACGTGCTATTAATTTGACGATTACGCTAATAGATATGTAAGTTAAAAATCTTTATCTTTTTTACACGCTTTTTATTAGCTTCACCTGTATGTTTGTATGTTTGTTTGTAACCGACTTCTTTGGGCGCGATTTTGACCCACTTTAAACTGCCAGATTTCGTTCAAACTTTGTAGATTTATCGAGGACCGATGACAATACACTAGTTTGATAAAATTAATAAAAAAAAAAACATAAGTCGTTCAAAATTCGTTTCCGAAGAAACATTGTAGCTATTATATACTAGGAAGGCGCCCCTGGTAGAATAAATGTACATAATATTTATAGATATAGAAAGAAAGAAAGAAAGAAAGAAAGAACAGTTTATTTGTAAGAATATAGTACAATAAGGTGTTGTGCTTGTCATAACCAAACTAAAAAGTACTAACCTCAACCAAACTAAAAAGTAAAAAAAACTAAAAACACGCTTTTTATTTCAGTGTAGACCGATTTCGCTGGTTCCTTTTTTAATTGATAGTGTACACCTCAGAGTTGGTCCCATATAAATTTCAAGAAAATATGCCACCCCTAAGGGTAAAAAAATAAGGGATGACTGAATTTTTTTGGTGTCACCGTTTCGTAATTAATTTGTATGATAAAGAGCTTCTTCACACAGTTATTTCTGAAGACGGTTAAAAAAGTGCGCAATATTTTTGCTGCTTTAGAAGTAAAGTAAGCTAAAAACTCGGATATCTATGGTTTTGAACATTTATTGAATGATGGCATATCTCTCGGATATCTATGCTAAAACCAAAAGCACTTTGTTTGAAATAGTGCTTTGGTTTTTCAACCAATATTCTTAAATAGAAATAAGTAATAAATATGAAGTAAATATTGTGTACCTGATTTAGTATTTCAATTATTTCGCTGTTTTGTTTTCATTGGATTGACATGTGAGAGTGAGAAAAGGCGCTCAACATGGTTGAGGAATGAGGCAGTGTTAACAATAACATGGTAAAGACGAGAAGAGACAGCAATGGAAATATTTGATCGCCACGTTTTAATTTTAGCTTATATAAGCGAATCTACTTAATTGGGGCAATCCCTAAAACTAGGATAAAATAATATTCTACCGGAACTAACTACTTTTCTCAAAGTAGGTAGGGAATAACCATAAGTCATAGACAAAATGAAATGGGTTGCCTGTGCAAAAATGTAAAATCGGTAAAAAATTGGGAGACCTTCCAATTAACAAAAATCACTCACTTTTTAGGGCCCATTAATTATGTCAATTATAATCCGTGGTGCTTAGCAACTGGGTTCCACCCAGTTGTAAACGTCCCTTTGTGCCTATTGGCCTAGTTCTGTTCTGTCTCCTGCTTGATTTGGAGTGGAAAATATGTTTTTCTTACTCCTCCGCTGCTCTTTTCTGACTAATTTCGTTGCGGGATCCAAGACAGTTGAATCGTTTCTCTGGGACTCGTCGAGCTTCATTGCTCTGGCGCTTTTCTGGTGGTCGCCACTGTTGATTCTGGCTTACAGGAGTTACAGTGGTTAGGGAATGGTGTGGCGGGCTTGTCCCATAAAAAACAAAATAATAACAAAAAAAATAACAAAAATCGTGAGAAATCGTTTACATTTCGGTATTTCGGTAGAAACGGTCCCATATCGGTAGAAATACCGATATCGGTAGGTTCGAGACTACTGGAAGAACGGCGCCCGCATGCGGTTAGCACACACGCGGGTTTCTCGCCCGCAGCCAATTCGCGTACCGCGCGCATACTGCCCGCATGATAGGAAAAACATGTAAGAAATAATTTGATGCGGGCAGCCTGGTCCGGACGAGATCCGCGCGCTGGCGAAAACATGCATGACAGGGAAAAGGGCCCTAGTCACGCTTTTTCACTTGTTTGGGTTTCCATTGTTTATTGTCCGAGTTCTCGTTTATCTAGTAGGTTAATAAAATAATAAATAACTAATAATGAATTTGTACCAAATTAACAAAACCAATGCAATTTCTTGAACTTGAACCTTTAATCTGTCTTTATCTGTTTTTATAGTTGTTGTTAAATTATCAATACAAATAAATATAATTGATGCATTTTTAATGGCAAAATAACTGCTTTTTACTAAATGCATTATATACATGATTACACGGTACCTACATAGACCCAAAAACCATCTATTGATTTAATATTATGTTTGTCTGTGTTTTGTTTATTTCGACTAATTGGGAAGATGACACCATTAACATAAAGTTTAATTATAGAACGTCTCTAAAAAAACAATTGATTTTAGCTCAGAAAACCCGATTCATTTACAATTTACTGTAAAATTCTATTTTAGTTACTTAAGTATTTTGAAATCAATAAATAGGTAGAACAGTCATAGTGCGTAGTACATATATATCGATGAGAACAGTCAATTGAGTCGGCAAAAAGTGACGTCACCAGAATGTATGTGGGAATCGCGTATTGACAGCTTGTAAAAATTAAATATGTCAATGAGGGCTACCGATTTTATGCTCACCAGTTGGCGTCACTGTCGTGTAAGGTCCCAAAGTTTGTCATTACGAGCGTGAAAACTATTGTGAAAACGCGTGAAATCATATTTAATACCTTAAAAAATAGTACCGTAAAAATATCGAGCATGCCGTAGTGTTTCGCAGTCCCGTTTTATTCGAAAAAAAAAGGAGGACTTACGTTTACCAAAGATAAAACTGTTTCAAAGCACTGACATTCATGAAACTCATATTTGCCATTAATCTCAAGTAAGTATTGCAAAATAACCCCGCGTAGTCTACCTCTACCCACAAACAGTGACATAGACATTTGACGTTTCGGAGAACGCTACACTAGCGCCTCTAGCGGCGAATTCATGCGCGATAGGCCTCAGTGATTGATGGTGTCATCTACCTACCCTATTCTTCGAAACGGTCGTTCAGATTTTGACGGGACTTTGACTGGCTGATTTTGTAAGGAGTAACACAGCTGCCCAATTTCAAATAATAATAAGGGTTCCGCTCAAAAAAATTAAAACCGCGCAGAGAACCGACGAACCGGACGAAGTCACGAGCATAAGTTAGTCTTGTATTAAATAAAAACAAACATGTGGTAAGGTCATTAGAAACGAATTATATAGGTAATCACAAAGTGATTTTTAATTGATTAGGTATTTATAAATCTAGACATTCCAGATTCTAGAACTCCCAGATTAAAATAATAATATTTACAAAAAATAGGCAGTCATTGGAACGTTCGACAAAGTGAAAACATAAAACTGTGGAATAAGAGCTATTTATTTTGTCATTACTATTCGTCCTCCTCCAAGAACAGTTTAATTAGCAAGTTTCACTATCCGCCGCTAGATGTCACTGTAATAAATGAAATCAATTTAAAACTGTATTATGTTTCATTTAAGATTGATATTACCTAAACAAGGTCGTTACTATTCGTCCTCCAAGAACAGTTTAGTGAGCAAGTTTCGCTATCCGCCGCTAGATGTCACTATAGTAAATGCAACCAATTTAAAACTGTATTTCATAACACTTAAAATTAAAACATTTGCGTAACAAGGACATCACTATTTGTCCTCCTCCAGAAATGAGCAAGTTCTGCTAACCGCCGCTAGATGTCACTATAGTAAATGCAATCAATTTAAAACTGTATTTTGCTACAGAAAAAGTTGATATTAGCGCAACGAGGTCATAGTACGTCGATGACGCGAACCGATAAGTTTTGCCGTTTTGCCCCTAATTCCTAAAAAAGATTTCACTTCAAAAATCGAAGAAATTATTAACGCTAGAGGATCTATCTAGATTTATGTCTTGAATCTATGGTAAGAGTTTGAAACACGATGTTCCTTTTATAGCGGTTTACAATATTTACAAACCAACGAAACAATTTAAGTTTCGTATAGCAGGGTAATTTATTGTTTTACTAACTACCGCCTTACGAAAAAAGCTTTTAATTAAATAAACTGAGGGTACTTTTTAGTAGTTGTAAAATAAAGTTATACGTCAGTTCAATGCCATGTTAAGAGATAGTCAATATAGTTTTATTAACAGTAGACTGAAAATGAACATATAAAATACCAAATACTAAGTGAATTATGCAAAATTTTTGTTACATAATGTTCTAATTTTATTATTAGTGTTGTTTGTAATGGAATAGTGAAGACAAAAAGTGAGTACTAAGTAAATACAAAAGCTACTTTACCTTTTTATAACTTTTATTGTAAATTGGTAAAGAAGAATATCGTGGGCATCTCAGATTATGAAACAAAAGGGTCAGTGGGTATTCTTAGGGGCGCAGAACTTAGTCAGATTTTTGTCAGTGTCAGTCAGTGGGGGGACTGAAAAGCGATTTGATTCTGGCGTAGAGGGTCACAGTTCTAACCTAACCTAACCATGTTGGATCCATCAGAAGCATAGCCCTACCACGCACCGTTTCCGAGATATAGACCTTCAAATTTTGAAGAAGAAGAATTTAAAGGTCTATATCTCGAAAACGGTGCGTGGTAGGGCCATGCTTCTCAGATCCTAAATGGTTTCTATGGACGTGGTTAATAAGATACTGCAACGAAAACGGTCGAATTCCACAAAAAAAAAGTCTTCCAAAATCTGACTGTCCTGCGCCCCTAAGCGCAAGATTTTCACCCGAGCTACCATTTTGGAAATATAGAGGGTTTTATAAAAAATAATAAAAATTTGAAAGACCATAACTCGGAAACGGTGCATCGTAGGGCCATGCTTCTCAGATTTTTTTTTGTTTGTGTTTAATGTGCATTAAATTTGTTTCTAATTAATTTAATTACATCATGAAAATTATAATATGCAAATGATTGGTTAATGCTCGAATGTAATGTGTGTAACTAAATATGCTGTGCCCTAACAGGGTCCATAATTGTACTTAATATAAGCTTTTATGTAACATCTAAGAAACACTATGGAATGCAATAAATAAAAAATAAATAAATTCTAAATGGATTCTATGGTCAAGGTCAACCCGATACTGCAATAAAATTGACAAATTATCGAAAAAAAAAAATAACGATAAAATTCTGTCTTTGCTCCATAGTGCCCCTAAGGCTACACTTAGACCGTGCAAAACACTGAGAGTGAAGTCAAAAAAGCAAATACTAAAAAGAAACGAATACCTACAACGCGCTTGGTGCTGTACAGACACGAGTCAATACAGCACGGAACGCTTAATCGTTAAAAAAATACAAATACAAATTCAAAAGCGAATGCAATTACGAGATTGCAGGTATTCGTTTTTGAATTTGTATTTGCTTTTTTGGCTTCACTCTCAGTGTTCCGCACGGTCTATCTGCCTTTTGTTTCATAATCTGAGGTGGGATTTAATAATTAATAAGTAACTAATAAGCCTGAAATTGCCATCCCGCATTGACAAAGGCGAATGCTATACGCTCGATATTTATCGTGATATTTGGATCGCGATCCAGGATCGTGATATTTATCGAGTGTGTAGTATAACGTATCACGGATCGTGATATGGATCGCCATTTACGCGCATGACGAAACATGTGTTCTCATACAAAAAAGACACGAGCTGATCACCACGCTTTGGCGAATGCTACGCGCTCGATAAAATAATATCATGATTCGGATCGCGATCCAAATATCACGATAAATATCGAGCGTGTAGCATTCGCCAAAGCGTGGTGATCAGTAGGTCTATTCTGTATTATATTGTACGCAACAAAGGTAGATTTAATGCCTTAGGCATTCTCTACCAGTCAAGCAAGGGTGAGATACCATGACAGATTAGCAGTGCTATTCTGTTACAATCTCCCTCGGTGAACACCTTGGTGAAGTGAGCTGTCATCCGTCCCGATGCAAGGGATTGACAAAGCAGACGGACGGATGACACTGTCATCCGTCCGTCTGCTTTGTCAATCCCTGTGAAGGTGAATTTCGATCCAATATTTAAAGAATAAATAAATTAAAAATTTAAAAAACCCCCAACGCAAAATATAAAAGCGATTATTTAAAAAGTTAAAAATAATACCTTTTGTTGAGCCCTCAAATGTTTGTTCGTTGAAATGGCGCTATAATGTCGCGGCGGGGTACCGCTAAGTAAGTCAGATCCTTCATTTCATTGACTTACTCTTAATTTACCAGCATTTCCGACCAACTTGCTTCGGTACGATAAAATTTTTGTTGCAAATGTAGTTACCATGAGTTCGCTATTTTAACTATTTAGTTATTGCTAACTTAGCGGTACCCCGCCGCGACATTATAGCGCCATTTCAACGAACAAACATTTGAGGGCTCAACAAAAGGTATTATTTTTAACTTTTTAAATAATCGCTTTTATATTTTGCGTTGGGGGTTTTTTAAATTTTTAATTTAATTTTTATTTTAAACTTTTTAAACGTAATTTAGTTTGGTTTTGTGCCTTAGAAGACTAGCTAGTCATCTAAGGCCCTTACACAAAACCAGCAATGTAATTAAAGGAAGACCGTGCAATTAGACCACTATAGTTTTTATTTTTATTTTTACTGACCTATGTTACAGCTACAGTTAAAAAAGGATAAAGAAAAAAAAATTGATTGATTGAATTGATTGGTTGTTGATTTTTTTGTTTGTTATTGTTAATTTTATTGATTGATTTTGAATTGATTTCATTGATTGATTGAATTAATTTTGTAATTTATAATTTTTGTAATCAATACCATTTGATTGCAAATCGTCAAACTATCGATAGTCGACTATCGATCAGCGACACTACAGCCGACCAGCGCCCGAACGCAGAGAGTCACCAAAACGCGATGCAGCATCGGAGCAGTCACTAAAACGCGCGATTCCGATACCGCTTCCGAACGCAGAGAGTCGCCAAAACGCGATGCAGCATTGATACAGTCGCATAATCGTCGATCGCCGATGCTAAAAGTAGCGTATAGTATGTGCTTTGGCCTTTGGCCCTTAGAGTTTATAAAATTAATTTTCAAGTTTTTAGTTTTCATTTAGTTGATTTATTAATATTCCTCATTCCCTTTCAATATAGTATGCATTATGCTACTAGTCAAGCCCATATTGAGGAAGTTGTGAAAAAAAAATGTAATTCGCCATTTTGTGGTGCCGGCCATCTTGGATTTGAAATTTATCATAGTGTAAAGTATTCTACTAGTGAAGTCCTTTCATTTGATACCCATATTGAGGGAGTTGTGAAAAAATATGTGATTAGTAATTTTGTAGCGGCGGCCATCTTGGACCGATTTTCATCAAACATAGCTAAGAACACTCCCGACTGATTCACCTTTCAAACAAAAAAAACAAAATCAAAATCGGTTCATCCGTTCGGGAGCTACGAAGCCACAGACAGACACACACACACACACACACACACACACACAGACACGTCAAACTTATAACACCCCGTCGTTTTTCGTCGGGGGTTAAAAAAGAATACCAGCCACTTATTGTCCACTGCAAATCAAACATGTGTTCTCATACAAAAAAGACACGAGCAGTAGTTCACCTAGGTGATCACCGATGGAGATTGTAACAGAATAGCACTACTGCTCGTGTCTTTTTTGTATGAGAACACATGTTTGATTTGCAGTGGACAATAAGTGGCTGGTATTCCTTTTTTATTCTTTAAATATTGGATCGAAATTCAAAACAACATGCGGATTATTTATTTGATGCTATTTTGTTTTAGCATTTGTATTGCTATAGGATATCTTATTATTACCTATATTTTTATTGCTCATTCCCCGCTAGGGTTGCCTCAGTTGATCAGAAATCCGGGAGATGGAAAAAAAATTAACATTTTTTTTTTTATTAATACAGAAGTACATAGTTTTCTTTTTTAGGGTTTCGTACCTCAAAAGGAAAAAACGGAACCCTTATAGGATCACTTTGCTGTCCGTCTCTCTGCCTGTCTGTTTGTCTGTCAAGACCCTTTATCTCTGGAACGCATGGAAGTATCGAGTTGAAATTAAAACCATATATATACTCAAGTCTACGGTCCCTTGAAGGTGTAAAATCTAACTTCTCTACTAAATAAAATCAAACTTCTTAGTTAACGTAAAAAAAAGATATGGTCGTTTATGCCGCAAAAAAACGCGTATTTCGACACTCAAGGGAATCTAAATTCATAGGGTACTTTCCGTTGACTTAGAACTATGAAATTTTGCTAGTAATATTGACGTGAAATATTTTCATGAAAGTGGTATGGGACCAAATTTGAGGTAGGCTAGGTACAGTCAGCAAAAGAGATAGGTATGCAGGGTCGTCAGATATAGTTAAAGTTTACTTAGAAACCGATGGATGTTTTTGAATAAAATAAAATAAAATGAATAGAGAATAAACATTTCAATGATTTAATTAAATTTAATTCGAAAGCATCCATCGGTTTCTGAGTAAAGTTCAACCATTTTCGATGACCTGCATACCTATCTCTTTTGCTGACTGTACATACATTTATCATCATCATGATTATTTGTCAACCTTTAGACGCCATGCTTGGCCGATGCATGTTGGCGATCGCAGTAGGTGTTCTGGTACTCAGAAGGACGCTGCTGCCCATCCTCTGGTCAATAACCCTCTGCCGCCTTCTACGACGGTACTGCAGTGCAATTCTGTAAGAACTCACCCACGAATTCGAATCCTATCTCATTTCCGATTTGACTTACCTGAAGTGAAAAGTATTTGGTATTCGCTCAAATAGTAACGTAATAATAGTTCGCTTCACCTATGTTGACACTCAGTGGCGCTAGCGTAGTTTTTATCGAGTTACAGAATACCTAAAACAGTTTTCACCGCGGAATCAGAACTGAGAACTGAAGTGAGTTCTTACAGAATAACATAACAGTCTACTATCCAATCAAAATAATATATTCCTTTTTAAGAAGTCGGTTAAAAAGTGATGAGACAGGTTGTGTTTGCGACCTTACACCAAAAAATGAAGACCAATGTAAATACAATTTAAATTATCTAGTGATTAAACTAGTTTTAGGATATCATCGTGTTTTTTTTTATTTTATTTCGTAAGTGAATATTAAGAGCCAAAGTGTTTGCATAAATCTCTGTGATTATCTCAAAAACTCTTGCAGCTATTTAATTAAATCAATATTCAAGTTTTTGTGCACTAATGGTTTTACATAATTTATTATTTGGTATGTAAGACGTGTACAATAACAAAATCATTATAAGTATGCATTTTAGTTATTATAACTTAGTTGCCAATTTTGTTCATTCCAATTTTATATCATACACTCTTTGATTATATAATGTCTAGATGGAGCGTCAAGTGCACGCAAACGTGTCAAAAAGTGTCAGCCAACTATTGGCTCACAAGTGCTTATATAATCAAAGCCCAAATGCGTAATAATAATAATAAATGATTAATATATGTATAATAATATTAATTGATGTATAATTATATACATAATTGCTTATATAATCATTATTTACGCACACAGAGACGTAGATGCACAGTGTAAAACGACGCCTGCACGCACACATACTTGAAATTGTTGACTCGTTTTCTTTGTTATGATTGTAGGGCGACGCTCCATCTAGACATTACATAATCAAAGCATACACTATATACTAGCACGTCCTGCGGCACGATGGACCGACGATTTAAGAAGAAGAAGAATTTTGAAGAAGGTGGCTGGCAGCGGATGGATGCGGGTTGCCCAAGACGGGGTTGGTTGGCGATCTCTGGGGGAGGCCTACGTTCAGCAGTGGACGATAATAGGCTGATATGATGATGCTGATAGCACTCAGGGATAGGGTTGCCAACTCTTTGACGGTCAAATATAGTAGTTCTAAAATTTTTACCCATAAAAAATAGTAGATAACGAAAAGATGAAAAAAAAAATAATAGTATGTCCCAAAAATTAGGTAGGTACTTTATTTTTTTAAAGAATATTTTGTGAATTATTGAACGCATCTGTCAACTTGACATTCCAGAATCGTTAAAAATAGGTATTGACGTTTTGTTTTACGCTCACACATTTTGAAACGAATATTATTGCTAAGAGTTTGATGCCTTTAAAATATAGTAGTTTCGCCTACTATATTTTTTATTCAAAAATATAGTAGTCAGGCCTCTAATATAGTAGGATACTATATTATATTGTAGGGTTGGCAACCCTACTCAGGTATAATGTACCTGGCTATTTGCGAAATAATTTTCAGAACCGGACCACTAGTAGATTTGCGCGTTCAACCAAACAAACTCTTCAGCTTTATAATACCATACATCTGTGCCTAGTCTGAAAAGAATGTTAAACTGTACTTCGTCGTAATTTAATAGTCGGCATAACTGTCGCAAATACTTGCCTATCTTAATATGTGTAATTTCTAGTTTTAATTTTTATTTCCTTTTTCTTTTCACTGTTTTTAGGGTTCAGAAGGAAAAAACGGAACCCTCATAGAATCACTTTGTTGTACGTCTGTCTGTCTGTCAAGAATTTTTATCTCAGGAACGCATGGAGGTATCGAGTTGAAATTAACACACACTCAAATCTACGGTCCCTTGATGCTGTAAAAAAAACAACCCCCTATGTTAACGTGAAAAAAAGATACTGCCGTTTATGTCGCAGTAAACGCATTTATAATATTAAGTAGATTAAAGTATGGATAGTAGGTATGGATTAGTATAGAAGTATGGATATGTACCGACAAATATGTACGGGACCCTCGGTGGGCGAGCCCGACTCGCACTTGTCCGGATTTTTACTTTTTATTTTTCCACTATGATTTTTTAAATTGTGGTTTATGCGCAAAATGTAGTGCATACAGTGCTTTTCTGTAAGTGATGGGGCACTTAGACTTAAGTTTGAATGTACCATTTTACATGTTATAGTTTACTCATTGTTGAAGAGACAAATGAAATAAATAAATAAAAAATAATCCATTTATGCACGCTGAAATTTTAGCGGTTATTTTCCCGAAGCGAAATGATTTTGTCTTGGCAGTATAATCGCAGTAAAATACACTATACCTATACACAAATTTAATAATATAAAACAAACACCCATTAAACTCATCAAATAATTTAAGCCTTAACTTTGCCCGCTTCCTCTCTCCTAATTTTGCTGTGCCCGACAGGGTCCATATTGATCACCTCCTTGTTATACCACCTATTTAATACATATGGAATGCAATAAAGAATTTGAATTTGAATCGATTAATAAAAAAATAAAAAAATATTTAAAAACGGCAGATTTAGAATTGTGGAAAACTAGCGACACTGAACCAATAGTGATACAGAGCGAACGGCCCTGTGTTAACGAAACACAATACTTATACAGGGAAATTGAAAAAATACCTAAAACCTCTTAATCTGGACTTCGTATCATCACCCTGAATAACATTTGTTCTACGACTTTGACCTCAACTAAATAACGTAGCCAAAAACAATTTATTTGAAGTCTGTAAAATGTACGTATACCTACTCGTACAGTCAACAGCAAAAGTAGATGATCAGAATCAGAAATTTAATACTAAACAAACACTAATTTATTACTAGTTTATTTATTAAAAGTATGTGATTGTCACACACATACTTTTGAATCACTTCGACGCCACACAGTTCTGACGCGAACTCCGTTCATTAGTATTGAATTTCTATTCTACTCTATTATGCAAAATTTCAAGACTGTGTGTTTATATTTTTTGTATGGAAAGCAAATGTTTCGAATTTTGAAAACTCGTAGAACAAATGTTGTTCAGGGTGATGCTACGAAGTGAGGATAAGTGGTTTTGGGTATTTTTTCAATTACCCTGTATACCTAAAAGTTATTCCAATATTCCCTTCGCACTTTTATAGGTTTAGGGCCGTTATAAGAGGAGTTGATGCATATATTTTTTAAATTATTTGAAAAATATTTTTATTTTTATTTTTAGGTTTAACGCTATGAATCGATATAGTATTACTGAGTGAGCCTCGGGAAAACAACCATTTAAATTACAGCGTGTATATATAAAAATGAATCCCTATTTCCCTTGGTTACGCACGGCATCACGCGTGAACGGCTGGACCAATTTCGCTAATTCTTTTTTTGTTGTGTTAGTTATTGTAAGGAGAAGAAGAATATGAAAGAAGAAACTAAGAAAGTGGCGCGGTACATTAAAAAAATCAACCCAAACCAAAAAATAAATAAAAATACATAGATGACGTAATCATTTCTTCACCAAAAAATTAAACATAGATGACGATACATAGATGATTATACATACATGATACATAGATGATTTCTTAAATTTTTGGAGGATTGGCTCAATTAGTGTTGGTAGGGTAAGTAGTGTATGTAGGATAGGAAGGGTAGGTAGGCTAGTTAGGGTATGTTGGGTAGGTAGGGTAGGTAGATAGGGACAGGACGACGTCTGTCGGGTCAGCTAGTATTAGTAGGTATAGATTTCATTTTGTTCATTTCATTTTTTCAGTTTATGTATCATTCAGTATCCAAAGTACTAATTACAACGGGTGTAAAAAAAACCGTTTAATCAAGTTGAAAGTGACATGCTCTTCACATCATTGCGATATTTTTTTCTTCTGCACTATAAGTACCTGAGAAATTTCTGGTTACGGAAATATTGAAGATCAAAAATTTTAAAGTGTTTTTACAAGTTTTTAATTTCGTTACTTAACTTTAAAGGCTTTGGATACAGTATCTGAATTGATATTTTTTCACTGATGATTCGGACATCAATAATATTATGTGGGGACATTTCACACACGGCCATCTGACCCCAAACTCGACCCTGTACTATAAGGTGTCAGACAGCTGATATACATACACAAATACACTTAAATAGATACTTATGTAAATGTATTATAGACAAGATGGCCCGACAGACGTTGTCCTGTCAATAGATTTTACAATTTTCTTACCGTTTAAGCCTTCCCTGGACTTCCACAAATATTTCAAGACCAAGTCCGGACTCCGGTCCCGCTGTTCTCGAGTTTAAGCGAGCCTAACGAAGAACAATTATTTTTTCGTCCGCGTGAATGTCGGTTATCGCGGATGCAGACAAAGTTGCGAAATAAAAAGTAGCCTATGTCCTTCCCCAGGGTTCAAGCTATCTTCATACCAAATTTCATCGAAATCGGTTAAGCCGTTTCATCGTTAAAGCGTAACAGACAGAGTTACTTTCGCATTTATAATATTAGTATGGAAGTATGGATTATATAGAAGACTAGCTGACCCGACAGACGTTGTCCTGTCCCGATCTAGGGGGATGAAAAAGGGGTGAAAAAAGGGGATGAAAAATAGATGTTGGCCTATTCTCAGACCTACCCAATATGCACACAAAATTTCATCAGAATCGGTCAAGCCGTTTCGGAGGAGTACGGGAACGAAAACTGTGACACGAGAATTTTATATATTAGATATAGTAAACAACAACCAGACACAAGTCAAAGACAATCACAATCATCATGCTCATCACACAAATGGCGGGATTTGAACCCGCAACACGTTAAATAGTGAGGCTGTTTTGTACTGTCATTAGATAAAAAAACTTTCAACGGTACCTTAATTGTACAAATCCATCTTCCGCCCTGCCTATACCCTGTTCACAAGAAGATTAGAGATAAACACAAACCTTTTTTACAGTCCCTTCAACCGATTTTGACTTCTATTCCGTAGGCTTAAGGATGACATTAGAGGCAAAAAAGTGGTTACAATAACAACTGTTTACTGCAGTTGCCATTTGTCATGCTACCAACGCAATATAAGTCAAAATCCGTTAAACGGACTGTAAAAAAGGTTTGTATAAATGTCTAATCTTATTATGAACAAGGTAGTTGTAAAAAAACCGTTTTTAACCGGATTTTATCATTGCCCGTTAGTACCGGTTGTCAGTGGATTTTTGGGTGTTACTACACCAATCGATCGATCATCGATCGATGCCATCTGGTGAAAGATTTGGCTAATCGACATCGATCGACGTTGATCGATTAACTGCGGTTATAGTCCAAATGTATTTGTGTATGTATATCAGCTGTCTGACACCCATAGTACAGGGTCTCCCTAGTTTGGGATCAGATGGCCGTGTGTGAAAATGTTCCCACATATTATTATTATTATTATTATCACTAATAATATCAAGCAGCTCGATCGACGTCGACTAATCCATTCTACCATCGATCGATCGTCGATCGACAATTGATCGATTGGTCTGGTAGAAACTGTCGATCAACGTCGGCTAATCCATTCTACCATCGATCGATGCCGTCGATTGACGATCGATCAACTGGTAACACCCTTTAACGATCGTTAAAGCTAGAAAACTTTGACAACCAGTCTTACAAAGGGGTATCGTGTTACCCAGTAACTGGGTTGTGGAGGTCCGATAGGCAATCGCTCCATGTAAAACACTGGTACACAGCTGCATCCAGTTAGACTGGAAGCCGACCCCAATGTAGTTGGGAAACGGCTAGGCAAATGATGATGAACATGTATGACATTGTCATATTGTGATATAAGGCATTTTGAACCCGGACCCAGTTTAGGTCCGGGTGCAAAATGGGAAACCCCGTTTAGGATTTATGACTCCAAACAAGTCACGACAGTGAGCTTTTTTATTATCTTTTTCAAGTGATTGAGTTAATTCTTTTTTACATATTATTGATATTCTAAATAAGTAATGTCGCCCCCTTAATTAGAGGTATTTATTTCAATTTAAAAGACATTAGTTCTAAAAAAGACACTCATATACACAAAAAAATCGGACAAGCGCCAGTCGTATTCACCCACCGAGGGTTCCGTCCAATTTCAGTGATTTCCATGCAATTATGACCGCGCATACCTCGATAATTGATTACGTACTATATATAAAGACTAGTATATTTTTTATGATTTAATTACAAATGTGTAGTTTTTAGACTTTTTCCTGTACTTGTAGTATACGACGATATTCTTTCCTAGATTTCATAGTTCTAGGTCAACGGAGGGTACCCTATAAATTTTGATTCCTTTGAGAGTGTCGAAGTATACTTTTTTGTGGCATAAACGGCCGTATCTTTTTATCACGTTAACTTAAAGATAGTTTTTTTAACAGTTTCAAGGGACTGTAGACATGAGTATATGGTTTTCATTTCAACTCGATACCTCCACGCTTTCCCGAGATAAAGGGTCTTTCTTGACAGAAAGACGAACAGACAGAAAGACAGATGGACAACAAAGTGATCCTATAAGGGTTCCGTTTTTTCCTTTTGAGCTACGGAACCCTAAAAAGGATAAATGAAGGTGGCTATTTAAAAAAAATAGCTAGCTGTTCCAGCAAACGTTGTTTTGCCATTTTTACCAATTTTACCAAGAGGTATTATCTTATTACCTAGGAATTGGGTTGTAGAAGCCAGACTGGCAGTCGCTCCATGTAAAAAGACAACCGCCTTCAAAAAGTATAAAGTAACTTTCAATTCGCAAGTCGTCGGCTTTGGTTTTGCTTGTTGTTTTGTATTGCCACCGACTTGCGAATTGAAATTTATTTATTACTTTTTGAAGGCGGTTGTCTTTTTTGTTAAAAAAAATTTTTTTCGCTTTTTAGTGCCTACTTCTCATCATATAAACGAATTACGAAACGGCGACACTAAAAAAAATCTGTCGTCCCTTAATTTTCAACCCATAAGGGTGGAATATTTTCTTGAAATTTGAATGCAACCAAATTTGAGGTATACACTATCAATTAAAAAAAGAATCATTGAAATCGGTCTACTCTGAAAAATGTAATGCGTGGTCAAACATAAAAATAAATATATAAAAAATAAAAAAAAGTCATAAAATGAAAACTACTGGGCTAAATAATGTTAAATTTTTATGGGACCAAATGGCAACAATTCCGCATCAAACTAAAGGAGAATCACGTAAATCGGATCATAAATCTCAGAGTAATCGATGTACATACATAAAAAAAAAAACAACCGAATTGAGAACCTCCTCCTTTTTGAAGTCGGTTAAAAATACTGATATTCAGCGTTATATAGTTATTCGTCAGTTAACTTCATAGATATAGATTTCTGTGGTTAACTTTATTTTAAAATGATATATGTTACTAGTAAGAGTTTAACTGTCCAATTATCAGACATTTAAGTCAAGCGGGTAATGGGATAAACATGACAGAGGTTCTCAATTCGACTGTATGTTTTGTTTTTTTTTTTCGAATTGTTGTGAATCGATTTCGAAAATTCTTTTTCTTATGGATAGGGTATGCCTCAGGGGTGGTTTCATATAAATTTTATCAAATCATTTCAAAAAAATGTACATAGAGAGACGAGATTTAATAGTTTCTTCAATATTTGGAGTACCTACCTCTGTTTTAACTGTGTTGCAGGTTTTTAATAAATTTGGATAATAAGAATTTGGAAGGTGAAAAAAGTGATAATTAACTTTAGCACAGTAGGTACACACATGACTTTAGATTTGGAAGTCGGTGGCTTTGTTCTGATTGTTGTCTTTTATTGCCATCGACTTCCGACTTCTTCACTCACTCTCTCACTCACTTAGATTTTGAAGGCGGTTGTATTTTTTGTAAAAAAGTTTTTTGAGTTACCGTGTATCAAAAACATATCATACCTATTAAAATTAAAATTAATTTATTGTTAGAATGTACAAATGAAGAACTTAAGACTATCACGGCCCAATTACATTCTACCTTAACAAATAGTGTGCAAATATGTCATATTAACGTTTTATTAATTACGAGAAATAAAATAATGCTTCAAATTTAAACTTTACTGGGAAGAGACTGGTCACCACGACACAGGGAATCCTAGTGAGGGGACCAGGGAAACTGTAATTTAGAGCTTAATGCATATTTTTGTACAAATAAATATTTTTTCTTTCTTTTTTCTTTTAATTAAATTAATTAAGTTTCAAGAACAGGTAGGTACATAAGTAGGTACATTAGTTAGCATCGACAGGGACAACTAAAGGCTAAATTGTATTAATTAACACCTATTTTATTTATTTGTGCATGACATCTGCATAAAGTTTTAAAAGTCACTTTTGAAGGGGAAAAAACACCATACTTACTCTTTAAAAAAACAGGCTAAGTTCAAGTCGGATTCGCGCACGGTGGGTTCCGTACCATCATATAAACAACATTAGACATCGAGCATACAAAACGGCAAGAAAACGGTACGTTTGTTGTATAGGAGCCCCCCTTTATTTATTTTATTCTGATTTTAGTATTTGTTGTTGTTGTTGTTGAAAGTGATATCTCGAAATTGTCCCGTTTTTACCATTTAGGTACGGACCCCTAAAAACATGTTTTACGTCTCCTTTTAAGTATCTACACTAAATAAATAATTCAGATCCGGTATTTGCTTGAGATTAGAGTAAAATATTTTCTTGATAGTCGATAGCTGTTGTGGTATTTTTTTTCTATTTATTTAAGTACGGCCAAATCTAGTATACCTATAAATAGTACAAAACGCCTTAGAAAGCGCATAAAGCAGTTGGTGTCAGATTTCTCAGGCTCATCTTTGACAGTCGTTAATTCGTTATAGGTAGTCAGAAGTCAGAAAGTCTGACAACCAGTCTTACCAAAGGGTATCGTCGTGTTAGCGGGTGGCTGTTAGGGGTTTACGGAGGTCTGTTGCTCCATGTAAAATACTGGTATTTTGCTGCATCCGGTTAGACTGGAAGATGACCCCATCACAGTTGGGAAGAGGCTAGGCAGATGATGAAATCTAGAGCTGCGTCTACGCTTGGCGAGCCCATCACGAGCCGAGCACGAGCGGAGCACGAGCCGAACACAATTCGTCTAGTGTGGTGTGGACCGACTTAGAAGCCTCGAACGAGCGCCCTGCGAGCATTTCGTTCGTACTCGGCTGTGCTTTTGACGAATACAAAGGGACTTGATTCGCGCTCGCAGTGCGGTTCGGTGTACCACACTTGGCGCCGCGAGCAACGAAGCCGAGAACACAGTAAAGATGTCTATAATGTCTCCACTCATGCTCGGCTCATGCTGGGCTCGCCTGGCGTAGACGCAGAACTTAGTATATAATGAATCCAGTCGCAAGCGTGTCTGCTAATCTGTGTTCGGGATATTCTGGATACAAATCCCAGGTTGGGCAAAAAAAAACAATTGTTATTGGGTTTTCCCATTAGGAATTTGTCAGTTGGTACCTAGTGTCCTACCCCAGGCCTCTGTGCGCACCTTACACCTTCAGTCGGTCGTGTCGGATGGCCGTTATTATTATTATTTTTAGCCTGTATTTTCCCACTGCGGCAAAGGCCTCTCTACTCTCCTTCTACTTCTCTCTGTCAAGGGCTATTCCAGACCAGTCTTTGTCAAAAGAGTCCAGATTATCCCGCCACCTCCGCCTGGGCCTGCCGCGATGTTGCTTGCCTTGTAAAGGGACCCATTGGGTCACGTGTTTGGCCCAATGATCGTCTGACATGCGGCAGATGTGTTCAGCCCAATTCCACTTCAGTGTGACAGCTTATCTAATTAGTGATTTATTATATTATTTTATTTAAACAGTTTTCCTAATTATTTATTTAGAGTGTAGAAGAAAGATGAATATTTTTGCCTGTAAATCAAATAGCTTGCTCGACCGTACGTAGGAGATATTGTGGTGTACAAGTGTGTTGCAAACATAGGTATACCTACTTCCTTGTTCTTCAGTCTTTGTGCGATGGGACTGCCTTCCGACACGACTTACTTAAGTTGTAACGTGTGCACAGAGGCCTGGGGTAGGTACCAACTGACAAATTACAAATTGGAGAACCTAATACCTAACAATTGTTTTTTTTTCAGCCCAACCTTGGATTCGTAATAATAATAATAATATGTGGGGACATTTTCACACACGGCCATCTGACCCCAAACTAGGGAGCCCTGTTCTATGGGTGTCAGACAGATATACATACACAAATACATTTTGAATACATACATAAATAGATAAACAACACCCAGACACAAGGCAAACACAAGTGCTCATCACATAAATGTTTACCCTGGGCGGGAATCGAACCCGCAACACGCTGCGCAGCAGTCGATCGCTCAGCCACTGCGCCAACCGTGTCTTCATAATATTGTGAGAGTAGAAGAAAGATGAATATTTTTGCCTGTAAACCAAATAGCTTGTTTGAGTCGCGTAGTACTGAGAGTTGTCGCCGTGGCCTAAATTCGAGCGGGAGAATATTATTATCATAATTAACCTGACCAGCTGTTACTCTATTAAAACTCTGTACTCTAGGCCAGCTTAAGGTCAAAAGTAATAGTAATATGTAGTAGTAATAGTAATATGTGGGGACATTTTCACACACGGCCATCTGACCCCAAACTAGGGAGACCCTGTACTATGGGTGTCAGACAGCTGATATACATACACAAATACTTTTTTTTTTGTAAATACATACGTATGATAGATAAATAACACCCAGACACAAGGCAAACACAAGTGCTCATCACACAAATGTTTACCTTGGGCGGGAATCGAACCCGCAACACGCTGCGCAGCAGTCGATCGCTCAGCCACTGCGCCAACTGTGTCGCATCAAACGTGCGGTTGATTTTACAAGAAAATATTAGCCCCCAATAATCTTATATAAAGTCTCATCAAGTCTCAGATATTATGTAAATCAGCTGTCAAAATTAAATCTTAAGTACTTAGCAGTTGTAATTTTTTGATTAGTTGACACGTTGACAGCTGCTGTCAATCCCTGATTATGATTGGTTGTTGAAATTGCTGCAGTATCAACCACCAATCAAAAATTTGCATCCAATTATTCGACCACTGAGGTCGGATAATTGGATGCATACTTTTCTAAATTCCGGTTGTTGTTGTTGCAATTTTTCTAAATTCCGGTGGTTGGCTTAGTACCTATGCAATGGGATAATCTCACTATTCCAAGATTATCGTGGATTTTTCTCAGATTGAGATCGTACTTAAATCTTTTACAACAATGCTATTCTGTAAGATTTCAACTTCAGGGTTCACTTCTGATACCCCGGTAAAAACTGGGATAAGTATTCTGTAAGTCGATGAAAACTACGCTAGCGTCACTAAGTGAGGACATAAGTCACCCGAACCATTTTTAACCGACTTAAAAAAAGGAGGTTCTCAGTTCGACCCGTATGTTTGTATGTATGTATGTATGTTTGTTCGCGATTATCTCCCGTTTGACTGAACCGATGTTGATGCGGTTTTCAGAAAAGTGTTTCTTACATTTCAGAGGTTTTAGTATAGGTACAACAAGTATAAATTTATTCAGTGATTTTTGAAATAAAAAATAATAATAATATAATATACTTAGAAGACGTTTTCGTTTCTTCCATGGAGGATTTTCAATCTCTTTCAATGGATTTGGGTGATAAGGAGGCACTAGAATGTGAAAAATAATAAAAACTCTTTATAAAAAAGAGAACCGCCTTCAAAAACTAAAAAGTGACAAATAACTTTAGCACAGAACACACATTACTTTAGTTTCGGAAGTACAACAAACAGAACAAAGCCACCGACTTATTTATTTATTTATTTTCACTTTTTAGTTTTTGAAGGCCGTTCTCTTTTTTATAAAAAGTTTCTTTAGGTAACTATTTTAGCAAATAGCAATACTTTTTACTTCAGGTAAGTAAATGAAATGAGATAGGGTTCGAATTCGCAAGTGATTTCTTACGGAATTACATTGCAGGACTGAAAGAGTTTTGCTTAGTGTCGGCCACAAAGAGAATAAAACCTGGTTTTATAGTCTTTGGTCGGCCGTGTCGGGCACTGTCGGGGGATTTTTAAATCCATCCATTTAAATAAAAAGAAACTGACTGACTCATCAACGCCCAGCCCAAACCCTTGGACCTCATCATCATCATATTAGCCTATTACCGCCCACTGCTGAACGTAGGCCCCCCCCAGAGATCGTCAACCAACCCGGTCTTGGGCAGCCCGCATCCATCCGCTGCCAGCCACCTTCTTCAAATCGTCGGTCCATCGTGCCGCAGGGCGTCCCACACTACGCTTGCCCAAACGCGGTCTCCACTCTAGAGCGTGTCTGCTCCATCTACCGTCTGTCCGTCTGCAGTCATGGCCGGCCCACTTCAACCCTTGGACTTAGAAAGCTGAAATTTTGCATAGAGGTTCACTTTATAACCTAGACAAGGAAAAAGGAAGGATTTTTCGAAATTCAGCCCCCAAGGTAGTTAAACAGGGGATGAAAGTTTGTATGGAATATCATCGCTTTTGTAGTTTAAACCATGAAAACTTTTTTGCAAAAAGAGAACCGCCTTTAAAAACTAAAAAGTGATAAATAACTTTAGCACAGAACACACATGAATTTAGTTTCGAACGTCGGTGGCAATACAAAAAACAAACAGAACAAAGCCACCGACTTCCGAAGTTTTTATTTTTCACTTTTTAGTGTATCATCAGTGTAGTGGCAACACAGTTAAAACAGAGATTGAAAGTCCTCCACAGATGGGAAGATGGAAGAAACGAAAACATGTTCTCTATTTTTGTGGTTTTTTTTTTTCAAAGAGCGCTGAATAAATTTCTGTTTGTTGTATACTAAAACCTTCTCCAGAATGTAACAAACACTTTTCTGAAAACCGCATTAAAATCGGTTCAGCCAAACAGGAGATAATCGCGGACAAACACACATACATACATACAAACATACAAACATACGGGTCAAACTGAGAACCTCATTTTTTTTTAAGTCGGTCTAAAATTGGTGTTTATCATTCTGTAAAACCCCACACTTTACCGACATTTACGCGAATGAAGTCGCGAGCATCAGCTAGTTAATTATTATAACTTTTTCTTTTGTTACAGGAATTCCACGCAGAGTACGGAGGATAGTGTCAAAAAATTTAGTTGCTAGAATAGTTTGAAATACTAAAACCGTGTTAATAATACCAAGTACGAAACCCGAGAGAATCTTTTAAATAAATAGTTTAATTTTTCTACAAATATTGAAGTAACTAAAATTTATTTTTATTTAAAAAAAAGAAGAAAAACGGTGCGGTAACATGATGTACACTTTTAATCGTGAGTACTTTTTTATTTATTTTATTTTTAAGTTTACCTCTTCAATGCAATGGATTGGTGTGTTAGAAGCCACTTAAAAGAAGTATAAAGGTGATTTTCCACGACATGAGGCGAGAATCAATAACTAAAAGAAAAACAAAGTATTTTGATCTGAGTGTACGAGATTGAAAAGATTCGGGAGCATTCGTGGGTCATCGTAATTGTCACATTTATGTATCCGGCTGGTTAGGGAGTTACTAACCGGTAGGTATTCGGCTGGTGGGTTCCTATTCGGTATCCTGGCGAATAGTAAAAATAGGCTGGAAGATTAGATAACGTGTAGTTGCCAGATATCCGTTTCATCTTTAAAATATTTAATTTTTTTAGGATTCAGTACCCAAAGGGTAAAAACGGGACCATATTACTAAGACTTCGCTGTCTGTCCGTCCGTCTGTCTGTCACCAGGCTGTATCTCAAGAACCGCGATAACTAGACAGTTGAAATTTTCACAAATTATGTATTTCTGTTGCCGCTATAACGACAAATACTAAAAACAAAATAAAATAAATATTTAAGGGGGGCTCCCATACAACAAACGCGATTTTGATTGCCCTTTTTTGCGCGATGTCTAATGTTGTATAGATATGGTACGGAACCCTTCGTGCGCGAGTTCAACTTGCACTAGGCCAGTTTTTTATACTTTATATCACCTAACAATGTATAAAAAAAACGTGCGTGAATTTACCTGTTTGTGCCCAATAGTGGGTGCATTTAGAAACATTTAAACTCACATATACAAACAATCAGACCCGATATAAGTATTCTTAGGCTATCCAAATATTTGTTCCATGCGGGAATAGAACTCGCGACACGCAGCGCGACGGCCAACTGCTCAGCCACTGCACCAACAGTTTTGTACGACAAATCAATTCCAAATGATGCGCTGTAAAATTCAATTAATTAATTACAATTTAAATTCTCGCCGTTTCGTCTCGCCAGTGGAAAAGCCCCTGATTTCGATGGAAAACTGGTTTCGAACGGATTTTTATTTTTTTATTTAATTTTTAAACATCGCATGTCTTGAGTCCTAGCCTGATTTATTCGCGTAACAATATCCAAATTGTTTTTTTTTTCTTTTTAGGGTTCCATACCCAAAGGGTAAGAATAAATTCTTTATTCATCACCACTGAATTTTTTGACAATAATTAGAAACTTAGTTTCGAAATATTTAATAACAAGCAAAGTACCTACAGGCAAGTATTACTCAAAATGACATACAATACTCAGTTATGAAGTTTGTCAACCCTAACTACGGCTCACCTCCATTTACCGAGACAAGGCCTAAGTTCCAGCTGTAGGAAAATTACAGATTCATCATCATAGAAAAAAAGAAAAATCATTAATTCACGCGAAAGCGACGCACATATTGTAGAACAATATTAAACTTAAAACTAAACAAATAAATTCTAAAAAAGTAAAATTAAAAAAAATATATGTCCGAGCCGGAAACATGACGTGTCACCACCGCGCGAAACGGCCAACCATCATCATCATTATGCCAACCTTTAGACGCCCACTGCTGGGCATAGGCCTCCCCCAAGGGCGGTTCAGCCGTAATCGCCATGCGTGGCCGAGGCATGTTGGCGATCGCAATAGAGGTTATGGTACTCAGAAGGACGCTGCTGCGCATCCTCTTGTCAATATCCCTCTGTCGCCTTCTACGACACTCACGGGTAGAAATGGGGTGGTGCTATTCGCGACTAGCACCACACGGCCAACGCTCAGCATAAATGCCTTAGTCCGCGCAGCAAGGCATGAAACACGGCGCTGGTTTTACGCGTCGGCGGGCATGACGCTATCTCGAAACCATAAATAAACATCATTTAGTACTAATAAACATCATCATTATCATCATCAGCTTGAAGACGTCCACTGTTAGACAAAGGCCTCCCCCATAGATCGCCACAACGAGCGGCAACCTGCCTCTTGCATCCACCGGTAACCCTCGACCTTGACGATGTCGTCGGTCCATTCTGGTGGGAGGCCTAGCAACGCTGCGTCTTCTGTAACTTATATTAAGTTATAGTACTTATTATCTTATTTTTGAGCGAAATACTCTTTTGCTTAGTAGTTTTAGGATTCGTTGCAATAATAATAATAATATGTAGGGACATTTTCACACACGGCCATCTGACCCCAAACTAGGGAGACCCTGTACTATGCGTGTCAGACAGCTGATATACATACACAAATATTTTTTTTTTTTTTTTTGTAAATACATACGTATGATAGATAAATAACACCCAGACACAAGGCAAACACAAGTGCTCATCACACAAATGTTTACCTTGGGCGGGAATCGAACCCGCAACACGCTGCGCGCAGCAGTCGATCGCTCAGCCACTGCGCCAACCGTGTCGTCAATAGGTATTTACTTAAAGCTAAGCTAGTGAAACATTTACTATTCTTGTCTATTATTCTTTCATTAGTAGGTATTTACCACGTTTTGTTTTTTTAACACTATTTAACACCTCAAAATTAGAACATAAACTGGTACACACGTCCTTCCATGCTTCTGTTTTAAAAAAAAATTGGTTGTCTGTAAAGTCGGTTTACTGACGATAGTTGAACGTGACAACGCGAAAGAATCATGCCGATTGTGCTTCTTTGTCGCTCATTCCGCGCTCTCGCTTGCACTTCAAGCCTTACATGCGGCGTTATGGTAACGCCGCATACGTCATGTTAACGCCGCATACGTCATCTTTTTTCGTTCGTGCAGCCGGCTCTATCGAATTATAAGACGTTGTCACGTCAAAATGTCTTTGTCGTCTGATGTACTTACTTTTGTTCCAAAAGACGGGACGTTCCTGAACTAAGGATATCAGGTAATCGATATCGTAATTCGCCATCTTAAAACGTGCGCACCTTGTTCAATGTGGACACTGACTAGCTGAGAGGCAGCTCGTCGTCGCATTGCAGATTTGTGCGTTGCGTCAGCAATTTGCACGATGCGTGGTGCGGCGTCGTAGATTTTTACGATGCCACGCCGCAACGCATTGTTCGTGGTTGTGGCCTCGCCCTTACCCGCGACATTGACGATTTCGTCGGTCCATCTGGGGGCCAAGTCTGCTATTTTTATAATTTCGTCATTCCAACACGATTCCATTGTCATTTTGCTAAAAGTTCGTAATCTGCTAAATCCATAATGGTCGATCATTGTTCGGTCAATGGTCTCGTGATAGAATTGTGTTATAATGACATTGTCAACAAATTTGAACATTTATTCATGCCAGATTTCATTTAAATATATTTTTACATATTGTTTATAAGTGTTATAAGCAATCTGAAGTAGTAATAAGTTCGTAAACTAAGTCAGTCATTAATTTGTCATTATGTACGAGATTACCATTCTATATCATTTCTTTCAATGGCGTGTCAGTGGTTGACCATTGGAAAGTCATAATGAAGCCATTATATTAGTAGATTACCAAAGTTGTCAAAATCAACAATTATAAAATCAATGACAGACCATTCTGACACTATTGTAATAGCAGACTTGAGGCCCTGGGGGTCTACCAAACAACGCTGCGTCTTCCGGTTCGTGGTCGCCACTCGAGAACCTTCCTTCCCCATCGGCTATCGGTTCTTCGATGTGGCCTGCCCATTGCCACTTCAACTTGCATATTCTGAGAGCTACTTATGTATAATTATAGACTGACTAGGTCGTGTCTATGTGGTGCAGGCCATAAATCTTAAAGATCATTGGTATAAAAAACTTTTAATAGGTAAACAAAACAATATGGATAATTCCAAATGACGCACTCAGGTTCTTAAAGCTATGGAATATTTTATTATTTTTGAATTACAATGATTACCTCTTTTTGCGAAACTTTTTGTGCGTTGACCTCATAATAAAATATTGCAATAAATATTACAAAAAATAAATGATTTTGATTTTTGAATAGCGTTAATGACGAAATTACACTGACCCTTCTAAAATAAATAATAGTGTGGGAAGAGGGATCAATTTATATTGGACATTTGTACTTTGTATTTGGTAGAAATCAAATAGGTCTGTCTATTCTATGCATTATTTTCTTATACCTTTTGTCGATGGTTTGAGAGCAGTTTTAATGGTCAATTTTGTCTAGATTAAGTAAAACTAAGCGGTTTTTTATTTATAACCAATTAGCGTATGCCTGCGGTTTTTGTGGGGTTATACCTAAATATGATTTTTCTTTTCTGTCCAAATCTCTTATTCCATTTCTAAAATAAACATAGCCTTTGTACCTTATAATATCAGCTATCTACCAGTGAAAGTCTCAGCAAAATCGAACCAGCCGTTTTGGAGATTAGCCGGAACAGACAGAAAGACATAACTTTTTTCTTTTTTTTTGGTATAATTAGTAAGTACAGTTGAACAAGCTAATTGGTTTACAGGAAAAATATTAAACCTTCTACTATTCTCACAATATTTTAATTTATTAAATTTTCTTAACTCGAGCTCGTAGGTATCCCTGGTACTTACGCTACGTAGTAAAATAAAAAAAATAAATAAATAAATAAATTGTGAGTGTAGTAGAAAGATGAATATTTTTGCCTGTAAACCAATTAGCTTGTTCGACTATACCTATTCATATTTAGTAAAAAAACTGTTATTTAGATATTACAGACAGACATTTAAATTTCATTTATTTGTATAGATTAAAGGTCGGATGGAAAATTTCATCAACTGCTGTCACTTTTTTTGCAATTATAGTACCAGGTCAGTCAGTCAGTCAACCCCAGCTTTGGTACCATACCAGCCAGATTTAGTAGACCCGTCCGTTGGAATAAATAGTCTGAGGACACAGATTAATTTATAATGGCGGATGAGGCTCGATATTTTTAATGGAAATTTTTTGTGCATTTTACAGTTTGGTATATTTTTAGAATTATGATTTATTATTTTGCTATTGAAAGTGTTATATTCATAAAAGTGGAACGATTTAATGGTTTTGGCTGAAAACGAGTTTAAGTCATAATCAATCGTTTTTTTTCTCACTTCATCGTACGACTTCTGTCTTTGATAATACAAAAAATACAAAAAAAAAATACAAAACTATTTATTTCATCTCAAAACAGATCATACATACATGAATTGAGATAGCCCCAGTAAGGAGTACCTGTGTTGGAGCTGCCTCGCAGCGCCTATCCCCATCGAACGAACTTCAACGCGAGCGGGATTGAAAAATGTTTTATTTCAACCAACGCAAAGCTCGAAAACGATGTGAAATGCGAGTTGTTGTTTGAATTTTACAGAATCGACCTACAGGAAGATAACATAATCTTACCACCATTTGTAGGTACGAAAGTTCAAGTAAATTAGTAACAGTTGTATCTGCATTAAATAGGAAACAATACAATGTTAAATTAATGTTGTAGGAAGTAACTGTAAAGGCAAGGTCACTTTTTTATTCATTACGAAGTCGAAAAAGATGGTTGGAAAGCAATTTACTACATACAGGAAGTACCTACGTGAAAGTCAATAAATCAATATTTAATTACTACACATTATAAAACAAAGTAGGACCGCGTCTGTCTGTCTGTTCGACGAAAAACTACTGAATGAAACTACCGAACTAAGCAGGGTGTAGGTCATCATCATATGCCTAGCCTTTTCCGAACTATATTGAGGTCGGCTTCCAGTCTAACTGGATGCAGCTGAATACCAGTGTTTTACATGGAGCGACTGTCTATCGGACCTCCACAACCCAGATACTGGGTAACGCGATACACCTTGGTAAGACTGGTTGTCAGACTTTCTGGCTTCTGACTACCCATAACGACTGTCAAAGATCTACAAATGACAGCCGGGACGTTTATACACACGGCTACACATCAAGCCATACATTTCCAGTTAATGCTGATCTCGCCTTGTATAGGATTTCCGTACGATGCGAGGTCAGCTTATACTGGAAATGTATAGCTCGATGTAGCCGTGCGTACATACGCACACAGACAATCGGCACAGAATCGGTGTCTTATTAATATAGTCTAAAGTCGGTAATTCACCTGAGCTACACTTGTACCAAGTACGAATTACCGAGAGTCTAAGCTACGTTGAATGAAAGGTATTTTCGACTTGTAGAAGACTATATTTATAAGATTAGCGAGAGGTAAGATTTACAAGACCGCAGCTCTGAGCATAGCTGGGTCTCACTCTGACATCACATGTCATAGTATAAAAACTATCTTCTACATCATTCAAATATATTCTAAGTTATCCAGAAAGTTCTAACCATAGACTAAATAGTTATGGCTCCATTACATAAAGCCTCAACCTCTACAGTACATAGGCTACTTTTTAATCCGCGACTTCGTCTGCATCCACGATAACCGACATTCACGCGGACGAAATCGCGGGCAAAAGCTAGTATTTAACAAAGAAAAAACCGAACTCGGAAATAATATGCGTATTTTACGTCTGGAAGTGCGTCATCGGTCATTATTTATAACCAAGATAACTGATACGTCTTGCAGTTTCCGTTGCAAAACGACGTAACTTCAGCATTGCAATTCTGTAAGAATTCACCCGCGAATTCGAATCCTATCTCATTTCCGATTTCACTTACCTGAAGTGAAAAGTATTTGGTATTCGCTATAATAGTTACGTAATAATAGTTCGCTTCACCTATGTTGTCGCTCAGTGGCGCTAGCGTAGTTTTTATCGAGTTACAGAATACCTAAAACAGTTTTTACCGCGGAATCAGAAGTGAAAACTGGAGTGAGTTCTTACAGAATAACATGGCAGGTGCCCTAGCCAAATTACCCAAATTGATAATCTACAATCGATAACGAAAATAGAAAACTAATAAAATGTATGGGAATGACGTCGTCTCAACGATAAGTCACGTGATCGAAAATAAAAAATGGCGTTTATTGTAGAAAGAGATACGAGTACCTACGACACGAAACGATTGTAACTTGGCTAGGCCTACAGTTACAATGTTTTACTAACTAATATTATAAATACAAAAACGAGTTCGCTTGTCTGTTATGCTTACACAGGTAAACTGCTGAACGGATTTTTATGAAATTTGGTGAATTAGCATTTTATTTCATATGGTTTAAGACATTTATTTCTCAAAACAGAATACAATTATCCACTTGAATGAGAAACACTGGTTACATATACATAAGTACCTAAGCGTTCCTTGGAACGAGTATCGGAACGGTACGTTTAAAGCTAGGAGTAAGTACAGACGCCAGCACATCAAGCCATACCTAACTGTCAAATTTTCCCAATTAAATAAGAACCTTATGCTTTTGTAATGAAGTTGAAAATCTATCAAAGAAATTTGACAGATTGTAGTTGCTTGATGTGCTGGCCTCTGTACAATATTGTTAGTCGATAACTTGTTATATTGTTAGTAAAATAAAATATTTACAATAAATGTAGATACAATTTTCTAAAGATACAATTTTATAATATTATTCGTGATGTAGGTAATCTGCAAAAAGTGTTGAGACTGAGTTCATATTACGTATCGAAACTCAGTCCCTATCACAGTTGCTATTGAAAGCATTTACTTTGTTGCGTGTTGTGTTATTGTTGTTGTGTTTTTAGTGTTGTTGTTTTTTTTTTTTTTTTTTTTTTTCTTTTTTTTTTTTAATGACAGAAACAATGACCATGACAATGACAATGATGATTTCGATGTAATTGTTATGATAATTCATGACTTTTCATAATGTGAAATTTTAATTTCTTTTTAAAATCATCAATCATTTTATTTCAAAATCATATAAAGGTACTTTTGAATTGTCATAGAGTCAGTTAGTCAGAAAGTTGATGCTAGTTGCTCGTTTCCAAACGTAGGGTAGGTTTCTTGATTAAAAAACTTAATCCACGATTTTGTAAAAACTTGATTAAAAAAACTTTTTTAGGAAAAAGAGAACCGCCTTGAAAAAAGCTAAATAGTGATAATTAACTTTAGCACAGAACACACATGACTTTAGTATCGGAAGTCGGTGGCAATACAAAACAACAAACAGAACAAAGCCACCGACTTCCGAAAACTAAAGTCATGTGTGTTCTGTGCTAAAGTTATTTTTTTAATGCGGTTCTCTTTTTTCTAAAAACGTTTTTATTTTCCACTTTTTAGTGCCTCCTTATTATCACCCAAATCCATTAAGAAACGGCAGCACAGTTAAAATCGAGATTGAAAGTCCTCTGAAGATGGAAGAAACGAAACCGTCTTCAATGTATATTTTTTTTGTTTTTGTTGATTTTTTCAAAAAGCGCTGAATAAATTTCTAATTGTTGTATACTAAAACCTTCTCCAGAATGTAACAAACACTTTTCTGAAAACTGCATCAAAATCGGTTCCGCCAAACGGGAGATAATCGCGGACAAACATACATACATACAAACAAACATACATACATACAAACATACGGGTCGAACTGAGAACCTCCTTTTTTTTTTGAAGTCTGTTAAAAAGGTAGTGTCGGTGGAGACACTATCTTTTTAATCAAGTTTCTACAAAATCCTGGTTCCATTATTCTTGTTGCTTAATGAAAACAATGTAAGTGAAGAGAAAATCTAAAACATTAACTAGGTAATTAAGGTATGAAACACTAAGCTGGAAACCTAAGAAAGGTCATAGGTCAAGGTCATACTTTTTAATCCGCAACTAAGTCTAAGAATACTGTGGTGCTACACCACAGTATTCTTTAAGGGGGTACCGAGCAAAATCATTCAAAACAGTCGTCACTGTTAAAGTGATATGATCAATACTTTTACCATAAGTGCCATAAAAAATATGTAATAAATACCACAGTGAATGTGTTAACCGATTATCGTTGGCAAAAAATAAGAATACTGTTTAATTTAATAAACAAAAATACGTAAAGTTGTACAAAAATCTTTAAAAAAATCTCGTATTTAGTTGAGTTTTGTTAGTAAACTGTATTTTTTTTTCACAAACTTGAATTCATATTAATCTTTAACATTCATACTACAATTTGTAGTTTTTACATTTTCGAAATGTCGCTTAGTTATTTTATTATTAATTTTTGTTTTAATTGACGCGCTGTTTTGAATCATACATACATACGTTGCGTATGATTCAAAACAGCGCGAAAAATTAATAATAAAATAACTAAGCGACATTTCGAAAATGTAAAAACTACAAATTGTAGTATGAATGTTAAAGATTAATATGAATTCAAGTTTGTGATAAAAAAATACAGTTTACTAACAAAACTCAACTAAATACGAGATTTTTTTAAAGATTTTTGTACAACTTTACGTATTTTTGTTTATTAAATTAAACAGTATTCTTATTTTTTGCCAACGATAATCGGTTAACACATTTACTGTGGTATTCATTACATATTTTTTATGGCAATTATGGTAAAAGTATTGATTGTATCACTTTAACAGTGACGACTGTTTTGAATGATTTTGCTCGGTACCCCCTTAAGTAATACAACCTAAAGTTCGACGCTACGGCAGCGGCGAGTTACATTTTCGTATTCATTAACATTTGACAATTTTGACAGTTGGTATAAGACAAATGATATTTGATAAGCAAAAACATTTGCTGAGCTCGACGTCGATTTCACGGCTGACACAATGTCGAATTCGTCGTCGAGCACAGCCATGAATGGTAACGTTAGAGAATAGCATAGCTGTATCCGCGATAACCGACACTCATGCGAATAAAAGCCAGTTTTTTTAGATACAGTTTAAATCAGTATAACTTGAAGATAATTTTGTAACGCTTCCTAGGTCAGTTAATACTGGTTAGGTATAGTTTTGAACATAAATAAGTATTATATTAACTCGTTTTATGAATAACTTTGTGGTTAATAATCTAGGTTGAGTCAGCTTTTTTTTTGCTAACGTTGAGAATTTCCCATACAAAGGAGTGGAATCTTGTTGCAAATCTAGTTACCATCAGTTCGCTATTTTAGATATTTAGTTATTGCTTTAAACTTAGCGGTACCCCGCCGCGACATTATAGCGCCATTTCAACGAACAAACATTTGATGGCTCAACAAAAGTATTATTTTTTACTTTTTACATAATCGCTTTTATGTTTTGCGTTGGGGGTTTTTTTTAATTGATAGTGTATACCTCAAAGTTGCTTCCATATAATATTCATAAAAATATTCTACACCTAAGGGTAGATAATTAAGAGAAGACTGAAATTTTATGGTGTCACCGTTTCGTAATTAATTTGTATGATAAGAAGTAGGCAATAAAAAGTGGAAAAAAGGTTTATTACAAAAATGACAACCGCCTTCAAAAAGTAAAAAAAGAACTTATTCGCAAGTTTGTCGCAATACAAAACAACAGACAAAACCAAAGCTGCCGACTTTATTTTTTACTTTTTGAAGGTGGTTGTATTTTTGGTAAATAAGATTTAAAAAATAAAAGTTTGCATCTGGTTCTGTTTGTGGTTTAGTATTGCCACTGACTTCCTAAAGTACAGTTATGTTTGACTATGTATTTTTTTAAAGCGTTTGTCAATTTTTATTTCACGACCACTTATGGCAAGAGATTGTTCCTATAAAATAATTGAAGCGTGACAGTATACAAAACGCCACTAGTGTATGTTTGATTACATACATTTCGTTACGGTATCCGAGTTTTAAGTAAATTTCCGTTGCCTTCTAGTAGTAATATATGGAATTTACACGTAAAGACGACGACACAGATATTGATATGATTAATGTTCTGATTGTGGAAATAAAAACTCAGTAGAAATAAAAACTTAGTAGAAATAAAAAACCAGAACAAATAAAAACCTTGTAGAAATTAGAACCCACTGAAAATAAAAACCCAGTAGAAATAAGATTGATTGATTGATAAAAACCAACTTGAAAGCTTCTTAATTCTTATCTTCATTTTGAATTGACGACACGGTTGGCTCAGTGGCTGAGCGATCGACTGCTGCGCAGCGTGTTGCGGGTTCGATTCCCGCCCAGGGTAAACATTTGTGTGATGAGTACTTGTGTTTGCCTTGTGTCTGGGTGTTGTTAATCTATATATGTATGTATTTACAAAAAAAAAAAAAATGTGTATGTATATCAGCTGTCTGACACCCATAGTACAGGGTCTCCCTAGTTTGGGGTCAGATGGCCGTGTGTGAAAATGTCCCCACATATTATTATTATTATTATGAATTGCATATTGCATTGTTTTAAAATAATCATAGAAGCAACAAGAATAATATATGCAGTATTTTGTAAAAACATGTTTGAGAAGAATGTTTCTCCTAGACCTAGGTACGTTACGAGTAACTTGAATTATTTTTTTCTGACTAAGTAACTGACTTCTTGACAACTCAAAAGTTCCTGTAAATGGCTAAATTGAAATAAATGCTTTGAATTCGGCTGCTTCTAATTTCGAAAAATTTGATTTATTTTGTTCGTTTATTTTTAACTAGCGACCCGCCCCGGCTTCGCACGAATTCAATGTAGATCACACGATAAATCCCTCTTGAATCAGTCTATCTATTAATGTAAACCGCATTAAAATAATAATAATAATAATAATAATATGTGGCGACATTTTCACACACGGCCATCTGACCCCAAACTAGCGAGACCATGTACTATGGGTTGCGACAGCCTGATATACATACACAAATACATTTTTTTTTTTTGTAAATCCATTGCTTATGTAAGAAATCTAAGTCTAGGTATATTTATTAAACTACAGAATTGCTCCCGAGCTGGTTCTTTGTTTTATTTATATTGTGTAAAGATATATTGCATTTACATTTTATTTTAATTTTGTTTCTGTGACCTTTTTTAATTGTACAACATTTGACATTCTTGTTCTGGTCTATTCTGGTGCTGTATTTATTTTTTTTATCGTCCACATTTAAAAAAAATATTTCTCCTTACACACTTCAACCGTCAACTTAAGCCAATGACTTAATAGCCAAGATGCTTATCCACCACCTAAAGAAACTCTCATACAGAAAATATACATATTTTTGCTGTGAACACATCTCTATGATGTGGAAATCCCAGTAATTATACCAAGATTATCTACTCAGAACATTGTTTACTTCATGTTTGTAAATATTTCCATAATTTTCATTCAGGTTTTAGTTGAAAGCACTTGGCCAGTTCAAATATACCTTTACAGGCACTTTTGAATTGTCAAGAAGACAGCCAGAGAGTTGAAGCTAGTGGCTCTTTTCAAACAGTACGTTTTTATGGAGAAGAACGAGCAAGAAACTCTATGAACACTCTTTTAAAATGAATAAAATTTTATATCTTTTCCGTTCAATCTAGGGTTCAATGCTTGATCAATGTGACAAGTTTAGTTGTGCTTGTTACAAGATTTCTTAAATAAAATATATCAAATAATAAAATAGTCGAGGCAGCTAGTGATGACCAGTCGCAGTTGATGGCGCCTGTTCACGTAAATGACGCATGGGTCGGCACGATTTAGCTCAACCATTTAATATCCCAACGTGCACTTCAGCACTTGAACGAATGAACGTTTGACCTAGGAACGTCTGCTCGAAAGAACGATTGACCAAAGACTGTTCGCTCGAAAGAACAAATGCCCGAAATACGTTCGCGGCACGCATTGTTAGACAATTCCTCTGGAATTTCTCTTTTTTTCAAAGATGTATATAGAATACTGAAGAATATCATATATATAGGTACTTACTGTGACTACGAATGTTTGGCTTACTGAAGATTCGGACACAGTGTCCGAAACGATATTTTTTGACTGATAATTTGGGCAGCAATATAAAAGCTGTTTTTACAGTAAGTTAAAAACTTCCGAAAACGTACGAAATACGTCTTCCGCCCGGCCTATATTTGTAAAAAACACGGATTTTATTGTTGGAGTCACTGACTGTCCAAAACCTGACCTGACCTTTTTATTGCTGACCGATTCATCAGTCAAAAAATATCGTTGCAGACAGATTGTGTCCGAATCTTCAGTAAGCCGAATCTTTCGGCTATCGGCTAAGACCTAAAGTTTACCCCAAAAAATCTTGGGTACTTAAGTATCGTCATAAACGGATGCTTTTTCAAGCACCTCATTGCGATAAAAATGTAATTAGTACAATCGCAGGTCATCAGTACCTATCTATATCCTGTCTTCATTAATTATTTTTATAATTGGTTTGAAGATCTGAATCATAAGTGATCATTATAGGATCACACCTACGTCACTCCATGTTACGTCTCTCCACATAACGAAACGATTTAATTACCTACACTACAACCAAAATAACATACTGTACAAATACGTGCATGTGTGTGCGTGTCTACGCGCCGCGAACCGCGTGCCTTGAACTAAAAGCAGTTTCGAGAGCAAGTTAGACGCGGGTAGAGGTGAGGAACAGTGTTTCGGAGGGAGGCGGGGCGTGTCGCTACTGAGTACTAATAAAGGTACGGTGATAAGATTGGGTTAAGGTAATTTGCATGTCGTTAGGACCTGGACTGGACTGTTCTTCTGAAATTTAATTTAATTTTTTATTTTATTTATTAGGGACAAAAAACAGTTACATGCTGAAAAATACAAAGAAATACTTAACTAAGAATTAACAAACATGTAACCCACACCATTGTCCACGATTTAACTAAAGGTTAAAAGAAGAGCAAGACAAGTGATAAAAAAAAGAAAATCAAAAAGAAAGTTGCTACCTCAATAATGCTATGCTTATACTTATGCTTATGCTTATGCTATGCTTAGCTTAACTTAATTTTACTGAACTTAAAATACACATAAATCACTCGCCAGATATAATGTCCAGATCCATTCTCTTAAATAATTGCTTTGACAATGAAAATATATCTAGTTCCATGAAATATGTGTTGTAAGAATCAACAAGGCGACGAAGAGGTACTCGTTCCCCCGCGTTAGTCCTACACACGTCTGTATGGAAAAAAAGACAACCGCCTTCAAAAAGTGAAAAATAACTTTAGCACAGAACACACATTGACTTTAGTTTCGAAATTCAGTGGCTTTGTTCTGTTTGTTGTTTTGTATTGCCACCGACTTCCGAAACTAAAGTCAATGTGTGTTCTGTGCTAAAGTTATTTTTCACTTTTTGAAGGCGGTTGTCTTTTTTGTAAAAAGCTTTTTATTTTCCGCTTTTTAGTACCTCCTTCTCATCCAAATCTATTAAGAAGAGATTGAAAGTTAACTAGATACTACAAAGATTGATGAAACTAAAACGTCGTCTATGTAAAATTTTTGGGTATTTGTTGATTTTTCAAAAAGTGCTGAATCTATTTCGATAAAATTTATATGAGACCACCCCTGAAGCACATCCTATCCATAAAAAAAAGAATTTTCAAAATCGGTTTACGTTTGCCGGAGAAATCGCGTAACAAATCACGCACATACTTAATGCAAATTTAAGACTTATACGGTTTTCTCATGGATGCCATTGTCAGAACTGGACCAAATTAAAAGGGAACACACACGACAATTTTTGGAATCGGAATCAGGGAACAAACATAAAAAAAAAAAAACGGACGAATCGATAACCTCCTCCTTTTTTGAAGTCGGTTGATAAATGGTTTAATTTCAGAAATGCGTATCAGTGCCTACTTTTTTTATTGTTGTTTTTTACAAAAACATTGGTCTACACTAGGAATTTACTCCTGTATATAAACATAGAAACTCTCATACACAAACAACCAAACCCGGAACAATTATTTGTAGGCCATTAAAAGAAAAATATTTCGTGCGGGGCTGGAACCCGCGATAAGTGGCGCGGACGCCTACTGATAAAACATTGAGCCAATGTTCATTTTGTTTTTATATTAGTTAAGTATTCAGGTGAGATAGTTGTATTTACAGAATAACGTTCACTTTTATGATGTAAGACAACCAAATATGATTTTATTCTGAGCATAACCTAGAATCCACTTTCAAATGGCCGTAGGATGCCATAATATAGTTAATGTACAGTTAGGTAAGTAAGATTAATTAAAACTTTGATATATTTTCACAAAATACCTAGTTATTACAATTAATAACATAATATAACAAGAAGACGAGGTTATGGTTTACGGAATGTGCTAGTGGCGCCCTCTGCGCCGAGTTACGCGTAATGTTCCCTATTATGTACCATGATTCACCCTTTACCCAAAGAAACCTTAAGCACTGACGTCATAAGCCTTAAAGGCAATTAATAAACAAACATACAGTTTTACATAAATTAACTACATTTCCAATATAGTAGAAACCACAATAACCTTCTGGATTTCCAACTTATATATCTCTCCCTCTCGCACTTCAGCACTTTCCAACTAAAGAAAGAGATGGATGTATTTGAGTCATAGATTTTATAGTTGATTGTTTTATAGTACCTATTAAACTAAGGTTGCAAATCTTTTTAGGTTAAAACAACTAGCAATAACATTGAGATTGTTCTAAGAATGTCACAGAGGGAACTCGGTATGAAAGGGATGGTCACCCATCCACAGACTGACCGCGGCTACCGTAGCTTAACCTTTGAACGATCGATCTGTACGGCTTTAACTTAGCCACGAAATTAATACAATTTGAGAGGAGTCTACCAGTACGTACTCAAATTTGACGATGCTTTCTCAAACACTAAGGTGATTAGTACCTATAGTGGTAAATATTATCATAAATTTTGCAAATCATTGCAGTATTGTACGTCACAATCATTGGTATACTTCTCAGGTACTAATAGTAGGTCATTATTCGTCTTATAATAATTAAATAGTCAATCAGTTTACAGTATGAATCATGAGCATATAATCTTTTTTGTTGTTGTGATCTGCCTCATCATCATTGACATCATGTCAACCTTTACACGCCCACTGCTGGGCATAGATCTCCCCCAAGGCGGGTTTAGCCATAATCGACATGCGATCGCATTAGGTGTTATTGTATTCAGAAGGACGCTGCTGCCCATCCTCTGGTCAATATCCCTCTGTCGCTTTCTACGAAACCCACGGGTAGAAATGGGGTGGTGCTATTCGCGACCGGCACCACACGGCTTATTGTCTGCCTCGATAGATTTTAATATGAAGTTTACGCAGACGCAGAAGCCAGTATAAAACAATGCTATAATGCTATGGGACATTTGTAATTTCCACAGATGTAGATAGACCCTAGATAACGCAAGTATCACGATCTGTATGAAAACCAAGCGTGCCATTTTTTGACTACCTATTATGACGTAGGTATTACGGAGGGTATTAGATTAAGAAGAATGGTTTTTAAATTAATTACGCATAATATTAATCACAAAATGACTTAGCGATGGAAGGAAACGTTTACTTTATTTTTTACTTACGATTTTTGTACGTAAGCTAGGCAAGAAACTAGGCACGCGAAGTAGTTGCTCTTGCGTTATCTAGGTCTATCTATATCTGTGGTAATTTCCAAATGGACTCGAAACGAAAACTTTTTTTTTTAATAGCCTGTAGTGGTGTCCCACTATGGCAAAGGCCTCCCCTGAGTCTTTTCAAGTATTCTTTTCGTGCACCGCCTTGAACCAGCCTTCACAGTACACGTCTAGGTCATCTCCCCACCTCCTCTTGCGCCGGCCTCGGCGACACCGACCATTCTTCAGGCACCCACTGCGTGGAGACCTTTGTCCAGCGGTCACTGTGCATGCGGCTGACGTGACCCGTCCAATCCCATTTGAGCCGGGCGGCCTTTTTGCCTAATATGATCCCCGTTTTGGAGCGCAGCATGGTGTTTCGTATTTTGTCTGTTTTTTTTACACCCAAAATGCTGCGCTCGTTGGCTGGTACACTCCTTGGCTGGCACACTCTAAGGCGGAACTTTTGCGACTCAGTGAGCAGTATGTCTATTCTGTTACAAGCTCCCTCGGTGAACACCTATGTGAAGTTAGCTGTCATCCGTCCCGATGCTAGGGATTGACAAAGCACTACAATCGGATGACAGCGCACTTCACCTAGGTATTCACTGAGAAGATTGTAACAGAATAGCACTACAGGTCTGAGCACCGTAGGTTAGGATGGGCAGGATACACATTTACGTTAATCAATTAAACAATTCTTTACTGCACTCTATATGTATTACATAGATGGTATAACAATTTAAAATATCAATATGGACCCAAAATTAGAAAAGAGGATGAGGGCTAACTAGCAAGTACTCGTAATTAAAGCAATTCAATATTATTATAAGTTAATTGATGTGTATTATTGTATATTTATCTACCTAAGATATAGGTATAGTATATTAGTACAGTACATGTACAGCGTATAAGTATCTACGTTATACTAGACGGAGGAAATCCATGAGGATTTATCCACCGCGCAAAAAAAAGGCCTTCAGATATCAACTTTAGGTACGAAGAAAAACCAATTTATCACACTTTTTTAAATACAAACAAATAGGCTTGCGTTTTGCCTCAAATCATCTGATCTTAAGTGATAATGAGGCCTAAGTTGGAAAACGCTTGTTTGTAACTAAAATATGCACAGTTTACAGATTGCAAGTCATTTTATGAATCATGGATTTATGACGTTTTAGCTAATCAGTTTCTTGGGAAACTCCTGATATTTTGTAGCAAGATGAGCAGATTTTTCGTCGATAACTTGTCCTCATTTTATGTTAAAATAAGTAATATTTTTCCGGCCAGGTAGGACTAGCGAAGTATATACCTATATAATATATTGCCGTCATCTGTTGAACGTAAGCCTCCCCTGATCGCCAACCAAATCCACTGCCAGAAACTTTCTTCAAAAAACCGCGGTCGGTGAAGTGCGAGGGCGAGCCTTTGGCGCCCGATTGTCGTCTGCGGTGTGCTTGCGTACCAAAGACGGCATGTAACCAAACAAACTGGCTAGGAGATGCTAACTCCGAATATAAACTGCAACCGCTGCCTTGTGGAGAGATGTTGGCTCATCAAAGGCTAGGGAGTTACCCCGAAAATGTAACCAGCTCAGAAGATGCTAACTTCGACACCAAAAACGGCACCTACTGCCTTGTAGAGAGATGTTGGGTCATCAAAGGCTAGGGCGTCTACCCGAAATTATGATGTGTAGTGCCTTGGGAAAGCGCTACACTATTTTCCCAACTATCGTAATGAAATGAGTGAAAATAATGAGAATGTTCTGCCATGCAATCCGGCTAGCCCCCGGCGCTCACAGGTATCCGGGCCTGCGAGTGAGAAATTGACTACCGAAGACTGTAAGGGGGTGGGTACCCAGGCCCCCTTACCAGTAAATACTACTGGTCTTAAAGAGAGTAAAAGTAATAAGAAGCTAATACAGCAAGCCTTCCACCCAGGACTATTTCACAATAGACAAAGAAGTTTGTCACTTAGTTCGATAGGTGATGATAACACTGTAATACAACATGAAAAGACACAGCACAATGAGACGAATAACACATACAACAAAGACGTCAATCCTCCTATCTGGCAGAGAGTACCAGTCCAAAGAAACCCCAAAAGGAAAAAAGTATCCTCACCATCACCTGAGAGAATAACTGTTACCAATACATTCAGTGGACTTCCGGTAGACCAGAAAGAAGATGCTACAATACCACGTACTGATACAGTCAAAAAAGGAGTAAAGCCACCGCCCATAATCTTGTATGGCATTGAAGACCTCACCAAGTTAACCGAGCTGCTAGAGAGTGTTGTTAATAAATCAGACTTCACATACAAAATCATTAACCAGAATCAACTCAGGATTAACTGCGCCACTGTAGAGGTCTACAAAACGACAATAGATATTGTTCGAAAAAATGGACTAATTGGACATACATTTAACAGAAAGGATAAGCGTCCCTATAGAATAGTGATAAAGAACCTACACCACACTACACCAAATAGCGTGATAAAGGAAACACTGGAAGAGACAGGAAATACTGTGATTGGAGAGATAATAAATGCTAAATATGGCAGAGAAAAGAAACCGACATCTACGTTCTTCGCCAACCTCCAACCTGGTCCCAACAACAAGGCTATAAAAAGTATTAAATTCATACACCATCAGTCAGTAACTATAGAAGACCCACGAAGACGAACCTCAATAGTTCAATGTCAAAGATGCCAGCAGTACGGACACTCTAAAAACTACTGCATGAGGCCCTTCCGATGCGTGAAGTGCGCTCAATCGCACAAAACATCGGAATGCCCTAAAAAAGACCGCAACACACCAGCAAAGTGTGCCCTATGTCTAGGCGAGCATCCAGCAAACTTCAAAGGGTGTGAGGTATATAGAGAAATACTAGCAAGGAAGACAAACACACACCGAGAAAACCCTAAACCAGGTGCCGATGACAAGTCCCAGGCACAGAATAAAAACTACTCATCCCATTCAAATAAATCGAGCAAACCCACGCCCGCGGCATATCCTACCGAAATACTGTCAAATCCCAACAACACGCAAAAACTATATGCTGAAGTAACAAAAGCCAACAAAATATCCAAAAATGATAATGTTCCCACAACAAACAAAGCACTAAGTATAGAAGAGATGCTCTTAAAACAAGCAGAAAAATTTGATATGATCCTACAACAAATGAGTATGTTAATAAACCTCATAACAACTCTAGTCACTAAGATGTCGCGATGACTTCCCTCAAGATAGCAACGTGGAACCCAGCGGGACTATCTCCAAATAAAGTAGAGATAGAAATTCTGTTACATACCCACAACATAGACATATTACTAGTGCCAGAATCTCATACAACAGCAAACAGTTGTGTTAAAATACAGAATTATAATATATATTGCACTGATCACCCAGACGGCACCGCACACGCTGGAGCAGCCATTATAGTAAAGTCTAATATCAAACACCATGAGCAACCACAATTCAAAACTGAGTACATACAAGCAGCAACAGTTGCAATAGAAGACCGAAACGGAAAATTTAATGTATCGGCCATTTACTGCCCTCCCAAACATAGCCTAAAAGAGGAACAATATAACGAGTACTTTAATACCCTAGGTTCCCGCTTTATAGCAGGAGGTGATTGGAACGCCAAAAATGTTCACTGGGCCTCCAGACTCACTAATACAAGAGGCAGAGAGCTCAAAAAGAGTATAGATAAAAGCCAGCTCAGGACAATATCCACAACAGACCCAACCAACTGGCCCACAGACCCAAATAAACTTCCGGATGTCATTGACTTTTTCATAGTAAAGGGATTGTCTAGGCTTTTCCATCATGTAGAGACAAGCCTAGACGCAAACTCCAATCATGTTCCAGTAATCCTAACAATTGGCACCACGGTCCTAAATACGGAACGAACCCTCAAATTATACAACAAGCACACAGATTGGTGTTCATTTCGCGAATGTATCGAAGATGGAATCAACCTCAAAATTCCACTAAAAACCGAATCGGATATCGACGTTGCCGCAAGAAATCTCACATCAATAATCCAAGAAAGTTGTTGGAAGTCAACACCAGAAGTCATGGAACGTCCATATCAAAAAAGAGTATACTCGGAAACTATACGGACAAAAATTATGGAAAAAAGGAGACTAAGGCGTATATGGCATACAAGCAGGCATCCTGATGACAAAACAGCATTAAATAAAGCCATTAAAGAACTAAAAACCCTTATAACTGAAGCAGACGATGTCGCCTTAGACACGTACTTAGAGGGACTTACAGCTACTAAAACAACGGACTATTCCCTATGGAGAGCCTGTAAAAACCTAAATCGACCCTTGCACCATAAACCACCGCTTCGGTACCCAAATGGAACATGGATTAGAACTGACCAAGACAAAGCCGATGCATTTGCAAACCATCTTAGCAATGTGTTCAAGCCCAATAACCCAAGACCAAATGAGGATGAATCTGATATGGACATTGTCATCAACCAAGATATACAACTGGATTTACCCCTGAAGTTAGTAACGCCTAAGGAGATAATTAGAAATATAAGGTTAATGGACAATAATAAGGCCCCTGGCTATGATCTCATTGACAAAAGAGTCCTTCAAGAATTACCACGGAAAGGAATTGTATACCTAACAATACTTTTCAATGCTATCCAACGAATAGGTTACTTCCCAGATATATGGAAAGTGTCACAAGTGATAATGATCCACAAACCCGGTAAACCTATACATGATATCACTTCATACAGACCAATCAGTCTTTTACCGATTATGTCCAAGCTTTACGAAAAGTCCCTACTACAGAGAATGCTACCTGTTCTCAATGAGAGGAACATTGTCCCAAATCACCAATTCGGTTTTCGAAAAGAACATGCCACCATAGAACAAGTGCATAGAGTGTGCAGGACGATTAGAAAAACTTTCGAGAAAAAAGAGTACTGCTCAGCTGCCTTTCTTGATATACAACAAGCCTTCGACAGAGTCTGGCACAAAGGTCTGCTATTCAAGATAAAATCATTACTACCACATACATTCTTTGAAGTACTAAAATCGTACCTTACAAACAGAATATTTCAAGTAAGAGAAAACCAATCCACCTCAAGGTTCCAAGAAATATCTGCAGGAGTACCGCAGGGATCGGTTCTCGGACCAGTACTGTACACCCTGTTTACCTCTGACCTGCCCCAAAGTTCCGAGATCACAATTGCGACTTTCGCGGATGACACGGCCTTACTTGCTTCGCACAAATGCCCGATACTTGCATCTCACATCTTGCAATCCAGTTTGAACGAGACTGAAGAATGGCTAGCAAAATGGAGAATCGCCGCCAGTGTGTCCAAATCAGCTCATATCACATTTTCATTACGCAAACACGACTGCGACCCGGTCACCCTGAACGGCAGTCAACTCCCACACCACGAGTCAGTGAAGTACCTGGGTATGCATCTTGACCGCAGGCTCACATGGAGAAAGCACATTGAAACAAAAAGAGAAGAAATGAACCTGAAATACAGAGGTCTTTTCTGGCTGCTTGGAAAAAATTCAAAACTGGCGATAGATAACAAGCTCTTAATATACAAGACCATACTAAAGCCAATCTGGACATATGGCATCCAACTCTGGGGATCAGCCAGTGCCTCCAACATAATGAAAGTGCAGAGGGCACAAAATTATATATTAAAACAAATTTCCAATGCACCTTGGTTCATTAAGACAACGGAGTTGCATGAAATTCTCAATATTCCAATGGTCAATGAGGAGATAAATAGCCATGGCGACAAATATAAACTCAGACTGCTAAAGCATCCGAACATACTCGCTGGGCAGCTTACTATACCAGAAAGCATTCGCCGATTAAAAAAGCGGCGGGATATTTTTGACGAGAACAGTCAGTGAGAAGCACGACTTCGTAAATAATGGGGCTCTCCAGTGGGAGTAGCACCTTACATGTCATCGGCACCATCCCATCTGCTCATAGTCAGAAAGACTGATCGCAAGATTCAAACGGAAAAAAAAAAAAAAAAAAAAAAAAAAAAAAAAACCGCGGTCTCCACTCTAAAGTGTGTCTGTTCCATTTACCGTCTGTCCGTCTATAGACGTGGCCGTCCCACTTCCACTTCAGCGTGCTGATTCGATGCGCAATCTCGGTGACTTTAGTTCTCTGGCTGACTGGAATGACTTCATAGCGAATTGTATCCACCAGAGAAACCCCGAGCATCGCTCTCTCCATAGTACGCTGAGCAACCTTCCCTTTACTTCTTTCATATTTCGGTGAGACAGCATTCCGGAATGACCGGATCAGGCGATTTACGTGCCTTCTTCCGATTCACGGGCTTGTCACACCAGAGAAATTTGTAATTCAAAAGACACAATAACACGTTGCTCAACTTGGATATCGAATATCGAACCTCACACTAGAACCAAGAAAATACTGAAACCGCGTAACATTTTACGCGGTTTCAGTATTTCAGGCCTAGTTCAAAAAGAAAAACAATTTAACGATATCCCGTAAACTATCATCAACATATAGTACAGACGCCGCCAGCACATCAAGTCATACGAAACTGAACCAAGTTGAAAATCTATTAAAGAAATTTGTACTAATACATTATTCTTATTGCTTATATTTGATCAATAAGAATTTTAATTTTTGTAAAGTTGTATATATTTAGTTTGGATGGTCATTCTTACATAATTATTATAATTGTTTTTACGTTGTTTATTTTGGTGCAACTGCTACTGTGAAAATATTTCGACGCAAATGTATTTTTGTTATGAAATAAATAACTTGGACTTGAACTATATATTATGTGAAGACAATGTGAAATACAATCCACACGTAATAATATTAATTATAAATGCGAAAGTAACTAATAATAAAATAATAATAAAAATATGTGGGGACAATTCACACACGGCCATCTGACCCCAAACTAGGGAGACCCTGTGCTATGGGTGTCAGACAGCTGATATACATACACAAATACTGTTAACTATCTGTTACGGACACTTTTTTAAATCAAGATTTTACTAATTACTGATTACATTATTCACGTTGCTTCTATATGTGAAAACAATGCAGGTAAAGACCAATACAATGCATTAAAAAAAGAATCAAGATAAAAAGATAAAAGCCATGGCAGTTAAGAGTTGACCAACCTCTACTGACAGCGCCCGTTCACGAACATGACGCGTGGATCAGTACCATTCAGCTCAACCATTTTGAAGGGAGCCGCATGATCCAACATTGAAGCCAGCAAGTAAATACTCATGAGTTTATGACAGGTATGATTCTCTTTCAACTTGGTTATGGGTGGCGTATGAAGGGGAGGGCCTGAAACGTATGTGACTGAAAAAGTTATTTATATAAATGTGGATGGGAGGAGAGGAATGATTATTATTATAAAAGAGAGGGAATGACGGTTCACGGTTGGATGGAGGGAGAAAACGTGTTGCACCAACCCTAAGTGAAACAGGGTAAGGGCAGAAAGATGATGAAGTAGGTACGCATTCCTTCATAACTACATAAACTACATTATATTATATAAGAAAAGGTAGGTAGAGGAATCTCTAGGTAGGAAAACGTTCCTCTACCTACCTTTTAAAATTTCAGTCAAGCTAAAAAAAATACTCAGATCTTTTGACTCTGGGACAAGGTTGAGATGATAAGGATTTTTTTGTGTTTGTTTTGGCAAAAATAAAAAAAAAAGTGCTATTTTTAAAATTGTTGATTAGAATCAAACCTTTTTCATTAAAAAGCAACAAAATAAACCAAAAAGTGTTAAGGGACTTCCCCGATATAAATTTCGGCGAGCACGCATGAAGGTACGTGCTATACCAACACCACCAACACCAACACCATCCTGGCTGTTATAGCAGACAGGCAGGATACTGTGTATGTTCAGCATTGGGTTAATATCCACGTTTTGAAATAAGGTCTTTCTTTAACCCTAGTTTTTATGATTTCTCTGTACTAACACTCTATGGATTTTATAAGATCTGAAGTAAACCTTTTTTTTTTTTTTTTTTTTTTTATATTTATCAACACAATTTTCCTTTAATAGAAAAAAATATTATGTAACCAGTAAAATACGTTTTTGTCGATTTTAGGCATCGACCACTGATGATTTTAGGTCGTTAATTTTATTAATATAATATATGTAAAAAACATTTTTGATGTTTTGATTGAATGTATTGAACTACCCAGGGTGACTACCGTAAATTATTTTTTTAGAAGAACTGCAGTTTTGATCATTTTTTACTATACAATAAAGAAAATAAACTAAGATAATTTTTATAACCGACTAGGTACATAACAATCTTTCTATTATAATAAAAATTAATCGTTGTTCGTTAGTCTCGCTAAAACTTGAGAACATTATTGAGACAGACCTCACAAAATTAATAATATAAAAAGGTTATTCGATAACAAAAAACATCCAAAAAAACATTATTGTGTGCCCCACGACTGCGCCAAACAGGCCCAGTTCAGCTTAAAATGCCAGACCACTTGTGCCTGACGCTGGTTTGGTAATACATTTTAGTACCGGCTGCATCGGTCACAGCAATCAGAACTGCAGAACGCACTTTCGACTTGAGACTCCAAACAGGTGAAGAGAGAGAAGTTTCGAAGAAGCTTACCAAATCAAATCAAAACATTTATTTTCATAATACATGATGGTGTTAAGCATACAAAGTACACTAAGTATAATTATTATATTAGAGACGATTTAAAAAATGTTCGACATTAAACAATGTCAAAAATTATACAATGTCAAAAATTATAAAATGACAAATATTATAAAATGTAGGTAATAATTATTATATTTTAATCCTCTAAATACTCTTTAACATTATAATAACACTAATGAACTAGAAACTTGTGTAGTTTAGATTTGAACTGCAGAATATATAATTTTTTGACATCATCAGGCAGTTGGTTGCAAATGCTGCCCACCCCAAATGCACCCTCCTATCAGCTTCCTTACTCGACCGACTGATTTCTGGATTGGTTGGTTTACGGAGCTCGTGGCTCCGCTACGGAGTTAGTTCGTCCGGGCCTTTTCCGCACTTAGCTACTTGATTGGGGCGGCCATTGTACGTGAAAAACTGTCTCCTCTTTTATTCCAGCCATCCCAGTTTATCCCAGAAGGCGAGCAGCCTTTTCAGGTTGGTGCAGACTTCCGATAGTGATGCTGGAGACCGGAGAATCTGTGCCCGTTGATTCGCCACGCTCCTGCACTCCATGAGCACGTGCTGTGGCGTTTCTTCCGCCTCCAAGCAGCCTCTGCGTAGATGACTGTTTGTCACACCTAAGGTGAATAGGTGTTTAGGGGACAGTGTCCGGTTATCGTACCTAGTACTTTACGGATTTGTTCCCTGATTAGTCTTGTGAGGTTGCGGGCAAACTTTTTCGAAGCTATCGGAACAGCATTCTTTAAGCTCGTGGCTAAGTAAAAGACGTACGAATTTGTCGGTCAAGGTCACTTGCCGCGGTCAGTCTGTGGATGGGTTACCATCCATTTCATACCGAGTTCCCTCCGTGCCTCGGAAAGCACGTAAGGCCATTGGTCTCAGCTGTCATATGTAGATCTTTGACAGTCGTTAAGGGTAGTCGACACCCGGGAAGTTTGACAACCAGTTTTACCAAGGGGTACCCTATCGTGTTACCCAGTTTGCAACGTAATTGGGTTTGAAAATTAGATAGGCAGTCGCTCCATATTCGCAACACTGGTATTCAGCTGCATCCAGTTAAACTGGAAGCCGACCCCAATGTAGTTGGGAAAAGGCTAGGCAGATGATGATTTCTTGATTGGTTCCAATCCAGAAATCACCATCTGCCTATATTATAAGTTAATCATAATTCTGAGTACAGTGACCCCTTTTAGTGTTTTCTCATTAATTTAATTATTACACCTCGTAAAGTTCCTAAATATAAAAAAATGCCACCTTTATCGATTTTGCGAATTTTCTTAATTCACATTCACTTGTTAAAAAGTTATAACTAAAATTGAAAGTAAGAATGATTAGACAATTTTTATATGACATCATCTAAATGTGTGTAAATTGTGTAAAATATTGCGTAAGGATTTCAAAGTAGTGCGTTTAATGTAAAAATTATCACTTTTCCCGTTTTTTGTATCTGAATGTTTAGATACTACTTTATGACTGAGGCCAAGGTTATTAAGCTTAATTTTATTAAAAAGAACCAACCCACAATCTTCTTATCTCATCATCATCATCATGTCAACCTTTAGACGTCCACTGCTGGGCATAGGTCTCCTCAAAAGGGGGGTAATCACCATGCTTAATTGGCCGATGCATGTTGGTGATCGCAGTAGGTCAATATCTCTCTGTAGCCTTCTACGACAACCACGAATGAAAATGGGGTAGTGATATTCGTGGCACACGGCATCTTCTTATCTATCTTCTATTATAAAAATGAATCGTTGTTCGTTGGTCTCGCTAAAAGCTTAAAAATAACCAGTTTTTTCAAAAAAAAAAAGAAAACCGCCTTCAAAAACATAAAAGTGAAAATTAACTTTAGCACAGAACTCACATGACTTTAGTTTCAGAAGTCGGTGGCAATACAAAACAACAAACAGAACAAAGCTACTGATTTTCTGGTTTCTGATTTGTTTTGTACGTTTGTGCATGAAGTATAAATAAATAAATAAAGTCATGTGTGTTCGCCGTTCGGTGTTAAAGTAATTTTTCACTTTTAAATTTTTGAAGGCGGTTGTTTACTTTTTGTAAAAAAGCCTTTTATTTTCTGCTTTTTAGTACTTAAGTACCACCTTCTTATCCAAATTCATAAAGAAATAAGAACGTCGTTTAAGTAATTTGCTGGGTTTTTGTTGATTTTTTCAAAACTTCCGTATCAATTTAGATAAAATTTATATGGGACCACCCCTGAGGCATACTCTATCCATAAAAAATAATTTTCAAAATCAATTTACATTTGCCGGATTGCGTAAAAAACATACAACACACAGTCGAAATGAGAAACTTCAACTATCTTTTTGAAGTTGGTTGAAAACTCTAGAACGCTGGACCGATTTGGCTAATTTTGGTCTTGAAATATTTGTTCAGGGTAGGTTTATACGGTGAGAAAATTGAAAAATCAAATGACAGCTAGCTACTTTACCTATAGGCCGGTCGGAAAACCTAACCCAAACCCCTGGGCAGCAAGTATTGTGTGAAAGATGGTAGGTAAGGCTAGGAAGGGGATAATGGCTGAAAAAGATAGGACATATCGGTGTGTCGTACATATTCCATAGAACACAGAAAGTTGTCATCAATGGTTACGAGTCTGATTAAACAGTTGTCGATTCCGGTGTGCCCCAAGGCTCAGTCTTGGGTCCTTTATTATTTATTTTATTCATAGTCATTCAATAATTAAAGTAATTAAATCTTCTTCTTGACATTCTTCTCCAAATACTGAAGGTCGAACATCAGCCTTGAAAACTTCTCCTTGTCCCTGGCGAGGTGGAACAACTCCATGGTTCTCATGACTCAGGTCCACTCCCGAATATTTCGTAGCGGGAGCTAGCGGGCCTAGGCAAGTTGCAAATATTTCGTACTATCATAAATCTCTTTCTACAACAGTTAACGCCTCGTCGTAATCCATTTTAGAAAACGTTAAGTTGGTAGCCAAGTCGTCTTTAGAAAAAACCTATCCATACCAAAGCAATCGTTCAAAAACTTCGACATCGTTTCGTTAGCTCTTGTCAAAATTGTAACTCGGCTACCATTTCTGAATTTTCTATTCGTTCATGCTGATCACGTGATTCGACTTATCGTTGAGATGACGTCATTCCCATACATTTGATTAGTTTTCTTTTGGCGTTTTCGATTGTAGATTGTCAACTTGGCTTTTTTTCCGACAGCCCACTCCACGTTTGCCCGCGAATTTGCCTATCATTATTTAATTGCAATATACATATATCGTATAGCTCTCGTGTTTTAAGATGTGTCGAAGGGTAAACAACTTTTCTGGTTTTGATGGTCTGTGTTTAGTTGCGGTTTTGACCGACTCGACGTAAATTGATGACGATAAACTAATAAAATATGCTAAATGTGTTTTCATTCAGTAGGTACCTTCCAGCAATCTATTTATTTATTTACACGACTTCATGCACAAATGCAAAGGTACAAAGGTGGACTTAATGCCTTAGGCCTCAGATTATGAAACAAAAGCAGATAGACCGTGAGAGTGAAGCCACAAAAGCAAATACAGTTCAAAAACGAATACCTCCATGTGCCATGTGTGAAAGATAAAATTTAATGTAATCGACTTATCTTAGAACATCATCTGCCTAGTGTTTTCCCAACTATATTGGGATCGGCTTCCAGCCTTACCGGATGCAGCTGAATACCAGTGTTTTACATGGAGCGACTGCCTATCGGACCTCCACAACCCAGTTACTGGGTAACACAATACCCCTTGGTAAGACTGGTTGTCAGACTTTCTGGCTTCTGACTATACCCAGAACGACTGCCAAAGATCTACAAACAGCCGGGACCAAGGGGTTTATAGACATGCTATCTGAGGCACGGAGGAAACTCGGTATGAAAGGGATGGTCACCCATCCACAGACCGAACGCAGTTAGCGTAGCTTAACCTTTGACCAACCGATCCAATTGACTTTTCTTAGAACAGCAAAACAAAAACAAAAGAAAAACCTATATTATTGGTATCAAATATACACCATTCTAGCGGGCGCACCGCAGCCTTAAATAATACCGTCTTGTGATTCTTGTCTGGAAAAACCAGCTTCTGTAATGTAAATTAGGACCAAAACTAAAAAAAGAACTTAATAAGACGGACTAAACAAGTTCATTACGTAAATAAAAATGTTTATCATTTTTACCGACTTCGAAAAAGGAAGAGGATTATGCCCTCAGAACTTATCTTTCTTCTATTTGAAAGGATACTTACTACTTTCAGATTGGTCCCGTAGATTTGTTTTTATTTAATTTTGAAAAAGTTAAATTAAAAAGCTTTACATATTAAAGTAAAAATCTAATTATAAAATAAAGCATCAACTTTTCCACATCGCCGCCACCTGGTTATGTGCCTCATGGGAACATAACCACGTGGCGACCACGTTGAATGGCCTCTGACCGAGGTAAAAACCATCTCTTGGATCACGGGAAGTGTCAAACAACCTTAGGAAACCAACAAACCATTCTTTGTCGTAGACATTAATAGAGCCATATATGAAGCTAATTATTTCTTTATTTAAGGCTGTCTATATTTATTTATAATATTTATTTATATTTATTCAATTTTTATTCATTTTCAATATTTTAAACTCAATTTTATGTAATTTGTCATATGGGTGTCTTGCCTGAAATAAATGAATTTTATTTATTTATTAAAATCGGTTCAGTAATTTGGTTTTTAGATCAAATATAAATACTATGCAAGTAGGTACTAAAACGAAATTGCATTTTTTTTTGTTTTCCTACAAGTGATTTTAATTAAATTCGCAAAATAAAACAGCTGATCATAATTTAAACAAATATATGAAGAGTAAAAACTTTTTTCCCATCATTGAAAAAATAACAATGTAAACTTGTAGATGTTTTATATTGTAATAAAATAAATTATAATTCATTGCTCTCACGTAATGAGACAATAGTAGTAAAAAAAAATTAAACTTAAAAATAGTTTTAACTACCTACGAACGTAGTTAAGAGCGCGTATTCGATTCGTGACGAAAACTTCATGTTTTTGCGTTTAGCCCAGAGCAATATCGTAATTATGTGAGCAGATTATTTGAAGACAATATATACACTCATAAAGACAGCTATAGAGCCAAAATTACAAAATATTACTATTATGTATTAAAAAACAATGTTGAAAAAGTAGAAATTCGGTTCACTTTGACAATTTTCTTTCACCAGTATTTGAATTAAAACATAACTGATATATTTATTTTATGAAAGTAAATGTTATGCTCCCTTGTCCGTTATGTTATACGAGCACATTTATTTTAGACAATTATTTTAAAAAGCCTTGTAAAACATCGCGCGCTGTCGTTTGCCGATCAATTTCAATGATTCGTGCTTATTTCGTGCGTATTTCTTTTTCTGATGCACACAAACCGACCATTGTGTTGTACTAGCATGTGTCAATGCTGCTACGCCATTCTAGCAATCATTTAGATTTTGCGTTGCGCTAAATCGAATACGCGCCCTTAAAGACGATAACAAGAATATTAAAAACTGGCCAAGTGCGAGTCGGACTCGAGCACGAAGGGTACCGTACCATTATCTAATAAGTATACAACATTAGGCATCGAGCAAAAAAACGGCAAAAAATCGCGTTTGTTGTATGGGAGCCCCCCTTAAATATTTATTTTATTTTGTTATTATTATTTGTTATTATAGCGGCAACAGAAATACATCATCTGTGAAAATGACAATGCCAGATCCTGCCCCACCCATGTACAGAAAAAGTAAATTAATGAAAATAATTGTAATGAATATAGAATCTTTCTATACTAAATTGTTTTTCTTTAGAACTTGCGGATTACGAAATACCTACCCACAAAATACAAACTCATTTTACCTAAAATACAATTTAACCTATAATCAATGTCATTATTGTTTTTAGATTTAAACGGAAACCGCAAGTTCTACAGTCCCTAAGACTAATGTTTAGTTATCAGCAATAAATAAACAGTAAAATGCTACATATTGCACATGACTTTTATTGAGTGGGGCAAAGTTCTATAGAGTTTCTGGCATTGTCCTTTCAACTGTCCAGCTATCACGGTTCATGAGATACAGCCTGGTGACAGACTGCCAGACAGCCAGACAGACGAACAGTTGAATTTTAGTAATAGGGTTCCGTTTTTACCCTTGTGGTACGGGACCCTAAAAACAAACATTTTTACCTCTTTGTAGTATTAGTTAGATATAACATTTTTAATTTATGAACTTTATTTCTCCAAAAGAATTACATTCACTTAAATGAGATATCCCATATCTTTCCGTGGGTGTCGTAAGAGGCGACTAAGGGACTCACCAGAGTCTGGGCAGCAGCGTTCGCTGTGCCTTTGTAACAACCATACTGCGATCGCCAACCCGCCTGCCAAGCGTGGCGATTATGACAAAACCTCCCCTAGGGGAGGCGTATGTCCAGCAGTGGACGCCTTTCGGCTGAAATGATGACGATGAAATGAGCAAAATCTTATATTATCAAAGGGCAATGCCAGAAACTCTATAGAACTTTGCCCCACTCAATAAAAGTCATGTGCTATATGTGGCATCTTACTGTTTATTTATTGCTGATAACTAAACATTAGTCTTAGTGACTGTAGAACTTGCGGTTTCCGTTTAAATCTAAAAACAATAATGACATTGATTATAGGTTAAATTGTATTTTAGGTAAAATGAGTTTGTACAAAATACAAACTCATTTTACCTAAAATATAATTTGTAGGGTAGGTATTTCGTAATCCGCAAGTTCCAAAGAAAAACAATTTACTTTAGAAAGGTTCTATATTCATAACAATTATTTTCATTCATTTACTGTTCTGTACATGTACAGAACAGTAAATGAATGAAAATAATTCATAATGAAGAACTTTTTTTTTTTCCATCTTTATTATTTTAATCGGGGTTTTTATCCAAATGGATACGCCAACCCCATCGTGCCTTATGCAAACTACTACAAAACCAGGAACTAAAATAAACTTAAACTAAAAGAAGAATCTTAATCAATATGATACACCAACTCACTAAATCTTTTCGCCACATCTGACTTCGGTTGTGCTAAAATTGATTGAATTAAACCAACCTGTGATATATTTAAATTAAACTCGTTGATTAAAATTCTTCTTTTCTCTTGGTTCTTGACGCAATCCATCAGCAAATGATGTACATCCTCAAGTACATTGCATGTGCTGCAGTTAGGAGAACTTACTTTCTTTCTAATTTCTTAACATTGGCGATTGGCTACAAAAATAAAATAAAAATAGGATAAGTAGATACAGCGCTCGAAGACAGTTTACAGTCATCATCATCATTTCAGCCGAAAGACGTCCACTGCTGGACATAGGCCTCCCCAAGGGGGGGTTTTGCCATAATCGCCACGCTTGGCAGGCGGATTGGCGATCGCAGTATCGTTGTTACAAAGGCACAGAGAACGCTGCTGCCCATTCTCTGGTAAGTCCCTTCACCTCTTACGACACCCACGGGAAGATATGGGATGGTGCTATTCTTTACGTCCGACACCACACGGACATATATTATTTTCTGTTGTTGTATGTTTAAAGTAATTGATAAGGTGCAAACATATTAGAATAATAAAAAAAACGACTAGATAGGTAAAAGAATATGAAACCTATTCATTTATATCTGACTAGGTGAAGCCCGCGGCTTTGTCCGCGAAGATTTCGGTTATCGGCGGGGTTTTTTTTTCTTTGCACGGAACCCCATTTTTAAAAAAATATGTAGCCTATGTTATAATACCAGCTACCTGCCAGTGAAAGTCCCATCAAATCGAACCAACCGTTTCGGAGATAAGCCAGTACAAGCAGGCAGACAAACAAAAAATCATTTCTTTTTATATAGGTACCGTGAATACTTTCATATGCATTTATACCCTGTTCACAATAAGATTAGACATAAACACAAACCTTTTTTACAATCCCTTCAACCGATTTTGACTTCTATTCCGTAGGCTTTAGGATGACATTAAAGGTAAAAAAGTGGTTACAATAACAACTGTTTTTTGCAGCTGCCATTTCTCATGCCACCAACGCAATATAAGTCAAACACAACAGACACTTCAATTCTATTTATTTGTATAGACTATAGCTGACCCGACAGATGTTGTCCTGTCCCTATCTATACATATAACATAGCTACTGACCTACCTACCTACCCTACCTACCTACCTGTATTTTCAGTTATTCTGCTGTTCCTAAAATCAAAAACCATGAAAATCGGTCCAGCAGGGGTGTGATTCTATAAGACCTCATTCTAAACTTCGAATATGAATCCGCTGTGAGTTTCTTGATTGGCATTCTAAAAACTCGGTTGATAATTCGAATTTACAATAGCGCCACCCTTGCGAGCGTGTCAGCGAGTTGAACTAAATTGACAGGGAGATTTTGACAGATAAAGTATGAGATGATGTAAGAAGTGGCATTCTGTAAGGTAATTTTCCCGTCACTTCGATGCTCACTTCGCACTCGAACCCGATTCAAAGTGTCAAATATATCAAGGTCATTTTGAACCTTATGCGAAGTAAGAGTGAATAGCGATGTGAGATGCGAGTTGTTGTTTGAATTTTTAAGAAGCGACCACAGTTCTCGGGTTATAAATGTTGTAACAAACCCGAATTTGTTTTATACATATATTTAGATTTCACTAGCATGTAGCGGACGATGACCGCAGCATATATTTTGTTTAGCTAACGTTGACATTGACCGTGACCATCTTAAGTAGGCGGTTACACACAACGGCAGCGTAATATCCGCGCGAATTGCGTAATTGGGGTTAAGCTGCGTTTACACCATGGTCGTGCAAAGAATGAATAACTTTTTACATAATATTATTATCGAGATGATCGGCGTTCGCTCCGTACTAAATTCTTTAATAAAATATTTTTGTAAATTTATGTGACATGATAATGACGAAAACGATTTTTTACAAAAACAAAAAAGTTATACTGATAAATTGTCAATTTTCCACTCGCCCGTTTGTAACGGCCGAATCACTACACCAAAATAATAAAAAACTGAGTGAGTGAAATATTTTAATGGAAAGGGGCAAGATCCAAGGGGCGAACGGGGCGTAAACTCTTTCGGTGCCGCGTTGCTCTATGGATTGTGGACGTCAGATGGCAGTAGCGAGAGAATTTATGAATTTGGGCCAAGGTCGTTACGGTACGGAACAATATACCTCGGGTTTTGTAAATGACGTGTAGAAACCGGAGCTGCATTGGCCTTTATTAATACATAGGCCAAGCCTTGAAATACTTGACAAACGAACAACTTTCCTTTTAGGGTTTTTGGAAATAATGACTTTTTAATTTCTTTTTAAACATGGTATCATACTTACAAATTTTAATAGGCTTGCGTGTGGCCGGAACTTTCCTGATGATGATGCGGCCTAAGGCTTGCCTAGATGAACTGGATCACTCGTGCCTTGAAGATACCCAGATTATACTTATCGGGGAACAGAGAGGCGGGCAGTCAACTCCACAGTCTGGCAGTTCGAACAATAAATGTGGAATCAAAGCGCCTGGTTCGGGACCGTTTAACATCAACTATATCTAGATAGCGGTGGCGCTTCGCCGTATCGGTCGCCCGATGGGGATATGGGAATTAAGTTGTGCAATTCCAAATCACACACTTCGAGATGTAATCGATTAGGGTTGCAACGCTGCAGCGATGTTGGCCGTATCTCTATAATAAATGAACTTTATTACATACACATATCAAAATCACAACACCAATGTATAAATTTGTCTCGAAGCACAATACTTATTTTTGTTTCCTATAATGGAACACATATTATGTCTTCCTTCACCGATGTCAGTGATATCCAAAATAAACTTGCGAACACAGTCTTGAAACAGGGAATTATGTAAAGTTAGATTACAGGGTGATTTTAAGACTAAAATAGATTTAAAAAAATAATTAGCTAGTGACTATATAAAAACCGTACTCTATGGATCAATCGGTCAAGGTTACGCTTGTCGCGGTCTGTCCGTAGATGGGTGACCATCAATTCCATATCGAGACCCCTCCATGCCTCGGAAAGCACGTAAAGCCGTTGGTCCCGGCTGTCATTCGTGGACATTTGATAGTAGTTACCTACGGTTAGTCAGAAGCCAGAAAGTCTGACAACCATGTGATCGCAGTCTTACCAAGGGGTATCGTGTTACCCAGTAACACAGTTCTTAGGCTCATACAGGTAGGGCAGTCGCTCCATGTAAATCTCTGGTATTCAGCTGAATCCGGTTAGACTCGATGCTTAACTTTCGTAAGTCGGTGGCGGTGGCTTTGTTGTTTTGTATTGCCACCGACTTCCGAAAGTAAAGTAATGTGCTAAAGTTATTTATCACTTTTCAGTTTTTGAAGGCGGTTTTCTTTTTTTTGAAAATACTTTTTATTTTTCAGTTTTTAGTATTGCCTTGACATCCAAATTCATTAAGAAACGGCGACACACTTAAAACAGGGCTTGTAAGTCCTCCAAATATTGAACTAAAACGTCAACTAAGTATTTTTTGGGTTTTGTTGTTTTTTCCAAAAAATACTGGATCAATTTTGGTAAAATTTATATGGGACCATTTCGGAATAAACACCTTACGAAGAAAAGAAGAATTTCGCGAATCCGTCTATAAATGACAGACTTATGCCCGAACATACATAAAGAAAAAAGTATATAAACATCCGAATTGATAACCTCCTCCTTTTTGAAGTCGGTTAAATTGTGATATTGAATTTAAGGAATGCAGACCTTAACCTCTCCTTATGTCACAATTGATTTAAAATTTTAATAATTCTATGTAAAACGTTGCATTATTTATGAAACAGCCTCCTAAGCGATCGTTAGCTTAAGCAGTTATATGAATATTAGTACGAGTATTCTAGGGTAAATACGTCATTTAATAAATGAGTCACTACTTAAGTTCCAGATACTTGACCCGCTGTTACGTAAAGGAAATGTCCACATAGTATCAAGAATGTGTGACATTGACATTAAAGTGAAGTGACTTTTTTGATCTTTTTCCTTGCGATTTTTATTTTGTCTATTAGAGTGACTTTTTTTTTCGTCGTAATAGTACTCGTATTCGGATAGTAAATAATCAAAAGAATATGGAGCCCCCTTTAATTTTTATCTTTATTTTAATAAAAAAAATAATTAAAGAGAGATATAGAGAGATATTATTACAGGAAGTTTAAACTCGAAAATATTTTGTAGAATTTTCTTCAGTGCTAGTTATTATAAAAAACTTTTTTACAAAACAGTTAACCGCCTTAAAAAAGTAAAAAATACCTTAAATTCGCAAATTTGCAACTTTGGTTTTGTTTGTTGTTTTGTATTTGCACCGACTTGCGAATTTAATTTTATTATTTACTTATTGAAGGTATACATCTTTTTTTTTTCATTTTGGTGCCTACTTCTTATCATACAAATTAATAACGTAATGGTGACGCCAAAAAATTTCAGTCATCCCTGAATTTTCTACCCTCAGGGGTGGAGTATTTTTATGAAATTTGTATGGTGGAACCAGCTTTGAGGTACAGACAGCGTCATCAACTGCTTACCCCCTATCCGAAGTAATTTGTATGCGTTTTATTCGCTGTCTGTACATACACTATACACTATCAATTAAAAAACCGGACAAGTGCGAGTCGGACTCCCCCACCGAGGGCTCCGTACATATTTGTAGGTACATATCCATACTTCTATACTAATCCATATCTACTATCCATACTTTAGTCTACTTAATATTATAAATGCGTTTTTTGCGACGTAAACGGCCGTATCTTTTTTTCACGTTAACATAGAGGGTTGATTTTTTTTACAGCATCAAGGGACCGTAGACTTGGGTATATGGTTTTAATTTCAACTCGATACCTCCATACGTTCCCGAGTTAAAGGGTCTTGACAGACATATGGACAACATAGTGATCCTATAAGGGTTCCGTTTTTCCTTTTGAGGTACGGAAACCTAAAAAGAATATACGTGTCGAATATTGAACTTCCTTCATTTTTTTAAGTCGGTTGAAACTAAAGTTCCCCGCCGGCCCCATGACTCTGTGTTCGTTTGAGCTAATCTCCAAAACTACTATACGAGTTTTCATAAGGTTCTCACCATTAAAAAGAGATATGAGAAGGCTGTAAGCTATAATTTACTAGTGCTAGGTAGCTAGCGGCGAAGCGTCACCGCTATATGGTTGAAGTTCCACGGTCTCGAACCAAGCGCTTTGACTCCACATTTATTGTGAGAACTGCCAGACTGTGGAATTCCCTGCCCGCCTCTCTGTTCCCTGATAAGTATAATCTGGGTATCTTTAAGGCACGAGTGAACCGGTTCATCTTAGGCAAGCGTGTCCCAACTTAGGCCGCATTATCACTTACGATCAGGTGAATTGCGGTCAAACGCAAGCCTATTTAATAGTAAAAAAAAAAAATAGTTCTTCGTATAAAATACTTGATACATTTTCGTTACTCGTTCTTCTTCCTTATTTATTTATTCTCAAACATATATAAGGAAACCGTATTAGTACAAATTTAATTACTAATCTATCTACGTATTTCTTTGTTCTGTGATAAATAAATGTCAATTATAATCTTTTTATCTTAAGTAGTCTGAATTTTAAATATTAGAAGAACCAGTATTTATTTACATACCTGTGCAGTTAAAATACTGCAAGATTTTTAATAGATTATATGAATATTACATTTTTAATTAAACGTAAAAATGTGCGTAATGCAATAGGTAATAATGCAATTTTTCCCGCGTGCAATGCAATGTATACATGGCCTATGACCTCCCATTCATGTAATTTACACCAGAAGCATATTAAAACAAAAGAGTTTATAGATACTTATAATTATATATATAAAAGAACTGGTTTATATACGTCATCACTCCGTAGCGGCGAGCTTGCGAAATTTATATAAGCGTGTGTCTTACAGCAGATCTTGTTAGACATAAGTATACTGCAGCCAATAGTGCATCGTGCATGCCAACCTTTATTTCTTAGCGCGCGCAAATTCAATATTCGAAAATCGAACTGCGTCGTTTTGAATTTTGAAAATTTTGCGTCATTCGAAATAGTGTAATCGAGAAAGCTAGAGATGTGACTTTGACGTTTTCATTTGCGAAATAATTTATACTTTTTGTGCATATTTGAAAAGACAATTTATTTGTTTTATTTTTTAATTGATGTTGTTTATTGATTGAGTGACATTGAGAACCGTTAACGTTACAATATCGAACTATTATTTACGGAATTAAACTATAGTGCTATTAAATACAAATTATACATCAATTAGTTGCCAGAAACATCGTTTGTTTGATATACTTGTAGTGTAAAGACGTGTTTTTTGTTTAAAAATGAAGGATTTAGTGCAATTTTGGAACAAAGTGGGCAACAGGAGGTATTCCTCGGTGAACACAAGTGAATTGAAAGATTTGCCGAATAATCGACATAGGAGATCGGAAATCGATAATTTTGAATCTAATTTTGTTGAGTGTGAAGTATTGAACAGTAAGTTCAACGATGATGTGGAGTTTAATAACCGGAAAAATGCTATTATCAATCGTTTGTTCGAAAGGAGGAAGCAGGGGCAGATTGCCAGGCAGCCGAAATGTAAGTGTTTTTTTGTACCTAAAAGTACCGCACTATTTTATTTTTACTTGAAGTGTATAATTTTGTCGAAACAAAAATTACCCGAGAATTTTTGACTTATTACTCCATGATAGGTATTTATTTTTGACTAAAATTATAATTAATTATGTCACTAGTTTTAATTGCTCTACAAATTTTGCAATTAATTTATTAAAATGTATTCTTACTGTGGGAAAATAAGTATCTTTACATACGTACAAAGAATTTATGTGTTTTTTTTATTATAGTAGGTGCGTACTAAATTTTTTGCGTAGAATTACCCAGTAGGTAGATACGTTATATAGATTTTTTTAAATTGTCAGCTGATGATACGGAAATGTTGTGATTCTAATTCCAAACATTTTAATGGTCACGTTCAATTCGGCCTTTAGTTTTGTTAGTATAATTTTGCAAATTATTTAATACTAATATACATTATGTCATAAAGGCCTACAAGATAATATGTATAATTAGTTGTTTAATTTGCTAATTTATTTTTATTTACATTTCTGCCTTGACCTAAACGAATAGAAAATCAATTAGAATACAAATATATTTTTTGAAATTATTATTAGGGGCCTTGTTAAAGGTCTCTTGAAAAGGTCTATTTTTATTTATTTATTAAATTTTTATGGGACATTTTAAGAACAAAGGGTATTAAAAAAAATCATTTTGTATGGAAATATGAAAATATTTAAATAAAAACTGGCGATCGCTCATTAGTCCCAATTTGAGCGTAATTGTTGTATAATTTATTTTGACTTTCTACATTTCTGATTTTATTCTTCTCCTTCTCTCGTAATATTCTTAAAAAAAAGTTGAAAATATAAAGTTTTCTGAACACGTATTATAATAAAGATTTCGTTCTAGTGATCATTTTGAGGAATTTATCATTGTTTTAAGATTTCTTCCCTAGGCTTGGTTGGTAGTGTCATCAAAAAGTAAAGATATTAAAAATGTTAAGAAATTATAATTATGTCATAGTAACAAAACTAGGTTGGGATGGATTTGCGGAATTTCCAACAAAAAAAATGTTTTTGCTTATTTTAATAAAATACTTCATTCACAGCAATCATTTATACACTATGCTTTAAAAAAATGAATTACCTAATAAACAATCCATTGTCAAGTTGAGATTTATTAACTTATTTTTTTTTAGGTTTGTGTAATACAAAACATATTTCTGGGCATTCATTGTCACAAAACTGTATTATCACATTCCAAGATTAAATTCACACCAGTGTTATAAAAAAAAGCAATAAAATGTTTTTTTTTTGAAATTTTTTTCAAGCTATACAGGGTGAACCAAGTCACATGACATAAGTACGTTGAGTTGCTCGAAACCAACATTTTATTTAGTTTAAAGGAGACATGAAAGAGAAGAGTGGAGTTTCTTGCTCGTTCTTCTCCATAGACGCACCTACCTACGTTTTGGAACGAGCAACTAGCTTCAACTATCTGACTAACTGACTGACACCTTGACAATTTAAAAGTGCCTGTAAATGGTTTAATTAAAATAAATGCTTTGACTTAGACTTTAAATTCATGCCATCCCTTACATTTTGTATAAAAAAGAAAGTAACAGCATCAATTTAGTCTTCATTAAACTAATTTAGGTTTTGTGCAACTCACCGAATAACCGCATACAATCCATCGAACTAAGTAACGTTTGCCGGGAAACGACTTTTAATTTCGATGTGGAAAATTAGACAGCAATGTAACACATGCAAAACAATGTGATTGCTAGTGCATGTAGATGTACTAGTACAGAAGTATTTAAAATTTAGTTATAACAATTAAAAATTGGTTTGCGAAAAAAAAAACGGACTTTGACCTTAAAATTCTTCGTGACCAGAAGGTTCCCATCGTTGGTCCTAAGCAAAAAGAAATATCCCAATGATGGGAAGAATATTATGTAATGTTCGGTTTTGTTCAGTGTTTTTTTTACACCCTTTATATAGTAAAGCCGTTTTTTACTGTAGATCTTTGACAGTCGTTATGGGTAGTCAGAAGTAAGAAAGTCTAACAAATAGTCTTACCAAGGGGTGTTGTGTTACCCAGTAAGTGGGTTGTGGAGGTCAGATAGGCAGTCGCTCCATGGAAAACACTTGAAATCAGCATCGTCCGGTTAGAAGAAGGCAGATGCTCAGACCAATAAATACTATACTTACTACAATAAATACTTTTTTATTGGTCTTAGGGCAGATCATGATGGCATGCAAATCTATCCTTACGTAACAGCAAAAAAAAAAGTTCTTTATCTTATTTTTTCCTTAATAGTTAATAATAATAACAATATAATAATATGTGGGGACATTTCACACACGGCCATCTGACCCCAAACTAGGGAGACCCTGTACTATGGGTGTCAGACAGCTGATATACATAAACAAATACATTTTTTTTTTATAAATACATACATATATAGATAAACAACACCCAGACACAAGGCAAACACAAGTGCTCATCACACAAATGTTTACCCTGGGCGGGGATCGAACCCGCAACACGCTGCGCAGCAGTCGATCGCTCAGCCACTGCGCCAACCGTGTCGTCAAAATAATGGCCAGTAACATTTTTTTAAATCGTCTTTTCTAGAACCTTTAAGATAGTTAGGCGGCCATCAAAATGTTACTGTCATTTTTTTATCAATATAATAATGGCCAGATACGCTTGCCCTATAAAAAAAAATACCGACGTACTTTTGAATAACAGATTAAAAACTATTTTTAGGAGCACAAAAAAGAACCTAAACTATGGGTGGAGTAGGTTACGGGTCTTTCCGTACTACGATACAAAAGCGGTTAGAAGAAATGGTTTAGTTTTAAATACAGTTATTTATTTACTGGTTAACATAAAAGTACCTACCTACCTACTAAAATACTGGTTAGGTAAGCTAAGTTCATCGTGGATGATTAAGTAAAACATCGTTTTAAGATATTTTGTGTTGACTTCAAAGTAGGTAGGTTATTTATTATATACAATGTTTACACGATTAATAGAAAGGAAAACCCTCAGATTATAAAACAAAAGGCAGATAGACCGCGTGGAACACTGAGAGTGAAGCCACAAAAGAAAATACAAATTCAAATGCGGATATCTACAGTCTCGTGATTGTATTCGCTTTTGAATTTTTATTTGTATTAGTATTTGTTTTTTTTTTAACGATGCTTCGCTTCGTGCTGTACTGATTTGTGACAGTACAGCGCGAAGCGATTTGTAGGTATTCGTTTATAAATTTGTATTTGCTTTTTTGGCCTCACTCTCAGTGTTCCGCGCGGTCTATCTGCCTTTTGTTTCATAATCTGAGGGAAAACCTATAAATATTAAACTTCTTCTTCTTCTTTTCGAATCGATGGTTTTTCTTTATGCTAGACTACTTGGGCCCAATATTAAACTAAAGAACTAATTTAAAAAGGCATCAAAAAATTCCTCAACATCACCGCCATCTTGGAATGTGCCCAAGACACTGGTGGCATTGCCACGTTGGATGGCAATGCTTATCCTCTGACAAAGGCAAAAACCAGCAGAACTATTCTGTTACAATCTCCCTCGGTGAACACCATAGATATCCAAGTGAACACCTAGGTGAAGTGAGCTGTCATCCGATTCTAGTGTTTGTAAATCCCTAGCATCGGTACAGATGAGAGCTCACTTCACCTAGGTGTTCACCGAGGGAGATTGTAACAGAATAGACATACATACTGCTCTTGGATCACGGGAAGTGTCAACCAAACTTTTGGATATGTCCTCAAAACAACGAAATAACAGTATTTAATAGGATTACAACAAAATCTTTATCGACATTCTACGAACTAAAACATACGTGCATTCTTGTACAGATTTGAAAAGATGCATGTTAAACAAGCGTGCGACGTGTGTATCCTACGTGAAAAAATGCAATACAACACATTATCTGATTGTGAGGTGAAATGAGACATTCAATTGCCAATTTAATCTTATACCTACCTAAGTTAAGTTTGAATTAGTAACTAACTGCCGCACTCAGAGACGTCACTTAATAGGTAATAATGAATCATCAACTTTAATCAACCAACATAAATTGGGGACGCTGTCAGTCAAAAATATGACAGATTGAGAGGCCAAGCTAAGTTGGTCACATAAAGTTAATGATTCATTATTATTAAGTGACGTCTCTGAGTGCGGCAGTAGTTGCGACAACTTTGCTTAATATTATTATGTTACCTAGTCAGAACTGAATTGTAGACCTCTACGTGCACTTTATTTTTATTTATTTATTTACATAAAGGCCCACAGCACATATTATATACACATATACAAAATACCTACATTCTAGGGTTACATTCTAATATATATGCCAATTAAAGGCAAACACAACATTGACCAAAGAGACGCCAGATTTCCGCTTAGTTGCTTACCTAAGTTTAGGATTATAATTAATTTAAAATAATTAATAGAGAAAAATAAATAAAATACTAGGCAGAGGAAACACAATAATTACATTTCATTATTGTGTAGGAATGCCATTATTCTTGACTTAAACTTCATCTTAGAGTCATTATATACAAGGTGTAACGTTAAATACGCAAAACCTGAAAATAGTTTGATTAGAATAACGAGCAGAATCAATTGAACCACTTTTTAATATAGGTCACATTTTTCAAAAAATCTTCATTATACATGTTGCCCTGTCTATTTATTAATAGGTCAAGCCATCACGTGCGCAAACCTGCCAAAATAGGTAAACAAACACAAATGGTTGCCGTCCAATTTAAATTTTCTCATACGCGTGATAATAATAGTTCTTATTTCAATGCAAATACGAGTCTTGGTAAAACTAAAACAGCACATAAAACCTTTAAATATTTTTTATGATTTTTTTCTCTCAGAATTAGGTTAATTGAATTAAAAATCATTTGGGGTGTCTGAGGTTTTGCGTGTTTAACGTTACACCTTGTATATCTATTTCGGGATCGGACTTATTCAATGAATAAAGAGCGTGTTTTCGATTTGTGACGAAAATGTAATGTTTTCGCGTTTTGCCCAGAGCAATATCGCAATGATGCGAGTAGATTATTTAAAGACATTTACAGTTTTAGAAAGATTAAGTCTTGATTTAGGGAACTACAGAGTAAAAGTATATTTTTTAATTTATGGTTTTTTAAAGCGAAGACAATCCTTTCATAGCGTTTTACGAAAATAGACGTCAGAGTTTACTTTCAGGACGAATCCATTACAGTATGCCAAAATATAATGTTTTATGCGTTTTTCCAATAGGAGATGACCATCATTTCATAGGAGATGACCTTCAACATCCAAACTTTCAAACATTACCTCTTAGTATGATAAGACTTTGATACTAAAATGGTATCAGGAAACAAGTCTATAAGTTAATAATAACTAAATACTAATTAATTCAACAAGAATGTCACATTACTGAATAATAAAACAATAACACGGGTTTTTCATAGAATAATGTATGCGTGAGATTGACTTACATTTAAATTACAAGTAGTTTAACCAGTCTAGATGCAAAAATATAGAATTTATGACTAGTGTTCCCTGACATTTTAGTTTATTAGCATTGAAAGTTTAAGGGTGAGGCCAAACGAACGTTTTTTGAGTTGCGTAATTTGCTCTGCGTTCCATGAAAAAGTCCTATTTGCCACACGCCGGCGTAAAACAAGTTGCCGTCAAAATTACGCTTGTTTGGACTTACCCGTGAGTCACTGTTTTTGAATTGCGTAAATTCCGCTGCGTTAATTTTCACGCAATATTTCTGTTAGTTACACGACGACGTAAAATGAGTTACCACTTCCAATTTAATCTAAATAAGGCCAAAATTACGCTTGTTTGGACTTACTTATGAGTCATGTTTTTGAGTTGCGTAATTTGTGCTGCGTTCCATTCCATACAAAAATCCTGTTTGCCACACGGTGACGTAAAATGAGTTGCCACTTTCAGTTTTATGATAATAACGCCAAAATTACGCTTGTTTGGACTTATCTGTGAGTTTTGTTCTTTGATTTGCGTAATTTGCACTGCGTTCCATTATTATATGGAAAACTGTTTGCTACAAGGTGACAAAAATGAGTTGCCACTTTGAGGTTTAATCTAAATAATGGCAAAATTATGCTTGTTTGGAATTACCCTTGACTGAGTCATGTTGTTTGAGATGCGTAATTTGCGCTGCGTTCCTTTCCATGCAAAATTCTTGTTTCAGTTAAATCTAAATTAATCCGAAATTACGCTCTTTTGGACTTACCCGTGAGTAAGTATTTTAAAATTTTAAACTAAACTGTGGCAACTTTTCTGTCTCTCTGACCTCCACAACCCAGTTACTGGTTAGGTACTGGTTGTCAGACTTTCTGGTTTACGACCACCTATAACGGCTGTCAAGATCTACAAATCACTACAATGGCTTTACAAGCTTTCAGAGACACGGAACGCCCTCGGTTTGAAATAGATTGTCACCCATCCGTAGACCGACTGCGGCAAGCGTAGCTGGATTTGACACAGAATGTGCATTTGAGGACACGGTTGGCGCAGTGGCTGAGCGATCGACTGCTGCGCAGCGTGTTGCGGGTTCGATTCCCGCCCAGGGTAAACATTGGTGTGATGAGCACTTGTGTTTGCTTTGTGCCTGGGTGTTGTTTATCTATATATGTACGTATTAAAAAAAAATGTATTTGTGTATGTATATCAGCTGTCTGACACCCATAGTACAGGGTCTCCCTAGTTTGGGGTCAGATAGACGTGTGTGAAAATGTCCGCACATAAAAAAAAAAAAAAAATTCGCAAAATGTGCACTTGACGCAAAATGTGCACTTCGCAAAAGGTGCACTTCGCCAAATGTGCAATTCACAAAATAGCATTTCTCAAAAGGAGCATTTCTCAAAATGGCACTTGACGCTGTGCATTTCGCAAAAGGTGCATATCGCAAAATGGCATTCTCAAAACGGCACTTCTCAAAACGAGCATTTCTCAAAATTAGCACTTCCCGGATATTTTTTTTTGTCGTAATTATTTTAAGAAGTGCTTTCTTAAAATAATTAAGAAGTGCTTTCTTAAAATAATTACGACAAAAAAAATATCCGGGAAGTGCTAATTTTGAGAAATGCTCGTTATGAGAAGTGCCGTTTTGAGAATGCCATTTTGCGATATGCACCTTTTGCGAAATGCACAGCGTCAAGTGCACATTTTGCGAAGTGCACATTTTGCGAAGTGCACATTCTGCGTCAAACCCGCGTGGCTTAACCATGACAGATTCGTACAACTTTTACTTAGCCATGAGCCCCGTAATGTTATAAAAAATGGAGCAATTAATTAATTAATCACCAATTAGTACAAACTAAAAAAAACCAGTGTGTCCAGCTTCAATAGTTATTTTTAGTACAAGACGCAGTTATAGGGACAAGGAACCGGAAATCTTACCAATGTGCTACAAAAACACACAAATAAATATTCAAATGTCTTTAATTTTATACATTTAGAGCCATTAAAAGTTTTTAAAACTGTTTTAATTTTTTTTTTGTAACCGCGACATTATTTTTTTTTTGTTACTGTGTTAAGTTTGTTAATGGTACTTACACGTGTCTGTGAAACATATTATGTACAGTCAGCAAAAGAGATAGGTATGCAGGGTCATCAGACATAGTTAAAGTTTACTTAAAAACTGATGAAAATTTTTGAATAAAATAAAATTAATAGAGAGTAAACATTTCAATGATTTAATTAAATTTTATTCGAAAACATCCATCGGTTTCCAAGTAAACTTTAACCATTTTCGCTGACCAGCAGCTGACTCTTTTGCTGACTGTACCTAATCTTTTAATTTATGTACAGACGCCAGCATATCAACCTACAACAATCTGGCAAATTTCTTTGATAGATTTTTAACTTTATTACATAAACATAAACTTCATATTCCCTTGGGAAAATTTGACAGCTTGGTATGGCTAGATGTGCTGGCGTCTGTACCAACTATTGTAGAGTAACTATCGAACTATCTTTTTGTTAAATTTCATCCGAATTGGTTCAGTAGTTTCAACGTAAAATATACTTAACAATCAAACTCCCATCGGTTTTTGTCGATCAAGATTTTTGTTTGCTGACATAATAAATTGACAAGAATAACAGAAGTATGTATTTATAAACCATTATTAAAATTATTGGAACTCTATAGACTGTCAAACCAGTTTTACATATAAACGGACACGTTACCTATTTATAAACCACTAGCATTTTCCCGCGCCTTCGTCCGCGTAAATCCCTGTTTTTTTATAATCAAATAATACCCTATAGCATTCAACGAAACCGTAGCTTCCTAATATAAAAATAATTTTCAGAATTGAACCAGTAGCTCCTGAGATAATCGCATTAATAAACAAATATGTTTCAGTTTTTGTAATATTTGTACTCAGATGTGGCCAACACATCCAGTTACAAGAATCTGTCAAATTTCTTTGGTAGATTTTCAACTCTATTACAAAATATTCAATCAAAACAAACAAACAAACTACAAAAACAAACATTCCATCATCGGACGAGCAGAGATACGGCGAAGCGTCACCGCTATATAGTTGAAGTTCCACGGTCTCGAACCAAGCGCTTTGATTCCACATTTAGTGTGCGAACTGTCAGATTGTGGAATTCGCTGCCCGCCTCTCTATTCCCTGATAAGTACAATCTGGGTATCTTCAAGGCACGAGTGAACCGGGTCATCCTAGGCAAGCGTGTTCCAACGTAGGCCGCATCATCACTTAAGATCAGGTGAATTGCGGTCAAACGCAAGCCTACCTATTAATTAATAAAAAAAAAAAACGTAAGGTTCATTATCAATCCGGAAAATTTGTCAGTTTCTTACGGCTTGATGTGTTGGGGCGTCTGTATCTAAAAATTAAAAGTATATATACATCAAAATTTACAAAAATTACCTCTTCTCTTTATAAAATTAGTATTAACAGTCAACATTATTGAAACTTTACCGGCGGTCAAACCAGTTCAGCAAAATAACTTCTAAACATTACTTGATTAGCCTCTTAAACATCAGAATGACCACACAAAGTTCAAAATGTATGTCGTTAAAACTAATTAGCAAAATAGTTTATGCAAATTTTTCATTACTTTAAAACCAGTTTCGCTAAATGGGTGTCTTAAAAAGGGACCATAATATTATAAATAAGCTTTGACAGTTACCACGTTGTAACCGTAGGTAGGACGAATTTTGTAGTGAACTACTCTTGCCCACGACTTGCACGTTCTTTTCCATATAGACCTAACTAATACCAAATGTTTTGTATTGCTCTTTACCTATATTGTTTTCACATCTCTTTTATCTGTAACGAAATCTCCAGGAGATTCGCGTCAATTGTTTAACTATTGTGTCTGCTAATTGGATAGTTGAGCTCCTAAAGAAGCAGCTAATCAGAATTGTGTAAAAACTTGATTTTATGCCCGGTTTCTAAAGTCTTCGAATAAACTTTCGATAGCTATTCATTCAACAAAGTTAGTAATATTTGAGTGATTTTCTTCTTAACTGAGTGCTCCGAAACGCAATAACGAACCATTATCACTATCGATTAGATATAGTCCAGTTAAATCACCTCAGAAACTGGGCATTAGAAGAGTTGGCATTTGAGAGCGACCTACGTTTTGGACCGGGCAACTAGCTTCAACTTTTTAACTGGCCGAATTCTTAACAATTCAAAAGTGTTATTAAATAGTTTCGTCGAAATAAATGCGTAGACACCTTTGATTTCGCCCGCGTTAATTAATGTCTGTTGTCACGATCGCGGATAAAAATCTTCAATTAAAAATTACTTAGCCTTAATAATGTCGTTGTCCAAATGCAAAACTACCACTTTCTTTAAGGATGTCAACAATATCTGCCCAATTTAGTACAGTACTTCGTGGCATAAAATACACTAGATTACACTGAATAATATTGCACTCTTAAATTATTCATGTAGTTGCCCGGAGATGAGACTAAAATAACTTTTATCGTGATAAAAAGGACGCCATTTTAGCACTCTAATAATTATCCACCCTACTTATTAAAAAAACAAGTGTCAAGTTTCTTCTTTCTTCTGTCAAACGCAGAAATGAACGGAATGACATGTGTGACTTGTCAACAAAAACAAAACAAAATGACATTTACGAAATGTCAACCCGAGTGACAATCAAATAAAACGCAATCGTGCTTTCATAGTTGCCACATGTTTTAATTGTATTACAGGTTATTAGGTTACATTTTAATAATTAGCAAAAAATGATTTATAAATATAAATACAATTATTTTCGAATTCCTCTATTTTTTCTCTACGCTTTGGTGCACGTGTACCTCGAGGCACATATTTGGGCAAAGTTATACGGGATTTTGTTGACCTCCTTTCATTACGATCTGTTTAGGAGTTTTTCCGTATGGGGTAACAAACAGAACGACAAAATAACTAACCAAAAGCGTAGATTTCAAATCAGATGTTTTAATTATTCTAGTCTCGTTTTAGTCTGTCTTCATGATAACTTAAAATTACTACAAAAAAAAACTGACCAAGTGACTCGCACACGAAGGATTCCGTACCAATATCTATACAACATTAGACATCGAGCAAAAATTGGGCAAAAAATCCCGCGTTTGTTTTAAGGGAGCCCCCCTTAAGTATTTATTTTATATTGTTTTTAGTATTTGTTGTTATAGCGGCAACAGAAATAGGTACATAATTTGTGAAAATTTCAACTGTCTTGCTATCGCGGTTCTTGAGATACAGCCTGGTGACAGACAGACGGACGGACAGACAGCGGAGTCTTAGTAATAGGGTCCCGTTTTTACCCTTTGGGTACGGAACCTTAAAAAGTGAGAATGAGATTCGCGATTTTATTTTGTCAAGTTTTTGCTAGATTGTTGATGACTAATTGAGACTGACAGGTTATAGTTTTTGTCTAATTAATTAGTCAAGAGTGTAATTTATTTCGTCAAGATTATAGCCATCACTGTCTTAGTTAATTTTTGGTTGTTTTATTCTAATAATTATGTCATTTTCTTCTTCGTCGTATTCTTCATTACTGAAGGTCCTGAAAGGCCTTCATGGCTTTAAATTTTACGCTTTTCCACTTCGTTCGGTTCTCTGCTTCTCTTAGGGCGGTCGTAACAGAGAGTCCAGTGAGGGCGGTTACTTGGTCAGACCAGCGGTTAGGTGACCGTCCGCGAGGTCTTTTCCCATCTACCTTGCCCATAACCATCAACTTTTCAAGGTTATTTGGTTCCCGACGGGCAATGTCATTTTAACGAACTGCTTATAATTTATTTATTTATTTAGCCCGTTAAACTGGGTGAGATTAATCTTTATGACTATGTTGTTGGATTCGTTTGGCTATAGGATGTCTCTCAACTCAGTGTGCCTTTTGGCAAAGGCCTCCTCCAGTAGTTTCCATTGCTTCCTGTCTTGAGCAAGTCTCCTCCATTTGGGACCCGCAGTAAGCTTCAGCTCATCTTCCCAGCGCATTTGTTGTCGTCCTCGACATCTATTGCCATCTCTTGGATACCAATTCGTTGTAATTTGGCTCCACTTTTCTTGTGTAGATCTCAACATATGGCCGGTCCATCTCCATTTTTGAAGGTCAATTTTTTCCAGGATATCAGTTAATTTGGTTTTTGTTCTTAATTGCACATTGCTAATTCTATCTTGCCTTCTTGTTCCTGTCATGCTTCGTTCCATACTTCTCTGGCACTTTCCTAGTTTGTCTCTATGGTATTTTGTAAGGGACCATGTTTCACAGCCGTAGGTGATGCATGGAAGAATACAAGCATTGAATACTTTTCTTTTCGTTGACATATTGTGATCCTTAGATTTTACAATTTCCTTGAGAGACCAGTATCTTTTCCAACGAACTGCTAAGTGGTTTTAATTATATCATCAAAGTTGTTTTATTTGTATTGTTTTATGCAAAAACATTGTTACTACCTATCTTAAATTAATATTAGAGTATTGATTTTATAGATTGAGAACAACGGATTAACTCACTGTGTTGTCGGGTTCGTCCGACTAGTTTACACAGTGAGTTATTCCGTGGTTCTCTGTAACAATACTCACGTTTCGTTTAATGAAAAAATAGTATTGATTTTGTGTGTTTGTTTGAGTACTTAACCCTACTACCCTACTGCCGGTACTTTACTCTACTATAAATAACTTTAATGCGCTGTATTTAATCTACATAAGAATCATGATAAGGTTTTTGTCAAAAACTAGCTATACCCTGTTCACAATAAGATTAGACATTTACAAAAACTTTTTTACAGTCCGTTCTACAGATTTTGACTTATATTGCATTGGTAGCATGACAAATGGCAACTGCAGTAAACAGTTGTTATTGTAACCACTTTTTTTGCCATGTCATCCTTAAGCCTATGGAATAGAAGTCAAAATCGGTTGAAGGGACTGTAAAAATGGTTTGTGTTTACGTCAAATCTTATTGTGAACAGGGTATAGTATAGGTTAAGCCTGTCACTGTCACTTTGACATAAGCGTTTGATTATTTGACCATCTGTGGTTTAAATATCGATCACTAATCACCAATTACGCTATATTTGTAATAAAAACCTGTTTTTGTTTACATAAAGTACCACAGGTACCAATGAAGTTCAATTAAATATCCATTTTCAATAATGTCAACAAATGTGACGTAAATACCCAGTACTTTAATAACATGGTCAGCAAGATTCAGTTCTGAGATAATTAGATAATTCGCGTCATCAGATAATTATCGTTGTGCGGTTTTATCGGAACAGTGTCCGTTGTCTCACGGCATATCTACGATAAAAGTATCGGAACAGGTATCGGACTTCCAAATAACTTAGACATCACTGAAGGAACCAGAATATTTAGCACAATATTAAAGGAACTAAGGAAAGGATAGAACATTATCTATACTTCTATACTTAATATTATAAAGCTGAAGAGTTTGTTTGTTTGGTTGAACGCGGTAATCTCAGGATCTACTGGTTCAAATTTAAAAAATATTTTTGTGTTGGATAGTCCATTTATCGTGGCAGGCTATAGGCCCATGCGAAGCCGGGTCGGGTCGCTAATAATAAAATAAACTCTTGCCCTGAGCTAATACGCAACCTACGCGATATTACTTACTTATTTTTGCTAGTGATGATTTGACGGACTTAAGAAATATTTCCATGGAAACGCACCTCGACCTCTTTGTGGAATGGGCAGTATTTAAACCTGCGTAGTTCACTCTCTTTGTCACTGCATGTGGCTGGCCGAGATAAAAATCGATCAATTTAAAACATTCCTAACTTTTTTCTTTGAAATACTTGTTTTATTACCTTTTTAAATTTCATCCAGTTTGATTAAGAGCCCTGCCTCATTAGGATGCCATGGCGACGTCGCCGGCTACGTATCCAAGCAGTTAATACGGTTTGGCGACATCGCCAAACCGTCGCCAATGAGTTAAGTACCATACATTTCAATATTAACTGCTTGGATACGTAGCCGGCGACGTCGCCATGGCGTCTTGGTGAGGCAGAGCTCTTAATGTCGTAAATACAAAGTAACCACACAAAAATATAATATATATGTACTTACGGGTCAAATTAAGGATAATAACGTTGAGGATTTGGCCCGTACTGAATTAGTGGACGAGTGCGGGGGTGATGTAGACGCAGTCTTTAATCGGACGTACTTTTAATTTATTGTAATAAAAATAATACATATTTGTAAAAAGTAACAAATCATTTTCCTTTGTATTGCAAAGCAGTAGATATTTTTTAATACTCTTTTGATAAGAAATTAAAGAGTAAAATGGTTTCATCTCAATGATTTGGAGGTGATTTGTCATTTTTTTTTCTTATTATGTGATACCGATAGAGAAATTGTGGCTAAACCAAATTACGTATCATATCATGTAGATTACCAACAATTTTTTTCAGATGTAATTTCTCTGTAAATGCCGACGAAAAGTTGCTTCATTTGCATGCTTCTTTCAAGCTTTTTTCGAGAGAGCAGCCTTAAGAAGTCGTTTAAATTGGAAGGCATTTAGTAATCCATACTTCCATCCATCCATATTTACCTTACTTACCTACCTTACTTTCTATGTTGAAGAGCCTCTTCAGTGAGTTTTCGTAGTTGTTCGGGAACTTGACATCTTCTATGCGCCAGAGAAGACCGGTTTGGAATCTTCCTTCTTCGATCTTTGTTGTGATTTTACCAGAATACGAAGAGCTTGTTCTTCTGGATCAGTCTTCGGTCTCTTGGGGTTTAAGCAGAGTGCGTCCATCTCGAAATATTACTAAATATATTTATATATTTTAAACATACATTATATATTAATATTATAAATGCGAAAGTCTTTCTCTCTCTGTTACGCTTTCACGATGAAACGGCTGAACCGATTTTCATGAAATTTTGTATGAAAATAGCTTGAATCCTGCGGAAGGTCATAGGCTACTTTTAATCCGTAACTTGGTCTGCATCTGCGATAACCGACATTAACGAGGACGAAGTCGCAGGAAGAAGCTTGTAATATACTATAAAGTTCACTTTCAACTTCACTCAAGTATTCGCACATTTGGAAATCCAACAAAATATGACATTAAGTAGGCAATTATTAATCGTTCAATTTTCAAAATGATTTTTTAGGTTAACGCTACTGATTTGAAATAATTATTCAATAATGACGTATTTTACATAATTCTATGTATTTATTACTACAGATGATCCTTCATCATTCTGTTCTTTGTACTGATGACTTGTTGTTTCATTTCACGGTCATGTGTTAATCATTCCAATTTGAGCCTTAATGTCATTGACATTCTAATCAAATTATGTGTCATATAAATGTGACATAATAATATGGACTTAGATCTCTGAGTCGCCATAAACTACGTCATTTTAGTTTGTTTTGTTTTCTTAGAAAAAACTAGGAATTTCTCCTGTATCGCGGGTGCGTTTACAAACATATAAACTCACGTACACAAACAGGTAGACCCGGAACAACTATGTGTAGGCCATACAAATATTTGACGACACGGTTGGCGCAGTGGCTGAGCGATCGACTGCTGCGCAGCGTGTTGCGGGTTCGATTCCCGCCCTGGGTAAACATTGTTGTGATGAGCTTGTGTTTGCCTTGTGTCTGGGTGTTGTTTATCTATATATGTACGTATTTACAAAAAAGAAATGTATTTGTGTATGTATATCAGCTGTCTGACACCCATAGTACAGGGTCTCACTATTTTGGGGTCAGATGGCCGTGTGTGAAAATGTCCCCACTTATGATTATTATTATTATTATTAAATATTTGTTCCGTGCGGGAATCGAACCCACGCGCGTTTTGAAAACTTTGAAATTTCGTCATTTTAGTTACAAACTAAAAACTAAACGTAAACTTTGAAATTTTAAGAAGGCGTAGATGTCACGTAAGTACGTTATATTGGTTGCTGTATCTTTTTTCATATATCAGGTATAAAATGTAAGTTAGTCACTCACATAATTATAACTGCGACGGCTGACTTAAATGGATATATGGTTTACAGGATCTCATAAATGATATGCAAAGCCCATTATTCTCTTTAAGGTCCATAATAATTATTCAATTTGATTAGTCAAAGTAGCTGTTGTTCCCATGAGTCATTTCTGCGTTACATCTGATGATTCTTCTACAATAACCGGGTAAGGAAATAAGTTCCATTAGTTTAAGTAAATGAATGTAATTCCGGACTAAATAAGAATATAGTTCAATGCACATGCACAATCACTGAAGGTAGATATGTTGTTTTTTTAAACGGTTATTTTTTATCATTATTTAATTGATCATAGTCAACCATTGGTACACTTTCCACAAATGTCTTCCACAATTCTTCAAGTTCTTTAACAGATTCCAGGGTCAAGGTCTTAGTGCAGTAAATAACGTATTTTAACCGACTTCAAAAAGGAGGAGGTTATCAATTCGAATGGTGGTATTTTTTTTTTTTTTTTATGTATGTTCGGGCATAACTCTGTCATATATTAACGGATTTGCAAAATTCTTTTTTTGTTCGATAGGGGTTTATTCCGAAATGGTCCCATATAAATTTTACTCAACAAATTCCGAAAAAAAATACTTGGATGACGTTTTAGTTTCTTCAATCTTTGGGGATTTACAAACTCTTTTAAGTGTGCCGCCGTTTCTTAATGGATTTGAATGTTAAGGCAACACTAAAAAGCGAAAAATAAAAAGTTTTTAAAAAAAAAAAGAAAACCGCCTTCAAAAACTAAAAAGTGATAAATAACTTTAGCACAGAACACACATTACTTTACTTTCAGAAGTCGGTGGCAATACAAAACAACAAACTCAAAGCCGCCGCCACCGACTTCCGAAAGTAAAGTAATGTGTGTTCTGTGCTAAAGTTATTTATCACTTTTTAGTTTTTGAAGGCGGTTTTCTTTTTATTTGAAAAAACTTTTTGACATGTTGGAGTCCCCACACTAGAAATGTCACCTGTAAAGTGGATGCATTCACAAACCTATATTGGTTACATGACCAGGGTTTTTCAGATGTTACACGCGGCGGAATTGACTTTGTTATGCGGCACACATCTCATTAACTTAAAGATGTGCGGTTGAACGATGACTTAATAGTCTTTGTACGAATGTGCGGTACACATCTCAGAAACTTTGAGATGCGCGTGTATAGAAAGTCTGAATAGAAGTGGAACCATTGTAAAATCTATTGCTGTCGCGCGATGCCCGAACACGAACCGCAAAGCGCGATGGAGACAACTGCAGCTTTGACCGAAAATACCTATACCTATACACAAAATCAATGATTCGTAGTCCCCTGATTTCTTCTCCAAAACTTAACCGATTTAACTGCTTTTTTCATTAAAAAATCAAGAAAGGGTTTTGCCGTGTTCCGATGTTTTTTATTTTTTATATAATCAAGTCAAATTTGTTTTCTGAATGTTTGAACACAGCGGAAAATCATGCCAATTTTTCAGGTTTTTGAATATTCATATCTCTTTTAATAATAAATTTATGAGAAAAAGGAAAACATAGGGACATGCCAATAGTAGCCATGGATGTTTAAAAAAATAATAATTGATCTATTAGCATTATCCAGGGAGGAAACAGGGGACTAAGTTTGTATGGAAAAACGGCCCTTGTGTTTCCTCTTAAGAGTCTTTGTACGGATGTGCGGTACACATCTCAGAAACTTTGAGATGCGCGTGTATAGAAAGTCTGAATAGAAGTGTTTTGAAGTAATGATGGCGGGCGTTCCTGTCCACACAGTAAGTTTCCGTCATTGGACGCGGAGGCGCTTCTCCTTTCTCTTTCTGTCGCAAAGAGGCGCGATAGGAAGAAGAGAGATGGATAACCAATGTGCCAACATGAAATTTATTAATTATACTTGTCGGACACGAAAAAGGACCACTGTACCTACCTACCCATCATTATGGACGAGTTTGACCTTACAATGGGACCAACTCTGAAATCGCGATAAAAAAAAAGTCCACGTGATACAATGACCCCGTTTCGGGTCGGACGGGGTTTTTGACACAAAATATGACGTCAATGAAAAATAATTTATTAATAAGTATTTGATGTTTTTTACTGTCAAAAGGATACTGATTGAATTTTCATTTAAATTCCATAATTTGATTTGTTTAGAGAATTGTTTTCAAATGTAGTCTGGTTTGTGTTTGTCAAAGTTCACTAATGAACTCATTTGAATTTTCCAACTTAAAACAATGAAAACTATGAAAAGAATATTAAGAAAATAAATATTGTAAAAAACAATTATAAGTACTTTTTTTTTATTTTAAACATATAGGTGTTATGTTAAACGAAGAAAACGGATTTGACTATTATTTTAGGTACTTAACTATAACTTAGCAATTTTTTTTTTCCTGACATATCACGAATTGTCAACTTTGCTTTTAATGACAGTGACATCCATGTTATTATTGATGACGTTTTCGCTTTCCGCGTGGAAATCGTATTAAAACAGCTGGAAAATTTCCTTAGTACGTTACCTTAGTATTACATTTAATGGATGTTACAAGATGTTTGTTGATGATGGACATAATGAACATTCATCATTTCAGTTGAAAGACATCTTCTCGTCATAGGCCTTCCCCCAAGTAATTATTAGGCTCAGCACAGACAGCCGTTTTCGTTCATAAAATAGACAATGAAATAAAATACTGTTATTTAACTATACATACACACAACATGTAAACAGACAAAAAGAAGAAACTGTAAAATACGTAGAAATGTAGACCAAGCTCATTTGTAAAGTCAAAGCCAAAGTCAAATTATTCATTTTAATTAGACCATTAAAAGGCGCGAATGTAGGCACAGCGTAAAATAATAAAATAAAATTAAATCATCATCATCATTTCAGCCGAAAGACGTCCACTGCTGGACATAGGCCTCCCCCAAAGGGGGGAGGGTTTGCCATAATCGCCACGCTTGGCAGGCGGGTTGGCGATCGCAGTATGGTTGTTACAAAGGCACAGAGAACGCTGCTGCCCATTCTCTGGTGAGTCCCTTAGTCGCCTCTTAAGACACCCACGCGAAGATATGGGATGGTGCTATTCTTTACGTCCGACACCATACGGACAAGAAAATTAAATACATAAACTAATTTACACCATAAAAAATTACATTAATCATGTGCCATTACTAAGAAATAAGTACTAGAAGTGACAACAATTCATTTCATAACAAGTATGTACGCTCAATCATATTTGCACGTAAAATAGTACACACTGATGGAAGTAGGTATTGTGGTCGATATTGTTAAAAAATAGACGTGGACAAGGTATTTCTAGTAAAACAGGTTAGGTTTAGTCATTGGAAAGAGGTTTACAATAGTATCTTACCAACATTGATTTATAGAGAACCTGGCTTTTATCTGCGACTTCGTCCGCGTAAATATCGGTTATCGCGGATGTACAGTACGCAAAAGAGATAAGTATCCATGTCGTCGGGAATAGTTGAAGATTTCTTAGAAACCAATGGGGGCTTTCAAATGAAATTTTATGAAATCATTGAACTGTTTATTCTCTATAAATTGTATTTTATTTTATTCATAAAAACCTATCGGTTTCTAAGTAAACTTCAACTGTTTCCGGAGACATGAATACTTATCTCCTTTGGTGACCGTACACGAAGGCATCATCTGCCTAGCCTTTTCCCAACTACAAAAAAAATGAGTGTGCTATAGACCTGACTGAAGTAAAACTTCTTTAGCTCCATCTATATGTATGTATGTATCCGTTAGCAACTGGCTTTGAGAGAACGAGAGAAAAAAAATGTGTCATTTCATTTTTCATTTCATTTATTCAATAACAATTTACATTGTGTCTGAATGTTTCAATGTTGTTGAATTCGAGATTTAAAAACTATCTCATCACAAAAATAAATTCATTTACAATAATTCAATCATAACAGCAAATATAATTTTATTTATAAAATAATATCGTAAAAAAAAAAATACACCTCTACATAAATTACATTTAAATTCGTTAATTATCCAAAATATTTAATACCAATAATATTCAATAATAATAATACAAATGAAATATGGTTGGTCAGAAAGTAAATGGGTAAATAATTGATCTAATTGAACATGTCAGTAAGAAAGTGTGCTCGCACCTCTCTCTCTTCCCTTACAGTACTACACGAAACGTAATTCTCTCTCTTTCTATCTTCACTAACTTATATCTCCCTCGCAACTTCGGTGCGCCTCGCCCGATCACACTTTTCCTAACGCTTTCGTCACGCATTCACCAGCTCTCCAAGTCAAGCGTGCGTAGAGAAGTTATACTTCAAAAACAAAAAAAGGAACGAATTATGTTGGGGTTGTGTTGATGTTGGAGTCTAACCAATGTTTTACATGGAATGACTGCCTGTTTTTCTCTCTGCCTCCACAGTAACGAAGTTACGAGTTAAAAAATGTGCTTAGTCAAGTTCTAGCTTAGTCTACCAAATTTCATCAATGTCGGTTCAGAATTTTAGCCCTGAAGGCGCGTCCCTGTGCAAAACGCAGCGCTAGCCGTTTTTTGTTCATTTTTCGGACCTAAATACTCTATATTCAAAAGAATTATCAACAAATAAAAAATACATTAAACTTCTACATAATCTTGACTCCAAAATGGTAGATCTGATTTTTGTTTACGAAGAATAGTATTTAACTAATCTCCTCACAACGAAAGCACAGAAATGAGAAATAATTATTGAAAACATGCATCTCCTCGGCAAGTAACCATTAATTCGATTTTTTACTAACACTTATAGATAGGCAATTTATTAATGAACATTTTGGTAGAATTTTTTTTTCAAAATCCCAAAATGTGATTTTCATCATCATCATCATCATTTCAGCCGAAAGACGTCCACTGCTGGACATAGGCCTCCCCCAAGTGGCGCCACATTGACCGGTCCCGTGCGACTCGCATCCAGCATCCCCGCAACCTTTACCAGGTCATCGGTCCACCTAGTGGGAGGCCTTCCAACGCAACGTCTTCCGGTTCGCGGTCGAATGTGATTTTATAAAGATTTAATCCTAAAATCTGAGCGTATGCGCGACTGTTTCTCTTGCGCGGCGAAGAGGGAACGAATGCTCAAGGTTATTTGCTTAGGGTACCGCCTGAATGTGTAACAAACGGGTACACTACATAAATACGAAAAACTTTATTCCGAAGGTCAGAAAGACGAAATTCAAAATACCGATTTTCATAATTCCGAATAGTTTAAAATTCCTAATATGGCAACTTCGATTTATCATTCATCCTATTTTTATAATACTAAAATTTCAAAATTCCAAACGTTTATAATTACTATTCTCAAAATACCGAGTTTCAAAAGATCGAATAAGAAAAAGTCCGACTTAATGAAAATTCCGAACATCAAAAATACGAATTCCGATTATTAAAATTCCGATTATCTGTATCGTTATCGTGCAATCGTTTATCGTGCAAGCAAGCATGCAGCATGCAAGCAAGCATGCAGCGTGCAAGCAAGCATGCAGCATGCAAGCAAGCAAGCATGCATCATGCAAGCGAGCATGCAAGCGAACATGCAACATGCAGCAGGCATGGTTTCTGTCACGGCTACGGCGTTGCGGGGCTCCGGCGGTACCACGCGAGCTTATCGTCGCAGATGGTATTCACGCTCACCACCGCAGCTTCGGCTTACTGGCCGGCTTCGCCGGCCAGCCTCAGCCGCGGCGGCGGGCGTTAAAACCACCTGCTCCTCAGCTCGCTGGCCGCCTCGCCCCTCCGCGCCTACGCGAATTTAAATTACACTCTAGGGTAGGGCAGACAAGACTACGTGGAGTCGGTTTCACAGCAATTCGTTTCTGTCATTAACTTTTGTGGCACAACATATTGACTTTTTAAGATTATTTTTGTTATTGTCTTTCTTTTTATACCTATATATTTTTGTTGAAATAAATTCCATAGAAAAATACACCGAATAAACAATATTCGTTAAAAAGTAATTCTACTGTTTGATAAGTTCGTTAAACAAAAAAATGTGATTAAAAATTCTTTGAATTGTGTTTCTGTGAAATATGTTTCATTCCAGTAAATAGTCTTTGAAACAATAATAGACGAAATAAAAATACAAGAACCAAATATTATATGAAACATTTTCTGGGAAACGAAATTCTATGAAATTTCTGTCTGCGAAACAAGGGAACACCATTTTGAATATATATGCGTAGCTGAAATGAATCAGAATCCTAATTTTAACAGTTTATTCGGAACTTTGAAATTCGGAATTTCGTTTTTCGGACCGAGAACTCATCGAGCATTTGAGTCTTCGAACATATGAAAATCGGAAAACAAACAAATCGGATTTACGACATTCGGTAAAATAACTTTCGTGATTTTAAATAATAAAGATTATAATTTTTAGGTATTATGAAATTCGGACTTTTGAAAATCGGAATATCGAAATTCGGAATAAAATATTTCGGAATATTTGGGTGTTCCCGTAACAAACAGACCGACTTTCGCATTTTTAATATTATGTATTAGTATGGATGTGTCATAAAGTTATCACAATGACACTTCAATGGAATCAAGTGTTGGGAAAATTCATAATTGTAGTTTTTATTCTCAACAGCCGTCTGTTCGGAAGATTCCTTCCGTTTTATAGAGGAAGATTTCCGATGACTCAGTCATGTTAAACTTACATAAGTAAAAACATCTTTTTCTCCATTTTTCGAAGTAACTAATTGCAATGTTTTTTTTTCTTTATATTTATCTAATTGATGTTCAACATATTCGAAGCATACGTTTGGGCCCACAAGAGGTAAGTAGGTAACCTGTTGTCAAATATTGTTGAAGTTTACCCAGAAACCGATGAATATATTAAATGATGTATTAAATGAACTATTTTTTTTTTTTATTGTTGAAGTTTATCTAGAAACCGATGAATATATTAAATGATGTATTAAATGAACTAATTTTTTTCTTTTTTTATTGTTGAAGTTTACCTAGAAATCAATGAATATATTAAATGATGTATTAAATGAACTATTTTTTTAATTTTTTTTATTGTTGTAGTTTACCTAAAAACCGATGAATATATTAAATGATGTATTAAATGAACTATTTTTTTTCTATTTTTTATTGTTGAAGTTTACCTAGAAACCGATGAATATATTAAATGATGTATTGAATGAACTAATTTTTTTTCTTTTTTTTATTGTTGAAGTTTACCTAGAAACCGATGAATATATTAAATGAACTAATTTTTTTCTTTTTTTAATTGTTGAAGTTTACCTAGAATCCGATGAATATATTAAATGATGTATTAAATGAACAATTTTTTTTTATTCATTGAGCTAATCCGTTGTTCTCAATTTATAATTTTTACTATTTAATAAATCAAATTTTATTCGAAAACATCCATCGGTTTCTAAGTAAAGTTCTACTATATCTGACGACCGGTTATTTACCCTTTTCTAGAATATACATTAAACGATTTTTCCTACAAAGTAACGAACAAGTTTAAGTTACATCGATTATTTAGGTAATTACCTATTTCCTCGTAATTATTTGAAGCACTGAGAAATTGTCGGTTTTAACATAAATAACCCCAATTATCGAAACGAATACCAAACTAGATTTTTTTAAATTGTTGTCGATCGATCACGTTTCATTCAGCCACAAAGCAAGCCAAACAGTCTTACCAGGCAATATCGTGTTACCCAGTAACTGGGTTGTGGAGGTCAGATAGGCAGTCGCTCCATGTAAAACACTGGTATTCAGCTACATCCAGTTAGGCTGGAAACCGATTCCAACACAGTTGGGAAAGGCTAGGTAGATGAAAATGGTCACGTTTCGTAAAACGCTTATACTTCTTAAAAAAAACCGGACAAGTGCGAGTCGTACTCATGAAGGGTTCCGTAGTTTTTTTTTTGAGTTTTAGTTCTAAGTATGGGGAACCCCCAAAATGTATTGTTTTTTTTTCTATTTTTGTGTGAAAATCTTAATTATTATTATTAATCCTTTATTTCAGGCAACTAAGGCCCATAAAACACAATACATACATAAGCATAAAAACAATAATTATAAACTAATACATATTTTAAAACAATAAACTTAAAAACTACTGCACACGAAGAGACGGCGTCGTGTTACGCTGCGAGGGGTCACGTAGCCGACCGCGGAAACGCCGATACAGCACACCTTTCGGCCAAAACTCTTCCTTGAGGAAGGTCACCAAATGTTGGGTCGGAACGCGCACTACGAACGACTTGAAATTGGTGTTATGGCGCGCCTCCAACTTCTCCACCCTCAAGGTCCAGTTGGTCTTCACCCGTAGATACTCCACGATGTCCTCAGTCAATGCGGTTCACAGAACACATCTACTTACCAAGTTTCAACAGTATAGTTCTTATAGTTTCGGAAAAAAGTGGCTGTGACATACGGACGGACAGACAGACAGACATGACGAATCTATAAGGGTTCCGTTTTTTACCATTTGGCTACGGAACCCTAAAAGGTATTGGTAAAGATATTTTTACAAGGATAACTGGCCAAGTCATTGACTTAAAATTCTAGAATATTAATTAATTAGGTGTCTGGGTACTATGTTCTTACTTATGTAATATTATATCTACCTAATTCATTAGTTCTAATGGTTAAATAAATATTAGCAATTAAATAAAACCTAAGCGTATTTTAGTAGCTATGTAAATAATTAGTACTTTTAATGTAAACTATTAATTAACAACTAGTTATTAACTATTATTAACTTTAATCAATAGGTGCTAATAATACAAAAGCTTTGTTTGTTTCTATGACCGCGGTTATCTCTGGAACCACTGAGCCGATTTTGAAAATTCATTCGCTTAAGGCTTGTATACATGCCTTACTCATAACCTTGAGCATTTGGCCCGCATTGAATTGGTGGACGAGTGCGGGGATCACCCCCGCACTCGTCCACCAATTCAGTGCGGTAGACGCAGTCTTTAATCGGACGCATTTTTAATTTATTGTAATAAAAATAATACATTTTTGTAAAAAGTAACAAAATCAAATCATTTTCCTTTGTATTGCAAAGCAGTAGATATTTTTTTTTCTCTTTTGATAAGAAATTAAGGAGTTAAATGGTTTTATCTCAATGATTTGGAGGTGATTTGAAATTTTTTTTTCTTATTATGTGATACCGGTAGAAAAATTGTGGCTAAACCAAATTATGTATCATATAATGTAGATTACTAACAATTTCAGATGTAATTTCTCTGTAAATGCCGACGAAAAGTTGCGTCATCTGCATGCTTCTTTCAAGCTTTTTTCGAGAGAGCAGCTTTGAAGGAATCTACGTTATCCCTAAACACTTTAAGCTATATTTTATTTTCAAACAAATTAGAAATCTATATGATAATTCTCACGGACGAAGTCGCGGAAAAAAGTTAGTAAATAATGTTTAATCATCCTGATAATCAGCAGTAATTAACATGCTGCCAAGACAAACGTTCTTTTGCCATAAAAAACAACAAAATAGCCTACGACCTATTCTCAGATTCACCAAAGATACACAAAAAAATCATAAAAATCGGTCAAGCCGTTTTGAAGTTTCGATAACAATAAACATTATGACACGAGATTTTTATATATTAGATTATACCTAGTTCATTAATTTAGTGTCTGTGCTGTGTAGATGCTGGAACGATCCTTGTTGGAGCTGCAGTTTTTTAAAAAGTTGTGCAGCTTAGATTGTATTTTACCTATATTAAAAAAAAAACATAATAACTATAATGAATTAGAGCGTTTTATGACATTCAAAAAAACCCACGAGTATTATATTTGTGTCCGTGTGGTGTCGGACGTAAAGAATAGCACAATCCCATATCTTCCCGTGCGTGTCGTAAGAGGCGACTAAGGGACTTACTAGAGAATGGGCAGCTGCGTTCTCTGTGCCTTTGTAACAACCGTACTGCGATCGCCAACCCGCCTGCCAAGCGTGGCGATTATGGCAAAAGCCCCCCTTGGGGAGGCCTATGTCCAACAGTGGACGTTTTTCGGCTGAAATGATGATGATGATGATTATATTTGAATGTTTCTTTTCAAACATCTAGTTTTCCTCTACATCTTTGTAATATTAACTAGGTTTATTTTGGAAAAACATGTTATACAAAATATTTTGGTTATTTTCTAGGAAATTTATTTATTGGGACTTTTATCCTTACATACCTAATATAAAACAAGTCTATCTATCTGTCTGTCCGTTAGCGCGCTTACAACTCGAAAACAGCTTATCCGATTTCCGTGATTAATTGTACACTAGCTTTTGGCCGTGACTTCGGGTGTAGGCAAGTCATAGACCTCCTGTCGCAGAATTCTAAGCTAACATTTCCTACGGTGTAGTACTTTTCAAGATATCGTATTTCGTCAGTGAGGGAATGAATGTTGTGACCTTTTGCTCTTATGAAAAACAAGCATCGGCCCGCGACTTGTTTCACGTGAATTTTACTACGGATCCTTTACTTTTTATAATAAAATATATTCTATAGCAGTTTCGGAGATTAGTGCGTTCCAGCAAACAAACAAGCTCTTTTAAAGATTTATAGAAATGACAATGCCAGATCCTGCCCCACCCATGTACAGAAAAAGTAAATTAATGAAAATAATTGTAATGAATGTAGAACCTTTCTATAGTAAATTGTTTTTCTTTAGAACTTGCCGATTACGAAATACCTACCCACAAAATACAAACTCATTTTACCTAAATTTACCTAAAATACAATTTAACCTATAATCAATGTCATTATTGTTTTAGATTTAAACGGAAACCGCAAGTTCTACAGTCACTAAGACTAATGTTTAGTTATCAGCAATAAATAAACAGTAAGATGCTACATATTGCACATGACTTTTATTGAGTGGGGCAAAGTTCTATAGAGTTTCTGGCATTGTCCTTTATTTTTTTGTCTATTGGTAATAATAGTTCTAGCTACCACAGCCATCAGCATAACTATAAGTACTTCATTTAGAAGACAGAAGTTGAAAACGGTTATTTTTAATGCACACTTTGTAACAAAACTTACATTGTCTTTATAAGGCTTTTATTTAGTTTATAATATTATTCGTCCATATTATTTTAGTACTATCATAGATCAATTTATTAAAGTTATGTTAAAACAAATAAAAATAAAATTGTTTTAACTTATATTTGAAATAAAATGTTTTGCATTCCTGTTTCTACGAGCCTCTTTTTCTAATGTTTATTATAAATGGAGTATAGTATACTTTAAAGGGAATCTGAAGATCGTTTGCATTAATTAATTTGTCATGGTAATTAAACAGAAAGCCTAGTTTTAAATACAGGAAAACTTGAAACAATGTTGCTAGTTTTGCAACCATCCTTGCAACATAGTATTCTTAGAAAATCTATAATTAACATGTAATTACAAAAATACTCGTCTTCCTTATAATTATTACGACCTATACCTGTTCTTACCCCGTGGGGTGTCCGGGCTACCCCCGGGCTAGAATAGCACCCCCCATTTCAAGCCGAAGACGTCGTAGAAGGCGACTAAGGGAAAATTCGGAAATCGAGCAGCAGCGACTTCCGTGTACTTAATAACTTCACTGGGAGCCCCAAGACGCCTGCCAAGCGTGGCGATTATGGCAACGCCCCCCATTTATGGGGGAGGCCTTTGTTCAACAGTGGACGTCTTCAGGCTGAAGATGATGATGATAATACCCTGTTCACAATAAAATGAGACATTTACTCAAATCTTTTTTACAGTCCGTTCAACCGATTTTGACTTATATTGCGTTGGTAGCATGACAAATGGCAACTGCAGTAAACAGTTGTTATTGTAACCACTTTTTTGCCTCTAATGTCATCCTTAAGCCTTTGGAATAGATGTCCAAATCGGTTGAAGGGACTGTAAAAAAGGTTTGTGTTTATGCCTAATCTTATTGTGAACAGGGTATAGTTATTTTAATTTCATTACTATCTGTGTCTTAATTGTTTGGGATATCCTGACTGATTTAGATGAGGAACCGTCAAAAATAGATAAGCATAGGGTATTGGACTGGAGACTATTATTTTTAGGGTTTAGTACCTCAAAAAGAACCCCTATAGGATCACTTCGTTGTCCGTCTGCTGTATGTCTGCAGTCTGTGTCAACTCCCAAACGGATGGACCGATTTAGACGCCGATTTTAGAATAGTTAAAGCTGATTTTGGGGAGATGTTTCTTAGTATACAATGAAGATCGGATAAGCCAATTTAAAAATATCAGCATTTTTAATTTTTTTCATATTTAATTTTTAGATAATTTTTTGTGTCGGATTTTTTTTTGTTTGTACACTTATCCAATCAAAATACAAGTTAAAACTTGACATTATGAGTCTTAATGTCACAGGCGACTTAAGACTAACAATGTTAGACCAATAAACATGTTAATAGCATATCATAATATTCATATCCTAGCATTTTATGGTCACTACTTGAATATTATATTGCCTTTTCATTTACATACAGCAATATAACATGTATATTATTGTTTTATTATGATTGAGACCAAGGGCGTCGCCAAGGGGGGGTAGGTAGGGGCAGCTGCCCCCCCCCCCCTAGAGATTCCAAAAGCTTCATGTGCCTTTGACTGTATATAAAATTCATACTTTTCCTATCCACTATATATCAACTCCCCCCCCCCCCCCTAGGCCATCAGCTAGCGAGTCCTGGCGACGCCCTTGATTGAGACGCAGGTGAACACAAAGGTAGTTTTAATCTATAGATATACAATATGTGTCAGGACGATTGACTTTCTATTAAACCACGTAAGGACCATCATGTTCTTTACCTGGCTACAAAAAAAAAATCAATTGGATTTAATTGATTTTTCGTAGATCTTTGACAGTCGTTAAAGATAGTTAGAAGCTAGAAAGTCTGTCAGAACCTGGGTTGCGGAGGTTCGATAGACAGTAGTTCCATGTCAAACACTGGTATTCAGCTGCATCTGGTTAGACTGGAAGCTGGCTCCAACGTCGTTGGGAAGAGGCTAGGCAGGTGATGATATTAGATCAATACCCCCAAAACCAACATGCATTGATCAAGCGTAGTAATCAATGTTCATTCGTTATCTAAATGAGAAGAGCTGACAAGCATAGATATCTTGTCAGCTTTTAAATAAATAGAGATTATATCTTGTCATTAGAGCATTACAAATCAATATTCATTTTAATAGATACAACTAATAAATCAGTTTTTTATTTACTCCTAACGGGAGTTTCGTTATGACGCTGTGTCCAAGGTTATAATAGTCTGTAAAATTATGAATTATGATGTAATGAACAACAGCAGTTCTGTTGGTCTAGGTTCTAGGTTTTAATGGGGCAAGCCCATTGCACTATTCATAACAGCAATTCTTGTAAGCCAGAATTTATAGAAAGAAGTTGTGCTAAAGAATCTAGACGAATCTCGGAGAAACGATTCCACTGTCTTGGATCCCGCAACGAAATTAATCTGAAAAAAAAAACAGCAGAACAAGCAAGAGACAGAACAGAACTAGGCCAAAGGACCAAAGGGACGTTTACAACTAGGAGTACCCAGTTTCCAAGCACCACGGATTACAAAATGGATCCTGGGGCGCCAAGTCTGCTATTTTTATAATTTCGTCATTCCAACACGATCCCATTGTCATTTTGCTAAATGTTCGTAATCTGCTAAATTCATAATGATCGTTCATTGGATGACTGCACAATGATGTTCGTCACTGATCAAAGGAACTGTCAAAATTTTCGCAGATTACCGCCTAAGTCAGTCATTAAGTTGTCATTTTGTACGAGATTACCATTTTACATAATTTCTTTCAATGGCGTGTCAGTGGTTGACCATTGGAAAGTCATAATAACGCCATTGTATTAGTATATTACCAAACTTTTCAAAATCAACAATTATGAAATAATAATAATAATAATAATATGTGGGGACATTTTTCACACACGGCCATCTGATCCCAAACTAGGGAGACCCTGTACTATGGATGTCAGACAGCTGATATACATACACAAATACTTTTTTTTTTGTAAATACATACATATATAGATAAACAACACCCAGACACAAGGCAAACACAAAGTGCTCATCACACAAATGTTTACCCTGGGCGGGAATCGAACCCGCAACACGCTGCGCAGCAGTCGATCGCTCAGCCACTGCGCCAACCGTGTCGTCAAATCAATGATAGACCATTCTGACACTATTGTAATAGCAGACTTGAGGCCCAGGTGTCAACCTACCCTATTCTTCTAATAATGTTAACAATTTTTGAACGTCTAGAGGTGTTTAAATGTGAGCTGTACAATTATTTTTAATACTATTTATTTATTTGTTGAACTGTATGTACATTATGTAAAAAAATACTGTACAAAGGTGGACTTAATGCCTTGGGCATTTTCTACCAGTCTACCTTAGGGCGATGCTGAGACAAAATATGGTAGGTGCAAAGATACTTAAAAATTATATACTTATTTTTGTTATATTGGTACCTTCGTTTTATTTCTAGTTTTTACAAAAATGTTATGAGGTTTTACTATCAGGAATTTCGACTTCGTTCACGTGGAAGCCGGTTATCACGGATGCAGATGAAGTTGCAGATTAAAACGTAGCTTATATCCTTTCTTGGGGTCCAAGCACAGCTTGTACCAAATTTCATGAAAATCGGTTAAATAGTTTTGTCGTAAAAGGGTAACAAAAACAAAGAGAACTAACTTTCACTTTTAGTAGATAGAGCGTGCTGAACACTGAAAGGGAAGTCAAAAAAGCAAATACAAATTCAAAAGCGAATACCTACAATCTCGTGGTTGTATTCGCTTTTGAATTTGTTTTTGTATGTTTATTTGTTTTTTTTAACGTTGCGGCGTTTCGTACTATACTGACTCGTGTCAGAACAGCGTAAAACGCGTTGTAGGTATTCGCTTTTGAATTTGTATTTGCTTTTTTGGCTTCACTCTCAGTGTTCCGCGCGGTCTATCTGCATTTTGTTTCATAATCTGAGGTATGGACAAACAAATGTCAGAATTAGATTGATTATTTCATACAAAACTAAACGACTTTATAATTAACATACAACTAACATTACATTACAATAATAAAACGAACAAAAAATATGCAAAATATAAATAAAAAAGCAGGCGCTTTGCGAGTTTTATGATTTTTTGTCTTGTTGCTATGTTTTTTTTATACTATGAGCCTATTAGTTTTTTCTCATAAAAATTTGGTCCTTTGATACGCGGTCAATGTCTGTTCATAATTCGTTTGATTAACTTCTAGCAATTTTAATATCACCACAAAAAACACTTGAATTAGTATATTCCATAAATATATTTTTTTCAAAATCATTTTTGTTCTAATTTGAATATCACAGAATGTATTTATCCAAACTAAATACCTACATACTTTAATATTATAAAGGCAAAAGTAACTTGGTCTGTTACGCTTTCACGACGAAACGGCTGAACCGATTTTGATGAAATTTGGTATGAAAATAGCTTGAACCTTGAGGAAGGACATAGGCTACTTTTTGATCCACCACGACTTCGTCTGCATCCGCGATATTCACGCGGACGAAGTCGCGGGCAAAGGTTAGTTTGTCTTTTATCCCTATTTGTAATAGCATTAGAAAAAAGAGGCTCATAGAAGCAGGAATGCAAAACATTTTATTACAAAGATAAGTTAAAACAATTTTAATTAAACTTATTTTAACATAATTTTGATAAATAGATCTAAGATAGTATATGGACGTATAATAATATAAACCGAATAAAAGTCTTTTAAAGATTAGGTAACATTTTAAATTTGGTAGAATTACAGTGAAACGAATAACGTTCCAGGTGTTGTTCATCCCTGCTTCTGTTAGGTTTTTAGCATTGACACTGTAATTTTAAATTGGAATTAAATATACAACTAAATGAAAGCCACATAATTATACAAGATAAATTATTAGAATAGTTACAAATACGCGCCACAGCTACTGTAAAAATAGATTATAATAAATTCGGTGTCTATCGTAACTTTAACATGTTTATTGTACTTTTGTTACAAAGTGTGCATTATAAAGAACCTTTTTTAACTTCTGTCTAATGCTATTGTAAATGGAGTAGTATACATAGGTTTAAATCAAAATTAAAAAGCGGCTCATTATCATCATGTCAACCCTTAGACGCCTACTGCTGGGCATAGGTCTCCCCTAAGCAGGGGTTCGGTAATCGCCATGCTTGGCCGATGCCTGCTGTCCATCCTATAGTCAATATCCCTCTGCCGCCTTCTACGACACCCACGGGTAGAAATGGGGTGTTACTATTCGCGCCGGCATCATACAGCGCCACAAATACCTAAAAGTTGATATTTTGGTGATTTTATTTTGTTTAGACAATTATGTATTACCTATCTGTTATTTTAAATTCAGTCATTTATAACATCATTTCTATATCTTTTTTATAGTAATGTTGAACTCACACATTTCAATTCAGTAATCAAAAAAATACGTGATATTATTTAACTTAAATTATTTACCATAAATTAACTATTGACATGTCATGTGATCCTTCTAAAACGCCAAATACCGCAAATAATAACGACGCCATTTTGAATTCACACTTTAAATGCGAAACTAAATTTGTTGGTTTGTTACACTTGTACGGTGTAACTACTGAAACGATTTTGATGATTTTGACGTGATAACGTCTTATAAATCGATGAACACCGGCTGCACGCACGAAAAAGTGTCACGTTTCGCTTGAACCTGAGCGTGCAAGCGAGAGCGCTGTACAAGCGATATAGAGGCACGATCGGCCCAAGCAATAAGCTCCGCTCACCTCGACGAATGCCATTATTTGCTTATGTTATAGTATATGTTAGTCATTATGTTTCTTTATGACGTTATCACGTAAAACTATCACATTAAGCTTGAAACCTAAGCTGTGTGGTGTCGTCGGCCGAGAATAGCACTACCCCATATACCCGTGGGTGTCGTAGAAGTCCACAGGGATATTGACCAGAGGATGGGCAGCAGCGTCCTTCTGAGTACAGTAACACCTACTGCGATCGCCAACATGCATATGCCAAGCATGGCGACCTATGCCCAGCAGTGGGCGTCTAAAAGTTGACATGGAAGCTTGAAACCCAAGAAAGGACATAAAGCTACTTTTTAATCCACTTAAAAAAAGAAGGAGGTCCTCAATTCGACACGTACATTTTTTATATTTGACCACGCATAACTTTTGCAGTGTACTCCGATTTTGATGATTATTTTTTGAATAGATAGTGTATTCCTCAAAGTTAGCTCCATATAATTTCAAGAAAATATTCCATCTCTAAGATTGTGTAAAAACTTTATTAATAATTAGCCTCCCGACCCGGCTCCGCATGGGCCTATAGCCTTCCTCGATATACATGGACTATCCAACACAAAAATATTTTTTCAATTCGAACAGTAGATCCTGAGATTAGCGCGTTCAACCAAACAAACAAACAAACTCTCCAGCTTTATAATATTAGTATAGAAAAGAGTGCTTGTACAGTTTTTTGCTCTTTCTTCTCCATAACGACCTACCTACGTTTTGAAACGAGCAAATAGCTTCATCTTTCTGACTAACTGACCGAATCCTTGACAATTCAATAGTGCCTGTAAATGGTTTAATTGAAATAAATGCTTTGGCTTTAACTTTGATTTATTTCAGTTACCGTTTCTTAATCAATTTAGGTGAAGTACTAAAAAGTTAAAAAAAAACTTGCGACTTCTTCTATATCTGCGATAACAGACATTCACGCGAAGTCACGGGTAAAAGCTGTCTCTGCTATAAAATAGGTGAAATCACCTTAAAGTGGCTCATTTAGAAACGTGTTGAACGGTTAAGTAGTTAATTAAGATAGTTTAAAACGTGTTTTAAGGTTCTGGGTTATTTGCTACCGTTTTAAGTTTAACATACCTAATCCTAACTACTTTTATTATAAACGCGAATGTTTGTGTGGATGGATGGATGTTTCATACTCTTTCAAGGTTGAACGACGGAACGGAATTGGCTGAAATTTGGCACATTGGCTAACTTAGTCCCATTTATTATTTTTAGGGCCTCCAGCCAGTGCAAAATAACTTACAAACTAAGTGATTACACGCTAAGGGCACCCCCTGTGTGGTAAGAGCCTCGGCTTAGGGCGTCGCTGTGAGAGGACAGCAAAGGGACAGGCTGGATCGGATTTCCATTATTTAGGGACGAATTTAAAGCCACAGGCTCAGCGGCGCGGGCTGGCACGAGCAAAGGACTGGGAGGGGACGTAGAGGTCGTCTGCCTGAAAGTTATTTCTCCAATAACGTCTGTCGGTCCAGCTAAACAAAAAACTATTGTATGAAAATGAAACGTGAACCGTATTACATATTTTTTATAATTTGACCTAGGTCATAGGTAATTGTCTGTCATAAGTTTTTGCTACATGGTGTAACTGGTCTTTAAATTACTAACTACCACAGAAACAGTTATTAAAAGATTAGAGTAACGGGTAATCGCTTACTTTTTGTACTTGTAATTATGGTTTAATAATAAATCAAGTCACCTTGAGGTCAAAGTTTTTCTTTAGAAGTCTAGACGATTGATACAGTAAATTAGTCCTAGATTTGCCAAACTGGTTCAACTATACAATAATAAAACAATGTTTTATAACGGTTATAAATTGTATAACTTACATAATAAAATGCTTGTTTACATTATCTTGCTTGTGTGTTTTATAGAATATTCCGTCGATGTGGAAATTCACGGTAATTATAATCATGTTGGTGCCTTGTCCTGACTCATGCTGTTGTAAAGGCTAGAGAAAGATTTTATAAGTAAAATAAGTAGGTATATAAGAAGTGATAAATTCTGCAGGGTTTAAGCCAAATTTCTCTCTTCTTGCCAAGTTAATTTCTCTCTTCTTGCCAAGTTACTTTCACATTTATAATATTACTAGCTAAACTGGCAAACGTTGTATAACCAATAAAAAAATATATAGTTAACGACCTATTTTCAGACCTAACTATGCTCCGTTCACAATAAGATTAGACATATACTCAAACCTTTTTTACAGTCCGTTCAATTGATTTTGACTTATATTGCGTTGGTGGCATGACAAATGGCAGCTGCAGTAAACAGTTGTTATTGTAATCACTTTTTTGCCTCTAATGTCATCCTTAAGCCTACGGAATAGAAGTGAAAATCGGTTGAAGGGACTGTAAAAAGGTTATTATGTCTAATCTTATTGTAAATGGAGTATAACGTACAATAGAAAACATAAAAATCAATTAAGCCATTTTGGAGGAGTTCGATAACAAAGACACGAGATTTTTATATACAAGAGAAGATTAGTATGGGATGGATATGATGGATATGGATAATCTCATTAATTCGATTATAAAAAAAAATACTGGCAAAAAGCTACTTTATTGACAAGCCATAGGATATTTTTTATGATACACTTGACGTCCACAGAGACGGAATCGCGGGCAGTAGCAAAGTACTATACAAACTTACACCTTTGATGGTTTACAAGAAGGTTCATGGCCACCCAAAAATGTAAATAACCACTTAAAAAATAAAAATGGGCCTTTCTACCTTTTTATAACATTTCGCAATACAAGGTTAACCAATCAAAATGGGTTACGGCCATCAAGCAATTAATTTCTCGAAGATTCGGTGAAATTGGTCAAAATAATGTGATGAATAAAAATTTATTAACTCATTTACATTTAACTAAGTGGGTACCCTGGCTTTTATTGTCAATTATAATTTACTTACTTAAATATTTCTGGAAAGGCAAGATAATAAGAAAATAAAAAGAAAGATAGAAATGAAAAACCATTTATTCACGAGAGAGTGACGCACATTACAAAATATTTTGTTCAACAAGACCTAAAACTAAAACAAGTGGATACATATTGCCAACTCCTTTGTTCAGAAACAAAAATTAGACAATTGGCATCTCATACTGCCAGACAGCTGAAGAAAAGAACGGCGACAGATTAGAACTAAGTTAGAGATGTCAAATTTATTAGTTTTTTCCTGAACTTCGCCGTGTTTTTAAAATCAATACGTTCTGAAATGACAACTTTACTTGTATGATCATTTTAGATCAAGTTATATTGACAGCTCTGATTATTATTTGCCTCTTTCTTGTTTTATCCGCTCTTATTTAATATTTGCGTCTTTCTTGTTTTATTGGTAAGAAAAATATATAAATAGCTTAGTTCATGCACAATAAAATTGGCGCCATTGTCGATATCTCTAATATATAAAATTCTCGTGTCACAGTTTTCGTTCCCGTACTCCTCCGAAACGGCTTGACCGATTCTGATGAATTTTTTTGTGCATATTGGGTCCCGTAGATCGGGACAGGACAACGTCTGTCGGGTCAGCTAGTATTCTATAAAAATTAACTTCGGTAAATTTTTGTGAAGTCAACTTGGGGTGAGTTGTCATTCCACCTGACTCCATGGATTCACAGCTCACCTGTAACTCACTTTATCTAAAGTCGCCGTGGGAGATTGTTACTTTGACGACATGGTTGGCGCAGTGGCTGAACTAACGACTGCTGCGTAGCGTGTTGCGGGTTCAATTCCCGCCCAGGGTAAATATTTGTGTGATGAGCACTTGTGTTTGCCTTGGGTGTTGTTTATCTATATATGTAGGTATGTATTTAAAAATGAATTTGTGTATATATCAGCTGTGTGACACCCATAGTGCAGGGTCTCCCTAGTTTGGGGTCAGATGGCCATGTGTGAAATGTCTCCACATTACTATTCTTATTATATTATTACTCTAGATTTTTATTTTCAACATGTCAACCTGCAGTCTCCCCCAAGAGGGGGGCCTCTTAGGGGAGACTGCAGGTTGACAAGCCGTAATTCCATGCTTAGCTGATGTATGTTGGCTATAGCAGTAGGTGTTATGGTACTCAGAAGGACGCTGCTGCTCATCCTCTGGTCAATATTTCTCTGTCGCCTTCTACGACACCCACGGGTAGAAATGGGGTGGTGTTATTAGCGGCACGGATTTTTATTTTAGATCTGACATATATGTCATAATGACGTATGTTACATAATTTCATGTATTTATTAAATCATGTTATACTCATCTGTTCTACTGCTGATGAAATTGTTTAATTTCACGGTCATGTACAGAGGCCAGCACTGCACATCAAGCTACAACAATCCGTCAAATTTCTTTGATAGATTTTCAACTTTATTACAAAATTGTAAGGTTCATATTCATTTGGGAAAAGACAGTTTGGTATGACTTGATGTGCTGGCGTCTGTACTAAGTATTCTGATTTGAGCCTTAGTGTCATTGACATTCTAGTCAAATTATGTGTCAGCACTTCTGTTGGTGAAAACTTGACGAGAATCTCTTCAGGACTTTTAGAGATTAGCGTTACCAAACATACCTTCATATGCGTAGCGGCTCTATATGATCTAACATGTATTGTGACTCGAACTACTGTGACTGTGAATTCGAATTAGACATTTTCAGGGTTTAAAACAGTATCCGCTTTGACTGTTGAAGTTAGCTCTGGACTCGTTTTGGGCTTGCTGAGTCCAAAGCTTTGACGACTAGTAGGTTCATTACCAAGCTGAGCTCAGATTATGAGTGTCATATTGTAAGTGAATTTCGGGTTTAAAGCTGTTTGTACCCTAGGACCAAAAAGAAAAATGCAAATAAAATTTTTGGTCTTTGGATCCGAATGGTACAATCCTTGGTTTGTTTATTTATCGAGAACGTCAGCCATTGCAGTTCAAAAACCAATACTTCAGTATTGACATATACAGGGTGCCCGGTAATTAATGGATAACCTTGAAATGGCTTATAGTAGAACTTATGGCCATTCAGAAAAAAATAGGAAAAGAAAATTTACGAAAAAAAAAAATCGTTTCTAGTCGTAGTGCAATAAAGTAATTTTTAAGTAGTTACCGGGCACCCTGTATAAACCAGCCACCAGCAACCAGCTTCTTAACATTAATTATTAGGTAGTAAATCTTTTAACATGTCTGGGATTTCCAATCTCATAAGCTTTTATTATGATTTTAATCCAATTTAAATTAATAACAGGTGATATGACGTAGGTTGGAATAATTAATTTATTTATGACGTTATAAGACTAAGATTTTACTTAGGTAGGTTATTGATATATCCTCACACACTATGACTGCCTAACGTTTTCTCAACTATATTGGGGTCGGCTTCCAGTTTAACCGTATGCAGCTGAATACCAGTGTTTTACTTGGAGCGACTGCCTATCGGACCTCCACAACCCCGTTACTGGGTATCACGATACCCCTCTTGGTAAGACTTAATTGCCAGACTTTCTGGCTTCTGACTACCTATAACGATTGCCAAAGATATACAAATGACAGCCTGCTTAAGGCCTACGCAGACCGGGACGGCAAGGCAAGGGATTTTTTTGCTAATGGACATTCAAACGTATCGATATGGAAATACGACATAAATTGCTATGATTTAAAATTATGCCGTGGCATCCCTTTCGATGCCACGGTATCATTTTAAAGCATAGCAATTTATTGACAACAAATTTAAAAACAAAATAACAACAAACGAGGCTTGTTTGGAACTTTGAATGTTCGTTACTCTTTCCTGTTTAAACGGCTGAATGGTTATTTGCAGTTTGACTCACTTAAAGATACTGATCTACATTACACACCTAATATTACTTATAACTTTTATTCAATTTTGTGCTCCCGAAGGATAATTTAGGACATTTTGTTACTTTTTTTTCTATTAATAGGCATACGTTTGACCACTATCTGACCTGATGGGAAGCGATGATACGGTCTAAGATGGAGCACGCTTGCCTAGAAGTAACCTATTCACTTTTGACTTAAAGACTCCCAGGTTGTAGCTTTCAGGAAACACAGACTCAAGCAGGGAATTCCACTCCTTAGCAGTACGCACAATTAATGTGTTCCCAAAATGTTTTGTGCGTGTGGGTGTGATGTCCCCTTGTACCGGTGGCGCATCGCGGTATGTCTTGTGATCCGATGATGGAACGGGCTCGGCTTAATTTAATTTTGTCGTTCGATTACGCAGATAAAGTCTCGAACAGAAGGTAGTTTAACGTAAATGTTTCAGTTACAAGATAAAAATATTTCGCATCTTTAAAATGGGACAAGCCCGCCACACTATTCCCTAACCACTGTAACTCCTGTAAGCCAGAATCAACAGTGGCGACCACCAGAAAAGCGCCAGAGCAATGAAGCTCGACGAGTCCCAGAGAAACGATTCAACTGTCTTGGATCCCCCAACGAAATTAATCAGAAAAGAACAGCGGAGGAGTAAGAAAAACATATTTTCCACTTCCCTCCAAATCCAGCAGGAGACAGAACAGAACTAGGCCAATAGGCACAAAGGGACGTTTACAACTGGGAGAAACCCAGTTGCTAAGCACCACGGATTATAATTGACATAATTAATGGGTCCTAAAAAGTGAGCTGTTACATTAAATTTGATTCCAATCGCCTCGCATCTTATACCCAAAGTGATAATGAAGTTTTTTACTTAACCCTCATCTGCCTAGCCTTTTCCCAGCTATATTGGGGTCGGCATCCAGTCTACCCGGATGAAGTTGAACACCATGTTTTACATAGAGCGACTCCGTCTAATTTCTACAACCCAGTTACTGAGTATCACGATACTCTGTGGTAAGACTGGTTGTCAGACTATCTGGCTTCTGACTACCTATAACGACTGCCAAAGACGACACGGTTGGCGCAGTGGCTGAGTGATCGACTGCTGCGCAGCGTGTTGCGGGTTCGATTCCCGCCCAGGGTAAACATTTGTGTGATGAGCACTTGTGTTTCCCTTGTGTCTGGGTGTTGTTTATCTATATATGTAAGTATTTACAAAAAAAAATATGTATTTGTGTATGTATATCAGCTGTCTGACACCCATAGTACAGGGTCTCCCTAGTTTGGGGTCAGATGGCCGTGTGTGAAAATGTCCCCACATATTATTATTATTATTATTAAGATCTACGACTGACAGATGGGACTAATGGTTTTACTTGCTTCCGAGGCACAGAGTGGTAGGTTTTTAAATTAACCATGGAACATTTTTGTTGTTCAACAATTTTTTATTTCACTTAAAAACTTAAGTTACTGAGGTTTTAATTATTATAATGATGGTAATAATAGCACATTGCTATGCGAATTTCTGATTATTAATTTGTATAAAATCCGGTTAAACAGCCCTACGTTATTAGGGTAAACAACTTTTAAAAACGGATTAAGAATAGTGTTTTTATGTCGCTAATTAGCAAGTTAATTAATAAGAATTGATGTGGTTGTATTGTACATACCTGTTCATATGAGATTTGTAACTATATAATCTTATTTTGATGAAAAAGTATTATTTAAAGACAATGATTTACAAACTGAGGGAAACTTGATCCGCTTCTGAAAAAAGCTTTAATGAGTATTATCCAGAGACTGTTACAAACAAATGTTAATTATTTAATTTTGTAATTATCTCAGCATAATTTAGTCCATGCTGTGCTTTTCCGCTTAAAGGACATGTTTCTTAATTGGGCCCAGTCTTCAAAAAAGACAGAAAAATCCGTAGAATCCGGGAAAAATACAGATAGTTCATTTCAATGTATACTGTTGTGGTATTAATTGATATCTAACAATCATTTTTATGGATTTTTAACACTCATATTTAGCTACTCTATAAACCATAGATCGATCATTGATTATAGAAATAGAACTGTCAGCTGTCAGTGTTACAACAGTGTCACTTTCGTCCGTATATTGTGTGCTTTCGTCTCATTTTGTTTCTAGTTTTTGGAGTTCTTTTTAACAACCTTCCATTAGTTTCCATTCAACACCGTTTCTTTCCCATCTGTTTAGCTGGTTATCCACAAATCGACGTACAAAATCAGAATTATAAATGTCAAACGTCATTAATTAATCAAAATGAAAGCTTACCGCCATGACTGTTTTTTTGTTGTGTGTTGCAATTTCCAGTGCAATTTCTTGTGTTTCACCTGCTCAAAAATCCATTTTAAAGTAATTGGATAGTCGAGAACTATTTAAAATGTGTTTCCCTATTTGTAAGTATGGTGTACAAGGACTGGGCCCAGGCTCCATACATTTTGAAACAACTCCTTTAAGTTTTCAATGTAAACATTATAAAGTAACAGAGTATATTCATTGTTGAAAACGCTAATAATAAATAAATAAAGAATTTTACTCGTATTTTTTGTAAGTTTAGAATGATAAGACAACAATCAGACATTTCATAAAAATAATGCGCATTTTCGTATTTCTAACCTGTTCATAGAATTACGTAGGTCAACTTGGGCATAATCCCCAATTACTGGTTTTGGTCATGACAGTAGTCTAGAAAAAATATATGAATTTGTTGTTTGTTAAATGACTATCACGATTGATCTTAAAAATATGTATTGACGCACGATGGTCGATCTATCAAATACATGATTACTTTTTTTGAAAATTATATTATTGGATAATTACATAATATTGACTCGTGTACTGACATTCCAAGAGTCGCTTAACCGACGTATTTTTATCTGGGTAGAGATGTTTATATAATAATGTATATTTTACAGGATAAATATCACATCGAATCTAACCTCATTTCGTTATATTTTTACAGTCTAGGTGTGTGTAAATACTAATAATGAACTAATTTCCATATTACGGGCATTCAATTAGAAGTTTATTTAGTAAATCATACAAAAATAATTCGAAAATTCCCACACCCAACACGGCGTCATGACCATGTTTTGCATTTCGAGATTTTCGTTTTCAACAAACTTTGAACCAATTACATTTTTAGATATTCGTAATGCTTGAATCTTGAGGATTTTTTTATGATACACAAATACAATGAGTTATTAATAAAATTGTACTTACATCGTAAATCCAGACCACGCCACAGTTTGGAAAAAAATCACAATGACATTTAGCATCACGTTCCAAATTTTTTTTGTCGATGACTTTTAGCCTCGGAAACATTATGGGACTAGCCCACAGACGCGGAATGAAATACAGCGCCACCCCACATATCTTTTGGAAGCGTTCGTGGAGTTGCCGCTTTATAAAAGTGATTTAGGGCCAAAAAGTCGACTCAGCTGTTCAAGCAGCTGGTACATACGGTCGGGAGAGCGTGTTTATATGCGCGGACGTATCAGCGGTTATTGTTCATTTAAATACAGGTTGAAATTGAACTCATTAGCAAATTTTTAAGAAGTGACTCAGACCACGAACCTGAACAACTTTCATTATGGAGCCAACAACAAAGAAACAGCTGTTCCATACATTTTGGCCGAGTACCTATTGCACTTCCGTATGGAACAGCTGTATTTTTTCGGGCTGTTTAAGTTGGCTCCATAATTAAAGTGGTTCAAGTTTGAATTTGCTCATGAATTTAATTTCATCCTGTAAATATCAATTTCATGCACAAAGGTACAAAGGCGGATTTAATGCCTTAGGCATTCTCTACCAGTCAACCAAGGGTGGTGAAGAGATAACATGTCATGGCAGGTGCATAACAAAACAAAATAATTAAAAATTTAAAAAGATATAAATATGTAACCCAAACATAATATTATTATCTAGTATATCATAATATACCTGTGATCACAGTGACGTTGTTAAATATACGTAAGCCGCTGCTGCCCGACTTCCGGATTTTCCCTTAGTCTATGACACTCTCGGGATGAAATTAATGGGTGCTATTCTAGTCCGGACACCAAAAATGCAATAATAGTTTGTACAGACTGTTAATTTGGTAGTAGTGTAGGTAATTAAATCGATACATTATACATTGAAAAATTAATAAAACTGACTGACCGTTAACCCTAATACTATTATGTTATATTTCCATACTTACTAATATTATAAATGCGAAAGTAACTCTGTCTGTTACGTTTTCACGATGAAAAGGCTGAACCGATTTTGATGAAATTTGGTATGAATATAGCTTGAACCCTAGGGAAGGACATAGGCTACTTTTTAAACCGCGACTTCGTCTGCATCCGCGATAACCGACATTTACGCGGACGAAGTCGCGGGCAAAAACTAGTTATATAATATATAAGATATCATTGTATACAGTTACACAATAAATAATTCGTATTCTTATTCATTTTTACTAGGTATGGTATTGGAAAAAAAAATTGTTTCACAGTTTTTCCAGTGATTGTTATTAACATCGCTTAAAATCTCATCAAAAACAATCTAGCAGTTTCGTATTTGCATAAAAAGTCAATCAAAAGGATTCGCAGCATTTTTTATACAACTAATATGTAATGTAGATAACAATTTAAACTTTTTGCATAAGTAGTTATGATTATGTAACTTGGTCATTATTTTATTTAAAGCTTGCAATTAACTTTAAGGCCTATTCAACAAAAAAGCTGGACAAGTGTGAGTTGGTTTCGCTTAAATGGAGTTCCGTACTTTAGTTAGACAAAAGACAAAATCAGACTGATTGCTAATTAAAACTATACTTTATATATTTAAATACAATTATTATTTAGTGTACTTAATAGATTACTCTGGCTCACACACTATTCGTTGTTTGTTGGAATAAGAGTGGTCGTCTACTGTATTATTCATTGTAAATATGTGAACACTATGTGTCTGTACATCATTTAGCTGTCATTTTTTAACTTGTAATACTTTGTGCATACTATAATATATGATTTTTATACAAGGTACATCGTATTCACGTAACATAATAATATTATAATTCTAGTAAATGCAAATTGTATACATTATATTTTTTTAAAAGAGTCTGTATGGAGTTTCTTGCCCATTCTTCTCCATACGAAACTACCATTTGGAATGGGCAACTAGATTCAAATTTTACAATATGACGTTCAAAAGTGCCTTTAATGGTCTAATTGAAATAAATGATTTGACTTTGACATTTTTTTTTTACTTTGAGTTACTATAGATATGAACATGATAGTCAGACATTCAAACAGACTTAACACGGTATATAGTTAATTTTGACAAGGAAATTTGAAGGGTTTTAAATATAAATTGCTGAACCATAAAATGCAAAGATTCCACGATATTTAATTCGCTAATTATATGGAAGCTAACTAGCAGTCATCTTAATTATTTTAATGTTAACTATTAATATTGTATGAACCCGGATTTGATAATTTAAAATCTTTCTCATTGTCAGATTAAAATATTATCTATATTAATCTTTCAACAATAGATAGAGCGATTCAAGATAAAACATGATAAAAGTCATGTGCAATATGTAGCATCTTACTGTTTATTTATTGCTGATAACTACACATTAGTCTTAGTGACTGTAGAACTTGCGATTTCCGTTTAAATCTAAAAACAATAATGACATTGATTATAGGTTAAATTGTATTTTAGGTAAAATGAGTTTGTATTTTGTGGGTAGGTATTTCGTAATCCGCAAGTTCTAAAGAAAAACAATTTAGTATAGAAAGGTTCTATATTCATTACAATTATTTGTATTAATTTACTTTTTCTGTACATGTGTTACTTTTTCTGTACATGGGTGGGGCAAGTTCTGGCATTGTCATTTGACAGTTAGGTAAGGCTTGATGTGCTGGCGTCTCGTACATGTTTTTTTTTTACAAATTCAACTTTACTGGGTTTATTTATCAAAAGAACGCGTACGAAGGGCTGATGAAGTTCGCACCATTACATACGTCATTAAAATACTTCGCGCCAAACAAAACGTAAAATTGATTTCAATTTAATTAACCATGATTCTGTTTTTGCTAAAGACGAAAAAGTGTTGTTGTTATTCAAGATAATTATATTTTTTTATTCATAGGTGAATAATTATATTAATTTAGTCATAGTTCGTTAAAGAGGAATTGGTCCTTGTTACAGTTGTTACAGTTCCTTGCGATCCATAGCTTTTTTTAGTCGAGAGTAATAATACCAGTTCAGGTTAGATAATTATTTATTGCATTCATGTTGTTAAAAGATGTTACATAATAACCCTCCTTCTGGCGCAGTCGGGTAACTATGTGCAGCAACATATTCAGCCAATTGCATGTATTATTACATTATTAAATAAAATTATTACAATGAATCAGTTCTAGATATGTAGTAACGTACCTTTGTGCCTATTGGCCTAGTTCTGTTCTGTCTCCTGCTTGATTTGGAGGGAAGTGGAAAATATGTTTATCTTACTCCTCCGCTGTTCTTTTCTGATTAATTTCGTTGCGGGATCCAAGACAGTTGAATCGTTTCTCTGGGACTCGTCGAGCTTCATTGCTCTGGCGCTTTTCTGGTGGTCGCCACTGTTGATTCTGGCTTACAGGAGTTACAGTGGTTAGGGAATAGGGTGGCGGGCTTGTCCCATTAAAAAAAAAATGTAGTAGCGTAGCATATTTGATATCGAGAGGTATTAAAAGATTGCAGTTTGGCTCGTTTTAAAAAAAAACTACTTTAATTATTTTACAATAATTTAATAAACAATTTTGTTTTTGGTCCTGCGATCCGCAGTAGTTGTGTGACATAATTCAAGTTATTAACTTACCAAATCAAGATGAAATAAGAGCGCGACAAAGTTTTGTCATTATTGACGCATACCTACTCACGTCTCTTTCCAACGTGAGATAGTGTTACGATAATACTTTATAGTCCGCCATGCCGAAGTAGCCTTTAGGTTACTTTCTGGGTTATCATCAGAAGTCTTTGAACTTCCTTTGCAAAAACTGTTATCAATTAAATAAATATCAATCATTTAAATACATAAACAAAAGCGTCCTTCCTGTCATGCAGCATTTAATGAATGTATTTATTAAAATCTGAATGAGTGAATAAATTATTTAATTTTTATCAAACTCATAAATATTTATAATTATAAATATCAATTGCCGCATGTATGAAATATCATTAAGTACTTGGAAACGGCTTGATCGATTTGTTTTTTTGCCTGTCAGGACATGGTTTTATGAAATCAAAAGCACATAAGGGTTCCGTATAGGGTTACCAGATCCAATAATAAGTTTTCCTGGCAAAATCCCTGCCACAGCAATAAATTTCCTGACATTTCGGCAAAAAGTATATTTTTTCAAAAACTCGCGGGTGAGGCTGATTGAAAGTGTGACAACTACAATCACGAGTTTGTAGGTATTCGTTATTGAGTTTGTATTTGCTTTTGTGGCTTCACCCGCAGTGTTCCGCACGGTCTATCTGCCTTTTGTTTGATAATCTGAGTGAAGTTACTGCATTTCGTTCTTTGATTATTAGTAGTTCATAATTTTGATTTTATTATAACATAATTTCTTATTTTTTCTCTTTTTTTTAAATTCCTGTCAATTTCCAATTTTCCCTGTTTCCCTGACAGACAGCTAAAATCCCGGACATGTCAGGAAAATTCCTGTCATCTGGTAACCCTAGTTCCGTACGGCCTTACAATATTACGATAAAGCAAAAAACGCAAAAAATACCCAGCTGTATGGGGACCTCGTTTAGATTTTAAATTTTTTTATTGTTTTTTTTTTTTCAATCAATCAATCAATTCTTTTTTTTAGCTACCATAATAATACATAATCTGTGAAAATTTCAAGTATCTACCTATTAGGTTTAGGTTCAAAGATATTTATTATCAAAAAAAAGGTTTTTACAAAAAAGACAACCGCCTTCAAAAAGTGATAAATAACTTAAGCACAGAACACACATTGACTTTAGTTTCGAAATTCAGTGGCTTTGTTCTGTTTGTTGTTTTGTATTGCCACCGACTTCCGAAACTAAAGTCAATGTGTGTTCTGTGCTAAAGTTATTTATCACTTTTTGAAGGCGGTTGTCTTTTTTGTAAAAAGCTTTTTATTTTCCGCTTTTTAGTACCTCCTTCTCATCCAAATCTATTAAGAAGAGATTGAAAGTTAACTACTACAAAGATTGATGAAACTAAAACGTCGTCTATCTAAAATTTTTGGGTATTTGTTGATTTTTCAAAAAGTGCTGAATCAATTTCGATAAAATTTATATGGTACCACCCTTGAAGCATACCCTATCCATAAAAAAAAGAATTTTCAAAATCGGTTTACGTTTGCCGGAGAAATCGCGTAACAAATCGCGCACATACTTAATGCAAATTTAAGACTTATACGGTTTTCTCATGGATGCCATTGTCAGAACTGGACCAAAATGGGACCACACGGAAAGCACTAGCTTCCAAATAAAAAAAGAATCATCAAAATCGGTTCACCCAGTCCCGAGAAATCAAGTAACAAACATAAAAAAAAAAAAAAAATACAGACGAATTGATAACCTCCTCCTTTTTTGAAGTCGGTTGAAAAGACACAAAGTCACTTACATGAGAACAGGGGACCAGCTTATGCTAATATTACTGATAAGTTCGTCACTGCATTAAACATTCTGTTCATGATACACCTATTCAATGCATTCACTTCTTGGGAAGGGTATTATCTTCTGTTGAATATTTAGCTAACTGAGTCATGAATGCATTGAGTGAGTGTACACTTTTTATGCAAGCAGGTATTTTGTTGTACAACTGTGCTCCTTCAAATGTCAATTGTTTTTTGCCAGTATTACATTTCAAACTAACAACTGCTTGGCAACTGGGCCTCCTCCAGTAGTAAACGTCCCTTTGCTCCTATTGGCCTAGTTCTATTCTGTCTCCTGCTTGATTTGGAGGGAAATGGAAAATATGTTTCCTCTTCTGTTCTTTTCTGATGAACTTTGTTATGGGATCCAAGACAGTTGTAATATTTCTCCGGAACTCGTCGAGTTTCACTGTTGATTCTGACTTTCATAAGTTGTCGTGGTCTGGGAAAAGAGTGGCAGGCTTGAATGAATGAATGATATATTTATTTGCAAGAATATAGCCTAGCCTATTGCCTAGCCTTTGACCTATTTAAAAAAAACCCGGACAAGTGCGAGTCGGACTCGCTCACCGAGGGTTCCGTACATATTTGTAGGTACATATCCATACTTCTTACTAATCCATACCTACTTTAATCTATTGAATATTATAAATGCGTTTTTTGCGACATAAACGGCCGTATCTTTTTTTACGTTAACATAGATGGTTGATTTTTTTACAGCATCAAAGGACTGTAGACTTGAGTATATGGTTTTAATTTTAACTCGATACCTCCACGCGTTCCCGAGATAAAGGATCTTGACAGACAGACAAACAGATGGACAACAAAGTGATCTTATAAGGGTTCCGTTTTTTCCTTTTGAGGTACGGAACCCTAAAAAAGGTTTAAAAGATATGGCGCTGTGATAGACGGACAGACAGATGAACGGTGCCTTACACAAAAACAGTTCGTGACGTCACAACTACACATTGTCTGTTCCAAGTCAATAACCCAACTGTTTATATTCTGGACTTAAAGTATTGACTACAAATGCATTTTCACGATTATAAGATAATAAAGTCTTGTTCTTGACCTGGTGATAACAATATCTTCAGTGTTATAGACACATGCAACCGTTCTTGTATATGTATTTTCATTGTTCCTTGTGTACTTTACTTATCACTAGTTTTTGCCTCGACCATTATTTTCATCCAAGTAAACTATCGATACCTACTAAAAAAAAGCGGACAATTGCGAGTCGGACTCGCCCACCGAGGGTTCCGTACATATTTGTAGGTACTATCGCGGACTTTTCCGCCTGCTCAGTTAAAAAAAAAATCCCTTGGCGCCTGCGAAGTCAACGGGGCGGGGTAGAGAGCGCTTCCATCTTTTGAGTGCAAGCAAAAATGAACTTAGTGGTGGTCAGGCGGGTGTGTCTACGATAGTACATATCCATACTTCTATACTAATCCATACCTACTGCACATACTTTAATCTACTCAATATTTATTATAAATTCGTTTTTTGCGACATAAACAACCAAATCTTGTTTTCACGTTAACATAGAGGGTTGATTTTTTTACAGCATCAAGGGACCGTAGACTTGAGTATATGGTTTTAATTTCAACTCGTTACCTCCACGCGTTCCCGAGATAAAGGGTTTCGACAGACAGACAGACGGACAACAAAGTGATCCTATAAGGGTTCCATTTTTTCCTTTTGAAGTATGAACCGTGATAGTTGAAAATCACAGATAATGTATTTCTGTTGCCGCAATAACAACAATACTGTAGTCACTGAAAACACCTAGACACCACAAAAACAAATTACTCTACTTCCCTATTCAAAAACGGAAATACTCACAAACGTATTGCACAAAAAAAACGCAGATTCAAAAATGGTGTGCCGCGAAGGTGAACAGCGTAAATTGATTATTATGATACCTGAATAGAAAATATGAGATGCAGAAATACTATTCCACATAACATGTGATACATAACTTCTTTTTTACTGTTTCGCTTTGAAATGAAATGAAATTAGGTATAATACCAGAGTAACGTCCAATTAGATTATACTATAAAAACTATATACTAATAAATAATAATTACAATTACTTAGGATATACTTTGTATGGAAGTTGTGTGCGTATTTATTCAGCTTTCAGCGTCTTTTCTAAGCTGAACGAAAACTGATGTTTTTTGTGGAAAACGCTGAATAAAAAAAAATTTATAACATTGCTGTATGACAATTTGGGTCTTGTTCCTAACTGACTTTAGTTCCTCCTTCCTAAGTTTTTACAAAATCCTGGTTTTATTATGCTTTTTCCTTCTATACAATAAAGTTGAAGAGCAATACAAAAAAGAAAATAACGATTTAAGCCATGGCAGTTAAGAGATGACTAACCTCAACTAACAACGCATGTTCACGAACATGACGTGTAGGTGTGTAGGTAACATACATTTTTATAAACTAGTCATAACTGGTCCTTCTGTCTACTGGTCCATCTGTCCGAAACTATTTTAACTTCCTAAAAGTTTATTTATCGCAGAATTTTCTCGACGCGATTTTTTTGCTGTCGAAATTAAACTAGTCGGTTCTATATTTAGAATAATTGATCTGAGTTTATTTTTTTTTTTTTAAACTGGGTAGGCTCTTGGAATCCATTAGGTATTTGATTATAGTTAATCTATTTATTAATTGGGCAGGTTAAGTCAGTAGGTACATACAAAGTGTCGTTAATATGTATTATTCTATTTTTGACCAATAAATTTTTTAGTAAATAATTTCAAGTTTTTACGTGTTGTTGCCCGCTGGTTGGCCTTCAACCGTGTGATTTTCGCAAATTTATTTATACTTTATGTACAAAGGCACACAGGCGGACATATATATTAGGCTTCTCTACCCATTGAAAAGTTGGATCTGAGTTTGTACGTTGACACTTAGCTGGATTGGCGTAGGTCGCAGTGTGAGCTAAAAAGTCACTGGGACGTTGCGGTCGCTTTATCGATAGAAAAATATTCTCCCATCACACTTATAGGCAGTACAGGTTCAGTCCCTTATCTTTCCCATATTTGATTATGGTGATGTGTGCTACTACGACCTGAATGCAGATCTCCTCAATAAACTTGACCGACTTCTTAATAACTGCATACGATTCATATTTAATTTTCGTAAGTATGATCATGTGTCTGATCTGACAACATCGGACGCTCTTCAAATGGCTACCCATCAGACAGTGCAGAGCGTTAAGGGCTTTGACAACCTTGTTTTCTCTTCTGGACAAGCGGCCAGTTCTCCTTCTTATCTGACATATCATTTTCAATATTTATGCACTGCGCACAGCAAGAATCTTCGTTCCTCTAACAATCATCTTCTACGATGTCCACCTTTGTGAAAAGTTGAAAGGGAATCCTTGGTTTTGGTATGAGCATGTGAAGAGAAGACATGAAACACATGTGACCAAAAGGGTTATAAATATTTATGTGAATGGATGGGGAGAGAGAGGAAGGCCAAAGAAAATATGGATTGTGTTAAGAACGATATGTATGAAAAAATACCAATCGAATTTAGAACATCCTGCTTTTTGAAGTCGGTTATATGACGGTTGGCAAGACGAAACCGAAGAAAAAAACATGTGCCAACCTCAAGTAACATGGGATAAGCGGCTGTCAGTGTCACTGACAGCCACCGTTTCGTTTTGAAATACTTAACGAGCTTTTCGCTCAACTATTCATTTTTAACATTATATTTTTATTGCTGGGTTATTAAAATGTTGTAAATGCCTGAAGATATTCCTTAGGGACCCAAGAGTATAATAAGGATTACAATTTCAACTTCTCTATACATTTTTATTTTTTGTACAAATCGTGCCACGATCCTTTCTGCCATATCTTATGCTTTTATGCTTTCTGCTTTCTGACGACACGGTTGGCGCAGTGGCTGAGCGATCGACTGCTGCGCAGCGTGTTGCGGGTTCGATTCACGCCCAGGGTAAACATTTGTGTGATGAGCACTTGTGTTTGGCTTATGTCTGGGTGTTGTTTATATGTATGTATTTACAAAAAAAAATGTATTTGTGTATGTATATCAGCTGTCTGACACCCATAGTACAGGGTCTCCCTAGTTTGGGGTCAGATGGCCGTGTGTGAAAATGTCCCCACATATTATTATTATTATTAAATTAATATAACGAAGGAATTAATAGACTATTAATTCCTTCGTTATATTAATATGGCAGAAAGGATCGTGGCACGATTTAAAAGTCTATCAATACCTTAAACTCTGCCAAACCAATTAGTTTGGCAGAGTTTTTTGTAATATTACAGTACTAAGAAACATCTAGGTTAAAAACATTCATAATCGCCTGTTTTTTGGCACCGTTAAAATTGAGTATTGTGTTTTTTAGGCGCCGGATAATACCCAAATATAGAATCAAAACAAAAATTAAAATCTATTTTCGATTCACCGCGCTTAATAGGATGAGTTGCGGTTCTAATTTAATCCGTTTATTAAAGTTTTTAGTTAGGTATTCGGTATTTTTCCAATGTATAAGGAAATCGCAAATCCGCCTATTTGACGACACGGTTGGCGCAGTGGCTGCTGAGCGATCGACTGCTGCGCAGCGTGTTGCGGGTTCGATTCCCGCCCAGGGTAAACATTTGTGTGATGAGCACTTGTGTTTGCCTTGTGTCTGGGTATTGTTTATATATATATGTATGTATTTACAAAAAAAAAATGTATTTGTGTATGTATATCAGCTGTCTGTCACCCATAGTACAGGGTCTCCCTAGTTTGGGGTCAGATGGCCGTGTGTGAAAATGTCCCCACATATTATTATTCTATTATTATTCTGTATTAGAAGAAGAAGAAGAATTTTCTATTAGAAGAGGCTTTTGTTCTGTTGTGGGACAGTAATATACTGAAATATCGTTCTGATTTTTTATAAGGGTTTAAGAGAACTTTAAAAAATTGCGAAACAGCTTTAAACAATTTGACAGTCGTTATGGATCAAGAAGACAGAAAGTCTGACAACCAGTCTTACCAAGGGGTATTGTGTTACTCAGTTACTGGGTTGTGGAGGTCCGATAGGCAGTCTCCATGTAAAACACTGGTATACAGTTGCATCCGGTTACACTGGAAGCAACTGAAGTGGAAGTGGGTCGGCCACGTCTGCAGACGGACAGACGGTAGATGGAGCAGACACGCTTTAGAGTGGAGACCGCGTTTGGGCAAGCGGAGTGTGGGACGCCCTGCGGCACGATGGACCGACGATTTGAAGATGGTGGCTGACAGCGGATGGATGCGGGCTGCCCAAGACAAAGAGATCGCCAACCAATCCGTGGTTGGCGATCTCTGGGGAGGCCTACGTTCAGCAGTGGACGGCAATAGGCTGATATGATGATGATGATGTGATGAGACTGGAAGCCGACCCCAAAATAGTTGGGAATTATATTTTATTTCTTTTTAAACTTTGCTCTACATTAGGAATTTCGCCTTTTTTCATATAAACTCACATACACAAACAGCCAGAACCTACAACTCTCCAAACAACTATCTACTATAATAGGTCATACAATTATTTGTTACGTGCGGCAGTCGAACCCGCGACACGCACCACAGCATCTGATCACACAGTCACTGCGCCAATCGTGCCGATAAACCGCCGTGTCTGATTGATTAATGAGCATGGAATAATTTTCAAAGAAGTCATTGACCAGTGGAATTGTACTAAGTGAATATGCTAGTCACTTGGTTTTTACACTACTGCCGAAAATAAGGAGGGTAATGTTTTTACTTACCTTTTTATAACGATCATAACGAATCTATTTTTGGATCTTTCATTCAGTCAATAACACATTTTTTCTGATTAGTAATTATTAGACAAGAAAATAAGGCTTCAATATAAATGTTTTAGTAGGCTACTCAAAATTAAATTGGGTAATGTTTTTATTTGCCTTTTTGTAACGATCATAACGAATCTATTTTTGGATCTTTCATTCAGTCAATAACACATTTTTTCTGATAAGTAATTTTTACAAGGAAATAAGGCTTCAATATAATAATGTTTTAGTAGGCTACTCAAAATTAAATTGAGTTTGGTTGTGTTCAATATTCTCCCAATTCGTAAGACGAAGTTATTATTTTTATACAATGTACAATATTTACACGAAAAAATAAAAAAGGAAAACCTATAACTATTAAACTAAAAAAAAAACTAAGACATCAAAAAATTCCCCCACATCGTCGTCAACTGGGAATGTGCCCAAGAGACTGGCGGCATTGCCACGTTGGATGGCAATGCTTAACCTCTGTCCGAGGTAAAAAGTTAAGTAATAGTTTTACTTAAGGGACAGTGGAAGTTTGCCCTTTATGAGTTCTTTCATGCCCTAACAGCTCTTCAAGGCATTTTCAGTACATCTGGCCAATTCCTTGTTTATCTTGCCTGCTTTTGGACCAAGATTGAGATACTCATCGACGCCTACCTACCCACCATGGGTGTCGTAGAAGGCGACAGAGTGATATTGACCAGAGGATGGGCAGCAGCGTCTTTCTGAGTACCATAACACCTACTGCGATTCAAGCTTGGCGATTACGGCTGAACCTCCCGTTGGGGGAGGTCAGCAGTAGGCATCTAAAGGTTGACATGATGACAATGTATCCTCTATACCTTTCCACCCATAATTGTGATCCTGTGTCATCAACTTTGGTCTTTGACATTTTCATCCCAAGTCCGACCTTTAGGCTTGCCGTGCTATGATCGTCTAGCATGTATGTCAACTTTGGATGTTTCATCATCATTATCATAAGCCTATTGCCGTCTACTGCTACCAGTGGCGTGCCTTCCATTAAAGCCACAAAGCCGCAGCTCGCATCCATCCACCTTCTTCAAATCGTCAGCTCACCTTCGATGTTTAATGCAGATTTATTTTATATAAATTTAAATACGTAAACAAAAGAACACATATTGTTTGTATTCAAACAGTTTGTAAATATTGCACATATTTATTAACATTGAATAAACTTTTTCAAGTATAATTCAAATGATCAAAATCTAAGCACAAAGTTTTGAATAAACTATTATTAATGGCTTGATACGCGACGATAGGAAGAGACCAGATGGGATGACCATTATGCCCTGCAGGTGCCGATAACTTCAAACGGCGCAAATATAATAGCTATCTTGGAAGCTATTTGCGGTGGAAACGCTGGGACCATGACGTCCCAGTGGTCATCTTGTTTTTCGGGATATCGCCAAGCAGCTGATCGACTCTTCATGTGACCCAAGGTGTCGACGAGTTGTTTAATGCCCTATGAGATTCCCCTCTTTCTTTGTTTTTTTTAGTTATACTGACTAATTTTTTGGCTTGCGTTTGGCCGCAACTCACCTGATCTTAAGTGATGATGTGGCCTAAGGTGTAGCATGCTTGCCTAGGATAAACCGGTTCACTCGTGCCTTGAAGATACCCAGATTATATGTACCGCGGAATAGAGAGGCGGGCAATAAATGTGAAAGCAAAGCGCTTGGTTCGAGACCGTGGAACTTAAACCGTATATCGGTGACGCTTCGCCGTATCCCTCCTATTCCTCGTCCAGTGATAGAATGGGGATGGGGGAATTAAGTTGTGCAATTCCAAAGCACACTCTCTGAAATGTACTCGATAAAAGACCGATAGGCTGGCAACGGCGCGGCGGTGTTCAAGGCTTTGGAGCTTAGCCTTAACCACCTCCAAAAATAGTATTTATGATCACCAACATGTTACTAAAGTATTGTAGAAATGTATGAGTTTGACTGTAAAAAGCGATTTGGTTCTGGCACACGTAAAATAAATTAAAAATTATTATTATTTTTGGATAATAATGTAACACATTTGACATAAGTACCTAATTATTTGAATTACTAATATATTGTAGATTGGCATGTTTTGGCACACTAAGCTTAATTATAGTGCTCAAAGTTTTTACTAAGAACATGTCAATTAAAATTAAAATTACTTGGTAAAAAGTGACCTTTGCTTTTTGTTTTGTACCGTTAACTGTTTAATTTTAACTGTAGGTAGTACGGTTGTTGGTAAACTATTTTTTGTTGTATTTATAAATTCCGGTAGCTTTTTTCAAGACGTACAGTTAACCAATTAGATCTATTTTTGAATCCAGATTTTAGATGGTTAAAAACCTGTCTTATCTCATCGTCTACTAAGGTTAGTGTTGATTATATATCAGCCTATTGTCGTTCACTGCTGATCGTAGACCTCCCTCAGAGATCGCCAACCAACCCGGTCTTGGGCAACCCGCATTTATTCGCTGCTACCTTCTTCAAATCGTCGGTCCATCGATCGTGCCGCAGGGTGTCCCACACTACGCGGTCTCCAAGTGTGTCCAACTATTGTTCTAATGAACAAATTTTAATCTCTGTGGTAAATTTCAATGGAGATTAGTCAAGTCAGCAGAAGATGTTATAGTGCATAATTGTTTGTGCAAAGTTGCAGTTGCAGTTGCACTGACTCTGGCCGCCTAGGCCTGTAGACAAAATCCCTTTTCTGTAACCGAAAACGCCAACGGAAAAGTCAAATTGTATAGAGTTGACGTTTGTTTACCAGATGTCACGTGATGCAAATATGTCAACTGCATACAATTTTTTTTTCCATCGGTGTTAACTCTAACAGAAAAGGGATTTTGTCTACAGGTCTAGACCATCCTTATCATTACATAGTTAATAGCACCTATACAACAAAGTCGCTGAATGTCTGTAAGTAAGTATACGCGCATAACTTCCGAATGACTGGACCAAATTGGATAATTATTTTTTGTTGTGTTCGGTATTGCCAAGACAAGGTTTGTATGAGGTACTAGCTGGTCCATACTAATATTATAAATGCGAAAGTCTGTCTGTTGACGTTCACGATTAAACGGCTGAACTGATTTTGTTGGTATGAAAATAGCTTGAAGCTTTCCTAGGGGGAGGGACATAGGCTACTTTTTAATCCGCGACCTCGTCTGCATCCGCGATAACCGACATTCACACGGACGAAGTCGCGGGCAAAAGCTTTATAGTAGGATATACATTATTTCGCTTACATTGTGAGTGAATTCTTAAGGTATAAAACTTTGATCAAAACCGCTCTAAATCTGCCAAGCCGTGTAATAATGAAATTCCGCTAATTTTGCGAGCAACCTTGGTATTAGCACCCGATTTAAATATTACCTTCCTGATCAATTTAATTCATCGGATGCTAATAAGCAGTATGATGATTAATGTCTAATTAAATTGCTTGCCTTGAAGAAGAAACTTGGTTACATTTTAATAATAAGCATGAGACTTTGTAATACTAACAAGGATGTTGCTAAATTCACAGTTATTTTGCTTGCTTAAAAGTTGTACATAGTAATACCTATTATCATGCTACCTACTTATTTACTTACATGTGTACCTATTTTATATATTTAATACTAAAGCACTTGGCCCGTGTAAAGGACAATGCCAGAAACTCTGTAGAACTTTGCCCCACTCAATAAAAGTCATGTGCAATATGTAGCATCTTACTGTTTATTTATTGCTGATAACTGAACATTAGTCTTAGTGACTGTAGAACTTGCGGTTTCCGTTTAAATCTAAAAACAATAATGACTTTGATCATAGGTTAAATTATATTTTAGGTAAAATTTGTTTGCATTTTGTGGGTAGGTATTTTGTAATCCGCAAGTTCTAAGGAAAAACAATTTACTATAGAAGGTTCTATAGTCATTACAATTATTTTCATTCATTTACTTTTCTGTACACTTAATTATTATCGGTTGTTTTTTTTTCTGGACCTTTTAAAAATTTTCGAGCAATATCCGGACCCTACTTAAAACTACTTGCCGACCCCTGGCCTAGGGCATACATTTGTGTGATGAGTACATGTGTTTGCTTGTGTCTGGCTTTTGTTTTCTATATACATATCTATTTAAATATTTGTGTATGTATATCACCTGTCTGACACCCATAGTACTGGGTCATCTAGTTTGTCTGCCTAGTTTGCCTCATTATATATTATTACTGACCCGACAGACCTTGACCTGTCAATTGATCAATTTTCTTACCGTTTAAACCTTCCCTGGATTTCCACAAATATTTCAAGACCAAAATTAGCCAAATGTGTCCGCAGCTGTTCTCGGTTTTAGCGAGACTAACGAACAACGATTCAATTTTATTATATTGAAGATTATTACTGTGCCGGTCGGTTAAAAAACCAAAACAAAAGCAGTTCATTGACCCTGATTTATAACATTCCAAGTTACAGTACGGTTAAAAAACCGTCTAATTTTAACCACAAGGTGGAAGATTAACAAAAGATTTAATCTCGTCATCATGACAAAGCATTTACCTACATATTTACTATTGAAATCATCGATATTGATTGATCATACAACTATTATAAACGCAAAACTTTGTATGAATGATTGTTCCATACAATAGAAAAAACAAATGGAAGTGCCCAGGCCAGTATGTTATGTCGTTACTTGCGGATCCCTAAATTCCTGAGACAATGACTAACAGCGCGGTGCGCTCTGCGCCTTGAGATTCGCTGCCGAAAATTTTGTAACAACAGTGAATAATATTAATTTTGTATATCGGTGAATCACTCTTGTTTCTTACATCGAACATTTGTCACCCATCTTAGTTTTTAGCAACCTAATTGTAAATACCTTTAAGTAAGTTGTATCGGTTTCTTTTGCACCCTCGACGGCACCCGAACGTAATTATTATGTAATTAATACGTAAAATAATAACAACCCTTGGCAGTTATAACTCTTAATTTTGTATGAACAATAAATTCAACAATGACGAAAAGCTCATTTGTTGATCAAAGAAAATAAAGACTTATTACAACTGTCGAAGGTTGGTATTATCCCACATATTCTTTCGTGTAATTGTGACAAGCGCGGTTTAGCTGCGTGGGCACTTTTTTTTCTATTCCGTGCTTTTTACTCTTTTACGCTAAAATGTTTCAACGGATCTAGTTAAAGGAAAATGTTCAGTTTGTTACGGTGCACTGGTCTGACGTGGACATTAACTTAAATAAGAAATGAATTCTGATTTTATTAATTTGTACCTTAGAGCAACTAAATAACATGATGTGGTTGCAGCAAGTTGCAAAAATGAGCCATAACTATCATGCGAAATATTGTGATCTTTTGTGAAATTGAAAGTTGTCGTTTAGAACGGGTTCGAGGTATAAAATGGCAGAAGGGTCAACAATACTTTCCTGCAACGAGGTTTGCATTAATAATTGTTTACAAATTAAGTATATCTATTCGGATTTTTTTTTTAATGACCATCTTGTCCACTCTAGGCCGAAATTAGCAATTCCCTTTGCATACTTTTATATACCTATTGATCTAGCTGAACACAGGATAATTTTCATCCGGGGAGGAGTCCAACAACTCAATCCCCCCCCCCCCTGACCTGTCACGAATTGTGGAAGTAACTCCAGTTCCCGCGACCCCCAACGTAGACATATAGAAGCAACAAGAATAATGTAAGCAGTATTTTGTAAAAACCTGATTTTAAAAGAGTGTCCGTGGAGTTTCTTGCTCGTTCTTCTCCATAGAGACCTACCTACGTTTTGGAACGAGCAACTAGCTTCAACTTTCTGAATAACTGACCGACTCCTCGACAATTCAAAAGTGCCTGTAAATGGTTTAATTGAAATAAATGCTTTGACTTTGACTTTGTAGGTGTGAGATGGAACACCGGGGTGGTTTTAGTCAGTAGGAGTCTGCCCCAGGGCGGAGGACATCCATGGGAATTTTCCACCCCGGAAAAAAAACATAATTTTCATTCACTTTTTATGGTCCCCTGAAATGATTCTGGACTAGTCCATGCAGACGAAGTCGCAGGAATAAGCTTGTCGTGTATAATGCGATCCGTACAGTATATACAATCGAAATATAATTGTCTACAGTAATGGGCGTTATAAGTGTTACAGATTAACCTCATTCCAATATTCTCTAGTCATCTTACGTCTATTTAGGTACTTATAGAAATATAACAATCTGGTCCTACTGTATTTTGATCAAATACTGGTCCTCTGGGTCCAAAGGACCAGGTTCTTTAGACTCATAGGACCATTTTTTTTAAAGGCTTTAAATGACTTGTCATTTAAAATACTTAAAATTTACTATGCAAGGACATGGAAATTAGCAAAAATACAAGTTTTAGTTTTAATCAAATACTGGTTTTGATTAAAACTAACACGAAACACGAGTATTTCTAGAACAAATTATAAAACTTGCTTAATCATTTATTTACGTCAACAAACATTAATGAGATCATCTATAGTTTCAAACTGTAATCAAAAGGATTAAAGTCCATTTTTCTAGAAGCTAGACTTGATTTTATTTAAATGTCTGCCATATTTACACTAAATTATAAATGTGAAAGTAACATTAAGTTCGTTGCCTCATCATCATCATCATTTCAGCCGAAAGACGTCCACTGCTGGACATAGGCCTCCCCAAGGGGGGGTTTTGCCATAATCGCCGCGCTTGGCAGGCGGGTTGGCGATCGCAGTATGGTTGTCACAAAGGCACAGAGAACGCTGCTGCCCATTCTCTGGTGAGTGCCTTAGTCGCTTCTTACGACACCCACAGGAAGATATGGGATGGTGCTTTTATTCGTTGCCTCATCACGGTAAAATCACTGAATCGATTGTATAATGAAATTTGGCAATATCTTAGCTTAGGCTCTAGATTTTTTTTCCCTATATCCCAGACTGCTATAACGGTGTAATTAGCTTTTGCCCGCGAATTCAGTTTAAGTCCTTCCCCAGGATTCTCATTCATTTGGATTTCATTCATTAGAATCTCATCTCAGATCTTCATACCAAATTTCATCAAAGTCAATTTATTTCAATTAAACCATTTAGAGGCACTTTTGAATTGTCAAAGAGTCAGTTAATAGTCAGAAAGTTTAAGCTAGTTGCTCGTTCCAAACCGTAGGTAGGTGTCTATGGAGAAGAACGAGCAAGAAACTCCACGGATACTCATATAAGTCAAGTTTTTACAAAATATTGATTACATTATTCATGTTGCTTCTATTTGTGAATACAATGCATTTAAAAAAAAAGTAAAAGAAAATTCAAAATCGGTATATAGCCGGTCTGTCGTGAAAACGTCACAGACAGAGTTACTCTTGCATTCATAATATTAGTATGGAAGTATGAATTAACTAATTATCCACCATGAAATAAGGAGGCACTTAGGTAACTGTAAGATAATGGACGCGTAGGAAGTCGTCAGCAAAAGCTAGTATTTTATATGTCGGATAGTCAGGATTTAATCCGTTAGATTCAGTCATCATCAGTAGCGTGCCTAGGGGTCAAAATTAGGGCAAGCCCGACTGATTTAAGAATAATAACACGATAAAAAATTAATATCTATTTAGACGTATTATATTTTTGAGCTTATTTTGTTTTTCCTTTTTAATTTTCTCGCATTATTGATTGCAAGCCAGGCTTTTCGGTTTTAATGGAAAGCACGCCACTGGTTTTCATGTGGGCAGAAGTTGGGCTTCGTGCAATGCAAACACACTGGGTATAGGGTACAATACACGGCGTTTATTAAAACCACAATTTAACACTTACTCAATTTAAAATAAACTCAGACTCAAATTAAAATAGACATAGTAACACTTAAACACAACGAATTGAGTACAGTTTCGGGACGTCTTAGCTCCGATGCGATCAGACACTGGATTCTGAATGTCTTCCTCGCTGTGGGCTGAAAACATCACGACTCTGTAGAAGCGCGCCGAAAGTAGTGGTAGGTAATAAAAATAATAATAAATTAAGTATCTTGACTTGACTCGCGAGGTTGTCGACATGTGGGATGTGAATACAGCAGTCATTGTGCCGATAGTCGTTACGGCCAATGGACTCATTTCCAAGAGCCTCGACCAACACCTAAGGAGGCTCTCGTTAGGCAGCTGGATCAAGGGGTTGATACAGAAAGCGGTACTCCTGGACACGGCGCGTATAGTCAGGAGATTCCTCTCTCAGGAGCCCTGACCACCGGTAGCTTGGACCCTGTTCCCGATACCGGTGGGCTACTATTTTTTATATTTTTAAATGTTTTTATTTTTTTTTTGTTACAAATATTTAAAAATATAATTAAATATGTAAATTAATGAATAAATGAGAATAATAATAATATGTGGGGACATTTTCACACACGGCCATCTGACCCCAAACTAGGGAGACCCTGTACTATGGGTGTCAGACAGCTGATATACATACACAAATACATTTTTTTTTGTAAATACATACATATATAGATAAACAACACCCAGACACAAGGCAAACACAAATGCTCATCACACAAATGTTTACCCTGAGCGGGAATCGAACCCGCAACACGCTGCGCAGCAGTCGATCGCTCAGCCACTGCGCCAACCGTGTCGTCACGTGATCTCGATAATGGCGGGCTTGCGATTCGTTCCACGTTCGTATTATTGACCGGATACGACATATAAATAACTAGCACTTTGCCCGCGACTTCGCCCGCTGGAATTTTCACAAGAATCCCTAATTGTTTGATGATGCAATATAGCCTTTAGCACTCGGGAATAACGTAGCATTCTACTGGTGACAGAATTTTTGAATTCGGATGAGTAGTTTCCGAAATTACCTCCTGCATACAAACCACCTCTAATATCTATTAATATCTTATATATAAAATTCTCGTGTCACAATGTTCGTTCCCGTACTCCTCCGAAACGGCTTGACCGATTTGATGAAATTTTGTGTGCATATTGGGTAGGTCTGAGAATAGGACAACATCTATTTTTCATCCCCCTAAATGTTAAGGGTTAGGGTAGGTGTAGGGTAGGTGTAGGGTAGGTGCAGGGTAGGTGTAGGGTAGGTGTAGGGTAGGTGTAGGGTAGGTGTAGGGTAGGTGTAGGGTAGGTGTAGGTAAATAGGCAGGTAAGTAGGTAGATCGGGACAGGACAACGTCTGTCGGGTCAGCTAGTAATATCTATTAATATAGATATATTGATTGTTAATGGTTAACAAAATACCTTTAGAATAAAAAATGCATAGATCCGACTTTGGTAGTTCAACACGGAATATAAAACTAGTTATTGATTAATATTCTCATAACTATTTAAACGATTACATAATATGTTAGGAGTATTCTATTTTAAGTCTGACCTAAGTTTATTTCCGTTAAGTTTCTAGATAGATTTTTTACAGTTAATAATTGTAATTACATATTTATTTTTAGATTCAAAAATAGGTTTTTAGACAGGCAGTGATTAATGTGTGGTTAAAAATAGATTGTCATTTTTTTCGGCGAAGAAACTACTGATGATATGGCAGTTAATTAGTTTTTAGGTATTGCTTAGATTAAAATTATACAAAAAAAACTAATTATTATTAATTTAATTTCCTAGCCTATTAGTGCCCCAATGCAGAACAAAGGCCTCTTCTGATAAAGAGAAGACTTTTTAGGTATTACTTAGACTAAGATTATTCATAAAAAAAACTAATTATTATTAATTAGTTTAATTTCGTAGCCTTTTAGTGCCCCAATGCAGAACAAAGACCTCTTCTGATACAGAGAAGAGTTTTTAAGTATTACTTACACTAAAATTATACAAAAAAAACTAATTATTATTAATTAGTTTAATTCCCTAGCCTATTACTGCCCCAATGCAGAATATAGGCCACTTCTGATACAGAGAAGAGTTTTTAGGTATTACTTGGACTTAAATTATACAAAAAAAAAAACTAATTGTTAAGTATTAATTAGTTTAATTTCCTAGCCTATTAGTGCCCCAATGCAGAACAAAGGTCTCTTCTGATACAGAGAAGAGTTTTTAGGTATTAGTTAGACTAAGATTATACATAAAAAAACTAATTATTATTAATTAGTCTAATTTCCTAGCCTATTAGTGCCCAATGCAGAACAAAGGCCTCTTCTGATACAGAGAAGACTTTTTAGGTATTACTTAGACTAAGATTATACAAAAAAAAACTAATTATTATTAATTAGTTTAATTTCCTAGCCTATTACTGCCCCAATGCAGAACAAAGGTCTCTTCTGATACAGAGAAGAGTTTTAGGTATTACTTAGACTAAGATTATACAAAAAAATCTAATTATTATTAATTAGTTTAATTTCCTAGCCTATTACTGACCCACTGCAGAGTGAAGGCCTCTTCTCATACAGAGAAGGCACGAGCATTGATCACCACGTACGCTCAAGGCGGATTGGCGATTTCAGACTTATAATAAAAGCCACGTTTCCTCACGATGTTTTCCTTCACCAATGTCAGTGATGTCCACGATAAACGTAGAAAATACTGACATCATCATTACCATCATCATATCAGCCTATTGCTGTCCACTGCTGAACGTAGGCCTCCCCCAGAGATCGCCAACCAACCCGGTCTTGAGCAAGCCGCATCAATCCGTTGCCAACCACCTGCTTTAAAGCGCTAACAAGCGACTTTTGCAGATTTTAATGTGACAATCACGTCAAAATGTGTTGTGTAAATGATTTTTTTAATGATTTGAAATAAATATGTTGAACTAGAACATTCTCTTAGTCATTTAGTATGTGCAATATTTTTGATTAAGTTCATATTTTTTTTTTTTTTTTTTCATTTATGATGTACTCGTAATTAAACGGTTACTCATAACAATTACAATCTAGACCTTAAGGCTAATAAGTAATTTAAATTTAACTTAATTTGCTAAAAATCTTACATGGTTAAGAATGTGTCCATTGGCACTTTTCTTATTGTCTCTATTATGATGGAAAGACACTATGTTCTTGTGTTCTTCAAGAGTAGCACTCACTCATCACTGCACTATGTAACACTTACTTCACTAAACTAACTCAAAGGGCTCAGTTCTCTTGAGTCTTCTTACTATGTCCGTGGTGTCAAGGAGCTGAATAGCCTCGACATTCACATGTTGAAGAAGCCTTCGTTCATGTGCTTCTGCGTGTTTTTTTATGACTACAGTAACTAGGTCCACTCCTAGATCTCGGTGGATGTCATCATTTCTAACGTACCAAGGAGCATTTACTATACTCCGAAGTACTTTATTTTGGAATCTTTGAACGATTTCAACGTTAGTTGGTTTTGTACAGCCCCAAAGTTGAATGCCGTATGTCCATACAGGCATGAGTACTTGCTTGTATAAAAGCACTTTGTTGTACACTGACAAAGTAGAATGTCTGCCAAGTTCATATAAAATGGTTTAATTATATCGTGAAGTTGTGTCTGAAGCGGACAAAACATTGATAATCACACAAAATATATCAGGAATATTTAAATGAAACTATTAGTATCTTACAGACAATTGTATTATCTATCTTTTAGTATACGCGTTTTTTTAAGATAAAGAATACTATCTTTTATTTAATTTTTTCGACTAAACTTTGAGAGTTTTTCGACTAAACTTTGAGAGTTTTGGACGCAGCGCATACGATTCTCTAGTCGCCCAAGGTCGCCGGTGTGTATCGTCGCCTTAAATCATCGGTCCATCGTGCCGCAGGGAGTCCTACACTATGGCACCACTGGGTTTTCACGATATACATAAAACTATTTATAAATGAAAATACCATATATGTATATTTGCAACGTATTATATTAATAAAGATAATAAACTTACCATAACAAAGACATTGGATGCGATTTATAGATTTGTTCAAGGAAACGCAAAACGCTTCCTAAATCCTTTTGGAAACTAGTTTAATAGAATGCGTAGGCGTAAATAGTCGATATTTCAACACAGACATCCTATAATACTGTTAGATTATAATATAAAACTTGCTTTTGCCCGCGACTTCCTCCGCGGGGATGTCGGTTATCGCGGATGCAGATAAGTTCCAGTCTTCCAGATTAAAAAGTAGCCTATGGCCTTCCCCGGGGTTCAAGCTATATTCATTCCAAATTTCATGAAAATCGGTTTACCTGTTTCGTCGTGAAAATGTAGCATACAGAGTTACTACTTTCCTATTTATAATAATTATTAAGTATGGATTTTATAGACGTAACGTTTTTATGTTTGGATAAGGGGGGTACCTCCGAAACTGCTTATCCGATTTCAGTATTCTTTCACTGGTAGTAAGCTTTTTTTGAAGAGTTATTATGCGGCTTCTGTCCCATTCTTCTTCTTCTCTATTCGAGACTACCTTTTGAAAGGCGCAACTAGATTGAATTATTTTTGTTCCGGTAATTTATTTCATTCAAAAATGCATTTTATTAATGGTCGTATTTAAATTGATCTTTGACTTATAAAGTGTAAAGTTGAAAGCGCTGAAATTTGATTTATTAAAAACAACAACAATAAATAAAATTTAGAAGAACGTCATAATTTTTATTTATATTAGGTTTTGCCCGCAACTTTGCCCGCGTAAATTTTTATTACTTGGCCCCCAGTAGTTCTGGAGATTATCGCGTTCAAACAAACAAACTGTTTTCAGCTTTATAACCTAGTCTAATCTTCTAATATACTTTTATAAAAATCTTGTGTGTTTACTATCGAACTCCTTTAAAAGGGCTTGACCGGTTTTTATGTTTTTTTTGTGTATGTTTGGTAGATCTGAGAATAGGTCGTAGGCCATTTTTTTTTATTGATTTGACAAAGCAACATTTACCGTGTCAGCTAGTATTACCATAATATGTAGATTTGTATCAGCATGTTCCAGCTACAATAGATGATATTAAAATTAATAATCTATGATGCAATACTTTATTGCTATCCGGACTATTTCAATTAATAATACTTTGTTTTAAATGTCAAGATGTAACATTTTAATTAACATAATGATATTTTTATAGAATTTTAGTACGCATATTTGTATGGAAATACTTAATACAGTCGATCAAGCTATTTTGTGCTTACTCAATACCTAAAAACCTCTTGTACCTTTACTTAGTGTTTGTGCTAACTGCCAGACTGTTGAATTCACTGCCCACCTCTCTGTTCCCTGATACATATAATCTGGGTATCTTCAAGGCACGAGTGAACCGGTTCATCCTAGGCAAGCGTGTTCCACCTTAGGCCACATCATTACTTAAGATCGTCTTAAGTAAATTGCGGTCAAACACAAGCCTAGTAGAATATTTTTTTAAAACCTAGTAAGATTTGCCAACCCGGGGATCAAATACAGATCACATTACTAAAAAAAATAACGTTGACGATGTCTCGAAAACTAGTAGTATATAAAAGCATAAGGTCACTCACTAACAAAATACGAGATCTCGAAAATAACTTTACCTATGAAGCTGAAAGGCAAGTAGGTAGGTCGTTTATAGGTTGAAGACGTCAGCTCAGAACGGTTTTGACTTTGATTTCCACGCGAACGAAGGCGCGGGCAAAACCTATTTAAGTTTAAGTATATATATTAACGTTACATTGATAAATAGGGTATTACACCCATTTTTGAAAAGTGTCTCAATGAAATTCTGTAGTGCTAATATGCCACCAAAAAAACACAAAGTTTTTATTCAATCGATAAGTGCCGTAAGGCATAAAAATTTTAAATTTTCTTATTTCGCGCGTAGTTTGACGAAAACGCCTCTTACTGGACGCCATATTGCTCAGCGTAAATGACGTCAGTTCGTTTTGTATCAAATGAGCTCATATTAAATATGATAATTGTATATCATTTAAAAATTATTAAAAGCATATTTTGTAGTAGGTGTAATAATAAAAAAAATACGTGGGTTACGAAAATAATAAAAGTACGGAGCCTATATTACGCCAATCGGTTGACTGACAGTTGACAATTTTTTGTTTACACAGCTTTATGGCGTAATAACATGGCCGCTACTATTTCACGGTGTTTCAAAACAGATTAAAAATACTGAAAACTTTGAATTGAATTTAAAAATTTGTTTTGTTATTTTATGAACTAAAACTTACATTTTCCGACTGCTTTGTGCCTAAACTGTCTCAATAACATATTTATAGATTTTTTCTCGTATAGAGTAAAATACCCTATTCGCAGTTTAATCCTAATAAGGTACTGCCTAATTTTATAAAATAAATGCGGACGAATTTACATAACGAATGACCTAATTTTATTCTTAATAATTTGTGTAAACAATTACACATACAAGTATAATTAAATGTTTTGTAAACAATCGTGATCGACCTAATTTTGATTGAGTCGTGATTGATACGCTTATCCAACTTTGGATAAATGGGGTTATGGGTAAGTCATGTCTGTTTGTTTTGTTTAGATTTTCTAAGAAATCTATTTATGGAATGTTAAAAGACACATCACTTAGTGAGCTAGGCAAAACAAATAACATTGATGGAACATTACGCTTAAATGTCCAAAATAAATGGTAAGCAGTCGTTAAGCTATATTTTATATCATCACTACATATTATCATTACTTACATAGTATAAAACAAGGTCGCTTCCGGCGTCTGTACACTGAGATTACGCGCAACGGATTTTAATGCGTTTTCATCTCAAAATAATAATATTATTTTCATCCCACCATCTCGGAAAGAGTATTTTTAATCTTCAATATCTGAGTGGAAAAGCCGTTTTTATTCTCTAGAGGATAAAGTAAATTTATCTTCAATATCTGAGTGGAAAAGCCGTTTTTATTCTCTAGAGGATAAAGTAAATTGAATTTAGAACATCGTGTGCACTAAGTTTGTGAATTAAAAAAAAACATTAAACCTATTTACTGCTACCTCTATGGTGCCGAATATATCATACAAGTTTTTTTTAATTTGTTAAAAACTCAGACTTTGTAAACGTTTTTTTTTTGCATTTAGTCATTTCCTCGCTGAGGTGGAATGAAAAGTTACGTGTTGCACTCGAGTGCAAAGATTTTTCACCTCGTGCTCTTTTGATTCCCTCGCTAACGCTCAGGATTCTAATTTTGAATCACTCGCTGCGCTCGTGATTCAATTTTAGAATCCTTCGCTTGCTCGGTCATCAAAATTGAACACGCGGTTAAAAAGCAACTTTGCACTCTTGTATAACAAATAACTATTACAATTCCAAGAAAAAGGCAGGGAGCTCAAAGGGCATCAAAAAACTCATCCACATCGCTGTCAACGGGACACGTGCCTAACAGGCTGGCAGCATTGCCAAGTTGTATGGCAATGCTTATTCTTTGACCGAAGAATAGACCAGACCTCCAGGGGGCCAAGTCTGCTATTTTTATAATTTCGTCATTCCAACACGATCCCATTGTCATTTTGCTAAAAGTTCGTAATCTGCTAAATTCATAATGGTCGATCATTGGTCGGTCGAATTAAAAGCAATGACTGCACAATGACGTTCTAATGGTAGGTCACTGATCAAAGAAACTGTCAAAATTTTAGCAGATTACCGCCTAAGTCAGTCATTCAGTTGTCATTTTGTACGAGATTACCATTCTATATCATTTCTTTCAATGGCGTGTCAGTGGTTGACCATTGGAAAGTCATAACGACGCCATTATATTAGTAGATTACCAAACTTGTCAAAATCAACAATTAAGAAATCAATGATATACCATTCTGACACTATTGTAAAAGCAGACTTGAGGCCCTGGTCACGTAAAGAATCGACCAGTCGCTTGGCGATGTCACGAAAAATAATATGGGCACTCGGACCCCATGGCCCTAGAGTTTCAATCCCAAACGGCTCAAAAATATAAATTCCAAGAAGGCTATTATATTTGCGCCGTTTGAGGTTTTCGGCACCTGCAACAGGTGCTCCAGCACAACACGTTGTGCTCAGAAGATGAGACACACAGATTGACTGATTCAAGAGGAATTTTTATATCTATAGTTAGATCTACATTGCATCCCGGCTAGGTTCTAGCTGAGGTGAGTCGATAAATGGCATGAATTTTTGAGGATAGTCTTTTTTGCCCTTTCTTTCTTACACGAAACTGTATTTTGGAAAGGGCAATCAGAAGCAATTCATTTTTTTTTGTTCTGGCATTCAAAAGTGCATTTTATAACTTAATCTAATTGAAATTTAATAATTTGACTTTGACATATGAAGTGTAAAGTTTAAAGCACTAACTCAAAATCGTTATTGTTATAAGCTCAAACCCAACATATAATATGACGTCATATTATTTAAATATGGTATTACAATTAATTAGCATCATGTTCGACAGAGCAACATACTTAAAAAAAATATTTAAATAATTAAGTTCATTAAAGTATATCCCGATTTTGAGAACTGGTTCGAGGATTACTGGGTTTTTCTGGATCTAGACTAGTTTTTTAGTAATTTTTTTGCTAGTCTACATTTATTATTTATTGCTATGACGTGGGTATGATTTAGATAACACCTAATTTCGTAACAAAAAAAGCTATTTTAATAGAGGTCAATTAGCAGAATTAGTAGAATGCGAATCTGGTGATTGAGGAAAACAACACCCAATTCTGTCCGGCCATTTCATAAAAATACATTCACAGATGAAGTTTGTTTTTCATTGAAATAACAAAATAATTGCTTTTGAGATTGTAGAGAAATAACTAAACTAGGTACAACTGCCTGCCAGTCTCTGCCTGTTGTTTAATTATTTTCAGATTACACCTACCACTACTTGTCTCTGCATCACCCAAAGGTTGACTGGTAGAAAATACCTATGGCATTAAATCCGCCTCTGTACTTTGTGCTTGAAGTGTTAATAAATAAATAAATAAACTGCATAAAATCAAATTAAATGAAAGTATCCTTGCTCTTTTTTTCACGACTCTATAATTTAACGTAATAATTTACGGTCACTATTGTCTCGGCTGAGCTAAGCCAATCACGGCACAGCAATACTTCTAGGCATACTGCTACGTTGTTGAATATTATAAATGGGTGGGAATAAACCCATACTTTAATTTCAAACATATCAACAATATTTACAAGAATAATAAAAAAGAAAACCTAAAATATTAAACTAAAAAAAACTAACACAATAAGGCATCATAGAATTCGTCCACATCGCCGTCATCTGGAAATGTACCCAAGAGACTGGCGGCATTGCCACGTTGGATGGCAATGCTTAATCTCTGACCAAGGTAAAAACCAGCTCTTGGATCACGGGAAGTGTCAACCAACCTTTTGGTGGGAATGGATGAATTTTACTTTATGTAGATTACCCTACACGAGAAATGACAATGCCAGATCCTGCCCTACCCATGTACAGAAAAAGTAAATTAATGAAAATAATTGTAATGAATATAGAACCTTTCTATACTAAATTGTTTTTCTTTTGAACTTGCGGATTACAAAATACCTAAACACAAAATACAAACTCATTTTACCTAAAATACAATTTAACCTATAATCAATGTCATAATTGTTTTTAGATTTAAACGGAAACCGCAAGTTCTACAGTCCCTAAGACTAAATGTTTAGTTATCAGCAATAAATAAACAGTAAGATGCTACTTATTGCACATGACTTTTATTCAGTGGGGCAAAGTTGTATAGAGTTTCTGGCATTGTCCTTTCTACTATATCGTGAGTGCGTTTACAAACATATAAACTGACATACACAAACAGCCACACCCGGAACGACCTGTAAGATATACAAATATGTTCTGTGCGGGAATCAACCCCATGACACGCAGCACAAAAGCCAATCGCTCGACCACTGCGCCAACCGTGTCATAAAATAAATTTAGGGCATCCTCAAACGATATCAATTTAATTAATGAACTAAAAAAAGAAAAACCTATAACTATTAAACCAAAAATAAACTAATATAATAACGCATCAAAAAATTCCTCCACATCGCCGTCATCTGGGAATGTGCCCAAGAGACTGACTGCATTGCCCCGTTGGATGGCAATGCTTAACCTCTGCCCAAAGTAAAAACCAGCTCTTGGATCACGAGAAGTGTCAACTAACCTTTTGGAAATTTCCTTAAAAAGGAGATGAGCACTCGGACCCCACGACCCGAGGGTTTCAACCCCAAACGGCTCGAAAATAAGGTTATCACCAAGGTGACTATACTTTCGCCGTTTGAGGTTTTCTGCAGCCGCAGCAGCAGCACCAGCACAGCACGCTGAGCTAGGAAGATGGGATGGCGCAAGAGTGTCGACGCACGTAGCGTCCCACACTAAAGGCCTACCCAACTTCCAAGGAAATAATGACATGCCGTCCGGTCTCTTGCCATCGTCGCGTGCCAAGCCGTTGGGCTCCAAAACTGCTGGAACGCCGACGGCGACGAGAGCACGACGAATGATGTCATTTATATTCGCGTGCCGCGCTATGCGACCTGCACTCCGGTTGCACGATAGGCCGTGGTGTCCGAGGCAGCTGACAGCTTCCCCACAGCGACAGCGATGAGGAGAACAACAAGATGCTCCTAAACGTAAGGAAGCAGCGAGGCGAAAAGTAGTGTCGTCAAACATAGTACCTACGTTTGACGACGGAAGTGCCAGAAGCCAAAGACCCGACTCCCATTTACCCACAGCCAGCAGACGCGCTCGCTCAGCAGAATTAGAAGAAGTGGAAAGTAAATTATTCTGTACTAACCTGCAGAGCGGCTCATCCCACCGCCTCTGAGAAGATGGATTGTCGGGTAAATCAGTGCTCGGGCAAGCAAGTTTCCAGGCGTCCATGGCCTCGGCGAAGCACGGCACATCAAAATCAACCAGTGTAGGAGCTAAAACATTCCTGATTAATTTTTCAGTGCCGTGGACCGAGGATATAAATGCAGGCAAACTGATACTTGAAATTTTACGGACGCCGAGGCCCCCCATACGAATAGGTAGAGTAGCTTGGGCCCAAACACGGTCGTCCATTGCCAAATTTAAAACAGATGTTAAAGTATGACGGATAATTTGGTCCATTTTTTCTAAAAGGTGATTGTGTTTCCACAAATGGGAAGCGCGTAGGAAATAATTTAATTTAGGGCCGAAACAACAGAACCGAATAATGGTGATGGCCGAATGCATGTTAATTTGGAGTAATCTTTCCGAGATGTCATTAAAATTTTGTATTTTTTCCTCTATAAAACTGGGAAAGGAATTCTCGAAGATGGGAGTCCCAAGGAGACGAAGAGTGCTTTTATCTATAATTTTAATGTCTGGGGCTATTGCGTTAAATTTGGAAAGTGTCGATTGTCTGTCTGTATTGTCCGATAAGTATAATTCACACTTCGAAAGGTTGAGTTGTAAGCCTATGGAATGCAGTTCCTTTTTAATGAAAATCAAATCTTTTAAAACACTGTCAACATCACCTCCCAAGGTACCATCGTCGAGATACCAAACGTTAAATTTGGAATTTAGCTGACGAATAATTGGATGAATGGCCAGACTGAAAATCACTGGCCCAAGGGGGTCACCTTGTTGACAGCCAACAGCAGATTCTAAAAGGTTGTCACGATATAGTAATTTAGACGGATGTCTGTAACATTGCCAAAGGAAACTATAAATTTGGGGTATTCCTTTTTTAGATTCTGCTAGCAAGGTGTCCCTATTAACTGAGTTGAAAGCATTCTTTATGTCAACCTTCAAGATGACCTCTCCTTTGCCAGAATTTAGGTAGGTCGACAAAGCGTGTACAGCAGCCTCACAGCCCCCTTTAGAGCCATAACCTAGCTGAAGGGGCTGAAATTTTTCCGAAACAACCTCACCATAGAATTTGCAACAAATCTTGGCTGCCATACGACGGTATGTAGTTCCCACGGCAATGGGACGAATACCGCCGTCCTTCTTGCGCAGGGCACATAAGTTGGCCCCGTTCAAAACGTCGATGACGGAATCGTTCACCTTGCCGGAGAGCATAAGGTTGATCAGAGCCGTAAGCTCCTTCACAAGTAACTCACCAGCTGTCCCGGCGCCTGAACAAATAAGGTCCTTTAAGTGCTGAGGAGTCAAGCCGTCGAGGCCGCCAGCGGAGCCGCTCCGGAAGGAGCAAACGGCAGCGATCAACTCTCGACCTGTGACGGTGAGGGAGTGATTAACCGAGTCAGGAGGGTCGGGAAAAGAAAGGCCATCTGCTGGGGCAGGGTGTTTACTCTCCAGAGCTGAAAGTGTTTCCGGAGAACACGATGCCACCACATCACTACTGAAGAGAATCCTAGCTGCTCCACTAATGTCACCTTCCCCTAATTTTGTTTCTACCAGGTGGGATATACCCCTAGAAGAGTAGTATCTCTTAGACGGAAAATTTGGATCCAAAAGTTGAGCCGAAACATTACAATTTTCTTTAATTTGTGCAGTTAAAGTCTTTTTAGTTGCTAAATTTTTTTGGACGTGAAGAATTCTGTAGGGAAAGGTAAGTAACTGCTCCCAGGCACGTTGCGAGTTCTCCCGGGCGGCAAGGCGAATGCAACCCGCTAAATTCTGTGCAACTAGTGGCCTGGCACCACGGGGAACTCGCTTTAAAACGGGAATAGAATTTTTGGATTTTGAAAGTGTTTTCCAAAACGGGTCAAAAGTGGTTGTTGATGGGATGGAGGTAAAAGGAGTAGTTACAGGGTCTGAAGAGAGTGTACTTGGGGGTTTATGGACCTTTCCTATGTGTACATTCAGACCCCGCTTACCTTTAAAATATCGAGCCTGGGTGCAAATGGGGCATCTCTCCAGTACAGATGCAGAAGGTTGGCATGCACTCGTAACGCCATCGCTGCTGCCACTATGCATTAATATTGTACACTTAAACCACTAAATACACTAAATAGAATTCAAAAATTAATAGGTATTAAAAATATGACAGTTTATGACAGTTTTTTTCACTGTGACACTGGGTGACGCGCAGCGCAGTCGCGCAGGCTTTCTAGGGCGCCGCGCCGCCGCCGCCGCCGTCGCGCCGTAGCTGGCATTTTAGCGCAGGCCTGGCAACCGTTGCTGTGAAACAGGCGCGTCGTTCTCGTTCTGAGATAATTACGCGCGAAGGGACGTCAGCAATACTATGAATTCACTGAAACAGCCTGTTAATCCATTGTGTTGATACTGTCATGGGTTATTCTCTCTAAAATGTTATTTTATTTATATTTGATTGCTGTGTTCACTTGTTTTGCTGCTGCAAAGAATCTATAATTCATATAGAATGTCTCTCACAAAATCTCGAGCACAATCTCATTATATCTTAATGAGATTAATTTGGTTAGTCACAATATTTTTATCCTATGTTTATATTAATTTGAAATATATATATATATATATACTCGTATATTATATGTTGTTTGTTTTATTTAAGGGCTGATTTTTCAATAGTCAGATAACTTTTTTAAATTAATGAACTCCGTTAATATTTGTAACATTTGATTAAATAATGTTTAACGTTTTGCGGCATGTTTTACTCAATTTGTGAATGAGCTATCGGTTAAATGGTGTCGTTTAGTATTTGATCACATGTTTTTGTGTAAATAAGTAAATCTATATTAATATTATAAAGGGATAAAGTCTCTAAGTTTGGATGTAGGCCGAAACCTAACGGCTTGGCATGTAACGATGCAAAGAGAAGAGATGGAATTACCTTATTGCCTTGGAAGTTGGGTAGGCTTTTGGTGTGGGATGCAACTTGTGTCGACACCCTTGCGCCATCCCATCATAGCATATCGTGGTGTGCTGGGGCGGCTGGGAAAATATAACAACCTTCTTGGAACTTAAAATTGTTTGAGCCGTTTGCGGTTGAAACACTAGGGCCATGGGGGCTCGAGTGCTCGCCTTGTTTTCATGGACATTGCTAAGCGGCTGGTCGACTCTTCACGTAACCGGAGGGCTGGGCTTTTCTCGGGCCAAAGAATTAGCAATGCCATTCAACGTGGTAATGCTGCTAGCCTTTTGGGCACTTGTCCCATTGTGAGCGATGCGGACGAGTTTAAGTACCAAAAACCGGGAAAAATTTCCTCACTCTGATTTCAAACAATATTAAGAATTTATTTCAAGGTAAAACTGGCCTAATCTACTTTAACGTGTGCCAGCTCATGTAATAACGATTCCAACGACATAACTTTTACGCAGCTCCCATGTATAACTTAAGAGATATCGTCAATTTTAAAAACCGGGGCGTAATCGGGGCGTGACCGCAGCGTAGTACTATGACAGAACCGCCATTTTGAAAAAAATGGCTGGACAGACGGAGGGATAATATACTTTTTACGTTTTTTAAGCTTTGTATTAATTTTATTTATGTATTGGAAATACCTACCTACGTTTATGGCTACCTATAGTTACCTACCACAAAAACCAAACGAAGAAACACAATTTTATGATCTTTCATTTTTAATAATATTTTAATACAATCATTTATCAAAACATTATGTAATGCGTAGATGGCTATACCTTTTTCCTTTGTACAAAAAATGACAAGTATTAATTGATATAACTTATAAAATAATAATTGTTTTTCTAAACCTTTTATGATTAACGTTAAAAATGTTAAACAAATTAGATCGAAAACTGGTTTATTGCTAAAAGTTATCTGATGTTTATTATTTATTAGCAAATGTCAGGGACAGGTGTGTCTTATGATTTTAGTTATAACAGAACCAAATATTATGATTGTTGGTAATAAATAATCTTTTTTTTTGTCGTGAATAAGGTTTGCAAAGGGCGAGTTTGATTCGCACGTGTATAATTTAAACACGAGTTAGGTATCTATAAATTTTCCAGTTGTGTTGTAAATTTTATACCGCGATGATTTAATTAAAAAACAAATGAGTTTGCTTTTGAAATGTGCCTGTCACTTATTTAATTATGAACCAGCAGACGTTGTTTTGCCATTAAAAAAATATAGCCTACGACTCGTCATAAAAATTGGTCAAGCTGTTCCGAAAGAGTTCTAGGTTACAAACACTGTGACTCGAGATTTTTATCTATAAGATTTATTGTATATAAGATTTATTTAAAAACTTAAGCTGTCAGTTCTTGCGTCCGAATGTCTATAATTTAACTAACTCTGTGTAAAATTTACTGGGAATCTCCTAAAGTTCGACTTTTAATTCTGTTCAGTAACTTGACAGTTGAAGGGATACCAGAAATTGACAAAAAATGGTAGTAAGGTGGTGTAAGAACGAACGAAATTTAATAAACTTAAATCATGTACTTATTATGCAAACATTTTATTTAAAATTTAATAACTTTTAGAAACACGATATACACTATTAAAAATCTATACACACACATCACACATCATATTTACTCTATTTAAATGACAAAAGTAAAATAATATTTTTTTTATTTCGTTTCTATTAGAAGAAAAAGAAAGGAAATTATTTGAATCAATAATTAATAATTGTTCTTATATTCCACATCTTACATACGAACATTTAAAGTTTTATTTAAATTTGACCATTTTTATTATTCGTTCTTTACGCAAAATCGTTCACTACCCCGACACTATTAGTATGGTATCATTATTATTCTTTGAAATGTCAAGTTACTGAGTAGAAATAAAAGCCGAGGTATAGTCAATTCAACAAATATTCATACTTATCTTTACACAGTATAAAACAAAGTCGCTCCCGGTGTCTGTCTGTTCGCCTATCTTTCAAACTACGCAACGGAATTGAATGCGGTTTTCATCAAAAGATATAGTGATTCAAGAGGAAGGTTTATACGTATAGTTTGATCTACATTGCAATCGTGCGAAGCCGGGGCGGGCTATATTAGAAAGGGAATAAGTATAATGACCACCAAAAATTATAAAAAATTAAATAAAAGTAGTATTCTTTCAAAATTAAGAAAAAGGCGTATACTAAAAGATAGATAATAAAATTGTCTGTAAGATAGTGTAAGTTTCGTTTAATTATACCTGGTAGATTTTGTGTGATTGTCAATGTTTTGTCCGCGTCAGACACAACTTCACGAGTTAATTAAACTATTTAATATGAACTTAATCAAAAATATTCACTTTCTATATGATTAAGAGAATGTTCTAGTTTAACATATATTTTTTTCAAATCATTTACACTGCACATTTTGACGTGATTGTCAGTTTAAAATCTGTAAAAGTCGTTTAATAGCCCCATAAAATATAAAATTAATGTGACATATTTTGATAAATTTTGGTAAAATTATTTATTATTATTTATTTATATATACTTATTTATTTCAGACTACGTTGTCCATATTTTAGTAATACACAGAGACTTAAGGACTACGTTAGTAGTAGTTACCATAATACAGCAATAAACTATTATAGTAATTATCCTGGGCCTCAAGTCTGCTATTACAATAGTGTCAGAATGGTCTATCATTAATTTTCATAATGACGCCATTATATTAGTAGATTACCAAACTTCTCAAAATCAACAAGTATGAAATCAATGATAGACCATTCTGACACTATTGTATTAGCAGACTTGAGGCCCTGTAGGTAAGCGAACCCATAATGCCTCCATACAGGACTCTCAATATGATCTGCTACTACCCTCAGGTAGTAGTAGCCGGTGTCAGTGGGATTGTCTCTCACTCTGCGCATCGGCGATGCTGCTCTTATTATACCGAATTATATGGAATAACAGTAATTTCTTACACTAGATTTTCATCTAATTGCACACACTGCAATTCCGTGCATCCATCGGTATTACAATCTATAAGATGATTGCAGCTATCACGGTGCATGAAATTGGAGAGAAAACCAGCAATTTGTGTCTGTAGATTACAATCTACATGAGGGAAAATCATAACTTGCTATTAGAGAACAGTTTCTAATTCAATTACGTCTATTTTCACTAACACCAAGAGATGCCTAAAATATTGTTTAACTACTTGTTTGTTTGTACGTAGTTAAGTTACGCTTGCCGCGGTCAGTCTGTGGATGGGTGACCGTCCATGTTATACAGCTGTCATTCGTAGATCTTTGACAGTCGTTATGGGTACCTAGTCAAAAGCCAGAAAGTCTAACAACCAGACTTAAGGCGTGTCCCTGTGCAAAACGCAGCGCTAACCGTGTTTTGTTCAGTTTTTCGGACCTTACTACTCTATATCCAAAAGAAATATCAAGAAACAAAAAAATTGATTAAATTTCTACATATTCTTGACTCCAAAATGGTAGATCTGATTTTTGTTTACGAAGTATAGTATTTAACTAATCTCCTCACAACGAAACCACAGAAATGAGAAATAATTATTGAAAACATGCATCTCCTCGGCAAGTAACCATTAATTCGATTTTTTACTAACACTAATGTATAGGCAATTTATTAATGAACATTATGGTAGTTTTTTTTTTTCTATATCCCAAAATGTGATTTTATAAAGATTTAATTCTAAAATCTGAGCGTATTCGCTACTGTATCTCTTGCGACGGCGCAGAGGAAACGAATGCTCAAGGTTATTTGCTCAGGGTACCGCCTTAATACTAAACCAGCTTTTGCTCGCGATTTCGTCCGCGTGAATGTCGATTATTACGGATGCAGACGAAGTCGCGGATCAAAAAGTAGCCTAAGTATGTCCTTCCTCAGGGTTTAAGCTATCTTCATACCAAATGACAATGCCAGATCCTGCCCCACCCATGTACAGAAAAAGTAACACATGTACAGAAAAAGTAAATTAATGAAAATAATTGTAATGAATGTAGAACCTTTCTATACTAAATTGTTTTTCTTTAGAACTTGCGGATTACGAAATACCTACCCACAAAATACAAACTCATTTTACCTAAAATACAATTTAACCTGTAATCAATGTCATTATTGTTTTTAGATTTAAACGGAAAACGCAAGTTCTACAGTCACTAAGACTAATGTTTAGTTATCCGCAATAAATAAACAGTAAGATGCTACATATTGCACATGACTTTTATTGAGTGGGGCAAAGTTCTATAGAGTTTCTGGCATTGTCCTTTCATCAATATCGGTACAGCCGTTTTGTCGTGAAAATGTAACAGACAGAGTTACTTTTGCATTTATAATAATGGATGGATATTAGTATGGATTAGTCAGTTTCCTCACAATTTTTTCTTTCACTAATGTTACTGATATCTAAAATAAACTAATAAAGTACATATACATAATATTGTATATTTGTTAAAAATATTAAAGTACATGTTTAAGTTGTAAATGCCACAGGTACTTGTCCGTCTCCGATAGCGAATTCGTAACTCATGCATGAGAAGGCCTTTTAACTGCCACTACACTCTGTCCACTGGTTTTAATCGTTTTTTGACAGCTGCAACTAGTGAACAATATTTATGTTTTTTGTAAAAACTGATACGCAAACCTGTAATAATGTCTGTAAGAGGTCATAAATAAGATAATCCAACAAGATTAGGCAGTTTATATATTAATTTTTTAACACATTATAAAGTTAACTTAAGGTATTCGGGAATAATTACATTATAAGGCAGCTGTCAAGAGACCAATAACCCAATGGACAGGGTATAGTCATGTATAGATGACAAACCAAAATGTGTCCAGCACGAATACATGACAGACTTCGATACGTAATAGGGAACATAACGCGAAACTCGGCGCAGAGGGCGCCACTAGCACATACAGTAAACAAACCGCCATGGAGCATACCCTCGTATTCTTGTTATATTATTACTTATTATTCTTGTTATTTTAATTTAATTTAATTACAAATAGGTATATCAATTATTATAATTTTGATTTGAATTTGATTTTAATGATGTAATTTTAAATTTTATTTGTGTTATTTGATTTATTATTACTATTATAAAATGGAATTAAAGTTTTAATTTTATTTTAAATTGTAATTCATGATCTGAAATTGGTTGAAATAAATGATTTTGAGTTTTGAATTACATTATTAACTACGTATTTTGTGAAAATATATCAAAGTTTTAATTAATCTTACATAAGTACATAACTGTACTTTAACTATATTATGGCATCCTACAGCCATTTGAAAGTGGATTCTAGGTTATGATCGGAATAAAATCATATTTGGTTGTCTAACATGATTAAAGTAAACGTTATTCTGTAAATGCGACTATCTCACCTGAATATTTTCCAATTTCAATGAAATTTTAGGATTTTAAACGTGCTAAACACATTTTAGAGTATTTTTAAGCTCAATTATAGTCTTTACAACGTATTGCTGCTTGTAATTATTTTCGAATATTTTATTCTTTTGGAAATGAATTATTACCTATTCTCTTTATTCCTACAACCAAATACACAGCACTGATGCATTATTGTATAATATAATACACTTCCCAATTTTGAACTCAAAAAAAGGCAGAATTTCACAATATTCATCACGCTTTGAACGACTCGTCGAAAAACTGTTTACTGTTTACGCTAATGCTGCACTCTGGCGCCAGAACATTGCAGTATCATCCCCTATTCCACGGAGTAAGCAGTCATTCGTAGCTTAACGCGCGCCATCACGACGACATAAAAAGAACATAAAATATGACAGATCATCAACTGCCTAGCCTTTTCCCAACTGCATTGGGGTCAGCTTCCTGTCTAACCGGATGCAGCTGAATACCAGTGTTTTACATGGAGCGACTGCCTATCGGACCTCCACAACCCAGTTACTGGGTAACACGATACTCCTTGGTAAGACTGGTTGTCATACTTTCTGGCTTCTGACTACCCATAACGACTGCCAAAGATCTACAAATGACAGCCGGGACTTTACGTGCTTTCCTAGGCACGGAGTGAACTCGGTATGAAAGGGACGGTCACCCGTCCACAGACCGACCGCGGCTAGCGTAGCTTAACCTTTGACCGATCGATCTGTACGGCTTCAACTTAGCCACGAGCTTCTCAACATAAAATATGACAGATATTTTTTTATTTTTAACTTTATCACGCTTAATATGTGTCCATGTTATTGACACAGCCACACTATTTTTTTTTACTATTGGAATGTCATTGTTCAGTTATTTTAAAGTTCATCGTGGGAGTACCTACCTACCAGCTTTTAATAAATTTAAATTGCCTAATTATAAACAATACCTAACTTAAGTTTGCCTAAAACAATTCACTGATATACTTTTTTAGCATTTGGAGTTTCATCTGCTTTTACAATAGAACATTTTTTTTTTTGCGAAATTGTTGTGATCAGTGTATGCTTTATTGTGTTAGGTTTTTGTTTTTTTTTTTAGTTTAATACTTTAGGTTTTCTATTTTATTATTAACTTACAATAAATATTTCACTAAATAGGTTTTAATTGTAATTTTAAGGTTGATTTGGCACTAAGGATTCCGGTTTCCGGTCCCGGTTGTCATTCGTATAGATCTATAACAGTCTGACAACCAGGGAACCAACCTCTTTTCCCAACTATGCCTTCCGGTCTAACTGGATGCAGCTGAATACCAGTGTTTTACATGGAGCGACATCTTATCTGACCTCCACAACCCAGTTACTGGGCAACACAATACCGCTTGGTAAGACTAGTTGTCAGATTGTCTGGCTTCTAACTACCCATAACGACTGCCAAAGATCTACGAATGACAGCCGGGACCAACGGCTTTACTCGGTATGAAATGGATGGTCACCCATCCAGTTACCGACCGCGGCAAGCGTAGCTTAACCTTTGACCGATCGATCTGTAGTTTTATTTAGCCACGAGCTCCAATTCCAGTTGCTATGGTGATGATGATAAACGGCAGGTGGGCCGTCAGCTTATTTGAGATCCAATAATGTAAAAAAAACCTCGGGGTGTGATTCTGTAAGACCTCATTCTAAACTTCGAATCTGAATCCGCAGTGAGTTTCTTGATTGGCATCCTAAAAACTCGGTTGATAATTCGAATTTACACTAGCGCCACCCTTGCGAGCGTGTCAGCGAGTTGAACTAAATTGACAGGGAGATTTTGACAGATAAAGTATGAGAAGTGGCATTCTGTAAGGTAATTTCCCCTTCACTTCGACGCTCACTTCGCACTCGAACCCGATTCAAAGTGTCAAATATATCAAGGTCATTTTGAACCTTAAGCGAAGTGAGAGTGAATAGCGATGTGAGATGCGAGTTGTTGTTTGAATTTGACAGAATCGACCTACTGTTTCCGTACACCCACTGGTCACCTTACTATATTACTTAGTTCTAATTCGTCCAAATGGTACGCAAAAACCTTGGATAAACCCCAATTAGTAGGAAGTCATTTCTAGGCTTTTGTGGTTTGGACATCAGAGGTTATTATGCTAATTAATTGAACTGAATCATCAAGCAAAGTTCAAGAGGAAGGCCAAAGAAAAGATGAATGGATTGTGTGAAGTATATACTGGAATAGCTTAGTAGTAGTATCACGGGCTGGTGTTCGCAACTCCACGTCTCAGCGCGTATTTTGCGTACAGGTGGGAAGTAAATCATTCGATCCGCCCGAACTCCTCAAGAAAGGCCAGCAGCGCCTTGACGTCGCTGGCGATCTCCCGTAGGTTACCTGGGTCTCCGAAGTACTTTGCCCTGTATGAAGCGACCTCAGGGCAGTTCAGAAGCACATGAGCTGCCGTCTCATCTGCCCCCATGCAGGCTCTGCACAGTAGGCTGTCTGTGACTCCTATGACAAAAAAGATGTTTATTGAAAGACCCATGGCCAGTTATGGCGGCTGTGACCACACGCAGCTGTTGTTTAGATAGTCGAATGGCTTGCCTCGTAAAGCGGCCCTCGATCGAAGGAAGTGCCGTTTTGGCTTGCCTGCACTCGCCCAGTTCGGTCCACAGTCTTTGGTGTCGACCCTTGGTAACTTTTCTTACCATGGTGCGTAGGTGACCAAAAGGAAGTGGCACTATGGGTTCCGGACCCACCGCGCTTGTACTCGAGCCCCTTCTAGCAAGCTCGTCTGCAGAATCATTACCACGCGAACCGCTGTATCCTTTCATCCATTGAATGCTCCTCCTGTTTAATTTGGAGAGAAGTGGAAAATATGTTTTTCTTACTCCTCCGCTGTTCTTTTCTGATTAATTTCGTTGCGGGATCCAAGATAGTTGAATCGTTTCTCTGGGACTCGTCGAGTTTCATTGCTCTGGCGCTTTTCTGGTGGTCGCCACTGTTGATTCTGGCTTACAGGAGTTACAGTGGTTAGGGAATATTGTGGCGGGCTTGCCCAAAAAAAAAAAAAAACAATGAATGGTTATATCATTGAGAATACCCACCTTATTCAGTTTTTGGTAATGAAATAACTTACAGGTAGTTTTTCTGGGTCTAAGTGTTTTTGTATGTCAGTTTATATGTTTGCAAAAGGCACCCACGTTACAGGAAATTCCTAGTCTGGAGCAATATTTTATAAAAAAAAAAGTATGTTAAGTAAGGAAAGGGAACCATACAGTGATAGCATGACGGTTGACAAGACGGAATAAAATAAGAAATCGTGTTGTGCTGACCCCAAGTAGCTAGAGATAAGGGTAGGAACATGATTATCAAATAATGAGTAGGTAATGGTGCCAATTCTGTTGTACACGTACTAAATCATTTGTAAGCTATTTATATCTCATTCTCTCCAATAAAAAATGAAAGAGACAGAAATTCATAAAAGCTGTAATTTGAAATTGATCTCAAATGTTCATATAATTATAGTTGTCAGAACGTATTGAATAAAACACTGCAAAGTTTTAGGGAAAAACTAATTTGACATCTCTAACTTAGTCCTTGTATGTCGCCATCCTTTTCTTCAGCTGCCAGGTAGTAAGAGATGCCAAATGCCTAATTTTAATTTAGTTTGTGAACATGGGAATCGGCACCATTATCTACTGAATTTTCATCAATTCGTATCTTCTATCGTTCTCCTTTTGTTTGGTCATTTCCTCACCACCGTTTGCAACGTCAACCAATTGATATGCTTTTGATGTGCTGTAAAAACATTTCCCCATAAATATTGTATGGCAAAAGCAGCCTAGAACGTCACCTATATTCCAACTCAATTGACTTACAATTATTTGAATTCAAAGCAACTAAAAATCTAATTTTATAGTTAACTAGCTGATTCCCGCGACTTCGTCCGCGTAATTGTCGGTTGTCAGCAGAGGTTTAATTATTTTTGCATGGATTTGAGGGGTTTTAATATTTTTGTACGGAACCCTATTTTTTTCTATAATAAAAGTAGCCTAAGTTACTCCTTATAACATCAGCTATCTGCCAGTGAAAGTTCCATCAAAATCGGTTCAGCCGTTTCAGAGATTAGCCGGAACAAACAGACAGACAGACAAAAATATTAAAAATAGTTTTTTTTGGGATAGGTACCATACTTACGTTCATATGCATTTAGTATAAAGCTATTATTTGGACATTACAAACAGACACTTTAATTTTATATATTTGTATAGATATAGATGTATAGATTGATTGATATTTGGGTTTACAAGGCTTAAACAAAGTGTGTTAAAGAATTTTAGTCTTCCAAGGAGTCGTTCCAAATCGTAGGTAGGTTTGTAAGGAAAAGAACAGGTATGATTCCAGGGAACGGTATTAGTTCTTAGCGTAGAAAAAATATTAGTCAGTTGTCATGGTGGTTGCGATGGTGACTGACCCTACCGCTAGCTGCTGTCCTCGACTTCTGAAATTTTAAGACTCAAATTATCCCACAGGAACATTATGTGTTTAGCTAGATCAGTTTCTGTGTGTGCCAGATTCAGTTAATTCCATTTAACCTTATAAACTATCACGTTTATAATAGTAAGTAAGATAATAGGAAAGATTTTCAGGAACTGTTTGGAGGACAATCTTCTTGGATGGGCTCTTAAAACTACGCAAATGAAAAAAAGAGGCACGTTTTTGTCCATCTGTTATAACTAGGTACATTATTTGTGGTTACCGCCCCAAGTCGATTGATTTACGATCTTTTTGATCAAGATTCCGAGGTCAAGCGTTAGGTGACAGGCATTTAGGTGTGAAAGATGATATATTAGTGGGCGGTCCCTTAATCATTTATAAGTATTGGCGAACCAAAGTCTGCCAAAACATCCTGTTTAGAAGTACAAGTTAACACCAATAAAGTATGAGTACCTAGTATTAGTGTTGGTATTAGTATTGATGTTAGTATTGGTATTAGTATTGGTATTGGTATTAGTATTGGTATTAGTATTGGTATTAGTATTGGTATTAGTATTGGTATTAGTATTAGTATTGGTATTAGTGTTGCATTGGTATTGGTATTAGTATTGCATTGGTATTGGTATGAGTATTGCATTGGTATTACTCGTATCAGTATTGGTATCACTGGTATTAGTATTGGTATTAGCATGTATCACTCTGTAAAGTTCATATTTAGAACCTCACTTAAGTAACCTCAAACTATATTAAAGTGAACTCATTTTTAGTCTGTCAGGCTCGTACCGACTAAAAACCACCTCGGTGTTCTACGTCGGGGGTCGCGGGAACTGGTGATACTTTCACAACCCCCGACTGGTGACGGCCCGCTGCCGCGGGCCTCCTCAGAAGCTCATTTCACCTGTCCTAGACCAACAGAGATTGATTTCCTTTAAGCTGATTTTTAGGATATCATCTTTAATAGTCAGATGTCATATTTTTAGATACATCAATAAAACCTCGCGGTAACAAAGCAATTTGTCATTTGATTCGCTACTTAAGTACGGTCAACAAAAGAATTAAATAACCAGACCTGTCGGGTATAGTTGAAGCTTACTTAAAAATGGAGAGATGATTTGACGCAGAAAAAAAAATTGAGAAAAAACAGTTACCTACTTAAAAAAAAATCATTCTTAAACATCCATCGGTTTCGTAAACTCCAACCATATTTGACAACCCTGGTTACTGTCTACGGTGACTGTACCTACTTTATTTTCGAATATCGATCCATCATATTATTACGTAATTATTTACCTAAACAATGATTTATTAATTCGATTAGCTATCGGGAGTTCTGAATGAAATGAATATTTCGACTGAAACTTTATTTAAGAAACATGCTGCTTCTAATAGAGTTGAAAACTTGACAAGCACTCAATTTTGTAGATATTAATATAGATTGTTAATACAATTTTTATTGCAGGATTTTTAAAATGGCCTACGCACATTAGTGATTTTCTCAACTTCCATATAAATTAATTAAGTACGTAGACCACCTACTTTTGTCACATTTTTGCGACCAAACATGGCAGTGTGCATTTGCATTTGCAAAAGGAAATCCTTTTATGCATTTTCTTTGTAATTAAACAGATAACGTAAATTAATTAACCAGTTTTATAAATAACTTAGTTCTTCAAAAGAATAAAGAATTCAATAAACAACGTTCGATTTGTGTTCAGCATTCAAACTTAAAAATAACCGGTAATATGGTTATTTTTGAGTTTATTTTGAGTTATGTTAACGATGGAGCAATAATTATTATTGTTAAAGCCGTCCAAGTTATCCCGCCATCTCTTTCGTGGTCAACCGCGGCCCAGTCTCGATATTTATAAACAGATTAAAAAAAGAATAACTAAATTGTTAACTAGGAAGCCTAATTAATCATTATCCAACTACAGAGCCTTAAAAAACAAATGTTTCTAATAACATTTGACAATGTCAATGTCAAATAAATAAAATAATGACAGGAAATATTATATGCATAATATGCATACAGTATTTTGACACCGGATACAAAGTTTGATTGATTTTTTCTGTCCATGTTAGATTATGGCTATTGAAAACGTCAAATTGAAATGTCATCGAGCTGTCAAAATTAGTACATTTGAATTACCTACTTCAATACCCTGTCTAGATCGGTAATCGTTTTAATTTTATTGCAGTTTTTTTTCTAAAAAAAAAAAACAAATGTCAAAGACCGACGTATAATGTCATCAAGTTGTCAATTTGATGTTTTTGCAAGTTTTTTGTTAACACTCAATTATAGTTGCGTCATTGTATAAATATTGTATGTACTAATGAATTTAGTTATCTTATAAGACGAATTAATACATAAAAAATAACTGAGATTTAGATCTTTGCACTACATTTGGCTGTCAGCTACAAATATTATTATATTTTTTTAGATAATTATCAATTTTATTTTTTTACTGGGGTATAAACCTATTTATTGTATTTAACTAAGTACAATATTTACAAGAAAACCTAAAATATTAAACTAAAAAAACTAACGCATTATGGCATCATAGATTAATATCTATGATGCCTGCATGCCATTAGGCTTAGTAACCTAATGGTTACTAAGCCTGAACTTGGAACATTTATACCTTCATACTCAGATTATGAAACAAAAGGCAGTTAAATCGTGCGGAACACTGAGAGTGAAGCCACAAAAACAAATTCAAAAACGAATACCTACAATTCGCTTCGCGTTGTACTGACACGAATCAGTACAGCACGAAGCGAAGCATTGTTAATAAAAACAAATACTAATACAAATAACAAATTCAAAAGCGAATACAATCACGAGATTGTAGGTATTCGTTATTGAATTTGTATTTGCTTTTGTGGCTTCACTCGCAGTGTTCCGGACAGTCTATTTGCCTTTTATTTGATAATCTGAGCCTGCATATAATTACTAGAACTTTCCTTGCGACTCCATAGGTACGCGTAATTTTTCTTACGGATCTCTAATGTTTTTATAATAAAACTAAAAAAACGCGAAAAGCACCTCCCCATTTCTACCCGTGGGTGTCGTAGAAGGCGACAGAGGGATATTGACCAGAGGATGAGCAGCAGCGTCCTTCTGAGTACCATAACACCAACTGCGATTGCATGCATCGGCCAAGCATGGCGATTACGACTGAACCCCCCTTGGGGGAGACCTATGCCCAGCAGTGGGCCTCTAAACATTGACACGAAGAAAAAGATACACCTAAATCTTTTCGGTATAACTTAACCTTAATATAGTTAGTTCTTTAAACAACGAACTTCATTGTAGATCCGAAGATGTAACCATCCACCGTGAATTTAAAGTTAATTTAACCATCATGTTAATTTTTAACTGCGACATAAATAACTAATTAACACTCGGTCAAAACAAACTGTAATCTATGTTTAATGCCCTCATTTTTTAAGCCTTTGACTTATACTAATTGATAAAGTATAGGGGCACTAGGTTATGTGGTCTTGTATTTAAAATTTAACTAGTAATTGGTGCCAACTCTGTTATACTCAATCTTAATTTAGGCTATTTCCATCTTTTTCTCTCCAATAAAACAAGAAAGGGACGGACAATTTTTTAGTTGAACTAAATCTTCCATACCGACTAATATATTTGTCTTATCAGAACGTAATGATTTATGTAACCTTTTGTAATATATTTTGATTAATTAATAAAAGTGATTCGATGTGCAGTACTCGAATGCAACCTCAGTTACAGAACCTAATTTTTAATTAATTTTTATTTTTATCTTCAATCTTATTGTTTTTACACATAAGAGTTGTCAAAGAAACCCTTGTTTAGGAATTATATTTTCCACTTACGAGTTTGTCATTATTATTTAATATTATCTACCTGAATCTTCTATAAACAGTGGCCATGGAGTTTCTTGCTCGTTCTTGTCCATAGAAACCTACTGTTTGGAACGAGCAACTAGCTTTACCGATTTTCATGAAATTTAGTACGAATAAAGCTTGAACCAGAGAAGGACGTAGGCTACTTTTTAATCTGGAAGACTGGGACTTCTCTGCATCCGCGATAACCGACATCCACGCGGACGAAGTCGCGGACAAAAGCAAGTACACGATAATTAAATCATTTTTAATTATATTCGTACTTAGAAAAATAATTATAAATCCTTATTAATACAGAATCATTTCCATATCGGAAGTTAGACTCTCACTTGTCGAGTATCAGTAAGTACTTAGCTTGTTATCAATATTTATTAGGTTCTAGTCAAACTGGAAACCTTACCCGACATTGTAGTCCGCTACCCAGATACACTAGACGTACGTCACCTTTTTACTATTAATAAATTATTATTCAGCGTTCTCTGTGCCTTTGTAACAACCATACTGCGATCGCCAACCCGCCTGCCAAGCGTGGCGATTATGGCAACCCCCCCCCCTCCTCCTGGGGGAGGCCTATGTCCAGCAGTGGACGTCTTACAGCTGAAATGATGATGATGATGAAATTATTATTATTCTCATTTAAAAATTAAAAACATTTAAAAGTATAAAAAGTAGTAGCCCACTGGTATCGGGAACAGGGTCTAAGCTACCGGTAGTCAGGGCTCTCATTATTATTTTGGCATAACTGGAATATTGAGGACAGGTTTCGTTAGAATATTTTACTTACCTACTTACGTTCAAGTGTCTAGTTTACATACAAATTAATAAAATTGAAATGTCAGTTTGCTATGTCAAAATATCAGTTTTTTACCAAATGAATGTTTACACGGTATTTGACTATTTGCATACGAAAAAAACATTTTTAATTTTTTGTCTGAAGATGACGTTGGTCTAGTGACCCTAGGATCCCAGTCCACAGTGGTTGTGTAAGATTTAAGTAACTAGTTGATCCAGTTTTCTAGATTTTAAATACGGCCTTGGACCTTGATCTGTGCCACTCGGCGCAAAAAAATGAAGCGAACACGGTTCGGATTATTTTTTGAAGAATCCGGAATGTAATTTTATTAGTCGGAAAAATAACAGGGCAAAGTTCATTGATCACCATGGCGGCGGGTTCGCGATTTTAGATTTATCTATACCGATACTCTATACATACAATACGTACTACATACATACAAATAAATAAAACGAAAGTGTCTGTTTGTAATGTCAAAATTGTTACTATGAATGCATATGAAAGTACCTTGTATACTCGGATATCTATGGTAGGACCTATATACGGTAGTCATATAAACATTTCTTTGTTTAATTTTGACTGTCTGTTTGTTTCGAATAATCTTTGAAACGGCTGGACCAATTTCGACGGGAGTCCCGTAGTAGCCTAAATTACTACTTAGGCTACTTTTATATGAAAATATATACGCTACCGGCTACATATTATAAAAAAAAAAACAATTTTTAAAATTGTTATCTGTCTATCTGTTTGTTCCGGTTAATCTCAGAAACCGCTGGACCGATTTTGATGGGACTTTCACTGGCAGATAGCTGATGTTATAAGGACTAACATAGGCACCTTTTATTTTAGAAAAAAAAATAGGATACCGCGAGCTCAGATTATAAAACAAAAGGCTATACCGCGCAGAACATGAGAGTGAACCCAAAAAAGCAAATACAAATTCAAAAGCGAATAGCTGAACGCGCTTGGTGCTGTTCTGACACGAGTCAGCACGAAACGCCGCATAGTTAAAAAAAAACAAATACAAATTCAAAAGCGAATACAGTCACGAGATTGAAGGTATTCGATTCTGAATTTGTATTTGCTTTTTTGGCTTCACTGTCAGTGTTCCGCGCGGTCTATCTGCCTTTTGTTTCATAACCTAAGACCGCGAGAATACCCGTTGATAATCGACTATCACGCGAACAAAGTCGGCGGGTTTTGTTGTCGGCACATGTTTTGATATTGGTGACTTGCAACTACTTACCCGGAAAGTAAATAAGTCGGCATGTTAATGAAATAAACTACTCATTTTATCTTCCTTACTATTTAAATGATTTCCTATGTGTTTAAAACTAGGCCAGTTTACCCTGAACTTGAAAATGACGCTGCAATGAATAATACACACTAATCGTTACGTGGTATGATACAATTTCCATTGCAAGGTTTACCTGTGAACTGTTTTATTTATTCTTCAAAGGGAAATCGACTTTATTTCTTTAACTTCAAAGTAGGTTTTGGAAATTCTAGTTTGTTGTTAGACGCAAAAATACAAATAAAAAGAACTAGTTTTTGTTTACCTACGTCATTACTGTCATTAGGCTCAATAGAATAAATTATTTTTTAAATTAAGTTTTAATATTATTGTAACCTTTTCTATTTAAATATTCGAAAGAATCATGACAGGTTTTGTATAAAAAAGCTTTTTTACAAAAAAGACAACCGCCTTCAAAAACCAAAAAGTGAAAAATAACTTTAAAACAGAACACAGATGACTTTAGTTTCGGAAGTCGGTGGCTTTGCTGTCCTATTTGTTGTTTTGTATTGCCACCGACTTCCGAAACTAAAGTCATCTGTGTTCTGTTTTAAAGTTATTTTTCACTTTTTGGTTTTTGAAGGCGGTTTTCTTTTTTGTAAAAAAGCTTTTTTATTTTTCGCTTTTTAGTACTTCCTGATCGTCCATATCCATTAAGAAATGGCATCACAGTCAAAACAGAGATCGAAAGTACAAGGTGAGAACATTACAACATCATCCTTGTATATTTTTTTTGCTTTCTGTCGATTTTTTCAAAAAGTGCTGAATCAATTTCGATAAAATTTCTATGGGACCATCCTTGGGGCATACCCTATCCATCAAAAAAAGAATTTTGAAAATCGCTTTACATTTGCCGGAGAAATCGCGTAACAAATATACAAAAAAAAAAAAAAAACATACAGACGAATTGAGAACCTCCTTCTTTTTGAAGTCGGTTGAAAAATAAAGATGTTTAGAGAAGTTGAAATTCTAATTCTTATGCTCTTGAATAGGTATCTAAGTGTACCTGCCTGAAAATACCTCAGGCATTTACAATATTTTTAAAACCCCGCAATAAAAATGGATGTTAAAAGAGAATAGTTTAACGAAAAACTCAATACGGAACATTTATCAGTGTCACTATTACTGTCAGTCGCCGTTTCGCAGTTGTTACACTGAAATTGCACACGCGGACGAAGTCGCGGGCACTATCTACATAGTACTGTATAATATATATATATATATTTCTTAAGGTCAGAATGTTTGCCAAATTGACCGAGAACTTGTGAGCGCTGAGTGAGACCTTACCTTCATGGTACAGTTATGAAGAGATAGACACAGATGATCATTGTCATTAAAACCTGTTATTTTCAAACAAACAGTTTCCGTATAAAAACTGAAGGATAATTCTAGACAACACGGTTGGCGCAGTTGTTGAGCGATCGACTGCTGCGCTGCGTGTCGCGGGTTCGATTCCCGCACGGAACAAATATTCGTATGGCCTACAGATAGTTGTTCCGGGTCTGGCTGTTTGTGTTGAGTATATATGTTTGTAAACGCACCCACGACACAGGAGTAATTCCTAGTGTGGGGCTAAGTTTTTTATAAAAAATAAAAACAAGAATCTTGTAAGGACGTTTAAAATAGTCTCAGCTCAGTGACAAATAATGTCAAGATCTTGTCAAAAATGGAGGTGACTTTGACAGACTCTAGGCCAGGGGTTGGCAACCTTTTGAAACGAAAATGCCAATAGTTACAATTTACAAAATTTTCCAGTTTTTAAAGAGCCAATAAAACTTATGCTCGCTCAAATGTCTAGCTGATGGTGGCGTGTGGGTTAAATCATTCTCTCCTCTTCAAAATGTTGAGCTAAATGGTGCTGATCCGCGTGTCGTGTTGTTGATGTTCGTGAATGGGCGCTGTCAGTTGAGATTGGTCCTCTAACTGCCATGGCTTTTAGATTAATTAATTTTTATTCAAACCAAACCGAACCGAACATGTTGCTGCGTCCCGCTATTCCGTCGACGCAGCTGTACGTGTCACGTCTGCACCACACCACGAAGGTAGAGGACGTTGTGGAGTATATAAGGATGAAGACCAAATTCACCTTGAGAGTGGAGTGGTTGGAGTCGCGTCACAATATTAACTTCAAATCTTTTGTGGTGCGAGTACCAACTCATCACCTAGAAACCTTCTTGAAGGAAGAATTTTGGCCGTCGGGTGTCTTGTATCGGCGTTTTCGCGGAAGGTTACCCGACACCACGACTCAGCGCAATATGTCGCCGATCCAACGTAGTAAATAGATTTGTAAACTAGCTTAATAATTATGTATTAGTTTATGTTTTGTTTATTTAATTTGTGTATTTTTTCTATGTGCCTTAGTAGCCTGATAATAAAGAATTATTATTATTATTATTATTATTCACTTAAGTACATTGTTTTTACATACAGAAGCAACAAGAATAATGTTAACCAGGATTTTGTAAAAACTTTATTAGGGTCCGTGTAGTTTCTTGCTCGTTCTTCTCCATGGGAATTCACGGCGAGCCACTGTGTGCGGCATGCAGACAGTAGACGATGCTTACGGCCGCGGAGATACTATTCTCGTATTATCTAATGAGGCTAATCTATATACCTATAAAGGAAATATACATAACACCGATTGATACATCTTAACTTCTAAACTAATATTATTAGAAATATATATTATGTTTATTAGCAGAGGGCGTTCATTAATAGATTTAAAAAATATATTCAGCATAACATAAAATCCAAAAATGTGCCGAGTCTGATTACGCATTCGATTTTGTATGAAATTTAAAAAATATTTTTATTTTGAATGGGAATATTTATTTAGCAGATACTATAAAAAAAAATTTTTTTTTTTGAAGTTATACTTCTTTAGGCGCGTTATGAAAAAATGATGAGAGTGAAATTTTACGATTCGCGCATGCGCGCGCACAGCGTCACACAAAATTCTCACGGGAGTAATTGTAAACAACGCCATCTCTGCCGTACATGCTGAACTTCTTACTGCCGAAGGCAGTAAGTAGTTCAGCATGTACGGCAGAGATGGCGTTGTTTACAATTCAAATTGTGCTTATATACTTTTTTAATAATGCCAAAGAAGTATAACTTCTCACGCTCGTACATAAGTACACGCACCCATTTTTTAGTATTGCTGGTTAAAACACAAGTATTAGTAGTTAAAGTATTAGTAATAGTACTACCGTACAGTAGAGACGCAAAAACATAGAGTAAAACTGTTCCTCACCTCTACCCGCGTCGAACCTGCTCTCAAAACTGCTTTTAGTTAGAAAGTTGAAGATAAATGATCGTTCCAAAACGTTGGTAGGTCTCTATGGAGAAGAACGAACAAGAAACTCCTTGTATTTTTCATTTCGAAGTATTTTAATTATGCGGGGTTTTAAAAATATGGTTATATCAATTTACTCCTGATAATGTATTCTCCACATTGGAAAATATTTTAAACCCTCAAAATGATTTGGTTTTTCATACAAATTAATGTCTCTCTCGCCATGATTCTTTACCTACTCGTAAGAAGTCGCGGAAAGGAACTATTAGTTAAGGCTGGTATACATGCCAATAACCTTGAGCATTTGGCCCGTACTGAATTTGTGGACGAGTGCGGGGGTGATGTAGACGCAGTCTTTAATCGGACGCATTTTTAATTTAGTGTTATAAAAATAATACATATTTGTAAAAAATAACAAAACCAAAAAGCAGTAGATATTTTTTTTATACTCTTTTGATAAGATGTTAAGGAGTAAAATGGTTTCATCTCAATGATTTGGAGGTGATTAGACATTTTTTTTTTATCATGTGATACCGATAGAAAAATTGTGACCAAAACCAAATTACGTATCATATCATGTAGATTAATAACAATTTTTTTCAGATGTAATTTCTCTGTAAATGCCGACGAAAAGTGGCTTCATCTGCATGCTTCTTTCAAGCTTTTTTCTAAAGAGCAGCCTTAATCTGTGGTCGCGGGCAACAAACAAAAATAATAATAGATATAAGAATCAATTTAAGTGTAGGTAATCAAAGGAAATAAGTTATTATAGACCAATGATAATATTATACGTAGATGCGTTACCCTCGCTTAATAATGGCAATATTAAAGCAAGGCAATTGCCGGGGTTTCACTAAGTCATGTACCACCCAGTGTCGTGGCTATACGTCAGTATCGCTTGTAATTCACACATAACTGACGTAACAAAATATGTATGTTTATCTTTTTTTCTAACAGGAATGCTTCTGTCCTGTTCTTCGCGCTGTATTTAATTGTATGTGCCTACTGGTATGTAGATATAAAAGTTTGTGCCGTTTTAAAGTGCACTTATGTTCGTGTATGACGCGTCTATTTATAATACGTCATTGTTTTAGACTGCGATGACAATTTGTGGGAATTGTACAGAAATTGCTCATGTGCTACCTACGATTTTGTAATTACAGCTTGGTATTTTCTTAGGTTAATTGTACTGTGAAGCTATGTCCATATACTACTTATACCTATGCATTTAGGTAGATACATCATCATACCTTTGGAGGCTCACTGCTGGGCATAGGTCTCCCCCAAGGGGGGTTCGGACATAATCGCCATGCTTGGCCGATGCATGTTGGCGATCGCAGTAGGTATTATGGTACTCAGAAGCACTCTGCTGACTATCCTCTGGTCAATATCCCTCTGTCGCCCTCTACGACACCCACGGGTAGAAATGGGGTGGTGCTATTCGCGGCCGGCACAACACGGTGGATCAAATCTATTATTAAATAATATTAATTGTTGACGACTGCCAAAGATCTACGAATGACAGCATGACTGACTTGAATGACTTGAATGAATGACTTGCTTTCCGAGGCACGTGATCGGTATGAAATGGATGGTTACCCATCCACAGACCTACCGCGGCAAGCGAGCGCAGCTTAATGTTGACCGATCAATCTGCCTCCTAATTTACACGCACAAGTATTCTCAACGGTTTCGCATATCGATTTTTTATTGTATTCGATTCATTGGAAGATTTTTTTTCAATAATCGATAAGTAATTATTTACGATGAAGGTTAATGACATCAAGCGGATCATAGGCCTGGAAATTTAGAATGATTTTAAGATGATTTTTTATATACATAATTACAATGGCCTTCGGATTTCGGATACCTATTCAACTAAATTATCTTTTACTTAAATCTTGTTAATTATAATTTAATTGATATTTATAATTTTTTGCATAGTGTAAAGACTATTTGTGTTGTTTTTTTACACCCTTTATATAACCGGTTAAAAATAATTATATATTATTAAACCAGAATATAGTCTACTTGACTGCAAAAAAATCAACCAAATCCGGTTAGCCATTTAAGCGTAATGTAGTACCAAACATACAAACTCACATCAGTAGATTTTGGTTCTGTACTACTAACTAATGATATAAAAAGGTAGTTTTTTTTTGTAATAGGTAATATCCTAAAGTATTGAAAGGAACCTGACCTCTTTTACTTAGAAACTGATAGATGTTTTTGAATAAAATAAACTAAAATTGATAGATAAAAGTTCATCAGCAGTTCAACGTTTAAATTAAATTTCATTCTAACAAATCCAACGGTTTCTGAATAAACTTTAACTATTTCCGACCACCTGGATACTTATCTCTTTTGGTGACTGTACATCGCAGTAAAGAACTTTCGCAACTTCGTACGTCGCAATGGTAAACTTTCGCAGTAACATAGATCGCAGTAATGAACTTTCGCAATAATGAACGTCATTTATGGTTATACCTGGCTTCCATACTTACGAAGTCACGGCCAAATTGCTGTTTAATAATCATTAGACTAATTAAATCAATTCGAAACGTAATTAGTCAAGTTCAACACTATTAAATAAATACCTTCTATTACGTGTAAGGTTAGAAGATCACAATTAGGTGTTACGTATAATTATAATGAGACTTTAATTGCCACTGTGCAGGGCAAAGGCTTCTTGTACAGAATTAAGTAATTAAGCTAAGTTAAACCTGTCATTAACTGTGGTATTGTGAAGAAGTTAAACTGGGGAATTACGAAGAAGCCACCATTAGCGCAGTAGCTGAACGATTGGCGTGTGTCGCGGGTTAGATTCCCGCTTGGAGCAAATATTTGTATGACCTACTTAGGTAGTTAATTCGTATCCATTAACCTTTGAATACGCAGCTCTAGCGTCACGTAAATTATCGGCTTTTGGTGGAACTACTCAAGGTTGAATAATTTGACACTTTTGACAGTTCATATACTTATGAAAAACGATATCGAGCTCAACGTCGATTTCACGGGTGGCACTATGTTGATTTCGCCGTCGAGCACAGCAACGAATGGTAGCGTTAGAGAATAGCCTATCTGGTTGTGTGTTTGTTTGTGTTTGTGTGTTGTTTGTAAACGCACTTACGATACAGGTAAAGGGATTTTTAATACAAAAAATACTGCCTCCACATGCATGCGCATGGTGTCAATAGTTATAAATATTTTATTGACAGATATGAGTAGAGTGATTATCATTTTGATAATATATAAAATATTTTTTTTTTAATTCACACTATTATTAATTTATATTTATTGAAATTTTGAACACTTTTCTTAATTTAAATTTCTATTTTTTAGTTTGGTTTTCTATAAAAAGCGTGTTTTTAGTTTTTTTAAACTATTATTTATTTTTTACTTTTTAGTTTGAAAAATGGAATAATTTTATCAAATTAGTGTATCGTCATCGGTCCTCGATAAATCTACAAAGTTTGAACGAAATCTGGCCGTTTAAAGTGGGTCAAAATCGCGCCCGAAGAAGTCGGTTACAAACAAACATACAAACATACAAACATACAGGTGAAGTAGTAGTATTTTAGCGTAGCTGTGTTCTGACATGATATTGTGTATGAGTGTAATTAGAAAAAAATCACGAGCATGATCATGGAAATAATTGATTAAATAGTAATTACTCTATTCTTAGAAGACCCCGAATTAAATATCAGGGTTTATACAATTATTGGTTTGCCTTGTCGGTCTAGCATAACTACTACTGCTGCGCACGAGGTTGATTGAAATCCGTGGTGCTTGGCAACTGGGCTTCTCCCAGTTGTAAACGTCCCTTTGTTCCTATTGGCCTAGTTCTGTTCTGTCTCCTGCTTGATTTGGAGGGAAGTGGAAAATATGTTCTTTCTTTCTCCGCTGTTCATTGCTGAAATACTTAAGAGGAAACACAAGGGCCGTTTTTCCATACAAACTTAGTCCCCTGTTTCCTCCCTGGATAATGCCAGTAGATCAATTATAATTTTTTTAAATATCCATGGCTACTATTGGCATGTCCCTATGTTTTCCTTTTTCTCATAAATTTATTATTAAAAGAGATATGAATATTCAAAAACCTAAAAAATTGGCATGATTTTCCGCTGTGTTCAAACATTCAGAAAACAAATTTGACTTGATTATATAAAAAATAGAAAACATAGGAACACGGCAAAAGCCTTTCTTTATTTTTTAATGAAAAAAGCAGTTAAATCGGTTAAGTTTTGGAGAAGAAATCAGGGGACTACGAATCATTGATTTTGTGTACTTTTAATAGGTATTTTCGGTCAAAGCTGCAGTTGTCTCTATCGCGCTCTGCGGTTCGTGTTCGGGCATCGCGCGACAGCAATAGATTTTACAAATACCTAATTTTCAATTCTCTAGCCCGTGGTATTTCCTCTTAATTGCGGGATCCAAGACAGATGTAACGTTTCGCCGAGACCCGTCCAGCTTCTTTGTCCTGGCGCTTTTCTAGGGGACGCCACGTAACACATAACATCAAAGAGTTGGTATACCCTGTCGTCTGGCCGGGCCAGTGAATCATATTTCATCAATGTTTGACATATGACATGTTCGCTACAAATGGCCAGTCCCCCATTGCAGGTCGGTGGAAATTCCCCTTGTAAAAATGGAAATTATTGTTAAAACTTAGTTCACTTTCACATCTACGGTAAATATCCTTGCCATTTCTGAAGTAGGTTATAATTGGAAAGGTTGTACTCGCAGTCAACTTGTATGATTTGTTTCTCGTATTTTGGGTGATAACTAAATGAATTACCCCAGTCATATGACCTTACCCCAGTCTGACAAAAACAGGATTTATACAGGTGTAACGTTGAGATGACCTACGTCCGGCTTTCAGGAATGGCAATGATTTTGAAATTTTGGGGCGGGCTTGTAACTAACGACCATCCAGGCTATTGCCTACCCCTTTAATTAAAATATGCGTAACTTTATGCTAATAACCCGGACTTAAAAACTAAAAACATTTTACAATCAATTATTACTATTCAGACATTGACGTATTTTGGTAACTAGATATTATTATGTTAATTTCTAATAACCGACCAGTCATCGTAATTTTGTGTTGTCAAACAGCTACTTTCAAACATCAAAATATTATGGAATCTCTTTTTGAATAACCTTAACTGACGGATTAATATGTCATAAAACAACCCGTTGTATTTAACGTACGTTAAACATCGCACGTCATAGTATCTTTTTAACCGTCCGTATGTAACGTTAACCGACTGTTTGAAAACATAAAAATCCGTCAGTTAAACTTATTCAAAAAGAGATTCCATAATATTTTGATGTTTGAAGTAGCTGTTTGACAACACAAAATTACGATGACTGTGACCAGCCATCATAATTTAGTTAAGTTAAGTTAGTGAGTTAGTTAAAAAAAAAAATATTTTTCGCTTTTTATTGTAAAAATAAAACGTTTTTTCAAACAGAAAACCGCCTTCACAAACTAAAAAGTGATGAATAACTTTAGCACTGAACACACATTTCTTTACTTCCGGAAGTCGGTGGTGGTGGCTTTGTGTTTGTTGTTTTGTATTGCCACCGACTTCCGAAAGTAATGTAAAATAAAAAACATTCTTCTCCTTTTTGAAGTCGGTTAAAAAGTAGCATATTGTCTTTCCCAGGGTTTAATGCTTTCTTTGCCAGTCTCGCATATGTGCGGAGTAAATGTACGGAAATACTGGTTTATAATAATAATAATAATATGTGGGGACATTTCACACACGGCCATCTGACCCCAAACTAGGGAGACCCTGTACTATGGGTGTCAGACAGCTGATATACACTAATACATTTTAAATACATACATATATAGATAAACAACACCCAGACACAAGCCAAACACAAGTGCTCATCACACAAATATTTACCCTGGACGGGAATCGAATCCGCAACCCGCTGCGCAGTAGTCGATCGCTCAGCGCGCGCGTAAATGCGAAAGTAGCTCTGTCTGTTATGCTTTCACGATGAAACGGCTAAACCGATTTTAATGAAATTTGTCATGAATATAGTTTGAACCCTGGGGAAGGACATATGCTACTTTTTGAACCGCGTCTTCGTCTGTTTTCGCGATAACCGACATTCACACAGACGAAGGCGCGTGCAAAAGCTGTTTGAAATAAATGGTTTTGGGTTTGAGTCCCCTTTGTTTCAAATAATTATTTTATAGCATCGCGTGCAGAAATTTCACGATAACCTGCAAATTGCTGACTTCTATAACAACGTGACATAATGCCATAATACATTAAATAATTGTATTATATGTAATTATTGTACGTGAAAGATCAAAAGAACGTGTCTTTGCAATAATAAACATTAAGTACGCGTGACGACACGGTGGACGCAGTGTAATGTACAGTCGGCAAAGGAGATTGGTATGCACGGTCGTCAGGTATACTTAAAGTGTACTTAGAAACCGATGGATGTTTTTGAATAAAATAAAATAAATTTAATAGAGAATCAATATTTCCATTATTTAATTAAATTTTATTCGAAAACATCCATCGGTTTCTAAGTAAACTTCAACCATTTCCGAGGACCTGCATGCCTATCTCTTTTGCTGACTGTACATATCTTTTTTTTCTTTATTATGTACAAATGATTAAATTATTATTAATGTAGAATAGGGTTCGAATGAAAGATACTTCTTGATTATTACTTCTTTATTAATAATTATTCACCTTTTTTATAAAAATCTTAAAAATCGTGTGTGAGCTCTTCGTAAGTGTCTTTGACTCTCTCTTCTATCTTTTTGTTCACCATTCATCCTTCACTCTTACCTTACTTCCCTTTCACTCAATACTTCGTTCATTAAATCATTATGTTCGGAAACACTTACTTAACATATGGCATAAACAAAATTATAATCCTACATTAATATTCTCATTTATTTATTATCTTTACATATTAAATAATATTTTTAAAAATTGTTAAAAAACAAAAACATTTAAAAATATAAAAAATAGTAGCCCACCGGTATCGGTTACAGGGTCCAAGCTACCGGTGGTCAGGGCTCCTGAGAGAGGAATCTCCTGACTATACGCGCCGTGTCCAGGAGTACCGCTTTCTTAATTAAGCCCTTGATCCAGCTGCCCAACGAAAGCCTCCTCAGATGTTGATCGAGGCTCTTGGAAATTATTCCATTGGCCGTAACGGCTATCGGTACAATGACTGCTGTATTCACATTCCACATGTGAATATTATTATTATAATGGTGGTGGATTGGTTGCTGCGTTGCGATTAGCAGGTTCAATTCCGACACACACAAAATATTTGCATGGCCTACTGGTAGTTATTCCGGGTCTGGCTGTTTGTGTATGTGAGTTTATATATTTGTAAAAGCACCCACGAACAGAAGAAATTCCAATAGGGTATTACACCCATTTTTGAAAAGTGTCTCAATAAAATTCTTTAGTGCTAATATGCCTCCAAAAAACACAAATTTTTTATTCAATCGATAAGTGCCATAAAAAAGCATCAAAAATTTTAATTTTTAAATTTCACGCGTAGTTTGACGAAAACGCCTTTTACTGGACGCCATATTACTCAGCGGATATGACGCCAGTTCGTTTAGTATCAAATGCGCTCTTATAAATATGATAATTGTATTATAATTTAAAAATAATTAAAAGCATATTTTGTTATAGGTGTAATAATTAAAAAAGGACATTGGTTATGAAAATAATAAAAGTACAAAGCCTATGTACGCCAATCGGTTGACTGACAGTTGTCAATTTTTTGTTTACACAGCCGTACGGCGTAATAACATGGCCGCTAGTGTTATAAAACAGATTAAAAAAACTAAAAACTTTGATTTGAAATTAAAAAAATATTTTGCGATTTTATGAACTAAAACTAACATTTTCCGACTGCTTTTTGCCTAAACTATCTCAATAATATATTTATAGATTTTTTCTCATATAGAGTAAAATACCCTATTGTTGGACAACGTTTTTAAAGAAATATAATTATTTTCCGTAATGGTAGGCAGCTCTGTTTAATTCCCATTAAATGATAATATTTTTTAACCAACTTTGTATAAAAGAGTAGGTCTAATCAAACAATTCGTTTTTGGGTTTTGGTTTTTTTTATATCCTTGGAGTTTAGCTTAGTATTAATTGAATTATTTTCAGTTCCACCTACCACTGCATCACCCAAAGGTTGACTGGTAGAAAATGCCTACTGCCACACTCAGAGACGTCACTTAATAATAATGAATCATTAACTTTAACTGACCAACATAACTTGGCACATGTTAACAACAATACTTTTGACTGAAAGCGTTCCATACTCACGCTTCGTATGAAAAAAAAAAATTTTTTATGTTTGACAACGCATAACTTTTTTCAGTGTAGTGTGCGATTTTGATTGTTATTTTTTTAATTCATAGTGGATAACTCAAAGTTGGTCCCATATAAATATCACGAAAATATTTCATCCCTAAGTGTATAAAATTAATGGATACTGAAATTTCTTGGTGTAACCGTTTAGTTATTAATTTGTATGATAATAAGTAGGCAACAAAAAGCAAAAAAAAATTCGTACAGCAGCCTAAGCCACCCAATGATAAACGAACAAACCCGTAAGGTTTAATAGTTCGTACAGCAGCCTAAGCCACCCAATGATAAACGAACAAACCCTTAAGGTTTATAGTTCGTACAGTAGCATAAGCCACCCAAATACAAAGTGTATCGCTCGCTAGCAGCAAGCCTATACAGCTATGTGAATATACAGCAGCGCTGTACCCGGTAAACCGACAGTATTGTCAGGAGCAGGAATTCTTTACTGAGTCGAATCAGAGGATCGACTGCCATACTTACGGAGTGCACGCTCTTTTATAAGGCGATGCCCCCCACCTTGCAACCTCTCCTTAACAAGTCTGTCCATGCGCACGGAAGTGCGTCACGCGTTTACTTGATACAAAACACTAAAATGTACTAAATCTAATAAGATTTAATTATAAAGCAATCAAATAACACAATAATAATTGTCATGAATAAACAATAGTGATTTCATAAAGTAATTCGTTTTACATTCAAAGTAACGTGTCAACAATTGTTTTGAATAAAACCATCGATAACAATTTTATTATCGAAATAAAGTAACCACAAATTAGTGTACATACAGTGAGTGCTCAATAAATCATGTTTTGGATAAATAGACAATAATTGATAATAAAATCACTTAAATTCATAATAAGAGAAACAAATCATAACAAATTTAGTTGACTACCCACAATAATAATTGAGATTAAAAAACCATCTCCGACTTATATAAGATATATTCTATTATGATAGGCAGTTTTCATTGTCGCCTCATAAAAAAGGGATTTCAATTATTTGTAATAACTTGATGTAGTCATCCGATTACAAAAAATTTGCACCGATAGACCATGTCATCAATCGTGTTGGCGCAGTGGCTGAGCGATCGACTGCTGCGCAGCGTGTTGCGGGTTCGATTCCCGCCCAGGGTAAACATTTGTGTGATGAACACTTGTCTGTGTGTTGTTGTCTGTGCCTTGTGTCTGTGTGTTGTTTATCCATATATGTATGTATTTACAAAAAAAAATGCATTTGTGTATGTATATCAGCTGTCTGACACCCATAATACAGGGTCTCCCTAGTTTGGGGTCAGATGGCCGTGTGTGAAATTGTCCCCACATATTATTATTATTATTATTAAATGGTACATATAGGTATAAATGATTAATTTCTACCCGGACGAAATCGCTGGCAGATGCTAGTAACATATATATCATAAAGTTGCACACATTAAAGGTGCACAACGTTCAAAAATATCAACCCAGTCGAACTGAAGGTCGTTATGTGTACCAAACTAGATATTTTTTTTTTTTTTTTTTTTCGGATTGGCATCTCGCAGGTCAACCTAGGAGGTTGTCGGCTGCTTAACCGGACTTTCCTGTGGTGCCTTAAAAATTATTATTTTTAGGGCCTCCAGCCAGGGCATAAAAGCTTACAAACTAAGCGACTACACGCTAAGGGCACCCCCTGTGGGGTACGAGCCTCGGCTTAGGGCGTCGCTGGGAGAGGACAGCAAAGGGACAGGCTGGATCGGATTTCCATTATTTAGGGACGAATTTAAAACTACAGGCTCAGCGGCGCGGGCTGGCACGAGCAAGGGTCGGGGAGGAGCAAGGGTCGGGGAGGAGCAAGGGTCGGGGAGGTCAAACTAGATAGTCAGTGAAACTCTTGCTATATCAAAACTGTGAACGAAACCATAGCGCGATTCAGGAATCTGCCCCTCAATAAACAACGCCATCTATCGAGCTTCGAAGCAAACTTTTATGCAAAGTTATAGCCAAGAGTAAAGTCAGTTTAACCATTCATTAATTAGTAACTTTACTTTGAGGGCCGAGTTTAACAGGATTGTGAAGCTGTAAATTTTCATACGAAAAGCGATAACGTTTTACCCCCTGTAAACTTAGGCCGATTTTCATCATTTTTGGAAATGTTGTAGATATATTGGAATACTAACTCTGTATCTACGTTTTTATTTTTAAGAAATATTGCGTACGATTTAGGACATTAGAATCTTTTGACTTAAAAAGTTCCTTGGGCGTTTTCGTTATTTTAAATTAAACTGTATTGAATTACAAAGAACATTGTCAGTAGATTAAGGCGATTCCCTAACCAAATAACCTTGACCATACATTTCCTCTTTCCCGCAGAATCGAACTTCACACAATTTTTGGGTTTTTTGTTAAAAAAAAAGAGAAACGATCTTTTAAAATAAAATGAACCGTGTCTTATAAAGATTTTTAAATTACCTATATCTATTAGTGTAATCCTCAAATTAATAGCACGTCAACTTAAGCAAAAGTTACAATTATGTTTATTTGTGTATTATGTTTTCAATTATTTTAGTCATTTTTGTACAGGGAGATTTAGGTGTAAGTATATAGAGTAATAAGAACGTGGAATGTGATGATAGGATATTGAACATTAAAAATATGCTTTTAGATGTAGTGTGTTTCTCTTAATTAAGACTTAATAACCCCTGGCTGAGTAACGAAGAAAAACGCACTTTTGGTCGGGGTAGCGCCGCGTAGGTACTGAATCTACTGAGACCAAAATTGTCTCATGTCGTAAAGGTTTAGGGGGGTAAAAACACCCAGAACAATATTTCAAAAAGGAAATGTAGGTAATTGCCTCCTAGACTTGCATTTCTCTCTATCGCACGATACGGGTCGAGGGCAAGGACATATTGTATTTGTATTATTCACCCGGAGGGAGGCAGAGAGAGCGGTTTTTGGAAATACCTACTCGCGCTGCGTATCGACACTTCACAATCTTTGTTATAGGGGGATATACGCCAAGGTTTTAGTTTAGTAGGTAGTTCTTCTCTTCTTCTTCTTAGTCGGTATCTTTATTGCTGAAGGTCGTGTCTAGTATGAAGTGTTGATCACTCGATGTACTACGTTCTTCCAAGTGCTTCTGTCCACGGCGGTCTTAATAGCTTTGGTTATTGACAGGCCAGTGAGCGTCTTTACTAGGTCTGACCACCGGGTGGTGAACGACCTCGTGCTCTTTTCCCGTTGATCTGACCAACCACCATTAGCCTCTCTAGGCTGTCAGGGCTTCTACGAGCGATGTGTCCGAAATATTGAAGTATCCGCTGGGAGCAGATAGTCGATAGCCTTATGGTTATTTTGAGCTCCTTCAGAATGGATACGTTGGTACGGCGTGGGGTCCAGGGAATGCATAACATCCGCCTCTAACACCACATCCAGGTAGTTAGGTATATGTTTTACTTTTTATTCGTGTAAATATTTTACATAGGTAAATAATATGATTACCTATATACTAAGCTCTTGATAAACATATGAAAGAGTCAAAATGTAAAAAATAAAATTAATTGTACAGAAGGTTGTAAGAAGGTTATTCAGTAATTTTACACAAAATTAGTTGATGACCGCGACTCGAACACGTTAATTTTATGATTCTTTATTTTCTTAATAAAATTTAAAATACTGCACTCAGGGATGACGTTGCACTTACCTATTAGGCGAAAAAAATCGTCATATTTCAACCAATAAACACAAAACCTTAACAAATTATTCACCGTAGTGAAAAACTTTTTCTTTTGGTGAAAACAGCATGAACATCCATCCAGCAGTTTCTGAGTTTATCGTGAACAGACAGACGCGGCGGGGAACTTTGTTTTATATTATGTAGTGAAGTATAAATAATTCTAATGCTAGTTATAAGTTGATTATATTATCGGTGATTTGCCATTAGTTTAACAGAGACTTTAAATTTGTTGCTGTCACTTTCTTTTTCATACAAAATGTAAGGGATGGCATGATTTTAAAGTTTCCGAACTAATGTGGGTCTCGTGCAACTCAACCTAAAGTAAATGTTCTGGCACCAGAGTGCAGCACTAGCATAAACCGTAAACAGTTTTTCGACGAGTCGTTCAAAGCGTGAAATTCTGCCTTTAATTGAGTTAAAAATTGGAAAGTGTATTATATTATACAATAATGTATCAGTGCTGTGTATGTCGATGTAGAAATGAAGGGAATTGTTCATTTCCAAAAGAAGAAAATGTTTGAAAACTTTGAGAAGCAGCTAAAAATCACTCTAAAATATGTTCAGGTTAAGTTTTCAGGTGAGATAGTCGCATTTACAGAATAACGTTCACATTTATCATGGTAAGACAACCAACTATTATTTTATTCTGAGCATAACCTAGAATCCACTTTCAAATGGCCATAGGATGCCATAATATAGTTATAGTACTGTTAGGTAAGTAAGATTAATTAAAACTTTGATAATAATATATTTTCACAAAATACCTAGTCATTACAATTAATGACATAATATAACAAGAATACGAGGTTATGATTTACGGAATGTGCTAGTGGCGCCCTCTGCGCCGAGTTTCGCGTAATGTTCCCTATTCAATTTGTATTATTGTTGTACGGTACACACGGCTACACATCAATCTATACATTTTCAGTATACGCTGATCTCGCCTTGTATAGAATTCCCTTACAATAAGAGGTCAGCTTAAACTGGAAAAGTATAGCTTAATGTGTAGTCGTGCGTACTACTAATTGTGACAAGCCTAAATATGTATGTAGTAATTGAACAACTTTATCGCTAAATCAGAAACCTGTTAAAGAAATATCAGACACCGAATAGGCTACACGATGTAGTTTCCATCATTATGAAAAGTATAGTAACGAAAATGCAGGAATAAAAATTAAAAGTGTTATATTTCTTTGATGACATAATGGCTCAATGGATGAGACACCCGTCTCTCATACACGGGGCTTCACAACTGGCCTCGGGCAAGTACCATGACTTTTCTACTTCATAATGTATTTACTAATTTTTTTTTTTTGTTTTTTGTTGTAGTCCCTTCACAGACATAGCTATAATATATATTAATATACGTCAGACGTAGCTAAAATCAAGGCATATTACGATCAGATATAATATATATTTTTACTACGTCACCAAAATGTGTGGACAGATATAGCAAAGTATATTAATATAAATTTCAAAAATGTGAAACAAACAACGATCGCAGACGTAATAAGGGCGAAAATATATTATTATATTATAGCTACCGTGTGTGGTGTGGTAGCTAGCTATAATATATAATTATTATAGCTACGTATGTGACGGGCTTTACTTTGACATCAATCTTTAATTCTGGAAACGTGTAAGTTCGTCAGACAATAATTATCCACACTTCTACCATAAAGTCACAGACCAACCTAGGCTTGCTGATACGCTCCGTGTACACGGTTTCTAAACATGCTCGTTATACCACCATCTAAGCTAAAATTACACAGCACGAGTCCTCACGTAACATCAATTAAAATATAAGTATAATAAAATACCAAATGACAAAATACCTATTTAATGAACGGATAAATGTTATTAGGTACTTACTAAATTATTTTTTTAATGTCAACATCGAATTGGGATGATCATGATTTTAATATTATTCTATTTTATTGAGCTTGTAATTGAATTTTGATGACATTATTTTTAATTTGTGAGATTATTTATTTTAAAAATGTTTACCAGAGAATGGGTAGCAGCGTTCTCTGTGCATTTGTAACAACCATACTGCGATCGCCAACCCGCCTGCCAAGCGTGGCGATTATGCCTAAACCCCCCCATTGGGGGAGGCCTATGTCCAGCAGTGGAGGGCTTTCGGCTGAAATTATGATGATTTATTTTAAATGAATTGAATTTTTAATGATTTTTAATTATATTTTTTGTTTATTTTTTAATATTGTGCTACTACTCATATTTTATTATCTATATTGTTGTGCTCGACAGGGTCCATGTGAACTGTAATATATTATTATAATTATTATGAACTTGTGAACACGTGTGATATGCAATAAAGATTTGAATTTGAATCTTGGACATCACTGCCATTAGTGAAGAAATACATCATTAGGAAACCTGGACTTACAGTTCTTCTTCTAATATATAATATAAAAATCCGTGTCATGGTGTTTCTTGTCGAACTCCTTCGAAACGGCTTAACCGATTATTATATATTTTTTTTGTGTATATTTGTAAGGTCTGAAAATAGGCCGTAGGCAAAACCACTTTTGCCGTATAACTCTGAAATCGCCAATCCGCCTTGAGCGCACGTAGTGATCAATGCTCGTGTCTTCTCGGTATAAGAAGAGGCTTTTAAAGAAGAGGCTAACAAATATAAGCTGGTAATATTAAATTGGAATAAATATAATGACCACCAAAAATAGTAAATTATCACCAAATCTTAGTCACCAAATGACCACCAAAAATAGTAAATGATCACCAAATCTTAGTCACCAAATGACCACCAAAAATAGTAAATGGATCACCAAATCTTAGTCACCAAATGACCACCAAAAATAGTAAATGATCACCAAATCTTAGTCACCAAATGACCACCAAAAATAGTAAATGGATCACCAAATCTTAGTCACCAAATGACCACCAAAAACAGTAAATGGATCACCAAATCTTAGTCACCAAATGACCACCAAAAATAGTAAATGGATCACCAAATCTTAGTCACCAAATGACCACCAAAAATAGTAAATGGTCACCAAATCTTAGTCACCAAATGACCACCAAAAATAGTAAATTCCCAAAAAACCCAAAAGTAGTTCCCAAACGGATAGACCGATTCGGACGCAATTTTTTGTAATGATAAATGTCTAAATGATAACCTTAACCTTTAATTTTACTTAAAAAAAATTAAACACTCCCCATAAATAACTGTTATTGGAAAAGGTGCGAAGTTTGGCAGTAACGACCTTCGGGGTATTCGGTATCACCGATAAATGATTGGAGAACTAACACGTGCCAAGTTCCATCTTCTTCTCAGTCGTACACTCCTAGCGGAGTGATCGTGGTAATGGATCGTCTGTTAGGGTGTTACCAGACCAATCGATCGATCGTCGATCGATGGCATCGATCGATGGTACAATGGATTAGTCGACGTCGATCGATAGTTTGTACCAGACCAATCGATCGATTGTCGATCGACGATAGATCAATGGTAAAATTTATCAGACAACGTCGATCGAGTTGCTTGATTATTATTACTGATCGATTATAGCTGGGGTTAATCGATCAACGTCGACCGATGCCATCAAAGGGCAGTCGATCGATTGGTTAGTGGAACGGTATCCGTCGATCAGCCAAAGCTACCACACCAATCAACGTCGATCGATGTCGATTGATGGCATTGATCGACGATCGATCGATTGGTGTAGTAATACCCTTAGGTTGGTCGCGGCTTTTGCGAGACTTCTTCATTTGGCTCTATTCGAGGCACTGCGTGTACACTCAGTAAGGGAACACTTTGTAGTCAATTTGATGAAGTCTGCCCAAGTTCCGTAGCAGTTCCTATTATCAGGCATAAATCATAGCTGTGAAGTACAATATCGCGACGTACGTTACCGCGAAAGTTGATAATAAAGTTTCGGTAACGTACGTCGCGGTAATGAACGTTTGTTGTTGCGAAAGTTCTTTACTGCGAATCCTTAGTCTTAACACATTCTAGCATAAGATGCTGGACGTCATCGAGAACTGCACCCTCTTCATTTGGCAAGTTATTTGTCAATTGCCGACCACAATACAGTTAGGAAAAGGCAGATGATGAAGACAACATTTCTAACATTTAATTCCCTTGTTCCAGGTCTGTTTATTCTGCTGATGCTGGGATTCTTCGCGCTATCTGCTGGCTGTTTTATTCTGTTCATGAAACCATATGATTTCTTTTTCAAGCAGGTTTGTTACATTTAATTTAATTTTTTTAAACAGCTTCTGCCCGTGTATTTGTTCAATTTCAAAGTCAAAGCATTTATTACATTTTTAAGTACTTTTGAATTTTTCAAATAGTCAGTCAGTTAGTCAGAAAGTTGAAGCTAGTTGCTCGTTCCAAAACGTAGGGTAGGTCTCTATGGAGAACAACGACCAAGAAAATTCACGGACATTCTTTTTAATCATGATTTTACAAAATCCTGGTTACATTATTCATGTTGCTTCTAATATACTATGTGAAAACAATGTACCTAGGTGAAGAGCAATATAAAACATTTGATAACAAAAACAATAAAGATAAAAGTCATGGCAGTTAAGAGATGACTGATCTCAACTGACAGCGTCCATTCACGAACATGACACGCAGATCAGCACCATTTCTCTAAAATCTTAATAAACGATGGATTATCTAACACAATTTTTCATTTCATTTTCAGAAAGCAATACTATCCGATGGCGGCGAAATCTTTGAGATGTGGAGGAAACCTGAAGTGGAGCTATATACCAAAGTATTCCTGTTCAACGTCACAAATGCTGAAGAGTACATGGCTGGCATAGACGACAAGATCAAGGTCAAGGAGGTCGGACCATACGTTTACAGGTATAAACTTAAATTGTGACCTTTTTTAGGCACAGGTATCAGATTTTTAGGTTATATCCAATTCAATTTAATTCGTCTTTATTGTGGATCTTTAAGAAGGTGTACATAATACAGATGGTGTTAACAATTATTTTGTGATCTGCTATGTCCTGCCCTTTGGGCGTACAATAATATAAAATAAATAGAAAGGAGATGGTGTCATAGTTCACCCAAACATCTAAGTGCAGTCGATACGATCTAACTGTGTGCATAATAATTCCCTAGAACTATTTGAATAAATGTACCCAAGTTGCAATATCCTAATCCATGGGATATCGGAGCTATCAAAGTATGCCAAGAATTCATTTTTTGACTTGGAATTTTTGACTTGTACGTTTATTCAGATAGTTCTAGGGAATTATTGTGCATACAGTTTGACTGTATCGATTACGTTTTGATTTTGGGTTTTTGGTCCATACATTTTGAACCATGTCCTTTACATGCTTGTCAACAAATATTCAGTACAACATTTATAATTCAATTTAATTTAATTGGCCACAAATATGTGTACTAAACACAACATGACTAAGGCAGAGTGTATTCTAACAGTGTTCTGTCGACTAAGAAATCTTTTACAGAATAATAGCATTTGCTCACTAATAATGCATGGAGTTTATTTTTAAATGTTTTTAATTCAGTAACTGTTCTAATCGATCTTGGAATATTGTTTTAATATACGTTGTCCGTATGGTGTCGGACGTAAAGAATAGCACCATCCCATATCTTCCCGTGGGTGTCGTAAGAGGCGACTAAGGGACGTACCAGAGAATGGGCAGCAGCGTTCTCTGTGTCTTTATAACAACCATACTACGATCGCCAACCCGCCTGCCAAGCGTGGCGATTATGTCAAAACCTCCCCTTTTGGGGGAGGCCTATGTCCAGCAGAACTACTTCCAATTTGTCTTGATGCCGTCCTTTACTACACTAGCACTATGCCCGCGACTCTGTCCGCGTGAATTTTCTCAAGGATCCCTATTTTTTTAAATTGATAAATATAGTCTATGTTACACAAGGATAATGTAGCATTCTAATGGTAAAAGAATTTTTAAAATCGTACCAGTAGTTTTTGAGTTTATTCGTTACAAACATACAAAAATACAAATCTTTCCTCGTTATAATATTACTAGCTTTTGCCCGCGACTTTGTCCGCGTGAATGTCGGTTATCGCGGACGCAGACGAAGTCTCGGATTAAAAAGTAGCCTATGTCCTTCCCCAGAGTTAAAGCTATTTTCAAACCAAATTAATTCATCAAAATCGGTTCAGCCTCGTGAAAGCGAACAGACAGAGCTACTTTGACATTTTATAATATTAGTATGGTGGATTAATTAATTATTAGTATTATAGTGTAGACTACAACAGCAAAGTTCCGACACGGAAAATAATTTGCCTAAGTATCAAGTCTGTGCTTTAAATCGTGTAGGTTAAAATATATTTTATAATGACAAAAAAATCAGTAATTTTCAAAATCGGAGGACTGAAACTATAAGTAAACATAAAAGTACTTACCTAGTTTAAGATTTTGAAATAGTTTCTCGTTGTTAGAAACAAGGACGAACTACTATTTATTCTCCATAATTAAAAAATAAACATTACTATAGCAATTAAAAAGATGATCCTTAATTGCATAATATATTCATCATAAAGTATATTTTCTCATATTTTTAATTATTTCCTATTCAGAGAACTAAATACGTCAGCAACTAAATAAAAACAAGATTAATGAGACGACACGGTTGGCGCAATTTCTGAGCAATTGGTTGCTGTGTTGCGTGTGTCGGGTTCGATTCCCGCACGGGGCATTTGCCGCTAACAACGCATACTGCCCAAAAAATTAAGTAACATTACGCTAAAAATATTGCTTTAAACGACTTTTATTTTTGGTGTGAAAAATCACTTTTCATGGTAGCGTGCATATGTGCCTAGCGTTTTCCCAACTATATTGGGGTCGGCTTCCAGTCTACCTGGATGCAACTGAATACCAGTGTTTTACATGGAACGACTGCCTCTCTGACCTTCACAACCCAGTTTCTGGGTAACACGTAAGACTGGTGGTGATATTTATTAGCTTCTGACTACCCATAACGACTGTCAAAGATCTACGAATGACAGCAGGAACCAACGGCTTTACGTGGTTTACGAAGCACAGAGGGGAGTTGGTATAAAATGGATGATGTTAGCTGGCTTACCCATCATGACCAGGTCTATACGTACGGCTTTTATTCAGCTGATAATTGTTCCTCTCATTACAGAGAGTCACTCGAGCACAAAGTGACGAAATTCAACGACAACGCGACCTTGTCTGCAATACCTATGCACCCCCTGTCCTGGGTCGAAGAGTTGTCAGAAGGAAACCAGGAGAATGACACCCTCTACCTGCCCCACATCGCTTTACTGGTGAGTTTTTAAAACCTATTGGAATTTACTGCCCGCGTCTCTGTTCCCCGATATATACTATCTGGGTATCTGGTTTTATCGAATCAAAGTCCCAACTTACTGCCAAAAAACTGGAAGTCCTCGCAAAGGTACGAAAGTATTTCATGTCGGAACAGATGCCGTACCAAGTATATAACATGTTTGATCGTGAATGAAGTACTGTTCACACCTTTCGTATTGATCAGCCAAATACCAGCTGCAGGCGTTGAAAGTCATTGAAAGACGAGTCAAGGGGCTCATAGACAACGACTCCCTGGTTAATGCTAAGCTCCAAAGCCATTGCCGCATCATTGCCAGCCTATCTGGTCTTTCGTGTACATTTTGAAGAGTTTGCTCCGCAATTGCACAACTTAATTCCCTCATCTCCATTTCATCATCCGACGAGCGTCGCCATATGTCGAAGCGTCACGGAACCGATCTCGAACCAAACGCTTTGCTTCCACATTGATTGTGCCGCCAGAATTCCAAATAAAGATCTACAACTGGCCCAACCCCCAAATCCTCGGCTGCTCATACAGGTTACAACGCAATTACCCAGGTGTTATGATTGACCAGCGCTAGTCTTGGGCACTCCAAACTGATCATGAAAAGACTTTTGACTCTCATTGTGACCACGTCCTTGTATTGAGTTAATTAGCATATTTATCACAATCATATTGTATAAATTACGCGTCTATTAGAGTATAGTTTAGAATGATTGATTGATTGAACTGTGATACTTAGGTGATTGCTTATATAGGTTAATGGTTATTAAATAAACAATGATTGATATAATATTCTATGATTAGAAGTCTTAAAATGATCCATAGGGTGTTTAAAAAAATGGTTTTACTAAAAAGCAAAAAAGAAACTCCTTTTAAAAAAAGACATCCGTCTTCTAAAACTTCATAGAATAAGAAGAGTAAGAAGTCAGCGCCAATACAAAACAATAAAGAGAACGAAAGCTACCGACTTACTACGAAATTAAAGTAGTTTTTGAAGGCGGTTGTCTTTTTTTAATATAAGTAAAGAATACCCACCCACAATACCATAAGTATATAATATTTACTTTCCCGTGGGGAGTCCGGGCTAGAGTAGCTCCCACCCATTTCATCCCGAGGGTACTAACCGAGGCGACTAAGGGAAATCCGGAAGTCGAGCAACAGCGACTTCCGTGTACTCCACAACTTCACTGCGATCCCCAAAACGCCTGCCAAGCGTGGGGATTATGGCACCCCCCTCCCCTTATGGGGGAGGCCTTTGTTCAACAGTGGACATCTTCCGACTGATGATGATGATGATGATGATGACCCCTTTTACTTAATATTATTACTTTGATGTGTAGTTAACAGCTATGTCATGCGTCAATTTAATCTTCATCATCATGTTAACCTTTAGACGCCCACTGCTGGGCATAGGTCTCCCCCAAGGGGGGGATCAGCCGTGATCACTATGCTTGGCCGATGCATGTTGGCGATCGTAGTAGGTGTTGGTTAGAAGGACGCTGCTGTAAAAATGTATTTTAGCTTCTATAGCTATAAAATCCTTTCTGAATCCCGTAGTGCCTATCAGTAGGTCGATTCTGTAAAATTCAAACAACAACTCACGTCACTCTAACTTCGCATAAGGTTCAATATGACGTTGATATATTTGACACTTTGAATCAGGTTCGAGCGTAGTGAGCGTCGAAGTGTCGAAGAAATTACCTTACAGAATGCTACTTCTTACGTCATCTCATATTTTGTCTGTCAAAATCTCCCTGTCAATTTAGTTCAACTCGCTGACACGCTCGCAAGGGTGGCGCTAGTGTAAATTCGAATTATCAACAGAGTATTTAGAATGCCAATCAAAAAACTCACAGCGAATTCAGATTCTAAGTTAAGAATGAGGTTTTATAGAATCACACCGCAGGTCTTGATTGATTCCAGAGTTATTGATGATTGCTTCACCACAAGAGCTGCACTAAAGATTACTTGAATCTGTTGTAATAATAATTTATGTACATTTTCAATCAGTCAACATTAAAGCTTAGTACAAACATGGTGCATTGAACCACGAGTGGAGACATTTAAAAGTACAGTAAGAATAAATTACTTACCTATTACTAAATATTATAACGCTCAAGAGTTTGTTTGTTTGCTTAAACGTTCTTATCTCGGGAACTACTGGATCAATTCTGAATATTCTTTCGGTACTATATATACTTACTATATATACTATATAATATACTTGCGCTACTCAGGCAATGAGTGATATAGGTACTATTTTATACAGGATGAAATTGAATTCATTAGCAAATTTTTAAGAAGTGACTCAGACCACGAACCTGAACAACTTTCATTATGGAGCCAACTCAAACAGCGCAAAAAAACAGGTGTTCCATACATACATTATTTTGCTAATGAATTCAATTTCATCCTTTATATACCTACCGCCAAAATGCATTGAGTAACCAAGTTACCAGAGATTAATATAATGGCGGCCGCAACATGACCAGCTGACAATGACAGCTCGTGTGAATATTTGACAGATCGCATCATTTTATAGCCTCAGAAGTCTTACGTCCCGCTATATAAACAATTATTACCTATTATATTTCTGTTTTACTGCCACTAAGACGTCACTTAATAATAGTAAATCATTAACTTTAATTGACCAACATAACTTGGAACGCCGTCTGTCAATAATATTGTTGTTGCCATGAGGAAGTTATGTGTGTCAATTAAAGTTAATGATTCATTATTATTAAGTGACGTCTCTGAGTGTGGCAGTTAGTTGGTTCACACCATTCATCAACTCAAGAGTAAACAATACCTAGTATTGGCTATTCTACGTTTGTGATAGAAAAACGCAAACGAAGTTATCTGACCGTAATAAGACCAATGAGTTATTCAAGGGTTTTTTACTTTGGCATTTGGTTGAATGCAATGTAAGTGGTTTAGGCGCGATGAAGTAACTTACAAATGATTTTCGCATTACAATATTAGTGTGGTTTCTTCGACCTAAGTTAAACCGATTGCTAAATTCAAAGGATGCACTCGTTGCAACAATCGAAGATGCCACTAGCGGCATATTTACTAATGTTGACCTGAGTAAGAAGTTGCAAATGTGTGTACATAAGTACATGCGCTTATCACAGATTTTAGATAACTTCCTTCGCTATGTTTTTACTTCCTTTTAAACGTTTTGTTGATTAGATTTTGCCTGCGAATTCTACAAGGACGCTTTTTAAATAAAATAACAACACCACACCACACCACACCACCACACCACCACACCACACCACCACACCACACCACACCACACCACCACCACACCACACCATCACACCACACCACCACACCACACCACACCACACCACACCACACCACACCACACCACACCACACCACACCACCACCACACCACACCACCTCACCACCACACCACACCACCACACCACACCACACCACCACACCACACCACCACACCACCACACCACACCACCACACCATACCACCACACCACACCACACCACACCTACGACACTCCATACAAACGAAACAATTTAATTATCTACACTACTACCACAATAACATACTGTACAAATACGTGCCTGTGTGTGCGTGTCTACACGCCGCTCCAACTAAAAGCAGTTTCGAGAGCACGATTCGACGCGGGAAGAGGATTTATTCCCTTGACCTTGATATATTTGACACTGAATCGGGTTCGAGTGCGAAGTGAGCGTCGAAGTGACGGGGAAATTACCTTACAGAATGCCACTTCTTACGTCATCTCATAATCTACCTGTCAAAATCTCCCTGTCAATTTAGTTCAACTCGCTGACACGCTAGCAAGGGTGGCGCTAGTGTGAATTCGAATTATCAACCGAGTTTTTAGAATGTCAATCAAGAAACTCACAGCGGATTCAGATTCGAAGTTTAGAAGGAGGTCTTACAGAATCACACCCCTGGACTTATAATTTATATAATTCTGAAATCACCAATCCGCCTTGAGCGCACGTGGTGATCAATGCTCTTGCCTTCTCTGTATGAGAAGAGGCCTTTGCCCTGCGGTGTGATTCTGTAAGACCTCATTCTAAACTTCAAATCTGAATCCGCTATTAGTTTCTTGATTGGCATTCTAAAAACTCGGTTGATAATTCGAATTTACACTAGCGCCACCCTTGCGAGCGTGTCAGCGAGTAGAACTAAATTGACAGGGAGATTTTGACAGATAAAGTATGAGATGACGTAAAAAGTGGCATTCTGAAAGGTAATTTCCCCGTCACTTCGACGCTCACTTCGCACTCGAACCCGATTCAAACTGTCAAATATATCAAGGTCATTTTGAACCTTGTGCGAAGTGAGAGTGAATAGCGATGTGAGATGCGAGTTGTTGTTTGAATTTTACAGAATCGACCTATTGCAGATAATAACAGGCAGATATTATTTTATTCATGTATTTAGTAATTTACTGAGTAACTATTTACATTTAGGTAAACAAGTTGAATGGTTGTGTAAATATGTATGCAATTTGTGTGCCTTAAAGTAAATATTGGGATGCGCTTGACCCGAATTTCATGTTGCATTATGTTTGTTAGCGCCCTTCTTGTATGTGTGCTACGGTCGACTCCTTATTAAACAACATAAGATTGAATAGGTACTTGGTTACGAAACTTTGTAAAATAAATAAAAATAATATGTGGGTACATTTCACACACGGCCATCTGACCCCAAACTAGGGAGACCCTGTATTATGGGTGTCAGACAGGTGATACACATACACAAATACATTTTTTTTTTTTTTTAAATACAGACATATTTAGTTAAACCGCCTCTATCTACTACCACACTATCTACTTTTTTACAATTTACAGTTACAGTTCGACATCGGCAAGTACTCGTAAGAACATGGTAACTCACATTTTAGCCAAATTAAGTTTTCATTTTAATTCAATTTAAAATTAAAATCTCTTTCTTTTGATCTAATTCACGAGTCTGTACGTTTTTTCAGTTACGATTTAGAGAGCGTAAAAAAATTTTAAGTACTGGTCCACTAAGTGTATTTTAATTGTATTTCTATACCCTCACAATAAGATTAGACATTTACTAAAACATTTTTTACAGTCCGTTCAACCGATTTTGACTTATATTGCGTTGGTAGCATGACCAATGGCAACTGCAGTAAACAGTTGTTATTGTAACCACTTTTTTGCCTCTAATGTCATCCTTAAGCCTACGGAATAGAAGTCAAAATCGGTTGAAGGGACTGTAAAAAAGGTTTGTGTTTATGTCTAATCTTATTGTGAACAGGGTATAGTTACGAACACAATTCATCCCATTCATAATACATTAAGTAATATTTCGGATATTGTGTCTCAGACATACAATGTTTATTTTACGAAAGTCAGTTTATTTTTTACATTGGTATGTTAAAATATTTCATGGTAACTCACAAAAAACAAAGGACAAGTATTTTGCATCAAATAAACACTCAATTTATTAGATATGACCCTACTAATTACCAATGTCAAGTTTATTTCACACTATGACTTTATATACATGTAGATGGACTATTGCAATCTTTGACGCGCTCTCTTGGAAAGTCTTCAAAAGTGAGTTACCATGTTCTTACTTGCAGGTGTCGAGTTGTTTGTGTATGTGACTTCATGAATTTCACGGGTTCATTTCAGTGACATTATAATTCCACTGAATCTGAATTGATTACATTAGGTTAGGAGGCTAGGTTAGGAGGAGAGCGAAGCGAAGCTCCCGCTACACTGAACCCTCGTTGTATATTTTTTTTATAGTGTCGTTTTTACTAACATTAGATTAAGACTATTACTAACCATATTATATGGATCTTATAATTTGATCTGAGGTATATTAATTATTATTAGGTACTAGCTGACCCGACGAACGTTGTCCTGTCAATTGATTTATCAATTTTATTACCGTATAAGCATTCCCTGGACTTTCACTAATATTTCAAGATCAAAATTAGCAAAATCGGTCCAGCCTATCTCGAGTTTTAGCGAGACTAACGAACAACGATTCATTTTTATTATATAGATAGATGAAACCCCTCTATCCGACATTATCATCATCCGGAACCGACATGGTGACAAGTCACCAAAACAAATATGACATCAACAGAAAGCGGTTGACAAAGTTTTGTGTATCGATAATCACTCGGGTCACGATTTGACATAATCCCTGCGTCATAATACTAAATCCCGACAACAACCGTCGGGCAGTCCACCAAATACAACACCCACCAGTCACCCACCACCACTGAGCAGATGCTCAGAGGATCCTTCCTTTTCAATGGGGGATGAGAAACATTCCACTCTGTTCTTCATACTATTAAATAACCATCCTTATTTTCTTCACAGAGCATTGCCAACGTGGTCTCCCAGAAGGACATGTTCACCAGGTTCGGCCTGAACAACCTCATCACTTTGACAAACACAATGCCCCTGGCGCAGATGACGGCTAGAGAGTTCATGATGGGATATAAGTCGGAGTTGATGACCTTGGGTAACACCTTCCTGCCTGGCTGGATCTACTTTGATAAACTTGGCTTGATTGATCGGGTGAGTCTCTCAATGTTTGGTTTTCGATCATTTCAGTAGCTGGTGACTTTGTTTTGGTTAATAGAGTATTCATTTGTTTTGAAATGTCCACGTCATTCCGAGCAGATGTTAAAAAAAAACAAACAAAAATTGTTTCAAAGCCAAAGCATTTTTTTTTTTTTTTCAATTAAACCATTTACAGCCACTTTTGATTAATTAAGGAGTCGGCTAGTTATTTTGACTTGACAAAGAGTCATAAATATGTCTCTATGGGGAAAAACGAGCAAGAAACTCGACGGAAACCTTTTTGATCAAGTTTTTACAAAATCCTGGTTGCATTATTATTGTATATTATTCCACAAGCGACCCGCCCCGGCTTCGCAAGGGTTCAATATAGATCAAACTATACGTATAATTCTTCCTCTTGACTCACTCTATCTACTGTTGAAAACTGCATTAAAATCGGTTGCGTTATCTAAAAGATCTAAGCGGGAGCGACTTTGTAAAGATATCTTGCATTTCTATCTTATTCATCAATATATATTGGATGTATGATTCTGGTTAATATGGCATCTATTATTTTAAGAAGCTTGCAAAGAAGTAAAAATATATTTCCTTTTCTGCACCTAGCCCAAAATTAACAAAATTCTCCTCCACCAGATGTACGACTTTGATGGTGATTTTGAAACGGTCTTCACTGGCACTGATGACATCAGGAATTCTGGTCTTCTCGACACGTACCGCGGGTCCACTGACCTGCCCCAGTGGGATGGAAAACACTGTTCTAACGTGCAGTATGCTTCTGATGGTACCAAGTTCAGGGGAGGGGTTACGAAGAATGAGAGTATCCTCTTTTATAGGAAGAGCTTGTGCAGGGCTGCACCCTTGGTAAGCATTCATCTACTTCTACTTTTTGAAGTTTGCAATACTCCCCATTTTGCTGTAAAATGGGGGATCATGGATCCCACCGACACCCAGTGTGAGTGCGGTGCCTGATCAGACAATGGTCCACTTACTACAGTGCCCAAAGTGCCCGTTCACCTATACCTTAGAGGATATTAAAAACGCTACTGATGCCGCGATAAATATGGCTAACTATTAGGCCCAAGTAGTCTAACACAAAACAATATCAACCATGGATTCGAAAAGAAGAAGTTTGCAGAAATTGTCCCACTCCTGGGCAATTTATTTTTAAATCCTAACAAAAACAACAGATATAAGTTTAACGTATGTATCTGTTGGTGTCGTAGTTCATCGTAGTTCCCAAACGGGTGCACCGATTAATGGATGTGAGCATCTCAATATTACCAACAAACTTAAAGTGCCAACAGATAAAAATATTTCATACTCATTAGAGGTATTTTAAAATTTCAAATTTAGTATTTTCTTAATACTAATAATGATTGCCTATCTAACAGATTCCAGTGGGCGAAGGCGAGAAGAGTGGTCTGAAAGGATACAAGTACACATTCCCTGAAAACATGTTGGACAACGGCAAATATATCAAGGAGAATAAGTGCTTCTGCAGACATGGTGAGTAACATACAGTTATGTAATCTTGGATCAAAACCACCGGACCACCCATCAGATGAACCGACGACATTGTCAAGGTCAAATGTCAGATTGCCGCTCGTTGTGGCGTTCTACGGGAGAGGCCTTTGTTCAACAGTGGACGTATTTCGGCTGATGATGATGATGGAGCCTCAGGAACGCTGTTTCAGTTATCAATGTAAAAAATGTTATACGGGCTCTGACTATAAATTCCATAATATTCTTTTATAGAATAGCATTTATCTCATTATTCAATTTTGAATCAAAAACTGTTAAAATAAGGTTGAACATGGTAGAACCAACCGCAGTCAACTACAGCACCTAAAGTCAGTTCTTCTTCTTCATTACAGGTAAATGTCTACCAGCTGGCCTGATTGACGTCACAGACTGCTACTACGGCTTTCCCATCGCTCTCTCATACCCTCACTTCTGGAAGGGAGATGAGGTCCTCTTCAGCAAAGTTGAAGGTCTAACCCCGAACCAGGAACAACATGAGACTGCGTAAGTAGCCTAACTAGCTTTTTTCCGTATAGCGACATCTATCGCACAATAGACGAACTAAAACTATATGCGACATCTATCGCACATGATGCGTACTGACGATTCCTAGATCGCGCAAGCAAAGTTCTCCGCGACAAAATCCCAACTATAACCGTCCGTCGGCCAGTAGACCGCCACACACAACACTTGTCTGGTCGGAGAATCCTCCCTTTTCCATAGAAAATGAAGAACTTTTCACCTCATACCGTAACGATGTCGCGAATTAAATAGTAACCTGTAATGTTTCGTGGATAGATCAGAAAAATCTCAATGTCTAGGAAAGTCTAACAACCAATCTTACCAAGGTGTATCGTGTTACCTAGTAACTGAGTTGTGGTACCAAATAGGCAGTCGTTCCATGTAAAACACTGGTATTTAGCTGCATACGCTTAGACTGGAAGCCGACCCCAACATAGTTGAGAATAGGTTAGGCAAAAAAAAATATCCTAAGCTACGACTTTGTCAAATTTAATTATGATCTGTTTAGTGGGTCATGATAGAGTTACGCACAGACTGAATTACAGTCGAATTTGTCATTGTAAGAGAGAAGAGAGTCTTTAATTTTCTGTAGTGTAGTGTAGAACTCCTTCATATCTCGCTATGCATCTCTTTTTAAAGCTCCATTTCGTTCCGGCTCTTCTTTTAATAAGGTGTCGCCAGCGCATTTAAAGTCTTTCAGATCTTTTCTTTTCACTCTAGGGTCTCCATTCGAAAAGACTTTTACACCACGTATCACTATTACGGACAATGCTCCTAACCTAACCTAATCTTCTTTATTGTAGTTTCTGGATCGAGCCCCAAGCAGGACTACCTCTAGACGTCAGCTCCAAGTTCCAGATTAACTTGGCTTTGGGAGACATCTCCTCAATCAAGAACGCTGAACGTTTCTCCAATATGTACCTTCCACTGCTGTGGTTCGATATTGTGAGTATCACTATTACTTATAGCAACAAAGAAAGACATAAAGAGAGAAATTACGTCTATTTGTACCTAGTATCGTGTGACCTAGTACTACAGTGATACAGTAACTGGGTTGTGGAGGTGAAATAGTAGTGTCATTCATAGATCGTTGGTAGTCCTTACGGTAAGTCAGAAGCCAGAAAGTCCGACAACCAGTCTGCCAAGGGGTGTTGTGTTACCCAGTAGCTGGGTTGTGGAGGTCGAAAAGAAAGTCACTCCATGTAAAACACTGGTATTTAGTTGCATCCGATTAGACTAGCCGACTTCAACATAGTTGGAAAAATAATTGTTGGCAGATGATGAGTGAAAACCTGCTCCATAATAAAGAAAGAAATACATAAAGAGAGAAAATACGTCTATTTGTACCTAATGTGATGCATGAAACAATAACATGGACAAAAAATGCGTCAGGTTCGCCCAAAACTGGCCATTTTATTGTTTTATTTGTAACTTTTGCCCGCAACTTCATCCTCATAGAAGTCATACAATAAAATATCCTATGACACTCTGCAATACTGTAGCAACAAAAATATTTCACGAATATGCTATTCGTAAAATATTTTTTGAAATCGCATGAGTATTATCAGATAATATCTTTTACATCAAAACTTAAAAAAATTACATCCCTATTTATAATATTAGTATAGATTGGAGTATTACAAAGTAGTAGGAGTGGTATACTTGATCTTGGAGCATTACACTTTACTGATCTTGGGCAAACGCTAATACATTTATTTCTTTGTCCACAGAGAATGTACACACTCCCCCCGTCACTGGAACAACGGTTCAACCTCTACTTGAACATCCTACCACTGGTTGAACAAGGAGCCATGTACCTCCTCTTCATCACCGGCGCCATCTTTATCCTCTCCACCGTCTACATTCTCACTTTCAAAGTCATGTTCAGAAAGCAGAGTACCTTCGATCATTGGAAAGAAAAAGACAGTATCTACGCTCCCTGTGAAATACCTCTTAATGATACAGATTCAGAATCCGATAACAAGCATTCAGTTCTAAAAATTCATAGTGAAAAACTTAAAGATTTAAGCACTAAATTGAGTGATAGGATGTACGACACAGTTGGTAGTGTAAAGGACAAAGTTGTCGAAGAATTAAATCACGTTAAAAATGTATTTGAAAGGAGAGGGTCTAAGAATGTTGAAGCTGGTCACGATTTGAAAGTTGAAACTGAATATTCAGCTATTAAGCAAAGTGATAGTGAAGACGAATACAAGTATCTTGAAGTTCTGGATGATGGTTCTGATTTGGTTACAACAAAATATGAAACTGAAAGATCTGAGAAATTGAAGGATTTAGATTCGATTGATAGAAGATAAACGGACAAACTTTTGAACTGGAGTTTAAGTTTTACTTCAAACGAAGTTCTATTTGAAGATCTTTATACCAAGTAAGATGGGTATGAAGATTTTAATCTTGCCATGATTATGACTGATATTTTTTAGCTGCATATATTCGGAGAATTTTTGTTTTGTTTTTATCTCTTTAGCTAATCAATTTTACCGCACTGCTCAGAAAAATTTACTAATGCATGCTTATCGTTTCCTATTAATGAATTATGAATTTTATAAGGGTAGGTTTGAATCCAAGTTCATAAGTTGCCTATATTGTTCTCGTTAGTTTTATTTCTGGCACTGGATTATGTGGTGGCTTTTAGAACCTGCACTTTAGTCCACATAATTAATAAAATATAGAGACTTACGTACTTTCGTCCGTGGGATTCAATTATGTCAATCTGTAACTAGACTGGCATCGTTTTTCATTGTACTTTTATTATTAGGTAAGTAAGAAATTTCGTATCAAATACCTTGATTGCATGAGACTTTTATAAATTTTTTTGTCCGAGTTTTAAACTCGGGCAGCGAAACTGTTTTCGAATGCATTTCTGAAATTAATTTTAATGGTATGTTGCTATTTAAATATTGCCTTATTTTATTATTCGTATTAATGTAAATATAATATCCTAATTGTAATGCCTACCTACTTAATGAATCCGTCTAAAATATCTTGCCATTATAATTGCCAAAAAAATAACAATTATAACACTGGAAAGAAATTTTAGAAACGTGAACGTTATCCGGTTTGCTCAAATTTTTCGGCAATAATTATCTGCTTATATTTTTATTTTATTTTTTGGAAAATGTTAGTTTAAGCCAGTGAATTAAATTCCAAATTTATTTCAGCTCTTATAAAGTTAAAAATAATGAAAATGTACAGTCCATGTTATATTATTAAAAAATACTTTATAATATTCAAGTTAAGAAAAAAATACAGCACTCTCTACATTTTTCTTTGTATCCGACTGCCAAAAACATTATCCCCCATGGATTATATTTTTAACAATTTTACTAGAGTTATACATTGGCCTCGAAGTTGAAAAAGTTGGACTTAAACAGTATAATTGTAAAATCCTATATGTTTTAGGTCCCAGTTTCAAATTCCAGGCCTTAAATTATTTGCAAATATAATAAGTGCAGTATCTGCAGCATTCTTTTTACATAAAAATCCGCGTTATTTAAAATATAAGTAATTTAAGATGAAAGTCACAACACATGGGACACATTGGGACATAAGGCCAAATTGTGCACGGAACAGATAAATAGAGTAAATATTTGTAGACATAGGATTGCGTATGTGTAGAAATTAAAATAGTGGGAGTCAAACGGCGACACTGGTTTTAAAACAAAATTGAAGCGAGGGCCTTTCCAACTCTATTTATCTGTTCCATGAAAATGTGTATTTTGTAAAAAACGTTTTGCTCAACTACATTTCTTAATAAATAAAACCATATCTACCTGTTACTTCTCATAGACAGCTAGTTTAGCATAGAATTTAAGAAATAAGATAAGTTACGTGTGCCTGTTAAGTTTTATTTTTATTGTAAAAAGTCATACATGTATGATTGTTAGACTTTTTACAATAAAAAACAATACCTTTTTTGTTACAAAAAATAAGTAATTAATATGCTGCATTATTTCGAATTTGGAGTAGTCTTAAAAAGCCCTAGGCCAGATATTAAGCAAGTCCAATTTATTTTTAACTTCTCCCGAAATGATAATTATTTATTTTAATGAAAATGACAATGCCAGATCCTGCCCCACCCACGTACAGGAAGAGTAAAATAATGAAGATAATTGTAATGAATATAGAACTTTTCTGTACTAAATTGTTTTTCTTTAGAACTTGCGGATTACGAAATACCTCCCCACAAAATACAAACTCATTTTACCTAAAATACAATGTAACCTATAATCAATGTCATTATTGTTTTTAGATTTAAACGGAAACCGCAAGTTCCACAGTCACTAAGACTAATGTTTAGTTATCAGCAATAAATAAACAGTAAGATGCTACATATTGCACATGACTTTTATTGAGTGGGGCAAAGTTCTATAGAGTTTCTGGCATTGTCCTTTATTATTGTGATGAAACTGGACATTGTCTTCTAGGCCACACATATTTTAAAATGGAATGTAAGCTATGTACTGTAATTAAAATAAGTTTATTAGGCCGTTGGTCATGTATTGGTAATAATTAATAGCTTAAGAAAGTTTTAGCTTAAAAGGGCTAAATGCCGTAAAATTTTATGCCACGGTCTGAAGAATTATCAACTCATGTTGTGATATTGTAAAAATAATTATTGTATTTATAATTACTTACTTGTTATGTTACGTATTTTCTTTTGCTAATTAACATTATACTTAACAATGCAATGTTTTCATTAAACCGTAAACTTAGTTGCCAATTTATGTTATCTAGCAAAAATAAAATAATTTGAACTGTAATAATTAAAATTATTGTTTTGTAGAATTGTAAGCAGTATAAGTATTCTTTCTACGTTTGGTACGGTCTACTACTGTTTTGTAAATAGTTCATTACGAATTATTGGAAATAAATGTTTTTTTTTTTTTTTAATGAACCGTGTCGCTTTATTTCTGTTATTTCAAACTTGTATGAGTCTCATCCTGGGAATTAAATCACTCATTACTCTAGAGTTCTAACTCTTAAAAAAGGAGGATTAAAATTTGGTTACACGAAGAGTTCTCTAGAACTCCCGGAATAACTGTCTACCCGATCGCTATACCACCCCACCAAAATGCATCGAGTAAATAAGTTATCCGAGAACAATACAATGGCGGGCGCCATATTACCAGCCGACAATAACAACTTGTGCAAATATCATTGACAGGACAGTTGACACTGGTTGACACCATTTAAAACCGGCAAAATTACGAAGACATAAAATGTTGCGTTCCACCTCATATACAAGTGTTTCTATTTTAGTTGGCTTACAATGTTACTCATCATTCATTCATTAATTCATGAGTAACAATAGGTACCTAGTATTGGTTACCTACCTCGTTTGTGATGGTAAAACCACAAAGTAGGTACGTAAGGTTGCGGCGCGCCCGAGCAGAGAGACCATTTAGAACAAACCGCCATTTTACTCACGCACACATTGACATTACGTTTATAGGCAACTAGCTTCTGCCCGCGGCTTCGCCCGCCTAAAAAAGAGCGATTATCCCAAGGGAACACATTCTCGGGATAAAACGTATCCTATATGTTAATCCAGGAAACGGTCTACCTGTGTGCTATTTTTCATGCAAATATGTTCAACGGTTTACGCGTGATTGAGTAACAAACATCCAAACATCTTCACAAACTTTCACATTTATGATATTAAGTAGGAAGTAGGATCTCAAGCAATTTCAAGCAGACATCAGTCTCGACTGTCACGTTTTGTCTAAATTAATAAATGAGAGACATTGACATTTCATGACGAACAGAAATAAAATGTTATAAAAAGAAATGCAGAGTTCCAACCAGTGTCAATAAAATATCATATTGTCACAAATAAAACCTACAGTCAATACAGTAGCAGCCCTAGTAAGTCTGGCAAGTTTAGGTAATTATTTTTGAAGTAGGCGGGAGCGGTTCTTCTGTACCCCTTATATTTTGTGGTAAAACACAAAGGAAGTTATCTGAGAGTAAGACCAATAAGTATTATTATTCAAGGGTTAGTCTTCAATTTCGTCGAATCCAACCCTTACACAGACAATGGCCTCTAACTCTCTAATGGTACTACTAGCTTTGTTCTACTGTCCTTCTGTCGTACTTTGTAATTGGGTCAAATCCTATTTCGTTCCTACTACTACTTACATATAAAAACTGACATGCTTAAAAATTTCTCAATATCAGCTCGGAGTTTGGAAGTCGCCAGTGTAACACCTCCGTGCCTCGGGAAGCACGTGTCGCCGCTGGTCCTACGCCTGATCTCTTCCCGGTCGTGTCGGATTGTCGTCCCACCGCACTATGAGAGTAAGGGAAGAGGGAGTCCACCTGTGTTTGCGCACACACTTGTGCACTATAATATCTTCTGCGTACTTGGCTGATCTCCATTAAGATTGACCGCTGTGACCGAAAGTCAGTCGAAGAATTACATTACACTAGCTTCTGCCCGCGGCTTCGCCCGCGTAAGAAGGAACGATTATCCCAAGGGAACACATTATCGAGATAAAAAGTATCCTATGTGTTAATCCAGAAAATGGTCTACCTGTGTGCAAATTTTCATGCAAATCTGTTCAACGGTTTACGCGTGATTGAGTAACAAACATCCAAACATCTTCACAAACTTATAATATTAGTAGGATTAGGTAGTCTGAAGCTACACAATCTGACAACTTGTCTTACCAAGGGGTATCGTGATACCGGTATTACCCAGTATACCTATCTGTCAAGATCTGTGGAGGTCAGTAGGTCGATTCTGTAAAATTCAAACAACAACTCGCATCTCACATCGCTATTTACTCTCACTTCGAATAAGGTTCAAAATTACCTTGATACATTTGACACTTTGAATCGGGTTCGAGTGCGAAGTGAGCGTCGAAGTGACGAGGAAACTACCTTACAGAATGCCACTTCTTACGTCATCTCATACTTATCTGTTAAAATCGCCATGTCAATTTAGTTCAACTCGCTGACACGCTCGCAAGGGTGGCGCTAGTGTAAATTCGAATTATCAACCAAGTTTTTAGAATGCCAATCAAGAAAATCACAGCGGATTCAGATTCGATGTTTAGAATGAGGTCTTACAGAATCACACCCCAGACAGGCAGTCGCTCCGTTTAAAACATTAGTAGGTATTCAACTGCATGCGGTTAGACTGTAAGCCGATCCCTTCAGAGTTAGGATAAGCCTAGGCAGATGATAATGATTAAGAGCGTTTACGTCTAGCGCGCGACATCAAGGTTATGATCGCGCGCAGCGATTTTGTAGTCGTTGTTAAATATTTATAGAAGAACTGGCTGACCCGACAGACGTTGTCCTGTCCCTATCTACCTACTTACCTGCCTATTTACCTATACCTACCCTACACCTACCCTGCACCTACCCTACACCTACCCTGCACCTACCCTGCACCTACCCTGCACCTACCCTGCACCTACCCTGCACCTACCCTGCACCTACCCTGCACCTACCCTGCACCTACCCTGCACCTACCCTGCACCTACCCTGCACCTACCCTACACCTACCCTACACCTACACGACACCTACCCTACGCCTACCCTACGCCTACCCTACGCCTACCCTACGCCTACCCTACACCTTCCCTACGCCTACCCTACGCCTACCCTACGCCTACCCTACGCCTACCCTACGCCTACCCTACGCCTACCCTACGCCTACCCTACGCCTACTCTGCGCCTACCCTACACCTACCCTATCTTACGAGTTGGATCAAACTGCACACGGTGTACAAATTTCATTAAAATCGGTTCAGTAGTTTAGGAGTCCATCGCGGACAAACATCGTGACAGGAGATTTATATATATTAGAAGATAATAACAATAAATTTGTTGGAATTTTAAGGTGTATGTTTTACAGAAGATGTTCTTCTATTATATTAAGTTCTTATATAATATAATATTTAATTAAGTAAGTTATAACGGTGAAAAAAGCATTTTAATTTCTTAATATTTCACATTGTTTGAATTTTAATTTACTATAGTAAGATACCTAAATCATAAAATCTTTTGAACTAACTATTTTCCTAAGGATCTTTGCAATTGGTAAAATGTTTTTGCTAATTAGTCTGTTAGCGGTTTTATATATTTTAGGCTTCGAAACTGACGCTTAAAGGGAAATTTAGAAAACCTCTGTTAAGTTTTTGATAGAATGTACAAATAATCTATTAATTGAAATGTTTTCTTTACTAACTTTTGAGACAACGGAATTCCCTAAAGTTTTTGGTAATCAACATATTTGTAAAACAAGTGGTTGATGGTGTTAACAGGTTTGAAAAGTATAGTTTTTGAGCTAAACAGCGCATATATGGATGGCGTAAACGCTCTTAACACGTTCAATGCCACTACGATTTTTATGTCTTCGCAGATGCCGCATACATTTCACGTTGGACTCGCCAAGTGAGTCGCCGGCACTACAATGTAAATTGAATGAACTCGCCAGGCGAGTTCACTGGCATTATAATAATAATAATAATGTTTATTTGCTCAAAATAAGTATTGTAATGCCATGTCGATATCTACAACATACTGCTCCGTTCGGTAGTAGTGGTAATTAATAATATTCAGAACAGGAAACAGGTTATTCACAAAGGTTATTCATAAAAAAAAAACAAAAACTAAATTATTAATTATACTATTTATTACACTCAGTATTCTTTAATACATATTAAATATTTTAGCTATTTATTTTTATAATTAACACACAATCTAACATAAAAAAATTAATTATTTTATTAATAAACTAAAATACTTTAAATTAAAATAAATACACAATGGAAGGTACTTACAGGCGCCAGCTTAACAAGCCATACCAAATTGCCATACAAAAATATTTTCCCAATTAAACATGAACCTTATTCTTTTGCAATATAGTTGAAAATCTATCAATGTAATAGTCAGTTTCTTGGGCACATTCTCAGTTGACGGTAATGCGAGGAAATTTTTTGATGCCATTATTGCTCAGACTATGAAACAAAAGGCAGATAGACCGTGCGGAACACTGAGAGTGAAGCCAAAAAAGCAAATACAAAGGACAATGCCAGAAACTCTATAGAACTTTGCCCCACTCAATAAAAGTCATGTGCAATATGTAGCATCCTACTGTTTATTTATTGCTGATAACTAAACATTAGTCTTAGTGACTGTAGAACTTACGGTTTCCGTTTAAATCTAAAAACAATAATGACATTGATTATAGGTTAAATTGTATTTTAGGTAAAATTAGTTTGTATTTTGTGGGTAGGTATTTCGTAATCCGCAAGTTCTAAAGAAAAACAATTTAGTACAGAAAAGTTCTATATTCATTACAATTTTTTTCATTAATTTACTTTTTCTGTACATGTTCATGAGTTCATTGAAAACACCGACGTGTGGTGAAATACTTTATGTCTAAAGTAAGTGTTTATGTACAAACTTAAGGTAATAAATAACTTTTTATTATTATTATTATTATTTATTATGTGTTACTTTTCTGTACATGGGTGGGGCAGAATCTGGCATTGTCATTTAAAAACGAATACCTACAATTCAGCTTGCTTGCTTGTGCTGTACTGGATCGTTTCAGTACAGCGCGAAGCGAAGCATCGTTAAAAAAAAACAAATACAAATTCAAAAGCGAATACAATCACGAGATTGTAGGTATTTGCTTTAGTTTCCACGGTCTAGTTGCATTTTTTTCATAATCTGAGCCTTATTGTATTCGTTTTTTTAGTTTAATAGTTATGTCGGCCCACCTCGACACTTATTGAAGAGCACCGCGAAAGGATTTTGATATTGAACCGACGTTTGACCGACGGCTCACCGACGATATGCTCCGCAAGTTTTCCTTTTATATTTTTATTCGTGTAAATATTGTACATACATTGTTCTAAATATAAAATACACAAATTTGGATGAAAAATCAATGTACTTAAATTGACAGATTATTGTAGCTGTAAATATCATTCTGAATAATTAGCTGTCAAATTCCATGTTGTGTTTCACAAATAAAAATAACACTAAATATTATAATCTTAGAATACATTTTGTAAACCGAAGAAGCCCACCAGCTTGCTGCAGACAAACCAGATGACGAAGCCGTAAAAGATAACCTGGACCGCTTGGTCTAGGATTTTCATTCTGAAAAAGAAAATGTAGGTTTTGTAAAATATGCTGAAATTTTAAAGACAGTACTGTATACACCATTACACAATCTCCTTTTTTCTCCTTACAAGGTACTTTAGGTGAATGTGGGCCATTAACTATTAGCTCTATGGCTAAACACTATGCATACTTCTAGAATAAGTTCAAATCGTAGATTATATACGACATAAGTTAGTTTTTAGCCTGATCCTGTCACGGGCACACGTTAAAGTATCTTGATTACAAAGCAGTTCTAAATAACAGTGGTTTTATTCCAAGTATATATTGGATAAACCTTTTACATCACGCCACAACCTGGTACCAGTAAGAAGCCCTACAGTTGAACTTCTTAGAGTACCCTTAAAATTAACTCGTGGACTGACAATTTTTGCATATGGCCCTACCCACAGTAAGTTTCACTTAGGTGTTCAGTGTTGCCTACACTTTTACCTATAAGCTTCTTGGTTCTGAGTACTCGCTACTTAACTCATAACATTGTTTATTTATATTTAACAGGTACATTCTATGATAACAGTAAGAAACCAAAGCGCTTAAATACTAAGAATACGGTATCACTAACAATTATTTGTAATAATTAGTATGTACACGCAAATTAATGTCTTGTGAATTAAATTCGGAATAAAAAATTGTCAAAAATGAATTATTAAGCGTTAGTAATCATAGTACTACTGACACAAATAATGTCATAAAATTAAATTAATTCAAATAGTCACAGGAATTATATTACCAAAATAATTAAAATTAACCAATAAACGGTAACATAATAAAAAAATATAAGCTTATTACCAGTAGACCAAACGACTACTTTGCATTACCTCGTCTTGAATAAAAAATATAATTGATTTTACCTACCTATATTCTAACAAATATAGTAATAATTCTAAATAATCTATTTAATATAATTATGGTTTTGTTTGTTTACGGAGAATCACTGACTCCTAAGTCACAGGCACCCTACACCTAGTTTAGGAGTCAGTATATTAAATTATTCTGACATAGTAATAATGCCTTATTATTATTTTCGTAGTTTTATAAGCATGGTAATGTTAAAACTTTTTGGTGAAATAAAGAATTTATTTAATTAATTAATTCAATCAATCATTCATTCATTAATCCATACATTTATTCGTTCCTTCATTCAATCATTCATTAAATGCAATTATTCATTCAAAAATATTCGATATGCATTTAATTAGAATTAATGACTCCATTAGGGTGTTACTACACCAATCGATCGATGCCATCGGTCGACGTCGATCGACATTGATCGATTGGTGTGGTAGCTTTAATTGATCGACGGATACCGGTCGACTAACATCGATCGATTGCCGGTCGACGTCGATCTATTAACCCCGGCTATATTCCATCAGTTTCTTTCGAAATGTATTCACAAGTGGACGCGTTGGCCAGTTCGATATTGCTCGTACTATTATTACGGAGACGCAAACGCAGAAGACACATAAACACAAGCAGGCCAGGTAGTAAATTAGCGCGTGGGGCGCAGGCGGGCAGATAATGGGGAGCGGACGGCGCACGGTGCGGCTAATCAAGCAGCTCGATCGACGTCGACTAATCCATTCTGCCATCGATCGATACCGTCGATCGACGATCGATCGATTGGTCTGGTAGAAACTATCGATCGACGTCGACAAATCCATTCTGCCATCGATCGATGCCGTCGATCAATTGGTCTGGTAACACCCTTAGTCTGCCTGTCCATTGAAGCGGAGCGAGGCTGTGGAGCGGAGAAATGGAGAAATATCAACCAATCAACCGCCCCTACCATACCCCCCCCCCCCCCCCTTATCGTTAGTTTAATTCGACCACAAAGGATCATAACCACACACATTTATAACAATACCAGAAACACAAAACAATTAAATAAAACAAAAAATATAATTAAAATACACACATGTTACCTACTGATTTCGATTGCTCAGTAAGTGAACCATACAGCAATGGTTCAGGTACTGGCAATCGAACCTCAGCGCGAATGCCCTCAGGATGCTATTGGAGCTAGCCCGAACCCTGCGCACCAGGGATGTGCACCGCTTTCGCATAGTTGAATAGAAACAGTCTACTTGCGACTCGGCGAACATCCCTGACGCGCTGCAGAATCGGGGCAGCCCCATCAGCACCCTAAACGCATTATTATACTGCACGCGCAGTTAATACCTAGCTCCTATCGGTTAATATTTCTCCGATTCTCCGCTCCACTTTATGGACCGGCAGCCTTAGGCCTAACTTGTTAGAAAAAGGAACCCGAAATACCTTTGAAGACGCGCCCTGGCTTTCGGAATATCCTCATCTTTCTCCTTCAGTAGAAACTTCCTCCCTCCCAAACAACATTGAGTGAAGTACTCAATAGGGTCCATAGTTTCAATATCATAGTAGAACTGCTTTCTGTCAGAATCCTTTAGTGCTGCGCGCAGTGCCTTGAAGTTTTCGTTGTCGAAAGTCCATTGCTGGGTTGTGTAGTAGCTGAGAGCGCAGTCGGCTATGTAAATGCGTCGTTGTATTTTGACCAGCCTGTGAGGGTTTAAATTGTCGTAAATGAGTCGAGTTGATGACGGTTTTTTGTGGGTAATGGTTATATCGTACGCTTTAACAACACCGCTTCGATACGCCAGGGCAATTGACATACAGTGTCAATTACCCAATTGACTTGAAAAATGTTTAACGTTAGCTGTCAGCACGCGATGCGAGAGCCGTCAACTTTTATTTTTGTCATTACAAAAAATATTTGATCGCACACAATTGAAAGTCTTAACTTGATTAGCATTTTGCGGTGTCGAAGCCGTGGCAAATTATTTGTGATGTCGAAGCTGTGGTGTTTTAAGGAGCGATGACCTATTATTATTTTTTTGGGAGAAGTTATGTGTATTTTTTTGAATAAATAAAACAATAAGGAAACTTACATTGGTTTCTTGCCAAATAACCATAGAATTGAATCTACAAGCAAAGCGGGCAGCAAATGTAGTAATAGAACCTGAAATATTAAACAAATTATAAGACACAATCTTGGATTTTGATGTAAATAAGGCGTCCCCAAAGGGCGGGCGGGGGGGGGGGGGATTGCCATAATAATCATAATCAATCTGACGGCCTAAATGTAAGCGGTCACTGCTGCCTATCATCATCATCACCATCAGCCGGAAGACGTCCACTGTTGAACTAAGGCCTCCCCCATAGAACGCCACAACGAGCGGAAACCTGCCGCTTGCATCCACCGTTTACCCGCGACCTTGACGATGTCGTCGGTCCATCTGGTGGGAGGTCTACCAACGCTGCGTCTTCCGGTTCGTGGTCGCCACTCGAGAACCTTTCTTTCCCATCGGTTATCGGTTCTTCGAGCGATGTGGCCTGCCCATTGCCACTTTAACTTGCAAATTTTGAGAGCTATGTCGGTGACCATAGTTCTTTGGCGGATCCACATGCCTATAATTACACCTGCTTAAGGGACTAACTACATTTAATTCAGCTACATTCGCGTTTCCCTGAACGATTTGCAAAAAAATACGAATACATATATGAATTTCGCGGGCTACCCTAGTGCTTTTACCATATTGTTAGGACGAATTACCTTAAAGTAATGATATTGGTCATTTTCAGTAATATTGCCTCCTGTATACCAAAGCATGTTGTCCAGGGGGATCTCCGAGCCAACCTTTTTGGACATTTCGACCAGGTCCCCCATTAAAATATTATTTAGACGGCCGGAACAACAGTTGTAGATCGGTACCTCGTCTGTTGGTTCTACTCTGAAAACCAAAAGGTTTACTTACACACCAATCTATACAGGCTATTTTGTAGTGGAAACTTCTGTAGTCGCCTGGAGTGATTTTTGGTAGGAGCAAAACTTATGGTTTCACGTCACCGGCATGACCTTGTTATAGAAATACTAGCTTCTGCCCGCGGCTTCGCCCGCGTGAAAAGAACGATTATCCCAAGGGAAAATATTACCATAAATAATAGGAAATAGGAATAAAAAGTATCCTATATGTTAATTCAGGAAATGCTCTATCTATGTGCCAATTTTCATGCAAATCTGTTCAACGGTTTGCGCGTGATTGAGTAACAAACATCCAAACATCTTCACAAACTTTCGCATTTATAATATTAGTAGGATTAGTAGGATTACTCTTATGAGTACCAAAATGCAGTTCTAAATTGAATGAATTTATTATAGTGATATCTAGAGGCGGGTAGTGCGACTTGCTTATTAAACTGTTTCTGGAGGAGGATGGATAATAAATTAATACCAGCCTATAATGGTCCCACTGCTGGGCAAAAGCCTCTTCTCATACAGAGAAGGCACGAGCATTGATTACCACGTGCGCTCAAGGCGGAAAAGTGATTTTAAACTTATACTAAGTAATTGTAAGTCCATGTTGTCGAATCATCATGTCAATTTTAAGACGCCCACGGCTGAGCATAGGTCTCCCCTAAGGGGGGTTCAGCCGTAACCGCCATGCTTGGCCGATGCATGTTGGCGATCGCAGTAGGTGTTATGGTACTCAGAAGGACGCTGCTGCCCATCCTCTGGTCAATATCCCTCTGTCGCCTTCTACGACAGCCACGGGTAGAAATGGGATGGTGCTATTCGCGACCAGCACCACACGGACTAGTCAGTTGTCGAATAGTTATAACAAACAAAAACAGTTATTTAAATGATTTCAGTTTTTATTTACAACCTCGCAGAACTATACTACTACCACAGAATATCTTAATAGTACTACGCTACTACTAACGCCATAAATAAGTTGTTTAAGGGGCTATTAAGAGCGCGTATTCGATTCGTGACGAAAACTTCATGTTTTTGCGTTTTGCCCACAGCAATATCGTAATTATGTGAGCAGATTATTTAAAGACAATTTACAGTTTTAGAAAGATTAAGTCTTAATTTAGACAGCTACAGAGTAAAAGTATAATTTTTAATTATGGTTTTTTAAAGCTAAGACAATTTCTTTCATATCGTTTTACGAAAATAGACGTCAGAGTTAACTTTCAGGACGAATACAACCATTACAATATGCCAAAATATTTTGTTTTATGCGTTTTTCCTACAGTATATACAGTCATAAAGACAGCTACAGAGCCAAAATCACAAAAATATTACTATTATGTATTAAAAAATAATGTTGAAAAAGTAGAAAATCGGTTCACTTTGACAATTTTTTTTCCAGTATTTGAATAAAAACATAACTGATATATTTATTTTACGAAAGTAAATGTTATGCTTAATATACAGAATATTTTTCAGTCCGTTATACGAGCTCATATATTTTAGACAATTATTTTAAAAAGCCCTGTAAAACATCGCGCGCTGTCGTTTGCCGATCAATTTCAATGATTCGTGCTTATTTCGTGCGTATTTCTTTTTCTGATGCACACAAACCGACCATTGTGTTGTACTAGTGTGTATCAATGCTGCTACGCCATTCTAGCAAACATTTAGATTTTGAGTTGCGCTAAATCGAACACGCGCCCTTAACAACTTTTACAGATTTTAAACTGACAATCACGTCAAAATGTGTAGTGTAAATGATTGGAAAAAAATATATGTTAAACTAGAACATTCTCTTAAACATTCAGTATGTGAATATTATTGATTATATTCATATTAAATAGTTTAATTAATTCGTGAAGTTGTGTCTGACGCAGACAAAACATTGACAATCACACAAAATCTACCAGGTACCTATATCGAAACTTACACTATCTTACAGACAATTTTATTATCTATCTTTTATAATACGCCTTTTTGTAAAAGTTAAAGAATACTATCTTTTATTTAATTTTTTCAACTAAACTTTGAGAGTTTTGGACGCAGCGCATACGATTCTCTGATTTAATTCGCACCTTAAATGATGTTTTACTAAACATAATATAAAGGTCCAAGGGCGGAATCGTCCCCACCCATTAACAAAAATGAAATGTAGTTCAATTGACTTAGGACATTATAATGATAATAACAATTTATTTCAGACCTTCACGTCCATAATTTGCTAGTACCTAACAATATTCTTAGCTTAGGCGTTAGTAAAAGTTAAATAAAATAAAATAATAACAGTCAGACGCTTGGTCTCGCGTAAAGGCCTATCCAGTGCGCCATCAGTAGGTACAGAATCCCTTAAATGAGGAGATATTTTTTTTTTACTTTGGGTTCTTAGTGATTTGACTTCCATCCCTTTCATACCGAGTACCCTCCGTGCCTCGGAAAGCACTTAAGGCGACGATATACGACTTTTACAGATTTTAAACTGACAATCACGTCAAAATGTGCAGTGTAAATGATTTGAAAAAAATATATGTTAAACTAGAACATTCTCTTAATCATATAGAAAGTGAATATTTTTGATGAAGTTCATATTAAATAGTTTAATTAACTCGTGAAGTTGTGTCTGACGCGGACAAAACATTGACAATCACACAAAATCTACCAGGTATAATTATCCGAAACTTACACTATCTTACAGACAATTTTATTATCTATCTTTTAGTATACGCCTTTTTTTTTAATTTTGAAAGAATACTACTTTTATTTAATTTTTTCGACTAAATTTTGAAAGTTTTGGACGCAGATTGCGTCCGTTCTGCATCAGTTTTGCGTTCAAAACTCTCTAAGTTTAGTCGAAAAAATTCAATAAAAGTAGTATTCTTTCAAAATTAAAAAAAAAGACGTATACTAAAAGATAGATAATAAAATTGTCTGTAAGATGGTGTAAGTTTCGTTTAATTATACCTGGTAGATTTTGTGTTATTGTCAATGTTTTGTCCGCGTCAGACACAACCTCACGTATTAATTAAACTATATAATATGAATATAATTAAAAATATTCACTTACTAAGTGATTAAGAGAATGTTCTAGTTTAACATATATTTTTTTCAAATTATTTACACTGCACATTTTGACGTGATTGTCAGTTTAAAATCTGTAAAAGTCGGTTAATAGCCCTTTAAACCCGTTGGTCCTATTTTTGTTATGTTTTGGTTATGGGTAGTCAGAAGCTAGAAAGTCTGACAACCAGTTTTGCCAAGGGTTTCGTAAGGAACTATTAGTTAATCTGTGGTATCGTGTTACCCAGTAACTGGGTTGTTGAGGTCAGATAGGCAGTCGCTCCATGTAAAACACTAATAGTCAGCTGCATCCGGTTACACTAGAAACTGGCCCCAACATAGTTGGGAAAAGGCATAACGAGACTGTATAAAATGGGTGGTCATCCAGCCACAAACTGACCGCGGCAAGCGCAGCTTAGCTTAGCTAGTTGGTTTCTAATTTATAATTACTTTTTAGTTCCTCTAATCCATGCACCAGCTATAATGTGCTTGGCACACACGTCCACAGGAATAAAATCACAAGTGATGTCTGCTTTTGTATGAAAAGTCCTCATTATACCTGAAATATAGATAAAAACATTACTGGGTTAAAATATAAAAAGCAAAAAGATTTCTCTCCGGCGGGGAATCGAACCCCGGTCTCCCGCGTGACAGGCGGGGATACTTACCACTATACTACCGAAGACTTGAGTTCAACAGCTGAAATAAGTGTATCTTTGTTACATTACCAACCTTTCAATATTTTTTTGGCGTACATTGATATTTTTTAATAACTATTTTATGAGTATTCAGTAGCTATAGTCATAAATAACATTCAGCTTGCACTTTCTCAAACATTCGCCAGCATTTAAAACAACGATATTGAAATGAACGCCATCTATGTGTTCTTTTTAGCAACGCAAAACCAAAGTTCTTAGGTAAAGCTATAAAAACAAACAACATTCTAGATTTCTTTGATTTCTCACATAATTAAAAATCAATAAAAAATTATGTTTCGTTATGGGTGCAGTAATTAACCCGGGACACTATTTTTGCTCTTTGTAAAGGTATTACGTAATTTTGAGATCAGCGCCATCTTACATGCACAAGTAAAAAAACTAAAATTGAATAAAACACAGAAGTGAAGTTTAATGCCGTTTTGTGTGACTAATAAATCAGCTGTACTCTTTTTTATATAAGTATTCAATCGAGATTATAACGTACCAGTTATCATTAGGTAACAATTTATTTAGTATAATCAAAAATATAACTACGAATTTTTTGTGAGTAAAAAATATTATATTTTAGAATTTTGTTTACCTTTTCCACAAGCAATATATATTCCTACTGGGCCGTTGAAATTCTCAACCCAACCTGGAAATGGCTCCTCTGCACTAGCTATCACTGAAAAATAAAATGTATGAAATTTGTTATTAATCTCTCCGGTAGCCAACGCCATTTCTGTTGAAATATAAGACTATCATTCCTGTTGAAGTATTGTAGCAATATTATTATTCACTATCGCCCTCTAGTATGTATCATAGAGAAACGTTACACCACAACATGCCGCTCCTCGATACTAGATGTCGCGTGACGTCACTTTTCTAAATCGCGGTGTTAAAAATAAAAAACGAATATTTTTATTGTGAAAATCTAAGCCTGTTCAACAATCGTTAGTTACGTCCTACTGAAATAACTGTATGAGACTGCCTAATTGAGAAATATTCTAGACACAATCAAGGTCGTAATTTTGGTTAGACCTTATAACTAACCTTTTCCCGGTATCTGCTTGCAGTAACCAGCCTCAAATTATAGCCCCAGCCAGGAAAAAAGACGCAAAAGGTTCCTCTAGTATAAGTGAATAGTCACCAATAAACAGCAGAAGTAGTCAAGATGACCCTGAAACTTTAGTGTTTCTGAATTTAGAGCATTTAACAATAAAGAACTTTGTTCACTTATACTAGAGGAACCTTTTGCGTCTTTTTGCCTGGCTGAGGTTATAATTCGAGGCTGGTTTCTGCAACTAGTTACAGGCTCAGTTTCCGTTAGTTCGATTTCCGCGATTTATTTTATTTAGGTAAAGCATTTTCGAGATTGTCTTCTTCTCGTATATCCTTGATTATATTAAGGGGCAAAGTTAAAGTCATAAGCCCTACTCGCGGCTCTATACAAACATCGCTTTGTATGTTGACTAGACCGAATATAGTAATCCGCGCTCGCCAGCGTGTCGACTCCCCACGCGTCGAATCAGCTGATGTCTCTCGGCCAATCAAAACAATGCACTATGAACTTTGAACTTGGTTGAAACAGTTTTAACTTAATCATTTTGACAAAACGCGTTTTCCTTAGTTAGAATTAGTTTTCACTGATATTCATTTTTGGACTGCAGTTAATTCTTGTCGTAACTGAGGCAGTTAGTAAAATCTAGTTTTAACTAGAGAAAACGCGTTTTAATTATGAACGGGTTTTCTCTGTAACTTATACACTAAAAAGAAAAAATAAACTTTTGAAGTTATACTTCTTTAGGCGCGTTATGAAAAAATGATGAGAGTGAAATTTTACGATGCGCGCATGCGCGCTTGCAGCGTCACACAAAATTCTCACGGGAGTAATTGTAAACAACGCCATCTCTGACGTACATGCTGAACTACTTACTGCCTTCGGCAGCCCGCAGCCGGCAGCGTTGTTTACAATTCAAATTGTGCTTATATACTTTTTTAATAATGCCAAAGAAGTATAACTTCTCACGCTCGTACACGCACCCATTTTTTTTTACAAAATAGACAACCGCCTTCAAAAACTTAAAAGTAAAAAAATACTTATTTTTCGGTAGTCGGTGCCACACAAAACTAAAAACAGAACCTGAGCCTTACTTTCGACGACACGGTTGGCGCAGTGGTTGAGCGATCGACTGCTTCGCTGCATGTCGCGGGTTCGATTCCCGCACGGAACAAATATTTGTAAGGGCTAAAGTAGGTCGATTCTGTAAAATTCAAACAACAACTGGCATCTCACTCCACACCATTCCCATTCCATTCACTCTCACTTCGCATGAGGACTCATGAGGTTCAAAATGACCTTGATATATTTGACACTTTGAATCGGGTTCGAGTGCGAAGTGAGCGTCGAAGTGACGGGGAAATTACCTCTTACGTCATCTCATGTTATATCTGTCAAAATCTCCCTGTCAATATAGTTCAACTCGCTGACACGCTCGCAAGGGTGGCGCTAGTATAAATTCGAATAATCAACCGAGTTTTTAGAATGCCAATCAAGAAACTCACAGCGGATTCAGATTCGAAGTTTAGAATGAGGTTTTACAGAATCACATCCCAGGTAATTGTTCCGCGTCTGGCTGTCTGTGTATGTGAGTTCATATGTTTGTTTACCCAGAACACAGGAGTAATGCCAAGTGTGGGGCAACGTATTTAAAAAAAATAAAAATAAACTTTTCAGTTTTGGAAGGCGGTTGAATCATTCGTTACATTTATACCTATTATAGTTTACTAGGAATCGGCTATCGAACTGTTTACCTATTGAAGGTCTGACGATGATGACAGGCAACTGTCCTTTGTACTCGTTGACCACGTGTTCAGCCAGCTGTTTTGTGAAGGTGTACGTGTTAGGAAGCTCGCCAAGGTATCTGAGGAGGAATTGGATTTTTTATATAACAGGATCTGGGTCGATATACTGAAAATTATTAATAACTAGCGGGCCTGGCAGACGTTGTCCTGCAACCCGACTATAGCGCTACCTGCCGGGTCCAATTGTGAATCTAAACCATTCTCGAATCCTTTGGAACACACACAAACAAATTCAGCAAAATCGGTCCAGCTGTTTATGAGGAGTTCACTTTCATACACACGCACAGAAGATTTTTATATATAAGATATAGATAGTTTACGGCGCCGGATGTGCGTGCGCTTGTAATTCTTCTTCTTCATCATCATCATGTCAACCTTTACAGGCCCACTGCTGGGCATAGGTCTGTCCGGAGGGTCTCTCTGGTCAATATCCCTCTGTCCCCTTCTACGACACCATCGTAAATCGTAATGGAAAATCTTTATTAACGGGGCAGTAAACCTAACTAAAGACAAGCTTGAAAACGTACTTAGGAGTCAGCACCCTGATCGTATGCTCGTCAGCATTCTCGCAGATCTGTAGGGTTTCTCTCCAGTCAGCCAGAGGAGGGTACAGGACCTCCTCGATAGGGTCCCGGTTCGTATTAGAATATGATGTAGATACATGTACTAGAGACTGTAAAAAAAAGAACAATAACTGTAAAACTAGGTTTCGTGGTTTTGGAAAAGAAAGAAAAGATTGATGAATTGTGTGAAGAATAATATGAATGAAAAGGGAGTCAGTGAAAGCATGACGATGGATAGGATGGAATGGAAGAAGAAAACCTGTTGCGCCGACCCCAAGTAACATGGGATAAAGGCAGGAAGAAAAAGAAGAAGGTTTTGGGAGATGTTTAAATCCAACAATGCTATTCTCTAAGATCTCACTTCAGTGTTCATTTCTGATTCCGCGGTGAAAACTGTATTTGATATTCTGTAAGTTTTTTTTTTAAACAAGGTGTAACGTCAAATACGCAAAACCTGAAAATAATTTGATTAGAATAACGAGCAGAATCAATTGAACCACTTTTTAATATAGGTCACATTTTTCAAAAAATCTTCATTATGTTGCCCTGTCTATTTATTAATAAGTCAAGTCATCACGTGCGCAAACCTGCCAAAATAGGTAAACAAACACAAATGCTTGTCATCCAATTTAAATTTTCTCATACGCGTGATAATAATAGTTCTTATTTCAATGCAAATACGAGTCTTGGTAAAACTAAAACAGCACATAAAACCTTTAATTTTTTTTGAATGAATTTCTTACTTTCAGAATTAGGTTACTTGAATTAAAAATCATTTGGGGTGTCTGAGGTTTGAGGAATTCTAATAGATTTGCGTTTGACCGCTACTCACCTGTAAGTCGATTCTGTAAAATTCAAACAACAACTCGCATCTCACATCGCTATGCACTCTCACTTCGCATAAGGTTCAAAATGACCTTGATATATTTGACACTTTGAATCGGGTTCAAGTGCGAAGTGAGCGTCGAAGTGACGGGGAAATTACCTAACAGAAGGCCACTTCTTACGTCATCTCATACTTTATCTGTCAAAATCTCCCTGTCAATTTAGTTCAAGTCGCTGACACGCTCGCAAGAGTGGCGCTAGTGTAAATTCGAATTATCAACCGAGTTTTTAGAATGCCAATCAAGAAACTCACAGCGGATTCAGATTCGAAGTTTAGAATGAGGTCTTACAGAATCACATCCCTGATCTTAAGTGATGATGCGGTCTAAGGTAGAGCACGCTTGCCTAACATGAACCGGTTCACTCGTGCCTTGAAGATACCCAGATTATACTTATCGGGGAACAAGGAGGCCGGCAGTGAATTCCACAGTCTGGCAGTTCGCACAACAAATGTGGAAGCAAAGTGCTTGGTTCGAGACCGTGGAAATTCAAAGTTATAGCGATGACGCTTCGCCGTATCTCTGCTCGATGGAAACTACGCTAGCGTCACAGTGAGGTTATAGGTGAAGCGAAGCTATTTTCAACCAACTTCAAAAAGAAGGAGGTTCTCAATTCGTCTGTATGTTGTTTTTTTTTATATATTTAAAATGTAATGTAATGTAAAATGATTTTGAAAATTCTTTTTTAATGGCGCTATGCCTTAAGGGTGGTCCCATATCAATTTTATTGAAATTGATTCATCACTTTTTGAAAAAATCGACAGAAAGCAAAAAAATATATGTAATGTTCTCCAACCTTGTACTTTCAATCTCTGTTTTGACTGTCTTGCCGTTTCTTAATGGATTTGGATGATGAGGAAGTAAGTACCAAAAACCGAAAAATAAAAAGCTTTTTTACAAAAAAGACAACCGCCTTCAATATCTAAAAAGTGATAAATAACTTTAGCACATAACACACATGACTTTCGCATGAGTTTCGGAAGTCGGTGGCAATACAAAACATCAAACAGAACAAAGCCACCGACTTCCGAAACTAAAGTCATGTGTGTTATGTGCTAAAGTTATTTATCACTTTTCAGCTTTTGAAGGCGGTTGTCTTTTTTGTAAAAAAGCTTTTTTACGAAACTATTTTATTAAATACTTTTCACTTCAGGTGAGTAAAATCAGAAATGAGACAGCAATAAGATAAGAATGGGAGTTTTTCCACTAAACGAGAGATCTAATTTTGTATTTTTTTTAGCGTATCGATGGCAAATACGGATATGTATCGAGCACTCTTGATGTATACAACACACACTCACATTCTCGCACATACATATACGCTCACAAGTGTGTGAGTGTATGTGTTATCTGTCATGTTCATTTTGTATTCACTTACTGATAATTCTCTAATATCTTTGGCTAGCTCCATGACTTCGAAGGTTCCTCTTAAATTCATTTGTGCTGCATACTTTAATGTGTCATCAAACCTGTAAAAATAATTGTTTTAATAGCATGTCAAACCTGTATAATGCTTTTCCAAAGGCCACCTCAGACATTCAAGACTTGTAGCACAAAATTTAAAGGAGCCGAGCAGAAGAACCGCTCCCGCCATCTTCAAAAATATGTACCTAAACTTGCCCGACTCACTAGGGCTGCTACTGTATTGACTCTGTAGGTTTTATTTGTGACAATTTGAAATTTTATTGACACTGGTTGGAACTCTGCAATTTTTTTTATAACAAAATTTTCCTGTTCGTCATGAATTGTAAATTACATCATTCATTCATTGTGACAACACGTGACAGTCAAGACTGAAGTCTGCTTGAAACTGCTTGAGAATGCTTATAAACGTAATGTCAATGTGTGCGAGCGAAAAATGGCGGTTTGTTCTGAGTGGTCTATCTGCTCGGGCGCGACGCAGCCTTACACTATGTTTGTTGTAAAAAGAAATCTTCCGATCGAATTTCGATCACGGCGGCCAATCTCAATGGAGATCAGCCGAGTTCGCATGACATTTAAGGGTCTATTCAGACCTACCACAACCATACCATATCGCAGCGACAAAACGTGGTCAAGCAGTGGTTACGTGTGAATGGTGTCGCTGTGGCTTTTCTCAGTTGCGTTGTGGTACCGACAAAATGTAGATGTGGTTGCGTTGTCGCCGGTAGCTGCGATGTGGTTGCGTCGTGTGTAGACAGACATTTCGCGTTCCACACTTGAACCTCCTCAATATATAGGGTGACTGGTAATTAGTGTACGAAACACGTGATTGTGTTCATGATAACAAACAACTTTCCCGAAGAAATTTTTTTTTTATACTGGTTCACTTTAGGTCACAGGCTTGCGCGCGCGTGAATTTCATACCGCTGCGCTGTTGTGTTATTGTGATAAAAGTGAACCAGTACAAAAAACATTTTTTCTTCGGGAAAGTTGTTCGTTATCATGAACACAATCACGTGTTTAAGTATCGTACACTAATTACCAGTCACCCTATATAACCCTACACAGGGTTATATAGGGTGACTGGTAATTAGGGTGACTAGTAATATAACCCTGTGTCATAAGTCTCGCTATCAGACATAGAACCACGTGGCTGAATTGTAAATTACATCATTCATTCATTGTGACAACACGTGACAGTCAAGACTGAAGTCTGCTTGAAACTGCTTGAGAATGCTTATAAACGTAATGTCAATGTGTGCGAGCGAAAAATGGCGGTTTGTTCTGAGTGGTCTATCTGCTCGGGCGCGACGCAGCCTTACACTATGTTTGTTGTAAAAAGAAATCTTCCGATCGAATTTCGATCACGGCGGCCAATCTCAATGGAGATCAGCCGAGTTCGCATGACATTTAAGGGTCTATTCAGACCTACCACAACCATACCATATCGCAGCGACAAAACGTGGTCAAGCAGTGGTTACGTGTGAATGGTGTCGCTGTGGCTTTTCTCAGTTGCGTTGTGGTACCGACAAAATGTAGATGTGGTTGCGTTGTCGCCGGTAGCTGCGATGTGGTTGCGTCGTGTGTAGACAGACATTTCGCGTTCCACACTTGAACCTCCTCAATATATAGGGTGACTGGTAATTAGTGTACGAAACACGTGATTGTGTTCATGATAACAAACAACTTTCCCGAAGTAATTTTTTTTTTATACTGGTTCACTTTAGGTCACAGGCTTGCGCGCGCGTGAATTTCATACCGCTGCGCTGTTGTGTTATTGTGATAAAAGTGAACCAGTACAAAAAACATTTTTTCTTCGGGAAAGTTGTTCGTTATCATGAACACAATCACGTGTTTAAGTATCGTACACTAATTACCAGTCACCCTATATAACCCTACACAGGGTTATATAGGGTGACTGGTAATTAGGGTGACTAGTAATATAACCCTGTGTCATAAGTCTCGCTATCAGACATAGAACCACGTGGCTCCACTATACAACATAAATTGAATGAGAGGGGAGGGGGCAGGTATGGTATGGGTGTCGTTGCGTAGACGCACCGTCGTCGTGTTTTGCCATGCGGCCGGCCGCTAATTCGCAATTTCACTGGTAGTTGCATTGTGGTTGCGATGTGGTGGCGGTGTAGGTAGCTCGCCACACTATTCCCTAACCACTGTAACTCCTGTAAGCCAGAATCAACAGTGGCGACCACCAGAAAAGTCGCCAGAGCAATGAAGCTCGACGACTCCCAGAGAAACGATTCAACTGTCTTGGATCCCGCAACGAAATTGCGGTTAGGTAGTCGATATCACCCACACGGTTGCGTTCAACGACCAAATGTTGTCAGAATGAATGAAAGTATTCATTTTTATAAAAAACTAGTTTCACACACGTTTCTTACCGTATAAACCTTCCCTGAACTACCACAAATTTTTCAAGGCCTTAATTAGCCAAATCGGTTCAGCCATTCTCGAGCTTTAGCGAGACTAGCGAACAACGATTCATTTTTATTATATAGATAGAAAGTGAAAGAAAAAGAAGAAAGAAAGAAGAGTACCCGACTACGTGTTTTTGTTGTGGTGTGGTTGTGGTTGTGGTGTGGCTGTGGTACGTCTGCATAGACCCTTACAGTGCACAAGTGTGTGCGCAAACGCAGGAGCACTCCCTCTTCCCAGGACTCACGAATTTCGCAAATACACCAGATCTTACCTGACACTGGCGGCTACATGAAAGATGATGTTCACTCGATTGATGAGAAGAGCTCGATCTTCTTCTGATAACCCTGAAAACGAGACAAACAATTACATATTCGGCTCCCTTCAAAATGGTTGACTTAAATGGTGCTGATCCACGCCTCATGTACGTGAACGGGTGCTATCAGTAGAGATTGGTCAACTCTTAAATGCCATGGCTTTTATCTTCATTATTTTCATTATTTTTTACAACAAGAATAATGTAACCAATATTTAGTAAAAACTTGATTTAAAAGAGTGTCCGTGGAATTTCTTGCTCGTTCTTCTCCATAGAGACCTACCTACGTTTTGGAACGAGCAACTAGCTTCAACTTTCTGACTAACTGACCGACTCCTTGACAAATGAAAAGTGCCTGTAAATGGTTTAATTGAAATAAATGCTTTGACTTTGAAATAAAACAGCACGGTTGGCTACGGTTCAATATCCGGACAATTATTTGTATCATCATCATTATTATGTCCACCTTTAGACGCCCACTGCTGAGCATAGGTCTCCCCCAAGAGGTGTTCAGCCGTAATCGCCATGCTTGGACGATGCATGTTGGCGATCGCAATAAATGTTATGGCGCTTAGAAGGACGCTGCTGCCCATCCTCTGGTCAATATAACTCTTTCGCCTTCAACGACACCCGCGAGTAGAAATGGGGTGATGCTATTCGCGACCGGCTCTAGACAGCTTGTTATATTATTTGTATGGTCTACCTGGAGTTGTTTGTGCGTTTGTGAGTTTATATGTTTGTAAAGTCAGGATAATCTATACTAATATTATAAAACTGAATAGTTTGTTTGTTTGTTTGGTTGAACGCGCTAATCTCAGGATCTAGGGGGTTCGAATTGAAAAATTATTTTTGTGTTGGATAGTCCATTTATCGAGGAAGGCTATAGGCCCATGCGAAGCCGGGTCGGGTTGCTAGTATAGGAGAAATTTAAAAAATAAAAAAATATACGACTTGCTTTTGCTCGCGGCTTCGTCTGCGTGAATATAGGCGCAGATGCAGACGAAATCGCGTAAAAAAACTAGCCTATATCCTTTCTTGTAGTGATTAGCAAAATAATAGTGTTATTAACAAAATAATATCACTAATATTCGCGTGTCGCGCTATGCTACCCGCACTCCGGCTGCACGACAGGCCATTTTTATTATTCTTGTAAATATTGGACATACTTAAAAACAATAAACGTTAAGTTTCTAATTGAGAGTTCATATTGTGTCACAAGGAAATGATAGTTACAATTATGGATTTTACCAAATCCCTTAGTGATTTAGCCAAATCACGGCAGATGATAATATCATCTCCGTTAGGTAATTTCCCTGAAGAAACTAAGTGATTTTAACAAATCCCTAAACTGTTTCAGTGAAATACTTTTTCTTATGTATCAATTAATGTGAGACTGGGTAATATTGCTATATTATTAATGTTTTATTTTTTTATTTTGGTGTAATAGTATTGAATTTTTAATGATATTAACTTCGTAAATTGAATTGAATTTTATTTTATTTTATTGTTGTATTATTTTCTATAAGTAATTTATTGTTGAATATGTTAATTTTATGATTGTGATTTATTATGATATTTTTTGATTTCAAACACAATATGAATTGTTCCTGAATAAATTTGAATTTGAAATTTTGAAATAATGGAATAAACAAGTCAGAACTAGTCCTGTCATATTTTGATCTAATCACTAATTTTCTTCAGAGAAATTTATCGAACAGAGTAGGTACTTAAGATGTTAATGTATCATATTCTGCCGTCATCACCATATGCCTAGCCTTTTCCTAACTATGTTGGGGTCGGCATCCAGTCTAACCGGAAGCAGCTAAATACCAGTGCTTTACATGGAGCGATTGCCTATCGGACCTCCACAACCCAGTTACTGGGTAACACGATACTCCTTGGTAAGACTAGTTGTCAGACTTTCTGGCTTCTGACTACCCATAAGGACTGCCAAAGATCTACAAATGACAGCAGGGACCAACGGTTTTATGTGCTTTCCAAGGAACTCAGTATGAAATGGATGGTATCATATTCTGCCGTGATTCGTCCAAGCGAACCAAGCGCTTTGACTCCACATTTATTGTGCGAACTGCCAGACTGTGGAATTCCTTGCCCGCCTCTCTGTTCCCTGTTATGTATAATCTGGGTATCAAGGTCAAGGCACGAGTGAACCGGTTCATCTTAGGTAAGCTTGTTCCAACTTAGGCCGCATTATCACTTGCGATCAGGTGAATTGCGGTCAAACGCAAGCCTTATTAATAGTAAAAAAAAAAAAATCCCTTAGGGATTTGATCAAAACTAACATAAATTCTCCTACGAGCTACGACGTCTGTACCTATAGTTACATGCACCCGTAAGCACAGTGTATTCTTCGTGCGTTACATTGTGTACTACCATAAACAGTAACTTTTCACACCAAAAATAAAACTCGTTTTCCAGCAATCACTTTTGTTCAGTGTCACTTAGTTTGATGAGCAGTATGTTTGTGTCTGACACCCTGTCAGCAAGGCCAGATGGTAACAGAGCTAGATGCCCAATAAAGACCTGAACACACTTGAGCAAATTATTTGCGGGGTAGGTACAGGGTAGCTGCTGTCTGCGTTGGTGTAGACGCACGTATAAAATACTAATGCTCCAAGGAAATCCTCATTGACTTCCGCCATCGTTGAGGTAACGGAGGGGCTTGCTAAACTTAAACTCAAAACCATTTACAGGTACTTTTGAATTTATTCTCAGTTTCAGTCAGTCGGAAAGTTAAAGCTAGATATTTGCTCGTTCCAAAAAGTAGGTTTCTATGGAGAAAAACGAGCAAGAAACTCCACTAATCTACTACAAAGAATCATGGCGAGATCCATACATTCATTTGTATGGAAATAAAAAATCATTTAGAGTTTTTTAAATATTTTCCAATGTGGAGAATAAATTACCATGAGTAGATTGACATACTGACCGTATCTTTAAACCCCCGCATAATTAAAATACTTCGAAATGAAAATAACAGTTATTCGTTTCATCTCGTTGCCTATTTTCTGTTTATAAAAAAAGAAAGTGACAAGTGACATTAACGGATCTATCAAATTGCCAGACAAGTGATTTGAATCGTTGTTCACTCCGCTGCTGTCATTATTTGTGACATTATTTCCCATAAAAGTTAAGCTCAAGTTCTCGTTGTTCAGACGCCAGCACATCAAACCATACCAAACTGTCAAATTATCCCAATTTAATATGAACGTTAACTGCTTGTAAAAAGGTGAAAATCAATCAAAGAAATTTGACAGATTGATGTAGCTTGATGTGCATTTTGGCCGTAGTACATGATATTAGAAAAAAAAAATTGGTTGTTTGTAAAGTCGGCTTACGGACGATAGTTTTACGTGATAACGTCATAAAGAAACATAATGGCTAACATATATAACATAAGCAAATAATGGCTTCCGTCGAAGTGGGCGGAGCTTATTGCTTGGGCCGATCGTGCCTCTCTATCGCTTGTTCCGCGCTCTTACTTGCACGCTCAGGCTCAGGCGGAACGTGACACTTTTTCGTGCGTGCAGCCGGTGTTCATCGATTTATAAGACGTTATCACGTCAAAAAAAAAGACACTTACCAAGTCCAGTTTCCAATACGTCTCCGGATACGACGAAGACCTTCGACTCAAAAGTTCCAGGCTTCTCCTTTTTAAGTCGCTCAAAACACTAGAAAAAGAGGTTTACTTTAGGTATTTGTGTATACAGGGTGACTGGTAATTAATGACCAATATTTAAACCACTTATTGTAGGTACTAATTGCTAGGATCATTTTTTTTTCTATCAGGACATACTGTGTTGTTTTACATTAATAGACTTACTTGGAACATTGTCCTTCAATGGGAAATGTTAGTTTGGTAACATATTTATATTGATAATTAAGTATTTCGTTTTTCGTTGCCTTCTTAAGCATCATATTCTCAACTTCATTTGCTATTCACTTTTACTCGTATTCATTAGGTTTTTTTATCTGTCTTAGATTGTCACAAGATATTTATAATTATAATAATATAGTATAATATGTGGGGACATTTCACACACGGCCATCTGACCCCAAACTAGGGAGACCCTGTACTATGGGTGTCAGACAGCTGATATACATACACAAATATATTTTAAATACATACATATATAGATAAACAACACCCAGACACAAGGCAAACACAAGTGCTCATCACACAAATATTTACCTTGGGCGGGAATCGAACCCGCAACACGCTTAATTGTTTACATGCAATGTTTATATTGTCATGTTACTGTCATCTTGTGACATTCCAATACTTTCTAAATCGGGCATTTCTTAACACTATGAAGTCTACTCATAATAAATCCCTAGACAAACTTTTCGTTAAACACTTATACGAATTCTGGCCTCTGGACTACTACTCATAGAGTAAAACTTAAATTTCATGCTAATTTCAAAATTAAATGATAGATGCAAAAGCTTGTCAACTTGATGTCAGAAAAAGCGTTTGACTATCGCTTGTTCCTGTGGGTTGTAGCGTGAGAGCTGATAAATAATCATGGCCAGATTCATACATTCATTTGTATGAAAAAAAAAGCAATTTAACCAATGTGAAGAATACATTGCCAGGAGTAGATTGATATACTTAGCATATTTTGAAACCCCACATAATTAAAATATTACAAAACGAAAATAACACTTTTTCGTTTCATCTCGATGCCCACTTTGTGTTTATAAAAAAAAGAAAGTGACAAACGATGTTAACGGATCTATAAAGTTGGCAGACAAGTGATGTGACAAGTGTGTGGAAAAATAAGACTTTATTTATTTCTTTTCAATATTTTTTTTTTTTGTATTTCCCATAAAACGATGCAATTTTAATGTAAGAACTGCAAAACGGCGCCTGTCAGTGTCACTGTTACTGTCAGTCGCCGTTTCGTTCTGAAATAATGAGCTTTTCGTTAAGCTATTAACTTTTTTTTGCAGGGTAAATTTAAAAATATTGTAAATGCCTGAAGATACTCTTTAGGTACCCAAGAATATAAGAATTAGAATTTTAACTTCTCTAAACAACTTATTCTTTTTTGTACAAATCCTGCCATGATCCTTTCTTACACTGAACATTTCTACAGAGCCCTCCTTTATCTTGGATACACTACATAAATGCGAAATACTTTATTCCGAAAGTCAGAAAGTCCTTAAAAGTAACAGGCGTAAATAAAACTTACAGGCGTTTCATAAAGCTTGGCTAATCTATCTTCAGACTTGACTCCTTTCTTGTTCCTCATCAGCAAGTATATTCTATCCAAGTCATTGCAGGAATACAGCAGTTTCTCTATCATGATTTTGCCTATGAAACCTAGAAATTTTATATTTTTTTTACAATCGATGGTAATGAAAATCGTAATATTAATTTCCTACCAAGACGGTAAAGTTGCTGTAAGTAAGTTGCTGAGTTGCTGTTCGTTGTTATAAGCTTGTCATTGATGAAGAATTAAAAAAAAAACCTTATATAGACCACCTTGTACGCACCACGGACGTAGGTAACACACACAACACTAATTCATAACTCGCACACATTCACACTATACACGCACGCTAGGTATACATACACTCACAGATTTATTGTTATCACTTTGTAATCACGCTCTTAACAGATAAAAAAAAAAAAAAAAAAAATAGAAAAAATAAAATTAGTTATTTGTGTACTTCGTAATTGGCGTAATTTTCTGTAATGTACATATTGCTATTTTAATTGTAAGCTGTGAAGTTATCTGAAATAAATAAATAAATAAAGGTTTTTCGAGTGACAACCATTTATTTTATACTGTGTGATTTCTAATTTTTAAGGTGCCCGCGGAATTCAAATTTTCTTACGTTTTTAGCAATTTGAAGTCAAAGTCAAAACATTTATTTCAATTAAACCATTTACAGGCACTTTTGAATTGTCAAGGAGTCAGTTAGTCAGAAAGTTGAAGCTCGTTGCTCGTTCCAAAACGTAGGTAGGTCTCTATGAAGAAGAACGAGCAAGAAACTCCACGGACACTCTTTTAAATAACCCACGTACGTTCCCCCTACGTTTTGGAACGAGCAACTAGCTTCAACTCTCTGACTAACTGACCGACTCCTTGACAATTCAAAAGTGCCTGTAAATGGTTTAATTGAAATAAATGCTTTGACTTTGACTTTTGTATATTTCGTATCCGGTCAATAGTACAGACATGAAACGAATCCAATCCCGCCATTATCGAGAACACGTGATCCACCACTCCTTTTGGCGCGCTTCTACAGAGTCGTTTTCAGCCCACAGCGAGGAAGACATTCAGAATTCAGTGTTTGATCGCATCGGAGCTAAGACGTCCCGAAACTGTACTCAATTCGATGTGTTTAAGTGTTACTATGTCTATTTCAAGTTGAGTCTGAATTTATTTTAAATTGAGTTTGTGCAAAATTGTGGTTTTAATAAATGCCGTGTATTGTACCCTATACCCAGTGTGTTTGCATTGCACGGAACCCATATTCTGCCCACATGATGACTGAATCTAATGCACTAAATCCTAACGATCCGACTTATGTATATATATCTATATATACAAGAATTGCTCGTTTAAAGGTATTAGATTAGATAAAAATCATGAACATAACTGTCTAAGTTAGAACAGCTCGTAAATGTGCCTATTTTGAAAATGTTACGTTTACAAGTTTTCTAACTTGGAGAGTTATGTATTTTTTTATATGAAATTTGCAAAAAAATTAAGAATATTTGAAATTAGCGTGCTATCCTGGCGCGTTCACCTTAACATCAAAAGGCTAGTTGACATAAAAAATGAGTGATGAATTACTAGAATTTTTGAATTGGAATATTAAAAAAGAAGTGGAAAATAAAAACTTTTTACAAAAAAAGAGAACCGCCTTCAAAAACTAAAAAGTGATAAATAACTTTAGCACAGAATACACATGACTTTAGTTTCGGAAGTCGGTGACTTTGTTTTGTTTGTTGTTTTGTATTGCCACCGACTTCCGAAACTAAAGGCATATGACATGTGATCTGTGCTAAAGTTATTTATCACTTTTTAGTTTTTGACGGCGGTTTTCTATTTTGTAAAAAGTTTTTATTTCCACTTTTTAGTGCCTCCTTATCACCCAAATCAATTAAGAAACGGCAACAGAACTTAGATAAAACAGGGATTGAAAGTCCTCCAAAAAGATGGAAGCAAGGAAAACGTCTTCTATGTATTTTTTTAAAGCTCTGTATAAATTTATATTTGTTGTACCTATACTAAAACCTTTTCCAGAATGTGACGAACACTTTTCTGAAAACCGCACCAAAACCGGTTCAGCCAAACAGGATGTAATCGCGGACAAACATACATACATACAAACATGGGGTCGAACTGAGTACCTTCTTTTTTTAAGTCGGTTAAAAAAATAAAATATTGGGAAACAAAAGATGAGTTTTAATTTCTTAGGATACGTCAATTAATAAATAATTAAAATCGAAATTTAATCTATTTATAAATAAAAAAAAGTTGGTGGTATTTGTTTTTTAACAAGAATAAAATAGCATAAATATTTATTTTCCGATAAACATACTAACATTCACATTTATTTATATTTAAATAGATTATATGTACACATAATTGAACCTTCATTATAAGCAATAATTTTTACTGTAAATTCTAAAAGAGAAAAACAAAATAAAATAAAATATTTACTACTAACCTGAACCACCCGTTATAAATACAGTTTTTCCTTTATAAAACTCCGGTATTGTTGGGACATCCGACAAATCTCTTTCTTCAAGAAAACCCATGATTTTATCTCTAAATTCTCTAGTTTGATATGAAATTCTAATTCTCTGAAAATAATAATTGTTTTTAAAATTACCTATTTCGTAATTTTATGTTTTGTTTATTAACCTACTCAATATAAAACAAAAATAACTTGAAAATTCAGTCACAAATACCTATTTGAAAAACTAATTCAATTTCAAAAGCCCACTTTTAAATATTCTAATTCAAAAATCAAACACATTCACTTCTCAAGGTTTATACACAAATGAACATCATCTAAGTACTTTAAATACACAAAAGGATTTAATTACGGTATTCTTTTTACGTTGCTTATGTTTTCTACGTTTTAAATTGTAAATGAGGTAAATGTCTACGCGCACGGTTCAAATGTCACGATATAATTTCATGACGTGTATTTAAAAAGGGGCAGAAGTCACTTAAGCTGAAGTTAACACCAGAAAACGAGGAAATTTTGAAATCTCTTAAGGAATAATAAAAATATCATACATCGAAAGTGTAATTATCATTATAAATCAATAATCTAAGCAGAAAAGAAAGAATTTTTCAATTTTTTTTTATTGTTTTCCGTAGTAAGATTACATGGATAGTAACTTGTCTTTTTTTATTGACTGTAGAAGTAATGTTTTAAATTTATCTTCTAGATTTAATTCCACTTTTTATATACTGCACGAACAATAGCATATCTTTCAACAACTTACATAATATTATAGCGACCTGCGTGTCCATTAAATCAATGCAATCAGGGTACTCTTGGGGTCCCCATGCCAAGCAGTGCATCAGCGATGTTTGCCGAGGCGCGAGTTGATGGTCCTTCCACCAGAGATGTGCGAAGATGTGTAGGGAGCAATGTGTGTGATGTGTGTGTCATTGGTCATTAACACACATCCCTCTCTACGCATCATCGTACATCTGTAGTGCAAACGCAGCCATATACTATGTTGATGGCTTTGCCGCTGTTGTTAGAAAAAGATGCACCTCCCTACTCACTCGCGTTTTTACCACGAACCAGTGGCGAACCGCCCGCGGGGTGTCCGGCCTAGAATAGCACCCCCCATTTCATCCCGAAGGTGTCGTGGAAGGCTTCCGTGTACTTAACAACCTCACTGCGATCCCCAAGACGCCTGCCAAGCGTGGGGATTATGGCCCCCATTTATGGGGGAGGCCTTTTTTTTAATAATAATATGTGGGGATGTTTTCACACACGGCCATCTGACCCTAAACTAGGGAGACCCTGTACTATGGGTGTCCGACAGCTGATATACATACATAAATATATTTTTTTTAAATACATACATGTATAGATAAGCAACACTCAGACACAAGGCAAACACAAGTGCTCATCACACAAATGTTTGCCCTGGGTGGGAATCGAACCCGCAACACGCTGCGCAGCAGTCGATCGCTCAGCCACTGCGCCAACCGTGTCGTCTTTGTTCAACAGGAGACATCTTCAGGGTGATGATGTGACGAACCACCGCAACGAATAAGTACCACGAATCTTTTTTCACGGCGAAACTATCAAATTTGTGGCGTTTTTTCTGTTTGTTGTTTCAGTCTAAAGCTATTCAGTGCTAAAGATATTTATGACTTTTTAGTTTTTGAAGGCGGTTGCCTTTCTTGTATTAATGTATTTTTTGTTTGTTTGTATGCCTCCTTTTTTTAAGTCTGCTGAACAAGATAACAGAAGATATTTAAAGCCGGTTGTTCAAAATGAAAATTCACGAACAGCAAAATGGATGTCGCTTTAAATATTAATTTATATCAACATTTTAATCAGAGTAAACTACATTGTCCGTTTGTATATTTATGTAAACAGTCGTGGAAATAACCATAGGTCGACATTTACGGTTAGTAATGTAATGTTAAGGTTAAGAACTCACGATGCGGTTTTCGCCCGCACCCGCGCCCGCAGCGGGAGCCGAATACACCGCGCACACCGCGGGCGTAAACCGCGTCGTGAAATGTGTTTTTGTTTTTTACATAATATATCTGCATTCTACAGAAGCTGCGGGCCCGCAACCGCAGGCGGACGCGGGTGAAAACCGCTTCGTGAGTTCTTAGCCTAAATTGCTTAAACCTCGGGGTTACAAAAGTACAATTCGATTTCGATTCAAACTTAATGGCGGCTGTGAAGTGCGTTACAGGCTGCGCAGTACCCCGCCCCTTACCCCCACTGACACATGAAAGTGTTACTGCGCAGCCACTCGACTCGTGTTCAGCGCTTTTACAATAGTGTCAGAATGGTCTATCATTGATTTCATAATTGTTGATTTTGACAAGTTTGGTAATCTACTAATATAATGGCGTCATTATGACTTTCCATTGGTCAACCACTGACACGCCATTGAAAGAAATGATATAGAATGGTAATCTCGTATATAATGACAAATGAATGGCTGACTTAGGGGTTATCTGCAAAAATGTTGACAATTCGACCGACCAATGATCGACCATTATGAATTTAGCACATTACAAACTTTTAGCAAAATAACAATGGGATCGTGTTGGAATGACAAAATTATAAAAATAGCAGACTTGGCCCCCTAAGCCGCCATTAAGTTTGAATCGTAATGTACACGACTCAATATTCTCACCAGGGATGTTATAGATATGAAGGACTCGTGGGTAACTAAAAGCAGTACAGATTAATCATTTTCTAGATGGGTGACCATCCATGACATATCGAGATCCCTTCGTGCCTCGGAAAGTAACCGTTGATCCCGGCTGTCATTCTTAAATATTTGACAGTCTTATCGGTATTCAGAAGCTAAAAAGTCTGACAATCAGTGTTACCAAGGGGTATCGTGGTATCCAGTACCTAACTCTGTTAAAGATGTCAGGTATTCAGTCGCTCCATGTAAAACACTGGTATTTGGGTATATGATGGATATTAAAATATTTTTGGATTATGCGATAAACTAAAACTCAAATCATTTATTTCAAATAAACCATTTACCTACAGGCACTTTTGAATTGTCAATGAGTCAGTCAGTTAGAAAGTTGAGTTTAGTTGCTCGTTCCAAACAGTAGGTTTCTATGGAGAAGAACGAGCAAGAAACTCCATGAACACTCTTTTAAAATCAATAGAATATTACAAATTTAGGTTACATCACTCATGTTGAATTTACGGAACACAAATGTGAGAAAAATGTAACAAGTTGTGCACGTTAAAAGAGGTCCAGAGACGATCATATACAATTTAAAATAATCGAGGCCGCCACGAGGTGACCAGTCCCAATAGGGTATTTTACCAAAAAAATCTAATTAGTCCGACAGATAGATTTCCAAAAAATATTGGAAACGTGTTTTTTCTTTTTTCACGTAAACAAAAAATGAAGACGATAAAGTGCGTCGAAAACTCGTGTGACATCACTATGTCAGTACACTTTTACTGGCAAAGTGACGTCACAAACCCCCACTCATGATCTTTGATGCGTTTTATCTTCGTCAGTTTTTATAGATTTGATAAAAATATAAATACGTATTCAATATTTTTCGATAATGTAACTGACGGACTAATTAGATTTTTTTGGTAAAATACCCTATTGACGGTGCCCGTTCACACGAACATGACGCTCGGATCGGGACCATTAGCTCAAGCATTTTGAAGGGAACCAAATGATACAATTTTTTTTTTTTTTTTTTACTATTAAATAGGCTTGCGTTTGACCGCAATTCACCGTAAGTGATCGTAAGTGATAATGTGGCCTAAACTGGGACACGCTTGCCTAAGATGAACCGGTTAACTCGTGCCTTAAAGATACCCAGATTATACTTATCAGGGAACAGAGAGGCGGGCAGGGAATTCCACAGTCTGGCAGTTCTCACAATAAATGTGGAGTCAAAGCGCTTGGTTCGAGACCGTGACACTTCAACCATATAGCGGTGACGCTTCGCCGTATCTCTGCTCGTACGATGATGGAACGGGGATGGGGGAATTAAATTGTGCAATTCCATAGCACACTCTCCGAAATGTACCCGATAAAAGACCGAAAGGCTAGCAACGGTGCGGCGATGTTCAAGGCTCTGGAGCTTAGCCGTAACCAGGGAGTCGTTGTTTATGAGCCTCTTGGCACGTCTATCGATGACTTCCAATGCCTTCAGTTGGTATTTTGCCGATCCATCCCAACAACAATGAGAGTTTCTGATAGTTTCAGTTTCTGATAAGTAGTAGATTTGTAAGGTATAATATAAAAGGAAAATACACAATGGTGTCGATTCCCTTGTTCATAAACTAAACTAAAATTAGACAATTGGCATCTCTTACTACCAGGTAACTGAAGAAAAGGACGGCGACAGGTAGGAAATGGGTACGAACTAAGTTACAGATGTCAAATTATTTTTTTCCTTGAACTTTGCCGTGTTTACAATACGTTCTGAAAAGGCACAAAATGGGCATCGAGATGAAACGAAAAAGTGTTATTTTCATTTCGTAATATTTAATTATGGGTTTAAAAATATTGTAAGTATCAATCAATCTACTCCTGGTAATGTATTTTTCACATTGGAAAATATTTTAAACCCTCTTTATAATTTTTTTTTTCATACAAATGAATGTATGAATCTCTCCATGATTCTTTATTTGTGAAACAAGTATAAAAAGGTCACTATAAAATACCTACGCTATGTTTTGTCATACGACATACAAATGTAGTACATGGAAAAGAAATATGTTAAAAAAATTTACTTCTATAAAAATTACAATGTCATCATAACGTCATGTCATTTCAATAATAATATGACAGAGAATATTATGATTTATGGTATTTATAACGGGCGAAGTCGCAAGCTGAAGCTAGTTTTCAATATTTTACCATAGGTCATAAAATATTTAAATGTAGAAAAAAAAAAGATTAGTAGATTGCAAATTGGAAATGTTAGGAGTATTGTTCAGTTGATGAATATTTAAATTACGAATTACTGTATTGTTCTTCTATTTTTTTGTTGTCAAAACTTTTATTGACGTGTGAATGAATGAATATTAATATGTCTTCTTAATATTCCTTTACAATCTATACTTTATTACGATAAATTCTAAATTACATTTGTTTTTTTTTTATATATATTTTCACTCTCCGTGTGGTCCCAGCGCGATTAACACCACCCCATTTCAACCCGTGGGTGTCGTAAAAGGCGACAGAATTACAGTGAAACAAATAACGTTCCGGGTATTGTTCATCCCTGCTTCTGTTAGGTTTTTACCATTGACACTGTAATTTTAAATTGGAATTAAATATACAACTAAATGAAAACCACATAATTTGAGAAGATAAATTATTAAAATGGTTACAAATACGCGCGTCAGCTACTGTAAAAATAGATTATAATAAATTCGGTGTCTATCGTAACTTTAACATTGTTTATTGTACTTTTGTTACAAAGTGTGCATTAAAAAGAGCCTTTTTTTACTTCTGTCTAATGCTATTGTAAATGGAGTACAGGTGTAGCCAGCAACACGGTCGACGTTAGGTCGATAATGTCAGGTCGACGGACCCGCTACACGGGCTCCTATTTCTGTCCGCAGGGTTTAAAGGACCCTTACCAAATCGAACCTCGGGGTGCCTCTGACGTCGGTGTGCGGCTGGACCTAGTTCTAGCTGCTATGATGAAGGCTAAACCTAGTTCTAACCGAAGATAAGTAAAATAAGCTATTAGCCGTAATAGATATAAATGTACCTAGATGGATGTCGAGGAAGAGGAAGGTCAAGGAAAAGATGCATAGACTGTATGAAGATGAATATGAAAGAAAACGCAGTCAGTGAAAGCATAACGGTTGATAAGACGGAATGAAACAATAAAACAGTTGCGCCTACCACAAGTTACATGGGACAAGGACAGGAAGACGATGATGATAATTTGTTTCAGGAAACAAAACAGAATACAGACAGTACATGGCATAGGTTCCACTGAGTATTAAGGTTTACATCGAGACTGTATGTCTAAATATTTGTATATCACAGCTGATTTTGACTGTATGTCACAGCTTGATGATTTTTAAAAAACAAATAACAAGACTGTAAGAGAAGTTCATGACAATAACTAATGTATGTGGGTAACCTATCCTACCTAAAATAAAGTTTATATGTAATTGTGTAAAAGCCCGAACTTCGGTAAATCCTAAGACTTTATCGTCATCATACTAATTATATCAGCCTATTGCCGTCCGTAGGCCACCCCCAGAGATCGCAAACCAACCCGGTCTTGGGCAACCCTCACCACATCCGCTGCCAGCCACCTTCTTCAAATCGTCGGTCCATCGGGCGTCCTAAACTACGTTTGCCCTAACGTGGTCTCCACTCTAGTGCGTGTCTTCTTCGTTTACCGTCTGTCCGTCTGCAGACATGGCCGGCACACTTCCACTTCAGCGTGCTGACTGTCTTACAGTATGAAAAAGCCATTGTAAAATGACATTTTTCCCGGAATATCGTGTCAAATTCAGAACCATATTCTGTAAAAAGCTGCCTTTAACTTATTTCAAATAATGCAAGAGGAACATGCAAATGAAGGTAAATGACCGTCACATTTATTTACTAGTCATTACAAATAGTAATGTTTAAAATTAGAGCTTCATTTACATTTTGATTCCCGATTCAGGGTCATTTAGGGTTAAACAACTGTATAATCTCCTTTCATTTAGCATTTTTAACCTTAAATTAAAAATATATTTATATTAAGTACAATGGAGGGCTCACAGGGCATCAAAAAACTCGTCCGCATCGCTCACAATGGGACAAGTGCCCAAAAGGCTAGCAGCATTACCACGTTGAATGGCAATGCTAATTCTTTGGTATTGTCTTAAAAAGTCTATGTTGCGACTCCACGTAGTCATGTCTGCACTACCCCTAGAGTGTAATTTAAGACCGCGTAGGCGCGGAGGGGCAGGCGGCCGGCGAGCTGAGGAGCAGGTGGTTGAACGCTCGCCGCCGCGGCTGAGGCTGGCCGGCTACCGAACCTGTGGTGGTGAGCGTTAAAACCCTCTGCGACAGCAAGGTCTCGTAGGACCGCCGGAGACCCGTAGCGCCGAAGCCGTGACAGAAACCATGATTTGAGATTAGCGCGTTCAACCAAACAAACAAACAAACTCTTCAGCTTTATAATATTAGTATAGATATGAAATGTATGCCAATAGATGATTCTAACCGTAAGATTTCTGAGATGTGACGGTTATACTTTTCGATTATTATCCATAAGAAATTTTTGCCTAAAGATGATTCTGACTTACAAAATTATGAGTTCTGAATGTATGATACGATTAAATGAGTGTCTGCCAAACAATTTTCTGCTAAATGAAGTTTATGCTATCCGCTGTTATGCTAAATAATTATGACATAAAAAGATCTGCTATAAAAGGTAGAGCCAATAAAAACATAGTGCTTTGGCATCTTTATTGACCTTAAAAAACGTTTGATACCGTAAATAATAAGTTATTATTTGGCATGTGACGATGCACAGCATCAGTGAGAGGGCGCTGTATACTTCCCGTTTATTGTTAGCCAATCACAGCTTGTTGACGTCATATCCACGACCAATCAGCGCAGAGTTCCGGTAGTCACGTGGTCCCAGAGAGGGGGTCGCTAATGGCGACCGGTCTTGCCTCATAGCGTCGTTACTTCTCGACTTGTTAACATCAAATTTTTATACTGTTGTTAAAATTTTGATTTCAAAATAATTTTAATTTAATAGAAACGAATTAATATTTATGTAAATAAAAGTGATTCGGAGCAAGAAACTCAGGTAGGTAACGACTCGATGTCTACATCAAGCCGTGAACGCCTGCGAGTGCCTACCAATTCTAGGTCTTCACAATTAAATTCATTGGATTCTGAGGTAAAACGGCGAACATGCGGTGAGTCATCATATATTTCAAATCTTGTTTACCAAGTAACAGTGCTAATAATTTTGATGAAAACGTATGTGTACCCGGTTCGATACCGGTTTTACATAATTCACCTATGCCTGAACCAATTCCTGGACCTAGCTCCTCGATACCTTTTAATAAAATCTCGGCATAATTCTACCCTCGTTAAAATTTTATAAAGTTGCTAGAAAATCATGCAGCTACTTTGCGAAAAAGGTGCTGAATAGTTTGAAAATCACCGGGAGTGTATCCTAGTCGAAATACTTTTTAGAATCTTTCGGGAGGGTCTGCGTAGGACTCCTGCGAGTTCAAATTTTTTATTTGATGAAAATCATGCTTCACTTTCGGTCTTTCGCATTTTTGATAAAGTTTCGGAATCATTTCTACCCTCGACAAAGTTTCATGAAGTTTACTTGAAAATCATGCAGATAGTTTACGGAAAACGTGCTAAATACTTACATTGCAAATCGTCGGGAGCGTATCCTAGGCGAATTAGAAACTTTCGGGACGGTCTGCGTAAGATCCCTGCAAGTTCTAATTATTTGATGAGAACAAACTGCATGCTTGCATTCGGTATAGAAACATGAGTAGGTATGCCCTCGGTTTGTAGACGGAGGCTGTCTCCGAGTGTAACGGAAACAGTGCGAAAATTTTCTTTTACGAACTTTCTGGACGGTTGCGTAAGATTCCTGCAAATTCTAATTGCCTATTGGATGAAAATCATGCTTCTTCTTGCTTCTTTGGCATTGTCGATAAAATCTCGCCATCACTTGTACCCACGTAAAAATTACATGACATCAATTAGGAAATTATGTAGCCAGTTTGTGAAAAACATGCTGAATACATTGAAAATAACCGGGAGCATATCCTAGGCGAAATACTTTTTGGCAACTTTCGGGACGGTCTGCGTAAGATCCCTTTGAGTTGTAATCGTTTATTACAAGAAAATCATGCTTTACTCTTTGCCTTTAGCATTTTCGATAAAAGGTCGGAATAATCTTTCTACTCTCGTCAAAATTCCATAAAATTTGCTGGAAACTTATGCAGCTAATTTGCGGAAAACTTGCTAAATACATTGCAAATCGCCGGGAGCGTATCCTAGGCGAATTAGAAACTTTCGGGACGGTCTGCGTAAGATCTCTGCGAGTTCTAATTATTTGATGAGAAGCAACTGCACTGCAACTTGCATTCAAAGTATGGCCCGTGTAGAAACATGGGTATTCCCTTGGTTTGGTACTGAGCAGAATTAAAATAAGTATACGGCTAGGCTGTCTCTGAGCGTATCGGAAACAGTGGCAAACGCTTTGGGCTCCGCAGGCCCTTCTTGAATGATTGAACACGGGAATGCGTCTGCCATTAACCTCCAAGAGCTGGGGCTCGTGACTAAGTAGAAACCGTGCGGATCGATCGGTCACGGTTAAGCTACGCTTGCCGCGGTCGGTCCGTGGATGGGTGACCATCCATTTTATACCGTGACCGCTCCGTGCCTCGGAAAGCACGTAAAACCGTTGGTCCCGGCTGTCATTTGTAGATCTGGCAGTCGTTATGGATAATCAGGAGCTCTGGCTCCTATATCATTAGTCTTACCAAGGGGTACCTATAGTCGGTAACCGGCTTATGGAGGGTCAGACCGGCAGCTGCTCCACGTAAAACACTGGTACTCAGCTGCATCCGGTTAGGCTGTAAACCGGCCCCAACATTGTTGGAAAAGGCTAGGTAGATGTCTGCCAAATAACCTCCAATCCGCCGCTCTTAAGCATTCATCAGTTCGGCTACACCAATCCTACCTACAGAGGCTAACCCTGACCGTATTCGAGACAGTGGCAGACGGTTCGGGCTCCGAAAACCCTTCTCGAAATGATTACGAGAATGCGTCTGCCATTTATCTCCAAATAACCGTTATGCATCCATCAGTACGAGCCCTACACCGATCAAAGCCTCATTCATCAGAATTGTCGAACATCGAGCACCTGAATTGTCACATTGGGAAACTATTGAAGCTGTTTCCCACTTATAGATACCCGATTTTTTACAAAAGGACTGGGTGGTGAAGCTGGATCTATCTTCAGTGTTTTGAAGAACCACCGTCGATTACTCAGACTAAAAGTTTCAGATGACGTGCCTGCCATTCGGCCTGTCATGGGCACCCAAATATTACACAGCTTTAACCAACTGGGGGGTCCAAAGGGACAGGGAGACCTGACCAGCGGCATTGGTACTGGGTCGCCATGTGAGCATGCAATCTAACAATCACAGTTGTTTCGTACTTGCTAAACTCAAAATTCAGAATCGAAACCATTAATTTCAAATAAGCCATTTACAGGTTTGAGTTGAGTTGCACACGTGTGAAGCATTTCCGACCACGGACACGTGGTCGCCATTAGAGCATGCAATCCAACAATCACAGTTGTCTCATACGTTCTAATGTTCTAAACTCAAAATCGAAACTTAAACTCAAAACCGTTTATTTCAAATAAATTATACACAGTCTTGAATCGAGTTGACAATACTTTCGAGCTGTCAAAGAAGTCCGTCGATCGGAAAGTTATGGCTTTTCTCGGCTTGGCTTTATGTGTTTATGTGTTTCTTATTCAAATAGTAGGCTTTTATGGAGAAGAGCGAGCGGGGGAAACTACAGAAACACTCTTTTTAAATAAATAAAAAATATTACAAATGTACGTTAAATCATTCATGTTGAATCCCGTAGGTTCAACATGAATACGAGGACAACGTAACGAGTCGTCTACTTTAGAAGACGGGACACGATCGGTGGCTTTACTTTATATTACTTATCAATTCTACTTTGCCAACAGGGATACCAGGGTTGTTAGAATATTGTTAGCAAACATTTTTTAGACACGGTCTACCCATTTTTGCACAGCCGTCAGTCGTATACGGCTATTTCAGCTGGCGAAGGTGTTTCCGCCTCTAAGCCTAATTCCTAAAGTTCTTCAACATTACAATTCTGGCCGGGGTGGGCGAGAGTGCATCATCGATGTCGAGCACTCGGCAGACCTTTGAGGATCAACAACCTTGTTGTAGATCTAGTTGGCCGGAGTCCACGCTGTAAATTTAGATCTGCATGATGTCGACGAGTTAGATGTTGCCAAATTAACTAACAGACTGGTACACCTGGTACACTGGTGGGACTGTAATGGTGACTCAACTGTCCTTCTAATATTACTTCATACTTACTTGTCCTTATAATATAGTTGTCTATATTTTTAATACTCGTATTCATTGAGGAAAGATTAGCTTACCCTACCACATATTATCACATAGGGTTGTATTACTAACATTTGAACGACCGTCTGAAGGCGAAAATGTACAACATATTCTTAAAATTATCTCTTTAGTTTCAAACCCGTGGAGCAGAGAAGCTCCTAATATCACAATTTGGGACTCAAATGAACTAATTGCCGCGGATGCACACGAACCCTCCTAATAAAATTATTTTTTTCAGAAAATCGTGTCGATTGGCCTCTTTTGTTGCTGGCATAAGGAGGACGCGTCCATAATCTTCCCGTTTTTAGGGTCTCATCGAATTGTACCATCTATCGGGGGTGACCACATCATGATGTATCCAGTATTTGGGTCAAAAACAGACACCGACAGCGTATAGGAAATCAGGATGGAAGTTGAAGTTATCTTAACTTAATAACGAAAATATACGTCCACTAAATTGGTAAAAGACAGAGACATACGTACGATAGCTGAATGTAAGCATTCACGGCATTGTAATAATTTTAAACCTTGTTGTTATTTGTGTGTTTCGTCCTGTGCGGGCTAATAAATGCTTTTTCTTTCTTTCTTTCTTTCTTTCACTGTGTCAATTCGAGATCCCACGCAAAGTGCATTACGGACTGTTATGAGTAATTTGGTAAGAAATTTATTGAAAGATGCAGATAAGAGACTCGTCATCAATTAACATTTTTAAAAATAGGTTAAAGTTGTATTTGACCAACCAACAATAAGAAACGACTACCCACTGTATGTACGGTAGATCGAACGACAACCATGTTTATTACTTAACATATTATATTTTTTATTTGTCTTCGTTATGTTTCTCATATTTAAGTGAACTATGTATGTTCTTTTTGAGAAATAAACTTCTTTAAACCGAGATATTTCCTCATCTCCTAGGAGTGTAAGCAGGTTCTTAGATTTGATATTGGTAAGAAAATCTTTCAATAGAACATATTTTGCTTCGTGGTAATTGGCGAAGACCAAATGCTTTCGCTAAATGTTATCAAAAACTGATTATAGGTAAAGTTGACACTTTACCAAATATGAGTAAATCTTTCGAATAATTTTGAACCTGTATGAACACATTGACCTCCTCTTGGTAGTAATTTCTTATTAAGTATAATAATTTGCCAAATTACCTATTGTTGATCACTATGGATCAATTTGTTATCACATTGTTTTTGTTTAATACCTAAATACCTAATGGTAGAGTAGGATTGATATGATACTTAATTTGAACCTAAACCTTTTAGTTAGAGGTTCCTGACTGATAATTGTTCACGATCAAACCCACTCGTTATGTCAAACAAAACCAATTAATTTGTTAAAGTTGCCAAAGACGTAACTAGATGGCGTTGGCGTCGAAATAGATCGCGATATGGTTTCGTCGCAGTGATTTGGTTAGGGTCCTGTGAATTTTACGAAAATATAACTTGCATCTAGAACAGTATATAGTGGTTGTTTCATTTAAAACCTACTAGTATACACATAGTACAACTAAATTAAGTACTAGAGACCATCGTCGGTGTTTGGTACTTAACATTGGTCCATCGAACCGGGATAACTTTACTTTTTTTTGAGTTAGCGGACCCAGCATTGGGACCGCTCCCCCGTAGTACTCGCAGTGGATCGCTGCGGCAAGGTACTACACGCCCACGGTAGCCGCACCGGCAGCGACAGTGCCCAGTGTAGTGGACGAGTCCAGCCGTAGCGGTAGAACAGTGACACTGTAGAGGGCGCCACTTACATCCAGTTCAACCGAGAAGTGATCAAGCACGTCACTCTCGGCCAGTTCAACGTGACGTCAGAAGAACGACGTCGCGCCATCGAGTTCAATGTGACATCAGGCCCCTTATTCACAATCATTCGATTCGATTCCGTACCGAATCGAAAGTCAAAAGATATCGAAGATGTCCTTCAAACGCAATTCACAAATCCGAAACCGAATAATTTTGACAGTTCAACGAACATACGAAGACTGAAGTCGGAAATGACATTGTCGAATGCGGTTCCTTACCGACACGGAAACGTATCGAATGGTTGTGAATAAGGGGGCAGAAGACTGAAGTCACATCCACCGAGTTCACCGTGTCGCCACAGAGGGCGCCACCGTCGCGTCTCCAAGTTCAACCAAAGTGTTTGAGTGAGTGAAGTGAAGCTGTGAGTACAATTTTAATTCATACGCAGACAATTAGAGCCAAGCAACTTTGAACCTTATTTATTAGAAGATTTTAACTTAGTAGTTTTGTGAAGATTTTTGGACTTGTAGAATTTTAAGTAGATTTTTAGACTTAGAAAAGTTACCTTTAGTTTTAGAAACTTATTTATTTGTGTGCATGATAATTTAGAACTTAGAATAGTTTCTTAAAAAACGACGGAACGGGGAACCTATGCCCGATTTCCGCCAGAATAATTATATAAAAGTTGCAAACACTTGTAAAATTTTGAGCGACTAATTAGAACTTAGAATATTTGTGTCATTACTGAACTTGTAGTCATTTTATTTCATCTTAGCTTTGCTTCATTTTAGAACATTGTTTTATTACATTTGTTGATTCGTTTATGAATTTATATTTGTACAATCAATATACATCAACTTTACTCAAACTTCAAATCAATTTATACACCGTTTAAAGTAAGTTTTCTTTTTTATTTATATTTTTACCGTTATCATTTTTAATTGTCTCAAATATGGAGGGATTAATTAACGTGTTAAAGGGCTTTCAAAATGTTATTGTTAAGGGATTAGTTAATTTTAAAAAGAGTCCGAAAGAAAGATTAACGGTCGAATATATTGAGACTAGACAAGAATTGTTGGAAAAAGATTGGGATTCGTTTAAGGGTACAAGTACTAAAATTTACCAGAACTTTAAATTAGATGATATTGATCAAAAAATTGTTGATATTTACGATACAACCGAAGATACTTACATAAGTTACAAAAGCCTATTGAAAACAACGCTCAATAAAATTAGGGTTGCACCACATAGTGATGGTTCTTTTAGTGGTGCACCTAAAGCAAGTTCATTAGTTAAGTTGCCCAAGATCTCCATACCAATGTTTTCTGGTAAATATGGAGAATGGACAACATTTCATGATCTTTTTGTTTCATTAGTCCATAAAAACGAATCTTTAGATAATGTACAAAAGCTGCACTATCTAAAGAGTCATCTTACTGGTGAAGCTGAGCAACTTATACGCAATACTCCAATAACTGACGCCAACTACAGCCAGTGCTGGGATCTGCTGGACAAGCGATACAGCAACAAAAGATACCTCGCTAACTGTATTTTGAAAAGGCTATTTGGTATCAAACGTATGCAAGTTGAATCGGCGACATCATTAAAGGAGTTATTGGATACCACCAGTGACTGTTTAAGTGCGTTAGCAAACTTAGGTATAAATGTGACTACATGGGACGTTATTATTATTCACATAGCGACGTTCAAGTTAGATCCTGAAACGCGTAAACAATGGGAGTTAAGTGTCAGTAGTAGCGATAGTAGCAATGAATTTCCTACATTTGATCAGTTCAAAAGGTTTTTAGAGCAACGTTTCCGTGCGTTTGAGTGTATAGAACCAAAAAAGGGTTCAGGTCACCAGGTCAATAACAGTTCAAACAATCATACGCCGAAAACCATGCTAGCCACAAGCGCATCAGCACACATGAAATGTGAATTCTGCTCTGAGAGTCACAAGCTTTGTTTTTGCAAAGGTTTTGCTAAACAGTCACTTGAAGCTAGGCGTGAATTTGTTAGCAAAAATAAAATTTGTTTTAACTGCTTAGGTAGCAACCACACAGTTCACAACTGTAAAAAGAACACCAAGTGTAGAGTGTGCCAAAGGCGCCACCATTCGCTGCTTCATATAAGCGGTGAGTCGGACAACAAACGACATGACCCTGAAGACAAGCCTGCTACTGATAGTGCTAGTCCTAGTACTAGCGCTACTCAGATAGTTTCTTGCTTGTCCACAGGAAAGGTATCAAAGCCCAGTCAGGTTTTATTAGCCACTGCGCTAATAAAAGCCTCGTCAAAAACGGGTGAATACCAGACAGTCCGAGCGTTACTCGATCAGGGTTCGCAGGCTTGTTTCATTACAGAGGCCACAGTTCAATATCTGAGCTTAAAAAAGATCCCCATTCAAGGGTTTGTTTCAGGATTGGGCGATAATAGATCAACCATGACAAAGTACATGGTACAACTAACAATAAAATCTCGCGTCGATCCAAGCTTTAAGTTTTTATTGACCGCTTATGTATTAAATAAGATCACCTCTTACCGACCCGAACGAAGCCTTAACGAAGGTACCTTCGACTGGTTAGCAATAAATAATCTGTGTTTAGCAGATCCAGAGTTTAACACACCCAACAAAATCGATATTCTGTTGGGTGCTGATGTTTATAGTTGCATCATACAAGAAGGTTTAGTTAAGAGTCCTTCTGGGACACTTATCGCACAGAGCACTTCATTAGGATGGAGCTTGTCTGGGGCTGTTGGTCCTGAAAGCAAAAACAGTTCGGATAATAAATTAAATAATTTAAAGGTAATGCATTGCCAAGTTAAAGAAGAGGATATGTTAAGGAAATTTTGGGAAATAGAGGAGCATATTAGTTCAAAAAAGTTATTTACACCAGAGGAAAGAAAATGTGAAGAGTTCTATAGTGAAACAACTAAGAGAGATAGCGATGGAAGATATATAGTCAGGTTACCTTTCAGAGACGAAAATCCTCCTTGCAAATCTGGAAATTCGCGTGGCATAGCTAAAGCAAGATTTCATTCATTAGAAAAAAGATTAGAAAAGAACGAACAGTTAAAAGAAAAATACACAGAAGTAATAAATGAATATTTAGAATTAGGACATATGAGGCCCGTGAAGAAAAATGATAGTAAAAGGGAAGAGGCAGTGTATTTACCACATCATGCAGTTATTAGGAACGACAAAACCACCACCAAAGTACGTGTGGTTTTCAATGCCTCGGAAAAGAACAGCAACGGAGTGTCATTAAATGATACGCTCATGGTTGGCCCGACATTGCAAGCCGATTTACGTCACACGGTTTTACGATGGAGAGTGCATTTAATTGGACTTGTCGCGGATATCATTAAGATTTACCGGCAAGTAAAGGTAGCAGAAGAGGATGTAATGTTCCAACGAATACTCTGGCGTGACAGCCCAGATAAAGAAATCCAAGACTTCGAGCTTTTGACAGTAACTTTTGGAACAGCTTCTGCGCCATACCAGGCAGTCAAAACCTTACACCAGATTGCCGCTGATGAAGGAAAAAATTATCCACTTGCTGCAAACAAGGTTTTAACTTGTTTCTATATGGACGATTTAATGACAGGGTGCAACAGTGTAGAAGAGGGCATAGACATTTACAAGCAAATGAGAGAATTATTAGGAAAGGGTGGATTTATACTACAAAAATGGAATAGTAATAGTCAGGAAATATTAAAAAGAATAGATGAGATTGAAAGAAATGAAGTTAAAGAACAACCAGATCAAGCTAGTACAACTGAAAATAAGGACAAAACAAAAGGACAATATAATAACATACAAAATAATGAATTAGAAGAAATAGATTACAAAGAAGAGAAAGGGTTAGAAATCAAATTAGATAGCACTATCAAAATTTTGGGTCTTACCTGGAACCGCAACGAAGATAACTTCCAATACTCGGTGAATCTTCCGCCGCCGACGACTGCACCTGTAACCAAAAGATCAATTATTTCAGACATAGCTCGGTTGTTTGACCCACTAGGTTGGTTAGCTCCTAGTGTGGTGTTAGCAAAAATATTTATTCAAAAATTGTGGCTTGCAGGTGTTAGTTGGGACGAAGAGTTAAGCACTGAACTAGTAAAAGAGTGGGGTACTTACCGCGAAGAGTTATCACTACTTAGCAAAATTCGGATACCTCGCTGGCTCGGCACGAAGTCAAACGACGAGCTCGAGCTACATGGCTTCAGTGACGCTTCCAAAACAGCATATTCAGCTGTAATTTATTTACGAGCAATAGATGCTGCAGGTAAAGTACAAATCTCGTTGTTGGTTGCAAAAACCAGAGTAGCTCCCGTTAAACAGGTAAGCATACCTCGGTTAGAGCTGTGTGGAGCAGTTCTACTGTCAAATCTTCTGACAGAAACATCAGATGTCCTCAATATTTCAAGAGACAAAATCTGGGCATGGACAGATTCGACCGTGGTGTTGGCTTGGCTCAACAGCCATCCAAGCAGATGGAAGACGTTCGTGGCCAACCGTACCTCAGAAATATTGACCAACATGAAGGCATCTCAATGGTTCCATGTGAAAACCAAGGATAATCCAGCAGACTGCGCCTCAAGAGGTATATTACCAAGCGCACTGCTATACAACACTCATTGGTTTTCCGGACCGCCGTTTCTGACAGCAAATGTTATAGAGTACAACAGGTCAAATGAGACAAATACTAACTTGGAGGAATCACCAAAAACACACATTGCTGTAGTTCCAGAACAGTCCATGTTCGAGCGTTACTCGTCCTTACAAAAACTTGTTAGAGTTATTGCATATTGTAGACGATTTTTAAAAAATAATGCAATTAAACCAAACTATTTACAAAAATTAGAACTAGAAACTGCTTTAGAATGTTGTATCAGACAAACACAAAGGGAAATATTTTCAATAGAATACTTACAATTACAGGACAAAGGCTATTTACAACTAAAATCTAGTAAACTAAACTCACTTAGTCCATATCTTGACGAAAAGGGCATCATCAGAGTTCGAGGGAGACTCGACAAAGCTCCATTGAGTGAAGAGATGAAATACCCAATTATATTACCCAACTCTAGTCATCTGACAACCCTTATAGTGGCAGATGCCCATCTTAAAACTCTACACGGGGGTCCACAGCTGATGTCGAATTATTTAAGGTCAGCTTATTGGGTCATTGGAGTTCGTAATCTGGTCAAACACCATGTGCGCACATGTGTAACATGTGCTAAACAGCGTGCCAGCATCAAGAGCCAAATTATGGGTTCCCTTCCAAGTGTTAGATGCACTCCAGCGCGATCGTTTCTACATAGCGGTGTTGACTACGCTGGCCCTATAAACATCAGGACAACGAAGGGTCGAGGACACCGGTCGTACAAGGGCTACATATGTCTATTCGTGTGTATGTCCACCCGTGCTCTTCATTTAGAAGTCGTTAGCGACATGAGCACCCAAGCCTTTTTAGCTGCCTTCCGACGTTTTGTGTCGCGGCGAGGTCATTGTGCCAAAATATGGAGCGACAATGGTACAACGTTTGTAGGCGCCTCTAGAGAGTTGCAACATTTGGCATCCATTCAAGCATCAATAGCAGAACAACTTGAAGCCAATGGTACTGAGTGGCACTTCATTCCTCCCCATAGTCCTAATTTCGGCGGTCTATGGGAGGCAGCGGTGAAGTCCACAAAGTTTCACCTCAAGCGGGTCATCGGTGACGCTACTTTAACATATGAGGAAATGAGCACACTCCTCAATCAAGTGGAAGCTTGTTTAAACTCGCGTCCAATGAGTGTCATGAATGTTAATGATCCTGGTGAACTGTTACCTTTAACTCCTGGACACTTCCTTATCGGCGAGCCGGTAATTAGTGTACCAGACAACAAATATGAGAGCACAAATGTCAGCAATTTAACACGGTGGCAATTTATTCAAAGAATGCTACAGTCATTTTGGAAGCGCTGGTCTCAAGAATATTTGTCCAACCTAATGAATCGATACAAATGGTCTTCAAAAATTCCTGAGCCTAAGATAGGGGACATTGTACTGATTAAAGAAGACGACTTGCCGCCAAGTCGTTGGCTGTTAGGTCGCGTAGTCCAAAAACATCCCGGTGATGATAATATCACTCGTGTGGTCACATTACGTACCAAATCTTCTATTATTAAGAGGCCAACCTCCAAACTTTGTATTTTACCAGTGTACTCAGATCAATGAATTGTTTAAGTTTTAATTATTTTTATTTTAGATCAATGTTTATACATCCTTACAACCTTTTATATTTACATGTTATTGTTAAGTTTTTAATTTATAGGATTTTACTGTATCAGATCAATTTATTGTTAGATTTTAGAATATTTTACAACAGACCATTTTATACACAGTGTTAGTTTAAGCATCATTTGTTATAAATAGCTCTAAGTTTACTGCATGTAAAAATTATTTATATTTGTATTTAAACTTCAAACTAAGGTCAAAATGTTAGTAATACATTCAGATCCCTAACTTAGTTCAAGAAGGACATTCTGTCAGTAATGTCCTTGGTGGGCGGTATGTTCACGATCAAACCCACTCGTTATGTCAAACAAAACCAATTAATTTGTTAAAGTTGCCAAAGACGTAACTAGATGGCGTTGGCGTCGAAATAGATCGCGATATGGTTTCGTCGCAGTGATTTGGTTAGGGTCCTGTGAATTTTACGAAAATATAACTTGCATCTAGAACAGTATATAGTGGTTGTTTCATTTAAAACCTACTAGTATACACATAGTACAACTAAATTAAGTACTAGAGACCATCGTCGGTGTTTGGTACTTAACAAATACAGATCTATATACTGATTTGTGGTTTTATCTTTCAGTTAATATTATAATTTCTCACATAGCGTCGTAGTCACCAGGAGTTATAGACACGTCTCTCACAGATGCTGTGCATCGTCACATGCCAAAATAGTGCAAGTTTTACACAAAAACAAAAACTTGTATTGTTAAGCAGAGACGATGCACAGCATCCATTCAAGGGCTCCTGGTGAGAGACTTCTATGAGGCAAGACCGGTCGCCATTAGCGACCCCCTCTCTGGGACCACGTGACTACCGGAACTCTGCGCTGATTGGTCGTGGATATGACGTCAACAAGCTGTGATTGGCTAACAATAAACGGGAAATACACAGCGCCCACTCACAGATGCTGTGCATGGTCTCTGCTTAATAATACAAGTTTTATTTTTGTGTAAAACTTGCACTATTACTTAAAAGTTAGAAACCATCAATATTGCCGGCAGTACCATCAAAATGTTCGAATCTTATCTGAAAAACAGGTCGCAGATAGTTCAAATGGATAATAATTATCAAAGTGACGCATTACCTATAACACGCGGAGTTCCCCAGGGATCTATTTTGGGTCCCCTGCTTTTTTTGATATATATATAAATAACATAGAAGAACTTAAACTACATGGTCATCTTACCCTATACGCTGATGACACTTATTTTACTTAGGAAATTTCATGATTTAGTTGCCCAAGCTCAAAATGATTTAAATACCCTTTTTTCATGGTTACAATATAATTTAGCTTAATCATTTGTTAAACCCCTAAGAGTCCAAGTAAGTTTATTAATGTAATATCACAGAATTTGCCTGCGTTAAAGTCAGGTATACCATTAAAAAAAATCCCTGACATTCGGCAATAGTGTAATTTTTTATCAGTAAAAGTATTTTCCTAATCGGATTACTACTTCCAAAGATAACCTCTCAAACAAACAAACTGTTGTTATTTATCACGGAACAGATACTAACATAGAGTATCTGTTCCGTGTGCTTTATCAGCTCAACTGACTAATTAGCAGACACAATAGTAAAACAATTGACGCCGGACTCCTTGAGGCTTTTGTACAGATGAAGGGAATACTCTCACCGCCACCCATATATCGAATTGTTCAGTCCAGCCGAGCGGTCTGCCGGCGGCTGCAACTTTGCCTACCCCTTGGCGGCGCAGTGTTCCACGCGCGCCTTTAGAGAGTGGGTGTGGCCATGATGGGAATAGTCGCACGGGAAGGTAGGATACGCTAAAGTACCTACCTACAGCGGATCAAGGCCTGTCGAGGGAGTGCTGAATGCTTATGTGAAATCCGCACCCCCGGCCTAGCCAGAGGTGGAACACAGTGGTGGTTTTAGCCGGTAAGGCGATTAACACACGACGCCGCGCACCGACGCGGTGGGCGGTGAAGCGGATCTCACGTCGCATTGTCATGTATAGAAACCGTAGATGCCTTACACACGTACACCGTACACAGTCTGACCGTACGGACCAGCGGCGCTCACGCCGCCTCCGCCCCTCCGCGCGGTACACCGAGCGCAGAGGCGGCGCTTGGCACGCGAGACGACTGCGTTACCGCACGGATCACGGCGGAATAAGATTATGTTAAATTTTTTCAAAATGGACTTTGATGTCGCAAAGTTTATTTCGAAGATTGAACGTCACCCTGCTATTTGCGACACGAAAAACTCGCAATGCAAAGCAATGCAAATGCAAAGCAAGCAAAAAGCAAAGCTATAAATTAAACAATATTATTAACCAATATTATTACTATATATGAAAGAGTTCTGTTTCGTAAAAATGGATGAATCCAATAACTTTTGAAAATGTTCTTTTTTTTGTCGGAGTAGTTAATTCCTGTATAGTAACTAAATTGCTGCTACCACTTCAGCGTCCATTCTTTTCAAAGTATGTGGTCGGACTGATCGAAACCCATCGTCCGCGCGGACATGCGCGCTCTCCGCCTCTCCACGCGGCGCACCGCTTCAAAATCCGCTTCGCCGCCTCCGCAAGCGGAGTCTTGTGAGAATCGCCTAAGAGTCCCGATGCCCCTCCGTCACCGCCGCGATGGAGAAACTCTTTGAGGATTTCCAACGCGCAAAAAAAAAGGCCTCACCGCACGGGCGGTTTGTAGGATCTTTCTTTCTTTCTTTCTTTCTGTTTGCTTTTACAAGCAGCCCATTCGATCCGCCACGACCTCACAATAGGGTAGTTTACCAAAAAAATCTAATTAGTCCGTCTGATAGATTTCCAAAAAATATTAGACACGTGTTTTTTTTCTATTTTCACGTAAACAAAAAAAGAAGACGAAAACTCGTGTGACATCACTATGTCAGTACACTTTTACTGGCGAAGTGACGTCACAAACCTTCAATATTTTTCGATAATCTAACTGACTAATTAGTTTTTTTTTGGTAAAATACCCTATTTTATATTAATTTTGTAATGTGTGGCCTGCTACTATAGAAGATTTCAACGTTAAAGATGCGGTGCGCCGGCGTTCCATACGGCCTGCTTATCTCGCTCAGTGCAACATATAGGTGACGTACCTATCTCGAAAAGATACGCCCCGCCGGCGGACCGTATGGTATTGACTGCGTCAATATTGACCAGGCTGCCTGTACTTATAAATTAGTTTGACTGCTTTGTTGGTCTCATGGCCGCAAGCTCGACTGCTGAGCGTGAAGTCCTGGGTCTCAAATTCAGTCAAGGTCAAGGTCAAAGTCAAAGTCGAATCATTTATTACAGTTAGACCATTTTAAGGCACTTTTGAACGTCAAATGAGAAAACATTGATTCGTGTTGCCCATTCCAAAAGGTAGTTTTGTAGGTATGGAGAAGAATGGGCAAGAAACTCCATATTTACTCTTTTAAAAACTGTTATTGGATTTTTCCATTAGGTTTTTTATATATGTATTCCTAAAGAGTTGGTTTGTCCGCTACTTACTTGATCTTAAGTGATGATGCGGCCTAAGGTGGAGCACGTTTGCCTAGGAAGAACCGGTTCACTCGTGAATAAATGTGGAAGCAAAACGCTTGCTTCGAGACCGTGGAACTTGGGTGTGATTCTGTAAGACCTCATTCTAAACTTCAAATCTGAATCAGCTTTCTTGATTGGCATTCTAAAAACTCGGTTGATAATTTGAATTTACACTAGCGTCACTCTTGCGAGCGTGCAACGAGTTGAACTTGAATTGACAGGGAGATTTTGACAGATAAAGTATGAGATGACGTAAGAAGTGGCATTCTGTAAGGTAATTTCACCGTCACTTCGACGCTCACTTCGCACTCGAACCCGATTCAAAATGTCATTTTGAACCTTATGCGAAGTGAGAGTGAATAGCGATCGAAATACGATGTAAGTAATACTCTACAGTATTTCAGGTCATAGTTTTAAGTTTAAGAGTCATCATGATTTTCTATCCTGTCCGTATTTCCTTCTGCTCGAGAATTATGATTTCATAATCTGAGGTATTAATCGACTTTCGTTGCTGACCGTACAAGGGACCACCCTTGTACGGTCAGCAACGAAAGTCGATTAAGGGTATTTGTAGTCCATGGCAAAAATAAAACAATAAACTCATTTAAAACTTTATTTATTAAAATCTTATTTATTAAAACCTTATTTATTAAAATCTTATTTATTAAAACCTTATTTATTAAAACCTTAAACGCAATGGATTTAGAAGTTACTAGCAACAGATCTTAAGAAGTTCTGCACGAAACCAAGGTTCAGGAACAGCCAAAATACCCAGCCATGGAAGAGTATCTGTACTACGGTATCAAGGATCAACATTCTGTGGAAAAAGAAACGAAATTTAAGACGTTAGGGACAACGTTAAGTAGAAGACACGACCGCCTTCAAAAACTAAAAAGTGAAAAATAACTTTAGCACAGAACCGACTACTAACCAATTTTAGTTTTATAGTCATGTGTGTTCTGTGCTAAAGTTATTCATCACTTTTTAGTTTTTGAAGGCGGTTGTGTTTTTGTAAAAAGGTTTTTATTTTCCGCTTTTTAGTAGTCCCTTATCAACCACATGGCAACACAGTTAAAACAGAGATTGAAAATTCTCCAAAATTCTAAGAAAGTAAAACATCATCTATGTAGATCATTTTTTGGTTTTTGAAGATTTAAAAAAAAAAAAAAAGGAGCTCGTGGCTAAGTTAAAGCCGTACAGATCGATCGGTCAAAGGTTAAGCTACGCTAACCGCGGTCGGTCTGTGGATGGGTGACCATCCCTTTCATACCGAGTGTCCTCCGTGCCTCGGAAAGCACGTAAAGCCGTTGGTCCCGACTGTCATTCGTAGATCTTTGGCAGTCGTTATGGGTAGTCAGAAGCCAGTAAGTCTGACAACCAGTCTTACCAAGATGTATCGTGTTACCTAGTAACTGGGTTGTGGAGGTCCGATAGGCAGTCGCTCCATGTAAAACCCTGGTATTCAGCTGCATCCGGTTAGACTGGAAGCCGACCCCAATATAGTTGGGAAAAGGCTAGGCAGATGATGATGAAGATTTTTTTTAAAAGCGCTGAACCAATTTTCATAAAAGTTATATAGGACCACCTGTCTCAATTTCGAAATCGATTTACATTTGCCGATGAAATTGCGTCACAATCATACAAAAAAAACATACAGTCGAATTAGTGACCTCCTTTTTCAAAGTCGGTTGAAGCAACTGTCAACATCATCATCTGCCTAGCCTCTTCCCAACTTAGTTGGGGTCGGCTGCCAGTCTAACTGGATGCAGCTGAATACCAGTGTTTTACATGGAGCGACTGCCTATCTGATTTCCACAACAAAGTTACTGGGTAACACGATAAGACTTTGTTGTTGGTAAGACTGGTTGACAGATTTTCTAGCTTCTGAGGACCTTTAACGACTGTCAAAGATCTACGAATGACAGCCGGGATCCGGAGACCCCTCGTCCCCTCCGTACCTCAGAAAGCACGTAAATAATAATAATTCTTTAATTCAGATCATTGATCCATAGTGTTAGTCGCATCTTAACCAAATGTTAGCATATAATAATTTAACAGCACAACTAAACATAAATTAATTGGGGACATATACTATCGTAGACACACCCGCCTGACCACCACTAAGTTCATTTTTGCTTGCACTCAAAAGATGGAAGCGCTCTCTACCCCGCCCCGTTGACTTCGCAGGCGCCAAGGGAAAAAAAAATTAACTGAGCAGGCGGAAAAGGTCCGCGATAGTACATCTGTGCGCACATGTCTCCCCGCCCAGTGCTTTATAAATGGCCCGTCAATTTTGTCCGCCAGTGTAGCTAGAATATTGTTAGGACTACCCCCTAATCGCTGCAGCATAGATTCACATCGCTTGCGTATGACTGCATAAAAGTCGTTGGCCTGCGTCTGATCTTTTTCCGATCGTGTCGGAATGCTGTTCCACCGTGCTATGAGAGTAAGGGAAGAGGTTAGTGCACCTGTGTTTGTGCACACACTTGTGCACTATAATTTCTTTGACATTGGCCGTCATAGCCGAAATTCAGTCAGGAAGTAGTTATTATTAAATAAGTAGAGTTTATCCATCAGTATCATCCAAATCCAAGAAGAAGCCGTGTGTGCTGGCTAAAATACCACCACCCCATTTCTACCTGTTGGTGTCGTAAAAGGCGACAAAGGGATATTGACCAGAGGAGGGTTCCCTTCAAAATGGTTGAACTAAATGGTGCCGATCCGTGCGTCATGTTCGTGAACGGGCGCCGTCAGTTGAGACTGGTCATCTCTTAGCTGCCTCGGTTATTTTAAATTTATTTTGAATTGTCTAATTTCATTGCCACTAGACCTCTTTTAACGTGCACAACTTGTTACATTGTTCTCACATTGTACCCCTAGATTCAACATGAATGATGTAACCTAAATTTGTAATAATAATAATAATAATAATAATATCATTTATTTCGGGTAACAAAAGACCCATAACATATATACCTTACAGACTATCATACATATTTATAAAAACCACAAAAATATTACTAAACTATTATTGTACACGAAGAGACGGCGTCGTGTTGCACTGCGTGGTGTCGCGTAGCCTTCCGCGGAATCGCCGATACACGACACCCTTCGGCCAAAACTCTTCCTTGAGGAAGGTCTCAATATAATGCGTCGGGACTCGCACCACAAATGACTTGAAATTTGTATTGTGGCGCGACTCCAACTTCTCGACCCTTAAGGTCCAGCTGGTCTTGGCTCGAACATACTCCACGACCTCCTCAACCTTCGTGGTGTGATGCAGCCGGGACACATAGAGCTGCGTCGTAGGTGTTGCCGGACGCAGCATATTGGGTCCTGCCAGCGCGGTTCCGCACTGGTTTCGACTAGGAGGTTTCTTCTTCTTCTTTTTCTCTACCTTCACGAAGCCGTCCTTGTCACACGGGCCCGTTGGGCCTTGCTGTTTCGAACCCTTGTTGTCAGGTACACAAGAGCTCTTTTTATCCCCCTTCCTGGTCTGCGACACAGGTTTATCCGTGGCGGCGATATCAGCGTAGGCACGTTTAGGGGTCGACGTACCTACACAAGTCACGACCTCGATCGGCGTCGAGTCAGCGACGGCGGCGGCGCATTTTGCAACGCCTGCAATTTCAGCGGCGGGTGACGCAGTGGAGCTCGCCGACTCAAAACTGCCCACGCTAGCATTTCCCGCTGCGTGACGTGTGCCAACGTTGGATGCATCAGGCAACCTATTTACCTTAAAAGCGTTGTGCAACGACTCTACTTCGGCACGTAGTTCACCAATGGTGTTATTCGACACCTCCAACTTGGACTGTACCACGGCCAGGCTCGCCTTCAGAGATCTAATGTCCTTCAGCAACCTGGTGACGTCGACGTGGTCAAACGTGACAGGGGGCAACTTATGTAGCTCCCTCGCCACAAAAGCGGGCACGTCGTCCGGGTCGGTGCTCTTCATCAATGTGATGATGTCCTGTACACACTTCTGGCCACCATCCCTCCGGCGGGACTGCATCTGCTCGACTTTGCCGAGCGATTGGAACAGCAGCAACTTGGCACTGCTAACCTCCTCCTCCTTGAAGCTGGTCTTGCAGATCTGCAAGATGCTGACCTCGTCCATGTAGTCGATGGCATGGTTGATAAATGCCAAGACCTCGTTGGCTATGAGCGGTTGTGAACTCATAGCGACATAAAGCGGGCAACGGCTATAGCCGCGCAACACGTGAATATAATATTCGTATCGAGCAGCGCAAACACGACCGCACTCGACCGCGCATTGCACTGGACTGGACAATATTCTATTGATTTTAAAAGAGTGTTCATGGAGTTTCTTGCTCGTTCTTCTCCATAGAAACCTACTGTTTGGAACGAGCAACTAGCTGCAACTTTTTGACTGACTGAAATAAATGATTTGAGTTTAAGTTTGAGTTTGATGGACAGCAGCAACCTTCTGAATACCACAAATTCTACTGCAATTGCGGCTGAATCCTCCCTTAGGGAAGATCTATGCCCGGCGGTAGACGTCTAAGGCACACGGAGCAACTTTAGTTGAAGCCACTATCAACTTTTCTTTACGAATTGCTAGTTGCTACAACCAAATAGACCATTTGATAATATGTGAAAAGCTAGTTGCCAGTGGCTGCAATAGTTGCTCCATGTGCAAAGCGCCTAAAGGTTGACATGATGATGACCATCCAAATCTCACCTTTTATAATGAATCCGAGCCTTCGGAAGATCTTCATCTTTCTCCTTCAGCAAATACTTTCTCCCTCCAATCGCGGAGTTTAGGAAATATTGATACTTATCAACGTTCTCCATTTCATAGTAAAAATGTTCTTTATCTGAGTCGAGGATGCAGGAACGGAGTAATACCAAGTTTTTGTTGTCAAATGTCCATTGCTTTGTAATATAGTACATTAGGGCAAGGTTCGCTATGTAGATGCGTCGTTGGATCTTGACCAGCCTAAAAATGTCAGGCACCAAATTATTATACAGGCTAAATTTTTATTTACTGATTACTTTTGAAGGAGTAAAAGTTATTTCTTTATGTATGGTGGAGTAGAAAGAAACAATAAACAATGGTGCTAATTCTGTAGAGCTAAAGTTATGTCAAGCTATGTATATCTCTTTCTCTCATAATAAAACAGGAAAGAGACAGATATTAATAAGACCTGTCAATTTAGATTGAACCAAAATGTTCAAAACAATTGTAGTTGTCATGTCAGAACGTATAGATTATTAAAAACACGGCGAAGTACAAGAAAAAATAGTTAATTTTAATTTAGATAATCAAAATTAAACAATTTGACATCTCTTACTGCCAAGCAAATGAAGAAAAGGACGGCGACAGATCAAAACTAAGTTAGAGATGTCAAATCTTTACGAAGTCTTTACGGAATTCGTTTCTCAAAAAAGTTAATTTCTTATTACATAGTAACCTTGTTATAAACAACACGATACCTAGCTGGAGGAACATTTATTATAGCGTTATAATCACGTAAGTACAGTCAACAGCAAAAGTAGATGATCAAAATCAGAAATTCAATACTAATGAACGGAGTTCACGTCAGAACTGAGTGGCGTCGAAGTGATTTAAAAGTATGTGTGTGACAATCACATACTTTTAATAAATAAACTAGTAATAAATTATATAAATTAGTATTAGTAAACTAGTATTGAATTTCTGATTTTGATCATCTACTTTTGCTGTTGACTGTACCAGCGTTGGAATGGTAATAATGATGGTTTGGCTAATATAATTAGAAAGGATTGTTTATGTTGGGTTTTTATACCAATACTTACAAAGGTTTTTTACCCAGCAACCGTAGAATCGTATCAACCAAGATTGCAGGCAGTAAGTGAAGAAGTATGACCTGAAATCAGAGTTTTTTATTACTTATATATCAAGTGGTTTCTTCTTGCACTTTTTTGTAAAAAAGCTTTTTTATTTTTCGCTTTTTAGTACTTCCTTATCATCCAAATCCATTAAGAAATGGCAACACAGTCAAAACTGAGATTGAAAGTACAAGCTTAGGTGAGAACATTACAACATCATCCATGTATATTTTTTTGCTTTCTGTCGATTTTATCAAAAAGTGCTGAATCAATTTCGATAAAAATTATATGGGACCACCCTTGAGGCATACCCTATCCATCAAAAAATTATTTTCAAAATCGCTCTATTTTTGACGGAGAAATCGCGTAACAAATATACAAAAAAAAACATACAGACGAATTGAGAACCTCCTTCTTTTTGAAGTCGGTTGAAAAAAAAAAGAAAGCACAAAAATAAAATATCTCTAAGTAGGTATTGAATCATTATTTCATCTGTCGGGCTTGCACTAACTTTGACCCCTATGCACGCCACTGCGTGTTAACCAGTAACTGCATAAGTTGTGGAGGTCAGATAGTCAACTTCATGTAAGGGTGTTACCAGACCAATCGATCGATCGTCAATCGACGGCATCGATCGATGGTAGAATGGATTAGTCGACGTCCATCGATAGTTTCTACCAGACCAATCGATCGATCGTCGATCGACGGCATCGATCGATGGTAGAATGGATTGGTCGATGTCGATCGAGCTTGATTAGCCGCGCCGCGCGCCGACCGCTCCCAATTATCACCTGCTGCACGCCCGAGCCCCGCGCGCATTTGCGTCTCCGTAATAATAGTACGAACAACATCGTACTGGTCAACAATAACGCGTCCTCTTGTGAATACATTTCGAAAGAAACTTATTGAATATATCCGGGGTTAATCGATCGACGTCGACCGGCAATCGATCGATGTTAGTCGAGCGGTATCGGTCGATCAATTAAAGCTACCACACCAATCGATCAACGTCGATCGACGTCGACCGATGGCATCGATCGATTGGTGTAGGTAGTAACACCCTTAAACACTGTTATTCAGCTGCATCCGATTAGACTGGAAGCCGATTCCAACATAGTAGAGAAAAAGCTAGGCAGATGATAATGTAGCGACATCTATCGCACATGAAGCAAACTACAACCGACGTTTCCTAGGTCGCGCAAGCAGAGTTATCCACGACATTAGGATATATACAAAATCCCGACAACAACCGTCGGGCAGTAGTCCACCAGACACAACACCCGTCTGGTCGGAGGATCCACCCTTTTCTATAGAGGATGAAGAATTTTACACTCTGTTCCTTATACCTCTAAAATGACTTTATTTAATTATAGCCCAAGGTACTGTTACAGCAAAATAAATGTATTATTTTTCTTTCTTCGTCATCATCATCATCATTTCAGCCGAAAGACGTCCACTGCTGGACATAGGCCTCCCCCAAGTGGCGCCACATTGACCGGTCCCGTGCGACTCGAATCCAGCGGATCCCCGCAACCTTTACCAGGTCATCGGTCCACCTTCGACCTTTTCGACTCCATCGGCCATCTGTTCTGCGAGCAATGTGCCCTGCCCACTGCCACTTAAGTTTGGCAATTCTTCGGGCTACGTCGGTAACCTTGGTTCTCTTGCGGATATCCTCATTTCTGATTTTTCTTTACCTTGATATAATGCACAGTCTTCGACGTAGTCAGATCTCCACCGATATGCCACAGGTTATTGTTCAGAGGTATAGATGGGTATATCTGACGCCCTATGGAGATCATCTCTCCCATGGTGATGTTGTTCAGTTTACCCGCACAGCAGTTGTAGATCGCTAAGTCGTCTGTTGGGGATAGTCTGTGAAAGAAAAAATAGGTCAGAAAGGACACAGAGCTACGACCTCCTAAGACCTCTAAAATACAGGTCCAGTCCTAGTTTGGGAGAAGCCCATCACACTATTCCCACTGCAAATCCTGTAATCCAGAGTCAACAGTGGCGACCACCAGAAAAGCGCTGAAGCAATGAAGCCCGATAAGTCCCAGAGAAACGATTCAACTGTCTTGGGTCCAACGAAATTAATCAGACAAGAAAAGCGGAGTAATAAAAAAAATGGTATTTAAATATTATTAAAAACAATATATATTGTGCTATTATTTTTATTCTGACCAAAACGGGGCTAAAACGACCGCATTTCTCACATATTTTCGATTGGAAGAAGAGAGAATGAAAGGTTTTGAGTTTTCTTATTATTATTTTTTGTGGCCTCATCATGACCTTTTGACATTCCAATCAGCTACATAGTCCCAAAACCCGCAACACCAGGGCGATGTCGCACTTTCGTTGAAAATCGGGCCAAAACCGAAGCGGCCAAAAAAACAATTTCATATTAAATACTTACTCTTTAGTCCCTCGTAACCAGGATGCTACTATAAAGCTCTTGATAGATATATCTACAGGCATGTAGTCTGCTATCAGATCTGGATCCGTATAAAGACTGCGCATGATACCTGGAAATTAATCACTATTTAATACTTATGTATAATAGCTATTTTGGTAGTAGTAAAGCTCTTTGTGTGCATATCCTCCTTGAATGTCGTAAAAGGTGACTAATGAATTCTGACCTAACCTAGACTGATGTCGGGCAGCAGCGAAATTCAGAAAAATCTACGGTACGTCTGCGGTCACCAACCCAGCGTAGTGACTATGGGCAAATACCCAAAAATGGTGAGAGCGCAAAAGAGACGGCCCCCAGTTCCCGGTGGCCCTACTGTTCCCGGCTACGGTAGCTGTCGTGGTTACGATGGGGTAGAGGGTGCTAAGAATTCCCGGGTTACGGCAATAGGCTTTTATGACCTGAAAAAGGTAGGCGGTGGTGGTTGAATGCGGAAGGCAGTGGACCGGGAAAAATGGTCCGAAATGGAGGAGGCTTATATCCAACAGTAGACCACTCGTAAGTGATGCCTGAAAGCTCTCTTTGAAGGAACTCGTCCGGGGCCCATTAAGGGGCTATTAAACGACTTTTACAGATTTTAAACTGACAATCACGTCAAAGTGTGCAGTGTAAATGATTTGAAAAAAATATATGTTAAACTAGAACATTCTCTTAATCACTTAGTAAGTGAATATTTTTATTTATATTCATATTATATAGTTTAATTAATACGTGAAGTTGTGTCGGACGCGGACAAAACATTGACAATCACACAAAATCTACCAGGTATAATTAAACGAAACTTACACCATCTTACAGACAATTTTATTATCTATCTTTTAGTATACGCCTTTTTTTAATTTTGAAAGAATACTACTTTAATTTAATTTTTTCGACTAAACTTTGAGAGTTTTGGACGCAAAACTGATGCAGAACGGACGCAGTCTGCGTCCAAAACTTTCAAAATTTAGTCGAAAAAATTAAATAAAAGTAGTATTCTTTCAAAATTAAAAAAAGGCGTATACTAAAAGATAGATAATAAAATTGTCTGTAAGATAGTGTAAGTTTCGGATAATTATACCTGGTAGTTTTTGTGTGATTGTCAATATTTTGTCCGCGTCAGACACAACTTCACGAGTTAATTAAACTATTTAATATGAACTTAATCAAAAATATTCACTTTCTATATGATTAAGAGAATGTTCTAGGTTAACATATTTTTTTAAATCATTTACACTGCACGTTTTGACGTGATTGTCAGTTTAAAATCTGTAAAAGTCGTTTAATAGCCCCTTAAGTACTACCACCATTAATATTTCTTCTACAAAGCAGCGGTACTGTGATCCGATTTAAAGGGATGATGAAAGGTGATGGTGATGGTAGGTGATGGTGTCATTACAGCCACATGAAGCATTCAGCTCTGTTGGGGACAGCAGTGCATCTGCAAGGCCTCTGGTATTGGAGATGTCTTTAGGCGGCAGTGACCACTAAACATCAGTGGAACCATCAACTGATTTGTTAGATAATGACAAAAAAAAAGCATTATATCTAGCAGTCGAATTCATCTATCAAACCTCTGTTCAATGAATCTGCAGTAGATTTTCACGTTAGTAGGCTGTTATAGACTGAACCAAATTAATACTAGATTTTAAAAGAAGCCAATTCTGAGCAATGCTCATACTTTAAATTTTCGTACTATATGGATGGGAATGTGGGGCAATGAAGAAGACGAATGAAAAAAGATTGCATGTAGAGGAGATGAGAATGTTGAGATGGATGTGCGGCGTAACAACAATCATGTTTATTGTTTATTGTTAATTAAAACGGTAACCCCAATTACATTAATTAACACAGTTACGGTTTACAAGAAAAGAATGAATAAGGTCAGAAATGAGTATACTTGAGGAAGTTTGAAAGTTGTGCCAGTGACAGAAAAATTGAAAGGGAATCGTTTGTCTTGGTATGGGCATGTAAAGAGGAGGGAAACGCATATGATCAAAAGAGTTATACCTAAATATAAATGTGGATCCGTGGAGAAGAAGAGAAAGGTCGAAGAAAAGATGAAATGAAAGAGAAATGAATCAGCGATATCATGACAGTCAACAGGACGGGATGGGAGAAGAAAACGTGTTACGCCGACCCCAAGTAACCTGGGAGAAGGGAGGTACCATCACGGACACTGGCGGTGAACCACTTTTCAACCTTATTACTAAGGCCATAAGGTTGAAAAGTGGTTCACCGCCAGTGTCTGCGATGGTACATGTAAGTTTTAGAAATCAATAGAAGAAACAAACCTTTCCCACAAGCCACCAATAAGGCAGCTGGACCGTTGAAGTTCTCAATCCATCCTGGAACTGGCTCATTTACGCTGGATATTACTGAAAATGGCAGACAAATGATTTTTAATTTCGTTTAATTGCTCTTCGCTTACATTGTTTTCACATTTAGAAGCAACAAGAATTATGTAACCAGAATTTTGTACAAACTTGATTTAAATAAAAGAGTGTCATGAAGTTTCTTGTTCGATCTTCTCCATAGAGACCGGCCCTATGTTTTGGAATGAGCAATTAGCTTCAAATTTCTGCCTAAGTAACAGACCTTGACAATTCAAAAGTGTAATTGGTTTAATTGAAATAAATGCCTTGTTTTTGACTTTATGAAATTGAACCGGTGCGAAGCCGGGGTGGGTCACTAGTTAATAATATAATTGTAGATAACGTTGAAATCTATAAATAATCTTACCAATAGACGGTCTGATGATGACTACTGGCAATATTCCCTTATATTCGGCGACCACATTCTCAGCTAGTTGCTTGGAAAACGTGTATGTGTTCGGCAACTCTCCCAGATACCTGCAAATTTACCAGGTAAATCAGATACTTAGGTCACCGACGTATCTCTTAGAATATGCAAGTTGCAACCAGGAATCTGACGACGCAGCGTTGGTAGGCCTCCCACCAGATGGACCGACGACATCGTTAAGGTCTTAGGTAATCGATGGATGCAAGTAAGGTTGCTGCTCGGTGTGGCGTTCTATGGGGGAGGCCGTTGTTCTACAGTGGACGTCTTCTGGCTGATAATGATGACGAAATCAGATACATAGGTGTTGGTGGCATTTTATGAGGGCGCAGACCATACGTCAAGTGAATACTTTGGTTCCCGACTCATGGTACAAACGGAACTGTGGGATTTTAGCCGGTAAGAGCTTGACATAACCCGACGATCTCCCCACGTGGAGGGCTTCCGAAATTCCTTAGGAATTTCTACAGGGAAATAAAAATGTGTCTGCGAAAATGGAATGGTGCCATTAGTCATGTATAGCTTTGTCTTCCTCTTTCACTGGAAAAATGATGGTATTAATACCGTCATAATCTATTTAGCGTATCGATGGCAGTCTATATTTCTGTAAGTCTTCTGTATTCCTCAGGAATTTCTCTTCTATCGTGCGTGAGTTTATAAACATACACAAAGAACTAAACCAGGAACAACTACATACAGTGCTCATCTTGTTTTTCAGAACATCGACTGGCGGCTGGTCGACTCTTCACGTGCCCAGGCTGGCAGTATTGCCACGTCGTATGGCAATGCTGATTCTTTGACCAAAGAAAGGTCAGCCTGTTGGTCACATGAAGAGTCGAAAAACCGTTTGTCGATGTCTCGAAAAACAAAATGAGCACTCGGGCCTCATGGCCCTGTTTCCACCCCTTAACGGCTCAAACACATACTTTCTGATGGCTGGTTATATTTACGCCGCTTGAGCTTTTCGGGATCTGCAGCAGCCGCCCCAGCACAACACGTCGTGCTAGGTCTTTGGGATTTCGCAAGGATGTCGGTACATTGTAAATATGTTTCCTTTTGTATTTTATCTACTGGGAAATGATTTGGACACTTTAGCCCAGATACTCGATCGCTACTTTTTAGATGCCGTTAAGTCTCGTTCTGTCACAAGCACTTTGACATAAAGCGATAGGCACGAGATATAACGGCATCTTAAAATTGAGTAGAGATTGAGTATTTGGCCAAATGTCTGTTATATTATACAATAAATAAAATAAAAGGTTGCAGGTACTACTCACTTAGGAGTCAACACTTTCAACTCATGAGGATCCATATGCTCGCAGACGTCCAAGGTTTCCCTCCAGTCAGCATGGGGAGGGTACAGGATCTCCTCTATAGGATCTCGGTTCGTATTCGAATAAGATGTTGACACATGGATGAAGACCTGTTCGAAAAATATATATAATTATATCATCATCATCATCCTCTGATTAGTTTATTTTTCAACTATGTTGGGGTCGGCTTCTAGTCTAAGGGTGTTACTACACCAATCGATCGATGCCATCGATCTACGTCGATCGACGTTGATCGATTGGTGTGGTAGCTTTAATTGATCGACGGATACCGGTCGACTAACATCGATCGATTGCCGGTCGCCGACGATCGATTGCCGGTCGACGTTGATCTATTATACCCGGCTATATTCCATCAGTTTCTTTCGAAATGTATTCACAAGTGGACGCGTTGGCCAGTTTGATATTGTTCGTACTATTATTACGGAGACGCAAACGCCGAAGACACATAAACACAAGCAGGCCAGGTAGTTAATTAGCGCGCGGGGCGCAGGCGGGCAGATAATGGGGAGCGGACGGCGCACGGTGCGGCTAATCAAGCAGCTCGATCGACGTCGATTAATCCATTCTGCCATCGATCGATGCCGTCGATCGACGATCGATCGATTGGTCTGGTAACACCCTAACCGTCTAACCCCACGGTTGCTAACCTGGGGGTAATTACCCCTGCGTAGGTAAAACTTGTATTCTGTGGGGGTAATAAGCTGGTAATATGCACATTATTGCACATATACATAACATAAAATATAACATATGTATGACAATGATTAGACCAATAACACCAAATCCAGCACTAGGGCATTTCATGCCCTAGCTGTGTTACATATCATTAACTGTTTATCTTTATATGTACTAATATATACATTGGTAACATGAGAGGGAGTAGGGGTAAAGGTAAATCATTTTCCCTAGTTAAGTAATAGGGGTGACGAAATCGAAAAGGTTAGGAACCACTGGTCTAACCGGTTACAGTTGAATACCATGTTTTAACATGGACCTCCACAAACCAGTTGCTGGGTAACATGAACATGACGACACGATTGGCGCAGTGGCTGAGCGATCGACTGCTGCGCAGTGTGTTGCGGGTTCGATTCCCGCCCAGGGTAAACATTTGTGTGATGAGCACTTGTGTTTGCCTTGTGTCTGGGTGTTGTTTATCTATATATGTATGTATTTACATAAAAAAAAAATGTATTTGTGTATGTATATCAGCTGTCTGACACCCATAGTACAGGGTCTCCCTAGTTTGGGGTCAGATGGCCGTGTGTGAAAATGTCCCCACATATTATATTATATATTATTATATATATTATATATATATTATGATACCTATTGGTAAGACAGTTGTCAGTTTCTGTAGTAGAAAAAAATATGTACGATTATGTAGGTATATTATTTAATTTAAGTATATTGTAATTTATTCATTATTCATTTTTAAAACTTATTTTTGTGTGTAATGCGAATGTGATGATAATTTTTGTGTGAATAAATGAATTTATTAATATTGTTAGACATACGCTAGCGAAGAGCAAAACAATAACAGTTTTTTTTTTGGCTGCATTTTTTATTTTTATCTTTTGATAGGCATACGTTTGACCACTATCTCACTTGATGGGAAGCGACGATGCAAGCCACGATGGAGCGAGCACGCTTGCCTAGAGGTAACCTATTCACTCTTGACTTAAAGACTCCCAGGTTGTAGCTATCAGGAAACACAGACTCAGGCAGGGAATTCCACTCCTTAGCACAATGAATGTGTTCCCAAAGCGTTTTGTGCGTATGAGTGGGATGTCCACCATGTACCGGTGGCGCATCGCCGTACGTCTTGTGGTCCGATGATGGAACGGGCTCGGCGGGATTAAATTATGCAATACCGACGCACACACCCCAAAATTCAACCAATAGAAAACCGACACGCCAGCAACTCGACGTCGATGCTCAAGACTGCATTCTCAAATAACGGTTTGTAACTGTTATGGTCAGGATTCCTAAATAAAAAACGGTGCGTTAAACTAGTCCAGGCATCAGGCAATCAATTGAGAAGATGATAACTACCATTAATCTCTCTAATTAATGGAGTATCTACGGGTGAAGACCAACTGGACCTTGAGGGTGGAGAAGTTGGAGGCGCGCCATAACACCAATTTCAAGTCGTTCGTAGTGCGCGTTCCGACTCAACATTTGGTGACCTTCCTCAAGGAAGAGTTTTGGCCGAAAGGTGTGCTGTATCGGCGTTTCCGCGGTCGGCTACGTGACACCTCGCAGCGTAACATGACGCCGTCTCTTCGTGTGCAGTAGTTTTTAAGTTTATTGTTTTTAAAATAATATGTATTAGTTTATAATTATTGTTTTTATGCTTATGTATGTATTGTGTTTTATGGGCCTTAGTTGCCTGAAATAAAGGATTAATAATAATAATAATCTATAATTTCAAGACTGAACTTCTCTAAAAAACCCGAAAACCCGAATAATTTTCAATACACTGTAAAATTAGATATTCAGTTGCTTTGAAATCAATATTTAGTTTGTCAATTAAATTGGTAAATACTACATACAAGTGACGTCATATAAAAAAGCTCCGAAAGAGAGATGGGGCCGCGATAGACAAAGAAAGAGATGGCGGGACGACTTATGCCCAGTTTCTGAGGTGATTTAACTGGACTATATCTATTCGATAGCACCACCCCATTTCTACCCGTGGGTGTCGTAGAAGGCGACAGAGGGATATTGACCAGAGTATGGGCAGCAGCGTCCTTCTGAGTACCATAACACCTACTGCGATCGGCGAAGCATGGTGACTATGGCTGGACCCCCCTTGGGGGAGACCTATGCCCAGCAGTGGGCGTCTAAAGGTTGACATGATGATATCTATTCGAAAGTGCTATTCGTTTAATATTGCGTTTCCGAGCACTCAGTTAAGGAAGAAAATCACTCAAATATATAACTTTGTCGAATGAATAGCTATCGAAAGTTTATCCGAAGACCTTAGAAACCGCGGCATTAGACGGCTTGCTTAAGAATAATAATAATATTATGTGGAGATATTTCACACACGGCCAAACTAGGCAAACCCTGTACTATGGATGTCAGCCAGCTGATATACATACACAAATACATAAATAGATACAACAACAACCAGACACAAGGCAAACACAAGTGCTCATCACACATATCTTTACCCTGGCCGGGATTCGAACCCGCAACACGATGCGCAGCAGTTAATTGCTTAGCCACTGCGCCACCCGTGTCATGAAGAGTAATAGGGTATTTTACTCTATACGAGAAAAAATCTATAAATATCTTATTGAGACAGTTTAGACGTAAAGAAGTCGGATAATGTAAGTTTTAGTTCATAAAATAACAAAACAAATTTTTAAATTCAATCCAAAGTTTTCAGTATTTTTAATCTGTTATAAAACACCGTGAAATAGTAGCGGCCATGTTATTACGCCGTACGGCTGTGTAAACAAAAAATTGTCAACTGTCAGTCAACCGATTGGCGTAATATAGGCTTTGTACTTTTATTATTTTCGTAACCAACGTAATTTTTTCATTAATACACTTATTACAAAATATGCTTTAAATTATTTTTAAATGATATACAATTATCATATTTAATATGAGCTCATTTGATACAAAACGAACTGACGTCATTTACGCTGAGCAATATGGCGCCCAGTAAGAGGCGTTTTCGTCAAACTACGCGCGAAATTTGAAAATTTAAAATTTAGATGCATTTTTATGGCACTTATCGATTGAATAAAAATGTTGTTTTTTTTTGGTGGCATATTAGCACTACAGAATTTCATTGAGACACTTTTCAAAAATGGGTGTAATACCCTATTGGCAAGACATAGCGAAAATTCGAGACCGGTAGTATACGTTACCGGTATAGATCGCCCGCCTGGACTACACCAGTAAGGCAAAGAATATCGCGGAGTACGTGCTCCGAAAGACAAAGTACACGCAGAGGGTGTAGTTACTGGTGTCGCGCGGCATTGTCAATTTCAAATTGTATGATGATTTATTTTCTGTGGTCCCTAAGTTTATATTTAGTGACTGCGCAACTATGGGTATTAGAAAAAGTAGAGAACGACTGTTTGAGCTATATCGCTATATAGCCTTGCCTTAAGCCTTATATTATTATAACACGGAAAGTTTCAACAAGTATTTTGCTACTTATTCTAAAACTTTAAGAAATACTTGCAAGGTAGCGAAAGCCCTATACATTAGTAACAAGATCAAATCGGCAGACGATAAAATAAAGACAGTTTGGAAAGCTATAAATAACGAAACTAGCAAGAAAAAAGTTCGTGACGCTGAATATACATTGGAGACATCACGTGGTTCCATAAGCTATAGCATAGAAGTAGCGAGTGAATATGTATTTTTTTTAACTAGCATACCAGCCAAAACCACGGAAACTTTGAATTCCTCGCCTGACGACCCAATTGCGTTATTAAAAGCGATCGTTCGCTTTTGCTGCATTTACATTGCATTGCATTTAGCTTAATGCGGAGACCAGATAATTGCGTTAAACTCTAGCTGGCTTCTCACTAAAGAGTTATATAATGCAATAATTGCTTCGATATTAGTGAAACCCTTAGCTACCCGTAGCACGAATCTTAAATTTCTGTAGGCTTTCTTACAGATTTTAATAATATACTATCGAAATTCTAGTTTAAAGGAGAAGTTAACCCCAAGATCTCTGACTTCTGACACTTTCGCTATTGGTACCCCGTTAATTTGTTATTGGTACGTAACTGGAGAGCGTGCCCGGCTGAAAGTCATAGTCATGCACTTCGAGACGATAAATTGCAAATTGTTATGTTTGCTCCAGGTGACCACCCTATCTATATCTTGTTGTAACTTTTGGCAATCTTCTCTGTTCCTAACAGCAAGATACAGTTTCAGATCATCTGCGAATAAAGTGCAATGAGCATCCTTGACAACCGTGGGAAGGTCATTTACCATTAATATGAATTCCAACGGCCCGAGATTGCCGCCCTGACTTACTCCGGACCTTGTAAAATATTCTACATATTCTACAATATGCCCTGGCGGTTGGAAGAGTCATGCTCACTTAAATGGAACCTATAATTTTTTTTGCATATTTTCGTTATCTACTATATTTTTTGGGTAATCATTTTAGAACTACTATTTTTGACCGATAAATAGTTGGCAACCCCTAATGGTAACTCACATTCAAGTTCCTGATGTCTGTAGCCAGTTCCACCATCTCCTTGGTGCCTCGAAGATTCATCCGTACAGCATATTCTAGCGGATCGTCAAATCTGTAACAAAAGATAATGGTATTAACTGATATTCACACGACTTGTTATTGTAAACTGGTAATGTATGTAGCGACGGCCATTTTAACAAAGAGATTCAAAAAATGGCGGGCGCTACATTACCATAACTATAGAGTTTACTCAGCAGTTTGCATTTTGGTGGTATAGTAATTAACTCTCGGTAAACAGTTATTGCGGGATTAAAAGTTGGTGAAACGAAAAGTTCTGTAAATCTAGAGTAATGAGTGATTTTATTCTCAGAATAAGAAAGATACAAGTTTAGCCAAAACAATCCGAAGATGTTGTGTCATTTTTATGATAGGCTCGTCGAGTCAAAGCTCCAAAGTCTTGAGCATCGACGCCGAGTTGCTGGCCTGTCGGTTTTCTATCGGTTGCATTTTGGGGAGTGTGCGACGGAATTGCATAATTTAATTCCGCCAAGACCGTTCCATCATCGGACCACAAGACGTACGGCGATGCGCCACCGGTACATGGTGGACATTCCACACACACGCACAAAACGTTTTGGGAACACATTCATTGTGCGTACTGCTAAGGAGTGGAATTCCCTGCCTGAGTCTGTGTTTCCTGATAGCTACAACCTGAGAGTTTTTAAGTCAAAAGTGAATAGGTTACTTCTAGGCAAGCGTGCTCCATCTTATACCGCATCATCGCTTCCCTTCAGGTGAGATGTATGCCTATCAAATGATAAAAAAAAAATGTATTTCGGCACACTGCTCTCTGTTCAGTTGTGCCGAAATGAACCAACCGTAACCCAAAATACGACTTGACCCCGAATCATGGCGAGATTCATTCATTCATTTGTATGATGAAAAAAATAGTCATTTAGAAGCATGCAAATATATTTTACAGTACATACATATATATCGATATTTAGAAGGTTTAAAATATTTTCCAATGTGAAGAATATAACCAGGAGTAGATTGATATACTTAACATATTTTTAAACCGATAAATTAAATATTTCGCAATGAAACTAGCACTTTTTCGTTTCATTTCTTTGCCCATTTTGTATTTATAAATTAAAGAAAGTGACAAGTGACATTAACGGATCTATCAAATTGGCTGGCAACTGATATGAATCGTTGTTTACAATGGCGGAGTTGAATAAGTACATTATTCAAAGTCAAACTCAAAGTCTTTTTGGGGACTGAGTCGCCCTCGTCCGTGGGAGTACACCCTAACTCTGAATCCCCACACGTGGTCCCTGGATCGTGCAAATCAGGCGACAACATACTGGTGGTAGGCTTTTGCCGTGGCTAGTGACCACCCACTGGACAAAGCCGCCCCGCCAAGCGGACTAGCCATGTTTCTGTGTGATGTCCAGTAACGCCGTCTGAGTGGGGTGGGTCAGAGTAGTTGCTTCACTCGCTGTTGAACCGTATTTGACGCACATCTCTGTAGCTACTTCGAGTGCCTAGTCGTGGAGGGTAGCGGGATCCGAGGCACGATGTACCGCTGGCCGACCGCAGTTAGTAGGGGGCCCGATCGGAGCTAGCCATTCTCGGGAGGCTGCCCCGCCAACTCGCGAAAAATCCCGGGTTGTACCATCGTGCCGGTTGGCGACCAGACGATAGGGCCCGATGGACATCCCCGGGGGGGCTCGGGCGTCCCCGCAGTCTCCAGGCTAGTTACCCACTGATGTCGTTGCACTATGTGTGTCTGCTGGGCAACAGCGAGAAGCCTCACTCTACTTCCACCTTTCTCACCGAAATTCACTCCAAATTATGCCAAAAAGAAATAAGAGATATAATAATAATAATAATAATAAGCCCCTTAAAATCAAACCTTACGTCCGAGCTGAACATCTAGCACACGTGGGGGGCGGACACGCGTACTGTACAACTGTACAAAAAACTTACGCGGCTAACAAGGCAGGGTATCCCTTTATGGAGATGAGTAATCAAATAATGTATAATTTACGGTCGCTTCCCGGGGAGCGCCGGGGCGCATCCAGAGCCGATGCTGGATGCCACAGCATGCGAACCATCGGCGGTGAGGAACTGAGCAAGCGGGCTCCTACCGAAAAAATTGTTACAGCTGGTCGTAGTGAGCTGAACAGGCGGGCTCACTACGTGGATGCTACAGCCGATTCCACGGGCGATGATACTATTTCGTTATTTTCATCCATCCCTTCGACTCGCCCCTCCTACATGACAAGAAGAAAAGCTTGCTTGTCTACCACCAGCACGCTTGATAGTGTTGTGCGAGATGTCATCCTTGACAATGAGCTTGCACCCGCTACAAGCGCTCCTAGTAAACGCAGGCGATGGACACCTGAAATGAATATGTTCATTCTGCGCACTTACTTTTAATTAACCTTATTAGACTCAGACAAAAGAACCTATCTCTAAACTGGACGAAAACAGACCTGAAAAACTTACAACGGAAAGTTAACACTACAATGACTTAATTCCGTAAACACCACCCAAGATCATGCGTGCAAAGACTTACACTACCGCGGAAAGAGGGAGGCAGGGGACTTATTGATATTTTAAATCTTCACAATCGACAGATCACAACTCTTAGACAATACTTTTTCTCTAAAACTGAATCTTCCACACTCCACAAACTAATAGCCCAAAACGACCAACGCTTCACACCCCTTAATCTAAAAGACACAACGGAACAGAAAAACGAAAGATTGACTGATGACAAAACGAAATGTCTAGAATGGACCCAGAAGTCTCTCCATGGAAGACATCGCCAAGATTTATGCCAACCAAATGTCGACAAAGAAGCGTCGAACGCATGGCTTAGTCGAGGCGAACTCTTCCCAGAGACTGAAGGGTTCATGCTAGCAATACAGGACCAGGTAATAGAGACCAAAAACTATAGAAAGCACGTCATAAAAAATCTACCAAACGACACATGTAGAAAATGCAATAGTTCCTCAGAAACAATTCAACACATAACTGGTGCCTGCAAATCAATAGCTCAAACCGACTACAAACATAGACACGACCAAGTAGCCAACGTAATCCACCAGAAACTAGCTCATTAGTACAAACTTGTAGATACTGTAGTACCATATTATAAATACAACCCTGAAACAGTACTAGAGAACACCGCCACGAAATTGTACTTTGACCGAGCTCTCTTCACCGACCGCACAATTCATTATAACAGACCAGATATCACATTGATTAATAAAGTTAACAAAACTGGATTCCTAATAGATATAGCCGTACCAAACACTCACAATTTACAGACTACAATAGCCGAAAAACTATCAAAATACACCGAGTTAAAAGACGAAATTACCCGACTTTGGCGCCTACAAAAAGTAATAATTGTCCCTATAGTTATTTCTTCAACGGGAGTCATCCCCAAACAGCTTCACCAGTCCCTGAGTTCTCTAAACTTACCAGCTAGCACCTACCACTTACTGCAAAAGGTAGTGATCCTAAACACATGCAGGTTAGTAAGAAAGTTTCTACAGTGTGAGCCGGACAATATTATACAGTCTGCGCACAACCACGTGGAATCTAATATTTCCATACCCGCACTTAACCCAACTGATGAACACTTGGCTTAGGCCCGTGCCACCAGAACTTCCCGGGTAGCTGGAGGAACAAAAATATGATAACAAAAATAATAATAATAATAATAATCGAAGAAAATGAAGTAGGCCCCCTTCACGACACATAACAACAAACATTCTACACGCCACACGCTACATTTACTTGGCTTCGGCCCGTAAATGTATTTGAATCCAGCCATAGACGACACGGCTGCGCAGTGGATGAGCGATCGACTGCTGCGCAGCGTGTTGCGGGTTCGATTCCCACCCAGGGTAAACATTGTTAAACGGTGTTGTTTATCTATAATGTATGTATTTACAAAAAAGAAAATGTATTTGTGTATGTATACCAGCTGTCTGACACCCATAGTACAGGGTCTCCCTAGTTTGGGGTCAGATGGCCGTGTGTGAAAATGTCCCCACATATTATTATTATTATTATTATTTCCATTTGTTTTTCATCTATACATATAATTTACATTTTTAAATATTAATAAAAAAATAAAAACATTTAAAAATATAGAAAATAGTAGCCCACCGGTATCGGGAACAGGGTCCAAGCTACCGGCGGTCAGGGCTCCAAAGAGAGAAATCGCCTGACTGTTCGAGCGGGAAGCGAAATCATAGTGCGGTCGCTCGAACTAACACTTAGGGTAGTTAGTTCTGGTTCGCTCCCTAGATGGCGTTGGGATCGAGTTAGATCGCGCTATGGTTTCGTTACCGCCGTTTGGTTAGGTATCGATAGATTTTTTTGTTGAAATTGTGAGCAGCGAACCCAGGCCCCTACGGGGGCTGAGTTTTTATGTGAATGTGTGATTCACGTATACACTTTGTGAATGTAAGTGCAAAATGTTGCCATTGAAAAAAATATGATAAATAACTTGTATGGTATCACCAAGGGAGCCATTTTGATTTTTATCAAATTATCACTATCAGCCATTGATACTCATGTCATTCGTGCATAGTGTTGATATTTTTTTTACGTCTTTGCATTTTTAATTTCTCCTAAAACGTCGAGTTGAGCTTCTGTTCCTCCGTTTGAGTGTTAAAAAGTGCAGTGATTATCTTGGTTTTGAGAAAGTGACTCTATTCTGTGCATCAGTATCTGCTGTTTGTAAACAATGGCGGAGAAAGAAAACAAAAGGAAATGTTTCAAGTGTGGGAGCTCACCAGCTGAAGATAACATTAAATTGTTTCGTTTTCCTAAACCTGCTATAAGGAACCTAGTTCGGTAGGTGTCATTAAACTTAATATAATATTACAGCCCAGACCCACTAGTGGGTCCTCTTCTCAGGTCAAGGGTAAGGACTTAGGTTCCATCACCGTTGATGTGGATTTGCTTTAGGATGAGTAATGAAATTCAGATCCACATATTAATTTCGAAATGTAAGAGTTTCAAGCTGGTATTGCAAATTCTAACATTTCTGCATTGAAGGTTAACCTTAGCATTCAGCTATTATTGCTGCTATGTGAATAAAGATAAACACGTACATAATATATTCACTATCAATTATTAGATACTAGGCTACTAGCTTTTGCTCGCGACTTCGTTCGCGTGAATATCGGTTATCGCGGATGCAGAGCTGCGGATTTAAAAGTAACCTATGTCCTTCCCCAGGCTTCGAGATAAATTCATGCTAAATTTCATTAAAATCGGTTCAGCCGTTTCATCTTGAAAGCGTAACAGAGTACTTTCGCACTTATAATATTAGTATAGATATGGATTGTAATTAAAACAATTTCTTCTAGTCAATTATAAAATTCAGACAATTCATAGATAAAAGTAAATTGAAATATGTATTTTCAGTAAAATAAACAAACTTTCCTTAATTTTGTATCTAATATTTATATATCCTGTATTTTTATTTTCAGCTGTGAATTATGGGCAAAATACATTTTTCCCGAAAGTGGGGATTCTTCATATACATTACAAATGAAGTTACACAATGAACATAGAATGCTGTGTCAGAAACATTTTAGCGATGCAGATTTTACTGATGAGTCTAAGAAGAAGCTACTTAGAACTGCTGTCCCAAATGATGTAAGTAAAATCATCCCAAAGTTATATTGATAAAAACTGCAAAGGAAAGTTATAGGACTGACTGGGTGTTGTGGCACAAGCTGTCAGAAGCCTATGTCTAACAGTGGGCTGTGATATGCTGAGATGATGAATGATCATAAATAAAATATAATAATAAATTTGATCATTTTCAATATTAGTATTTAAATTAAATTTTATTTCTTCCAGACTGTATACGAGTTGCCTACATATTCTGCCGAACCTCAAGCTGGTCCTTCACAAAGAGTTTCTTTTAGAGACTTAACAAATTTACAAACTCCACCAAGTATTGAAAACACGGAGCCTGATGCTGGAACTGAACTCCAGAAAGCGAAACCAGAAAAAGAGAACGTGTTATATGCAAAGTGCAGAAAATATTTGCAAAAAATTTGCCAACTGCGTAATCGCATAAAAAAATTGAAATCCAGCAAAGTTTTACAAATAATCAGTAATGATATGGTTGTAAAAAAAATATCATCCAAGATTTCTCCAACATTTGCATTGCTACTGCAAGGGCAATTACGAAATTATAAGAAGAAAGTCACTGGCCGGAGGTGGACTAAAGAAGAAAAAATTACAGCATTAAGAATGTTTAAAAGATCACCTACATGTTATCGTTTATTACGAAGGCTGTTCCATCTACCTGCACCTACCACACTAAAAACTCTACTGAACAGAGTACCATTTAGTGTTGGAGTCAATCATCCAGTTTTTGAAGTGATTAAAAAACACACACAATTGCAAAAGCCATCAAACAATGAGTACACCTTGATGTTTGATGAAATGTCCTTAAAAAAGCACCTTCAATACAATCCCAAAGATGATGTAATTGAAGGATACCAAGACCATGCATCACAAGGAAGGTCCCCTTTGATTGCTGCATACGCCTTAGTGTTTATGATCACTGGTATAAGGCAAAGAGTAAAACAGCCTATTGCTCATTTCTTTTCCAGTGGATTTTCTACCGCAGATAGGCTTGCAGTGCTAATACCGTCGTCGTGGGTACCGTCAAAAGCTACCGTACAGTAAACATCTAAGTAAAAGTGCTCCTCACAATATAATTTATTTACAAGTGGTTGTAACGAATTTCTGTGCCGGATTTTACGACAATATCAACTATTAAAGTTCCTAGTATCAAACAGTGCAGTGAATCAGATGATATATGGTGTAATTGGTGAACATTGAACAAAAATTAGTTAATTTTCTATAACGAATTACCGTCACCAACAATTATAACAAAGTAGTTAAGTAAAACGCGTAAGCGACGCCGTATAGCGAGGACTTACGACCTTTTTCTCGCGAGCTCGCGTACACATCGATGTCTTCTGTCTCGAGAGGCGGCATAAGGTTGGATTGCATTAATTACTACAAGACTTAGCGTGCATAAATAAAACAAATTAGTGTTACTTGTAGCATTTGTGCTTAAGTATAAATTTATTACAATGGCATCAACCTCGCCATTATGGGGATGCTGCACCAGCGAGAATAGAAAGGAGGGAGAACAATATGTTGCTTGCAAAAAATGTAACTTGAATTTTCACTTTGTTTGCATATCGATACCAGTTATTCCTGCTGACTCGGATGAATTTTGTAAATGGATATGCTCGGTCTGCACGAATATGAGTTCTAATCCTACAATTATAAATAGCACACCTGTTCGCAATGTATCCACCACAAGGGGTAATAAAAGACCTGCCCTAAATTCCCCTCCCGTGAACAAATCAGTAACCAGCGATGACGTGCGAGAAATTGTGCAAGATGTTATTAAAAGGGAGCTCGCTGCTATGTTGCAACAATTAAATAACTCTATTGTAAGTATAGTCAATAAGGAGTTGGAGCCAATAGGGAAAGAGGTGAGTGAGTTGAGAGTATCACTGAATTTCCACACTAAACAATTTGAAGACTCTCAATCTGAGCAGGCTGCCTTGAAAAAAACTGTGAAAGATTTAAAGGACGAGAATACGCATTTGAAAACCTCTTATTCAGATTTGAGTCAGCGTCTTAGTTACTTGGAGCAGCAAGCGCGGGCCAACAACCTTGAGATACAATGTCTTCCAGAAAATAAACAGGAAAACCTTTACACCGTGGTTAAGCAACTGGGATCTGTAGTCAAATGTGAATTGAGAGACAGTGACATTCTACACTGCACCCGTACTGCTAAGCTCCAAACCAATAGTACTCGGCCTCGTTCTGTTGTGGTTCAGCTCGCCTCGCCGAGAATTCGGGATCAGCTTCTAGCGGCCGTCATAGTTTACAACAAGAATAATAAAAACGATAAACTTAATAGCGCCGATTTTGGAATTGCTGGTATGAAAACACCAGTTTACGTTGTGGAACACTTATCTTCCTCCAATAAGTCTCTTCATGCTGCCGCAAGGCTCAAGGCCCAAGAGAAGGGTTACAGGTATGTTTGGGTGAGAAATGGCAGGATTTTTGTAAGAAAAGCTGATGGCGAGGGACATATTCTGATAAAAAATTTGGATTCTCTAAATAAGATAATTTAGCGTTGTTGACATTTGTTCAACAAGTATTGTTGTTACTTTATTACTATAATTTAGCATGTTATGCGGAATACTACAAAATAAAATTCAATAGCTTAAAGTTATATTATCAAAATAGTCGAGGCTTACGAACAAAGACCCACGTTTTCTATCGGAATATATGTTGTAGTGACTATGATGTAGTTATATTGTCAGAGACTTGGCTTAATAGTTCCGTTCTGAGCGGAGAGCTGTTCGATGACAGATACGTCGTCTATAGAAGGGACAGAGAAAGTACTAATTTTGCTGGTGTAAAAAAGGATGGTGGAGGAGTTCTGATTGCCATTAAGAAAAGTATTAAATCGAAACGTTTAAAGGAGTGGGAAAGTAATAATGAAGATCTCTGGGTTACCATAGAACTACCATGCACACGCACTGTCAATCGAATAGCTCTCTGTGCAGTATACCTAGCCCCGCCAGTAAGACGCAGCACTCTGGAAACCTTTGTGAACTCTTGTAGTGCAATTTTTGAACAGATTACTAACTGTGATGTTTGCATTGTGGGTGATTTCAATATGAGCGGCATCAACTGGAAAGACGTGTATCCTACGAGGAGTAAGGTTGGACTATGTAGTATCAGCGAACTTTTAATGGATTTTACTTGTGTTAACATGTTGAAACAATGTAACTATGTAACGAATACTGCTGGTCGCATACTAGACCTTGTACTCTCTACAGTATCGCTATGTTGTGTTAGTGAAAATTTAACTCCTGTTACTAATGTGGATCAACAACACCCTCCTTTGGATATTGTTATTTCATTAGATGAAGAAGCTAGACTCCCTTACAACACTGCAAAGGTGGGTCCTAATTTTCATAGGGCGAATTATCAACCAATTCGTGAATTTTTAAAAGAATTAGATTGGAACTCATTATTCAGTGGCCAATGTGATGTGAACAGAATGGTGGAGATCTTTTACAACACGCTTGATACCGCGATACAACGACTCTTACCGTCACGTAAACCTAAAAACCGTAAATTTCCACCATGGTTTAGTCGTCAATTGATTAAAATGCTAAAAGAAAAGAACAAGATTAGGCAGCGATTCAAAAAATATAAAAACGCGTTAGATGCAATAGAGCTAAAATTAATTACTAAACGGTGTGAGAATCTTGCTACTACCTGTTACAATAGCTACACTAATCATCTGGAAGACGAATTAGCATCAAACCCAAAGTTATTCTGGTCTTATTTGAAGGCTAAACGAGGAGGTACAAGTGCATACCCATTAAAAATGACAAACGGAACGACTGCTTCTTCTGACGGGGCTAAAGTATGCGAGTTATTTGCTGATTATTTTTCATCCGTTTATATCCCTGACGATAATAGCAGTGCTGGCTGCGAGTCAGAATTCTTACAATCTATAGAGATTAATAGTTTGTGCTTAACTGCACCAGATATATCTTCTGACATTTTGTACAGGAAATTGAAAAGCCTAGATACGAATAAAGGGGCCGGGCCGGATGGAATACCTCCCGTTTTCATTTCAAAATGTTCATCTGAGCTCGTTTACCCATTAATGTTGATTTATAACAAATCATTAGCTTCAGGTATATTTCCTTCAAAGTGGAAAATCGCTAAACTTGTTCCTGTTCACAAATCGGAAGACACTGACATGGTTACTAATTACAGGCCCATTTCAATTTTATCTTCATTCGCCAAAGTTTTTGAGTCATTCATCTGTCCATATATTCAGAATCACTTAAAGATGTATTTAAGCGATCATCAGCATGGATTTGTTAGAACACGTTCCACAAGTACTAATTTGGTTCCCTTTACAGAACTACTTGTGAAGGCTGTAGATGCAGGCCATCAAGCTGATGTTATTTATACGGACTTCAGCAAGGCTTTTGACAAAGTATCCCATAAAATCCTAATAGCCAAGTTACGCGCCTATGGCATCTGTGGGTCTTTGTTGGAGTGGCTGGAATCGTATTTAAAGGAAAGATTTTTTTATGTCGTTGTTAACGGTTTTAAATCAACCATGCATTGTATTTCTTCCGGTGTTCCTCAGGGTTCACATTTGGGACCGATTTTGTTTATTTACTTCATAAATGATATCCCGCAGTGTTTTCTACATTCAGATTTTTTCATGTTCGCTGACGATTTAAAGTTTTTAAGGATAATCAAGAGTGAAGAAGATCCGTTACATCTACAAAGTGATCTCAATCGTCTTGTGCAATGGTGTAATAGTAACAGAATGGAACTGAACGCAAAAAAATGCTACCATGTAAAATTCTCAAGAAAGAGTAACCCACATCGCAGTAATTACTATATTTCTGGTCACAACATAAAGGAAGTAGAAACCATAAAGGACCTTGGTGTTCTTTTGATACCAAGTTAACTTTTACGCCACACCTAGATAGCATCGTTAAAAGGGCCTCTAAAATGTTAGGGTTGGTCCTAAGAAATTGCAAATCCTTTCGCTACAATAAGACAAAAATAATGCTCTATAATAGTCTTATTCGTAGCATTCTTGAATATAACAGTGTAGTTTGGCGTCCTCATTACGCCACACATTCATTGCGTCTCGAACGTATCCAGAAACGATTCGCTTGGCATCTCGCATTTGCTAATGGTATCGCCAAAAAAATACGTTCCTATAACAAAAGGTTAGAACACTTCAACATGACATCCTTAGAGAGGCGTAGACAACTGATTGACGCGATGTTTGCCTATAAAATCATTAAGAATAAAATAGATTGTCCTCGCTTACTTACAGTTTTCAATTTTCGGGCTCCTGCCAGAATCCCGCGTAGTGCAATCACCCCTCTTTGTCCGCCCTTAAGAAGAACCGTTTTGGGAACTAATTCGCCTTATGCAAGAATGTGTAAGGAAGTAAACAGATATAGTGATGTTGTCGATCTCCACTTTGATTCTTTTGCAAGACTGAAATCCATTCTCAAATGCTTACCGAGTAACCCCTAATTTGTACAAGATTTTAATTTGTTTTCTCTTATTTTTACACTTTTTGAAAACTTTTACCTATTTTGTAATTGTTTATCAATTTCTACCATTTTTATCAATGTATGTATTTTGTCCATGAAATAATTATGTTTTGCAAATGTTATTACCTCAAATGAACTTTATAATTTTTACCACGTTTGTCGATTTTATCATTATTTTTTTGTAATTTATATCAATTTATTAATGTATTAATTTTTACCAATTTGTCAATTTTATAAATCCATATTCTCCAATGTAAATCAATTTTATCATTTGGCAATTTTGTATATTTTATTAATTTTACCAGTTTTTATCAATGTAAGTATTTATTTTATCCATGAAATAATTGTTTTTTCAAATTTTATTAATTGAATGAACTTTATAATGTTTTACGACTTTTGTCAATTTTATCATTTTTTTTTGTAATTTATATCAATTTTATTAATGTATTAATTTTTACCAATTTGTCAATTTTATATATCCATATTTTCTAATTTAAATCAATTTTATCACTTGCCAATTTGTAAATTTAATTAATTTTACCAGTTTTATCAATATTATCAATTTTACCAATATTTTCAATGTTGTAATTTTTTTTATTTTTTTGTCAATCTCATATTTTATATTCATGCAATTGTTATTAGTTGTAAATAATTAGCGCTTATTACTTTGTAAGTTAGCTTTATTTTTGATTATTTGAATTGTGAATGTGGTGTTTGCCTTTAATTAATTGTTGCACTGTTAATTTATTTTATGCATCAAATATGCGTAGCTGTATGTATGTGTAAACAATTGTTGGTGAACCTAATAAATAAATAAATAAATAAATAATAAAAGAGGTAGGTACATAATATGTCTTTTTTTGACTCTAGTAAACTATTAGCATTCACTTGCGATGCCTATATTTCGTTAAATATAATATTATGTTATTTCTATGTTACTTAACTGAAAAATGTTCATAAGCTGACCATTTTTTTTTTTTTTTTTTTTTTTTTTTTGTTCAAAAAAAAATGTATTTGTGTATGTATATCAGCTGTCTGACACCCATAGTACAGGGTCTCCCTAGTTTGGGGTCAGATGGCCGTGTGTGAAAATGTCCCCACATATTATTATTATTATTATTTATTTATTATTTTGTTTTTAATTTCAGGTCTTATATCATTGCTTTGAAGCTGGTATAAATATTGCAGCCATTGTATGTGACATGGATGGTGTAAATAGGCGAGCGTTGACAATCTTGGGTGCATCTCTACAGCACCCATACATAATGGTTGACAATAAGGAGATTGTAACATTATTTGATCCCCCACATTTGTTGAAATGCTTCCGCAACTTATTTATGAAATATGATATTGACTGCTCAACCAATATTTCCTCTAATGCTGTGATGGGAAGAGGTAAGATTAAGTTATAATTTCCTTTAGAGCATTTTAACCTAACATTTGGGGTAGTCTATTGTTATTATTACAAAATATATAACTTTGATATTTTCACAGGTATTGCTAAATGGTCCCATGTGAAGGAATTTTATGAAGCAGACAATGCCAATCCGAATTTTGTTTATGCTCCTGCCTTGAAAAAAGATCACCTTAATCCCAATACTAAGCAGAAAATGAAAGTGAAATTAGCTGCACAAGTGTTAAGCCATTCTGTGTCGGGAGGAATGTATGCAAAAGTAGCTGCAGGTGTGTTATGATAAATCTATACTATAATAATACAAATGATAAATCTATACTATAGTGACTAATATTATAAAGAGATTAATTTGTTTGTAAGTTTGGATGTGACAAATAATCTCCAGAACTACTAGTTGGATTTAAAAAAATCTTTTTGCATTTGTATTTGTAAATGATGTGAATGATTTCCATATATCTACAATATTATTTTACTATTATAACAATATAAATAAAATAAACTAAATAAATTTGCTTTTTAAAATTTACAGGAGAACTTACTATGGACGCTACTGTCACTGCAAATGTCATAAATAGTATGGACAAACTATTTGACACATTGAACAGCGATTGTTCAGACTTGCGGAGAGGGAAACCACATGCAACAAATTTAAGAAGCAACGGTCCACATCTCAAATTCTTTACGGAAATGAAAAAGTTCTTTTCAACAATGAAATATATTGGAAGCCCACGTAAACCACCATCACAGGAAGGCTGGATATGGACCTTAAACGCCATTGAACGGTTGAGGAGGAATTTAGTAAGGTCCCACAACATAACCAGTCTGGCTACAAGAAGACTGCAGCAAGATGCTCTCGAGAACCTTTATGGTTGTATTCGCGGGAACTGCGGTTCTAATTCTAATCCAACTTGTGGTCAATTTGTGGCTGGCCTTAAAACAGCCGTTCTGAGCAATTTATCCCACATTGGTACGACAGGGAATTGTGAAACTGATAACAATGTAATTATTAATAATTTTGAAAAAATGTTATCAGTGTCACAACCCACACGCATAAATGCAGAATCAGAAACAAACGCAATAAATGAATTTCCACACGAAATTAATGAGGCAAATGAAGATAGTGCAGAAATTCAGGCATGTGCTTATGTGTGTGGGTTTATATTAAAAAAAAATCCAACGACTTGTGAAACCTGCCGAAATGTTTTATATGCGAAAGAAATAGAAAGGCATCACTTGTTTGTTCAATTCCAAGAATACACCGAAGTAAAAAAAAGTCTAAATTATGTTACTATTGATATGATTACTTGTGTGGAGTGCTGTGCTTCCCTTATAAATAACTACCTGGAAGAAAATGGGCACACAACTTTTATAAAAAAAAATATAATAGATCTAATTAAAACCACCATCAATTTTGATTTCCTCAATCCATGTAGGGAACATAAATTTGAAAATGTTGATAATATTGCGCAAACAGTTTTTTTTATATGCACGAAACGATTTTGCGTTCTCAAAAATCGCGCATTTACCGAAGAAGCGTCAGCAGCTGCACTTAGGCGCAAAATGAATATTATTTTGCATAAATGAAATGTTTATATGTACAAGTAAGATGCTATCTTTGTTCTTCTTTCGTGTTGGTAGTGGAAAGAATAGCCTGTCAGCAAAAGCCAACCCCTAAGAGGCTATTTTCTTACATTCTGATATATTATGTATATTACTATGTATGATCCTGATCTACATTTATGTTGTAAGCCACTTCATTTAAATGAAAACTAAGATGATCTTAATATCCTGGCCAACTAGCATGATTGGTGATCTGATTGGCTAGTCTTTCCACATTGGTACTGTGTAATTCCTATGTTATTTATAGCTAGTATCAATACGAAGGAAGAGATTAGCAACAATGATTAGTTACAAACCAGTAGACAAGTTTGTTTTTGTTAAATAAATTTATTGAAATGGCATAAACAATTTCATCTACTCCAAATGGGAAACACTATTATCGCCTAAAAAGTAATGTGCAGTAACTTAACAATCTATAATATTCATATTGCATCAATGTCAATTTAAGTTGTGGACAAGATCTTGCTCTTATTGTTAGTGCAGTAGCATAGACTGTATCCCTACTCCCTTTGGAACTTATTTTATTTAATGGAATGGCAAACAATAAACTCACACCTAGTAAAACAACATTAGCTTTAGTTTTCTGTGTATACTTTTGTTTTTGGATGTGATTAGAATTCAAATGATTACTGTTTTATTGTGAAATAAAGGACTTCAGTAATTTTATTTTATTTGTTTTATTTAATATATTATTCAAGGCAGGCATTTTTATTAGTAAGACAACTCAGAGTTTTCTTACAAGTAAAAATGCCTGTTCCAAAATAAATTCATTAAATTTTGGTAGCACCATACCTATTATTCCCGTAATCATTTCAAATCTCCCGCCCTCGCGCTCAAAGCGTATCAATGTGAGGAGGCCGACTATAGATGGCGCTAGTACGAAGTGTTTTCCTTTTTTTTGTTTGAAGTTGTCATTCTTCTCTGGTAAGAGCACAGAATACTTAATAGTATGGTAAGAGTATTATTGTTCTGTGATCCACCACCACTAAATCAGGCTTTTTGGCTACAATAGTCCTGTCAGTGATGATGGATCGATCCCAGTACAATGTGACATTGCCGTTTTCAAGAACTGGATCGGGCACATACCTGTAGTATGGTACTTCTGATTCCACGAGGTTGTATTTCACAGCAAGTTGCTGATGGATAATCCTGGCCACAAGGTTGTGCCTATGCAAGTACTCTTCGTTAGCAAGACGAGAACATCCAGAGATAATGTGACGGATTGATTCTCCAGGCCGGTGACATGCCCGACAAATGTCAACCGTGCCATCCCTCACAATAAATCTCCGGTAGTTATTCGTCAAAATAACTTCGTCCATAATTGCACAGACAAAACCTTCGGTTTCTCCAAACAGATCACCGAATCGTAGCCAGGACACAGACGCTAAGAAATCCACATCGGGCCCATGTAGGGCCCGGAAAAAGCGTCCGTGAAGCTCCTTACTCTTCCAAACCTCCTCGCGATCATTAGTCTCAATCACAACAGGCTTGCACCAGTTCTCTTTAGCCAAGGAGAGCGGGGTGAGGCCCTTGACCACTGCAACTACATCTCGGTGCATCCCCACGTCGGCTTCTAGGAAATATTCCCTGAGACTGCATATCTCACGGTTGTGGAGGGTCTTAGCATTTAAGAAGCCACGACCTCCACACTTCCGCGGGATATACAGTCTCATCACCGATGATCGTGGGTGATGCATCCGATATGCTGTCAACAATGTACGAACTCTCCTATCTAGGGCATCGAGTTCAGTTTGAGTCCATTTGAGTATGCCGAAAGAGTACATCAGAACCGGCATGACCCACCCGTTGAAGGCGCGCGCCTTATTTCCGCCTGACAAAAAGCTATTGAATAGGTACTTTCTTCAGGCGGCCAAAGAAGCGCTCCTTCAACGATTGCTTCATGTCAGCAGCATTGATGCCCAACGCTTCCGCCATACCCAAATATTTATAGGTCTCAATTGAAGAGAGAGATCTAAGGTTTATGAAATCTGAGAGTTGAACTCCCTCAGATTCCATAATCTCCCCTCGCTTGACATGCATGACCGCACATTTGTCCACACCGAATTCCATCCTGATGGCACTACTGAAAGTTTCTGTTACTTTCAGTAGCTCCATCAGTTGTAAACTGTTGGGGGCAAAGAGTTTTAGGTCATCCATGTAAAGAAGGTGAGATATTACCTGACCTCCTTTCTTCAACCGATAGCCTAGACTTGAATTCTCTAGCAGTGTGCTTAGAGGATTCAAGGCTAAGCAGAACCAAAGCGGACTCAAACTGTCGCCCTGAAATATACCTCGCTCAATCCTTATTGGTTCGCTGTTCCTCTGGATATGTCGACATCCTGGATAGCGAAGGACCGTCCTCCACTGCCTCATACACGACATCAGGAAGGTGCGCAGAGTGGCATCTATCTTGTACAACTCCAGCACCCTCATGAGCCAAGTATGTGGCACAGAGTCATAGGCCTTCTTGTAGTCTATCCAACATGTGGACAGATCCTTTCGGGATCGGCGAACCTGTTGACTTATGGCCATGTCAATTAGGAGCAGCTCCTTAGTACCGCGGGACCCATTCCTACATCCATTTTGAGATGGAGACATGATATCGTTAGTGTCTACGTGTCGGTTAATTTTAGCTCTCAAAATGGATGTAAAAACTTTATAGACCGTCGGCAGACATGTGATCGGTCTATAGTTATTGGGTTCCGCAGTACTACCTGACTTATGGAGCAGGTGGGTTATTCCTGTCGTTAAAAACTGGGGCAACGATCCAGATTCCAAGGCTGACTGGAACCGAGATGCCAAGCAAACGTGCGACCTTCTGAACCATTTTATCCAGAAATTGTGCAGCCCATCCGGCCCTGGGGATTTCCAATTAGGCAATGGACGGACTGCACGAGCTACATCTTGGGGGCTGATAGTTATGGCCCCCATTTCTGGTATCGGGTCGCACGCTCGTTCGACTTCCAGAGTCCAATCACCCTCAGTGTGACTGACAGGCATCGACCAGATGTTGCGCCAAAACAAACACATGGCGTCATCATCCGGCAGACGCGTATCAGTCACACTTAGAATCGGTCGCTCCCAAGTCCTATAAACCCACCTTTCATCGCTTTGGAATGTGCGATTCTGAGTGTATCGTTCTACTCGCCGCTTATACCTTCGAATACGGTTTGCCCATGCATACACCTTCTGCTTCAGGAAGTCGATGCGCTCTGTAACCCAGGACATAGTCTCGAGGACTGATATCGGTCCCCGAGAATGCCCGCCTCACAAAGCGCATCACTCTTGGGCGAGTATTGCCCTCCCTAAAGCAGATTAATTTGCCGATGAGCACTCTGGCCCCACTAATGCGCCTCTCAATTATGGATGGGGGATGTCTACTAATGTTTGTAAATCGGTTATTGAGACAGTGGCACCCTATTTAGCTTTCATTTTTAATATGTGTGTAGACCAAGGGGTTTTCCCGGATTTAATGAAGTACAGCAAGATTATACCACTTTTTAAATCCGGCGATTGCAAGGACACGAATAATTATAGACCCGTTTCAGTTTTGCCGGTTTTTAGCAAAGTGTTTGAAAAAGTAATGCTTAACCAAATGCTCAGTCATAACAGTATGGTTTCACCAGAGGGCGTTGTACTACTGACGCCGGTGTCACCTTAATTAAGCATATCTTTAAAGCATGGGAGGATTCGCAAGATGCTATTGGCATTTTTTGCGACCTCTCCAAAGCATTTGATTGTGTAAATCACGAAACACTGCTCTTAAAGCTTGAGCATTACGGACTGGGTAAACAAGCGCTTAGCTTAGTAAAATCATATTTAAGTGATAGACTGCAGCAAGTTCAAATAAATGGTGTTAATTCATCAGGCTTAAAAGTAAAAATGGGGGTACCGCAGGGCTCCATATTGGGTCCGTTCCTCTTTTTAGTTTATATAAACGATTTACCTCATTTACTGAAAAATCAACCACAAATGGTGTTATTTGCTGATGATATTTCATTGATTTTTAGAGTAAATAGACGGGCACAGCACCTTGACGACGTAAATGACGCCATGCTTAAGATTCATAATTGGTTTACTGTAAATAATTTAGTATTCAATGAGAAGAAAACTAAATGCATAAGATTCGCTTTGCCGAATGTTAAGAGTAATGAATGTAACGTTGTATTGAATAAGGACATACTTGAATTCGTCGAAAGGACTGTTTTCCTAGGGATTACGCTTGATTCCAAGCTACAGTGGGGTCCTCACTTAACATCTCTTGCAGGGCGGTTAAGTTCAGCCGCTTACGCTGTCAGAAAGATCCGGCATTTGACAGACGTGGATACCGCTAGGCTAGTATATTTTAGCTATTTTCATAGTATCATGTCTTACGGTATTTTGCTATGGGGACGGGCTGCAGATATGGATTCTATTTTTATACTGCAAAAGCGGGCTGTCAGAGCAATCTATAATCTCCGCAAACGCGAATCTCTAAGAGAATTGTTTAAACAGATTAACATCATGACGGTACCTTGTCAATATATATATGAAAACATTATGCATGTTCGAAAAAATCTTCATCTTTTTAATAAAATAGGTGACAGACATAATGTTTATACTAGAAATAGGAACAAATTAGATCAGCCAAGCTTCAGATTGTCAAAAGTACATACTTCTTTTATGGGGTACTGTGTAAAATGCTATAATAAAATACCACTTGATATTCTACAATTGAATGAAAAACAATTTAAAACATGTATTAAACGCACACTATGTAGACAAGCATATTATAAGTTAGAAGATTACATCAATGATAAAGATGCTTGGCTGAATGCTGGTCCTGCTCCACAGCCAGTTTAGGGAATTTCCAAATTGGAAGAAAAGGATGTTTCCTACCCCTTTTTCTATTGACATGAGTAACGAGTATCGTTATTATTATATATAGATATTTTTAAATTATTAACTTATCACACTTCATATGATAAAATAATATACATTGGAAACCTTAGTTTTGTATAATTTAGCAGCATTATTTCAATTTTGTAAATGTGAATACCATGGAGCCATGTATATTAATACCTTTATGTTTGACAAAAATTAACATGGCGGTTGGGAGTATTGTCATGCTCGCTCAAATGCCTCGCTGATGGTGGCGCGTGTGTTGGATCATTAGGCTCCCTTCAAAATGGTTGAGCTAAATGGTGCTGATTCACGCGTCATGTTCGTGAACGGGCGCTGTCAGTGGAGATTGGTCAGCTCTTATCTGCCATGGATTAGATGCCACTTTATCTTGCTTCTTTTTTGTGTTTTGTATTGTTAGATTACCTTCATCGTTTTCACATATAGAAGCAACAAGAATGTAACCAAACTTTGTAAAAACTTGATTTAAAAGAGTGTCCGTGGAGTTTCTTGCTCGTTCTTCTCCATAGAGACCTACCTACGTTTTGGAACGAGCAACTAGCTTCAACTCTCTGACTAACTGACCGACTCCTTGACAATTCAAAAGTGCCTGTAAATGGTTTAATTGAAATAAATGCTTTGACTTTGACTTTGAAAAAATTCTGCACTGCCACGCCGGTACGGCAGGTTTTGATCTTGTAGCTCTGTCATCATTAGCAAATTTGACGTGAGCTACACGACATGCCGTAACAGCTGCGCAGTACAGAATCGAATGCGCATCAGTGAGGTTCGCAATAACAAAATAATTTGATAACTGCAAATCCAGAGCACACACCAGCGCCTTATTTTTGTTATGCATGGGCAAACGAGGTAAACGTGGTCTCAGCTCGGGCGACATGAATCGGTATTCCCGAATCGCACCTTCCAAAGCGCTCCTCAATTCCTCATTGCACTGGGTACTTACATATGTAACCATGTCATCACTACCATGACTAGGCGTTGCGGTCGGCTGTGATTGTGCCACTTCCACAATCTGCGGCAAGGGAGCAGTGACATGGTTTCTCTGCAACTCAGTTTGGAGGCGATCAAGTACAGCGTCATCCAACATACGATTACGCTGGATGACCCGCATCTGATCCGATAGACGTTGTGCCGAAACGTTGACAGCTGGCTCAAGCACCTGAAACAGAGAGAGCATCCGAGCACGGTACGCGGTCAGATTACTTCCCCCTCTGTAGCCCTATAGTATGCGCGCATGACATTTTCGTTGATGGCTTGTGTCCATTTCATGCGCTGCACACTTCCGCCGGAAGCTGGGACCCTATCAGAGGCCGGTGGGCCTCGAGATCCTAAACCGTCCGGCGGCCGGCGTCCTCCCCGTCGACGAGCAGGTAGTGGCGTCGTAGGCGGAGAGAAATATTCGTCGCTCGAGCTCGACGCAACTGCCGAGACCGGTGTCACAGCACTCGCGATGGGGCTGGGTTCCGGCGGCGGCGAGGCGGAGCTGAGCTACGAGTCCGGTGGTGGTGGGCGTGCTCTTCGTGAAGCTGCTCTTGTTATCATACTTTGCTTAGTTTGGTTTTATTTTTACCATCAATATATTATGTATTTCATTATGTGTACTGACATCGTGACAGATGTCAGAAAATTTTAAAAATGTTTTTCTGTGACTATTGCTTGCATTAATAAGGTCCATTTCTTTATTATATATGCGGAGTGACTTTACAACTGTTTAATATATTATAATTTCTTTGTTGATCCAAATGTATGTTTTATTATTATTCACATTCATTTATTTTATATACATATTAAATTACATTTTTAAATATTCATATAAAAAAAAAAAATTTAAAAATACAAAAAAATAGTACCTCACCGGTATCGGGAACAGGGTCCAAGCTACCGGCGGTCAGGGCTCCAGAGAGAGGAACCTCCTGACAATGCGGGCCGTGTCCAGAAGTACTGCCTTCTGAATCAAGCCCTTGATCCAGCCGTCTAACGAGAGCCTCCTTAGATGTTGGTCGAGGCTCTTGGCAATTAAGCCATTGGCTGTAACAATTATCGGCACAATGATCGCTGAGTCCACATTCCACATGTCGACAACCTCATGGGCCAAGTCAAGATACTTTATCTGCTTGTCTTTCTCGGCCTTCATGAGGTTCTCGTCATGAGGAACAGCTATGTCAATAATCATTGCGCGCCTCTCCAATCGATCCACCACCACTATATCAGGCTTATTGGCTACAATAGTCCTGTCAGTGATGATGGATCGATCCCAGTACAATGTGACATTGCCATTTTCAAGAACTGGATCGGGCACATACCTGTAGTATGGAACTTCTGATTCCACGAGGTTGTAATTCAGAGCAAGTTGCTGATGGATAATCCTGGCCACAAGGTTGTGCCTGTGCAAGTACTCTTCGTTAGCAAGACGAGAACATCCAGAGATAATATGACGGATTGATTCACCCGGCCGGTGACATGCCCGACAAATGTCAACCGTGCCATCCTTCACAATAAATCTCCGGTAATTATTCGTCAAAATAACTTCGTCCATAATTGCACACACAAAACCTTCGGTTTCTCCAAATAGATCACCGAATCGTAGCCAGGATACGGACGCTAAGAAATCCACATCGGGCCGGTGTAGGGCCCGGAAAAAGCGTCCGTGAAGCTCCTTACTCTTCCACACCTCCTCGCGATCATTAGTCTCAAGCACTACAGGCTTGCACCAGTTCTCTTTAGCCAAGGAGAGCGGGGTTAGGCATTTGTCCACTGCAACTACATCTCGGTGCATCCCCACGTCGGCTCCAAGGAAATATTCCCTGAGACTGTATATCTCACGGTTGTGCAGAGTCTTAGCATTTAAGAAGCCACGACCTCCGCACTTCCGTGGGATATACAGTCTCATTACCGATGACCGTGGGTGATGCATCCGATACGCTGTCAACAATGTACGGACTCTTCTATCCAGGGCATCGAGTTCCGTTTGAGTCCATTTGAGTATGCCGAAAGAGTACATCAAGACTGGCATGACCCACCCGTTGAAGGCGCGCACCCTATTTCCGCCTGACAAAAGACTATTTAATACTTTCTTCAGGCGGCCAAAGAAGCGCTCCTTCAACGATTGCTTCATGTCAGCAGCATTGATGCCCAACGCTTCCGCCATACCCAAATATTTGTAGGTCTCAATCGAAGAGAGGGATCTAAGGTTTATGGAATCCGAAAGCTGAACTCCCTCAGATTCCACAATCTCCCCTCGCTTGACATGCATGACCGCACATTTGTCCACGCCAAATTCCATCCTGATGGCGCTACTGAAAGTTTCTGTTACTTTCAGTAGCTCCATCAGCTGTGAACTGTTGGTGGCAAAGAGTTTTAGTTTTTAGTTTTATTATTATTATCATTATAGAGCTGAGAACATTAAACTTATCTGAAAATAATAATAATAATCGTTTATTTAATACAACGTCACATTTACAAATATTTATCAATATACAATAGATCGCGATTGCATATTTGCCTGAACTAGGTTAAACCTGTTCTTCAGGCTAAAAAGTGCTTACTATTTGTTATAATAAATTAACGCTCAAATTACAATAAAACTTAAAATAAAGTTACCATGAAAACTTAAATGATAGAGACAAAAAAATGAAGTACCGCGTGTTAACAATTTTATTTACATACTACGAGTAAGTCTTCTGTCTGTTCGTAAGAGGTAGTTTTTAAATATTGAAATATATTTTTTTTACAGCTAAAGTAGTTTAACTTATAAATACTAAGTTCTCTATTTAATTTATTGTACAAAAATGGTCCAAGGAAAGAAAAAAACCTTTCTACAAAGACATGTTTTGAGGTCGAATTTGAATTGCATACTATATCATTTCTTCTCTTGTTAGTAATGTCAGCATTGTTGGTAAGCATGGTGTGTTGTTTTAATACTAGGTGCACAATGAAAAGCTGGCGCACAGTCAACACGTTACAGGATTTATATAACAGATGTGTGGAAAAGAAAAAGGGATAGAAATTGGCTACTTTCAAAATTGCTCTCTGAGCCCGTTCAAGAGGAAGTAAATTAGTTTTGAGTGCTCCACCCCATGAAGTAATGCAATATTGAATTATTGATTGGCCTAGGGCCAGATAAATTTGTTTGATTAATTCTGGATCTGCAATTGATCGTAGTTTTTTAAAAACATGTATTAATTTACGAACTCTTTTAACAAGACTTTCAATATGTTGTTTAAAGGAGAGTGTGTCATCGATTATGACTCCGAGATATTTAATATTGCAACTTTTGAGGATTATAGGACACCCACACGTGTTGACTGAACTATTTTCACAATGATGTGCATATAGATGAGGGTTAGTGATATTATGTTGAGGCTTGCGCATGGAAAAATGTAAATATTTTGTCTTATCAGCATTTAAAGTTAGTAAGTTGCTTTGAAGCCACATATTTACAGTATTAAAACCTAATTGAGCGTTCTCGTACAGTTCGGTGCTGGTATATGCGGTAAAAATTAACGCTGTGTCATCGGCATACGATAAAACTTTGCCATGTTCTATATTTAGATTACACAAGTCGTTAATATAGATCAGGAATAGGGTGGGGGCAAGAATACTTCCCTGGGGAACTCCGAAACCAGTAATTTTCTGCTCATGGCTTATAATATTATCTATTCTAACACATTGGTGGCGATCACCTAGGTAGTCATCAAAGAGTTTCAGAGGCGTACCCCTGATACCTATGGCCTCTAACTTCTTTAGAAGAATAGAAACTGAGACTGTGTCAAAGGCTTTAGCTAAATCGAGGAAAATTCCCAGTGTATGGTTCCCTTTGTCAAGTTCCTGCGTTACATAATCGGTCAGGCTAGGCACCGCATCGGCTGTAGATAATTTGGCTCTGAAACCAAATTGCGCAGGTGAAAGGAAATGGTTTTTTTTCAAGGTAGTTAACGAGTCTATTGTTTATAATTTTTTCTAATATTTTTGAAATAGAAGGGTGTTTCGATATTGGCCTATAATTATTAACTAGGTCTTTACTTTCGGATTTAAAGATAGGGATAACTACAGCTTTTTTTAAACATGTTGGAAAAACTCCATCAGATAGACAAAGTCGAAATATATGCGCTAAGGGAGGTACCAAAATATGCTTGAAAAGCTTGAGGATCTTATTGCTTATATTATCCCATCCAACTGCACAATCGTTCTTTAGCCCTGAAATGATCTGAGTTATTAGATATAAGGTTGTACAGAGGCTGCACTCCCTATCATTGAAAGTGCACCTCACCAATATTCGAGGTTTGCACTCAAATATCATGCCGGTCCATTTTCATCAGCATTCAGCAGCAGAAGCTCACTACTGATCCAGACCTTTACTCAGTGTCGGTTTCTGCACCTCTGGGCCGCTCCGACCACTGTCTGGTGAAATCTGTATCCGTCTACTCTCCGTTCATTCCTAGCCCAAGTGGCTACCGGCGGATGTGGCGGTACAAGTCAGCAGACTGGGATGAGATGCGCTGTTTTTTCGCGTCGTACCCTTGGCTGCCGGTCTGTTTTTCTTCTGGTGATCCCTCTACCTGCGCGGATGCCGTGACGAAAGTGTTTCATCAAGCTATGGAGTTTTATATCCCATATAACGACGTACCTCTGTCCGGCAAAGCTCGCCCCTGGTTTAGTTCTCAATGCAGACGCGCAGAAGCGCAGAAGCATGAGGCTTACCTAGCTTGGATTGACGCTCGTCACCGTAAAGCAAGGGATTTACGCCAGAAGAAGACAGCCTTTAATAGAGCTGCCAAGTTCTGCAAGAAGGTTCTACGGAGGGCTCGTCATGACCACATTACTCGAATAGGGAACCAACTTGCCTCGTACCCTGCGGGTAGTAAAGCTTTTTGGTCCCTAGCTAAATCGGTCGAGTCAAACTTCTGTCGCCCCTCACTGGCTCCACTGCTGAAACCTGATGGTTCTCTGGCTCACACTGCAGAAGAGAAAGCAAACCTATTTGCTTCTCTATTTGCAGAATCTTTACATCTTGATGCAGGAGACGTGACTGCCCCGACTTTACCTGGCAACACGACTTCAATGTCTGATACTCGCATTCGCCAATAGGAGGTTCGTCAAGCGTTACGCAATCTTGATGTGAACAAGGCCAATGGACCAGACGGTATTCCGGCTATAGTTCTGAGGACCTGTGCACCTGAATTGTCTCCTGTACTGACACGCCTCTATCGGCTTTCTCTCGAGACTGGATTAGTGCAGAAGTCATGGAAGCTTGCCAACGTGCAGCCCGTGCCCAAAAAAGGTAGTCATGCCGATCCTACCAACTATAGGCCCATCTCGGTCACGTCCATTATCTGCAAGACAATGGAACGTGTCCTCAATAATAGGCTCCTGGCGTACCTTGAAGCTAACTACCTCCTCAGTGATCGTCAATATGGCTTTCGCCTAAATCGGTCCACTGGGGATCTTCTCGCGTACGCCTCTCATATCTGGAGTGAGGCCATCGAGAAATATGGGGAAGCACTTGCCGTCTCCCTGGACATCTCGAAGGCCTTTGATAGGGTATGGTATGATGGCCTTATTAGCAAGCTTCCAGCATATGGCTTGCCCGCTGGTTTCTGCGTATGGATATCGGATTTCCTGAGTGATCGGTCAATTCGCGTAGTCATTGATGGCTGCTCGTCAGATCAAATGGCAATAAATGCCGGGGTTCCTCAGGGCTCAGTACTCTCTGCAAACCCGGTACCTTTGGGTACGCAGATGACAGCACGGTTGTAGAGAGTTACACATCCAGCGCACGTACCAGTGTGGTTGAAATCCAGTCTTCTAGAGAGTCCATGATCGAGCGCTTAAACTTGTCCCTTAAGGCAGTCTCCGATTGGGGCGATGCCATTCTGGTCAGGTTCAATGCAGCTAAGACCCAGGCGTGTCTTTTCTCTGCCAAGAAGAGGCCTTTCCATCTGGCCCCTACTTTTCGACATGTATCCGTTCCAATCACTGACCAGCTTGAGCTTCTTGGCGTTACTTTGACGTCAAATCTTAAGTTTGGGTCATTTATTGAATCCAAGGCCTAACTTGCTGCCAAAAAGCTGGGAGTCCTCGCAAAGGTGCGAAAGTACTTCACGTCGGAACAGCTGCTCAACTTATACCAAGCACAAGTTCGATCGTGCATGGAGTACTGTTCGCACCTTTGGGATGGATCAGCAAAATACCAACAGGAGGCATTGGAACGACTCCCTGGTTAGGGCTAAGCTCCAGAGCCTTGAACATCGCCGCACCGTTGAACTAGCCTTTCGGTCTTTTATCGGGTACATTTCGGAGAGTGTGCTTTGTAATTGCACAATTTCATTCCCCCATCCCCGATCCATCATCGGACGAGCAGAGATACGGCGAAGCGTCACCACTAAATGGTTGAAGTTCCACGGTCTCGAACCAAGCGCTTTGACTCCACATTTATTGTGCGAACTGCCAGACTGTGGAATTCCCTGCCCGCCTCTCTGTTCCCTGATAAGTATAATCTGGGGATCTGGGTACGAGTGAACCGGTTCATCTTAGGCAAGCGTGTTCCACTAAGGCCGCATTATCACTTACGATCAGGTGAATTGCGGTCAAACGCAAGCCTATTTAATAGCTAAAAAAAAAGCATTTATTTCAATTAAACCATTTACAGGAACTTTTGAATTGTCAAGGAGTCGGTCAGTTAGTCAGAGAGTTGAAGCTAGTTGCTCGTTCCAAAACGTAGGTCTCTATGGAGAAGAACGAGCAAGAAACTCCACGGACACTCTTTTAAATCAAGTTTTTTACAAAGTCTGGTTACATGATTCTTGTTGCTTCTATATGTGAAAACTATGAAGGTAATCTAACAATACAAAACACAAAAAAGAAGCAAGATAAAGTCCATGGTAGATAAGAGCTGACCAATCTCTACTGACAGCGCCCGTTCACGAACATGACGCGTGAATCAGCACCATTCAGCTCAACCATTTTAAAGGGAGCCGAATGATCCAACACACGCGCCACCATCAGCGAGACATTTGAGCGAGCATGACAATACTCCAAACCGCCATGTTAATTTTTGTCAAACATATATTAATATACTTAGTAAATGGCTCCATGGTATTCACATTTACAAAATTAAAACTAATAGAATGAACTAGTTCACTTTCCAAAATGATCTAGTACAGAGCGATCTTTAAAATGAGCGAGCGGGCACAAAACTAAATCTATGATATACTTCATTTCCACCCGCATGACGCCGGGGGCAAATGCTATTGCTAAGCTAGTATTAAATAAGCTGCACACCATTAACAGTGCACAACGTTCAAAAATAGGATAGGACAAACGTCGTTTGAATTCGGATTTTCGGTTCAGTCATAAGGTACGAGTAAACCTCACTCCCGACTATGTCAAAGCTGGGAACGAAACCATAGCGCGATTCAGAAATCTGCTTCTAAATAATCAACGCCATCTATCGAGCTATAAAGCAAACTTTGACGCTCTCTACACTACTAACAATGAACAACGCCATCTATCGAACTGTGTAGCAAACTTGAACGTTCTCTTCACTACCAACAATGAACAGAGACTCCTATCAAACCATGAAGCAAACTTTGACGCTCTTTACACTAGCAACACTGGACAACGCTATCTATCGAACTACGAAGCTAACCTTGATGCTTACTAAGATAACACTACAACAATAAACAACGCCATCTATCGCACTATGAAGCAAACTTTGACACTCTCTTTAAGTTTGAATTTAGTGAATGTTACCTCTAAAGCACGAACTTCTAAGTTAAAGTTAAGTCAAAGCATTTATTTTAATCAAACCATTTACTCAAGGAGTCAGTTAGTTAGTCAAATTGTTAAAGCTAGTCCGAAACGTATGGTAGGTCTCTATGGAGGAGAACGAGCGAGAAACTCCACGGACATTGTTTTAATCAGGTTTAACACGGATATCGAAGTTTTAACAAAAACTAGTGCCGTAAAACGTGGCCACTCGACCAAACCTGTAGTAACTTTACCATATCATAGGTATATGACATAAACACAAATAACTTATATATAAGTTGTGTATATATGGCACCACTTATTTATAATTCATTACCTAGTTGGATAACACAACTACCTTACAAAAAGTTCTGTCCGGTTTTGAAAAAATGGCTGATATCTCATAGTTACTACTCAGTTGGTGAATTCCTCAATTAAAAATCGTGTCAGTCTTATCATTTAAGAAATGCATTGTAGTTAAAAGTTACTTTGTGCTACCTACTTCCTTGACTACTGCTTGACTATAATATGTATAATGTATGTGTGTGTGTGTGTGTGTGTTTAATATAAAATGCAGGTATCCTATAGAATTTTAACTTTGTACACATTGTGTATACATTTTTATTTGTGTAAATTTGTGTTTTTTCACCAAATGGCGAAATCTGTCTAAGCACTTTAAATATTTATGTACCATCTCTGTACCTACCACATTTTAAGCAAATAAATGATTTTGATTTGATTTTGATTTGATTTAAATTATTTGTGGATAGATACTTCGTCGTAATGGCAGTAGTTCTTCGATATTTTCCGGCAACATATTTTGTATATTTTTGTACCTAACTGACAACATAGATAGTTTTTTGAATACGGCTGTTGCAAGGTGGCTACAGTGAAAACTTATTTTGTTAATAGGTGTGAAATTGTGGTCGCAGAGGCTAAACTATATGCTACAGGTTAGTGAATTTTTGATATTATATGTAAAAAACAGTTGGCATTCCTGTTACAACATCAGCTAATAGTTATTTCTTCGATTTAATGAAATATCACTTGGGGTATTGTTAACCAGGTTAGGTAAAGTTACCATTGGCTAGGTCTTGGCAAATTTACCTGCAGCTAGGGTTGGCTCAAAAATCAAACATTTATTTTGCCCGCGACTTCATCCGTGTGATTGTCAGTTACCGCGGATTAAAAAGTGGCCTGTGTGCTTCCCCAGGGTTCAAGCTATCTTCATACCAAATTTCATCAAAATCGGTTCAGCCGGTTCATCGTGAAAGCGTAACAGACAGAGTTACTTTCGCATTTATAATATTAGTAAGTAAGTAAGTATATGTATAGTAAGTATGGATAAAGTATGAATTTTATTTTGTGTTTATGTAATAGTTTTGATATAATTTGGAAGGTAAGTAATGTAAGATAATCTTAATGAGAACGCTTGTAATAAATTATACTAAATGTAGGGGCATCATAGTACCTATCTATTATGATTTTTTTATCGCGTTGAGTGTGCGTTTTGTGCTTAATGCATATAAATTGTTTCAGAAAAAAAATGCCCTCTAAAAAGCGCGATCGTAAAGAACTCGGGGCAAGGCCATATAAAAATTATAGTGACGATATATATGATAGCCCTGGCTAATCATCATCATCATCATCAACAGCTTGAAGACGTCCACTGCTAAACAAAGGCCTCCCCCATAAATGGGGGACCCTGGCTATTAAAATGTAAAATGTAAAATGTAAAATGTAAAAAACAAAAAAAATACTTCTTATGAGGCCGAAAAATAATTTGGGATACCACGTAGTACTATAGAAAAAAGATAAAAAATATCAATTCAGATAAGCCTGCTATATTTTGTGATAAGGAAGAAAGCTTTCTAAATAAAAAAATAAACAACTGTATTTTTGTATTTTGACAACCCTACGCCATAAAACTTATTGTATGTAAATTACAAAGACCCCAGTGGCAACTATACCTACGGTAATTTTTGGGTCTCCTTGATTGAATTATTCCCTTGTTCTTTTTTGATAGTAAAGATAAGCTTTTAAAGAAGCATCTTTACCTAAATTAGAATCAAATATGCAATACTTTATGAAAATAAAATGCAACGAAAAAAAGTAGGTAAAGTTGCCAATTTCGTGTCAATTTTACCTGTGTTCGTTATTCTTCTCTAAATGTTTAATTATTCAGTTTTAGATAGCGACATATGCAGAAAACGGTACCTAAAAGTGAAATATATATACAAATTGCGCTTTTATTCATGCAACACATAGCTAAAAAATAAAACAATAATTTGTGAAAAAATATGGTCAAGTTGCCACGTTTTACTATTTTGTTCTTGTTGCTTGTTTGCTTGTTGCGGCACCACGCAGCGTAACACGATGACCGTCTCTTCGTGTACTATAGTTTTTTAAATATTTTTGTGGTATTTGTAATGTTAAGCGTCTTACTGACCATCCTTCTTGCTGTACGTCTCGCCAAGATCGCCATGCAAAAGTACCGTGAAAAAAAACAATTAATAATAATTATTGACGTACAGCAAGCTTATTCACGGTCGTTTTGCATCGTGCATCGTGCATGACCTTGGCGGGACGTACAGCAAGAAGGATGGTGAGTAAAGCGTCTTAGTCTGTAAGGTATAGGTATATGTCACGAAGTAAGTACATTCTTACTTCGTGGTATATGTTATGGGCACGGACTCAGATTATAAAACAATAGACAGATAGACAGCGCGGAACACAGAGTGAAGTCACCAAATCAAATACAATTTCAAAAAACGAATACAATCTTGAGTTAGTACAGCACGAAGCGCCGCAACGTTAGTACATCACACGTACGGTTGCCATACCTGGCAAGCCTCGTGTCGGGACGCAAAAAGAAAAATATATACAGGCTCTTTGGTAGATCGATGCGAAGCCGTAAAGCGGAGCTAGTATAGACTATTTATAACCATTTGAACCGAACTTGTCTCAGACGAACGTGTGACATTTTTTTTCTAGCAAAATTTTGATGATTTTTAATGACAAGACCCAAAATATTGCAGTTAAGTAGTTGCAAATGAGAGCCAGTTTGAAAAATACATCCATTAAATCCAAGCTTTCTAAATTTTTGTGAAACAAATTCAGATTTGATTTCAGAAATAGGAAATAAACCCTGATCGGGCTTATAAAAAATATTTTAGGTGGTCTCTCTTCAGCGTTAAAATACATCGGCCGAGTAGAATTTGGCGCGGGTATTTGAATTGCTGTGACAGCGCGAAAAATCGGGACGTAATAGTGCTTTGTCGGGACGTCGGGACCTAGGCCCCAATGACGGTGACAGTCCCGATATATCGGGACAAATGGCAACCCTAATCACACGCCATTCCAATATTTTTGAGAATAATGCCGGCTTGTGTTTTTAAACATTGTAGGAACTGTTCCCAAAAACAAAAGAAAGAAGGTAGAGTATATTTTCAAAGGTAAATATTAATATTTGAAAATTATTTTACGTAATTATTGTCAGTGACATCTTAGAACACAAAACCTTAACAAAAATCGTTCGGTGTTGCTGGTTTAATATTGAAATATTTACCCCCTAACTTAGGAAATAAGCATAGGATACAGGAATTGCGATTAACAATAGTTATTTGTTATACAAGAGTGCAAAGTTGCTTTTTAACCGCGTGTTCAATTTTGATGACCGAGCAAGCGAAGGATTCTAAAATTGAATCACGAGCGCAGCGAGTGATTCAAAATTAGAATCCTGAGCGTTAGCGAGGGAATCAAAAGAGCACGAGGTGAAAAATCTTTGCACTCGAGTGCAACACGTAACTTTTCATTCCACCTCAGCGAGGAAATGACTAAATGCAAAAAAAAAACGTTTACAAAGTCTGAGTTTTTAACAAATTAAAAAAAAGTTGTATGATATATTCGGCACCATAGAGGTAGCAGTAAATAGGTTTAATGTTTTTTTTTAATTCACAAACTTAGTGCACACGATGTTCTAAATTCAATTTACTTTATCCTCTAGAGAATAAAAACGGCTTTTCCACTCAGATATTGAAGATAAATTTACTTTATCCTCTAGAGAATAAAAACGGCTTTTCCACTCAGATATTGAAGATTAAAAATACTATTTCCGAGATGGTGGGATGAAATAGTTATTTGTTATACAAAAGTGCAAAGTTGCTTTTTAACCGCGTGTTCAATTTTGATGACCGAGCAAGCGAAGGATTCTAAAATTGAATCACGAGCGCAGCGAGTGATTCAAAATTAGAATCCTGAGCGTTAGCGAGGGAATCAAAAGAGCACGAGGTGAAAAATCTTTGCACTCGAGTGCAACACGTAACTTTTCATTCCACCTCAGCGAGGAAATGACTAAATGCAAAAAAAAAAACGTTGCAAAGTCTGAGTTTTTAACAAATTAAAAAAAAGTTGTATGATATATTCGGCACCATAGAGGTAGCAGTAAATAGGTTTAATGTTTTTTTTTAATTCACAAACTTAGTGCACACGATGTTCTAAATTCAATTTACTTTATCCTCTAGAGAATAAAAACGGCTTTTCCACTCAGATATTGAAGATAAATTTACTTTATCCTCTAGAGAATAAAAACGGCTTTTCCACTCAGATATTGAAGATTAAAAATACTCTTTCCGAGATGGTGGGATGAAAAAACATTTATTACGATTAGTGTTCTATTTAACGCGCATTTTGCTTGAAAAATGTATTGATTATTGAGTAAAAGCTACCTACTTTTGTCTACAATTTTTTTGAAGAGTTTTATTATATATTAGTCTGTTATAATAACTTCGTGATACTAGCTTATGCCCGTGATTTTGTCCATAAAAATATAGGTTATCTGCGAGATTTTATAGTTTTAGCACAGTACCGACCCTAATTATTTTCATAAAATAAGAGTATCCTATAACGTTCTTTATAACATCAGCTATCTGCTAATAAAAGCCCCGTCAAAACCGGATCAGCCATTTTGGAGATTAGCCGGAACAAACAGACAGGTAGACAAAAAAACCGGACAAGTGCGAGTTGGACTGGCTCACCGATGGTTCCGTACAAATTTGTATGTACATATCCATACTAATACTTACTATACTTATTTACTTATGCTTATTATACTTATTTACTTATGCTTATTATACTTATTAATATTATAAATGCGAAAGTAACTCTGTCTGTTACGCTTTCACAATGAAACGGCTAAACCGATTTTGATGAAATTTGGCATGAAGATAGCTTGAACCCTGGGGAAGAACATACCAGGCTGCACTAAAAGTATCGGGAATGGAATATTTCCACTGTTCCTGTCTTATTAAAATCTTTTTAATTGAAAACTCCTTGGTTTTAAAAATCGAATACCATTTATTTATTTCAAAAAAGATTCTCGGTCTTGTCACAAGGTTTTGTCAAACTTGTTTAGTCGTTGAGAAAATGGATTTGACTCGAGAAAATTCAAGAGCGATGATTTATTATGACTTTCGAAGTGGTTTATCACAAAAACAGTGTGTTGACCGGATGATTTTTGCATTTGGTGATGAAGCCCCATCCAAAACCACAATTTATCGCTGGTTTGCTGAATTTCAACGTGGACGTGTCAAGCTCAGTGATGATCCCCGTCAAGGTCGTCCAAAAACTGCAGTCACCCAAGAAAACGTTGATGCTGTGCGTAAGCTGATTGAGGAAGATCGACATGTGACATACCGCGAAATTCAGGCAACTTTAGACATTGGCATGAGTCAAATACAAATAATCTTGCATGAACAATTAGGTGTAACAAAGTTGTTTTCCCAATGGATACCGCATTCGCTCTGTGAAAAGCAATAAGCAGCTCGCGTTACTTGGTGCGTCAGAACTCTCGAAAGATTCCACGCAGGATCCTCAAATGCTGTATACAACATCGTATCAGGTGACGAATCCTGGATATACGCGTACGAACCCGAAACAAAAAACCAGTCACGAGTTTGGGTGTTTGAAAATGAGTTAAAGCCAACAAAAATTATACGTTCACGGAGTGTTGCAAAAAAAATGGTGGCCACGTTTGTCTCCTAAACCGGCCATGTTGCGACTATTCCTCTTGAGGGACAAAGAACGGTTAATGCAGAATGGTATGCTAGCATTTGTTTGCCACAGGTCGTTTCTGAACTCGGTAAAGAGAACTGCAACCGCCGCATCATCCTCCATCACGACAATGCGAGTTCTCACACCGCGCACAGAACAAAAGAGTTTTTAGAGCAAGAAAACATAGAATTATTGGACCATCCGCCGTACAGCCCCGACCGAAGCCCTAATGATTTCTATACTTTCCCTAAAATAAAGAATAAATTGCGTGGTCAGAGATTTTCATCACCTGAAGAAGTTGTGGACGCCTACAAAACGGCCATTTTGGAAACCCCAACTTCCGAATGGAATGGTTGCTTCAATGATTGGTTCCATCGTATGGAAAAATGTGTCAAATTTCGCGGAGAATACTTCGAAAAGCAATAAATACATTTTTAAATAGTAATGTTGTGTCACTTCCTTGATTCCCGAAATTTTCAGTGCCGCCCTCGTAATAGGCTACTTTTAAATCTGTTACTTTTTCTGCATCCGCGATAACCGACATTCACACGGACCAAATCGCGGACTAAAGCGCCATATAAATATTTTAATATGATAATTATGATTTAATTACAAATGTATAGTTTTCAGACTTTTTTCCCTGTATTTATAGTAAAAGACGATATTACTTGCCAAATTTCATAGTTCTAGGTCAACGGAAAGTTCCCTATAAATTTTGATTTCCTTAAGCGTGTCGAAATGTACGTTTTTTGGGACATATAAGGCCGTATCTTCTTTTTACGTTAACTTAGAAGTTTGGTTTTTTTCACAGCTTTAAGGAGCCGTAGACCTAAGTATTTGGTTTTAATTTCATCTCGATAACTCTACGCATTCCCCAGATAAAGGATTTTGACAGACAGACGGACAACGAAGTGATACTATAAGTATTCCGTTTTTTCCTTTTGAGGTACGGAACCCTAAAAAATATTTTTCGGTAAGTATAATGAATTCGGGGATTCATCCGTCCACAGTATGTTGGCAGTGACGTTTTCAAGCAACCATTGGCATAATGCGATTCTTCTTGGCCCATCACCTTCGTAAATAGCGGGCGCTCGACGAAAATGGTATGGATGTATAGAAAAAGTTAAAAAAAAAAAATGCCTTCAAAAACTAAAAAGTGATAAATAACTTTAGCACAGAACACACATTAGTTTACTTTCGGAAGTCGGTGGCAATACAAAACCACAAACTCATAGCCACCGCCACCGACTTCTTATTTATCACTTTTTGGCTTTTGAAGGCGGTTTTCATTTTTTTGAAAAAACTTTTTATTTTACGCTTTTTAGTGTTGCCCTAACATTCAAATCCATTAAAAAACGGCGACACACTTAAAACAGATTGTAAATCCTCCAAAGATTGCAGAAAGTAAAACGTCGTCCAAGTAATCTTTTTAGGAATTTGTTGATTTTCTCAAAAATGGCTTGATCAATTTTGGTAAAATTAATATGGGACCATTTCGGAATAAACCCCTTTCCAACAAAAAAGAATTTTGCAAATCCGTCTATATACGACAGAGTTATGCCCGAAAATACGGAAAAAAAAATACAAACATTCGAATTGATAACCTCCTCCTTTTTGAAGTCGGTTAAAAAGTTAGAGCAACAATAAATTTCATACCTGACACTGGCGGCTACATGGAACACGATGTTGACACGGTTGATGATAAGAGCGCGATCTTCTTCAGACAATCCTGAAAAACACAAACATCAATAGAGAAAGCAGTTCTAATATTTACTGTAAGTCGATTCTGTAAAATTCAAACAACAACTCGCATCTCACATCGATATTCACTCTCACTACGCATAAGGTTCACAATGACCTTGCTAAAACGGGTTCGAGTGCGTAGTGAGCGTCGAAGTGACGGGGAAAGTATCTTACAGAATGCCACTTCTTACGTCTTCTCATACTTTATCCGTCAAAATCACCCTTCAATTTAGTTCAACTCGCTGACACGCTCGCAAGGGTGGCGCTAGTGTAAATTCGAATTATCAACCGAGTTTTTAGAATGCCAATCAAGAATCTCACAGCGGATTCAGATTCGAAGTTTAGAAAAAGGTCTTACAAAATTAAACCCCTGGGCATTAAACCCAGAAACTGATGCACAGCAGTCTTGCCTGCGACTGGCAGGCATTCGGTCATTTTATATCATCATCATCATTTTTAAATGATGGCCTCGTGCTGCGCATAGGTCTCCCTCAAAGGGGGGTTCAGCCGTAATCGCCATGTTTGGTTGATGCATGTTGGCGATCGCAGTAAGTGTTATGGTACTCAGAAGGACGCTGCTGCCCATCCTCTGGTCAATATCCCTCTGTCGCCTACTACGACATCTACTTGGTAGATTTTTTTATACAACGCTGCATAATGCCTTAAGGGGTTATTAAACGACTTTTACAGATTTTAAACTGACATTCACGTCAAAATGTGCAGTGTAAATTATTTGAAAAAAATATATGTTAAACTAGAACATTCTCTTAATCATATAGAAAGTGAATATTTTTGATTAAGTTCATAATATTAAATAGTTTAATTAACTCGTGAAGTTGTGTCTGACGCGGACAAAACATTAACAATGACACAAAATCTACCTGGTATAATTATCCGAAACTTACACTATCTTACTATCTTACGTCTGGGCGCTCCATGCGGGGCTCCACATCGCTGTCAGTGTGGTGAAGCAGTCGACTGCCTCGGACATCATGGCCTATCCTGCAGTAGGAGCGCAGGCCGAATGGCACGGCACGCCAGCATCAATGACATCCTCCGTCGTGCTCTTGCCACCGCCGGGGTGCCTGCTATTTTAGAACCCAATGGGTTGGCACGTGACGATGGGAAGAGACCAGATGGGATGACCATAATGCCTTGGAAGTTGGGTAGGCCTTTGGTGTGGGACGCAACATGTGTCGACACCCTTGCGCCATCTCATCTTCCCAGCACAACGGGTTGTGCTGGGGCGGCTGCTGCAGGTGCCGAAAACCTCAAACGGCGCAAATATAATAACCTTCTTGGAAGCTATATATTTGAGCCGTTTGGGGTGGAAACTCTAGGGCCATGGGGTCCGAGTGCCCATATTGTTTTTCGTGACATCGCCAAGCGGCTGGTCGACTCCTCACGTGACCCGAAGGCAGGTCTATTCTTAGGTCAAAGAATCAGCATTGCCATACAACGTGGCAATGCTGCCAGCCTGTTGGGCACGTGTCCCGTTGACAGCGATGTGGACGAGTTTTTTGATGCCCTTTGAGCTCCCTGCCTTTTTCTTAGAATTGTAAATAATTTTATTATTTTTATTTTTATGATCTTACAGACAATTTTATTATCTATCTTTTAGTATACGCCTTTTTTTAATTTTGAAAGAATACTACTTTTATTTAATTTTTTCGACTAAATTTTGAAAGTTTTGGACGCAGACTGCGTCCGATCTGCATCAGTTTTGCGTCCAAAACTCTAGATAATAAAATTGTCTGTATGATGGTGTAAGTTTCGTTTAATTATACCTGGTAGATTTTGTGTGATTGTCAATGTTTTGTCCGCGTCAGACACAACTTCACGTGTTAATTAAACTATATAATATGAATATAATTAAAAATATTCACTTACTAAGTGATTAAGAGAATGTTAGATAGTTTAACATAAATATTTTTTTCAAATCATTTACACTGCACATTTTGACGTGATTGTCAGTTTAAAATCTGTAAAAGTCGTTAAATAGCCCCTGCCTTTGTAGTTCAAATTTCAATGATAATCGTTGTAGATATAAATCATATGCTATTACTATATGTCTTGAATACCTATAGAATATCATGACGTTTATAAGGTCTAGTGTATTTCGTCACATAAAAATCCCTTGCTATCACGGGTCGATAGTCGTCAAAACTTCAGGTCTTATTTTTCTAAACTTCAGATATTACTGAACTTACCTAGACCAATTTCGAGTACGTCTCCAGCGATGACGAAAACCTTTGATTGAAAGTTCGGTCTCTCCTTGCGAAGTCTGTCGAAGCACTGAAAATAGAAATTGAAATTCTTTGACAACCTCGATAAGAAGCTTTTATGGGGAAGTACTGCTGTACATACTTCTACCACCAAGCAACGTTGCTGAGTTAATTCGTTTTGGACCTTAGATCGTTCGAAATGGTTGAGCTTAAGAGGAAATACCACGGGCTAGAGAATTGAAAATTAGGTATTTGTAAAATCTATTGCTGTCGCGCGATGCCCGAACACGAACCGCAGAGCGCGATAGAGACAACTGCAGCTTTGACCGAAAATACCTATTAAAAGTACACAAAATCAATGATTCGTAGTCCCCTGATTTCTTCTCCAAAACTTAACCGATTTAACTGCTTTTTTCATTAAAAAATAAAGAAAGGCTTTTGCCGTGTTCCTATGTTTTCTATTTTTTATATAATCAAGTCAAATTTGTTTTCTGAATGTTTGAACACAGCGGAAAATCATGTCAATTTTTTAGGTTTTTGAATATTCATATCTCTTTTAATAATAAATTTATGAGAAAAAGGAAAACATAGGGACATGCCAATAGTAGCCATGGATATTTAAAAAAATAATAATTGATCTACTGGCATTATCCAGGGAGGAAACAGGGGACTAAGTTTGTATGGAAAAACGGCCCTTGTGTTTCCTCTTAAGTGTCTAAACACACTATGCCGAAGTTACGCGACCTAAGTTCGGCTGCTGATTTTATGTTCCGACGTATTCGGCTGATAATATGACACACCATGAGTGCCGAACTTACGCGGCAGAAATTCAGTTCCGCAACTTTGTGTGTGTATTCAGTGTCTCGAGCGCTGTCGTGGCGTCGTGTCGTGTTATCTACACAGTTGGACAGACAGACGCAAAACAAAGTGATCTTGTTATTAATGTGTGCTCACAGAATAAGTTGCCGCTGAACTTACGCCCGACCGTAGTTAGGCTGTACGCTATGACGCGACGTAATTTCGGTATAGTGTGTCGTCAGTAATTTAAATAGCATTGCAGACGTAATTGTGCTGAACTTCGGTCGCGTAACTTCGGCATAATGTGTTTAGACACTAATAGTGCTGCTACGCGTCATGTTATTGAACGGGCACTGTCATGCCAGTCGAGATTGGTCATCTCTTAACTGCCATGCCTTTTATTTTATTGTATTTTTAAATATTAGCTCTTTATCTACGTTATTTTCACATATAGAAGAAACAAGAATAATATAACAACACGAAGTAAGACTTACCTACTTCGTGTGTAACAATTATTTTGTAAAAACTTGATTTAAAAGAAGAGTGTCCGTGGAGTTTCTTATATTTTAAAGAAGAGTGTCCGTGGAGTTTCTTATATTTTAAAGAAGAGTGTCCGTGGAGTTTCTTATATTTTAAAGAATAGTGTCCGTGGAGTTTCTTATATTTTCTACCGACTTCAAAAAGAAGGAGGTTCTCAATTCGTCTGTATGTTTTTATTTGTATATTTGTTACGCGATTTCTCCGGCAAATGTAAAGCGATTAGAAAATTCTTTTTTTGATGGATCTGCTGATGGCCTCAGGGGTCAGTGGCGCTATAAAACATCAAACAGAACAAAGCCACCGACTTCCGAAACTAAAGTCATGTGTGATCTGTGCTAAAGTTATTTATCACTTTTTAGATTTTGAAGGCGGTTGTCTTTTTTGTAAAAAAGCTTTTTCACTTCTTTTGTTTAAAAAGGCCGTCATTGTAGCATACCAGAGCGGGGATAAAATAGTATTTCATCCTCTAGGGGAAAAAGTTTTTTTTTAAATTTTTGTGTGTCAAATATGACAATGAGCCTACAAAAACAAAAAATGATTTAGTCATAAGTAGAATAATCATGAATAAAGACTCGACATATTACTGTTTCATAAAAAAAGAACCTCATTTTAATTTTGAAAATGGAAGTAAAATCGGCGATCTCTGGTAGAAATGTAGAATGCATGCAATGTGTTGCGGCTACAGAAGAAACCACGGAATAATAAATTTTTATTATTCCGTGGTCATACACCTACCTAGTTTAAATTAATATAATGATAACTCTTTTGAGGATGATGTAAGCATCAGTGAGAGAAAATGTTGCAGGATAATCTGACGATAAATATATAGAGGTGTCAGTGTGTAAGAGGATAATATAATAATAATATATTAATATTATATAATATAATTCTGGATATTTAACGAGATGTTTGTTTCTTCAACAAACATCTCGTTAAATATCCAGAATTGTACAAATTGTGCATTTAATTTTTAATAAAATAAACTACATATTTCATATTGTATTGGATTGTTTTATTTTCTCACAATCGTAGTGAAAAGTATAGTGTAACACACGGCTCTAAAACCCATTAAAACTCGGTTTCTATTTACTCCCTCGCTAAAGCTCGGGAGTAAAACTACCTCGTATATAATGGGTCATTTTAGCTCCTTGTATAACAATCTACTATTTCTTCTCCTTGGTAACCTTCCTCAAGGAAGAGTTTTGGCCGAAAGGTACCTAAGTATGCTGTATCGGCGTTTTCGCGGTCATCTACGCGACTCCTCGCAGCGTAAGACGACGCCGTCTCTTCATTTTCAGTAGTTTTGTTTAAAGTATTAGTTTATTCTTTTATAGTTATTATTTTTGTGAGTCCACGTTGACTGCGCTTACGCGTCGTTGTTGTTAGAATCGAATGGTGCCTACTAATTGCCCGCATTATTTTTACACGCATGCGAGAATTAAACGAGTTTAAAAAAAAAAAAAGTATATTATTTTTTAATTTTATCTTTACAAATCAATAGTGTTTCATGCACCGGATCGACCCTCCACGGGATTAAAACGATCAAAAAGTAACCGTGTATATAGGTATACGTCGGATCGTCAGGATTTACTCTGTTAGATTTGGTCATCATGTGGGCAGAAGGTGGGTTTAATAAAACCACAATTTAACACAAACTAATTTATATAAACCCAGACTCAAATTAAAATAGACATAGTACCACTTAAGCACAACGAATCGAGTACAGTTCCGGGACACTGAATTCTGAATGTCCTCCTCGCTGTGGGCTGAAAACATCACGACTCTGTAGAAATGCGCCAAAATGGTGGTGGTAGATCACGTGTTGTCGCTAATGGCGGGCTTGCGATTCGTTGCATGTTCGTACTATTGACCGAATGCGACGTTTACTTATTGTGATTTATGGCCTGAAATAAATAAATAAATAATCTCAGAAACCTATGAATGGATTTTGAAATGGTTTAGAAAGAGGTATTATGTACTTACAAAGGTTTTAAGCTTTAATTTATTAGTGTAACGGCATAGTCGGGAAGTAGGGGCAGGTCGCGAATTGTTTCTGTAGACTAATTTATAATCTGTATTTTATGGTAAAACCTTTCTATTCAATTATATTCTAATAAGCAACCTACAAATGATTACTTTTATTAGCAGATATTAAGCTGATCTTTGAACATAATATTATTTGTCATTCAGTTGTCATTAAATTGTTTAAACTATTTTTTAAACAATAGTAGGTAAAGTAGGTATACAATAGCGTGCGTTTGACATATGACATCAAATACGAAAGAATATCTGAATATTTATATATTCTAAACAATATCTTTTGTGTTTTAAAATTTAAATTACCTTTAGGTAGGTATCCATTTTTTATTTAGATGAATTCGTATGCTTGCTGTAACTGCTGTCTTGTAAACAAGGACGGACCCGTACAATGAAAAAGCAGCTGCCGCTATGACACACAAGATGGCCGCCAAATAGTGCGCGCTACGATTTCCTTATTCGGAATGGCATGTTGCAGCTCAACCTTGGAGGGTTTCAGCTGCTTAACCGGACTTTCCTGTGGTGCCTTATAGTTATAGGCCTCCAGCCAGGGGAAAAAAGCTAAACGACTACACACTCAGGGCACTCCCTGTGTGGTACGGTCCTCGGCTTAGAGCGTCGCTGGGGGAGGACAGCAAAGGGACAGCAATCTTGCGCGGTTTGAAGCGTTTCCTTCGAATTTAAACCTTATTTCTTTGGACAGCTGATTCCTAAAATGGCGGACTTTCCACTTTCTGACAGCTGTTTTACGAGTGAATGTTTATTTTTATTATTTATATAATTATTCAATAAAATACATCAACAGCTACATCCAACATTGTTAACAGTAACTTAAAGTTGTCTTTACATCTAATGTATGTACACCACGATCTACTTATACTTCATAACCGACTTCAAAAAGGAGGAGGCTCTCGATTCGATGGTTTTTTATGTATATAGGGTGACTGGTAATAAGTGTACGATACTTAAACACGTGATTGTGTTCATGATAACAAACAACTTTCCCGAAGAAAAAAGTTTTTTGTACTGGTTCACTTTTATCACAATAACACAACAGCCGTATGAAATGTACGCGCGCGACCGCCTGTGACCTAAAGTGAACCAGTTCAAAAAACATTTTTTTCTTCGGGAAAGTTGTTTGTTGTTGTGTGAAGAAAAAAAGAAAAACCATTTATTCACGAGAGAGTGACGCATATTTATTATCATTTATTTATTTTAAGTTCAGAGTTACATAGCCTATAAACTAAGCCCCACAAAACCGTTAAAATGGTTTGACTGTGAGGTCTGGTGAGTCTTATAGGTATAGGTATCATATTATTATATTCTTGTTACATGTATAGGTAGCACTTTGACAAGTTTCCAAATACTTAATATGTTTTTAATTTATTTTTAAAACTGCTTTTATCGGTTTCACTCCTTATGTCTGCCGGCAGACTGTTCAATAGGTATGGTATTCGTTTTTTTAGGGTCCTGTCACCAAAATAATTGGTGATACTCTGGGTACATTGAATCTGCCGGCAGCCATAGATCGTGTACTATGGTTGATGAATACTTGAGTTAAGAGAGCGCCCAACCCGTCATATTTCCCATACAAACGCTCGTACTCGATTACGGCGTTATACCAAATTATTCTCCAAATATTTTTAAAACACAGGTATCTTGTGGTTTAAATCTAGGTTTGTATGAAGCCAAAAATAAACTTTTTTGAGAAACTAATTCAGTAAACACTTCCGAAAATCAGCTTTTTTGCACAAGTTTATCTGAACTTTGGCCGTTCATAATGCACTCATACATTAAAAAGATAAAAAAACAGCTTCATAGACACCTTGCACATGTAATGGAGATTCTAAATTACAAACATTTTTACCAAAAACTTGTAAGGCTTTTTTAAAAACACGTATGTCCTGATACAAGTTTTGTGAAATTTCCGCGAGCCAACTTTCCTGTGATGTTATCGCGTTCTCACTCACTCGTTTGTTTTCGAGCTTTGCGTTGGTTGACACAAAAAATATTTCAATCACGCTCGCGTCGAAGTTCGTTCGATGGGGATGGGCGCTCTTAACTTATATTCTTGTTACATTACAAAATAGTTTGTACAACAAGACCTAAAACAGGCTTAACAGGACGGTGTTACGTGCCACACAGCCCATGCCACATTGTACATTCTGCACGCGTGATTTGAGAGCATGGTCATCTCACGTGGAGGTGATGTGAACTGTAGGTATGTCTATTCTGTATCTCCCTCGGTGAACATCTAGGTGAAGTGAGCAGTCATCTGTTCCGATGCTAGGGATTTACAAAGCACTACAATTGGATGACAGCTCATTTCACCTAGGTGTTTACCGAGGGAGATTGTAACTAAATAGCACTGCTGTAGGTCGATTCTGTAAAATTCAAACAACAACTCGCATCTCATATCGCTATTCACTCTCACTTCGCATAAGGTTCAAAGTGACCTTGATATATTTTGAATCGGGTTCGAGTGCGAAGTGAGCGTCAAAGTACCTTACAGAATGCCACTTCTTACGTCATCTCATACTTTATCTGTCAAAATCTCCGTCAATTTAGTTCAACTCGCTGACACGCTCGCAAGGGTGGCGCTAGTGTAAATTCCAATTATCAACCGAGTTTTTAGAATGCCAATCAAGAAACTCACAGCGGATTCAGATTCGAAGTTTAGAATGAGGTCTTACAGAATCACACCCCTGTATGTCTTTTCTGTTACAATCTCCCTCGGTGAAGTGAGAGATCGTGCGATTCGATTCCGCTAGATTTTTTCTTGTGGGGTTTTCTCAAGTTGCAGGTCTATGTGAATAAGCCACGTACCACAACGGCCCTCAAACCCATGCCATCAGTCAAATTTAGCCTGATTTATGCGCCAGAGTCATTGAAAATTGAACATTTCGGATGCTCGCCACCCAGCGAAGCAGCAGCAGATATTTGAACGATGTCCTAATTCCATACATATTGGCATCGACAGGCCTTTAAAACGAACAAAAGTAATCGTTGACAACTCACACCCACTTTGTTTTATTTTTTAAAGATAGGAAGCGCTTCACCTGCTTCCCACCACGTCAAAATAGCAAAAACGTTCCTTCGGCGCTAAACTACGAATTATTACTCTATGGAATTACGGTTCTATACATAATTCCATGTAATTCGTCTGTCATTTAGACGTGACGTCGCGTTTTGGTTTGTCATCTATATGTTACGGTGTGATTAATTGAATATTATTAATAATTATCCATCATTATTAATAATTACCATAATTATAATTTGTTAAATGTGAATATAAAATTGAAATTCATCATGTTTACCAGTTGTTATTAATAATTTACTGCACTCGTCGGTAAAAGTAATAAAATAAAATAAGACTAGAAGTTATTTATCCAGTTCGGTCTATGGTCCAGTAGGTATTTATTTATAATACCACAGTACCCACTTACAAATACATAACTGAAATAAAGTTATGCATTTAAATCGTTTATTCTTTGCTTTTGCTTAAATCAAAGATCATCGAAATTTTGTGTTGGATCGTTTTCACATTTTTTTAGCTTGCTTCTGAAGAGTCACACTTCTTAATTTTTTTCGGAAGTGGTAGCAATTATTGAGACAGCTTCTTTATCCTTAATTAACGATGTCTTTCTTGGCTTTCCGGCTCGATAATTATTTCTTTCCTATTGACATTGTAGCCAGGAATTAGAATTCTCCTAGAAAACCTTCTGAAAACGAATCCTCCTAGCATTAGGGTGGCTTTGCGATTCAGGTTTAATTTGCACAGAATGGGTTACCAACAAGGTGATTAATAATCACCGATAAATTTCTCACTTTTACCTGGACTTTCGGTAATTATTAATAACTAGCTTTTGCCCGCGACTTCGTCCGCGTGAATGTCGGTTATCGCGGATACAGGCAAAGCCACGGATTAAAAAGTAGCCTTTGTCCTTCCCCAGGGTTCAAGCTATCTTCATGCCAAATTTCATTAAAATCGGTTCAGCCGTTTTATTGTGAAAGCGTAACAGACAGAGTTACTTCCGCATTTATAATATTAGTATGGATGATAAACAATTATTAATAATTTTCAATAAATCACACTTACCGTAACATCACGAATGTGGCGGTCAAAAGATTAATGAAAGACCCGTTACTTTGTTCGACTGTACGGTATCATTCCTTTCTTTGTCTTTAGTCTTCTTTGCCCTCCCACAGTTAACATTTAAGTCCCTATCAATATTCATAGTCACCTTTTAGTGTCAATAGCCTACGTAATCCTGGCCATCAACCCGGCTACCAACTGGATGACTGGGCTAATTTGATACCACGGCATGAGCTCGACTTATTAGTAACCTAATTTATGCTACCTGGAAAGGTACCCCTGGGTGGTTGGTTGATTGTATTAAATTCATTATTACAGACATTTCGACGTAACTTTAATTTCTCAATTTAAGAAAATAATTAAGTAATAATGTTTCATCATCATCACTATGTCAACCTGCTGGGAATAGGTCTCCCCCAAGGGCGGGTTCAGCCGTAATCGCCATGCTTGGGCGATGCATTTTGGCAATCGCAGTTGGTGTTATGGTACTCAGGAGCGCTGTCCATCCTCTGGTCATCCCTCTGTCGTATTCTACGACACTCACGGGTAAAAATAGTCTAAGAACCGTGGAAGATCGACCTTCGCCCATCAGATAACTTGATGAGACATATTTTTTATAAAATATAATTTACTAGCAACCCGACCCGGCTTCGCATGGGCCTATAGCCTTCCTCGAAAAATAGACTATCCAACATAAAAATAATTATTCAATTCGGACCAGTAGATCCTGAGATTAGCGCGTTCAACCAAACAAACAAACTAACAAACTCTTCAGCTTTATAATATTAGTATAGAAGTATAGATTAACAAACATGCCTATGATAACTTGCCTATCGAAAAATTTTCATAGCTACTTTTAGCTTTATTTTCCAGTATTTTCTTAACAATGAGAGGTCAGCTTAAACTGGAAATGTATCGCTTGATGTGTAGCCGTGTGTACAAGAAATATTATTGCCAAACTATAAAGTTTTAGAATTGGAGCTATTTCCACGCTGGGCAGTGAAACGGCTTGATAGGGACCTATTGGAGGAGGCAGCCATTGTCCAGGCATGGCTGTCTTCACAGTCTTCCATTGCGGGGATTGATGCTAAGGCTGACCGGTTTCTTGATGCCATGACGGCTGTATGCGACGCCTCCATGCCTCGTACGCGTAGTCAGCCTCTCAAAAGGGAGGTCTGTTGGTGGTCCCGATAGTTGGCGGACCTCCGCAAGACCTGTATTACCGCACGGAGGCCCTACTCATAAGTGCGCAGACTACGCCGCCGTAATGAGGAGTTGGAATCCCAACTGTATGAGTACTACTAAAGCGCCCGGGAAGCTCTAAAGTTAGCGATATTCCGACCGAAGAAACTGGTGAGGGGTGAGATGTTGGACGGTCTAAACCGCGATCCCTGGGGACTTCCGTATCGTGTGGCACGGAATAAACTCCGCGCCCAAGGTCCCCCATTAACGGAATCTTTCCAGCCTCAGTTCATTGGCGAAGTCGTGGAGTCACTTTTCCCCGGTCGGGCGGGGTACTCACCTCCGATGATGGCTCCGTTAGTTGATTACCGGGAGGTCGAAGAGGAGACTCCTGCGATCACAGATGCAGAGATGAGGGTGGCGATTTTACGAGCGCGTTCAAAAACCACCGTCCCGGAACCAGACGGGGTGCCTGCAAAGGTACTAGCCCTAGCGATGGATGCTTATAGACGATAGGCTTAGGGCACTATTCGATACCTGTCTGACGTCGAGACGGTTCCCTAAACCTTGAAAAGAAGGTTGTTTGGTTTTGCTGCAAAAGGCTAGACGGCCTCCAAAGAATTAGAATTAGGATTAGGGGAATTTATAGTGTAAATAATTTGTTTCTTTATTGTGAATAATTTATGTAATTAAAATGTTGTATCTGATTATATAATGTGACTGAGCATCTAGATTTTATGTTAATGAGTCTGTGACACTTGAAATAAATGTTTATTATTATAGAGTCCCCATCGGCCTACAGGCCAATAGTGCTACTGGACGAGGTGGGGAAGATGCTAGAGAAGATTCTCGCTACCCGCATTGTCCGCGTTTGAACGAACGAACGACACTTAAAGATACTGTCCGCGTTTGGAAACAGTTGGCCCAAATTTGTCAGATGCCCAATTTGGTTTTCATGGCGGGCGTTCGACCGTGGGCGCCATTATGCGGCTCAAGATCCAGGCGATAGATGCGGTAGCCCAACGGGAAGTTATGTTGGTGGTATCATTAGACATCGCCAATGCGTTCAATACTTTGCCATTCGGTTGCATTATGAAGAAGCGCTCCGGTTACACAAGGTACCCATTTACCAAACTATTTAAGGGGGCGATGTGTCAGCTACCAGGGACGCAATGTCCAAATCGTGCGGAGGCCTATCACGTGTGGTGTTCCACAGGGGTCGGTCCTAGGGCCTCCCCAGTGGTACTTGGGTTACGACTGGGCCCTTCGCGGTGCTCTTTCACCCGGGCTGGGCGACACTCTCATCACAGCCCGCGGAACAAACTTTGAGGAGGCGGCGCGTTTGACCACTGAGGGCGCGTCTCTGGTCATCAGCCGCATCGAAATGCTGGGTCTCAGAGTGGCGCTCGAGAAGACCCTGGAGACGTGGACCTCGCCTCCGACCACCAACAGGCGCTCACATCACTTTAGGTAGTGAGCAAATTATGGTGCGGACGCACATGAAATAGTTGAGTCTCGTCTTAGACCGTAGATGGCACTTCGGTGAGCACTTCTGCCGACTTGCCCCGAAGCTGATCGGCACAGCTTCCGCCCTAAGTTGGCTACTGCCAAATCTGAGTGGACCAAGTGCCAGCTGCCGACGGCTTTACTCGGGGGTGGTGCGTTCAATGGCGCTGTATGGCGCTCCAGTGTGGGCGGACTCTCTGATTGCCCAGAACAAGGCTCATATGCGGCGACCGCAAAGAGTCATGGCTGTCAGGGTAGTTCGCGGATACCGCACGATCTCAGCTGAGGCGGCGTTCGCACTGGAAGGAACACCCCCGTGGGATCTAGAGGCACGAGTGCTTGCCGTAGTTTACAAACAAATCGTGGAAGTTCGAGCAGAGAGCGGCAGAGGTCCACCGCCTGAAAGAGGTGAACCGCGGTGGTGAAAAGGTGGCGAAGAGAGGCACAGACTGCCATCATGAGGCAATGGGCGGAGAGGCTGGAGAGTACTAGCGCCGGTCATTGGACCGTTGGAGCTATCCAACCAATCCTAGAGGAGTGGGTACGGAAGCAACACGGGACCGTTCTTCCGTTTAGTGCAGGTATTATCGGCGCATGCCTGTTTCGGCAAATGTTTGCACACAGTGGCAAGACGGGAGGCGACCCCCATGTGTAACCAGTGCGTTTGCGACCGGGACACGGCCCTGCATACTCTCGAGCAGTGCACGGCGCCAGGCAGGGCGCCGTGTTCTGGTGGCTGAAATTGAGGAAGACAACAGGTCTTCCTCAATTTGTTGGCGGTCGTGTCGTAATTACGCACTAATAAAATATGTACATAATTTATAGATATTAAACATGAATAATTTTCGCCAATCCGCCTTGAGCAGGCTTGGTGATTAATGCTCGTGCCTTCTCTGTATGAGAAGAGGGCTTTGTCCTGCAGTAGGTCAATTATAGGCTGGTATTATTACTATTTTAATTTGGAATACATTTATTTTAAATAAATACAAAAAGTAACAATATTTACGCACTTATGAAATTTAGATAAATAATTTATAAATATTCAAGGAATTCATGCATTTTAAATAAATACATAAATTAACAATATTTACGCACTAATCAAATATATAAATCCATACTATATAATAATAATAAGAGCACGCCCACCATCACCGGACCCGTCGTTCAACTCCGCCTCGCCGACACCGGAACCCAGCCCAATAGTGAGTGCTGTGACACCGGCCTCGGCAGTTGCGTCGAGTATTTCTCTCCGCCGACGACGCCACCACCTATGCGTCAGCGGGGACGACGCCGTCCGCCGGACAGCTTGGAGCCCCGAGACCCACCGGTCTCTGATAGGGTCCCCGCTCCCGGTGGAAGTGTGCAGCGCATGAGATGGACGCAATCTGTTAAAGAAAGTGTCACGCGCTCATACTTTGGGGCTACAGAGGGGGGAAGTAACTTGACTGCGTACCGTGGTCGGATGCTCTCTCTGTTTCAGGTGCTTGAGCTAGCTGTCAACGTCTCGGCACAGTGACTGTCGGATCAGGTGCGGGCCATCCAGCGTAACCATATGCTGGATGACGTTGTATTTGATCAACTACGCCTTGTATCACGGAGTAGCCATGTCACGTCTGCTTTGCCACTGGTTGCGGTCGCGGTTCAATCGCAAGATTTACCCAGTGCTTCACCACGACCTGACGACCTGGTGGTGAAGAGAATTATGACGAGGCTTTATCCGTGAGTACCCAGTACAATAATCAATTGAGGAGTGCATGCATCTGGTCGGTGCCTGTTAGTCACACTGAGGGCGATTGGACTCAGGAGGTTGAGCGAGCATGTGATCTAATACCAGAAATGGGGCAATAACCATCGGCCCGCAAGACTTAGCTCGTGCAGTTCGTCCGTTACCTAATTGGAAATCTCCAGGACCAGACGGGCTGCACAATTTCTGGATTAAATGGTTTCAGGGATCGCACGTTCGCTTGGCGTTCCAGTTCCAGTCAGCCTTAGAGTTAGGATCGTTGCCCCAATTCCTAACAACTGGAATAATCCATCTACTCCATAAGTCAGGTAGTACTACGGAACCCAAAAATTATAGGCCGATCACTTGTCTACCCACGGTCTATAAAGTTCTTACATCAATTTTGAGAGTGAAAATTATCAAACATATTGACAAAAATTCTATCATGTCTGCCTCTCAAAATGGATGTAGGGACGAGTCTCGTGGTACTAAGGAGCTACTCCTCATTGATATGACCATTACGTACGCTGTGGACAAATGTGCAGTCATGCATGTACCCTTTCGGCATACTCAGGTGGACTCAGATGGAACTTGTCGCTCTTCCTGTCTCCACTACACCATTGACGCGGAAGACATCGTGAAGTACGCGCCGAGAGTGCAGTTGCTGGAGTCGCATCGCAACGTCAACTTTAAGGCGTTTGTGGTGCGCATACCAACATGCTACCTGCATCAGGTGTTGGATGAAAGCTTTTGGCCGCAGGATGTGGTATTCCGCCGCTTTCGCGGCCAAGTGCCACCGGAACGTGCAAAGACTTAGTGCAACTAAGTGATACTAACATAGTTTTAAGTTTTATTTACTAAAGCAATTGTTATATTGTTATATGTATACTTAAGTTAAGGTATTTTTCTATGGGTCTTTGTTACCTGAAAATAAATGGTTTTATTATTATTATTATTGCTGACTGCAAATCGGATGCATCACCCACGGTCATCCGTAATGAGATTGTATATTCCGCGGAAGTGCGGAGGTCAAGGCTTTCTTAATGCTAAGTCCCTGCACAACCGTGAGGTATGCAGTCTCAGGGAGTATTTCCTTAAAGCCGACGTGGGGATGCGGTCTCAGTGGACAAGGGCCTCACCCCGCTTTCCTTAGAGAACGAGAACTGGCGCAAACCTGTAGTACTAGACACTAATGACCGCAGGGTGGTATGGCAGAGTAAGGAGCTTCACGGGCGCTTCTACCGGGCCCTACATGGGCCTGATGTAGAGACTTCTTAGCGTCCGTATCCTGGCTGCGTTTTGGTGACCTCTTTGGGGAAACCGAAGGTTTTGTCTGTGCGATTATGGACGAAGTTATGATGACGAACAACTACCGAAGGTATATTGTGAAGGACGCCACGGTTGACATTTGTCGGGCATGCCACCGACCGGGAGAATCAATTCGACACATTATCTCTGAGTGCTCTCGTCTGGAGAACGGAGACTACTTGCATAGACCTTGTAGCTAGGATTATCCACCAGCAACTTGCTCTAAAATACAGGCTTGTGGAGTCGGAGGTACCGTACTACAGGTATATGCCCGACCCAGATTTCAAAAATGGCAATATCAGGGTGTATTGGGATCGATCTATCATCACTGACAGGACTATTGTTGCCAATAAGCCTGGCATAGTGGTGATAGATCAATTAGAGCGTTGCGCAATGATTGTTGATTTAGCGGTTACGCATGACGAGAACCTCGTGAAACCTGAGAAAGATAAACAAATAAAGTATCCTGACTGGGCTCGCGAGGTTGTCGACATGTGGGATGTGAATAAAGCAATCATTGTGCCGATAGTCGTTATGGCTAATGGATTAATCTCGAAGAGCCTCGACTAACATCTGAGGAGGCTCTCGTTGGGCAGCTGGATCAAGGGCTTAATTCAGAAAGCGGTACCCCTGGACACGGCGCGTATTGTTAGGAGATTCCTCTCTCAGGTGCCCTGACCATCGGTAGCTTGGACCCTGTTCCCAATACTGGTGGTCTACTATTTTTTATATTATTAAATGTTTTTTTTTTATTAATATTTAAAAATATAATATATCTAATATAAAATTCTCGTGTCACAGTTTTCGTTCCCGTACTGCTCCGAAACGGCTTGACCGATTCTGATGAAATTTTTTGTGCATATTGGGTAGGTCTGAGAATAGGCCAACATCTATTTTTCATCCCCTTTTTTCACCCCTTTTTCATCCCCCATTAGGTCGATCGGGACAGGACAACGTCTGTCGGGTCAGCTAGTCTAATATATAAAATTCTCGTGTCACAGTTTTCGTTCCCGTACTCTTCCGAAACGGCTTGACCGATTCTGATGAAATTTTGTGTACATATTGGGTAGGTCTGAGAATCGGCCAACATCTATTTTTCATCCCCCTTTTTCACCCCCTTTTCATCCCGGTAGATCGGGACAGGACAACGTCTGTCGGGTCAGCTAGTCTAATCTATAAAATTCTCGTGTCACAGTTTTCGTTCCCGTACTCCTCCGAAACGGCTTGACCGATTCTGATGAAATTTTGTGTACATATTGGGTAGGTCTGAGAATCGGCCAACATCTATTTTTCATCCCCTTTTTTCACCCCTTTTTCATCCCCCGTAGATCGCGACAGGACAACGTCTGTCGGGTCAGCTAGTAATATGTATATAAAATGAATAAATGTGAATAATAATATAATAATTATAATACATAATATAATGATAACATTATAAATGCGAAAGTAACTCTGTCCGTTACGCTTTCACGATGAAACGGCTGAACCGATTTTGATAAAATTTGGTATGTAATTAAACCCTAGGGAAGGCCACAGGCTACTTTTTAATCCGCGACTTCGTCTGCATCTGCTATAACCGACATTCGCGCAGACAAAGTCGCGGGCAAAAGCTAGTTTCTTATACAGATAAACTGTAAAAAAAAATTGAACAACTCTATTAATTTGTGGGGCATGACAACACAAATACCTACTCAGTAAATTAAATGACTTGAAAATATCACTAATTAGAAGGCATTACATTTGAATAAAGGTATATTGAAAATACGGATTTTACATCTTGTATTTAAATAGTTTTTTTTCTAAAACCGTTTTGTATTTGCATTTCAAATATTTAGAAAATAATCTGCTTATTTACACTTTGTATTGAAACTGTATTAAATTAATAAACTATTTTACTATTTTGTATATAATTATAATGTAGGTAAACATAACCTAAAAATATTAATATTCTTGAACGTAAGTGGGTTAGCTATTTAACTCTTATTTGCGTAATAGACGTATTTAGAGATCAAGTCGGTAATGGGATAGAAAATACGTATAAATCCAATGGTGTTCCCCAGGGCTCAGTCCTGGGCCCAATTTTTTTCATTATTTTTCTGAAAGACTTGATTGAGTTTATTAAAAAACGTATCTCAGACACAAAGGTCGCTGATGACACAAATGCAATAGTATCTGCAGACAGTATAGCTAATTTAGAATCCAAGATTAACGAGGTCTTAAAAGCTTTTGAAGACTGGTTCGGTTCAAATAATCTAAAACTCAACATAGTTAAAACCAAATGTGTCTTATTTAAATCTACGGTAGGCAATAACGCTAGTCTTCCAGTCGTATCTTGCGGTAACAATGTCGAGGTAGTCGACAATGTTAAATTCTTGGGGGTACATATTGACGCTTTGTTGAACTGGAAGGCTGAGATGTTATCTATAACGAAGTCTATCAGGTCTGCATGTTATGCAATTGTTATGCGATTGTTATGCGATTTTTGTTCTACAACGCGGTGACCACGGTTGTCCATAAAAAATGTAAGTAACAGAAATTAGATAACATTGCATACCATATTTAAATGGTCCAGTCCAATGGTCCTCATGCATAATTAATAAAAATTGCTCACACACGATAATCCCTAGCATTAAATATGTTATAAATAATAGAAATAGAAAGAATAGAAGTCTGTGGGATGAACTCTCTTTTGCCCAGCTTTGGATGGTATACTTTGCCTTGGTTGAGTCTAAACTTCGGGGGGGTCAAAATTTTGGGGTAATAGTTACAAGTATAATATTCACTCGGCATTTGTCATACAAAAGAGAGCCTTAAGGACAATGCTACGGCTGAAACAGACAGAATCATGTAGGGACCACTTTATTTCATGTAACATTTTAACGGTACCATGCCTCTATATTCTAGTACTGTTGACCAACCTTGTCAAGAATTTAAACAAATTTGAAACGGATGAGGAAAGAAAGGCTAGAGAAAACACTCGTAGGAAAGACTTACCTTCCACAATACAACCGAAACTGAATGTGGTAGACCACAGTACAAGGGTACAATCCATTCGTTTGTACAACAAGTTGCCTATAGAGTTTAAATGCATACATGGTCAAAATGTTTTTAAGAACAAATTACGGACATATTTGTTGAAGAAGGGCTACTATAGTATTAATGAATTTGAAAATGACAAATGGCTGTGACTGAGTGATTACATATTTTTTTATTATTATTTTTATTACATTAATTAAAAATCGAATGTATGTATTAATTTATTATTCTTATTATTTAATGGTTTTGGATTATTTTTATTATGGGTTTGTTCTTACATAATTTTCGACACATTGTACTATTGTTAAGAAATGAATGACTTTATGACTTTATGAGTTATCAATGGCAGCTTCAATCGGTTGGCTTGAGCAGTCCGTGTGTGTTGATCAATGCCTAACTGTTAGAGCAGTCAATGTATGGCCGGCGACTGTTTTTTTTTTATATGACAAGACATTGTTTAGCCTACAGCTATCAGAGACGTACTATTATATAATTGAATGATTACAACAGAGTCCCTCTTTGATTGAACCTCTCCAACCTCCTCTTAAGATCCGGTACAAAGTCAAAGTCAAAGCATTTATTTCAATTAATCCATTTACAGGCACTTTTGAATTGTCAAAGAGTCAGTTAATCAGAAAGTTCAAAAGCTAGTTGCAAACAGAAACTTCACGGACACTCTTTTAGAACAAGTTTTTACAAAATACTGGTGACATTATCCATGTTGCATCTATATGTGAAAACAATGCACGTAAGGAGCAATACGAAACATAAATAAAAAGAATCAAGATAAAAGCCATGGCAGTTAAGAGTAAGAGTTGAGCAATCTCTACTGACAGCGCCCGTTCATGAACGTGACGCGTGGAGCAGCACCATTAAGCTCAACCATTTTGAAGGGAGCTGATCAGCTGAATGATCCAACCCACACGCCAGTGTCAGCGAGACATTTTTGTGGGCATGGTTCCATGGTATAGTACCAGCAAATTGAGCTCTTACAGTACACCCGTCATACCTTATTCTGTCGCAAAGCAGCCTTGCTGGGTTCCGGTTCCAAGGGTATGAGTACTGGTGTAATTTCAGGTGCATAGGATATTCAGCTTTGCCTCTTGGATGACAACGCATGTGCAGGGCCTGATCCCTTTTCTGTTAGGCTGGGTTTCCACCAGAGATGAGCGAGGATGCATAGCGACGGATGTGTTTGTTAAGAACCAATAGAATCACTTTATTTACTCAGCCTCGCTCAGCGCAGCTCTGGTGGAAAAAGCTTAACAGAGGTTTTTATACGTACACACACACATCGCTCGCAGACATCCCTCGCTTGTCTTAAGCGAAGGTTGTCTGCGAGCGATGTGTGCCGAGGATGGAAGCGACTAGAAACTACGAGAAACTACTAGCAGACACTAGACAGAGTTTGTTATAGGTAGATGTGTATTGTACGGAAAATATGAATCAGTGGACTCTCTCGCATCTGAAAAGAGCCCGCTGCACATCCTCACTCCGCTCATCTGCGCACCGTTTCACAGCGTCGCACCGTTCAGCTGCCTAGCACATCTCTGGTGGAAACTCACATCGTTCCACAGCCTCGCTACGCATCCTCGCACCGCTCATCTACTTCTCACATGTTTGGTGGAAACGCAGCCTTAAAGTTAACGCCAACGGAAAATTAAATCGTATGAAGTTGACGTTTGCTTACCAGATGTCACGTGGTGTATATATGTCAACTGCATACAATTTCATTTTCCGTTGGCGTTAACGCTAACAGAAAAGGTATTTTGTCTACAGGCCTTAGTATTGCAGAAGACAGGGCCGTTCGGCTTGTTTCTCATCCAATGACAAAAAACAAAAGAAAGAAACTTACAATAGAAGAGAACAGCTGCTCTAATCTGTCTTCTGATTTGACTCCCTTCTTGTTCCTGAGAAGAAGGTAGATCCTGTCAAGGTCTGGGCAGGAGTAGAGTAGCTTCTCTATGAGGACTTTTCCCATAAACCCTGAAAACATAGGCATAGATACAAACATCGAAGGGTATTTGGGTTTACTAATGTTTTCCATAATTTAAAATGCCATGACTTTATATACGATAATTGTATTTGCCATAATTTCATTGGAAATAACGCTCCAGTTACCATAATCGTGAAATTACATAAAATCATTTTCACTAATTTCATTGGTCATAATCGATCAAGTGCCATAATAATTTTAATCCATGTATTTGCTTTATTTTTAATTTTCAATAATGTCGTTTTCCTTAATCATTTATTCACCATATTGAACCACACGCGCTTGCAGAAGACATCTGGGGCTCGGCAGCCGCTGCCCCGACACGCTCGCCGTGCTCGCTCGCCTTGTTCATATGTGGTCACAGTTCTTTTTTTTTTCTTTTTGATTCAGGGTTGAAAATCCTCATGGATGTCCTCCGCCCTGGGGCGGGCGGGAAGGGACTGTCAGACTCTTACTGACTAAAAATCACCCCGGTGTTCCATCTCACACCTACGTCGGGGGTCGCGGGAACTGGAGATACTTCCGCAACCCCCGACTGGTGTCAGCCCGCTAGTGCGGGTCACTTCTCTGGTCAAGGGGGGAAGTGAGGTGTTAGACTCCCCCCCGGACATCTAAGAGGGGCGCGCGTGGAACACTACGCGCCACCACCTCGGGTCCTGATGAATTTGGGGGGCGGCAACAAACGTCCCCGAGTCTGCCGCCCCTGGACCCATTTAGGGGGGCCGGAAGAGGGCGTTGTCCGCCCACCGCCGACGCCCGATGCGCCTGCTGCGGGCAGGGTGGGAGGTTGTGATCTCCCTCTCCCTTTCCGCAGCCTCCTTCTGCGACATGGCACTTTCGCAGAAGGAAACCACCGCGTCCCAGGACCCTGCGCTGTCGACCCTCGACTTGACCACGGCCGACAGCGACAGGTCACTGCCTACTTCTGAGACGAAGGCACGGCGCGGCTCTTCCCTAGCGGCACACTCTGCCAGCGTATGCCGCGCCGTGTCCTCCCAGCAGTCGACGCAGTGGTGAAACCGGGCGTCCGGCTCCCTGTTTATGCGACACAGGTACTTCTCGTAGCAACCATACCCCGAGAGCACCTGCGTCACCCGAAACGACAGGGAGCCGTGCCTCCTCCCGAGCCAGCGCTCGAGCACTGGCCGGACCACCTCGATGATGGCGAGGCCGGCGGTAGAGCGCGAAAGTCTGTCCCGCCATTCCGCCACCAGGACCTCGCGAAGCTGAGACCGACGCAGCTCCGTGTGTTGCTGCATCGGTCGCTCGCCCCGCGCCCGCGCTTCCTCGCGCTCCCGGTACAGTGACGCGAGTACCTCAGTGCCAGGCCAGTGCACAAGCCGCCTCGTAAGAGATCGTGCGATATCTCCTGATGACTCTGACGATCATCGCTCACTGCGGCTTCCGCAACACGGCGATGCTTACGGATGTCAGGTCTGCCGCCCAGTTCGGGGCCCCGTACAGGGCCATCGACCGCACGATCCCCACGTAGAGTCGCCTACAGGCGCCGCTCGGGCCCCCCAAATTGGAAAGCAGCGTTGAAAGCACCCCGGCCGCGCCCAAGCACTTGGGCGCCAGCCGCTGGAAGTGCGGGCCGGAATCATGTGGTCACAGTTCTAACCTAACTTAACCTAACATTGCTGTTTCGATTTTGACTAACTGTTTATTCTAAAGATTGTTTGCTGTAATAAATCATTTGATTACAGACCAAATGCCTTAATGATATTATTTTTTTGTACGAAACCATAAACGTTTCTAAATTGGTGACCTATCATAAATTCGAAAAATATTTGACAGAATTTCATTTCACCAAAAGCTTTTTAATTATTATCGTTTCATTTTTTTTACTTCATCGAAGTCGCGAACCGGAAGACGTTGTGTTGGAAGGCCTCCCACTACGTAGACCGTTGACCTGGTAAAGGTTGCGGGGATCCGCTGGATGCGAATCGCACGGGACCGGTCAATGTGGCGAGACTTGGGGGAGGCCTATGTCCAGCAGTGGACGTCTTTCGGCTGAAATGATGATTGTGATGATGAAGTCACTCACGTCTGCTACTCTATCAGTTGACCTATTATAAATTCGATTTTTTCGTTACACCGACGTTTCATTTGGTCGAAAATGTTTTTACCGAAGTTACACTTAGCCGATACAACATTTGTTCGGAGTATTATGTTTTCGAACATTCATTGTACCACTGTTTGAATGAAATGTAATAAGCACTTAATAATGTTTTATTAAGTGCTTATTACATTTAAATGAAACAGATATTCTTAATCATCATTCAAAGAGTGTTCATTCAAACAGTGGTACAATGAATGTTCGAAAACCACTTTTGTACATAATAGACTGTTGTCTATTATGTACAAAAGTGGTTTTAGGAGGTCCCAGTAAGAAGCATACAAACAAGGATGCTTGCTTTAAGCATGCAAGCAGGCATGCAGCGTGCAAGCAGGCATACAGCATGCAAACAAGCATGAGCATGCAAGCAAGCATGCAGCACGCAAACAAGCATGAGCATGCAAACAAGCATGAACATGCAAGGAAGCTTGCAGCATGCAAACAAGCATGCAATATGCAAGCAGGCATGCAACATGCAATAAGCATTGTTTCTATCACGGCTCAGGCGCTGCGGGGTTTGGGTGGCCCCACGCGAGCATGTCGTCACAAATGGTTTTAAAGCTCACCACCGCAACTTCGGTTTGTTGGCCGGCTACCTCAGCCGCGGCGCCGGGCCTTCAAACCACCTGCTCCTCAGCTTGCGGGCCGCCCCACCCCTCCGCGCCTACGCGGGCTTAAATTACACTCTAGGGCTAGGGAAGATAAGACTGCGTGAAGTCGGTTTTGCGGCGATTCGTTTTTGTCTCTAAATTTTGTAGCACAATGTATTGACTTTAGTAACCGGTTATAATATATTTGTGACCAAATAAGGAATATTCCGTAAAATTTTGTTTTGGTGTGGTGAAAATATGGCAAATTAATCATTTGGCAAATCAAAAAAGTTCAGAAGAGACTTCAGTCAACAGCAAAAAGTTATTTTGTAAATCGGCGAAATATAGTTCGGTAAAATAATACCTATGACACATGATACTTCTAAATGATCTAAAAATATGTCAAATAATAGATACATATAGAAAAAAGACGTCGGTCAATAGGTAGTTTTCGGTAAAGCGAAATTCGAACAAAAACAAATCGGATAAGTGATCCGTTTCCTTCTAAATTATATCAAATGTTGCTTATGTCAAGTATCGATTATGTAATATGTTATGTTACTAGAAACTAATGATTATGACACATGTTATTAAAGAAACTTACTTTATGGCAAATAAAATAAGTTTATATGACAATCGTTATTAGTATAAAATGATAATAGTGCAAGTAAATATTATGAAGGGGGAAGATTATGGAAAACAATAATAGTACAAATTATTTCATGGAAAACAAGACAATACCGGGTATTTGATTTGCTTATTTTTGATGACTTGGGGAACGGGGGGTCTTGGATGGTGATTACGTCAGCAATTTCTTACTGATTTTTCTGCAATATTTAGAAGAATTTAAAAAGATATGGCAACCCTAAAACCCTGCTGCTCATGAGTACCATAAACAAACATACTATAAAACTATAAACAAGCCTGAACGCATTTCAAATGTATAGTAATATGTTGCAGCCATATAGTTAACATTTGGTGTCACCGTTTCGTAATTAATTTGTATGATAAGAAGTAGGCACTAAAAAGCGAAAAAAAAAACTTTTTAACACAAAAAAGTTTTTTTATATTGAAAAAAGTGCACTCAGAAACACGAATTAGTCGGGCGGTTGTCTGTTGAGCTCCTCACTACTTTTTATTTGTATCAATAATTATTGTATTTTTCGTTTATACCCCAGACAAAGTCGCGAGCAAAGTTAGTAGGTACCAAATTAAATTGACACAATGGTAATATGAGCGGAAGTTGATTGAAGTTCAATGTTCAAACCTTTAGTTACTTTACTTGCAAATGTTCTGCTTGTTAAAAACAAATGACGGTTGATAATAACGTTTCTTTTTAGATTGTGGAACTTACCAGAACCGCCTGTAATAAAGACGGTCTTCCCTCTGTAAAACTCAGGAATACTAGGCACACCACTTAAATCGCGATCTTCTAAGAAACCCATTTTCTCACTGATTTAAAAAAAAACTAGAACTCAAAAAAATATAAGTGTCAAATTAAGAACCTCCTTCTTTTTGAAGTCGGTTGAAAAAAGGAATTAAACGAAAACACTACACACTCAAAAAAAGAAACAAAAAAAGTGTTCCAATTTTAAACACTATCAACTTCAAGTTCTAAGACTGAACTGTTCGAAATAGGAAAATGATAAGGTTCTTTATTAAAATTTGTTGTTTTTAATTTAATTGCAGCCAATGATAGGCTGTGTATTGTTTTTCAATCAAGACTATTTAAAGTCAATGATATGCGCCCGAGTTGTCGTCTGAAGTAAAACGATACCTTGATGACAACAGTAGTTCATTAAGGTGATTTATTCTCAAGTGAATCTGCCTATTAATAATGTATTTTATTTTAGGGTGATTATTCTTTTTTTATATGCTTACAACTTTTGTAGATAAAAATTTTTAGGAAACAAAAAAGACAACCGCTTTCAAAAAGTAAAAAATTCTTTCAATACGCAAGTCGGCGGCTTTGGTTTTGCTTGTTGTTTTGTATTGCCACCGACTTGCGAATTGAAAGTTTTTTTTTTACTTTTTGAAGGCGGTTGTCTTTTTTACAATTTTTTTTTTTTTGCTTTTTAATGCCTTCTTCTTATCATACAAATTAATTACGAAACGGTTTTCTTGAAATATTATATGGGACAAAATATACATTATCAATTAAAAAAAGATTCATCGAAATCAGACTACACTGAAAAAAGTTATGCGAGACCAAACATACAATTTAAAAAAAAAAACATAAAATAACAACTACTGGGCCAAATTAAGTTAAATTTTTATGGGACCAAATGGCAGCTATTCTGCATCAAACTAAAGAAGAATCACGTAAATCGGATCATAAGTCTCAGTGTAATCGGTGTACATACATTAAAAAAAATACCAATCGAATTGAGAACCTCGTTCTTTTTGAAGTCGGTTAAAATATCTATAAATCTTTATACTAATACTACAAAGCGGAAAAGTTTATTCCCCGACTCTTGCTCATGCCAGCCCGCGTAGCTGAGCCTGTAGCTTAAATTCGTCCCTAATTAAAGGAAATCCGATCCAGCCTGTCCCTTTGCTACCCTCCCCCAGGGATACCTTAGCGTGTAGTCGCTTAGTTTGCAAGTTTTTTGCCCTGGCTAGAGGCCCTAAATATAATATTTTTTAAGGCACCACAGGAAAGTCCGGTTAGCCGGGTACTCATTAGCGAACCGTAACTTGCGAGATACAGTAACCAGGTTCTAGTGTGTTATTTAGGCTCGCAGTTACATCGCCCAAATCATCATCATCATTTCAGCCGAAAGACGTCCACTGCTGGACATAGGCTTCCCCCAAGAAATGGGGGGTTTTGTCATAATCGCCACGCTTGGCAGGCGGGTTGGCGATCGCAGTATGGTTGTTACAAAGGCACAGAGAACGCTGCTGCCCATTCTCTGATGAGTCGCTTAGTCGCCTCTTACGACACCCACGGGAAGATATGGGATGGTGCTATTCTTTACGTCCGACACCATACGGACCGTCGTCGCCCAAAAGCTTTACTCATTTTGCGAGTTGTAACTGCGCCCTTTGATTCGCGGCAAAAACCGGCAATCGTCCGCTCGCTGTGAGCCGTTCGTGTAGCGCTCGTTGCAGGCGAGTGCTGCATCGCGAACCACGTACGCACTATGTTTTTGGTTGCAAATAAATAATTTTATTCTATAGGTGACTATTTAAACTTTAAGCCGACATGATCTATGTAGGTACTATGTAAATGTGCGAGTACTTATTTATTTATTTTTTATTATCTATTTGACATTGGCTATATGATTTATTGTATTAATTGACTGTCTTGACTGTGATAATCCAATAATCTGATAAAGGACAATGCCAGAAACTCTATAGAACTTTGCCCCACTCAATAAAAGTCATGTGCAATATAGGTATAGCATCTTACTGTTTATTTATTGCTGATAACTAAACATTAGTCTTAGTGACTGTAAAACTTGCGGTTTCCGTTTAAATCTAAAAACAATAATGACATTGATTATAGGGTAAATTGCATTTAAGGTAAAATGAGTTTGTATTTTGTGGGTAGCTATTTCGTAATCCGCAAGTTCTAAAAAAAACAATTTACTATAGAAAGGTTCTATATTCATTACAATATTATTTTCATTAATTTACTTTTCTGTACATGGGTGGGGCAGGATCTGGCATTGTCATTTCCTAATGTAATGTAATAATTGAATACAGCAAATTGAGAATGTAAATTATGATTATGATATTTGTATGGTGACATTTTTGTAACTTTTATACCTAACCTATTTAAAATATTTGCACGACTGATAAGTCGAATATAGTGAGTCTTGATTAATTTTACCACCTTATTGTATACCTATATTCTGGCAAATAAATTAATTTCATTTCATTTCATTTACAGTAACGGTGCAACGTTACGGTTACCAGAAATGAATACCGGCTCGCTGCTAGTCGCACGAGTGCCGCTCTCAGCACGTTTGAAAACCATGTACAGTACGGTCAACGTATCTTGGCGCGTCTGAAGTTAGCCGATTAGCTGCGCAATAGACAATTTCGTTCCTAAAAGTTCCATTGCGCAGCCAAACAGCTAACTTCAGACGCGCCAAGTTACGTTGACCGTATTGTAGACATTGTGTTATTTTGGTAACAGTACATGCAACGGTTACGGTAACCCGCTAGTGAGTACTCGGTTTTAAGCAGCCGACAACCTCCTAGATTGACCCGCGAGATGCCATTCCGAAAAGGAAATGTTTTATTGTCTTTTGTTTCTAAAGCCGGGTACTCACTAGCAAACCGTTACCGTTGCATGTACTGTAACCAAAAAAACATAGTGTGTACCAATGATATATCATACACTTAGATGCGTTACCCGCGCTCAATAATGGCAATATTAAAGCAAGGCAATTGCCGGAATTTAACTTAGTCACGTACCACCCAGTGTCACAGCTATACGTCAGTATCGCTCGTAATTCACACATAACTGACGTAACTAAATATGTATGTTTATCTTTTTCTAACAGGTATACGCTGTATGCTTCTGTCCTTTTCTTCGCACTGTATAATTGTATGTGCCTACTGGTATGTAGATATAAAAGTTTGCGCCGTTTTAAAGTACACTAATGTTCGTGTATGACGCGTCTATTTATAATACGTCATTGGTGTGTACGTGGTTCGTAGGTTTGTGAATCACGTACACACGTATTATTATTATTATTATCTTGATCATTAAGTGTGTGAATATTTTTGATTAAGTTCATATTAAATAGTTTAATTAACTCATAAAATTGTGTCTGACGAGGGAAAAACCTTGATAATCGCCTAAAATCTACCAGGTTTATTTTAACGAAACTTTCACCATCTTACAGGCAATTTGATTATCTTTCTTTTAGTTTACAGTTTTTTTTCAAAGTTAAAGAATACTATCTTCTTTTTACTTTTTCGCCTAAACTTTGAGAGTTAGGGACGCAGCGCATACGATTTCCTGGTCGCTCAAGATCGCCTTCAATAAATACAAAAAAATCAACACTGTTTAAGTCTATTTAATGAATTTTATCAATAAGCAACATGATTGAGGTAATAAATTTACACAAAAAAAAACATCACTTTTAAAACTATAGAAATTAAAATACGATAGTACTTCCCCTTAACTATTAATCAGCAGTTTGTCAAAGTGCTTACTAACTACGTTTTATATTAATTTATGTCACCCATACATTCACAAACTGCGTCTGTAATTTTTTTTTTAAATGTATGGTTTTACTGAAAAGTAGTTCTATCCGTGACTTTGTTCATAAAAAATCTGCCAAAAAAATAACTGATCCCAGGGGAACAAAAACAACGGGATTTTGGTCAAATTGATCAATAACGTCTAATAATCGACTGTGTTAATATTTAACCAACTTCAAAAAAACGGAGGTTCTCAGTTTGACCCGTATGTTTGGGCGTATGTATGTTTGTCCGCGATTATATCCCGTTTGGCTGAACCGATTTTGAAGTGGTTTTCAGAAAAGTAGGTATTTGTTACATTCTGGAGAAGGTTTTGGTACACAAAACATCGAAATTTAATGAGCGCTTTTTGAAAAATTAAACAAAAACAAAATAAAAATACACATTGATGACGTTTTCGTTTCTCCAATCTTTGGAGGACTTTCAGTCTCTGTTTTAACTGTGTTGCCGTTTCTTAATGGATTTGAGTGATAAGGAGGTACTAAAAAATTCTTATTTTTTACAAAAAGAGATCCGCCTCCAAAAACTAAAAAGTGATAAATAACTTTAGCACAGAACACATATGACTTAAGTGTCGGAAATCGGTGGCAATACAAAATAATAATAAACAGAACAAATCCACTGACTTCCGACACTTAAAGTCATGTGTGTTCTGTGCTAAAGTTATTTATCACTTTTTATTACTTTTAAAATGGTCTTTTTGTAAAAAAAAAATATATTATCCGCATTTAACACTCTTTGTTTGCTTGTATATTTTTATTAATTTGTATAATTATAATAGCTGTATCACAGTGTAGTGTAGTGGCGCTCCTGAACAATGTGTTAAACGTTTTAAATATAGCCATACTTAAAATGTTTAAAAAATATAAACTGTTTCATTCCAGGTAGTAAAATCATGTTGACCATGGAGTTTCCGTCCTGTAGGTCGATTCTGTAAAATTCAAACAACAACTCGCATCTCACATCGCTATTCACTCTCACTGCGAAGTGAGAGGCTCAAAATGTCCTTGATATATTTGACACTTTGAATCGGGTTCGAGTGCGAAGTGAGCGTCGATGTGACAGGGAAATAACCTTATAGAATGCCACTTCTTACGTCATCTCATACTTTATCTGTCAAAATCTCCCTGTCAATTTAGTTCAACTCTAACTAATTAACTAATAAACTCAACAATTTTTTTTTATTTTCGAAATCAACCGTTGTTGTTTTTTTCGAAATTCGAATTATCAACAGAGTTTTTAGAATGCCAATCAAGAAACTTACATCGAATTCAGATTCGAAGTTTAGAATGAGGTCTTACAGAATCACACCCCTGCTCGTTCTTCTCCATAGAGACCTACCTATACGTTTTGGAACGAACAACTAGCTTCAACTTTCTGACTAACTGACCGACTCCCTGACAATTTAATAGCCTGTAAATAGTTTAATTGAAATAAATGCTTTGATTTTTTACTGAATCCATGGAACCAGGTGGGTACTAGTCGATTTCCCTGTCGCTGTGTTTAGCTCCACCTTGCAATTTCCAAGACCTTCGTGTTATTGAACAACAACAATGTAATACCTGACCTTTGATTTAATTACTGCAATAATTATAGATGCAGCCAATTAATACGTGTTTTGTAACGTAAGATTATGGAAAACTTCAACTACTCTGTGAAATGAGTGGTCTAGTTCTACTTTTCGAATAGATGTCTTTATTGCTCACCGACTTCAAAAAGGAGAAGGTTTTCAATTCGGATTTTTATATATTTTTTTTATGTATGTTCGGGCATAACTCTGTCATATTATAGACGGATTTGCCAAATTCTTTTTTTGTTCGAAAGAAGTTTATTCCGAAATGGTCCCATATAACTTTTATCAAAATTGATTCCGCTCTTTTTGAGAAAATCAACAAAATCACAAAAAATTACATAGATGTTTTAGTTTCTTCAATCTTTGGAGGGCTTACAACCACTGTTTTAAGTGTGTCGCCGTTTCTTAATGAATTTTGATGATAGGCAATACTAAAAAGCGGAAAATAAAAAGTCGGCTGAGGGCGGATAACACCCTCTTCCGGCCCCCCTAAATGGGTCCAGGGGCGACAGACTCGGGGACCCCCACATAGATCAGACCCGAGGTGGCGGCGCGTAGTGATATTCACGTGCGCCTCCCTTCGACGTCCGGGGGGGAGTCTAACACCTACCCCCTGATCCGAAAAGAGCCCGCACTAGCGGGCCGGCACCAGTCGGGGGTTGCGGAAGTATCTCCAGTTCCCGCGACCCCCGACGTAGGTGTGAGATGGAACACCGGGGTGGTTTTTAGTCAGTAAGAGTCTGACAGATCCGTCCCCCGCCCCAGGGCGGAGGACATCCATGAGGATTTTCCAACGCGGAACAAAAAATAAATAAAAAAGGTGCCTCTCATCTCATACTTAATGACCACGGAAAGATAGACATTTGTTGCACTTCACTTCAAAAATTTAAGCGCCAAGTCCACAAAAGTACCTAACCTTATCATCCTAATAATTCAAACATACCTACAATGTGACTTTTCACAAAAAAAAATGTTTATATTCCTTATTTTGCTATATTTGTTTGCTTGTATTCCTGTACTATTTTCGTTTCTCTTTTAGTTTAATATTATTCTTGCTATTTGTGTTTACCGCTTAATATTGTACACTTAGTCTAAACCTATATTTTATTCTATACTAGCTGACCCGACAGACGTTGTCCTGTCCCGATCTACGGGGGATGAAAAGGGGGTGAAAAATGGGGATGAAAAATAGATGTTGGCCGATTCTCAGACCTACCCAATATGCACACAAAATTTCATCAGAATCGGTCAAGCTGTTTCGGAGGAGTACGGGAACGAAAACTGTGACACGAGAATTTTATATATTAGATTTTAATCTATATTTATTTTTATGTGTCAGTGTGACAATTGTAGGTAAGCCAATAAATAAATAAATCTCCAGTTGCCGCGACCCCCGAGGGAGTGAGATGGAACACCGAGGGAATTTAAGGCATGAGCATTGATCATCACCGCCATTGCTCAGGGCGGATTAGTAATTTTAGACATAAATCACTTATAGGAACACGTGCCTAAGTAAAAGCCATACAGATCGATCGGTCAAAGGTTAAGCTACGCTTGCCGCGGTCGGTCTGTTGATGTGTGACCATCCATTTCATACCGAGTTCCCTCCGTGCCTCGCAAAGCACGTAAAGCCATTGGTACCGGCGGTCATTTGTAGATCTTTGGCAGTCGTTAGTAGTCAAGAGTCAGAGAGTCTGATAACCAGTCGTATCATGGGGTATCGTGTTACCCAGTAACTGGGTTGTGGAGGTCAGATAGGCAGTCGCTCCATGTAAAACACTAGTATTCAGCTGCATCCGATTAGACTGGAAGCCGACCCCAATGTAGTTGGGAAAAGGCTAGGCAGATGATGTCACTCAAAGTCAAAGTCAAAGTCAAAGATTTATAATGTCACTTACCTTACTTTTTACAATGTCATTTTCGTTACAATGTTGTCCTTCACCGATTTCAATGATTTACAAGATAAACTAAGAAAGTACCTACAAATAATAATAATAATAATATGTGGGGACATTTTCACACACGGCCATCTGACCCCAAACTAGGGAGACCCTGTACTATGGGTGTCAGACAGCTGATATACATACACAAATACATTTTTTTATTTGTAAACACATACATATATAGATAAATGATATTGAAAAAGACACTTTGATACCTACTTGCCCGGTATCGAATCCACAATCCCATGCCCGAGAGGCACCCTGCCTTAACCACTGGGCCTCAGATTATGAAACCAAAGGCAGATACTTACACCGCGCGGAACACTGAGAGTGAAACGAAAGCAAATATAAATTCAAAAACTAATACCTACACTCTCGTGATTGTATTCGCTTTTGAATTTTTATTTGTGCTTTTTAACGATGCGGCGTGTCATGCTATAATGACTCGTGTCAGTACAGTACGAAACGCGTTGTAGGTATTCGCTTTTCAGTTTGTATTTGCTTTTTTGGCTTTACTCTCAGTGTTGTTCATGGTGCGCGGTCTATTTGCCTTTTGTTTCATAATCTTGAGGACACGGTTGGCGCAGTGGCTGAGCGATCGACTGCTGCGCAGCGTGTTGCGGGTTCGATTCCCGCCCAGGGTAAACATTTGTGTGATGAGCACTTGTGTTTGCCTTGTGTCTGGGTGTTGTTTATCTATATAAACGTATGTATTTAAAAAAAAATGTATTTGTGTATGTATATCAGCTGTCTGACACCCATAATACAGGGTCTCCCTAGTTTGGGGTCAGATGGCCGTGTGTGAAAATGTCCTCACATATTATTATTATTAATCTGAGACCTTAACAAATAATAAATTCTCATCCTCCATTGAAAAGAGAGGATACTGGGATTTCTTTCTTTCTCTCTTTTTTTTCTTTCTTTTGTTCTCGTTACGGTGGTCGGAGATTTTTTTAATTCATGATCATCGTTCCTTCTGATGCAAGTGGAATGAGAGGTTTACAACCCATCCCTTTACATTTATCAATAATTAATAATATATCATTTATTAATATCTTTTAATTAATTAAAAGAAGTAACTGCAAGAGAATTTAAAGGGTATAAATATAATGATCACCAAAAAATACTTTAGGATCTTAAGCTCCCTTACCAAAAAAATATACTAAATTATACCAAATGTACTAAATGGGCACCAAATCTTAGTGTGCAAAATAACCAAAATCTTTTTGACCCCCCTGGGGCGGATCCGACATGGTTAGGTTAGGTTATTAGGTTAGAACTGTGACCCCCAGAATCAAATCGCTTTTTACAGTCAAACTCATACATTTGTACAATACTTTAGGAAACACCATTTTGGTGACCATTTACTTTTTTTGGTTTTATTTTATTTACTTAAATTAAAATTTAATTTAAATTATTGGTGATCATTTAGTAGATCTGGAGGTTCGTTAAACATAAGCCGAATTTAAATACATAATATTCTGGGGTTGCCACAAAGGTTGTATACAACCTTTGTGACACAAGTTTTATGTTCTACATTTAATAAAAAATAAACAACATAGATACTCAATTTGTCACTGTCAAAATTGTATTGTGACAGCACTGGTTTTTTTGTATTAAAACACTAATTTTTTTTAAGATTTTTTCTTGAATTTATTTCTTTTTTTAGAAACAATCATACCTACATTAATTTACAAACATGGCGAAGAAAAAAGATGATAAAAAGGAAACCAAAAAAGATGATAAGAAGGCTAACAAAAAGGATAAAAAGAAGGATAAAAACAAAATGGTAAGTTTAATACAACAATCACAGCATTAGACGCTGGACAGCATGCTGGCTTAGGTACAGTAAAATATTTATTACAATAAAAGCTACATTACATTTATTACCCCTGAGTACTATTCATACTTTAATATTATAAAATCGAACGTAACTCTGTCTGTTACGCTTTTTCGAAGAAACGACTGAATCGATGAAAGGAGTTGTTCCAAAATGTATGAAGCCTGGGCCTAGTCCTTGTACACACGGCTACACGTCAAGCTATACACTTCCAGTTAATGCTGATCTCGCAATGTATAGGATTTCCGTACAATGCGAGGTCAGCTTATACTGGAAATGTATAGCTTGATGTGCAGCCGTGTGTACACCATACTTAATAATAGGGAAACACATTTTAAATAGTTCTCAACTGTCCAATTACTTTAAAATAACTTTGTGAGCAGGTAAAAATTGCACTTGAAATTGCAACACACAACAAAAAAACAGTCATGGCGGTAAGCTGTCATTTTCATTGATTAATGACGTTTGACATTTATAATTCTGATTTTCTGCGTCGATTTGTGGATAACCAGATAAACTGATGAGAAAGAAACGGTAATAAATTCAAATAACGAAAGGGAGGTTCTTATAAAGTACTCAAGAAACTAGAAACAAAACGAGACGAAAGTGACCGAAGTGACACTGTTGTGACACTGACAGCTGACAGTTCTCTTTCCATGATCAATAGTCGATCTATGGCATATAGAGTAGCTAAATCTGAGTGACGCCATGTTGAAAATCCATAAAAAAAAAATATTGTTAAATTAACAATTTACTACCACAACAGTATACATTTAAAGGAATTATCTGTATTTATCCCGGATTCTACGGATTTTTCTCTATTTTTTTAAAGTGGTGTACATAGACTGGGCCCATTATGAAACATGTCCTTTGGTATGAAGATGACTTTAAACCTGAGGACAATAGGACATAGGATGCTTTTAAATCCGAGACTTCCTCTGCATCCGCGATAACCGACATTCACGCGGACGAAGTCGCGGGCAAAAGCTAGTAGTCTATAATTTATTAAATAACAAAATAATTACGGATCTGATATTACAAATTCACGCGAATGAAGTCCCAAGAAAATGCTAGTATAAGTCAAAAAAAAATCTCAACTGTTCTCTGCTTTTGAATTAATTAGATGTGTACTAAGTTCATCCCGAGGGTGTCGTGAAAGGACTAAGGTAAAATCCGGCAGTCGGGCAGCAACGGCTTCCGTGTACTGAACAACCTCACTGCGATCCCCAGGATGTCTGCCAAGCGTGGGGATTATGCCCCGCTTGGGGGAGGCCATTTTCCAATAGTGGACGTCTTTCGGCTGATTGTACTAAGTCCAATTTTATCTTCTCTTTTCAGGATTCGGATAAAGCAGGTAAACACATCTTAATATTTTAATTCTCCTGACCCAATTCCGGCCACGGCTGCCAAACTCAATGGAGACACAGCAGGTGCATATCTTCCCTCACTCTCTCCGATGGGACGTGATACGACACGACCGTGGGGAGATGGCGCAGCAATAACGGCTTTAAGTGCTTTCCGAGGCACGAGTGTTACTCCAACAACTTCCAAACATCCGACTGTAGCTTCTAATGAAAAATCCGATGACACGAGTATTTTCTCGTATACCCAGTTATGCCCGGCGCCCATCGTCGACTTCGGCACCTCTAGGCGACTAATACAAAACATAACTTAAAGGTATGGAAATAAAATTAAAATTTCAATGTTAACCGTCGCAAGTACAAAATCAATACAGCGGTATACTCAGGCATGCCATGTATTGAAATTTCAACTTTATTTTCGTGCTTGTAAGTTATATTTTAATTAGTCGCCAAGAAGTGCCGATGCCGACAATGGGTGCCGGGCCTTATTATGCTATTAGGTTCACCACGGCATCGGCACAGATATAATACTAACGTAACCAAGGTATGTTATTTTTATTGTTCCTACTGAAGTGTAAAAATCTGAGGGGACCAGACTAAGTACTAGCAATGGTAACCAGTGTATTTCTTTTTTAGTTCATTCATTCATCAACTCAAGAGTAACAATACGCAGTATTGGCTACTCTACGTTTGTGATGGTAAAACGGAAACGAAGTTATCTAGGAGCCAATGACTATAAATTTAAGGGTTTAGGGTAGTTACTCTGGTATAACATCCGCCCTAATTGAAACAAATGATTTGACTTTGACTTTGAACATGACGTTTGGATCGGCACCATCAGATTGAAACGCCCTTCCCCATTGGTCCAAATGCAACGCCAGCGTGATTGAAACATTTTTTGTTTCATCCACCGCAATGCTCGACAACAAACGAGTGAATGAGAACGCGATAACATCGCAAGAAAATTCACAAAACTTGTTCCAGAAAATATGTGATTTTTTTAAGTCTTACCGGTTTTTGGTAAAAATGTTTGTAATTTAGAATCGCCATAATATGTGCAAGATTTATGAGTGCATTATGAACGGCCAAATTTCAGATTAAAATTGTGCAAAAAAACTTATTATCGGACGTATTTACTGAATTTGTTTCTCAAAAAAGTAGTTTCGCTAAGCTAAGTAAGCTTTCGTTACATAGGAACCTAGATATTAACCACAAGATACCCGTGTGTTGAAAATATTTAGAGGATAATTTGTTATAACGGCCGTAATTACGTACGAGCGTTTGTATGGGAACTTTGTCGGGATGGGCGCTCTTAACGGGTTGTCAGGTCTAGAATAAGAAAGAAAGAAAGAAAGAAGAAAAAACAAACCATGGTGTTTGTGATAAAAGAAAAACCTTTTATCACGTACTCCATGGTGAAACCTTGTCACTATATCCCTTTTTTTTGTTCCGGGGTGGAAAATCCTCATGGATGTCCTCCGCCCTGGGGCGAGCGGAGGGGTCTGTCAGACTCTTTCTAACTAAAAACCACCCCGGTGTTCCATCTCACACCTACGTCAGGGGTCGTGGGAACTGGAGATACTTCCGCAACCCCCGACTGGTCTCGATATCCCAATACCAACCTCTTAAATGATCCCAAACGTTTTTACAGATTCCGCTTTGGAGGAAGCGCTGGTTGCTGCGACGGTCCTGGGACCGGAGCCTGAAGAAGTCCAGTTCACCGAAACTTCATACACCAGCGCCTCACTCGAGTCCTTACCTCCTATTCCTGATGGTAATTATCCATACTTCTATACTTATAATATTACTAGCGGGCTTGGCAGACGTTGTCTTGCAACCCGACTATAGCGCCACCTGCCGGGTCCAATTGTAAATCTAAACCAATCTCGAATCTACTGGAACACAAACAAATTCAGCAAAATCGGTCCAGCCGTTTAGGAGGAGTTCACTTTCATACACACGCAGAGAAGATTTTTATATAGAAGATTAGCTTTTACCCGCGACTTCGTCCGTGTGAATGTTGGTTATCGCGGAAGCAGACGAAGTTTCAAAAGTAGCCTATAGCCTTTCTTGGAGATCAAGCTCAGTCTGTGCCAAGTTTCATTAAAATCGGTCCAGTAGTTTACACGTGAACGCGTAACAATCAAGCAATCTCACATTAGCATCCATACTTACTTTAATATTATAAATGCGAAAGTAACTCTGATAGTTACGCTTTCACAATGAAACGTGGTATTTTCAGTGAAACTCCTCTTGATTTTGCTTGTTATATAATTCGGTGAGCTGGGTACAGTAATTTTGCAGTTTTTTTTTTTTTTTTTTTTCTGTCCTGAGGGTTGGGTTACTGCTTAACCGGATAATCCTGTGGTGCCTTAAAAAATGATTTTTAGGGCCTCCAGCCAGGGCAAAATAGCTTACAAACTAAGCGACTACACGCTAAGGGCACCCCCTGTGGGGTACGAGCCTCGGCTTAGGGCGTCGCTGGGACAGGACAGCAAAGGGACAGGCTGGATCGGATTTCCATTATTTAGGGACGAATTTAAAACTACAGGCTCAGCGGCGCGGGCTGGCACGAGCAAGGGTCAGGGAGGGGATAATTTTTTCTTTTTTTTTGGTTTTTTTTTTTTTTTTTTTTCTCGTTCCTACTTCTGTTCTATCCTACTGTGGTACAAGTAGTGGGTGTGATAAGATTTAATTTATGATTTTACACAATAGTATGCAAGATTAAAATTTGTTTGGCGGTTTATTGTAACTTGACACTTTGGTTCGAACAGGTTTGAACCTGTTCGTTCGCTACACAAGCCTTTGTGTCTGTGTGCGCAAATGATCGTATACATGTTTGCTAATATGGACTTTATGCCTACTAGGCAAGGGCGTCGCCAGGACTCGCTAGCTGATGGCCTTGCAAGTATAGATATATGGTGGATAGGAATAGTATGAATTTTGAATACATTCAAAGGCACATGAACCTTTTGGAATCTCGGCAGCTGCCCCTACCTACACTCCCTTGGCGACGCCCTTGCTACTAGGTATTATTTGCACTTATTTACGTGCTTATTTATTATTCGTGACGTACATATTTAATTTTAACTTATTCTAAGGGGAAATAAAACCAGCCCTAAGCAAAATTACATTATAAACTTAAAACTAACTTAATAAACCTACTATGAACAATCGATTTATTTAAATCATCTTATTTACATATAATTGAAATCAATTTTGTCGCTGCCGTGTTCCAGTTGTTGCCAGCAGTTACACTTTCACAATGAAACGGTTGAACTGATTTTGATTAGATTAATTGGTATGAGCTTGAACCCTGAAGAAGGATATAGGCTACTTTTTAAGCCGTGGGCATAAGTTAACACTAATAATAATAATATCATTTACGCCTTTATTGCTGAAACTAAACTTACAGTACATTATCATCAATAACATATGAACTAACACATCGGGTTGCCCGGTTCCCCGGCAGTGATCAGCGTGTCTTGTGACACATAAAGCTCGAACTTTTTCCATTTTTCTCTTTCTTTGGCTTTCCTTGAGATAGCCTCTCCCACCTTTCTTATGGAAGGAAGTATGACAGGAGCCACGATTAAAGATCGCAGAAAGCAGAAGAAATAAGATTCATGATCAAGGTGGAAGACAATACAATATAATAAAGAAAGTAAGGCAGTTGAAATGGAGATAATATGTGGGGACATTTCACACATGGCTATCTGACCCCAAACTAGGGAGACCCTGTACTATGGGTGTCAGACAGCTGATATACATACACAAATACATTTGATGGACTGGACATATGACAAGAGACAGCAAGACAAAACGGACAGAAGTAATAACAAAATGGCAACCACGCGACGGTAAAAGGAAAAGAGGCAGTGAGACAAAACGATGGACAAATGACATAAGAAAGGTGGGAGAGGCTATCTGGTCAAGGAAAACCAAAGAAAGAGTAATAATAGGTTAATCATTTATTTCGGGTACCAAAGACTCATAACTCATGGAGAAGCTCGTGGCTTAGTAAAGCCGTATGGATCGATCGAAGTTAAGCTATGCTTGCCGCGGTCGCTCTGTGGATGGATGACCAAATATTTCATACTGAGTTCCCTCCGTGCCTCGGAAAGATAAAGCCGTTGGTCCCGGCTGTCATTCGTAAATCTTTGGCAATCGTTATGGGTGGTCAGAAGCCAGAAAGTCTGAACACCAGTCTTATGAAGGGGTATCGTGTTACCCAATAACTGGGTTGTGGAGGTCAGATAATCCGATTAGACTATAAACCGACCCTAAAACAGTTAGAAAAAGGCTAGGTAGATGAGGACCACCTTACCGCTGGCCATACCTCTGGTGGTATGGTGGGTCTAAAACAATACCACTCAACTTACCTAACCCAAATAATTCACCAACAATAGAGGGGATCTGGCGCTCAGCGGCCGCTACCGCGGCACCGCTCGCTGCGTTCACTCACCTTCCCGCTTTAATGGTCACAGTTCTAACCTAAGCCAAACGATTTTCTTAGTGTTAGAATTTTAGACCGACCGTTCCACCAAGGATATGGCCAGTGGAGTCAAAAGTACTAAAGAAAGAAAGAAAGAAAGAAAGAAAGAAAGAAAGAAAGAAAGAAAGAAAGAAAGAAAGAAAGAAAGAAAGAAAGAATGAAATATAATTTATTCGCCCCCCAGGACAAAAACACTAAAATAAAAAAAACAAGAAAACGAAAGTTGGTCCTTTATGAGGCCAAAAGGCTCCTGATAGCAGAGAGAGAAGCGCTGATATTCTGATAGGGCCCAAAACTACTAAAAAACTACGACTAGTAAAAGATTTAAACATAATAAAAGTTGTGATACATGTTCATGTTTGTTTTGTACCATTAAACCAGAGATGGTTTGTATTGATCGGCTCAGTGAACCGAGTTAACGCGATTGCGGGGCGTAGCCCGGTGTTAACATCACTAAGGGCTAGTTGTTTCAAACAGTCGGTTAACGTTACATACGGACGGTTAAAAGTTACTATGACGTGCGATGTTTAACGTACGTTAAATGTAACGGGTTGTTTCGTGACATAAAAATCCGTCAGTTAAAGTTATTCATAAAGAGATTCCATAATATTTTGATGTTTGAAGTAGCTGTTTGACAACACAAAATTACGATGACTGGTCGGTTATGGTAATAGTAACTTTTTGACGTATCATTTTGTGATACAACCCATTTTTTTGATATGACGATAGTTAGCGCCATTTCTGACTTAGTTGAAGCAACCCGCCCTTATAGACCCCCAAATCCCACATACAAATATACCTATGAACAAGTAGCTGTATTCCCACAAAATATCTCTTCGTACAAATCAAAATAGTTTACGAAAACGGCCACTACTGCAAGATACAATACGGTCAACGTAACTTGGCGCGTCTGAAGTTAGCTGTTTGGCTGCGCAATGGAACTTTTAGGAACGAAATTGTCTACTGCGCAGCTAATCGGCTAACTTCAGACGCGCCAAGTTACGTTGACCATACTGTACGCATCAACTAAGCATAGGCGTAATGCTTTCTGCATACGTAGTGTTATGACTTTCAACAGCTTACCATCTCGCCTGGATATAGATCTGTTCTGCACTAACGCCCAAAAGATTAAAAACTTGCTCAATGGCGAATATTTTGGTGAAAAAGCTTTTTACAAAAAAGACAACCGCCTTCCAAAACCAAAAAGTGAAAAATAATTTTAAAACAGAACACACATGTCATGACTTTAGCTTCGGAAGTCGGTGGCAATACAAATCAACAAATAGAACAGCCAAGCCACCGACTTCTTTCGTTCTTTCAACGTTCTGTTTTAAAGTTATTTTTCACTTTTTGGTTTTTGAAGGCGGTTGTCTTTTTTGTAAAAAAGCTTTTTTATTTTTCGCTTTTTAGTACTTCCTTAACATCCAAATCCATTAAGAAATGGCAACACAGTCAAAACAGAGATTGAAAGTACAAGGTGGGAAAGAACATTACAACATCATCCATGTATATTTTTTTTGCTTTCTGTCGATTTTTTTCAAAAGTGCTGAATCAATTTCGATAAAATTTATATGGGACCACCCTTGAGGCGTACCCTATCCAAGAATTTTCGAAATAGCTTTACATTTGCCGGAGAAACCGCGTAACAAATATACAAACAAAAAAAAAAACAAACAGACGAATTGAGAACCTCCTTCTTTTTGAAGTCGGTTGAAAAGGCAGATAGACCGCGCGGAACACTGAGAGTGAAGCCAAAAAAGCAAATACAAATTCAAAAGCCAATACCTACAACGCGCTTCGTGCGGTACTGACACGAGTTATTATAGCTCAAAAAGCCGCATAGTTAAAAAAAAACAGTAAAAATACAAATACAAATTCGAAGGCAAATACAATCACAAGTCAAAGTCAAATCATTTATTTCAATTAGACCATTAAAGGCACTTTTGAACGTCATAAATTGTAAAATTTGAATCTAGTTTCGTGTGGAGAAGAATGGGAAAGAAACTCCATACATAGGTAGTCTTTTAAAAAAAATAATGTTTACAATTTGCATTTACAAGAATTAAAATAATGTATATTAAGTTACTTACAAGATTGTAGGTATTCGCTTTTGAATTTGCAGCGAAACATTATTATATTATTGTTATATTGCATATTATTGTTATTTTTTGCGCTGCAATAAATAACAATAATAGGTAAGGACCTATTATTATTATTATTTATTGGTAGTTATTATTAGTCTGCGCTTTCTATAAAATAAAATAAATAAATACCCTCCTGTGACGTAGCATCAGTTTTATCAATATCCCGTTGCCACAGTAACGGTGAAGCTCAGTCGTGTCTAGCAGTAAGTGGTTAGGCAATCAAATAAAAAAAGAATTGAACAGTATTTCAATGTAAATTGCTTTGCAATCGAAAAAGGGTAAGTAAGCAAGAATCAGACAATGTGATTTTATGTATAAATTATGCAAGACCTGTTGTTTTTTTCGTGTAGTTGGAATTTATAATGAGAGGTACAGAATACAAATTGTTTATTGAATTTGTACCGTTCTAATTTATGTGCATGCCTATTTAATTTAAACCGTTCTAATTTATTTACAGTCACCAAAAGAGATAAGTATCCATGTCGCCGGGAATAGTTGAAGTATCCTTAGAAACCAATGAAAGCTTTCAAATGAAATTTAATTAAATCATTGAACTGTTTATTCTCTATTAATTGTACTTTATTTTAAAATCATCACCCATCGGTTTCTAAGTAAACTTCAACTATTCTCGGCGACATGGATACTTATCTCTTTTGGTGACTTATGGCGAAATATGTCTCGGCCTAGCTTCTTCCTAACTATGTTGGGGTCGGCTTCCAGTCTAACCAGATGCAGCTGAATACCAGGGTTTTACATGGAGCGACTGCCTCTGACAAGTGGCGTGCTTTCCATTGAAGCTCAAAAGCCAGGCTTGCAATGCAAATAATGAGAGACAATTAAAAAATCTGCTAGTAGGTATTGAATCATTATCTCATCTCTCGGGCTTGCCCTAACTTTGACCCCTAAGCACGCCACTGGCTCTGACCTCCACAACTCAGCTACTGAGTAACGCGATACCCCTTGGTAAAGTTGATTGTCAGCCTTTCTGACTTCTGGCTACCCATAACCATTGCCATGCCATTCGGAATATGCGAGAATTCACCAACCCCATAGCCATTAAATTAGTTTACATGGCTCTAGTCAGAAGTAAACTAGAATCGGCTTCAATTGTTTGGAACCCTTATGAGAGTACCTATTGCCTTACTGCTTGAAAAGGTTCAAAAAACATTTCTTAGATTTTTTTTTTAAGAAACTGTACTATTATTCATTTTTGTATCCCACAAAATTTTTGGTTGGTATGCTAAAATTTAACTCTCTTGAAGTCAGGCGGAATTACTTTCTACTATTGTTCGCCTGCCGTGTCCTGCGCGGTGAGTCTGATTGCCCGGAACTTGTAGCTCAGCTTGTGAGGCTATTTGTGCCTCTTGTACCTAAACACCAGCTTAGGTTAAGAAAGAACTATTTATTAGCTGTTCCGTCAGCACAAACAGTTTCGCATTTTAACTCGCCCCTTGTTCGTGCGCTGGCAATGCTAAATGCGCTTCTGACATCAACGCCGGAGTGTGATTTGTTTGCCGCGAAATGGATAGATGTGTGTCGTGAATGTTTGAGATTTTGTGAGATGATGGACAAAAGATAAGTTTTTTATGTGGTAATTTTATATTATCCGTTGTTATTTACTTTTTTTTGTTACTTTTATTACTACTTTCTTTTTCTCTTTTATGTTTTCTTATATTAAAATGTGTTCTTTTTTTTTTAACCCCCGACGAAAAAGAGGGGTGTTATAAGTTTGACGTGTCTGTGTGTCTGTCTGTGGCACTGTAGCTCTTTAACGGGTGAACCGATTTGAATGCGTTTTTTTTTATTTGAAAGTAGATTCTCTAGCGATGGTTCTTAGACATGTTTCATCAAAATCGGTTCAGCAGTTTTAAAGTTATCAGCTCTTTTGTTTGCTGCGGTAGGGATCTTAGACGCATACCGGATGTTTACTTTGCTTTCAAACATATTATTATAGGTGACCACACTGACCATACAAAACCAAACTAAATTACATTTAAAAAATTTAAAATAAAAATTAAATTAAAAATTTAAAAAATCCCCCAACGCAAAACATAAAAGCGATTATGTAAAAAGTAAAAAATAATAGTTTTGTTGAGCCATCAAATGTTTGTTCGTTGAAATGGCGCTATAATGTCGCGGCGGGGTACCGCTAAGTTTAAAGCAATAACTAAATATCTAAAATAGCGAACTGATGGTAACTAGATTTGCAACAAGATTAACAACTAGATTAGCAACAAAAATTTGATAATATCGAAGCAAATTGGTCGGAAATGCTGGTAAATTAATAGACAGTGAATGAAATTGAGGGACTGACTTACTTAAGCGGTACCCCGCCGCGACATTATAGCGCCATTTCCACGAACAAACATTTGATGGCTCAACAAAAGTATTATTTTTTACTTTTTACACAATCGCTTTTATGTTTTGCGTTGGGGTTTTTTTTTAATTTTTAATTTAATTTTTTTGCTGTGCTATTATTTGGACTCTGTCTGTTATGTTGTATATGTTTCTTGTAAATAAATAAATAACGACTGCCAAAGATCGACTAATGACAACCGAGACCAACAGCTTTACGTGCTTACCGAAACACGAAGCGATCTCGGTATGAAATTTTGGTCACCCATCCACAGACCGACCACATCAGGCTTTTTACTGAGCTATAAAAAATATGTCTCTGCACTTATATTTAATGTACCATCACGGACACTGGCGGTGAACCACTTTTCAACCTTATTACTAAGGCCATGAGGTTGAAAAGTGGTTCACCGCCAGTGTCCGCGATGGTACCTACCATTTTTTGTTTATCAGTATTTAACGCAAATAACATTTTGTCTTTGGCTTGACTTTGACGTCAAAGGTAAAATTGGGGTCGAATTTCTGATGATTCGATGTTTGTGAATACCTACCTACCTGTTTACAATAGAACCTCGGTAATTCGAAAACATTTTGCAGAGCTGTGTCGGGCTATCGAATTTGTCGGATTATAAAGTACTGCCTAAGATCCTCTATAGTCCCGAATTTTATGAAAAAGAGTACCTTGTAATGCGGCAGTTTAGTGGTGGCGCGTACAATTTGCCACCTATGTCTATTCTGTTACAATCTCCCTCGGTGAACACCTAGGTGAAGTGAGATGTCATTCGTCCGCGTGCTTTGTCAATCCCTAGCATCGGGACGGATGACAGCTCACGTCACCTAGGTGTTCACCGAGGGAAATTGTAACAAAATAGCACTGGGCCTCAAGTCTGCTATTGTAATAGTGTCAGAATGGTCTATCATTGATTTAATAATTATTGATTTTAACAAGTTTGGTAATCTACTAAATATAATGGCGTCATTTTCCAATGGTCAACCACTGACACGCCATAGAAATGAAAACTGAATGACTGACTTGGGCGGTATTCTGCAAAAAATTTTACAGTTCCTTTGATCAGTGACCTACCATTAGAACGTCATTGTGCAGTCATTGCTTTTAATTCGACCGACCAATGATCGAACATAATTAATTTAGCAGATTACGAACTTTTAGCAAAATGGAATGACGACATTATAAAAATAGCAGACTTGGCCCCCTGTTCAATCATGCGTTACATTATTGAAGATTTATCAAAATAATGTTTATGCAGGGGATGGATGCGGGTTACCCAAGTCTGGGTTGGTTGGCGATCTCTGGGTGAGGCCTACGTTCAGCAGTGGACAGCAATAGACTAATATGATGATGAATGTTTGTGTACATAATATATTCAACTGTGATAAGCATGTCGGATTACAGAGGGCACCGGATTAGACAGGGGCCGGATAACCGGGGGTCCACTATAATTATTTTTAGATATTTAGCCCTGAGTCGTAACGACATTTTTTTGACGTGAAAACGTCATATAAATCGATAAACACTAGCTGCACTCACGAAAAAGTGTCACGTTCCGCCTGAGCCTGAACGTGCAAGCGTGAGCGCGGGTCAAGCGATAGAAAGGCACGTTCGGCTCAAGCAATAAGCTCCGCCCACCTCGACGGAAGCCATTATTTGCTTATGTTATATTTATGTTAGCCATTATGTTTCTTTATGACGTTATCGCGTAAAACTATCGTCTGTAAACCGATTTTACTGACAACCAATTTTTTTTGTTACCACCAAGATAGGCCGTTTGATGCTTAGTGGTCACCGTAACCCATGGTTAGGTCTAGTTTTCCTAACGATGTTTTCCTTCACCGATTTCAGTGATAATTCGTCACCCTCCGCGCTAACTGTCCTAACCAGCATTTGATGTTTTTCCAGTGCAGGCGTTTTTCGGTCGGGCGCCTCAATCGTGACACTGTACTTGCGTTAGTTGTGGCTTCATTAATTCATTTATCACTTTTTTATATAGCTGTAGGTATACTCTTTTTGTTAGTAGCACCCAGAAGTTCCTTATGTGTCTATTTATTTATTTCTACTCATTTGAAGCATAAACGTCACTCTGTGAGAATTTTGTTTTACAAGTTGTGTTTGTTACGACGTCACTTTTTGGTACACAAATATGAATTAAACTCTATTAATTTCGTATACATTTATTAAAAGAAATAAAAATGTTCGTTCGTAAGCAAAGTTACAAGTTTTACCTAACAAGTTACAAAAATAATGTTTAAATAACATTTTTAGCAATTTATGAACCATCTATGGCAAGAGCTGAGCTTAATACTTAAAAACAGCATCCAATAACTCCTTTACCAATGAAATTTTTATTTTAAGTAAAATCATAATAAAGTAAAGCCTAGGTGTAAAAAACGACCCTCATTTTGCACATACGCAAAACATAATACTGGATTATCTTCGTGACAGTAAATGATATGAATACGACGATCAGAGAGAACTTATTCGTAACAAAGTCCTGAACAAGTAGGTAATGTCAGTCATAAGTCATAAGTCATTTATTCATTTGTTAACATAGGTTCATCAGAATTCAAAAAAACATCAGTTGTTAAACAGAATTAATAGTGCGTTATTTTATGCCAGAAGGCGTACAAAAATACGTAGATGGATTGACAATATTATAGGTACCTATACAATTTAATTCAACTCTTAGTATTTAATTTTTTTTTGTGTAAATTAAGTCAATTTAGAAAAAAAATATTAATAGAGAAGAGAAATTACAAAAACAAAGTCAAAAAATCATGGCATGTCATGTCATAATTAATAGTCTCAAACAAAAAAGAAGATAAGTCTATGTCAATATACAATAAATTATGACAACAAAAAAAAAACAGGAAACAATGTCAACATATAGCGAATTATCGCCTAGCTTGAAAACATATCATCGTCTATATAAAGATAATCGTGTCACACAAAAAATAATAATAAAATAAAAGGAGAAGAAAGAATGCCGCATGTCAAGATATAAGGACTCAATACAAAGAGAGAGTCAGTGCAGATACGACACTTAGCGCGAAGGGTGACGAATATGTCCAAGATCAACTTAGAGTGTAGGTAATATGAAATTATAAATGTCACTTTGGTACTTGACCGTGCCCGGTTGGGAAACCACAACCTCGCGTATGAGAGGTGGGATTAAGATAACTTTTTAGAAACTTATAGGACTCAGATCATGAAACAAAAAGCAGACAGACCGCGCGGAACACTGAGACTGAAGACATAAAAATAAAAATACAAAATCAAAAGCGAATACCTACAACGCGCTTCTTGCCTTCTTGACACGAGTCAGTATAGCACGAAACGCCGCATCGTTTAAAAAACAAATAAAAATACAAATTCAAAAGCGAATACAATTACGAGGTTGTAGGTATTCGCTTTTGATTTTGTATTTGCTTTTTTGGCTTCACTCTCAGTGTTCCGCACGGTCTGCCAATGTTTCATAATCTGAGGACTAGGATAGGATTTAATGGGAATTACAAACATTTTCGACTGTTTTTTTTGTATTTTAGTTAATCAATAATATAGTATAGAAAGTTGAGGGAGCCCTTTACCCAAGAGGGGACAGTAACGGTTAGATAATAAAAATTGGTTGTCTGTAAAGTCGGTTTACTGACGATAGTTGAACGTGACAACGTCTTAAGAAAATACGGCGATACGGCGTTACCTCAGAGCGAGGTAACGCCGTAACGCCGTAACGCCGCATGAGTCATGTTTTTTCGTGCGTGCAGCCGGCTCTATCGAATTATAAGACGTTGTCACGTCAATAATATAATTGTTGTCATTATGAATATTACTGCTTAATATTTAACTGATTTTGCTGACACTTTTTCACATATTTTTTTATATCTTTTACAGACCTCAAAATTAAAAGGAAGAAGAAAAGGAAGCTTGGAGTAAGAATACTTAATTTTAAAATGAAAATTGTAGAAAATAGAATCGTATAATTTAGAAACCGCAAACTAGGAAGTTTCATAATTATGTAGGTATACTTGCGGTAGGTACGCCGTATTCCGGCTAACCGTATGCGCTTGTCCACATCTCCAGTCTCCACGTCACGGGTCGTCAACGTGGAACTTTGCGGTAACGTGCCACGTTACGTTGCCGCGTCGTGCTAGTGCACGGTACGGCAACGTTGCCGTGGGAAGGCGCGTCACGTCGGCCGACGTGGCTCGATCTGATGCGCTCGCTCAGTTAATGCTTCATTGTCTTAGCGATTAGTTGTGATTTGTGAATAAAAAATGTCGGAGAATATTGACTGTGATTTATTAATTTCACTTGTTGAAGAACGTCCAGTGCTTTGGGACAAGACAATAGATGGCGACGTGCAACGTTGCTGCGTCGTGACGTGCATTTTTACGTTGCGTTAACGTAAATTTGCACGTCACGTCAACGTGTCGTGCCACGTTACCGCACCGTTCCACGTTGACGACGTCGTGACGTGGAGATGTGGACAGGCCCTATCGTCTCGGTTCTATTGCGGTCCACCGCATGTCGTCGTCAATTACAAGCATTTCTTGATGGCTATATGCGACAGCAAGTACACATTCATAACTATAGATGTGCGGCCCGCCACAGCTCCAAGACAACCGGAGTGGTTGACGCTTGCCCGCAAGTCAGTGCGTTAATATCTTGCGGTTTCATACAAAAATTGAAATGCGGCCTGCTGCAATGGCACGCTGCATTACATTACGGTCAGCCGTAACTGTGTTGTAGGTGTAAAGGCCGGTTCGCGGGTTACTGCGAAATTCAAATGTTGCTTCTTTTTCAATTGTCGTTTATCATACACGAGCAGAAACATATAAACAGTTGGTCTCATTCTAAACTGATTTTCTCCTAAACTATTGATTGAAATGTTATGGGGTTATGAATAGGGTATTTTTGATCCCAAACTACTATAAAAACAGATTAGGTTAATAGGTTATCTATAAGGTTAAATAGTTCACGAGAAAATTGCTTTTGAATTTTGCAATGTGTATACATAGTTTTGCTCGTGACTACATACACGCTTCGACGCGTCTAAAGCCCGTCACAGACGTAGCTTTAATTTAGATTAATATATTTCATAACAAGGCATATTACGACATATTTTCTATAGTAATCTTTAAGTGACCACAAACCCAACCATAATATATATCTTTATTACGTCACCAAAATATGTGGACAGATATAGCAAGGCATATTAATTATATATTTAAAAAATGTGAAACAAACAACGAACGCAGTCGTAATAAGGGCCTAAAATATATTATTATATTATAGCTACCGTGTGTGGTGGCTAGCTATAATATATATTATAGATACGTACGTAGCTAACGGGCTTAAACACATTTTTTTTTTAGCAAAAACCTTTGTTTTCAAAACCATTTAAAAACATTTCAATATTTTTTTTTTAACCATTTCTTTGTCACTCAATTTTGTTTTTTTTTTTGGTTTAGGAGAAGTCTTCTAGTATCATTAGGAAGTTGAGCAGCGAAATGTTCCAATGGTCCGAAGAAGAAATTAAGCCTCCCTATGGTTTTTATTCTTGCTTATTAAATTTTCATTGTCATCTACATTTAACAGTGAATAAATAGGGTTATTTGTAAATCACTAATGACCTCACAGAACTATTTATTATGTAATTTAGGTACTAATATCATAATAACAACTTCTTCTACCATCACAGAAAAGGTAACCCCATACATTTCATCATCATCCATCATTTCAGCCGAAAGACGTCCATTGCTGGACATAGGCCTCCCCAAGGGTGGGGGGGGGGGTTATGTAAGCAGAACTCGAAGAAAGTAGGTATGAATCTGAAGGGTTTTTTTAACACGTAGAAATAAAATTTTACAGGGCGCGATTCTTTCTACCTTCTCTAATTTTGACAACATTTCAAAACTGACACGACCTTAAAACAAAATACCATTTCTTTATTTTCGTATCCCGAGTCCAAATATATATTTTTTATATTTTTTTATTTCTTCATTTCTGAGAAAATTAAGTAAAATGAAAAAGCATGTGATGACGTCACATATACGGTTGAATGAGGTACCTAGTTTACCTTTGCATAAGCATTTCAATGGTTTATATGAAAACATTAACGTCAAAAAAGACACGTCAATATCACATATATGAAGCCTAATAATAATGATGATAGTTATTTGACGGGTCACAGTAAACCAAAGGATAAAACGCTATTCTACCGTAAGTATGACGTTTCATTTTTTTTTCATTTGGCGCTTACGTCTTTTTACAATACACCTAATTTCAAAGTTAAAATTATGAATGAAAAACACATTATTTTGAAAAGCGGAAAAATACGGGTGCCCTAGATTTGTATTTACTTTTATATAACGTAATAATACAAGTAAGTCAAAAATATGAAATGTTATCTATTATTATTAATTTATTTATTTCAGATAATAATTATCATAAAATACACAAAATCATTAACATACAGGCTGTCCAGTAAATAGCACGACATACTGCAGGGGGTGATAGCTTGGGTCAATACCTGCCAAAACAACACAATATATGTTCAGCAAATTCTTACGGATTTTTGTTCACCACTGAAGGTTAAAGTAAAACGACAAGAAAATTGTTCTGTGAAAATTTGAACAAAAAATGGTATTTCTTGAAAACACTTTTGTTTTTGATAGAAAAAAATATGATATTTCGGAAAATTTTGTAAAACTGTAAATCCGTAAGATTTTGCTGAACATATACTTATTGCGTTGTTTTGGCAGGTATTGACCCAAGCTATCACCCCCTGCAGTATATCGTGCTATTTACTGGACACCCTGTATAATTGAAATAATATTACAATTGACATTCATTCATTCATTGAAATAATATTGTACAAAATAAAATTATCAATAAAATCATACACAATAAAATTATCAATAAAATCATACACAATAAAATCAAAATTGTGTTGTAAGTTGGTTGGATAAATCATCATCAAAATTGTCTAATCTCATTTAGGTCACGGTTTTAGACCACCACAACGTCAAATTTTTCCGTCGGATATTAAAGAAATTAGCTAAGTATTCCATATAAAAGTTTTTGCTTAAATAACCGACGTGTCGTGTGAGTTTATTACTGTTCTACAAATAACCCTACCTATATATTCGCTCTGTAACCGTTTCCTTACAAGAAGCTTATATACCTACCATACTAGACTTTATATCCGTATGAGAAGTTTAGATATAAATACATCATGTAGGTTTTGAAACTGTAAAACTGTTACATTTATTACATGTATTTAGATGAGATCATTATTACGTTTAGCTCGCATGTAAGTACTTACTTTACTCACGGGAACAAATGTTGGAAATACAGGATGACTTTAGATTCACTGCACTTTTTATAGAGGTTGAATTTTTTTGTGGCTTTGTCGCAAAACGTCTCTTTCGCAAAATGTCTACTGTTCGCGAAATGTCTCTTTCTCATAATGTCGCTTTCGCAGAATGTCACTTTTGCTCTTTCTCAAAAGCTCGATTTATCACAATGCCTTTTTCGCAGAATGTCTCAATCGCATAATGTCGCGTTAGTACCTAACTTAGAATAAAATTTAGCCAGGTTTAAAAAAAGGTTGCTTTTTCCGATTTCTTATTAGTATTAATGAATTAATTGAAACACTTGTAAACATTTAATAAGAAATTGGTAAAAACAGCCTTTTTTTAAACCTGACTAAATTTTATTCTAAGTTATTAACGCGACATTATGCAAAAGAGGCATTGTGAGAAAACGACCTTTTAAGAAAGAGTCATTCTGCGAAAGCTTTTGTGAATGCGAACATCTTGTTCCTATTCATGTGGTCTTTCACTCTGTCCAGTCTATCCATACATTTCGACTGTGTTTACAAAATTGGATCCACACAGTAAGTACAACGGGTCTGCAACTCCACGACCCAGCGCATGTTTTGCGCGGGTGGGAAGTATATTATTCGATCCACCCCAGCTGCTCAAGAAAAGCCTTGACGCCTTTATGTTACTGGGATGTCCTGAAAGGTACCTGGGTACCTAGGTTACCGAATTACTTTACCGTGTATGAAGCGACCGCAGCCTAGTTCAGAAGCACATGGGCTGCAGTCTCGTCTCGCTCCACGCAGGCTCTGCTCAGTGGGCTATCTGTAACTTCTATAACAATTTTTTTTCCAATAACAAAAGTTGTTTATATTTACGGGTACTTTTCACCCCTTGAAAGACCAGTAGCAAATTAAAAGTCAACCTGTATAATCCTCTGCTTCCGATGTTTAAAGAATTAGTCTAAACACATCTCAAAATGAATATAATTCTGATTGAGTTATGCAATGAAGGGTGATTTTACCAAACTTATAGTTACTCGAAAATAGCTATCTTAGAATAATCGACTCTAATTCATCATTATGTATTATGTAGAAATAGGTACTATGTACAAGACTGTAGAGAAAAAATAATACTGCATGGAAAGGAACTTCGATATTAATGTTTAATTAAAAAACCTTTTTAATACAGCGGACCTTTTACCACAAGCAACAGTACAAGTGGAAATACAACCTAAAGGGAAAAAAGGCAAGAAGAAGAAGAAGGATGAAGAACTGATTCCTGACTTTGAGAAGGTGATACTAGTAGAAAAATCGTTTTAAAGTAGTAATAGCGGTCATTAACCTACCTACATTTTTTAGAAGTCTTCATTTCAAAAACGGAGTCTAACATCGCTAACATCTTTAAATGATTCCCACACATTTTAGTCCATCGCCGAACCGGATTGGTAAAAATCTGTGAATTTTCGAAAAATCGATGTAATAGCGTGCTTTTAGGCAAATAATTACTGGCATGTGTATTTGTGGCTTAATTTGCACAAAGTGAACAAGTAGCTTGCAAGCCCTTGTGACATAAATATAAGGCTGTAATGACACATTGGCACTATTACTGGCATGTGTATTTGTGACTAATCTTGCATAAAAGTGAACAAGTAGCTTGCAAGAATTTGTGCCATAAATATGAGGCTGTTATGTCACATTGGCATGCAAGCTACTTGCATTATTTTATGCAATTACTGGCATGTGTATTTGTTTCTAAACCTGCACAAAAGTAAAAAGTAGCTTGTAAGCCTTTATGACATAAATGTGAGGTCGTAATGGTAGTTAGTAATGACACTTGGAATACGTATTTGTAAAAAGCTAAAAAAAACTTTTTGACCTTCAATATTTCCAGAAACAATGGATTCCCAGGTATGTCCTAGAAGAAGAAAATGATCCTAGCAATTAGTACAATATGTGGTTTAAATTTCGGTCACTAATTATCAGTCACGCTGTATTAAAGAAAAGTAGTACACTCCTGCTTCGTTGGTATCACTCTTGACAGAGTGGATGTGGTCGTCACTTTAGGTGTTGGTGGCACGCTTTACGACACGTCGCCATTCCTCCCTTACAGCTGAATAGAGTATTTTACTCTAAATGAGAAAAAATCTACAAATATATTATTGAGATGGTTTAGGCAAAAAACAGTCGGAAATTAGTTTTAGTTCATTAAATAACAAAATCATTTTAATTCAATTCAAAGTTTTCGGTTTTTTTAATCTGTTTTATAACACTATAAAATAGGACCCGCTATGTTATTACGCCATACGGCTGTGTAAACAACAAATTGACAACTGTCAGTCAACCGATTGGCGTATATAGGCTTTGTACTTTTTATTATTTTCGTAACCAACGTATTTTTGTAATTATTACACCTATCACAAAAAAATATTTTAATTATTTTTAAATTATATTCAATTATCATATATATAATAGCAGCGCATTTGTGACACAGCGAACTGACGTCATTTCCGCAGAGCAATATATGGCGTCCACTACAATGCGTTTTCGTCAAAATACGCGCAAAATTTGAAAATTTAAAATTTTGCTCCATATTAATTGCACCGACTAAATAAAAAAATTGGTTTTTGTTTGGTGGCATATTAGCATTACAGAATTTCATTAGGACACTTTTCAAAAATGGGTGTAATACCCTATTCCTCGTGCATTAATGCAAGGTGCCATCAACTGCAGCCTTGACCAGATCAGAAATTCAATAGGACACTTTTCAAAAATGGGTGTAATACCCTATTCCTCGTGCATTCATGCAAGGTGCCATCAACTGCAGCCTTGACCAGATCAGTTCATCTTAAAGGCTATCTACCTCAAAGCCTGGTACCCTCGACTTTCCCCTGAACTGCAAGACGTTCGATGGACACATCTCCCCGACGATATACATCATCATCTGCCTAGCCTTTTTCTAATTATGTTGGGATCGTCTTCCAGTCAAACTGGGTGTAGCTGAATACCAGTTTTACATGGAGCGACTGCCTATCGTCCGCCAAATAGTATATTTTATTCGCACTTACGACACTATAATTTGACTGTAATTAGTTTACTCATTTATATATTACACACACTTATACAAGTATGAATAAATCAAGTAATCAAAACACACAATTAATACTTCAACGAGCAAGAACGTTCTCCAATACAAAACTATATGGTAGAATAATAATATAACATAATTGTAATTGTGTACCTACATCGACAGAACTTTGCACAAAACTTTGCCACAACACCCGTCAAGATCAATTTATCTTATCTGCCCGACGTCCGTATGTCACTACAGGGATTCAGCAGAATATCAGCGTCAGGTACATTTGCCTGACACATGCTGAGCTGAACTCCCCTTTGGTGCAACCTTGAGACGCACACCGCACTCTGTTTAACCCTTATTTGATTTGTATTGTTTTGTTTTTTTTTTTGTGTTGTGATATGTCTTTTGGGTGCACTAAATAAATGATTTATCTATCTATCTTATCTATCTATCTATCGGACCTCCACAACCCACATTGGGTAACACGATACCCCTTGGTAAGACTGGTTGTCAAACTATCTGGCTTCTGACTACCCTTGACGACTGCCAAACATCTACAAACAACAGCCGAGACCAACGGCTTTACGTGCTTTCCTTGGCACGGAGGGAACTCGGTATGAAATGGATGGTCACCCATCCACAGACGGACCGAGGCAAGCGTAGCTTAACCTTTAACCGATGGATCTGTACGGCTTTTACTAAGCCACAAACTCCTCCCCGACGACATACGCGGCCGAAAAAAGTATGAGGATGCGTGATTGTACAGACGCCAGCACATCACGCCATACCTGTCAAATTTTCCCAATTAAATATGAACCTTATGCTTTTATAATAAAGTTGAAAATCTATCAAAGAAATTTGACAGATTGTAGTAGCTTGATGTGCTGGTCTCTGTACAACAGCGGACAGACATTGTTTAAAAATAGTACACAGTCATGTTTTAGGCGTCAATTCCTGCACGTCTCCCTTTCTGTCCTGGCCTCCCTGCTTAACTCTGTAGCAGTAGAATGTCACCCGGGTTGGATCTAGTATCTGGAAACAGGGGTTGGGGGGTAAAGAGTGTTGAAGTTGGTAAGGGCCCAACACTTTTTTTTATGAATAACCGGGTTGGATCTAGAACACGGAAACACGAGTTGGGGGATAAAAAGTGATGAAGTTGATAGGGGTTGGGTCCCGGATTATAACACGACCACTCTCTTTTAATGGAACTGCATAAAAATTCATAAAATAAGTAACTAACCTCAAATCACATCATGCCATGTAAAAAGCGAAAACGGTACGTTAAAATGGGTGATTGACAACCAAATCTGTCAAAATATATTGTTTGTGGTGTAAAATATCGTGCAAAATTCATAAAACGGAATGTAAAAAATCGACAAACTTATTGGACAGAAATAATTAGGTTATAGGTCGATATCAGGGGCACCCCGAGGTTCAGTTGGTTAGGTTTCTTTAAACCCTGCAGACATAAATAGGACCCCGCGCAGCGAGCCTCCGTTGACCTGATGGTGACCGTCTTTGTACCAATTTTTACGCAACTTTAGTGTTTTGCGGTTAGGTTACAAAAAATCGTTTCCGTTTCATGGGAGTGGTCGAGAGGTAACACCATATCCCAATTCCTGTTCCCAGATACTAGATTTTAACCTGTTACCCTAATGCACCACACGTTGGCTCCAACGTTAGCCCCAACATAACCCAACCACGAACTTGAAAATCGATCCAACCTAACCAAAATTTCTGTTTTATTTTTGTCTTCATTCCCCCTGCCCGGTCTACGAGCCATAAATATGCTGTTTTATTACTTTTTACAATGACAATAATGCGAAAAAGTGCAATAAAACGTACCCTTTTACAGTTGTTGGCATTTTAATCCAGTTTGATGGCTGCGACGCACGACTTTTTCGTGTTCTCGAAAATAACAATCCCGGTTCTAGTCGGTTCAATATCGTTCTTGATAAAGTTGTTCTAAGAGGGTATCCAATAAATCTTGAAGTTAATAAAATAAGTTATTAAAATCGTTGAAAGGATAAAAGTAATAAATAGGTGTAGTGATAAAATATTTTCTTGAAAGACGTGAAGTGTTGCTGTAAATCATGTTTGAGTTAATGAGAAATAATATGAATGAAGCGCTTGTAAGTTTTTAAATAAAATCATTATTTGTTTTTGTATAAAAGTTTACAATTCTTCTGCAATAAAATTAAAGAAGACGATGTAATTTTGTCAAAAAGAAACCACACACTGGTGCACATTCTATTGTGCAATTGCCAATTTTAAGCTATATATTATTATTATAAAGAAATATAAATATTTTGTTATATTAAACTTACACTGGTTTTTCAAGCATCAAATAACTTTTATTCAGAGAATAAATACAGCGGTTTGACATTTTTCAACCGACTTCAAAAAAGAAGGTGGTTCTCAATTCAACACGTATAGATATACAGGGTGTTTGGTAGATCGATGCAAAGCCGTAAAGCGGAGCCAGTATAGACTATTTACAACCATTTGAACCGAACTTGTTTTAGCCGAAGTGTGTGCATTTTTTTTAGCAAAATTTTAATGGTTTTTGATGACAAAACCCAAAATATGGCAGTTAGTTGCAAATAATGGCCAATTTCAAGGATAAGATTTATTTTTCGAAAGAAAGAACAATAACCAGACATGTTTTAAAAAATGATTGAACAAAAAAAGCATCATCCGTGATTTTTTTTCATGCCGTCTAAAAACAGATTTCTGAAATCTTTAAAATGTCTTTGACTTTAAATGTCTGTAAAAAAATTGTCTTATTACACAAGTCCCCTAATTATGTTTTATTAGATTGTTTACGCATTATGTTAACCAAAAAAATAAAAAATAAATGACTTATCCTTCAAATTGGCCATTATTTGCAACTAACTGCAATATTTTGGGTTTTGTCATCAAAAATCATTTAAATTTTGCTAAAAAAAAATTTGTCACACTTCGGCTAAGACAAGTTCGGTTCAAATGGTTGTAAATTGTCTTTACTAGCTGCGCTTTACGGGTTTGCATCGATCTACCAAACATCCTGTACATTTTTTTTTTTTGTTTGACCACGCTTAATTTTTTCAATTTAGTTTGATTTCAATGATTCTTTTTTGAATGGATAGTGTATACCTCAATGTTGGTCCCATATAAAGTGCAAGAACATATTCCTCCCCTAACGGTAGAAAATTAATTAATGACTGAATATTATGGTGTCACCGTTTCGTAATTAATTTGTATGATAGGCACTAAAAAGCGAAAAAATCTTTTTTACAAAAGAAGACAACCGCCTTCAAAAAGTAAAAAATAACTTTCAATTCGCAAGTCGGTGGCAATTAAAAACAACAAACAGACCAAAGCCGCCTTGCGATTAAAAGTTTTGTTTTTACTTTTTGAAAGACGGAACTTGTCTTTTTTGTAAAAAAAGTTTTATTTTTTATATACGAAACCAATCAATCAGTCATGAAGTTAAATAAAACACAATTTCATAAGTTTAGTCTCCTCTTTTGACTTTCAATATTGTCTTAGCCAAAAGCTTGGAAAAAGATGCCGAAGAAGGAGAAAGAATTGTGGATGGCGCAGAGAATTGAAGAATGGAGAGCTGAAGTGGAAGCTGAAAAGTTGGTTTCAATCCTATCCTAATGTCCTATCCTATCCTAGTTGAAGCACACGACACTGGAAAGCTTTGGTCGCATCTTGATATTATGAAAGTGTAGTAGGTGCACATGTAATGGTAGAAACACATACTTGGACAGAGGACAGCAAATCAAGCTACAACAATCTGTCCAATTTCTTTGATAGATTTTTAACTTTATATCAAAAGTATAAGGTTCGTATTTAGTTGGGAAAAGAATCATGACAGGATTTGTACAAAAAAAAAAATCAGATGTTTAGAGAAATTTAAATTCTAATTCTTATATTCTTGGGTACCTAAAGAGTATCTTTAGGCATTTAAAATATTTTTTCGTTTTATGGGAAATAATATCACAAATAATGATATTTTTTTTCCACACACTTGTCACATCACTTGTCTGCCAATTTTATAGATCCGTTAACGTCGCTTGTCAATTTCTTTTTTATTATAAACACAAAATGGGCATCGAGATGAAACGAAAAAGTTTATTTTCATACGTATGAAAATAACACTTTTTCGTTTACGCTAATAATTATGCGGGGTTTGAAAATATGCTAAGTATACCAATCTACTCCTGGTAATGTATTTTTCACATTGGAAAATATTTGAAACACTCTAATTATTTTTTTTTTTTCATACAAATGAATGTATGGATCTCGCCATGATTCGTTGTCAGTTTGGTATGGCTTGACATGCTGGCGTCTGTACCTTTGAAGACCACCACAGCCTAAGTCAAGCGTATTTATTAAGAAGGATTTTGCAAGAAAGATGAACAAGTTTCTTACTCGGTCATCTTCTCCGAAAAATGCTTCAGAAAAGAAGAAACACTCTTGGACACAGTTTTTAGAATCCTGTTGCTACTGGCCCAGGTTTTAGCTGCCAGAGACGTTATTTCCGTTCACACGATTGCATGGAAGCCGTCCGTAAGATTCTGTGTAAACATTTCTGAAGCCCTACAGAACATGGGCAGTCTCAAGAGGATTCTAAAAATAAAAGAAGAAACACCATTATTGAGTTGTGGATCCCATTAGTCAATTAAAATCTTTTTATGAACAGTGTCAAAACACGTTTTATTCATTTATTTGACCACTCAGTTCATCATCCGTTCATCATCATTATCAGCCGAAAGACGTCCACTGCTATACATAGACCTCCCCCATAGAACGCCACAACGATCGGCAACCTGCCGCTTGCATCCACCGGCTATCCGCAACTTTGACCATGCCGGTCCATCTGGTGGGTGGCCTTTTTCTTTTTTATCGTGGGGAAAACTATCCCCCGTCCGGGGAAGACGGGGGGGGGGTGCCGGACTCGTACCGGCTAAAACCACCACGGTGTTCCTTGTCTAACCTATGGGCGGGGGTACGGGATTCGCTCGCACATGCTCCACGCCCCCGCCAGGCTATGACCCGCTAAAGATGTAGGCGAGTCCCGTCGACCTCGGCGGTCTAATCCCGCCGAATCCTCTAGTGTGGCGCGCGCGGAACACGGCGCGCGGCCTACACGGCCCTGCATCTGGTCGGGTGGTGGACTGCCCCTAAGTCGACCACCCGCAGGCCGGCAACTCATGGGGGCCGGAGGTCATTAAACGCCCTCCGGCGCCCGGTGCGTCTTCTCCTGGAGGGAAGCGAGGTAGTTGCTTCCCTCACCCTCTCGCGTACATGACTTGCTCGCAAAAAGAGGCGACAGCCTCCAAAGCACTCTCGCTCTGGACCATCGAAAGAACGATGTCGAACAAGAGGTCACCTACTGCTGCGGAGAATTCACGGTGCTGCTCTGCCCAAGCTGGGCACTCTGCCAGCGTATGCTGCGCCGTGACCTCCAGGCAATCTCCGCAGTGGTGACAACCGGCCGATTGTTCGCGGCCTATGTGACACAGATACTTCCCGAAACAGCCATGTCCGGTCAGTATCTGCATCAGCCGGAACGTGAGGGCGCCGTGTCAGCGCCCTAACCAATCCTCCATGACGGGTCTTACCGTCGAAATTACAGCGTGCCCTGATCTGGTGGGTGGCCAACCAACGCTGCGTTTTCCGGTTCGTGGTCGCCATTCGAAAATCTTTCTTCCTCATTGGTCATCGGTTCTTCGAGCCTGTGTGGCCTGCCCATTGCCACTTCAACTTGCATATTCTGAGATTCATGTCGGTGACTTTAGTTCTTCGGCGAATTTCCTCGGAGGACTAACCGTTTATTGATTTTAAATCAATCCCCCCATTCCCATTCCATCATCGGAAGAGCAGAAATACGGCGAAACGTCACCGGTATATGGTTGCAGTTCCACGGTCTCGAACCAAGCACTTTGATTCCACATCTGCCAGACTGGAATTCACTGCCCGCTTCTCTGTTCCCTGATAAGTATAATCTAGGTATTTTCAAAGCACGAGTGAACCGGTTCATCCGTGGCAAGCGTGCTCCACCTTAGGCCACATCATCACTTGTGGGTGGTCGACTTAGGGGCAGTCCACCACCCGACCAATGCAGGCCCGTGTAGGCGGCGCGCCGTGTTCCGTGCGCGCCACACTAGAGGATTCGGCGGCGTTCAGACCGCCGAGGTCGACGGGATCCGCCATGTAGGCGGATCATAGCCTGGCGGGGGTGCGGTGCATGCGCGAGCGAATCACGTACCCCCGCCCATAGGTCAGTCGAGGAACACCGTGGTGGTTTTAGCCGGTAGGAGTCCGGCACACCCTCCCGTCTTCCCAAGACGGGAGACAGTCCATGAGGATTTCCCCACGTTAAAAAAAAAAGGCCACATCATCACTTAAAATTAATTTATCGTAAAAAGTTTCTACAGATGCCACCACTCAAGTAAAACCAAACTGTCAATTTTCCCAATTGATTATTAACCTTATTATTTTGTAATAAAGTTGAAAATATATCAAATAAATTTGACAGATTGTTTTAGCTCGATGTGTTGGCCTCGGTACATAGTTGTTTATGCATTTATTCTTCTATCTCCAGACAAGCAATGCTTGCGGGTGCCAAGGAAAAACGTGCCCGATTAGCACGCGAGAGACTTTCACTTGCAACAAAAGAGATGGAAGAACAAGAAACAAGGAGAGATTTACTCCAAAAGACTGTAAACCTATTTGGAAGTAAGTATACTATTATCCATATATAAAAATTTCCAACGTGTTGCTGTGAATTAGGCGTGTGGTGCCGGCCACGAAAGGAAACACCCCATTTCTACCCGTGGCTGTGGGTTTCGTAGAAGGCGAAAGAGGGATATTGACCAGAGGACAGGCAGCAGCGTCCTTCTGAGTACCATATCACCTACTGCGATCGCCAACATGCATCGGTCAAGCATGGTGATTATGTCTGAACCCCGCCCCATGATGATAATGATGACCGTCTGTCGGCTTCTACTACACCCAGTGGGTAGAAATGGGGTGGCGCTATTCGCGACCGGCACCACACGGCTTAAGGCTTACGGCCCTTCTGATATGGTTACCAGAAAGAGACCCATACCTTCGGGTTTCATGTTCTTTCCAGTTTTTATTACAAGCTTCTTGGGTACACACCAATAAATGCAAAAACTTCAAGTCGAACTAACTTGACAGCACATACCTCCTTCTCTGTCTTGATCTACCTGTGAGGAAGAGATAGCAGGCTTACCTTTTGCCTTAAGATGAGTTTAGTACAATGTTTTATTGGTTATACCTATTTATATTTTCAGAATACGAGAAGCAAAAGATGCAATATGTACAAAAAAAGCAAGATCTTGCTGAGGTATGTACTCGACGTCTATCGAGTGTAAAGATAAATTTAAAAAGCCTCTTACACAACATAACTTCATCATCATCGTTATGTCAACCTTTAGACGCCCACTGGGCATAGGTCTCCCCCCGCGGCAGAGTTCCCCATGATCGCCATGCTTGGCCGATGCATGTTGGCGATCGCAGTTGGTGTAATGGTACACCGTAACCTAGAAACCTGGAAACTCGATCAGACCTGTAGTAGATGCTTCATCATTACAGCCGAAAGCCGTCCACAGCTGGACATAGGCCTCCCCCAAAAGGCGATCGCAGTATGGTTGTTACAAAGGCACAGAGAACGCTGCTGCCCATTCTCTGGTGAGTCCCTTAGTCGCCTCTTACGACACCCACGGGTAGATATGGCATGATGCTATTCTTTACGTCCGACACCATACGGATGATAGTAGATGCTTATGTTCATTAAACAACATTTTTTTTTCTTTTTAAAAAAAATAAACGTTGTCCCACACTAGGAATTTCTCCTGTGTCGTGAGTGCGTTTACAAACATATAAACTCACAACACAAACAGCCAGACCCGGAAAAACTGTCTGTAGGCCATACAAATATTTGTTCTGCGCGGGAATCGAACCCGCAACACCACTGCGCCAACCGTGTCGTCAACTACTACTAGAAAATAGCTGATAATCTTCTAAAGACTGAACAGATCTTGAATCATAACTAGGAACACCCGATCAAGTCACATTTCAAACTATAAATTGATAAATCAAAACCCGTCCAGCCTTTTGGGAGCAATGCTACAGACAGACACACAGATATAGATGTCGGCGTACGGAATAAACTTGAACCCCCAATAAAGAACATTGGCACCGAATCCCTTATTCACCAACTAGACTAAAATTAGACAATTGGCATCTCTTATTGCCAGGCAGCTGAAGAAAAAGACGGCGACAGATAAGAACTACGTTAGAGATGTCAAATTAGTTTTTTCTTGAACTTCGCCGTGTTTTTAATCAATACGTTCTGAAATGACTGTAACTATAATTGTGTGAACATTTTAGATTAACTTAAATTTATAGCTCTTAATAATAATTAAAGCTTTATTATACCTATATCCTCACACTTCATACAACAGATTTGTTATAATAATAAAATTACAAATAGCTGATAAAAAGATATTAAAATTAGCAAAATGCAAAAGATATATAGTTGAGAACCACATAAAAAGATACAATGAATAAATTACATTAAAGTCGAAATTCCAATATAAATTGCTAAGTGGCCATGAAATATATACTACTCAAAACAAAATAAGGGCCACAAGGTATTTTGTCTGTACCATGAAAATAATAAAACCAATATATATTTTTTGTCTCCATAACGAAAACTAATGTTGTTTTTACCATGTAGACCAATAAATTTATTCAAATAATAATGATTAAAAAGTTTATTTGCTTTTGAAAGAAAAAACACATTTTAGGTTAAAAATAAAAACAACGTAAAGTTACTGAAAACAAAAGAAAATACCCCATGCTCATCTTTTAGTAACGGGTATGCCCCCCGTCGTTTAGCTACGCACTCCTGAAGCCTGGAGTGCATGCTCTCAATCAAATGCCTGACATTTTCCATTGGAATCTCTTCCCAGGTCCTTTTCACAGCGTTGATGAGTTGCTGTTGGTTGTGGATTTCCTGATCACCGTCTCTAACTCTTCGTTTCAACTGATCACACATGTGCTCTATTGGATTTAAGTCCGGACTGTTCGCCGGCCACGGCAAGACTTGAATTTGAGAGTCTTCCAGTACAAACCGAGTCGCTTGAGCCGTGTGTGCACGAGCATTGTCTTGCATCAAGATGAATCCAGGACCCGCTCGCTGTGCAAATGGGATCACATGTGGTCTGACAACTTCCTCAATATACCGCTGAGCAGTAACAGTACCCTCATTTAAAATAGCGAGCTCAGTTTTGCCGTGTAAGCTTATCTCGCCCCAAATTATTACATTTGGACCACCAAAACGATCGACTTCATGGATGCAGGCTTCTGAAAATCTCTCGCCGCGTCTTCTCCATACTTTAATACGCCGATCGTCGTTAAAAAATTTAACTTTGCATTCGTCTGTGAAGAGCACCATGCCCCATTGGTTTATGTCCCAGTCCAAATGTTGACGGGAAAATCTTAAACGATTTGCACGATTATTTCTGGTTAATGGAACACGGACAACTCGCCTTCTTGATGCCTGCTGGTCTTCATGCATTCGATTACGAATAGTTTGGTCACTGACACGAGTACCCGTTGTCAGCCGTAAACGATTTTGCAGCTTGCGGGCCGTCGTTGTGCTATCTCGGCGCGCACTTAATCGAATGTAACGATCCTCTTGAGCTGTTGTAATGTCTTCTAACACTGCCGGTCTCTTGGAAACGATTCCGTAGATTTTGAATAGCTCTTCGAGAAAATCCCAATTGCAAACCCACAGATCGCTGCGAATGACCTTCTTCAATCATCGTAACGGCTCTGGTTGCTGTCAGCGAGTCCATATGACGCCTGCGTGCTTGTGGCATATTGCAAAAGATGTTTCTGACTCGAGATATCAATGAACTCTGATAATTTCTAATAAACCAAGAAGCTAAGGAAAGCAAAACATCAAAGAAAATGGAATCAAAATTTTCAAAAAGGATTTTAAATCAAATTTTATTTAAAATTGTTGCCAGCATTAGATGAATACTACAATATTAAAAAGTTTAGGTATCAAAGAGTTTGTATACTCAATATTTTACTACTTTCAATATGTAAATGTTTAATAAATTACACCAAAATGAAAAAATACCTTGTAGCCCTTATTTTGTTTTGAGTAGTATAAAATAAAAACAAAATTCATTTGACATTGACAGCTCTTATTAATATCTATCTCTTTCTTGTTTTATTTGAGAGAAAGAGATATCAAATAATTTTAGCTTGTGCACAACAGATATGGCACCATTAGCTACTTTTTAAACCGCGAGTTCCTCTGCTTCCACAATACCAACATATACGCGGTCGAAGACCCAGGCAAAAAGGCGGTTGACACGGTTGGCGCAGTAGTTGAACGATTGACTGCTGCGCTGCGTGTCGCGGGTTCGGTTTCCGCACGGGATAAATATTTATATTAGCTACTGATAGTTGTTCCGGGTCTGGCGGTTTGTGTACGTGAGTTTATATGTTTGTAAACGCACCCACGACACAGGAGAAATATCTAGTGTGCAGGGCCACGATTTTTAAATCCATACTCCATACTATTATCCATACTAATATTATAAATACGAAAGTAACGATGTCTGTTACACTTTAACGATGAAACAGGTGAACCGATTTTGATTAAATTTAGTATGAAGATAGCTTGAATCCTGAAAAAGGACATAAGCTACTTTTTAATCCGCGACTTTGTCTGTATCCTCGATAAATGACTTTCACGCGGACAAAGTCACGGGCAAAAGCTAGTAAAAATAAATAAAATAGTGCATTAAAAAAAATTGTTCATTCCGGCAGTGGGAGTATTATCTTCGCTGTGATGGCCTCCCGGATCCTCGCATCGTGACTGAACTGAACACATACCTTCACGTATGGCAGGAGAATAAAGTTGTAGACGATAATGAACTTGACAAGAAATTCATTCAAGTTCTACCGGTAAGTCATTTTTAATGTCTTTATATTCAGGGATTTTCTGTGTGTTTTCTTTCCTGCCCCCCTGGGCTGTCAGGAAAGAAAACACACAGAAAATGATAAGATATAATTTTTGTAGTCACCGTTTGAATTACTCAACTTAAAACCTCTGTAAAGGTTCTTTCTATCTTCTGACATAGCAAAAAAATGGGATTTGTCTAATTTTGTCATCTTTTCTGAGAGCCTGCGGCATACGCAAAAATGAGTTTTGTGTGTTAAGAAAATGCAGGGATGGGACCTTTGGGAGCGGTGAATGCTCATGCGAATCCCGCACCCCCGGCCATAGGCAGAAATGGACCACCGCGTTGGTTTTAGCCGGTAAGAGTCCGGCATGCCCCTCCATCACCCCTACGATGGGGGAAGTCCATGAGGATTTCCAACATGCACCAAAAAAAGGGGTGCACCTCCCTGAAAATTTTCTGGCGGCTCCCATGCATAAAGTCGATTGAGTTGGCCTTGGCACATAAATGAAGTCACAGCAGCATATTGGCATACAAAATCTATGGGGCGTTTGAAAAGCTCATTAAAAATATGCCAATTGATGGTGTTGGTGTCTATATACTCGTATTGGAAAAAGGCTAGGCAAGGATGAAAATAAAATGTTCAATTTTTTCCTTACAGCTCCTGGAGTTATTGGAAATAATCTGCGCAAATAGTAGACATTACACAAAAAGGCAAGCGGAGAATTATAACGAGGTAATCTTCTCTTCTTCCAGATCTTTTGTCCAGACTAGGATAGCACCCACCCATTTGATCCCGAGGCTGTCGTAGAAGGCGACTAAGGGAAAATCTGGAAGTCGGGCAGCAGCGGCTTTTGTGCGGCGAGGTAGGATTATGCATCCCCAACCTTAGGGGCGGCCTTTGTCCAACAGTGCACGTCTTCCGGCTGATGATGAATCCAAGACTAATGCGAAAGAGTATTATTAGGTTTTTCCATTAGGAATTTTCTCAGTAGCAGTCGCGGAATTCGGAAGTCGGCGGTGTGACACCCCCGTGCCTAAAAACACGTGAGTACGTACGTATCTCCTTAGATGATCGGACAAAAACCGACTCGAAATGGAAGGGGCCGCATCGTGCTTTGTATCAGATCGGTGTATCAAGACTGCGTATCATGATCGCGTATCTGCACCCGTCCAGATAGGCGATCAGAGGCGTTGGGGCGATACTGATATGGTGATTGGATCGGGCAAATGATCATAATTATGTGGACCCGCCTTTAGGCTTGCTTGCCATCTAATGACAAGTCCATGCCATGGAGAGAACTATGCTCGGAGTTTCTTTGCTCAATAGGATCCGGAACGAGGAACTTCGCTGAACAACTAAGGTCACCGACATAGCTCTCAGAATATGCAAGTTGAAATGGCAATGGGCAGGCCAAATTGCTCGAAGAACCGAAAATCGATAGAGAAGAAAGGTTCTCGAATGGCGACCACGAACTGGAAGACGCAGCATTGGTAACTGGTAAGCCTTCCACCATATGGACCGACGACATCGTCAAGGTCGCGGGTAACAGGTGGATGCAAGCGGCAACATGCCGCTCGTTGTGTCGTTCTATGGGGAAGAACTTTGTTCAACAGTGGACGTCTTTCGGCTGATGATGATAAGTCCAACGGGAGATAAAAGTGTGATGTTCATTTGTTTGCAGGCCCGTTTAGCTCTCAGACAACAGTTAGCCACCGCTATAGATGCGGCTTCGTACACACTTCTTCGAAATCTGGAGGAGAATCTGGTGCTCGAATCCACCAGGCTAGCGACGTACCAAAGAGAGTTTAAAGGTCTAAGGCTGAATATTTGGGTTGCAATTAAATGGCCTACCAAGAAACCACCACCAGTTGAACCTGAGAAGTAAGCAGCTTGATTTTTTTAGGGTTTTTAGGGAGTCTTAGTAATAAGGGTCCCGTTTTTACCCAAAGGGTAAAAACGGGACCCTTATTACTAAGACTGCACAATCCATCTGTCTGTCTGGCTGTCGGTCACCAGGCTCTATTTCAATTAATATTGTAACGTTTAACTGTTTTTTGGCCCTAATAAATAAATTAAATAAAATATGTACAGAGGCCAGTACATTAAGCTACAACTAACTGTCAAATGTCTTAGATAGATTTTCAACTTTATTACAAAATTGTAAGGTTCATATTCAATTGGGAAAAGAACAATGGCAGCCACCCATACATTGTTTTAGTTGAGATTAAATTCCTACGTCTTTAAATGAAAAATATCTTATTTAATTCAGCATCACCTTCTGAATTAGTTTGTACAAGATTTTTTGTTCAAGAAGGCCGAGAATAATAGATATTCAGTCATGAACTTTTGTAGGTTATGTCTATGGTAACTTTTATATTCCAAATTGAGGAAGTAAAAAGGCAATATCGCATTAGTTTTTTCTTTACTTAGTTAATTCAGAATGAAATGTCTTGTAAAAATATTGTTTAAGGTTGGTAATCCCAGTGGTTATAAATACTCTTTGGCCTTACCTTATGTATACAATAGGTATCTACTACATGTATACATCGATCATATCGTTTTTACTCTGTGCACAGATCTGTTTATGACTCTGTGTCAATTACCAAGCAATTATTTTTAGATTTGGGTTACTAGTCTTTTTGCTAGTCATTAATCGAAACTAATTGATTTATTTTTATACCACAGTATTTTTACATACCTGCAAGAAAACTACACTTGGAAATAAACTGTATTCATTTACTTACTCCGTTTAATTGTAATAACAAACTAAAACTGATTACAATACTTTAAATGCTTTAAGTACTTACTGTCACTTGGCAGAATAAATGTAAAATGGCAACACTAAATTTTAATGAAAAGTCAAATAAGTTTTCATTTAACATATTTTTTTTATCCGGCCCTAACTGGTTAATGTGATACTTTGAAAAATCGTAGAAAAATAATGTAATTTCTTTCGTATGTAAGTCACTTTTAGACGCTCAAATTTAAGTCAACTACGTTTTCGCCATTGTTCTTTGACGTTTTGGTATGGCTTGATGTGAGTCTGTACATTCTAAAGTCTACCTTGGACATCACTGTTATCGGCGAAGGAAATGGTAACCCGTTTGCAACTCTTTAGGTATAGAATCCTAAAAACCAAGAACAAAATGACCTGTTTTACAAAAAAGACAACCGCCTTCAAAAATTAAAAATAACTTTAATTTCATAAGTAGGCAGCTTTGGTTCTGTTTGTTGTTTTGTATTGCCACCGAGTTCCGAAATTAAAGTTATTTTTTAGTTTCTGAAGGCGGTTGTCTTTTTTTGCAAAACAGTATTTTTTTTCTCTATTGAGTGCCTACATCTTACCATCCAAATTAATTAAGAAACGGTGACACCTGTTTTATATTATTCCGTGGGTGGGGATGACTTAATTTGTATGGTGTCATACAAATTAAGTCGTCCCTTAATTTTCCACCTAGAAGTGGAATATTCTCATATTTCGATTGATAAGGGACCAATTTTGAGGTACCATATACACTATCCATAAATTGAAAGAAAGAAACATTGAAATCGAATATCACTGTAAAAAGTTAAGCGTAGTCAAACATAAAAAATCGTACAAGTGCGAGTCGGACTCGCCCACCGAGGGTTCCGTACATATTTGTAGGTACATATCAATACTTTTATACTAATCCATACCTACTATCTATACTTTAATCTATTTAATGTTATAAATGCCATTTTTGCGACATAAACGGCCGTATCTTTTTTTCACGTTAACATAGAGGGTTGATTTTTTTACAGCGTCAAGGGATCGTAGATTTGAGTATATGGTTTTAATTTCAACTCGATACATCCACGCGTTCCCTAGATAAATGGTCTTGACAGACAGACAGATAGACAGACGGACAACAAAGTGATCCTATAAGGGTTCCGTTTTTCCTTTTGAGGTAGGTACGGAACCCTAAAAATAAATAAAAAATATTCGTGTCGATTTGAGAACCTCCTTTTTTTGAAGTCGGTTGAAAAGAAAGGTTTTGGTTCAACTAACCTATGCTCGCGACTTCGTTCGCGTGAATTTCAGTTATTATTTAAAAAAAAAACAGCAACCTCTTAGTAAAAGTCCCGTCAAAATGCGACGAGCTGTTTCCCAGACAAGCCGAATTCAGAACCTCCTCATTTTTGGAGTCGGTTAAAATAAGTTTGAAAACCTTCCATTATTTTCAGGGAGCCAGTGGAATTATCTTTCCCATCGATGAAAGTTTCAGTGAAATTACCAACAATAATAGATGGGTCGTGCGTCTGCGTGCGCGCAGCGAGATCTATGATCGATCTACTTAGCGAAAAATCAAGATCTTTCATCTTGTTGTTTGATATGCCAAAACGATATGAAGGTATGTATTTTAATTATTAAAATCTTGGGTAAAAATTTAGTATCGTTTGGCAGGAGGAGTGGGAATGGAAGGATGGGGGTGTTCCCACTCCCCTGGCTCCATACCCATAAAAAGGTAACGTACCTACCGTTTCTGAGAAAAACAAATTATTAACCTAACCTCAAAACACTTAAAAGCCTAAAATGCCTAGTCGGAACAATGATTAAAAAAAACTTTTTCACGAAAAAGACAACCGCCTTCAAAAACTAAAAAGTGAAAAACAACTTTAGCATAAAACACACAGGACTTTTAGTTTCGAAAGTCGGTGGCATCGTTCTGTTTATTGTTTTGTTGTTTTGTTTTGTTTATTGTTTTTTTGTTTTTTGTATTTGTATTTGTGTTTTGTATTTATTTTTACTACTAAAACGTAGATCTCAGGGATAACATAGTTTCCTATAATTTACATTTAACAGAATCAGAACAGCAGTTCTCGAGAGCCCAGGATGAACACAAACTAAACTTTAATTTATAGCATGTAAAGAAGATGATTTTATTCTTTGTTTCAGATTTCTTCTCGTTTAACGTCAAAGAGTTGCTGGAAAGTCAGAGATTGACTAAAGAACAGGAAACAGCAAGGAAAGAATTTTACAAGCACGTCCGTGAAAGAACCAAGGAACTGGAGGCTTTTATCAAGGCCAATGTGTGAGTGGCCTACTCCTTCCGGGCCAGTATGAAGTTTTTTCTGGTTTTCAACCGACTTCAAAAAACTTATTTTTTTGAAGTCATCTCAGAAGAGGTTCTCAATCCGACACGATTTTTTTTTAGAATGTTTGACCACGCATTACTTTTTTCAGTGTAGTCCGATTTTTAATTGATGTTTAAATGATAGTGGGGCCCCTACGAGTAGAAAATTAAGGGATGACTGAAATTTGTTGGTGTCACCGTTTCGTACTCGTAATTAATTTGTATGATAAGAAGTAGGCAATAAAAAGCGATAAAAATACTTTTTTACAAAAGGACAAGAGCCTTCAAAAAGTAAAAAGTAACTATAAATTCGCAAGTCGGTGGCAGTACAAGACTACAAACAAAATGAAAGCCGTTGACTTTCTTTCAGATACCTTAAAAATGATGCGGAGAAAGATGAACTGGATAACTTGACTATGGCAGAACCCCCTTTCATGCCTAGTCCGAGGGATCAAATTGCATTTGAGAATGGTAAGCGGTCAAAATAAAGAAGCGGTCAAGTGCGAGTCGGACTCGCCCATGAAGGGTTCCGTAGCAGCAAGTAACATAATATAAAAGTATATTTGAGTTGATTGAATGAAAGGTAAATTGCGGTTTACGATTTAAAACGTATAAAAAAAAACTTCCACCAAAAATTGGTTTGAACGAGACTAGATCTCGTTCAAACCAATTTTCGGTGGAAGTTTACATGGTAATGTACATCATTATATTTTTTTTAGTTTTATCATTCTCTTATTTTAGAAGTCACAGGGGTGGGGGGTGCACATTTTACCACTTTGGAAGTGTCTCTCGCGCAAACTATTAAGTTTAGAAAAAAAATGATACTAATATAAATGATATTGAGGTTTCTAAAAACCTCAATATCATTTATGAAGACCTATCCATAGATACCCCACAAGTATGGGTTTGATAAAACAAAAATTTGAGTTTCAGTTTTAAGTATGGGGAACCCCCAAAATTTATTGTTTTTTTTCTATTTTTGTGTGAAAATCTTAATGCGGTTCAGAAAATACATCTACTTACCAAGTTTTAACAGTATAGTTCTTATAGTTTCGGGAAAAAGTGGCTGTGACATACGGACGGACAGACAGACAAACAGACATGACGAATCCATAAGGGTTCCGTTTTTTGCCATTTGACTACGGAACCCTAAAAAGCAACATTTTTGTCACAATCCTGATGTACGACGCACTCGAAATCTTGTTTTTCTTTTTTTTTACCAGAAGAAGAAAACAGAGGGATTTTTAAAGTGTATCGTATGTATCTGTCTGTGGCATCGTAGCTTCTAAACTGCTGAACTGATTTAGATTTACCTAGTTCTTTTTTTTGTCTGAAAGGTGACTTGAACGAGAGTGTTCTTTCTTAATAACACTCTCACCCGCTAGATGTCACTATAATAAATGCATTCAATTTAAAGCTGTATTTGGTTACTGTTAAGATTGATATTTCCGTAACGAGGTCATTACTATTCGTCGTCCTCCAGGAATAGTTTAATGAGCAAGTTCCTCTACCTACCGCTAGATGTCACTATACCAAATGCATTCAGTTTAAAGCTATAAGTATTTAGTTACTGTTAAGATTGATATTGCCGTAACGACGTCATTACTATTCGACGTCCTCCAGGAATAGTTTAATGAGCAAGTTCGCTACCCGCCGCTTGATGTCATAAAAACAGTAATGACCTCATAGTTTGTACCATAATAAGAAGCTTACAAAATAACTTACTTTTTTTTTCCACAGAACGTGATTTTCAAATATATTTGAAGTCCTGTATGTCTAAAACCAGGGCTGGTGAAATTAACTTAAGGAAGTACAGGTTAGTTCCTACATTCTCTTTTTTTTGGGACAGCCCTGCCGCACCATTTCCAAACCACTGCACTGCTGTATGCCAGAATCAACAGTGGCGACCACCAGAAATGCGCCGAAGCATTGATGCACTTCGATTCCTGGAGGATCTATTCAACTGTCTTGGATTCCGCAACAAAATTAATCAGAAAAGAACAGTGGAGGAGTAAGAAAAAAACATATTAATATCAAGCAGGAGACAGAACAGAACTAGGCCAATAGGCACAAAGGGACGTTTACAACTAGGAGAAGCCCATTTGCCAAGCACCACAGAGTCCTAAAAAGTGAGCTGTTACATTTGATTTCAATAAATGGTTAAATGGTGCCGATCCTTCGTGAACGTGTGCCGTCAGTTGGACTAGTCATCATTTAGCTGCCACGGTTGTTTTCTTTTGCTTTTATAAATAATATGTTGCTCTAGATAACTTTTGACTTGCACGACTTGTTGCGTCATTATTCTCACATTGCAATTGCTCCCGTAAATTCAACATGAATTATATTTTATTGATGAAAAGAGTATTCATAGAGTTTCTTGCTCGTTCTTCTCCATAGAAACCTACTGTTTGGAACAAACAACTAGTTTCAACCTACTGACTGACAGAGTGTCTGTAAAATAAATGGTTCTGAGTTGGAGACTTCGGGAAACTTTAAAGGACAATGCCAGAATGTCTATAGAACTTTGCCCTACTCAATAAAAGTCATGTGCTATATGTGGCATCTTACTGTTTATTTATTGCTGATAACTAAACATTAGTCTTAGTGACTGTAGAGCTTGCCATTTTCGTTTAAATCTAAAAACAATAATGACATTGATTATAGGTTAAATTGTATTTTAGGTAAAATGAGTTTGTATTTTGTGGGTAGGTATTTCGTAATCCGCAAGTTCTAAAGAAAAACAATTTAGTATATGAAGGTTCTATATTCATTACAATTAATTTCATTAGGTAATTTACTTTTTCTGTACATGTGTTAATTTTTCTGTACATGGGTGGGGCAGGATCTGGCATTGTCATTTATCTTATTGGATTGTTTCAGAATCTGTGGTGGCGTGCTGAATTTAGATCTGATCGTAACTCCTCCGCAACCAAAACGCATGGAGTACGGGATTTCCCTGACCGCATGTAAGTGTAACCTGTCTAGTAGTCTAGCCTGCCTAACATGCGCCCGCGAGTATTTTGTCACTGCCGCGTAGATAACATTTTGTCATTTCTGTCTCTTTTGTCATTTCTGTCTCTTTTGTCATTTCTGTCTCTTTTGTCGTTTACGCCAATAGTCCCATACGAAATACTCGACTCGCTCTGTCAAACGTGATATTTTCTCTATAAACCCTAACATGGCACTACATTAATTTTCACTCAACTATCTCGATTTCTTCTGTCATCTACTCGTCCTATTTTTTGAGGTCGACAAGAATCGACAAAATGATATACGTATTATTAGTAAATGAGGTAGGCTGTGCGGAGGGGAGATGGAATCTATGGTTCTATGTTGCTATCTAAAGAATTGGTTGGTTACAAGTTAAATGTAACTATATAGGGTGACTGGTAATTAGTGTACGATACTTAAACACGTGATTGTGTTCATGATAACAAACAACTTTCCCGAAGAAATAATGTTTTTTGTACTAGTTCACTTTAGGTCACAGGCGTGCGCGCGCGTGAATTTCATACGGCTGTTGTGTTATTTGTGATAAAAGTGAACCAGTACAAAAAACTTTTTTCTTCGGGAAATTTGTTTGTTATCATGAACACCATCACGTGTTCAAGTATCGTACACTAATTACCAGTCACCCTATATACAGTACCCGCTGGTTTCTGGTGTGGTGATAGGTGACCATCCATTTCATACCGGGATCCCTCAGTGCCTCGGAAATCATCTAAAGCCGTTGGTCCCGGCTGTCATTCTTAGATCTTTGATAGTCGTTATATGTAGTCAGAAGCTAGAAAATCTGACAACCAGTCTTACCAAGGGTATCGTGTTACCGGTCCATGCAAACAGTAAATTATATATCTTGTCTGAACAATTTAACACTGAAGAATGCAAAGTGGAACGTAAGCATATGTACCCAACTCGATCATCTAAAAAAGACGCTTGTTGTTCCGAAAGTGACTAACTACTTTGGTAAGCCCACTAGGAAATACATTACGCCGACGTTAGTGAAAGAGCTACCACCAAACTTGTTATCTAGTGTAAAGTTCAGATATCAACTAAAAAAAAATCTAAAGAAACACTATTTGTCATTGTGCCCATAGTCCTTTTTTGTAGCAGTTGTAAAAGTACGTTTATTTAATAAGATAGATTTAGTAACATATAACTTACGATAGATTTAGTAACACACACATAGGTATGTTTGTTAAAACATTATTTTTATTATTGTTACCGAGAACAGCTGTCGACAAACTGTTATGCAGTTTGACAGAATTTATATAACTATGTTTTGTGCTGATTTTGAATAAAAACAAATAATTTAACAAAAAAGACAACCGCCTTCAAAAAGTAAAATCTGTGAACCCTTAATTTTCAACCCTTAGGGGTGGAGCATTTTCTTGAAATGAAAATTGTACGGGACCAAATCTGTGGTATACACTATCAATTAAAAAAAGAATCATCAAAATCGGACTACACTGAAAAAAGTTATGCGTGGTCAAACATAAAAATAAATATCTAAAAAATAAAAAAATGTTCATAAAATAAAAACTACTGGGCCAAACAAAGTTAAAATTTTATGGGACCAAATGGCAACTATTCCTCATCAAACTAGAGAAGAATCACGTAAATCGGATCATAAATCATAGAGTAATCGATGTACATATATAAAAAAAAAAACAACCGAATTGAGAACCTCCTCCTTTTTGAAGTCGGTTAAAAAAGTAACTGGGTTGTGGAGGTCCGATAGGCAGTCGCTCCATGTAAAACACTGGTATTCAGCTGCATCCGGTTAGACTGGAAGCCGACCCCAATATAGTTGGAAAAAGGCTAGGCAGATGATGATGATCAGGTTATATTGTAAAAAATGGCAAATAGTTTTACAGTAAACACGTTTATAGAGTGGATACCGCGTTTATAATAATAATAATAATATGTGGGGACATTTTCACACACGGCCATCTGAACCCAAACTAGGGAGACCCTGTACTATGGGTGTCAGACAGCTGATATACATACACAAATACATTTTTTTTGTAAATACATACATATATAGATAAACAACACCCAGACACAAGGCAAACACAAGTGCTCATCACACAAATGTTTACCCTGGGCGGAAATCGAACCCGCAACACGCTGCGCAGCAGTCGATCGCTCAGCCACTGCGCCAACCATGTCGTCCGGCGTTTGGGCAAGCGTAGTGTGGGACGCCCTGCAGCATGATGGGCCGACGATTTGAAGAAGGTGGCTGGCCACTGATGGAGGCGGGCTGCCCAAGATCGGGTTGGTTGGTCATTTCTGTGGGACGCCTACGTTCAGCAGTGGACGGCAATAGGTTGATATGAGATACTTTACATAGCTTGGTATTTATCGTAAAATAACGGAGCTTATTACTAAAGGTAGCTGCGCGGTGTGGGTGAGGTGATAGTTGTCACAAATAAAAGACATATGTATCAGTGAGCTCTCGCGTCACGTCACCACACTGAGGTAGTGCGCGGTGCGGGAGGGGTGACAGTTGTCACAAGTTGACGTATCACTGAGCTCTCGCGTCACGTCACCACACTGAGGTAGCTGCGCGGTGCGAGAGGGGTGACAGTTGTCACAAGTTGACGTATCAGTGAGCTCTCGCGTCACGTCACCACACTGAGGTAGCTGCGCGGTGCAGGAGGGGTGACAGTTGTCACAAGTTGACGTATCAGTGAGCTCTCGCGTCATGTCACCACACTGAGGTAGCTGCGCGGTGCGGGAGGGGTGACAGTTGTCACAAGTTGACGTATCAGTGAGCTCTCGCGTCACGTCACCACACTGAGGTAGCTGCGCGGTGCGGGAGGGGTGACAGTTGTCACAAGTTGACGTATCAGTGAGCTCTCGCGTCACGTCACCACACTGAGGTAGCTGCGCGGTGCGGGAGGGGTGACAGTTGTCACAAGTTGACGTATCAGTGAGCTCTCGCATCACGTCACCACACACGTTCGCGAACCGCGCAGCTACCTCAGGAACAGCTTCAGTTAAGCGATCGGGATATACTATACGTTACTTTAACTAGCTTAGTAATAGGGACCTGTTCCGTACCCAAAACATGCCCTTTTTTTGGGTATGATACTATACTTAAAAAAAGAGGTTCTCCATTCCAACACATTTATTTTTTCTTAAAACCAAGCTGCACATTGTCTTCACCCGTTTGTCACTAACACAAGGCTAAACCTAACTGCACTGTTGGATTTTCAACTTTCGGCACTAAACCGAAGGTTGACAATCCCAATACCTATTTCAGCAACATGTTTCCCACAAAACAAGTTGTACAACATTACAAAACATGTTAAGAAACTTGTGCCGTAGCGCAAAAAAGACTTCAATCATAATATTACGACACCAACGGAAAGATAGAGGGTGATCTTTCACAAACAATTTTGTCAAACACTTTGTACGATTTCTTTTTTTTTCACAGATCAAATTGCTTATCTTAAGCTAAAGACACATTCTCTGTCGGTTTAATCTTCTGAGCTATTAGAGTCTTCTTTAATCTTTTCCAGAAAAATGGTCTTTCTGCTTCATCTTTTGGCCATACTATGTAGGTTTTTGTTAACATTAGGTAGTGTAGTGTGTTGGGTCGGAGTCGGCGTGGTATGTCTTCAAGAAGAATTAGGGTTAGGTCTTCTCTACGAGTTTCTAATAACCTGCAAGAAGAAAATGGTTTAAATAATTATTTGTAGCCATTTGCTCCATCCTTTAGCTGCATTCGGTTCCACAACATAGTTGACAAAAAGCTAGGCAGATGATAACGAGTGTGTAAAAGTATGCTCAAGTACATAGTTTTCAAATACAACAGATTACAGTTCAATTGCTGGGGAATAGTTCAAATTCAAAGCATTTATTTCAATTAAACCATTTACAGGGACTTTTTAAGGGACCGTCTGCGTACGGTGAGACGTAAGTTGTGGGAGAACCTCCATCCACCACCACCCAACTTCGTTCAACTCAAGGAACACCTGCCACTCGGAAGTGATTTGCAGTGGCCTGTATGGAAAGCGCTTAATAGACTGCGCACCCAGGTAGGTCGCTGCAAACACAATCTAGCAAAATGGGGGATTATAGAACCCACCGACACCCAGTGTGAGTGCGGTGATCCTGACCAGACAATGGCCCACTTATTACAGTGCCCAAAGTGCCCCTACACCTGCACCTTAGAGGACATTAAAAACGCCACTGATGCTGCGATAAATAATAATAATAATAATAATATGTGGGGACATTTTCACACACGGCCATATGACCCCAAACTAGGGAGACCCTGTACTATGGGTGTCAGACAGCTGATATACATACACAAATACATTTTTTTTTTTTGTAAATATATACATAAATAGATAAATGTGGCTACCTACTGGGCCCAAGTAGTCTAGCATAAAGGAAAACCATCGATTCGAAAAGAAGAAGGGACTTTTGAATTATCAAGGAGCTGGTCAGTTAGTCAGAAAGCTGAAGCTAGTTGCTCGTTCTCAAACGTAGGTAGATCTGTACGGAGAAGAACGAGCAAGAAACTGCACGAACACTCTCCTCAATCTAGTTTTTACAAATTCGGGGTTACATTATTTTTGTAGTTTCAATATTAAAAACAATGAAGATAAATAGCATTATAAAACCCTAGCGACCCGACCCGGCTTCGCATGGGCCGCCTTCCTCGGTAAATGGATTATCCAACATAAAAAAAAAATTTCAATTCGAACCAGTAGATCTTGAGGTTAGCACGTTCAACCAAACAAACAAACTATTAACCAACAAACTAACTCTTCAGCTTTATAATATTAGTATAGATGAAGATTCAAGCCCCAGTAGTGAAGAGCTGTCCAATCTTAGCCGACTGTTAACTGAAATCTGCACCATATTAGAAGGAAACCAAGTGATCTAGCACACACGCCACCATCAGCGAGACATTTGAATGAGCATGACAATGCTCTCAAGCGATATCACACGTATTATATAAAAACAACATAAACAAACAACAACGATAAACAACAACAATAATAAACAACAACAACAAATAACAACACCATATAAAACAACCAAAGACAACATACAACAACAAACAACAGTAGAAACAACAACAACTACAAGCAACAGCAACAAACAACAACAACTACTAGCAACAGCAACAAACAACAACAACTACAACCAACAGCAACAAACAACAACTACAAGTAACAGCAGCAAACAACAATAGCAGCAAACGACAACGTTCAACAACAACAAACACCAACAGCAAACAAACAGCAACAAACGACAGTAAACAACAGCAACAAATAACAACAACTAACAACAACAACAACAGTGTTAAAAGCTTACCTATGCTGAGCCAGGTGCATCTCAAACTGGCACCACTGGCTGAGTAGGAACCGTTGTGACAGGATCAGCATGATAGACCTTGAGCGATCCATACAGGATACTATGTTCTCCAGGATCGAGAGACCCACCTGAAACACGCAGTTGGAATTTCGAGAACGAAAAATGTAGAAACAAAATATTCGAGCGACTGAGATCGGCCGATCGGCCGGTCGACCGACGTTTACTAACATACTTTTGAAAAATATTAATTATTTTTTTAGTAAACGAACCAATTTACGTATCTTCTTTTTTATCCAAATGCAGAGGAGGGAAATGTGTTTGACTTGTATGTATGTATTTATCCGTTCCTATGTTCCCTACGTCCGCTCGTAACTACTCAACGACTCAAACGATTTCTACCCGAATTTAATGAATGATGCAATGGTTTATCTAGGTCGTCTTGATAGCGAGTGTCACCGGTTCCCATATTATATCAAAATTTTAAAAAATAAATGGACGATTATTGGCGCATATTTTCTTAAAAAAATTTTCGCTCGAAGTCTATCGATTGGGGTGTTAAAATAAAGGGTTTTTTAAATGGTTTACAAAATGATGATAATATTATTGTAAAGTTCTTACTAGAAAGTCCCTCTCATGTAAGCAGACGCTGATGCTGCACTCCGTCTCCATGTGAGGTAGCAGATGATCCAAGACCCAGCCCCTGTCCTCATTGCAATAGGATACGAATACGTCGTAATTGAAGATAGTGTTATCTGGAGTAATTAAGACAAGATTTTAAAAATCGTGTATCGTGATGGCTCAGTGTTTAAGGCCCCCGTTTTCTTACAAAATTTAACTTGTGGAGAAGGTCTATGGTACTTTTGCTAATACTATCTATACTAATATTATAAATCAGAAGAGTTTGTTTGTTTGTTTGGTTGAACGCGCTAATCTCAGAATGTACTAGTTCGAATTGAAAAATTCTTTTTGTGTTGGATAGTCCATTTATCGAGGAAGGCTATAGGCCCATGCGAAGCCGGGTCGGGTTGCTAGTAAAGAGATAAAATTGTTTGTTTGTAAACAGAAATCTCTGGAATACTGATTCGATTACAAAAAATCTTTCACGCAATAAGCTGCACTATTGCCAAATGCTAGAGGATATGTTTAAAGATAAATGTTTTTGTCATTTTTCGTGGACGAAGTCGCGGGCAGAAGCGAGTATCATCATCAACATCATCAGTCAGAATACGTAAACTGTTAAGCAAAAGCCACAACAAGCGGCAACCTACCTCTTGCATCCACCGGTTACCGAAGCGAGTATATAATATCATCATCGTCTCCCTGTCCTTGTCCCATGTAATTTAGGGTCGACAGAACATGTTATCTTCTTCCATTCTGTCCTTTCAACCGTCATGCTTTCACTGACTCCATTTTCATTCATATCATTCTTCACACAATCCGTCACTTAATATTTTACGATGTGTGTCAGAAAATGACGTCCACTGTGACTCCAAATTCTCTAATCTTACTTCAATATATGCCTTAGAAATCCGCTCCTTTGGTGACTTTTTGAAGGTAGACCTTTACTTTGAGATCTTTACTTTGGCCTTCCTCTCCCTTTCCATACATCCACACTTAAATTCATAACTCTTTTGGCCACATGCATTTCATCCCTTCTCTTCACATACCCATACCAAGACAAACGGATTCCCTTTCAACTTTTCTGTCACTGGCACCAAGCGATTTTAAAATATAAATAAGTATCAAAAATGTACTTACCATCAACAGCGTCCTTCTTATTGATCAAACTCAACATGGCAGAGTTCCTCATAGTTATGATGAAGTATCTTATATGTCTTCTGAACACGTATATTATAGCAGCAGGCAGAAACACACAGGGTATCACCAGCAAAGCCAGTAGCTTGTTCTTCTCTCCATTCAACTGCTGTTCATAGTTCGAATCGCGAGCTACCTTGCCGCAGCTGTACACGTCAGATATATGAACAGTCTTACTCTCCGGTATCATTAGACACACGTAAAAATCCGGTGTAAAATCCACGAAACGAAATCTACCTGAAGGACCAATATCTGCAAAACATTGTGCATCACAGTCTTGTAACTCGATTCTTGTTCTATTTCGTATAATTTTGTTATATAATCGGTATCCATAATGATGTAACTCGCCTTCTGGCGTACTTATTAGACTATCGTTATGCGTAATTTCGTTTTTGGCCGCCATCTTGTAGAAATCTTTTGCGTGACAATTGCACACCATGAAATTTCCAGATATTGCTAAGTAATCGACGTACATTAGATCACCTATCATTTCTTCAGTGATAATATTAATGTTGTTATGACCTAATGATAAAAATTTCAGTTCAGGCATCAGGGAGAATGTGTGTTCAAACCACGTATTTATTCTGTTTTTGAATAAATCTAGGATTTTTAAACTCCGAAAACTCATTGCTACTGAAGAGTTTAGGTTTCCTATTTCGTTGTTGGCGACCTGTAATATTTTTAAGTTAACAAAACCCTCGAAAATGTCCATAGTTTGAAGACCAACTTCATGTGCATATAATACCTCCAAGGTCTGTTCTAGGCCCCCCAACGCTCTGCTGAGATTCAATATCCCATTATTCCGGGACACATCCAGAATCTGTATGGATGTTGTCATAAAAATGTCTTGAGTAAGATTGTTTAATCCCGTATCACATAATGACAAACTTCGGAGACTTTTTCCAAGACTTGAAATCATACCGAGGTTTCTTTGAGTCAACTTAGTATGCGACATATCCAGAGAAACTAAGTTTGGGAAATGTTCAAAAGCATAGTAGCTATCCGTGGCAAGGTTTTTAGGGTTTCCATTTTCATCGAATGCTTGATTCCTGCTGAAGTCTAAGTGTGTTAAATATTTTAAGCCGTAGAAAGCAGTAGAATCGATGTAATAGATTTCGTTCTCGCCAATGTATAGTGCGGTTAAATTGCCCATCCCCTGAAATAAGTTTGGTCCAAGGGCTTGTATTGAACATGCTCTAAGGTCCAGCTCTCGAAGTCTTGGGAAGGTGATTGCTGTAAAACCTGATGACCAGACGCTTGCTACTGGAAAGAAAGCAATAAGAGTATTGAATACTTATATGCACTCTCGGACAAATAAATTTATTACTTTTAATTGTACAAACTACGACTAAGCATAAATCCCAAGAAAGGATTATCATCATCATCATTTCAGCCGAAAGACGTCCACTGCTCGACATAGGGGACCTGGGGAGGCCCAAGGGCGGGTTTTGCCATAATCGTCACGCTTGGCATGCGGATTGGCGACCGCAGTATGGTTGTTACAAAGGCACAGAGAACGCTGCTGCCCATTCTCTGGTAAGTCCCTTAGTCGCCTCTTACGACACCCACGGGAAGATATGGGATGGTGCTATTCTTCTTTTTCCAAGAAAGGATATAGGCTACTTTATAATCCGCGACATCGTTTACATACGCGATAACTGACATCACGCGGACGAAGTCGCGAGCAAAACTTTTGTTACCTTTTTGTTACCTTTTCAAAGGATTGTGAATTCGAATTCTGGACGAAGGTGACCTCAAAATGATGGCCAGTGTGTTAATTTCAAAATTACAATTTTGTTTTGACTCATCTTTATTTTAATATTTTAGACCCCTTAAAACCCCTTCTGAAATGCGGAACCCCAAAAAATTCAAGATTATTTACCTTGTCTCTGAGGTGCATTACTCAAATTCATGACAGTAGACCCAGTCGCGTTGAAAGTCAAGGTGTAATGTTCACCAGCTGTGCTCATGCCCAAGAACATGTTGCCATACAATGACAGATACTCCAACGTTGACCCTAAGGAGCGACGCTGGTTGTCCCGAAGCTGGAATACCTGGAAATGGGCAAAAGATAACAAATTACTTACCCAAAGTATGGAAAATAGAAAAAGTTTTGAAGTCGGTTTCAAAACGCGAGGTGCCGAAAGTATCAGCGATTATAAGCGATTTATGTCATCGACATCAAGAACAGGGCCGATTCTTAATACCATGGCACACTATGGTATTATGAATCGGCCCTGTTCTTGAAATAATTACCTACAACCGCGCGGTACGCAAACACGCGAGAGGGCTGCCCGCCAGCAGTACTTTAATTTCATCAACCTACTTCAGTTTCTTTCTAATGTTGTCATTGTAAATATTACTTAAGTATTTCAAATTAAAAAAAAACGTGTTTTTTGAGTAGCAGGTTTAATAAAAAAATAAAACCCTACAAAATTCGAGACTGAAAAATATTTGCACCTCGACTTATAATAATACTTTTTATTTACATAAAAAAAATCTGCTTACGGATAAGAAGTGTAGTGTAATTTAAAAATACTGTTGGGAAAATGTATTATTGTACTTGTACTTATTTCAATGAATATTTGTCGCAAATCGCACGATTATTACTTCCAAACCGTATTACGTCGCGACAGTAACTGTATCACTACCTACTTATTGTGTACTAACCTCGTTGCGAGTAGGTAAGACTTGTATTCCGACCGTTTGTATGAAGAGTGACTGTGTGAATTAGAATATCTTAATTCATATATACGCATCTATCAATAAAATTATGTCTGTCATAATTTATTATGTCATTTAGAAAACAAAAAACAAGTACAACTACCTATCTACTTAACGAAGTTATCTTTATTCATAATCTAAATCTAAACGAGGCGAGCAATGACGAAAAACAATTGGCTTTTTACTCTAGAATCTTTTAATTTATACTCTGTTGAATTTGCAATAACTTCAAAGTCAAAGTTTCGTGGTAAAATATAGGTAAAAGCCGTACAAATTCGATCGATCATGACTTTGTAACGCTTGCTGCGGTCGGTCCGTGAAAGGGTGACCATCCATTTCATACTGAGAGCCCTCTGTGTCTCGGAAAATACCTGAAGCCGTTGCTAGCGGCTGTCTAGCTAGATCTTCGACAGTCATTTTAGGTTGTCAAAAGAATCGATGTTGAGCTCAGCAACTGTTTTTGCCTAGCGAATATTGTTTTTAACCGACTTCAAAAAGGAGGAGGTTATCAATTCGAACGTTTAAATGTATATATTTTTTTTTTATGTATGTTCGGGCATAACTCTGTCATATATAGACGGATTTGCAAAATTCTTTTTTATAAATATATACATATTTATAGTTCATAAGTGTTATTATAATGTTAAAGAGTATTTAGAGGATAAACATATTGTAATTTAATACTATCAATATTTACCAAATACAATTTGAATGAGTGGCATTAACAATAACTATCGTAATTCAGTACCTCGAGTATTCTTGACATTTTATCATTTTTGTCATTTTATAATTTTTGACATTGTATCAATTTTGTCCTTGTTTCAACTTTTGACATTTTCTAAAACGTCTTTTTTACTACGATTAGGTATTTTTATTGTAACTGAGTTTCAGAGAATTTCTACTAATTTAGGTATAATATTGTGATTGGTAGATATCACTTAAATTTGCACGCTTCATTAGGTTATAATGCAGTGGACCTTCCATGCTTTTGTTACACCCTACAAACATGTATTATGCAAATAAATGATTTGTTTTGATTTGACTATCACAGTGACTTCTACAAACTTAGAGACAGTGAGATTTAACGGCATCTTAAAATTAAGTAGCATTTGAGTATTTGGCCCTAAGACCCCTATCCTAGTATCCCACTGGTGTTTTACTTAACGTTGGCGTTTGACTCGCGACGTTGGCATTGCAAGCGTTGCTTTAGTGGAAAACGTTCACGCTGTGACTTCACTTGCTTTTTTTGACAACAGGTACAATCACGCGCCGTCCCGTTCTGTCATCTGTTCGCGACGTTAACGTTGCGTTCAGCGGATGCGCAACGTTAACGCTTGCCACTTGCCACTGCTTGGCGCAGTGGCTGAGCGATCGACTGCTGCGCAGCGTGTTGCGGGTTCGATTCCCGCCCAGGGTAAATATTTGTGTGATGAGCACTTGTGTTTGCCTTGTGTCTGGGTGTTGTTTATCTATATATGTATGTATTTAAAATATATTTGTGTATGTATATCAGCTGTCTGACACCCATAGTACAGGGTCTCCCTAGTTTGGGGTCAGGTGGCCGTGTGTGAAATGTCCCCACATATTATTATTATTATTATTATTATAGAGACTCCCGACCAGGGGGGGCACAGTCACATATATTTGGCTTGGACCAAAAGATGATGGCTCCATCTACTTGTTGTTCCCAAAACTTTAGGTTTTGTTTGTAAGTAAATCATCTCAACAGATGTCGCTACAAAAACCAATTTCATTATTATCGTGATTGTTATACATATTATGACATAAAATATATAAAAAAATATATTTAAGTTACCAATTAAAATTGAGCTTATTTTAATATTTTTACACATTAAAATAAATAAGATGTTATCTTCGTACTGATCTTTTTTTGACTGGTACTATCTGTTACAAATTTCAAAATGGTGGCTGTATCACTGCGTATACGCATGCTTGTATCATCTTTTCCATTTTTAGTTTGTATTTCGGTTGTGAAATCTTCCAGAAAGTATATACGACCAGTGATAATAAGCCAGTTCCGCTTAAAATGGTTTCGTTACCGTTGATAAGCGGTTGCACCAAAAAATAATGCTCTATTTCTATACATCCAGTACTCACCTATACATCTAAAGCTATATATAGACGCTGGATTAGTTCGGGAACAAATTGTAGACAGCGCCACTGCGCTTGTTGGCATAAATATATCGTAAGAGGGCACTCTTTACCCGTATACTTGTAGTACTCTTTGCTCCCGACGTCATCGTCGCGTCAGACGTCGGAGGAACGATAACGCTCATAAAACGCCAGTGAGATAGCCGCATTAGAAAATAGCACCACAGTTTTCTGCCTCATTATATTCAACGTACAACTTTGGCTATCAAAACGGGGCGAGCGCGTATCTCATTGAAATCGTTCGTCGATTCATCTATCGACTGACTATAGTGATAATAACCACTCATGATAAGCACTGTTTTGTTTCTGACGAAACAGATATGATATAATAACAGATGACACTATTACAGATCTCGGATTGACAAGATAAAATTATCTTTTTTTGAGCATTGAACATGATTCAATGAGGAACACTTGAGATCATATATGATGTATCATCAGTATCTTATGTAGGTGTACTTAAATGGTGCAATAACTCATATGCTTCCTTCCTACCAATTTAAGGCCAATGTATGGACGCGTTGGACAAGTGTCAGATATAACCTTAGCGCCGTCCCTGGACACTGTAAAATGTACCGCCCCAAACTCGAAATTTTGCATAATATTAATAAAGTTTTGAAATACATTTTCTTTTTAATGTTATGTTTTTTAAACTTCCATATATATAATTAATATACTTACTTAATTGTGTTTTAAATTTTACGAATAATGTCAGTACTAGTAATGTAAATATAATGTGGTTATTTTTTAATTCTTCATTTTTTGCAAGATAAAAAAGCATTTTTAATATCGAGAAGAACTTTTTTCTCACTATCCGAATTTGTTCGCTTCTGAAGATTTGACGCCCTGGGTAGTAACTCCGCGTGCCCATTTACTGTGCCCTAGTGTTAATCTAACGCTGGCGTTGGTGCCCATATTATGCTTTATACGAAGCACTAGATATGCAGAGGTATTTCAGAACTGTCTCACAAACACCAATAAAAAGTGCGTCGGTATAATGTTGTTCGATCCAGTTACATCGCAAACGTGTGCGTCGGTCTACATAGTTCGATCCACAAACGTCTCAGACGCGTGCGTCGGTGTAATATAGTTCGATCCAGTGACGTCGCAAATATGTGTTCTACGGTGTATTGTAGTTCGATTCAGACACGTCTCAGACGAGTGTGTCGGTGTAATGTATTTCAATCCAGAAACGTCTTAGATGTGTGCGTCGGTGTAATGTAGTTCTCGGTGAAAAGTCAAAGTCAAACCACTTTTGAATTCTCAAGGAGTCAACCAAATAGTCAGAAAAGTGGAAGTTTGTTGCCCGTTTTAAAACTTAGGTAGTTCTCTATAGAGTCTTCTCTATTGAGAACTAACATAGAGAACCGAGCAAGAAACTCCCCGGATACTCTTCTCAATCAAGATTTTACAATACCCTGTTTACATTATTCCTGTTGCTTCTATGTGATAAAAGCACTTACTTACCGATGGTACTCTGCTGAGCTGACACCTAGCCAAGCTGAGGTACTTCACGAGCTGTCGTGGTGACCTCAGTATGCTCATCTTCTGATGAAGAGTCTGCACTGGATTGACAGTCGTCGATAGATCTATAGAGTTCTCCATTTCGGCTGTAACATAAAAATAAACACAAGCATATATTAACTTACGCCCTACTGTTCGAGGTTGGACGATAGGGCTCCTACTATTCCTTTCCCCGGTCGTGTCGGATTTCTGACCCATCGGTTATGAGAGTGAGGGAAGAGGAAATGCACCTGTGTTTGATTGAGCACCATAATATCTCTTACGTGATTGGTTAGTCACCATTGAAATAGGCCGGAAAGTTTAGTAATTTTAAATTTTAAAAAAATCCAGTAGTTCGATTCTGTAAAATTCAAACAACAACTCGCATCTCACATCGCTATTCACTCTCACTTCGCATAAGTTTCAAAATGACCTTGATATATTTGACACTTTGAATCGGGTTCGAGTGCAAAGTGAGCGTCGAAGTGACGGGGAAATTACCTTACAGAATGCCACTTCTTACGTCATCTCATACTTTATCTGTCAAAATCTCCCTGTCAATTTTATAAAAATGTAAATTCGAATTATCAACCGAGTTTTAGAATGCCAATCAAGAAACTCCCAGCGGATTCAGATTCGAAGTTTAGAATGAGGTCTTACAGAATCACACCCCAGCACAGAAAAGTGTAAAGTTTTATTTAATTTTTTGTACGGATACTTCTCCTTGTACATTTATTCTTGCCTTTGGAAAGCACTATTGTTTGATCTAATTATCTTCTTCAAGAAAAATCGATGATAATTTTTCATATTAAAGTCAAAGTCAAAGCATTTATATTTCAATTAAACCATTTACAGACACTTTTGAACTGTCAAGGAGTCGGTCAGTTAGTCAGAATGTCGAAGCTAGTTGCTCGTTCCAAAACGTAGGGTCTCTATGGAGAAGAACGAGCAAGAAACTCCACGGACGCTCTTTTAAATCAAGTTTCTACAAAATACTGGTTACATTACTCTTGTTGCTGAATTGATGTGAAAACCTCAGATTATAAAACAAAATTGAAAGAATGCAGGGGGCCAAGTCTGCTATTTTCAAAATTTCGTCATTCCAACACAATCCCATTGTCATTTTGCTAAAACTTCATAATCTCCTAATTTATAATGGTCAACCATTGGTCCGTCGAATTAAAAGCAATGACTGCATAATGACGTTCTAATGGTAAGTCACTGATCAAAGGAACTGTCAAAATTTTAGCAGATTACCGCCAAAGTCAGTCATTCAATTGTCATTTTGAACGAGATTACCATTCTATATCATTTCTTTCAATGGCGTGTCATTGGTTGACCATTGGAAAGTCATAATGATGCCATTATATTAGTAGATTACAAAACTTGTCAAAATCAACAATTATGAAATCAATGATAGACCATTCTGACAATATTGTAATAGCAGTCTTGAGGCCCTGTTCTTTTTTTCGTTAGTATCTTACCTGGGCCAGGAATAAGCCTCCCTAATTCGTCGACCCAGTTCTGAACATCCGTCATGTAGCCTGTCAGACATTTTGGACCCTTCGGTGGAGGATGGCTGGATGAATAGAAGATGCAGCTACAAATGCTGGAAGATAAAATAGAACATTTAATTGTCATCCTCTAGCAGTCCTGATCTCGCAATACATCTAGATTCCAATAAATTTGCTTATTTGGTAATCACGGTAAAAAAAAAAAAAACATTTCTTAGAGTTACCAATATATGTAAGAAAAAAAATATTTCAAATTAATTTTTAGGTAGGTAAGTATATAATAGTAGGTTGTCATGCAATTTGAAAGGTGAATTCGAAGTAAATTACAAATTTGATTACAGTATTTTTGATTAAATTATTATTATTTTATTTTCTTTTTTGTAATTGTAATTTTAATGTATTAGAATGTAATATACTAGCCTATAATCAGCCTATAATATACCAGCCTATAATATAACCAGCCTATAATATACCAGTCTATAATATACCAGCCTATAATATACCAGCCTATAATATACCAGCCTATAATATACCAGCCTATAACATGCCAGCCTATAACATGCCAGCCTATAACATGCCAGCCTATAATATACCAGCCTATAATATACCAGCCTGTAATATACCAGCCTATAATATACCAGCCTATAACATGCCAGCCTATAACATGCCAGCCTATAATATACCAGCCTATAATATACCAGCCTGTAATATACCAGCCTATAATATACCAGCCTATTATATACCAGCCTATAATATACCAGCCTATAATATAACAGCCTATAATATACCCGCCTATAATAAACCAGCTTATAATATACCAGCCTATAATATACCAGCCTCTAAAATACCAGCCTACAATATACCAGCCTACAATATACCAGCCTATAATATACCAGCCCATAATATTCCAGCCTATATTTTCTCAGCCTATATTTTCCCGGCCTATAATATACCAGCCTATAATATACCGTGCGTCCGTCCGTGCGTCCGTGTGGTGTCGGACGTAAAGAATAGCACCATCCCATATCTTCCCGTGGGTGTCGTAAGAGGCGACTAAGGGACTTACCAGAGAATGGGCAGCTGCGTTCTTTGTGCCTTTGTAACAACCATACTGCGATCGCCAATCCGCCTGCCAAGCGTGGAGATTATGGCATAAACCCCCCTTGGGGAGGCCTATGTCCAGCAGTGGACGTCTTTCGGCTGAAATGATGATGATGATGATGATAATATACCAGCCTATAATATACCAGCGTATAATATACCAGCCTATAATATACCAGCGTATAATATACCAGCGTATAATATACCAGCCTGTAATATTCCAACCTATAATATTCCAGCCTATATTGTCCCACTGCTGGGCAAAGGCCTCTTCTCATACAGAGAAGGCACGAGCAATGATCACCACGTGCGCTCAAGGCGGGTTGGCGATGTCAGACATATTTATTACTACCTTTTGCTTTTGCTTATAGAAATTATGTCTTTTTTTTATCTTTTGTTTTAGTGGCTTTTGATCTCGTGAACATGTCAGCCCCGTAATTATGTCTTGAAATTAAGTATTGGTTAATGCGATAGATATCTCTATAGCCAATGGCACAATATAAATTAGATATTAGTACTACCTTACAGTAGCGACACGCTCCGCCTCCCTCCGAAACTGTTCCTCACCCCTTCCCGCGTCGAACGACTGGTACTGGGAACTGCTTTTAGTTCGAGGGGCGCGTAGACACGCACACACACGCACGTATTTGCACAGACAGTTATTTTGGTAGTAGTGTAGGTAATTAAATCGTTTCGTAGACATGGAGTGTCGTGGGTGTGCTAATGGTGTCTACTCGTCATCTGCCTAGCCTTTTCCCAACTATAATGGGGTCGGCTTCCAGTCTAACAAGATGTAGCTGAATACCAGTGTTTTACACGGAGCGACTGCCTATCGGACCTCCACACGATACACCTTTGTATGTCTGGTTGTCAGACTTTCTGGCTTCTTGACAGCCAGGAGCAGCAGTTTCAGTCTCAGTATGAAATGGATGGTCACCCATCCGCTGACTGACCGCCACAAGCGTAGCTGAACCATGACCAATACTTAGTTTCCGACTTTTATTTAGCCACGAGCCTTTTCGCTGTTAGTACACCGACGCATTCGTATGCGGCTGCGAAACAACGAAAAAACTGTCCTACTGACAGTTTTTTCGTATGGCAGAATTTCGCATACGCTATGTCTCACTCTAGCACTAGCTACATGAAATGGATGCGTCCTTGTCGGTATTGTTTCGCAAGGAACTGCGGAAATCGTCGTTACACAGACGCAGACGTTTCGCTAGTGGTTTTTGGCATCTCAAGGCACAGGTTCTGTCGGTGAGGACAGAATTTTGCACCATGGAAGCCGAAAATATTGAAATATTTTTGAATACAATTTTTTTTTTTTATCATTTGATAGGCATACGTTTGACCACTATCTCACCTGATGGGAAGCGATGATGCGGTCTGCACAGGGTCAATGTTGCCTACAATCCAATTGAATTGTTTTTACCCGATTGCATTGTGCCCCGACCCGAGTGACAATAACAATGTCACTATATAATTTGGTAGATGAAACTTTCAGTCAATTGACATAGGTACTTTTTATAAGCTGCCCCATAGATTTTAACGACACTACTGGCGCAATGGCTGAGCGATTGATTGCTGCGCAGAGTGGTCGCGGGTTCGTATCCCGGCAAATATTTGTGTGATGAGAACTCGTGTTTGCCTTGTCTGGTTTTTGTCTATCGTATATATTTATGTATTTGTGCATGTATATCAGCTGTCTGACACGCATAATACAGGGTCTGCCTACTTTGGGGTTAGATGGCCGTACGTGTGTGAAATGTCCCCAGATATTATTATTATTTTGAATGGCAATTTATACTTATAACGTCATTCGTAGGTAGCCATTTACCTACTCAATTGACTAACTATTTATTGATTACAAAGCAAATATCTAATTTTACAGTAGGTAAAATCATTTTTTTTCGGTTTTCAGGGTTAAAATCCAGTGTTTTTTATAGGAGCTCTGTCTTGGATTTTTCAGTTTATATAGAAGATAACAATCTATACCCAATTTACCGCAGATCCCATTACAATAAATTGAAATTACCATGACTAACATTTTTCTCCACAAAAAACAACACACAAAATGGAGCGGTTACCTACAATGATTTGTTTTTCATAGTACAACATAATATTGATAAACAAAATGATTCATTTTTTTATCGTCAGGCACTTAATTTTATTATGATGTACCTACCGCCTACTGACCTAACTTTAGCAGTACAATTTTTACAGACATAATAAAAAGGAGGAGGCATTTTAATTCGACTTTAATTTGACCGATTCGATTGCATTCCTTTTTACGGTGTAGTCCGATTTCGATGATTATTTTTTTAATAAACAGTGTATAGGTACCTCAAAGTTCACGCGTAGCATGACCACGCTTACTGAAGAATAGACATACTGACAGCAAGAATAAACAAGTCAGTACAGTTTTTCTATTCTCGAGGTGGTGGATCCTTAGGGCCCTTTCAATTTATGCGTTTGGTGCCGGACTGTTGTGACGCCGGAGCAGTCCGGGTGTCGTACTGCAGACGGATCGATGCCTTTTCCATACAGCTGACACGTGACGTTTGTCGTCCTGCCGTCGTGCGTTCGCGGTACCGGTGTCGCGCGGCGCTTTCGATGTGTCAACTGTATGAAAACAGACAACCGTCCGTGTGCAGTCCGACATACGCACTGCTCCGGCATCGCAGAACCAAACGCATAAATTGAAAGAGCCCGTAGAGGTGGAATATTTTCTATGACTTAATTTGTTTGGTGTCACCATTTCTTAATTAATTTGGATGATACTTGTATGCAGTAGGCACTAAAAAACAAAAAAATAAACTATAAGAAGCTCAATTAAATTATGATAAAAGCAGTCTAGCTTGTATCGAGGCTTGTCAGTCAGTTTTTCTTTAAATAACTTAAGAGTTCCTTTCCTGGTCGATCTAACGTCAACTCGAGCATGATTAAAATGTTTTGTTTAACTACTAGCGCTATGTTCGATAACAAACGAGTGAGTAAGAACGCGATAATATCGCATGAAAATTGGCGCGGAGATTTCACAAAACGTGTTCCAGAAAATATGTATTTTTGGTAAAAATCTTTGTAATTTAGAATCTCCATAACATGTGCAAAGTTTCTATCTAGCTGTTTTTTTTTAATTTTCCATGTATAAAGTGCATTGTGGACGGCCAAAGTTCAAATAAAAATTGCAAAGAAACTGATTTTCGGACGTGTTCACTGAATTTAAAAAGAAAATGCTTTTCGTTACATAGGAACCTAGATATAATAACCACAAGATACTCGTGTGTTAAAAATATTTGGAGGAAAATTGGTTATAACGCCGTAATAACGTACGAGCGTTTGTATGAGAACTTTGACGGGTTGGCCGCCCTTAAGTCACAGTAATTTCAAAATGGCAATGATTTTAAATCGCGTGCTTAGGTTACCAAAATTTTGCATTATGTGTAAATGTGAAAGAATCACGGCGAGATCCATACATTCATTTGTATGAAAAAAATAAATAATTTAGAGGGCTTAAAATATTTTCCAATGTGCAGAATACAGCAGGAGTAGATTGATATATTTACCATATTTTTAATCCCCCGCATAATTAAAATATTACGAAATGAAAATAACACTTTTTCGTTTCGTTTATAAAAAAAAAGAAAGTTACAAGCGACGTTACGGATCTATCAAATTGGCAGACAAGTGATGTGACAAATGTGTGGAAAAAAATAATCATTATTTGTGATAATATTTCCCATAAAACCTTATTAACATTATTTGTGATAATAAACCCACACCTCTTGACACTGAAATTGCAATTTCAATGTCAAAACTGCGAAACGGTGGCTATCAGTGTCACTGTTACCTGTTACTGTCAGCTGTTTCAGAAATAATTCGTTTCGTTCTGAAATAATGACCTTTTCGTTAAACTATTCACTTTTTTTTTGCGGGGGTTTTAAAAATATTGTAAATGCCTGAAGATAATCTTTAAGTAGCCAAGAGTATAAGAATTAGAATTTCAACTTCTCTAAACATCTTTATTTTTTTTGTACTAATCCTGACATGATTCTTTATTTGATTGTCAGGAAACTGACTAACCACAACCCTAGATATTAGAGCCGTTATCTACAAAATTTCATCGACTTAATTACTCAAAATAATTATGACGAGACTATTGTCTAACTATTGCTGATTATTATGTGTCTGTCTGGCAGTTTGTGTATGTGAGTGTGTTTGTAAACGCATCCACGATACTAGCGATATTCTTAGTGGGGAGTATGGAGGGTAGAGTTACCAAATAACCTTGACCATACATTTCCTCTTTGCCGCAGAATTGAAATTCGCACCATTTTTGGGGTTTCTTTTTTTAAGTTATAAAAAAAGAGAACCAAACGATCGTTTGAAATAAAATAAAACGTGAATTATAAAGATCTTTAGGTTACCTATCCATTAGTGTAATCCTCAAATTAATAGCACGTCAACTTTAGCAAAAGATACATGATTTCAATTATTTTAGTCATTTTTTTACATAGAGATTTAGGTGTATATAGGGTACATAAAAAAAATAAGAACGTGGAATGTGATGATAGGATATTGAACATTAATAATATGCTTTTAGATCTAGTTATAGATTCTCTTAATTAATGAGTTGACAACCCCTGAATAACAAAGAAAAACGCACTTTTGTGTGGAGGTAGCGCCTTAAAGAAACCATCTATGTGTATCAAAAAGTGTCAGTTAAAATGTATTAAATAAGTGTGCTACAACCGCGACCGGGTAAAAATTTCCTTACTCGGCATCCTAACTGCTACATTCTACATTTGGAACTGTTACCTTGCTGCATCAATCCCCTTTTTCTTTTTCAACTTTTCCCCCATACGAGATAGGTAGTTCTCCTTACCTCACCCTCCAAAGTGTGGGCCAACGTTTTTTTTTAAGGGGGTACCGAGCAAAATCATTCAAAACAGTCGTCACTGTTAAAGTGATATAATCAATACTTTTACCATAATTGCCATAAAAAATATGTAATGAATACCACAGTGAATGTGTTAACCGATTATCGTTGGCAAAAAATAAGAATACTGTTTAATTTAATAAACAAAAATACGTAAAGTTGTACAAAAATCTTTAAAAAAATCTCGTATTTAGTTGAGTTTTGTTAGTAAACTGTATTTTTTTTTCACAAACTTGAATTCATATTAATCTTTAACATTCATACCACAATTTGTAGTTTTTACATTTTCGAAATGTCGCTTAGTTATTTTATTATTAATTTTTCGCGCTGTTTTGAATCATACGCAACGTATGTATGTATGATTCAAAACAGCGCGTCAATTAAAACAAAAATTAATGAATGTTAAAGATTAATATGAATTCAAGTTTGTGAAAAAAAAATACAGTTTACTAACAAAACTCAACTAAATACGAGATTTTTTTAAAGATTTTTGTACAACTTTACGTATTTTTGTTTATTAAATTAAACAGTATTCTTATTTTTTGCCAACGATAATCGGTTATCACATTCACTGTGGTATTCATTACATATTTTTTATGGCAATTATGGTAAAAGTATTGATTATATCACTTTAACAGTGACGACTGTTTTGAATGGTTTTGCTCGGTACCCCCTTAACAAAAAACAACTAGTTTTGTAAAAGGCGACCTATCCAGAAAATTCTCTTGAGTATTTTTTTATAAGTACTCACATTATTGCCCACAAAATCATGTTGTTTTTCCAATCGTTACAAAATTTTCTGACTACGTCATAATTAAAAACACTTAAACACACATTGCGCACAAAAACACTTCACTACACCCAAAAAATACACAACACAACGCGTATCTGTGTATTAAAATACACACTTTTACTGGAGATCACCAGCCAATGAGACAAATAACAGTTTAAATTATATTTACGTATTTATAATTAAGTATTTTATCCGTCTATATTTTTGCACAAGTTTTTTTGTCGATAATGTATCGTAATCTAACAAAATAATATGATAATATTGTACCTATCTTATCGAGTGCGGTCAAAGACAAGGCTCGACGCCATTTTGAATTTTCGCTTCAATATTAATAATTGTGACGTCACGAGTGGTGCACTGATTTGAAAAGCGATTATCGGGTGTGAGGTTCTGCAAGGTTGGGCCAAACATTTTTTTATTTTTGGAATGGCATCTTGCTAGTCGGCCTAGGAGGTTGTTGGCTGAATTTGAGGCCTCCAGCTAGAGGAAAAAAACTATAAACTAAGCGACTACACGCTTAGAGCTGCACCCCCTGTAGGGTACGGGCCTCGGCTTAGGGCTCGTATTAAGTATAAGTCCGGGGTCCCTCAGGGTGTTTTCATTCACAGTGATATCCAAGATATACTTAGAAGTTTAAGAGTAATTTATAAATTGAAAAATCGAATCGAATTTGTAAATCTTGAAAACAATGACAATGGTGCCAATTCTGTTACGGGCTAAACTTATTTTAAGTTATTTATATCTCTTTCTCTACAATGACTAAAAACAAGAAAGAGACAGATATTAATAGTTCACACAATTATAGTTGTACTTTTAGGACGTATTGATTAAAAACACGGCGAAGTTCAAGAAAAAACTAATTTGACATCTCTTACTAAGTTCTAATCTGTCGCCGTCCTTTTCATCAGTTGCCTGGCAGTAAGAGATGCCAATTGTCTAATTTTAGTTTAGTCTGTGAACAAGATAATCGGCGCCATTATCCAACATTTTTTGCTTCCAGTGTTACTCCCAAAAGCTTTGCAAGCAATGCGGTATCAAGTTGAGTACCGGGCTCCTGAGCCGCCACCACCGGGGGTCACCCGGACCCCTGAAGAAATAGAACAAGAAATCAAGCATATGGAAGAGATTTATGAGAAGTTGGCTATGGTTTTTATTGAGTAAGTATAGATTTTAGTCAAAGCCAAAGATCGTGACTTTGAATTTTAGCGGCGCGCGGCGCCTTGATGCCAACCGCGACCGATTGAATATTGTCACTGAGATAAAAAATGTAACTTTCGAGTATTTTTAATTGGTAGAATTCGACATTATGGTCAACGGTAATAAGAAATGATTATCCCATTAAAAACATTTTCATGTAAAGTGTTGCCAAGACGAGACCATATGGCTCGCACTGTTAAAAAGTTATCAGATCTCATGTAGAGCCAAGCTTCTAACTCTACATGTCATAACTCTACAAACTCTGCAATTTAGTTAAAATATGTGGCATGGCCGTTCAAGAACTATTAAGTATAGCAGAAAAGTAATAAACAGTGAATAAGTTTTTCCTCTTTCCCTTATAATATGACGATAGCGAAACGGCCAAGCCACGTATTTTAACTAAAGTGTAACATGTGTAGCGTGCTCGTCTTAGCGATATCTTAATCCCCGATCCCAAGACATTGTCGCAGGGCTAATTAACCTACACGTAAATCTTACTTAAACATATACTTAAAACGCAGGTTTAAACGAATTTAACTCTTGTTTAATGTACATACATTTACACACACCGCTCACACTATTACACTATTAGATACTCACGTACACACACACTCGAAACCCACTGGCATAAGCACATAGGTACTCAAGTTCAGTGGAAAAGCGAAGTCACCTAAAACAGCATCTTCTTGCTTAAAAGGTGATCTCCAAATCACGAATATTAAATCTTTATGTATAATTTAAATTAACTTTTATTTCTTACTAAGAAGTTTGTAAAATTCCCGTCAACATGTTAAGCTGAATGGTGGTGATCCACGCGTCATGTTCGTGAACGGGCGCTGTCAGTAGAGATTGGTCAACTCTTGGCTTTTATCTTCATTATTTTTTTAATGTTTTGTATTGCTCTTTACCTGCATTGTTTTACATACCTACATGTGGAAGCAACACGAATACTGTAACCAGTTTTTTGTAAAATCTTGATTTAAAAGAGTGTCCGTGGAGTTTTTTGCTCGTTTCTTCTTCATAGAGACAGACCTACCCCACGTTTTGAAACGAGCAACTAGCTTCAGCTTTCTGACTAACTAAGGGCGGGTTGCTTCAACTAACCATTACTGACCGGTAATAGTCAAAAATGGCGCTAACTATCGTCAAATCAAAAAAAAATGGGTTGTTTCACAAAATCATACGTCAAAAAGTTACTATTACCATAACCGACCAGTCATCGTAATTTTGTGTTGTCAAACAGCTACTTCAAACATTAAAATATTATGGAATCTCTTTTTGAATAACTTTGACTGACGGATTTTTATGTCATGAAACAACCCGTTACATTTAACGTACGTTAAACATCGCGCGTCATAGTAACTTTTTAACCGTCCGTATGTAACGTTAACCGGCTGATTGAAACAACCCGCCCTAACTCTTTGGCAATTCAAAAATGCCTGTAAACGGTTTAATTGAAATAACTTTGACTAAAACGTAAAAATCTTTCACTGAGAGTAATCTACATTATTTTCGAGTGCCATCTGTGCTATAGGCTATATTTATAGAAAACTTGTCTTCCATGTGGACGAAACCGATAGTAGAAGCTAGTAAAGGATATTTTTTACAGACTTCCTCAAGACGTGATGTGGAATGAGCCACCGGTTGTCTGCCAATGGCAGCATTCGCGCGATCTCTGGACCACCAGCTTTGTAAACGACTATAAGTTTAACGAAGATAAACTGACGATACAATTCAGAACTGGAGTTCTATGTGAGTAGTAGTGATGGTACCTACGTGGTATCTTTAAACAGGTCTTTAACCAGTGCGTTCTACCCGTAATGACTTACGGAGCCAAAACGTGGACACTCACCGTGGGCCTGGTCAACAAATTCAAGGTTGCTCAGCGTGCCATGGAGAGTGCGCTGCTCGGAGTTTCTCTGGTGGATAGAATTCGCAATGAAGTTATTCGCCAGAGAAGTAAAGTCGCATCGAATTAGCACGCTGAAGTGGAAGTGGACCGGCTATGTCTGCAGACGGACAGACGGTAGATGGAGTAGACACACTCTAGAGTGGAGAACGCGTTTGGGCAAGCGTAGTGTGTGACGCCCTGCGGCACGATGGACCGACGATTTGATAAAGGTGGCTAGTAGCGGATGGATGCGGGTTGTCCAAGACCGGGTTGGTTGGCGATCTCTGGGGGAGGCCTACGTTCAGCAGTGGACGGCGATAGGCTGATATTGTGATGATGAGTAGTGATGGAATAATTAGCATGCTAATGATGCCGTGTAGTGCCGGCCGCGAATAGCACCACCCCATTTCTACCCGTGGGTGTCGTAGAAGGCGACAGAGGGATATTGACCAGAAGATGGGCAGCAGCGTCCTTCTGAGTACCATAACACCTACTGCGATCGCCAACATGCATCGACCAAGCATTGCGATTGGGTACGGCTGAAGGCCACCTTGGAGGACCTATGATGGTGGGTAGTCAATAGCTAGAAAGTCTGACAACCAGTCTTGCCAAGGGGTATCGTGTGTTTCGTCCTGTGCGGGCTAATAAATGCTTTTTCTTTCTTTCTTACCCAGTAACTGAGTTGTGGAGGTCAGATAGGCAGTCGCTCCATGTAAAACACTGGTATTCAGCTGCATCTGGTTAGACAGGAAGCCGACTAAGCAGATGATGTGATGATGAACCTAACTATGTGTGTTTACAGGGCCAATAGGCATCGCAACATTAAAGTACAGCAATATGCCGTATCAAGCGTGGGACATCAAACCAGATCCCAACGGGTTAGTAAGTTGATGATATTATCACGACCGTTGGTTGAGGTAAGTGGTGCTGGTCCGCGCGTCAAACGCGCGAGTGACTTGCCTAATTTCTAGTTCTAGGTCAATGGAAAGTACCCTATAAATTTTGATACCCTCGAGTGTCAAAATGTACGTTTTTTGCCACATAAACGGCCGTATCTTTTGTTCTCGTTAACTTAAAAGTTTGATTTTTTCACAGCTTCAAGGGACCGTGGACTTTAGTATATGGTTTAAATTTCAACTCGATACCTCTACGCGTTCCCGTGTCTTGACAGACAGACAGACAGACCGACAGACAGACAGACGGACAACAAAGTAATCCTATTAGGGTTCCGTTTTTTCCTTTTGAGGTACGGAACCCTAAAAATAAACTTTTTTAAGAAATACATTCAGTAAAGACGTCCAAATCGCAGAAACGACAAGACGTTGTGTCATGCAATTATTGTTTAATGGAGTCATCTACTTCACGGGTGGCGAAGAAGATGAAGAAGATTCACTTAAATATTTATTTTATTCTGTTTTTAGTATTTTTTGTTATAGCGGCAACAGAAATACATCATCCCCCCCCCCCCTTTTCTTATATATATTTATATATATATGTATGTATGTATGTATATGTTTATATAGGTATATGGTATCCAGATATATAAATAAAATAAATAAATATCTTGGGACAACTCACACACGGTCATCTGGTCCCAAGCTAAGCAGAGCTTGTGTTATGGTAACCAGACAACTGATATACATACTTATGTAATTTATAAATACATACATATTATAGATAAACACCCAGACACAGAACAAACAATCATGCTCATCACACAAAGTTTGTCCTGGGTGGGAATCGAACCCACGACCTCCGGCTTAGCAGTCAGGGTCAGTGACCACTAGACCAACAGGCCCGTCAATTAATATAATTATGTATATGAGTTTACATCTTTGTAACTTTTTAATTATTACTTTTTGTTATGCACCCGCCATATTATCTCTACATCACCCTTGGTTGACTGGTAGAGAATGCCTAAGGCATTAAGTCCGCCTTTGTACCTTTGTGCATGAAGTATAAATAAATAAATAAATCATCTGTGAAAATTTCAACGGTCTAGTTATCACGGTTCATGAGATACAACCTGGTGACAGACAGGCAAACGGACGTTGGAGGCTTAGTGATAGGGTCCCGTTTTTACCCTTTGGGTACGGAACCCAAAAATCATGTTGATGATGATGATGATTTACCAAATACCTTACCACTAAGGGTGTTACCAGACCAATCGATCGATCGTCGATCGACGGCATCGATCGATGGTAGAATGGATGAGTCGACGTCGATCGAGCTGCTTGATTATTATTAGTACTGGATTATAGCCGGAGTTAATCGATCAACGTCGACCGATGCCATCGACTGGCAATCGATCGATTAATTAGTCGACCGGTATCCATCGATCAGTCAAAGATACCACACCAATCGATCAACGTCGATCGATGTCGACCGATGGCATCGATCGATGATCGACCGATTGGTGTAGTAACACCTTAACCTAACCGTCACTTCCTCAGGAAAAGCGTCATAATAACCGTGACAGGCGTTTGTGTAACCGTTACATGGATGTGCATCAGTAACTGGGTCAAAATCATTTCAATCAAAAACGCATCCACTCCTGCGCTAAAGGAATATTTCAATAAGAAGTTCACTGTCAAGGAAATGGTTCAGGTTAGTAGTGATTAAGGAGATTTAATAGAATCGAGCTGTGGGCCAAGTCTGCTAATTTTATAATTTCGTCATTCCAACACGATCCCATCGTCATTTTGCTAAAAGTTCGTAATCTGCTAAATTCATAATGGTCGGTCGTATTAAAAACAATGACTCTGCACAATGACGTTCTAATGGTAGGTCAATGATCAAAGGCACTGTCAAAATTTTCGTAGATTACCGCCTAAGTCAGTCATTCAGCTGCCATTTTGTACGAGATTACCATTCTATATAATTTCTTTCAATGGCGTGTCAGTGGTTGACCATTGGAAAGTCATAATGACGCCATTATAATAGTAGATTATCAAACTTGTCAAAATCAACAATTATGAAATCAATGATAGACCATTCTGACACTATTGTAATAGCAGACTTGAGGCCCTGGTAGGTCCTTTGATAGTAGATGCCAGGCATACTTTGACAGCCCATAGCTCCAATATCCCACGGATTAGAATATTGCAACTTGGGTACATTTATTTAGATATTTCTAGGAAATTCTTGTGCACACAGTTCGACCACAAAATATAAAGGGTATACAAGGACCGCTCCGCCATGTTCAAAAATAATTACCTAAACTTGCCAGACTCACTAGGGCTGCTACTGTATTGACTCTGTAGGTTTTATTTGTGACAATATGAAATTTTATTGACACTGGTTGGAACTCTTTGCAATTTTTTTATAACAAAAATTTCCTGTTCGTCATGAAATGTAAATTACGTCATTTATTAATTTTGACAACACGTGACAGTCGAGACTGAAGTCTGCTTGAAACTGCTTGAGAATGCCTATAAACGTAATGTCAATGTGTGCGTGCGAAAAATGTCGGTTTGTTGTGGTCTCTCTGCTCGGGCGCGACACAGCCTTACATACTTTGTGGGTCGACTGCATCGATTACGTTTCGATTTTGGGTTTTTGGTCCATACATTTTGGACCACGTCCTTTAGCAAAGACTTATTTTCTTTCAGATCATGCGCAATGCCGCTTGCGACTTCTTTCCAGACTTCGATGGTTACTATTACGTGCACGAGTCGTCTCGTAAGGAGTGGGTGATGGAGAGACATACGTACCACGCTATGGCTTTCCTGTCTCTGGCTTACAACTTTCAATCGAGTCGGTAAGGTTCAATGTTGCACGGATTTTAAAAAACGATGCCCCCACATTAGGAATTTCGGCCTTTCGTACGTAAATAAGCGTATTGTCGTAACATCCAAATCCATTAAGAAACGGCGACACATTTAAATGAGATTGTAAGTCCTCCAAAGATTGAAGAAACTAAAACATCATCTAAGTATTATTTTTGGAATTTTGTTAATTTTCTCAAAAAGGGCTGGATCAATTTTTTATATGGGACCATTTCGAAAGAAATCCCTTTCGAACAAAAAAAGAATTTTGCAAATCCGTCTATATAGGGTGACTGGTAATTAGTGTACGATACTTAAACACGTGATTGTGTTCATGATAACCAACAACTTTCCCAAAGAAAAAATGTTTTTTGTACTGGTTCACTTTAGGTCACAGGCGTGCGCGCGCGTGAATTTCATACGGCTGTTGTGTTATTGTGATAAAAGTGAACCAGTACAAGAACTTTTTTCTTCGGGAAAGTTATTTGTTATCATGAACACAATCACGTGTTTAATTATCGTACACTAATTACCAGTCACCCTATATACCTATGACAGAGTTAAGCCCGAACATACATAAAACAAATACAAACATCCGAATTGATAACCTCCTCCTTTTTAAAGTCGGTTAAAAATATCCGTTGTCAATCTAATTACACAAGCGCTTACATTTGTATTTCATTTAACCTGCTATCATCCTCACTTTCCACAGAACCTCCGTCCATGTAACAGTGATTTTAAGAACATATTGTATTTTTTTTAAATATACTTACACATATTCTAATAGGCTTGCGTTTGACCGCAACTCACCTGATCGTAAGTGATGATGCGGCCTAAAGTGGAGCACGCATGCCTAGGATGAACCAGTTCACTTGTGCCTTGAATATACCCAGATTATACATATCAGGGAAAAGATAGGCTGTCAATGAATTCCACAGACTGGCAGTTCGCACAGTAAACGTGGGATCAAAGTGCTTACTTCGAGACCGTGGAACTTCAACCATAAAGCGGTGACGCTTCGCCGTATCTCTGCTCGTCCGATGATGGAATAGGGATGGGGGGAATCAACGATAAAAGACCGATATGCTAGCAACCACCTCCCAATTTGGTTTTATTAGGACTTACGCTAGTATTTTATAACTGCGGGTGAGTTAACAAACATGTCAACTTACTTATGTACAATCAGCAAAAGAGATAGGTATACAGGGTCGTCAGATATAGGTAGTTAAACTTTACTTAGAAACCGACGGATGTTTTCATATGAAATTTAATTAAATCATTGAAAGGTTTATTCTATATTCATTTGATTTTATTTTATTTAAAAACATCCATCGGTATGTAAGTAAACTTTGTAGCCACCTGCATCACAGCACATCACAGCACATAACGTTTTGACTTTTCTGCATGAAGAAACATTGAAGCAACCAGCTCTGAGAAGAACTATGTATAACGTTTTGCCATTTCTCGTAAAAGAAAAGGAGAATAGTTCTGAAAAGAGCTGTTGTTATGTTTTTTGACAAACTGCGAAGAAACGAGAAGAAAGCTACCGCTAAAACTTCAACCATTTCCGATGACCTGCAGCACACCTATCTCTTTTGCTGACTGTACCTATTCAAACAATCCAGACCCGAAACAACTACCTGTAGTCCATGTGAATATTTGTTTCGTACGGGAATAGACTTCGCGACACCGCAGATCAGCGACCAATCGCTCATCCACTGCTCAAACCCTAGTAGTTGTTCCGGGTCTGGATGTTTGTGTATGTAAGTTTATTGTTTGTAAACGCAACCACGATATACGAGAAATTCCTAGCATAAATAATAGCTTAGTATAAACGGGTTCAGTATTATAGTGCTAACAGACGACCGAACCGTCGGCCGAACAGAGAGAGACAGCGCTATATGTCAGAAAGAGAATTCTGTACTGCTAAGTATGATGCTTCTAGCATATGATGCTGGCTCCCTCTGTTCGGCGGACCGTTCGGTCGTCTGTTAATAGCATAATAACGCACTCAGGATACTGTTGGGGCTGCCATAGCGATGTAGCGTTTCTAAGATGTTTGCTGAAAGACATATTGATGGTTTTGCGGCCATCATACGCAAAAGAAGCGCCTCCCTACTTGCTCGTCTCCGTGGCAGTGCCAATACTATTTTCAGCTTATTTGCAGATAGGTGGGAGTCTCCAATGCCTCGACATTGGATGAAACTCCACACTCAATAAAATGTGTATGTCTACTAACACTAGTTGTTAAGATCATTGTTACACTCTAGTACTAATACTTATACTGTGCTGACACTATGGACGTAGCCCGAAATAAATACTATTATTATTATTATAAAGAAAGTATTATGTAGATAGCGTGGTATGGAGGGAGCGATGCTCGGGGTTTCTCTGGTGGATAGAATTCGTAATGAAGTCATTCGCTAGAATCACCGACATTGCTCGTCAAATAAGCACGCTGAAGTGGAAGTGGGCCGGCCACGTCTGCAAACGGACAGACGGTAGATGGACCAGACACGCTCTAGAGTGGAGACCGCGTTTGGGCAAGCCTAGTGTGGGACACCCTCCAGCACAATGAACCGACGATTTAAGAGCGCGCATCCCAATCGAGCGAACATTGACGCGAGAGTTAGTGAAAAATTATTTGTTTCAACCAACGCAAAGCTCGAAAACAAAAGAGTGAGTGAGAACGCGATAACAACGCAGGAAAATTGGCGCGCGGAGATTTCACAAAACTTGTTCCAGAAAATACCTGTTTTTGAAAAAGCCTTACAAGTTTTTGGTAATAATGTTTGTAATTTAGGATCTCCATTACATGTGCAAGGTTTCTATGAAGCCGTTTTTTACTTTTCAAATGTATGAGTGCATTATCAATGGCCAAAGTTCAGATAAAAAATGTGAAAAAGAAGCTGATATTCAGACGTGGTTACTGAATTTGTTTATCAAAAATATTTATTTTTGCCTTCATAAAAACCTAGATTTATTCCACAAGATACCTGTGTGTTAAAAGATGGGCACTCTTAAAGAAGGTGGCTGGCAGCGGATGGATGCTGTATACCCAAGACCGGGTTGGTTGGCGATCTCTGGGGGAGGTCTACTTTTAGCAGTGGACGGACGATATGATTATGTAGATTCTTGAAACAGTTGAGAACTAATAATGAAGATCGTAAGTTATTTCAATTTGCTATTTTCAGATTTAATAACGGAGCTGGTTACCGTAACATTATAATGCAAATACGAGAGGCTGTTGACAAGAAGAGAGTGGTATTTATTATAATTATAATATATTTTTCATCCCTTCTATTCGAAAAGTGTCGTTTTGTTCCTCTATAAGCGGGAGCAAAGTAGCTCTTTCCTTCACTAGACTTTTTAGCGGGCAGTAATGAGATTTGAATTTGGAACATGAATCGTTCATTGAAATCGAACGAATTGTATAAATTACTGGCTGTAAGCATTGACTGTACGGTGCGGTGAGGCGCGGTAACTAAAAAAAACAAAATCTCGCGATTTACTTCCCTGTTCTTGTAATCGGTACGGACTTTATTGTATTTTGCTAAAAAAATTGTCATACGTGGAGTTCTGAAAGTGACAGTGCATTAACTCCTGAAACAATAAAAATAGAAGTTAATAACGCCTTGCTAAACTTAATACCCACGAAATCCGCACCGTAAACTCTTAAAATAAATTCAGTTAATTAATTATTTATTATCAATATTTTAATCATCCCGTAACTTTTATTTTCTCATAGAAGTAGATGAAAAGTAGAGTATATGACTCGAGAGCAAAAGTATATTCCCTCAGGCGATGTACTTTGAATCCCTCGCTATGCTCGGGATTCTATTCTAGAATCCTTCGCTTCACTCTGGATTCAAAATAAAAAAAACCTGGCCGTAAAAATATTATTTTGCTCCCTTGTCATACAATCTACTATTACATCAACTATATCCGATGACCCCTGGGCCTGTAGACAAAATCTCTCTTCTGTTAAAGTTGTAAAAATGTAATAGGCCCGTTTTGACATTTGTCATCGCGACGTAACTAGTGAAGTACCCGTACGACTCGTTACTCGATACTCACGAGAAATCGATTCAAGTTTGTATGAGTATTAGATCGATTTGATTAGATATATATTGTAAAGTGCATTGAATTAAAGTTCTGATTAGAAAATTTAACTTAAACTTTAATATTTTAGGTATTTTGAAATGATACAATGGTAAGAAAGGTCAATTTGTCTTTAATTTAATGTTTTTAGTTACAATAACATTCACATAAATCACAAACAATAGCAATAGCAATAGTTTATATATTCGTAAGTTTATATCTTTTTAACTTTTTTAATATATATTTTTTTTCATATGCACCTGCCATGTTATCTCTTCACCACCCTTGGTTGACTGGTACAGAATGCCTAAGGCATTAAGTCCGCCTTTGTACCTTTGTGCATGAAGTATAAATAAATAAATAATAAACAAATGCCGCTTGGTCAGAGACAAGCCATTCTATGGAAACCAGTGTGGCCAATTCAACATTATATTTACGGCTTTGAGCGCCAAGCTCATTCTTTTCAGTAAATATCACAACACAATATTTAATTACTATTAAAATCGAATGCAGCTGGTGAAATTCGATAATTAATTGGTTACAACACTAGTATTTAAAAAAAAGAGACTGAGAATGTAACTGTTTTTGAGACGTTTCGTAATAATTAGAAATTGCATGCTACTATAAAGTTAGCGCGAAAATAATACTCGCAATGTATTCCATCATATTATTTAACGCGCCAAAAAATATTTATTTATTTTTTAAACATTTGATGTAATTCATTATTATTTTATTATTTCTTTCTTTATCCGTGTGGTGTCGGACGTAAAGAATAGCACCATCCCATATCTTCCCGTGGGTGTCGTAAGAGGCGACTAAGGGATTCACCAGACAATGGACAGCAGCGTTCTCTGTGCCTTTGTAACAACCATACTGCGATCGCCAACCCGCCTGCCAAGCGTGGCGATTATGGCAACCCCCCCCCCCCCTTGGGGAGGCCTATGTCCAGCAGTGGACGTCTTTCGGCTGAAATGATGATGATGATTTCTTTCAGTTTCGTTCCAAGTTACATTCTAGGGTCTTTCTCAAATGTCAAAACAGGCCTTTTATTTTTTGTCAACTTTAGCGTTAACGCCAACGGAAAAATCAAATTATATGCAGTTAACATATTTGCATCACGTGACATCTGGTAAGAAAACGTCAACTGCATACATTTGATTTTTCTGTTGACGTTAACGCTAACAGAGAGATTTTGTCTACAGGCCCAGGGTCATCGGATATAGTTGATGTAATAGTAGATTGTATGACAAGGGAGCAAAATGATATTTTTACGGCTAGGTTTTTTTTTATTTTGAATCCAGAGTTTTTTTTATTTTCGTTTTCAGGCTAAACTTCAACTGGTGCGCGTGAATCCTGAAAGAACAACATTACTGAAGTGTGTCGAAGCATCGACAGAATTTAGCCTCGACCCCCAGTTAGGGTTGCCGGTAATGTATACTCATCGACTATTTAGTTTCTAGAAGTCTAGGTGTTGTAGTGACATCATAGAAATCTTATATCTATGAGTGACATCTTTGTCGCGCCATATGCGAACTACAACTGACATTTTCTAATTTCCTACATATACAGGATGCCCGATAATTAATGGATAACCTTGAAATGGCTTATAGTACAACTTATGGCCATTCAGAAAAAAAATAGGAAAAAAAAAATTACGAAAAAAACATTAAATATAAACAATAAAGTAAAATTACTTTATTGCACTACGACTAGTTTTTTCTTTTTTTTCGTAATTTTTTTTTCCCTATTTTTTTCTGAATGGCCATAAGTTCTACTATAAGCCATTTCAAGGTTATCCATTAATTACCGGGCACCCGGTATACAAGATCCCAACAACAACTGTAGGGTTAAAATCCGATCCAGCCTGTCCCTTTGCTGCCCTCCCCCAACGACGCCCTTAACCGAGGCCCATACCCCACAGGGGGTGCCTTAGTGTGTAGTCGGTTAAGCAACCTCCTTTTTAATGAATGTCCACCGCCCTGGGGCAAAGGTATCTGTCAGACTGTACCTAGCTAAAAACCACCCCGGTATTCCATCTCACGCCTGACGTCACGTATGATACATCCGCAACCCCCGACTGGCCTGCTACTGCCGGCCTCCACAGGTTAGGTTATTTACGTTGACCATTTGGAATGGGCAACTAGATTCAAATTTTACAATTTATGTCAAAGTCAAAGCATTTATTTCAATTAAACCATTTACAGGCACTTTTGAATTGTCAAGGAGTCGGTCAGTTAGTCAGAAAGTTGAAGCTAGTTGCTCGTTCCAAAACGTAGGTAGGTCTCTATGGAGAAGAACGAGCAAGAAACTCCACGGATACTCTGTTAAAATCAGATTTTTACAAAATACTGCTTACATTATTCTTGTTGCTTCTATATGTGAAAACAATGAAGGTAATCTAGAAATACAAAATATAAAAAATAATCAAGTTAAAAACCATGGCAGTTAAGAGTTGACCAATCTCTACTGACAGCGCCCGTTCACGAACATGACGCGTGAATCAGCGCTATTCAAAAGTGCCTTTAATGGTCTAATTATTATTTTTTTAACTATTTATAGGCATACGTTTGACCACTATCTCGCCTGATGGGAAGCGATGATGCGGTCTAAGATGGAGCACGCTTGCCTAGAAGTAACCTATTCACTCTTGACTTAAAGACTCCCAGGTTGTGTGGGTGTAAATGATTTGACTTTGACTTTTACTACTCCCGCCGCGACGTGTAAGAGGGGCGCGCGTGGAACACTACGCACCGCTACCTCTGTTCTTGATGTGTCGTCTGTCGACCCTGGACCGATTTAGGGCGGTTGGAAGAGGGCATTGTCCGCACTCCGCCGACGCCCGATGCGCCTGCTACGGGCCGGCAGAGCCGACAACCTCGGTTGACACGTCAAATGCCATTTGGAAAAAAAACGACTGTCGGACAGTAGCCCACCAGACACAACATCCGTCTGGTCGGAGGATCCACCCTTTTTAAGGGAAAAACTTTCCACCTTGTTCCTCATTACTTATTAACTCCTTACTCTTACTTTACATTGCTGGCACATTCCTTTCATATTCATTTCTGCCCGTCATCATGGCCTACACGCAATTTCGCATTCAAATCTCAACTAACTCGCCACTGCCAGCTGGCTGCCCGCTATATCTAGATAGTTCTTGGACATATTTGAGGACATTCTATGTAGCATATGCAGGAATGGTCTAGAATGTTGCAACACTACACTTAAGGCGCTTCCCTGACCAAATATTTCCTTTTTGCCGCAGAATCGAAATTCGCACAATTTTTGGGGTTTTTTGTTATAAAAAAAAAGAGAAACGATCGTTTGAAATAAAATAAAACGTGAATTATAGAGATTTTTAAGTTACCTATCTATTAGTGTAATCCTCAAATGAATAGCACGTCAACTTTAGCAAAAGATGTAACATGTTTTCAGTTATTATAGTAATTTTTTTACAGGGAGATTTAGGTGTATATAGGGTAGGTACATAAAAATAAAATAAGGACGTGGAATGTGATAATAGGATATTGAACATTACTAATATGCTTTTAGATGTACATATTTTGTTTCTCTTAATTAATGAGTTAATAGCCCCTGAATAACGAAGAAATACGCACTTTTGGTCGCCTTAACCATCTAGAAAAATGTGGAAGGGTCCCGAACGTTTCAGAATATCTGTAGTTCTGCTACTCGATAATAGATGGCGCTAGCGACGCATTTGTGGTAGTAGCGACCTACGTGACAATACCTACAGGCATGATAATGACGTTCTCACATTATTTTTCGATTTCCAGTACTTCCCGGATCTCTTCGCATTCAACATGCTCTACGGTTCAGCAGATGCACGACGAATGACGTTTAACATGAAGTACAAACTAGTGGAAACTGTCTTCGAGTTACTACAAGAAATAAAACCATGTAGTTATTCTTAAATCGTATTTTCTATGGTCAAAAACTATTGCATTACTAACCTCTGGTTTCTCGTACGAAAAATTTATGTGTAACAAATTGCATATTGTCAGAGGCGCGTAAACTGTTTTGATTGGTTGTTGATGATTCGGTCACCCAATCACAGCAATTTATTCACTTGCGGGTTCCTAAACCGGGTCATCCATCATCGTGTCTTTGTTTTGTTGTTTTTTTTTGTTCCCGCGTTGGTAAATCCTCCTAGATGAGATGATGAGAAGAGAATCCCACCCTGGTGTTCCATCTCACACCTATGTCATTGATCGCGGGTACGTGCGATCCTTCCGCAACCCCCGACCGATCATCCATAGCACTATGTTGGGGTCGGCTTCCAGTCTAACCTGATGGAGGTGAATACCACTGTTTTACATGGAGCGACTGCCAGTGTCACCTCCACAACTCAGCTACTGGGTAACAAGATACCCCTTGTTAAGAGCGCCCTTCCCCATCGAACGAACTTCAACGCGAGCGTGATTGAAATTTTTTTTGTTTCAACCAACGCGAAGCTCGAAAACAAACGAGTGAGTGAGAACGCGATAACATCACAGGAAAATTGGCGCGCGGAAATTTCACAAAACTTGTTCCAGGACGTACGTGTTTTAAAAAAAGCCTTACAAGTTTTTAGTAAAAATGTTTATAATTTAGAATCTCGGTTTCTATGAAGCTGTATTTTTACTTTTTCAATGTATGAGTGCATTATGAACGGCCAAAGTTCAGATAAAATTGTGCAAAGAAACTGATTTTCGTACGTGTTTACTGAATTTGTTTCTCAAAAAAGTTTATTTTTGGCTTCATACAAACCTAGATTTAAACCACAAGATACCTGTGTGTTAAAAATATTTGGAAAATAATTTGTTATAACGCCGTAATCGCGTACGAGCGTTTGTATGGGAAATATGACGGGTTGGGCGCTCTTAAGACTACTTGTCAGACTGGCTCCTGACTACCCATAACGACTGTCAAAATCTACGAATGACTGCCGGGACCAACGGCTTCTTTTCGTGATAACGCGCGGGTCAAACGCGTTAAAAGTGGTGTTAAGAATGCCAGGCTGATCCGCTTAAGTGTAGGTCGAACCTTAGGCAGCGGTGTAAGTAGTACACCAACATTTTGCAAGTGTTTTAGGGCTGAAACTGCGTTAAAAGGCTTATTACACTAGGTATACAATTTATTTGTTTGTTTTTTTTTTAAGTTAATTAAGTTGTTAGTGATCACTCTAAGTATACAGAACTGAATTCTAGAATTAAATTTAGTGAACCACCAATTTACACTAAATTGAATCCAATCTGTTCTAACTGCGATTACACCTGCCGATTTCCTAAATACATTTTTCTACAAATTGTATAGTGTAATAGTGTAAGTTGTTAGTGATCACACTAAGTATACAGAATTGAATTCTAGAATTAAATTGAGTAAACCACCAATTTACACTAAATTGGATATAATCTGTTCTAACTGCGATTACACCTCTGCCGATTTTCTAAATACATTTTTCTACAAATTGTATAGTTTAATAGTGTAAGTTGTTAGTGATCACACTAAGTATACAGAATTGAATTCTAGAATTAAATTTAGTAAACCACCAATTTACACTAAATTGGATCCAATCTGTTCTAACTGCGATTACACCTGCCGATTTCCTAAATACATTTTTCTACAAATTGTATGGTGTAATAATGCCTTTAAACGGGCGCCCACAATGAGCACCCGCCAAGTGTCATTCGCACGGGCTTTGTGGGTATGCCACGAAGCCCGTCCCGAACTCCAGATTATGCAGTGTCGCTAGTTTAGTTTTAACCTATTGACCGCCACGTCAAATAAACCAAACCGTGCCCTCGGCGCCCGGCGTCAAGCTACAATTACACCCATTTTTGAAAAGTGTCTCAATGAAATTCTGTAGTGCTAATATGCCACCAAAAAAAAACAAAAAAAAATTATTCAATCGATAAGTGCCATAAAAATGCATCTATATTTTAAATTTTCAAATTTCGCGCGTAGGTTGACGAAAACGCCTCTTACTGGACGCCATATTGCTCAGCGTAAATGACGTCAGTTCGTTTTGTATCAAATGAGCTCATATTAAATATGATAATCCATACTTAATAAAATATTATAAATGCGAAAGTAACTCTGTCTGTTACGCTTTCACGATGAAACGACTGAACCGATTTTGATGAAATTTGGTATGACAACAGCTTGAACCCCGGGGAAGGACATAGGCTACTTTTTAATCCGCAACTTCGCTTGCATCCACTATAACCGACATCCACGCGGACGAAGTCGCGGGCAAAACCTAGTTGTATATAATTTAAAAATAATTAAAAGCATATTTTGTAATAGATGTAATAATGAAAAAATTACGTTGGTTACGAAAATAATAAAAGTCGGACCAAGTCAATCGGTTGACTGACAGTTGACAATTTTTTGTTTACACAGCCGTACGGCGTAATAACATGGCCGCTACTATTTCACGATGTTTTATAACAGATTAAAAATACTGAAAACTTTAAATTGAATTTAAAAATTTGTTTTGTTATTTTATGAACTAAAACTTACATTTTCCGACTGCTTTATCCCTAAACTGTCTCAATAACATATTTAAAGATTTTTTCTCTTAAAGATTAAAATACCCTATTACTACTCTATGGAAGTAAGTTTCTAAACGTAATACTATAGAGTAGTAATTCGTTTGTCATGCCCAAGAAGCTTAAAAGTGGAGGCAACACTCTAAACACCTAAGTGAAACCAACTGTGGGCAGACGCTCTCTTTCTGAATGCATACATAAGATAAAGAAAACACATATCACTGTCTCGTTCTTATTCAGAAAGAGAGCGTCTGCCCACAGTTGGTTTCACTTAGGTATTTAGAGTGTTGCCTCCACTTTTATCTATAAGCACAAAATATAGACGGTACAGAAGGACCGCTCCCGCCATCTTCAAAAATAATTACCTAAACTTGCCAGACTCACTAGGGCTGCTACTGTATTTACTCTGTAGGTTTTATTTGTGACAATATGAAATTTTATTGACACTGGTTGGAACTCTGCAATTTTTTATAACAAAATTTTCTTGTTCGTCGTAAAATGTCAATGTCTCTCATTTATTCATTTAGCCAACACGTGACAGTCGAGTCTGAAGTCTGCTTGAAACTGCTTGAGAATGCCTATAAACGTAATATTAATGTGTGCGTGGTAAAAATGGCGGTTTGTTCTAAGCGGTCTCTCTGCTCGGGAGCGACGCAGCTTTACGTACTTTGTGCTATAAGCTTCTTGGTCATGTCTGTCATGTAGTCGTGACCGTGTCATGCTGGGCACATTTTGGTTTGTCATCTATACATGACAGAAGCGGTCAATAGGTTAAATTAAATGAGCGCACATTCTCAGTTGTGTACTAATTTTTTGGCGACGTTTTACACCCGTTTTGTGACCTATGTTTCACAAATGATTTCTGATTTATGTAACTTGGATATAGCACTAGAGTAACACCCCACAATAGTAGATCGTATCCATACGAACTAGAAAGGACCACAGTTACTTAATAATGTAATACAATATTTTTTGACCAGTGAAATTATTTGATAATATTGTGAACTAATTTTGTTACCATTAAATAAGATTGAACTTCATGTAAATAAACAGTTGCATACCAATATATATAAAATCATTTAAAGTATACTGTTGTTTTAATTCTCTGAATAAAACCTTTTCAGGTAAGAAATAGGAAAGAAAGGGTACAATAGATCCCAAGGATCCCAATAAAAAAAGCTTTTTACAAAAAAGACAACCGCCTTCAAAAAGTGAAAAAATACTTTAGCACAGAACACACATTGACTTTAGTTTCGAAATTAAAAGTGTGCTTTATATTAAAGCAAGATTTTATAGTTATCCACCCGGTTGTTTACGTTACCCAGAAACATAATGACTACGTGCCAAAAGAAAAATCAAGTGCCGTGCTCGACGAATAGCGGTCGGCAAACTTAATTTATGTCCGTTTGATAAACAAAGGACTAAAGCTAAAGAAGGCACTTGTTCAAAGGAATTTCTAAGAATTTAGCCCAGTGATAAAATAAAAACGATGCAAGAAGTTAGAACACAAGTAAAATAAGACGTTTAGTGGGATAACACATTTTTCTACATTTTTGCGATTTTTGAAAAAGTTTTTGAGTTTTTCAAATTTTTTTTTCACTCATCTTTTGAGACCTAGAACATCTAGGTAGCCCCAAAACTCACGAGACCAGGGCGATGTCTCACTCTGACTGAAATTTTGGGGCTATACTGAAGCGATCGAAGCCGAAGCCGAAGCCGAAGCCGAAGCCGAAGCCGAAGCCGAAGCCGAAACCGAAACCGAAGCCGAAGCCGAAAGCCGAAAGCCGAAAGCCGAAAGCGGCAGCGGAAGCGGAAACGGAAGCGGACGCGGCAGCGGAAGCGGAAGCGGAAACGGAAGCGGAAGCGGCGGCGGAAGCGGAAGCGGAAACGGAAGCGTAAGCGGCAGTTGGAGCGGAAGCGCAGCGGAAGCGGAAACGGCAGCGGAAACGGAAGCGGAAGCGGCAGCGGAAGCGGCAGCGGAAGCGGCAGCGGAAGCGGCAGCGGAAGCGGCAGCGGAAGCGGCAGCGGAAGCGGCAGCGGAAGCGGCAGTGGAAGCGGCAGCGGAAGCGGCAGCGGAAGCGGAAAGCGGAAAATTAGAAACACAAACAAGTTAAAACGAAAGCCGGACGTAAACGTAGCGTTTATCCGCTAAAGTGATTCGACAAATGTCGATTTTACATTTGTTTTGCTGATCAAAATTTTCATTTTGAATAATTTGATTTGATCTTGTTTTTTTTTTTGACAACAACCCGAACTGAGGAAAAAGACACTACAGATTAGACATAGACAACACACACAACACATTAGAAATTGTAAATAAACAGTTACAAGAATTTAAAACATTTTCAAAATTAGCAAGACAAGATTAACTTCCTCAATGCCTTTTGTTTTTTTTTTATATCGACGTAAAAAAAGTCCATAGATCTCGTGCCTCTCTGAAAGGGAAGTCAGGTTCTACTCTATCAGTGGGTAAGTTTCCCATTATATTGGACAATGTTGTTCCCTTGAAGCGACGACAGACAAAACAGTTTCTAGCTACGTCTCTAGCGAGCTTTCGACCTCCTATAGGCCAGTAGCGCTCACGGATAGAAGAGAGTAAATGTTGTTGTCCAGCATGCAGGAGCTGGGTGTGCTTAAATTGAAAAATGAGTTTTGTTAAATAGTGATCAGATTTTAGAACAATAGGATGTCTTTTTTCATAGGGGTAGGCAGACGTATCAATGCGTCCACCAACACGAAGCGTCTACAAAGGATTTAATGAGCACAGGTGAGTATTAGTTTTAAGTGGTTTATTGGATTTTTGGCTGCTTATTTCCTTTTCAAAGGATTCTTTTTGAGCTATTTTAATGAGAACAGTCATGGATTTCTCAAGTTCATGAACTTGTAGAGTTCCCGTTAGCTTATAGTAACAAACACATAATATGCACAAAACACAATATAATACGAATCACAAATACGAAACAACAATAACTAATGTATCAAAATAATATTTACAATTACATAATGTGCACAATACACAATATAATACGAATCACAAATACGAAACAACAATAATTAATGTAACAAAATAATATTTACAATTACATAATATGCACGAAACAATATAATACGAATCACAAATAAGAAACAACAATAACTAATGTATTAAAATAATATTTACAATTACATAATATGCACGAAACACAATATAATACGAATCACAAATACGAAACAACAATAACTAATGGATCAAGATAATATTTATAATTACATAATATGCACAATACACAATATAATACGAATCACAAATACGAAACAACAACAATTAATGTATCAAAATAATATTTACAATTACATGCACAAAACAGAATATAATACGAATCACAAATACGAAACAACAATAACTAATGTATCAAAATAATATTTACAATTACATAATATGTACAAACACAATATAATACGAATCACAAATACAAAACCTAAATAGCAAAAGTAGTATAATATATTCAATTTCAATATTATATATATTTTAATTTCATGTATTGAAATGTCGCCTATGTTACCCGGGCCATAATAACAAATCGATTGACATCTTATTCATAGAAATCAGATGAATAGTTTAGAAGCTACGGAGGAACACTACCAGGACTGCTAAAATCATAACCCTTCCTTTTGGCTTCACCGTAGTCGGGTAAAAAATAACAATAGACAATATTACTTAAACTTATAACAATAAACCAACAGCACAATAAAGTTGTAGACAAATAACACAAAACAATTTTTAATTTTACAATTTACACAAAATACAAGAAACCAAACTTTTAATAAGGTACCCGGGTCGAATATGGCCACCTTAAGGTTTGACGCCTAGTATCTTTCAGTTTCGTGGACTTAAAGGGAAGCTAGTGAGTAAATTCATGGCTTACCTAATCAAGCTTTTATAACTGAAAGACAGAATTTTAAAAATATTGCAGCTTTACCGAACTTTTACATATTTTTATTAATTTGGAAAATGGCCATATTTACGACCCGGTACGTAAATATGCCCATGGTCGTGGCCATATTAACAGTATAGAAAAATTCTATTTTACAAACTTTTGCATGAACAAATTAAATAAAAGAATTTTCAGTACTAAACATTTATTTTTATAAGAAAATCAACAAAAATATAAATCTACCTTTAAGTACTAGGACTAGGTATTAGGAACAGTAACTTAAGATCAAACATATGGCACTTACAAACTATCAATGGAACACATTAATTGCAAATTGTAAATAACGAAGCATCTCGCTATGAATATTTGAGGTCATTTTACTACAACTAGAAAATAAACAAAACAAACTTATAAGTAATATAATTTTTGGAACATCAGCAACACTTAAAGTCATCTTGGTTATCTGCAGTTAAGCCGACACACTCCTCATGGACATAAGTCGCGCAGGTCAAACATTGCCTCATATCAGCCACCCTATCTTCTCCACAAACGAAACAATACCAAGACTCTGTATTCTTTTTAGCATTGTTCTTGCCACATGAAGTTTTTGAAGCACACCGTTTGGTACTAGACGCTGTTGCTGGTGGTTTGGATTTTTTCTTCGGAGCGGTATTTGGCGGCCCATTGACATTTTTTTTCTTTTTTAGGGGAACTTTAGATGGCCCTGGCATATTCTTCTTGTCCGCAAATGTTGATTTTGTTAATTCTTGAGCAAGACTATTGATAGCTTTAGCCCGAGGAGCAGTTTTAGGGCTTGATATCTTTTCTGGTGTTTTTAACATTTCACAGAAGGACTGGTAAGACTCATTGTGTGATTCAAAGCCATTCTTGGCTTGATTTTTTTGTCTTATTTCAGCTAAAGGTTCGTCGCTATCGCTGTCATTATCATTTTCAGCTGAACTAGTTCTGGCCATAGCATTGTTTGGTTGAGTGTTAGTTATCTCAACTGGTAGTAAGTCATTGTTTGAGTTTTCATTCTGAGGCAATAAAACATTTTCGGAGGCATCGTTTTGTGATAAAAGCTGCATAGGCACTTGAACATTATCAGTTTTATCATTTAGCGGAATATGAAAACCGCTTATGAGACTTTCACTATCATCAGTAGCGTCACTATCAGAGGAATTTTCATTTTCCTTGTTTTTATCAAGACATCCAGGTGATACGGGATTATAAGTTGGTATACTCGGAGCATATGCCTCTTCTGGTATTCTATCGGGATTAAAAGGATAAATACCAGTCGCTTCAAATCCAGCCTTTATGTTTGCTGGTGTCGCAGCTTTGTCCCAAACTCTAGAAAATATGATTCCGAACCTATGTTTGGTTATTTTTCTGTCTTCGTGAATAGACCAGTATTTAAGAACCTCTTCATCCCAATAATACTCAAACGAACGAAAAACTGATTTGTCCATTGGCTGCAACTCGTGTGTGGTATTGCTGGGAAGACAAAATAGCGTAATATCAAATTTGTCTGCAGCTTCGACTATAGAATAGTCTAAGTGACATTTAGCTCCATCGAAGATAAGTAGGCAAGGTCCGGGTAGTTTATATTTAGCAAAGTGATGCAACCAGTTCACAAATGTTTCAGTGTTCATACTCCCTTTAGGAGTCATTTGGGCCACCGCGCCGGTAGGCAAGGGTTCAGTCCACTCTGGCTTCATTCTTTTACCCTTAAAAAGAATCATAGGCGAAATCGCGTTGCCCAAAGCACTGGCACATGAAACAATAGTGACATTTTCGCCATGTTCTGGTGCCACCAGATGCACTCTTTTTGATCCACGTTCAGCTAAAACTTGCGGCGATTTGTGTAAATTTAGCTGGCAACCTTTTTCATCGATATTGAAAATTTTTTCTGGTTTGTTCAGTATGTCGTTTCTTTCTAGAATTGTCTTCAATTTGCTAAAATAGTCCGTAACTACGGCCTTATTCATCTTTTGGGCCCGTGCGGGGTTCAGATTTTGCGCTTTGCGCCTACTTATATTTTGGTGACGTTTAAGAAAACCTCTTAGCCAATCTCGTCCAACCATTAGGCCTTTGCTTGGTGCTGGAATGTTGTTTCGATCACAGAATGTCTTAACGCATGTTCGGAGTACTCGTTGAGTTAATGGATATCCCACGTTGCAAAGACGGATAACACGAGATACTAATAACTGTTCCTGTTCTACACTAAGAAGTGGTTTTCTGCCCAAAGTCGATTTAGTCAATTTTTGTTCTTGCAAATAACGTCTCAGAGTCCGTCTTGGTACATTATGTAGTTTTGCAGATGTTGCTACTTTTTTACCATTTTTAACATCTGTCATGGCTTTAATCATATTTTCCATGGTCCACGTTCCTGGCATACTCCGAGACTTGTAACGCCCCATATTGTCTAAAACAAAAAATATATCTATAAAATTCATATGGTAAATATGGCCAGCCAGTGGCCATATTTTCCGTAACGCCATTTTGTTTTATTTATGACATGAAGCAAAAACTGATCACTACTTTGGAAAACACACATTAAAATGTCATAATGCTATAGTCAAACAACATTTATACATTAAAACAACACAATAATATCCAATATTAACGAAAATATAAACAAAAACTTACGTAGTTTTTTTATATCATCGACGCAGCCTCACACTTCAACGACCTCTGAGCGACTGGCGTGTGCGCGGGAGCGCGGGATGGGGCGCCGTTCGGGAACGTTCCTCGGGCCCGATCGTGTAACATTGCGTTATGTTCTATGTAGTGGTATATTCATACTTATATGAGTGTATGGCCATATTTACCGACTGGCCATATTCGACCCAGGTACCTTAATAAGAAATCACTAGAAATATACCTATATATAATTTTTTAAAGAAATAAAAAATTTGGAAATAAATAAAAAAATACAAAATAAATATTTATATTTATTTTAATAACATAAAAAGCTTTGAACTGTACAATTATCAACAAACTTCAATCATACTACTTATACATTATATCCTGCGCCGCGCACGCCTCCTGCGGTATGCTGACATTTCGCTACATAAAGGATAAGCCACAGCCTAGACCGAGAGGTCCAGTTTTTTTTTAAATGTAGCCCAACTTAATACCCCGAGGGCTGTTTTTCATTTTTTCCTTATCGCTTCTCGTTTTCGATAAATTGTCGATTTAATGCGAAAAGAAACCGAAAAAATGAGACATTTTTCTACATTTTTGCGATTATTGAAAAACGTTTTTACGGTAAGTTTTAATTTTTTTTTCACCATATTGTAGCCCTTGTTAAGACACATCTTTTGAGACCTAGAACATCTAGGTAGCCCCAAAACTCACAAGACCAGGGCGATGTCTCACTCTGACTGAAATTTGGGGGCTATACTGAAGCGATCAAAAAAACATTTTCAATGTTAAAATACAGACGCTATGTTCAAAAATAGTTGACCGCTAGTACCGCCACTTGCCGTATACCTGTTAGTCATCGCCTGTGATTACACAGGAACTAAATAATGCAGATAGGCGAATGATGCATCAAAAGAAAGTAAAACAGTCTATCCTTATCACACACACAACACAGCACGCACAGTCACGAAGAATTTGCTATTGGGGATGAGCAATGTTGTCTTATTTGTTATATCTGTTTTCTTTCACATCACGGGATTGCTTTAAAACTTAGACCAATTAGGTTTACTTGGAGGATTGTGATGACATTGTATTAAATACTTATTTCCGTTACTTTAGGTAGTCCACGTGAACACTACCGGCCCAGTAAAGATATCTAACAGTATTGTGACTCGGCCCTGTCCTTGAAATAATTACCTACATGTGCGCAGTACCTTAACGTGCGGTAGGGTTGTCTCGCGTACAGTGTTTTAATTTCTTCCTAGTGTGTGTTCTAGTTTTGTGATTATTAATTTGTAGTGTTTTATTTTCTTTTTAGTTTTGTGATTATAAATATAGGTATATAATATTTTTCATTTAATTAAAAAAAATGAAATACATAAATGAAAAGTGTTCAATAAAAATGCATGTTATGTTTTTGATTACAAGTTTAATAAAATAACCACCCTTATTTTGAGACTGAAAGATATTTGCGCCTCAGTCATTCAAGGCGTAAAAAAAAAAAATATTTCCCTTTAATCTGCAATCCTTACAAACTCCAACACCTACTTCTTACTTAACCAAAATGCAAAACACAGCTGACAAAACCTCTAACTACCGACTACAAAATCTTACTTAAAAAGTAAATAATAATGTAAATCTTACTAAAGAGGTAGATACAGAGTCCAGCACAAGCTGGAGCAACAATCTGTCAAATTTCTTTGATAGATTTTTAATTTTATTACAAAAGCGTAAGGTGGTGGTGGTAAATTTCCCCATTCAATTGGGGAAAGACAATTTTTAATGGCCTGATGTGCTGGCGTCTGTACCTATCATTTACTCTCATAATCATTTTATAATGATATTTTTGTTTAATTCAATAATATATGTAAGTAGCTAGTACATAAGTAGGTAGATAGATAGCCTAGCCTAAGAAACTACCTAGGTAGGTACTTACCAGTTCGTTTTAACGCGAGCGTAGGTAGGTTGCTTTTTTACCCTATCCACTTATTTGTTTATTAATCCAGGTAGGTACCTACTTTACTCGGTGGAAAAAGCGAAATACTTACCTTTTAAAAAAAGAAACAAATTACGTACTATAGTTTTAGCTATTGTTATTATTTTGTTTAGATATAATTATTAAGCATTGCTTTCAATATTATTCATTTTATTATTCGTGTATTTGTTTCATATTTATTTTGTAAGGTTGTCATGTGCCCAAGTGAAATAACACTCAATAATAGTTATTTAGTTGCTAAACTGACTTTTGTCGTTTGACAGCATTCGGCTGTCAAATGGTAGGTTAGTTTTTTATGTTCACTTGGGAGCATGGCAGTCGAGTCCGAGCACTCGTCGAGTGAAGACGTGTAACCTGTACTCAAAACAGTGTAACCAGTGTTATTAAAGTGATTATAAAAGTTATACTGACTTTGCTTTTTTCAGCAACCTTATAGTGGATTATAGTTCAGAAGTGGGATAGCACTAAGAATACTTGGTATCTTAGTGTTACTGAACGCCCTGGCAATAGTGCAATATTTAATAAGGTACAGTTCCTTTTTTTTCCTCTTTTTTACGAATTTAATTATTAGTCATTTAAATAAATTTTGTAACCCTCATAATATTTTTTGTGAACTTAATGAAATGGAGTGATATTTTAAACGAAAATGTTTTATAAACAAGTTGTTGCTTCAAATCGTAAGTGAATTTTATACTGATGGTTAACCTAAGCTTACCTTAGTAATTAATACCTTAAGATTTTGTTTTGAAAAATGAAACACAGATAGTTTATTATTTTATTTCACAATTGAAAATCAGTAGTCGAGATAACGGTTTACTCGTTTACAAAATTACTATTTCAGCTAATCAAATGGAGCGTCTGGCAAGTAGCCGAACCAGGCACTAGGGTACTCCTGAATCCAAGTCGACTTTCGGCGCCGACGAATCTCGTAGCCGCAGCATCAAGCGGCGTAATGACGTCAGTGTCCTTGGTAGCCGACGCAGCTACCGGAGCGGTGCGAGGCATAGCCGTAGCGATGCGAGGCGCAGCCGCAGCGGTGCGAGACGCAGCCGGAGCGGTGCGAGGCGCAGCCGGAGCGGTGCGAGGCGCAGCCGCAGTAGCACGAGGCGCAGCCACGTTCACGTCGGTCACAGGCATAGCGGAAGTAGGAGCGTCCGAATCAACGCAGGGCTTTTTAGAGTAACACAAGCGTTGCTGAACAGGTTAGTGATAAAATTTTACTGGCACAAATGTTAAAAGAAGTTGTTCAGACCATGAAAACTGAAGGAAGCAGTGAACGTTTTGCTGTTTTTAATGTTATCCCCGAATTTGATCCCTCGAAACGAAATCAAACGATAGAAATGTGGATAACCAAAGTAAATGAGTGTGCACAAATTTATAACTGGTCAGACAGGCAAACAAGTCATTACGCATTACCAAAGCTTGTAGGTTTTGCACAAAAATGGTACCAAGGACTTCCCAGTGTCATGTTTTCCTGGTCTGAATGGCAAGACAAACTACGTTCCTCTTTCCCAAGTGACGAGAATTACGCTCAGTTGTTGTCAGATATGCTTGCTTGTAAAGCGCGTTTTGGAGAGTCGTTAGAGGAACATTTTTATGACAAAACAGTGTTACTAAATAGATGTAATATTATCGGAAAGAATGCCATTGACTGCATACTTTATATTATTGAAGATCGTTCTATAAGAAAAAGTGCGAAAGTAGCCCAGTATTCTGATCTGGATAAATTACTAGTGTATTTGAAAGGAGTTAAAATGAACAAGAGAATCGACAAAACGGTGCAACAGGCAAGCGTAATTGACAATAAACGTAATAAAACTAATAGAACTAACACCAATACAACAGAATTCAAAGCTAAATGCTACAATTGTGGTTTAGAAGGTCACCCGTATTATAAGTGTAAACAAACAATCAAACGGTGTACTGCTTGTAATAAAGTAGGACTTTTAGTTAACGACTGTTCCGATAAAAAGGATACAACCCAAAAGGCGGTTTTAGGTATTTCCGCAGAACATGAAAATGACTGCAAATATTTTAAACCGGCTTTAGTTAATGGTGCAACACTAGATTGTTTTATTGACTTCGGAAGTCAATGCTCCATGCTTAGGGAGTCTGTTGCCCGTAACTTAACAAATACATGGTCAAAGAATGACTTGCCAGTTTTGAGAGGTTTTGGCGATTCTATGGTTAATTGTTTAGGAAAATGTGACGTAAACATTGAAATAGATTCTGTGAAGGCAGTAGTACCAATACTTATAGTCTCTGATTACTTATTACAAGTCCCTTTATTGTTAGGTCAAACTTTTACTGAGCAGGATCACGTTATCGTTATTAAAACTAACGAAGTACTTCAAATACAAGACAAAAACAAGCCAAAGGCTGTGAGAATTTCATTACATGTTTTAGACGATAGTAACATAAGTGGATATACCGGTGCCAATGTTTACTCTAAAACTAAATATAACGGTGATGTGCTAATAGAACCCAGTGTAAGTCGCGAACCAAATAGGGAGTACGAAGTCATTCAGAGTTTAATTAAATTAACGGATGGTCAAGGTCAGGTTGTGGTGAAAGGATTGCACTCGCTAGTGTTTCCTCTGAAACGAGATTCACTATTGGCACGTGCAGTCCCGTTCACAGAAATGCAGTCATACCGCGTTAATAGAGTTGTAGGTAATAACGAAGACTTACCAAATCCTACTATAGAGAGATCATTAATAAACGTAGGAGATGAATTGGGAAAGGAAGACCGTGAGTTATAGTTTAAATTACTAGACGGTTATAGGGATTGTTTTGCATTTTCAACCAAAGAATTAGGATGTGTCAAAGGAATTGAGATGAATATTCACCTAAGTGACAATAGTCCCATTGTATATCGGCCTTATAGATTAGCTCATTCGGAGCGTCAAGTTGTTAGGGGAATGGTTAAAAAATTAGAGGATTCGGGAATAGTACGACCATCCACGTCAGATTATGCATCCCCAATTTTATTAGTAAAAAAGAAAACTGGGGATTACAGGCTTTGTATACATTTTAGAGCGTTAAATAAGAAAACAATTAAAGAACACTATCCGTTACCAAGAATAGACGATCAATTAGACAATTTATCAGGTTTTAAGTTTTACACGACCTTAGATCTCGCATCCGGTTACTATCAGATATGTATGGCGGAAACATCCAAACATTTAACAGCTTTTATCACGCCTGATGGCCACTTCGAGTTTAATAGGATGCCTTTTGGATTAGCTAATGCCCCATCTAATTTTTAACGAGCTATCAATAATATTCTCGGTAACGCGCGTTTTAAAGATGCATTCGCTTACATGGATGACGTTATTATCCCATCAAAAACGATAGAGGAAGGTTTTGAGAAATTGAAGAATACTTTAGACTTATTTAGAACTTCTGGTATAACCTTAAAACTTTCAAAGTGTAATTTCTTCATGAGGTCTATTAACTATTTGGGGTTCGAAGTAAATGAAAGAGGAATAAGGCCTGGACAGCACAAAATAGAGGCTGTAGAACATTTTCTCCGTCCAACTGATCAACATAAAGTCCGTCAATTTATTGGTTTATCAAGTTTTTTTCGGCGTTTCATAAAGGGGTTTTCCATAATCACCAAACCGTTGACTCAACTCCTAAAAAAGGATACAGTCTGGTGTTGGGGAAGTGCCGAAGAAGAAGCTTTCCAAAAATTAAAAACTGGGCTAATAAACCGCCCCGTTCTTGCATTTTATGATCCGACCTACGAAACTCAAGTTCATACGGACACATCTAAGTTAGGAATCGCCGGGATATTGATGCAAAGGCCTAAAAGGGATTCCCCATTCAACGCTGTTGCTTATTATAGCAGGCAGACTTCCCCCGAAGAAGCTCGTTTCACCTCTTATGATTTAGAGACTTTAGCTGTTGTAATGTCGGTACAGCAATTTAGAGTATATTTATTAGGGCTCAAATTCACGATAGTTACCGACTGCAACTTCGGTTCGTGCCACATTTGAAAAAAAAGATATGATACCGCGAGTGGCTAGATGGTGGAATTCTTTACAAGAATATGATTTTAATACACTCGGCGTCACAAAAATCGCACCTTTTCGAAAATAAGTTTAAAACATGTCCCGCCAGTAACGAATACATTAAACCCAATTAATATTGGTATCAATTAAAAGTATGTTTAACGACCTTTAAATTAACAACAGTTAGAATTCCTAAACACAACAGATCTCATTAGCACGTAACGTTAAAAAAAATGTTGTCAAAATACGCATTACAACGGCCACTAATTGCACCTCCCTACAAGGGTATAAAACGGGCGACCCGGGTTAAATGTGGGTCATTCGCTATTCAACCTTTGAAGTGAACACACGTGAACAGCTACAGCAAGAAAAATACCCCAGAAGATGGATACCACTGCAGATGAAGCCGCTCAAGTCATTGCACTACTGCAATCAGGGATGCGGCAATGTGATGTTGCTCGGCAACTGAACTTGAGTCGTTTTGCCGTTCGACGAGTGTTCCAACGTTTCCAAGAGACTGGTGGCTATATCCGAAGACGTGGATCTGGAAGACAACGGTGCACATCCGAAAGAGACGATCGCTTCATTGTTTCGACGTCTTTACGTAATCGGTTCTCCAATGCTGTTGAGCTGCAACAACAACTGCGATCAGCTCGCAGAACTTCTGTAAGCGTCTCCACGATTAGAAGAAGAATGCGGGAGAAGAAAATTGCAGCTCATAGGGCTGCTACAGGGCCCAAATTGACTGCACAGCATAGGAGAGACCGGTTGCAATTTGCCCGTGACCATGTGGATTGGACAATAGACCAATGGAGGGCTGTGCTCTTCTCGGATGAGACGAGGGTGTGTCTTTTCTGCAACGACAGGCGTCGAAGAGTGTATAGGAGGCAAGGGGAACGATTCGCACAAGCCTGTATTCAAGAGACAGTGGAATACGGGGGTGGCTCGTGCATGTTCTGGGGCGGCATGTCAATCGACGGTAAAACGAACCTTGTGTGTGTTTCTCGGACTGGAAGTGCTCGCGGGCAAGGGTCGCTGACTGCTGCTCGGTACATAACAGAGATCTTAGAGGAGCAGGTTGTCCCTTATGCGGGTTTTGTTGGCAGTGGATTCACGTTAATGCACGATAACGCCCGTTGTCACACCGCTTTTATTGTAAGAGACTACCTGCAAGAAGTTGGCATCCCTGTTATGCGCTGGCCGGCGCGAAGTCCAGACCTGAACCCTATTGAGCACCTTTGGGATGAACTGAAACGGCGAGTACGGGCACGAAATCCTGCCCCTACCACTCTCCAAGACCTTCAAGATGCCGTCGTTGCAGAATGGGACAACATTCCACAAGAGACTGTTGTCACATTAATAAGGTCCATGAGAGAACGCATGGAAGCAGTCATCAGGGCTAGGGGGGGTAACACTAGGTTTTAAGTTAGTTTTAAGGACTTTGTTGTAATTTTTGCTGATAAAATAAAATTTAACTTTTTAATCATTTGCATTAGCTTGCTTTTTTTTATTCCCTGGTAAACAAAAAACCAAATCCATTGATTTATTCTGAAATTTAAATAAATTGCCTTTCCAATTATAGTTTCCTTATAGTCATATGTATACCATTGATTAATAGGGTTAAAATGACTTTGAAGGGAATTCTTAAAGAGGTGCGATTTTTGTGACGCCGAGTATTATTTACAAACCAGGCTCAAATATGTGTCATGTCGAATTGTCGACGCTTTTAGTCGTAACCCTGTTCAACATACCGAATATACAGAAGTTAGATTAATCGATACCAATTGGATAGCTACTGCACAGAAAAATGACTCCGAATTACAAAGAATAATAACTAGGTATACTTAACGATAAAGAAACAGATAATTTAATTGAAATTAAAAACAACTTTGTAGTTAAACGCGGAATGCTGTACAGGCAAACGCCCGAGTGTGACCGCTGGGTAAATGGTAAATGCCACCTTATTCCTTTGGGTACAACAAAGGAATAAGGTGGCATTTACTCCGAACGAATCATGATATGTTGGGACATTTTGGTTTTGAGAAAACTTATAATAAAATTAAAAGTCAATATTGGTTTGCCAAGATGAGAAGATTTGTTCAAAAATATGTCGATTCATACCTTGAATGTGCTCACACGAAAATCCCCGCGGGTAAAAAGTCTGGAGAATTACATCCAATACCTAAAGTAGATCGCCCGTTTCACACACTTCACATTGATCATTTAGGCCCGTTCGTGGGTAGTAAAAAAACCTGTTATTAATAATAGATGCATTTACTAAATATATAATTCTTAACCCAGTGAAAACTACAAAGAGTAGTAGCATAGTATAAAAGCATTACAGAATTACTTTCATACTTTTGGTGTGCCTCAAAGAATAATTTCGGACAGGGGAATCTCTTTTACTTCCAAGAAGTTTAAGGAGTTTCTTGATTCATTAGGTGTTAAACACGTATTGAATTCGGTAGCTACGCCGCGAGCAAACGGGCAAGTTGAGAGGTACAATAGAACCGTCCTCGCTGCACTTAGTGCTAAAAATTACAATAAAAACGAAAAATTATGGGACGAGGCGGTTTCCGAAATTCAATGGGCATTAAATAATACATTTAATAAAGGGACGGGAAAAACACCGGCTGAAGCGTTGTTTGGCTTAAAATTAATTGGGACTAATGATTCTTCTCTTTCGCTCACCACAAATAACGAGGAATCGCATGATGAAAGCACAATAGAAACCATTCGAAATCAAGTCTCCGAACATATAGCGAAAAATCAGGTTCATCAGAAAAAGTCGTTCGATAAACATAGAAAGAAAGTTGCATATGCTGTAGGTGATTTAGTCAGAATAGAAAGGGAGATCCCTTCCTGTGGTCAAAGTCGAAAGCTTGTCCCAAAACTTCGTGGCCCCTATCGCATAGTTACGACATTGGATAATGATGGGTATATTGTCGAAGATACTCCGTTATCTCGTAAGGGTAACCGCCCTTTTACTGGTACTTTCTCAGTAGATAAGATCCATCCATGGTTAGTATTTAATAGAACTAATTACGAATCTGATAATGATTCTAATAATGGCCAACAGACTGATGATAATGATGATGAAGGTAATCTCGCCAAACAGGTACACTGTTTGATTGTTGTAGAGATATTAATGTGTTTGCTGAACTAACCAATTTTACCCATTTAAAAGCAATTCTACTAAATTAATAAGCTGATTAAAATAAGTTAATGAATTTCCTAAAGATGAATTTTGAACAATCGTCAAACCCCAGAAAATATGTAGAGGTTTCAGTGGAATGACTTGGCAATACTGAAGACATGAAGGGGCTTCAGTATTGATTGTAGATTTATGTTAGAGTTACAGTCAAACCACTGGAATGCAGAGGTTTCAGTGGAATGACTTAGCAATACTGAAGACATGAAGGGGCTTCAGTATTGATTGTAGATTTATGTTAGAGTTACAGTCAAACCACTGGAATGCAGAGGTTTCAGTGGAATGACTTAGTAATACTGAAGACATGAAGGGGCTTCAGTATTGATTGTAGATTTATGTCAGAGTTACAGTCAAACCACTGGAATGCAGAGGTTTCAGTGGAATGACTTAGTAATACTGAAGACATGAAGGGGCTTCAGTATTGTATTGTATTGTGTATACAGGCCCCTCTTTCCCACTGGGCACACTGGGCACGTGCCCAGGGCCCCGCGATCGATAGGGGCCCCCAATTCCTGCCAGATCACAAAACAATAACCGGTATCTAATTCAAACATATATTAAAAATACAATTTAATGGGACACTAACTACACTATTTTGGAGACTAAATAATCAGTGAACTAATTATTTATATAATTAAAAAAAAAGTTTGTTTTCATGTAAATCCCTTCTATTGTCTATGCTCTTTGAGTGGTTTAATGATTGGAAGCACATTCTTTTAACACATCAAAAAAGCCCAGTAAAACTATGGTGACTTGTCTGGCGCGAAGTAAAGCGGTTGATTGATTACATATAGACTTGTCAACATCGAAAAGAAGTGGAGTCCTGGAGAAATGTAAACGGATTGTAGCTGTTGTAAATTAGTAGTAAATTTTTGGCATCGAGAGGGCTTCAGTTTCGCGGTGACAATTAAATCCTCGGAACTTCCAACAATGAAAATTATTTGTGTGTGGACGTGTGGAGTTACTGAGTGAATTTAATAAAATATTTGGGAATCCTGGAAAAGGTAACATTCCTTATTTTCTTATTTAGCTGCAAACGTATAACTATGAACAGTTTAAAAAAAAATCTGTATTGAGTACCTATACTGACGAAATGGAATAACAGGTCCTAAAAAAATTATAAATGAAGTTAAATTAGCAGAAGTAAAATATTTTTCTATGAGCTTGACAATACGCCCAATCTGTCTCATGTTGACCAGAACTTTTAAATCTCAAAAAACAAGACGTAGAAACTCACGCCAGTTTTTCGATGGCTATGCATGGTTATTTCATCTGAATGGAAAAATAGAAATCAAAGTAGAAACCTTTCCTCCCATAATTGATACGTTATAATACATACTTTATGTTATAATACTACGCGTTCATCTAAAACAGCGATTAAGTTCCTTTAAGAACATTAGACAGCTAATAACAGTCAGCTAGTCGTTAACTATAAAGACGTTACTGAGAAAGAGTTGGAAATGGAATGTATATGTTACGGCTACAACCCGAAGTGCGGCTAAACCTAGTTTTAACCGGCTAGAACTAGGTGTAGCCGGTAGCAGTTAAACTTAGGTGCAGCCTTTTTTTTAACTTGGGGAAATCCTCATGGACTGTCCCTCGTCCGGGGAAGACGGGGGGTGTGCCGGACTCTCTTACCGGCTAAAACCACCACGGTGTTCCTCGACTGACCTATGGGCGGGGGTACCAGGCTATGGCCCGCCTATGATGTATGCGGGTCCCGTCGACCTCGGCGGTCTATACGGCGCCGAATCCACTAGGGTGGCGCGCGCGGAACACTGCGCGCCGCCTACATGGGCCTGCATCTGGTTGGGTGGTGGACTGCCCCTGAGTCGACCACCCGCAGGCCGGCAACGCATGAAGGCTCGAGGTCATTAAGCACCCTCCGGCGCCCGGTGCGACTTGTCCTGGAGGGAAGTGAGGCAGTTGCTTCCCTTACCCTCTCTGCCGCCTCTTTTGCGTGCATGACTTGCTCGCTAAACGAGGCGACAGCCTCCCACGCACTCTCGCTCTGGAGCATCGAAAGAACATTGTTCGGGAGAGGTCACCTACTGCTGCGGAGAGTTCACGGCGTTGCTCTGCCTATGCTGGCCACTCTGCCAGCGTGTGCTGCGCTGTGTCCTCCAAGCAATCTACGCAGTGATGAAAACCGGGCAATTGTTCGCGACACAGATACTTCCCAAAACAGCCATGTCCGGTCAGTATCTGCGTCAGTCGGAACGTGATGGCGCCGTGCCGACGCCCTAACCAATCCTCCATGACGGGTCTTACCGCCGAAATTACGGCGTGTCCTAAACTTAGGTGTAGCCTGCGAGCTCGGGACTTGGGGTACTCCGACTTGATTATTTTTTACCAAACCATTGAGCAGAGGAAGACGGTAGACGTCAAGTCGACGGAGCCACGCTGCGCGGGGCTCCTCTTTCTGTCTTCTTCCGGTTCAGTAGCACAAAAACAGACAATTTAACCACCGGAGTGTGGCTGCACCTAGTTCTAGCCGCTATGATGAAGGCTATACTTGGTTCTAACCGAGGATAAGTAGGATGTACATCTAACTTTAACCGCAAGCGGCCGGCTGCACCTAGTTGTAGCCGGCCTAAACTAGGTGTAGCCGCACTTCGGGTATTAGCCGTAACATATACATTATACAGAATACTTGAAAATTGTTCATAGTGAAAATGAAGGAAGAAAGAATAGTCTATTGTGAACAAATCATATGAAAAAAAAAAACAAAATTGAAGACACATTTCCAAATGAGAAATCGAAAAAAAGAAACAGAAATCGTATTGAGAATGTTCTTAAGCATCAAGATTGTAACAGCAGTGGCGAGCGTTCCTTCTCTATATTAAAAAGGTTATGTTAATGCATCAAGACATTTTAACCAGTTTGTCGCTAATGTCCATGTAGGTGAAGAAGTGGTTGGAAATCTAGTACGAGTATACTCGTACTAGATTTGAGATGGGCAAAATCTTAGAGGTGGGGTACCTCTAAGATTTTTATTGTCACTGTAAATAAATAAACCTAGAACTTTGCTTATCTACTTTCTTTGTTTGAACTAACAACTTAGTGCTCTGTTTAGGTCATAGGGGCCCCATTATCCTATTGTGCCCAGGGCCCCCAACAGGTTAAAGACGGCCCTGTGTGTATAATAATTATGTAATGGTAAAATCAAAGAACAATGGCGAAAACGTAGTTGACTTAAATTTGAGCGTTTAAAAGTGACTTACATACGAAAGAAATTACATTATTTTTCTACGATTTTTGAAAGTATCACATTAACCAGTTAGGGCCGGATAAAAAAAATATGTTAAATGAAAACTTATTTGACTTTTCATTAACGTTTAGTGTTGCCATTTTACATTTATTCTGCCAAGTGACAGTAATAAGTACATAAAGCATTTAAAGTATTGTAATCAGTTTTAGTTTGTTATTACAATTAAACGGAGTAAGTAAATGAATACAGTTTATTTCCAAGTGTAGGTTTCTTGCAGGTATGTAAAAACACTGTGGTAAAAAAATAAATCAATTAGTTTCGATTAATGACTAGCAAAAAGACTAGTAGCCCAAATCTAAAAATAATTGTTTGGTAATTGACACAGAGTCATAGACAGATCTGTGCACAGAGTAAAAACGATATGATCGATGTATACATGTAGTAGATACCTATTGTATACATAAGGTAAGGCCAAAGAGTATTTATAACCACTGGGATTACCAACCTTAAACAATATTTTTACAAGACATTTCATTCTGAATTAACTAGGTAAAGAAAATACTAATGCCATATTGCCTTTTTACTTCCTCAATTTGGAATATAAAAGTTACCATAGACATAACCTACAAAAGTTCATGACTGAATATCTATTATTCTCGGCCTTCTTGAACAAAAAATCTTGCACAAACTAATTCAGAAGGTGATGCTGAATTTAATAAGATATTTTTCATTTAAAGACGTAGGAATTTAATCACAACTAAAACAATGTATGGGTGGCTGCCATTGTTCTTTAAGATTATGAGACAAAAACATGTTAGAGTTTTGTCCACTAAATATGTTATGTGTTATGTGTAATAATAATAAGACATTTGTTGTAGAAATGTAGTAGTAACAATAAATATTATGTTGAAAGAGATTATAATGAATTGTACGTTATGTTGTTAAATTATTTATTATAGAGGTTACATCTTGTACAAACTTATTCTCGGGACGCGAATGTGTCAGGAAAGGCCGACTGTTAGCTATTGTTATTATTTTGTTTAGATATAATCTTTAAGCAATGCTTTCAATATTATTCATTTTATTATTCGTGTATTTGTTTCATATTTATTTTGTAAGGTTGCCATGTGCCCAAGTGAAATAACACTCAATAGGTAATAGTTATTTAGTTGCTAAACTGACTTTTGTCGTTTGACAGCATTCGGCTGTCAAATGGTAGGTTAGTTTTTTATGTTCACTTGGGAGCATGGCAGTCGAGTCCGAGCACTCGTCGAGTGAAGACGTGTAACCTGTACTCAAAACAGTGTAACCAGTGTTATTAAAGTGATTATAAAAGTTATACCGACTTTGCTTTTCTCAGCAACCTTATAGTGGATTATAATAGACGGTATATAATTTTTTTAATAGTCTAGTAAGTAGTATAGTCTGGAAGTCATTTTTTTTATAGTCTATTAAGTTTCAGAAAGATATTATAGTCTTTCGGAGTTCCCAGGTAATTTAAAAATGTTATCTCTAGGTGCGTTACTGACGAATTCAAGCGACCAAAAACAACACAATATATTCGCCACTGAGGCGCATTCGAGACTGTCGGTATACTAATTTCCCTACTAACTTAAAAAGTGTAGGTACGACTCGCGTTCCGACCGTTTGTATGAAGATAGAATACTGTATAGATATCTTTACTGTGCTACCGGGCACGGTTAGTCACCAGTACCTAGGTACCTACTCTGAGGCATCGCAGGTGTGCTGCCTGATGTTTTCTGAAAGTATAAGTCCCCATAAAACTTTCAGACTTCAGCGAGAATCTCCGGCTTTGAGTGTTACATCTTGACCAATCTAGGCACTGGGGCGGCACAACCTGGACAAAGTAGCGAGCAGAAGGATACGCTTGGGTCATTTGGAAAGCTACGTGATATCTTTATATCGTCCATCCCACAATCCCTTAACACCAGGGTCTTTGTCAGTGCGTCCTACCCGTAATAACTTACGGAGCCGAAGCGTAGAAACTCACCGTGGGCCTGGGTTATGTGCATTTGGATTGAGTGGTGTCGTATAGCCGTATGGTGTCGGACGTAAAGAATAGCACCATACCATATCTTCCCATGGGTGTCGTAAGAGGCGACTAAGGGACTCACCAGAGAATGGGCAGCAGCGTTCTCTGATGCCTTTATAATAACCATACTGCAATCGCCAACCCGCCTGCCAAGCGTGGCGATTATGGCAAAACCCCTCCTTTGAGGGAGGCCTATGTCCAGCAGTGGACGTCTTTCGGCTGCAATGATGATGATGATGATGGATTGAGTGATCTTTTTTTATTTAATGACATCAAAATCTGATTGTAAGTATATTTAATCAAAAATAGTCAAAACTCTTACCAAAGTAAAAAAATTGTCACTCAAGGGTTTTCAGGTAGGTATTGCCCAAAATGTGGATCACTCAATTCAGACATTATTCAAAAACGGCTTTATGGTAAATCTCAACAAAAACTTAATCTACTGACTAAGTTTATATCTCATAGATTAAATGTACAATCAGATTTTGTCATTAAATAAAAAAAGACCAAATGCACATGCCTGGGTTACAAATTCAAGGATAGGTAGATACTATGGAGAGTCGGGGTTTCTGTGGCGGATAGAATTCGCAATGCAGTCATAAAAAAAAACAAAAACAAATAACAAATAAATAAAAAACAACAAAAAGAACAAACTCTTCTATAATAGTATAGATAGAAAAGTCCGAAGTTGCTATTGAAGCTAGGAAACTTAAAATCACCGTCATTGCGCGTAGAATCAGCACACATTGCAAGTGGCCCGCTTCAGCTTGCTGCAGTTGCTGCTCCATCTAACGTCTGTCCGTCTGCAGGCAAACACGTTTTAGAGTTTGGGCAACCGTAATGTGGCTGTAGAAAGTAGCTGGCAGTGGATGAATAATGGCTGCCCAAGACGAGGTTGGCGCTCTTTGGGTGAGACCTGCGTTTAGCAGTGGACAGCAATCAGCTGATTATGATGTGAAGTGAGCCTCTTATAAAAGAGGTAGTTTCGCAACCAGACACGAGCGAGTACATGTTAGACGTTCTGTGCTAAAGTTATTTTTCACTTTTTGAAGGCGGTTGTCTTTTTTGTAAAAAGCTTTTTATTTTCCGCTTTTTAGTACCTCCTTCTCATCCAAATCTATTAAGAAGAGATTGAAAGTTAACTACTACAAAGATTGATGAAACTAAAACGTCGTCTATGTAAAATTTTTGGGTATTTGTTGATTTTTAAAAAAGTGCTGAATCAATTTCGATAAAATTTATATGGGATCACCCCTGAAGCATACCCTATCCATAAAAAAAAGAATTTTCAAAATCGGTTTACGTTTGCCGGAGAAATCGCGTAACAAATCGCGCACATACTTAATGCAAATTTAAGACTTATACGGTTTTCTCATGAATGCCATTGTCAGAACTGGACCAAATTAAAATGGGACCACACGGGAAGCACTAGCTTTCAAATAAAAAAAGAATCATCTAAATAGGTTCAACCAGTCCCAAGAAATCAGGTAGCAAACATAGCAAACAAAAAAAAAAAAAAAAAAACCAGACGAATTGATAACCTCCTCCTTTTTTGAAGTCGGTTGAAAAAGCTTCTTAGCGATGGCAAACATGGATGAGTATCATATACCTATGTGTGTATGTGTGCGTGTAAACGTATATGTCTGAGTGTGTATGTGTGTGTTGTGTTCTTGTCAGATTCTTTGTTTGGCCCAGAATTCAGCCACGGCAACGCCATCTACTGACGGTAAATATCAGGCTGACGGGTGTACGTCAAAAATCAGTGATTCTATACACAGGAAAGCAATGTTCTAGCAATGTGAAGAATGTGCGTAAAATTTAAAGCAATGTGCTTTAATAAAATAAAACTAAGAGTTATTTAAAAAACTTAGTGAGCCGCCAGCCTGATATCAGAATGACTGGTGTATATTTGAGCTGAGCAAATTACTTACTATCTAAAGATGATAAAAAAAATAAAAAGTTGTTTCATAAAAAGGAGAAAACTTCCGAAAGTAAAGTAATGTGTGTTCTGTGCTAATGGTTTCGGCGGTTTCCTTTTTATGAAACATCTTTTTATTTTTCGTTTTTTAGTGTTGCCTTATCATCCAAATCTATTAAGAAACGGCGCCATACTTAAAAGAGATTGTAAGTCCTCCAAAGATTGAAGAAACTAAAACATACCTAGTCTAAGTATTTTATTTGTGAATTTGTTTATTTTCTCAAAAAAGGCTGTATCAATTTTGGTAAAATTTATATGGGACCATTTCGGAATAAACCCCTTTCGAACAAAAAAATAATTTTGCAAATCCGTCTCTAACCCTTAACCAAGCTATGGATTGAGCATTTCCCACATAGATTTTTTGAAGTTTTGACAGATTGACAGATTGTGGTAGATTCTTTACCAAAGCCTGGTAGGCTTTGGTAAAGAATCTACCACAATCTGTCAAAAGCGCCATCATAGAAATGTAACCTATGGTTACACGAAATAAAAAAGTGGAACTGTACGCCTAATGTCAGTTTTGCAGCCATTTCTTCTGTGGTCGGCCATTGAACGGTTATTTTTGTGAAAAGTGCACCGTATTTTATTCATATTGGCGAATCGGAGAAAGGTAAGTCGTACAATTTTTTGATATGTTGTAGAATTTGAGTTTTTCTAGTGATTTGTGCATAAATTATAGGTAAATACTTCTAAAATATCATGGTATAACGAAATAAAGCATGTGGGGAACCATATGACCTTTGCCTGTGAGTATCTAATTATTGTGGGACATATATGTTCATTGCCTGGTGAATTGAAATCTTTATTTTATACTAGCTTTTTGCTGCGGGTTTTATTTTGGTTTTACACACGATCATTTACATTATGAGTAAAAAAGGAATTAAATTTGATTTTATCGTAATAAAAAATGTGGGTAGTGGTAAACTTTTGTCGTCATTATTTGTCAGTCAATATTATACTTTAGTGTATTTTTTGTTATTCAGGTATTGCAAGATCATCAGCTCAAAAATATACTAATGAAATAGAGGATGAAAATGATGAAGATGAAGACCCATATTTAGATCATCCTTTTTCATTGTATTATTTACCAATCTTTTTTCATTGTATTATTACTGAAATAAAGAATAAGTGCTTACATTACATTTTTCATTTGAACAGTCAATTAAAATGCGAACCAAATGACCATCGTTTTTGTTTTATATATAGATATAAAAGTCGACGTCTAGACAGGCAATGGGATTATGTTTTCCCACATGATTTTTTTCAGGTTTTCAGCTAATTATCTAAATATAATTGATAAAATCTCATACAAAACATTACCACTCAAATAAATCTATGAAAAAATCACTATTACTGCAGGATTTGTCCGTGGCCTGGTAAAGGGCTAAATGACAGAGTTATGCCCGAACATATATATTTAAACATTCGAATTGATAACCTCCTCCTTTTTGAAGTCGGTTAAAAACACCAGCGTAGCAATGTTCCAGCAATGTGCTCAAACGTACATCCCAAAAGCAGAATCAGATGCGGCAAAATGTTTAAAAGTTATTATTAACCGTGTAGTGTCGGACGTAAAGAATAGCACCATCCCATATCTTCCCGTGGGTGTCGTAAGAGGCGACTAAGGGACTCACCAGAGAATGGGCAGCAGCGTTCTCTGTGCCTTTGTAACAACCATACTGCGATCGCCAACCCGCCTGCCAAGCGTGGCGAAAACCCCCCATTTTGGGGGAGGCCTATGTCCAGCAGTGGACGTCTTTCGGCTGAAATGATGATAATGATGATTAAAATAAAAATTGTAAATTTAAACGCCTGCTTATTTTGTATTGGCAATCACGATATGTTATAAGTTTGTCGCATATAGTTTTACTATTATCTAGCATCCGAGTAGACCATCGAGCGCTAGTTTAAAAAAAAGGCTTAAATAAAAACTGTTCTTATGACAAAACTATACAAACATTTGAAAATATTTTTCAGCCATGCACTAGATTATGAAATTCTCAATAATTTGACGTATACGTGACAATATCTTATCTACCAATTAAACACATTATCGTTTTATTGTCCGTCGGAAATCATCAATCTTGACTCCAGCATGGGTCTAACGGATGAACGCTCTTAACGTTTTCAATTTTCGTAAATAAAAAAGCTGAAATTGCCAATCCGCCTTGAGCGCACGTGGTGATCAATGCTCGTGCCTGAGACGTTTGCCCTGCAGTGGGACAATAAAAGGCCGATATTTGTATGTGTTTCAAATCAAAACCCTTCTTAAGTCATTACAAAGTTCATAATTCAACGGGACATACGTGTTGTTCTATCCCTCTTGGGTTCCATATCGGAATAACAGAACCTCCATAAAATCAAAATCACTTATGTGTCTGACACAAAGGCTTTTTTCACAGGGAAATAAAACACAAATTATTTCTATAAACAATTTATACTATTTTTATTGTATCGGATAAAAAATAACTAAAACTACTAATAGTAAAAAAAAGAATACAACGCGACCTTTGCCTACCAAAACTTGAAAAAACATTTATTTTTACAAAAAAATAATAATTTCTTTTTTTAACAACTCTCACGATTTTTCACTTTTCATTTTTTTTTTAATTTATTGGCAGTATGGTATATACAAATTTATAAATAATCTATATTTTTAATATTATTGCTCCTCACTTTTGCGTGCGTGTTTATCGATAAATTCTATCAATAGTGTAGTCAGGATCGTTGCTTTTCGCCAAAATCAAAAATGTGTCGATAAAACGTATCGATATATTTTTTCGTACGTATTTGATTAAAAATAGAATAGCTGTCGATTTTGATTTAAAAAATATATCTATCAATCGACTTAGTTATATTGCCAATATATTATTTTATCCATATTAAAAGTGCGCACACAAAAGTACAAAGCGTTAACTGATTGCATTCATGTAGGTAATTTAAGACTCCTTTTTTGATAAAAAATATTTATTGAGTCTAGGGCCAAAAAAAAATGAGGTTTTCCCACTAAAACGGCCTGGGCTACAGCTAAGAGACCACGAACTGTTACTACAAAACATTTATCAATACATTTAACATATTATATGTGATAGGATAATCCGAGGTCTTAAAACTATCCCCAGGCCTAACTAAAAAAAAATACCATTAAACATATACATAATCTAACTCCAAAGTCACATTAAATTAAAACAAATATTCAAATGTGATTTTGAATTAAACATCTGAGGTCTGACTTTTTTATCACACAAAAAATAAGATCGCTTTGAGTTCAAGAAATACGCTCAATATCACCGATCACTGTCATTTAAAAAAATAATTCGAATTTTAAAAAGTCAGGCCGCAGTTTGTCCTTTCGGTAGCGGGAAACGCGATTTAAAATATAATAAGAATGTGTGAAGTTAGGCGCGCTTTCCGCTTACCGCGAGGCCATGAAATAGAAAAAGGGTAGAATCCAAGGACTGAATCTTTTCCGTTTTCAAAATCACGGTAGTTTTATTCCTCAATATTATCATTACTTAATGGGGTGCAAGGTTCTAAAGTATTGTCAAGTTGTAATAAATGCTTGACGTTAAAATTAAAAAATATTTGAAAGAAATTAGGGTCAATTCAATAAATTAATAATTTACCCTCACCATTTAAATATCATTCGTGTCCCTTTGTTAAATAAAATGCCCCTCAAAAACTAAACTCAGTTGACTCCTAATTACTCTCATACTTACCGTATTTTATTATTAGATAAGTTCAAACTTTATTGGAATTACCCTTTTTCTTATTAATAATCAAAAACAATAACTTTATTCCATGAATTTTTATGGATTCTAAAACATATGAGTTCCATAGTTGCTAAATTCAATGGATTTTCTTTAAGCCCCATTATATTTAATTAAAAAGCAAGATTATTGTTTTTTTTTTTTTCTTTAAATTAAAAGCTACTAAATCTACAAAGAATAAACTTTTTTATTTTTATTTTTTTACTTAATATTTACAAGAATAAATGATTAAAATGATAATGTGTCTACGTTTAGTTACCGAGGTGATTTTTTTACAAAAAATAATATATATTAATAATAAGTATCTACACAATTATTGCGTACACAAGTGCTCATTTTTTTGTATTTATTTTTTTATTAAAAATTGCGATTTTAAGTTGGCAATACCGTAAGTCGTATATCAGGAATATATTATCTGTTTTAATTTTCGCCAGGAGTAAGAAATAATCTGAGGTATTAGCTACCTCAAATGACTTGAAAATTACCCTAAATGGGGTGATTAAGTGGTTAAAGCCCCAACGGGGTGGAATAATACCCCAAAAGAGTAAGCAGTACACCAAGTGCTTTCAACATTAAATACTCCCATACCAAAGATAAGAAATGTGTTATCATTTCAAAACTACCTTCCATTATTCGAACCATAAATTTTAGTTCAAACTGTACTTTGTAATATCAATCAGTGGAAGCTCCATTAATAAAGGAATACTAATCGACTCGACTAACAACTAAATATGATTAAACACGTTTTGTTACTAATATAACGCACTCGACTAAATTACAAGCACAGTTTGAACAGGATGCCTTTTCACGCATATTAGCGATTTCAAGACAGTTTTCTTTTTTATAGGATAAAAAAACCATAAGGTAATTTTGACCCAACTGGAAGAAATTACGTTTGCCAAATATTATATTAAATATATTATGAAGCATTGAAAAGTAAAGTATTTTTTAAGCTAATACATAGTATAGCAATTTACATTTTTTTATATAAATATTCTAAGTACCACACTATTCGGGCAGTGCTCTGTTAGGTATTAATAATTAAGGGAAAGATATTTTCGTCATTAAAATAAATGATTAAAAGAAAAATATTAAAGTATGAGTTAGTTTCAGCGTGCCGTTAAGAATTGCAATTTGATTTTGTTAGTATTATTTTAAGATTGATTATAAAATTACCCTAACTGAAGTAAATAAATACCCGCCGGTTTTTTTACTAACTTTATATACATACTAGCTGACCCGACAGACGTTGTCCGAGCAATATTTTTTTTTAATTTTCTTACTGTTTAAGCGAATGAAAATGACGGTCAGGAGCTAGTACACAAATACATACATAATCCAAAAATCCAATTAAGTTATCCCACCCAAAAACTGAAGCGAAATTTATAATTTGCGGGATTAATTAATAGCATAAATAGCAGACAGCTGTAATCTTTAAAATAAAAATGAATCGTTGTTCGTTAGTCTCGCTAAAACTCGAGAATGGCTGGACCGATTTGGCAAATTTTGATCCTGAAATATTTGTGGAAGTCCAGGAAAGGTTTAAAGTATTCGCTTGACTGTTAACATAACTTTTGGAGTCATATTCTCATTGTTTAACTATTGTATCTGCTAATTGGACAACTAAGCTCGTATTTCATAAAACTTATCCCATGACATTCAGCATAAGTTTAGCTTTAAAAGAAAGAAAGGAAACACGATAGAGAAATACTTTTAAATTAATCTGAATAGGAAATCTTTTGGAAATAATCTTTTTATAATATTAACTAAAGATTGAAATATTAACAACACTGTTACAGCTATCAGTGTGTTAAGGCGCTTCCCTGACCAAATAACCTTGACCATACATTTCCTCTTTGCCGCAGAATCGAAAATCGCACCATTTTTGGGGTTTTTTTTTATAATAAAAGAGAAACGATCTTGTGAAATAAAACGTGAATTATAAAGATTTCGAAGTTACCTATCTATTAGTGTAATCCTCAAAATAATAGCACGTCAACTTCAGCAAAAGATACATGTTTTCAATTATTTATGTCATTTTTTTACAGGGAGATTTAGGTGTATATAGGGTACATAAAAAAAAAATAAGTACGTGGAATGTGATGGTAGGATATTGACATTAATAATATGCTTTTAGATGGAGTCTGTTTCTTTTAATAAATGAGTTAATCGCCCCTGAATAACGAAGCAAAACGCACTTTTGGTCGGGGTAGCGCCTTAATGCAATTTAATAATGAAACTAGCGACCCGCCCCAGCTTCGCACGGATGTAGATCAAACTATACGTATAAACCTTCCTCTTGAATCACTATATCTTTTGATGAAAACTGCATTCAAATCCGTTGTTAAAAGTAAAAGATCTATGCGTAGACAGCGGTAGCGACTTTGTTTTATACTATGTAAATATGAAATGTATTCTAGATTTAACATAGGGTATTTAAACATTACTTTTTATAAACCGGAACAGCGATCACAGTAATTAAAGATATTATATTGTTTAGTAATTAGCAATTCTTAGCGGCTACACGATATTATTCTTGTGGCAAATAAAGCGTGTTAAAAAACTGACGAAGGTAAACGTCATTACAGCGATCACTTTTTGTTAATTCCTAGGAACCTTCTGAATAAGAGAAGTCATAGATCTAATTTTTCCCTTATGCCAGAAATACACAGTAATGCAAGTAACTTGTTCAAAAGTATACAAGATGTTTGCATGTCAGTATGTCATAATTTCTGTTAGATTAACATGGGCATGTTACAATATCAATCTCCTTGTATTACTTTTGTAGAAGTTACATGTGTATTGGCTTTATACCCAGTAAAGGAGATCCATATTTTGTCAATGAATTTTTAATTACGCTAAATTATTTTACTAATGTATTCGGTTTTTATTTCAACGGAAACAAGGTAATAATAAATGGTTATCTTAATTCTCTTTTATATTCATATGAATATTCTGTCGTCTAATGTTACGTAGAAACAATAAAAACAGCTTGTTAAAAATAATAATTGCGTTATATTGATATATTTACACTGAAGATATTGGCGACATTTTGATTTTATTTATAATCAAGTCTTTAAAAAAATCATTATGAAGTTCCGACTTCAATTGCAGCCTTTTTGTTGAGAAAGTACATTAGCACTTGAGGCTAAGAAAAAAAAAACACATTTTCGAGGGAATCTCAAAAATAAAATGCCATTTCATAAATCAAACGCATTTTCATTCGTCATATCCTGTCAAACCAACGTCTATATTCGTCATAGAGCATGTCTTTAGCAAATTCTAAGCTAATCTGTTAAAATATAATTGAGAACACTTTTGCATTTGCATTTTTAAAGCAATTTCGCTTAGGGTCATTTACCCCGACGGCACCAACCTTTGACCAAACACCTGAAGCCAATATCAACACAGATGTTTGACAAGTTGTTCGGAGACATCCGCTTTGGACAGATCCGCGAATTCCGGTGCGGACTTCCCCCTCTGTAATATCTCTATGGTACTTCTGGAGTCTAGCTGCTTCATGTGATACATTAATTTGTTTGCAGATATTGGTTGCAATGGCCGGGCTACGTTTAAGCTGGTATTTTTGAGAGATCTTGCTAAAGTTTTGAGGAACTTCGACCATTGTCTTTCGTTTGACGTCGCTTCCGGTGTGTTTACTAACACCGATGCCTTTTCTAGTAGTGCGCAGACGCAGCTTAGTGTGAACTGGAATAGAAATAAGAGATGTAAGGTACTATACTTCGTAGAGATAAGAGATATAGGGTACTTACTATACTCGTGGAGATATACACAGTGAGATTTATTATAAATGGGGATGTTTGATGTCAAAGGGCATCAAAAAAACTCGACCGCATCGCTTTCAATGGGACAACTTCCCAAAAGGCTAGCAGCATTACCACGTTGTATGGTAATGGCAATTCTTTGGCCCAAGAAAATGCCAGTCAAAATGCCAGTCCTCTGATCACGAGAACAAATAACTGACCGAAATTTGTATTTTTTTTTTTAATTTTGATTAGGTTCTAAGTTGCTTTGAAATCAATAAATAGTAATTCTATTGAATTGTCACATAAGTGACGTCACGGATTGCTGTGGCCATACAACATCAATGGGGAAACACGTTTTGTCAGTTTATAAAGTATTTAAATTGGACTAGGTTGGTGTATGTTGGTTGGTTGGTCTGGGTTTTAGTTTGGTTGATGTATTGGTCTAGATAGTTAACCTTTTGTTGACCGCAGTCATGTATAAATGACAAACCAAAATGCTCCTAGCACGTCACGGTCACGACTATATGACAGACTTCTATACGTAATTCCATAGAGTATATAACTTAGCTTGACGCCGAAGGCACATTTTTGCTTTTTTGACATGCGTTCAAAAGGTTAATATGACGCAAACATTAGTTTTTCATCATGTTATAATACTTACAGATGTAGTGAGAGCGTAGGGCGTCCTCGCTGGGTCAAAAGCTTCTGCTAGTAGGCTGCAGGACTCCAGTATTGGCGACCATCCCGATGTAGTTTGTATGTAACTGTAATTAATATGAAATTATAAGATTTTGACTGAAAATTCCGTTTGTAAAGACAACTCTTAGTAGAAAATGACCCCATGAGTACTCAAATGCGGAATAAATATTAAAATGTGTGTTAAGCTAGACCAAGTGTAAGCATTCATTTCAATTAAACCATTTACAGGCACTTTTGAATTGTCAATGAGTCAGTTAGTCAGAAAGTTGAAGCTAGTTGATTGTTCCAAAACTTGTTTGTAAAAACTTATTATTATATTATTATTTATTTATTTATTATAAACAGTTTACAAAAAGTGTTAACTTAAAACTATGCCCCACAAAACACACACATACATATAAGAGTGTCCGTGGAGTTTCTTTGCTCATTCTTCTCCATAGAGACCTACTTACATTTTGGAACAAGCTTCAACTTTCTGACTAACTAAATTCAAAAGTGCCTGTAAAAGGTTTAATTGAAATTAATGCTTACACTTCATCTAGCTTAACTCACAGTGTAATGTTTATTCCGCTTTTGAGTTCCTCTGGGATCATTTTGTACTAAGACTTTTGTACTAAGGTTCGACTTTTAATACTATTTAGTAACATGACAGTTGAAAGGATACCAGAAATTGACAAAAAAGGTAGTAAGGTGGTGTAAGAATGAACAAAATTGAATGAACTTAAATAATGTAATTATATGCCAACAATTTATTTGAAATTCTCGCGAGTGTTTGATTTCACCCGTTGGGACAGGTTTGAGGCCGGAATGCGCGCCGTGCCGTACACCAGAGGTTAAAAACACGATATACACTTTTAAAAATCTATACAGACACATCACACCTATCTATATCTTTACACAATTCAAATGATAAAAGTAAAAAATAAAAAGTAAAATAATATCATTTTTATTTTGTTTATATTGGAAGAAAAAGAAAGGAAATTATTTTAATTAACAATTATTAATTGAACTTATATTCCACATCTTACATACAAACATTTTAAAGTTTTATTTAAATTTAACAATTTTTATCATTCATTCTTTACGCAAAATCGTTTACTACACCAACACTAATAGTTTTAGTATGGTATTATTATTATTCTTTGAACTGTCAAGTTACTGAATAGAATAAAGCCCTATTTACACGGTGGTATTTAGTTGCCTGTTCAATGCAATAAATTGAAGCAACAACGAAAGTTGCACCGTCTGAACAGTGTTTAGATGATGCAAGTCATTGATTGGTTCAATTTAATAGGGTAATTGACACCACCAGTCAATTGACATACTTTTTATGAGCTGTCAAAACGAGATTCCTCCAAAGATTTTGTATGACAATAGCGGCCTGTGACGTCACTTATTTACCAACTCAATTGACTAACTATTCATTGATTTTAAAGCAACTTAAAATAGAATTTTACAGTTAATTGAAAATTAATCGGGTTTTCGGAGCTAAAATAAAGTGTATTATAAGATAAGTTGTAGGTATTTTGGAATTATTGGTAAATGGTGTCAACAACCCAATTGTATGCAATAGTCAAGAAACTTGCATCGTGTAAATGGGGGCTTTAAAAGTCGAGGTATAAACATTAATTGAAATAAAAGCTATGACTTTGACAGTTGAATTTCTTACTTCCTATAATGCGGCGCGAGCGCAGCGAGGTTCCCGTCGTCCCTCCGCGCGGCCCCCGGCAGCGCTCGCAGCACCTTCGCCCAGAACGTGCGCAGGCGGCAGTGGGACGAACACACGCGGCTTATGAAGCGGGATATCAGCGTCTGTGGGACACTCACTCATTGTAACTCATATGGGGGGAAAAGTTGGAACAGTGTTCAGCTTTATAGATAGTGCAATCCACGAAGACGCGCCCCTCCAATTTTTGGTTTAGGGAGTTTTCGGATTTTCGTGACGCTCTGTTCTGATTAGTCTATTCATTGTAGTGTGCGCGTGCACTCATAGGTAATTAGTGTGTACCGATAACACTTAAACATTGACGGAAGCTTGCACACATATACTATAAACGGTTAGGAGGTATAGTGGGGCGAAGCTTCGTGGATTGCACTATCTGTATGCAGCAAGGTAACAGTTCCAAAACCCGCCAAAATGAAGCTAGCGTAGGCACAAGTTGTGGTATTAATGTAGCAGTAGGGAAGATGACACCACCAATCAATTGACATACTGTTTAATTGTGTTACTACACCAATCGATCGATCATCGATCGACGCCATCGATCGACGTCGATCGACGTTGATCGATTGGTGTGGTAATTGATCGACGGATACCGGTCGACTAACATCGATCGATTGCCGGTCGACGTCGATCGATTGCTGGTTGACGTCGATTGAGGCTAATCAAGCAGCTCGATCGACGTCGACAGATCCATTCTGCCATCGATCGACGATCGATCGATTGGTCTGGTAACACCCTTATGGTACTCAGAAGGACGCTGCTGTCCATTCTCTAGTCAATATGCCTCTGTCGCCTTTTACGACACTCACGGGTAGAAATGGGGTGGTGCTGCAGTGCAAAGTGGTGTGCAGAATGATATGAATGAAAAGAAAGTCAGTGAAAGCATGACGGTTGACAGGACGGAATCAATCAATCAATATCTTTATTGTGGATCATAGGTAGGTACATAATACAGGTCTTTTAATAATATAATTGTGATCAGCTATGTCTCGCCCATAGGGCATACAATAGTTACATGGACACATTAAATACAATATTATTACATTATTGATACAAATTACTATTAAAAATACAGAAAACAAAAAAACACAGAAAAATAGCCGAAGGATTTTAGGTAGGTACACATTACTGAGTTACTGAACGCATCATGACTGAGAGAAACTGTATTGGAGCAGTGATTTATCCAATAGAAAGTCTTTTATAGAATAGTAGGACTTGTTTACTAACAGATCACGAAGTTTATTTTCTTATATGTACGTAGGAATAGTATAGTATGTAGGAATAGTAAGAAGAAAACATGTTGCGCCGACCACAAGTATCATGGGACAAGTGCAGGAAGCTGATAATGACGTAGTTAAGGTTGATCACTCACCCGGCCCTTTCTTACGGACAGCATCTGCTGAACTCGATCGCTGTGTAACACGCCGGCGAACATCTTGTTCACTAAGTCTTCTTTGTCTTCGTCTAGAAGATTCTTTGTGGGTGTCGGCTTCTGGTTTACTGCTAGACTTACCACCTAAAGAGGAAAAAGTAGAAAAAAATAGGATTAAACAATGACAGGTAATGTGGAGCGCGTTTGCCTAGGATGAACCGGTTCACTCGTGCCGTGAACATACCCAGATTATACTTATCGGGGAACAAGGAGGCCGGCAGTGAATTCCACAGTCTGGCAGTTCATAAAATGTGAAAGCAAAGAGCCTGGTTAGAAACCGTGGAATTTCAACCATTATAGCAGTGACGCTTCGCCGTATCTTTGCTCGTCCGATGATGAAAGGGGGATGGGGAAATTAAGTTGTACAATTCCAAAGCACACTCCCCGAAATGTACCCGATAAAAGACCGATACGCTGGCAACGGTGCGGCGAAGTTCAAAACTAAGCCTTAACAAGCTCTTTTCCTAGTTCAATAGGTCTATGCAGTGGCGTGCCTTCCATTAAAGGCGAAAAGTCAGGCGTGCAATCATTCACCATCAACATCAGCCGGAAGATGTCCACTGTTGAACAAAAGCCATAGAACGTCACAACGAGCGGAAACCTGCCGCTTGCATCCACCGGTTACCCGCGACCTTAAGAGCGCCCATCCCGTCATATTTCCCATACAAACGCTCGTACGCGATTATGGCGTTATAGCCAATTATTTCCCAAATATGTTTAACACACAGGTATCTTGTGGTTTAAATCTAGGTCTGTATGAAGCCAAAAATAAACTTTTTTGAGAAACAAATTCAGTAAACACGTCCGAAAATCAGCTTTTTTGCACAATTTTATCTGAAATATGCCGTTCATAATGCACTCATACATTGACAAAGTAAAAAAAACAGCTTCATAGAAACCTGGCACATGTAATGGAGATTCTAAATTACAAACGCTCAAAAGCACGTATGTCCTGGAACAAGTTTTGTGAAATATCCGCGCGCCAATTTTCCTGTGATGTTATCGCGTTCTCACTCGCTCGTTTGTTTTCGAGATTTGCGTTGGTTTGAAACAAAAACGTATTCAATCACGCTCGCGCTGAGTTCGTTCGATGGGGATGGGCGCTCTTAACGATGTCGTCGGTGCCTCTGGAGGGAGGCCTACCAACGCTGCGTCTTACGGTTCGTGGTCGCTACTCGAAGACCTTTCTTCCCCATCGGTTATCGGTTCTTCGAGCGATGTGGCCTCCCCATTGCCACTTCAACTTGCAAAGGACAATGCCAGAAACTCTATAGAACTTTGCCCCACTCAATTAAAGTCATGTGCAATATGTAGCATCTTACTGTTTATTTATTGCTGATAACTACACACTAGTCTTAGTGACTGTAGAACTTGCGGTTTCCGTTTAAATCTAAAAACAATAATGACATTGATTATAGGTTAAATTGTATTTGAGCTAAAATGAGTTTGTATTTTGTGGGTAGGTATTTCGTAATCCGCAAGTTCTAAAGTAAATCAATTTAGTATAGAAAGGTTCTATATTCATTACAATTATTTTCATTAATTTACTTTTTCTGTACATGTGTTACTTTTTCTGTACATGGGTGGGGCAGGATCTGGCATTGTCATTTTGAGATCTATGTTGGTGACCTTAGTTCTTCGGCGGATTTCCTCGTTCCGGATTTTATCGCGCAAAGAAACTCCGAGCATAGCTCTCTCCACAGCTTGCTGCGTAACTTTAAGCTTCTGTAGGAGGCCAGCAGTTAAGGACTATGTTTCTGTACCATAAGTCAACACTGACAATCAATAATGCGAGACAATAAATGAAAGCACAAGAATAAAATATCTCTAAGCAGGTATTAAATCATTTTCTTATCCGTCGGGCTTGCCCTAGGCACGTTACTGCTTCCATGGGTACAAAGTCTTACCTGTCTCTTATCAATACTCTCGCTCTTAGGACTGTCCTGCTTGGGCCTTCGCTGCACGGACTCAATATTCTTTAGGAACAAATTGGACACATCTTGTTGTTCGTTCTCCGCTTCCTTCTGTGCTGCTTCTAATTGCTTCTGTTTCTCTTCCCTTTCCTGTTTAAAGGAAAATAAATTGGCTATCAGTTTGAAAAGGTACCTAACACCTGTAGTTTTGGAGGCAAATCTGCTAATTTGTAATTATTATGGCTTAAGGCTGCACGCACGAGAAAGTGTCACGTTTCGCCCGAGCTTGAGTGTGCAAGCGAGAGCGCGGAACAAACGATAGAGGCACGATCGGCCTAAGCATTATTCTATTGACCGCCCCGTCAAAAAAACAAAAACGTGCCCTACGTATTACTACTCTATGGAAGTACGTTTCTAAACGTAATACCATAGAGCAGTAATTCGTCTGTCATGTATTCGTGACCGAGGCGTACAGGGCACGCGCTTGCTTGTCATGTATTTGTGACAATGGCATTAAGAAGGTTAAAAAGCTTCAGTTAGAGTCAGTCAGAAAGTTGAAGCTGGAAAATTGAAAATGAGCAAGAAACTGTCATGGCCACTGTTTTGAAATCAATAAATTAGTATTTAATTACAACGTACCTTCAATATAAGCGCGTTCGATATCGCTAGAGGATCGTTCAGCTCCTCTAGCCTCAATAATATCAGGTATAGCGCTTCTATGTCTAGTAGAAGTTGTTTCGTTCTCTTCATTTCTCTGGGTACCTGTCAATAAAACATTAAGAATATTAATTGGGCAAGCGTAGTGTGGGACGTCCCTGCGGCACGATGAACCGACGAAGGATGCGGGATGCCAAAGACTGGGTTGGTTGGCGATCTCTGGGGAGGCCTACGATCAGCAGTGGACGGCGAGAGGCTGATATGATGATGAATATTAATATGAGGCCTCGTATAGACGAGCAGCACTTTGCTGTCGACAGAGGCAACTTCAGCTGTCGACAGAGGCAACTTCAGCTGTCGACAGAGCCAACTTCAGCTGTCGACAGAGGCAACTTCAGCTGTCGACAGAGACAACTTCAGCTGTCGACAGAGGCAACTTCAGCTGTCGACAGAGGCAACTTCAGCTGTCGACAGAGGCAACTTCAGCTGTCGACAGAGCCAACTTCAGCTGTCGACAGAGCCAACTTCAGCTGTCAACAGAGCCAACTTTAGCTGTCGACAGAGGCAACTTCAGCTGTCGACAGAGGCAACTTCAGCTGTCGACAGAGGCAACTTTAGCTATCGACAGAGGCAACTTTAGCTGTCGACAGAGCCAACTTTAGCTATCGACAGAGGCAACTTCCGCTGTCGACAGAGGCAACTTCAGCTGTCGACAGAGCCAACTTTAGCTGTCGACAGAGGCAACTTCAGCTGTCGACAGAGGCAACTTTAGCTGTCGACAGAGCCAACTTTAGCTGTCGACAAAGGCAACTTCAGCTTTCGACAGAGGCAACTTCAGCTGTCGACAGAGGCAACTTCAGCTGTCGACAGAGGCAACTTCAGCTGTCGACAGAGCCAACTTCAGCTGTCGACAGAGGCAACTTCAGCTGTCGACAGAGGCAACTTCAGCTGTCGACAGAGGCAACTTCAGCTGTCGACAGAGGCAACTTAAGCTGTCGACAGAGGCAACGTTTTAAGATACGGGCGTGTTTTGTTTGAACTTTTAAGGGCGGGTTGTTTCAAACAGCCGGTTAACGTTACATACGGACGGTTAAAAGTTACTATGACGTGAGATATTTAACGTTCGTTAAATGTAACGGGTTGTTTCATGACATAAAAATCCGTCAGTCAAAGTTATTCAAAAATAAATTCCATAATATTTTGATGTTTGAAGTAGCTGTTTGACAACACAAAATTACGTTGACTTGTCAGTTATGGTCATAGTAACTTTTTGACGTACGATTTTGTGAAACAACCCATTTTTGACTATTACCCGTCATTCAAGTATAGTTGAAGCACCCCGCCCTAAGTTCGTTGACGAACACCGCCATGACTCATTTCACACATAACGTAGTAGGACTGTAATAATAAAGGGTTAGTTACCTCAGTAGGATGTGTAGTGCTGGCAACACTGGACGCTCGCGACATGCGCGAGGGAGCCGTCTCATTGCCTACTAGTTCTACGTCGATTATCTTGCGAGGAGCCGTTACACTGCCACACTGGAAATAATAATTATAAATAATAAAAATAACAATAAATAATAGTTAATTATTTGTACATACATTTTACACACAGTAACATTATATAAGCAAATAAAACGGTGTCCCCTTGTTTCGCAGACAGAAATTTCATAGAATTTCGTTTCCCAGAAAATGTTTAACATAATATTTGGTTCTCGTATTTTTATTTCGACTATTATTGTTTCAAAGACTATTTACTTCAATGAAAAATATTTTACAGAAACACAATTCAATGAATTTTTAATCCCATTTTTTTGTTTAGTAGTAGTAGTAGTAGTACGACGGGCCGGTGTCCGCAACTCCACGACCAAGCGCGTATTTTGCGTACTTATTTTTTTGTTTAACAAACTTATCAAAACGTAGAATTGTTTTTTAACGAATATTGTTTGTTTGTTGTATTTTTCCATGGAATTTATTTCAACGAAAATGTATAGATATAAATAGACAAAAACAAAAATGTTGTCTTAAAAAGTCAATATGTTGTGCTACCAAAGTTAATGACAGAAACGAATCGCTGACCAGAAGACACACGAGAACAGAAACCGACTCCACGTAGTGTTGTCTGCCCTACACCTAGAGTGTAATTTAAATCTGCGTAGGCGTGGAGGGGCGAGGCGGCCCGTGAGCTGAGGAGCAGGTGGTTTTAACGCCCGCCGCCGCGGCCAGTAAGCCGAAGCTGCGGTGGTGAGCGTGAATACCATCTGCGACGGTGAGCGTGAATACCATCTGCGACGATAAGCTCGCCTGGGACCGCCGGAGCCCCGCAACGCCGGAGCCGTGACAGAAACTATGCCTGCTGCATGTTTCATGCTCGCTTGCATGATGCATGCTTGCTTACATGCTGCATGCTTGCTTGCACGCTGCATGCTTGCTTGCACGCTACATGCTTGCTTGCACGCTGCATGCTTGCTTGCACGCTGCATGCTTGCTTGCATGCTGCATACTTGCTTGTACGCTGCGTGCTTGCTTGCATGCTGCATGGTTGCTTGCACGCACGCGCAGTAAGTTTGGTTAGAACTGAGAGTCCCATTCTTGGGAATACTTTTATATAAAATTTAAGGATAAAGAATATTTGATTTGTTATTCTATGATATGATAATTCTAACAATAAACTTTATGTGAAACAAAAATCTATGATTTGAAAATCTTAAAAGTAAGTATTCTGCGTATTGATTATTCTATGAAACGATATCATTAGAAAAAAAATATTTGAAACGAAATTCTATTAAACTATTAGCTATGAAACAACGTACAACCAAATAAAACAGTATAATAGGGTATTACACCCATTGTTTTAAAGTGTCTCAATGAAATTCTGTAGTGCTAATATGCCACAAAAAAAAAACACAATTTTTATTCAATCGAAAAGTGCCAAATGCGTCTAAATTTTAAATTTTCAAATTTCGCGCGTGGGTTTGACGAAAACGCCTCTTACTGGACCCCATATTGCTCAGCGTAAATGACGTCAGTTCGTTTTGTATCAAATGCGCTCATAATAAATATGATAATTGTATATAATTTAAAAACAATTAAAAGCATATTTTGTAATAGGTGTAATAATGAAAAAATTACGTTGGTTAGGAAAATAATAAAAGTACAAAGCCTATAATTATTACGCCAATCGGTTGACTGGCGACAGTTGACAATTTTTTGTTTACACAGCCGTACGGCGTAATAACATGGCCGCTACTATTTCATGGTGTTTTATAACAGACTAAAATTACTGAAAACTTTGAATTGAATTAAAAAAATTGTTTTGTTATTTAAATTTACATTTTCCGACTGCTTTATCCCTAAACTGTCTCAATAACATATTTATAGATTTTTTCTCGTATAGAGTAAAATACCCTATTATGAAATAATCAACCTAACTCTCCAAGCTAGAAAAGTGGTTGATTGGTTGGTTGGTTAAGTGGTTGCTTGGTTGTACTTTTATCACAAGCCTCTTGATTCAAAGTAATACAAACGTACCTGTAACTTCCCCAGCGAGTTCTCAAACTGCGTCGGCACATACGTCCGCGGTGTGCCGCTGTCTTCACTCGTAGAGTTGTGTCGGTTGGAGTTGTGTCGCTCCCGATGTGTGTGCGTCTCTTGTTTTACACCTACAAACAAGGAGGTAATAGTAGATTATATGACAAGGGAACAAAATAATAGTTTTACGGCGAGGGCGCTATTTTTAATACTGAGCGTAGCGAGGGATTCAAAGTACATCGCCTGCCTGAGGGAAAAATATTTTTGCTCTCGAGTGATTTACTCTACTTTTCATCTTCTTCTATGAGAAAGTAATAAGAGACACTTAAGTAATAAATGAATGAGTTTTGTATGACGTTATTAGCTTCTATTTTTATGTTTTCAGGAGTTAATGCACTATCACTTTCAGAACTCGACGTAGAACAATTTTTTTAGCAAAATACAATAAAGTACGAACCGATTACAACAACAGTGAAGTAAATCGCGCGCTTTTTTTTAGTTACCGCGCCTCCCCGCACCGTACAGCCAACACTTACAGCCAGTAATTTATACAATTTGCGTTCCATTTCAATGAACGATTCATGTTCCTAATTCAAATCTCATTACTGCCCGCTAAAAAGTCTAGTGGAGAAAAGAGTTACTTTGCTCCCGCTTATAGAGGAACAAAACGACACATTACGAATAGAAGGGATGAAAACATAATTACGCATGCAGAAAGTGAGTTTGCAACCGGGCACGAACAAGAACAAATGTCACATCGGTGAAAGAGCCGCGAAGAGGCTTCAGCCGTGTGGTGCCGGCTGCGAATAGCACTACCCCGTTTCTACTCGCGGGAGTCGAAGAAGGCGACAGATGCTGCTATACTCAGCGATTAACATTAATTGTATACCGTAATACATATAATAATATAATATAATAACCCCTCTCGTTGAGTACCGTTGGGACGTATTCGTCCCGCCTCGTAACCCCAAACTTAAACCTTATTTTTATATTTAATATGGCTCTGAATCGCTTGCAAATTTTTTACCTCTATGGCCAATTAGTAGTCGATTCAAACGATACCACTCGTTACTAAAACTAAACTGGGCATCACTCATAAAAAAAAAAAAATTCTTGTCCCTACTCGTTAAAAAAGTTTAAAAGTTTAATGTCAACAATGAATCCGCTTATTATGCGTGTTGTTGTTTTATTTATTTGTGACAAATGTATGTTGTGAAACTTTGTTAAGTAAATGTATAGTATATTATAAGTGTATAATGCAACTTTGTAGATAGTCATTTGATTAAAAAAATATTCCAAAATTATTTTTTTGAGCCAACAAAATATATCATAGCTAGTTCGGCAGTCGCCATTGAATGAACAATTGAAAATATGAATTTGATTCTTTTACAATGACTTATGGTCTTGGAAATACTAAGTAGCAACGTAAAGAATAGTGATAATTAATTATTTCATGTATTCGAGGCATATTATTCTTATTTATTTATATAGTGACAGTCAATGTCATCCGACAGACCAACTCGGCGTAATTGTTTTTGAATTTGAATTAGATAAATAAAATGTTACGTGGGATTCTAAAACTAACGGTACTGTTAGATTCCTTGTTTATTCATAATGTAATTTACAAAGTTTTGTGTACATAGCTACAGTATTTTTATCACAAATCTATATAACACAAGAACATATACACTTTTAGCCAGTTCTCTGTAATCATCCTTTGTTTATAAATACGACACTCATAATCCGGCTATTGTTTATAGATAAGTACCTGCTCTGGGTATTCAAGATTACGAAACAGTTTTTGTTATCGCTGTACGACGAACAGAAACTGCTTGAGAGCATTTTTTGTGGCCGGTGTCATAACGTTCGCCCCGCGGGGCGCGTACGAGCGCGGGGCGCTGGGTTTTTGAGAGTAAACAATGTATTGCGCGCTTGGATTGACTGGATACTGAAAACTGTGAATTGAATTTAAAAATTTGTTTTGTTATTTTATGAACTAAAACTTACATTTTCCGACTGCTTTATGCCTAAACTGTCTCAATAACATATTTATAGATTTTTTCTCGTATAGAGTAAAATACCCCATTAAAAAGCTATTGTGCCTCGCGTACATCTGCGTTCCAGCCAAATTCAAGGGGCCCAATACGAGCCTTTAATTGCCAAATACTAAAACGCTATTCAATGTTAAGATGCCGTTAACCTCTTGATCGTTCGGAAGACTCATTGAGTCATAATGTCATTGTTTTCTCGTGCTGTCTCTATCACTTCATGTCAAAGTGACAGTAATAATACAGTAATACAGTAGTAATTGAGTAGCGTTTGAGTATTTGGCCATAAGGATGATGACATACCTCCGCTATAAAAGGGATGATTCTGTTGATTAGCCTTGTGTGCTTCCTTCACTCCTTCCTTCTCTTTACTGGCTTGTCGCTCTAAGAACACCTGGAAAATGATAAAAAAATATAGTATTACTAAATACTGTGGACGGACGACATGGTCTAGGCCGCGGGAAGCCGCTGGATGAACGCGGCGGGTGACCGATACAGGTGGAGGTTACAAACATTATTACCATAAACTTGTAAGATTTTTTCAAAAACACGTATTTATTTCCTGGAACATGTTTTGTGAAATCTCCCCGCGCCAATTTCCTTGCGATGATAACGCGTTCTCACTCACTCATTTGTTTTTGAGCTTTGCGTTGGTAGGAACAAAAAAAATTTCAATCACGCTCGCGTCGAAGTTCACTCTATGGGGATGGGTGCTCTTAATTACAAAAAAGTAAGGTTCATATTCGATTGGGAAAATGACAATGCCAGATCCTGCCCCACCCATGTACAGAAAAAGTAAATTAATTAAAATAATTGTAAATTGATTTTCTTTAGAACTTGCGGATTACGAAATACCTACTCACAAAATACAAACTCATTTTACCTAAAATACAATTTAACCTACAATCAATGTCATTATTGTTTTTAGATTTAAACGGAAACCGCAAGCACAGAATACTTAATAGTACTACGTACAGAAGGGACACTCCCTTCCCCGCGCTATATCAGATACCGCACCCTCACCCCGCACTTACAGGGGCTAACCGCCGACTCTTTAGCCAGGGCGCTCAAAATCGTAAGAACTGCAGCGCTGTAGGTACTGCTGACACAAACACACAATTTTGCGATTTATTTAATTACTACTTACTAATAAATAAAACTTAAAACAAGTTTTATTTATTAGTTTTAATCTCGATGATTCATTTATTTTCCAAGTTTTCGTTTTATAATAATACAATTAAAACTTCCGTAATAATAACATACCAACATTACCAGCTATTAATATTGCTCTCTCTCTTTATTGTCTTTGTTATGTACTTATGTCCCTTTCTTTCACGTCCTATTCATTCTTGGAATTGAAAAGTAGTACCTACCCTACGCACTAACTTTGTCGCGTCGCCCCATTGCGTTGCCGCGTAATGGTACGGAGCGATCGTGAAATCCATATTTTGTAATTAGGTACCTTAATTTACCATTATTGATGAATAAATAAACCTCTTTACATAATAAATATTATAATATTACTTTTATGTCATTACAAATCCGAGTATTCATAATCAAATATCATTTATTTTATTTATTAGGAATAAATAATTGACCGCTCGGACAAGATCACTTCATAATAATGCTCGAAACGTTCGGGTAGTTCCGTCGTCGTTCGGTTCGCCCGACGCAAAGCGCTGCACTTTTAGCGCCATTTTGTACGCCACGACATCCAACTGATTCAACCCTACTAAAATTCACGCACACATTTGCACGTGTACAGACGTCATTTGGTTTTGTAGTAGTAATAGGTAATTATTTTGCAAGTTTTGTATGAAGTGTCCGAGGTGTGCCGCAAGTTCTACAGTCACTAAGACTAATGTTTAGTTATCACCAATAAATAAACAGTAAGATGCTACTTAATGCACATGACTTTTATTGAGTGGGGCAAAGTTCTATCGAGTTTCTGGCATTGTCCTTTGACAGTTTGGTATGGTTTGATGTGCTGGCGTCTGTACAACAGGGCTAATGCTCACCGTATAGTAGAAGTCGTGTATGTACGGAGTCCCGGTGTTCAGTTGTAGCATCTGAATGTTGATGAGCCACTGCTTCTCTCTGACGGACATAAGTCCCGCGTAGTCGTCTGTGTCGCTCCCGCTAGCGTCGTCACCGTTCATCGAATGTCTGCGCAAGAGTCGGATGAAGTTATTTTAGTGTAAAATGCCATGTTATTTTAATAAAAAAAAGGAGGTTCTCAATTCAACTGTAAGTTGTTTTTTTTTTTGTATTTGTTACGCAATTTCTCCGGCAAATGTGAATCGATTTTGAAAATTCTGTTTCTTATGGATAGGGTATGCCTCAGGGGAAACTATGTAGATTTTTTTGGGATTTTTCAAAAAGTGCTGAATCAATTTCGATTAAATTTATATGAGACCAATATAAATTTTATCGAAATTGATTCAGCACAGCTCTTTGGAGTACCTCTGTTTCAACTGTATTGCCGGTTCTCTATGGATTTAGATGATAAGAAGGTACTAAAAAGTGATAAATAAAAAGCTTTTTAACAAAAAAGCAAACCGCCTACAAAATCTGATAAGCTTTTTTACAAAAAGACCTTCAAAAACTGACTGAAATAACTTTAGCACAGAACACACATGCCTTTTCTCTAGTTTTGGAAATCGGTGGCAATACAAAACAACAAACAGAACAAATAAAAAAAAAAGCAACATACAGTCGAATTGAAAACCTCCCTCTTTTTTGAAGTCGGTTGAAAATCTGACTTCATACAGGGCTAAATACTTCGGTCATCGTCAGGTGGAAGATGTCCACTATTGAACAAAGGCCTCCCCCACAGAGGGGTTTGCCATAATCCCCACGCTTGGCAGGCGTCTTGGGGATCGCAGTGAAGTTGTTAAGTACACTGTAGCCGCTGCTGCCCGACTTCCGGATGTTCCTATAATCGCCATCTACATCCCGCGAGAAAGTACTTCGGTAACCCAGGTAAACTAGGAGATTGGCAAGGCACTGCCTATCTCGTGGAGCTGGGTTGGATCGAATGACTTACTTTCCAACCATACGCAAGACATCAGCCCAAAGTCAAAGCATTTATTTTAATTAAACCATTTGCAGGCACTTTTGAATTGTCAAGGTGTCGGTCAGTTAGAAAGTTGAAGCTAGTTGCTTGTTCCAAAACGTAGGTAGGTCTCTATGGAGAAGAACGAGCAAGAACTCCACGGACACTCTTTTAAAATCAAGTTTTTATAAAATACTGCTTACATTATTCTTGTTGCTTCTTTATGTGAAAACAATGAATGTAATCTACCAATACAAAATTTAAAAAATAATCAATTTAAAATCCATGGCATTTAAGAGTTGACCAATCTCTACTGACAGCGCCCGTTTACGAACATGACGCATGGATCAGCATCATTCAGGTCAACTATTTATAACATTCTTACACCATAATAAACTAAAAAATAACTCACCTATTATTATAAGTCCCATTAATCCTCTGATTATTAAACATTGGATGGCTGAACTGACTGTTCGTAAACACATTACTTCTATTATTTAACATCGGATGATGATTCGCGTTATGAAAACTATTATTAAACTGGAGCATCGGATGTGTATTCTGTATTAATTGCACCAAATTCTGTGACGTCAATCCTTGATTCTGTTTCGAGTTGTTGTAAACCCGACTTTTTTGAACTTTCTGATCTTTTTGTTGCTGTTGCTGTTGGTGTTGTTGTTGTTGGGTCTTCTGTATCGATGTCTTGTTCTGCGGCGAAATGTTAAGCTGGTTCATATGGTTTAATTGGTTGCTAGGCGAGTTCTTGATGTTGTTAATTGGTTGCGGCTGGTTCTTTATCAGCATTGGTTGGTTTATCATCATGTTTGGTTGGATTGGTTGTTGCTCGGGTTTAGTTGGCATTGATGGCTGAAATTTTAAAAATAATAATTGGTTAAAGTCGAATTATTGATTTCAATTACATCATTTATTAGAGGTACTTTTGGACATCATTTACAAAAACAATGAATAGAACCTGGAAAGTCTTTCAAAAGGTAGTTTCGTAAGGAAGAAGAATGGGCAAGAAACTCTTCAACTTACAAAAAAGGCAACCACTTGCAAAATCATAAAGGTAAAAAATAACTTAAATTTCGCAAGTCGGCGGCTTTGGTTTTGTTTGCAGTTTTGTATTGCCACCGGCTTCCGAAATTAAATTATTTTACTTTTAGTAAGCGGTTGTCTTTAATGAAATAAAAGATTTTGTTTTCGCTTTTTAATGCCTATTTTGTTACATCCAAATTAACCAACGGTAATACCTGAAAATTAAGTCATCTGAGGAATGATTTAATATTTTCATGAAATTTTTATGGGACCAATACTATCCATTATAATAAGAATCATCAAACTACACCACAGATATAGATAGACCTAGATAACGCAAGTATCACGATCTGTATGAAAACCAAGCGTGCCATTTTTTGGACGTCACAATGTAATACGAATGTTTTGTTTTTATTATTCCTTATTTCCTTATTACCAGGTATTACTGACGGTATTAGATTAAAGATAATTGTTTTTTAAATTAATTACGCATAATATTAATCACAAAATGACTTACGATGGAAGGAAACATTTACTTTATTTTTTTTACTTACGATTTTTTATCATAAGTTAGGCACGAAAATAGGCACGCGAAGTAGTTGCTCTTGCGTTATCTAGGTCTACCTATATCTGTGGACTACACCTTAAACCGTGGAGAACCCCATCCTTTTATTTAAAGTCGGTAAAAAAATAGAATTCGTATGTACTTACACGAAAATTTGGATTATACTGCGGCAAATTAGAGTTAAAATTCGGCCTCTGCATGTTAATACCAGGGGGCGGCGCAATCATTCGCGGCTGACCCATCATATGCGAAAATTGATTCATGCCAGGAAACTGATTACCATTTGGGATCATTTGGTTAACATTCTGACCCATTTGGTTGAGATTTTGACCCATTTGATTGTGATTCTGGCCCATTTGGTTGTTAGGTAAATGGTTGCTCATTTGGTTCATACTCTGACCCATTGAAGACATGTTTTGGCCCATCTGGTTGACATTTTGACCCATCTGATTGACATTTTGGCCCATCTGGTTAACGTTTTGACCCATTTGGGGCATGTTTTGGTTCATCTGATTTACATTCTGACCCATCTGGTTCATATTCTGACCCATTTTATTAACATTTTGACCTATCTGGTTCAAACTTTGCCCTAGTTGCCCCATACTCTGTGTCATATTTAAATTCTGACCCATTTGGTTAACATTTTGACCCATCATCTGGTTGTTTTGACCCATTTGGTGAACGCTTATGGTTTGTGTCAGTTGACTCATCATATTACTTCCTGGTCCTATAGGGTTATTCTGGAACTGATTACCAATTTGGTTGTTCATAAAAGGGGTTACTCCTTGACCCATTGGGTTTACGTGGTTCTGAAGGAGTTGGTTGTTTTGACCCATTTGGCTCATAAGATTGCTGAGTGGCTGGTTCATTTGGTTCATGCCGTGGGACATTGATTGTTGTGGTGCAAATGGTAGTGGCACCGGCGCTTGTAACCCAGGTGGCCTTTGGAGTATTACAGGTGGAAATCTTGGCTGCAATAGAAAAAAAATCTGTTAGATGTTGCATGGTAGCAGATTTTCGTATGCAGCTGAATACCAGTGTTTTACATGATGCGACTGCCTGTCTGTTACTGTGTAACCTAGAGTTCCTGTGTAACACGATACCCCTTGGTAAGACTGGTTGTCAGACTATCTGGCTTCTGACTACCCATAACGACTGCCAAAGATCTGCAAATGACAGCCGGGACCATCGGCTTTACGTGCTTCCCGAGGCACGGAGGGAACTCGGTATGAAAGGGATGGTCACCCATCCACAGACCGACCGCAGCTAGCGTAGCTTATCCTTTGACCAACCGATCTGTACGGCTTTAACTTAGCCACGAGCTCCTCACGTACACTCAGCAAAAGAGATAGGTATGCAGGTCATCGAAAATGGTTGAAGTTTACTCAACAACCGATGGATGTTTTCGAATGAAATTTAATGAAATCATTGAAATATTTATTCTCTATTAATTTTATTCAAAAACTTCCATCGTTTTCTAAGTAAACTTTAACTATATCTGACGACCTTGCGTACCTATCTCCTTTGCTGACTGTACATATTTCAATAACAAATAAAAAAAACTGTCTTTCTTTGCATCCTTCTTTCGTTTTTCATTCATTCATTATTTTTGTTCTTTCTTAATCTGTACTGACCTGGAAGTAGTTCTGGTTGTAGGCCGGCTGCTGCACCTGCTTCTGGCGCAGCTGCCGCTCCAACTCCTCAACGGTGCACACATTCTTCAGTCCTTGTACCGGTTGCTGAGGAAAAGAGGCGTTATTGACCTGGAGAGCAAAACAATTATTTGTATTATTTCGAGTGTCCTCCGTTTTCTGAACCTCATTGCTGAAGTCGACATTATGTTGCATTTTGGGTGAGTTTACAGGAATTTAGAATTTTAATGGAATTTGATGAAGACATTTAGAATTTGCTATGGTATAAACAGTGGAAATATTTAAATTCTAATAGGGTATTTTACTCTATACGAGAAAAAATCTATAACTATGTTATTGAGACAGTTTAGGCATAAAGCAGTCAGAAAATGTAAGTTTTAGTTCATAAAATAACAAAACCATTTTTTAAATTCAATTCAAAGTTTTCAGTATTTTTAATCTGTTATAAAACACCGTGAAATAGTAGCGGCCATGTTATTACGTCGTACGGCTGTGTAAACAAAAAATTGTCAACTGTCAGTCAACCGATTGGCGTAATATAGGCTTTGTACTTTTATTATTTTCGTAACCAACGTAATTTTTTCATTATTACACCTATTACAAAAATATACTTTTAATTATTTTTAAATGTTATACAATTATCATATTTAATATGAGCTCATTTGATACAAAACGAACTGACGTCATTTACGCTGAGCAATATGGCGTCCACTAAGAGGCGTTTTCGTCAAACTACGCGCGAAATTTGAAAATTTAAAATTTAGATGCATTTTTATGGCACTTATCGATTGAATAAAAATTTTGTGTTTTTTTGGTGGCATATTAGCACTACAGAATTTCATTGAGACACTTTTCAAAAATGGGTGTAATACCCTATTGTGCTAAAATATTGCATTGGCGATTTGTGTGTTTAGAGTAAATAAATAATTTAAACGCAACTGTCCGGTCACATCTCCCGCATGGCTTAAGATCTTTAGCCGGAAGTACACGAGAACGAGACACCGACTACTGAGAACTGCTACTGAGGAATTCTTAATTGAGAAACCCAACAATTGCTCGACCTGAGAATCCAATCCAGGATCAGGACAGATATTATCCTGCATATTTTTTTATTGACTTACAATAAAGAAAGTTATATACTCTGACGCATGCTATGCATTATCGCGTATGCACAAACATTTATTTTACTGTGTTTTAAGTCATAAATAAATGTGGACACTGTGTAGCGATTAATTATAATTATTTATTGGTAACGCGTAGTTCGAAATTGATGTAATGTTAACCAAAGATTTGAACTGTGTGTAAACTGTAAACATAACAATAAAACATCCTACATACCAGAATGTGGAAAATTGATAAGAAAGCCATTTGAGTCAGTGATGTGACCTTTTTTGTAATGGGGGAAGTTCGCGCATCTAAAAATGTATGAAATTGTGCGTGCGCGATCTTCCCCCACCACAAAATCCCTTGCCAACTTACGTGCCGGTAATTATAGGCTGGTATTAATATTATATTATTAATATACTCACATTGGGTGCGGTAGGAAATATAGGGTCGTGTCTCCACACACTAGAGCCAAATGCTCTAGAGTGTGGAATGTCTGTCTCGTCCAATACTAGCTGGGACAACGATGCCTCTGTAACAAAACATTGGTGTTAGTTCAATTGTCCATTTTATAATCATAATGGAGGAATAAATACTCAAGGCGGTTTGACAGCTTTTGTATGGACCATCTGTCAAATTGTCATTAACTTAAACACTTGAGGATAAAGTTTTCTGAGAGAGCCACAGGTTCATGGCTAAGTAAAAGCACGTATGGTTAAGCTACTCTCGCCTCATCATCAGCTGTCCAGCCTTTTCACAACCATGCAGCCAAATATCAGTGTCAGACTGGTTGTCAATTTTTCTAGCTTTTGACTATCTGTAACGACTGTCAAAGATCTACGAATGACAGCCGGGACCAACGGTTTTACGTGGTTTACGAGTCACAGAGTTTCAGTACAAAATGGATAGTCACCCATTCACGCGCAAAAATAAGCTGAAATTAAAATAAAATATAAGAAAATTTGTATTGCATGGTCCACTTATTGATGTAAAGATTAAGTGGATGCTGATAAGCAATAGTGTGTCAACCCACAAAAAGTAACATTTGGATATTTTGATGTATTCCACTTATGTATATAAGTCAAAATCCAAATGTTACTTTTTGTGGGTTGACACACTATGGATGCTGATAAGCAATAGTGTGTCAACCCACAAAAAGTAACATTTGGATATTTTGATGTATTCCACTTATGTATATAAGTCAAAATCCAAATGTTACTTTTTGTGGGTTGACACACTATTGCTTATCAGCATCCAAGTATGGAGTTTCTTGCCCATTCTTATCCATACGAAATTACCTTTTGGAACAGCCACTAGACTCAATTTTAATATTCTCTTGTAAATTACTTTCAAATAGTTCAATTGAATACTCGACTTTAATTTTGTAATTTTCTTACCAAAGTCGAAGTCAAATCTGGGGGCACAGCAGTGCCCTCGCCAAGACGAGCCAAGCGAAGCGCAAGGGCACTACCTACCTTTTCTCGAAGCGCTTAGTTGTTTTTTTGAACCCTCATAACTTGGGTTTGGATTATACCAGATAAACAAAATTCTCGGAATATGATGTCAATTCTTATACTTTAGATTTTATTATTTATTTCAATTAGACCATTAAAAGGCCCTTAAAATGAAACCTATACCCTGTTCACAATAAGATTAGACATTTACTCAAACCTTTTTTACAGTCCCTTCAACCGATTTTGACTTCTATTGCGTTGGTAGCATGACAAATGGCAACTGCAGTAAACAGTTGTTATTGTAACCACTTTTTTGCCTTTAATGTCATCCCTTCAACCGATCGCGATCGGTTGAATCGGTTGAAGGGACTGTAAAAAAGGTTTGTGTTTATGTCTAATCTTATTGTGAACAGGGTATAGTTCATCATCATCATCATTTCAGCTGAAAGACGTCCACTGCTGGACATAGGCCTCCCCCAAGTGTCGCCACATTGACCGGTACCTAGTTGCCTCTTCCTAAAGGTAGTTCCGTATGGAGAAAAATGCGCAAGAAACTCCATACTTACTCTTTTGATTAAAACATATTTTTTTACAATATTTTTAACCGACTTCAAAAAAAAAAGGAGTTCGACCCGTATGTTTGTATGTATGTATGTTTGTCCGCGATTATCTCCCGTTTGGCTGAACCGATTTTGATGCGGTTTTCAGAAAAGTGTTTGTTACATTCTGGAGAAGGTTTTAGTATACAACAAACAGAAATTTATTCAGCGCTTTTTGAAAAAAACAACAAAAACCGAGAAGACGTTTTCGTTTCTTCCATCTTTCCATCTTTATAGGACTTTCAATCTCTGTTTTAACTGTGTTGCCGTTCCTTAATGGATTTGGCTGATAAGGAGGCAGTAAAAAGTAAAAAACTTTGTTCTGTCTGTTGTTTTGTATTGCCACCGACTTTCGAAACTAAAGGCATGTGTGTTATGTGCTAAAGTTATTTATCACTTTTTAGTTTTTTTTTTTTAAGGTGATTCTGTTTTTCAAAAAAGTTTTTTGTATAAGTACCGAGCTGAGTGTTAGCGAGGTCATCGATGCCGCTGCTGTTGTGTCGGCGGCTGCTCTCCAGCTGTTCCGCCAGCTGCTCGTGTTCCACCTCCCAGTCGAACTCGTCAGCTAGAAGAATATATTCTATTAAATATTTACCCTCTATCGTAATAAAACTTATCTATACTCATTACAATACTAATAAACAAAATTGTATAAATAAATTAATGTGAATGTTTAGGAATGGCAGCGCAGCGGCCGGCAGTTTTGATGGCAAACCATTTTCAACTTTATTTCTAAACGTCAAGACATAGTATCGCAGATCGTCCAGCAGCAGCTCGTGCCGCCGGGCGGCTCTGCGAGCCGATGACCGCTGAAGCGATACTATGCTTTAAGGTTTAGAGATAAAGTTGAAAATGGTTTGGCAGCAAAACCGCCGGCCGCTGCGCTGCCATTCCGGTGTGACTTGACCCTTATAGGCAAGATTGGTCCACACTATCTCAGAATATAGGGGATTGGAAAGGAGAAAGGGAGGCTTTTGCCCTGCTGTGGGAAAACATAAATTATTATCTATATAATACAAATGAATCGTTGTTAGTTAGTCTCGCTAAACCTCGAGAACGGCTGGACCGATTTGGCTAATTTTGGTCCTAAAATAATGTCGGCCCCCTTATTTCTGATTTTTTTTATCGCTCTGGCTCCATCAGTTTGCAACGAAGGATACCTTGTAATGCGGTTTTAGATAGGTTGATAATTCTATTGTGGAAGTCCAAGAAAGGCTTAAACGGATAAAAATTTGAAAAATCAATTGCAAGTGCTAAATATAAATAGCTAGTTATTTATATTTAGCACTTGCAATTGATTTTTGCCTGCAACATCGTCCACGTAAATGACAGTTATCGCAAATGCAGACGAAATCGCGGATTCAAAAGTAACCTATATCCTTTCTAGTGGTCCAAGTTTAGTCTATAACAAGCTTCATTAAAATCGGTTCAGTAGTTCGGCCGTCGTAACAAACATTATTCACTATCGCATTAATATTGGTATGGATATGGATGCCATTTAATGCTGGCACTTCACTTCCCTATTTGGTTAATACAAAATTTACTTTATTTCAATTAGCATTGGGTATATTTTGTATGAACTAAGTAACACAAATATTTGCACAGATACGTCATGTGAAGTGCCAGCATTATGGTGAAAACAAGTTTATCATCATACCTATATTACATTGCAGGCAATTCACACGATTATTATTATTATTCTTACTTTGTATTTTTAGCTTTAAGTACCTTGTTTACGTTTTAATTCTGAATCCTTTTAGAATTATCTCCTAGTGTGAATTTTTATTTGAACTCGATTGCATTAACGAAAACGATCGTTTATGTCAATTTGTATAAAATAATTGTTTCCTATTGTTGCCACTAGACTGCGCTGTTTCAGTTTCAATACATCATTTCAATTTTCACATCATCATTTCTGGACATAGGCCTCCCCAAGGGAGGGGGGGGGGGTTTGCCATAATCGCCACGCTTGGCAGGAGGATTTGCGATCGCAGTATGATTGTTACAAAGGCACAGAGAACGCTGCTGCCCATTCTCGGGCAAGTCCCTTAGTTGCCTCTTACGACACTTACGGGAAGATATGGGATGGTGCTATTCTTTACGTGCGACATCACACTGTTTCAATACAGTTTCAATACAATATGGAGTTTTCGTTAGCGCCATCGAGTTCGAATAAAAACTCGAACTACACACCGCGACGCGACGAGGTGAGCACTTTTTAGAATAGCTATATTGAGGTCGGCTTCCAGTCTAACCGGATGCAGCTGAATACCAGTGTTTTACATGGAGCAAATGCAGCTGAATACCAGAGTTTTACTTGGTAACACGATACCCCTGGTTAGACTAGTCGTCAGACTTTCTAACTACCCATAACGACTGTCAAAGATCTACGAATGACAGCTAGGATGGTTTTACATGCTTTCCGAGGCACGGAGGAGTCTCAGTATAAAATGGATGGTCACCCATCCAAAGACCGACCGCGGCAAGCGTAGGGTAATCATGACCGATCGATCGAAACTGGAACGGCGTCATCTAGTGGCAACATTACGAATCACAATTATTCCATACGAAAAATATGAAAAACTAAGGTTTACGTTAACTCGATCGAATAGGGTAGGTTTTTCTGTGTGGTGCCATTTCTACCCGTGGGTATCGTAGAAAGCGACAGAGAGATATTGAACACAGGATGGGCAGCAGCGTCCTTCTGAGTACCATAACACCCTGCGATTGCCAATATGCATCGGCCAAGCATGACGATTACCGCTGAACAGCCCTTGGGTAAGACCTATGCCCAGCACTGGGCGTCTAAAGGTTGACATGATGATGAGGAATTAGATATTTGAATATGCACTGAGATCTTTCACTGCCGGGCGCACCGTAACGGTCAATTTTTTGTGTCCCTTCGTCCAGCATACTCACCATGGAATCCTGATATTTCATGAATGTCAAAAAACTGTTCTGAAATAGTGCTAAATAGTGCCCAAAGGAAAAAAATAGTGCTCTTGTACTTGCGAAGTTATAGCCATAGTTCGATGAGTATGCTGGACGAAGGTTTCGCCCAGCATACTCACCTCCGTCCGGAGAATCTGTATACGCTTCAAACATAATTCATACTTCAAAAAATAGTTCCCAAATAGTGCCAAACGGTGCCCAAAAAGAAAAAACAGTGCTCGAATAACTTCGGAGTTATAGGCTTCGTTCAGTGAGTATGCTGGGCGTAGGTTCTACGCCCAGCATACTCACCTCAGTGCGCGAATATCGAACGAGCTATAGGTACAATTTACGTCTCAAAAAATTGTGCTTGAAATAGTGCCCAATATCAGTCCAATTTTTGCTTGACTTTTGACCTAGAAAACCATTAAATTTGATTGTAAACTTCTACATACATTACATTGAGTACAGTCGAATACAATATTATTAACTTTCTTTCTAACAATTTTTGTCTTGTGTAAATTATTAATTGTCTATGTAAGGGAGTATTTACTTTAGAATCGCAATATTATTAATTACACATTATTTTAATAATACTTTATAATAATATGATTAAGCCTTCGCGCGTCGCATGGGACCCCGGTAGCTAGGAACAATGATTTTATATATTTTGTCTAGATCACGGCGCTTGAAGGATTAAGATATCAAATGAAGTAAATCATGCATGAAAAATAAAGTTGCTGTTATTAATGCTTACATTACAACTGACAAAATTATTCAAAATAATCATTTTCCGGATCAAGGACGGTACCACAACGTTTACGGAATTGACCTGTATTCCTCATGTGATAAAGTTCAATATAGTGTGGCAGTAATGGATGCACGTACGGTCAATAGGTATGGGGCTTACGACGCGCGGCGCCCGCGACGCAAATGAATATGTTAGGGTATTTAATATTAATAAAAAAAACGTGATTATAAACTGTGATTGCTCAATTTATACTTATTTGTAAGATAATTTTATTGTGATTAAAACGTTGTAGCAGTAAAACAAAGTACAAGTACCTACGTGTTATATTTTAGAAAGTTTTACCAATATTTGGCTAAACATTTTTTTATATGTATATTATATACAATATTAAAACTACAATTTTTTCTATTTACATTGATTATATTATGAATGTTAACAAAAGCTGTGAACTAGTTAACTAGAATTCTGATTACTTTGGCCCTTTAAATAGTAATAAATAACGTAAGTAATTAAAAATGTTTTTTATTGCTAAACCTTTCATTGATGAAACTATTGGAAAGAGTTTTAAAAATTTGTATAACTATGTCACAGTACTAGTTTTGACTGGTTATAAGTTTTGCCTGCAACATATATACAAAAAGAAACTGTATAATTTCCTTTTTACAATTTTTCAAGATATTAATTTTATTGGCTGCAAATGACTGTTTTTATTCAGACAAACACACAATGCAATGAAGTAATAGACTTCATTTACGCTTAAAGTTTCATTCATTTATTATTATTTATAAAATATATAATAATGCATTTAATCGAAAGTTTTTGACATTTGAGAAAATACCATAATTATTTCCAATAACATGAAGTCTACAATTAGAAAGTTTAATATTTTTGTCCAAAAACATGTGTCGACGACTGTACCCCATTTTACGTTAGTATGTAGAAGTTTACATTAAAATTTAATGGTTTTCTAAGTCAAAAGTCAAGCAAAAATTGGACTGATATTGGGCACTATTTCAAGCACAATTTTTTGAGACGTAAATTGTACCTATAGCTCGTTCGATATTCGCGCACTGAGGTGAGTATGCTGGGCGTAGAACCTACGCCCAGCATACTCACTGAACGAAGCCTATAACTCCGAAGTTATTCGAGCACTGTTTTTTCTTTTTGGGCACCGTTTGGCACTATTTGGGAACTATTTTTTGAAGTATGAATTATGTTTGAAGCGTATACAGATTCTCCGGACGGAGGTGAGTATGCTGGGCGAAACCTTCGTCCAGCATGCTCATCGAACTATGGCTATAACTTCGCAAGTACAAGAGCACTATTTTTTTCCTTTGGGCACTATTTAGCACTATTTCAGAACAGTTTTTTGACATTCATGAAATATCAGGATTCCATGGTGAGTATGCTGGACGAAGGGACACAATTTTTTTTGTTTAATGATGTTGATAAGCATGTTTCCCAAATGGACAAAGCATTCTTAATGAGTCCAGCGGTGATAAAGATAAAATACTTACAACCTTGACCAAAGGTCTCGTCGTTAAGTGCATCATATTCATCCTCGGATGGTTCGCCACCGCCTTCGTCATCATTTAAGTTCTGGAACAAAAGAGATAGAAGATTAGTAAGAGATAAACTAAACTAAAATTAGACAGTTGGCATCTCTTACTGCCAGGCAACTGAAGAAAAATACGGCGACAGTTAAGAACTAAGTTATAGATGTCAAATTAGTTTTTTATTTAACTTCGCCATGTTTTTAATCAATACGTTCTGACATGACAACTATAATTGTATGAATATTTTAGGTCAACTTAAATTTACAGCATTTATTAATATCTGTCTCTTTCTCGTTTTATTGGAAAGAAAGAGATATAGCTTAAAATAACTTTAGCTAGTGCACAACAACAACAACTTTCAAGAACTAAGGGCGGAAACCAAACCTTAAGGGGCTATTTAAAGACTTTTACAGATTTTAAACTGACAATCACGGCAAAAATGTACAGTGTAAATGATTTGAAAAAAAATATATGTTAAACTAGAACATTCTCTTAATCATTTAGTAAGTGAATATTTTTAATTATATTCATATTAAACAATTTAATTAACTCGTGAAGTTGTGTCTGACGCGGACAAAACATTGACAATCACACAAAATCTACCAGGTATAATTAAACGAAACTTACACCATCTTACAGACAATTTTATTATCTATCTTTTAGTATACGCCTTTTTTTTTTAGTTAACCCGTTGACTGCGGGCGAACATTCGCTACGCCGATCGCCAGTGCGGCTGGCCACACAACTGGTGTGTTGGCCGCACAGCCGAAACGCTTTTTCGTAAACGAGACGAGAGTGCGGCCGCACACGCCAAGCGTGTGCGGCCGTACTTTACGCCAGTGCGGGTTTACGCGCTTGGCGTGTTTTACTACGCGTGTGCGGATAAACACATACGGTTGTGTTTCATAATTTTGCGTCGACTGTGCGGGCGCTCACATACGGTTGTGTTTTTCGATTTTGCGTCGACTGTGTGGATATTTTTTAGAAATATTCACACGATTTATATTAAATATAAATAAATAAATAATTACTTATACATTATATCAGTTATTTTTCTCTCAAGACTTAAAAATGTAAATAGTATTGCCCCCCGATTATGTAGGCAAGTATGAAAACTAAGGGTTCTAAACCAAAATTATAAATTTATCTAGGTTTGTTACCTAGTATTTATACATATTTCAAACACGTCAACATTGGGACTTAATAATACTGAACTTCTTAATGCTTGACTTGAAACTATCAACTAGCCTATTGCAAAAGTACCTCTTTTGCAATAGGCTAGTTGATAGTTTGAGAATTCGATTATTATTTTTCTTGTGACTGGTTCTTCTTTTATTCAAAATATAAATCTTATTCCCCACTAGAATCCTATTCAGTATCGTCTAACACATACGGTTGTGTGTGCGCCGCACTCACGTATTTTTGTTGAAACACAAACGTATGTGTTTTGCCGCACTAGCGTACCTTCGGCCGCCACACAACCGTATGTGTTTTGCCGCACTGGCGTTTAGCAAAATACTAAAACACATACGGTTGTGTGTGCGCCGCACTCACGTATTTTTGTTGAAACACAAACGTATGTGTTTTGCCGCAGTCAACGTGTTAAAGAATACTACGTTTATTTAATTTTTTCGACTAAACTTGGAGAGTTTTGGACGCAGAACGGACGCAGTCTGCGTCCAAAACTCTCAAAATTTTATTATTTATTTATTTCAATTAAACCTTTTTCAACTTCTGTAAATGGAGTAGAGTGTAAGATAAAAAAGTTTAACAAGCACACATACCTATACATTCTCTACATTATGCGGTTTTTGTTGATATCTGTGTCACTTTGACATTGATATTCAAGGCGCATGTTGACAACACTGGCCCCATTTAGTTCATCTCTTTATTACAATGAAATATCATCAACATCTTTCTGCCCTTGTCCTGTGTTACTTGGGAACGGTGCAACATTACAATATAACATGACTGTCGGTTTTATGTTCCTCGAAGGCTATTAACACGAGCTATTTGAATAGCTCAACATTGTGGAGTAACCAGAATGGATAAGGTGAGAAATTAATATATTAGAGGAAGTTTGAAAGAGGCGCCAGTGACAAAAAAGTTGAAAGGTAATCGTTTGTCTTGGTATGGGTATGTGAAGAGAAGGGATGAAACGAATGTGACCAAAAGAGTTATAATTATTCATTTGGATGAATGGAGAGAGGGAAAGGAAGACCAAAGAAAAGATGGATGGAGTGAAAGCATGACGTTGGACAGGATGGATTGGAAGAAGAAAACATGTTGCGCCGACCACAAGTAACATAGGATAAGCAGGAAGAAGAAGATTTGAATAGTTCATCAATCAATTAACTCGACTTATCGCCGTTCACTATTGCTTGAGATATGCCTCTTCTAAGTTACGACACGGAACCTGAGCCTGTAGACAAAGTGCTTTTCTGTTAGCGTTAACGCCAACGGAAAGATCAAATTATGAGGAGTTGACGTCTTCTTACCAGTGGGCTAATTCACGTAACTAAAGAAGTGCTGTTGCAGTTAAGTTTCGATCAAAACAACGCTTTTCCTATTCTCTACCGCTGTCAGACACGCCCGCGTCAAGTTCGCGTCACGCGAGCGCAATAACGGCTTTCTACTGTTGCGCGTCTTTGGTGCGTGGTTCGGAACGCAACATGATCGGTATGCTACTATTCGTTTGACGTCTCAAAATGTCAGTTAAAAAGCACTAAAATCTGTACTGGGGTATTATTTTAATATTATAATAACATTATAAATAAATAAATATTCATCGAAATTTAATCGATTCTATTCAATAGGGTATTACACCCATTTTTGAAAAGTGTCTCAATGAAATTCTGTAGTGGTAATATGCCAACAAAAAAAACACAAAATGTTTATTCAATCGATAAGTGCCATTAAAATGCATCAAAATTTTAAATTTTCAAATTCCGCGCGTTTTCTACGAAAACGCCTCTAACTGGACGCCATATTGCTCAGCATAAATGACGTCAGTTCGTTTTGTATCCAATGAGCTCATACTAAATATGATAATTGTATATCATTTAAAAATAATTAAAAGCATATTTTGTAATAGGTGTAATAATGAAAAAATTACGTTGGTTACGAAAATAATAAAAGTACAAAACCTATATGACGCCAATCGGTTGACTGGACAGTTGACAATTTTTTGTTTACACAGCCGTACGGCATAATAACATGGCCGCCACTATTTCACGGTGTTTTATAACAGATTAAAAATACTGAAAACTTTAAATTAAATTTAAAAATTTGTTTTGTTATTTTATGAACTAAAATTTACATTTTCCGACTGTTTTATGCCTAAACTGTCTTAATAACATATTTATAGATTTTTTCTCGTCTACAGTAAAATACCCTATTATTTAGCTACACCATAAGTGAGTTTGGTAGTTTGGTTGTCGTACAGTTGATGTGCAGTTCACGTGCAGCTTACCCGCAGTTCTAAGATTACAAGAATACTGTTTATCACTCAAACTTGAACTTAACCGCAACTGGACTACAACTTCATCGGCGCGTCATAAAATTACGTGAATTAGCCCTCTGATGTCACGTGATGCAAATATGTCAACTCCATACAATTTGATTTTTCAGTTGGCGTTAATGAACAGAAAAGGGATTTTTGTCTACAGGTCCTGGTACTTCGCATTCCTCGTCCAGTATTTTCTTGTCGCCATTTTAAGTTCGAAGAGTAACGCACTGGATTGTCAACACTGCTCAACGTCGACCGTCGATAATTCATTGAGCAGAAATAAAAATACGCATTAAGAGACTCAGTTGCCGCGTACGCGATTTGCAGCTCTCAGCGTTAAGCTGAGCGTTGAAAATCAACTGCACGGCAACTGAGCTTTTTTTTTAACTGACTAATGGGACGGCAATTCATCACGACTGGGGCGATATCAGGCACAGGACCGACGGTTTTAAGTGCTTTACGCGGCATGGGGGTGTTGTAACCCAATGGTTGGCCAAAGTTGGTAGCCACTAACTTCAAAACTCGGGCCTGCTACTCAGAAATTACTAATAGAAACACCCAACAGTTTTCCGGACCTAGGAATCGAGGTCTGTACCCCACGGTCACCAGTAGCAACCAAGAGACCTATGGAGCAGTTGCATAAGCTCACCAGTAGCAACCAAGAGACCCTTGGAGCAGTTGCATAAGCTCACCAGTAGCAACCAAGAGACCCATAGAGCAGTTGCATACGCATTATTTTATTCGAAAAGCGATTTCCTCCTGAAGTTTTGTAACAAATTTTATGTTGTTACAAACACAGTATTTTCAAAACAATAATTACAAAATAGTTGTTATCTCTAAGTTGCAATTACTATTTCACAAGAAAATCACTTATGTATTGTAAAATATTTATGTGTGTATTGTGTACATGGGTTGATATTTTTTTCTTAAGAACTAACCAAAACAGAAACTTTGTTTTTATGATCAACATGGGTATGCACATAAAATATGTATATTATGTTGATAAAATTATGTGTAAACAACTAAAACACCTGCAGAATCTGTATGTCTATTCTGTTACAATCTCCCTAGGTGAACACCTAGGTGAAGTGAGCTGTCATCTGTCCCGAAGCTAGGGATTTACAAAGCACTACAACCGGATGACAGCTCACTTCACCCAGGTGTTCACCGAGAGAGATGTAACAGAATAGCAAAAGTTTATTTCAACATTTAACCATTACCATCATCTGCCTAGCCTTTTCCCAGCTATGCTGGGGTCGGCTTCCAGTCTAACTAGATGCTGAATACATTTTACACATTTTGATATTTTTTTTACATGGAGGAACTGCCTATCAGACTTCCACAACCCTGTTTCTGGAACACTTTACCCCTATTTCACTTTACTTTTAACTATACATAATAGGGTATTTTACTCTATACGAGAAAAAATCTATAAATATGTTATTGAGACAGTTTAGGCATAAAGCAGTCGGAAAATGTAAGTTTTAGTTCATAAAATAACAAAACCAATTTTTAAATTAAATTCAAAGTTTTCAGTATTTTTAATCTGTTATAAAACGCCGTGAAATAGTAGCGGCCATGTTATTACGCTATACGGCTGTGTAAACAAAAAATTGTCAACTGTCAGTCAACCGATTGGCGTAATGTAGGCTTTGTACTTTTATTATTTTCGTAACAAACGTATTTTTTTCATTATTACACCTATTACAAAATATGCTTTTAATTATTTTTAAATGATATACAATTATCATATTTAATATGAGCTCATTTGATACAAAACGAACGGACGTCATTTACGCTGAGCAATATGGCGTCTAGTAAGAGGCGTTTTCGTCAAACTACGCGCGAAATTTGAAAATTTAAAATTTAGATGCATTTTTATGGCACCTATCGATTGAATAAAAATTTTGTGTTTTTTTTGGTGGCATATTAGCACTACAGAATTTCATTGAGACACTTTTCAAAAATGGGTGTAATACCCTATTGGGAGGCCTTTGTTCAACAGTGGACGTTTTCCGGCTTATGAAGAGATACATAATTAACCCTTAACCACCTGCCATTCGTCTCAGACTGTAAATATTTTTGCACCCGAGTCGCGTAGGACCTTGTTCGTCTCTATACTTTTTCCCCGCGTCCCTCAGTGCTGCGTAACCGCTCATCAAGGCCTGAAGTGCGTGCATTCGTCTCTGGTAAGTAAAAAACTAATTCTAGGAGTCTGAGAGACCCCTGATAGCTTATTACGTGATTTTTTAATTCGCGTATATTTTTTTGTTTTTGTTAAAAATTATCCTTATAACATTATAAGGGATGAGTCAGACGACCAAAATTTACCCGTGGAGTTAGTTATCGGGCTATATTAGTATAAGGCGAAAATTGTGGGATAGATACAGAAAACTAAGATGGTTTAGACAAAAATGCTCCACTTGCGATTACAAAAATAAAATAAATACACAATACATGTATCTCAAATGCATTTCCTTTGAAAACTCAAAAATGTCGTATTTCCGCTGTCGTGAAAAAATCCAACACAAAAAGAATGTTTCAATTCGAACCAGTAGATCCTGAGATTAGCGCGTTCAACCAAACAAACAAACAAACTCTTCAGCTTTATAATATTAGTATAGATTATTATTATTACATATTATATATATTAGTATAGATTATTATTGTTATAGATTAGATTATTATAGATTATTAAAAAAAAAATGGGTTTCATGAGCCAATTTTACAATCGAGAATCATTTTACTTTAGGGTCTCACAGGCGTATGACAGGTGGTTGTGTGACAAAAATATATGTTATAGTTAAGTCACGGATAAAAATGTAGGCTATGTCCTTTCTTTGTGCAAGCTAATGGCTAACTGCCACACTTAGAGACCACATAACTTGGCACATGTCAACAATAATTTTTTACTGACAGCGTTCCAATTTATGTTGGTCAATTAAAGTTAATGAATGATTATTATTAAGTGACGTCTCCGAGTGTCTCAGTAAGCCAAATTTCATCAAAATCGGTTCAGCCGTTACTTATTGAAAACGTAACAGATAAAGTTACTTTTGAATTTATAATACACTCGGCGTCACAAAAATCGCACCTCTTTAAGAATTCCCTTCAAAGTCATTTTAACCCTATTAATCAATGGTATACATATGACTATAAGGTATAATTGGAAAGGCAATTTATTTAAATTTCAGAATAAATCAATGGATTTGGTTTTTTGTTTACCAGGGAATAAAAAAAAGCAAGCTAATGCAAATGATTAAAAAGTTAAATTTTATTTTATCAGCAAAAATTACAACAAAGTCCTTAAAACTAACTTAAAACCTAGTGTTACCCCCCCTAGCCCTGATGACTGCTTCCATGCGTTCTCTCATGGACCTTATTAATGTGACAACAGTCTCTTGTGGAATGTTGTCCCATTCTGCAACGACGGCATCTTGAAGGTCTTGGAGAGTGGTAGGGGCAGGATTTCGTGCCCGTACTCGCCGTTTCAGTTCATCCCAAAGGTGCTCAATAGGGTTCAGGTCTGGACTTCGCGCCGGCCAGCGCATAACAGGGATGCCAACTTCTTGCAGGTAGTCTCTTACAATTAAAGCGGTGTGAAAACGGGCGTTATCGTGCATTAACGTGAACCCACTGCCAACAAAACCCGCATAAGGGACAACCTGCTCCTCTAAGATCTCTGTTATGTACCGAGCAGCAGTCAGCGACCCTTGCCCGCGAGCACTTCCAGTCCGAGAAACACACACAAGGTTCGTTTTACCGTCGACTGACATGCCGCCCCAGAACATGCACGAGCCACCCCCGTATTCCACTGTCTCTTGAATACAGGCTTGTGCGAATCGTTCCCCTTGCCTCCTATACACTCTTCGACGCCTGTCGTTGCAGAAAAGACACACCCTCGTCTCATCCGAGAAGAGCACAGCCCTCCATTGGTCTATTGTCCAATCCACATGGTCACGGGAAAATTGCAACCGGTCTCTCCTATGCTGTGCAGTCAATTTGGGCCCTGTAGCAGCCCTATGAGCTGCAATTTTCTTCTCCCGCATTCTTCTTCTAATCGTGGAGACGCTTACAGAAGTTCTGCGAGCTGATCGCAGTTGTTGTTGCAGCTCAACAGCATTGGAGAACCGATTACGTAAAGACGTCGAAACAATGAAGCGATCGTCTCTTTCGGATGTGCACCGTTGTCTTCCAGATCCACGTCTTCGGATATAGCCACCAGTCTCTTGGAAACGTTGGAACACTCGTCGAACGGCAAAACGACTCAAGTTCAGTTGCCGAGCAACATCACATTGCCGCATCCCTGATTGCAGTAGTGCAATGACTTGAGCGGCTTCATCTGCAGTGGTATCCATCTTCTGGGGTATTTTTCTTGCTGTAGCTGTTCACGTGTGTTCACTTCAAAGGTTGAATAGCGAATGACCCACATTTATTTTTATTATTTTTTTTTTTTTTTTCGGTTTGGCATCTCGCAGGTCAACCTAGGAGGTTGTCGGCTGCTTAACCGGACTTTCCTGTGGTGCCTTAAAAATTATTATTTTTAGGGCCTCCAGCCAGGGCATAAAAGCTTACAAACTAAGCGACTACACGCTAAGGGCACCCCCTGTGGGGTACGAGCCTCGGCTTAGGGCGTCGCTGGGAGAGGACAGCAAAGGGACAGGCTGGATCGGATTTCCATTATTTAGGGACGAATTTAAAACTACAGGCTCAGCGGCGCGGGCTGGCACGAGCAAGGGTCGGGGAGGGGACGTACGGGGTCGTCGCGGCGGGCCTCGGCGGCGAGGACGGAATGACGGCGGTCTGCGTCTGTGTTTCTTAACTGTACTGGTGGCCTTATTGCTCTCCTGGAGGAGAGTAATAGCATCGTCAGGGTCGGTCAGAGTATGTCTCGGTCGTCGAGTCTTACTAATACGGGAGGGAGTGTATCGGGCGGCCGATACGATTAACGGGTTAGAGTGCTTCTCAGCAGTGTCGAAGAAGCGCTTGGCGGAGCGTTTCATGAACTGCTGGATGGTAGGTATTTTTAGATCGAGATGGAGGTTCTCGTTGCGAAGGTAAAAAGGGGCTCCTGTGATTCTTCGCAAGAAACGGTTTTGGAGGGTCTGCATCCTATGGAGACGGTATGGTTTCGCGTGTGCGAATACAGCACAGGCGTACGTCATGATGGGACGAATGCACGCCGTGTAAATGCGCAATTTGCACTTGAGTGACAATTTGCTGCGTGCATTCAACATGAAGTAGAGCCTACCGAGAGCGAAAGCGGCGCGCGAACGCACCGTCTTTATGTGCTCTCCGAAAGTAAGATGGTGGTCCAGAATCACACCTAGGTATTTGGCTTGCTTCTCCCAAGGGATAGGCTTACCGAACATGGTTATCGGACTGGGCAGAGAGGGGGACGAACGCGGTTTGGAAAAGAGTACTGCCTGACTCTTGATGGGGTTTACCTCGATTCTCCATTTCCGGAAATAAGCGCCTAAGGCTTTTGCCGCGGATTGGAGGGTACGAGCTATGTAGTCTGGGTTACGACCCGAGTAATAGATGGCCGTGTCGTCAGCGAATAGAGCCAGCTGAGCCTTTTTATCTTTGGGGATGTCGCTGGTGAACAGCGTGAAAATGAGGGGGGATACTACGGAGCCCTGAGGGACGCCAGCGCGTATCGGGTGGGACCCACATGTAACCCGGCTCGCCCGTTTGATACCCTTGTAGGGAGGTGCAATTAGTGGCCGTTGTAATGCGTATTTTGACAACATTTTTTTTAACGTTACGTGCTAATGAGATCTGTTGTGTTTAGGAATTCTAACTGTTGTTAATTTAAACGTCGTTAAACATACTTTTAATTGATACCAATATTAATTGGGTTTAATGTATTCGTTACTGGCGGGACATGTTTTAAACTTATTTTCGAAAAGGTGCGATTTTTGTGACGCCGAGTGTATTAGTATGGAGTATGGAAGTAACTTGTATAGATAATGAAAATATATTAAGAAAATTACTTCTATTTATTATATTTAAGTAAGTTCCAAGTACTATGTAGCTTTTTTCATAAGTACTTTCTAAGTTAATTTTGGACATTATTTGCCTTGGGCAAGAGTGGTGATGCCTTTTCTGTACGCGAAGAGGCATTAGTGCTGCAGTGGGACAATTACTTCTTTATTTAAAAATGGAAAACCATCAGCAGTACATAGAGTGAATTAAAGAAGTCGAGTAAGTTACTGTCAACTGTGGCAACATTACCATATTTTTTTACTTTCATGCTCTACTCCAATATCTAGCTAGTTGATTCAGTTTTTATAGATTTATTTAGTAGAAAAGGTGTGTCTCTTTCGGTTGAAGCATCAAATTCTACAAAATCTTAAATAGAATCGCTATAAAAAGCTACCTCTCCTCACGACATTAATGTGTCGAAATACCAAACATATCAGGATAATATAAAACGACACAAAGACCCCAGTATGTGGTGAATAATTATGGGGTATCACAGGGTAGCATCCTGGGGCCTTTACTATTCTTACTCTATATTAACGACCTTCCAGAGGCCACCACTTACAAATGTATCATAATACCCAACAGTATGAGTGGGGTAAAATTGACACATTTTTGCCAACTTTACCTAGCTTACAGATTGCACAGAATGTGGGTCTCAGAGCGTACACGACGTAAAGTTAGCCATGGCTATGGCGCTAAAAACGCGATGTATTTATTTTTGAAGCTGCCACCTTCGTTCAAGTAAGAGCTACCAATACATAGGTAAAGTTGCCTTTATGTGATGATGTTGCGGACACAAATGACCACATAGAATCAATATATACATTATTTTGTCAATTCACGAAGTTGCGAGCTTGAAAATCTTTTTGAGATACCACAATTAATTATAGAATCTACCAATATGTCTAAAATGGAGCCAACTGCCGCAGATAAAAAATAATTTAAAGTAAACTTGTATAGGGATCCTAGGTAAAGGTGCCCAAAGAAAGTAAAGATGCCACAGTTGACCGGTACATAAAGCCAATTACAGGTTCTCACGGCTAGAAATATAACAATTTATGGAGATCTTAGGGATCACTAGAAACACACACAACCATCTGAAAATTTAACAAATTATCACTAACAATAATAGGCCAGTATTATTTAAGTAAGTACCTAAATTGATTCCATTAGGTTCTTTTTGTTGTGGCCTTACTAAGGAGATTGTTTTGTCCAACTTTGGACTTTTAACTATCAAAGTGGGTAAGTAATAAACTACTCATACAAAGTAAAAGATATTTTGTGCCCCATTTGCTTAAATTGAAGCAGAGAACAATAACTAATTGTATTTAACAATGTAACTCAGTTAGTTATCAAGCTCTGTTTACAAAGTAAACCGTCTTATCATATCATTACAGCATAACATATAGTTAAACATAGTTTGAAACAACAAACATAAGGCAAGTTTAAAAACATGTTAAAATGCCCATTTGTCCAATTGGATTGCAAATAAACTGAAAAGATTGGTATTGTATTGAAACCGAAACTACAAGGTACATGTATAAAATGCGGTAAGCATATCACGACCATTGAGTATCCAAAACAAGTGTGACTCAGATATCACTAAAAATATACAGTCTAAAAAACAATATTTCATAACGTTAGAACACGTTTCATGCACAATTTTTGGCGCGCTTTACATGGACAGATGAGCAAAGGCGTAGTTTATGGCTTTAATCTCGACTATTACGTGTTTTTCTCGAAATTGTGAGCGGAAACAAACAAGTGACAAGTAGAAATTTGAAAATACATAATTATAAAATGTATAGCCCCTTAGAAGACGCTTTTCGTGTTTAGTAAGCTTTATTAAACAGTTTTATTGATGTTAGTCGCCTCTAATTGATATTTAACACGTAAATATAAGGTAGAAAGTGGTGATACTTGATTGTATAGTGAAATGCAGCATTTTATGTGGCGTGCTGGCAGTCACAATCCTCACAGTTTTAGGGTTATTGTATGTCAAAAAAATTGTCTTTTTCGGTAGAATAACGTTAAGACTTACCGATAACGAAGTATCGAACCCGAAGAAAGAATCTGCCATTGGAATTTTTCATATATCATGGACACAAATGACATGACTTGTCACGGTACATATGTCGCGCAATGGCGAAGGCGGCCATGACATTTTGGCTAGTGTCGTAACTACACTTACTAAAAAGTAGTGAGAATCCTTTAGTCATATTGTTTTGAAGAAAAATCGAGTCTCGTACTCTCGTGTAATCATTTCTTACAGTACTCATTACTTGGCTGCAAAGAGCTGCAGCTTTTTATTACTAATAGCAAAAAAATCACTTAACTTTTAATAAAAAATAGACCCAAACACGCACGACCCTAGAAGGTGAAATACTCTAAAGATACGATCACAAGCACGACACATGAGATACGCTGGGGGTACAATCTTATAGCATGGATCCTCTAAACAGGTGCAATAAATAGATAAATTATTTTTAGAAAAACAATTAATCAGCAAATACGACTGTGTGTAGGATGTAATTACACTGCATTGACCATGCTTTGATCAAACCCTTACTCCATCAGTTTTAGCGGCTACTGCAGCTGAAATAAATGGCGCAAATAAATATACTAATATTTTTTTGTGATGTAGGCTCTAGGCGCATAATTGCTCTGGGCTATTATTATCTGTATCAATTTTATTCATTACATGTCTATAATTTCCATAAACAGGGTTTCTGTCAAAGTGTCAAGTCAAAGTCAAGTCAGTGTCAAAGTCAGGTTTTATAAAATTATTTTGTTGTTGATTACACTCACGTTATGTGTTATCGATAAGAAGAAAAAAAATGTAAAGTTATGTATTAAATTCTTAAACTTAGTCAAAGTCGTAAAGAGGCTGTAAAAAAAAAGGAGTAAAATTTGTTTCCTATATTTGGTCATAGTTAATAAAATTGTTCGAATCAAGAAACCCTCAAGAGTTTTCGAATATTTGTTGGTAAGTTATTTTGTATGTTTTGTGTGTTTTGTACTTTGAAACGCATTCACATTTGAACAACAATTAATATTTGTTTAATCTTAGAACTAAATGAATAGAATTAAATAATGATAGTTATCATAAATTGATTTTCTTAGTGTGCTTGAACGTTTTATCAAGTTTTGTATTGATAACAACATTTTTTATTAGATTTGCAATAAATACCTACTGTCCGATCTAGATCTAGAAAATTGCTATATAAATATATTTATTACTTTCATTCCCCAAAGGGCACTTGACTTATCACAAACATAAATATTTTACATGTAAGTACCTAAAATTAAAAAAAAAATAAAATTCTTGCGATATAACAATTGCAATTTTGAGAAAAAAACCTGTTGGTTGTGAATAGGTATGGTTACAAAAATATTATCACAAAATTTTAACCATACAGAGAAAAATTGCTTTAAATTTTTGCATAAATGTATCGTTATCCTTGAATTATATTTACATTACTTACCTACCTATTGTAACGTTCTTACCATTTTGTGAGTTTTTTTTACGATATTTTTATTTCTACCACTCTTATCATTTGAAACTTTTACTACATTTTGATATCAGAACACCAGAGACACCAGCCAAAGAAATGCCCCTAAATGCCCTTTATTTGTATTTATGTTATTATAACATGCCATTTCCAATAAATCTATACTCTTTCTATTAAAAAAACCTACGTCGAAGTCTGTTGCATACCTAGTTTTAAAGATCTAAGCATACATAGGGGCAGACAGATGCGGGGGGACTTTGTTTTATAATATGTTGTGATGCCCATGTAATAAGTACCCCTGTTAATGTACTCAGTGAAGAACCTTAGAATGAAAGTGGATAAAAAACACATCAAAGAATCTAATGACACTTGTTTTGGAGAGTTGAACTATTTGTCTCTTTCATGGGAAGTAATGCTGTCTCTTTCTGTCTCTATCAGAAAGAGCTAGCATATCCTCTTTGTCGTATTCTTTCTATTTTTATTATGAGCTCCACGGAATAATAAAAACAAGTGGAAGTACCAAGCAGCAATCGAACGTGTGACACAATTATGTGGAAATGATCAACATTGGTTCAGTCGCTATCAAATACTTGCTGCGACGTGACATAACACACAATATCGCACATAAGGAAAAAAAATACAACCATGCCTTACTGTGCAATTTTTACTTGCAAAAATTATAGCAGGTCAAAGAATGTTTCTTGCAGAGGTATATCGTATCACCAAAAAGTATAAAACTTTCATGTATTTCAATATAATCGATTTTTATTGACAATACCATATTTTTACTTTGATGCGAACTAAAAACTACCTTATGTCCATTCATTAAAGTCTGAATTAGCTTGCCCGCTGTCTTGACTGTAATCGGTTTACGAGGCATACAATCTTGAAACTTCGACGCTACTCGTTTAGGGATGGGACACATTAATACAAATAGTTTGTGTCGATAAAACAATAACATGTATGTTTTTAAAGTACCTATCTTTTTTTTTATAAATAAAAGTACGAGTTTGAAAGAATGAGTTTTAAAAACCTTATACCTATATTCTGGCAAATAGTCATTCATTCGCGGTTAGACGTAGGCTTATAAAATATTCTATATACATAAAAGTTCATAGTTTATCATTTATATACAAAAATTCAGATGTCAATAATTATATTTTTAAAAGTCTGTCACATATTTAAAAAAGATATTGGCATGTCTAAAATATTGCGTCATTTCTTTGGGATGTCAATCAATTTCCTACATACAATCATATTACGGACTCAATGAAAGGTATTGCAGAAAAATATGTTAATACATCATGAATTAATCATTATTTTTGATCCGTTACGTACATTTTAAAAAGATTAATTTAAACACTGTGAATTATATTTCTTACATTGTACAAATTATCGATAGCTTGACCACATCTCTCATTGAATAGTAAAATAGATAACAGTTGCATGCGAAAATGACATCTATTTATAGTAACAATAGATGTCATGTTGAGTAATTTGGTAACAGCACTCTCTAGCGTCAAATAGCTGAACTCGTTTGACATTGCTCGAATTGGATTGTTAGACGTAAAAAATCTCTTTAGTGATTTTGTCATGTAAAATAATAGCAACGTTCGTCAGTTGTGATACGATTTAATTTCGAACAACAATAAATAAGCTTTTCGCCAAAGTTGCGTTTATAATTTGTAGCCAATTATATCATCGTTTTCTGTGTATTGCAAGTACATTTTAATTTGCAAATGTGTGAGTTTGGCGACACTGGATCCAGTATTAAGTAAGACTAAGCGCACTTCCTCTTGTTTTTATTATTCCGTGTTGAGCTCCTTGTATGGGTGAACAAGGTATTTAGTTCACAGGCAAAAATATTCATTTTTCTGCTACACTCACAATATTTTATTTTTATCTCGAGCATGTGGTATCCCTGGAGTTCCTAATACCTACGTGTTCTAAATAAAAAAATATATTGTGAGTGTCAATGATATTCTAATAAAATATCATTGGTGAGTGTAGTTGAAAGATGAATATTTTTGCCTGCAAACTAAATACCTTGTTCACCCGCACAAGGAGCTCATAATAAAAATGAAGAGAATATGTCAAAGAGGGAAGCCATCTCTTTCTGATAGAGAGAGATAGAAAAAGACAGCATTACCTCCTTATTTTTGCCTGTCAAACAAATAGCTTGTTCAACTTACAGTGTTTGCTTTCAATCTGTTCTAGTTAAAAGCTACAGGAATCAAAGTCACAGATGGTTTCAAGACTGGCGCCAAAGGGCTGCACAAGTGCAAGTCCTGAAAATGGTGAGATACTTCCTACACATACACACACAGTAGTACATTATACATGCATCATCATCTGCCTGCCTTTTCCCAACTATATTGGGGTCGGCTTCCAGTCTAACCGGATGCAGCTGAATACCAGTGTTTTACATGGATCAACTGCTTATCGGACCTCCACAACCCAATTACTGGTTAACACGATACCCCTTGGTAAGACTGGTTGTCAGACTTTCTGGCTTCTGACTACTCATAACGACTGCCAAAGATCTACAAATGACAGCCAGGACCAACGGCTTTACGTGCTTTCCGAGGCACGGAGGGAACTCGGTATGAAAGGGATGGTCACCCATCTACAGGCTAGCGTAGCTTAACCTTTGACCGATCGATCAGGGCCTCAAGTCTTCTATTACAATAGTGTCAGAATGGTCTATCATTGATTTCATAATTGTTGATTTTGACAAGTTTGATAATCTACTAATATAATGGCGTCATTATGACTTTCCAATGGTCAACCACTGACACGCCATTAAAAGAAATGATATAGAATGGTAATCTCGTACAAAATGACAACTGAATGAAAACAAAAAGTTACTATTACCATAACCGACCAGTCATCGTAATTTTGTGTTGTCAAACAGCTACTTCAAACATCAAAATATAATGGAATCTCTTTCTGAATAACTTTAACTGACGGATTTTTATGTCATGAAACAACCCGTTATATTTAACGTACGTTAAACATCATCAGTCATAGTAACTTTTTAACCGTCCGTAATGTAACGTCGGTTAACGTTAACCGACTGTTTGAAACAACCCGCCCTAAGGCGGTAATGTGTAAAAATTTTGATAGTTCCTTTGATCAGTGACCTTGGACCTACCATTAGAACGTCATTGTGCAGTCATTGCTTTTAATTCGACCGACCAATGATCGACCATTATGAATTTAGCAGATTACGAACTTTTAGCAAAATGACAATGGGATCGTGTTGGAATGACGAAATTTAAAAAAAAAATAGCAGACTTGGCTCCCTGTACGGCTTTAACTTAGCCACGAGCCCCTCTCACTGTACATTATTCATGCATTAGTTTTAAATTTTATGCATCACTCGCCTGCCTCAGATGACAGGTAAAGCCGTTGGTCCCGACTGTCATTCGCTGATCTAGGACGATATAGGTAGTCAGAAACCGCGTCGGGCAACCAGTCATAACAAGGGCTATTCCGTTACCCAGTAACTGGGTAACTGGGTTGTGCATTCAGGTCAGGTAGCGAGTCGATCTATATTAAACATATGTATTCAGCTGCATCCGGTTAGACTGGAAGCCGACCCCAAAATAGTTGGGAAAACGCTAGGCAGATGAAAATTGGTTATAAACATAGTCCAGCCAGGGCAAATAAATACTCTTCTTCTTTACCTATAGCAGCAGTAAGTTGAATTACTGCATGACCTGCTAATCAAATCCAAGTACCCCTGCTACCACTAAAGTTATGATCCTATTGTGTCATAGATATGGCGTTTGTAGAAGCAATAAGTACCTACATATGATCAAAAGTTATTAGTTACTGTGTAACGGTAGTATGAAATAATAGTTGTCTACAGTACGGTCAACGTAACTTGGCGCGTCTGATGTTAGCCGATTAGCTGCGCAGTAGACAATTTCGTTCCTAAAAGTTCCATTGCGCAGCCAAACAGCTAACTTCAGACGCGCCAAGTTACGTTGACCGTATTGTATATTATCGCATTAGGTGTTATACCTGTAAAGATAATTGTATGGTGGGAAATAAATAAAATTAACGAATAAATAATAAAAAAAATTCGTCGTAATATTATATTATTCTATTGTACTAATTAAAAAAAAAATCTTTTGCCTACAATAGTAATTTCTCCTGAGTCGTTTGTGCATTTACAAGCATGTAAACTCACATACACAAACAGCCAGACCCGGAACAACTATCTGTAGGCCATATAAACATTTGCTCCGTACGGGAATCGAACCCGTGACACGCAGCCCAGCAGCCAATCGCTCAACCACTGCGCCAACTGTGTCGTCAACTAATTCACGATAATATTTTAATCAAAGACTAGTGGTTATATTCTTTTTGATGTGTAAGCGCAGTCACGGACTTCCCGATTCCATTTTGTTCTAGCTAGAGCAGATAGGGCCTGTTGACAAAATCTCTTCTGTTAGCACACCTCGGACACTTCATACAAAACTTGCAAAATAATTACCTATTACTACTACAAAACCAAATGACGTCTGTACACGTGCAAATGTGTGCGTGAATTTTAGTAGGGTTGAATCAGTTGGATGTCGTGGCGTACAAAATGGCGCGAGCGGTCAATTATTTATTTCTAATAAATAAAATAAATGATATTTGATTATGAATACTCGGATTTGTAATGACATAAAAGTAATATTATAATATTTATTATGTAAAGAGGTTTATTTATTCATTAATAATGGTAAATGAAGGTACCTAATTTCAAAATATGGAATTCACGATCGCCCCGTACCATTACGCGGCAACGCAATGGGGCGACGCGACAAAGTTAGTGCGTAGGGTACTACTTTTCAATTCCAAGAATGAATAGAACGTGAAAGAAAGGGACATAAGTACATAACAAAGACAATAAAGAGAGAGAGCAATATTAATAGCTGGTAATGTTGGTATGTTATTATTACGGAAGTTTTAATTGTATTATTATAAAACGACGAAAACTTGGAAAATAAATGAATCATCGAGATTAAAACTAATAAATAAAACTTAAAACAAAATAAATCGCAAAATTGTGTGTTTGTGTCAGCAGTACCTACAGCGCTGCAGTCCTTACGATTTTGAGCGCTCTGGCTAAAGAGTCGGCGGTTAGCCCCTGTAAGTGCGGGGTGAGGGTGCGGTATCTGATATAGCGCGGGGAAGGGAGTGTCCCTTCTGTACGTAGTACTATTAAGTATTCTGTGCTGTTAGCCTCTATATTATTTTACTCTTTGTGTTAGCGTTAACGCCGACGTAAAAATCAAATTGTATGCAGTTGACATTTTTGCATCATGTGACATCTGCACTTGTAGCATGACCACGCTGTCTACGGAAGAATAGACAATTAGACATACTGACAGGAAGAATAGACAAACTGTACTGACTTGTCTATTCTTGCTGTCAGTATATCTATTCTTCCGTAGACATAGCGTGGTCATGCGACGCGTGCAGGTAAGCAAACGTGCCGAAAACCTCAAACGGCGTATATATATAGGTAACAACCTTCTTGGAAGTTATATGTTTGAGCCGTTTGGGGTTGAAACATTAGGGCCATGGCCCTAAGATGGCCCTATGATGGCCACAACAAGCTCACACAAGGTGAGCACGCTCACCTTGTTATTAGAGACATTTCTAAGCGGCTGGTCGACTCTTCACGTGCCTAGAGGGCTGGCCTTTTCTTGGGCCAAAGAATTAGCATTGCCATTCAACGTGGTAATGCTGCTAGCCTTTTGGGCACTTGTTCCATTGTGAGCGATGCGGACGCCACTTTAAATAAAAGGCACGTACGAATACATTATGGTTAATTTATATATTTTTATTGTTTAACGTCGCAATGACCTACACATATCTATTAAAATGTATGTACATATATAATTCACATCACAACATTTTATACATTTAAAGTCAATAATGCAAGACAATAAAAAAACAACACAGTTAGCACAAAAATATAAAACTGGCCAAGTGCGAGTCGGGCTCGTGCACGAAGGGTTCCGTACCATTATCTATACAACATTAGACATCGAGCAAAAAAACGGCAAGAAAATAAAAACGTTTGTTGTATGGGTTTTAGTATTTGTTGTTATAGCGGCAACAGAAATACATCATCTGTGAAAATTTCAACTATCTAGCTATCACGGCTCATGAGATACAGCCTGGTGACAGACAGTCAGACAGACGGAGTCTTAGTAATAGGGTCCCGTTTTTACCCTTTGGGTACGGAACCCTAAGAAGTACATATGAATTGAAAAAGTCGCATTGGTGGCGGGGATGCCTCAACCACTTAACCATCACGACATTACTTCATCGCTAACCTTTTATTTAAACACGAGTAATATGAGGAAACAACCAGGATAGTTTTCAAAAACTCACTCTGCGGACAAAATGAAAAACAACGTACCTTTCTGGAAAATTAAATTTATTTAATAATAATAATATTTTTTATTTAGAAATGACTTGGCAAAATACATTTTTGCTTAAATATAAATTACATTTCTAAGACTTCCGTGCCTGAACTAGGTAGGTAATCCTGTGTTTCAGGCGAGAAGAGCTAAATAATGTTATAAAATTAATAAACAATCAGAAAGTCAAATCAAAAGAAAATTGTCAATTTATAGACAACAGTTGAGTAGCTTAATTAATATATCTAAATTAAATAAATACTAAATGGAAGTAAAACATAAAATATCTGAACTATAAATTCACTTTATCACACATAGTAAATTCTCTGTATCTTCATAGGACATACTTTGAAGAGACATGCTATATTAAAATTAGAGAAATAAATTAATTCTGATTCGTAATGTTTGGCCCAGCTAGTCAAAGGCCAAAGTCAAAACATTTATTTTAATTAAACCATTTATAGGCACTTTAGAGTTGCCAAGGAGTCGGTCAGTAACAAAACTTAGGTAGGTAAAAGAATGAGCAAGAAACTCCACGGACACCCTTTTAAAGCAAGATTTTTTTTCTAAATACTGGTTACATTATTCTTGTTGCTTCTGTATGTCAAATTGTCAACACAATGTAGGTAAAGAGCAATATAAAGTATTAAAAAAAGTATAAAGATAAAAGCCATGTCAGATAAGAGACCAATTTCTACTGACAGCGCCCGTTCACGAACATGAAGCGTGAATCAGCACCATCAGCTGAACCATTTTGGAGGGAGCTGAATGATCCAACGAACGCGCCTCAGCGAGATATTTGAGTTCCAAACACATAATAAATAATTCACCTCCATGGTACTCACATTTACAAAATTGAAACAATGCTGTTATATTATCACATCCAGATCCCAAGTTACATTATTAGATGGCTTGGGATCGTTTGATCCGCCACTTCGTCTACGCTTGCCGACGATAAACGACATTCGGTCATTCACACGGACAAAGTCCTGAACGAAAGCTAGTGTTTAATAGGTATCTACTCAGTTCGAACATTTTTGTTAGGGTCAAATTCACTATGACACGATATGTAGCGTGGTGAAGCATTAGTAATCATTGTTTCGTAGGCCGGTACCTAAAATATAGGGTATTACACCCATTGTTGAAAAGTGTCTCAATAAAATGATGTAGTGTTAGCACCACAGATTTTTATTGAGACACTAACCACTCATACCACCTAAAAAAACACAATTTTTGGAACGAAGTTCCTTATCGCGCGTTGTGAAAGGGGGCTAGACGGAAAAAATTCTTACGAAAAGTTGTCACGACATGCTATAATAAGCTAAATTGAATCGTTGGAACTGTCAAATAGAGTTCATTATTAGTTGAATGGCGGCTTTTCTATGAAAATATTGGAGCGAATTAAAACCTTATTTTTGCTATTTTTATTAGCCCGACCGGACAATAGGAGCTATGTGCAACCGAATTTCACGGTTAATGTGTAAAAATAAGGTTTTAATTCGCTTTTCTATGAAAATATTGGAGCGAATTTAAACCTTATTTTTACACATTAACCGTGAAATTCGGTTGCACATAGCTCCTATTGTCCGGTCGGGCACCAGCCTATACGTTTCTCAGAATAATTTTATCATACCTAGTTTGGTAAAATTTCAATTTTTAACCGTTTACGTTTACAAAATAAAGTCCGAATTCGCTTTTCGTAGATGTTTTGGTTTAAATTAAGCCAGTGGGAGCTTAGGTGGGTACCTAGGTAGGTAGTGGTACTTACTTTTATCATTGGCGAATTATTTGTAGTTGTAAGTAGGTAAGTGAGTAGGTACTCTTTTGCTAGAAAAAGAAAGGCAGGCAGGCGTAGGTACCTATAGGGGCTATAGGTGCTATAGGTAACCTATTTAAATAAATTAGAGCTATTCACAAACACAGTTTTAATCAACTTTGGCTTAATTAAAAAACTTACCTATTAGGTATAAAATTTACACTTCCCTGTATCGAAGCAACTGCTCAAAATGGAGTCCATTTCGCTCGATACATAAACGGGCACGTTTAATTAAATTGTCTTTTAATTACATTATATTTGTTAATAATAAAAAAAATATTATTATAACTTAAAAAAAATAAAATTTTATTACAATTCCTTCACTAATTAATCGAAAGGAACTTCGTTCCATCCGGGTGTCCCTTGACACCTCTCAAGTTTTTTTTTTTTTTTTTTTTTTTTTTTAAATAATAAAAGTACAAAGCCTATTTAAACACCAATCGGTTGACTGACAGTTGACAATTTTTTGTTTACACAGCCGTACGGCGTAATAGCATGGCCGCTACTATTTCATGGTGTTATAAAACGGATTAAAAAAACTGAAAACTTAAAATTGAATTTATAAATTTATTTTGTTATTTTATTATCTAAAACTTACATTTTCCGACTGCTTTATGCCTAAACTGTCTCAATAACATATTTATAGATTTTAGTGATAGGCTGATGCACTGCGTGTCACTGGTTCAATTCCTGCAAGGTACAAATATTTGTTTGGCCAAACAAATATAACATAAAAAAAATAAAGCTGAAGAGTTAGTTTGTTTGTTTGGTTGAACGCGCTAATCTCAGGATCTACTGGTTCGAATTGAAAAATTATTATTGTGTTGGATAGTCCATTTACCGAGGAAGGCTATAGGCCCATGCGAAGCTGGGTCGGGTCGCTAGTATAACATATTTGTTTGTTTGATCTTGTTGTTTGTGTATGTTAGTTTATATGTTTGTAAACGCACCCATGACCCATTATACAGGAGAAATTCCTAGCGCAGGACAAAGCTTTCTAAAAAAAATGCGGACCGGACAAATGCGAGTCAGACGAGAGAGGGTTTCCTCTAAATTCCGTGATTTGGTCTCCCGTACAATACAATTATGACTGCGCATACCCCAATGATGACTATATTTTTTATGATTTAATTACAAATGTATAGTTTTCAGACTTTTCCCCGTACTTGTAGTATAACACGATATTACTTGCCTTTCGTAGTTCTAGGTCAACGGGAAATACCCTATAAATTTTGATTCCTTTTCGAGTGTCGAAATATACGTTTTCTGCGGCATAAACGGCCGTATCTTTTTTTCACGTTCAGTTTTATTTTTTCACAGCTTCAAGGGACCGTAGACTTGAGTTTATGGTTTTAATTTCAACTCGATACCTCCACGCGCTCCCGTGATAGAGGGTCTTGACAGAGACAGACAGACGGACAACAAAGTGATCCTTTAAGGGTTCCGTTTTTTCCTTGAGGTACAGAACCCTAAAAATGGTAATGAAGAACCTATTTTTGAAACATCCATACTATTATTATAGGTAGGTACGAAAGTAAGTTAGATTGTTTGTCACGCTTTCACGGTTGAACTACTGAACCGATTTTGGATGATGAAATTTGGTACAAACTACGCTTGAACTCTCTGGAGTTCAAGCGTAGTTTGTACTTAAGTGCAACTGCACTGCAAGAGCAAAAAGTAGCAGTCCTTCCTTGGGGTCTGCCCCAAGGAAGGACTGCTACTTTTTAATTCACAATCTCTGGGCTAATTCACGTAACTAAAGAAGTGCTCTTGCAGTGCAGTTGCAGTTAAGTTTCGATCAAAACAACGCTTTTCGTATTCTCTACCGCCGTTAGACACGCTCGCGTCAAGTTCGCGTCACGCGAGCGCAATAGCGGCATTCTACTGTTACGCGTCTGTGGTGCATGTTTCGGAACGCAACATGATCGGTATTCTACTATTCGTTTGGCATCTCAAAATGACAATTAAGAAGCACTAAAATCTGTACTGGGGTATTATTTTAATATTATAATAACGCCATATTCAGATTCTATTCAATTATTTAGTGAGTAATATTTTTTCTCTCATGTGGCTACACCATAAGTAAGTTTGGTTGACCTGCAGTTCACGCGCAGCTTACGCGCAGTTCAAAGATTACAAGAATACCGTTTATCACTCAAACTTGAACTTAACTGCAACTGCACTACAACTTCATCGGCGCGTCATAAAATTACGTGAATTAGCCCTCAGGTCTGCAGCCGCGATAACCGACATTCACGAATACACTATACTAGCTTTTCCCCGCGACTTCGTCCGCGTGTATTTTTTTACCCCCCTATTTTTTTAATAATGCAATATAGCCTATGTTACTCAGGAATAATGTAGCTTTCGATTGGTGAAAAACTTTTTCAAATCGTACATGTCGTTTTTAAGTTAAATCGTAACAAACATATCTTTCCTCTTTTTAATATTAGTTTGATAGACCCATTGATCTCAGATGATCAAATACACTGCGAGTGAAGCCACAAAAGCAAATACAAATTAAATAACGAATACCTACAATCTCGTGATTGTATTCGCTTTTGAATTTTTATTTGTATTAGTATTTGTTTTTTTAACAATGCTTCGTGCTGTACTGACTCGTGCCAGCGCAAAGCGAATTGTAGGTATTCGTTTTCAAATTTGTATTTGCTTTTGTGGCTTCACTCTCAGTGTTCCGTACGGTCTATCTGCCTTTTGTTTCATAATATGAGGACCCAATGATACCTTCCTATACAGAATGGGGACCACATATATGCAATAAATTATACGACATACTTGTTATCGCCTTTTCTGACGATATACAAAAAATTAACGAAATCGGTCCAGTAATTAGGTCAAAAAGTAGAGTTTTAATTTTGAACAACTTTAAACACTGTAGAATTGGATCACTAAGTCAATGACTCAATGAACTTGAATCCTCTTAAAACTGAAAAACGACGTTGCCACGGAGTGCAAAACTACAAACTATCACGACTCTGTTATGTACCTACCTATTCTTACTTACCTAAATGTAAAATTCGCTCCGGGGTCAAGGTACGTTGTCTTTAAACAGAGTGTTTACTTTAGCTGAATTTATTTTGATATTTATTTTGTTTGAAAATTTAACTTTTTTAATTTTCGGTTTTTAATTGAATATTTAATTCTACTATACTTCTGTGGACTATTACTACTTGAGGTTTCATTAATTGCATATAAGTGAGTTCCATATTGTATAATATCTCTATTTATTGCTGAAAGCCATATATTATTTAAATCCGTGCAGTAATTTCCGAGATCAACCCAAACGAACATTTGTAGACCAAGGAGGACTCTATAGTATGTAGTGATAGTGATTCCATTTTGTCTTATGTCATTATACTCCGTTCACAATAAGATTAGACATATACACAAACCTTTTTTACAGTCCGTTCAACCGATTTTGACTTATATTGCGTTGGTGGCATGACAAATGGCAGCTGCAAAAAACAGTTGTTATTGTAACCACTTTTTTGCCTCTAATGTCATTCTTAAGCCTACGGAATAGAAAGTCACAATCGGTTGAAGGGACTGTAAAAAAGGTTTGTGTAAATATCAATCTTATTGTAAACGGAGTATAGTGATTACTGAATTCAGTCAACGTCATAATTCATCATTTCAGCCGAAAGACGTTCACTGCTGGCCTCCCCCAAGTGTCGCCACATTCAGACTCGCTTCCAGCGGTCATAATTCATATTCAATCTTTAATTTGCAGAAGAAGTTACGAAATTTATCAATGTTCAAGTATCACAAGGAATATTAAAAGGGAAACGTTGCGAAACGTTCTTTGGAAAGGAATATTATAGTTTTGAAGGCATCCCGTACGCCCGACCTCCAATCGGCCTTTTGAGATTTAGAGTAAGTTAATCGTATGAAGGGTAGAGGTAAGGAAAACTATTTCTGTGTATCAAAAAGCGTCAGTTAAAATGTGTTAAATATGGGCACAAAATATGGAGTTTACAGAAGGACCGCTCTCTCCATCTTCAAAAATAATTACCTAAACTTGCCAGACTCGCTGCTACTGTATTGACTCTGTAAGTTTTATTTGTGACAATATTAAATTTTATAGACACTGGTTGGAACTCTTTGCAATTTTTTTATAACAATATTTTCAATGTTCATGTTTCATGTTCATGAAATGTCAATGTCTCTCATTATTCATTTAGACAACACGTGACAGTCGAGACTGAAGTCTGCTTGAAACTGCTTGAGAATGCCTATAAATGTAATGTCAATGTGTGCGTGCGAAAAATGGCGATTTGTTCTGAGTGGTCTCTCTGCTCGGGCGCGACGCAGCCGCGCGTACTTTGTGATAAGGGTGGGTAAAAAATTTCTAATAGGCATACTTCAATCCGTCAACAACTGGTACATTCATACCATACCCTGTTCCTACGCTAGCGCCATTTTAGCAGGTTTTGGAACTGTTATTTACTGCATATAACTGGATACTTTTTCAAAGTTCTCCTTATCTCTACCGTCCATAGTCAAACGGTAGAAGACATCATTAAGGTCAAGCACATTACACCAACTTAACTTCGACTCCACTTCAATTTAACTCACAGCATGGCATTGAAATGTAAGCTTTATTTCGTGTTTTATACGAATGAATTTTTCTACACATCAATAGGTGAACAACGCATGGACAACGCGTCGTAGATTTTCATCGTAAGTGTTTAAAAATTCACTCGTATAATTATAAATGGGAGGTTTGTAAGGATGGATGGAATGGATGAATAGGCAGAGAGACGGATGGATGGATTTTATTGAAACTTTGATATTGTGTAATTTGGCTAAAATATGACGATAAGTTCTAAGTAACTCGAAAAATAATCTGACATTTGAGAGCTTGGGAGTATCTACTGTTTTCACGCGAGTGACAACTACTAATAATATAAGTCTCAATTTCCAGGACCCACAACCACCAGATTCCTGGGATGGCGTCCGTGATGCTACCAAGCCAGGTAACAAATGTTGCCAGCTTAACCCATACAAGTCGTCTACCATGGAAGGCTCCGAAGACTGCCTCTACCTAAACATATACACCCCAAGTTTACGTCAAGAAGAAAATCAAAGCTTACCAGTCTTATTTTTCGTTCATGGAGGTCGATTCATATTTGGTTACGGCGACTATTACCAACCTGATTATTTTCTAAAATTTGACGTCATTCTGGTCACACTAAATTACAGATTAAATATACTAGGATTTTTATGCCTTAATATCCCAGAAGTACCCGGAAATGCTGGACTGAAAGATACAGTGTACGCTTTACGATGGGTTAGACGAAATATTTCAGTGTTCAATGGTGATTTGAATAATATAACGGTGTTCGGCGAAAGTGCAGGCGGAGGCGCTGTTGCGTCTTATATGACTTCTAAAATGGCGAATGGGTTGTTTCAAAAAGTGATAGCCCAGTCCGGAAACTCAATTGCAGACATTTATATGGTTGAAACTGATTCAATAGCAAAGGCAAGGAAAGTGGCCTCGAATTTGGACAGAGAAGACTTGATTGAACCGATAGATCTGTTGGCGTTTTTTCAGGAAGTTCCGATTCAAGAGCTCTTAGTTGCATTCAGTATGGCAGAAATTGCCCGACCGCCATCAGTAATCCAAGCTTTCTTCTTGCCTGTCGTCGAATTACGATTTCCCGGTATCGAGCAATTTTTGGACGAATACCCTCGAATCGATATACCTTTAAATCGGTTTTCCAACGTTTCCGTTCTGACTGGTATGAATTCTCATGAGGGAGCACTGTTTTTACAAAAAGACTATCTAGGAAATATTGAGTTTGAACGGGACTTTTATTATTTCATTCCACAATATCTACACATTGGTAGAAATGACGAAAGAGTGCGTCAAATAAAAAAAAAGATCTTGGCTTTCTATTTTAACAATCAACCAGTGAATGAGAGTACAAAACTGGAATATGTTAATATGATATCTGATATATTTTTCCAGTTTCCATTAATGTTGTTCCCGGAATTGTTATCAAAAATCGAGAGTCGTAATAATAGAGTATTCGTTTATAAATTCCAATATTATGGTAATTTGCATACAAGGATTATGAGGAATTTGGACCTAAGAGGGGCCGCCCACGGTGACATGATACAATACCAGTTTTATAGACAGGCGAAACATCAGATGTGTTCCCCACAGGATATTAAAATAATTAAAATGTTGGCTGAAACTTGGTGCAATTTTGCTAAAACTGGGTAAGTTTTCAGATAGATTGATAAAACATTTATTTAGTGCACCCAAAACACATTTCACAACACGAAAAAATCAGATCAAATAATGATTATACAAAGTACGGTGTGCGTCTCAAGGTTGCACCAAATGGGAGTCCAGCTCAGCGTGTGTCAGGCAACTAGACCTGACGCTGATATTTTACGCGCTATCGCACCACAAATCACTAATTACTAATTATACTATTAATCATTTTAATGCAAAAAATAGAGATATAGCTATGGAGACGCCTTTAAAATCTAAAAGTATGTATAAAATACCCGTCAGAACGTGACATATCCGCTATTTAGAGTATCAGTTTTCTATTGAATTGCGAATGAAGCGCGTACTATTACGGCAGCCATTTTGTGTCTCAGGGCGGCGCGTTTTTTTCGCAGGGCTCCATAAAAGTCAGTGTGCTAAACATAATTATTTAAAACTTCATTTCGTCTCGTGTCTATTTCAAATGATTAACGGAAATGGAACGTTGAATGGATGTTTTAAGTTGCTTGATGCGCTAGGGTAGCCCGCGAAATTTAAAATTGTTAACAGAATGTATTTAATGATTTGTGGTGTAAACGAGCCTCATAACAAACATATTTTTAACTGACTTCTAAACAAATTCTCATTTTTTTTATGTAAGTATGTTACGGCATTTTATATCCCTAACTGTCTTCAAACTAATTTGGCACATGCTGAGATAATGCAGATTATAAGAAACAGGAAAATCCAAACAAAAACTTATCTTTTTTCATTATTTTTTTCAGCGTTCCTTCATGGCAAGGCCAAGAAACGGAGTGGCTACCGTACACAAAAAAAGACAAAAATGTCTTGATCATAGACAAAGAAATACAGTGCGTTAGAAATCCCGATCTGGATAGACTTAAGTTCTGGCTGAGTATTACTGGAGAAACTAGTAAATTATAATTTTAAAGTAAAAATAAATAAAATTATTAAATTATTAATTGCTTGCGGCCTGGAAATCATGTCTGCCATAAAACATAGCCTCTGGCACTTGGCAATAGTACTATGAGTAGGTACTCATAAAATATTTTTGAAATTCACCAGTACTTCCATATATTACCGCCTACAAAGAAACCAACAATTTTACCTCTTAATTAAAGATGTGCCGAGTAGTCGGTAAAGCCGAATATCCGGCCACTATAGTAGTCGGCGGCTATTCGGCAATCTGATTCGTTGGTTGAAACAAAAAAATTTTTCAATCACGCCCCCGTTGAAGTTCGTTCGATGGGGATGGGCGCTCCTAAGTGTGGGTAGCCCGCGAAATTCAAATTTTCTTACGTTGTTTTCAATTTTTAGCTCAGTATTAGGTTGTATGGTAAAAAAATTGGTTGTCTGTAAAGTCGGTTTACGGACGATAGTTTTACGTGATAACGTCATAAAGAAACATAATGGCTAACAAATAATGGCTTCCGTCGAGGTGGGCGGAGCTTATTGCTTGGGCCGATCGTGCCTCTCTATCGCTTGCACGCTCAGGCTCAGGCGGAACGTGACACTTTCGTACGTGCAGCCGGTGTTCATCGATTGAAAAAATAAAAAATAAGGTTATTCGCGAGAGTAACTTTGCATTAACAGAATTTAGTTAACTCGTAAATAATGCCTATTTAATAGAAATATGACGTTTACAAGTTAACTTGGAAAGTTAATATGTTGATGATTTTAATTATTATATTCAGTACTAGCTTCTGCCCGCGACTTCGTACGCGGATCCTGTTGCTTATGCCAGCGACAACGGGGTCGGCAAAATCGAAGATCTGAAACGTCTGATGTCGAATTCTAAGAGCTCGGGGACGGGAAAACAACGGGATGCGCGAGATGATTCGAGACGTTCAAAAAGTACAATTTTGAATCATACCTCCGATGGCGGAATATGTGGCGTAGTCAATCATAGGAGTATACGTAAATGAACTCCGTTCCTTACCAACCCAAGGAAGGTCGCCATGACCTACGGCTGTATCTTGAGACACATCCGATTCTTCAGATGATATCGACATTCTGTTCAGAGAATGTCGAAGTCGATCAGGATTCAAACGTTCGTAGCGCTCTTCTTCTGTCTCTTCATGCCGTACTCCAGCAATTATTTTTCTCTCACTTTCTAACTGATTATGAATATTTTGTTGTGTGCGTGTTCAGGACAATCTATACTATAATATTATAAAGCTAAAGTTTGTTTGTTTGTTTGGTTGAACGCGCTAATCTCAGGATCTACTGGTTCGAATTAATTTTTTTTTTTTGTGTTGTATAGTCCATTTACCGAAGTAGGCGATATGCCAATGCAAAGCTGGGTCGGGTCGCTAGTGTATGATAATCTCGATCAGCAGTTAGTCGTGCATCACGTTCATCACTCGTTTCAAAAGACCTGTTAGTAGATGTGCGAATACGCTGAGAACTCAAGCGTGATTCTGTATCGGTAAACGTTTCCGATTCGCGAGACAATGCATGTCGCTCATGATCAGCGTACAGTCGCGCATCACGTTCCGCAGCAGATGCGTAGATACGCTGAGAACTCAAGCGCAATTCTCTATCCGTGAACGTCTCCGACTCGCGAGACAATGTATGACGTTCACGATCAGCGGTCAGTCGCGCATCATACTCTTCACTGGTCTCTAGAGACCTGGATATAGATGCGTAAATACGCTGAGAACGCAGGCGTGCTTCGCGATCTGAAGAGGTTTCCACGGAGCGAGTTGCAGCCTGATGTTCTCGAACAGCATCAAGTCTCTCCTGACGCTCTTCGGTAAATTCTTGGGATCTTAATTATAATCCTCAATCTTTTAGCTCCTTTGGAACATTGGGATAGATTTGACCTCTTTCTAGGCATGGTTATAGTTTTATTGTAAAGAAGATACTGATCAATTAAAATCTAAGTGACTGCTCCCCTGCGTTACCGGGTAGGCTACCGTGTCACGAAGATAAAAGGAAAAGGAAATTAAACACCCAAATAACATAAGCCCGAAGGCATATTTATTCGATAAAAAAAAAAAAATGGGAATTTTGGCCAGTAGAGTCAAATTTTCAATGATATACCATCGTCATCAAAAATCAGTCCTAAACTGTTACCGCCTTCACCGCGTGGAGGTACTCCCAGCTTATGTTATTTTATAAGATACAGTGAAATTAGTGATAACTTTGATTTTCACATCAGATGTTTCTGATCTTCGAATTTTATAAGTCAACAGGAAATGCCCATCAGACCGAACAACTTTTGCTAAGACGTCATTCCTATATGTGTCATGGTGTAGCTGGGCTCTTGGAGTTCCACATCAGGTGTTCCAGATCTTCAAATTTATTCTCTCAGCAGGAAATGCTCATCACGTGGAACAATTTTTGCTACGGTACCATTTTTGTATCTCTTATAGTTTAGCTGGTCTGTTGCGGTTCTGCATCAGGTGTTCAAGTTTCCAAGATAAATTATAGCCTATATGTTGCCCAGACTTAATACCTATACAACAAAACAAAAATCATTCAAATCCGCCCAGTAGTTCCGAAGATTAGCGTGTACAAACAAACAGACAAACAGACAGAATTTTTTTTTTGGATTCGTGCTCTATTACTGTTCCTAAACCACCCTCAATTATTATTTTTTTAATATATTCATTGTACAGACACAGTTTTGTTACTGTTTTATTATATGTATAGATTATAATCTCTGTATTATATTTCTGATATTAGGCTGAAAATTGCAAGAATGTAAGAACATTTGAATTTCGCTGCCTACCCTGGCGCTTTTGCCTTGCGAGCTCGTCCGCGTGAATTAACTCTTACTTATCCCTAACTTATTGATAATACATATAGGCTTTAGATATCACTGAGGGAAACCGTAGCTTCCTAATGGTGAAGAATTTTTGAAATCGGTTAAAGAGCTCTGGAGATTATCTCTTTATAATATTAGTTTAAATTTTTAAAATTGTATTTGTGAAGTTACGATAAATGCAAAGCAACGTAAACCACACTCGTCCTCCCAAAATTCCGCATCTCTCTGAAATAACAATCAAGCATGTCCAGCCATCAACACATACCTACATTAAACCCAGGTAATATTGGTATGTACTGAAAGTATGTTTAATTAACTTTAAATTAACCATAATGTCGAACATCGTGATTGCCTAATGGTCAAGGCACCCGCCTCTCATGCATGAGGTTGTGAGTTCAAAACCGGGCAAGTACACACAGCTCCAGAGAAATCTCACCCTCTCCGGCTGAGATTTCTCACCCGCTCGGGGTGAGATTTGTCTGGAGCTGTGTGTACCAACGTGACTTTTTCAATTCTTATGTAAGTGCGTTCTAAGTTTATCTCGGACATCATTGACATTGGTGAAGGAAAACATCGTGAGGAAATCTGGACTTATAATAAGTCGCCAATCCGCCTTGAGCGCACGTGGTAATCAATATTAACACTTATTAATCAGGATGACGTGTGTGTTTGTGTGTGTGTGTGTTTGTGTGTGTGTGTGTGTGTGTGTGTGTGTGTGTGTGTGTGTGTGTGTGTGTGTGTGTGTGTATTCTCCGGTCCAAATGGTGGCGCTACCGAGCCAACAGAGGTTGCGAGTTCGAGTCTAAACGGGGACGCCCGAACTATACGGTTAAATTCAGAGGGTCTAGTGTGAGTTTTTATTCAACCTCGATCGCGTTCACGTAAACTCCAATTCGTATTGAAACTGGAACAGCGAACAGCGTAGTCTAGTGGCAACAATAGGAAACACAATTATTCCATACAAATTGACATAAGCGATCGTTTACGTTAACGTGATCGAGTTCGAATAAAAACTCACTAGGCCCTCAGTTGGCGAGCAACATTACTCTGCCGCATGATTACAGTAGAGCAATCAAAGCGGCTTTATCTGCAGTGGTATCCATTTTTATGATCGTTTTTCTTGCTGGAGTTGTTCACATGAATCCACTTCAAGGTATGGGTAGATGACCCACATTTGACCTGGGTCGGTCGTTTTATACCCTTCTATGGAGGTGCAATTAATGGCACCTGTAATGCGTATTTTAACAACAGTTTTTGAACGGCTCGTGCTCTGAAATATTGTGCTATTTATGAGGTCTGTGTGCTTTATATGTTAATTTGAAGATCATTAAACATAGTTTCAGTATATACCAATATTACCTGGGTTTACTGTATGCATTGATGGCTGGATAATACTGGATATGCAGATGCTTGACCGTTGTTTTCAGAGAGGTGCGATTTCAGTGACGCTGACTGTAGTTTTCATTGATTTGCATTTATCGTAAAAAAACTCAACTTATTAAATGTCAAATTATTGGGATCTTGTGACCTTGACCTTGCGACCTTTTGACTGTAAAAATGTGCCCCACACGTCACGGTCACAACTACATGACAGACTTCTACTTATAGAGATAGAGTATGTAACTTAGCTTGAAGGCCTCGGCCGACGCCGAGGGCACACGTACCTACTTGCTTATTTGACGTGGCTGCCAAAGCGTAAACATAGACTAAAATAACGTAAAAAAAATGTTGCTCTGAAATTTTAGAAATGTCAAATTAGAATTAAACCCTTTCATGAGTCTATGAACTCAATACGTGCATAGCAGTACGTACTATACTGACATTAGGCATCCGTGATTGAAAGCATTTATTTCGTTAAGTATGTATAAATAACGCGACTCCGGTTTTTAAAGTCATTAGTAAAGTTACCAGTTGTAAATAAATATGAAAATTATCTAGGCTTTGACTGCAATGATAAAAATCTGTAAATACCTACAAGGTGAAATTGAATTGATTAGCAAATTTTTAAGGAATGACTGAGACCACGAACCAGAACGACCTTCATTATGGAGCCAACTGTTCCATCCACACAGCTGGCACTTCTGTAGCTGTTTGAGTTTGCCTCATAATGAAAGTAGTTCAGGTTCGTGATCTAAGTCACTCCTTAAATATTTGCTCATGAATTTAATTTCAGTCTGTATATTATCTGCACCAAATAAAAAATGGCATATATTACTTACATATAGAATATCTACGCATAATTGACCAGTACATTTATTATGATTTAATCAAACAGGAATTACCAATGAGTAATCCTTTTTTATAATAGTTATGTGGCTAAAATGCAAACAATATTTATTAGTAGGTAAGCTTGTTGAATTACTGTTTAAAAAATACCGTAAAGAAGACCTGCTTTAATTTTTATATTTATGGCATTCCTTTTTTTAAAGGAAAGAATCATATATCATGTTTTCATTACTTATTTGACTTACAAGTTACAAAATGACTTATGATGAGATGTTATTATTTTATAATAAAACTAAGAGTATAGCTCATTTATTATTTGCAAAATGTATGTGTTAAAAGGATACGGAATAATTATAATAAAATGTTACAACAAAAAATGTTTTATTTCTTAAATTATTCGCAAATTCACTGAATACAGGCATTGTATGATGATTTAAATTAAATGAAACTATGAAGAAATAATTATATAACATATTTTATTTACGCATAATAATTATACAAAAATATAATTCTAATCTATTCATTATAATTAAAATGGAAATGATAAAGGCTAACAATAATATTGGCACAATAATATCTACACTATAGTTATAGTAGAACAATTTGGAAAGAAATAATTATTATTATATAAATATAATTTCAAGGCCTGGACTTTAACCCGTTGACTGCGGGCGAACATTCGCTACGCCGATCGCCAGTGCGGCTGGCCACACAACTGGTGTGTTGGCCGCACAGCCGAAACGCTTTTTCGTAAACGAGACGAGAGTGCGGCCGCACACGCCAAGCGTGTGCGGCCGTACTTTACGCCAGTGCGGGTTTACGCGCTTGGCGTGTTTTACTACGCGTGTGCGGATAAACACATACGGTTGTGTTTCATAATTTTGCGTCGACTGTGCGGGCGCTCACATACGGTTGTGTTTTTCGATTTTGCGTCGACTGTGTGGATATTTTTTAGAAATATTCACACGATTTATATTAAATATAAATAAATAAATAATTACTTATACATTATATCAGTTATTTTTCTCTCAAGACTTAAAAATGTAAATAGTATTGCCCCCCGATTATGTAGGCAAGTATGAAAACTAAGGGTTCTAAACCAAAATTATAAATTTATCTAGGTTTGTTACCTAGTATTTATACATATTTCAAACACGTCAACATTGGGACTTAATAATACTGAACTTCTTAATGCTTGACTTGAAACTATCAACTAGCCTATTGCAAAAGTACCTCTTTTGCAATAGGCTAGTTGATAGTTTGAGAATTCGATTATTATTTTTCTTGTGACTGGTTCTTCTTTTATTCAAAATATAAATCTTATTCCCCACTAGAATCCTATTCAGTATCGTCTAACACATACGGTTGTGTGTGCGCCGCACTCACGTATTTTTGTTGAAACACAAACGTATGTGTTTTGCCGCACTAGCGTACCTTCGGCCGCCACACAACCGTATGTGTTTTGCCGCACTGGCGTTTAGCAAAATACTAAAACACATACGGTTGTGTGTGCGCCGCACTCACGTATTTTTGTTGAAACACAAACGTATGTGTTTTGCCGCAGTCAACGTGTTAAGTGTGGTCAGGCCAATTTGGAAAAAAATCTCGAATGTCGCCTCAACCATTAAACTTGATAAAACTAAAAAACTGACTAAAAGTAAATAGGTATAAAATGATTTCACATACCTAAGTACCTACATACAAAACCGCAAAATTGGACTTAGGCTAACGATTGGCAATTTTACCTGACCACGGCAAAGTTAAAAAGAGGATTATAATTTTAGCGGGCAATGTTTTTTAAGTAAAATAACATTAAGCCCGAATTCCTCGAAGGGATAGACACAATTCGCCACTTAAGTGCCATGAAACAAGAGGCGACTCTTTTGCCACTACCTGGACACAAATTCAAATTCCAGTCTGCTACTGAGAAATTCTTAATGGAAAACTCAACATCACTTTTGCCGATATGGAGATCGAAAGCAGGAAACCATGCTTAGCAGCTAGCTAGGCACGCTCGCGAGCACAAGACCAACGAATATGCCTGCCTTGCCTTTTCCTATGTTGAGGGTTGTGTTAGGCTGTACATAGCCTACACACAACCCAGCTACTGGGCAACACGATACCCCTTGGAAAAACTGGTGGTGAGACTATGGCTTTTTGGCTTGACCTATAACGACTGTCAAAGATCTACGAATAACAGCCGGGCATGGCGCTAGACCAACGAATTCCAAACAATTTTTTTGGTGTGTATTGAAGAAAACTTTTGGAAAATCGACCGTAAACGTCGGAGACATGGTTTGTATAAAAATGACGATAAAAAAAATGTCAATTGAACCCGTGCAAAGCCAGGGCGGGATCCTAAACAAAATAAAAATCGTCTACCTAAGTCCTCAAAGTTAAATTTGCGACATCCTTGAATATTTTATAAATAAAATAAAATAAAAATTAAGAAAAAATATAATTCCAGCAAAAAAGTCTACATAAATAAGTTATGGCATTTCTTTCACAAACCCATAAGCAAAATTAAATATTTTTTTGGGAAATCCAACGACACAATATTTGATGAAAAATACAAGATATTATACAACCATCAAGGAAGACTATGATATTCGATTTGAAAGAGGAATCTTTAATATCTTTACTCTCATTATAAGGACCGTTTGCTTTCGAGCCCGAACGATATCGGACTAAGGGAACTTTCACAATCTCCGAATAGACACGGTCTGACAGATGAATGGCAGAATCCCTCGAAGTAACGGTTTTATATAACAAAAGTAGACTGATCCTTTTTGAGTAGAATTCTGATTAATAAGGGTTCGTTCACACAGACCGGCGCGCTTCTGAAGAGTATGTCATCAGAGGCAGCCGGTCGGCTCCTCTTATTACTTCACACACCAAGCGCGTTTGGTTTGCTCTCAAGCATTCTCAATAATAAAAGAAGTGACACGTAAAAATAAACCTTATTACAATAATTCAAAACTCTGTTTTAAACGTGATAAAAAACTGCTCTCCTCTCCGAGCCGGTCTGAGTGAAGTCTTAATTTTCAAACTATTGGGGCAAGTCTGCTAATTAATAATTATGACAACCAATTGCTTCAATGAAGCGTCAGTGGTAAGTATCTGCGTCAGTGGTACGCAAGATGCTTATAAAAACTGTATAGCTATCTCTTTCTGGTAGGTTCACCAGAAAAAGACGGCATTCCCATCCCCGAAAGAGACAAACAGATTAAAAAAATCGAGGTTCGTGGTGGTACGCGATTACCAAAATAATGGCGCCGAAGCTTAGAGATGTGTTCGAAGCGCCGAAGCGATTTCAATGATCGACTAACACAATGACACATTTCTATTGGCAAACGAAAAGATAAATCTGTTCTACACCAAAAAGGATCATCATTAAGATAAAATACAAATACTATACAATATTACAAATACAAATAATTTTGATTTAATAATTTTAAACATGAATCAATGAATAAAAATAACAGATTTTCATTATAAAAATTCAACGGTTAGGTACTGATAATTGAAATATTCTTAAAATTAAAGATGGAATGTAAATAAATACTGTAAAATTAGAAACTAATTTAGTGACTAATATCTACAGACTAATTTTTTGATGCAATATTTTAGTTTTGGAGTGAATGATTTTGTTCGAGGCTTCGGTCTGGCGTTGTCCTTAAGATGTAGCGTCTTTCCCCAAACATATTGCTAGATTTTCAGTCTTTAAAATTTGCTGATAACATTATTATTATCTATGGAACTGACATTGGTAATGAATAGAGAAAATACAGACTTGTCAATGTGTACCCTATAATGTTGAGGGTAAGATGGAATCACTATCACATAAGGAAGGAAAGTTGAAAAAGTGTCCAGCACTAAGTAGCAAGTAATAGTTCCAAAACTCGCCAAAGTGGCGCCGGCGTAGGCACAGGATATGGCATAATGTAGCAGTTGTTGACGGAGTTAAGTATGCCGAATTAGAAAAAAAAATGTATTAATAGGGTATTTTACCAAAAAAAAATCTAATTAGTCCGTCAGATAGATTTACAAAAAATATTGGACCCGTGCTTTTTCTTTTTCCACGTAAACAAAAAATGAAGACGATACAGTGCGTCGAAAACTCGTGTGGCATCACTATGTCAGTACACTTTTACTGGCGAAGTGACGTCACAAACCCCCACTCATGACCTTTGATGCGTTTTATCTTCGACAGTTTTATTGATTTGATAAAACAAAAAATACGTATCCAATATTCTTCGATAATCTAACTGACGGACTAATTAGTTTTTTTTGGTAAAATACCCTATTGTAGCGACACCCTTATGTGGCACATTTTAAAGGACACTTTTTCATACACAGAGATAGTGCTCTTTACCCTCCATACCTAATAATTAGCAAAACAATTGAATACACATTTTTTATATATAATAATAATAATAATATGTGGGGACATTTTCACTCACGGTCATCTGACCCCAAACTAGGGAGACTAGGGGATATCCTAACTAATATTATAAATGCGAAAGTAACTCTGTCTGTCTGTCTGTCTTTTCTTCACGCCTAAACTACTGAACCGATTTGTGTGAAATTTGGTACAGGGTAAGTGTGAACCCCAACAAAGGACATAGGCTACTTTTTATTCGACTTCGACTTCGTCTGCGTCCGCGATAACCGACATATACGCGGACGAAGTCGCGGGCAAAAGCTAGTATTAAAATAAAGAATATTGGAATGTAAGTACAAATACTGCGAATAATATCTTTTTACAGAAAGGAACAGGTTGGAAAGTTCCTCTTACTCCATTGTAAATGGAGGACAGACGGGTGTTGAATCTGGTGAGCTACTAGCCGACAGTCCGGATTTTGTTTACCTATATGCTAATGTAGGTAACGGAGAACTTTGATATCGCGATGTAGAATATGTCAGTTGTAGTTCGCATATGGCGCGACAGATGTCACCACAATTAATTTCGAAAATCGAACGTTAAAAATATTTCGAAATGAATTGAAATTTATCCTCATCTTAAGGCCAGTGCCAGCATACCATAAACCATTAAAAAACGATGCCATTATATCAACCAGTTCAGACTATTTAAAAAAAATAAAGCATCATTTTCATGACTATGTTTACTTCTTACCTCCAAGGGATTCGAAGAAATTCACAAACTTATTAACTCCAATGTTTTTAGGTAAATCATCTTCTGGGGGGTCGTTTGCCCTTATAACATCCTTAGGAGCCCCATTTGAGTGGGACACCATCTTGATTTCATTTGAAGGCCGAGCAATAGGAGATACTGCCTTTCGATCACCATTCAAAGTTTTGGAAAGCGTAACTTGTTCCTCAAATTTCGCCGGTAAAACTTCATTTATTTCAACTGCGTGATCGACTTCGTGTCTTTCCGGTTCGACTTCATTCCTTTCCGGTTCGACTTTATTGTTCACCGGTTCGACTACATTGTTCTCCGGGACAACTTCGTTTGGTTCTGTGATTACTACGTTATTTTCCGTTATTGCTTCTTGAATCTCCGGTTCAACGTCGTTGTTGCCAGTAATGATTTCATGTGATTCTGAAATTACTTCATTGTTTTCTGTAATGATTTCGCTGGATTCGGAGAAGAACGTGTGGGATTCTGTGACTTCGTTGGATTGAGAAAGCACAGAGACGCTTTCAGTGAATGTCTCCACAATCTTAGGTTCTGAAGCTTTCACTACCGTTTCCACGATGTTAGTCCTAGGGTGTTCCCAGATGCGATAGTATTTGCTGTAAAGGTTGTCCCAGAAGTCCATTTTTGCCTTGTCCGGATTGGTTCCTAGAGACAGTTCTTGACCTAGGTTCAAATAGTAGAGGTTGTCTTTGGTTACTGGCAACCAGGTTACGGTAAGGTAGTGGTTTTCTTCGGGGGTCGGGTTCCTGAAATTGAGAAAAGGGTAGTTGAGATTTTATGTTATCTGTTATTGTGTGTGTGGTCCAACTATCATAGATATTACCCAGGGTAATATTATGAGGTACTCATCACTTAAATTTAGCTTACTAAAGGTGCACTGGTCCACGGGTACAGGTCCACGATCACACATTTTGCCTGACCTGGGAATCGAACCCAGCACACTATACTCAGCTGCCGTACTTGCAAGGACGAGTCGACCAACAGGGCAGTCGCATATTACTCGCATACTAAGTAGGTATCCTATAGACATATGAAAAATAAAAGTACTAAAAAGTATGAAAACTTCAACTCACCCGCTCTTAGCAAAGTTAGTCCAAAGCCTTAGCATTCTCTCCCTCATCTTAACATCCAAGGTAGTAGGCTCAACATCCTTCTGCAAGTCGTTCTTGAACAAATAACCCAACTCATCCATATGCATGGCATGTTTCAGATCAAAAATGTTCAGAAGCTTTTTCGAGATGTTCAGCTCACCAACGTAATCAAATTTGTAGTAGTAAATTGGTTTTTTGGACACATTAATCAAGTATTGCACGTGTCTGTGCGTGTCTATATTCATCCATCGGTCTGATAGAAGCTGGAAGTATTCTGGCAGACTTTCCACTCCCGTGTGATTACCTTTGAAGTATAATTTCTGAATCTGTTCAGTAATTGCTATAGATTCTTGGGAATTCCTTCCAATGTTTAATTCTTCTGGTATGAAAACTTGCAAATCATCTGTTTTTCTTTCCAAAGCGAATTCTAGGGAGGTCGTCCCTATCATTATTGGAGTATCAGCAACTCTCCCAGATGTTAGCAGGTCTATGAAGGATTCTGTAATAACTGCTTCAACTCCTGGGAACTCCTTCTCAACGACGATGCTGAAAGCGTTGAGTACATCAGGGAAAGATTCCGTTGGGCTTAGTTTCTCATGAGCCTCGACTAAGTCTCTCGTAGAAGTTGCATTTAAGAAGTCCAAAATCTCTTCTGGGTCATCAGACTCGCATCCAAGAATCTTGGCGAGACTTCTAGCTGATTCTATAGGATTTTTCTGAACGGAATAGTCAGCTAGGGCAGTGCCAGACTGTATGATAGCCCTGTTAATCAAGTGCTTTGTTAACGGACTAGCAGTTAGAATAGAAACAGCTGCTCCACCAGCGCTTTCTCCGAAAATGGTCACATTACCGCTGTTACCTCCAAAATTGTGGATGTTATTCTTCACCCACCTGATTGCCTGGACTTGGTCTTTGATACCAGCATTACCAGGAACCTCAGGGGTATTCAAACTTAAGAATCCGAGCACGCCACATCTATAGTTTAAAGTTACTACAACTACATCTTTTTCTACCAAGTAATCTGCTCCGTAGTAATTGGAATTTCCTGAACCGAACTTCAAGCCTCCTCCGTGAATAAAGACCATTACTGGGAGGAATTCTCCGTCTATGTTGGGAGTGTAAACGTTTAGGAAGAGGCAGTTCTCATCGCCGGTGTATTGTTTGTTGTTGAGTATATCGATTTGTGCGCTTACGCTTCCTTCTGCAGTCGCGTCGCGGATGCCGTCCCATGATTCCGGGGGCTGAGGTGCCTGAAATTAGGAAATGGAGGGTATTAATTCACTGTTGAAGAATAATTTAGGTTTACGTTACTTTGCAGAATTGGATTTTGCTGAGATTTGCTTGACTTGACTGTTGTGCATCTTGATCTACCAAAGATATTACATCTATTTTATCATCATTATTAGCCGGATGAAGTCTAACTGTTGAACAAAGGCCTCCCCTAAGATGGAGAGTTGCTATAATTTCCAGGCTTGGCAGGCGTCTTGGGGATCGCAGTGAAGCAGTTAATTACACTGAAGCCGCTGCTGCCACCTTCTACGACACCCACGGGATGAAATGGGTGAAATCTATTTTAAGATCTAGTTTCCCTTAATAATAATAATAATAAGCACGTTGCTGGAGGGTTCAGGTTTGGGCTATCGGTTAAGAAGAGGAGGTCAGGTTATATCTCACCTCCTTTACATGGATGATCTGAAACTCTTTGCCCCCAACAGTTTGCGACTGATGGAGCTACTGAAAGTAACAGAAACTTTCAGTAGTGCCATCAGGATGGAATTTGGTGTAGACAAATGTGCAGTCATGCATGTGAAGCGAGGGGAGATTATGGAATCCGTGGGAACCCAACTCTCGGATTCCATACGCCTTAGATCCCTCTCCTCAACCGAAACCTACAAGTACTTGGGTATGTCGGAAGCGTTAGGCATCAGTGCTGCCGACATGAAACAATCGTTGAAGGAGCGCTTCTTTGGCCGCCTGAATAAAGTGTTAAATAGTCTTTTATCAGGCAGAAACAAGGTGCGCGCCTTCAACGGATGGGTCATGCCGGTTTTGATGTACTCTTTCGGCATACTCAAGTGGACTCAGACGGAACTTGACGCCCTGGATAGGAGGGTCCGTACATTGCTGACCGCAAATCGGATGCATCACCCACGGTCATCGGTAATGAGACTGTATATCCCACGGAAGTGCGGAGGCCGAGGCTTTCTTAATGCTAAGTCCCTGCACAACCGTGAGGTATGCAGTCTCAGGGAGTACTTCCTTAAAACCGACGTGGGGATGCACCGAGATGTGGTCTCAGTGGACAAGGGCCTCACCCCGCTCTCCTTAGCGAACGAGAACTGGCGCAAACCTGTAGTATTCGATACTAATGACCGCAAGGAGGTATGGCAGAGCAAGGAGCTTCACGGGCGCTTCTACCGGGCCCTACATGGGCCTGATGTAGATTTCTTGGCGTCCGTATCCTGGCTGCGTTTTGGTGACCTGTTTGGGGAAACCGAAGGTTTTGTCTGTGCGATTATGGATGAAGTTATGATGACGAACGACCACCGGAGGTATATTGTGAAGGACGGCACGGTTGACATTTATCGGGCATGCCACCGGCCGGGTGAATCAATCCGACACATTATCTCTGGGTGCTCTCGTCTAGCTAACGGAGACTACTTGCATAGACACAACCGCTTGTAGATAGGATTATCCACCAGCAACTTGCCCGACTCAGTTCTCGAAAATGGCTATATCACGTTGTATTGGGATCGATCTATCATCACTGACAGGACTATTATTGCCAATAAACCTGATATACTGGTGATAGATCGATTAGAGCGTCGCGCAATGACTGTTGATATAGCGGTTCCGCATGACGAGAACCTCGTGAAAACCGAGAAAGATAAACAAATTAAGTATCTTGACTTGGCTCGCGAGGTTGTCGACATGTGGGATGTGAATACAGCAGTCATTGTGCCGATAGTCGTTACAGCCAATGGACTCATTTCCAAGAGCCTCGACCAACACCTAAGGAGGCTCTCGTTAGGCAGCTGGATCAAGGGCTTGATACAGAAAGCGGTACTCCTGGACACGGCGCGTATAGTCAGGAGGTTCCTTTCTCAGGAGCCCTGACCACCGGTAGCTTGGACCCTATTCCCGATACCGGTGGGCTACTATTTTTTATATTTTTAAATGTTTTTATTTTTACTAATATTTAAAAATATAATGAAATATGTAAATAAATGAATAAATGAGAATAATAATAATAATAAACCATTTATTTCGGGTATCAAAGACCCATAAAATAAATAACTTATAAAAAACCACAAAAAAAATATAATTAAACTATTGAACACGAAGCGACGGCGTCGTGTTGCGCTGCGTGGTGTCGCGTAGCCTTCCGCGGAATCGCCGAATTACGACACCCTCCGGCCAAAACTCATTCTTAAGGCAGGTCTCGATATACTGAGTCGGAACTCGCACCACGAACGACTTGAAGTTAGTATTGTGGCGCGACTCCAACTTCTCGACCCTCAAGGTCCAGCTGGTCTTCGATCGGACATACTCCACGATCTCCTCAACCTTCGTGGTATGATGCAGCCGGGACACATAGAGCTGCGTCGCACAGGAGCTCTTCTTATTCCCCTTCTCGATAGGCTGGTGCGTGGCGGCGATATCAGCGTAGGCACGTCTAGGGGTCGACGTACCTACACAAGTCACTACGGCGGCGCAGGTTGCAACGCATGCGATATCAGCAGCGGGTGACGCAGTGGAGCTAGCTGAATCAAAACTGCCGACGCTAGCGTTTCCCTCTGCGTGACGTGTGGTCTCGTTGGTGGCATCAGGCGGCCTATTTACCTCAACAGCGTTGCGCAACAACTCTACTTCAGTACGTAGCTCACCAATGGTGTTATTCGACACCTCCAACTTGGACTGTACCACGGCCAGGCTCGCCTGGAGAGATCTTATGTCCTTCAGCAACCTGGTGACGTCGACGTGGTCAAACGTGACTGGGGGCAACTTATGAAGCTCCTTCGCCACAAATGCGGGCACGTCGTCTGGGTCGGTGCTCTTCATCAATGTGATGATGTCCTGTACACACTTCTGGCCACCATCCCTCCGGCGGGACTGCATCTGCTCGACTTTGCCGAGCGACTGGTACAGCAGCAGTTTGGCACTGCTGATCTCCTCCTCCTTAAAACTGGATTTGCAGATCTGCAATATGCTGACCTCGTCCTTGAAGTCGATGGCATGATTGATAAATGCCAAGACCTCGTTGGTTAGCGACTTAAACCGGGCAGCGGCTAAAGCCGCGCAACACGTGAATATAATATTCGCAACGAGCAGCGCAAACACGTCCGCACTTGACCGTGCATTCCAATGTAATGTAATAAGTGCCTCGCTCTACTTGACAATGTACTTGTTCAGTTTCATATACCTACTCAATTTTTCAGGTTATCGACACTATACAATTGAAAGAAATATGGATTTTGGATGATTTCGATTGTTTTTTGTCTGAAAACTACCCATACGCACTAAGATATATATTTACAATAACATGTTGATTAGCATGAGTGAGTTCTAAATCACCAATTACAACAGCTTCTGTAAGAATTACGTCTTCTATATTTGTTTACAGTAGAATAAGTTATTCTCATTAGATTTTTTAAAATTATAATAATATGTGGGGACAATTTCACACACGGCCATCTGACCCCAAACTAGGGAGACCCTGTACTATGGGTGTCAGACAGCTGATATACATACACAAATATATTTTATTTTTTTGTAAATACATTCATATATAGATAAACAACACCCAGACACAAACAAGCACAAATTGTTTAGCAAACAAGCCGACTGGAGACCTCCTGTCTATCATCATCAGCAGGAAGACGTCCACTGTTGAACAAAGGCCTCCCCCATAGAACGCCACAACGAGCGGAAACCTGACGCTTTCATCCACCGGTTACCCGCGACCTTAGCAATGTCATCGGCCCTTGTGGTGAGAGGCCTACCAACGCTGCGTCTTCCGGTTCGTAGTAGCCACTCGAGAAGTTTTCTTTCCCATCGGTTATCGGTTCTTCGAGCGATGTGGCCTGCCCATTGCCACTTTAACTTGCAAATTTTGAGAGCTATGTGACCTTAGTTCTTCGGCGGATTTCCTCGTTCCGGATTTTATCGCGCAAAGAGACATCTGCAATATACCAGAGGCCTTTGCACGTTGCCATCCCAGAAATAAAGTTGACATATCTCATGTGCCTGTGATTAGCTGGAACCCATACTCTTCAAACTGGAACGCAGTAACGATGCTTTGCGACAGCAATATATATGGTATGGTGGCAGAACTTCCCCGAACAAAGAGCTCTCCTAGAATTACCTTACAGTCAAAGTTTTTTCTTCAGTTACATAATCGTTTTGTCGAATGACGTATCTTTAAGATGCTGTTGCTCTTATCGTGTTTACTCATTGATAGTTAAGAGATACAGATAAAAGTTATCTCTGTATAGCGACTGAATAATATTTGTTCACCTGCAATGTTGAATCATGTTTTGTAAAATGGAAAATACTATATTTTTTTGGCATCTGTGATATTTAATAATTGTATGGTTGATAGTAGCTAACAATCGCATTTTTATGTTCTTTTTCTTAGTGTGTCGATGGCATTGCTATCTTGGTGAAAAGATCAGCACGAATCCCACTAATTGCCTAGGTCGGACGCATAGGGGTTCAGTAGAAACATTGCTGGAGATAGCCTCTATTTTTATGCTAAAGCCAGGGACTACATTAGAGGCAGACTCGGGGCATGGCAAGTGGAGACGCTGTCTTGGGTCGAGGCACTCTCTCTACTCTACTTGAACGAAGTGAGCGCTCGCGGCAAGGCGGCTTAATACGAGGGTGCTCAAATGGAGTCCTGCCTACGAGTTTTGAATTTGATTTTACATCTCGCGCTATAGTACGTTCTTGTCTCCTTCTATTCTAATTTACACCCTCTCTGTAACATATTATTATGAACAGCGCCAAAGATATAACTTCGTTATTGGTTACTTCAATTACTAATTAATGGACGCTCACCTTGAATCTCAAGGATCCTAGAGGAGGCTTGGCGTAAGGGATGCCCTGGAAGCTATAGAAGGCCTTCCCAGAAGGACTGCTGACCACTTTGCCTTGCAGCTGGCCCTGTTCCACGCTCACCACCGGTGTGTCTGTCATCCTGCCCCCTCTGTAGACAAAATGAAATAAGGTTTATAGCTATTTATTTCATTTGAGGAAACAAATTAACAAAAGGTACAAAGGCGGACTTAATGGCCTCGGACTGAGGGACTTATGGTTGACTGGTAGAGATTCTACCAGTCAACCATAAAATAATTATCATGGCAGGTACAACTATAAAAAATAAAGTCTGCTTTATTAACGCTATTACCATGTGTTGATAAATGAAAATTTAAAAGGGAATCGTTTGTCACAATCACCATGCTTGGCCGATGCATGTTGGCGATCGCAGTAGGTGTTATTATATGTTGCTCAGAAGGACGCTGCTGCCCATCCTCTGGTCAATATCCCTATGTCACCTTCTACGACGCCCCCAGGTAGAAATGGGGTGGTGCTATTCGCGGCCGGCACCACACGGCTAACATTTGATTGACAGTTTACATCACCTAAATTCACAAAGAGAGATTTTTTTACAAAATAAACCAGCTAATAAGACTAGATTATGACGAAAACTTGTAGTGACAACTATAAAACTACATCAAGTATTATATTACTTCAGGCAGCAAGATGTAGGAGTTTTTGATGAGCTACTAACGTTGTCGTCCCACAAGCAACATTAGTCTGCAAAGTTGAATATGTTAGGTTTAACGAGTGACTACTCAGGGGAGTATATTACTAGTACTGCTCATGAAAATGTGCCCAAAATGCCCGTACACCTGCCTTAGACGATATTCACTAATGCTGCGATAAATGTGGCTACCTACACTGGGCTCAAGTTGTCTAACAGAAAGGAAAACCATCGATTAGAAAAGAAGAGGACTCATGAATATGAGCGCTTTCATCTGAGACTGATCATCTCTTAACTGCCATGACATAGGTTTTTATTTTTGAATTGTTTTATATTGCCATGGGCGTAGCGAAGGACATGTAGGGGTGGGGGAGCTGTAGGCCTCCTAGAAGGATGAATATTAAGCGATCGTTTAATATTCATCTTTCATCAATACTTCCATACGTTTATGTTCACATAACTCGTAATATAGCCTAGGTAACAGCAGATTTTCCGGGCGATTTCAAGCTTGAATCCATAGTGTTAATGTTGTTCAATTCCATGGATACAATCTGCTAGACTCCCTAAAAGTACGTTCTTGTTCAATCCAGTATTGACTAGAACATCATGCTTTTCCTAAAAAAAAACTTTTGAATAATTTTTACTTTTAAATCTATCACAATAGTCCATATCGGAAGTCAACTTAACAGAACGGAACTCAAAAGATCATATCGGATAGACTGCATGGTAAATACAGCAAATTGAAATCAATAAAGTCGTTTTTAAGATACCGCGCATACAAACAAATAGATAGTGAAATTAAGATAAAATCGTTAATAGATCTTGATTAAAAACAATTTTAGGTAATCAATCATTATTTTATTGCTTTTTAATTGCGATTAATTAATTTAATTTATAAACAGCGAATAGCAACACCCCATTTCTACCCGTGGATGTCGTATAAATAGTCTTTGGGTGTCAGGCACATATTAAAATGTTAGTACGTTCGAATCGTTGTACCTACTTAAATAATTTAATACATTCTCAGAAATCATTTTTTTCCAACCTCGTTTTTTCATTGAAGAAAAGAAAAATCGATAGGTAAATTAAAACTTGACTTTTGTAAATGAGTGCATACCTTTAGCACGTGTCCGTATCTTTAATCATAAGATTAAAATACTTTACGTTATTTATTTGATATCTAATAGATAAATAATAAAAATAGTACACATTCTTAATTTCATCAAGATAACACAGTATCGGACGTGACTTATTTAAATGTAGAGTCACATTAATCTTTTCAGAGTCAACTCAGATATCTATGGAGTCAACACTGTAAGTGGACTTGCAGCACCATTTGCAAAACCGTAATTTCACCAAGACTACCTTTTATAACAACTCCTTATTTTTCCCAACGGGTTTTTGGCCAAGCCAAAGCGCCAAACGTAGGTATTGCTCTTCAAAACGTGTGGTGCCGGCCGCGAATGGCATTCTACCCGTGGGTGTCGTAGAACGCGACAGAGGGATATTGAACAGAGGATGGGTAGCAGCATCCTTCTGAGTACTGCGATTGCCAACACGCATCGGCCAAGCATAGCGATTAAGGCTAAACCCCCCTCGGGGGAGACGTATGCCCATTGCCCAGCGGTGACATGATCATGATGTAAGTATTTCTCTGCCAACTTATGATATGAACGATATGATAGGGACGTGATTTTCTTTATAATTTTAAATCTGGTAAACTGGATTTAAAGAGTGTCCATGGAGTGTCTTGGCCGTTCGACCTTAGGGGCCTTTTGTACCCACAAAATGTCGATGAATAGTTTGTAATTTAAATAAATTGTTTAATGTTGACTTAACTTGTGAGACATTTAATCCCTTCTGGATCCTGTCTTCATTCTTTAGTAGTACCTGTTAACCACGCTGTTAACCTACTTAATGCGCTCAAATGCACACATAACACTAGTTTTAACCCGTATCTTCGTCTTGACTTCGATGTTTTGTACTTCCAAAAATTATCTCTTACAAACACTTTTACCTCTTTATTATAAAATTCTGTCAACCTTTAGACGCCCACTGCTGGGCATAAGTCTCCCCCAAGGGGGTGTCAGCGTAATCAGCTTGCTTGGCCGATGCATGTTGGCGATCGCAGTAGATGTTATGATACTCAGAAGGACGCTGCTGCCCATCCTCTGGTCAATATCCCTCTGTCGCCTTCTACAACACCCACGGTTAGAAATGGGGTCGCGCAATTCGCGGCCAGCACCACACGGCTTCTTATAATACAATACTGTTGAAAAGTCACGTGTTCTAACTAAACATCCTACTTCTACAAAACCCTATAACTTATCACTTTTCTATGATAAGTGTACTACCTACATGAATATCCAAATGGGAAAGTAAGTCTGTCTGTTTATTCGTTGTACCTCATCACGGTAAAATCGATGATCCGATCGCCATGAAAGTTAACAAAGAGATTCCTTGGGATTTGGAAAAGAAGATTCAATGTATGTCTAAATATTTTTTTTATATTTATTACTAGCTTTTGCCCGCGACTTCGTCCGTGTGAATGTCGGTTATCGTGGATGCAGACGAAATCGCGGATTAGAAAGTAGCCTATGTCCTTCCCCAGGGTTCAAGCTGTCTTCATCCCAAATTTCATTAAAATTTGTTCAGCCGTTTCATCGTGAAAGCTTAACAGACAGAGTTACTTTCGCATTTATAATATTAAGTATGGAAGTAAGATTTAAGTTCATCGATATTTTCGTCAATTGTGGACCGATTTTCTGATCCGCTACTTCGTCGAAACCGACGTTTACGACAAACGAAGCCGCAGCCAAAAGCTAGTTTTTCTACATAAAACTGTTTCACTCACCGAATTGCACAGATAATTTTCGGAAAAATCCCACAGAACCACTTCAGGCAAATGTAGCAGATATACTAAGGTTTTATCACTTTAGATATCATATCGTATCGTGTATGAAATAGTATTTCGTAATAGTAATGGATTTGTAAAGGACATTGATGAATGATCTCTTTTATTTTTAGTTGAATGACATTATCCTGAATTTGGAAAATAATTAAACCAGCAAAGCAAAAGACCGACAGATATTTACAAGAGTAGTGCTTGATCATTGCGGACCCACCATCCCACTGGCCATACCCCTGGTGGTAGGTATGGTGGGTCTAAAATTATGCCACTCTAGGTACAATAGAGATCTGGCGCTCGGCGGCCGCTGTCGCGGCACCGTACGCTACGCTCGCTCACCTTCGCGCGTTTATGGTCACAGTTCTAACCTAACTCAAACGATTTTCTCAGTGGTATAATTTTAGACCCACCATACCACCAGGGGTAACTCCAGTGGTATGTTGGCTCCGCACACTGTTTTATAGATAACGGTCAAAGTGGGATTATGATCTTTAGTGGCATTTCATTTTTATCAATGTAAAGAGGAAGGGTGAAACCTGCTCTTTACATTGATAAAAATGAGCGAGCGTAGCGTACGGTGCCGCGGCAGCGGCCGCCGAGCGTCAGATCTCCTCTATTGTTGGTTAATAATTTGGGTTACTTAGGTGAGTGACATAGTTTTATGGTGTGTCCTTAATGTTCAAATACTACTCTCGTAAATATCTGTCGGACTTTTGCTTTGCTGGCTTCATTATTTTCCAAATTCAGGATAATGTCATTCAACTACACAAAAAATAAAAGAGATCATTCATCAATGTCCTTTACAAATCCATTACTATTACGAACTGACGAACTCATGAGACTAAAGAGTTACATGTGGATTGATGGAGAGGAAGAGACAGGTGAAAGAAAAATGAAAGAATTGTGTAAAACATGATATGAAAGAAAAGAGAGTCGGTGATAGCATGACCGTTGACAAGACGGAATGGAAGAAGAAAACGTGTTGTGCCGATCCTAAGTAATATGAGGCAAGTAGGTCGATTCTGTAAAATTCAAACAACAACTCGCATTCACATCGCTATTCACTCTCACTTCGCATAAGGTTCAAAATGATCTTGATATATTTGACACTTTGAATGGGTTATCTTACAGAATGCCACTTCTTACGTCATCTCATACTTTATCTGTCAAAATATCCCTGTCAATTTAGTTCAACTCGCTGACACGCTCGCAAGGGTGGCGCTAGTGTAAATTCGAATTATCAACCGAGTTTTTAGAATGCCAATCAAGAAACTCAGCGGATTCAGATTCGAAGTTTAAAATGAGGTCTTACAGAATCACACCCAAGGGCAGGTAGATGGGCAGGTTACTGGTTAACATGATACCCCTTGGTAAGACTGGTTGTCAGACTCTAAAGTCTGACATCCAAGGGGTAACACTAATGCTTCTTACTGCTCGTAATGACTGTCAAAGAGCTACAAATGCCAGCCGCGACCAACGGCTTTACGTGTTACGTTTGGTAGTTTTATGTGGTAAATAAATAAATATACGACCTGGCGTTTTTAAATTAATAAAACATGCCGACTTTGGACTCTTACTCATTCATACTCTTACTCATAATATGTAGGTAAGTACTCAGAAAAAAATCTTAATCATAGACTGGCATTTGGAATCTGTCCGATAAATACTGATAAGATCGTTTCAATCATTATGTGACCTAGTCATAAGAGTCGAGAACTTGATTAACGTTTTGAGGACACAAATATCGAAGTCTAGGACTCTGGTGGACAATGGACAAGGGGTTAATGCGCTTTGACAGATGTCCTTTTTTTTGGGTAATTCTCTGAGACAAATCGGAATAAATAGAAACGAGCTCACTAATTACACTCCTTGCTTATCGTTAAGTACATTTTTAAGCTACGCCGTAGTCGGTTAAAAGGTTAGGTAGTTGTTGATTCTAACCTCAAAATTATTGTTGACATTATTGTAAAAAATCATGGCTATCTATACATAATTTTCAAACGGGATGGTGTTTACAAAATAAAAACAAAACAATCTAACTATAGTTTGTTTTGGGACATGACAAATAAAAGTCAAGTCCAGCTCTTATAGAAATTTGGCCATTGTTCTTTTTAATTTTCATTGTAATCGGGGCTCTAGAGAAGATCTTTTGATTTCTAGAGCGTCCATTGAGTTTTTTCTTTGTTCTTGTCCATAGTAACCTTCTGTTTGGAACGAGCAACGACTGAACGATTCCTTGACAATTCAAAAGTAAATTTGAAACAAATTCCTTTTGTTTGAGGTCTCAGTTAAAACATTTCGAGGGCAGAACGTAAAAAATCTCACCTGAAATGCGTTCGGAAACTGCGCAAAACCTCTCTAGACGTCGAATTCAGCCTGTACCTTCTAGGCAAATTACTTGTTCTCTCTTCTTTGAATTTCCAGTCATAAATATTCACATTTCTTGTAACGTCCTCATTAAAAGTGTCGAGAAATCCGGACCAACTGTCATTGTGCTCATATTTCCGAACGAAGTTTGCGATTTTTTTGTTTATCGGTTTTTGTCCAAGGGCGAACAGTTTTGATTCTCTCACCAAAAGGTAGCGTAAGGCAGCCCTTTTTAATATTATCAGTTCCTCTAGAGTTTTTGCCATATAATTAATACTGTTCAAAAACTTAATCGAACACTTCCTTTTTTTTTCGAATTGAATACCGCAATTTAAATCACGACATTATTTTGAAAACAGACTTTCTTAAATTAAAAATTGACCGCAACACTAATAGACAATAAATTCACATTTTCTTAAACGATACTGTTTCTAGACAAAGGCAACACGACAAACAGCCAGCGACACAACTGCGTGGAAAATTCAAGACCAATTATCAGCGACATGACGTGATGGATAGTGTAAATTAGTTTTGAGGCACCTCCTGAATGGTTTTACATAATAGGTAAATAGGTAGCTGTAATATATACGAAGCACGAAGTAAATAGCGTTATGTAAACTTTGCTGGAGGTGATGGGAATTTAATTCTAAATATGTTGGTACTTAAGTATTGATTTTTGGTATGATATGGAAATTAAAACACGATTTATTAATATTGGATGAGCTAGGATAGATAGTCGAATAATTTTTTTTCATAGAAGGAATTTTTGTTTGATAAGTAAATGATATGTTAGAAGAGCGAAGTCTCCTTTGTTTAAAAAGGCCTTAGAAGGAGGCTCCAGATACGTATAAACTCAAATTAGAAAACAAAAGGCAGATAAACCAACCGGAACACTGAGACTACTGAGAGTGAAAGCCACCAAAGCAAATACAAATTCAAAAGCGAATACCTACAATCTCGTGATTGTATTCGCTTTTGAATTAGTATTTGTTTTTTTTAATGATGCGGCGCTTCGTTGCTGCGCTTCGTTTCTTCGCTTCGGCGCTTAGAAGCGCGATTGTAGGTATTCGCTTTTGAATTTGTATTTGCTTTGGGGCCTTCACTTTCAGACTCTCAGTGCTCCGCGCGGGTCTTTCTGCCTTTTGTTTCATAATCTCAGCGTTTCAATGAAATGATGGTACCTAATTATGACTATAAACTACATATTTTGTATTTGTTTGGGGTCCAATAATCCACCCACTTGGGATCTGGATAAAGAGATAGGCTACTTTTGAATTTGCGATTTCATCTGCATTCGCGATTAACCGACATTCACCCGGATGAACTCGTGGGTAAAAGCTAGTATTAACTACATTATAGTTTCGAAATGTCATTATAGTTGTCAATCGCGGTCTACTTGCACTTTAAGGGTCTAGATCTAGGCAAGTAAGTATACCCTAGACCCGGCAACATTTTGAAACGGAAGAGCCAATAGTTACAATTTACAACATTTTCCAGTTTTAAAGAGCCACCTATTAAGTATATTACCAGTTATATTTATTCATTGTCACCATGATTCTGAAGACCGTTATTATAATGAGCGATTGATTATGGAACTGAATAGCCTCGAGCCACAGGTTGCCGACTTCTTAAGTTGACACCAACATGCTATCAATCTCGTATCAACTAGAAACATTGGTTTATGAATGTTATGATCCAAAGAAAATGCATCATGAATTTCCAATGACATAAATTCCATCTCGGTTTGCTCTTAAATCTCATGGCTATTAGGCTTATCAGAACTCAATTACAGTAATATAAAACCAGCTATACATACTTCAAGGCCGAATATAAAGCCTGACTTGTCGTTTAGCATAGAGGGCGGTAGCATAAGTGCGAGGAGTATATTAACGTACGTAGTAACTATTTAGTAATTCGTGGTACCTATGCTGTAGAGTAAATTCGATCGATTTATAAAGGACAATGCCAGAAACTCTATAGAACTTTGCCCCACTAAATAAAAGTCATGTGCAATATGTAGCATCTTACTGTTTATTTATTGCTGAAAACTACACATTAGTCTTAGTGACTGTAGAACTTGAGTTTCGTTTAAATCTAAAAACAATAATGACATTGATTATAGGTTAAATTGTATTTTAGGTAAAATGAGTTTGTATTTTGTGGGTAGGTATTTCGTAATCCGCAAGTTCTAAAGAAAAACAATTTAGTATAGAAAGGTTCTATATTAATTACAATTATTTTCATTAATTTACTTTTTCTGTACATGTGTTACTTTTTCTGTACATGGGTGGGGCAGGATCTGGCATTGTCATTTATAAATATCTGTTTCACACATGTTTATTTAGTTACAAGGTTTTATTTATATCAATGTGTGATAATAATGTATGTGAATGAAAATGAATTGCTGTTTGTTACTCTTGGAAAACTTGAGAACGGCTGGACCGTTAACATTTGTGGTTCTTGTTAGAAAATCGGAACCCAGTTCCCGATATCGGCGGACTACTATTTTTTTATATTTCTAAATGGATTGACTTGTATGTTAATATTAAAAATGTAATCTAAAATGTATGTCAAATTAATAAATGTAATTACTTACATTATAATAATGTTCCGTAACAATAAATATTTTAAAAAAGATTAATAACATTGCAGGTGTTACACTCAAATTAAGTGCTAAATGTTTTGCTAGGAATAAATAGCAAGCAAACTTGTAATCATGTAATAAAATTGTGTACATCCCATTAGGTAATTCTTTTACTTTTTTTTTTTGTTAATTTAGCCATTTAGGTAAAGTTTTTTAATTATAAATACGTACCTATACACCTAGCCAAACGGCTTTTATTATTTATATTTTGTCCTTATCGTATATTACACTTTAAAACAAAATACATTAAGATAGGCGTATTTCTTATACGAAAAATGACTCGAATCGAGTACCTACCTACTTTTACGTCAGCTGCGCCCATGTTAGGGCCTCAAATCATGTGTAATAAGCATATTACTTTTAGAGTACTTACGCAAATCGAATGTTTGATAAGATCGATCGTCTTTGGAAGGAGTCGAAGGATGTTTAAATCTGAACCTTTTAAAGTTAAACCGTTTAGTAGTAATGAAAAAGAATCAACACCACTAGTTACAAATAGCTAAACTCTTGTCTGCTTTTAACACAATTTTTCTCATAATTAAAAATCTTGCCTAATTAATTAGCTAGCCTAATATCACACACCACGCACGGAACAACAATAGAGTACTCTATTTATCTGTTCCATGTTACACAGATATACATGTGCTTCACCATGCACTATCACGTTGCGTTTGAGGCATGCGACGAAGCTGGGCAGCAACGCATGCGCGTAGCGCAATTCAAAACGAATTTGAGAACTACCCTCATTTGATATTTTTAGTATGTTAGGCATGCTGTTGTCAAACATGTGTTAGTTTAGTTAGTACACCAATCAGTTTTAGTCATTTTAATTAGTAAACCAATGAGTTTTTGTTAGTAAACCAATTTGAGTTAGTCACGACAGTTAGTTTAGTCTATAACCAAACTTAACTCACCGAAGGTCATCTAAAAAGTCGTTGACGGCTGTTATCATTGTTGTTGATGCTGAAAAGAGAGAGACAAACATATTTTCACTACTTTCTACTTCTACACATTCAATTCTAAAACGTCTACATTACATTCTACATCTATACTAAAATTAATAAGAGATAAAGTTTGTATGTTTTTTGGTCGCAAGAAATAATTTTGCAGCTAGAACATAATTATTCATTGACCTGAATCATTCTAGATTTTAAGTAATGTTGATTTTTTTACTAATGGATTATCCATAAGAAAAATATCGCGGCCGAACAAGGTAGTTTATTATACCCTTTCATTCGCACCTTATAGTGAGCGAGTGAGAGAACATGACACCATTTCCAATTCTTTCTAATGGCATGGTGATACTATTTTTTGACGTTTTCCATTTTGTTAGTACTCGGAGTAAGTATACTTCGTTGTCCTGCATTATTTTCATTATTTCATATCCTTGGATGGCAACCAAGCCGACGCGGCGACATTAACCCACCTGATGTTGCGTTGTCTTTCCAGAAACAGAGTTAAAATATCATGTGCCGATAAACACCGACACCGGTTTCCTTCAAACCGGCACGGAACACAGCAACGCTGATGACAAGGTTGGCGCATTGATTCAGCGATTGACCGCTGCGCAGCGTGTTGTGGGTTCGGATCCCGCCCAGGGAAAACATTTGTGTGAAGAGCATGTGTGTCACACGTGCTCTTCTCATCATGTTGTTTATCTAAATACGTATGTATTTGTGTATGTATATCAGCTGTTTGACACCCATAGTAGCAGGGTCTCCCCTAGTTTGGGGTCAGTCAGATGGCCGTGTGTTAAACGTCCCCACATATTATTAAATATTCTCATTTATTCATTACTAATACATTTTTAAATATTATACTCCATTTATAGCATTTAATAGCATTAGAAAAAAGAGGCTCATAGAAGCAGGAATGCAAAACATTTTATTTCAAAGATAAGTTAAAACAATTTAAATTAAACTTATTTTAATATAATTTTGATAAATAGATCTAAGATAGTACTAAATATGGACGTATAATAATATAAACAGAATAAAACTCTTTCAAAGATAAGGTAAAATTTTAAATTAGGTAGAATTACAGTGAAACGAATAACGTTCCGGATATTGTTCATCCCTGCTTCTGTTAGGTTTTTACCATTGACACTGTACTTTTAAATTGGAATTAAATATACAACTAAATGAAAACCACATATTTTGAAAAGATAAATTATTAAAATGGTTACAAATACGCGCGACAGCTACTGTAAAAATAGATTATAATAAATTCGGTGTCTATCGTAACTTTAACATTGTTTATTGTACTTTTGTTACAAAGTGTTCATTAAAAAGAACCTTTTTTAACTTCTGTCTAATGCTATTGTAAATAGAGTATAGGTAATCTTACAATAAAAACATTTAAAAATATGTAAAATAGTAGCCCACCGGTATCGGTTACAAGTTCCAAGCTACCGGTGGTCAGGGCTCCTGAGAGAGGAATCTCCTGACTATACGCGCCGTGTCCAGGAGTACCGCTTTCTATATCAACCCCTTGATCCAGCTGCCCAACGAGAGCCTCCTCAGATGTTAATATTATTTTGTAGCCAAAAATATACAGTATGTGGCTACGAAAAGTAAATAATGCCAATGACTACCCTTATATTTAAAGGTAACTGTCTGAAAGAGATGTCTAGACGTGCACGTGACGTAACGAAACTCGGATGACATCACACTGCGACTAACCTAGATAAATAAAACCTAGTTCTGCCTACAGAGGCTAGACTTCTGGCGCCTTATTTAATGCACGTGTAGAAACTTTCAATAAACATAACATTACGTAACGAGCAGTATTTTCTCAAGGTCAGACAGGGGTATACATCCATACTTCCATACTAATATTATAAATGCGAAAGTAACACTGTCTGTTACGCTTTCACAATGAAACGGCTGAACCGTTTTGATGAATAAAGCCCGTCACATACGTAGCTATAATATATATTATAGCTAGCCACCACAGCACACACGGTAGCTATAATATAATAATATATTTTCGCCCTTATTACGTCTGCGATCGTTGGTTGTTTCACATTTTTGAAATTTATATTAATATGCCTTGCTATATCTGTCCACATATTTTGGTGACGTAGTAAAAATATATATTATATCTGATCGTAATATGCCTTGATTTTAGCTACGTCTGACGTATATTAATATATATTATAGCTATGTTTGACGTATATTAATATATATAATAGCTACGTCTGTGACGGGCTTAAAAGTATGAAAATAGCTTGAACCATGGGGAAGGACTTTGTCTTTTGTTTTTATTTATTCAAGAAAAGTTATACAAAAGGAAAATACACATATCTTCTGTCAAACTGCTGTACAGTTTGTCGAGTGTTCTCGTGGATACAGTTTTGTATATCCAAGTACTTATTGACTATTTTCAAGTTTGGGTATGTCGAAGCATAAACAAAAAGGGGTACACATAGGTACTAAACATCGAATGATGGGCTCAGGGCCTCAAGTCTGCTATTACAATAGTGTCAGAATGGTCTATCATTGATTTCATAGTTGTTGATTTTGACAAGTTTGGTAATCTACTAGTATAATGGCGTTATTATAACTTTCCAATGGTCAACCACTGACACGCCATTGAAAGAAATGATATAGAATGGTAATCTCGTACAAAATGACAACTGAATGACTGACTTAGGCGGTAATCTGCTAAAATTTTGACAGTTCCTTTGATCAGTGACCTACCCTTAGAACGTCATTGTGCAGTCAATGACCATTATGAATTTATCAGATTACGAACTTTTAGCAAAATGACAATGGGATCGTGTTGGAATGATGAAATTATAAAAATAGCAGACTTGGCCCCCAGGTCGTCCAGGCTGCATCAGCGATAACCGAAATTCAGGCGGACGTAGTCACGGACAAAAGCTAGTCTATACTAATATTATAAAGCTGAAGAGTTTGTTTGTTTGGTTGAACGCGCTAATCTCAGGATCTACTGGTACGAATTGAAAAAATCTTTTTGTGTTGGATAGTCCATTTACCGAGGAAGGCTATAGGCCCATGCGAAGCTGGGTCGGGTCGCTAGTAATTAATATAGTTTTAATGTCCAATCCGCCTTGATCAATGGTCTTGCCTTCTCTATATGAGAAGAGGCCATGCAGTGGGTCAATTAAAGGCTGATATTGTGTAGAACCATGTATGAGAATATAAGTGGGTATTTAAAAAAAAAAACGGCTCAGGTAAAACGGATGTGGAAGATTACATCGCGAGAAACAGTTTTCTGATTAAAATATATACAAGGTGGGGGCGACGATACGACAAAAAATTAAAATACTGGTAATACTAGTTCATGAGAATATTTTGAAACTATCATATGAAATACTAAAAACGAAATTAAAAAAAAACTGTTATGCTAAAGAGCGTTGAATGTAATCAAAATAAAACACCATATGAAGTATTGGTTTTCTAACTTGTGAGAAGAGCGGCAACTTGTGGCGTCATAGTTTAATATTATTAATGCTCAATAAAAACAATTACACCAAATTACCAAAACCTGCCATGATCCTTTTTGTGCCATTGCCATCCTCAGCCTGTATATGGATTATCGAAAACATATAATATATTATTATCAAGTTATTCATAAATAACTTAATTAACATAATATAAACAGTTTGTAAATAAATACGCTGCGCTTATAATTTACATGTCAATGTAGTGATGAGGGGAAAGTTTGTCTGGGAACCCATTGAGATCTTAGAATGGTCTGCATCTAATCAATGGGCAGGCGTGATGAATTTATTTATTTTTATCGTTCCCGTCTCTCATGCACTAGGGGTTCGCAACTGGGCGTCGAAGTGATTCAAAAGTATGTGATTGTCACACACAAACTTTTGAATTACTTCGACGCCAGCCAGTTCTGACGCGAACTCCGTTCATTAGTATTGAATTTCTGATTTTGATCATCTACTTTTGCTGTTGACTGTACCAATCCAATGTGACTTTTTCAATTTCATATGTACAATCAGCAAAGGAGATAGGTATGCAGGGTCGTCAGATATATTCAAAGTTTACTTAGAAACCGATGGATGTTTTTGAATAAAATTAATAGAGAATGATTTAATTAAATTTCATTCGAATCCTAATTACACTTTAACCATTTCCGATGACCAGCATACCTATCTGTTTTGTTGACTGTACCTAGGCACTTTCTAGGTTTACCTTGGACATCACTGATATCAAAAACATAGCCTAGCCTTTTCCCAACTATATTGGGTCGGCTTCCAGTCTAACCGAATGCTGCTAAATACAGCCAGTCTTACCACAAAAAAGTTAGACACGCTTTAGACACGTGTTTAGCAATTGTTTAGCAAAAGTGATACCACAAAACCATGTTTAGCTATTGTTTAGGGTTAGACATGTGTTTAAATTTAAACAACGACAATCCCTTGTTTAGCACGCGTTTAACCTTCGCCTTATTGCTTTCTCTCAATAAGTCAGTACGTAAATTGCAATGGATATCTTTGATTCGATAGTCCTATTCCCCCGATAGTTCGATTGTCCCCGCGTTCACGATGTTTCTTATCCATTTTTTGGTCAGTGGAATTCATAATTTATAAACTAGTTGGCGTCTCGGTTAAAACGCTTAAAAACGGTTTTTCACTCAAACAATTCTCAACCACTGTCACAAGCAAGAACTGTCATTGAAAAGTACGTTCTGTCAGCGCCTCTGTCGGAAGGAGCCATTTTAGTTTATGAAATAGTTAATAGTTTAGAACAAGTACTTACATGTTTAGGTTACGATGGGGCTGGCATGGTCTTATTTGAGACTAAAAGCCCCTAAATAAAATGAGAATAAAAAAAAGTACGTTCCGTTCCGTTGTTAATGTTACAAAAAACTTTGATCATTTATTTCTGAATGGTTATCAATGGCGGACTTATTAATTTCATTTAATAGTACTTATTTTACATTTTACAACTAAGTTATTCTGTAAAAACCATTGAAACAAAAAAAAATCGATAGGAAAGAGAAAGGCTCAACAAATGAAATCGGCTTAAAACGAAACTTGTCTTAGGGTTGCCAAATTAAAACAAGGGTACGTCAATTTAGCCACTGTTTTACTAAACAAATGTTAAACATGTATTTGTGGTAAGAAATTTTAAACACTTGTTTAAGCAGTGTTTATCTCTTAGACACTGTTTAACTAAACAGGTGTTTAAACGTTGTTTTATTTATTTTTTGTGGTAAGAGTGAGCATGTTTTACATGGAGCTACTGCCTATCGGACCTCCACAACCCAGTTAATGGGTAACACGATATCCCTTGATAAGACTGGTTTTCTGATTTTCTGGCTTCTGATTACCCATAACGACTGCCAAAGATCTACAAATGACAGCCGGGACCAACGGCTTTACGTGCTTTCCGAGGCACGGAGGGAACTCGGTTTGAAAGGGATGGTCATCCACAGACCGACCGCGGCTAGCGTAACTTAACCTTTGACCGATCGATCTGTACGGGTTTAACTTAGCCACGAGCTCCTCCGCGCCGTGAGCAATCATCATTTCAGCCGAAAGAAGTCCACTGCTGGACATAGGCCTCCCCAAAGGGGGGTTTTGCCATAATCGCCACGCTTGGCAGGCGGGTTGGCGATCGCAGTATGGTTTTTTTTTATATACACGTTGCCCCACACTAGGAATTGCTCCTGTGTCGTGGGTGCGTTTACAAACATATAAAGTCACGTACACAAACAATACAAATACAAATTTATAGGTTGATATTAGGTATTATTTATTACCAGCTTTTTATTAGCTTCACTTGTATGTTTGTATGTTTGTTTGTAACCGACTTCTTTGGGCGCGATTTTGACCCACTTTAAACGGCCAGATTTCGTTCAAACTTTGTAGATTTATCGAGGACCGATGACATTACACTAATTTGATAAAATTATTAAAAAAAAACAAAAAAGAAAATGTTTGTAACCGACTTCTTTGGGCGCGATTTTGACCCACTTTAAACGGCCAGATTTCGTTCGAACTTTGTAGATTTATCGAGGAACGATGACAATACACTAATTTGATAAAATTATTAAAAAAAAAATGGGTGCGTGTACTTATGTACGAGCGTGAGAAGTTATACTTCTTTGGCATTATTAAAAAAGTATATAAGCACAATTTGAATTGTAAACAACGCCATCTCTGCCGTACATGCTGAACTACTTGCTGCCGAAGTAGTTCAGCATGTACGGCAGAGATGGCGTTGTTTACAATTACTCCCGTGAGAATTTTGTGTGACGCTGTGCGCGCGCATGCGCGAATCGTAAAATTTCACTCTCATCATTTTTTCATAACGCGCCTAAAGAAGTATAACTTCAAAAAACAAAAAAAAATAAGTCGTTCAAAATTAGTTGCCGAAAAAACAGCTAATATATACTAGGAAGGTACTGCACAAGCGCCCCTGGTAGAATAAATGTACATAATATTTATAGATATAGATATAACCAAACTAAAAAGTAAATAAATAAATAATAGTTAAAAAAAACTAAAAACACGCTTTTTATAGAAAACCAAACTAAAAAATAGAAAATAAATTTTAATAAATTATTTTATTTAAAAAAAAGCGTGGGGTGCATGGTGTCAATAGTTATAAATATTTTATTGACAGATATGAGTAGAGTGATTATCATTTTGATAATATCTTAAAAAGCACCCCACGCTTTTTTTAAATAAAATAATTTATTAAAAATTATTTTCTATTTTTTAGTTTGGTTTTCTATAAAAAGCGTGTTTTTAGTTTTTCTAACTATTATTTTTTTTCAACTAGCTTCAGCTCGCAACTACACCCGCGTGAATTCCAGTTATCGCAGAAAAGCGATCAGATACAAAATCCAATTGATTTCATCCGAATTCTTTCAATTTTATCGTCGCTATAAAAGTGCCAGCAGCAGCAGTAGGGATTAACAAAGCATGACAAAGATTAACAGCTCACTTCACATAGGTGTTCATCGAGCGAAATTGTAACAGAATAGTGATCGAATAGTCTGCCGGCCCGAAAGAGACCGCACTATATGTAAAAAAGAAAATTCTGTACTCGTTATGGTTTCTAGTATATGACGCTGTCTCTCTCTGTCCGGCGGACGGTCCCATCGTCTGTTAGCTCTATAGCATCACACAAAGTGAGGTGGACAGACATTCCCTTGGCTACTTGAAGCCATAGACAAGCCACTAATCTCCTTATACGATGCGTATTTAACTGCCTACTTGTTGGAAGAAACCGCATCTTCATAGCTAGGTACCTATAAAACAACTTTTTAACCTTTGATGAAAACAGAAGGGTATCATAAGTTTAAAGTTTGTATCAGTCTGTCTGTGGGATCGGCAATCGTAGCTCTGAAACGACTGAACCAATTTTGATTTTTTTTGTTTGAAAGATGACTTGATCGTTTGTGTTCATGGATTGGAAAAAAAGTCTGGAAAAAGTACTTTAAAACATTTTCTTTCTACATGTCTTTGTAGCAAGCTTGTAGGTCTTGGTGGCTTTGTAGTTAAATAGTTAAATAGCCATGTCGAAACAATCGTAGACTAAACGATCTGACGGCGAATATTGCATAGTTGAAATCAAAGCGAATATCGACGAATCTCTCAAAAACGAAACGTCCTGTTGGTGATCAGTCCAATGGAGAAACGACTGTCGGAGAACGCTTGCAGAATCAACTTCATAACGCCAAAAATAAAACAAAAAAAACGAACTACAACATGAATGTCTCGAATGACGAACGCTGAAAACCCGCGATGCACTCAAATTACTCATTAATTAATTAATAAGAGAGCTCAGAACAATAGGAGGACAGCGTCGTGTTTCTATATAAGTACATCAGTTGCGAAGAAGACTTGGTTAAACAACGTTTGTTATAGGTTTAGACGGTATTGTTTAAAATAAAACTAGCCCTTTGCCCGCGACTGCGTCCGCATGAATTTTCTCAAGGATCCCTAATGTTTTTGATAATGCAATATAGTCCTTAGCACTCAGGGATAACGTAGCTTCCTATTTGTGAAGAATTTTTGAAATCGGATGAGCAGTTTCGGTGATAACCCCTACATACAAACTAACAAAACAAATTTTATCTCTTGGTTCTAAAATGAAGTTCGAGCGTGTGATGAGAGCTCACATCAAGCTCCCTTCAATTTTATTGTAAATCGCTTAACCGTTTGACTGTTGACTTGACTCTTAGAGTCATACTGTCATTGTTTAACCATTGTGTCTGCTAATTGGAAAGTTGAGCTCTTAATTCAAGATTTTGGAAAGTAATAACTAAGAGATAACATTATACGTTACCGCTCTTAAATATAAAAAGGCGTGAGTCATTTAAATGAAGTACATCATCGGAATATCAGTGTTTTACATGGAGCGACTGCCTGAATGACCTCCACATCCCAGTTACTGGGTAACACGATACCCCTTAGTGAGACTGGTTGTCAGTCTTTCTGGCTAATGACTACCCAGAACGACTGTCAAATATTTACGAATGATAGCCGGGACCAACGGCTTTACGTGCTTTTCGAGGCACGGATTTTAAACCAAGTACATGACGGATGAAAATAAAATAGGTATCATCATTTCACCCCAAAGACGTCCACTGCTGGACATAGGCCTCCCCAAGGGGGGGTTTTGCCATAATGGCCACGCTTGGCAGGCGGATTGGCAAGTATGGTTGTTACAAAAGCACAGAAAACGCTGCTGCCCATTCTCTGGTAAGTTCCTTAGTCGCCTCTTACGACACCCACGGGAAGATATGGGATGGTGCTATTCTTTACGTCCGAAACCACACGGACTAAACTAGGTATAAAACATTATATTACTGCTCGTATATAAAAACCGGCGAAAATCCCACATAACTGTAAGTATCTCTTAGATAAACACTCAATAAGATAGTGGAACTAAAGATAACGTCAAAAGATTAACATCTCGTGAGAATTGAGAAGTTCTGCCTCACTTCAAAGAGTTGGCACGGAGATAAGGCAGTGACGTAAACTTTCTAGTTTACGGCATGGGTTCTCAACCAGAGGTGCGCGCACCGCATGTGGGACGTAGAGTGACCCATTGGGAGGGTATAGAGACTCCAAAAAAACCGATAAAAAGAAACGATTTTTTCAACGTTGCAATAACCTTGAGAAAAACCCCTTTGCGGCAGTCGGATACAAAGTGATCTTATAAAGGTTCCACTTTTCCCTTTGAAGTACAGAACCCTAATTATCTTAACGCCATCAAACAGAACAATTTGAATGTTGCAAGTAGCAGAGATGACAATGTTGAGATGGATCCGTGGCCAGAATGGATAAGGTGGAAAATGAATATATTAGAGGAAGTTTGAAAGTGGTGCCAGTGACAGAAAAGTTGAAAGTGAATCGATTGTCTTGGTATGGGAATGTGAAGAGAAGGGATGAAACGCATGTGACCAAAAGAGTTACGAATATAAGTGTGGATGAATCTTAAGGATTCAGTAACAGCATGACAGTTGACAGGACGGAATGGAAGACGAAAACATGTTGCGCCGACCCCAAGTAACATGGGACAACGGCAGGAAGATGATGATGACCTTCTCCAGTTATATTCTATAAACATAAATGTATAAATGTGAATTGAAGTGAAGGAAGCTTGGTACCAAAAATGGAGAGACGGGGCCGCAGTAGGCTACGAAGGAGACGGCGGCAGGACGACTTGGAAGGCTTCCTTAAAGATTGGCAAGATGTAGCGCAAAGTCGAGACCTATGGAAGGAATGTTTGCCCAGCAGAGGGACAGTACGGGTTAAATCTATAGTTATCTATACTTAATATTATAAAGCTGAAGACTATGTTTGTGTATTTGTTCGTTTGGTTGAACGCGCTAATCTCAGGATCTACTGGTTCGAATTGAAAAAATCTTTTTGTGTTGGATAGTCCATTTATCAAGGAAGGCTATAAGACACGAAGCCGGGCCGGGTCGCTAGTGTAATAATAATAACCTTGTGGTAGGCAGTCATACCACCATTGAAAAGGATAGAAAATACCTATAACCATTCGAAAAGAAGATGGGACTTTAAAATGTTAGAGATAGTAAAATTCTATTCAATGGAATCTTGCTCACTCGTCTTAAGACAGAAAGTAAAAAGATCGATGATAATCTAATCTCCTTTCAATGTGAACGACACAAAAAGTACATTGACTTCGTCATAGTCATCACACATTGCGAATAAAAGGAATTTAGATAACGTCCATTTTGGTTATATTTACATAACTACATTTATCTCTACTCTCATTGTAAAATTATCTGATGCTATGGTAGAAGGCCTCTAGTTTAAATTAGTAGGTAAATAGACCATACTTAATACTTTATTGTTGTAAGGAGGTGGGGAGCTCGTGGCTAAGTAAAAACCATACAGATCGATCGGTCAAAGGTTAAGCTACGCTTGCCGCGGTCGGTCTGTGGATGGGTGACCATCCATTTCATTCCAAGTACGTAAAGCCGTTGGTCCCGGCTGTTATTCGTAGTTCTGTTATTACAAATGCGAAAGTAACTCTGTTATGCTTTCCCCTGTTCCTTGGGGTCGGCGCAACACGTTTTCTTCTTCCATTCCGTCCTATTAAACATCATGATATCACTGACTCCCTTCTCTTTTATATCATTCATCACACCATCCATCTTCTCTTCGGCCTTCTTTGGCTGGCTTTAGTTGTCAAACGGGACCCAATCAAAATAACTACTGTCCGAGTCGACCATCGAATCCTGTACTTACATAACTCGAATACTTTTACTTTTTATGCGTACGGCACCAATTTCGACCTTGCAGTGTAAAGCTCTTGCTAGTGAAAGTTTTGCGACAAGTGTCGGCCGAAGTTACATGTTACATTACTAAATGTTGTAGGGTTGTCACGATGCCTGAATTATAATTCGCGTTACGTTTTTTGAGAATTTTCTATGCTAGTCTGCGTTGATACACTTCTGGGCAACACTGTTTTTTAAGGGGTCCCGTACTCTAAGGATGTAAAAGAACCCCTATATTGCTCTCGCTCCGTCCGTCCCTCTGTCATATGGGCTGTATATTTTGAAACGAATTAGGTATATTCTTAATATTTTCCCAGTGTGTTTTTACTGTGACCAACCAATAATATAAAGTTAGTTATTAAAGAACCCCATACAAGAAGCGTGTTTTTTTTGTCAGGTACGGCGGTCGTGGTATGGTGCCCTTCTTGTGCACTGCACATTACATGCAATTTTCTGTCAAGTATATGAGCTATCTAACTCAAACTTTCTGTGTGCCTATTACAACTTTTGTTACAGTCTTAGGAGCGAGTTACATTGCATCGCTTCAGCAGTGTTATTCTGTGACAATCTCCCTCGGCGAACACCTAAGCGAAGTGAGTTGTCATCCGATTGTAGTGCTTTGTAAATCCCTAGCATCGGGACAGATGACAGCTCACTTCACCTAGGTGTTCACCGAGGGAGATTTTAACAGAATAGACATACAGGTGCAATTAATTAGGGTTTCAGGGCACTTTAAAACTTTGTCTTGTTACCAACAATGGCTAGATATTCTACAACTTGCATGGTTGGATGATTGTTATATTTAAATTAAATCACCAGTTCATCACAATCATTGACACAACTTTTGGAACGTATAGTCACTTCATGAACAACTTTCAGTATTCAGTATTTATAAATAAGTTTTAAAAATAACATGTGTGAGTGACAGCCCTACTCCCGATTTTATAGGGTACCGTTCAGAATATAAAATAAACGTTACGTATTGACAAATCATTGAACGATATAATGTGTGTGTTTTTAAAGACTAGACAAACTGAATGTTTTGAATATATGGTTTTTGACTTTTATTTATTTACTAGTTAACACCAGCCACGCTTCGCTGTGGCATTGGTGGTTCCGTTGGAAATTCGGAATACAAAGTACACATACTAGATATACACACTATTCTGTTAACATTCAATGTTGCATTAAAATTCAAGTTAATCTGTGGACTACAGTTCGAGTTTTGTGAACACAAACATACGGAAGCAGAATTTTTATATGTAACTAGCTTTTGCCTGCCACTTGGTCCGCAAGAATGTGGTTATTAATAATAGAAGGTTTTGCCCGCGACTGCGTCCGCATAAATCTCGGTTATCGCGGATGCAGTCGAAGTCGCAGATTAAAAAGTACCCTGTCCTTTCCCGGGGTCAATATTGGTACAGCCGTTTCATCGTGAAATCAGAACAGACAGAACAACAGAGTTACTTTCGCATTTATAGTATTAAGTAGTATGGATATGGATTAAAGTATGAATAACCTTCCTAGATAATTCTTCTTTCTATTGCTGAAAACCCAAAGAGAATATAGTCTTTGTAAAAACCACTTGTAAGTACGTAATTAAGTTTCTGAGATTACCCTGAACGAACACTTTAAGCGTGGTGGGGGACTCTCATTTATAATTACTTGTGTGTAGTCAGTAATGATAGTGATAGTGAAGATTTACCACACAGAACTATTATCACAAGTGTTTTTCCTTACCTAATACAAGAATCTAGTCACAGCGGTTAGTTTCGCTATGCACTAGTCCCGCTATGCTTGACTCCAAAAATACTTACCAAAAAATTTCGCTATGCACGAAATCACAATCGCGGGCAGTGATGAAGAAAACTGTTAGTGTAATATTTTCACCTTTGAAAAGTAAAGTAAGAAAAATTAGTATGTTAATTAATATATTATGGGTCATATTCTAAATCATCATTAAATTCAAGTTTTGCGCTTGATAAAGATGCATATGACAGAATGGTGTATTCAGGGTAACCATAACAATGATCCGCGACAAATAATACATTCAGGATTTCAACTACCTAACTAAGTAGAATCCGTATGGTGTCGGACGTAAAGAATAGCACCATCCCATATCTTCCCGTGGGTGTCGTAAAAGGCGACTAAGGGACTCACCAGAGAATGGGCAGCAGCGTTCTCTGTGCCTCAGTAACAACCATACTGCGATCGCCAACCAGCCTGCCAAGCGTGGCGATTATGGCAAAGCTCCCCCTTTTGGGGGAGGCCTATGTCCAGCAGTGGACGTCTCACGGCTGAAATGATGATGATGAACTGAGTAGCAAATTCTATCCCTATTCGTCCAGCCGTGCGTAATGCGGCACTTCACATGGTGTATTTGTACAAATATTCGCCTTACTTGGATAATACAAAGTGAACCCTATGGTTATTGAAATAAAGTCTATTTTGTATTATCCCAGTAAGGCGAATATTTGCACAAATACGCCATGTGGAGTGGTAGCATTACGAACAACATTGGCATTTTAAAGTAATTTTAGTTTAAATTCTAACACTTTTCTTTCCAGCTGTACCTTCCATTGTTGTAGAATCGAAAAATTTTGTGCATAGCGAAACTTTTTAGTAGGTATTTTTCGAGTTGAGCATAGCGGGACTAGAGCATCCAAACTAACCGTTACAGACTAAGCAAGCTATATGGATAGTCCAGCCATGGTATAGCCAAGCTTACCGCGGTTGGTTTGTGGATCGATGATAATTCATTTCATATCGAAACCCCACCGTGTCTCGGAAAGCGCTAATTAGTCGATTTATAAATCTTTGACAGTCGTTATGGGTAGTCTGAAGGCCTGACAACCAATCTTCCCAAGGGGCTTCTCAAGCAAGATAAATTAAAAACTGGTCAAGTGCGAGTCGGACTCGCGCACGAAGGTTCCGTACTTAACTTATTATAAAGCTGAAGAGTTTGTTTGTTTGTTTGGCTGAATGCGCTAATCTCAGGATCTACTGGTTCGAATTGAAAAATTCTTTTTGTGATGGAAAGTCCATTTATCGAGGAAGGCTATAGGTCTATGCGAAGCCGGGTCGGGTTGTTAGTCTACCTATACAACAATAGACATCGAGCAAAAAAACGGCAAAAAATCACGTTTGTTGTATGTTGTATACCTTAAATATATGTTTTATTCTGTTTTTATAGCGGCAACTGAAATACATCATCTGTGGAAATTTCAACTGTCTAGCTGTCGCGGTTCATAAGATACCCTGGTGACAGACAGACGGACAGTGGATCCCATCTTAATAGGATCCCGTTTTTACCCTTTGGGTACGGAACTCTCAAAATAGTTATTATTAAATATTCTCATAGCATAACGTGCATACATGACGCTGCACAACACAAGAAAGTAAATAGATAAATATTAAAAAGACTTTTACTTCGAAAGGCACTTTTACCTGACTGGTACCGGCCGGCCGGCGTCTTCCATTTTAGCGGTGATGTCATGGTGAAGTTTATTGATAATACATTACGTGTTTTGTTGAATTTCTACAACTTTTGTTATGCTAAATTGTTATTGAATATCTGTTCTAATAACTATGACTGACGAGTATATATTTAAATAGAAGTATTTAATAAATAACTAATTATCAACTGCCTAGCCTTTTCCCAACTAGTTTTTTTTTTTTTTTTATAATTTACCTTTTAGTCGTGACTGTGGCCGCCCGTGGCATCTCTGCAAGGCCCTGTCAGAATACCAGCGCTGCGACATTTCATGTCGTAGCATTGTGCTGAGACAGGAGCCTTTTCGGTCTCGTACAGGTTTTATAAGTCATTTTTTTATGTTGTATTATTTGTTTAACCCTTATGTTTCGGTTTACCTGTACGAGGTTTCAAATAAACAATTTTTCTTTCTTTTCTTCTTAGTTGGGGTCAGCTTTCAGTCTTACCAGATGCAGCTGAGTACCAGTCTCTTACATGGAGCGACTGCCTGCCTGACCTCTACAACCCAGCTACTGGGTAACACGATACCCCTTGGTGCGACTGGTTGTCAGACTTTCTAGCATCTGATTACCCATAACGACGTTTTTTTTGGGACATGCCTGCCACACTGCTCCAATACCACTGCATGTCCTGAAAGCCTGAATCAACAGTGGCGACCACTAGAAAAGCGTCGAGGCAATGAAGCTCGATGAGTTCCGGAGAAACATTACAACTGTCTTGAATCCCGCAACGAAATTAACCAGAAAAGAATAGCGGAGGAGTAAGAAAAACAAATGTTTCACTTCCCTCCAAATCAAGCAGGAGACAGAACAGAACTAGACCAATAGGACCAAAGGGACGTTTACAACTGGGGGAGACCCAGTTGCCAAGCGCCACGGATTACAAATTAACATAACGACTGAAACTGTGAAATAACAGCTGGAACCAACGGCTTTCCAAAACACGGAGGGGACTCGTCTGACGTCTCGGTATAAAATGGATGGTCACCCATCCACAGACCGACTGCGGCAAGACGACCGATCGATCACGAGTCTCAAATTATCATCATCATTTCAGCCGAAAGACGTCCACTGCTGGACATAGGTCTCCCCAAAGAAATGGGGGGTTTGCCATAATCGCCACGCTTGGCAGGCGGGTTGGTGATCGCAGTATGGTTGTTACAAGGACACAAGAGAACGCTGCTGCCCATTCTCTGGTGAGTCCCTTAGTCGCCTCTTACGACACCCACGGGAAGATATGGGATGGTGCTATTCTTTACGTCCGACACCATACGGACAGCCTCAATTAAAGAAACAAAATGTTGCAAATTAATATCGTAGAATTATAACAACCAGCTGCAGTTCATGGAAGCCACCATATTTAAAATACAAGTTAGAGAATTACACCATGTGGCATTGATTCTCACAGCCTTAGGAAGAATGACTCACAGGACGCCACGGCTAACAAAATGTCGTTGACAGTGTGTACTTGCGAATTTAAATTAATCATTAGCATTCCATACCCGTCTGGTGTATGTTCGTGTACGCTTTAGACGCTTTAGTCCCAACCATCATGTGTAGGCAGTTAAGTGGCGTCTAATAACTGCTAATATGCATCTTCGATCGATTTTAAGAATAGCTTCTGCCCGCGACTTCGTCCGCATGAATGTCGGTTATCGCGGATGCGGACGAAGTCACGAATTAATAAGTAGCCTAGGACTTTCCCCAGGGTTCAAGCTATATTCATACCCAATTTCATCGAAATCGTAACAGACAGAAATACTTTTTAACCGACTTCAAAAAGGAGGAGGTTCTCAATACGATTGGTATTTTTTTTATGTACGTACACCGATTACGCTGAGATTTATGATCCGATTTACGTGATTGTTTTTTAGTTTGATGCGGAATAGTTGCCCTTTGGTCCCATAAAAAAATATTTTAAAAAGTTATTTTATTATTATATTAAGAAAGTTATTATTTATTTACTTTTTGAAGGCGGTTGTCTTTTTTGTTAAAAAGTTTTTGCATTTATAATATTAGTGTGGAAGTGTGAATGTGATAATGTGGTGGATTGCTTTTAGCATTAGGATAACGAAGCTGCTTTAAGCTAAAGTATAGTATATATTTAGAAACGGACTAGAAGTTCCGGGAATAGCGTTCAAGCAACAAGAATAATAAAAGCAGGATTTTGTAAAAAACTGGATTGAAAAGAGTATCTATGGAGTTTCTTGTTCGTTCTAGCAGAACGAAACAGAGAGTTCATAGAGACTTAGGACTTACGTTTTGGAATGGACAACTAGCTTAGCTTTCCTAACTGACGGACGGACTTCTTAAACTAAGTGCCTGTAAATGGTTTTCAATTGATTTCAAAAAAGGAGGAGGTACTGTGACTTTGCTTTAAACGGGCGAATTTTGTAACGCCTTTTTAAAGACCGCAGTAAGTCTCATCCTATCTCTGTATTGCAACGACAGGAATACTTTTAAAACATGTGAGTTTTAATAATTTGGGGGTTAAGTTCAGCCCAATTGTAGAGGATAATATGAAGCAATTACTTTTGGAAAGTTGGCAAGCGGCAACGCCAATTTATATTTTAATGACGGATATGACAGATGGTCTACTTGTAACTTCTGCCTTTACAACTGCTTTAAGCAAGGTGCAAGGGTCATTGTAACACACTTTTTCCGTAGATGCAGTACATTATGACCAATATGTACTGATCCCGTCATCAAGAGTTAAAATTTTTCGTCGTTAAAAAATTAACAGCTGTTCTATACTTTTAGACCGGGTAACTGTTACACTTTTGTATGAAACAGATGGTTTTTCTTTAATAACAGACGAAATATGGCAACGATGGTTAATCATGTACTCTTGGGTCTCATCCATCAAACGTGGAGCGGTAGATTATTTTATAAAAATAATTCAGATTATACGAGATTCTGATAATGATATTTTTTTAACTTAATTTAAAGTCAAAGTCACAGCATTTATTACAATTAAACCTTTACGAGATACTTTTGAATTGTCAAGGAGTAAGTTGGTTAAGGCTCTTACACACGAGCGTCGAGCGGCATGTTGCCAACGACCGAGGTAACTGCAGCCGTCGACACGCGTCAACGGCATCGGCAGCCGTCGTCATGCCAACTTCAAAGATCAGCGGCAGATGTCGTCGTCGTTTAAAGTTGGCGTGTCAACGGCAGCCGCTGACGCGTGTCAACGGCTGCAGTTACCTAGACCTATGCCGTTGACAACATGCCGCTTGTGTGTAAAAGCCTTTAGTCAGAAAGTTGAAGCTAGCATTCTAAAACGTAGGCATGTAGACAAACGAGCAAGAAGATCCATACTTTTAAATCAAGTTTTTACAAAATACTAATTTATTCTTAAATTATTTCAGGATTCAATTATCTGATTTAAGTGTTACGTACTTGCTTTCTATGTAGGTTAGCGTGAGCGGAGTCGTAACAGTTAGCACTAACTTATAAATTAACTATTGATGCAAAACTAAATCACTAACCATTTTGATTAACCTAATTTATAAACCGATCTGTAATAACGTAGTAAATATTCTATTTTATTATATTCAGTAATAATTGACATTAATTTAACACGGTCAAAGATGGCGGTTGCGTGTTAAATCTTCGCCAAATAGGTAATTACAAGAACGTCATTAAAATTAATTATTGAAAAGTTTTTGTTGATTTGCAATTGCGTTTCACGGATGACTAATTAACACAGTTTGTTGATGTTGTATTCAAGTAGTAAAATTATTTTAATATATTATTCGATACTTTTGTCAAGTGGGTATTTCCGTGCTTCGGAAAGTACGTAAAGCCGTTGGTCCCGACTGTCATTCGTAGATCGTTGATTATGGGTAGTCAGAAGCCAGAAAGTCTGACAACCAGCCTTACCAAGAGGTGTCGTGTTACCCAGTAACTGGGTTGTGGAGGTCAGATAGGCAGTCGCTAAATGTAAAACATCGGTTCATGCTGCATTCAGTTAGACTGGAAGCTGACTCCAACATAGTTAGGCTGGGCAGATGATGAGTTAAGGTGGTTAAGAGGATATTTCGAACGACGGGCTCCATGCGATTGCAGTCACTTCATATTTTGGACAATAAGTGGTAATAAAAATCAATAGGACAGGGGCACTAATATCTGTCTAGGCTTTAGGTTAGTAAGTACCTATCATACATAATTTTCGCGATGGATTTGGACTTAGCTGCCATAAAATGTAATGCAGTAAACCTTATGAGCTTTCCTATGGCATGGGTCTCATAGCTGTTGGAGAGATGTTGAAAAGAGGACCTAAGACACTCATGGTCCTTTTGTACGAGATTTCGAATTAGTTACACTACCATATTCTTGTAATGTGACGGAAGACCTCACGTCACAGGGTGTCCTAGTGTGGGGTCCAGGGTAAATTATGTATAGAATGTACCAGCTGTTTCAACAGACAATATTATTATTAACACCAAAGCACCTGAACTTCTAGCAAAATAACCGACGGGGCTGACTAGATTACATTTTCATTACGACATGAACAACATAACAATGTCTGACGAAAGCCTAAATAAAAGGTTGTGTGTGTCATAGATATAAGAAATTATTTTTATGGGTCGTGCCAAGAGAGGAGTAAACTACCCGTACTTGACAGGAAGACAGCCAGACAAGAAGCAAATTCAGAAGATCTATTCTACTAATAAAAACTTTCAAAAATCTAAGTAGTGGCAATCCACCTTAGTGACTTAAGTAACTTCAAAAATGTAAGTAAATGGATGCGTTTTTGACAAGTAATACTGAGATTTGGGTGCAAACGGTCTTAAACGTTACTAGAACCCCCAGGGTATGACCTGTTTCAGTAAGCAGTCTGTCTAGAGCTAAATAAAAGCCTGGTCCTCAAGGTCGGTAACAATACCGGTAAGGTAATGGATATAAATAACCGAAGTAGCGCTGGTGGAAGGACCAGTTTCCATTATTATAACTGGGACCGGGTCAAACCTGATTGGAGGGGTCTGGCTAAGAACGGTAAAGATAATAATAAGATTCTTCCGACCGAACTTCGGTTGCGGCTTCCAATCTCAATGGAGACTAAGTAGACAGGTGAATGATATTATTATAGTTCACAATTGTGTGGTCAAACATTCCGTCAAGTCCGATGAGACAGTATTCCGATACGACGGGGATAGATCAGGCGAAGGACCAACTTTACGTGCTTTCCAAGGCACGGGTGTGTCAGATCACGAACTTGCAAACTTCGGGCTGTTACTGATATATTTCTAATGGAACTGTTATTGTCAAACTGTAAAGATACTAGAATTACAACGTCTGGGTTGGGAAGTTTTGAGAGTGCTGTAATTACTGTACCTGACGCATATGTATGTGTATACCCTGTCCATTGGATTATTGGTTTTTTTAAAGGCTCCCTTATAATGTAATTATTCCCGATTACCATGTTAACTTTAAAATGAATTATAAAATAAATATATAAACTGCCTAATCTTGTTGGATTATCGTATTTATGACCTCTTACAGACATTATAATACAGGTATGCGTATCAGTTTTTACAAAAAACATAAATATTGTTCACTAGTTGCAGCTGTCAAAAAACGATTAAACCAGTGGACAGAGTGTGTAGAGGCTTCAACTTATACTTGGTTAAAAGCCAGACTTTACTTTGATAAAACTTTTGAGGTAGGCTGCATTGGCATATAACCTTCTTGTCGGGGGAGCGGTGAATGCTTATGCGAATCCCGCACCCCCGCCCTAGGCAGAGGTGGGACACCGCCGTGGTTTTAGGCGGTTAGAGTCCGGTATGCCCCTTCGTCACCCCCACGATGTAAAAAGTCCATGAGGATGGAGGACGAGGAAAAAATAGGCTACATTTGCATATATCCTTTGCAGTATCTATAGCAGAAAGCAGTGGCCCATGATATTGTCAAAGTTGAGATTCTTGTCAAAAACAACGCCATCTCTATGAAGCCGGGTTTTGATTTACGTAATTGGATGGCAAATCAACTAGCTGCCCACTTGTTAGTAAGTGAACACTCAATTGGACATGATCTATGCAATAACAGAATCATTGCTGTCTGTTGCTGTCACAGAAACAGAATTGAAACAATTAATTTTCCTGCAGTTAGCCAAAACATAGCAACCGCGTTTCTTGGCAGAAACAGATACGGCGGAATCAAGATTGAATTCATTAACTCATCTTTGACTAAAGTTTTAACCTCTCTAGTGTATGTAATAGAGTATCCTTAAACAATATAATATTCCATATCTTCCCGTGGGTGTCGTAAGAAACGACTAAGGGACTCACCAGAGAATGGGCAGCAGCCAAAGACTATAAAACCACGGTGTTTATATTCTCTTTGGCAGCAGCGTTCTCTGCGCCTTTGTAACAACCATACTGCGATCAACCCGCCTGCCAAGCATGGCGATTATGGCACCCCCCCCCCTTTTGGGGGAGGCCTATGTCCTGCAGTGGATGTCTTTCGGCTGAAATGATGATGATGATGAAACAATATAGTTCCGGCCCAGAAGGAGGTGGCGAGAAGACCTAATCTCGCAAGCAACAAGGGGACAAAAAACAAACAAAAAATACCTGGGAATAATACTATTGGGAGGCCTTTACCCAGTATGGGGATATCTTCACCAATTATTTTCTAAACCAAAGCTTTTTCTATTCTTCCAATAGCTGTGCCCGACAGGGTCCATAATGATCCTAATTATAAACACCTACCACCAAAGCATGTATGTATGGAAATGGAAAAGCAATAAAGATATTGAGTATTTAAGAAGCCGTACCAAACTGTCAATTTTTTCCAATTGAATGTGAACCTTAGTGTTTTGTGGTAAAGTTGAAAATCTATTAAGGAACTTTGACAGATTGTTGTAGTTTTATGTGCTGGTCTTTGTACTTCTTCAGACAAGGTCCTTTACAAAGAGCGGTGCCATTATGGTGGAAGTTCCATTCCATTTAATTTCCACGTGAAAGACAAGGATAGATGTTCATACTGATGTTAGGTTTAAAATGCAAATTCACAAGTTAATTTGCAATGCGTAATTAACTTTTACTGATTAGCACTACTTAAGCAAAGTGTGGATGTGCACTAGCGTTTCTCATTATCTTCATTGGACATTGTTTTCCGACGAATGGACAGTAAATTTGTGATACAGGATAGTTTTTTTATCGAGTGACTGTTTTGTCGTATACCGACTAAAATATACGAGAATATCGGCGGTGGCGGTTTTCCATTTATTTCAGGTAAATTACACCCATAAGGAAACCAAATATAATACAGAAACATAACTGGAGTAAATTAAAATGAATTATCTAAAATTAAAATTAATAGCATTATTTAATTAGTTAAGTAGGTTAAGTTATTATTTTATTTTTAATCCAGAATAGACAGAGAAAATACTCGTAGAAAGGACTTTAAAAATAAAATTGTACCTAATTTTAACATTACCAAGCATATCCCTCATTACCAAGCTGTACAAATATTGAATAAACTGCCAGCGGATTTAAAAGTTTTGTAAAACAATAGCTTTTAAGGCTAAGCTCACAGCATTTCTATTAGGTAAAAACTGTAGGCAATAGATGAACTGTAATTTAACAATAAAATTTAAATTTTCTATTTAAAAAAAAGCTATTTATTATTGAGTATAAATTATAATAATCACCAAAAAAATATACTAAATTATACCAAATGTACTAAATGGTCACCAAATCTTAGTGTGCAAAAATAACCAAAATCTTTTTGACCCCCCTGTGGCGGATCCGACATGGTTAGGTTAGGTTAGAACTGTGACCCCCTACGTATCAAATCGCTCAATCGCCAGAATCAAATCACTTATTACAGTCAAACTTATACATACTTTAGGAAACACCATTTTGGTGACCATTTACTATTTTTAGTTTTATTTTATTTACTATTATTGGTGATCATTTAGTAGATCTGGAGGTTCGTTAAACATAAGCCTTTATTATTATTGTTTGTGCATGTCTCTTTTATATTATTGCTGCATGAACGCTTGATGTATGTGATGTTATGTATCAAACACAATGTAAATTGTTCCTGTTAAATAATAAAAAAAAAATTGAAGTTATAATAAATCAATTCTAAAATTACAAAAAAGTAGGAAGCGATTTTTGTTAACATTTTATCCAGTCTATGTGGAAGCGAAAATGTCTGCCTCTGGGTTGAGCCCTTCGTGGTTGAGCCTGAAGTAGATATACTTAAGTACCATGGAAGCTGTTTTTAAGTACGAATTAAACTAGATAACATCTATAAAGTGCTATTGTCTTCTAGAGCTATCGATCGAGCGGCACGTGCCAAGTTTTGAGCCTCATTTTCAACATTCTTAAACCGAAGCACCAATAAATTAATTTAATTACGTCATTTATTTTTTTGTTTTGCGTTTGCAACTTTTAGGAACCATTTTTATGAAAAGTCGTACCTATGTGAAGTTCACGATCCATGTACAGACGCCAGCACATCTCACATCAAGCCATACCAAACTGTCAATAATCCTTATTCTTGAAAAAGTTGAAAATCTATCCAATTTTTACAATTTTTGTAACTTCATGTGCTGGCCTCAGCCCCTAACTCAAGTATTTATTTTTGATGACACACTAATCGACTTCAAAAAAAGGAGAAGGTTTTCAATTTTTATGTTTGACCACGCTTAACTGTTTACAGTGTAGTCCGTTTTTTTTTTTGTCAAGGTTAGTCCCATATAAATTGCATGAAAATATTCCACCTATAAGGGTAGAAAATTAAGGGATGATTTAATTTTTTGGTTACCGTTTCTTAAGGGCGCGTATTCGATTTAGCGCAACTCAAAATCACGATTGCTATCTAAGATTGCTAGAACATCGTAGCAGCATTGACGCACACTAGTACAATACAATGGTCTGTTTTTGTGTGTAAGCGAGGATGTATGAGCACGAATCATTGAAATTGATCGACAAACGGTTCCGCGCGAGGTTTTAGTGTTTTTTCAAATAATTGTCTAAAATACATGAGTTCATATAACGGCCTGAAAAATATTCTGTTTATTAAGCATAACCTTTATTTTCATAAAATATATATATATATCAGTTATATTTTTATTCAAATACTGGTAAAAAAATGACAAAGTGAACCGATTTTGTACTTTTTTAACATTGTTTTTTAATAACTAATAGTAATATTTTCGTAACTTTGGCCCTGTAATGTACTTTAAGACTGTTTATCCTGTTGAAAAAAAAACATACAACATAATATTTTGGCACACAGTAATGGTTGTATTCGTCCTGAAAGTTCACTCGAAGTCTATTTTCGTAAAACGCTATGCAGGGATTGTCTTCGCTTTATATAATAATAATATATTATAAGTAATAGCAACCTATAATAGTCCCACTGCTGGGCAAAGGCCTCTTCTCATACAGAGAAGACACGAGCATTGATCACCACGTGCGATCAAGGCGGATTGGCGATTTAAGACTTATATTAATTATAAGTCCAGGTTTCCTCACGATGTCTTTCTTCACCGATGTCAATGATGTCCAAGATAAATTTAGAAAGTACATATGAATTGAAAAAGTCACATTGGTACTTGCCTGGTTTCGAACCCACAACCTCATGCATGAGAGACGGGCGCCTTAACCATTAGGCCATCACGTCATTCGCTTTAAAAACCATTATTAAAAAGTATAGTTTTACTCTGTAGTTCTCCAAATCAAAACTTAATCTTTCTAAAGCCGTAATTTTCTTCCAATAATCTGCTCACATCATCATAGCTCTGAGAAAAACGCGAAAACATAAAGATTAAGAAACACGAATCGAATACACGCTCTTAATTAATTTTATCTATACTATAGATTAGAGATTTATTTTACCTATACTATGTATACCGATTTTCGTTCCTTAAAAAATAAATGTTCAGCGCTAATTAATTTTAAATCTATTTCTAAGCACGAGAACATAAACTGATATTGGCTAGTAATGTTGCACATTTAGCATAAATTAGTTAAACGTAATAAATTTCATAATTTAGAGACTAGTTCTTATTCATCAACCTCATTCCCTCTTGCAACTTTTACACACATCCTGTACAATAATGTTTATTTTACTATTGTATGTTCTGATAGAATTTATTACATATCAATGACCGTGTTATCACGTCAACTACCCAGTATAATAAGAGAAACGGATGTTTAAAAAATCCTTTGTCTTTATATTATTTATTATGAGAACTTTTTATTTCACTACGTAAGGTATTTAGGTATTTTAGCAGAGAGGCTAAGAAATTACTTTTTTCCATAAATACAACCGCCTTCAAAAACTTTAAAGTAAATAATCTCAGCGTAATCAGTGTACATACATAAAAAAAAAATACCAATCGAATTAAGAACCTCCTCCTTTTTGAAGTCGGTTAAAAATAACTTTAATTTCGCAAGTTGGCGGCTGGTTAACTGTTTTGGATAGCAACCGACTTCCGAAAATAAAATTATTTTTTACTTTAAAGTTTTTGAAGGCGGTTATCTTTTTTGTAAAAAATATATTTTTTCGTGCCTATTTTGTAACATCCAAATTAATTAAGAAACAGTAAGACCAAAAAATTAAGTCATCTCTTAATTTTCCACCCTAGAGGCGGATTTTTTTTACGTTTATATTCGATTTGGGACCAACTTTGAGATATACACTATCCATTAAAAAAAGAATCATCTAAATCGGACTATTTATGAGAACCTCTTTTTTTTTAAGTCGTTTAAAAACCCAAAAGCGTCAGTCAGGGTAGCCCGGGAACTTCAAATTTTCTTAAGTTTTTTGCATTTTTTAGCCTAGTATCCAGTTGGCGGGAGTGACAAATATGTGTTTAGACAATTAAGTATAGGTAATAATTAAAATCATCAATAATAGCCTAATCCATAAATGTGCATATTTAATGAAAATATGACGTTTACGAAGATATGTTTATGATTTTAATTAGGTAAGTATTAAGTATAAGTAATTCTGTAAATGCATATTTTTGTAACAATTTTTTTTATTACAATACACTTGATACTGAGCCGCAAATTGCAAAAAAACGTAAGACAATTTGAATTTCGCGGGCTACCCAGGAGCGACACTCAGATTAGTGACCATCCAGCCGGCTGTCATTCGTAGTTCTTTAAAGGTGAACGCACACTTATCCGAGCCGAACTGGTCGAACGCATCGAATGAATCGAATTTTAGAATTCTGTATATGAAATCTTATGAAACCTCGCACACTTGACCGCGTCGAATCGTCCGAATCTGGAAGAATCCCAGAAATCCTAGACGAATTCGGATGACGTCATCAAATTCGGTGCAGCTAATGCGGTCGAGTCCACCATGAAGTACCTGGGATTGGTGCTCGACAGCCGGTGGGATTTTGGCCCCCACTTCCAGCGGCTGGCGCCCAAGTTGTTGTTCGCGGCTGGGGCGCTATCAACGCTGCTTCCCAATCTGGGGGGCCCGAGCGCCGTCTGCAGACGGCTCTACGTGGGGATCGTGCGATCGATGGCCCTTTATGGGGCCCCGGCCTGGGCGGCAGACCTGACGGCCGGAAGCATCGCCGTGCTGCGAAAGCCGCAACGAGCGATGGCCGTCAGAGTCATCAGGGGATATCGCACGATCTCCTACGAGGCGGCTTGTGCACTGGCCGGATCCCCGCTCTGGGACCTGGAGGCGAAGGTACTCGCGTCACTGTTCCGGTGGCGCGAGGAAGCGCGGGCGCGGGGCGAGCGACCGATGCAGCGACACATGGAGCTGTGTCGGTCTCAGCTTCGCGAGGTCCTGGTGGCGAAATGGCGGGACAGGCTTTCACGCCCTACCGCCGGCCTCGCCATCATCGAGGCGGTCCGGCCAGTGCTCGAGCGCTGGCTCGGGAGGAGGCACGGCTCCCTGCCGTTTCGGGTGACGCAGGTGCTCTCGGGGCATGGTTGCTTCGGGAAGTACCTGTGTCGCATAAACAGGGAGCCGGACGCCCGGTGTCACCACTGCGTCGACTGCCGGGAGGACACGGCGCGGCATACGCTGGCGAAGTGTGCCGCTTGGGAGGTGCCGCGCCTTGCCCTCGTCTCAGAAGTAGGCAGTGACCTGTCGCTGTCGGCCGTGGTCGAGTCGATGGTCGACAGCGCAGAGTCCTGGGACGCGGTGGTTTCCTTCTGCGAAAGTGTCATGTCGCAGAAGGAGGCTGCGGAAAGGGAGAGGGAGATCTCAACCTCCCACCCTGCCCGCAGCAGGCGCACCGGGCGTCGGCGAAGGGCGGATGACGCCCTCTTCCGGCCCCCCTAAATGGGTCCAGGGGCGGCAGACTCGGGGACGTCTGTCGCCCCCCACATACACCAGGACCCGAGGTGGCGGCGCGTAGTGTTCCACGCGCGCCCCTCTAAGATGTCCGGGGGGGAATCTAACACCTCACTCCCCCCCTGACCCGAGAAGTGGCCCGCTGCAGCGGGCCGGCACCAGCCGGGGGTTGCGGAAGTATCTCCAGTTCCCGCGACTTTTAGTCAGTAAGAGTCTGACAGACCCCTCCGCCCGCCCCAGGGCGGAGGACATCCATGAGGATTTTCCACCCCGTACAAAAAAAAAAAAAAAAAAAGGGCTATGCGGTTGATGTTGATACTGGACTGGGCAGTTTTTTTATAAATAAATATTAGATATAGTTATAGGTACTCGCCGTGTGGTGCCGGCCGCGAATAGCACCACCCCATTTCTACCCTTGGGTGTCGTAGAAGGCGACAGAGGGATATTGACCAGAGGATGGGCAGCAGCGTCTTTTTGTGTACACACCTACAGACTGCGATCGCCAATGCATCGGCCAAGTATGGCGATTACGGATGAACCCCCCTTAGGGTAGACCTTTGCCCAGCAGTGGGCGTGAAAAGGTTGACATGATGATGATGATGGCAGTTATATTTATACATAATTGTGTTAGATAATTGTACTTATGATAAGTAACAGGATAACGTCTAAATATATGACATATTATCCCTATCTGCCTTTTTCCTCACGGCAAGAGTGTATTAATAATATTGCACATAAATATACGTGTATGTACGGTCGGCATCGATAGTCGATGAACACTTTAGATTTTTAAATCATAATTCTAGAGCAGAAGAAAATACGGACAGGATAGAAAGTCCGCCTTTGTACAGTGTTTTTTTACATTTTGTGCATAAAGTTTTAACAAATAACTAAAATCAAGATAAAATAAATTCTTGACTATACCGAAGATAGAATCTAGAGTTGCCTCTCTACACGCCAAAGACGTGATGGATGCATGACGTGTGGTGTGGGGAGTAAAGCTGAAATACTGTAAAGTATGATTTACATCGTATTTTTTTTGTGTCTTTTTAGAGGATATGATTATGTAATAGTGTTAACCTACTTTTGTTGCAAGTGCATACCATACTATACGGGAAATATCGAGTCAGAAATTTCAACCAATAATTAACTGAAACTGCAGTTAGCATGATATTTATTAGCCTACTTTTCATAATATTTATTAGCGAATTTCCTTGCAAACGCATTATTTTTGTAATAAATGTAGCGTAGTAAGGATCATCATGATGATCATCATCATTTCAGCCGAAAGACGTCCACTGCTGGACATAGGCCTCCCCCAAGAAGGGGGGGGGGGGGGGGGATTTGCCATAATCGCCACGCTTGGCAGGCGGGTTGGCGATCGCAGTATGGTTGTTACAAAGGCACAGAGAACGCTGCTGTCCATTCTCTGGTGAGTCCCTTAGTTGCCTCTTACGACACCCACGGGAAGATATGGGATGGTGCTATTCTTTACGTCCGACACCATACGGACGAGTAAGGATATCGTGAAAATGATTGAATTGGAACTGGAGCTACTGTTCCAGAGATTAGCGCGTACAAGCAAACAAACCCTTCAGTTTGACGACACGGTTGGCGCAGTGGCTGAGCGATTGACTGCTGCGCAACATGTTGCGGGTTCGAATCCTGCTCAGGGTAAACATTTTTGTGATGAGCACTTGTTTTTGCCCTGAGTCTGGTTGTTGTTAATCTATACAGGGAAATTGAAAAAATACCCAAAACCTCTTAATCTGGAATTCGTATCATTACCCTGAATAACATTTGTTCTACGACTTTGACCTTAACTAAATAACGTAGCCAAAAACAATTTATTTGAAGTCTGTAATATGTACGTATACTACGCGCGTGCGCACCCTTAGGATAGCGAATATGATGTAGATAGTAGGTAGGCTAATGTACAGGCACAGCTGATTGCAGGTCTTTTGTCGGCCGTGTCAGAAAAAAATATTATGTACCCTGTCTGTCTGTCTGACACCCATAGTACAGGGCCTGCATAGTTTGGGGTCAAGTGGCCGTATGTGAAAGGTCCCCATATATTTTTATTATTGATTTATTGGCCGTAAACCCAGTGCAAGCTGAAAAACCACACTCACAACATTTTAATGTCTATTAATATGTTGTGAAGTTCGAATCTTGTGTAGAGAACACGAGAACTTATTTACAAAGCTAGTAAAACAAAAGAAAGGTATAAATGACTGTTTTGTTCTTCCATCGTAAAACCCAGGTACACAATGAGAGGTTTCTAAAACTCATCCAATAGGCTGGACACAGGGCTGTCATACTGCCGGCATTTCCCTGATTAGTCCTGATTAAGAGCCCGGGGGTCCTCAAGAAGGGACTTCCAAAAAGTGTGCGGTAAATCCCGATAAATTGAAAGCATACAAAAACAGTAAACTATGTGCTTGTTTTTCTTGTAAAAGAAAGCAGATTTCAACCAAATGTAGAGGACTTTTAGGCAATTTAGGTGGTGCAGCCCTTCTTTTTTGTTATCGGTCTTTGTTACCATAGTGAGTTATGGATATAAATGTGGATGGGTGTAGAGGAAGAGAAGGCCGAAGAAAAAATGGATGGATTGTGTGAAAAATTGTATGAAAGAGAAGGGGTAGTCAATGATATCATGTCGATTGTTTTTGTTACTTTGTTACCCCTCAAAAGGAGCCGGTGTTTGAGGGTAAGACCGAGGACTGCGAGATTCTCACCTAACTAAAACCACCCCGGTGGCCATCATCAGCACATGGAAAGGGTGCCGTTTTCTCTTAACAGACCGCATTAGAACCCTCGCTGGGCAACACCTGTTAGGGCACATCCCAGGGGAAACTTTAAAGGGTTTCCCCTATGCCTCGCTGTGTTCGGTAGCACATGACCACTATAATATACTAACGTCTTCTCTGAGATCACTTATGTAGTTGGACAAGAATGAGAAAGAAGCAACTGCCTTGCTTCCCTCCAGGAAAAGACGCACCGGGTGACTGAGGGAGCTCAATGACCTCCGGTCTCCATGAGTTTCCGGCATGCGGGTGGTCGACTTAGGGGCATTCCACCACCTGACCAGATACAGGCCCGTGTAGGCGGCACGCCGGGTTCTGCACACGCCACACTCGAGGATTCGTCGGCGCATAGACCGCTGAGGTTGACAAGACCCGCCTACGTCATTGGCGTAAAAAAAATAAAAAAATGGGTGGCCAGCCAGAATGCGTGATGGCAGCCTTTACTGTACGTATATAATACTGTCATTACTTATCATATTATTTATCATACAATTGTCACTCACGTCTTCCTCCGATTGTTTTACAAAAGGAACTGTTGGATCATTGTTATTTTTGTACTAGTGTTTTACCTCGAATTCGCTTGGCATTACCGGGGTTTTGAACTATGAGTTCGTTGTCCCTCTACTTTCTCTACGCGCCGCTCAACCAAAAACGCAGTTCCCAGAGCAGTCGTTCGACGCGGGGAGAGGTGAGGAACGGTTTCAGAGGGAGGCGGAACGTATCGCTACTCTACTGTACGGTAGTACTAATATTTATACTGTGCTAATGTGGTGTCACACAAAACAATTTCAAATTATACGTTTAATTCTTCCTTCAGTGTTAGTAATAAATAAAAACAAGGAAATAACTCAGCAAGGTATTAGGCCTGAATGTGCAGAGACGCAATTTAGAAAATATGACTCAGATCTCCAGTGTACATTGGATTTTGCATGCATTCGTTCCGTGAGTCATAATCTTACCAATACATATTGTAAAATCTATTCATTGAACATGGTATAAACAAAGGGACCAACAATGGAGATTTGGCGGTGTCTGTTTAGGTGACAAAAATATAACACTTTAGATAGGTAACTTTTTTTTTTTGGAACGAGTAGTTCGGGAGTAAATGTAATGTAACTTAAGATTTTTGCGTGTAAACTAATATTATAATGATAAAAATAAATTGATTTTTGATAAATACTTAACCGATTTAAAAAATCTTCTATTAATAGGAAGCCACGTTATCCTTAATTGCTATAGGATAAATTAATTTAAAAAAATTAGGGATCCAAAAATAAGAAAACCTAGCTCTATCTGCGCCAGTCGTACATTACACCAATGGTAAATAACTCCATTGGCGTAATGTTTGGAAAAATGACGGTGAGATTCTTCATATCTATATTCACCGATCAGCTTCCACCAACAACATACATACTCATGAAAAATAGCTCATTATCGTGATAAAAATATTAGCCAGTTAAATTAGTAAAAGAGTCGATTCAACAGAGTTCATTCTTACCATAGATAATAGATTTCTATGATTCTTACACACTAGAACCCAACGCTGCGTACGTGGCAGCGTTTTCAGATTAATTTACTCCCACGTAGGTTCAGGCTGTGGAATGAGCTTCCCGCCTTGGTTTTCCAATGCAACTACAGCATGGTGGTCTTTAGAAAAGGATTTTTGCAACGCACGTGTAATGCTTCTGTTGTTGCAAGCGTCCGTTACGATGACCATTTAACAAGGTTGGCCGTATGCCTGTTTGCGACCTTGAATACCCTTGATAACGTTGCATTGAAAATGCCTATTGCGCTTATTATGTCTATAGCACCACCCTTATGTGACTCGACAGACCGACATCGGTCTGCATTCAAGGCGAGGTCGATATCGATTCAAAGACGGACACATGCATTTTGAGTTTAGTCATATAATATGAGTCATGATTCGCTTACTACGTATAGTGAGTAACTTCCTTTTAAATGGGCAGATGACCCCGTGAAGGCTGGCGAAGGTCACAGGCAGCCATTGGATCATAAGCGTCTGGCATGGCAAACTTGGTAAATACAGTTTGGCTTTTGTGAGTTTCTTTATGATTATGGTAATGATTACCGCTGTGTAGATTTTGATTTTCACTATCGACGTATATTGTTTTCTATTTCCAATATATATTTTATTGTTACCTATATCCCTGGTCAACTTCATACAAATCTTACCAAGGTGAGCTCCCCATAAGTGACCTGTAACACAAATAGGTACTTCCAAAACCTACTTCAGACACCAGTCTCTCACAAAGGTGGAAATAATTATGGTTTTATGTCTAAAATAATCTTATGAAAACAACCGACTGAAAAATTAGAAAAAATATGACAAAGGACCACAAACATCACTTCAAATTAAAGGAGAATCAGAGGTTTCTGAATGTCAAACGTACAAGATACCATCTCTCACCATCAATTGAGAGAAGATGACTATTAATTACGTATATTTCATTCAATAAATGCTCAGTGTTACCTTACTTTACGATCCAGCAAACACTAAATGTGTATTTAAAACTATGCTGAATATCCAAAACATTTAAACATTCAACAATTATTTTGAAAAGCGATCCCAATTTAAACATCGAAAAAGACACTTTGAAACCAGAATTGCGCCTAAAATACGGATCAATAATTCCTCAAAACTAATAGATATCTAAACGGAGTATATATAAGTTACATATTCAGTTATATTCTCAATACCAGACCAGCGTGGAATTATATGGCCGTACACATGCATACAAAGTACATAAACGTATGCAGTCAAGTGTGGTATACGATGAAGCGTGAATGATATTACAGTAACCGATATAAAAACTAAGTGTGTTAGTGTTTCGTCTTGTAGGATGTGTTGCCGAAATCTTCAACCATAGATTTAGAACCTTAGATCCTCAGTTATATAGCTCACTCTAATCAAAATAAATAAATATTCCCCGGCTGAATTTCGGTCATAGTGGCCAGACTTATGAGACAGATACACTATCTCCTACATTGGCTAGCATCACAATGGAAGCTAGCCAATGTAGATGTTATAGTGTACAAGTATGTGTCCAAACACTCTTCCCTCACTCTCATTAGTCTCATATTCCAATGGCATGGCAATCTAACACAACCGGGAAAAGATTAGGCGCAGGATCAGTAGCTTTACGTGGTTTCAGTACGGAGAAATGGAAGAACTCAATAACACAGCCATACCTACTCACTGATTAGTCACGATTGCGACTATTCTAACAGGGCAGACAAAAATTAAGTGTACCTAACCAGTAACCACATTCAAAACATAACAATCGACCTACTACACCAAATAAAGCTATTCGATTTGAAACAGGCTTTTGACACGAGCTTTCATTCCTTTATTAGTATGAAACCCGTGTAACCCAGAATAATAATAGTCTGACCTTTGTAATTTTACGTGGGCGCCTAGGGCGAGCAAGGTTAGGTAATAATTTTGCTATGAAAGCATTAAAGTATACAAGAAATTGTGTAAGACTTTTTTTGTAGTTCAGGGTTCCCCAGGGCTCAGTGTTTGGTCCAGTGCATTATTCTTGGATGGAGTTTAAAAAAGGATTCATTTTTATTGTTTCCTATCCATGTCCTTACCTTCTATTAAGCTGAGAAAGGGATTGTTTATAAAATAGAATGGATAGTAAAATACTTCTTCCACACTAATAATATACTATGTGGGATAATGACTCTGTCTATCCGTCTGTTTGGTAACCCAACCCACATCAAAATTTATCCCGTTTACAAAGTAATTTGATATGATTTTAAATATTGAATGCTGATTATTTTAAAGTCATTCCAAGCATAAGTTTGGAACGTGAACTGTTAATACTGAATAGTAATGTAACGTATTTGGCAAATTTAATCATCATCTGCTTAGCCTTTTTCCAACTATATTGGGGTCGGCTTCCAGTCTAACTGGATGCAGCTGAGTACCAGTGTTTTACATGGAGCGACTGCCTATCGCATCTCCACAACCCAGTTACTGAGTAACACGATACCTTTTATTTGGTTAGACTGGTTGTCAGCAACACAAATGACAGCCGGAACCAACGGTTTTACGTGTTTTCCGAGGCACGGAGGGTACTCGGTATTAAATGGTTGGTCACCCATCCACAAACCGACCGCGGTAAGCGTAGCTTAACCTTTGACCGATTAATCTGTACTACTTTTACTTAGGCACGAGCTCTTCATTTGGCAAATTTAATAAGTTTGACGTATTAGTTTTATATTATTTATGATGTTAATTGTATTCGAATGTGCGCGAGTTTTTTGTTCATTCTTCTCCATAGAGACCTACGTACATTTTGGACGAGCCACTAGCTTCAACTTTCTCCTCTCCTGACTGACTCCTACATTAAAGCCAGTGGTTTCAGTGGTTTAATTTTGAAATAAATGCTTCGACTTAATCCTTAAACTTGGATAAATGGTCTCAGAAAAACATTCGAGGCATCGTCACACTTTTTATTAAGTATACAGAAAGTGAAAAATACCTCACAAGGTCACGACGTGTTGACAGTGATAAAGTAATCTTAAATTACTTATGTACTTTTGGAAACTATACGTTCTTTCGTACAAGATATTTTTTGCAAGCGAAAGTGGTTTTATCTGTATTGTAATTCTTTATGGGCTAAAAGACCAGCAAGCACATCGGTAAGCAAGGTCATTGACACAAAAATTTGCATTCAATTTGATATTTACTTAATTATCTATCTATATTAGGTTCGCGTTCCACACTTGACCATAATCGGTCATTCTTTTTTTCTTTGCTGGATTGGAAAATCCTCATTGATGTCCTCCACCCCGGGGAAGGCGAAGGGGTCTATTAGACTCTTGTCTAGTAACCAAAAATTACCCCAGTGCTCCTTCTCACATTTTTGCCCGGAATGCCCAGGAGTGTACCCGCCATCCACCATCCCCACTGGTCCGCACCTACGGGTCTCGTCGGGTCAGAAGGGGGAGTGAGATATTTGACACCCCCGAGACGTCTAAGAGGGCGCGCAATGCTCTTAATTTAACCTCTAATGACATAAACTCTGCCAGGACTTTTATAGCTGTCTTTTCATTGACCATATTAAGGTTGTCAGTCAAAAATCGCCTTAAACGATAAAATTCCTTATGGTTTGTTAAGCACAGGTTAATATATACCTAATTATTTAACTTTAAGAAACATCCAAAAGCCTCCAAAACATCCAAAAGACCTACTTAATATGTTCAAAAGCTAAGGGGATTATTCAATTTTACTAAGTATACTCCATTCATCTATTAGACAAAAATCGTTATAACGTTTTGGTTATTCAATGTTAGCATGTAATAAATTTAGTAATTTCAGGATACAAAGCAATGTAAGTAAACTATTTACATTCAAAATCTCACTAAAATGCAGTTCTTTCAACGATGTAATCTAATAATTATCTAGTCGATTTTTAGCTAATGCTCTAACAAATAGGGTCTGCGCCCGTGTAACGTGGTCCTACATGTAAGCCAAAGAAATAACTGTTTTAATTATAGCGTTATGTAAGGTTCACATTAACAATACAAGAGTAAATACTATTAATACGACAAACACGGCTACTACAGCCTGACATTTGATACTTTCATACGATACCACCACCTACGCGCCGCCGCAGAATCCTTGATGGAGTTACCTTAAATAAGTACTGAACATTGATTTTGGCGAATGAGAGGAAATTTTGCAATGTCTCGAAATTATACTAGCTTATTATTGTAGGTCAAAGGCCTCAATAATACTCGTGCCGACTCATGCAGGCACGAGTATTGACCACCATCATCTGCCTAGCCTTTTCCCAACTAGTTGGGGTCGGCTTTCCAGTCAACCGGAAGCAGCTGAAGACCAGTGTTTTACATGGAGCGACTGCTTATCGGACCTCCACAACCCAGTTACTGGGTTACACGATACTCCTTGACAAGACAGGTTGTCAGACTTTCTGGTTTCGTACTACCCTTATCGACTGCCAAAGATCTACAAATGACAGCCGCGACTAACGGCTTTACGTGCTTTCCGAGGCACGGAGGGAATTTGGTATGAAATGGATGGTCTCCCATCCACAGACTGACCGCGGCAAGCTTAGCTTAACCTTTGACAAATCGATCTGTACAGCTTTTACTTAACCAAGAGCATTGATCACCATACTAAGAATTGGCGACTTCAAAATTTATAAATTCAGGTTTCCTCACAATGTTATCCGTCACTGATGTCAATGATGTCCAAGATAAGAGACTATAGTACATCTGAATAAGTTAGGTCGTTACCTATACATTTATAAGTTATTTCTTCGTTCGTTTCAGGCACGGTATTTAATACTTTATCCTCAATGTCTTTCATACCAAAAAAACAGCGAAAAAGGTGGCCCATTATATAAATTTAAAAACTAGCATTAATTTTCGCCCGGTACACAACACAATCTACTTAACCTAATGCACAAGCGACGGGTGCCTTAAAGACTGGGCCATGACGCACGAAATGTCTCGTGGTAGAAAAAAATAGTTTAAAAAAATACCATTTCACTTGGAAGTCTTGGCAAGGATTCAAGTACTATTTGTATTTGCATGGCCTCAAAACCTCGATTAGGTGCTTGATGAATGTAGAGAATTTGGTCTTCAACCGACTTTCCAAATCGTGGCCAACAAAGGTTTGGTAAAATTCTATTACCACACTAGTCCTCTCGACTTGGTGCACATATACTGCAAGGTTTTCCGAGTAATTCATCTGCGCCTTTTCCTAACTATGTTGGGGTCGGCTTCCAGTCTATCCGGATGTAGCTGAATACCATGGAGCGACTGCCTATCAGACTTCCACAACCCGGTTACGGAGTAACACGATACCCCTTGATAAGACAGGTTGTCCAAGGTATTCCAAGTAGAAATGGAATATTTTGGAGGAGGAGTGTATTCAGAGGATCTAACATTACCTACATACACTTCTATAACTACTAATATAATAAAGAGATTTAAGTGTTAGATTTTTCTTTATCTTTGGAAGTATGTACTATCCATGACGGTACTACCGACATCCCTCAAATAGCAGCCAAACTTAAGTGTGACTGGACCGGAAACATCCGCCGCTTGTCGAACGGATCAAGGGCTGAAACAACCATAATGAGGATCCCGGAAAATATCCAACGACATCGCGGCAGGCCTTAGGCAGGGTGGTGGGATGAGCTTAAAGAAGGGGTTGGTCCACAAATGTCCACAATAGGTCAAGAGAGGGTTGGAAAGGAGAAAGAGGCCTTTGCCCTGCAGTGGGAGAATACGGGTTGAAAATATATAATATCAATCTGTGGTAGGCAGTTAAACGTCAGCTAAGAACAGATGTGAAAGTCACGCGCAAAACCAAGTGTACAATTAAAGAAAAAATGCTTTTATATACGTAAGGCTCAAATAAAGAACAAATACACCTAATAATCGTAGTTTCTGTACAAATAAAATGGTACGCTTATAAATTACGGAACGATAAGCAAATGAACGTTATGTGATGACTAACTGTACCGGATTTCCAAGGACTTGCATGTTTCATTTTTTCGTCTTTTAGACAAGAAAAACCTTTGCTTCATCCACTTCGAAGTTGATGACATTAGTTATGTCATATATCCTAGAGAATACGTCTTTAGTTAAAAACTAAAAAAAATACACCTAAAAAAATCAAAGAAAGAGGGGGAGCTCTAGCTCACTGGGCATCAAAAAACTCAACGGGACATGTGCCCAACAAGCTGGCAGCATTGCCACGTTGTATGGCAATGCTGATTCTTTGGTTGAAGAATAGGCCAGTCCTCGGGTCACATCACGAGTCGACCAGCCGCTTGGCGATGTCCCGAAAAACAAGATGAGCACTCAGGCCCCTTGGCCCTAGTCTTTCCACCCCAAACGGCTCAAACAAATAGCTTCCAAGAATTTTTTTATATTTGCGCCATTTGACATTTTCGACACCTGTAGCAGCCGTCCCACAACCCACAACACGTCGTATTTGGAAGATGGGGCAAGGGTGTCGACACATGTTGCATCCCACACAAAAGGCCTACCCAACTTCCAGGGCATAAATTAATGAATGATATTATTATATGAATTATATCAATTTAGATAAGTCTAAATCTTCTCACGATTACTCAACAGTGACACCACTTTATCTGTATTTGTTCCTGTTAATTATTAAAAAATGCAAAAAATATTTTACCATTAAAACTTAAGCATTTTTTCACATCTACAAACACTAACGTGATGCATTGAATAAGAATTTCTTGTTTCTTATCAATGTTTCGGTCAAAGTCCTTGTAAGTGTCAACTGCATTAAGTAGCTAGTTAGTTTATTTTGTTTTACAATACTCTGCTTATCTTGAACTAACAACGCTTAAACGTATTAAATTAGGAAATTATAATATTTTTATTTTTTCTTGAGAAAATTGGTTGGCAACCGCTTTGATTTTATGGTACAGACGCCAGCACATCAAGCCATACTTAACTGTCAAATTTTCCCAACTAAATATGAACCTTATCGTTTTGTTATAAAGTTGAAAGTCTATCAAAGAAATTTGACAGATTGTTGTAGCTTGGTGTGCTGGCGTCTGTACATGTCCGTCACACTGTTCTGAAACCACTGGAACTCCTGAAACCCAGAATCAACAGTGGCGACCACTAGAAAAGCGTCGAGACACTGAAGCTCGACGAGTCCCGGAGAAACATTATAACTGTCTTGGATCCCGCAACGAAATTAACCAGAAAAGAACAGCGGAGGAGTAAGAAAAACATATTTTCCACTTCCCTCCAAATCAAGCAGGAGACAGAACAGAACTAGGCCAATAGGACCAAAGGGACGTTTACAACTGGTGGACGCCCAGTTGTCAAGCACCACGGATTACAATTAAGGCGACGATATACGCCGGCGACCTTGAGTGACCAGAGAATCGTATGCGCTGCGTCCAAAACTCTCAAAGTTTAGTCGAAAAAATTAAATAAAAGATAGTATTATTTAACTTAAAAAAGGCGTACCTATACTAAAGGATAGATAATAAAATTGTCTGTAAGATAGTGAAAGTTTCGTTTAAATATTCCTGGTAGATTTTGTGTGATTATCAATGTTTTGTCCGCGTCAGACACAACTTCACGATTTAATTAAACTATTTAATATGTACTTAATCAAAAATATTCACATACTAAATGGTTAAGAGAATGTTCTAGTTTAACATATTTTTTACAAATCAATAACACTACACATTTTGACGTGATTGACAGTTTAAAATCTGCAAAAGTCGCTTGTTAGCGCCTTAATCAGAAAAGAACAACGGAGGAGTAAGAAAAACATATTTTCCACTTCCCTCCAAATCAAGCAGGAGACAGAACAGAACTAGTCCAATAGGACCAAAAGGACGTTTACCACTGGAGGAGGCCCAGTGGCCAAGCACAACGGATTACAATTAACATTTGCACTGTTTTGATTGGAAGAGGTTAGAATACCAACTATCGTAGAGACCATCAACTGCCTAGCCTTTTCATTAGCCGCTTCGGCTTCCAGTCTAACTGGAGGCAGCTGAATGTTTTACGACTGCCTATCTGACCTCCACAACCCATTAACTGGGTAACACGATACGCCTTGGTAAGACTTGTCAGACCTTCTGGCTCCTTCAACGACTAACAAAGATCTATGAATGAATGCCGGAACCAACGGCTTATGTGCTTTTCGATACCAAGAATCCAAACAGTCAAAAATGTGGTAAAAATTAGAGGCATTTTTGACAGATCGGGGATGAGATTGGAAAGTTGGGTCCCTGACATCTTTTTAAGCATACACGTTCTGTCTCCTCCAGTCAAAAGTAATATTTTACAATTTAGTTAAATTACCAAAAAACTCCCATTCAAGCAACGCAGAAATGTCGCCAGATTTCTAAACATGAAAAGGATAACTGAAAATCGATTCCCTACGCAAGATATTTATAACTCAAAAACCAACAGGAGACGCCTTGTGACCTAGACAGATAGTGACCTTATTATAGACGTCCTACGAAAGGTTACGTGCGCGTACAAAGCGGCGCACGTGCTAAAAGATGCATTAACGTGGAAAAACAAAGGAGTATGTAACGATCAATACGGATAACTGGCGTTATGTTGGTACTACTTATCTCTTGGGGTTACATCGTGCGTGATGTTCCATGTTTAAAAATTTATGAAATAATAAATATTAATACCAGCCTGTAACTGCCCGACCACAGAGCAAAGGCCTCTTTTCAAATAGAGACGGCACGAGTATTGATTACCACGCTAGCTCAAAGCGGTTTTGAGCTAGCTATTGGTGATTTCAAACTTTATAAAGTCCAAGTTTCCTTACATTGTTTTCCTTCACCTTGTCACAGATCATATATTACTAACGTAACCTTGTCAGTCATGTCCAAGTAAGCACATGCACTGCCAGACTGTGGAATTCCCTGCCCGCCTCTCTGTTCCCTGATAAGTATAATCTGGGTATCTTTAAGGCACGAGTGAACCGGTTCATCTTAGGCAAGCGTGTTCCAACTTAGGCCGCATTATCACTTACGATCAGGTGAATTGCGGTCAAACGCAAGCCTATTTAATAGTAAAAAAAAAAAACATTAATTGAAAAAGTCACATTGGTACATGACATAAAAAGTTAACGAAATGCTGGAAACATTAAATTATTCGTCCATGTTTAAGTAACTAGATTCTGCCCGCGATTTGATTCGCGTAGGAGTCAAGTATAGGCACATGTAGCCCATGGTACTCGCTGATAATGTAGCTTAATATAGGCGAAAGAATTTTTAAAATCGGTTAAGTATTTTTTGAGTTTACTCATGACAAACAAAAAACAAATCTGGGTATCTTCAAGGCACGAGTGAACCGGTTCATCCTAGGCGTGCTCCACCTTAGGCCGCAACATTACTTAAGATGACATCTGGTACTAATCAACTCCAAACCAATTTGATTGGTACCAGATGTCCCGTGACGCAAATATGTCAACTGCATGCAATTTCAAATCCGTTGGCGTTAACACTAACAGAATAGGGATTTTGTCTACAGGCACAGGTGAGTTAAGACCAAACGCAAGCCTATAAGATTATCAAAAATTTTCTTTCTTTTTTTTTTCTTTTTTTTTTCGTTTCGATAAGATGTAAGTTGGTCATCACTGACATCGGTGAAGGAAACCATTGAGGGAAACCTGGACTTATAATTAATAGACAGCTTCACCTAAATTTGACCGTCAGATCGGTGACCGCAGGAGAACTCTTCATATATATCTTCCAAAATTCCAGTTGATTCCAGTGGTAATAAAACGGACATTCTCGAGAAGTTATTCATGGCATAAATCCTTTTTATTTCTTAAATCGCACTACTTTAAATTCCTGAGCAGCCGCATCATACTCTTAGAACATATGGTGGCGTATCTGAGACAGGCTGGGACATAACAAAATAAAAAAAAGCCTATAAACGATGTCATACGCATATTTTTACCATGACGTCATCAGCTATTTCTGGCTGTGTGTGATGCATTTATTATTTTTGATTTATATAGCTTTATACAATACTGCCAGGATACATTAATATAGGCTCCACTGAATGCGTCACAACTGCTCAGTGCCCGACGTTCACTTCCCAGATACATTCGCCCGAATAATCGTTTGACCGATAAACCTTCGCCCGAATGATAGTTTGACACAAGAACGTTTACCCGAATCATCGTTTAACCATTAAACTTTGCCCGATTGATCGTTTAAAAAAAAACGGTCGCCCGAAGAATGTTTGCCCTAATGAACGGTTGCCCGATGCCGAGTTACTCTTATTTTCGTGTAGATTTAATAAAATAGCTCCGGTTTAATATAAAGAAAATTTCTGTACGTATTTTATTCTGTAAAAATCACCCTCGCCGAGCTTAGGTGAAGTAAGTTTGAAGTGAACTGTCACCTCACCTGCAGTGCTATACTGTAAATATGTCCCTAGGTGAGGGTAGATGACACCATTAACTAATCATTCCAAAACAGAACTCCTACGAATATTTTGAGTTGATTAATCTTTTTTCCGTACAAAGTGTATGGGATTTTTTTTTGGCGATTTCTGTCATTTCTAGTACTCATACCTTGAATGGTCCCATAATCTTTTGATCCCTACATGAAATAGGAACGAGAGGAAATATTTTTTTGCGTTTTTTTTTTTGGAACCTTTGCCTGTAACTAAGATACCTGCCCTTACTGCCCCGTTTCAAAAATCCATCCTGTATAGATTATATGAGAGACATAGCAGACTCCTTGCCGTAGTAAAAACGTCACCGAATCGTTAACTGTGTTACAGATACAATGAATGGCTGTTTCTATCACCATCAATTGGAAAAACCATATTTTTTTTTACTTTCAGGGTCTTGAAAAGTACTCTATTTCTTTTTTTATCTACACCGGAAAATTATGAGGATATCCTTATGTATAACGAATACGTGTAGCAGTGCCATAGTGTTACAAAAGCATAGAAATTCCACATTCAGGTAGTTATTTATCCTCGTTTTATCAATATTGTTTTTATACTAGTTTATGACTGCGAGTCCGTCCGTCCGTGTGCCTATAGCACAGCACTAAGGAATAACGTAAGGTAGTAACGTAACATCCTATTAATTAGCGAAAAAAAATACAGAATCGGATGACTAGTTCCACAAAAAAAAAACAACTCTTCAGCTTCTTAACATCACATCAGTAGGTATAGTAGATAGTATTAGAAGTATAGATTATACTACATTATTCTGTAATAATCTTAAACAACGATGAATCTTTAATGAATTGGGGAGATTTATTAGAATAGGGTCACAGTGGATGCAAGCGACAGGTTGCCGCTTGTTGTGGCGTTCTATGGGGGGAGGCTTTTGTTCAACAGAAAACGTTTTCCGGTTGATGATGTTGATGATGAGGTAAAGTAAACTACTCATGTCACACTAATAAATTATAGGTACATGCGAAAGTAACTATGTCTGTTTGACACCTCATCACAGCAAAATCACTATCGTAATAAAATTTTACAAATCTGAATAAGGAGGCTAGTTTATAATCCGTGATTTCGTTTGCGTCCGCGATGACCGAAGGGTAGAAGACGCGGGCAAAAAGCAAGCTTATTCTGAAGCAGTTAAAAAAATAATGTGTCCAATGGCAGACAGGGAGTAAGCATCTATCTAATTAGTAGTATTTTGTCCATATTCTTATCAAAATTTAAATGTCTGTACCATAAATAACCCATTTAGAAGTCTCTAAGATGATGCTGGCTTAAAATAAATGATCAAAATCATTAAGCTCTTCGATCGATGATAATAAATAAAAATGAAACCAATAAGATTCCAGTTTGGTGACGACACCTGATTTCTCATTGGTTGGGCGGACCAGATGCATTTTAAAGGAGGTTTACATACTTTTTGGCGATCCACGTTTCTTTGCCTCCATGTTTGAGTAATTGGTAGATGGATGAGAGTAGCCGGGGTACGATAATTGAGGAGCTGTGACTGGTAATTGTAGAGCCTAAATCCAGTAATGATCTCGTAATTAATAAAAACGTTAAATGTAATCGCCATCAAAGTCAAAAAGTCTAGAATAACTTTGAGACAGATTATAATGCGTAAATTGCTAAAAGTTACATGCCCCCTTTTTTTTCCAACAAATAGGTAGACTATTATTATTTCGTTGGGCGATTTATTATCGGATTGGAAGGAACAATAAATAAAATATGGTCGGATATGAATCGATATGAATGTTTAAAAATATCGACTTTCCTTAATGTTAATTGTGTCTTGTGTAAAATAAAACCATCAAAGCATGCTGTGTATTTATGAAAAGCATCGATGTTGAATTATTGTACCTACTTCTTTAAAATGTATCTACCATCTTAATTATATTCTAACACTCATCATGGTGTAATTTTATTTTCATTTGAAACTTAATCAAATAGACATTTGTGAATTTATTGTGTTCAGGAAATTCAGTTTAAAACAGTTAGGTATACCATATTTTTTATTTCAAAATCTACCCTCATTACAATAAACGTAGCTATTTTAGTATTTTTTTAAATTACCTGTGTTTTTTACGTTATTGGCTAATAATTTCAGCTATAATTTTCCTCGACGCCTTTTTATTTCGGAGCAAATAAAATATTATTCATAGATATTTATTTAAGAATCGTGTCGCATCTTTCATAATGTGCATTGTTCAACATTTTAAGTTTAACAAGGCGCATTAACTGATATAACCCGATTCGCTATGCAGTAAAAATAAAGTTTATAAAACAAAAGCGTCCAAGTAAAACCTGTTTGCAAAAATCTCACGATTTCGCGCGGCCGGTGCGCCGTCTGAGTTTTTTTATTTCTTTTTTTACACACATATATTGTTAGATAATGTGCTGGGAAACACAAAAGATGCTGAAATTATAATAATTATTTTGACACTCACCTGTAATTTAAACTGGCACGAAACTAATCCGTATTTTAATTCAATAATTCGCTAAAAATGCAATTCACTTGCGTACACTCGTGACCCTAGCGGACATTAACACTGACGGAGGTGCCAACGTGACAGATGACGGCAGACGTTTTTGTTACTAAGTTGGTGGCACGGCGGCGGGCGCGGTGGCGAGGCGAACTATGAACAGTCGTGTTGTTTGCAAACGTGAAGGTCATTTTTCCCGTTTTGCTTTTGAAATATGTTCCATGTATTTTCTTTTATAAATGAGCCTACTTAAAATTTGGGAGTATTTATCATTAACTTTATTGAGATAGGCAATTTTAGTAAATATTGGTTTCTGTAATAATTTATAAAATTGAACGTAAAGTTACTCCAGGTTCATTGAACTATTGAACTAAACTTTTCTGAACGCAGCCATTCAATTACGAAGTTCCAAACCAAAACGTCAGCAAATACGATATCTTTTACATTCGATTCCTCAAGCGAACTTATGCCGGGTACTCACATATGCATATTATTAAATCGAATTGAAAAACATGGGACAACTATTTTCTCCAAATGATAATGAGGTTACAGGGTGAATCTTTAGATTAGTTTTTATTTATAAACACAAAGTAGGAGTTATTTATATTTGCAAATAAATGCATTGCCATCCAATGTGGCAATGCAGCCAGTCTCTTGGGCACATTCCCAGATGAAGGCGATGTGGAGGATTTTTTGATGCCTTATTATAATATTAGTTTTTTTTGTGTAATAGTTATAGGTTTTTCTTTTCTATTGTACGTACGTGTAAATATCCATACTAATATTAGTAGTAGCAGTAGTATGACGGGCTGGTGTCCGCAACTCCACGACTCAGCGCGTATTTTGCGTATATTATAAATGCGAAAGTAACTCTGCCTGTTACGCTTTCACGATGAGACGGCTGAACCAATTTTGATGAAATTTGGCATGAAGATAGATTAAACCCCGTGGAAGGACATAGCCGACATAGGCTACTTTCAGCATTTTTTCAGAGACTTCGTCTGCATCCACTATAACCGACATTCACGCGGACGAAGTCGCGGGCAAAAGCTAGTAGGTAATAAAGCATGAGTTCGTAGCTGCGCCTTCGGCGCCACGAAGGCACGTTTTTGCTTTTTTAACGTGGCAGTCATACATAAGGTTAAGAGATTACACTCATATCCGGTAAAAACAAGATTTTTGAAGAGCTGTTATGTCCATTATATTTTAGGTAATGTAATCACTGAAAAATGCACAAATGTGTAACTCCACAAGTGTAGGAAAGTAATAATAATTAATTTTCAAATAATCATTATCATCATTGTTAGTTGTGTTTGTGTTCAAATGGTGCAGATGTGAGAAACTGGCATTTAAATAATAATGCTTCAAATATTCCAGGCTTGTAAGCAATGGAACGCAACTTAACAATTTTGTTTTGATTTTTGAACCTTAGCGGTTTCAAACCGCCATTTTTCCAGTTGAAGGAAGCTCGATCGAAGATATTTCAAAAATTCAAATGAATGCGTGATAAATCTAATAATACGTTAAATTAGATTGTTTTTTGTGTAGCTTTATTGTACTGCTGTAAAGGTGAAGTGTATTACATTAATTTAACGATTACGAAACGATAGCCTTTTTAAAACGGACAATCTGTGCTATTGCAGTGATATTTTTAGTTATAACGTTGCAAACTCTTGATTTTGAATATTGTTATTCAAATTTCACTGAACTACAATTATTATTAATTGCTAACAGTTTGTTTCTGCTGTAAACATGGATTCCGTTACTGATCGCTTGAATAAACTGAGGGAAGAAAGAATTGCTAGAGAAAAAGCGCGTATTGAAAAGGTAAGTCCTGCTCGTCCTGCCATTAAAATCTGTAAGTAAATAACTACTTAATTATTTTCACATTTCCGAAGTTATCGTCGCGGGCTTGACAGTACTAATCAATCAGAATTGTATGTACGAAATGCTAACGTAGCGGTTCATTGTTTTTGTTATGATCATGAATCAAGTATGTATTATTTTGGTTAGTGGGTCGTCTGGAAGTTTTTCAAACTTAACTTACTAAAAGTAGGTCAAATGATTCTTTATCTCCAACAGTTCTGTCTTGGTATTTTTGACCTAAATATAATAAGTGTATGCTCCAATATCCTTACCTGCATTTGGAAACACTACTAATATAATTTTAAACTCATTAATATTTACAGTTAAGAGAATTAAATCTCAAAAAGTACAACCGGGACGAGCCAACCAAAAAATCGACATCAAACTTATCGATAATCAACAAACCTGTCAAATCTGAGGTGAATTTGAAAAGTAACTCTACAGGGGCTTTAAAGAACAATTTCCATGTCAACGGAACTACGAAGAGACCAGTAACGGTACCGGCATTCAAAACTGTAAATAATGAATTGACAAAACCTAAAACTGGTGCTAATCTAATTAAGAAAGATGGGAAAAGTCTTAATTCCAATATTCCTAAAGCTTCTTCATCTAACATTACCAAGAAACTCGGGACTAAGCCTGCAAATGCTACTAATGTTGACAGAAAACTATATGCCACAACTACTGACAAAAAAGTTCAAAATAATGATAAAAAGGTTACACATGTCAGTCACTTACCGAAATCAGAGAAAAAAGTTAGCAGCACTGCTATAAATGTTGATAAGAAACAAAATTTTCCTATCAGAAAGACTGAGAGTGTATCAACCAATTTGAAGCTGAGACAAAGCTTTGCGGTAACCAACAGTAAGCCAAAACCTAAAATGACCAGAAAATCTATGATTCCGCAAAGTGCCTCAAAGTCCACCTCTCAGTGCTCTGTTTTCGAACGTCTGTACAAACCGAAAACAGTACCAAATACTCATGTTAATGATGTCGAGAAACTTCACAATGATCCGAACTATTTGAAGAAAGTAATTCGCAACTCAGGAATTATTTTAAACAAGCGACACACTGTATTTGAACACAATAAGCCAAAGATAGTAATGCCTGTCCGTCGTTCTATATCTGCAGTACACTTTAAACGAATTGGAAAGCAGGAACTTGGTAATTGCATCCACAAATGGTCTTCCATCGGTGATAAACTGAACAACGTACATCTTAAGCATGTTAATGAAGATGAAAATATCAAAGCAGACAAAGTAGTCTCCGCTGTGAAGAGTGAGAGAAAGAAGGTGACATTCATGACTCCAATGGGTAACTTTAATACACCAAGACCAGAAGAACTGCAAGCAAGACTGAAGTCCTGGCTTCAAAAGCGTGGCAAATCCTTGGACTCTTACCACCATCTGCAATGCTTCGGTATCCACCATTTACCACATAGTATTAAATTCGATCACAAAGTCTTTGACGAGGAAAACAAAGAGAATATTGCTGTAGAATCGGACAGTGATGATGATTCTTATGCAGAGAATATGAACGAGGAAGTTGAGGGGACTACGGAAAAATGGAGGACTGCAAGTTGTGTCAGCGACAGTGTGGATTTGAACGAGTCACAAGACATTGACACGACAATGACCTCCAGCGATGTTGTTAATAATATTGATGATGTTGTTGTTGGTGCTTTGAATGATCTTACAGAGTTGCTGCGAGAGGTAAAGATTTTTTTATTTTTTTTATTGTCCCACTGCACTGACACTGGTATTTTGTGTTTTTACAATTTGCATCCACTAGCACAATTTTTTCTTTACCAAGCACCGCACAGCAATGGACTAATACAGCTATGTCATAGCAAATACATCATAATGTAATGAATTTATAGTTGAAATTTCAAAGATACTGGTTGTAGCTACATAAACAAATTAATGGTAATGTCTACGTAGGGCAAAACACATAATGATATATGATATTGTGTACATGTTTTTGTCAAATGTCTTGGATTCATTTTGATTTTGGGACTGTTTTGCCTGCGTCTTCGTCCGCATGTGCTTCGGTTGTGTTTAATTTTTTTTTGCACAGAACACTAGTTCTTTTCCTAAAATAAAAGAAGCCTATGTTACATCAGCCATCTGCCAATCAAAGTCCCATAAAAATTAGACCAGCCGTTTTGGAGATAAGCCATAACAAACAGGCAGACAAAAACTAAAAAAAAAAACAATGTAAATCATTCATAGCTGTTATTTAAACAGACACTTCAATTTTATTTATTTGTATAGATACATTAGTAGGTCCAGCCCAGCTGTGGAAGAGTCACAGGCTAGCTACAACTATGTTTTACTGCGACTTCGTTCGCGCTGAAACAACGTCAAGCCCGTTCTTAACTGAAAAGAATCTCCCAACTGTTTCCAGGGTTTCGATTGGGAGCAATGCGCTCGCTGGTTGCGCGCCATCCGCGAGAGGTTCCCGTCCGCGCCGCACTCGGCCGCCTACTGGGAGTGTCGCGCCGCCCTCGAGGAGAGGCGCGGAGACTTGCCGGCTTCTGTGCAATGCTGGGAAGAGGCCATCGCTAAGGGTACAGAGGTTAGTATTGACAAATCCGAGCCTAGTCTAGTCTTGCTATAAGGGGCCGCGTTGTGGAGTTGCGGACACCAACGCGGCGCGTTGGTGTCCGCAACTCCACGACCCAGCGCATATTTTACGTATGGGTGGGAAGTAAAGTGGGGGTAGATCATTCGATCCACCCCAGCATTACAAGCAGGGCCGGATTATCCTAAATGCAAATTAGAAAACTGCCTAGGGGCCCTTCGTAAGCCAGGAGCCCCATGTAACGAGAAAAAAAATATTGAAAATGTTTAAAAGAAAATCGAAATGTAATGCAGTAAAAAAATATATAGTGGTAGAAAGAACTTAGAATAGGGTAAAGGGACCCTGAGAATTGATTTGCCTAGGGGTCCCGACATTATTAATCCGGCCCTGTCCATAAAAAAAGGTCAGCAGGGCCTTAATGTTACTTAGCAATCTCTTGGAGGGTCCCTGAGTTACTGGAGTACTTTGCCCTGTATGTCAGGGCAGTTGAGAAGCTTGTGGGCTACTGTCTCGTCTTCCTCTATGCAGGTTCTGCATAGTAGGCTGCATATAACTCCTATGACAAAGAGATGTTTATTAAAAGACCCATGGTCGATAACGGCGGCTGTGTCTGTACGCAGCTGTTGTTTGGTCAGTCGGAGGGCCAGCTTCATGAAGTTGCCGTCAATGGCAAAAAGCGTCTCCTTGACCAGCTTGCACGCGTGATCCTTGGTGCGTTATCTTACCGTGAAGAGTAAGTGTCCGAAGGTGAGTGGCTCTATAGGATCTGAAACCACCACGCCTAAACTCGAGAAATGTTAAGTCATAGTCAATGCATTTATACCATTTACAGCCACTTTTGAATTGTTAAGGAGACAATCAGTTGGTAAGTTGAAGCTAGCTGCTCGTTCCAAAACGTATCTGGTCGTTGGAGCGGTGGAGAGGGGATAGACAGAGGTGGAACACCGCCGTGGTTTTAGCCGGTAAGAGTCGTGCCCCTCCATCATCCTCCACGATGGAGGAAGTCCATGAGGATTTCCACCACCCAATAAAAAAAAGGTCAATAGAGAACTAGCAAAACACTCTTCGAACACTGTGTTCTAATATGGTTTCGGTTTAAAGACATTTATTTCTCAAAGAACAAATTACAGTTCACATATAGGGAAAAATTACCTAAATTAACAATAGGTTTTAGTTTACAGCTAGCGGCACGTAAGTCTAGCGGTGAACGAAACGTGGAGGGGATAGCTGCGCATAGGTACTGTCGCGCACGCAATAGGGTATTTTACTCTATACGAGAAAAAATCTATAAATATGTTATTGAGACAGTTTAGGCATAAAGCAGTCGGAAAATGCAAGTTTTAGTTCATAAAATAACAAAATAGATTTTTAAATTCAATTCAAAGTTTTCAGTATTTTTAATCTGTTATAAAACACCATGAAATAGTAGCGGCCATGTTATTACGCCGTACGGCTGTGTAAACAAAAAATTGGCAATTGTCAGTCAACCGATTGGCGTATATAGGCTTTGTACTTTCATTATTTTCGTAACCAACGCAATTTTTCAATTATTACACCTATTACAAAATATGCTTTTAATTTTTTTTAAATTATATAAAATTATTATATTTAATAGGAGCGCATTTGATACTAAACGAACTGACGTCATTTTCGCTGAGCAATATGGCGTCCAGTAAGAGGCGTTTTCGTCAAACTACGCGCGAAATTTGAAAATTTAAAATTTAAATGCATTTTTATGGCACTTATCGATTGAATAAAAATTTTGTATTTTTTTTTGGTGGCATATTAGCACTACAGAATTTCATTGAGACACTTTTCAAAAATGGGTGTAATACCCTATTGTTATCTTTACTAATTGATTACAATAATCCTTTCTAATAAAGAACGTGTTTTGTTTGTTCTTCTTTTATATCTAAGCTAGTTCTTTTAAACTAGTCTCATCACTAATATGGGGAGGTAGAAATACAAGAAAACACCATATTAATAGCTACTCGATACAAATACTACGTGCCTAAACTGTTTAGGGACATTATGGTTAAAACTAACCTTATTTAATATTTTTTCCGGTTAAATTAAAATGTACGAAGAAAGGCGCTCATAATTTATCGAGTTAACGTTTTCGAGCAAGTAATATTCGATTTATCGTCATTCGATTTCAAGTAGGTAACCCCAGAAAACAACAAGGGTAATAACAATACAATTTAGAACGCGACTATACACCAGAAGTGAGCGGTGTGTCGTATCGGTGCGCGGGACAGAGTACGACTGGAGAGCCAATAAGCGCTTACGCACGCCCGCGCGCGTCCCCTTCACTCCCCCGAGATACCTTATTTTCGACTTCTGCGCATAAACGGTCAGCGCTAGACTTACGTGCCGCTACCTGTACATTACGACGTTCAAGTATCCAAGAAAAGAAAGAAGAAAAGAAAGAAAGAAAAATTGTTTATTTGTAACCTCGTACAGGTAAACACAGCATAAAAAAGGGTTATATAAAACAATAAAACATTAAAAAAAAAAGAAACCAAACACCATAGTTCCATCCATACTTTATTTACTTTATTTTACTTTATTTACTACTAGCTGACCCGACAGACGTTGTCCTGTCGCTATCTACCTACTTACCTGCCTATTTACCTACCCTACACCTACCCTAAACGAAAAAAAAAAAAAAAAAGTATCCTATGTCCGTCTCCTGGTTTTAAGCTACCTCCCCACCAATTTTCATCCAAATCGGTTCAGCCGTTCTCGAGTTATAAGTGTTGTAACAAACACAACTTTCTTTTATATATATATAGATATAAAAATAAGTCGGGTTTTCCTTCCTGACGATATAACTCCAGAACGCATGAACCGATTTCCACGGTTTTGCATTCGTTGGAAAGGTCTCGGGCTCCGTGAGGTTTAGGATAGGTGTAGGTAAATAGGCAGGTAAGTAGGTAGATCGGGACAGGACAACGTCTGTCGGGTCAGCTAGTCTATAATATAAAAATGAATCGCAAAATGTGTTGGTAAGCGCATAACTCAACAACGCCTGGACCAATTTGGCCAATTCTTTTTTTAAAATGTTCGTTGAAGTTCAAAGATGGTTTTTACGGCGAGAAAAATTCGAATAATTGCCGGAAAAACCCTAAAAACAGCCCTTTTCTTTTTCCCATACAAACGTTTTCTTACTAAAACGAGCTTTATTGCTATTGTATAAAGTTCATAATTACAAGCAGTCACTGTTGTTTAAACAATGTAGGTATGTTCCTAACGTCAAAGAGTCAATTTTGCACTTAGGTAGTGGTAGGTGTAGGGTAGGTGTAGGGTAGGTGTAGGGTAGGTGTAGGGTAGGTGTAGGGTAGGTGTAGGGTAGGTGTAGGGTAGGTGTAGGGTAGGTGTAGGGTAGGTGTAGGGTAGGTGTAGGGTAGGTGTAGGGTAGGTGTAGGGTAGGTGTAGGGTAGGTGTAGGGTAAATGTAGGGTAGGTGTAGGGTAGGTGTAGGGTAGGTGTAGGATAGGTGTAGGGTAAATGTAGGGTAGGTGTAGGGTAGGTGTAAGGTAGGTGTAGTAAATAGGCAGGTAAGTAGGTAGATCGGGACAGGACAACGCCTGTCGGGTCAGCTAGTAATATTATAAATGCGAAAGTAACTCTTGTCTGTTACGCTTTCACGTTGAGACGGTTGAACCGATTTAGATGAAATTTGGTATGAAGACAGCTTTAACCCTGGGAAAGGACATAGGCCTCTACTTTTTAATCCGCGACTTCATCTGCATCTGCGATACTCGACATTCACGCGGACGAAGTCGCGATCATAAGCTAGTTTATAATATAATGCAACTACGTGCTTAAGTCTTTAAAATACAAAATAGTTCAAGGTAAACTTATGTGTCTAATATATAATTCCTTAGGCCTTTTTTAAGTGTTGGTATATTGTACACTCCCTGACTTTTTTAGGTAATTTATTGTACAGCTGAACACCCTCATACTGTTTAGTTTTCATACCATACAAGGTTTGCCACAAGCTCCTCGCATTCATTGTAATATCCATCTCATTTCAGCATTCAGTAGTAGAAGCCAACCTGGACCAACTGCTGGATAAATTCATGCAGCTAAAGATAAGTCCGACCAGCGGTAAGCAACGCCAAGCGGACCCGAAGCTCGTTGACGTTAAGAATGTGTTCAAAAGCACTATTATCAGATTTGCAGTCCAGCAAGCTAAATTGTAAGTAAATTCTTGTTTATTTTACTGGCAATGTGGCAAGGTTATTTGGTACTATAGTCTACGCGCCAGTGCTAGTCACCGCCAGAGGTATGTGAGCGGTGAGACGAGGAAGGTAGACAAACTACCTAACACAGTCTGTCGTCGACCGTCGCATCTTCTCTTTTTTTTTTAATAGGCTTGCGTTTGACCGGAATTCACCTGAGCTTAAGTAATGATACGGCCTAAGGTGGAACACGCTTGCCTAGGATGAACTAGTTCACTCGTGCCTTGAAGACACCTAGATTATACTTATCAGGGAACAGAGAGGCGGGCAGTGAATTCCACAGTGTGGCAGTTCGCACAATAAATATGGAATCAAAGACCTTATCTTTTGACGACACGGTTGGCGCAGTGGCTGAGCGATCGAATGCTGCGCAGCGTGTTGCGGGTTCGATTCCCGCCCAGGGTAAATACTTGTGTGATGAGCACTTTTGTTTGCCTTGTGTCTGGGTGTTGTTTATCTATATATGTATGTATTTAAAATATAATTGTGAATGTATATCAGCTGTCTGACACCCATAGTACAGGGTCTCCCTAGTTTGGGGTCAGATGGCCGTGTGTGAAATGTCCCCACATATTATTATTATTATTATTATAAAGCGCTTGGTTCGAGACCGTGGAACTGCAACCATATAGCGGCATCTTGTCAAACGCGCCCTCCAGCGGATCACCGCTCATATACCTCAGGTGGGGTGACTAGCACTTGCGCGTGGGCTATGGCTTGTGTTCGCGACTTCGCTCGCGTGGAAGTCTAGTAGGACAAAACTCTGTAATGTAGCTTTTCTATCAGTGAAAGATTTTTTGAACCAGACCACTGAAAATTCTATTTTACCAATTGAATAAATTAATGATTTATGGTCTCTGAATAATATTAGTATGGAAGTTGAAAGGGAATCGTTTGTCTTGGTATGGGCATGTAAAGAGGAGGGATGAAACGCATGTGACCAAAAGAGATGAATATATATTTGGATGAATGGAGAAGAAGAGGAAGGCCGAAGAAAAGATGGATGCATTGTGTGAAGAATGATATGAAAGTGAAAGTCAGTGACGTCGTGACAGTTAACAGGACGAAATGGGAGAATAAAACGTGTTGCGCTGACCCGAAGTAAGACGAGATAATATGGTTAGGAAGATAGCGATAAATATTAGTATCGAAACAGGAATTTATATTCATTTTTGTGTATTACAAAGAAGCTCGTTGCCTAATTAAAGCCGTACAGATCGATCGGTCAAAGATTAAGCTACGCTAGCCGCGGTCGGTTTGTGGATGGGTGACCATCCCTTCCATCTCGAGTTCCCTCCGTGCCTAGGAAAGCACGTAAAGCCGTTGGTCCCGGTTGTCATTTGTAGATCTTTGGCAGTCGTTATGGGCAGAAGCCAAAAAGTCTTACCAAGGGGTACCGTGTTCCCCAGTAACTGGGTTGTGGAGGTCCGATAGTCGCTCCATGTAAAACACTGGTATTCAGATGCATCCGGATAGACTGGAAGCCGACCCTAATATAGTTGGGAAAAGACTAGGCAGATGATGATGTGTATTACAAAGATGAACATATTTTCCTGTCACAATATCATCTGCAGGTATCAAGATGTGTCTGAATACTGGAAGACATTCAAAGAAATGATTTGGAGGTCTTATAAAAAAGAAAATGTTGATCTGATCTGTCCGTTGGCTCATGGCGAGATATGAAGGTGGGCGAAAGTATTTTTTTAAAGTAATTATCCAGGATAATCGTGATGTCCCAGTGGTTAAGCGCTCGCCTGTCATGCATAAGGTTGCGGTTTCGATACCGGGCAAGTACCAATGTGACTTAGTGCAAATATGTGTCTTACTAACTGCAATTCTAATGTTCTTAGTAAGATGTGACAGTTTGTAAGTATTTAAAAGCCATTTAGTTATATTTCTTCCTTCATATTTCTACAAGCGTCAAAAACGTTTTTCTAATTAATGATAAAAATAAAAATATCGCGTATAAAGGTATTTCATTGCGGACCCACCGTACCACGCCATACCTCTGGTGGTCTAACACTATATCAGTAACCTACCCTAACCCAAATGATTCACCAACAATAGAGGGGATCTGGCGCTCGGCGGCCGCTACCGCGGCACCACTCGCTTCAGTCGTTCGCCTTTGCACTTTAAGGCCTCTGCCTGGAATTTTGCGGGCAGCGGGGCGGGCAACGCAGACCCGTTCTCGAAACGAGCGGGCAGATCGAGCGGCAATAAAGCGATAATTGACATGATGATGATGATAGCGTATGTAGTTACTCGAATAGAGCGATGGTTGAATGAAGAATGAATGAATCATTTACTTCGGTGGAAAATGAGCAAAACCAACTCTCGTCCGCCTATAGCCGTATTTAAAAACTGACCGCTATAATTTCTTTTCAGATCTATATAAAACCTTTCGGACAGCTGTTAGTACTTTTTGATTCTCTTATCATTGTCATATCAACCCATCTGGTGACCATAAGCCAATTAATACCGTAACTTTTACTTGCAAATGAAATGCATTCCTTGCCGTCACTTAAGAAGTGATATTTTTTAGGAATGTCGCACCGTAAGAGTTCTCACGGAACTGCGACGCGGTGCCGCGACAGCGGACGCCGACTGTCGGCGACTCACCGATGCTCGATCGCGGCACCCATCTGGTATCTGTGCCGGTTGCAGGGTTTGTCGAGTGTCGACGACCGCTCGGCACTATGTCGCAGATCTGTAAGGCCTGTAGACAGAATCCCTTTTCTGTTAGCGTTAACGCCAATGGAAAAATCAAATTGTATGCAGGTGACATATTTGCATCACGTGACATCTGGTAAGGAAACGTCAACTCCATACAATTAGATTTTTCTGTTGGCGTTAACGCTAACAGAAAGCGATTCTGTCTACAGGCCCTTATCTGACATTAAAAAATAAATTTAAAAATCTCGTTATCATCGTCGTCTTCCTGCCCTTGTACCATGTTGCATAGGTTTAGCGTAACACGTTTTCTTCTTCCATTCCGTCCTGTCAACCATCATGATATCATTGACTACCCTCTTTTTTTCATATTATTCTTCACACAATCCACCCATCTTTTCTTTGACCTTCCTTTTCGTCTCCATCCATCCACATTTATATTCATAACTCTTTTAGGAACAAGCATTTCATCGCCTTCCGCTTTACATGCCCAACCAAGACATACGATTCCTTTTCAATTTTTTCGTAACTTCCTCTAGAGGAAGTTTGAAAGTGACGTAGTTGTAGAGAAAGTTTGAAAGTGACGTAGATGAAGTAGTTGATGAACATGTGCTTTTTACCGAATAAATAGAATAACCCTGCCCCCTCCAAACCCCTCTATATTTTTCTAATATCATTGAAGTAACGGAATACCAAATTTTGACTCGATCAGACCTGTACGGCTGTACAAGAAGCTCAAATCCATTCATGGACTAGAAAAGACAAACAGCGGTGCAGATTTTAAGAACACTCGATCTGGATCATCTCTTAAACAAAAAAAAATCTGTGCAGTCATTTGGGCGCTACTGTATGCGCAGTACCTCGCCCCTCACCCCCGCTGATACGTGAAATTGTTACTGCGCAGCCACACGACTCGTGTTCAGAGCCGACATAAAGTTTGAATCGTACTATACAAACTTATGAAACGCCTCTGTTTACGTCAAGGGTTAAAAATGCCTTTATTTTACATTCATTTAAACAAGTTTATGACATTGATTGCAGCGGAGATGAGATTGTGATTAGATTTGAAACGTTTTTAATTACAAGGCCTTTAGATAAGACACATTTATAATAATAATAATAATTTATTTAATTAAGTTTACAAAATCCATCTATGGTTAGTAAAAGTCTTAACCTAATGTTAGTAAAACGACACTATACAAAATGGAAACGACTGACACCTACGTGTGCAGCCGTATCCAATGCGCCTGCATGGGGCTGTCCCACCTATCACACGATGTACTCAGGATGCTGTGGGAGCTAGCACGCAATCTACCGAGAATAGAAGCGCACCGTTTCCGTATGATGGCATGAAAACCATCCACCCTGGCTTCGGTGAACATCCCGGAAGCGCTGCAAAAGCGTGGTAGACCCAACAACATCCTAAATACTTTGTTGTACTGGACACGCAGGGCGTTGTATGCCTTCAGCGTATACCTGACCCACAGACTACACGTGTAAAAAGACTGGCAGTATGCTCTGAAAAGGGTTAATTTGACTTGTGTCGTACAACGTGCAAATCTGCGGATCAGCATATTACCTCGGACAGCCATCGCCCTGCGTTCCCTCTCAATATCTAGGTCATTAACATTTATAACATTAACCAATAATTCCATGGAAGAATCGCATTTTAACAGCTCATCAAGTACCCAATTGGCCTTCTGATACACCATCTCATAACTAATTACAATCTTCTTATTTCAGACGCCAATCAAACCAGTTCGAAGCCCCGAAGTACACAGTAACGCCCGTCCGCCGCAGTGGAAGGTTAAGTACGCACAATAGCGCAAAACGTACACCATTACAAGTCTGTACATCTGTACGACAAGCCGACGAGTTAGTGTTGGGTGAAAAACCGGTTTTTGTACCAAACGGTAATCTGTATGGCACGCCTTAGAATTAGAAGATTATTTTAAAAGTGTTTATTTAAAATTATCTAGTGTAGATGTAATCTTGCTGGCCGAGGTTGGAGTTATCAGCAAATGGAATAAGACAGGCTGTTTTTTCATCATCACAATCACTTCAACTTATTTGAGGTCCACTGTAAGCCTCCTCAATTACGCGCCGTTTTTCCCGGTTCTCTGCCTTCCTTATCAAGCCACCACCGGTTACCTTCTTCAGGTCAACCGTCCACCGGGCAGGCCGACCATTGTATAGTATGGTATAGCGGGCGGGTCTGCAACTCCACGTCTTAGCGCATATTTTGCGTACAGGCCGACTATACATTCATTTCGATCCATACATTTTGATCGTATAGTAGTACACTTTTGTAGGACACAGCTGTTTTTTTTTTTTCATTTTTTAGCGAAACGTGCTTTTAGACTGTAAACACCTCCGTGGTTCTAAAATTTAAGCCACGGAGGTGTATTTGTGTATGTATATCAGCTGTCTGACACCCATAGTACAGGGTCTCCCTAGTTTGGGGTCAGATGGCCGTGTGTGAAAATGTCCCCACATATTATTATTATTATTATTACATCACCAACTTTAAAATTCCGGTTTCTACTAAGAAATTCCTAGTGAAAATCTTAATAACATTTTACGTAACATGAATCGAAGCCAAGCGTCCTTGCGATTAAAAGACCAATGTGTAAGTCAATTTTTTTTTTTTTTTGAAGTGGGCTGATGTACAAAATATAATTCCATGTAAAATATCATCCAATATTCTTTTGTCAAATGTCTTTAATAGATTTTCAACTTTATTACAAAATTATAAGGTTTATGTTCAATTGGTAAAATTTGCCAATTTGGTATAACTTGTTGTGCTGGCGTCTGCACTTATTCCATTTGTTGATTATTCTGTGAGTAGGCCATACATGAACTAAACATTCCTGGTTGCCTCTTGAAAAATGTGACTTACAGGGAATCATCCGCACTGTTGAATTTTCAACGCTATACTCAGCGGAAACAGTTGAAAATCCAACGGCGGAAAGTATTAAGTAATATTAAAAATAATACCGTTTTAAGAGTACCGCGATCCTGTCTTTCTATCTGCCAATATTATAATGATGGGAATCTTTCTACGCACTAGTTTAAAGTGTGTCTTAGAACAAGAAAATCATTCACAGTACCGATACCGCTAAGCTATTCGTTATGAAATTGTCACCTTCACTAATATTAGTGAAGGTGACAATTTCATAGCATTTTGTCCGCGACTTATCCGCGAGAAAGTCGGAAGACAAATCCTCCTGTATAGGTATATTATATTACTCTGTGGTCAAATCCATTCTAAGCTGACATCTGCCTAATCTACCTACCTGTCAAATTTCAGCTTCACAAATCTAGTTTTCGAGATTTCGTAATTAATCAATGGTATTTCGCTCTTATATGCAACTAGCGACCGCCCCGCCTTCGCGGGTGCAATGTAGATCAAACTTATATCTTCCTCTTGAATCACTCTATTGATGAAAACCGCGTTAAATCCATTGCGTAGTTTAAAAGATCTAAACGTACAGAATGACAGACGACGGGAAACGACTTTGTGCGATAAGGTCCGCGTGAATGTCGGTTATCACGGATACAGACGAAGTCGCGGATTAAACAGTAGTCTATGTCCTTCCCCAGGATTCAAGCTATTTTCATACCAAATTTCATCAAAATTGTTTCAGCCGTCTCATCGTGAAAGCGTAACAGACAGTTACTTTCGCATTTGTAATATTAGTATGGAAGTATGGATTTTAGAGGTAACGTTTGTAAGTTTGCATGTCCTACATGCAAACTTACAAACGTTAACCTTAAACCAATCATCTGATATCAAAAATTCTTCTACACTATGTTCGAGTGTCATAAGCTGTGTTGACACACTGATCGTTCACGTGGAGGAAGTCGCGGCCAGAATGTAGGTAGTTAATCTCCTGTCAATCTAAGAAGTACGGTTTGACGTTTCTTTTTCCGAACTTCGTATGAACGTCTACGTCATCATCATCAGCCGAAAGACGTCCACTGTTGTATGTTCAACAGTGGCCTCCCGCATAGACCCACAACGAACGGTCACCTGCGTAAGAAATTGAAAAATCAAATTCAGAATCCTAATTAATTGCTATGTAACCCATACACTATAGTATAACAACGAGTATCATCCGTAAGCATTACGTTTAACATTATATTGAAAAAAATGCACTCAAAACACGAATTAATCGTTGATTAATAGACTTCTTAGATTGTCAGGAATATAGTTAGGTATAGAAATAACTTTATGAAGCAAGAGTCTAACGTTAGTGAGGCGGTATCGGGTCTAGGCAATACATACAAACGTTTCCTGCATTATGGGTACCGCTTACGAGTCCAGCAATGATATTCTGTAAGTATTCACTTCAGTGGTCACTTCTGATTCCGCGGTGAAAACTATATTAGGTATTCTGTAACTGAAAACTGTATTAGGTATTCTGTAACTCGATGAAAACTATACGCTAGCGCTACAAGTGAAAACATAGTTGAAGCGAACTATTTTTAGGTAGTTATTATAAATACCAAATACTTTTCACTTCAGGTAAGTGAAATCAGAGGACCTATACCCTGTCCATTGGGTTATTTTTTTTTTGACAGCTGCCTTATAATGTAATTATTCCCGATTACCTTAACTTTAAAATGTGTTATAAAATAAATATATAAACTGCCTAATCTTGTTGGATTATCTTATTTATGACCTCTTACAGAAATTATAATACAGGTATCAGTTTTTACAAAAAAAAAAACAAATATTGTTCACTAGTTGCAGCTGTCAAAAAACGATTAAACCAGTGGACACAGTGTAATGAGTTTTTATTCGCACTCGATCGCGTTGACGCAAACGATCGCTTAAGTCAATTTTGTTTACTATTGTTGCCACTAGACGGCGCTGATCCAGTTTCAATACAAATTGGAGTTTACGATATCTCGATCGAGTTCGAATAAAAACTCACACTAGGCCCTCGGAATTGAGATAAGATTTTAATTTGCGGATGGAACTGCTGTTTGCAAGTCAGTTCAGTCACTAGCTAGAACAAACACATGCTAAATCGCATATTTAATTAGACGTATTTATTTAAATTACAAGAGACCTGACGTTGCTTCGCACGAGTGCAATGTTAGATCAGACATTATGTATAAAACTTCATCTTGAATCACTATCTATTGATGGAAACTGCATTAAAATCTGTTGTGTAGCATAACTTTGACTAACAAGTCGAAAAAGTAAAAACGTGCCCTCGACGCTAAGCACGAAGGAACTATTAGTTATTTGTGGCCAAGCTACAAAGTCTGTCATGTAGTCGTGACCACAGATAACGCAAGTATCACGATCTGTATGAAAACCAAGCGTGCCATTTTTTGACTACCTATTATGACGTCACAATGTTTTATTTTTCTTAAATTTGGTATTACCAGGTATTACATACTGAGGGTATTAGATTAAAAACAATTGTTTTTTAAATTATTTACGCATAATATTAATCACAAAATGACTTACCGATGGAAGGAAACGTTTACTTTATTTTTTTACTTACGATTTTTGTACGTAAGCTGGGCACGAAACTAGGCACATGAAGTAGTTGCTCTTGCGTTATCTAGGTCTATACATATCTGTGGTCGTGACCGTGTGGCGTGTTGGGCACATTTTGTTTTCTCATCTATACGTGACTGGGGGTCAAAAGGTTAAAATATAAAGCTTACAGAGAGAAAGCGGAAAGCGACTTTATTTTATACTATGCACTGCTCGCGGATTATGAAACATAAGGCAGATAGACCGCGCAGAACATCAGAGTGAAGCCAAAAAAGCAAATACAATTTCAAAAGCGAATACCTACAATGCGCTTGACACGACTCAGTATAGCACGAAATGCATCGTTAATAAAAACAAATTCAAAAGCGATACAATTACGAGATTGTAGGTTTTCGCTTTTGAATTTGTATTTGCTTTTTTGGCTTCACTCAGTGTTCCGCGCGGTCTATCTGCCTTATGTTTCATAATCTGAAATGCAGAGATTGAAACGTGGGTTAGCTCGTTTTAACAGTTCAATTGATAGTATAAAATTATGCATGTATCTGACAATAAACACTAATCATGTTCTTAGTAGTTTCAATGATATTAATAATTATAATTATTTGTTTTATTTACTTTAAGTGTGTAAATATAATTTTGGCTTCTGGATAAGCAGATTATATACAATTTATTTTCTTAACACCAAAAATGAACGCTTAGCATTTTATGTTATCTTTCTTTATCCTTGCTTTGTTATTTCTAATGAATAAAAGACTTATATTTTAATAATTTATTTTGTTTTATTTTACTTAATACATACTAGCTGCTGTCAGTGACTTAGTTTTTAACCGACTTCAAAAAGGAGGAGGTTCTCAATTCGGTTGGTTTTTTTTTTATGTATGTACATCGATTACTCTGAGATTTATGATCCGATTTACGTGATTCTTCTTTAGTTTGATGCGGAATAGTTGCCATTTGGTCCCATACAAATTTAACATTGTTTGGCCCAGTAGTTTTCAATTTATGAACATTTTTTTATTTTTGATATATTTATTTTTATATACTTTTTTCAGTGTAGTCCGATTTTGATGATTCTTTTTTTAATTGATAGAGTATACCTCAAATTTGGTCCTATATAAATTTCAAGAAAATGTTCCACCCCAGGGGGTTGAAAACTAAGGGTTGACTGATTTTTTTTGGTGAACCGTTTCGTAATTCTTTTCTATGATGAGAAGTAGGCACTAAAAAGCGAAAAAAAAAATTGTAACAAAAAAAGGCAACCGCCTTCAAAAAGTAAAAAATAACTTTTAATTCGCAAGTCGGTGGCAATACAAAACAACAAGCAAAACCAAAGCCGCCGACTTGCGAATTCAAAGTTATTTTTTACATTTTGAAGGCGGTTGTCTATTTGTTAAAAAATTTTTCGGTATAATTTTTTTCTTATTTTTATGACCCGATTGACTGACCCGACGCAGGACAACGCACCAACATTTCAACACAATCGGTTCAATGATTTAGTAACGTAAATATGACAAACATACAAACACTACTATTCCTAACTTTATTAATAATAATAGATAATACATAGAGCACTCGGGAATAACTTATGTTTCTGTTAGCGATTACTATTTGTATAACTGGCAGCAAACCCACGAAGTAAGTATATAGCAAAACAAAGTGATCCGTATTTAAGACTGTTTTCAACACGAAATATTAGATAAAACTGGGACAGCTTTAACTGAGAAATTTCGTGTTGAAAATTCGAAAGTTAGCCCTTACCAGAACTCCCACCGGATAATTACTTCGTGGTTACTTCAATACCCAAACCCTTCAACAATTTTATTGTAAGTTCCCCAGATCAGAAAAGTATCCGCAAGATGTACCAATAGGTACAGTCAACAGCAAAAGTAGATGATCAAAATCAGAAATTCAATACAAATGAACGGAGTTCGCGTCAGAACTATGTGGCGTCGAAGTGATTCAAAAGTATGTGTGTGACAATCACATACTTTTAATAAATAAACTAGTAATAAATTACATAAACTAGTGTTATTAAATTAGTATTGAATTTCTAATTTTGATCATCTACTTTTGCTGTTGACTGTACAACCCGGGCGTAATAACTTGACATGACACCTGGCTCTAATGACGTTTGTTTATAGTAGGTACTGAGTGCAAAAAAGAAACGTAAACATATGCATACATACATATACATTTGTCGTACTGATATTTGCACGCCATATATGGCAGAATATGCGGAAACCATCTGTTCGAACATCCAATGTACCATATTTTGGCAAATAAATGATTTTGATTTGATACATGTAGCGCCCCCAAAGCAGGATTTTTTATTTTTCTGGTCAGGCTTTATTATATTTTATCTAAAATAACAATTTCTATTGAAAATTTAGTTCCATTGAAAGTTTCGAGCCAGGTGTCAAGTTATTGCGCTCGGGTTGTATTGTATGTATTTTTTGTTAGAATATATACAGCAAACCGAAGTTCAATAGTAGTAATGTACAATAATAGCGATAGTATTAAAAAGTTCAAGGAGTGACTGCTTGCCGCCAATACGTCCAGCGCCATCTAGTAATATGTACCGTGACTACGTACGTCGTGAAACAACTGTCAGTAAACATCAATGATGAAACGAAAAATAAATACTTTTTATCACTCTTAGAAAAAAACCTTTTTGCTAAAATTCGTAACCCACAAAAATGCTATTTTTTTGTCGATTTTCGAAAAAGTCTTCCAAGTATTTTACAATGGCAGTACCACGATTGACTCGTCAACTTGTCAGTCGTCAGGCAGGACGTGTTGTTTCAATTTCAACATTCATTCATTTTCATTTTCCGTGCCGTCGCGTGTTGACAGCTTGTGTGACAGGCTCAAGTCAATTTTTCGAATTTCTGTGCCTTTGTGCGGGCCAGTTTTGTTCTCGGTTTGTTGTGTTTGTATTCTTAAAAGCCTACATTGTTATCCTAGTTATAATTTTGGTGCTGTGCTGTGCTATAGGAATTATAATAAGTCAGCTGTCTAACAGCTGACTCTGTTGTGAATTTCCGATCTTGGTAAGTCATATTTTGTATTTTATTTCCATGAAGAATTATTATCAGTACAATATTACTTATAATTTCATCTGTTTTCAATTAAAAGTGTATTTTTTTCAATCTACTCTGTTTTTCGTAACGTATTTTTTTATTGCACAACTTTCTGCAAAGAGGTTGATTCCGTTTTCAAGTTCTATGAAAAGTTCATAAAGGTTGTTGCTATGCTATGGTCGGTGAGACAAAAAAGAGTTCGTCATCATTATGTGGTTCTTTTTGCTCATCTATTTGGCAGAGTTTTCATACAAAAAAAAATTAACAATTTTTTTGTCCTATATACCGCTTGAAAGCTCCCTGTATTACCTATATTAAACTATGTTTTTCTAGATACTAGAATGTCTCATTATTCAATCAATCATTCAATGCCATGCGAAAGTATGGGTCGTAGGTTAGGTACCTACATTATAGTTACAAGTTACAACCTGTTTCATTCATGAGTTAGGTACTTTTGCTAGTAGGTACCCAGGTAGGTAAGCAGTGGCTTACCTACCTACTTCATAAACTATTGCGCAACTGTCTGAAAGAATTTTGAGAACTACACTGCCGGTAGATAAAGTACCTATAGTCGGGCTTCGGGTCTTATTTTGTTCTTGCGACTTTTTGTATGAATAGACTTTTAATTTTTTACAAATAGGTAGGTACCTAAATATTCATTTATGTTTTATAAAATGGAAAAAACTTTACAACCCATTGTATTTAAGTACCTACCTATATAAAAATATGGGTCGGCAACAGAAGTCAATTAAATACTTTAGGCATCTGCTTACGTCTCTTTGCTAAGGTATCTACCTCGTATTTAGGTACCTACTATCATTATAAAATTTTAACATTCATACAAATACGATCTATGAGTACCTACACAGTCCTTGAGCTAATATTAAACAAATTTTGACAAAGAAAATAACCATCTCTATTTCTCCAAAAACGGGCCTGCGAATAACCGGTCCGCAGCTGTGAGCTGTCATAAAATAAACTGGTCAAGTGTGAATCGGACGCGCGACAAAGGGTCCCGTACTATTAGATCGAACAGGAACTAAATACGTTGAAAATGGAGTGGATGGATGGTTGTTGATGTTTTGTCTCAGCATCACCCTAAATGTTTACTAATGGACATTCAAACGATTTCATATACCTAGAAATACGACATAAATTGCTATGCTTTAAAATGATACCGTGGCATCGAAAGGGATGCCAAGGCATAATTTTAAAGCGATCGATTAGAGCGATTTTAAAGCGATAATTTTAAATAGATACGTTTGAATTGAATGTCCATTAGCAAAAAATTTTAAATCACTTGCCATACCGTCCCGGTCTGCGTAGGCCTTAAGGTTTGCTGGTAGAAAATGCCTAAGACATTAAGTCCGCCTTTGTACAGTGTTTTTTTATGTGCATAAAGTTTAATAAAATGGTGCCAATTCTGTTGTGCACGACCTTAACTTATTGTAAGTAAGCAATTTATATCTCTTTCTTCTCTATTAAAACAAGAAGGATACAAAATTAAATATGAATAAGAGCTGTTAATTTAAGTTGATATAGGTAGAATGTTCATACAAACAAAATTGTTTGCCTGTTACTAAGAAAAAAATAAAATACAAACAAACTTTAACCTTTATTAATTTATGCTAACACGGCTCCAATGAGACAATTCGATTAGCATAACAGACTAGAGCAAATTATAAGCACATTAAATAATAACGCTATAACAATATAGTGCGTCGGAGATGTTTGCACAAACCCGTACCGACGGTTTCTACGCGATTATACGCAAAAAAAGAGAACCGCCTTAAAAAAAACGAAAAGCTTTTATTTTCCACTTTTTAGTGCCTCCTTATCACCCAAATCCATTAAGGAACGGTAACACAGTTGAAACAGAGATTGAAAGTCCTCCAAAGATGGAAGAAACGAAAACGTCTTCTCGGTTTTTGTTGTTTTGTTCAAAAAGCGCTGAATAAATTTCTGTTTGTTTTATACTAAAACCTTCTCCAGAATGTAACAAACACTTTTCTGGAAACCGCATCAAAATCGGTTCAGCCATACTGGAGATAATCGCGGACAAACATACATACAGACAGCATAATCGAACTGAGAACTTCCTTTTTATTTTGAAGTCGGTTAAAACCGCGTCGTTTCTTAGGAGAGTATGAGACAGTCAAAACAGCATCCTGAAAACTATTGCTAAGAGCTTCGGCTCTCCGATAAGGTATACAGCAGGCAGTTCGTGCAGAAGTTGATTTTTAGACTAACACTAGGTGATAATTTTTTCTATGTTACTAACACTCATTTTTGTGTCCGAAATAAAGGTTTATTGTTGTTATTATAACGAAATATAACAAATAATAAAATTGTAATAGACTAGCTGACCCGACAGACGTTGTCCTGTCAGTTGATTTTTCAATTTTCTCACTGTATTTAAACTAAGGTTGCAAACTCTTTGTCGGTCAAATATAGTAGTACTAAAATTTTTACCCATAAAAAAATAGTAGATAACGAAAATGTGAAAAAAAAATATAGCAGTATCCAAAAATTAGGTAGGTATTTTATTTTTTGAAGAATATTTTGTGAATTATTGAACGCATATTTTGTGAATTGTCAACTTGACATTCCAGAATAGTTAAAAATAGGTATTGACGTTTTGTTTTACGATTACGCATTTTGTAACGAATATTATTGCTAAGAGTTAGATGCCTTTAAAATATAGTAGTTTCGCCTACTACCTATATCTTTTTTTAAATATAGTAGTCGGGCCTCTAATATAGTAGGATACTATATTATATAGTAGGGTTGGCAACCCTAGTATAAACCTTCCCTGGGGTTGTATCAATACGCAGAATACTTACTTTCAAGATTTTCAAATCATTGATTTTTTTTTCACATAAAGTTTATTGTTAGAATAATCATATCATAGAATAACAAAGCAAATATTCTTTATCCTTATATTTTTTATTTAATATAAAACTTATTCCCTGGAATGGTACTCTCAATTCTAACCAAACTTACTGCGCGTGCTTGCAAGCAACCACGCAGGATGCAAGCAAGCATGCAGCGTACAAGCAAGTATGCAGCATGCAAGCAAGCATGCAGCGTGCAAGCAAGCATGCAGCGTGCAAACAAGCAAACAGCATGTAAGCAAGCATGTACCATGCAAGCAAGCATGCATCATGCAAGCGAGCATGCAACATGCAGCAACCATAGTTTCTGTCACGGCTCCGGCGTTGCGGGGCTCCGGCGGTCCCACGCGAGCTTATCGTCGCAGATGGTATTCACGCTCACCACCGCAGCTTCGGCTTACTGGCCGGCTACGCCGGCCAGCCTCAGCCGCGGCGGCGGGCGTTAAAACCACCTGCTCCTCAGCGCGCGGGCCGCCTCGCCCCTCCACGCCTACGCAGATTTAAATTACACTCTAGGGGTAGGGCAGACAAGACTACGTGGAGTCGGTTTCGCAGCGATTCGTTTCTGTCATTAACTTTGGTAGCACAACATATTGACTTTTTAAGACAACATTTTTGTTTTTGTCTATTTATATCTATACATTTTCGTTGAAATAAATTCCATGGAAAATTACAACAAACAAACAATATTCGTTAAAAAAGAATTCTACTTTTTGATAAGCTTGTTAAACAAAAAAATTTGATTAAAAATTCATTGAATTGTGTTACTGTGAAATATTTTTCATTGAAGTAAATAGTCTTTGAAACAATAATAGTCGAAATAAAAATACGAGAACCAAATATTATGTTAAACATTTTCTGGGAAACGAAATTCTATGAAATTTCTGTCTGCGAAACAAGGGGACACCCCTTCCCTGGACTTATTTTAAGACCAAAATTAGTCAAATCGGTCCTGCCGTTCTCGAGTTTTAGCGAGACTAACGAAAAACGATTTATTTTTATTACATAGATTTATAACTCGAAGGGTCAAGCCCGTGTCGAACTGAAAAGCCTCGTGGCTAAATAAAAGCCGTCCGGATGGTTCGGTAATGGTTAAGCCACGCTTCCCGCGGTTGCTCCTCGGATGGGAGACCATCCATTTCATACCGAGAACTCTCCGTGCCTCAGGAACACGTAAAGCCGTTGGTCCCGGCTGACATTCGCAGATCTATGTCAGTCGTTATGGGTAGGCAGAAGCTAGGTTGTCTGATGACCAGTCTTGCCAAAGGATATCGTGATACCCACAGGTGATACCCATAAACTGGGTTGTGGAGATCAGACAGGTAGTCGCTCCATGTAAAGGCCGGGCCAGACTGCTGACCTGAGCTTCCAACAGGGGTCACCTTGGTGGGAGGCTTGTGGAGCCCACGGTTGGTGTTTGCGTCTACACTGGTTTACAACAAGCCTTTACACTGTGGAATACGTGTACAACGGCGACATCCACACGCGGTTAAGAGCGCCCAGCCCATCTTATTTCCCATACAAACGATCGTACGCGATTACGGCGTTATAACAAATTATTTTCCAAAGAATTTTAACACACAGGTACCTATCTTGTAGTTTAAATCTAGGTTTGTATGAAGCCAAAAATAAACTTTTTTGAGAAACAAATTCAGTAAACCCGTCCGAAAATCAGCTTTTTTGTACAATTTTATCTGAACTTTGGCCGTTCATTTTGCACGCATACATTGAAAAATTAAAAAGAACAAGTTTTGTGAAATTTCCGCGCGCCAATTTTCCCGTGATGTTATCGCGTGCTCACTCACTCGTTTGTTTTCGAGCTCTGCGTTGGTTGAGACAAAAACATTTTCAATCACGCTCGCGTTGATGTTCGTTGGATGGGGATGGGCGCTCTTAACAACGCGGGTCCGTCCACAGAAGTTGTTGAAGGTCAAACGAATTTTTGTTGCAAACAAGTGTTTACACTGTTGTAAACCGCTGGTGGAGACCGATGTAGAGGGCTTGTTTACAACAGTCTGGCAGGGGTTTAAAACACTGGTATTCAGCTGCATCCGGTAGACTAGAATCCGACCCCAACAGAGTTGGTCAAAAGCTAAGCAAAGGATGATAATAAATGTATAGCTAAACCCAAGTTCCCTCACGATGTTTTCCTTCACCGGTCATGTGAAAGCGCTGTTATAATAATTATCACAGTCTGCTAATGACAGCGTAAAGTGCCATCTGAAGTCCAGCCAGCCATTGGCAATCATTGGGCATCATTCCAATCCCGCACTGAGAATTTTCCGTAAACATAATATTGAAATAAACTTTTTCCGTTATTGGCGTTTCAAGGCTGTTCCTCTACCATACTGTTTATTTATGTTATGTAATGTAGACATTACCTTCCATTTGAGGTCCACCGTAGTCTGGTATAGAATACCGTAAAGTCGAAAGTTGAATGAGACCATTAAGAGGAAACACAAGGGTAATTTTTCCATACAAACTTAGTCCCCTGTTTCCTCCCTGGATAATGCCAGTAGATCAATTATTTTTTTTTTTAATATCCATGGCTTCTATTGGCATGTCCCTATGTTTTCCTTTTTCTCATAAATTTATTATTAAAAGAGATATGAATATTCAAAAACCTAAAAAATTGGCATGATTGGCATAATTGGCTGTGTTCAAACATTCAGAAAACAAATTTGACTTGATTATATAAAAAATAGAAAACATAGGAACACGGCAAAAGCCTTTCTTTATTTTTTATTGTAAAAAGCAGTTAAATCGGTTAAGTTTTGGAGAAGAAATCAGGGGACTACGAATCATTGATTTTGTGTACTTTTAATAGGTATTTTCGGTCAAAGCTGCAGTTGTCTCTATCGCGCTCTGCGGTTCGTGTTCGGGCATCGCGCGACAGCAATAGATTTTACAAATACCTAATTTTGAATTCTCTAGCCCGTGGTATTTCCTCTTAAGAAATTCACTGGGATACCATGATGGCGCAACCGGTCGCCGCGCGCCGCCACCAACAAAATGTATGCAGTTTACACACAACCAAGCGTGATACCATGTGATAGGTACTCTCAGTAGTATATTATTGGGCATTCTGGACCACTTTTCGCTCGGCGAAACGAGTTCGCCATCGCTCCGGTGGTCCAGAATGCCCAATCGTGAACGGTCGACACGGACCATTTGACAGTGCCTCAGAATGTCCAATAATACACAATCGACTTGACTGACACAGTGATTCAAGACGCTCAACAATCAAGAATCGACTAACCGGTTCAGTTTACCATGGTATTCTATCACTGAGCATTGTTAATAGTTTAAAACTCAAACAAGCATGAGAACAGACTATTTAGTGTTTGCTGACGTAATATTATTTATAAATGTGAATGTAACAAATTAATTGACTCATTATTAATCTATTTGTTTCATGTGTAACTATGAAGTTTGTCAAACAACCACAATCATTACATGTGAAAACAGTGTGTATTGAGCCTCAAAATACTGGTTCTCGTCATGGAGAGCTACTACCTACCTCTGTACGTTGCATTATTTGCGGGCCTTCCAATTGTGGAAAAACTAATTTGTTAATAGGTCTTCTCATACATGAGAATGGATTAAGATTTCAAAATGTTTATGTTTATTCGAAAACTCTACATCAACCCAAATACATCTTCTTAGAACAAGTTTTACAAAGGGTTTCTGGTGTCTCATTCCAGAAATATCATGGTAATGCGGAAGTACTGAGTGTCCAGGAGGCAAAACCTAATTCTGTGATCATATTTGATGATGTTGCTTGCGAAAACCAAAACAATATGCGTGATTACTTTGCGATGGGAAGACACAAATGTATTGATTGTTTTTACCTTAACCAGACATATAGTAAAATTCCTAAACAGTTAGTTAGGGACAATGCTAACTTAATTATACTTTTTAAACAAGATGAAATTAATTTGAAACATATTTATGAAGAACATGTCAACACTGATATGACGTGGCTAGAATTTCGTGAAATGTGTTCAAAAATATGGAATGAACCTTACAGTTACGTAGTCATTAATAAGGATTGTTCCAAAAATAAAGGATGTTACAGAAATAAATTTGACACATTTGTAATATTTGATTAAAATAATTAATATTTAAGTATCTTACCTTTGCAATATTATTATTCATTAAACAACGCTTAATCTATCAAGATCTAAAAATGGAAAAATCATTAAAAAGACAAATTGTTGATGCTGCAGAAGCTGTTAAGAAAAAAATACGAAAAATGAAAGACATTGAGATTGATTATAAACATACACTGGAGTCAGTGTTCAAGCCTGTAACAGACCCTCTCAACCTTATTGCAAATGCAAGCCAGCAACCACCTCGTTTACATACCACGGGAAATGAAGAAGCAGATACTTCATTTACTGATTCGGCTTCTCAGAAAGGAAACCTGAGTAACGTCGACAACGACTATGAATCTGACAAGGAAAGTGATTGTTCGTTTCAATCATTAGTTGAAAATAAACAGGGTGATACATCCTCTTGGTCAATATCACCAGAAGCACTCGCCGGGGTCCCATATGGTGTTAGAGTGAAGGATGGGAACTTGATGCTAGGTTCAGCTCACATAACAATCAGCGATGAATATATTATCGTGTCTGGGCGCAAATATCAAAATACACCTGGCTTGAAACAGTTGTTGCTAAAGAAAGATGTAGATTTAAGTTTGGTAACCAACTGTGATATGCAACACTATAAGTCAATGCTACTCGACACAAATGCTCATCGACGAGACTATGATTCCAGTAAACCAATAAAAAGTAATAAGGGACAGAAATATTTACAAGTTATTAAGCCACTTTTTAAACTACGAAGTACCATTCAAGACCCTCTACCGAAGGGAAAAGGAATGTTATTGACAAAAATGTGGAAAAAGAATACAGATTTTGTATATTGGAATGATCCAAATGAACTAGTGAATAGGTTAAAATTACTGATAGCTTCTCGAGATGCTGGTAACACTGGAGTAAACAATGAAATTATATCTATCATTGAAGAATTGCGTGAAAATAAAATTATAAATAAATAAATGATTTTTAAAAATGTATTCATTTTATTGTTAACCTTCCATTAATATACATCTAAATATGAACGTAGACAAATTTGGACATCACGTTCATAAAAGATTACGATTAACAGAGTTACTAGACTTTAATGAGAACGCTCTGTGCAAGTCAGAAACGGGGGACTATGATTTAAAATCAACTAGACTGAAAGGAATAAGATCTCCCGTAGAAGGAGACGAAGTTGTGAACAAGGATTATGTAGATCGAATGAATGCTCTCACGGTACAAGAATTCAATAGATTGATTTCTTCATTGCGTTCTCAAATTATATTGGATGGGCAAAATGCAGTTAAGTCTTATTTAAAAACAAAGTCATCTGACGTTTTGATTCATTTCGAAGACAAGTTTTATACCAAAGCGGAGGTAGACAAGTTAATTAAAAATCTCTCTAATGGCAAAACAGCAAATAGTTAATGAAATACATAAAGCTGCGCGAAGAAGTTTCCTGAGGCGATCAGTTATTTTAAAAGGAATTGATGACTTGTGGCAAGCCGATCTGATGGACATGCAAAACTTAAAAAAGTATAATAAAAGTTACAATTATGTGCTAGTGGTTATTGATTGCTTTTCAAAGTATGCTTGGGCAGAACCATTAAAATCAAAAAATAAACAAGATGTTACTCATGCATTTCAAAGGATATTGATTGATAGTAATCGCAGACCTGTTAATTTACAAACGGATATGGGGACCGAGTTTTATAACAACACGTTTCAGAATCTTATGAAGACGAGCAATATTAACCATTACTCAACGTTTTCAACCAAAAAAGCTTCGATTGTTGAAAGACTAATAAGAACTATTAAAAATAAGTTATATAAATCTTTTAGCTACAATGGAAACTACAAGTGGTTAGGACAACCGTTAGAAGTAATATTAAAGAGCTATAATAATACAAAGCATCAGACTATTAAATATAAACCGATTGAAGTAAATAAATATAATGAACACGTTATAAAAGAAAATATTAACAGAACATTAAAAAAAATATCCTCTCTCCATACAAAGAAACCTAAGTTTAAAGTAGGCGATTATGTACGCATCAGTAAATACAAACACAATTTTGAGAAAGGTTATACACCTAATTGGTCAACCGAGTTATTTACCATAAAAAAAATTAATGATACCTACCCATTAACGTATTATCTAGAAGACCAGCGAAATCAACCCATAATAGGAACTTTTTATGAGCAAGAACTACAAAAATCTTACTGTCCCGGTGTTTATCTGATTGAAAAGGTTTTAAAAAGAAAAGGATCAAAACTATTTGTGAAATGGCTTGGTTTAAACAAAGAAGAAAACAGTTGGATTGATAAATCTGCTATAATGGGTTAAATCATTTTTATGTTACCTATATAAACACTAATTATTGTAATCTTTGCTTCATTAATCTTTGGACAATGCAAGGTGGTGAACTAGTTAACACTATAATTAATAATCTACCATTCGAAGTTCATTTACCAGGATACAATTATTGTGGGCCAGGAACTAAACTTAGCAAACGGTTAGCACGAGGTGATAGAGGTATAAATAAGCTAGACGAAGCTTGCAAGCAACACGATATAGCATATGCAAATCATACAGACTTAGACAATCGTCACAAGGCTGATTTGCAATTACTAAACATGGCGAAAGAAAGGCTTAAATCGAAAGATGCTGGTAAAGGTGAAAAACTTAGCTCATGGTTAGTAAGTAAAGTAATGAAAGCCAAAATGAAGTCTGGATCTGGTGCTAAAACATTTAAAAGTTTTGTATCAAAAATAAAATCAAAAATAAAGAAACTGAATCCCAAGGACGGTAAAACATTAATTAAAGCTGCCTATTCAGCAGCAAGGAAAATAATTCCTTGCATGCAAAAGATTCGAGTACCGCGAGTGATACCATTACCAAAAACAGGAGGCGTACTACCTTTGATTCCAATTTTTGCTGGTTTATCGGCTTTAGGAGCATTAGCAGGTGGTGCGGCTGGTATTGCGAAAACAGTTAATGATTACAAAGCTGGTCAACAAAATTTGCGAGAAACAGAACGACATAATCGTGCTATGGAGTCACTGAATTTAGGCAAGGGTTTATACGTTAAAACACATAAAAATGGTAAAGGATTGTATATAAAATCTCCAAAAAACTGAATTTTAAGCTACCTAATCGTGCTCTAACAAATATAGACATCCAAAAGTATGCACACCACATCCCATACTTTCGAGGAGTTTACATGAGAGATAGGTTGCCCAAGATACCGAAACGGATTGAATGTGGTATCATTAATTTAGATGATTCTAAGAATGAAGGAACACATTGGGTAGCTTACGTTAAAATATACAACTACTGTGAATATTTTGATAGCTTCGGGGATTTGAAACCTCCAATGGAATTAATTAAATATTTTAAGAATTGTAACATTAATTACAACTATACAAGATATCAGAAATTCAACACTATAATTTGTGGTCACTTATGTTTAGAATATCTATGGACTTTTTGGAATAAATTGTATAAATGTTATGCTTTTGTTATTTTTAATCATTTGCAAGATGTCCCTTACTTTGTCGATTACTGGAAACTCATCCACTTTATCTACGTACTATCCTACAACATTGCAATTATATGGAAAGTATGAGTGTGCCTTATTACATTTCTCAACATTTAATTCTATTCCCAACATTGACAAAACGAATAACAAGTTCTACTACGGATCCAACGAAGTTATTGAAATACCGGAAGGTACATATGAATTGCAAGATATAAGTGATTATTTAAAATCTGAAATTAAGGATGCATCAATTAAACTACAGTGCAATAATAATACATTAAAAACTGCTATTAACTGCACGAAAAGCATTAATTTTAGTAAAGAAGGCACCTTTAGAAGTTTGTTAGGGTTTAGTGAGCAGAACTTGAAAGCAAATAAATGGCATGTGTCACAGTTTCCAGTCAACATTTTACCTACAACAGTGATCAGGATAGAATGTGATATTGTAAGCGGTTCATACATAAACGGAGAACCCAGTCACATTGTCCACGAATTTGCACTCAACGTGCCACCAGGGTACAGGATTATAGAAATCCCGAAAAACGCTATATACTTTCCAATTAACCAAAACAACATAAGCTGCATACATATTAGACTTTTAGATATAAATAATCGCTTAATCAATTTACGTGGTGAGGAAGTGCAGCTGTATCTACATCTTAGAAGGAAAAATGATTGACTATAATAAATATGTACATCAAATCAAACGCATCAGTTCTGCTCAAGCATCCAAACAAATAAGAGCTCGCACAAAAAAGAAAATAAAATTAACTAAAGACAATAAGGCATTTCTTAAAGCGATTGGATTGTTAAAATGAATATCTTAGATGTTTTGGCTGCTCCAACTTACGACAACACTGTGGAAGGATTTGAATTTCATTCATACAAGCCATATGTAACAAGTTTCAATAGAAACGATGAAATCCGAATACCTATCAATCAACAGGACCTGTATATACTACCGTCAGCCAGTACCCTGTATTTAGAAGGAACTTTTATAGTTAGCAAAAAGGATTCAAAGGATAAAGCTACTAGTGTGCAGTTTACAAATAATGCTCTCCTCTACCTATTCCAAGATATAAGATACGAACTAAATGGTGTAGAGATTGACAAAATAAAAAATGTAGGCATAACGACCACCATAAAATCTTTAATATCAATGAATGAAAGTGAATCAAAGGCTTCCAATGCCTGGGGCTGGAATATTGATGGTGTAAAAAATATGAATGGAGGTAGTTTTTCGGCTTCTATACCACTCTGTAACATTCTTGGTTTCGCAGAAGATTTTAAAAAAGTTGTGATAAATAGTAGACACGAACTGATATTACTAAGAAGTAACACTAACCTGAATGCTGTAAAACTTAACACCGGTGAAATTATAGACGATGTTCAAATTAATAAAATCATATGGCGCGTACCGCATGTAAAAGTATCAGATAAAGAGAAAATAAGTTTGTTAAAAGTGTTAGAAAAAGACCGTGCACTTCAAATGATATACAGAAATTGGGATCTTTACGAATATCCAGCTTTACCTAAAACTACAAAGCATACTTGGTCGATCAAAACTTCATCGCAAATAGAGAAACCTAGATACATCATTGTCGGTCTACAGACAAATAGAAAAAACAGTGCAAGTTCTGACATGTCTCGGTTTGATCATTGCTATATTCGTAATGTAAAAGTGTACCTCAATTCAAACTACTTTCCATATGAAAACCTCAATGTTAGTTTCACAAATAACAGAATTGCTTTATTATACGAGCAATATGTACGATTTCAACAGTCATATTACGGACGTCGTCCTGAACCCTTATTAAACGAGAAACAATTTAAAGACTTGGCGCCTCTATTTGTTATCGATTGTTCTAGACAAGTGGATAATATTAAGTCAGGTCCTGTTGTGGATGTAAGAGTAGAAATTGAGAGTGAATCCGACATACCTGACCAAACATCTGCATACTGTCTTATATTGAATGATTGTATAATAGAGTATAAGCCGTTAAGTAATATTGTGAGAAAAATATCATGAATTCGGATACTATAATAGTAGATATTCAAGGATTTAAAGATCTGTACAACAATTTTATAGTAAAAGAACTAGCGTTCGCTACACGTGATTATACACAATTGTTCTTAATAAAACCACCTTATTTATTCAAATATTTAACAACTGATGAAAAAAGGCAGGTAAAGTGGTTGGAAAAGAACAGAGGTATTCATTGGAACGAAGGATATATTGATTATAGAGAATTTCACCGTATAATTGTACCTTATTTAGAAAACAAAAATATATTAGTCAAAGGTTTGGAGAAGGTGAAGTGGATAAAAAACATTTGTGAAAATTGTAAAGTGTTCGATCTTGGTGAAGACAAGTGTCCCAGCATGTTTGAATTGCATAAGAAATACTGTGACAAAAAAACTAATTTTAATTGTAATGTACATTTAAATCATTGTGCTCTAAAAAATGTTTTATGTGTAAAAAAGCACTTGGGATATGAAGTGTAAAGTATATTTTGAAAATAAAAATAAGTTTCTTTAATAAAATGCATTTTTATTTGTTACACATCGTAAATACTTAAGTACTTGAAAGTAAATGAATTAATATAACATAAAGAAAAACTAAACTTAGCATAAAATAATAACTTATAATAACAATATAATCTCTACATCTAATCGATACAGAAGTATCTTTAAAAAAGCTAACTAAAAATCATTGTCTATTAAAGATTTTGATATTTTCTTAACTAACGATTCCGTTTCGTCCATAACACTGTCTATAGCGTCCTTAACAATGTACTGCGCACTTATCACAACGTTCTCACTTTCACTATCACTGTCACTAGTTTGAGAATTGTTGCAGAGATCAATTACCGTAATTTTAATTAACTTAGTGCCTCGTCGTTGTAGTCGGCTCATAACAAAAGATTTCGTGGGTTTATGTTTTTTAAAAGGTTCTCTGCGACGTTGCTTCTTCGTCTGTGTCTGTTTCGTCTGTTTGCATTGCTCGGGTTCACAAGGATACATCTCAGATAATCCTTCGTAAGGATCCTGAGCATACTGGCTAAACACAATCTCAGAATCAGATACCTGGAACAAGATATACATATTGCATTTTAAAAATTGGTGTACCTACACGTACATAAAATCACTTGTAGATTAGAATTAAACAGGTACTGTACTCACCGTTGACATGACTATGATAATATCCTGTAATATTGCAAAAACCACTAGTCAACTCTAGTAATAATCAGTAAATAATAAAAAATAAACTGACAATTTAACTGTATATATTAAGTTAGAATTGTTAACTTAGCATTAAGTCAAGCTTACATTAGTTGTTTGAAAATCACTCTTTAGTCAATAGTCTTATAGTTCAATATAATAAAAGGTTTTAGTATGAATTATAAACTGCTAGCTTGCAAAATATTTCATACACTTCATATAGTGCAATGAACTGTGACCTTATACGCAAAACGTGCACATACCTTTGTAAACAATATCTACCTTAACAGAGTATTTTAATATTACTAGCTGTTCCCCACGGTTTCACCGGCATATCGAAGGAACTCCTTCCCGTATTAGGATAAAAACTAACCTACTGTCTTTCCTCAGGTTTCAGTCTATGTTTAAACCAAATTTTCATCAAAGTCGTTTTCCCGTGAACGTGTAATAGAGAAAACAAACAAACAGAGTTACTTTCATATTTACAATATTAACACTAGTCTTCTTTATCGTGTGAACAGTAAGGTCTTACGAGCCCACACACCCTAGTGTCAGAGTTTCTAAACCGCCTCAAGGACCTCTGAAATGGTTTGAGTGGAACAGTAAGTCCAGGTTTCCTCACGATGTTTTCCTTCACCTAATACTAGTAAGGATTATGTTTTCAGCCACTGTTATGTGTTGTAAAGACTATTTTTAAGGATTATGAATAAAATGCGAACAACGGTAAGACTATATTTGTTAAGTTCAATAAAACAAAGTTGATACTTAAAAAACAGTTTATTTATACTAATACATAAAAAATTAACATACTATTTACTTACAATCTAATTCGCATACATTTTATATAAAACTTAAACACTAACTGAATACAAATTATATTTATAGTAATTGCAAAATTAAAATTACATTAAAATAAATTTTATATTTTACTTGGTAAATTAATAATACCTCAAATTTAAACAAATTAGACAATTATTTGTACTTACATCATAGAAATATTTGTGCTGTGAGAAAATCGAACCTGCAACACTTAGCACAAAAGCCGATCGCTCAGTTATTGCGCTCAACTGTACTGTGTTCTATACTGAAGTTTTTTTATCAAATTTCGTTATTATTCTTTAAAATAAATGAGTGACCCCAGGCTCGCGTTGATATTTTATCTAATGATATCGATCGTTTATCGTCATTATTAGATAAGACAATTTTGTTAACACTTCGTGTAAATACTTCGTGCTTTATTGATTTAAACATTATATTCTTTCTACGAATAACTCCATCATTGAATAATATGTTTTTATAATCTGTGATGTTTAATTCCTTCACTACACACGATTTTACACCTTTCGCTTTTTTAATTATATTATCAGGAGTTTTTATAGAATATAATTTCGATCTCAAGCCCACAAAATCGGAGATATATCTCCCTCCTAATTCATCTTTAAACAAACCGGGTACTTTTTTGTTAATTATTGGTATTCTGAAATCATTTTGGTTGTCATAGTTACTGGTGTCAAAGTATTGCAAAAAATGAAATTTTAAATCATAATAAAAATCATCAGTATATATTTTATAAACAAAAGAATCGGTATCTGTATAACATAGCTGCACTCGATTTTCATAAAAAGGTTTGATAATATTATAATGAAAGTCATACATGTGTGACTTAGAAAGTTCTAAAACGCTAAAGCCAATATAAATAGGTTTATCTAAAATTATTTCTTCTGGTTTCATTTGGATAGCAACTAAATTTTCAGACAAAATAGTTGCACTATGGAAATAAGGGCTAGCTACAAGTCTCTCAGCGGATATTGATTTCTTGGTTCGATTAAACGTATCGGACCATTGATTAACTAAATGAACAGTTACTCTAGTTTCAGTGTTTTCTAATGTTTTACCGAAAACACTGTTATTCAACAACTTGAAAAAGTCTTGTTCGAAAGAACTTTTTGCCTGTTGTCTTAATTGAGTGTTTAATTCTATATACTGTTTTAAATACGAACTCTGTCTAAAAGTAATAACTCTATGAATTTTACGTAGTTCCAACCCTTGCTCTAAACACTTTTTTAAATGAACGTAATGTATTACATATTTATACTTATTATACAAATTTGCAATTAATTTTTTTGCTTTACCTCCTGGGGGAATACATTTTTCGGGACAAAATGGTAAATCATTATGATGGTCATGTAAATGTTCGGGATACAGAAGATCAACTTCTAATATGTATCCCCAGTCGGCATCATCCTCAACATTTTCGATATGTAAATTAGTTATTTCATTTTCAGTAAGAAATCTGAAACTAGAATAAGGTAAATATTGACACATGCTAAAGCCATAAAGATTATTACAATCCAAATATACTATGAAAGAGTTAGGCTCTGATGAATTATATTCTTGCATATACTTATGATTAGCTTTTGCGTACCGTCGGGAACACATACACAATCCCCCACGTATACCACTTTGAATCATTCTGACGATAGCCAAGTCTGACACGAGTTCTAACGTGACCCCGGTTTTTAGCAACATTGCATCAAATGATAAACTAGGTGCAGTTATGTAAAATGCTGGATCCAGTTTGTAGTATTTTTTACATGTTTTTCGAAAACTTTGGAATATATCAGACAACAAAAGCACATCCGTTTTTAAGTATAGATCTGTATATTCCCCTAAATCATTTATATTGAATTCGCTCCAAACTGTCTGAGCATGATTATAATCTTGTTCACTAATGTCTTCGTTGGTTAAGGAATTATGAAAATGATACTTAGACGGTAACGATTTCTGTTCATAACATTTCCAATCTGTCATATAATCATAAGGGTATATCCCTTTTCGTGTCAACAAATTAAACTGCTTTTTGTCAGGAAAATGAGTTCGAAGATTAACATAATCTTCTGCCTGTAGTGTTTTAGCAAGTTTATCTAAACTAGTGCCTAAAAAGTGGAAGGAGTCTAGAAACCTTAATTGTATGTAATCATCACCAATATGTATAAACTTTGTGAATGCGATATATTTTTCCTTGGTCTTGGGTATTATTTTAATTTGTCCCGGAATTTCACCTAACTTTTTTATAAATAAGTGACAATCATATCCCGATAAATTATGAAAAAATACGGGAACAAATTTTGGTACTCTATATTGTAGATTACAATGCCGATGTGCTGCACCTCGGTATCGACCTGTTATATGACAGTGGTCCCTAACCTTATCATTCCATAGTAAATGATCACATATGTGACACTTAACAGCTTGACTAAAATCAAGAGCATCTTTGTCGGTAAATTTCATGGGTTCGTTTTTGGATATAATTCTATAAATGTCTCTAGCATCTTCAATTAAAAAATTTACAAATTTCGAAACACAATCTACACCGCGATAATTTCTATACCTATCAACAGTAAGGTTTAATGATGACACAACATTATACCCGAAGGCAGCCGGCACGTGCCGTTGTAAGTATGTCGTGTTAGCGGTGTCAAATTCATCGTTGAATATTGGTTCGAGTAATGTTTCGAAATCGGCATATATGACAAATGGAATGTTTTGTTTTCGATTATAATTTGTAAATTTTAAAAATGATCCTTTTTCTGGTAAGACCGTGACAACTCCTCCGCACGCATGTGTTTCACATTCACTGGACGTTGGAAAAAACAATAAGCATGTTTCGCAAAAATATAGTTTACCGTGATGCTTTGTCATCTGATTTCTAACTAAACGAGGTAAATCTTTTATAAGGCAATAGTGAGAATTTGTATTATTTTGTAAAAACAGTAAATGTATGCTCTTAGATTTATTGTTGTTTGAAGTATACAAAGGTCCTATGATTGTCCTATCATCTTTCAATCCATACACAAATATATTTAGAGACGGATTATTTTTCTCAAAAACAGCTATGTCTGAAAATGTGATTGGAAATGTTAAATTATCGACATTTAAAACATCCTTGAAGTGAGGATAAGATGAAATTCTATTAGGATGGTGGGCTGCGGGGTACAAGGCAGCTACAACAGACCATAAGAAGCAATACTCGTCATTGTTTTGAATATTCAAACAAGCTTTTTTATTTCTGATAAATTCAGGTAATATTATATGTTTAGATCCGCCGAGAGGTTGATATTTACTTATGTTTATTTCTAAATGTGAATTGCACAGATACGTCCAACCACTGTCTCTCTCTTGAAATTCCTCGATTTTCTTTAACAGTGACACAACTAATGATTTATATATTGATTCAAAATCGTAATTAAAGTAAACAATATAATTTTTTGTACTAAATGATTTCAGTTCTTGTTGATCATTCTTAAACAAAAGAAAAAAGGAAAAAAGTTCAAAATTAATTTTCACAGATGTATGTTTCTGTAATGATCGATCTATTAGATTTTTAATTTGTTTACGATTATCATTAAGAAACATTTCAGGGAAATAATTTTTTTGATCGTTAGTTGCAGTGATCTTATAACTTGCAATGCGATGTTTAAACGAAGAATTAATAATAGCAATATTATCACAAAAAGGAATGGCGCTATTGTTTTTATGAACATTACTACGTAAATGACCAGACCATCGGCGATTATCTACAAATACTTTGCAAACCGAACAGTGAGGCATTATTAATAGACTTTATCAGAAAATAGACTGAATTAAAAGTTAGTAGTGTGGTGGGTGCAATAACTGAGCGATCGGCTTCCGTGTTAAGTGTTGCAGGTTCGATTTTCTCACAGCACAAATATTTTTATGATTTACATTTAGTTGTTCCGGATTTATATGTAATGTGTAGGCAAGATTATAGAAATCGTAGTGTAGGAAAAAGGTTACTTTAAATACTTACAACCAATAATCATGATCTTGTTAATACACAGATAATATCCGCTTCAGCAGGTCATTGGAGTAACTTCAGTAAGAAGATTGTAGAATTATCGAGTTGTTCAAATACAAGTATTTTCCACCGGATTGAATATACCATATATTTCTGAAAAAATAAAATAAAATAAATGAATAAAAAGATTAACGTTGCCAAAACAACAAAATTAATATTAGATTTAAAAATTACCTGCAAAGTATGTAATTGATACAAACAATAATGTTAATTAATATACATTTCCAATATAATATATTTTGCTTAACAGGCACCTCTGCTGACCCTCAATTCGTAAATAGTAATCGCCTGAAATTAAAAATCACACTTATTATAATAATTCTGGTAATGGTATCAATTATTTCTAAATAAAATAATATTTTAACATAATTACTATTACCTTACAACAATTCTGTTAGCAATTTTGCAATAACTATAAATATAATTGTTATTCAGTTAGCGGTGAAGATTTATTTAAAATGTCTCTCATTCTGGTCTGGTCATTTACGTAGTAATGTTCATAAAAACAATAGCGCCATTCCTTTTTGTGTTTAGTTGTTCCGGATTTATATGTAATGTGTAGGCAAGATTATAGAAATCGTAGTGTAGGAAAAAGGTTACTTTAAATACTTACAACCAATAATCATGATCTTGTTAATACACAGATAATATCCGCTTCAGCAGGTCATTGGAGTAACTTCAGTAAGAAGATTGTAGAATTATCGAGTTGTTCAAATACAAGTATTTTCCACCGGATTGAATATACCATATATTTCTGAAAAAATAAAATAAAATAAATGAATAAAAAGATTAACGTTGCCAAAACAACAAAATTAATATTAGATTTAAAAATTACCTGCAAAGTATGTAATTGATACAAACAATAATGTTAATTAATATACATTTCCAATATAATATATTTTGCTTAACAGGCACCTCTGCTGACCCTCAATTCGTAAATAGTAATCGCCTGAAATTAAAAATCACACTTATTATAATAATTCTGGTAATGGTATCAATTATTTCTAAATAAAATAATATTTTAACATAATTACTATTACCTTACAACAATTCTGTTAGCAATTTTGCAATAACTATAAATATAATTGTTATTCAGTTAGCGGTGAAGATTTATTTAAAATGAAACAGAATAACTAATACATAGTTTTAACAAATTGAAGACACATTTTACGTGCAAGTAATAGCAATGCCTAATGTGTGCATTGTCAAAAACAAAAGTATCATGTTAATATTCGTTACATCCGATCGCAGTTTACCTAAACGTATTTTGCAAGAATGCAATTTCGTACAGGGCTGTGATCTAAATGTAAAAATCATGTAGACAATATTTTAAACGCTACATAGAAATTTTGTAAAGGGTAAATTGATATAGGTTATTATTAAAAAGAAGCATAAAATACGAAATAAATAATTCCAAGGTTTACTTACCTTAAAAATAATTATAGTTTGTCCTTGATTTATTTACTTATATGTGCTAGTGGACTATAATTTTATTTACTAAATTGTATAAGTAGGTGTCATTCATAATATTTTTTTCGATAAACAATGACACTAATATATAAAGGACCCTTTTAATGATAGATCACAAATATTTTTTTTTTTATCTTCGTATTTTTATTTACATAGTTTTAAGTTATTTCGTTTTAAATATATCCTGTCGGTCAACCCTAATAAAAAACGTTAATTAGAATAATTTTAATAGTTTCTTGGTATATCATAACAAAAGTATCATATTTACAACAATATATTTCTGTGTACGTATTTAAAACTGCTATTTAGCAATAGTCCCCTTTATTTTAACGCAACGAATTTGGTTAGGGATGACACTTCCACACATTTACTGTAAAAAATGGAGTCAATTCTTACATATTATGTACTAGTTTTCCTCACGCGTTTTCACCCGCGTCCTGAGGGAACTACTTTGCGTGCCCGCACAATTTATAGCCTATGTGTTATTCTAATGTTTAGGTAAGTTATGTTACTGCAAAGTTTCATCCAAATCCGTTCAGTAGTTTTTGCTTTGCGAGAAAGTGAAACATATATATATATATATATATACATGCATAATTGCATACATCTTCACAAACTTTCACATTTATAATATTTGTAAGTAGGAACGAAAAGATATAATTATGACAATTATATTGACAGCCCTGAGTGCTTTCGCAGCGTTGACAAATAGCGATTAGCATAATTGTTAGTTTTCATTTTTACATGTATTTATAATCCATACAAATAAGAAAGGTATAATTTTTCTGTTGTTTTTATTAAATATACACTAACATTCAATTTAACATTTTTACATAACTAATCTGTCTTATAAGCTAGCGTTTTCGGAGTCCAATTCATTGAATTCGAGCCTGATCCCTCGATGCTACAGTGCGAGCAGTCTGCAGTTCAGTGTTTAAAACAATTATCATATTGTTTTAATTATACTTCAAGTGACCACCATTTAAAATGTAAGTCTTTATATTTTTTATTATTTCCTTTGTTTAATTGAATTCAACAAATACTATACAGATCAGATGTAGCCAAATATCTACTTGTAATATTTATTAACTTACTGATAATTAGAATCGAATAAATAAGTACGAGTTTACATATTATTAGGTATTAGTTAATTCCAAAAAATTAACGTAAATATTTTGTTTCCTTTAAGCATAATTATTTTGAATTTAAATTAATCTGATTATTTTTTAATATTTTACAGGTCGGACTCAGAGTGTGATCATCGCAGAAACTCTACAGATGTTGAACGCATTACCGAGATCTTGGGAAAGCGTTCTACTCCTGCAAGCAAGCGTAAATCTACTTCCGTTAAGAAATCGCCTGCTAGTATAAGGTAATCATACTTAATTTATTATCAATCAATTATATTAAAGTTTTATTTGTTGGTTAATTTATTCCATGTCATTTTCGTATCAGTGTTGGAATATGTAAATCACAGTAACACTATATTTTTAACTTAGTAAATAATAAGTGGTTATGTACTAAATAATATTATTGAATCGATGCTGTCACTTACGAGTAACAACAATTTGTTAACATGACAACCACTTTGCAGTTTTTATACTTATAAGCCTACTGACTACTATGGTACCTACCTAGGCTGTATTAATTGTGTTATTTTTGTAATGATTTTGAAACATTCTTATACGGGTTATTTATGTTTGTTTCAGAAAAAAGGCGAAGTCTGAGGACGTGTTTAATCTAAGTCGTGGCGATGGCGAACCCAAAAATACTTCTTCGTTTGTACTGTCCTCGTACTTCGTTAATAGAGTTGCGAATGGCAACGAACGTCGAGTGATCAACACGGTGGGAGACTACCTTATTGATTTGAAAGTATATCAAACCAATGATGCACGCAATACTGATTCTCAAGAACTTTGGAAGAAAGCGCTGGTTCGGATAAAATTCCAAACGGAAGACGATACACCGCAATGGCGCAAACTTCAATCTCTGGTTCACTCCATAGATGCACTGTGTGAGGACCATCCTACATTTATTTCAAATCAAAACTGTAGTTAACATTATAACATTAAATATTTTTTTTAATAATATATTATGTTGTTTTCTTTCTCAGCTGAAGCTGTGTTAGTCACAACGACAAACATTGCACGTTGGTTCCTATCGTTATTGCGATGAAAAAGCATACTGCGTACACAAGTCTGTATCACAGACGATTGTACCAGTTGTGAGCGCGCAATAACAAACATTGCCTGTTGGTTCTTATCGTTATTGCGATGAAAAAGCATACTGCGTACACAAGTCTGTATCACAGACGATTGTACCAGTTGTGAGCGCGCAATAACAAACATTGCCTGTTGGTTCTTATCGTTATTGCGATGAAAAAGCATACTGCGTACACAAGTCTGTATCACAGACGATTGTACCAGTTGTGAGCGTGCAATAACAAACATTGCCTGTTGGTTCCTATCGTTATTGCGATGAAAAAGCATACTGCGTACACGAGTCTGTATCACAGACGATTGTACCAGTTGTGAGCGTGCAATAACAAACATTGCCTGTTGGTTCCTATCGTTATTGCGATGAAAAAGCATACTGCGTACACGAGTCTGTATCACAGACGATTGTACCAGTTGTGAGCGTGCAATAACAAACATTGCCTGTTGGTTCCTATCGTTATTGCGATGAAAAAGCATACTGCGTACACGAGTCTGTATTACAGGCGATTGTACCAGTTGTGAGCGCGCAATAACAAACATTGCCTGTTGGTTCCTATCGTTATTGCGATGAAAAAGCATACTGCGTACACGAGTCTGTATTACAGGCGATTGTACCAGTTGTGAGCGCGCAATAACAAACATTACCTGCTGGTTCCTATCGTTATTGCGATGAAAAAGCATACTGCGTACACAAGTCTGTATCATAGACGATTGTACCAGTTGTGAGCGCGCAATAACAAACATTACCTATTGGTTCCTATCGTTATTGCGATGAAAAAGCATACTGCGTACACGAGTCTGTATTACAGGCGATTGTACCAGTTGTGAGCGCGCAATAACAAACATTGCCTGTTGGTTCCTATCGTTATTGCGATGAAAAAGCATACTGCGTACACGAGTCTGTATTACAGACGATTGTACCAGTTGTGAGCGCGCAATAACAAACATTGCCTGTTGGTTCCTATCGTTATTGCGATGAAAAAGCATACTGCGTACACGAGTATGTATTACAGGCGATTGTACCAGTTGTGAGCGCGCAATAACAAACATTGCCTGTTGGTTCCTATCGTTATTGCGATGAAAAAGCATACTGCGTACACGAGTCTGTATTACAGGCGATTGTACCAGTTGTGAGCGCGCAATAACGAACATTGCCTGTTGGTTCCTATCGTTATTGCGATGAAAAAGCATACTGCGTACACGAGTCTGTATTACAGACGATTGTATTATTAGGCATTCTGAGGTACTGTCAAATGGTCCGTGTCGACCGTTCACGATTGGGCATTCTGGACTACCGGAGCGATGGCGAACTCGTTTCGCCGAGCGAAAAGTGGTCCAGAATGCCCAATAATATACTACTACTCTCTATCTAGAGTGGCATATATTTTGTTGGTGTCCCAGTGAAATATAAGTCAAAGTCAAATCATTTATTTCAATTAGACCATTAAAGGCACTTTTGAACGTCATAAAAAGAAAAGTTGATTCTAGTTGCCCCTTCCAAAAGGTAGTTTCGTATGGCGAAGAATGGGCAAAAACTCCATACTTACTCTTTTTAAAAAAAATGTGTACAATATTTTGCATTTACAGTTTATAGTTATATAACTATACGTGAACACGATGGACCCTGCATAAAAAACACTCTATTGAAGTAGGTACAAAGTATTCTAGTAGTAAGTATTATGTACAAGATTAAGAACGACAGCCAAGTTAGATTAGATAGACCTAATAGGCACTTTTAAGCATGTTACAAGACGAATGAATTAAATCTAGTCGCCCCTTCAAAAAGTTTGTTTCATAAGGAGGAAAATAAACAAAAACATATTATCTTCCATACTTATTTACTCTTTTTTTTGTATATACCTACATGAATTTGTCGTCATCATCATCAGCCGAAAGACGTCCACTGTTGAACATAGGCCTCCCCCATAGAACGCCACAACGAGCGACAACCTGACTCTTGCATCCACCGGTTACCCGCGACCTTGACGATGTCGTCGGTCCATCCCATCTGGTGGAAGACCTACCAACACTGCGTCTTCCGGTTCGTGGTCACCACTCGCGATCCTTTCTTCCCCATCGGTTATCGGTTCTTTGAGCGACGTGGCCTGCCCATTGCCACTTCAACTTGCATATTCTGAGAGCTATGTCGGTGACCTGAACATAAATACACAATTACATACAAGCAGTTCCGGAGATTAGCGGGTTCAAATCAAAAATCAAACAAACAAACTGTACCTACACGTTTATAAAATTTGTACAGACATAGCTTATGCCCGCGACTTCGTCCGCGTGAATGTCGGTTATCGTGAATGCAGACGATTATAAAGTAGCCTTTGTCCTTCCCCATGGTTCAAGCTATCTTCATACCAAATTTCATTAAATTGGGTTCAGCCGTTTCATCGTGAAAGCGTAACAGACAGAGTTACTTTCGCATTTATAATATTAAAGTAGGTACGTATGGGTTTTTTTATATTGCAAAACAACTTTTGCCCGGACAGCTAGTACTTTCATAAAACTCAACCAATTTAAATGATTTCACTGTTCACCTGCCTATTACACAATATAGAATCTACATTTCAACATCATTAATTAACATGTTTGTTGACACCGCACGTGATTACTATATATTCTATTGTAATATACAGTAGTAAGGTAAGCTGTTTTAATTCAGATAATTTACATTAACCAAACACACACTGATTGTAAGTAAGTATTTAACAAATAGTAGGCCTCATCTGCGCGGGGAATTCCATTACCGTAAGTAGGTATTGGAATTCCACGCGCAGACAAGGAAAACGTAGGTATTTATTTGAGTTTTCGCCGAAATTCGTCCATTGCAATCTACTGTTATGCCGGCACTTCACATGGCGTATTTGTGCAAATATTCGCCTTGCTTGGATATTACAAAGTGTACCCTATTGTTATTGAAATAAAGTCTATTTTGTATTATCCAAGTAAGGCGAATATTCGCACAAATACGCCATGTGAAGGGGTAGCATTATATACTTTTCCTTGACAAGCGTAGGTACATACGCCAGTACATCAAGCCATATCAAACTGTCAATTTTCTCAATAGAATCATGAACCCTAATGTATTCTAATAAAGTTAATAATCTATCAAAGAAATTCGACAGATTGTAGTAGATGGATGTGCTGGCCTCTGTAGGGGAGAAGTGCCATGAAAGAGCCAGTTTACTAAACGGAGCAAAAAAATATACTATTAATGAAAGAAATGATGATTTTTTTGCCTTAAATTACTTTTAATATATTAAAGTAGGTAATTTCATACAAAAAAACCATGAACACTACGAAAAAATCAACGAAATATTCATTTAAAAAAAAATGTGTCTTTTGGCTCTTTCATAACATTTCGGTATTGAAAGAGCTACCAAAAGTTATGAAAGAGCCAGTCTGTATTATATAGTGTAATTGTAAAAAATATGCTAAATAATAATCATAATGGGACTTAAAAAAAAAAGACTATTCTAACAAATCCTTTTTAAAAACTAATGACATTTTAAGATTTTTTTAATTTTATCAGTCATTGAAGTTATTCTTAAAAACGCTTTAAATTTAACATATTATTTTTATTATTCAGTCATACCTGTTATATTATAATCTTACCATATTACAGGCACATTATTTTTTATAATAACAATCTTGAAAATTAAACAAATTACCAAATAATATCTTCTATAATAATCTTTAAGAACTTAAAAAAACAATATTGTTCACTTGGAGCTTTAAAGTCTGAGCTATCTATTTGCTTAAGTTTAAGATTCAGATTTTTTTAGGAACTTTGTTATATACTATAGAATGTAATTTACTGAAAATAAACATTCTACTAAAAAAAAAAAAACATTTTCCCTTAATGCCTCAGGATTCATGATCCCAATCAGAACAAATTTCAGAGACCACTTTTGATCACTATTTTCATATGCTGGTGCAAACAACGCAATCATCACAGGCTTTGCATAAGCACTATCTGAAGCAAACAATTTAATAATATATGAAAAAAATGCATGTTTACTATTATTTTCTATTATTTACCAAATTTAAATGCAGAGTTATGAAAGAGCCGGTTATGAAAAAGCCAGCTCTTTCAAGGCCTACTCACCCGGCTTTTTCATAACTTATTCTTTAAAAAAATATAGCCTTTAAAATAACAACAATATCAAAACTTATGGGGCTCATTATTAACGCAGTTGCAAGGCCAAATATATGCACAAACTCAATCTTAAATTCATTTATCTATATTTGTTTACAATAAAATACCAAAAATCAAGTTAAATTAAGCAAAATACTTACTTTTTAGTACCAAAAACTATGACTCGATGTGACAGCGTCCGTTGGTTTCAGCGGACTGACAAATGTTTGTAGGTGACGGGAAATCAATGTTGGCTCTCAAAAATATAGTTACTAACCAAATCTGTTCTTAAACTACTAAAATAATTGAAGTGGCTCTTTCAAAACCTGGCTCCTTCATACCACTTCTCCCCTACTTAGGAATTGCGTAAAAGGCAACACTATACAATTTAGAAAATCAGAGTCAAAGTCAAAGTCAAAGCATTTATTTCAATTTAACCATTTACAGGCACTTTTGAATTGTCAAGGAGTCGGTCAGTTAGTCAGAGAGTTGATCTATTTAGGAACCCAAGTTGTTAGCTATAGTGATCACACTACACTAAAGTGAATTCTATATTAGACCAATTTTGAATTCCATTTAGTAAACCACCAATTTACACTAAATCGGATCCAATATGTTCTAACTGCGATTACACTGCCGATTTCCTAAATAGATTTTCTACAAATTGTATAGTGTATTAAACCTTTTTGTCTTCCCTAAGAATACTTCCTGCAACGTAGGTGGGTTTACAGACATAAACTCACATACACAAACAGTCAGGAACAACTAATTGTAGGCCATTAAATATTTGTTTCGTGCGAGACTCGAACCCACAGCACGCCGCGCAGCAGCCAATTGCTTAGCCACTGCGCCAACCGTGTTGTCATTTTGTTGCGGTCAAAGAGTGATTGAGTTTCACGATTGAAATACATATTTCTCAATAACAGCCAGTAGTTTAAAAGTTGGTGGTATGTTACCCCCGTGCAACAGAAAGCCCATATAAGCTGTTGATCCCGGCTGTCATTCATATTCATTTATTTGCATTTCTACAAGGTTAAAAAGATGTAACAATCAGGCTTAGAGCTATGAATCGTTGTAGACCCTGTCAGGGCACAGCATAATTATTATTTATTTATTAAAATAGCTAAAATTAAAATAAAATTATACATGCTAATTGAATAATAATCAACAAAAACAACATATAAACATTTGCATAAAAGTCAAAACATAAACACAACATAAATAATACTATTATTGGAAGGTGAGTACCTATTATTATTACTACTACTATTTTCTAAGATACTATTATTAAAATTACATAAAGCTATATTTTATTAGGTAACATTATTACAAATTCTTATTTAGTGAGATCATGGTTCATTACAAATTGTATTAAAGAGATATAAATATAATTAAATAAATTAATCACAATTTGAGAGAATTGTGATTCGTAACGGGTAGGCGAAAGCCCAAAAGTTTGACAGCCAGTCATATCAAGGGGTTTCGTGTTACCTAGTAACTTAATTGTGGAGGTCAGGCATACAGTCGCTCCATGTAAAACACTGGTATTCAGCTGCATCCGGATAGACTGGAAGCCGATCCTTACATATTGATGGTTTTGCGGCTTTCATACGCAAAAGAAGCGAATCCCTGCTTGCTCGTCATCGTAGCAGTACCAATACTATCTTGAGTTTGTTTGCAGATAGGTGGGAGTCTCCAATAATAATAAAAAATAATAATAATATATGTGGGGACATTTTCACACACGGCCATATGACCCCAAACTAGGGAGACCCTGTACTATGGGTGTCAGACAGCTGATTTACATACACAAATACATTTTTTTTTGTAAATACATACATATATAGATAAACAACACCCAGACACAAGCCAAACACAAGTGCTCATCACACAAATGTTTACCCTGGGCGGGAATCGAACCCGCAACACGCTGCGCAGCAGTCGATCGCTCAGCCACTGCGCCAACCGTGTCGATGAAACTCCACACTGAATAAAATGTGTATATGTCTTCTAACACTATGGGCGTAGCCCGAAATAAATGCTATAATAATAAATAATAATATTTGGGAAAAGACTAGGCAGATGATGACTGAGCATAGGCACTTCCAAAAGCAGGTTACCGGTACTTACCCGTATCGAAAATGCCTTTTCCTTATTACGGTCAGCGCATCTAAATGCTTTACAGTTTTTATTGATATTGAACTTAAATGCAACACGAATAGAGTTGCGGAATTTAAAGAAAGCAAAACAACAATCAGCCGTGTGTTGCCGGTCGCGAAGAACACCACCTTATTTCACCCGTGAGAGTCATAGAAGGCGACAGAGAGATATTGACCAGAGAATGGGCAGCAGCGTCCTTTTGAGTACCCTAACACCTACTGCGATCGCCAACATGCATCAGCTAAGCATATCATTTACGGCTGAAACCCCCCCTCCCCTTGGGGGAGACCTGTGCCCAGCAGTGTGCGACTAAAGGTTGACATGATGAGGATGAATGCAAAAACTACAGGCTATATCTTATTATCAAGAAATTAGGGATCCATAGGTAATAAAAAATCACGCGAACGAGGTCCCGGCAAAAGCTAACAAATTACAAACCGACATCGAATTGCGAAAATTCCTTTCTTGAAGTCTGTTAAAAACTTAGGGGAGTAACCACAAACAGTCTGGCTAGACTTGTCATGAAAGTCAAAGCATTTATTTTAATTAAACCATTTACATGCACTTTTCAATAGTCAAGGAGTCAATTAATTTGTGAGAAAGTTGAAGATCGTTCCAAAACGCTGTGGTGCAAGAAACTCCACGGGCACTCTTTTAATTGAAGTTATCATAAAATGTTATATTATTCTTGCTGCTTCTCTAGGTAAAAACAATGTAGTTGAAGAATTAATAAAACATTTAGAAATAACTTGCAGTCCGCCCTAGAATCGCACGCGAGCAATTTTTTTTTTCGGTGTTCCTAAAGAATCATGGCGAGATCCATACATTCATACCCAACTAACCATTTAACGTCGTTCAAAAGTTTAGTAAACGTCATCTTAATACCATTGATTGTAATACCTAAGTCGCACTAACGTTATAATAACGTTTACTAAACGCGAAAATGGCCCCAGTTATACGACCAACATTGTCGTATAATGGACATACAAAAGTCACAAGATTACTTCGTTAACATCATTCAAAAGTCGTATGAACGTTATGGAATTACCACTTTCGTCGCGCAGAAGTCGCATCATAACTTTACAACGACTCGTTTGTTGCATTGTCGTCATACAGGTGTTTTTGAATGACTAAAACGTTTTATTTGAGTCAAGGAACAACACCTGTAAGACTTATTCATTTTTCTTGTTCGACTGGGTATTAAAGTTTTATGATAATATACCTATGTGTATTTATTTCAGATTTTAATGCCCCCTCGCAATTTTGTGTTTAAATTATTATATTTTTATTAATAAAAATATGTTTATTTCTAAAAATGTAGGACATGTTGCTTTTGTCACACAATTATCTCTTTACGACGTTGTAAAGACATAAAGTCGTATTAAGGTTATTTCAAGACCATGCAATACGCCATGACAGCTAGCTATTAGGGTTCCTCATAAATTTAAAACCCTTTTCATATTGGTCACAGTAAAAGTGCAGTGCAGATTTCAAAACATTTTAACATTCCAGTAAATTTTATCTGAAAATTTGATCATTCAATATTTGGATATAGATAAATTTCTAACGAGAGCAGATTTTAGACTTCTTAATAGATTGATTTGGCCATGGGAAAGCACTCATTTTATACTATCGGAAAAGTGCTATGGTTGTGTGGCAACCATAGCACTTTTATTACTTTAACATTGACTTTCATACAGTGGGGCAATTTCGTTTCATTATATCAAATAAAAACAAAATTAGAGATTTATTGCATTTAAGGATTTTTGGTGCCACAACTGCTTTTTCGCAAGATGAATGTGATTATTGTTTCTACTCAGTTCCTGAAGGAATTGAATTATAGTACCTACCCAAGAAACTGAACCACTTTCCCCAAGAAACTGAACCACTTTCCCCAAGAAACTGAACAACTTTCCCCAAGAAACATGGGTCGAAATATGAAAAAAGAAACATTTTTTAATAAGTTTTGCTGGCAAATTATTTACAACCTGTATAGGTAAATCGTTTTAAAGTTTACTGATTAAAAACGAATCAATGAACACAACATTTACTGATAAATAACGAATTCAATATCGGAAAAAATCACACACAATATTTTTATAGAAATAAAATAAATATTGATACTGAACCTTTTTGTTGTTCATGTGTTGTACACTTTTCTTCTTCAACCGTAAATATGGCGGCCTAGACGTTTGAAAGTCAAAACCTGACTGAAAAGCGACTACAATTTTGGTACAAGTCAGGGCATGACATTAAACGGACATCACGTAATATATAGGTTTTATTTGAGTATTAAATAAACAACCAAGTCATTTAAGAGTCTCCAATTGACCGCTATAAAACAGGATAGTGATCGTTGTATAAACGTCACTGTGAAAACGTCTATACAACTGCTACATTATATAAATGTCCTATAAAGGTTTTTCAAAGACCTAATTTGGTCAGTTCAAAACGTTTAATGGGCTATAACGTTAGTATGACTATTGCGTTGTCGTAGAAACGTTTTAGCTAAGATTGTAATACTTATAACGTCATTTAGTTTAGTCTTACCAACGTTGCTAAGGCCAGCTTATTATGACATATTCGTCGCACGACTAATAAGTTAAATTAAAGACGTCTAAAGGACCTAATAGTCATCTCACTTTCATTATAAGACTGCTATCCAACTTTATGTCGTATAAGTCAAGACTTATATGACGTTTTTGTTTGTTGGGTATGTATGAAAAAAAAAAAAAATTTAGATGATTTAAAATATTTTCCAATTTGAAGAATACATAACCAGGAGTAGATTGATATACATATTACGAAATGAAAATAACACTTTTTCGTTTCATCTCTATGCCCATTTTGTGTTTATAAAAAAAAGAAAGTGACAAGCGACGTTAACGAATCTATCAAATTGGCAAAACAAGTATGTGAAGTGTGTGGAAAAAAATAATCATTATTTGTGATATTATTTCCCATAAAACGATGCAATTTCAGTGTCAGAACTGCGAAACGGCGACTATCAGTGTCACTGTTGCTGTCAGTTGTCCGTTTAGTTCTGAAATAATGAGCTTTTCGTTGAACTATTCACTTTTTTTTGCGGGGTTAAATGCCTGAAGATACTCTTTAGGTATCCAAGAGTATAAAAATTAGGATTGCAACTTCTCTAAACATCTTTATTTTTTTTGTACAAATCTTGCCATGATTCTTTTATTTCATACAAACCTTGTCCTGGCAAGATCGAACACAGCAAAAAGAGAATTATCCAATTTGGTGTAGTCATTCTGAAGTTACGCGCGTACAGACATTTTGGCAACTTTTTTTACACTATGTAAAGAAGATAAAAACCATCCAATCTTAACTGACAGCGCCAGTTCACGAATATGACGCGTGAATCAGGGATAGGGAAAGGGATCCGAATGATCCAACCACGCGCCACCATCAGCGATACATTTGAGTGAGTATGGCAATGCTCTCTCAACCCAATCATTTGATCGTAGTACACATTCAATTGAAGAACTTTTGTCTTAATTGTAGCCACAGCTGTTCGCTCATTGGTCATTGGTCTCATTTGAACTTTTCAATTTAGTCTTGAACTTACGAGTATGCGAATTACTTATGGGCCTGAGAACCTCTTGGCTTTGACTTCGGAGATTGAACTTCAACAAATACAAATTCGTCATGTGGTGTCCCAGTGTCGCGTGTATTCGATTCGTGACGAAAACTTCGCGTTTTTGTGAGCAGATTATTAGAAGAAAATTACGACTTTAGAAAGATTCAAGTCTTGATTTGGGCAGCTACAGAGTAAAAGTATAGTTTTTAACTATGGTTTTTTAAGCGAAGACAATCCCTTCATAGCGTTATACGAAAATAGACGTCGAGAGTTTCAGGACGTATACAACCATTACTGTATGCCAAAATATTATGTTTTATGCGTTTGTCCAACAGGATATACAGAGTCTTAAAGGATACTACAGAGCCAAAATTACGAAAATATTTACTATTTTGTATTAGAAACAATGTTAAAAAGTACAAAATCGGTTCACTTTGACAATTTTTTTTTCACCAGTATTTGAATAACAACAACTGATATATTTATTTTATGAAAATAAAGGTTATGCTTAATATAAAAAATATTTTTCAGTCCGTTATACGAACTCATTTATTTTAGACAATAGGGTATTACACCCATTTTTGAAAAGTGTCTCAATCGAATTCTGTAGTGCTAATATGCCACCAAAAAAAACACAAAATTTTTATTCAATCGATAAGTGCCATAAAAATGCATCTAAATTTTAAATTTTCAAATTTCGCGCGTAGTTTGACGAAAACGCCTCTTACTGGACGCCATATTGCTCAGCGTAAATGACGTCAGTTCGTTTTGTATCAAATAAGCTCATATTAAATAATGATAATTGTATATCATTTAAAAATAATTAAAAGCATAAATAGGTGTAATAATGAAAAAATTACGTTGGCTACGAAAATAATAAAAGTACAAAGCCTATATTACGCCAATCGGTTGACACTGACTGACAGTTGACAATTTTTTGTTTACACAGCCGTATGGCGTAATAACATGGCCGCTACTATTTCACGGTGTTTTATAACAGATTAAAAATACTGAAAACTTTGAATTGAATTTAAAAATTTGTTTTGTTATTTTATGAACTGAAACTTACATTTTCCGACTTCTTTATGCCTGAACTGTCTCAATCTTGTATAGAGTAAAATACCCTATTATTTTAAAACACACTATAAAACCTCGCGCGCAATCGTTTGTCGATCTAATAGCCCGAATGTCGAACGAACAAACTTAACTTTAATTTATAATAACAAGTGATACTGACCGTTTATATGTAAAACTTGAAAATTAATAAACTAATTTCACGCAGAAGATATAGTTTTACAAGTGTGTGCGCAAACACAGTTGCACTCCCTCTTCCCTCACTCTGATAGTCCGGTGCGCCGACAGTCGACAATCCGACACGACCGGAGAGAGATCAGGCGCAGGTCCAACGGCAACACGTGCGCACCGAGGTACGGGGGTGTTACACCGCTAACTTTCAAACTCACAGAAAACCCCCTGTAAATAATACTTTGTCCGACCTGGGGGATCGAACTTCAGTTCTCCATAATACTCGCACTTGCAAACACGAGACCAACAAGGCAGTCTTTTGTAATAAAGGTGCGTCTGCGTACAGATTAAGTAACATGTTGTGTGTTTATGTCCTTTGTGGGTGTCGCACTTGGACTCTCCATGTAATTGTTAATAATACACTTTTGTTGTATTTAATAAGCTTCTTTAATAAATTACTACTAGTGATAATAAAAACTGAACATAAATTGGAGCCATCCATAAAAATTGTGTAACTTGTGTTTTATAACACGTCCATATTCAACATTGCAACATATTATAACAATACTGTACCTACACATTAGAAATACAATACAATATAACAATGTTTTATGACTTTGTCTTTTGTCGTTCTGCAGTGCTGTTCACTATTGCATAAATTATTTAACTTTGTTGTAAATATTAATAACATGTTAAATTACAACGTTTTAACATGTTATGTTATGTAATATGCACGCACCTTTAGATTCTTGATAAAGCATAACTCATTAAATTTTGCTACACTTAGCAACATTTTATAATAAAAACACGGTCGTAGTGCCATACTGATCGATAAATAAACACATACGTATTGTGTACATAACTTGTTCTACAAGGCTTGGTATTATGTATAGTGTCAATAAAAACGAAGTTATGTTTTGCATATTACTACCTATTGTGTACATAATGAAAAAAGTAAAAAATACTGCCCAAGTGCGAGTCGGACTCGCGAAGGGTTCCGTACCATTATCTATACAACATTATTATTATTATTCAGCCTGTGTTTTCCCACTGCAGGGCAAAGGCCTCTCTACTCTCCTTCCACTTCTCTCTGTCAAGGGCTATTTAGACATCGAGTAAAAAAACGACAAAAAATCACGTTTGTTGTAGGGGGACCTCTTAAATATTTATTTTATTCTGTTTTTAGTATTTCTTGTTAAAGCGGCAACCGAAATACATCATCTGTGAAAATTTTAACTGTCTACCTACCACGGTTCATGAGATACAGCCTGGTGACAGACAGACAGACAGACTGATAGACGGGCAGTGGAGTCTTAGTAATAGGGTCCCGTTTTTACCCTCTGGGTACGAAACCCTAAAAGAATATTATCAGTATATCGTTGGTGTGGGTATAGTTGATGAATCTCCTGGTTCCCTCTTCGTCTCGTGGTCGCAAGTGCTGAAAAGGTTCACTGAGTCCTAGAGTAAGATTCAAAGGTCAGGCGAGGTTTTTTTGGGACTCACTAGGGCTGCTACTGCTGCATTGACTCTGTAGGTTTTATTTATGACATTCATTTAACTAATATACGTAGTAATAATGCCAATGGTGACATTGTGGAATTTTATTGACACTGGTTGAAATTCTTTGCGAGTTGTTTATGACAAAAATTTCCTGTTTGTTATGAAATGTCATTTACATCATTTTGACAACACGTGTCGCTAGTCGAGACTGAAGCGTAGTACTATTAAGTATTCTGTGACTAAAGTCTGCTTGAAACTGCTTGAGAATGCCTGTAAACGTAATGTCAATGTGTGCGTGCGAAAAATGGCGGTTTGTTCTGAGTGGTCTCTGCTCGGGCGCACCGCAGCCGTACGTACTTTGTGGTAACAGCCCGGAGTTTTTGAGTTGGTGATATAACATTCTCTTGTCTCGGAAAACACGTACGCGGATCCACATAAATTATGATCATTTTCCCGATCCGATCGCTGTATCCGAATCACCGTATCATCTGTATCTATCTCCTAAGTAGGTACTATTTCATCAGTACTTGCCTAATGTACAGAGACCAGCATAATATTAAGAGCGTGTATTCGATTCGTGACGAAAACTTCATGTTTTTGCGTTTTGCCCAGAGCAATATCGTAATGACGTGAGCAGATTATTTAAAGACAATTACAGTTTTAGGAAAGATTAAGTCTTGATTTAGACAGCTACAGAGTAAAAGTATAGTTTTTAGTTATGGTTTTTTAAAGCGAAGACAATCCTTTCATAGCGTTTTACGAAAATAGACGTCAGAGTTAACTTTCAGGACGAATACAACCATTACATTACGCCAAAATTGTATGTTTTATGCGTTTTTTCAACAGGATATACAGTCTTAAAGTCAGACACAGAGCCAAAATTACGAAAATATTACTATTATGTATTAAAAAACCATGTTGAAAAAGTACAAAATCGGTTCACTTTGTCAATTTTTTTTCACCAGTATTTGAATAAAAACATAACTGATATATTTATTTTATGAAAATATAGGTTATGCTTAATATACAAAATATTTTTTAGTCCGTTATACGAACTCATTTATTTTAGACAATTATTTTAAGAAGCCCTGTAAAACATCGCGCGCTGTCGTTTGCCGATCAATTTCAATGATTCGTGCTTATTTCGTGCGTCAATCTTTTTCTGATGCACACAAACCGACCATTGTGTTGTACTAGTGTGTGTCAATGCTGCTACGCCATTCTAGCAATCATTTAGATTTTGAGTTGCGCTAAATCGAATACGCGCCCTTAAGCTACCCCAATCTGTCAAAGAATCATGGCAGGAATTTTACAAAAAAAAATAAAGATGTTTAGAGAAGTTGAAATTCTAATTCTTATACTCTTACTCTAAAGAGTCTCTTCAGGCATTTACAATATTTTCAAACCCTGCAAAAAGAAAGTGAATAGTTTAACGAAAAGCTTACTATTTGTTTATCTATATATGTATGTATTTTCAAAAATGTCCCCACATATTATTATTATTTCAGAACGAAACGATGACTGACAGTAACAGTGAGACTGGCAGCGCCGTTTCGCAGTTTTTACACTGAAATTGCATCGTTTTATAAGAAACTAGCAACCCGACCCGGCTTCGCATGGGCCTATAGCCTTCCTCAATAAATGGACTATCCAACACAAAGTAATTTTTCAATTCGAACCAGTAGATCCTGTGATTAGCGCGTTCAACCAACCAAACAAACAAACAAACAAACTCTTCAGCTTTATAATATTAGTATAGATAATGTTATAAATAATGATTATTTTTTTCCACACACTTGTCACATCACTTGTCTGCCAATTTGATAGATCCGTTAACGTCGCTTTTCACTTTCTTTTTTTTTATAAACACAAAATTTGCATCGGTATGGAACGAAAAAGTGATATTTTCATTTCGTAATATTTTAATAATTTAGGGTTTAAAAATATGATAAGTAGGTATATCAATCTATTCCTGGTAATGTATTCTTCACATTGAAAAATATTTTAGTCTTTTTTTTTTTTTTTCATACAAATGAATGTATGTATCTGGCCATGATTCTTTGACAGTTTGGAATAGCTTGATGTGGTGACGTCTGTACAAGTACTTAAGTACCTAGTTGCAATTGTAAATAGTTTTAAGTCATTCTGCACTCTGTCATAAAATTTTATTAGTATGTAAGTAATAAAATACTTCGTAGTTTTTTCCCGCGATTTCGTCTGCATGAATTCTGTTACGGATCCCAATTTTTTTATACTAAACTGAAAATCCTGTTGGCTTTCGCGGTTATCGCGCTGAGAAGTCGCGGATTAAAAGCAGCCTATGATGTGCTTTCCTAGGGTTCAAGCTACCTTCATACCAAATGTTATCAAAATCAGTTCAAAAGTCTCATCGTAAAACCTAACAGACAGAGTGATTTTCGCATTATAATATTAGGAGCGCGTATTCGATTCGTGACGAAAACTTCATGTTTTTGCGTTTTGCCCAGAGCAATATCGTAATGATGTGAGCAGATTATTTAAAGACAATTTACAGTTTTAGAAAGATTAAGTCTTGATTTAGACAGCTACAGAGTAAAAGTATAATTTTTAATTATGGTTTTTTTAAGCGAAGACAATCCTTTCATAGCGTTTTACGAAAATAGACGTCAGAGTTAACTTTCAGGACGAATACAACCATTACAATATGCCAAAATATTTTGTTTTATGCGTTTTTCAAACAGTATATACAGTCATAAAGACAGCTACAGAGCCAAAATTACAAAAATATTACTATTATGTATTAAAAAACAATGTTGAAAAAGTAGAAAATTGGTTCACTTTGACAATTTTTTTTCACCAGTATTTGAATAAAAACATAACTGATATATTTATTTTATGAAAGTAAATGTTATGCTTAATATACAGAATATTTTTCAGTCCGTTATACGAGCTCATTTATTTTAGACAATTATTTTAAAAAGCCCTGTAAAACATCGCGCGCTGTCGTTCGCCGATTAATTTTAATGATTCGTGCTTATTTCGTGCGTATTTCTTTTTCTGATGCACACAAACCGATCATTGTGTTACACTAGTGTGTGTCAATGCTGCTACGCCATTCTAGCAATCATTTAGATTCTGAGTTGCGCTAAATCGAATACGCGCCCTTAGGCTGAATAGTACACAAGGGTAATGTACTTACATTATAGGTTGAGAACAACGGATTAACTAAAAAGGTGGCCGTATGTCATCGAAACTAGTCGGACGAACCCGACAACACAGTGAGTTAATCCGTTGTTCTCAATCTATAATGTGTAACAATAATCACGTTTCGTTTAAGGATAATGTAACCTATTAGCGAAAGATTTTTTAGAAACGGACCAGTAGTTCTGAAGATTTGCGCTTTTCAAACAAACAAATAAATATACACTACACACACACTACCTACACTGTGTATTGATTGACATCATTTTCATTCCATTTTTCCTCAATTTTCTTTTTTCCTCGTCTTTTTATCGTATTATTTGTTACTCACCTACATAGGTATGCTAATTAGTTACGGTTTTGTTTCAAACCAAGGTGTCATCTAGTTAAAAGACTTATTTAAAAGGCCGTAGATCCCGTATGTACGGTCCAACCGTACATTGCGAAATTATTGTACATACCGCGTCAGCATATCCGCCAACATTAATTATTAATTTTCACTTACTTACAATTTAGCTCACTACCGGTCATCGAACGCACCTCGCCTTCTCACGTATCAATATCATATCAGTATCATCTATCATTTATTCTTAAAAACTATCTCTATTTGAACTTTGGTGTTAACTTAGTATAATAAACTGTTAAACCTTCATGGACTCGTATCATTTAATATCACAGGATTCAAACTCAAACTCAAACTCAAACTCAAAATCATTTATTTCAATTAAACCATTTACAGGTACTTTTGAATTGTCAGAGTCAGTCAGTCAGAAAGTTGAAGCTAGTTGCTCGTTCCAAACAGTAGGTTTCTATGGAGAAGAACGAGCAAGAAACTCCATGAACACTCTTTTAAAATCAGTTAAATTTTACAAATTTAGGTTACATCATTCATGTTGAATCTAAGGGGGCTGTGTGAACTTGGCGCCCGACTTTAAAAAAAAAAATTTTTTTTTGGTTAGTTTGATAGATTTCGGTAAGTAGTGGATAGTAGTGAAGATAACTTCGTTTGTAGTTGCACCAAAAAAAAATAAAAAAAAAATAAAAAAAATCATCCCCCGACCTTGAAAAAAAATTTTTTTTTCGGCTGTTTCTTATAGTAAACCGTAAGTAGTGGATTGTAGTGCATTTTTTTTCGTTTGTAGTAAAATAAAAAAATAGTAAAAAATATTTTTATTTTAGGGTATTTTTCCAAAACGATATTTACTACATAAATGCAATTTAAAAGCCTATTCGAATACTAGGAAAGCTAAAACTGACTGAGAAACGATTGCAGAGGTCAATAGTAGCAGGTTTCTTAGGTGCAGTGGAACAGAAGTATACATAAGAAGCGATTAACCCGAGTAAAACTTGTTTCGGACTGAATTCGAAGTTACTTTCGATACAAAGGCACTACTAACGCTAAAACTGACTGAGAAACATTTGTTTAGGATAGCAATAGTATTAGTTAAGTTACTACGAATGATATTCATGTTACTACAAATAACTACTAACGAAAAAAAGTTAAACAAAAAGAAGATACTACAAACGAAAAGAAGTTACTACAAACGAAAAGAAGGTACTACAAACGAATATCTTTCTACTACAAACGAAAAGGAGTTACTACAAACGATAATCTTCCAACTACAAACGAAAAGAAGTTACTACAAACGAAAAGAAGGTACTACAAACGAAAATCTTTCTACTACAAACGAAAAGGAGTTACTACAAACGATAATCTTCCAACTACAAACGTAAAGACGTTACTACAAACGAAAATCTGTCTACGACAAACGAAATGAAGTTACTACAAACGAAAAGAAGGTACTACAAACGAAAATCTTTCTACTACAAACGAAAAGGAGTTACTACAAACGATAATCTTCCAACTACAAACGTAAAGATGTTACTACAAACGAAAATCTGTCTACTACAAACGAAATGAAGTTACTACAAACGAATTTCTTGTTACTACAAACGAAAAAAAGGTACTACAAACGAAAATCTTTCTACTACAAACGAAAAGGAGTTACTACAAACGAAAAGAAGTTACTACAAACGAAAATCTAGCTACTACAAACGAAAGGAAGGTACTACAAACGATAATCTTCCAACTACAAACGTAAAGATGTTACTACAAACGAAAATCTGTCTACTACAAACGAAATGAAGTTACTACAAACGAAAAAAAGGTACTACAAACGAAAATCTTTCTACTACAAACGAAAACAAGGTACTACAAACGAAAAGAAGTTACTACAAAGGAAAATACAGCTACTACAAACGAAAAGAAGTTACTACAAACGAAAAGAAGGTACTACAATCGAAAATCTTGCCACTACAAACGAAAATGAGTTACTACAAACGAATTTCTTGTTACTACAAACGAAAACAAGGTAGTACAAACAAAAAGAAGTTACTACAAACAAAAATCTTGCCACTACAAACGAAAAGGAGTTACTACAAACGAAAATACGGCTACTACAAACGAAAGGAAGGTACTTCAAACAAAAATCTTTCTACTACAAACGAATAGGAGTTACTACAAACGATAATCTTCCAACTACAAACGAAAAGAAGTTACTACAAACGAAAATCTGTCTACTAAAAACGAAATAAAGTTACTACAAACGAATTTCTTGTTACTACAATCGAAAAGAAGGTACTACAAACGAAAATCTGTCTATTACAAACGAAATGAAGTTACTACAAACGATAATCTTCCAACTACAAACGAAAAGGAGTTACTACAAACAAAAATCTTTCTACTACAAACGAAAAGGAGTTACTATAAACGATAATCTTCCAACTACAAACGAAAAGAAGTTACTACAAACGAAAATCTGTCTACTAAAAACGAAATAAAGTTACTACAAACGAATTTCTTGTTACTACAATCGAAAAGAAGGTACTACAAACAAAAATACAGCTACTACAAACGAAAGGAAGGTACTTCAAACGAAAAGAAGTTACTACAAACGAATTTCTTGTTACTACAATCGAAAAGAAGGTACTACAAACAAAAATACAGCTACTACAAACGAAAGGAAGGTACTTCAAACGAAATAAAGTTACTACAAACGAATTTCTTGTTACTACAATCGAAAAGAAGGTACTACAAACAAAAATACAGCTACTACAAACGAAAGGAAGGTACTTCAAACGAAAAGAAGTTACTACAAACGAAAAGAAGGTACTACAAACAAAAATCTTGCCACTACAAACGAATTTCTTGTTACTACAAACGAAAACAAGGTACTACAAACCAAAAGAAGTTACTACAAACGAAAATCTAGCTACTACAAACGAAAGGAAGGTACTACAAACGAAAAGAAGTTACTACAAACGAAAAGAAGGTACTACAAACGAAAAAAAGTTACTACATACGAAAATCTAGCTACTACAAACGAAAAAAAGTTACTACAAACGAAAATCTGTCTACTACAAACAAAATGAAGTTACTACAAACGAATTTCTTGTTACTACAAACGAAAAGAAGGTACTACAAACAAAAATCTTTCCACTACAAACGAAAAGGAGCTACTACAAACGATAATCTTCCAACTACAAACAAAAAGAAGTTACTACAAACGGATTTCTTGTTACTACAAACGAAAACAAGGTACTACAAACGAATTTCTTGTTACTACAAACGAAAAGGAGTTACTACAAACGAATTTCTTGTTACTACAAACGAAAACAAGGTACTACAAACGAAAAGAAGTTACTACAAACGAAAATACAGCTACTACAAACGAAAGGAAGGTACTTCAAACGAAAAGAAGTTACTACAAACGAAAAGATGGTACTACAAACAAAAATCTTGCCACTATAAACGAAAAGGAGTTACTACAAACGAAAAAAAGTTACTACAAACGAAAATCTAGCTACTACAAACGAAAGGAAGGTACTTCAAACGAAAACAAGTTACTACAAACGAAAAGAAGGTACAACAAACAAAAATCTTTCTACTACAAACGAATAGGAGTTACTACAAACGATAATCTTCCAACTACAAACGAAAAGAAGTTACTACAAACGAAAATATGTCTACTAAAAACGAAATAAAGTTACTACAAACGAATTTCTAGTTACTACAAACGAATTTCTTGTTACTACAATCGAAAAGAAGGTACTACAAACGAAAATCTTTCTACTACAAACGAAAAGAAGGTACTACAAACGAAAATCTTGCCACTACAAACGAAAAGAAGTTACTACAAACGAATTTCTTGTTACTACAAACGGAAACAAGGTACTACAAACGAAAAGAAGTTACTACAAACAAAAATCTTGCCACTACAAACGAAAAGGAGTTACTACAAACGAAAATACAGCTACTACAAACGAAAGGAAGGTACTTCAAACGAAAAGAAGTTACTACAAACGAAAAGAAGGTACTACGAGCAAAAATCTTGCCACTATAAACGAAAAGGAGTTACTACAAACGAAAAAAAGTTACTACAAACGAAAATCTAGCTACTACAAACGAAAAGAAGGTACTACAAACAAAAATCTTTCTACTACAAACGAAAAGGAGTTACTACAAACGATAACCTTCCAACTACAAACGAAAAGAAGTTACCTACTACAAACGAAAATCTGTCTACTAAAAACAAAATAAAGTTACTACAAACGAATTTCTTGTTACTACAATCGAAAAGAAGGTACTACAAACGAAAATCTTTCTACTACAAACGAAAAGGAGTTACTACAAACGAAAAGAAGGTACTACAAACGAAAATCTTGCCACTACAAACGAAAAGGAGTTACTACAAACGAATTTCTTGTTACTACAAACGAAAACAAGGTACTACAAACGAAAAGAAGTTACTACAAAGGAAAATACAGCTACTACAAACGAAAAGAAGTTACTACAAACGAAAAGAAGGTACTACAAACGAAAATCTTGCCACTACAAACGAAAATGAGTTACTACAAACGAATTTCTTGTTACTACAAACGAAAACAAGGTAGTACAAACAAAAAGAAGTTACTACAAACAAAAATCTTGCCACTACAAACGAAAAGGAGTTACTACAAACGAAAATACGGCTACTACAAACGAAAGGAAGGTACTTCAAACGAAAAGAAGTTACTACAAACGAAAAGAAGGTACTACGAACAAAAATCTTGCCACTATAAACGAAAAGGAGTTACTACAAACGAAAAAAAGTTACTACAAACAAAAATCTTTCTACTACAAACGAAAAGGAGTTACTACAAACGATAATCTTCCAACTACAAACGAAAAGAAGTTACTACAAACGAAAATCTTTCTACTACAAACGAAAAGAAGTTACTACAAACGAATTTCTTGTTACTACAAACGAAAAGAAGGTACTACAAACGAAAATGTGTTACTACAAACGAATTTCTTCTTTATGAGATATGTAAAAAACGTTTTTTAGTCACATCAATTCCTAATCCAATGCGTTCAATGCGTTGTGTTTAACTTTCTGCGAAATGAAGTTTATGCTATCCGCTGTTATGTAAAATAATATTTAGACATAAAAAGTTCTGCTATAAAGGGTAGTCCCACAAGAAAAAAAAAAAAAGAGCAGAAGACAAGCTTCCTAACATCGTTCAAAATTCTTGCCTACTTTCATAGGGCTGTCACTCGGTAATCCATACTTCCATTCTAATATTATAATTGCGAAAGTAACGCTGTCTGTAATGTTTTCACGATGAAACGGCTGAACTGATTTTGATGAAATTTGGTATGTCGGTCGACGTCAGGTCGACGGAGCCCCGCTACTCGGGCTCCTATTTCTGTCTGCAGGGTTTAAGGGAACCAAACCAAACCTCGGGGTGCCCCTGACGTCGACCGACCTAGCGCCATTAGCGGCCTATTTATTTTTAATCTAAGGATAATAATTGTTTTTTTTTTCCAAATCCTAGTTATGTACGCTGTACAGTCACGGAATTTAATTACTTGTCATTGGTATCATTTCCATAGTTTTCGGGAGCACTCATGCCGAAAATGAAGTGAATGTGTGTGAATGAACCTATGACAAATATTTCGTAAACCATTATAGCCGCCATCTTGAATTTTGAATTAAACTTCTTTTTCGGCAAAAGCACCCCGGAAAACCATGAATACTACACCCATGACGCCCATTTCATAAAATTTCAGAAAGATTTTCGTTTGTAGTACCTTCTTTTCGATTGTAGTAACAAGAAATTCGTTTGTAGTAACTTTATTTCGTTTTTAGTAGACAGATTTTCGTTTGTAGTAACTTCTTTTCGTTTGTAGTTGGAAGATTATCGTTTGTAGTAACTCCTTTTCGTTTGTAGTAGAAAGATTTTTGTTTGTAGTAACTCCTTTTCGTTTGTAGTACCTTCCTTTCGTTTGTAGTAGCTATATTTTCGTTTGTAGTAACTTCTTTTCGTTTGTAGTAACTCCTTTTCGTTTGTAGTAGAAAGATTTTCGTTTGTAGTACCTTTTTTTCGTTTGTAGTAACAAGAAATTCGTTTGTAGTAACTTCATTTCGTTTGTAGTAGACAGATTTTCGTTTGTAGTACCTTCTTTTCGATTGTAGTAACAAGAAATTCGTTTGTAGTAACTTTATTTCGTTTTTAGTAGACAGATTTTCGTTTGTAGTAACTTCTTTTCGTTTGTAGTTGGAAGATTATCGTTTGTAGTAACTCCTATTCGTTTGTAGTAGAAAGATTTTTGTTTGTAGTACCTTCTTTTCGTTTGTAGTAGCTAGATTTTCGTTTGTAGTAACTTTTTTTCGTTTGTAGTAACTCCTTTTCGTTTATAGTGGCAAGATTTTTGTTTGTAGTACCTTCTTTTCGTTTGTAGTAACTTCTTTTCGTTTGAAGTACCTTCCTTTCGTTTGTAGTAGCTGTATTTTCGTTTGTAGTAACTTCTTTTCGTTTGTAGTACCTTGTTTTCGTTTGTAGTAACAAGTAATTCGTTTGTAGTAACTCCTTTTCGTTTGTAGTAGAAAGATTTTCGTTTGTAGTACCTTGTTTTCGTTTGTAGTAACAAGAAATCCGTTTGTAGTAACTTCTTTTTGTTTGTAGTTGGAAGATTATCGTTTGTAGTAGCTCCTTTTCGTTTGTAGTAGAAAGATTTTTGTTTGTAGTAACTCCTTTTCGTTTGTAGTGGCAAGATTTTTGTTTGTAGTTCCTTCTTTTCGTTTGTAGTAACTTCTTTTCGTTTGTAGTACCTTCCTTTCGTTTGTAGTAGCTAGATTTTCGTTTGTAGTAACTTCTTTTCGTTTGTAGTAACTCCTTTTCGTTTGTAGTAGAAAGATTTTCGTTTGTAGTACCTTTTTTTCGTTTGTAGTAACAAGAAATTCGTTTGTAGTAACTTCATTTCGTTTGTAGTAGACAGATTTTCGTTTGTAGTAACTTCTTTTCGTTTGTAGTACCTTGTTTTCGTTTGTAGTAACAAGAAATTCGTTTGTAGTAACTCCTTTTCGTTTGTAGTAGAAAGATTTTCGTTTGTAGTACCTTTTTTTCGTTTGTAGTAACAAGAAATTCGTTTGTAGTAACTTCATTTCGTTTGTAGTAGACAGATTTTCGTTTGTAGTACCTTCTTTTCGATTGTAGTAACAAGAAATTCGTTTGTAGTAACTTTATTTCGTTTTTAGTAGACAGATTTTCGTTTGTAGTAACTTCTTTTCGTTTGTAGTTGGAAGATTATCGTTTGTAGTAACTCCTATTCGTTTGTAGTAGAAAGATTTTTGTTTGTAGTACCTTCTTTTCGTTTGTAGTAGCTAGATTTTCGTTTGTAGTAACTTTTTTTCGTTTGTAGTAACTCCTTTTCGTTTATAGTGGCAAGATTTTTGTTTGTAGTACCTTCTTTTCGTTTGTAGTAACTTCTTTTCGTTTGAAGTACCTTCCTTTCGTTTGTAGTAGCTGTATTTTCGTTTGTAGTAACTTCTTTTCGTTTGTAGTACCTTGTTTTCGTTTGTAGTAACAAGTAATTCGTTTGTAGTAACTCCTTTTCGTTTGTAGTAGAAAGATTTTCGTTTGTAGTACCTTGTTTTCGTTTGTAGTAACAAGAAATCCGTTTGTAGTAACTTCTTTTTGTTTGTAGTTGGAAGATTATCGTTTGTAGTAGCTCCTTTTCGTTTGTAGTAGAAAGATTTTTGTTTGTAGTAACTCCTTTTCGTTTGTAGTGGCAAGATTTTTGTTTGTAGTTCCTTCTTTTCGTTTGTAGTAACTTCTTTTCGTTTGTAGTACCTTCCTTTCGTTTGTAGTAGCTAGATTTTCGTTTGTAGTAACTTCTTTTCGTTTGTAGTAACTCCTTTTCGTTTGTAGTAGAAAGATTTTCGTTTGTAGTACCTTTTTTTCGTTTGTAGTAACAAGAAATTCGTTTGTAGTAACTTCATTTCGTTTGTAGTAGACAGATTTTCGTTTGTAGTAACTTCTTTTCGTTTGTAGTACCTTGTTTTCGTTTGTAGTAACAAGAAATTCGTTTGTAGTAACTCCTTTTCGTTTGTAGTGGCAAGATTTTTGTTTGTAGTACCTTCTTTTCATTTGTAGTAACTTCTTTTCGTTTGTAGTACCTTCCTTTCGTTGGTAGTAGCTAGATTTTCGTTTGTAGTAACTTCTTTTTGTTTGTAGTAACTCCTTTTCGTTTGTAGTAGAAAGATTTTCGTTTGTAGTACCTTTTTTTCGTTTGTAGTAACAAGAAATTCGTTTGTAGTAACTTCATTTCGTTTGTAGTAGACAGATTTTCGTTTGTAGTAACATCTTTACGTTTGTAGTTGGAAGATTATCGTTTGTAGTACCTTCTTTTCGTTTGTAGTAACTTCTTTTCGTTTGTAGTACCTTTTTTTCGTTTGTAGTAACAAGAAATTCGTTTGTAGTTACTTCATTTCGTTTGTAGTAGACAGATTTTCGTTTGTAGTAACATCTTTACGTTTGTAGTTGGAAGATTATCGTTTGTAGTACCTTCCTTTCGTTTGTAGTAGCTAGATTTTCGTTTGTAGTAACTTCTTTTCGTTTGTAGTAACTCCTTTTCGTTTGTAGTAAAAAGATTTTCGTTTGTAGTACCTTTTTTTCGTTTGTAGTAACAAGAAATTCGTTTGTAGTAATTTCATTTCGTTTGTAGTAGACAGATTTTCGTTTGTAGTAACATCTTTACGTTTGTAGTTGGAAGATTATCGTTTGTAGTAACTCCTTTTCGTTTGTAGTAGAAAGATTTTCGTTTGTAGTACCTTTTTTTCGTTTGTAGTAACAAGAAATTCGTTTGTAGTAACTTCATTTCGTTTGTAGTAGCTAGATTTTCGTTTGTAGTAACTTCTTTTCGTTTGTAGTAACTCCTTTTCGTTTGTAGTAGAAAGATTTTCGTTTGTAGTACCTTTTTTTCGTTTGTAGTAACAAGAAATTCGTTTGTAGTAACTTCATTTCGTTTGTAGTAGACAGATTTTCGTTTGTAGTAACATCTTTACGTTTGTAGTTGGAAGATTATCGTTTGTAGTACCTTCCTTTCGTTTGTAGTAGCTAGATTTTCGTTTGTAGTAACTTCTTTTCGTTTGTAGTAACTCCTTTTCGTTTGTAGTAGAAAGATTTTCGTTTGTAGTACCTTTTTTTCGTTTGTAGTAACAAGAAATTCGTTTGTAGTAACTTCATTTCGTTTGTAGTAGACAGATTTTCGTTTGTAGTAACATCTTTACGTTTGTAGTTGGAAGATTATCGTTTGTAGTAACTCCTTTTCGTTTGTAGTAGAAAGATTTTCGTTTGTAGTACCTTCTTTTCGTTTGTAGTAACTTCTTTTCGTTTGTAGTTGGAAGATTATCGTTTGTAGTAACTCCTTTTCGTTTGTAGTAGAAAGATATTCGTTTGTAGTACCTTCTTTTCGTTTGTAGTAACTTCTTTTCGTTTGTAGTATCTTCTTTTTGTTTAACTTTTTTTCGTTAGTAGTTATTTGTAGTAACATGAATATCATTCGTAGTAACTTAACTAATACTATTGCTATCCTAAACAAATGTTTCTCAGTCAGTTTTAGCGTTAGTAGTGCCTTTGTATCGAAAGTAACTTCGAATTCAGTCCGAAACAAGTTTTACTCGGGTTAATCGCTTCTTATGTATACTTCTGTTCCACTGCACCTAAGAAACCTGCTACTATTGACCTCTGCAATCGTTTCTCAGTCAGTTTTAGCTTTCCTAGTATTCGAATAGGCTTTTAAATTGCATTTATGTAGTAAATATCGTTTTGGAAAAATACCCTAAAATAAAAATATTTTTTACTATTTTTTTTATTTTACTACAAACGAAAAAAAATGCACCACAATCCACTACTTACGGTTTAATATAAGAAACAGCCGAAAAAAAAATTTTTTTTCAAGGTCGGGGGATGATTTTTTTTATTTTTTTTTTATTTTTTTTTGGTGCAACTACAAACGAAGTTATCTTCACTACTATCCACTACTTACCGAAATCTATCAAACTAACAAAAAAAAAAAATTTTTTTTTAAAGTCGGGCGCCAAGTTCACACAGCCAATCTAAGGGTACAATGTGAGAACAATGTAACACGTCTTGCATGTTAAAAGAGGTCTAGAGAAAAATATAGTTATAATAACAATTCAAACCAAAATTTAAAATAACCGAGGCAGCTAAGAGATGACCAGTCCCAACCGACGGCGTCCGTTCACGAACATGACGCATGGATCGGCACCATTTAGCTCAACCATTTTGAAGGGAACCGAATGATCCAACACATGCGCCACCGGCAGCGAGACATTCAAGTGAGCATGACTCTCCCAACCGCCAGGGCATATTCAAGTCAATGAGAGGTGTACCTCGTAAATGGTAGCTTTAAAGAACATAGTGCTCACATGTATGTGCTACGAAAAATTATATAATACTAACACATTGAGTTTATACAATGCAAAGATAATATAGATCTACATCTTCAGCAGCTCCAAAAATTGTTACAAATGCTAATCAATTAATCTATGAACCCTTATGGCTGTGGAGCTAGACCAGCATCCAGCCAAGCATTTTTATCAGTGATGTAATCACTCAACTTATAATATGCTCGGTTGCATAGCGTGCGTTTAATACAAGACTTAAATTTTGTCTCATTTAGTTGAACAATGTGGGGAGGTATTTTATTGTAACAGTTTAAACAGTACCCCATGAAAGACGAATCTACTTTAGCCAGTCTGAAACCTGGTTGAACTAGTTGGTCCCTATTTCTAGTATTATAATTATGTCTGTCACCTCTTTTATCAAAAAGATGCAGATTTTTTCTAGCGTACATGATGTTTTCATAGATGTATTGACAAGGCACCGTCATTATGTTAATTTCCTTAAACAGTTCCCTTAGAGAATCGCGCATACGCAGATTGTAAATGGCTCTGATGGCTCTTTTCTGCAGAATAAAAATAGAATCGATGTCTGCAGCTCTTCCCCACAATAAAATACCGTAAGACATAATACTATGAAAGTAACTAAAATAGACCAGTCTCGCGGTATCCACATCAGTAAATTGCCGAATCTTTCTGACAGCATATGCTGCCGAACTTAGCCGTCCTGCGAGAGATGTTAAATGAGGACCCCATTGTAGCCTTGAGTCGAGCGTCAATCCCAGAAAAACGGTTTTATCGACGAATTCCAGTTTCTCTTTATTCAATACTATGTCACACTCACTATTTTTGACATTTGGCAAAGCAAATCTGATGCACTTAGTTTTATTTCCATTTAATACTAAATTGTTAGCCGTGAACCACTTTTGTACCTCCAGTAAGGCGTTATTTACGATGTCAAGATTTTGAGCCCGTCTATTTATTTTAAAAATTAATGACGTGTCATCGGCAAATAACACCATTTGTGGCTGGTTTTTGAATAACCGGGGAAGATCATTAATATAAACTAAAAAGAGGAAAGGACCTAAAATTGAGCCTTGTGGAACTCCCATTTGTACTTTTAAACCATGTGAATTCACCCCGTTTATTTGAACTTGCTGCTGTCTATCATTTAAATAAGATTTCACTAAACTAAGCGCAAGTTTACCTAGTCCGTAATGCTCAAGTTTCAGAATTAATGTCTCGTGATTTACGCAATCAAATGCCTTGGAGAGGTCACAAAAGATTCCTATGGCATCTTGTGCCTCTTCCCACGCAGTAAATATGTGTTTTAATAAAGTGACACCGGCGTCAGTCGTACAACGCCCTTTGGTGAAACCATACTGTTGATCGTGTAATATGCCATTTGTGTTAAAATGAGCAAGCATCTGATTAAGCATAATCTTTTCAAAAACCTTGCTGAAAGCCGGCAACACGGACACGGGTCTATAATTGTTAGTATCTTTACTATCCCCGGATTTGAAAAGAGGTATGACCTTACTAAATTTCATTAAATCTGGGAAAACACCTTGGTCTACGCACATATTAAATATTAAAGCCAAATAAGGTGCTATTGTTTCTATTATAGATGTACAAACTTTAATAGACATACCCCACAGATCTTCAGTAAATTTTATTTTGATTTGCCGAAAAGCTTTTAAAACGGTCATGGGGTCAATATGTTTAAATTGAAATTCTACCGGGCAGCTTGGAACGTTCGCTTTTAATAACGCAATTGAATCGTCAGGTGAGGAATTCAAAGCTTCCGTGGTTTTGATTGGTATGCTAGTAAAGAAATTTACAAATTCACGAGCTACTTCTATGTTAGAGCTTACGGGACCATGTGATGTCTCCAATGTACATTCCGCGTTACGAACTTTTTTCTTGCTAGTTTCGTTATTTATAACTTTCCAAACTGTCTTTATTTTATCGTCTGCCGATTTGATCTTGTTACTAATGTATAGCGCTTTCGCTACCTTGCAAGTATTTCTAAAACTTGCAAGGTATTCAATCATTAAAAGCTGCACGATACAATACCGTACACCGTAGTTATTTTCGTATTGTTATTGTTTACTGGCTTTTGGTTTTGCCCGCGACTTCGTCCGCGTGAATGTCGGTAGTTATCGCGAATCCAGACGAAGTTGCTTTTTAATCCGCTAAATTACAAAAAAGACAACCGCCTTTTAAAAGCAAAAAATAACTTTCAATTCGTAAGTCGGCTTTGGTTTTGCTCGTTGTTTTGTATTGCCAATTGCCACCCACTGACGGACGAAAACACGCATGACAGCAAAAGGGCCCTTAGCCTTACAAATATTTGTTCCGTGTGGGAATCGAACCAGCGCCACGCAGCGCACCAGCCAATCACTCAGCCACTGCACCATTTGTGTCGTCAAAATATATACTAATATTATAAAGCTGAAGAGTTTGTTTGTTTGGTTGAACGCGTTAATCTCAGGATCTACTGGATCGAATTCAAAAATTATTTTTGTGTTGGATAGTCCATTTATCGGGGAAGGCTTTAGGCCCATGCGAAGTTGGGTCGGGTTGCTAGTGTTATATAAAAATCTCGTGTCTAGTGTTTGTTATCGAATTCCTCCGAAACGACTTCACCGATTTTCATGATTTGGCATGAATATTTGGTAGGTCTGAGAATAGGTCAAAGACTATTTTTTTAAAATTTAAGTGGCAAAGTAACGTTTGCCCGGTCAGCTAGTAAATAAATAAAACTCTCCTCCTCCTAAAATATTTGAAGCTCGTGCCAAAACAATATGTTCCTATGGTGAAGATCGAGAAAGAAACTCCAAGGACATTTTTGAAATCTAAGTAGGACATTCTAAACTTGTTAGTTGTTTCCAATTACCATACCTGGTAATAGGTATATTCTTGTCCTTGTCTTTGCTATTTGTCATGTATTGTTAATTACTTTAAAAAGTAATTACTTATAAAAGCTTCCGCGTATTTAAAAGATTCTTAAAATAAAACTAGGCAATTATTTCCAGTAAAAAATGAGGTAGATAGATCTTTTTTAGGGTTCCGTACCCTAAGGGTAAAAACGGGACCCTATTACTAAGACTCCACTGTCCGTCTGTCTGTCTCTCTCTCACCAGGCTGTATCTCATGAACCGTGATAGCTAGACAGTTTAAATTTTCACAGATGATTTATTTCTGTTGCCGCTTGCGCGTTTTTAAGGGGGGCCGATTTTTGCTCGATGTCTAATGTTGTATATAGATAATGGAACAGAACCCTTCGTGCGCGAGTCCGACTCGCACTTGGCCAGTTGTTTTTAACAAATAATTCTAAAGGTGTTACTACACCAATCGATCGATGCCATCGATCGATTTGCCGGTCGATGGCATCGGTCGACGTTGATCGATTAACTCCGACTATAATCCATCACTAATAATAATCAAGCAGCTCGATCGACGATCGATCGATTGGTCTGGTAGAAACTATCGATCGACGTCGACTAATCCATTCTACCATCGATCGATACCGTCGATCGACGATCTATCAATTGTAGTAACATTAGTTCAATGACCCTAAGTGATTTCTAAGCACATAAAGCTATACTCCCGGTTGTCATTTGTAGAACTTTGTTAGTCGTTAAGGGTTGCCAGAAAGTCTGACAACCAGTCTTACAGTACGATTCAAACTTAATGGCGGGTCTGAACACGAGTCGAGTGGCTGCGCTGTAACAATTTCACGTGTCAGCGGGGGTGAGAGGACAGAGAGGTGTGCTGCGCAGTCAGTAGCGCACTTCACAGCCGCTATTTTTCGATATAACTGTACTGTACGGTCAACGTAACGTATCTTGGCGGTCCTGAAGTTAGGTGTTTCGCTGCGCATTGGAAATTTAGGAACGAAACTGTCTACTGCGCAGCTAATCGGCTATAACTTCAGACTCGCCAAGATACGTCGACCGTATTGTACCAAGGGGTTTCGTACACATTGACAGATTGTAGTTGCTTGATGTGCTGGCCTCTGTTCCAAGGGGTTTCGTGTACTCAGTAACTGGTTTGTGCAGGTCAGATAGGCAGTCGCTTCATGTAAAACACTGGTATTCAGTCAGCTGCATCCAGTTAGACTGAAAGCCGACCTTAACCTAGTTAGGAAGAGGCTAGACATATATGATAAATGAATTGCTTCTACAGCAGAAATTTTATCAGTAAAATTGCTGGCTGCCTAGCAAGGATTAAATTTATACGAAAACATTATCTAATTTATTGTGTTCAAACTTGAACTCAATGCATTTATTTGCATACATTTTATTGTAATTTACTCATTTGACTTCTTTTCTTTAAATACCAGTTTCTTAATTGAGCAGATATCAGGTAGCGAGCAAATGGCAAAAATGAAAAATAAAACATTCACGGGCCATTAGGTGAAAGCGCCCATGAAAGAATCATGGCAGGACTTGTACAAAAAAAAAATTAAGATGTTTAGAGAAGTTGAAATTCTAATTTTTATATTCTTGGGTACCTAAAGAGTATCTTCAGGCATTTACAATATTTTTAAAACCCCGCAAAAAAAAGTGAAAAAAAGTTCATTATTTTAGAATGAAACGGCGACTGACAGTAACAGTGACACTGACAGGCCCCATTTCGCAGTTCTTACGATGAAATTGCATCGTTTTATGGGAAATAATATCACAAATAATGATTATTTTTTTCCACACACTTGTCACATCACTGGTCTGCCATTTTTATAGATCCGTTAACGGCGCTTGCCACTTTCTTTTTTTTATAAACACAAAATGGGCATGGAGATGAAATGAAAATGTGTTATTTTCATTTCGTAATATTTTAATTATGCGGGGTTTAAAATATGCTAAGTATGTCAATCTACTCCTGGTAATGTATTCTTCACATTAGAAAATATTTTAAACCCTCTAAATATTTTTTTATTTCATAGAAATGAATGTATGGATCTCGCCATGATTCTTTGAATAATCGTAGGTATGTTTTTTTGCAATTTTCAGCTCAGTATCTGTTTGTATGGTAAATAAAAAACTTAACAAATATGTAATTCGACAATTACATAATAATAATTGAAACAGCACCATAAGGCTGCGTTTCCACCAAAGATGTGCGAGGTAGATGACGTAGCGAGGCTGTGGAACGATGTCAGTGTTTTTACCGGAGATGTGCTAGGCAGCCGACCGGTGCGAAAATGAGTAGCGACGCTGTGAAACGGTGCGCAGAAGAGCGGTGCGAGAATGTGTAGCGGGCTCTTTTCAGATGTGAGCAAGTCTACTGATCCATTTATTAAGTACAATACACATCTACCATCGGGACCGAAACGTGGTCACTCACAATGGGCCTCATCAGAAGGCTTAAAGTCACCCAAAGGGCAATTGAGAGGGCTATGCTCGGAGTTTCCTTGCGTGATAAAATCAGAAATGAGGACATCCGCAAGAGAACCAAGGTTACCGACGTAGCCCGAAGAATTGCCAAACTTAAGTGGCAGTGGGCAGGGCACATTGCTTGCACAACGGATGCCCGATGGGACCGAAAAGTTCTAGAGTGGCGACCGCGAACCGGAAGACGTTGCGTTGGAAGGCCTCCCACTAGGTGGACCGATGACCTGGTAAAAGTTGCGGGGATCCGCTGGATGCGAGTCGCACGTGACCGGTCAATGTGGCGACACTTGGGGGAAGCCTATGTCCAGCAGTGGACGTCTTTCGGCTGAAATGATGATGATGATGACACATCTACCTCTAAAGGTGCGTACGGATTAGAGGCAGTCTCGGGGTGCGCAGCCTCGCCACGCACGGCTCTTGAAGGCTCGCCTCGGGCTGAGGCGCGTGCGCAATTGAGGCAACAGGGCGAGCCGTGCGTGCCTCAGGCGAGGCTGCCTCTGCATGCGTACGCACCTTTACAAACTCTGTCTAGTGACTGCTGTAGTTTCTCGCACGCGTCCATCCTTTGCACGCATCCCTCACTTGTTTTGCACATATAAAAACCTCTGCTAAGCCGTTTCCACTAGAGCTGCGCTGAGCGAGGCTAGGTAAATGAAGTGATTCTATTGGTTCTAAACAAACACATCCCTCGCTACGCATCCTCGCTCTTCTCTAATCAAAACGCACACGCAACTCTCCAAGTTACCTGTTTATGTGTACCTTTTTCATGATAACATGACGTTTGCGGCAAATTATAACTTGATGAGGTTAAATTAATGACTGGCGCGTCTGAAAAATACAAAAAAAAGTAAGAAATTTGAAGTTCGCGGGTCACCATATGTATACCTTTTTCATGATAACATGACGTTTGCGGCAAATTATAACTTGATGAGGTTAAATTAATGACTGGCGCGTCTGAAAAATACAAAAAAAAGTAAGAAATTTGAAGTTCGCGGGTCACCATATGTATACCTTTTTCATGATAACATGACGTTTGCGGCAAATTATAACTTGATGAGATTAAATTAATGACTGGCGCGTCTGAAAAATACAAAAATAAAACGTAAGAAATTTGAAATTTCGCGGGGCACCATTCGCATTTCTCTTAACTTTACGAGGCATAAATCATAACCCTCCCGTCGTCGGCTTTGTCACAGTTGATCAAAATGCCCTCATATCAGTCATAACAAGCAATATTCCAGGCAATGGTTTTGTTTATGAAAGAAAGCTCGAGTTTCTCACACATACAGTGCCTTTGTTTGTGCCTAGCAGACATGTGTTGATATAACAATACCAGAACGTATCCTCAAACATCTAATTGAAGTTAGTGGTGTCAGATCATAAGTTCAAAATATCTGGATACCGCAAGTCCCAGCTTAATTTTTTGTCCCAACATTATAATGGTCACCTCAATGAAAAGGTTTATTTGAGAAACTACAAAGGAAAAAAAAGGATTTCGAAAGTCTGTGGCTTCTGTTTTTGGGTGGTGGTTTTGTATTGCCACATTTGCCACCGACTTTCGATACTAAAACTATTTTTTACTTTTTACTTTTTGAAAAATGTTGATGGTTTATAACTTTACTTGACTTCAAAAAAAGGAGGTTCTCAATTCGACACGTGTATATTTTTATTTAATGTTTGCCACGCATAACTTTTTCAGTGTAGTCCGATTTTAGTGATTCTTTATTTAAATGATAGTGGTGCCGATTCCTATAAAAAAAAACTTATTTACAATAAAGACAACCGCCTTCAAAAAGTAAAAAATAACTTTAAATTTGCAAATCGGGGGCAATACAAAATAACTGACAAAAACTAACGAATTTAAAGTTATTTTTTACCTTTTAATGGCGGTTGTTTTTTTTATTTTTGTAAAAAGTTTTAATTACTTAAGTATTTTATTTTATACATATTTCTGTTGCATATTTTTTTTTTAAATTGCATAAAACGTAAGAATATTTGAATTTCGCGGCCATCCTAGCGTTTTTATTTCAGTTATGCGATGTTTATTTTGTACACTCTGCTATTTTCATTTTACTTATCAAAGAAAGAAAAACAATACGTAGGTTTATGGATCCCAAAAATATAACCAACTGGGTAAACATGTGAGACTTTATAAATGAACATTGAACCCCACTTGTGTTATGTCTTCACTCAGATATGTTTTTGTCCACGAGTGCCGATGATGCCGTCCTGGGCCTCAAGTCTGCTATTACAATAGTGTCAGAATGGTCTATAATTGATTTCATAATTGTTGATTTTGACAAGTTTGGTAAACGCCATTATATTAGTTATTTTAACGACTTTTTTTACAACATCAAGGTACCGTAGACTTGAGTACTTATATGGTTTTAATTTCAACTCGATACCTCCACGCGTTCCCGAGATATAGGGTCTTGACAGACAGACGGACAACAAAGTGATCCTATAAGGGTTCCGTATTTTTCCTTTTTAAGTACGGAATCCTAAAACACTGGAAGCCGACCCCAACTAAGTTGGGAAAAGGCTAAGCATAATTATGGTGATATTTAACTGACATACTGGCACACTCAGAGACGTCACTTAATAATATTGAATCATAATAAACTTTAATTAACCAACATAACTTGGAACACTGTCAGTTAAAAATATTGTTGTTGACTTGTGCCAAATTATGTTGGTCAATTAAATTTAATGATTCATTATTATTAAGTGACGTCTCTGAGTGTGACAGATAGTCAAACATACTCTAACACAATTCGTGCTTATAACCTACTTTTGTTATCACCAATATTTAGCACTCAACGGGCCAAAGATTATTTATTTGCATGTCCGTTGTAATTGCAATGTTCTGGCGTTTACAATAAGATCGTTAATCATTGCAATTAGTTTCTGTTGCGATACAGCAATTTTAATAATAAGTATGCTAATTAATAGGTACCTTAATTGCTTTGTCGTTGCGAATTATTTTATTGTTATAGTTGATTTTAAATTATTACAGGTTTTTTAATCATTTACTAAATTCAGAATTATTATAAAATTATAAATGCGAAAATGAGTTTGTTTGTTAGTTACACTTTCCCGGGTAAACTACTAAACCAATTTTAATAAAATTTGGTACAGGTCAGACTAAGCTTGGTCAGGTCAAACCGGTCAAACAGGTCAAACTAAAAAGTGATAAATAACTTTAGCACAGACCACATATTACTTTCGGAAGTCGGTGGCGGTGGCTTTGTGTTTGTTGTTTTGTATTGCCACCGACTTCAGAAAGTAAAGTAATGTGCGGTCTGTGCTAAAGTTATTTATCACTTTTCAGTTTTCGAAGGCGGTTTTCATTTTTTTGAAAAAACTTTTTATTTTTCACTTTTTAGTGTTGCCCTAACATCCAAATCCATTAAGAAACGGCGACACACTTAAAATAGATTGTAAGTCCTCCAAAGATTGAAGAAACTAAAACGTCGTAATTTATTTGTTGATTTTCTCAAAAAGGGCTGAATCAATTTTGATAAAATTTATATGGGACCGGTTTTCGGAATAAACCCCTTTCGAAAGAAAAAAGAATTTTGCATATCCGTTTAATGACAGAGTTACTTTATGCCCGAAAATACATAAAAAAAAAGAAACATTCGAATTGATAACTTTCTTTTTGAAGTCGGTTAAAAAAGGATATATCTAGGTTTACACCTAGGTACTTTTGACAGGTTACCTACTTTTGCGTCCGTGATTACCATAAAAATCTAAAAAACATTTTACCGGCTTGCGCTGAAAACCGTACCTACATCGCTTCCTGCGCGGACCATGGCATCTAAGCTGAGCGTTGGCCGTTTCGCGCGGGGAGTGACGCACTATTTATTTCTTTTTTTTTTGTATCCACTTGTTTCTGTTTTTAGATTTTTTGTAACTATTTGTATGTATAATATGTGCGTCGCTTTTCGCGCCTAGTGTATGCTCAGTGATGCAAAGTCGCCAAAAATCTACTGAAATGAGGTTTGTTGGCTATTGTGAAAATACAAAAAGATACCCATTATTAGACGTTCTATTGACGTGCTATTGTTTCCTCCCGTTATCTTCTGTGCTCTCGTGACGTTTACACGTACCTATATATTTTTGCTATCAATATATTTACTTTAAATTAAACTCTAGCTCCGTTGTTTCCTTTTCAACACACTTGTTTCTGTTTTTAGATTTTTTGTAACTATTTGTATGTATAATATGTGCGTCGCTTTTCGCGAGAAAAAAAGGTTTTTCTTTCTTCTTTCTTTCTATCTATGGTGGTAACCGACATTCTCGCGGACGAAGTCGCGGACAAAGGCTAGTATTTTCTATTTTTTGGGCTGCGACTGAGAAATTATTAATGGAAAAAAGACAACGCAATACAATCCTGTATTGCCATCGAATTCCGAAATTAAATTAAAGAATCATTTTTTCGTCACGAAAAAGGTTTTTTTTTGCAATGTCGAGAGATGATTTTTTTTTTAAGTAATTTTTTTTTGGTTGCTTCTACAAACGAAGTTACAACTATCCAATATTTACCGAAATCTATCAAACTAACCAAAACAAGTTTTAAGTCGGGTGACAAGTTCACCTAGGTCGAAATCAGACGACACTGAAAAAAGTTATGCGTGGACAAACTTAAAAAAAAAAACTTGTCAAATTGAGATCCTCCTTCTGTTTTTAAAGTCGGTTGAAAATAGCGAAGAAACTTATAATCGGTCAAAACTGTCCTCCCATCTTAGTTTGTTAGAAGTATAAACAAAATTACAAGAAAACCCTAGCACTAATATACTTATCATACACGTAATAGATTCTTACATGATCAAACAACTTTTATCATTAAGCACATACAAATAATGGTGTTTTTAAATAGTGATAGAGGGCGCCCTGATAAAATAGAACAAATATTAACTAAGCTCTTGATGCGGCGATAGTATATGTTGATATTTAGTTGTAACATATTTGTATTTTGTTGTTTTTATTACAAGCTTTTATTTAACTTTCACTGTTCGTATGTAAGTTGTCGGTTCAAAATTTGTAAACCATTTCTCGACCATTTCTAGGTATTCAATTGAGCTGAAATTTTGCAAGCATCTTTAGTAATTCTGGTGACAATAAAATGTCCAATACCAGTGTCAATATTGGAATAAATTCAATATGGCCACCGCTCCAAGATGGCGGATTACATATTTTTTCGCAACCCCCGTAATATGGATATCAAATGAAAGGGTTCGAATAGTAGAAAACGATAAATTTAGTAACATTACACTAAATTCAATATGACCGCCGCTTCAAGATGGCAAATTACACTTTTTTTTCAAACCTTTCAAAAAAAATGGTCAACAAAAAGTTGTTAGGTTAGGTTAGATCTGATATTACATCTTTAAGACTAAAAAAACCGGACAAGTGCGAGTCGGACTCGCCTACCGAGGGTTCCGTACTTATTAGTAGGTACATATCCATATTTCTATACTAATCCATACCTACTATCCATACTTTAATCTACTTTATTATAAATGCGTTTTTTGCGACATAAACGGCCGTATCTTTTTTTCACGTTAACATAGGGGGTTGATTTTTTTATAGCATCAAGGGACCGTAGACTTGAGTATATGGTTTTAATTTCAACTCGATACCTCCACGCGTTCCCGAGATAAAGATTCTTGACAGACAGACAGACAGACGGACAACAAAGTGATCCTATAAGGGTTCCGTTTTTTCCTTTTGAGACACGGAACCCTAAAAATAAAGGTTTTAGGTTAAAACTTGTTTTTAAAAATGTTTTTTTTTTATTTGCTTGTCAACTTTTGTCGTGTTTACAAATATGTAGTAAATATTATTAAGTAAGAAGTATTTATTTAAGGCTATAAAATAATACCAGACTATTACTGTCTAACTGCAGGCCAAAGGCCTCTTCTCATACAGAGAAGGCACGAGCATTAATCACTATGATCTTAATGAGATCACTTACATAAAAAAAAGTATTACATATGAGTCCAGGTTTAACTGCGTTGTGGAGGTCCGACACTCTAGAGGCAGTCGCTCCATAGAAGGCTCGAGACAGACGGACCGCATTTCAACTGCAATCCAACTGCAAATTGCAGTTTGAATGCAGTTGACACGACTGCAATAGGACAGCAAACCAAACGCCACACCAACACACAACTGGACTGCAATTGGACTGCAATCGGACTGCACGTTTGATTTGCAGTTCTATTGCAGTCGTGTCAACTGCATCCGAACTGCAATTTGCGGTTGGATTGCAGTTGAAATGCGGTCCGTCTGTCTAGAGCCTAAGCGGAGCAGGCAGCACACCCGCGCAGGGACGGTTGGGTGTCTGAGTGGAGTGGATGGTGTTTTACTGGTATTCAGCTGCATCCGGTTAGACTAGAAGCCGACCCCAATATAGTTGGAAATTGGCTAGGCAGGTGATGATGTCTGCTTAACGAACATATACACCGGCGACCTTGAGCGAATCGTATACGCTACGTCCAAAACTCAAAGTTTAGTCGAAAAAATTTAATAAAAGATCGCATTCTTTAACTTAAAAAAAAAGGCGTATACTAAAGGATAGATAAAATTGTCTGTAAGATAGTAACAGTTTCGTTTAAATGTTCCTGGTAGATTTTGTGTGATTATCAATGTTTTGTCCGCGTCAGACATAACTTCACGATTTAATTAAACTATTTAATGTGAACTTAATCAAAAATATTCACATACTAAATGATTAAGAGAATGTTCTAGTTTAATATATATTTTTTTCAAATCATTTACACTACATACTTTGACGTGATTGTCAGTTTAAAATCTGCAAAAGTCGCTTGTTAGCGCCTATCTATAATCACCCAGGATTCACCACATAGTACTGGTATACATATTGTATAAATATGTATTACATAAGTCCAGCTTTTCTCACGATGTTTTCCTTCACCAATGTCAGAGATGTCCAGAATAAACTCAGAAAGTACATTAGAAATTGAAAACGTCACGCTCACGCTCATGCTCGGTTGAGAACCCACCACTTCGTGCATGATAGGCGGACACGTTAACCACTGGTCCAGCAAGACATAACGAGATAATTCTAAAAAACGCAACTAACATGGCATTTAATAAAACAAAATAATTAATTCATCATCATTATCAATATCATCATTTCAGCCGAAAGCCGTCCACTGCTGGACATAGGCCTCCTCCGCGTGTCGCCAAATTGACCGGTCCAGTGCGACTCGCATCCAGCGGATCCCCGCAACCTTCACCAGGTCATCGGTCCACCTAGTGGGAGGCCTTCCAACGCAACGTCTTCCGGTTCGCGGTCGCCACTCTAGAATTTTCAGCCCCATCGGCCATCCGTTCTGCCACTGCCACTTAAGTTTGGCAATTCTTCGGGCTACGTCGGTAACCTTGGTTCTCTTGCGGATGTCCTCATTTCTGATTTTATCACGCAAGGAAACTCCGAGCATAGCCCTCTCCATTACCCTTTGGGTGACTTTAAGCCTTCTGATGAGGCCCATTGTGAGCGACCACGTTTCGGTCCCGATGGTAGATGTGTATTGTACTTAATATATGGATCAGTAGACTCGCTCACATCTGAAAAGAGCCCGCTACTAACTAATAATTAATTAACCGATTTTTTTATTAAAATTTTCTGCCCGTGGGGTGTCCGCGCCAGAGTAGCATCCACCCATTTCATGCCAAGGCTGTTGTAGAAGGCGACTAAGGGAAAATTCGCAAGTTGGGCAGCAGCAGCTTACGTGTATTTAACGACCTCACCGCGTTCCCCAAGACGCCTGCCAAGCGTGGAGATTATGGCACCCCAAAATGGGGAAGGCTTTTGTTCAACAGTGGACGTCTTGCGGCTGCAAAACTGCATTATCAGCTAGTAACAAAGGCTGGAGACCGCGAATCGGTAGGCGCAGCGTGAGACGCCTTCCAGCCCGATGGACCGATGACCTGTGGGCTAATTCACGTAATTTTATGACGCGCCGATGAAGTTGTAGTGCAGTTGCAGTTAAGTTCAAGTTTGAGTGATAAAACCGGTATTCGTGTAATCTTTGCACTGCGCGTAAGCTGCGCGTGAACTGCACGTCAACTGTACGACAACCAAACTCTACCAAACTTAGGTACTTATGGTGCAGCCACATGAGAGGAAAAATATCGATCGATTACATTTGAATGAATATGACGTTATTATAATATTAAAATGATACCCCACTACAGATTTTAGTGTTTTTTAACTGTAATTTTGAGACGTCAAACGAATAGTAGAATACCGATCATGTTGCGTTCCGATGCTCGCACCAAAGACGCAACAGTAGAATGCCGTTATTGCGCTCGCGTGACGCGAACTTGACGCTAGCGTGTCTGACAGCGGTAGAGAATACGAAAAGCGTTGTTTGGATCTGCAACTGCACTGCAACAGCACTTCTTTAGTTACGTGAATTAGCCCACTGAAGAAGGCAGCCGGTGGTGGCTGGATGCGGAAGGCAGAGGACCGGGAAAAATTACGCGCCATGAAGGAGGCTTATGTCCAACAGTGGACCAATAGTAAGCTGAAGTGATGATGATAAGTAATGAACAAAGGCTTTAATATTTTATTAAGTATAAAAAAAAAAATAGGACTCCGAAAGATGTTCACGCGGGCGAAGTCGCAGGCAACGTGTTAGTTTCAGATAATATGAAACAGATACACATAGTTTTACAAAGTAATTATTTATTAGTAAGCGTGTTTGTTAGTCAAACAACATTGCTGTTATCAGTAGAACGTGTATTTGTTTCGCCTACAGTTAATATTAGTTGAGTTTATTTTTATCTATGCCAAATGATTGCAAACTATTTCATCACCACCTGTCTAGCCTTTTCCCAAGTATGTTGGGGTCGGCTTCCAGTCTAACCGATTACAGCTTAATAGGTATAGCCAGTATTTTACATGGAGCGACTGCCTTTTTGACCTCCACAACCCAGTTAATGGGTAACACGATACCTCCTTTTGAACGTCATTGTCACAAATACGTGACAAGCAAGCGCGTGCCCTGTACGCCACGGTCACGAATACATGACAGGCATGACAGATGAATTACTACTCTACGGTAGTACGTTTAGAAGCGTACTACCATAGAGTAGTAATTCGTAGCTCGGCGCAGAGGGCACGTTTTTGTTTTTTTGACGTGGCGGTCAATAGGGAAAGATTGGTTGTCTGTTTTTCTGGCTTCTGAATACCCATAACGACTGTCAAAGATCCACGAATGACAGCCGGGAGTAACGGCTTTACGTGATTTCCGTGCTTGAGTATGACTGCGTTGAAACCTGCGTTGAACCTGACTCGGTAAAATTTGTGGATCAGCTGCTTTTTTCTTTGCGATTTCAGGGTCAGGACCTGCAACGCACTTGCGGCACGCCCTTATTCAGGGCTAACCTTATCGTCTAAGTTTTATTGCGGTCCACCACATGTCGTTGTCAATTACAAACATTTCTTTTCCATTATATTAATGGCGACAGCAGCTCTATATGAGCCGTATGTGAGCCATATTTTTAATGTTATTTTTGTGTGTGTTTTTGTCCTGGGGGGCGAATAAATTATTTTTCTTTCTTTTCTTTCTTTCTTTCCGTGTGGTGCCGGCCGCGAATAGCACCACCCCATTTCTACCCGTGGAAGACGACGAAGGGATATTGACCAGAGGATAGGCAGCAGTGTCCTTCTGAGTACCATAACACCTACTGCGATCGCCAACATGCATCGGCCAAGCATGGCGATTACGGCTAAACCCCCCCCCCCCCCTTGGGGGAGACCTATGCCCAGCTGTGGGCGTCTAAAGGTTGACATGATGATAATGATGATGCGATAACACAAATTCATAACAATAGATGTGCGGCCCGCCACAGCTCCAAGACAATAGGGCATTACACCCATTTTTGAAAAGTGTCACAATGAAATTCTATAGTGCTAATATGCCACCAAAAAAAACACAAAATTTTTATTCAATCGATAAGTGCCATAAAAATGCATCAAAATTTTAAATATTCAAATTTCGCGCTTAGTTCGACGAAAACGCCTCTTACTGGACGCCATATTGCTCAGCGTAAATGACGTCAGTTCGTTTTGTATCAAATGAGCTCATATTAAATATGACAATTTTATATTGTTTAAAAATAATTAAAAGCACATTTTGTAATAGGTGTAATAATGAAAAAATTACGTTGGTTACGAAAATAATAAAAGTAAAAAGCCTATATTACGCGAATCGGTTGACAATTTTTTGTTTACACAGCCGTACGGCGTAATAACATGGCCGCTACTATTTCACGGTGTTTTATAACAGATTAAAAATACTGAAAACTTTAAATTGAATTTAAAAATTTGTTTTGTTATTATATGAACTAAAACTTACATTTTCCGACTACTTTATGTCTAACAGTCTCAGTAACATATTTATAGATTTTTTCTCGTATATAGTAAAATACCCTATTGGAGCGGTTGACGACTGACCGCAAGTCAGTGCGAAGATATCATGCTTTTATATGCAAGTTTTAGCGTTAGTAGTGTCGTCTAGCTATTATATCGAAAGTAACTCCGAATTCAGTCCGAAACATGTTTTACTCGGGTTGATCGCTTCTAATATATACTTCTGTTCCACTACACCTAAAAAATCTGCTACTATTAACCTCTGCGATCGTTTCTCAGTCAATTTTAGCTTTCGTAGTATTCGAATAGGCTTTCAAATTGCATTTATGTAATAAATATCGTTTGGAAAAATACTCTAGAATAAAACATATATTTTTTATTTTACTACAAACGAAAAAGAATGCACTACAATCCACTACTAACGGTTTACTTTAAGAAACAGACGAAAAAAGTTTTTTTCTGCAACGCCGGGAGATGAATTTTTTTTTTTTTTTTTTGCATCTGCAAACGAAGTTTCTTCACTACTATCCACTACTTACCGAAATCTATCAAACTAACCAAAAAAAAAAATTTTTTTTTAAAGTCGGGCGCCAATTTCACACAGGTATGCGGTTTCATATAAAAATTTAAGTGCGGCCTGCCGCAACGCGTTTTGAGACGTGCGTTTTAGGTCTGTGTCCGCCTTTGTACCTTTAACATGAAGTACAAATAAATAAATACTAGGTCGGTATAACAAGTGTAGAGGTGTTATTATTGAAATTCTTTGTGAAAAAGGTTGTCCGGGGAAATACTATCACCATACCCGGGTACGTATTTGAATATCGAAGATTAAAATACCTACTCTTACAATACCAATGTTCAAAACATCGAAAATTTTAATATCGATTATATCAAAATGTCGAAAATTGTTATACCTAAGCTTAAAACGTCAAAGATTGAAATGCCGAGTGATTAAAATTTCGAATGATTCAAAATATCGAATGACATTATGCCTAAGTTCAAAATATCAACATTTCATACATCTAAATTCATAATATCTACGTTAAAAATACCTACTAGTTGAAATACCGAAAAAAAATTATATAGGCAGTATGAGTGTATTCATAAATGTAGGTAGATGTGAAATTGTCACACCCTGCAAACCCGTTGCTATTAAGTAGTCATTAGTCTGTTTACTGCGTAAATGTAACGTACAGTTTATAGAATATTATAGATGCATGCAGCATACAAGCAAGCACGCAGCATACAAGCAAGCATGCAGCGCGCATGCAACCATGCAGCAAGCAAGCATGCAGCATGCAAGCAAGCATGCAGCGTGCAAACAAGCATGCAACATGCAAGCGAGCATGCAACATGCAGCAGGCATGATCTCTGTCACAGCTCCGGCGTTGCGGGGCTCCGGCGGTCCCACGCGAGCTTATCGTCGCAGATGGTATTCACGCTCACCACCGCAGCTTCGGGCAGGTGGGCGTTAAAACCACCTGCTCCTCAGCTCGCGGGCCGCCTCGCCCCTCCGCGCCTACGCGGATTTAAATTACACTCTAGGGGTAGGGCAGACAAGACTACGTGGAGTCGGTTTTGCAGCAATACGTTTCTATCACTAACTTTAGTAGCACAACATATTGACTTTCAAGAAAATATTTTAATTTAAAGACCTAAATAATACCTTCACGATTGACCTATGCTTGTACACTAGACACTGATTTTCATGGATAAAATAGGTCGAAATTGTTCCAAATCGATCGATATTTAGGACGTTCGATAGTTTGTACTGCGATATTTAGGACATTCGATAATCTGTATTTCGATATTTGGATCTTTCGATGTAACTTTTGTAGATATTTAGATTTTAGATATATTGGACGTAGGATATTTAACCATTCGATACTATAAACTTTCGTTATTTTAATTTTCGGTTTTATGGTCGTTCGATATTTCCATTTTCGATGTTATGAACATCGATATTTTAACAGTAGGTATTTTAATCTTCGATATTCAAATACGTACCCCCATACCCATCTCATCTTCCTGCCTAGTGAGACCTAGCTAGGAAGACCCGCTTATGTGTATGGCGTCCCTGACAGATTAGATTATTAACTTACTATTGCGTTGTAGGTCTTTAGTCCCATTAAAAGATTATCAAAATTATGAGTACAACAACCCCTTTTCAGGTTTGTGGTAAACAAAATATAAGCTTGTATACCTAAATCTCGCCCTATTATTCTTCTTCCATTCCATCCTGTCAACCGTCATGCTTTCACCGACTCCCTTTTCACTCATATCATTCATCCACACCTATACTCATAAATCTTTTGGTCACATTTGTTTCATTCCTCCTCTTCACATGTCCATACCAAGACAAACGATTCCCTTTTAACTTTACTGTCACTCGCGCACCTTTGAAACTTTCTCTAATATGCTCATTTCTGACCATATCCATTCTGGTTACTCGACACATCCATCTCAACATTCTCATCTTCATTACATGCAATCTTTTTTCATCCGTCTTCTTCACGGCCCAACATTCTAATCTATATTTCCGTTCTCCTCTTCGATCAGGTGAGTTGCGGTCAAGCGCAACACTATTAGAATACTTATTAAAAAAATACAGTACGACATACTTATCTTACCATGGGCTTGTAGATTTTCCCTTTTAACTTATTATTGCGTCATAAAACATGAGAATAAGGAAATGATGATAAGTATTAGCAATCAGCATCCCACTCTATTTTTACGCATGTTTATCTCAAGAACTACTGTCGCAATATTGATAAAGTTATCAGCGAATTTCACGTTGTATGTGAGATACCTGTTGTCACGTGTGCAGAAAATAGTAAGTTAATAATCTAATCTGTCAGCGTCGCCATACACATAAGCGGGTCTTCCTGGTTAGGCCTCCCTAGGCAGGAAGATGAAATGGATATGGTGATAGTATTTTCCTGGATAACCTTTTTCACAAAGAACTTCAATAATAACACCTCTACACTTGTTATACCGACCTAGTATTTATTTATTTATACTTCATGCTCAAAGGTACGGTCACCAAAGGAGATAGATAAGTATCCATGTCGCCGGAAACAGTTGAAGTTTACTTAGAAACCGATAGGTTTTTATGAATAAAATAAAATACAATTTATAGAGAATAAACAGTTCAATGATTTAATACAATTTCATTTGAAAGCCCCCATTGGTTTCTAAGAAATCTTCAACTATTCCCAACGACATGGATACTTATCTCTTTTGCGTACTGTACAAAGGCGGACTCAAATCTAAAACGCATGACCCAAAACGCGTTGCGGCAGGCCGCACCTCAATGTTTATATGAAACCGCATGATATCAACGCATTGACATGCGGCCAGTCGTCAACCGCTGCGGTTGTCTTGGACGTAGGGTTGCCGCACATATATTGTTAGAATTTATAAGTGCTGTCGCATATAGCCATCAAAATAATGGAAAGGAAATGCTTGTATGTAAAATGGGTGTAATACCCTATGGTATTACAGCCATTTTTGAAAAGTGTCTCAATGAAATTCTGTAGTGCTAATATGCCACCAAAATTTTTATTCAATCGATAAGTGCCATAAAAATGCATCTAAATTTTAAATTTTCAAATTTCGCGCGTAATTTGACGAAAACACCTCTTACTGAACGCCATATTGCTCAGCGTAAATGACGTCAGTTCGTTTAGTACCAAATGAGCTCATATTAAATATGATAATTGTATATCATTTAAAAATAATTAAAAGCATATTTTGTAATAGGTGTAATAATTAAAAAATTACGTTGGTTACGAAAATAACAAAAGTACAAAGGCTATATTACGCCAATCGGTTGACTGACAGTTGACAATTTTTTGTTTAAACAGCCGTACGGCGTAATAACATGGCCGCTACTATTTCACGGTGTTTTATCAGATTAAAAATACTGAAAATTTTGAATTGAATTTAAAAAATTGTTATGGTATTTTATGAACTAAAACTTGCATTTTCCGACTGCTTTATGCCTAAACTGTCTCAATAACATATTTACAGATTTTTTCTCGTATAGAGTAAAATACCCTATTGACGGCGACATGCGGCGGGTCGCAATAGAACCGAGACGATACGGTTAACCGAAATAGGTACAGCGTACCGTTGGGGCAGACTGTATATACTGCGGCCTACCGCATTGCGGGCTGGCCGCAAGGGCGTTTTAGGTCTTAATGTTTATTGCGATGATTAATGCTTAGTATTTAATTGTTGTCCGTGTGGTGTAGGACGTAAAGAATAGCACCATCCCATATCTTCCCGTGGGTGTCGTAAGAGGCGACTAAGGGACTTACCAGAGGATGGGCAGCAGCGTTCTCTGCGCCTTTGTAACAACCATACTGCGATCGCCAACCCGCCTGCCAAGCGTGGCGATTATGGCAAAACCCCCCATTTTGGGGGAGGCCTATGTCCAGCAGTGGACGTCTTTCGGCTGAAATGATCATGATGATTTAATTGTAGTCTATAGCTTCCCACAGCTTCCCATTTCGAGCTATCAGAGAAAACGTGGCTTTATAAAATACCCACTCAACAATGGTCCCGATAACAGTGCCAGTATTTCAGAGAACTATGATTCACGAAGTGTTCATCTATTATTCAACGTTTTTCGCAATGATCGGCGTCACACCATACGCAGATAATGTCAATACCAAATGTCAGTAACTGATAAAAATGGACAGATTTGATGATCAATTTTCTGTGTAGACTGCTAAGTGTGTGGAGATCTTATATATCACGTGGAGAAGATGGTGAGACGTGTTGGAGTAAATTATAGCAATAGTTGTAGGAAAGGGTCATCTACGAACACTACCAACATCATCATCTGCCTGCCTTTTCCCGACTACATTAGGGTCGTCTTCCAGTCTAACTGGTTGCAGCTGAATACCAGTGTTTTACATGGAGCGACTGCCTATCTGACCTCCACAACCCAGTAACACGATACCTCTTGATAAGTCTGGTTGTGAGACTTTCTGGCTTGTGGACTACCCATAATGACTGACTATCTATAAATGACCAACGGTTTTACGTGTATCTGTTGGTAAGGGTCCAAAAGACCAATCGATCGATCGTCGATCGACGGCATCGATCAATGGTAGAATGGATTAGTCGACGTCGATCGATAGTTTCTACCAGACCAATCGATCGATTGATGGATTATAGCCGGAGTTAATCGATCAACGTCGACCAATGCTATCGACCGGCATCGTTCGATTAGACAGTCGAACGGTATCCGTCGATCAGCCAAAGTTACCACACCAATCGATCACCGCACATCATCGATCATCGACGTCGACCGATGGCATCGATCGACGATCGATCGATTGGTGTAGTAAGTAACACCCTAAGGTAGTATTTACTTTAAATACATCAATGAAAATTAACTTTCAATAACTGGGTTGGAGCTGTGTGGTGCCGGCCCATTTCTACCCGTGGGTGTCGTAGAAAGCGACAAAAGTATATTGACCATAGGATGGGCAGCAGCTTCCTTCTGAGTACCTGCATCGGTCAAGTATGGTGATTACGGCTAACCCCCCCCCCTTGGGCAAGACCTATGCCTAGCAGTGGGCGTCTATAGGTTAACATGATGAACTGGTTTAACTTTCAAATCGTTTTATTCATTTCAATCACAATTTTACTGCACTTTTCCTTAATACTCCTTAACATGTGGCCTGTCCATCTCCATTTTAGTTGGTCTATCTTCGTAAGTACATCCATAACTCTTGTCTTGGCTCTTATAAAGGTGTTTCGCTTCCTGTCTTGTTTTTTGATGCCTATCATGCTTCTCTCCATCGCTCTTTGACAGCATTGCAGCTTGTCTCGGTGGTGTTTTGAAAGAGACAATGTTTCACAGCCATATGTAATGCAAGGTAGAATGTCAACTTATTGCATGCATAGTATGCATACAATTACTACATAATTCCCCATTCCAATAAAACACGTGATCTATTTAGTACACTATTTACAAAAAGATACTGTAACGGAACGTTACACGGATATCGGCGGTGCGAGGTGAAGTGTTCGGGGGGAGAGGATATAAAAGGTCATTGCGCCCGCGCAGCTGACGTTCAGTCGCTTCTAGGTTGACGTGAGACTGCACGTTTGTTTTAGCGCCTCGTCAAGCGTACTAGCGGACACGAGCGTTGGCCGTTATTATTTTATTTACTGTGGTCTTAAAAAAAAACACAAATTAAAAGTGCAAATAAGTGTGTTAATCCCGAACTAGGGTAAGTTTTGAACAGCACACAAATCACACATCATTTTCATGCCATCTTTCTGCTTACTGTCATTCTGCCTATTTATCTTGTTCTTTTGTTAACTAAATAATTAATTTGCTGTTGCTCATTCATATTCTCATCTTAATAAGCACCATCTTAGAATACCTCAGTAATTGCAAGTAATGCTAATTTTTCTTTCTACCTTCAAGCTCAATAAAAATAATTTTGAAATTTTAAAAATCTTAACGTTTTAGTTTTCGTTTCCTACTTTTGTTATTCTTCTGCTCAAGCTTGTTCCCGATGTAAACTCCGTTCTGGTAGGTGCCACCGCGACAGTACTACTACGAGTAGATGGGTACTTTCTTGTCGTCGTCGGTGGTACCCCCCAGTACGGAACTGCAAGGCCATCTTTTAACAAGCTGGAATGGTGAATTCCAGGTTCTACGACGGGAATTCCAGGGTAGGAATTCTACCGGAACTTCGACCCGCTTTGGGGAACTGCGGACCCGAGGTCCCTGTCGCTCCGCACCTGGTGTGCTGAGCGAGACGACGGCCGCACCGTCAGTTCATCATTTATTTTCGCCGTCCACCGTCTTCCCGAGCCAGCCAGCTTCCGTCTCCGGGAATTTCTTCTGGACTATACGGGAAGTACCTGTCCCTGCAGAGGTGACAAATAGACGACCGTAACCCACGACCCTACAAATTTTGTGTGCCTCCGACTAAGCGAATTAAATGTTTGTCTATTTTAGTACACACTCGTTTTTTTATTCATTTACCGCCACTAGGGGAGGAATAAAACGGGTGGAGGCTACACTGGCGCCCAACGTGGGGCCCGAACCCACGACCCTGAGATTAAGAGTCTCATGCTCTACCGACTGAGCTAGCCGGGCCAAAGCCGGGCAAAACAAAAAACAAAAAGATACAAAAGATGACAAATTGAATAACAATTCAGCGTTCTCCATAAAAAACTCAGTAGTAATTTTTTGGTCTATAAGTACCTATAATGCGATTCTATATTAAAGTTAGGATTTTAATAATAATAATAAAATGTGGGGGGACATTTTCACACACGGCCATCTGACCCCAAACTAGGCAGACCCTGTACTATGCTATGGGTGTCAGACAGCTGATATACATACACAAATACATTTTTTTTTGTAAATACATATATATATAGATAAACAACACCCAGACACAAGGCAAACACAAGTGCTCATCACACAAATGTTTACCCTGGGCGGGAATCGAACCCGCAACACGCTGCGCAGCAGTCGATCGCTCAGCCACTGCGCCAACCGTGTCGTCAACGTCATTTTGAATCTAAAACGAATTAAACATTTTACATCATACTTATAATTTAAACTTATGAAACTTTATACAGCCCGCGAATGCGAAATTCAAATATTCTTACGTTTTTCACATTTCATTGATGACTTACGTTACTTTTAAGAGGGTCTGCTTCGAATACCAGTGTTTTACATGGAGCGACTGCCTGTCGGACCTCCACAACCCAGTTACTGGGTAATACGATACCCCTTGGTAAGACTGGTTGTCAGACTTTCTGGCTTCTGACTACCCATAACGACTGCCAAACATCTACGAATGATAACTGGGACCAACCACTTTACGTGCTTTCCGAGGGCACGGAGGGTCCGAGGGAGCTCGGTATGAAATAGATGGTCACCCATCCACAGACCGACCGCGGCAAGCGTAGCTTAACCTGTATCGATCGATCATTACGGGAACACCCAATATTCCGAAATATTTTATTCCGAATTTCGATATTCCGATTTTCAAAAGTCCGAATTTCATAATACCTAAAAATTATAATCTCTATTATTATTATTAATCACGAAAATTGTTTTACCGAATGTCGTAAATCCGATTTGTTTGTTTTCCGATTTTCATATGTTCGAAGAATCAAATGCTCGATGGGTTCTCGGTCCGAAAAACGAAATTCCGAATTTCAATACTTCGAATAAACTGTTAAAATTAGGATTCTGATTCAATTCAGCTACGGATATATATCCAAAATGGTGTCCCCTTGTTTCGCAGACAGAAATTTCATAGAATTTCGTTTCCTAGAAAATGTTTCATATAATATTTGTTTCTTGTATTTTTATTTCGACTATTATTGTTTCAAAGACTATTTACTTGAATGAAACATATTTCACAGCAACACAATTCAAAGAATTTTTAATCACATTTATTTGTTTAACAAACTTATCAAACAGTAGAATTACTTTTTAACGAATATTGTTTATTCGGTGTATTTTTCCATGGAATTTATTTCAACAAAAATATATAGCCTAAGCTAGCTAATTGCTAGCATTTCGGTCTTTTATCGGGTATATTTCGGAGAGTGTGCTTTGGAATTGCACAATTTAATTCCCCCATCCCCGTTCCATCATCGAACGAGCAGGGATACGGCGAAGCGTCACCGCTATATGGTTGAAGTTCCACGGTCTCGAACCAAGCGCTTTGACTCCACATTTATTGTGCGAACTGCCAGACTGTGGAATTCCCTGCCCGCCTCTCTGTTCCCTGATAGGTATAATCTGGGTATCTTTAAGCCCCCCCCCTCGTGGTGTCACAGTGAGCGGACGTGTTTCTTGTTCTCGCAGTATTTAAAATTATAAATCAGTGGAAAAAGTGTCAACTTTTAGGAGATAAATATATTATCATAAACCTAAGTGAACAAGTGAGAGACTGTGTGAAAACTAAATTGAAATAACAATTCTATCACCCTCAAAATACAAAAAGAAACTTAAAAACGGACAACAACATTTTAAAATTTGTGCACGTTTTGGACTTTGAACTCATTAGTGTACACAAAGGATTCGAGCCACCGCTTCTAACAACGGAGTTTATGTGCTTTGCTACAGATCGTAATTTTTAAGCACCTACGTAACGTTGTCGTAGCGCCGCGGTGTAGGCCGCCCATCAGTACACGCTAGAGTTCGGGTTCGAATCCAAGGGCCGTGTTTCTCTATTCCTTTTTGGTTTTTGTTTTTGTAGTTTTTGTTTATTTTACGGTTTTTGTAAATCAGTATAAATAGTATAAACTGTTAAATAAATAAATATGATGCCTTTAAGACGCACTCCACCTACATCACCGGCGGTAATAAGCGGGCAGTCTTCTGTCCTTCATCAATCTGAGCCTAACATTAGTGTGCTTGTGGAATCCAGTGAATCTGGCATGGATAAAAATATAACCTGGCGCAATAAAAGGAAGCGGGCTGATCACGAAAACTTTGTAAATATCAACGAGTTCAAGGACGAAATATCGAACATATTTAAAGACCTCAGAAAAGAGCAAACATTGTTTCACTCGGACATTGCAACCACGCTGCTGGAAATTAAAAACCAATGCAGCAAACTTCAGAACTATGTTGATTTTTCTGTTGCTAAATATGATGAGATGCTGGCAAAAATGCAGGAATATGAAGTCGAGAGAAAGGAGAATCGGGATTACATATGTAGATTGGAAGAAAAAATCGACAACTTGGAAAAACAATCAAAAATAACCAGTCTTGAAATTAAAAATGTCCCAAAAATTGCTGACGAATCGAAACTTGATTTGGCCAACGCAGTGAGAAATATCGGTAATGTCCTTGATACCACTATTGTCCAATCCGATATTAAGGACGTATATCGAATCAACTCGAAAACCTCCATGAATAATACCATCATAGTGGATTTTACTACCGTTATGCTCAAATCAAAATTACTTCATTCGGTCAGGACCTTCAACAAAAACCACATAAACAACAAATTAAACACAACGCACCTACGACTTGACGGCCCCAAGATACCTATTTATATATCCGACAACCTTCCATTAAAAACCCGAAAAATATACTTTCTAGCCAGAGATTTCGCCGCCCAGCACAAATATAAATACTGCTGGTCAGCATACGGTAAAGTTTATTTGCGCAAGGAAGACGGAGCGCAACGTGTCGTAGTAAACTCTGAAAGAGACTTAGCCAAGATGATCCAAAATTGACTATGTAGTCACTACGTCATAGTTAAAAAAACTTGTATATTTAATAATGTTTGTTATTTCTTTTGGTATTATTTAGTTATAACTACAAAACTATGCCGCATGCCTTACTATAATTATTTCATAGATTTTTGCTACTTAAAATTACAATGTTTTAGTTTATATACAATACTTATTCATACACACACTTTCAAACTATCACACGGGCACAAAAATACACACAATCTTACACTGTACACACACAAAATATTTACAATTTCACGATCAAGATCGGTGGTTGGTTCTGGAGCTGATTCTCGCATTTCCTTAGAATACCAATATTCCAGTATAGGTGACTCTGTTACTGGAAAAATAATTATATTAAGAATTCCGTACTTTGTCCTCTTAGTTTTAAACCGTACCATTCGATAATTCAAATAATGTAAACGATATGTTAAATAATTTGGATAACGTTACCTTCTCAAATGCGATAACATGCGACCCTGGTGATTGTAACAAGCTGTTGCCTTCTAACACTTGTTTAACTATTTTATCCCAAAATATTCGTAGTGTAAATGCTAACTATGCAGGGCTTTTAACTCTATTACAAAGAATTGTGATACCTAGTGACGTTATTATTCTCTCAGAATGTTGGCTCTCCCGCAACCCTGTCATTCCGATTCTAGATGGATATATTTCCCACAAGTCATCAAAAACCTTTAACCAGAATGACGGAGTAATCGTATATGTCAATAGTTTGTTATGTAATGTGAAAGTTAAAGAACCCGTCGTTTCTGAAGCAAACTGTTTAACAGTCACGGTTGGAGCGGACATAGCCATAATTGCTGTCTACAGGCCATATGCATTTAAAGATCCCTCAAAATTTATACAATCTATGGACAGTGTACTATGTGAACTTAAATCGTTTCGAAACATTGTAATAATGGGAGACATAAATATTGATATTTCTCGAAATAATAAAGATGCATACTCACTGGACTTTTTGGATCTACTAGCTCACCACGGACTTTTTCCCGGACATGAGTTGGCAACACATGGATCCACTTGTCTTGACCATGCCAATATAAAGACTTCTTTGTCTAGCACAATTATGGTGCTAGAATCTACTGTTACAGATCACTTTGCAGTTTTACTCTCTTTGTCGTTAAATAGAATCAAAACTCTTAACCCACGCCAAATAACGAAAGTAAATGAGGATGAGCTAGCTAATGATATTGGCAACATTAATTTCGATACCGTTTATGCAACAAAAGATCCCAATTTGGCTACTAAACATTTAATTGAACCACTTCTCCTCGCATTATCTAAGAACACTAAAATTAAATCAACTTCACGTAGACGCAAGCCGATTAAACCCTGGATTACTCAAGGACTTCTTAAATGTATGCGCCACAGAGACAATTTATATAAAAAGATTAGAACAGATCCATTAAATGAGGTTCTCGTGTTGTCCTACAGAAGGTATCGCAATTTTTGTACAAATCTGCTACGAAAAGCTAAAAGAGATTATGAGAGACAGGAATTTGAAAAAGCAGGTAGAAATTCAAAACAGCTGTGGCGGGTAGTTAAAAATGTCACAAACATAGGTCAACTAAAATCTTCAGCCCATGATCTCATTGCGGATAATAACGATAAACAGAGCACTATGAATAATATTAATGACTACTTTGCAAATGTAGGGAGACGTCTAGCTGATAAAATACATAGGGACCCCCGGTCTTTCTCACTTCCCGCCCCCCAGAAGGAATCTTTTGTACTACTTCAGACAAATGAGCTTGAGGTGGAACGCTTAATCCTTTCACTTAAGAGTGATTGTGCAGTTGGTTGGGATGGTATTTCTTCTAGCTTCCTGAAACGCCATAAAAATGTTATTATACCTCCGCTGACATATGTTTGTAATCTGTGCCTCGACTCTGGTGTCTTTCCTGACTGGTTCAAAAAGGCACTCCTTCATCCTATTTTTAAATCTGGTGATCGTGACCGTGTCGAAAACTATAGGCCCATATCAGTTCTGCCTGCAATGTCCAAGATACTAGAAAAGATAATAAATTCACGGCTCGTAGCGTATTTAGAGGCACGTAATCTTTTGTCGATTAATCAATTTGGCTTTCGGAAAAACATGTCTACTGCTGATGCGGTTCACAAACTGGTTAATCACATAGCCCAGAAACTTGACACAGGTAAGAAATGTGTTGCGTTGTTCCTGGATCTCGCGAAGGCATTTGACACGGTCTCGATTCCCATCTTAATATCTAAGCTAGAATGCCTGGGTATACGAGGTACCCAGCTTTCCCTGTTTCAGAGCTATCTGACAAATAGAACACAGAGTGTCAAAATTGGAACCTACGCCAGCTCCGATTTGAATGTAATTTTTGGTGTGCCACAGGGCAGTATTCTTGGCCCCAGCTTATTCTTAATATACATGAATGACCTGTGTAGCCTCAGCCTGGAGAGCGGTACAATATTTTCCTATGCGGACGACACAGCGCTTGTTTTTGCATCGGACAACTGGGAGGAAACATATCACCATGCACAGAGGGGTTTTGATACAGTCAGTGAATGGCTTAAAAACAACTTGCTTACCCTAAACATAACAAAAACGAAAATATTAAATTTTTCGATTCGTAATACGAATATGTCAATTACAAGTTCACTGTATGTTGCTGCCCAGATGACTCGGTCTAATGGTAGTAGCGCTGGAAATGGCACCCATGATCACAGCATTTGTAATATTGAACGAGTCACGTCGATAAAGTATCTTGGCGTAGTGATTGACTGCAACCTGACATTTAAAGACTACATAATTCACCTATCAAATAGAGTGCGGAAGCTAATATACATCTTTAAACAACTACGCCAATCAGCAGATGCTGTCATCATGAAAATGGCTTATCAGGCGCTGTGTCAATCTATTTTGGTTTATTGTATCTCTTCCTGGGGTGGTGCGGTTAAATCTAACAATATTCGGATCGAACGTGCGCAAAGAGCCGTTCTTAAAGTGTGCTGCTTCAAGCCCAGACTTTATCCCACCGTCAAGCTCTATGAATATTGTCAAGTCCTTACGGTTAGGCAATTGTTTATACTGGCGGTGGCCAGGAAGCAACACGCTATTTCCAACTACTCTCAGGAAACCAATCGCCGAAATCAATTAGTTGCCTCATCTACTCCTCTTAAAACCTCTTTTAGTCAAAGATTCTTCATTTTTCTTGGACCCTATCTCTACAACAAATTGAACCGAATTCTTTCTCTGCACTCATTGAATAAACATAATTTTAAAACCACTCTACAAGCCTGGCTCCAAAGTCAAACATACACCGCCACAGAAGCCCTCTTTGAGGTACCAGTCTAATCACATACATCCGGAACCCCGTAAACAAAACACACATTGACACACACACACACACACACACACACCTACACCCAAACACCTACACCCAAACACCTACACCCAAACACCTACACCCAAACACCTACACCCAAACACCTACACCCAAACATTTACACCCAAACACCTACACCCAAACACCTACACCCAAACACCTACACCCAAACACCTTCACCCAAACACCTACACCCTCATACAGAACCTAACTTACTCTACTGTCTTATTTACTCTAATGATTAAACTCACTAATTTGTGTCATTTAGCATTTGTTACTCGCTGTCCAATAAATGTAAGCTATCAAATAATGTAACTAGGAATAGGTGGGGACCTGGTGACCTGTATTACAGGTGTTACTACCTACCACAGGCACCAGCGATCCACAACCAGAAATTGTTTCGAATAGCTACTTGTTGTTTTTGAAAAATTTTGTCTGTAATTTTTGGCTTGTGGTGAGAAATAAACACTTTTTATTTTTTTTTTATTTATTTTTAAGGCACGAGTGAACCGGTTCATCTTAGGCAAGCGTGTTCCAACTTAGGCTGCATTATCACTTACGATCAGGTGAATTGCGGTCAAACGCAAGCCTATTTAATAGTAAAAAAAAAAAAAAAATATATATATAGGTATAAAAAGAAAGACAATAACAAAAATAATCTTAAAAAGTCAATATGTTGTGCTACAAAAGTTAATGACAGAAACGAATTGCTTCGAAACCGACTCCACGTAGTCTTGTCTGCCCTACCCCTAGAGTGTAATTTAAATTAGCGTAGGCGCGGAGGGGCGAGGCGGCCAGCGGCCAGCGGCGTGGAACCGCCGGAGCCCCGCAACCCCGTAGCCGTGACAGAAACCATGCCTGCTGCATGTTCGCTTGAATGTTGCATGCTCGCTTACATGTTGCATGGTCGCTTGCATGATGCATGCTTGCTTGCATGATGCTTGCATGCTGCATGCTTGCTTTCACGCTGCATGCTTGCTTGCATGCTGCATGCTTGCTTGCACGATAAACGATTGCACGATAACGATAAAGATAATCGGAATTTTAATAATCGGAATTCGTATTTTTGATGTTTCGAATTTTCATTATGTCGGACATTTTGTTATTCGATCTTTTGAATCTCGGTATTTTGAGAATAGTAATTATAAACGTTCGGAATTTTGAAATTTTAGTATTATAAAAATAGGATGAATGATAAATCGGAGTTGTCATATTAGGAATTTTGAACCATTCGGAATTATGAAAATCGGTATTTTGAAATTCGTATTTCTGACTTTCGGAATAAAGTTTTTCGTATTTATGTAGTGTACCCCGATCATTACGGCTTTTACTAAGCCATGAGTTCCTCCGAGAGTAGGTAAGTAAAATAGTTATTAATGAGAATATTGTCACTTTATATCCATTGTGTGTCATCCTAAGTAAATACCGTAAATAAATACCTTTTTAACGAGCCTTTTGTGTCATGAGAAGCAAACATTGTTTAAGATGATTTTCCTTGAATACAAAGTCCAACTGTATGTCACAAAATAAAAAGGTTACAGAAGGACCGCTCCCACCATCTTCGAAAATAATGACCTAAACTTGCCAGACAGGGTTGCTGCTGTATTGACTATTAAGTTTTATTTGTGACATTACGGAATTTTATTGACACTGGTTGAAACTCTTTGCAAGTGGTTTATAACAACATTTTCGTCGCTAGACGAGACTGAAGTCTGTTTGAAACTGCCTGAGAATGCATGTAAACGTAATAGTGAATGTGTGCGTGCGAAAAATGGCGGTTTGTTCTGAGTGGTCTCTCTGCTCGGGCGCGACGCAGCCTTACTTGCGTACTTTGTGTGTATGTACAGTAGCGGTAACAAAAAGCAGTTAAGTACTTAGTAGTGTTCAATGATTTACATACCTTTGTCCTGTTAGATAGATGACAACACCAATTAATTTACATATTTTTTATCAACCGACTGCAAAATAAGAAGGAAGTTCTCAATTCGACTTGTATTTTTTTTTTGTTGTTTGAATTCGCATATCTTTTTTCAGTGAAGTCCAATTTCGATGATTCTTTTTTTATTGATAGTGTGCCCAAAGTTGGTCCCATATAAATTTCATGAAAATATTTCAGGGGTAGAAAATTAGGTAAGGGGTGACTGAATTTTTTTGGTGTCAGCGTTTCGTAATTAATTTGGATGATAAGAATTATGCACCAAAAAGCGAAAAAAAAAAACTTTTTACAAGAAAAACCGCTTTCATCATCCGCCTAGCCTTTTCCCAAGTAGGTATATTGGCGTCGGATTCCGTCTAACCGGATGCAGCTGAATACCAGTGTTTTACATGGAGCGACTGCCTATCGGAATTCCACAACCCAGTTACTGGGTAACACGATACCCCTTGGTAAGACTGGTTGTCAGACTTTCTGGCTTCTGACTACCCATAACGACTGCCAAAGATTTACAAATGACAGCCGGGATCAACGGCTTTACGTGCTTTTCGAGGCACGGAGGAAACTCGGTATGAAAGGGATGGTCTATCCACAGACACCGCGGTTAGCGTAGCTTAACCTTTGACCAATCGATCTGTACGGCTTTAACTTAGCCACGAGCGCATCCAAAAACAACCGCTTTCATAAAGTAAAAATAACTTAACAAAATTCGCAAGTCGGTGGCATTACAAAACAATAAACAAAACCAAAGCCGCCGACTTGCGTATTTGTATTGCCACCGACTTCCGAAACAAAGTCATGTGTGTTCTGTGCTAAAGTTATTTATCACTTTTTAGTTCTTTTTTGAAGGCGGTTCTCTTTTTTCAAAAAAGTTTTTATTTTACACTTTTTAGTGCCTCCTTATCACCCAAATCTATTAAGGAACGGCATCACAGTTAAACAGAGATTGAAAGTCCTCCAAAGATGGAAAGATGGAAGAAACGAAAAGGTCTTCTCGGTTTTTGTTGTTTTTTTCAAAAACCACTGAATAAATTTCTGTTTGTTGTATACTAAAACCATCTCTAGAATGTACCAAACACTTTTCTGAAAACCGCATCAAAATCGGTTCTGCTAAACTGGAGATAATCGCGGACAAACATACATACATACATACAAACATACGGGTCAAACTGAGAACCTCCTTTTTTTTTTTTTTTGAAGTCTGTTAAAAAAGGTTTTGCTGTTCATGCTACAAACTCATTTAAGTCATTGACTGCCGAGCTACAAATTTTGAAAGTAAAACGTCCACTACGGTGTTCCCCACGCCCATAGCATTCAACGTGTTAAGTTGTGTAGTAAGTACGGAGTTTCTTGCCCATTGTCCATTGCCCAACTACTTTTTGGAATGGACAACTAGAATCAAGTTTTCATTTAAGTAAATGATGTTCAAAGTGCCTATAATTATGGTCTGATTGAAATTAATAACTTTACTTTGACACAAAATATAAAGGTTACAGAAGGACCGCTCCCGCCATTTTTAAAAATAATTAACTAAACTTGCCAGATTCACTAGGGCTGCTACTGTATTGACTCTGTAGGTTTTATTTGTGACAATATGAAATTTTATATGGTTGGAACTCTTTGCAATTTTTTTATAACAAAATTTTCCTGTTCGTCATGAGAAGTCAATGTCTCTCAGTTATTCATTTACACAACACGTGACAGTCGAGACTGAAAACTGCTTGAGAATGCCTATTTTAAACGTTTTATAGTCTTTGTTTAAACGTAACATAATATTATTATGTCAATGTGTGCGTGCGAAAAATGGCGGTTTGTTCTGAGTGGTCTCTCTGCTCGGGCGCGACGCAGCCGCGCGTACTTTGTGACTGTGACTTGAATTGAAGAACTTTGAGAGTTTTGGACGCAAAACTGATGCAGAACGGACGCAGTCTGCGTCCAAAACTTTCAAAATTTAGTCGAAAAAATTAAATAAAAGTAGTATTCTTTCAAAATTAAAAAAAAGGCGTATACTAAAAGATAGATAATAAAATTGTCTGTAAGATAGTGTAAGTTTCGGATAATTATACCTGGTAGATTTTGTGTGATTGTAAATGTTTTGTCCGCGTCAGACACAACTTCACGAGTTAATTAAACTATTTAATATGAACTTAATCAAAAATATTCACTTTCTATATGATTAAGAGAATGTTCTAGTTTAACATAATTATATTTTTTTCAAATCATTTACACTGCACATTTTGACGTGATTGTCAGTTTAAAATCTGTAAAAGTCGTTTAATAGCCCCTTAAGTATAATATTTAATCATTACAATTAGTTAGTAAAATGACAGACATTTTAACGTTCGTTGGTCCGTTTAGGCAGAACCTATTATCATTTCACACACAATCTATACTTACATATTTAAATCTACTATAGGCACAAGAATTATCATTAATCATTAATTATATGATACAACAGTTATGTCTACTACTTCTCGTAAAACATTCGCCAATGTCATTGACCCAAATGGACATCTACTATTACTTGAGCCGCGATATTGAATTAAGGTAATTATACAATAGGTCAGAATATAATGGTTTTTTCAAACCTACTTAATTGTTAATACTTGATTAAATAATTACTGGCATTTCAATAATGTAATTTTGTGTTATTATTGTTTGAGTTGCTTGTTTTGTAGGTTTTCTTTATATTTGCAAACTTTTTTAAATGTAATTAGGTACTTAGTTTCAATTCCAAGACATGACATGACTTCTTTAAAAAAACGCTGAGTATGTAGCTTTCAATTCGTTCTTAAAAAATTGAAATCCGATCCAGCCTGTCCCTTTGCTGTCCTCTCCCAGCGACGCCCTAACCCGAGGTTCGTACTTCATAGGGACTGCCACGGAATTTTATTATTCCGTGGGGACTGCCTTTACCGTGTAGTCGCTTAGTTTATAAGTTCTCTGCCTTGACTGGAGGCCTTAAAATCACTTTTAAGAGCCTAAGCACACCGCGTTTTTTAAACACGCCGTCGACGCGCGTTTCAGAAATGGGCTTCGTTAATATATTAAAATAATAGAGATATACCTACTTAATAACAATAATAACAGTATATTATTGTCTCACTGCTGTAAAATTAACTAAGGTCATTCCAAAAACGCGCGTCGACGGCGCGTTTAGAAAACGCGGTGTGCTAAGGCCCTAAGGAACCACAGGAAATTCCGGTTAAGCAGCCGACCACCTTCTAGGTTGACCTGCGAAATCATCATCATCATCATGTCAACCTCTAGACGCCCACTGCTGGACATAGGTCTCCCCCAAGGGCAGGGGTTCAGCCGTAATCGCCATGCTTGGCCGATGCATCTTAACAATCGCAGTAGGTGTTATGGTAGGTACCTACTCAGAAGGACGCTGTTGCCTATCCTCAGGTTAAGATCCCTCTGTGGCCTTCTACGACGGGTTATTCCCTTAGTACCCCGATCTCCGAGGCCCCCGTCCCGGAGAACCCCGAAAACGATAAATATGATTACATTTCTTTTTATATTGTTTTCAAATTGTACGGTTGACATAAAAAGTGATTAAAATGCATGTGTTTGAAATACAAAAAAAAAGTAGTTTATTTAAAATTTTGTACAACGTAGAAAATAGTTTTAATAGAGGCCATTACAGTTAAAATTAAATGTATCAAAAATATAAAATAGGTAAATATAACAATATTATCAAATCATACTTAAAAAATATATTTTACAATTTATGGCGGGAATAATTATCTCAAATAAGAGATTTTAAAGTTAGTAAGTAATCAATTTTTAAAAGCATGTTTGATTTTCTGTACTGTAAAAAAATAATGAAAGTGAAACTGATTTTGCGTATTTTTTAAATTATGCTAATGTTCCATGTAAAGTAGGTATTTTGATTTTCTGTATTGAAAAAGATTTTTATATGATAAAAATTAAAACCTGCGACTGCTCTAGGAGACTGTATATTGTATTCTATAATTATAATATATACCTTAAGGCGAGGTATTCCGAATTTTAGCAATTTTTGTTAATTTTTGAACAGCTGTATTTATTTTTAAGATCAACCTAGAATTATGAAATTGGTATTTTATCAAAATATAACATATTATCTAGTGTTTCGGAAAGACAGAAACATGATTAATAACAATTTACTCATTAGAAAAAATATATAAAGGCAACCCTAATTTAAAACTTAAAACATCGACTTCTCCGAGATCTCATCACTAAATGATATGAAAGTTATACCAATAGAAGTAGCTTGTTATTATTTAAAATCTCGGAAAAAAACTTTTTTCTTTTAAGTTATAATTTTCCCACAAATTAATAATAACCTACGTAAATCCTTAATCTAACGGGTGGTCGCGTTCCCTCCGACGACCCCGACCGTCAACCAGTACCCGTCGAGACACCAGAGCGGAAGGTTGTATCGATTTTGTACAAAAATAATACGTATAATATTTTAGTCTAAGTTCGTCCCCGTGATTAGGTAATTATTAAAATGGGCAATAAAATAAATGGAAGAAGATTTATAAAATTAAAATTAAAGCAATACCGATTTATATGTTACAAAAATGGTAGGTAAGTGCCTGCCTACTCGCTTTACTTTTATAATACATAATTAGATTACTAACATTTCCCATAGGTATATATAATTATAATATTAGCAATAAATAAGTAATAAATGAATAATAAATAAATAAATTATAAATCAATTATAAATAACTAAAAAAAATAATAAATTAATAAAAATAATAAATAAATAATTAAATAATAAGTATATAATAATTAAATAATAATTAAAAAATAAATAAACAATAAATTAATAAATAATAAATGAAAAATAAATAAATAATTAAAAATAAATGATATATATTATGATAAATAATAAATACATAATAAAAAAATAATAAATATATAATAAATAAGTCATAAATGAATAATAAATAAATAAATTATAAATAAATAATAAATCAATTATAAATAAAAAATTAAAATAATAAATGAACAAAAATAATAAATAATAAATGAATAAAAATAATAAATAATAAATAATTAATAATGAATAATGAATAATGAATAATGAATAATGAATAATGAATAATGAATAATGAATAATGAATAATGAATAATAAATAATAAATAATAAATAATAAATAATAAATAAATAATAAATAATAAATAATAAATAATAAATAATAAATAATAAATAATAAATAATAAATAATAAATAATAAATAATAAATAATAAATAATAAATAATAAATAATAAATAATAAACAATAAATAATAAATAATAAATAATAAATAATAAATAGTAAATAATAAATAATAAATAATAAATAATAAATAATAAATAATAAATAATAAATAATAAATAATAAATAATAAATAATAAATAATAAATAATAAATAATAAATAATAAATAATAAATAATAAATAATGAATTATAAATTATAAATAAAATATATAATAAATAAATAATAAATAAATAAATGTCAACGCTACAATATTTTGTAGGTGCTATAACTAGTTATAATTACACCTAGGTACATATAATTAGGTAGATAGGTAGGTATATAAATTTACTTTCAAATTTTGCCTTTATTCAGATAAATTTGAAATAATGTGTAGGTTATAAAGGGAACACACAATCACAACACAAATCAAAGGAAAGGTAGGTACAGCGGCATGCATATCAAGCTACAACAATGTCAAATTATTTTGATAGATTTTTAACGTTATTACAAAAGAATAAGGTTCATATTCAATTGGGAAAATTTGACAGTTTGGTATGGGTTGATGTACTGGCGTCTGTACCTACCGTTTTAGTTGGTTCCTCGTAACAAAAAGTATAGAGACGGAACAGGATAGGATTTTATTTCATAGTAGTATACCTACCTACTTAGCGAATGAACAGAAAATTGAATTTATAATAAATAAGTAAATAGGTACTTACTTGCAAAATTGCCTATGAGATTTTATGCTGCAAATATTCGCCTTATTTGGATAATAGAAAATTGACTTTATTTCAATTACTGTAAAATCGATTTTGTATTATCCAAATCAGGCAAATATTTGTACAAATACGCCATGTGAAGTGCCAGCTTAAAATCTCATAGGCAATTTTGCAATGAAATGTACCCTATAGTTATTGCAATAAAGTCGATTTTGTATTATCCAAATCAGGCGAATATTTGTACAAATACGCCATGTGAAGTGCCAGCATAAAATCTCATAGGCAATTTTGCAATGCAATGAAATGTACCCTATAATTATTGCGATAAAGTCAATTTTGTATTATCCAAATAAGGCGAATATTTGCACAAATACGCCTTGTGAAGTGCCAGCATAAAATCTCATAGGCAATTTTTCAATGCAATGAAATGTACCCTATAGTTATTGCAATAAAGTCGATTTTGTATTATCCAAATAAGGCAAATATTTGCACAAATAGGCCATGTGAAGTGCCAGCATAAAATCTCATAGGCAATTTTGCAAGTAAGTACCTATTTACTTATTTCTTATAAATTCAATTTTCTGTTCATTCGCTAAGTAGGTAGGTATACTACTTTGAAATAAAATCCTAACCTGTTCCGTCTTTGTACTTTTTGTGACGAGGAACCAACTAGAACGGTAGGTACAGACGCCAGTACATCAACCCATACCAAAGTGTCAAATTTTCCCAATTGAATATGAACCTTATTCTTTTGTAATAACGTTGAAAATCTATCAAAGTAATTTGACATTGCTGTAGCTTGATACGCTGGTCTGTACCTACCTTTCCTTTGATGTGTGTTGTGGTTGTGTGTTCCCTTTTTACCTACACATTATTTCAAATTTATCTGAATAAAGGCAAAATTAAAAAGTAAGTTTATATACCTACCTACCTAATTATATGTACCTAGGTGTAATTATAACTAGGTATAGCACCTATAAAATATTGTAGCGTTGACATTTATTTATTAATTATTTGTTTATTATTTGTTTATTATTTATTTATTTATTTATTTATTTATTTATTTATTTATTTATTATTTATTATTTATTATTTATTATTTATTATTTATTATTTATTATTTATTATTTATTATTTATTATTTATTATTTATTATTTATTATTTATTATTTATTATTTATTATTTATTATTTATTATTTATTATTTATTATTTATTATTTATTATTATTTGTTTATTATTTATTTATTATTTATTTATTATTTATTTATTTATTTATTTATTTATTTATTTATTTATTTATTTATTTATTTATTATTTATTTATTTATTTATTTATTTATTTATTTATTTATTTATTTATTATTTATTTATTATTTATTTATTAGCGAGCACGTTTAGTAATAAGAAAAGACCTAGTCTAAGAAAAGAACGACACATTATTATAACGTAATTATAACCCAAAATAGTGTTGGTCAATACATTAAAATTGACCAATAATTGTAATTTGTTTTTCGTTGCTACAAAATATAGCTCGACGCAGCGCCCAGCGCCCGCGCGCCGCTGCATGCCGCTTTTACGCTGATTACAGCGCGCTGTACAACGCTTGCAGCGCTTACCTATTTTATGCCATTGCGGGACGCTCCCCTTTACGCAGCCGTCACTTCCTCTGCTTCACCCCCTTCAAAATAGTATGCGGTAGGAAAACCTCGCCTTAACCAAGCAAGATTTTTCCCTAATCCTTAAAGTTAAGTACTGTAATTTTAGTTAGTAGTAAATTAGTACTTAAGTGTTATATTCAATTTTATTTGACGTATTATCTGCTGACGGTACTTTTAAGCTAAACTCACTTTTAATTAAGTTTATCAAGATAAAAATATATCGGGGTCCTCCGGGACGGGGGCCTACGACACCCACGGGTAGAAGTGGGGTGGTGCTATTCAGTATTCACGGCCGGTCACACGAGAGAACATTCCGAAAAAAGAAAAACTCAGATCGTCACAATAATTTCGGCGCGGTCGACCTTGACGGCGATAAAATATACCATGAAAATTATTTCCATTTAGGTTAGCCGCCGATAACGGGAGCAGCCCATCGTTTAACTGTCCATGACGTCATGGTCTAGGCTCGTCGGAAATCAATGGCCGACTATAGCCTTTGACCTTACAGTTAATGTTAAACCATCGTTTTCTTTTGCCGCAATCGATAATAAACATAACGCCTATGTTTCCCGAATAGCTAACTCATTGGAGAAGTAGGTACTTAGTAGGTTATTTAATCAGCTATAATTGACCTTACAGTTAATGTTAAGAGGAAATACCACGGGCTAGAGAATTGAAAATTCGGTATTTGTAAAATCTATTGCTGTCGCGCGATGCCCGAACACGAACCGCAAAGCGCGATAGAGACAACTGCAGCTTTGACCGAAAATACCTATTAAAAGTACACAAAATCAATGATTCGTAGTCCCCTGATTTCTTCTCCAAAACTTAACCGATTTAACTGCTTTTTTCATTAAAAAATAAAAAAAGGCTTTTGCCGTGTTCCTATGTTTTCTATTTTTTATATAATCAAGTCAAATTTGTTTTCTGAATGTTTGAATACAGCGGAAAATCATGCCAATTTTTTAGGTTTTTGAATGTTCATATCTCTTTTATTAATAAATGTATGAGAAAAAGGAAAACATAAGGACATGCCAATAGTAGCCATGGATATTTAAAAAAAAAGAATTGATCTACTGGCATTATCCAGGGAGGAAACAGGGGACTATGTTTGTATGGAAAAACGGCCCTTGTGTTTCCTCTTAAACCATCGTTTTCTTTTGCCGCGGCCCGCGATCGTTAATACGCTATGTTTCCCGAAAAGCCAACTCATTTGAGAAGTAGGTAGTAGTAGGTTATTTAATCAGCTATAATATAATATCAGCTATTATACTAACTTATGTCTGTGGCTTTTTTCGTATGAAATTTAAGTATAAGTTACCTAGGTACCATAAAATCTAAAATAGTATAATATATCCTATGGCAGTCGGTAAACAGGAGAAATTAAAAGTGTTCTTATCAATCGCCATCCTTTTCTTAAGCTGCCTGGCAGTAAGAGATGCCAATTGTCTAATTGTATTTAATTTGTGAACAAGGGAATTGGCGCCAATGTAGTGCGAAGAATTATAATCTCGCGCCGTATTTCTCACACAGATCTATTGTCTTTGACGTAAGCGTATCACATCGCAAATTGAAAACTTTACGAAAACAACCTTGTACTTATTATCATTATCATAGACTGATTCTGGGTAACTATTTGTGAGTCTTGTGACACGTTTCAATACTTTGTCTATTCTTTGTTCTAAAGGTGAGTATACACTTGAGCATGTACAGTACAGTCACCAAAAGGGTGTCCCCTTGTTTCGCAGACAGAAATTTCATAGAATTTCGTTTCCCAGAAAATGTTTCATATAATATTTGGTTCTCGTATTTTTATTTCGACTATTATGGTTTCAAAGACTATTTACTTCAATGAAAAATATTTCACAGAAACACAATACAATGAATTTTTAATCACATTTTTTTGTTTAACAAACTTATCAAACAGTAGAATTATTTTTTAACGAATAAGTGTATAAATAGACAATACAAAAATGATGTCTTCAAAAGTCAATATGTTGTGCTACAAAAGTTAATGACAGAAACGAATCGCTGCGAAATCGACTCCACGTAGGTAGTCTTCTCTGCCCAACCCCTAGAGTGTAATTTAAATCTGCGTAGGCGTGGAGGGGCGAGGCGGCCCGCGAGCTGAGGAGCAGGTGGTTTCAACGCCCGCCGCCGCGGCTGAGGCTGGCCGGCGAAGCCGGCGAGTAAGCCGAAGCTGCGGTGGTGAGCGTGAATACCATCGGCGACGATAAGCTCGCCTGGGACCGCCGGAGCCCCGCAACGCCGGAGCCGTGACAGAAACTATGCCTGCTGCATGTTGCATGCGCGCTTGTATGCTGTATGCTTGCTTGCACGCTGCATGCTTGCTTGCACGCTGCATGCTTGCTTGCACACTGCATGCTTGCTTGCACGCTAAATGCTGCATGGATGCTTGCACGCTGCATACTTGCTTGCATGCTGCATGGTTGTTTGCACGCACGCGCAGTAGGTTTGGTTAGAACTGTGACTCCCATTCTTTGGAATAAGTTTTATATTAAATAAAAAATACAAGGATAAAGAATATTTGATTTGTTATTTATATGATATGATTATTCTAACAATAAACTTTATGTGAAAGAAAAATCAATGATTTTAAAATCTTGAAAATAAGTATTCTGCGTATTGATTATTCTATGAAACGAAATTATTAGAATTTTTTTATGTAAAACGAAATTCTATAAAACTGTTAGCTATGAAACAACGTACAACCGTTTGACGTCTCAAAATGACAGTTAAAAAGCACTCAAATCTGAACTGGGGTTATGGAGTATTATTTTAATATTATAATAACGTCATATTCATTGAAATGTAATAGATTCTATTCAATTATTTAAGTGAGTAATATTTTTGCTCTCATGTGGCTACACCATAAGTAAGTTTGGTAGAGTTTGGTTGTCGTACAGTTGACGTGCAGTTCATGCGCAGCTTACGCGCAGTTCAATGATTACAAGAATACCGTTTATCAGTCAAACTTGAGCTTAACTGCACCTGCACTACAATTTCATCGGCGCGTCATAAATTACGTGAATTAGCCCTCAGGTGTAATATTCTCCCGACCGGGTCGCGGTGGCCATTTGGCCATTCTCAATCGAGACTAGCCAAGTACGCAGAAGATATTATAGTGCACAAGTGTGTGCGCAAACACAGGTGCACTCCCTCTTCCCTCACTCTCATAGTCCGGTGGGACGACAATCCGACACGACCGGAGAGAGATCAGGCGCAGGAGCAACGGCGACACGTGCGCACCGAGTAGCGTTACATCTCTCAAAGACTTTTGAGTCCCAAAGCCGAACATTAAGAAAAATTAAGAATTTTTTACAAAAAAATATCGAATAAAACACATATCTAATAGCCGGAGCTATTAGATGTTCTAATTTTGAATTCCAAAGACGAACGCTAAAAAAAAAAGGATTTTTGACATAAAAAAAAGAATTGGCGCAGCGGCACGCACGGTTGGCGCAGTGGCTGAGCGATCGACTGCTGCGCAGCGTGTTGCGGGTTCGATTCCCGCCCAGGGTAAACATTTTTGTGATGAGCACTTGTGTTTGCCTTGTGTCTGGGTGTTGTTTATCTATATATGTATGTATTTACAAAAAAAAAATGTATTTGTGTGTATATCAGCTGTCTGACACCCATAGTACAGGGTCTCCCTAGTTTGGGGTCAGATGGCCGTGTGTGAAAATGTCCCCAAATATTATTATTATTACTTTATAAGAACCGTTTAGTTGCGAGTCAGCAAATCTCGTCTCGCTCGCTCGCTCGGTAAATATGTTGTTTCACTGACAAATTGGTCACAGTGGAAAATCTACAAATATGTCGATTTGTCGTGACAATTTGGCATATATTTGTCTAACTTGTCAAATTAATTTTATTAAACACTAAATTGTCATGACAAGTGTACATATTTGTTCATTTATCAGAGATGTCAAAGTTTACGGATTTTCACGTTTATTAAATAGGCCCCGTGTATATTCAGCTTAACACATGGCTGGTCCAAAGTCCAATTCCGTAGTTAAGTTTTTGGCCATTACGTGGTATTCATGGTAAATCATTGTGTAGATTGTTGACCTTCATGGAAATACCTAGCCATTGTGTTTTAGGATATGATGGTCAGCACAGACAGGGTAACTATGCTTTAGCAGTTTTTTTGAATTAATTGACAATCCATACTTTAATATTATAAATGCGGCAGTAACTCTGTCTGTTACGCTTTCACGGTGAAACGGCTGAACCGATTTTGGTTTGAACATAGCCTGAACCCTGGGGAAGGACACAGGCTTCTTTTTCAATCCGCGACTTCGTCTGCATCCGCGATAACCGACATTCACGCGGACGAAGTCGCGGGCAAAAGCTAGTAAATAAATAAAAATAAAATAAAAATATGTAGTTTACTGGTAAATCAAGTTATGGTTAAAACACATATTTTTAGATTAGATTCTTCTTTTAGGCTGACAGAGCCTGTATTAGGAAAATTCGCTCTTCCATAGCAAGACGTGCTATAAAAGACAATGAAACATAATAATTTTTATGCTAAGACTAGACTACTTACATTAACACCAACTTAAACTTAAATCAAGTGGGTGTAATTGTGTGTTTGAGTATAATTATGTGAGTGAGAGTGAGCCTGTATGTAGGTGTGACTGAAAGTGCATGTGTGTAAGTGTGTATGGGTAGTTTCAAAAATGTAATGAACTAAAATGCAACAGAAATAGAGTTGAAAATTAAGTAGTCGAGTGCAAAGTATGAAATTCCGAACGAAATGTTTAAACTTTTGCCTGCGGCATCGTCCGTGTAATTTATAACGAATTTTGGTTAATTATAATTATCATTTAATGAATGATAACTTCAGACACATATTCATGTTATGTTTGCGCTAACCTTTACGGGTTAGATATCCCTACGGGTTAGAGATATTTTAAACTACCTACGTACAACGTATTTGAGTGCGGTTTTCATCAATAGATAGAGTGATTCAAGAGGAAGGTTTAAACGTATAGTTTGATATTGTTAATTTGCTGAAATATGACAATAACACATAATAGTACCTATCTACATTGCACCCGTGCCGCGCGAAGCCGGGGCGGATCGCTAGTATTCAATAAATCATTCCCTTGCGTATATTTTCGGTTCGTCGAGCCTCAAAACAAAAGACAGTTGTTTAAAAAAGATCACGCATGACCTCGATTTTGAAATGCTGACATGAATGATAAAGAGTAATAGTCATATAATACAAGATAAAGAGAGTCGGAATTCACTATCGTCATTCCGATCTTGAAAAACTTTTCGGAAACCCGAAAGTCTGAAAACCTGTCTTACCAAGGGGTATCGTGTTACCCAGTATCTGGGTTGTGGAGGTACAGGCAGTCGGCCATGTGTAACACTGGTATTTAGTGACATCCGATTAGACTGGAAGCCGACCCTAATACGAGTAAGCAGATGTAACTCACCTATAAAGTACCTTACCTTAAAGTGCCTTTTTAATGGTCTAATTGAAATAAATGATTTGACTTTGACTTTGACTATAATTACTTGATGGTTTACTTATTTTTTTAGGGTTCAAAAGGAAAAAACGGAACCCATATAGGATCACTTTGTTGTCCGTCTGTCTGTCTGTCTGTCAAGACCCTTTATCTCGGGAACGCGTAGAGGTATCGAGTTGAAATTAAAAACATATATACGTAGGTCCAGAGGGTCCCTTGAAGCTGTGAAAAAATCAAACTTCTAAGTTAACGTGAAAATAGATACGGCCGTTTATGTCGCAAAAATCGTACATTTCGACACTCAAGGGAATCAAAATTTGTAGGGTAGGTACTTACTATAAACAGAGTTGCTTTCTCGTTTATAATATTAGTATGAATGTACCTACAATGTACGGAACCCTCGGTGAGCGAGTCCGACTCGCACTTGTCCGGTTTTTTTTTTAAATAAATGGTCTCCTCGTATTTTTATTGTGCCATGTGATGTCAGAATAAAAAATATATAATTTGCCGTATTTTTGATAATGTCCCGTTTTGATTAGATATAAAACTTGTCACTTTACTTCTCAGTGACCTAAACAATAAGCAAATCCTTCGTCAATTTTGGCATATTGCCTCCGGGTCATTACACCCTGCGTAAATAGGTCTGCCCCCATAAAGTCGAGACCCATGGCGCCAGTGGAACGTACTTGAGTAAATATTCATCAGAAGTCTCGGCGCTGAAACTTACATACCTATTTCTTGTAATAATAATACTAGCCTATTATCGTCCAACTGCAGGGCAAAGGCTTCTTCTCATACAGAGAAGGCTAGCCTATTTCTTGTAACTTAAAAAAAAAAGAACGTTGCCCCACACTAGGAATTTGTCCTGTATCGTGGCCCGTGGCGTTAAGTGCGTTTACAAACATATAAACTTATACACAAACAGCCAGACCCGGAACAACTGTCTGAAGGCCATACAAATATTAGTGTTGTCCGGGAATCGATCACATGATACACACATTGCAGCAGTCAATCGCTCAACCACTTCTGTAACCCGTTGTCCTAGGTGAACGACAAACGCGATAATGCACGCGATAATGCGACGCGAGTGCGCGACGCGTAAATGTCAAATAGTCGGTGTATCTACTGTAGTCGAGTCGCCATAATCAATGTGCGGATTTGTTTTTTTGCGCGACGAGACGCTACACAATAGTTTATTAGTAATTAAATATTTACTATTATAAGTACCAGTGTTTTTCTTACCTTAAAGTAAAGTCAATAACAACCTCTCTTCAATAGAAATAGGTTTTTGAAAATTGGATATCGATAGTTAAATAATAGGTTTAACAGCTGCAATAATATAATCGAAAGTGCTTGGTCACAATACTCTTTAAATAAACGTAGATTTAGTTTCGGATATAAATGATTAAACTCTCCAAACTTATTTATTTCTAAATAAGTACAATGACTACATATGACACACGTCGCGTGAAGTATTGGTCGCATTCGCAGTACAGTACGGTCAACGTATCTTGGCGCGTCTGAAGTTAGCCGATTAGCTGCGCAGTAGACAATTTCGTTCCTAAAAGTTCCATTGCGCAACCAAACAGCTAGGCTAGCTTCAGCTTCAGACGCGGCAAGATACGTTGACCGTATTGTACGTCGCATCGCGTCGTGTCGCGTTCGATCGCTCACCTAGGACAACGCCTCAGGCTATCTCTTTTTTGCTAGATAAGTCAAATTTATTTATTTCAATTAGACCATTTAAATTCATGTTCCGCTTTTGAAAGTAAGTTAAATAGAATAACAAAGAAACGAGTACCTGTGTTAATGTTGTGAATAATTAAATATACCACGGTTAAGTAGTAAGTATAAATGGTTCAGTAGTTTTCAAGATATGGACTAATACGTGTGTGTGTTAGGTTATTTTATTCAAAACTTAAGTCAAACGTGTTTTGTGCTGAAGATATCACTTTTTAGTGTTTTAAAGGCCTACGCAGACCGAAACGGCATGGCAAGGGATTCAATTTTTTACTAATGGACATTCAAACGTATCGGTATAGAAATACGAGATAAATTGCTATGCTTTAAAATGTGGCCATGGCATCGAAACGGAATTTCACTGCACGGCATTGAAATACGTGCCACGGGCTCCCGCGGCGGGATGCCGTGGCGTACTGCGGTAGGCAACGGCATGCCTAGGACTCCGGCACTCGTTGTGACTTACCACGAAGTGAGGCGGGGGTAGACTGAAGACTAAAGGTGTATCGGGCAGCAGGAGCTGCCGAGGCGTGCTTTGTCATGCCACGGCACGCCGTGGTATGCCGTGGCAAGGCGCTGGAATGCCGCGGTATCTAAGCGGCTAGTGTGCGCTGACTGATAGCAAAATGCCTTGCCATGCCGTCCCGGTCTGCGTAGGCTTTTAGGCGATTGTCTGTTGCGTAAAAAGATTTTTAGTTCGAACGCTGGTCCGATCCAGAAAATCCTTTCTGTAATAGCAAATTACGTCAGTGCAATCGACTTTATTTTCAACCGACTTCAAAAAAGGAGGAGGTTATCAATTCGTCTGTATTTTTTTTTTATGTTTGTTGCCTGAGAACTCTGGACTGGGTGAACCGATTTTGATGATTCTTTTTTTATTTGAAAGCTGCTGCTTCCCGTGTGGTCCTGTTCTGACAATGGCATCCATGAGAAAACCGTATAAGTCTTAAATTTGCATTAAGTATGTGCGCGATTTGTTACGCGATTTCTCCGGCAAACGTAACCCGATTTTGAAAATTATGTTTTGATGGCTAGGGTATGCTTCAGGGGTGGTCCCATATAAATTTTATCGAAATTGATTCAGCACTTTTTGAAGAAATCAACAAATACCCAAAAATTTTAATTTTAATAAAATTGTCTCAAATTGTGATTTATCTCTTTAATACAATTTTTTATCTAAACTATGATTTCACTACTTATAATAAGAATTTGTAATAATGTTACCTAATAAAAAATAGCTTTAGGTAAATTTAATAATAGTATCTCAAGAAAATAGTAGTAGTAATAATAATACCCACTTACCAATAATAGTATTATTTATGTTGTGTTTATGTTTTGACTTTTATGCAAATGTTTAAATGTTGTTAATTACTATTCAATTAGCATGTATAATTTTGTCAGTTATATATAAAGGACAATGCCAGAAACTCTTTAGAACTTTGCCCCACTCAATAAAAGTCATGTGCAATAATTATGTAGCATCTTACTGTTTATTTATTGCTGATAACTAAACATTAGTCTTAGTGACTGTAGAAATTGCGGTTTCCATTTAAATCCAAAAACAATAATGACATTGAATTATAGGTTAAATTGTATTTTAGGTAAAATGAGTTTGTATTTTGTGGGTAGGTATTTCGTAATCCGCAAGTTCTAAAGAAAAACAAATTAGTATAGGAAGGTTCTATATTCATTACAATTATTTTCATTAATTTGCTTTTTCTGTACATGGCTTACTTTTTCTGTACATGGGTGGGGCAGGATCTGGTATTGTCATTTGTAAAGTTGTGATTGGCTATAGCAATCAGCTGTCCTTTGTTTACGTAGAGAAATATGTATAACAATTTCAAATTAACAACTGCTACAGATACATAGTTTTGGTAAATTTTTGTTGCTGAGATTGAATGTTTGATTCAACTTTTATTTTGTACTGTTATTAGATCATAAATGTTTGAATGCTAACCTGTTATTGTGATGTTAGCGGTTTATTGTCCATGATAATCCATGATCACTGTTAACTATGCACTTGTACTGTTAACAGCATATCTGATGAAATATAAGGTTTTTGACTTGGATAACACTGTCACTGATACTGCTTCGAACGCGGATTGCACTTCAGTATTCGGTAAATTACTAATAGAAATAAAAACAATTAATTATTGTAAAAGATTTACGGAGCGATGTTGGCATTAGTAGGCTGCGTTCCGTAATTATGCTGTGCTCTGACAGGGCTACAACGGTTCATAGCTCTAAGCCTGATTGTTACATCTTTTTAACCTTGTAGAAAAAAAAATGAATATGAATATATGAACTTTCTGCCTAAATAACCGACTACTTGATAATTTAATAGTGCCTGTAAAAGATTAAATATTAATAAAATGTTTTGACTTGACTTGAGACTAAAACCTCTGTCGCATTCTATTCTGTGACCTTTTGTCGCCGGCCTGGTCTACGCTGTTGCGTGCAGAGTTTGACCTACTTGTAGTATTGTAGGTAGGTATTCAGTCACCTTTGCATATTGACCTTTTATTTTTTTTAGCCCTCGCTATTGAGAGGAATTCATTATGGTAGATTGTATGTACACATAACGCGACGACACGTGATTGTGTGTTGTATACGTAATAAAAATTGAAAAAATGTTAAGGGCCGGTCTTTGTCTTCTTTATCTTTACATAGTATAAAACAAAGTCGTTCCCGCTGTCTCTACGATTGGATCTTTTTAACCGACTTCAAAAAGGAGGAGGTTCTCAACTCGATTGGTATTTTTTTAATGTATGTACACCGATTACGCTGAGATTTATGATCCGATTTACGTGATTCTTCTTTAGTTTGATGCGGTATAGTTGACATAGTAGTTTTCATTTTATGAACATTTCTTTTTTATTTTATGTTTTTCCACCCATAACTTTTTTAGTGTAGTCCGATTACGATGATTCTTTTTTTAATTGATAGTGTATACCTCAATTTGGTCCCATATAAATTTCAAGAAAATATTCCACCCCTAAGGGTAGACAATCAAGGGATGACTGATTTCTTTTTAGTGTCGTTTCGTAATTAATTTGTATGATAAGCAGTAGGCAGGCACTAAAACTTTTTAACAAAAAAAGACAGCCGCCTTCAAAACGTAAAAAATAACTTTCAATTCGCAAGTCGGTGGCAATACAAAACATCAAGCAAAATTAAAACCTGTTGCGTAGTTTTAAAGTTTGTTTTCTTAAAAAAAAAATTTAAACTGCGTATCGGATTTTAATTTGGTTTTTATCAATAGATAGAGGAAGGTTTATACGTCTATTATAATAGTAGACTCCCAAGTTTATTAACATAAACTTGCTTATTAACATAAACGAATGATAAATGTCCATTGACGGTATTATACACACATTGACTTTAGTTTCGAAATTCAGTGGCTTTGTTCTGTTTGTTGTTTTGTATTGCCACCGACTTCCGAAACTAAAGTCAATGTGTGTTCTGTGCTAAAGTTATTTTTCACTTTTTGAAGGCGGTTGTCTTTTTTGTAAAAAGCTTTTTATTTTCCGCGTTTTAGTACCTCCTTCTCATCCAAATCTATTAAGAAGAGATTGAAAGTTTACTACTACAAAGATTGATGAAACTAAAACGTCGTCTATGTAAAATTTTTGGTTATTTGTTGATTTTTCAAAAAGTGCTGAATCAATTTCGATAAAATTTATATGGGACCACCCCTGAAGCATACCCTATCCATAAAAAAAAAGAATTTTCAAAACCGGTTTACGTTTGCCGGAGAAATCGCGTAACAAATCGCGCACATACTTAATGCAAATTTAAGACTTATACGGTTTTCTCATGGATGCCATTGTCAGAACTGGACCAAATTAAAATGGGACCACACGGGAAGCACTAGCTTTCAAATAAAATAAGAATCATCAAAATCGGTTCACCCAGTCCCAAGAAATCAAGAAACAAACATAAAAAAAAAAAGACTTACAGACGACTTGATAACCTCCTCCTTTTTTGAAGTCGGTTGAAAATCAAATCATTTCTCTTTATAATATTAGTGTAAATAAACGTACATAATACGGTTTGGTCAACCCTTTAAAAATAACAAAATATTTTTTCGCAAGATAGAAATAAATAATTTACCGTGTTTCTTATTTTAATTAAATGAACCGTGAAGGAGGTTCAATGTGCCCGAAACAAGACCATTTGCATGTATTTGCCTGTATTTGCATACACTGTAGTTTTAGGCCCAGGCAAATGTATATCATTCTTTTCATATCAAACATTTTAATTTATCTCGGAATAAGTTTTAATTAAACTTATATTGAGGGCAATAGCCTGATATGAAGATTAGAATCTAACTTACTATATATTATTGCGAACGTTTGATAGTATCGATGAATAAATGGAATGTTTGTCATCATACAATTTAAGCTTAAACGACTCATCATCATCATTTCAGCCAAAAGACGTCCACTGCTGGACATAGGCCTCCCCCAAGAAATGGGGGGGTTTTGCCATAATCGCCACGCTTGGCAGGCGGGTTGGTGATCGCAGTATGGTTGTTACAAAGGCACAGAGAATGCTGCTGCCCATTCTCTGGTGAGCTTAAACGACTGAACACAATTAACTCGTGTATTCCCGATCAGTAACACCTTGTCGTCCGCACTGTTGACGATCGGGAAAAAAAAGTTTCATTCGTTCACAGTGTTGACGAATGGGACTTTTGTTTAATTATTCCCGTTCAGTAACAGCCCTGTCGTTAACACTGTTGACGATCGTGAATATAGTCTTTTTTCCCGTTTGACGACAAGGTATAACTGATAAGGAATAATCGGTTACTAAGTAATAATCGAGAAAGGTCCCGTTCGTCAACATTGTGAACAAATGAAACTTTATTCTTGACCGTCAACAGTGTGAACGACCAGGTGTTTCTGATCGGGAATAATCGAATTAATTGTGTTCAGTCGTTTTAGGTTGGATTAATGACAAACACTCTTTTTATCCATACCTTCAAACTTTCTCAATAATGTATAGTAAGTTAGATTCATTATCATCATATCAGCTTATTGCCGTCCACTCCTGAACGTAAGCCTCCCCCAGAGATCAGCAACCAACACAGCCTTGGGCAGTCCACATCTATCAGGTCAGGATACGCGGTTACGGAAGTTGGATTAAAAAAAAATAATAATATTTTTTTGTTTGTTGCAGGTCATCCAAAAATGCTGGTATTAATACTTAAATGATCTAAGTACTTACGTTACGGAAATAAACGAAGATTTTCGAAGTCACTATAAGTGCCAAAAATAGTTAATTAAGTGAAGAACAATGGATCCTGGTTATTTTGATATTGAAAGGAAACAGAATCCAAGGGAAACCGCAAGTTCAATATCGAAATTTTTTTTCTGGTATGTATCTATTTATTTATTTTATTTAACTTTTTATAGCGAGTCCTTTGAAAGAGCTTTGGGCGTGCGCTGTGGAAGTATATATACTTACTACTTTGTAATCCGCGACTTCGTCTGCATCCGCGATAACCGACATTCAAGGCCGGGCCAGACTCTTATAAACAACCTTCCAACAGGGGGCACCTTGGTGGGAGGCTTGTGGAGCCCACGGTTGGTGTTTGCGTCCACACTGGTTTACAACAAGGCTCCCACCTCAGTGTGTTGTTGACTCTTTGTTTACAACGGCGGTATCCACACGCGGTTTACAACGCGCGTCCGTCCACAGAGGTTGTTGAAGGTCAGACGATTTTTTGTTGCAAACAAGTGTTTACACTGTTGTAAACCGCCGGTGGAGAGCGATGTGGAGGGCTTGTTTACAACAAAAAAACCGCAAACCGCAACCGTTCTGTAAACCGCTCTATTGTTTTGGGGTCAACCTGTGAGATAGGGTGTGCATGTTAAATAAATAAATGTGTGTGTGTGTGTGTGTGTGTGTGTGTGTGTGTGTGTGTCTGGGTGTTGTTTATCTATATATGTATGTATTTACAAAAAAAAAATATATTTGTGTATGTATATCAGCTGTCTGACACCCATAGTACAGGGTCTCCCTAGTTTGGGGTCAGATGGCCGTGTGTGAAAATGTCCCCACATATTATTATTATTATTATTATTAACAGTCTGGCCGGGGTTTCATGCGGACGAAGTCGCGGGCAAAAGCTAGTTACCCATCCATACTTTATATAATACTATAGGAGACGAGAGGCGAGAGGTCCTGGGTTCGATCCCCAGGTCGGGCAAATGTTAATGGGCTTTTCGATTAAGAATTTCTCAGTAACAGCCCGGAGTTTGGAAGATGGCGGTGTAACACCCCCGTGCCTCGGAAAGCACGTAATGCCGTTGGTCCTGCTTGTGATCTCTCTCCGGTCGTGTCGGATTGTCGTCCCACCGGATTATGAGAGTGAGGGAAGAGGGAGTGCACGTGTATGCGCACACACTTGTGCACTATAATATCTTCTGCGTACTTGGCTGATCTCCATTGAGATTGGCCGCCGTGACCGAAATTCGGTTGGAGAATTACATGTTACAATATTATAAATACGAAAGTAACTCTGTCTGTTACGTTTTCACGACGAAATGGTTGAACCGATTTTGATGAAATTTGGTTTGAACAAAACTTGAACCCTGGGGAAGGAAATAGGCTACTTTTTAATCCGCCACTTCGTCTGCATCCACGATAACCGACCGCGGATGAAGTCGCGGGCGATAGCTAGTAAATAAATAGGGTTATTCCCTGAGTACCCCGGTCCCCGAGACCCCCGTCCCGGAGGACCCCGAATATGATAAACATGATTACATTTCTTTTTCCTATTGTTTTCAATTTCTACGGTCGACATAAAAAGTGGTTTAAAATGCATGTGTTTGAAATACATAAGACGTAAGTAGTTTATTTGAAATTTTGTACAATGTAGAAAATAGTTTTAATGGAGGCAATTACAGTAAGAATAAAATGTATCAAAAATATAAAATAAAACGTTAAAATAGGTATTATCAAATCATACTTAAAATATATATTTTACAATTTATGACAACATTTCGCATTTGAGATTGTAAAGTTAGTACTTAATCAATTTTAAAACCATTTTTGATTTCCCGTATTGTAAAAAATATAATGAAAGTGAAACTGATTTTGCATGTTAAAAGATAACTATATAGTAAACTATTTATTTATTATGCTAGTTTGAAAATTTTTGCGTATTTTCTAACTTATGTTAAATGTTCCATAAAGGTATTTTAATTTTCTATATTGAAAAAAGAACTATTGTGATAAAAATTAAAACCTGTGACTACTCTAGTAGACCTTTTGTATTCTTTATTTATAATATTTACCTTAATCAAGCAAATTTTTTTTTAAAGTTAAGTATTGTAGTTTTGATAAGTATTAATATTTTATTGTTATACCATCTGCTGACGGTACTTTTAAATCAATCAAATCAAATCAAATCAAAAATATTTATTTGCTCGAATATGGTATATAAGGTGTTACATTAATTTTATTTCAGCATATCCTGCCATAAAATGGCGTGCAAATGTTTTAGCAATTAGCAATGTCAATTAATCTAACTTACTTACAAAGATCAGATTCTATTGACTTGTCTTCTAAATAGTCCTTAATGGTATAATAACTTTTAAATACAAGTAGTTTGAAAAGCTTTTTTTTAAATAAAGTCGGAGGTAAGTCTTGGAAACAATTAGGTAAATGATTGTAAATAATAATCGACATTCAGTATACATTTTTTTAAAATAATTTCAGTTTTATTGGTGGCAGCCGAAGTCTATCTTTATGCCTAGTTCGGCTATTTGGCCTGTCAGTGGTAGCTTCAAATAAGTTATAGTTTTTCTTAACAAAGACTAAGCAAAAGCTAAACTAACTTTTAATTGAGTTTATCAAGATAAAACAAATCGGGGTCCTCCGGGACGGGGGCCTCGGAGATCGGGGTACTCAGGGAATAACCCAATAAATAAATGTTTTTTTCTGTTTTCAGGTACACACATCCTGTATTCGCGAAAGGGCGGAAAGGTCAGCTCAGTATCTCAGATGTTTATAGGTTAGTAACTATTTAACCTCGGTAAAAAACTTGATAATAATAATGATGTTTTTGAAAGTACTCGTCATGTTTACACAAAATAGTTGTTATTTACTTGAAAGTAAATTTCGACTGGTAAGGTCAACCCACTAGTGCCCAGAGCTATGCCCAGCAGTGGGCATCTAAAGTTTGACATGATAATGACCACACTTTTTTACTTTTTTGTAAATATGAGAACCGCTGTTAATTAAAATTCGATTTGCGACAACCAATTGACATTTAATTAGCTGTCAAAATGAAATTCCCAATAGATTTTGTATGGGAATAGGGCAGTAAGGTCTCTATTTACCAACTTATTGAATAACTATTTATAGATTCCAAAGCAACTAAAAATCGTTCATCATTTTACAGTTAAGTAATTCAAAATTATTTGGGTTTTCAGGGAAGTGTTTTTTAGAAAAGTAGTGTCAATTGTGTGTTAAACATAAAATAAATGATAACTTAGTTATTTTCCACATTTCCAGGTGTACACCGGGTCACAAAGCGACCCCACGAGGCGATGCTCTGGGGATACAATGGAAGAAACAGCTGGCGAAGAGAGGTTAGTCTAAACTTTCCAGTTCCAACTTTTAGTTCTTCAGTTTTGGCCGTTGTGAGGTTACAAACAAACAGACAAACAGTGTTAGTTGCTTCCCCATTTATGTATACTTCTATACTACAAATAAATAAAATTGAAGTGTTTCTTTGTAATGACAAAATAACAGTTTTTTACTGAATGCATAATGAGTATTTACGGGACTTGCAAGAAATATATGTTATTGTTAAGCCCGTCACAGACGTAGCTGTAATATATATTAATATACGTCAGATGTAGCTATAACATATATTAATATACGACAGACGTAGCTATAATCAAGGCATATTACGATCAGCTATAATATATATTTTTACTACGTCACTAAAATATGTGGACAGATATAGCAAGGCATATTATTATAAATTTCAAAAACGTGAAACGAACAACGATCGCAGATGTAATAAGGGCGAAAATAGATTATTATATTATAGCTACTGTGTGTGGTGTGATGGGTAGCTATAATATAAAAAAAAAAAAATAATAAATAATAATAAAATAATAATAATAATAATAATATATAATAATATATATATATTATAGCTTCGTATGTGACGGGCTTTATGCTTATGTTCAAACATATAGTCAACTTTAAATAGAATAGAATAGAATATTTATTTTCCAGAAACATGATATAGTTACCAAAGGTGTTCATAATTGTATCATAGTGCTACATATGTCACCGTTTTAACAGTATGCAAAATCAATTTACAATTAGGTATATCTAACAACGATTACATTAATTTTCTAGTTACATTTAATGACATTATATTTTACATTAAAATTTAAATATTATTTCAGTTTTTATGCCTCTTAAATTGCACACTTCCAGTTTTACCATAATATTATAAAATAAAGCAATATCTAATATATAAAATTCTCGTGTCACAGTTTTCGTTCCCGTACTCCTCCGAAACGGCTTGACCGATTCTGATGAAATTTTTTGTGCATATTGGGTAGGTCTGAGAATAGGCCAACATCTATTTTTCATCCCCTTTTTTCACACCTTTTTCATCCCCCATCCAAATGTTAAGGGTTAGGGTAGGGTAGGTGTAGGGTAGGTGTAGGGTAGGGGTAGGGTAGGTGTAGGGTAGGTGTAGGGTAGGTGTAGGGTAGGTGTAGGGTAGGTGTAGGGTAGGTGTAGGGTAGGTGTAGGGTAGGTGTAGGGTAGGTGTAGGGTAGGTCTAGGGTAGGTGTAGGGTAGGTGTAGGGTAGGTGTAGGGTAGGTGTAGGGTAGGTGTAGGGTAGGTGTAGGGTAGGTGTAGGGTAGGTGTAGGGTAGGTGTAGGGTAGTTGTAGGGTAGGTGTAGGGTAGGTGTAGGGTAGGTGTAGGGTAGGTGTAGGGTAGGTGTAGGGTAGGTGTAGGGTAGGTGTAGGGTAGGTGTAGGGTAGGTGTAGGGTAGGTGTAGGGTAGGTGTAGGGTAGGTGTAGGGTAGGTGTAGGGTAGGTGTAGGGTAGGTGTAGGGTAGGTGTAGGGTAGGTGTAGGGTAGGTGTAGGGTAGGTGTAGGGTAGGTGTAGGGTAGGTGTAGGGTAGGTGTAGGTGTAGGTAAATAGGCAGGTAAGTAGGTAGATCGGGACAGGACAACGTCTGTCGGGTCAGCTAGTAATATTATAAAATAAAGCAATATTATAATATAATATGTACTGATGAAAATTATTTTCTTTTCAGAAAAAGGCAAGAAGCCGTCCCTCTTACGCGCAATCATTCGAGCTTACGGTGTCAAATTCATCATAGGAAATATTATATTCGCCTTCGTTGATGCATCTATTAGGTGAGTCCTTTTTTATCTAATAAGCTTGCGTTTAGCCGCAACTCACCTGATCTTAAGTGATGACGCGGCCTAAGGTGGAGCACGCTTGCCTAGGATCAACCGGTTCACTCGTGCCTTGAAGATACCCAGATTATACTTATCGGGAAATAGAGAGACGGGCAGTGAATTCCACAGTCTGGCAGTTCGCTCAATAAATATCGCCGTATCTCTGCTCTTCCGATGATGGAATGGGAATGGGCGAATTAAAATTCCAAAGCACACTCTTCGATATGTACCTGATAAAAGACCGATAGGGTGGCAGTGATGGTTCTGCGGCCGTTGTCAATGAACCTCTTGGCACGTCTATCAATAACTTCCAGCGCCTCCGGTTGGTATTTATCCGATCTTAGGGTCTCTCAGTAACCAACCGTGCTATTTTGTGAAAAAAAAAACCCTCGGTAAAGTGATTCCGCGCCGAAAGTACCGACTTCCGACCGTACCGATCTATGTGTGCGTCTCGGTCCGGCATACTTTAGGTGCTTCACTTTTGATATGCGTGCTTCTTTTTTTGTAGTCCGTGTTTCTAGTGTGAAGAATCACTGTTTAAGGTAGCGATCAAACGTGCTACCTTGTTATCGTAAAAGAAAAATAAAAACCGGACAAGTGCGAGTCGGACTCACCCAACGGAGTTCCGTTAAAATTACGTGATTTGGTCACCCATACAATTATGAGCGCGCATACCTCGATGACTGATTGCGTACTTTATATAAAGACTATATTTTTTTTATGATTTAATTACAAATCAGAATCAGACTTTTCCCTGTACTTGTACTATAAGATGATATTACTTGCCAAATAACATAGTTCTAGGTCAACGGAAAGTACCCTATAAAATTTGATTCCCTTGAAAGTGTCGAAATATACGTTTTTTGCGGCATAAACGGCCGTATCATTTTTTTAACGTTAACTTAGAAGTTTGAATTTTTCACAGCTTCAAGGGACGGTAGACCTGAGTATATGGTTTTGAATTTCAACTCGATACTTCCACGCGTTCCCGAGATAAAGGGTCTTGATAGACAGACGGACAGACAGATGGACAACAAAGTGATCCTATAAGGGTTCCGTTTTTTCCTTTTGAGGTACGGAACCGTAAAACAAGATTAAAATAGTAAAAGTTTAAATTAATTTAAATAACTAAAAATTAATTTAGTAAATTGTTATAAATCTTGAATAAACAATCAATTCAATTTATTGTCCACAGGCTATCAATACCGGTGTGCTTAGAAGGTCTCATCCACTACTTCTCACCGTCTCACGCCGGCGTGACAGCCAACCAGGCGTATCTCTACGCTCTAGGAGTTGTAGGGTAAGTTAACCAATACGACCATTCACTCTATACTGTCCAAAAAATCATCATTTTACATAAAATTTCATAAAACAGCAACTGTCACAGAGATAAAGGATCAGCGCACACGTAGAAAACCTAAGTGGAACAGAGTTTTCTGCAAACTTAAATTTGTTTATAAGGTTTTCTCTTGTATTGGACCACACCTGTATGAAAAAGTCAACAAAAAGCTTTAAATCTTCCCCATGACAAAGTTTGGGTGCAAAAAACAGGTTCAGGAATGGCTGCTTGGGCTTAAATATGCTGAAACGGAAAATCTTTTATCGTTCAACTATTAGTAGTATTCATCACTACTTACACTCTGACACTCATGACATACACACTCACACTCATCACATATATACTTACACTCATCAATCACACATTCACACTCATACATACATACTTACACTCATCACATACACACATACATTTAGTTACCTTTTAGTCCTAAGTTTAATGAACCTTGAGCTATTAAGTATTCTGTGCCTTGAGCGCACGTGGTGATTAATGCTCATGCCTTCTCTGTATGAGAAGAGGTCTTTGCCCTACAGTGGGACAAATACAGATTCGTATTTATTTAGTTTTATTATTTATAGTTATTGGGTCTTTTCCATTGGGAAATGCTCAGTAGCTGCTCAGAGTTTGGATGTTGGCGGTGTAACACCCCCGTGCTTCAGATAGCATGTAAAGCCGTTGGTCGCGCCTGATCTCTCTCCGGTCGTGTCGGATTGCCGTCCCACTGGACTATGAGAGTGAGGGAAGAGAGAGTGCACCTGTGTTTGCGCACACACTTGTGCACTATAATATGTTCTGCGTACTTGGGTAGTCTCCATTGAGATTGGTCGCCGTGACCGAAATTCGGTCGGAAAAATAACTATTTATTTATTTTCAGCCTGTATTGTCCCACTGCAGGGCAAAAGCCTCCGTTTCTCCTTTCCAACCCTCTCTGTCTAGAACTAGTGTGGACCCTCCTGTAAGCGTCAAGCTCATCCCGCCTCTTCGCCTGGGTCTACCACGATGTCGCTGGACGTTTTCCAGGACCCACATTGTGGTTGTTTTAGCCCATGATCCGTTCGACATGCGGAAGATGTGGCCGGTCCAGTCTCACTTAATACGTTGACTGCCGAGCTAAAAATGTAGTAGGTAAAACCTCCACTGGCGCTCAACGGGTTAAGCTTGGCTGCTGTTTGAGTGGCGGCGTCTTTGTCTTGGAGCGTAGCACCGGGAAAATTATATTGATTTATTGCTAATTAAGTATGTCTATTTTTAAATTTCAGTTTCATGGCGATTAGTGCTAGCTTAGTCCATCCAGTTATACTTTGGTTACTGAACATGGCAATGAAAGTGAGGGTCGCCTGTGGATCACTCATTTACAGAAAGGTAAATATATTCTTAATCTTCATTAATATTATGACTAGGGGCTTGTGGCTGGGTGGTCACCCATCTGTGGATGGGTGACCATCCATATCAGACCAAGACCCCCTCCGTGCCTAGGAAAGCACGTAAAGGTTTTCCCCAACTTCCCCAAGTTGCAGTCGGCTTCCAATCTAACCGGATGCAGATGAATACCAGTGTTTTACATGGAGCGATTGCCTAAGAAGTCGTGTGGTGCCGGCCGCGAATAGCACCACCCCATTTCTACCCGTGGATGTCGTAGTAGACGACAGAGGGATATTGACTATAGAGGATGGGCAGCAGCGTCCTTCTGAGTACCATAACAACTACTGCGATCGCCAACATGCATCGTCCAAGCATGGTGATTATGGCTGAACCTCCCCTTAGGGGGAGACCTATGCCCAGCAGGGGGCGTGTAAAGGTTGACATGATAATGATGATGACTGTCTATCTAACCTCAGTATGAAATGGATTGCCACCCATCTATGGACCAGCCGAGACAAGCGTAGCTTTACATGACCAAGACGAGCCCCTGCTCAAGTTCTGTGTCTCAACAAAAATAAAATAGTAATACATAGTTGATTTGTCATCGAAACACTAAGAAGAACGAAATGCCTTGCTAAAGCTTCTTAAAAAGAAAACTGCGTTATGGCCGTCGCTTATAACACCCTTATAACTCAACTCTATGTAGTGCAGTACCGCATTGAAATATGAGCTTTATTTCTCGCATTTGACAACACGTTAGCGCAGTGGTTGAGCGATTCACTGTTGCGCAGCGTGTTGCGGGTTCGAATCCCGCTCAGGGTAAACATTTGTGTGATGAGCACGTGTGTTTGCCTTGTGTCTGGTTGTTGTTTATCTATATACGTATGTATTTAAATGTATCTGTGTATGTATATCAGCTGTCTGACATTCATAGTACAGGGTCTGCCTAGTTTGGGGTCAGATGGCCGTGTGTGAAATGTCCCCACATATTATTGCACAGTACTATCACAGTATAAAAACATACAGTAGGACGACGCCTTTGATCTTCTTGTAAATGCCGACAACGTGTAGACATTGACGCAACAGCTAGGGTTGTCTCAAGTAAACAATATTTTTTAATTTATTTTAGATCAACACCAACCATTATCAAAAATATCGTTTTTTAAACAGTTTTATTTAGCTTGCCCTGTTTGTTTATTTATTTGTTTGGATCAAATCAAGTAATTGAAATTTGACCCCCTTCCTGTTGACGGATTTATTTGAAATTTGTTATGCACCTTTAGTAACTAATTTAACAAATTCGGTATCATTGTAAATCCAAGATGGCCGCCACTACTAAATGGCGGATTACATATTTTATCACTAGGTACTTCCTCAATATAAGTATCAAATGAAAGGGCTTGATTAGAAAAATAGAGTTCGTTATGAAAAGCTAATATGGCCATCAACAAAATGGCCGGTTAATTTTTCTTTTCACAACCCTTTAATATGGGTATCTATCTATGCTATAACAAATTTAAAATATACTTAACAAAATTAAAAACTTAAAATAAAAAATGAGCAAAAAATGTTTAAGTTAAACGGTTTTATTGAAAATAAAGATTAAAATGACATAGACAATATACAAAATAATTTGGTAGGTTCTAGCTACAAAAATAAAATCGTTGGGCGAATGAAATTTTAATCAAGCGTTTAACTTTAAAAAAAATTATAGGTAAGAATGTACTCATTGAACGGTTTTATTTAGCTGGACTTGTTTATTTGGGTCAAATCTAGCAATTGAAATTTTACCCCCTTCCTGTTTACGGATTGATCTGAAATTTGGTACGCACCTTTAGTTCTCATGACAATATAATTTAATACATTTGGTTTTATTGTAAATCCAAGATTCAAATCCCATTTTTCTTTTCACAACCCCTTCAATATGGATATCAAATGAAAGGGCTTGAGCAACAAAATGCTGTAATATGCTTTGACAGATTTAGAAAGGAACAAAACTAAAAACTTGTAAATCAAAATTGAGTAAAAAAATGGTTTTAAATCTTGGATCATCTTTGATTCTTATTTTGATCCCATAATCGTTTTAAGCGACCTTGAAAACCTTAAAAATGATACCCATGACGAAAAATTTGCAAATTTTCCTCGGCGCCATCTTGGATTCTAATTTCGACCCCGTAATCGTTTTAAGCGACCTTGAGAACCATGAAAATGACACCCATGACGAAAAATTTGCAAATTTTCCTCGGCGCCATCTTGGATTCTAATTTCCACCCCCTAATCGTTTTTAGCGACCTCGAGAACCATAAAAATGACACCCATGACGAAAATATTGCAAATTTTCCTCGACGCCATCTTGGATTTTAATTTCGACCCCATAGTCGTTTTTAGCGACCTCGAAAACTATGAAAATGACACCCATGACGTAAATTTTGCAAATTTTCCTCGGCGCCATCTTGGCCGGCGCACAATAAATAAATGTACATTTATACAAAAATCTTTAAAAAAATCTCGTATTTAGTTGAGTTTTGTTAGTAAACTGTATTTTTTTTTTCACAAACTTGAATTCATATTAATCTTTAACATTCATACTACAATTTGTAGTTTTTACATTTTCGAAATGTCGCTTAGTTATTTTATTATTAATTTTTGTTTTAATTGACGCGCTGTTTTGAATCATACATACATACGTTGCGTATGATTCAAAACAGCGCGAAAAATTAATAATAAAATAACTAAGCGACATTTTGAAAATGTATAAACTACAAATTGTAGTATGAATGTTAAAGATTAATATGAATTCAAGTTTGTGAAAAAAAAATACAGTTTACTAACAAAACTCAACTAAATACGAGATTTTTTTAAAGAGTTTTGTACAACTTTACGTATTTTTGTTTATTAAATTAAACAGTATTCTTATTTTTTGCCAACGATAATCGGTTAACACATTCACTGTGGTATTCATTACATATTTTTTAGGGCAATTATGGTAAAAGTATTGATTATATCACTTTAACAGTGACGACTGTTTTGAATGATTTTGCTCGGTACCCCCTTAATTAAAACAAAAAGAAATTGACACATGATAGCCCTGAAAGTTTTCTCCCGAACTACTAACATGGTAGCGTATGCAGTTCGGGAGCGCCCTTCCCCCGTCTCGCCCCTCACGCTCCGCACGATTGCCCTGTCTAGACGTCTTCGTCGGACGACTGTATGATTTATAGACTGTGGTACTATTTTCGGTATTTTTACCATTAATTTTTTAGAAATCCTACTTTATCCGAAAATATATAAAGCTCACATTTCAATGTTATACTTTCCGTCGTGTTTTGTTTTCGAATCTTACAAAATACACCTTTATTTTTTCTAGCTCCTCCGCCTCGATTTAACCAAAGGAGGCAAGGCATCTGAAGGTCTGGCCGGTCATGTGGTCAACTTACTGACCACAGACGCTCAAAGGTTCGACATGGCAAGCCTGTTCATGGTGGACCTCGTCAGAACTCCTGTCGAGAGTACCCTGATAGTCTACCTGATGTACAGACAGATTGGAGTGGCCACGCTCATTGGAGTTGCGTTTTTAATTATGTTTATTCCGCTGCAAGGTACTTAAGTTTTTTTTATCTTACTATACTTTTATTTTTCAGTCAATGTGGCGACACTCGGGGGAGGCCTATGTCCAGCAGTGGACTTCTTTCGGGCGAAATGATGATGATGATGAGATATATTTTTAACTAGCTGACCCGACAGACGTGGCCCTGTCTCTATCTACTTTACTGACCTACCTGCCTACCCTATCTACCTACCTACCCAACCTAATTACCTACCTACCCTACCAACCGACCTACCTACCAACCTACCAGCCTACCCTACCAACCTACCAGCCTACCCTACCAACCTACCTACCAACGTACTAACCTCCCTACCTACCCTACCAGCCTACCAACCTTCCTACCTACCCTACCAACCTACTAACCTCCCTACCTACCCTACCAGCCTACCAACCTTCCTACCTACCCTACCAACCTACTAACCTCCCTACCTACCCTACCAGCCTACCTGCCTACCAACCTTCCTACCTACCCTACCAACCTACCCTACCAACCTACTAACCTCCCTACCTACCCTACCAGCCTACCAACCTTCCTACCTACCCTACCAACCTACTAACCTCCCTACCTACCCTACCAGCCTACCTGCCTACCAACCTTCCTACCTACCCTACCAACCTACCCTACCAACCTACCCTACCAACCTACTAACCTCCCTACCTACCCTACCAGCCTACCAACCTTCCTACCTACCCTACCAACCTACTAACCTCCCTACCTACTCTACCAGCCTACCTGCCTACCAACCTTCCTACCTACCCTACCAACCTACCCTACCAACCTACCCTACCAACCTACCCTACCAACCTACTAACCTCCCTACCTACCCTACCAGCCTACCAACCTTCCTACCTACCCTACCAACCTACTAACCTCCCTACCTACCCTACCAGCCTACCTGCCTACCAACCTTCCTACCTACCCTACCAACCTACCCTACCAACCTACCCTACCAACCTACTAACCTCCCTACCTACCCTACCAGCCTACCAACCTCCCTACCTACCCTACCAGCCTACCAACCTTCCTACCTACCCTACCAACCTACCTACCCTACCAACCTACTAACCTCCCTACCTACCCTACCAGCCTACCAACCTTCCTACCTACCCTACCAGCCTACCAACCTTCCTACCTACCCTACCAACCTACTAACCTCCCTACCTACCCTACCAGCCTACCAACCTACCTACCATACCCTACCTAATAAAAATCGTTGTAACGTTGCTACAAGCGGGCAAGGACCGCTATTGCCCGCTTTGTGTTGTTGTTATTTGTACTGAAATTGTAATAGCGCCGTCTAGTGGCAACATTAGAAAACACAATTATTCCAAACGAATTGACTTAGAGCGGGTTGCTTCAACTATAGGTGCATTACTGTGTCTGTCAAAAATGGCGCTAACTACTATCATCAAATCAAAAAAATGGGTTGTTTCACAAAATCGTACGTCTAAAAGTTACTATTACCATAACCGACGAGTCAACGTAATTTTGTATTGTCAAACAGCTACTTCAAACATCAAAATATTATGGAATCTCTTTTTGAATAACTTTAACTGACGGATTTTTATGCTATGAAACAACCCGTTACATTTAACGTACTTTAAACATTTCACGTCATAGTAACGTTTTAACTGTCCGTATGTAACGTTAACCGACTGTTGGAAACAACCCGCCCTTAGGGGAAAGTTTACGTTAAGAGCGGCCTACCCGTTATAATTCCCATACAAACTTTATAACAAATGTTCCTCCAGATATTTCGATGACATATATCGTATCTTGTGATTTATATATCTCTGTTTCTTTGTAATAAAAAATATTTTTTTTAGAGGAACGAATTCAGTAAAGAGGTCTTAAAATCTCTTTTTCTGCTCACATTTTATCGGAACATTAGCCGTCCATAATGTACTCATAAATTAAAAAAGTAAAGAAAGCAAATCATATAAACCTTGCACATATAATGGAGATTCTAAAAACTTGTAAGGTTTTCAAAACCACGTATTTCCTTATAGTATCTTTTAATGCGATGTTATCGCGTTTTTACTGACTCGTTTGTTATTGGACATTGCGTTGCATGAAAGATTTTTTTAATCATGCTCGCGTTGACAATAGACGGACCGGAAAGGGCCCTCTTAACGCGGGCAAATAGGTTAAAACTCACACTCCTGAATGTTAAAGCTCTTTGTTTTTATTTTTGAAATGAAGAACGTTAAAAAATGTGAGTGGCAATGACCTCTATGGCCACGCTAAAACGATTCTTCTATAGTATGTTATGTAGTAATCATTCTCAAACTTAATCTCCATTTATTTTACAGGTTATCTTGGCAAGATATCAAGTAAACTGCGTCGACAGACAGCAATACGAACAGACAATCGAATTAGATTAATGAACGAGGTAATACAGAGCATAGAAGCAATCAAAATGTATGCCTGGGAAAATGCATTTGTTAAAATCATTGGGAAAGCGAGAAAGTAAGTAGTGGAAGACTTTTTTCTGTTTATATTTGGCGATTTTATTTTTAACTGGGTCCGATTTCCTGGTCGCATATTATGAAGTATTAGGATCAGTGGCACAAAGTACGTAAGGTTGCGGCGTGCCCAAACAGAGAGGCCACTCGGAACAAACCGCCATTTTTCGCACCCACACTTTCACATTACGTTTATAGGCATTCTCAAGCAGTTTCAAGCAGACTTCAGTCTCGACTGTCACATATTGTCTAAATGAATAAATGAGAGACAATGACATTTGTCAAAGGTTAAGCTACGCTTGCCGCGGTCGGTCTGTGGATGGGTGACCATCCATTTCATACCGAGTTCCCTCCGTGCCTCGGAAAGCACGTAAAGCCGTTAATGCCGGCTGTCATTTATAGATCTTTGGCAGTCGTTATGGGTAGTCAGATGCTAGCAAGTGACAACCGGTCTTACCAAGGGGTTATTAATTGGGTTGTGGAGGTCCGATAGGCAGTCGCTCCGTGTAAAACACTGGTATTCGGCTGCATCCGGTTAGACCGGAAGCCGAATAGTTGGGAAAAGGCTAGGCAGATGATGATGAGACCATTTAAAAACCACTTTTGAACGAAATTTACAAAAAACTGGATTGATCCAGGTGCTTGTTCCAAAAGGTAGTTAAAGGTAGTCCCTTTTGCAACGGAACAATGATAGCAATACATTATTTTAATAAAGTTCCTTGTCGCTTTTTATTTAATTAGTCCCCTAAAAATATATGTTTTGTCCACAGGAAAGAAATGAACGTAATAAAGAAAATGTCTTGGCTCCGCGCTGTTATGATATCTTGCGTAAAACTGAACACAAAGGTCGCCATTTTGCTTAGCATAATGTCATACATCTCATTCGGAAACGACCTTACTGCCGCCAAAGTATTCGTCATATTCTCATATTACGAAATTCTGAAATACACTCTTGTAGACTTTCTCCCTCTCGCAATAACGTTCACATTAGAAGCGTACGTGAGTGTGAAAAGGATGCAAGAGTTTTTGTTATTGCCTGAAGTTGACAACCAAGATGGCGTCGATTTGTTGACAGTTGAAGAAAAGAATCCTATTCAAGCTAACGGTGTTTTTGAGAAGATTGGGAATGGGTAAGTTATTTTATATTTTACTACGGCCAGCTTGGCACGGACCTTCCTTGATCATTACTCTTTCTATTGGTAAAAACCATTACAGTAGTTTTTGATATTGTTAAACGCCTATTACAAAAAAAAAACTAAACTATCTGGTATCCGGATACTAAAATAAGGTCGGATACCAGATAGATATCCGATTCAAGTCTCAAATGTTATCTAAGTATATAATTCTTATTCTTTCTATCACCAGACAGCAAGCGTACATCAAGTCAGAAAGCAACTTAGAACATTTGAAACCTCCAGTACTGATTGCCATGAAGGACTACACGGCTCATTGGAAAAATGTCGACGATGACGCGGTAGATGGCAAGATACTGGCGCTTGAGAACATTAATCTTACTGTAAGTGGTATTCCCAATAGTCAAATCACATCATTTATTTGTCTAAAATGTGGTTTACTTACAAATCGTTATCAACGTTTGGCTGATGTAGTTTCACGTAATAGATGTGACAACAACTTACTATGTTCCTACCCCGCCAAAACGACACTAATGCGCAAGAGTGTTTACTGCATGGCTTCAGTCATTTATAATAAACTGCCTAAGCTTTGGAGAGAAATGCCTCTATCATTATTTAAAATCAGACTCCGAAGCTTTTTAACCCATAAAGCTTACTGCACTGTCAGCTAATTTCTTACTGAGAAATCATTTTGAATAAGCATTGTCTATCTTTATAATATAAATTGTGTTACATTACAGTGTCTAGATAAGTGTGTTGTTGCCTTTATTGTTTTAGAGTCAAATTATAATTGTTTGCATGCCTATCGGCAAAATATGGCTGATCCCACTTTTATCTGTTCATCACCATGTACTGTACCCGTATTTGCAAAATAAATGACTTACTTACTTACTTACAAATTGGTGCCAAATCTGTTGCGCACGAGCCAAACTTAGTTTAAGAGGAAACACAAGGGCCGTTTTTCCATACAAACTTAGTCCCCTGTTTCCTCCCTGGATAATGCCAGTAGATCATTTTTTTTTTTTTAAATATCCATGGCTACTATTGGCATGTCCCTATGTTTTCCTTTTTTTTATAAATTTATTATTAAAAGAGATATGAATATTCAAAAACCGAAATGAATATTCTAAAAAATTGGCATGATTTTCCGCTGTGTTCAAACATTCAGAAAACAAATTTGACTTGATTATATAAAAAATAGAAAACATAGGAACACGGCAAAAGCCTTTCTTTATTTTTTAATAAAAAAAGCAGTTAAATCGGTTAAGTTTTGGAGAAGAAATCAGGGGACTACGAATCATTGATTTTGTGTACTTTTAATAGGTATTTTCGGTCAAAGCTGCAGTTGTCTCTATCGCGCTCTGCGGTTCGTTTTCGGGCATCGCGCGACAGCAATAGATTTTACAAATACCTAATTTTCAATTCTCTAGCCCGTGGTATTTCCTCTTAAGCTATTTATATCTCTTTCTCTCCAATAAAACAAGAAAGAGACAGATATTAATAAGAGCTGTCAATTTTAGTTGATCTAAAATGTTCATACAATTATAGTTGTCATTTCAGAAGGTATTGATTAAAAACACGGCAAAATTCAAGGAAAATCTAATTTGACATTTCTAACGTAGTTCTTATCAGTCGCCGTCCTTTTCTTCAGCTGCGTGGTAGTAAGAGATGCCAATAGTCTAATTTTAGTTTAGTTTGTGAACATGGGAATCGGCACCAGATCGATTCCACCATTCATTACATTATTTAAAAATTGTCTCTTTCTATGTAACTAGCGTCCTGCCCCGGCTTTCCACGGGTGCAATGAAGATCAAACTATATATTATACCTTCCTTACATACATTAAACCTTCCTTTTGGCTTTTGGCCTTTTGGCCTCATACAGGACCAACTTTCGTTTTCTTGTTTTTTTATTTTAGTGTGTTTTTGTCCTGGGGGGCGAATAAATTATTTTTCTTTCTTTCTTTCTTTTAAATCACTCTATCTATTGCTGAAAACCGCATTAAAATTCGTTGCGTAGTTTAAAAGATATGAGCATACAGACAGCGGGCACGACGTTTTATACTATGTTATGTTAAGATTTTGTGTAAATTGGTTAATATAGGACGATAATATCCGTGCGAAGCTGGGGCGAGTTGCTAGTTTATATAATACGGGGTCAAATTAAAAGCTAAAAACTCCAGACATGATAGGTATCGATATCCTAACACAATTTAAAAATAAATTGACCAAACTCACAATTTCAATACATAAACTGCCTTATCTTGTTGGATTATCTTATTTATGACCATTTTACAGACACGCATACTGTACTATACTGCATTAAAACTGATGTTTTTACAAAAAACATAAATATTGTTCACTAGTTCCAGCTGTCAAAAAACGGTTAAATCAGTGGACAGAGTGTAAGCGGTACTTATACACGCAATAAAAGGCACAGAAAATAGTTTCCACACATGTTTTTAGTTTTTTTTTTATATTTGTTTTAATTCTTCGTTTTTACTTAATAAGTTTTGCTGCATGTATAATAATTTGCTAAGGGCATAACACAATATAATAACCAGTTAAGGGTTTCTTAAACTCTTTGTGGTCGTAGACGTTCACAATTTACAACTAAACAATTCCACGGACCCCTGTCAAAGAATATTTTAGGAAAAGAAACGAAGCCTTATTTCGTGTTCGTGGCCTGGCCGAGACATGCTGAGCTTACTTTACAATTTTCTAATAAATATGATGTGAATGCGGACCCCCGATACACATTTAACTTTAAGAAACCTGGAATTAAGGGGAGCACGCTAACTTCTGTAACACAGTTTTTGCTAGCGCAGTATTAATCTTTTTTATCTTTAAACCTATGTTTGTGTCCAATAAAGATATTATTATTATTATTTACTGAACTCGGATCAACTTTGTAAGTACCTATCTGGAGTCCATACAAATATTTGTTCCATACGGAAATTGAACCCGCAAGACGCAGCTCATCAACCAACCTTGCGCCATTTTAATTCCATGATCTTTTGCCCACAGATAAAGCCAGAATCTCTAACAACTATAGTGGGCACAGTCGGGTCAGGCAAGTCCACGTTACTGCAAGCAATGTTGAGGGAGCTCACTCCCACTTCTGGGCATCTTCATGTCCACGCTATAGTTGCGTATGCGTCGCAGGAGCCGTGGCTGTTTGAGGCTTCAGTAAGTGCTCATTGATTTATTTGTATTTTCTTATTTATTTCATTGTATCTGCGTATCCTTTTCCCAATATGTTGGGGTCGGTTTCGAGTCTAACCGAATGCAGCTGAATACCAGTGCTTTACTTAGGGAGGTTAGCTTCAACTATACTTTACTGACGGGTAATAGTAAAAAATGGCGCTAACTATCGTCGAACCAAAAAATGGGTTGTTTCACAAAATGCTGGCCTTAACGTACGTTAAAAAAACTACTATTACCATAACCGATGCCTCGTCCATCAGTCAACGTAATTTTAGTTGTCAAACTGGCAGCCCGAATGACTTTTGTCACGCTTCCTGTGGTGACCGCAGGGTTTGAAGGAATCTCTCCGTACGATATTGTGCGCCTTCTCAATCTGACTGGGGCTATCCGCTTGTGGAAGACCAGTCAAACCGATTCGCTATCGTAAGTGGAAACACTGCTTACCTGTGCGATTTGAAGGACTGTTGATTGGCTCCAGTAGTGGCGATCCGGCTCGAAGGACCAAAAATGTACGGGCAGTAACTCCGTACACTGAGATGTAGTATGTAGTTTGACGAATCACTCGGGATGTGTACAGCAAACAAAACACTGTTTCGGCAATAATGATTGACAGTTTATTAGAAAAAACATTATGTTCAGTTTGGTAATCGGTGAATAAGCAAATGCTTGTTCAGGTAAAAAGTAAAACAATACATATCAGGTCGCGATGCTCATACAACTTTAACTGACGGTTTTTTATGCCATGCCATGAAACCACGGAATAATAAAAACAAGTGGAAGTGCCACGCAGCCATCGAACGTGTGGCACAATTATGTGGAAATGATCAACACTGGTTCAGTCGCGATCAACTACATGCTGCGACGTGACATATCGCACGTAAGGAAAAAAAATACAACCATGCCTTATTGTGCAATTTTTACATGCAAAAATGATAGCAGGTCAAAGAATGTTTCTTGCAGAGGTATATCGTATCACCAAAAAGTATAAAACTTTCATATATTTCAATATAATCGATTTTTATTGACAATACCATATTTTTGCTTTGATGCGAACTAAACACTACCTTATGTCCATTCACTAAAGTCTAAATTAGCTTGCTCGCTGTCTTGACTGTAACCGTTTTACGTGGCATAAATTCTAGAAACTTCGACGCTACTCGTTTAGGGATGGGACACATTAATGCAAATAGTTCGTGTCGACAAAACAATAACACAATAACAATAACATGTTTTTAAAGTACCTAACTTTTTTTTTATAAATAAAAGTACGAGTTTGAAAGAATGAGTTTTAAAAACCTTATACCTATATTCTGGCAAATAGTCATTCATTCGCGGTTAGACGTAGGCCTATAAATATTCTATAAACATGTACCTATATGGAGATGTCAATTATGTTTTTAAAAGACTGTCACATATTTAAAAAAGATATTGTCATGTCTAAAATAATGCGTCATTTCATTGGGATGGTTATCAATTTCCTACTCAATACGGACTCAATGAAAGGTATCGCAGAAAAATATGTCAATACATCATTAGTTAATCATCATTTTTGATCCATTACGTACATTAAAAAATTAATATATTTCTTACATTGTACAATTTATCGATAACTTGACCACATCTCTCATTGAATAGCAAATAGTTAACAGTTGCATGCGAAATTGACATCTATTCATAGTAACAATAGATGTCATGTTAAGTAATTTGGTAACAGCGCTCTCTAGCGTCGAATAGCTGAAGTCGTTGGACATTGCTCGAACTGGATTGTTAGATGGAAAAAAATCTCTTTAGTGATTTTGTCATGTAAAATAATAGCAACGTTCGTCAGTTGTGATACGATTTAATTTCGAACAACAATAAAATAAGCTTTTCGCCAAAGTTGCCTTCATAATTTGTAGCCAATTATATCATCGTTTTCTGTGTATTGCAAGTACATTTTAATTTGCAAATGTGTGAGTTTGGCGACACTGGATCCAGTATTAAGTAAGACTAAGGGCACTTCCTCTTGTTTTTATTATTCCGTGCATGAAACAACCCGTTACATTTAACGAACGTTAAACATCTTACGTCGTAGTATTTTTTAACCGTCCGTATGTAACGTTAACCAACCGTTTGAATCAACCCGCCCTTAGAGCGTCTGTGTATCTGACCTCCACAACCCATTTGCTGGGTAATACGATACTCCTTGGTAAGACTGGTTGTCAGACTTTCGGGCTACCCTAACCATTATCAAGGAAATACAAAAAGCCGGAATCAATGACTTTATTGTTTTCCGAGGCAAGGGAAAACTGTTAGTTACCCATTGAAATAAGGTTTATATTCGTATGAGACGTGTATACCTAAGTATACTATTATGCAGTCATTTTATGTTTATAGGCGGTAGTTTATTTTCGTAATTCTCCATGTGTAACATTGGTATTCAGCTGCATCTAGTTAGACTGGAAGCCGACCCCAAGATAGCTGAGAAAAGGCTCAGAATTAAAATGGCGGACATATCACGTTACACAGGTGTTTTGTCCGTACAATACATTTATAAGTTAAGGGCATCTATCGTCGCCTTAGAGTGAAACCTTCGGGAATGCATTTTTGCTCAAATTTATTTTATTACGTTTCTAGGAAGAAAGCCTCGCTACGCACATCCTGATCTGACTCATTTGTTCATTCGATACTCATAGCGCCATCTATGACAGTAAATGAGAACCTCGTAAATACTCGCATCTGTCAGTTTGGCGTGAATACCTTGCAACGAACGTGTCGTTCCTCATTCGAAAATTGATCGAACCATTCTGGATATAAAAGCGGGTTGAATCTCGATATTAATTAATAATAAAACATAAAAGACGCCGTACAAAAATTTTACAGTACGCAGTTTTTCTTCCTCCTGAAAAGTTACCTATTTTACACTTACGAGGTTTTCACTCTAAGTCGTCGCTATGTTCCACCAGCTAAACCATCATACTCTTTTGCCCAGGTTCGTCAAAATATCCTATTCGGCCAGGATATGGACCTTCGGAGGTACAAGCAAGTGATCAAATGCTGCCAATTGAAGACTGACCTTGAGATTTTAGCGAATGGAGACAAAACTATAGTGGGGGAACGAGGTGAGTCCATAATATCTTTACATGAGAGTGTGCTTTGGAATTGCACAATTTAATTCCCCCATCCCCGTTCCATCATCGGACGAGCAGAGATACGGCGAAGCGTCACCACTATACGGTTGAAGTTCCACGGTCTCGAACCAAGCGCTTTGACTCCACATTTATTGTGCGAACTGCCAGACTGTGGAATTCCCTGCCCGCCTCTCTGTTCCCTGATAAGTATAATCTTGGTATCTTTAAGGCACGAGTGAACCGGTTCATCTTAGGCAAGCGTGTACCAACTTAGGCCGCATTATCACTTACGATCAGGTGAATTGCGGTCAAACGCAAGCCTATTAAATAGTAAAAAAAAAAAAAAAACATTGATTTAATAAATGAATATTCTTTTTATCTGTGTAACGATTCTAGCTCATCTGTCACTTTGTATTCTGCACTTCATCAGTCTTGCAGCCGAGTCGCTCATTCTTCTTACACTGTGCCCACTGGTTTAACCGTTTTTTGACAGCTGAACTAGTGGCTGCAGCTACGTACTTTTTTGATTATTTACACTTTCATTTGTACATAGTAGTAGTGTTTAACTGTTATTAACTGACTTAAAAAAAAAAGGAGGTTATCAGTTCGACCCGTATGTTTGTATGTATGTATGTATGTTTGGCCGCGATTATCTCCCGTTTGGCTGAACCGATTTTGATGCGTTTTTCAGAAATGTGTTTGTTACATTCTGGAGAAAGTTTTAGTATACTTACAACAAACCGAAATTTATTCAGCGCTTTTTGAAAAAAACAACAACAAAAACCGAGAAGACGTTTTCGTTTCTTCCATCTTTCCATCTTTGGAGAACTTTCAATCTCTGTTTTAACTGTGTTGCCGTTCCTTAATGGATTTGGGTGACAATGAGGCACGGAAAAGTGGAAAATAAAAAATAAAATTTTTGGAAAAAGAGAACCGCCTTCAAAAAAAACAATAAAGTGACAAATAACTTTAGCACAGAACACACATGACTTTAGTTTTTTTCAAAAAGTTTTTTTTGTGATCAACCTGTATTGTTTCACTGCTGGGCAAAAGTCGCCCCCCATAGCCTTCCACCCTTCTTTTTGTGTTGGCTTCTCTGGCCCACACAACGCTTGGCTGACAAGCGTTTCCTGCCTTCCTCCCTTTGCGACAACGCCCGACTTCTGGCACGACTTTAGCCCACCTATCGACTTGTATTCTGCACTTCAGACTTGCACACGTGTCACTCATTCTTCTTAGCATGTCGATGTCGAACACCGATGACTGACGGACAGGTTCACAAGTGGCGAAACGAACCGGAAGGCACAGCGTTGGTAGGCTTCTCCCACCAGATGGACCAAAGACATCGTAAAGGTCGCAGGTAACCGTTGGATGCAAGAGTTGTGGCGTTCTATGGAGGAGGCCTTTGTTCAACAGTGGACATCATCCGGCTGTTGATGTGTGTGATGGCAAATAAGATGGTATCATGTGGGTGTGAGTGTGTGTATGTATGTAGTTATGTATGTATGTGTGTTGTGTTCGTTTTTGGCAAATTCTTTGTTTGGCCCAGTATTCAACCACGGCAACACCATCCGGTGACGCAGTCATTAGGTCCGCCATGAGCAGGTGACTGGGCAAGAGTCGCAAGTCAGGAGGTGGACCATGGTCTGAGGAGAGACGCCGCATAGGCACTAAAGATTAGTATCATCTCATCATCTAGCACCCAGTATCGGTTTATAAGTTTTCCAGGTCGGCCACGGTAACGCATGCTGACATAAAAGGGTCTCCGATGGCTCCATGTAATGTTCAGGATGTCTAAATTTATCTTGCCAAAGATCTTTCTTTCGCATCTTTCTGAAAAGTTTTACTAGCTGGGTAAAAAAGCTTTTTACAAAAAAGACAACCGCCTTCAAAAAGTGAAAAATAACTTTAGCACAGAACACACATTGACTTTAGTTTCGAAATTCAGTGGCTTTGTTCTGTTTGTTGTTTTGTATTGCCACCGAAACTAAAGTCAATGTGTGTTCTGCACGCGTAGCATGACCACCGCTATGTCTACGGAAGAATAGACATACTGACAGGAAGAATAGACAAAATGACCGTCGTAGAAAGATTTATATCGTTGCGAGCATGGCGATGAAGAGAAGATATGTTTCTACTCTACAGTAGACAAGAGTCTACAATGCCGAGCATGACGACCATTTTTTTCTCTACTTTTGACATTTGGGTGTAGAAACTTTTCTTATAACAAGTGTCAAATAGTCTACATCACAATTGACCTAGACAAGTATATTTCTATGTAGACAAGGATCTATATTGATTTTAAAAACTCAATTCAATATTTTTTACCATCTAAACTTGTTGTTATTGAAGAATCTCCTTCATTTGATGGCCAATCATGATAAGTACTTCCGTGATATTGGCAAAATTGTGGTGACTCTTCCACAAAATCAAGAGTTGAAGTTGTTTTTATAAACTTGTTGGAGGACTACCGTCACCATCCTTTCAGTTTTTTTTTCAAAGAAGAATGCATTAAACCGGTGCTCACGTTCTTCCCGAAAACGAGGCTTTGGAAAATTATGAAGTTAGTAAAGAGAAATGCAGAATCTGTGCCGGGAGCTGAGCAAGAATCTGTCTCCTAGAAAATCTCAGGAACTGCCTATTCTTGTTAAAGTAAGTTCAACCTATTTGAAGATTAGGAACCCACGCCTTCCAACTGCTTCTAATACAAATAGGTCAGAAATATTACCTAGGTACGGTGGATCCAACAATGTCTTATCATTTGCTGGGTCTTTGATTGCTGAAAGTGAGTAGGTAGCCGTTTAGTTGGATAGATTTCTTACTGTAGGTACTTACCAAATAAAAAAAAAAGTATATTGCACATAATAGGTTTGTACTTATTTTCAAACTGGACTTCCAAACGAAGTAAAACTTGTACTATGGAAGTCAAGGCGCTCTCTTATATCTAGAACAAGAATACAATAAACGGCAAAGAAAGCATGCAAGGCCACAGTACTTGGCAAACAAGTAAAAAAAGTAGAAAATATTCATATAAGAAACTTTATACTATATTGTATTTAATTTATTTCAGTCTGAAACCGGACTTATTAATAATTTGAAATAATAAACAGTCAATAGGTGTATAGTTTTATTTATTAATATAATTATAGGTAGTATGTACAACTAGGTAATTCATTTTTGGGCCTCAGATATCGATTCACCATTCAGGAACTATGTTATCTGTAATAACAAAACACAAAATTAATTATTTATTATTGATTTTCAGGAGGTTCAGGCTAAACTTTGGAACCGGCTCATGACTTGAATGCTTATCATGGTACACCACGAAGCACGGAAGCACAGAGGTAGCCCTTTATGGAGGCACATAGGTAGAGGTTCTACAAGTTGTAACTCATGGAAGAACTGACATTACTCGTATAATAAGAAATTTATTTTAAGTACTTAAATAAAAATTGTACCTTTGTAAATGGCTTTGTCTCATTTTCCTTTCAGTTAGTTTGTTTTAAATAAACTTATTGTCACAGATTAACTAATAGTTCCTTTGGAAATTGTAGTCCACCAACAACATCTCAATCTGTGGGTTGGTACTTCGCACGCTGCAAATAAATAATTAATCAGTTTTAGTACATATGTGAATGAGGTAAGAACACTGACGATAAGTAATAATGAAAAGAAAAAGCATGCACTTATCATATATCACTTGCAATGATATATGATAGGTGCATGCTTTTTCTTTGATTGAAGATAAAAGTGAAGAATTTTCCTTTGTAAACCAAGAATTTTTATCAGACGATGCGACTATCTTCTTTTAATCCTCAAATGCGATTTTCAACTAATCGAGGACTACATTCTCTTAAATTAATCACACACAATAGGTAGACCAATGCACAATGCTAATTATTTAGTAATTTCTTTCACTTAGATTTACTCGTACTTACTTTTTTTTGCCGTAGTCCCAAGTCTATTTATTTTCCAAAATCGAAACATTTGGACAATTAAATTTTTAATATTGTTTTCTAAAATATTTTGTTATTAAAACGATCCGATAGCCGTCACAATAAAAATAACGTTTCGTTGTTGCTTTGAATAACATTACAATGTGGATAAGAGTAGTGTACATAATATTTATTTGTTACCTTTATTATTAAGTTCTAACCTATGTCTACTTATTATTACACTGTTTGTTGTCTCTAAGTAAATAAATAAACGTTTAAAATGTGATAAAACGTAACGATTGACACATTTTTGTCGACAACGAAACGCAATTTTATCGTAAAATTTTTAACGTCTATCTTCAACACAGCACTCCGGCGTTGCTATGGAAAGAAAAGATATGTCTTTCTTAACGTAGAAACGCGAGTCTACCAGTCGGCTCATTCGGGCTCATGCTCGGTTAGATAGAGATGTCAAGTAGGATAGAAAGAACTATGTCTATTCTACGTAGAGTAGAGATAGAATTGTCATGCTACGCCTGCTGTGCTAAAGTTATTTTTCACTTTTTGAAGGCGGTTGTCTTTTTTGTAAAAAGCTTTTTATTTTCCGCTTTTTAGTACCTCCTTCGCATTCAAATCTATTAAGAAGAGATTGAAAGTTAACTACTACAAAGATTGATGAAACTAAAACGTCGTCTATGTAAAATTTTTGGGTATTTGTTGATTTTTCAAAAAGTGCTGAATCAATTTCGATAAAATTTATATGGGACCACCCCTGAAGCAAACCCTATCTATAAAAAAAAAGAATTTTCAAAATCGGTTTATGTTTGCCTGAGAAATCGCGTAACAAATCGCGCACATACTTAATGCAAATTTAAGACTTATACGGTGTTCTCATGGATGCCATGGTCAGAACTGGACCAAATTAAAATGGGACCACACGGGAAGCACTAGCTTCCAAATAAAAAAAGAATCATCAAAATCGGTTCACCCAGTCCCGAGAAATCAGGTAACAAACATAAAAAAAAAAAAAAATACAGACGAATTGATAACCTCCTCCTTTTTTGAACTCGGTTGAAAAAGAGGTGAAATTAATGTAGGGTAAAAACAAGATGTTGCCCCAGGGGTATAGTTACCTCAATTGTAATTTTCTGGTTTTGTGGATGAATCACATATTATTTTATATCGAGAGACTACTGCTACCACTTTGCTGAACGTGTGGCATGTCGCTGAGCCATTGCATGGGATGGCAAGGTGCGATTAAGAGCGCTCAACCCGTCATATTTCCCATACAAACGCTCGTACGCAATTACGGCGTTATAACAAATTATTTTCCAAATATTTTTAACACACAGGTATCTTGTGGTTTAAATATAGGTTTGTATGAAGCCAAAAATAAACTTTTTTGAGAAACAAATTCAGTAAACACGTCCGGAAATCAGCTTTTATGCACAATTTTATCTGAACTTTGGCCGGTCATAATGCACTCATACAATGAAAAAGTAAAAAAACAGCTTCATAGAAACCTTACGCATGTAATGGAGATTCTAAATTACAAACATTTTTACCAAAAACTAGTAAGACAGTTTCAAAAACACGTATGTCCTGGAACAAGTTTTGTGAAATTTCCGCGCGCCAGTTTTCCTGTGATGTTATCGCGTTCTTACTCACTCATGGGCCTATAGCCTTCTTCGGTAAATGGGCTATCCAACACAAAAAGAATTTTTAAATTCGGACCAGTAGATCCTGAGATTAGCGCGTTCAACCAAACAAACAAACTCTTCAGCTTTATAATATTCTTATTATAGATAATGTATTTACTCTTTACTAAAGTCTTATTGGTAAAAAGGGTGGGCCGTTTTACAAATAAGATATTTTGCTTTTTGTACTTACAGATATGAAGCAATTTCAAAAAGTGTGCCAACTATCTGGCTTTTACCCTAGACCTTATTTCCAGGTGCTTCACTGTCGGGAGGGCAACGCGCTAGGATATCGTTGGCGCGGTGCGTGTACCAGAATGCTGATGTTTATCTATTAGATGACCCCTTAGCTGCTGTGGATGCTAAGGTACAGCTGTCATACATTGTCATCCATCCATATATTTTATCACCGTCAGGCACATGTGATCTCGATTTTTTTCTAACCTGGGCCAGTTTGGCACAGCCGTAATGTATATATCTTTGTACCTTTACAATATATCATTAAAATGTAGTCTTAAATAATATAAAAAATAAACACAGAAAACTTAATTTAATACATTTATTTTGTACTTAAAAATGTTCCGTGTAACAATTCTTGTTGTGTATAGCCGACAGTGGCATGTTGGACACGTTTTATTTGACGGCTATACCCAACCGTGCAGTTCAAATGTTTAGTTTAAAATATAAAAAAGGAATTACAATTTTTTTAAATATTTATAAAAATAGTGCTCCGCCCGCAGCGAGGTGATAAGACCAAGCTGAGGGTCGTTAGGGATCTAAAGCGGGGAACCCACTCATAATGCGTGCAATTATTTTTATTTATTTATTAAGGATCACCAACGAGATACATTAAACAATAAATTACATTATTAAAGAGTTACCGGTTACATTATTCTACATTGAATGCACACTCAATTATAGGTAACCACAGCTTACTCATTATCGAGTATACTATGCTCAATACACGAATAAACTAGAATCACGATTAAATTAGATTAAATTAAAGTACCTAAATTAAAATTGACGACACGGTTGGCGCAGCGGCTGAGCGATCGACTGCTGCGCAGCGTGTTGCGGGTTCGATTCCCGCCCAGGGTAAACATTTGTGTGATGAGCACTTGTGTTTGCCTTGTGTCTGGGTGTTGTTTATCTATATATGTATGTATTTACAAAAAAAATGTATTTGTATATGTATATCAGCTGTCTGACACCCATAGTACAGGGTCTCCCTAGTTTGGGGTCAGATGGCCATGTGTTAAATTGTCCCCACATATTATTATATTATTATTATTATAAATAATAAAAATACATAAATACATAACAATTTACAATAAAAAAATATTGATTATAATTTGATAAAACATAAAAAAATATTGGATTATGGTTTTTTACGAAGTATAATAATTCCAGGTGGCCCACGCAATATACGAGGACTGCATCAAGAACTTCCTCCGTGACAAGGCGACGGTACTGGTGACGCATCATGTGCAGTACGCCAAGCATGCTCACAACGTGTGCGTCATGAGATCTGGACGGGTAAGTAACCAGTAGGCCTAGCCAAGTTACAAATGTTTCGTATCGTGTCTCTTTCTACAATAATTAACGCCTCGTCGTAATTCATTTTTGATTTTCGATCACGTGATCACTTATCGTTGACATGACGTCATTCCCATACATTTGATTAGTTTTCTATTAGCGTTATCGATTGTAGATTGCCAATTTGGGTAATGTGGCTAGGGCCCCAGAGCCTGTAGACAAAATCCCTTTCTATTAGCGTTAACGCCAACGGAAAAATCAAATTGTATGCAGTTGACGTTTGCTTACCAGATGTCACGTGATGCAAATATGTCAACGGTATTTTTCCTTTGGCGTTAACGCGAACAGAAAAGGGACTTTGTCTACAGGCCATGATCTAATGTAACATGATCCTTTTGAACGATTGATTTAGCTGTTGCAATACGGGTATATACATCACAGCCATCTTTTTAAATTGGCCAGCTAATTGGACTCCTAAGCCATTCATTAATCGCCGCTAAATCCAATTAACCTTTTAACCGCCCGAATTCTTATCAGTTGTCGTGCCTCCAGCGCCCGGCACAGTGAATAATATTAGTAATTTATCTAACTTCGGACATTATGCCATGGCCACTGCAAATCACTTTCGAAGTTCTGGTGTTCCTGGGGTTGAACAAAGTTGGGTTGTGGTGGGTGATGTTCCTCAACAACTCACTCACCAGATGGCCTAATGTTGTGTATTCATTTAGATATTGTATGACTTTTAGAACCCCTCTTGGACGGATCCGACATGGTTCTATAGACGCCATATTTATTTTGTTGACTACTAGCGCCGAAGTGGAAGGAAACTGAACTAAATTTGAATCTATTGGCTGAGTCTTGCTCAGTCATCTTCAAGCCAAGTGATTTAACGTTGAATGATTCTAGTTCAATTAACTATCGGCCTAGGCATTCCATTAGATTAACGGCCTAGGCGTCCAATTAGCAGGCTAATAAAACCAGATAACTGCCACATATACTCCACCAATCAATTGATATACTTTTTATGAACTGTCGAAACGCCATTCTCTCATAGATGGCAATAGCGTACTGTGACGCCATTGTATGCTTCTAATAATCGAATTTTAAAGTTAATTTAATAACTATTCTGGTTTTTAGAGCTAAAATAAATTTTACGTATTTATATCTTGTACCCATTCTTAAGCCCGTCACACACGGTAGCTTTAATATAATAATATAATTTCGCCCTTATTACGTCTGCGGTCGTTGTTTGTTTCACATTTTTGAAATATATATTAATATGCCTTGCGATATCTGTCATCAAGGATTACTATAGAAAATATATCGTAATATGCCTTGCTATGAATTATATTAATATATATTATAGCTACGTTTGTGACGGGCTTTATCTTTCAATTTTAAATATTTTTTTACAGATCGTAGCCCAAGGTACATACCATGAGTTAAAGAATGGAGTTACAGAATTTGAGAAACTAATAGAAATGGGTGAGAGAGACAAAGAAGAAAAACAGAAAGCTACCACCTATGAAAATATTGAGACTGTAGTAAATCACGTGGTAAGATTAATGTCAACCAATCATTTATCAATCCATAATTCATCAATCTATCAATAATTTATCAATCCATCGAAAAAATTTGGCGACACGGTTGGCGCAGTGGTTGTACGAGTGGTTGCTACCCTGCGTGTCGCGGGTTCAATCCCCGCACGGGTCAAATATTTGTATCGATACATACGGTATATTGATTTGTGTAAGTGAGTTTATATGTTTGTAAACGCATCTCACTCAGAAATTCCTAGTGTGGGGCAACGCAAGAAAACGATGCATTTTTTTAAAGAAAAATAATAATCGATATTTTTTCGATCTAACATTGCTTATCAATCAATCGATAATATTTATCAATCATTGAATGAATTGTCAATCAATCATTTATATTTAAATCCACGCCTTTATTATTCCACAAAGGCGTTTACTACACTTACAGTTTGGGGTGGCGATCCTATTGCCAGAAGCTGTTCATATAGGGCAGAAATCTTACTATTGAGAACCTTCTATCAGAAAAACTCAATGAAAATTTACTCTGTTAAGAAATCTCAACCAGGGGGCCAAGTCTGTTATTTTTATAATTTCGTCATTCCAACACGATCCCATTGTCATTTTGCTAAAAGTTCGTAATCTGCTAAATTCATAATGGTCGATCATTGGTCGGTCGAATTAAAAGCAATGACTGCACAATGACGTTCTAATGGTAGGTCACTGATCAAAGGAACTGTCAAAACTTTAGCAGATTATCGCCTAAGTCAGTCATTCAGTTGTCATTTTGTACGAGATTACCATTCTATATGATTTCTTTCAATGGCGTGTCAGTGGTTGACCATTGGAAAGTCATAATAACGCCATTATATTAGTAGATTACCAAACTTGTCAAAATCAACAATTATGAAATCAATGATAGACCATTCTGACACTATTGTAATAGCAGACTTGAGGCCCAGAACGTTTTGCAATAGTCATACGAGTAGTTCTGAATTGCGCTAAAAGCGTCTACACACGGCCCTAACATCAGAGGCAATATTGGGGAGTGATGGTGGGGAAGAAATCGGCTACTACTTTCCACACGTCTCTGCCAGTTAATTTGTAACCCACCGTTCAGCAAAGCTCGTCGTTCCAAGATGCCGCCTACACTCTCACAACATCAAAAAGTAGGCATCGCTCTGGCACTTGCTACGGTGCGACCAAAACAGAGACGAAAGATGAAGACCTGGGTTAAGAGGTGGTTGATGAGTCGCCATGAAGTGAGTCACATGAACACGCTGCGGTGAAATCGGTCCCGATTTCGCTACACACGCTCGGGTAAAGCTCCCTAGACGATAATCGGCCCTAAATCGTGAGCTTGCTCGAACCAATTTCTGAGTTAAGGGTAATAATAATAATACTGATTTCGATTTGCCTACACACGAGGCGATCAAAAGAGCGATCTAGGGCGCTCCCCACACCTTCCCTGATAATATTGCCTCTGATGTTAGGGCTGAGTGTAGCAGCTTTAAAATAAAATCCAGAAAATATTTAATATTATATTTTATCACTAGGTCTATACCGTTATGTCAAAATCAGACAAAGCGGACGCAAAACGAAGCGTTAGTTTATTTTATTATTATTTTATCAATCGTCAGATAACTTTTATCTAACGATTCTAATCATGAAGCTTTTTGAAAATATTTTCAATGTTGATGTAAATTCTTGATGTTTTTATTTAGTAACTATCAATAATTGTAGTGTACCAAAAGTTAGTGTAGCACATCAAGTAGAAAATTCAAGTACAAGTTATAATTATGAACAATTATTATTAAGGGATCAATTATAAAAAAAAAAAAAAAAAATTGGTTGTGTGTAAAGTTTTACGTGATAACGTCATAAAGAAACATAATGGTTAACATATATAACAAACAAATAATGGCTTCCGTTGAGGTGGGCGGAGCTTATTGCTTTGGCCGATCGTGGCTCTCTATCGCTTGTTCCGCGCTCTCGCTTGCACGCTCAGGCTCAGGCGGAACGTGACACTTTTTCGTGCGTGCAGCCGGTGTTCATCGATTTATAAGACGTTATCACGTCAAAATGCTGCAATGTCGTGGTGGCCCGGTAGTTAACCATGGTACCCGCCTCTCATGCACGAGCTTGTGGGGTCACAACCAGGCACAAACAAGTACCAATGTGACTTTTCAACTTTCATATGTACTTTCTATATTTATCTTGGACATCACTGACATTGGTGAAAGAAAATGGGAGTCGCAACGAATCGGTTAATAGATAGATAGATAGTTTCATTCATAGTAGGAGTAGCTCGTTTATATGAGTCACCCCCTAAATTAAAAAGTAACCCTATATATTTTATGTCTAGGAACACAGCTACAAACTGAGATCACAACGCTCCATGTCTGAAGCATCACAACTATCCTTCAACCTAGATCTAGACAACAATTTGGACCCTAAATACGAAGGTAAGCGTGCTTTCATTATTTCGTATTTTTATTATATTATCTTTTGAAAAATACTTGTGTCATCCTACTTTTTATACTATCCTACTACTGTTATAAACGAGAATGTTTGTGAGGATGGATGTATGGATGTTTGTTACTCTTTTTAACCCCCGACGAAAAAGAGGGGTGTTATAAGTTTGACGTGTCTGTGTGTCTGTGTGTCAGTCTGTGGCACTGTAGCTCTTTAACGGGTGAACCGATTCTATATTTTTATTTGAAAGCAGAAGGTTTTTTTTATTTGAAAGCAGATTCTCTAGCGATGGTTCTTAGACATGTTTCATCAAAATCGGTTCAGCAGTTTTAAAGTTATCGGCTCTTTTGTTAGCTGCGGTAGGGATCTTAGGGAATTATATTCTATTTTCACAACTCCCTCAATATATGGGTATCAAATGAAAGGCCTTGACTAGTAGAATAATGTATACTATATTGCAAGGGAATGAGGAATGAGTAACGAAATGAAAACTAAAAATTTGTAAATTATTTTTGTAAACTCTTATACAAAACCAAACTAAATTACGTTTAAAAAATTTAAAATAAAAATTAAATTAAAAATTTAAAAAAACCCCCAACGCAAAACATAAAAGCGATTATGTAAAAAGTCAAAAATAATACCTTTTGTTGAGCCATCAAATGTTTATTCGTTGAAATGGCGCTATAATGTCGCGGCGGGGTACCGCTAAGTTTAAAGCAATAATTAAATAGCTAAAATAGCGAACTGATGGTGATTAGATTTGCAACAAGATTAACAACTAGGTTAGCAACAAAAATTTGATAATATCGAAGCAAATTGGTCGGAAATGCTGGTAAATTAATAGACAGTGAATGAAATTAAGGGACTGACTTACTTAAGCGGTACCCCGCCGCGACATTATAGCGCCATTTCAACGAACAAACATTTGATGGCTCAACAAAAGGTATTATTTTTGACTTTTTACATAATCGCTTTTATGTTTTGCGTTGGGGGTTTTTTTTAATTTTTAATTTAATTGTTATTTTAAATTTTTTAAACGTAATTTAGTTTGGTTTTGTATAATAATAATATTTCTTTATTTATTTCTGTTTTTTTTTTATTGAATAACCTTTTGTTTTTATTTTTTTGTTAACATACATGGGCATGGCATGGTCTGTGCCATAGATATCCGAGAGATATGCCTTCATTATACTTTAGTTAAAAAAAAATTGTCGCCTGTTTTTGTCAATTGTTCTAACTCACACGAAAACAAAAGAAATAGATACGGCACACATGATACTTTTTCGCACGCACACAATTTAATATGCGTAACACATCTGTGCTATCTTTTGGCACACATGCTGGAAAGGGACGGACACTAGAAAGTATAGATACTGGCACTGAATGCTACCGCAACAGTAGTCTGAAATAGAGAAGAGCAGTTGGTATAAATATGTCATCGATAAAAACCGACTGTAACAAAAGAGAAGTGTATTTTGGGCCTATTTTGTAATGTTTATTGTAATTTCGCTACCTATATATACACTACGAAAGGTTAACCAAAGACTACCAATTATGGTACAATGTCAAAAATATGTGAAAGAAAGATAGTACAGGGAATTCCAATTTGGGTCATAGTAGTCGAGTCGTGTTGCGAGCTTTCGGTCAATTGGGTTGTTGACACCATTAACCAATAATTCTAAAATACAACTTATCTTAAAATACACTTTATTTTAGCCCCGAAAACCCGATTAATTTTCAAATAACTGTAAAATTCGATTTTAAGTTGCTTTATAATCAATTAACAGTTAGTCAATTGAGTTGGTAAATAAGTGACGTCACAGGCCGCTTACATTTGCCAGAAAAATCGCGTAACAAATATACATTAAAACACATACAGTCGAATTGAGATCCTCCTTCTTTTTGAAATCGGTTGAAAATGAAATCTATTTACATTTATCTCATTTTTGCATCCCCGTGGGATAATTTATCAGCTATAACGCGGGGCGAACTCGCGACCTGAAGCGAGTAATAGACTAAACTTTTAAACATACTTAAAAAAGTATAAAAACTTAAAAACTCCAATATTCATTGAAACTACTAAAATGTTCTTTTCTTCTTCTAGGCGAGGCTCAAAAGAAAGGCTCGGTGGACAACAGTGTGTACGTTTCATACATACGCAGCGGTGGCAGCACGTTGTCTATGGCGCTGCTGATAATACTGTTCCTACTGGCGCAACTCTTCTACTCCTCAACTGACGTGTGGCTGAAAGAATGGTGAGTATTTTTATAAGGTCAAATTGTAAATATACATGTGGACGTTTGTTAAGTAATATATACGTAATGCTACAGAAGGGCTTTACGCGGGTGGTTAATTGAGAATTCCTAATACACTTTAAAAGTTATTTGTTATACAAGAGTGCAAAGTTGCTTTTTAACCGCGTGTTCAATTTTGATGACCGAGCAAGCGAAGGATTCTAAAATTGAATCACGAGCGCAGCGAGTGATTCAAAATTAGAATCCTGAGCGTTAGCGAGGGAATCAAAAGAGCACGAGGTGAAAAATCTTTGCACTCGAGTGCAACACGTAACTTTTCATTCCACCTCAGCGAGGAAATGACTAAATGCAAAAAAAAAACGTTTACAAAGTCTGAGTTTTTAACAAATTAAAAAAAAGTTGTATGATATATTCGGCACCATAGAGGTAGCAGTAAATAGGTTTAATGTTTTTTTTTAATTCACAAACTTAGTGCACACGATGTTCTAAATTCAATTTACTTTATCCTCTAGAGAATAAAAACGGCTTTTCCACTCAAATATTGAAGATAAATTTACTTTATCCTCTAGAGAATAAAAACGGCTTTTCCACTCAGATATTGAAGATTAAAAATACTCTTTCCGAGATGGTGGGATGAAAAATATTTTTTTCAGTTTAAATCTAAATGACTTAATTGTATACCCGAAATTTGCATGTCATTATGTTATGATAAAATATGTTAAGCTACTATATATCTATAAGGACTTTTGTAACCATATTTTTCTGCAAATAAATCTTTGACTTTGACTTTGAATAGTAATATAGACTGACTGGGCTCTCATTCAACTGCACAGATTAAATAGACGCTGACGACATTACGGTCCGCCACCGTAATGGCGTTAGTAGCGTGACGATGATGATGATGCCAATTCTGTTATTTATATCTCTTTCTCTCCAATAAAACAAGAAAGAGACAGTTATTAATTAGAGCTGTCAATTTAAGTTGATCTAAGATGTTCATACAATTAAGGCCGTCACGGACTTAGCTATAATATATATTAATATAATTCATAGCAAGGTAGGTACTTATATTACGATATATTTTCTATAGTAATCTTTGAGTGACCACAGACGCAGCTATAATACTGTATATCTTTATTACGTCACCAAAATATGTGGACAGATATAGCAAGGCATATTAATACCTAGTCTTGCCATAAATATTGTCACGAAGAGAAAAAAAAATTTTTTATTGCAAATAATATTAATTACTTTTACAGTGTGTTAGTTTAATACATAAATATAAAACAATTTAAAATATGAAAAGCTTATTCGAAGTGGTCTCCATTGGCTGCAATACAGTCCTTTAAACGTTGAGGCCAGTTATCAATAGAAGCACGCACTCTTTCCATGGGAAAATTCTTCACTGCCAATCGTATGGATTGTTTTAGGGACTCCAAATTATCATGGCGTTTAGAGCAAGCCGTACTCTCTAAAACTAACCATAAACCATAATCCAGCGGATTAAGATCGGGACTAGACGACGGCGAGTCTTTAGCTCTGATGAAGTCCGAAACGTTCACTTCCAACCAAGACTGCGTGGACCGAGCTTTATGACCCGGCGCCGAGTCTTGTTGGAAGGACCATACTTGGTTATTGAACATGGTGTTGTTTTTCGTACAGTTTAGACGTCAACATAATTCGTAAATATGTGATATTCTAAACCTCTTACAGCAAAATTTCACAAAATAGTCGTCGGTTTATGGTCGATTAATCGACATTACGTAATAAAAATTAAAAAGTAGGCCACTTATTAGATCATACTTGAAATGAGCTTTCATATTGTGCATTAAAACTTATAGAAATGTATCATTTTAACTGTTTGAATCACGTCTGGAAAACAGCGAAACCAGCAAAATTTCGTGTGCGGCCTCTTAAGGGGCTTAACTACCTTCTCAGGAATGGTATCTTGATACACTTGTGACGATGTTTTGATAAATTTTTCACAAAAATATGGCTCAGTCACTCCTTCTTAGCTAACACCCCACCAAACCATCACTGAAGTCGGTTAATGCCCACGTTGCACTCTGTCGACTAATTGAGAAGCTTCCTTAGAGCTTTGAGCATAAATGCGGTCATTTTGTTTGTTAAAATGTTGCTCAATTGTAAAGATTTTCTCATCCGTAAACAAAATTTTTCTGTGACCTCCCTTTGCGTACCGCTTCAGTAGTTGTTTCGATTTTACCACCCTATTCTTTTTTTAATTATCAGTTAAAAATGACCAGTGCGTATCTTATAGGCTGCAAGTCCTAAGTCATCTTTTAAAATACGCGACATGGTAGCACCCAGAACCATGTCGCGTTCATCTCCCAAGATAAAATCTTTTGCTTTCGGACAGGATTTCTTCGAATTCTTTCCCTTACTGCTTTGACCACCTTTTTCGTACGAACACTACGTGGACGGCCAGATCTTTTTCTGTCATAAACAGAGGAGGTCTCATTGTACCTATTAATAGCCCGGTACACAAACATTTGACTAATACCAAGCGTATGGAGAGTTTTAAAAAATCCATTTGGCTCCATACCAACTTTGTGTAATGCAATCACAGCGATTCGGCTCTCTTTCTCACCCCACTCCATTTTAATATCGCAAAATATTGTGCAATGTATTTGTGCCAAAATTAGAAAACTGAATGAACAATCGTATAAAAATGACAGATTCCAAATTCAAATGTAATATCTTTCTTATTTCTAATTGTAACAGTATTTATGGCCCAGACTAAATATACAATTCAAAAATGTGAAACAAACAACGACCGCAGACGTAACAAGGGCGAAATTATATTATTATATTATGGCTACCATGCGTGGTGGCTAGCTATAATATATATATTATAGCTACGTATGTGACGGGCTTTATAGTTGTGATTTCAGAACGTATTGATTAAAAACACGGCGAAGTTCAAGGAACAAAGCAATTTGACATTTCTAACTTTTTATCTGTTGCCGTCCTTTTCTTCAGCTGCCTGGTAGTAAGAGATGCCAATTGTCTAATTTTAGTTTAGTTTGAGAACAAGGGTATCGGCACCAATGTTGAATTGAAATTATACATAGTGTTTTTAAACAATGCTAAATTGAAATAATAATCGGTGATTTTTTTTTTTTTTTGATTGGACGGTGAAATTTTTCACACAATATGGTCAAATTATATACAGCGTGTATCAGAAATGGGTGGTCATATTTAAGAGTGATGCTCTGTATCTGATAGAGAGCCAATACACAATCGTCTTCATCGAAATAAACTATACAGGGGTTTCGTGTTTTCTTGCCTTTTAATAATATCGAATTACATCACAAAGATGTCCCATCACTAACTCAAATGGCATCGCTTAATTTTTCTTTTCCACATTCAAAACCATATTTATAAAAAAATACATGACTTGTGATCTTACCTATTGCTTATTTAAGAGATTCTCCTCATGATTTTTATCTTTAAATATGATTTTTTTAAACAACGCCAAATTTTTATTTTTCAGGGTTAATTTAGAAGAAGCAAATAGTGCAATTAAAATAGCGAACCAGCCGGCAGAAAATTCATCAGTTGCTCCAGTACCAGGTAAGAAAAAAGTATTGTTGGTTATAAATAGGATTTTCTTAATAAAACGCGAATTGAAGCACTGGAGGATTTTATTATTAAACTCATGGATGAAACTAGTTATGGCGTCCAACATGCCAAACCTTATGGCCGATCCCAGTCGGTTCCACACATCCACTTAATAACACGTCTCGCTGATGGTGGCGCGTGTGTTGGATCATTCAGCTCCCTTCGAATGGGTTAGCTGAATAGTGCTGATACAAGCGTCATGTTCGTGAACGGGCGCTGTCAGTAGAGATTGGTCAACTGTTAACTGCGATGGCTTTTATCTTGATTCTTTTTTAGGGTTCTGTACCTCAAAAGGAAAAAACGGAACCCTTATAGGATCACTTCGTTGTACGTCTGTCTGTCTGTCTGTCTGTCAAGACCCTTTATCTCGGGAACGCGTGGAGGTATCGAGTTGAAATTAAAACCATATACTCAAGTCTACGGTCCCTTGATGCTGTAAAAATCAACCCTCTATGTTAACGTGATAAAAAGATACGGCCGTTTATGTCGCAAAAAACTCATTTATAATATTAAGATGATTAAAGTATGGATAGTAGGTATGGATTAGTATAGAAGTATGGATATGTACCTACTAATATGTACGGAACCCTCGGTGGGCGAGTCCGACTCGCACTTGTCCGGTTTCTTATGTTTTGTATTGCTAGATTACCTTCATTGTTTTCACCTAAAGATGCAACAAGAATAATGTAACCAGTATTTTGTAAAAATTTGATTAAAAAGAGTGTCCGTGGATTTTCTTGCTCGTTCTTCTCCATAGAAACTCAGACAACCGGTCTTACCAAGGGGTAAAACTGGTTATCAGACTTTTGGGTTTTTATTACCCGTAACGACTACCAAACATTTTGATTAAATATAATTTCTCCTTTTTCCAGTAAACTTCGAAGACATACCAAGTAACCGCTTCAGTTTAACAAGAGAACAGTGCTTGTACATCTATGGTGGCCTCATCGGAATATGTATAGTGTTCACGTGGAACAAACTCGTTATCTTCTACAATACTTGCATTCGTGCCTCCACCACTTTGCACGATAATATGTTCAGGTATGTAATTTCATAAGTTTTTAAAAATCTTAGTGTTATGATGACTACATTGGTATACCCCGTTGCATAATATTTTAGTCGTCTTACAAAGCTAGTCTACTCAATGTATCCGACATAAAATAACAAAAGATGCGATACAAAAATTGTTTACATTCATTAGAAAAATGTTTCTGACGGTCCTAAACCCGAATGATAAGACAGAAATCGCCAACTGCCTTGAGCAAGCGTGGTCTTCGTGCCTTCTCTGTATTAGAAGAGGCCTTAGTCAATAACAGGCTGGTGTTTAGTAGATCTGCTCTCAAATTTAATGTTAGTTACAGATTTGTTTCTCTTCAGTGTCCCAAATGCATTGCGAAGTTGCCTTTTATGCAGGACGTCCATGTAATTACAGTCGCTCACAGAAACATCCATTGCACCAGAATAATGTATTCATGTATAGATGACACAGTTGGCGCAGTGGCTGAGCGATTGGGTATGCACTGCGTGCTACGGGTTCGATTCCCGCACGTAACAAATATTCGTATGGTACAGGTCTTAGCTTCAATCCTGGCTGTTTGGGTATGTGAGTTGTAACGAGTATTTTCTACTCGCTACATAGTGTCGACCTCTCTCGTCATTTTTTGGAAGTTTTCGATAACGCCGACTACACACACTTTAGATGTTTGATAGATTGGCTAGGATTTAGTAGAGTAATCGATAAAACCATAGACCATCAGTTTGACAGTTGGACCTTATTTCCCCGGCTGTCAGATTATTTTGACGTTTCCGGTTTGGGATATGTAACTTTCACTTTCCGACCGAAGTCACCAAGATGATGCACGAATAAAATTCTATTCCGTGCCAATCATTAGATTGGAATATTTCAAGGGTCTACCCCTGGCTGGAATCACTTGGTAGTGATGTCAGCAGCCGTGCAACGGTAATATTTTGGGAAATCCTCCTATATCGCCATCGCGTATTGAGTGTGCCCATAGCACGAGTGATTGGCATTGTTTTAGTTTTCGTTAAGATCGCCCCAAAGGCGTTCTTACTTATACTTTGGATTTTTTTATCTTAAAATTTAACTTCATCATGGATGAGCTGATGCGCTTCACCTCGTGTCTCCAATCAGGTTTAATTTAAATAAGTTTTTCTCGAAGCCAGTGGTATGTTAACGTAAATTCTTTCTCGTAGTTTCCACTTAAAAACGTGCAATTCTGACAACTTAAACATAAACTTTAGTTATAAAACAACTTGCCCTTCAAAAGAAAGGGGCTTTCTAATATTGTGTTCGCCATACTGCCTGCGATAGAAATAAATGAGCTATTGTTAAAGAATTTGCAGCTTAATTTCAGTATCTCCGACCTAGATTAGAAGTCCTGTCCCTTTACCTTTTAGCTATTCCGGATCCCCTTTGTTTTAAATTACCTAGTGAGCTCTGGCGCCCGAATCTTATTCCTTTTAGTTATTTTAGTTTAATTTTGAGCTCCCTAACTTCTCAACTTTAGAATCACACACATAGTTTGTTAGTTAGTTAAATAAATCTAGACCCCTTTAATTTTTATATTACAGAGTTTATGTGTTTGTAAAAGGGGCAGTATTTAACCTACGCGGTTTTTTTAACGATGTCCCTTTCAGCATGTCAACCAAATTCCTAAGGGATTTGGCTAAATCATTATTGTTTTAGTGAAATGGTGAAATAACCAACTAAACCACTTTAGGGATTTGATTAAATCACTAACTTTCTTTAGGAAAATTACCCGACGAGTCGTTATTGCAGCATCTGCCGTAACTTGGCCAAATCCCTTAGGGATTTAATAAAATCCCTAATTGTATAATTTCCGTGCGTCATATAGATTACTTCTCTGTCTACAGAGGCGTAACGACCGCTCCAATGTGGTTCTTCCACCACAACCCATCAGGTCGGATCCTGAACCGCTTCTCCAAGGACATGGGTCAAGTGGACACATTGCTACCTGTCGCATTGGTCGACTGTCTTGGGGTAAGTCTAGCAATAGTATTTAGTACTCCACTTAGTAGCACTAGGTTAAACCCGAGACTTCGTCTGGTGGAATGTCGGTTATCGTGGTTGCAAATGTAGGCGCGAATTCTAGTCAAGTATTTCAATTAAACCATTTACAGGCACATTTGAATCGTCAAGGAGTCGGTTAACTAGACAGTTGAAGGTAATTTTTCGTTCTAAAACGTAGGTAGGTCGTCTCTATGAAGAAGAATAAGCTAGAACGGAAAATAATTAAAAAGTAGCATAAGATCTTTCTTGAACTTCATTCTTGTCTGTGCCAAATGTCATTAAAATTGGTTCTGTTGTTTATCCGTTAAAAGAATAACAAACTAATTCACTTTCGCATTTATAATTTTCGTATGGATTAGAATAGATTTGTACAAGCAAGAGCCTATACATATAATGTTGGTTGATGAAATGTTGAATAAAATAAATGTTAATGTCTACGGCAATGTTTATTTAATAAAAAATAACTAAAATGTTAGTAAAAGCTAGAATAAAAATGTTAAATGTTGTGCGAGCTCGATATACACCGAAGACTGACGTACTTGCGTATGTGACGGTGTTACATGTTCTTAATTAACAGAATTTGCAGTATTTATAACTAGGCCAAAGTATAATGTGCGGTTGCTGACCGTACAAGATTAATACATTAAATGAATCAACTGTAAGGTATAGTGCACCAAGGGTTCTGTACTACCAAATAAATGTAATATTATTAACATTTATAAAGTTTGTTTATTTGCAAGAGATAAGTGTACCAATGAAATTCTGTAGTGCTAATATGCCACCAAAAAAAAAACACAAAATTTTTATTCAATCGATAAGTTCCATAAAAATGCATCTAAATTTTAAATTTTCAAATTACGCTCGTAGTTTGACGAATACGCCTCTTACTGGACGCCATATTGCTCAGCGTAAATGACGTCAGTTCGTTTTGTATTAAATGAGCTCATATTAAATATGATAATTGTATATAATTTAAAAAAAAATTAAAAGCATATTTTGTAATAGGTGTAATAACGAAAAAATTACACTGGTTCCGAAAATAATAAAAGTACAAAGCCTTTATTACGCCAATCGGTTGACTGACAGTTGACGATTTTTTGTTTACACAGCCGTACGGCGTAATAAGATGGCCGGTACTATTTCACGGTGTTTTATAACAGATTAGAAATACTGAAAACTTTGAATTGAATTAAAAAATATATTTTGTTATTTTATAAACTAAAACTTACATTTTCCGACTGCTTTATGCCTAAACTGTCTCAATAACATATTTATAGATTTTTTCTCATATAAAGTAAAATACCCTATCCCTGAAAGTACTGGTTCAATTACTAAAATGCTTTCACTGGTAGAAAACTACTTTATCGCCGAGAAGCTATGTATTATGATATACTTTTATACGCGGGCGAAGTCGCGGACAAAAGCTAGTCCTAGTATTATAAATGCGAAAGTTGGTATAGGATATATGGATGGATGTTTGTGACTGTTTACGCTTAAACGGTTGAATGGAATTAGCTGAAATTTGGCTCCCATGTAGACTTAAGAGCGCCTATCCCGTCATATTTCCCATACAAACGCTCGTACGTGATTACGGCGTTATAACAAATTATTCTCCAAATATTTTTAACACACAGGTATCTTGTGGTTTAAATCTAGGTTTGTATGAAGCCAAAACTAAACTTATTTGAGAAACAAATTGAGTAACCACGTCTGAAAATCAGCTTTTTTTAACAGTTTTTATCAGAACTTTGGCGTTCATAATGCACTCATACATTAAAAAGTAAAAAAAAACAGCTTCATAGAAACCTTGCACATGTAATGGAGATTCTAAATTACGTACATTATTACTAAAAACTTGTAAGGCTTTTTCAAAAACATGTATTTCCTGGAACAAGTTTTGTGAAATCTCCGCGCGCCAATTTTTCTGCGATGTTATCGCGTTCTCACTCGTTTGTTTTCGAGCTTTGCGTTGGTTGGAATAAAACATTTTTCAATCATGCTTTCGTCGAAGTTCGGTCGATGGGGCTGGGCGCTCTTAACACATATTTTTTATACCGTTTTCGTGTTCGCGTGGGATTTAGGACTTTGCTTAGTACCGAAATCTGCGCAGACGAAGTCGCGGGCAGAAGCTAGTTTATAATATTACCACAGATAATATAATATTAGATATTACTAAGTACCTAACCTTTTTTTAATTGTTTTTTTTTTGACATTTTTCCACAGTTTTTCTTGGAAGTGATGGCCATATTAGTAGTGGTTTGCTTAGTAAATTGGTGGCTCTTGATTCCTACTGGCGTGGTGGCTGTGCTGCTGTTTCTACTGAGGAATCTGTTCCTTCATACCAGCCGAGAGCTGAAGAGGATTGAGGCCATCGGTAAGTTTCTATTCATCATCTTCTACCTAACTATTTTGGGGTCGGTTTCCAGTCTTACCGAATGCAACTGAATACCCTATCGGACCTCCACAACCCAGTTACTGGGTAACACGATACCCCTTGATAAGAGTTCCGACATGTCAGATTTCCGGCTTCTGACTACCCATAACGACTGTCAAAGATTTACGAATGACAGCCGGTACCAACGGTGTTACGTGCTTACACTCTGTCCACTGGTTTAACCGTTTTTTGACAGCTGTAACTATTGAACAATATATATGTTTTTTTTTTTGTAAAAACTGATACGCATACTGTATTATAATGTCTGTAAGAGGTCATAAATAAGATAATCTTATATATTTATTTTAAAGTAAACTTTTAGGTAATCGGGAATAGTTACGTTATAAGGCAGCTGTCATAAAACTAATTACACAATGGACAGGGTATAGTAAGCTTAACAATGACGTGATGTATGTTTTTAACTGACTTCAAAAAAAGGAGGTTCTCAATCCAACACGTAAATATTTTTTTTACAAATATCCGCCCAAGAAAACTAAAAACAAAAAAATATTTTAATTTCGGAAGTCAGCGGATTTGTTTCTGTTTGTTATTTAGTAGCGCCACTGACTTTCGAAATTAAAGTAATTTTTTACTTTTTAGTTTTTGAAGGTGGTCTTATTTTTACGCCCCGTCCAGAATAACCATATAATTATAATATTATACGTTCTCTCCAACCAGCTCGCAGCCAATCCCTGAACCACTTATCAGCAACAGTCTCCGGACTGACCACCATCAGGTCAGCTCGCCAGCACCAGCGAACCCTGGTGAGGGAGTTCGACAAGCAACAGGACCTTCACTCCTCATCTTGGACGCTGGTGCTCAACACTACGAGGGCTTTCGGCTTCTGGATGGACATGATATGCTGCCTCTATCTCGCGTTTGTTACGTTTAGCTTCTTCTTGTTTACTTCTGAAGGTGAGAAATTGTTGTTTTTTGTCATTTTTGTGTTACAACTAGTTTATTTCCGCGATATTGTCGGTTATCTGAGCCTCCTTTTTAAGGTCCGTACCTAAAGGGTAAAAACGGGACCCTATTACTAAGACTTCGCTGTCTGTCCGTCCGTTCACCAGGCTGTATCTCAAGAATCGCGATAACTAGACAGTTGAAATTTTCACAAATTATGTACCTATTTCTAGTTGCCGCCATAATAACAAAAACTAAAAACAAAAAAAAAAATTGAGGCGGGCTCCCATACAACAAACGTGATTTTTTTTGCTGTTTTTTTTTTTGCTCGATGTCTAATGTTGTAGATAATGGTACGGAACACTTCGTGCGCGAGTCCGACTCGCACTTGGCCAGTTTTTTATTCAAATTCAAATTAATTTATTCGCCATAAGTGTTGGTACAATTTAGGTATTAAAATAAATAATTATACAGGTCCATAACACTTAGTCATAATGAATGTGACATGCAAATATTTGGTTTCATATAACATAACATAACATAACATAACATGACATGACATGACATGACATGACATGACATGACATGACATGACATGACATTTCACACACCGCCATCTGACCCCAAACTAGGGAGACCCTGTACTATGGGTGTCAGACAGCTGATATACATACACAAATATATTTTAAATACATACATATATAGATAAACAACACCCAGACACAAGGCAAACACAAGTGCTCATCACACAAATATTTACCCTGGGCGGGAATCGAACCCGCAACACGCTGCGCAGCAGTCGATCGCTCAGCCACTGCGCCAACCGTGTCGTCAATAAAATATGAAAGTAGGTAGTATGTTGTTCTAAATAGCATCAGTTATCTGCCAGTGAAAGTCACGTCAAAATCGGACCGGGTGTTCTTTCGGAGATTAACCGTAACACGTTTGTTACGGTTAATCTCCGACCGATATTTTTTTTTGTATTGGATACCGTAAAAAACGGTTATTTGACATTACTAACAGACACTTCAATTTTATGTATTTATATCAATGTTCATGGCGGGCGGGCAGGTAAAGACTTCACCATTTATCATAACTCTTGTGCAGTTTAAAATATTATGTTATTTTAAAGTTTCATCTTCAAAGATTTATAAATTACTAGCTTTTGGCCGTGTTCATTTTCTAAAGGATCCGTAATTTTTATCGAAAATAAAATATAGCATAATAATATAGCACTCGGAGACACCGTATAGCTTCCTATTAAACGGAAGAATTTACAGATTCGGATTTCTGGAGATTCGCGCGTTCAAACAAACAAACTGTTAACCTATATAATATTACTAGCACTTTGCCCGCGACTTCGTCCCCAATAATTAACTGCCATGCCCATGGCTTTTACCTTCATATTTTTTTAATGTTTTATATTGTTCTTTACCTGCATTGTTTTCACATACAGAAGCAACACGGATAATGTAATCAATATTTTGTAAAAAGTTTATTTAAAAGAGTGTCCATAGTTTCTTGCTCGTTCTTCTCCATAGAGACCTACCTACGTTTTGGAACGAGCAACTAGCTTCAACTCTCTGACTAACTGACCGACTTCTTGACAATACAAAAGTGCCTGTAAATGGTTTAATTGAAATAAATGCATTGACTTTGACTTTAAATTTTCTCAAGGATCCCTATTTTTTTATAATGCAACATAGCCTAAAGCATTCAAGGATAATGTAGCTTCCTACTGGTGAAATATTTTTTAGTTTCGGAGATTACCCCCTACATACAAACTTAAAAACTTACAAACAAATTTTACCTCTTTATAATATTAGTAATATTATATTAATACAGATTATACTTTGTTTCACAGACACGCTAGGAGGCAACGTCGGATTGGCGATAACTCAAGTGATAGGTCTAGTGGGCATGTGTCAATACGGGATGAGACAGACAGCCGAAGTGGAAAACCAAATGACTTCTGTAAGTTACACGACAATATTTTACAAGCTATAAACGTCCCGCGTGTCTTAAGGCGGTACCCTGAGCAAATAACCTTGAGCATTCGTTCCCTCTTCGCCGCGCAAGAGATACAGTAGCGGATACGCTCAGATTTTAGAATTAAATCTTTATAAAATCACATTTTGGAATTTTGAAAAAAAAAATCTACCAAAATGTTCATTAGTAAATTGCCTGTCCATTAGTGTTAGTAAAAAATCAAATTAATACTTGCCGAGGAGATGCATGTTTTCAATAATTATTTCTCATTTTTGTGGTTTCGTTGTGAGGAGATTAGTTAAATCTCGTAAACAAAAATCAGATCTACCATTTTGGAGTCAAGTTTATGTAGAAATTTAATCTATTTTTTAATTGTTGATATATCTTTTGGATATAGAGTTGTTAGGTCCGAAAAACTGAACAAAAAACGGCTAGCGTTGCGTTTTGCACAGGGACGCGCCTTAATGGCTTGTAATCATCGCTTCATTTTAAAGCACAGCTTTGCCGCCCTCTCCGTCTAATATCCCCTCAAAAAAAATCCAACCTCCAACCATTATTATTATTATCTATTTTCATAATCATGGGAAGCGATGATGCGGTCTAAGATGGAGCACGCTTGCCTAGAAGTAACCTATTCACTCTTGACTTAAAGACTCCCAGGTTGTAGCTATCAGGAAACACAGACTCAGGCAGGGAATTCCACTCCTTAGCAGTACGCACAATGAATGTGTTCCCAAAACGTTTTACTTTATATGTTTGTAAACGCATCCACGGTACAGAAGAAGATCCTAGTGTGGGTCAACATTTTTAAATAAAACTGCCTAACCTTTTCCCAACTATATTGGGGTGGCCTTCCAGTCAAACCGGATGCAGCTGAATACCAGTGTTTTACATGGAGCGACTGCCTATCGGACCTCCACAACCCAGATATTAGGTAACACGTCCCTGGTAGGACTGGTTGTCAGACTATCCGGGGTCTGACTCGAGCCCCACATATTGGTGCCAATTCTGTTGTGAACGAACTAAATTTTTAAGCTTTTTATATCTCTTTCTCCCCAATAAAATAAGAAAGAGACAGATATTAATAAGAGCTGTCAATTTAAGCTGATCTAAAATGTTCATACAATTATAGTTGTCATTTCAGAACGTATTGATTTAAAACACGGCGAGGTTTAAGATAAAGCTAATTTGACATCTCTAACTTAGTTCTTATCTGCCGCCGTCCTTTTCTTCAGCTGCCTAGCAAAGAGAAATGCCAATTGTCTAATTTTAATTTAGAGGGAATCGGCGCCGTTGTCTTTCTTGATGGCATGAAATGAGAGAAATTTTTTTTTTTGTTTGTTTTTAGGTCGAAAGAATACTAGAATATACGAATCTACCGCCAGAGAAGCCTTTGGATGTTGACAAGCTGGCTTTGAAGAGAGACTACCCTGACCTGGACTTTGAAAAGTGGCCCAGTAAAGGTAGGTCCAACATGTATGCTCTTTGAAATGTTCTAATTATTTAGTGACTAGCAGTTTCCTAGCGCCTTCGTTTGTGATTTTTTATTTTTTTGATAATGACATATAGCCTATAGGACTCGGAGATAAAGTAGCTTCCAATTGGTGAAAGAATTTGGAGAATCGGACTAGCAGTTCCGAAGAATAGCGCGTTTAAACAAACAAGCTCTTCATATTAGTACATATTATTGTTTTCAATATTTTTGCAACATTAAAAAACTGCAATAGGCTCTCTAAAATCGACCTAATATAGTCTTTGATTAAGTCACTATTTGTTTAAGTGGATAGCGTTCGAAACGATTGCAATATTTATTTCTTAACTAGCGACCCGACCCGGCTTCGCAGCCTTCCTCGATAAATGGACTATCAAACACAAAAAGATTTTTTTCAATTCGAACCAGTAGGTCCTGAGATTAGCGCGTTCAACCAAACAAACATACAAACAAACAAACAAACTCTTCAGCTTTATATTATTAGTCTAGATACTCAATCATTTATTGCATTCCTCGTATATGCTTAGGTGGTAAGTAAACATTTGTTTTAAGAATCGTGGACCCTGTCGGCCCTGACTTATTTATACATGCAAACTAAACTAACTTACTTACTAACAAATTACGCAAATTGTCAAATTGGACAACGTAGACATTTAAATTTAAATAAAAAAACATACGTACTCAGGTAGGGGAAACGTAGGTATTCAGTCGCACGCCGCTCTCTCAGTACTTCAAGCATATTATAATAATAATAAATTCATTAATTTTGGGTAAATTACACCCATAATTGCCAACAATAAAATAATGAAAAAAAACACATACAATTAAATAAAATCAGATAGGTAAAAATAAAGTTGAATTGAATTAAATTACATCAAAACAAATCAAATCAAATCATTTTAAATCAATTAAATCAAATCAAATTAAATGAAATTACATCAAATTCAATAAATCAAATTAAGGGGAATTGAAAATTAAGATAATAATAATATAATGTTTATTTCAGGCGAAATCGTTTTCGACGACGTTTCTCTGGAATACGAGAAGCCTCCGGGCGCAGCCGGTGAGCCGACGTACGCGATCAAAGGCGTCAACTTCACCATCAAAGCCGCGGAGAAAGTAGCTGTCGTCGGCAGGACAGGGGCCGGGAAGAGTTCCCTGCTTAGTGCACTGTTTAGGTAACGCTATATTACTAAATTATTTAATACCAGTTTATTATTGTCTGTAGGATTAGTCTCTTCTCATACATAGAAGGTGCAGCTTGCTCAATGCGGATCGGCGATTTTAAACTTAAGAGCGCGTATTCGATTTAGCGCAACTCAAAATCACGATTGCTAGAACATAAAATATAGCTATACACGCAGCACCATTGACGCACACTAGTAAAATACAATGGTCTGTTTGTGTGCGTAAGCGAGGAACTATGAGCACGAATCATTGAAAGGACAATGCCAGAAACTATAGAACTTTGCCCCACTCATTATAAGTCATGTGCAATATGTAGCATCTTACTGTTTATTTATTGCTGATAACTACACATTAGTCTTAGTGACTGTAGAACTTGCGGTTTCCGTTTAAATCTAAAAACAATAATGGCATTGATTATAGGTTAAATTGTATTTTAGGTAAAATGAGTTGGTATTTTGTGGGTAGGTATTTCGTAATCCGCAAGTTCTAAAGAAAAACAATTTAGTATAGAAAGGTTCTATATTCATTACAATTATTTTCATTAATTTACTTTTCTGTACATGGGTTACTTTTTCTGTACATGGGTGGGGCAGGATCAGGCATTTATCGACAAACGATTGCGCGCGAGGTATTAAATACTTAGTGTTTTTTGTTTTTTAATAATTGTGTAACATAATCAGTTCGTACAACGGACTGAAAGAAATTCTGTATATTGAGCATAACCTTTATTTTCATACAATAAATATTTCAGTTATGATTTTATTCCTATACTGGTGAAAATAAATTCAAAGTCAAAGTCAAAGTGAACCGATTGTATATTTTTTAAATATTGTTTGTTAATATCTACCAGTCATATTTGCGTAATTTTGGCTCTGTGTTGTACTCTGAGACTGTATATCCTGTTGGAAAAACGCATAAAACATAATATTTTGGCATACTGTAATTGTTGTATTCGTCCTGAAAGTTAACTCTGACGTCTATTTTCGTAAAACGCTATGAAAGGATCGTCTTGTCTTTAAAAAACCATAATTAAAAATTATACTTTTACTCTGTGGTTCCCTAAATTAATCTGTATAAAACCGTAATTTTCTTTGAATAGTCTGCTCACATCATTACGATATTGTTTTGGGGTAAACGCGAAAACATGAAGTTTTCGTCAAGAATCGAATACACGCGCTTAAATATAAGGGAACAGAAAAAAGCCTTTAAAAACTTAAAAAGTGATAAATAATTTTAGCACAGAACACACATGACTTTAGTTTCGGAAAACTGTGTGCTTTGTTCTGTTTGTTGTTTTGTATCACCCGTCGAAATGAATAAAGTATTTAAAACCAGATCAATTCAAAACGGGTAATTTCAATTTAAGAAAATTTCCATTTTATTTTAAGTTTATGTTGCGTAAACGTCACGTTTACGTCACGCTTACGTTACGTTGACGCTACCACTATGTTTACGCAACCACAGAACAGAAGATAAACAGTAGAAGTCGCAAGTAGGCGGGGCACGCATACCTCGAGGTTTAATATCATACCCTCTATATATCCTAATTTATTTCATTTCGATTAAAATTTAAAAAACAACAGTTTGCTAACACATAATGTTAAATGTCCCCACATATTATTATTATAATGACCGTGTTATGAAAATATCGATCTTCCCTGTAACGAAATACAGGTTTAAATTGAATGCACTATTCCGTCTGAGCTTTAATCGGAAAAGGTAATAAATACTAAAAAAAATGTACACAACTCGTATCTTTATGCAGGTACGGTTTATTTTTAAACATGCGACGCCTGACATTATTTCCTTCTTTCATTCTATTTACAATTACCAATCACACCAAGGATTTCTTAGTGTTACGATATACAAATAACCTGTATATGTGTGAGTTTGGGGTACGCTGGCACAAAATATAAAGGGTATAGAAGGACCGCTCCCGCCATCTTCAAAAATAATTACCTAAACTTGCCAGACTCAGTAGGGCTGCTACTGTTTTGATTCTGTTCGTCATGAAATGTCAATGTCTCTCATTAATTCATTTAGACAAAACATGACAGTCGAGACTGATGTCTGCTTGAAACTGCTTGAGATTGCCAATAAACGTAATGTCAATGTGTGCGTGTGTAAAATGGCGGTTTGTTCTGAGTGGTCTCTCTGCTCGGGCGCGCCGCAGCCGCCCGTACTTTGTGACGCTGGTTTCGATACTAATGAAGCGCTATGCGATTTCTACTGTTTTTTCTGTTCTGTGTACGCAATTGACAACATTTAAAAAATGACATGACCTTAGAACAAAAATACCATTTCTTTATTTTCGTATTCTGAGTCCAAATATATATTTTTCATATTTTTTTATTTCTTTCTTCTGATGACGTCACATAAACGGTGGAATGAGGTAGTTACCTTTGCATAAGTATTTCAATGGTTTATATGAAAACATTAACGTCAAATAAGACACATGTCAATGTCACATATATGAAGTGTAATAATAATGATAATAGTTTTTTTGACGGGTCACAGTAAAGCAAAGGATAAAATGCTTTTCGACCGTAAGTATGACGTCATTTGGCGCTTACATCTTTTTAGAATGCACTTAATTTCAAACTTGAAATTATGAATGAAAATAATTTCGAAAAACGGAAAAATACGGGTCACCTAGATTTCTATTTACTTTTATATAACGTAATAATACATGCAGGTTAAAAATATGAAATGTTGTCAATTGGGTACTTGACACCACCAATCAATTGACATACTTTTTATGAGCTGTCAAAACGAGATTCCTCCATTGATTTTGTATGACAATAGCGGCCTGTGACGTCACTTATTTGACAACTCAATTGACTAACTATTAATTGATTTTAAAGCAACTTAAAATCGAATTCTACAGTTAATTGAAAATTAATTGGGTTTTCGGGGCTAAAATAAAGTGTATTTTAAGATAAGTTGTATTTTGGAATTATTGGTTAATGGTGTCAACAACCCAATTGTCACCAAACACCGGTCGTCGTTGTCCGCAGGCTGGGCCGCGTGTCTGGCTCGGTGCTGGTGGACGGTCTGCCGGCCCCCACCGCAGGGCTGCGCGCGTGGCGCGGGCGCCTCTGCGCACTGCCTCAGAGGCCCGCGCTGTTCGCCGCCACGCTGCGAGACAACCTCGACCCCGAGGGACTGTACTCCGACGCTGACATCTACAGGGCTTTGGACCAGGTCAGTGTACATTCATTTGTAGCGACATCTGTCGCACATAATACGAACTACAACCGACGTTTCCTAGATCGCACAAGCAGAGTTATCCGCAACATTAGCATGTATACAAAATCCCGACTACAACCGCCAGGCATAACACCCGTCTGGTCGAAGGATCCTCCCTTTTCTATAGAGGTTGAAGAGCTTTACACTATGTTCTTCATACCTCTAAAAACTTATTATATTCGTATGAAAGACTTACAAACAGGAATTTAAAATTTTATTAAATCAGGATAATTTTCCCTTTTCGTTCCAAAATGAAATGTTCATCATCAACAGTTCAGCTTACTGTTGGACATAAGCCTCCTCCACGGCGCGCCATTTTTCCCGGTCCTCTGCCTTCCGCATCCAGCCACCACCGGCTACCTTCTTCAGTTCATCGCTCCATCGGGCTGAAGGGCGTCCCATGCTTCTACCGATCCGTGGTCTCCACTCTAGGACAAGTCTGCTTCATCGGTCATCGGAATGAACTGTTAAAAAATCAAAAATCTCCTTTTATACTGATTAGTGCCAGTTTCTCTTAATACCTGAAAGACCAGACGAAATCAGCTAAAACCGTGGTATCTTTATTTATTTATTAATGCTATAGGCATTTTCTACCAGTCAACCTTTGGGTGATGCAGAGACGAGCAGTGGTAGGTGTAATCTGAAAATAATTAATTTAATACTCAGGTAAACTACAAGGATATAAAAAATACTATAAGTATATATGTATAAATACTATAAATATATGTCAAACTACAATATATTACTGTAAATAGATATTTACACGGATATACAAAAATAAAAAGACAAATAATGGAGAAAACATTACCGTTGTGATGAAACTGTCAGCTTCTTGCGAATGTACTCTCGTACTTTAATTTTGAATGCTAAATGATTGGTTGTCATCCTGATTGCCTGGGGAAGTGCATTCCACAGAGAAATAGATTGCACAAAGAATAAACGGTGAATGAATTGTCAGTGCGGTAAGAGGGACAGTGAAGCACACGGTTTTGCGATGATCGCAGACTCCTATCATGGTTGGCACAAATATACTGAAAGTGGGGAGCAAGGTAACTAGGGGAAGTGGAACTTTATAAGTCTTTAAATCATGATGAAAACGTTCAGCGTGTTCATTCGCACACACCCTTCTCAAGTTCTTAGGTAAAAATCACACAATATCAGCATAATGCATATGCTTTTTATTCTCATTTTTGGAGGAGCTCGTCGGCTAATTAAAAGTTATACAGATCGATCGGTCAAAGGTTAAACTGCGCTTGCCGCGGTCAGTCCGTGGATAGGTTATAGGATGATGATGATGATAGGAGGGGCCACCCTCCTCACCATGACTTTACGTGTTTTTCGAGGCACAGTCGGAACTTCCTCTGTACCTTGGGAAATACGTAAAGCCGGTGATCCCGGCCGTAATTCATAGATCTTTGACAGTTGGAAGCCAGAAAGTAACAACCAGTCTTACCAAAAGGTATCATGTTACCCAGTAACTGGGTTGTGGAGGTCCGATAGGCTGTCGCTCTATGTAAAACACTGGTATTCAGCTGCATCCGGTTAAACTGCAGCGTTTAATTTAACATAATTTAAGCTTGCGTAAGTATAATTTACTGAGATCACAATAATTTGAAAAAACGAAATAAAGAATAATTATATTTGCAGGTGGAACTCCGCGAAATGGTGAACAACATGCCCGCAGGACTCAACACCAAGGTCGGAGACGGCGGAGGGAACCTGTCAGCTGGGCAGAGACAACTCATCTGCCTCGCCAGGGCTGCGCTAGCAGGGTGCAAGGTGCTCGTGCTGGATGAGGCGACAGCCAACGTGGACACTGAGTAAGTTCACCTATCAGACATCATCAATCGGAAGACGAAGACGCCCACTGTTGGGCATTGGTTCCCCAAGATTTTCGAGACACTGCTGCGGCATAGCTCTAGTGAGAATTGCCGTAACATACGGCTTGTTATACTATGCTGTAGTAGTTATGGCATAATTTACTTTGTGTTACGTACTCACTACTATAGCATAGTTTATATTGTGTTACGGCATAGCTCATTACTTCGGCAAAGTTTGCATTGTGTTACGGCATAGATCGCCACTACGGTATAGTTTACATTGTGTTACGGCGTAGCTCATTACTACGGCATAGGTTGCATTGTGTTACGGCATAGCTCACTGCGTTACGCCATAGCTAACTTGGCGTAGCTCCTAAAGTTCTACGGCGTAGCTTACACAGTACTACGGCGTAGCACAAAGTGCCTCGAGCGAAGGGTATCGTGCTACGTTTTTTTGGGTTCCGTACCCAAATGGTAAAAACGGGACCCTACTACTAAGACTCCATTGTCCGTCTGTCTGGCTGTCTGTCACCAGGCTGTATCTCATGAACCGTGATAGCTAGACAGTTGAAATTTTCACAGATGATGAACAACTGAATCTGGTACCGCTATAACAACAAATACTAAAAACAGAATAAAATAAATATTTAAGAGACCCGCTCCCATACAACAAACGTGATCTTTTGCCGTTTTTTTTTGCTCGATGTCTAATGTTGTATAGATAATGGTACGGAACCCGTCGTGCGCGAGTCCGTCTCGCACTTGGCCAGTTATTTTATCTTATTTGAAAATGTTAGTGCGTATACTTACTTACGGTCAACCATACCGCCATATTTGTCTCAACAGCAAATAATATTTCCCATATTTGTCTGTAGCACTGACAAGCATATCCAGCGCACGATACGCAGCAAGTTCGCGCACTCAACCGTGCTCACCATCGCGCATCGACTGAACACCGTCATGGACTACCATCGCGTCATCGTCATGGACAAGTTAGTATGCGTCATCCATCAACATCCACTAGACACCCTTGCATTATACATGCATAAATCAATCTTATCAACGACTACGATAGTCTTTATCATGTACAAGTTAGTATACGTCATCCATCCATCAACATCCACTAGACACCCTTGCATTATGCATCTAGTAATCAATCTTATCAGCGACCACGATAGTCTTTGTCAAGGACTAGTTTTTATTCGCCATCCATCAACATCCATCCGACATTCATGCGTTATACTATCATTATTCAACTCAATCTGCGAGTAGGATAGTCATTGTCATGAACTAGTAGAAGTCCTCCATCAACATCCACGCGACATTCGTGCATTAATCGACTCCATCTGCGAATAGGATAGTCATCGTCATGAACTAGTATACGTCATCCATTAACATCCACGCAACATTCATGCGATATACTTTCATTATTCATCTCCAACTGCGTCTACGATAATCATCGTCTTGGGCAAGTTAGTATACGTCATCCATCAACATCCATCCGACATTCATGTATGATACTTCCATTAATCAATCTTATCTGCGTCTACGTTAGTCATCATCATGAACAAGTTGGTATACGTCATCCATCAACATCCACCCAGCATCCAATATTAAAGCACTTTCCACGAGAACTATAGAGCGTTGTTATTTATGGATAAGTTAGCAAACATCCATTAACCATTTTTTATCAACAATTAACTACTTCATCACTAAAGTGGTCAAAAAATAAAAGGCCTGTTTTGACATTTGAGAAAGACCCTCGAATGTAACTTGGAACGAAACTGAAAGAAACAATAATGAATTACATAAAATGTTTTAAAAGATTCATTTTTTTTTGGCGCGGTAAATAATATGATGGAATACATTGAGAGTATTCTTTTCGCGCTAACTTTTTAGTAGCATGCAATTTCTAATTATTACGAAACTTCTCAAAAACAGTTACGTTCTCAGTCTCTGTTTTTTTTAATACTAGTGTTGTAACCGTTGTGTGTTGTGTTGTGTTAATTACCGAATTTCACCAGCTTCATTCGATTTTAATACTAATTAAATATTGTGTTGTGATCTTTACTGAAAAGAATGAGCTTAGCGCTCAAAGCCGTAAATAAAATGTTGAATTGGCCACACTGGTTTCCATAGAATGGCTTGTCTCTGACCAACCGGCATTTATTTGTGATTGAGTGAATGCTATTGTAACTAAACACATTAAATTAAAGACAAATTGACCTTTCGTACATTTCGTACCATCATTTCAAAATACCTAAAATATTAAAGTTTAAGTTAAATTTTCTAATCAGAACTTTAATTCAATGCACTTTACAATATATAATCAAATCGATCTGATAGTCATACAAACTTGAATCGGTTTCTCGTGAGTATCGAGTAACGAGTCGTATGGTTACTTTACGTCGCGATGACAAATGTCAAAACGGGCCTATTACATTTTTACAACTTTACCTACCCTACGTTATACAGATATCATCTACCAATCATCCATTTGACATCCATCATCCAATAACATTAAAAATCAACAAATAACTCTATATTTTTTCGACAGGGGTCGCGTAGTAGAATCCGGACATCCGTTTGAGCTGTTGACTCAAGGAAATACTCCAATACCTAGGAGTCGTTTGCTGTCGAAAAGTCAGGTAAGAAAGTTGTTTGTGAAACACTAAAATCTTCATTACCGACTTCATAAATAATAATTTGTTCTGTGACTTTTAATAACTCTTTTTCATAAACAAGCAATCTATATTCTATATTTATACATACAAATAAAATTAAAGGGCTTATGTTTAACGAACCTCCAGATATAGTAAATGACCTCCAAAAATAGTAAATGATCACCAACATTTAACCTCATTTTAATGTTTAACGAACCTCCAGATATAGTACATGACCTCCAAAAATAGTAAATGATCACCAACATTTAACCAAAGTATTGTAGAAATGCATGAGTTTGACTGTAAAAAGCGATTTTCCGACGCTGAAAATCAGCGCCGTGATTCGTGCCTTGTTGTGCGGGCCAGGCATTATGCTGAGCGTTGGCAGTTTCGCGCGGGGGTGACGCATGTCTTTTTTCTTTACAATTTACTTATTTAGTTATATGTTAATACTGTTATATATTAAGTGCGTCGCTTTTCGCGTGAATAAATGGCTTTTCTTTCTTTCTTTCTTTATTTGGTTCTGGCGTAGGGGGTCACAGTTTTAACTTAACGTAACCATGTCGGATCCGCCTCGGGGACTTAAGCGTCCCGTGGAATTTTTGGAATTTTTGGTGGTCATTTGGTGACTAAGATTTGGTGATCATTTACTGGAATTTCTGGTGGTCATTTGGTGACTAAGATTTGGTGATCATTTACTGGAATTTTTGGTGGTCATTTGGTGACTAAGATTTGGTGATCATTTACTGGAATTTTTGGTGGTAATTTGGTGCTCATTTACTATTTTTGGTCGTCATTAAATTTATTCCCAAATTAAAGTGTCTGTTTGTAATGTAAAAATAACAACTTTTTACTAAATGCTTATGATGAGTCACAGTTACACGGTACATAAACAAAAAAAAAACAAATTTTGATTGTTTTCCTCCGCCTGTCTGATAGTTCCGATCTCTGAAACGGCTGGTCCCATTTTGACTGACTTGCACTGGCAGATAGCTGATGTTATAAGAAGGGACACCTTTTCATAATAAAAATTGTTTCATTTCTCACCATATAAACAACCAGCGACCCGTCGCGCCTTCGCTTGGGTGTGCAATAAATGTGGATCAGTGTGGAGTTATTAATTATATGATTAGTAGATTACCATTCGCGGCAAGGGTTCAGCTACGCTAGCCGCAGTCGGCCTGTGGACGGGTGACCATCCCTTTCATACAGAGTTTCCTCCGTGCCACGGAAAGCACGTAAAGCCGTTGGTCGCGGCTGTCATTTGTAGATATTTGGCAGTCGTTATGGGTAGTCAAAAGCCAGAAAGTCTGACAACCAGTCTTACCAAGGGGGAATCGTGTTACCCAGTAACTGGGTTGTGGAGGTCCGATAGGCAGTCGCGCCATGTAAAACACTGGTATTTAGCTGCATCCGGTTAGATTGGAAGCCGACTCCAATATAGTTGGGGACAGGCTAGGCAGATGATGTGTGGCTTCATGTTGAATCACTCTATCTATTGCTAAAACTGCATTAAAATCCGTTGCAAAGTTTAAAAGATCTAAACAAAGCGGGAGCGACATTGTTTTATACTATGTAAAGAAATTTTACTTTACATTGTACGACTCATCATCATCATCAGCCAAAAGACGTCCACTGTTCAACATAGGCCTCCCCCATAGAACGCCACAAGTCTTGCAGCCTGCCGCTTGCATCCACCGGTTACCCGCGACCTTGACGATGTCGTCTGTCCATCTGGAGGGAGGCCTACCAACGCTGCGTCTTCCAGTTCGTGGTCGCCAGGAGAGAACCTTTCTTTCCCATCGGTTATCGGTTCTTCGAGCGATGTGGCCTGCCCATTGCCACTTCAACTTGCGTATTCTGAGAGCTATGTCGGTGACCTTAGTTCTTTGGCGAATTTCCTGGTTCCGGATTCTATCGCGCAAAGAAACTCTGAGCATAGCTCTCTCCATGGCTCGCTGCGTGACTCTGAGCTTCCGACGTACGACTGATAGCCTGAATTTGACCGTTTGCATTAAACCTATTCCATTATTATTACAGGCACCACTCGCGATTCCGGAGAACTTTACGTTTGAGCCAGGCACTACTCAGGGCGAACAGAAAGAATTAATGATCACACAAAACAGAATAAGGAATTATTCTGAGAGGTAAGATGACCGTCAGCCTAATTGGGTTATACACGATAAGGTTTAGGTCTGTCAAAATGAACCAAACTTCTTAAAAAAAAAGTCACTATTTTTATTTATTTATTTCTCACCAAACAATTATCTTTTGTGGGTAAAAACGGTAACTATGTACGATTCAAACTTTTGAGTCGAGTGGCTGCGCAGTAACCATTTCACATGTCAGCCGGGGTGAGGGGCGCGGTACTGCACAGTCAGTAGCGCACTTCACAGCCGCCATTAAGTTTGAATCGAACTGTACTAAAACCCAACTGTCCGTCTGGCTGTCTGTCACCAGGCTGTATCTCATGAACCGTGATAAAATAAATAAAATATTGTTTATTTGCACCTTCAAGTTAACAACATAAAACAAGTACAGTTTACAATAAAATTAGGTCGAAAGGTAGTAAAAAGTTTTAATTAAGTGTTACAGCTGACACCTAAGCTAAGATAAATTAATATCTTGTATATATAGGTATCAGAGCCAATAGCCAAGAGCAATAGCAATGATCAGAGTATCTATCATTATCCTCATCATCATCATTATTATTATTCGAGATGCATTTAAAATGAGCAAGTACATTATCCTCATCTTATTAAAAAGGTAATATTATATATTCACATGTTATTTGAATGTAAATCTATTTCCTAATATAATGAATATGTTTACAATAAGAATGGTTGTTGTACAAAAGGCAATTTAAAACAATTTTTGAAAACTATTTGGTGCAAAATGTAGACTAAAAATAAAAAAGAAAAGAAAAATATATATGATAGCTAGACAGTTGAATTTTCACAGATGATGTATTTCTGTTGCTGCTATATGCAAAAAATACTAAAAACAGAATAAAGTAAATATTTAAGCCTTTAACTGCCGAGCCAAAAACGTTGAAGGTCAAACCTCCACTAGCGTAGGTACATGGCGTTCAACGTGTTCAGGGGGCTCCCATACAACAAACGTGATCTTTTGCCGTATTTTTTGCTCGATATTAAAAAAATAATATAGTGATTAAGGTTATATAGTATAGATAATGGTACGGAACCCTTCGTGCGCGAGTCCGACTTGCACTTGGCCAGTTTTTTGATTGTCATGCTGTCACATGGCTATTTGTATTTGCGTATTTGGCATATTTGGCAAACAATTACCATGTGTGGACAGTATATAATATAATATAATATAATATGTGGGGACATTTTCACACACGGCCATCTGACCCCAAACTAGGGAGACCCTGTACTATGGGTGTCAGACAGCTGATATACATACACAAATACATTTTTGTAAATACATACATATATAGATAAACAACACCCAGACACAAAGCAAACACAAGTGCTCATCACACAAATGTTTACCCTGGGCGGGAATCGAACCCGCAACACACTGCGCAGCAGTCGATCGCTCAGCCACTGCGCCAACCGTGTCGTCTGTCAGTATATTTGACAAACTATTGGCCTTATTCGCCTATTTGACAAATAGCAATATCAAATACGCGTTGCCGTGCGCTTGTCGGTTTCTCGACGCACATCAAAGAGGTCAAATAGGCGAATACGCAAATAAGCCGTCCACACAATGGCCATATTAGCCATGTTCAGATGCGCACGCGTCGCTGACCTGCACGGACAGTATTTGTGTCTGTGTTGCGAGCGCGAACAGAAACAGCTATTGAAAATGAATTGGGACAATGAAACAGTGTTAAAATTCCTCGAATTATACCAAAACAATTTGTGTATTATGTAAATAATAAAATCCAGCTGCAAGTTAAAACACGTCCATAGTTTTGCTGAACACATTGCCTGCTACTGCCAAATGTTTACGTGTTTGTTATTTGGCTGCCATGTGTGAATGGTCATATTTGCCTGTATTTGTATATTTGCGTGATCGTCATATATTTTGCCAAATACGGCAAACGCCCAATAGCAAACACAAATAGCCATGTTAAGTGCCACCATCAGGAGATAATATCACTTCAAATTAAAGTTGAGGTTGTGTTCGTTCGGGGTAAACTCCGGAACTGCTGCTCCGATTTTGACAATTGTTTTGCTAACGGGAAGTTACGTTATCCCTGATTGCTGTAGGCTATATTTTATAGAAAAAAAAATGTTGTTGTCTGTAAAGTCGGGTTACGGACGATAGTTTTACGTGATAACGTCATAAAGAAATATAATGGCTAACATATATAACATAAGCAAATATTATTTATTTATTTATTAAAACTTTATGCACAAAATTTAAATAAACATTGTGCAAATATTGTCTTCCGTCGAGGTGGGCGGAGCTTATTGCTTGAGCCGATCGTGCCTCTACCGATTGTTCCGCACTCTCGCTTGCACGCTCAGGCTCAGGCGGAACGTGACACTTTTTCGTGCGTGCAGCCGGTGTTCATCGATTTATAAGACGTTATCACGTCAAAAATATAATAAGAACCCGTAAAAAAATTCATGCGAAGTCGTAGGCAAAAACTAGTATTGTATAAATAATTCTTATCTCTGTTATTACTTGCAGGTCTGAAATGTCCGAGCCGGACGTCGGCGGGGGAATATTCAAGACGTTAGTGGAACAGACCGGCCCTGAAACAGCTAGGTTGCTTTACCAAATGGCTGAAGAGGTAATATTATATTATATGGAGGGTAGAGGAAAAGAGCATGTCCGATCAGTCAGGATTTAGTCCGTTAGATTCAGTCATCATGTGGGCAGAAGTTGGATTTCGTGCAATGCAAACACACTGGGTATAGGGTACAATACACGGCGTTTATTAAAACCACAATTTAACACAAACTTAATTTATATAAACTCACATACAAAATACACATAGTTCACTTCACTTCAACAACGAATCGAAAGTACATTTTCCGGACGTATTAGCTCCGATGCGATCAGACACTGGATTCTGAATGCCTTCCTCGCTGTTGGCTGAAAACACCAAGACTGTAGAAGCGCGCCAAAATGGTGGTGGTTGATCACGTGTTCTCGATAATGGCGACTTGCGATTCGTTTCACGTTCATACTATTGACCGGATACGACAAGAAGTATCTCATATGAGTGTAAAGTTAAAAAATGTCCAGCTTTATGCAAGCTAGCTTAGGCACAGAGTATGGTGTGAATGTAGCAGCTGTTGTTGACGGATTGAAGTATGCCGAGTTAGAACATTTTTAACCCGGTCGTGATTGTAGTGCTACACTTATGTGACACATTTAAATGGAGACTTTAATACACAGAGATCGTGGTCCTTACCTTTACCCTCCAAAATAAGAAGGAACAAAAGTGCGTACATATTATATAACATAACATGTTATAAAACATTGTAATGCAACATGTTATAAAACATTATAATATAACATGTTTCAGTAATGTGGAGGCTGAATGTTAGAAAACATGTTATTTAACATGTTATTAATATTTACGACAATGTTATATTATTTATGCAATAGTGAACAGCACTGCAGAACGACAAACGACAAAGTCATATAACATTGTTATATTGCATCGTATTATAATGTGTACAGTATTATTATATGTTGTAATGTTGAAAAACAATGTTACATAATGTAGACGTGTTATAAAACAAAAGTTACACAACATGTTACTTAATCTGTACGCACCTTAATGTCTATTTAACATAATATAATTAAGGATCTAAATACTACCAATCAATTGACATGCTTTTATGAGCTGTCAAAACGCGATTCCGACATACATTTTTATGCAATTGGGTATTGTGACGTCATTTATTTGTCAAGTCAATTGAGTAACTGTTAATTGATTTTAAAGCGACAAAAATCTAATTTTATAGTTAGTTAAAAAAGTAATCTGTTTTCAGTGTTAAAATAAAATTTTATTGTCTATTAATGATTGGATTATAGTGTCTACACCCATTATTTATGTAGTTACAAATAATTTATGTTATTTTTTTTATATTTTGATAAATATTTCAATTATTATTTACAGAGTTACAACAATATGATGGACTCGAAGAAAACTTCGTGAAAACGCACAAAATAGTGACTTACTACATTCCTTCCTAATGCCTTTACACGATGGCGGGCCAGTGTTGCCAAACGTCAAAAAAAAACATGTAGAAATTATACCTTAAGTAGATATTTTAACCTTAAAACTTTGACGTTACCCGTGATTGGCCGGTCATCTGAAAGGCATGAAAAGCTGCCATTTTCAGTAATTTTTACACCGCCAGTATTTAACATAATATTGTAATATTTATACAAATTCATTATTAAATATGAAGTGAGTACTTATTAGCGTCAATTTAAAATGCCTTATTATGCCTTTTTATGATTAAATGCGGAAGATCGAGTCTGTATAAATGTATGTTATTTATAACAATTTTAAAACGTCGATAAAGATAAATACCTACCAGTTTTCTTTAAGGGTTATCAACACAACAATCAACTAGTATGACATTTAACTGGCTTACCCTTTTTGAGTTACCTAGCCAGTACCAACAACTAATATGAGTTTGACAATGTGTAAACTAAATTAGACGGCATGTCTTTAATCACAGAAGCAATACTACTTACTTCTAAAAACGTTTGCATTCTTATCTGCCTCAATCTGTCAGAGATGCCTCCATTGTCCTACATTTTTGACAACATTTTGAGGTCATTTATATAAACTTTATGCACAAAGGTACAAAGGCGGACTTATTGCCTTAAGCATTCTCTACCAGTCAACCAAGGGTGGTGAAGAAATAACGTGGCAGGTCCATAACAAAAAAAATATAATTAAAAAAAAAGTTAAAAATATATAAACTACACAAACATAATTTATATATCGGGTATTTCCTAAATCTATATAAATATATACATACATATAGTAGGTATATAAAAATTAAAGAAAATAGGTTTATGATGACTGCTTATTTGTGCTGAAAATAAATTCGCAATTTTGAATAAGTAAATTTGTTGTTAAATCCAAATTTAAAATGTAAATCTATTTTCAATCTTGATCCGCAATCCCTGGCAACTCGGCAATTGATTGGTTGCAATCAAAGATCGGAGAAAGTATCAAAATTAGTGTCAATTTGAAAGTCTGCATTTTGTACTTAAAATTAATGCAATTATTACGTTAGGTATTTAAAAAACATGTTTCTACATCCTCTCATACTTAAATGATTTTATTTTGTTCTAATTATCTTCTAATGTATACAAAAAGTGATTTATTAAATTATGTGATATAAAACGAATTGTATCAGTATTTTTTCTTTGCACTTATATAAAAATATAGCCTACTTACGTAAATTATTTTACAATGTTTTTTTTTACATTTAAGTACTCGAATATTAAAAAAAAAAAACTATTTTAATTACTTAAAATATTTGCGAATTGAATTATGGTCGAGATGGCAGAGTGAGATAGCGCTATTATTTTTAGCTAATACTAGAAAGAGAACTAATGTCATGAGATGACTTTAACAAACCAGTGATCAAAATAAAAATCTTTAATCACCAGTTGCTAGAACATTACTAAAACAACGTGCTGCATGTTGTAAAGATTTGTATACAATTATGTTGTAAAAATGTTTACAAATATGTAGTATTATGTATGTGTTTTTTTATCTTCGTTTACAAATGTTTTCTTGATCACTGTAAAAAAAAATATGTTTTTGCAATAGTAGTGAAAGTCTATTTACGGCTTATGTATATAGAAAGTTGGAACTACTATTTAGGAAAATTGTAATACATATTAATATAACTAGCCAATTTTCTTGTAATTATTTTTGTCAATTTTGATTTAATGTATAAAAATATTATGTAGAATAGTTTTTTGTCAATAAATGTAAATGGAATTGTATAAAAATATTAGAAAAATAAATTTTCACCGTTTCGCTGTATTTTTGGTATTATTTCCATAACGAAATGCGATTTCATTTATATCTGTTGAATTTCGTTACTGGTCCTATTATCGTACAAACGCGCCATTATCGCGTACCAGTGGTACTTGTGATATACTATAGTAAATAAATATATTTTTAACTATACATGTTCTTTTTTCTATACTTAACTAGTTTCTGCCATATAAAAAACCTGTTTTACAACAAAAAAAGACAACCGCCTTCAACAACAAAAAAGTGATAAATAACTTAAGCACAGAACACACATGACTTTAGTTACTAGGTACTGCTAATTAGTAAAATAGGCCTTCAGTAAAGCTGTTAAATCTCGTTATAATATGTATTATTAATTTTAGCACATAACACACAGTTTCGAAAGTGGGTGGATTTGTTCTGTTTGTTGTTTTGTATTGCCACCGACTTGCGAAATTAAAGTCATCATGTGTGTTCTGTGCTAAAGTTACTTATCACTTTTTAGTTTTAGTCGGTCGAAAATATTTTATATCAGTGTAAATCTTTGTAATCGGACTAATACTTGCAGAGATTACCATCTTACAAACAGACAAACAATTTTACCTCTTTATAATATAAGCATAGACAAGGCGTCTCCATTGCCAAGTCACTTGAAGGGAAAGTACAAATATTGATTTTTAATCATGCAAAAACATGTTTTCGTCTGTTCGTGCATTAAAAAATACTTATAAATATTCTCAAATGCGTAATATCAGTATCGGCAACAATATTAAAAATAGAAAAACTGTTACCCTAAAAGTCTTTGTTTTATTTTAGGAACAATAACAAAACAATTCAAATATACTTTTGAAATAAATAATGTCTTGCTTGCCATATATAAAAATAGAATAGAAAGAAATTGGATGTGGGGTAGTTAATTTTTTTTTCTGTTACGAAACCTGACTACCTACAAATATTTTGACATAATATAGGCCGAGCGAGTCGTTTGACGTCAAATGGTTCAGTGCTAGGTACCATCATAAACTATTATATTATACTAGGATACCATACATGAGTGCTACGGAGACTTGTACGCGGAAGATCGCCTTCCTACTTGCTGTTTGATAGTTTTGGTTATATAATTGCGCCCGCGCAGATGTAGAGACTATTTTTCCCGTGAAAAGTTTTAACTTAAGAAGGGTATATCCTCAGTGTTGGTGATAGGATCATAAGATTCCCGTATTTTAAAGTGAACTAATGTTTGGTGTCGTGTAAAAATCAGCCGAGCGTCTAGCGGCTATGTAGCATTGGGTCCATAAGATAAACAAGTCTTCATTATTGTAATAACTACCCTTATTTTATTAACACATTCCGGCGCGGTCCTTTATTAGGAAAAGACAGTAGAATTTTTCATACAAAATCATAATACTGTCACAACCACAGATATAGATCACAACCGTACCAACAATATCACAGAAAATCAAATAGTTTACCTAGGGAGGTAGACGGCTATAACCGTATCCGACCGACGACGGTTTCATACGACCCTGCGTACTGCCACAGAATACTTAATAGTACTACGTACAGAAGGGACACTCCCTTCCCCGCGCTATATCAGATACCGCACCCTCACCCCGCACTAGGAGGGGCTAACCGCCGACTCTTTAGCCAGGGCGCTCAAAATCGTAAGGACTGCAACGCTGTAGGTACTGCTGACACAAACACACAATTTTGCGATTTATTTTGTTTTAAGTTTTATTTATTAGTTTTAATCTCGATGATTCATTTATTTTCCAAGTTTTCGTCGTTTTATAATAATACAATTAAAACTTCCGTAATAATAACATACCAACATTACCAGCTATTAATATTGCTCTCTCTCTTTATTGTCTTAGTTATGTACTTGTGTCCCTTTCTTTCACGTTCTATTCATTCTTGGAATTGAAAAGTAGTACCCTACGCACTAACCTTGTCGCGTCGCCCCATTGTAATTATTATTATTGTAATATTTTAATTAATTCTTAATTTTTATTTTTAATACTTTTGAACTTAACATGTATGGACATGGACTGGTTCCGAAATAAATGAAAAAAAAAAAAAAAAATTGCGTTGCCGCGTAATGGTACGGGGCGATCGTGAATTCCATATTTTGTAATTAGGTAGGTACCTTAATTTACCATTATTGATGAATATGTCGGCGTCAGGTATGGCTGAGCGGGAAGCGCCGACATCGTTTGGGTTCGGTGGTATCGGGTTCATTGTAGAATAACAATATTCAATGCAGTACTAACAACCTTACTTTATTAAATGTGATCGTACAATACAATTCAAATAGGTAAACCGACAGTTTCGTACTAGATGAGTGTCCTGCTTGGTGTCTCGAGCAAAAGTGAGCTTGGCACGGTCCCCACTCTCCAACACGACTCTGTCCACATGGCGCCATTTTAACCGACAGCTGACGTCACGGCGTTTACCATTTCTTCTGTAGGTACTACAATAATCAATTTGAATCCTCTTTATCGCTAAATTATCGCTTGCTGCGACAAATAAATAAACCTCTTTACATAATAAATATTATAATATTACTTTTATGTCATTACAAATCCGAGTATTCAAAATCAAATAATCATTTATTTTATTTTTTTAAGAAATAAATAATTGAACGCTCAGACAAGATCACTTCATAATAATGCTCGAAACGTTCGGGTAGTTCCGTCGTCGTTCGGTTCACCCGACGCAAAGCGCTGCACTTTTCGCGCCATTTTGTACGCCACGACATCCAACTGATTCAACCCTACTAAAAAATTCACGCACACATTTGCACGTGTACAGACGTCATTTGGTTTTGTAGTAGTAATAGGTAATTATTTTGCAAGTTTTGTATGAAGTGTCCGAGGTGTGGTACTGCGTAGGCGTACTGGCAGGGTCGTATGAAATCGTATGAAAAAATCTCTAACCGTCGCTCGCGTGACACTGACTTCCCAGCAGTATGACGTTTCATAACAACCAATCCGGCTGTAGCCGTACTAGCGTTATGGATACAATCTGTTTATATGTGTGGGCACAGGACACTTTTAGGGCACGTAAACCACTTGTTTTTGACTGTAAATCATCGTGATCTCAGCCTTATTGCTTTGAGCGTAAAGTCTATACATTAAGGAAATAAATTTTACGCTGTGGTAGCCGTGGATGACGTAAAGAAAGTAACTAATAATACGGCTGTCGCCGTACTGTCATTTCACGGAGGTTTAAAATACGGTTACAGCCGTTATCGCGCCGGAATGTGTTAACCGACTTCAAAAAGGAGGAGGTTCTCAATTCGATTGGATATTTTTTGTATCTATGTAGTAAAATATCTTTACACTATTCGCATTTTTTAAATTTAGTCTGTCTATCTGTTTGTTCCGGCTAATCTCTGAAACAGCTGGACTGATGTTGACGGGACTTTCACTGGCAGAGATCTGATGTTAAAAGGAGTAACTCAGGCTACTTTTATTTCAGAAAATAATTAGGGTTTCGAAAAAAATATCACGCGGACGAAGTCGCGGTCATCAGCTGGTTTTAAATAAGAATTTACCAAAGTTAGATTTTCGTAATCGTAATTTGTTAAACAGTGCTCCGTCCTCAGCGTAAGCACGATCCAAACTGTCGGTGGTTAGGTATGGATCCAGACTAAGCGACCTCACAATGCGTTCGTGTCTTAGGGCCGAGTCACACCGGAGTAGCAGGGGCGGCAGGTGGCGGCGACGTTAGCGACCTCGCGCGTAGTAAGTACCAGCCGCCCCTTACTTAGCACCCGTTCTATGGACTACATAATGACTTTACTTCATTGTCAACTTTAGTGATGTATAGTGTATGATGATAATATATGTAGTTATATGATGCGGTGCAGTGCGGCACGCCCATTAGAAGACTAGCTGCTGTCCGCGACTTCGTTCCCGGTGTTTACTTGCGAGAGCCATTAGACCTTTTTAATCCGGCCTTGTCGCAAAATCCGTTCTAAGCGGACGTCTACTATCTATAAACTACCTCTCTGCCAAATTTCATCTTTATACGTCAAGCGGTTTTCGATATTTCGTGATGAGTGAGTGAGTGACCTTTCGCTTTTATATATTTAGATTTAGATTTCTATGCACCCGCCAAAATATTAGGAATCCGCAAGAAAAATCACGCGAACGAAGTCGATAGTGTTAAAATGTTGTTCTAAAATATAAAAATCTCGTATCACTGTGTTTTATTTGAACTCCTCCGAAACGGTTTGACCGATTTTTATGTTTATTTTTTGTGTATATTTGGTAGGTCTAAGAATAGGTTGTATTGGTTGTATGTTAAAGGTTGACTATTTTTTTTTCGAATAAATATAGCAAAACCACGTTTTCCGGGTCAGCGAGTAATAATATATGAAGTAGTTTCAGGTGAAGTGAATAAAAACATGTTTTAAAGGAAGTATTGAACAATTATTTAATAAACTGTGCACTGGTTATACTTTTTTAATGTACTCAAAATAGCATTCACGACAGATCAAAACTAAGAAACAATAGTTGGCAATTGGCTGATAAGTTGATACATTATGTTATTTTATATGCTGCCAAAAAGCTTTTTGCCCATAGAGATTGTATTACAATAGCAATTTTTTATGTTATTACAAAGCAAATTATTGTCATTATTATTGGTTAATGGTGAAAAGGATCATGGCAGGATTTGTACAAAAAAAAAAATGTTAAGAGAAGTTGAAATTCTAATTCTTATACTCTTGGGTACCTAAAAAGTATCTTGTATCTTCAGGCATTTACCATATTTTAAAAACCCCCAATAAAAATGAATGTTAAAGGTCAATAGTTTAACGAAAAGCTCATGATTTCAGAACGAAACGGCGACTGACAGTAACAGTGACACTGACAGCGCCGTTTCGCAGTTCTTATTTTGAAATTGCATCGTTTCATGGGAAATATAGTCACAAATAATGATCTTATTTTTTTCCACACACTTGTCACATCACTTGTCTGCTAATTTGATAGATCCGTTAATGTCACTTGTTTCTTTTTATAAACACAAAATGGGAAACGAAATGAAACAAAAAACGTGTTATTTTCATTTCGCAATATATTAATTATGCGGGGGTTTAAAAATATGGTAAGTATATCACTTTTCCTCGTAATGTATTCTCCACATTGGATTTTGAACTCTAAATGATTTTTATTTGTCATACAAATGAATGTATGGATCTCGCCATGATTCTTTCCCAATTCGCTCCCAAACCTTCTCCAAGCAAAGGAAAAAAAAAACAAAAAAGAACATAATATACACCATTTATTTATTTGGTCCCATTTTAAACTTAAATAATAAATAACGTGTTTGTATGGACTCGTAGACAGTATCACTACATATTCAAACAGTGGCTTTTAGCTTAAAGTGTTGCTATACCAAAAAAAATATCATTTCATTAACCTTTTGACCGTCGGCGCCAAGCTAAATTACATACTCGTACTGTAGTTCGTGACAATGGCGTGCTGGGTAATTATTGTCATCGTGTATAAATTACAAAAAATTAAATGAAGGTATAAAGGTTAAATGAAAACAGCGAGGCGCCATCTTGCAAAAAAATCGCTGCCAGAATATCGTCGAGATCAAGAAGCTTCACACACTTATGATAACCTACATAACAGATCAAAGAGTCTAGTGTTTTCAGTTTTCAAGACCATGAAGCTGCTCCAGGGATTGCCGTCTCTTTCTGGTTAGGGTTAATAGAAAGACACAACATGCCCTGCTGCGGAAAAAGTTACAGTTTCAAGGGGGAGACCTCTGCTCAGGTCTATTTCACTTTTGACGTGAATACATCTTTATATTTGCTTTAGTAGGAAGCAATTAAAAAAAAAGATGATAACAAAATCGGGTGACACAGTTTGGTGTTTTATCTATACCTATATCATTTACATCCAAAATTGAATTACACCACTCGACAGCTGAAAATTTAAATAATTCGTTACAAATTCAGTTCGTTCATATAGTACATATACACACATACTATATGAACGAATTGAAACTTTGGCTCAAAGAGAGATTATTCGTTACGTCACGTATTCACGTAAACCACACGGCATTTTTATTTAAAAGCTTCATATATATCGCCGAGATGGCGCTTAAAAATAAATGGAGTTTCAACTGGAAGCTATCTTTAAAATTATCTAACAAAACTGAACACAGGAATGTATTTTGTAGTACATTTTGTACATATTACAGGTTTCACACATTGATTTGAATGAACACAACGATGTTTTTCAACACACTTGTGAGGAAAAAAACATTGATATAAATTAATTAATTGATACGAAAATCTTATTACAATATTTCATTTAACATTGTGTGGTGTCAACAAGAGACTTTTATAAATGGCCGGAAAAACCAAATTAATAATTTGATGAAATATAATATTTCATTAATTAACAAATCAAATCATTTATTACAATACTTACTCAATATTTACTTAGTCATAAAAAATACATAAAAAGCTCTTTACCGAGTTAAAAAAAGAAACTATACTACGCACTAGTGTTGTAATCTACATTGAAAAGCACGGGTGCGTAATATGCTACATTATGAACCGGTGCAATAAGAGCCACTTTACCAGCAAGTGTGTTGAAAAATATTTAACATATTTTTTTTGACAATCATAACAATTAAATGGCAGTATGTATACAAGATTTTTTACTGATGTTATAATTTATACATTTTGAGAATTAATGCATTTCTTTATTACCGTTAGACGTAGGAATGATGCCTCAGGGTATAACAAAATGGCCTCAGCTTACAGCATATCTGGCGTAGCGTTGAAAAAAGGAGGAAAAAATCCCGTTTCTTTCCAATTCCGTTGTTTCATTCGAAAGTTGCAAGAAAATTTGAAAGCATATATTTCATATACTAAGGATATCATGCATACATTATTTCCATAATAATACGTTTTAAAAAAAAAAGTAAAACATCAAGCGAAATGTTCCAAAGAATTGTTTCTTTCCAATGGAATAATTTAATAATTTGTAATTTTTCTATGTAACATGCTAAAAAACTAAAAAATGATTTTTTAGGCATTTTCAACGCTAATCTGGCGTGCCCTGGGTAATCAGTCCCACCCCACTATCCGACTTGCAATTTACGAAAATATAACAGGTCAAAGTATAACAGGTCAGTCGTAATTTTAATAACCATATACAGGATGTTATGGACTTTGATACGCACCTGTAGCAATGAACTAAGGGCATTTAAATTTATCGTCAGATTAAAAAAAATCTGTTCCATAGATATTGACCTTATAGGTCTTTTTTGTCTTTGACTTTTATGAAACAGCATTTATTATATTAAAAATGTACTATGTAGCGTTGCCACTCTGCATTATTTACCAAATATTGTATTTATACATAATTTTGCGCTTTTAGCATTCTAAGACTAAACCAAAGTATTACAAACATTTTTTTTATTTAATAGTTAAATAAAACCTAACCATTGCATTTTTTGCATTTGTATAGCCTTTTTGGCCATATAGCCTAGGTAGGCATAAAGTTTGACTGTCAAAAAGGATAACAAAATAGGATCAACGTTTATGTTTTACGTACCAAGAGGTAACTAAGGTGTTTCTAAATAAATAAAAAGAAAACTATACAAAAATTGTCATGTTAATAAGTTTCACAGCCAAACAAAATAATATTGTTTTTCACTAGTATTATTTCGCGGTTTCACTCGCATTTTAAAGAAACTCCTTTATTTACCCGGATAAAAACTATACCTATGTTTTGACTCAAGGAATAATCTTTATGTGTGCCAAATTTCATGCAAATTTGTTCAACCGTTTATGAATGACAAGCGAACAAAAACATCATTTTCATCATTTTCGTTTTCTTCATAACGGCTGTGAAACTATGTAGTAAATTCTGAACTTAAAACACACAAGTTGTTTTATTTATGTTTAACCAGTTTTTTACAGAACTTTGCAGTACAGCGGTTTTTCGGAAAATATCAAAACAGTTTTATTAATTTGTAGCAACTTGACGTAACATTGTCATAAATAGATTGCCTTTCCGTGTATTTTTTGTATTTCTAGTCTATTTTAGCTCAAAAATCTTTAATTGTTCTGTTAGAACGCCAGAAAAACTTTAAGAAAAAGTTCTATCTCCAGACATTGTTGACTGACATAGCTGCCATCTTAGATTCGTTTCAAAGACTAATGTATTGATAGATTTATCGAAGAATTAAGACTAACTTTTGACCGAACGCACACTGCGATATGATTTTTAGCAGCACAATTTTATATCGTATCGTTTCCATACAAATTCGTATATGAACATATCTGCGATAAAATTATTGTTCGTAATATTATCGTACCCGCGTTAACCTGGCCTAAATCTAGCCTCCAGTGTTGCTATTTAGAAATACAATGTTACTGAAATTTTCCGAATAATCACTCAGGCATCTAAAGCGACCTTACTTAAGCTAAGTAAGCGTGTTATACTAATATAAACCTTATTCTTATAAAAATAAAGTTCATATTCTGTGATCAAGTGTTTTAACTTCATACAAATAAGGTTCATATTTTTATGAAACGTTGACTGCACTCAGCTTTTAAACATGTCAGCTACAGTAATGACTCCTATCTAGAAAGCCCCAATAATAAATAAATATGTACCCTAAATAATTTGTTCGTCCTAGATAATTATAATTAACTATTTAAATTATTGCTGCATTTCTAACGCTGTCAGTTTTCTTATAAACTCTGCTCGTTGTGAGGGAGTGAGTTCCTGTGAAAGAGATTTTATTATTAATAATAACATTTTTCCCATCGAATCTTGGACCCGGGGGCCAAACTGTTTGAAATAAAATCGTGCAAATTATTTTTATCCTAAACATTAGAACTTTTCTATTTTGTAAATGTAAATTATGTCAAATAAACATGAGCAACTTGTTGAGTTAAATTAACCGACCGCGTTCGAAACACCATACAGCGCTCCAAAACACAGATCGTTGACGTGGCTCAAAAGGCTGCCCAGCTTAAATGGGACTGGGCTGGACATGTCTACCGCATGCCAAACGACCAATGAGCCCGTAAACCCCAAAGTTGGTGCCTCGAAATGGCGAGACATGTTGCTGTAGACCACGAAAGAGATGGCGGGACGACTTGGATAGCTTCCTTAAGAATTGGCAAGACATAGCTAAAAGTCAAACCCCGCAGTAGGACATTATAGGCTAAATCTAATATATAAAATTCTCGTGTCACAGTTTTCGTTCCCGTACTCCTCCGAAACGGCTTGACCGATTCTGATGAAATTTTTTGTGCATATTGGGTAGGTCTGAGAATAGGCCAACATCTATTTTTCATCCCCTTTTTTCACCCCTTTTTCATCCCCAATAGGCGACAGGACAGGACAACGTCTGTCGGGTCAGCTAGTCTATATATATAAAAATGAATCCCTATTTCCCTTGGTCACGGCATCACGCGTGAGCGGCTAGACCAAAATGGATAATTCTTTTTTTGTAATATTTCTTGAAGTACGAGGATGGTTCTTACGGTGAGAAAAATTAAAAAAAAAACTTTGTAGGGTAGGTATAGAGTAGGTATAGGGTAGGTAAATAGGCAGGTAAGTAGGTAGATAGGGACAGGACAACGTCTGTCGGGTCAGCTAGTATAATAATATTTTTTTTTTCTTTTTTTTTAGGGACATTTGTAATCGCAATGCGTATGTCAGTCCCATCGTACCCTAAATACACATTGGTCATATCTGGGCCATGAACCTAAACAGACTCTTCGCATCATCGCCATTTGGTTGGGACAGGATTTTATGGAATGTGCCTACTTCAAGTCTGTTCAACCTCAAGACCCTAAACAGATCATTTCTCCCAGACTCATATCGAACACAGTCCATCAATAACTGGTGTAAGTCTTCAACAACTCCATACTCCAAGACTACTTTTATATGGACATACATAAACGTTCCAGTACATAATGTAACAGTTAACTCACCACTACGAGGTTATTGACCGCCTGCAGTAGCGCGTCCTGGTGTATGGAGCGCAGATTCCTCTCCAACACGGAGTTGTCGTCGCCGGCCTGAGCCTCCAGCCACTTGCAGACTGCCTCATTGTCGTGCTCCCATTGGTGGGACTGAGGGCAGATAAACGTGTGGTTAGTATTTTAGGAATAGTACAGCTTCATTGCAAATTGGTACGTTTTTCATAGGTATATAAGCAATTTTTTTGTTTACCCGAAACCTAAATAGGGGTTATTGTGCTCTTCACTAACTCAACGATTCGCAGAATGTAAAAAAAAATGTTTAAAATATTTTGCATTTAAAAGAATTACGTACAATTAAAAAAAGAAAAACCTATAACTATTAAACCAAAAATAAACTAATATAATAAGGCATCAAAAAATTCCTCCACATCGCCGTCATCTGGGAATGTGCCCAAGAGACTGACTGCATTGCCCCGTTGGATGGCAATGCTTAACCTCTGCCCAAAGTAAAAACCAGCTCTTGGATCACGAGAAGTGTCAACTAACCTTAAAAGAATTAAATAATTATACGTACAAGTACAAGTTAAGTCAATATTTCCGTATTATCGTAAATCAATAAATTAATAAAGAAATAATATATATTATAAAATTAATCGTTATTTTTTAGTCTCGCTAAAACTCTACAACGGCTAAACCGATTACGCTAATTTTGGTCTTGAAATATTTGTGGAAGTCCAGGGTAGTTCTAAACGGAAAATTTAAAAATCAACTGACAGGACAACGTCTGTCGGGTCAGCTAGTAATTAATTAATAAATAATAAATCGTAGTCAGTCCCCACCTTAAATATGATCTCACATTTTTATTATACGCAGTTTATAACACAGTGCTTAGCGCGATACTGATTTTATATCACTGTGCGGTGTGTATCGGTGTGGTCGTGCGCCGGAATTAATTATCAAGGCGCGTCGAACTGCACGCAACGTTCACCATGGTCGTATTCTCTGGTGTTATTACCAGTGAATTCATTTGCAAAGTATATAACGCGACGGGGGAAGAAGTAATTGATGAGGACAAACCACAGAGATTGAATGAAATCATTGGTAGACGTTGGATGGTTAATATTGCATGGTTTTTGCTCGTACTGAGTCTTTTATCGGCTATTTACGGAGTGATATCGTGGTGTATCATTAAAAAGTTTCGTAATTTTAAAAACTATGTGATTCTCAGTGCAATTATAGCGCGAACGGTAATGCTTTTCTTTTACCTTAATGTCCGCTTATTCGAAGACTTAATAGACCTTAATTTAATGTTAACTCCAATATTGTGTGTTTCACACATTCATACCACTGTTGGTTAATTGTGTTGAGTTATATTTTTTATGTTGACATTGTAAAAGTGTTCCACCTTGAAATTAATTGCAGGTACTTTAAGAGTACCCTGTTTGCTTGGGGAGCACCTCTTACAGCCAACGTACTACTTGTTTATCCTACAGTATATCAATTGTGTATGGCTCCAGAGAAGCTACACCTGAATTGTTGACTAGTATTTTAATATCACTAATATCAATACCCCTAGCGATAAGTTTGTATCTTTATTTAACAGTTTTACATTGTCTAATGTGTGGTAGTGAAGCCGGTGCTAGTTTCCGTCGCTACTACAGAGCTACCTGGATTTTTCTTCTCAGCAATATAGTAGTGTTAACCAGTTTATTAGATTTATTGGGCATAGAAATTCTGTTGATTGATACAATAGGCGATATTATTGGTGAGTTCTTAAACACGATAGCATTGGCTGTGTATTTAATTATTTTAAAAAGTAATCGGAAGATATGGTGTGATTTTTTTTATAATAGATCGTGTCAAAAGTCGCTTGAAATGAAGTGTTAGAGCAAGAGCCCGTGAACCCCAGACCTTCGTTATTTTATAAAAGCTGAAAATTTCATTTGAAAAATTTGTCAAATGTGTTCTTAGAACCAACACGAATAACTGCAACCACTGCTACTTGTATTGATAATGTTTTTTGTAGCTGCGACTATTTAGATAAAGCTATTGTAAATTATCTCCCTTCAGATCACAGCGGTCAAACCATTGCTTTTGAGTCCAACACACCCTTGCAAAAAATACAGATACAGTCAAGACCAATAACATCTAGTAATTTAGATAAATTTAATAAGACTTTAATTAGTAAGTTACCCGTTCAGGAACTTAATATGAATAATGGTAATATTTTGTATAAAGTTTTTTTTTCAGTTGTGCAAACAGAGTTTGATAATATTTTTAAGAAAAAAACGAAAACTATTTGCCCTAAGTTTTTATTTAGTGACTGGGCAACTAAAGGTATCAGGAAAAGTAGAGAAAGGTTTTTTGAGTTGTATGGCCTAAAGCCTTATATTAACACCGAAACATTTAATAAGTATGTTTCGACTTATTCTAAAACTTTTAAAATTGCTTGTAAAGCAGCTAAAGCCTTATACATTAGTAACAAAGTTAAATCAGCTGATGATAAAATTAAGACTGTTTGGAAAATAATTAATAATGAAACAAACAGGAACAAAAAACATAATACTGATTACACTCTGGAGACTTCCCGTGGTCTCTTAAGTACTAATAAAGAAGTTGCTCAGGAATTTGCAACATTCTTTACCGATATTCCTATTAAAACTACTGAAACTTTAGATTCTTCGCCCTCACTTGCTTTAAACTTACTAAGTTCGAATGTTTCAGCTTGTCCCACGGAATTTAAATTTAAACATATAAACCCTGCAATCGTTATTAAAGCTTTTAAACAACTCAAGATCAAGGGTACTGAAGATTTATGGGGGATGTCTACTAATGTTTGTAAATCAATTATTGAGACAGTGGCGCCCTATTTAGCTTTCATTTTTAATTTGTGTGTAGACCAAGGGGTTTTCCCGGATCTAATGAAGTTCAGCAAAGTTATACCACTTTTTAAATCCGGCGACTGCAAAGACTCTAGTAATTACAGACCCGTTTCGGTTTTGCCGGTTTTTAGCAAAGTGTTTGAAAAAGTAATGCTTGATCAAATGCTCAGTCATTTTAACTGTCACAAAATTTTACATGATCAACAGTATGGTTTCACCAAAGGACGTTGCACTACTGACGCCGGTGTCACCTTAATCAAGCATATATTTAAGGCTTGGGAGGATTCTCAAGATGCTATTGGTATCTTTTGCGACCTCTCCAAAGCATTTGATTGCGTGAATCACGAAACACTACTCTTAAAGCTTGAGCATTACGGACTGGGTGAACTAGCGCTTAGCTTAGAAAATTCATATTTGACTGATAGACTGCAACAAGTTCAAGTAAACGGTGTAAATTCATCGGGCTTAAAAGTAAAAATGGGGGTACCGCAGGGCTCAATATTGGGTCCGTTCCTCTTTTTAGTTTATATAAACGATTTACCTTATTTACTGAAAAATCAACCACAAATGGTGTTATTTGCTGATGATACTTCCTTGATATTTAGAGTTAATAGACGGGCACAGCACCATGACGACGTAAATGACGCTATGCTTAAGGTTCATAATTGGTTTACTGTAAATAATTTAGTATTAAATGAGAAGAAAACTAAATGCATAATATTCGCTTTACCGAATGTTAAAAGTAGTGAATGTAACGTTGTATTGAATAAGGATATACTTGAATTCGTCGAAAAGACTGTTTTCCTAGGGATTACGCTTGACTCAAAGCTGCAATGGGGTCCTCACTTAACATCTCTTGCAGGGCGGTTGAGTTCGGCCGCTTACGCTGTCAGAAAAATCCGGCATTTGACAGACGTGGATACCGCTAGACTAGTATATTTTAGTTATTTTCATAGCATCATGTCCTACGGTATCTTGCTTTGGGGGCGGGCTGCAGATATTGATTCTATTTTTATTCTGCAAAAGCGGGCTGTCAGAGCCATATATAATCTCAGCAGTCGCGAGTCTCTAAGAGAATTGTTTAAACAGATTAACATCTTGACGGTACCTTGTCAATACATATATGAAAACATTATGCATGTTCGAAAAAACCTTCATCTTTTTAATAAAGTAAGTGACAGACATAATGTTTATACTAGAAATAGGAACAAATTAGATCAGCCAAGATTCAGATTGTCAAAAGTTCATACTTCTTTTATGGGGTACTGTGTAAAATTTTGTAATAAAATACCTCTTGATATTCTACAACTAAATGAAAGACAATTTAAAACATGTATTAAACGCACACTGTGTAGACAAGCATATTATAAATTAGAAGACTACATCAATGATAAAAATGCTTGGCCAAATGCTGGTCCTGCTCCACAGGCAGTTTAGGGAATTTCCTAATTAGAGGAATGTTGTTTCCTACCCCTTTTTTTAATTGACATGACTAACGAGTATCGTTATTATTATACACAAATATATATTTTAATTATTTTTTCGACATTTATTCATTTTAGAAACATTGGAAACCTTAGTTTTGTATAATTTAGCAGCATTATTTCAATTTTGTAAATGTGAGTACCATGGAGCCATATTTTAAGTAAATTATTATGTGTTTGACTTAAATGAGCATGGCGGTTGAGAGAATTGTCATGCTCACTCAAATGTCTCGCTGGTGGTGGCGCGTGTGTTGGGTCATTCGGCTCCCTCTAAAATGGTTGAGCTGAATGGTGCTGATTCACGCGTCATGTTCGTGAACGGGCGCTGTCAGTAGAGATTGGTCAACTCTTAACTGCCATGGTTTTTATCTTGATTATTTGTATGCTTTGTATTTCTAGATTACCTTCATTGTTTTCACATATAGAAGCAACAAGAATAATGTAAGCAGTATTTTGTAAAAACCTGATTTTAAAAGAGTGTCCGTGGAGTTTCTTGCTCGTTCTTCTCCATAGAGACCTACCTACGTTTTGGAACGAGCAACTAGCTTCAACTTTCTGACTAACTAACCGACTCCTTGACAATTCAAAAGTGCCTGTAAATGGTTTAATTGAAATAAATGCTTTGACTTTGACTTTGACTTTGACATTGGACAATCATGAAGTTTGGGTGATCGTGGCTTTGGCAGGTAAACGGTACCTTCTGTTTTTTTTCTTCATATTTCCTATCTGGCAAGGGGTTGCCACGATGTTAAGTGTCTGGCAATGACTGACGTGAATTTTAAGAATATTCTAAAGGAAATATAAAAAAAAACACATTTTATTATTTGATGAACTTATACTCCATTTACAATAAGATTAGACTTTAAAACAAACCTTTTTTACAGTCCCTTCAACCGATTTTGACTTCTATTACGGAATAGACGTCAAAATCGGTTGAAGGGACTGTAAAAAAGGTTTACAGTTTTTTGTCTCTAATGTCATCCTTAAGCCTCCGTAAGCATAAGGATGACATTAGATTAACAACAACAACACACAATAACAACAATAACAACTATTTACTGCAGCTGACATTTGTCATGCCACCAACGCAATACAAGTCAAAATCAGTTGAACGGACGGTAAAAAAGGTTTGTGTATATGTCTAATGTACTATGCTTTTTCTCATAATTGTTAATGGATTATTATATATTAGTTATACTTTAAACTTCACTGCCCAATTAAATTATGTACAAAGTGATGGCCTGAAACACAGGTTTGAATTAACCTAGATCGGGCAGGTCGCTACCTAATATTGTTTTCCGAACCATCATTACTTGCACCAGTTATATAAATATCTTAGTTTTACTTTATTTTAAGGCATTATACTTGTATGGGAGGTATTCTTTTTGTTGACTAAATGTACACATTTGTAAACGTTATTTTAATAAATAAATTATTATAATTATTAATTATTATTATTTATTAATTTTATTGTAAATGGAGTATAGGTTGGTATTTTACACACCTTTAGTACCGTTTACCTGCCAAAGCCACGATAACCCAAACTTCATGATAGTCCATCGTTCTTACCTGTGTTGGTAGCATGCGCTGACAAACTTTAAGCTTTTATAAAATAACGAAGGTTCAGGTTTACCGGCTCTTAGACTATGAGTTAAGACAACCGGATTCATCTTTGAGGATAATAAACTAGTTTGACCACATAGTGGGAAATACATAACTACATATTTGAACAAAATTCACATCAAATCAATAAATGTAGTTTTTATTTTGTAACTTATCGTAAGCTCTTCTCCTTAAGACCTTTGTTTTCAGCTTTGAGGTCAAACTATGTACTTACTTGTTATCTAGTATTTATTTAATAAAATTGTTTGTATTATAAGTAAAGTATTTTTTAATCCTTATATTAGCTGTAAGGCCAGGCGCCCATTGTGATTTTTTTGTCACCGTAATATTAGACACTGTAATCTACTGTATAGATTGTGATACACTGTGACTGTCACCCAGTCACAGTGTCGCACGGTGGGCTGAAAATCGAGCTTCATAGTCATTTAAAACATTGCCTTCACTAATCATGAATATATATAAGATATCATTTCATAGGTAAATAAAATAATAATAATATTGAAAAAATAAAAATTGAAAATGTTGTATGGCGCTTAACTAATAAATGCAAATATCTTCAAAACCGCTTTGTTTCAAGCAAGAAAAACAGCCCGATTTCCGAAGCTCGATTTTAAGCCCACCGTGTGTCGCCGGCCGTAGGAACTATTTGACCGTAACGTCACGTCACCATAGTGAGCGAACTCCCATACACTTTCATAGCACTCGACTTGGTGACAAAAAATCACCATGGGCGCCTGGCCGCAATGACAGCTTCCGTATAAAATTTCGACGTCACTTCTACATAGCTACGGCCGGACGGACTGGTAATAGAAATTGGTTTTGGAAAAACATTGTCTTAATTAAAATGATATAGATTAAATATTTTTACTACTCTAATTTAATTCTAATAGTTTTCAATTAACGATTTTAATTGTAATGTTATAATTTATTGATAACCAAATTTATAAATTAAAATTTAATGTAACTAAAAAATCTATTAAACATACTACTAAACTATTGTATAAACGCATTAATTTTATAAAACTGTAATAATGCTGCTCATTATTGCATACAATAAGCTGTAACAATTTAGGGAGAAGTCAGTGACTCCTGAAATACAGATATTATTATATCTAGCTCTGGAGTCAGGGCTTCACAAATGATGTAAAAAAAAAGTTAAGCAAATAAAGAATTATTATTATTTTTACCTAAAGAGCGCCGAAATAGTGTACGAACGTTACGGTATCACTTGGCGGCTTTTAACCTTTCGAATGTCTTATGTTACACAGTCCGACATAAGCAGCGGAGGTTTGACCTTCAACACTTTCGCCCGACAGTCGTTGAGTTAAATCTCAGACATTAATTAGACATGTTGTATTTATTGTATTCGATTTTTAACATCAACTCGCCGTTTTTCGAATTAAAGGTCATGGCCGAACCTAGCTCTTAATATACCGAATACCGGAAAGATAAACCGGAAACACCAGCTTCGCAGAGTGTACTACGCCAGCTCGACAAATGGATGTGCGATTAACGCTAGTGCGACAAAACTGTACTGCGACTCACCATAATTCGAATGCACGCTACGAGGTCATTAAACAGACATATGATTATGAATACAAATGTTAATTCTTCATGTCGATATCGCACTAGAGTGATGTCGAGCTTCAGTGTGTCGCACTAGCGTGCATTCGAACTATGGTGAGTCGCAGTATAGTTTTGTACGCACTAGCGTTAATCGCACATCCATTTGTCGAGCTGGCGTAGTACACTCAGCTTCGCACTATTTATTTGGCTTGAAGAATTAATTTCATATTATTACATAATATAAGTATAACCCGCCTATAATTGAGGAACTCGTGTCTATGTAAAAGCCGGATCAACCGGTCATGGTTTAAACTATGCTTGCCGCGGTCGGTCTGTGGATGGGTGACCATCCATATCATACCCCTCCGTGTAGTGTAGTCACAAGTCAGAAAATCTGACAATCAGTCATACCAAGGGAGGATGATGTCTGCCACCGACAACATAGTCAAAGTGGTCAAGTACTGGGCAGCAAAAGAAGAAGTAGTGACAGTGGTACAGGTGATTGATCACCACAAGTACACTCAGACAACTTTTGAAAACAAGCTTTGTTATTAGTGATTAACAAATAAAATGCAAACAAAGAAATTAAAACAAATCTTCTACACCGGACATTGCATCTTCATCATTTTCACACTCGTCTTTTGTGTCGTTTGTGTAAAATAAAATATTAAAAATTAAACACGTCACACCTCTACCAGTATAAGAGTGAAGTGCAGAAGGTGCGCGGCAGAGTTACATCGCGCGAGGGACGCGCCGCGCCTCAGGCCGGTTGCCAAAAAGTAGTATAAACCGGTTTAAGCCAAAAGCAAGGGACGTGTCGCGCTCCAGGCCGACGTCTGGCTGTACGTACCTGTGTCTCCCCGCGGTCCTCAGTGAACCAGCGCCGCAGCGTGGCGGCGGCGGGCCCCTGCTCCATGCGGTCTGCGGGCCGCACAATATAAGAAGCAGTAGTGACTACGTACCTGTGTCTCCCCGCGGTCCTCAGTGAACCAGCGCCGCAGCGTGGCGGCGGCGGGCCCCTGCTCCATGCGGTCTGCGGGCCGCACAATATAAGAAGCAGTAGTGACTACGTACCTGTGTCTCCCCGCGGTCCTCAGTGAACCAGCGCCGCAGCGTGGCGGCGGCGGGCCCCTGCTCCATGCGGTCTGCGGGCCGCACAATATAAGAAGCAGTAGTGACTACGTACCTGTGTCTCCCCGCGGTCCTCAGTGAACCAGCGCCGCAGCGTGGCGGCGGCGGGCCCCTGCTCCATGCGGTCTGCGGGCCGCACAATATAAGAAGCAGTAGTGACTACGTACCTGTGTCTCCCCGCGGTCCTCAGTGAACCAGCGCCGCAGCGTGGCGGCGGCGGGCCCCTGCTCCATGCGGTCTGCGGGCCGCACAATATAAGAAGCAGTAGTGACTACGTACCTGTGTCTCCCCGCGGTCCTCAGTGAACCAGCGCCGCAGCGTGGCGGCGGCGGGCCCCTGCTCCATGCGGTCTGCGGGCCGCACAATATAAGAAGCAGTAGTGACTACGTACCTGTGTCTCCCCGCGGTCCTCAGTGAACCAGCGCCGCAGCGTGGCGGCGGCGGGCCCCTGCTCCATGCGGTCTGCGGGCCGCACAATATAAGAAGCAGTAGTGACTACGTACCTGTGTCTCCCCGCGGTCCTCAGTGAACCAGCGCCGCAGCGTGGCGGCGGCGGGCCCCTGCTCCATGCGGTCTGCGGGCCGCACAATATAAGAAGCAGTAGTGACTACGTACCTGTGTCTCCCCGCGGTCCTCAGTGAACCAGCGCCGCAGCGTGGCGGCGGCGGGCCCCTGCTCCATGCGGTCTGCGGGCCGCACAATATAAGAAGCAGTAGTGACTACGTACCTGTGTCTCCCCGCGGTCCTCAGTGAACCAGCGCCGCAGCGTGGCGGCGGCGGGCCCCTGCTCCATGCGGTCTGCGGGCCGCACAATATAAGAAGCAGTAGTGACTACGTACCTGTGTCTCCCCGCGGTCCTCAGTGAACCAGCGCCGCAGCGTGGCGGCGGCGGGCCCCTGCTCCATGCGGTCTGCGGGCCGCACAATATAAGAAGCAGTAGTGACTACGTACCTGTGTCTCCCCGCGGTCCTCAGTGAACCAGCGCCGCAGCGTGGCGGCGGCGGGCCCCTGCTCCATGCGGTCTGCGGGCCGCACAATATAAGAAGCAGTAGTGACTACGTACCTGTGTCTCCCCGCGGTCCTCAGTGAACCAGCGCCGCAGCGTGGCGGCGGCGGGCCCCTGCTCCATGCGGTCTGCGGGCCGCACAATATAAGAAGCAGTAGTGACTACGTACCTGTGTCTCCCCGCGGTCCTCAGTGAACCAGCGCCGCAGCGTGGCGGCGGCGGGCCCCTGCTCCATGCGGTCTGCGGGCCGCACAATATAAGAAGCAGTAGTGACTACGTACCTGTGTCTCCCCGCGGTCCTCAGTGAACCAGCGCCGCAGCGTGGCGGCGGCGGGCCCCTGCTCCATGCGGTCTGCGGGCCGCACGGCGACCTGTACCCGTCTCTCCTGCTCGTTCTGTCGCAGCAGACGCTTCAGACGCCAGTAGAACTGTCGCCGGGAGTCGCGCCATGGGACTATGTCCTGTGATAAAAAAATATTTTCATAAAATTTCAGCCTGCCAACCTGCGAGATGTCATGCCGAAAAAAAGGGAGTATGTGTTAGACAGCTTATAAAAAGTATGTTAATTGTTGGTGGTGTCATCTACCCTATTTCGAGGGTGGGTATACAACGTGTAACGGAATTAACGCAAGAGCTGAAAGTAGTTTGCTCAGAAACGATTTTCGTCATTATTTATTATATGTTAATTTTTCACGAAAAAATATTTCAAACTGAGTAAAATTTTAAGCCTTTTCTCAAAAGAGTAGCCTATTCAAATGAAATGTCGATTAATTTTAAACCTGTGAAATTCGATTTTAAGTTGCTTTGAAATTAATAAATAGTTTGTCAATTGAGTTGGCAAATGACTACAAGTGACATCATAAATTTAGATTGTCATACAAAATATACGCGGGAATCGCTTTTTGACAGCTTATCAAAAGTATCTCAATTAAATGGTGGTGTCATCTACCTTGTAAATGAAAATATTGTAAACACCCTTTTTTTAAAAAGAGTATATATGGAGTTTCTTGCCCATTCTTCTCCATACGAAACTACCATTTGGAATGGGCAACTAGATTCAAATTTTACAATAACAGGCAGAATACGTTTATTGTGCGTGCAAGCAAAAGCTTTAATAAATTGTGTAAACTGCAGGATTTCGATCTTTGCTCGACAAGTGTGTCTACGGCCAGAAGGTGCCTAAGCCTTACCTTTTTTACATAAGGTAATTATTGTTAAATGTTAGTAGTATAATATATATTTAGTAATATATGGTATAATAATAAGTATAGTAGAGTAGTAGTGTGTAGTAGTATAGTAAGTGTAGTATGTTTAAGTTTAAGCTTTGATGTTATCCTGTTTGTTTTTTTTTTGTGTGGGCAGTACTGTGTTGTTCACACCATCTTTGCCAGTCTGTTTTTTATAAGTGAAGACTTGTAGTTGGCTGTATGTTACACCTACCTTTTTATTCTGTTTTGTTTAGCTGTAAGTCTTTCATACTTCATAAATAAATAAATAAATAAAAAGTGCCTTTTAATGGTCTAATTGAAATAAATGATTTGAATTTCTCTAAAAAATATATATATAAACATTCGAATTGATAACCTCCTCCTTTTTGAAGTCGGTTAAAAAAAGACTATTTCGGTCTTGAAAACTTTCAATTAATTTGAAAATTAGATTTTATAGGTGCTTTGGAATTTATAGTAAGTCAATTGACTTTGATTTTTCTATACAAAGTCTATGGAAAAATCGCATTTTAAAAGTACCTATGTCCGTATTTGGTACAAGGCCTGAGAAATTCTTGATAATAAATAGTATTCGGAATAGGCAGTGCAATTTGGTGGATTTGGTGACGTTATCTAAATATTGACATACCTTTACAATATTACAAAGAATTACTTGTACAAATTCGCAAAAATATTTTTACTCGTATTATAAAGAATTTCAAAGAAAAGAAAACCAATGAAGTAAATATTTAAGTTTGTCAGAAGACAAAAAAAAATATTATAACAATTCATAAAATCCTACTTCCCTTAAGGCTTATTCAATGAATACAACGTTAAACGTTGTATTATGGTTACGGTAATTCACCCTAAATTGCACTTACAATAAATTACAATAATAATAAATACTTACAAATATGCATCCTTTTTCTAGCATCCTTTCGGCTGTGTCGTGTAGTTCCGCAAATTGGACCGCGATCTAGAATAAACCGAAACGTTTCAGTTATAGAAGCGAAAATCAAATGAACACAATCGAACGAGAGCCTCTTGTGAAAAATTAAATTTTCTTACCTGGTGGTAGATTGGGCTGAGTTCCTTTTCGCGTACCTTAGCCGTCTTTTCGGCGGCTAATAGTTCGGTTTCTAGTTCCCGGACTCGGGATTCAGCTGAAATTAACGATATCTGTTAAAATATGTCAATGTGGCGACATCTGTCGCACGATATGCGAACTACAATTCACGTTTTCGCCAATCGCGATTTCGAAGTTCTTTACGACTATTAAGGCTACTTTTATTGTAGTGTGGCGGAACATATTTAGACCACCACCTATAACATCCAGAAAACCGCTACCGCTTATGATTCTGTACCACGCACACAAATCAGGTGATGTGTTGTTTGTCATCGAGTCCTTACACGTGGAGCAGGCACGGTACGGGCGCGTGAAGTTAGTATGGAGGCGCTAGCGTGATCGAGACTCCACCTGCGAGCGCGCCGGCCCACGGACATCGGTCGTCTTCTGACTAGCTGGCTTAACCGTCGCGACGCGCTAATAATATTGTTGAATTGTACCAAGTTGCTAGTGCCATTTTTGTATCTATTGCTTTACTCATAATAATATAATCATTTCATCTTTCTTCTAAAATAATAATCTTCATTTTCTACGTCTTCCACCTTCATTCTTCCCGCTACGCTTCGCTCGCTAATATAGCTCTTAACAGACTTACTATACGGGTTAAATTCCCATGTAGCGTTAGTATAGTTAGCTGGCATAGCTATACGACAGTAGAAAAAGAGTTAGGGTTCCGTGAAACCTCACACCTCCAATTAAAACCCCGAGGACGAAGTCGCGAGTATCAACTAACTAGTCCATACTATACATACTTTAATCCATACCTAATATTATAAATGTCAAAGTTACTCTGTCTGTTACGCTTTCACGATAAAACGGCTAAACTGATTTTAATGAGTTTTGGTATAAAAATTAGTTTGAACCCTGGGGCCTTCCCCAGGGTTCATATAAGTTCTCAATTTTATTCATCATCTCATTTTTCATTTTTAAAAAGTAGCCTATGTCCTTACATAGGCTACTTTTTAATCAGCGACTTCGTCTGCATCCGCGATAACCAACATTCACGCGGACGAAGTCGCGGGCAAAAGCTAGTAATATTATAAATGTGAAAGTAACTCTGTCTGTTACGCTATCACGATGAAACGGCTGAACCGATTTTGATGAAACTTGGTATGAAAACAGCTTAACCCCTGGGGTAGGACACAGGGTACTTTTTAATCCGCGACTTCATCTGTATCCATAATAACCGACATTCATGCAGACAAAGTCGCGGGCAAAATCTAGTATACCTTTATAAATATCTTTTCAACACACTTGCTCATAAAATGGCTCTAATTTCACCGCAATTAGGCACATAATGACACCTGTAATCAAACTGTGACTTTTTCATTGCTATTATTCACAAGTGAGTTATAAGGTTTTTTTTTTATTTTATTTGTTGAGTTGCTTTGTTCTTAAAAAAGTTTCGATACAAAAAAGATCGAATAGTACAAATAAATTAATGTACCTATTGCTTGCTCATTTCATGCAACTTCGTATTTAAATAGATAATTTCAACTTGTACGTTTTTAATAAATAAAACATTCACTCAAATATAACTTTTGTTTTCTCTGTAATAAAGAAAACTTTGAATTCCCCATTTTGTACGTGGCTAGAACGATATCCGCGAAAAGAAAAAAAAACATTATTTGATGCGCGCGCATAGGAAAACTGATTAATTTTTCCCGCCATTGCGAAAAATTTTTCACAACTCGTTTTCACAGTTGAAAATATTTTTTTAGTATTATTTTCTTCACAAGTGTGTTGAAAAACGTCGTATGATACACGTGTGTATTGATGATTACCGTCCTCGGCTCTCTTAAGACCCTCACCTAACGGCTCGGGTCTCAATGGCGCCTCAGCGGTAATCACCAACATTACACACTTGTACCATAATGTACTATTATCCACTCCGACAGTACTTTCTCGTGGGATAATATTAAATTTTCAAGTGGACAAAAGCAAGTAATTTAGTTGTTACATACCCGCCTTGCCTGCATCGGTTCTAATGAGGCTTTCATCAATGGACCCTCTGCGGTCTAAGCCCTTTGAGATCTCCTTGATTTGATCCTTTAACTCTGTAACAATACAAAATTAATTACTCACAGTTGGCACAGTGGCTGAGCGAATGGGGGATGTGCTGCGTGTCGTAGGTTGGATTCTCGCACGGAACAAATATTTGTATGGCCTACAGATAGTTGTTCCGGGTCTGGCTGTTTGTGTATGTGAGTTTATATGTTTGTAAGCGCACCCACAACACAGGGGTAATTCCTAGTCTGAGGCAACGTAATTAAAAAAAAAAGAACAAAGAAAAGAACACTGCCCGACTTAGGAATCAAACCCAAAGCCCCAGGCTCAGCAGTCGCGCTTGCGACCACAAAATCAACGAGGCACTTAAAATCCTACATTGCATCAATAACAGATGTTTTTGCTTTGATATCCTTTCCATCATTGGCTTATGTTTTTGCTTCGGCCGTCATTCGTAGATCTTTGGCAGTCGTTATGGGTAGTCAGAATACAGAAAGTCTGACAACCAGCCTTACCAAGGGCACATAGTACGCGCGGCTGCGGCGCGCCCGAGCAGAGACCATTCAGAACAAACCGCCATGTTTCGCACGCATCATCATGACATTGACATGACAATGTCAATGTCAATGTCATGTTTTTGTCAATGTCATGTTGGCATTGTCATTACGTCTAAAGGCAAATGACTTTCAAGCAGACTTCAGTCTCGACTGTCACGTGTTGTCAAAATGAATAAATTTTAATGAAGTAATTGTCATTTGACGATGACATGACGAACTGGAAAATTTTGTTATAAAAAATTGCAAAGAGTTCCAACCAGTGTCAATCTATACTAATATTATAAAGCTGAAGAGTTTGTTTGTTTGTTTGGTTGAACGCGCTAATCTCAGGATCTACTGGTTCGAATTGAAAAAATGATAGTCCATTTATCGAGGTAGGCTATAGGCCCATGCGAAGCCGGGTCGGGTTGCTAGTATTTCATATTGTCACAAATAAAACCTACAGAGTCAATACAGTAGCAGCCATATTAAGTCTGGCAAGTGTTGTAATTATTTTTGAAGATGGCGGGAGCGGTCGGAACCTTTATATTTTGTGCAAAGGGGTATCGTGTTACCCAGTAACTGGGTTGTGGAGGTTCGATGGGCAGTCGCTCCATGTAAAACACTGGTATTCAGCTGCATCCGGTTAGACTGGAAGCCGACTCCAATATAGTTGGGAAAAGGCAGGCAGATGATGATCTTTTCCACCATTGTTTCATAGCAAAATCAGCTGTTTAACACGTACCTGCGATCCTAGCTCCAACTCTTTGTAGTTCAGGATCCAGACGATGCATGGTCTTCAGAATATCTCGCTGCTTGAACTTGACTTCGACTATAGCTTCGGCTTCTAGAACTCCACCCCTGAGAATAAATAAAACTTCATATGTTATATGGAACTGGGCTGGACATGTGTGCTGCATACCGAACGACCTATGGGCATGTAAATCCCAAAATTGGTGCCCTGAATATTAATATTGGTGTCGATTCCCTTGTTAACAAACTAAATTAAAATTAGGCATTTGGTATCTCTTACTACCAGGCAGCTGAAGAAAAGGACGGCGACAGACAAGGACTAAGTTAGAGATGTCAAATTAGTTTTTCCCAGTGTTTTTAATCAATACGTTCTGAAATGACAACTATAATTGTATGAACATTTTAGATCAGCTTAAATTGACAGCTCTTATTAATATCTGTCTCTTTCTTGTTTTATTGGAGAGAAAGAGATATAAATAGCTTAAAATTAATTTAGTTCCTGCACAACAGAATTGGCACCATTCTATGAAAAATTCAAACGTTTACCTATTTTGATTCAAAAGATATTATTCAATAACGCATGCATGTAAACTTTTGAATCTTTTTATGGTTATTATAAGCATCAAGAAGGACCGGAAACAGTTTTCAGCGAGCTTATTCGTTTTCTCGTTTAGACGCCGCGATATTTTTACGGGTTTACAAAAAAGCGTGATTACTCGAAAATTATAAATATTTTCTTAAATCTAATACTGTCACAAATACGCACAAATTAAGAGCTACTGTTATTCTACAGGCGCACATGCAATGGCTTTAGATATACTCGATTCTGCAAAACGTTACTCCAGCAGGAAATGCAATATCTTGAAAACCTGAAGACGCACTAATTATATTAGCCATGCACAATATTTCTCTCTCCGATCATTCGTTTAGAATTTTTCTGCTGGAAGAACGTCACCTCGGCAGGAATCCTTTTTTCGAAAGGACACAGCGCACAATTTTTTTATTTGGCGCGCATCAGTATACGCTCTAGTTATACGTTCCACTCATATCACTCTAGGAGACACTTTCTTGCTGGGGTAACGTACAGTCAAAGCAAAAACATGTAAACAGCATTCTCATTCTAACCTGATTTTTTCCTAAACCTATTGATTGAAATGTTGGTTACGAATAGGGTATTTTTGAGCTCAAACTACTATAAAATAAGTTGAAATAGTTATTTCACGAGAAACGCGCGATTTGCTTTAGAATTTTGCAATCTGTATACATATTTATGCTCGTGACTGTACACGCGGTAGACCACAAAAGAGATAGCGGGACGACTTGGATGCCTTTCTTAAGAATTGGCAAGACATAGCGAAACGTCGAGACCGATGGAAGGATTGGAGGGAGGCCTTTGTCCTGCTGTGGGACAGTACAGGCAGGCAGGCAGTGCAGGGTGTGGGTAAGAACATCCAGGAGCCGTATTTTGAAGTATTATGGTAAAATCGTTTTAACGTGACAATGGCGGTCATAGACCCCACCTACAATTTTCTAGCATTTAAAAAACGGAAACAAAATGGTTAACGTCTTAAAATTGATAAATATCGTATTTGTCAACATCCATACTAATATTATAAATGCGAAAGTGGGTGTTTATTTGTTGCTTTTGCTGTAAAATATATAACCAATTATGATGTTTGCTACAGACTAAGTTTGAACTCCAAGAAAGGATACAGGAAACGTTTTTATGTGCGACTTCGTCTGCATACGCAGTCACCGACATTCACGCAGACGAAGTCGTGGGCAAAAGCAAGTCTACACTAATGTTTTTTTTTTTGTTAGTTTGCATGTTTGTAAGTTCCTATTCCCTACATAGGAACTTAATCGTACGTAATCTCCGAAACTACTCATCCGATTTCAAACATTCTTTCACCAATAGTAAGCTACGTTATCCCTGAGTGCTACAGGCTATATTCCAATATCAAAAATTAAATTAGGGATCCTTGAGAAATTTCACGCGGACGAAGTCGTGGGCAAAAGCTAGTATAAATGAAAAAGGATAAATCGTTGTAATTCAGTTTCCTACGAAGATACATTACAGAAAGGGCAATTACCGCAATTACTATGCTAAAACGGCACAACTATAGTAAGTCCTCACCTAGCTTCAGGGTCGGCATACATCTCCATGCGTAAGGAGTTGACGGAGGGGTCCACCACGGCCCAGGCTCCCCCCCGCAGCTCCCCCCCGGGGGGGATGTACACGATGACAGGCGCGGTGGCCCCGCGGAGGGCGCGAACTATCTCGGCACCGAATTTCAGGATCTGTTCGTACATGTCTGTGAGGAGAAAATGCTGGTGTTATTGAAAGGTGGTCATCATCATCATATCAACCTTTAGATGCCCACTGCTGGGCATAGGTCTCCCCAAAGGAGGGGTTCAACCGTAATTGTCATGCGTGACCGATGCATGTTGGCGATCGCAGTAGGTGTTATGGTACTCAGAAGGACGCTGCTGCCCATCCTTTGGTCAATATCCCTCTGTCGCCTTCTACGACACCCACGGGTAGAAATGGGGTGGTGCTACTTGCGACCGGCACCACACGGATAAAAGGTGTTATGCTGGTCGAAACCATTCCTTCATACTTTTATGGGCTTAGAACCGTCAGAAACATTTTCTGAATAATGTCAACGATTTTTTAATCGCGTCTATATTCCATTTATAATAGCATTAGAAAAAAGAGACTCATAGAAGCAGGAATGCAATTTTTTTTATTTCAAAGGTAACTTAAATCAATTTCTATTAAACATATTTTAACATAATTTTGATAAATAGATCTAAGATAGTACTAAATATAGTAGTATAATATAAAAAGAATAAAAGTCTTTTAAAGATTAGGTAACATTTTAAATTTGGTAGAATTACAGTGAAACGAATAACGTTCCGGGTATTGTTCATCCCTGCTTCTGTTAGGTTTTTAGCATTGACACTGTAATTTTAAATTGGAATTAAATATACAACTAAATGAAAGCCACACACAGAAGATAGATTAATAAAATGGTTACATATAAGCGCGACAGCTACTGTAAAACAGATTATAATAAATTCGGTGTCTATCGTAACTTTAGCATGTTTATTGTACTTTTGTTACAGTGTGTATTAAAAATAACCTTTTTTAACTTCTGTCTAATGCTATTGTAAATGGAGTATAGAGGTATTTCATATCAGATACATTGAGTGGACCACCTTTGTAAGACAACTAAAATGCCAAGGTTAGACGGCTAACATCATTAGTCTCCTTCAGGCTTTGCTGTAGGAGTAAAATGGGAAATGATTAGTGTTACCTTTTTGTCCACCGCTGAAACCTCTCCAGTTAGCGAAGATCATGATGGGTAGACCTTCGCGTGAGAAGTCGTTGATGGCTTGTGCTGTCTTGTAAGCAGAGTCGGGGAACCAAACCTATTAGAATTATAAAATAGGGTAGATATTACAAAATTGTTAGTATTAGGGTTCCGTAGCCAAACGGAAAAAAACGGAACCCTTAAGGATTCGTCATGTCTGTGTGTCCGTCCGTATGTCACAGCCACGTTTCTCCGAAACTATAAGAACTATACTGTTGAAATTTGGTAAGTAGATGTATTCTGTGGATCGCATTTAGATTTTCAAACAAAAATAGAAAAAAAAAAAACAATAAATTTTGGGGGTTCCCCATACTTAGAACTGACACTCAAATTTTTTTTCATCGAGCCCATACGTGTGGTGTATCTATGGATAGGTCTTCAAAAATGATATTGAGGTTTCCAATATCATTTTTTTCTAAACTGAATAGTATGCGCGAGAGACACTTCCAAAGTGGTAAAATGTGTCCCCCCCCCCCCCCCCGTGTAACTTCTAAAATAAAAGAATAATAAAACTAAAAATCTATATAATGTACATTACCATGTAAACTTCCACCAAAAATTGGTTTCAACGAGATCTAGTAAGTAGTTTTTTTTTAATACGTCATTAATCGTAAACCGCAATTTACCTTTCATTCAATTAACTCAAAAATAAAAAAACTATAACTATATTATGTTACTTGCTGCTACGGAACCTTTCATGGGCGAGTCCGACTCGCACTTGGCCGCTTTTTTATTTTTTACGTGTGCGGACCCACCATACCAGTGGGGGGTTGTAGGTCTAAAATTATACCACTGAGAAAATCGTTTGGGTTAGGTTAGGTTAGAAACTATGACCATTAAAACGCGATGGCGAATGAGCAAAGTGAGCGGTGCCGCGGTAGTGGCCGCCGAGCGCCAGATCCCCTCTATTGTTGGTAAATCATTTGGGTTAAGGTTACGTGAGTGGTATAGTTTTAGACCCACTATACCACCAGGGATATGGCCAGAGGTATGGTGGATCCGGCAGTGGTTTTTTACCGAGTTACGTCCGAACACTTACTGAATATAAAAGGAAGTTTGCAGTAGCGCCAGCGACAGAAGAATTGAAAAGAAATCGTTAGTCTTGGTATGGGCATGTGAAGAGAAGGGTTGAAACGCATGTCACCAAAAGAGATATGAATATAAATGTGGATGGAAAGGAAGAGGAAGGCCGAAGACAAGATGGATGGATTGTGTGAAGAATGATATAAAAAGAAAGGAGTCAGTGATATACTGACGGTCGACAGAACGGGATGGAAGATGAGAACGTGTTGCAAGTATCATGGGATAAGGGCTGGAAGATGATGAAGACTTCTGAACACTTACATATGTCATAGACGAGTCTGCGTCAAGAAGGGACAGTAATAGGTTGCATAATACCCTTAACCTTTTGATCGCCACGTCAAAGGCAAAAACATGCCCTCGGCGACAAGCTACGAATTACGTTTAGAAGTCTGTCACGCAGTCGTAACCGTGGCTAATGAATTATTTTATTCGTCCAAATAAATATATGGATCTTGCCCTGATTCTTTCAGACGAATACTCACGGTGAAGGAACATCTTTAAATTTCAGTTGTCACTGACCTGTCCAGCCTGCTGCAAGGTCTTGGCTTCGGAGTCCAAGTTCGCGGGGTCGGCTGGTAGAGTCAGCTCCACTGTTCTCGTTTCGACTGCTACCACTCCCACTGGTATACCACCGAGGCGAGCACGACCTGGAAACATGACGCATGAATGAATGATCTATTTATTGGTTAGTATATCGGTTCCTAGCTTCTGCACGGAAGAACAAGAAGCTTATCTGGAGTAAAATGTAAATAGAGATTTCTCACTCAGTTTTCGTCTTTAAGAGCGCCCATCCCCATCAAAGAAACTTCAACGCGAGCGTGATTGAATTTTTTTTTGTTTCAACCAACGCAAAGCTCGAGAACACGATAACATCACAGGAAAATTGGCGCGCGGAAATTTCGAAAAACTTGTTCCAGGACATACGTGTTTTTGAAAAAGCTTTACAAGTTTTTGTTAAAAATGTTTGTAATTTAGAATCTCCATTACATGTGTAAGGTTTCTATGAACCTGTTTTTTTACTTTTTCAATGTATGAGTGCATTATGACCGGCCAAAGTTCAGATAAAAGTGCAAACGAGCTGATTTTCGGACGTGTTTACTGAATTTGTTTCTCACTGTGTGTTAAAAATATTTGGAAAATAATTTGTTATAACGACGTAATCGCGTACGAGCGTTTGTATGGGAAATATGACGGGTTGGGCGCTCTTAAGCATTTCCGCTAGGGCCCTGGCCGTCCCACCGGTGTGACACCAACGAAATCTCGTAACAGGGCTTTAGTTGATATTTATGAAATATTGGAAAATTCATTCCCATATTTGTGTAGTCAACGTGTTGTACTTCGCAGCACGACGCATTCATTGTAACTTTAGATGATATTAAAATCCTTTTAATTTGTACTATTTTATACCAATTATTAGAAATTGTACCTGAACTTTTAATTAATGTAAGTCTGAAATCGCCAATCTGCTAAGAGCAAGCGTGATCAATGCTCGTACCTTATCTGTATGAGAAGAGGCCTATGTCCTGCAGTGTATCTCTCTCCGTGTACACAACAAGTCCTTACCAGTGATAACAGTCTGTGCCCAAGGCCGCATGATCTCGTCCCAGCTGCCCACGTCGAAGAAGCCGGCCCGCGCCGCGTCCCCCGCCAGCATTAGGCGCGGGTCGTGCGCGGCGCGGGGCGGGGTCCACTCCACAGGCCGGTCGATAGGGTCCGACACGCGCATGATGGGGACCAAGCTTAGCTTGTCCTGGGGACAAGGTAACGATTTGGTGTTGGTTAAAAATGTCGCTTCGTATGACGCTGATAAAAAATGGCACAAATTTTGATCCCGACCAAAAAATATCTATGACCTTCTTCTTTCTTCGAACAGACTTCGGGACACGCCAGTCATACTATTTTCAAAACCACAATATCGCAATTGGGTTGTTGACACCATTAACCAATAATTCCAAAATACAACTTATATTAAAGTACACTTTATTTTAGCTCCGAAAACCAGATTAATTTTCAATTAACTGTAAAATTCGATTTTAAGTTGCTTTGAAATGAATTAATAGTTAGTCAATTGAGTTGGTAAATTAGTGACGTCACAGGCCGCTATTGTCATACAAAATCTATGGAGGAATCGCGTTTTGACAGCTCATAAAAAGTATGTCAATTGATTGGTGGTGTCAAGTACCCAATTTCAGAAAGCCAGAATCAACAGTGGCGAGTGTGGCGACCACCAGAAAAGTGCCGAGGCAATAAAGCAATGACGCTCGGAGAAACGATTCAACGGTCCTGGATCTCGCAACGAAAATAAACGGCGGAGAACGTTCCTACATAATGTAGTTGTACATGTTTTCGTTGTGAGATCCAGGACCGTTGAATCGTCAGAAAACGCAATAAAAAGAGGCGAAATGACCTCTCCAGAGTCTTTTCTTGCGCCGCCTCGAACCAGCCCTCGCGGTACGCGCCTAAGTCATCTCGCCAAGGTCATATATTCATCATCGTCATATCAGCCTATTGCCGTCCACTGCTGAAGGTCAAATATTATGGGTGGAAAAATTGATTATTTTTATAAAGAAAAGACTCTGGGGAGGTCTTTTCGCTGTTAAATATTAAACCTTCACATACCTTAGACACAAATACAGCCATCTTATCGCAGTTCTCACAGCCTCTAGGTCTGTAGGAGCGACTGCATGCGACACTCCATTGTGATACATCACTTGCTGCCCACCCAGTTTTTTTTATCAATGATAGGCATACGTTGGACCACTATCTCACCTGATGGGAAGCGATGATGCGGTCTAAGATGGTTGGTTGTTACTCGCGTTCACAGCGCGGCTGAGCACTTCGATAGCAGTCAATGCCATCGGGCTGTGATAAAAACAACCCCATAATGACCCCAAACCAAAATTACCCGTTTATGCCCCCTACATAACATAACCGTTTTGACACCCCGTAATAATTGACCTTGGCGAGATGACCTAGACACGTACTGCGAGGACTGAACCGAGGCGGCGCAAGAAAAGAATACCTGTTTAGAGGTTTGAGAAACCGAGTGGAAAGTTCCTCATCCTCCATAGAAAAGGGGGGATCCTCCGACCAGACGTGTGTAGGTCTGGTAGGCTAATGCCCGACGGTACATGCTAAAATGTCACAGAGAACTCTGCTTGCGCGATCTAAGAAACGTCGGTTGTAGTTACTATAATGTGCGATAGATATCGCTACACCTGGAAAGACTCGGAGGACATCTTTGCCCAGCAGTGGGGCATAATAGGCTAGTTAAATATTAGACCTTCACATACCTTAAGCACAAAAGACTAGCCTCTAGATCTGTCGGAGCCACTGCGTGCGACACTCCGTTGTGATGCATCACTTGTTGCCCTCCCAGTTGGTTGTTACTCGCGTACACAGCGCGGCCAAGCACTTCGATAAGAGTCAATGTCATCGGGCTGTGATACAACCAACCCCATAATGACCCCAAACCAAAATTACCCGTTATGGCCCCTACATAACGAAACCTATTTTACACTCCATTTTTTTTTTCCTAATAGTCTTGCGTTTGACTGCAACTCACCTGATCTTAAGTAATGATGCGGCCTAAGGTGAAGCATGGATGCCTAGGATCAACCGGTTCACTCGAAAATACCCAGATTATACTTATCAGGGAATAGAGAGGCGGGCAGTGAATTCCACAGTCGATAGTTTGCAAAACAAATGTGGAATCAAAGCGCTTGGTTCGAGACCATGGAACAGACGCGTACTGCGAAGGCTGGTTCGAGGCGGCGCAAGAAAAGGATACCTGGAAATATTGGGGGGATAGTGGGGAAACAGGGTAGTTAGTTATTAGACCTTCACATACCTTAGGCACGAAGGACAGCCATCTTATCGCAGTTCTCACAGCCTCTAGATCTGTCGGAGCCACTGCGTGCGACACTCCGTTGTGATGCATCACTTGCTGCCCTCCCAGTTGGTTGTTACTCGCGTACACAGCGCGGCCGAGCACTTTGTTGAGGGCCGCGTAGCCTGTGAGGATGATGTAGGAGGACTCTACTTGAATCACTCTGTGGCCTAATCTGTGGAGGGAAGGTAAGTGTTGTTTTATAATTGTACTCAGAATTTTGGCAAAACGAACAATGGCGGTTGAGCTAACACAGCTGGGTAATAGTTTACTGAAGGACATAACAGATTGTAATAACATGAATAATATGTGGGGACCTTTCACACACGGCCATCTGACCCCAAACTAGGGAGACCCTGTACTATGGGTGTCAGACAGCTGATATACATACACAAATACATACATATATAAATAAACAACAACAACCAGACACAATGCAAACACAAATACTCATCACACAAATGTTTCATCATCATCATCATTTCAGCCGAAAGACGTCCATTGCTGGACGTAGGCCTCTCCACATTGACCATGGATGGGATATGAAAACTCAAGACTCTCGTACCATAGTGTTTGTTATCAAACTTCTTCGAAACGTCTTGACCGATTTTTTTTATTGTTTTTGTGTATATTTGGTAGATTTAAAAAAAGGTGGGGGTTTTTTTTTATATGGGAAACCAACGTTTGCCCGTTCAGCTAGTCTATCTTATATTTAAAAATTTAACGCCTCCAATACTCTAGAGGTATTTAGCATTAATTTACTAAGACAGAACTGTTTATAAGTTCTTATGAGAAAAAAAGTTCTTCAAACTCAATCGCCATGCTTGGCCGATGCATGTTGGCGATCGCAGTAGGTGTTATGGTATTCAGAAGGACGCTGCTGCCCATCCTCTGGCCATTATCCCTCTGTTCTACGACACCCACTGGTAGAAATGGGGTGATGCTATTCGCGACCGGCACCACACGGCTTCTTTATAGCAGAAAGATATATAGATAAAATACATACCTGACAACATATGAGCCGATACCGATGGCACGGCAGGTAACTATGGATATCGTGACGACGTCTTCGTACGCCTGCGCAGTCTCGCCCGCGATCAGGCCGGCGTCGCGGAGACACTCCACACCTAGGCCGTCTTCTTTGCCTAGGGGAGGGGAGATTTATTTGAAAAAAGTCATCTTATTGATATCAGAGTTTTTTTATTGACTTCTGAGGTAGATAACTGTGTTTCAAAAAAAAAAGAATGGAGTGGGTTAATTTTTTTCTTTTCATATTATTATTTTTTCTAATCTAATAAAGGTGTAAACACAGATATAGATAGACCCTAGATAACGCAAGTATCACGATCTGTATGAAAACCAAGCGTGCCATTTTTGACTACCTATTATGACGTCACAATGTTTTGTTTTTCTTAAATTTGGTATTACTGAGGGTATTACATTAAAAATAATTGTTTTTAAAATTAATTACGCATAATATTAATCACAAAATGACTTACCGATGGAAGGAAACGTTTATTTTAATTTTTTACTTATTGTACGTAAGCTAGGCACGAAACTAGGCACGCGAAGTAGTTGCTCTTGCGTTATCTAGGTCTATCTATATCTGTGGGTGTAAAAGTCTCGTGTCACAGTGTTTGTTATCGAACTCCTCAGAAACAGCTTGTTCGATTATAATTTTTTTATTTTTGTAGTGCGAATCAAACTTGGTGATCAATGCTCGTGCTTTCTCTGTATGAGAAGAGGCGTTTGCCCTGCAGGGGAATAAAATAGGCTGGTATTAATTTTTATTTCTATATCCGACGGCCCTGGTTAACCTTTCGAATGTCTTTTGTTACACAGTCCGACATAAGCAGCGGAGGTTTGACCTTCAACACTTTCGCCCGACAGTCGTTGAGTTAAAGCCGTACAGATCGACCGGTCAAAGGTTTAAGTTATGCTAGCCGCGGTCGGTCTGTGGACCAGCCCAGCCCAGCCCAGCCCAGCTGACCATCCCTTTCATACCGAGTTCCCTCCGTGCTTAAAGCCGTTGGTTTCGGCTGTCATTTGTAGATCTTTGGCAATCGTTATGTATAGTCTGAAGCCATAAAGTCTGACAACCAGTCGTACCAAGGAGTATCGTGTTACCCAGTAACTGGGTTGTGGAGGTCCGATAGGCACTCGTTTCATGTAAAACACTGGTATTCAGCTGCATTCGGTTAGACTGGAAGCCGACCCCAACATAATTGGGAAAAGGCTAGGCAGATGATGAATGTGTGTACAATGTTACATAAGGCTTAAAGCTAAAGTACAGTAATGGACCCTGTTAGGGTTACTTATTTTGATTACTTAACTCTTATTATTTATTTATTTATAGAGCATGGAAGTCTAAGGCCCGGTTTCTACCGCGAGCGGAGCGGACCCATTAGGACTCTGTTTAACTCGCAAGAGTAAACTGCATACATGTGTTTCCACCAACAAAGAGTCGAGCGGAAATGACTCAGCGGGCAAAAAGAGTAAAATGAGCTCGCTTCATCATTTCTTTTTTGCGGTGGGAATCGGACGACTAAACTCTTCCTTGGTGGAAACGCAAACCTATTTCATGAAAACGAAGTCCGCTCCGCTTAGCCATTTTCAGCTCATTACTCTATCGCGGTGGAAACCGGGCTTTACAGCTAAAGCAAACAGGTCAGAGGCAACAGTACATTAGACAGATAGCCAATAACAAGTCTTCACTTTTATGTCTGTTTACATAATTATGTTTTGTAAAACTAATAATAATAATAATAACGGACCGTATTCCCGATACCGGTGGGCTACTATTTTTTATATTTTTAAATGTTTTTATTTTTCTATGAATATTTAAAAATGTAATTTAATATGTTAAATGAAATAAATAAATGTGAATAATAATAATAATAATAATCAGGGGGCCCATTTAGTGAGTGTGCAAGTCACCCCCTGCTATTTTATCCATGTATACAAACATTGATTCGGCAGGGGCCATAGTCACTTCATAGTTCCAGGTAACCAAGTCACTTTAGCAACCTATACCCATAGTCCAGTACTGTTAGTTTCCATGTCCTGTAATAGTCCTGCACCAACCGGGGGTTGTCCTTGGGTGCACTTGCATAGTGCATACAGGGATAATCGTCGGTTGATGTCTTATTTCATATAAAGCTACCTAAGGGACCTCTGCGAGTTGGCTTCGGCTCCTCGTACGCCTTACAAAGGCCCGGGACCTCTGGGTCCCGAGGTACATAAAGTATATAAAATATAATAATAATAATAATAATATGTGGGGACATTTTCACACACGGCCATCTGACCCCAAACTAGGGAGCTCAACTTACCAATAATATCAGTGATCTTATATCTGGACTCGCCCTCGTCCTCAATGAGCGTGGTCTTGACGGAGCCCAGCGCGCCGAGCTTGGAGTAGGACTCGGGCGTGAGGTACAGGTACTTGAACCCGCGGTCCGGCCGCTCGGAGTCCAGCCAGGCCACGTTGAACTCGGACTTCACTTCCTCGGCGACGCCTATGCGGGCGCCGGAGTTAACGCTGATGTATACCTGGGGGTAGGACAATGGTCTATTACAAATCTACACAAATATTATAAAGAGGACAGATTTGTATGTTCGAATAAACTAAAAAAAAAAATAAGTTTAAAAACTAAAACCCGACTACAACAAAAAGTGATCTAAAAAGTACGAAACAAGAAAATATTCCACACAGAAATCAAGACATAGGTACAAAATGGTCAAGGTAAGCCGTGGTTGCATGCCTGTATCCCATATGAGTGCGATGAACATGAATTATAATGGTATGCAACCACGGCTTACCTTGATCATTTTGTACCTATGTCTTGATTTCTGTGTGAAATATTTTCTTGTTTCGTACTTTTTAGATCACTTTTTGTTGTAGTCGGGTTTTAGTTTTTAAACTTATTTTTTTTTATTTAAACCATTTTGGAGTCACAGCTAAGTATTATATATTTAAAAGGTACTAGTGAACCCCTTTCTAATGATACTAAACACGGTATGCGTATCTTAATTTATTTGGTAATCTTTCCTTTTTTTAAATAATTTGTGACAAGTCACCACTAAATATTATATATTTGAATGGTACTAGTGAATCCCTTTCCAATGATACCAAACACGGTATGCTTGTCTTCATTTTTTTTTTTTAATCTTGGTTTTTTTGACCGCCAGAGGGCGCCACATTGGATTCGGTGACACGTCATATAGCCTATAACCAGCGGACGGTCAAGACGCTTCTAACGATACTTCATTTGTTCATTCTGATAATAGTTTAGGAGCCATGAGCGAACAGATGAACATACATACATACATACATAGCCTGTCAAAATCATAACCCTCCTTTGGCTTTGCCGTAGTCGGGTAAAAAACGACTGGTCTGATTTCAAAAAAATATTTCACCTTTAGAATGCTACATTATCCCCGAGTAACATAGGATATATTTATCAATTTAAAAAATTAAGGATCCTCGAATTAGGGATCTTTTGTTAGCTTGGGTCTTACCTGTTAAAACAAATGTATGTGTTCACAAACCAATAAATAAATAATAAAATTCACACGGACAAAATAGCGGGCAAATTTCTAGTTGAAAAATCTCAGCGGCGCGGGCTGGCTGGCACGAGCAAGGGTTGGGGAGGGGACCGACGGCTGTAGTTGGGATTGTGTATATTAATTATATGCTAATGTCGCGGAGAATTCTGCTTGCGCGATCTAGGAATCGTCAGCGAAAGATGTCGCACATAGTTGTAGTTCGTCTATTGTGCGATAGATGTCGCTACATTCATTTACTCACCCTAGGTATCTTCAGCTCCCTCGAGTACACGGACGCCTTGTAGAAGACCAAGTCTTCAGCGGGTCCAAACGACCCCATGTAGTAGGTCAGGTCGTTAGCGATCAGTATTATGTCGCGGCCGTCCGGACACTCCGGTGTGAACAGGGTTAAGCGCCATGCTACCATACCGACCTGGAAAAAAAAAACATTACATTGTTGGTATTGATGTGTCTAGAAGATAACGCATTCCTGATTAAGAAGGCCCTTCTAGGTCCATCTATGGGCAACGCGAGCATGATTGATAATATTTTTGTTTCATCCAATGTAATGTTTGAAAATCAACGAGTGAGTGAGAACGCGTTAACATCGCACGAAAATTGGCGCGCGGAGCTTTCACAAAACTTGTTGCAGGAAATACGTGTTTTTAGAAAAGCCTTACAAGTTTTTGGTAAAATGTTTGTAATTTAGTATCTCTATCACATTGCAAAGTTTCAATGACGATGTTTTCTTTATCTATATATGTATGTATTTACAAAAAAAAAAATGTATTTGTGTATGTATATCAGCTGTCTGACACCCATAGTACAGGGTCTCCCTAGTTTGGGGTCAGATGGCCGTGTGTGAAAATGTCCCCACATATTATTATATTTTTATTATTTACATTTTCAATGTAGTGGAGTGTATTATGAACGGCCAAAGTTCAGATAAAAATTGTGCAATAAAACTAATTTGCAGACGTCTTTACTGAATGTAAGAAGTTGTTTTCTTATTACATTAATTATGTATGTGTAGTTTATATATTTGTAAGTTTATCTATTTTTAACTTTATATATGCACCTGCCATGTTATCTCTTCACCACCCTTGGTTGACTGGTAGAGAATGCCTAAGGCATTAAGTCCGCCTTTGTACCTTTGTGCATGAAGTATAAATAAATAAATAAATAAATAGTAACCTAGATATAAACAACAAGATACCTGTGTGTTCAAAATATCTGGAGGAACATTTGATATAACGTCATAATTTGCGAGTTTCTATGGGAATTGTGACGGGTTGGCCGCTCTTATTATCAGCAAAAGAAGTAGCTAAGTTAGCTAGATTATAATATTAGTATCATCACTACATATCGCACCTTCAGTTAGACAAGGGCATAACCAGTGGTGTGCCCTCCATTAAAGCCCAAAAGCCAGGCTTGCAATTAATAATGCGAGACAATAAAAAATTGGCATTGAATCATTATCTCATCCGTCGGGCTTGCCCTAACTTTGACTCCCAGGCACGCCACTGGACATAACTGCACTTTTAGAAATTTTACATGACACTTCTTTTAGAATAGGGTACCTATTACACCCATTTTTGAAAAGTGTCTCAATGAAATTCTGTAGTGCTTAATATGCCACCAAAAAAAACAACATTTTTATTCAATCGATAAGTGCCATAAAAATGTATGTAAATTTTAAATTTTCAAATTTCGCGCGTAGTTTGACGAAAACGCCTCTTACTGGACGCCATATTGCTCAGCGTAAATGACGTCAGTTCGTTTTGTATCAAATGAGCTCATATTAAATATGATAATTGTATAGCATTTAAAAATAATTAAAAGCATATTTTGTAATAGGTGTAATAATGAAAAAAATACGTTGGTTACGAAAATAATAAAAGTACAAAGCCTATATTACGCCAATCGGTTGACTGACAGTTGACAATTTTTTGTTTACACAGCCGTACGGCGTAATAACATGGCCGCTACTATTTCACGGTGTTTTATAACAGATTAAAAATACTGAAAACTTTGAATTGAATTTAAAAATTTGTTTTGTTATTTTATGAACTAAAACTTAAATTTTCCGACTTCTTTATGCCTAAACTAGCTCAATATGTAACATATTTATAGATTTTTTCTCGTATAGAGTAAAATACCCTATTGGCAAGACATAGCGAAAAGTTGAGACCGATGGAAGGAATGGATAGAGTCCTTTTCCCTGCAGTGGGACAGTACGGACTAAATATTATAGTGTTCACTCGGGCTAATCTCCGGAACTACTGGTTTGCTTCTCAAAACTCTTTTGCTAATAGGAAGCAACGTTATTCCTAACTGCTATAGATAGACTACCTTAAAAAATAAATAGCATCCTGGGCAGGTTTACTACAATTCACTTACGTTATTCTGTCCCGGCAGCCTGGTGACTTCGACGATTCTTCTCTCACCGTCCGGTTCTACCACCAGCTCTACGACGGTCATCACGTTATCTGGCATTGGACCTGAACCAAGACATTGATACAATAAATTAAGGCATTGACGTGACCTAAATCTTTTATATAAAATTCTCGTGTCACAATGTTCGTTCCCGTACTCCTCCGAAACGGCTTGACCGATTCTGATGAAATTTTGTGTGCATATTGGGTAGGTCTGAGAATCGGACAACATCTATTGTTCATCCCCCTTTCCCCCCCCTTTTCATCCCCCATCCAAATGTTAAGGGTTAGGGTAGGGTAGGTGTAGGGTAGGTGTAGGGTAGGGTAGGTGTAGGTAAATAGGCAGGTAAGTAGGTAGATCGGGATAGGACAACGTCTGTCGGGTCAGCTAGTCACAGTATAAATATTAGTACTACCGTACAGTAGTGACACGCCCCGCCTCCCCCCGAAACACTATTCCTCACCTCTTCCCGCGTCAAACGTGCTCTCGAAACTGCTTTTAGTTCGCGTTGCGTAGACACGCACACACACTCACGTATTTGTACAGTCTGTTATTTTTGTAGTAGTGTTTGTGTACTCGGTAACTGGGTTGTGAAGGTCAGATTGGCAGTCGCTTCATATAAAACACTGGTATTCAGCAGCATCCGTTTAAACTGGAAACCGTATCCAACGCAGTTGGGAAAAAGCTTGGCAGGATGATGAACTGACAAAATTTCATATTTTTAACCTGCATGTATTATTACGTTATATAAAAGTAAATACAAATCTCATCATCATCATCATTAGCCTAAAGACGTCCACTGTTGAACAAAGGTCTCCCCCATAAAGGGGGGCATTGCCATAATCCCGACGCTTGGCAGGCGTCTTGGGGATCGCAGTGAGGTTGTTAAGTACACGGAAACCGCTGCTGCCCGACTTCCAGATTTTCCCTTAGTCGCCTTCGACGACACCCTCGGGATGAAATGGGGGGGGGGGGGGGGGTGCTATTCTAGCCCGGACACCGCACGGGCAAATTAATCAATTAATACAAATCTAATCAAATATATATATATTTAGACTCAGGATGCGAAAACAAAGAAATTATATTTTTGTTTTAAGGTCGTGTCAGTTTTGAAATGTTGTCAATTACGCAACTCTCAATTCTATTTCTGTCAAACTATGGTTAATTATCAATTAGACATTACCTTCAACGCTGCCATCTTCGATGCACTCCCGCCACCTGCCCTCGATCATTTGCCGGAACATGTCAGGTATATCGTACACGTACGTCGTGCCTTGCGACGTGGCCTGGAAAGAAATACGCGAAATTAATACCAGCCTATAATTGGGTAATAGAGCGTAGCATTTTTTTTTTCAGAAGCGATATGAACGTTAACTACAGATACTGCCCATAAAACTAAGTAAAATTGTACGAATTTAAAATGTATTTGTGTATGTATATTAGTTGTCTGACACTCAAAGTACAGGGTCTGCCTAGTTTGGGGTCAGATGGCCGTGTGTTATTTATATTTGTTGTGAAAACATCACTGTAGCAAGCAATGTAATGACGCAATACACCTACCTACTTACTACAACACTTATACCTACGGTTGCATGTACAGTTAAAACATTTATAACTTTGCCACGCTAATTTCATCTCTATTACTAACTAAATAAGAAATACATATATTGAGCCGTTTGGGGTGGAAACTCTAGGGCCATGGGGCCGAGTGCCCATATTGTTTTTCGTGACATCGCCAAGCAGCTGGTCGACTCTTCACGTGACCCGAAGGCTGGTCTATTCTTGGGTCAAAGAATCAGCATTGCCATACAACGTGGCAATGCTGCCAGCCTGTTGGGCACGTGTCCCGTTGACAACGATGTGGACGAGATTTTTGATGCCCTTTGAGGTCCCTTGCCTTTTTCTTAGAATTGTACATAATATTATTATTTAGATTTATTGTTTGTTTACTAAAGTTTTCCAATTGTTAATATATTGAGCTACTATTTTAGCAACACACGACTAATTGCCACACGAATTCGATATTTCGAATTATCTACATAAGGTACAAAATGATATGCTTACCAAGAACCTCTTCTGCTGCAAGTAATCTTTAGTAACATATGGTGTGGAGATCGGCAGGCCATGCATAGGACCCTGTCTAGGTCCGAATGACTGGAACATTATCTGTGAACAAAAGTATTAAACTTAAATGACACCACAAAGCCCGTCACAGACGTAGCTATAATATATATTAATATACGACAGACGTAGCTATAATATATATTAATATACGTCATACGTAGCTATAATCAAGGCATATTACGATCAGCTATAATATATATTTTTACTACGTCACCAAAATATGTGGACAGATATAACTAGGCATATTAATATAAATTTCAAAAATGTGAAACAACCAACGATTACAGACTTAATAAGGGCGAAAATATATTATTATATTAAAGGTACCGTGTGTGGTGTGGTGGCTAGCTATAATATATATTATAGCTACGTATGTGACGGGCTTTAACCGTTTGAGTGCCATTTAGTGCACAATTATGAAAACACGTAAAGCCGTTGGTCCCGGCTGTCATTCGTCGATCTTTGTCAGTCGTTATGAGTAGTCAGAAACCAGAATGTCTGACAACCAGTCTTGCCAAGGGGTATCATGTTACCCGGTAACTGGATTGTGGAGGTCAAAAAGGCAGTCGCTTCGTATAAAACGTTGGTATTCAGCTGTAACCAGTTAGACTGGAAGCCGACCCCAATATAGTAGGAAAAGGCTAAGCACATGTGATTTTCATTTGTGGCGTATATTCAAGCAGTAAACTTCTAAAATATTTATATCGATTTATATAATTCAAATTTCGTATTTTAGTACAAAAAAAACAATAGGACAAGTTAAAATAATTCTTGCCTTTACTTGACGCTTTCTTTCAAATTATGTAGTTGTAAAAAAAAACAATAATATTATTGTATTGTATAGATTCAGACTTATTACTGAAAAAACTAATACAGTATGTTTATTAACGAAAGACGTTCCCTTTAACTGATACCGGTACACACACCTACATACATTTATATTTTGAAAATAGAACGAAAATGATTTCTCGCGACATTTTGAACTATTTACGTATCATTTTGAAATTAAGTCATTTGACTAATAGGGTATTACACCCATTTAAGAAAAGTGTCTCAATGAAATTTTGTAGTGCTAATATGCCACCAAAAAAAAAACACAAAAGTTTTATTCAATCGATAAATGCCATAAAAATGCATCTAAATTTTAAATTTTCTAATTTCGCGCGTAGTTCCTCGAAAACTCCTCTTACTGGACGCCATATTGCTCAGCGTAAATGACGTCAGTTCGTTTTGTATCAAATGAGCTCATATTAAATATGTTAAATATCATTTAAAAATAATTAAAAGCTTATTTTGTAATAGGTGTAATAATGAAAAAAATACGTTGGTTCCGAAAATAATAAAAGTACAAAGCCTATATTACGCCAATCGGTTGACAGACAGTTGCCAATTTTTTGCTTACACAGCCGTATGGCGTAATGACATGGCCGCTACTATTTCACGGTGTTTTATAACAGATTAAAAATACTGAAAACTTTAAATTTAATTTAATAATTTCTTTTGTTATTTTATGAACTATAACTTACATTTTCCGACTGCTTTATGCCTAAACTGTCTCAATAACATATTTATAGATTTTTTCTCGTATAGAGTAAAATACCCTATTACTACCCCTACCCCTCTCCTATCTATAAAATGTCACACATTGTCGTTACATACTAGTTTTGTTACACCACCCCATTTCTACACGTGGGTTTTGTAGAAAGCCACAGAGGGATATTGACCAGAGGATGGGCAGCAGCGTCCTTCTGAGCACCTTATTGTAAAACCTGTGTTCACGAAAAAAGATTGATTGATTGAATTGATTAACATACCACTCCTATTTTGGGGTCAGAAATCTCTTCATACGTGTAGACATCCAGGGAGTACCCTGAGCCGTTGGACAAGCATAGCCTTACGTTCTTCGTGGGCGCTCCGGGGCCTGTACAAAACAAAAATACATTTTATATGAATTGGTTAGGGCGTGTTCGATATCGGGCAAGACCTAATGTGACTTTTACAATACGACATTTCTTGTCGTTTACGTGTCGTGGCTTTGGTTCCCACATTATTTGTATGGCCTACTGTCGGCTAATTCACGTAACTAAAGAAGTGCTTTTGCAGTGCAGTTGCAGTTAAGTTTCGATCAAAACAACGCTTTTCGTATTGACTGTCAGACACGCTCGCGTCTAGTTCGCGTCACGCGAGTGCAACAACGGCTTTCTACTGTTGCGCGTCTTTGGTGCGAGCTTCGGAACGCAACATGATCGGTATTCTACTATTCGTTTGACGTCTCAAAATGACAGTTAAAAGCACTAAAATCTGTACTGGGGTACTATTTTAATATTATAATAACGTCGTATTCATTGAGTGTGTAGTGGGTAATATTTTTACTCTCATGTGGCTACACCATGTAAGTTTGGTTGTCGTACAGTTGACGTGCAGTTCACGCGCAGCTTACACGCAGTTCAAAGATTACAAAAATACCCTTTTATCACTCAAACTTGAACTTAACTGCAACTGCACTACAACTTCATCAGCGCTTCATAGAATTACGTGAATTAGCCCTCAGGTCGTTGTATCCGATCTTATTGTTTGTGTATGTGAGTTTATATGTTTGCAAACGCAGGACACAAGAGAAATTCCTAGCATTGGTATAAAAAAAAATATTTTATTTTGGACATCGCTGGATGAAAGAAAGGCATCGTGAGGAAACCTGGGCTTAAGAGCGCCCATCCCGTCATATTTCCCATACAAACGCTCGTACGCGATTACGGCGTTATAACACATTATTCTCCAAATATTTTTAACACATAGGTATCTTCTGCTTTAAATCTAGGTTTGTATGTAGCCAAAAATGAACTTTTCTGAGAAACTAATTCAGTAAACACGTCCGAAAATCAGCTTTTTTGTACAATTTTATCTGAACTTCGGACGTTTATAAAGCACTCATACATAGAAAAAGTAGAAAAACAGCTTCATAGAAACCTTGCAAATGAAATGGAGATTCTAAATTACAAACATATTTATCAAAAACTTGTAAGGTATTTTCAAAAACACGTATGTCCTGGCACAAGTTTTGTGAAATTTTCGCGCGCCTATTTTCCTGTGATGTTATCGCGTTTTCACTCACTCGTTTGTTTTCGAGCTTTGAGTTTGTTGAAAAAAAAATTTTTCAATCACGCTCGCGTTTAAGTTCGTTAGACGGGGATGGGCGCTCTTAAAATAAATATGTCTGAAATCGACAATCCGCCTTGGGCTAACGTGGTGATTAGTGCTCGTGCTTTCTCTGTATAAGAAGAGGTCTTTATCCCGCAGTAGGACAATAATTTCATAATATAAAACCCTCGAAGATATTTTTAACCGACTTCAAAAAGGAGGAGGTTATCAATTCAGATATTTATATATTATTTTTATATGTAGGGTTCGGGCATAACTCTGTCATATACGGACGGATTTGCAAAATTCTTTTTTTGGTCGAAAGGGATTTATTCCGAAATGGTCCCATATAAACGAAATGGTCCCATATAAATTTTATCAAAATGTATCCAGCCCTTTTTGGGAAAATCAACCAAATCCCAAAAAAACACTTAGATGACGTTTTAGTTTCTTCAATCTTTAGAGGACAATCTCTTTTAAGTGTGTCACCGTTTCTTAATGGATTTGGATGTTCAATGGCAAGGCAATACCAAAAAGCGAAAAGTAAAAAGTTTTCAAAAAGGCTTTGTTCTGTTTGTTGTTTTGTATTGCCACCGACTTACGAAATTAAAGTCAATGTGTATTCTGTGCTAAAGTTATTTTTTACTTTTTAGTTTTTGGAGGCGGTTGTCTTTTTTGTAAAAAAGCTATTTAAAAAAAAAACTTTTTATTTTCCGCTTTTTAGTACCTCCTTCTCATTCAGATCTATTAAAAACGGCAACACAGTTAAAACAGAGACTTTAAGTTAACTACTCCAAAGATTGAAGAAATTAAAACGTCGTCTATTTAAATTTTTTGGGTATTTGACGATTTTTCAAAAAGTGCTGAATCAATTTCGCTAAAATTTATATCGGACCACCCCGAGTCCCCGAGGCCATACCCTATCCATAAAAAAAGAATTCTCAAAATCAGTTAACATTTGCCCGAGAAATCGCGTAACAAATCGCGCACATACTTTTTGCAAATTTAAGACTTATATGGTTTTCTCATGGATGCCATTGTCAGAAGTGAACCAAATGGGACCACACGGGAATCACCAGCTTTCAAATAAAAAAGAGTCATCCAAATCGGTTAACCCAGTCGAAAGTTCTGAGGCACGGAATAATAAAAACAAGAGGAAGTGCCCTTAGTCTTACTTAATACTGGATCCAGTGTCGCCAAACTCACACATTTGCAAATTAAAATGTACTTGCAATACACAGAAAACGATGATATAATTGGCTACAAATTAGCAACGCAACTTTGGCGAAAAGCTTATTTATTGTTGTTTGAAATTAAACCGTATCACAACTGACGAACGTTGCTATTATTTTACATGTGAAAATCACTAAAGATATTTTTTCCATGTAACAATCCAATTCGAGCAATGTCCAACGAGTTCAGCTATTCGACGCTAGAGAGCGCTGTTACCAAATTACTTAACATGACATCTATTGTTACTATAAATAGATGTCATTTTCGCATGCAACTGTTATTTATTTTTCAATTCAATGAGAGATGTGGTCAAGTTGTCGATAATTTGTACAATGTAAGAAATGTAATTACCTACAGTGTTTAAATTGATCTTTTTAATGTACGTAATGGATCAAAAATGACGATTAATTAATTATGTATGCGTATATTGACATATTTTTCTGTGATAATAAGAGTCCGTAATATGATTGTATGTAGAAAATTGATTGACGTCCCAATGAAATGACGCATTATTTTAGACATGACAATATCCTTTTTAAATACGTGACAGTCTTTTAAAAACATAATTGACATCTTAATTTTTGTGAAGATAAACTATATACATGTAAGTATATAATAGAATATTTATAGGCCTACGTCTAACCGCGAATAAATGACTATTTGCCAGAATTTAGGTATAAGGTTTTTAAAACTCATTCTTTCAAACTCGTACTTTTATTTATTAAAAAAAAGTTTGGTACTAAACATACCTCATGTTATTGTTTTATCGACACGAACTATTTGCATTAATGTGTCGCATCCCTAAACGAGTAGCGTCGAAGTTTCTAGAATGTATGCCACGTAAAACGATTACAGTCAAGACAGCGAGCAAGCTAATTTAGACTTTAATGAATGGACATAAGGTAGTTTTTTGTATATTATATAAAAATATGGTATTGTCAATAAAAATCGATTATATTGAAATATATGAAAGTTTTATACTTTTTGGTGATACGATATACCTCTGCAAGAAACATTCTTTGCCCTGCTATCATTTTTGCATGTAAAAAATGCACAATAAGGCAGGGTTGTATTTTTTTTTCTTACGTGCGACATTGTGCGATATGTCACGTCGCTGCAAGTAGTTGACCTCGACTGGACCAATGTTGATCATTTCCACATAATTGTGCCACACGTTCGATGGCTGCGTGGCACTTCCCCTTGTTTTTATTATTCCGTGTTCTGAGGTAACAAACTTAAAAAAAATACAGACGTATTGAGAACCACCTCCTTTTTTGAAGTCGGTTGAAAAGAAAACCTGACAAACGGTATAATAGCATTTTGGTTATTAATGTTATATCTGTAACTTACCAATACGTAGCGTAAATCTGATCTCAGCCTGCAACACCCTGAGCTTCCAAAGACGAGGACCGTACCTCATGACCATGCCGAGCACTGACTCTTCAATCTGCAACAGATAGTTAATCAGAAATCTTTATTACATTTGTTTTTTATTTGAGCCGTTTGGGGTGAAAATACTAGGGTCATGGGGTCCGTCTTATTTTTCGAGACATCGTCCAACAAGCAACTTATACCAAGCACAAGTTCGATCGTGCATGGAGTACTGTTCGCACCTTTGTGGCGGATCAGCTAAATGCCAACTGGAGGCGTTGGAAGTTATTGATAAGACACGCCAAGAGGCTCATTGAGAACGACTCCTGTTAGGGCTCCAGAGCCTTGAACATCGCCACACCGTTGCTAGCCTATCGGTCTTTTATCGGGTACATTTCTGAGAGAGTGCTTTGGAATTGCACAATTTAATTCCCCCATCCCCATTCCATCATCGGACGAGCAGAGATGCGGCGAAGCGTCACCGCTATATGGTTGAAGTTAGCTTGGTTCGGTCTCGAACCAAGCGCTTTGATTCCACATTTATTGTGCGAACTGCCAGACTGTGGAATTAGGTTGTTGACATCTTTACCCATTAATTCCAAAATACAGCTTTTCTTATAATACACTTTATTTTAGACCGGAAAACCCTATTAATTTTCAATTAACTGTAAAATTCGATTTTAAGTTGCTTTGAAATCAATTAATGGTCAGTCAATTGAGTTGGTAAATAAGTGACGTCACAGGTCACTATTGTCATACAAAATCTATGGAGGAATCTCGTTTTGACAGCTTATAAAAAATATGTCAATTGATTGGTGGTGTCAAGTACCCAATTCACTGCCCGCCTCTCTGTTCCCTGATAAATATAATCTGGGTATCTTCAAGACACGAGTGAACCGGTTTATCGTGCCTTGAAGCTACCCAGATTATTAGGGCTGGCGAAAGAACCAGCATTGTCATACGACGTAGCAATGCTGCTAGCCTGTTTTGGGCGCATGTCCCGTAGACAGCGTTGTTGGCAAGCTCTTTGATTCTCTTTGAACTCCCCCTCTTATTTTTATTGTACAGAGGCCAGCACATGAAGGTACAACAATCTGTCAAATATTTTTGATAGATTTTCAACTCGATTACAAAAATATAAGGGTCATATTCAATTGAGAAAAGATACATGGCGAGATCCATAAATTCATATGTATGGGAAAAAAAAATTGTGGGTTTATAATATTTTCCAATGTGGAGAATACATTACCAGGAGTACAGTGATATACTTACCGTGTTTTTAAAACCCCGCATACTTAAAATATTACGAAATTAAAATAACACTTTTTTGTCTCATATTGTTGCCCATATTGAGTTTATATAAAAAAAAGAAAGTGACATAACGGATCTATAAAATTGGCAGACAAGGGATGTGAATCTTTATTTACAATGGCGGAGTTGAAAAAGTACATTGAAACGATGCAATTTCAGTGTAAGAACAGCGAAACGGTGTCAGTGTCACTGTTACTGTCAGTCGCCGTTTCGTTCTGAAATAATGAGCTTTTCGTTAAACCGTTCACTTTTAACATCCATTTTTATTGTGGGGTTTTAAAAATATTGTAAATGCCTGAAGATACTCTTTAGGTACCCAAGAGTATAAGAATTAGGATTTCAACTTCTCTAGACATTTTTTTTGTACAAATCCTGCCATGATCCTTTGACAGTTTGGTATGGCTTGCTGGCGTCAGTACATGTATTTAAATCTGATTAAGTTATTAATCACAAAGGCAGTTCAATAATGAGTTCTGTGTGAACTTCGATGTTATGGTCTATCCTGTAAAAAAAACCACTCGATAAAGAATCATGACAGGATTTGTACAAAAAAAAAATAAAGATGTTTAGAGAAGTTGAAATTCTAATTCTTATACTCTTGGGTACCTAAAGAGTATCTTCAGGCATTTACAATATTTTAAAAAACCCCGCAATAAAAATGGATGTTAAAAGTGAATAGTTTAACGAAAAGCGCATTATTTCAGAACGAAACGGACTGACAGTAACAGTGACACTGACAGCCGCCGTTTCGCAGTTTTTACACTGACATTGCATCGTTCTATGGGAGATAATGTCAAAAATAATGATTATTTATTGTACACACTCGTCAGTACATCACTTATCTGCCAATTGGCTAGATCCGTTAATGTCACTTGTCAACTTTCTTACGAGGTGAATAAAAAAAAAGTGTTATATTCATTTCGAAATATTTTAATTATGCGGGGGTTTAATAATATGGTATGTATATCAATCTACTTCCGGTAACGTATTCTCCACATTGGAAAATACTTTAAACCCTGTAACTGTTTTTTATTTTTCATACAAATGAATGTATGGATCTCGCCTTGATTCTTTAGAGTGCAGTTGTCACCGCGGTGATTTGACGGAAATGTTTTCAAACTAAATGAGCATTTCGTCTCTAATGGGTATGTATTCGATACCTCTTGCAAACAATTTTACGTCTTAATAATATTAGTAAAGATCTTACCTTAGCGGGATCCATGATGACTGTGGGTCCAAAGTTCAAGAATATGTGGTTGCAGTCCGTCCTCTTGGCGAGGGGGTGGGAGAATGCCACCTCCAGCTCATCCATGGCTTCGAGGAGTACCCTGGGGACGAAAAAATATCATAACACATATTTTTGCATCGTGTACTTCAATGAAGTGGGGCTTTAAAGTAAGTTCTATTATTTATATTTTTATAATTATTTTTATAAAAATATAAATAATACTTCACATAAAAAATGTATAGTACATTAAGGGTTCAGTACAATGATGCCTACAGAACTCTTATGAAGCTACCGAGGTACTGTAGTGCTTCGAGCATGTTTACCGAAGCGAGGGTCCCGGATTTTTACGCAATCATTAGATCAAGAGTCGCGTCTTTTTGGTAACGTTTGAGACATTCCAGTAACGGAATTTTAAGAGCTGTAGCGGGCAATTTATACGCTCCTATATTTACATACTGGATTTCTGTTCACCAGAATGAGAACAAAAAATGTCATTAGGCTATTTAAGGCCTCTGACGTTAGCTATAAGACTATGGGTACCTCTACATACCTGCACGTTTTTTTTTTTTTATTTGTATTTTATATTTATTTTCCCCTATTTTTTGTATATGGGTTTTTGCCTACAATAAACGATTATTATTATTATTATTATTTATATTTCTTATTTCTTTTATAGTTTGTGGATTTGGGTTTGTTTGATATTTATTGTAGGTATTGTTATGCCAACAATAGAACATACATTGGACCAGCATAGCGATTACGGCTTACTCCCTTAGGGAAGACCTATGCCCAGCAGTGGGCATCTAAAGGTTGACATGATGATGTTATGCCGGTGATTTTAGAAAATAAAGTAATCTTCAATTTGAAATCAGTTGTATTTTTTGTAAAAGACTCTTTTTCTTATTTTTGAATCAAATTAATCCGCTAATAAACGGTGACAGTAAAATATATTGATAACAATAGTGTCACATACCTAACTACCCTAAAAGTATGTAGATAACATTTATGAAATAATCACCAAAATTAAATCGAGTATTATTTAGAAAATCGTGGACATACAAAGATTGTCAAATAAAGAACTTCAATTTTCGAAGTTAGCCATGCCTATTATCAGCCTAATAAAGTATCAAACAAAGCTCATTATCCCTTGAACAATAAAGATGTACAGTTTACAATTACCTTTCCCCCTCATTCTGTAGATACTCGAAGCTGGCTTCTTTGGTGATGAGATCCTGGTGTCTGATGATGGACCGGATGAAGAACCTGTAGTCGGTCACCTCTTGACCCTTTTTCACCTGCACACGACAATAATGATGGGTTGATATGCTTATATTATTGGCGTACTCTCAGATTATGAAACAAAAGGCAGATAGACCGCGCGGAACACTGAGATTGAAGCCAAAAAAGCAAATACAAATTTAAAAGCGAATAAATACCTCCAATCTCGTGATTGTATTCGCTTTTGAATTTGTATTTGTTCTTTTTAACGATGCGGCGTTTTGTGCTAAACCGACTCGTGTCAGTGCAACACGTAGCGCGTTGTAGGTATTCGTTTTTGAGTTTGAATTTGCTTTTTTGGCTTAACTCTCAGTGTTCCGCGCGGTCTATCTTTCTTTTGTTTCATAATCTGAGCTTACACACATAAAATAAGGTTCATATTCGTTTGAAACGCTTGCCTTGCTGATTTTTTCTTCTTACCTTAGCTTTGCCCAAGTACAGATGCATCTTCTGGTTGCTGGTGGGCAAGGCTTCGAGCTCGTAACTCCTCATGCGGTACAGCTCCAACTGGAAGGCTGATGCTGGTTCCAAGTGGCGATAGATCGTGTCTTCAGTGAAGTCGTTGCGAGCACGATACGTGAAGAATTTGGGGAATTGACGTCTGGAAACAGAGGGTTGATTTGAATTTCAATACTCAATATATTTATTGCATCCACATGAACTTAGATGGTAGGTTTTACAGAGATGAACATTGTGGACCCTATCAGGCACAGCAAAAGTAAAACTAGTAGAGAGGAAGAGGGCTTTTGTTTGACTAAGTATTTAGTTGATTGTAACTGCTTATTTATTAAGACCATATTTTATTATTAATTAATTATGCAAATATTATATTATTAATTAGGCAATCATTTTATTATTAATTATTATGTGAGTTTGTGTGAGTAACAAAGTTATAACCAATTAAAAGTTTTCACAAATAGAAACTGCATATAAATTGGTATAAGAAAGTATGAAACTGCGTAATTAACAAAGTCAAGGTAAAAGCACATATTTCAATTAAATCATTTACAGGCACTTTTGAATTGTCAAGGAGTCAATCATTTTGATAATATCTTAAAAAGCTCCCCACGCTTTTTTTAAAATAAAATAATTTATTAAAATTTATTTTCATCCCACCATCTCGGAAAGAGTATTTTTAATCTTCAATATCTGAGTGGAAAAGCCGTTTTTATTCTCTAGAGGATAAAGTAAATTGAATTTAGAACATCGTGTGCACTAAGTTTGTGAATTAAAAAAAAACATTAAACCTATTTACTGCTACCTGTATGGTGCCGAATATATCATACAACTTTTTTTTTAATTTGTTAAAAACTCAGACTCGGAACCTTCTTGGTGTTCTTTTTTCAATTTGCTTTGTACGCGGTTCTTTACGCGGCATTTTTTCACGTCATTGTTAAACCTATTAAAAACAAGAAACTTGAAAACAAGTGAAAAAACTAAAATGAGTGATTCTAGCGACGAGGAAGTTTGCTTGACGCCAACAGAATTGACTGAAACTGTTAATAATGCGCAAATGAGCTTTCTCCCTCAACAATCACGCGAGAAGTATTTAAAACAGTACGATATGTTCAACACGTGGCGACTAGCAAAAGGAGCCAAAACTTTCTCAGAAAACGTATTGCTGGCATATTTTATAGAATTATCCGAGAACAAGAAAGCAAGCACTCTATGGAGTACGTATTCGATGCTAAAAGCAACAATAAAGATGAAAAAAGACAAACATATCGATACCTATCCTAAATTAGTGACATTTTTAAAAAGAGCCTCATCTGGTCATCAACCAAAAAAATCGAAGGTTTTCACAGTATCTGATATTGAAAAGTTTCTTAACGAAGCACCCGATTCCGTATATTTGGCGGCAAAAGTAAGTCAGTTGCACATTCAGTATCTACTTAAGTATATTAATCTCAATTAAATAGTATACTTAGTAGATGTTGATAGGCATAATTATGCGTTCATATCAATTTTATTCATTTATCTACTACAATACTCTTTACGTTACAGGTTGTTCTTATTATTGGAATAAACGGAGCATGTCGAACTAATGAACTAACACAACTTAATGTCAAAAACATTGAGAAACATTCAGATGACTTACTATTAATTAATTTACCTAATACAAAGACAAAAAGAGACCGCAACTTCGTCATTCGCAAGGAATACGTAACGATTGTTGAGAAATATCAAGCCTTACGCCCGCCTAACACTCCAATCAATCGATTTTTTCTACAGTATCGCAATGGAAAGTGTGTTAGACAGCCTATGGGTACTAATAAAATTGGCAGTATCCCACGAGAAATAGCAACATTTCTTGAACTTCCAGAACCCCTGTTGTACACGGGTCATTGTTTCCGACGAACTTCTGCCACACTTTTGGCTGATTCCGGAGCTGATCTCCTGTCCCTTAAGCGCCACGGAGGCTGGAAGTCCAATGCAGTTGTAGAGGGATACATAGAGGTTTCCATCCAAAGTAAATCTAAAATATGTGAAGGCATCGTAGGAGCCATTACACTGAAAGAGCCTCAATCGGATCCTTGGACTGGCCCTTCTACATCAAAAATAAGCCGTTATGAAACACCTAACCATCTCCCTCTCTCTCCAACATTCACGCCAAGGGAATCCGATGAATCGGTACAACTATTAAGTATGACAGATAGTTTACCGAAAAACAGTACACAAGTGACTAACACCAATATTACAGTACCAAACAAAAATATTACACTCAATTTAAATAACTGTAGCAACGTTACTTTAAAATTTTCTTAATTATACCTTAGTATTATTTTGTTATAATTTAAAGATTATTCTGTAATACTTACCCGTCATAATGTAGTAATTAATACCTAAACTGAAATAAAAGTGTACCTATCTTGTGATTGTAAACGTTTTTTTTTGCATTTAGTCATTTCCTCGCTGAGGTGGAATGAAAAGTTACGTGTTGCACTCGAGTGCAAAGATTTTTCACCTCGTGCTCTTTTGATTCCCTCGCTAACGCTCAGGATTCTAATTTTGAATCACTCGCTGCGCTCGTGATTCAATTTTAGAATCCTTCGCTTGCTCGGTCATCAAAATTGAACACGCGGTTAAAAAGCAACTTTGCACTCTTGTATAACAAATAACTATTTCATCCCACCATCTCGGAAAGAGTATTTTTAATCTTCAATATCTGAGTGGAAAAGCCGTTTTTATTCTCTAGTGGATAAAGTAAATTTATCTTCAATATCTGAGTGGAAAAGCCGTTTTTATTCTCTAGAGGATAAAGTAAATTGAATTTAGAACATCGTGTGCACTAAGTTTGTGAATTAAAAAAAAACATTAAACCTATTTACTGCTACCTCTATGGTGCCGAATATATCATACAACTCTTTTTTAATTTGTTAAAAACTCAGACTTTGTAAACGTTTTTTTTTTGCATTTAGTCATTTCCTCGCTGAGGTGGAATGAAAAGTTACGTGTTGCACTCGAGTGCAAAGGTTTTTCACCTCGTGCTCTTTTGATTCCCTCGCTAACGCTCAGGATTCTAATTTTGAATCACTCGCTGCGCTCGTGATTCTGAAGATTTTTTAGTTTGGTTTTCTATAAAAAGCGTGTTTTTAGTTTTTTTAAACTAAGTCAGTTAGTCAGAAAGTTGAAGTTAGTTGCTCGTTCCAAAACGTAGGTACGTTTCTATGGAGAAGAACGAGCAAGAAACTTCACGGGCAAATGACAATGCCAGATCCTGCCCCACCCATTTACAGAAAATGTAATTTAATAAAATAATTGTAATGATCATAGAATCTTATTATAATAAATTGTTTTGCTTTAGAACTTGCGATTTTGCGAACTTGCGTTCTTGGTTTGTTTCCACGAGACAGGCTCGAGTGTGGAGTTGTGTGGAGTTCATTAGCAAAATGCTTCCTTTGTGTCTTATATTTGTTTTTTTTTAGAACCTAATTGATAATGTAGACTTTTGTAGATTATAAGGAAATGTAAAGAACTTTTTTGTTGGCAAATGAACAACATTATTATTATTACTTGCGGATTACAAATCAATGCTAAAAGGAATGCAAATACAGTTTTTTGATTTAAACAGAAACGGCAAGTTCTGCAGCCATTAAGACTAATGTTTAGTTATCAGCAATGAATAAGCAGTAAGATGCTACATATTGCAAGCTTGTACATGACTTTTACTGAGTGGGGCAAAGTTCTATAGAGTTTCTGGCATTGTCCTTTCGTCCAAATATGGTTTAGCCGTTTCGTCGTGAAAACGTAACTGACAGAGTTACTTTCGCATTTATCTATACTAATAATAATATTATAAAGAGGTAAAATTTGTTTGTATGTTTGTAAGTGTATATGTAGGGGGTAATCTCAGAAACTACTCGTCCGATTTAAAATAATCTTTCACCAATAGGAAGCTACGTTATTCCTGAGTGCTATATGCTACATTGAATAGGTATTACACCCATTTTTGAAAAGTGTGTCAATGAAATTCTGTAGTGCTAATATGCCACCAAAAAAAAAAACCAAATTTTTATTCGATCGATAAGTGGCATAAAAATGCATCTAAATTTTAAATTTTCAAATTTCGCGCGTTATTTTACGAAAACGCCTCTTACTGGACGCCATATTGCTCAGCGTAAATGACGTCAGATCGTTTTGTATCAAATGAGCACATATTAAATATGATAATTGTATATCATTTAAAAATAATTAAAAGCATATTTTGTAATAAGTGTAATAATGAAAAAAATACGTTGGTTAAGAAAATAATAAAAGTACAAAGCCTATATTACGCCAATCGGTTGACTGACAGTTGACAATTTTTTGTTTACACAGCCGTACGGCGTAATAACATGGCCGCTACTATTTTACGGTGTTTTATAACAGATAAAAAATACTGAAAACTTTAAATACATTTCCCGACTGCTTTATGCCTAAACTGTCTCAATAACATATTTATAGATTTTTTCTCGTATAGAGTAAAATACCCTATTATCGAAAAATAAGAGATCCTTGAGAAAATTCACGCAAACGAAGTTGCGGGCAGTGCTAATGTGTAATATTAGTATGGAATATGGATTTATTCACTTAGAAGTCTCACCAAACCGGCGAGACACTTACATCGCTCTCGCTAGAGCTACAAACAGTTGAGACACTCACTTGATAAGCAGCATAAAGGTGATCCTCCTGATCCTCTTCTGATGCAACTCGTGTCGGTGAGCGCGACAGAAGTTGCCGAAGCGGCGCGACACAGCACTGTCATCACTCTCGCCAGTGTCGCGGACACCGATCATTAGGATATGGATGGGTTCTAGTGGGGCTTCAATAGCAGCGTCTACTGGTTTGAAGTCCATTCCAACATTGATGCTGGTGCTGTCACGACTCTCGCTGCCTTCCTGTAATGCTGCTAGGTCCTGCAATAAAATGTATTATTTTATTTCAACTGCCATACCATGAAAATGTTGGCAGTTCAGTAACTCACCAAATGTAGCAATTAAATAAAAAATAAATAAAATAAATTTATTCACAAATAAAAGATACACAAGACCAATTCACAAAAGGTTGTTCATAATTTCCTTATTAAAGTTTTTTGAAATCGGATCATTATAGTGCCTACTTATAGAGATTTCCTTGCTTTATAATATTAGTTTGAACAAAATATTTGTTTTTACTAAAGTAGATCATGTATGAGCTAACTAGGGTGGGGAAAATGCACCACTCTGCCCTGCCGTGCCTAAACAAATATCTGTAAAACTCTTCAAAATCGTTTCACCAACTCTGGTGTGCAATATTGAATTTACAACGGAGAATTTTAATACTATAAAGAAGATGACACAATTCTAACAAAAGCAGAAAGAGATAGACTAAAAGTATTATGATTCAATTAAGATCTTGCAGAGGAAAGCAATTAATAAGCGTATCTTCACCCTGAAGATACGTTTTACAAAAATATAATAATACGTAAAGAGAAAATAAAAAAAACTGCTAACTTGACCAAAAGCACCTACAGTTACACAAAACACACACACACACAAAACACACACACACACACACACACAACACACCGTCACAAATACAACACACATCAATGATGATGATCATCAGCCGAGAGATGTCTACTGTTGAACAAAGGCCTCTCCCATAGAACGCCACAACTCTTGCATCCACCGGTTACCCGCGACCTTGACGATGTCGTCGGTTCATCTGGTGGGAGGTCTAACAACGCTGCGTCTTCCGGTTCGTGGTGGGACTCGAGAACCAACATTCAACATGAATTTATTTGCAAGTTTTTTTATTTTATTATTTGATTAACTGTAAATGAACTAAAATGCCACTGAAATATAGTTGAACATTACGTGCATGATATTATACTGTATGGTATTTATATTTTTCACGCAATTTTAAATTCTAGATACTGCTATATAATACGCATTTGTCATTCGAGAGATTGTAGGTCAGTCGGTAGGTATGTTTTGACAGAATTCAGATAAATTCATCGATCATACTGCAGCTCGGACTGTACAGACCTTAAGGCAGCTCATAAGGGTGCATATTGACTGACAAATAGTAATTTCGTAAATATTATTTTGTAAAATGCATACATCGATGTCCTTGTAAAGGTGTGGCGACTAACAGAGTTTTAAGATACATAATTGTTACTAATCGAATATTTCGACAAGTAAATCAGTCTGAAATAAACTGTTTTTTTAATATCCTGTGAAAACATCGTGAATTCACCTTGATCAAGCAATCAATTCTCGTGCCTTCTCTGAATGAGAAGAGGCCTTTGCCCTGCAGTAGGATAATAATAGGCTGGTATTGGTTTTTTATTTTGTGGTCGTATTATTATCGGTGTATATAGCCACTGTTGTTGCGTGAATTACTCTGTACCTAGCAACAAAGTCAAAATATTTATTTCACTTAGACTGTTCAATATAGAAAATAAAAATGTTACTCAAAATAATTAATCAACACATCATGTGAGAATATCAGTGTTGCATTCTGAATTTTCGTATGACAACACTAGTTGTCTATGTTTTTTTTATATGAAAAATGTCTCCATCACTTCTTCCTTTGAGTTTCTATTGTGACTCGCTATAATTTTAATGCAGTGGACAAATAAATGGTAAACATCCATGTTTTACTTTCTATCTGGTTTGATTTCCACAACATAGACCATTTTCTGGCAAAAACTGGATCAAATCAGTACTTCCGCACATCTTCTATAATATAAAAATGTCTTGCTAAGCGCAAATCTCGAGAGCGGCTGGACCGATTTCGCTAATTCTATTTTTATAATATTCCTTGAAGTACGAGGATGGTTCTTACGCAGAGAAAAATTAAAAAATTGCCTTAAAATAAAAGAAAGCGGAAGAAGTCGCGGGCAAGTAATTTCGTATAGAGAAAGAATGGGCTAGAAATTATTTACTTACTTTTTTTTGTTATAAGGCTGACAGTTGTTTTCACCATTGAAATAAAATGGATTTGGATGTACAGACGCCAGCACATCAAGCCATACCAAACGGTCAAATATCCCCGATTGAATATGAACCTTATTAATTAGAAAGTTGAAAATCTATCAAATAAATTTGTCAGATTGTTGTATTTCCCAATTCAATATGAACCTTATTCTATTGTAATAAAGTTGAAAATCGATCGAAGGAATTTGACAGATTGTTTTAGCTTGATGTGCAGCTAGCCTCTGTACCTATCCATTTTTGTACACTTTGGGGTATGAAGCCCTTAAGGGGCTATTTAACGACTTTTACAGATTTTAAACTGACAATCACGTCAAAATGTGCAATGTAAATGATTTGAAGAAAAAAAAGTTAAACTAGAACATTCTCTTAATAATTTAGTAAGTGAATATTTTTAATTATATTCATATTAAATAGTTTAATTAACTCGTGAAGTTGTGTCTGACGCGGAAAAACATTGACAATCACACAAAATCTACCAGGTATAATTAAACGAAACTTACACCATCTTACAGACAATTTTATTATCTATCTTTTTTTTAAGTTAAAGAATACTACTTTTATTTAATTTTTTTGACTAAACTTTGAGAGTTTTGGACGCAGAACTGACGCAGAACGGACGCAGTCTGCGACCAAAACTCTCAAAATGTAGTCGAAAAAATTAAGCAAAAGTATTATTCTTTAACTTAAAAAAAAGATAGATAATAAAATTGTCTGTAAGATGGTGTAAGTTTCGTTTAATTATACCTGGTAGATTTTGTGTGATTGTCAATGTTTTGTCGGCGTCAGACACAACTTCACGACTGAATTAAACTATTTAATATGAACTTAATCAAAAATATTCACTTACTAAATGATTAAGAGAATGTTCTAGTTTAACATTTTTTTTTTAAATCATTTACACTGCACATTTTGACACACATTTCGTGATTGTCAGTTTAAAATTTGTAAAAGTCGTTAAATAGCCCCTTAAAAGAAAGAAAAACCAGGTCTATTCATTCCATACCTCTCTCCTAACACTGGCGGAGCTGGCAAAATCATGCACCAGGTCGAGAATCTCATCGGAGTACTGCACGAACTGGTCGAAGGACTCAAACGAGGCCAGGGCTCCGGTGCGGTGGTGACACTTCCTCATAGCAGCAGTGCAGAGCTCCGCTGGGATGCCTTCTGCGTCTGAGCCGGATGCCAGCTCGATCTCTGATTGGCTGATTGGTATTCTGGGAAGGAAAACATATTTAAGTAAATTTCAATAAGTAAGTAAGATTTTGTTAAGATAAAGCGCCAGGGTAGACCGCGAAATTCCAGTTTTCTTATGTTTTTTTGCAATTAGCAGCCCAGTATCAAGCTGTAATGTAATAAAAAAAATATATGGGAGTAACAAATATGTGTTTACAGAATTATAATAATTAAAATTTACCAACACAACTCTCCAAGTTGGAAAAGCTCAGCTGATTTTATTTTTAATATTTTTTGAATATTTTTTTTGAATTATTATCTAATCTTAAAACTTATATTCTCGTGAATTTTTTTGATTACAATTAAATACTGAGCTGGAAGGTGCAAAAAACGTAAGAATATTTTAATTTCGCGGGTTAACCTTGAGCATAATACCAGTGTAACCAATTGTTGGTAAACCAAAAATAAATAAATAAACATAGCGCTTTCACCTTAACTAAGACCGTACCTGAGGTAGGTGCGCGGTGCAGGATACGTCAACTTGTGACAACTGTCACCCCTCCCGCACCGCGCAGCTACCTCAGTGTGGTGACGTGACGCGAGAGTTCACTGATACCACACCTCGGACACTTCATACAAAACTTGCAAAATAATTACCTATTACTACTACAAAACCAAATGACGTCTGTACACGTGCAAATGTGTGCGTGAATTTTAGTAGTGTTGAATCAGTTGGATGTCGTGGCGTACAAAATGGCGCCAAAAGTGCAGCGCTTTGCGTCGGGCGAACCGAACGACGACGGAACTACCCGAACGTTTCGAGCATTATTATGAAGTGATCTTGTCCGAGCGGTCAATTATTTATTTCTAATAAATAAAATAAATGATATTTGATTATGAATACTCGGATTTGTAATGACATAAAAGTAATATTATAATATTTATTATGTAAAGAGGTTTATTTATTCATCAATAATTGGTAAATTAAGGTACCTAATTACAAAATATGGAATTCACGATCGCCCCGTACCATTACGCGGCAACGCAATGGGGCGACGCGACAAAGTTAGTGCGTAGGGTACTACTTTTCAATTCCAAGAATGAAGAGAACGTGAAAGAAAGTGACATAAGTACATAACAAAGACAATAAAGAGAGAGGGCAATATTAATAGCTGGTAATGTTGGTATGTTATTATTACGGAAGTTTTAATTGTATTATTATAAAACGACGAAAACTCGGAAAATAAATGAATCATCAAGAATAAAACTAATAAATAAAACTTAAAACAAAATAAATCGCAAAATTGTGTGTTTGTGTCAGCAGTACCTACAGCGCTGCAGTTCTTACGATTTTGAGCGCCCTGGCTAAAGAGTCGGCGGTTAGCCCCTATAAGTGCGGGGTGAGGGTGCGGTATCTGATATAGCGCGGGGAAGGGAGTGTCCCTTCTATACGTAGTACTATTAAGTATTCTGTGCTGATACGTCAACTTGTGACAACTGTCACCCCTCCCGCACCGCGCTGCTACCTCAGTGTGGTGACGTGACGCGAGAGTTCACTGATACGTCAACTTGTGACAACTGTCACCCCTCCCGCACCGCGCAACTACCCCAAGAACAGTCTCAGTTAAGCGGTCGGGCTTTAATTCATAATGCGTCAAGACGTACCTATTAGGATGTCCAGTAGGCAGTATGAACTGGAAGTGGACGACACCAAGCTCTCCTGACAACGCAAGGTGCTGGAGACAAGTGATGTCATATGACGTGTACGCCCGGCGGACGTATACTTCTAGAGCTGCGTTGCAAACCTGAGACAGAAAAAAAACACGGTAAATTTAAAACAGTGCAATTAACTTGATCTTGAATCTGAGTGTTGTCAACCTTTTGAGATTATCTTCATTTATTTACAAAAAGCACAGCAACCGCGGCACTGTCGCTTAGAATTTAAATAAAATAACATTTAAAATCGTCATTTCAGAAACCATGCAAATAACATTGTATGAAAATTAATATAATGAATATTAGAGACAAGATGAAAAAAAAACTTGTTTACAGGCGGTAGTCTTTATGTAAAAAGGTTTTTTGGTGTCTACTTCTTATCATACAGATTAATTACGGAACGGTGACACCAAAAAAAAAACAGTAATTCCTTAACGTTCCATCCTTAGGGGTGGAATAGTTTCATGAAATTTATATGGGACCAATTAGAGTTCCGTAAAAATTTTCACGAGGACAAAGACGCGGGGCAAATGCTGGTATCTAATAAAAAGAAAACATTTCATACAGATAATCATTCTGAGAATATTTAAAGAAAAAGAAAAACTTATAACCTGCAAGCAAAGCCGACGGAAAGAGCTTACTTAATACCATACTGTATTTAGCGTTTCAAAGCAAAAATATTCACAAAGATATTTTCCTAATTACAAAAATCGCTGTTGCCCATTTAAAAGGCATAGAATAATAGGTACATTAATTTACTTTCATCAATTACGGATTTAATCAAAGCAAAACGCCCCTAGCATTTCTTTTGATACTAGAATTACTGGTAATGTCTTAATTTCTACTAAGTAGTTACTATCTAATAAATCATTTAAAGCACTGACAAGTAAAAGTAATGTTTCAATGAAACCATTAACCAATAATTCAAAAACAGGTCTTTTCTAAAAACACACTTGATTTTAGCCCTGATAACCTCATTAATTTTCATTATACTGGATTCGAAATCAATAAGTATTAGTTAATTGAGTTGACAAAAAAGTAACTTCACATTTTACTGTTGCCCTACAAAATCTATGGGGAAATAGCATTTTGACAGTTCATAAAAGTATGTTAGCCGTATGGTGCCGGTCGCGAATAGCACCACCCCATTTCTACCCGTGGATGTCGTAGAAGGAGACAGAGGGATATTGATCAGAGGATGGGCAGCAGCGTCTTTCTGAGTACCATAACACCTACTGCGATCGCCAACATGCAACGGCCACGCATGGCGATTAGGGCTGAACCCCCCTTGGGGGAGACTTATGCCCAGCAGTGGGCGTCTAAAGGTTGACATGATGAAATGTATGTCAATTGATTATCGGTGTCCCCAATTATCAAGGAGTCTGTTAGTTACAAAAGTTGAGGCTAGTTACTCGTCCCTAAACGTAGGTAGGATCTCGAAACACTTGTAATTCTCTAAAGTAGCTTATTTTAAAGATGGTTTTGAACAGAGACTTTGTCATAGCGGAAATCTTGAAAATATTTTTTGTAGCTTTATTAAAGCTTTAAAAACGGTAAAATATCACTGGTCAAAATAATGCTATCAAAATTAATAACATATAATATTTGAATGAAAAAAAATAAAAATAAAAAACTCATTAGTTTCAATTTTCAATTATTTAACTTATATTTAAGTAAATCGATTACTGTTTCATGTTTTGTTATAAATTACAAGCGTTGGTGTCCAGTTTGACAGTGACAGCACTTCAGCTATTGTCAGCATCTTAACACTATATTAAAGGCAATACAAGCGTCATTAAAAATATTCCTCCAGTTGTAAAGGACGGGTTAGTAAGACATAAATACTTGAAACTTGTGGCATAGATAGGCTTCTTAGTTTAGATTCCGGTACGTTTATGATTTTGAATTGTCGACATTTTTAATCAAGTGGCTGGTTACTGCCCCGTCCAACTCCTGATCTCATGGTCAGCATGAATAAATACGAAAAATATACGAATTTTAAGGTAATTAAGAGATAGGTATATCTTGCTTTCACAACCTTTTTCTCTATACCTGGTGGATGGACCCACCTTTGGCCACCATTCATTCATGACCATCTCCGCGTCTAGTCAGGAGTACTTCAGGATTGCTAGGCACTTCAAACTGAAAACTATATACAGGCACTTTTGGATTGTCAAGAAGTCAATCAGTCAGAATGTTGAAGCTAGTTGCTCGTGCCATACACCATTTTTTTTTAAACTACAAAATATTACCAATAGGGTATTTTACTCTATACGAGAAAAAATCTATAAATATTTAGGCATAGAGAAGTCGGAAAATGTAAGTTTCAGTTCATAAAATAACAAAACATTTTTTTAAATTCAATTCAAAGTTTTCAGTATTTTTAATCTGTTATAAAACACCGTGCAATAGTAGCGGCCATGTTATTACGCCATACGGCTGTGTAAACAAAAAATTGTCAACTGTCAGTCAACCGATTGGCGTAATATAGGCTTTGTACTTTTATTATTTTCGTAACCAACGTATTTTTTTCGTTATTACACCTATTACAAAATATGCTTTTAATTATTTTTAAATGATATACAATTATCATATTTAATATGAGCTCATTTGATACAAAACGAACTGAGCAATATGGCGTCCAGTAAGAGGCGTTTTCGTCAACTACGCGCGAAATTTGAAAATTTAAAATTTAGATGCATTTTTATGGCACTTATCGATTGAATAAAAATTTTGTGTTTTTTTTGGTGGCATATTAGCACTACAGAATTTCATTGAGACACTTTTCAAAAATGGGTGTAATACCCTATTCACGTTACATCATTAATGTTGAATCTACTGTTACAATGTGAGAACAATCTGACTAGTCGTGCACGTTAAGAGAGGTCTAGAGAAAAATCCTTCCACATTATAAAACAAAGTCCCCCGCCGCGTCTGTCTTTCTGTTCGCGATAAACTCAAAAAAAAACTGCACGGATTTTCATGCGGTGCTCACCAATAGACAGAATGATTCATGAGGAAGGTGTATAATTGGTTAAAATTTGAGTAAATTGGTTAAAATATATATTTTTTTTAATCATTTGATAGGCCACTATCTCACCTGATGGGAAGCGGTCTAAGATGGAGCACGCTTGCCTAGAAGTAACCTATTCACTCTTGACTTAAAGACTCCCGGATTGTAACTATCAGGAAACACAGACTCAGGCAGGGAATTCCACTCCTTAGCAGTACGCACAATGCATGTGTTCCCAAAACGTTTTGTGCGTATGGGTGTGATGTCCACCATGTACCGGTGGCGCATCGCCGTACGTCTTGTGGTCCGATGATGGAACGGGCTCGGTGGAATAACGACAATACCCATGCAAAGCTAGAGCGGGTCGCTAGTATGATAATAAACAAAATTTGATAACGATGTATTGAAAAGGCAGAACGAACCGTGCCACCCGCTTACGTGTCTAGTGACCTTCAAATGTGATTATTTTTAAAGGAACAAGCAATAATGGACGAAGAGGTGGAGTTTAAGCCGTTCAGCGATACATATAAGAAGATTACGTTCGCGTTGTGCGTCGGTATGATCTACCCGAACCCCAGGACCGACAAATGGCGGCTGGTTAGCATACGTAAGAATTTTTTATGGTCCAAGATGTCGTCAGACCTTTCCCGGGTTGGAAAATCCACATGGTCTTCCGCCAAGGGGCGGGCGAAGGGATCGGTTGGACTCTTACTGACGAAAACCACCACGTGGCTTATTACTTTTATTTCTACGTAGTAATATTTTTTTCCTTTTTCAACAGCTCTCATAGTGGGAACGGTAACCCCTCTTGCATGCATGTTCTTCCTCGATATGTACAAGTGTTGGATGGCGAAAGACATTGTGAATATCATCAGGCACAGCACAGTGATCGGGCCTTTTCTTGGTGGATTTTTTAAGGTAAAGTAGTTAATATAGTTAAATTAATAAGTCAGGCAGTCAAAAAGTTGAAGCTGGTTGCTCGTTCTGAACAATAGGTTCCTATGGAGAAGAACGAGCAAGAAACTCCATGGCATATGAATCTGATAGCCGAAAATATCTACGCATACTGCTTATCTAAGCAACATGGTAAGCAACATAAAGTAAAAAATATTTCTGAGAAACGATTTTATTTCTTGTGAAAAGAATCATTGTTTAAGTTAACGGTCAAACGTGCTAGCTAGTTAACGTAAAAGGACAAGGAATAGTATAATAACAACAATTCAAAATAAAATTAAAACAATTGTAGCAGTTAAGAGATGGCCAGTCCTAACCGCCGAGGCCAATTCACGAACATGATCCAGCACATCATATTTCGCCTGTTAATGTTGGGGGGTCGACTTAGAGTCTAACCAGTTGCAGCAAAATACTAGTGTGATCATAAACGAGACATTTGGACTTTAATGACTTTCCATTTCAGATGATCTTAATGTACCACAAGCGAGTCCAAGCGAAACAGATCCTCGACGAGATCGACCGCGATCACAGAGTCTTCAACAGCGTCTCAGAAATTTACAAAGACATAGCTCGCGCTTCTATTAGGAACAGCCAAGTTTACAGCGAAACAGGCTGGGTTATAACCGTGTTTACATGCGTCATGACATTTCCAGCCATGGCTATAGTACAGAATGTTTATAATTTCACGTTCAAATCGGAGCCGGTGAAATATATGATTCATGATTTGGAGATACCGTTTACTGAGTCGGAAACGAGATTTAAGTCTCCTTATTTCGAGGTACCCTTCTTCTTAGTCTATGATTTTGCCGAGCGAATTTTAGTTAGGGTTTTTTTTATGAGGATTGTGAGGTGCCGATACGCGGCGCGAGTAGGTATTTCCAAAAATGTTTTCTTTAAATACCGCTCGCTCTGTCTCCCTCCGGGTGAACAATTTAAATACAATATGTCCCTGCCCCCCGAACCGTATCGTGCGATAGAGAGAGTTGCAAGTCTAGGAGACAATTACCTACATTTCCTTTTTGAAATATGGTTTTTTTGGTCTCATTAGATTCAGTACTTCTTAATCTAGGTCTGAATGTTTTTTTAAAGTAAGTCAGTTCAGTTTAATTGTAGATATTTCGATTATTATTACTTCTATCGTATCGTAATATTTCTTTAAAATGAAAACGTACAGACCTAGTTTGTTAATATATCTACGTAAAATTATGAAAACTGCACTAAGTTTACGCGTAAAACGTTATCGCTTTTTGTATGAAAATTTACAGCCTCACAATCCTCTTAATCTTCCAGATAATGTTCGTATACATGTTCTATGCCGCAGTATTATACGTGGTAAACTTTATTGGTTATGATGGCTTCTTCGGGTTGTCTATCAACCATGCGTGTCTGAAGATAGACCTGTTTTGCAAGGCTTTGGACGAAGCCATGGTAGCTCCTGAGGAGAAGGTTTGTGAAAGAGTCATTGCTGTTATAAAGGAACAGTGTCGGATGTTCAAGTAAGTTTTGCTATTTCTTTTTTTATGTTATTGGGTGGCGTGCGATCTACTCTTGTCTTCTCTGTATGTCTTCACACACAAAAGGCAAAGGGAAGGAAGGAGGGGGGGGGGGGGGGGCAAAGACATCTTCATGCCTTTGCCCTGCAGTGGGACAGTTATAGCACAACTACGACTCCATACAAACAAAACCATTTAATTACCTATACTACTACCATAATAACTGTACTGTACAAATACGTGCCTGTGTGTACGTGTCTACGCGCCGCGATAACTAAAAGCAGTTTCGAGAGCACGTTCCACGCGGGAAGAGGTGAGGAACAGTGTTTCGGAGGGAGGCGGGGCGAGTCGCTACTGTTCGGCAGTACTCATATTTATAATGTGGTTATAAGCTGGTATTATTATTTAACAGGAATAAGGTCCATATTCATAGAAAACGCTTGTTCACGAATATGTATAATACTAAGCGCCCGCGACTTCGTCCGCGTGAGTGTCGGTTATCACGGATGCAGATGAAATCGCGGATTAAAAAGTAGCCTATGTCCTTCCCCAGGGTTCAAGCTATTTTCCTACCAAATTTCATCAAAATTGGTTCGGCCGTTTTACCGTGAAAGCGTAACAGAAACTTTCTTGTAATATTATATAAGTATGGAAGTATTATGCATTACAAGAAATATAAAAAAAAATCTGGCTGTATTATACATTGAACATTGTATTACAGATACGTTGATTTGATTCAAGATACTTTCAACATTTGGTTAGGACTCATATTCCTAGCGACTATGATACAAATATGTACCTGTCTGTATCACATTACTGAGGTAAGCACACTAGCATACGAGCTATTGTGTAGCGCATCTATCGCACATAATACGAACTACAATCGACGTTTCCTAGGTCGCGCAAGCAGAGTTATCCGCGACATTAGCATGTATACAAAACCCCGACCACAACCGTCGGGTCTGGTGGGCTAATGAGCCCACCAGCCACAACACCCGTCTGGTCGGAAGATTCTCCTTTTTTTTTTTAAGAAGGATGAGGAACTTTACACTCTGTTCCTACTACCTCTAAACTATATTAATGTTTACACGCTTTTTTTAACTTGCATGTTTATAAGTTAATGATGTAATTTAATTCATTAACAAAATTTTAAGGAGTGACTCTCAAACAGCGCAAAAAAAACAGCTGTTCCATACATTTTGGCCGAGTACCTATTGCACTTCTGTATGGAACAGTTGGTGTTTTTTTCGCGCTGTTTGAGTTGGCTCCATAATGAATGTTGTTCAGGTTCGTGGTCTGAGCCACTCCTTAAAAATTTGCTAATGAATTCAATTTGATCCTGTATAGGTAGTAAGAAGGCAGCAAAACCTGACGACCAGTCTTACCAAGGTATCGTGTTACCCAGTTACTGGGTTGTAGAGGACAGATAGGAAATCGCTTCATGTAAAACAATGGTATTAAGCTGCATTCGGTTAGATAGTAAGCCGACCCCAATAAACTTGGGAAAAGGCTAGGCAGGTGATGAGATCAATTCGAACTCCAAACGAAGATTTCTAGCCGCGGTAGGGGACTCTAATCTATATATAAAAATGAATTGCCGAAATGTATGTAAGCGCATAACTTCCGAACGGCTGGACCAAATTGGATAATTCTTTTTTTTTGTTCGTTATTGTCAGGAGGCTGGGTCGAGGCAGCGCAAGACAAAAATAACTGGAAAGACTCGGGGGAGGTCTATGCCCAGCAGTGGGACACAAAGGGCTACAATAAAATAAAATAAAAATTGTCAGGAGAAGGTTTGTATAAAATAAAATTTTAGGTAGGTAGGTAGCCTATCTACGCTTCCTGGGTAGATAGGTAGGTAGCCTATCTACCCTTCCTGGGTAGATAGGTAGGTAGCCTATCTACCCTTCCTGGGTAGATAGGTAGGGCTGGTAGGGTTTGTAGGTAGGTAGGTAGGTAGGAAGGGTAGATAGGTAGGGTAGGTAGGGAGGTAGATAGGTAGAGTAGGTAAGTAGGTAGGTAGGTAAGTAGGTAGGTAGGTAAGTAGGTAGGTAGGTAGGGTAGGTAGGGAGGGTAGGTACGGTTGGTAGGGTTGGTAGTAGATAGGGTATTGCTTGCAGACTGATGACTGCAAAATTATCTTTTTCCAGGGTTACGGCTTTGATCTTCGCTACATGATATTTGTGTCGGGAGCCGTAATACATATTTACTTGCCGTGTCGTTATGCAGCTAAAGTGAAGGCAATGGTAAGCATATGACACCACTTAGAAATGTTTAAGTCGTTTTATAATCTGCACCATACTGGTAGACTTTGGAAAAATAAATTGTAAGAGAATTCGTCCATTATCTGCGCACCGTGTCTATATCATGAATATTGTTGTACAGTCATGAGCAGATCCAGATTGCAAAACTCAAAAGCAATTTTCTCGTGAAATAACTATTTCAACTTATAGATAATAACTATTTTATAGTAGGTTTAAATCAAAAATACCCTATTCGTAACTCCATAACATACCTATCAATAGTTTAGGAGAAAATCTTTCGTGACTGTTTTACGAAATTTGAATCCCGAAATAAGTGTCTATCCGAGAGTAAATCGCTACACCGCCAAAATGCATCGAGTAAACAAGTTTTCCGAGATAAATTTAATGGCGCCGCTACATTATCAGCTGATAATGACAACTCGTGTGAATATTATTGACAGTTGACACCATTATAAACCGGCAGAATTATGTAGACATAAAATATTGCGTTCTTCTTTATAGACAGTTGTATTTCTATTTCAGTTGGCTAAAACATGTCATTCATTCATCAACTAAAGAGTAACAATACCTAGTCTTGGCTACTCTACGTTACACTCTGTCCACTGGTTTAATCGTGTTTTGACAGCTGCGACTAGTGAACAATATTTACGTTTTTTGTAAAAACTGATACGCATACCTGTATTATAATGTCTGTAAGAGGTCATAAATAAGATAATCCAACAAGATAAGGCAGTTTATATATTTATATACATTTTAAAGTTAACTTAAGGTAATTGGGAATAATTACATTATAAGGCAGCTGTCAAAAAACCAATAACCCAATGGACAGGGTATAGTTATTTTGGTATAACATGGCATTAGATTCGACCAATGTCGAATTCGCTTTTAGCGTGTCATGTGAGAATTTTAGATGTATCCCTTGCTAAATAAACCTAAAAAATCATGGCAACATCCTTACATTTAGTTGTACTTAAAAAAAGAGTTCAATTAGAGGGTTTCAAATATTTACCAATGTGGAGAATACATTACCAGGAGTAGATTGATATACTTACCATATTTTTAAAACCTCGCATAATAAAAATGTTTTGTAATGAAAATATCAGTTTTTAGTTTCATCTCATTGCCCATTTTGTATTTATTAAAAAAGAACGTGACAAGTGACATTAACGAATCTATCAAACTGACAGACAAGTGATTTGAATCGTTGTTTACAGTGGCAGAATTGAAAAATAACATTGATTAATCAGTATTTGTGGTATTATTTTCCTTAAAACAATAGATAGATTGCGTGAAAGATGATAATTATGGTTTGAAATGATATGATGATATGTCAGTGAGACCCGCGAAACTGTCAGTGTCACTGTCACTGACAGTCGCCGTTTCGTACTGAAAGAATGAGCTTTCTGTTAAACTATTCACTTTTTACATCCATTTTCATTGCAGGGTTATAAAAATAATGTAAATGCCACTTTGTCGGTACGACAACGTAGCTACAAAAAGCCGCAGCGTCACTATTCACACAGAACCACTGCTTGGCCATCTTTTGACGCTGTGATGTAGTGTGGTGTGGTTGTAGTACAGATACCGTACGAATTAGAACGTCAACTTCTCTAAACATCTTTATTTTCGACGTAAGTGTCACGTTCCGCCTAAGCCTGAGCGTGCAAGAGAGCGCGGTACAAGCGATAGAGAGGCACGATCGGCCCAAGCGTCTACAATAAGCTCCGTTCATCTCAACGGAAGCCATTATTTGCTTATGTTAGCCATTATGTATCTATATGACGTTAACACGTAAAACTATCATTCGTAAACCGACTTTACAGACTACCAATAGGGTAATTTACTCTATACGAGAAAAAATCTATAAATATATTATTGAGACAGTTTAAGCATAAAGCCGTCGGAAAATGTAAGTTTTAGTTCATAAAATAACAAAACAAATTTTTAAATTCAATTCAAAGTTTTCAGTATTTTTAATCTGTTATAAAACACCGTGAAATAGTAGCGGCCATGTTATTACGCCATACGGCTGTGTAAACAAAAAATTGTCAACTGTCAGTCAACTGATTGGCGTAATATAGGCTTTGTACTTTTATTATTTTCGTAACCAACGTATTTTTTTCATTATTACACCTATTACAAAATATGCTTTTAATTATTTTTAAATGATATACCATTATCATATTTAATATGAGCTCATTTGATACAAAACGAACTGACGTCATTTACGCTGAGCAATATGGCGTCCAGTAAGAGCGCGAAATTTGAAAATTTAAAATTTAGATGCATTTTTATGGCACTTATCGATTGAATAAAAATTGTGTGTTTTTTTTGGTGACATATTAGCAATACAGTATTTCATTGAGACACGTTTTAAAAATGGGTGTAATACCCTATTCTTTTTTGTACAAATCCTGCTATGATCCTTTCTGTGTGTCAGTCGATGGAGACAGCGAATCGTTTCTACAGCTGCGGGTGGGAGCATGTGAATGACCAGCGAGTCAGGAGGATGATACCTTTCATGATTGGGCGAGCGCAGATACCTATTGAGATAACGGCATTCAACATGATGGTTTTTGACATGGAATTGTTTACCTCGGTAAGTAAATTGTATGTGATAATTTTGTTTTTTGAGCAGTAATGCCATGAGCCAGAATAGAATATTTATTTATTTAATATAACTAGCTAGCTGACCCGACAGACGTTGTCCTCTCCCTATCTACCTACTTACCTGCCTATTTACCTACCCTTCACCTACACCTACCCTACCCTACATCTACAAAAAAGCACTGTGGCACTGTGGCACTCGGGGACTGCCGCGGTAAAGCTATTGCATAGCATTTTATACATATTATATATATATGACGGAGTAGGGACCTCCGTAGCGTTCTTTACAAGGGTGACGTCGCCATAGCTGACGTCACAAATGTTGTCGTCATGATGATCACTCATTTATGGGTCATAAATGAAAACTTCACGACTTGTTACAAAGTTTGTTTATTCAACGGGCAGTATAACCACGTATAGAGAGGTCCGCACTGTCCGGCGGCTCGAGCTTGAATGCACTTAGCACTGGCGTGCAGCCGTATTTATAAGGCTCGTGCACGTGTAGTCAAGTTTTAGGTTAAGTATTGAAATATTAGAATTACAATAAGAAAAATGGTGACATGTTGTTTAACGTTAATTTTACATCGTAATTAACTCAAAGTAATCAGTTGGTAATTAATTAACTAATTAAATCATTAAACTCAACGATTCTGATCCTTTAACAGATATACTTTTGTAGTTGCGCCGATATATATCATATATATACATAGGTACACCTACCCCCCCCCCCTACCCCCAACTCGTCGTTCGCGGTCGTTTACATATCTGCCCCCCTAGCCATATTACCCAAATTGACAATCTACAATCGATCGAAACGCTAATAGAAAACTAATCAAATGTATGGGAATGACGTCATCTCAACGATAAGTCACGTGATCGAAAATCCAAAATGGATTACGACGAGGCGTTAATTATTGTAGAAAGAGATACGATACGAAACGTTTGTAACTTGGCTAGGGGGGCTGATTTTGTAAGACCATTAAAACCTTTTTTACACGCTTTTTATTAGCATCACCTGTATGTTTGTTTGTAACCGACTTCTTTGGGCGCGATTTTGACCCACTTTAAACGGCCAGATTTCGTTCAAACTTTGTAGATTTATCGAGGACCGATGACAATACACTAATTTGATAAAATTGTCAATAAAAGTGTCAATAGTTATAAATATTTTATTGACAGATATGAGTAGAGTGATTATCATTTTAATAATATCTTAAAAAGCAACCCACACGTTTTTTTAAAATAAAATAATTTATTAAAATTTATTTTCTATTTTTTAATTAGGGTTTCTATAAAAAGCGTGTTTTTAGTTTTTTTAAACTATTATTTTTTGTAATATTTTTTTAATATCATGGACGATGTAGTATAAGTAATAGTATATCGTCCATGATATTAAAAAAAATCAAAGGGAACGCCTTTTGTTCATTAACAAAGGTACTGTATACATATACTTTAGTTTATATAGCTCCTGTTACAAAATTATATTTGTTTCAGATCCTGCAAACATCGTACTCAATGTTCACGCTTTTGCGATCATAAATATTTCCAATTAAAAAATATTTCAAGCATTTTGGAATTGCTTTATCGCAAAATATTAAATTAATTATCAAACACACAACTGGACAGCATTTTCACAAATAAACCAAACTAGCTTTTAGTACCGACTTCGTCTACGTGGATTTTCTTCATCATCATCATCAGCCCACTGTTGAACATAGGCCTCCCACATGCCAACACAACAAGCCAACTTGCTGCTTGCATCCACCGGTTACCCGCGACCTTGACGATGTCGTCGGTCCATCTGCTGGGAGGCCAACCAACGCTGCGTCTTCCAGTTCGTGGTCACCACTCGAGAACCTTTCTTCCCCATCGGTTATCGGTTCTTCGAGCGATGTGGCCTTCCCATTGCCACTTCAGCTTGCATATTCTGAGAGCTATGTCCGTGACCTTAGTTCTTCGACGAATTTCCTCGTTTCGGATTCTATCGCGCAAAGAAACTCCGATCATAGCTCTCTCTCCATGGCTCGCTGCGTGACTTTGAGCTTCTCTAGGAGCTGAATATAAGTACAGATTCCTAATTTTATTAGATACCCAATATAACTACTCTTTCTATAGGTGAAAAGCATATGAAAATCCATACAGTAGTTTTCGAGATTACTTCGAACGAAGACAAATTCAACACGGCGGGAGACTTTCATTTATAATTTGTAGTAAAGCGGCACAAACATAAAAAAATTGTAACGTTCATTTCCTTACAGAAATAAAGTTCTTTCACATGCTTACAATATTATATACAAGTATATTGTCTGCAATTCCAGTCAACCTTACGTGCAAGTAACCGCAATTACCTTGTATACAAGTATCTTGTGTGCATGTATTTTGCGCAGATATCACGTGTGCAAGTATCTTGCGTGCAGATATCATGTGTGCAAGTATCCTGTTTAAAAGTAGCCTATTTGCAAGTATCCTGTATGCAAGTATCTTGCTTGCAAGTATACTGTGTGCAAATATATTACTAGCAAGTATCCTGTGTACAAGTATCTTACTTGCAAGTATCCTGTATGCAAGTATCCTATGTGCAAGTATTCTGTTTGGATGTATCTTCTGTGAATGTATCACGTGTGCAAGTATCTTAGTAGCAAGTAGCCTGTGTGCAAGTATTCCGTGTGTAATAATCTTAGCTGGTAAAAGCTTGTGTGCAAGAAACTTGCTAACAATTTTTTATGGCAAAGGCTAAAAAAAAATGAACTTTTTTTTTCAATACCTGAAGTGAGTTAAGTCTATTTGTATGTGTGTATAAATGGTACAATAAATAACTAAAAACTTACCGCCGCATTAGTATGATAGAAGAAATCATGGAGTATATCAAAGATGGAGGTCTCAGACAGGATCAGCTTCTGCAAGTTCTCTGGGTGGAAGTCGTGTCCGTACATGTCCACTGCCGACAGGAATATGGACTCCATTTGATTGTGACGTAATTCGTAGGCTGGTTGATGAGCCGCGATGAGGACCTGGGGAGACGAATAACAATTTAGAATTCCTGTCAATCTGTCAAATCTCAATACTCAATACATTTATTGCATCCACATGTGAACTTAGATGGTAGGTATAGTTTGAACATTGTGGACCCTGTCGGGCACAGCAAAAATAAAAGTAGGAGAGAGGAAGAGGGCTTTTGTTTGGCTATTATGTAAAAATCTCATCTGTCAACATGATAGACCAGCTAGTAAATATCATTTGCCCAGCCTTTCCCCAACTATATTGGGGTCGGCTTCCAGTCTAACCGGATGCTGCTGAATACCAGTGTTTTACATGGAGCGACTGCCTGTTTGACCTCCAAAACCCAGTAACTGGGTAACACAATACTTCACTGGGTACTACGATAATTTATATTAGTTGAAACTTTCTTTATATTTCATCTATAAGATGACAAAATTCACCTCACAACTAATTTGTAGGTATTAAACGATGAATTCGTAGTTTGGCGCCGAGGGCACGGCGCTCAAAAGGTTAAAGAAAAACCGGACAAGTGCGAGTCGGACTCGCCCACCGAGGGTTCCGTACATATTTGTAGGTACATATCCATACTTATACATATCTATACTAATCCGTACCTACTATCCATACTTTAATCTACTTAATATTATAAATGCGTTTTTTGCGACATAAACATATCTTTTTTTCACGTTAACATAGAGGGTTGATTTTACAGCATCAAGGGACCGTAGACTTAAATATATGGTTTTAATTTCAACTCGATACGTCCACGCGTTCTCGAGATAAAGGGTCTTGACAGACAGACAGACAGACCGACAGACAGAAAGACAGACCGACCGACAGACAGACAGACAGACAGACACAACAAAGTGATCCTATAAGGATTCCGTTATTTCCTTTTGAGGTACGGAACCCTAAAAAGGATAGAACACCTACGACACTCCATACAAACGAAATGATTTATTTACCAACACTACTACCAAAATAACAGACCTGTACAAATACGTGTGTGTGTGTGCGTGTCTACACGCCGCTTGAACTATAAGCAGTTTCGAGAGCACGTTCGACGCAGGAAGAGGTGAGGAACAGTGTTCTGGAGGGAGGCGGGGCGTGACGCTACTGTCATCATCATCATCATCATCATGTCAACCTATAGACGCCCACTGCTGGTCATAGGTCTCCCCCAAGGGTTTAGTGGTAATCGCCATGGCGGGAGTGGTAATCGCCATGCGTGGCCAATGCATGTTGGCGATCGCAGTAGGTGTTATGGTACTCATAAGGACGCTGCTGCCCATCCTCTGGTCAATATCCCTCTGTCGCCTTCTACGACACCCACGGGTAGTAATAGGGGTCGCTACTGTACGGTAGTACTAATATTATACTGTGCCACTGGAAAGAATGACAAAGTATGTAAGGCTGCGTCGCGCCCGAGCAGAGAGACCACTCAGAACAAACCGCCATTTTTAGCACGCACACATTCACATTACGTTTATAGGCATTCTCAAGCAGTTTCAAGCAGACTTCAGTCTCGATTGTCACGTGTTGTCAAAATAAATAAGGGATGTAATTGCTATTATACTAACTTCGTGTGTAATTGACATTTCACGACGAACAAGAAAATTTTGTTATAAATAAATTGCAAAGAGTTCCAACCAGTGTCAATAAAATTTCATATTGTCACAAATAAAACCTACAGAGTCAATTCAGTAGCAGCCCTAGTGAGTCTGGCAAGTTTAGGTAATTACTTTTAAAGATGGCGGGAGCGGTCCTTTCCCCCCTTTATATTTTGTGATAGAATGATTACCTGTCTCGCTCTCAAGGCCACTCTGCTGTGTTCGGCTCTGTGCAGCGAAGTCAGTTCGTTGAGGGTAGTCGCTAACTCGTCTGTTAGGCCGGGCTCGTTGGACCATAAGTGGTCGATTAGGAGTGTTACCTGTGTAAAAAGAAATGGGCTTCATTTTAAAATTAACACATTCATTCTCTAGAAAAAATGTCTTAAGACAATATAGAACATGTATAGAACTGAATCATTAAGAGATGTCTTTAGATCGGAGGGTTTCCTGACACTGACTGGTATTTATATTTTCGAATTATGTTTATTTGTTAAAAACAATATGCAATATTTTAATTTAAAATCAAATTCAAAAAGAAACATTCGAAAGCAGTATAAATATGACATTAATTTACCAGTTGTTAATAATATGATGTATTATAAAAGTACTTATGTTACTGCTATTCGTGTGTACAATCAGTTACCGCAAGCAATTAAACAATTAAATGGAAATATGTTTAAAAATAAATTGAAAAAAATGTTAATTGAAAATGTATATTATAATCTGCATGAATTTTTTGATAATAAATAATATTTATTAACTTTCTAATTTATAAAAATACTTTTGCATATCCGACTTGGGTAGACTGTTGAAACTAATAATGTAATGTTTATTATATTAATAAGAACTTAATGTACACAGTTATGCAATAAATATATCTTTATCTTTATCTAAATAAATACAAGAATAATCCACATTTTTAATTTTTAATATTATAAATACGAAAGTAACTCAGTCTGTTACGTTTTCACGACGAAACGGCTAAACCGATTTTCATGAAATTTGGTACGAAAATAACTTGAACCCAGGGGAGGGACATAGGCTATATTTTAACCCGCTACTTCGTCTGCATCCGCGATAACCGACATTCACGCGTACGAAGTCGCGGGCAAAAGCTAATAAAAAACAAATAAATAAATACACACTGGCAATTTAATAGTCTTACAACGGCAGCCTACTGCATGTATCCAAAAACCATTAACCATTCTTTAAACCTAACCTATTTTTATTTGTGTAGCCGTTGCATCGCCAAATGTAAAGAAATTAGATATAAGTTTCTCATATAAGTGAATGTTATTCTTTTTGAGAAATAAAGTTCTTAAACCTTAAAAAGAAAATTATACTTGTGAACATATCATTAATTACAAGTAAGGAAATATTATTGATATCATAGAATGATATCAAAGTTTATTCAACAGTAGCTGATCCGACAGACGTTGTCCTGTCTCTATCTACCTACTTACCTGCCAATTTACCTACCCTACACAAAAAAAAATCCTATGTCCGTCTCCTGGTTCTAAGCTACCTCCCCCCCAATTTTCATCCAAATCGGTTCAGCCGTTTTTGAGTTATAAATAGTGTAACACTAACACGACTTTCTTTTATATTTATAGAGATAGAGATAAAGATAATAAACAAAATCGAATAAATATAAGAAAAAAAAAGTGTTTTGCTCACCAACAAATTCTTCTTGGCTACTTGGTTGTGGGAGAATATAATGTTGGAGACAGCTTGCATATCGTCCTTGTAGCGATCTCGGAGAGCTACCACGCATTTGTCGTAGGAACCTGCATATTAATAATAGTATTTACTAACAATATTTTATAAGAACATTGTTACTAACATAGTGGACTCCAATGGTCTGTAATGAAGTATTATTTTTATAATAAACAATAATAATAACTTAACTTAATTATAACTTACAACTTTAATGAGCAAAGCATTTTGAGTACAAAAAATAACTTATATAATATGTCGTATCCGGTCAATAGTATGAACGTGAAACGCAAAGACAATAAATAGTCTATGGTGAAACGGATCGCCAGCGCGCCATTATCAACAACACGTGATCAACCACCACCATTTTGGCGCGCTTCTACAGAGTCGTGATGTTTTCAGCGAACACCGAGGAAGACATTCAGAATCCAGTGTCTGATCGCATCGGAGCTAATACGTCCCGAAATTGTACTTACGATTCGTTGTGTTAAAGTGTAGACCAGTGTCGATACCTTTGAAAATGTTTATTTTAAGCCGAGTTTATTTTAAATCAATTTAAATTGCTAAATTGTGCCCTATACCCAGTGTGTTTTCATTGCTCGAAACCCATATTCTGCCCACATGATGACTGAATCTAACGGACTAAATCCTGACTGATCCGATATATATTACTACAGGGTATAAATGAAAGCGACATGTCATGTTACGGTCAAAACACACCGGAATGGCAGCGCAGCGGCCGGCAGTTTTGATGGCAAAGCATTTTCAACTTTATCTCTAAACGTAAAGACATAGTATCGCTTAAAGATTTGCGTGCGGCAAGCGGCAGCTCGTGGCGCCAAGCGGCTCTGCGAGCCGATGACCGCCGAAGCGATACTATGCTTTGAGGTTTAGAGATAAAGTTGAAAATGGTTTGGCAGCAAAACTGCCGGCCGCTGCGCTGCCATTTCGGTGTGACTGGACCCTTAGAGTGGAAAACAGAGCAAGACCCAAGTCCCGTGCTAAGAATTAACCTGTATTACAAGAATTAGGCAAACGCTCCGTCCCCGCACCAAAACAAGCTAAAATGGATAAAATATCAGTTATTAAACCATGCGTTGAATTATTACAAAAATCAGAGTGTTCACACATTAAAATAATTCTTGATTCTTAATTCTTGACTCAATAACCCGTTGTTTTTTTTTTACGAATATTTTCACGCATTAAGTGGTAGAAGACGGGCGTCGTTACCGAGGGAGGTCTTGAAAACACTGGTGTGTCGACTTAGTGACATTTTGAGAGATTGAGATCAGCACGCTGAAGTGGAAGTTGGCCGGTCACGTCTGCAGACGGACAGACGGTAGATGGAGCAGACACGCTTTAGAGTGGAGACGGCGTTTGAGCAAGCGTAGTGTGGGACGCCCTACGACACAATGGACCCACGATTTGAAGAAGGTGGCAGCGGATGGATGCGATCTGCCCAAGATTGGGTTGGTTGGTGGACGGCAATCACAGATATAGATGAACCTAGATAACGCAAGAGCAACTACTTCGCGTGCCGATTTGCATGCCTAACTTTCGACACAAAATCGGAAGTAAAAAAAATAAAGTAAACGTTTCCTTCCATCGGTAAGTCATTTTGTGATTAATATTATGCGTAATTCATTTAAAAAACAATTATCTTTAATCTAATACCCTCAGTAATACCTGGTAATAAGGAATAACAAGGAAAAACAAAACATTCGTATTACAATGTGACGTCCAAAAAATGGCACGCTTGGTTTTCATACAGATCGTGATACTTGCGTTATCTAGGTTTATCTATATCTGTGACGGCAATAGACTGATATGATGATGATGAGAGATTGGCCAGAAAGGGCAACACATAGGGAAGAGTGGGATATGGCGGAGACCTTTGCCCAACAGTGGGACAACACAGGAAAAAGGATAAAACTTAGTTGACTCACCTAGTTGGAAGTGACTTTCCACTTGAAAATATAATTTTAGTAGATCGTGTACGGCAGCCTTCATTCTTCCACGAATGCCGTTTCTGAAAGATAAAATTGTATTTAAAATTCAGTACTTTTTTATGGGAATAAATATAATGACCACCAAATAATACTTTAGGATCTTAAGGTCCCTTACCAAAAAAAATATACTAAATACCAAATGTAGTAAATGATCACCAAATCTTAAGTGTGCAAAATCTTTTTGACCCTTAAGTCTCCCCTGGGGTGAATCCGACATGGTTAGGTTAGAACAGTGACCCCCTACGCGAGCGGAGCAAGCGTGCCGCGGCAGCGGCCGCCGAGTGCCAGAACCAAACCGCTTTTTACAGTCAAACATACATTTCTACAAGTAACTTACCTATATCTTTGTACTAGGAGGACGAGAGCTTGAGTGCTCATGAAGAACACATCTCTGTCGGCTCTCTTTGCTAGCGACGCTGCGTGACTGTAAAAAGAAAAATTGTTTAAAACGACTGATAATCCTGTGTCGTGTGGTGCCGGCCGCGAATAGCACCACCCCATTTCTACCCGTGGGTGTCGTAGAGATATTAACCAGAGGATGGGCAGCAGCGTCCTTCTGAGTACCATAACATCTACTGCGATCGCCAACAAGTATCGGCCAAGCTTGGCGATTATGGCTGAACCCCCCCCCCTTGGGGGCGACATATGCTCAGTAGTGGGCGTCTACAGGTTGACATGATGATGATAAAGTTAGGGATCCTTGAGAAAATTCACGCGGACGAAGTCGCGGGCAAAGTGTTAGTTGCTTGTATTTCCATTCTGCTGTAACGTACACATAATTACAAACAGAATAACAATCGATATCATGTTTAATTGTGGAAGTACGGCGCCATACAGTAAAGTTTTCAGTTTTTTAAATCTGATATAAAACACCATGAAATAGTAGCGGCCATGTTATTACGCCGTACGGCAGTGTAAACAAAAAATTGTCAACTGTAGGTCAACCGATTGGCGTATAGAGGCTTTGTACTTTTATTATTTTCGTAACCAATATATTTTTTTAATTATTACACTTATTACAAAATATGCTTTTAATTATTTTTAAATCATATACAATTATCATATTTAATATGAGCGCATTTGATACAAAACGAACTGACGTTATTTCGGCTGACCAATATGGTGTCCAGTAAGAGCGCAAAATTTGAAAATTTAAGATTTAGATGCTTTTTATGGCACTTAACGATTGAATAAAAATGTTGTGTTTTTTTTGGTTGCATATTAGCACTACAGAATTTTATTGAGACACTTTTCAAAAATGGGTGTAATACCCTATTGACTATCTCGCAAACTTACTGATCAATGACGCTAGCAATCTGCTGGCTCGGGAACTGCGCGAGCACACTCGTGATGTTCCTCTCATAGAGAGCCATTAGTTTGCGCACTTTCTTCTCCACTGCGATGGGGATGCGGCCCGAAGTCGATGATAGGACCTGATGGAGAAAGGGGAAAATTCAAATAATGTTTGTGAATATGGATGTAGATACCTGAAGCGTTGTGTTTTGTGTGTAGTGGACTTTGGTAAGGAAACAGCCAGTTCGTTAATAATGAAGTATATTCTCACCAAATCACCAATCAGTCAATCAAAATGCAGGTTTTGCAAAGGCACGTGTCGATATATCGCGATCCGACCCGTGAGGAAAGTGAACGAGACATTCAAAATAACAATGGCTACCGAGGGCACACGCTAATGATGTCCGTATAATTTAGTAACATTTAAGTGTTGGGATTCCAACAACACCATCATCATCATATCAGGCTATTGCCGTCCGCAGTTGAACATAGGTCTCCGCCAGAGATCCAACCAACCCGGTCTTAGGCACCCCATATCCATCCGCTGTCAACCTTGTCGGATTAATTAATTAAGTATGTAGATATCATTCACCAATACTACTTTACATAATTTATAGTTAAGTCGGGTTTACATATTCTTTACAGAATGTTATCTTGCTTATTTTTGTTAGATATTTATTATTTTTTTAAATTTTTTTTTGCCTTTTAGTCATGACTGTGGCCGCCCGTGGCATCTCTGCAAGGCCCTGTCAGAATACCAGCGCTGCGACATTTCATGTCGTAGTATTGTGTTGAGACAGGAGCCTTTTTGGTCTCGTACAGGTTTTATAAGTCTTTTTTTTATGTTGTATTGTTTTGTATAACCCTTATGTTTGTGTCTACCTGTACGAGGTTGAAAATAAACAATTTTTGTTTCTTTCTTTCTTTCTTTCAAAACCAGGCATAACTTCTCCAATAAAAAGCAGGTTATTTTAGCCCTAAATACCCTATTAGCGTTGCCAGGTGTTCCGATAAAGCCAGACAGTCAGGCTGTTTGGTTGCGTATTCGGCCGAATTAGACGGGGCTTTTTAAGTTTGTTTTTGGAACGAAGTTCCTTATCGCGCGTTGTGAAAGGGGGCTAGACGGAAAAAAATTCTTACGAAAAGTTGTCACGAAACTTTTGTATATTTGATTTAAGAGCCATCTATTAACGTTATTGGCGCAACTGTGCTCTTCGAGATTGAATTACGAACTGCCAATAGATGGCGCAGAAATAATTTATTGGTCTTTCTATCTAAATAACTACGCATTTTACTAACATGTTAGAAAATATTAATCTTTAGAATTACTTACTTACAATGTAAGCAGCCATAATAACTTTTCATTCTTCGCTTTTTTTTTACCCTGGCTTAAAGCCACTTAAATTCACTTTAACGCATCACATTAATTAGTGAAGGAATTGTAATAAAATTTTATTACAATTCCTTCACTAATTAATCGAAAGGAACTTCGTTCCATCCGGGTGTCCCTTGACACCTCTCAAGTTTTTTTTTAAATATTTGTTACATGTTGGTGTCCGCTCCGGCCGTCTCACTTTGTGTCGCTAGCACAAGCGAGCAGACTAGCACCAAATGTCCGGTAAAACCGACTGGTCTTGCGGATTTTAAGATCTGACAACTCTATACTCGATTAATTTTCAACTAACTATAAAATTTGATTTTTAGCTGCTTTGAAATCAATTATAGTCAATTGGGGTGCCAAGAAAGAACTTCATATTTTATTATTGCCCTACAACATGTATGGGGGAAACAATTTTAGTAAAATTATTTGTTCTAAAATGAATCCCTCACTCTCAAACATACTTATTTCCCTCCACACTCCTTACCTCCTGCAACTCCAACAGTGGTAACGAGGGGTCTCGAAGACTCTGCATGAACTTCTCCACCACCTCGCGGAGACGAGGCGTGTTGTAGGGCTCCGGGAGACAGTAACCTGGCGAAAGAAGGTCAAGTTATTGTATGTGCTGAGAAATTGAAGATTAAAAGCCCTGATAGATGCTTAGAATGAACTTATCTAAGACTATAGAGAGTATTAATATTATAAAGTAAGTACAAACTTGTTCTCTCATCATCAGCTGGAAGACGTCCACTACTGAACAAAGGCCTTCACTATAAGGAGGGGGGTACACAACGTTTCCAAAACAATTAACGACGTCTTACCTTGCAGAGTATTCTCGAGCACTGCTCTCAGCTTCTGATGTGAATGGTTCAACTTCTCTGAAAGATTCGGGTTCTCTTCTATGGGAAACTGGCCCTTGTATGGAATGGCCGTTGTCACCAGGGATGGGTCGTCCAGTTCTAGAAAAAAGATGATTAATTTTATTTACAGTATGTTAATTAACGAAGCATTCCCTTTAACTGTTAATAAATACTACATCGTCCATAGATACTAAAAAAAACTTTTCATCAAAAATAAAAATGATTTTATTTTTAAATGTCATACGAAATCGGATACGTTTATCATTTTATACACAATTTTTCGACTCTATTTCTGATGACTTTAAGTTAATCAATTAATCTATAAATATATAAAAGAAAGTTGTGTTAGTGTTACACTATTTACAACTCAAGAACGGCTGAACCGATTTGGATGAAAATTGTTGGGAAGGTAGCTTAGAACCAGGAGACGGACATAGGATACTTTCTTTTTATACAATTTTTTTTTGTAGGGTAGTTGTAGGGTAGGTGCAGGGTAGGTGTAGGGTAGGTAAATAGGTAGATAGGGACAGGACATCGTCTGTTGGGTCAGCTAGTAAATAATAAATGCTAAATCTTACCTAGCGTGCCAATCATAGCTCCCATGTCTAATACAGCACCGGAACGCAAGATCCACGTCACCTTGCCTGACTCGGGAGCTGCCAGAGTCATCACCATTTTCATTACCTGGTCATTGAATAATAATAATAATGTATTTATTTGTTAGAATATTGTTGTGTGAATGTGAATGTGAATTTTGTTGTAATATTGTTGGGGACATTTTACACACGGCCATCTGACCCCCAACTAGGGAGACTCTATACTATGGGTGTCAGACAGCTAATATACATACACAAATACATAAATAGATAGAGGCAAACATAAGTACTCATCACACAAATGTTTACCCTGGGCGGGATTCGAACCCGCAACACGCTGCGCAGCAGTGAATCGCTCAGCCACTGCGCCAACCGTGTTGTTAAAATATAAAACAATTTTAATTTTTAGCCCAGCTCTGAAAAATAAAAAAAGACAGCCTTTTTCGTACCACCATTGTGGAGCGAGGTATTCAATAAATAACTATTTTGACATTGTAATTTCAATTTAATAATTTAAATTTTGACATTGTAATTTTGTTTTTTTGTTCTATTTCGATTTTTTTATTGTTAGTCTAATGCAACTAATTTTGTACGCCATAAATGGCAAAACATGTAGCCCTTATAAGACCTTTCATAATGTACTCATGTTTTACAAGATAAATAATTATCCTATCTTATCTTGAACTATACAATTAAGGGCGGGTTGCTTCAACTAACCATTACCACACCTCGGACACTTCATACAAAACTTGCAAAATAATTACCTATTACTACTACAAAACCAAATGACGTCTGTAAACGTGCAAATGTGTGCGTGAATTTTAGTAGGGTTGAATCAGTTGGATGTCGTGGCGTACAAAATGGCGCGAAAAGTGCAGCGCTTTGCGTCGGGTGAACCGAACGACGACGGAACTACCCGAACGTTTCGAGCATTATTATGAAGTGATCTTGTCCGAGCGTTCAATTATTTATTTCTTAAAGAAATAAAATAAATGATATTTGATTTTGAATACTCGGATTTGTAATGACATAAAAATAATATTATAATATTTATTATGTAAAGAGGTTTATTTATTCATCAATAATGGTAAATTAAGGTACCTACCTAATTACAAAATATGGAATTCACGATCGCCCCGTACCATTACGCGGCAACGCAATTTATTTATTTTTTTCATTTATTTCGGAACCAGTCCATGTCCATACATGTTAAGTTCAAAAGTATTAAAAATAAAAATTAAGAATTAATTAAAATATTACAATAATAATAATTACAATGGGGCGACGCGACAAGGTTAGTGCGTAGGGTACTACTTTTCAATTACAAGAATGAATATAACGTGAAAGAAAGGGACATAAGTACATAACTAAGACAATAAAGAGAGAGAGCAATATTAATAGCTGGTTGTGTTGGTATGTTATTATTACGGAAGTTTTAATTGTATTATTATAAAACGACGAAAACTTGGAAAATAAATGAATCATCGAAATTAAAACTAATAAATAAAACTTAAAACAAAATAAATCGCAAAATTGTGTGTTTGTGTCAGCAGTACCTACAGCGCTGCAGTTCTTACGATTTTGAGCGCCCTGGCTAAAGAGTCGGCGGTTAGCCCCTCCAAGTGCGGGGTGAGGGTGCGGTTTCTGATATAGCGCGGGGAAGGGAGTGTCCCTTCTGTATGTAGTACTATTAAGTATTCTGTGCCATTACTGACCGGTAATAGTCAAAAATGGCGCTAACTATCGTCAAATCAAAAAAATGGGTTGTTTCACAAAAGCATACGTCAAAAAGTTACTATTACCATAACCGACCAGTCATCGTAATTTTGTGTTGTCAAACAGCTACTTCAAGCATCAAAATATTATGGAATCTCTTTTTGAATAACTTTAACTGACGGATTTTTATGTCATGAAACAACCCGTTACATTTAACGTACGTTAAACATCGCACGTCATAGTAACTTTTTAATCGTTCGTATGTAACGTTAACCGACTGTTTGAAACAACCCGCCCTTAGACAACACAGCCTCAAACGAGACAAATCAACTTAGGAAGTTGTCGTAGTTCCTATACAAAAGCGTGTACGTGTATACGCATTACGGCGTTATAACACATTTTCCTCCAAATATTTTTAACACGTATCTTGTGATTTACTAAGTTCCTATGTTAAAAAATTCAGTAAACACGTCCCAAAATCAGCACATTTTTTATCTGAACTTTGGCCGTTCATAATACACTCATACATTGGAGAAGTAAATAAAAACAGCTTCAAAACCTTGCACATGTAATGGAGATTCTAAATTACAAACATTTTTACCAAAAACTTGTAAGGCTTTTTCAAAAACTCTTATTTACTATAACAAATTGTAAAATCTCCGCGCGCCAATTTTCGTGCGATTTTATCGCATTCTCACTCACTCACTCGTTTGTTTTCGAACATTGCGATGGATGAAACAAAAAAAAATTAATCAAGCTCTCGTTGAAGTTCAGTAGATGGGAAAGGGCGTTCTTAAAGAGAATTTTAAGCTTCCAGGCAGAGCAATCTAAACTAATAATATTATAAAGAGGAAAGATTTGTTTGTTTTTTAAGATTTAACTCAAAAACTACTGCTCCGATTTCAAAAATTATTTCACGAATTATCACGAATTAGCTACATTATCCCTGAGTAACATAAGACTATATTTATCAATTGAAAATATTAGGCATCTTTGAGAAAAATCACGCAGACGAAACTAATCGACTACACACTACGGGCACCCCGTGTGGGGTACGAACGAACCTCGGCTTAGGGCGTCCCTGGGGTAGGGCAGCAAAGGGACGTTGCGGAAGTATCTCCAGTTCCCGCGACCCCCGACGTAGGTGTGAGATGGAACACCGGGGTGGTTTTAGCCGGTAAGAGTCAGGCACCGCCCCCCCCCCCACCGTCTTCCCCGGAGGGGGGATAGTCCATGAGAATTTCCCCACGATAAAAAAGGGCATCCAGGACAGGTTGGATCGGATCATAATCAACTCATACACCTTCAAGCTCAAGTGGCAGTGGCACATTGCCCGTAGAGCCGATGACCGATGAGGCACTAAGGTCCTGGAGTACAACGGCAGACGCAGTGTCAACAGGCCCCCCACAAGGTGGACCGACGACCTGTGGGCTAATTCACGTAACTAAAGAAGTGCTGTTGCAGTGCAGTTGCAGTTAAGTTTCGATCAAAACAACGCTTTTCGTATTCTTTACCGCTGTCAGACACGCTCGCGTCAAGTTCGTGTCACGCGAGCGCAATAACGGCATTCTACTGTTGCGCGTCTTTGGTGCGTGCTTCGGAACGCAACATGATCAGTATTCTACTATTCGTTTGACGTCTCAAAATTACAGTTAAAAAGCACGCAAATCTGTAGTAGAGTATCATTTTAATATTATAATAACGTCATATTCATTCAAATGTAATCGATCGATATTTTTTCTCTCATGTGGCTACACCATAAGTAAGTTTGGTTGACGTGCAGTTCACGCGCAGCTTACGCGCAGTTCACGCGCAGTTCAAAGATTACAAGAATACCGTTTATCACTCAAACTTGAACTTAACTGCTACTGCACTACAACTTCATCGGCGCGTCATAAAATTACGTGAATTAGCCCTCTGGGCCTCAAGTCTGCTATTACAATAGTGTCAGAATGGTCTATCATTGATTTCATAATTGTTGATTTTGACAAGTTTTGTAATCTACTAATATAATGGCGTCATTATGACTTTCCAATGGTCAACCACTGACACGCCGTTGAAAGAAATGATATAGAATGATAATCTCGTACAAAATGACAACTGAATGACTGACTTAGGCAGTAATCTGCTAAAATTTTGACAGTTTCTTTGATCAGTGACCTACTATTAGAACCTCATTGTGCAGTCATTGCTTTTAATTCGACCGACTAATGATCGACCATTACGAATTTAGCAGATTACGAACTTTTAGCAAAATGACAATGGGATCGTGTTGGAATGACGAAATTATACAAATAGCAGACTTGGCCCCCTGGTTCAACCCACGGGAAGCCGCTGGATGAACGCAGCGCGGGACCGACACAGGAAGTCTTTGGGGGACACCTATGCCCAACAGTGGGCGTCTAAAGGTTGACACGATGATGATGATACCTTTATAAGCTACCAACCTCAATCTCTGCATAAGGTTGTCCCTTATCCACATGTCCGCCATCTTCCACTAAAGTATTGATCAGTTTGCCCGCAGATGGAGCGCGTAGCTTGGATGGGTCTTTCTCCTTTTCAAACACCACCGTTTGATTGCCTATGACTATTCTGTACTTGTCCACTTCGTCACGAAGGTAAGTAGTGAAGGAGGCTCCGTCGATGGACAGTAGCATGCCTGGTGAAAGAAAAAGATTTTAAAAGTTTGTAGCATCAAAAGTAAAACTTTTACTAGTATATAATCAGTGTCAAGCTGACGTAATATAACACACACACACACACACACACACACACACACACACACACACACACACACACACACGCGCGCGCCACGCGCGCTTGTGCATGGGGAAGTGTCATAATGTTATTCAATGTGTGTGACTAGACTATTGGATTAGTATAAAATACCTATAATGGTAGTTTTAAGGCTTTTGGATAAATAAATAATGACGGCAGTCGGTCATCGTAACAAATTAAAAGCATCTTTACACGACCACGTTGGTCCATTGCCTCTTTACACAATGGGCCATAGTTTGGACACAAAATATAGAGGGTAAAGAAGGACCGCTGCCGCCATCTTCAAAAATAATTACCTAAACTTGCCAGACTCACTAGGGCTGTACTGTTTTCATTCTGTAGGTTTTATTTGTGACAACATGAAATTTTATTGACATTGGTTGGAACTCTTTGCAATATTTTATAACAAAATTTTCTTGTTCGTCGTAAAATGTCAATGTCTCTCATTTATTCATTTAGACAACACGTGACAGTCGAGTCTGAAGTCTGCTTGAAACTGCTTGAGAATGCCTATAAATGTAATGTCAATGTGTGCGTGGTAAAAATGGCGGTTTGTTCTAAGCGGTCTCTCTGCTCGGGCGCGACGCAGCCTACTTCGTGGTTTGGACGCATTATCCTTGTCTACTAGTATATTTCGTCTACTCACCGCCATCGGTGAGCTTGTGCACCTCCATCTCCTTGAAGCTCCCGTTCATGGCGAGGAAGTAGGAGGTGGGGCCGGACTTGGTAGCCGACACCTTGTACTTGGAGCCGGTGTGAATCAATTCAACTTCTACGCAGTTCGAGAGACTGTTCGATCCTTGGATTTGGCCCCTGAAGACAAGAGTTCGTGAAATTATTGATTTATTTGTTAAAAAAAACTTTTACACTAATAACAATGTACGTAGCATACATACATACAGGTATGTATACTCCGTTCACAATAAGATTAGACATATACACAAACCTATTTTACAGTCCGTTCAACCGATTTTGACTTAAATTGGTGGCATGACAAATGGCAGCTGCAGTAAACAGTTGTTATTGTAACCACTTTTTTGCCTCTAATGTCATCCTTAATACACTCCTACGGAATAAAAGTCAAAATCGGTGGAAGGGATTGTAAAAAAGGTTTGTGTAAATGTCTAATCTTATTGTGAACGGAGTATAGATAGATATAATTTATTTTAAGAAAAAACTTGATGTTAGCTCTGAAAACCCGATTAAGAGGAGTATTACAAAAATGAGTTGAGGCATGATTTCCTCGTTGAAATTGAATACTATCTGTTGGTTGGCATATATAACAATTACTTGGTAAAAATAGCTTGTTTTCTCTTCTTCAATAATAACAGAGCGATTTTTTGGTTATTTATTTACTTATTTAGCAATAACCGTTCTCCTGAGGCATGTTTAGGCAAATTGCTTGATTTGATTTTTCCCGTATTTGAAATATCCTGTACTTTAATAATAATAGAATATATTATTTTTATTGCTATCAATTTACTTGCAGTAAAATTAGATTTGATACATATCTGCGTTTGCCACTGACATGCTAAAAAGTTGTTTTGATATCAATAAATAGCTAGTCAATTAGATTGGTAAATGACTAACTAGAAGTGACGTCATAAGTATAAATTGCCATTCAATATCTATGGGGAATTACATTTTGACAGCTGATAAAAAGTATGTCAAATTGATTGATGGTATCATCTACCCTATTGGTAATTACAAGCTTTCACATTCGAGAAGCTCTTTGAAGCTAAACGCTTCAGTGAAGATAAAAGAGGAAAAACAGAGAGAAAATAGAGAGAGAAAAGAGAGAGTAAAAAGAGATAAATGTATGTCGAGTCAAGCAATATAAGTAAGGTACATTTTACCCTATTGCTAATTACAAGCTTTCACATTCGAGTAGCTCTTTGTTCAGCTTCAGTGAAGATAAAAGAGGAAAAACAGAGAGAAAATAGAGAGAGAAAAGAGAGGGTAAAAAGAGATAAATGTATGTCGAGTCAAGCAATATAAGTAAGGTACATTTTACCCTATTGCTAATTACAAGCTTTCACATTCGAGTAGCTCTTTGTTTAACTTCAGTGAAGATAAAAGAGGAAAAACAGAGAGAAAATAGACAGAGAAAAGATAGGGTAAAAAGAGATAAATGTATGTCGAGTCAAGCAATATAAGTAAGGTACATTTTACCCTATTGCTAATTACAAGCTTTCACATTCGAGTAGCTTTTTGTTCAGCTTCAGTGAAGATAAAAGAGGGAAAACAGAGAGAAAAGAGAGGGTAAAAAGAGATAAATGTATGTCGAGTCAAGCAATATAAGTAAGATTAATCACTACATAATATAAATTAAATTCCTTCGTCGCGGTAAGAAATGTTCGTATGAGTTAATGCCAAAATTGACATATGGTTTTCAGTAATAGATCGAAAGAGGAACTATCTCGAATAGTTCTATGTCACTGAATCAGTGGAAGAACGAATGTATAAACTGAAAAAACCGGACTAGTGCGAGTCGGACTCGCCCACCGAGGGTTCTGTACATATTTGTAGGTGGATAGGATAGTAGGTATGGATTAGGTTATCCATACTTCTATACTAATCCATACCTACTATCCATACTTTAATCTACTTAATATTATAAATGCGTTTTATGCGACATAAACGGCCGTATCTTTTTTTCACGTTAACATAAAGGGTTCATTTTTTTACAGCATCAAGGGACCGTAGACTTGAATATATGGTTTTAATTTCAAGTCGATACCTCCACGCGTTCCCGAGATAAAGGGTCTTGACAGACAGACAGACAGACGGACAACAAAATGATCCTATAAGGGTTCCGTTTTTTCCTTTTGAGGTACGGAGTCCTAAAAATAGTTGCACTGTGTGGTGATGTGTGAAAGCGAGTTTGTAACACTTTCACGGCTAAACTATAGAACCGATTTTGATAAAATTTGGCACAGACCAATAGCGGGACCTTCATACAAGCCGCAAAGCAGGGCTTGCCTTGCAAGCAAGCATAACATGATCATTATTTGGACAACTTGCCGATGGTAAAAAAACTCTATCAGGCTTGCCTTAACCTTGAACCCTAGGCACGCCACTGGCACAGACGAAGCTCCAACCCTAACAAAGGACATAGACTACTTTTTAATCCGCGATAACCAACATTTACGCAGAAGGCGCGGCCAAAAGCAAGTAGTTAAATAAAAGGACGATGCTGAAGACTTACTTCTCAAGCGCACTCTTGAACTCCTGGAAGTTGGCGGTGATGTAGGCGTCAGCTATGAGGATGGAGCCGCAGATCACACCCAGCATTATATCTGGCTTCTCCGATTGCATCTGTTGGTAGATTAAATTGATTTAAGAAGGTGTCATGGTCTTCAGCCTATTGGTCTACTCGGTCTACTCAGGCTATTAGTCTTCTAGGTCTACTCCGTCTATTGGTCTACTCGGTCTACTCAGTCTACTCGGTATATTGATCTATTCAGGGTTTGTTTCACTAACTCTGAATAAACACTAATTTTAGGAACTTGAAATAAGACATACTTCATAATCATGTTTATAGAAAATATTAAAATAAATAAAAAAATGAACGAATGTTCGAAAAGGGAACAGAGTTTGCACAAAATAATATATGCTAAATAAAGTAATCGGAACCTACTGGTCTACTCGGTCTATTCAGTCTGTTAGTCTACTCAGTCCATTGGTCTTCTTAGTCTTTTGGTCTACTCTTATCCACTTAGTCTATCGGTCTACATGTTCTATTGATCTATTCTGGGTCTGATTCACTACCTCACAATAGACACTTAAGTGAAAACTTGTAAGTACCCATTCTACACATAACATGTGCTTACTAGCAGTAAATTTTCTCAAAAACAAAAAAAAACAATAACAAATTCACCAGATATACAGAGTTTGTCCGAAATAATATGCCAAATAATGTAATCAGAACTTTCTCAGTCTATATGTCTACTCAGTCTACTTAGTCTTCTAGTGTACTCACCCTCTCAGCAATAAGCGCGTCCAACCACGCGGTATCAATATCGTTGTTCTGGAAGGCGGCTGTCTCCAACAACGTGATCAGGTACTCCACTGTGGTACGGAAGTCACCTCGGATGCTCAGTTCCTTTAGAGCTATTACCAGGTTTCTGTGGACGACGTTATTTTGGTTAGTACACCATATAGTAGATTTTTATTTTTTTTCGAATTTAACCTATTGACCGCCAAGTCAAAAACACAAAAACGTGTAACCGGCGCCAAGTTACGAATGACTGCTTTATGGAAGTACGTTTCTAAACGTAATACCATAGAGTAGTAATTTGTCTGTCATGCCTGACATGTATTCGTGACAGTGACGTACAGGGCAGGCGCTAGCTTGTCACGTATTTGTGACAATGGTTAATCATTCAGCAGCAGGGGTGGATTGGTGGTAATACGGACTTGTCTTATTTTAAAAAAACGTTGCCCCACACTAGGATTTCCTCCTGTATCCTGGGTGCGTTTAAAAACATATAAACTCACATACACAAACAGCCAGACCCGGAACAACTATCTGTAGGCCATACAAATATTTGTTTTCAGAATATTTGTAAGCAGAATTTCTAACTTGAAGAGATAGGTTGATGATTTTAATAGGGTATTACACCCATTTTTGAAAAGTGTCTCAATGAAATTCTGTAGTGCTAATATGCCACCAAAAAAAACCACACCATTTTTATTTAATCGATAAGTGCCCTAAAAATGCATCAAAATTTTCAATTTTCAAATTTCGCGCGTAGTTTGACGAAAACACCTCTTACTGGACGCCGTATTGCTCAGCGTAAATGACGTCAGTTCGTTTTGTATCAAATAAGCTCATATTAAATATGTTAATTGTATATCATTTAAAATAATTAAAAGCATATTTTGTAATAGGTGTAATAATGAAAACAAATACGTTGGTTACGAAAATAATAAAAGTACAAAGCCAGTATATTACGCCAATCGGTTGACTGACAGTTGACAATTTTTTGTTTACACAGCCGTACGGCGTAATAACATGGCCGCTACTATTTGACGGTGTTTTATAACAGATTAAAAATACTGAAAACTTTGAATTGAATTTAAAAATTTGTTTTGTTATTTTTTGAACTAAAACTTACATTTTCCGAATGCCTAAACTGTCTCAATAACATATTTATAGATTTTTTCTCTTATAGAGTAAAATTCCCTATTATTATAATTCTGTAGATGCATATTTGTTACTGTCGCAAATATTTATTTTATTAGCATACAACTATACCCTGTTCACAATAAGATTAGACATTTACTCAAACCTATTTTACAGTCCGTTCAACCGATTTTGACTTCTATTGCAAATGGCAACTGCAGTAAACAGTTGTATTGTAACCACTTTTTTTGCCTCTAATGTCAACCTTAAGCCTACGGAATAGAAGTCAAAATCGGTTGAAGGGACTGTAAAAAAGGTTTGTGTTTATGTCTAATGTTATTGTGAACAGGGTATAGATATTTCGCTAAAAATTGCAAAATTGCAATTGCAATTTGAATTTCGCGGCCTACCCTGGAGCTATCGTCTTAAACATGCCAAAGTCAACTCACTCTCTAGCCTGCTCCCTCGTCTCTCCCCAAGAGAAGCAATGTCCGAACTGCGAGTCAGCGAACTCGTGAAGACCTCCAGAAGCTGCCACGCTGAAGTAACCCCACACGTTCTTAGAAGAACGGAAGTTCAGCTCCTGAACCGTGCCGGAAGACGGCTTGAATCCTGGTGATGAGGAAAGTGATCTTTAGTGATGTAGGTTATACGGTGCGCGGGTGCATTAGAACAAAGGAAATTTATCGTACCCAGAAAATCGTCTAGATAAACTATGTACATAACTTCTTTATACATGTTTATTTATATATTTACTACTGGAGACGACGTCAGCTTCCCCCAGCTTCTATTATTAATATTAGTACTAGCGTACAGTAGCGACACGCTCCACCTCCCTCCGAAACACTATTTCCTCACCTCTTCCTGCGTCGAACGTGCTCTCGAAACTGCTTTTAGTTCTCGCGGCGCGTAGACACGCACAAGCACGTATTTGTACAGTCTGTTATTTTGGTGGTAGTATATCATTAGTTTCATACAAAAATGCCATTCTAATGTTTGACATATCCAGTAACTTATTTTACAGATTTACACTAAATGCGATTCGATGATTGGTCACTAAAATACACTAATTACTTTTTTAAATTACTTAAGTACTTTATCTACTAGATTCTGCCCGCGACTTCCTCTGCGTAAATTTTGAAGTCTTAAATTATCCCACGGGACCCCAAAAACGGGATAACAAACATTTGAAGCTAGATAATATGCGTGCCAAATTTTAGTTAATTCCCTTTAGCCGTTAAGGTGTGAAAGACTAACACAAATATCCATCCTCCCAAACTTTCGTATTAGTAAGGATTTATATATTAGTAGAGCAATACCTACAAAACATTTACGACTTTATTCCATTACATCAAGAATGTTATTAGCCTAGCAAAGTATTCTCCCCTCTCACCTTCATCAGGGTTCTCCGAAGTGATCCTAGCCGCGATGACATGTCCCCAGGGCGAAGGTCGTTGCTTTGGCTCGTCGAACTCTATCTGAGAGAGACCCCAGGGCGACTCGCCGTAGAGCAGGCGAATATCTTTTATGTGGTAGAGTGGGAGACCCATGGCGATCTGGAGAGAGAGAGACAATGATAATGCTATATTTACTGTTTGATTTCTACAGAAATCAAGCAGTACATAGTTGCCTCAGATTTACAAATCTGACGCTGTATTTATTAGTTTTGAAAACAAATGTAGGTATATATAATTTAACTAGCTGACCCGACAGACGTTGTCCTGTCCCGATCTACCTACTTACCTGCCTATTTACCTACACCTACCCTACCCTACACCTACCCTACCCTAACCCTTAACATTTAGGGGGATGAAAAATAGATGTTGGCCGATTCTCAGACCTACCCAATATGTACACAAAATTTCATCAGAATCGGTCAAGCCGTTTCGGAGGAGTACGGGAACGAACATTGTTACACGAGAATTTTATATATAAGATTTATTTTCATTAATTAATTTTATTTTGATTTGACATAATAATAACATCTCTAATTCTTCAATAATAATAATGTGTAATAATCTGACATGATAATTATGAAAATGTATTGAAATGTAAAGTAATTAATTAATTTGTTAATTTAATTTGTTTTGTAGTGCCCTTACAGGGTGCATGTTTGATACCAAAACCGTTTTTCCAACCCCTGTACAACATGTTTGCAATAAACTGATTTGTTTTATAGTCACACCCAATCCATAAAAAAAAGAACTTTCAAAATCACTTTACATTTGCCGGAGAAATCGCGTAACAAATATACAAAAAGAACATCCAGTTAAATTGAGAACCTCCTTCTTTTTGAAGTCGGTTGAAAATACTCTGTACCTCCACCTGACACATTGGTTGCTAGGAAACAGGCTCGGGTAAGCCAACATTTGGCTTTGGGCGGGTTGCTTCAACCAAACATTACCGACCGGTAATAGTAAAAAATGGCGCTAACTATCGTCAAATCAAAAAAATGGGTTGTTTCACAAAATCAGTCATCGTAATTTTGTGCTGTCAAACAGCTACTTCAAACATCAAAATATTATGGAATCTCTTTTTGAATAACTTTAACTGACGGATTTTTATGTCATGAAACAACCCGTTACATTTAACGTACGTTAAACATCATCAGTCATAGTAACTTTTTAACCGTCCGTATGTAACGTTAACCGACTGTTTGAAACAACCCGCCCTTAGTATTTGTTGTCCCATTTGACAAGTACGTCGGCCGTATCTAGTCGGAGCGCGCGGAGACCTATCAATAATCGAAGACTTGTGTATTCTTTTAAACATAGGCAGTCTTGCCCTCTGTCTGATAATTAAGAGCCCGCCACTACAGCCCAACGCGAGCGATTTCGTACCTCTCGCTCCGCCCCAAATACCATACTGATTTAACAAATTGAAAAGGATAGCGCTATTACTACTGCGTGCAAAAAGAGAGACAGAAGAAGTATGCTCGCTTAGAATTAAATAATGTAAGCACCAAATCACACAATTGCCCGCAGAATAATTACAAAATAAAACGTCACGATTTGAGATAATAATGTTACCTATCTATTAGGCTAAAATTATCATTATATTCCATAAGGTTTCAGAGATCCAACTCAAAATAAGTGCAAAACGAGGTGCTTTCGTTTTCTTTTTTATCGAGAATTTTTTTTTCAATCGTGTTTTCGCTTTAACAGATTTAAAGATTATAAGACCAAGTTTAATGGTGTCCAAATAGCAAACTCTTAAGACTTACCAGATACCGAGATCTAGATCACCCAATATCACCAAAAGAGCATCATAAGGGCTCTTAAAAGTTAAATTTAGTTTTTTTCTTAACAGAAAAGTCTATATATACACACACATGATACATATCCTTGTTTGCCATCGACGCGCTTTGAAGAACAGTATTATAACTTGTAAGAGTGAGAAGGAGTTATAGGTAAGGTATAACACTATCCCTTTCCAACAACAACGACGGGCTTCATGTTCATATAGAATAGAATCAAGTTTATAATTAGCAAAAATATGATTTGGAAATTAAATTTTACATAATATTGAATAACGGATTTTGTGCACTATGGTAGGTAAAAAATTGGACAAGAGGGTAGTACGCAAAATATATTACGAACTTTGGCCTACTAGTCTGTCAGTTTACTTGGTCTACTGGTCTACTCGGTCTACTTGGTCTACTCGGTCTACTGGTCTACTCGGTCTACTAAAAGCAACAAACCTGCAACTGCGCGGCAGGCAGGTTGACATCGGCCACCATCTCAGTACAAGGATGTTCCACTTGCAGACGAGGGTTCAGCTCCAGGAAGTAATAAGCACCCGTCGCTGGGTCGTAGAGGTACTCTACGGTACCGGCGCTGACGTAACCCACCATTTTGGCTAGACGAACAGCGGACTGAAACAAAATATATGGTAAAGTTATTTACGAAATAATTTCTTTGGCAAACAAGTCAACGGCCCACCAGATGTTAAAAGCGCCCTTTCCCATCGGCCGAACTTCAACGCGAGCGTTATTGAATTTTTTTTTGTTTCAACGGAGGAAGTACGTGTTTTTGAAAAAGCCTTACAAGTTTTGGTAATAATGTTTGTTATTTAGAATCACCATTACATGTGCAAGGTATCTATGTAGCGGGTTTTTTTTTTAATTTAGTCAATGTGATGTGCATGATTGTTTGTTCTGTGTCTGGGTGTTTATCTATAATATGTATGTATTTATAAATTATATAAGTATGTATATCAGTTGTCTGGTTACCATAACACAAGCTCTGCTTAGCTTGGGACCAGATGACCGTGTGTGAGTTGTCCCAAGATATTTATTTATTATTATTATTATTAATGTATGAGTGCATTATGAACGGCCAAAGTTCAGATTAAACTGTAAAAAAGCTGATTTTCAGACGTGGTAACTGAATTCGTTTTCAATAAATGTTTATTTTTGGCTTCATACAAACCTAGATTTGGACCACAAGATACCTGTGTTTAAAATATTTGGAGAATAATTTGTTATAACGCCGTAATCACGTACGAGCGTTTGTATGGGAAATATGACGGGATGGGCCAATAACTACGTCTGAAAATCAATTTTTAGCACAGTTTTTATCTGAACTTTAGCCGTTCATAATGCACTTACACATTGAAAAACTAAAAAAAAAACAGCTTCATAGGAAACCTAGCACATGTAATGGAGATTCTAAATTACAAACATTATTACCAAAAACTTCTAAGGCTTTTTCAAAAACACGTATTTCCTGAAACAAGCTATGTGAAATTTCAGCGCGCCAAGTTTCCTGCGATGTTATCGCGTTCTCACCCATTCGTTTGTTTTCGAGCTTTGCGTCGGTTGAAACAAAAAATGCTTACATCACGCTCGCGTCGAAGTTTGCTTGATGGGGTTGTGCGCTCTTAAAGGATAATAATAATAATATGTGGGGACATTTTCACACACGGCCATCTGACCCCAAACTACGGAGACCCTGTACTATGGGAGTCAGACAGCTGATATACATACACAAATACATTTTTTTTTGTAAATACATACATATATAGATAAACAACACCCAGACACAAGGATGAATCCGTAGCCTGTCACCGAGGTCACGTCTTTACTTTTTTGACGTGGCGGTCACCAGCATGCATCGCCATCATGCATCGGCCCAGCATGGCGATTACGGCTGCCCCCCCTTCCTTGGGGGAGATCTATGCCCAGCATCTCTTAGCCTTTTCCCAACTATGTTGGGATGCAGCTGAATACCAGTGTTTTACATGGAGAGACTGCTTATCAGACCTCCACAACCCAGTTACTGGGTAACAAGATACCTCTTGGTAAGACTGGTTGTCAGACTTTCTGGCTTCTGACTACCCATAACGACTGCCAAAGATATACGAATGACAGCCGGGACCAACGGCTTTACGTGCTTTCCGAGGCACGGAGGGAACTCGGTATGAAATGGATGGTCACCCATCCACAGATCGACCGCGGCAAGCGTAGCTTAACCTTTGCCCGATCGATCTATCCGGCTTTTACTTAGCCACGAGTTCCTCCTGAGGCCTACGAGGTCTATGCCCAGCAGTGGGCGTCTAAAGGTTGACATGATGATGATGATGATGATGGTGTAAAGGTTTATAAGCTCAGTTCTCAAGTACAATATAAAGCTACATAAAGCCGCTACAATAAAATTTAAAACACACATTAAATACACATTATTATAAACATTATACACACACACATATTAAAACACACACACACACACACACACACACACAGATTAAATACACATTATTTTAAACACACATTTAATTTTATAAACACACATTCAGCGGTTCGCAACCTTTGGATCAAATTAAAAAAAATCGCTTTGTATTTTTTTTTTATACAGGGAAATTGAAAAAATACCCAAAACCTCTTAATCTGGACTTCGTATCATCATCCTGAATAACATTTGTTCTACGACTTTGACCTCAACTAAATAACATAGCCAAAAACAATTGGTTTTTGTTTTTTTGAAGTCTGTAAAATTTAAAATTGAAAAGTCGTTATTTGTTGATTGAATTGTCGCTACGTAACTTAGTCGAAGTTCTTTATTTACGAAATTTATAGCTTCTCGTGGCGGGGACTTTAGTTGTACATACCTTTTCCATCTCAATGAAGACTTCAGGCTTGGCAATAGCCGCGGGCGCCTCCTCAATGATCTTCTGATGACGACGCTGGATGGAACAGTCGCGACCGAACAGGGAGATTGCGTTACCTGAAATAGAATTAGATTGCTATAGATACTCGTAAATACGTCTTCTGTGGAACTTTAAATATATTATTTATCTTTTTGCGCAAATGACGGTTGTTGAAAGTAATTTCTACTAATTATGTAGTAAAATTTTGATAGATAGATTGATAAAGATTACAGATGAGATGGAGACTAGTAAGAGATTAGTAGATTTTTTTAGTAAGAGTGGTTGTCAGACTTACTTCCTTCTGACTACCCACGACTGTTAAAGATCTACGAACGACAGCCAGGACCAACGGCTTTACGTGATTTCCAAGGCACGGAGAGACCTCGGTAAAAAATGGATAGTCACCCATCCACATGACGACCGCGGCAAGCGTAGCTTAACCACGACCGTACGGTTTTAACGAGCTCCTCCATCTAGGGATTCACTGTATATGCTTTAAGGCGACGATATACGCCGGCGACCTTGAGCAACCAGAGAATCGTATGCATATGCGTATGAATCGTATCTCAAAGTTTAGCCGAAAAAATTAAATATAAGATAGTATTCTTTAACTTAAAAAAAAAGACGTATACTAAAAGATAGATAATAAAATTGTCTGTAAGATAGTAAAAGTTTTGTTAAAATATACTAAATGATTAAGAGCATGTTCTAGTTTAACATAGATTTTTTTCAAATCATTTACACTACACATTTTGACGTGATTGTCAGTTTAAAATCTGCAAAACTCGCTTAATAGCGCCTTAAGAGCGAAGTCTCCTAAGGCGTTGTCCTAGATGAGCGACAGGACGCGACACGTACCGACGCGACTCGATGCGACGTGATGCGACCAATACTTCACGCGACGTATGTCCTAGTTTGTAGTCATTGTATTTAGAAAGAAATAAGTTTGGAGAGTTTCATCATTTAGACCCGAAACAAGGAAATAATCTTGTATTTAGAAAGAAATAAGTTTGGAGAGTTTTATCATTTATATCCGAAACTAAGAAATATAATAATACTTTCGATTCTAGTGTTGCAGCTGTTATATTTATCTATCAATAACCAATAACAAAAACCTATTTATATTGAGGAGAGGTTGTTATTGACTTTAAGGAAAGAAAAACACTGTTACTTATAATAGTAAATATTTAATTATTAGTAAACTAGTGTGTCGCGTCTCGTCGCTCAAAAAAAAAACCCCCTTCCATTGCATTACGTCGCAGACTGATTTATTTATTTTATTTAAATTAATTAAGGCGACGACGTAGGACACAAGTAAATAATAATAATAATAATATGTGGGGACATTTTCACACACGGCCATCTGACCCCAAACTAGGGAGACCCTGTACTATGGGTGTCAAACAGCTGATATACATACACAAATACATTTTTTTTTGTAAATACATACATATATAGATAAACAACACCCAGACACAAGGCAAACACAAGTGCTCATCACACAAATGTTTACCCTGGGCGGGAATCGAACCCGCAACACGCTGCGCAGCAGTCTATCGCTCAGCCACTGCGCCAACCGTGTCGTCGAAGTAAATACAACGACTACTAAATATTTTCGCGTCGCGTCGCATTACCGCGTTTGTCGTTCACCTAGGACAACGGGTAATACAGGCATCTTTTACTTAAGTATGTTGCGCAACTCTTTTTACTTTTATTTTGTATTTTAAACTTACCATACTGATCAGCCAGAAGCTGCACCTCCAAATGGCGAGCAGACTTGGCTAGCTTCATCACGAATATAGGAGACCCAGGCACTTCAGCTTGCACCTAGAAACACATCATATTACAGCGATTTCAGATTTATTGTCGAATATTCTCGAGCAGTTTTCATTGATAAAGAACTCAAAAACTACAGAAATACAGTCGTAAATTGAGTAACTGCGTCCAAGATAAGAACCAAAATAAAAAATTTATCGCATTCCAAAATACAATGGTGCCTATTCCCTTGTTCACAAACTAAACTAAAATTAGACAATAGGCATCTCTTACTACCAGGCAGCTGAAGAAAAGGACAGCGACAGATAAGGACTAAGTTAGAGATGTCAAATTAGTTTTTAAACTTACCTGTCTAAACATGCTGTTGAAGTCTTCAGGATTATCCACTTTCCTGATACCTTTACCACCGCCACCTTCGGAAGCCTTGATCATCACTGGGAAACCTGAACAAAGAAAGTCGGGTCAATAGGAAGCCGTGACATAAATAACATTGATGTATTACTAGCTTTTATTCGCAGGAGGATTTTTTTACGAATCTTTTATAGACGTGAACAAAAAGGCTGCCCGGCTCAAATAAGATTGGGTGGGTACCGTCAGCCGCATGTACAGTCAGCCAAAGAGATAGGTATGCAGGGTCGTCAGATATAGTTAAAGTTTACTTAGAAACCGATGGATGTTTTTGAATAAAATAAAATAAATTGAATAGAGAATAAACATTTCAATGTTTTAATTAAATTTCATTCGAAAACATTCATCGGTTTCTGAGTAAACCTTAAACCATTTCCGATGACCTGCATACCTATCTCTTTTGCTGACTGTACAGTGACCACTGGACAAAGGTCTCTACGCAATGGGTGCCTGAAGATGGTCGGCGTCGCTTAGTCCAGGAAAAGGTGGCGAGATGACCTAGACGTGTACTGCGAGGGCTGGTTTGAGGTGGTGCAAGAAAAGAGTACCTGGAAAGACTCTCCTCGTCTTGGAGGTCTTTGCCCAAAACAGTGGGCCACAACAGGCTATTGAAAAAAAACTGAAATATCCGATCTGCCTCGAGCAAGAGTTGTGACCAATGCTTGTGCCTTATCAAAATTTCTTCATCATCATTAGCCTGAAGACGTCCACTGTTGAACAAAGGGCTTGCCATAAACCCTACGCTTGGCAGGCGTCTTAGGGATCGCAGTGAGGTTGTGGAGTACACGGAAGCCGCTGCTGCCCGACTTTCGAATTAGGACAGTGTATAATAGAAGATTATTATTGAATAAGACCAACTACCAAAGACGACACGGTTGGAGCAGTTTAACGTACACCACTTGTTACATTGTTCTCACATTGTACCCTCGATTCAATATGAATGATGTAACCGAAATTCGTAACATATTATTGATTTTAAAAGAGTCTTGTTCATGGAGTTTCTTGCTCGTTCTTCTCCATAGAAACCTACTATTTGGAACAAGCAACTAGCTTCAACTTTCTGACTGATTGACTCTGACAATTCAAAAGTAAATGGTTTATTTGAAATCAATTATTTTGAGTTTGAGTGGTTGAGCGATTGACTACCGCGCTACGTGTCGCGGGTTCGATTCCCGCACAGAACAAACATTTGTATGGTCTACAGATAGTTGTTCCGGGTCTGGCTGTTTGTGTATGTGAGTTTATATGTTTGTAAACGCACCCACGAAACAGTAGAAATACCCAGAATGGAGAAACAAAAAACTGGCCAAGTGCGAGTCGGACACGCGTACGATGGGTTTCGTACCATTATCTATACAACATTAGACACTATATTATAACCTTTTTTTTAATATCGAGCAAAAAACGGCAAAAAATCACGTTTGTTGCATGGAAGTCTTAAAAAAATATTTTACGTTGTTTTTAGCATTAATACATAATCAGTGAACATTTCAACTGTAGCTATCACGGGTCATGAGATACGGCCTGGTGACAGACAGCCAGACGGACAGTGGAGTCTTAGTAATAGGGTAATTTTTACCCTTTGGGTACGGAATCTTAAAAAAAAAACTCACCAATTTTATGTGCAGCTTGAAGACCCTGTTCGGGTGAAGTGACACAACCTTTAGCAAACAACTCCGAGGATATCTTGATCTTCTTGGTATTGTATTCGGCTTTTAGTTCTGTAAAACAAATAATGAGCTATTGTCATTGTAAGAAAAGGCGTGAGTTTAAACACCTACCAGAAATGCACCTATTTTACTACCAATAACTTCGAAATACCTGCCAGAATGAATAAAAATGAAACTATTTTTCTTTTTATCTATACCATACAAATATACAGGGTAATTGAAAAAAAATACCCAAAACCACTTAATCTTGACTTCGTATCAGAACCCTGAACAACATTTGTTCTACGACTTTTCAAAATTCGAAACATATTTTTTCCATACAAAAAATATTAACACACTTTAAATTCTGCATACATCTCTTGCACTGGATAAATTGAGCAAATCAGCTATGCCTGTACATTAGCCTACCTGCTACCTCCATCATATTCGCTATTATATGGGTGCGCGTGCGCGTAGTATACGTAAAGTTTAAATAAACGAAAACAGATTGTTTTTGGCTGTGTTATTTAGTTCAGGTCAAAGTTGTAGAACAAAAATGTTATTCAGGGTGATGTACGTAGTCCAGATTAAGAGGTTTTGGATATTTTTTCAATTTCCCTGTATAACGCCTTTAAACTTTCAATTTACTCATTGCTGAGGCAAAAAGGTAATCGTACAATATTCTTAATACCAATTACCAACTAAAATAGTGCGTATCCCACAGACATGTTTCTGGGTGATTAAAATAATAATAATAATAATTATTATTTTTATTTGCAAATTGTGGTACAGTCTGCTACAGTTACAACAAATAGTTTTAACAAATAACAAACTCAAGAATGGCTCTGGCGTCCTAGCTAGGTTACACAGTAACCTGTATTAAGGTACGCCACCCAGATTCCCATGACAGGATTACAAAAACAAAAGAGACTGCCAAGGACAGTGATGGTAGGTATGCTGCAATTAAATTCGCCATGTAATATTAGGGGTGTAAAGTGTAAATGTGTGTGTGTGTATGTGTGTGTTCTGTTATATACATGTACCTGTGAGTGTGAGTTTTGTATGTGTGCGTGTTTTGTATGTGTGTGTTTTGTATGTTTAGTGATTCAGTGTGGTGAGTGTGTAAACCACGGACATCGGTGTGAACGGAGGTGAAATAAAAACCACGAAGGGGATAGGGCTTATAACCTAACCTGTCCGAGTCGGGCTGCCCCAAGATCCGAGCTCGCTTCGCTCGCTCTTGCACAAATTCAGTCAAAAGTAGTTTCGCCCAATGGAGCTGGTTAAAAATAGTTACTTATACTTGTCATTATTTTCGGTTATAATGTTACTGTTTCAGTAAAACAATATTTGCTGAGCATTTTATCCATTTTCATAAGCAAAAAGAATATAAATACAAAATGTAAAATTATTCCGATGAGTGTAAAAATATTTTTGTGAGTATGGAAATAGTACCCATAAGAAAATACGGTTTAGAAGTATTTAATAGTTTCCCGAATACGTATACCGTTAGAGCCGCTTAAAGAGTTTAGGATTTCGATTTCTAGAGCTTCTTAAATCTTATCGAGTTTTTGATAATTTAGACGCTATTAGACTTTAGTTTTTTTGTAGCCTTATAGTTTTTTTAAGTGCCTCTTAGATTGTTATAGAGCTTATTATGGCCGAATACTCAAACGCTACTCAATTTTAAGATGCCGTAAGTCTCATGCTGTCTCTATCACTTCAAGTCAAAGTAACTGTGACAGTAGACGAGAACTAACGGCATCTCAAAATTGAGTAGTGTTTGGAGTACTTGTCCATTAGACCCACCAAAATACTAGAGCTGTTAAAATAAATACTTTGTCAAAATCAACTTACCGCTTCCACTCCAAGGCAGTGTAGGTATCTCAGCAGTCTGGGCCACGATGGACGAAGCGATCTTGTCTCCAAGAGCCCACATGGCCTTTTCAGGGGGTCCTATGAACACTACCCCTGCTCGGTGAAGAAGTTCCGGCAGTTTAGGGTTCTCCGAGGCGTGACCCCAGCCTGCCCATACGGCCTGAGGGAGAAAAAATTGATTTAATTTAATATTTTAATGCTTAAGAGGGCACTTCTCGAGCCGTCTATCGTCAAGGCGAGCATGATGGATTTTATTTTGTTTCATCCAAATTGGGTGATTTCACAAAACTTGTTCCTTTCGAAAAAGCCATAAGTTTTTGATAAAAATGTTTGTAATTTAGAATCTCCATCTTTTTCAACTTAAGAGTACATTATGAACGGCCAAAGTTCAGATAAAATTTGTGCAAAAACACTAATTTTCAGACGTTTTTATTGAATTAGGTTCTTACAAAACTAAATTTTTTATTAGGCGTCTTAACTACTAGGCTTTCACGCACGTACTCTATTTCAACTGCCTAGCCTTTTGGATTCAGCTGAATACCAGTGTTTTACATGGAGCGACTGCATATCCGTTCTCCACGACATGTAACTCTACTTCAATAGAGTTAGTTAAGTTTTGAATGCGAAACTACGAACTACTGCGAACGATCGAAGTGAACGAGGCTCAAATGATTCTTATAAGTTTCTAATTACTGTATTTGTGACTGTTCAAATAAAGGACAAGCCGTATCTTGCCGGCCGCGAATAGCACCACCCCATTTCTACCCGTAGGTGTCGTAGAAGGCGACAGAGGGATATTGACCAAAGGATGGGCAGCAGCGTCCTTCTGAGTACCATAACACCTACAGCGATCGCCAACAAGTATCGACTAAGCATGGTGATTACGGCTGAACCCCCTTGGGGGAGACCTATGCCCAGCAGTGGGCATCTAAAGGTCGACATGATGATGATGAAATAAAGTGTTAGTGTTTAAGGCGTCAATTTGTACAGTTTGTTTATCACGAACTCTAGTTCATAACAATATTTTTTTTTACCTGCACTTGCGTCCTGACAGCGATATCCACAATTAGCTCAACATTGGCATAATTGTTGTTGTTAGAACCTCCGGGCACAGGTACGTAGTGGTCAGCCATTTTGATATACTCCGCATTCGCTTTTAGATCTTCTGGAGTCACCTGGGGGTAAGAAATATTACACTATAGTAAGAAATAAATACTATTATATTACTATACTAGCTTCTACGTCTTCGGCCGAGTGGAAGTCAATTATACTATAAAAGAAGCTGGAGCGCGCGGGTTGCCTATGGCTGAAATTGAATAAGAACTACTATTAAGTTATGCACACAGCACAGCCGCCATAACTGGCCATGGGTCTTTCAATAAACATCTTTCTGTCATAGGAGTAACAGACAGCCCTCTGTGCAGAGCCTGCATGGGGCGGACGAGACAGCAGCCCATGTGCTTCTGAACTGCCCTGAGGTCGCTCCATACAGGGCAAAGTACTTCGGTGACCCAGGTAACCTACGGGAGATCGCCAGCGACGTCAAGGCGCTGCTGGCCTTTCTTGAGGAGCTCGGGTGGATCCAATGATCTACTTCCCACCTGTACGCAAAATACGCGCTGAGACGTGGAGTTGCGGGCACCAGCCCGTCATACTACTCTACTAAGTTATGAGCTCCTAGTACTTAAATGTAAAAGAGTTTCTCTTAGAGAGACTTTCTTTTTTTTCTTTTTCACTTTTTTTCATTTTTTTTTTTTTTACTATTAAATAGGCTTGCGTTTGACCGCAATTCACCTGATCGTAAGTGATAATGCGGCCTAAGTTGGAACACGCTTGCCTAAGATGAACCGGTTCACTCGTGCCTTAAATATACCCAGATTATACTTATCAGGGAACAGAGAGGCGGGCAGGGAATTCCACAGTCTGGCAGTTCGCACAATAAATGTGGAGTCAAAGCGCTTGGTTCGAGACCGTGGAACTTCAACCATATAGCGGTGACGCTTCGCCGTATCTCTGCTCGTACACACACACAACACAAACACAAATATACTATCAGGTTAGTATATATAATAAGATTTGTGTCATTTAGTGTTTCTCTCGACTTGACTACCCACACCATAATTAAATGCTGCTAAAGTATCTTCAATCGAGTTACGACACCCTGGTACTATAACTATTAATATGGTTTTTTACAACATCATTACAAATCTATCAAATTCTAGGCTTGTCTCTAGAAAGTCTAAAATTGATAGTGAAAACCGTATCAAAATTCGTTGTGTGGTTTAGAAGAAGTTAGCGGAGAAATAGACGTAAACAGCGAGTTTGCTTTATATTATTTAGTAATTAGTGATGATGATATCTTATGGCATTCGGCAATAATTTATCATTAAGCTAGATCTATTAAAATAATTGGTAGTCTGTAAAGTCGGTTTACGGACGATAGTTTTACGTGTCATAAAGAAACATAATGGCTAACATATATAACATAAGCAAATAATGGCTTTCGTCGAGGTGGGCGGATCTTATTGTAGACGCTTGGGCCGGTCGTACCTCTCTATCGCTTGTTCCGCGCTCTCGCTTGCACGCTCAGGCTGAACGTGACACTTTTTCGTGCGTGCAGCCGGTGTTCATCGATTTATAAGACGTTATTACGTCAAAAGTGTTCCAGTTTAGTTTTCCCAGTTGAACAAATATTTTGCCGTGATGAATTAACAAACAGACATACAGAATTACTTTCATTTATGATATTAGTGTGTATCGGAACTTACCATAACGACGAAACGCACAGCACGTTCGTTCTTGAACATCTCGTACGACCAACGACGCACTGAGCGCATACATTTTACTGCGCCGATGCCGTTGTTCGCGATCAGGACCTGTTGACGTAATTAAACCAAAATTAAATATATTCAATACTTATAAACAATTTCAAAATTTAAATGTACAATTTATAAAAGAGAGTAGGAAGCTCATAGGGCATAAAAAACATGTGCGCATCGCTATCAATGGGATAAGTGTCGAAAAGGCAGGAAGCATTGCCGCAGCGTTGTATGGTAATGTATGAATCTATGGCCCCAGGAAAAGGCCAGCCCTTTAGTCTTGTAAAGAGTAAAAAACTGGCCAAGTGTCGAGTCGGACTCGCGCACGAAGGGTTCCATACGCATTATCTATACAATATTAGACACTATATTGAAACACTAGCGACCCGACCCGGCTTCGCCTGGGCCTATAGGCTTCCTCGATAAATGGACTATCCAACACAAAAATATTTTTCAATTCGAACCAGTAGGTCCTGAGATTAGCGCGTTCAACCAAACAAACAAACAAACTCTTCAGCTTTATAATATTAGTATAGATTTAGTTTGTTGTATGGGAGCCCCCCATAAATATTTATTTTATTGTTTTTAGTAGGTATTTGTTGTTATAGCGGTGACAGAAATACATCATCTGTTTAAATTTCAACTGTCTAGATATCACGGTTCATGAGATACAATCTGATGACAGACAGCCAAATGGAGAGAGGAGTCTTAGTAATAGGGTCCCGTTTTTACCCTTTGGGTACGGAACCCTAAAAGGAACTAAACTGACCTTATTAATGGGCTTGGTGCCCTGGAACCTCCTCACAAACTCCTCAGGAGTAGCTACCGTGAAGTCTTTCTCTTGGAACCGCTGACTGTGGATCACAGTACCCTGGGACATGGACGGCCTGTAAAGGAAATTGGATTAAGTTAATAAAAACATACATTATGAGTCTAACAGAGAAGCTACTCCTTGAGAAATTAGGAAATCACAGGATACATCGTGTAATAAATAAAAAAAAAATCGAAATGTGTGCTGGGACACATAGTAGAACTGAAACTTCAACGGACAAGCCGCTGCCGCCTCTCACCACGCGATATATCGTCTACCCTTTCCACCCAGCCGTAACCCTTTTTCGTGACAGAAAAATACTAATACGGGGGTATTCGTATTTTGTATAGAAGTTACACTTCAATAAATAAAAAAAATGCTACATGAATGTATTAGCTCATATTCTAAGCATCTTTTAGAATGGGATACTTCCTAAAATTACTGTACTGATACGGCACAACAAATAATATGAGCCATTCAAATTAGGACCTTGAAATGGAAAAAACGGTAAAAAAAGATTTTTTTTTAAACTAGTAATTTCTCCTGTATTGTGAGTGCGTTAGCAAACATAAACAGCCAGACCCGGAACAACTACCTGTAGGCCATAAAAATATTTGTTCCGTGTGAGAATCGAACCCGCGACACGCAGCGCGGCAGCCGATAGCTCAGCCACTGCGCCAACCGTGTCTTCAAATTTATAATGACAAGATAAAAAGGTCAGTATGGGCAACTATCGGTTGGATTGCCGTTGCCAAGCCAGACCGTGTCGGAGCGGGGCAGTAAAAATCTTGACCACAACCATCGGGCGGTAGCCCACCACACACAACACCCGCCTGGTCGGAGGATCCTCCCATTTCAACGGAGGATCACGAAAGACATGCTGAGTGTCTATGCCAGACAGGTGTTGTCTGACGAAGGCCAGACATTCATTCTGTATGCTCTAGCAAATAAACATATTGATTTGATTTGCTGAGATGCTGTCTCATATTAAACATTGCATTTATTTTGGCCTGAAACACAGGTTTGAATTAACCTAGTTCGGCGGGTCGCACCCTCAGGCCTCTGTCTCGAATCTTGCGGGCAGCGGCAACATTGTAATTCCGATCCATCATAACTTGCACCAGTAATATCAATATTTTAGTTTTCATTTATTTTTAATAAATAATTTATTACTAGTAAAATAAATAAATAAATAATTTATTACTATTATATTATTATTGCGCGATAGCCATTATTATATTTTACTTCTCTTCTCACTCCACTTTACGTTGCTAAGATGGTATTGGGAGATGTACAAGGCACTTTTTATTATGTTTAAAATATATCTATCGCACAAGGCTAAGGTTCATCACTGAAACAATAATCCTAACACAAGGTAAAATATATTTAACCAGTCATAAAAGACAATGTAAAACAATAAAAGTTTTATGAACCTTTTATTTTATGTTGATTATGTAGCCGATGTAATTATAAACTATGTGAGGATCATTAGGCAGTATAATATTTCATTTTAAATTATTGTCAGACTGTAAATAACATAAATAAATATGATAATATAAATAAACAAAAAATTAGTCATTAAACTTAGTACTATTGACTTAAAGATTAAAATCAGATATAAATTGTCTACCAAAAAGGAGAAAATCCTTTTATTAATACAATTTTTGCTGCTACGTAGGTATTATATTATGGCCGCCATAACTGGCCATGGGTTTTCAATAAACATCTTTTTGTCATAGGAGTAACAGACAGCCCACTGTGCAGAGCCTGCATGGGGGCGGAAGAGACAGTAGCCATACAGGGCAAAGTACTTCGGTAACCCAGGTAACCTACGGAAAATCGGCAGCGACGTCAAGCCGCTGCTGGCCTTTCTTGAGGAGCTCGGGTGGATCGAATGATTTACTTCCCACCTGTACGCAAAATACGCGCTGACAGTGAAGTTGTGGACACCAGTCCGTCATAATAATACTACTACTACGTATTATATTCAGAATAACTAAAACGAAAAAAAGGAACCAGAAAATGACAAGAAAATTGTTTATTCTCACAGAAATATGAGCATTAAAAAGAAAATAAGGACACCAACAGACAATTGAACCGTCCGCTGGACAGAGAACCAGCTTCATATGCTAGATGCAATTAGAGGTACAGAATTCTCTTTTTTACATAGATCTTGTAGATTGGTCTTTTCCTTCGTATGTGTAGATTGATCCCTACCAGCAACCAATCAATATCCCTGAAATACAGCCACCAATTGGCTACAGGCAAAGATCGATTTACAGATACAGTAACAGCAAGCGGCATACAACGACAGAAACTTGAGATTTTAAATATATTGTTACATACCATGATGTCCACATTATGGCAATACTAAATCAAAAACTGTAGGGATAAGAACACACTTAGTTCTAAAAACACAATCACTGGTTTAAGAAAATTCTAAATTATATTAATATTGCATTTCATGGCAATAGTCCTACAACCTAATCAAAATGCACTTTCGGAGCAATCTATTAAATTGAGTAAAAAAGCTTGCAATTTTTTTTAAAACGAATATGTTTAGCAAAGCTTAAAGATTTTAAGTAATGCACTATAACACCACAATATAAAACTGAACAGGTGATCAAGAATAATAATTATCAGACAATTGAAATCTTGATTTGATAATTTTTCAACAATAATACTTGACAATAATTATCTAAGATTTATTTTAATATGGTTGATTGCTGATAATTTTTGATCAGAGCACCTGCATTAAGATAAAATATAATAACAATGAGCTTACAATTATTTAACATATTTTTATATTAAGATAGGTATGAAGTAATAATCAAGACATTAAAAATGTCATCTTGGTGTCTATATGATTATTTAGCAAGGGTCCCACAATTTGTTTGTTAGTGACTCTGCAATATTGAATTTTGCTACTTATTCTTAAGGACATTTAAGGTCAAAAATAAATAAAATTATTTATTACTAGCTTCTCCCGTCCAGAGCTAAGTCAAAGTCCTTAATTATCCCAAAATGAAACAAAAATTTAATAAAAATTCCAGTGTTAAGCAAGATATTTAAGTATGCAAAATAACAGCGAATTCCGCCAACCATTTAAGCATTAAAGCGTAACAAATATCCATTCATCCTTTCTTACAAACTTTTTGAGTTTACAAGAGTAGTAAGATGTAATAGGATAATAGGAAAATATAAGGCCATATTAGAGCACACAATTATAACTTTTAAAGCAGAAACTGTCACAGTATCCTAAATCGGCATGGGATGTTATTATTTAATAACATCCCATGCCGATTTTGGATACTGTAATTATATAATTTGGATGTAAGAGAATGGGGTTCCCCATTCTCTCAGTATTTACTCCCAATCTAGCTATATCATCTATCACACACACACTATCTTTTTTAAAGAGTAAGTATGGAGTTTCTTGCCCATTCTCCTCCATACAAAACTACCTTTTGGAATGGGCACCTAGAATCAATTTTTTTTTTTTCTCGTTTGACGTTCAAAAGTGCCTTAAAATGGTCTAATTGAAATAAATGATTTGACTTTGACTTTGACACAGATTCCATTGATCGCTTATTTGATCTTCCACTGTTATTGCAGTAATATAGATATTCTTACTTAAATCTTCAAGTGATAATAATTAAAAGTAAAACTATAAATTGAATGTATTTTACAAGCTGTTCTCTGAAATAATCTTATTACAGACATTATTTATTGCGTTCTAAGCAGCGAAACAAGACAAGATATTTATTAATTATTTCTTAGGTAAATTATCAGAATTATTTCCAATAATATCTACTTATTTGTAGTGGGTTTATCACAAAAATTAAACAAATAATAATCTAACTGAGGGTTTGTGTGAGATGACGATTTATATTACCATTTCATTTATTATACAGTAATTTTTTTGGTATGTAGTGAAACTACGAAACTAAAGAGAAATCTCGGCCCGTGGCATACTTTTTACGTTTCGTAACGTAATTCCCACATTTTGGACCCCCCAACACCAAAATCGGCATCAATACTAATTAAAAAGTAAATAAAAATGTTTTTTCGAAACGTAAGTTCTATAAATTACGATAAAAACAAAGTAGCTTAGAACTATTTTTTTTCTAACCTGTAAAGCGCATCAGAATACAGTCCATTCATCCCTTGATACATTTTTATCAATGAAAATTCACTAAAATCACTATTTCACACAACAGCACAGATAGCAGTACTAATTAATTCATTAAAATGATGATAACTAAACATTTCTTCAATGCGACAAGCGATACAGTTTTGTTTTCTTATTTTGACGTAAAGGATTCGCAATGAACTCGCATGACGGATCATACGATCGTGCTTTCTCGCTTGCACTCGTTTATTAACTCGCGTACGAAAGAGACGGCATACTAATTGGTCAAAGTTGCCATAATATGGAAATTGCAAGGAGGTTGCATAAGAAAATTGTTTATCACAAAGTTAGGGTTGGGAAAGGGTCAACTTGATTTGATAAGATAAAATAATGTGCGTGCATTAAGTTATTATTGTTGCACGTTTAACAAACATGTAAACATAATCTAACTAATTAAAATGTTCATGAATAAGTTTATTTATAATTAAACGCTTGAAGTTATCGTGTAAATTGTGCAAATTCGCTGTTAGTTCAAGTTATTTAGAATCTTATAGGTAAATAAATAAGAATACAAGAAACTTATATACAAGAACAAGGTTCATTACAAAGCATTGTCCTTCAAATCACAGAATAATATTCTCCACGTTTTACTAACCACAACTACGGGTTTCCTTATTTTAATTTTCCATATGATTTACTCAAAAAATACTTTTCTAGGTTTTTAGGTCAACTCAATCGTTTAGTTCCAGCACAAAATATTAAATGATGGTATCAAACCAGAAAAAAAACTTAAAGAATAATTTATTTAGAACCAGTATACTGACAACACACTGAAACATGTTCTACTTCAACTTTTAAGTCGACATGCTACTTGAACCTGAAATTCTAGTTTATTAGGTAATGTTTTATATTCTTTACAGTCTATAATTTAGTGGAGTTAGGTAACAGCATACGGCGGAGCTAAAAGTCTCTCTTAGCTTCAGGAGGTTTTATTTAAATCCTCCTTGGTATAGTCACGGGAAACTACCTTCTTCATTCTCTCACTAATAAAATTTGGATTCTAAATAAACTAGTAGTACCTACCTATAATTTAGGAAAGTTTTGGCAACTCTCAAACAGGGAGATCAGCAACACAGCAATTGCTCTATTCATCAACACAAATGAGTAGGTAGGTACGCGAGTTCAGTCAAAGTAGTTCACAATGTATTTTGGCTAGGTCCCATCTGTCATTATTAATTGACCTAGTTGGTTCAATGAACGTGATACGGAAATGTTATTGGAGTGTGCATATTTTACAGGCCTTTTACTCTTAGAAAATCCAAAAATGTTCAAAATCTAGTTGCGATTTGTCAGCGACAATCTCAAAAATGTAGTTGTAGTTAAATTAGAGGTATTTACGCAAGCCTATATCAACATAAAAAAAAAATTAAATGAGGGTAATTCCCCCTGACGTGAAACCAAGTCCATAAATCTTACAGGCTCTGCAAAACAACTGAAAATTTCCAGAGCCGATGAGTTGAGTAGGTAGGCAGGTAGGTATCTTTCGTTTGCTACTCTGATCTTTACCTATGCCAGACGAACAAAATTCCACTCCCAGAAAGTTAGCAGGAGATGCAGTCTTCAAGTCTCTAGTGAATAATGTTAATATAGGCTAGTGTGCAGTAGCGTTGAAGAATAATTTAAAGGATAGATACCTATTTTAGGTACAGAGGCCAGCACATCAAGCTACTACAATCTGTCTAATTTCTTTGATAGATTTTCAACTTTATTACAACCGCATAAGGTTCATATTTAATTGGGAAAATTTGACAGTTAGGTATGTCTTGATGTGCTGGCGTCTGTACCTACCTATAAGGTTAGGGCCAACGCCCGCGCCAGTCCAACCAAACCATACTTAAACATCAAAAGCGAGTTTGTTTGTTACACTATCAGGGCTAAATTACTGAACCAATTTTGATGAAATTTGGTACGGACTAAGCTAGAACACCAAAAAAGAACATAGGATACTTTTTAAACCGTGTCTTTGTTTGCATCCGCGATAACCGACATTCAAGAGAAAGATGTCGCGGAAAAAAAATTGTACTAAATAAACTTTTAAAATTGGCACTGCACTAGTGTTTATGTTATCAACGTTAAATCCACGTGTTCTAGCGTAGTTTTCAAACGATACCTACGCTATAATTTTCGTAATTCACTGGCCGCTAGTCAAAAGAACGAAGTTTGTTTGTAAACAAGCATGTTTAAAAATAAAACACACAATGTTCGTTAGTAATAGACCCATTGAAATAAAAAGTTAACATGATTTGGCATATTTAACCTAGGTACTCATTTCGAGATATAATCAGAGATGAGATTCAGAGTGCTAATAATAGCCAATTATTGTCCTACTGCGGGGCCAAGGCAATCTTCTCATACAGAGAAGACACGAGCATAGATCACCAGTCCACGCTTGCTCAAGGCATATTTGTGATTTCAAAATTATATTTTATTATTCCGTGCTTAGAACTTTTAAACTACGCAACGGAATTTAATGCAGTTTTCAGCATGCAGTGATGCAAGAGGATGGTTTATACAATTCGATTCAAACATAAAGGCGGCTGTGAAGTGAGCGGTTGGCTGCGCAGTACCCCGCCCCTCACCCCCGCTGTCACGTGAAATTGTTACTGCGCAGCCACTCGCCTCGTGTTCAGAGCCACCATTAAGATGGAATCGTACTGTACGTACTTTACATTGCATCCGTGCGGAGCTAGGGCGGGTTGCTAGTTAAAGTAGTTATAAGTCTCAGGTTTACTCACGATGTTTTCCATCACCGCTGTCCAAGATAAATGTAGAAAATCTATTTATAATTTTATTCACAGATAATTCTCATTCCCAATGCTACACGACCTTGCCATGTCAATAAAAGAGACCATGTAACAAGTTAATATTTGCACTCTCAAGTGGGTATCTCAAGCAAGTTACACAAGTAAATATGCATAAAATCCACAATAAACTTAGCCTATAGTCAACTGTTGGACAAAGGACTCTCCCAAGTTACGCTAGAACACCCGTTTTTTGTCTTTGGGCAGCTAACTAGCCGACAGCCCACCTGAGGGCCAAGTCTGCTATTTTTATAATTTCGTCATTGCGACACGATCCCATTGTCATTTTGATAAAAGTGCGTAATCTGCTAAATTCATAATGGCCGATCATTGGTCGGTCGAATTAAAAGCAATGACTGCACAATGACGTTCTAATGGTGGGTCACTGATTAAAGGAACTGTCAAAATTTTAGCAGATTAGGTACCACTTGAGTCAGTCATTCAGTTGTCATTTTGTACGAGATTACCGTTCTATATCATTTCTGTCAATGAGGTGTCAATGGTTGACCATTGGAAAGTCATAATGACGCCATTATATTAGTAGATTACCAAACTTGTCAAAATCAACATTATGAAATCAATGATAGACCATTAACAACATTATGAATAGCAGACTTGAGGCCAGATGTTAAGTGATTACTGTTCATAGACATGTAATACCAAACGCCTTGCCAATGTGTGTCCAGAAACAAAGTTGATAACTTGAAATGTCTCATGTGCCAGCAATTACATCACGTCGGTCTGGCTGTCTGTCACCAGGCTGCATCTCATGAACCGTGATAGCTAGACAGTTGAAATTGTCCCAGATGATGTATTTCTGTTGACGCTATACTTAACAAGAAATACTTAAAACAGAATAAAATAAATATTTAAGGATACCATACAACAAACTTGTTTTTTTTTTGCCGTTTTTGTGCTCGATGTCTAATGTTATATAGATAATGGTACGGAACCCTTCGTGCGCGAGTCCGACTCGCATTTGGCCCGTTTTTTATCATTGTTTTTGTGTGCACATGTTCTGTGTCAATTAGCACAAAGCACAAGGTTATTGGTTCACAACCGGGCGCGGGGATGCTATACGGCAGCATTTCCCGAACTAAGGATCACTCCCCACTGGTGGTTCGCGAGCTAATATTCGATGGGTCTTGGAAAATTACATGACAATGAGAAAAAATAGGAAATAAATATATTCTTCCCATTGGAATAGCACTTCTGTAAATAATTAATTATTACTGTTTTCGATTGTAACTGACTGCTCTTTTTGGTATACTAAGTAATGTCCATTTTTTCTTCATGATAGGCATTAGAGATGAGTTCCGAATTTGAATGTATTTGTTGGGTGGGTCGCAGTTCAGTCAACTTTGAGAGCCACTGCTATACGGCATGAATAATGTTATACAGACGGCAGCACATTAAGCCATTCCAAGCTGTCAAATTTTCCCAATTGAATATGAATCTTATTTATTTTTGAAATAAAGTTGAAAATCTATCAAAGAAAATTGTCAGATTGTTGTAGCTTGATGTATTGGCCTCTGTACTAACTGTTTTATTTTACAGTTTTCTACGGGATTGCTTTAAAACTTAGACCAACTAGGTTCACTTGGAGAATTGTGATGACAATTATTTTCCTACACTTAGGTCTAAATGAGCGAAGCCACGAACACAGCTAATATTTAAATAAGCCTTACAACAATGATAGCCGAATGAAATTGATCAAAGTAAGCTGTATTTTCCACCGAATCTATTAATAGAAAAACCAGGAAAACCAAAAACATAGCTAGGGCAAAGCAGTAGAGATAAAAAAGTGGTAATCGTCATCACAAGAGTTTTTACATGCATGCAAATCTTAAATTACTACCTATACATAATTACCAAGTCCCATCATTTGTGTCAGACCTGTACAATAAAAAATCAATAAAGAAAACATTTACGTATGTAAGTATTGTATACGTACATGGTTTTTTTCTTACCTCAATGTCATTTTTGTTAACACTTAATATTATAAAAAGTAAAGTTCGTAAGTTTAGATGTAGGAAGTAATCTTCGAAACTACTCATCCGACTTAAATTATATTATCTTAATATCACTTAAGGGGCCTCCTATCACATTCCACGTTGTTATTTTTTTTTATGTACCCTTTATACACCTAAATCTCCCTGTAAAAAATGACTAAAATCATTGAAAACATGTATCTGTTGCTAAAGTTGTAATAAGTAAAGTTAAAAAATTTGAGGATTGCACTAACAGGTAGGTAACTTAAAAATCTTTATAATTCACGTATTATTTTATTACAAAAGATCGTTTCTCTTTTTTTATAACAAAAAAATAAAAAAAAATTGCAAATTTCGATTCTGCATCAAAGAGGAAATGTATGGTCAAGGTTATTTGGTCAGGGAAGCGCCTTAAGTCTTTGTGTTGCATTACCTATGTTCCATAGGTTGTGTTTAATGGTGACGTACCTACACACAAGCGGACAAAGTCGCAGAAAAAAGCTAGTACAGACAACGTCATCAACTGCTTACCCCCTATGCGAAGAAATTTCAACGCGCGGGGGGTTAGCAGTTGATGACGCAGTCTGTACGTACTTAATAAAAGTAAAAGTATCTTCAGCAAGTACACTTCCAATGTCACCAAGCCGGTTGAGGAAGGAAAGACGTAGGTAAACCCAACATTGTAATCACAGTTAAGCAGCAAATTCAAGCTAAGTATTATTCAACATCATACGCTGTAAATAGTCAAATCATGTACTAACGTTGTTATTATCTAATCTAACAACCGAAGTCCAGCTGTTTTATTGAATCAGTTGGTTAATCGTCGAACAACGAAAACAGTGTCACGAACTACGTTTTTGTGTTATTTAATTACTTGATTGCCAGCTTAATACCAAGTCTATTTATTTAAATTTATGTTACTTAGTAGTGATTATCGAATGCACCTTATTATTATCAAATCCTATCGTCGCATTATCTAGACAACATAACAAATAAGTAAAAAGGTAGGGAGGGACCGATGAATGTTTTAACTGTTTATTTTCTTTACGATGAATGTTTTAATTAAAACAAATTTTGTTCGAAAAAATATATCAGTTTTCGATAAAACTGGTTACTTATCTCTCTCTCACAATAAAATACAAACACAATAAAATTATCCATTTAATAAAGGATCTCCATAACGGAGAAGAGATTCTATCTACTATAGTCTTAAGAATCCCGTTGCAGCTGCCACGCATTCTGCAGATCAGGGATATAGTTTTTTTGCAGATGACGGCATGAAAACCATCAGTGCGATACAGCGCAAATATCTCCGATGCACTACAGAAGCGAGGCAGCCCCAACATCATCCTGAAAATGATGCTGATTAAATGTATGGAAAATCTTACTACTGTTGACTAAATGCTTTTTAAAGTTATAAAAATAATTTGACTTTGAAGATTGATATTAGTATCGCTATTGCCTTTTTAATTGTATCACTTTCTATTAGCTTCAATATATTTATTGTTTTCATTTTACTTTGTTTTTCACTTTGCTCTAACTTGGCTTAAAAAGAACCTACCACACTAAACGGTAGACGAATTAAGTAAATAAATTGTATTGTTCTAAAGGCTCATAGACAGCAACTCCCTAGTTAAGGCTAATCTCTAGAGCCTTGAACATCGCCGCACCGTTGCCAGCGTATCGGTCTTTTATCGGGTACATTTCGGAGAGTGTGCTTTGGAATTGCACAACTTAATCCTATCCCCATTCTTTCATCGTACGAGTAGAGATCCGGCGAAGTGTCACTGCTTTACAGTTAAAGTTCCACGGTGTCTAACCAAGCGCTTTGCTGCACATTTATTGTGCAAACTGCCAGACTGTGGAATTTACTGCCCGCCTTTGTATTCCCCGATACATATAATCTGGGTTACTTCAAGGCCTTTTCCTTTATTCTAAGCAAGCGTGCTCCGCCTTATGCCGCATCATCACTTAAGGCGCTACCCTGACCAAAAGTGCGTTTTTCTTCGTTATTCAGGGGCGCTTAAATTAATAGATATATTCATCTCTTTCGTTAAGGGGCAGACAAGAGTCATCAAGCGCCACCCATCTTTTTATTTTGCATTACATAATTTAATTGTAATTATAATGAATTCATTAATTAAGAGAAACAAACTACATCTAAAAGCATATTATTAATGTTCAATATCCTATCATCACATTCTACATTCTTTTTTTTTGTGTACCCTATATAGCTACAGTTAAATTTCCTTGAAAAAAAAATGACTAAAATAATTGAAAACATGTATCTTTTGCTAAAGTTGACGTGCTATTTATTTGAGGATTACACTAATAGATAGGTAACTTAAAAATCTTTATTATTCACGTTTTATTTTATTTCAAAAGATCGTTTCTCTTTTTTTATAACAAAAAAAAAAACAAAAAATGTGTTAATTTCGATTTTGCGGCAAAGAGGAACTGTATGGTTAAGGTTATTTGGTCAGGAAAGCGTCTTAAGATCAGGTGAATAGCAGCAAGCCTATAAGACTATAAAAAAAACACTGAAATCGCACTCCAAAACTGATAACTATAATTTCATTTGCTAACACATACTAAATCTACAAGTAATAAATGTATGATGTCACCCGGAAGCCTTACATATTATGACATAATTTACCTAAAACCTGTCAAAGAAGTGAAAATCCTCTTAGTCTCAAGGTAAATCCTTTTCTATGTGCAAATTGCATTATTTCATAATACTCCCGAAGCACGCGACGATGCGCAATTTTCGGTTTCCTTTAACTAATTTTGTAACTGCGTTATTATAACACTGCATTATTAAATAAGTATGTATATAAGTACTAGCTTCTGCCCGTGACTTCGTATACTTCGACTACACAATTAAGCAAAATTCCTTAATCATCAAAGGGGAACACAAAAAGACGGGGTTCAAAATCCTCAAGACGAAAGTCTATGACCAGTGAGTGTTGCCAGTGATTACATACGGGACCGAAACGTGGTCGCTCTCAATGGGCCTCATCAGAAGACTTAAAGTCACCCAAAGGGCAATGGAGAGGGCTTTGCTCGGAGTTTCCTTGCGTGATAAAATGAGAAATGAGGACATCCGCAAGGTAACCAAGGTTACCAACGTAGCCCGAAGAATTGCCAAACTTAAGTGGCAGTGAGCAGGGCATATTGCTCGCAGAACGGATAGCCGATGGGGCCGAAAAGTTCTGGAGCGGCGACCGCGAACCGGAATACGTTGCGTTGGAAGGCCTAGGCTCCCACTAGGTGGACCGATGACCTGGTAAAGGTTGCGGGGATCCGCTGGAAGCGAGCAGCACGGGACCGGTCAATATGGCGACACTAGGGGGAGGCCTATGTCCAGCAGAGGACGTCTTTCGGCTGAAGTGATGATGATGATGAAGTCTGTCTGTACCAAACTTCATGAATGTCAAAATCGGATCAGTAGTTAAATCGTGAAAGTATAACAAAGTCTTTTTGCATTAATAATATAATAATAATATATAATATTGAGTAAGTATTGTGTATATGGTGATCAATCCCATCATCCATCATCAGCTTCGGGTCATTGGCCACGCCACTAGGCTCTATCATCAGCCACTCTTATGTATCCACTAAAGATTCTAACTGGCTAATCTTACATATCCTATTCTCGTTCATAAGTAAACAACAGCACACGGATATAAGCCTTATCACACGATTCTAAATAAGCAAGTGTCAAATGATTTTTTCCAAAAATATGACTGACGTAAATCTTAACTTCGTACCTTTAATCGCTCTTGCAAATCATAAAGCAAACACTACTTATACCAGTGTTTCTCAAACTCGACTGGACTAAGACCCATCTAACTAATGCTTCTAAATTTTAAATTCGCCTCTCGTTTTTATGAAGATGTTACAGTTAAAAGTTGGTTCAAAGTCAAAGTTAAATCATTTATTTCAATTAGACCATTAAAAGGCGTTTAAAGGAGTTTCTTTGCGCGATAGAATCCGGAACGAGGAAATTCGCCAAAGAACTAAGGTCACCGACATAGCTCTCAGAGTATGCAAGTTGAAGTGGCAATGGGCAGGCCACATCGCTCGAAGAATCAATAACCGATGGGGAAGAAAGGTTCTCTAGTGGTGACTACGAACCGGAAGACGCAGCGTTGGTAGTCCTCCCAGATGGACCGACGACATCGTCAAGGTCGCGGGTAACCGGTGGATGCAAGTGGCAGGTTGCCGCTCGTTGTGGCGTTCTATGGGGGAGGCCTATGTTCAACAGTAGACGTCTTTTGGCGGGTGATGATGATGATGATTAAAAGGCAAAGCAGGCCGACCATGGAGTGTCAAGGCTAGAATAGCACCCACCCATTTCATCCCGAGGGTGTCGTAGAAGGCGACTAAGGGAAAATCCGGAAGTTGGGCAGCAGCGGCTTCCGTATAATAACAGCTTCACTACAATTCAAGACGCCTGCCAAGCGTGGGGATTACTGCAAACCCTGTGGGAGGTCTTTGCTTAACAGTAGACATCTTCTGAGTGATGATGATGATGATTAAAAGGCACTTTTGAACGTCAACTATGAAAAATTTAATCCTCTTCGAAACGGTAGTTTCATATAGAGAAGAATAGGCAATAGACCCCATGCTATTCAAGTCGGCTTCCAAATTGTTTATAACATAGTTACAGATAACTAGCTAATAACATCGTGTTAAATAGCGGCATGTCTATATAAATGAAGGGAAGGAAAATTACGAAAGTAACTCCGTCTGTTTGTCTGTCTGATGAATCGATTTTGATGATATTTGGTTTAATCGACGACGATAACCGACATTCCCGCAGACGAAGTCGCGGGCAAAAGCTAGTATTTTAATAATTACAAGGAGTGTCAATGAGAAGGATATTATGTCATTTTTCACGGCCCATTCGATATTCGCTGGTGACCTACCAATGGGTCGCAAACCATAGTTTGGGAAACACTGACTTAAACTGTTTATTCTTTGAATTCAAGGCTAATATTGTTACTTATGCCTTGTTTAGCACATTATTTAACTCAACAAGGACATCGATAACACATTTTAAGGTTGGTAGTGCGAGCAATCACAGATTAGTTGCACCAGAATTATGTTTACAAAGATCGTTGCACGCTAAGTATTTAGATCAATGAAATGGCATAGGTCGTCATTTAAATATGGAATACAAAGAGATACATAAATAAAATCGATATGTAAAACTAGTTTAATAAATCCAGAAACAATTTGTGGTGATTGACTTTTATTTACTACTGGCTTCTCACACGAGTTTGTCCGGCGAGTGATAGTAAAAGATATTATTATAAAACATAGCACTTTGCCCGCCATTACGTCCGCGTTTATTTCAAGGATCTCTAATTATTTCAAAATATAGCCTATGTTAGTCAGAGATAATGTAGCATTCTAATGGCGAAAGAATGTTTTAAATCGGATTAGGAGTTTTTGAGTTTTAAATCGTAAAAAACAAACAAACAAATCTTTCCTCTTTATAATATTAGTTTAGATATGCTATAAAACTTAAAAATAGTGTGTAGTGTGTGTGTGTAGTGTTTCTATCAGTAAAATATTTTTTTTTGTATTCGGACCATCATTGATGTCCTGTGAGAACTCACTTCAGTGCTCATTGCTTCCGCGGTAAAAACTGTAGGTATTACGTATTCTGTAACTCGATGAAAACTACGCTAGCGCCACTAAATGAGACAGAACATACTTGAAGCGAACTATTTTAGTGAATAGGTACCAAATACTTTTCACTTCTGATGAGTGAAATCGGAAATGAGATAGGATTCGCGGGTGATTTCTTACAGAATTGCACTGCAGTATTGCCAGAGGTTACTCTAAAACAATGAACAAACTTATTTTACCTCTTCATAATAATTAGTTCCGATTATTGTTGTATTTACAACTCAAATCAAATTACGGCCATAATATTGTAACTTCTAACTATTTTTTTAAGGATTTAATGCAAATTACTATTTTCATCATAATTCTCCCGACCTCATCGTCATTATTGGAATATTATCAAAAAAGAAAAAAAATGTTTTTAGTGTAATAATATTGAACATCGATAAATATTTTCAATATTAAAGTCACATCCCTAAAATATAAAGAGTCCCAATCAACACAAAAAAGTAGACATATTAAAATATTATTTAGTAGATTAGTAGTTTTTTGGAGATGTTTGGAGATGTTTGGAGATACTTCGTCCAAGGCTAGCTGAGTCCTTATGTACTTATAGCCCTTCGTTAAGTATTAGTTATGTAGCTATTTATTAATTCAATGTCAGAAATATACATACCAATTAATTGTCTTGCTTGACATGCATAAAACCAGTTGGAGTCACCGAACCAAAAATAATTGAACAGAAATTATAACATGACACTGACAAGGAAAACCTCAATTTTTAATTGTTAATACATTAAAATAATTAAATACTTACAACGATCATTGTAAACATATTTCGCGTGCAACTTAATCTGTGATTGCACTGGTTAAATAAATTTTATCACATGGATAATAGAGTCACCTTTTTAAAATAATTATTTAACCCATGTAATTATTAAATAGGTATAGCTTTTGCCCGTGATTTCGCTCGCACGGAAGTCGCCGACACTGCAATGAAGTAGCTTTCTTTCAGCTTATCAGTGACAGATTTTTTAATGGTTCAGGATATTACGTATTTCAAACAAACTTTACCTCTACGATCTTATTATTTTATCGGTCCAGCAGGACCAGTAGATACTTCCAGACAAAGATTACATTTTACAAATAAACTTTAGCTCTATGATCATAGTGCCCCTTCAGTAACCCTTAAAACCAGTCCACTGTACCTAGCCCTTTCCCTTATTGATATCATATAGCTGTATGACGAATCATTGGATGTCTTTGCGAGTACTGAGCTGAGACTCCTGACTGCCGCTAATCGTTACCTGGAGACAGTTGCCACTCCCAAGTCTCCCAGTACAATCTCCTTGAGTTAAATTGATTAGTTATTATTATTATTATTTATCGTGCCGTTTATGATCATCCGATTTTGTTCATTTACTATAATTCAGTCAGATTCTATGTCCCTATATGTTATGTTATGTTTCTTCTTTTGTTTATGTTTAGTACTTAAGTTATATTATTAATAACTTATATGTCTGGTGTAAGCTGTTAGTATAGGTTGGTTATTTATAAATAAATCAAATAGTATTGGTATTTTGATAAAGATTCTAGAAATGTGCATTTACAGCAAAGATTTATATCGTAATATTTGCCGACTTAACAAAACAACACTTTTTTGCTTATTTGTTACTAAATCACCTACTAACATCATTTTAAATGCTAGCACTAATTACAGACTGAGCAGCAATTGGCTCGTGAAGTTTTATTGATTTTAATTGATAATGAACTCAAAAGAACAACTATAGAGTTGCAAATTGCATAATTGCGGGCAAGATAATAAAAACTACTGTGTCTTCCATATCAAATATTATTGTAAAGTATTTTTCATCGCACTTGCACGTAAATACGTAATGCTCTTATAGCACCTCTTTTAGGGTCGTAATATGGCGTATTACGCACGCGTGCTTTATAGGTACATTACCTACGATTATTTTCATCTCTACAATGAGTTTAAATGCTGATTTTGTGCCTAAATATTTAGTGAATAAATAAACTTTAAATGAATATAATCTATACTTATACTTATAATATTATAAAGCTGAAGAGTTTGTTTGTTTGGTTGAACGCGCTAATCTCAGGATCTACTGGTTCGAATTTAAAAATTAGTTTTCATGTGAAGCCGGGCCGGGTCGCTATTAATTATGATAAATCGTTCTTCGTTAGTCTCGCTAAAACGCGAGAACGGCTAGACCGATTTCGCTAATTTTGGTCTTGTTATATTTGTGAAAGTCCATGGAAGATTCAAATGGTAAGAAAATTTAAAAAAATCAACGTCTGTCGAGTCAGCTAGTTAACTATTCAACTTTTTTTGGCGGAAAAAGTAGGTAAGTACAGAAATCAAAATATGATTATGTTAACTTAACAAGTCATTTAACTTGGCAAGTCATGCTGATATTATAAAGAATTATAATTCTCTAAATGCACATTTGTTACTCTCGCGACCAATTTTTTTTATTACTATACAACCTGATACTAAACTGCAAATTGCAAAAACTGTAAGAAAATTTGAATTTCGCGGTCTACCCTGCTGCATCCACCAGCGTCACTAGTAGGGTTTTCTACCCGGGTACCGGGATTCGGGTATACCCGGGTAAGTATATGAAATTTTTAGTACCCGGGTACTATTTCATTGTCAGACCCGGGTAATAATACTAAGTGGCACCTTAAAAATAAAAAATTAGCACAAACAATTAAAGTAACGACCTATTTCGAAGGTGTTGAGTTTTTTTTACAAAAATGCAGTTTCAGGTTAGGTTTCGACTCACTATAGTAATCGCTATACACAAGCGGGTAGGCGCAACCGTTTCGGAATTTCAATACTACGTTGCCGAGTGCCGAACCGAAGCCTAACCGGTTAAGTGTAAATCGACCCTGAAACAGTGCTTCTCGCTTAATTGTCAACAGATTGCTTATTAACTAGCCTGACCTCGCCAAACGAACTTATCTAGATTACAACTACTGGCTAACGCGTTGACTAGAATTATTGTATAGGAACCTATCTTTGTTATTTATTAACTAGTTGATGCACGCGACATCGTCATCGTCGGTTGTCAGTTTAGATTATTTTATTATCTTTAGGGCTGCTCTCTCGAAAAAAGCTTGAAAGAAGCATGCAGATGAAGCAACTTTTCGTCGGCATTTACAGAGAAATTACATCTGAAAAAAATCATGATATGATACGTAATTTGGTTTAGCCACAATTTTTCTATCGGTATCACATAATAAGAAAAAAAAATGTCAAATCACCTCCAAATCATTGAGATGAAACCATTTTACTCTTTAATTTCTTATCAAAAGAGTATACTTAAAAAATATATCTACTGCTTTGCAATACAAAAGGAAAATGATTTGGTATTGTTACAAATATGTATTATTTTTATTACAATAAATTAAAAAGGCGTTCGATTAAATACTGCGTCTACATCACCCCCGCACTCGTCCACAAATTCAGTGCGGGCCATTTGGCGTGCACTGAATTTGTGGACGAGCATTTTCTTAACCTTGAGCATTTGCTCAAGGTTATTGGCATGTATACAAGCCTTAAGCGGCTGCAGTATCAACGCGACCAGAACTGATCTGTTGTGATCACCGCTTGTTTTGGCTAAATTTCGACACCAAACCCTGCAGCTGTGATGAACTGCAGGATCTGATTTGCGACAATCTTCATTATTTCATCCGGACTTAACAGGTGTTTGCCCAGATGATTGTTGCGCTTGTCCCAGACATACATAATATATGGCACAGAAACGTGGTCCTTAACTGCTGGCCTCCTAGATAAACTCAGAGTCACGCAGCGAGCCGTGGAGAGAGCTATGCTCGGAGTTTCTTTGCGCGATAGAATCCGGAACGAGGCAATTAGCGGACTAAGATCACCGACATAGCTTTCAGAATATGCACGTTGAAGTGGCAAACGCTCGAAAAACCGATAACCGATGGGGAAGTAAGGTCCTCGAGTGGCGACGACGAACCGGAAGACGCAGCGTTGGTAGGCCTCCCACCAGATGGACCGACGACATCGTCAAGTTCGCGGGTAGCCGGGTGGATGCAAGCGGCAGGTTGCCGCTCGTTGTGGCGTTCTATGGGGGAGGCCTATGTTCAACAGTGGACATCTTTCGGCTGATGATGATGATTCCCCCAAAAGAGGTTCGCGTATCATTTAGCTAGGGCTAAATGATACGCGAACCTCTTTGCGAACATGCGCTTGTTTAAGCAGCAAATTCACGTGCGTAATGTTTCGTTCCTACTGAGTGCTAGGACTAAGTTACTATGTCCTGGCTTTGATAAGTGCTTTCGAGTGTAACATGCCCGGCGACTCCTTCCATAACTTTATGGTTGAGTTGCCGGTTAATTGCGGGGTTTTATTTTTTTGCGGAACCTTAATTCTTTTATAGCCTATGTTACTTCTTATAGCATCAGCTTTTTGCTAGTGAAAATCGCACGAGCCATTCCGTAGATGAGCCGGAATAACCATACAGATAGACAATATTTGTTTACTGTCTAAATGACTGCCTAAATTACCTCTACAGCCGAGTTACTGGGTAACACGATTGTCAGTCTATCTGACTTCTGACTACCCATAACGACTGCCAAAGATCTACGAATGACAGCCGGAATCAACGGTTTTACGTGGTTTCTGAGGCATGGAGGGATTTTGGAGATGAAGACAATAATCATCATCATGCTTAGCCTTTTCCCAACTCAGTCTAACCGGATGCAGCTGAATACCAGTGTTTTACATGGAGCGACTGCCTATCGGACCTCCACAACCCAGTTACTGGGTAACACGATTCGATACCCCTTGGTAAGACTGATTGTCAGACTTTCTGGCTTCTGAATGACTTAAGACTGCCAAGATGCGAGATGAAGACAATAATGATGGCGTTTAAACATTGCATTCCCTGAAATAGCTTGAAGCAGCTACTAATTACATTGGTAGAACTTAACACAACGTCCTTCAACCCAAAATCGTTTCACGTTTATTTATAGATTATAACCAGTTTGGATCGTTTTTGATATCAAAAGGATGTGATGCAGGTAACTACCCACAAGCGATGTTCGTCATTGGAATTTTTGGTCATTTTCAAGTACCTACAGACTGCTAACAACAAAAGTCAAATAACCCTGTATTTTCATGACGTCTAAATAGACACAAAACAATACGATGTACACATGTATTAGACTTATTATTTTAGGGTATAGTAGAGAGTTTATTTGGTCTTGATTTTGTATCATTTCCCTTTGATTATATAATGTCTAGATGGAGCGTCTCGCCCTACAATCATAACAAAGAAAAGCAGGCGTCGTTTTACACTGTGCATCTACGTCTCTGTGTGCGTAAATAATGATTATATAAGCAATTATGTATATAATTATACATAAATTAATATTATTATACATATATTAATAATTTATTATTATTATTACGCATTTTGGGCTTTGATTATATAAGCACTTGTCAGCCAATAGTTGGCTGACAGTTTTTGACACGTTTGCGTATAATCAAAGTCATTTCCATAGTTCCTTCCTTAAATATTGTTCCATAAAATAATATTAAACTTTCATACTACGACAGATGATATAATACTAACGCTACGAGTAACTAACCCTTGAATAATATTATTCATAGGTCTTACTCTCAGATAACTTCGTTTACATTTTTCTATCACAAATGGAGAGTAGCCAATACTAGGTATTGTTACTCTCGAGTTGATGAATGAATCTGAACGCAAGATTTTATGTCTGAATTATTTTGCCAGTTTTTAATAGTGTCAACTGTCAATGATGTTTACACGAGTTTTCATCGTCAGCTGGTCTTGCGCAATCTTGCGTAACTTGTTTACTTGATGAAGTTAGATAGTGATTTGCTCTCGGATAGGCAGTTAGGTATTCCGGGAATAAAATTTAGTAAAACGAAAAATTCTCTCTATAGAGTAATGAGTGATTTTATTCCCTGATAAGACTCAAGTTTGATCGAACCAGCCTATAGTACCTACAGTATTTAGTTCAATGACCTCTGAAGTCAATTAGTAATGATCTATTATCTAACGATTGCCTAATGTAAATTAATGTGAAGAACGCTTCGAATTCCTGTTGTTCGATCATTAATTAATAATTAGATTTCGTTAGCGCCACTTACCTACTAAAATATGCCGTATTTTTGAGCAGTGTCTGAAAAACGTAGGTACCTAGCCATTTCTCTTCTATCTACCTACTTCTATACTAACATTGAGGGGCTGGTGGCTAAGTATAAAAAGCCGTCTGAATCGATTAAGGTTAAACTACGCTTGAGGCCGTCTGGTGACCATCCATTTTTTTTTATTGTTATCAAATAGGCTTGCGTTTGACCGCAATTCACCTGATCTGCGGCCTAAGTTGAAACACGCTTGCCTAGGGATGATTTCATACCGAGACCACACCCACGACACTTCATAGAAACGAAACGATATAACTGCCTACACTACTACCGAAATAACAGACTGTACTATATAAAAGCCATACGTACCTATTGTTCGCTTGCCGCGGTCGAACTGTGGATGGATGACCATCCATGTCATACCGAGTTTCGGAAAGAATGTAAAGCCGTTGATCTATGGCAGTAGTTACGGGTAGCCAGAGGCCAGAAAGTCTGACAACCATCTGGTGACCATACCTAGACCACATCCACGACACTCCATAGAAACGAAACGATATAACTGCCAACACTTTGTGACAAACGTCCCTTTGTGCCTATTGGCCTAGTTCTGTTCTGTCTCCTGCTTGATTTGGAGTTTTTCTTACTCCTCCGCTGTTCTTTTCTGATTAATTTCGTTGCGGGATCCAAGATAATTGAATCGTTTCTCTGGGACTCGTCGAGCTTCACTGCTCTGGCGCTTTTCTGGTGGTCGCCACTGTTGATTCTGGCTTACAGGAGTTACAGTGGTTAGGGAATAGTGTGGCGGGCTTGTCCCAAAAAAAACAAAAAAAACTGCCTACACTACTACCAAAATAACAGACTGTACCAATACGTGCGTGTGTGTGCGTGTCTACGCGCCCCTCGAACTAAAAGCAGTTCCCAGTACCAGTAGTTCGACGCGGGAAGAGGTGAGGAACAGTTTCGGAGGGACGCGGAGCGTGCCGCTACTGTACGGTAGTACTAATATTCATATACTGTGCCGAGACCACTCTCCGTGCCTCGGAAAGCACGTAAAGCCGTTGGTCCCGGCTGTCATTTGTTGATCTTTGGCAGTCGTTATGAGTAGTTGGAAGCCATATAGTCTGACAACCAGTCTCACCGAGGGGTATCGTGTTAACCAGTGACTGGGTTGTAGAGGTCCGATAGGCAGTCGCTCCATGTAAAACACTGGTATTCAGCAGCATCTTGATATAACACTGAAGAGTTGGTTTGTTTATTGACTTGAACGTTCCGTCTCCGGAACGATTGATCCGAATCTGAAAATCCTTTCTCTCCTAACCTGGGGGTAATTACCCCTGCGTGGGTGAAACTGGTATTCTGTAGGGGTAATAAGCTGGTAATATACAAATGTATGACATAGATTAGACCAATAACACCGAGACTAGCTCGCCAGTGCATTACATGCCTTAGCTGAGTATACAATTAAGGCGCTACCCCGACAAAAGTGCGTTTTTCTTCGTTATTCAGGGGCTATTAACTCAATAATTAAGAGACACAAACTACATCTAAAAGCATATTATTAATGTTCAATATCCTATCATCACATTCCACGTTCTTATTATTTTTTTTGTACCCTTTGTACACCTAAATCTCCCTGTATAAAGTGACTAAAATAATTGAAAGCATTGTATCTTTTGCTAAAGTTGACGTGCTATTAATTTGAGGATTACACAGGATTACAATAATAGATTGGTAACTAAACTATAGATTGGTAAACTAGATCTTTATAATTCACGTTTTATTTTGGGGGGGTAAATCAGTTTCCCTAGCTAAGTGTAAGGAACCACTGCTATAATAGGAAGGTTATCCCCCGTGGTTACTAGGCGTAGGTACTTAAATTAGCCACTACAGAAAATTATAAATGTCCCTTTCTACGTTTTTTTTACTATTACTTACCTAAAATAATTCTAAAAGCGCGAGGGCAGATGATTTCATTGACAGGAATCGTGAACTAAGAAAACAGAATTGCCTTTCCTTATTGGATTAACATTTAAGTAGACGTCACCATTACTTCTCCAGTAACTTAGAGGCACAATAAATTGGTTAGTCAAGGCGCAATCTTCAGTTCCCCCAAATAATTGCACAAGGTGAAATAAAACTGATTTTCGATTGGTAAAATCTTGATCCCTGAGTGCTGTAGGCAAAGACTCTGTAGACTATACTTAATTATCAAAAAAATAGGAATCTGAGAATTCACGCGGACGAAATCGCGGGCAAATGCTAGTTGCCCAATAAATTATATAAGGTTCAGTTCAAGATATTGTAAAAAAAAAAAAAAAAAAACAACAGCAAAACTCAATACAAAAACAACAACACCAACTACTCAACTCAACAACTCAATACTCTAAATATCAATAAATATTTAAATTAATAAATATTTAAAATCAAGATATATGACTTGACTCAATTGTCCATTCCCGCTACTAGGGTAATACAAAAATACAAAATCTATAGGTTAATACTAAAATATAATAAGTACATAAATCTATCTTCTTTACATCTAGAAATACATAAATGTGGCTGTAATGTCAAAATAACCACTTTAAAAATTAGAGATATTATAAAATATGTTAAATGAGTTTTGTAATAATTGCAGAACAACTTTATACTTCACAAAAACTCTGATCAACAGTTTTAGAGACTGTGGTTTAGGGTCTTTAGGTGATGTTTGTCGACTCTTGCTTGGAGACATCAGAAGGTTGAAGATCATACTCGTAAGTATAATATCGAAGTAGTGTAGAAGTATTATAGAAGTAGTATATTTATTTAAAAAATAGTGCGTCTTTAATACTATTTACATTTAAGGATTTCAGATTTCTGCTTAGTGAGAAAATCAAAGTGGAAATCAATTAGATCGCTGCAGCTGTTCAAAACCCTACAGAACCTAGCGCATAGAGAATTAGGTCCCAACACTTACTGCAAAGTTCCAATGTTCGGTGTCCTAAGCAGCCTCCCATCCTGCTGCCTCTGTTCTTCATCATGTCGTCTTTCATCAGGGTCTATGCTTAAAGTCATCTGGAACTGCGTCAAGTTCGGGAGCACCTCCGTCGGGTCTTCATCGTCGAAGGTTTGCTGTTCCGTGTTGTCACCAAGCACGAAACGTTTCGAAGTCCTCCGTTTCATCATTGTGAAGTATTTGTTCAGAAATACGTAAACTGATTCGAGAATGTTCATAAAATAACAACTATTATTGAATTTTCTTATTCATTGTTTCACCTTTTTTTTTTGCAACTTTCACTCGTTTTTTTCTAAGATATTAACTAGTTAGGTAAGATTTTGTTTTTGATGCTGATCGGTAATGGATGCTACATTTGAATAATATTATTGTAATGTTTATAAATTTCTAAGAAATTAATACACATAGTAGCAAACGTGTTGATCAACGGTCGAACTTTATCTTTATGAGAAAAAGCATTTGCTCTGTCAAGATAGATACAGGCTGATTTAATAAAGATTAAAATAATGATCATTTTGATAAGAGTTTTATAATAATTAAGAGATTTATTCTCTTTTATTTATTTATTTATTTATTTATTTACACTTCATGCACAAAGGTACAAAGGCGGACTTAATGCCTTAGGCATTCTCTACCAGTCAACCCAGGGTGGTGAAGAGATAACACGGCAGGTGCATATAAAAAATATAACAAAATAGGTAAAGTACATAAACAAAACTATATAACTAATAAAATATATATCTATATATCTTTTGCCCAGCCCGAACCTAACACGAGCAAGTAGGTACCAATGCGACTTTTTTTAATTTCATATTTATGTACTTTCTAAGTATATCTTGAACAACATTTGATGTCGGTAAAGGAAAATATCGTCAGCATCCTGGACTTATGATTAATATAATGCAAGAAAGCATGGTGATTGGTAATCAATGCTCGTGCCTTCTCTGTATGAGAAGAGGACCAGTAATATTATAGTTACATAACAGAGAGAGAGATACTCCTAAAGGGAAAAACGTAAAACTTTGTCTAGACTGTTAAGTAACCAGATTTTTTTCAGAGCAGAATAAAAAGTACTTATATACAGGATTTAGTATTATCTTTTTTTTTTTTAATTCGTTTTTAGGATTTATTTGATAGTTTCAAAATATTCTTATGAACTAGTATTTTAATTTTTTGTCGTGTCTTCGTCCCCATCCTGTATATACAGGGTGAAATTGAATTCATGAGCAAATTTTTAAGGAGTTACTCAGACCACGAACCTGAACAATTTCCATTATGGAGCCAGCTCAAACAACGCGATAAAAAAACAGCTGACCTATTGCACTTCTGTATGGAACAACAGATTTTTTTTTCGCTCTTTTTGAGTGACAAAAAATTGAAATATTAGTTCATAAGGACATTTTGAAACTATCAAATAAATCCTAAAAACGAAATAAAAAAAAAAATAGATAATACTAAAACACCATATGAAATACTAGCAACCCGACCCGGCTTCGCATGGGCCTATAGCCTTCCTCGATAAATGGACTATGCAACACAAAAATAACTTTTCAATTCGAACCAGTAGATCCTGAGATTAACGCGTTCAACCAAACAAACAAACTCTTCAGCTTTATAATATTAGTATTGGTTTTCTAACTTGTGAGAAGAGCGGCAACTTGTGTTGTCATAATTTAATATTATTAATGCTCATTGCACCAAATTCCCAAATCCTACCATGATGCTTTTTTGTGCTATTGCCATCCCCACTCTATATATTATTTTTTAACCTGTTCTGTCTCACTCCCGGGCAAAGGCCTCCCTTCATGCCTACCATCTTTCCGTCGTATATATTTAATAATTTGGAATTCTATAGGAAAACCCGATATTATTATTGCGTAGGTAACCAGCACGTCCGTAAAATTATACGCTTTTTGTCTTTGAATAAATTTGCATTATAATATAGCCTGTTTTGGAAACTGGTTTCGATTTGACCCATTTTATGAAGAAAAATGTTTTGTTTTAAATAAAGATTTTTTTTAACGTTTTAAAGTAAATGGGTAGACAAACTGTATCGTTTTTCATTTGAGTTTTCGGGAATATTAGATTTAGATAAAGTTGTTTATTTGCAGGAGATGATAGAGATACTACTACTTACTTACTTATAGTTTCTTCATATTTACACCGACTTCACTTAACTTTTTACAGTACAGTCTGATTTCGATGAGTCTTTTTTTATGGATAGTGTATACTTCAAACTTCCCATATAAATATTCCACCTCTCATCATCATCTGCCTAGCCTTTTCCCAACTATATTGGGGTCGGCTTCCAGTCTAACCGGATGCAGCTGAATACCAGTGTTTTACATGGAGCGACTGCCTATCGGACCTCCACAACCCAGTTAATGGGTAACACGATACCCCTTGGTAAGACTGGTGGTCAGACTTTCTGGCTTCTGACTACCCATAACGACTGCCAAAGATCTACAAATGACAGCCGGGACCAACGGCTTTACGTGCTTTCCGAGGCGCGGAGGGAACTCGTTATGAAAGGGATGGTCACCCATCCACAGACCGACCGCGGCTAGCGCAGCTTAACCTGTGACCGATCGATCTGCACGGCTTTAACTTAGCCACGAGCCCCTAAATATTAATAAATATTCCACCTCTAAGGGTGGAAAATTAAGGAATGACTTTATTTGTTTGGTGTCACCGTTTCTTGTATACAAAACGGCAAACAGAATCAAAGCCTAACGAAATGTATGAAATTAAAGTTATTTTTTACTTTTTGAAAGCGGTTGTCTTTTTTTGCCAAAACATTTTTTTCCCTGCCAAATGGTAAATAGTAAAAATAAAATGTGGGGATATTTACCACACGGCCGTCTGACCCCAAACTAGTGAGACCCTGTACTATGGGTGTCAGACAGCTGATATACATACACAGATACATTTAAATACAATGTCTATTATATAAAAAAAAGTATTATGTAGACAGTTTTTTGCCCATTCTTTTCTTTAGATTTAATAGACAAGGACAGATGTCATCTATTAGGTATTTATTTGTTTTACAGTTCACCAGTGTTTTAAATACTTGGTGTGTGTTTGTGTTTTAAATAATGATAGCTCATCTCAAACTCACTTCACCCGAATTCACGGAAAGAGTTTTTTTACAGAATATACCGGCTATTTTAGAATACTTGTGACACTGCTCATTTTACCTAAAAAGGCTCGAGCAACCAAATTGCATTACAAATAAGTACTTGCAAAACATCACCAAAAATACACGAAAATGAGAAATAATAGAAATCGACTAATATATGAGCGCCATTTATGTTATCCGCCTACTGGCAAAATCTATACAGGGTGACCTTTTTGTATAATATGAATATGACAAGAAACGATGCACATTTTAAAATTTGGCAGACATTATGACATCATTAAACTAATAATTTCAAGACAGAACTTCTCTAAAAAACACTTGATTTCAGTCCTGTAAACCAGATTTATTTTCAATTTACTGTAAAATTTGATTTTTAGTTTCTTTGAAATTAATTAATACATAGTTGGTAAATGTATTTCATATTTAGTAAGTCAAGATTTTTTGATGGCATGTCATAGGTGGCTTTGTTCTGTTTGATGTTTTTTATTGCCACCGACTTCCTAAACTAAAGTCATGTGTGTTATGTGCTAAAGTTGTTTATCACTTTTTAGATTTTGAAGGCGGTTGTCTTTTTTCAACCGACTTCAAAAAGGAGGTTCTCAATAGGGTATTACACCCATTTTTGAAAAGTGTCTCAATGAAATTCTGTAGTGCTAATATGCCACCAAAAAAAACACAAAAATTTTATTCAATCGATAAATGCCATAAAAATGCATCTAAATTTTAAATTTGCAAATTTCGCGCGTAGTTCAACGAAAACGCCTCTTACTGGACGCCATATTGCTCCGCGTAAATGACGTCAGTTCGTTTTGTATCAAATGAGCTCATATTAAATATGATAATTGTATATCATTTAAAAATAATTAACAGCATATTTTGTAATAGGTGTAATAATGAAAAAATTACGTTGGTTACGAAAATAATAAAAGTACAAAGCCTATTACGCCAATCGGTTAACTGACAGTTGACAATTTTTTGTTTACACAGCCGTATGGCGTAATGACATGGCCGCTACTATTTCACGGTGTTTTATAACAGATTAAAAATACTGAAAACATTAAATTGAATTTAAAAATTTGTTTTGTTATTTTATGAACTAAAACTTACATTTTCTGACTGCTTTATGCCTAAACTATCTCAATAATATATTTATAGATTTTTTCTCGTATGGAGTAAAATACCCTATTCGTCTGTATGTTTTTTTTTATTTATTTTTTTGTATATTTGTTACGCGATTTCTCCGGCAAATGTTAAGCGATTTGGAAAATTCCTTTTTTGATGGATAGGGTATGCCTCAAGGGTGGTCTCATATAAATTTTATCGAAATTGATTCAGCACTTTTTGAAAAAATCGGCAGAAAGCAAAAAAATATACATGGATGATGTTGTAATGTTCTCACCTTGTACTTTCAACCTCTATCCATCAAAAAAAGAATTTTCAAAATCGCTTTATTGCTTTAAAAAATTTAAAAAAAAAACAACATACAGACGATTTGAGAACCTCCATCTTTTTGAAATTAAAAATAGAACTCCTTTTAGAAAAAAATAATGTTTCTCAATTTCTTAGTAGTTTCCTTATTCAGTAAGTATAAGAAATACAGTTTCTATACATAAGTACTTACATATGTAATGATAAATTGCTAAATTCATTATTTTCGAAAAACAATATGAGTAATTTATGCTCAGTTTTTATAATTTTCGAAGAACAATATAAGCAATGTATATGTATAAATGTTATAATTTTATTTTAATTTAGTCAATGTAGCAAATAGGTAGGTAGACATTATAATATTCATTACTAATTTATTCTTTTTTATTTACTCATGGATACGCTTTGTACACCTTTAAGACCGTCACAGACGTAGCTATAATACACCTATATATTAATATACGTCAGGCGTAGCTATAATATATATTTTAACTACGTCACCAAAATATGTGGGCAGATTTATCAAGGCATAACAAACAACGATCGCAGACGTAATAAGGGTGAAAATATATTATTACTAGCTGACCCGACAGACGTTGTCCTGTCCCGATCTACGGGGGATGAAAAAGGGGTGAAAAAAGGGGATGAAAAATAGATGTTGGCCTATTCTCAGACCTACCCAATATGCACAAAAAATTTCATCAGAATCGGTCAAGCCGTTTCGGAGGAGTACGGGAACGAAAACTGTGACACGAGAATTTTATATATTAGATAGAAGATATTATAGCTACAGTGTGTGGTGTGGTGGCTAGCTATAAAATATATTATAGCTACGTATGTGACGGGCTTTACAAACGTTTGGTTCAGCAAATAACACCCGATTTGACAAAAAAAATATCTTAAAAAAATATTTTTAACATTTTTTAGGTCGCCCTGTACATATTCACACCGAAATGTAACGCCACCATTTTTAATATACGAACCATATTTGGAGATTTGGTGAATAAAGAAACCTATATTTGCAAAATTCAGTTTGTTGTCTGTGTTTTTGAAATTGCAAAAATAAAGGTAACTGTTTGCATTTGAGGAAGTTCGTGAGTTCGTGGTTAAGTCACAGTAAAGATATCTATAAGTGGCTACCGACTATATTTTTTTTTAAATGGAGACGATAGGCACACCGCACACATTGACAGTGGACGTAAGCCTATAAGATTCTAATAAAAATGAATCGTCGTATTGCGTTAGTCTCACTAAAACTCGAGAACGGCTAGACTTTTGGTCTTGAAATATTTATGGAAGTCCAGGGAAGGGAAGGTTTAAAATTGAAAAATCAACTGACAGGATAACGTCTGTTGGGTCAGCTAGTATTAAATATAAAAAGCGTCACAATTAATATGGATAATTGTCACGTTACCAAAGTTGCGAAAAATTTACTTAGTCAAAGTCAATGTCATCATCATCATCTGCCGAGCCGTTTCCCAACTATGTTGGGGTCGGCTTCCAGTCTAACCGGGTGCAGCTGAATACCAGTGTTTTACATAAAGCGACTTTTTGAAGTTATACTTCTTTAGGCGCGTTATGAAAAAATGATGAGAGTGAAATTTTACGATGCGCGCGCACAGCGTCACACAAAATTCTCACGGGAGTAATTGTAAACAACGCCATCTCTGACGTACATGCTGAACTACTTACTGCCTTCGTTGCTATTTTGTGACTCGAAGAAGTATAACTTCTCACGCGCGTACATAAGTACACACTGAATTTTTTTTTATATGGGACAAGCCCGCCACACTATTCCCTAACCACTGTAACTCCTGTAAGCCAGAATCAACAGTGGCGGCCACCAGAAAAGCGCCAGAGCAATGAAGCTTGACGAGTCCCAGAGAAACGATTCAACTGTCTTGGATCCCGCAACGAAATTAATCAGAATACCGAAATACATGAAGCGACTGCCTATCGGACCTCCACAACCCAGTTACTGGGTAACACGATACCCCTTGGTAAGATTGGTTGTCAGACTTTCTGGCTTCTGACTACCCATAACGACTACCAAAGATCTACAAATGACAGCCGGGACCAACGGCTTTACGTGTTTTCCGAAGCACGGAGGGAACTCGGTATGAAAGGGATGGTCACCCATCTACAGACCGACCGCGGCTAGCGTAGCTTAACCTTTGACCGATCGATCTGTACGGCTTTAGCTTAGACATGAGCTCCTCAAAGTCAATGTCAAATCATTTATTTTAATTAGACCAAGAAAAGGCACTTTTGATAGTCATTTATATTAACCATGTTGTTATTTGTTTACTAGTTTTTCACCGCGAAGTTGCGGCTTCGGCTGTATCCGCGGATTAAAACGTATCCTATAATTATCTGCTGACTAAATGTACACATTTGTAAACGTTATTTTAATAAATAAATTATTATTTATTATTATATGATTATATATTATTGTGTTAAGTTTTTTTTTAATACTTACTGTTTAGTTTTATACTTTAGGTTTTCTTTTTTATTATTCTTGTTATTTTAGAACTATAAAGATGATTTAATTTAGTAAAAAAAAAAAAAAAATATTATGTTTTCTTGGAGCTTAAGCATAGTAGTACCAAATTTCATCAAAATCGGTTCAGTAGTTTAGCTGTGATATAACAAACAAACAAATAAACTAACTAGCAAAACCAAAGCCGCCGACTTGCGAATTGAAAGTTATTTTTTACTTTTTGAAGGCGGTTGTCTTTTTTGTAAAAAATTAATCACGAAACGGCGACACCGAAAAAAATCTGTCGTCCCTTAATTTTCAACCCTTAGGGGTGGAATATTTTCTTGAAATTTATATGGTACCAAATTTGAGGTATACACTATCAACTACAAAAAGAATCATCGAAATCGGACAACACTGAAAAAATTATGCGTGATCAAACATAAAAATAAATACATAATAAATTAAAAATTGATCATAAAATGAAAACTACTGGGCCAAACATTGTTAAATTTTAATGGGACCAAATGGCAACTATTCCGCATCAAACTAAAGAAGAATCACGTAAATCGGATCAGAAATCTCAGAGTAATCGATGTACATAAAAAAAATTAAAAAAATCCAAGCGAATTGAGAACCTCCTCCTTTTTGAAGTCGGTTAAATATTATTAGTATGAATGATCGAGTCGATATGATAGAACTTACTTATTCATACGCTGAGCACATTTATTTTTACCGAGTCATAAGTAAAGTGTAAAGTTTAATAACAGACTGTGAAGGTCGAACTATACTGTTTGTTTCCTTAGCTAATACAGTGACGTAGTTCTGCGCTTGCGCATTTGTATTTGAGGAGGCTCGTGGCTAAGTGGCTACTGAACAGATATATATATATAATAGAGAAGATACAAATATACAACATGTCACATTAAGATGTCTTTTATCGGAATAAAATTGAACATACTAATTGTCAAAGGAACCATGAAGCAAGCGAAGCATGGCTTCTATAATACTTTGCAGCAACTAACATAGTCAATTAAATAATTCATATAATACAAAAAAGAAAAACCTATAGCTATTAAACAAAACAAAACTTATGAAATGAAATGAAAATGTGAAATGAAAATGTGAAATGAAAATGTGAAATGAAAATGTTTATTTTGTCTCAAAACAGTAACATGAATTTTAAATGAGACACCCCCAGTAAGTTATTGATAATACTTGTGTTGGGGCTGTCTCGCTCTTTCCCTAATTATTAACAAAACATTGAGACTATTGTTTACATAAGGTGAGTAAAGATTAAATTTAGAAAGCAAATATAAATGACTTATAAACTAACTAGCTTTTGCCCGCGATTTCGTCCGCGTATATGTCGGTTATCGCGGACGCAGACGAAGTCGAAGTCGAATAAAAAGTAGCCTATGTCCTTTGTTGGGGTTCACACTTACCCTGTACCAAATTTCACACAAATCGGTTCAGTAGTTTAGGCGTGAAGAAAAGACAGACAGACAGACAGACAGAGTTACTTTCGCATTTATAATATTAGTTAGGATTAGCAGCTCTCTGTGTAACTGTGGTTGTATGGGAAACTGTACGTGCGTGTTGTTTTCAAACAGGGTTTGTGGTGTGTGTATGTGTGTGTGTGTGTGTGTGTGTGTGTGTGTAGGTATGTATGTGTGTGAATGTGTATGTTTGTGTCTGTATGAATGTGTATATTTTTAAGTGCCGATATGTTAGAAGTGCGGTTGATATAAAAAACTCGGTAATCGTTTACTTAGTAAGAAAGAAAATAAAAATTATTAAAAGGTCTAATAAGGTAACTTATGTAATGCATTGCCACGTTGGATGGCAATGCTTAACCTCTGCCCGAGGTAAAAATCAGCTTTTGGATCATGGGAAGCATGGCTTGTTAAAAGTAAAATCCTCTCTTTTTGTCATCGAAAACAATCCTATTAAAAAAACACCTACCTGTATTACTAACACAAGTTGGCACTTTTTTCTTTCGGCCGTATACTAAAGCTTGTTACATAACAAGCCACCGGTCGATTCTGTTTAATAATCTCCTTCGGTGAATTCAGGTGAGGTGAGTATGAGGTGAGCCCTAATCTCACCTCATGCTAAAAATTGACACCTCATTTCAAGACCACTGCAGTTTTTAGTAGCCTACCTATTTAAGTCGGTACCTACATAAGTAATTAAGCACAATCATTAGTGCAATACAATTCTGCTGTACAAAAGCTAAACTTATTTTAAGCTATTTATATCTCTTTCTTTCCAATTAAACAAGAAAGAGACAGATATTAATAAAAGCTGCCAATTTAAGTTGATCAAAAATGTTCATACAATAATTATAGTGGTCGTGTCTAAACGTATTGATTAAAAACACGGTGAAGTACAAGAAAAATGTGATTTGACATCTCTAACTTAATTAGAGACTTAGTTCTTATTTGTCGCCGTCCTTTTCTTCAGCTGCCTGGCAGTAAGAGATGCCAATTGTCTAATTTTAGTTAAGCTTGAATAATGGAATGTGTGCCATTAATAATAATAATAATAATATGTAGGGACATTTTCACACACGGCCATCTGACCCCAAACTAGGGAGACCCTGTACTATGGGTGTCAGACCGCTGATATACATACACAAATACATTTTTTATATACATACATCTATACATGTGAGCACTATGTTCTTTAAAGCTACCATTTACGAGGAATACCTCTCATTGACTTGAATATGCCCTGGCGGTTGGGAGAGTCATGCTCACTTGAATGTCTCGCTGCCGGTGGCTCATGTGTTGGATCATTCGGTTCCCTTCAAAATGGTTGAGCTAAATGGTGCCGATCCATGCGTCATGTTCGTGAACGGACGCCGTCGGTTGGGACTGGTCATCTCTTAGCTGCCTCGGTTATTTTAAATTTTGGTTTGAATTGTTATTATAACTATATTTGTCTCAAGACCTCTTTTAACATGCAAGACGTGTTACATTGTTCTCACATTGTACCCTTAGATTCAACATGAATGATGTAACCTAAATTTGTAAAAATTATCTGATTTTAAAAGAGTGTTCATGGAGTTTCTTGCTCGTTCTTCTCCATAGAAACCTACTGTTTGGAACGAGCAACTAGCTTCAACTTTCTGACTGACTGACTCTGACAATTCAAAAGTACCTGTAAATGGTTTAATTGAAATAAATGATTTTGAGTTTGAGTTTGAGTTTTATAGATAAACAACACCCAGACACAAGGCAAACACAAGTGCTCATCACACAAATGAAGATAGATAGGCAGTCGCTCCACGTAAAACTCCAGTGTTTTACGTGGAGTGGCTATGCCTGTCTGGCCTCACCAATCCAGCAACTGGATAACACGATACCCCTTGGTAAGACTGGTTGTCTTACTTTCTGGCTTTTGACTACCAATAACGACTGCCAAAGATCTACATCTAAAAATGTTTTTAATTTAGAATCTCCATTACATGTGCAAGGTTTCTTTGAAGCTGTGTTGTGACCTCAAGATAGTTGCGAAAAGGCGAGGCTGATGATGTCTGCTGTTATTATAGGATTTGGCAGCAGATGTAACGATGGGAGAGCTAAAGTGCCTGGTCTCCGACAAAGGTGACATTGGTTGGCAACCGGTTGAGCTGTTTCAAATTTGGTTATAAACCACACCATCTACACGTTTATGAATCACCATGGTTACCTCTGTGGCGACGTTGATAATAATACCAGCCCACCACTGCTGGGGTGTGATTTTGGACCTTATTCTAAACTTCGAATCTGAATCCGCTGTGAGTTTCTTGATTGGCATTCTAAAAACTCGGTTGATAATTCGAATTTACACTAGCGCCACCCTTGCGATCGTGTCAGCGAGTTGAACTAAATTGACGGGGAGATTTTGACAGATAAAGTATGAGATGACGTAAGAAGTGGCAATCTGTAAGGTAATTTCCCCGTCACGTCGACGCTCAGTTCGCACTCGAACCCGATTCAAAGTGTCAAATATATCGAGGTCATTTTGAACCTTATGCGAAGTGAGAGTGAATAGGTAGCGATGTGAAATGCGAGTTGAATTTTGCAGAATCAACCTACAGGACAAAGGCTTCTTCTCAACAGAGAAGGTACGAGCATTCACAACCACGCTTACTCAAGGATTGGCGATTTCAGGCCTATTAATTATGGAAATGAAGGAAGGTTTCCTCATGATGTTTTCCTTTACCGATGTCAGTCAGACTTTTAGAAACACACACGAAATAACTAAGAATGCATTCATTTTTTAATGAATTCTATTACAATTAATCAGGATGGACCTATCTACTATAACAAGGATAATAGGTATGGAAGTTGGCACGCTGATCTGTTTATTTTAAGTTCTATCCTTCCCTGAATTAAGGAAACCGAAATAGTAGTAGGTACCGAGACTAAAATGGGGGGATTTGTTAAGCCCATAAGTTGTAGCTTTGACGCGATTTTGGAACTGCAGAAACGGTCTTAGAGAATAAGCTAGTTGAAGTGGCAAGGCGCAGGCCACATAACTCGAAGAACCGATAAACGCTGGGGATCCACCTTGAGCAAACGTGGCGATCAATGCTCATGCCTTCTCTGTATGAGAAGTGGCCTTTGCCCAGCAGTGGGACTATAATAGGCTGGTATTGTTGTTCTAGCTTTGTCTGCGGTTTTGTTTCCGTAGATCTATCCGGTAATCCCACGGGAGCCATAGATTATTCCGAAATATAAAATTAATTATTCAAAACAATACGTCGATCCGTTACAACCGCACTTCTGCTGTTTTTTTATATTTATTTGGTTACAGGTTACAGCTCTACTGAATAGGCAAACTAACTTCCTCAGACTAATATTTTATTGGTTGAGATTAGTCATAACACGTAAAATCTAGTATGAAACTGTAAATCAATAATGGGTAAGTACCTTATAACCTCAATAAAAAAGATTGTAAGTAAGCAGGTATTGTTTATCTTTTTATTATTGTTTTTGGAATTAGGTAGGTTATGTAGGTTTAGTACCAATAAGATTAGATAATATTGGACATACCTTTCAGTGTAGGTACACCTGCCAAGGCTGGAATTATTTATTTTTATTGTTATTGTATTTTTTTTTGGAGCTCGTGGCTAAGTAAACCGTTACGGATCGTCTGGTCATGCTACGGTTGGCGCGGTCAGTCTGTGGATGGGTGAACATACTTTTCATACTGGAACCCCTCCGTGCTTCGGAAACTGTCGGAAAGCACGTAAAGTCGTTGGTCCCGGTCATTTATAGATCTTTTACAGTCGATAGAGATAATCCAAAGCTAGAATGTCTGACAACCAGTCTTACCAAGGAGTACCTATTGGTGCCAATTCTTTTGTGCACGAACTAAATAAATTTTAAGCTATTTACATCTCTTTCTCTCCAATAAAACAAGAAAGAGACATATGTTAATAAGAGCTGTCAATTTAAGCTGATCTAAAATGATCATACAATTATAGTTGTCATTTCAGAACGTATTGATTAAAAACACTGCGAAGTTCGAAGTTCAATTTGACATCTCTAACTTAGTCCTTGTCTGTCGCCGTCATTTTCTTCAGCTGCCTGGTAGTAAGAGATACCAAATGCCTAATTTTAATTTATTTTGTGTATTCTAACAAGGATAATAGTTATGAAAGTTGGCATGCTGATCTGTTTATTTTAAATTCTATCCTTCCCTGAATTAAGGAAACCGAAATAGTAGTAGGTACTTAGATTAAAATGGGGGATTTTTTTAAGTCCATAAGTTGTAGCTTTGATGCGATTTTGGAACTGCAGAAACAGTCTTAGACAATAAAATTATGCAAGTTGAAGTGGCAAGGGGCGGCCACATCACTCAAAGATCCGACAACCGATAGGGAAAAAAGGCGCTGACGATGGCGACGACCACGCTATGTCTACGGAAGAATAGACATACTGACAGGAAGAATAGACAAAATGTACTGACTTGTCTATTCTTGCTATTCATGCTACGCGTACAGATGGACTGAGGACATCGTCAAGGTCGTGGGTAACCGGTGGATGCAAACGGCAGGTTGCTGCTCGAACAAGGGAATCGTCACCATTTGTTACAAAACAACTGGGTTGTGGTAGTCAGGTAGGCAACCGCTCCATGTAAAACACTGGTATTCAGCTGGAAACGGTTAGACGGGAAGCCGACCCTAACATATTGGGAAAAGGTTAGGTAGATCATTTTGTTTATAAGGTTACTCAGTTTACAGTTATATTTACTGAATAGGAATAACTATTTATTGTAGGTAGGTACTTAAGTAAGTGCATACCTACTTGACTTAAAATAGAAATAGAAAATCGTTTATCAAACCTAGCAGTAGTACCTACCTATAGTGTTCAAATAAGTACCGTCAAACGGGGTGAATAGGGATGCTGGGGTGAATCGGGACGAAACTTTAAAGGGGTTTTAACGTTGAAATATTATTAGTTTGGTGACAAAAATGACTCTAATGAAAGACTCAATAATAAATATTTACCACTTTAAAGTTTCGTCCCGCCCGATTCACCCCTTTATATCGTACTAAACATCTATCGTGCAGTAATTTGGTGAATGTTATTGCGGAATGCAGTTCATAAAAGTTGGGAAGGTTAAGCGTTTACATTCGTAAAGTGTGTAACTAATTACATTTTATTTGGTCAAAAAATATTTAATTCTTTTTCCTAAAATCATTTTTAAACTGATTTTATTGGAATGGAATTAATTGAATTGGAATTTTATAATAGGTAGTTAATAAAGGTGAAGATTTAGAGACGATAATTTATTCGTCTTTTACGTAAAATATTAAAATAAAAATCCGGCCTCTTTTTGACCCACAGTGGCTCATGAAGAGAATTAGCATTGACCACCACGTTCTTGCGTTAAAATTAAAATAGTTAATTTTTTTTACAACATTATCAGAATAAAAATGTTTAGAAAGAAGTAAGCTGTACCTACTAAGCTTTAGGTAGATTAGATACCCTAAGTACTGTCTAATTCTGTAATTTATTAATTTATTTTTATCCGACAATAATATAAACAAATGAACATCCATAAACAAAATTTAAAAAAAAGCAGTAAAAATACAAACGTCACGAAACGTCAAAAATTTGAAAATAACATAGAACTCGCGCGTATTTCACTTCACATAACACATACACACAGAAACACAGTGTCGGAAATCACTTCCGAAAACGGTCTACGATGTTTTTAATTGGAATACGATTAAACGTAGTGTCTCGCGGGACTGCCGAGTAGTACTGGAGGCAGCCTTTGCCGCGAAAATGAACGTCACTAGTCACAAAATATGGCCGCTTCTGACCGGTTACGTCATTTGACGTTTATTGCATTTTGATATTGATAACCAGTTTAGGAAATGTTTGTTCATTATAAAATGTCTTATTTACACGTCCAGCGATTGAAACTTCGTAGCGTTTTATTGGTAGAGTATAGAAGTAAAAGATAAAGATAAAATATATTTTATTTGGTAGAGTGGAGTATTACACCTGCCGTCTTAAAGAATATTATGCTCCCTGCTGTAAATTAATCTAAATTTAAATCTAATACCTATAGTACTAGAAGATTAGTTTACTAAACATATTTGTACATACCGACCTTAATCTATAGATAATCAATTTAATTCCATAGTGAAACATATACAAAGCTTTCAAATAATAATAATATTAGGTATGTATTAGAATATACTTATTTATGTTCACATAATTAGACAACATTGTATGAATCAACAGATTTTTTTATTGTGATTTCAGGGTTGGTCCCGCGAGTAAAGGTTAATCATAATACTAATGATTACAAGGACCTCTTTTCATGTTACTGGTAAACAAAAAATAAGGTTGTAATATCTATCTCCTATTCTATCTAGGTATTTAATATAAATGAACCGTTTTTCGTTAGAACTCGCTAAAACTCGACAACGGCTGGACCGATTTGGCTAATTTTGGCCCTGAAATATTTGTGGAAGTCCAGGGATCAATTGATAGGACAACGTCTGTAGGGTCAGCTCGTTGTTATATAAATAAATACCTATAAAAAAACGTTTTTTTCCCGCTTTTTAGTGCCTACTTCTTATCATCCAAATTAATTAATAATAATATATAATAATAATATGTGGGGACATTTTCACACACGGCCATCTGACCCCAAACTAGGGAGACCCTGTACTATGGGTTTCAGACAGCTGATATACATACACAAATACATTTTGTTTTTTGTAAATCCATACATATATAGGGTGACTGGTAATTAGTGTACGATACTTAAACACGTGATTGTGTTCATGATAACAAATAACTTTCCCAAAGAAAAAATGTTTTTTGTACTGGTTCACTTTAGGTCACAAGCGTGCGCGCGCGTGTATTTCATACGGCTGTTGTGTTATTGTGATAAAAGTGAACCAGTACAAAAAACATTTTTTTCTTCGGGAAAGTTGTTTGTTATCATGAACACAATCACGTGTTTAAGTATCGTACACTAATTACCAGTCACCCTATATAGATAAACAACACCCAGACACAAGGCAAACACAAGTGCTCATCACACAAATGTTTACCCTGGGCGGGAATCGAACCCGCAACACGCTGCGCAGCAGTCGATCGCTGGAGCCACTGCGCCAACCGTGTCGTCAATTTAATTAAGAGTCGTCAACACAAAATAAATTAAGTCATCCCTTAATTTTACACCGAGGTAGAATATCTTCATTAAATTTGTATGGGACCAATTTTGAGGTATACTCTATCCCTCAGATCATGAAACAAAAGGTAGATAGACTGTGCGGAACACTGACAGTGAAGCCAAAAAAGCAAATACAAATTAAAAAACGAATACCTACAACGCACTTCGTGCTGTACTGACACGAGCCAGTTTAGCACGAAACACCGCATCGTTAAAAAAGGCATATAAAAAAACAAATACAAATTCAAAAGCGAATACAATCACGAGATTGTGGGTATTCGTTTTTAAATTCGTATTTGCTTTTATGGCCTCACTTTCAGTGTTCCGCGCGGTCTATCTGCCTTTTGTTTCATAATCTGAGCTTTATCCATTAAACAAAGAATCATCGAAATCGACTACACTGTAGAAAGTTATGCGTGGACAAACATAAATTAGGAAATATGCGTGTCGAATTGAAAACCTCCTTCAATAGAAGTCGGTTAAAAGAGAGGTCGGCTCTTATGACATGGAAAGATTCGTCTGCATCGTTGTCAGTGGAACAAGCGTCGAATAAGCTAACAGCGTTGCCACGTTGGATAGTAATGCTGATTATTAAGCCCAAAAATAGGCCAGCCCTGTGGATCCCATGGCCCTAGAGTTTCAATCCAAAACAGCTTTATTACCAGCTGATGCCCGCGGCTTCGCCCGCTTGACAAATTTTATATTAAAATCTTCCTCTTGAATCCACTCTATCTATTAAAAAAATCCGCATCAAAATCCGTTGCGTAGTTTTAAAAATATAAGCATACATAGGGACATAGACGCGGAGGGGCTTTGTTTTATAATAATATTAGGTCCTTACATATGAAATTGCCGATACTTAATACTGGCAACTTTGAAATCAAATATTTTGTGTTTGATTAGGAATTCCAAATTCAAAATTATTTCAAAATAAAGACTAAAGAATATTGTTATAGAATTCGTGTTTCATTTGTTTTATCGTCATTTGTTTGGGCTTGAAAATTGCTATTGCAACAACAATGGAGAAATTAAAAATTCGCGATATTTACGAATATGAGTTCCACCGTGGCACCAGTGCAGCAGAAACGGCTCGAAGGATTAACGACGTGTACGGGCCAAGCACCGCTAACGAACGAACGGTGCGTTTTTGGTTTCAACGTTTCCGTTCTGGAAATTTTGATTTACAAAATGAGCCTCGTGGACGACCGGATACTCAAGTGAATAATGAAGAATTAAAGGCGATAGTTGAAGCGGATCCATCTCAAACCACTTCTGAATTAGCAGCAGCCTTTGGAGTAAGTAACAAAACAATCATTATCCATTTGCGTCAAATAGGAAAAGTAAAAAAGCTCGAAAAGTGGGTACCGTACAAATTGACTGAAACACACCAACAAACACGCGTCGGTTGCTGCGCTTCCTTGCTCAATCGTCACAATAATCAGGGAATTTTAAATCGTATTGTCACTTGTGATGAGAAGTGGATCGTGTACGATAATCGCAAGCGATCATCACAATGGCTTAACCCTGGAAAACCGGCAAAACCTTGCCCCAAGCGAAAACTGACCAAAAAGAAGATTCTAGTTAGTGTTTGGTGGTCCTGTGCTGGTGTCATCCACTACAGCTTCATGAGATCAGGCCAAACGATTACTGCAGACATGTATTGTCAACAGTTGCAAACAATGGTGGAAAAGCTCACCATTAACCCTAGAAGCCCAATCATATTTTATTGGTTATAAAGCCCAATCATAGGTCAAATTTACCTACATTAATACTATCAATGACTTGATGTATCCTAATAATTATATTATTTTTTATTAATATATATTTATTAGGTAACTATCAGAGAATTAAATAAAAGTAATTTTTTTGTAACGTTTATTTATTTGATTTAAAAAATAAAAACTATAAGTAGGCAAACAAAAAATTGGCATAAAATGAGATCCTTTTGTTTTATTCTTATAAAGTAAAATAAAAAATAAAAAAACTGAATAAATCTCCTATTTTACGATTATTTAGGAAACTTTTTATGTTAATAAATCAGTTTTATGACAGTATTTTCATTTTATACACACTTCTGGCACACGTCAATATTGTGTTCATGACAAATTGGTTTTTTGCATTTCATGCACTGTGTATTTGTCTTTCGCTGTTTATTTATAAGAACAATATCCACAGTAGCGTCGCTTCTTTGGTTCTGGTTCATCTTTACAGATCTCACAATCACACGAGTCACACAGTCTTCCTCTCCCGAGTCTGTATCACAAAGGTCCGAGTCGTCAATATTTTCTAAAAGAGATGATATGTCTCTCTCATTCTGTTGCTGAGAGGACGCCATCTTATGTTATAATCTAAAAATAATATATATCGTTAAATATAAAAGAAAATAAAACGTTAAATCTCATAACTAAGACGTATGCAAAAGTTACATAAAGCCCAAACATAGGTAAAATCGACCTATGACTATACGATAACTCGGAAATGGAGGTACTTACCAAAGCGACGCAAACGTCTCGTGTTAGCTCTCGGCGGCTACTAAGTTGGTTTGATCAATCACGGCGATCGAAGAAACTGAGCGAAAGATATCGCAAATATGCGTTTACGTGTAGGTAAAAATGACCTAGATTGGGCTTCTAGGGTTAAATAACCGAGATTGGTCAATTGCTCTAGCCCATTGCTCCTTCAGGATAACGCTCGACCACATACTGCACATCAGACGGTCGGTCGGTCAGGAGCTGCGACTGGAAACTCTGCGTCACCCACCATACTCTCCAGATCTTGCCCCAAACGATTACCATTTATTCCGAAATTTGGACAACTTTTTACAAGGAAAAAAAATCAATTCTGATGAGGCAGTTTAAACAGCCTTCAAGCAGTTCATCGATTCTCGCTCCCAGGATTTTTTTACCAAAGGGATCAATGAGCTCCCGATAAAATGGCGAAAGTGTATCGATAACAATGGTGCATACTTCGATTGACTAAATATATAATTTATTTTAAAAATGTTATTTTTAATTTTTTGATACCGAGCGGCAATTTCATATGTAAAGACCTAATATAATAATGTAGTGATGTACCGTAGCTTTGAATATGGTTCTTATATTTTCCTTTTGATCTTCGACAACTGCCGGCCAAGCATAGAGCTTTGTGTTGGAAAGATATTAGGGATGACGCAAAGGCGACATTTTATCTGGGGGTATATTTTAATAACTTTTAGAAACGTTCGCATTCTTTTTGTAACCGACTTAAAAAAAGGAGGTTCTTAGTTCGACCCGTATATATGTTTGTCTGCGATTATCTCCCGTTTGGCTGAACCGATTTTGATGCGGTTTTCGGTAAAGTGTTTTAAATTCATGAGAAGGTTTAAGTATACAACAAACAGTAATTTATTCAGCGCTTTTTGAAAAAAACAACAAAAACCGAGAAGACGTTATCGTTTCTCTATCTTTCCATCTTTGGAGAACTTTCAATCTCTGTTTTAACTGTGTTGCCGTTCCTTAATGGATTTGGGTGATAAGGAGGCACTAAAAAGTATAAAATAAAAACTTTTTTGAGAAAAGAGAACCGCCTTCATAAAAGAAGAAGTCGGTGGCTTTGTTCTGTTTGTTGTTTTGTATTGCCACTGATTAACAGTCTGCAATCTGAAGTACTAAGAAGTTCGTAAAATAAGTCAGTCATTAATTTGTCATTATGTACGAGATTACAATTTTATATCATTTCTTTCAATGGAGTGTCATTGGTTGACCATTGGCAAGTCATAATGGCGCCATTATATTAGTAGATTACCAAACTTGTCAAAATCAACAATTACGAAATCAATGACAGACCATTCTGACATTATTGTAATAGCAGACTTGAGGCCCTGATCTTAAGTGATGATGCGACCTAAGGATATCGCTTGTCTAGGATGAACCGGTTCACTCGAGCCTCGAAGATAGCCAAATTATTATACTTATTCTAATCTCAGTTTCAATTTGTCAAAAATGTCTTCAATTGATTGTCTCTGAGATAAAATACATTCGAGAATATTGGCCTTCTGAAAACCAATTCACTACTTAAAAACACTGAAAATCTAGTTACAATCACGTTGTCAGTGACTTTCAATGTCAAAATCTTGTTAAAAATGTAGGTAAAAAAGAGACGTTTTTGTCAAATATAGAGATTTTAATGCGAATATTCCTAAAAAAATATTTGAATTTTGCGCCTGGTTGTTAAGAGCGGCCAACCCATCATAATTCCCATACAAACGCTCGTACGTAAATATGGCGTTATAACAAATGTTTCTCCAGATATTTCGAACTCACAGGTATCTTGTGGTTTATATCTAAGTTTCTATGTAATAAAAAATAAACTTTGATGAGAAACGAATTCAGTAAAGACTGCTGTAAATCTATAATTTAGCGTAAACTTTATCTGAAGTTTGAGCGTTCATAATGTACTCATACATTAAAAACCTAAAGAAAACATCATCACAAAAACCTTGTACTGGAGATTCTTAACTAAACTACGAACATTTTTACCAAAAACTTGTAAGGTTTTTTAAAAAACACATAACTAGGTATTTCCTGAAACAAGTTTTGTGAAATCTCCGCGCGCTACGTTTTGTGCGATGTTATCGTATTCTCACTGGTTCTCACACACTCGTTTGTTTTCGAAAATTGCGTAGGTAGTATGAAACAATTTTTTTTCTATCTCGCTCGCATTGGCGGTAAGCCGTGTTATGCCGGAAACGAATAGCACCACCCGATTTCTACCCGTGGGTGTCGTAGAAGGCGACAGAGAGGTATTGACCAGAGGTTGGGGAGCAGAGGCCTTCTGAGTACCATTATTAACACCTACCTACTGCGAACTGCGATCACCAACATGCTTCGGCCAAGCATGGCGATTACGGCTGAAGCCCACCTTGTGGGAGACCTATGTGTGTGTGTGTGCATTGGCGGTAGACGGACGTTGTTTTAAGTTGCAAGTAGCCTGTATTGTGTGAATTTGTGTGTACATTGTGTACAAGGATCACTGTTAGAATGCCATGGAACGGTCATTTGTTTAATTTGTTTGTTTATTTTAGTTTGTTGAATGTCAGTGTTTAATAATACTGTCGTAAGTGTTACTTACCATCTTTGGCTCATGGACACCCGAATAATCATATATCATCACTCCACTACTTAGCATAAATTAAACTCGAGTTTGTGTTGGTTCGGGCTAATATCCGGAACTATTAGTCCGAATAACGGTGGCTGTTAGTAGTCTATTATAATTAAAATGAACATAATAGGCCCTAAAATACATTCACTTTACTCAAATTCTCTGAGGGAGGTTTATATACTTACATATAATAGACAAGCTGACGTTTACTTTGACTTTGACCTTGACTTTATAGTATGTATAATCAGTCAGCGAGCTGTTTAAAATAAAAAGATAACCTACCAACGATATTTTTGAAGAAATTGTTGAAATAACTTCAAAAGAGCAACAATTTTATAATTTATTTATTTTGCAAACTGTGGTACAGTCTGCTACAGTTACAACAAATAGTTTTAACAAATAACAAATTCAAGAATGGCTCTGGCGTCCTAGCTAGGTTACACAGTAACCTGTTATTAAGGTACGCCAATACACAGTAAGTACAATACTAAGTAAGAATCATTATTTTTTCTTCGAAAACATTAATAACACTTCTTTGTGTTAAAATTAAAGTGGATTTAGCACTTGAAGTAATGTTGTGTCAGATAAACTAATTACATAAGTTATTATACATTTTTAAGCAGTACCTCGGCGGTACTGCTTATGAATGTATCAAGAAAATTTAAGGTTATCACAATAAAAAAAATAAACAAAAGAGGCCTTAAAATGAATCCCTGAGAAACTCCTTGTGGGATTACACAGTAACTGTAGAGGAACCCTGCAGGAAAACTACTTATTTTTTATTTGTTTATAATGTAGAATGATAACCAATGATGTTGATCGCGAAATATCGCCGCTAATAACAATTTACGTTTTAGACACGGTGATAAATGGAGTCAAACCTTTTACTGTAATCCGTGAACTTTACATGTTGTTTTATTTCTTTAGAAAACAATCAATGTATAATATAAGATTTCTGGTAGTGGATCGAGTCAAAAGAGACAGATACAGATAAAATCAATCACTGTTTATAAAAAAACGCGATCTTACATAATCTACGAAAAATTGAAACAGCGCCATCTATCGGCTAGAACAGTAAACCTTACCTGAGAGTACTCCTTTTCTCCGCTAGAGCGAGCTGCTGCGCCACTGTAAGCGGCCGTGGCCTATTTGGTCGAGGAATCGGGACCCCTGGGAAGGAATCCCTGCCCTCATGAGCTGGTCCATCGTCTACCGGCTCGTGTTCCACTTCCTCGCCAATCACGAAGTTTGCTGGGGTGCCCTGGAATAAGAGATGAGAGGCATGAGCTCAGTTCATCATGTCAAGCTTTACACACCTACGGCTGGGCATACGTCTCCCTCAAGAGGGGGGCCGTAATCGCCATGCATGCTTGGCCGTACGTGTAGGATCGAAGAGATTGGGGAATGACAATTGTAACCTTCAAATCCAGTTTTTCGGTTCTTAGTTGGATCGGGCATACTTACAGGTTTTAACTAAATTAGTTTTTGCCTTCGTAGTTTTTGCCCTCCGTTCTTTGGAAATTCTCACTAAGTATCAACCGGGAGCTTGGATTCAATAGGCTAGCCCTAGACAGACCTGATCTAGAAGAGGGGCAGCACAAATGCTCAGAGTGGCAAAAATGGGAAAGAGAAAAGAGGGCGGTTGGATGCTAATAAGAAAGAATGTTATGTAGTTTGTAATGCATAATCTTTCTTTCTTTCTTTCTTTCTTCAGCATAACAATAAAAGTATACGTAGACTACAATATCAACAAATATTAAGTTACGGGTCAAAGCAACAACATTTTTTATTCGAAGCCGGTTAAACATTGCACCATCTCTAGAATAACAGGCTTAGGACTTACAAGGTTGTACATCTAGATCAGGGGGCCAAGTCTGCTATTTTTATAATTTCGTCATTCCAACACGATCCCTTTGTCATTTTGATAAAAGTTCGTAATCTGCTAAATTCATAATGGTCGATCTTTGGTCGGTCGAATTAAAAGCAATGACTGCACAATGACGTTCTAATGGTAGGTCGCTGATCAAAGGAACTGTCAAAATTTTAGCAGATTACCGCCTAAGTCAGTCATTCAGTTGTCATTTTGTACGAGATTTCCATTCTATATCATTTCTTTCAATGGCGTGTCAGTGGTTGACTATTGGAAAGCCATAATGACGCCATTATATTAGTAGATTACCAAACTTATCAAAATCAACAATTATGCAATCAATGATAGACCATTCTGACACTATTATAATAGCAGACTTGAGGTCCAGGCCCTGTGGCTAAGTAGCTTTAAAGCAGCAGGTATTGGTACTTACATTTTCCCTAGCTTCATCTGAGTCGATTTTCTCGAAGTTATCGCTTTCACTAGATGAGCAACGGGCCTGATCCTGTTGCTCGGCCATCTTGTGTTCTGAAAATTAAGAATAACAAAATAAATTAATACTGTGGTGATCTCGAATTGAAACCACGGAAAGATCTGTGTCGGTTAAATAGTCCATAGGGACGCCTAAATGGTATCCGTATTCACACATTGGTCACATGACGACCAGCGAGATCGGTACCATCACCATCTTCCATCTACCTAGCCTTTTCCATTTCGCAACTATGTTGGCTTTCAAAAAAGACAAGGAAACAAGCATAAGACATCGATTTAACACACAGCAACACACAATAAACCGGATCAGACGATGGCCCATTTAGGTATAACAGTGCTCAACGTGACCTTACTCCTGCTCTTTAAAAGGACATTTAAAAACGTAACTGATACCGTGATGAATGTGGACAAATATTCAAACAAAAATAAGGCCGGAAAAACCACGGACACGCGAAAAGAAATAAAAAATTACCAGCCTTTAATAAAATTGTCCCACAGCAAGGCAAAAGCCTCTTCTTTCTCTTCAGTGGTAACTAGCAATATTTCTAGCGTTGTTTATTGTGATTCTAAATCTACAACTACTACTATAAATCTACGAACTACTATCAAAACCTCGCTTCTGTTGATTACTGAGTAGTTTTTATTTTACGTCTATAAAGACTAAATAAAACTGACTGTAGCCACTGTAGGTATCATTAAATAATGCGCAAAATTGAGCGAACGCCTGTTGTAAAAGATTAGCAACGAAACGTCTAAATCCATCTTTTACTTGGTAAAGTAAACGCCTACTCAAATGTGAATAGCAACATGTTGCAAGTTACAATTATAACGGGATTTGTGTAGGCGTGTCTACTTAGTTCAACATACTGTTTTAGTAAATAAATGCAGTAGTAGTATTTTTAATTCAATATATTATTTTGCAATATTACAAGTCGATCATTTACTACGTCAGGCCCCTTATTCACAACCATTCGATACGTTTCCGTGTTGGTAAGGAACCGTATTCGAGAATCTCATTCCCAACTTCAGTCTGCGTATGTTCGTTGAACTGTCAAAATTATTCGGTTTCGGATTTGTGAATTGCGTTTGAAGGACATCTTCGATATCTTTTGACTTTCGATTCGGTACGGAATCGAATCGAATGGTTGTGAATAAGGGGGCTGGTGTCTCAACCTCAACCGTAACTGATATTATGCATGTTTACGTGGACGAATGAAGACCTCTTAATTCCCCTCTGGCTAAAACGTTGCCCCACACTAGGAATTTCTCCTGTGTCGTGGGTACGTTTACAAACATATAAACTCCCTTTTTTTTCGTTTTTTAGTGCCTACTTCTTATCATACAAATTAATTACGAAACGGTGACACCAAAACAATTCAGTCATCCCTTAATTTTCTACCCTTAGGGGTGGAATGTTTTCTTGAAATTTATATGGGACCAAATGGCAACTATTCCGCATCAAACTAAAGAAGAAGCACGTAAATCGGATAATAAATCTTAGTGTAATTGTACATACATAAAAAAACCAATCAAATTGAGAACCTCCTCGTTTTTGAAGTCGGTTAAAAAACTGCCAAATTTCACCTTCATAGGTTAAGTAGTTTTCGAGAAAGTGTTTAGTCAGTGAGTGAGTGAATGAGTGAGTGACCTTTAGCTTTTATTGAGTAGGTACTTGCTTGTGCCCACGACTTCGTTCGCGTTAATTTCCTTTAGGACCCCTAATTTTATTGACAATAAAATATAGCTTATGTCACGCAGAGATAATGTAGTTTCCTATTGGTTGTAGAATTTTCTAAATCGGGTAGGTAAGAAGTTTAGGAAATAACCTGCTGTATACACACAAAGACCCTTTTATAATTTTGTAAGATATATAGACTTGCTTCTGACCGCGTGAAAGTCAAATATATAGGGTGACTGGTAATTAGTGTACGATACTTTAACACGTGATTGTGTTCACGATAACAAACAACTTTGCCGAAGAAAAAATGTATTTTGTACTGGTTCACTTTTATCACAATAACACAACAGCCGTATGAAATTAACGCGCGCGCACGCCTGCGACCTAAAGTGATCCAGTACAAAAAAAAAAATTTCTTCGGGAAAGTTGTTTGTTATCATGAACACAATCACGTGTTTAAGTATCGTACACTAATTACCAGTCACCCTATATAAAACATAATTATTTTATTCCATATAACTCGACGATATGGTGTTGCTTCTGATCAATGAAATAATTATTGAAATATTTTTTTCCCCAAGATACGTGACAAACGTCTACTTTGGATATCACCGTTTAATCTGCATAATGCAGTGCACAAAGGCCAGCACATTAAGGTACATCAATCTGTCAAATTTCTTTGATAGATTATCAACTTTATTTCAAAATTGTAAGGTTCATATTCAATTGGGAAGTTTTTTGTTTGTTATGCCTTCATGTGCTGGCGTCTGTACCTACTTGAAATAATTAGAAATTTGAATTTGAAATCAGATGAGTAGTTTCGGGGATAACCTGCTTCATACAAACTTACAAACTTTAACTATTTAGATTAGGTAGGAATGGGTATATGTATATCATGTTACAGTCAAAACTCCTAACCAGTCAAAACCACTTTTGACTAGCTTCAGTCAAAACCCTTATTAAGATAAAACACGTTTGCGTTACAAGAACAAAATACGGAACGCCCTTGTTATAAGAATGTCTACAAAACAAAAGTTTTAAAAGGGTCACAAAAAACCTACCTACCTAATGGGTTTCTAAGTATTAAGGATAAATGAAAATGCCAGATCCTGCCCCACCCATGTACAGAAAAAGTAACACATGTACAGAAAAAGTAAATTAATGAAAATAATTGTAATGAATATAGAACCTTTCTATACTAAATTGTTTTTCTTTAGAACTTGCGGATTACGAAATACCTACCCACAAAATACAAACTCATTTTACCTAAAATACAATTTAACCTTTATTCAATGTCATTATTGTTTCTAGATTTAAACGGAAACCGCAAGTTCTACAGTCACTAAGACTAATGTTTAGTTATCAGCAATAAATAAACAGTAAGATGCTACATATTGCACATTACTTTTATTGAGTGGGGCAAAGTTCTATAGAGTTTCTGGCATTGTCCTTTAAACCATTCAAAAGTAGTTTTGACTCATTTTTGTAGTCAAAAGTAGTATTGACTGGTTAAGAGTTTGACTGGTTAAGACTGTGACATAATACACATTCTATAATGTGTTATTGTATAATTTATGTAGATATTGTTATAATCTTGAGCTAATCTGTAACAAAGTCAAGCAGTCATGGTCACTGCATCATATTAACTATTTATCATTTTCTCCAAAAAGCCTCTTATCTTTTTGTATAATTATCAAAAAACAACGAAATATCTTATCAATTATTTTTTGTAAGCTTCTGATTTTAAAACCACTGTAATATTTTTTTACACAGATTCATTGGGTGAACACTAAGAAAGAGGGGCTATTAAACGACTCTTACAGATTTTAAACTGACAATCACGTCAAAATGTGCAGTGTAAAAGATTTGAAAAAAATATATGTTAAACTAGCACATTCTCTTAATCATTTAGTAAGTGAATATTTTTAGTAATATTTATATTATATAGTTTAATTAACACGTGAAGTTGTGTCTGACGCGGACAAAACATTGACAATCACACAAAATCTACCAGTTAAACGAAACTTAAACCATCTTACAGACAAATTTATTATCTATCTTTCAGTATACGCCTTTTTTTTAATTTTGAAAGAATACTACTTTTATTTAATATTTTCGACTAAACTTTGAGAGTTTTGGACGCAGACTGCGTCCGTTCTGCATCAGTTCTGCATTTCAAATCATTTACACTGCACATTTTGACGTGATTGTCAGTTTAAAATCTGTAAAAGTCGTTAAATAGCCCCTTAAAAGAATGAATAGGACCTCATCATCATCATGTCAACTTTAAGACGCCCACTGCTGGGCATAGGTCTCTCCCAAGGGGGGTTTCAGCTGAAATCACCATACTTGGCCGATGCATGTTGGCGATCGCAGTACTCAGAAGGACGCTGCTGCCCATCCTCTGGTCAATATCCCTCTGTCGCCTTCTACGACACCCACCACGGACAGAAATGGGATGGTGCTATTCGCGGCCGACACCAAACGGTTAACGGCTGAGAAGGACCTTGATTGTATGAAAAATCTTAATTCTTGGGTAAATCAACTTCAAACTTGGAACGAATTTGATCCCAAGTAAATAATAACGTTTGACGTTTTTAGTTCTTTTTAGGGTTCCGTACTCAAAGGGGAAAAACGGGACCCTATTACTAAGACTCCACTGTCCGTCTGTCTGGCTGTCTGTCACCAGGCTGTATCTCATGAACCGTGACAGCTAGAGAGTTGAAATTTTCACAGATGATGAGATTGCCGCTATAACAACAAATATTTAAGGGGGGATCCCAAAGAACATGTTGCATAGATTTGCTCGATGTCTACATTTTGCATAGATAATGGTACGGAACCCTTCGTGCGCAAGTCCGACTCGCACTTGGCCAGTTTTTTATCTACCCCTTAAAGGGTTGAGTTAAAAACCCTATAAACTCGAAGACTGGGGCTTTTGGGTCTAGTTTATGACCAAACCACGCTTGAACTTGATAATATACCCGAAATAGATGTTGATGAGCAGAAACAGAGGTTGGAGGAAGACAAGCAATATTGCAATAATGTTGCATAGACAATGGTACGGACCCCTGCGCGAGTTCGACTCGCACTTTTCCATTTTTTTAACTACCCCTCAAAGGGATGAGTTTATAGGGTATGTTCGAAATCTATAGTGAGGGGCAAAGTGCTACATATTATTATTATTGTCAGCCTAAATTTTCCCATCGCAGGGCAAAGGGCTCTCCACTCTCCTTCCAATTTTCTCTATCCAGGGGTATTTGGGACCAGTCTTTTTCGAAGGAGTCCAGATCATAGCGCCATCTCCGCCTTGACCTGCCGCGATGTCGCTTGCCATGTAAAGGGACTTATTGGGTCACACGTTTGGCCCAATGATCGTCTGACATGCGGTAGATGTGTCCAGCCCAAATCCATTTCAGCATGACCGCTTAAAGTGCTAGTTCAATATCAAACGATACTCAGTTTTGAGACGCTGAGAGAGAGAAGGCAGCCTTCTGAAGGCTCGTGCTGTGTTTTTCACTTTATGTCAAAGTGACTGTGATAGCACGAGATTTAACGGCATCTTAACAACTGAAAATACTCAAACGGTACTTATACCGTTTGAGTATTCGGCCATAAGATATTTATTCGAAACTACTCTTGCTTGAGTAGTACTAAGTCAGTCAAACATGCGTATGATATATCTAAACATCTGTTTACCGCTATCGTGACCCCCGCAATCAAACATTACTGATATCAAGACTTATCTTACATAGAAGATTATGAATGGCTTTAGTTAATACCCGCGACATCGAATAGGGTATTACACCCAGTTTTGAAAAGTGTCTCAATAAAATTCTGTAGTGCTAATATGCCACCAAAAAAAAAACACAAAAATTTTTATTCAATCGATAAGTGCCCTAGAAATGTATTTAAATTTTAAATTTTCAAATTTCGCGCGTAGTTTGACGAAAACGCCTCTTACTGGACGCCATATTGCTCAGCGTAAATGACGTCAGTTCGTTTTGTATCAAATGAGCTTATATTAAATATGATAATTGTATATCATTTAAAAATAATTAAAAGCATATTTTGTAACAGGTGTAATAATGAAAAAATTACGTTGGATACGAAAATAATAAAAGTAGAAAGCCTATATTACGCCAGTCAGTTGACTGACAATTGACAATTTTTTGTTTACACAGCCGTATGGCGTAATAACATGGCCGCTACTATTTCACGGTGTTTTATAACAGATTAAAAATATTGGAAACTTTAAATTGATTTTAAAAATTTGTTTTGTTATTTTATGAACAAAAATTTATATTTTCCGACTGCTTTATGCCTAAACTTCTCAATAACATATTTATAGATTTTTTCTCGTATAGAGTAAAATACCCTATTCCGTATAACGTATATTACGATTATATTGGCATGACTATGTAAATTCAACATACAACATTTCCCCTCTTTCCCAACTTGATGTATTCCCGCAATTTTGCCTATCATGTAACGCGGAGTAGACCGTCGTAATAAGTCATCATCAGCAGCCGGACGACGTCCACTATTGAACAAAGGCCTACCGCATTAGGGGGTTTACCATGATACCCATGCTTGGCGGGCGTCTTGGGGATCGCAGTGAAGTGGTTGAGTACACGTAAGCCGTAAATAGTTTTGTATTTCTGTTATTTTCACAACAATAAAAATGTAACCACGATCATGTAAAAAAATATTGAAAAGAGATTGTCCGTGGAGTTTCTTGCTCGTTCTTCTCCATAGACACCTAACTACGTTTTGAAATGAGCAACTTTCTGACTGACTAACCCACTCCTTAGCAATTTAAAAGTGCCTATAAATAGTTTAATTTAAATAAATGCTTCGATTTTGACGGTAAATGCCATTTTTTTATAAGCAACGTCCCAAAAATCTCCATTCCATCCCCTTATTCAAATCGTAACCTCGCGATAATATTGCACTACATAACATTGCAGTCAATTTATTGCCTGTAGGAGTACCTTCACAATACGAAGTTCCTGACATTTCCGACCCACATTCTTTTGAGGTGCTTATATTATAGGGCAAAATGCGCAGAAGGCTGAAACACCACTCAGGCACCGATGTAAGCAAAATTAACCAACCTCCAGACTAAAACTACACTATAAAAGTCCCTACGCTATGTCTATAAAAGTTTATGACAAACTACGACGAAAGTAGAAAAGTTTAATTTATTAAAAAAAACATTTTAATAAACAAATGTTATTAGTCCATAAATGAGACAGTAAGATGGCGTTGCGGCAGGCCACGAAGGAGATGGCGGGATGAACTAGACGGATTCCTCCAAAACTGGTGGGAGGAAGCAAAGAATCGGGAAAGATGGAAGGCATGGAGGGATGTCTTTGCCCAGGAGTGGGACAAAACAGGATAACAAAAAAAAGGAAAAAAAGAAATATTCAAATGACGTAATTGAGATTGTTATTTTTTTAAGGCAGAACTATCATAACTCCAAAACAGTTGATTTTAACTGTAAACTCGAAAGTTTACAGTTTGAATCATCTGCTCTCTTAATTTCTTTAATCATAAAATTTATTTAAGCTTAATGAAATCAAGAGTTTAAAAAAATATAATGCATAGCTCCAACGTTATTTTAATATTTTTCTAAAACAGAGCTTCCTCTCTACTACTGACTGAACACCTACCACCTAAGCATATTTTATATTGCTATATATTTTATTTGTACTTATGGAAAAGCAATACAAATATTGAATACTAGCTACCCGACACGGCTTCGCATGGGCCTATAGCCTTCCTCGATAAATGGACTATCCAACACAAAAATAATTTTTCAATTCGAACCAGTAGATCCTGAGATTAGCGCGTTCAACCAAACAAACTCTTCAGCTTTATAATATTAGTATATACGCACCGTCACAGGAATGTTACTGAGAAACGAGATAATTCGCACCGAATATTATGACGGTGACGCATCGTTGTTAGCCTCCCACCAGATGGACCGACGACATCGTTAAGGTCGCAGGTAACCGGTGGATGCAAGCGGCAGGTTTCCGCTCGTTGTGGCGTTCTATGGGGGAGGCCTTTGTTCAACAGTGGACGTCTACCGGCTGATGATGATGATGATGATTATAATTTTTTTGTATGGTCTAAGATAATGGATAAGTATGGTCGTCGTTGTAGTAGTAAGATGAATGTTTTTGCCTGTAAACTAAACAGATTGTTCAGGATATTCCTCTTTTCCCACGAGGCAATCTCCTCAGGGGGGAAGACCGAACTCACATGTAAAACAAATCCAGAATTTCATTTTGTATTTATTCCACTTTTCGACTGTACTTCCTAATCTATACTAATATTATAAAGCTGAAGAGTTTGTTTGTTGGTTTGGTTGAACGCGCTAATCTCAGGATCTACTGATTCGAATTGAAAAAATATTTTTGTGTTAGATAGTCCATTTATCGAGGAAGGCTTTAGGCCCATGCGAAGCCGGGGCGGGTCGCTAGTACGTAATAAACGTAAATAAACTCATAGGTTTGTGATGATGGATGAATGAATTTACTCTTACACGCTTAACACCAAGAAGAAGAAGTCAAGCAAAATGGACCTTCTGTGCATTATTTTGCTAAATACGAGTGTCAGATGGAATCTGTTGATGAAAATCGATGGGATTCCATTCTACAGGCAGATGCTATTATCGAAGACTGGGTACTAATATTAAATTAAGCGCATTGTTTGGTGTAAGGAAATAAATAACATGCGGTTTTCCGAATTAGTTTTATATTTAAATCTATGCGCATATGTATGTGGGTATTTTGTACTTGAATACTTTTAGTTTATTTATGTAGATACTTATTTTATTTTATTTTTTACTAGCTGAGTTACCTGACCCGATAATCAATAAATCAATAATAATCAAATAAAAATAAAAAACCAATCTAAACCCAATCTAATAATAATCTGGTAATCTGGTCTGGTAATTTGGTCTGGTGGTAATCTGGTGGGTCTGGTGGTCTAGTAATCTTGTCAATTCATTTTTCTTAAACTTTCTTAAACCTTCCCTGGACTTCCACAAATATTTCAAGACCAAAATCAGCCAAATCGGTCCACCCGTTCTCAAATTATAACGAGACCAACGAACACGATTCATTTTTTTAATATAGAGATAATAAATTTTATCAAAATCGTTTCAGCCGTTTCGACACGAAAGCGTAACAGACAGAGCCACTATCGCATTTATAATATTAGTATGGATATGGATATAAATAGTATGGCGTATTAATCAGCGTAAAATATTCAAAGTAATTACAATTACGTCAAAAAATGTTTAATTTTTTGACGTGGGTCAATAGTTCGTTCGTTTTGTTACTTAATTAATTATTTATTAATTATTGTGGTCGATGTTTTAGTCATTGTTTTGATCGTTTTAGGCGTTACATACCCGAAGTTAGGTCAAAATAAAAATTCATAATGACAGTCACAACAATTGAACATTTTGATCATCATGAGTAGGTATCGATTTCATGACTTTTGGGAGTCATACCCCCAAAAGTCAAAATAAAAAAATATATAAATCGATATATTTATATATTATACTCATCATGAAAATGTACTTTATCCATTTAGGATTACTTAGGTACATATTACGACACGGTTGGCTCAGTGGCTGAGAGATCGACTGCTGCGCAGCGTGTTGCGGGTTCGATTCCCGCCCAGGGTAAACATTTGTGTGATGAGCACTTGTGTTTGCCTTGTGTCTGGGTGTTGTTTATCTATATATGTATGTATTTAAAATGTATTTGTGTATGTATATCAGCTGTCTGACACCCATAGTACAGGGTCTCCGTAGTTTGGGGTCAGATGGCCGTGTGTGAAAATGTCCCCACATATTATTATTATTATATATTTATTTTATTTTATTCTACAACGCACGTCGTGCTATACTGACACGAGTCGGCACGTAACGCCGCATCGTTAAGAAAAACTAATAAAAACACAAATACAAATTCAAAAGCGAATACAATCCCGAGATTGTATAGGTATTCGCTTTTGAATTTTTATTTGCTTTTTTGGTTTCACTCTCAGTGTTGCGCGCGATGTATCTTCCTTTTGTTTCATAATCTGAGGTAGAAGTGTAGATTATAATAATACTATGTGGGTACATTTTACACATGGCCATCTGACCCCAAACTAGGGAGACCCTGTCCTATGGATGTCAGACAGCTGATATACATACACAAATACATTTTAAATACCTACATATATAGATTAACAACACCCAGACACAAGGCAAACACAAGTGCTCATCACACAAATATTTACCCTGGGCGGGAATCGAACCCGCAACACCCTGCGCAGCAGTCTATCGCTCAGTCACTGCGCCAACTGTGTCGTCAAATTATTATAGTTTAGAAATAGAGTTGTCTTTTTTAGGAAAGGTCATCTTTAACAATATATTCATATCACTGTTTGCTTTACTGTAAAATCAAAGGACAATGCCAGAAACTCTATAGAACTTTGCCCCACTCAATAAAAGTAATGTGCAATAAGTGGCATCTTACTGTTTATTTATTGCTGATATCTAAACATTAGTCTTAGTGACTGTAGAACTTGCGGTTTCCGTTTAAATCTAAAAACAATAATGACTTTGATCATAGGTAAAATTATATTTTAGGTAAAATGGGTTTGCATTTTGTGGGTAGGTATTTCGTAATCCGCAAGTTCTAAGGAAAAACAATTTACTATAGAAAGGTTCTATATTCATTACAAAATTTATTTTCATTCATTTACTTTTCTGTACATGGGTGGGGCAGGATCTGGCATTGTCATTTCTTCTGCACTTTCTCATGAAGTAAAAATTACTAAAAAACAAAAAAAAAAAACATTCTACCTTTTTCGTCATTCCGACCAAAAACAAAACTCGTCAAACACCTGGCAACACTTAAAAAAATACCCATCACAAAAACACTTTAGTAGTGATGAGGAAGAACATTCGAAATCGGATATTTCACTGCTTGTTATTTTTCGTTATCTAAATTAACGGTTATCGAAGTTCAAATGTCGACACGGTGTCAGATACTGACATTTTCTCGTTCGGGGTACGCATGCGCGTTGTGAAGGTGAAATAGGACGAACGATAAATCTTCGGAAGTGAAATAAAGGGCAAATGTATGTCTTAGATTGACTTTGTGTGACATTTATTCTGTCATTATTCGTGTATATTAAAGAATCATGGCGAGATTCATACATACATTTGTTTGAAAAAAAAAAATTGAGGGTTTCAAATATTTTCCAATGTAAATAATACGTCATTACCAGGAGTAGATTGACATACTTAACATATATTTAAACCCCCGCATAATTAAAATATTATGAAATGAAAATAACACTTTTTAGTTTCATCTCGATGCCCATTTTGTGTTTATAAAATAGAAAGTGACAAGCGACGTTAACGGAACTATACCTGAAATTGGCAGACAAGTGATATGACAAGTGTGTGGAAAAAAAAATATTTGTGATAATTATTATATTTCCCATAAAACGAAGCAATTTCTGCGTAAGAACTGCGAAACATCGGGTGTCAGTGCCACTGTTACTGTCAGTCGCCGTTTCGTTCTGAAATAATGAGCTTTTTGTTAAACTATTCACTTTCTTTTTAAAAAAATTGGTTGTCTGTAAAGTCGGTTTACTAACGATAGTTGAACGTGACAACGTCTTAAGAAAATACGGCGATACGGCGTTTTTTCGTGCGTGCAGCCGGCTCTATCGAATTATAAGACGTTGTCAAAAATATTGTAAGTACATGCCTGAAGATAATCTTTAGGTACCCAAGAATAATATAAGAATTAGAATTTCAACTTCTCTAAACATCTTAATTTTTTTTTGTACAAATCCTGCCATGATTCTTTATTTTGTAGTGACTTCTTTTTTCACTAGTTTTCTTGATTGTGACCATAGTTAATGAACATGAGTGGGAATTTCTTGCAAAACGCAGGATAGGACGTCTTCAAGTAGGTGATACTATCTCCGCTGGTGAAATGGGAGTGGGTAGCCGATGTTCATGTCAAACGAAGTCCAGTTCAAGAAGTAGTCCAGAGCCAGGACCTCTATAAAACCGACTCGTACTTCCAAAGTTTAGAACGACCGCTAGTTTACCGCCATAGACAAATAGTACCTACGATCAGTAGAGAATTCTTTATCCAAATAATATAACTGCAAGTAGGTAGGTATTATAAATACACCATCAATTAAAAACATAAAAAAACTGGCCAAGTGCGCGTCGGACTCGCGCACGAAGGGTTCCGTACTTACCATTATTTATACTAGGTGATTTTTTATTCACGTTCCAAATTTCTCAGGGTGATAGTACCCATGAAATTGAATAACTTTCTCCAAAAAACATGGGTCGAAATATTAAAAAAAAAATCGGACTTCCCATACAAAATCGATCAGCTGACTATTGATTTTGTATGGGAAGTCCGATTTTTTTTTTAATATTTCGACCCATGTTTTTTGGAGAAAGTTATTCAATTTCATGGGTACTATCACCCTGAGAAATTTGGAACGTGAATAAAAAATCACCTAGTATACAACATTACACATCGAGCATAAAAAACGGCAAACAATCACGTTTGTTGTATGGGAGCCCCCCTTAAATATTTATATTATTCTGTTTTTAGTACTTATTTGTTGTTATAGCGGCAACAGAAATACATCATAGAATTTTTTTTTTTAACAAAAAAGACAACCGCCTTCAAAAAGTAAAAAATAACTTTCAATTCGCAAGTCGGCGGCTTTGGTTTTGCGTGTTGTTTTGTATTGCCACCGACTTGCGAATTGAAAGTTATTTTTTACGTTTTGAAGGCGGTGGTCTTGTTTGTTAAAATTTTTTTTTTTCGCTTTTTAGTGCCTACTTCTCATCATAGAAATGAATTACGAAACGGCGACACCAAAAAAAAACTGTCATCCCTTAATTTTCAACCCTTAGGGGTGGAATATTTTCTTGAAATTTATATGGGACCAAATTTGAGGTATACACTATCAATTAAAAAAAGAATCATCAAAATCGGACAACACTGAGAAAAGTTATGCGTGGTCAAACATAAAAATAAATATATAAAAAATAAAAAAAATGTTCATAAAATGAAAACTTCTGGGCTAAACAATGTTAAATTTTTATGGGACCAAATGGCAACTATTCCTCATCAAACTAAAGAAGAATCACGTAAATCGGATCATAAATCTCAGAGTAATCGATGTACCATACATAAAAAATAAAACCAACCGAATTGAGAACCTCCTCCTTTTTGAAGTCGGTTAAAAACTTCAACTGTCTTATAACTATCACGGTTTATTAGATACAGCCTGGTGGCAAACATCCAGACAAACCGACGGACAGTCGAGTCTTAGTAATAGGGTCCCGTTTTTACTCTTTGGGTACGGAACCCTAAACAACAATCATAATTTTTGTCTCTAGATGTTAGAAAGGTTTCTCGACAGTTGACCTTTCGCCACTGTCCTGAAGTAGCTTACTGATGATGATGTGTATGATCTACCATTCTATGGCCTTGTGAGAAGTAACGATAACAATATTTAGTTCCATTATTATCGGCACCTCTCATTCAGTAGGTGATCATGAAATTGTTGATAGCATTTTTCAAACACGCATTGAACACGCCGAAATATTCTAGCAAATTAATTGTTGATTAATTGTGTAGCTTCATGATCAGTACATATTATAAATTAGTTTCTCATATCGCACTGAGTTTGTCTTCGTTCGGACAAAACTCAGAATCTACTGTAACCTACAGAGTTACATAATAATATCTTTCACCATAAAAATATTTCTTTTTTACAAAAGAGCTAACTTTTTGTAAAAATAGCTTTCTATTTATCACTTATTAGTACCTTCTTATCATCTAAATCCATTAAGAACCAGCAACACAGTTAATACAGAGGTACACCAAAGATTGAAGAAACTTTAACGTCGTCTATGTAGATTTTTATTTGTTGATTTTTCAAAAATTGCTGACTTAATTTTGATAAGATTTATATGGGACCACCCCTGAGGCATACCCTATCCATAAGAAAAAGAATATTCAAAACCGATTCACATTTGTCGGAAAAATCGCGTAACAAGTAAACAAAAAAAAAATAATCGAATTGAGAACCTCTTTCTTTTTTGTTGAAAAGAGAAATGATCTAGAAAGATTAGTATTAGTACAACCCGCGCGGGTCGAGCGGGTCGCTAGTTTATATATATGCTTATGAACCAAACTAATTTAAATATTTGGTCGACTTCACGTGACCAGAGGGCTGGCCTTTTCTTGCGCCAAAGAATTAGCATTGCCATTCAACGTGGTAATGCTGCTAGCCTTTTGGGCACTTGTCCCATTGAGAGCGATGCGGATAAGTTTTTTGATGCCCTGTGAGCTCTCCATTGTACATAATATACGTATATATTTTTAACTAGCTTCTGCCCGCGACTTCGTACGCGGATCCTGTTGCTTATGCCAGCGACAACGGGGTCGGCAAAATCGAAGATCTGAAACGTCTGATGTCGAATTCTAAGAGCCCGGGGACGGGAAAACAACGGGATGCGCGAGATGATTCGAGACGTTCAAAAAGTACAATTTTGAATCATACCTCCGATGGCGGAATATGTGGCGTAGTCAATCATAGGAGTATACGTAAATGAACTCCGTTCCTTATCAACCCAAGGAAGGTCGCCATGACCTACGGCTATATCTTGAGACACATCCGATTCTTCAGATGATATCGACATTCTGTTCAGAGAATGTCGAAGTCGATCAGAATTCAAACGTTCGTTGCGCTCTTCTTCTGTCTCTTCATCGGCATGAAGAGACAGAAAAAGAATTGCTGGAGTACGGCTACTCCAGCAATTCTTTTTCTCTCACTTTCTAACTGATGATGAATATTTTGTTGTGTGCGTGTTCGGGACAATCTATACTATAATATTATAAAGCTGAAGTTTGTTTGTTTGTTTGGTTGAACGCGCTAATCTCAGGATCTACTGATTCGAATTAAAAAATCGTTTTGTGAATGCGAAGCTGGGTCGGGTCGCTAGTTTATGATAATCTCGATCAGCAGTTAGTCGTGCATCACGTTCATCGTCGTCAAAAGACCTGTTAGTATCAGATGTTTCTGATCTTCGATTTTTATAAGTCAACAGGAAATGCCCATCAGACCGAACAACTTTTGCTAAGACGTCATTCCTATATGTGTCATGGTGTAGCTCTGGGCTCTTGGAGTTCTCCATCAGGTGTTCCAGATCTTCAAATTTATTCTCTCAGCAGAAAATACTCATCACGTGGAACAATTTTTGCTATGGTACCATTTCTGAATCTCTTATAGTTTAGCTGGTCTGTTGCGGTTCTGCATCAGGTGTTCAAGTTTCCAAGATAAATTATAGCCTATAATGTTGCCCAGGCTTAATACCTACACGACAAAAGAAAAATCATCCAAATCCGCCCAGTAGTTCCGAAGATTAGCATGTACAAACAAACAGACAAACAGACAGAATTTCTTTTTTGGATTCGTGCTCTATTACTGTTCCTAAACCCGATTTATTCCATTCTAATACCAAAAACTAATACCACTGGTATTTGTTTCAACTCATATTTTTTTTCTATTCCGAACCGATACCATTATTTAAACTAATACCAAAACAAGTTCAAAGATATAAGGTACAGTCAGTAAAAATGCTTTGTATGTAAATATAAGACCTTTAATTGAAAAAAAAAACAGATAACTCCAAAAAAATCAAATTTTGTTAGCAAACGTCTTGTTCAATGATAAAATATCACTTAAATAATCAACTTTAATATAATTTTAGTTCCTCTCTATACCTGTATAATATTTTTTTTTGCAAAAACATCAAACAGGAAGAATTTACTTACAATCTAAAAATTACAAAATATCTCAAAAAATTAACTCTTAATTTATATTGAAATTTATCTGACATAGTTATTATTAGATAGGTACGTAATTATTCACGTCTACCTATCTCATAACAACTATGTCAGGTAAATTTTTAACAAAAATAAATCACTTTTTATCTAACAATTGTAAAATATCACAGAAAATCAACTTTTTGTATAATCTAATCAGTCATTCATCACCTACATAGCAATGAATCAGCATTTTTTTTTTTGCAATAATATCTAATATGAAAAATTCACTTTAAATCTAACAATTATAAAATATCACAGAAAATCAACTTTTTGTATAATCCAATGGGTCCATCCATTTTTATTTTCCCTTTTTTTTGTGTACTGGTAACCAGCTCTCATTAAAACCAAGCCACCATTTCTTGTTATGAAAGTCAAGCTTCCTGTTTTTCCCGAAGATGTTGAGGGCTGATTATCAGCTTCCTCAGACATATCTAAAAAAAATTATATATTGTATGTAACTTTTACATTTGATTGGATTATGATAAAGAAATCAAATAATAGGTATTTTAAATAACACTAATTTTAATAAAGAGAAGTAAATTATACAAAAGAACAAATTAATATACTCACTTAATAAATAAAAATCACTGTCACTCTGATACCAATACGCCACCGCCACCGCACGGTAATGTACTGAGGAATTTATGTAGATAAAATTTCTCTCCGAGTCAAAGCACAACATTCCAGTCACACTTGACTCTGATTGGTTGTTTCGAATTTTGGAACAATAGAGCAAACTCACCCTTTCTCGCAGGTAAAAAAAATAGCAAGATGATTCACTAAAACTACTCTTACCTATGCTAACCTTTGTAAAAATATTGGAGTGAAGTGAATTTGGAAAGTTTTAAGCATTATATTACGATTACATAAAAATATTGAAAAACAAATTTACTTTGATTAGGTTTGACTGCGCTGACTGTACCAAATTCAAGTTGTTGGTATTCGTTCGTACATTAAATTAAATTATTTAAAAAGTGGTATCCGTTCGGAATAGAAAAAAAATAAGAGTTGAATCAAATACCAGTGGTATTAGTTTTTGGTATTAGAATGGAATAAATCCTAAACCCCCCTCAATTTTTTTTTTTTAATATAATAATAATAATAATAATAATAATAATAATAATAAGACACTGCTGAGATACTGATTCACACTTTAGATACTGCTGGCAACTCTAGACGTCACACTTAAATTTTTTACAATTTTCGTTTTAAATTAATAAAATTATACAAATTACATGAAAATCATTGGAAAATTATCATCCAAGTACTTGTTTTGGCCACTTATTCAATCTTCTTTTAATAAAAATCAAAGACATAGCGGCAATAGATCAAAAAAAAATACTGAAAAATATAATATCATCATGACATCAATCTGTCATAGAAACATTGACTACGAAACGTACAATAGAAGCGAAAATCAGCCAAATGTAAATATAATGTGACGAAGAAAATGTTGACGCGAGCAGCAGCACGCAGAGCACGCCCACCACCTCCGGACCCGTTGCTCAGCTCCGCCTCGCCGCCGCCGGAACCCAGTCCCACCGTGAGTGTTGTGATACCGGCCTCGGTAGTTGCGTCGAGCTCGAGCGACGAGTATTTCTCTCCGCCTACGACGCCACCACCTGCTCGTCGACGGGGAGGACGCCGGCCGCCGGATGGTTTAGGACCGCGAGGCCCACCGGCCTCTGATAGGGTCCCAGCTCCCGGCGGAAGTGTGCAGCGCATGAGATGGACACAAGCCATCAATGAAAATGTCATGCGCGCATACTATGGGGCTACAGAGGGGGGAAGTAATCTGACCGCGTACCGTGTTCGGATGCTCTCTCTGTTTCAGGTGTTTGAGCCAGCTGTCAACGTTTCGGCACAACGATTATCGGATCAGGTGCGGGTCATTCAGCGCAATCGTATGTTGGATGACATTGTACTTGATCGCCTCCGAATTGAAATGCAGAGAAACCATGTTACTGCTCCCCTGCCGCAGATTGTGGAAGTGGCACAACCACAGCCGACCGCAACACGTAGCCATATTACTGATGGGAGTGATGACATGGTTACACAAGTAAGTACCCAGTGCAATGATGAATTGAGGAGCGCTTTGGAGGGTGCGATTCGAGAATATCGATTCATTCCGCCTGAGCTTAGACCACGTTTACCTCGTTTGCCCATGCATAAAAAAAATAGGGTGCTGGTGTGTGCTTTGGATTCGCAATTATCAAATTATTTTGATGGTTGCGAAGACCTCACTGATGTGCATTCGATTTTGTACTGCGCAGCTGTTGCGGCATGTCGTGTGGCTCACGTAAAATTTCCTAGTGATGATAGAGCTACACGACCAAAACCTGCCGTACCGGCGTGGCAGTGCAGAATTGAGCGGCGTATTAGTGAGGCCAGAGTGCTCATCGGCAAACTTATTTGCTTTAGGGAGGGCAATACTCGCCCTAGAGTGATGCGCTTTGTGAGGCGGGCATTCTCTGGGACTGATATCAGTCCTCGAGACTATATGCCCTGGGTCACAGAGCGCATCGACTTCCTGAAGCAGAAGGTGTATGCATGGGCAAACCGTATTCGAAGGTATAAGCGGCGGGTGGAACGATACACTCAGAATCGCACATTCCAGAGCGATGAAAGGTGGGTTTATAGGACTTGGGAGCGACCGATTCAAAGTGCGACTGATACGCGCCTGCCGGATGATGACGCCATGTGTTTGTTCTGGCGCAACATCTGGTCGGTGCCTGTCAGTCACACTGAGGGTGATTGGACTCTAGAAGTCGAACGAGCGTGCGACCCGATACCAGAAATGGGGGCAATCATTATCAGCCCCCATGATGTAGCTCGTGCAGTCCGTCCATTGCCTAATTGGAAATCTCCAGGGCCGGACGGGCTGCACAACTTCTGGATAAAATGGTTTAGAAGGTCGCACGTTTGTTTAGCGTCTCTGTTCCAGTCAGCCTTGGAATCAGGATCGTTGCCCCAGTTCTTGACGACAGGAATAACCCACCTGCTCCATAAATCAGGTAGTACTGCGGAGCTTAAAAATTATAGACCGATCACATGTTTGCCGACGGTCTATAAAGTTTTTACATCTATTTTGAGAGCGAAAATTAACCAACACATAGACAGTAACGGTATCATGTCTCCCTCTCAAAATGGATGTAGGAATGGGTCCCGCGGTACTAAGGAGCTGCTCCTGATTGACATGGCCATCAGTCAACAGGTTCGCCGATCCCGAAAGAATCTGTCGACATGTTGGATAGATTACAAGAAGGCCTATGACTCTGTGCCGCATACATGGCTCATGAGGGTGCTAGAGTTGTATAAGGTAGATACCACTCTGCGCACCTTCCTGATGTCGTGTATGGGGCAGTGGAGGACGGTCCTTCGCTATCCAGGATGTCGACATATCCAGAGGAATAGTGAACCGATAAGGATTGAGCGGGGTATATTTCAGGGCGACAGTTTGAGTCCACTTTGGTTCTGCTTAGCCTTGAATCCTCTAAGCACACTGCTGGAGAATTCAAGTCTAGGCTATAGATTGAAGAGAGGAGGTCAGGTAATATCTCACCTCCTTTACATGGATGACCTAAAACTCTTTGCCACCAACAGTTCACAGCTGATGGAGCTACTGAAAGTAACAGAAACTTTCAGTAGCGCCATCAGGATGGAATTTGGCGTGGACAAATGTGCGGTCATGCATGTCAAGCGAGGGGAGATTGTGGAATCTGAGGGAGTTCAGCTTTCGGATTCCATAAACCTTAGATCCCTCTCTTCAATTGAGACCTACAAATATTTGGGTATGGCGGAAGCGTTGGGCATCAATGCTGCTGACATGAAGCATTCGTTGAAGGAGCGCTTCTTTGGCCGACTGAAGAAAGTATTAAATAGTCTTTTGTCAGGCGGAAATAAGGTGCGCGCCTTCAACGGGTGGGTCATGCCGGTCTTGATGTACTCTTTCGGCATACTCAAATGGACTCAAACGGAACTCGATGCCCTGGATAGGAGAGTCCGTACATTGTTGACAGCGTATCGGATGCACCACCCACGGTCATCGGTAATGAGACTGTATATCCCGCGGAAGTGCGGAGGTCGTGGCTTCTTAAATGCTAAGACTCTGCACAACCGTGAGATATACAGTCTCAGGGAATATTTCCTAGGAGCCGACGTGGGGATGCACCGAGATGTAGTTGCAGTGGACAAAGGCCTCACCCCGCTCTCCTTGGCTAAAGAGAACTGGTGCAAGCCTGTAGTGCTTGAGACTAATGATCGCGAGGAGGTTTGGAAGAGTAAGGAGCTTCACGGACGCTTTTTCCGGGCCCTACACGGGCCCGATGTGGATTTCTTAGCGTCCGTATCTTGGCTACGATTCGGTGATCTATTTGGAGAAACCGAAGGTTTTGTGTGTGCAATTATGGACGAAGTTATTTTGACGAATAATTACCGGAGATTTATTATGAAGGATGGCACGGTTGACATTTGTCGGGCATGTCACCGGCCGGGTGAATCAATCCGTCATATTATCTCTGGATGTTCTCGTCTTGCTAACGAAGAGTACTTGCACAGGCACAACCTTGTGGCCAGGATTATCCATCAGCAACTTGCTCTGAATTACAACCTCGTGGAATCAGAAGTTCCATACTACAGGTATGTGCCCGATCCAGTTCTTGAAAATGGCAATGTCACATTGTACTGGGATCGATCCATCATCACTGACAGGACTATTGTAGCCAATAAGCCTGATTTAGTGGTGGTGGATCGATTGGAGAGGCGCGCAATGATTATTGACATAGCTGTTCCTCATGACGAGAACCTCATGAAGGCCGAGAAAGACAAGCAGATAAAGTATCTTGACTTGGCCCATGAGGTTGTCGACATGTGGAATGTGGACTCAGCGATCATTGTGCCGATAATTGTTACCGCCAATGGCTTAATTGCCAAGAGCCTCGACCAACATCTAAGGAGGCTCTCGTTAGACGGCTGGATCAAGGGCTTGATTCAGAAGGCAGTACTTCTGGACACGGCCCGCATTGTCAGGAGGTTTCTCTCTCTGGAGCCCTGACCGCCGGTAGCTTGGACCCTGTTCCCGATACCGGTGAGGTACTATTTTTTTATATTTTTAAATGTTTTTGTTTTTATGTGAATATTTAAAAATGTAATTTAATATGTATATACAATAAATGAATGTGAATAATAATAATAATAATATATGTGGGGACATTTTCACACACGGCCATCTGACCCCAAACTAGGGAGACCCTGTACTATGGGTGTCAGACAGCTGATATACATACACAAATACATTTTTTTTTTGTAAATACCTACATATATAGATAAACAACACCCAGACACAAGGCAAACACAAGTGCTCATCACACAAATGTTTTTACCTTGGGCGGGAATCGAACCCGCAACACGCTGCGCAGCAGTCGATCGCTCACCCACTGCGCCAACCGTGTCGTCAACATCATATATATTCTATGTACAGACACAGTTTTGTTACTGTTTTATTATATGTATAGATTTATTTTAAAGCTTTGTACATACTTAATTTTCTGTTAAGTGGTTTGCAAATAAATCTTTACAGTATTATAAAAAAAAAATGTAAAATTTTAAATAAAAAAATACTTAGAAATTACCTAGTAGCGAGAAGTATAAATTAAGTCCGTCTATTAAAGTAGAATACAATAATAAATTGAATAAAAACTTATTTCGCAATACGTCGTGTTTCTGTGTTTGATTTGCATAATGTTTGATGAGTCAATTAGTGCTTTTCAGTTACAAATAATACTTATTTGAACTAAGTAGCTAAGAATTTAGACTATCCTTGACAATTCAATATTCAATTACGATTTTTTACATTTTTGCTTTGTCAATTGAGCTATATTATGTTTCGCGTTTAATTTCTTGTACATGTAGGGTTCTATAAATTTGTAGGATCTTCTACCAATTGCTTTGCGGTACCTTAGGTGTCAAACAGACGAGCAGCACTTTTTTGTCTACAGAGCCAACTTCAGCAGTATTCGACACGCCGACTGTTGCCCACCATGTCGAAAGCGCCCAACATGTCGACTGCGTCGCGTCGACCAATGGCAGCTGTCGACACCATGTCGACAGCTGCCATTGGTCGGCGTTTGCTGTCCACGTGTCGACGGCAAACACCGACCAATGGCGGCAGCTGCAGTTGCCTCTGTCGACAGCTGAAGTTGGCTCTGTCGACAGCAAAGTGCTGCTCGTCTGAACGAGGCCTTACTGAGTCCCAAACCAGTCTACGGCCAAAGTGACTGTAAACGGCGGTGCTCAAGGCAGTTTTATGAAATCGCAGAGTAGTATATAACAATTGTAGTAGTGTATAGTAATCGCAGGCTAGGATAAATAGTTGTTTGACCCAGAGAACACCCAGTTCAGAGTAAAGAAAAAAAAATTATGGTCGGCTAAATATACATATATATTTTTTTATATTGATAGGCTTGCGTTTGGCCGCAACTCACATGATCTTATGTGACAATGCGGCCTAAGGTGGAGCACGCTTGCCTAGGAAAAACCGGTTCACTCGTGCCTTGAAGATACCCAGATTATATGTCTCGGGGAATAGAGAGGCGGGCAGTGAATTTCACAGTCTGGCAGTTCGTACAATAAGATACCCAGATTATAATATGTCTCGGGGTATAGATTGTACGAACTGCCAGATTGTGAAATGCACTGCCCGCCTCTCTATTCCCCGAGACATATAATCTGGGTATCTTCAAGGCACGAGTGAACCGGTTTTTCCTAGGCAAGCGTGCTCCACCACGCTTGGTGTATGCTGTTTTTAGGAGTGCGCGTTGTGCTCTTTCCACTTTCAGCATGTAACTCTTACCTGCCGCACCCCATGCAGTGATACAATAGTTAAGAGTTGATTTGAAGAGAGAAAAATAGGCCATTTTTAAGGATTTTTCTTCAGTAATTTTGTTTAATCGCTTAGACCCGCATAAGCTTTCTGGTCCTGGTTTTGAGTGCGTTAATGTGTGTAGTCCATGCCAGTTGGTTTGCCAAGTGGACACCGAGATATTTAATTGAGTCAACTTGGTCAAATTGAGGGCAGTTGCAGGTATTGGGCATCAAGCATGAATGTAGCCTCAAGTTCACCGTGCATCTAGGAGAGGAGCGTTTAGAGACATAAAAGTTAACAGCTTTGGTTTGGTCTATGTTGAGGGTCAGGAGATTCATCTGAAGCCAATTGGTAAGCCCAGTTTGTAAGCCCTTTTCTATGCTAATATGCGGTCAGCCCAAGTTTGTCCAGTGTCATCAGCACAAGTAAATATTTTTGCTTGACGTCCAAGGCGCATAATCCATTTATCATCATTTGCCTAGCCTATTCCCAAGTATATTGGGGTCGGCTTCCAGTCTAACCGGATGCAGCTAAATACCAGTGTTTCACACGGAGCGACTGCCTATCGGACCTCCACAACCCAGTTACTGGGTAACACAATATTACCCCTTGGTAAGACTGGTTGTCAGACTTTCTGGGTTCTGACTATACCCATAACGACTGCCAAAGATCTACAAATGTCAGCCGGGACCAGCGGCTTTACGTGCTTTCCGAGGCACGGAGGGAACTCGGTATGAAAGGGATGCTCACCCATCCATAGACCGACCGCGGTTAGCGTAGCTTAACCTATGACCAATCGATCTGTACGGCTTTAACTTAGCCATAATCCATTTATATACATAATTAAAAGCGTAGGGCTAAACAATTTACCACCATCCAAAATTTTGTATGGGAGGTCCAATTTTTTTTTTATATTCGACCCATGTTCCTTGGAGAAAGTTGATCAAGCTCACGGGTAGGTACTATCACCCTGAAAAATTTGGAGTGTGACTGAAAAACCTTATTAAAATAAAAGTAGCTTTTAGCTGCAACTTCGTCCGTGTGTAGGTACATACAGATTTCTAATTTTGATAATAAAAAATAGCACTCAAGGATATACTTAGCCCCATTTCTACCCGTGGGTGTCGTAAAAGGCGACAGAGGGATATTTACCAGAGGACGGGCAGCAGCGTCCTTCTGAGTACCATAACAGCTACTGCGATCGCCAACATGCATGGGCCAAGCATGGTGATTACGGCTATACCCCCCTTTGGGGGAGACCTATGCCCAGCAGTGGGCGTCTCAAAGTTGACATGATGATGATGATATCCTTAGTTAAAGAATTTTTAATAGCTTAGATTAGTATAGAATTTATAATTAGCTTCATATTAGTCAAAGATTTTTAAATATCGGAGCGGCAGTTCCGTGTGTCAACGCGTACAAACAAACAAACTCTACTGTTTTCTAATATTAACTAGCTGACCTTGCAAACGTAATTTTGCAATAATTAAAAAAACATAGTACCAAGTACCAACCAAATATACTTGCACAAAATAAGATAAAAATCAGTCAAGGCTTTTCGGAGGAGTACAACACACACACACACACACACAACACTACAAACACTATGAACCACACACACACACACACGAAACACTATGACACAACATTTTTAGATAGATAGATAAATCATTTATTGAGAGCACCCAAAAGATATATCACAACACAAAACAAATCAAATAAGGGTTAAACAAAGTGCGGTGGTTATGGTTTATATAATTAAAGACATGAGTTGATGAAGGTGATATGTCACTGGTTCATAATTTATCAGGAACAAGTTTTAAAGTTCTCATTTATTATTTTGTGGATATTTGTTTATATGAGTAACTTTTAGTTAGTAATACTGGACTATATACTAAATAATGTTGTGTATTTTTATGTAGTCGGTAAAAAATAATACAAAGTTAGAAATAATAGCATTTATTTAAACAAATAGGAACATAACACCTTTTTCCATAGGTGAGTTTACGAAAAAAATAACAAATAGAAAATGAATGAGCGTAGTAAGTAACATAAAAACCTTCAAAGTGCCTGTTTATTGGTATGAAATAGGTTTAATCGCATTGCGCAAGTATTGTTTCATAATAATAGCGGTATTCAGGCTTAATAAATGGAAGTTGATCCTTTATATTAGCTTTTTTTTTAAATTCTCTCTCTCGCTTACACCTTCACGAAAGAAAGAGTTATGTGCGCACTTGACTCTTTCATTCATTGCGCAATTAAATGAATATTTATTCGTTATAAGTACTGGTCTATGGTTAGGTGCCCTTAACACTTTCATACATTTTTGTGACTACCGACCTCCTGCACATAACACTTTCATACAAAGGTTATCTTCATTTTTAGACATATTTTAACAATGTTTGAAAGAACAAAATGCGTGTAAGAACATAGCACCTTCATCCACTCATGTCTTCAATTATTACTTTGATATGAATAGGAGCCGAGTGTATTGCTATAAGCTGGACGCTAAACAAGAGTCTACTAGGAAAGTATTTATTTGGATCCACGGATATCTATGTTTGGATCAGTTTTAAAATTAACTAAGAAAACTTTTAACTTCATAATCTCAACGATACGGCAGGAAAATTATGATTTAATGATTAAATAATTTCTGCCTGTTTTCAAGATTAGAACTCACATGGTAAACAAACGAAAGACCTTTTGCTAAACAGTAGATTAGATATATAATCTTATCATCGTGCTATTGTGCCGAAAATACTCAAGGAAAAATGTCAATTGACCAACAATGGTGACTCTTAAGCATATCTTGTAGGTATGTCAGCTGAATTAATGTTATTTAGGCTATGGTGTCAATGTAGGGCAGCGTCTAAACTAAAATATCTTATGCTTTTCTTGAAGGCAAAATGGAGGAGAATATAAATGCTGACAAGAATGTTTCGTTAACAGCTCTAATCATAATCTGCCTAGCCATTTCACAAATATGTTGGGGTCGGCTTCCAGTCTAACCGGATGTTGTTGAATTTCGATTGCCTGTTCGACTTCCACAACCCAGTTACTGGGTAACACGATACCCCTTGGTAAGACTGGTTGTCAGACTTTCTAGCTTCTGACTACCCATAATGACTGCCAAAGATCTACGAATGTCAGCTGGGACCAACGGCTTTACGTGCTTTCCGAGGCACAGAGAGTGGTCTCGGCACAGTATAAATATTACTACAACCGTACAGTAGCGACACGCTCTGCGTCCCTCCGAAACTGTTCCTCTCCTCTTCCAGTGTCGAACGACTGTTACTGGGAACTGCTTTTAGTTCGAGCGCGTAGACACGCACACACACGCACGTATTTGTACAGTCAGTTATTTTGTAGTAGTGTAGGCAATTATACCGTTACGTTTCTATGGAGTGTCGTGGATGTGGTCTAGGTATAAAATGGATGGTCACCAGATGGTTGTCAGACTTTCTGGCCTCTGGCTACCCGTAACTACTGCCATAGATGAACGGCTTTACATTCTTTCCGAAACTCGGTATGACATGGATGGTCATCCATCCACAGTTCGACCGCGGCAAGCGAAACTTAACCTTAACCGATCAATACGTATGGCTTTTATATAGCCACGAGACCCCGATGACAGTTCTAATGAAATTACTTATTTTGATAAAGCCGAGAAGTTTCAATACCTAGATTTGCTGCCGAAGGAGATATTACTGTTTACCTCAGATTATGAAACAAAAGGTAGTAGGTCGATTCTGTAAAATTCAAACAACAACTCGCAGCTCACATCGCTATTCACTCTCACTTCGCACAATGTTAAAAATGACCTAGATATATTTGACACTTTGAATCGGGTTCGAGTGCGAAGTGAGCGTCGAAGTGACGGGGAAATAACCTTACAGAATGCCATTTCTTACGTCATCTCATACTGTATCTGTCAAAATCTCCCGTCAATTTAGATCAACTCGCTGACACGCTCGCAAGGGTGGCGCTTGTGTAAATTCAAATTATCAACTGAGTTTTTAGAATTCCAATCAAGAAACTCACAGCGGATTCAGATTCGAAGATTAAAATGAAGTCTTACAGAATCACACCCCAGTTTCACAAGCTAAGCTTCTTACGAGCAAAATCAAATAACATTAAAACATCTAAATACCTAGTTACATAGCAGTAGTTTGAATTTTACTGAAAGGTTACTACATAGTATTGCGTAGTTTTGACTAAAATATTTATTTACATATTTTGAAGAACATCTGCATATATCAAAACATTCGATGAGAATTTAAAACGAAATGCCGCTATAGTGACCATGTCCTAATTCTCCCCGCACTATTTTGTTTCCTACTTGCTTTAGCAATGGCCTGTAAATGTCTTTTCCTTCTTTTTACTATTAAAAGTAACAAATGAATGAGGGCTTCAGTACCTACATCTGCCCATTATGCGTCGACTGTGAAGAAGAAAAAGAATCTATAACAAAAACCAATCATGAAACGAAAGAAACCTTACAAACCACATTTGATTAAGTAAATAGATAAATTATTCAAAAACTACCAAGTAAATGGTCCATTATTATCAACGAATACCTATATTTTGCAACATCGAAGAAAACGCTGTCTTTATTAAAATTAGTAAGTATTCTGCTCTAAACCTTCATTTTCGATTAAATTAATAAGCCACATATTTACGTCATCGATTGGCAAAAATAGCCAAAAACACGGAAAAATAAAATGCCCTTCACTTTCATTTCATTTCCGCATATTCCGAGGGTCGTAGTCGTCAGACAAAAACAAAAAGGGTCAATTTTAGAATAGGGTATTTTACTCTATACGAGAAAAAATCTTATAAATATGTTATTGAGACAGTTTAGGCATAAAGCAGTCGGAAAATGTAAGTTTCAGGTCATAAAATAACAAAACCGTTTTTTAAATTCAATTCAAAGTTTTCAGTATTTTTAATCTGTTATAAAACACCATTAAATAGTAGCGGCCATATTATTACGCCGTACGGCTGTGTAAACAAAAAATTGACAATTGTCAGTCAACCGATTGGCCTAATATAGCCAATATAGGCTTCGTACTTTTATTATTTTCGTAACTAACGTAATTTTTTCAATAATACACCTATTACAAAATATGCTTTTAACTATTTTTAAATTATATACAATTATCATATTTAATATGAGCGCATTTGATGCAAAACGAACTGACGTCATTTACGCTGAGCAATAAGCGTCCAGTAAGAGTCGTTTTCGTCAAACTACGCGCGAAATTTGAAAATTTAAAATTTAGATGCATTTTTATGGCACATATCGATTGAATAAAAATTTTGTGTTTTTTTTTGTGGTATATTAGCACTACAGAATTTCATTGGGACACTTTTCAAAGTGGGTGTAATACCCTATTCATCGAGAATTACTGCGTAAAGGAAACACTGCTGACGTAAGATATGCTGAGAAGTAAGACTCTTGCAAGGCAATGACATCGACGTACCGATGACCTAGCTAAGGTCGAAGCGGCATCATTACGCAAGAAGCAAAAAAAAACATTTATTGAAGGCTAAGGAGGAGGGTAAGGAGGTTAGGTGGCCGAGAGTGTGTTTTCCCCTGTTCTGAGGCATTTTGTGGAGAGGATGACCACCGAGTAAGAAACCCATCATCAAAATGCTTCTCAAACTCAAAATGTTGTTGAATTTTATGTACTAACACTAGATATAAGGTAAGTTACTAACACTATGGATTTCTGTTATCCTATTTTTGGACATTTCATACCGAGTTCCCTCCGTGCCTCGACGGAAACCACGTAAAGCCGTTAGTCCCGGCTGTCATTCGTAGATCTTTGGCAGTCGTTAAGGGTAGTTAGAAGCAAGAGAATCTGACAACCTGTCATACTGGGTAACACGATACCCCTTGTCAAATGGGTTGTGAAGGTCCAATAGGCAGTCGCTCCATGTCATCATCATCAGCCTGAAGACGTCCACTCTTGAACAAAGGCCTCCACACTAGTGGGGGGGGGGGGTTGCCATAATCCCCACGCTTGGCATGCGTCTTGGAGATCGCAATAAAGTTGTTAAGCACACGGAAGCCGTTGCTGCCCGACTTTCGGATTTTCCCTTAGTCGCCTTTGACGACACCCTCGGGATGAAATGGGGAGGTGCAATTCTAGCCCGGACACCCCACCACCACCACCTCCACCCCCATACCACCACCATCACCATGTAAAACACTGGTATCCAATCCGGTTAGACTGGAAGCCGACCCTTAACAAAGTTGTGAAAAAGCTAGGCAGATGATTGAAGGCGATCAAGGTCTCTACATCAAGATCTCAATAGGACAGCAGACTGTTCAAGAATCAAGCACCCTAATTAGCAGCTGAGTGCCTATCTCTTCTCTTCTCCACTAATAAGGATCATTACTCCTTTTCACTCGTCAACAATCTGTCTCCATCGCTTGCGATCCGTCACCTGGTGGAGAAGGTATCACCAGTGGTCCAGAGTTCTGGTCTAACAATTTTCTGACACTCAGGTCTCTGGGACTTTTCGCTTCTACTTTGCCTGTCACCTGTCACTATCAGTCGCTCTAGGTTAGCAACATGTATTCGAGCAAGGAAGTAAGTATTTAATTGTATGCTGTCACTGACATTGACAGACGCTGAACATTCTCTATTTTGAGTTGTTTCAGTATAGAGGCAATTGTGCGGTGCATTGTATCTTTTATAGCTGAGTGCCTAGCTGTTTTTTTTAAGGACGGCGATCGGGTCCCTGGTCCATCTGGGTCTCTGTCCCGGTGTTCTCAGATGGGCTTTCGGCTTGTTGGACCCCAGAAAAGTGTCATTGCAACCTCTTTTTAAATTTTTCATCAACTGGGTGGAAAGCAGTTCCAAAACCCGTTTATCATCTCAGGAAGGCCTATCGTCTTTTCGGCAATGTTAAAATCTGTTACATCGTCGTGAATGATGCCATGGCAGACGGTTGTCTATGTAACTTGAAATATGTATGAAAGAACACTGTCCCGTCGGCCTCACTAGGACGCCATAGCGGTGCCGCTGGTGTCCGCTACCAGCCCGGACGCGTAAGCTGCATACATTTTGTTGGTGTCGCGACCTGGATGGTGTCCTAGTGAGATAGAGTCCTTACTGAACATGACATCCTGGTTCTGATTCCCGGGGTGGGAACTACTAAGAGCTATTAGGTTTTTCCGTTAGGAGATTTGAAAGTAGTATTCCAATTCCGATTTCAATGTATTATTAGTTTAGAAATTGATTATTGATAGTTGGTCTCAGAAAGTATGTGAAACCGGTCGTCCCAGCTGTCATTCGTAAACCTTTGACAGCCGTTACGGGTGGTCTGAAGCCCGAAAGTATGACAAGCAGTTTTACCAAGGTGTATCGTGTTACCCAGAACTGCGTTGTGAGAATGAAAGCCGACCCAAATATGGGAAAAGGCTAGGCAGATGATGATTAAAGCTATCAACGAAACATTGCTGTTGACTTTAATTTTCTCCACTATTTTGTTATAAAGAAAAACAAGATATTTTTCGTTTTGCTCCCCACGCTGCCCTACATTGACACCATGGCGCGTTACCCAGTAACTGTTGCGGATGTCAGAAAGGCAGTCGTTCTATGTAAAACATTAGTATTTAGATGCATTAAGTTAGACTGGCAGTCGATCCCAACGTAGTTGGGAATAGGCTAGGCAGATGATGATTAGAGCATTGACTAACCAAACATTGTTGTCGAGTAATTTTCTCCGCTATTTTGTCTTCAAATAAAACATAAGATAGGTAGCTGGCAGTGGCACCCCAGCATTGTTGATAAAAGGTTTGGCAGACGATGATGACGTTTAAAAGAACACTGAACTCCAACAAAAACTTAATTATGTATTCATAATTCTTAAAAATATCTCAACAAAGTCTTTGTTTTCATTACTTTTAATGACGTGTAGCTCAGATTATGAAACAAAAGGCAGATAGATCGCGCGGAACACAGAGTGAAGCCTAAAAAGCAAATACAAATCCAAAAGTGAATACCTATATTCTCGTGATTGTATTCGCTTTTTAATTTGAATTTGTATTTTTATTTGTTTTTTTTTACTATGTGGCGTTTCGTGTTATACTGGCTCGTGTCAGTACAGCACGAAGCGTGTGGAAGGTATTCGTTTTTTAATTTGTATTTGCTTTTTTGGCTTCACTCTCAGTGTTCCGCGCGATCTATCTGCCTTTTGTTTCATAATCTGAGACGTGTAGGGTAACATTCATGACGTACGTAGATTTATCGGTAAATTGGAGTGGGTAAAACTAGATCAGTTGAAATTTATATCACTAGTTTCTACAGACTTCAGAATTAAACCAAACTCATTATCCCACAGGAACAAACACAGGATAAAAATTGTGTTAAGGCGACGATATACGACTTTTACAGATTTTAAACTGACAATCACGTCAAAATGTGCAGTGTAAATGATTTGAAAAAAATATATGTTAAACTAGAACATTCTCTTAATCATATAGAAAGTGAATATTTTTGATGAAGTTCATATTAAATAGTTTAATTAACTCGTGAAGTTGTGTCTGACGCGGACAAAACATTGACAATCACACAAAATCTACCAGGTATAATTATCCGAAACTTACACTATCTTACAGACAATTTTATTATCTATCTTTTAGTATACGCCTTTTTTTTAATTTTGAAAGAATACTACTTTTATTTAATTTTTTCGACTAAATTTTGAAAGTTTTGGACGCAGATTGCGTCCGTTCTGCATCAGTTTTGCGTCCAAAACTCTCAAAGTTTAGTCGAAAAAATTAAATAAAAGTAGTATTCTTTCAAAATTAAAAAAAGGCGTATACTAAAAGATAGATAATAAAATTGTCTGTAAGATGGTGTAAGTTTCGTTTAATTATACCTGGTAGATTTTGTGTGATTGTCAATGTTTTGTCCGCGTCATACACAACTTCACGTATTAATTAAACTATATAATATGAATATAATTAAAAATATTCACTTACTAAGTGATTAAGAGAATGTTCTAGTTTAACATATATTTTTTTCAAATTATTTACACTGGACATTTTGACGTGATTGTCAGTTTAAAATCTGTAAAAGTCGGTTAATAGCCCCTTAAACTAGATCATTCATGTCATGAGTGAGAAATTTGACCTAATTCCGGTCAGCCGTTTAGGTTTATACACCTTAGAAATTACGATTAAATTAGTAATATTTATCCATTTATCCTCACAAACTATGAAGTTTGTTAATTATAGTAGAAGGATATATTAAGATAATGGTGAAGGTACATGGCAAATGGAACACATGTGACAACTACGCAGTCACACTGGGCCCACATACGTGGTGGGTTTACGGCCCCTAGAGTGTGTAGGCAGTGTGGTCATAGTCCTTTATTTTCATGGTCATTTATTTTTTACAAATATTATTTTCATGTTACTAGATCCTTGTATTTGCAAGACCAAGGTCAGCATAGAATTTTGTTGAGTTCGAATTTTGGCAAATTGTGTTAATAATAATAATAATAATTTATTTGCCAGAATGTAGGTGTACAAAGTATGATCTGAAAATAGATAAATGTAAAAAAAAAAAAAACTTTTATCGTTTCGGTTAAATTATAAATACCGATATCAGCAGTAGTTTTCTATTAAATTTTCGCTCTGTGATATTAGACGAAGTGACCAATCAACCGGCCAGCTAATGACAGCTAGGCAAACTTCAAACTCACTTCACAGAAAAAGAATATTTAAAGAATAGCACAAACTACAAGGAAATAACCTTAAAATAACATTGTATTTACTGGCAAATACATACATACATTTAAATTTAAGGACATATGCAGCAATTTTGAATCAGTGTAAACTTCTTGGAAGAATAAAAAACTTGGAGAATAAAGAAAACTACTCAGTACTAGGGAATCCCGTTTTATTTATATAAAAAATACCAGGATTAGGATTAAGGAAAAATAGATAAAAAAAACGTCGCGACTGAATAAAAAAAATATGGTAAATCGTTTTCCCTATTTACAATAATTACGATGCATGAATTACTGGGCCTCAGAAGTAAATGTATTCATATTACACACAGTTAGTGTTAAAGAGCAAGAACAATATGTGCTATTCTATGCAAATTAGTTGACACTGCCGTCAGTTCGTAAGATTTATTCACGTTATAATTTACTACGCGGTCGTCTGCCTTTGAATTACTTTGTTTAAACTTTGGTTAATATGATTTAAATTTAAGATCTCGAAAAAAATATTGATATAAAATATCCGTTCTATCAATGGCAGCAGTTCGATACATTTAATATTAAAATGACAAAAAGAAAAACAAAAAAACAGGTAAAAAATAACTCACTTAAATCTTCAGCCTTCTCCAAAAACTTAATAATAACGAAAACTATAACAAATCCGATAAAAAAGATTACAGTGAACAGGTAAAAAATAACTCACTTAAATCTTCAGCCTTCTCCAAAAACTTAATAATAACGAAAACTATAACAAATCCGATAAAAAAGATTACAGTGAACATAAAAGATAATAAACGAAAAAAATCACATCACTACACTGTCACTTAACATTGCCGACTGATCAAATTTCCCGCCAATTGCCAAATTTTGACATTTGTGTCAACCGCTCTCGCCCAACGCCAAACTCACACTTCGAACATTCACTATTAATTATTTTAACGTATTATAATTACATAATCTTATCAACAAACACTTAACTTTGTTTATGAAACGTTTAATTGGCTGCTTTATTTTATTTGTTCACGCGTAAAATGTGCGAGAGTGTTCCTGTCATAACCACGCGTGGCACTGAAATAAAGCGGTGTTTAACCTTGCAGTATTATTGTGCGTCTTGTGTACGCGTGTATGGGAAGCGATGAAAAGCGCTTTTTTGTTGCGTTGTACATTTTATCGTATGATCCCTGAACTTAGATAGGTATCTTTGTTCTACTTTTAGAATTAGGGCCGCGGCACTGTCGCCATTGTATCGATATGTTTAATCGATATTTTTATGTTAAACGTCAGAAGTTTTTTGAGTAGGTACCTACTGAATTAGTTATTTTTCTTTTTATCATATCTACTTAGGTATTCATTAGAAACTGTCTTCTGCCCGCGATTTCGTCCGCGTAAAAGTCAAATAACAGCTTAAAACATATTCTATGACACTCGGTAATAATGTGTGTAGCTTTTTCATAGCGAAAGAATTTTTGTATTCTGATGAGCAATTTCGGAGATAACCTCCTACATTAAAACTTAAGTGCAAAGTTTACAATATTAGTATATGGATATTAGGTATGAATTAGTACGGAAGTATGGATATGTGTCTACAAATTTGTACGGAGGAAAACGTCCACTGTTGAACAAAGACCTCCAAAGGGCTTGCCATAATCACCACGCTTGGCAGGTGGCAGGCGTCTTGGGGATCGCAGAAAAGCTGTTAATAACACGGAAGCATCTGCGGCCCGAACTCAGGATTTTCCCTTAGTCACCTTTTACGACATCTCGGGATAAAATGGGTGGGAGCCATTCCAGCCAGGACACCCCACGGGCTGTGAGATAGATAAAATTATAGCTAAGAATATTAGAAAGTATAGATGACATGTGTGTAATGTTTGTTACAAGAACAGAGTTTACGTCATAGTAAAAACTAATTAAGGCGCTACCCCGACCAAAAGTGCGTTTCTCTTCGTTATTCAGGGGCTATTAATTCATTAATTAAGAGAAACAAACTACATCTAAAAGCATATTATTAATGTTCAATATCCTAACATCACATTCCATGTTCTTATTTTTTCTTAATGTACCCTATATACACCTAAATCTCCCTTTATAAAAAATGCTAAAATAATTGAAAACATGTATCTTTTGCTAAAGTTGACGTGTTATTAATTTGAGGATTACACGTTTTATTTTATTTTTTTAAATCGATCGAAAAATCGATCGTCTCTCTTCTTATCTAACAAAAAAAAACAAAAATTTTGCGAATTTCGATTCTGCGGCAAAGAGGAAATGTATGGTCAAGGTTATTTGATCAGGGAAGCGCCTTAAATAAGGTTGCATATGACCTGATGTGGCTAAGCCAACCAGTCTTAGTACCTAATGAGGAAGAGCTGTACACCTTGGGAACTCCTATGTAGTAACTAGTATTTCTACTAATGATATCTAACTCTTATTAAATCGTCGGTTCTGTGCTTGTAGACAAAATCACTTTCTGTTAGCATTAACGTAAACGGAAAATCAAATTGTATGCAGTTGACATTTGCTTACCAGATGTCACGTGATGCAAACAGGTCAACTGCATACATTAATTGAAATAATTGAACTAAATATATACGTATCTCAAAAATAAAAAAAAATATGTTATATACAATTCAAGAAAAAGGGAGGGGGAAGCTCGAACGGCATCAAAAAACTCGTCTAATTGCTGTCAACGGGACACGTGCCCAACAGGCTGGCAGCATTGCCACGTGGGCGTTGTATGGCAATGCTAATTCTTTGACCCAAGAATAGACCAGCCTTTGGGTCACATGAAGAGTCGATAAGCCGCTTGGCAATGTCCCGAAAAACAAGACCCCATCTTGTTTTTCTCCACTCGGACTCCATGGCCCTAGAGTCTCTATCCCAAACGGCTTTAATATATATTTTCCAAGAAGGCTATTAAGGCCCCGTTTCAGGTTTTCGGCACCTGCAACAGCCGCCCCAGCACAACACGTTGTGCTAGGAAGATGAGATGGTGCAAGGGTTTCGACACAAGTTGCGTCCCACACCAAAAGCCTACCCAACTTCCATTGCATTATGGTCATCCCATCTGTGGGTTAATTCACGTAACTAAAGAAGTGGTGTTGCAGTGCAGTTGCAGATAAGTTTCGATCAAAACAACGCTTTTTGAATACAAAAAGCGTTGAGAATACACTACCGCTGTCAGACACGCTCGCGTCAAGTTCGCGTCACGCGAACGCAATAACTGCATTCTAATGTTGCGCGTCTTTGGTGAGTGCTTCGGAACGCAACATGATTGCTAATCTACTATTCGTTTGAAGTCTCAAAATGACAGTTCAAAAGCACTAAAATCTGTACTGGGGTATTATTTTAATATTATTATAACGTCTCATTGAAATGTAATCGATAGATATTTTCTCTCTCATGTGGCTACACTATAAATAAGTTTGGTAGAGTTTGGTTGTCGTACAATTAGCGCGTAGTTCACGCGCAGCTTACGCGCAGTTCAAAGATTACAAGAATACCGTTTGTCACTTAACTGCAACTGCACTACAACTTCATCGTCGCGTCATAGAATTACGTGTATTAGCCCTCTGGTCTGTCTCTTCCCATAGTCGCGTGTTCTAAAATAGCATACAATTTGATTTTTTCGTTGGAGTTAAAGCTAACAGAAAAGGGATTTTGTCCATAATGCCTGAAGTAGAGCGAGAAGAGCGGTCGCTCCAGGCGCCAGATGGCAAGTGCTCAATGTATTTACAGCAGTTCAACAAAGTTCCTATTCCTTTTTAACCGACTTCAAAAAAGGAGGAAACTCTAAATTCTTATTTTTTTAAAGACGTCGACACACACTAGGAATTTCTTCTGCCAGATATCCAGACCCCAAACTACTATCAGTAGGCCATACAAATATTTGTTCCATGCGTGAATCGAACCCGCGACACGCAGCGCAGCAGCCAATCGCTCAACCACTGCGCCAACCGTGTCGTCAATTCGACTGTATGTTTTTTGTGACATTCCGAATACTAGCCTGAATAAGCAGTTGGCCATCGTCCGCATAACCGGTTGATGAACAGCCGCTTGGAAGCGGAATAGCGAGGAAATCATCAAAGTTAAAGTCAAATCATTTATTTCAATTAGACGACAATTTCGACGACACGGTTGGTGCAGTGGCTGAGTGATCGACTGCTGCGCAGCGTGTTGCGGGTTCGATTCCCGCCCAGGGTAAACATTTGTGTGATGAGCACTTGTGTTTGCCTTGTGTCTGGATGTTGTTTATCTATATATGTATGTATTTACAAAAAAAATGTATTTGTGTATGTATATCAGCTGTCTGACACCCATAGTACAGGGTCTCCCTAGTTTGGGGTCAGATGGCCGTGTGTGAAAATGTCCCCACATATTATTATTATTATTAAAAGGCACTTTTGAACGTCCTAAAAGAGAAATTGAATGTAGTCGCCCCTTCCAAAAGGTCAATTCCATAAAAAAGGACCGATTACCTACTGAACCCTGAGGACACCGCATGATCAGTGCCTTCGACAAGGAATGATACCCGAGTTTAATTTTTGCGGAACCATTTCGAAAGTACCTACTAGTAAAGATGAGTATAAGGGTCTCCCCACATTTCTCGACGCGGAATTGGCTAACTCCGGTCAAAAAAGCCTTTATGTCTACGTAATAAGGGTGTTACTAATACCATTTGCATCGGCTCCTCTCGGACGACACGTCGCGACGCCGGCCGACGGCGAAACGAGCCGTTTGTCGATTAGCTGATCGCATCCGTACGATAAGTCGAGTAGTGTGGTGATACGCACTCGGCTTAAGCCGATTCTGCGTCATTAAATGTAGGGAGACCCTAAATGTTTAAATAAAAAAAGTTTTTTCAAAAAAAAGAAAACCGCCTTCAAAAACTAAAAAGTGATAAATAACTTTAGCACAGAACACACATTACTTTACTTTCGGAAGTCGGTGGCGGTGGCTTTGTGTTTGTTGTTTTGTATTGCCACCGACTTCCGAAAGTAAAGTAACCAATAACCAACCAGTAACCAATTTTGATAAAATTTATATGGGACCTTATCGGAATAAACCCATTTCGAACAAAAGAATTTTGCAAATCCGTCCATATTTGACAGAGTTATGCCCGAACATACATAAAAAAAAAAAAATATTTATAAACATTCGAATTGATAACCTCCTCCTTTTTGAAGTCGGTTAAAAACTACGGGTTTTCATTCGACGCAATGAATATCGATGTTTGGTAATAATTATTTCATTCTGCCTGACAGCCATCCAGGCTAAGAATCACGTCATCTGTTTTTCGTTTTAGGGTTTCTTACCCAAAAAGTCTAAACGGAGCTCGAATGCTTTAACATATCCGTCCGTCCGTCTGTCTGTCCTTCTATGACACACTCACATACCTACTGTATCTGTTGCACTGTAATAGGTAAATTCATTAAACATTTTCAACATAATGCTGTCATATGGGCTCCACATGAGGCTAAGTACTCAGTGATGTTGGAGCGAGTCCAGAAAAAATTCACGCGCCACCTGCACAGAAAATTTTATGAGGTATATCCATTTTACCCTTTGATGTACCCCACTACATTCGTACTGGGTATGGTGGGGTACAATCAACTCGGAGTGCGACGGGAGTTTGCACTAGTGTCGTACGTGGTAAAACTGCTCCGAGGCACAACCCGTGGGTGCTACAGCGGTTGTGCTTGTACGTGCCCGACCGCTATGTGTGTAGGCGAAGACCCCCGCAACTACTGGTCGTACCTTCAGCCAGGACCAATTCGCTGACAAAAACCCCTCTGACTCGAGCAATCCGCACCATCAACTTTATTCATGTTGAAATGAATATGAACACCTAAAACATCAACTTAAGGGGCTATTAAACGACTTTTACAGATTTTAAACTGACAATCACGTCAAAATGTGCAGTGTAAATGATTTAAAAAAAATATATGTTAAACTAGAACATTCTCTTAATCATATAGAAAGTGAATATTTTTGATTAAGTTCATTTTAAATAGTTTAATTAACTCGTGAAGTTGTGTCTGACGCGGACAAAACATTGACAATCACACAAAATCTACCAGCGTCCAAAACTCTCTAAATTTAGTCGAAAAAATTAAATAAAAGTAGTATTCTTTCAAAATTCAAAAAAGGCGTATAGTAAAAGATAGATAGTAAAATTGTCTGTAAGATAGTGTAAGTTTCGTTTAATTATACCTGGTAGATTTTGTGTGATTGTCAATGTTTTGTCCGCGTCAGACACAACTTCACGAGTTAATTAAACTATTTAATATGAACTTAATCAAAAATATTCACTTTCTATATGATTAAGAGAATGTTCTAGTTTAATATATTTTTTTCAAATCATTTACACTGCACATTTTGACGTGATTGTCAGTTTAAAATCTGTAAAAGTCGTTTAATAGCCCCTTAAGTATATGTTTTAGGATTAATATGAAAGAGATGGCGAGATGACCTAGACGCATACCACGAGGGCTGGTTCGAGGTGGCGCTGGATAAAAGCTCCTGGAAGAACTTAGGGGAGGCCTTTGCCCAGCAGTGGGACAGCACTGGCTAAATTAAAAAAAAACCGTACCCAGCCTGACGAATACATAAAGAAAAAAAAAAACATCAATGTGACAATATAAATACTTAATCTAAATTGCAAATTCCCAACAATTGATAAAGAAACTCATATGAAATACTTAGGAGTTGAGTGAGAAAGCTATGGTAATTATTTAATTCATTACGACATGTCGTTCCAAAAACTTTGTCAACTCGCCACAATTCACGAAGAAATCTTCTGAATGAAATATAATTATATATTAGGTACTCTAGTACAGTCAGTTTTGACGTACTTACTGCTGGTACTGCATCCCTGTTTGGGGAAGGGCTAGGAAGTCCAAATTAATTGCCATTAAGCGTGCACAACGCGCTTTAATAAAAATAATGTATTTTAAGAAATTGAGATTCCACACAGACGAACTATATCAGACCTGCGTGACCTACCTAAAATCTGAGAAAATTATATATTATACAGACCATCTTGAAAACGCACAAAAGTTTACCGTTCGGCTCCTCCAAATTAACAAAAAGACGAAAGAAAGAAAGAAAAGAAAAAAAAGAAACACATTCACCTTTTAGATAAAATGGACCAAATTATCCGTCGTACTTTAACCTCCAATTTAAATTTAGCAATGGACGACCGTGTTTGGGCCCAAGCTACTCTACCTGTTCGAATGGGGGGCCTCGGCGTTCGCAAAATTTCAAGTATCAGTTTGCCTGCCTTTATATCCTCGGTTCACGGCACTGAGAAATTAACCAGGAATATTCTAGCTCCTACACTGGTTGATTTTGATGTGCCGTGCTTCGCCGAGGCCATAGACGCCTGGAAACTTGCTTGCCCGAATACTGATTCACCCGACAACCCGTGTGCTCAGAGACGGTGGGATGAGCCGCTCTGCAGGTTAGTACAGAATAATTTACTTTACCACTGCTGTAACTACTGCTGAGCGAGCGCGTCTACTGGCTGTGGGTAAATGGGAGTCGGGTCTTTGGCTTCTTGCACTTCCGTCGTCAAGCCTCGGTACTATGTTTGATGATACTTCTTTTCGCCTCGCTGCTTCCCTTCGCTTAGGAGCTTCGTGCTTTTCTCCTCATCGCTGTCGCTGTGGGGAAGCTGTCAACAGCCTCGGACATCATGGCCTGTCGTGCAGCCGGAGTGCGGGTCGCATAGCGCGGCACGCGAATATTAATGACATTATTCGTCGTGCTCTTGTCGCCGTCGGCGTTCCGGCTGTCTTAGAACCCAACGGCTTGGCACGCGACGATGGCAAGAGACCGGACGGAATGTCTCTATTCCCCTGGAAGTTGGGTAGGCCTTTAGTGTGGGACGCTACGTGCGTCGATACTCTTGCGCCATCCCATCTTCCTAGGTCAGCGTACTGTGCTAGTGCTGCGGCAGCGGCTGCAGAAGACCTCAAACGGCGAAAGTATAGTAACCTTGGTGTGAACATTATTTTCGAGCCGTTTGGGGTTGAAACCCTCGGGTCGTGGGGTCCGAGTGCTCATCTTCTTTTTAAGGAAATGTCCAAAAGGTTGGTTGACACTTCCCGTGATCCAAGAGCTGGTTTTTACCTTGGTCAGAGATTAAGCATTGCCATCCAACGTGGCAATGCCGCCAGTCTCTTGGGTACATTTCCAGATGACGGCGATGTGGACGAATTCTATGATGCCTTATTGTGTTAGTTTTTTTTTTGTTTAATATTATAGGTTTTCTTTTTTATTATTCTTGTAAATATTATTGATATGTTTGAGTTTCATCGAAAGAACAATATTGCACAAATTTCCCAGAAACGAACTCGCTTTGCTAGAATACAATTACAAAAACATTCCGCCCTTAGGAGATGTTTGGCCCCTAGGATTGGGCTGGCAGCTTACAAAATGTATTAAAATAACCCCGTAAATAACGAAGATATAAATCAAGTCTCAGAATGTAAGTAAGGTTGAGTTTTTTGCTGTCGATATTAAAAGTGTCTGGCAATAAATACTAGCGACAGAAGGTGTCTGCCTGTATTCATTTCAAATTGTTTACAATATTCCCTACCACATACAAAAAATCAAACATCAGACTCTGTCTCTGACTCAGACTCTGACTCATCTGACTGTAAGTAAAGTGAGTACAATTTATACGTAGGCACTCCTGTAGCACCTAGTACCTGAGAATTGGCCGTCGGCCTAAGCTAGCAGGTATCTAGGGGGGGTATACGTTCACTGTACACACTAATACTACACTATATTGTACATTATTTTGTCCATCATATAAAAGATCTGGGGGCCCTATACTCCAACTTTTTATTTATTTACCTTTAGTCATGTTTTATTGTTTTATATAACCCTTTTTTATGTTTGTGTTTACCTGTACGAGGTTATAAATAAACAAATTTTCTTTCTTTCTTTCATTTACAACAGCATTAGACAGAAGTTGAAAAAGGATTTTTAATGCACACTTTGTAACAAAAATAGGTACAGTAAACATGTTGGCAGTTACGATACACGTCGAATTTATTATAGGTACTTAATCTATTTTTACAGCAGCTGTCGTACTTATTTGTAACCATTATAATAATAAAATGTATCCTATGAAATAATGTGGCTTTCATTTAGTTGTATTATTTTGATACCAACTTAAAATTAGTGTCCATGATAAAAACCTAAAAGAGGCAGGGATTAACAATACCTTTAAAATACTTTTATTTTGTTTTTATTATTATTCGTCCATATTTTTAAGATCTAAGATCTTAGATCTATTTATCAAAGTTATGTTAAAACAAATGAAACTAAAATTGTTTTAACTTATCTTTGAAATAAAATGTTTTGCATTCCTGCTTCTACGAGCCTCTTTTATTGCTATTTTATGAGTAACTTCTTGTCACCCTGATCTAATGCCTGACCTTTCGAACTACTATCGCCATCTAGTAAAGTAATGAAGAACCATATACCTTTTGTTTGAATATAGATGGCGTTACGTGTATTTTAATGGATTCTCTTATTAGTTATTGTTCAGACACAAATTATTGTTGTTGAATAAATAAATAAATAAAAAAGAAATAAATTGACAACTGCTTGAGAGCATAATTATTGCTACTAATTAGTTTTGTGCCCGCTCGATCTTTTTTGATCGCTCCGTACTAGTTCATTTCGGCCATTAACTAGTTCATTCTATTAGTTTTAGCTTAACTCTATTTACGGCTGAAACCAATTACCTACCTTCACTGAAATGTAGATCACTACCGCTGGAAGACCATATGTTTCTATCTATGTTTGATCGGTATCTCACATTCATCAATAACGGTTATCTATGTGACGGAAACAATAGATAGGGGTGGCCCTCCCGTGCGTTTCGTTGCAACCAACATCATCATAAACAACGTGATTTTTATGAAAAACTTTTGTATGTTTAAGTATTAAATTACTGGATTTAGTTATAGTTTACACAAAATATAAAACTCTGCGAGTAACTCGAACATTATACAAGATTTGACTACATTTTGCTAAACAAAGCGGTAAGGCTAGAGAGTAGGAATTAAACGTACCTAATTGACAATTTAAAACTCAAAAAATATTTCTTTTTTGCAATTATTTCGTTGAGTAAATAACTCAACACAGTGAGTTAATCCGTTGTTCTAAATCTATAACTTGCTATTGATTTATTTCAATGGAATCTATAAGTAAATTCATTACAAGTTAATTTGCTCATATGATCGATACGGTTTTTATTGTTTGTTATTGGTTCTATGTTATAGGAGTTCAAAATCAGTACTTTAACTTGAGTTGGACAGGTTTCATGAGATTATAAATAAAGTATGAGAGAGGTTCCTCAGGGATAGAAGTGAAACCTTGAGTTCCACAGGAGAGGTACGAAAACCCTAAAACTATGATTCGCGTAACAAGAGTCAAGGCACGGGCACGGGGCGGCGCGGCGGCGCGACGGGACGGGACAGCAGCGCAGACGCCTGCGCGGTAAGCGTGTGAGTAGCGGACTGTCGCGCCACCGTGCCAAACGAATAACGGCCATACGAGCGAAAGAGACGGAGTGAGTTGTCTCACTCTATGTAGCGTGGCGGCAAACAGCCGCGAGTCGCCCTCATTGGCCGGCACGGATTGTGGGTTGCTATATATTCCCCCTCCAGTTCTGGAGAACGCCCTCGCTCCTGGACTGGTAAATTAACAGCAGCCTTAGCTGGACGTCCGCGATTTCGTTTTGGAATAACGGGTTTTGGTAAGGAGTCGACGTCACTACCTCGGTAACGTGTAAGGTCCTCGGAGTGATATTTTCCTATAACTACATTGGGTTGTTCTGTGCTCGCGATGGTGTATGTTGTCGGACTTACCTTTTTAGTTATCTGGTAAGGGCCATCTCGGCGAGGGTAGAACTTAGAAGTGAGGTCTTTTGATCCTTTGCTCAATAAATGAGATTTCAGCATGACAAAATCGCCAACCTCGAAGGTGTCAGCTGGTCGGCGCGAAGCATCGGCATACTGCTTTGTCTTGTCCTGCTGGATTTCGACGCGTTCCCGAACAGCTGATAGTGACTGTAGGAAGTTTTGGAGGTAAGGAGTCACTTGTGGGACAAAATTATCTTTATCCCTAACTGTACGTAGGTCGTGAACAACCTCTGTGGGTGACCGCATCTCTCTGCCAAAGGTCAAATAAGCTGGTGATTTGCCTGTTGTGCGACACTTTGCGCTATTTAAAGCAAACCGAATCACCGGCAACTTCTTTGGCCATGATGTATGGTCATCTGCCACGAGATTAGCGACCATAGCTTTAAGGTCGCGGTTTTTCCGCTCCGCAGGATTAGCTTGTGGATGGTATAGAGGGACAAAATTTTGTTTGATGTCCAAGACTGACATACATTGTCGCATCACTGCAGAAACGAATTGGACACCGTTGTCCGAAATAATCCTGCGAGGCAGACCAAACCGCATAAAGTATTCCTCGATCAGGACATGAGCACAGGCTTCTGCTGTGGCTTCTTTCAGGGCAAACAGCTCTATCCATCGGGTAGCAGTGTCTTCAATAAGAAAGACCCACCGCTCCCCCTGGTCTCCTTCCGGTAGCGGGCCGAATAGGTCCATGGCCAACACTTCACCCCGCTGGTTCATGACCGGTGTCTGGAGTAGACCTGGTGGTTTAGCGTTGTTGGCCTTATATCGCTGGCAGTGGATGCAGGCTGATACATAATCAGTGATTATTCTCCGCATCCCTGTGAAATAAAACAGCTGTGCAACCTTCTGGTAGGTTCTTTGGTTCCCTGGGTGGCCAGCTGTTGGAGAATCGTGTAGCTCTTTCAGAATAGCTGCCACTTGAGAGGCTGGTATTACTAATTGAGGGGATTCACTCTCGGAATCCGGGTTGTAACGGTACAGAACTCCTTGATCCATGAGATAACCCCTTTCTAACCATCTTTGAGAGGCAACATCATCAGGTCCTTCTAGCTCTTTAACAATCTTTTCCACTTCAGGGTCCGATGATTGTTCTAGACGTAGCTGACTCGGTGTCTTCGTGGGAAGATCACATATGACGGAACAAATACCGCAATTATCGCTTGTGTCGCTAGAACAAATCGGTCTACTCAGCGTGTCTGCCACGACATTTGCTTTCCCTGGTGTATACTGGAATTGGATATCAAAAGATTGGAGCTTTAGAGCCCAACGGACTAATCTGCCTGCTGGTGATTTAAGTGATAGCAACCAGCGTAGGGGCTGATGATCACTACCAATCACAACTGGTTGACCGTCTAGGTAAGGCCGAAAACGCTCCACCGCCCACACTACAGCTAAGGCTTCACGCTCCGTGGTGGAGTAGTTGCGCTCAGCTGCGTTGAGGAGTCGGCTGGCATACTCAATGGGCCTTTCCTGATTGCCGTCGCCCTGTAATAAAACTGCGCCCAAGGCGTAGTTACTTGCGTCGGTGCGCAGAATGAAAGGGTGACTGAAATCGGCTTGCACCAGTATTGGAGCTGTGGTCAATAAACTCTTCAGCTCATTAAATGCATGGGACTGTTCTGAGCCCCAAGACCATGCTTGACTCTTCCTAGTCAAACGTGTTAATGGCTCAGCAATTTTTGAAAAGTTCGGTATGAACTTTCTGAACCATGAACACGTCTGCAGGAAGGTTCTCAGATGTTTTAGGTTCCCTGGTACCTTCATCTCCAATACTGCGCTCACCTTTTCCGGGTCAGTGGTAACACCATTTTGTGTAATAACGTGGCCGAGATATTTAACGCTTTCCCGAGCAAACGCGCACTTCTCCCTATTCACATGGAGGTTGAACTCGGCCAGACGTTTAAAAACTGCCTCGAGGTCTTGCAGATGCTTTTGGTATCCTTGGGATATCACTAAAATGTCATCTAAGTAGGCTAATAAAGTTACATCCTGTAAAGCAGAGCAGGATCTGAGACGGTCTATGAGACGCTGAAAAGTAGCGGGTGCGTTCCTGAGACCAAACGGCATTCTCTTAAAACGGTAGGTACCTAGAGGACAAACAAAAGCCGTCTTGTCCCTATCAGCTTCCCTTACTCTAACCTGCCAATATGAAGATCGGAGGTCTAGTGTACTCATGTAGCAGTCCCGTTTTGTACTCTGTAGTAACTCGTCGATGCGTGGCATCGGATATGTGTCAGCTTTGGTGACTGCATTCAAACGCCTGTAGTCGACGCAGAAGCGGATACCACCGTTGGACTTCGGCACCATCAGCGCCGGTGAACACCAAGCTGATTCACATTCTTCTATTATGTCATCTTGTAACATCTTACCTATTTCAGCTTTCATCAGCTCTTTCTTTGAAGGATTTAGGCGGTAAGGAGGAACAGCAATAGGTGGATGCTCACCTGTATCAATGCGGTGTTCAGCATATGGTGTTGGACCTCCCCCTGCTCTAAAGACGCGTGCGTACCTGGTGAGTACGTCAGCGAGCGCTTGTCGCTCAGCTGATTTCAGGTGAGTACCTTCATCATCCCTAAGTACATCTGTAGAGGAGCAGGACACGTCACGCGAGGTAGGTTCGAAGCACAAGTTATATTTTACCGTATCATAATTACTAAAATACCAAACTTGTTTAAAAAAATCAATAGCTATTCCAGCGGTAGTTATAAAATCGATACCTAATAACGTCTCGTTATTAGTTGAATCGGGAAATATTAAGAAAGGAATCGTGATAACTGTTGTTTCTAAGCACACCTCTAAGGTGGTAGTAATTACATCCATCGTACGGATTACCCCGTCGGCAAGCTTAACTTCGCGTGTCGAGGAGCTGAGGGGATGACCTTGACGTAAAAGGAGAGCATATAGAGTATGCCCCGCAATGCAATGCTTAGCGGCCGTATCTACTAAGGCGGTACCGGAAAAACCTAATATTTTTATATTAAAAATAGGTCGTAGGTAGGTAGGTTCGCTATGACTCATATGATCGTTACCCTTTAAAGTATTATACAAAACATTGTTATCACAACAGTTAATGTCGTTATCAATAGACTTACTATACGAAACATTGTTATCACGACAAGTAATAATATCGTTTTCAGAGGAATTGTTATACAAAATATCGTTATCACAACAGTTAATAATATCGTTATCAAAATTATTATTATACGAAACATCATTATTAAAGCAAGTAGCATTATTATTATCAATATAATTATTATACGGAACCTCGTTATCATAACAGGTAATAATATTTTGATCAATAGAATTTGTATACGAAACATCGTTATCACAACAAGTAATAATATTATTAGCAAAAGAATTATTATATGTTTTAACGTTATCACAACAAGCAATAATATTATTATCCAAAGAATTATTATTCGATAAATCGTCATCACAACAGGTATTTGAATCGTTTTCAATGGAATTATTATTACCTAACGCGATGTTTCTATTTGAACGACACTGTTTTGATTCATTTAATAACGATGGGAAGTTTTGTTTACATACGTCGCGAGATTGAACACAATAAAATGATTGACTTTGGTCACTTTGTTTTTTATCACCGTTATCACTTATCACTCCCGCAAAGTTATTATTGGACTTGGACTCACCTTGAGCCTGCAACTTACGACACTGGTCCCTTGTGTGGCCATACCGCTTGCAGTAGGCGCAGGAAGGTCGTTGCTTCGTTGTAGTGGAAGGATCACGCTTCGGCGGGATCGCGGGCGCGACGGGCGCGGGCAGGCGCTGCGCCGGCGGCGCGGCGGCGCCGTGGCCCTGCGCGCGTGCGGGAGCGCTATCGCGAACGAGGGCACTATCGCGAGCGGCGGATTGTGTAGATGGCGTGGACGTGGATGGCGATGGGCGCGTTTGTGTACGACGCTCACTCACGATCGGCGCCATATTATTTACTTCGTCGAAAGAATCTTCTATGAGTCGTGCAAGGCGTAATAATTCACAGAAGCTATGACACTCTTCTCTTCGCAGCCTTTTCCTGATTCTGCTGTGGAGGAGTCCGTAGGTCATATCTAATTGGGCAGACTCCGTTAAATCACCTTTAGGTAAACGCGCCAAAAGGGCGCGAACGCGCGCCACGAACATGTCGGTGTTTTCTTTGTCCTGTGGCGTCGCAAATATCTGTAGGTAGATACGATGAGGCGGCCGGCGGTCACCATAGGCACTTATCAAGTTTTCTTTGGCTTCGCGCCATGACGACACAGAGTACTTTATACCTTGCCACCATGTCGCTGCTTCATCTTTGAATAGGTATGCTAAGCCGCGTAAAATATTTGAATCCGTTACTTGCGCGCAATCACTATAGGCTTCTATAGCGTCGATAAATGCTTCAACAGACTCGTTCTGTCGGCCGGAGAAGGTGGCTTTGCAGCGGGCTAGGGTATTTTGTCCTAGCAACGAGAGTGATTCCGGGGTGGATGCATTCGCCCGCGACACCGAGTTGAGCAACTCCTTAAATGCTTCTGTTTGAGAGCGTTGGAGAGAGGCGATTATAGTCTCCACGTTTTCATTGAAAAACGTAGCGTCGGCGTGCGGTGAAGAAGCAAACGCGTCGTCGCCATCTTGGCTGGCGGACGCCATCTTGGCTCGTATGGCCGTTATTCGTTTGGCACGGCGTGCCAAACGAATAACGGCCATACGAGCGAAAGAGACGGAGTGAGTTGTCTCACTCTATGTAGCGTGGCGGCAAACAGCCGCGAGTCGCCCTCATTGGCCGGCACGGATTGTGGGTTGCTATAAAAGTTTATTTTAAAAGCAAGCCATTTATTCCTAGAATTCGGCGGATCAACAAGTCTGTTACCATTAGTTACCACCCTATCAAACAAATAATTGTCAACGCGTCTTTGGGACACATGATACTTTGGCTTTTTCATACAAATAGTTAACCGTAGTAAGCCACAGACCCTCTCATCGATAGATATCGTGTGGCGGTAAGATTTCTTACTCTCTAACAAATAATTGGGACACTATTAACCACAGACAGATAGGTTTTTCTATTACCAGTAGGTATGTCAAAATTGGAGATAAAATAGGTAATTGGGTTTGGCCGTTAGTCTTCGCTCTCGGTCAACCGGTCAACAATGAGAGATAATATATTTATAATTATAATGATGTCGTCGCATAAAAAGAAAAACAGTTACATACTCTAGGTACGGCTAGTTCAAGACGACCACATTCTTAAAATATTAATCATCATCATCATTTCAGCCGAAAGACGTCCACTGCTGGACATAGGCCTCCCCCAAAGGAGGGGTTTTGCCATAATCGCCATGCTTGGCAGTCGGGTTGGCGATCGCAGTATGATTGTTACAAAGGCACATAGAACGCTGCTGCCCATTCTCTGGTGAGTCCCTTAGTCGCCTCTTACGACACACACGGGAAGATATGTAGATATCAAAGAGTATAGTAATTATAGTGGTAGATATGGGGATATTAAAATATTAGTAGTATTGATTTCATAATGTTGGTTAAACAGTTAACTTAATTCTTATTGGTTGATTGGTTAGTACAGTGAATACCGTGAGGTGGCGCTATCATTTTACGCCAAAAACGTAGACAGGCTAAAAAAAAGGTAGATTATATAGGATATCTATATAAATAAAAGGCAAAAGTGATTGACTGATATATCAACGCACAGGCCAAACCTTTAAGGCTAGAAAATTGAAATTTCGTACACGTATTCCTCATATGACGAAGGCATCCACTAAGGAAGGATTTTTCAAAATTCAAACCCCCAAGGGGGTGAAATAAGAGATAAAAGTTTGTATGAAACTTTTTATATTCCTTGAATATATTTGCATTACCTATCTACCTAGGTAGGTAGGTAGGTATAGGTAGGTTAGGGTAGGTAGGTATAGATAGGGTAGGGTAGGTAGGTATAGGTAGGTAGATAGGGACAGGTCAAAGTCAAAGTCAAAGCATTTATTTCAATTAATCCATTTACAGACACTTTTGAATTGTCAAGGTGTCGGTCAGTTAGAAAGTTAGAGCTAGTCGCTCGTTCCAAATCGTAGTAAATTCATTATTGTTAATATTCAAACACAAAAGATCATAATATATTTTTACATGAAGCCAAAATAAGGATTTAAGTTTCTTAAACGTTACAAGGTTTAAGAAACCTTGCACCGTCACAATGATAGTTTTATGACCAGGGTGTAAAACGCCTTGTACTGCAGGAATGGAAAGAATAGAAAAATCACTGCCGCAGGGAAAGTGTTAAGTCGAATATTGGGTACACACGTACGCACATGCTCGATAAACTGGCTCGATCTCGAGCAAGTACGACCGTGTGTACCATGCAAATCTCAAGACACATGCTCGAAGCCAACCAAAATGTTCGATTCGAACAAGATTCAAACGTCCATAATTCTTGCTCGATGTTCGAGGTGTATGTTTGTACGTGTAGCCGCAACGTCGAGCATGTTAGTCGTGGTAGATTCTTTATGAAGAGGGTGTGAGTGCGCAGCTAAAATGTCGGATTTTCGTTCATTTTCTCGGGATTTTGTGGATCAATTTATTAATATGTATCAGGAGGAAGAGTGCTTGTGGAAAACTACGCTACAAGAATATAGTGAGAAAGGTCACATAACACAACAACGGCCATTGCTCGAACAGTTTCAACGCACACTAAACATGTTCTTCAAACAAGCTTTTTACGTGTAGACGCAAAGTCGAGCATTTATTTATTTATTTATAGTTAATTAACACGGTAATATACCAATTACATCAATTAACATAGAAACACTCGATAAAATATCAATGTAATTAAACTGGGTCCATATTGGCTCACCTAAAGTTTTTTACCCGAAATTGTACTTCCTAAGGATTTGTAATCCGAATGATCACTCTTCATCCTTAAGTTTTTATTCATACTATTTGTAGTACTACCGGCGATGTTCATAACACTCATGTTTCCGAAAATTGTAATTAATAATATCATTAATGTAAATATATTTAAACTCCTACTTTTTTTTATCATAATGCTTCTATCCCTAAACATAATTACCATAATATTTTCACTCATACTCAGAAAGAAACATTTACAAACATAACCAAACCTACTGCGCGTGCGTGCAAGCAAGTATGCAGCTTGCAAGCAAGCATGCAGCGTGCAAGCGAGCATGCAGTGTGCAAGCAAGAATACAGCGTGCAAGCAAGCATGCGCCGTGTAAGCATGCATGCAGCGTGCAAGCAAGCATGCAGCATGTAAGCAAGCATGAATCATGCAAGCGAGCATGCAACATGCAGCAGGCATAGTTTCTGTCACGGCTCCGGCGTTGTGGGGCTCCGGCGGTCCCACGCGAGCTTATCGTCGCAGATGGTATTCACGCTCACCACCGCAGCTTCGGCTTACTGGCGGCCACCCTCAGCCGCGGCGGCGGGCGTTAAAACCGGGGGCCGCCTCGCCCCTCCACGCCTACGCAGATTTAAATTACACTCTAGGGGTAGGGCAGACAAGACTACGTGGAGACGGTTTCACAGCGATTCGTTTCTGTCATTAACTTTGGTAGCACAACATATTGACTTTTTAAGACAACATTTTTGTTATTGTCTATTTATATCCATACACTTTCGTTGAAATAAATTTCATGGAAAAATACAACAAACAAACAATATTCGTTAAAAAATAATTCTACTGTTTGATAAGCTTGTTAAACAAAAAACTGTGATTAAAAAATCATTGAATTGTGTTTCTGTGAAATATTTTTCATTGAAGTAAATAGTCTTTGAAACAATAATAGTCGAAATAAAAATACGAGAACCAAATATTCTGTGAAACATTTTCTGGGAAACGAAATTCTATGAAATTTCTGTCTGCGAAACCAGGGGACACCATTTAACTACTTGTACAATGGAACTATTATTCTTATATGTTATACGTCATGTTATGTGAAAATAAAGTTACGCAAAATTAATGTATATAATACTGATTATTATGAATAAAAAGAAAACTAAACAAACAAGATATGACTTTGAATAATAGTGTAAAAGATGGTTATGTTGAGAAAATATAGGAAAACAAATAAAACTATAAAAGATGTTTATTGCTACTGACATTATGAAGTTGAATGCTTCGGAATTATGAACATAAGAGACAGAGTAGTTAGGAATTGTGATTGTTAGGATGAAAAATGTTAGGAAGAACATTTTCGGATTTCCAATTATTTGAAAATTTTGGTGAACTTTGGTGCACCAAATTAAACTATACAAAGCAGTCAATATTGTGTCTTAAACAATTATACAATTATTCGTTACTTACGAACATGGAACAGTGGACACCCTCGCATACTGTTTCTCACAGAATATCAGACATACGCGTTTAATTTTACTCCATTCGTCCGCAAACACATCACATTCAGGGTTGGCCGTCAGGAGGGCATTGAGCATCCTTAAGGTACGACACACAGGCGATTCAGTTCTGGCGACCGTTCTGCAAGGCAGTTGCGCAAAAAGATTGTGTCGGCGACTTTGGCGGTGACCGATGTATTTGTCGGGTACAAATAATCGACAAAAAAGGTCGTGGAGCTCAGGGCAGTCAATACGACCGTTAAGCGTCTTACAGGCTACCGTGAGCTGATCAAGGCCTCTTCTTACCTCCAACGAGTTGCATGCATGTTTGTAGATAGCCAAGCTCGAATGAAACATGCTCATCTATGTAGTGGGTACTGTAGAGACTTGCCCAGCAGAAAGGCTTTATGTAATGAAACCATAACTATTTAGTCTATGGTTAGAACCTTCTGGAAATATATTTGAATTATGTAGAAGGATAGTTTTTATACGATGACATGTGATGTCAGAGTTAGTCCGAGCTAAGCTAAAAGCTGCGGGCTACCTAAAGTTTTCCTCTCGCTTATCTGATTATTATAATCTTCTACAAGTTATTCGTACCTTTCATTTAACGTAGCGTAGTCCTACAGTAGTTCGTACAAGGTACAAGTGTAACCGAAGTGTTACAAATTGGCGAGAGGCGCCGGTTAGAAGGATTTTTTTCAGATGCGCAAAGCGAGTGCTCGCCCCCAGAGCGTTTAATATTCCAGCAGCAGTAGCTGTAAGGCCTAATTAGTGAGGCCAGATTGATGATTACGCTGGTATAGCAGCGAAGAATTGTACGTATAATCGTTCTATATTATAAAGTGCAGTGCAGACGAGCGATTTTTCGGCATCGCATAAAAGGAAATACAGAGAAGTGTTTGTGTCGTTTTTCAAATGTTATTATAAACCACGATGTATCGTCATGATCGTGATTATTTCCCTGGGGAAGATATGCCCTATTATTATGGTATTCAGGGTTTGGAGTTCGATGATTTCCTCGAACAGTTCAAAGCGGTTGCACAGCGCAAGGAATGGGAGGAAGCCGGTTATCCAGTACTTCTGGGTTGTTTTATGAAGAGTACTGCAAACGCCTACTACCGACTTTTCTTCGAGTATGGCATGTCTTTCGAGGAGACTTGCGATAAGTTAAGGGAAGAATTCGCTAAAGATTGGCCCGCTAGAAGGAAGCGGCAACTCTTACAGCAGCAAGCCGTAATTCCAGTAGTGGAATCGGCGAAAGAAGTTAAGTCTGTGGATATTAATGGTTCATTTTCCCAGAGAAATGAAAAAGATGGCTGCCAAGCAGGCAGTGTTGAAAAAGATGTGGTTGCTGTGTCTAGCTGTCCAGAGAGCAGCCTAGATGAAAATGAGGCACAGGAGTCGGTCCCGTCCCCTCTAGAACACGAGGAAGAGAAGGATGAATCGGGTCAGTCCGGTCCGATTATTTTATTAAGTAGAAATCTTTCAGAGCAACCTGATGTCGAGGTGCCGAAAGAAGAAGAAGTAGTTAATGTTTTGTACCAGCAGGTACAAGATAGTGTTGTCACTGACGTTTAGGAAGAGAACTTGGTGATGGTAGAATGCAAGACGAGTGGTAAGGCATTCGTTGAGGTGGACGAAAATGTTGTCGTCGAGTCGTCGCGAGACATCGTCAGCGTCGTCGTCGCAGATAACCAAAGTTATATTGAAGCGAATAGTAAGGTCACGCGTGATGTGAAATTATATAATATGGTTCCGCAACCTGCTGTGATAAATAAATATATAACACGTATGAGTTTTAAATCCTTATTAATTTCGAAGCATAGGAAAATAAAAATAAAATATATTAATAAATATATAGGTCGAACTGAGAACCTCATTCCATCGAAGTCGGTTAAAAATAATTTATTACGACTAGCTTTGATGAAGAAAATATTCAGTAGTATGAACTCTCCTTTAGGTAAACTTTATTTTTGTCAATTTTTGAAAGATGATTTTATTTTAATTTTTATGGCTAGCTCTAAACAGTTTTGTATCATAATATCTTTTATGGATACGATTGAATTGAAACTTCTTGTTTATAATAATTCTTGACATACCTATATAGGTTACGACAAATATAATTAAATATAAACTTTTTGTTTATAATAATTCTAGGTTGTGTATTATTTGTCATTTTATTAATTATTGGATGTTATACAGCATAGTTGCCATGGTTGTTTAGGTCTGTCATGATGGACAGTTGATGCTAGGTGTATTGTTATGTATGTGATTAGAAATATTTCGACATGATAATAATGCGTGTTTTTTTGTATTTTCATATTTACTACGAGCTGAAGACTGATGGGTGAATGGTGCCCACATTTCTTGAAGTACAAAAACGTGTATCTTATTCTTTTTTTTTACTTAGTAGATTGTTTGATGTAGTTAGCGTAGGACTCCTACAGGCCTCGTTCACTGACGTAGCCAATTACGCTAACAGAGTATAATCTCTGCGTAAGCTGTCGATGACACGCATGGTTTATTAAGTGAACAAAGTTTGTTTCGAGTTTAGTCTTTTCTCATTTAATTGTAAACCTCGTATAGGAAGAAATATAGGTCACCAAGAAAGGAGGACATGGATTTGACCATATCATTTTGTTTAGCGGGATGCACTCTAACCTTTTCGAGAGGGTTTTGGTAGAGTGGGGTTTGGACATGATGGCATGAGCGTATTTGTTGTTCGTTAATTCTTTTAGTTGATTACCCCATGCGTCATGGATTAAACCATCTCTACAGAGACGTCCTCATTGTAATTTCCCTCTTTAGAGTAGGGATAGGATTAGGTAGTTGTTAGGTTAGTTAGTCAATTACTTCGTAAACTAGTATTGGTTTCCAGAACGTTCAGAACATGAATAAAAGCTACTAGTCCCTTTTATTCATGAAGGGGGCGTAGCTGATGTAGAGACTTGCCCAGCAGAAAGGCTTTATGTAATGAAGCCATAACTATTTAGTCTATGGTTAGAACCTTCTGGAAATATATTTGAATTATGTAGAAGGATAGTTTTTATACGATGACATGTGATGTCAGAGTTAGTCCAAGCTAAGCTAAAAGCTGCGGGCTACCTAAAGTTTTCCTCTCGCTTATCTGATTAATATAATCTTCTACAAGTTATTCGTACCTTTCATTAAACGTAGCGTAGTCCTACAGTAGTTCGTACAAGGTACAAGTGTAACCGAAGTGTTACAGTACACACGTACGTACATGCTCGATAAACTGGCTCGATCTCGAGTAAGTACGACCGTGTGTACCATGCAAATCTCAAGACAAATGCTCGAAGCCAACCAAAATGTTCGATTCGAACAAGATTCAACGTCCATAATTCTTGCTCGATGTTCGAGGCGTATGTTTGTACGTGTAACCGCGACGTCGAGCATTTAGTCGTGTCGTGATTGATTCTTCATGAAGAGGGTGTGAGTGCGCAGCTAAAACGTCGGAGTTTCGTTCATTTTCTCGGGTTTTTGTGTAACAATTTATAAATATGTATGAGGTGGAAGAGTGTATAATAGTAATAATAATAACAATAAAGAATACTGTAATACTAAGATTTATTTTAACAATTTTTACAGTTATTGGACATTTCGTATAAATTTTGCTACACAATATAAAATTCCATCCAGTTAATCGAATTATTAAACCATATTGCAACCTCTTCCAAAACAATTTATATTTTTTATGCAGTGAAATACAATTGACATATATGTCATTGCAAAACCGAAAATAACGTCGATTAAGATAAATATATATAGTATATAAATATGATAAAATGAAGAATAATTATAATAATAATATAATATATGAATAAAATGAAGAAAAATGAAGAATGATTGACACGATATACAAAAAACGGACAAAAAAAACGATGACGAGATGATATTGAGATCAGCACGCCGAGCACGCCCAACTTCTCCGGACCTGTCGCTCAGCTCCGCCTCGCCGCCGCCGGAACCCAGCCCCAACGTAAGTGCTGTGACACCGGCCTCGGCAGTTGCGTCGAGCTCGAGCGACGAGTACTTCTCTCCGCCGACGACGCCACCACCTGTGCGTCGGCGGGGACGACGCCGGCCGCCGGACAGCTTGGGGCCTCGAGACCCACCGGTCTCTGATAGGGTCCCCGCTCTCGGTGTAAGTGTGCAGCGCATGAGATGGACGCAGTCTATGAATGAAAGTGTCATGCGCTCATACTTTGGGACTACAGAGGGGGGAAGTAACTTGACTGCGTACCGTGGTCGGATGCTCTCTCTGTTTCAGGTGCTTGAGCCAGCTGTCAACGTGTCGGCGCAGCGATTGTCGGATCAGGTGCGGGCCATCCAGCGTAATCATATGCTGGACGACGCAGTACTTGATCGACTACGCCTTGAATCACGGAGTAGCCACGTCACGTCTGCTTTGCCACTGGTTGCGGTCGCGGTACAATCCCAAGATTTACCCAGTGCTTCACCGCGACCTGACGACGGTGGTGAAGAGGATAATGGTGAGGCTATATCCGTGAGTTCCCAGTGCAATATTCAATTGAGGAGTGCTTTGGAGGATGCGTTCCGAGAGTATCGCTCTACACCGCCTGAATTAAGACCACGATTACCCCGTTTGCCCATGCACAAGAAAAACCAGGCGCTGGTGTGTGCTTTAGATTCGCAGCTGTCAAACTGTTTTGACAACAGCGAAGACCTCGCCGATACCCACTCGATCTTGTACTGCGCGGCTGTAGCGGCATGTCGTGTAGCTCATGTCAAATTTCCCAACTGTGACAGAGCTGCACGACCAAAGCCAGCTGTACCAGCATGGCAGTGCAGGATTGAGCGTCGTATTGGTGAGGCTAGAGCACTCATCGGCAAACTAATCTGCTTCAGGGAGGGCAATACTCGCCCTAGAGTGATACGCTTTGTGAGGCGGGCATTCTCGGGGACTGATATTAGTCCTCGAGATTATTTATCCTGCATCACAGAGCGTATCGACTTCCTGAAGCAGAAGGACTCTATCGACTTCCTGTGCATGGGCAAACCGTATTCGACGGTACAAGCGGCAGGTGGAGCGGTACACTCAGAATCGCATATTCCAGAGTGATGAGAGGTGGGTGTACAGGACTTGGGAACGACCGGACCAAGGTGTGGCTGATGCGCGCCTGCCGGATGATGATGCCATGTGTTCATTTTGGCGCAGCATCTGGTCAGTGCCTGTCAGTCACACTGAGGGCGATTGGACTCGCGAGGTTGAGCGAGCGTGTGATCCAATACAAGAAATGGGGGCAATTACCATCAGCCCCCAAGATGTAGCTCGTGCAGTCCGTCCGTTATCTAACTGGAAATCTCCAGGGCCGGACGGGCTGCACAACTTTTGGATAAAATGGTTTAAAAGATCGCACACTCGCTTGCCGTCTCAGTTCCAGTCAGCCTTAGAGTCAGGATCGTTGCCCCAATTCTTAACAACTGGAATAACACACCTGCTCCATAAATCCGGTGGTACTACGGAACCCAAAAATTATAGACAGATTACTTGTCTACCAACGGTCTATAAAGTTCTTACATCCATTTTGAGAGCGAAAATTAACGAACATATTGACAAAAATTCTATCATGTCTGCCTCTCAAAATGGATGTAGGAACGGGTCTCGTGGTACTAAGGAGCTCCTCCTCATTGATATGGCCATTAACCAGCAGGTTCGTCGTTCATGAAGGGATCTGTCGACATGCTGGATAGACTATAAGAAGGCCTATGATTCTGTGCCACATACATGGCTCATGAGGGTGTTAGAGTTGTATAAAATTGATACAACTCTGCGCACCTTCTTGATGTCATGTATGGGGCAATGGAAGACGGTCCTTCGCTATCCAGGATGTCGGCAGATCCGGGAGAATAGCGAACCGATAAGGATCGAGCGAGGTATATTTCAGGGCGATAGTCTGAGTCCACTGTGGTTTTGTTTAGCCTTGAACCCTCTAAGCGCGTTGCTGGAGGGTTCAGGTCTGGGCTGTCGGCTGAGAAGAGGAGGTCAGGTTATATCTCACCTCCTTTACATGGATGATCTGAAACTCTTTGCCCCCAACAATTTGCGACTGATGGAGCTACTGAAAGTAACAGAAACGTTCAGTAGCGCCATCAGGATGGAATTTGGTGTGGACAAATGTGCAGTCATGCATGTGAAACGAGGGGAGATTGTGGAATCCGTGGGCACACAACTCTCGGATTCCATGCACCTTAGATCCCTCTCTTCAGCCGAAACCTACAAATACTTGGGTATGTCGGAAGCGTTAGGCATCAATGCTACCGACATGAAACAATCGCTGAAGGAGCGCTTCTTTGGCCGCCTGAATAAAGTGTTGAATAGTCTTTTATCAGGCGGAAACAAGGTGCGCGCCTTCAACGGATGGGTCATGCCGGTTTTGATGTACTCTTTCGGCATACTCAAGTGGACTCAGACGGAACTTGACGCCTTGGATAGGAGGGTCCGTACATTGCTGACCGCAAATCGGATGCATCACCCACGGTCATCGGTAATGAGACTGTATATCCCACGGAAGTGCGGAGGTCGAGGCTTTCTTAATGCTAAGTCCCTGCACAACCGTGAGGTATGCAGTCTCAGGGAGTACTTCTTTAAAGCCGACGTGGGGATGCATCGCGATGTGGTCTCAGTGGACAAGGGCCTCACCCCGCTCTCCTTAGCGAACGAGAACTGGCGCAAACCTGTAGTACTAGATACTAATGACCGTAAGAAGGTATGGCAGAGCAAGGAGCTTCACGGGCGCTTCTACCGGGCTCTATATGGGCCTGATGTAGACTTCTTGGCGTCCGTATCCTGGCTGCGATTCGGTGACCTGTTTGGGGAAACCGAAGGTTTTGTCTGTGCGATTATGGTCGAAGTTATGATGACGAACAACTACCGGAAGTATATTGTGAAGGACGGCACGGTTGACATTTGTCGGGCATGCCACCGACCGGGAGAATCAATCCGACACATTATCTCTGGGTGCTCTCGTCTGGCTAACGGAGACTACTTGCATAGACACAACCTTGTAGCTAGGATTATCCACCAGCAACTTGCTCTAAAATACAGGCTTGTGGAATCGGAAGTACCGTACTACAGGTATGTGCCCGACCCAGTTCTCGAAAATGGCAACATCACATTGTATTGGGATCGATCTATCATCACTGACAGGACTATTGTTGCCAATAAGCCTGACATAGTGGTGATAGATCGATTAGAGCGTCGCGCAATGATTGTTGATATAGCGGTTCCGCATGACGAGAACCTCGTGAAAACCGAGAAAGATAAACAAATTAAGTATCTTGACTTGGCTCGCGAGGTTGTCGACATGTGGGATGTGAATACAGCAGTCATTGTGCCGATAGTCGTTACGGCCCATGGACTCATTTCCAAGAGCCTCGACCAACACCTAAGGAGGCTCTCGTTGGGCAGCTGGATCAAGGGCTTGATACAGAAAGCGGTACTCCTGGACACGGCGCGTATAGTCAGGAGATTCCTCTCTCAGGAGCCCTGACCACCGGTAGCTTGGACCCTATTCCCGATACCGGTGGGCTACTATTTTTTATATTTTTAAATGTTTTTATGTTTTTTTTTACTAATATTTAAAAATATAATACAATATGTAAATAAAATAAATAAATGAGAATAACAATAATATGTGGGGACATTTTCACACACGGCCATCTAACCCCAAACTAGGGAGACCCTGTACTATGGGTGTCAGACAGCTGATATACCTACATACACAATTTTTTTTTTTAATTCATACATATATGGATGAACAACACCCAGACACAAGGCAAACACAAGTGCTCATCACACAAATGTTTACCCTGGGCGGGAATCGAACCCGCAACACGCTGCGCAGCAGTCCATCGCTCAGCCACTGCGCCAACCATGTCGTCAAAACTACGTTAAAAGAATGTGATAAGGGTTACCAAACACATCAATGAATCATCTATTGCTCAAAGAGTTTCAACGCACACTGAACATGTTCTTCAAGATTTTTACGTGTAGACGCAAGGTCCCTCTTTTTCGCATAATATTAGTTTTCCTAATATACTTTGGCATACGTTTTGGCATAATTTGTTTTGCCATAATAATACCTTACCATATTCTTTTTTTGGCATACAGTTTATGTTGGCATAATTATCTTGAAGGCTAATTTGTTTTGGCATAAATTTATTTCGCATAATGATACAGTGCAAATCTATTGTGTCACGCTAAAGTTTGGTCTTAAAAAGACGATATATTGTGGAACAAATGACAGAAACGAATCGCTGCAAAACCGACTCCACTTAGTCTTGTCTGCCCTACACCTAGAGTGTAATTTAAATCCGCATAGGCGCAGAGGGGCGAGGCGGGCCACGAGCTGAGGAGCTGGTGGTTTTAACGCTCGCCGCCGTGGCTGAGGCTGGTGAGCGTAAGACACATCTACACCGATAAGCTCGCGTGGGACCGCCGGAGCCCCCGAAGCGCCGGAGCCGTGACAGAAACCATGCCTGCTGCATGCTTGCTGCATGCATGGTGTATGTTTGTTTACATGTTTGCATGCTTGCGGCATGCATGGTAAAAATATGTTTTAATATCATTATACGTAACTTAATTTATGCTTTAGAATGTTATGCTTAATCATTATTATGATTAGACAAATTATGCCTAAAAATTATGCGTAAGCTGTTATGCGAAAATATAATTAGGAGAAACAAAAGTATACTAAGTTATATTAGGTCTTAAAATTTTATGATACATTGGTGTTCTGTTGTGTGTTAAATAATTAATTTAATATTTTGCGGTAAAGCAATGTATAATGGAGAATGGAATGGAACGTATGGATGGTGTGGAGAGTGAAACGTAAAGGTGTGGGTGAGACAAAAGATAGAAAGAGAAAGATGGATGATATAAAAGGAAGATGGCGAGGACGGTTGATTAAGCGGTATGTGTTTTAACGTTTGAAGCTAAGAAGGTAATTTATAAAATATTTAAATAAAAGTAAGTTCGTTTGTATCCATCGTTTTTATTTGCCACAATCCACAATCTACATTTTTGGGGGCTCGTTCAATTGCAAAAAGCTTGAAATATTTTTTAATAGAAAATATTTATGATCGCAAAAGCGTGAACATTGAGTACGATGTTTGCAGGATCTGAAACAAACATAATTTTGTAATAGGAGCAATATATTCGATCCCCAAGACGACTGCCAAGCGTGGGGATTATGGCCCTTCTGTGGGGGAGGCCTTTGTTCAACAGTGGACGGCTGATGATGATAATAATGATGATGATAGTATGTTAATTAACGAAAGACATTCCATTTAACCAGTAATACTTCATCATCCATAGATAGGTATTAAAAAAATGTATTCCCATCAAAAATATAAACGTGTTTATTTTTTAAATGTCTTAGCACACAAAATCGGATACATACGTACATAAACGACAACACATTTTTTATTGTATTTCGTTGATTTTTAGGGTTCCGTACCTCGAAAGGAAAAAACGGAACCCCTAAAGAATCTTTTTGTCTGTCAAGACCCTTTATCTCGGGAAAGCATAGAGGTATCAAGTTAAAATTAAAACCATTTATTTACTCCAGTCTACGGTCCCTTGAAGCTGTGAAAAAAATCGTTAACGTGAAAAAAAGATACGGCCGTTTATGTTTATTTCGACACTCTCAAAGGAATAAAAATTGATATCTACTTCCCATTGACCTAGAACTATGAAATTTGGCAAGTAATATCCTCTTTATACATTTGTAATTAAATCATAAAAAATATAGTCTTTCTTTAAAGTACCAGTACCTACGTAATGAATCATCGTCGTATGCGCGGTCAATTGTATTGTATGAGTAACCAAATCACGGAGTTTAGACGGAACCCTCGGTGGGCGAGTCCGACTCGCACTTGTCCGTTTTTTTTTAATGTACCGTGCAATTATTATTTTTTTCTTACTTAAGAACCTTCTCCCTCTTACACAACAAAAAAGAATTAGCGAAATTGGTCCAGCCGTTCATGCGTGATGCCGTGACCAAGGGAAATAGGAATTCACTTTTATTATATATATAGGGTGACTGGTAATTAGTGTACCATACTTAAACACGTGATTGTGTTCATGATAACAAACAACTTTCCCGAAGAAATTTTTTATTTTGTACTGGATCACTTTAGGTCACAGGCGTGCGCGCTTGAATTTCATACGGCTGTTGTGTTATTGTGATAAAAGTGAACCAGTACAAAAATAATTTTTTCTTCGGGAAAGTTGTTTGTTATCATGAACACAATCACGTGTTTACGTATCGTACACTAATTACCAGTCACCCTATATATAGATACATAGATAAACACTTACTATCCTGAAGCACAGGTTCAACCTAGTTCAGGTAAATGAGCAACAGAGCCAGAGAGCAAGAGAGAAATATTTTTTGTATGTCTTTTTATTAAATAAACAATTAGCTATTATTATTTTCCTTACCGAGGTAAATAACTCCATGTCGAAAGTCATCATATTGAATGCCGTAATTTTAATAGGTATCTGCGCTCGCCCAATCATGAAAGGTATCATCCTCCTGACTCGCTGGTCATCCACATGCTCCCACCCGCAGCTGTAGAAACGATTCGCTGTCTCCATCGACTGACACACAGAAAGAATCATGGCAGGATTTGTATAAAAAGAATTAAGATGTTTAGCGAAACTGAAATTCTAATTCTTAGACTTAGGTTAGTTGAAGCAACCCGGCTTCAACTAACCATTACTGACGGGTAATAGTCAAAAATGGCGCTAACTATCGTCAAATAAAAAAAATGGGTTGTTTCACAAAATCATACGTCAAAAAGTTACTAATACCATAACCGACCAGTCATCGTAATTTTGTGTTGTCAAACAGCTACTTTCAAACATCAAAATATTATGGAATCTCTTTTTGAATAACCTTAACTGACGAATTTTTATGTCATGAAACCACCCGTTATACAAGATAATTTTTTATGCACGCACCAAATTTCTCAGGGTGATAGTACCCATGAAATTGAATAACTTTCTCCAAAAAACATGGGTCGAAATATTAAAAAAAAAATCGGACTTCCCATACAAAATCAATCAGCTGACTATTGATTTTGTATGGGAAGTCCGATTTTTTTTTTAATATTTCGACCCATGTTTTTTGGAGAAAGTTATTCAATTTCATGGGTACTATCACCCTGAGAAATTTGGTGCGTGCATAAAAAATCATCTTGTATTTAACGTACATTAAACATCATCAGTCATAGTAACTTTTTAACCGTCCGTATGTAACGTTAACCGACTGTTTGAAACATCCCGCCCTAAGTTGATGACGCTTTCTGTACCACAAACACACCACATTTCAGCGTCAAAAGGTGGCCAAGCAGTGGTTCTGTGTGAATAGTGACGCTGCGGCTTTTTGTAGCTACGTTGTCGTACCGACAAAGTGGTCAGTGTGAATTAAACTATTCATTTTTATAATAATAGTGCCCGGCTACGTGTTTTTGTTGTGGTTGTGATAGGTTTGAATATACCGTTATACTCTTGGGTGCCTAAAGAGTTTCTTCAGGCGTTTACATTATTTTTATAATAATAATAATAAAATCCCACCACCACCATACCATACTTAATATTATAAATGTGAAAGTAACTCTGTCTGTTACGCTTTCATGATGAAACGAATGAGCAATATATAGCAATATATAGATGAAACGAATCAGCAATTTAAAACATATATAAAAGAGACTATAACTTAGACAACATTCGAAAATTTAAGGAATGCTTACAAAATCTTTCTTGGTCCGATATTTATCTACAAACTGACACAAACTGCGCATTCAATGACTTTCATGAACTGGTGTGTCTATTTTATGATCTCTGTTTTCCCAAAGTAAGAGTTAAAGTCAATAGGAATAATAAAAACACGCAAAAGTGGATAAGTAAAGGTTTAAGGCAAAGTTGCAAAACTAAACGGAAGCTACGATATGTGTACTATAAAAATAAAAATTTAATTAATAAAACTAATTACTGTAATTATTCAAATCTATAGTTTTTGGAATTATTAGTATATATAATTCCAAAAAGAATTCTAACATAAAATATATTAATAATCATGACAATAAATGTAAAGCCACGTGGGCTGTCATTAAAAACGAAATAAATAATAACACTCAAAAAGACAACATAGAATATATTAAATTAAATGATACTATAATTACTTACTATAATTAATTAATTATAATTAATGATCATTATGTAAATTTAACGCATATTCCAGAGGAAAAAAGCACTAAGCAAGACCCCTATAAAAGTACATCTGTCAACTCAATGTTTTTCAGACCAATGCTGGAACATGTACGACAGGAAATAATATCTCTGTCCAACAGCAGATCGGAGGGCCATGATCAAATAAATACAAAAATCATAAAAGCCTGCTGTAATGAACTAACTGTTATTCTCACTCATTTAATAAACATGCCCTTTTCACATGTAACCTTGCCTGAAAAATTAAAACAATCTTTAATAAAACCTTTATTTAAGAAGGGAGATAAATGTGACATTAATAATTACAGACCTATAACTTTAATACCCATCTTGTCTAAAGTTTTTGAAAAATGTATGTTCAAAAGATTAACTGATTTCTGCAACAAATTTCAAATTATATGTCAACATCAGTTTGGATTTCAAAAGAACAAATCTACATCGCTGGCTATTTATTCTCTTATGCAAGCTATACTTTCAAATATTAATAATAATTATATAACCACTGGCCTTTTTTTTGATCTATCGAAAGCCTTCGATCTGGTGGCACACGACATATTGATAGAAAAGTTACAAGCTATTGGAATTAGAGGACCAGTACTTCAGTGGTTATCGTCCTATCTAAATAATAGAAAACAATGTGTCATTATCAATAGAAAACATGAAAATAATGACATTTTAACGTACTCATCAGAATATAGAGTTAATAAATATGGCATTCCACAAGGTAGCGTACTGGGCCCAATACTTTTCCTCATTTACATTAATGACATTATCAAAATAACTAACCATAAATGCATATTATTTGCCGACGATATATCTATTATAGTGACATCTAACAAAAAACAAAATACCACTTTAGACCATGAGCTTGAAATTAATAACACAATTGACAAATTACTGCATTGGCTTGATATTAACCATTTGAAGATAAATTTAGATAAATCCGTTTTTATTCAATTTAATCATTTAAATAATTATAAACATGACATTAAACTAAATATTAATAAAATCAAAGAAGTAATGCAAACAAGATTTTTAGGCGTAATAATAGATAAAGGCATTCATTGGAAAGAACACGTAGGCAATGTTAGCACTAAAATTAATAAATTTGTATATGCACTAAAACAAGTTAAAAACGTAACTAATATTAAAACTGCTGTTATGTCATACCACGCGTACGTCGAATCGTTACTACGATATGGCTTGGTAATGTGGGGTAATAGCACTGACTTCAATAGAGCATTCATCGCTCAAAAAAAGTGCATTTGGTCAATTTGTGGTCTAAAACCTGACGAGTCATGTCGACCAATATTTAAGAAACTTGGTTTGTTACCGTTACCGTCACTTTACATTTACGAAATATGTCTGTTTGTAATTAAAAATAAGAAATTATTTAAGACTGCAAATGATATTAATCCTAGGAACAGAAGAGATCCTCATAAACTAGTGTTGAATGATTTACCTAGACTAGCTAAATATAATAATAACTGCCTAGCAATGTGTGTACGCATATATAACAAAATACCAAGGCATTTCAAAACATTAAATACTAGGTTATTTAAAATTAAGTTTTATAAATGGTTACTTGAATGTAGTTTTTATAGTTTAAAAGAATTTTTTGATAAAAAATGTTGATGGTTGATGCCTTCTTCACCTTACTTTATAATTTTGCATGCTATGTTTTATCCTAGCTAAACATGTTTGTGCCATCTAAATTTGTACTTAACACCATTGTATACCATGTTTTAAGCAAATAAATATTTTTATTATTATTATTATTAAAAAAAAAAACGGATGAACCGATTTTGATAAAATTTAGTATGAAAACAGCAAGAACCCAGGGGAAGGACATAGGCTACTTTTTAATTCGCGACTTCGTCTGCATCCGCGATAACCGACAATCAGGCAGACGAAGTCGCGGGCATAAGCTAGTAAAAATATAATGATAAAAGTGAATAGTTTAACAAAAACCTCATTATTTAATAACAAAACGGCGACTGTCAGTGACAGCGACACTGGCAATTTCGCGGGTCTTACACTGACATATTATCATATCGTTTTAAACCATAATTATCATCTTTCACGCAATCTATCTATCGTTATAAGGAAAATAATACCACAAATAATGATTAATTAATGTTATTTTTCAACTCTGCTACTGTGTGCGTAGTACATACCTATATATATCGATGGCCACTGTAAACAACGATTCAAATCACTAGTCTATCAGTTTGATAGATTCATTAATGTCACTTGTCACTTTCTTTTTAATACAAAATTTGCAACGAGATCAAAACGAAAAACTGTTATGTTCATTTCAACACATTTTAATTATGCGGAGTTTTTAAAATATAGTAAGTATATCAATCTACTCCTGGTAATGTATTATCCACGTTGGAAATTATTTTAAACCCTTTATATGAACTCTTTTTTTAGTATAAATGAATGTAATGATGTTGCCATAATTCTTTACGTTTATTTAGCAAGAGATACATCTAAAATCCTCACATGCCACGCTAAGGGCGGATTCTTTGGTATTGACTGAAACTTGGTTAACACCTGAAATATACGACAGCGAGTTCATAGACAAGCGCTATACAGTATTTCGATGCGATCGTGACCGTATTGCTACAAACAAACGGGACGGTGGCGGTGTTTTGGTTGCAATCTTGAGCTCTCTCAAGCCGTCTGAACTAGATCTTGCGCTAACTCAGCGTAGCGACCTCTCACACAACCATATCGAACACCGCATTGTGGAATTGCAAAGCACTTGTAATAAAAAACGGCACATTATAAGTGCTGCCTATTGTAACAATTCTGATAATTTACGAGAAATAAAAGGCTATGCAGAATTGTACGTATTGAATTTAATAGCTCTCACACGAAAGTTAAAATGTGATGAGTATCAAAAACAAGTAAGTATAAAAATAAGGACTGACCTAAACGCACTATGGTTAGGCAGTATCCAGGAGGATTATGATCCCCAGCCTGGCCGGCGTACAGGATCAGCCGAAGAGAAGTCTGACGCGATCAGCTCGGGGACGGAGGCCCCCCCAGGCGGTCAGTAGGACCAGCCCTGGGCAGCAAGAGGCACGCGACAGCTCGACTTATCCTAGAAAACCGACTCTCGGTTGCAGACTGGTAGACTTCAGTAAGTAGACTCCAGCAACGTAAGCGTATGAACAATCAGCGTGTTCATTAAACGGCTCCAAGAACTAGACTGCAGCAACGTAAGCGTATGAACAATCAGCGTGTTCAACTAACGGCTCCAAGAACTAGACTCCAGCAACGTATGCGTATGAGCAATCCGCGTGTTTATCCAACGGCTCCGAAATCCAGACTGACCCATTTGACAGGTTCCTTTTCTGACCGCTCTTCCAAAATTCATAAAAAATCCAATTATGAATCTTCTTTCTAGAACGGTCAAATCGTTTTTTATATAGCAACGGCCAGACTCAATAATTGTCGAATGCCATTTATTTTTATTTAATAATAGTGCGAATTAGATCCAAAGGAACACACGATAATACAGCGGGTGTTCAGCCGTTTACTATCTAACACAGACAAACAAGCTTACAAGATATACATCATGGAGGTTTTACATTAGTAGCCGAAAACTTATTTTAGAAGAAATGTTTGCGGTCGTCAATTTGACGACTGTCACTGACAGACATGTCAAAGCAAAACATTATTTATTTTTCAGGTTTGTAAATATTAATTTGATCCAATTATACAGGAATAAATTACAAAGGATGACGACAGGAACAGCATAAAAAAGCGTAAGTATTTGTAAATATTAAACAATGAATGATAATTATGAAATGAAGATGATACAGGAATACAATTACAACACAGACAAAACCAGCACATATAACTGTGGGTACATTATATATTACTTATAAGATTCCAAGAATCCATACAACAAATATTATAAAATGTAGACATATCGTGCGATGAATGATTTCATGCCTATGAAAAGTAAATATAGTTTTTCGAGTTGAACCGAAACACGAGTTGAACCGAAACACTATACTATATACCACCTAGGACTTCTTCGTTAGTGTACAATAAGCATTTCGAAACGTTACAAGAGGTGTTGAGTCACCCTACTGTTGACAGCTTTTATATTATGGGCGACTACAATCTCCCAGAAGCCAACTGGTTAGCATCCTCTGTCGCGAATTCCCCTGGAGTTGCCTCCCTCAACTCTGTGGCGTCTGTGATTTGTACTAATTTATATAATCTCGTTTCACTTCTTGGTGCCTCACAACTCAATAGTGTGGTGAATGACAAAGGCAAAATACTTGACTTAATTATATCTAACAACGCCTGTTTAGTCACCCGTTCTCAAAATACGTTATTACCTATTGACACTTACCACCCTGCTTTAACCTGTGAGACCTGCTTGGATGTTAGGATTTCCCCCTTGACAAAGATCCCCCTACACAAATATAATTCTCATAAAGCTAATTTTGAAAACATTAACTGTAACATACAACAAATAAATTGGACAGCGCTGCTTAGCTCTAATAATTCTGAGAACGCACTAACTATCTTCTACGACGAGTTAGATAATATTATTAATTAGATACTCCTTTGTCTCGGGCCAAATCTGTTGGTTATCCTATCTGGTTCTCAAGGACTCTTATAACTATCTCAAAAAAGAAACACAAGGCGTGGGTTAAGTGGACGAAATATCATAACATTTCAGACTACAATATATTTGCTAAATTTAGAAGACAGTTTAAGGACGTGTGTCTAAAATGTTTCAACTCATACATTGGCTCTGTGGAGGATAATCTGTGTAAAAACATTAAGCATTTCTGGACATACATTACTAATCGGAAAGAGAAACCTGGGATACCAGCTAAGGTCCAATACAAAAACACTGAATCGAATGATCCGGTTTCGGTCTGTAATATGTTTTCTGATTTCTTCCACTCCGTTTTTGAACCTGCCTCACAGTCGTTGCCACAATGGAAGCCCCCACCTGACAATGCACTTCACGATACTTTAATTTATGATATATCTCTTAGTGAAGATAAAATACTGACTGAGCTGAAAAATCTAGACGCATCTAAAGGTCCTGGACCAGATGGACTTTCTCCTTATTTCTTAAAAAACGTCGCCGTCTCCATCTGCATACCTCTTTTTATAATTTATAATAAATGCATGTCTGAAGGTGTGGTGCCCAAACTGTGGAAAGATGCCTTTATTGTGCCTGTCCACAAAGGTGGATCAAGACGCATTGAACACTATCGTCCTATATCTATCTTGTCTGCCTTGTCGAAGCTCTTTGAGAGGTTAGTGCATAATGAAATATATCCTATTCTTCATAACATCATCATTCAACAACAGCACGGTTTTGTAAAACGGAGGTCCACAATCACTAATCTCTTGCTGTTCTCAAGCTTTTTATTTGATAATGTTGACGGCCGCGTGCAGGTGGATGCAGTGTACACAGACTTCTGCAAGGCTTTCGACAAGGTAGATCATGTAATTTTACTCAATAAATTAGCATTTAATGGAATTCGTGGAAATCTGCTGAGATGGTTTTCTTCCTACATCACTAACCGCAGTCAGAGAGTTGTAATTAATGGTCATTCTTCTTGTATTGCGCAGGTCACCTCCGGTGTACCACAAGGTTCTATTCTTGGTCCCGTTCTATTTGTTTTGTATGTTAACGACATTAGCCAGTGTTTTCTTAATACCAAATTCCTCTTATATGCCGATGATCTTAAGGTGTACAGAACAATACACGATGTAAATGACTGTCTTCTGTTGCAACAAGACTTGGATAGGCTGTCGAACTACTGTCGTAGAAATAAACTGCAGCTTAGTTTACCTAAATGTAATTTGCTAAACTTTACCAAAAATAAAAACATCGTAAATCATACATATAAACTGTGCGATGTTCCACTAACAAAAGTGGACTCTGTCCGTGATCTCGGTATTATCCTTGACTCCAAGCTTTGCTTAGACTTACATATCAGCAAAATAGTTAATAAGGCGTACCAACTTTATGGATTTGTTATGCGCTCGACTTTAGATTTTAAGAAGCCTTCTTCATATATTTGTCTATATAAGTCTCTCGTACGCTCGCAATTGGAGTATGCCGTGTCCGTCTGGAGTCCATATTATAAAAAATACATTGAGGCGATTGAGTGTGTTCAACAGAAATTCCTACGAGCTATTCATTTTAGATGCTTCGGATATTATTTGCCATATCAGGATTTACTTAATAAGTACAAACTCACAACACTTCAAAATAGACGTAAGTACTTGGAAGCCATGAACCTATACCTATAATATTGTCGGTAATAAATTTGACTGCAATGAGTTGACCAACATGTTATGCTATGTCGTCCCTAGAACAGTGTACAAGTGAAAGGTGCGCGCTGGCATACTATTTTCCACGCGTAAATGCCATTCTAACACCGGTTTACGCTCACCTGTTCGCAGAATGATAGACGCCTACAATGGGACTTTTGAACATATTAACATTTTTGCATGTTCTCCCAGTAGATTCAAGAGTCTTATTAATAAGGAGCTCTTTTGATTTTGATTGTTTTATGTATAAAATATGGATAAACATGATAGTTAGTTAAGTTTAGCTTTAATATTTTATGTTTACCTAGCGTTTGATTGTATATTTTATTCCACAGTTAATCTGTGAACAGCGGTGTGGGCTACAATATTGTTTAATTGCTATGTGTATTTCTTTTTCTATACTGTATATTGTAGCTGTTTGTTGTTCCTTTTTGAATAAAAATAAATTAAAATAAAAGTTAAAAATTAAAAAACGTACCTATTAGGTATAAAATTTACACTTCCCTGTATCGAAGCAACTGCTCAATATGGAGTACATTTCGCTCGATACATAAACGGGCACGTTTAATTAAATTGTCTTTTAATTACATTATATTTGTTAATAATAAAAAAAAAATTATTATAACTCAAAAAAAAAAAAAAAAATTACAATTCCTTCAGTAATTAATCGAAAGGAACTTCGTTCCATCCGGGTGTCCCTTGACACCTCTCAAGTTTTTTTATTATATTAGTATGGAAGTATGGATATGTATTATGTACCAACTTTGTACGGAACCCTCGGTGAGCGAGTCCGACTCGCACTTGTCCGGATTTATCTCGAGCACGTAGGTAACCTACCCACGTGCTCAAGATAAAAAATTAAATTTAAAATTAAATATAAAAAAAACATAATAAGTATGGTACAGATTATAAAACGACTTAAACACAAACCTTTTTTACAGTCCCTTCAACCGATTTTGACTTCTATTCCGTAGGTTTAAGGATGACATTAGAGGCAAAAAAAGTGGTTACAATACAACTGTTTACTGCAGTTGCCATTTGTCATGCCACCAACGCAATAGAAGTCAAAATCGGTTGAACGGACTGTAAAAAAGGTTTAAGTAAATGTCTAATCTTATTGTGAACAGGGTATAACGGTAATATAAGTGCTATCATTTGCTTACCATTGCCTTCACTTTAGCTGCGTAACGACACGGCAAGTAAATGTGTATGACGGCTCCCGACACAAATATCATGTAGCGAAGATCGAAGCCGTAACCCTGTTAAAAGATAGGTATTTGTTGTAATTATAACTTTTAATCCCTTCTTTTCCGATTAGAACATCACTAAGTATACGCTCAGATTATGAAACAAAAGACATATAGAACGTGCGGAACACTGAAAGTGTAGCCACAAAAGCAAAATATACAAATTAAAAAAACGAATAGGTAGGTACCTACAATTCGCTTCACGTTGTACTGACACGAGTCAGTACAGCACGAAGCGAAGCATTGTTAAAAAAAACAAATAGGTACTAATACAAATAAAAATTCAAAAGCGAATACTATCACGAGATTGTAGGTATACGTTATTGAATTTGTATTTGCTTTTGTGGCTTCACTCGCAGTGTTCCGCACGGTTTATCTGTCTTTTGTTTGATAATCTGACACTATACGTATGTAAGATTGATTACTTTCTGCCTTTTCTATTGGTTAATCTCAAAATAAACCACGATTTCGTTCAAGTACTCTTTTTATTTACTTCATTAATATAATCCAAGAATATCGTTCCACTAAATAAAATAACAAAGCAGCCATGGTCTGTAGGTTGGCAATGTTTAAAGTAAATAAGAATATGCCCTTTCCAAGATTAAATATTAACAAAAAAAAAGTTATTTCCTTTACATGTAATTTTTCTGTAAAAAAATCAAAAATGTACTTTTTCAAATAATTTTCATTTCATCTTCAAAAGTGATTTTGTTTTATAGTATTTAACAAGTATTGATTAAAAAATACTTGATAACAAGCCTAAACACGATATGGCTGCTGTAAGTTATTGAGGAGTTGGGTTGTATATAGGTGGTCCTGGCAGCAGCATCAGATCCAGCTCACCATAATATTGCATTATCATCAGATTTATGCATGAATACCAAATTTCAGCCTATTCGGTCTACGAGAACTTGTTCGAAATTCAGTTGCAAATTTTGACCCAAACAAAAATACACACATATAAAAATCATCATCATCGTCTGCTAGCCCTTTACTGTTCTCCACAACCTAGTAACTAGGTAACACAATACCTTGGTAAGACTGGTTGTCAGATATTCTGGCTTCTAACTACCTATACAAGATGAAATTGAATTCATTCACCATACATTTTGGCCGAGTACCCATTGCACTTCCGTATGGAACAGCTGCTTTTTTTTCGCGCTGTTTGAGTTGGCTCCATAATGAAAGTTGTTCAGGTTCGTGGTCTGAGTCACTCCTTAAAATTTTGCTAATGAATTCAATTTCATCCTGTATAGAATTATAACATTGCAAATTAAATAAAAGAGAGTAAAATTAAGATAGTATGCTTACCTCAGTAATGTGATACAGACATGAACAGATTTGTATCATAGTCGCTAGGAATATGAGTCCTAACCAAATGTTGAAAGTATCTTGAATCAAATCAACGTATCTGTAATACAATATTTATTTATTTATACTTCATGCACATAGTTACAAAGGCGGACTTAATAGGCATTCTCTAACAGTCACGCTAGGGTGGTGAAGAGAATAACATGGCAGGTGCATAACAAAAAGTAATGATTCCAAAGTTAAAAGATATAAACTACACATACATAATATTATACAATATTCAATGAATAACACAGCCTGAATGAATAATACATTGATCACACGTCATCCAATAACATTAAAAAAACTTTTTTACAACAAAGACAACCGCCTTTGAAAAGTAAAAAACTAGTTTAAATTCGGAAGTCGGCTCCTTTGGTTTTGTTTGTTGTTTTGTATTGCCACCGACTTGCAAAATTTAAACATTTTTTTTTACTGTAATTTCTTTTTTCAAAACGGTAATTCCATTATTTTGTACCGTTAGGAGTGGACATAGAATTTATAGTATAGTAGTACATGGTATTGAATAATGAGAAGCTGGAATTCGTTGATAAAACTGTTTTCCTGGGGATCACGCTCGACTCAAGGCTACAATGGTGGGGTCCTCATAACATCTCTCGCTGGACGGCTGAGTTCAGCAGCATATGCTGTCAGAAACATCCGGCAATTTACTGATGTGGATACCGCGAGACTGGTCTACTTTAGTTGCTTTCATAGTATAATGTCTTACGATATTTTACTTTGAGAACAGCTGTAGACATCGAGTCTATTTTTATTCTACAGAAAAGAGCCATCAGAGCCATTTACAATATACGTATGCGCGAATCTATAAGGCGAAAATTATACAGAAACGGCGTAAGGTGAAGGCGCGGCGCATGCATCTTCATACTACAATAGGGTATTACACCCATTTTTGAAAAGTGTCTCAATGAAATTCTGTAGTGCTAATATGCCACCAAAAAAAAATACAAAATTTTTATTCAACCGATAAGTGCCATAAAAATGCATTTAAATTTTAAATTTTCAAATTTCGCGCCTAGTTTGACGAAAACGCCTCTTACTGGACGCCTTATTGCTCAGCGTAAATGACGTCAGTTCGTTTAGTATCAATTGCGCTCCTATTAAATATGATAATTGTATATAATTTAAAAATAATTAAAAGCATATTTTGTAATAGGTGTAATAATTAAAAAATTACGTTGGTTACGAAAATAATGAAAGTACAAAGCCTATATACGCCAATCGGTTGACTGACAATTGCCAATTTTTTGTTTACACAGCCGTACGGCGTAATAACATGGCCGCTACTATTTCATGGTGTTTTATAACAGATTAATAATACTGAAAACTTTGAATTGAATTTAAACATTTATTTTGTTATTTTATTAACTAAAACTTGCATTTTCCGACTGCTTTATGCCTAAACTATCTCAGTAACATATTTATAGTTTTTTTCTCCTATAGAGTAAAATACCCTATTTGTAGTTTTTACATTACAAAATTAATAATTACATTATATTAATTTTTGTTTTAATTGACGCGCTGTTTTGTATCATACATACATACGTTGCTTATGATTCAAAATAGCGCGAAAAATTAATACTAAAATAACTAAGCGACATTTCGAAAATGTAAAAACTACAAATTGTAGTATGAATATTAAAGAATAATATGAATTCAAGTTTGTGAAAAAAAAAATACAGTTTACTATCAAAACTCAACTAAATACGAGATTTTTATAAAGATTTTTGTACAACTTTACGTATTTTTGTTTATTAAATTAAACAGTATTCTTATTTTTTGCCAACCATAATCGGTTAACACATTCATTGTGGTATTCATTACATATTTATTATGGTAATTATGGTAAAGGTATTGAATATATTACTTTAACAGTGACGACTGTTTTGAATTATTTTGCTCGGCGCAGTCTTAATGAGTTGCAGCAAAGCAAGCGCATCTTCGTCGTCTGAAGAGGAAGACATGCTATCAGGATAAAATCAGCCTGTATAATGACTACTTGCGGCGTCTCTTCGCCTCTTTGATAAAATTTAAATCGCGACCGTGCCCTATCTGTTCCACAGCTCTACGCCTGCGCCGCGCCTTCATCGTCCGCCGTTTCTGTGAAGGGAACTGTTTAACCTTGTCAATCTAATATATACAATTCTCGTGTCACAGTTTTCGTTCCCGTACTCCTCCGAAACGGCTTGACCGATTCTGATGAAATTTATTGAGCATATTGGGTAGGTCTGAGAATAGGCCAACATCTATTTTTCATCCCCTTTTTTCACCCCTTTTTCATCTCCCGTAGATCGGGACAGGACAACGTCTGTCGGGTCAGCTAGTATATCTATAAAAACATCATGTACGCTAGAAAAAATCTGCATCTTTTTAGTAAAAGAGGTGAAAGACATAACACTAGTAATAGGGACCAACTAGTTCAACCAAGTTTCAGGCTGGTTCAAGTAGATACTTCTTTCATGGGGTAGGTACTGTTTAAAATGTTACAATAAAAAGACAACTGCCTTCAAAATCTAAAAAGTGCTATATAACTTTAGCACATAACACACATGAGTTTAGTATCGGAAGTCGGTGGCTTTGTTCTGTTTGATGTTTTGTATTGCCACCGACTTCCGAAACTAAGTCATGTGTGTTATGTGCTAAAGTTATTTCTGACGACACGGTTGGCGCAGTGGCTGAGCGATCGACTGCTGCGCAGCGTGTTGCGGGTTCGATTCCCGCCCAGGGTAAACATTTGTGTGATGAGCACTTATGTTTGCCTTGTGTCTGGGTGTTGTTTATCTATATATGTATGTATTTACAAAAAAAAATGTATTTGTGTATGTATATCAGCTGTCTGACACCCATAGTACAGGGTCTCCCTAGTTTGGGTCAGATGGCCGTGTGTGAAAATGTCCCCACATATTATTATTATTATTATATTATTATTTATCATATTTTAGATTTTGAAGGCGGTTGTCTTTTTTGTAAAAAAACTTTTTATTTTTCGCTTTTTAGTACTTCCTTATCATTCAAATCCATTAACAAACGGCCACATAGTCAAAACAGAGATTGAAAGTACAAGGTTGGAGAACATTACAACATCATCCATATATATTTTTTTGCTTTCTGTCGATTTTTTCAAAAAGTGCTGAATCAATTTCGATAAAAATTATATGGAACAACGCTTGAGGCATACCCTATCTGTTAAAAAATTAAGTTTATTTTCAAAATCGCTTTAGATATGCCGGAGAAATCGCGTAGGTAAAAAGTGTACAAAAAAAAAACAAACAGACAAATTGAGAACCTCCTTCTTTTTGAAGTCGGTTGTAAATACCTCCCTATATTGTTCAACTAGACAAAATTTAAGTCATACCTATATAAAACGTACACTATGCAGCCGAGCATATTATACATTGGGTGAGTACATTAGGTACTGATAAAAATGCTTGGCTGGATGCTGGTCTTATACGAGTATCCACAGCCATAAAAGGATTCATAGAATAATTGATTAGCATTTTTAACTATTTTTGGAGCTGCTGAAGATGTAGATCTACATTATCTTTGCATTGTATAAACTCAATGTGTTCATCATCATCATCATCATTTCAGCCTAAAGACGTCCACTGCTGGACATAGGCCTCCCCAAGGGGGGGTTTTGCCATAATCGCCACGCTTGGCAGGCGGATTGGCGATCGCAGTATGGTTGTTACAAAGGCACAGAGAACGCTGCTGCCCATTCTCTGGTAAGTCCCTTAGTCGCCTCTTACGACTCCCACGGGAAGATATGGGATGGTGCTATTCTTTACGTCCGACACCACACGGAGCTCAATGAACTCAATGTGTTAGTATTATTTAATTTATCTTAACACATACATGTGAGCACTGTGTTATTTAAAGCTACCATTTACGAGGTATGTCTTTCATTGACTTGAAGATGCCCTTGCGGTTGGGGGGAGTAGGTATGTCATGCTCACTGGAATGTCCCGCTGACGGTGGTGCATGTATTTGATCATTCGGTTTCCTTCAAAATGGTTGAGCTAAATGATGCCGACCCGTGCGTCATGTTTTTGAACGGGCGGCGATAGTTGGGACTGAACATCTCTTTGCTGCCTCGGTTATTCTAAATTTATTTTGAATTGTTGAGATTATAAATATTTTATCTAGACCTCTTTTAATGTACACGACGACACGACGACCTTTTAACGTACATTGTTCTCACATTGTACCCTAAGTTCAATATAAGGGGGTTAGGGGCTCCACTGAACTACAACGTAAACAAAATGACACTGAAGTAGAGAATCTCCTATTAAATATAAGGTAAATCCGCTTCTGTATAAAACAACCACACACACACACACACACACATGCATGCATCAGACTAAGGATAATAAATCAAAAAAATATTAATTTAATAAATCTTTGTTCAGCAGCATATTTCACTAATTGTAAGATATAAAAGAGCGGCGCCCTAGCACAGGCATCTATATGCTTAAAAGGAGACGCCACCAACTGTATAATGTAGGACGTGTAATAATGAAATAAAACATTTTTGTTTTTTTTTTGATGACATGATAATACTTTTTGTTAGCATCAAAATTATATTTTTTAGCTTCTGGAGCAGCTTTTTGTTATTAATAATAATAATAATAATAAAACCATTTATTTTCAGTTAACAAAGACCCATAGAAAAATACCTTAACTGCCTAGCCTTTACCCAACGAAATTGGGGTCGGCTTCCAGTCTAACCGGATGCAGCTGAATACCAGTGTTTTATATGGAGCGACTGCCTATCGGACCTCCACAACCCAGTTACTGGTAACACGTTACCCCTTGGTAAGACAGGTTGTAAGACTTTCTGGCTTCTGACTACCCATAACGACTGCCAAAGTTCTACAAATGACAGCCGGGACTAACGGCTTTACGTGCTTTCCGAGGCACGGAGGAAATTTGGTGTGATAGGGGTGGTCACCCATCCACAGACCGACCGCGGCTAGCGTAGCTTAACCTTTGATCGATCGATCAGTACGGCTTTAACTTAGCCACGAGCTCCTCCTCTTATTACCATCCATTTTTGATAATATATTACAGCAAAACTCTCGTAACACAACTTCTTTATACTAGGAATTTTACCGCGTCTGCGTTATAGTTCGGTGGCGCCCTCTGAGAACCCTATTGAGAACCTTCTTTTTTTGAAGGCTGTTAAAGAAATACATAGAAAGACTTACTTGAACATCCGACACTGTTCCTTTATAACAGCAATGACTCTTTCACAAACCATCTCCTCAGGAGCTACCATGGCTTCGTCCAAAGCCTTGCAGAACAGGTCTATCTTTAAACACGCATGGTTGATAGACAACCCGAAGAAACCATCGTAACCAATAAAGTTTACCACGTATAATATTGCGGCGTAAAACATGTATACGAACATTATCTGGAAGATTAATAGGTGGTTAATTATGAAACCCATTTGAGGGGTATTGTCTGGTTTTCCATAAAATAATTTGTGCTATTATTGTTTTCCATAATCGTCCCCCCTCATAATATTTACTTGCACTATTATTAGTCGTAAGTATTAGTCGTAACTTTTATTTGCCATATAATAAGTTACTATAATAACATGTACCTTAAATATTAGTTTATATAAGTAACATATTACATAATCGATACTTGACACAAGCAACATTTAATATAATTTAGGAACGTGCTGATTGCTGAGAAGAGAGCTGATTGCTGAGATTGTATATGAATGCACCTCAATCGCCCTGATTGAGGCGCATTCATATACAAATTGAAGATAACCCCACCTGCCTCACCCCGCACTCCATTTGAAATGGTTCCGACAGCACACCCGCCCAACGAAAATTATTGACCTGGTTTCCGCACCAGTACTTAAAGATACTTATAACCTCTATATAATAGGAATACTTATAGCCTCAAGCTTTTTCCACAATATATCATAGGAAACCAGGTCAAAAGCCCTGGAAAGATCGAGGAAGCACGCAAAAACTGGTGTTGTTCGCTTTGTATATATATATATATTTGTACCTGACGGCCTGCTTGAGACACAAGACTGCAGTTTCTGTAGAAAGTCAGGGCCGAAACCCGAACTGATTGTCAAAGTATTGATTTAGTTGTGTATCAAGCAGCATATCAAGGACTTTAGCGACAGTAGTCGCTAGAGAAATAGGTCTATAGTTCCCTTTATCCGAAAGATCACCAGTCTTGCTTTTAACGACTGGAACCACGATCGTCTTCATTAAGTCGGGGGGCAGATATGAATGACCAATACATAAATTGTTCAGCATTGCTAAATCCTTAGGAAGGTGAGGACCAACTTATTGAAAATATTCGAAACTGAGCCCGTCATGACCAGAGGACTTTCCTCTAGTCGTCGACCTTATTATCGCAGCCACATCCTTGGCAGTGAAGCGAGTGCCCACCTCGCCACAACGGGGCTCAGCATCCAGCACCGTCTGCGAGGTTTCTAGTGGCGAATTAACAATAAAATGATTTTTAAGTTAGCAATTTGTATCACTAACACCATTTACGCTAACAGGCAGGCTCTGGCGAATATTTAACTTGTTTGTGTTCTTCCAGAAGCCACGAAAGTCACGCTTTGTATGTTTAGATGCAATTAAGCCGTGACTTGAATATAGCTCTACTCCGCTTCATCTCGTCATACACTCGACCGGTAGATGGTTTTCCAAATGATAACCATATCTGGAAACTCTGCCTAGCCAGTCTGTAAGCACAACGGACGTGCTTATTCCAGCCTGTAACTTGAGTATTTTTCTTGTGACTAACATACTTATTATATACACTGCAGATTGATATCTCTTGCGTACTGGGCCAGTCTCCATTAAGATTGGAATTCCTAACCAAAAATCGCTCGAAAGAATTATAAGGATACCTCGAAATAAGGAGACGTGAATCTCGTTTCCGACTCAGTAAACGGTATCTCCAAATCATGGATCATATATTTCACCGGCTCCGATTTGAACGTGAAATTATAAACATTTTGTACTATAGCCATGGCTGGAAATGTCATGACGCATGTAAACACGGTTATAACCCAGCCTGTTTCGCTGTAAACTTGGCTGTTCCTGATAGAAGCACGGGCTATGTCCTTGTAAGTTTCTGAGACATTATTGAAGAGTTGGTGATCGCGGTCGATCTCGTCGAGGATCTGTTTCGCTTGCACTCGCTTGTGGTACATTAAAATCATCTGAAAAGGAAAGTCATCAAAGTCCAAATGTCTCGTTATTGATGACGCATGTGTTTGTTTATTCATACTAATATTTAGCTGCAGCCGGTTAGACTAGAAGTGGACCACACGTTGGGTAAAGGTTGCGGGAAGGATATGGTGGCGTCGGCGGGGGGGGGGGGGGGGGTTCTGCCCCCATTTCTAGCGGCTGGCGCTCAAATTGTTGGCTGGGGCGCTATCAACGCTGCTTCCCAATTTGGGAGGCCCGAGCGCCGTCTCTACGTGGAGATCGTGCGGTCGATGGCCCTGTATGGGGCCCCGATCTGGGCGGCTCACCTGACGGCCGGAAGAATCGCTGTGCTGCGGAAGCCGCAGCGAGCGATGGCCGTCAGAGTCATCAGGGGGGCACGATTGCCGACGAGCGAGCTTGTGCACCGCCCGGATCCCCGCCTTGGGACATGGAAGCCAAGGTACTTGCGTCACTGTACCGGTGGCGCGAGGAAGCGCGGGCGCGGGGCGAGCGACCGATGCAGCGACATAATTATGGAGCTGCGTCGGTCTCAACATGTCGGGACAGGCTCTCACGCCCTACTGCCGGCCTCGCCATCACCAAGACGGTCCGGCCAGTGCTCGAGCGCAGGCTCAGGAGGAGGCACGGCTCCCTGTCGTTTCGGATGACGCTCTCGCATGGTTGCCTACCTATGTCGCTTAAAAAGGGAGTCGGACGCCCGGTGTCACCACTGCGTCTACTGCCAGGAGGACACGGCGCGTGTGCCGCTTGGGAGAAGCCGCACCGTGCCCTCCTCTCAGAAGTAGGTAGTGACCGGCCGTGGTCGAGTCGATGGTCGGCAGCGCAGAGTCCTGGGACGCAGCGATTTCCTTTTGCGAAACGGTCATGTCGTAGAAGGAGGCTGCGGAAAGGGAGAGGGAGATCTCTTCCTCCGCCCGCAGCAGGTGCACCGGGCGTCGTTGGAGGGCGGACAACGCCCTCTTTCACTAGTCGGGGGTTGCGGAAGTATCTCCAGTTCCCGCGACCCCCGACTTAGGTGTGAGATTGAACAGCGGGGTAGTTTTTAGTCAGTAAGAGTCTGACAGACCCCTCCACCCGTCCCAAGGCGGAAGACATCCATGAGGATTTTCCACCCCGAGAAAAACAGGGGCGTGATTCGAGATCTCACTGATTCATCAACTTGTGACAACTGTCATCGCTCCCGCACCGCGCAGCTACCGAACGAACGGTCTCAATTAGCAGTCGGTTTATAGTTTCAACTTTTGTACTTACCGACTGCCTGACTTTATAAACGTTTTTTTTTTTAATTTATTTGAATTAAATGCTTTGACTTTACCTTTAAAAATCCAGCAAGAAACGGCCCAATTACTGTGCTGTGCCTGATGACATTCACAATGTCTTTCGCCATCCAACACTTGTACATATCGAGGAAGAACATGCATGCAATAGGGGTAACCGTTCCCACTAAGAGAGCTGTTGAAATAAAATAAATATTACTACGTAGTATAACCAATATAGTAAAATAAGTATTACTTATATAGTAATAGTTTTGAGGACTACAAGACAAAGTCCTAAATTACGCCACAGAAACAAAATGCTAAATCAATATCTATACATGTAGGAAAGGTAACCGAAATAAAACGTTGGAATCTCTACAAAACTTCTAAATTATTAGCAACACACAACCATCTTCTTTTGCTTTCCGCCATCTTATATCCCCCCTTTCTCACACCCATCCATCTCATTCTTCACTAAGAAGAGTTCCACGAGCGCCACTCTTGGTCGTCGCGTGGGGTGTCAAACACATTTTAACCCTCCCCCCTGATCAACCGGGGGTTGCGGAAGAATCGTATGCTCCCACAACCCCCGGCGTTGGTGTGAGATAGAACACTGGGGTGGTTTTAGTCAGTAAGAGTTTGACCAAAAAATCGAGTGCGAGTCGAGATTTGGTCATCCATACAATTATGACCGCGCATACCTCTATGATTGAAAATGATTAAGTAAGTATATTTAAAAGACTAAAGACTATATTTTTATGATTAAATTACAAATGTAAGTATAGTTTTTAGACGTTTTCCTGTACTTGTAGTATAAGACGATATTACGTGCAAAATTTCATAGTTCTAGGTCAACGGGAAATACCCTATAGGTACATTTTAATTCCCTTCAGAGTGACGAAATAAACGTTTTTTGCAACATAAACGGCCGTATCTTTTTTCACGTTAAGTTAGAAGTTTGATTTTTTACAGCTTCAAGGGAGACTTGAGTATTATGGCTTCAATTTAAATTCGATAACTTCACGCATTTCCGAGATAAAGGGTCTTGACAGACAGACGGACAAACAGACAGACAGACAGGCAGACGGACAACAAAGTGATTCTAAAAGAGTTTCGTCTTTTCCTTTTGAGGTACGGAACCCTAAAAAAAATTGGAAGTGGCCAAATACCTAAAGTTAAATTTGGTTTTCGTACAAAATTAAGACTTATTATAACTGGCGAAGGTTGTTATTATTTCATATTTAAAGGGATAGCTGCGGATTTCATCCATGAGGATTTTCCACTCCAGGTAAGGTCTAACACTACGATCTTTGACCATTAAAAATTCTTACGTATGCTAGCCAGCCGCCATTTGTCAGTCCTGGGGTTCGGGTAGATCATACCGACGCACAACGCGAATGTAATCTTCTTATATGTGTCGCTGAACGGCTTGAATTCTAGATCTTCTTCCATTGTTGCTTGTTTCTTTTAAAATAATCACATTTGAGGGTCGTTAGACACATAAGCTGTCTAGGGTTTTAAATACATCGTTATCAAAAGCTCTTTATTATTGTTAATGTACTAGCGACCCGCTCCGGCTATACACGTGTATTTTCGTCATATTCGTCCAATTTACACAAAAGCAAATGATACAGTCCTCATGAATAACTCGGTCTTGTAAAAACTGCGTGAAAATCCGTTCAGTAGTTTTTGGGTTTATCGCGGACAAAGAGACGCGGCGAGGAACATTGTTTTATGATATGTAGTGATATGTCAGGATGGTTTGATGGATTCTCCCGAACTCGGTGATGGTACCCGATCTCCATGAAAACTATACTCCGTTCACAATATGATTAGACATAAACACAAACCTTTTTTACAGTCCCTTCAACCGATTTTGACGTCTATTCCGTAGGTTTAAGGATAACATTAGAAGCAAAAATGTGGTTACAATAACAACTGTTTTTTGCAGCTGCCATTTGTCATGCTACAAACGCAATATAAGCCATAAGTTCTACTATAAGCCATTTCAAGGTTTTCCATTAATTACCGGACACCCTGTATATTCGATATGTAAGTTTAACTTTCAGGAAGGTTGTTATATTTACGCCGTTTGAGGTTCTCCGCACCTGCAGCAGCCGCCCCAGTACAACACAACGTGCTAGGAAGATGGGATGGCGCAAGGGTGTCGACACAAGTTGCATCCCACACCAAAGGCCTACCCAACTTCCACGGCATTATGGTCATTCCATCTGGTCTCTTTCCATCGTCACGTGCCAAGCCAATAGGTTCTAACACAGCTGGCACGCCGGCGGAGGCAAGAGCACGACGGATGATGTCATTAATGCTGGCGTGCCGTGCTATCCGGCCTGCGTCCTTACAGCAGGAAAGGCCATGGTGACTGAGGCAGTCGACAACTGTACCGCGTTGACAGCGATGCGGGCCCCGCAAGGAGCGCCCAGACGTAGGCATGTAGCGAGCCGAAATGTAGAGTCACCAAGCATAGTACCTATGTTAGGTGATGGCAATGCCTGAAGCCAGAGGCCCGACTCCCACTCACCCACAGCCAGCAAGCGGGCACGCTCAGCAGAATTGGTGGACGTATTAATGAGTTTATTCCGTACCAACCTACGGAGCGGCTCATCCCACTTTCTCTGGGCCCGTGAAGGCCGAACCGTATTTGGGCAAGCCACTTTCCAGGCGTTCACCGCATCAGTCAAGCACGGCACTTCAAAGTCAACCAGTGACGAGGATAAGATTTTTGTGGTTAACTTTTCGGTGCTGTGGACGGAGGACAGGAACGCCGGCAAACTAACACTGGAAATTTTGCGGACCCCGAGACCACCAAAACGAATGGGTAGTGTGGCTTGTAGCCACGATCGGTCATCCAGGGACACATTAAGAATTTTGAAGTGTCCAAACAATAAACAACGACTAAACAAACAAGCATGCTGCGTGCCTGTTTGCATGCTGCTTGTATGCAAATAAGCATGCAGCATGCAAGAAAGCATGCAGTGTGCAAGAAAGCATGCAACTTGCAAGCAGGTATGCAACATGCAGCAAGCATTGTTTCTGTCACGGCTCCGGCGCTGCGGGGTTTGGGCAGCCCCACGCGAGCTTCTCGTCGCAGATGGTTTTAACGCTCACCACCGCTGCTTTGGCTTGCTGACCGGCTAAGCCAGTCAGCCTCAGCCGCGGTGGCGGGTCTTCAAACCACCTGCTCCTCAGCTCACGGGCCGCCCTACAACTTAGCGCCTACTAACTAGCTTAAATTACACTCTAGGGTTAGGGCAAAAAAAAAAAAAAAAAAAAAAAGAGACAAGACTACGTGAAGTCGGTTATGCAGCGATTCGTTACTGTCACAAAATTTTGTAGCACAACGGTTGCCTTTTATTCCAAACGTTGTTTTATGAGAAAAAAGAAAAAAAAAATGAATTGTTGGTCAAATAATACGTTTTCAAAAAATAGTTTATCAGATAAATATTTTCTTATGTGAATTATTTGGTAAACTTGTTGTTGTATAGTGATGAAATGACAAATCATGTTTTTGCCAATCGTTGCTTGTCAAGAAAAAATTTGTAAACAATTTTTTCGTGAACTGACAGTACACCCCAATCGTCTGGGGACGAACGAAACTTTTTTTCCCCATTGGGGACGACCGGGAATAACTTGAAAAACCCAATAAAACTTAGCCCGACTTGGGAATTAAAATTAGCGATAAACTAAAGTTGAAATATAACGCTAATACTAGACATGGGACGGGTACCCGGTTTGGATCCGGTACCCGGCGGATCCGGCAGTTTTTTAGGATCCGGCCGGGTAACGGGTAATAAGGCCGATATCCGGCAGTGCCGGGTAATTTAGTGAAGGAACAATAATGACTAAAGTATTAATTGGAAATATATTTATTATGCAAAAATACAAATGGTTCTAATATATTTAGTATTTGTAATTTAAAATTGGTAAATTAAGATGTAAAAACACCAGTTTCTCAGCACGATTGGTATCAAGCCGACATACAATGTATGCGTCACAGCATGTCAACGCTGCCGGGTACCCGGCTAAACCACTTCCCGTCTCATGCCTAGCTAATACACGTGCGAGGCCGGGTCGCTTGTATTTTTTTACTTTACCAACATTACTCTGAGGACCAGAAACGAAAATTATATGCTCTTAATTACCTTAAAATTCGTATATTTTTGTCGTATTTTATTCATGTCAACTAGGAGATCAATAGTTGGACGAGGCAGTTAACCAGCCACTTGATTAAAAATGTCGACGGTTCAAAATTATAAACGTATCGGAATATAGACAAAAAAGCTATGGCCACATGTTTGAAGCATATAACGACTTACTAAACCGTCCTTTACAATTGGAGGAATATTTTTAATGATACATGCCTTCAATAATTGTGTTAAGACGCAGACAGTAGGCTGAAGTGCGATCACTATCAAACTACATAGAAAAGAAAGACATAACGTTTGTAGTTTATTACAAAATATGAAACAGTAATCGATTTACTTAAAGAATCATGGCGAGATCCATACATTCATTTGTATGAAAAAAAAAAAAAGATTAAGAGGGTTTAAAATATTCTCCAATGTGAAGAATACATTACCAGGAGTAGATTGATGTACTTGCCATATTTTTAAACCCCCGCATAATTAAAACATTACGAAATGAAAGTGACAAACGACGTTAACGGATCTATCAAAATATGACAGACAACTGATGTGACAAGTGTGTGGAAAAAAATAATTATTATTTGTGATATTATTTTCCATAAAACGATGCAATTTCGGAGTAAGAACTGTCAAAACGACGTTTGTGTCTGAAACGGCGACTGTCAGTGTCACTGTTACTGTCAGTCAGTCAGTTCTGAAATAATGAGCTTTTCGTTAAACTATTAACTTTTTTTATGCGGGGTTTTAAAAATATTGTAAATGCCTGAAGATACTCTTTAGGTACCCAAAAATATAAGATTTAGAATTTCAACTTCTCTAAACATCTTTTTTTTTTTTTTTGTACAAATCCTGCTTTGATTATTTAAGATGAATAATTGAAAACAAAAACTAAATACTTATTCGTTCAATATTATACGTCATTGTTATTAATTTTGACAGCATTATTTTGATCAGTAATATTTTTAGATACTTTCCCTGACAGGTAACATATTTTTGTATCGAGAAAATAAAAGCGTTTTTTAATCAATAGAGCTCGCAAAAATATGTTCAAGATTACCTATAGTTTTTCCTTAGGGACGAACTATGAATTTGGCCACACACATTTATTTAAAAGAAGCTAATTTGGAGCATTATGAGTGTCGTGAGATCTTACCTACGTTTTGGAACGGACTTTAACTTTTCTAACTATCCGACTCCTTGACATACATCGATCAAATGACATATTTTTATGAGCTGTCAATACGCGATTCTCCTATAGATTTTGTATGGCAGTAGTAAAATGTGACATCACATTTTATGCCAACTCAATGGGCTTATGACGGGTTGCTTCAACTATATTTTACTGACGGGTAATAGTTAAAAATGGCGCTAACTGTCGTCAAAACCAAAAAATGGGTTGTTTCACTAAATGGTGGCCTTATCGTACGTCAAAAAGTTACTATTACCATAACCGATGCTTCATCCACCAGTCAACGTAATTTTGCGTTGTCAAACAGCTACGTCATACATCAAAATAATATGGACTCTCTTTTTGAATAACTGTGACTGACGGATTTTTATGACATGAAACAACCCATGTTACATTTAACAAACGTTAAACTTCTCACGTCGTAGTATTTTTTAACCATCCGTATGTAACGTTAACCAACTGTTTGAAACAATGCGCCCTAATTACTTATTTATTTCGAAGTCACAAAAAAACTGATTTTACAGTAAAAATAATGAGCCGTCACGGGACGCCTGGCAGATGTGAAACATCGACATTATTTTGTAAAAGTAATATGCAGAAAAGAACAGATTATGATAGGAACTAAATTATGTCATAATGATAAAATAAAATATTACGATTTTTTTTCCAGATAACGATGACTATTTATTGAATAAACATTTATTTTCATTAAATACAAAAATTTACGAATTTAATGCAAATCGTGACTACTTAATTCGTTTAATCAGTGACTTCGGTAATCGCACAGTCGAATGCGCATGGCGACGCATCGCCACACCGTACACACTACATATAGACTGTATATATATACCATCATATAGCGTGGCGATGCGTCGCCACGGCAGAAATCGGTTTTACGTGCGGATATAGATGTTTCACATCAATAAAAATTGATGGGGTTATCAGGGCTAAATAAAATCAAGTGTATTTTTAGAGAAGACATGTTTTGGAATTATTGGATTCATTGAAACATTGCTCTGCTCTTTGTCAGTGCCTTAAATGGATTATCAGATAGTTACTGCTTAGTAGAAATTAAGACATTACCAGTAATTCTAGTATCAAAAGAAACGCTGGGGGCGTATTGCTTTGATTAAATCCGTAATTGATAAAAGTAAATTAAAGTACCCTTTTAAATAGGCAACAGCGATTTTCGTAATTAGGAAAAAAACCTTTGTGAATAAGTATTTTTGCTTTGATAGGCTAAATACAGTGGTATTAAATAAGGTCTTTGCGTCGGCTTTGCTTGCAGTTTATAACTTTCTCTTTTTCGTTAAATATTCTCAGAATGATTATCTGTATGAAATGTTTTTATTTTTAACCGACTTCAAAAAGGAGGAGGTTCTCGATTCGGTTGGTTTTTTTTTATGTATGTACATCGATTACTCCGAGATTTATGATCCGATTTAGGTGATTCTTCTTTAGTTTGATGCGGAATTGTTGCCATTTGGTCCCATAAAAATTTAACATTATTTAGCCCAGTAGTTTTTATTTTATGAACATTTTTTTATATTTGGTAAATTTATTTTTATGTTTGACCATACATAACTTTTTTCAGTGTCGTCCGATTTCGATGATTCTTTTTTTAATTGATAGTGCATACCTCAAATTTGGTCCCATAAAAATTTCAAGAAAATATTCCACCCTAAGGGTTGAAAATTAAGGGATGACAGATTTTTTTAGTGTCGCTGTTTCGTAATTAATTTCTATGATGAGAAAGAAGTAGGCACAAAAAACGAAAAAAAAAATTTTTACAAAAACGACAACCGCCTTCAAAAAGTATAAAATAACTTTCAATTCGCAAGTCGGTGGCAATACAAAACAAAACCAAAGCCGCCGACTTGCGAATTGAAAGTTATTTTATACTTTTTGAAGGCGGTTGTCTTTTTTATTGATCTAATACTAGCACTTTCCCCGCGTCTTTGTCCCCGTGAATTTCTTCATTATCATCATCATCATGTCAACCTTTAGACCCCCACTGCTGGGCATAGGTATCCCCCAAGGGGAGTTCAGCCGTACTCGCTATGCTTGGCCAATGCATGTTGGCGATCGCAGTAGGTGTAATGGTACTCAGAAGGACGCTGCTGCCCATCCTCTGATCAATATCCCTCTGTCGCCTTTTACGACATCCACGGGTACAAATGGAGTGGTGCTATTCGCGACCGGTTTTTTCTTAAGAAACCCTAATTTTTTAATAATACAATATAGCCTATGTTACTCGGGGATAATGTAGCTTTCGATTGGTGAGAGAATTATTATTATATTTTTAATTGATAGTAGCACAAAGATGGTCCCATATAAATTTCAGGAAACTATTCCTCCAATAAAGATGGAAAATTAGGGGATGACTGTTTTTTTTGGTGTCACCGTTTCGTAATTAATCTGTATAATAAGTAGTAGGCACTCAAAAACGTTTTTACAAAAAGATAACCGCCTGTAAACAAGTTTTTTGTTTCATCCTGTCTCTAATATTCATTATATCAATTTTCATACAATGTTATTTGCATGGTTACTGAAATGTCAATTTTAAATGCTGGGCCTATAGCCTTCCTCGATAAATGGACTATCCAACACAAAAATATTTTTTCAATTCGAACCAGTAGATCCTGAGATTAGCGCGTTCAACCAAACAAACAAACAAACATACAAACTCTTTAGCTTTATAATATCAGTTTATATAAGTATAGATTGTAAGTGACAGTGCCGCTGTTGCTGTGCTTATTGTAAATAAATAAATACAGTCTCAAATGGTTGACTTCGCTCAGATTTAAGATTGCTAAGTAAATTGCACTTTTGTTTAAAACTTACGCTTCTGTCTCAGGTTTGCATCGCAGCTCTAGAAGTATATGTCCGCCGTACAGGTCTTATGGTAGCTCGCGAAATTTAAATATTCTTACGTTTTTTGTAATTATCAGCCCGGTATCCAGTTGAATGATAATAAAAAAATATTCGTCATATTTTTAAATATAGTTGTGCAGTTTGAGTTGATCAGCGGGTATTACCCACTGCTCAATTATTTATAGTTGAGCAATTACCAGTAGAGCTGTTGGTATTACCCACTGCTCAACTTTGTGCAGTTGAGCAATCTAGTTGAGCAGTGGGGAAGTAGCGGTAGATATACGAGAAGTGAGCTTCATTGGAGGTAAATTAAAACCTATTTTTATCCTACTGCGCCAGAAGGAGGGTTATGTTTTTGGGGTGTATGTATGTATGTATGTAAATTTCTTTGGCACGCTCTGCAGCCCAAACGGCTCAATGGATTTTGACTTGAGAGGTGTCGTTTCATTCGTCTCAATTGTGTGAGTGACACTGGGTACATCAAAATTAGAAAAATTACACTGGCCGAATTTTGGCGACATATTAGTGTTTTCAAAAAAAAATATTTTTCCTCAAAACCTATCGTGTGGGGTATCAAAATAAAGGGTTTTATAAATAGCTTACAAATATATAAACCACTTATATGTTTAAATGTAATTTGGAATGAGAAACGCTATAAAACAACAAATAAATTAAGGTTCGTTCCCTTTCAGTTCCTTTACGTTTAGCCTGAGAGTTTTTTTTTAGCTTCAAAGGTGTCGTTTTAATCGTCTTAATTGTATGAGTGACACTGGGTACATCAAAATTATAAAAATTAAACTGGTCGATTTTTGGCGACAAATTAGTGTTTTCAATTAAAATATTTTTCCTCAAAACCTGTCGAGTGGGGTATTAAAACAAAGGGCTTTATAAATAGCTTACAAATATATAACCACTTATATGTTTAAATGTAATTTGGAATGAGAAATGCTAAAAAACAACAAATAAATTAAGGTTCGTTCCCTTTGAGTTCCTTTACGTTTAGTCTGAGAGTTTTTTTTAGCTTCAAAGGTGTCGTTTCAATCGTCTTAATTGTGTGAGTGACACTGGGTACATCAAAATTATAAAAATTAAACTGGCCGATTTTTGGCGACATATTAGTGTTTCAATAAAAATATTTTTCCTCAAAACCTGTCGAGTGGGGGGGGGGGGTATTAAAACAAAGGGCTTTATAAATAGCTTACAAATATATATACAACTATTTGTTTAAATGTAATTCGGAATGAGAAATGGTAAAAAACAACGAATAAATTAAGGTTGGTTCCCTTTAAGTTGAGTTCCTTTACGTCGAGTCTGAGAGTCTATTGCTTTAGAAAAATATTGCTATTTTACGCTATCTAATTCCGTTACGTCAAGTTTATATAATAAGTACAGTCAGGATATAAATTAAAAGCCAGTATCATTAAAATATTGTTTTATTATGTAGTATGGAGAAGAATGGGCAAGAAACTCCATACTTACTCTTTTAAAAATAAATGTGTACATTTAGAGTTTACAGTTAGATAACAACACGTGAATACGATGAACCTTGCATAAAAACACTATATTGAATTATGTACAAAGTATTACAAGATAAAGAATGACAGCTAAGTTGTATACATAGATACATAGTGTTCACATATTATTATTTACAATTATTGTAAAAGTAGACAACCACTCCATACATTTCAACAAACTATGAACCAGTGTGTGAACCAAAGCAAGAATTAAATATAATGTATACACTAAGTATAAATTAAGTAGTTTTAATTTGCAATCAGTTTGATTTTGTCTAGACTGTAGATTGTCCTATGGAGCCCGGACCAGCATGTTTCCAAGCATTCTTATCATTGATATAATCCTCTAAACTGTAATATGCTTGTTTACAGAGTGTACTTTTAATATATGTTTTAAATTTTCTTTCATTTAGTTGCAATATATCACTAGGAATTTTGTTATAACACTTAACACAGAACCCCATAATAGATTTATGAACTTTAGACAATCTAAACTATGGTTGAGCTATTTTGTCTTTGTTTCTAGTATTAATATTATGTCTATCACTAACTTTATTAAATAAATGTGGGTTTTTTCTAACGTACATAATATTTTCATAGATAAATTGACAAGGCACTGTCATTATATTAATATTTTTAAATAGTTCCCTAAGAGAATCGCAGCGACGTAGATTATAAATGGCTCTAACAGCTCTTTTTTGTAAGATAAAAATGGATTCAATGTCGGCAGCAATCTTCACAACATATCCGTTAGACCACAGTGTAAGAATTAGTACTACCGTACAGTAGCGACACGCTCCGCCCCCCTCCGAAACATTGTTCCTCACCTCCTCTAGCGCACACACACGAATATTTTATTTTATTTTATTTTATTTCTTAAGAAAACTTACAGCTAGGATACAGATAGTTACCAGTTAGTGGCTGAAGGCAAATTAAAAGTTTTCACTGACAATATACCGTATTAAGTTGTTGTCTCGTTTTCATCCAATATTTGCGTGGCTAACTGCATTACTCCCATCTTGAACCTTCGTTTTTGTGCAAGATTCATTGCCTTCATATCAGGTAGCATACTTTGAAGGAAAGAAAGATCTGTATCAAGTTCAGATTGTTTCTCCTGATTTGCTCTAAGTCGTTTTGAGGTGAAGTAATTAAACGCAGATTGATTGACGTCTTTCAAAGTAGGCGTTGTACTTTGGTTACTTGGGCCTGCTGATAACGGCGAATGCTGTATAAATATGCTTTCTATCTGTGTAGATGGTGAGACAGAGAGGGGTGGATATTGTGAAATTGAGTCTTCCTCGTCTGCGTCACTATCGTCCGCGTTCACATGAATAGGCTTAGTATGGTGGTTAGATTTGGTTCGTCTTGGTCTTAAAAATGTGTCCAAAAATTTCAAATGTGGGGAAAGGTAGTATTCTTTTACTGCCTTGGCTGCAGAGTCAGACGAAAGTAATTTCGATTTGTTGTATTTTGCATATCTGTTTCTTATGTTTGACCAGCGTCCTTTGCAATCCTTTACTGAAACTATTAAATCATCAAATTAAAATACTTAGTAAAATGATAAAAATACACCAAATTAAAAGAAACCTCCAGCATCGAGTGAAGATACAATAAGCTTGCATAATTGCATACATAGCCGAGATTTTTTTTTTAAATTTGGAATTAAACAGATTTCCATTTATTGAGATTATAAAATTCAGTGTAGCATAGCGTTATACTTGTAATATACCTAATTCATATTTAGATATTTCTTTACAGGTATTTTGCAGATGGATGGTTCATTTAAATCACTATCAACTTCTACAATTCGATAAACAGTGTATCCCTCTAAAAACATTTTGCAAGTGTTGCCATGATGAGACTATATGACTCGCATTGTTAAAAAGTTATCAGTTTTCATGTAGAGCCAAGCTTCTAACTCTACACAACATAACTCTACAAGCCCTAACTTCACAAATTCTACAGTTTAGTTAATATATTATGTGGCATCAGCAGGCGTAGCATGACAATTCTATCTCTACTCTACGTAGAATAGACATAGTTCTTTCTATCCTACTTGACATCTCTATCTAACCGAGCATGAGCCGACTGGTAGACTCGCGTTTCTACGTAGAGAAAGAAATATCTTTTCTTTCCATAGCAACGCCGGAGTGCTGTGTTGTAGATAGACGTTAAAAATTTTACGATAAAATTGCGTTTCGTTGTCGACAAAAATGTGTCAATCGTTACGATTTATCACATTTTGAACGTTTATTTATTTACTTAGAGACAACAAACAGTGTAATAATAAGTAGACATAGGTTAGAACTTAATAATAAAGGTAACAAATAAATATTATGTACACTACTCTTATCCACATTGTAATGTTATATTATCCAAGCAACAACGAAACGTTATTTTTATTGTGACGGCTGTCGGATCGATATAATAACAAAATATTTTAGAAAACAATATTCAAAATTGAATTGTCCAAAATCCAAATGTTTCGATTTTGGAAAATAAATAGACTTGGGACTACGGCAAAAAAAAGTAAGTACGAGTAAATCTAAGTGAAAGAAATTACTAAATAATTAGCATTGTGCATTGGTGTACCTATTGCGTGTGATTAATTTAAGAGAATGTAGTCCTCGATTAGTTGAAAATCGCATTTGAGGATTGAAAGAAGATACCTAGTCGCATCGTCTGATAAAAAATCTTGGTTTACAAAGGAAAATTCTTCACTTTTATCTTCAATCAAAGAAAAAGCATGCACCTATCTTAAATCATAGCAAGTGATATATGATAGGTGCATGCTTTTTCTTTTCTTTATTACTTATCGTCAGTGTTCTTACCTCATTCACATACTAAAACTGATTAATTATTTATTTGCAGTGTGCGAAGTACCAACCCACAGATTGAGATGTTGTTGGTGGACTACAATTTCCAAAGGAACTATTAGTTAATCTGTTAATTTAAAACAAACTAACTGAAAGGAAAATGAGACAAAGCCATTTACAGAGGTACAATTTTTATTTAAGTACTTAAAATCAATTTCTTATTATACGAGTAATGTCAGTTCTTCCATGAGTTAAAACTTGTAGAACCTCTACCTATGTGCCTCCATAAAGGGCTACCTCTGTGCTTCCATGATAAGCATTCAAGTCATGAGCCGGTTCCAAAGTTTAGCCTGAACCTCCTGAAAATCAATAATAAATAATTAATTTTGTGTTTTGTTATTACAGATAACATAGTTCCTGAATGGTGAATCGATATATGAGGCCCAAAAATGAATTACCTAGTTGTACATACTATAAATATATTAATAAATAAAACTATACACAACTGTTTATTATTTCAAATTATTAATAAGTCCGGTTTCAGACTGAAATAAATTAAATACAATATAGTATAAAGTTTCTTATATGAATATTTTCTACTTTTTTTACTTGTTTGCAAAGTATTCTGGCCTTGCATGCTTCCTTTGCCGTTTATTGTATTCTTGTTCTAGATATAAGAGAGCGCCTTGACTTCCATATTACAAGTTTTACTTCGTTTGGAAGTCCAGTTTGAAAATAAGTACAACCCTATTATGTGTGTAGCGCTATAGGGCGACGGAATAAATACAACGGTCGAAAAGTCAATATTGTAATTCAACAACTTTGTTTAACAGCGATAGGCGAAGGTTTAGTTAAGAAATAAGAAGTCTGAAAGTAAGGAAGAATACAAGACGAAGTAGAAAGCGATAGACAGAATTTAAAGAGAATCTACGTTAAATAAATATGGAGCGCGGTAGCGAGCGAAAGCAGCGTGGGTTCGCGTTGGAGGCGTTAAGCTGACTGTCCGGTGGTCTGCGCCGTCTGGGCTCCAGCGGGCAGCGGCCGGCGGTGCGGTGCGCGGCGTCAGGGGTGAGGTAGGCGAAACAGGTTTCCGCGGCGGCCGCAGCGCTCGCGCAGGCCGGCGCGCGCACCTTCATCCCAACATGGAGTTAAATGATAGGCAGAATTACTTGCGCTGTAATAAATACATATTATTAATTATGTGGGTCAATAATTTAGACGCCACAGGACCCCCTTACGAATAAAAGGGCCACCTCAAGATGCATATCGATCAGGAAATTTTACTTCGCGTCCTGATCTAGTAACCCGCATTGGTCGCGTAACCTGGCCATTAGTACTCTGTGCCTCGACGTCTTCACGCCACGTATAAGCTGGCTTAACTCGGTCTATTGAGACCTTTACAATTTTGTTATTGAGTACTATGTCGACGGTCTTCGGACTTCTTGAAATGACCTTATGTGGGCCACTGTAAGGTGGTTCTAGTGATCCCCGAAGCAGATCTTGGCGCAAGAATACATGCGTGGCGGTATGCAAGTCTCTGTGTTCAAACACTTTATGTTGTGAGTGGTCAGATGCAGGGCGTGGTCGTAGGTCGGACATTCTCTGACGTAAGCGACTAACAAAATCTGGGTACTCCACCTTATTTTCAGTTGCGGTGATAAACTCACCGGGAACTCTTAACTGCTCGCCAAATACCAACTCGGCTGGAGAACACTGTAAATCTTCTTTAACCGCTGTGCGTAACCCTAAAAGTACGATGGGAAGAGAACTAACCCAATCCTTAGTACTGTGAGTCATTAAGGCACCTTTGAGCGTGCGGTGTAAGCGCTCAATCATGCCATTGCAGGCTGGATGATACGCTGTCGTCCTCGCAAGCTTGATTCCATACGTTTTGGCTAAATTTTGGAATAAATATGACTGGAACTGTCTACCTTGGTCTGTTATTACCTTCTTCGGGCAACCATACCGGGCGATCCACTCTGACACGAACGCCTTCGTCACAGTTTCTGCTGTCATATCGGGAAGCGGAATCACTTCAGGCCATCTGGTATACCTGTCAATCAGAGTAAGACAGTATTTAAAATTGGAAAACACTGGAAGTGGTCCAATAAGATCCATATGTAGCTCTGCGAAACGGTAATCTGGTACCTCAAATTTACCAAGAGGAGACGTTGTGTGCCTTGTCACCTTCGACCTCTGACACGGAATGCACTCTCTAACCCAAGCGCGAACATCTTTTCTAAGGGAAGGCCAAATAAATCGTTCACTAACCAATCTGATGGATGCCTTCGCACCAGGGTGGCTTAGGCTGTGTAACGTCTCGAACACTCTGCGTCTATGGGTAGCTGTTACAAAAGGTCTGGGTTTAGACATAGAAACATCACAATAAATTTGTACGTCTGAATTTGGTACTTGCGTTAACTCCAGTTTCAGTGAATGGTTACCCTTAAGTAGTCGCATTAGCTCTGGATCATCCCGCTGAGCTAGGGCCATCTCCATGAAGTCCACTGGTGCCGTGACTGCCTCGATTCGAGACAAAGCATCAGCCACCTGGTTGTCCTGCCCGGAAATGTGCTGAATGTCAGTGGTGAACTGAGAAATAAAATACAGTTGATTAATTTGTCGTGGAGAACCTTGTTGGTCTTTCTTTTTAAATGCACCTGTGAGAGGTTTATGATCAGTGTACACTGTAAAATTTCGTGCTTCTACCATGTGCCGAAAATGCTTGATGGCCTCATATATTGCAAGGAGCTCTCGATCATAAGCGCTGTACTTTTGTTGTGTAGAGCTCATCTTCTTGGAATAGAAAGCCAAGGGCTGCCAGACATCATCAACTTTCTGCTGTAAAACTGCTCCTAAAGAAATATTAGATGCATCCACTACTAGTGCCAGCTGCGCATCGGAAACTGGGTGAACCAGCAGTGCTGCATCTGAAAGGCTGCGCTTGCAACGCTCAAAATCTTCTAATAACTGAGGAGTCCACCTCACTGGTTTGGAACCTTTCATGCCCGGGCCTGCCAATAAGTCATTTAGTGGGGCTTGTAACTCTGCTGCATTTTTCAGGAAACGCCTGTAAAAGTTTAGCATCCCTAAAAATCGTCGTAAACATTTAATAGTTTGAGGCGGTGGGAAACTCTGAATAGCCTTTACCTTCTCCTCTAATGGGCGTACTCCTTCAGCTGATACAGAGTAACCTAGGAAAGTTACCTGAGGTTTACCGAAATTACATTTTGCCACATTTATTACTACGCCGTACTCCTCAAGGCGTGAGAACAGTTTACGTAGATGTTCTTCATGCTCCTGCGTACTTCTAGAAGTTACTAGAAGGTCATCAATGTACGGAAAACAAAAATCAAAGTCACGTACCAGTCCATCAATGAAACGTTGAAAAGTCTGTGCTGCGTTTCTCAAACCAAACGACATGAAGGGGAAATAGCGCTTTGTAGCGCTATAGGGCGACGGAATAAATACAACGGTCGAAAAGTCAATATTGTAATTCAACAACTTTGTTTAACAGCGATAGGCGAAAGTTTAGTTTAGAAATAAGAAGTTTGAAAGTAAGGAAGAATACAAGACGAAGTAGAAAGCGATAGACAGAATTTAAAGAGAATCTACGTTAAATAAATATGGAGCGCGGTAGCGAGCGAAAGCAGCGTGGGTTCGCGTTGGAGGCGTTAAGCTGACTGTCCGGTGGTCTGCGCCGTCTGGGCTCCAGCGGGCAGCGGCCGGCGGTGCGGTGCGCGGCGTCAGGGGTGAGGTAGGCGAAACAGGTTTCCGCGGCGGCCGCAGCGCTCGCGCAGGCCGGCGCGCGCACCTTCATCCCAACATGGAGTTAAATGATAGGCAGAATTACTTGCGCTGTAATAAATAAATATTATTAATTATGTGGGTCAATAATTTAGACGCCACAGGACCCCCTTACGAATAAAAGGGCCACCTCAAGATGCATATCGATCAGGAAATTTTGCTTCGCGTCCTGATCTAGTAACCCGCATTGGTCGCGTAACTTGGCCATTAGTACTCTGTGCCTCGACGTCTTCACGACACGTATAAGCTGGCTTAACTCGGTCTATTGAGACCTTTACAATTTTGTTATTGAGTACTATGTCGACGGTCTTCGGACTTCTTGAAATGACCTTATGTGGGCCACTGTAAGGTGGTTCTAGTGATCCCCGAAGCAGATCTTGGCGCAAGAATACATGCGTGGCGGTATGCAAGTCTCTGTGTTCAAACACTTTATGTTGTGAGTGGTCAGATGCAGGGCGTGGTCGTAGGTCGGACATTCTCTGACGTAAGCGACTAACAAAATCTGGGTACTCCACCTTATTTTCAGTTGCGGTGATAAACTCACCGGGAACTCTTAACTGCTCGCCAAATACCAACTCGGCTGGAGAACACTGTAAATCTTCTTTAACCGCTGTGCGTAACCCTAAAAGTACGATGGGAAGAGAACTAACCCAATCCTTAGTACTGTGAGTCATTAAAGCACCTTTGAGCGTGCGGTGTAAGCGCTCAATCATGCCACAGAAATGCAAATACAATATCCGCAGACCTAGCAATAGCCACGGGGCCCGCTTGTTCCATTTGTAAAGACATTGTCAACAATATTTGCCCCAAATAACTAAACAGTGCCAAACAAACAACAAGGAATCTCTCCGTGCCACAAATAGGCATACACAACACACCAAACACGTAAGAGTAAAACAATGTTTGTATAATAGCGATAGCACCAAAGTTTGTCATTATTACAGAAAAATGCAACCCTTTGAGCACTCGAAGCAATACATATGCATTAGCACCGAATATAGTAGAAATAAAGGCAGCTACTGCACCCCTAAGACTATTATAATTCTGGTTATGCTCTGCAGTTGGATCATCACCAAACAAAAATGGTGCATGAGTAATCAATATCACTCCAATAAGAGTTAATATAATTGAAATTGTGTTCCACATACCACATGGTTCTTTCAAGAAAACTCGAGCAAACAATGCAACAAAGACAGGCACTGAAAATACTATAACAGATGCATCTGCTAAGGGCATATTCCGAAAAGCATAAAAACTTAACATTAAGCCTACCGTGCCTACTATGGACCGTAATATTAAGAGAATGCGTTTCCCTACAGGAAATACAGGTTGCTCTGTGTATATCACTATAGGTATGGTTGGTAATAGTACACCAATGCAATATACTTTTTTTTTTATTTGGTAAGTACCTACAGTAAGAAATCTATCCAACTAAACGGCTACCTACTCACTTTCAGCAATCAAAGACCCAACAAATGATTAGACATTGTTGGATCCACCGTACCTAGGTAATATTTCTGACCTATTTGTATTAGAAGCAGTTGGAAGGCGTGGGTTCCTAATCTTCAAATAGGTTGAACTTACTTTAACAAGAATAGGCAGTTCCTGAGATTTTCTAGGAGACAGATTCTTGCTCAGCTCCCGGCACAGATTCTGCATTTCTCTTTACTAACTTCATAATTTTCCAAAGCCTCGTTTTCGGGGAGAACGTGAGCCCCGGTTTAATGCATTCTTTCTTTGCAAAAAAAAAACTGAAAGGATGGTGACGGTAGTCCTCCAACAAGTTTATAAAAACAACTTCAACTCTGCTTTTGTGGAAGAGTCACCACAATTTTGCCAATGTCACGTAAGTACTTATCATGATTGGCCATCAAATGAAGGAGATTATTCATTAACAACAAATTTAGATGGTAAAAAATATTGAATTGAGTTTTTAAAATCAATATAGATCCTTGTCTACATAGAAATATACTTGTCTAGGTCAATTGTGATGTAGACTATTTGACACTTGTTAGAAGAAAAGTTTCTACACCCAAATGTCAAAAGTAGAGAAAAAAATGGTCGTCATGCTCGGCATTGTAGACTCTTGTCTACTGTAGAGTAGAAACATTTCTTCTCTTCATCGCCATGCTCGCAACGTAATAAATCTTTCTACGACCGTCATTTTGTCTATTCTTCCTGTCAGTATGTCTATTCTTCCGTAGACATAGCGGTGGTCATGCTACGCGTGCAGTGAGTGAGTCAGCAGCGACGAAATCGAGGTTTTTCAGATAGCAATAAAATCGAAAGTATGAGAGCTATTCAATTAAATATAATAAATAATAAATAAATAATAAATAAATATCTTGGGACAACTCACACACGGTCATCTGGTCCCAAGCTAAGCAGAGCTTGTGTTATGGTAACCAGACAACTGATATACATACTTATATAATTTATAAATACATACATATGCTCATCACACAAAGTTTGTCCTGGGTGGGAATCGAACCCACGACCTCCGGCTTAGCAGTCAGGGTCAGTGACCACTAGACCAACAGGCCCGTCAAATTGAATTGAAACTTTATATGTTTAATAAGTTTACTATTGACATCATATCCCGAGAATTTTGTTTATCTGGTATAATCCAAACCCAAGTTATGAGGGTGCAAAAAAATGACGAAGCACTTCGAGAAAAGGTAGGTAGTGCCTTTGCGTTTGTCTTTGCTCGTCTTGGCGGGGGCACTACTGTGCCCCCAGATGACACCTGTCAAATTGTAGGGGAAACATTACAACCTGGAATAAATGCCTATTCCTATCTCAGATCAAGTAAAAAAAGGTAGATAACGCATTTAGAATAGACAACTGTCGCCACTTTTTTATCTATGTGTGAGTCAATGAAGTGTTGCCACTTTAAAAAAAAAAAGTCCCTGATAGATACGATAATACGTAATAATAAAAATAGGTAGTATGCGAATGCGAAATTAAACCTGTTTGTTTGTTTGGTTATTTTAATTACTGGAAACAATATTCTTCAGCGTCAACAATTCGAAGAGATGATGAACTTAGGAGTCGTGTAGGATTACTTTATTATTTTCGATTACGATCCGATAAAAAAAAAAAACAGAAAAATAGTAAGTCCAGTAGTAGTAGTCGAGTTGGTGTGTGAGCAGAGAGAAAAAATACAACAAAGGTTATGTGAAGCACGTTTATTTTCATGGAATTAAAAATATCTTTATAATTACATGCGATAATATATTACTGACAGCCGCATTCCAATGTGCAAGTAATTTCTGTAATATACACAAAACTAAATAACTTTAATTTAGGTAGGTATAGTAGCAACAGATAGGTATACTGTATACCGAAAAAATCGCAAACATAGGTAAATAACAGAAAATTAATTTTAAAGAGATCTCCTTTTATTTGAAATCGGTTAAAAATATTTTTTTTGGATATCCTGCTCTATGGATTCGGCGAAGTCCTCGTTTTGTATCGTACATGTCAGTCTTATCAAAATGCTCTGAACAAACCACACTAGATGAGGATGGCTACCCTTGTGGTTCCTTTCGGCTCAGTCTTACAGCAGTTACCCATTTGTTTCTTATTAAAATATTTGTTGGTAACCTAAAAACATAATATTTGATAGTAAAATAGAAGAATATGAACTCAAGAATTTGAACAACAAAAACATAAGCGAATGCAAAAATAAATATTTACCAAGGTTTGAATGTATACTTATCATAAAATCACATATGTCCACTATACTTAATTATTTTTGTACTAAGTACAATCTATTTACCCACAATTAAGGCTACTAAAAAAAAAGACTACTGACAACACTTTCCCGGTACGTCACTTCGTGAAAATGACATTACCTATTTTGAATAACCAAAAAAATATGTTGTTTTGTGTATACTTACGTGTGAAACGATATTCCTTCACACTTTTTGTTTACTTTGGAGTTGATTATGCACCATTTCCGACCCCAGACGCCCCTTGAGATACTAATGAAAATTAGCATAGTTTGATGCATGTGTGTGCGTGAGCGCGTGTGTTTACATAAAGTAGCTGGGTTTTGTGGCTTCACTAATAACAAAGGCCGTGCGTTATCTACCTTTTTGTACTTGATCTGAGATTCCTATATTAAAATTTATATAGAAAAATGGCTTGGGGAAGCTGCACGTTTCCATACTCTATGGAATTTACCGAATTGTATAGGAAGTCTGCATGGCAAACTTATTCGTATAAAACACAGACATAGGTATAATATCAATACATACGTCTGTGGTATAAAAGCTCCATCTAACTCGGGATCAGCATACATAAAGGAGTATGGCAAGATTTGTACAAAAAAAATAAAGATGTCTAGAGAAGTTTAAATTCTAATTCTTACACTCTAAAGAGTGTCTTCAGGCATTTACAATATTTTTAAAACCCCGTAATAAAAATGGATGTTAAAAGTGAATTGTTTAACAAAAAGCCCAATATTTCAGAACGAAACGCCGTTTCGCAGGTTATACACTGAAATTGCATTGTTTTATGATCAATCAATGTACTTTTTTAACTCTGCCATTGTAAACAACGATTCACGTCACTTGTGTGTCAGTTTGATAGATCCGTTAATGTCACTTGTCACTTAATTTTTTTAGAAATACAAAATGGGCAACAAAATAAAACGAACAGCTGTAATTTTCGTTTCGAAATATTTTAATTATACGGTGGTTTAAAAATATGGTAAGTAAATCAATCTACTCCTGGTAATGTATTCTCCACATTGGAAAATATTTTAAACCGTCTAAATGATTTATTTTTTATACAAATGAATGTATGGATCTCGTCATGATTCTTTGAAAGGATACTTTTCCATTTATTTATTTATTTATTTATTATTAGAGGTTTGCCAACAGCTTCTGTATACATTAGATCTTAGGTATAATGTACAGAAAGTAACGGACTTATACAATCGCCAATTACAGGCCAACCAGCATGTTAATTTTTTTTTTTTTTTTTGTTATTTTTTTTTTGTATTTTATTTAGTTTTTAGATAACACAAATGAAAACTAAACTAGAAACTAAAACTATTCTAGAACTTAACTGAAGTTAAAACATAAATCAAATAGTAACTGAATACTTTAAAAATTGAAATAACACAAATAAAACAATAAATCTTCTATTTTAATAAACTAGCACTATGCCCGCGACTTCGTCCACGTGAATTTTCTCAAGGATCCCTATTTTTTTTCAATTGATAAATATAGCCTATGTTACTCAGGGATATTGTAGCATTCTAATAGTGAAAGAATTTTTAACATTCCTATAGGTTTTCCTGTAATCTACAAGCCATGAACTATATTTTGTATTTTTTTCAAAATTTTAGGCTCAGTGGTTTCGGAGATCAGGGAGGACGGGGCGTTGGACAATTTTCGTCTTCTTTCATGAATAAAATCAAAACTATTTATTTTACAATAATAACAAAAATATATTTGAGATCCTCATAACCAGCCCTTTCATTTGATATATGACACAGTAAGTTTCGCAAATATATTTTTTTAATTTGCTAATTTGAAGCCATGCCAGAATGACCCTTATTTAAAAAAAAGATTTATTTACTTTGCATATCTGTGTTTGAGTCAGAGGACACCTGATTTGGTCTAGTAGATTCGAAACAAATTGGCTGTGACAGACGGACGGACAGACAGACGCACGTGTGATCCTATAAGGGTTCCGTTTTTTTTTTATATGGAGCATTAAAAAGAATAGAAATGGCACTAGCGCTCGCAAATTGTAGCAGACAAATTCAGACTATTTGAGGAAGGTTTTGTACATAATTTGTCAAGTTTTTGTAAACATTGGCTAAAATTTGTTGAAGGTATCGGACAAAAAAAAAGCGGTCTAGGAGCTTTCAACGAAAACGCTGCCTAAACCCTTTGAGATATTACAAAATTATGCATGGTGGAATTGTGTATCTTTTATAGATCTACAGAAAAGTCCGCGATGGCAAATGTCTATCTCTTAAGGATAACATACTATAATATATAGCGTTGTTTGTTCTAATTGTCCATTTTTTAAAGCATTAAAATGGATATCCATAGTAATACTTAAAAAAATGGACAATTATAAAGCGGTAATTGGAAAGCTATTTACTCAAATACGGTATTAATCCTTATCATATTAAATAAGTCAGAGGTTTTAAGCATTTCTTACACATTATTTTACTCTTTTACACCATATAATTTAAACAAATATCTTAGGAGTAATCGCAATGTGTTGCGGGAACTTGATTTTGGTCGCGATAACCGACATCCACGCGGGCGAAACCGCGTGCAACAGCTGGTTATTATTTAAATAAATGGCAAATATTACTTACCGTCGTCGTTTAATGTCCTGGCGATGATTTCCCAAGCTTGGTCTTGGACATTTCTATTGCAATACTCTGGTCTATTAGAATCATAGAGAACTGAATGATTTTCAATTAATTTACAAAACTGAACATTGAATTCATAGTCGTCCCGCATTTTTACTATGATCTTTCTTCTCTAAACACGTCGCAACTACTCAACGACGCAGGTAGCTTTGTGTGACGCAGCGATGCGCGCGCCGCGCGATTCTCGGTACCCGCGCCCCACCCCGGCCGCACCCCCGTTCTCGCCCGCCCCTCGTCTGCTCGCGCCCGTGCCACGTCCTTTCTATTATGTTTTTACAATAGCAGACGAGTAAGCGTCATGTCCACAGAGTACTTTTATACGTGTCCGGGCCCTGTCTTCTATACATATAATTATTGTGTTTTGTGTCGCGCACTAGCGACGCTTCTATCAATACATTTTGTATGAAAGGGACGCGTAAGAGACACATGACACCGCGCCCCGTCCTCATCTTACGTCTTTTCTGTATGTCCAGCGCCTGTTAAACTTAGTTATCATACGTATTGATTAAAATCATGGCGAAATTCAAGGAAAAAACTAATTTGACATCTCTAACTTAGGTCTCATCTGTCGCCGTCCTTTTCTTTAGCTGCGTGGTAGTAAGAGATGTCAATTGTCTAATTTTAGATTCGTTTTTGAATATGGGAATCGGCACCATGGGCTAGTTTTTTATTCCTGACTATATCTGCGTTTATGATAACCGACTTTCACACAGAGTAGCAGACGTATTCACGGGGATTTGCCCGCGACTTCGTCCAGTTCGCTAGTTTCTCATAAAACACAATTACGTTCTTTTTTAATAATTATCAACAAAATAATGTTAAATAATGTTCTAAAATTAAAGTAACCAGTCATGTGTATAAGGGTACAAAAGACAAAATAATAAATTGTGATCATGATTATGAACGACTTCGTTCAAAGAGAATTTTAGTCTTTGGTTATCGCGGATGCAGACGAAGTCGCGGATTGAAAAGTAGCCTATGTCCTTCCCCTGGGTTCATGCTATTTTTAAAACAAATTTCATAAAAACCGGTTCAGCTGTTTCATCGTGAAAACGTAACAGACAGAGTAATTACTATCGCATCCAATGATATTTAATATAATATCATTGATCGCATCACTATCACTATCACTACATATTATAAAACAAAGTCCCCCGCCGCGTCTGTCCATATGTATGCTTAGATCTTTAAAACTACGCAACGGATTTTGATGCGGGTTTTTTAATAGATATAGTGATTCAAGAGGGATGTTTATCATAATAGGTTTACTGTAAATAATTTAGTATTAAATGAGAAGAAAACTAAATGCATAAGATTCGCTTTGCCGAATGTTAACAGTAATGAATGTAACGTTGTATTGAATAAGGACATACTTGAATTCGTCGAAAGGACTGTTTTCCTAGGGATTACGCTTGATTCCAAGCTACAGTGGGGTCCTCACTTAACATCTCTTGCAGGGCGGTTAAGTTCAGCCGCTTACGCTGTCAGAAAGATCCGGCATTTGACAGACGTGGATACCGCTAGGCTAATATATTTTAGCTATTTTCATAGTATCATGTCTTACGGTATTTTGCTATGGGGACGGGCTGCAGATATGGATTCTATTTTTATTTTGCAAAAGCGGGCTGTCAGGGCAATCTATAATCTCCGCAAACGCGAATCTCTAAGAGAATTGTTTAAACAGATTAACATCATGACGGTACCTTGTCAATATATATATGAAAACATTATGCATGTTCGAAAAAATCTTCATCTTTTTAATAAAATAGGTGACAGACATAATGTTTATACTAGAAATAGGAACAAATTAGATCAACCAAGCTTCAGATTGTCAAAAGTACATACTTCTTTTATGGGATACTGTGTAAAATGCTATAATAAAATACCACTTGATATTCTACAATTGAATGAAAAACAATTTAAAACATGTATTAAACGCACACTATGCAAGCATATTATAAGTTAGAAGATTACATCAATGATAAAAATGCTTGGCTGAATGCTGGTCCTGCTCCACAGCCAGTTTAGGGAATTTCCAAATTGGAAGAAAAGGATGTTTCCTACCCCTTTTTCTATTGACATGAGTAACGAGTATCGTTATTTCTTATATATAGATTTTTTAAATTATTAACTTATCACACTTCATATGATAAAATAATATACATTGGAAATCTTAGTTTTGTATAATTTAGCAGCATTATTTCAATTTTGTAAATGTGAATACCATGGAGCCATTTACTAAGTATATTAATATCTTTATGTTTGGCAAAAATTAACATGGCGGTTGGGAGTATTGTCATGCTCGCTCAAATGTTTCGCTGATGGTGGCGCGTGTGTTGGATCATTCGGCTCCCTTCAAAATGGTTGAGCTGAATGGTGCTGATTCACGCGTCATGTTCGTGAACGGGCGCTGTCAGTAGAGATTGGTCAGCTCTTATCTGCCATGGATTAGATGCCACTTTATCTTGGTTATTTTTTGTGTTTTGTATTGTTAGATTACCTTCATATTTTTCACATTTAGAAGCAACAAGAATCATGTAACCAGACTTTGTAAAAACTTTATTTAAAATAGTGTCCGTGGAGTTTCTTGCTCGTTCTTCTCCATAGAGACCTACCTACGTTTTGGAACGAGCAACTAGCTTCAACTCTCTGACTAAGTCACCGACTCCTTGACAATTCAAAAGTGCCTGTAAATGGTTTAATTGAAATAAATGCTTTGACTTTGACTTTGACTTTCACAGCCGCCATAACTGGCCATGAGTCTTTCAATAAACATCTTTCTGTCATAGGAGTAACAGACAGCCCTCTGTGCAGAGCCTGCATGGAGGTGGATGAGACAGCAGCCCATGTGCTTCTGAACTGCCCTGAGGTCGCTTCATACAGGGCAAAGTACTTCGGTCAGCCAGGTAACCTGCGGGAGATCGCCAGCGACGTCAAGGCGCTGCTGGCCTTCCTCGAGGAGCTCGGGTGGATCGAATGATCTACTTCCCGGGTACACTACATAAATACGAAAAACTTTATTCCGAAAGTCAGAAATACGAATTTCAAAATACCGATTTTCATAATTCCGGTTGGTTCATAATTCCTAATATGGCAACTCCGATTTATCATTCATCCTATTTTTATAATTCTAAAATTTCGAAATTCCGAACGTTTACAATTACTATTCTCAAAATACCGAGTTTCAAAAGATCGAATAACAAAAAGTCCGACATAATGAAAATTCGAAACATCAAAAATACGAATTCCGATTATTAAAATTCCGATTATCTTTATCGTTATCGTGCAATCGTTTATCGTGCAAGCAAGCATGCAGCATGCAAGCAAGCATGCAGCGTGCAAGCAAGCATGCAGCATGCAAGCAAGCAAGCATCATGCAAGCAAGCATGCATCATGCAAGCAAGCATGCATCATGCAAGCGAGCATGCAACATGCAAGCGAGCATGCAACATGCAAGCGAACATGGAACATGCAGCAGGCATGGTTTCTGTCACGGCTACGGCGTTGCGGGGCTCCGGCGGTACCACGCGAGCTTATCATCGCAGATGGTATTCACGCTCACCACCGCAGCTTCGGCTTACTGGCCGGCTTCGCCGGCCAGCCTCAGCCACGGCGGCGGGCGTTAAAACCACCTGCTCCTCAGCTCGCTGGCCGCCTCGCCCGGCGGCGCTCCGCGCCTACGCGAATTTAAATTACACTCTAGGGGTAGGGCAGACAAGACTACGTGGAGTCGGTTTCGCAGCAATTCGTTTCTGTCATTAACTTTTGTAGCACAACATATTGACTTTTTAAGATTAGTTTTGTTATTGTCTTTCTTTTTATACCTATATATTTTTGTTGAAATAAATTCCATGGAAAAATACACCGAATAAACATTATTCGTTAAAAAGTAATTCTACTGTTTGATAAGTTTGTTAAACAAAAAAATGAGATTAAAAATTCTTTGAATTGTGTTTCTGTGAAATATGTTTCATTCAAGTAAATAGTCTTTGAAACAATAATAGTCGAAATAAAAATACAAGAACCAAATATTATATGAAACATTTTCTGGGAAACGAAATTCTATGAAATTTCTGTCTGCTAAACAAGGGGACACCATTTTGAATATATATGCGTAGCTGAATTGAATCAGAATCCTAATTTTAACAGTTTATTCGAGGAATTGAAATTCGGAACTTCGTTTTTCGGACCGAGAACCCATCGAGCATTTGATTCTTCGAACATATGAAAATCGGAAAACAAACAAATCGGATTTACGACATTCGGTAAAATAACTTTCGTGATTTTAAATAGTAGAGATTATAATTTTTAGGTATTATGAAATTCGGACTTTTGAAAATCGGAATATCGAAATTCGGAATAAAATATTTCGGAATATTTGGGTGTTCCCAGTTTTTATACTATGACAGGTGATGTCAGTGAGACCCAGCTAGGCTCAGAGCTGCGGTCTTGTAAATCTTACCTCTCGCTAATCTTATTAATATAGTCTTCTAAAAGTTATTCGTACCTTTAATTTAACGTAGCGTAGATTTCTCGGTAATTCGTACTTGGTACAAATGTAGCTCAGGTGCTACAGTACTTAGCTAATTCAGAAACTGTAAGTTAAGCTGCTCAACAAAATAATATTATAATATTGTGTATTGTTATCTATTTTTACACATTTACACGTTTGATTTTTTTTGTCAACAAACTTGCTCGTAAAGTTATTCATTTGTTTATACCTACTTCATGCACAAAGGCTACCAGCCAACCAAGGGTGGTGAAGAGATAACATGGCCGGTGCATAACCAACATATAATTAAAAAGTTAAAAAATATTTAATAAACTACACATACAATACGGTCAACGTAACTTGGCGCGTCTGAAGTTAGCTGTTTGGCTGCGCAATGGAACTTTTAGGAACGAAATTGTCTACTGCGCAGCTAATCGGCTAACTTCAGACGCGCCAAGTTACGTTGACCGTACTGTACATAATAATAATCTGGGATATATATAACTATAGAAAAAAAAGATGTTTATAAGATGACTCTGCTTATGTGCGTGGGAAATAAATTCGCAATAGTGATGCTTTATTGCTCTATCACACTGCTTTTAAGGTCATAACAAAGCGTATAACGCTCGCATGCCTTTTACATAACGAAAATTAGATTTGATTGTTTTTATGCATATATATTAAACAAACATTTGGCAAGTAAATATTAGGTATACGTTAATATTCAGAGCGCTAAATATAACTCGTAATCCACTGCTATCAAAACAAAAACATCAAACCACAGCGTGGGTCGTCATAACCACCAAATATGGCGTCAAAATTGAAACAAACAGGTAAAAGTATTATTATATAAATAATGTATTATTTTATTTAATGTTAATATTTTAAATTATATTTAATTAGGTACCAAAATGGGGTCTGAAACTCAAGGATAATCAAACATTTTCCTAAAATAATAATGATTGCTACATGTTATCACCAGTACCTATACTTACAATGCAACCATAAATCTGGACAGACATTATTTTTACATGCATTTCTAACAAATACTTACTTAAAAACAAATATTACAACTATCACTGGTAGAGGAACCATACTAAACATTATTTTTGTTACCTGCCTACCCTAAAATAATATAATAAATATGACAAAAAGTTATAAAAGAAAACCCGGCTACGACAAATATGACCACTAAAAAGTTAGAAACTAAACTTCAAGTAGGTACTTTTATGTGTTATAATTTTATAGAAGGTTTATTTTAAATAATATTAGACTACTAGCGACCCGACTCGGCTTCGCACGGGCCTATAGCCTTCCTCGATAAATGGACTATCCAACACAAAAATAATTTTTCAATTCGAACCAGTAGATCCTGAGATCAACGCGTTCAACCAAACAAACAAACAAACAAACAAACTCTTCAGCTTTATAATATTAGTATAGATACAATTTGTTTGCAGTCGCATTAATATGTCAATTTATTCAAAACTAGTGACCCGCCCCTGCTTCTCTCGGGTGCAATGTAGATCAAACTATACCTATAAACCTTCCTCTTGAATGACTCTAAGTATCTATTGATGAAAACAAATGTAGTTTAAAAGATCTAAGCAAACAGACAGAGCGACATTGTTTTATACTATGTAAAGATTATTTCGTAGGCCAGTAGATCATACAAAATGACGAGTAGCTTTAATCATTTTTTTTATAGTTTGCGATTTATAATACATAAATATATCAAGTTGATGTCTTGTTGTAGTATTTTTGAGGACATTTCTGTCGTAGTCGGGCTTTTCAGATACGCTATTAAATGTAGTGCAATGATGCAATGTAAACTGAAAATTTATGAAAGCTTAGTTTATAACTTGCAACTTTGCATTCTAATTTCCCGACTTTCACAGGGACAGAGTCGTTCCACGCTGATACTGATTCATCCTTACTCATGAAATAGAACCTAAATATGAAAAGTGTTTGTCAACAAACAAGGAGGCATTACGACTAACTTTTATGAACGACCGCTTTCTAATTTCATTTCTGTAAAAATATCTCTAACTAGCCACCCGACCCAGCTTCGCATGGGCATAGGCCCATGCAAAGCTGGGTCGGGTGGCTAGTCTTCCTCGATAAAGATAAATGCACTATCCAACACAAAAAGAATTACTCAATTCGGACCAGTAGATCCTGAGATTAGCGCGTTCAACCAAACAAACAAACAAACTCTTCAGCTTTATAATATTAGTATAGATATGTCTAATTCTTTTGACATAGATTGTCGCGATAAGATTGCTATTAGAATTTGACGTTTTCAATTAGTTAGTAGACTTTCAGTTGTTGCTGATATTTAAATAGTAAATATCGTAGTTTGTAGTTTGAAAAAACACAGCAAGTTAAATAAATAGTAGGTAATAACTGACTACGATTATTTTCCCATTACAGGATAAAGACCTTCTCCAATATATTTATTAATTTAATATGTATTAATTATAATTAATCTATATATAGATTAATTAGGTAGGTATTAAAACTTAAATTTATCCTTAAATTATCGAATCGATGGTAGCAACATATCAAAAATAAATCGCTTAAATAGTATAAATACCGCATACCCTATGTCACTGCGTTAGAGGAATTATAACAATTGATACATATCGACTGTTAACTAATTCAAAAATTAAAATGTTAAGTGTATTTATATTTTTAATATACTCATCATTGCAATGTGAAGCAATAGACCCGGACTATGGTAAGAACCACTTAACTAACTGCTTATAACTTAAAATTAATTACTTCATATTATATCTACAATTCTATTCTTACTGACTTGCTTACTAATATTATAAAACTGAAGACTTTGTATGTGACCGTGTAAGTTAATCTCATGTTGAGATTATTAGTACGATTCTGAACAATGTTTCGATAACAGGATACTAGTACGTTATTACTGACTGCTAATGGCTGTATTTTATTAACAAAAAAGCTTTTTACAAAAAAGACAACCGCCTTCAAAAACTAAAAAGTGAAAAATAACTTTAGCACAGAACACACATTGACTTTAGTTTCGAAATTCAGTGGCTTTGTTCTGTTTGTTGTTTTGTATTGCCACAGACTTCCGAAACTAAAGTCAATGTGTGTTCTGTGCTAAAGTTATTTTTCACAATTTAGTTTTTAAAGGCGGTTGTCTTTTTTGTAAAATGCTTTTTATTTTCCGCTTTTTAGTACCTCCTTCTCATCTAAATCTATTAAGAAGAGATTGAAAGTTAACTACTACAAATATTGATGAAACTAAAACGTCGTCTATGTAAAATTTTTGGGTATTTGTTGATTTTTCAAAAAGTGCTGAAACAATTTCGATAAAATTTACATGGGACCACCCCTAAAGCATACCCTATCCATAAAAAAGAATTTTCAAAATCGGTTTACGTTTTCCGAAGAAATCGCGTATCAAATCGCGCACATACTTAATGCAAATTTAAGACTTATACGGTTTTCTCATAGATGCCACTGTCAGAACTGGACCAATTTAAAATGGGACCACACGGAAAGCACTAGCTTTCAAATAAAAAAAGAATCATCTAAATCGGTTCACCCAGTCCAAAAAAATCAAGTAACAAACATAAAAAAAAAACAGACGAATTGATAACCTCCTCCTTTTTTGAAGTCGGTTGAAAAATAGGATCCGTAAAAGAAATGACGCGGAGAAAGTCGCAGGCGAAAGCATCATAACAATTAGCAAAGAAGACGACTGATGGCTCCTGTTACTATTACCGTGACTTCCAACAGGCGAAGAGTATAACGCTATTCGTCTCTTTGGCGTTCCCTGATTAGTCGATTGAAATCACCCAATAAGATTATATTTTTTATTAATTATTATTATTTTTTAGTATTTTTATTTTTGTTTTTGAGTTTTTTGTAATTTTTAATAGAAATCTTCTATTTTGTCTATGTCTTCTTTTCTGCTTCAGTTGGTGAGTATGCCTGAATAATTGACCAAAATTCATCTTTGCTATTTTGTATGGGAAGTTTAATGCTAAAAATTGCTATACCTTCCGATATTACTTTCAATTCCTCTATTCGGTCAGCGTATTCTCGTTTTATCCAAAATCCAAACATCATGTTTGCCCTGGTGTTTCTCTTTTGTAATTTAACACCTATATACTTACTGTGGCCTTCTATTCCTTCTCCCAATCTTTTCATTTCAGTTATTCTAATAATATCCCATTTACAATTGCCGTTTCTAGTTCAATTATTTATCTGAGGTTCTTAATGATCTTGTGTTAAGCGACGCTATGTGTATGTTACCTACAGTTATTTTTCCCTTTTTGAATTTATCTACTCTTAGAGGGTGTTGTTCGTTTTCTCCCACGATGACAAGTCGGCTTGGGGAGGGGTGTTGTTGTTGATATTTTTGTTTCTTCGTCTTGTTGAATATTTCATTTACCAACGGTTAGTTGGTATTGTTGTTCATTTGTGGAATTTTAGTAAGAAAGCTGCATCTGTTTCTCAGTACATCCATAAATTCTATTAGTCTTTAATAATTATGGAGGTTTGCTGTTTTTTAGATTGAATTTCCGAAGAATGCGGTGAAGAAGAAGTTTCCCTTTTTTTATTTTTATCAATTTCATGAACACTATTTTCTCCTCCTACCTTTCTTCTATCAACTCCGCCTGTAAAGCTTTCCTCTTCAGGATTTCCTCTGGATAGTCTTCTGTAACATATACCGTCTTCAGACCCTTCTAATTTCTAATCATCTCAATCTTTTTCTATCCGCTCACGAAAAAACAGAGTGGATCTCGGTTTACTATCATCTCTAATTCCATTCCCTTTTCATCCATTTCTTCGAAATCAATGTTAATGTCGCTTTTGAAAGTTTTTCTTACTTATATTATTCATTTTCAAAACCTAACAAGTCTGTGTCGAGGTGCCCATGGATTCTGAGCTCGCTCCGCTCGCTTTTGGACTAATAGGCAGCTGAAGAAAAGAGAACCGTAGACAATCATTCATTGTCTATTTTTCGCTATTTACCAGGTGAATGTAGTCTAAGCATTTTCGAGGTGGTGAAAGATCAAAATGGATGGTGATCATGGAACATTTCCATTTTTACCAATAACAGTTGGTAAATTTTAGGTTTTACTGATAAATCTTAGGATGACCGAGATACCGTATTTCGGGTGTATAAAAAATTCACATATCGTGCGTTATGTTTAAGAGTTGGGCAGAGGTGTATAGCACACTCACATCTTGTCCGTTATGATTAATACCTAATGCCATCAACCAGACACAATCCTGTCTCCGCGGCTGCTATTGAGAAATTTTCAATGGAAAAGTTTTAATTATTTCTTTGATATTTCCAGAGTATTGGCAAATTTTGCTTACCTCTAATTTTTGGGACATCTATCCCATATATGGGATATTAGTCCATATACATTACGTTAAGGATAGATGCCCTGCCGAGAAAGACGATGTTAAAATTGATCCCACTAAAACTTTGATTGCACCTTGCCTTCCCATGCAATGGCACAGAGAGCTGCAACACGGTCAGCAAAGGGGTAGTGGTAGAGACTCTCGATAGATAATATTTAAAATAACACGCGATTCATCAAGAGTATTACTCTGGATGAATCACATATATTAAAAAAAAAACTACAATTTTAGTGAGGCAACTCTACCCCTGGGGCAACAATCCTGATTTTACCCTACACGTAAATCCATGCCCCGGATTAAGACATGATAATAATACTTTTGACACAATACATGAAGTTATTGCCCACGGTTTCACTTGCTTCCCAAGAAATCTTTCATAAACTGCCAGAGAAACAACAGGCAACAGCGAGTACAAAAGTAACACCCACTGTGACCCACAGAGCCACCCCAGACGATACTCGTGAACAACATGGTACTGCCAGCAGTTCGCACAGACCTGGCGGACAAGGACGTCGACTTCACTGCAGAGTACCAATACGCAGACGGCGATGTAGTCAACGTCATTTGCGCCAACTTGAACACAACCGCGCCGCTCACGATGGAATATGCTGTGGCAGACAAGCTGAGTGGTGAGTTTTTCCATTCCTTATTTCTAAAAGTCGTATCCATAACTTCTTAAAAAAAATATTGAGCTTAAGGTAAATATGCGTCAGATTATCCGATCTCCAATAATGACTGACCGGTGTTTCGTATTCTTTCAGATAAGTTCAACAGTACACATCTATCATCAGACAGGGGAATCGGTTTCGTTGCTACGTTGCGCTCTGAACATAACAATACCTATATGATATGTACTAATCAGGAATCGGATGACTACACCAAAGTTAAGGTGATATTTGTTATGCGGACGGAATTCAGTAAGTTTGTTTTGTTTTATATTTCATACTATACATACACACCCAGGAAATGTAAACTGTTTTTGACATAATAATAGTTGTTTGTTTGTTTGCTTGAACGCGCTAATCTCTGGAACTGCTGGTATGATTGTATAAAATATTTCGCTAATAGGAAGCTACGATTTATCTCTGAGTGCTGTTTGTTATATTTTTTATGAAGTATCCGTATTTCACTCTGACGAAGTCGTCGCAAATCTAATAATAAATATGAAATAAATGAATTATAAGAGCTAGATATGAATTTCAAGTAGAACCTATGTGTAGGTATATTAAGCGAGAAATATCATAAAATATAGTAGTTTCATTCATTTAATTCACAATCAACATTACCATTTTGATCCTAGACCTGTGAATTCGCCCCCGCGAGTGACCCTGTACTTACCTACCCTCGGTATTTCAAACAAAACATTAATAGATCATCAACAGCCAATTGCAGCAACTAATACGCACTTTAAAACTTGTCATATTAATGTTGCGTTGGCGACTATACAAGGAAAATAATTTGTTATACTACCAAATTATTTAGAACAATTATGTAGATGCAAAACAATTTGATACGTTAGCTTTAAAGAGTATTTTGACGAACGAAGTAGGGAAAAGAAATCTGATATAAAACTACAAAATGGCAGCCTCCTAGAATGCCGTGGTTTGCTCTAAGGCTTAGAGCAAACCACGGCATTCGAGGAGACTATCACAATATTATATCTACTCATATCCTAAAAATAAGTACCTAATTTAAATAAAAATGAATATAATATTAGCCTATATATCAATATTCTAGCGCAACCTATACCTGAGACCGAAAACTTTCTATCTGATTTGTTTAAGAATTGTATGAAGGGATATAATAAGTAGTTAAAGGAATGATGGAACTGGCTGGCATGCCACTGTGGATAAAAGCCTCCTATAAAATTTAAGAACACAAAAAATAATGTAGTGTTGATTTTTAAACACTTAATGACAAAGATGTTTTGGAATGTCATTAATTAATAACCATCGATATAAATATAATACTTGTATGTTAATAACAAATTATGTTGTTTTTGTAGATATCGTTAGTATCACAATTAATAAGATGACTATGCGACCAAAACTCTCGTTCGCTGATAACATGAAATATTACATTGAATACAAATATTTAAGCAACCAAGTCTTAGACGTGGTGTGTGAAGTAAATCGAACAGACATGAAATTGGTGGTGTCGAGCTTTGACGATTTTGCTGATAAAGTAAGCCGTTACAACAACAATACAGGTACCTAATTTATATTAATAATCTAATGTACAATTAAATAATAACATTATACATTTTTATTAGTATTACCTATTATGTACTAATTGTCGTTATGACCCGCCGGTGAGTGGTTAAGGCGCTGCCTCTCATGCATGGTTGCGGGTTCGGTACGGGGTAAGTACCTATGTGACTTAATCAATTAATTTATACTTAAGTACTTTCTAAGTTTATATTGGATATGACTGACATCGGTGAATGAAAATATCGTGGAGAAACCTGGATTTATGATGAATACTTATATGCCTGAAATGAATTGATTGAGCAAGCGTGTTGATCAATGTTCCTGCCTTCTATGTATTATTATTCTTCTTTGCCCAGCAGTGGACAATAATAGGCTGGTATTTTTGTTTATTTATTATGAATTACCTAGGTAGTACCAACTGTAATTTCAGTAGTTCATTATCTAGAATAAAATTTTATCTTTAAATTGTATTTTCGAAAATTATTTTAAAATATAATCGTTCGTTGAGGTTGTGACTTCTACGACAACGTAATCTTTTTAATTATAGAGTATGAGACACGAACGCAGAAGACCGAGATATCGTTTTATCTGCAGCCTGAGGATGACATGGAATTAACATGTTCAACTGATTATGTTGATGGATCAAGCAACACTGGAAGAGCAGAAATTCTCGCCATGCATTTTACTGCAGCAGATAGCTTACTTGGTAAGTACACAAACGTTACGTAGACCTACCTGATGATATCGACTATCCCACGGTTGATATGATTGAGTATGATTGAGTAGTATGATTGAGTATGAGTACCTACAATATTACGACCCTAAACTGATTTTTATTATGTATCTCATCGATAAATTCCACAAAATAATTTTGATCTACTCTCAAAGTGAATACGTCCTCAATAAATGAGCGCACAATCCGAGATAGCGCGCTCATTTTATTATTTAGTTTAAATGACTCAATGTAACTCAATCCAGAGAGCATAAGGTCGTTTTTATTTATTTATGTTGTTTTATTTAATCCATCCATGATACTTTCTATTGTGACATTTGTGAGGAAATGTGCTTCTAGGTTTTTTGTATATCAATGAGGTATGACGTGTCTGGGAACTCCATCTGCGGTCCATCTGCGGTTATGCCATTTTAATATGATCTGACATTATTTTCCTTTTTAGAACCATATCAATTGCAAATGGAAATGCCATCAAACAGTACAGTAATGGAACTCTACACTCATGACAAACTCAAGGTTATTTTCTACGAGTTTGTAGAAAACGACACATTGGAGTTAAACTGTTCCATTCGTTCGCCTGTAGTCGGACCAGTTCTATATTTGCAATTTAAAGATTCTGGTAAGTCGTTTTTTGGAAAAAATAATTGAATACTGTTTAACATGATAAATATTACGTTTAGGGACTGTAGAGTTTATGGGACCACAAGCCTTACGATAATAGTCGTATACGGCATACCTTCGTGAGCGTTATGGTATGTGGAGTCGGAGGGGGTACATTAAAGAAAGAAACACTTATCTGTAGGTCTATTCTGTTACTACCTCCCTCGGTGAACACCTAGGTGAAGTGAGCTGTCATCTGTCCGTCTGCTTTGATAATTCCTAGCATCGGGACGGATGAGAGCTCACTTCACCTAGGTGTACCGAGGGAGATTGTAACAGAATAGCACTGCTGGTCTGCGGAGACTGGCGGACGGTAAATGCTCAGTCATTTTGATTGCAATAACATCCTACATCATCATCATCATCATCACCAGAGGGCGTTGCACTACTGATGCCAGTATCACTTTGATTAAGCATATTTTCAACGCATGGGAGGAGTCACAGGATGCCATTGGCATTTTTTGTGACCTCTCCAAAGCATTTGATTGCGTAAATCACGAAACACTGCTTTTGAAGCTTGAGCATTACGGACTCGGTAAACTAGCGCTCAGATTAGTAAAATCGTATTTAGATGATAGGCTGCAGCGAGTTCAAATAAACGGTGTAAATTCACAGGGCTTGAAAGTAAAAATGGGAGTACCACAGGGCTTAATATTGGGTCCGTTCCTATTTCTAGTTTATATTAATGATGTCTAAACGTAAACTACCTTAGAAATGAAACCACTCTTATATTTTGATTATTTAGTTCACCATAGCTTCCTAGATGGCGTTGCCCCATTTAAAAACGAGCTATGGTTTCGTTACAGCCAAAAGTATAAGTAGACAATAATATTTTTAATAAATGACTCCCACTCATTTCCCCCATGACCCCAACCATCGTCCCGACATCCTCGATATAGCGCTGCTCAAGAATGTGAACCTCCGTTTGCATTCCATTGAGACGCTACACGAGCTCACCTCCTATCACCGGCCTGTGGTCATGGAATTAAATTCTCGTACCGGCCCTGCTGACCCCAGTCAGCCCCCACCGACACAAGTTATAACCGACTGGAGGAAAGTAAGCGAAAGCCTACAATCCACCACGTCGCCAGACTTGGACGCCATACCCGACCACTTGGTGACAGTCGCAGACACGACGGCCGCGATCGACCGTCAAAAAAAAAAAAAAAAAATTAATAAATGAGTTCAGTGAAGAAACAGTTTGGAGTATTATTCGTGTACAGTGCTGACATCTGGTGCCGAAACCCGGGAAGTGCATGAGTAAAGTGAACTAAAAGTGACATAGTGAAAGTGTAGAACTGGGACTTGTAAAAATATCGTGTGTGAACATTAACTTAGAAGAATTTGTGATGTGTTTTGGACTTAGAATAATTTCATATCAAAAACACTTAGAATAATCCGCGTTAAAAAGGACTTATAAAAATTTCATAACAAAAACACTTAGAAAAATCGTGTATAAAAAAGACTTGTAAAATTTCTTCAAAAATTAATACCTACGGAACTTTAAACTTTGAATTTCGTTGGTCTACTAGTGAGTAGACGAAAATAAAAAATGGAGAAGTTGTTTTTGAAGCAAGAAGATATGTTCGAGCATATGAATAAGGCCTATTCAAATTATAAAAAGACACCTAAAGAGAGACTTAAAGTAACTTATATTGAAGCAAGACTAGAAAATTTAGAAAAAATATTTGATGGTTTTGCGAACATCCACCAGTGAGATTGTAGGAAGTGTAAAAAGAGAAGACAAACCGAAAGTAGCTTATTTCAAAGACGATATGTATTTTCAATTTGAAGACATTTACACTGACTATAAGACAAGGATGAAAGATGATGTCATAACCTATGGTGTGAAGCCTTGTTCATCTCAAATTAAAAGATCTGATGAATTGTGTCTATCGAGTACTAAAGTTAAATTGCCACAAATTCAACTACCGAGATTTTCTGGATTATATGAAGAATGGCAAACCTTTTATGATATGTTCATATCGTTGATCCATCAGAACGCAATTTTGAGTGATGTGCAAAAGCTACACTAATTGAAGAGTAGCTTGACGGGTGAACCAGATACCCTTCTCAAAAACCTCTCAACCACAGACTCAAATTACGAAGAAGCGTTTAAACAACTTACTCGCCGTTACAATAACAAACGTTACATTTGCAACGAAATTATGAAGCGCTTATATTCACAACGTAATGCCACTGATTCAGCGAGTTCAATCAAACAACTTCTAGACACTACATCTTCATCAATCAAATCATTAGAAAACATCGGAATCGTTACCAGCTCCAGTTCGTGTGAGGTCTTCATAAACTACTTGGTTTTATCACGACTTGATTTAGAGTCACGTAAATTATGGGAAATCCAAGTAAGTCAATTAGATACAGATGAATTGCCGTCTTCGGAATAACTCGTCAAGTTTTTAGAAACCAGATACCGAACATTAGAGATGATAAGTAGCAACATACCTACAAACAAGTCTTTCATTACGCACCCCAATACAACAAATCCTAAAGTTTATCACTCTACCACGCAAGAAGATAAAAGATCAACTCCAAACTGTACAAGTTGTGAAGGTCAGCACTTACTTTATCAATGCAAGCAATTCGGACAGCAGTCTCCTCAAGAGAGATCAGAGTTTGTGCAATCAAAGAGACTGTGCTTCAATTGTCTTGCACCGACACATTCAGTGAAAGAATGCCGATCATCTGCATGCTGCCGTCGCTGCGGCAGACGTCATCACACACTGCTTCATTTCGAGAGAACCTATTCAACTGGAAACTCATCTTCCAGCATCGAGAAAATTGACATAACGAACCCAGAACCGAGCAAATAGATTGAGAATAAAATGGTAGTTCATTTGATTACAGAAAAAGTTGAGAGAGAGTTGCTATTGGCTACTGCTGTAGTCAAAGCATATTCAGCAAATGGCTACTCACAAGTTGTGCGAGTTCTAATCGACCCATGCTCAGAAGGTTCATTTATCACCGAGACTACTGCACAATCATTAGGCTTGACGAGAGTGTGCATAAATGGTGTAGTCTCTGGAATTGGAGATAGTCTCGCCAGATCGAAGAACATGGTGTCGCTTACTTTGGAGTCAATTCAACATGAAAATGCAAAGTATTCGATAAAAGTCGATGCATATATACTGAGAAAACTGACATCATTTCTTCCTACATGTCAAACTACAATAACAGACTGGCTTGATCTAGAGAAAGTTCACTTGGCTGATCCAAATTATGGATCTCCTGCTAAAATCGACATGATTTTGGGAGTTGAAGTATATCAAGAGTTAATTCTAGAAGGATTTTTGAGACATCCATCAGGGAATGGTCCAATAGCTCAAGAGACACGATTTGGATGGATTTTGTCGGGTCGAGTAAGACGTGAATCAACTTCTGTAAACTCCCAGATTATCAACTGTCACATACGAGTAAGCGAAGACGATTTCGAAAGAGAGCCAGATGCAATTACGAACAAAAAAATTAAATGTGAACAAATGTTTGAAGGTACTACTATACGAGACGATGGAGGACGACACTTAGTAAAATTGCCATTTGAAGAAGCTGATCCAAAATGTGTTGCAGGAAAATCGAAGGGGATAGTTTTACGCAGATTTAGATTCTTAGAGAAGCAGTTGCTAAAGAACACTTTGCATGGTCCACATATTTTACATCATAGTAATATTTATGACAATATTGATAATTTTTCTACTACTGAAGATCAAAAACCTATTGATATCAAGAGTCAACTTCGTACGTTATGCCCCATTGATGGGAATGAAGTGTTAAGAGCTAGCGAACGCATAAAATAATCTAAAATTAAATTTGATATGAAGCACTCTGTTATTTTGTCTTGTCATAGCCACCTTACTAAGCTACTAACATTTGACGCTTACTGTAAAAGTATGCACGGAGACCCACAAATCATATTAAATCATTTACGATCCAAATTTTGGAAAAAACAGAGAAAACGAGCCAGAGATCGTGTGAAAAGATGGTCAGGAGAATATTTGGTTACTTACCAACGATACTAGTGGTCGAACAAAAAACCAGACATTGAGAGAGACGACATTGCCGTTATTCAAGATCACTATCTACCGCCAACAAAGTGGTTGTTAGGTAGAGTTATCCAGAAGCACCCGGTCCAAGATCCTATTAAACATCAAATCGAACGTCCGTCTATTATCTATTTTGAGCATGACAGTTAATTCTTTAGTAATGTGTCCGTTTTGTCTTATTATTTTTGTTTTATTCTTAACGCCTAGTCATGACGGTGGGCGGTCTATTTGAGCGAATGTTATTGTTCTACTTTTTGTTGTGTATAGAGTTTATTCAATCTTTTTTTGCCCTTTAATGTTGTTTTTAAAACTATTAAAAGGACAAGTCCTTTGGTGGGCGGAATGTCTAAACGTAAACTACCTTAGAAATGAAACCACTCTTATATTTTGATTATTTAGTTCACCATAGCTTCCTAGATGGCGTTGCCCCATTTAAAAACGAGCTATGGTTTCGTTACAGCCAAAAGTATAAGTAGACAATAATATTTTTAATAAATGAGTTCAGTGAAGAAACAGTTTGGAGTATCATTCGTGTACAGTGCTGACAAATGATTTACCGCATTTACTGAGAAATCAACCTCAAATGGTGTTATTTGCTGATGATACTTCATTGATTTTTAAAGTAAATAGACGGGCACAGCACTATGACGACGTAAATAATATAATATAATAATAATATGTGGGGACATTTTCACACACGGCCATCTGACCCCAAACTAGGGAGACCCTGTACTATGGGTGTCAGACAGCTGATATACATACACAAATACATTTTTTTTTCTTATAAATATATACATATTATAGATAAACAACACCCAGACACAAGGCAAACACAAATGCTCATAAACACAAATGAACACACAACACGCTGCGCAGCAGTCGAACGCTCAGCCACTGCGCCAACCGTGTCGTCAAAAGTTCGGCCGCTTACGCTGTCAGAAATATCAGGCAATTGACAGACGTGGATACCGCTAGACTAGTCTATATTAGTTACTTTCATAGTATCATGTCTTACGGTATTTTGCTTTGGGGACGGGCTGCAGATATAGATTCTATCTTTATTCTGCAAAAGAGGGCTGTCAGAGCCATCTATAATCTCAGCAGACGCGAGTCTCTAAGAGAATTGTTTAAACAAATTAATATCATGACGGTACCTTGTCAATATATATTCGAAAACATCATGCATGTTCGGAAAAATCATCATCTGTTTAGTAAAATAAGTGACAGGCATAACTTTAATACTAGAAATAGGAACAAATTATATCAACCAAGTTTCAGATTGTCAAAAGTATATATACTTCTTTTATGGGGTATTGTGTAAAATGTTATAATAAAATACCGCTCGATATTATGCAACTAATGAAAGGCAATTTAAAACATGCATTAAATTAAACGCACACTATGTAGGCAAGCATATTATAAGTTGGAAGATTATATCAATGATAAAAATGCTTGGCATAATGCTGGTCCTGCTCCACAGCCACTTTAGGGAATTTCTTAATTGCAAGAAAATTATGTTGCTCACCCCTTATTATTGACATGAATAACGTGTAGGTACCGTTATTATTATTTACTTATTATATTTTATCTGTCGAATGACATACTTACATACATTGGAAATTTTAGCTTTGTATAAATTAATAGCAATTTCAATTATTATGTAAATGTGAGAACTATGGAGCCATTTATTTATTCAATGTGTTTGACATAAATGAGCATGGCAGTTGAGAGCATTGTCAAGCTCGCTCAAATGTCTCACTGATGGTGGCGTGCGGGTTAGATCATTCGGTTCCCTTCAAAATGGTTCGTGAACGGGCGCTGTCAGTTGAGATTGATCCATGGCTTTTATATTAATTTATTTTTAATTAGAATGTTTTGGATTTCTCTTCACTTACATTGTTTTCACATATAGAAGCAACAAGAATAATGTAACCAGGATTTTGTAAAAGCTTGATTGAAAGAGTGTCCGCCGTGGAGTTTCTTGCTCGCTCAGCTCCATAGAGACCTACCCTACGTGTTGGAACGAGCAACTAGCTTCAACTTTATGACTAACTAACTGACTCTTTGACTATTCAAAAGTGCCTGCAAATGGTTTATTTGAAATAAATGCTTTGACTTTGACTTTGTAGGGGAGAGCATTAAGGAGTATTCTTCTATCTGCCAGCGCACACTGACAAGAAAAATCCTCTGTGATATCCGCGGGTATGCTGCGGCATCCACCGAGTTCCCATCTCTCGCTGGAATTTCATTATTCCACTAGCGACTAAGCAGTAAAAAAGATTTATTTATTTTATTTTTGTAATTTTTGGAAAACTTACAGCTGATCATGCACAATAATAGTTCGGTTGTAAATAACATTATGCCAATTACAAGTTTTCACAGATATAAAAGTAAAGTTTACAAAGATATAATTATATAGGTAGTAGACAGAATAAACTTAACTATTGAAACAGTTGACTATTTTAGGTTCTCAAAGAAATTATTGCAGTCTTTTTAACTTGTTTACATTAGTGTGAAAAAGATCGATATCAACGTCCTGGCAAGTCGAATCGAACATACGACTCGCTCTAATCTTGTACGAGTTTTGTCTGTAGTTCGTTCTTGTCTCTGGTGCATACAACAGACGAGGTTTGCGCAAAGACAAATAAGAAACTCGCAGTTCTATTTTGCTCAACAGCTCGGGTACGTCGATGGAACTGTTTGCAATTTTAAACAGAAAAACTAAATCAGATTTTTTTCTGCGTTCATACAAAGGAAGGATATGAAATTTTTTACACCGTTTATGATACCTACTCAGATATTTTGGAGCGTAATTGAATGTACCTTAAGATTTTTTTTTGTATGCCCTCTAAATGATGAATGTAAATGTTATAACTTGGGTTCCAAACTGATAACTGAAGGATGCTTTGCTAACGCTATTGTTAATGTGAGTGTCCAAAATAAGTTTTGAGTGAAAGTCAAGTCAAGTCAAAGTCAAAGTCAAAGCATTTATTTCAATTAAACCATTTACAGGCACTTTTGAATTGTCAAGGAGTCGGTCAGTTAGTCTGAGAGTTGAAGCTAGTTGCTCGTTCCAAAACGTAGGTAGGTCTCTATGGAGAAGAACGAGCAAGAAACTCCACGGACACTCTTTTAAATCAAGTTTTTACAAAGTCTGGTTACATGATTCTTGTTGCTTCTATATGTGAAAACTATGAAGGTAATCTAACAATACAAAACACAAAAAAGAAGCAAGATAAAGTGGCATCTAATCCATGGCAGATAAGAGCTGAGTAATCTCTACTGACAGCGCCCGTTCACGAACATGACGGGTGAATCAGCACCATTCAGCTCAACCATTTTGAAGGGAGCCGAATGATCCAACACACGCGCCACCATCAGCGAGACATTTGAGCGAGCATGACAATACTCCCAACCGCCATGTTAATTTTTGTCAAACATAAAGGTACTAATATACTTAGTAAATGGCTCCATGGTATTCACATTTACAAAATAGAAATAATGCTGCTAAATATACAAAACTAAGGTTTCCAATGTATATTATTTTATCATATGAAGTGTGATAAGTTAATAATTTAAAAACATCTATATATAAGAAATAACGATACTCGTTACTCATGTCAATAGAAAAAGGGGTAGGAAACATCCTTTTCCTCCAATTTGGAAATTCCCTAAACTGGCTGTGGAGCAGGACCAGCATTCAGCCAAGCATTTTTATCATTGATGTAATCTTCTAACTTATAATATGCTTGTCTACATAGTGTGCGTTTAATACATGTTTTAAATTGTTTTTCATTCAATTGTAGAATATCAAGTGGTATTTTATTATAGCATTTTACACAGTACCCCATAAAAGAAGTATGTACTTTTGACAATCTGAAGCTTGGCTGATCTAATTTGTTCCTATTTCTAGTATAAACATTATGTCTGTCACCTCAAGTTGCTAAGTATTAAAAGAGTGTGCCGTACCCATACCAGTGCTGACCGCCGCATACCCGGCCTCTCCCCGCGGTATCCTTTAGCGTGTACTTCGATGCTCTAGAGAAAATTACGCTGCGATGTTCCAAAGTGGATCACCGAGTATTGAAATATGTACCTTATTTCGACTTAATAAGTATTCAATGTAATTGATTAATATAAAATCCTCTGCCGTCCAGTCCGCCAGTCTGCGCAGGCTAATATTGTTTAGTAAACGTCAGCACTCCACGAGCGCAAGGCAAACAATCGCCTTGATATAAGATTGAGCACAACGCTTCTAATTTTTTTTAAACTACTTCTAGAATTAATATAAAAACCATTTAGTGAAATGTTATCAACTAGGTTTAATTTGGCATAGGTACAACCTTATACCTACCTACTTTAATCTACTTTTAGTTATTTACTTATTTATTTTTAGTTATTTACTTATTTATCTAACCCCCAACAAAAACCGAGGGATTTTATGCGCCTGAGAAGGTAGGACGAATCGTAATAAGATAAGGGCACCTAGAATCATTTTTTTTTCTCATTTGACGTTCAAAAGTGCCTTATAATGGTCTAATTGAAATAAATGATTTGACTTTGACTTTGACTTTGATTTGACTTAAGACATTTCTTATCCGGGAAAACTTCATATAAACAAAATTCGAGCGAATGCTTTTTCTGGTCTAACTGTAACTTTGTGTAAACTGGTGTTTTGTTTTCATTATTTGCGCAGATTCTATTATATTTTATAGTTTTAAGAGTGTTGGAGTGCTCAATGAGTAGGTATTTAAAAAAATCGCGAATATTCTTTTTTTGGGCTGGAGTAACATACCAGGTTCTCGTAAAATATAGTGTTCGTTTGTCCTACATACTTTTTCAGTTTCGAAACGTCAGTGTAACTCCAGATCACCAGACCTCGAAACCTATTCTTCTGCAGCAGGTTCACACCAGGCTGAATAATAGGTTTCCAGGTTGCCGGGCAGAAAACTTCACTCTTTTCAGTAGGTATGCATTCTCAGGCTCTAGAACAACATTTTGTTTCTACCATTTCCAGAAGTATCCAAGAGCAATGACAGCGCCATTTTGAAAAAAAATACCGTAACCATTAAAGACGATAACACTGAAATATCATGTTACTTAAAAGAACTCAACCCTGAGCGCAGTATAGAAGACGAAGTACATTATGAGATCAGAGTAATCCTTCACATGATAGTTCCAGCACCAGGTAAGTTGTTTTTTTTTTATTGATTTACGTACAGACAGATATACTGACATTCCCGTTTATAATACGTAGTCGAAGGAAACACAACACCTAAATGTACGGAATTATAAATCATCATAGTTTTTTTTAAAATATCTATCTAATTGAGATGTTTAACAATGTGAGTCAGAGATTTAGCTAGGGACTTGCAACTCGCAGGTTATGAGGCAAGACGTTTGTTCTTTTGTTTTTGGTCGTATCGATCCCTCTGTAGAACTTTCTACAGAGAGCCCGGGGGAAGGGGGGGTTCTTCTTTTTCAATTTATTTCTTGCAGGACGTGTGGTACCGGCCGCGAATAGCACCACCCCATTTCTACCCGTGGGTGTCGTAGAAAGCGACAGAGGGACATTACCAGAGGATGGGCAGCAGCGTCCTTCTGAGTACCATAACACCTACTGCGATCGTCAACATGCATCGGCCAAGCATGGCGATTACGGCTGAATCCCTTCTTGTGGGAGATCTATGCCCAGCACTGGGCGTCTAAAGGTTGATATGATGATGATGATCATGATGAGGACTTAGCAGTTCTATTAAAGGCCGTCTTCTTTTGACGTAAAGCCTTTTCTTTATGGTAACGAGCGTCATACCAAGCTAGGTAAGCCTCATTACGCCTAGCCTCATCAGATTTTTGTGCTTCCACGCGTCAGTATTGAGAACCAAATTAGGGGCGACCTTTGCCGGACAGAGGTTCGTCGGAATGAGGGATGAAGAACTCCACAGCTGGACACAACCCTTCTGTCGCGGAATCCACGCTGATAGAGAGGTCACCAGCAGAATAGCAGACGGACTGCTAACGGTAAAACGCAAAAAAACCAGCAGCCACAGCTCAGGCCTAGGAATGAACGGAGAGTAGACGGGTACCTACAATTTTCTCCAGATAGTGGTCGGGGCTACTCAAAAGTGAAGAACCCGACACCGAGTAAAGGTCTGGGTCACTAGTGAGCAGAAGGTCCAAGCAATAGGCTATGTGCATCTCAACATCAGGGACCCGAGTAACCTTTTGAACCAGTTGGATGAGATTTAACGTTAAAGCTTTCGCGTCTCTCTCCCAGCATGGTCAGTGTCCCGGTTTGGGAATAACCACATGTGAATATGTTGACGCTGACGTCATAGCTTTACTTCTAACAGTGATTGTACATCAGCGGAAATTATTGAAGAAAGTAGGCTTAACGTAGTGTTACGCCGATGTCGGTCGCTTACCGATTTACTCGCTCTCGCAGTCACGTGGTCGGGCCGTCAGTGCTACTCTACGCACCTCCTTTTATCGTGAACTTTATGGTACGCGTGCCAAACGCGGACGGTACTACGCGTGACCGACACGGTTGGTACTACCAGTGACCGATGCGGACGACAGAAGTTGACAGAACACGTTACCGAAGTGAACGGCACTACACGTAACCGACATGGATGGTGACGCGGACGGTACTGCCAGTGACCGACGCGGACGGTACTACCAGTGACCGATGCGGACGACAGGTACACGTGACCGAAGTGAACGGCACTACCCGTAACCGACGTGGACGGCGACGCGGACGGTACTGCCAGTGACCGACGCGGACGGTACTACCAGTGACCGATGCGGACGACAGTACACGTGACCGAAGTGAACAGCACTACCCGTAACCGACGTGGACGGCGACGCGGACGGTACTGCCAGTGACCAACGCGGACGACAGAACACGTTACCGAAGCGAACGGTACTACATGTAACCGAAATTGACAGTACTACGAGTCACTGACGCGGACGACAGAACACGTTACCGAAGCGAACGGCACTACACGTAGCCGAAGTGGACAGTACTACCAGTTACCGACGCGGACGGTACTACCAGTGACCGACGCGGACGCCAGTACGCGTCATCGATGCGGACGACATTACGCGTAACCGATGCGGACGGTACTACGCGTGACCGACACGGTTGATACTGCCAGTGACCAACACGGACGACAGAACACGTTCCCGAAGCGAACGGTACTACATGTAACCGAAATGGACAGTACTACGAGTGACTGACGCGAACGACAGAACACGTTACCGAAGCGAACGGCACTACACGTAGCCGAAGTGGACAGTACTACGAGTGACTGACGCGGACGATACTGCCAGTTACCGACGCGGACGGTCCTACCAGTGACCGACGCGGACGCCAGTACGCGTCATCGATGCGGACGACATTACGCGTAACCGATGCGGACGGTACTACGCGTGACCGACACGGTTGATACTGCCAGTGACCAACACGGACGACAGAACACGTTCCCGAAGCGAACGGTACTACATGTAACCGAAATGGACAGTACTACGAGTGACTGATGCGGACCACAGAACACGTTACCGAAGCGAACGGCACTACACGTAGCCAAAGTGGTCAGTACCACGAGTGACTGACGCGGTCGGTACTGCCAGTTACCGACGCGGACGCCAGTACGCGTCATCGATGTAGACGACATTACGCGTAACCGATGCGGACGGTAAAACGCGTGCCCGATGCAGACAGGATACGTACGCGACTGACGTCAGCGTACCTATTTGTATCAGTATGTCAAGACTTATCTTTCTCCGACGGTCGATCCTGATAAAAAATAAAATAGATAGAGATTATATTATAATATATATATAATATAAATAAGACCAAAATGTGCACGACATACATCCTCTGACATCGCCACGGAATAAAAAAACAAGTGGAAGTGCACCGATGCTATCACACGCGTGTCACAATTATGCGGAAAAATATGTAAAATATGAACAATGTCATAAGTTTTAATTTTGGATGATCAACAAGTAAGCTTTTCGTCAAAGGTGAACTGGGCACTTTCACTTGTTTTTTCTATTCCGTGCACATCGACTTAATACCAATTTTATGATTTCAGAAAATCCTGAAATTCTTCTCGATTGTAGCAAAGATACAAACAAGAATTATACAGTTTTGAAAGACAAACCATTGAGGATAAAAATACGAAATGCTTACGCACGCTATACATGGTAAGCTTGTAAACCAGAGCATGATTTTTAGATCTAGAATCCAGATAAATTACAATTCCACAGTAAATTGCTCATCGTTCATTCGTTTAGACATCGTACTTTTAAACAATAGTGCTATCAATATTAGTTTTACATGAAAAAAGGTGGAGATACACACACATGGAAATTATCTCCTGTAAAACTCACCATGAACTACAATCGACCATTGTCATGCTTGCCCATTGATTCATCAACTAAAACCTAATGTTGAAGGCGTAGACTTAAGGCAGGTGAACGTCAGCTCATTTTTCTCAACATGCCGTTCGTATCATGACAATGAAGGCGATTGCGCTCTGCATCAGATCCGAATCCGAGGAAATGACGGTCCGAACCAAGTTTACTATCTACAGCTACACTATATATAATAATAATGACCATAATCTATACTAATATTATAAAGAGGAAAGATTTTTGTATGTTTGTAACGAATAAACTCAAAAACTGCTGGTCTCAAAGTCATAAAGTCTTTTATTTCGTAGCAATAGCACATTGTGTCGAAAATTATGTTAGAACAAACACATAATAAAAATAATCCAAAACCATTGAAACCCACCAACCAACCATTGAACCATTGAAACATTGAATGATTCTTTCATCAAATGAAATCTACTTTGTTTTTATTATTCAGTGAAATCTACATTATCCCTGAGTAACATAGTCTATATTGAATTACTGAAAAATAGGAAATTCACGCGAAGTCGCGGGCAAATTGCTAGTATTCTATTTTCGAACTAATTTTGTGTGTTTGTAACGAATAAACTGAAAAACTAATAATCCGATTTCAATGATTTTGTCATCAAATGAAATCTACATTATCCCTGAGTAACATAGGCTACATTGAATTGGCAAATCTGCTAGTATTCTATTTTCGAACTAATTGCATTCAGACTAATGGTATTCGGATCTAGTGCACAACCACTCTGTGCTCTCTGATAATAGCCTAGTATTACTATGTTTCTGATATGTAGTGCGCAGAAGCACTAACACGAAGTGAGAAAGTGTGTGAAATCCTTCTGCCTTATCTATAATATAAGTATAAGTAGGTAGGTGTTTGCCCTGGAGCGGATCAGTAGCCAGTATAATAATTGTATGTTATGCTTTCAGGTGTGTCGATAACGAAAATATCTTCAATTTTAATAATAGGAAACAATTTGTACCTGAGATCGAATGTAATACTACCGACAGTGACATTATTTTACATGTGAGTAATTTATTAGAGGTATTCCTCAAAGCGCACCCAATGGTCAAGGTATGGATAGGGATGTGAATTAGCAGTAGCAGAAAATATCGATAGCAAATAATGCACGTTTTTTTAAGAGTCCCTAAAAATTAATACTCCATGAGCTTAGGACCCACCTAAGCTCATGGAGTATTAATTTTCCACCTAAGCTCATGGAGTATTAATTTTCCACCTAAGCTCATGGAGTATTAATTTTCCACCTAAGCTCATGGAGTATTAATTTTCCACCTAAGCTCATGGAGTATTAATTTTCCACCTAAGCTCATGGAGTATTAATTTTCCATCTAAGCTCATGGAGTATTAATTTTCCACCTAAGCTCATGGAGTATTAATTTTCCACCTAAGCTCATGGAGTATTAATTTTTACGGACTCTACTCTTTTACTCTCTACGTGCACGACAACCATTACTGAGCTTAGTAGTATCGCTTAAGCAACTACTTCCAGGGTATTTCGGTTTTTCTGATAGTTATACGTATGTCCTATACGTATAACCACAAAGTATGTAAGGCTGCGGCGCGCCCGAGCAAAGAGACCACTCAGAACAAACCGCCATTTTTGGCACGCACACATTGACATTACGTTTATAGGCATTCTCAAGCAGTTTCAAGCAGACTTCAGCCTCGACTGTCACTTGTGGTCTAAACGATAAACGAGAAACATTGACATTTCATGACGAACAGGATTTTTTTTTTATAAAAAATTGCAGAGTTCCAACCAGTGTCAATAAAATTTCATATTGTCGCAAATAAAACCTACAGAGTCATACAGTAGCAGCCCTAGTGAGTCTGGCAAGTTTAGGTAATTCTTTTTGAAGATGGCGGGAGCGGCCCTTCTGTAATCTTTATATTACATAACTATCAGAAAAAACAGAAATTCCTCTTTGTGTTTAATCGTTAGTGCACAACTTAGTAAGATTGTTTAGAAGCCTATTTTCTGTTCATTCCTGTCTTTCAGGAAAACATATGATTAAATTTAAAAACCTGTATTTTTACCACTATTAGCACTTACTTCCAGTTCATTACTGCACTCCTGATGATTTTAATAAACACTTGAAATTTGAACCGTCTTTAATCGGTATCATTTATTATAACTCATTTAAGCACTTCACTATGTTACATCGTGGGTGCGTTCGAAGAATAAGATTATTAACATTTTTTTTTTGTTGACGGGTGCGTTTTGAGGAATACTTTAGGTGCGCTTCGTTTGGTGCGCTTCGAGGAATAGGTACCCCTTTTATTATTGCCCCAATATCAATACCTACTTTACATCATTTAACTGCCTCATTAGTCTAGTGGTGGCAAGTGCGACTGCTCAGCGTGTGTTCCTAGGTTCAATTCCCAAGTCCAGCGAAGCGCTAGTGGATTTTTCTATTAGAAATATCCAGTAGCTACGCGAACTGGATATCGCCTCTTATTTATTATATGAAACTGTAACGTGACTGGTGAAATGTGGATGTGCCTAGCCTAGGTACATGTAAACGTTTGATATAAACAGTATATTATTATTATACAATAATATTATTATCAGTCACCGAACTGTTTCAAAAGTTTACAAGACAAGACTATGTAAACTTGGAACCCACGATCTCCGGTTTTAGGGCCTTTCTCCTTCACAAAGAGCTTACTAGTGCTTGAATGTTCATTAAAGTACCTATTCGCGAATCATAGACGTAATATGTAATAATATCTGGTTGCAGATCAATAAAGTTACGTATGAAATGAGTACTGACTGGAAGTGCACAGTCTTACAGGAGCACCATGGACCCCCACTGTATAGACATAAGGATCGTGACTATACTGTAAAAGATTTATATTTTCATCTTCATGTCAATGGAGCAAGTAAGTGCTTTTGCCAGTTACCGCATTGTTATATGTACATAGTCTTGCCATAAATATTGTCACGAAGAAATAAATGTTTTTGTTATTGCAAATAATATTTATTACTTTTACAGTGTGTTAGTTTAATACATAAATATAAAACAATTTAAAATATAAAAAGCTTATTCGAAGTGGTCTCCATTGGCTGCAATACAGTCCTTTAAACGTTAAGGCCAGTTATCAATAGAAGCACGCACTCTTTCCATGGGAAAATTCTTCACTGCCAATCGTATGAATTGTTTTAGGGACTCCACATTATCATGGCGTTTAGAGCAAGCCGTCCTCTCTAAAACTGACCATAAATCATAATCCAGCGGATTAAGATCGGGACTAGACGACGGCCAGTCTTCAGCTCTGATGAAGTCCGAAACGTTCATTTCCAACCAAGACTGCGTGGACCGAGCTTTATGACCCGGCGCCGAGTCTTGTTGGAAGGACCATACTTGGTTATTGAACATAGTGTTGTTAAGGGGCTTAACTACCTTCTCAAGAATGGTATCTTGATACACTTGTGCCGATGTTTTGATACCTTTTTCACAAAAATATGGCTCAGTCACTCCTTCATAGCTAACACCCCACCAAACCATCACTGAAGTCGGATAATGCCTACGTTACACTCTGTCGACTAATTGGGAAGCTTCCTTAGAGCTTTAAGCATAAATACGATTATTTTGTTTGTTAAAATGTTGCTCAATTGTAAAGATTTTCTCATCCGTAAATAAAATTTTGCTGTGACCTCCCTTTGCGTACCGCTTCAGTAGTGGTTTCGATTTTACCACCCTATTCTTTTATAAATTATCAGTTAAAAAATGACCAGTGCGTCTCTTATAGGATGCAAGTCCTAAGTCATCATTTAAAATACGCGACATGGTTTTGGGTGCTATCTTCATCTCCCGAGATAAAATCTTTTGCTTTCGGACAGGATTTCTTCGAATTCTTTCTCTTACTGCTTTGGCTACCTTTTTCGTACGAACACTACGTGGACGGCCAGATCTTTTTCTGTCACAAACAGAGGAGGTCTCATTGTACCTATTATGTACTGCGATGGTTTGTGTGATATATTTGTGTAAGTGATATTTGTATTTGTTATGTTTTAAATAAAAAAAATAAAAAAAATAGCCCGGGTCACAAACATTTGACTAATACAAAGCGTATGGAAAGTTTTAAAAATTGCATTTGGCTCCATACCAACTTTGTGTAATGCAATCACAGCGATTTGGTTCTCTTTCTCACCCCACTCCATTTTAATATCGCAAAATATTGTACAACGTATTGGCGCCAAAATTATAAAAATCAATGAACAATCGTATAAAAATGACAGATGCCAAATCCAAATGTAATATCTTTCTTATTTTTAATTGTAACGGTATTTATGGCCAGACTAAGTATATTGAACCGTACGTAGTACATATAACTCAATGATTGAACCTCATATTAAATCTGCCTGCGGACATCGTGCTATAAGGGGCAGAGGGGCAATTCTCGTATAAGTATTATTTACAAAACGTTCGCGTTATAGTTAATAAAATTTACTCATAATTATAAAAGGTTTAAATAATAGAATTCGTAAGTTATTATTTGTTTTTAAAAAGTTACGCTGTATTTCTTCTAAACGTTTATTATGTGACTTGATATTAGCTTACTGTATTACCACATGAATCGGAGCGGGTAAATCAATACTGCTGACAATCGGAGAAACATGGAGTGCCCTTATGAATCCCTGCTACTTTCAGCGTTTGGCCCTGGGATTTATGTCATTGTGAATGCTAATTTTAGCGAAAATGTTTAATAATTATTGGAATGCGGGGAATCAAAACCATCTCTCCTTAGGTAAAAATTGTGGCCTTTATAATATTTCTCCTCAGTTCACTAATGCGCAGCCTGGTGCCCTTGCATAATTTTGGTGCATCAAAGTTACGCATCACTAGAACTGGGACGCCAACCTTGAACTCTAGTTTATGGAAAGGCACACCCGTAACTCTAAGGAATTTAGAAACTCGACGGGGTAGGCAGCACTGTATTCAATGGTTTTGGTTTCACCAAAGGACGTTTTACGCCGGTGTCACTTTATTAAAACACATATTTACTGCGTGGGAAGAAGCACAAGATGCCATAAGAATCTTTTGTGACCTCTTCAAGACATTTGATTGCGTAAATCACGAGACACTACTTCTGAAACTTGAGCATTACGGACTAGGTAAACTTGCGCTAAGTTTAGTGAAATCTTCTTTGAATGATAGACAGCAGCAAGTTCAGATAAAAGGGGTGAATTCACATGATTTAAAAGTACTAATGGGAGTTCCACAAGGCTCAATTTTAGGTCCTTTCCTCTTTTTAGTTTATATTTATGATCATGACATTTGTGGTTGGTTTTTGAATAACCGGGTATTCAAAAACCAACCACAAATGGTGTTATTTGCCGATGACACTTCATTAATTTTTAAAAATAGACGAGCTCAAAATCTTGACAACGTAAATAACGCTTTTTATTAAATGAAAAAAAAAACTAAGTGCATCAGATTTGCTATGCCAAATGTCAAAAATAGTGATTGTGACATAGTTTTGAATAAAGAAAAACTGGAATTCGTCGATAAAACTGTTTTCCTGGGAATGACGCTCGACTCAAGGCTTCAATGGGGTCCTCATTTAACATCTCTCGCAGGACGGCTAAGTTCGGCAGCATATGCTGTCAGAAAGATCCGGCAATTTACTGATGTGGATACCGCGAGACTGGTCTATTTTAGTTACTTTCATATTACCTGTAATGTCTTACGGTATATTATTGTGGGGACGAGCGACATCGATTCTATTTTTAACTGACTTCAAAAAGGAAGAGGTTATCAATTCGGAGGTTCATATATTTTTTTTTATGTATGTTCGGGCATAACTCTGTCAATATAGACAGATTTTCAAAATTCTTTTTTTTTCGGAAGGGGTTCATTCCGAAATCGTCTCGTATAAATTTTACCAAAATTGATCTAGCCCTTTTTGAGAAAATCAACAAAATCCCAAAAAAATACTTGCATGACGTTACAATATCTTCAATCTTTGGAGAAGTTACAATCTCTGTTTTAAGTGTGTCGCCGTTTCATAATGAATTTGGATGTTAAAGCAATACTAAACAGCGAAAAACAAAAAGTTTTTTCAAAAAAAAGAAAACCGCCCTTTTAGAAAACTAAAAAGTGATAAATAACTTTAGCACAGAACACACATTTCTTTACTTTCGGAAGTCGGCGGCAATACAAAACAACAAACACAACAAAGCCACCGCCACTGACTTTCAAAACTAAAGTAATGTGTGTTCTGTGCTAAAGTTTATTAGGATTATAAAAATAAACAGTTTATTTATTATAGTGCGATGTATTTATTACAGCATGTGTAGAACAAAAAAAGTCCATGACAGTTGTACAAACGACAGAACAGTGCGTAAACATAGAAAACCTAAATTAGAAATTACATTGCCATAGTTCAACACCCCCTCTTAATGTAATTACACCAAAGAAAACTTAAAATAAATGCTATTCTAAGACTTAAAACACTTAAAACCAAGTATTACAACTTTTCAAAGCTACATACACTACACTTCTTTAAAAAATGAGTTATCAACTCCCTACTCAAGGACTTCGTAAGCGTATCTGCTGGTTGATCACTAGTTTTAATATATTTTAAACATAACTTACCATTTCTTAGTAATTCTTTTATAAAATGATATCGTATATCAATATGTTTTAAACGCCTAACAGTATCTGTGCAGGCAACTGAAATAGCAGACTGATTATCGCAATAAATAATTACTGGACAAACATTATTAATATTAAAATCTTTTAAAATATTAATTAACCAACAGGCTTCACTAGCTGCTACACTAATTGCTATATATTCCGATTCTGTTGAAGACAAGCTTACTGATGGTTGTTTCTTAGAACTCCATGTAATTAAACAATTGGAAAACTTAAATAAATAGCCTGTGGTCGATTTCCTATCTTTCCTATCAGAGCCATTTACAATCTACGTATGCGCGATTCTCTAAGGAAACTGTTTAAGGAAATTAACTTAATGACGGTGCCTTGTTAATACATCTATGAAAACATCATGTACGCTAGAAAAAATCTGCATCTTTTTGATAAAAGATGCAGACATAATTATAATACTAGAAATAGGGACCAACTAGTTCAACCAGGTTTCAGATTGGCTAAAGTAGATTCGTCTTTCATGAGGTACTGTTTGAAGTGTTACAATAAAATACCTACCCACATTATTCAACTAAATGAGACAAAATTTAAGTCTTGTATTAAACGCACATTATGAAGCCGAGCTTATTATAAATTGAGTGATTACATCACTGATAAAAATGCTTGACTGGATGCGGGTCTGGCTCCACAGCCAATTAAACGCACATTACAGCCATAAGGGTTCATAGATAAATTGATTAGCAATTTTAACTATTTTTGGAGCTGCTGAAGATCTACATTATCTTTGCATTGTATAAACTCAATGTGTTAGTATTATATAATTTTTCGTAGCACATACACGTGAGCACTATGGTCTTACGAGGTATACCTCTCATTGACTTGAATATGCCCTGGCGGTTGGGAAAGTCATGCTCACTTGAATGTCTCGTTGACGGTGGCGCATGTGTTGGATCATTCGGTTCGCATCAAAATGGTTGAGCTAAACGGTGCTGATCTATTCGTCATGTTCGTGAACGGACGCCGTCAGTTGGGACTGGTCATCTCTTAGCTGCTTCGGTTATTTTAGATCTTGTTTTTTTTTGTTGAAATTGTTATTATAACTATATTTTTCTCTCGACCTCTTTTAACATGCAAGACTTGTTACATTGTTCTCACATAGTACCCCTAGATTCAAAATGAATGATGTAACCTAAATTTGTAAAATATAGAACACAGATGGACTACCTTTAAATTTATTTAGAACTAAGAAGTTTTAACTTTAATACTTTTACTGACTCAATTACTCACTTTTTACCGACTCAAATATTACAATTAATCACTTTTACTCAATTATACATTACTGACTGGTAATAGACAAAAATGGCGCTAACTATGGTCAAATCAAAAATGGGTTGTTTCACAAAATCGTAAATCAAAAAGTTACTATTACCACAAAGTACGTAAGGCTATGGCGGCGCGCCCGAGCAGAGAGACCACTCATAACAAACCGCCATTTTTCGCACGCACACATTGACATTACGTTTATAGGCATTCTCAAGCAGTTTCAAGCAGACTTCAGTCTCGACTGTCACGTGTTGTCAAAATGAATAAATAAAGTAATTGACATTTCACGACGATCAGAAAAATTTTGTTTTAAAAAAATTTCAGTGTTCCAACTCAGTGTCAATAAAATTTCATATTGTCACAAATAAAACCTACGAGTCAATACAGTAGCAGTCCTAGTGAGTCTGGCAAGTTTAGGTAATAATTTTTGAAGATGGCGGGAGCGGCCATTCTATAATATTTATATTTTCTGCTATTACCATAACTGACCAATCAACGTAATTTTGTGCTGTCAAACAACTACGTCAAACATCAAAATATTACGCAATTTCTTTTGGAATAACTTTGACTGACGGATTTTTATGTCATGAAACAACCCATTACATTTATTGTATGTTAAACCTCTCACGTCAGTAACTTTTAACTTTTAACCGTCCGTATGTAACGTTAACCGACTGTTCTATAAAAACACGCCATAATTAAATCACACTACGGAAACCATAGCGCAATCTAAAGCCAACACCATCTAGTGAAAAAATCAGAACTAAAGTCATAATAATTCTGCCTAATTAAAACTGAATTAAAAAACCTTAAAAGTTAACTATTATTCCACGGGAACGCATTACCGGGACTATAGTGTGTTCTGTAGTTAAGGCAGTGCCATTTATTAATAAAGTTCAGCTCTAAAGCTTTGTTAAAGTAACATTTATGTTGAACATAATATATTATCCCAAGGGAACATTTTATCGGGATGAAAAGTATCCCATATGTTAATCCAGGAAATGGTCTATCTATGTACCAATTTGCATCTAAATCTGTTCAACGGTTTATGTGTGATTGAGTTACAAACATCCAAACATTCACATTAATTTATAATATTATTATTATTCTCATTTTTTCATTATATTTTTAAATATTAGTAAAAATATAAATAAAAACATTTAAAAATATAAAAAAAATATATATTATTATTGTTATTACGCGCAATCTAAATCGACGCTAACGCCATCTAGTGAGAAAATCGGAACTAAAATCATAATAATTTGCCTTATTAATACTCAATCAAAATAACATTAAAATTGAACTATTATCCCACGGGGACGCATTACCAAGATTATAGTGCGTTCTGTGGTTAAGGCAGTGCCATTGATAAAGTTGAAAATTAAAGATTTGTTAAAATATCAATAAAGTTGAACTATTATCCCAAGGGAACACATTACCGGGATAAAAAGTATCCCATAAATATATGTTAATCCAGGAAATGGTCTATCTATGTACCAATTTGCATCTAAATTATCTCAACGGTTTGCACGTGATTGAATAACAAACATCCAAACATCTTCACAAACTTTCACATTTATAATATTATTAATTAATAAATATATTATAATAATAATTATATATATTATATGTAGGATCGTCAGTGAGCGATCGAGGAGGAGTGCCGAGCGGTATAGTACATCGTCAGGAGTATGGTCGTTCCCATTATCCCATTAGGGATAAACAAGACCTGTAAAAACAATTACACACTATAAGTAAAGAAAACACAATACAAATGGTAATCAGTAACAAGAATAAAGTAAGTTAAAGGTACAGCAACAATACAGTTAATCGAACAGACCATTAAGGTCCCACAGTTCGCACAGTGGCCAAGCCACCCAATGATAAACGAACAAACCCTTAAGGTTTACAGTTCGTACAGCAGCCTAAGCCACCCAAATACAAAGTGTATCGCTCGCTAGCAGCAAGCCTATACAGCTATGTGAATATACAGCAGCGCTGTACCAGGTAAACCGACAGTATTGTCGGGAGCAGGAACTCTTTACTGAGTCGAATCCGAGGATCGACTGCCATACTTACGGAGTGCACGCTTTTTTATAAGGCGATGCCCCCCACCTTGCAACCTCTCCATACAAGTCTGGCCATGGCGCACGGAAGTGCGTCACGCGTTTACTTGATACAAAACACTAAAATGTGCTAAATCTAATAAGATCTGTAATCAAATAACACAATAATAATTGTCATGAATAAACAATAGTGATTTCATAAAGTAATTCGTTTTACATTCAAAGTAACGTGTCAACAATTGTTTTGAATAAAACCATCGATAACAATTATCGAAATAAAGTAACCACAAATCAGTGTGCTTACACTGAGTACTCAATAAATCATGTTTAGAATTAATAGACAATAATTGATAGTAAAATCACACAAATTAACAATAAGAAACACAAATCATAACAAAAGTTAACACCCAAAATTGTAATTAATAAACCGTCTCCGTATAATAGGATAGTAGGATCTATGCTCATAAAGAACTTAGATTATCTTTGAACAGTGATTTAAATGTTTCCATCACACGTTTCCAGGCTTTGGACTGGCAACTTAGGTAACCCACATTTTTCAGACTTTAGGTACCTACAGTAACTATGACGTGCTGATCTAATTATTAGGTAGGTACCACGTAAGTAGGTAATGTTGGCAAGTTTAAAAGGTTTACATCACGGTGTTTACAAATAATTGGCGCGTAATCAACTTATTTACAATAGGGGATTACACCCATTTTTGAAAAGTGTCTCAATGAAATTCTGTAGTGCTAATATACCACCAAAAAAAACACAAAATTTTTAGTCAATCGATAAGTGCCATAAAAATGCATCTACATTTTAAATTTTCAAATTTCGCGCGTAGTTTGACGAAAACGCCTACTGGACGCCATATTGCTCCGCGTAAATGACGTCAGTTCGTTTTGTATAAAATGAGCTCCTATTAAATATGAAAATTGTATATCATTTAAAAATAATTAAAAGTATATTTTGTAATACGTGTAATAATGAAAAAATTACGTTGGTTACGAAAATAATAAAATAGTAGTAGTAAAAGTGCCTATATTACGCCAATTGGTTGACTGACAGTTGACATTTTTTTTTTACACAGCCGTACGGCGTAATAACATGGCCGCTACTACTTCACGGTGTTTTATAACAGATTGAAAATACTGAAAACTTTGAATTGAATTTAAAAATTTGTTTTGTCATTTTATGAACTAAAACTTACATTTTCCGACTGCTTTATGCCTAAACTTTCTCAATAACATATTTATAGATTTTTTCTCGTATTGAGTAAAATACCCTATTAATTAAGTAGATAATTTGGTATCTCTACTTACAGGTCCTCTCGTGGCGGTAGCAAAGATTCAAAATATCGACCACTTTGTTGAATACATAACCACAGCCCGCTTTCTCAAGTTATTTCAGCGAATCGAGCACTTGAGTGTCACTTTTTACTTGTTGAAACGCTGTTTAAAGGACAATGCCGGTAACACTATAGAACTTTGCCCCACTCAATAAAAGTCATGTACAATATGTAGCATCTTACTGTTTATTTATTGCTGATAACTACACATTAGTGTTAGTGACTGTAGAATTTGCGGTTTCCGTTTAAATCTAAAAACAATAATGATATTGAGTATAGGTTAAATTGTATTTTAGGTAAAATGAGTTTGTATTTTGTGGGTAGGTATTTCGTAATCCGCAAGTTCTAAAGAAAAACAATTTAGTATAGAAATGTTCTATATTCATTACAATTATTTTCATTAATTTACTTTTTCTGTACATGTGTTACTTTTTCTGTACATGGGTGGGGCAGGATCTGCCATTGTCATTTTATTACGCAGTTTGTCACATTAGTTGGTCCATTTCTATCGTCATACACTGCTAGCATTGTCCTGTTGGATACAAATATCCCAAACTCTTCTCGAAACCGTCGCACTGCCAAGTTAACGTTGTCATTACCGCTAACATTCTCACCATTTCACAATATTTAATGTTTGTGTACATAAACGCCGTAGTCGCGTTTTTACGCCACGCCACGGAATTTAAAAAACAAGTTTGGACCTCGCAGCTATCCCGCGTGTCTAGCTTCGTTAGTGGTAATAAATCTATATATAGGATAGCTAGGATAGCTGCGGAGCACTTTCAATATTTTTTTTCTATTCCGTGCACATCGACTTAATACCATCTTTATGATTTCAGAAAATCCTGAAGTTCTTCTCGATTATAGTAAAGATACAAGCAAGAATTATACAGTTTTTAAAGACAAACCATTGAGGATAAAAATACGAAATGCTTACGCACGCTATACATGGTAAGTTTGTAAACAAGAGCATGATTTTTAGATCTAGAATCCAGATGAATTAAAATTCCACAGTAAATTGCTCATCGATCATTCGTTTAGACACCGTACTTTTAAACAATAGTGCTATCAATATTAGTTTTACATGAAAAAAGGTGGAGATACACACACATGGAAATTATCTCCTGTAAAACTCACCATGAACTACAATCGACCATTGTCATGCTTGCCCATTGATTCATCAACTAAAACCTAATGTTGAAGGCGTAGACTTAGGACACGTGAACGTCAGCTCATTTTTCTCAACATGCCGTTCGTATCATGACAATGAAGGCGCTTGCGCTCTGCATCAGATCCGAATCCGAGGAAACGACGGTCCGAACCAAGTTTTCTATCTACAGCTTCACTATATAATAATAATGACCATAATCTATACTATAATCCATACTTTATCCATACTAATATTATAAATGCGAAAGTTACTCTGTCTGTTACGCTTTCACGATGAAACGCCTTAACCGATTTTGATGAAATTTGATATGAAGATAGCTTAAACCCTGGGGAAGGACATAGGGTACTTTTTAATCCACGACTTTATCTGCATAACCGACATTCACGCGGACGAAGTCGCGGGCAAAAGTTAGTAATATTTTAAAGGGGAATTTTTGTGTGTGTAACAAATAAACTGAAAAACTACTATCATACAATGATTCTTTCATCAAATGAAATCTACATTATCCCTGAGTAACATAGGCTACATTGAATTGGCAAATCTGCTAGTATTCTATTTTCGAACTAATTGCATTCAGACTAATGGTATTCGGATCTAGTGCACAACCACTCTGTGCTCTCTGATAACAGCCTTGTATTACTATGTTTCTGATATGTAGTGCGCAGAAGCACTAACACGAAGTGAGAAAGTGTGTGAAATCCTTCTGCCTTATCTATAAGTAGGTAGGTGTTAGCCCTGGAGCGGATCAATAGCCATTATAATAATTGTATGTTGTGCTTTCAGGTGTGTCGATAACGAAAATAAGTTCACATATGCTGAAAGGGAACCATTTGTACCTGAGACCGAATATAATACTACCGACAGTTACATTATTCTAAATGTGAGTATTTTCATCAATATTAATTTTACACCATTTAACTGCCCCGTTGGTCTAGTGGTGACAAGTGCTCAGCGTGTGTTCCTGGGTTCAATTCCTAAGTTAGGCGAAGTGTTAGTGGGTTTTTCTATTAGGAATATCCAGTAGCAACCCGAAGTCTGGATATCGTCCCTTTTTTATTATATGGGACTGTAACGTGACTGGTGAAATGTGGTTGTGCCTAGCCTAGGCGCATGTAAACGCTCGATATAAACAGTATATTATTATTAAACAATAATACTATTATCAGTCACCGAACTGTTTCAAAAGTTTATGAGAAAAGAAGATGTAAACTTGGAACCCACGATCTCCGGTTTTAGGGCCTATCTCCTTCACAAAGAGCTTACTAGTGCTCGAATGTTCATTAAAGTACCTATTCGCGAATCATAGACGTAATATGTAATAATATCTGGTTGCAGATCAACAAAGTTACGTCTGAAATGAGTACTAACTGGAAGTGCACAGTCTTACAGGAGCACCATGGACCCATGGATAATAAGGATCGTGACTATACTGCAAAAGATTTATATTTCCATCTTCATGTCAAAGGAGCAAGTAAGTGATTTTGCTAGTTACCGCGTTTGCATGTATTGTACTTTACATAAAATCTGCCTGCGGTCGATAGCTATCAGGCAGAGGGGCAATTCACGTATAAGTATATAGAGAACGCTCGCAGAATAATAAAATGTACTTACAACATAATTATAAACGGTTTAAATAATAGAATTCGTAAGTTGTTATTTGTTTTTAAAAAGTTCCGCTATATTGCTTGAAAAAGTTAATTATGTGAATCGATATTAACTTACTGTATTACCGCATGGAGCGGAGCGGGTAAATCAATGTTTCTGACCATCGCGAGAGAGCCCAGAGGGCTATTCTGAAAGTGTCTACTTTCCACCTTTCCTTTTTCTTACTAGCCTCCTATACACATATAATTATGAAGTAAATACTAACAGTTCAACAGCTATTTATAAAGGGCGTAATAATATATTATTTCAATATGTATATCAAATCGAATAAAAAAAATAAAAATATAAAGGGCATTGTATTAAAACAACACACAGCTCTACCCTATAGCAAAATATAGCTAAATAGTCTGTACACAAAAAACAATAAAACATCCTTTTATATTCAATAAAAATCAATGTACAAAGGCAGTTGTAGCCTTGGATATAAACCCTAGGATATGACGAAACCGAAAAACTTCTAGCGGTGTTACGGTGATAAGTCAAAAAGATTGTAAGACTAAGTATTTTCTCAGAATCTCTATTGATCATTGTTTTTATTTAGTATAGATATTGCATCTTAATACCAAATTATTATTCATAAGATTGTAATTGAAGTTATTCACACATCCTCTCTCACACACACACGCACCCCAGCACCAAACACAAAGAGAGGTTCATTAGGTACTCATTAGTATTGTATGTTTTTTATTTTTAGTTCTTGTGCTCATTTTGTTATTTTGTAGTTACTTGCCTTATTTGTATTAGGAAGGCTAGTCTGACCTAATTTTTCTGCGGGGAAATGGCGTCTAATGCTGAAATACAGGTTTTCAACCTAGTTCGGCAATAGATCCTGTCCTCTACTAATCTGTCTTAAAATATCTAGCCCATTTAACGATGTAAACTTTTTGTGAAACAGTATTTGTGAATAAACTTTATTATTATTATTCAAATTTTACTTGGACTTGTTTGATACCCTGAACTACAAAATGTTAGAGAATTTGCAAGGACGGTCAAAACCATATCTTACAAAATACAAAGAATGTACTTATTGTTATATAAAGTAAAATAAGTTAGTTGTTAAGTTAAGTAGTTATAGTGAAATTAATAAATTTAAAAATTAACAAAAAACGAGGGCTGTATCTATAAATTTATAAAAAAAATAAGCCCTTTTTATAAACGAATTTAGTTAAGACGTCTGAAAAACGAATGAGACGGCTAAAATTCAGCCGCGAGTAATGTAGGTGGAGTGAGCTTGAGGTGAGCCACCTACATTACTCGCAGCAATGCTCGTAGCTGTAGATTCCTAGCCTATTCCCATAGGCTAGGAATCTACAGCTTACCTCAAGCTTACTATCGAAGGAGTAACACTGCAGTGTTGCGTGTGTTGGAAGCGAACCCCTCGCGTAGCGCGAGATATTCCATCGGATTTTATTGGTGAGAGTCCGATATCATATTCCTTTACCTGCCTACTTGCGAATTCGCTATGGCAGGGGTTACAAAAGCTAGCGTGTCGATGCGAATAAATGTTACCGCTGGAGGGTCTAGAATCATGTCCCTTAATCCTTGTTTAAAGTTTGTGTCATAATGCCCGTTATAGAAATTAAAAGTCTTTAATCTAAGCCACAAATAATTTTAAAATGTACCTAACTATTATTTTTGTTTTCTCACCAGTGTCAGTAATAGTCACTGCAAACAACCACAATTTGACTTATGTACCAACTAACCTGTCAGTTAACTACGATGGAAGCGCCAACTATACTTATGAAGACGGCGAGGAAGTGGATTTTTCCTGCGAGTCTGCAAGAGAACGACAACGTGACGACTCGATCGAAATGTTTGAAGCTTTAATATACACTCGCTTGGAATATTATGCTGCAAAAGGTATTTCACTTGATAAATATGCATATTCCCTACATCGCGTACAAAACCGTACAAAACTAGTTTTAGTAATATTTTGGTCAGTGTGAACCGGTCAACTACTAGGTTTGTGGTTAGGCAGTTGTAGGTATGTCGAATAATTTAATTTTAAAGTGAAACTTGTAATTGGATAGTAGAAACGAGTCTATAGACCAACAGGTAGGTACCTCAGTTCAAGACACAAATCTGAAAACATAAACTCGGCTAACTGTAAAAAAAAATTATTATTAAAATAACGTTTACAAATGTGTACATTTAGTCAGAATAATTCCCATACAAATATAATACCTATAAATAAAGTAAAACTAAAATATTTATACTACTGGAGCAAGTTATGATGGATCGGAATCAACAATGTTAGGTAGGTAGCGACCCGCCCGATCTAGGTTAATTCAAATCTGTCTTTCATGCCATTTAATTGGGAAGTGAAGTTTAAAGTAAAACTAATAATATAGTAATCCATTAATAATGATGAGAAAAAGCATATTGATACATTATTATCTAAAAGTAAACCTATGTAAATCTTATGAAAATATAAAAGAATAAAATAATAGTTTTATTATTATGCCAAAACTTCTATAAGTATTTCTGTGTCTGTGTAATTGAGAGTCGCTAAATATTCAGATAATAATTGACTACATTCTTTATAAACCATAGTACCCCTCGGCTACTATGGTTTATCATGTTAAGCGTGTTATACAGGAAAGGTTCTAAAAAAACATAAAATAATTTAGCAGAATAAATGCATGTCTAGTTTCATGGTTCATGCAGTCCAAGTCCTTCCTTCTCTTGTCGGAAGGTAGGTACTGGGTTAGAAGGAAGTGCAGTGAGCTGGTGTAGTACTATGCTTAAGGCGACGATATGCGACTTTTACAGATTTTAAACTGACAATCACGTCAAAATGTGCAGTGTAAATGATTTGAAAAAAATATATGTTAAACTAGAACATTCTCTTAATCATATAGAAAGTGAATATTTTTGATTAAGTTCATATTAAATAGTTTAATTAACTCGTGAAGTTGTGTCTGACGCGGACAAAACATTGACAATCCACCAAATCTACCAGGTATAATTATCCGAAACTTACACTATCTTACAGACAATTTTATCATCTATCTTTTAGTATACGCATTTTTTTTTAATTTTGAAAGAATACTACTTTTATTTAATTTTTTCGACTAAATTTTGAAAGTTTTGGACGCAGACTGCATCCGTTCTGCATCAGTTTTGCGTCCAAAACTCTCAAAGTAACGTTTGAAGCTAAGAAGGTAATTTATAAAATATTTAAATAAAAGTAAGTTCGTTTGTATCCATCGTTTTTATTTGCCACAATCCACAATCTACATTTTTGGGGGCTCGTTCAATTGCAAAAAGCTTGAAATATTTTTTAATAGAAAATATTTATGATCGCAAAAGCGTGAACATTGAGTACGATGTTTGCAGGATCTGAAACAAACATAATTTTGTAATAGGAGCAATATATTCGATCCCCAAGACGACTGCCAAGCGTGGGGATTATGGCCCTTCTGTAATACCTGGTAGATTTTGTGTGATTGTCAATGTTTTGTCCGTGTCAGACACAACTTCACGTATTAATTAAACTATATAATATGAATATAATTAAAAATATTCACTTACTAAGTGATTAAGAGAATGTTCTAGTTTAACATATATTTTTTTCAAATCATTTACACTGCACATTTTGACGTGATTGTCAGTTTAAAATCTGTAAAAGTCGTATATCGTCGCCTTAAGATAAATAATTCCCGTACTGTAAGTACATTACATGCTACGCAGAGCTGGTGCGTAGGAAATCTAAAAGGGTGAAATGTGGCAACCTTTAGAATTGCTCTTTGAGCGCGCTCTAGTGGAAGTAAAATTGTTTTTGCTGCACCACCCCACGAAGTTATGCAATAGGTAAGAATGAATTGACACAAAGCTAAATTGTTTAATTAATTTATAATCGGCTATGTTCCGTAAATTCTTAAAAACATACTTATATTAATTTGCGTACATGACATAGCAGATCGATATGTTTACGGAAATTTAAATGGGGGTCAATAGTGACACCTATTATAGATATTTCAAATAGTCAGCGTTCGCTATAGTGGGACAAGAGCATGCATTGTCAGAGGGTATTACACCCATTTTTGAAAAATGTCTCAATGAAATTCTGTAGTGCCAATATGATCCCCAAAAAGAACACAACATTTTTATTCAATCGATAAGTGTGTTTGACGAAAACTCCTCTTACTGGACGCCATATTGCTCAGCGTAAATCAGCAGTTCGTTTTGTATCAAATGAGCTCTAAATATGATAATTGTATATCATTTAAAAATAATTAAAAGCATATTTTGTACTAGGTGTACTAATGAAAAAATTACGTTGGTTACGAAAATATTAATAGTACAAAACTTATATTACGTCAATCGGTTGACTGACAGTTGTAAATTTTTTGTTAACACAGCCGTACGGCGTAATAACATGGCCGCTATTATTTTACAGTGTTTTATAACAGATTAAAAATACTGAAAACATTGAATTGAATTTAAAAATTTGTTTTGTTATTTTAAAAACTAAAACTTACATTTTCCGACTGCTTCACGCCTAAACTGTCTCAATAACATAATTATAAATTTTTTCTCTTAAAGAGTAAAATACGTGCGTAAATGTTCGGATTAGTAAGCGGTGTGTTAGTATGCCTCATTGTAAATAAAATATATTTTGTTTTATCTACATTTAATGTTTGCAGATTTTTATGAAGCCAATTAGACATAATGTTAAAATCAGTCTGAGCATGTTTTAGACCTCAATTCTTGCTTTAGCTGAGAACAATAGAACAGTGTACCTCGTAAGATATTATGACACCATTTTGGAGTAACAGGCTGCACAGTTCATTTATATAGATTAAAAATTAAAATACTGCGTTGTGGAATGCCAAAATAACTATTTTTCAATTCAGAACTTGTATACTGATTAATTTTGACACATTGATGACGATCGCTGAGATAATCAGAAAATAATAGAAGTTGTGCTCCTCTTATCCCAAGTGTTTCAAGCTTGTGCAGAAGTGAAATACAACAAATTGTGTCGAAGGCCCTGGCAAGGTCTAGAAAGATCCCAATTGTGTGCATACCATTATCTAAATTTGTAGAAATATAATTAGTCAATTTGTGTACTGCTTGGCTAGTTGATCTTTTGGGCCTAAAACCAGTCTGTTATGTTCCAGATATTTTATTAGTCTACTATGTATTTATGATTTTTTCTAAAAATTGTGAGAGTCCTGTTAGCACTGAAATGGGTCTGTAGTTATTCACACCATTTTTGTCTCCAGACTTGAATACAGGTGTGACCACAGCTTTTTTAAGCAATTTAGGGAATATTTCGTTAGTTAGATAAACATAACTGAAAAACGTGTGTTAGCGGAGGCGCTAATAGATATTTAAATCTTTATTAGGTATATTTTTCGAAATTGCACTAAATTAATGGACATGTTGTGTATTCTTCCCATCTTGACCTATGGAGCACAGACTTGGTCTTTGACTAAAATTCAAAAGTTCAAACTTAAGGTTTGCCAACGTGCTATGGAGCGCAGTATACTTGGTGTTAAATTAAATTAACCGACTTGGATAGCTTCGGAGGAATGGAGGGAGGCGTTTGCTCAGCAGTGGGACAGTACAAACTAAAAAAAAAAGTACATCATCCCACCCTGTAGCACAAACATCTTTTAACCCGTTTATTATACTTACAACTTCGTAAACGTCAGTATCTGCGATTTAGCTAACAATAATACGACTGAAATACAGACGGCTGACACAGTCAGTCGTATTATTGTTAGCTAAAACAAAACAAAAGAATTTAGTGTAGAGGATGTCGTTGTCGGATGTTGACGAGAAAAATGACTAGAATTTAAAGATTTTTCAGTCAAATTTTTACCAACGTTAGCAAAATAATTGTTTATTGCTTCGGAAGAGTTTGTCTCTGTAAATAGAAAATCAAACGGAGGTTCGGGATTTTTCGATCTAAATGTATGCTTGCTTGCTTGCTTGCTTGTTGACTTTGCTTGCTTGTGTGTGTGCTTTATATAAATTTCCAAACAAGTTTACTATTTTTACTCGACTACGGCAAAGCCAAAGGAGGTTTATGATTTTGACAGGCTATGTATGTATGTTCATCTGTTCGCTCATAGCTCCTAAAATACTTATCAGAACTCAACAAATGAGGTATGGTTAGAAGGGTCTTGATCGTCCGCTGGTTATAGGCTATATGACGTGTCACCGAATCCAATGTGGCGCCCCATGGCGGACATAAATACCAAGATTAAAAAAAAAATTAAGACAAGCATACCGTGTTTGGTATCATTGGAAAGGGGTTCACTAGTACCTTTCAAATATATAATATTTAGTTATGACTTGTCACAAATTATTTAAAAAAAAGGAAAGATTACCAAATAAATTTATTTATTTATTTATCAACATACTTACATCTACCATTACAGCTAACCAATGCGGTAAATGCAGCTTAATTAATACTTAACTTAATTGTTAATTATAACTATGTAATTACAAAAAAAGCATTCCTGAATTGTGAATTCACCCAGAGAACAACAGAATAAGTCCGCCTCACTCGCTATGAGGTTGAGCGTGCGGAGTGCACGCGTCAGCGGCGCCTGCTATAAAAGGTTGGTCCGAGCACAGGGACACCAGTACGATCCGTAGTAAGTACAAAAACAAATACCGACCGCGATTCCGGCCCCGCCGCCGAGGCCCTCCGCGACCCCCCGTAATATCACCGCCCGACCCTTGCTCGACGAGCCAGCCCGCGCCGCTGAGCCTGTAGCTTTAAAGTCCCCTAAATAATTTCGACCCAGCCTGACCATTGCTGTCCCCTTAATGACGCACTAAGCCTAGGTTCGAACCCCGCAGGGGGTGCCCTTAGTGTCTGTTCATTTAATAAATATCCTTAGTTTGTAAGCCCTGGCTGGGGGCCTTAAAGTAATTTTCGGCCACCACAGGATTGTCCGGTTAAGCAGCATCAACCTCAGAGCGTCGTTGCGCTGCGAATGGTCATATCAAAAAAAAAAAAAAAAAACGCGGTTCCACTAGCAGTGGTGGCTGCCGTCGTCGCCACACGTACAGACAGCGTCAAATTTCTTCGCATAGGGGGTTAGCAGTTGATGACGCTGTCTGTACCACCTTCCCTCTCAATAATTTAAATATATACAGGGTGTGTCGTAAATAGTAGTCCAGAGTAAAAGGGTCGATACACTGTATTCTTATGTATCTCATACCGAAATTTTAACCATTTTCAGTTAAGGGTCTCCGAAAATAAAAAGTTTATTATTTTAAAATTTTGTAAAAAAGGGTTTGGATATGATAGTACACATATTCAAGAGTAATAATAAAAAAATACAATTAAAAATATTGATATTTGTTGAAATTACAGCCAAATTCGTGAAGCGAGGTACAGAAATTTACACTTAAACTTTTAAACTTTTTTTTTTTCGCAAACCCTTAACTGGAAGTGAAAAAAAAGAAAAGTGAAAAGTGAAGAATACAGTGTATCGACCCCTTTACTCTGGACCACTATTTACGATACACCCTGTATGATGCGAGTGCAAGATCCCTCCTAACCCGTAGTTCGTTGTACCCTACCATACCTAAAATAAATAAGGTTGGATACATTAACGGGTAAAAGAGATAGACTCCGTAATAACGCATAATTATATAAATATCTAATAAATTTATTTTGCACCCGCTCCAGCATGAGACTATATTCAGCTTCATGCGGAGCCCAGATGACTGCATTACATTCTAACTGGCTCCTCACCAATACAATATATTATAATGCTATAATAGCTTTCACATTCGTGAAATCTCGGACCGTGCGAAGCATGAAACCTAAATTTCTATACGCTCTTTTACAGCTACGCATGATATGATCCCTGAAAGTCAAACCGGTGTTAAATCCTACTCCCAAGTCCTTGACTTCTGTGACCCGTTTCATAGGCATACCATCGATATAGTAGGTATGTAAGATGGGATTGTGCGCGCCAGAAAAAGTGATGGTAACACACTTCGAGCTATTAAATTGCCAGAGATTTTCTTTGCTCCATCTCACTACCCTATCGATGTCCCTTTGCAACCTGACACAGTCATCGCTGCTCTTTATCTCGAGGGATAGTTTGAGGTCGTCCGCAAACAACAGACAAGAAACGTCTAGGACTACGTAAGTCGTTTACCACCAGAAGAAAGCCCAAAGGGCCAAAGTTACTACCTTGACTCACCCCGGACCTAGTGAAATATGGATCTGACACGTGTCCCGCATATTCCACATATTGCCGCCTATCCCTCAAATAACTGATGAAAAACTTAAGGGAGTGTGGGGTGAAACCAATACCTGCAAGCTTTTTAAGCAAAATGTCAGTATCGACTAGATCGAATGCTTTTGTAAAGTCAAAGTAAGCAGCATCAGCCTGCCCCCACTATCCACCGTTGTCACCAGATGAGCCATGTGACAGAGAAGATTAGGTACTAGTGGTACTTCTTCCCAGTCGAAACCCATGGTGAGCATCTGACAGCTGTGCACTAACTTGAAGATATATGCACTTATATATAGCAGTTTCCATCACCTTTGCCGGCGTAGACAATACCGCAATTGGCCTGTACCCATTTACCGATTCTGCTGACCCTGATTTCGGAACCGGATCAACGCGGGTCACTTTCCACCTCTCCGGAAACAAGGCAGCTTTGAGGCATTGGTTATAAATATGAAGTAGCGGCCTAGCCAGCGCTACTCGACAATCCCTAAATATGTAAGGCGGAATGCCATCCGGCCCTGCGGACCGTTTCGGCTTAAGATCTAGAAGCGCGCGAGTCACGTCTCCTATCTGTAATTGATGCAAGTGCACTCGCGCCGCTCCGTTTCCGCTACCCGCGCTGGCTATAGCCGCGTCTACATCCAACTCCGGTCGCTCTTGCCTATACACAGAACAAAAGTAAGCCGCAAATTCTTCCACAGACCGCTGCCCAGATAATGCCACCACGTCTTTCAAGATCGCTTGCGGGCTTCTCCTACCTCTTTTAGACTTGGCATAATTCCAAAAAGATTTGGGATCACTCAGCATTTGCCCTTGAACAGGGCTCCGGTATCGTTCCTGTGCCACTACTAACTTATTTTTAATGTTGGTTCTACACCGAGTAAATGCTTCGTAATCGACCCTTGACCCGCTTGCCTTGTACTGTTTATGCAGAGAAGCCTTCAACCTTATGTTGAGAATTATTTCAACAGTGTATCACTCAGGATAAATGTACCTTGAGTTTCCACGACTTCGTTTTTTTTGGGTACAATAATAATATAATAATAAAACTAATAATATAATAGAATTAATAATATTATAAAAATAATTTAAACCTACTTCTAAGTCCATTTCATACAACGGAGTCCAGTCTACGGCTGCTATTAATGAATACAAGGACAAAATATCGGCTTTATTAAAGTTCCACCCGTCTGGTACATGCGCCCTCGTCAGGTGTCGCTGAGCCTGCTGAGCCGGGGTGCCGGCGCGTGTGTGTACTAACCGAGATCTCGAGCGGCGGGTGGTATGCGCCTGCGGCGCTTCTGCCGCGCGCACGCTCACACTCCCTCCCTCCGCCAGTGTACTCAACACCAAATCCAACTGACGACCATTACAATTTCTCACTGCGTTACTCTGAGTGAATTCACAAAAAGTATAAACACAAAAGTACAAGTACATAACAAATCCGAAACGCAGTGCAAATCAGAGTCCAGTGTTATTAGCAAGGTAATCGAGGTATCAGTTCGTAGAGATAAGCGGGGAAAAATATTAGATAGGTAATAATCGCAAAAACAAACACCGGTCGCAACGAAGAAATCTGCAATGATGATTGGTAGTACACAAGAAGCTTATAGATAAAAGTGGAGGCAACACCTAAATACCTAAGTGAAACCAACTGTGGGCAGCTGATGCTCTCTTTCGGAAGAACGAGACAGTGATATGTGTTTTCTTTATCTTATGTATGCATTCAGAAAGAAACGTCTGCCCACAGTTGGCTTCACTTATTTGTTTAGAGTGTTGCCTCCACTTTTATCTATAAGCTTCTTGGTAGTACATTGACACTTGACATATACAATGACTCATTGTCAAATAAGGAAACGCGTTCCGTTTTAAGGGCGCGTATTCGATTCAGCGCAACTCAAAATCTAAACCATTGCTAGAATGGCGTAGCGGCATTGACACACACTAGTACAATACAATGGTCTGTTTGTGTGCATCAGAAAAAAAAAGACGCACGAAATAAGCACGAATCATTAAAATTGATCGGCAAACGACAGCGCGCGATGTTTTACAGTGCTTTTTAACATAATTGTCTAAAATTAATGAGTTCGTATAACGGACTGAAAAATATTCTGTATATTAAGCATAACCTTTTTTTTCATAAAATAAATAGGTATATATGTCGAAGACCAAAGTTATGTTCAACGTAACACCGAAAAGCATAAAAGTAGACGGGGAGACAATACAACATGTTCAGGAATACCTCTACTTGGGCCAAGTAGTCTCTTTCCAGGCGAGGCGAGACAAAGAAGTCGCAAGACGAACAGAAAACGCCTGGAAGAGTTACTGGTCCATGAAGGAAATATTTAAAGGTACCCATGGCACTGAAGCGAAAGCTCATGGACATGTGTATTCTCCCCGTCTTGACCTATGGCGCACAGACTTGGTCTTTGACTAATTCCCAGAAGTCCAAACTCAAGGTTTGCCAACGAGCAATGGAGCGCAGTATACTAGGTGTTAAATTAACGGATCGAGTTCGAAACACTATACTGCGGTCCAAAACAGGGATAGCAGACGTGGCTCATAAGGCTGCCCAACTTATGTGGGACTGGGCCGGACATGTCTGCCGCATGCCGGACAAACTGTGGGCTCAGGTGGCACAGAACTGGAGCCCTGAGACAGTAAGACGGCGGTCGCGGCAGGCCACGAAGGAGATGGCGGGATGAACTGGACGGATTCCTCCAAAACTGGTGGGAGGAAGCAAAGAATCGGGAAAGATGGAAGGCATGGAGGGAGGCCTTTGCCCAGGAGTGGGACAGAACAGGCTAACAAAAAAAAAAATTGGTATTTCAGTTATGTTTTTATTCAAATACTGGTGGAAAAAAATTGTCAAAGCGAACTAATTTTTTACTTTTTCAACATTGTTTTTTAACACATCGTAATTTTGGCTCTGTTGTACACTTTAAGACTGTATATCCTGTTGGAAAAACGCATAAAACATATTTTTTTGGCATATTGTAATGGTTGTATTCGTCCTGAAAGTTAACTCTGACGTCTATTTTCGTAAAACGATAAGATTGGATTGTCTTCGCTTCAAAAAACCATTATTAAAAATTATATACTTTTGCTCTGTAGCTCCCTAAATCAAGACTTAATCTTTTCGAAAACTGTAATTGTCTTTAAATAATCTGCTCACATCATTACGATATTGCTCTGGGAAAAACGTGAAAACATGAAATTTTCGTCACGAATCGAATACACGCTCTTAAGTTTTTTTTTTCTTGTGTGATATATAAAAAGATATCTTACAATATTAAACATAATATATATGAAAAGATGATTTTATTAAATGCAACAAATACCAATGAAATGATTAGTTTCGTATATATAATCATCATCATCATCATCATGCCAATCTTTACGCACACAGCTGGGCAAAGATCTCCCCCGAGGGGGGCCAGCCGTAATCGCCATGCTTGGCCGATGCATGTTGGCAATCGCAGTAGGTGTTAATCGTATTCAGAAGGACGCTGCTGCCCATCCTCTGGTCAATATCCCTCTGTCGCCTTCTACGACACCCACGGGTAGAAATGGGGTGGTGCTATTTGCGGCCGGCATCACACGGCTGATAACAATCGTATTTATAAAATGTTCCTAATAAGAGCAACACATGTCTACAAGTACCTAGTATGCATGATGTGGAACGTCCATTATTATATTTATCTTTCTCTATGGTTCAATATGGTGGAAATTGACAAACGATACTCTGAATTCATCTTTCATTACTTATTATTTTGCAAAATAACTGACAAGACCAGAGAGGTTAAAATCTACGTATTAATTCATTTTTCTATTTTTAATATACAATATATTTACTGTGTATGTGTACGTGGAATGTATTTTTTGTCCATGTCCTTTCAGGTGTTCTTCTACTTCAAACTAATTCTCAAAGTAGGGAACTATATACGTTTCGGTCTGTCTTGAAATCGAAAAATAATAAGAATTATTTGGACTGTATTATTTTCAAAGACGTTGCACCCAGAAGTGAATACCGGTATAGAACTACCTTTTATATGAAGAAACAAGATTACCATGCTGGTAAGTGACTTAACGAAGCTATATTACTACCTACAGATAGTGCAATCCACGAAGACGCGCCCCACTATTCCTTCTAACCGTTTATAGTATATGTGTGTAAGCTTCCGTCAATGTTTGAGTGTTATCGGTACACACTAATTACGTATGAGCACACTACAATGAATAGACTAATCAGAACAGAGCGTCACGAAAATCCGAAAACCCCCTAAACCAAAAATTGGAGGGTCGCGTCTTCGTGGATTCCACTATCTATATAGTTATAACTCAACAGCTATAGGTGGACTTAAAAGTCGGAAGAGCTTTCTGCGTATACTGCAATAAAAATGTGCGCCAAATAAAAAAAAAACTGAAAAAGCTTGCTGCCTGCTTTTGGACCCATTGAATTCCGCCGGATTCGTTACATATTTACCGGATCCAGTAGGCCACCAAATGAAGTTAAATCCAGCCGGATCCTGGAATCGTAATCCTTATAAGCAATATGGAGCATGAGCATGTGAGCAAGGTGCAAGGTTTTCTAAAAAAATAACTTTTATAGGTGCAGTCCAACATGCAACGTTTTTGTCCGTCAATGGCCAAAATTTGACAACTGTTACTGTCAGCGACCAGTCTTCTGACAGTTACATGTTCAGGTATATAGATGGCGAGGTATTAAATGTTACGTGTCGAAAAATGGATGACAATATAAAAGGCAGTCTACATTTCTATATTGATGGACATACGACGGAAGACTATTTGGGCCCAGGTGAGTTCTAATCTATTTAATATTACAACAACACATAATACACGACTGTATTCCTCGCAGGGCTACTTAAATGCACACAACTAAGACTCTGAAGTGCTACTTTGCATTACCTACCTACCCAATCGAAAACTCAATAGTAGGTACTGCCAAGTACAATTAAACATGTTACAGTTAAGTAGCAACGTAAAGAATAGTGATAATTAATTATTTCATGTATTCGAGGCATATCTATTCATATTTATTTATATAGTGAAAGTCAATGTCATCCGACAGACCAACTCGGCGTAATTGTTTTTGAATTTGAATTAGATAAATAAAATGTTACGTGGGATTCTAAAACTAACGGTACTGTTAGATTTCTTGTTTATTCATAATGTAATTTACAAAGTTTTGTGTACATAGCTACAGTAGTTTTATCATAAATCTGTATAATACAAGAACATATACACTTTTAGCTACTTCTCTGTAATCATCCTTGGTTTATAATACGACACTCACAATCCGGCTATTGTTTATAGATAAGTACCTGCTCTGGGTATTCTAGATCACGAAACAGTTTTTGTTATCGCTGTACGACGAACAGAAACTGTTTGAGAGCGTTGTTTGTGACCGGTGTCATAACGTTCGCCCCGCGGGGCGCGTACGTGCGCGGGGCGCGGGGTTACAGCGGTAAACAAGGGAATGCGCGCGAAACCTGACAGGTTAAGATCTAATAGACGCCAAATTGATTATAATCTATTTTTGCAGCAGCTGTCGCACATAATTGTGACCATTTTCATCATTTATCTTATAAAATTATGTGCCTTTCATTTAGTTTTCCAATTTGAAATTACAATGTCAATGCTAAATACCCAAAAGAAACAGGAATAAACAATACCGGAAACGTTGCTCGTTTCACTAAAATTCTACCAAATTTACTTTAATTTTATTTTGTATATATTATTATACATCGATATTTAGTACTAGGTTTTTTAGATCTATGTAGCTATTTTAATAGGTGCTAATTTTAACATAACTTTGGTTATGTTAAAATTATTAATATCAAAAATGGTTTTAACTTTTTTTGCATTCCTGCTTCTACTAGCCTCTTTTTTCTAATGCTCTAGTATAAATGAAGTATGGAGGCAAATAACCCAGTAGCACTATTAGTTAATCTGTGCCAGTAGAATTGTGCGCAGTATGCGAGGAGATGCGGCGCACCTCTTGCGGGTCATGTCGCATTGTGATGTGTGATGACTAATTACACTAATGTTTTCAGTACTCGGGAGTCCGGAAACGGAAATCAAGTTATTAATTGTACCCACGTCAATGTTGAATGATATACGTTTAACTTGTAGTATCAACAACACGGAAGTAAAGAAACCAAACTCCACGCTTGTACTCTCGTCTGATGTCCCTTATAATGGTATGTAAATAAGCTTTGTTCTGTTATTTTAATGTTTTATTATATTTAGAAAATAACCTGCAGATGCATACAGCACCATCCTACTGCAGTGCGACCGCTCTACTCAAGCTCATTTCAACAAATTTAACAGAGGCAGATATTTACAGCATAGCCCGGTTGATCCTACTTACTATTATACTTTACTGCGCATACTTTGAATGTAACTCGTGTCTATTTGTTACCTCCTCACGGCAAAACTACTAAGCCGATTGTAATGAAATTTTCCAAGATCAAACTGCATCTTCGATCTTCTTATGATCGGAATACTGACTACTTTTTAGTCCGTCCAAGTCTGTGTGGCGCCGGACATAAATAATAGTACTACCCCATCTCTTCCCATGGGTGTCGTAAAAGGCGACTAAGAGAAACCGGGAGATCCCCAATGCAAGTTAAGTAGGCCTGGTCATCAAAGGCGTTCACTGTCATTCCGCTATTATCATCACAGCAGGGTATTGAGAAGCACCTTGTGGGCGTTTACCAGGATCTATATAGTGGTCTACGGTCTTTCGCTGCATTCCAACCTCTGCCGATCGTACTGGTTTTGCCAGTCCCTTGGAACCCAGGGGAAGGGACGAGAGAGCGGATTTGTACCCGCGCAACTACTTGTCCACTATAATCAAACTCACGCGCAGATGACCCTAGCTATTTATTCCGGATCTGAGCGTTTAAAAGCCCTGCGGGGATGGGGTGTTGGTGGTGGAGCTGAAGTCTAATGTACCGAAGCTTTAGTCAGCATCCTGCACGTAGCCGACCAGGGGAAAGTGGTCGCTCCCGGAGTCGATTGAGGCGGGACTCTGGGTTCGGCAGCACAACTGGTGACAAAGAAGCCCTATTTAGGATCGCTCTGCTTTCCTCTGTATAGAGGAGAGGTCTAGAAAAGGTGGCCCAAAAATAGTCCGTCTTATTATCATCTAAGTGCCAAACCGCGGGCAACATCAACAAAATGCGGTCGAAAGAAACAGAAGCAATTTAATAATATGATAAAATTTCAAAAACTCTGCATCGCTACATGGAACGTTCGGACTCTACTAGGCAACGACCGTAATTTATGCACAGAGAGAAAGACTGCTCTCTTATGCAGGAGAGTTGGCGCGCTATAAAATAGATATAGCTGCAATTAGTGAAACACACCTGAGTGACAGTAGAGAGCTTCGTGAAGATCTTGGAGGCTACACCTATTACTGGAGCGGGCGACCGTCTGGTGAGAGGGCTTGTAACGGGGTAGGTTTTGCTGTCTGCAATAGTTTGGCTAGAGATCTGAGTGAACTACCCAAGGGTATTAATGACCGCCACATGACTCTACGCCTTCCAGTGGCTAATAACATCTTATAAGTGCCTATGCACCCACCTTATCATCATCAGATGAGGACAAAGAGATATTTTACCAAAACCTAAGGACACATTCTCGAGAATATCCCAAAATGTGATAAAGTTATTTTGCTGGGGCATTTTAATGCTCGTGTTTGCACCGATCATGATATTTGGACCGGTGTTGTGAAGCATGGAGTAGGAAAATGTAAGGATAATGGATTGAGGCTATTATCGCTGTGTGCTGAGTTTGACATTAGCATACATGTGTTCGGCTTGCCGAGAAACACAAGATCTCGTGGATGCACCCAAAATCTAAGCATTGGCATCTTTTAGACTATGTGATGGTGCGCTGTAAAGACCTACGTGACGTACTCGTGACAAGGGCGATGCGTGACGCTATTGGTTGAACTGATCACCGTCTCATTCGATCAAAGATGCTTGTGCAGTGAAAGGCACCACGACGAGCACCCAATAAAATTCCACCGAAACGTACCTTTTCAAAACTTATTACTTACCTCGTCCGAGCTAGATAAAGAGTTGGATCTAAAATTTGCTATGAGTGCTCCACAGTCTGTGTTGTCCATTGATGGTGAATAGAGATTTTTTGCCAAACATCTTCATGACTGTGCACTGGAAACGATAGGAAGACCACAGAAAAAGCACCAAAACTGGTTCGACGCAAATGATACGGAGATCCAAGCGATGGTTGTCAGACACAGGTTTGAATTAAACTCGAAGTTAACGGATGCACTTAGCAGTAAGGAAACACAACAGAAACTGAGATCTAAAGTGCGCGAACTAAAGGATAAGTGGTGGAAGGAGAAAGCTGCCAAACTGCAGCACTGCGCTGATACTCACTAAACTGGCAAGTTTTTCGAGGGTATCCAAGCTGTTTTTGGGCCACGAGTTAGGAAAATTGCACCAATGTACTCAAAAGATGGGCACCACCAAGTTACGAGTAAAGCTAAAGTAAAACATTTTAGTAATGTCTTTAATTCCGACGTATTCAGCGCTGACCTGTCTTACATGAATACATAAATTTATAAGATCCACCTACTTTCGAAGAGTTTGTGAAAGCAGTCAAGCGTCTCAAAAATTCCAAAACGGCTGGCATGAATCAACTTCCAGCGGAAGTTTACAAAGACAGTGGGAGATACATTGTAAATGGACTTTACCGTCTTATCGAAAGGATGTGGGAAAATAAAGAAGTTCCACAGGACTGGAAAGATGCAGCTATTTGCAAGCTGTACAAAGGGAAAGGAGATGTCTCCGACTCAGACAGGCAGCTCGTACCGAGGCATATCACTTCTTTCTAGTGCCGGTAAAATTCTTGCACATATATTAAACAGCCGTCTCAGCAAACTGGCTGAAGAATACCTGCCTGAGAGTCAATGTGGTTTTCGTCCGAGCAGAGGTACCATTGATGCCATATCCGTGGGAAGACAACTCCAGGAGAAAAGCTTGGAACATCAATGACTTCTCTACATGTGCTTTATTGATCTAGAGAAAGCATTTGATAGGGTTCCGCATGAGGCCCTTTGGCTTGTGCTCCAAAAATCAGGATACCCAAAGAAGTTCGTCAACCTCATACGTCAATTTCATGTTGGCATGAAAACTTAGGTACAACACGAAAACGAACTTTCTGAGGAGATTCGAATCACAAGTGGAGTAAAACAAGGTTCTGCCATGGCACCCACACTCTTTGCCATTTACTTTGCAGATGTAATGAAATATGCCCTGCAGTATTGTGGTGACCAAATTCAACTCAAAGTTCGGACTGATAAAGGCGTGTTTGACATATCTAGGTTTAAAGCGAAATCCAAACTGAAAGTTATCTCCATTATGGAGATCCTATACGCTGACGATGTGTGCCTCATGACTGATAGCACGGCGCATCTTCAAACCTATGTCGATGCATTACATAAATCCTGTCAACGGTTTGGATTAGTTATCAGTGCTTCCAAAACGCAAATCCTCAAACAACCACCACGGGGATGTGAAACGGATAAAGCTACACTGAAGTTAGATGGAAAACCACTAGAGGAAGTAACACACTTTAAAGGTCTTGGAAGTAGCATAAAGCATGACAATACTCTGGCTACGGAGATACTATCGCGCATTGCAAACTCCGCTGCAAACTTTGGACGGCTTAACGACCGCGTCTAGAAAACTCATGACCTAAAGCTAGAGATAAAGATTAATGTCTATAAGGTATTAATTCTTCCTATCCTACTTTATAGCGCAGAAACATGGTGCCTCTACAAATCAGACATTAAGACACTTGACACATATCATCTACGGTGTCTCAGATCTATCCTAAATTTTAAATAGCAAGACCGAGTTCCCAATACGGAGGTGCCGCGCCGTTCCAACATGTATGGCATGGAAGTTCTACTTATGCAGCGTCAACTCCGAAGAAACAAAAAATTCAGTACGAGGTCACAGATTATGACCAATTATATAGAATGATTGCATTGTCAAACTTGGACAGGTTCAAAGATTATTACAGCTTAGATGAATGCATATAAAAAGCTATTATCGATACTAAAACTAAGAAGTACAAAGTATTAAATCAACCACAAGACGAATGGATTAACAGGCAAATAATTACTGGGATTAATGAAAGGAATATATTATGGAGCGAACTAAAACACAATCCTGAAAACAGCAACCTAGAAACAGAGTTTAAAGCCAAAAGAGACAATGTAGCACAATTAATCAAGAGTACAAAAGAAAAATATTTTTATGGAGAGTTCAAGAAATGCGCTAAGAAACCTAAAAAAATGTGGACGTTAATTAATACCCTGTCGAGTAACAAAATTGTTTCAAGCTGTGCTCCCCCTAAACTAAAAACCGAAAATGGTAGTATGGCTACGGATCCCATTGAGATATGCGAAATTTTTAATAGTTTCTTTGCAAATATAGGGACACAATTAGCAAGTCAAATACCACGTACACACATACACAGCAAAAACTTGTACACTTTACCCAATCTTAACCAGCACACTGGACACTGTGAACTGTCTCAATTTAAACCATGCACAGTTTCGGAGGTATCCAAAATTATTGACGACTTGGATCCCAATACAAGCACAGGAATTGATGGTGTAAGTACCAAGGCACTGAAATGTATAAAAAAAACTAATTGTTCAAAATCTAACAGAATGCCTAAACCAACTTTTAATGGACGGAATTTATCCAGAAAATTTAATAATAGCCAAAGTAACCCCAATCTACAAGGCTGGTTCTAAATCAAATCCTGGGAATTATCGTCCTGTTTCAGTCCTACCAATATTATCTAAACTATTAGAAAAGCTCCTTTTTAAGAGGTTAGACGAATACTTGACTGAAATAAACTTTTTATACGATCAACAATATGGTTTCCGATCCAAATCTAACACCTTTGGCGCAACTATCGACTTGAAAACTACAATAAAAACAAAGATTGATCAAAAACAATTAGCACTCGGAGTCTTTGTTGACCTAAAGAAGGCGATTGACACAGTAAGACACACACTTCTATTACAAAAAACTGGAAAGTATTGGTATAACTGGAACCGCTCATATAATGCTAAAGTCTTATTTAAATGATCGATATCAAGTTGTAAGGATCGGAGCCTACCAAAGCACCTCTAAACCTTTAACATGCGGCGTACCACAAGGTTAAATTTTGGGTCCCTTATTGTTTCTGGTGTATGTAAACAACATACACCAAGCAGGCTTACAAGGTCACCTTGCCCTTTATGCAGTCGATACATGCCTCTTTTATTTTGGAGACAACATTAATGATATCACAAAAAATGCCCAAGATGATTTAAATATACTACAAAATTGGTATCAATGTAATCTTTTAACTATTAACGCTTCCAAAACCTCACCATTTAGAGCAAAAAATAAAAAGCTCCCTAACTACCCTGAACTAAGCATTAACGGAGAAGTACTGCAAAGAACTGATCAAGAAAAATACCTCGGACTAACTCTTGATAGCAATTTAACTTGGAAAGCGCACCTTCAACACAATAAAAACAAACTTTCTTCATTGGTGGGTTCATTATACAAAATTGTTAGATGTATTCCCAAAAAAGTTCGGCTACTAATATACAATTCCCTTGTAAAACCTCATTTATTATATCTCATCGAAATATGGGGCACCTCATCTAAAACTAGTCTAAAACCAATACAAAAAAAAAAAAAAAAAAAAAAAAAAATTACAAAATAAAATAATTAAAGACTACACAATTATGACTTCTTAACACCGTCAAAAACTATTTACAAAGAGACCACACTAATAAACATCAAACAACTTTATATATAAAACACATAAAACATCTATAAAATAATTCACAAACTTATTCACTCACGCATTACATTCATAACAGAAGGTGAAATAAGCAAATACTCATCTCATCGAGCTTGTCACCTGGTATTGTCTAGAGTAAGAACTAACTACGGGAAAAATAAATAAGATACTACGGGAATAATAGATTCCAAATGATGTATAAGAAGCGACTTCACTGAACATATTTAAAAAGAAATTACATACCTATATTTGCAATGACGAAACATTATATTCATTGTATCATCGTTATTTTCGCTTAAAACTGCAACATCTTATAACTTGTGCCACACTTAGGAATGCAGTGAACTCGTTTCAAATTTTGTTGACAATAATCATACTTATTTTTTTGTTCTTCTACCTGCACTATTATAAAATTAGTAATAAGATTTATTGTTCTCATGTAAGTGACGATTGTCTTAATGATAAATAAAGTTCTTTAAACCGACTTTGACTTTCACATTGAATAAGAAAATACCAGCTTAGAAATACAAATATATACAAAAAACACCTATTTAACATGAAAATTCGCAAACGGATCGGAACAGGTGGTTTTTAGGGCTCTAAATAGAAGCTTATTACAAGCAAATTACAAGAATATCAACTGCAAACATTAAAACATATGAGACGAAGAGTGCACTATGGCTAGCAATGTGAACACTCAACTAACTGGCTTTCGATGACGGTTAAAAATACCCAAAGATTATTGATGCGTCAATTTAAAGCTTAATATTTTAACATTTCGAAAGTAAATCAAAACCTATGGGGTACTTTCCATTGACCTAAACTCATAAAATTTAAGGTCTTAAGGCACAATTAAAGAAAAAAAAACAAAAATTGAAAATTTATACCTAACTAGCTTTTGCCCGCGACTTCGTCCGCGTGAATGTCGGTTATAGTGGATGCAGATGAAGTCGCGGATTAAAAAGTAGCATGTCCTTCCCCAGTGCTCAAGCTATTTTCATGCCAAATTTCATCAAAATCGGTCCAGCCGTTTCATCGTGAAAGCGTAACAGACAGAGTTACTTTCACATTTATAATATTACTAGCTTTTGCCCGCGGCTTCGCTCGCGTAGAATTTGGTCTGCCACATTAAGTTACGCGACATTTTTTTTGAATACTTTTTTTTTTATTGTACCTTCACATCGTACATCCCAGATTTCTAATTTCAAAATTAGTTTCCATACAATCTTTGAACTCCTTTATCTAATATTTAGAAGGAATCCCTTGAGGGTAGAATTATCTGAATTCCTTTCTAAGTGCTCATTACTTTAAGCTATAATAGAACTCTGCAAATTTCAAAATGCTAAGTCTAGTGGTTTCTTCATCAATCTTTACCTGTATGGTGTGTTTATGCAAAGTAGCCCTATGTCCTTCCCCGGGCTTGAGATTATCCTATCCAGCACAAACGGATTACTTAACACTGACTAACAAACAGGTCGGACCAATGTTACTTTTATTTAATCACTACATAGTATAAAACAAAGTTGCTTTCTTTGTCCCTATGTCCCTATGTATGCTTACATTTTTAAAACTACGCAACGGATTTTGATGCTGTTTCTTTAATAGATTTTGTAATAAGTAAAGAATTATGTGGTATGTAATTGGAATAGGTGAACATCTGTGTTAATTTATCTGTGTTTTTACTGCAATATGCTCCTGTATACTATGTTATTTGATTTTTTTGGTTCAGCGTAAATATGTAGGTTTTGGGATTTAGATACACGTGAGCAAGCTACGTATAGCTGCCCATGGGAAAAACAAGGCGTGCCTAAATGTATCCCCGCTACCTTCAAAGTTTGCCCTTGCGATTTATTAATAGTCATAGAAAATGCAACTTTAAGTGGGAACTGTAAACGTTTGAAATTGAAGGGTAAGTTATTGGGTATTATTGGGATGCGTGGAATAAGAACATTTTCGCCTATAAAAACTATATATCTAAATAACGAAATCTACGATCCTATATTTAAACAAACAATAAAGGACAATTCTTATGCGACTGAATTAAAAATAAAAAGTAATTAATCGCTATCTAGGATAAATGACGAAGAATAAATGACATGACAATAAAAATGCCTACAGAACACCACCATCAATGACGTCTGCCCGCCGCCGGCCGCCGTTAGGCGCTCCGTTCAAGTCAATCTTAACGTAATAACTTTTAAACTATTCGGCCAAATTACTTAGTGTGAAAGACAAAGTTTATCTACATTCAATACTTAATGCGAGAAATGTATTCATTTTGATAAGAGTTTGATAATTATATACTAATATGTGCATTGTAAAATAGTACCAAATTAAATTAAATTTATGGTTCATAATTTTGGTCGTACTGGCTTGCACATAAAATGTAGATATATGCTGTCGCGGACTTTTATTTAGACCTACTTAAGACAAACAATCCTGCGGTACATCATCTTTATGTAACTCCATTGGTTAAGGCAGCGCACGCCAAGATAGATCTCAGATGGAAGATTTTTTTCCGACTTAATTGACACGTATCGTTTTAAGTCGTCGTGTCGTTTGTTAAAAATGTATTTGTGTATGTATATCAGCTGTCTGACACCCATAGTACAGGGTCTCCCTAGTTTGGGGTCAGATGGCCGTGTGTGAAAATGTCCCCACATATTATTATTATTATTATTATTATTATGACCAAAATTACATAAAATCATTATAAATTGTAGCCTATGTGTTATTCTGATGAATAACCTATATTACTGTAAAGTTTCATTCAAATCGGTCCAGTACTTTTTTCGTGAAAGGGTAACAAACATACACACACACATACATCCAACCTCACAAACTTTCGCATAAATTATAATATTAGTAGGAAGTATGGACTAAGTCGTAGAAGTTTGCTTATCAACAGTGACGTATAAAACTAACTATACTCCATTTACAGTAGCATTAGACAGACGTTAAAAAAGGTTCTTTTTAATGCACATTTCGAAACAAAATACAATAAACATGCTAAAGTTACGATAGACACCGAATTTATTATAATTAATCTATTTTTACAGTAGCTGTCATGCGTATTTGTAACTGTCTGGGACCAACTCTGATATAAAAAAAACATTTATATTCACGATTGCTTTCATTTTATCAAGAAAAACTCAATTTGGCTGGATTAGATGTCGCCCAGAGTATGAACTTAATAATTTGATGCAATTATAATTTTCAGGTGCTCGAATACGAGGTCTGCCTAGAAATAACATCCTATACCAGTACACAAGTGATGTCAATCAATGGACTATTGAATATCAGTACTCAGTCAACGATACTCTTAACCTCACTTGTGTAGCGGGAGATTTTAGTCAAAATTTCAAATTCGAGTGGATATTCAAAGGTACTGTTACTGTTGGATATTCAAAGGTAGTGTTGGTAGTGCTTGTATTACATGACATAGGGTATATTTTCAAAATAGGGCTTCGACTTCGACTCTAGAGTGATTGTGAACAGCCAGTATTTAACACTTTTTTCGCACTGAACAAGAACCTCGTTTATGATACTCATTCGTCACGCCTGTTCTAATGTAAATACTTATAATTATATCCCTACGTCTGTCTGTCGTCTGTCGTTAACTATTGTGTTTCCTAATAGGGGTTATTGTATATCGTATTTTGCTGATTTAAAAGGCCAGGCATACCAACGCAATAATACTGTTTTAAGGTTGCAGTGGGTTCCGTCACACATTGGCCTACAGGGGAATGAGCAGGTTGACACACTAGCAAAAACTGCAGCAATCAACGGGTCAGTTCGTAATATAAAAACCTGCGTTTTTGAAATTCTACCAAAATTCAAAATTAATTGTTTTAAGACGTGGAACGAGTATTTTGACAAAAATTCATTAGAAAAATGAATCTGGTATCGGACAATGCATTGTGAACCTCCTCGAATTCCCTGGTTTGCCAATATTGAAATTAATAGAAAAAATATTGTTACTGCACATAGGTTAAGGTCTGGACACATTCCGTTCAACAAGTTTGGGTTTTGAATTAAAAAAATAAACAGTCCTAATTGTGAGGTATGCGGGCTTGTTGAAGATGTCCACCACTTGCTGGTGGAATGCAACCGGTACAAAAGAGAGAGAGAGAAATATTATTGTCTGAGTTACATATTAATAGTTTAAGAGATTTTTTCACACCATTCTTGCGAAACCTTACAGCGATAATGCTATAAAAAATTATGATTTTGTGAATAATATAAGCAGAGCGTAGTATTTCTCTCATATTAGGCTACGATGGCCTGGCATAGTCTTATACGATTAAAAAGCTCTAAGAAGAAGAGAAAAAAAAGGCCAGACGCCGAATTTACTATTAACCACGAAGTAAGCGTAACAGCGATCAACTCAATTTTAGTCCAAATTTTATCGTCGTAAAATTTGTACGCTCCGCATTTATTTTTGTAAAAAGGATAGTTTGAATGAATTTAACAACCACTACCTTGATACGGGAGTTTCATTGAAGCTCATTGAAGCTCCAACACTCATAGTATCTAATTATGAGTAGGTACCTAATTTATTTTTGAGAATATCTTTCTGCGAGATATTAGGGGCGATTGGCGCTTTGGTAAAGCGATTGACTGCTGCGCTGCGTGTCGCGGGTTCGATTCCCGCACGGGACAAATATTGGTTTGGCCTACAGATGTTGTTTCGCGTCTGGCTGTTGGTGTATCTGCCAGGATACAGAAGAAATTCCTAGTAAAAAATACAAAAAAAATACGAACAACTTTTATTAAAGGACGAATCCACCAGATTTAATTTAAGGATCAATTTAATATGGAAATAAAATAAGGGGTTAGTCCTGCAATAAAAGTTGTTCGGATTTATGAGTAATTCCACCCCCTGAAAGATGCGCCGTGCATTATAAGACAGCATTGCATTTGGTTCATCGGTATATCTTGTTACTCACGCCAGCAGTTTAAACACAGAGGGACAATAGTCGTATGTTTATAGAACGATCGCATTCTCATCTCAGTCTCCATCTGTCAGGAAGCCACTAATTTACCAAAATTTTGGGCAGGTTTTGACATTGATTGTCGCTTAGAGGACATTGTGACTAGATTTTGGACGTTTTTAATAACTGGAATCGACCTTAAGGTTAATTCAATTCACACACCCTGTTAATTTACTGGTCACTATTATTTCATCCTGGCCAAAACCGTCAACCACTTGACTTATTACTTTCTACGTTTTTCAGATCAATTCATTGATACTCCAGCAACCAGCACGCCGTCGCTAACATACAACTTGTTTTCTATAAAACCCTTTACGAAGACTTTGGTTGCAACCCACAACGGAAATAAAATACAATGTGTGAACTCAGACATTGTTCCATATATAGTTGAGATCATTCTCAGATTGAAACAGGAATTGGTTTCCGAAGCAGACAGTGGTGAAGTAACTTCAGGTGAGTGGTTCTGTCATGACGTCAGATCACATCAAGGAATACGAGTGTAGACATCCCCAATCAATAGGGTTGCTTACGCAAAGTTAATCTCAGAGGGCGCCACCGAACTATAAAGTAAACTCTATTATACGCGGTAATATTCCTGTTTAAAAAAAGTTGTGTTACGAGTGTTTTGTTGTAATATATTATCAAAAATGGATGATTAATAACTTTATCTGTTCTGTGATAGTAACAGACGTTCAACTTTTCCGGAATTTAAAAAGCTGCTCCGGATGTTAAAACATAATATCATTTTGATGCACAGACAAAAAGTATTCATTAATATCATGTCAATGTCACTTTGTTTACGTTATGGTTTGGTGGCGCCTCTAGCGGAAAAGCTTGGCAGACAAACTTTTTATGAACTGTCAAAGTGCGATTCTCCATAGATACTGTGTTTTGGAATTATTGGAGGTTGTCAATCCCATGTTACATCATTAATAATAATTTCCAAACACTTTTGATTTATCAAGAGTCTGTGAGAGTGATGCATAGTATTATATTGTGTCTATCTACGACATGTAAAAGTAAAATATTAATGTTAATTCACTTAGGATAATAAACAGAACATTGGTTCTGTTTATTTTTTTAAATGAATAAACAGAACCAATGTTCTGTTTATTTTTAAATGAATTTGCAAGTTGGTTGTTCCAATGGACTAGCACAGAATATGTCAAACAAAATTTTCCATAAGGAATAATAATAAACATTAGAAAACATAAATGAATTGAGACACCGCTTGTGTTTCCATGGGTAGGTATAGAACGATAGGTATAGACAAAAATGTTGTAAGTATAAATCTCTGAGTCATACTGGTCATGAAATATACTTTATCAGAGATGTTTTATACTGGGTTAACACTTTAATACAGTACTTAAGAGAGAATTAAATAATAGTAACTAAATAGGTCAACTACAGTCACTTCAAAATGAAACAGGTCTAAATAAATGTACACACATCAAAAAAAATGTGATCACTAGCATAAGCTGATATATTTTAAATTGAACTTTATCAAGAAAAATTGTTTGTTGTGTGTTTTCTAATAGAAATACCCTGTTTAAAATTAAAAAATATATTTTTTTTAAATATTGAGTAATTTATCTAATGTAATTGTAACAGATAGAAAGAAAAAAGACTGTTTAACCAAACAAACAACAATTTATTAATAAAAGGTTTATTATATAGCTCCTCCTCTGGCTTGAACACATGCGAAGATCCTCTTGGGCATGCTGAGAATCAAGTTATCCAGCATTTCATGGGGTAACCTGTCCCATTCTTAAATAGCGGCTTCCCTGAGCTCTGGCACTATCTGGGGACGTGGCTGATGGTTCCAAACAGCTCGCTTAAGAGCATCCCATGCGTGCTCTATTGGGTTTAAGTCAGGCGAGCCGGCAGGCAAGTCTAACCTTGTGATGTCGTATTCTCGGAGAGCAGCATTGACTCGTTGAGCTTGATGGGCAAGCGCATTATCATCAACCAATACAAATTGGTGCCCATGGGTAACTCGGAATGGTCTGACGATTCCATCAATAGCAACTACTCTTTACATGTCTGCTGTCATGAAACCTCGATACGGGATCAAAGGCGTTTTAGCTCCAATCATAATACCACCCCAAAAGGACACCAACTTCCCGCCTTGCTGAACTGTTCCAGTAGCAGTTCTTTGCCTTCCACGGTCTCCTGGTCTTCTCCAGACACGGACACGTCGGTTATCTGGCTGAGTACTGATTCGCGATTTATCAACGAAGAGACAGTTTTGCCAAATGTTTTTTTCTTCATTTTGCCAAAGCCTAGCCCACTGCAATCGTCATCGTTGACGTTGCCGGGAATTCAGAAGAGCTTGCCAAGACCTCCGTGTTCGTAATCCAGCCTGGTGCAAGTAAGTCTGAGAGCTAACTTCAAGCCCAGAGGCGGCCCGAACTTCTGCTTTTACATTGGTAGCGTTTATTGTTGGGTCACGGGCTGCCAGCAATCTAATATAGCACTTTTGGGCAGCAGTCAAAACAGTTGGGCGACCAGTGCGGAGTGGTCAACTAAATTACCCATCCCGTCTCTTCACCAATCACCTCTGCAACGTGATCACACCACAGGATTGGGATATAGCAACTCTGCGTGCTATTTCTCTCGTGGTGTAGGGAACCGATCACTTTTCCAAATCATTTTTGTCCGAATTTCATTTTACCGAAAGCTATTGACTGACGTCTTTTTTGCTGGGTGAATATTAAAAATACCGATTTTCATAATTCCGAATGGTTCAAAACCACCACGTCGAAACATCATTTTTTTTACGGAATATTATTTAATCACAAATATATAGCCGAATACTTGGTAGCATTTTCAACATTAAGTAAAAATAGTGTCATAAGAAGTCAATATGTTGTGACAGAAACGAATCGCTGCAAAACCGACTTCACGCAGTCTTGTCTGCCCTACGCCTAGAGTGTAATTGTTAATTGTAAGAACGCGTAGGCGCGGAGGGGTGGGGCGGCCCGCGAGCTGAGGTGTAGGCGGTTTGAAGGCCCGCTGCCGCGGAAGCCGAAGCTGCGGTGGTGAGCGTTAAAACCATCTGCGAATATAAGCTCGCGTGGGGCCGCCCAGACCCCGCAGCGACGGAGTCGTGTCAGAAACAATGCTTGCTGCATGTTGCATGCTTGTGTACACGCTGCATGCTTGTTTGCATGCTGCATGCCTGCTTGCATGCTGCATGCCTGCATGGGTGTAGGGGGGGCACTCGAGCTACTAGCGCGCACCGACCGGATTAACTGACACTGCGTCATTCACCGCCGTACTGAGCGGGCACTTCACCCTTTCGCGTATCTAGTGATTCTAACTGTCAACAGTTTGTTTCTTCCTTATTTTTAAACGCAGCCCTGTAATACCAGTACCCCGGTTTTTTTCGTCCTACCACCATCATTAGGGCTTACCCACTCCTTTCTATTTTGCATGCTTCTTACTGGGACCACTTAAAACCACTTTTGTTCATAATCAACTGTTTTATTAAGTGCCATTACGTTTAAATAATTAATGAAACAAAATAGTAGGAAGCTGATCTGAAATTCGCTCTCTATGACGCCAGTGTAATAAATACATTGTTTTGAAAGCTCTTTCAAATATTTCATTTCACTCAAATTGTCTTTAATTTTCAAAAGTTTTTGATTTTTTGTTATTTTAATGACGGATTTTTTTCTGGTGGAATATCGGTTACCATTCACTCAATATCACACATATTTACTCCTTGGTATTTGGTGAAATATGGTAATTAAAACAGTGGTATAACGAATGTTCGAACAAATGTTATTTCGGCTAAGTGTAACTTCGGTAAAAAGTTTCTCGACCAAATGAAACGTCGGAGCAACGAAAAAATTCGAAATGATAATAGCTCATCTGATACAGTGGCAGACGTGACTTCGATGAAGTAAAAAAATACGAAACGAGAAAAGTTAAAAAGTTTTAGGTGATATGAAATTCGGTCAAATATTTTTCGACCTTATGATAGGTAACCCGTGGTGTATCCTTATTCCTTCAAAGTTACTATTCTTACTCGTAAAACTTCTGATAATCCTCTTTGCATTTTTTCAATCACAACTTTCCGTGTAAATGTATTTTAAATCCGTTAAAATTGTTCTGAATGAAACAATTGAACTGTTTTATTGTTTTATATTCTAAATCTATAGATTTAAATAAAGAATCTAATAAAAAAAAGAAGAAATCATAATGTCAAGAAATCATAATCGTAACAAAAAATATTTCGATTTTTTAAAGTGATCGCAAGCTTTTTTGATGTATGTATGTTTGAAGAGTATTGTGAATAGTTTAGAAGAGTACAGGTATGGAGTTTCCTGCCTATTCTTCTCCATATGAAACTATTTTTTAAATGGGGTTGCTAGAATCGATGATTTTATTTCGCTTTGACTTTGTTGTGGAACAAAATTAATAATCGATAATGTTTTGTTTTGCAGGTCATTCGCTAGACATTCTTGTTTACTGTGGGTCAGCTATAGGAGTCGGCGCTTTACTTATATTTTGTTATTTGGTTATTAAGAAATGCGGTTGCACAAATTCAAGTACGCCAGTAGTTGTTGCCACGAGTCCTCCAACACAGGTACAATTTTTGTACCTACAGATTTTTTTTATAAAGTATTTTTTTCTTTTAAAGAAACATGATTGAATATGAAATGTTATAGGTATTCATAGAAATCAATTCATTTTAAATGTCTGTTTTAACTTTCAGCCTTTCTATCTGAACCTCTTGACCATCTTTCGACTATATAACGAAGAGGAAGCCGCCCAGATGGCTGACCAGAACATATACGAGGAGATCAATGATCCCCAAGTCATTAGTCTCGACGCGGGAAGTGGTCTCTACGATGAAGTTCAGCTATAGTCGCGTAATGGTCGTCGCACATCGTAATGTCTCAACACTAACTCAACTCAAAGTCAAGCATTGAACTATGAGCTTTATATTGTGTCATGTACAGTTACATTTCTGGTGAGTGTCGACAGCGACAGCCGTCACATAATTTCAGAAATGTCACTTTCGCAACTCGATATAGAACTCACTTTCCAATGCTATATTCTGAGTCGACTTGGTAATGAGTTGTTTCAGTGCAACGGCCATTCTTCGAACATAACTGACGTATTGTTGCTACGTCAATATGTTCGTGAGACTATAACTTTAACTTTATCGTAGGAATTCGAGGAGAGAGTAGAGCCCCAGATATAAACTCAACTCCTGCGGGTTCTACTTCTTATACTGGTTGAAAGAAAAGGAGAAGAGAAAAGATCAGAAGAGAGGTGTGCTTTACAGATTTTCATGAAACAACAGACTTTTGGTAAAGTTTGGAATATATCTAACAGATTGTTTCGGACGACACATAAATCTGCCTATTTTGACCTAAAGCAAAAATAAGTTGGTGTACCTCAAGAGCATGTACCTACTTGGTCCGGTCCTGTACCTCACGTTTTAAATTCCTTAGCTAGGAAATAATGATTTGGCTATTTTGGCTAACGACACTCTGCCATGGTCGGTCCTAAGTCTGAACGGAAAAGGGAGGTGGGTTGGTGCTGGAGGAAACGTGCCCACCCTTAAAACGTCAACGCCGAGTCTCCGGCGGCGGTAAATAGCCCGATCTCTCCGTGATTCTTTCGGAGCGATAACCATTGGACCTGTAGATTTAAATCCCAACATATATACTGACGTGGAAGAAAACGGAAAGCCCCCACGATCATTCTGTAACAAAATCAAGAAAAAAGAATTTGTAACACAAATTCGAAACGGAGTACTTTCATCTTACCGCCACACGTCATCAAGTATATTCTCGAATACAATGCTGTGGCAAACATTAATAAAACGGTTATGTTGATTATTAGGCCGTGCATCCTGAACATAATACAGGTGTATGCGCCGACCGAGGAGACCAAGGAAGAGATTTGCGATATTCGCATAATGTCACTAACGCCACAGCCATCATGGTTGTTGAAAATAGTCACGAGGAAGCTATAGTGTATGTTCCAGAGTCATGTATCTATGTATCATGTTGTGTGCAAGTCTGTCGTATGCAAACGGCAGAGTTGTCCACATCGCTGAGCGCTGTTTAGACAAAATATAAGTCGTCAAGTCGAATAGAAAAAGAAGCTGCAAATTGCAATGAACGTAAGAAAATTTAAATTTCGGGCTACCCTGGCGCTTTTACCTTAATTTACAGAGTCAACGCACCATGGTACATTAGAATGAGCTACCTCCACCGAGACGCTAAGGTAGACTTTGTGAACATTAAAAATTACGAAGAAGCTTGAGTTCATTATCACGAGAATGTCAAGATGATTCAACTCCTTGACAACAATGGATTTGTGTGAAGATAAAAAAGGGTAGCGTGTGTCACGGTTGCCCGAAAAACATTTGCCCGAATGATCATTTGACCGAACAACGTTCCCCAAAATAAAGACTTTCCGAAAAATGTTTTCCCGTATGATCGATTGGTCGAAAATTGATCGGGCGATATAGCGACGCCCACGCATGGGTAACCTATCGAGTTTGGTGTAGTGTAAATGGACGATGTGCTGAATATATTTAAGTAAAAATGAATCAAACGAGTGCATAAGAAACGATATCGAATGAATTATAAATTATTTAGTATAGATGCACCTAGTTAGTTAGAAGTATTTCTTAAATTTAATTATGCTCTAAGCAAGAATTTAAAACTTACCTGTTATAACTTGATGTTTTTGGTAGGTAATGAAACAGCTAATGTACCAGTACCTACTATTATAATAACTGTCTTCTAAGTATTATTAACTTTTGAAGGCCTACATTCTTGTATCTCTATTTTCTATATTAAAATGGTTAACAATCACAACGATTTTTTATTTTACTACAACCTAAATATATATTTTTTTTTGGTACAGACGCCAGCACATCAAACCATACCTAACTGTCAAATTTTCCCAATTAAATATGAACCTTATGATTTTGTAATAAAATAATGTCAACAGAATGCATACATTTTGACTTTTCCGTTGGCGTTAACGCTAACAAAACAGGGATTTTGTCTATAGGCCCAGCTATGTTATTTTGTAAGAACTCGCTCCAGTTCCCACTTCTGATTCCGCGGTGAAAACTGTTTTAGGTAGTGTATTAACTCGATCAAAACTACGCTAGACCCACTAAGTGACAACATGCGTGAAGCGAACTATTATTTCCTTACTATTTTAGCGAATACCTAATACTTTTCACTTCAGGTAAGTGAAATCCGAAATGAGATAGGATTCGAATTCGCGGGTGAGTTCTTACAGAATTGCACTGCAGTACTCTTTTTACCATTAATGATTATTGTTAAGTAATGCATGTGTAAGTAAATAGCACTGTGATGTTATAGATTTCCCTAGTCAGTTATAATTTGTACGCCATTAAGGCGAAACATGACAGTGACTCGAACGAATATCTTTTTATTTAATTGAAAATTAAATTATGTCATAGGCTAAAATCTGTAGGTAGGTGCATTTTTATTATTATTAAATTTAATAAAATGCTAATGTAATTAAGTATGTACTATTAATTATCAATTGTCTAAGTATTATTAACTTTTGAAGTAGGTAAGTACTGTATTCTCTTATAATCATATTTTCTGCATTAAAATGGTTTAACCAAAATGTTTTTTTTTATATAATTACTAGCTTGTGCCCGCGGCTTCGCCCGCGTGAAAAGAACGATTATCCCAAGGGAACACATTACCGGGATAAAAAGTATCCTATGTGTTAATCCAGAAAAAATGGTCTATCTATGTGCCAACTTTCATGCAAATCTGTTCAACGGTTTACGCGTGATTGAGTAACAAACATCCAAACATCTTCACAAACTTTCAAATTTATATTAGTAGGATAACGAGGAGGATCGGGGATCGAGGAGCTCGTGGCTAAGTAAAAGCCGTATAGATCGATCGGTCAAAGGTAAAGCTACGCTTGCCGCGGTCGGTCTAGGGATGGGTGACCACCAATTTCATACCGCGTTCCCCCCGTGCCTCGGAAAGCACGTAACGCCGTTGGTCTCGGCTGTCATTCGTAGATCTTCGGCAGTCGTGATGGGTAGTCAGAAGCCTGAAAGTCTGACAACCAGTCACACCAAGGGGTATCGTGTTACCCCAGTTACTGGGTTGTGGAGGTCCGATAGGCAGTCGCTCCATGTAAAACACTGGTATTCAGCTGCATCCGGCTAGACTGGAAGCCGACCCCAACATTGTAGTCAACTCGGCCAACCCGGTTCGAATGGAAGTGGATAAAAAGGCATGGCGCGCTGTGAACGGAAGATTGTCTACCTGGCTTTTGGATGGATCGGACGTATTTCAGGAACGTCATAATGTTGTTTAGGCTCGTGTTATATAATTCTTATGTACCTACTAACTATTTACCAATGTGCTTGTTGTTAATCAAAAAACAATTTGTAAGAAATATAACTTTGAGGTTATTTCGTGAGTTTGTTCTTTTATGAATGCCCTATTAATAATAATAATTGGCGTAATTTTCATATTGCTATTTTAAGAGGAAACACAAGGGCCGTTTTTCCATACAAACTTAGTCCCCTGTTTCCTCCCTGGATAATGCCAGTAGATCAATAATTAAATAAAAAAAATATCCATGGCTACTATTGGCATGTCCCTATGTTTTCCTTTTTCTCATAAATTTATTGTTAAAAGAGATATGAATATTAAAAAACCTAAAAAATTGGCATGATTTTCCGCTGTGTTCAAACATTCAGAAAACAAATTTGACTTGATTATATAAAAAATAGAAAACATAGGAACACCGCAAAATCCTTTCTTAATTTTTTAATGAAAAAAGCAGTTAAATCGGTTAAGTTTTGGAAAAGAAATCAGGGGACTACGAATCATTGATTTTGTGTACTTTTAATAGGTATTTTCGGTCAAAGCTGCAGTTGTCTCTATCGCGCTCTGCGGTTCGTGTTCGGGCATCGCGCGACAGCAATAGATTTTACAAATACCTAATTTTCAATTCTCTAGCCCGTGGTATTTCCTCTTAATTGTAAGCTGTGAAGTTACCCGAAATAAATAAATAAATTAATAATTACTTGGTCCCACTCAAAGTAGCGTTGTACGTCCAGCTGCACGAATGATATTTCTCCGTGCAAGCGTCCCATGCCATTTTCAACTCAAACCTTAATTATCTAGTTAACTTTTGCAGCTACACCAAAATAAAAAATACGTGTGTATAGCTGAAACTATAGAGATTCGACGTACGAGTATGTGTGTACGTACGTATATGTGTGTATCGTGTTTGCCTTGTGTCTGGTTACTGTTTATCTATGTATTTATGTATTCGGTTTAAAGAATTTATTCTCATAAGAACAATACATAGGTTCACTTACAATGAGATACAAAGTAATTGTTTATATCTAAAGAAATACATTTTGCCTTCGATGCGTGTTGGAGAAGTTATACAAAACAATTATATATATATATAATAGGAAGTATGTAAATTGCTACCATTTAATATGCGATATGACTACATTTCATAAACGTAATTTCTCAGCTTTAGTTTAAATCTGTTAATATTCTCACAATCTTTTACGTCATTTGGTAGGTCATTAAACAGCTGTGCTCCTTCGAACAATATCGTTTTTTTACCGTAGTTTGTGCGAGCTTGTCTTCGTTGTAATTTATTTTTATTTCTTAGGTTGTATGATATTGTTTTTTTATGTAGTTGTAGTTTTGATTGTACGCTGTTTGTGGTGATTTTTTTTATTAGAATGCAGGTACCGTATGTGTATAGTTGTTTGAGATTTAATAATTTGGTTTTTTTAAATAGTGTTTTAGTTGGAGTAAGGTAGTGATAGTGGTATAATGTTTTTATAATTTTGTTCTGGGTTCGTTGTAAAGGCATTAGGATAGTTTTTGCGGCACACCCCCATATTTCAATAAGGTACTCGAGATGTGATTTTACTAATGAGTTATATATAATAGTACGTATTTTCCTTGGAATACAATTTGATATTTTGCGTAATGATGCTAGTAATGACGTTAATTTTGATTTTACATGTTCGATGTGCAGTTTCCATGTGAGTTTGTCGTCTACCCTCAGACCGAGATATTTTTCGTGGCTCGATCTTCTTATTGTGTCATTGTTTATAGTAAGAGGCGGGAAGTCTGGTAATGGTTTGTTTTTTGCGGTGAAAATCATGTATGTTGTTTTGGACGTATTTATTGTAAGTAAATTGTATTTAAGCCACTCACTGAGTATACCAAGATCTTTTTGGGCATTTGTTATATTAGTATGGATAGATTTATCGAAATAGAAGAGACATGTATCGTCCGCGTATAAAGTTAGGTGACCCGTTAACCCTATCTTGTTTATATTATTTATATAGATTAAGAAAAGTAACGTACTTAAAATTGAGCCTTGAGGACAGCCGTATGGTACGTTTTTTATGGAACTAGTGAATTTATCTATTTTAACTACTTGTTGTCTATTATGTAAATAAGATGTAAACATTTCTAGGGCTTTATCTCTGACTCCTATGTTGTTTAACTTTTGGAGAAGTTTATGGTGGCATACGGTGTCGAATGCTTTTTTTAAATCAATAAATACCCCCAAAACAACATCCTTTTGATCTATGTGCGTTTTAATTTTAGTTACTAAGTCTACTGTAGCTGTGAGAGTGCTAGATTTCGAGCGAAAGCCGTATTGTTCGTCGATTAGGAAGTCTTTCTCAAGAAGGTATGCATTTAGACGGCTGTACAAAACACGCTCAAATACTTTTGATAATACAGGTAAGACCGATACTGGTCTATAGTTACCTGGATCAGTCCTGCTGCCCGATTTGTAAATGGGGCTGACTTTGGCAACTTTAAGTGTGTTCGGAAAAATGCCGCGCATCATATATTCGTTTATGCAGTTCGTTAATTTCGGAACAATTATATTTTTGAGGCATTTGATCACCTTGGTACTGATACCATCTATCCCAGTACTTGTATTACTATCCAGACCGTCAATTATTTTAGAAATTTCGTCCTCAGTGCACGGAGTGAGTTTACTCAGAGTTACGTCGTGTGAGTGGTTGTGTTCGTACATAAGAGTGTTGCCATCGTTCGCGTGGTATATAATGGGTATTTCGTTAGCTAATTCCTGTATTTGTGTATGTATATCAGCTGTCATAGTACAGGGTCTACCTAGTTTAGAGTTAGATGGCCGTGTGTGTGATGTCCTTTGATTATTATAATATTATTATTAAAACCTATTTATAATTCTACTAGACTATACAATATACCTACAACAAGGTGGAAAGGATATCGTGGCACAAACTTTTTCAATAGACTCGGTGCTTACATGATTCTAAACGATTATTCATCTTGTTGGGGAGGTCTTGAATCGTTAATTTAATGTTAGTACCCCTTGCACAGTATACTGTATAAATATTAGTACTACCGTACAGTAGCGACACGCCCCGCCTCCCTCCGAAACACTGTTCCCGCGTCGAACCTGCTCTCGAAACTGCTTTTAGTTCACGCGGCGCGTAGACTCGCACACATACACACGTATTTGTACAGTCTGTTATTTTGGTAGGTAAAATAAATTGTTTCGTTTGTATGTAATGTCGGCACTTACGCACGTAGTATTTGTACAGTCTGTTATTTTGGTTGTAGTGTAGGTAATTAAATCGTTTCGTTTGTATGGAGTGACGTAGGTGTGGTAATAGTTAGTGTTACGATGCGGTTTCCACCGTGTATGAGCGGTGCAACTGTGCAAGGGGGCATCTCGACCGAGCGTATTTTTTTTATATTTATATTTTGTTAAACATAGGTGTAGGTACAGATAGTATGTTGTCTAAAATATGTGCACTATGTTTTGCCAATATAATATGGCGTACAAAATCAACATAACTAAACAAACAATTACAATAAAAATTTGGGTGGCATGTCAACAGATTACATTCAAGAAATAATTCAATTTAAAATATGTCAATTAGGTTGTGTCAACGGCAACAGGTCAATACAATTTTATATAAATGAACACATTCTTTCATTTCATACTCAATTAATAAATAAAATCATATGTTATTAATTAGCAAGTCGGAATCTTTATACATCCGTTTATCAGCAATAAACTCAGTGATGGAGTAGTAACATCTATCTATAAGTAATTTAAACAAAGACCTCTTAAAGGATCCCAGACACTCTTTATTTCTAATAGCTACTGGAATACTGTTAGGTATATATTTCTATGATTCAATAAGTACTTATTATTGTCTCATTTTGGTGAGCGTGAATTCTGAGGGCTAATTCACGTAATTTTATGACGCGCCTATGAAGTTGTAGTGCAGTTGCAGTTAAGTTCAAGTTTGAGTGATAAACGGTATTCTTGTAATCCTTAAACTGCCCGTAAGCTGCGCGTGAACTGCACGTCAACTGTACGACAACCAAACTCTACCAAACTTACTTATGGTGTAGCCACATTAGAGAAAAAATATCCATCGATTACATTTCAACAAAGACTCATTTCAATGAATATGACGTTATTATAATATATTATGAAGTTATTATAATACATATAATACCCCAGTACAGACGGCTAATTCACGTAATTTTATGACGCGCCGTTGAAGTTGTAGTGACTCGCGTGACGCGTACTTGACGCAAGCGTGTCTGACAGCGGTAGAGAATACGAAAAGCGTTGTTTTGATCAAAATTTAACTGAAACTGCACTGCAACAGTCTTTAGTTACGTGAATTAGCCCACTGAGGGTTGAACCGATGAAATCGCGCTGCAATGGTGCCAATTCTGTGGTGTGCTTGAGCCAGTCAGTTTGGCGCGCGCACTTGTGCAACTCGCACGCCTTATCTATCTATAACCCCCCACCCAGTTACTTCGGATCACCACTAGTGATGGGAACACGCTCGGTAAAAAGTTGTCGATATGGATCGTTTTCTGACGCGCTCCAATTCTGTTGGTAAACGCCCTCTCGAAGGCCCCATTAACCCCAATGAATGGAAAATACCAAAAAGAGCTGTGCGCCCAGCCGAACAACGTCCGCTTGAGCCTATCAAGACTTCCAACAGTTTCGGCCCTCTTCCAGGCAGTCAACCATCCGTCAGTGACCCCAGCACCAGACTTCGTGATGCTGTCATCAAAAAGGTCAGCCGCATTCCTCCCATCGTTTTGGAGATACAACCCACCTGGACACATGAGCACATTAGAACCACAATGACGTCTTACTCAAAAAACTTTCACCTGCAGTACAGACGTAATAATCGAGTGGCTGTTATCTGCCATACGTCTGAAAGCCACCAAGTCATCAAAGAAGGTCTACGAGCCAAGGACATTGCTTTTCACACGTACTCGCGAAAGGATGAGAAGATGTACAAAGTAGTAATCTTCGGCCTTCCTGACTATGTCGAAGATATCCTTCCTGCTGAAATTGCCTCACTTGGGTTCGAGTAAGTCATAGTACCGAAGCAACAATCGTTACGGAACGCAGTGCTACAGATGCCAAGGGTTCGGCCACTCGTCCTCGAACTGCAACTTACCACCACGCTGTGTAAAAAGTACAGATCCCCACCAGACCGAAGAATGTCCTAAAAAGACCAGAGACCAACCTGCCAAATGCTGCTACTGTGGTGGAAATCACCCAGCAAACACCCGACAGTGCAAAGAGCGCGAAAACTATCTGAAGATTCTACGGGAACGCCAAGACCAACTTAAAGCCACCAGGACTGTGAAGCCACCACTGAAGACGAATGTAGTTGATGAGCGACCCTGGAATTTCGTTGCTGCTGCCAATACACAAAAACCCACTGTTCAAGAAAATGTTCAAGATCAGGCGACCGCTGACATGCTAGCCATATTAATGACGATAAAAACTATCAAAAGCCAATTCGTAGGGTGTAACAGTATGATGGATAAAGTTATTCTTATTTTAACTCATCTTGGTCAATATGTGTAAAACGCAAAATGTACGTATCCTATACTGGAACGCCGACGGCATCCGCGCTAAAGTCACAGAACTGTTGGACCTGGTAAGTGAGCTATCTATTGATATTGTAGCCATATCGGAGACAAGAATATCCCCCAACACCAAATTACAAACTCCTGGCTTCACTTGTTATAGGCGCGATAAGAAACCTGATGGATGCGGCCAGGGAGTTGCAATCCTAGTGAAATCAGATCTACCACATACCCCTCTCAATATACCTCCAACCCAAAATCTAGAATGTGTCGGAATCCAACTGATCCTAACAAACCATGAAATCGCCTTTATCTCAGCCTACCAATCACCTAACCTACCATTATTAACCTCAGACTTGGATGCTATTATTAATGTCCAGTCAAAAACGCTCATTATGGGTGATCTTAACACCAAACACCCCTACTGGTACTGCTCTCGCTCTAACATTCATGGCGAGGTGCTTTTCGACCACATGCTGAGCAACGAATATGACATTCATGCGCCTTCTAGTCCCACTTTAGTCCACTACCACAGTACACACGTTCCATCTACTCCAGATATTATCCTGGCTAACTCAGTCTACCACCTTTCGGAGCCTCAAGTTATCACCAGCCTCTCCTCCAACCACCTACCCGTTTTCTTTACCGTAGATGGTGAAGTCAACAGACACGTCCATATCTCCTTTAATTATAGAAAGGCGGACTGGAAAGGCTACAGATCTCATTTAAATGAGGCTATAACTCTTAGTCAGACTACACTTAACTCACCTGAGGCTATTGATCTTGCCGTTGAACATTTGACCCAGTCAATAATAAATGCCAGAGATAAAGCCGTTCCTAAAACATCCAGTAGTCGAAGTCATCAACTCCCACGACGAATTAGGTCACAAATAAAAATTAAAAATCGTCTTCGTAGATTAGCATTAGAGGAATCAAATTCGTATAATCGCCGTCAATTGTTCTTCCAGGTCAACAACTTGCAGAAATGTATTAAGTCTAAGATCCAAACCCTAAATGACAATGTCTGGAACAATAAACTGTCTAAAATTACTAACCCTGCTAGTGACCTATGGAGAATAGTTAAGTCAATTAACTATCAACATAACTCAATACCCCCCTTGTCAACATCAACCAATACCACCACCTCTTCAGACCTTGAGCAATGTGAGACACTAGCCAGTACCTTCCTAGATAATATGACCCTGACCAAAAATTGGGTCAGTGATCCTAGTATTGAAGAGGCAGTGAAAGAGTCAATGAGTTTGCTAGACAGTTATCAGATGAATGACTACCCCACACTTGTTTGGCCAAATGAAATTCGTAAACTGGTAGGTAAGCTAAATCAAATAAAGCGCCTGGTTTTGACGGTCTGGGGAATGGTTTACTGAAGAACCTCCCTCAGAAAGCTATTGTGTTACTGACGAAAGTCTTTAATGGGTGCCTACGCATTGCATACTTCCCGAGGTCCCTTAAAACACGCTAAAATTATACCCATTAAGAAACCCGGGAAAGATCAGTCCATTCCATCAAGTTACCGACCAATTAGCTTATTACCAAGCATAGGGAAACTACTAGAATCTGTTATCCTATCCCGCCTCTCTAAAACAACTGCGCATATTTTGATCCCTGAACAGTTTGGATTCCGAAGCTCACACTCGACCACTCAACAGCTAGCCAGAGTTGCCGAACACATAGCTCATGAACTAAACCGCGGTCATTCCACAGGCATGATTTTACTAGACATTGAAAAAGCCTTCGATTCTGTATGGCACGATGGTCTCTTACATAAGTTACTAAAACATGAAGTACCTATCTGTCTAGTAAAACTCATCCAAAGTTACTTGCGTGATCGATCTTTTTCAGTTTATATAGGTAAAGACCATTCTGCTCCCAAAACTATTCCAGCCGGTGTACCTCAGGGGTCCCTCGTCGGACCATACGTTTTCATACTTTTCGTGAATGATATACCTAAACAGGCTCACACCCACCTTGCCATCTATGCCGATGATACAGCAACATTTACGTCAGACAAAGATGTTGACATAATTGCGGGGCGGCTACAATTGTCATTGGAATTACTCAGCCAATATTTTAAGACTTGGAAATTGAAGCTAAATTCTGAAAAAACCGAAGGAATACTATTTACCAGTAAACGAACACTACCCACTAGGCTCGTTAAAATTGATGGCTTTCAAATTGCGTGGCGTGAATCGGTTAAATATTTAGGCATAATTTTGGATAAGAAGCTTAACTGGAACAAAAACACTCAACTCACTATAAGTAAAGGTGCGAAAGCCCTTAATTCACTAAAACCTATTTTAAATCGCAAATCTGTTCTCAGTCCCACAACTAAACTCCTTATTTATTCTACATTGGTTAGACCTTGCTTAACCTACGCAGCGCCTGTCTGGTCCAGTGTGGCTGAAACTAACTACAACAAGCTTCAAACTATCCAAAATAAAGCCTTAAAACTATCGTACAACACACCATTTCGCACAAACCTTAAAACATTACACAAACGCATACAGTATCCTTTTCTAAAAGATTTTATACTAAAGATTTCACGTAAATTTTATTTGCACAAAAACCCATCACACCGAAATACACTAATATCAGCAATTGGTAAAAGTAGACTAATGACATTGCCTTACGCTCGAACATACAATCGATATCGACTCCCCCATCACTACTTCCTCCGTGACGTATCATGACGATAGCTCGCTTACGACGCCGCTGACCGGTCGTACATTTCGCGATCTTTGCATACAACTACCCGCTACCTACTTTATATTATTTTAAATTAGCATAACTTGCTGTTTAAATAAAACGTACATTTTGTATTCAAGCCATTGTTAATATTTTGTGGGTCCATACTAAGACCTCCACTTACTTACTTGTAAAATTAAAATTAAATCAATAAGTTAAGACAGCACAAGATAACGTATTAATAACATGTTTTGATGTTTATAAAGGCGATGTATTTAGCCTGTGTAACAAAATAAATCCCGACTTGTGAACAAATAGAATAAGATCATTAATTGTAAGCAGATTGTATAAAATTATGTATAAATAAAGACCTTTTAAAATCAAATCAAAAATCTCCAATAAAACCAGAAAGAGACAGATATTAATGAGACCTGTCAATTTAAGTTGATCTAAAATGTTCATACTATGAAATTATAGTTTTCATTTCAGAACGTATTGATTAAAAACACGGCAAAGTTCAAGGAAATAACTTATTTGACATCTCTAACTTAGTTCTTATCTGTCGCCGTCCTTTTCATCAGCTACCTGGTAGAAAGAGATGCCAATTATCAAATTTTAGTTTGGTTTGTGAATAAGGGAATCGGCACCATGATTAACTTTAAGGAGACTTTAGGGAGTTTAAGGACTTTTGAAAATCGGAACATCGAAATTCGGAATAAAATATTTCGAAATATTTGGGTGTTTCAGTTTTTATGGCACTTACCGATTGAATAAAAATGTTGTGTTTTTTTTGGTGGCATATTATCACTACAGAATTTAATTGAGTCACTTTTCAAAAATGGGTGTACCCTATTACTATATTTAGGTTGTCTTCTTACTCCTCCGCTGTTCTTTTCTGATTAATTTCGTTGCGGGATCCAAGACAGTTGTAATGTTTCTCCGGGACGCGTCGAGCTTCAGTGTCTCGACGCTTATTGTTGATTCTGGCTTTCAAGATTTGCAGTGGTTTGGGAATAGAGCGGCGGGCATGTACAGAGGCCAGCATATCCAGCTACTACAATCTGTCAAATTTCTTTGATAGACTTTCAACTTTATTACAAAAGCATAAGGTTCATATTTTATTGGGAAAATTTGACAGTTAGGTATGGCTTGATGTGCTGGCGTCTGTACCAAAAAAAAGAAATATAATAAATAAATAAATAAATAAATCTTGGGACAACTCACACACGGTCATCTGGTCCCAAGCTAAGCAGAGCTTGTGTTATGGTAACCAGACAACTGATATACATACTTATATAATTTATAAATACATACATATTATAGATAAACACCCAGACACAGAACAAACAATCATGCTTATCACACAAAGTTTGTCCTGGGTGGGAATCGAACCCACGACCTCCGGCTTAGCAGTCAGGGTCAGTGACCACTAGACCAACAGGCCCGTCATATATTTAGGTTGTAGTTAAATAAAAAATCGTTGTGATTGTTAACCATTTTAATACACAAAATAGGGATAAGTATACAAGAATGTAGGCCTTCAAAAGTTAATAATACTTAGAAGACAATTATTATAATAGTAGGTACTTAATTACATTACCTACCAAAAACATCAAGTTCTAACAGGTAAGTTTTAAATTCTTGCTCAGAGCATAATTCAATTTAAGAAATAATTCTAACTAACTAGGTGTGTCTATACTAAATAATGTATAATTCATTAAATATCGTTTCTTATGCACTCGTTTGGTTCATTTTTACTTAAATACATTCAGCACTTCGTCCATTTACACTGCACCAAACTCGATAAGTTACCCATGCGTGGGCGTCGCTATATCGCCCGATAAATTTTCGATCAATCGATCATGCGGGAAAACATTTTTCGGAAAATCTCTATTTCGGGGAACGTTGTTCAGTCAAATGACGATTCGGGCAATTATGTTTTTCGGGCAACCGTGACACACGCTACCCTTTTTTATCTTCTGTTCTACTGTTGTCAAGGAGTTAAATCATCTTGACATTCTCGTGATAATGAACTCAAGCTTCTTCGTACTTTTTAATGTTCACAAAGTCAACCTTGCCGTCTCGGTTGAAGTAGCTCATTCTAATGTACCATGGTGCGTTGATTATGTAAATTAAGGTAAAAGTACCAGGGTAGCTCGCGAAATTAAATTTTCTTACGTTCATTGCAATTTGAAGCTTCTTTTTCTATTCGACTTGACGACTTATATTTTGTCTAAACAGCGCTCAGCGATGTGGACAACTCTGCCGTTTGCATACGACAGACTTGCACACAACATGATACATGGATACCTGACTCTGGAACATACACTATAGCTTCCTCGTGACTATTTTCAACAACCATGATGGCTGTGGCGTTAGTGACATTATGCGAATATCGCAAATCTCTTCCTTGGTCTCCTCGGTCGGCGCATACACCTGTATTATGTTCAGGTTGCACGGCTTAATAATCAACATAACCGTTTTATTCATGTTTGCCACAGCATTGTATTCGAGAACATACTTGATGACGTGTGGCGGTAAGATGAAAGTACTCCGTTTCGAATTTGTATTACAAATTCTTTTTTCTTGATGATGAGGTTTTGTTACAGAATGATCGTGGGGGTTTTCCGTTTTCTTCCACGTCAGTATTTATGTTGGGATTTAAATCTACAGGTCCAATGGTTATCGCTCCGAAAGAATCACGGAGAGGTCGGGCTATTTACCGCCGCCGGAGACTCGGCGTTGACGTTTTAAGGGTGGGCACGTTTCCTCCAGCACAACCCACCTTCCTTTTCCGTCCAGACTTAGGACCGACCATGGCAGAGTGTCGTTAGCCAAAATAGCCAAATCATTATTTCCTAGCTAAGGAATTTAAAATGTGAGGTACAGGACCGGACGAAGTAGGTACATGCTCTTGAGGTACACCAACTTATTTTTTCTTAAGGTCAAAATAGGCAGATTTATGTGTCGTCCGAAACAATCTGTTAGATATATTCCAAACTTTACCAAAAGTCTGTTGTTTCATGAAAATCTGTGAAGCACACCTCTCTTCTGATCTTTTCTCTTCTCCTTTTCTTTCAACCAGTATAAGAAGTAGAACCCGCAGGAGTTGAGTTTATATCTGGGGCTCTACTCTCTCCTCGAATTCCTACGATGAAGTTAAAGTTATAGTCTCACGAACATATTGACGTAGCAACAATACGTCAGTTATGTTCGAAGAATGGCCGTTGCACTGAAACAACTCATCACCAAGTCTACTCAAAATATAGCATTGGAAAGTGAGTTCTATATCGAGTTGCGAAAGTGACATTTCTGAAATTATGTGACGGCTCTCGCTGTCGACACTTACCAGAAATGTAACTGTACATGACACAATATAAAGTTCACAGTTCAATGCTTGACTGTGAGTTGAGTTAGTGTTGAGACATTACGATGTGCGACGACCATTGCGCGACTATAGCTGAACTTCATCGTAGATAACACTTTCCGCGTCGTGATTATTGATGTGGGGATCATTGATCTCCTCGTATATGTTCTGGTCAGCCATCTGGGCGGCTTCCTCCTCGTTATAGAGTCGAAAAACGGACAAGAGGTTCAGATAGAAAGGCTGAAAGTAAAAACAGACATTCAAAATTAATTGATTTCTATAAATACCTATAACATTTCATATTAAATCTTGTTTCTTTTAAAAAAAATGAAGACCTTATTAACGAATTTATGCTGTAAGCTAAAGAAAGTACCTGTGTTGGAGGATTCGTGGCAACAATTACTGGCGTACTTGAATTTGTGCAACCGCATTTCTTAATAACCAAATAACAAAATACAAGTAAAGCGCCGACTCCTATAGCTGACCCATAATAAAAAAGACTGTCTAGCGAATGACCTGCAAAACAAAACATTATCAATTATTGGCTTCACAACAAAGTCAGAGTGAAATCATCGATTAAAAAGCAATATTTAGGGTTTCGTACAACAAAAACGGAATCTTTATAGGATTACTCGTGCGTCTGTCTCTCCGTCCGTCTGTCACAGGCAATTTGCTCCGAATCTACTGGGGCAAATCAGGTGGTAGGATGGTGTAATCCTATGACTTAAACACAGATGTGCAAAGTAAATATATATTTTTTTTAAATAAGGGTTTTGCGGGTGACAGATTAGGAAATAAAAAAAAAGTTTTGCAAACCTTACTGTGTCGTTTATATCAAATGAAAGAGCTCGTTATGAGGATCTCAAATATTGGTTATTATAGTAAATTAAATAGTTTTAATTTTATTCATGAAAGAAGACGAAATTTTAACATTCCCCCCCCCCTGATATTCGAAACTACTGAGCCAAAAATTAAAAAAAAAAACAAAATACAGTTCATTGCTTGTAGATTACAGGAAAACCTATAAGAATTCTATAATTGGCATTGTACGGAACCCTCTCCACGCGTGTCCAACTCGCACTTGGCCGGTTTTTAATATGTAAAGCAAAAAAAGCTTGCTTCGCAGACAGATATTTCATAGAATTTCGTTTCCCAGAAAATGTTTCATCTAAAATTTGGTCCTTGTATTTTTAATTCGAATATGATTGTTTCAAAGAAGTAAATAGACTTGAATGAAACATTTTTCACAGAATCACAATTCAATGAATTTTTAATCACATTTTTTGTTTAACAAACTTATCAAACAGTAGAATTATTTCTTAAGGAATATTCGTTCATGTATAAAAATAGACAATAACAAAAATATTTGTCTTAAAAAGTCAATATGTTGTGCTACAAAAGTTAGTGACAGACACGAATCAGTGCAAAACCGACTCCACGTAGTCTTGTCTGCCCTACACCTGGGCCTAGAGGGTAATTTAAATCCGCTTAGGCGCGGAGGGGCGAGGCGGCCCGCAAGCTGAGGAGCAGGTAGTTTTAGTGAATACCATCTGCGACGATAAACTCGCGTGGGACCACCGTAACCCCGCAGCCTTGAAGCCGTGACAGAAACCATGCCTGCTGCATGTTGCATGCTCGCTTGCAGCATACAAGCAGTGGGTTTGGTTAGAACTAAGACCCCCATTTTTGGTAATAAGTTTTATATTAAATAAACAATATAAGGATAAAGAATATTTGATTTGTTATTCTATGATATGATTATTCGAACATTCAACTTTATGTGAAACAAAAATCAATGATTTAAAAATCTTCAAATAAAGTACCTATTCTGCGTATTGATTATTCTATGAAACGAAATTATGAGAAAAATCTTATGTGAATCAAAATTCTATAAAACTATTAGCTATAAAACAACGTGCAACCGTAGACACCATTTAACTGAATCTTCCAAAATACAACTACTCTATAAAAACACGTTAATTGAATCCCTAAAACCCCAGTTAATTTTCAATGATATAACTGTTCATTTCGATCGAGCTTATTAATAATAATAATCTTTATTTCATAAAAACACTACCATACAAAATCAAAAAAACTCATGAAATGTATGTACCTGGTACATTTCCCCTTTTTTTTACCCGTTATGATAAAATCACTTACCTGAGACCAAATCCGGTTTCATTCGTAGAATGACCTCAACTGATCTTTTTGAATTCATATCAATTGAATAATAGTTTCCAAAAAAAAAGTCACATATGATACTAGTTCCGTTGTAGGTTGCATCCAAAATCTTCGTGAATGTGTTTTTAGAAAAAAATGTCCTGGTCGACCAGGACATTTTTTTCTTTATTGCTGGAGAATCAATTAATTGACCTAAACGAAAACAGTATACGTTATTGAAGTGGAATAAATGAGGTTTATATGGAGGAGCTCTTGGCTAAGTGGAAGCCGTACTGGAGGCCAAGTCTGCTATTTGTATAATTTCGTAATTCCAACACGATCCCATTGTCATTTTGCTAAAAGTTCGTAATCTGCTAAATTCATAATGGTCGATCATTGGTTGGTCGAATGGTCGAATTAAAAGCAATGACTGCAAAATAACAAATAGCAGACTTGGCTCCCAGGGATGTTGTTTGTAAAAAAAAGAGAGTACTTTAAAGTGATCCCTAACCTGGAGCGTTCGCCTGTAATGTAACATTAGAGATTACATTTTGAGCATTACATTACAGTACTGCCTCCCTGACTAGGCGAGCATTTGCATGTAATGTAACATTAGAATCGATTTTGAGCATTTAGTTAATTCCGACACGACACGCTCAATTACAAGTGGTTACAATTACAATGATGTTACACGTTGTATCGAAATATTACAAATTGTATCACCAAGTTGCGCACTGTAATGCTCGGTTCTCTTCCCTCTCCAATGTTATGTTCAGGTTTCGCACTGTAATGCTCGGTTCTCCTCCCTCATGATGTAATACTCGACTCTGTAACGTTACTTGACAGACGAATGCTCCAAGTGAAGGAGCACCTTAATATTAGTCATACCGCCACCGGAAGGTGCAATTCACTCAAGAGGTCGAAATCTTATCTTGATAATACGCAGATACCGTATGCCATGTAATACAAGCATTAACTACCTTCGCATGTCCACTGAAACCATGGATATTGATCAAGAGACTCATCTATCGATACACAAGTGAGGTTAAGAGTATCGTTCACTGAGTACTGATACTCGATAGTCCATTGACTGAAATTACTTGTGTACTGGTACAGGATGTTATTTCTAGGCAGGCCAAGTATACGAACACCTGAAAATTATAATTTCATAAAGTTATTATCTTTATTTTCTTTATACTATATGTGACATCTAATCCAGTCAAGTTTTTTTACAGGGGATGAAAATACTTCTGAATACAATACGCAACGTGTTTTGTTCTTATTAACGCTGAACTAAAATAAAGAACAAGTCGAGATTGAGCTGTGCCCTGCTGCCCGCGACTTAGCTCAAGTGAGAATGCCTATGTATTTCCGATTCACCTTGGAAAGATTTTAAGGGTTTTTCAGCCATAAGGGTTCATAGATTTATTGATTAGCATTGGTGACTACTTTTTGGAGCTGCTGAAGATCTAAAACTACATTACCTTTGCATTGTATAAACTCAAACTATTAGTATTATATAATTTTGCATAGCACATACATGTGAGCACTATGTACTTTAAAGCTACCATTTACGAGATATGTCTTTCGTTGACTTGTATAAGCCCTGGCGGTTGAGAGTTTGTCATGCTCACTTGAATATCTTGCTGATGGTGGCGCATGTGTTGGATCATTTGGTTCCCTTCAAAATGGTTGAGCTAAATGGTGCCGATCCGTGCGTCATGTTCGTGAACGGACGCCGTCAGTTGAGACTGGTCATCTCTTAGCTACCTCGGTTATTTTAAAATTATTTTGAATTGTCTAATTTCATTGTCACTAGTCCTCTTTTAACGTGCACAACTTGTTACTTTGTTCTCACATTGTACCCCTAGATTCAACATGAATGTTGTAACCTAAATTTGTAATATAAAATTATGCATAACATTCTAAAGCATACATTTATTTAGGTACGTATAATGATATTATGAATTTTGCAGGGCTCCTATTTCGAGGTGGTTTAAAAATACCACCAAGGGCCATCCCCTTCTAGTCTAACCTGTCCGAGTTGGGGTGCCCCAAGTTCCGAACTTGCTGCGCTCGCTCTTGCACAAATTCAAATGACAAAGTTGACTGAACCTTGGGTAATAGGTGATTTACTTTCGCAATTTGTAAAGACAAATCAGTCTTTGTAATTATGCTAAATAAAATCTTGCCATTGTAAATTCGGACATATGTATAAACAATCGATCAAAGAATAATTATATGAAATAATATTTAATATTTATGCCTTAAAAATATTCGTTTAAAGAAAATGTGTGTATAATTACCGGCACGTAAGTTGGCCACAGATTTTGTAGTGGGGGAAGTTCGCGCACGCACAATTTCATACATTTTTACATGCGCGAACTTCCCCCACTACAAAATCTCTGGCCAACTTACGTGCCGGGAACTGTACATGCCGAATAAATTTCGGAGCATCAAGACTGGTAGATAGAGGAACCGCATTATAATTTTATTATCCGTTATTATCGTTATTATTTTGTTTTTATTTTGTGTACTAATTTAATAAGAATGTTGCTGTGCCCAACAGGGTCCACGATTGTGCCTAGCTCTAAGCGATTAAATGTAAACAACTTAAAACATTGTGGAATGCAATAAATAATATGAGTATGAGTATGAATATATGGATTACTTGTGACCAAAAACAAATTACGATATTCGTCGGATGGTTCAAGAGCCGTAACTACTCGTAACCTATTTAAGAACTAAACATTTTACAAACAACAGAACAAAGCGTATTTACATACCAACATTAGGAACATCAGACGACAATATTAGCGTGGCGTTTTGCTTTAGTACATCCGTGTTGTTGATACCACAAGTTAAATATTTTGTATTTAACTTTAACGTGGGTACATTTGATAAAATGATTTCCGTTTCCGGATTCCCGAGCACTGAAAACGCAAGTGTATTAGTCATCGATCATCCTGCGACATGTCCCGTAAGAGGGCGCGTACCCCGCGTCTCCTCGCATTCTGCGCACAATGCCGCAGTTATTTTCCACTTTGGTGTATTGGTCGCAAGCGGGACCACTGTGTGTGTGTATCACGGAATAATAAAAACAAGAGGAAGTGCCCTTAGTCTTACTTAATACTGGATCTAGTGTCGCCAAACTCACACATTTGCAAATTAAAATGTACTTGCAATACACAGAAAACGATGATATAATTGGCTACAAATTATAAACGCAACTTTGGCGAAAAGTAGTCCCCGGGTGTGGATCCTCGGCTTGCTAGTAGCCAGCCGTAGCAGCACCTCGGTGTCTGGGTAATATCCAGTTAACGGGAACAGGCTCACCGACTATAACTTCTCCTAATTCTGTGGGGTATACAGTTGTAATGTTACATAGCACTCACCTGGGCCCAAATAGTCTTCCATTTGTTTATCATAATAGAAACGTAGATTGCCTTTTATATTGTTATTTGTTTTTCGACACGTAACATTTAATACCTCGCCGTCTATATACTTGAACATATAACTGTCAGATGGCTGGTCGATGTTTGTAACAGTTGTTAAATTTCGGCCATTGACGGAAAATATCATTGGATGTTGCACTGTGTCTGTAAAATTGTTATATTTTTAACCGACAAAATAAATGCGACTATACATTCAACATATAAGTATGTAATATTATTGGAACTCCTTTATTTTCACAAAATGATAATCAATTGGGGTTTCCAAACAAATATTCAATTTCATTGGTAGAAATGTATGTATGTTTGTAAGTATGAATGTTTGTCCACGCATTTTTCCGAAACTATTAATTGGATTGTGACCATTTTTTTATTGGTTTACGTTACTTCCCACTTCTACTTGCCCGTGGGGTGTCCAGGCTGGAATAGCACCCCCCATTTTATCCCGAGGGTGTCGTAGAACGCGACTAAGGGAAAATCCGGAAGTCGGGCAGCAGCGGCTTCCGTGTACTTAAAAAATTCACTGCGATTCCCAATATGCCTGCCAAGCGTGGGGATTATGGCTTCCCCATAATAAAAAAAGCAAATAACCGCCAGCCACCCCCGCCAGTCCCTGGCGGCTCCACTATTTCTGGCCTCGGTAGCGGGTCAGGTAAAGGGTGGAGCAGGGGGTGCGAAGAATCTCCGGCAGAAATTCCGCTACTACCCCCAACGGACTTTGGCCCTGGTAACAACACACAACGTTCGCACATTGAGGACTGACTAAAAGATTATCAAGCTGGAGGAGGAATTGAGCAAGTTGCGATGGGTCATACTGGGATTATGTGAAACAAGACGAGAGGGACAGGACACGATAATCCTGGATTCCGGCCACATGCTCTTCTTCCGGGAGACCAGAAATCCTAGGGTGGTGATGGGTTTCTCGTCCGTGAGCCCCTCGTTAACAATGTAGTGAATATCGATAATATGTCAAGCAGGGTTACGATCGGTAAGGTCATACAGGTATATGCACCGACCTCGACACACCCTGACGATGAAGTGGAGGCTATGTATGAGGATATATCTAAAGCCATACATATCTCCAAATCAAACTTCACCGTTGTAATGGGGGACTTCAATGCAAAGGTGGGCACACGGAATGGCGATGGGTTGAGAGTGGAGACATATGGGTATGGACAGCGAAACCAGAGGGGCCAGAGGCTGGTTGAAGAGCCTTTTTCCAGAAGCGCCCGACTGGAAAGTGAACCTGGATAAGCCCCAATGGCTTCATTAAAAAGTGACATCGACTTCATCATGACGACCAAGAAGGCAAATATTCAATGATGCCTCTGTAATCGGCAGGGTAAAAACCGGTAGCGATCACCGTATTATCAGAGGCACATTGAATACCGATGTTAAGCTTGAGAGGTCACGTCTGGTGAAGTCCACGCTTTAGGACGGAGCGTGGACTTTACCAGACGTGACCTTGAAATCGACGTGAAATCGTTTCCAGTGCCTAGCCGAATACGAATCAGTGGACAAGCTAAACAACGGTTTAGTGAAAACTGTTTATGCTGTGGAATCTAAGTTCTTTAAAGTCCCAAGATGGAAAAAGCCCCAAAATCTCTCAGCTAGCACAATTAAGTTACTGGATGACCGGTCTGAGATGAGACTGCAATCTGCAGTTGATATGTCGGAATACGGCAAACTCAATAAGGTGCATCTAAAAGCCCATGCGACACGTTTTGCGATCCTACAGTACTCAATGTATTCAAATCGCAATCTAGGCGAAACCAAAAGTTGGCTGGTGGTTGGCAAAAAAAGAGATCCAGAGCAGGAACTCTTGATCTCTGCCTGTGTGTTTCAAGTTGCCTTTTCATCGGACAAAAATTAGTGAGGAAAGTAGGAATGCACCAGTTTGCGCACACATTTATGCACTAAAAGATTATTAACTCTAGTAAGTATACTTAGCTAAAAATCCGGCAGAGATAATATAAAACAAAATTGTTACTAAGTTATTACCCTGAGTACATATAGCACTACTCAAATCACTTACCAGCATGTAAATCTCTTTTCTTCTTCAAGAAGGTAGTTCGATACCGGTACTCTCTTTTGGGTTCTTGGATGGTGCGAATACAGTCCAAATAATACTTATTATATTTGGAATTCAAGACAAAACGAAACGTGAGTACACCTTGAGATTTGGTTTGAAGTAGGAGAACACCTGAAATGAAAAATGATTTTTAAATCTCTGGGACTGGGAGTGCATCGGCGTTTGAGGACACACAAGACTTATGAACTATGATATCCTGAGTATTTGTGTAGTGTCCAATGAGTCTGGCTGCCACCCGCCACTATTATCATAATAGCCTGCTACCTGCGTAGATTTCGACGACATGAGAAGACAAGAAGGTATAGTTACAAAAGCAGGAAATCGTAATTTACTAAAAAAATTAAAAACCCCCCGACAGAATATATAACCTGCTCATCATCATCATCATCATCATCATCAGCCAAAAGACGTCCACTGTTGAACATAGGCCTCCCCCATAGAACGCCACAACGAGCGGCAACCTACCGCTTGCACCCACCTGCCACCATAACCAGCTATTTCTATTAAACTTAAAGGACCAATAAAAACTACTTTTAACTTTTAGTTTGGAGGAGGTTTATGTTTGGGCAGGAAGTTTTAATTTTTTTTTAAAAGCCCTGTAGCTCGATATTTTTTATTTTTTATCAACACGGATTACTATTTATTCCTTGATTTAAAATAAACTTTTACAAGTAATTTTTATAAGATGTTACTGTTTTTTTTAAAGAAACGTTGCCCCATACTCCCCATTTGTGCCCATTTGTGTCTTGAACTTAGCTACCTATAACCTATAGGTACCCATAGTAGCTGTGTGGTGCCGGCCGAGAATGGCACCACCCCACTTCTACTTGTGGGTGTCGTAGAAGGCGACAGAGGAATATTGACCAGAGGATGGGCAGCGTTCTACTGAGTACCATAACACTTACTGTGATCGCCAACATGCATTGGCCAAGCATGGCGATTACGGCTGAACCCCCTCTTGGGGGGTACTTGACGTGATGACCTATGGTGGCCGAAAACCAACTACCAAGCTAATCACAGCATCTAATAAACTTCAGCGTATGCAAAGACGTGCCTGCATGGCGACCACGGGGAAAGACTATGTGAAAGGGAGCTGAGGGATGGGCGGTTATGAAACTTACCCCTACACGGTAAGTCAACAGAATCCGCCCTCCACATGGTGGCCAGTAGAATCGACGAGGACATACACCACAAGGATTCTTGCTTGGGATGTTATAAAGATATCGAAGATGCCTTCGACAAAACTAGCTTCTCCAGCATCAGAACGGGTACTATCTGACTGTGTAACCAATATGCTAAGTAACAGTAATTTGGCTTGAAGAAGAACAGCTGTCGGCCATGATAGCCAGAGGCTGCCGCCAAGGGGTAGGTGGGGTGTAGTCAACAATCTAATCAAAAGACTCGATGCGGAACGCTACTACACTATACGCTACGCAGACGACCTCGCTATCATTGTGACCGGGACCATCTGCAAACTCACATAACAGGCGCTATGGGACGGATCTATCAGTTAATGCCATGAAATCAGAACTAGTCATGTTTACCCACAAACGTGACGCCTCGCCCGTTCAACACCGAGCTCCAGCTGGCCAACAAAGTAAAATACCTCGGGGTCATCTTAGATAGTAAGTGAAACAGGAGCAACCACCTTTTTTTTTTTTTTTTTTTTTTTTTTTATCGTGGGGAAATCCTCATGGACTGTCTCCCGTCTGGGGAAGACGGTGTGGAGCAACCACCTAGACAATAAAATAAACACGGGGCTTGCATCACTTGGCAATGCAGAAAAATGATAGGTTAGAAGTGGGGCCTATCCTATAAAATAATTCTATGGTTGTATAGCGCGGTGATCCGGCCCATGATTGCTTTTGGGTCGATAGTATGGTGGCCGAGGATCAAGCTAATCACATCTTCCAATAAACTTCAGCGTATGCAAAGACTAGCCTGCATGGCCACGGGCTGCATGAGGACCAACCCAACGGGAGCACTGGAAGTCATGCTGGGGCTGCCGCCGCTCTACCTAATAGGAAACAACGGTGGCAGCATTACGCTTAAAGACACTAAACCTCTAGAGCAAGAGAAGTACTCAACGATAGGATAACAATTTATCTTTGATAACAAAAACAAAATCCAACTGTATGAGGATCGGCGTTGTGAGAGCCTTCGGCACACAGAGCTGCGGATCTTATATAGGTATTCTCGGAAGATCTCACCATACAAACATATAGCAACACCGCTTGGCGCCTACAACACAGTGTTCTAGGCCGAGTGCATGGGCATCTCCCTGGCAACCTCAGCTATACGAGTATATACTATACAGGCAGGTAAAGGACGAGCAATTTGCAAACTGTCAGACAGTATGGCTGTCGTAGTATTTCGAGTACAAGCGCGGTAGGTCCACAACCTAAAATCACTTCCCTTCGGTCGCCTTCGCACCATGGTATAACAATGTACCAAGAATCTATACCAAATACCGTAGACGGAACTTGGCCTGTGCAGGCAGGCCAAGGAAGCACTTCCTGCGATTGATAGCCGCGTCACAAGACAGGCCCTCCGACTGTCCAAAAAACAGTTGCGTATAGTCGCAGCTGGCATTACTGTTTTATAATAAACCTCTCTGTATCATAGGAGTTACAAACAGCTCACTGTGCAGAGCCTTCCTAGGGGTTAGAATTGTATATTTTTGCATAGCACATACATGTGAGCCCTATATACTTTAAAGCTACCATTTACGAGGTATGTCGTTCATTGACTTGAATATGCCCTGGCGGTTGGGAGTATGTCGTGCTTACTTTAATGTCTTGCTGATGGTGGCGCATGTATCGGATCATTTGGTTCCCTTCAAAATGGTTAAGCTAAGTGGGGCCAATCCATTTGTCGTGTTCGTGAACGGGCGCCGTCAGTTGGGACTGGTCATCTCGTAGCTGGCTCGGTTATTTTAAATTAATTTTGAATTGTTTATGATTGCCTCTAGACCTCTTTTAACGTGCATATTTTGTTACATTTTTCTCACATTTGTGTCCCGTAAATTTCAACATAAGTGATGTAACCTAAATTTGTAAAGAGAATTAACTAATCTAATTTTAACCTCTATTAATTTTAAAAGAGTGTTCATGGAGTTTCTTGCTCGTTCTTCTCCATAGAAACCTACTGTTTGGAACGAGCAACTAGCTTCAACTTTCTGACTGACTGACTCCTTGACAATTCAAAAGTGCCTGTAAATGGTTTATTTTAAATAAATGATTTGAGTTTGAGTTTGGGTAGACGAGACAGCAGCCCACATGCTTTTGAACTGCCCTGAGGTCGCCTCATACAGGACAGAGTACTTCAGTAACCCCAGGTAACCTACGGGAGATCACCACTAGCGTCAAGGCGATGCTGGCCTTTGTCGAATAGCTGGGATGGATTTAATGATTTATGTCCCACCTGTAAGCAAAATATGCGCTGAGATGTGAAGTTGCGGATACTAGCACATTTTACTATATATTCGGTACCATCCAATCACAATCATCGGTATCATCCATCCAATTACATGTTTCACTTTAAAATTAAGTTATTTGTTAGTTACTTTTCCTTGCCATTAACAGCGATGCGAGGTCGCTGTTAATGCGGTGAAGTGGTCGACTGCATCGGTTACCATGACATTTCCTATTGTAAGAGTGCAGGCCGGATAGCACAGCACACCAGCATTAATGACATCATCCGTCGTGCTCTTGCCTCCGCCGGCGTGCCAGCTGTGTTAGAACCTAATGGCCTAGCACGTGACGATGGAAAGAGACCAGATGGAATGACCATAATGCGGTGGAAGTTGGTTGGGTAGGTCTTTGGTGTGGGATTGCTACTTGAGTCGACACCCTTGCGCCATCCCATCTTCCTAGCACGTCGTGTTCTGCTGGGGCGGCTGCTGCAGGTGCCGAGAATCTCAAACGCCGTAAATACAACAACCTTCTTGGAAGTTATATGTTTGAGCCGTTTGGGGTCTAGGGCCATGGGGCCCGAGTGCTCACCTTATTTTTAGGAACATTGCTAAACGGCTGGTCGACTCTTCACGTGATCAGAGGGCTGGCATTTTCTTGGGCCAAAGAATTTGCATTTATTTTCATTTAACGTGGTAATGCTAAAATAAATATCCCATATAAAAAAAAGAAAAAAAAAGATATTTGACAGACAACTGACTAAGCACAAGCTTAGATTTCATCGGGTTTCATTGCACATTGACCAAAATGTTAGATAACTACTTTTGTACGTTTTTGTACGATGTCGGGAAAGACTCCTAAATATATTTGTACAGTGAAATACCTTCTGCATTATAATATTCCAAACGAGAAGCTGTATAGCAGGAAAGCTCCACTTCCTCGCCGTCTTCATAAGTATAGCTGGCGTCTCCATCGTAGTTAACTGACAGGTTAGTCGGTACAAAAGTCAAATTGCGGTTGTTTACAGTAACAATTACTGGTTCTGGTGAGAATACAAACAGTTATAGGTAAGATTACTGAACACGGTGTTAAATTATGTAAGGCTTAGATCATAGAACTTTAAGTGAGAAATTCAAAAACATCTACGAAGAATGATTGCAATAGAATTTCAAGTCAAAATGATTTTTGCTATTAGTATTTCTATTTGCTACCAATTCTTAAGAACGTTAAAATAAGAGACAGCATTTTGCTGTACCTGAACATTTTTCTTACACTAAGAACTTGTTGTGAAGTAATTCAGAAAATCAGCCTCCACGCAAAGAAAACTAATTATGATTATGTAAAGAAACTACACTCACTCCTCCTCAATTTAACAGTCGCCCATACTGTAGCAGTATTCTTGTGAAGTAATTGTTTAAACGCTTTCGTAACGGAAACTTCGACTTAAGAGCGCCCAACCCGACATATTTTCCATACAAACGCTCGTACGCGATTACGGCGTTGTAACAAACTATTCGCAATATTTTTAACACACAGATATCTTGTGGTTTAAATCTAGGTTTGTATGAAGCCAAAAATAAACTTATTTGAGAAACAAATTCAGTAAACACTTACGAAAATCCGCTTTTTTACACAATTTTATCTGAACTTTTTCCCGTCATAATGCACTCATACATTAAAAAGTAATAAAACAGCTTCATAGAAACCTTGCACATGTAATGGCGATTCTAAATTACAAACATTTTTACCAAAAACTTGTAAGGCTTTTTTTAAAAACACGTATGTCCTGGAACAACTTTTGTGAAATTTCCGCGCGCCAATTTTCCTGTAATGTTATCGCGTTCTCACTCACTGATTTGTTTTCGAGCTTTCCGTTGGTTGAAACAAAAAAGATTTCAATCACGCTCGCGTTGAAGTTCTTTCGATGGGGATGGGCACTCTAAAAGAACGAACCACGTGGAAGACCGCCCACGCAGGTAAATAATGCTGGATTGAATATGAAATATTAACCATCACCTACAAACGATACCGAAACTACTGCAACCGTTTAATTAAAAAATTGAAGCGAAAACACGATCGAGATCAGCTAAATAAAGTATATAAAAACCCGAAAAAATTATGGGAAACTATTAATAATATAACACAACGTAAACCGAGCAAAACCCCCAACATTGACCTACTTCAATTTAAGACTACCCCACAAGAGTCTGTTGACACGGTAAACAAATACTTCTCTAGTATAGGCAAAATTCTGGCGAATGAAATCACTTCAAGCTCCGCCAGCGGGGAAAACTACAGTGAAGACGCGCCTAATGTTCCCCATCTTTCGTCCTTTGTGCTTTTAAACACTGACCTATGCGAAGTCCATCAAGTTTTGATGTCTCTGAAAACTGATACTGCCCCAGGCTGGGATGGAATACCCGTCTCTTTCCTTAAAACCGCACACGCTCTTGTTGTTCCAATTATAACTCACCTAGCAAACCTCTGTTTTGAGTTCGCGATCTATCCGAATGCCCTAAAACTAGCCTTAATAACACCTGTTCACAAGAGTGGGGACAGAGCCGATCCATCGAACTACAGGCCAATATCTGTGCTACCATCATTATCTAAAATATTGGAAAGATTAATAAACTCAAGACTATTATCCTACCTTAATAAAAACAACCTTCTGTCGTCCTCGCAGTTCTGTTTCAGACAAAAAATGTCCACAGAAGACGCCGTACTGGCCCTTTCTTCGGCTATTACCAGTCATGTGGATGGCGGAGCCAAGTGCCTTACGGTCTTTCTAGATCTTAAAAAGGCCTTCGACACAGTCTCTGTCCCCACTCTGCTTAACAGGTTAGAATCAATCGGAATAAGGGGTACACCACTTGCCCTGCTTAGAGACTACTTAGGTGAACGTAAACAAAAAATTAAAATAGACAGCTTCATTAGTTCAGAAGAGACTGTTACGTTCGGAGTCGGCCAGGGTAGTGTTCCTGGACCAACACTGTTTTTAATCTATATAAATAGCTTATGTAACATGAAAATTGTAGACGGTCAAATTTTTTCTTACGCGGATGACACTGCAATAGTCTTCAGTGGCGCATCTTGGGACGATGTCCGGGTAGCTGCTGAACGTGGCCTGGCAAGGATAGCAGCTTGGCTCGACCATAACCTCTTAACCTTAAATACCTCCAAAACCAATTTCATTTGCTTCTCAAAGTACAATTCCTCTCAGCCCTCCTCCGACTTCAAAATTAGGATCCATAAATGCCAGTACTCATTAAATGCACATTGCTCTTGCACAGAAATTACTAGAATAGAATCAACAAAATACTTAGGCGTTATGATTGACAGGCGTCTATCCTGGCACAATCATATTGAATTAATAATGAAACGAGTAAGGAAACTAATTTGGACCTTCAAAACTCTACGCCACGTAACTTCCAAAAGCCTCCTGCGACAGATATACATCTCACTTGCTCAGTCCGTACTGACCTATTGCCTACCAGCCTGGGGAGGAGCAACTAAAACTAAATTTTTGGACGTTGAGAGAGCTCAAAGGTCTCTACTGAAGGTTATGCTCTCTAAACCATTCAGATTTCCTACCGAAAGCCTATACCGGGAAACTGATCTCTTGACCGTTAGAAAGCTTTACGTACTAAACATCAGTTTAACTAAACATAAATCTCTTCCTTTCAACCCTCAGAAAACAAAAACCAGAAGAAAGAACGCAGTTGCTCCCATGGTATCAGTGAAGTCGACTTTCGCTAAAAGACAGTATCCTAGACAATCATCCTACCTGTACAATCTACTAAACAAAGAACTTGGCATCTATTCGCTAACTTACCGCGAGTGCAAAAACACTTTGACTAAGTGGCTCAAACCCAAGTCCTACGACGAAGTGGAAAATATGGTACAATCGATTAGACTCTAAATTAAATAACATAATTGCGCTATAATATGTAAGGTGGATAAATCGCGGTTAATGGAATATGATGACCTACATCATTTCCGATCCATATGGGACATTTCACATCAATATTGTTTACATGTCCACAATACAGGGAGTATCATGTCTTTATCTGTCTGTATCTTTCTTGTCTCACTGTCACCATAATTCGGACAGACACACTCACACATACACACCATCGCATACCTACACACCACCACACAACATCTACACACACACACACTATAATATCTACACACACACACATGCACACAGCAGCGCGCATATGTCATCCTCTCACATGTAGCATTTTATATTATTTTATTTTTGTTTTCTTTTTTTGTTTCCTGTAAGCTTGTAAGCATACTTAAACAGTTAAGCCAAATAACTAGTTACTCATATAACTCTGGAAGGGCAGGGCATCCTAACACAAGCAAACTACTTGCTTAAAAGGATACTCTTCAATGTACTAGCGTAAGTTATTTGAGTTGTTGAAATAAACATTTTTATTTTATTTTTATTTTTTTATTGAAGGAGATGGTGGAAGATTATCCGAGTCAAACTGCCCAGGAATTATTGTTAGCAGGTTACATGGTTTAATGTACCTTACCTACAATATTGACTCAATTGCATCAAATTAATAAGATAAAAATGGAACGTCAGGATCATCAACCATCTAAGTTCACATGTGAATGCAACAAATATATTGAGTATTGAACGTTTGCGCAGTATGTCTCCTCCTTCCAAACATCTATAACTGTTGTTGTTTCTTTTCTATAAAAAAAATCTATACGTTTAATTGTCATGATTTGTTTTTAGGTGTTTTAAATGGCAACATCCGCGTCTGTTCGTAAATATATTAAAAAAAAAAACAACTTACTTGTTGCTTGATTCTCGCGGAGTATTACTCTGACCTCATAAAGTACTTTGTCTTCTTTACTACGCTCAGAGTTGTATTGTTCTTTTAAGTAACATTTTATTACAGTGTTATCGTCTTTACTAGTTACGGTCAATGTTTTCAAAACGGCGTTGTGACCGCTCTTGGATTCTTCTGAAAATGGTAAAAACAAAATATTTTAGGCGTTAGAGTACTTTAAAGTGATCCCTAACCTGGAGCGTTCGCCTGTAATGTAACATTAGAGATTACATTTTGAGCATTACATTACAGTACTGCCTCCCTGACTAGGCGAGCATTTGCATGTAATGTAACATTAGAATCGATTTTGAGCATTTAGTTAATTCCGACACGACACGCTCAATTACAAGTGGTTACAATTACAATGATGTTACACGTTGTATCGAAATATTACAAATTGTATCACCAAGTTGCGCACTGTAATGCTCGGTTCTCTTCCCTCACCAATGTTATGTTCAGGTTTCGCACTGTAATGCTCGGTTCTCCTCCCTCATGATGTAATACTCGACTCTGTAACGTTACTTGACAGACGAATGCTCCAAGTGAAGGAGCACCTTAATATTAGTCATACCGCCACCGGAAGGTGCAATTCACTCAAAAGGTCGAAATCTTATCTTGATAATCCGCAGATACCTTATGCCATGTAATACAAGCATTAACTACCTTCGCATGTCCACTGAAAACATGGATATTGATCAAGAGACTCATCTATCGATACACAAGTGAGGTTAAGAGTATCGTTCACTGAGTACTGATACTCGATAGTCCATTGACTGAAATTATTTGTGTACTGGTACAGAATGTTATTTCTAGGCAGGCCAAGTATACGAACACCTGAAAATAATAATTTCATAAAGTTATTATCTTTATTTTCTTTATACTATATGTGACATCGAATCCAGTCAAGTTTTTTTACAGGGGATGAAAATACTTCTGAATACAATACGCAACGTGTTTTGTTCTTTTTAACGCTGAACTAAAATAAAGAACAAGTCGAGATTGAGCTGTGCCCTGCTGCCCGCGACTTAGCTCAAGTGAGAATGCCTACCTATGTATTTCCGATCCACCTTGGAAAGATTTTAAGGGTTTTTCAGCCATAAGTGTTTTGTATTGTTAGATTACCTTCATAGTTTTCACATATAGAAGCAACAAGAATCATGTAACCAGACTTTGTAAAAACTTTATTTAAAAGAGTGTCCGTGGAGTTTCTTGCTCGTTCTTCTCCATAGAGACCTACCTACGTTTTGGAACGAGCAACTAGCTTCAACTCTCTGACTAACTGACCGACTCCTTGACAATTCAAAAGTGCCTGTAAATGGTTTAATTGAAATAAATGCTTTGACTTTGACTTTGACTAAGGGTTCATAGATTTATTTATTAACATTGGTGACTACTTTTTGGAGCTGCTGAAGATCTAAAACTACATTATCTTTGCATTGTATAAATTCAAACTATTAGTATTATATAATTTTGCATAGCACATACATGTGAGCACTATGTACTTTAAAGCTACCATTTACGAGATATGTCTTTCGTTGACTTGTATAAGCCCTGGCGGTTGAGAGTTTGTCATGCTCACTTGAATATCTTGCTGATGGTGGCGCATGTGTTGGATCATTTGGTTCCCTTCAAAATGGTTGAGCTAAATGGTGCCGATCCGTGCGTCATGTTCGTGAACGGACACCGTCAGTTGAGACTGGTCATCTCTTAGCTACCTCGGTTATTTTAAAATTATTTTGAATTGTCTAATTTCATTGTCACTAGTCCTCTTTTAACGTGCACAACTTGTTACTTTGTTCTCACATTGTACCCCTAGATTCAACATGAATGTTGTAACCTAAATTTGTAATATTCTATTGATTTTAAAAGAGTGTTCATGGAGTTTCTTGCTCGTTCTTCGCCATAGAAACCTACTGTTTGGAACGAGCAACTAGCTGCAACTTTTTGACTGACTGACTCCTTGACAATTCACAAGTGCCTGTAAATGGTTTATTTGAAATAAATGATTTGAGTTTGAGTTTGAAAACACGTATGTCGGCTATCGCGGTCACAGACTGGGTAGCGGATTAAAAAGTAGCTTTACCAAGCTGGTTTCCTACACATTTGCAAACAATTTTAAGACATAATATAACGTTTATCCTAATGATATTTACACTAACATTATCTATTCATAAAAGCTTACGCATAAATTTCTCTAATCATATTAATGTTTATGCATAACATTCTAAAGCATACATTTATTTAGGTACGTATAATGATATTATGAATTTTGCAGGGCTCCTATTTCGAGGTGGTTTAAAAATACCACCAAGGGCCATCCCCTTCTAGTCTAACCTGTCCGAGTTGGGGTGCCCCAAGTTCCGAACTTGCTGCGCTCGCTCTTGCACAAATTCAAATGACAAAGTTGACTGAACCTTGGGTAATAGGTGATTTACTTTCGCAATTTGTAAAGACAAATCAGTCTTTGTAATTATGCTAAATAAAATCTTGCCATTGTAAATTCGGACATATGTATAAACAATCGATCAAAGAATAATTATATGAAATAATATTTAATATTTATGCCTTAAAAATATTCGTTTAAAGAAAATGTGTGTATAATTACCGGCACGTAAGTTGGCCACAGATTTTGTAGTGGGGGAAGTTCGCGCACGCACAATTTCATACATTTTTACATGCGCGAACTTCCCCCACTACAAAATCTCTGGCCAACTTACGTGCCGGGAACTGTACATGCCGAATAAATTTCGGAGCATCAAGACTGGTAGATAGAGGAACCGCATTATAATTTTATTATCCGTTATTATCGTTATTATTTTGTTTTTATTTTGTGTACTAATTTAATAAGAATGTTGCTGTGCCCAACAGGGTCCACGATTGTGCCTAGCTCTAAGCGATTAAATGTAAACAACTTAAAACATTGTGGAATGCAATAAATAATATGAGTATGAGTATGAATATATGGATTACTTGTGACCAAAAACAAATTACGATATTCGTCGGATGGTTCAAGAGCCGTAACTACTCGTAACCTATTTAAGAACTAAACATTTTACAAACAACAGAACAAAGCGTATTTACATACCAACATTAGGAACATCAGACGACAATATTAGCGTGGCGTTTTGCTTTAGTACATCCGTGTTGTTGATACCACAAGTTAAATATTTTGTATTTAACTTTAACGTGGGTACATTTGATAAAATGATTTCCGTTTCCGGATTCCCGAGCACTGAAAACGCAAGTGTATTAGTCATCGATCATCCTGCGACATGTCCCGTAAGAGGGCGCGTACCCCGCGTCTCCTCGCATTCTGCGCACAATGCCGCAGTTATTTTCCACTTTGGTGTATTGGTCGCAAGCGGGACCACTGTGTGTGTGTATCACGGAATAATAAAAACAAGAGGAAGTGCCCTTAGTCTTACTTAATACTGGATCTAGTGTCGCCAAACTCACACATTTGCAAATTAAAATGTACTTGCAATACACAGAAAACGATGATATAATTGGCTACAAATTATAAACGCAACTTTGGCGAAAAGTAGTCCCCGGGTGTGGATCCTCGGCTTGCTAGTAGCCAGCCGTAGCAGCACCTCGGTGTCTGGGTAATATCCAGTTAACGGGAACAGGCTCACCGACTATAACTTCTCCTAATTCTGTGGGGTATACAGTTGTAATGTTACATAGCACTCACCTGGGCCCAAATAGTCTTCCATTTGTTTATCATAATAGAAACGTAGATTGCCTTTTATATTGTTATTTGTTTTTCGACACGTAACATTTAATACCTCGCCGTCTATATACTTGAACATATAACTGTCAGATGGCTGGTCGATGTTTGTAACAGTTGTTAAATTTCGGCCATTGACGGAAAATATCATTGGATGTTGCACTGTGTCTGTAAAATTGTTATATTTTTAACCGACAAAATAAATGCGACTATACATTCAACATATAAGTATGTAATATTATTGGAACTCCTTTATTTTCACAAAATGATAATCAATTGGGGTTTCCAAACAAATATTCAATTTCATTGGTAGAAATGTATGTATGTTTGTAAGTATGAATGTTTGTCCACGCATTTTTCCGAAACTATTAATTGGATTGTGACCATTTTTTTATTGGTTTACGTTTACTTCCCACTTCTACTTGCCCGTGGGGTGTCCAGGCTGGAATAGCACCCCCCATTTTATCCCGAGGGTGTCGTAGAACGCGACTAAGGGAAAATCCGGAAGTCGGGCAGCAGCGGCTTCCGTGTACTTAAAAAATTCACTGCGATTCCCAATATGCCTGCCAAGCGTGGGGATTATGGCTTCCCCATAATAAAAAAAGCAAATAACCGCCAGCCACCCCCGCCAGTCCCTGGCGGCTCCACTATTTCTGGCCTCGGTAGCGGGTCAGGTAAAGGGTGGAGCAGGGGGTGCGAAGAATCTCCGGCAGAAATTCCGCTACTACCCCCAACGGACTTTGGCCCTGGTAACAACACACAACGTTCGCACATTGAGGACTGACTAAAAGATTATCAAGCTGGAGGAGGAATTGAGCAAGTTGCGATGGGTCATACTGGGATTATGTGAAACAAGACGAGAGGGACAGGACACGATAATCCTGGATTCCGGCCACATGCTCTTCTTCCGGGAGACCAGAAATCCCAGGGTGGTGATGGGTTTCTCGTCCGTGAGCCCCTCGTTAACAATGTAGTGAATATCGATAATATGTCAAGCAGGGTTACGATCGGTAAGGTCATACAGGTATATGACCTCGACACACCCTGACGATGAAGTGGAGGCTATGTATGAGGATATATCTAAAGCCATACATATCTCCAAATCATACTTCACCGTTGTAATGGGGGACTTCAATGCAAAGGTGGGCACACGGAATGGCGATGGGTTGAGAGTGGAGACATATGGGTATGGACAGCGTAACCAGAGGGGCCAGAGGCTGGTTGAAGAGCCTTTTTCCAGAAGCGCCCGACTGGAAAGTGAACCTGGATAAGCCCCAATGGCTTCATTAAAAAGTGACATCGACTTCATCATGACGACCAAGAAGGCAAATATTCAATGATGCCTCTGTGATCGCAGGGTGAAAACCGGTAGCGATCACCGTATTATCAGAGGCACATTGAATACCGATATTAAGCTTGAGAGGTCACGTCTGGTGAAGTCCACGCTTTAGGACGGAGCGTGGACTTTACCAGACGTGACCTTGAAATCGACGTGAAATCGTTTCCAGTGCCTAGCCGAATACGAATCAGTGGACAAGCTAAACAACGGTTTAGTGAAAACTGTTTATGCTGTGGAATCTAAGTTCTTTAAAGTCCTAAGATGGAAAAAGCCCCAAAATCTCTCAGCTAGCACAATTAAGTTACTGGATGACCGGTCTGAGATGAGACTGCAATCTGCAGTTGATATGTCGGAATACGGCAAACTCAATAAGGTGCATCTCAAAGCCCATGCGACACGACTTGCGATCCTACAGTACTCAATGTATTCAAATCGCAATCTAGGCGTAACCAAAAGTTGGCTGGTGGTTGGCAAAAAAAGAGATCCAGAGCAGGAACTCTTGATCTCTGCCTGTGTGTTTCAAGTTGCCTTTTCATCGGACAAAAATTAGTGAGGAAAGTAGGAATGCACCAGTTTGCGCACACATTTATGCACTAAAAGATTATTAACTCTAGTAAGTATACTTAGCTAAAAATCCGGCAGAGATAATATAAAACAAAATTGTTACTAAGTTATTACCCTGAGTACTTATAGCACTACTCAAATCACTTACCAGCATGTAAATCTCTTTTCTTCTTCAAGAAGGTAGTTCGATACCGGTTCTTTCTATAGGGTTCTATTGTGATGCGAATATAGTCCAAATAATACTTATTATATTTGGAATTCAAGACAGAACGAAACGTGAGTACACCTTGAGATTCGGTTTGAAGTAGGAGAACACCTGAAATGAAAAATGATTTTTAAATCTCTGGGACTGGGAGTGCATCGGCGTTTGAGGACACACAAGACTTATGAACTATGATATCCTGAGTATTTGTGTAGTGTCCAATGAGTCTGGCTGCCACCCGCCACTATTATCATAATAGCCTGCTACCTGCGTAGATTTCTACGACACGAGAAGACAAGAAGGTATAGTTACAAAAGCAGGAAATCGTAATTTACTAAAAAAATTAAAAACCCCCCGACAGAATATATAACCTGCTCATCATCATCATCATCATCATCAGCCAAAAGACGTCTACTGTTGAACATAGGCCTCCCCCATAGAACGCCACAAAGAGCGGCAACCTACCGCTTGCATCCACCTGCCACCATAACCAGCTATTTCTATTAAACTTAAAGGACCAATAAAAACTACTTTAAACTTTTAGTTTGGAGGAGGTTTATGTTTGGGCAGGGAGTTTTAATTTTTTTTTAAAAGCCCTGTAGCTCGATATTTTTTATTTTTTATCAACACGGATTACTATTTATTCCTTGATTTAAAATAAACTTTTACAAGTAATTTTTATAAGATGTTACTGTTTTTTTAAAGAAACGTTGCCCCATACTCCCCATTTGTGCCCATTTGTGTCTTGAACTTAGCTACCTATAACCTATAGGTACCCATAGTAGCCGTGTGGTGCCGGCCGAGAATGTCACCACCCCACTTCTACTTGTGGGTGTCGTAGAAGGCGACAGAGGAATATTGACCAGAGGATGGGCAGCGTTCTACTGAGTACCATAACACTTACTGTGATCGCCAACATGCATTGGCCAAGCATGGCGATTACGGCTGAACCCCCTCTTGGGGGATACTTGACATGATGACCTATGGTGGCCGAAAACCAACTACCAAGCTAATCACAGCATCTAATAAACTTCAGCGTATGCAAAGACGTGCCTGCATGGCGACCACGGGGAAAGACTATGTGAAAGGGAGCTGAGGGATGGGCGGTTATGAAACTTACCCCTACACGGTAAGTCAACAGAATCCGCCCTCCACATGGTGACCAGTAGAATCGACGAGGACATACACCACATGGATTCTTGCTTGGGATGTTATAAAGATATCGAAGATGCCTTCGACAAAACTAGCTTCTCCAGCATCAGAACGGGTACTATCTGACTGTGTAACCAATATGCTAAGTAACAGTAATTTGGCTTGAAGAAGAACAGCTGTCGGCCATGATAGCCAGAGGCTGCCGCCAAGGGGTAGGTGGGGTGTAGTCAACAATCTAATCAAAAGACTCAATGCGGAACGCTACTACACTATACGCTACGCAGACGACCTCGCTATCATTGTGACCGGGACCATCTGCAAACTCACATAACAGGCGCTATGGGACGGATCTATCAGTTAATGCCATGAAATCTGAACTAGTCATGTTTACCCACAAACGTGACGCCTCGCCCGTTCAACACCGAGCTCCAGCTGGCCAACGAAGTAAAATACCTCGGGGTCATCTTAGACAGTAAGTGAAACTGGAGCAACCACCTAGACAATAAAATAAACAGGGCTTGCATCACCTTTTGGCAATGCAGAAAAATGATAGGTTAGAAGTGGGGCCTATCCTATAAAATAATTCTATGGTTGTATAGCGCGGTGATCCGTCCCATGATTGCTTTTGGGTCGATAGTATGGTGGCCGAGGATCAAGCTAATCACATCTTCCAATAAACTTCAGCGTATGCAAAGACTAGCCTGCATGGCCACGGGCTGCATGAGGACCAATCCACCGGGAGCACTGGAAGTCATGCTGGGGCTGCCGCCGCTCTACCTAATAGGAAACAACGGTGGCAGCATTACGCTTAAAGACACTAAACCTCTAGAGCAAGAGAAGTACTCAACGATAGGATAACAATTTATCTTTGATAACAAAAACAAAATTCAACTGTATGAGGATCGGCGTTGTGAGAGCCTTCGGCACACATAGCTACGGATCTTATATAGGTATTCTCGGAAGATCTCACCATACAAACATATAGCAACACCGCTTGGCGCCTACAACACAGTGTCCTAGGCCGAGTGCATGGGCATCTCCCTGGCAACCTCAGCTATACGAGTATGTACTATACAGGCAGGTAGAAGGACGAGCAATTTGCAAACTGTCAGACAGTATGGCTGTCGTAGTATTTCGAGTACAAGCGCGGTAGGTCCACAACCTAATATCACTTCCCTTCGGTCGCCTTCGCACCATGGTATAACAACGTACCAAGAATCTATACCAAATACCGTAGACGGAACTTGGCCTGTGCAGGCAGGCCAAGGAAGCACTTCCTGCGATTGATAGCCGCGTCACAAAACAGGCCCTCCGACTGTCCAAAAAACAGTTGCGTATAGTCGCAGCTGGCATTACTGTTTTATAATAAACCTCTCTGTATCATAGGAGTTACAAACAGCTCACTGTGCAGAGCCTTCCTAGGGGTTAGAATTGTATATTTTTGCATAGCACATACATGTGAGCCCTATATACTTTAAAGCTACCATTTACGAGGTATGTCGTTCATTGACTTGAATATGCCCTGGCGGTTGGGAGTATGTCGTGCTTACTTTAATGTCTTGCTGATGGTGGCGCATGTATCGGATCATTTGGTTCCCTTCAAAATGGTTAAGCTAAGTGGGGCCAATCCATTTGTCGTGTTCGTGAACGGGCGCCGTCAGTTGGGACTGGTCATCTCGTAGCTGGCTCGGTTATTTTAAATTAATTTTGAATTGTTTATGATTGCCTCTAGACCTCTTTTAACGTGCATATTTTGTTACATTTTTCTCACATTTGTGTCCCGTAAATTTCAACATAAGTGATGTAACCTAAATTTGTAAAGAGAATTAACTAATCTAATTTTAACCTCTATTAATTTTAAAAGAGTGTTCATGGAGTTTCTTGCTCGTTCTTCTCCATAGAAACCTACTGTTTGGAACGAGCAACTAGCTTCAACTTTCTGACTGACTGACTCCTTGACAATTCAAAAGTGACTGTAAATGGTTTATTTTAAATAAATGATTTGAGTTTGAGTTTGGGTAGACGAGACAGCAGCCCACATGCTTTTGAACTGCCCTGAGGTCGCCTCATACAGGACAAAGTACTTCAGTAACCCCAGGTAACCTACGGGAGATCACCACTAGCGTCAAGGCGATGCTGGCCTTTGTCGAATAGCTGGGATGGATTTAATGATTTATGTCCCACCAGCTGTAAGCAAAATATGCGCTGAGATGTGAAGTTGCGGATACTAGCACATTTTACTATATATTCGGTACCATCCAATCACAATCATCGGTATCATCCATCCAATTACATGTTTCACTTTAAAATTAAGTTATTTGTTAGTTACTTTTCCTTGCCATTAACAGCGATGCGAGGTCGCTGTTAATGCGGTGAAGTGGTCGACTGCATCGGTTACCATGACCTTTCCTATTGTAAGAGTGCAGGCCGGATAGCACAGCACACCAGCATTAATGACATCATCCGTCGTGCTCTTGCCTCCGCCGGTGTGCCAGCTGTGTTAGAACCTAATGGCCTAGCACGTGACGATGGAAAGAGACCAGATGGAATGACCATAATGCGGTGGAAGTTGGTTGGGTAGGTCTTTGGTGTGGGATTGCTACTTGAGTCGACACCCTTGCGCCATCCCATCTTCCTAGCACGTCGTGTTCTGCTGGGGCGGCTGCTGCAGGTGCCGAGAATCTCAAACGCCGTAAATACAACAACCTTCTTGGAAGTTATATGTTTGAGCCGTTTGGGGTCTAGGGCCATGGGGCCCGAGTGCTCACCTTATTTTTAGGGACATTGCTAAACGGCTGGTCGACTCTTCACGTGATCAGAGGGCTGGCATTTTCTTGGGCCAAAGAATTTGCATTTATTTTCATTTAACGTGGTAATGCTAAAAATGCTAATGCTAAAATAAATATCCCATATAAAAAAAAAGAAAAAAAAAGATATTTGACAGACAACTGACTAAGCACAAGCTTAGATTTCATCGGGTTTCATTGCACATTGACCAAAATGTTACATACCTACTTTTGTACATTTTTATACGATGTCGGGAAAGACTCCTAAATATATTTGTACAGTGAAATACCTTCTGCATTATAATATTTCAAATATTCGAAATCAGAAGCTGTATAGCAGGAAAGCTCCACTTCCTCGCCGTCTTCATAAGTATAGCTGGCGTCTCCATCGTAGTTAACTGACAGGTTAGTCGGTACAAAAGTCAAATTGCGGTTGTTTACAGTAACAATTACTGGTTCTGGTGAGAATACAAACAGATATAGGTAAGATTACTGCGCACACTCTGCACACTGTGTAGACAAGCATATTATAAATTAGATGACTACATCAATGATAAAAATGCTTGGCTAAATGCTGGTCCTGCTCCACAGGCAGTTTAGGGAATTTCCTAATTGGAGGAATGTTGTTTCCTACCCCTTTTTTTTTATTGACATGAGTAACGAGTATCGTTATTATTATACACAAATATATATTTTAATTACTTTTTCGACATTTTAGAAACATTGGAAACCTTAGATTTGTATAATTTAGCAGCATTATTTCAATTTTGTAAATGTGAGTACCATGGAGCCATATTTTAAGTAAATTATTATGTGTTTGACTTAAATGAGCATGGCGGTTGAGAGAATTGTCATGCTCACTCAAATGTCTCGCTGGTGGTGGCGCGTGTGTTGGGTCATTCGGCTCCCTCTAAAATGGTTGAGCTGAATGGTGCTGATTCACGCGTCATGTTCGTGAACGGGCGCTGTCAGTAGAGATTGGTCAACTCTTAACTGCCATGGTTTTTATCTTGATTATTTTTTATATTTTGTATTTCTAGATTACCTTCATTGTTTTCACATATAGAAGCAACAAGAATAATGTAAGCAGTATTTTGTAAAAACCTGAGTTTAAAAGAGTGTCCGTGGAGTTTCTTGCTCGTTCTTCTCCATAGAGACCTACCTACGTTTTGGAACGAGCAACTAGCTTCAACTTTCTGTCTAACTGACCGACTCCTTGACAATTCAAAAGTGCCTGTAAATGGTTTAATTGAAATAAATGCTTTGACTTTGACTTTGACTTTGACTGAACACGGTGTTAAATTATGTAAGGCTTAGATCATAGAACTTTAAGTGAGAAATTCAAAAACATCTACGAAGAATGATTGCAATCGAATTTCGAGTCAAAATGATTTTTGCTATTAGTATTTCTATTTGCTACCAATTCTTAAGAACGTTAAAATAAGAGACAGCATTTTGCTGTACCTGAACATTGATCTTACACTAAGAACTTGTTGTGAAGTAATTCAGAAAATCAGCCTCCACGCAAAGGGCGACACGGTTGGCGCAGTGGCTGAGCGATCGACTGCTGCGCAGCGTGTTGCGGGTTCGATTCCCGCCCAGGGTAAACATTTGTGTGATGAGCACTTGTGTTTGGCTTGTGTCTGGGTGTTGTTTATCTATATATGTATGCATTTACAAAAAAAAAAAAAAAAAATATTTGTGTATGTATATCAGCTGTCTGACACCCATAGTACAGGGTCTCCCTAGTTTGGGGTCAGATGGCCGTGTGTGAAAATGTCCCCACATATTATTATTATTCTCATTTATTCATTTTATGTACATATTGTTTTATATTTTTAAATATTGGTAAAAAAATATATAAAAACATTTAAAAATATAAAAAATAGTAGCCCACCGGTATCGGGAATAGGGTCCAAGCTACCGGTGGTCAGGGCTCCTGAGAGAGAAATCTCCTAACAATACGCGCTGTGTCCAGGAGTACCGCTTTCTGAATCAAGCCCTTGATCCAGCTGCCCAACGAGAGCCTCCTAAGATGTTGGTCGAGGCTCTAATACAAATTCCATCTTTCATGAACAACAATACGGTTTCACCAAAGGGCGTTGTACAACTGACGCCGGCGTCACCCTAATAAAGAACATTTTTAGCGCTTGGGAGGAATCGCAAGATGCCATTGGAATCTTTTGCGACCTCTCAAAGGCGTTCGATTGCGTTGACCACGAGACACTATTGCTGAAACTGGAGCACTACGGGATTAGTGGAGTATCTCTTGATTTACTAAGGTCATACCTGAGGGATAGACAGGCAAAAGTTCAGGTTAACGGTGTGAACTCATTGGGGTCAAAAATGACTATGGGCGTTCCTCAAGGCTCAATATTAGGTCCATTTCTATTCTTAGTCTATATAAATGATTTACCCCAATTACTTCAAAACCAACCAAAGATGGTGTTATTTGCCGATGACACTTCATTGATTTTTAAAGTAGACAGATGGTCACAACATCTTGACGACGTAAATGACGCTATTCTTCAGGTTCAAAATTGGTTTACGGTAAACAATTTGGTACTTAATGAAAAAAAAACCAAATGTATTCGATTCATTTTACCAAATGTTAGGAATAGCAATTGTGACATCATTCTAAATGGAGAGAAACTGGAATTTAATAGTCAAACGGTTTTCCTAGGAATCACGCTAGACGAGAAGTTGCAATGGGGACCTCACATAACATCTATTGCGGGGCGACTAAGCTCCGCGGCTTATGCTGTTAGAAAGATAAGACAGTTGACAGATGTAGAAACTCTAACTACTTTCACAGCATTATGTCGTATGGTATTTTACTGTGGGGTCGGGCTGCCGACATTGAATCCATTTTTATCTTACAAAAAAGAGCTGTTAGAGCCATTTATAATCTACGTCGCCGCGATTCTCTTAGGGAACTATTTAAAAATATTAATATAATGACAGTGCCTTGCCAATTTATCTATGAAAATATTATGTACGTAAGAAAAAACCTACATTTATTTAATAAGGTTAGTGATAGACATAATATTAATACTAGAAACAAAGACAAAATAGCTCAACCATATTTTAGATTGTCTAAAGTTCATAAATCTTTTATGGGGTTCTGTGTTAAGTGTTATAACAAAATTCCTAGTGATATATTGCAACTAAATGAAAGAAAATTTAAAACATATATTAAAAGTACACTCTGTAAACAAGCATATGACAGTTTAGAGGATTATATCCATGATAAGAATGCTTGGAAACATGCTGGTCCGGGCTCCATAGGACAATCTACAGTCTAGACAAAATCAAACGGATTTCTAATTAAAACTACTTAATTTATATTAGTATATACAATTATACATTATATTTAATTCTTGCTTTGGGTCACACACTGGTTCATAGGTTCATAGTTTGTTGAAATGTATGGAGTGGTTGTCTACTTTTACAATAATTGTAAATAATAATATGTGAACACTATGTATCTATGTATCCAACTTAGCTGTCATTCTTTATCTTGTAATATGTACTTTGTACATGCTTCAATATAGTGTTTTTATGCAAGGTCCATCGTATTCACGTATAGTTACATAACTGAAAACTGTAAATGCAAAATATTGTACACATTTTTTTTAAAAGAGTGAGTATGGAGTTTCTTGCCCATTCTTCTACATACGAAGCTACCTTTTGGAATGGGCAACTAGAATCAACTTTATATTTTTTTTAGTATGACGTTCAAAAGTGCCTTTTTAATGGTCTAATTGAAATAAATGATTTGACTTTGACTTTGACTTTGCTCTTGGAAATTAATCCATTGGCCGTAACGACTACCGGCACAATGATTGCTGTATTCACATCCCACATGTCGACAACCTCGCGAGCCAAGTCTAGATACTTTATTTGTTTATCTTTCTCGGTTTTCACGAGGTTCTCGTCATGCGGAACCGCTATATCGACAATCATTGCGCGACGCTCTAATCGATCTATCACCACTATATCAGGCTTATTGGCAACAATAGTCCTGTCAGTGATGATAGATCGATCCCAATACAACGTGATATTGCCATTTTCGAGAACTGGGTCGGGCACATACCTGTAGTACGGTACCTCCGACTCCACAAGCCTGTATTTTAGAGCAAGTTGCTGGTGGATAATCCTAGCTATAAGGTTATGTCTATGCAAGTGGTCTCCGTTCGCCAGACGAGAGCACCCAGAGATAATGTGACGGATTGATTCTCCTGGTCGGTGGCATGCCCGACAAATGTCAACCGTGCCGTCCTTCACAATATACCTCCGGTAGTTGTTCGTCATCATAACTTCGTCCATAATCGCACAGATAAAACCTTCGGTTTCCCCAAAGAGGTCACCGAAACGCAGCCAGGATACGGACGCCAAGAAGTCTACATCAGGCCCATGTAGGGCCCGGTAGAAGCGCCCGTGAAGCTCCTTACTCTGCCATACCTCCCTGCGGTCATTAGTATTGTAGAGACTTGCCCGCCAACGAGGCTTTATGTAATGAAGCCATACCTATTTAATCTATGGTTAGAACCTACTGGATGCTTTAGAATATATTATTTGAATTATGTAGAATATAGCTTTCATACTATGACATGTTATGTCAGGGAGACCGACGGCTCGACTAAGAGCGAAGGTCGTGTAAATCTTACCTCTCGTTAATCTTATTAATATAATCTTCTACAAGTTATTCGTACCTTTTATTCAACGTAGCGTAGTCCTACAGTAGTTCGTCCATAGGTACAAGTGTAGCATAAACGTTACAAATTGGCGACAGGCGCCGGGTAGAAGTATTTTTTTCAGATGCGCAAAGCGAGTGCTCGCCCCCAGAGCGTTTAATATTCCAGCAGGAGTAGCTGGAAGGCCTAATTAGTGAGGCCAGATTGATGATTACGCTGGTATAGCAGCGAAGAATTGTACGTATAATCGTTCTATATTATAAAGTGCAGTGCAGACGAGCGATTTTTCGGCATCGCATAAAAGGAAATAAAGAGAAGTATTTGTGTCGTTTATCTAATGTTATTATAAACCACGATGTATCGTCATGATCGTGATTATTTCCCTGGGGAAGATATGCCCTATTATTATGGTATTCAGGGTTTGGAGTTCGATGATTTCCTCGAACAGTTCAAAGCGGTTGCACAGCGCAAGGAATGGGAGGAAGCCGGTTATCCAGTACTTCTGGGTTGTTTTGTGAAGAGTACTGCAAACGCATACTACCGACTTTTCTTCAAGGATGGCATGTCTTTCGAGGAGACTTGCGATAAGTTAAGGGAAGAATTCGCTAATGATTGGCCCGCTAGAAGGAAGCGGCAACTCTTACAGCAGCAAGCTGTAATTCCAGTAGTGGAATCGGCGAAAGAAGTTAAGTCTGTGGATATTAATGGTTCATTTTCCCAGAGAAATGAAAAAGATGGCTGCCAAGCAGGCAGTGTTGAAAAAGATGTGGTTGCTGTGTCTAGCTGTCCAGAGAGCAGCCTAGATGAAAATGAGGCACAGGAGTCGGTCTCGTCCCCTCTAGAACACGAGGAAGAGAAGGATGAATCGGGTCAGTCCGGTCCGATTATTTTATTAAGTAGAAATCTTTCAGAGCAACCTGATGTCGAGGTGCCGAAAGAAGAAGAAGTAGTTAATGTTTTGTACCAGCAGGTACAAGATAGTGTTGTCACTGACGTTCTAGAAGAGAACTTGGTGATAGTAGAATGCAAGACTAATGTTGAGGCATTCGTTGAGGTGGAAGAAAATGTTTTCGTCGAGTTGTCGCGAATGGATTATGATGGTGCTCCGGTTAACCAAATTGTGTTACCAGAGAATATTGTTGTCGAGTCCTCGCGAGATATTGTGTATAATGTTGGTTCGGACAGCCAAAGTTTTGATAAAGCGAATAGTAAGGTCACGCGTGATGTGAAGTTATATAATATGGTTCCGCAACCCGCTGTAATAAATAAATATATAAAACGGAGTAAATTGAAATCCTTATTAGGTTCAAAGAATAGTGAAATAAAAATAAAATATATTAATAAATTTATAGGTCGAACTGGGAACCTCATTCCATCGAAGTCGGTTAAAAATAATTTATTACGACTAGCTTTGATGAAGAAAATATTCGATAGTATGAACTCTCCTTTAGGTAAATTTTATTATTGTCAATTTTTGAAAGATGATTTTATTTTAATTTTTATGCCTAGCTCTAAACAGTTTTGTATCATAATAGTTTTTACGGATTCGATTGAATTGAAACTTCTTGTTTATAATAATTCTTGACATATGTAGGTTACGACAAATATAATTAAATATAAACTTTTTGTCAATAATATTTCTAGGTAGTGTATTATTTGTCATTTTATTAATTATTGGATGTTATACAGCATAGTTGCCATGGTTATTTAGGTCTGTCATGATGGACAGTTGATGCTAGGTGTATTGTTATGTATGTGATTAGAAATATTTCGACATGATAATAATGCGTGTTTTTTTTGTATTTTCATATTTACTACGAGCTGAAGACTGATGGGTGAATGGTGCCCACATTTCTTGAAGTACAAAAACGTGTATCTAATTCTTTTTTTGTTACTTAGTAGATTGTTTGATGTAGTTAGCGTAGGACTCCTACAGGCCTCGTTCACTGACGTAGCCAATTACGCTAACAGAGTATAATCTCTGCGTAAGCTGTCGATGACACGCATGGTTTATTAAGTGATCAAAGTTTGTTTCGAGTTTAGTCTTTTCTCATTTAATTGTAAACCTCGTATAGGAAGAAATATAGGTCACCAAGAATGGAAGATATGGATTTGATCATATCATTTTGTTTAGCGGGATGCACTCTAACCTTTTCGAGAGGGTTTTGGTAGAGTGGGGTTTGGACATGATGGCATGAGCGTATTTGTTGTTCGTTAATTCTTTTAGTTGATTACCCCATGCGTCATGGATTAAACCATCTCTACAGAGACGTCCTCATTATAATTTCCCTCTTTAGAGTAGGGACTTACTATAGGTTTAGGTAGTTGTTAGGTTAGTTAGTCAATTATTTTTGTTCAGTAGTATAAGTTTGCAGAGTTTCCAGAACGTTCCGAACATGAATAAAAGCTACTAGTCCCTTATATTCATGAAGGGGGCGTAGCTGATGTAGAGACTTGCCCGCCAACGAGGCTTTATGTAATGAAGCCATAACTATTTAATCTATGGTTAGAACCTACTGGATGCTTTAGAATATATTATTTGAATTATGTAGAATATAGCTTTCATACTATGACATGTTATGTCAGGGAGACCGACGGTTCGACTAAGAGCGAAGGTCGTGTAAATCTTACCTCTCGTTAATCTTATTAATATAATCTTCTACAAGTTATTCGTACCTTTTATTCAACGTAGCGTAGTCCTACAGTAGTTCGTCCATAGGTACAAGTGTAGCATAAACGTTACAGTATCTAGTACTACAGGTTTGCGCCAGTTCTCGTTCGCTAAGGAGAGCGGGGTGAGGCCCTTGTCGATTGAGACTACATCTCGGTGCATCCCTACGTCGGCTTTAAGGAAATACTCCCTGAGACTGCATACCTCACGGTTGTGCAGGGACTCAGCATTAAGAAAGCCTCGACCTCCGCACTTCCGCGGGATATTCAGTCTCATTACCGATGACCGTGGGTGATGCATCCGGTTTGCAGTCAGCAATGTACGTACTCTCCTATCCAGAGCGTCAAGTTCAGTCTGAGTCCACTTGAGTATGCCGAAAGAGTACATCAAAACCGGCATGACCCATCCGTTGAAGGCGCGCACCTTGTTTCCGCCTGATAAAAGACTATTCAACACTTTATTCAGGCGGCCAAGGAAGCGCTCCCTCAACGATTGTTTCATGTCGGCAGCATTGATGCCTAACGCTTCTGACATACCCAAGTACTTTTAGGTTTCGGTTGAGGAAAGGGATCTAAGGTGTATGGAATCCGAGAGTTGAAATCCCACGGATTCCAAAATCTCCCCTCGTTTCACATGCATGACTGCACATTTGTCCACACCAAATTCCATCCTGATGGCGCTACTGAAATTTTCTGTTACTTTCAGTAGCTCCATTAGTCGCAAATTGTTGGGGGCAAAGAGTTTCAGATCATCCATGTAAAGGAGGTGAGATATAACCTGACCTCCTCTTCTCAACCGATAGCCAAGACCTGAACCCTCCAGCAACGTGCTTAGAGGGTTCAAAGCCAAACAAAACCACAGTGGACTCAGACTATCGCCCTGAAATATACCTCGCTCGATCCTTATCGGTTCGCTATTCTCCCGGATTTGCCGACATCCTGGATAGCGAAGGACCGTTTTCCATTTCCCCATACACGACATCAGGAAGGTGCGCAGAGTTGTGTCAATTTTATACAACTCTAACACCCTCATGAGCCATGTATGTGGCACAGAATCATAGGCCTTCTTATAGTCTATCCAACATGTCGACAGATCCCTTCGGGAACGACAAACTTGCTGGTTAATGGCCATATCAATGAGGAGTAGCTCCTTAGTACCACGAGACCCGTTCCTACATCCATTTTGAGAGGCAGACATGATAGAATTTTTGTCAATATGTTCGTTAATTTTAGCTCTCAAAATGGATGTAAGAACTTTATAGACCGTTGGTAAACAAGTGATCGGCCTATAATTTTATTATTATTATTATTAAAGAAAACTAATTATGATTATGTAAAGAAACTACACTCACTCCTCCTCAATTTAACAGTCGCCCATACTGTAGCAGTAATCTTGTGAAGTAATTGTTTAAACGCTTTCGTAACGGAAACTTCGACTTAAGAGCGCCCAACCCGACATATTTCCCATAAAAACGCTCGTACGCGATTACGGCGTTGTAACAAACTATTCGAAATATTTTTAACACACAGGTATCTTGTGGTTTAAATCTAGGTTTGTATGAAGCCAAAAATAATTTTTTTTTTTTTTTTTTTTAACACTTACGAAAATCCGCTTTTTTACACAATTTTATCTGAACTTTGGCCCGTCATAATGCACTCATACATTAAAAAGTAAAAAAACAGCGTCATAGAAACCTTGCACATGTAATGGAGATTCTAAATTACAAACATTTTTACCAAAAACTTGTAAGGCTTTTTCAAAAACACGTATGTCCTGGAACAACTTTTGTGAAATTTCCGCGCGCCAATTTTCCTGTAATGTTATCGCGTTCTCACTCACTGGTTTGTTTTCGAGCTTTGCGTTGGTTGAAACAAAAAAGATTTCAATCACGCTCGCGTTGAAGTTCTTTCGATGGGGATGGGCGCTCTAAAAGAACGAACCACGTGGAAGACCGCCCACGCAGGTAAATAATGCTGAATTGAGATGGAGATGGTGGAAGATTCAAGTCAAACTGCCCAGGAATTATTGTTAGCAGGTTACATGGTTTAATGTACCTTACCTACAATATTGACTCAATTGCATCAAATTAATAAGACAAAAATGTCGTGATTCTGACCCAAACGTCAGGATCATCAACAATCTAAGTTCACATGTGAATGCAACAAATATATTGCGCAGTATGTCTCCTCCTTCCAAACATCTATAATTGTTGTTGTTGCTTTTCTATAAAAAAAAATCTATACGTTTAATTGTCATGATTTGTTTTTAGGTGTTTTAAATGGCAACATCCGCGTCTGTTCGTAAATATATTAAAAAAAAACAACTTACTTGTTGCTTGATTCTCGCGGAGTATTACTCTGACCTCATAAAGTACTTTGTCTTCTTTACTACGCTCAGAGTTGTATTGTTCTTTTAAGTAACATTTTATTACAGTGTTATCGTCTTTACTAGTTACGGTCAATGTTTTTAAAACGGCGTTGTGACCGCGCTTGGATCCTTCTGAAAATGGTAAAAACAAAATATTTTAGGCGTTACTATTGAAAAGAGTATCGTTGTCTTCCAGGCTCACAGCTCGCTGCAGAAGTATAGGTTTCGAAGTGAAGGCTTGGAGTTACACAGACACCTTGAAACTGTGAAACGTACGGTCAGCGACACAAGTCGATTAACACTGCTACATTTACATATTATTATCATGTAAATAACACAAAATAATATTATGCAATACTTATCAGTCTTTCAGGTCATAAGCCAAAAGTTTATTACCTATACATTGATTTTCCATCATTTCCGTATTTCGTTTAACACTTTTCTTAATAATTATGATTTAAAAATCCCAAGCGTAAATCGACTGTACCTATGTACAATCTCTGACCACAACCCTTAAATTACTAAAATTAGTAGGAAGGTAGATAATATGTTGTCTCGATCAATAACTACATAAAATATTTTTTCATTTACTGAGTAATTCCAACAGCACCTTTCGAAGTCCAATTATGGTCCAGTCTTTCATAGTCCATAACTTCACAACCGAGTCTCATACAAGAAAAATAATGAATGTGTACATTCATGTCCTCAAGGACTATAATTAACCTAAATAGGAGAGAAATTCAAGATGTCACTTTTTTTCTTATGCCCGCTTCACGTGGGGCACGGAATGCCCCACTGTCAAAAACGTTTATAACTACGTTTATTTATTTATAACGTAACTACGTTTATTGTCTGTGACTTGGGAGTCAGTGTTCCTCCAGTAATACATATTCACTTATTGTTTAGAAAAGTAATGGTTACAATCATAGTGATGTGTGTGCGTGTGAGTGTGTGTGTGTGAGTGTGTGTGTGTGTGTGTGTGTGTGTGTGTGTGTGTGTGTGTGTATGCGTGTGTGTGTGTGCATGTGTGCGTAGAGTGGTGACCTAGGGGAATGAGGGTGTACTTACTTGTCTGGCTAAGTTGAGGTAATTAATAGTTTTTCTATTTCGTCATACTTTTGATCCATCAACAAACCTTTTACTTTATTTTTGCAATGACAGTAGGTTAAGTTTGTATATTTTGACCAGTTTATTTACCCTATTGTATAGATTTCCACTGAGGTAGAAGTAGTGGTGTCTGGAAAAGGTAGTATGGTGCTGAATTGGTGGGAAAATAATGTAGGCACGACGTTTTTCTGTATTTTGAATTGGCGTTCTATGTTTCCTAAGAATACACTGAAACACGAAGAGTCTTCTTACTGACAAAACTTTGCATTTCCTATGGAGCTCCTCGGTGGAGTATTTATAAGGCTTGCAAGACATAACTTTTAGTACGGCTCTTTGAGCTCTTTCTAATTTAAGAAAGTAGGACTTGTAGGTGCCGCCCCACACTGGCAGACAGTATGTAAGCAATGATTGACAGAGCAGAAGGTACACTCATAATAGGGTCTGAGTCAGCCGAGTGACGTGGTTTTTTAAAGATGTTAATGAGTTTTCGCGTTCTGGCCACTAGGTTGTCTATATGGGTGTACCAATTTAAATGATTATCGATCAACACGCCTAAGTACCGTATGTCAGGTGTAAATGTTAACGACGGGCACGTACATGAACTTGGACAGCAATGGGCTTTGACACTAAGAGGTTTATTTGGTTGAGACTGGTTACTAATCGAGAAATACACTATTTTTGTTTTATTAGCATTCAGTGTTAGTAGATTTCTAGCAAGCCAGTCCCTAACCTATTTGAGCTCGTTGTTTAGCTTTTTTCCAATCGTCGCCATGAATTACTAAGGCAGTATCATCAGTCATTCGCATAGGTAAACAAGGAGCAGTTCGTGAGAGGAAGTGAACACAGGTCGTTTATGTAAATGAGAAAAAGTGTCGGGCCCAAAATGCTGCCTTGAGGGACGCCATATTCAATTTTAGCCTTATCGCTCACGACCTCTCCTATTTTAACATGCTGATATCTGTTTTTAAATACGTAGAGAAAATATCTAGTGCAATGCCACGTATTCCTATGCGGTCTAGTTTCGATAAGAGTATTGGGACAGAGACAGTGTCAAAAGCTTTGGACATATCTAGGAAGATACCGAAGCGTTTCTCTTTTCTGTCCATGTGCTTAGCTGTCTTTTCTGAGAGAGCTACAACCGCGTCTTCCGTCGAAATACCGGCTCTAAAGCCGTATTGGTTTTCCGACAGAAGGTTATTGACTCGTAGATAGGTAAGCAAACGGTTGTTTAAAATCTTTTCTAGAATTTTTGACATGGTTGGTAAGACTAAGATGGGCCTATAATTTTTTACACTGTCTCTGTCCCCGTCCTTATGGATTGGTTGAACCAGAGCTATTTTCAAAGCGTCAGGAAAGATACCGGTAGAAATTGTAAGATTACAAAATATATGTGTGATTAAAGGGACTAGGGTCTTGTGCGCTATTTTCAAGATTTTGGTTGAGATACCGTCGATACCAATTGCTGAATCTGATTTTAGGTTAGTTAAAATTTGATGGACTTCCAAATTGTCGGTTTCTAGAATGCAAATAGAATTTAGTGTTGATTTTTGGTTATGGTTATTTGACCGGTTCATGCTATGGTGTTGGATATATGTTGCTAAGCTGGTGCCTATGTTTATAAAATATTTGTTAACCGAATTAGCTGCCCTAAGGTCGCTTGTATCTGTTTTTAAAAGATCTCTAGGAGGTGTTTACACATTTTTCGTGTATGTTATTGTTTTTATAAGTTCCCAGGTAGTCTTTTTTCGTAGTAAAGAGTTACGGTAACGAGAGTACGTTGTTTTTAATATAGAGTTTTTTCTGGTTGTGATCTCAGGTTTAGGTGCATTTTATCTCTGTTACGCATACAGCGAAGTAAACCGGGTGTAATCCATGGTTTAACAATCCTGTTTTTCCTAGGTAATTTAGAGTAACGAGTGTACTTGTTTATAATTTGGCTTAGAGAGGATATCAAAATATTAGCTGCTACATTTGCGTCTTCGGCAAAAAGTACGAAGGAGAAATCCGCACTTTCTATGTCTATTTGGGTGCTAGTTATGTCAATAATTTTCGTGTTATGGATACTAATGCTGGGTTTGGGTTCATTTAAATTAATATGTAATAATACAGGTAGGTGGTCTGTTATTTGCGATTCTATAACAATGGTGGTCCCTGACTATTTGGTTTTTAGAAGAACATGGTCTAGACAGTTAAATGTTGAAATAAACATGTCAGAAAATGGAGTTGGTCAGATTTTGCTTTCGTCAGATTAAGAACAAAATGAGAAAGAGTCAAAAACAAATAGTAAGAATCTGCATTAAGGTGAAAATAACAAGTTACGACGTCAGGTCAACGGAGCCCCGTTGTGCGGGGCTCCTATTTCTGTCTGCAGGGCTTGAAGGAATCTAACCTAACCAAACCAAACTTCGGGGTGCCCCTGACGTCGTCGTCAGAAATAAAAGATAGTCATTGCGTTATTCCCAAAACCAACATTTACCAACCGTCACTGGTAAAACCTAGCATGTTGTAAATTCTAATGGTAAAAACCCGATAAAATCGTTCCTTTTTTGTATATTCTTACATTTACCGACTCGTGTTGGTAAATCCTAAGATTTACTGGTAAATCCTAAGATTAACCAATATTCGAGCTTTTACAGTAACATATAAATAAATCTATCTTCATAGCACTAGTAACAACTCGCTAGCGCTGTTTCGGAATCTGCTTGCAAAGGGAACTGTGTGGTATTCTGTTTAAAAATACCACCAAATTACTTAAATCACCAATATAGTATTAGTTATACAGTTTTGTTTATGTACTTTACCTATTTTGTTATATTTTTTATATGCACCTGCCGTGTTATCTCTTCACCTCCCTGGGTTGACTGGTAGAGAATGCCTAAGGCATTAAGTCCGCCTTTGTATCTTTGTGCATGAAGTGTAAATAAATAAATACCCCTACCTCACGAGAACCTGTTACTCCCGCCGAATTTTTTTTATTTGTAAACATTCAATAATAGCTTGAAATAATCTATACAAATAAATAAAATCGGAGTGTTTATTTGTAATGTCAAAATAAGAGTTATTTACTAACACAGTACTTATATAAAACAAGAGGTTTTCAAATTATTTGTTCCGGCTAATCTCTCAAACAGCTGAACCGATTTTGACGGGACTTTCACTGGCAGGTAGCTGATGTTATAAGGACTTAACTTTCGTTTGAGATAAAACTGGAATTTAAAAAATTAAAACCCGGCTGATAACCGACAATCACGCGGACAAAGTCGCGGGCATCAGCTAGCAGGTACATAGAACGAGGAAGGCGAAACAGGTTTACACAAAGCGAGTTTATTATATTGCAAGAGAAGAGAGAATAAACATTCGCTCATATTTTTGCTTTGCCGCAGTCTGGGCCTCAAGTCTGCTATTGCAATAGTGTCAGAATGGTCTATCATTGATTTCATAATTGTTGATTTTTACAAGTTTGGTAATTTACTAATACAGGGTAATTGAAAAAATACCCAAAACCACTTAATCCTCATTTCGTATCATCACCCTGAACAACATTTGTTCTACGACTTTACAAAATTGGAAACTTTTTTTTTCATACAAAAAATATAAACACACTTAAAATTTTGCATAATATTTTTTTCTGACACGGCCGACGAAAGGCCTGCAATCAGCTGTGCCAGTACATTAGCCTACCTACTATCTATATCATATTCGCTATCATATGGGTGCGCGCGCGCAGTATATGTACATTTTACAGACTTCAAATAAATTGTTTTTGGCTACGTTATTTAGTTGAGGTCAAAGTCGTAGAACAAATGCTATTCAGAGTGATGATACGAATTCCAGATTAAGAGGTTTTGGGTATTTTTTCAATTTCCCTGTATAATGGCGTCATTATGACTTTCCAATGGTCAACCACTGACACGCCATTGAAAGAAATGATATAGAATGGTAATCTCGTACAAAATGACAACTGAATGACTGACTTAGGCGGTAATCTGCTACAATTTTGACAGTTCCTTTGATCAGTGACCTACCATTAGAACGTCATTGTGCAGTCATTGCTTTTTATTCGACCGACCAATGATCGACCATTATGAATTTAGCAGATTACGAACTTTTAGCAAAATTACATGGGATCGTGTTGAAATTACGAAATTATAAAAATAGCAGACTTGGCCCCCTGGTAAACAGTAGGTAAGGTTTTTACGATTCGTCCTACCTTCTCAGGCGCATAATGGAAAAAGTAACCAACTATAAGTAGATAAACTGTAGATATTTTTAGCATATCAAACCGCAGTACCTATTTATTTACAGATATTTCACAAAAAGAACTTACCGGAATCTTTAAAATCAACGTATAGAATTGGTCCCAATCTAGGAAACCGAGCGGAACAATTGAAATTCAATATGTCGCCTTTTACAAACTCATAGAAAATAACCTTGAGTTTGTCATAAGTGTAGAGTTCCATTATTGTACCGTTTGACGACATTTCCATGTGCAATGAATATAATTCTAAAAAAAAACAGGTTAGGTATGTGAGAATGGCACAACCACAGATATATTGAGTTAGACACAGACAAGCAAGACCTCATTCGCTAAGCACACATATCGAGGGCGGATCTAGGTAGGTTTTTTGGGCTGCAGCCTGCAGCACAGGGCCCCGTAATATACAGTGTGGAGCAGGACAATTGACAATCCTTTAAACCTCGTAAGGAGTATCATGTTCTTTACCTAACTTGTTAGCTTGTACCTGGCAACACCTACTATTATGCGACTAATAATCGTATGTCACTCAATCTTACATTCGTTCCTTCATTCGTAAAGTAATTCTCTATACGAGACAACTATCAATCAGCCGTCTTGTTCAAGACGTCGAGCAGTCAATTTTCTAGAGGTGCTAGAAAATTGGCGTGGCAAACTGGTGGAACTTTTATATAAATCTTAGCAGTGTAAGTACTGGACTTATTATTTTGTATATTTCAGTGTTCTTATAATTATTGTGGAAAAGGAAATAAATATGTTTGTGTTTTAACTATCAATTTGGGTTTCTGTTTAATATATCGCCTTTATTTCTAATAATAATAATGCTCAAACCACAATAATGAACTCGTTGCATTCAATAGTAGCCCACACATGTTCTAAACAAAATACGAATACATGCACTTGCACCGCCCGCATAAAAAAACAAATAGTACAAAGTACTTGAGTGTAATAATAGATAGTACCCTAAGATTCCAAAAGCACATCAACACCCTTAGCTGTAGGTTACGCAAACTTATATATGTCTTCAAGACCCTAAGACTTGTGGCAGACAAGAAGCTAATGAAATTGGTTTACTTTGCGCTCGTTCAGTCACTACTAACCTACTGCATAACGTCCCGGGTGGTGCTCCAAAATATTCAATCTTGGAGCTTGAACGAGCGCAGAGAGCAGTTCTGAAAGTGTCTTCCTTCTTACCATTTCGATACCCCACGACGCTGTTATATAAAGAGACAAAGGTCCTAACTGTTCGTCAGCTGCTCATACTACAAACGGTTCCAAAACAGCATGGACTTACTTCAACTTCTCACTTTCCCACGGTAATAGACGATTTAACCCCATAGTTTGCCATCAGATTCGACTCTCGACTGCTTCCTCTAATCGATTATTGAGAGATTTCTATATCTCCACATACAACACCCACACAAAACAACTACTCGTTGCATTCAACACCTTTATACAAATACCTACTAACCTCCCCAACACTCCCGCAATCAATCGAACAGACTTTTTGTAATAACTTCAAATAGGTCACGGCATTTGTTGTTGTACGAGTACTTAATTTTAATTAAATGTAAACTATCCAAAGGGTGGAGACCTGGTGTCCTGAAATACAGACTTCACGTCTAGTTTAGGCACCAGTCTCACACAGTATACTTATATATTATGTATTGATGTATGATTGTAAATGTACCTAAATATTGTGGTGAGAAAACAAATCATTATTATTATTATTATTCTGAGCTGTGGTTTATCTACTAACAAACACATCATTTTTTTCCAATCATTTAACTGTGTGTAAGCGCGCTTTATAGCACCAGTCTTTTTTAAATGTGTTTTGATTGTACTTATTCTGTTTATTTTTATTTATTTTTCTGGATATCTGTTTATATAATTTTAGATAGAGTAACTCTTCCTTATTTTGTTCAGTATTCCTTATTTATTAACATATATGTGCTGTTTGTTTTTTAGTTCGATTATTTCTTCCGTAATAACATGTTGGTGGCATAATTTGTTCTTTGATAGTCCGCAGCTTTTTAGTGCTAGTATTATATTATTTTCTGGAGCATCGTATTGGGCTTGTACGGGTAATTTACAATCATGTGAAGATTTTGAGAATTCGGATATAAATTTGTCTAAGTTAATGTTTATTTAAGGTTGTGCATCATAAGTAGCTCTACATTTTTTATGGTTGCTATTACAATTCAGTGGTCGCTAGGATGATGGAATTTCGACAGAACACTAGCATTTTCTACATCCTTAAGCATGTTTGTAGCTATGTAGTCTATTTCATTCTTGTATTTGCCTCCTGGGGATTGCCACGTCCATCTTAATTTATTTAATTTTTTGAACATAGTGTTAGTAATTTTTAATTTATGCTTTAAACAAAATTGTACCAATTTTCAACCCGTTTATTTTTCTTTCCAAATCCATATTTATCCATTACTAGTCGATCCATTAATCGTCACGTAACGAAATACAATGCGTGTGTGTATATGTGTGCGTGTACCGAGCCGCTGCGGCGCACATTATTATTTTTATATTTATTTTGTACAGAGATGTACAGTCAGCAAAGGAGATAGGTATGCAGGGTCGTCAGGTATAGTTAAAGTTTACTACAGTAAACACAGTAGTACAGCGCGAAGCGAATTGTAGATATTGGTTTTTGAATTTGTATTCGCTTTGGTAGCTTCACTCTCAGTGTTCCGCACAGTCTATCTGCCTTTTGTTTCAAAATCTAATGCTACCACTTCACATGGCGTATTTGTGCAAATATTCGCCTTACTTGGATAATACAAAATAGACTTTATTTCAAAAATAATAGGGTACACTTTGTATTATCCAAGTAAGGCGAATATTTGTACAAATACGCCATGTGAAGTGCCAGCATGAGCTGTAGGCCACACAAATATTTGTTCCATGCGAGAATCGACCTCGTGACACGCAGCGCAGCAACCAAATACTCAGACACTGCGCCAATCGTGCCGTCATAAATTGAAATCTGACTCGCACGACGAGAATAATTAGCTGATTGCCAATTAACAGTGGAATCGTCTACATCAGGTGGATCTACGTAATAATTTCATACTTACCAAGTAAGCTACCTGCTGCAGTAAAATCAATGGCGACAGTTTCATTGCCTAATCCATTATCATAATAAGCAGAACACGACAGATTCTTGTCATCTTCGGGCAGGAGATAAAACGACATCTCAGCCTTCTGCGTTGGTGTTTGATACTCTATAATAAAATAATAAAAATATGAGTTATGCTGTAATTGTCAGTTACAACCACAACATTTTATTAAAAATCGTATACGGTATTATTGGAACGAAGTTCCTTATCGCGCGTTGCGAAAGGGTGCTAGACGGAAAAAATTACAAAAGTTGTAACGACACTTTTTGCTATAGTTGTAAGCCGTGCGGCGTGCGCGTGTTTCTCTGTCTGTCTCTCTCTCTCTCTCTCTCTCTCTCTCTCTCTCTCTCTCTCTCTCTCTCATATAAAGCAAGCCAGTTATTTTCGTTAAGTTTATACTACATTATATTTGTTAATAATAAAAAAAATATGATTATAACTTTAAAAAAAAAAAACAATTCCTTCACTAATTAATCGAAAGGAACTTCGTTCCATCCGGGTGTCCCTTGACACCTCTCAAGTTTTATTTTTTTATTTTATTTTAAACCTTGAAAACGTATGTTTAAACTGATGTAAGTTACCAATGTCATTAAGGGGGTTGCTTCAACTACCTATACTTAACTGACGGATAATAGTCAAATAAAAAGGGCGCTAACTACCGTCTAACCAAAAAAAGGGTTGTTTCACAAAATGGTCACCTTAACATACGTTAAAAAAATACTATTACCATAACCGATGCTTCTTCCGCCAGTTAACGTCATTTTGGTTCTCAAACAGCTACGTAACATCAAAACTTTATGGACTCTCTTTTTTGTATTCGTCTTTCGACGACATCGACGAAAGTTAGTTCAATCGTAGAAAATAGAAGGCGACACCGTACCAGCACCGCCCGCACCGGCATTCAAGAAGGCCCAATATCCGCCTAAGGACAGAGCCCCTCGCTCCGCTGCTGCAGTAATCATGCTGCAGCCCGAAGCCGTCGAATTGACATCCCGCCCGCTGGGGCGGCGTAATGATGTAAGCAGATTATTTAAAGACAATTACAATTTTCGAAAAGATTAAGTCTTGATTTAGGCAGCTACAGAGTAAAAGTATAATTTTTTATTATGGTTTTTTGAAGCGAAGACAATTCTTTCATATCGTTTTACGAAAATAAACGTCAGAGTTAACTTTCAGGACGAATACAACCATTATAATATGCCAAAATATTTTGTTTTATGCGTTTTTCCAACAGTATACACAGTTATAAAGACAGCTACAGAGCGAAAATTACGAAAATATTACTATTATGTATTAAAAAAGCGGGTAGGCGCTTGCGGAGTAAACATTGATTTCGTATCGATTACAGATTTTAATTAATATCAAATATATAAAGACTAATTAAGTAGTAAAAAGTGGTTTAATGAATATGCAGTGCTGACTATTTAACGGTTAAGTGAAGTGAATAATACACACAAACTACAAACAGTATAAATAAGACTTATTATTATACGACTCTCATTCGTTATCACTAGCAATAAACAGTGTCAAAACTTAGAAGGAACACAACACAAAGAACAATTTAGTTTGTGACATAATCGTAAGTGTTTTTATTTCTAAACAAGTGAGAAATTTAAAAATCTTAATAAGCACAAAAGTAAAAGTCATTCTCAGCGATCATTATAAACGATCGATCGAGAAAAAAGCTCCACCTATACGAAAACGGAAGTACTACTACAACAAACCATAACAGGTGACATCTGTTGTCAAATAGCAAAACGAAGGTCACCATTGGTATTCTGATTACACTGCTACAACATAGTAGAAACAAATGTCAAAAGAGGGCGCCACAATGTCCACTTTAGAACAATTAATAAAAGAATTGAGAGTGGACATTAAAAAAGACTCTAAAGAGTCATTGAGCCAATTAGAGACTAGGATTACACACAACATTAACGAAAATCTAGACCAGAAGTTCAATATTATTCAAAAAGAAATAGATCATATTAAAGAAAATGAGATAAAACAAAATCAAAGAATTCTTGAAATAAAAAAACACATCAGATCTAGGAATATAATTTTCTTTGCGGTGAAAGAAGGAGAAAAGTCATATGAGGAGCTAGAAAGGAAAATTCTAAACATATTGAAAGAAGATATAAAAATTGATTGCACACCCAATGAGCTAGAAATGGTCAGAAGAATGGGCGAACAATCAGAAAATAAAGTAAGACCCATAACTGTAACCTTTACTACTTATGGTAAGAAAATATCTGTTCTAAAAAACCAAAAAAACCTTAAAGATAAACAATATACATCAAAGAAGACTACCCAAAGCAAATTCTAGAGAAGAGAAGAGAACTACAGAAACAGGTTCAAATAGAGAGAAAAGAAGGAAAGATAGCGTTTTTACGTTATGATCGCCTTATAGTCAAAGAATCAGATACCCGTACGAATCAGAATAACAAGAAGGACGATTCATTTGAAATTCAGAAACAAACTCTGAAAAAAAGAGAACTAGAAATTACTCCACCAAACCAAGTACCAAATTCATACGAAAGTAAAGCTCGGTCACCAAAAGGACAAGTCAGCAAACGAACCAAAGTGAACAAGAACAAATTTCCTACAGGCCAAAGTTCCATGACAAGCTACTTATATAGTAAGCATAATGAGGATACACCGAGATACACCACAGCTCTTTCTTCAGATGAATCAGAATAGCAACAAGAAAGCCCCCCCAAATACACAAACAAAAAAACACATACAAAAAAATATCACTAAAATCAACAAACATAACTACTACTACGCTGATAAAACCTCCCCCAGAACGGCCGGTCACCGCGGGGGAAGTAGACCAAAACCCTCCAAAGCAAACTGAGGCAACAAACTATCAACCTGCAGATAATTCAAAGTACTACATAGCTACATACAACGTCAGATCATTAGCAAGTGAAACAAAAATATTAGAGCTAGAGTATGCAATCACGGCTATTAAGTGGGATATTATAGGGATCTCTGAAGTACGTCGAGAAGGTCTCGCAATAGAAGACAGAGGCAGCTATCTACTTTACTACTTTGGACAAACGAAAGGAGCAAGAGGTGTGGGCTTCCTGGTAAAAAAACAAAGAAACATCGAAGTGTTAGATTTTATTCCAACATCGGAAAGAGTCGTTACTTTACAAATTAAAATCCAAGACAAGGTTTACTCACTAGTGCAAGCCTACGCACCCACAGAAATAGCAAATGAATCGGAAATACAAAAATTCTACTCTGACCTGGAATCTGCTATGATGAGATGCACAAAATCTATTATTTTTATGGGTGATATGAACGCTAAAATAGGTAATCAAGAACATGGCGAGCATCTGGCAATGGGCAGCTATGGTTTCGGAAAGAGAAACAAAAGAGGTCAAATGTTCATAAACTTTTGCCATCAACACCGACTTAAAGTAACAAACACTTTATTTAAAAAGTCAGAAAAATTAAGATGGACATGGATGTCGCCTGTGTGTGTGTGTTACAAAGGTTTTTGCATTCGAGCGATCACAGACTTGTTAGGATGACGTTCACCTTAAAAAACATAAAGAAACCACGATCACATTACATGAAACACGCACAAAATTCCATAGATTACAGCAGATTTGAAAAAGAATTTTCGATTCCTTCTGAACCTACAAATGAAACAGTACAAACATTTTATGATAGATTAGAAACAACACTGAAAAAATGTTCTACATGCTCTAGTACGCCAAAAAGTAACAAGAAATTAGAATCAGTAATAACACAGGAAGTAAAAGAGTTACAAAACCAAAAACTTGAACTAAAAAACAAATAAAATAAAACAAAACATGATAAACTAAGACTTAGTAAAATGTATAGAGAAGTTAACAAACTAATAAAAACTAATTTAAAAAATATAGGAGCGATTTTCTCTATAGTTTTCTGAAAAAGTCAGGAGGCATCAAGAAAGCATACAAAAAAATAAACAGTACTAAAAATATACTAACGCACTTATGCAATGCGGCGTTATGACAGTGGCTACACAATTTTATAGAGAACTTTACAGCGAGTCCTGCGAAGATAAACAAGTCCATACAGACAACTGGGCAGGAAACAACGACTCGGTCCCATCTTTCTTAGAGAGCGAGGTGGAATTATCTATTAGAAAGCTAAAGGCGGAGAAAAGCCCCGGCCCAGACGGTGTGACTAATGAAATGATCTTATCAGGAATTGAAAAACTAATCACCCCACTCAGCACACTATTTAATTTAATTTTACAGCAGAAAAAAATACCAGTTCAGTGGTCATGTTCAGAAATAGTTCTTCTATATAAGAAAGGAAACCCAAAACTGATATCGAACTATAGATCTATTAGCCTAATGTCTTGTTTTTACAAGGTTTTCACATCGACCCTGCTTCGAAGAATAACAAAAGTCATAGAAGAGAACCAACCAGTTGAGCAGGCCGGATTTCGTGCAAATTACTCGACAGTCGACCACATTCACACTGTAAAGCAAATTTTAGAAAAATACATCGAATATGACAAACGTCAATATCTCGCATTCATAGACTATTCCAAGGCATTCGACTCTATATGCCACCGCTCTATATGGCAATCACTAATAGAGCAGGGGATTAACATCGAATACATAGAGCTCATAAAAGAAATATATAAGCACAGTTCAGCACGAGTGAAAATCGAAGTGGCAGGGCCGCCGTTCAAGATTGGACGAGGGGTCAAACAGGGGGACCCCCTCTCCCCTAAACTTTTCATAGCAGTCTTAGAAAATGTGTTCAGGAAATTAGATTGGAGATATAAGGGAATTAGGATAGATGGAAAATATTTATCTCACCTCAGATTCGCGGATGACATTGTCATACTGTCGGAAGATCCAGTAGAGCTACAAATGATGTTAGAGAACCTTAATACACAAAGTAAACTGATTGGGCTTGAGGTCAACCAAGATAAAACTAAACTAATGACTAACAAAGAACACGTTCCTATAAGTGTCAACTCAGTACCTGTACAATATGTGGAAGACTACACATACCTCGGTCACGTCATATCGTTTAAAGATTGTAGCGAAAAAGAAATAAATACAAGAATAAAAACCACATGGAATAAGTACTGGGCCATGAAAGAAATTTTTAAAAGTTCGTTTTCACCTAGCCTGAAATCAAAAGCTTTGGGTACCTGCTTGATACCATGCCTCACATTATATGCGTGCCAAACTTGGTCCTTAACTAAAACTCAACAAAATAGAATTAGAACATGTCAAAGAGGTATGGAGCGTAGTTTCATATATAGGGTGACTGGTAATTAGTGTACGATACTTAAACACGTGATTGTGTTCATGATAACCAACAACTTTCCCAAAGAAATAATGTTTTTTGTACTGGTTCACTTTTATCACAATAACACAACAGCCGTATGAAATTCACGCGCGCACACGCCTGTGACCTAAAGTGAACCAGTACAAAAAACATTTTTTCTTCGGGAAAGTTGTTTCTTATCATGAACACAATCACGTGTTTAAGTATCGTACACTAATTACCAGTCACCCTATATATATTAAACTTAGAGACCGAGTGAAAACTACGTTGATCAAAAAAGCAACAAAATCTAAGGATGTGACTAGGCAGGCATTTAAGCTTAAATGGCGATGGGCAGGCCATGTTCAGAGGCTAGATCCACAACGATGGGCCCAGATTATAACAAACTAAATCCCCAGAAAAGAAGAAAGAAAAAGAGGCAGACCATTTAAAAGGTGGAAAGACGATATAGTTAGAGTAGCTGACAACCTCTGGGCCAGAACAGCCAAACTAAGGGATAAATGGAAGCATTTGGAGGAGGCTCGGTCCTTACATTGAGAACGACAGTGAAGATACTAACACATATCACTAACATATAATGATAAGTTATTAGACTAACATACTAACATTTTATTCTATTTTTTTTTTTTTCTTATTATGATAAAGTCCTAACGTGTTGTTAAAGTTATTGTAAGGAATTAATAAAAGCTTTTTTTTTATTTTATTTATTTATTTTATTAAAAAACAATGTTAAAAAAGTAGAAAATCGGTTCACTTTGACAATTTTTTTTTACCAGTATTTGAATAAAAACATAACTATATACGTATTTTATTAAAGTAAATGTTATGCTTAATATACAGAATATTTTTCAGTCAGTTACACGAGCTCATTTGTTTTAGACAATTATTTTAAAAAGCACTGTAAAACATCGCGCGCTGTCGTTAGCCGATCAATTTCAATGATTCGTGCTTATTTCGTGCATATTTTTTTTCTGATACACACAAACAGACCATTGTATTTGTACTAGTGTGTGTCAATGCTGCTACGCCGTTCTAGCAATCGTTTAGATTTTGAGTTGCGCTAAATCGAATACGCGCCCTTAAGGCTTGTATACATGCCAATAACCTTGAGCATTTGGCCCGTACTGAATTTGTGGACGAGTGCAGGGGTGATGTAGACGCAGTCTTTAATCGGACGCATTTTTAATTTATTGTAATAAAAATAATACATATTTGTAAAAAGTAACAAAACCAAATCTTTTTCCTTTGTATTGCAAAGCAGTAGATATTTTTTTTATACCTACTCTTTTGATAAGAAATTAAGGAGTAAAATGGTTTCATCTCAATTATTTGGAAGTGATTTGACACTATTTTTCTTATTATGTGATACCGATAGAAAAATTGTGGCTAAACCAAATTACGTATCATATATTATCACGTAGATTACTAACAATTTTCTTCAAATGTAATTTCTCTGTAAATGCCGACGAAAAGTTGCTTCATCAGCTTGCTTCTTTCAAGCTTTTTTCGAGAGAGCAGACTTGACCACAGGGCCATCACGACTATACATAATAATGCAAATTAAAATGCATAATGTTATATTTAATCGTATACATTACATTATTAATATAATTTATGTACCTGTATTGTTGTTGTAACGGCTCACTTTATCACCGACATTATCACCGAAATGGTCAAAGCCCGATGTCACCAATTTCACGTCTGTTTGACCTACTTCACACACCACGTCTATGACTTGGTTGCTTGAATATTTGTATTCAATGTTGTATACAATTCTCATGAAATCAACCAACGAGAAATTTGGTCGCATAGTCATCTTATTTATTGTGATACTAACGATATCTGTAAAAAATAACCATATTTTTTAATTAATAATATACCTACTTAAATATTTTTGTTAAATAGTGCTTTAACTTGTTTATCCCAAAAAGTACTGGTCCGATTTCAAACATTCTTTCACCATTAGAATGCTACATTATCCCTGAGTAACATAGGCTATATTTATCAATTGAAAAAATATGGATCCTTGAGATAATTCCGAGGATGTAGTCGCGGGCAAAGTGCTAGATAGTATGACATAGAAAACAAAACCAACTTACTGATTTCCGACTGCATAACCAATATCACCTTAACTTTGGTGTAGTCATCCGATTCCTTATTAGTACATATCATATAAGTCTTGTGATGTTCATAGCGCAACGTAGTAACGAAACCGATCCCCCTGTCTGATGATAGATGTGTACTGTTGAACTTATCTGAAAGAATACGAAACACCGGTCAGTAATCATTAGTAGTATCGGCAGGCCTTCGTCACTCGTTTAAGGTCGCGCGCTCGCGGGTCGTGCTCGTCCGGACGAGCAAAATTCAGTCGGTTGCCATAGAGAACCTTTTTCCGACACAGATTTTATTAACTAATAGTTCCTTATGATACTGCGACCGCAGCTTTAATAATGGCTAATATTGCAGTGTAGACGGCTGTCGAAATAAAACAACCAACAAAAGTTTATCCTTTTTTAAATTACCTAATGAGGAGGTAAGGTAAATATTTTGTATTTGTTTTTTATTTGTTGATTCTATTTTCTTTTTGGAACGAAGTTCCTTATCGCGCGTTGTGAAAGGGGGCTAGACGGAAAAAATTCTTACGAAAAGTTGTCACGACATGCTATAATAAGCTAAATTGAATCGTTGGAACTGTCAAATAGAGTTCATTATTAGTTGAATGGCGGCTTTTCTATGAAAATATTGGAGCGAATTAAAACCTTATTTTTGCTATTTTTATTACTTCACAAACGCAGACAATTCGAACAGAAAAATTGAATCGTTGGAACTGTCAAATAGAGTTCATTATTAGTTGAATGGCGGCTTTTCTATGAAAATATTGGAGCGAATTAAAACCTTATTTTTACACATTAACCGTGAAATTCGGTTGCACATAGCTCCTATTGTCCGGTCGGGCACCAGCCTATACGTTTCTCAGAATAATTTTATCATACCTAGTTTGGTAAAATTTCAATTTTTAACCGTTTACGTTTACAAAATAAAGTCCGAATTCGCTTTTCGTAGAATATGTTTATGTATTTAAAGGCGGCGCGGCGAACTCTTTGAACTAGGTACCTACGGCGATATGTTTAGTACCTAAGTTTATTCGCTCAAATACTTCGTTCCATCCGGGTGTCCCTTGACACCTCTCAAGTTTTTTATTTTTTATAATAGAGATCGGAATAGGTAGATTATAATTACTACTTTACTTTGGTTCTTTGTGTAATGTTAACAAGAAAGTTTTATAATAGTACGTATTTTATATATATTGATTTGATTAAATATTTTACTTATTATTTTTCAAAACATACACACAACCTTTTATGTAATCATTTCATAACATAGACAGCCCTAGCGTTTCGTAATTTGACGCAGGCGATCGCCCGTCACCACGGCACGACGGCGACGGCAGACGACGTAGGAGATACTCTCGACCGTGTGCGTAAGGTAAATTATACTCAGGCTTCGTCCTCGGGATTAGCAAATAATACTTGTAGTACCGCCTAGTGTGTCACCACTCACGCACTTTATTTGAGGGTAGATAAAAAAAAAATATATATATATATCTGTCAAAAATATCAGACATGTCACAAGGTTAGAGGACTACTTATTCGTGTCATTCGCTTATTAGTGCCCGCCACGAACGCACATCGTGTCTTCCCACAGTTTTTAAATTTTCTATCTACGTATTATATTATTTAAATAATGCCGAAACGTAAAAGTGACGATTGTGAAAAATTATTTAAAAAAATCAAAAAATTAGAAAGACGGTTACTGCGACGACGGCGGAACCGGTCCTCGAGTGGTTCATCGAGATCATCAGGAGAGCGTACTCAAGGTCAGTAAATAACTCTAATTACGCAATCGTCTGGTATTATCCCGATTATTTCAATCGGTTTAATTTTAGTTGATAACGATAAAGTACAACAAACAAGTACTTACCTAATTAAATAATTCCTGCTGAAAATAACTTGACTTTAAGTTCAAATGCATACCTACATTAGTGCTATATTCTCATCCATAATTTCCTAATATGGTATTATGCTGGGTTTGCGTGCTTCTCATCGGAGATGTTACTACCCATATAAATTAGTTTTGCGAACAGTATGCTATAGGACTGTTTCTTAACTAATGAGCAGATAAGGTGGCTGTGGCTGACATTATTTACATTGTATACTTAGGTATCTGTAACAGAAATCGGCTGAATGACAGTTTTTTACATTCTATTTAATTTACTATTTTTTTTTTCTTTCCTGCTGGGTTTGCGTACTTCTCTTTGGAGATTTTACAACCCATTTCATTAGTTTTGCGAATAGTACACTGGGACTGTTTCTTAACTAATAAGCAGAGACAACCTGCCTGCCTAAGATAACAATGTGCTTATTTTTTGTAGTGAATAATAAATAAAGCACTATTTCTCAAACAACGGTTTTACAAACAGTACCTACTATGGTCTGTTTTATTAAATTATAACCCGAAATCGTTCGATTTCAGAACGAGAACATGTGGCTTTTAGCGAAGAGTACGAAATAGCTGACAATAATGTTGCCAAACTGCTCGATGCAGGCATCGAGCTTGACGTAGGCACGTGCGTCGAGCTCGACGACGACGCGGGGGCCACGGTCGCACCCACCGCTACTATAGCCGCTGTTACCACTGATGCGGAACCATCCACCAGCGCCGCATCTATTGAAGATACAGCGCAAGCTACTACTTGCGTTGAGACAATTCCAGACAGTCGGTATTCTCGAAATATTAGGTGAAGACCCTACTATTTCTAATACATATGGAGATGAAATCCACAAAGACTTGGCAGTGAGATTAGAACATTGCTCAACAAATGGATTGTCTAAAGAACTCCACCAGGAGTTAACTGAAAAGTACTTGGTGCCCAATAACTGCAAACTTATCACTGCACCTGCGTTGAATGCAGAAATAAAAGCGGCAATGACCGATGTGACCATCAGACGAGATAGAAACATTGAGTAAAGACAAAAGCAGATGTCCACTGCAATCTCGTGCATAAGTCAAGCAATAAACAAAATTATTTATCTTAATAATGCTGACCCGGAACTAACAAAGATGTTAATGGACTCGGAACGCATATTATGTGACTTACAGTTTAAAGACTCCGTTATCAGAAGGAATTTCGTTCTATCTTCCTTAAAAAAAGATATGAGAGATCAGCTTCAAAACACAAAACCAGATAGCTTGTTGTTTGGTCAAAACTTATCAGAGACAATAAAAACAGCAAAAGAAATTAGTAGATCGGGCGCCGAGTTAAAGACACCGATACCTAAGCCCCAACCAATGGGTAAGAAACCACCTGCGTCGACTAACACGTTCAAGAATTTAAACTGGAAAGGCCCCAACGTTGCTCGGAAACAACCGAACCATCCGAAGACGAGGGGGCCGGGCTCTGCGAACAATCGGCCATCGAGCTCATCGAAACAATCGCGCTATCAGCCAACAATGCGCAGCCGCCGCTAGATGGGGTAAAATACACAGGCAGATTGAAATTATTTTATAAACAATGGTCACTAATCACTAATAACTTCTTAGTACTATCTTGTATCAGAGGTTACCAAATTCCAATACGTCCCAGTAACTCAAGTTACCCCTCCGATAGTTAGATCATATTCTGACACGGAAAGATGTTTATTTAACGAAGCTATAGATAATTTACTATCGATTGGTGCTATTTCTAAATGCATGCCTACAGAAGGCCAATTTATATCAAGTATCTTCCTAGTACAAAAGCCAAATGGTAAATATCGATTTATTTTAAACTTAAAAAAATTAAACAAATTCATTGAAACGGAGCATTTTAAAATTGAAGATTTACGAACAGTATTAAAATTAATAACTAAAGGTTGTTTTATGGCAAAAATTGATTTAAAAGATGCTTATTATTTAATAAAGATTCATGACAACTCAAGAAAATATTTAAGGTTCCAGTTTGAACAAAACTTATTTGAATTTAATGTATTACCATTTGGCTTGAGTACAGCACCATATATTTTCACTAAGGTGATGAAACCTATAGTTCGTTTACCACGTACTGCCGGACTAATATCAACTAATTACTTAGACGATGATTGGTTAATGGGACGGTCTTATAGTGAATGTTTATATAACATAACACAGACCACAAAGTTAATTACCTCTCTTGGTTTTATAATCAATAAGGAGAAAAGTTCCATGATACCAAACAAAATATGTACGTTTTTAGGTTTTGTACTGAATTCTGAAAACTTCCAGGTCACGTTAACTACAGAAAAGATTAATCGTGTTAAAACGAAATTTAAAAGTTTTTAACTCTTAAGAGATGTAGAAATCGCCAATTTGCTCAATTTATTGGATTGTTAGTTTCAATTTGTCCAGCAGTCGAATACGGCTGGCTATATACGAAACTTTTTGAACGTATAAAATATTTAAATTTAAGATTAGATGATGATTATGATAAAATTATGAATTTACCAGTAACATTACAATCGGATTTAAGATGGTGGGATACCACGATACAGAAACCTTTCAGTAGGATTAAAGAAGATTTACATGACCTGGAGATTTTCACAGACGCCTCAACAACGGGGTGGGGGGCTGCATGCGGGGAAGAGAAGGCCAGTGGGTTGTGGAGTGTTCGAGAGCGAACGCAACACATTAATTACCTAGAAATACAAGCAGCCTTTTTTGGTTTAAAGGTGTTTGCGAAAAACTTAAGAAATTGACAAATCTTGCTTCGTGTTGATAATACAACGGCCATCTCTTATATTAACCGGATGGGAGGTATTGTTTCCTCACCTCACTGATATAACCAAGCAGTTGTGGCAATGGTGTGAATATCGTAGTTTGTATGTTATAGCGTCGTATATTCGATCATCAGTTAACAAAACCGCAGATGCAGAGTCCAGGCGCGTACATCCGGATATAGAATGGGAGTTAGCCGATTGGGCTTATCAGGAAATAGTCTCGGCGTTCGGCACACCTCAAGTAGATTTATTCGCTAGCCGAATAAATAAAAAATGTAGCGATTATATTTCCTGGCACAACGACCCAAACGCCATGGCTATCAATGCATTTACAGTTTCCTGGGCCAATTATTATTTTTACGCGTTTCCCCCATTTTCCATCATTTTAAAAATGTTGCGAAAGATTGTTACCGATAAAGCTAAAGGTATTGTTATTGTACCTTTATGGCCTACACAACCCTGGTATCCCTTGTTCAAAAGGCTTTTGTTATCTGACGCAATCACGTTCAAAGCAAATAAAAACCCGATTATTTCTTTTCATTCTAGCAACCGCAACATACACACCAAGATTACCCTGGTGGCAGGGATCTTATGCGGACGGCGTGGTTAAGGAGAAGTGTACCACCATCCGCAATTACCGTTATGACAGCCTCTCTGTCTGACAGTTCATTTAAACAATACGAAGTTTATCTAAGACGCTGGTTCTACTTTTGTAACAAGAACAATTTTGATTTGTACAATGCATCGGTCCCACAAATTATCTACTTTCTTAATAAACTTTATGAAGAGGGATTCCAATACGGAACTTTAAATTCTTGTACATCTGCGCTAGCCTTATTAATGGGTAATAATCTAGGAGATAACGACCGGATTAAAAGATTTTTCAAAGGGATATTCCGTCTTCGTCCCCCTTTGCCAAAGTATTCCATTACATGGGATACTTCGTTAGTACTTGATCACTTGAGTCAATTATACCCCAATGAATCACTTGGGTACACTACATAAATACGAAAAACTTTATTCTGAAAGTCAGAAATACGAATTTCAAAATACCGATTTTCATAATTCCGAATAGTTCAAAATTCCTAATATGGCAACTCCGATTTATCATTCATCCTATTTTTATAAAACTAAAATTTCAAAATTCCGAACGTTTATAATTACTATTCTCAAAATACCGAGTTTCAAAAGATCGAATAAGAAAAAGTCCGACATAATGAAAATTCCGAACATCAAAAATACGAATTCTGATTATTAAAATTCCGATTATTAAAATTCCGATTATCGTTATCGTTATCGTGCAATCGTTTATCGTGCAAGCAAGCATGCAGCATGCAAGCAAGCATGCAGCGTGCAAGCAAGCATGCAGCATGCAAGCAAGCAAGCATGCATCATGCAAGCGAGCATGCAAGCGAACATGCAACATGCAGCAGGCATGGTTTCTGTCACGGCTACGGCGTTGCGGGGCTCCGGCGGTACCACGCGAGCTTATCGTCGCAGATGGTATTCACGCTCACCACCGCAGCTTCGGCTTACTGGCCGGCTTTGCCGGCCAGCCTCAGCCGCGGCGGCGGGCGTTAAGACCACCTGCTCCTCAGCTCGCTGGCCGCCTCGCCCCTCCGCGCCTACGCGAATTTAAATTACGCTCTAGGCGTAGGGCAGACAAGACTACGTGGAGTCGGTTTCACAGCAATTCGTTTCTGTCATTAACTTTTGTGGCACAACATATTGACTTTTTAAGATTATTTTTGTTATTGTCTTTCTTTTTATACAGGACCTATATATTTTTGATGAAATAAATTAAATAGAAAAATACACCGAATAAACAATATTCGTTAAAAAGTGATTCTACTGTTTGATAAGTTTGTTAAACAAAAAAATGTGATTAAAAATTCTTTGAATTGTGTTTCTGTGAAATATGTTTTATTCAAGTAAATAGTCTTTGAAACAATAATAGTCGAAATAAAAATACAAGAATCAAATATTATATGAAACATTTTCTGGGAAACGAAATTCTATGAAATTTCTGTCTGCGAAACAAGGGGACACCATTTTGAATATATATGCGTAGCTGAATTGAATCAGAATCCTAATTTTAACAGTTTATTCGGAATATTGAAATTCGGAATTTCGTTTTTCGGACCGAGAACTCATCGAGCATTTGAGTCTTCGAACATATGAAAATCGGAAAACAAACAAATCGGATTTACGACATTCGGTAAAATAACTTTCGTGATTTTAAATAATAGAGATTATAATTTTTAGGTACTATGAAATTCGGACTTTTGAAAATCGGAATATCGAAATTCGGAATAAAATATTTCGGAATATTTGGGTGTTCCCGAATCACTTAGTATTAATCAAATTTCTAAAAAACTAATTACCCTCATGGCATTATTAACTGCACATAGAGTACAAACCCTGTCAAAAATTAACATTAAAAATATTGAAATTTTCCCTTCAAAAATAATTATAAAAATTCCTGATTTTCTGAAAACAACTCGCAGAGGTTGCAATCAACCTATTCTAGTATTGCCATTTTTTGAACAAAGACCTGAAATATGTCCAAGTAAGGTTTTACTTTCCTATTTAGAAAAGACTAGCTCCTTTAGGAAAAATATTGAATCTCTCTTCATAAGTCTTCGAAAGCCATATAAGTCCGTAGGTTCCCAAACCTTGAGTCGATGGATTAAACAAACCTTAAGTGATAGTGGAATTGATGTTACGATATTTACTGCGCACAGTACAAGGCACGCAGCTACATCTGCGGCCGTCACTTACGTATTAGTTTGGATCAGATCAGAAGAACGGCTGGATGGAGCGATTCTTCCAATACATTCTATCGGTTCTATAATAGAACTATAAGTAATGTTAATACTCATACAGATGATTCTTTTGCTCGAACAGTTGTCGATGGAACATGCGACAAAAATTAAAATGATTTTTATTAAAATTACAATAAGTATTGGTAACTGATTATAAATTTAATATTCATTAAATAAAAGCGTTATTATTTCACTTAATCTCTAAATCACTACAAGTATTATTTGCTAGTCCCGAGGACGAAGCCTGAGTATAATTAATGATTAAACGAACTTACCTGTATGTGAAGTTCTATCAAAATTATGCGAAGGCTTCGTCCGAAGGGATTAGCAACCCTCCCTCCCTACATTTACCCAAGTTTCGTGAAATATTCGAGACTCTAAACTAAATGACACGAATAAGTAGTCCTCTAACCTTGTGACATGCCTGATATTTTTTACAGATATATATATATATTTTTTTTTTATCTACCCTTAAATAAAGTGCGTGAGTGGTGGACACACTAGGCGGTACTACAAGTATTATTTGCTAATCCCTTCGGACGAAGCCTTCGCATAATTATGATAGAACTTCACATACAGGTAAGTTCGTTTAATCATTAATTATAGCGCGCAATGATTATAGCGGCTGTAATAATTTTGTAGGCAGTTACAGCGTTAGGTATCTATGTTTTTCTATGGAGTGAAGTATCTGTTCCAACCAAAGGAACTATTCGTTAATCTGTGGTATCGGATGCCTGTTTACGTAAAGTTCATTTTTGCTTAGACAGTACTTGTGGGTACGACTTCTAGAAATAGGTAATTTATTTGAAGGAAAACAGGCGTTTTATGCTTGATTTTTAGGAGCACGTGACGATAGGCGAGGTCGGACGATGTAGCCTTCTTGGTACCCTCTGCTAGATAACAGACGAGGACATGGCGACCGGCCAGTGGCGGGTTATCCACTCCATGTACACTTAGACAAAGATTGTCTTGGACAAGGCCACCACAGGTCCGGGGTACTAAATACACCCCAAAAGAGTGATCCCCTGACCCGTAATCCAAAGGTATTGTATTTAGGTATTCAAACAATAAACATTGTGTAGAACTTTCTTTTTCTTTTTTTTAATTAGCCTATTTTTGTGTCCCACTGCTGGACAAACGCCCCCCCTTTCTCCTCCTAAACTTCCCGATCTTGTACGATCTCTGCCCACATTTGCCCCGCAAATATCGTCAGAGCATTGGTGGTAGAACATTAGGCAGGTAGGTATATAATAGTTTTACAATAAAATTGTGACAAGCAAAACAATTTGTACAATTGAATGCTAAAAAATAAAATATTAGGTCCTTACATATGAAATTGCCGATACTTAATACTGGCAACTTTGAAATCAAATATTTTGTGTTTGAATAGGAATTCCAAATTCAAAATTATTTCAAAATAAAGACCAAAGAATATTGTTCTAAAATTCGTGTTTCATTTGTTTTCACGTCATTTGTTTGGGCTTGAAAATTGCTATAGCAACAACAATGGAGAAATTGAAAATTCGCGGTATCTACGAATATGAGATCCACCGTGGCACCAGTGCAGCAGAAACGGCTCGAAGGATTGACGACGTGTACGGGCCAAGCACCGCTAACGAACGAACGGTGCGTTTTTAGTTTCAACGTTTCCGTTCTGGAAATTTTGATTTACAAAATGAGCCTCGTGGACGACCGGATACTCAAGTAAATAATGAAGAATTAAAGGCGATAGTGGAAGCGGGTCCATCTCAAAACACTTCTGAATTAGCAGCAGCCTTTGGAGTAAGTGACAAAACAATCATTATCCATTTGCGTCAAATTGGAAAAGTAAAAAAGCTCGAAAAGTGGGTACCGTACGAATTGACTGAAGCACACCAACAAACACGCATCGGTTGCTGCGCTTCTTTGCTCCATCGTCACAATAATGAGGGAATTTTAAATCGTAATGTCACTTGTGATGAGAAGTGGATCGTGTACGATAATCGCAAGCGATCATCACAATGGCTTAACCCTGGAGAACCGGCAAAACCTTGCCCCAAGCGAAAACTGACTAAAAAGAAGATTCCAGTTAGTGTTTGGTGGTCCTGTGCTGGTGACATCCACTTCAACTTCTTGAGATCAGGTCAGACGATTACTGCAGACATGTATTGTCAACAGTTGCAAACAATGATGGAAAAGCTCACCATTAAACAACCGAGACTGGTCAATTGCTCTAGCCCATTGCTCCTTCAGGATAACGCTCGACCACATACTGCACATCAGACCGTCGCCAAGTTAGAGGAGCTGCGACTGGAAACTCTGCGTCACCCACCATACTCTCCAGATCTTGCCCCAACCGATTACCATTTATTCCGAAATTTGGACAACTTTTTACAAGGATAAAAATTCAATTCTGATGAGGCAGTTAAAACAGCTTTCAAGCAGTTCATCGATTCTCGCTCCTAGGATTTTTTTTACCAAAGGGATCAATGAGCTCCCGATAAAATGGCGGAAGTGTATCGATAACAATGGTGCATACTTCGATTGACTAAATATATAATTTGTTTAAAAAAAAGTTATTTTTAATTTTTTGATACCGAGCGGCAATTTCATATGTAAAGACCTAATATAACATCAATCACTTAGATTATTGATAAATGATCAATAATTTATGGACAATCAATAAGATTAAAAAATGTCTATTAAGTAATAAATGTCAAAAGGAATGTCAGATATCATGTCAAATGGCCAACCCAATGGCTTAGCACGCGAAGAAGAGAAGAGACAATGGGATGACCATAATGCGTTGGAAGTTGGGTAGGCCTTTGGTGTGGGACGCAACATGTGTCGACAGCCTTGCGCCATCTCATCTTCCTAGCACGACGTGTTGTGCTGGGGCCGCTACTGCAGGTGCCGAAAACCTCAAAGGGCGCAAATATAATAGCCTACTTAGAAGTTTTTATATTTGAGCCGTTTGGGGTGGAAACAGTGGCGTAGCTACGCCATGTGCAAAAAAAAGAGTTGGGGCCCCATCTAAACTGATTAGGTTTCATTTTATCAAGTAAAAACATAAAGACATATATGTATGTATTTATAAAAAAAGTTTTTTCAAAAAAAAGAAAACCGCCTTCAAAAACTAAAAAGTGATAAATAACTTTAGCACAGAACACACATTAATTTTCTTTCGCAAGACGGTGGCCGTGGCTTTGTGTTTGTTGTTTTATATAGCTAGAATTTTGCAAATCCGTCTATATATGGCAGAGTTATGCCTGAACATACATAAAAAAAAAAAACATTCGAGTTGCAAACCTCCTCCTTTTTGAAGTCGGTTAAAAAAAGAAAGGAGACTGCCTGCTTATTTGTACTGAAAATAAATAGGTAATTTCCGTTTAAATACATATCTACTGGAGGCCGTCTTATATCGAGAAGAAGCACATTCCAAAGAAGAATGACTGAGTATGAAAGGAACAAAACAGAAAAGCAAGGTGTTGCGATTGGGCAACCATTTTAGCTCAGACCTGATGCAGTTATTAAACCTATACAGATTTTCCAGCAAGACCGCGTTCAAGTCAAAGTAGCACACGTCTCCATAGTCGATTAGAGGGAAAATAATTAATGTCTACACAAACATAGATTTCGTCTTCTCAGGCAAAAAGTTCTTCAGACGGTACAAGGATCGCAAAGTTCCGTTGACTCTTTGACTGACACTATAAACCTGACTTTACCAATCAAGTGTCGAGTCAAGATGCATACCGAGATTTTTCACGCTAGGGCTAATGGGAATGACGGTACCTTCGAACATAATTGGAAGAAGAGAGCAAACTGCCAGTCTATCCATCAAACACGAGCTTCCAATTATAATGGCCTGATATTTTAAGGGGTTTACGGACACCCCAAATCTATCAGACCTCTTCGAAAGCACAAGTCTTTTGATAGCATTCAAGTCTCGGTTTACATTTTCTATAGCGTCCGATAAACCTTCCACCCGCGTAGCTGAAAACAGTTGATGATCATCGGCATAAAGATAATACGAACACCGAAGACAATGAGTAATAAAATTAATGTAGAATTGCAGTGAAGAAAAAATACCGCCTTGTGGAACACTAACATCCAAATCACGCCAACTCGACGAGCTCTCGTCAACGCGGAGCCACTGCTGATGCCCCCGAAGATAAGACGAGAACCATTCCAATGCCTCGCAAGAAACCATAAGATGTGAGAGGATGGATATAGGAATATCAAGCAAAGCATGGCATGGCATTAAAGGCATTGGAGAAATCAATCAAAATCAACACAGTAACCTTAGTACCACCTATTGCTTCTCTAATGTCACCAGTCACTTTATGAGGTGCGGACATTGTGCTCTGCCCAGGTTTGAACCCTGACTAGAACAAGCGCCCCTCCGGTGGCGTATAGCTAATGTCCGTCCCCTTCCTTAATTTTCTAATCCTTCCTAACCATTTCCGACCATTTTCCATTCTCAATGTCTTGTCTAAAGTGCTCAAAGCCTGTGTGAACAAACAATTTTCGGGGTTTGTCCATGAGAACACAGTGTTCCCATGGACAAACCCCGAAAATTGTTTGTTTGTTTGCCCTTGATTCCGGATAATAATATCCTGAATCAAGGGAAAAGTTGATAATGTAGGTAGTGGATGCATTATTCCAGTTGTCAAGACACGGTTGGAATTAATTGCAAAGAAAATCTATATCAGCTAAGCACGGTCTTCCCGAAACCGAAACAAATCAGAGGTCTACAAGCCAAAAAGTTCAACAAGCTCTCTGATTTAGATAATTTCATATAGTAGCGGTCTCATCTCGCTTATTTTCTTCGAAAAAAACATTTATTCATACAGGTATTTACTAAAGAATAGAAAAGCTCACCGCTTAGCTTGTCTGCCACAGCATATCCCATCGTGAGCGGCACTCTTGTGTTCAAGTTGGCGCAAAGGACGTTGACTACATCGCCGTTTGCGTATTCGTACTTAGCAGTGAAGTCAACGTCCTTGACCGACAGGTCTGTGCGAACTGCTGGCAGTACCATGTTGTTCACGAGGATCGTCTGAGGTGACTCTGTGGAGTTACCTACTTGTTTTAATTTAGATCTAGTTGATTTTTCAAAGTCAAAGTCAAATCTCGCCGTTCAACCTCAGAGGTGGCCGACAACCTCTAAGTTTGGCCTGCGACATGCTTAACCGGAGTTTCCTGTGGTGCTCTGAAGATAATTAGAGGCCTCCAGTCAGGGCAAATAAACTAAACGACTACACGCTAAGGCCACCCCCGTGGGATATAGATCTCCGCTCAGGGCGTCCCTGGGGGAGGACAACAGGCTGGGTCGAATCTAGATTATTTATGGACGAATTTATAGCTACATGCTTAGCGGCGTTGATAGTCTCGAGCAAAGTACGGAGAGCGTTGTACTGCGACGTCGTCGCGGCGGGTCTTCGGCCGCTAGATTGGAATGACGGTGGTTAATGTTTGTTCCCTTTTCAGCAGAGTCCAAAACAGCACTTGGCGCGTTTCATGAACTGCTGAATGGTGGCGAATATGAACGGGCCTCCCGTAATTTTGTATACAATTCGATTTTGGAAGGTCAGGATCTTGTGGAAATAGAATGACGGAATTAATGCGTGCGCGAAAACGGCACAGGCATAGATTATGATGGTACAAATGCAAGTGGTGTGAATGCGCAATTTTCACTTGAGTGACAATTTGTTGAGTGCATTCAATATAAAGTGAATTCTACCGAGCGACACCGTCTTTATGTGCTCTCTGAAAGTAAGGGATGATCGATAATCTGGAAGGGGAGGGGAGAAGAGGATGGAAACGCTGTTTGGAAAAGAGCACAGCCTGACTCTTGTCGGGGTTCACCTCGATTCTCCATTTTCAGAACCTCAGCATTTCGCGGAGGTTTAGAGAGTACGAACGATGCAGTCTGGGCTGTAGGCAGAGTAATAAATTATGGCCGTGTCGTCGGCGAATAAAGCCATCTGGACCTGACTATTTATTGTTAGGGTTATCGCTGGTGAAGCATGAAGATGAGAGCGGGTAGTACAGAACCAGGATTCCGTAGGGACTCCGGTGCGTACAGGATGGGAGAGGAGAGCGCACCCGCGATGCGATAGCAGAAGGTGACAAAAAGGCACATAAGATGAGTCCGAAATGATATGACACTCCGAGTTGGTAAAACTTATATAATAAGCCGTTCTGCCAGACTTTGTAGAAAGCTTTCATTATGTCAAAGAATAGCGCACCTATCATCATGCCGTGTTTGTTGCTCAGAGCGCCATTAAAGTTGGCGGTCATTAGCATTATGAGAGGGGCGGGGAAAATTTTGGCTTTCCGGGGTTTGAGACTTTTGATAATGTCAGAAACGCGAAGCAGAAGATCATCAAGATCTTGGACAGATGGAAAGGAAGTTCTTCGTTTGTCTTCGGCGTCTACCTAAACCGCTTACAAAACCGTTGAACCTTGCTCTTGAAATATGACTCTTACCTCATTGAACCTGATTTATGACCACTCCGAGTGGTCTAGCGTAAGTGAGTTTACTGTTCGGTGTTGAAGATAACGTTTTAGTTTTGACAAAAGTTATATGATTAAAAGGTTGGGCTTCGTCAACTGGTTGAGAGCTGGAGGTACATTGGGACTTTAAGCTGGCGACTAGACATTCGGCCTTTTCATCGAGAAAGCGACGCTTTTGCCGGGACGGATGAGAGGGGGCATTGAAGCCTCGTCAGAAAACCGCAGCCGTACCTTCTCTGCAGTTGCTAAATGTCTTATCCCAGCAGGCGGAACGCATCTACTGATTGCGATTCTTTACAGCACGCCGTAAAGAGCGCTTGTGAGAGGATTTTAGGCTTTCGCATGCTTTCGTCCAGTCGGTTATCACTTAGGTCGGAGGGAGGCTAGCTAGAACAAGAGGGACCTGAACGGGGAAGGGTACATTTGTTTTAGTTGTTCAACACGTCGTTGAACGCCATGGGTGTGCCCGACCGTGTGTGTTTTACCATAAACCTTTTTAGCCCAGCGGTCAACGCCTTAAGTGGGGTTTTACTTTATTTATATATTCTACTTGCTGTTGCCTGTGCTTTCTCTGATATTCAAATAAAGTGTTGGGATGCTGTGATACCGTGGGCATTAACTGCATCTGTGAACAGTTTAGTTCATCGTCTGTCTAGCCTTTTCCTATGTTATGGTTGGTTTTCAGTCTAACCGGAAGCAGCTAAATACCAGTGTTTTACATGGAGCGACTGCATATCTTACTCCACAACTACTGGTTCTCACGCTTTCGATTTGATGCATATTTTTTTTATTATTTGAAAACAAAAAACACTTTTATTTTTTAAGTTTAATTCCATGAATCGATAGTACTATGGTACTACTAAGGGCAAAACGTTCTACCGCGGGAAAACAACCATTTAAATTTCAGAGTGTATAGATATCACCAAGGAAAAAACTTGCATACTTTTTTGTCTCACGTGAATTGTCATGTAGCAATAAGTCACTATATATTTTTCTCCTTCATACTCCTTCACTGGTGATATTTCTGGGTGCATATGTACATTCATCAAAATAGTACAATTCCATAGAGTACCCATTTTCTTTTCCGCCTGAAACTATTAAGGATACAAATAATTTAACAGACATATGAACTATAACTATTATCGCCTCAAGCCTACATACAGGCTGATCCGTTGAGATCAACTATGCTATTCTCTAGACAAGGTCCTGGCAGTTCTACGACTACTTATTCTATCACCATTATGCCAAAATTGGAGATAGAATCGGTTATTGGGCTTGGCCGTAACTGTATCAAAACAAAAAATTTTAATGCGTGCTGGGACACATAGTAGAAGTGAAACTTCAAAGGACCATCCGCTGCAGCCTCTCACCATTACGCGATATACCGTCTACTCCCTCCACGCGGCCTAGCCTGATTACACCTACCAAGTAGAGTGGCGAGACAGTAAGGGTAAGTTCAGATGAACGCGCGACGACTCGCGCTGCCGCGCGATTCACCTGTTCAGATGGCGGCGGCTTGCGCGCGACAGTCTAGCATGAACATTCAGTGAGAATGGACGTGGAGGAGGCAATTTGCTTGTGGGTTTTATACCGCAAACTGCGACGTCGCCGTCGAAAGCAAAGACGATACTGGGTGCACACTATTTTAAATCAAAGACTTTCTTTAAGCCTGTTTGTGACTTGACTTTATATCCCACACTAAGACTACACGAAGATCGATTTGTCAACTATTTTAGGATGTTGATTGCATCCTTTGACTTTTTGTATGATTGCGTTGAAAAGGATTTGCAACCTACAGATGGTGCTGTAAGATATTGCATATCACCAAAAGTCTTTTTTTCTTCTGAGTCACCATGGTCACAGAAAATTAACACTAATTCTTCCCAAGACCTTCTTTTTATTATTCTATTTGAATAGTCCTTCGAGTTAAGATTCCAAATCGCATCTCTTTTTTCAATTTCGTCTATTAGTATATGATATGTCGTCCATTGATATGTCGTCCTCCATTTTTTTCGTCGCTCCTTGCGTCCGTCCACCTCAAACCGCGCGGGTCAACTGAACAGGTCGATACAGGAGTGTAGATCTTAAACCGCTCGTCACCGCGCGGTGGCGCGCGGGTCATGTCTTGCGCGCGGTGCATGGCGGTGCGCGCGGGCACGCGCGGTCATGTACACAACAACATAGATTTGTTACAAGCTTAAACCGCGCGCCGAGACAACCGCGCGTCGTCGCGCGTTCATCTGAACTTAGCCTAAAATCCTTCTCGGCCGAGAAAGTGATGCAACCGAGTAGCTGTTCACACGTATTTTTGAAATTGTGGCGAGACAGTCAGTCAGTTCAGTTTACCGGAGAGTACAGACGCGATGTAAATTAATTAATCTAAATTAAATCAATCAATCAATCAAGTTCCCTTTACCTTTACTGGCAGAAAATCTGACAGAATTGTTGGCACAAGAGATACGATCAGGTGAATTGCGGTCAAACGCAAGCCTATTTAATAGTAAAAAAAAAAAAACTCGCATTTAGACGAGGCCATGGATTTTAGAAAGACCCAAGTTAGGTGCTTCAAATACAATTTTTAGTGAAATAGAGTTGAAAGACCCCGATGAGTTTAGAGCTCTTCTGAGAATGACTGTAGAACATTTTCATATTTTATTAGAAAACATTACACCAATGATTAATGATACATAGAAAGGATACTGCCTTAAGCGAAGCTATACCTGCAAGGACTAAATTGCAAGTAGCATTATGCTACATAGCAACAGGAATAAGCTACCGTTATTTACAAGCATTTTTTCGAATATCTCGGGCTGCAATATCATTATTTATCCCAGAAGTAATGGAAGCAATATACACATACTTGGAGAATTACTTAAAGGTTAGTAATTTTGTCTTTGTATTACTTATAAATAAAAAACAAATAAAAATTAGTTTATTTAATTAAGAAGGGACTTACATAAAGATTAAAAAAAGAAATTAACTTTTCTAATAATTAGACTCAAAAGCAGAAGCCACATTCATTGCAGCAGTTATTATGTCATTACCATAATTAGAGTATTGTGGTTCTATTGCAGATTGTGATTGTGTAACTGGTTCTATTGCAGGTTGTGTTACTTGTGCTGTTGTTGTGTTGTTGTTTATTGTAGGTGGTGTGACAAAGACGATTGTTTCTTGTGGTGGAAATGAAACGGATTCGCTAAAACAAATGTTGGGTGAATCAACATAGCTAATATCAGTATAATCTGAAAGTATTGAAGACGGGCTATAGTTGCTATAACAGGACATAGCAGAACGAGATGTAGTCTTTTCTCTATAGTTTTTTAACCCGAATTCCATCAGAATACTTTGGATTCGACATTGGGCTAACAATGCATTCTCGTCCGAAAAGGTTTTGAGGTGCTGTGCAACACTGTTTCCAAAAGCGTCCCATACGGTCTCCTCAGAATTAATGTCGTCATAAATTTGTTTTAGATCAGAAACAGCTTTCGTTATATCTCTCGTCCTCTTCTTTGGTCACGGCGTCTTTCCAATGGTGCTAGTAGTAGCTGTGGAAGGTGATTCTTTATTGATAAGAGACGGATTCTTGGGACAATGCTGCCACATAAATGGTATTACTAATGGGTACCGCAACACTTGAGAATCTGTGCCTTCATTGTCCTTCATCGTTTGATTGATCTAAAAAACATAAAAAGGAGTATGTTTATTTTATACTTAAATTATTACATAATATTTTTATTTATGCACTAAATTATTACATAAAATATTTATTTTCATGTTTTAATATTAAATTGTTTGTCAATTTATGTTTCAGGTACCAAATAACAATGAACAATGGAAAGAATTAGAATCAGGTTTCAGAACTAGGTGGAATTTTCCTGGATGTCATGGAGCTATAGACGGCAAGCATGTGACAATTGAAGCACCTCCTAATTGTGGGAGTGAATAGTACAATTATAAGGGTTCTAATAGTGTTGTTCTGAGGGCTGTTGTTGACCATGACTAGTGTTTTTGTTATGTGAATATTGGCGCAAATGGAAGAAGTTCAGATGCAGGGATTTTTAAAAATAGTAGAATACGTTATGACCTTTAGAAAAATTTATTACCAAAAGGTGGTTTTATTGTTGGAGAAGATGCCTTCCCATTAAAAACATATTTGTTGAAACCTTACAGTGGCACAAATCTTAGAGAAAAACAAAAAAAAAATAATTACAGATTATCCAGAGCACGTAGAATTGTTGAGAATGCTTTTGGTATTCTGGCTAGTAGGTTCAGAATTTTTCATAAGCCCATTCCAACTGATGTCTCAACAACTGAAAAAATGATTCGAGCCTCTTGTGCCATGCATAATTGGTTACGTCTTACAAGGCCCGGTCATTATTTTCCAAGGGACTGCGTTGACGAGGAAGATATTAGTACAGGAACCATTACTGAGGGTAATTGGAGAAGAGAACTCATAGTTGGATTACCATCTATCGCTGACCATAACAGCAACTATGCGTCAAGAACAGCAAGACAGTTGCGTGATAGCTATGCAGATTTTTTTAATGAAGCAGGAGCTGTTTCTTGGCAAAACAGAATGATATCATAATTTATTTACTTTTAAAATGATTGTAATATGTGTTAAATAAATAGATAAATAATAAATATTGATGGACTTGTTTTACACAGCGCCATCTAGTCCCAAACTAAGCCAAAGCTACGTAGGTACCAGACCAGATAATTATGTAATTAATAGAATACTTTATACTTTTTTTTTTGTAAATACAGACATGCAATTAATAGAAATCAACGAAATTGTAAGTACCATATTTTGGTTAGGTACTAATTATTTGACATTGAAATACAATTTAGAAAGAAAAAGCGACAAGGATATCCATCAAGTGCCACTTTTTCTCTTAATCAATGTTTTAATTCATATTAGGTAAGGACCAAAAAATCTAGTCATAGGGAGTTCTCCCTCCAGGTGTACTTACTAACCCTATGATAGAATAACCCAGGCACAAAACAAATACCGATATTTAATCATATAAATATTCGTTATATGTGGAAATCGAACCCAAACCCCCCGCACCCCCTCAACGCAGCAGGCTGGGTCACTACCAATTGCGCCAATCAGGTAGGTAGTAAATATTTGAACAAAAATAAAGTAGGTAGGTACTCACATTTTCATACACTTGTTTCTTTAAATCTTTTGCTAATACCTCCTCCATCTCATGTAACCACTTAATATTTGAAATATATACTTTGTTGAGCCCCGCTCCAGACTTTTTGGAATCTTGTACTTTTTTAATTTCTTGAGAATAAATGGACCTTAGGTTTTTAATTTTATTTTTTGCGTCTTGAACACCAAAACCAGAAATATTCATTTCTTCGATAATCGATATATAAGCTGCATCACGGTTTTGCTTGTTTTTATAATCCCTCGACGAGAGATCCCATAAACAGGGATGCAGTTTATACAGTTATATAAATTTTATTGTGGTCTCAAAATCCTATTTCACAGACATTTCTTACGTTTTTGAATTCCAACCAAAATACATGAGAGCAAAATTTGCGGGAAAAATGACGTGTACTGACCAAGTGGCGAGTAGTTAACGAGTGACCGAAATGCAGGTGTTCACATTCTCGGAGTGAGCGAGCGAGACAGTGCGGAGAAGCGGGAGGGTGGGTACTCGGCCTAGTAATAGAATGGGGTCCGAGTGGCTGTCTCGGCCTGTCGCTAGGCCGAGCGCTCGGCCGAGCATTCGGCTATGTGTGTACAAATACCAAGCGCTCGGCCGAGGGCACTGTCTCGCCACTCTACTCGGTAGGTGTAATCAGGCTAACGCTTTTTCGTGACAGAAAAATCCTAATACGAGGGGTATTAGGATTTTTCTATAGAAGTTTCACTTCAATAAAAACTTTATAAGTAGTATCAGAGTTTCTCATCTGTCCTATCGCAACGGATCATTCTGTATATCAGCACAATCGTGTTCCCCGATGGGATAACATGTTTACAATTAATTACTTACAAGATAACTGGCTTTTTGATCCGCAACGTTATAGTCCTTATTAAAATGTTTAAAAACAACATTATTATTGTCACCAGTACATCTGTAAAAGGTTTAATACTATTAATAAATTTTACAGACTTAATTCAAATTCAAATTTCAAATTCAAAATCATTTATTTCAACCAGTTCCAGGTCATAAAATACAATTTCATTACAATAAAAATAATAAATAAAATAACATAAATAAAATTTGAAATTATTATCATCATTAAAATTAAACCATTAAAATCAAATTCAAATCATAAATATTAAATTAAAATCATAAAATTAAAATAATAATTATAAAATTAAATTGAATTAACCCGACTAAAAATACGCCTGCCTCTGAGTCATTTATAATAATATTTTTTTAATAACTAGTTAAAAAAATTAAAAAAATAAACAATAATCTTATGCTCGGTGACTCTGTATTTCGGCTCGCTACATGCCTACGTCTGGGCGCTCCTTGCGGGGCCCCGCATCACTGTCAATGTGGTGAAGTTGTCGACTGCCTCGGTCACCATGACCTTTCCTGCTGTAAAAGCGCAGGCCGGATAGCACGCCACGCCAGCATTAATGACCTCATCCGTCGTGCTCTTGCCTCCGCCGAGCGTGCCAGCTGTGTTAGAACGTAATGGCTTGGCACGTGACGATCGTAAGAGACCAGGGGGCCAAGTCTACTATTTTTATAATTTCGTCATTCCTACACGATCCCATAGTCATTTTGCTAAATGTTCGTAATCTGCTAAATTCATTATGGTCGAGTTTTGTACGAGATTACCATTCTATGTCATTTCTTTCAATGGCGTGCCAGTGGTTGACCATTGGAAACTCATAATGACGCCATTATACTAGTAGATTACCAAACTTGTCAAAATCAACAATTATGAAATCAATGATAGACCATTCTGACACTATTGTAATAGCAGACTTGAGGCCTTGATGGAATGACCATAATGCCGTGGAAATTGGGTAGACCTTTGGTGTGGGATGCAACTTGTGTCGACACCCTTGCGCCATCCCATCTTCCTAGCACGTCGTATTGTGCTGGGGCGGCTGCTGCAGGTGCCAGAAACCTCAAACGGCGTAAATATAACAACCTTTTTGGAAGTTATATCTTTGAGCCGTTTGGGGTTGAAACACTAGGGCCATGGGGTCCGAGTGCTCACCTTGTTTTTAGAGACATTTCTAAGCGGCTGGTCGACTCTTCACGTGACCAGAGGGCTGGCCTTTTCTTGGGCCAAGGAATTAACATTGCCATTCAACGTGGTAATGCTGCTAGCCTTTTGGGCACTTGTCCCATTGTGAGCGATGCGGATAAGTTTTTTGATGCCCTGTGAGCCCTGCATCGTACATAATATACACCTATATATTTTTTAATTAATTTTTAAGCTTTGTACATATTTAATTTTCCATACCAAATGTAAATAAACTGACAATAAATAATAAATTTTATAATTATTATTTAGGTAAGTATATTGTTTTCTATCCGCTATTTAGATAAATAATAAAATTCTAGAACTTTTTTTATTGCAGTATAATAGTGGTGAGAGCATGCTAAGAGGTATAGGTACCTAATAATATTATGATTACTACGGTCAGAAGAAACACAGCACCTACGAGTATGACCGAGAATTGCTGTTCATTACTTTCGCCGAATCGTTGAAGGCCGTAACGCCGCTGTCTTCACAGACCACAAACCACTCATCAATGTGCTGAACGCAAACAGCAAGAGAGAAATCCTGCGGTGCACGAGTTATTTGAAACATACCAGTCAACCCATTACCGGTATTCAGCATATATCCGGCAAGTATAACATATTTGCCCACGCGTTATGCAGAGTGGACACAGTAACTTGCCTGTCACCGATCGATTACTAAGGGTTAATGGCAAAATGGTAACTTTATTTTTCATAAAAACGTCATAGAAACTAAATGAGATAAATAGCTTAGATTATTGATAGGTCTCCGCGCGCTACGACTAGATATAGTTACCGGCACGGATCTTGAGCGCTCGGCGGTAGTGGGGATCGCTTTGCGCATCGCATCGCGCGACGAGCTCTCACTACCGCCGCTCACTTCATACCACCAAAGGGACCCAAAACTCACTTTTGCGCAGGTGAAGGTCAGCGCTCAAGATCCATGCTGATAATTTGTACCACCGACGTACTTGTCAAATGAGGCAACCAATACGTCAAATAATTACCTAGCGAAAATCCGCTAGGTATTCGAGCCTGTCTCCTAACGAAAAATAAATAAATAAATAAATAAATATTGAGTTGCCTCATTCACGGAGTATTGTTTTTAGGTAGTGCTGTATCTAGTCGGAGCGACCTATCAATAATCTAAGATAAATAGTTTCTTTTGTATCTACAAAGCATTATTTGTATCAATAAATACTAAAATGTTACAATACTACAGTGTAATACTAAAGTGTTACAGGTTACAGTTCATACAATTAACTACTTACAATAAACGATCCAAGTTAGTACTTCCACTTATTATTATTTTGATAACTCCTTCTTCGAAAACTGTGTATTTTTTTAGTGTTTTATCATTTTTGTGAGAACATACCATTTCTAATGTAGGCATGGCTACATAGGTGACAAACTTATTTAAAAAATTTACTTCCGTTACACCTGTAAAAAAATTAAAACTATCATGGAATATTAAGTTATCCTTCACACGTTCGTTCCTGCTGGAACAACGTTACTCCAGCAGGAATCGCTTTTTCCGTTTTTTTTTAGAACGACAAAGCGCACAATTTTCTATTTGGCGCATATTTACGCACTAGTTATTATGTTCCACTAATATCACTCTAGGAGCCAAATTCCTGCTGGAGTAACATACACCACTACTAAGCTCCGTTTAATAAACTGCGTGGCTGCGTGGTTCTCCACGTATTGATATATATGATACTAGCGACCCGACCCGCTTCGCATTCCTCGATAAATGTACTATCCAACACAAAAATAATTTTTCAATTCGAACCAGTAGATCCTGAGATTAACGCGTTCAAGCAAACAAACATACAAACAAACAAACAAACAAACTCTTCAGCTTTATAATATTATAAGTATAGATATAGATACGTCTGAATATTTGATCTACGAATTTGCGACTGTCATTGTTAGTGTTTTTTTTTTTTTTTTTTATATTGTTATAGGCTTGCGTTTGACCGCAACTCACCTGATCTTAAGTGATGATGCGGCCTAAGGTGGAGCACGCTTGCCTAGAATAAACCGGTTCACTCGTGCCTTGAAGATACCCAGATTATATGTATCGGGGAATAGAGAGGCGGGCAGTGAATTCCACAGTCTGGCAGTTCGCACAATAAATGTGGAGTCAAAGCGCTTGGTTCGAGACCGCGGAACTTCAACCGTATAGCGGTGACGCTTCGCCGTATCCCTGCTCGCCCGGTGATGGAATGGGGATGGGGGAATTAAGTTGTGCAATTCCAAAGCACACTCTCCGAAATGTACCCGATAAAAGACCGATAGGCTGGCAACGGCGCGGCGGTGTTCAAGGCTTAGCCTTGGATAGGCAGGAGCTTAGCCTTAACCAGGAAGTCGTTGTCTATGAGCCTCTTGGCACGTCTTTCAATAACTTCCAACGCCTCCAGCTGGTACTTGGCAGATCCATCCCAGAGGTGCGAACAGTACTCCATGCACGATCGAACTTGTGCTTGGTATAGGTTCAGCATCTGTTCCGACGTGAAGTACTTTCGCACCTTTGCGAGGACTCCTAGCTTTTTGGCAGCTAGTTGGGCCTTTGACTCGATGTATGACCCAAAATTGAGACTCCTGCATCAAGATGCGAAGATTCTGCAAAAAGAGAGGCAAATAGGTTTGCTTTCTCTTCTGCAGTGTGAGCCAGAGTACCATCAGGCTTCAGCAATGGAGGAAGTGAGGGGCGATAGAAGTTCGACTCGACCGATTTAGCTAGGGACCAAAACGCTTTGCAACCCGCAGGGTACGAGGCCAGTTTGTTTCCTATTCGACTAATGTGGTCATGTCGAGCCTTCTGTAAAACCTTCTTGCAAGACTTGGCAGCTCTATTAAAGGCTGTCTTCTTCTGGCGTAAGTCTCTTGCTTTACGGTGACGAGCATCAACCCAGGCGTCTGCATTGGGAACTAAACCATGGGCGAGCTTTGCCAGACAGAGATACGTCGGAATAAGGTATAAAAAACTCCATACCTTGACGCAACACTTCCGTCACGGCATCCGCGCAGGTAGAGGGGTCATCAGAAGAAAAACAGACAGGCTGCCAAGGGTAAGACGCGAAAAAACAGCGCATCTCATCCCAGTCTGCTGACTTGTACCGCCACATCCGCCGGTAGCCACTTGGGCTAGGAATGGATGGAGAGTAGACGGATACAGATTTCACCAGACAGTGGTTGGAGCTACCCAGAGGTGAAGAAACCGACACAGAGTAGTGGTCTGGATCAGTAGTGAGCAGAAGGTCCAAGCAATAGGCTGTGTGCGTCTCAACATCAGGAACCCTAGTAGCCCCTTGGACCAGTTGGGTGAGATTTAACGCTAAGGCAAGCTTTTGCATCTCTCTCCCAGCATGGTCAGTGTCCCGGTTTGGGAACAACCACTCCTTGTGGTGGGCATTGAAATCCCCCAGTAACACTAATTGGGCAGTAGGGTACTTTTGTTGAGCCGCATCGGCCGCCTCACTGAGATAATCTGTGTGTCTGGTCGTCTCCTGGTCTCCGCTGTGCGAACGGTAGACACAGGCATAGAGAATTTTCTCCATACCAGTATCCACCAGAACCCAAAGTACAGAAAACCTTCGGTCTTCAAGGTTACGGAGACGGCGAAACAAGATGTCGTCCCGGGCGTACAAGCACACTCCGGCCCGAGCCTTAAAATTGTGTTCCAGGGAGTACCCTGGGTACGATAGGTACGCCGTGTCAGTCGGACATCTGATTTGCGTCTCCGTTAGAAACAAGAGAGCTGGCTTTTCGGTCTCAAGATGGAAGTGGACCGGCACGATATTTGAGTGCAACCCTCTAATATTGGTGAGGTGCACTTTCAGTGACAGGGAGTGCAACCGCTGTACTACCTTATGTCTCTTGCTTCTTTTGGGCATTATGGAATGAATTACGGTGAGTAGGGTGGAAGTAGAATGAGGCTTCACGCTGCTGACCAGCAGACACATACAACGCAACGACATTAGTGGGTAACTAATCTGGAGACTGCGGGGACGCCCGAGCCCCCCCCCGGGGATGTCCATCGGGCCCTATCGTCCGGTCGCCAACCGGCACGATGGCGCATCCCGGGATTTTTCACGAGTTGGCGGGGCAGCCTCCCGAGAGTGGCTAGCTCCGATCGGGCCCCCTACTAACTGCGGTCGGCCAGCGGTACACCGTGCCTCGGATCCCGCTACCCTCCAGGACTAGGAACCCGATGCAGCTACAGTTATGCGTGTCAAATACGGTCTAACAGCTAGTGAAGCAGCTATTGCGACCCACCCTACTCAGACGGCGTCACTGGACATCGCACCGAAACACGGCAAGGCCGTTTGGCGGGGCGGCTTTATCCAGTGGGTGGTCACTAGCCACGGCCGAAGCCTACCACCAGTATGTTGTCGCCTGGTTTGCACCACCCAGGGACCACGTGTGGGGATTCGGGATGAGGGTGTACTCCCACGGACGAGGGCGACTCAGTCCCCAGAAATATGTGTTTTAATAAATTGTTCGTTATGTTGACGTAGTCGTTTTTAAGGTTCCGAAGTCAACAAGGAACCTTTATAGTTTCGCTATGTCCGTCCGTCCGTACGCAGTGTAGCTCAAAGACTATTAGAAATAGGAAGCCGTAAATTGGCATGTTTCTACACATTAGTTACGCCGACAAAATGCTGGAATAAAATATTTAAAAATATTTTTTTTTAGTGTGCCTCCTCTACACGTCAAGTGGGGAAGGTATTTTTTTCTATCCTACCCCATAGTGTGGGACGCCATTAGATAGGTCTTTCAAAAATATTACGGGTTTGGAAACACAATTTTTCGAAAAATTTAATATCTAATCTATACATATATGTTGACGACACGGTTGGCGCAGTGGCTGAGCGATCGACTGCTGCGCAGCGTGTTGCGGGTTCGATTCCCGCCCAGGGTAAACATTTGTGTGATGAGCACTTGTGTTTGCCTTGTGTCTGGGTGTTGTTTATCTATATATGTATGTATTTACAAAAAAAAATGTATTTGTGTATGTATATCAGCTGTCTGACACCCATAGTACAGGGTCTCCCTAGTTTGGGGTCAGATGGCCGTGTGTGAAAATGTCCCCAAATATTATTATTATTATTATATTATTATTATTATATAATAAAACAGTAACAAAACTGTGTCTGTACATTGAATATATTAAAAAAAAATATCTATGTACATATAATAAAACATTAACAAAACTTTGTCTGTACATTGAATATATTAAAAAAAACATAATTGAGGGGGGTTTAGGAACAGTAATAGAGCACGAATCCCAAAAAAAAATCTGTCTGTTTGTCTGTTTGTTTGTACACGCTAATCTTCGGAACTGCTAGGCGGATTTGAATGATTTTTCTTTTGTTGTATAGGTATTAAGTCTGGGCAACATATAGGCTATAATTTATCTTGGAAACTTAAACACCTGATGCAGAACCGCAACAGACCAGCTAAACTATAAGAGATACAAAAATGGTACCATAGCAAAAATTGTCCCACGTGATGAGCATTTTCTGCTGATAGAATAAATTTGAAGATCTGGAACACCTGATGTGGAACTCCAAGAGCCCAGCTACACCATGACACATATAGAAATGACGTCTTAGCAAAAGTTGTTCGGTCTGATGGGCATTTCCTGTTGACTTATAAAAATCGAAGATCAGAAACATCTGATGTAAAAATCAAAGCTATCACTAATTTCACTGTATCTTATAATATAACATAAGCTGGGAGTACCTCCACGCGGTGAAGGCGGTAACAGTTTAGGACTGATTTTTGATGACGATGGTATATCATTGAAAATTTGACTCTACTGGCCAAAATTCCCATTTATTTTTTTATTTTATCGGTTTTTGGGGGAGGCCTATGTCCAGCAGTGGACGTGTTTCGGCTGAAATGATGATGATGATGATGAATAAATATGCCTTCGGGCTTATGTTATTTGGGTGTTTAATTTCCTTTTCCATTTATCTTCGTGACACGGTAGCCTACCCGGTAACGCAGGGGAGCAGTCACTTAGATTTTAATTGATCAGGTATCTTTACAATAAAACTATAACCATGCTTAGAAAGAGGTCAAATCTTTCCCAATGTTCCAAAGGAGCTAAAAGATTGAGGATCATAAGATCCCAAGAATCTACCGAAGAGCGTCAGGAGAGACTTGATGCTGTTCGAGAACATCAGGCTGCAACTCGCTCCGTGGAAACTTCTTCAGATCGCGAAGCACGCCTGCGTTCTCAGCGTATTTACGCATCTACATCTAGGTCTCTAGAGACCAGTGAAGAATATGATGCGCGACTGACCGCTGATCGTGAACGTCATACATTGTCTCGCGAGTCGGAGACGTTCACGGATAGAGAATTGCGCTTGAGTTCTCAGCGTATCTACGCATCTGCTTCTAGGTCTCTAGAGACAAGTGCGGAACGTGATGCACGACTATCCGCTGATCGTGAGCGACATGCATTGTCTCGCGAATCGGAACCAATACAGAATCACGCTTAAATTCTCACCGTATTCGCACATCTACTAACAAGTCTTTTGAACCGAATGATGAACGTGATGCACGACTAACTGCTGATCGAGATTATCACACACTAGCGACCCGACCCAGCTTCGCATGGGCCTATAGTCTTCCTCGGTAAATGGACTATCCAACACAAAAAGATTTTTTTAATTCCAACCAGCAGATCCTGAGATTAGCGCGTTCAATCAAACAAACAAACAAACTCTTCAGCTTTATAACATTAAGTATAGATTGTCCCGAACACGCACACAACAAAACATTCATAATCAGTTAGAAAGTGAGAGAAAAAGAATTGCTGGAGTACGGCATGAAGAGACAGAAGAAGAGCGCAACGAACGTTTGAATTCTGATCGACTTCGACATTCTCTGAACAGAATGTCGATATCATCTGAAGAATCGGATGTGTCTCAAGATATAGCCGTAGGTCATGGCGACCTTCCTTGGGTTGATAAGGAACGGAGTTCATTTACGTATACTCCTATGATTGACTACGCCACATATTCCGCCATCGGAGGTATGATTCAAAATTGTACTTTTTGAACGTCTCGAATCATCTCGCGAATCCCGTTGTTTTCCCGTCCCCGGCCTCTTAGAATTCGACATCAGACGTCTCAGATCTTCGATTTTGCCGACCCCGTTGTCGCTGGCATAAGCAACAGGATCCGCGTACGAAGTCGCTGGCAGAAGCTAGTGTAAAATAAATTTCGATAACGTTCATAAAATATGAAGCTTTAAAGTCGTATATTTTGTTGGAGTCATGTTCCCCCCTAACTGCCAGGCTATATGGTTGTTTTTGGATATGAGAAAAAAATCAAGGTAATAGTATATAATATGTTTGTATAACGAAATTTGATGGAAAACTATCACAGCTAAGTAGGCTTTACAAGTTTACGAGTAATATAGTCGATCAACATAAAATAAATAAAAGAAACCGAGCGGTAGCCGCGCTCATAAGCGCGAGTAGTTCGTTAATTCTTGCTACTCCTAAAAGCATTTATGGTAATCAAAATATATTGTAGATAGCTACAGATTTATAACTATTATCATCACGCTATGCCTTCAAGGAGCTAAGCAGTGGATCATGCCAAACTAGAACAGCTATTTTAAACCTACAGTTATCGATGAACATTGCGTAACAGTGCGGCAGCTGCCGAATTCAATCCCAGCGACAAACAATTTTTTTGTATTTTTTTCTAGAATATTTCCAAATGGTAGTAAAATAAAATTTTGCATATTATTAGCTTGATGTTGATTTGCTTATTTATTTTTTCAATATTTCTGCAGGAAATAATGATCTATCCCGATTTACCTATATGTATAATTATATACTCGTAAGTACAGTTTTGTTTATTTTGAAATAATTTTTCAATGAACTGAAAAGTGTAACGAGTTCTTTGATCCTTAAACTATCGAGTGTTGAACCTATCGATTTAGATGATAGATAATTATGTAGCTACAAAACCAAACTGTATCCCCTTATTTTGTTATCATCAGTTTTCGAAATTGCTTCCCACACTGGAAGCTTCTATAGATTTGGGCTGTTATACAAACGTCATTAATAATTTTTCACTTCTCTTGCTCAAAAAGGCCGTCATTGTAGCATACCAGAGTGGGGATAAAATAGCATTTCATCACAGTAGAGATATCTAATTTCATCCTCTAGGGGAAAAAGTTTTTTTTTTAATTTTTGTGTGTCAAATATGACAATGAGCCTACAAAAACGAAAAAGTCTGTAGTCATATTAAGTAGAATAATCATGAATAAAGACTCGACTTATTACTGTTTCATAAAAAAATAACCTCATTTTAATTTTGAAAATGGAACTAAAATCGGCGGTCTCTGGTAGAATGCATGCATGTGTTGCGGCTACAGAAGAAACAAAAAAAAAACATTGGCGCGAAATCTTTATAATTTTTCTCTAATTGCAAATTGAATTGGTAGTGACCGTAATTAATTTTACAATAGTGAAAATGTCATCATCTAGTGAGAATGGAGACCCTAATTTACAAATACACTTCTGGACACATCTATTGGCCCACCTTGTATTTTCAGTTTCGTTGGGTCCTAGCTAAAATTTTATATTAGGTCGAGCAAAAAGTTTTTATGCAGTTTTGAACCTGGCACATTCACAATTTCATTCAATAGTCTTTTTTTGAATTTCGAACACAGAATTTAAAGAAACAAAAGACAATTTGGACTTTTGGAGCCTGTTTGTTGATATCAAACAATCGAATACTAAGAAAACTTGGTTTTATTGGTTTACTTGGATTTAACTCTTGAAAAAGTGATTGATATCTTTGGTTTTGCAACAAACATTACTTATTCTTAACATTAAGGTGAGGTTCTATCAATAATCTATGGATACTTCACCTGAAGTCGCCGCCCAAGCTGTGGCACTTATTCAGGCCGGACACAGCCAAAGAAACGTGAGTGCTCAACTTAATTTAAGTCGATCTGCGGTCCGAAATGTTTATCGGAGGTACCTAGAGACTGTTCGTCGCCAAGGAAGGCCACGATCTCGGGTCACAACTGAAAGGCAGGATCGATTCATCGTGACGACCAGCTTGAGAAATCGTCACCTTACCTCCATTGAGATACAAAACCAACTTCGCGACTTCCACGGAGTATCTGTGAGCGCTCGAACTGTTCGGAGAAGGTTAAGAGAACGCGATATGGTACCACACAAGCCAGCTAATGGGCCCAAACTAACGTGAGCCCACCGAACAGCGCGCCTTCATTTCGCACGCAGTCATTTAAATTGGACACAGCAAGATTGGAGCCGTGTACTCTTTTCTGATGAGTCTAAAATTGTGTTACATGGCAATGATGGAAGGAAGAAGGTCTACCGACGTAAGGGAGAGCGTTTCGCACAATGCTGCTTTGAAGAAAGGGTTGCTTATGGCGGTGGCTCATGGACTGTCTGGGGCGGTATATCCGCGAGCGGCAAAACTCAACTTGAGGTTGTTACAGGACCACGGCTGCCAACATTAAATGCTGAACGGTACATTCGTGAGTGCTTAGAACCTCACGTGATACCATACGCGGACTATGTGGGCCCAAATTTCCTTTTTATGCATGATAATGCAAGAGCCCATGCGGCCGGCATCGTCAGGGAATATCTTCGGGATGTGAACATCACAGTTATGGACTGGCCAGCCAGAAGCCCAGACATGAACCCCATTGAGCACATGTGGGACGAGCTAAAAAGACGTGTTAATCATAAAATCATATTTCGGTAGGGGCCATCGAAACCTAAACTCTAAGGTGGGCCAATAGATGTGTCCAGAAGTGTAGAAGAGAAAGGAAAAGAAATAATTTTCAATCTGTTGCCGTCAAGGTCACAAAGCATTTATTTATTCAAATCTTAAAAATATTTATAGTATCAATTAACAAGTTTTGATAGTAATGTAGTGAAAGTGGACTATAATTAATAAGTGGCATTGTTATCTAGTGACTACATACATGGTTTATTAAGTTAAATACTGTAAAAATCAAGTATTCTGTGCCGACCAAATAGGACGAAAATTGTGTTGTTCTGGTGAATTACTGACAAATATTAACATTCAGTGATAACTTAAACTATTTTAACAATAATTAAATACCAATATAGTGTTTAATTCTTTATAAAAAACGAAAGCAACATTTTCAAGTTACCGTCAATGTAAAATTATAAATATTCTTATAACGGAAGGAGTTGCTACTGTGCGCCTATAGAACCGTAATTTGGTATTAAAATATACTGAGCGGTTGGTCAAGCGGTTTCCGAGTGGGAATAGCTCTTTGTAAACGTGTTGTGGCGAGTTCGAGACCAGCTGAGGATTAGTTGCTCTTTTTCCATTTTTTGTATTATATCTGATATTGATATCTATCACATAGAATGAATTTCTTTGAGAACATAACGTTTAGAAAAAAACAAAGACATTCCATGACAGAAATATCGTTTGATGGAACGAATGCAAATAGCACAATAATAGATGGCAGCACCAGTAGCTTACCGAATATATCAGCTGACGATAATACTTTGCTACAACAACTTAAATTACAAATAGAAGATCTTACCTTAAAACTAAACTCTGCGAACGAAGAGATTAATATTTTATCGTTAGAAAACTGTGAACTGAAAAAAAGCTTGAGTGAATTGACATCCAAAAACGATGTCCTTAAAAAAGCAACATTTAAAATCGCAAATGAGATCACTCCCAGAAAGAATTCGAGATCGTCAACTCCACGTAGCCGCTCTCATAACACCAAGTCTCAGAAGCAACGAAGTGAACAAACTCAGTCTATAACTACACCTTCGAAACTAAAAACAACTTTATTCTGTGAGAGTACTATTACATCTCAAATTACACCTGCCGAAAAAGAAAAATCCGAAATCCGAAACACGAAAACCCGAAACACGAAAACCCAAAAAAATAAAGTTTGTATCATTAGCTCTAATAAAACAAATAACATTTTATCAATTGCAGAAGAAACATTTCTATATGCACAAATATGTCATTATGTCACACCAAATTGTGGAACCATACAGCTTGTTAATAATTTGTCTCAAAAGGTTAAAGATTTTTCAATGGACGACTATTGTGTAATCTTAATGGGAGAAGAAGATTTCAAAAGAACAGAAAATTATGTTGAGATTGTAGTAAAACTTAGAAATGAATTGCAAAAAATACAACATACAAACATAATATTGTGCGTACCGACTTTTAAATTGAGCAATTATTCGACAATGTTTAACTGGCGTATTGAAACTTTTAACAGCTTACTTTACCTGGATCTTAAGTCTCACAATTACGCCACGGTGCTGGACTCTAATTTCGATTTATTATACGACTATACTATGTTTTCTAAGCATAATAGAAAATTGAATAACCTAGGAATGAAAAACATTTTTAATAACTTATTGCTACTTGTTAATAACAACAAATCTGTTCTACCGCAAGACAATGTAATTGATCTTGATTCTGCCCAGTTTTTTCTCCAATAATTTGTGTATTTTGCATCAAAATATTGCCGGACTTTTGAACAAGTCGGATCTTTTAACTATGTGCATTCAGGAATTGTCAGGCGAGCAAATATTTGTAGATGTTATATGCTTAACCGAGCACTTCATTATGTCTGGTCAGGAAAATTTACTTTATTTACCCAACTACAAACTTGCAGCAAGCTATGCAAGAAGTAATATAAAACGTGGTGGTTCCTGTATCTTAGTTAAAAACGGTTACGAATATAAAGAATTGCCGGAGGTCATGAAGTGTTCTATAGCGGGAATAATTGAGTGTTGCGGTATTGAACTAACGCAACAAAAGTTGATTATTATATGTGTGTACAGACCTAAGTTTACAGACTTAAATACATTTTATGAAATATTAGATGTCATTTTGAAAAAAATATGTAATAAAAAAAAAGTAATTGTTTGCGGGGATTTCAATATAGATATTTTAAAAAATAATAGACATGCTTTGGAATTTAAATACTTTCTCTTAAGCTACAATCTCAAATTACAAATTTATGAAGCAACTCGACTTGCTAGTAATACTTGTCTTGATAATTTTGCTCACAACTTTAAACAGAGTTGTCAATACACAGTAAAGGATTTTGGATTGTCAGATCATACTGCTCAAATTATAAATGTGAAAACAAACAAAACTTGCTTGATAAAATCTTGGCACACTATGCAAAGAGACACTTCCAAAGAAAATCTTGAAACTTTTAGAAATCATCTCAAAAGTCTATCATTTTGTGACGTGTTCAATACAGAAGATCCAGATGAATCGTATAATCATTTTAAGGATATTATTCAATTATTACACAATTCATGTTTTCCTTTGAAAAAAGTCACAATAAAATCTGAAAAAAAGATTACTTGGATATCTAAAGGCATACGTATTTGTAGCAGAAAACAACGACATTTACTTTGGCAACAGAGGTTAAAACCCTCAAAAGAAAATAAGACGTTATATATTAATTACTCGCGTAAGTTTAAGAAAATTATTAAATTGACTCAGAAATCGCAAAATAATTACTAATTAATCAATCTAAAAATAAATCTAAAACCGTCTGGCAAATAATAAATAACAATAAAAGTATAAGTGAACCTATATCTCAAATTAAATACAATAATTCAGTATTAACTGATCCTCATGACTTAGCAGAATCTTTTAATAATTTTTTCGTAGACCAAGTCGCTGCAGTAACGCAACTTGAGTATAATAATGTTATAAAGGAAAATCCACACTCCATTTTTTTGCCCCCTGTAATTCCTCAAGATATCATACGCATAATTAAATCTTTGAAAGACAAAAAAAGTTTTGGTTTTGATGGTATTTCTACAAAGGTCATAAAATATGTCGATAGTTATATAGCTGCCCCTCTAGCGCACGTAATTAACGCATGTATATCAGCCGGAAAATTTCCAGAAAATCTTAAAATCGTTAAAGTGAAGCCACTTTATAAAAAAACGCTAAAGATGACATTTCAAACTACAGACCAATTTCTTTAATTTCGATATTTTCCAAAATAATAGAAAAAGTAATTTCGAATACAATATACGCCTTTTTGACAAAATTTAATATTTTATGTAGCGAGCAGAAAGGTTTTAGAAAAAATACTAATATTAATATGGCCATTTTCGACTTTTTGAATAATATTATGCCAAATGTGGACAAAAAAATACCTATATGTGCTTTATTCACTGATTTATCAAAAGCATTTGATTATGTAAATCACGACATACTTTTAAATAAAATTTAAACTTACGGTATACGAGGAAATGTGCTTAATCTTATTAAAACTTACCTAAAAGGACGCAAACAATTTACAGAAATTTCTAGAGTGTGTGTCAAAACAAAAAAAGAAGGAAGGTACGCTTCTTCTAGAAGAAATATTAAATTTGGTGTCCCACAGGGCAGCGTACTCGGCCCCTTATTATTTATACTGTATATAAATGATTTGCCAAGCGAAATGCCAAATCCTATGGTCCTATTTGCTGATGACAGCACTTTGATAATTCAATGTCATAATAAAGATTCTTATGAATCTGATGTCAATAGTACGCTTGAAAAATTTATAAATTGGCTTAATAAAAATAACTTAATCATAAATCTAGAAAAAACAAAAGTAATGCATTTCTATCAAAGAATATTAGACACAAATATGGATATAAATTATAATGGACAAACAATAGAAAAGGTCAATGTTGTAAAATTTCTAGGAATTTCAATTGAGCCAACTGACATGGAAAACTCAAGCAGATGACGTCTGTAAAAAACTAAGTTCAGCTGCTTATGCATTATATAGTCTATCAAAAAAAGTTAACATTCAGACAGTATTGATAGCATACCATAGTCTAGTTGTTTCTGTATTGAGGTTTGGTATAATATTCTGGGGCAACTGTAGCGAGAGAGAAAATATTTTTAAGGCGCAAAAACGCTGTCTTCGATCCATTTTTAATCTTAAAGTGACAGACAGCTGCTTACCTATGTTTAAAAAATATAATCTTTTAACTTTTGCATGCCTATATATATTAGAAATAGCCACTTTTGTTAAAACAAATGATCACTTATTTCCGACTTTGAAAAATACTAGAAGCAGGACAGCAAGCTTAAGAACTCAATACGAAGACAAGTTATGCACTGGTGGATTTAAAACTGCATTATTGAGAAAGAGTGTTATGTGTATGGCTCCTCTTATTTATAATCATGTACCAAAAAATATTAAAGAGCAACCAATAGGAAGATTTAAAAAGTACCTTAAAAAATTGCTAATTCAAAAATGCTACTACTCTGTATTAGATTTTTTAAATGACAAGTCTATTTAGTTTGTAATCTTTAAACATAAATAAAGCATTTAAATAGTTTTTTGTAAATAGAATAATGTAATTGTAGCCTAAGTTTTTAATAAAATTTTGCATGCCTTAAGGCAGAATGTATAAGGACTCAAAATATTGTAACACCTAATTGTAATCACTTACATTCTATGCAAATAAATAAATCTATCTATCTATCTATCTATCTATCTATCTATCTAAATACTTACGAAAAGTTTATGAAGTGGAGGACAGAAACACGAGTGGATTCCCTTACGGAAGGAGTTTTTCTTACATATTTCGATGAACTTTCCAAAACATATCAAAGTTCAACGCTTTGGAGCACATACTCAATGTTACGAACAACCATACAGATAAGACATAATGTAAATGTAAAGAAATATGTAAATTTGACGGCTTTTCTCAAGAAATTATCCACCGGCTACAAGGCCAAGAAATCCAAAGTTTTCACGAGGACAGATATCGAGAATTTCATAAATAAGGCACCAAATGAAAAATACTTAGCAACAAAGGTAGGTTATAGTTGCATTTGTTTTCTATTATTTTCATCAAAATACAGTTCTGACACACTTATTTTTGGTTTACAGGTTGCTTTAATTTTTGGGATAAGCGGTGCCTGCAGAGGGATAGAACTGGCTAACATAACAGTGGAAGATGTCGAAACTGATACCCATCTTCAAGCCATAAATCTGCCCAATACAAAGACAAATAAGGAGAGGAAATTCGTTATAAGTGGAGAATTTCTAATTATTGTCAAAGCCTACCAAGACTTACGGCCAAGTGGAGTGGGCACGCCGAGATTTTTTCTCAACTATCAAAACGGAAAATGCACAAGGCAAGTTATAGGCAAAAATAAATTAAGCAACATGCCAAAAGAGATCGCCACTTATCTAAATTTGCCTAATCCGGAACAGTACACTGGCCACTGTTTCCGAAGAACATCCGCCACTCTCTTGGCGGATTCTGGTGCAAATATAACAACGTTAAAACGACACGGTGGATGGAGATCCGATCAAGTGGCGAAAGGCTATATCGAGAACTCCATTCAAATCAAATTCGATATCACCCAGCGTATCACAGAACGCATCAATATTCTCCCAATTAGCCCACGACCATCGACATCAAGAGATGAGTCAACTGAGCTGATTCTCTATCCAGAACATCCGAACGAGGGACCCTCCAACCTGGAACTACGTGTATCTCCCACGTTTACCCCACAGATAACTCAACATTCCTCTTCACAGAGGACTGAAATTAAGCTACCGGGAAAAAACATCTCGTTAAATATCCAGAACTGTACAAATTGTACATTTAATTCTTAATAAAATAAACTACATATTTCATATTATATTGGATTGTTTTATTTTCTCGCAATTGTAGTGAAAAGTATAGTGTAAAACTACCTCGTATATAATAGGTCATTTTAGCTCCTTGTATAACAAGCTACTATTAAATAGCAGGTCGCGGATGTAATTTTACGTAAAACAAATTGGCATAATTAGAAATTATGGGTATTTGAAGATTTTGATTACAAATGTGGCATCCATTTTAACACGCTTATAATTGGATGTTGATAAGCAATAATGTGTCAACCCACAAAAAGTAACATTTGGATATTTTGATGTATTTATGTATGTATGTATCAAAATATCCAAATGTTACTTTTTGTGGGTTGACACTATTGCTTATCAGCATCCAATTATCTATTAGCTTCGCATGTATCTATCAGAATCTTTGAACTCGGTTTTCATTCCCTTTAAAACGTCGGATTGATTTGAAACTTCGCACACTTATCAAGGGCCGATGACATTGCAATAATATTGCACCATTGACTGATCTGTGATGGAGCCGGGAGTTAGGCACTGGTACTCCATAACGGAACAATATATACATATTCTACTCGTGTTCGGGCTTCTTAGAATTCAAATAAGTAAATCTTGAAATTGCCAATTGAAATACTTGGAAAATATTGAAAAAAATATACATTAGGTACGATTTGGGTTGCAAACCACTGACAGTTGCAAACCAATGTCTAAACAGCATAGAATTCTAACACTTCCGTCACTTTACATATTAGAAATCTCGCTATTTGTAAAAACCAATCCACATTTGTTTCCACTTCTGACTAATAATACAGATAGACCTAGACGTGAGAAGTACAGACTTAGGGTGCAATCACTCCCGCCAAAACAGCATTTTTAAGAAAAAGTGCATAGCTCCATTAATATACTATAAAATTCCCAATTCCCTAAAGGAAATGAATATTCATCATTTCAGCCGAAAAACGTCTACTGCTGGACATAAGCCTCCCCAAGGGGGGGTTTTGCCATAATCGCCACGCTTGGCAGGCGGGTTGGCGATCGCAGTATGGTTGTTACAAAGGCACAGAGAACGCTACTGCCCATTCTCTGGTAAGTCCCTTAGTCGCCTCTTACGACACCCACGGGTAGATATAAAATTCATAAATATTAATTCATTCAAAAAAGAATTAAAAAAATTGCTAATTAGTAAGGGATACTATAATGCTACAGAGTTTTTGAATGATAAATTTTGAATAAGTAATACGATTATGATTTTTATTATGTATGGATTTTTATTTTATTATGATTATGATTTGATTATATTATTTGATTTGATTCGTTTTATTATAATATATAAACGCCGAATATGGCAAAACATGTTGAAACTGCGATATTTGACTCTTTTACATCCATATGTGCATTTCTATATATATATCACACATGATTAAACAACTAAATGAATATTTATCTTTATCTGTACTCAGGAGAAAAATTCAATTTAATATTCAAAATAAAAAAATAAATTTAAAAATAACAAAACTCTCATATGATGAAATTGTTGAGATGAGGAATAAACAGCGACTTTATATGAAAAAATACTAAACTTTACAAACAATTAAAAAGACAGAGGAGCTCGTTTTCAGCAAATGCGCCAATATGGTGCTGAATATCGAGCCTCGCAACTACAAGAAGACAGAATAAATGTGTGTGTGTAGTGTTGTTTAAATTTTTAACATGCTGGCTGGCCTGTAATTGGCGATTGTATAAGTCCGTTACTTCTAAAAATTATACCTAAGATGTAATGTATACAGAAGCTGTTGGCAAACCCTATGTTAAGTACCAACCATCCATGGAATTCGCAAACTATTGGAAATAACTCCGTTCTACATATTACATTGCATCAGCCGGGCAACGACCGTGAAAACGCTGAATCTGCTCGACGTGACGCGCGACGCCGACCGGACGGCGGCATCGAATTCAATAATTTACCTCACTTTTGTTTCCCACATCGAACAATTGTCACCATTTTTATATCGATAATTAATTGTAATAAATCAGTCAATAAATCTGTTCAAATCATTTCGGTTTTTTTTGCAACTTGCCTGCCGCACTGACATAATTGGCGCAGTCGGTAGGATTCTCGAGGATCACAGAGTTTCTACAAGCTCTCCTGGAGGTTATCAAGCCCGTTCGAGAATCCGAATCTACACGTCGTGACCAGCAGCAAGGGTATCCAGACATCGATACAGCAAGAAGGCTGAAATGCAGTTCATGTGAGTACATTAAAATCTTTTTAGTGGATTGCTCACCCTAACCTTTAAGTTTCCCGTACTTATAATTTTTCCAAGATTTTCCATCCAAGAGAATCGCGGAGCGTTAGGCTAGAGGGTAGGCAGAGTAGTAGTAGATTTTGTGCTCAAGATTCAAATAGAGATATCAATCTAAGTGCTAGTGATAGTTTAGATAGATTAGAGTGTAAGATGGCAGACTTAGATAGCATTTTTAAGGCCCTTCGTTTGGTGCCCGAGTTTGACGGTAATGTTAATGTGTTAACCAGGTTCATACAGTTATGTGACCAGTTGGTGGATGAATTTGTTACCAAGCAGAGTCCGCCTAATAGACTTTCAGAGATTGCTCTTATTAACGGTATACTAAATAAAGTAACTGGCCAAGCGGCGCGACTGATCAATTCAAAGGGCATCCCATCAAATTGGTCTGGTATACGCAAATCTCTTGTAAATAACTTCTCAGACCAACGAGATGAGACGGCATTATATAATGACTTAGCCTTATTGTCACAAGGGTCCGACAGCCCTCAGGAGTTTTATGAAAAATGTCAGAACCTGTTCAGCACATTAATGACCTATGTATCTCTACACGAGAATGTGCTAACTACTGTCGAGGCAAAAAGGGACCTCTATAAGAAGTTGACTTTACAGGCATTCGTACGTGATCTCAAGGACCTACTAGGTTCACGGATTAGGTGTATGCGGCCCGAAAGTATCGAAAAAGCATTAGAGTTCGTTCACGAGGAGCAAAACGTAGTATACTTGCAGCAGCGTAGTAACCAAATTTCAGACAAGAAATCGACCCTACAAATCACGCCACCTAAACCCGGACAAAATTTTAACATGCCACAACCTAAACCTTTCGTTTTTAATATGCCCGGACCTTCTAGGGGTCCATATGGTCACCCTATGATGCCACAGGTACCCATGCAATGGCGACCTAATTTCATGAATCAGTATCAAGCTGGTCCATCACGCACACAACAAATGTTCCGCGCCCCTGTTTCTAATTATGATCAGAATAACGCACCTAAATTTGTGCCACGTAATAACGCGCCCGCGCCTCAAAACAATTTTCAACAGCCTAGACCTATGAGTGGTGTCACTCATTTTGTGCCGAGACTTTTACCACCTAGTAGCGCATTTAAGGGACATGACTGGGCTAAGTCTGGTAATCCCCCGGCTAGCAATTATTTCAGGAGTAAAGAAATGAATTTCAATGATTGTTCCAATTATTACGATTACGGAGATTACGTTACCGATTTCTACTCGTATTACGACCCTAACGAATATTATGATGGATATTATTACGCCGGTTACGATCAAACTTGTCAGCAGCAGTCTGAAATACCTAACGATACGGTAAATGATGAATCAATTAAGTCAGTTACTGTTAAGGAGGATTTTCAGAATGCTCAGAAGTTAGACAAACCAAAATAGAGGTTAACCTTCAAACACAACGCCAACTTCCTTACTTACAAATTCGAGACCCTCCATTATAGCTTCTCATAGACACTGGTGCTAACCAATCTTTCATTAGTCCCCATGCAGTTGAAACTTATTTTAATAACATACAATTAAATTATGACCCCTTTGAAGTTTTTAATGTACACGCAGTGGCACGTAGCAACTATTCAATAACTTTACCTTGTTTCTCAGAATTAAACGATAAGGATTGCATTACACTCTTTGTATATAACTTTCACGACTACTTCGACGGATTAATAGGGTCAGATTTATTAGATAAGTGGGAAGCTTCCATTGATTTTAAGACAAAGTCGTTAGTTACAAAACATGCGTTGAATCCTATACAAGTTTACGATTCGCAAAATGCTTATTTATACGAAGATATCGGTTCTTTGAAATTAGTTAAGTTACCAATTAATGTTCAAGACGGAGAGGCTATCATTCCGGAACAAATCATTTCTAACTGCCACATTAGCGAATGTTTAACTACTGTAAAAAACCAGATAGGTATATTAGAAGTTCGTAATCCGAATCGTAGCGATGTTATTTTCTCCATGGATCGCCCGGTGTGTGCGCAGCTTTATAATACTGAGTGCACGCGCACCGAACTGGCGCCCCGACGCGTAAAGGAAGTGCTATCGCGTTTGCGTACCGATCACCTAAATAAAGAAGAGCGAGCTAATCTAGAGCTATTATGTGCGCGTTACGCAGACGTATTCTATTTAGAGGGAGAAAACTTAACTTTTACTAATAAAATAAAACACTCAATTAAAACTAGTGACGAGATCCCTATATACACTAAAAGTTACCGGTATCCTTTTGTACATAGACAGGAGGTACAAGATCAGATTAATAAAATGCTGGATCAAGGTATTATTCGACCATCAGAGTCTGCGTGGAGCTCAACTATATGGGTCGTCCCTAAAAAGGCGGACGCTTCAGGCAAGACTAAATGGCGATTAGTAGTGGATTTTTGGAAGTTAAATGATAAAACTTTGGATGATAAGTACCCCATACCAAATATTGCAGATATTTTGGACAAATTAGGCAACTGCCATTATTTTACAACCCTAGACTTAGCAAGTGGCTTCTATCAGGTACAAATGAACCCTGCGGACATTCCAAAGACAGCATTCACCGTAGAACATGGCCATTTTGAATTTTTAAGAATGCCCATGGGTCTGAAAAATAGTCCATCCACTTTTCAGCGGGTAATGGACAATGTTCTCAAAGACCTACAGAACACAATATGCCTAGTGTACTTAGATGACGTCATCGTATTTTCTACGTCATTACAAGAACATATGGTGAATTTAGAAAAAGTCTTTAATAGGTTACGTGAGTCCAACTTTAAAATTCAGATGGACAAGTCCGAATTCTTCAAGCTGGAAACAGCCTACCTGGGCCATGTTATTAGTAAAGATGGCATTAAGCCGAACCCTGACAAAATATCCGCAATAAAGAATTATCCACTCCCGAAAACCCCTACCGAGATTAAACGATTTTTAGGTCTTCTCGGATACTATAGAAAATTCATACCCGACTTTGCAAAAATAACAAAACCTATGACGCAGTGTTTGAAAAAAGGTTCAAAAATCACGCTAAACCAAGATTATATTAATTGCTTCGAGAAGTGTAAGACACTCTTAGTTAATGATCCTATTCTAAAATATCCGGATTTTACAAAAGAATTTATCTTAACAACTGATGCATCAAATTTAGCCATAGGAGCTGTTTTATCTCAGGGTACTATAGGCACAGATAAACCGATTGCTTATGCCTCTAGGACACTGAACAGTAGCGAAATCAATTACAGCACCATCGAGAAGGAACTTCTTGCGATCGTCTGGGCTACCAAATACTTTAGGCCGTACCTTTTTGGTAGGAAATTTAAAATTGTTACGGACCATAGGCCTCTCCAATGGGTAATGAACATCAAAGAACCCAGCTCGCGCCTTACTCGATGGCGCCTGAAATTAAGTGAATATGATTTTTCTGTGGTTTACAAGCAAGGAAAATGCAACACAAACGCTGACGCATTATTCCGTATTGAACTACATAACGAGGAGACTAGTTCCCTTACCGCCAACCCTACTGAAAAACCATCCTCACTATTAAATAACTCAAGGACCGATACAATTCATACTGACGCTGAAAATCCGATATTAGAAGTCCCCATAACCGATTTCCCACTTAACAAGTACCACAAGCAGATCGTCTTTACATTGGTCGACGATGTGAAAAGTCGCCCTTCCGTTTCAAAACCGTTTGAGTCACACGTTAGGACACACATTCAGATTTCTAAAAGTAATCTCGAAGAAGATGTGGTAAACGCTGTAAAAGAGTATGTTAACCCCAAAGTAAAGACTGTTATTCTCATTAATCCCCCATTGGCCATGTACCAAATTATTCCCATTATTCAGAGTAAATTCAAAAGTTCATCAATGGATTTAATTTTAACTAAAGTTGAGTTAGACAATATTAAAGACTACTTAAAACAACAGGATATAATTCGCAATTACCACGAGGGTAAAACCAACCATCGTGGCATTAATGAGTGTTACCTGTCTTTATCCAGCAAATATTACTGGCCTAAAATGAAGGAGCATATATCGAAGTACATAAATGAGTGTAACGTGTGTGGTCAGGCCAAGTATGACACAAATCCCATAAAACAAAGGTTTCATATTGTGCCACCTCCAACTAGACCATTTGAAATAGTACATCTTGATTTATTAAGCGTCGAAACGCAGAAATATCTTACAATCATTGATGCATTTTCGAAATATGCTCAAGCCTATCACCTAAGAGATTCAACAGCAGTCAGCGTCATACAAGCTCTTTTAATATTTTTCACACACCACGGACTTCCTATAACCGTTGTCACTGACAGAGGTCCAGAATTTACCAATCAACTATTTTTGGAGTTTATTAAAATGCATAAAATTAAACATCACAAAATTTTAGCATGCACACCAAACGAAAACGGCATGGTCGAAAGGTTACACTCTACACTTTTGGAACATTTACGTACTTTAAAACTTTCGCACCGTGGAGAATCTGTTATAAATCTGATGCCATATGCAATTCTAGGTTACAATAGTTCCATTCATAGCTTCACCAAGTGTAGGCCCTTAGATTTAATCACCGGCCATTTAGATCCCCGCGATCCATCAGATATAAATTTCACGGAGAACATATTACAGTTATACAGTCAGGAACATCGTAGTAAAATGCAAAAAGTGTTTGAGATGATTAATGAGTCCTCCCTGCACGACCGAACACGGATTACCGAAAATATAAATAAAGATCGGGAGCCCGAACAGGAATATTTGCCAGATCAACAAATCTTTGTACGGAACCCGACCGCTAGTCGTCAAAAATTAGCCCCTAGGTTTACGCGCGATACAGTACTAGCTGACCTACCGATCCATATCTACACTAAAAAGAAACGCGGACCCGTCGCTACCGTCCCGCCTGAAACGGGTTCCTAATAGCAACCGCTTGTTACAGGATTGCCCTTCTGATCCTGAGCCTGGCACAAGCGGAGGAAATAACGCTGAATAGTCTGGACAATGGACCAGGCATCTTACCTTTCATGCTAGGAAAAACAAAAGTTATTTCCCACTACCACTCATTCATTCAACCGGTTATTTAACTTCGATACTATTCATAGTAACATAGATTTAATAAGAAAACAGTTAGATAATATTTCACCTCGGTTCCACAATAAAAAACACTATCTTTATATAAACCGCATATCGAATATCTCTACAATAAAGTTGCGCAGCTAACCGACCAGTTAGAATTGTTTCAGCCTAATCGAGCTAAGAGAGGTCTAATTGATGGATTAGGTTCAGTTATAAAAAGCATCTCCGGAAACCTAGATTACACGGACGCTATTCGCTATGATAGCGCAATTAAAACATTGCAGGAAAATGAGAATAAAATGGTTACGGAATTAAACAATCGCGTTAGTCTAAATAAGCATTGGATGTCTCAAAATTCGAATATCCTTGAAACATTGATACATAATCAGAACAAAATTAAGACAGCCGTAGATGAGATCATGATCAGCGACTTACGACAGGAAAAAGACATAGTTAAGTATGCCCGCCCATCTGGCTCAATATATAATAATGTTAGCAGATAATATAGAATCATTATCTGATGAATTGTTTAGGTTAGAAAACTAACTAGCTTTTATACGCACTAAGAGCGCACATTTTCGTATGTTTAAATTAGATATGTTTAGTAGGATGTTAGAACAGTTAAATGCTCTCTATGGCAGAGAACATGTACTGAATATTAGTTTTAGGGAATACTTTGATATAGTTAAATTAGGTTACTATTATAATAGCCAAAATTTGGTATTGGTATTTAAGCTCCCGATTGTCCTTCCATATACCTATGACCTTTATAAATTATCCGTAGTTCCCAATAAAGATAACAGAGTTCTAATACCTTCCTATCCCTTCTTAGCAATTCACGACAAAGATTTTATGTACATAGAGGCTGAATGCCCGAAGTCCAGCCAATACTACATCTGCGAGGACATGATAAATCAACACTACAGGAGTCAAGGCGACTGCATTCACCATCTGATAACTACGCAGCAAATCGACAAGTCCTGCCAGTACACCATAGCCAAATTAAGAAATGAAGCGATGGAAGCACTCGACGATCGATACTACGTAGCAAGTTTTCCTACATCTACGAAGGTTCGGCTATCCTGCACCGGGACTCAATACAACACAATACAGGGAAGTTATCTCATTACTATTCCAAAGGGCTGTGAGGTGCAAACTCCGGATCTGATCCTAGCAAACAAAGACGACCGGCTAAGAGGACAAGCACTGAAGATTATGAACATTCCATTCAGCAACGTTGCCAGCCACGATACCGAGGCCAAAATACTAACACTCAACTCGGCAGATCTTCGCAGCCTCCATGTCGCTACGAAAGAGATATCTATGGACTGACTCTGAATAAATCCGATATTTATAGCGTGTACTACACTATCACACCGCTATACCTTGTACTATTAAGTGCAAGTGCACTGGGCATCGCGTTCGCACTATACAAATGTATAAGACGGCGTTCACTGAAAGCAACATTAGAACAAACAGATGTCGAGACGGAACGCGGCGAAGTCTACGCCGAGATCAACAATCATTTCGCTGCAGCTCAACCAAGATTATCAGCGCTATTCTCGAACCAATCTTCTAATAGTCGCTGATCTTTGGGAGGGAGATGTTAAGTACCAACCATCCATGGAATTCGCAAACTATTGGAAATAACTCCGTTCTACATATTACATTGCATCAGCCGGGCAACGACCGTGAAAACGCTGAATCTGCTCGACGTGACGCGCGACGCCGACCGGACGGCGGCATCGAATTCAATAATTTACCTCACTTTTGTTTCCCACATCGAACAATTGTCACCATTTTTATATCGATAATTAATTGTAATAAATCAGTCAATAAATCTGTTCAAATCATTTCGGTTTTTTTTGCAACTTGCCTGCCGCACTGACATAATTCCCTTAATAATAAATAAATAAATAAATAGAATAGCTCGTCTACAGCATATGCGCCAATATGAGTCTGTATATAACAATCAGAAGCAACGATTGATTTCTCGTATTAGGTATTCCATTTGTTATAATTGACTATTTAAATAATGTGTTTGGTCAATACAGTTTCCGAGGTCAGGCGGTACTGTTCGCACAAGATGTTTTCGAAATAACTGATAACCTTCCTAAGATGCTACCGAGAACTCCAAATAATTTAAAAATGTTAATAAATATTAATGCAACGCTAGTTTTTAATATGCATTAAACGAAAGTACATACGATGCTGTGTATCTACTATAAGAATAAAAAAATATACTTAATGTAAATAATAGTTTAACAAAAACTAGAAAAACATGCTTTAATTGCAATCCGAACTAAAAGGTAGAAAATCGTTTTGAAATAAGAATAATTTGTTATATAGAATCCACCAGTTGATGATGGTTAAGGGTTTTTAATAACTAAAAAGTAAAAAATTATTTAAAAAAACCGGACAAGTGCGAATCGGACTCGCTCACCGAGGGATCCGTACAAATTTATAGGTACATATCCATACTATCCATACTCCATAATTACTAGTATACTTACTTACTTATATGTATTACATATATTATATATTTTATATTAATATTATAAATGCGAAAGTAACTCTGTCTGTTTCGCTTTCACGCCGAAACGGCTAAACCGATTTTGATAAAATTTGGTGAGAAGATACTTGAAGCCTGGAGAAGGGCTGCATTCACGATAACCGACATTCACGCAGACGAAATCGCGGGCAAAAGCTCGTTATAAATAAATAATATTTTTTTTATGATTTAACTACAGATGTATATTTTCAGACTTTTCCCTGTATGTATAGTATAAGACGATATTACTTGCCAAATTTCACAGTTCTAGGTCAACGGAAAGTACTCTATAAATTTTGATTCCCTTGAGAGTGTCGAAATGTCCGTCTTTTGCGACAAAAACCGCCGTATCTTTTTTTCACGTTAACTTAGAAGTGTTCATAGCTTCAATGGAGCGTAGACTTAATTATATGGTTTTAATTTCAACTCGATGCCTCTACGTGTTCCCGAGATAAAGGGTCTTGACAGACAGACGGACAGACAGACGGACAAGAAAGTGATCCCATAAGGGTTCCGTTTTTTCCTTTTGAGGTACGGAACCCTTAAAATAGTTAATTTTATTGTAAAATAAGCGTGGAGTGACATATCAAATATTCCACATAGGCTTCGGTAGCTTCATAAAAAGCTCAAATTATTGGAAAAATATTATAAAGAAGCACCTCACGCTTTTTAGCAATAAAACTAATTATTTTTTACTTAATTTGTACTCTAAAGTTATTAAAATTCCTTAACCATCATCAACTGCATTCTATTTAACAAACTATTCTTATTTAAAAATCATTTTCTACCTAGTTCGGATTGCAATAAAATTAAAGCGTGTTTTTCTAGTTTTTATAAACTGTTATTTATTTTAATCCAGAATGATAATTGGTATAAAGTTTGATTTTTCAACATCATTCTTTTGAAAATAAACACCATTATGCTCAGATTATAAACAATCTGAGCCATTAAATGTATACTTATAAATATTTAGTTTTTAAGAGTAGATTTATCTGTACTTACAAAAAAACTGAAAAAAAGACCAAAAAAATCTATAAATATTATAAGCGGAAGTCATACTGTCTAATATTTTTCTTTTGATTTTATTACAATTTTTTGGCGATAGCACTGCTCTCTCACATAACCAATCTTCGTTTCCAAATTTGGGATAACATATGAAATGAGCTCTTCTCTCTCTTCAGTGGCAGACTTAACTTTGATAAAGTAAAAACAAAACGAAACGATAACAGTTAGGTAGGTATATTCGGTGAATGAAATTCGGTCAAATATTTTTCGAACTTATGATAGGTTAAAATTATGGAACTGCAAATTAAATCTTCATGAAAACAAATAAAAAAATAATATCAATAAAAAAAACATTCATATTTATGTAATATCATAGATATCCTTTAATATTATTATTAGCCGCGATCTAAATCAACGCCAACGCCATCTAGTGTGAAAATCGGAACTAAAATCATAACAATTTGCCTTAATAAAACTCAATCAGAATAACATTTAAATTGAACTAATATCCCACGCCCACGGGAACGCATTACCAGGATTATAGTGCGTTCTGTGGTTAAGGCAGTGCCACTGATAAAGTTTAAAACTAAAGATTTGTTAAAATAACAATTAAGATGAACAGACCTATCATCCAATTTTTTCGTCACGATTGTTTACGACGGATCCGTCTATACTTTTTTATTGGTCTGAGTTGTTTTGTTTATAAGATGCAATCTCTGCAAAACCACATCTTATTTAAAAAAATCTTTTACTCATATTAAGCTTGCGTGTACTGTACACCTCTACTCAACTCTTAAACATTACGTACGAGATGTGAGTGTGCTGTACACCTCTACCCAACTCTTAAACATTACGCACGATATGTGATTTTTCTTTATACCCGAAATACGGTATCTCGGTAATCCTTCGAATTATCAATAATACCAAAAATTTACCAACTCTTTATGATAACAATGGAAATGTTCCATGATCACCATCTATTTTGATCTTTCACCACCTCGAAAAAGCTTAGACTACATTCACCTGGTAAATAGCGAAAAATAGACAATGAATGATTGTCTAGTACGGTTCTCTTTTCTCCAGCTGCCTATTAGTCCAAAAGCGAGCGGAGCGATCTCAGAATCCATGGGCACCTCGACACAGACTTGTTAGGTTTTGAAAATGAATAATATAAGTAAGAAAAACTTTCAAAAGCGACATTAACATTGATTTCGAAGAAAATGTATGAAAAAGGAATGGAATTAGAGATGATAATAAACCGAGATCCACTCTGTTCATTCGTGAGCGGATAGAAAAAGAGAGATGATGAGAAATTAGAAGGGTCTGAAGAAGGTATATGTTATCCAGAGGAAATCCTGAAGAGGAAAGCTTTACAAGCGGAGTTGATAGAAGAAAGGTAGGAGGAGAAAATAGTGTTCATGAAATTGATAAAAATAAAAAAAGGGAAACTTCTTCTTCACCGCATTCTTCGGAAATTCAATCTAAAAAACAATCTAGCAAACCTCCATGTTAAAGACTAATAGAATTTATGCATTTGATGTACTGAGAAACAGATGCAGCTTTCTTACTAAAATTCCACAAATGAACAACAATACCAACTAACCGTTGGTAAATGAAGTATTCAACAAGACGAAGAAACAAAAATATCAACAACAACACCCCTCCCCAAGCCGACTTGTCATCGTGGGAGAAAACGAACAAAGAGAGAAAAAAAAGAGAAGAGAAAGCTAAGAGTAGACAAATTAAAAAAAGGAAAAATAACTGTAGGTAACATACACATAGCGTCGCTTAACACAAGATCATAAAGAACCTCAGATAAATAATTGAACTAGAAACGGCAATTGTAAATGGGATATTATTAGAATAACTGAAATGAAAAGATTGGGAGAAGGAATAGAAGGCCACAGTAAGTATATAGGTGTTAAATTACAAAAAAAGAAACACCAGGGCAAACATGATGTTTGGATTTTGGATAAAACGAGAATACGCTGACCGAATAGAGGAATTGAAAGGAATATCGGAAAGTAACTATAGCAATTCTTTACATTAAACTTCCCATACAAAATAGCAAAGATGAACTTTGGTCAATTATTCAGGCATAGTCACCAACAGAAGCAGACAAAAGAAGAAGACATAGACGGAATAGAAAATTTCTATCAAAAATTACAAAAATCTCAAAAACAAAAATAAAAATACTAAAAAATAATAATAATTTATAAAAAATATAATCTTATTGGGTGATTTCCATGGACTTATCAGGGAACGCCAAAGAGGCGAAGACCGTTATACTCTTCACCTGTTGGAAGTCACGGTAATAGCAACAGGAGCCACCTGTTACCCACCAGTCGTCTTCTTTGCAAATTGTTATGATGCTGTTACCTGCGACTTCCTCGGCGTCATTTCTTTTACGGATCCCATTTTATTTTTTATAAAATACAGCCATTAGCAGTCAGTAATAACGTACTAGTTTCCTGTTATCGAAAATTTTTTCAGAATCGTACTAATAATCTCAACATGAGATTAACTTACACGGTCACATACAAAGTCTTCAGTTTTATAATATTAATAAGCAAGTCAGTAAGAACAGAATTGTAGATATAATATGAAGTAATTAATTTTAAGTTATAAGCAGTTAGATAAGTGGTTCTTACCATTGTCCGGGTCTATTGCTTCACATTGCAATGATGAGTATATTAAAAATATAAATACACTTAACATTTTAATTTTTGAATTAGGAAACAGTCGATACGTATCAATTGTTATAATTCCTCTAACGCAGTGACATAAGGGTAGGCGGTATTTATACTATTTAAGCGATTTATTTTTTGATATGTTGCTACCATCGATTCGATAATTTAAGGATAAATTTAAGTTTTAATACCTACCTAATTAATCTATACATAGATTAATTATAATTAATACGTATTAAATTATTATATATATTGGAAAAGGTCTTTATCCTGTAGTGGGAAAATAATCGTAGTCTGGTATTACCTACTATTTATTTAACTTGCTGTGTTTTTTCAAACTATAAACTTTACCATATTTACTATTTAGATATCGGAAACAACTGATGGTCTACTAACTAATTGAAAACGTCGTTTGTTTGTTTGTTTGGTTGAACGCGCTAATCTCAGGATCTACTGGTCCGAATTGAGTAATTCTTTTTGTGTTGGATAGTCCATTTATCGACGAAGGCTATAGGCCCATGCGAAGCTGGGTCGTGTGGCCAGTTAGAGATATTTTTACAGAACTGAAATTAGAAAGCGGTCGTTCATAAAAGTTAGTCCTTATTTGTTGACAAACACTTTTCATATTTAGGTTCTATTTCATGAGTAAGGATGAATCAGTATCAGCGTGGAACGACTCTGTCCCTGTGAAAGTCGGGAAAGTAGAATGCAAAGTTGCAAGTTATAAACTAGAAGCTTTCATCATCCCACCCACACGCACAAAACGTTTTGGGAACACATTCATTGTGCGTACTGCTAAGGAGTGGAATTCCCTGCCTGAGTCTGTGTTTCCTGATAGCTACAACCCGGGAGTCTTTAAGTCAAGAGTGAATAGGTTACTTCTAGGCAAGCGTGCTCCATCTTAGACCGCATCATCGCTTCCCATCAGGTGAGATAGTGGTCAAACGTATGCCTATCAAATAATAAAAAAAAAAAAAAAATCAGTTTACTTTGCATCATTGCACTACATTTAATAGCGTATCTGAAAAGCCCGACTACGACAGAAATGTCCCCAAAAATACTATAACAAGACATCAACTTGGTTTATTTATGTGTTATAAATCACAAACTACAAAAAAATTATTAAAGCTACACGTCATTTTGTATGATCTACTGGCCTACGAAACAATGTTCACATAGTATAAAACAATGTCGCTCCCGCTGTCTGTGGTCTTCGATCTTTTAAACTACATTTGTTTTTATCATTAGTTAGAGTCATTCAAGTGGAAGGTTTATAGGTATAGTTTGATCTACATTGCACCCGAGAGAAGCAGGGGCGGGTCGCTAGTTTTTAATAAATTGACATAATAATGCGGATTCAAAAAAATGGTATAGTCTAATAATATTTAAAAAAAAACCTTCTATAAAATTATAACACATGAATGTACCAACTTGAAGTTTAGTTTTTAGCTTTTTAGTGGACATTTTTGTCGTAGCCGGGTTTTATTTTTTAACTTTTTGTCATATTTATTAAATTATTTTAGGGTAGGAAGGTAACAAAAATAATGTTTAGTATGGTTAATCTACTGGTGATAGTTGTAATATTTGTTTTTAAGTAAGTATTTTTTAGTAATGCAAGTAAAAATATTGTCTGTCCAGATTTATGGTTGCATTGTTAGTATATGTACTGGTGATAACATGTAGCAATAATTATTATTTTAGGAAAATGTATGATTATCCTTGAGTTTCAGACCCCATTTTGGTACCTAATTAAATATAACTTAAAATATTAACATTAATTAAATAATAAATTATTTAGATAATAATACTTTACCTGTTTGTTTCAGTTTTGACGCCATATTTGGTGGTTATAACGACCCACGCTGTGGTTTAATGTTTTTGTTTTGATAGCAGTGGATTACGAGTTATATTTAGCGCTCGGAAAATTAACGTATACCTAATATTTACTTGCCAAATGTTTGTTTAATATTTATGCATAAAAACAATCAAATCTAATTTTCGTCATGCAAAAAGCACGCGAGCGTTATACGCTTTGTTTTGACCTTAAAAGCAGTACGATAGAGCAATAGAGCATCACTATTGCGAATTTATTTCCAGCGCACATAAGCAGAGTCATCTCATAAACATCTTTTTTTTCTTTATTAATATATATTCCAGATTATTATCATGTATGTGTAGTTTATTAGATATTTTTTAACTTTTTAATTATTACATTTTAGTTCTGCCATGTTATCTCTTCGCCACCCTTGGTTGACTGGTAGCCTTTGTACCTTTGTGCATGATGTAGATATAAATAAATGAATAACTTAACGAGCAAGTTTTTTGACAAAAAAATCAACCGTGTAAATGTATAAAAATAGATGACAATACACAATATTATAATATTGTTTTGTAGAGCAGCTTAACTCACAGTTTCTGAATTAGCTGAGTACGTACTTAATAATGTAAGTGGAAATTGCATAAATATATTGAATTATGTCACAGTTTGTTAAGAGCGTTCATCCGTTAGAACCATGCTGGAGTCAAAATTGATGATTTCCGACGGATAAAAAACGATAATGTGTTTAATTGGTAGATAAGATATTGACGTCAAATTATTGAAAATTTCATAATCTAGTGCATGGCTGAAAAATATTTTCTAATGTTCGTATAGTTTGGTCATAAGAACTGTTTTTATTTAAGCCTTTTTTAAACTAGCGCTCGATGGTCTACGCGGATGCTAGATAATAGTAAAACCATATATTATGACAAACTTTTAACAATATTACTGTTAAATTAGCAATAACATTTAATAACTAGTGCATGGCTGAAAAAAAAAATATTACTATAAGTTTTCATAGTAAGCAACATGTATTGTACTAGTGTGTGTCAATGCTGCTCCGCCGTTCTAGGCACACTTTAGTACAATACAATACCTAGTCTGTTTGTGTGCATCAGAAAAAAAATACGCACGAAATAAACACGAATCAATGAAATTGATCGGCAAACGACAGCGTGCGATGTTTTACAGTGCTTTTTTAAATAATTGTCTAAAATAAATGTGTTCGTATAACGGACTGAAAAATATTCTGTATATTAAACATGACATTCATTTTCATAAAATAAATATACGAGTTATGTTTTTATTCAAATACTGGTAAAAAAAAATTGTCAAAAGGAACCGATTTTGTACTTTTTCAACATTGTTTTTAATACATAATAGTAATATTTTCGTAATTTTGGCTATGTAGTAGACTTTAAGACTGTATATCCCGTTGGGAAAATGCATAAAACATAATATTTTGGCACACTGCAATGGTTGTACTCATCCTGAAAGTTAACTCTGACGTCAATTTCGTAAAACGCTATGAAAGGATTGTCTTCGCTTTAAAAAACCATAATAAATACCTTTACTCTGTAGTTCCCTAAATCAAGACTAAATCTTTCTAAAACTGTAATTGTCTTTAAGTAATCTGCACACATCATTGCGATATTGCTCTGGGCAAAACGCGAAAACATGAAGTTTTCGTCACGAATCGAATACACGCTCTTAATTCTCTGCATCTTCGTAGGACATAATATTTGGAGAGCATCCTTGAGTATTCTCTAACAATATACAAATTGTTTAGGGAATAGATTTTTTATTTCGAGTTCATTCAAGAGACGAGGATCTGCTAAAATGTATATATGAAAGTATATTTTGTTGTATTTTGTGAACAGCTATGACAAACAAAGACCATGTAATAGCTACAATTTTTTTTTTTTTTATATTGTTATAGGCTTGCGTTTGACCGCAACTCACCTGATCTTAAGTGATGATGCGGCCTAAGGTGGAGCACGCTTGCCTAGAATAAACCAGTTCACTCGTGCCTTGAAGATACCCAGATTATATGTATCGGGGAATAGAGAGGCGGGCAGTGAATTCCACAGTCTGGCAGTTCGCACAATAAATGTGGAGTCAAAGCGCTTAGTTCGAGACCGTGGAACTTCAACCGTATAGCGGTGACGCTTCGTTGTGTCCCTGCTCGTCCGGTGATGGAATGGGGATGTGGGGAATTAAGTTGTGCAATTCCAAAGCACACTCTCCGAAATGTACCCGATAAAAGACCGATAGGCTGGCAACGGCGCGGCGGTGTTCAAGGCTTTGGAGCTTAGCCTTAACCAGGAAGTCGTTGTCTATGAGCCTCTTGGCACGTCTTTCAATAACTTCCAACGCCTCCAGCTGGTACTTGGCAGATCCATCCCAGAGGTGCGAACAGTACTCCATGCACGATCGAACTTGTGCTTGGTATAGGTAATTATAACGGTATCTGCCCCGGCTTCGCCCGCACCTATGCAATTTTGACTTTATCAGTTGTAGGACCGATTGTGTTCAAAGTTGATATTACCCAAAAAAAAAAAAAAAAAAAAAAATCCATAGTACCCGATAGGAAAATACTAATTTAATATTAGGTACTACCATAGATATCCGAGGTACTACTTACCCTTCATCTGAGATACAAATTGATCGCACTTAGCCGTGGGTACGTTTCGTTCCATAATGAAATAAATAAATAATCCTTTGTAATTTGATATAATTTAATCAAATTTCTTATCCTTTCTTCATCTATACTATACTAATATTATAAAGCTGAAGAGTTTGTTTGTTTGTTTGTTTGGTTGAACGCGATAATCTTAGGATCTACTGGTTCGAATTGAAAAAATCTGTTTGTGTTGGATAGTCCATTTATCGAGGAAGGCTGGCCTAGGCGAAGCCGGGTCGGGTCGCTAGTAATTTATATTTTTCCTCTACTCTACACTAATCCATCCTTCGTGATCCATACTTATTTTTACTTATTTACGTATCCATACTAATATTATAAATGCGAAAGAACGTAAGCTACTTTTTAAACCGCATCTTCGTCTGCATCCGCGATAACCAACATTCACGCGGACGTTATCGCGGGCAGAAGCTAGTTATAAATAAAAACTATATTTTTTATGATTTAATTACAAATGGAAAGTTTTTAGACTTTTCCCTGTACTTGTAATATAAGACGATATTACTAGCCAAATTTCATAGTTCTAGGTCAACGGGAAATACCCTATAAATAATTCGAAATATACGTTTTTGCGGCATAAACGGCCGTATCTTTGTTCACGTTAACATAGAAGGTTGATTTTTTTACAGCTGTAAGGGACCGTAGACTTGAGTAAACGATTTTAATTTCAACTTGATACCTCCACGCGTTCCCGAGATAAAGGGTCTGGACAGACAGACAGACAGACGGACAACGAAGTGATCCTATACGGGTTCCGCTTTCCCCTTTTGAAATACGGAACCCTAAAAAGGATTCCGCGCCGAAAGTACCCACTACCGACCGCACTGATCTATGTGTGGTGTCTCGGTCCGGCGTACTTTAGGTGCTTCACTTTTGATATGCGTGGCGTGGAGTCCTTCTTTTTTTTCTAGTCTGTGGGCATACCATAGGGGTTAGCGCAAAAAAATATGGTTAATTTCGCAAATTGTTCACATTCTTTTAATACGCCCAATTTCGATTCTTTGCAAAAAAAAAATCCTGTGCAGTCAGATTTTATGTTTGTTAGGTTAGGTCTCCCCTCTCGGGGGTTGCGGAATTATCTCCAGTTCCCGCGACCCCCCACTTAGGTGTGAGATGGAACACCGGGGTGATTTTTAGTTAGTAAGAGTCTGACAGACCCCTCCGCCCGCCCCAGGGAGGAGGACATCCACGTGGATGGAAAAAACCGGACAAGTGCGAGTCGGACTCGCCCTCCGAGGGTTCAATTAAAATTCCGTAATTTGGTCACCCAAAAGACCGTAGACTTGAGTATATGGTTTTAATTTCAACACGATACCTCCACGCGTTCCCAAGATAATTGGATGATCACCCATTCTCAGATCGACCGCGGCAAGCGTAGTTTAACTGTCATCACCGGTCGGTAAGTACGGCTTTTACAATGTCGCTTCTACGCTGGCTAGTCTTAAAGTTTAAATAGTTATTTAATTGCGCTCTATGGACCATTTATAATTTTGTGTAGTTTAACGGCTGAACCCAATTACCTGCCTTCACTGAAAGGTAGATCACTACTGCTGGAAGACAATTGTTTATATATGTTATGCTTGAAAGGCGGCTCAGTCATCAATAACGGTTAGTGACGGAAACTATAGATAGGGGGGGCCTCCCGTGCGTTTTGTTACAACCAACATCACCATAAACAACGAAATTTTTTAAAACTTCTGTAGGTATGTTTATAGTATGACTGGATTTAGATATAGTTTCTGGAGTAAGTTTGAGGCAAATATCTTTATTTATAACTTGAAGTCAGTCAAACTGCTTTTGTTCACCACGAAATTGGTGTTAAATAGGTATTACTACATCCTATCCAAAAGGTAGGCAACTTAGATTAGCTGAAACTAGGTACATAAACAACCTTTTCGCTTGCTGAAAAGATGCAAAAAGACAAAATTAAATTATCATTCCATCTGCAATCACTGCCATTGTTGGCTTTTACGACGAATATAAATTTGATTCGCAATAAAGGAAAACAAATACCAATTAAAACAAACACTAATTAAACCAATAATCTCTACTGCATCAGGAAAAATTACTAACAAAACTAACGAAACCAATGGAAAACCTATTCTGAAAAGCTTGTTCACAGTGGAGGATAAAACTAGGATAATTACCTCAGGGGTATATGAGTAGTCAAAGTCAAAGTCAAATCATTTATTTGAAAGAAGAAGAAAGAAGGAAAGGATATTTTGCATTTACAGTTTAGAGTTATTTAGCTATACGTGAATACGATGGACCTTGCATAAAAACACTATATTGAAGTATGTACAAAGTAGTACAAGATAAAGAATGACAGCTAAGTTGTATACATAGTGTTCACATATTATTATTTACAATTATTGTATAAGTAGACAACCACTCCATACATTTCAACAAACACATATTGCGTCGATTGTTATAATTAGGTAGGTACTCTAGTTTCGTGGATGAATCACATGTTATTTTATTTATATAACGAGAGACTCTATAACTACCGCTAAGTTGACAGTGTTGGTCTCTGTGCCATTGCATGAGAAGGCAAGGTGCGATCCAAAATTTTTGCAGGATAAATGTTCTCTTTTCGGCGGGGCATCTATTAATTAGGCAACTATCCTCTGTATGGGGTAGATTCATTTTCATCTCCGCTACATGCAATATTTTTTCATGCATCTTCACGGCCCAACATTCCGATCCATATTGGTTAGACCATTGCTTAGTCACAAAGTCCGCGATGTTTGTATAAACTATGATACGCTGTGGTCTGATCACTTTCCTTTATACCTGGAATGTAAATATGACGCCATTAATTCTATATCTAACTTTTGCGATGCAAATAAATATGATATAAATTGCGAAGTAAGGTGGGGCGATAGGAACTTGAATCAAATACAGGATTACAGGGAATATTGTCATGAGCAATTGAAAACAATTGATTTTCCTCATGATTTTATTAAGTGTGGCGACAAAATATGTTGTAATCAGAGTCACATTTGCTAGATGACATGTATTGTAATATAGTTTCCGCCCTCCGTAAATCTGCGAAAGCTACATATCAAGGAAATAGGCAACATAGAGGTAAGTGTGTAATGGGGTGGAACGCTCATGTGAGTGAAGCTCACGAGACGGCCAAGCTAATGTTCCAGGATTGGGTTGATCATGGCAAGTCGAAAACAGGCATAATATATAGTGCGATGTGCGAAAGTAGAAAGATTTTTAAATCACGCTTGAAGTGGTGTCAAGATCATAAAGAACAAATTTAAATGGATAGGTTAGCAACACTGTGTACAGATAAGAATTTCTCTGGATTTTGGAAGAACACCAGAAAATTGAACTTTAAGCCTGGCCTTCCCGGGAGTATTGAAGGTCATTCAGATCCGAAGGAGATATTTAGAGTGTTTGAGGAGCACTGCTTTGCGCTTGGTCCGTCGGTGTCGATGCTCAATGCTGGGTCCCAAGGTGAGGGGTTAAAACTAAAGATATCAGCAAAAGTCGTAGCTCAAGCTATTCGACAAATGAGAAGAGGAAAATCTCCTGGCCATGACGGTCTTAGTATTGAGCATCTGCAACATGCTGGACCACACATTGCACGAGTACTAGCTATGTTTTATTCTTTATGTATTAGTCACTCTTACTTGCCGGAACAGTTAATGAAAAGTATTGTAGTGCCTGTGCTTAAAAATAAAACTGGAGACATCTCCGACAAAAATAATGATAGGCCAATTTCTTTAGCGACTGTGGTGGCTAAAGTGCTTGACAGCGTGCTGGATGCACAATTGGCTGAATCTATAGTTCTGCATGATAATCAATTTGGTTTTAGGCCACAGCTGTCGACGGAAAGTGCCATATTGTGCATGAGGCATGCTGTCAGGTACTATACCCACAGGGACACACCTGTGTATGCCTATTTCCTTGATTTGAGCAAAGCTTTTGACTTAGTCTGTTATGATATTCTGTGGAGAAAGTTACAGGAAGTAGGGCTACCATCTGAACTTGTGAATATCTTGAAGTACTGGTACAGCAATCAAAGTAATAGCGTGCGGTGGGCGGGCACCCTCTCAGATCCATATAAATTGGAATGCGGCGTGAGACAGGGTGGCTTGAGCTCTCCCCGTCTTTTTAATTTGTATATAAATGCCCTTATCGAGGAGCTCAGCAGCCAGCGTGTCGGTTGTCGTATGTGTTAATAATCTTAGCTATGCGGACGACATGGTTTTACTGAGCGCCTCAGTTTGTGGCATTAGGAAAATGTTGAACATTTGTGAAACTTATGCAGCTGGGCACGGCTTAATATATAATGTTAGCAAATCTGAGTATACGTCGTCTTTAAGGCTGGTACTAAGTGTCCCTCTAGCGTGCCCCCTATAAAGCTGAATGGAGAAGAATTGGCTCGGGTACGTCAGTTCAGATACCTGGGTCATCTAATTACCGAGGACCTTATGGACGACATGGATATTGAACGTGAACGTAGGGCACTGTCCGTAAGAGCAAACATTATTGCTCGCAGGTTTGCTCGGTGTACAAGGGAGGTAAAAATTACTCTCTTCAGAGCCTTCTGTGCATCTTTTTACACCTGCAGCCTGTGGGCAGTCTATACTCAGAAAGCGTACAGTGCTCTGCGGGTACAATACAATAATGCGCTTATAACGATGTTGTGGCTGCCCCGCCACTGTAGTGCATCGCGTATGTTTGCGGAGGCGCGCATCGATTGCTTCTACGCTACTCTGCGCAAGCGATGCGCGTCAATGCTGAACAGAGTGCGGTCTAGTCGCAACAGCGTTTTAGGTATGATAGCCAGTAGGCTTGACTGTCTGTACATGAATCGATGTATTAATGCTCACATGAGTATTGATACCTCGATTCGTGGGTCAGGCAAGGGGCGAATAGGTTTAGGTTGTATGTACATACATATGTGTTACTAACATTAGTTATAAGCTATTGTACTACTAACAAATTGGATCTTGGTTTTCTTAAATAAAAGGTTATTTAATAACCTTTTTAATAATTTTATTATCGTGTAGTTTACCGTGGAATTCAAGGTGCGTGGAATCCATAGATATATGTTTTTGATTTCTATGATAGAATCCATGATAAAGACCCGTCGTACCATATAATAATAATAGTAAATTACTATTATTATTATATTGTACGACGGGTCTTTATCACGGATTGAGTTCCACGGTAAACTACACGATAATAAAATTACCTATGGTTAATGCAATTCACAGATTATTCGCAAATCCACTGTTTAATAATTGAGAATTTTAGGAGCTTGTCAAGGAAACTTCAATAATACTAATTACTTGTCAATATTTTAGGTATTGTTGTATTTGTTGCTTTATTACGAACAAAGATGGAAGAAGGAATGAAGACCCTTATGAACTACTCAGAGACTAATTTCATGCACTGTTGATTTGCTCATTATATTCGAGCAGGCGTTGGGCTCGAACACACTAATGTAATTTGTTATGATGCTCTTCCCTGTATGATGCTACTTGCTACGTATATTGTTATTAGGCTATATACCTAAGCTTTCTTTACAATAAAACAAATAAATAAATAACAATAGGTTTGTATAAAAAATCTAATGAAAAACCAAACACAGGCATACTTAGGTACAATGGTAATGGCGCCGATTCCCTTGTTCAGAAACTAAATTAAAATTAGACTATTGGCATCTCTTACTACCAGGCAGCTGAAGAAAAGAACGGCGACAGACAAGGACTAAGTTAGAGATGTCAAATTAGTTTTTCCCTTGAACTTCGCAATGTTTTTAATCAATACGTTCAGCAGTGCTATTCTGTAACAATCTCCTTGGGTGAACACCTAGGTGAAGTGAGCTGTCATCCGATTGTAGTGCTTTGTAAATCCCTTTACCCTGTTCACAATAAAATTAGACATAAACACAAACCTTTTTTACAGTCCCTTCAACCGATTTTGACTTCTATTCCGTAGACTTAAGGATGACATTAGAGGCAAAAAAGTGGTTACAATAACAACTGTTTACTGCAGTTGCCATTTGTCATGCTACCAACGCAATATGACACAAAATCAGTTGAACGGACTGTAAAAAAGGTTTTTGTAAATGTCTCATCTTATTGTGAACAGGGTATAGCATCGGGACAGATGACAGCTCACTTCACCTAGGTGTTCACCGAGGGAGATTGTAACTAAATAGCACTGCTGAAATGACAACTACTTATATTATTATATAAATATTTTAGATCAACTTAAATTGACAGCTATTGTGTCTGCTAATTAGTCAGTTTTGAGCTGATATTAAAATATGTCTCTTTCTTGTTTTATTGGAGAGAAAGAGATATAAATAGCTTAAAATTAATTTAGTTCGTGCACAACAGCAGTGCTATTCTCTTACAATCTCCCTCGGTGAGCGCCTGGGTGAAGTGAGCTGTCATCCGATTGTAGTGCTTTGGAAATCTCTAACATCGGGACAGATGACAGCTCACTTCACCTGGGTATTCGCTGAGGGAGATTGTAAGAGAATAGACGTACTGAATTGGCAAAATTGTCTTTCATTTGACAATTAAACAATATTAAATGTTGTTTTCAAAGTCATATCTTTTGTTTTTATTACTACGAAAGCTTGTTTTGGGGAGATGGTTTTTAGCTATGTACGATGAAGATGGGATAAGCCAATCCAAAGATAACAGTAGGTACTTAGAATAAAGTAAAAGCTTTTTTACAAAAAAGACAACCGCCTTCAAAAACCAAAAGTGAAAATTAACTTTAAAACAGAACACACATGACTTTAGTTTCGGAAGTCGGTGGCTTGGCTGTTCTATTTATTGTTTTGTATTGCCACCGACTTCCGAAACTAAAGTCATGTGTGTTCTGTTTTAAAGTTATTTTTCACTTTTTGGTTTTTGAAGGCGGTTGTCTTTTTTGTAAAAAAGCTTTTTTATTTTTCGCTTTTTAGTACTTCCTTATCATCCAAATACATTAAGAAATGGCAACAGACAAAACAGAGATCGAAAGTACATGGTGAGAACATTAGAACATCATCCATGTATTTTTTTTTGCTTTCTGTTGATTTTTCCAAAAAGTGCTGAATCAATTTCGATAAAATTTATATGGGACCACCCTTGAGGCATACACTATCCGTTAAAAAAATAATTTTCAAAATCGCTTTACATTTGCCGGAGAAATCGCGTAACAAATATACAAAAAAAAAAAAAAACATACAGACGAGTTGTGAACCTCCTTATTTTTGAAGTCGGTTGAAAAGGGCCGACAAACATATTATTTAAATTGCCAGACAGAAGACACGCTACGCACAACGTGAATAGATACGAAACGAGGTAGATTAGTACTTTTAATTCAAATTATTAAGATTTTTATATATTTTTTAAGGACTTTTATCCTTTTAAGGCATGTCAGCCCCATCATAACCTAACCTATGTTTAGACAAACTACTTGCACTATACACGATTTAATAATATATATAATATATACTACAAAAGAACTACTTTTTAGTCTACAAAAGAAATGTATACGCATTCTTGCCAATATAGAAAACACAGTAAGCTGCAAGCCATTCTTTGTAAAATACAAAATCCTTACACTAACTGGTATCTACATTTTAGAAGTAAGCAAATTTGTAAGAAAACACCAGTCACTGTTTCCACTGACCAAGGACCTTCGCCCACAACATCGCAGTGTTAGACGCCAAAACAAAAATGAATTAGCCTTACCAAGCTCAAAATTAAGTATGTTCCATTCAGAACCTTTATCCATGTGCGTAAAAATATATAATAAACTTCCAAATTCAATCAAAGATAAAGAGTACGAAAATAAATTTAAAAACAGTCTTCAAAAATTTCTTATATTAAAATCGTATTAATACACTCTAAAGGAATTCTTTGACGACAAGTTTTGACATTGAAACTCATCTAGTACACAACACACACAACAACTGCAATTTTGACTGACTATCTACCTATGTTATGTTATTTTATGATAATTATTGTTATGACTATTTATTTTACTTTTTATTATTATAATTAAATTTACTATTTTAATTTGTGAATGAAAATGTTGACGTAACTTATTTAAATAGCAAATGATGGATGCACTAGATGAATTGTTATATTATTATTACCTATATTAAATTAGTTATTCGTTAAAGCACAGTGGTTTGTTTATTGTGATTTGTGACACTGTTGCACTTCAAACTTTTTATATTGCTGGGCCCTAGCAGGGTTCATGTATGAAACCTATGTATAAACTTGTAACAACTTGTAAACTACATGAATGCAATAAATGATGATTATGATTATGATACTTAATACAAAAACTGGAGTCATCGACATAATGCTATCTCATAGATAATTTTAGCGGCGGCACTTTCTGGACTTGTGAGAATTTCAAGGAAAGTACCCATATCATATTTATTGATCTTGCGCAATTCTGTCAATGACTCCCTTAATGCCTGGTTCGTGACACATTCCACCAAAAGATGCTGGACATCATCAACATTAATAAGATTAATAATTTTGCAAAAATAATTCAGAAATTTATTTCATCATAATGGCTCTCTGGCTTGCCAATGGTGATTTCAGGACCTTTTCTGAAAGTACCATTGGTCAGCCAGAGGAAAATCATTATGATGAAAGAAATTTTCGAATAAATAAATATGTGCATATAAGAAAATAAATAAAAACTAGTAGGTATATGAAAACTCACGAGTTAGTTAGTGTAAATATTATGATGATCGTGTAAGTCTAATATTATTGGAAGTCTCTTTACAATGATCTTAGAATGCCATATTATGTCATTATGAGTTATTTATGTTAATTCTTTGGCACTACAGTCCACTGTATGTTATGACGTAGGCAAGTACCTAATATGTTACATAAGCGACGACTGAAAAATTATGAAACTGTGTGCTGTGACATTTTATCGTCTAGGTACGTGGGCTGTTTCAAAAAAGGCTATAAATAAACTTTTTTCAATATTCTAGGTAACTACTACTAATTCAAATTCAATTCAAATTCAAATTATTTATTTGAAACAAAAAACATGTTTTCAGATTTATGTGTTCGTTAACAGCTACATTAGTTTAGAACTGTGTCGTAGCCATTACGCCAATATTACATATGTATAATTGAGTTATTAATTTATTATCTATATAATAATAAAGACTCAATTGTATAATATAATTAAAAAATTAAAATAAAATGTATGTATTAAAATTAAATTAATTAAATTAAATAAAAAATAAAAAAAAAGAAAGAGATTTAATTATCGTGTAAATAAATTAAAATGGTGTTTCAGTTATATCTACTTGTAATGTGTGCGTGTGTTTATATAAATGTGGTGTGTGTGTGTGTGTGTGTGAGTATGTGTGCATGCAGGGTATTTTGCATGGTATTTTTTTTTATTGTAATTTTATTTTTTATTTCAAGCGAAATGAAAAATAGTTAGAATAATTTAAAAAGCTTAGGTAGATTATTGATAGGTCTCGGCGCGCTCCGACCATGCATACCCACCGCCAGGGTACCTTCAATTCAATGAAAGACATAATAATACCTCGTAAATGGTAGCTTTAAAGAACATAGTGCTCACATGTATGTGCTATGAAACTTTATACAATATTAACACATTGAGTTTATACAATGCAAAGATAATGTAGATCTACATCTTCAGCAGCTCCAGGAATAGTTACAAATGCTAATCAATCAATCTATGAACCCTTATTATGGCTGTGGAGCAGGACCGAGCAGGACCAGCATCTAGCCAAGCATTTTTATCAGTGATGTACTCCCCTAATGTATAATTATGCTCGGTTGCATAGTGTGCGTTTTATGTATGACTCAAAGGTTGTCTCATTTAGTTGAACAATGTGGGGAGGTATTTTATTGTAACATTTTAAACAGTACCCCATGAAAGAAGTATCTACTTTAGCTAGCCTAAATCTTGGTTGAACTAGTTGGTCCCTATTTCTAGTGTTATAATTATGTCTTTCACCTCTTTTACTAAAAAGATGCAGATTTTTTCTAGCGTACATTATGTTTTCTTAAATGTATTGATAATTAGGAACCGTCATTTTGTTCATTCTTAAACAGTTCCCTTAGAGAATCGCGCATACGAAGATTATAAATGGCTTTGATGGCTCTTTTCTGCAGAATACATATAGACTCGATGTCTGCAGCTCGTCCCCACAATAAAATACCGTAAGACATTATATTATGAAAGTAACTAAAGTAGACCAGTCTCGCGGTATCCACATCAGTAAATTGCCGGATTTTTCTGACAGCGTTTGCTGCCGATCATACAAGTCCAGCGAGAGATGTTAAATGAGGACCCCATTGGCACGCAGTCAAAATGAGTAGTGTAAATGATTTAAAAAAAAAAATATAGGTATGTTACGCTAGACCATTCTCTTAATAATTTAGTATGTGATAATTTTTGATTAAGTTAATATTATATAGTTTAATTAAATCGTCAAGTTGTGTCTGACGCGGACAAAACATTGATAATCACACAAAATCTACTAGCGGAAGAATAGACATACTGACAGCAAGAATAGACAAGTCAGTACGGTTTGACTATTCTTCCTGTCAGGATGTCTATTCTTCCGTAGACATAGCGTGGTCATGCTACGCATGCAGGAATATTTAAACGAAACTTTTACTATCTTACAGACAATTTTATAATCTATATTTTAGTATACGCCTTTTTTTAAGTTAAAGAATACTATCTTTTATTTAATTTTTTCGACTAAACTTTAAGAATTTTGGACGCAGCGCATACGATTCTCTGGTCGCTCAAGGTCGCCGGCGTACGTCGTAGCCTTAAACGCCGTACGAATCGACCGATCATAGTTAAGCGTAGTACTATTAAGTATTCTGTGGTTAAGCTACACTTGCCATGGATGAGTGACCGTACCTTGGAAAGCACGTAAAGCTGTCGGTCCGGCTTTCGGCGGCTTCTTTCTTCTGCTTTTATTTGTCGATCTTTGACAGTTGTTATTAGTAGTCAGCACCTGGAAAGTCTGACAACCAGTCTTACCAAGGAGTATGAGTTATCATACATAACCATGATCGGTCGATTCGTACGGCGTTTATGGCGACAACCCAGATACTGGGTAACCCCAGTATCTGGGTTGTGGAGGTCATACAGGCAATCGCTCAATGTAAAACACTGGTATTCAGCTGCATCCGGTAAGACTGGAAGCCGACCCCTATATAGTTGGGAAAAGGCTAGGCATATAATGATATACTTAGATAATAAAAGATATAGTGTTCATGATTGTCACATGGGATGGATCTAACACCTCTATTATACAAACTTAGTTAAGGCATTTACATTTATTAGACCCTCATATAACATATCACAAACATACACCCCACACCTTCACTAACTAAATTACTCTAGCACACACTACATACCCTACACACACACCCACTCACAGACACATACACACTTTAATCTTTTTCTTTTTTAATTTATGTTTACTTTTTTGTTTATTTTACCACATTGTAAGTGGATATTGGTATACTTACAATATTATTGTCCATCGGTGTTCGAGAGGTGGAAATCTGGTGACCTGTAATACAGGTTTTAATTACATACCACAGGCACCAGCGATTCATAAATTTATTTGTAACTTGTGTATAAATATTATTATTATTTTCATTTATTTATCTTAAATACACTTAACTAGTTTACATTTTTAAATAATAGTAAAAAACATTTAAAAATATAAAAATAGTAGCCCACCGGTATCGGGAACAGGGTCCAAGCTACCGGCGGTCAGGGCTCCAGAGAGAGGAACCTCCTGACAATGCGGGCCGTGTCCAGAAGTACTGCCTTCTGAATCAAGTTTATTATTATTTGTAGCAAAGATTTGTAGATATTTGAAATGTTTTTTTATCCATTTACCTTCATTTAAATGTGTAGGTTACATAAAAAGAGGAGTATAATTACAATTACTTATATTACGGAGTTATCTCTTTTTTTTAAATAACTTTTGTACCCATTTTGAGTGTGAAGATATTGCACTTTTGTTTATGGACAAGCCGTTCTTTTTTTGCTGGACTGGAATCTATGCTAATATTATAAAGCTGAAGAGTTTGTTGGTTTGGTTGAACGCCCTAATCTCAAGATCTGCTGGTTCAAATTGAAAAAATCTTTTTGTGTTGGATAGTCCATTTACCGAGGAAGGCTATAGGCCCATGCGAAGCTGGGTCGGATCGCCAGTTACTGATGACAGGACCACGTCTGTCGGGGCAGCTACTGTATAATATAAATACATAAACCAAACAGTAACATATGAAGCTGCACACATTATTTATCCCACCGTGTTTCCTCATTGCAACCCGTCTATTTGTGGCCGCCCTGCGTCTTATCCGAAGATGACGTACGAACGTAACAAGTCAAGTTCACGTGCAGCTAAGGCCACGGACACGAAGTCAGCGGGAGCGGGGTACTGGCGTCGAAGGCAGCGGCGCGCGGAGCGGGTGGCGAGGGGCGTATGAGCGGTAGGTACCATCCAGGACTTTCCCGCCTGCTCAGTTAAAAAAAAATTCCCTTGGCGCCTGCGAAGTCAACGGGGCGAGGTAGAGAGCGCTTCCATCTTTTGAGTGCAAGCAAAAATGAACTTAGTGGTGGTCAGGTGGGTGTGCCCACGATAGTACAATCTAGCGGTGCCCGCGCGTCTGCATTGACGTAGTGTTGAGTTGTAGTATTCTTTTTATCCACATCCACAATAAATCAAACTTTAGAAGGAAATTAGTATCAAAAAGATGTTGTCGTAGGTTTATCCGTTAATTCAGACATTTCGTTCGCGAACAAAGATACTAATTTCTCGTAACACGCACTACATCGTCGCTCTAGCGCCCGTGAGGTCTGCCCACTGGCTTCGAGACCGGGTACAGCATTGCCGCCACCGCCACCGCCCCGCTCCTGCTGACTTCGTGACCGAGGCCTAACGGTCAAAGTATAATGACTATAGATACACGCGTGTCGACTGTTGGATCATTCGGTTCCCTTTAAAATAGTTGACGTTATGCTCTCCAGCAACTGCATCATTTGTTTTGCCATTTATAACTTTACTAGCTTTTTCCCGCGACTTCGTTCTCATTTATTTTTCTCAAGGATCCCTAGCGCAGCAGTTAGGGAAATATTTTTTATCTGTAACATAAGTTTGTGTCCAATAAATAAATTATTAAATTAAAATTACTTATTATTTTTAACTGAAAAAAAAACATAATAAGTAATTGGATATTTTGTATGGAGAGAAGAACTACAATTTTGTCAATATTAACTAAGTAGATAATCTAATTATTTTGTAGTCGTGTAGGTAGGTACATTTCATTTTACTTTATTCATCTTGACTTTTTTTTTGCATGTATTTTTGCACCGTGTCTTCACCACCTACAACACAACTTAGGTCAACACAGCTTTGACAGAGGTTGATAGATAGAGAATAGTGAATGAATGAATGAATGAAGCTAAGCCACCTTTATCACATTGTTGCATATCGTCGTTGGGCGTGCAATTCCGCGAAACTAACATTTTTAAATACCGCAAATTTCGACCTTATGTTAAGTCAGCGAAAGTGTAGGCACTTTCGCGGTATTTAAAAATTTTAGTTACGCGGAATTCACGCTCGACGACGATAATCTACCCTCCTATTAATAAACACGGAATAAAGTTACACCAAGCGTATTCCTCCAAAAATGTATGGTTAATCCGACGATGAACGGTGGTGTAACTTTACTCCGCGTTTATTAATAGGAGGGCTAGAGTTTAAATGAACGGGACGATGAAAATGTATTTATTAATTTAAACTCTTCAGTCTTCAGACTGAGTTCAGTCCTCTACAAACCCATACATAACATACAATTAAATTTAAATCAGTTCATTAATTTCCAAGATTTTGGAAGTCAAGTCCAAAAATGTTTGTATGAAATGAACCTACCATGCGAGTGCGGTGCTTAACGCTCTATTTGTGGAGCGACATTCTAGGACAAACCTCTCCGTGGCCTTTACCTAGTTTAGCGAGAACAGAAATCTTAGTATATAAATAGCACTATGTACTTACTTATTTATATATTGATGTAGATAGCGGGTAAACTAAACATAAATCAATAGATTTTCTTCCGACCGAATTTCGGTCATCATCATCATGTCAACCTTAAGACGCCCACTGCTGGGCATAGGTCTCCCTCAAGGGGGGTTCAGCCCTAATCGCCATGCCTGGCCGATGTTGGTGATCGCAGTAGGTGTTATGGTACTCAGAAGGACGCTGCTGCCCATCCTCTGCGCAATATCCCTCTTGTGCCTTCTACGACACCCACGGGTAGAAATGGGTGGTGCTATTCGCGACCGGCACCACACGGCACGTGAATTTTGGTCACGGCGGCCAATCTCAATGGAGATCAGCCAAGTACGCAGAAGAATTATTTTGCACAAGTGTGTGCGCAAACACAGGTGCACTCCCTCTTCCCTCACTCTCATAGTCCGGTGGGACGGCAATCCGACACGACCGGAGAGAGATCACAAGCAGGACCAACAGCGTCACGTGCGCACTGAGGCACGGGGGTGTTACACCGCCAACTTCCAAACTCCGAGCTGTTACTGAGAAATTCTTAATAGAAAAACCCAATAACACTTTGCCCGACCTGGTAATCGAACCCAGGACCCAACGTTCAGCAGTCGCGCTTGTAACCACTAGACAAAGGAGGGCTTGTAATAAAAGTAAAAATAAACACGTCAACCTCCAAACTGTGTTTTTCACATGAGGGATTGTTGTCTCTTTCCAGTAGGGTTATCAGAGACGGCATTCCCTCTTTGACGTGTTTTCTCTACATTGATTACAAAATTCTTGGGTTGTGGTAATACCCAGCGTTGGATTTACACTAGAGGCACTCGGGGCTAGTGCCAAGGGTGGCAAAATACGAAGGGTGAGAAAAAAAATTGTCTTCGCGTACCTAGTTAATAGAAAATGCTTTAAATCTTCCAAAAAATGAATAATAAAAAATTATTATGTAACTGTAAAATTAGATTTTTAGTTACTTCGAAATGAATAAATAGTTAGTCAATTGAAGTGACGTAACATTTTACTATTATCGTACTTGAGATCAATGGTGAATCGCGTTTTGACAGCTCATAAAAAGTATGTCAATTGATTATAGCGGTGTCAAGTACCCAGACAGTTCATATTTTTTGTTGAAACCATCCATTTTATGCAAAATTTCGATAATAGGGCGGAATTTTTTACAGTGCCCAGGGGCAGTGTTGAATCCGGCACTGAGTAATACATGAATCCTGCACTTGAGCAGGTACACCGGTATTGTAAATAGGAATGATATTGAGGAGTTAACTGGACAAAGGCCTCATTTCGCCACCTTTTTCTGGGCCTCCCTCTGCAATGCTTCCATCTTCAAGAGTGCCTTCGTGTAGACTCTCGCCCAGGATCACCGTCCATGCGGCTTTCGTGACCTGCCCAATCCCTTTTACTCCTGGCAGCCATTTTGCCTTTGACTGTTATGAAACGCAGCATTGTATCCCAAATTCTGTCCTGCCTTTTTTTACACCCAGATTGCTGCTGCTCTCCATTGCCCTTCGGTAAACTCCAAGGTGGAACTTTTGCAAGTCGGTGAGCAACTATGGATAGGGCAATCCTCAATAACTTTTAGGGAAGTTCGCATTCTAATCTTAACCTGACAAAAATACTGTCATGTGCTCATACTATAGGGCAACAGAGGGGGAAGTACGAGGGGCGTTCAATAAAAAGTGAGAATGAGTATGTTATGTTATAAACAACATTTTATTTTTCGACATAGTCACCTTTTAGCATAATACACATGTGACATCACCACAACTTTCGAGAGTTTACCTCGCCGTTTTTCGCGATCTCATTGCGCAATGTTGCTATTTGTTTGGCATATAAAGTGCCCGTAATAGAGGCTACATGCTCGAGATACTCAATCATTACTACCCCTTTACCATCCCAAAAAACAGAGCCCATGACCTTACCGGCACATGGGCCCACCTTAAATTTCTTCGGAGTTGAAGATGATGGCCTTTTCCATGTCATAGACTGCAGTTTCGTTTCAGCGTCGTCATGATGGAGCCATGTTTCGTCCATTGTTATAAATCACGCCAAAAAAAGTTCCCGGTTTTGCTGTATCAGGTCCAAACTCCAAAGCTTCTTGACAAATCTCGACTCTTAGTTTGTTTTTGCGTGTCAGTAAGCATTCTTGGTACCCAACGCGCAGATACCTTTTTCATACCCAAGCGTTCATGTAAAATATTATGCACGCTCCCCGTTGAAATCCTTAGATTTTCAGCAATAAAACGAACCGTGACACGACGGTCCGCCAAAACTAAGTTTTCCACTTTTATCACAATTTCTTCAGTTACTGCTGTAGTCCGGAGCTGGGGTCGTCCATGGTCGATGTTCTTCCACGTCTAAATTCGGCGCACCAACGTGCGGATGTCGAATACGGAGGAGCATTAGACCCCAGTGTCCCACAAATCTAAATTGACTTGATCCGTAGAAAAAAAATCCAAACACAAGTATTTGATAACGGCACGCAGTTAAATTTTCTCAATTTTTGCTAACGTAGAAAGAAATTACCCGTATTTTTTTTTTAAACAAAAGACAGTTTTTTTTTTCATAGCATATTTAATTTCCAAATATTGAAAGAGTTTGCATCTCATTCTCACTTTATATTAAACGCCCCTCGTAATATGATCGCATATCGTGTTCGGATGCTCTCTCTGTTTTAGGTGCTTGAGCCACCTGTCAACGTTTCAGCAGAACGACTATCGGATCAGGTGCGGGTCATCCAGCGTAGGTAATCGTATGTTGGATGACACTACTTGATCGCCTCCTTTACCTAATTTGTTTTAATATTTATTGTGTCTGAGATGAGGTCCGGTTGTGATTAGATTTTGAACGCTTTTAAGGGCGGGTTGCTTCAACTAACCATTACTGACCGGTAATAGTCAAAAATGGCGCTAACTATCGTCAAATCAAAAAAATGGGTTGTTTCACAAAATCATACGTCAAAAAGTTACTATTACCATAACCGACCAGTCATCGTAATTTTGTGTCGTCAAACAGCTACTTCAAACATCAAAATATTATGGAATCTCTTTTTAAATAACTTTAACTGACGGATTTTTATGTCATAGTAACTTTTTAACGTTAACCGACTGTTTGAAACAACCCGCCCTAAGTATTGCCCTGTAAGTTTGATCACTGCGGTGTAATCGTGAAAATGCTTGATCACCCCTGAAATACGTAAGTCTATGAGGGTACCAGGGAAGAGGTTAAAAACTTATTGAAAATAAAAATGCTTGTACTTTCAAACCAACACGTTTACTAGTACATATAGTTCTATTAAACAACTGATTATATATTTTCACATTTTGCTAAAAACCTTCTATATACATTTAAAATGAGCAACGATGAGGGAACTCGAGAGTAGCCTCGGCGAGCGCATCCAACACTGGACGTGTTAAAACTAAAAGTCGACCGAAGATTCGGTTTCGGCCAATATCGGTCAAAATTTCTAATTTCGGCCACAGTTTCTGTTTCGTCCGAAACTTCGGACACGCGCTACAACGTTCCGACGTTGTATCGTGTAGATGTGTCTTGCCCCAAACTCAGTGTTCGTGAATTGATTGTTCATGTCAAATTGTGAATATAACATTTTAAGGAACTATTTTTGTTACATACTTCAATTATTTTTCATTTAACACTAGTTAATTGTCTCTATATTTGTACACTTCATTTACAACCATAAAAAAAAATACAATAAAAATTTAAACATGTCAGTTTCGGCCGAACCCGAGGCCGTAGATTCGGTTTCGGCTGAAAACTCTTTTTTCGGTCACTAGTTAAAACAGATAATTATGAAAATAATTACAACATGTAGGCTCAATTTTCACCAAAGCGGAGAAGAGAGTAAATGTGTCGCACAACCGATCTTGCGTTATTGTCGCATCTCACTGCTTGATCCATATGACTCGTTTCCTTTCGGAAGTTTGGACCAACAACTGCTCTACCGCCATTGACAAATAATATAGTAACACGGCATATATTTTAAATACACCATCATATAAAGCACAGTGTTCGATTTTGTTGTCGTACGTAATAAAATTATGCTATTTTTGCTTTGGCTTCTGTGTTACATAAATACTCTTTGCATCTGCAAGTGTCCCATTGGTTATTTACGAGACCACTCTTCTCCGTTTCGATGTAAACCGGGCAGTAGACAAAAACTTTGAGGAATGTATGTATCTGAAATCACTAAAAAAGACATCCAAAAATAAACTCTAAAAAATCGTAGTTTGTAACCACTGTCATATACCTAATGGAATAGTGTTTTATAAACCATGAAATCCCTATTTAGATAATTTTGGCACTATTATGTATAATGATAACGATCATTTCTTAACAACACAGCCTAGAATAAAACGTATTTAAAATCTCCTGTTTTTGCCCTCATGTAGGGACATAATATTCAACCAATAAGGGCGAATTTTACTAAACTTTTATACCTAGTACCCGTCATTTCGTCCGCGTGATTTTACGGGGAATTAAACACCCCATTCTGACTTGAGGAGACCCACACAGGTAGGTGATCCTCGGCGCAGGTGTAGGGAGGGGGGTGGTAGGGTGGTTTTTAGCCAGTAAGTCTAAACACACTGAACATTCATGAGGATTTTCATCATCATCTGCCTTTTCCCAACTGCTTCCAGTCTAACCGGATGCAGCTGAATACCAGTGTTTCACATGGAGCGACCATGAGGATTTTCAACCCCGGCAAAATAAGCCATTTTTACGAAGAATTAGACTAACTTGGTAGATTATGTTTCATCAATTTATGTTTCTCCATACAAAAACTTTCAGACGTCAATTTTATTCCACTAAAATTTTAGTTTTATCCTATAGTGTGGTAAAAACTGAAGTATGATATATTGAAGATTGAAATGTGAGATATAATTATATAATTTTATAATTGAAATATTATAAAATTTTAAAATAATTGTAATGTAATGTAAATTGACAATTAATTTGATGTACTTTTAAAGTTTTAAATTGATTTGCGTACCGTTAAAACGAACATCTTGTAAACATACCATGTTTCTGGCAAATAAATAAATAAACATAAATAAATTAATTATACTTTGTATGAAAGTTTAGTGATATTCGCCCTAAAATCAAACTAATAATTATCAAAATCGCTTGATACCAGTGCACTTAAGGTTACATTTCAAAAATAAAATAAATAATCTGTATTACTTACTGGGTACATTTTTGGGACGGGACAAAATATTTTTTATCTTGATTAATAACAGGGTATCCGAGGATAGACCCACAAGATAGAGAGAAGTTTAAAAGAAGAGAGAGGGGAGGCCTTTGCCCAACAGCGGGAAACAAAATAAGCTAACAAAAAAAATTTCATCCCGACGTTGTAAAACACCGTGGAACTACGCAATGTATGAAGCAATTTAATTGTTATTGCTGGGTAGGTTAACCCATTTGGCATATTGAATAAGTTTGAAGTCAATAATTATTTTTTTTTTAGACTTTCTTGCCAATTCTTCTCCATACAAAATTACCTTTTGGATGGGGCAACTATTATAGATTCAGTTTTTCTTATACGACGTTCAAAAGTGCATTTAAATAGTCTAATTGAAATTAATGATTTGTCTTTGACTTTTGAAAGATTGTGGGTTGGCTTATTTCGGCAGAACTATACTCAAAAGATATTCTTAAATCGCATTAGAAGTAAATAAAGTTGGATGGATACAAAGTTTTGAATCTGTAAATGTTGTCTTCGCGCCAACGGAAACTTCCATTTTGGGACGAAATATGTTGCTCCGTATATGTATAGAAGCTCTTCAATGGACAAAATACCACCAAAAGCGAGCGGCTCACTTTAGTTTACTTTTAAAATTAAATAATCTCTGAGTACCTTCGTAACTTAAAATAACTTGCCCAACTCCATTTATAAATATTTCAACAATAAATTATTTGTAAAACTTTAAAAACAATAAAAAGCTTGTCCTATGGACTTATAGACGCCACGCCTAGTATCAACTATGTTGGTCTCTGACTAAAAAAAAATGCGTCTAATATAAATCTACTCAGCAATGGCGAGTCCATACAACTCGATTCCGACCGGCTTCCATTTGAAAGTCCGGATCACAAGCTACTCTACCGCCATTGAACAATTACACAGACAGTAATATCTACTGTCTACCATTTGCAAATAACATAGTAAGATTGCAGTTATTTCAACTAAAACAATAGTACTAGACTAGACTATAGCCATTCTTCTCTTTAAGAAACAACTAGATTTAATTTTCCATTTAAATGACGTTCAACAGTGTCTTTTAATGGTCTGATTGAAATAATTCGACTTTGACTGTTGACTTTGACATTGACTTTGGTTTTGACTTTGACTTTGACGATAGATGTTGTTAAATTCAGAAAAGAGTTGTAAGTATACCTTGTACCTAATATAAATAATTTTTGCTACACTACAAAAATACAACACTTCGCCATTGCATTTCAACGAACATTGTCTAAAATCACGTCTACAAAACTATACAGGTGAGTGACCTATACAATCAATCCTTTTTTATCGTGCCAAACCTCATTCTTAACTGTTCTAGAAAAATGAATGTTAAAATAGTGTGTGGGGCAAGTCTAGCAAATGCTGGAATGTATCCTTTGTAGAATGCAAGCGGACCTTCCTTGGCAGTAGAAGTGATTATATGTAAAACACTTTTGAACTCTCCTGGCTTGGCGTTCATAGCGCGGGTTTTGAGCACGTCCACCGGTTGCGTCATAGTTGTCGCCACACCTCCCTGTAAATGCAAACGCAAATACAAACACCGGCCTTCTTGTCCCATATGCCTCTTCTCATTCAGAGAAGGAACGAGCACTAATCACCACGCTTGCTCACGGCGGATTAGGTATTCAGCCTTAAGAGCGTCCATCCCGTCATATTTCCCATACAAACGCTCGTACTCGATTACGGTGTTATAACAAATTATTTTCCAAATATTTTTAACACACGGGTATCTTGTGGTTTAAATCTACGTTTGTATGAAGCCAAAAATAAACTTTTTTGAGAAACAAATTCAGTAAACACGTCCGAAAATCAGTTTTTTTGCACAATTTTATCTGATCTTTGGCCGATCATAATGCTCTCATACATTTAAAAAGTAAAAAAACAGCTTCATAGAAACCTTGCACATGTAATGGAGATTCTAAATTACAAACATTTTTACCAAAAACTTGTAAGGCTTTTTTAAAAACACGTATGTCCTGGAACAAGTTTTGTGAATTTTTTGGTTTCAACCAACGCAATGCTCGAAAACAAAGGAATGAGTGAGAACGCGATGACATCGCAGGAAAATTGGCGCGCGGAGATTTCACGAAACTTGTTCCAAGAAATACGTGTTTTTGAAAAAGTCTTACAAGTTTTTGGTAATAATATTTGTAATTTAGAATCTCCATTACATGTGCAAGGTTTGTATGACGCTGTTTTATTACTTTTTCAATGTATGAGTGCATTATGAACGGCCAAAATTCAGATAAAACCTGTGCGAAAGTGCTGATTTTCAGACGTGGTTACTCAATTTGTTTCTCAAAAAAGTTTATTTTTGGCTTCATGCAAACCTAGATTTAAACCACAAGATACCTGTGTATTAAAAATATTTGGGGAATAATTTGTTATAACGCCGTAATCACGTACGAGCGTTTGTATGGGAAATATGACGGGATGGACGTTCTTAATGGCGCGTATTCGATTTAGCGCAACTCAAAATCGAAACGATTACTAGAACGGCGTAGCAGCATTGACACACACTAGTACAATACAATAGTCTGTTTGTGTGCATCAGAAAAAAGAATATGCACGAAATAAGCACGAATCATTGAAATTGATCGGCAAACGACAGCGCGCGATGTGATACAGTGCTTTTTAAAATAATTGTCTTATATAAATGAGCTCGTATAACGGACTGAAAAATATTCTGTATATTAAGCATAACATTTACTTTCATAAAATAAATATATCAGTTATGTTTTTATTCAAATACTGGTGAAAAAAAATTGTCAAAGTGAACTGATTTTCTACTTTTTCAACATTGTTTTTTAATACATAATAGTAATATTTTCGTAATTTTGGCTCTGTAGCTGTCTTTATAACTGTATATGCTGTTGGAAAAACGCATAAAACAAAATATTTTGGCATATTGTAATGGTTGTATTCGTCCTGAAAGTTAACTCTGACGTCTATTTTCGTAAAACGATATTAAAGAATTGTCTTCGCTTTAAAAAACCATAATTAAAAATTATACTTTTACTCTGTAGCTGTCTAAATCAAGACTTAATCTTTCTAAAACTGTATTTTGTCTTTAAATAATCTGCTCACATAATTACGATATTGCTCTGGGCAAAACGCAAAACATGAAGTTTTCGTCACGAATCGAATATGCGCTCTTAACATTAATTTGAAAAATGTTTTTGACGGTTAGGACCGGTAAAAAAAACGTCAAACCCTTCCTGCGCGATCCCGACTTGCACTTGGCCAGTTTTTTTTAACACATAGTTGAAAGTCTACAACGCGTGATCCACGCGTTGTTCACCTATTGATGTGTTGAAAAATTCACTAGTAAGTAACACGAAATAAAGCTTACATTTCAATGCCATACTGTGAGTTGGAGTTAGCGTTGCCATCCGTCCGGATAAAGCCGGACAGTGTTAGGCTTTTTGACCTCTTGTCCGGCCAAATTTAGCAGCGTCTGGCCCGTCCGGGTTTTGTTAGGCTTTTTATACAATCGTTCAATTCAATCACTTCAGTCAGTAGCGAACGAGCGAGTGATACGAGATTTGCTGACTCGCAACTAAACGCTTCTCATAAAATAGGTACCTACTTATATGTGTTTTCTTATTTTTTTTTTGTTTAAAATCCCTTTTTTTGAATTCAAAAGTCTGGCTTTTAAATATGTGTTTTATTCAATATTTCAATATTCTTGATATCCGGCTTTGGGACCCAAAAGTCCGGCTTTTTTGACGGGTTAATCCGGCTTTTTTGACGGGTTAATCCGGCTTTTTGATTTTTAGAAACGGCAACGCTAGTTGGAGTGGAGTCGACGTTGAGTTGGTGTAATAAGCTACGACCTTAACAGTGTTTTGCAATGACAATATCCTTACCGCCAATAAACTCGCTGTCCCATGGGTTATGACGTTGTCTTGGAAATATGGAGTGGCAAGAAGTAAATTCTTTATCATGTCATAGCATGCTACTTGTCCTATCGTCATGAACACAGCACGACTGCACGTCATCGAGGCTCCCGCCCAAAGTCGTGTCACACCTTCAGTTGATGCCACTTTCCATAATCCATGGAGGGCATTGTGGTAACTGAAACAAAATGATTTATAAAATTCCACCCTGCGCTCCATAACTCAAGTGGCAGATGTTGGAGAAAAAACAGTCAGAAGGCTAATTCAAGTAATTTTATGACGCGCCGATGAAGTTGTACTACAGTTGCAGTTAAGTTCAAATTTGAGTGATAAACGGTTTTCTTGTAATCTTTGAACTCATGTTCGTGAACGGGCGCTGTCAGTAGAGATTGGTCAGCTCTAATCTGCCATGGACTTTATCTTGCTTCTTTTTTGCGTTTTGTATTGTTAGATTGCTTTCATAGTTTTCACATATAGAAGCAACAAGAATCATGCAACCAGACTTTGTAAAAAAAAACTTGATTTAAAAGAGTGTCCGTGGAGTTTCTTGCTCGTTCTTCTCCATAGAGACCTACCTACGTTTTGGAACGAGCAACTAGCTTCAACTCTCTGACTAACTGACCGACTCCTTGACAATTCAAAAGTGCCTGTAAATGGTTTAATTGAAATAAATGCTTTGACTTGACTTTGACTGCGCGTAAGCTACGCGTAAACTGCACGTCAATTGTACGACAACCAAACTTACTTATGGTGTAGCCACATGAGAGAAAAAAAATTACTCACTAAATAATCGAATAGAATCAATTACATTTTAATGAATATGACGTTATTAGAATATTAAAATAACACCCCAGTACAAATTTTAGTGCTTTTTCTTACGTGAAACGAATAGTAGAGTACCGATCATGTTGCGTTCCGAAGCACGCACCAAAGACGCGCAACAGTAGATTGCCGTTATTGTGCTCGCGTGACGCGAACTTGACGCAAGCGTGTCTGACAGCGGTAGAGAATACGAAAAGCGTCGTTTTGATCGAAACTTAACTGCAACTGCACTGCTACAGCACTTCTTTAGTTACGTGAATTAGGCCACAAGCTGAAGTGGGAGCGGGCTGGCCACGTTGGGCGAATGCATCCGGAAAGATGGGCAAAGATCACCGCCAAGACATTGCCGCCAAGGCCGACCGAAACAAAGGTAGAGTGACGATCTGACCATATTTGCGGGGCAAACATGAGCAGAGATCGCATAAGATCGGGAAGTTTGGAAGAAGAAAGGGTAGGTCTTTGCCCAGCAATGTCCAGCAAATAGCCTAGAATATATAAATAGCCTATTTATAAATCTATCTATATAATAAAAATGAATCGTTGTTCGTTAGTCTTGCTAAAACTGGCGAACGACAGGACCGATTTAGCTAATTTTAGTCTTGAAATATTTGTGGAAGTCTAGGGAAGGTTTATACGGTGAGAAAATTTTAAAATCAATTGACAGGACAACGTCTGTCGGGTCAGATAGTATATTATAAAACTCTAGATTGATGAAATGAAATTCTTAGTAAATGGAGCAGACAAGTTTTACAGTGGAGACCGCGTATGGGCAAGCGAAAACCAAATTCTCCTACGGATGCCTGAGAAGACTGATTTGCTTCTGGAGGGAGGTGGGCTGGCTGGAATAACGTACGTACTGGCACGTACAATGGTCCATTATGGTCCATTTTTCTACACCCCCCCACCCCCCTTAAATAGAACACAGCGATGTGTGGGACGCCCTGCTACGGCACGATAAACCGACTAGAAGAATATGGCTGACAGCGGATGGATGCGGGCTGTCCAAGACCGGGTTGGTTTACGATCTCTGGAAGAGGCCTACGTTCAACAGTAGACGGCAATATCGGTCACGGCCAATTTCAACAGAGATTAGTCAAGTTCGCAGGGGATAATATTGCTCTACTGTGTGCGCAAACATTTGAGCATTCCATCTCTCACTCTCATAGTGCGATGGAACAGCAATACGATACAACAAGGGAGAGATCAGAAGAAGTGGTGCCACTCTCTAGCGCTAACGCCACGTGAATAAACGGGTTTTGGTGGAACTACTCAAGGTTGAATTATTTGACACTTTTAACAGTTCATATATGAAAAACGATATTTGCTAAGCAAAAACAGTCGCTGAGATCGACGTCGATTTCACGGCTGATACGATGTCGAGTCGCCGTCGAGCACAGCCACGAATGGTAATGTTAGATAATAGCGTAGCAGGACCAGCGGTGACGCGTGCGAGCTGAGGCACAGGATTTGAAATTATAAGCTTGCAGAATGTTACAGTACAAAAAGTAGGTAGGTTGTAACAGGGGTAAATGGACACATAAAGAAGCCGACAGTGGCATGCTTTTCCCATCGTTGCGATCATTCTTTTTTGTTCTGGACTTGGATCGGAAACCTTCGGAGAGATTGAAGGTCATACGTTTTTTTAAGTTTCTCTTACCAGCCTGTATAAGATTTATTTTTAACAAAATTGTATTAAGATCTGAACAGAACATAAGTAATGAATACATACTTCCTTCTCTGCTCAGGTGGTAGTTTGATATCATTTTGCATCCGCACATTGACTAAATCTGCCGGATTTCCAACAAATCCGCCAGCAAATCCACCAAGTCCAGCTATAAATACCGACATAGGTACTGATAAGGGACGACCCTGAAAAATATTAAGAGGATAAATAACAATAATACCAGGCCTTTCTCGTCCCACAGCAGGGCAAAGGATTGTTCTCCTCCTTTCGTACAGAAATAGTACGAGCATTGATCTCCACGCGATTTCATACTTGTATTCATAAAATTGTAGTCTAGGTTTCCTCACTAAGTTTTCCTTCACCAATGTCAGTGATCTAGAACAGCGATTCCTAAAGTGGGTTCCGTGGGAGAGTTACCAAGGTTCCGCGAAACCGGAAACCGGTTTATCATCGTAAAGAATAGAAAACTTAGAAAATATTTCTAATAAAACTTAATTTGGGGTTCCATAAGATAATAAGGCTTTCTTGAGTGTTCCGTTGCCTTGAAAGTTTTGGCACCGCTGATCTAAAAAGTACCTACATAATATGACTTGAAAAGTTACATTGGTGCTTGCCCGGTGTCAAATCCGCATAAAGAGAAAAGTTTCTGAAATTTAAAAATGCCTGTAAATGGTTAATTCGAATAAAACTCTTGCACTTATGAATAAACCATTTTCAGGTACTTTTCAGTCAGCAAGTTGAAGCTTGTTGTTCATTCCAAACCACATCTCATTTCAGCCGAAAGACGTCTACTGCTGGACATAGGCCTCCCCAAGGGGAGGGGGTTTTGCCATAATCGCCACGCTTGGCAGGCGGGTTAGCGATCGCAGTATGGTTGTTACAAAGGCACAGAGAATGCTGCTGCCCATTCTCTGGTAAGTCCCTTAGTCGCCTCTTACGACACCCACAGGAAGATATGGGATGGTGCTATTCTTTACGTCCGACACCATACGGACCTCATTCCAAACCGTAGGTTCCTATTTCGAAGAACAAACAAGAAACTCCATGGACTTTTTCGACACTTTTAAAGCCGCCGACACGCCAGGTGTACAAATTTGAGGACATCTTCTAACAGTTGTGGTGACATCTAGGACATTCCAGTGGCTTCATTCCATATTACTGACTAACAAGCTGGTCCAATATGTTGACATCAGACAGGTATATTTTCTTGTTTTATGCCTTTCAGTTCAATGACTGTCATACTGGGGTTTTAGTTTTAACTTAAATTTTTTGATTTAACCTCTCGAATGAGGATGTCGTAGAAGGCGACTAAGGGAAAATTCGCAAGTCGGATAGCAGCGGCTTCCGTGTACTTAACAACCTCACTGCAATCCCTAAGACGCCAGCCAAGCGTGGGGATATTAGCAAGCCAGGGGGGGTCGTCATGCGGGATGCCCTTCCCGACGTAGGTGTGAGATGAAACACGGGGTTGATGGGGAAGGTACATACTTTAAAATAGTGTTTTTAAGCAAGTTACATCGTTATATAATTCCTGTAAATGCAAATATTGTTAACATCGTTTTTAAAAGAGTAAGTATGGAGGTTCTCTCTCATTCTTTTCCATACAAAACTACCTTTTGGAATAGGCAACTAGAATCAATTTTTTTCTCATTTGACGTTTAAAAGTGCCTTATAAGGGTCTAATTGAAATAAATTATTTGACTTTGACTTTGAGGCCTTTCTCCAACAGTGGACGTCTTCCGGCTGATGATAAACCTCTCGAATGGTAAATGGTGGTCTCGGTTATTACAAGCTGCTTCAAGGTGGCACAAAAAACGAGTACCCAAAAGGACTAGGGGAAGCTATCACCCAGCAGTGAGAAGGTGTAGGTTAAGAAAAATAACAACTAAAAGCAAATACTCACATCCTTAGGAGTAAGCTGTTGTTTAGCAGACTCATATATTCCAAATCTTGCCGTTGAATATGTTAGCTGTCTTAGCAATGATGCTGAAATACCGTTGTAAAGTCCCAAAACACCTAAAAAATAATACAATTTAGTACTGTGGGATCAGGATATGAAATAAAGATGGCATAACTGGCACATCTGCGCGATTGGCTATGGTGCTGCATGTCATATGTTTCATTAGTACAGAACAAATATTTGTATAGCCTATGGGTAGTTGCTCTGGGCCTGGTTTTTAAGGTTCCGTACCCAAAGGGTAAAAACGGGACCCTATTACTAAGACTCCACTGTCTGTCTGTCACCAGGTTGTGTCTCATGAACCATTATAGCTAGACAGTTGAAAACTTCACAGATGACGTATTTCTGTTGCCGCTATTACAACAACTACTAAAAACAGAATATAATCCATATTTAAGGGGGGCTCCCATACAACAAACATGATCTTTTGCCATTTTTTTGCTGAATGTCTAATGTTGTATAGATAATGGTACGGAACCCTTCGTGCGAGTCGAGTCCGACTCGCACTTGCTCAGTTTTTTTTATATAAGCGAGTTTATATATTTGTAAACGCACCCACAATACCGGTGAAATTCCTAGTATGGGGCAACACTTTTGCACAAGGCGCCCACGGCACAGCACACCTCGTCGTGCCTCTCAGAACCGCAACCCGGACCAAGTGGCCAGGGTGCGGCAAAGAGGGAACGACCGGATGACACGGCTTCACCGAGCACGCTCCAGGGAGATGCCAAGCGTGTAAAGGTCCAGACCGCTCAAGGGGGACAAAGAACCTAAGCACGGGCCATTCAGGACATTCCTGCGCGGCTCGCCGTAGCGATTTGTCTCTCGCCTCCAACCCGAGACATGAACACTGACGAGGTTGAGCACATAAAGCTCAGCCTCGAAGACCTCGTCATGGATGCTGACCCCTCAAAACCACTCCCGGCCTTCCGAGGTTACCCACGGATAGCGGATGGCACCGTCCAGATGTGGTGCGAGGACGAAAATGCCCTGACCTGGCTAACCCAGAACGTGCCCAAAATAAGACTGCCCAACACGGACGCCACTCTGACAGTCATGAAGCAGTCTGAGGTGCCGACCCGTGTCCGCGCTGCGCTCTTCGTACCCAGGTACAACGGAGACATAGCGCGGCTCCAGAGTGTTCTGAGCCGTCAGAACACATGGTACAACATTGGGAGATGGACACTCTACAGGGCGACATCGGTCGGTGGTGATAACCATGGGACCTACCTGACCCTGGGTATCCCACCGGACGAAGCCGAAAAGGTCTTGGGGCGGGAGCGACGTGTATCGTACCTACTTGGTTCAATATACGTCCGCTTCTACCCCAACACCCAACCCTCAACCCAGACTGCGACCCCAAGCACGGCACCGACAAAAACGACACCGACGAAGCACGAGGTGACAATGGAGGAACTGGGAACGAGATGGCCAGAGCGGCGATGGTTCAATACTCAATACAACACTCAATACATTTATTGCAAAAGTTGAAACTCAATATTTGAACGCCAAGGGTAAGGGAAACTCTTGGTGGAATGCGGAACTAGGCAAGCTCAGGCTAGCGGTACGCAAACAATTCAACAAAGCCAAAAATTCCAGACTACCCGAAGACTGGGAGCTATACAAAGAAACCCAATACACATTCAAAAAACAAATCAGAGCTGCCAGCAGAGCAGCCTGGAGGAAATTCTGCGAGAATATTGAATCACACAGCGAGGCCGCGCGGGTGAGAAAAATCCCAGCCACCGATCAAAATCGCACCCTCGGGTCGCAGAAAAACCCAGATAACACATACACGAAAACAGGACTTGAAACAAGTAAAGTTCTACTAGAAACTCACTTCCCGGACTGCAGCCTCTCCGAGGACAGGACATGGACAAGTGAGCCAACACATACACCAAACAACCAGGACTGGTATAGAGCCAGTACCATAGTAACAGAAGACCGAATAAGGTGGGCAATTAAAACCTTCAAACCCTATAAATCGGCAGGCCTAGACGAAATCTTCCCAGCTCTACTGCAATGGGGAGTTGATCTCCTCACATCGTGGCTGGTCTTAATCTATCGTGCCTGCCTAGCACACAACTACGTACCACTTGCATGGCGAGAGGTGAAAGTTATTTTCATCCCTAAACCAGGCAAAAAGGACTACACACAGCCCAAAGCGTACAGGTCAATAAGCCTGACATCATTCCTACTGAAAACCCTTGACAGACTCTGTGACCGACACATCCGGGACGGACCTCTTCGGAGGCTGCCACTACACAAGCAACAACACGCCTACTCCACAGGGAAATCAACGGAATCAGCACTGCACAGTGTGATCTCCAAGATTGAATGTGCGGTAGACCACAAAAGTTCCTCACTAGCGGCTTTTATTGACATAGAAGGCGCTTTTGACAAGACCATATTCCATAGCAGCAACGCAGCTCTCGAGGAACACGGTGTGGACTCGACCCTGCGAGGATGGATCACCAACATGCTCAGACTGAGAGCCGTACAAGTCACAGTGAATGATACCACAAGAGCCATTGTGGCGAAGGGATGCCCGCAAGGAGGCGTGCTCTCACCACTCTTATGGACTCTCGTGGTAGATAGCCTCATAAGGCGCCTAAATGACAGGGGATATTTCACAGTGGGCTACGCTGATGATATAAACATTATAATAAACGGCACACATGAAAACACACTATGCAACCTTATGCGCCAAGCCTTGAAGATAGTAGAGGACTGGTGCAAGGAGTATAAATTAGCAGTGAACCCTACTAAAACCGAACTTGTCCTTTTCACAAAGAAAAGGAAGTTGGCAACCCTACAGTTACCACACTTCTTTGGAACCACGTTAAGCCTATCGACTGAATCCAAATACCTGGGCATATATTTGGACAAACAGCTGACCTGGGCAAAACACACTGACTACATCACCACAAAAGCCAGCATAGCCCTATGGCAATGCAAAAGACTGTTTGGCAGGAATTGGGGCATAAGCCCCAAAATCACCTACTGGCTATACACCACAGTCATCCGACCAATTATCACATACGGTTCTCTAGTTTGGTGGCCCAGGACCAATCTGAGCACAGCCAAGAAGAAACTACAAAGATTAGCCTGCGTAGCGATCACCGGCAGTATGAGAACGTCACCCACTGCCGCCCTACAGGCGATGCTGGGACTGCCACCCCTAAATCTCGTCGTGAGGGAGGAAGCGACCCTAGCGACTTTCAGGCTCGATATATCCGGCACCCTAAGCAAAGACTTCAGAATCAAACATACACGGATAAAAGAGGAAGCAATCAAACGACAGCCCATGATGGCATCACCTAACGACAGAACCCTGAAATTACACTGTTTCCAGAAACACTACAACATAGAGCTCACAGCGGAGCTGTGTGACTACTCAAGCCCAAATGAGCTAAGGATCTACACCAATGGATCAAAAACCGACCTCGGTACCGGAGTCGGGGTCATACAGTGACACTACAATGGATCAAGGGACACAGTGGTTCACTAGGTAACGATGCGGCCGACGAACTCGCTAGAAGGGGTTCCAGCACAAAAGCCTTCGGACCCGAACCCATTGTGCCTATTCCCCATTCCGTTCAATCAGTTAAGAAGTTGGTTAAGAGATTACACACAAACACAAGCGGAGAAATGGTAGAACTCGACACCAGGGTGCAGGCAGTCAAAGGAGGCTATGCCATCCCTGGATACGAAGCTGACCAAGCGCCTTCTGCACCTGGACAGAGATAGCCTGCGACTGGTGGCGGGGACCATCACCGGACACTGCTCATTGAATAAGCACTTTCACACACTAGGTATCACTGATAGTCCTCTGTGCAGGGCCTGCATGGAGGCGGAAGAAACGGTGGCGCATGTACTCCTTGAGTGCACTGGCGTCACCCAGATCCGCAGGGGCACTGAGAAGACTGGGTAGATTGATCTGCTTCTGGAGGGAGGTGGGCTGTGAGTAATCGGCCGCTATGGCTCACGTACAATGGTCCATTTTAAGAACTAAGTGCGGAAACAACATAGAACCTATGTTCTATGTTAGGGGGGTTTTGGGGTTTTGGGGTCTTGTTTAAAAAAAGTGTTGCAACACTTTTTTTAAACAAGAAAAGAATTTACCTTGTTTTTTAACTACCATCCCAACGACTTTCACCATGGAAACATTCTTTCCTTTTTGCGTTTGCATCTGGACCTTCAGCAAATCCAATGGATGAGTGACACATGCTGCAAGAGCTGATGCTATGCCTCCGAAGTACCATTTTGATATTCTTATTTCCTTTGGCGCTTCAATTGGCTTTTTGCTCATAGTGTGATCTAAAATGGCTAAAAAACCAAAACAATTTATGTTTACAAATTTTTAAGTTAACTTTTACAAGTCAAAATAGACAATATACATACCTAAAAATAAAGTTCCTTGAGAAGTAATTTTTAAATAAGCACTATGAATCTTATATATATAAATCTTCTGTGCGTGTGTATGAAAGTGAACTCCTCCCAAACGGTTGTACCGATTTTGATGAAATTTTTTGTGTGTGTTCCAGTGGATTCAAAAATGGTTTAGATTCACAATTGGACCTGGTAGATGGCGCTGAAGTCGAGTTTTAGATTTTTTTATTTTAAGGGCAGGACAATGTCTTTTGGGCCCGCTAGTTTATTGTAATTTATTTATTTAGTGTAGAATTTATCATTGGTTATGCTTGTTTGTTTCTCACATATGTGTCCCATAGATTAAACATGAATGATTAAATTTGTTATATTCTATTGATTTGAAAAGAATGTTCATGGATTTTCTTGCTTGTTGTTCTTCATAGAAACCTACTGTTTGGAACAAGCAACTAGCCTCAACTTACTGACTGACTCCTTGACATTTCAAAAGAGCCTGTTAATGGTCTATTTGAAATAAATGATTTGAGTTTGAGTTGAATAACTTATTATTTCAATAACAGACCATTTCACTATTCAATCTCAAACTTGTAGTATTATACATAATGGTAATCAAGCTTTTCACATTCAAACTCGAACTTTCGCGCCAATTACGGAATAATTCGTAATAATTCTTAAATCATCATCAAGATTGTTTTGATAAAATATTTAAATAGAAACATTAATTTATGATTTAAAAACATGGCAAATATTATTTAACATTATGTACTTACATATTTTAAAATGTAAGAAGTATTTAGAATCATGGGACACTTAAATACTGATTACCTTGATTCATTTTGTATTTGTTATTCCACATAAATAGTATTTGAAAACGCCGGAAACCAACCTGGGACGCATATGTCAATTACTTATGTCAATGTCAATGTCATACCGTCATCTCATCATTCCACTGACCTCAATAAAATACGCTTTAAAGAGGTCAGTGCATCATTCATACGTCAAAAATAGGTACGTAATTGCGTAGGTACGTGTGTGCCATGAAGATAATATACAGCCACAGTAATACGCCTTACTCACCATCCTTCTTGCTGTACGTCCCTCCAAGGTCATATTCAAAAGTACCGTGAATAAAAAACATTATTTAATATTTGTTTTTTTTTTCACGGTACTTTTAATGTGTGGAGGATTGTGAGTAAGGCGTTTAAAGAGATATCTTTACTGTGATACAGCTATACAGCTGCTTCATGGTGTGGGTGTGTGCTTGTCTTCGAGCACAATCTTTATGTTTTGCGTATTTTTTATTGTAGGTAATGATGCCCGAAATGATACCAATCGACGTTTTTGTATATTTGACTCGATTAAAATGAGGATTAGAAATATTTCAATATTTGAAAAATTAAATAAGTAGATCATATTTTAAGTTGAAATTATAATAAACATTAGTTTGTTATACTATTTATGGTTTCCAATGTAATTTTATAGGTTAGACTCAATAGATAGAAAGGACCGTGACGTCCGTGTATCGATTCTATAAGGATTTTTAATTTTCTAATATTACTTGAATGCATTCTTTGTTAAAAAATATTACATAAATTATTAAAGATAATTTTGATACTACTTTGTAAAAGTTTTATACAGAAGGCCCAGCATATATTTAAGTTTAAGCAGATCTATCACCTCTATCGCCGAGTATCGCCCCAACTGTTAGCTAGTGGTAAACATTGAACCACACATTTCTGCTTTAAGTATGAATGTTACTTTACGTTAAACTAGTAACCTGGCTATAGTTTACAAATAAATAAATACTACTATACCTGTTCTCGTTTGTTTTTTATATAACCTGTTGATTTGTGGACGTAGTGCACAGTGAACCGCGAACGTAATTTTAACAGTGATCCAGTTCAAAACCTGCACAAGATAGCATTATAATATACAAAGGTATTTGTAAGGTATTATAAATTATATTGCTATCTTGGTCAGGCTTTTGTTTAATGATTTTGAATCCAAAAACTACATTAATTTGTACGGTCAGCAACGAAAGACGATGAACATCTCAGATTTTTAAATCATAATTTTTGAGCAGAAGAAAATAGGGGCAGGATAGAAAATCAAGATAAAATAAACTCTTGACTACGACCTGAAATACTGTAAAGTATTACTTAAGTACATCGTATTTGTTTTTGTGTTTTTTTATAGGATATGAAAATGTAATAGTGTTAATCTACTATTGTTGCTGACTGTACAATATTATTATATATCGTCCAGTAAAGTTTGAGTTTAAAATCAATGTATACTGAGAAAATACTTTATTATGCTCAAAGACAGCCTGCTGAGCTTTGAATGTATAACTTTCTCATTGTTCTCTATCGGACACCATACCCTACATCAAAACTGTTAGTTTAACAAAAATTTTACAAGTGCAGTCACTTTAATTATTATTGTTATTACTTTATTTGAGTAGGTATTACAAATTGTATTTTTTTGGTGGTAGATTTACAACAACACATGCCAAAAGCACTTTTTAAAGAATTTTGGATCACCCCCAAAACCCGTAAAAATACTAGTTCCATTCTTATAGAAATCCCAAATAGACTAAAGTATATTTCCATTATTTACGCAACCCTAAAAAAGATAAAAAACCAAACACTTTGTTCTTTACGTGACATTGCATCGCATGCTGCACTGCTATTATTACTCTAAAGAATAAATATTCTCGAAAAAAAAAAACAAATTTCTTTATTTTTTGCCAAGCTTGATTTTATTGCGAACATCGATTAGACTGAATACAACTTTAGAATCGAATTAAAGAACTTGGTTGGCGGTGGGTGGGCAATGGAAATGACCTGTTTACATTCTCGCGTGTCCCAGTTTATTCCCCATGCCCCTGCTCGTTACCGCGGCAATGGCGGTATAAGGTGTGAGCAATGCGCGCTCGGAAACGGACGCGTTTGCGCTACACAGCACGAATATTTTATTCGCGTTTTGCGCAGCGGTAACTGCTGCCCGATTTTATACGCAATGGCTCCAAAGCAGCTCATTGCTAACGAGCTTTTGGCATTCGTCAAGCATGCCATCGACTACATGGACGAGGTCAGCATCTTGCAGATCTGCAAGTCCTCCTTCGAAGAGGAAGAGGTATGCAGTGCCAAGTTGCTGTTATTTCAATCACTCGACCAAGTCGGACAGATGCCATCTCGCCGGAGAGATGGTGGCCAGAAAAGTCTGCAGGACATCATCGACCTGCTGAAGAGGACCGATCCGGATGACGTGCCAGATTTTGTGGCGAAGGAGCTGCACAAGCTGCCTCCTGTCACTTTCGACCACGTCGACGTTACCGGGCTGCTGAAAGACATCAGATCTCTGAAGGCGAGCCTGGCTGAGATGAAGTCCAAGTTGGAGTCATCGGATGTCACCATCGGTGAATTGGAAGCCGAAGTAGCGTTGTTGCGCAACGATATTCCGGCAAGTAGGTCATCGGACGACACCAATGTAAACACACGTCGCGGGGCACAAAATGCTTCGATCTGCGTCATCGGCTGTCAAGAATGCAAGCGTTGCATCGTGTTCTGTTGATCGCGTCGTACCTGCCGGGGAAGTGTCGCGTGTAATAGGTACAACGACCCCCAAACCTACCTATTCTGCAACTGTTGCCAACATGAAACCTGCTGTGTCGCAAACAAAACGACAAGCAGAAAAACCAAAAGGGGGAAAGCAGAGTCGCTCAGTATCGAGCGCGACTAAAGGCGCTGTGATGGACCGTGAACAGCAGGTTCCACCGAAGAACACATGCGTTGGGGACGGCTTCATCAAGGTGGAGAGAAAGAAGAAGAAGAAGCCTTCTTATCGCAACCAGTGTGGGACGGCGCCCGCCGGATCTAACATGCTGCTACGTCCTGCGGTACCGACGACGCAGCTGTACGTGTCCCGTTTGCATCACTCTACAAAGACTGAGGACATCGTGGAGTATCTACGGGTGAAGACCAACTGGACCTTGAGGGTGGAGAAGTTGGAGGCGCGCCATAACACCAATTCCAAGTCGTTCGTAGTGCGCGTTCCGACTCAACATTTGGTGACCTTCCTCAAGGAAGAGTTTTGGCTGAAAGGTGTGCTGTATCGGCGTTTCCGCGGTCGGCTACGTGACACCTCGCAGCGTAACACGACGCCGTCTCTTCGTGTGCAGTAGTTTTTAAGTTTATTGTTTTAAAATATGTATTAGTTTATAATTATTGTTTTTATGCTTATGTAGGTATGTATTGTGTTTTATGGGCCTTAGTTGCCTGAAATAAAGGATTAATAATAATAATAATAATAAGGTATCCTAGTGTGGAGACTAGGGATATTTTCTATTTTTTTTACCCTTAGGTCCTCTCTGGGGCGGATCCGACATGGTTAGGTTAAGTTAGATCTGTGACCCGCAGACCCGCTATGCCAGAACCAAATCGCTTTTTACAGCCAATTTAAACAAAGCTTATAACTCAATATAAAGCTGCTAATTTATACTGAAAATGCTACTTGACTGTAGCTGCCAACCTATTATTTTTGCTAGGTACCTATTTTAATTATTTTTATAACCCTAAATCAGATTAGTTTGTCGCCGCGAGTTGTATAATCATTATACAACTTAAACGATGCAAAAGGGCAAAATATTCAATGTATGTACAGACGCCAGCACATCAAGCCATACCTAACTGTCAAATTTTCCCAATTAAATATGAACATTATGCTTTTGTAATAAAGTTGAAAATCTATAAAAGAAATTTGACAGATTGTAATAGCTTGATGTGCTGGCCTCTGTACATATTTTGAGGTTATCTCGGTTGCCTACCTTTTGGATAGAATGTCGTAATACCTAAGGCTGGACTGACTCAGTGTCACCCACTTGAACTTATATTAAACTAGGTAATACCTATCAGCCTATTATTGTCCCACTGCAAGGCAAAGACCTCTTCTCATACGGACAAGGCACGAGAATTGATTACCACACCACGCTTGCTTCAGTTATTAGTTTTAAGTCCAGTTTTCCTCATGCTGTTTTCCTTCAGTGATATCATGCAGCGTTGTGAGCGGTGTGTGCCGATGTGTGAACTTACAGATATAGATTCTCTTTTAACTCGAGTCGTGTAATTGACAGAAGACACTGGCTCTTGAATCACGAATACTAGACCTAACGACCTAACGCAGGAATCGGCGCATCACTACATTTATAATTGGTTATGTTTTTTATGCCAATGAAGAAATTATTATTATTATTTTCATTTTGTTTTAGCTACACATATTATTTTACATGGCTGGCATGGCTGAAACTACTATTGGCACAATGATTGCTGAGTTCACATCTGTCGACAACCTCGCGGGCCAAGTTAAAAAACACATTTCTTATCTTTCTCGGCCTTCACGAGGTTCACGTGAAGACCAGGATCTCATTATTATTGTTATTTTCTAGAAACTTATTTTAACTGCGGTTATGTACCAGTCAACAGCAAAAGTAGATGATCAAAATCAGAAATTCAATACTAATGAACGGAGTTCACGTCAGAACTGTGTGGCGTCGAAGTGATTCAAAAGTATGTGTGTGACAATCAGATACTCTTGAATCACTTCGACGCCACACAGTTCTGACGCGAACTCCGTTCATTAGTGTGGAATTTCTGATTTTGATCATCTACTTTTGCTGTTGACTGTACAGTCACCAAAAGAGATAAGTATCCATGTCGCCGGAAAAGGTAGTTAAATTAAAAGTAGTTAGGTACTTAAATTAAATAAAAATGGAAATAAATAAACGTATTGGCATTAAAAATTCAAACTCTAAAAATATGTATACCTATAATTTTATGACGTAATTGACAATATCCTGTCGAGTCAGCCGATTTGTCATTATGTCAGAAACTTGTCGAACATAGTGATAAACAAGCTCTTTATTTAAGACTGTAGTCAATGATTTCGTTATGCATACAATCGTCGTGCTTCCGGAATGGAACAGTAAGACAATGATCCAGCAATTTAAAAACTGAAACCAACACCATACCCAAGCTTTCGACTACACTATACAAAACCATTTAACAAAAAAGACAGCCGCCGTAAAAAAGAACTTTCAATTCGCAAGTCGGTGGCAATACAAAACAACAAGCAAAATCTAAGCCACCGACTTGCGAATTAAAAGTAATTTTTTACTTTTTTGTTAAAAAGTTTTTTTTTTTCGTTTTTTAGTGCCTACTTCTTATCATACAAACTATTCCGAAACGGTGACACCAAAAAAAATCAGTCGTCGTTTATTTTCTACCCTTAGGGGTGGAACATTTTCTTGAAATTTACATGGGACCAAATTAGAGGTACCTATACACTATCAATTAAAAAAAGAATCATCGAAATCGGACTACACTGAAAAAAGTTATGCGTGGTCCAACATAAAAAAAAAAAAAAAAAATGTTCATGTTAAGGGACCAAATGGCAACTATTCCGCATCAAACTAAAGAAGAATCACGTAAATCGGGTCATAAATCTCAGCGTAATCGGTGTACATACATTAAAAAAAAAAAATACCAATCGATTTGAGAACCTCCTCCTTTTTGAAGTCGGTTAAAAAGCTTACACTTAAAACTTGAAACTTAGTATAAAACATTTTTTTTTTTCTCATTTTATTACATTACATATTTTTAAACCCCCGCATAATTAAAATATTTCGAAATGAAAATAACACTTTTTCGTTTCATTTTGATGCCCATTTTGTGTTTATAAAAAAAATAAAGCGACAAGCGATGTTACAGGATCTATAAAATTGACAGACAAGTGATGTGTCAAGTGTGTGGAAAAAAATAATCAATATTTGTGATTTTATTTCCCTTAAAACGATGCAATTTCAATGTATAAGAACTGCGAAACGGTGAATGTCAGTGTCACTGTTACTGTCAGTCACCGTTTCGTTCTGAAATAATGAGCTTTTCGTTAAAGTTATTAACTTTTATTTGCGGGGTTTTAAAAATATTGTAAATGCCTGAAGATATTCTTTAGGTACCCAAGAATATAAAAATTAGAATTTCAACTTCTCTAAACATACTAATTTTTTTTTGTACAAATCCTGCCATGATTCTTTACTTTTGCATGGTATTTGCCGGCTGACACCCCCACCCTAAATATTGATCCTGAAATTTCTAAAGAAGGTCAAATTGTAACTTGTTGTAATTTCTCTTTCATAAGAAATCTCCCAATTCTTAACAATCGGAACCTAATTACATTATCTCTACTCATACTCCAAAAACAATCAGTTTAATAGATAGAGTCATTATTAATAGGGTTGTTTACGCAAAGCTAATCTCAGAGGACGTCACCGAATTATAACGTAAACACTATTAGCGCGGTAAAATTCGTATTATAAAGAACTTGCGTTGCGAGTGTTTTGTCATAATAACTTATTATCATAAATGGATGATCATAACGGACGTTTAAACCTATTCCGGAATTAAAAAGCTGCTCCGGAAGCTATTTTAAAAAGTATAATTTTGATGCACAGACAAAAAATATTATAAAGTCAGTGTCACTTTGTTATAGTTCAGTGGCGCCTCTAACGGAAATGTTTGGAAGTAATATTCCTTAGTATGTAAAACTGTAAATCAATTAATCAAATGCATACGCAGTGTAAGACGGTCCGCACGTGTATTGCTATGCTGCGGGGGAGAAGATAATTATGACTTTTTAGTAAAAGCGTTTTCTGGAGACAGCGATCACTGGAGAGGCAAACTTCAATGTCTCCAAAAAGGTGCTCGTTCTCTCCAATTTCATTTTTAGCTTCGTGATTACAAGTCGTTGGTTAAACATGGGTTAACACCATGAAGATATAGGTATAAATGGAGCCAACACTTAGACCAAATCTTGAAACCAACTGTGGGCTAATGCTCTCTTTCTGAATGCATACATAAGAATGAGACAGTGATATGTGTAATCTTTATCTTATGTATGCATTCAGAAAGAGAGCATCTGCCCACAGTTGGCTTCACTTAGGTATTTAGAGTGTTGCCTCCACTTTTATCTATAAGCTTCTTGGTTAACACCTCCGCTAGGAGTAATAGTGTTCTGTGGTTAACACGATAGGGTAGATGACACCACCAATCAATTGACATACTTTTTATGAGCTGTCAGAAACGCGTTTGGTAATTTCTAACTATTTATTAATTTTCAAAGCAACAAAAATAAAATCTAATTTTACAGTAAATTGAAAATTAATAAAGTTTTACCGGGGTAAAATAAAGTGTTTTTGAACGAAGCTTACGGGTAACGCCTAACCTAGCGCCTAACGCGTCTTACGGGTAGAGCGAATTAGTAGAAATCGTCACGTAACGAAATGCGTGTGCACAGCCGTTGCGGCGCACTCGCCTGCTCGTGATATATTTTTTTTTTTTTTTGTGCAGACACGTACGTAAGGAACTTCGTACTTTACGGGGGTCCCCCGACCGACCGCACAGTTTTTTTTTTATGAAAGTGGAATAATTGGTTAATCATGTTATCTACCCAATTATCAATTAATTGATAAGCCTCTAATTTTATGATATATACATATATTAATTTATAATATGTATCTGGGCTTTGGCAGGCGGTAGATCCCCACCCCCGAGTTTTACAATGTTGACTATTTTACTGTTATCATATCGTGTGAAGACAGGCACACAAGTGTTGAACAAATCCTTCCAAATTTAATAGAATTTTTTACATGGCAACTTTTAAAATACGTCAGACAGAATGTATGTCACTGATGATGTCACTCATTCCATTCATTTCTTATTATCATCAACAGCATTCCCGACAAATGTACTCTGTGATTCCCAACTCCCGAAGTTGCGCACAAGAAGCTTGTAGAAAGGTTGCGCAGCCAGTTTTTTTGTTTTTGTGTTGTCAAGTTATTTTTTACTTTGTAGTTTTTGAAGTCGATTGTTCCGGTAAAAAAGGTATTTTTATTTTCTGCTTTTTAGTAATAATATATATTCATATAAACATGCACACAAGATGCACACGCATAGAAAGACACTTTACCGTGATAACACATACAGCAAGTTTAATAAACACGTCAGACATAAAAACATTGACTCCGGCCAGTCTGAACTCACTAGCTGATCCATTACGATATTATAGAAATAGATCTATATCTTCATGGGCTAAACTACTGTTAGAACATTTTTTTTACGTTACTTATGATTTTTTTTTTGACGGCCGGCCGTGTATGTTCAATGTGAACCGCAGATTTGGTAATGCTATAAACTACCAAAAAATGAGTTTTTAGTTAACCATAATGGTCAATTTACTCATTTGATGCTAAAAAAGAAATTCGATCAATGACTGCAAACGAGCGGGCAAAGTCATGGAAGTAGTATGTATGTACAGTGAAGTGACTGACATGAAAGCTCTGACGTCCTGACGTCTGGAAATAACCTCATTACATTGCTCTTGCTCTGTAATCAATGATAAAAAAAAAGTACACTGACTGACAGAAAGAAAGTCAGAATTTCAGAAAGTAAAGTATAGGCATGAGATATACCTGCAAAATTCTATACCCGGCCTCAAAGGTATGGGTATGGCCATATACCCAGTACTAAAACCCAGTATCAAAATACCTATGGGTATGTTCCGAGACCTGGCTTTAGCGGTCGTCTTTTGGAGACTTAATTAATTTTATTGAATGAATGTGAACCATCCGAAGTTTATATATTTTATTTTATTTTATATAATTATACAGAAAATCAAAATCGATAAAAATATTTTCATACACTCTAAAATCCTCTATCTTTATTTTAGCGTAAAGAATCATTTTTCTGGAAAAAAGTAATTCAAATCAAAATAATATGCCTAAAATCTTACGTTTCAAACTTTCAATACGGGCTTGATCGGGAGTATTCGGGAGGCGCGCCGTAACCATTCGGGTAACTTCGCGGCCGGGCGGTCGAGCGCGAGCGTTAGAGTCCGTCCAACGAAAGAAGTTCCGCAGACGCGGCGCTAGTTTCTATGCGACTGTATGCTATCCTCTAACAAATCTTGTTAGTTCTATGTATTTCCGCAGGACTTTTTTTGTTGGACGGACTCTATGAACTACTGGGCCGCCGCACCCGCCGTACTGGGTATGACGTCATACCCGATACTGAGTGGTGTAGATAATACTAAGTACGTAGTACCTGGTACCGCGTACCGTCATACGATTATGTTCGGCGTGTAGCTCGACATTGTACCTATCGAGTACGGACCGGGTCTCTGCTGTTCATACCCGGTCTGCGTACTGGTAAACGCATACTGGGTATTTATACCTGTACCAGTATATACGCACCATCCCTAGTAAAGTACATTATAAACTTCGCTGCCAGGCAGACAGCTGTTAATAAAATAATGTAATTAATAACTGACTGTTCTTTTATGTCAATGTTAGTATGTTTGTTGCAAATAATGAATAATTACTGTTACTCTAGCCTTCAAAACGGTCATTATTTATAAATTACTTCTCAAGGTCGAGAACTGTTTAGTAAAAATATGTTGGCAAACTGTATTCCATAAATAATTATTATTAACATGAAAAATGAATTTCTCGACTGGCTTGATTTTGATTTACGTACTTACCCGGAAATTATGTAATGGTGTTTTGTGTCAATTTCTTAGCACCTTTTACGGTAAACGGTTTTATTTACGTGTGAAGTAGAAAGGTAACAGTACACGAATATATTAAATATGAAACAGGAAAAGTATGTGCCTACCTTGGTGTCAATGCCGGTAAACTAACAGGCAACAAGCTCCTACGATCGCGCGGAGCTAACCTGTCGTATGAACACGCGACTAGTGTTATAAAACATCTAGTAATGACTGTTACGCTTATCGCGCTCGCTATACAACAGGGCGCTGTATTGAAACCTGAAGTCACACTAATCACTTGCTAAATATCTTAGCAGTATTTATCACTTCCGTTTTATATTACGACAATTTTAAAAGTTGTTTATTTTGTTCCAGAATGTCTTCAGATATAGTGACATTGCTGCAACTAGATAAAGCTTTATCTAGTAGAGTAATTATTGTAAAAGAAATCAATAGATGTGACAGTTCTTTTATCACAAGTTCTGTGTTAAACTATTGCATCAAAAACAAAAGTGCTGTTATCATACTGTCAACACATAACTCTTTGCTACACTATCAGAATGTTGGGCTCAAGATGAATTACAACTTGCAGAGGTATGTGGACACAGGACTTGTAGAGTATATAAATATAGGAGAATTTTGTATTAACAGTTTACTTTCTGACAATAACTTGCCAGCATGGATTCTTGAGGTCAAAGAAAGAGTGTTAGCAATGAGAGAAAAGCATGATGCTGTCCATGTAATTTTAGATGGCATTTCACACTTGTTTGACTTGAATTACACTCTAAGAGAAGTTAACATGTTATGTCAAGAGTTGATTAAATTTGTTACTAGTTACAATAATTCATTTATTCTTTGTCACTGCAATGAGGCTCTGGAAGATGATGTTACAAGTGTAATGACAAATTTACTGTCACATAAAGCCCATACTGTGTTGGAAGTTGAGAATCTACCTTCAGGTTGGAGTACAGATGTGTCCGGTCATCTGACTATAAAGTATCCGGGTCTAAAGTATGAAAATGAGCATTTATATAATATGGACATTAAACCATCTAGATATCTTTTTAAATTATTTGACAGAGGTGTTAAACTGTTTGCTCCTGGTACTGTTTGATTTTAAATAAATATTGTGCCTAAAGTGTCTCTACACCTTCACTTTAAAAGACATGAAAAAGGCCACATGCAATTAGCATGGCTACCTACTGGACCAAAGTCCTCATAGAAAGATTAATTACCATCATTTGAAGAAAGAAGAATAATTATTGCAAGAATTTAAAGGTCTCTTCGGGAACATAAGGTGCTAATTTCTACTGGAATAAAATTAAACTGGTATCAATATAAAGATTATTATTGCAATTAATCCTTCGGCCTTCCTCTCAGAAATGTTTAGACTGACTGTAATCAATAAATCAAAATATACAATATAATTATATGACTGTAATGTCCTCACTTTTCAATTTTGGAATACTGTTTTTCTCATAATATTTTAGACATAGAGAATAGAGTATTAAAATGAGGTTGAACATGTTAAACCAGCCAGAATGTCTACAGTACTTAGAATACAATTATTTTATGAATAAACCATAATATTTTATATTGCTGTGTTTGCATGCCGACATGGTGGTAGGGCTATATTATACTCAAACTTTGATATCACTGAGATTTCAGACTATCAAACAGGAACATTTGCATTTTTGTTGTAGCTTGTTTTTAATTTAATTAAAATACTATGAGCACCTAGCTTAGGAGATATGAGGGATCATAAAATAAATTAGCTGCTAAAAAGTACTAAGTTTAAAATGTTTAAAATTGTTATATAAATACTATTATTATAATAAGTTTTTTATTTATTTAAAAGATTGCTATTGAACCCTTACTTTTTTTTAAACTATGGTTTAGGAGGCTACAGTACACTCTTGGTGACTGCTTCACTCATAGAGTCATTAGTCAATCATATTAAAGTAGAAGCGGCTTTTGTTTTGCTTGTTGTTTTGTATTGACTTGCGAATTGAAAGTAATTTTTTACTTTTTGAAGGTAGGAAAAAAAATTTCGCTTTTTAGTGGTGACACTAAAAAAATTCAGTAATCCCTTAATGTTCTACCCATAGGGGTGGAATATTTTCTAAAATAAAAAAAAAATATCGAAATTGGACCACACTGAAAAAAGTTATGCATGGTCAATAAAAAGAATAAAAATGTTCATAAAATGAAAACTACTGGGCCAAACTATGTTACATTGTTATTTATGGGACCAAATGGCAACTATTCCGCATCAAACAAAAGGAGAATCGCGTAAATCGGATCATAAATCTCAGCGTAATCGGTGTAGGTACATACATTCAAAAAAGATTGAAAACCTCCTCCTTTTTGAAGTTAAAACTAGGCTACCTGCAGCAACAACATCATACTAATATCCATTTTAATCTTACTTTTCTTCTTTAATCTTATCTTTAAATATGTGTGTATTTTATTCACATTGGCAACCTTACTTACCTTTTATCTAGGTACTTCTAAAAGTACAGAGGCCAGCACATCAATCTACAACAATCTCAACAGTCAAATTTCGTTGATAAATTTTCAACTTTGTCACAAAACGATAAGGTTCATATTCAATTGGTTGATATGGCTTGAAATAAATTAAGGCAAAGACAATAGGGTATTACACCCATTTTTGAAAAGTGTCTCAATGAAATTCTGTAGTGCTAATATGCCACCAAAAAAAACACAAAATTTTTATTCAATCGATAAGTGCCATAAAAATGCATCTAAATTTTAAATTTTCAAATTTCGCGCGTAGCTTGACGAAAACGCCTCTTACTGAACGCCATATTGCTCAGCGTAAATGACGTCAGTTCGTTTTGTATCAAATGAGCTCATATTAAATATGATAATTGTATATCAATTAAAACTAATTAAAAGCATATTTTGTAATAGGTGTAATAATGAAAAAATTACGTTGGTTACGAAAATAATAAAACAAATTTTTAAATTCAATTCAAAGTTTTCAGTATTTTTAATCTGTTTTAAAACACCGTGAAATAGTAGCGGCCATGTTATTACGCCAATCGGTTGACTGACAGTTGACAATTTTTTGTTTACACAGCCGTATGGCGTAATAACATGGCCGCTACTATTTCACGGTGTTTTAAAACAGATTAAAAATACTGAAAACTTTGAATTGAATTTAAAAATTTGTTTTATTATTTTATGAACTAAAACTTACATTTTCCGACTGCTTTATGCCTACACTGTCTCACTATCATAGTTATAGATTTTTTCTCGTATAGAGTAAAATACCCTATTCCTTGGTGGCACTCACTAAGCGTATTTGTAAAAAAAGTTGCGTTACTTTGGTTAATACAAAATATACCCTATTTAAATTACAATGAAGTCTGATTTTGTGTTATCCAAATAAGGTCAATATTTGCACAGAAAAACGCCAAGTGAAGTGCCACTATAAAAAATATACTACCTACCTACTTATATAATAGGTAACTAGGTACTATTTGATCAACCGATAGTGTAGACCACCCTATCGAGTTTCGAGATCGAGTGGGACGAGTAGTTGTCTCCCGTATATTATACTAGCATTTGCCCGCGACTTCGTCCGCGTGAATGTCGGTTATAGTGGATGCAGACGAAGTCGCTGATTAAAAAGTAGCCTATGTCCTTCCCCGGGGTTCAAGCTATATACATACCAAATTTCATCAAAATCGGTTCAGCCGTTTTATCGTGAAAGTGTAACAGACAGAGTTACTTTCGCATTTATAATATTAAAGTATGAATTGTAGTCTTTGGTTGTCTCATTCGTTACTTTAGGGTCTAGCACAATCGTACGGACGTAAAAATCGAGTTAAAACATAAAATTGCTAAGTACATAACTTATAACTTAGCTGTCATTTCTTAACTTGTGATACTTTGTACATACCATAATATAGTGTTTTTTAAACAAGATACATCGTATTCCCATAACATAATCATTCTTGTAAATGAAAATATTGTAAACACCCTTTTTTAAAAGAGTATGTATGGAGTTTCTTGCCCATTCTTCTCCATACGAAACTACCATTTGGAATGGGCAACTAGATTCAAATTTTACAATATGACGCTCAAAAGTGCCTTTTAATAGTCTAATTGAAATAAATGATTTGACTTTGACTTTGACTATAAATCTAAGGCGTCAACAGTTCAACACACAAATGCGAACTCTTACGATGCGGATGCGATCATGCGACATCACATCGCAGAGGGCTGTGATGGGATTTGAGTGGGCCACGAACTTGTATCCCTCAAAGCTGTCAAGGGTCAACTCGTATTGCATTCGCATTTTTGTGTTTTGTTTTTTGACCTTGACTTGATCTCTCAAATTTCTCGCATCGCAGTTTTATAGACACGATTTTCGAATTCAACATTTATCTACCATTTCGCATATTATTAGCACCACCCATTGTTATGAAATAAGTCTTCAAGTCTTGTTAACTAAATAAACAATTATTATGTGCGATAATGGTGTTCGTAGTTTATAAATCGAATTTATGTTCCGTGCTACTCCGTCTCCGCGCGTTCGTGAATCGTGATAGGCACGGAATAATAAAAACAAGGGGAAGTGCCACGCAGCCATCGAACGTGTGGCACAATTATGTGGAAATGATCAACATTGGTCCAGTCGAGATCAACTACTTGCAGCGACGTGACATATATCGCACAATGTCGCACGTAAGGGAAAAAAATACAACCCTGCCTTATTGTGCAATTTTTACCTGCAAAAATGATAGCAGGGCAAAGAATGTTTCTTGCAGAGGTATATCGTATCACCAAAAAGTATAAAACTTTCATATATTTGAATATAATCGATTTTTATTGACAATACCATATTTTTACTTTGATGCGAACTAAAAACTACCTTATGTCCATTCATTAAAGTCTAAATTAGATTGCTCGCTGTCTTGACTGTAATCGTTTTACGTGGCATAAATTCTAGAAACTTCGACGCTACTCGTTTAGGGATGCGACACATTAATGCAAATAGTTCGTGTCGATAAAACAATAACATGTAGGTATGTTTAGTACCAAACTTTTTTTATAAATAACAGTACGAGTTTGAAAGAATGAGTTTTAAAAACCTTGTACCTATATTCTGGCAACGTAGGCCTATAAATATTCTATTGTATACTTACATGTATATAGTTTATCTTCACAAAAATTCAGATGTCAATTATGTTTTTAAAAGACTGTCACGTATTTAAAAAAGATATTGTCATGTCTAAAATAATGCGTCATTTCATTGGGACGTCAATAAATTTTCTACATACAATCATATTACGGACTCATATCATCACAAAAATATGTCAATATACGCATACATAATTAATTAATCGTCATTTTTGATCCATTACGTACATTAAAAATATCAATTTAAACACTGTAGGCAATTACATTTCTTACATTGTACAAATTATCGACAACTTGACCACATCTCTCATTGAATAGAAAAATAAATAACAGTTGCATGCGAAAATGACATTTATTTATAGTAACAATAGATGTCATGTTAAGTAATTTGGTAACAGCGCTCTCTAGCGTCGAATAGCTGAACTCGTTGGACATTGCTCGAATTGGATTGTTAGATGGAAAAAATCTCTTTAGTGATTTTGACATGTAAAATAATAGCAACGTTCGTCAGTTGTGATACGGTTTAATTTCAAACGACAATAAATAAGCTTTTCGCCAAAGTTGCGTTTCTAATTTGTAGCCAATTATATCATCGTTTTCTGTGTATTGCAAGTACATTTTAATTTGCAAATGTGTGAGTTTGGCGACACTGGATCCAGTATTAAGTAAGACTAAGGGCACTTCCTCTTGTTTTTATTATTCCGTGGTGATAGGCATATGATGACCTACCTACTCAGTAAATTAGGTTATGCATGCATGAGACATAATCTATAAAATTGATTAAGTCTAATAATTAATGTGTGAACCGTTATCAGCATGATCATGACCTCTGTTTTGACTTTAGATATACTTAGGTAACTACTTGCATGGCATTTGAAGATCAACAACGGTAACACAATGCTTCAAGACACCTATATCATAAGGCTTGTATACATGCTAATAACCTTGAGCATTTGGCCCGCACTGAATTTGTGGACGAGTGCGGGGGTGATGTAGACGCAGTCTTTATTCGGACGCATTTTTAATTTATTGTAATAAAAATAATACATACCTACTTATTTGTAAAAAGTAACAAAACCAAATTATTTTCATTTGTATTGCAATGCAGTAGATATTTTTTTTATACTCTTTTGATAAGAAATTAAGGAGTAAAATGGTTTCATTTCAATGATTTGGAGGCGATGTGACTTTTTTTTTTTTTTAAGTTGCTTCATCGGCGTGCTTCTTTCAAGCTTTTTTCGAGAGAGCAGCCTTAAGAAGCTTACGGGTAGTCAGAAACCCGAAAGTCTGACAACGGATCTTATCAAACCCAGTAACTTGGTTGTGAAGGTCAGATAGGCAGTCGCTCTATGCTAGTTTTTATAAGCATCAGAGAGCTAATTCACGTAATTTTATGATGCGCCGATGAAGTTGTAGTGCAGTTGCAGTTAAGTTCATGTTTGAGTGATAAACGGTATTGTAATCTTTGAACCGCGCGTAAGCTACGCGTGTAGCCACATGAAAGAAAAAGTCTTACTCACTAAATAATGAAATAGAATCTGAATATGACGTTATTATAATATTAAAATAATACCTCAGTACAGAATTTAGTGCTTTTTAACTGCCATTTTGAGACGTCCAACGAATAGCAGAATACCGATCATGTTGCGTTTCGAAGCACGCACCAAAGACGAGCAACAGTAAAATGCCGTTATTGCGGTCGCGTGACGCGAACTTGACGCGAGCGTGTCTGACAGCGATAGAGAATACGAAAAGCGTTGTTTTAATCGAAACTTAACTGCAACTGCACTGCAACAACACTTCTTTAGTTACGTGAATTAGCCCACGGATTAGACTGGAAGTCAATGCCAACAGTTCGAACAACACATGATGACTATCTACGTAAAGAAGCGAGACTCACTGGCTCTCCAGCAAATTAATAGGCTATTTTACCAAAAAAATCAAAAAAGTCCGTCAGATAGATTTCCAAAAAATATTGGACTCGTGTTTTTTCTTTTTTCACATAAACAAAAAATTAAGACGACACAGTGCGTCGAAAACTCGTGTGACATCACTATGCCAGTACACTTTTACTGGTGAAGTGACGTCACAAACCCCCACTAATGATCTTTGATGCGTTTTATCTTCGTCAGTTTTTATTGATTTGATAAAACAAAAAATACTTTACCTACATTCAATATTTTTCGATAATGTAACTGACGCACTAATTAGTTTTTTTTGGTAAAATACCCTAATAAGCCCCGGTTCTGCCCCACACTCACAGCATAGCAGTAGGTAGGCAGTTAAAACGTGCGGGCCGTCTCCCATGATTCACATAAATACCTATTAATGCGATCCACACTCAAGTAATTGGAGTTTAATTAGTAATAATTTAATGGACGCTTGAAAAAAACAATCTTTTTTGTTTGGAAGAAAAACTACAATTTTTAACCGACTTCGAAAAACGAGGAGGTTCTCATGTCGACACCTATGTCGTATGTTGGTTCGTTCACATCAAGATTTTTTTTCACATTTTTTTTATTAATAAACTTGACCGACTTCTTAATAACTGCATTTGATTCGTATTTAATCTCCGTAAGTATGATCATGTGTCCACACATCGGTCGCTTTTAAAATGGTTACCAATCAGAGAGCGCAGAGCGTTAAGAGCTTTGACAACCTCGTTTTCTCTTTTGAACAAACCCAGTTCTCCTTCCTACCTGACTTCTCACTTTCAATATTTATGCTCTGCGCGCAGCAAGAATCTTCGTTCCTCCAATAATCGTCTTCTACGATGTCCTTCTCACCGCTCTGGTTTTCTCAAATCTTCTTTTCTTGTCCAGGCGGTTTTCCTTTGGAATGCGCTTCCTCAGAATATCAGGACGGCCACCAGTCGGTTCACATTTAAGGTAAAGGCTCGCGAACACTTGCACAGGAAGTTGGCAGACTCATCCCACATCGATGTATTTTTAGCTCTCTCTACTTTTTATATTTTGTTTGTATGTATGAATGTAATATGTATTTATTATTATATTTTATTCTTGTAATTTTTCTTTTCCTTTGCACCTGCCACGTTTTGTCTCTGCATCACCCTAAGGTAGACTGGTAAAATGCCCAAGGCATTAAGTCCGCCTTTGTACAATGTTTATTTAAATTTTGTGCATAAAGTTTTAATAATAGGTAACTTTTTACAGTGTAGGTAGTCCGATTTTGATGATTCTTTTTTAATGGATACCTAACTACCTACCTCAAAGTTGGTCCCTTAAAAATTTCATGAAAACATTTTACCTATAGCCTATAGGTACGGGTAGAAAATTAAGGAATGACTTAATTTGTTTCATTTTAAACAGTTTCTTAAGTAATTTAGATGATAATATGTGGGCAGGAGCGGAAAATATAAAACAAATTTCAAATAAAGACAACTTCCTTCAAAAAGTAAGAAAGTACTTAAGTACTACATAAGGGGCTATTTAACGACTTTTACAGATTTTAAACTGACAATCACGTCAAAATGTGCAGTGTTAATGATTTGAAAAAAATATATGTTAAACTAGAACATTCTCTTAATCATTTAGTAAGTGAATATTTTTAATTATATTCATATTATATAGTTTAATTAATACGTGAAGTTGTGTCTGACGCGGACAAAACATTGACAATCACACAAAATCTACCAGGTATAATTAAACGAAACTTACACCATCTTTCAGACAATTTTATTATCTATCTTTTAGTATACGCCTTTTTTTAATTTTGAAAGACTATTACTTTTATTTAATTTTTCCGACTAAAGTTTGAGAGTTTTGGACGCAGAACTGATGCAGAACGGACGCAGTCTGCGTCCAAAACTCTCAAAATTAATATTATAAAAGATAGATAATAAAATTGTGTATAAGATAGTGTAAGATACGCTCTCAGCAGCGGCGCTTACGATGACGATACCAACCGAGCACTGATTTAGTATCATCATCATCAGTCTACTGCTGGACATACGCCTCTCCAATCATACACCGTTCATCTCGTTTCTCAGCAACTCTAGGCATAGTACACTATACAATTTTTGTAAAATCAATTTAGGAAACCGGCAGGTGTAATCGCGGTTAGAACCGATTGGATCCGATTTAGTGTAAATTGGTGGTTTACTAAATTGAATTCTAATTTGGTCCAGTTTAGAATTAAATTTTTAGTGTAGTGTGATCACTAGCTAACAACTTATACCCTGTTCACAATAAGATTAGACATAAACACAAACCTTTTTTACAGTTCCTTCAACCGATTTTGACTTCTATTCCGTAGGCTTAAGGATGACATTAGAGGCAAAAAAGTGGTTACAATAACAACTGTTTACTGCAGTTGCCATTTGTGGCTAATAATAATAACGCAATATAAGTCAAAATCGGTTGAACGGACTGTAAAAAAGGTTTTTGTAAATGTCTTTGGTTTGGTTTGGTTTGTTTTGGTTTGGTTGTCTTTGGTTTTTGTAATTATGAACAGGGTATAGGCACAGCCGCGACACTTCATACAAACGAAACGATATAATTGCCTACACTACTACCACAATAGCAGACTGTACAGATACGTGCGTGTGTGTGCGCTAATATCGCTAGGGCTGTTACTGCCACCGCGAGCGCGCGAGAGCGAGCGAGCGCGCGATACCGGCCTACACAAGCACAGTATAAAGATTATGAACAGTACGGAAACTACGAACAAACCGTTCGAAACGGCACACTCACACAGACGCGCGCATCTACGATACCCTAAGCGATAGTCGCGGTTCTCTCAGTCACGGCCTCACGGATGGCGTGTTTGAACGAGTGTCGAGTATTCGCGTACTACATTTATTTATTATAGAAAGGTAAAAATGATTTATTGTTGATATTGAATATGTACATACATGTTAGCAGCCGCCATCTTTGTTTTACAAATAAGTTCACATGTAATTCGTGAATTTATGTGAAAAAAAAATAAGGCGGCTTTTTTATTTGTTCGTGTAAATTATTTTTTTCGTCATGGGTGTCGTTATAGTTTTCGTGGGTGCCAAAACCAATAGTAAGGACAAAATGTAGATCGAAGATGGCGGCTGTCATTTTTTTTTAATTTATTTGTCATGGGTGTCATTTTCATAGTTTTCGTGGATGCTAAAGCCAATAGTGGGATCAAAATGTAAATCCAAGATGGCTACAACGAAAATTTGAATTTTTTTCGTCATGGGAGTCATTTAAATAATTTCGAGTGAAGCCGCCATCTTGGATTTACATTTTACCTCACTATTGACTTTAGCACCCTCGAAAACGACGAAAATGACACCCATGACAAATAAAAAAAAAAATTACAGTCGCAATCTTGGATTCAGATTTTGACCTCACTATCGGCTTTAGCACCCACGAAAACTATGAAAACGATACCCATGACTAAAAATTTAAATTTTTTTGTAGCCGCCATCTTAGATTTACATTTTGACCTCACTATTGGCTTTAGCACCCTCGAAAACTACGAAAATGATAACCATGACACATACATTTTAAAAAATTTACAGCCGCCATCTGGATTCAGATTTTGACCTCACTATCGGTTTTGGCATCCACGAAAACTATGAAAACGATACCCATGACTAAAAATTTGAAAATTTTTGAGACGCCATCTTGGATTTACATTTTGACCTCACTATTGGCTTTAGCACCCTCGAAAACTACGAAAGTGACACCCATGACAAATAAATTTAAAAAAAATGACAGCCGCCATCTTGGATTTACATTTTGACCAGAAGGAGGGTAAGATAACCAGCAAAATTCTAACCGCTGAACGCGTGAAAAAAGTTTGTTACAATAAAACACATCAATTTTACAGACATCAAGAGTTACAACCTTAACGCTCCAATGGAGCATATTAGGTAATTATTTCAACAAATAGGCCTAGTTTCCATACTGTTCATATCTTTATACTGTGACACAAGTGTTTCTCTCTCTCATGTATAGGGTTGCCATATCTGCCAAACCTCGTGTCGGGACGCAAAAAGAAAAATATATACAGGGTGTTTGGTAGATTGCATCGATCTACCAAACATCCTGTATATATTTTTCTATTGTAAAGCGGAGCTAGTATAGACTATTTATAACCATTTGAACCGATCTTGTCTTAGACGAAGTGTGACAATTTTTTTTTTGCAAAATTTTAGTGATTTTTGATGTTAAGACCCAAAATATTGCAGTTAGTTGCAAATGATGGCCAGTTTAAAAGATATTTTTTTTAAATATCTTATATGGTTTCATGACAAAGATGCCTTAATCATGTTTAATTAAATTGCTTACATAATACTTTATTAATAAATTAAAATGAAAATAAATTATGTAAGTATGTTTCAAACTGGCCATTATTTGCAACTAACTGCAATATTTTGGGTTTGCCGTGACCGCGCGAAAAAACGGTACGTAATAGTGCTTTGTCGGGACGTCGGGACAGAGGCCCCAATGACGGTGACAGTCCCGATATATCGGGACGAATGGCAACCCTACTCATGTAGGTACTCGATTCTTTCAAGGTTTGAAATTCGAACTTTCAGATAGGTAAGTAGATACCTACCAAGAAGTTGGTTTTAGTTAAAATTCGTCATTCCCTCACGGTCATTTCCTCATTGCAAGGGAATGACGGTTGATGAGGGAATGATTTACACAGTGTTCTACAATACTTTTAGATTTTTATCTACTAACTTGTATTTCATGGTATTTAATTTAAAACAAGTACGTGCATGTATATGTCATAGTTTAATATGATAAAAATTACATAATTTCATATACTTATTATTATTTGTTTTTAAATATAAAATATTATACATAAAATATTTAATTTACTATAAAATTACTATAAATATTTACTATAAAATATTTCGATTTTGTTTTTCACAAATGAGCGAATACGCGCTACGAGTCAGCCCTTGAACTACAACACGTTGCCAGAGCCAATGCGGCGCGGGTAGACGTGAGGAACAGTGTTTCGGTGCGGGGCGGAGCGTGTCGCTACTGTACGGTAGTACAAATACTTATACTGTGGTATAGGTTCTTAAATTGTTTTCCTACAAATTGTATCTATAGTATAATAAGCACATTAGCCATCCTACTACAAAAATCGTCACTTCACCTAACCTGGGGGAATCCTCCTTATTATTATTATTTATTTAAGCATAATAAAAGTTTTAATACATGTTCTTGTTTGTTTTGTACCATTAAACAAATTCGCGGTCTCCATTCAAGAACACGTCTATCTCAACCGTCATCGGTTCTACGGCTAAAATATCGGTTATGCCGTTATTATTATATCATCTGTGGTTATGCGGCGGTTGGCGCAGTGGCTCAGAGATTGACTGCTGCGCAACGTGTTGCGGGTTCCGCGCCAAGGGTAAATATTTGAGCACATGTGTTTGCCTTGTGTCTGGGTGTTGTTTATCTATATAGGGCGACTGGTAATTAGTGTACCTACGATACTTAAAGACGTGATAATGTTTATGATAACAAACAACTTTCCCGAAGAAATTTTTTTTTTTGTACTCCTAAAGTGAACCAGTACAAAAAACATTTTTTCTTTGGGAAAGTTGTTATCATGAACACAAGTATCGTGCACTAATTACCAGTCGTCCTATACGGATATCTATGATATCAGCTGTCTGGCACCCACAGTACAGGGTCTCCCTAGTTTGGGGTCAGATGGCCGTGTGTGAAATGTCCCCACATATTATTATTTTCATTATGTGACCGACCCATTGCCACTTAAGCATACTTAGGTATTCGGTGAGCTACGTCGTCTATTACCGAACGATTGCAATGCCATTGCAAAGCCAGAATCAAAATGGCGACCGCCAGAAAAGCGCCCCGGCAATGAAGCCCGACGAGTCCTGGAGAACCGATTGAACTGTCTTGGATAATTTTATGGCCTACAGATAGTTGTTCCCGGTCTGACTGTTTGTGTATGTGACTTTATGTTTGTAAACCCACGACACGGGACAAATTCCTAGTGGGGCAAAGTTAAAAAAGAAAGAAAGGAATAATCTATAATATAATGCAGGAAAAGTCTCCCTTTCTCCTTCTCAACCCTCTCTTTCTAGAGCCAATAGGGTATTTTACTCTATACGAGAAAATATCCATAAATATGTTATTGAGACAGTTTAGGCATAAAGCAGTCGGAAAATGTAAGTTTTAGTTCATAAAATAACAAAACCAATTTTTGACTTAAAGAAATCAAAAATTGGGTAAAAAAAAATTGAAATTTAAGTCAAAGTTTTCAGTATTTTTAATCTGATATAAAACACCATGAAATAGTAGCGGCCATATTATTACGCCGTACAAAATATTGTCAACTGTCAGTCAACCGATTGGCGTAATATAATCTTATATATAAAATTCTCGTGTCACAATGTTCGTTCCCGTTTCCCGTTACACGGCCATCTGACCCCAAACTAGGGAGACCCTGTACTATGGGTGTCAGACAGCTGATATACATACACAAATATATTTTAAATACATACATATATAGATAAACAACACCCAGACACAAGGCAAACACAAGTGCTCATCACACAAATATTTACCCTGGGCGGGAATCAAACCCGCTACACGCTGCGGTTTTGTACTTTTATTATTTTTGTAACTAACGTAATTTTTTCATTATTACACCTATTACAAAATATGCTTTTAATTATTTTAAAATTATGTACAATTATCATATTTAATATGAGCGCATTTGATACAAAACGAACTGACGTCATTTACGCTGAGTAATATGGCGTCCAGTAAGAGGCGTTTTCGTCAAACTACGCGCGAAATTTGAAAATTTAAAATTTTGATGCATTTTTATGGCACTTATCGATTGAATAAAAATTTTGTGGTTTTTTTTGGTAGCATATTAGCACTACAGAATTTCATTGAGACACTTTTCAAAATTGGGTGTAATACCCTATTATGTTATTAATTATAATAGCTAGGTATTTTGTGAAAATATATCAAAGTTTTAATTAATCCTACTTACCTAACTGTACTTTTAACTATATTATGGCATCCTACGGCCATTTGATAGTGGATTCTAGGTTATGCTCAGAATAAAATCATATTTGGTTGTCTTACATGATAAAAGTGAACGTTATTCTGTAAATACGTCTATCTCACCTGAATACTTAACCTGAATATATTTTAGAGTGATTTTTAGCTGCATCCCAAAGTTTTCGAACATTTTCTTCTTTTGAAAATGAATAATTCTCTTCATTTCTACATAGACATACACAGCACTGATGCATTATTGTATAATATAACACACTTCCCAATTTTGTACTCAATTAAAGGCAGAATTTCACGCTTTGAACGACTCGTCGAAAAACTGTTTACGGATTATGCTAGTGCTGCACTCTGGTGACAGAACATTGCAGTAATATCCCATATTACGAAATAAATTGTGGGCATGAAGCTGTATCTTCATGATTGTGGGTCTTCTTTAATTTTCTTTTTTCTAAATAAACAGTGTGTACACCCTGACATAGTTATCAAATTATAAGCTTTTTGTTGAAATATAAAATAAAAATGTAAAAATAAAATATATTTCATACCAAAATAATTACATATTTTATTTGCCAATCATAATCTTTCGACAGATCGGTATAGTCAACAACACCGTGGTACAGGCCCACAAGCACTTCTGCTGGCTGACCCACCCGGTGGCAGGGGGTGGCGCTGTATCGCTGCGTTCCTTATAGCAGCAGCATCGATTGGCTCAAGTATATTGTCGTGACCTCTATCAATTATTTCAATTAAGAATATTAACGATAATTGTGAGTGTTTGTGTGTGATGGTCTAATAGGGGATATTACTGCAATGTTTTGGCGCCAGAGTGCAGCACTAGCGTAAACTGTAAACAGTTTTCGACCAGTCGTTCGAAACTTCAAAGCCTGATGAAAATTGTGAAATTCTGCCTTTAATTGAGTTCAAAATTAGGAAGTGTATAATATTATACAATAATGCATCAGTGCTGTGTATTTGAATGTAGGAATGAAGGAATCATTCATTTCTAAAAGAAGAAAATGTTCAAAAACTATGGGAAGCAGCAACAAGTAGTAGACATTCGAACTAAAAAACACTAAGAAATCTGAAGATATCATTGAAATTAGAAAACATTCAGGTGGGCTAGTCGCATTTTCAGAATAACGTTCCCTTTTATCATAGAAGACAACCAAATATGATTTTATTCAGAGCATAAACTAGAATCCACTTTCAAATGGCCGTAAGATGCCATAATATAGTTAAAATACAGTTAGGTAAGTAAGATGAATTAAAACTTTGATATATTTCACAAAATACTTAGTTATTACAATTAATAACATAATATAACAAGAATATGAGGTTATGGTTTACTGAATGTGCTAGTGACGCCCTCTGCGCCGAGTTTCGCGTAATGTTCCCTATTGAAATAAATGATTTGACTTTTTGACAAACTTATGTAGTCAATGTCATTCTGCGAATATTTTACTGATAATAAAATTGTTATGATTTTTTTTACAGTTTTTGTTATAAAAACTGTTGGACGTAAATATTCAACCAATAAAAGATAACTTACACTATACTTATAGTCAATTTTACAAAGTGACTCTAAGATAAATAACTAGCGATATAAAGTTAGTGAAGATAGCTATTGGAGATTACTATTCCATCTAGAGATTTAGTTACAGATAGTGGAACATTTTATTTTAGTTCGCTATTTTGCCACGCGTTTTTGTATACTTATCATGCTGTACCACGTAGTAGAAAAACACTTTTTGACTATAGCAACACTGCATAGGCAGAATAACTTGACATCTTTGTAAAAATTTCTTTTTATCAAAAAAGTTATATAAAAGTGAAGTGTTAGTGAAACGTGAAGGATGATTATTTTACAGTGATTGTAGTTTTTGCTGTAGTTTTATTTGCAATTTCTCTATTTCCTAAAGTGCGCTGTGAATGAATTGTCAACTTTGGACGATATAATTGTTGCAACGAGATGATTATAGAAAATCCAGACGCTTTCAAGTCGTGGTTGACCTCCATATTGGAGCCCCTGTGAGTACATCCGCTGCCATATTTTATTATTTACGTTTTTGCGATAATTTTCCAGAAATTGGCAATGTGTAAGGTATTCAACTAATCATTGCCTACTTTTTAATGTAGTTTTGCGGGGGTATTTTCACGAGACATGATTAATGAATGAGTAAAAGCATATAAGTATCAAGTTTCATTAATCTATTGACATACACATGGCGTTTATTTTCGTGATTCCAAAGGTTTCTCTGTCACTCTCTTTACGTTTCAGTGTTTTACCATAACAATTTTTAGAAACGAAGAAACATTTCGTCAATATTGACTTATCGACCAAATCACGTTTGGTGAAATTCGAAATGCGAAACTTTTACATGTTCGATCGTAAACGTTTTGGAACTATGATCTCTATTCTATTGAAAGTTTTCACATCAAAATATCCATGTCTATGGCTAAGTGAAAATTGACAGCTAATATTCTAACCTCCTAAGTGGAAAAGTTCTTATTTCTAAAGTAGTACATAATTAGTCGATATTATTCCATTGCAATGAACGTCGATGGCGCGGCCAGGTAGATTATTCCTAAAAATGTTTATATCCGTGAAAATCAGTCATACACAACCAGGGATCATACCAGATGCAGTATTTACTTAGAATTCAGATGTTCATTAGAGCCCTTATTACACTTGGCTAAATTAAGTCGACTAAATTTAGTAGCTACTGAATTCAGTAAAGTGTGATCGCATTCAGTAAGTAAGTAGTAACTGAATTCAGTAATGACTGAATTTAGTTGATTTAGTTTAGCCAAGTGTAAGGGCTTTAGTATGGAATGGACTTTTGTATGTATTGAATATAATCCCAGGATTCCATGAGTAAAATCTTATGAAACATGTCCAAATCCAATCTGAGGCTTGTTTTCTTAGAATTTATTTATTCCTAAATGGGTTTATACTATTCCTAGCAAAAAATTAACTGTAAATATGCATCTGATTATACAATCCCTAATCATCTTAGTTTTAACACAACTATATGCCCATTTACAAAAATGTTGAAAGTAATTTTTAACCTAGTTTTAATATAGAATGGGTCTCAGGGCCTCAAGTCTGCTATTACAATCGTGTCAGAATGGTCTATCATTGATTTCATAATTGTTGATTTTGACAAGTTTGGTAATCTACTAGTATAATGGCGTCATTATAACTTTCCAATGGTCAACCACTGACACGCCATTGAAAGAAATTATATAAAATTTTTGACAGTTCCTTTGATCAGTGACCTACCATTACAGCGTCATTGTGCAGTCAATGATCAACCATTATGAATTTAGCAGATTATGAACTTTTAGCAAAATGACAATGGGATCGTGTTGGAATGACAAAATTATAAAAATAGCAGACTTGGCCCTCAGGTTTGATGTTGCGTTAGAAAGGTTTTGATTAGATCCTAAGCTGCATCATATTATCATTATCATCTTCCTGCCATTGTCCCATGTTACTTGTGCACAATACATTATTTTCTTCCATTTGGTCTGGTCGAATCTCTGGTATCACTGACTCCATTTTCTTTCATATCATTCTTCACTTATATATATGCTGCATCACATATTACAATCAAATTCAATAGAATGTCTCACAAGTAAAGTACAATAGGTGTATAAAACTTACAGACAAAGGCTCTTAAGCATGGTCTATGGAATATAAAAAAAAATGCATTTTTACATCATCATCATTTCAGCTGAAAGACGTCCACTGCTGGACATAGGCCTCTGCCAAGGGGAGGTATTGCCATAATCGCCACGCTTGGCAGGCGGGTTGGCGATCGCAGTATGGTTGTTACAAATGCACAAAGAATGCTGCTACCCATTCTCTGGTACGTCCCTTACGACACCCACGGGAAGATATGGGATGGTGCTATTCTTTACGTCCAACACCATACGGACAACATCACACCACATCACCGTTACATCATAGTATACAATTATAAATAAAAGTGTTTGTTCATAATGTTTAATTAACAGCTTGTTACTTAATGGATTTTAATTCCACAGTACTAATAACATAAAATCTATTTTTTTCATTTTTGTCTGTCTCTTTGTACCCGCTAATGTCTGAACTGATTTTGACGGGTCTTTCACTGGGAGATAACTGATGCTTAACTTAGGCTACTTTTATTAAGAAAAAAAATTGGGTTTCATTAAAAAATCTATACTTGATTACTTGCTCAGGTTATACTTTACGCAAAATACGCGCTGAGTCGTGGAGTTGCAGACACCATAATACTATACCGTACCGACTATACTGTACTATACCGTCATAATACTACTACTAGGTTATACTTAGGTCACACGTGAGCAAAGCTGCGGGCACAGCTAGTCTGTAATAAATGTGAAAGTAACTCTGTCTGCCTAAGCCTTTTTGTAATGAAACTAGACAGAAGCAGCTTGGTATCTAGATAAGTACCTAGGCTGCTTTTTAGTCTGCAACTTTGTCTATGTTCACAATAACTGGTATTTATTTATTTATTTAAACTTTATGCAACTACACTTACTAAGGCGGCTTTAATGCCTTAGGCATTGTCTACTTGTCAACCAAAGCATTCTTAAGGTATATCCGTAACAATGTGTTTTATTCCATAGAAGAACTTACAGACAGTAAAATAATAACTGCAAATTCTAGAGAAGCATCAACATTTTATACCATAATATTTCTATTATTTTATGACAAAGGTTTTATTTCAATTGGAATAAGCAATAATTCGGTAGAGGACACCATCAATCAATTGACTTACTCTTTATGAGTAATTGTCAAAGTGCATAATTCCCCGGTAGATTTAATATGTATGTATGTATGTATGGCAATTATAATAATAATTAATTATATTATTTAGTATGGCAATTAAAATTTGTGACATCATTCACCAATTCAATTGACTATTTATTAATAATATTTTTTACAGTAAATTGAAAATTAATCAAGTGTTTATTTAAAGAAGTTCTGTCTGGTATTTATTGTCTTATGGGGTTATAAACAATATTATGTACCTATGTTCCTATGTTTTTAAATTTTAACTTAAACATTATCTGACAACATCAGAGCTCATGCTGGGACAGATTAGACCAGCTATAGAACCTTGTAGGATTAACCTATTGTTGACCACCACGTCAAAAACGCAATAACGTGCCCTCAGTGTCAAGGTACGAATTGCAACTCTATGGAATTACGTTTCTATATGTAATTACGTTTCTACACGTAGTTTTATTGAGTAGTAATTCGTCTGTCATGTAGTTGTGGCTGTGGCTTGACATTTTGGTATGTCATCTATACATGACTGGTCAAAAGGTTAAAGCATATGACTCGTAAAGTATGAACTCATGCTGAAAGTAAGAGAAGAAGAATTAAAAAAATGTTCCTTATAGTAAAATTAATATTTATAAAATGAAGTCACAGGAAAAAAAAAGTCTTTCTAAAAAACGAATTTCACAGGCACATCATGCATAGCTTATATGTTTTGTTCTATTTTTAAAACACCTGTGTGGTTTTCCCAAATACGTTACACACAACTGTTATTGCACTGCTTAAAAATAAATGACTGCTGGTTAATTATAAACTGTGTGTTGGTCTGACTGAAATAGATTTTGAACATCTCGAAGCATTTATTTATAAAGTCTGACTAAGATTGTTGCCATCTTCATTTATTTGTTGATTTTAAAAGAAAGGTTGTCTATGGAGTTTTTTTCTCATTATTCTCTAGTCTATAGGAATGTACAGTTATGAACAAGGAACTTCATCTTTCTGATTCTGTTCAATAGGGTATTTTACCAAAAAAATCTAATTAGTCCGTCAGTTAGATTATCGAAAAATATTGGAATAAAATATCAAATCAAAGAAATTTGACGAAGATAAAACGCATCAAAGATGTGAGAGTGGCGGATTGTGACGTCACTTTGCCAGTAAATCAGTAAAAGTGTAGTGACATAGCGATGTCATACGAGTTTTCGACGCACTGTAGTCTTCTTTTTTTGTTTACGTGAAAAAAGAAAAAACACGTGTTCAATATTTTTTGGAAAGCTATCTGACAGACTAGTTTTTTTTTTTATAAAATACCCTATTCATGTGCATGTAAATAGTTTATTTAAAGTAAATGATTTGAGTTTTAGTTTGAGTCATATCAAAGTTCAATACACTTCTTTTAACTTCATAACTTCGGTTTACTTTCTCCTATAACTACATGAACTAGAAAACTGTACAAACATTTATGCTTAAAAGTATTAGTTTTTCAGCTAGGTATCATGACCTGTAAATATCTTAAGCATGTGTAAACACGAATAGTGTCAGTTGAAGAATGTAGTAACATAATGAATCTTCGGACATGCTTATACAACTAGGAAACTGCACAAGACTTAACGGCATCTTAAGTACATCGGACATCGCCAAAGCCGTCGACATAATTTGTTTGCGCCGCCGTCATCTAGAACTGTCGCCAGAGCTGAGTCCCCGGTGTGTCGTACTTTAAGAATGCTTAACGCTCTCCTGACCATCAATCCTGAATGTGATATGTTTGCCGATGAATGGAGTGTAATTATGCGTGTGTGCCTGATGTTTTGTGAGAGAAGGTATGCTAGGGCGTCCTCCATTATATCTTAAGTATTATTATATGGTGCGTAAGGCGTTTAACAATAAACAGAAGATTGAGTAGCGTTCGAGTGTTTGGCCAATAGTGTGCCTTCTCTGTGAGACATATAAACATTTACACCCATGCAAGTGGTGTCTCAACTTCCTGTCTTTGTCCCATGCCACTTGGGGTCGGCGCATCACGTATTTGTATTCTTTTTCCATTCTGTCTGGTCAACCAACATGTTATCACTGACTCCCTTTTCATTCACAATAATATTACTCTTCACACAATTCATCCATCTGTTTCTTGGCCTCCACTCAAAATATAAAAAAAAATATCAGATATCATCTTGTTTTGGAAATATCAGACAACCTATTGTTGAATAACAGATGGCTTCAATGTACACAAACAAATGGAAGAAAGAATAATTGAGGAATGTATACGGTGCAGAAGCGACATTATTCTCAGAGTGGGGATCGTTTGTCATCAATTATAGAAGCTGGGCTGACTGCCCTGAGTGCATTTAATTTTATTTTTCTACATTGTCGATTATGGTTGTCAACTTGCGTAATAAAAATAGATAGTACCTACGTACTAACTTATTTTAGTGATAATTTGCTTATCACTTTTTAAACAATGAGATAGAGTTCTATTATTACATAAAGTATGGTGACATAATGTTTTATTGATAAGTGTTCATTTAGTATGTTAACATAATAATTACATCACGACTTTTACCATCTAAGGGAAGGACAGAGGTGTTAAGAGAAACCACATTGAGTCAGTTATTTCGAATCCCATGGTTTAGGCAAGCTATTTTTGACTAAACAAGAAAAACATCTATCTGTCCTTTGGGAAATTAAAGAATATTTAGTACGTAATGTTTTTATTAAGTATTCTTTAATTTTTAGGAATAATAGAGGCTTCAGTGCGCTCTTAGTGACTATGCCAGCTTCATGGTTAAACATCCTACAGTAAAATCAATAGCCTGATGCTGCAGCAGCATCCAGCATGTTACTAATTGTACCACATCATCTTCATCATCGGCCGGAATATGTCCACTGAACTAAAGCCACCCCCCAAAAGGGGTGAGTTGCCATAATCCCCACGCTTGGCTGGCGTCTTGGGTATCGCTGTCAAGTTCTTAAGTACACTGATGCCGCTGCTGCCCGACTTCCGGATTTTCCCTTAGTCGCCACGCCACACCAAAACGCCAATTGCCAATCGCCAATTGTACCACACCACCAACTGTGTTATGTTAACATCTACTCTCAATTTTGGCCCTTTCATAGAGGCAAAGGCTCAAGTGGCTGCCAAAAACTTGGGGATCCTAGCAAAGGTGAGACGGTACTTCGCACTGGAACAGCTGCTTAAACTTTATCAAGCGCAAGTTCGATCGTGTATGGAGTACTGCTCTCACCTTTGGGACGGATCTGCCAGATACCAGCTTGATGCCCTAGAGTCAATTGAGAAACGAGCCAACAGGATCATTGGCAATGATAGGCTCGTGGAGTCAAAGCTCCAAAGTCTTGAGCATCGACGCCGAGTTGCTGGCCTGTCGGTTTTCTATCGGTTGCATTTTGGGGAGTGTGCGACGGAATTGCATAATTTAATTCCGCCGAGCCCGTTCCATCATCGGACCACAAGACATACGGCGATGCGCCACCGGTACATGGTGGACATCCCACCCACACACACGAAACGTTTTGCGAACACATTCATTGTGCGTACTGCTAAGGAGTGGAATTCCCTGCCTGAGTCTGTGTTTCCTGATAGCTACAACCCGGGAGTCATTAAGTCAAGAGTGAATAGGTTACTTCTAGGCAAGCGTGCTCCATCTTAGACCGCATCATCGCTTCCCATCAGGTGAGACAATGGTCAAACGTATGCCTATCAAATGAAAAAAAACTATTTACATATTTGATATTTACATACATATAATATCATTCTCTCCATCATCTTCTCTTATTTCCTTTCATACATACTTTCAGGGAATTGTTAATACTCTGGCACACTTCAAACAACACTACTTTTCGCCTCGCTGCTTCCTTACGTTTAGGAGCATCTTGTTGCTCTCCTCATCGCTGTCGCTGTGGGGAAGCTGTCAACTGCCTTGGACACCACGGCCTGTCGTACAGCCGGAGTGCGGGTCGCATAGCGCGGCACGCGAATATTAATGACATTATCCGTCGATCTCTCGTCGCCGTCGGCGTTCCGGCTGTTTTGGAACCCAACGGCACGCGACGATGCGATGGCAAGAGACTGGACGGCATGTCATTATTTCCATGGAAGTTGGGTAGGCCTTTAGTGTGGGACGCTACGTGTGTCGATACTCTTGCGCCATCTCATCTTCCTAGTACAGTGTGCTGTGCTGCTGCTGCTGTGGCTGCAGAAAACCTCAAACGGCGAAAGTATAGTATCCTAAGCGAAAACTTTATTTTCGAGCCGTTTGGGGTTGAAACCCTCGGGTCGTGGGGTCCGAGTGCCCATCTACTTTTTAAAGAAATTTCCAAAAGGTTGGTTGACACTTCCCGTGATCCAAGGGCTGGTTTTTACCTCAGACAGAGGTTAAGCATTGCCATCCAACGTGGCAGTGCCGCCAGTCTGGGCACATTCCCAGTTGACGACTTTTTTGATGCCTTATTGTCTTAGTTTTTTTTTTGTTTTAATAGTTATAGGTTTTCCTTTTTTATTTTTTCGTGTAAATATTGTACATTGTATAGAAATAATAAAGACCCAATACATATTAATTAAACTTTTCTTTTTTGTTGACAGCTGCGATGCGGACCCCGCAGCCCTTGCTAAGTATGTGTATGCTCTGGTCAAGAAGGACAAACCCCTGGATGAGCTTCGGGAGGTGATGGTTGATCAGCTGGATGTCTTTCTCCAGCAAGGTAAGTGTGATAATAAAGTCATCCCATTCTGCATTACCTTTTGAAAGGGGGGATTCAATCCTATTTATCTCTTTTAAATGAAGTTCGAAAGTGCCTTTAATGGTCATAAAGAAATAAAAACTTTGACATTATGGTACACTCTGTTAGAAAACTTAAATTCTTATACAATAACTCCCTAAAGAAGATAAATAAGTTAAATAATTCAATAACATTTATCTGTAGTAAGAGGATTTTAACTTTATATGTTGCCACACTCACCATCATTTAATTATTGTTTGAATTAATCTAAATTTAATTTAATTAATCTAAGATAGGAAACATCTTCAGCCTGGATAATTCCTCTTTCTCTTTCTGTTGCTGAAAACCGCGTGTAAACCCGTATAGGGTTATTTAAAATTAGGATCCTTCCATTGGTCTTAATTTTGTGCTACCTCTAGCCAATTCTTAAGAAAGCCGTCCCTCGCCATCTTCATGGTTAATGATTAAGTTCAATTGTCTAATCTGCAGAAACGAAACCTTTTGTGGAGATGCTGTTCAAGGCTCTTGAGAGCAACGACTATTTGAAACTGAGCCGAGAAGAGAGGCCACTTGTGTCGCCTCCCCCGACCGACGCTGAGGTGTCCAAGGAACCTGAGATCGAAAATCATGGTAAGAACTTCTTTTCCTTTATTATAGGGTTTCGCAGCTTCAAATGAAAAATAAAGATACCCCTCAGGGGATGGGGATGCGATTGACCCGCAAATGATGTCTTTACGTTTTTGCAATTTCAAAATCAGGTTGGGTAATACAAAAAAAATTATGTGAGTAAAGAATATATCTATCAGAATTTTAAAATAAAATCTACTAAAAATTTTCCCCGAAAACACGATTAATTTTAATTTACTGTAAAATTAGATTACATATTAAAAATAAAAAAAATAAAAAATATAAATGTAAAATTCGATTTTTAGTTGTTTTGCAATCAATAAATAGTCAAGTTAGGGCGGGTTGTTTCAAACAGTAAGTTAACCCCTAAGACATTTTAGGTGGCGGAATCGCAAAGGATTCCGCCACCTAAAGTCTCTTAGGGCGGGTTGTTTCAAACAGTCGGTTAACGTTACATACGGACGGTTAAAAAGTTACTATTATGTTTAACGACGTTAGCGACGTTAAATGTAACGGGTTGTTTCATGACTAGTATCATGAGTTTCGTGTATCAGTAATGGTCAAAAATGGCGCTAACTATCGTCAAAACAAAAAAATGGGTTGTTTCACAAAATCATACGTCAAAAAGTTACTATTACCATAACCGACCAGTCATCGTAATTTTGAGTTGTCAAACAGCTACTTCAAACATCAAAATATTATGGAATCTCTTTTCTGAATAACTTTAACTGACGGATTTTTATGTCATGAAACAACCCGTTACATTTAACGTACGTTAAACATCGCACGTCATAGTAACTTTTTAACCGTCCGTATGTAACGTTAACCGACTGTTTGAAACAACCCGCCCTTAGTCGACAAAATTAAATGACTGAAGTGACGTCATAAGTATAAATTGCCATGCAAAAGTGGTAAAAGCGTTTTGACAGCTCTTATAAAGTATCTAAGTTGATGGGTGGTGTCATCTACCCTCTTTAATTATTACTATCGGCAATATAACTCTCCGAGATATTTATAATTGGCCACAAACGTTATGTTTTATACACATGGAGATAGATACATACATACATGGTCACCAAAAGAGATAAGTATCCATGTCGCCGGGAATAGTTGAAGTTTATTTAGCAACCGATGGGTGTTTATGCATAAAATAAAATACAACACATTTGGTACATACAGTAATTTGTAAGATCTGGAGTAGAATCATTTTTATAACATCAGCCTCCCTCAAAGAATTTAATTATAAATCTCATCGCGGGATTTTTTTCTATTTTAATCGTGTGACAGCTGGCAATAATTAGATTTATCTTCTATGCTTTGATCTTGATGTTATTTATAAACTACATAATGTAGATCTCAGATTATGAACGAAAAGGCAGATAAACCATGCGGAACACTGAGAGTGAAGCCAAAAAAGCAAATACAAATTCAAAAGCGAATACAAGTGTCGTCGTCGGCACAATTACCACAATCTCGTGATTGTATTCGCTTTTGAATTTGTTTTTTTATTGGTTTATTTTAACGATGCGGCGTTTCGTGCTATACTGACTCGTGTCAGTACAGCACGAAGCGCGTTGAATGTATTCTCTTTTGAATTTGTATTTGCTTTTTTGCCTTCACTCTCAATGTTCCGCCCGGTCTATCTGCCTTTTGTTTCATAATCTGAGATGTAGAAGAAGAAATATTTTCTGTCTTTGATTTTGTTTCCTTAAATTATGTAGTTGATAGTTGTGTCCATGTTTCGGTTTTGTAGGAGCTCGTAGCCAAGTGAAACTGTCATCTATCTGTGGATGGGTGACCATCCAATTCATACAGTTCCCCCCGTGCCTCGAAAAGCACGTAAAGCCGTTGGTCCCGGCTGTCATTCGTAAATCTTTGGCAGTCTTTATGAGTATTCTGAAGCCAGAAAGTCTGAAAACCAGTCTTACCAAGGAGGTATCATGTTACCCAGTAACTAAGTTGTGGAGGTCAGATAGGTGGTCGCTCCATGCAACCGGTATTCAGCTGCATCTAGCTAGACTGGAAGCCATCTCCAACACAGTTGGAAAAAGGCTAGTTCATAGCCTGATGATGACTTGTGTTCAGTTTTTTGGAACTCTCAAAAAAGCTTTAAATTATGTTGACATCGTTACCTAATTATTCAAAGAGAACTTGACTAAAGACACACCTTTATGTTAACCCCCTAAAAGCCAGATTAATTTTCAACTTGGCATGTACAGTGAAACCTGGTTAAGTGGGCCCTGTATGTGAGAAACTTCTGTTATTGATAATTACAATGAGGTCCCGATAATTTTGCATTGAAATACTCTGTTATTGAGAACTAGCTTTTGCCCGCGACTTCGTCCGCGTGAATGTCGGTTATCGCGGATGCAGACGAACTCGCGGATTAAAAAGTAGCCTATGTCCTTCCCCAGGGTTCAAGCTATTTAAATACCAAATTTCATCAAAATCGGTTCAGCCGTTTCATCGTGAAAGCGTAACAGACAGAGTTACTTTCGCATTTATAATATTAGTATGGATTTTTGAATCTTGTAAACTGAGGTTAAAGGAGTCCGCCCATCTGCCATACATCGTTGGGCCATGATTGTGATGTACCGTTACAAGTTCCATACTGGTGTCATTTGTTAGGTCTTCATATCAGCTTTAGGCTCCCTTAATTTCAGATTGGTTGACAGTTGCGTATTGGAGATAAAGGCTCTTGAATATACGGTTAGGTTATGTTGGAAAATGTATTCTTTGAAGCATTTGAAGATTATTTTTATAATATTAACAATTTAGGAACGATCAAATGATTTAAAGGTATTCGTTAAGTATAATTAAGCACTCAACATCTGAGAGTGATCAGCAGATTGACCACCCATTACATTATACCTAGATAGTCTAGGTACCTACAGTCCAAAAGAAAGATTGGTTTAACCAGGGGCGTTGGTACCGCCGTTTCAATTATAAGGGGCCCTCGGGTAACAGGGGCCCCGAAACACATGCGATTGAGCTTTTTTTAGACAGTTGGCCGTATCAGCTGTATCAATTATCAGGAGGCCCCGAAACACCTGCGATTGTGTGAGAGCAGGGACTCCTGATACGGAGCCACCGGTTACCTAGCTACGCCACTGGGTTTAACTGGACAAGACAACAACAACAACAACAACAACAAGAACAACAACAAGAACAACAACAACAACGACAACAACAACAACGACAACAACAACAACAACAGCAACAACAACAACGAAAACAACAACAACAACACAACAACAACGACAACAACGACAACAACAACAACAACAACGACAACAACAACAACAACAACTGTTTACAATGCACAAGATGGATTCTTCATTTAATGCACGCCTTCCTGTTATATTGCAACGAGACGTTGCAATCCCGCAGTTTATGCAGTTGTCCATTACGAAAGGCAATATCGACGTTCCAAATAACAAGCCGTGGTCAATCGAAGTAGCAGAAACTAAGTCCGTGTTCGCGCCGAAGTAGTCCGTGAAAGCAAGATTCGTCAGATTCCGTGAAACAGTCCAGGTCGTCAGAAAGATCACCGAAAACACGAAAATCGCAAAAGAACACATTCACCGCGCGTCACAACACAGAGCGAATGACAACAAATAATTCATAGTTTGACGTATTTATTTTGACACTGACATTTGTTTCAAGTTTGAGTTATTGTCTTTTCAGCCATTTCATGGCATGGAACAAGTAATTACAACCAGAAAAAAATTATCTTCAAATAATATTTTTTTGTATTTAGCAACTGTAGATTATATTATTTCTTTTTAATTTTGGTTTATCAAAAAATAAGGAATTTTTCCCAGTAGATTTTATTCCTGTACAAGCCGTGGCCCAATATTGGGCAATGTCCTTTCATAGAATGTTTACCTCTATACTAGGGATTTCGTAGCTCAATAACCCGTATAAGGCTAAGAACTCACGAAGCGGTTTTAACCCGCGTCCACCGCCCGCCTTGCGATAATCGACCGCCAACTTTGCGGGCGATAATCGCAATCGCTGCGTAACCGCACAGAACTCCTCGTCGGTCCCGTAAGTTTGGGCTGTTCCTTCACCGCGGTGGGCGCGGGTAAAAACCGCTTCGTGAGTTCTTAGCCTAAGTGAGACACTTTATCAGGTTTAGAAAAGTTCATGGGAGAATAGCGTTTTGAAAAAAGTTAGTCGTTCATAAAAAGTGGGTCAATGAATTTGTGTCTAAACCTGCCTAATGCATTTTTTTTTTCCATAGCCGGCGCCCCACTTATACCATCTCCAGTATCGGGCGGCGAGACACGCGGGCGTTCGCCATGTGCCGGCACGCTAGCTGTAGAGCTAGCGCCGGACGCGGCCGGCAGGCTGCAGGGAGCTCCGACCAGCGCGGCGGGGGCGACTCCCGGTCCGGTGGGGGCGGCTCCCGGCCCAGTGGGGGCGGCTCCCGGTCCAGCGGGGGCGGCTCCCGGCCCAGTAGGACCGGTACGCGCTCGCCTGGTGTTGTCGCGCCAGGCCAAGCTGCCGGCGCCACCTATCACGGGCATTGTGCCTAGAGGACATCCGCATAATGAGCATACTCTTATTAAGGTAAGCATGAGCATACTTTTATTTTTTCTTAGCCTATTTTTTATCCCACTGCTAAGCAGATACATCACCTTTCTCCTTTCAAACTTACACTACAAAGAATTTTGGTTTTGATAAACATACAACTATAGATTGAAGAACAACGGAACAATGCTCACGTTTCGTTTAATGAAAACATACAACTGTAATACATTGGTGCCAATTTTTTTGTGTACGAGCCAAACTTGTCTCTTTCTCTCCAATAAAACAAAAAAAGGGACATTAATAAGAGATGTCAATTTAAGTTTATCTAAAGTGTTCTTAGAAAGTTGTCATTTTAAAACGTATAGATTAAAAACACGGCGAAGTTCAAGAAAAAAACTAATTTTACATCTCTAACTTAGTTCGTATTTGTCACAGTCTTTTTTTCAGCTGCCCGGTAGTAAGAGATCCTATTGTATTTAGAAGATTTAGTCCACGAGGATCGAGCAAATCATCATTTAGCATTATAGGTCCGCCTACTAAAACGATTCAACCCATAATCTCTCAATAATTAAACTAATTAGATGCAATAGGGGATATTACTGCAATGTTCTGGCACCAGAGTGCAGCACTAGCATAGTCCGTAAACAGTTTATCGACGAGTCGTTCAAAGCGTGAAATTCTGCCTTTATTGAGTTCAAAATTGAGAAGTGTGTTATATTATACAATAATGTATCAGTGCTGTGTATTTCGATGAAGAAATGAAGGGAATTATTCATTTCCAAAAGAAGAAAATGTTCGAAAACTTTGGGAAGCAGCTAAAAATCACTCTAAAATATGTTCAGGTTAAGTATTCAGGTGATATAGTCGCATTTACAGAATAACGTTCACATTTAACATGTAAGACAACCAAATATGATTTTATTCTGAGCATAACCTAGAATCCACTTTCAAATGGTCGTAGGACGCCATAATATGGTTAAAGTACAGAGGTAAGTAAGATTTATTAAAACTTTGATATATTTTCACAAAATACCTAGTTATTACAATTAATAACATAATATAACAAGAATACGAGGTTATGATTTACGGAACGTGCTAGTGACGCCTTCTGCGCCGAGTTTCGCGTAATGTTCCCTATTAATTCAATTTATCAAATGTGTTACACTATCCGGGAATAACAGCTGAATGTACACTCACCTAAAGAGATAGGTAAGTAACCAGGACACCGGATATAGTTTTGAAGCTTATTTAGAAAGTGATGGATGTTTTCGAATAGGGGATATTACTGCAATGTTCTAGCGCAAAAGTGCAGCACTAGCATAAACCGCAAACAGTTTTTCGACGAGTCGTTCAAAGCGTGATGAAAATTGTGAAATTCTGCCTTTAATTGAGTTCAAAATTAGGAAGTGTATTATATTACACATTAATGCATCAGTGCTGTGTATTTGGATGTAGGAATGAAGGTAATCATTCATTTCTAAAAGAAGAAAATGTTCAAAAACTATGGGAAGCAGCAACACGTAGTAGACATTCGAACTAAAAAACACAGAAATCTGAAGATTTCTGTTTCTAAGTAAACTTTAACTAACTTCGACGACATTGGTTCCCTATCTCTTTTGGTGACTACATCCTAAACTTATGCTTAGAATAGATTTAATATTTATTTTTTAAGGTTTAAATATCGAATCCGTTTATTTTTAGGTATTACCTCTAAGTGAACTGCTAGAAGAACCAGTAGACCAGCCTCCTAGAAGACGTGACAGACGTGGGGACACGGTTAGTACTTATATTTTAAAATAACAAAACTATATTTTCCTACCCGAATTTCGGCTACGACAGCAATGGTGACTACAACTTTTTGATGCTATATTATGAGTTTTTGATGTGAAACATCTAATACAGCGGGTCGAATCAGTTCGGCTGTTAAATGACGCGTCGCCACGCCAATAGCCGGCCATCTTTCAAATAGTAATATTTAAAACTTAATCCGTTTAATTTGACGACACGGTTGGCGCAGTGGTTGAGCGATCGACTGCTGCGCTTCGTGTCGCGGGTTCGATTCCCGCACGGAACAAATATTTATATGGCCTACAGATGTTGTTCCGGGTCTGGCTGTTTGTGTATGTGAGTTTATATGTATGTAAACGCACCCACGACACAGGAGGAATTCGTAGGGTTGGGTAACTCGGTTTGAAATGGATGGTCAACCATTCACAGACTGACCGCGGCGAGCGTAGCTCAAGAAGCTTATAGGTAAAAGTGGAGGCAACACTCTGAACATCTAAGTGAAACCAACTGTGGGCAGACGCTCTCTTTCTGATTGCATACATAAGATAAAGAAAACACATATCACTGTCTCGTTCTTATGTATGCATACAGAAAGAGAGCATCTGCCCACAGTTGGTTTCACTTAGGTATTTAGAGTGTTGCCTCCACATTTATCTCTAAGCTTCTTGGCGTAGCCTTAACCGATGACCGATCGACGAGCTCCTACTTCTCTTTCGTGTGTGATAGTAATATAAACAATAATTTGTAATCCCACAGGCTCGCGACGTAGACAGACGTCGACGACGCTCTCGGTCGTGGGAGAGACGCGCCCGGGCCCGCAGGCACGGCCGGGACAACGAACACAATAACGACGTGCGAAGGTAAATAATCTAATCGATTTACGTTCTTATGTACTCTATTTTAGGATTCAAAATTTCCATTGCAGTATTCGTTTATAAGACAGTTACAGCTTGATGCAAATGAATAGTTTGAAGTTTATTATACAGGGCCTCAAGTCTGCTATTACAATAGTGTCAGAATGGTCTATCATTGATTCCATAATTTTATTGTTGATTTTGACAAGTTTGGTAATCTACTAATATAATGGCGTCATTATGACTTTCCAATGGTCAACCACTGACACGACATTGAAAGAAATGATATAAAATGGTAATCTCGTACAAAATGACAACTGAATGACTGACTTAGGCGGAAATCTGCAAAAATTTTGATTTTGGTCAGTGACCTACCATTAGAACGTCATTGTGCTGTCATTGCTTTTAATTCGACCGACCAATGATCGACCATTATGAATTTAGCAGATTACGAACTTTTAGCAAAATGGCAATAGGATCGTGTTGGAATGACGAAATTATAAAATGTAGCAGACTTGGCCCCCAGATGCTTGTTACTCGCACAAATGCATGCCAGTTACTGGTAAGAACAAACTACTGGCATGTGTATCGATTCTGCCAGCAGTGAGGTGGGGAAGGAGACTTGCATGCCCATTTATCAAAAGCTTTGGTTTTTCTTCTTTTTTTGTCGAAGAAATTTTCGCCTCATAAAAAAATGGCTCTTTAGGGCGACGAAATAACTTGAATGAATGATATATTTATTTGCAAGAATATAGGTAGCCAACATAGGTTCTTAAGATTAGGAAAGTTTCACTATATTCGTCATTTCAGCCGTACAAATATTTAGATTTTACATTAGCATGCATGATTTGTAACATTTAGTAATTAGAAATACTAATAATAATGTCATAATTTAAATTTATATTACAATGCAATTAACAAAATTATATACGATTCTATTATTTCAAATTAATAATTTATATTAAAACTAGCGACCAACAATAATGATGTCATGTCATTACAAAATAAATCATAAATAGCTTTTAGTTGGTTATTCATCACACTCTATCGTGAACAACCGTGTTTATGGAATAATTTTTACCCGCTGTATAAAAATAAAATACCGCGTGACCACGTGTAAGAGCTGTATAGCAAGAAATTAATGATTTCAAGATAAATGTTGAACTAATAAAAACAATAAACAAAAACTTACGTATTATATACACACACACTATTTAAATTATCCAAATAATCCGTTTTGTAGCACGTCTCAGGCATGAAGAAGCTTTATTCTAGTAACTGATATACTAGTAAATTATACCACCCACGAAATTTGTATCGCGGTTCACGGAATGCCAGTAACAGGCATGCTGGATTACTAGCACCTGCACGCGCAGCATGACCACGCTATGTCTACGAAAGAATAGGCATACTGACAGGAAGAATAGACAGACTTAGGGTGTTACCAGACCAATCGATCGATCGTCGATCGCCGGTATCGATCGATGTTACAATGGATTAGTCGACGTCGATCGATAATTTCTACCAGACCAATCGACCGATCGTCGATCGACGGCATCGATCGATGTTACAATGGATTAGTCGACGTCGATCGATAATTTCTACCAGACCAATCGATCGATCGTCGATCGACGGCATCGACCGATAATCGATCGATTAGTTAATGGAACGGTATCCGTCGATCAGCCAAAGCTACCACACCGATCGATCAACGTCGATCGATGTCGATTGATGGCATCGATCGACGATCGACGATCGATCGATTGGTGTAGTAACACCCTAACAGATGGTAGAAAGATTTCTTCCGTTGCGAGCATGGCGATGAAGAGAAGAAAATAAAAAAATATGTGTTTCTCTACATCGAAACGCTAGTCTGCCGGTTGCCTCATGCTCGGGTAGGAAGAGATGTCATGTAGGATATAAATAATTATGTCTATTCTATGTAGAGTAGAGATGGAATTCTCATGCTATGCGTGCTGGCATGCCGTGTACAGTGAGCAAAAAGATAGGTAAGCAGGTCATCGGAAATGATTGAAGTTAGTTAGAAATCGATGGATGTTTTGAATGAAATTTAATTAAATCATTGAAATGTTTATTCTCTATTAATTTTATTTTAATTTATTGAAAAACATCCATCGGTTTCTAAGTAAACTTTAACTATATCTGACGACCCTGCATACCTATCTCCTTTGCTGACTGTACATGTGGCATTTTGGCCTTAACACTGGTTCACTGCTGTAATAAGGGGCCATCGCTACCCTTAAGTAAACATAAGTATACGTGACTATAAAGGAATATAATGCACATTTAATATTTATTCAAGCAAATTGTAAATAATCACAAAACGTAATTTAAAAAATCTGAATCTCACCAGAAAAAAAAAGACAAAGCAATATCGTATCAATAGGTAGCGGTGAGCACCAAGACCGGCCATACACGGACAGCTTGAAGCAGTCGATACTAACTGCTTCAAGCTACGATTGCAGACCTATAGTCTTCTGCCGTGTACACACATACATGGAACCGCTCGCAGTCGCAACTGCTTCGGGCGGTCAGCAGCGCGGTGAAATTTCATCGTGCAGTCAAACAGTTGCCAGGCATACACTGACTGCTCGAGCTGTCGACTGCTCTCGAGCAGTCTCTCCGCGCTTCCTTTATGCCACATCACTCGCGCCTCCCGCCTGCACGCTTTTTGTTTTGCTTGTTCAGCAGTTCATACCACAGATATAGATAGACCTAGATAACGCAAGAGCAACTACTTCGCGTGCCTAGTTTCGTGCCTAGCTTACGTAAAAAAATCGTAAGTAAAAAAATAAAGTAAACGTTTCCTTCTATCGGTAAGTCATTTTGTGATTAATATTGTGCGTAATTAATTTAAAAAGTAATTATTTTTAATCTAATACCCTCAGTAATACCTGGTAATACCAAAGGACAATGCCAGAAACTCTATAGAACTTTGCCCCACTCAATAAAAGTCATGTGCAATGTAGCGTCTTACTGTTTATTTATTGCTGATAACTAAACATTAGTCTTAGTGACTGTAGAACTTGCGGTTTCCGTTTAAATCTAAAAACAATAATGACATTGGTTATAGGTTAAATTGTATTTTAGGTAAAATGAGTTTGTATTTGGTGGGTAGGTATTTCGTAATCCGCAAGTTCTAAAGAAAAACAATTTACTATAGAAAGGTTCTATATTCATTACAATTATTTTCATCAATTTACTTTTCTGTACATGGGTGGGGCAGGATCTGGCATTGTCATTTAAGAAAAACAAAACATTGTGACGTCATAATAGGTAGTCAAAAAATGGCACGCTTGGTTTTCATACAGATCGTGATACTTGTGTTATCTAGGGTCTATCTATATCTGTGGATCATACCAACTGCTCGAGAAGTTGGTTTGAACTGCTCGAGCAACTGCTATAACTATCAATGGCAGCTTCAAGCAGTTGACTATGACTGCTTGAGCAGTCCGTGTATGCCAGGCTTAACTGCTCGAGCGGTCCGTGTATGGCCTAGCACTAGTCGGGTCTTCAACTTGAAATATAATTTGAATATATTTGCTCTACAGAAGACCGCTGTCTCGATCCCCGTCGCCGCGCGGTCGTTATAGAAACCGAAGTCCTCCATTACCGGCCGTCGACCGACTGAATAGTAGATCTAGGTATGTACTCTATCATTTATTGTATTCTACAATATTTTAACGCGTCTACATAAACTCAAACCCGAACCATTTTTTTCAAATAAACCATTTACAGGCACGTTTGAATTGTCAAGGAGTCAGTCAGTCGGAAAGTTGAAGCTAGTTGCTCGTTTCAAACAGTAGGTTTCTATGGAGAAGAACGAGCAAGAAACTCCATGAACACTCTTTTGAAATCAATAGAATATTACAAATTTAGAATACATCATTCATGTTTAAAAGATAGGTTGATTAAACAAAGTTGGAGATAAATGTAACAAGTTGTGCACGTTAAAAAAGGTCTAGAGACAATCATAAGCAATTCAAAATAATTTAAAAATAAACGAGGAAACTAAAAGATGACACGTCCCAACTGACGGCGCCCGGTCACGAACATGACGCACGGATCCTCACCATTTAGCTCAATCATAGAATGGCTTGTTATGTTAATGCTTACAAAAAAGATGAGGCTTATAGAAACAAAAATATCTTTATAATGTGCTAATAAAGCTCTTTCGTATCCTATCGTCGACCCCCTGTTGCAATGAAAACAGAACTATTTTTAGTCCATTCACTTGCCATGTGTGTCGCTAAAACCATGACGGTCCTCTGAAAAATATCAGTCAATGGTGCCAACTCTGTTGTGAACGAGCTAAACTTATTTTAAACTATTTATATCTCTTTCTCCCCAATAAAACAAAAAAGAGACAGATATTAAATAAGAGCTGTCAATTTAAGTTGATCTAAAATATTCATACAATTATAGTTGTCAACATATTGATTAAAAACGGCGAAATTCAAGAAAAAACAAATTTGACATCTGTCACTTAGTTCTTATGTATCGCCGTCCTTTTCTTCAGCTGCGTGGCAGTAAGAGATGCCAACTGCCTAATTTTAGTTAAGTTTGTGAACACAACAACAATAATAATAATGTACTATTTGTTCCACAGATCAAGATCGCCGACAATCCGCGATCGCGACCGTGATGAGCGTGAAAGAGAGAGATTGAGGGTACCCCGCGAGTTAGAGCGAGACAGAATGTCCCGTGACAGGGAACATAGGGACAGGGTGTCTCGCTCTAGAGATCGGGAACGGTGAGCATTTGTATTAATAAGATTTTTGTTGGTAATTGAAAAAATATCTGGTTTTACTGTAAAAGAAGCAAACAAATATAAATGACATAAATTAAAATTAATAATATTCATTTTGTGAACACAGCTGCGTTTGTCTGTCTGTCTGTTCGATAAACTCAAAAACTTTGCGGTTTTCACCAGTAGACTAGAGTGATTCATGGGGAAGGTAGACGTCTAATTTTAGTTTTAATTTGTAACCGACAATAGGGTATTACACTCATTTTTGAAAAGTGGCTCAATTAAATTTTGTAGTGCTAATAGGCCACCAAAAAAAACACAAATTTTATTTAATCGATAAATGCCATAAAAATGCATCTAAATTTTAAATTTTCATATTTCGCGCTTAGTTTAACGAAAACGCCTCGTAGCCGACGCCTTGCTCTCCGGAAATGACGTTAATTCGCTGGTTAGCAAATGCGCTGATATTATTTATGAAAATTGAATATAATTTAAAAATAATTTAAATAATGTTTTGTAATAGGTGTAATAATTAAAAAATTACGTTGGTTACGAAAATATTAAAAGTACAAAGCCTATATACGCGAATCTGTAGACTGACAGTTGATTTTTTTTTGTTTACACAGCCGTACGGCGGCGTAGTAACATGGCGGCTACTATTTCTAAAACTAACATTTTCCGACTGCTGTTTGCCTAAATTATATCAATAATATATTTATAGATTTTCTCATCTATAGTAAAATACCCTATTGATTTATTAACCCTGTGGCGTTTTCATCACGATGTCCCTTTAAAGTAATTAAATAATAACAATACAAATATTTATATTAAAATTCTGTTAATCTACAGATCGCGCGAGAGATCTCGCGACCGGTCCCGCGGTTCTACTTCCCCTCACACTGATGCAAGACTGGACCACAACGACGCTTACAAGAGGCGCTGTCGAGACTTCGATGGTGAGTACACTATCGTAACTTAATATCTGTCCTTAGGAGCGTCCATTCCGTCATATTTCCCATACAAACGCTCGTACGTGATTACGGCGTTATAACAAATTATTCTCCAAATATTTTTAACACACAGGTATCTTGTGGTTTAATTTAGGTTCGTATGTAGCCAAAAATAAACTTTTTTGAGAAAAAAAAATCATTAAATATTGTATTTTTGTTACTTATAAATGAAATCAAATATTTTTATTTCCTGTCTGAAAATCAGCTTTTTTGCACAATTTTTGTTTGAACTTTGGCCGTTCATAATGCACCTAGAAACCTTGCACATGTAATAGAAATTCTAAATAACAAACATTATTACCAAAAACTTGTAAGGCTTTTACAAAAACACGTATTTCTTGGAACAAGTTTTGATTGAAATCGCCGCGCGCCAATATTCATGCGATATTGTCGCGTTCTCACTCACTCGTTTGTTTTCGACAATTGCGGTGGATGAAACAAAAAAAATGTTCAATCATTCTCGCGTTGAAGTTCGGCTGATGGGGAAGGGCACTCTTAATATTCGTCCGTCTATATATAATACTTCCGACCCGGCCCGGCTTCGCATGGCCTGTAGCCTATAGCCTTCCTCGATAAATGGACTATCCAACACAAAAATAATTTTTCAATTCGAACCAGGAAATCCTGAGATTAGCGCTTTATAATATTAGTATAGATATAAAAGCCTTTTGGTTATATGTGAACCACAGGGCTCCCAATTATATGATTACGTATGTTTGTTACAGAAAAAGGTTATTGCATGCGCGGTGACTTGTGTCAATGGGACCATGGGAGTGACCCCGTGGTGCTAGAGGACGCGTCCACTGCTCTGTCTACCGTGCTAGCGTTACCCCCTGCGCCTAGCGTTCCTGGTCAGTACATCTTTATATATAAAAATCTGTGCGTGTGTATGTCACTGGATTCGTCCTAAACGCCTGGAGCGATTTGGATGAAATTTTGTGTGTTAGTGTGGATTTGGTAGGTCTGACAATAGGTTGCAGGATTTTTTTTTAAATTTAGTTGGCGAAACGTTTCCCCTGTCAGCTAGTATATTAGATGATTCAGTGACATATTTTTGTGTCGGGGTTTGGTTTTTTTTAATGTACAGACAGCCAGCACATCTTGCCATACAAAACTCAAAGAATCATGGCAGGATTTGTACAAAAAAAAATGAAGATGTTTAGAGAAGTAGAAATTCTATTTCTTATATTCTTGGGTACCTAAAGAGTATCTTCAGGCATTTACAATATTTTTAAAACCCGCAAAAAAAAAAGTGAATTGTTTAACGAAAACTCATTTTTCCAGAACGAAACGGCGACTGACAGTAACAGTGACACTGATAGTTTCGCAGTTCTTACACTGAAATTGTATCGTTCTATTAATAGTATCACAAATAATGATTATTTTGTTGCCACACACTTGTCACATCACTTGTCTGTCATTTTGATAGATATGTTAGCGTCGCTTGTAACTTAATTTTTTTTATAAACTGAAAATGGGCATCGAGATGAGAAGAAAAAGTGTTATTTTCATTTCGTAATATTTAAATTGTGCGGGGGTTTAAAAATATCTTAAGTATATCAATCTACTCCTGGTAATGTATTCTTCACATTATTTCTTTTTTTCATAGAAATGAATGTATGGATCTCGCCATGATTCTTTTTCCAATCGAATATTAACCTCATGTTTTTGTATTAAAGTTGAAAATCTATCAAAGTAATTTGACAGATTGTTGTAGCTTAATGTGCTGGCTTTCTGTACGTAATGTATGGAAAATGTTTTTTTTTAGGGTTCCGTACCTCAAAAGGAAAAATCGGAACCCTTATAGGATCACTTTGTTGTCCGTCTGTCTGTCTGTCAAGACCCTTTATCTCGGGAACGCGTGGAGGTATCGAGTTGGAATTAAAACCGTATACTCAAGACTACGGTCCCTTGATGCTGTAAAAAAAATCAACCCTCTATGTTAACGTGAAAAAAAGATATGTTATACGTTTATGTCGCAAAAAACGCATTTATAATATTAAGTAGATTAAAGTATGAATTAGTATAGAAGTATGGATATGTACCTACAAATATGTACGGAACCCTCGGTGGGCGAGTCCGACTCGCACTTGTCCGGTTTTTTAAAGTAATGTATGTTGTGTTTCTCATTTCACAGAATACAACCCTCTGACGCCGGACATCTGGTGCGGCGGCTTCCCCCCCTACCCGCCCCCACACCCGCACCACCCTCACCCGCCCCGGGAACTTATACCTATACCTAGGTTAGTACCACTAGACTCTATGTTCCGGATGATGCAAAGGTTCTTAAAAGTAATGAAGCTTCTTCGAACCCTATCGGTCCGTGGATGGAAGAATATCCATTTTAAACTGAGAGCCCTCTTTGCCTCGGAAAGCAGGTAAAACCGTTGGTCCCGGTTGTCATTCGTAAATCTTTGACCGTCGTCAAAGTCAAAGCATTTATTTAAATGAAACCATTTACAGGCACTTTTGAATTGTCAAGGAGTCGGTCAGATAGTCAGAGAGTTAAAGCTAGTTGCTTGATCCGAAACGTAGCGTAGGTCTCTATGGAGAAGAACGAGCAAAAAACTCCACGGACACTCTTTTAAATCAAGTTTTTTTACAAACTCTGGTTACATGATTCTTGTTGCTTCTATATGTGAAAACTATGAAGGTAATCTAACAATACGAAACACAACAAAATAAGCAAGATAAAGTCCATGGCAGACCAATCTCTACTGACAGCGCTCGTTCACGAACATGACGTGTGAATCAGCACCATTCAGCTCAACCATTTTGAAGGGAGCCGAATGATCCAACACATGCGCCACCGTCAGCGAGACATGTGAGCGAGCATGACAATACCACAGTATAAGTATTAGTACTATCGTACAGTAGCGACACGCTCCGCCCCGCACCGAAACACTGTTCCTCACGTCTACTCGCGCCGCATTGGCTCTGGCAACGTGTTCTATTTCAAGGGCTGACTCGTGGCGCGTAGAAACGTGTATTCGCTCATTTGTGAAAAACAAAATCGAAATATTTTATATGATACAAATTAAATATTTTATATATAATATTATATACTTAAAACAAATAATAATATATGAAATTATGTAATTTTTGTCAAATTAAACTATGACGTATACATGCACGTACCTGTTTCAAATTAAATACCATGAAATACAAGTTGGAAGTAATAAATAAAAAATCTAAAAGTATTGTACAATACTGTGTAAATCATTCCCTCATCAACCGACATTCCCTCCTAAATGCAATGAGGAAATGACCTTGAGGGAATGACGAATTTTAACTAAAGCTACAAACTTCTTGGTATTTGTCTACTCACCTATTTGGAAGATCGAATTTCAAACCTTGAAAGAATCGAGTACCTACTTGAGAGAGAGAAACACTTGTGTTGAGACCGGTATCGCGTATGCACATTTACAAAATTGAAATAATGCTGCAAAATTATACAAAACTAAGGTTTCCAATGTGTCGTTATTATTAAAACACTATAGTTGTTGCGACAATACTGAATTTTATTTATAGACCACAAAGACTACAGTGAAGATCACAGATAACCAATTTCAATTATTGATCTATGTTAATACATACATGTTCCTTCATATACGCTAGGTGGCGCTAGTAGTTTAGAACTATTTTATACTATATTTGAACAGTTATGGGTAGTCAGAAGCCAGAAAGTCTGACAACCAGTCTTACCAAGGGGATCTTTATAAGAGTACTAGATTCTGCCCATGTCGTCATGTCAACCTTTACACGCCCACTTCTGGGCATAGGTCTCCCCCAAGGGGGGGTTCAGCCGTAATCGCCATGCTTGGCCGATGCATGTTGGCGATCACAGTAGGTGTTCTGGTACTCAAAAGGACGCTGCTGCCCATCCTCTGGTCAATATCCCTCTGTCGACTACACGACACCCACGGGTAGAAATGGGGTGGTGCTATTCGCGTCTGGCATCACACAGCATTTTTCTGCCCACGACTGTTTGTGTATTCTTCAGAATTAAGCTCAAATCCTAAGTTATCATACAGAAACACAAAAACGGGATAAAAATTATCCTATGTGTTAATCTAGATCAATATCTACAAGTGTGCTAAATTTCAGCTATACCCTGTTCACATTTACTCAAACCTTTTTTTACAGTCCGTTCAATTGATTTTGACTTCTATTGCGTTGGTAGCATGACAAATGGCAACTGCAGTAAACAGTTGTATTGTAACCACTTTTTTACCTCCAATGTCATCCTTAAGCCTACGGAATTGAAGTCAAAATCGGTTGAAGGGACTGTAAAAAAGGTTTGTGTTTACAAACCTTTTCATTTAGGATGTTGATGTCTAATCTTATTGTGAACAGGCTATAATTGCGTTCAACTTTTAAAGGGTGAAAGAACAAACATCCTTCCATTCTTACAAACTTTCCAATTTATAATAGATAAAACTATAAAAGTATGACACAAATAGGGACCTATTTTCATCCGTTAGGGTGTTACCAGACCAATCGACCGTTCGTCGAACGACGGCATCGATCGATGGTAGAATGGATTAGTCGACGTCGATCGAGCTGCTTGATTATTTTTAGTGATGGATTATAGCTGGAGTTAATCGATCAACGTCGACCGATGCCTTCGACCGGCAATTGATCGATTCTTCTTCTTCGTATCGCTGGCACGACAGTCTTTTATATTTGTTTGGCCCAAAATTGAATCTAATTAATTATTTCTACTGGACTGGGTAAACTAGCGCTTAGCTTAGTAAAATCATATTTGACTGATAGACTGCAACAAGTTCAAGTAAACGGTGTAAATTCATCGGGCTTAAAAGTAAAAATGGGGGTACCGCAGGGCTCAATATTGGGTCCGTTCCTCTTTTTAGTTTATATAAACGATTTACCTTATTTGCTGAAAAATCAACCACAAATGGTGTTATTTGCTGATGATACTTCCTTGATATTTAGAGTTAATAGACGGGCACAGCACCATGACGACGTAAATGACGCTATGCTTAAGGTTCATAATTGGTTTACTGTAAATAATTTAGTATTAAATGAGAAGAAAACTAAATGCATAAGATTCGCTTTACCGAATGTTAAAAGTAGTGAATGTAACGTTGTATTGAATAAGGATGTACTTGAATTCGTCGAAAATACTGTTTTCCTAGGGATTACGCTTGACTCAAAGCTGCAATGGGGTCCTCACTTAACATCTCTTGCAGGGCGGTTGAGTTCGGCCGCTTACGCTGTCAGAAAAATCCGGCATTTGACAGACGTGGATACCGCTAGGCTTGTATATTTTAGTTATTTTCATAGCATCATGTCCTACGGTATCTTGCTTTGGGGGCGGGCTGCAGATATTGATTCTATTTTTATTCTGCAAAAGCGGGCTGTCAGAGCCATCTATAATCTCAGCAGTCGCGAGTCTCTAAGAAAATTGTTTAAACAGATTAACATCTTGACGGTACCTTGTCAATACATATATGAAAACAATATGCATGTTCGAAAAAACCTTCATCTTTTTAATAAAATAAGTGACAGACATAGTGTTTATACTAGAAATAGGAACAAATTAGATCAGCCAAGATTCAGATTGTCAAAAGTTCATACTTCTTTTATGGGGTACTGTGTAAAATTTTATAATAAAATACCTCTTGATATTCTACAACTAAATGAAAGACAATTTAAAACATGTATTAAACGCACACTGTGTAGACAAGCATATTATAAATTAGATGACTACATCAATGATAAAAATGCTTGGCTAAATGCTGGTCCTGCTCCACAGGCAGTTTAGGGAATTTCCTAATTGGAGGAATGTTGTTTCCTACCCCTTTTTTTTTTATTGACATGAGTAACGAGTATCGTTATTATTATACACAAATATATATTTTAATTACTTTTTCGACATTTTAGAAACATTGGAAACCTTAGTTTTGTATAATTTAGCAGCATTATTTCAATTTTGTAAATGTGAGTACCATGGAGCCATATTTTAAGTAAATTATTATGTGTTTGACTTAAATGAGCATGGCGGTTGAGAGAATTGTCATGCTCACTCAAATGTCTCGCTGGTGGTGGCGCGTGTGTTGGGTCATTCGGCTCCCTCTAAAATGGTTGAGCTGAATGGTGCTGATTCACGCGTCATGTTCGTGAACGGGCGCTGTCAGTAGAGATTGGTCAACTCTTAACTGCCATGGTTTTTATCTTGATTATTTTTTATATTTTGTATTTCTAGATTACCTTCATTGTTTTCACATATAGAAGCAACAAGAATAATGTAAGCAGTATTTTGTAAAAACCTGAGTTTAAAAGAGTGTCCGTGGAGTTTCTTGCTCGTTCTTCTCCATAGAGACCTACCTACGTTTTGGAACGAGCAACTAGCTTCAACTTTCTGTCTAACTGACCGACTCCTTGACAATTCAAAAGTGCCTGTAAATGGTTTAATTGAAATAAATGCTTTGACTTTGACTTTGACTTTGATTTATAATTTTTTTATTTCCATTTTATTTAATTTCATCGATTAGATTAGGAACGGTATCCGTCGATCAGTCAAAGCTACCACACCAATCGATCGATAGTCGATCGATTGGTGTCATAACACCCTTACGTGGATATATTGTACTAGCTTCTGCCCTTGTTTTAATCCGTGAGAAGGCCAAATTTACCGTAAATTGTATGGTATACTTGACTATTTCCAAGTGCCATAGAAAAAGACGTGGTCGCGACAGGCCATGAAGGAGATGGCGGGACGAACTGGTAGGATTCCTCCAAAACTGGAGAGATGAAGCACTGAATCAGGAAATATTGAAGGCATGGAGGGAGGCTAATGCCCAGGAGTGAGACAGAATTGGCTATCAAAAAAATAATAGGGTACTTTTATGGCCTAAAAATATAATTGGGTATTATTATGGGTTTTTTTTGGTGTGCCTACGGCTTTCGGAAATACATAGTAGAGCTTTTTATCACTGAAAGAATGTTTGTGATTGGAACAACTTCTCAACAAACAACTTCTCCTCTATGTTAAAGACAGATAATGCGTGGATTCTATATTATTTCTTAATAAATTATTGACTTCGATAGTCATTAGACACACAAGCAAATAGAATATTTATTTGCCAGAAACATTGTCAGTCTTATTACAAAAGAAGGTTTGTCTTTAAACCATTTTTAAATCATCGAGCCTGTTTTTATATTAAAAACTTTATTAGAGTCAGAATGAGGTTCGAAACACAAAAAATGGCTCAATGGGTTAAACCTAGTTTAAAGATAAACCTTCTTTTGTAAGGGCGGGTTGCTTCAACTAACCATTACTGACCGGTAATAGTCAAAAATGGCGCTAACTATCGTCAAATAAAAAAAAATGGGTTGTTTCACAAAATCATACGTCATTAAGTTACTATTACCATAACCGACCAGTCATCGTAATTTTGTGTTGTCAAACAGCTACTTCAAACATCAAAATATTATGGAATCTCTTTCTGAATAACTTTAACTGACGGATTTTTATGTCATGAAACAACCCGTTACATTTAACGTACGTTAAACATCGCACGTCATAGTAACTTTTTAACCGTCCGTATGTAACGTTAACCGACTATTTGAAACAACCCGCCCTAATAAGACTGCGTATGTTTACAACAGTATTCATAATATTGCATAGTGCTCCCCATCTCGCTGTTTTAACAGTAAGCAAAATCAATTTACAATATCACCTATATTACCTCACTATATTACCTTCAAGGATCCGTCACGACCCCCCCATGCCGCGCGGCGCCACAGGTAGCGCTCCGCCGCGACACCCGCCGCCGCATAAGAAGAGCTTCGATTACAATCGGTTTGGTGAGTACACATCACTTATTATAGAAAAGATTGATTGATTGTGTGGGCAGATAATATGGGTCCCATATTATCTGTCGGCAGCCTTCAGTTCTCCCATAATATGGCGCCCATAATATCACTTGTCATGTGAGCGTATACACAGGGAAATGTACGTACAATTAACGTATTTTTCAATAGGGTATTTTACTCTAAATGAGAAAAAATCTATAAATATATTATTGAGATAGTTTAGGCAAAAAGCAGTCGGAAGATGTTAATTTTATTTAAAAAAATAACAAAATAAATTTTTAAAATCAATTCAAAGTTTTCAGTTTTTTTAATCTGTTTTTTATCACCATGAAATAGTAGCCGCCATGTTATTATGCCGTACGGCTGTGTAAACAAAAAAATTACAACTGTCAGTCTACAGTTTGGCGTATATAGAGCTTCGTTCGTACTTTTATTATTTTCGTAACCAGCGTAATTTTTTAATTATTACTCCTACCACAAAATACTATTTTAATTATTTTTAAATTATATTCAACTAACATAATAAAAGCGGCGCATTTATGACACAGCGAACTGACGTCATTTTCGCAGAGCAATATGGCGTCCACTACATGGCGTTTTCGTCAAACTACTCGCGAAATTTGAAAATTTAAAATTATGATGTATTTTATGGCACTTATCGACTGAATAAAAATTTTGTTGTTATTTTGATGGCATTATTAGCACTACAGAATTTAATTAAGACACTTTTCAAAAATGGGTGTAATACCCTATTAAGATGCGTTAATTTTAAGTACATTCCCCTGTGTTTACGCCCACATGACAAGTGTGAGCGTAAACACTAAAATGAAATGTACTTGCAATTAGACACAATTATTGCGTATCATTTATTGTTTAAAGTTAGCAGGTAGATAATTATATTAGTCACAATAGGGTATTTTACTTTATACGAGAAAAAATCTATTTGAGACAGTTTAGGCATAAAGCAGTCGGAAAATGTAAGTTTTTTAGTTCATAAAATAACAAAACAATTTTTTAAATTCAATTCAAAGTTTTCAGTATTTTTAATCTGTTATAAAACACCGTGAAATAGTAGCGGCCATGTTATTACGCCATACGGCTGTGTAAACAAAAAATTGTCAGCTGTCAGTCAACCGATTGGCGTAATATAGGCTTTGTACTTTTATTATTTTCGTAACCAACGTAATTTTTTCATTATTACACCTATTTCAAAATATGCTTTTAATTATTTTTAAATGATATACAATTATCATATTTAATATGAGCTCATTTGATACAAAACGAACTGACGTCATTTACGCTGAGTAATATGGCGTCCAGTAAGAGGCGTTTTCGTCAAACTACGCGCGAAATTTGAAAATGTAAAATTTAGATGCACTTTTATGGCACATACACATTGAATAAAAAAATTGTGTTCTTTTTGGTGGCATATTAGCACTAAAGAATTTCATTGAGATACTTTTCAAAAATGGGTGTAATACCCTATTATAGACTATTCTTGTTGGGCTATCCTGTGTATTAAACCGAAATTCGGTCATCATCATTATCTTGTATCTTTACATAGTATATATAAAACAAAATCGCTCGCGCCGTCTGTACGCTTAGACCTTTTAAACTCCGCAGTGGATTTTAATGCGGTTTTCATCAATAGATAGAGTGATTCAAGAGGAAGGTATATACTTATAGTTTGATGTACAATCGTGGACACACCCGCCTGACCACCACTAAGTTCATTTTTGCTTGCACTCAAAAGATGGAAACGCTCTCTAGCCCGCCCCGTTGTCTTCGCAGGCGCCGAAGGAAATTTTTTTTAACAGAGCAGGCGGAAAAGTCCTCTATAGTACATTGCAACCGTGGAATGGCAGGACGGGTGGCTAAGTATCAATATAATAAAATGTATGTTTTATTTGCAGGCTCTGCCCGCCCCCCGCTGCCGGCGAACGCAGCGAACTGCTCCCTTGAAGTGAAGAAAGTGCCGCGAGGACTCAACGATATTACACACCTGAATAACCATTTCTGCAAGTTTGGCAAGATTGTTAATATACAGGTAAGTTGCCTTTAACTAGTCAATACCTTTAATTTTAGATTCGAATAGAACAATTCATTTGCGGAAAATGTAGGTATTACAATGACATATTGCAGCATTTTGCCTGTAAGGCTTGCATATTGAATCCATACTATACTATTCATACTTCCATATCCATACTAATATTATAAATGCGAAAGTAACTCTGTCTATTCACGATGGAACGACCGAATTTTGATAAAATTTGGTATGAAAATAGCTTGAACCCTGGGGAAGGCGATAGGTTTTTAATCCGCGACTTCGTCTGCATCCGCGATAACCGACATTCACGCGGACGAAGTCGCGGGCAAAAGCTAGTATTCTAATAAATTAAAGGACAGCTTGTATAGCATTCATTATTACTTATCTCACTTCCAGGTGTGTTACGACGGTGACCCAGAAGCGGCTCTCATCACATTCAGCAACCCGACGGAAGCGAACGTAGCATACAAGAGTACTGAGGCAGTACTCAATAATAGATTCATCAAAGTGTTCTGGCATAACCCTGAGGTGTGTACAATATTGTGTTTATTTTAGGACCCATTAATTTATGTTAAGGGTGTCCAACCCGTCATAGTTCCCATACAAACGCTCGTACGTGATTACGGCGTTACTTCGTGTGCCTAGTTTCGTGCCTAGCTTACGTAAAAAAATCGTAAGTAAAAAAATAAAGTAAACGTTTCCTTCTATCGGTAAGTCATTTTGTGATTAATATTATGCGTAATTAATTTAAAAAGTAATTATTTTTAATCTAATACCCCCGGTAATACCTGGTAATACCAAAGGACAATGCCAGAAACTCTATAGAACTTTGCCCCACTCAATAAAAGTCATGTGCAATATGTAGCATCTTACTGTTTATTTATTGCTGATAACTAAACATTAGTCTTAGTGACTGTAGAACTTGCGGTTTCCGTTTAAATCTAAAAACAATAATGACATTGATTATAGGTTAAATTGTATTTTAGGTAAAATGAGTTTGTATTTTGTGGGTTCTAAAGAAAAACAATTTAGTATTGAAAGGTTCTATATTAATTACAATTATTTTTATTAATTTACTTTTTCTGTACATGTGTTACTTTTTCTGTACATGGGTTGGGCAGGATCTGGCATTGTCATTTTCCTCTAAATATTTTTAACACACAGGTATCTTGTAGTTAATATCTAGGTTTCTATGTAATAAAAAAAAACTTTTTTGAAAGCTTTTTTCAGTAAAGTCGTCTGAAAAACAGTTTTTTTTTTGCACACATATCTGAACTTTGGCGGGTCGTCTTGAAAATGCTGTGCTCATACATTGAAAAAAGAAAGAACATCGTCTTAGAAACCTTGCACATGTAGTAGTAGTAGTATGTATGCGCGTATTTTGCGTATTTTTCTTGCACCTGTAATGGAGATTCTAAATTACAAATATTTTTAACAAAAACTTGTAATGCTTTTTCAAAAACACTTATTTCCTATCTCGTTTTTTTTTTCGAAATTTTCTTGCGATGTTATCGCGTTCTCATTCTTTGCCTGTCGGTATGAATTGATTTCTGATTTGTTTATTTCAGGCGTGTCCATAAAGTGTTAGTAAATACATAAAAATAAACTTTAGAATAAATGTTAGTACTTTATACATGAGGAACTATTCAACATGGATGTGTATATTGCCTCCATAGAGGACTTTCTATTTGTCCAGCAATCACCCTCGAGTAGCTGTTGGAACTGTCCCTCCCTGTATGTGAAAGTGATCCTTTGATCTCTATATTATTATATTTCCAAAAATATTTACCAACACAGTTTAAAACGAATTTCATCTTAGCCTTTCCACCAACAGAACAAGCAAGAAAACATGGCGCCGGGCGGTCAGCTCGCCAACAAACAGACCGACAGACAGAACTCGCAGCATCCTATGTCTCACAACAAGGTGCTTATCAACAGGGACAATATCAAGGCGACCGCTGATCATAATGCTAAGCAGCTTATGGAGAAGGTAAGCATATTTTTGACGTGATAACCTCTTATAAATCGATGAACACCGACTGCACGCACGAAAAAGTGTCGCGTTCCGCCTGAGCGTGTAAGCGAGAGCGCGGAACAAGCGATAGAGAGGCACGATCGGCCCAAGCAAAAAGCTCCGCCCACCTCGATGGAAGCCATTATTTGCTTATGTTTTATGTTAGTCATTATGTTTCTTTATGACGTTATCACGTAAAACTATCGTCCGTAAACCGACTTTACAGACAACCAATTTTTTTTTTCTACCTTTTCAACCACCAACGTGGCGTCGTTGATACTGCAATTCCGCGTAACTAAAATTGTGAAATACCGCAAATTTCGACCTTAAGTCTAATAGGGTATTACACCCATTTTTGAAAAGTGTCTCAATGAAATTCTGTAGTGCTAATATGCCACCAAAAAAAAACACAAAATTTGTATTCAATCGATATGTGCCATAAAAATGCATCTAAATTTTAAATTTTCAAATTTCGCGCGTAGTTTGACGAAAACGCCTCTTACTGGAAGCTGTATTGCTCAGCGTTAATGACGTCAGTTCGTTTTGTATCAAATGAGCTCATATTAAATATGATAATTGTACTTATATAATTTAAAAATAATTAAAAGCATATTTTGTAATAGGTGTAATAATGAAAAAATTACGTTGGTTACGAAAATAATAAAAGTACAAAGCCTACATTACACCAATCGGCTGATTGACAGTTGGCAATTTTTTATTTACACAGCCGTATGGCGTAATCACATGGCCGCTGCTATTTTACGGTGTTTTATAACAGATTAAAAATACTGAAAACTTTAAATTGAATTTAAAAAATTGTTTTGTTATTTTATGAACTAAAACTTACATTTTCCGACTTCTTTACGTCTAAACTGTCTCAATAACATATTTATAGATTTTTTCTCGTATGGAGTAAAATACCCTATTATTGAAAGTGTACATTCGCGGTATTTAAAAATGTTAGTTACGCGGAATTGCAGTATCAACGACGATAGGTCTCCCCTAAGAGGGGTTCAGCCGTAATCGCCATGCTTGGCCGATGCATGTTGGCGATCGCAGTAGGTGTTATGGTACTCAGAAGGACGCTGCTGCCCATCCTCTGGTCAATATCCCCTCTGTCCCCTTCTTTTTTTTTTTTTTATATAAATATCTTGGGACAACTCACACACGGTCATCTGGTCCCAAGCTAAGCAGAGCTTGTGTTATGGTAACCAGACAACTGATATACATACTTATATAATTTATAAATACATACATATTATAGATAAACACCCAGACACAGAACAAACAATCATGCTCATCACACAAAGTTTGTCCTGGGTGGGAATCGAACCCACGACCTCCGGCTTAGCAGTCAGGGTCAGTGACCACTCGACCAACAGGCCCGCCTTCTACGACACCCACGGGTAGAAACGGGGTGGTGCTACTCGCGGCCGACACTACGCGGACCTTTTGAACGCCAGAGCATAAATGCACGCTCGTGTCATCCACGCCAAGCCACAATTCACCGCAAATGCCTCTAAATAAAAATAAGGAAATAACAAGAACCTTTTGGACATATCTTTGTGCCCTTTTTACAATATTTCATTAATGTGGTTTGAAATAATAGGGAAAATTAATTTAGTATTTAAAATTGTTCCGTGTATTGTTTTCTTGTCGGCTATATCCGACCGTGGTGTTCAGAAGGTTCAATCTTGTCGGATGGCAAATCAACCGGCGGCCCACCTGTAGAGCTATTCTGTTATAATCTCCCTCGGTGAACACCTAGGTGAAGTGGCTGTCATCCGTCCCGATGCAAGGGATTGACAAAGCAAACAGACCGATTACAGCTCACTTCACCCAGGTATTCACCGAGGGAGATTGTAACAGAATAGACATACTGATGTTAATTTGTTACCGCTGCCTACATCAAACGCGCCTTAGGCCTCAATAAACAAGCATTGTTCCCGCCGCAGCATATGCGCACACTCACTTTGTCTTCACTAACATTTTTAACATCTACCTTACTAAAAACGCGAATCGGTTATCTTGTTTAATTATTCCATATTGTATTTTCTCTGTAAGTAATAAAAGTAACAAATGCACAGAGAACGCTGCTGCCCACTCTCTGGTACGTCCCTTAGTCGCCTCTTACGACACCCACGGGAAGATATGGGATGGTGCTATTCTTTACGTCCGACACCATACAGACCAACGTTCTCCGTGCATTTGTAACAACCATACTGCGATCGCCAACCCGCCTGCCATGCGTGGCGATTATGGCAGAACCCAACCCCCCCCCCCTCTTGGGGGAGGCCTATGCCCAGCTGTGGACGTCTTTCGGCTGAAATGATGAATGATGAATAAAAGTAATCTTTTGAGAAATAAATGTCTTAAACCGTTTATTGGAAGTCCCAATTAGCAAAACCAATTGAGGCACAAATCCAGAATCCAAACGGAAACTGAGTATTTTCTGATAAAAAAAATCGCATTCTCAACTCATATTGTTTATCTTTACAGCAAGAAAAAGAAAAAGAATTAGCGAACGGACAAGAACCAAAGAAAGAGATAGTGAAACAATCCATAACCAAGAGTAAACAAGTAATGGAGATGCACAAGAGAGCGCAAGCGTTGTTAGAGACTCAACTACAACAACAGATGTTGTTAATACAGCGGCTAGAGTCTGGTAAGCTTCTATCTATACTAATATTATTGTTAAGTCTTCATAATAACACCATTTGTAATTTACCTCAACTTCTATAGATGGCGTTGTCAACTGCCTGAATCGCGGTGTTAAGATTCTCTACGGAAACATGACCTTCCGCGTGTGTAAATAATTTTTTTCGTCCTGAGCGTGGTGTTTTCTTTGGCTGAGCCATAAATACCTCGGCGACTCCTTGGGACTTTTGGAAATTGTACAATTATAAAGCTGAAGAGTTTCTTTGTTTGTTTGTTTGGTTGAACGCGCTAATCTCAGGATCTACTGGACTGGTTCGAATTGAAAAAATCTTTTTGTGTTGGATAGTCCATTCATCGAGGAAGGCTATAGGCCCATGCGAAGCTGGGTCGGGTCGCTAGTTTCAAATAAAATACGTTTTTTACCTCACGAGGAATTTCTCAAGTGTCGTGGGTGCGTTTACTAACATAAACTTCACATACAGACTTGGAAATAACTACCTGTAAAATATTTGTTCCATGCGAGTATCGAACCAGAGAGTATCGAATGGGTCAGCCATTGCCGTTCCATTAGACAATAGAGTGAGGGAAGAGGTGCACTCCGCACCTGTTTGTGACCCGCTTGTGCACTATAATATCTCATGCGTACTTGGGGACAGGCCGTCGTGACCAAACTTCGGTCGGGAGGATATCATTCTACAGGGTAATTGAAAAAATACCCACAACCACTTAATCCTCATTTCGTATCATCACCTTGAACAACATTTGTTCTACGACTTTTCAAAATTCGAAACATTTTTTCCATATAAAAAATATAAATACACTAACACACACTCACACTACAAACACACAGACACACACACACGCACACACACTACAAACACACACACAGACACACACACACACGCACACACACTACAAACAGACACACACACACACACACACACACACAGACACACACACAGTCACACTTTTACTTTTTTCTTTCTAAACATAATATTTTATTTCTGACACGGCCGACGAAAGTCTTCAATCAGCTGTGCCAGTACATTAGCCTACCTACTACCTACATCATATGGGTGCGCGCGCGCGTAGTAAGTATACGTAAATTTTACAGACTTCAACGAAACTTTTAAACGATAACAAATTTGTTTTTAACTACGTTATTTAGTTGAGGTCTAAGTCGTAGAACAAATGTGACGTTGATGGTTTTGGGTATTTTTTCAATTTCCCTGTATATCAACAGCAAAAAAACGTTTTTTTAAACTAACCTATATTGCCATTTGTATTGACAGGTAACGTCACCGGCACACAGCGCAATGCTTTGCTCGAAGCGATCAATTCTGCGCAAGAGGGCATTGAAAAACTACGCAAGGAGCTTGTCGCTTACAATGGAACGCTCAAACAAATGCAGGTATGTACTAATAAGGATATGTTGTGTGTTTATGCGTATTTCAAAATGTACTTATATGCAAATGGTATTTTTTTAATTCACTGCCCAAATTTCCGGAGGTGAAAGTTCTCATGAATACGAAAGACTTGCTATGCCTCTAGACAGACGGACCGCATTTCAACTGCAATCCAACCGCAAAGTGCAGTTCGGATGCAGTTGACACGACTGCAATAGAACTGCAAACCAAACGTGCAGTCCGATTGCAGTCCGATTGCAGTCCAATTGCAGTCCAGTCTGTCTAGGGCCTATGGGAACAAATCTAAAATATTAAAAAAAAAAAACACTACAATGTGATGAAATTAAATGTAAAATATAATTGAATAGACTTGGGTAGATGTTTTGTGGGACCGTTTTTTAGTTGTTCTAAGGCGATTTCGTCGATGTAGCCAGCGAAATTCAAAATTTGTTACGGTTTTTAACGGGAATTCTTTTATTTCCATTAAATATAATTTTTACTCATGTTTTAAATGGTCGTCATCATACCCCAATTTTTCTTTTTTTTATCGTTTGGAAGTCCTCATGGAACTCTTACTACTTAAAACCACCACGGTGTTCCTTCTCACATCTACGCCGGGGGTCGCGGTAAAACCCCGGCCAGACTGTTGTAAACAAGCCCTCCACATCGGTCTCCACCGGTGGTTTACAACAGTGTAAACACTTGTTTGCAACAAAAATTCGTTTGACCTTCAACAACCTCTGTGGACTGACGCGCGTTGTAAACCGCGTGTGGATACCGCCGTTGTAAACAAAGAGTCGACAACACACTGAGGTGGGAGCTTTGTTGTAAACCAGTGTGGACGCAAACACCAACCGTGGGCTCCACAAGCCTCCCACCAGGGTGACCCCTGTTGGAAGCTTGTTTATAACAGTCTGGCCCGGCCTTAAGAGCGCCCATTCCCATCGAACGAACTTCAACGCGAGCGTGATTGAAATTTTTTTTGTTTCAACCTACGCAAAGCTCGAAAACAAACGAGTGAGTAAGAACGCGATAACATCACAGGAAAATTGGCGCGCGGAAATTTCACAAAACTTGTTCCAGGACATACGTGTTTTGAAAAAGCCTTACAAGTTTTTGATAAAAATGTTTGTAATTTAGAATCTCCATTACATGTGCAAGGTTTCTAAGACGCTGTTTTTTTTAATTTTTCTATGTATGAGTGCATTATGACCGGCCAAAGTTCAGATGAAATTGTGCAAAAAAGCTGATTTTCGAAAGTGTTTACTGAATTTGTTTCTCAAAAAAGTTTATTTTTGGCTTCATACAAACCTAGATTTTAACCACCAGATAACTGTGTGTTAAAAATATTTAAAAATTATTAGTTATAACGCCGTAATCGCGTACGAGCGTTTGTATGGAAAATATGACGGGTTGGGCGCTCTTTACTAACGATCCTTCATCATCATGAACAATATCATTATCTCTCTGGCTTAGCATTTTCCCAACTATAGTAGGGTTGACTTCTAGTCTAACCGTACGCAGCTGAATATACCAGTGTTCCACATGGAGCGACTGCTTGTCTGACTCCCACAACCCAGTGACTGGGTAACACGATACCCCTTGGTAAAACTGGTTGTCAGACTTTCTGGCTTCTGACTACCCATAACGACTGTAAAAGATCTACAATTGACAGCCGCTAGTAACGGATTTACGTGCTTTCCGAGGCACGGAGAAGTTTTAAATTGAATTATGTTAATTTAAATAATATATCATGATAATGGATGGCCGATGGGGCCGAAAAGTGGCGACCGCGAACCGGAAGACGTTGCGTTGGTAGGCCTCCCACTAGGTGGACCGATGATCTGGTAAAGGTTGCGGGGATCCGCTGGATGCGAGTCGCACGGGACCGGTCAATGTGGCGCCACTTGGGGGAGGCCTATGTCCAGCAGTGGACGTCTTTCGACTGAAATGTTGATGATGTGATGATCATGATAATTCCCGCGTAATAAGAACAACAAACAAAGCAGCAGCGCTGTTTTTTTTTATTTGAATTTCGCGGGCTATATTGACGTACCCTCTAAGTAAATATGCCAGAGATAAAATAATTAATTATTTTTTTTTTTCCAATCTTCTTACCAGTCAAAATTGTACTAAATGTAAATGTCATTAAAATTGATTGTAACACGACAGGACGAGTCGGTAGCAAGGAATATGTCCCGCCTTCAACTTGCTCAGGTACCAAAGCAGTTGCGTTTCGCATGCCGTGCACTATTCTAACGGGTTTATTTGGATATTCAGCTAAAAACGTAGAAAATCATGTTTTCAGTGACTGACTGATGAATCCGACGCGATTTATATATCACAATATCGTTTTGACAGCTCGCTAGAAGTACGTCAATTGGTATACCAGCAGTGCTATTCTGTTACAATCTCCCTCGGTAAACACATAGGTGAAGTGAGCTGTCATCCGATTGTAATGCTTTGTAAATCCCTAGCATCGGGACAGATGACAGCTCACTTCACCTAGGGGTTCACCGAGGGAGGTTGTAACAGAATAGACATACTGTATTATAAAACTTTTAGCTGACATATTTAATAGAACCATCGCACATTGTAGTTTTTGGTATCTGTCGAATTGTCAGATTTCAAATCTGCGATGTAAAATGGCTCTTATTTTAAATGCGTTAAATATGATAATTAAATTATACTCCTGCATTTGTGTATGAGGTGCATCTTGAATTGCATTCTTTTCATTTTAAACCACCACAGTCTTTAGGGTTATAGTTGAACCAATAAGGTCCATTCGCGCGAAGAGTAGGGCATGCAACTATCCGGAAATACTTCGTATTTAGGAGATAAATGCACACGAGATTAAATTAAAAAAATGTTACACATCTGTTCGGATCGTAATAATTCAAGTTCGTGTTACTTTAAATCCAAAAGGTAATTAAATTAGTAATTGGTAATTAAAAGTTCTCGTAATTCAAAAACGTTCAAAATGTAGACTAAAAGACTTAAAATACCTACATTTAAAAGACTTAAAATACCTACATTAATAAACAATGAATACATTCCTTCTTTTCTTTTTTCTGCAAAACGCATCAAGCATGTCATTTTATGATTTGCATTATTTTCTCCATATTTTATTTCATACGCATTTTCCGTCTCAGTGCTTGATAAAACGATATTTATTCTGGTTAAAAATACAACTTTTAGTAGTAATCTTTTAGACTTATGGTTAATGTTCGTATGATAGAAAATGCTCACTGTTACAGTGAGAGTACTTATCATAAGTATTACATAGAACGCTTCATAGATGAACGCGTCAGTATTAGTGTTTAACCAAATGACCTAAGTCCAATAACTAAAGGTGTTACCAGACCAATCGATCGATCGATGGCAGAATGGATTAGTCGACGTCGATCGATAGTTTCTACCAGACCAATTGATCGATCGTCGATCGACGGCATCGATCGATGGCAGAACGGATTAGTCGACGTCGATCGAGCTGCTTCCGCGGTCGCAGCCGCAGCCGTCCGCTCCCCATTATCTGCCCACCTGCGCCCCGCGCGCTAATTTAACTCCCTGGCCTGCTTGTGTTTATGTGTCTTCTGCGTTTGCGTCTCCGTAATAATAGTACGAGCAATATCGAACTGGCCAACGCGTCCACTTGTGAATACATTTCGAAAGAAACTGATGGAATATAGCCGGGGTTAATAGATCGACGTCGACGGCAATCGATCGATGTTAGTCGTATTCGTCGATCAATTAAAGGTACCACATCAATCGATCAACGTCGATCGACGTCGATCGATGGCATCGATCGATGATCGATCGATGATCGATCGATTGGTGTAGTAACATCCTAAGGCTACCGGAATAGTAGTCGACTCGTCGTAAGTTCAAAACCGACCCGTTGCATTATTCACCATTACTGGATAATCTGCACTATTTATATTATAAAAGTAGCACTTTGCCTGTGACTTTGTCCGCGTGATTATTCTCAAGTATCCCTAATTTTTTAAACTGATAAAGGACAATGCCAGGGACTCTATAGAACTTTGCCCCACTCAATAAAAGTCATGTAGCATCTTACTGTTTATTTATTGCTGATAACTAAACATTAGTCTTAGTGACTGTAGAACTTGCGGTTTCCGTTTAAATCTAAAAACAATAATGACATTGATTATAGGTTAAATTATATTTTAGGTAAAATGAGTTTGTATTTTGTGGGTAGGTATTTCGTAATCCGCAAGTTCTAAAGAAAAACAATTTAGTATAGAAAGGTTCTCTATTCATTACAATTATTTTCATTAATTTACTTTTCTGTACATGTGTTACTTTTTCTGTACATGGGTGGGGCAGGATCTGGCATTGTCATTTAGCCTATGTTACTAAGGGATAATATAGCATTCTAAAGGTAAAATATTTTTTTAAATTGGACCCGTAGTTTGGAGGTTATTCGTTGAAAACATACAAAAAAAACATACAGACGAATTGAGAACCTCCTTTTTTTTGAAGTCGGTTGAAAATACAAATCTATCTCTTTCAATGTAGATAAATACATATCAACTATGAATGCAGACATTCTGTTTAACAATATTGCGTAATATCGTTTGACTACCTTGTACTTTCTATCAGTGGAAGAATTTTGTAATTGGACCAAGCACTTCCAGATTTTACCCCCCACAAAGCAATAAATATTATAGCTCGACAGCCTAACTGAGACCGTTCCTGAGGTAGCTGCGCGGTGCGGGAGGGGTGACAGTTGTCACAAGTTGACGTATCAGTGAGCTCTCGCGTCACGTCACCACACTGAGGTAGCTGCGCGGTGCGGGAGGGGTGACAGTTGTCACAAGTTAACGTATCAGTGAGCTCTCGCGTCACGTCACCACACTGAGGTAGCTGCGCGGTGCGGGAGGGGTGACAGTTGTCACAAGTTGACGTATCAGTGAGCTCTCGCGTCACGTCACCACACTGAGGTAGCTGCGCGGTGCGGGAGGGGTGACAGTTGTCACAAGTTGACGTATCAGTGAGCTCTCGCGTCACGTCACCACACTGAGGTAGCTGCGCGGTGCGGGAGGGGTGACAGTTGTCACAAGTTAACGTATCAGTGAGCTCTCGCGTCACGTCACCACACTGAGGTAGCTGCGCGGTGCGGGAGGGGTGACAGTTGTCACAAGTTGACGTATCAGTGAGCTCTTGCGTCACGTCACCACACTGAGGTAGCTGCGCGGTGCGGGAGGGGTGACAGTTGTCACAAGTTGACGTATCAGTGAGCTCTCGCGTCACGTCACCACACTGAGGTAGCTGCGCGGTGCGGGAGGGGTGACAGTTGTCACAAGTTGACGTATCAGTGAGCTCTCGCGTCACGTCACCACACTGAGGTAGCTGCGCGGTGCGGGAGGGGTGACAGTTGTCACAAGTTAACGTATCAGTGAGCTCTCGCGTCACGTCACCACACTGAGGTAGCTGCGCGGTGCGGGAGGGGTGACAGTTGTCACAAGTTGACGTATCAGTGAGCTCTCGCGTCACGTCACCACACTGAGGTAGCTGCGCGGTGCGGGAGGGGTGACAGTTGTCACAAGTTGACGTATCAGTGAGTCAAAGTCAAAGTCAAAGTCAAAGCATTTATTTCAATTAAACCATTTACAGGCACTTTTGAATTGTCAAGGAGTCGGTCAGTTAGTCAGAAAGTTGAAGCTAGTTGCTCGTTCCAAAACGTAGGTAGGTCTCTATGGAGAAGAACGAGCAAGAAACTCCACGGACACTCTTTTAAAATCAGGTTTTTACAAAATACTGCTTACATTATTCTAGTTGCTTCTATATGTGAAAACAATGAAGGTAATATAAAAATACAAAATATAAAAAATAATCAAGATAAAAACCATGGCAGTTAAGAGTTGACCAATCTCTACTGACAGCGCCCGTTCACGAACATGACGCGTGAATCAGCACCATTCAGCTCAACCATTTTAGAGGGAGCTGAATGATCCAACACACGCGCCACCACCAGCGAGACATTTGAGTGAGCATGACAATTCTCTCAACCGCCATGCTCATTTATGTCAATCACATAATAATTTACTTAAAATATGGCTCCATGGTACTCACATTTACAAAATTGAAATAATGCTGCTAAATTATAGCTCTCGCGTCACGTCACCAAGCCCCTCCCGCACCGCGCAGCTACCTCAGGAACGGTCTCAGTTAAGCAGTCGGGCTAAAGTATACATAAGTAAAGTAGCACAACGCATGCGCATCGCAACTCGTTCTATTTGATTGTAGTTACAAAGCATTGTATGTACATAATAATTTACATGAAATGAAACTGTCGACTTAAGTGGTTTATAAAAATATGTTAGTATTTTTGGTATCTACTACCTATTTCTTTTACATCACACTTTTAAGTATGCCATAAGCTTACAAAGTTATTACGCTCTCAATAAAAAATAATATATACTAGAAAGGTTTAGGTATTTAAATAAAGGTTAACAATGTCTTTTTACTCATATCTGCATGTTAAAATTCTCAAACATGTAGTACTTATGTATTGCTTGTATATTACAAATGTTTGCAAGAAATAACAGAGTTTTAACAAACACACTATAGTAAAAAGACGTCTCAAGATTGTTTACCTGTATTTAACTAGCTAAATCTTTCTAGTATAGGCAGTGTAATAAATAATATTACGACACGTTTATCTAAACCTCTTTTAACGTACACGACTTGTTACATTGTTCTCACATTGTACCCTAGATCCAATATGAATGATGTAACCCAAATTTGTAACATATTATTGATTTTAAAAGAGTGTTGTTCATGGAGTTTCTTGCTCGTTCTTCTCCATAGAAACCTACTGTTTGGAACGAGCAACTAGCTTCAACTTTCTGACTGACTGACTCTGACAATTCAAAAGTACCTTGTAAATGGTTTATTTGAAATAAATGATTTTGAGTTTGAGTTTTGAGTTTGACAAGTAAAGAAAAGTGTAGATAGGTTAGAAGCGCTTCGCGAGTGGCACTTTTATTTTTATTTATTTTTAGAATTTTTATTTTTCTGAATTATTTTACTTATCACAAGCATTAGGTTCATTTATTTTTATACACCACTTACGCTCGGTAAGTTTCATACAACTAAAAGCCCATTGTTGTGACAGTCTCTCATTCATTGTATGAAATACATAGTAAAAGTGTGTTTGTCATTGTTATAATACATATATACATATAGTTTTGTGTAAATAATAAATAAATAAGTGTGAATATAGATTGATTGCAGCTAACTCAAAAAAAAATAAAAAATTAATAGGCAGGCTCTTCTGAATAGGGTATTTTACCAAAAAATCTAATTAGTCCGTCAGTTACACTATCGGAAAATATTGGATACGTATTTTTTGTTTTATCAAATCAATAAAAACTGACGAAGATAAGACCCATCGAAGATCATGAGTGGGGGTTTGTGACGTCACTTCGCCAGTAAAAGTGTACTGACATAGTGATGTCACACGAGTTTTCGACGCACTGTATCGTCTTAATTTTTTGATTACGTGAAAAAAGAAAAAAACACGACCAATATTTTTTGGAAATCTATCTAACGGACTAATTAGATTTTTTTGGTCTTTTGGGTTGGGTTGATTGGGTTGTTAACAAGAATAATGGACAGGGAATTCCATGGACATTCTTAAATTTGATGACACGGTTGGCGCAGTGGTTGGGCGATTGACTGCTGTGCTGCATGTCGCGGGTTCGATTCCCACACGGAACAAATATTCGTATCGAATATTCCCGATCGGTAACACCCCGTCGTCAACACTGTTGACGATCGGGAAAAAAGTTTCGATCATTCACAGTGTTGACGAACGGGATTTTTTTTCGATTATTTCAATTACTCCCGTTCATTAACACCCCGTCAAAATATTATTATTGTAATTACTGTAAAACAAATTTTTTTTTTGTTGCAAAATTCCTGGTACGCTAATTTAATAGTAAAAAACATGTACCTATTTTGTGATTTTGATGCCAAGACAAGAATGTTACTGAACGGGAATAATTGGAATAATCTAAAAAGGTCCCGTTCGTACACACTGTGAACGATCGAAACTTTTTTTTTCCCGATCGTCAACAGTGTTGACGACGGGGTGTTACTGATCGGGAATATTCGATTCGTTATGGCCTATAGATAGTTGTTCCGGGTCTGGCCGTTTGTGTATGTGAGTTTATATGTTTGTTAACGCACCCACGATACAGGAGGAATTCCTATTGTTGGATTCTTTTTAAAAACAAAAAAAAGACAATAAATAATAATAATAATAATATGTGGGGACATTTTCACACACGGCCATCTGACCCCAAACTAGGGAGACCCTGTACTATGGGTGTCAGACAGCTGATATACATACACAAATACATTTTTTTTTTTTGTAAATACATACATATATAGATAAACAACACCCAGACACAAGGCAAACACAAGTGCTCATCACACAAATGTTTACCCTGGGCGGGAATCGAACCCGTGACACGCTGCGCAGCAGTCGATCGCTCAGCCACTGCGCCAACCGTGTCGTCAAATCTAAATATTTTGTTACAAAATATTGTACTCATATTGCATTCCATCATTATTCACGCTTATTGGTTGGTTTCGTGTGTACATGTATTCGAGTTGTGTAATTTAGTGTAGCATCTAATAATATTATGTTAAAGTGTGTATTTTGTAACCACTAATCATAGCTTAGTTACCTGTATTTAGCTTACATCATAGACTAAATTAAATGGGAAGGCTCACTGTCCATTAAGTTTTGCGTAAAGAGTTTGTCACTTTCATTCAGTTGTCGATGGTCGAAGAAAACTTCGCTGCGAGATGTCGCTAAGTGTTTTGACATGTCGCCGATTGGTCGCTTTTTATTTAATGCTAGATTTGGCCCGCGACTTCGTTTTAATTTTTTTATTTAATTGATTGTATAACCCCTTGTATAACCTGTTCAGATCTATTTATTGTTATTCATGAACGTGACATAGCGAAAAATCGAGACCGATGGTAGGAATAAAGGGAGGCCTTTGCTTTGCAGTGAGAGAGTACGGACTAAATATAATAATTCATAAGCAGCAGAGTTTTACGGTTGCCATAAGTGTTCAAAACAGAATCTTAATAATTTGCAGAAATATCGGACACTATTTATACCATCCAGACCCGTCTCCCAAGTCATCAGACATAGGCAAAGCAAACACCCCTTTCACACAACCCTGCATCTATTCATTGTTTTAATGTATGTACTATCACAACCATCTCATCTGGAGGGGTTATTCATAATTATGTGTCTCGTCCACTAAGACAAAGCTGTTGACTTCTGGGAACCTAGAAAGAAAGACAGGAGTGCAGAGCACTTTATCATCAGTGTCGTAAAGTGCAAAGTTGTATAAACAGACGCATAACCTAAACACGGCATGAGCTGTCTACAGCATGCTCGGGAAAACTATACTCTATATGTTACCCGCGTCTTCGCCCGCATATTTATTTGATAATAAAATATAAACTTTATCTCTCAGGGATAACGTAGGTTCCTATTGGTGAAAGAATTTAAAAAATCTGTTAAATATATTTTTTTTTATCCATTGCAAACAAACATATAAAAAATTGAATTCTCTTTGTAATATTACTAGCGACCAGCCCCAGCTTCGCACGCAACGTAGATCAAACTATACGTATAAACCTTCCTTTTGAATCACTCTATCTATTGATGAAAACCGCATTCAAAAACGTTACGCAGTTTAAAACGTCTAATCATACAGTATACTATGTAAAGAAGTTAAGAAAGATAAGTAAATGCGAGTTTTCATGGACGAGACGCAATATTTATACAAACTCATGACCATTATACATATAAACGTTTTTATATACAAAGCCTTGTACATAGCTTAACTGGGCTTCAACTATATTTGTTAGCAGGCCAAGAAACCTAAGACCAAGGAGGAGGCGCAGAAGGAGATCCTCGATGCTGAACTGGATCTGTTTACTAAACAACAGGTATGTGGAGATGCACTTTACTAAAGGCAAATTCAAACTTCATAGAAATAGAGTTAAGAATTGCGTTTAATTCAACGCGGCTTTATCTTGCACCCAATTATGCGAATTTTAAACTCTGAGCACGACGGGCTATAACTGCCCTATTAATTCGTAAAGCGCTATCTCTGAGATACGCCCTTTTAGTTTTGTTATACCATTCAATAGCTATAACAATTTCCCATCTAATGGTATAACCCGAATTGCGCTATTTAACTTAAAACATAAAAAAAAGCACTAAGAAGTACATTATTTTTTGCTTAAATTGCTAAGAAATTTGGCGGTATGTCTGTCAATCTTCTCAAAACTTACTCCAATTGCGATAGGTAGCGCTTTGTGGCTTATCAGGGCAGAATAGGAAAGTTACAACTAACCTATTTAAAAGCCATTTTTTTTCTTTATAAAATTTTACCGCAAACGAAAGGAAACATTTCTGTTGTTTTTCAGTTCATATCAATAATTCGATCATATTGCTGTGCTAAAGCTTGTGTCTAATTTTATAATAATTTAATTTAAAAATAAAAATGTAATTTTAACTAGCTAAACCCCCTTCTGTGTGGTTCAGTCTTCTATTTTCTTTTCGGTATAAAAAGTGTTTACAAACACTCTTCTGTTAAAATGCAAACTTGTGTAAAAAAATCGTGTCAGTCTATCGAATACTTTCCGTGTTTTGGGACCACAAACAAACGGAACCTGAAATTACAAACCCAGACAAATCGTAAGGTATACGGAAGCTGTATTTCGTTACACCTAAGATTGATAATTCCGTAACGAGGTCACAGAATGTCGGTGACGTGAACCCATAAGTTTTGCCCCTATCAAAATTCGCACAACGTGGCTTAAGTTTTCACTGCAAAAACTACTTTTTTCATCACAGGAAGGACAAGATGTCACGGAGCTCACGAAGAGGATCGCAGAACTTCGCCGTCAGATGTCGCTTCAGTTTCCTTCACACAACATGATGAGGAGGCCACATGCAAGGTATGTTGACGATTAACGCTATCTACTAGTTCCAACTTTCTGCTACTGGCCATTAGCAGAAAGTTGGAACTAGTATTGGTGTTTTATAGAAGAACTGCTTTTGAAAGGAATTTAACTCCATTTATAATAAGCATTAGACAAGAAGCGAGAAGGGTTATTTGTTGAAATCAGATTATGAAACAAAAGGCAGATAGGCCGCGTGGAACGCTGACAGCTAAGCTACCAAAGCAAATACAAATTCAAAAGCGAATACCTACAATCTCGTGATTGTATTCGCTTTTGATTTTCTATTTGAATTTGTTATTTTTAACGTTGCGAACTTGCGACGCTTCGTGCTGTTCGGACTAGGTAGCCGCTATCTACTACTCTAAGGGCCGTGGCACACCGGAATGGCAGTGACCGGCAGCGCCGCGGTGAGTCGATCTTTTATGCGGCAGTCAACGGCTCGCGGCGCCGCGAGCTACCGCTCGACTCATACTAATCTCTAAACGATACTATGCTTTGATGTTCAAAGATAAGTTGAAAATAGTTTGTCAGAAAAACTGTCGGCCGCTGCGCTGCCGACCGCTCGCTGCCGACCGCTGCAATCCCGGTGTGACTTGACCCTAAGACTTGTCTGCTCCCTCTACCGTCTGTCTGTCTGCAGACATGGCTTCCTTAGAGATATGGAGATAAGGAGAACTATCTCTGGGTATCAAAAAGTGTCCTTTAAAATGTGTTCAATTTTCTAACTCTGCATACTTCGATCCGTCAACAATTGCTACATTCATAACATACCCTCTGCCTACGCTAGCGCCATTTTAGCGGGTTTTGGAACTGTTATTTACTGCTTAAAGCTGAACACTTTTTGAACTCTTGCCGCATATGAAATAGTTCTCCGTACTCTACCCTTCATACTAAGAGGTATAAAAAAAAAAATACGAGTGGGCTTTAGACCACACGACTGAAGTATGGAGCTAAAACTTCTTTAACTCCATCAATCTAATATATATAAATCTCCTGTCACGATGTTTGTCCGCGATGGACTCCTAAACTACTGAACAGATTTTAATGAAATTTGTACACCGTGTGCAGTTTGATCCAACTCGAAAGATAGGGTAGGTGTAGGGTAGGTGTAGGGTAGGTGTAGGGTAGGTGTAGGGTAGGTATAGAATAGGCAGGTAAGTAGGTAGATAGGGACAGGACAACGTCTGTCGGGTCAGCTAGTATGTAATATATGTTACGGCTGAAACCCGGAGTGTGGTTACATCTAGTTTAAACCGGCTAGAACTAGGTGTAGCCGGTAGCAGTTGGTTAAACTTAGGTGAAGCCTGCGAGCTCGGGAGTTGGAGTACCAAACCATTGAGCAGAAGAAGACTGTTGACGTCAGGTCGACGGAGCCCCGCTGCGTGGGGCTCCTATTTCTATCTACAGGGTTTAAAGGAACCTAACAAAACCGAACCTCGGGGTGCCGCTGACGTCAGTGTGCGGCTGCATCTAGTTCTAGCCGCTATGATGAAGACTAAACCTAGTTCTAACCGATGATGAGTAGGATACATCTAAGTTTAACCGCATGTGGCCGGCTGCACCTAGTCGTAGCCGGCTAAAACTAGGTGCAGCCGCACTTCGGCTATTAGCCGTAACATATATATATTCATTTGCAACTGGCTATGAGAGAAAGAGAGAAAGAAAATGTGTGCTCGCACCTCTCTCTTGCCCCTACAGTAATATACGAAACGTAACTCTCTCTCTTTCTATCTTCACTAACTTATATCTCCCTCTCAACTTCCGTTCGCTTTGCCCGATCACACTTTTCCTAAGGCTTTGGTCACGCATTCATCAGCTTACTCCCCAAGTCAAGCGTGCGTAAAGAAGTTTTACTTCAAAAATGGTGTCTTTAAAAGTGTAGAATCACGTCCTGAATTCAAAGCAGCAGTTTTCCTGTCGAGATCCTCTCCACTGTGTATTCTTGTGGTTAAACTTATCGTTAATTTGTTATACTTTCAAGCTATCGAATTGTGAAGAGAAAAATTAGGTAAGATTGCAGCTGTTTATTTTTTATACAGGGTGTAAAAAGACACATAACATAGCCTAAATGCTCATTAAACTGCATTTAATTCCGCCGAGCCCGTTCCATCATCGGACCACGAGACGTACGTCGATGCGCCACCGGTACATGGTGGACATCCCACCCACACGCACGAAACGTTTTGGGAATACATTCATTGTGCGTACTGCTGAGGAGTGGAATTCCCTGCCTGAGTCTGTGTTTCCTGATAGCTACAACCCGGGAGTCTTTAAGTCAAGAGTGAATAGGTTACTTCTAGGCAAGCGTGCTCCATCTTAGACCGCATCATCGCTTCCCATCAGGTGAGATAGTGGTCAAACGTATGCCTCATCAATATATCAATAGATAAAAAAAAAAAAAAAAAAATTGAGCAGACATAATTTCTGGGAATCATTTTTTTTGGTATGACAAACAAATCATTGTTTATAGTGCGTGTGCGATATATCGTCTCGCGTTATTGATAGCAAGCCTGCCTAGCTTTTGGCTTTTGTTAAGTGTCTTTTCTACACCTGTTATATACTTTATTATATTCTTTCCGTTGTGTATGTCTGCTGTGATTTAATTCCCTATTCGGTACAAAATGTCATCGTTAAATGTGATGGTTAAAGGTTCCATTTTCACGGGTGACGTGAATGGTCATCGCTCACTATAACAGCACGGGTTCTGTAAAGTAAATAATTTACTATTCAATTTAGAGCTTTAAATCGTGTGTGGTAAAATCTTTTTTTTAAATGACAAGCTAAAGATGTTTTCGGCTAACAGGCGGCGCGCTGCAAGCTAACGGTTGAATTTTTCAAGGCGATTTCAGCCAGGCACTTGCCTAGTCGGTGCGATGCTGTAACAGTATTGCCGTCACCTCGAAAAATTCAACCTTTAGCTACAGCCTGCAAGCCTTTTTATCTTGTCATTATAAAAAGTGTTGTAATGCACACGATTTAAATCTCTAAGTTGATTGGTTAATTATTTGCTGTGCCAGAGCCTTTCTGTTATTATAAACGATGACCTTAAGGGCCTAAGCACACCGCGTTTTTTAAATAAAGATACGTTTCAGGAGTGAGCTTCATTAATTTGTTAAAATAATAGAGATATACCTACTTAATAACAATAATAACAGTATTTTATTGTCTCACTGCTGTTAATATTATTATTAAGTAGGTATATCTATATTATTTAAATAAATAAACGAAGGTCATTCCTAAAACGCACGTCAATAGCGCGTTTAAAAAACGCGGTGTGCTTAGGCCCTTAGTGGATAACGACTCGGAAACAAAAAGAGGGTTCCAGACACGCATAAAAAACCTAACTACGTCCGGCTTATTAAGGCTGCGTTTCCACCAATGATGTGCGAGGATGTGTAACGAGGGTATGTGTGAATCTAGCCAATTACAGCCCTAGCTTAGTACAGGTTATGACAATGAAACGGTGTCTGTACGGGCATAAGCCTATACATATAATGTTGATTGATGTAATGTTAAATTAAAATAAATGTTAATGTCCACGATAATGTTTATTTAATATAAAATAATTAAAATGTTAGAAAATGTTAGAAATAAAATGTTAAATGTTGCGCGAGCTCGATATTAAACCGAAGACTGACGTACTTGCGTACGTGACGATGTTACATGTTCTTAATTAACAGAATTTGCAGTATTTATAACTAGGCCAAATTCCAATGTGCGGTTGCTGACCGTACATGTGTGAATCTAGCCAATTACAGCCCTAGCTTAGTACAGGTTATGACAATGAAACGGTGTCATTGGTCATTAACACACACATCCCTCGCTACGTATCCTCGTACATCTCTGGTGGAAACGCAGCCTTATTTATTTATACTTCATGCACAAAGGTACAAAGGCGGACTTAATGCCTTAGGCCTTATCCGGACGCCTAGCAACTATAGTTTCACTAGAACTGCGTGTTCTCTACACTTTTATCATTTTCAAGTTTCTTGACGGTGAGTGATGCGTAGATTTTATCCGTGTGTGAACAAGTTCTTATCAGGCTGTGTTTGGTAATCAAACTCGACGTTCCATCACCAGGGGAGGCAGATTCAACACGCCGACCCGCTTCACACGCGGCGGCATCACCACTAAGATGTTCAGCGTAAACCAGTCTGTGGACCATCGGCCTCGAGCACTGCTCATATCCGGCTTCGAGGCGGACGAACTGGACGCATTACTTGTGCATTTCTCTGTAAGTATGATTTCTTGTTGTATAAAACTGCCGTGTGTGCGATTACAAACACAAACAACAGTATCTGGGCGACCGTGCTTTGCTCGGTATATATATATATCGGATCGTCAGGATTTAGTCCGATATATTCAGTCATCATGTAGGCAGAATTTGGGTTTCGTGCAATGCAAACACATAGGGTATAGGGTACAATACACAATGTTTATTAAAACCACAATTTTGCACAGTATCACTAAATAGACATAGCAACCCTTAAACACAACGAATGGAGTACAGTTCCGGGACGTCTTAGCTCTGATGCGATCAGACACTGAATTGTGAATGTCCTGCTCGCTGTGGGCTCAAAACATCACGACTCTGTAGAAGCGCGCCAAAAGTAGTGGTGGTAAATAACGTGTTCTCGATAATGGCGGGCCTCCGATTCGTCGTTCCATGTTCGTAGTATTGACCGGATGCGACATATAGGTACCTATATATTTTTTTCTCTTTTTTCCTATCGCGTGTTTTTTTTTTTAATGAAACCTAGCTAGATCGATTAATCGCCCCCGAAACCTCCTGCATACTAAATTTCACGAAAATCGTTGAGCCGTTTCCGAGATTCAGATTATATAATTATAATACAAGAATTGTTTGTTTAAAGGTATTAGATACACAAACAACTACCTGTAGGACATACAATATTTGCTCCGTGCGGGATTCGAACCCGCGACACGCAGCGCAATAGTCAGTTCCTCAGGCACTGCAACAATTTATTCAACTCAAATAAAAAATACATTTATTTCAATCAATTTCAAGTCATAAATTACATTTAAAATGCACTTCTATACTAATATTATAAAGCTGAAGAGTGTTTGTTTGTTTGGTTGAACGCGCTAATCTCAGAATCTACTGGATTAAAAATTATTTTTTGTTAGATAGTCCATTTATCGAGGTAGGCTATAGGCCCACGCGAAGCCGGGCCGGGTTGCTAGTTTAAAATAAAATTATAATAAACCATGTGCCCGATGGGATTTTCCATTGGTTATAATAACGAATTTACATACGAACTGATCCTACCTAGGGGATAAATTGCAAAAATCCTTCCTAATAGCATCTTTGTTAGAACTCTCTTTTGTTTGCAAAATATTAAGCTTCTAGACTCTGTAGTTTTATTCTGTGTTCTCAAACAGTGAGTTTGAGATTTTGGTTAATGTTTATAAACATCATTATACATAATTATATCTATATATACGTTTCGGCTGAAAATGGGTGTGAAACTAAACTTAAGATTCGTCGTCTCTACAGTGAAACTTGGTCCTTGACTTAAACTCCATTTTGTTCCAGCAATACGGCGAAGTTATCAGCAAAGAAGTGGAGCTATCAGTACCTCAGCTGGTTCTGCAGTACAAGTGTCGACTGCACGCAGAACACGCAGCCGCCAACGGGAAACACTACAACGACAGGACGCTCTCGGTGAGTTACTTATCCCTATACGGTTGAAGTTCGGTTTAAGGGGCTATTAAACGACTTTTACAGATTTTAAACTGACAATCACGTCAAAATGTGCAGTGAACTAAACAGAGTTTTGGACGCAAAACTGATGCAGAACGGACGCAGTCTGCGTCCAAAACTTTGAAAATTTAATCGAAAAAATTTAATAAAATTAGTATTCTTTAAAAATTAAAAAAAGGCGTATACCAAAAGATAGATAATAAAATTGTCTGTAAGATAGTGTAAGTTTCGGATAATTATACTTGGTAGATTTTGTGTGATTGTCAATGTTTTGTCCGCGTCAGACCCAACTTCACGAATTAATTAAACTATTTAATATGATCTTAATCAAAAATATTCACTTTCTATATGATTAAGAGAATGTTGTAGTTTAACATATATTTTGTTCAAATCATTTACACTGCACATTTTGACGTGATTGTCAGTTTAAAATCTGTAAAAGTCGTTTAATAGCCCCTTAAGAGCGCCCTTCCCCATCGAACGAACTTCAACGCGAGCGTGATTGAATTTCTTTTTTATTTCAACCAACGCAAAGCTCGAAAACAAACGAGTGAGTGAGAACGCGATAACATCACAGAAAAATTTCACAAAACCGCGCGGAAATTTCACAAAACTTGTTCCAGTACATACGTGTTTTTAAAAAAAGCCTTACTAGTTTTTGGTAAAAATGTTTGTAATTTAGAATCTCCATTGAATGTGCAAGGTTTCTATGAAGCTGTTTTTTTACTTTATCAATGTATGAGTGCGTTATGAACGGCCAAAGATCAGATAAAATTGCGCAAAAAAACTGATTTTCGGACGTGTTTACTCAAAAAAGTTTATTTTTGGCTTCATACAAACCTAGATTTAAGCCACAAGATACCTGTGTGTTAAAAATATTTGGGGAATAATTTGTTATAACGCCGTAATCGCGTACGAGCGTTTGCATGGAAAATATGACGGGATGGACGCTCTTAAGGAGCTCGTGGCTAAGTTAAAGATCGGTCAAAGTTTAAGCACAAAGTACATAAGGCTGCGTCGCGCCCGAGTAGAGAGACCACTCAGAACAAACCGACATTTTTCGCACACACATTGACATTACGTTTATAGGCATTCTCAAGCAGTTTCAAGCAGACTTCAGTCTCGACTGTCACGTGTTGTCTAAATTAATAAATGAGAGACATTGACATTTTACGACAAACAAGAAAATTTTGTTATCAAAAATTGCAAAGAGTTCCAACCAGTGTCAATAAAATTTATATTGTCACAAATAAAACCTACAGAGTCAAAACAGTAGCAGCCCTAGTGAGTCTGGCAAGTTTCGGTAATTATTTTTAAAGATGGCGGGAGCGGTCCTTCTGTACCCGCTATATTTTGTGGTTTAAGCTACAACTAATAATATCATTTATCATCGGGTAACTAAAGACCCTTAACATATACCTTTTTATAAATATGTATGATAGTCTGCTATCATACATATTTATAAAAACCACAGAAATATTACTAAACTATTGAACACGAAGCGACGGCGTCGTGTTGCATTGCGTGGTGTCGCGTAGCCTTCCGCGGAATCGCCGATACCCGACACCCTTCGGCCAAAACTCTTCCTTGAGGAAGGTCTCAAGATAATGCGTCGGGATTCGCACCACAAAGGTTTAAATACTTTATTGTCAAAAAAGACAAAAAGAGTCACTTACATGAGAATATAAGGTAACATTGTTATACATTTTCTAAGTAACGGTCACCGATACAAATAATGTAGTACTTATAATAAGATAAAAAAAAAAACAATATAATAATAAAAATAATTAATCGTTGGATTACACTGATTTTATTTAGTGAGTAATAAATTTCTCATGTGGCTACACCATATTATAAGTAAGTTTGGTAGAGTTTGGTTGTCGTATAGTTAACGTGCAGTTCACGCGCAGCTTACGCGCAGTTCAAAGATTACAAGAATACCGTTTATCGATTAAAAACTTGAACTTAACTGCAACTACACTACTACAACTTCATTGGCGCGTCATAAAATTACATGAATTAGCCTTCTGAACGCATGTCTAAAAAAAACAGATTAATGGCCAAATACTCAAACACTAAAATGTGTTAAAGCAACAATTTACACCGTATTAAAATTACAGTGTTAATGGTAAAAACCTAAAAGAAGCAAGGAAAAAACAATACCGTTGTGATTCGTTTCACTATAATTCTACCAAATTTAAAATGTTACCTAATTAAAAAAAACTTTTATTTTGTTTATATTATCATACGTCCATAATTAATAGGTACCTACTATCTTATATCTATTATTTTATCAAATGTATGTTAAAAACACATGTTTTAACTTATCTTTGAAATAAAATGTTTTTAATTCCTGCTTCTATGGGCCTCTTTTTTCTAATGCTATTTTAAATGGAGTATAAGTTTCTATGTAGTCTATAATAAACTTGTTTGGGAAATGAATTCAGTAAAGACTTTGACCATTCTATACCCTGTTCACAATAAGATTAGACATTTACAAAAAACCTTTTTTACAGTCCGTTCAACCGATTTTGACTCATATTGCATTGGTAGCATGACAAATGGCAACTGCAGTAAACAGTTGTTATTGTAACCACTTTTTTGCCTCTAATGTCATCCTTAAGCCTACGGAATAGAAGTCAAAATCGGTTGAAGGGACTGTAAAAAAGGTTTGTGTTTATGTCTAATCTTATTGTGAACTGGGTGAATCTTATTGTGAAAGTAAAGAAAAAGTTTCAATGTTTGGAGATCCCTGATCTAGATTAAATAAAGCTAATAACATTTTCATTTGTTGCAGATAACGTGGACGGCGAACACGAACGCGAGCACGAACAGCACCCCGCGCCCCGCGCCCGACGCTCGCCCCGCGCGCAACGGGGACACAAGGGAAGACAAGGACGAGGTCATGGTAAATACAGAGATTCTTCTAAAAGGGTATTTTACTCTAAATGAGAAAAAATCTATAAATATTTTATTGAGATAGTTTAGCCAAAAAGCAGTCGGAAAATGTAAGTTTTAGTTCATAAAATACCTATTTTTTTTTTTTTTTAATTCAGTGTAAAGTTTTCAGTTTGTTTAACTCGACGACTGTCGGGCGAAAAATGTGAAGGTCAAACCTCCGCTACTTATGTCGGACTGTGTAACTTATGACATTCGAAAGGTTAATCTGTTATGAAATAGTAGCCGCCATGTTATGACGCCGTACGGCTGTGTAAACAAAAAAAAAAAATCAACTGTCAGTCAACCGATTGGCGTGAGGCTTTGTACTTTTATTATTTTCGTAATTAACGTATTTTTTTGAATATTACAGCTATTACAAAATATTGTTTGAATTATTTTTAAATTATATACAATTATCTGAAATAATATCAGCTCATTTGTTGCACACGGAACTGACGTTATTTCTGCAGAGCAATTTGGCGTCCACTACGAGGCGTTTTTGTCATACTAGGCGCGAAATTTGAAAATTTAAAGATGCATTTTTATGGCACTTATCGATTGAATAAAAATTTTGTGGTTTTTTTTTTGGTGACATATTAGCACTACTTATAGAATTTAATAAGGTATTTTACTCTATACGAGAAAAAATCTATAAGTATGTTATTGAGACAGTTTATTCATAAAGCAGTCTGAAAATGTAAGTTTTAGTTCATAAAATAACAAAACAAATTTTTAAATTCAATTCAAAGTTTTCAGTATTTTTAATCTGTTATAAAACACCGTGAAATAGTAGCGGCCATGTTATTACGCCATACGGCTGTGTAAACAAAACATTGTCAACTGTCAGTCAACCGATTGACGTAATATAGGCTTTGTACTTTTATTATTTTCGTAACCAACGTAATATTTTCATTATTACACCTATTAGAAAATATGCTTTTAATTATTTTTAAATGATATACAATTATCATATTTAATATGAGCTCATTTGATACAAAACGAACTGACGTCATTTACGCTGAGCAATGTGGCGTCCAGTAAGAGGCGTTTTCGTCAAACTACGCGCGAAATTAGAAAATTTAAAATTTAGATGCATTTTTATGGCACTTATCGATTGAATAAAAATTTTGTGTTTTTTTTGGAGGCATATTAGCACTACAGAATTTCATTGAGACACTTTTAAAAAATGGGTGTAATACCCTATTGAGACACTTTTCAAAAATGGGTGTAATCCCTATTCTTTTCACGGTTCTGTACAATCACCAATGGAGATAAGTTACCTGCAGTGCTATTATGTTTCAATCTCCCTCGGTGAACACCTAGGTGAAGTGAGCTGTCATCAGACTGTTGTGCTATGTAAATCACTAGCATCGGGACGGACGACAGCTCACATCACCCAGGTGTTCATCAAGGGCGATTGTAACAGAATAGACACAGGTCGACAGATATATTTGACGTTTGAAACCGATAGATGTGTTTGAATAAAATAAAATTAACAGAGAATAAACAGTTAATCAATAAATTAAATTTCACTCGAAAACGTCCATCGTTGGTTGGCACAGTGGTTGAGCAATTGACTGCTGTGCAGCGTGTTGCGGGTTCGGATCCCGCCCAGGGTAAACATTTGTGTGATGAGCACTTGTGTTTGCCTTGTGTCTGGTTGTTGTTTATTTATATAAGTACATATGTATTTGAGTATGTATATCGGCTGTCTGAGACCCATAGTACAGGGTCTCTCTAGTTTGTTCGTGTATGGAATGTCCCCACATGTTACTATTATCACCCTGCTGTTTGTTGTCTCTAAATAAATAAATAAATTTCACCTCAGTCATTCGAAGTTGTGGCCAAAAGCTCAACATTCTCCGTATTCTCCACAGACACCAGCAGAACTACCAGAGGACACGCTTCTCCGTTTCGACGAGGAAGAAGAGGAAGATGCAGACGAAGACCGCTCCTGGAGACGTTGACGACCGTACGCCTAGCGCTGTCAGCCGCGCTGCCCACGCTCCTAGCTATAGCAACCCTTCTTTACCATTAGACTAATATTCATTGTATTAAGTATATACGGACTGCGTCAAGACCTGATGCCCTAATCTCTTGACAACGTAAGAAGTCTTATTTGACGTTTCTTCTTTAGAACTATAGTACATTCGTAAGAATGCAGTGAGTCATCATTGTCCATCGGCCTAGCCCCGCCCCCTAACCAATCAAATCTTTTCAAATTAAAAAGTCAAGTTCACAATGACAGTTGAAGGCATTGCTTCGAACGCAACGGTTGTGTCCTGTCATTTGTGTTAACTGATTTAAATTTTGCACTGATGACTCACTGCATTCTTAACGCGAACGAACTATAGTATAATTACCGGTACCGGTAGATATTTTGTAGTGGGGGAAGTTCGCGCATGTAAAAATGTATGAAATTTTGCGTGCGCGATCTTCCTCCACTACAAAATATCTTGCCAACTTACGTGCCGGTACGTGAGAAATTGAAAAATAAAATTCATAATCCTAATTAATTACTATGTTACCCATACATTATAAAGACTATCATTCGAAAGCATCAAGTTTAACCTTATATTGAAAAAAAAAATGCACTGAAAAACACGAATTAATCGTTGATTAATATTCGAATATGATATGTCAAATGAGGCTTCTAAGATTGTCAGGAATATAGTGTGAGTTTCTATTCGAACTCGATCGCGTTAATGTAAACTCCACTGTGAAACTGGAACAGCACAGTTTGTCAGTCAGCACTGGAATCACAACTATTCCATACAAATTGATTTATGAGAACGTTACGTTAACGCAAGCGAGTTAGAATAAAATGTCACACTAGGCCCTCTTTCATGCTTAAACAGTACCCAGTTGATGACGTCGACAAGATCAAATTATTTGGTGAAACTAAACCTTTTCACCGCCACGTCATCGTCGCCTACGATGTCATCCTTTAATACTATTCCTATAATTGGTATTCGTTTTTGTCATCTTATGTTAACATAGATGAAATATAAAGAAGTTCGACTAAAATAAATTTAGATGAGTCAAGGAATGTAGTTAGCAAAGGAAATAAAAATAACGTTGTTTTATGAAGTTGGATGAAGTCGTCACCGTGGCACCGTGGGGCACATTTTGGTTTGTCATCTATACATGACTGTGACGGCTAATTAAAAAAAAACTTTGACATTAGACAAATGACACTGTTAGCGCGTACTATGCTCCAAGCAAGCCTAATAACTACGTTATTGGCCCAACCTTTAATAAATGGAGTATAACTGTTTATAACAAAGTCAACGGCTGTTGCTAGTTGAATTTGTTATTTCGTTTTAATGTCGATAGTCAAGTTTCCCCCGCTTATTTTATATGACCCTGTATAAGTGAAAGGATCGCGTTTGAAAAACAACTATTAGGATATAGATGTTGTTTGTTGTATGTTTTAATGCCATCATTGTTCTGTGCAAAAAAGGGATGGAGCTGTCGGCCCTGTATGACTCTGTCTCTCTCTTGCACTAGACAAATGGCGTTAACTACATAAAACAGCTTATTCACTTCCTTACCGATCTTAAAAACCTATTATAATTACAAGTCCGTAGATATTTTTCAGAAAGATTACCGTCTAGCGAAATCTCGACGGTTTTCATTTTGCTTGTTCTCGTATATTTGTTACTATTAACTCCAAATTTTAAAACAACAGTTTTAACTACACTTACTTGCAAAAAAAAGGACACTGCAAAATTCAACAGCGTCTTAATTGAGTTCATCATCTGCCTAGTCTTTTCCTAACTATTTTGGGGTCGGCTTCCAGTATAACTGGATGCAGCTGACTGCTTGTCTGAACTCCACAACCCAGTTACTGGGTGACACGCTACCCCTTGGTAAGAGTTGTCAGACTTCACTTCTGACTACTCATAACGACTGTCAAAGATCTACGATTGACAGTTGGGAGCTACAGCTTTACGTGATTTCCGATTCACGGAAGGGTCTCGCCTCGCTGTATGGACGGTCACCCATCCATTTCTTCATTGAGTTCGGATTGAATATATTTAAAGTATGCTTTTGAGGATAATACATATACGCAATATATCTTCTAATACATACTTTATCCAAGATTCAATAGTCTTGGACGTATTTGTCGAGTGTCCTAACTTTTTTGATCGTGAGTGTACTTTTCTTAAGTATAATCGAACAATAGTTTATCCTTGGTTTAGCTACTAGACCATAACCGTCATAAGACTAAAACTAAATAAAAGCCTTGAAACTAAAAAAAAAACATCGCGTTAATTTTTGGTTCTAGTTTAAGTCATTCTTAAACACTAATTTCCTTACTTACACATATTCATAGTTCGTCCAAATAACTTAAAAGAGGAACAAGCACGTAAAATATTTAATACCAGACTTATGCAGGGCGAATAGACACCGATGCGCAAAATTTTTACCATAGATTCAGATTTCATTCTATACCCCAAAGCGTTAAACGTTTCGCTTGTTAAGTACGGGCTGGTGTCTGCAACTCCACGTCTCTGCGCGTATTTTTCGTACAGATGGGAAGTAATTCGCTTCACCCCAGCTCCTCGAGAAAGGCCAGCAGCGTCTTGACGTTGCTAAGTACTCAAGTACTTTGCCCTGTATGAAGCGACCTCAGGACAGTTCAGAAGCACATTGTCTCCTGTCTCGTCAGCCCCCATGCAGGCTCTGCACAGTGTTACTGATAACTGGGAAATTTGGGTATGGAACCAGGAATAAACGTGGAGAAAGACTACTTCAATATGCATACGAGCAAAAGCTAACAATAATCAACACTATATTTAAAAAAATGTCACGAAGAAGAAGAAAGAAGGTTCATAATGGCGTGTTTGTGTATATTGATAGTCTGTAACTCCTATGGCAAAGAGATGTTGATTGAAAGACCCATGGCTGGTTTGGGGTCTTAAATAATGTGCTGACTCTACGATAAAAGCTTGCGTATCGACCCTGTTTAATAATTAAATGCTACTTCAAATAAGTGATACACCAAATAGACTTAAAATGAGCGATAGAAAACATTTACTTTCTACTGATTTTTGAGTCACATTTTTGAGAGAGAGTGAGAAGAGAGAGAGAAGAGCAGTTTTGGCCAAGAGGCCGCAATAATCCGCCCCCATTAAAAAGTAAAATAAAAATGGCCGCCAAACAAAGAAGCTTATCTTGGTATTTCACTCGAACTGTATAGCGAGTGAGGGAGAGCACAAAACAAGCTAAACTATTATATAATAGTAAATGATAATTTTCCTCTCTCCTACTTATTTACTGTGCCCGACAGGGTACCATAAAGATCTAATATAAAAGTTACTAACTATGCTCACATTATGGAATGTAAATAAGTATTGAGTATTGACATGAAAAGCGCCGCCATTTTGAATTTGTTTCTTTTTTGGTGCGGGTTTTGACGACCTTCGCATACAGCAGTAATAAGCTCGTGTTTTCATTGAGAATGCACTAAAACAGATCACAAATAGAGTTGAAAATTGCATGCAAGATATAATTCCGTGCGGTTTTTATCATCTTGCTTGCAATTCAGCAATTTTGAACTCTATTTCTGTCGCATTATAATGCATCATCAATTAATCGATGAAAACAGCTGAAGCATAGTGCTGCTGATCTGTCGCTCACAGTAAAGGAATGTAGAAAAATCAGTAAAAAAATTAAGAAAAGAAATTATATTCCAAATTGAAAATAAGTTAGCAGTATAGGCTTTCTAAAGCGCTTTATTATCGAATAAGTCTTCCAGTCAGTATGACTCGGAGATTATAAAGTTCAAATTTAGCAAGACTTAGTCAAGAATTAGATACATTATTAGTAATGGAAATCGCTTTATCTGAAGCTGCTATAAGGCTACGCTATGTTGAAAGCTGAGCGGGAATGTGTGAAATAAGTTTTTGTCACGCTCCGCTTTCTATATAGCAGGGGTCAAAGTATTCGTGACGTCACACTTATGCTGGTGTGTGTTGACATTTTGGGGGCGATTTTTCGGTTATCTGTGGGGGGTTTTAATGTTTTTGCACGGAACTTTTTCTAAAATAAAAGTAGCCTAAAATATTCTTTAAAACATCAGCTATCAGACAGTGAAAAAATAATAATTGGACCAGCCGTTTTGGAGATTAGCCGGAACAAACAGACAAAAATGTTAAAAATAGCGTTTTTGTTATTGAAGTGAAACTTTTTATGCGACTTCCAACAAGATTGCGTTAAACGTTTAATGATCCTGGGGAGGGGGAATAGAAAGAGACAGAGCGAGAGTGAATGTGTGGCACTCGAACGCATGCGTGCGTTTTCATTTCCACATTACGAAGTTTCACTTCTTCCTCGCGGAGGGACTCCACGCACTATTTTTTAGTTCCGTGTAAACATTCAAATGCATTCAGTATAAAGCTGTAATTTTAGCTACGAACAGGCACTTCAATTTTATTTATTTGTATAGATTAACCAGATTCGACTCTTCATTCAACATGCAACTCAGCATATAAACTAGATTTTTTGTGGTCTTACGAGTATTGACCAAAGCCTGAAACGTGTGCTTCAGAAGTTACGAATCATATGGAAATGGATTAGACAAAGAGTTATAGGCAAAGAGCTAGCAGCCGTTTTAGTTACGTTATGTTCATTATTTTTATATTGAGTGGTACCTAATGATGGCTTGCAATGTCGTCAGTAATGCAGTATATTGACATTGTTTAGGTACGGGTTCGATACCTGCGCAGTGTTAATATGTTCTTGGTAAGGCTGGTGGTCGTACTTTCGGGCTTCTGACATCCTGATCTACAAGTCACAGCGACTGAGGGCTTTCCGTGATACGAAATGGTTTTTGTGCGAAAAGGAAACGCTCGATATAATTATTTTATGACGTAATTATAACGGTGTCTAGCTCCTAAACTACAAGACCGCGGAGTGGTAGTTTTTTTTTAAGATTTTCCTTTTAAGTGTATTATCATATTGTTGCATTGTTTTATCTTTTCGTTAACTTCAACACGTTTTTAAAGACCTTTACGAATGTAGGCCTTTTGTTAAGGACGCTTCACACTGTATGGGATGAAATCGTTGCAATAAATTAAAGGTATTGGAGTGATCATTGTTATATTTAGGACTGTTGTTGCATTATTTTGAATACGCGTGAAATATATGTATAGTAATGATGTTAGCCTAAATATACACAATTGATTGATATAAGAGAAAATATATTTATCCGATATATTATCGTAAAAAACTTTCGAAAATATATAATAAATTTAGATAGAGCAATACGCGAGATAGGATTTCTCACGATACAGTGTGACCCGCCCTTAAATTCCAATGAAAATTGGAGTTTCAATAATGTTACATAATTTTTCTTATTTTATATTACTTAATAAATTATATAGTTTTAGTTACTATTATTATATACATTTTAAGTATAACGTGTTATGAAAAATATTGAAATGGACGCCTGCGCATGAAAGCAATAAACCCGGAATATACGTATTGAATACCGTTTACACTTTACCAGTATTTAGTAATGTTACTAAAATCTAGTGACTGGAATCGTGTTTACAAGGAGGCTGTTGATAAAAGTGTCAATTTGCAAATCACTAAAAATTTTAGTTTCCACTTGATGCTAGAGATGTATCGGTATTTCAAGTCAAAAATATGTTTCAATGTTTTTCAAAATATGTTTTTAGTTAAGTTCGTTTTGAAGTTTTTTCGTTTGTTCAAGTAACTTAATGTTTTTACTCTGCGGTGGGCATGGGTGTAAAGTTGCACCTTGGATTGGGAATTTCCGAAAGTCATAGTCAAATTCAAAGCATGTATTTCAATTAACCCGTTAAAAGACTCATGATTTGTCATGGAGTCTGTCAGTTAGTCAGAAAGAAGCTAAAAACGTAGGTAGGTCTTCAGTCAAACCATGCAATAATTTTAATTAAACCTTTTAAATACATTTTTGAATTGTCAAGGGGTCGCTGAGATACTCATTACCCTTCGTGTGTCCAGAAGCCAAATATTGGTTGTTTGTCATTGTTTAACTATTGTGTCTCCTAATTGGCAGTTGAGCTCATAAAGTAAAGTTGCTCGTTTCAAAACGTAGGTAGGTCTTTATGGAGAAGAACGAACAAGAGTCTCAACAGACACTCTTTTTCAATCCAGTTCCTACAAAATACAAAAAAAAGGATGATGTTATTCCTACATAGCTTTTTCTTTCTCACAATCGAAATTTGAGCGTGTCTTTAATATGATCACCTGCCTAGCCATTTTTACTTGAAGCGACTGCTTATCTGACCTCAACAATACAGTTACTGGGTAGCACAATACCTCATGGTAAGACTTTGGGGCTTCTGACTATTCGTAAGTACTGTTATAGATCTACAAATGACATCTAGGGCCTGGCTTCAAGTGCTTTCCGAGACACGGCTTTTAATATCCTGACGACCAAAATTTATAACAGAAATCAGTATAGAATGTCTTAGTGTCTAAACACACTATGCCGAAGTTACGCGACCGAAGTTCAGCACAATTACGCCTGCAATGCTTATTTGAAATACTGACAACACACTATGCCGAAATTACGTCGCGTCATAGCGTACAGCCTAACTTCGGTCGGGCGTAACTTCAGCGGCAACTTATTCTGTGAGCACACATTAATAACAAAAACACTTTGTTTTGCGTCTGTCTGTCCAACTGTGTAGATAACTCGACACGACGCCACGACAGCGCTCGAGACACTGAATACACACACAAAGTTGCGGAATTGAATGGTGTGCATATCAGCCGAATACGTCGGAACGTAAACTCAGCCGCTGAACTTAGGTCGCGTAACTTCGGCATAGTGTGTTTAGACACTTAGGGTTGATTTTATCAACGTCGGATATCTTTACATAGTAAAGTCACTCTCGCTGTGTCTACGCTTAGATCTTTTAAACTACGCAAAGGATTTTAATGCAGTTTTCAGCAATAGATAGAGTGATTCAAAAAGAAGGTTTATACGTATAATTTGATATTGTTGTGTGTGACACCACATTAGTATTAATATTGCACCCTTGCTAACCTGGGGCGGGTCGCTAGTGTGGAATAAAGTTAAAGTTTGATAATTTTCCAAAGAAAAAAAAAAACCCTGTTAATTTTACTCGTAGAATAACACTTATCAATTAAAGGGAAAAAATCATAAAGTCCATGTTCCCAATCCATGGTTCAACTCAAAAAGCGATCGCTTGAAAACGCAGCAAGGTTAAATCATAGCTGTTTATCGCTAGATGTTCTGTTCAATTTTATTCTTTTTGTAAATAAAACTAATGTTTGTTCCTAGTTCTTAAGTCGCGTGCGCTCGTTCTCTCGCCTCAAAACTGAGGAGAGATTGGTATAGAAAAAATGGGTAGGTGAATGTGAATGGAAATTTAAGCCTTAATTAAAGGTTGATTATGGTAGATTTTTGTTTGAAATGTAACATCGGTTTCTGTTTATCTGCTGTCAAGATTTTGTGTCAGCTGTTGTGATTGGTTGGTTGAAAGTGACAGCCAACGTCATGAGTACACTGACAGTGAGTTTTGACAGGTATAAAAGAAGAGGTTTTACTGTAATAAATTGTTTGTTAATAATTATTGTCTAAATTCTAAGTGGCTATATTTGATTTTAATTATGTTTTTAATGAATTAGGGTAGTTGTCAATTTGTTTATTTAAATTGAAAAGGTCATGCTTTCGATTAGAAAAAAATAATGTACTTGCATAGCAATAAAAAGTCGAGCGGACGAGCGTCGCAAATAATGTACATACTAGCTATATTATTAATTAAACAGACTTGTAAAAAAGAACATTATGAAAAAAATTGATACACGCCGTTGAAAAAATAATTTTGGCGGTAAAAAATATTTTTTCTAAGTTACGAACACGACGGCTATATTTGTAACGCAAGAAAAAAGTGACTTGTGACACGTTTTCAGTTTGTTTTTGTAAAAAAGAGAAAAGATTCGGCCGCCAAAAAATAAAAAATGGTTCAATGTTTCTTGCAGATGTCAAAAAACGTTATCATAAACTATGGGTCGAAAGATCCAGACTTTTTTTTCAGCGGAAAAAAGAAGAAGAAGAAATATGTTGGGACGTTTCTATGTTTCTGGAATGGCAGATGTCTATTACCACTTAATATTTTGGCCTGTAGACAAATCCCATCCAGTTAGCGTTAACCCCAACGGAAAAATCAAATTGTACGGAGTTGACGTTTGCTTACCAGATGTCACGTGATGCAAATATGTCAACTGCATACGATTTGATTTTTCCGTTGGCGAACGATAACAGAAAAGGGATTTTGTCTACAGGCCCAGGTGGGCCATCAGCTTACTTACCCTTCTATGACATAGAAAAAGAAGAAAGTTGTTACTGCTAGTTCAATGTCGCAGAAGAAGTGACTCCTGAGCCCAGACAAGGTCACGTTTTTACACGAAGTACATGAAATATATTAATTAAAAAATAGTTATGTGATTGACGCATACATACAAACAACGTGCAACCTAAACCAGTGAAGATACGAAGAATGAAGATTTTGGTGTTAATAAAGTGTTGTGTAATTTTATTTCTCCACACAATCCAACCCACCCTACATAATCCAACTTATACCCATAACATTTTCCACACGACCTAACTAGCAAACCCACAGATTTCTACACCAAACCGAAATCTTCCCCCACAGTTTTTCCACTCATCCCAACTCACCCCTAAGTGCGCCTTCAAATTAGTCGTGCGCCAGCAAGCGACAACAGCGCGACGGCAGCGCTGCTTTGTAAATCCATATAAATCAAGTCGCGTGACGGCAGCGCGACTGATAACGTTGCAGTCGCGCTGCTGTCGCTCGCTGGCGCGCGACTAATTTGAAGGCGCCCTTACAGCCTTCGCATAAAACCCGACTAACCCCTCACAGCCTTTACTACATACCCAACTAATCCCCACAGCCTTGTCAACAATCCTAACTCACAAACCAACGGGTGAGTTGGGTCATAGTTTTCTCTACACAACCAATCCTCACAGCTTTCTCCACATAATCCAACTCGCCCTACAGCTTCCTCCATACAATTCAATCCACACCCACAGTATTTCCACACAAGTCAACTCATCTCCCATACAACTCAACTCACTCCCGCAGGTTTCTACACCAAACCGAAATCTCCCCCCCCACAGTTTTTCCACACATCTAAACTCACCCCACAGCCTTCGCTACAAACCCAACTAGCCCCACAGCCTTTTCAACAATCCTCACTCACTCACACAGCTTTCTACACTCAAACCAACGGGTGAATTGGTATACAGCTTTCTCGACACAACCCACCCTCACAGCTTTCTCCACATAACCCAACTCACACCCACAGGTTTTCCACACAACCTACCCTCACAGCTTTCTCCACATAACCCAACTCACACCCACAGTTTTTCCACACAACCCACCCATACAGCTTTCTTCACATAACCCAACTCACACCCACAGTTTTTCCACACAGCCCACCCTCACAGCTTTCTTCACATAACCCAACTCACGCCCACATTTTTCCACACAGCCCACCCTCACAGCTTTCTTCACGTAACCCAACTCACACCTACAGTTTTTCCACACAGCCCACCCTCACAGCTTTCTTCACATAACCCAACTCACGCCCACATTTTTCCACACAGCCCACCCTCACAGCTTTCTTCACGTAACCCAACTCACACCTACAGTTTTTCCACACAGCCCACCCTCACAGCTTTCTTCACATAACCCAACTCACGCCCACATTTTTCCACACAGCCCACCCTCACAGCTTTCTTCACGTAATCCAACTCACACCTACAGTTTTTCCACACAGCCCACCCTCACAGCTTTCTTCACATAACCCAACTCACGCCCACATTTTTCCACACAGCCCACCCTCACAGCTTTCTTCACGTAACCCAACTCACACCTACAGTTTTTCCACACAGCCCACCCTCACAGCTTTCTTCACATAACCCAACTCACACCCACAGTTTTCCCACACAACCCACCCTCACAACTTTCTTCACATAACCCAACTTACACCCACAGTTTTTCCACACAAACGAACAACCCTACAGCCTTCTCCACACGACCGGACTCGCCCCCACAGCCTTCTCAACAAACCCAACTCACCCACACAGTTTTCTCTACGCGACCCAACTCGCCCACACAAACCAACTCACACCTACAGCTTTATCCACACGACCGGAATCTCTGCCACGGCCTTCTCAACAAACTCGAAACTTTCGAGTAACCTGTCCCGCGAATCCTTCTATAACTTTATGGAAGTTTCGAAGCATGATTTAATCAGGGTGCTTTGAGCTAAGCTTTTCGGTATGCCACAGAAGGGCTCAGGTCCCTGCTGCGTGCTATGCGCCTTGCGTTCTCGCAACCTCATCGGCACGTTAATTGCCATTGATGCCTGCATGCCCGGGCACCCATCTTAAAACTACTCTATTCTTATTGCCTAGAGAGTTTAATTTAGCCATGCATTCCTCTACCAATTTCGAAGAGACTATGTTCGAGTCCAGCACTAGTAGAGCAGCTTGGCTGTCTGAATTAATGTAGGTTAGGTTGACGTATTGTCTTTACAGATTTGCTTCCGCACATTCTTAGATGACGTATACTTCTGCCCCAGGTTTACACTTTTGCTAAACCTCCGCCGCACTCCATTTATCCCACAATCTATTTCAGATCCTAATTTGGGAATCGAAGGGTAACTGACTTTTGGTCCAGTAGTCCTTGAAGGAATTTCCACGAAATATTGCTTCTCAAATACATGCCGCAGTAGAAGGGCATCAGTTGTCAGAACTGGCATTTCCAGTACCTATTGAGTCCTGTAAGATCCTCATTTTCAGCCAGGAACTGCTGTTAGGATCTTGGCCCTCTACATGCTTACTTTCGTCTCGTGCGTAAATACAATCATGCAAAGGCGGTAGTCCAAGCAGGGCATTTGGTGCCATTACGGGACATGTTGAGTTCCCTGAACACTGTCTAGTTTTTGGAACGAAGTTTCCTAACGTGGCTTACGGGTAGAGCGAATTAGTAGAAATCGTCACTTAATGAAATCCTCTGCGGCGCACTCGCCTGCTCGTGATATATTATTATTTATTTTTTTGTACAGACACGTAAATAGCAAGAAACTTCGTTCCTTACGAGGGTTCCCCGACCGCAAAGTTTTTTATAGTGGTAGTCTGATGTGCTTTGTCGTGCCACACTACTGCTGCGTACGTTAGCGTGTGGCGTTTAGCTATGTTTATCTACCTACATTGTTTTTGGGATTTGATACCCCAGTTACACTACCCATCATCGTCCAACAAAACATTTTGCCGCTTTTTTTTCAGCCTGTATTTTAATAATAATAATAATAATAAATTTTGATGATTGCGAAGACCTCACTGATGTGCATTCGATTCTGTACTGCGCAGCTGTTGCAGCATGTCGTGTAGCTCACGTCAAATTTGCTAATGATGACAGAGCTACACGACCAAAACCTGCTATACCGGCGTGGCAGTGCAGAATTGAGAGGCGCATTGGTGAGGCCAGAGTGCTCATCGGCAAATTAATCTGCTTTAGGGAGGGCAATACTCGCCCTAGAGTGATGCGCTTTGTGAGGCGGGCATTCTCGGGGACTGATATCAGTCCTCGAGACTATATGCCTTGGGTCACAGAGCGCATCGACTTCCTGAAGCAGAAGGTGTATGCATGGGCAAACCGTATTCGAAGGTATAAGCGACGAGTGGAACGATACACTCAGAATCGCACATTCCAGAGCGATGAAAGGTGGGTTTATAGGGCTTGGGAGCGACCGATTCGAAGTGTGACTGATACGCGCCTACCGGATGATGACGCCATGTGTTTGTTCTGGCGCAACATCTGGTCGGTACCTGTCAGTCACACTGAGGGTGATTGGACTCTGGAAGTCGAACGAGCGTGCGACCCGATGCCAGAAATGGGGGCAATTACTATCAGCCCCCAAGATGTAGCTCGTGCAGTCCGTCCATTACCTAATTGGAAGTCTCCAGGGCCGGACGGGCTGCACAACTTCTGGATCAAATGGTTCAGAAGGTCGCACGTATATTTGGCTTCTCGGTTTCAGTCGGCCTTGGAATTAGGATCGTTACCCCAGTTCTTGACGACAGGAATAACCCACCTGCTCCATAAATCAGGTAGTACTGCGGAGCCCAAAAATTATAGACCGATCACATGTTTGCCCACGGTCTATAAAGTTTTTACATCCATTTTGAGAGCTAAAATTAACCAACACGTAGACAGCAACGGTATCATGTCTACCTCTCAGAATGGATGTAGAAATGGGTCCCGCGGCACTAAGGAGCTGCTCCTGATTGACATGGCCATCAGTCAACAGGTTCGCCGATCCCGAAAGGATCTGTCCACATGTTGGATAGATTACAAGAAGGCCTATGACTCTGTGCCACATACATGGCTCATGAGGGTGCTGGAGTTGTACAAGATAGATGCCACTCTGCGCACCTTCCTGATGTCGTGTATGAGGCAGTGGAGGACGGTCCTCCGCTATCCAGGATGTCGACATATCCAGAGGAACAGCGAACCAATAAGGATTGAGCGCGGTATATTTCAGGGCGACAGTTTGAGTCCGCTTTGGTTCTGCTTGGCCTTGAATCCTCTAAGCACACTGCTAGAGAATTCAAGTCTAGGCTATCGGTTGAAGAGAGGAGGTCAGGTAATATCTCACCTTCTTTACATGGATGACCTTAAACTCTTTGCCCCCAACAGTTTACAACTGATGGAGCTACTGAAAGTAACAGAAACTTTCAGTAGTGCCATCAGGATGGAATTTGGTGTGGACAAATGTGCGGTCATGCATGTCAAGCGAGGGGAGATTGTGGAATCTGAGGGAGTTCAACTCTCAGATTCCATAAACCTTAGATCTCTCTCTTCAATTGATACCTATAAATATTTGGGTATGGCGGAAGCGTTGGGCATCAATGCAGCTGACATGAAGCAATCGTTGAAGGAGCGCTTCTTTGGCCGCCTGAGGAAGGTATTCAATAGTGCTTTGTCAGGCGGAAATAAGGTGCGCGCCTTCAACGGGTGGGTCATGCCGGTCTTGATGTACTCTTTCGGCATACTCAAATGGACTCAAACGGAACTCGATGCCCTGGATAGGAAAGTACGTACATTGTTAACAGCATATCGAATGCATCACCCACGGTCATCGGTGATGAGACTGTATGTCCCGCGGAAGTGTGGAGGTCGTGGCTTCTTAAATGCTAAGACCCTGCCCCGTGAGATATGCAGTCTCAGGGAATATTTCCTAGAAGCCGACGTGGGGATGCATCGAGATGTAGTTGCAGTGGACAAGGGCCTCACCCCGCTCTCCTTGGCTAAAGAGAACTGGTGCAAGCCAGTATTGCTTGAGACTAACGATCGCGAGGAGGTTTGGAAGAGTAAGGAGCTTCACGGACGCTTTTTCCGGGCCTTACACGGGCCTGATGTGGATTTCTTAGCGTCCGTATCCTGGCTACGATTCGGTGATCTATTTGGAGAAACCGAAGGTTTTGTCTGTGCAATTATGGACGAAGTTATTTTGACGAATAACTACCGGAGATTTATTGTGAAGGATGGCACGGTTGACATTTGTCGGGCATGTCACCGACCTGGAGAATCAATCCGTCATATTATCTCTGGATGTTCTCGTCTTGCTAACGAAGAGTACTTGCATAGGCACAACCTTGTGGCCAGGATTATCCATCAGCAACTTGCTCTGAAATACAACCTCGTGGAATCAGAAGTACCATACTACAGGTATGTGCCCGATCCAGTTCTTGAAAATGGCAATGTCACATTGTACTGGGATCGATCCATCATCACTGACAGGACTATTGTAGCCAATAAGCCTGATGTAGTGGTGGTGGATCGATTGGAGAGGCGCGCAATGATTATTGACATAGCAGTTCCGCATGACGTGAACCTCGTGAAGGTCGAGAAAGACAAGCAGATAAAGTATCTGGACTTGGCCCGCGAGGTTGTCGACATGTGGGATGTGAACTCAGCGATCATTGTGCCGATAGTTGTCACAGCCAATGGCTTAATTGCCAAGAGCCTCGACCAACATCTAAGGAGGCTCTCGTTAGGCGGTTGGATCAAGGGTTTGATTCAGAAGGCAGTACTTCTTGACACGGCCCGCATTGTCAGGAGGTTCCTCTCTCTGGAGCCCTGACCGCCGGTAGCTTGGACCCTGTTCCCGATACCGGTGGGCTACTATTTTTATATTTTTAAATGTTTTTTTTTTCTATTAATATTTAAAAATGTAAATTATGTGTATATAAGATGAATAAATGAGAATAATAATAATATGTGGGGATATTTTCACACACTGCCATCTGACCCCAAACTAGGGAGACCCTGTACTATGCGTGTCAGACAGCTGATATACATAAATAATAAATGTTTATTTCAATAACTTAAGAATATATTTACATGTGGTCTTCAGGGAATTTCCATTTAAGTAAGAATTATACTTGTGATAGGAAGTTCCGCTCTTCCAGTAGTTACAACTTATATAAGCTATTGAATACACATTTCATTACAGTAGGTATTAGAAAAATCAAAAATATTAAGTAAAACTTAAACAAAAAAGAAAACAAAAAAATGATTAACCAAAGATGCGCTGTGGTGTGAAGGTGTGTAATGGTGTGTTTGTGTGTTCATGTGAGTGTGTATGTGTGTTTAATAATAGTATAGTATTATTATGATAAGTAGGTAAATATGTGATAGTGAGGAAAAAGTGGTCTCCTATAATAAAAGCCGATTATTTTTAAAAGCATCTAAGAACATGTAGTTTGGACTATACTCTCAATCTCGTCGTAAGTTTTTGTCTTAAGCCACTCAGTCAGAGCATTTTTGCAGTCTCGATACAAAAGTGGATGAATATTTAATTCTTTGTTTATAAAGTTATATAAGTGAGAAGATTGCCTAGCGTGTTGCCTCTTAGCAAAAGTTAATTTAACAGTAACATTGGGGATCATGTATTTCCTTCTTCCTTGTCGAGTCGTGGGGTTAAAGGTGAGAGATTTATGTTTTTTTTAAATAATTTGGAGCACATAAAGTTTCCGAACCGTCAGAACATCAGAAGTTAGGTAAAGAGTTTCAGTTGGGAACCTAAAGGGCATAAACAGCATAACTTTTAGTAGCGATCTCTGAGCTCTTTCTAGTTCTAGGAATTTAGTTTTTGTTGCTCCTCCCCAAACTGGTAAACAGTACGCTAGTACCGACTGTGCCAGTGATGTGTAAATTTGTAACAGAAGGTTTTTAGTAGTCACATAACGCAGTGTTTTAAATGTCCAGATAAGTTTACGAATTCTTTTCATAATCAGTTCGGTATGCCAATGCCAAGATAAACGTTGGTCGATCATTATTCCTAGATATTTGGTATATTGGACTTTTTCAATTTCTATGCAAGGGCAAGCAGAGTCAAAGTTTGAGGGCGCCTGGCAATTATGAATTTTTATTTTGAAGTCAGTCGAAGGTTGTGAAAGATTATATTTAGAAAAGCAAATGAAGGTGGTTTTAGATTTATTTAGGCTCAAAAGATTGCGGTCGAGCCATGATGCTATCCTAGACAGGCCGGACTCGGCAGATTTCTTAACCTTGTTCCAAGTTGTGTCGCTAAACACTATAGCAGTATCATCCTCCTTCTATGTTAATTAGACTGTTTATATAAACTAAGAACAAGGTGGGGCCAAGCACGCTTCCTTGACCAACGCCGTAAGTAGTAGTTTCATCTAAACTAACAGTGTCACCAATTTTGACCTTTTGTTTCCGCCTGCACAGATAGTCCTTGAATAAAGCCAGTGGCTGACCTCTTATACCATTGCTTTCCAACACTTCCAGAAGAGTGGAAACAGAGACAGTGTCGAACGTTTTTTTAAGGTCAAGGAAGACGGCAAGACACTTGTCTCCACTGTCTACTTTACTGGTTACAGTGGAGACAAGAGCCAAGGCTGCCTCTTCCGTTGACATTCCTCGCCGGAAGCCAAACTGTTTAGGTGACAATAGTTTGTTTTTATTGAGATAATTAATTAGACGTGAGTTTATTAACCTTTCTAAAATTTTGGAGATGGACGGTAATACTGATATGGGTCTATAGTTACATACACAAATACATTTTTTTTGTAAATACATACATATATAGATAAACAACACCCAGACACAAGGCAAACACAAGTGCTCATCACACAAACGTTTACCCTGGGCGGGAATCGAACCCGCCCACTGCGCCAACCGTGTCGTCCCACTGCAGGGCAAAGGCCTCTCTACTCTCCTTCCACTTCTCTCTGTCAAGGGCTATTTCAGACCAGTCTTTGTCAAAAGAGTCTAGATCATCCCGCCACCTCCGCCTGGGCCTGCCGCGATGTCGCTTGCCATGTAAAGGGACCCATTGGGTCACGCGTTTGGCCCAATGATCGTCTGACATGCGATAGAGTGTCCAGCCCAATACCACTTCAGCGTGACAGCTTTCCTAATGACATCAGCTATTTTTGTGATGGAACGGATGGTAGTATTCCTAACCCGGTCTTGAAGTTTTATGCCCAGAATACTCTGTTCCATAGCTCTCTGGCAAACCGCGAGCGTGGACCTCTGCTGATTTGTCAAAGACCATGTTTGAGAACCATATGTGAGGATAGGAAGAATACACACGTCTACGAGTCTTCTCTTAAAGGCACAATGGAAGATTGACCTTCATGAGGCCCTTCATGGCCCAATAGCTCTTTCAGGCGTTTTCGGTGCGTCTTGCCACTTTGTTTTGTCTTACCTGGAAAGAGACTATTTGACCAAGATAGAGATACTCATCGACGTATTCTAACTCTCCACCCGCCACACTGATCCTGTGATGTGTGTCTATTTGTCATCAACTTGGTCTTTGACATATTCTTCCGAAGTCCAACCTCTAGGCCGCATTAGCTAGTTATAATAATATACTCTGCCAGAAAGTGTCAACTAAAATCTAACGGAACGTAAAACAAAATAATAAAATCAAAATCAGTGAAGAAATAAAAATCAAATCAAAATGAGGAATAACTTTATTTACAATATAACTAATAACTTCTTAATAAAATAGGCATAGAAAAATATAAAACTTTATCTGGTTAAATAAATTGTTTGAATTCTTGAAAGAAAGAAAGAAAGAAAGAAAAATAATTTATTCACCCCACAGGACAAAAACACACTAAAATAAAAAAAAACAAGAAAACGAAAGTTGGTCCTGTATGAGGCCAAAAGGCTCCTATCTCAACCCTTCTGGCTCCTGGCTCCTGGCCCCTTATTCACAACCATTCGATACGTTTCCGTGTCGGTAAGGAACCGTATTCGACAATGTCATTCCGTGTTCAGGCTTCGTATGTTCGTTGAACTGTCAAAATTATTCGGTTTCGGATTTGTGAATTGCGTTTGAAGGACATCTTCGATATCTTTTGACTTTCGATTCGGTACGGAATCGAATCGAATGATTGTGAATAAGGGGCCTGGCTCTTGTAGGTAGTATTCTACCTTTAAAATTAAGATCATTTAATAAATCTATCTATACTCCATAGCATTACACAAAAAGCGGAACTGCATTTTAGTGATAGTTTAATGTAAATAATAACAATTTGGTCTCGTGAAATAACAAAGTATAACATTGATAACAATAACGTTGTTTAGTCTAATGTCATAATGACTGGAGTATAGGTACAGTTCGATTCAAACCATAGAGTAAAGTAATATATGATTAAAACTTAATGGCGGTTGTGAAGTGCGACGCCTTTCACCCCCGCTGACACGTGACATTGTTACTGCGCAGCCACTCGACTCGTGTTTAGAGCCGAGCCACCATAAAGTTTGAAATCTTTGCAAATAAAAATAATGATATGTTTCACCACAAAGTACATAAGGCTGCGGCGCGCCCGAGCAGAGAGACCACTCAGAACAAACTGCCATTTTTCGCATGCACACATTGACATTAAGTTTATAGACATTCTCAACTCTCAAGCAGTTTCAACCAGACTTCAGTCTCGACTGTCACGTGTTGTCTAAATAAGAGACATTGACATTTCATGACGAATAGGAAAATTTTGTTTTAAAAGTATTGCAGAGTTCCAACCAGTGGCAATAAAATTTCATATTGTCACAAATAAAATCTACAGAGTCAATACAGTAGCGGCCCTAGTGAGTCTGGCAAGTTTAGGTAGAAGATGGCGGGAGCGGTCCTTCTGGGACCTTTATATTTTGTGGTTTCACTTTCACCATTTTTGTTCTCATTTACAAAACAAATTATTTTTCAATGACAATAGGAATACCTAATTAAAAAAAATGCACATTCATATTTATAAGGTTTTCAAAGTCAAAACATTTGCGTAAATGTGGTTATACAAAAGATGATAAGGTATTTTACTGTTAGTGCAGAGACACATTTTGCCACGAATTGGCGCCAATATTGGAGCAATACTCATCACAAAGTGAACATATAAAAAACTAAGAAAAAGAAAGAACCAAAGAGTTACATCAAATTATCAGGTTGTATAAGCCCGTAACAGACGTAGCTATAATATATTAATAAAATTCATAACAAGGCATTTACGATATATTTTCTATAGTATCTTTGAGTGACCACAGACGCAGCTATAAAATATATATCTTTATTAAGTCACCAAAAATGTGAAACAAACAACGATCGCAGACGTAATAAGGGCGAAAATATATTATTATATTATAGCTACCGTGTGTGGTGGCTAGGTATAATGTATATTACAGCTACGTATATTAATATACATTACAGCTACGTATGTGACGAGCTTTATTCCGACTATTGGCTTTAAACCCAATCTTAGTTGTCAATTTCATATTAAGAAGTTTACTGTCCTCTGAATTAAGATCAAAATTCTATAACTAGCTCATAGATTCCGTTGTATAATGCGTTGCTGCGGTTTAAATTAATATTAAAGATTATCAAGTCTTCCTGGTATTTTCAAACCAAATGACAAATGTCCGAATCTGTGTTGGACGCAGTGTGACAACGAATTCGGTCTCCTCAACCGGTTCCGAGGTTCCTGTATCACCTAACGGTGGCTCGTCTTCTTTTGGAACAGTTCTGGGGAAGGAAAAAAATATATGTCAACATTTTCCTAGTCTTTTCCCAACATCAGTTGATAAGAGGTTAGGTGATGATAGATTCCCCTACATTTCTTACCTCTTTCTCCTATTATTCTCTGATCTTCTATAACCGGTCTCTTTCTCCATATTCTCCATTTCTTCTTCTTCGGAATAGTCTTCCATGCCGCTGTTGTCTTTCCGTCTCCTCGAATGAGCCATTGCTGATCTTATTGGCATTTCTGAAAATTACATCAAATCTATTTAACTTTTTTTTGTTATTTATATAGTTTACTAGCTTTTGTCCGCGACTTCGTCCGCGTGAATGTCGGTTATAGTGGATGCAGACGAAGTCGCAGATTAAAAAGTAGCCTATGTCCTTCCCTGGGGTTCAAGCTAACTTCATACCCAATTTCATCAAAATCGGTTCGGCCGTTTCATCGTGAAAGCGTAACAGACAGAGTTACTTTCGCATTTATAATATTAGTATGGATAATAGTATATAATAGTATGCATTAAGTATATTAAGTGTGGAAGTATGGATATGGATTTGATTGGTAGAAAGAAGAAGTTACAAAAATACCTCTAAGCTCCCTCTCTCTCCGTCCATTCATCGTCGAGTATCCTCTCTCCCTATTTCTTCTTCCCTCAGTGATGAAAAAGGGCATATCGGCTGAAACCCACCTCCTTCTACCTCTTTTATTTCTATTCCTCAAATATCTATGAGTACTTTGTTCCATTTCGTAATCGGAATCAATCTTTTCTCGTAATCTTCTGGATTTCTTCTTCTTCCTAGTTTTTTCTTCTTCTGAACTTTTCGGAGCTGTTCGATATCGGTTTCTTGGGCGTTGTCTGTAGTACATGTCGTAAATGGATTTTGTTATGCCGTCGTCAACCTCGTCCAATCGCTCTGCCGATTTGAAGACTAGATTAAAGAATTTTTTTGTTAAAAACTTAACAATGGCGCCGATGTTCTTGTTCACACAACTAACCTAAAATTACACAATTGGCATCTCTTACTGCCAGGCAGCTGAAAAAAAGGACTGCGACAGACAAGAACTAAGTTAGAGATTCAAATTAGTTTTTTTTAACTTCGCCGTGTTTTTATCACTGACATGGCATGACAACAATAATTGTATGAACATTTTATATCAACTTTAAATATTGACAGCTCTAATGAATATGTGTCTTTTTCTTGTTTTATTGGAGAGAAAGAGATAAATAGCTTAAAATAGCTCGTGCACAGCCCAATTGGCACCGATATCTACGTTGCATAAGTTCAGGTCGAGACTGTATCCCAAAATATGTACCTACACACAGCATGACTATTATATAAAAAAAGAAAAAATAATTAAGAAAAGTTAATTGTAAAGGAAAATAACTAATTAATGTGTTTCCGGCCCCGACCCCGCTTATCTGTATTAGCGTCATGAGCGTCCCAAAGTTAAAGTCAAATCATTTATTTCAATTAGACCATTATAGGGCACTTTTGAACGTCAAATGAGAAAAAAAATGATTCTAGTGGCCCATTCCAAAAGGTAGTTTTGCATGGAGAAGATCCCTAAGTATCTAATACAGGAATATAGATTTACAACCTCTACACTCAGGGTTTCTTAAACTTATTGTAGTCACGGACCACTGTCACAATTTAAACAGTGCCACGGAACCCTGTCAAAGAATATTTTAGAGAAGAAAACAAGCCTTATTTCGAGTCCGTGGCTTTAATTTAATACACAATTTCTTAATGAACATAATATCTATAGTGAGTTAACTGATTTACTGCGGACCCCTGATACACATGCTACGGACTCCTAAGGAGTCTGAGGACCCCACTTTAATAAACCCTGCTCTAGACCAAAAGCTGTGTAGAAACTTACCATCAGGCTTCGATTTCTTTACACCCTTGGAGCGACTTTTCCTGGGCGATCTCTTCCTCAAATTAGAAGAAAAGTCTTCCTCTGAAGACACAATTTCTTCTGACACTCCTGTCCAATCAGGGGTCAGTTTGCTTGGCTTCATTCTGCTCAAGAAACTCAACCTTGGAGTCTTCTGTGTCACATAAAGTTTAAACTGTTCAGGGAACTTCGTAGTATGATTCAGTTCAAATCTGGTAGTGAATCCGGTCGAAATGCTGGATGGTAGATCGGTAGTGTCATTAAATCTTACGTCATCAACGGACGTGTCATTAATTATGTTCTCCATGACGTTTGCTGTCATGTTGACAAATCGTTTTCTCCTCTCATAGTCTGCGTACATTGGCAATTTTATCTTCGTCCGACTTTTATCTAAGACTCTGTATTTGGATTTTTTTTTGGAATAATCGGAGTCTTCTTCTGAAACGTGGCCTGTAGATAAAAAGGATTGAATTTAGTTTTCTAGTTCTTAGGTCCTCAAATGATGCTAATCTCCAGTGCTTATGCAGCGTCTTCCTGTAGACTATGGTCTTCCGTCTATCTTGCGCCCCATGCCCTGTCACCTATTTATGTGAGGACCTATAACTGAATCAGCGGATGGCGTTACCGTGGCAGAATAGTTACTGGACCAAACAAGGAATTTGACAAGAACAAACACAACACACACATCCACACACATATACATACATACACATCCACACACGTGATGATACATGCACCTGTCTTCGTCATCAAAATTGAGTCTATACTTTTTGCCATTTTCAAAGGTATCGGCACTGGTCTAAACCAGTGCCGATACCTTTGAAAATGGTAAAAAGTGAAAAAAAAAAAATAGTAGAATGAAACCCATTGGAAAAGGAAGAGAATATAACAAAAATGAAAGAAAAAATAAATTACGGGCGATCCGAGGTCGGGAAGTGAATGGGGGTGCGTTTTTAAAGGTAAAAAACAACCGTTTTTTACCTTTAACCCGGAAAACGGAAATCGAGATAAACCTATCTCGATTTCCGGCAAAACTACAAGTCCTATGGAAAAAAGTTGAATGGCAAAGTTGTAGGTAATAAAAATATCTTCAACTTTTTTATTTACACTTTTTTCAAATAACCTCAAAATGTATGTGAAAAATTCAAATAACCAAGTTTTTGGTTATTTGAATGTGGGGTAATTATAGTATTATATTTCGATTTGCAATTTTTTTGTTTATCAATGTAACATCGAATCTTACGTTTTTTGAGTAATTAAAGTGTACATTGTAACAAATAGCTCAAAATTTCACATAATAGGTAATTAAAAAAATAATTTCGGTTTGGAGTTTTTTTCGTTTCATTGCATTTTCTGAGAAAATTTAGGTACCATAGTAATGTATATTTTTTTTACACTATCAGAAAGTAGAGATTTCAACGAACAAAAAGCCCACCGACTTTTTTAATAAAGCAGATATTTTGACGTGAGATTTTTCGATTGAAAATTAGGGTGCTTTTTCGATATTAAGTCAAAATAAGGTGAAAAAAATAAATATTTCAAATCAAAAAAATGTCAGTGTATTTGGGACATAGAAAGGTAAGTTTTCACAAAATTTGATGAAAAATAAAAAATGTTTGTAAAAGATAAAAAAAAAAAACCAAAAACTTGGTTATTTGAATTTTTCACATACATTTTGAGGTTATGTGAAAAAAGTGTAAATACAAAAGTTGAAGATATTTTTATTACCTACAACTTTGCCATTCAATTTTTTTCCATAAGACTTGTAGTTTTGCCGGAAATCGAGATGATCCGTTTTTTACCTTTAAAAACGCACCCCCATCCACTTCCCGACCTCGGATCGCCCGTAATTTATTTTTCCTTTCATTTTTGTTATATTCTCTTCCGTTTCCAATGGGTTTCATTCTACTATTATTTTTTTTCTTTCAAAAATTATCGGCACTGGTCTACTATCAATTGATGCACCCAACAGTGTCTTTTTTTAATATATTCTAATAGATTTGCGTTTGACCGCAATTCACCTGATGATGATGTGATGATGCGGTCTAAGGTGGAACATGCTTGCCTAGGATGAACCGGTTCACTCGTCCCTTAAAGATACTAAGATTATCAGGGAACCGAGAGGCGGGCAGTGAATTGCACAGTCTGGTAGTTCGCACAATAAGAGTGGAATCAAGCGCTTGGTTCGGGACTGTGGAACTTCCACCATATAGCGGTGACGCTTCGTCGTATCTCTGCTCGTCCGATGATGGAATGGAGATGGGGGAATCAATTGTGCAATTCCAAAGCATGCTCTCCGAAATGTACCTGATAAAAGACCGATAGGCTGGCAACGGTGTGGCGATGTTCAAGGCTATGGAGCCTAGCCCTAACCAGGGATCGAGTCATTATCAATGAGTCTCTTGGCTCTATTTGTGTTGGGTATGATTGGGTACAACAAGGTGGAAACAAGAAAGGATTTGGCACTTGTTACGTAAGTAAGAAAACTAACCCGGGTGTGCTAAAGGATATGTGTCTAAATGTGCCGGATAATAACGTGTCGCAGCGACGGAGACCGCGGTTGCTGGCGGTGCTTCGCCGCCGGATCAACTTGCTGGGTAAAGCACCAATGACACGCACCTTGCATACTCTTAACGAAATCGCGAAAAGGCTAGATTTATTTTCCCGTTCTCTGAATGAGTTCATAAACACTACCTTACATGAGCTATGCTGTTAATATTGTAAAATATTTAAGACCACGGTACCTATTCGGGGTAATCTGCAATGGTAGTTATATTTATAATATGCGGGGACACTTGTAACAATTCAACTACTATGGAATAAAAAGCTATGTAGAATTGTACGTTAGAATTTAATAGCTCACACAAGGATGAGATGAGTATCAAAAACAGAGATATAAAAAACACTAACCTAGACGCACTAAGTTAGGCAGAGATTTTCAGGCTCCACAGCCTGGCCGGCAAACAGGATCGGCCGAAGATAAGACAGCCGCGGTCGGCTCCTAGCTTTGAGACGGAAGTCCCCGGGGATCTTAACAGTAAGACCCGCCCTGGGAGCAGCAGGCACGCGACAGCACGACGGCACGACTCAGGACCGTTACCGACTTTTGGTTGTGGACCGGTAGACTTGTAGTAAGTAAAGTAGAAGTAAATCAGCGTGTTACTTCAGCGACAGCGAGATCTAGACTGACCCATTTGACAGGTTTCTTTCCTGTCGGCTCTTCCGAAATTCATATTACTTTCCAAGTATGAATTTTATTTCTGAAACGCCCGTATTTTCATATAGCGGGGTATTATAGTACCGGCCAGACTCAATTATTGTAGACTGCCAGTTATTTTATTCGATTAGTGCGTATAGGATTTTTAAGAACACCAGATACATTAGCGGGTGTCCAGCAGTTTAGTATAAAATACAGCAATACACACATATATTCGACATCAGTTTGAAGGTTTTAAGTTATATAAGCCGTAAACTAATTAAAAGAATTACTGACAATTGTCAAGATTGACAACTGTCATTGACAAACATGTCATAACAAAACATTATTTATTTTCCAGATTTATAAAAAGGGAACTATAATAATTTAGCAAACACACATTATAAAGAGAGAGACGAGACGAGCATAAAGACTGTAAGTACCTTTAAAGGCCCATTTAAAATATAAAAGATTCCATGAATCTATAAAAACAAGTATTATAACATGTAGACAGCAATTATGAAAAATGATTGCATGCTTATAAAAAGTAAATATAGCATGTGTAAACATAATGCTATACACTTCACACACGGCCATTTGACTCCAAACTAGGGAGACCCGTACTATGGGTGTCAGACAGCTGATACACATACACAAATTACATTTTTTTTTAAATACATATATATATAGATAAACAACACCCAGACACAAGGCAAACACAAGTGCTCATCACACAAATATTTACCCTGGGCGGGAATTGAACCCGCAACACGCTGCGCAGCAGTCGATCGCTCACCCACTGCGCCAACCGTGTATAATAAATAAATCATCATCTGCGTAGCCTTACCCTAACTATGTTGGGATCGGTTTACTTGGTGCTAGTGATTTACATGGAGCGACTGCCTATCTGCCCTCCACAAGTTACTGGGTAACACGATACCTCTTGGTAAGACTGGTTGTAAGGACTGCCCAAGATAACAGCCGGGACCAACGGTTTCCGAAGCACGGAGGCGTCTTGATATGAAATTTATGGTCACCCATCCACGGAAAAACCGCGGCAAGCACAGCTTAACCAAGACCGATCCATCCGTATGGCTTTTAATTAGCCATGAGCCCCTCAATATAAATAAATAGATGTAATAAAAATAAAGGGAGCACACTCCAAGATTGTTCCTTTTGCTTAATGTTTGTTCATCTCCTAAGCCTGTACATTATGGTATATAACAAATGATTGAGTATAGAGTACCTGATTCTTTGTTCTCAGGAGGAGCAGCTTTTAAATGTTTCTCCTCAGTGTCTTCAACGTCTTCCGGGAGTATACCATCGTCACCTCCACTGTATACATACCTGAGAACGAAAACATATGTAGTTGACATTATTAACTAATAACACCCAAACACAACTTCTACATTTACCTAGAGTTGGCAATTTTATCCACATTTGGTATTATTTGTCTATTCACTGCAATATTATCTATACTTGGCAATATTACCTACGCTTGGCAATATTAGCTGTACTTGGCAATATTACATACACTTGGCAATATTACCTGCAGTTGGCAATTTTACCTACACTTAGCAATATTAACTACACTTGGCAATATTAGCTACAGCAATATAGTCTATATTATTTGGCAATATTTGTCTCACCGTGTGCTCCAATCCATCTGTCTCGCGTCGTCTAACCACTGGTTAGCAGCTAGCGTTGTTTCCCTCACCATTTTGATATTCATTTGCAAGAATATCTTTTTTAATTCGACTGATATGTGAGTCGGTTTGGCGTTGTAATCGTCTGGATTATCTGATTTGTCTTGCCTGAAGCGTTCTGAAAAATATTTCGGAACGTTTATCTTAACTAAGTTATAAATAGGAAAGATTTGTTTGTATATTTGTAACGATTTAACACAAAAACGAATGGTCCGATTTAAAAAATTGTTTCACCTATCGAAAGCTACATTAATCCTGAGTAACATAGGTTATATTTATTAATTTAAAAAAATAGGGATCCTTGAGAAAACTCACGTGGACGATGTGCTAGTTTTATTATACTTTGCTTGGACATAAAACAGTTACCCATTACATATTGCAATGTATGAATTAATTACTTACCTCTAATAGGATTTTCCAGGGTATTCTCAAGTCGAAGCAGCACTGTCCCAGCCTTCCATGGCTCCAAGGTCAGCACATGTATGTGGCGAGGTAGACCGTGTACCTTCAGAGCTGTGAACTATTTAAAAAAAGGTTTGCTTTTAAGAAGGGTTTTAATTGTTGTTATTTATTCAATGAAGTTACAAGTAAATACGACGGAATTGCATAATTTAATTCCACCGAGCCCGTTCCATAAGCGGACCACAAAACGTACGGCGATGCGCCACCGGTACATGGTGGACATCCCACCCACACGCATAAAACGTTTTGGGAACACATTCATTGTGCGTACTGCTAAGGAGTGGAATTCCCTGCCCGAGTCTGTGTTTCCTGATAGCTACAACCTGGGAGTTTTAAGAGTGAATAGGTTACTTCTAGGCAAGCGTGCTCCGTCTTAGACCGCATAATCGCTTCCCATCAGGTGAGATAGTGGTCAAACGTATGCCTATCAACAGTAAAAAAAAAAACAGGGTTAGATAGGTTTTTAGTGCTCCGCGAGTGGCACGTTGGAACTTTGCTAATTAGCCCACTTAAGCTCAGAGTATGATGAGTCCAGAGTGTCAGAATGCGTTCCAAAACAACCGAAAATGCGTGGTAAGACGAGGGCAAAAAACACCGGGAAGTCGCGGGCATTTGCTAGTGTTATATAGTTACACCTTTTAAAGAAAGAAAGAAAGAAAAGCCATTTATTCACGCGAAAAGCGACGCACATAATATATAACAATATTAACTTATAACTAAACATGTAAATTCTAAAAAAAAGACATGCGTCACCCCCGCTCGAAACGGCCAACGCATTCTATTTTCTATTTTAATATGTGGAAATCTTATGGTAAATTAATGCAAAATTTAGATTACAATTTACATTACTATCCAGTTTCCGCTTAGAATAGGATTTTAATCAGCGTTAAATACTTAAAGTAGAAAAACGGAGATTTTCATTTCATGCAGAACCAACCTGAATTAGACTGTGCTGCCCACGCTGTTAGGTCCAAAAATGTCATGTCATGTTTAAAAATGTTTCTTAGTGTCGAGACAAAACTCCTACTTACTCTTTTACTCCTGACATTCTGCCACTTTCTCCTGTTTAACTTTTCGCCCGAAGTTAGGAACAGCCATGGTTCGTACAGCCATCTTCTCGAAAATATGGACATCCTCTCAGAAAAGGTCTGGTCGTCCACTGAAATACAACCGCCAAAGTCAAAGCATTTATATTAATTAAACTAATTCTTTCTTTTTAAAAACGTTGTCCCACACTAGAAATTTCTCTAGCATCGTGGGTGCCGGAACAACTACCTGTAGGCCATAATTTGTTTCGTGCAGGAATCGAACCTGCGACACGCAGCACATCAGCCGATTGCTCAGCCACAGCGCCACCCGTTACAGGCACTTTTAAATTTTCAAGGAGTGGACCAGTTAGTCAGAAAGTTAAAGCAAGTTGCCCGTTACAAAACGTCCAGTAAGTAAGTCCTCATAGGAATAAAGTGTGCTCTTTAAAATTTACTTACACTAAGGGTTTGTTGGCGATCTCTGGATAAGGCCTAAGTTCAGCAGTGAACGGCAATAGTCTGATATGAATAATTGGAGTCGACAGAACAACTCCGGGGGACAGCAGAAGTCTCCAACCACCCATTATTACCCTTCTCTTGAAGAACCCCATTGTGTATTCCCCTGAGAACCTTCCGCTACTCCACTCCTAACACTCCATCCGCTTCATTCACGATCATACATCACAAATGCCTAGCCTTTTTCCCATCTATATTGGGGTCGGCTTCCAGTCTAACCAGAGCTGAGTACCAGTGTTTTACATGGAGCGACTGCCTGTCTGACCTCTTTAATCAAGTTACTGGGTAACACGATACCCCTTGGTAAGACTGGTTGCCAGACTTTCAGGTTTCTGTCTACCCATAACGACTGTCAAAGATCTACGAATGACAAGCTGGGACGAACGGCTTTACGTGCTTTCCGAGGCACAAAGGAGTCTCTGAATGAAATGGATGGTCACCCATCCATAGACCGACCGTGACAAGTTTAGCTTAACCTTGACAGATCGATCCGTATGGCTTCTTTGCCAGGAACCCCTCAATCCACATTCATACATGTGGCTAATAATTGACTCACCTTCCTGCCTGTAATTTCCAAACAGAAGCCTATGCTTCCCTTTGACTACCAGACCTACTCCATATGCTTCTTCGTTCAGCGATTCTTCAAGTCCAAACCCGTCATCAGTAAGAAGACGACGGTGTACCTGAAAATAAAGGATTTTTTTTTTTTTGTTCATATCAATGTTTAAGACTCATCATCATCATGTCAACCTTTAGACATCCACTGCTGGGCATAGGTCTCCCCCAAGGAGGGGTTCAACCGTAATCGATATGCTTGGGCGATGCAGGTTGGCGATCGCAGTACGTGTTATGGTACTCAGAAGGACGCTGCTGCCCATCCTCTGGTCAATATCCCTCCGTCGCCTTCTACGACACCCACGGGTAGAAATGGGGTGGTGCTATTCGCGACCGGTACCATACGGCTTAAGACTCAGTTTATCAGAAACAGAATATTTTACATCAAAATCAGATTTTTGTGGACAAGTCTGCCATTGCCATTGTCGATGTCTCCTCCACCCTGTATAAATGGTATCTTACCATAAGTTCCATTTCTCCGTCGTTAAAGGAGGTCCCTCCTTGCGTCCTGTCCACAATGATGCACATCTCCACGCTGGAGTTCGTGGAGTGAATACAGAGGCGTGACGTCACGGGGTAGTAGCACGCTGCCACTGGCTTCTTCTGTTGCTGACCTGGTGAAAAACATACAGATTTTTTTTGCGGTTTGGCATCTCGCAGGTTGTCGGCTTTCTAACCGGACTTTCTTGTGGAACCTTAAAGTGAATTCAAGGCCTTCAGGCGGCGCAAAAAATGTATAAGGGCATCCCCTGTGGGGTACGGGTGTCGGCTTAGGGTGTTGCTGGTGGAAGTCAGCAAAGGGACAGACTGGATCAGATCTCGATTGGTAAACATAATGTTCTTGTCTGCTCTTATATACCCCTTGCCAGGGGGCTTGTGGTGGTTGTGGTGGACGAAGGGGTACCCCCACCCATAGGTCAGTCGAGGAACACCGTGGTGGTTTTAGCCGGTAAGAGTCCGGCACACTTCCCCGTCTTCCTCGGATGGGGGATAGTCCATGAGGATTTCCTCACGTTAAAAAAAAAAGAAAAAAAACGGTTACCCAGTAAATGGGTTGTGGAGTTCAGATAGGCAGTCGCTTCATGTAAAACACTGGTATTCAGTTGCATCTGGATAGACTGGAAGCCTACCCCAACATAGTTGGAAAAAGGCTAGGCAGATGATGAGTTTTTCCCTCGTTTAATTCAAATCTCTTCGTCTCCTTACACACCAGCACATATAGTAGGGACTGGTCCGTAAACACGCCACGTCATTACCATATACTCAGAAATAAATGACTCTATTAAACTCTATTCTCGGAACAGCTCTTTTAGTAAGAGCTCTACTATTTATAATGATGAAGACTCACTTGCTGACTCATTCCAACAGGTCCTCCTCATCATCTGTCGAGAGTTGGAGTCAGTGAAGAACTCTCCGTTGCTGGTAATGTTCGTGGAGAACAGGCTCACCACTTCCTTGCCGAGGTCAGTCCTGGTGATGAAGTTAAAAGTTTAAAATATATTTCAGGATAAAGTACAAATTCTTTTGTAGAAACTATGTAAGGCTAATTAGGTTTTGCCCGCGTTTTTAATATTCTCAAGATGCAGGTGTAAGGGCACTTTGGGCACTGTAGTAAGTGGAAGATTGTCTGGTCAGGTGCACCGCACTCACACTGGGAATCGGTGGGATTTAAGTATGATACTAACAAAAAAATAATAATACCGTCGATTCGAAAAGAAGAAGAAGCTTTTGCCCGCCGTTTCGTCCGCGTCAAAGTCAGTTATTACAGACGAAGTCGCGGATTTGAAAAGAACCTTAATTCTATAAAACAAGCACAAAATGTCTTCAAACTATATGCACACTGTTAATTGACATAATAATATAATGTGATCATAAACTGAAACTAAACGTATAACTGTAATATCGAGTATGTATTTTTTACAACCATTTAAATCGGGCAACTAAGTTCTAGCGGCCTACCTATTGTTAACATCTTCAAAATTCTGTACACTTAGTCCACAATAAAGAATTTGAAACTAAAATAATATGTGCACAACGGATATTTTAAATTTTACACGCGGTCGCGTTACGTCTTCTGATTTAAACACTATTGTTAACAGCTTACCCAATAGGAATAGGTCCAATAACCCACTCCAGTTCCACAAACTCCTCGCCGCGGTACAGCCTGATGGTCTGCGTGATCCAGTCGTTAAACCTCTGCCGTATCTCCTTGACGAGGGACCCTCGGATCGTGTTGTAGGCTACCTTCTCTGCCACCTGAAGCAGAGGTCATTGACATGTGAGGAGTGGACTAAATATGCACATAAAGTATTTGCATATTTAGTCTATCCTGAGGCAGGGCCCGATATAAGTGGGGGCCATCCAGGCATACGCCAAAAGCGTTAATGATATATGATATAATAATAGTTAATAATTAGCAAGATTTCGGATTTTAGTCTTACATACATTCGTCAAAATTATGCTCGTTTAAAAACCAGTCCATTTAGAAAATATTTGATATATCATTCCAAACAAATATTACATACAAAACAAACTGCCTAGCCTAGTGAGCTTAACCATATCCCAACTATATGGGGTCACGATACCCCTTGGTAAGACTGGTTATCAGAGTTTCTAGCTTCTCCATGACTGTCAATGATTTACGGATGACACCTGGGTCTTTATGTGCTTTCCGAGGCAAAATCGTGTTCTTGAACCACGACGGTGGCAAACAGGTATACGGGTCGCCTGATAACATCAGGCGACCCGTATACCTGTTTGCTACGTCCTGTACGCCTGTAACACCAGAGCATCACGCGCGCCATGCCGACCCTTTAAAAGCCATATCTCCCCTCTCTTAAAGAATCCCATACTGGACTCCCTTGAGAAAATCTGCTACTACTCTACTTACATTCAGGCATTAAAAATCTAGACCACTTACAGGTATTGGTCTCTGCCGATCTGGCCGGAAGCTGTATGCTCCAGACTGCAGAGTCTGTTGACCTTGAGCATAGAAGAAGAAGTTCTGGGCCACATTCACCCTGCCGCCGTCAATGTGTTGAATGTATTCGAGAAGACCTGTCGTTTTGTCCACCGCCACCTTGAGGTACTGGTGGAAAATTGGACACATTACATTAATCCTACTTAGAATAACTAATAATAAATAATTTATTTTGGATATCAAAGACCCATATCATATACTTTACTAGACTATCACACATATTTATAAAAATCACACAAAAAAAACTATTGTACACGTAGTGACGACGTCGTGTTGCGTTGTGTAGTATCGCGTAGCTTTCCGCGTAATCGCCGATACACGACACCCTTCGACTTAAACTCTTCCTTGAGAAAGGTCTCAATATAATGAGTTGGCATTCGCACCACGAACGACTAGAAGTTCGTGTTGTAGCGCGAACTTAACTTCTTGACCTAGCAAAATGAGGGATAATAGATCCCACCGTTACCCAGTGCGGTGATGCTGACCAGACAATGGCCCACTTACTACAGTACCCAGAGTGCCCGTACACCTGCACCTTAGAGGACATTACAAACGCCACTAATGCTGCGATAAATGTGGCTACCTACTGGGCCCAAGTAGTCTAACAAAAAAAAGGAAAACCATCGATTCGAAAAGAAGAAGAACTTCTCGATCCTAAAGGTCATAGACATAGAACACTAGAGTACTGCTCAGCGTGTCGCTGAAAGTGACAGAAAAGCACAACCAAGAACACCGCACCGTACTATTTTGCAGGAATATGTAACGACTTTGTTTAGCACATGAACCAAAAACGCAGCACGCGATGAGGGGCAATAAATATTAAGCTCTGTCTCTTTTCTTTACAAACATCTTGTATCTATTTTTCTTTTTCTTGTGTAAGCGAGATAGAAGATGACCAGCAGTCTATAGTGTTTTCTCTGTCTACGCTTAAGGCGCTAACAAGCGACTTTTGCTGATTTTAAACTGACAATCACGTCAAAATGTGTGTATGTGTAGTGTGTATTTGAAAAATCTATATGTTAAACTAGAACATTCTCTTAATCATTTGGTATGTGAATATTTTTGATTAAGTTCATATTAAATAGTTTAATTAAATCGTGAAGTTGTGTCTGACGCGGACAAAACATTGATAATCACACAAAATCTACCAGGAATATTGAAACGAAACTTTTACTATCTAACAGACAATTTTGTTATCTATCTTTTAGTATACGCCTTTTTTTTAAGTTAAAGAATACTATCCTTTAATTTAATTTTTTCAACTAAATTTGAGAGTTTTGGACACAACGCATACGATTCTCTGGTCGCTCAAGGTCGCCGGCGTATATAGTCGCCTAAAGGTCCAGCTTATTGGAGGGATAAAACGCATGTGACCAAAAGAGTCATGAATGTAAATGTGGAGAGGAAAAAGAAGGCCGAAGAAAAGATGGCTTGCTTAAGGGTGTTAAATAAATATTTTCAAAATTTGAGACATCCCAAAATGTTTAGGGCCGATGTAGGTCCGTCAGATTTGGGATCATACTTGTAGTCCATTGTTATTTCTTAATTCTTATCACTTACCTCATTAGAAATAAAAGGAACAATTTCTTGTTCTGCTTCATGTTTTAATGGACTTGATTTTGAAAATTTCTTCGCGAACTCATTCTCCTCCTGTTGAAAATAGTATCAATATTTAGTATAACTCGTCACTCTATTATTTGTATGGCTAGATGTTTTATTATTTGCGCGAGACTTCGCCCTAGTGCATTCTCATCATTATCTTCATCTCATAGTCTGATGGGACCGCAATCCGCCTCGACCGGAGAGAGATCAGGCGCAGGACCAACGGCATTACGTGCTTTCCGAGGCACGGGGGTGTTACACCGCCAACTTCCAAACTCTGAGCTGCTACTGAGAAATTTCTAATATATCTGGGAATTATGTTCAGTAGTCGCACTTGAAACCATGAGATAAAGGAGGCAGTTAAACCACAGATATAGATAGACCCTAGATAACGCAAGTATCACGATCTGTATGAAAACCAAGCGTGCCATTTTTTGACTACCTATTGAGGTCACAATGTTTTGTTTTTCTTAAATTTGGTATTACCAGGTATTACTGAGGGTATTAGATTAAAAATAATTGTGTTTTAAATTAATTACGCATAATTTTAATCACAAAATGACTTACCGATCGAAGGAAACGTTTACTTTATTTTTTTACTTACGAATTTTGTACGTAAGCTAGGCACGAAACTAGGCACGCGAAGTAGTTGCTCTTGCGTTATCTAGGTCTATCTATATCTGTGAGTTAAACCTTAATATGTAATATGAAGCACACAGTGGAAAGTCCTTCATCCTCTATAGAATAGGAAGGATCCTCCGACCACACGGGTGTTATGTCTGGTGGACTCTTACACGACGGTTGTTGCCGAGATAATGTATATGTTATGCTTTTGTTGCGGAGAACTTCGCTAGTGGGATATAGGATCTGTCAGGTGTACTTTGCATAAAGTTCGATAGACGCCGCAACAAATAAATCATAACAAAAAAAAATAACATCCAACGCCGATTTCGACTACGGTGACATTTTCTGCTCTAAAAGTTACGAGCCTGTGCTCTAATATGGCTTATGTATCCTATTGTAGCACTGAATGTACGTGCACAGTGAGGACACTTCAAAATACTAATACGGTAGTGATATTGCGTATTAGATGATGGCTTGTTCCTAATGTTGTCTCTCTTGTTATCGAGTTCGCGCTTCCTTTGGTCTAATCTAAACTAATAATTGTACACATTTTTTTAAAGAGTAAACTACCTTTTGGAAAGGGCAACTAGAATCAACTTTTTTTTCAATACTCGTATGACGTTCAACAGTGCCTTTTAATGGTCTAATTGAAATAAATGATTTGACTTTGAAAGAGGAAAGATTTGTTTGTTTGTATGTTACGATTTAAACAAAAAAGTACGGAACCGATTTTAAAAATTCTTTCACTGTTGGAATGCTGCATTATCCCTGAGTAATATAGGCTATATTTATCAATTGAAAAAATTAGGGATCCTTGAGAAAAGTCACGCGGGCAAAGTGATAGTCTATACTAATATTATAATGTGAAAGTAAATGTCTGTTACGCGATGACATTTGGTATGAAGATAGTTTAAGCCCTGGGGAACGACATAGGCTACTTAATGCTTAATTCCTGGCTTTGTCTGGATCCGTGATAACCGACATTCACGCCGACGAAGTCGCGGACAAAAGCTAGTGCATAAAAAAAAAAAATTAAAAAAACAAAAACCCGACTGCGTGAAAAATTGTTAATATTAATAAATTAGGTAAACTCAAAAGATAGAAATAACTGAAAATTTAAATATTTTTTTGGTTTTGAATCATCGTGGTTGACAGTGTTCACAAAGGCAGTCGGAGGCATCAAAAATGTACAATATGTATTTTGTTATTAAAGTTTAGACACTTTCAACGGATTTGCCGTTGAAAGTGTCTAAACTTTAACTTGATGCCTCCGAAATACATACACCCGAAAAACATAACCCTTGTGTAATGTGCGTCACTTTCTCGTGAATAAATGGTTTTTCTTTCTTTTCTTTCTTTCTCCTTCTGGCGCAGTCGGGTAAAAAGACAGTTGACACTCACCAGCTGATCTCTAACAGGTGCAATGTAGTATGAGGTGAAACCAAGGGGCGGTATGTTCTCAGCTTCGAAGCACAACTCCTGGATTGCGTTTGAGGATCTACCGGGGAGGTTGATGATTGATGCTGGTAGAGGAAGGAGCTGATATTCCACTTCCTCATCTGAGGGTGAAAATTACGGGTATTGTTACCATCAGCGCAGACAGAGAAAGAGCCATTTCCTTGAGCAGTTTTAAATGATTATTCGATAATGAATTTCAAAACAACAAGAAAAGAGTGGAAAATAAAACAAGCCGCACCGATTTTTTTTCAAAATTTTTTCGTAATTTGTGGACGGTTGCTCGACAGATCCATCTTGTGATGTCAGGGTGCAAGGTGCAGGGGATCATGCTTTCGTCAATAAGTCAGGTTTTAGAGATTTGAGGTAATTGGCTGGAAAACCACTGGCATTTAGCGATCGACGGAATTTGGTGAAAGTGGCTCTTTGGTTTTAGATTTGACCTTCAGATTAAGTTCAATTTTGTTACACGAATTCTAGCTTCAAGGCAAAGGCCCCCCCCCAAGTCTCTGAGAAGACTCGTCGAGTGTCATTGCTTTGGCGCTTTTCTGGTGTCCGCCAGACGGACCCCTTCTTTTTTTATTTCGAACTGGCATCGCAGGTCAACCGAGGAGGTTGTCGGTTGCTTAATCGGACTTTCCTGTGGTCCCTTAAAAGTGAATCTAAGGCCTCAAGCCAGGGCAAAAAAAAAATGCCCTATTGCTCTCTTTTAGGAGATTTATAGCGTCGTCGGGGTGATGGCGCCCCCTTGCTTGCCCCTAATATAAACCATTTGTGGGTGCACGTGCATGGAACCGGGAAAATCTCGACAAAATCATAAGGCAACATCTCGTCATCATCAAGCACAAAATTATATATGGTAGATACGTTTTAATTAGCTTAAGCTTGCTAAAACTGCGGTCACCTTTAGCTACCGTAACCAACTATGCTATATTAAATTTGACTGAGGCGCCTTCTGAGACTTGGCGCCTGGAGGGGCCGCTCCGTTCGCCCTATAATAGATTCGGCCCTGGTGGTCGCCACTATTTATTCTGGCTTTTTTATGGGACAAGCCCGCCACACTATTCCCTAACCACTGTAACTCCTGTAAGCCAGAATCAACAGCGACCACCAGAAAAGCGCCAGAGCAATGAAGTTCGACGAGTCCCAGAGAAACGATTCAACTGTCTTAGATCCCGCAACGAAATTAATCAGAAAAGAACAGCGGAGGAGTAAGAAAAACATATTTTCCACTTCCCTCCAAATCAAGCAGGAGACAGAACAGAACTAGGCCAATAGGCACAAAGGGACGTTTACAACTGGGAGAAACCCAGTTGCTAAGCACCACGGATTATAATTTACATAATTAATGGGCCCTAAAAAGTGAGCTGTTACATTAAATTTGATTCCAATAATAGGTATGGCAAAATCGCTTGAACGCACGGAAATTAGTTCTAGTTTCCACAAGGTCCGCATAATAAACTGCTCCGGATGTAGCCTGAACCCTATCCAACATAATATTGCGTTCTTTCTGCCAAAGAATACACTTCCATAAGATATGATGTGCAGATTGTTCGTATTCACAGTCAGATGTAGAACATGGACACAAAGGCGAAGCAACAAGCTTGAAAGAAAATAATTTACTTTTAAAGTTGCTGTTGTTGTTGGCTTGTAGGAATTGCAGTGGTTTGAGAATAATGTGGCGGGAATGTACCCAAAAAAAATATTAATAGTAGTACATTTACCATTGAAGTCCCTGATGGTGTAATGCAGAGCAATGGCTGGTAGCCGCACGTGGTGGTATGTCTTCACAGAAAGAGGATTGTAGACTAGAAGCAGCATTGATTCTTGATTTTCTGTGAACTAAAGACGAAAGTGCATTATTTAAAGTAGTACAGTTCGATTCAAATTTGATGACGGCTGTGAAGTGCGCTACTGACTACGTAGTATCTCGCCCCGCACTCCCGCTGACACGTGAAATTGTTACTGCGCAGCCACTCGCCTCGTGTTCAGAGCCGCCATAAGGTTTGAATCGTACTGTAATATCCACTCTTAAGCGTTCATCGCGCACGGTATTCCATACAAAGTTTCAAGTCCAAAATTTTGGAAATAAATGAACTGGTTTTGATTAAACTTGATACATATACGCAAGACGATCAAAATGTATGAAACAGGTTATTTTTTGAAAAAAATGTACATGGATTAAATACACAGTAGAACGGTGGAAAGTTTTTGCCAAAATCTTTCGTGAGCGTGACACAAACTTAATTTTCAAAATCTGGTGTTCCATACATTTTTTTTTACTACTACTATTTTTTTTGTAACGTAAAGGTGTTGCACTTTTGTATGGAACATCAATTTGTATTATAACCGATAAAAATTTTAAATCTGAGGGTTCTAGAATCATGTCTCCATGGTACTAAATCTAAGTCAAAACCTGCACCACGTGATCCCTTCCACCATGCATATGTCGCAGAGAAATGGTACAATTGGGTATTTGATTCCCTACAGGCATGCGTGCATAATACGCTGCATTATGAACCAAAATGCGGTACAGTAAGAGCCACTTTACAAGCAAGTAATGAAAAGATTTGTATCACATTGTTACGTAAACAACAAATTCGTGAGATTGAGTTTGTGTCCGGGACACCCCTCTACCGTCGTGGGCAGGGGGGGGGGGGACATCGCACTCCTTCATACCCCACCGCGTTACCCCGACAGACGGTCGAGTTGACCCACATTTACACTATGCTAAACAGTTTAGGGATTTGATCAAATCACTAACTTTCTATAGGGAAATGACCCTATCGAGTCGTTATATTAACATCTTTCGTAATTTAAATTCCCAATTGTATAATTTACATGCGACATATTTTTCTCGAAGAGTCCGTAATCAATTTGAAGTCATGTTGTATCTTCTTTATTCGAAAAGGGGCTTTGGAACATAGACGAAACAGAACTTACTCTACATTGGCTCATATTTAGTTGATGGCATATCACAAACTGCTGACTGTTTTTCGTTCGACGACTGCCTCCCCATGTAGGAGTTAAATAACTGTAAACGGAAGACATATTAAAGCAAGTTAAAGCCAAAGTCAAAGTCAAACTCAGTCTGTATTTTATTGTAAAAACCCCGATACAATGTGAAAAAAAAAAATGATTAGACACGAAAAGACCTCTTTTCGTCGGAATCTGGAACCTATTCGAGTTCGAAGGGGTTTTTATACACATTGTAAAATTGTGTGCCAAATTTTTGCTAAAAATGTCTAAAAAACCCCATCTGCCACGAAAAGGGGTCATTGGAACCCCTTCTCGAGTTCGAAGGGGTTTTTATACACATTGTAAAATTGCGTGCCAAATTTTTGCTAAAAATGTCTAAAAAAACCCATCTGCCACAAAAAGGGGTCATTGGAACCCCTTCTCGAGTTGGAAGGGGTTTTTATACATATGTATGCCCAATTTTTGCTAATTACTTTCGGCAGTTAAAGCCTCATTGTGTTACTTACAGTTTTATTATATTAGTAAGATAAGAAAGTGTGGTTACCTGAGCAAGCTAGATACTTTCTTAGTGCACGAGTCGATGGCTTCACTCAATATTCTGGTGAAGTCTTGTGAGACGTACTGTTGACTTGTCCCTGTAATAATTAAGATCGTCTCGTAGAAGCACCGAAAAAACACGTTTCTTTTGTGAAGGGACCCCTTTGTTTTTAACTGTATAATAATAATAATAATAAGCCTGATATAGTGGTGATAGATCGATTAGAGCGTCGCACAATGATTGTTGATATAGCGGTTCCGCATGTCGAGAACCTCGTGAAAACCGAGAAAGATAAACAAATTAAGTATCTTGACTTGGCTCGCGAGGTTGTCGACATGTGGGATGTGAATACAGCAGTCATTGTGCCGATAGTCGTTACGGCCAATGGACTCATTTCCAAGAGCCTCGACCAACACCTAAGGAGGCTCTCGTTAGGCAGCTGGATCAAGGGCTTGATACAGAAAGCGGTACTCCTGGACACGGCGCGTATAGTCAGGAGATTCCTCTCTCAGGAGCCCTGACCACCGGTAGCTTGGACCCTGTTCCCGATACCGGTGGGCTACTATTTTTTATATTTTTAAATGTTTATATTTCTTTTTTTTACTAATATTTAAAAATATAATGAAATATGTAAATAAATGAATGAATGAGAATAATAATAATAATAATATAGCCTTTAATTCAGATCTCTTTACAATAATTTAAACTTGTAGAAATTACCACTGGACTTATAAACTATTTATATTAATATCTGTTGTTTTGTAATCTTTCCTAGATTTGTTTGCCAGTCGGCAAAGGCCTCCTCCAACCTTTTCCATTCTTTCCTTTCTTGTGCTACTCTATACCACATGACTCCTGCCACTTGTCTAATGTCATCATCCCACCTTTTATGCGGTCTGCCTCTCTTCCTTTTGCCTGTATAATACCACAGTTTAATATTAGTACTACCGTACAGTAGCAACACGCCCCGCGTTCCTCCGATACACTGTTCCTCACCTCTTCTCGCGTCGAACGTGCTCTCGAAACTGCTTTTATTTCTCATGGCGCGTAATCACGCACACACACGCACGTATTTGTACAGTCTGTTGTTTTGGTAGTAGTGTAGGTAATTAAATCGTTTTGTTTGTATGAAGTGACGTAGGTATGGTAATACACACTTGTGTAAATTTTAAGTATCTACCTGTTACGGTTTAAAAGGTACAGCCTTGTCACAGAGGGAAAGGCAAACAGGGACCTATTCAAAAAACATGTTTTTGTAGGTGAATACCTGTAATAGCATCATGATGGAGTACCAAGCTCACAGCATGTCGTAGAAGATGCAGTTCATATGAGTCACCTAGGCGAGCGATCACTGTCAATTGTTTTACGATCTGGAAATGTGATTAATAAAAATATAATAAAAAAAATAAACGTGTTTTCAGGGCTAGAATAAAGTGTCATGGAAAACTGAAAAGTGTGTGTCATGAAATGGTGTGAACTACTCAATTGTGGCACAGAAACGTGGTCCTTAACTGCTGGCCTCCTATAGAAACCCAAAGTCACGCAGCAGCGATAAAATCCAGAACGAGGAAATTCGCCGAAGAACTAAGTTCACCGACATAGCTCTTAGAATATGCAAGTTGAAGTGGCAAAGGGCAGGCGACCTCGCTCAAAGAACCAATGACCGATGGGCAAGAGAGGTTCTCGAGTGGCGAACACGAACCGGACGACGCAGCATTAGTAGGCCTCCCATCAGATGAACCGACGACATCTTTAAGGTCGCGGGTAACCGGGAGTATGATCAACAGTGGACGTCTTTCGGCTGATGATGATGACCCAATTGTGTTGGATTTAATTTTATCGTATTGCATTGCAACACCTACTTGTAGAAATACGTGAGCTCTTCTAGCATAGTATTTAAGACTTGGTCTGGACGTATAGTATCCAGTCCAATACGTCAAGGAATCACTGCCGTAAGGAAGATGGTCACCCTGAAAACAATTATATAAATAATAATAATTAGTCGGTCTTTTTAGGAACAGTTTTATAATGTTAAGGCTACATTAGCGGGCTACGGCGAATATTCGTGTTAACGCGATGAGTGTGGCCGGGTAGATCGTTGCAGCTCGTAGTGTTCGGGCGAAGACGATGTACTATCGGGGCACTGTCGGTTAACTGGCGCGCATTAAAGGGATTTGTCGTGACAATATTCGGTTGGGCTACCTACACCTACGTTACTTCCTCCATTTTTTATTACAACCTACGTCTCAGCAGTATACAGATTGCAATATTCAAAAGCAATTTTCTCGTGAAATAATGATTACGACTTAAAGACAAAGCCTATTTTATAGTAGTTTGGGATCAAAAATACTATGTTTGTAAGTACCATAAAATTTCAATTCACACTTTAGGAGAAAATCTGTTTAGACTGGTAGCTAACTGTGTTCATGTTTTTGCTCGTGACTGTACAACAGAGAACAGCACAATCTGGCACGATGAAAGCTTCACCCGCCTAATGTAGACAAAGAACATTGCGTATATACGATGTTTTAGCGTGCCAACGCGACACGAATCTTCGTCCGCTAATGTAACCCCAGCATAAAATCGCTCAATAATTAAGAGGGCCTACGCCGTAGCACTAAGCTACGAGTATATGCTACGGCGTAGCAATGTAGTCTTATACGGTTAACTATGGATTCAGTAATAATTATAAAAAATAATTAAATTACCTTTTCCGTGTAAACAGCTTTGTCTCTTCTCCCGTACAAATAAATGGCTTTTAAATAACAAGATGGTGTTGAATAAAATATGTTGATATCTGACAGATTCGCTGGATGCGTGTTGACGTGACTGTGAAAGAAATTATTTAAGTTTAAGTCAAAGTTACAGTCATAGTCAGAGTCAAAGTCAGAGTCAAAGTCAGAGTCAAAGTCAGAGTCAAAGTCAGAGTCAAAGTCAGAGTCAAAGTCAGAGTCAAAGTCAGAGTCAAAGTCAGAGTCAAAGTCAGAGTCAAAGTCAGAGTCAAAGTCAGAGTCAAAGTCAGAGTCAAAGTCAGAGTCAAAGTCAGAGTCAAAGTCAGAGTCAAAGTCAGAGCCAAAGTCAGAGTCAAAGTCAGAGTCAAAGTCAGAGTCAAAGTCAGAGTCAAAGTCAGAGTAATATTATTTATTGCAATTAGACAAAGGACAGCTGAGACCAACGGTTCTACGTGCTTTCAGAGGCACGGATTTTAATATGAAATGAATGGTGACCCATTCACGGACCGACCGGGGCAAGTGTAGCTTAACCATGCATGATTGCGTGGTTTTCACTTAGTCACGAGCCCCTCACACCACAATCCCTTCAAAATGGTTGAGCTGAAGGTTGCTGATCCGCGCGTCATGTTCGCGAACGAGCACTGTCAGTCAAGATTGGCTATCTCTTAACTGCCATGACTTTTATTTTGGTACTCTTTTGTTATAAAATTTTGTATTGCTCTTTACATAAATTGTTTTCACATATAGAAGCAACAAGAATAATGTAACCAGTATTTTGTAAAACTTGATTTGAAAAAGTGTTGGTGGAGATTCTTGCTCGTTCTTCTTCATAGAGACTACAGCCATGAAAAATCAAAAATTCTTAACAATATCGATAATGCATTTGATATCTTCCAAAAAAACATTATTTGTAACTAACCCAACCCATACGTTTTGGAAGGAGCATCGAGCTTTAATTTTCTGACTAACTAACCCATCGGATATCTATGAACTAACCGAATGCTTGACAATTCAAAACTGCCTGTAATTGGTTTAATTAAAATAGAAAGTTTTCTTTCTTTCTTTTCGTTTTTTGAAGTGAAAACTTCTTTAGCGGCGTTGAGCACTTTTTCTGTAATGTGTATAAAATCTTAAACTCGCGTCAGGACACGTGACCTGATCGAAAAAGCGTAAGACGGATGGAGAGTAGACAGCTATCCCCTCTCTACGGCGCGGCGAAAATGTATGCCTGGGCCTACTGTTTTCACTTCTGCCGGCACTCCCGGAGTGCAACCCGTCTTTTTTTTTTTATAAAACGTTGCCCCACTCTAGAAATTCCTCCTGTAACGTGGGTGCGTTTACAAACATATAAACTCATATACTCATACAGAGAATCTAAAATAAGGCAGTAAATCAAGACAATCTAAAATATGGTTGGTAAAATATATGCATCTGGGCCTCAAGTCTGCTATTACAATAGTACAATAGTGTCTATCATTGATTTCATAATGTTTGATTTTGACAAGTTTGGTAATCTACTATTATAATGGCGTCATTATGACTTTCCATTGGTCAACCACTGACACGCCATTGAAAGAAATGATATAGAATGGTAATCTCGTACAAAATGACAACTGAATGACAATCTGCTAAAATTTTGACAGTTCCTTTGATCAGTGACCATTTTCATTACCATTAGAATGTCATTGTGCAGTCTAGTCAAAGACCATTATGAATTTAGCAGATTATGAACTTTTAGCAAAATGACAATGGGATCGTGTTGGAATGACGATACTATAAAAATAGCAGACTTGGCCCCCTGATCCGTTGCCTAATTATAATTGATGGCACGGTGTGCGCAGTGGCTCAGTGATTGGTTGCAGCGATGTGTATTGCGGGTTCGATTCCCACACGGAACAAATATTTGTATGTTCTACAGGGGAGTGATATGAAGATTCGGATGACATTATTTCGACGCAAGCTATTTAATAAAAAAATACGAGTAGTACGCCAGTTCAAAAAAAGTATAAGAAATTAAAAATCAATTATATTTTAATGATGCTTTTGTACTAGCGTACCATTCAAACAGTTTTTCGAATCAGCGTGTTCGGGACAACGTCATTCGTTATAGCGATTTTCGAATCAATGAGTTTTCGAACTGACGTAACACTCGTATTTTTGACGTGACAACGTCTTATAATTCGATAGCCGGCTGCACGAACGAAAAAACATGACGTCATGCGGCGTTACCACGCTCTGAGGCGAGTCCAAGTGAAAAGTGAATGTGGTGTCAATTGTTTATAGCAACGATAATTACAGCGATAAAGGTAATGATTCTTTCGCGTTGTCACGTTCAACTATCGTCAGTAAACCGACTTTACAGACAACCAATTTTTTTTTTGAAATAGTGTCCGTCTAAATAACGTCATTCGAATCTTCATATTACTCGTTGTTCCGGGTCTGACTGTATGTGTATTGTGAGTTTATATGTTTGTATTGTAAACGCACTCACGATACAGGAAAAGTCCCTAGTGTGGGGCAACATTACAAAAAAATGATGACTTACTTGATGAGTTTGTCCATGTTCATAAACCAGTTGGCAGCACTCTGATAGGTGAAGTCTCCGCCCATGGTCACCATAATATTGTCATGATCGTAGTATTTCGCCTGCTTTTCAATTTGTGCTATGAAGTCATTTACCTGTACAACAAACTTACAATTTTCAAGTTTCTGCATAGACGTCATTTGCATAGATGTAGGTCAAAGTACTAAATTATTCCATAGGAACACAAACGGGGATAAGAGTGTTAAACTAGATCAAAAGGTCAAGTTATTCATTCCTAGCAGATGGCATCAGCAGCCACTTAAGAGGAAACACAAGGGCCGTTTTTCCATACAAACTTAGTCCCCTGTTTCCTCCCTGGATAATGCCAGTAGATCAATTTTTTTTTTAAATATCCATGGCTACTATTGGCATGTCCCTATGTTTTCCTTTTTCTCATAAATTTATTATTAAAAGAGATATGAATATTCAAAAACCTAAAAAATTGGCATGATTTTACGCTGTGTTCAAACATTCAGAAAACAAATTTGACTTGATTATATAAAAAATAGAAAACATAGGAACACGGCAAAAGCTTTTCTTTATTTTTTAATGAAAAAAGCAGTTAAATCGGTCGGACTACGAATCATTGATTTTGTGTACTTTTAATAGGTATTTTCGATCAAAGCTGCAGTTGTCCCTATCGCGCTCTGGGGTACGTGTTCGGGCATCGCGCGACAGCAATAGATTTTACAAATACCTAATTTTCAATTCTCTAGCCCGTGGTATTTCCTCTACCGTGCCCCTAGCGCCCGACTATGAATCGATAACATAATAAATAAAAATAGGGAGGTGCAATCGTTTTGTCGATTCAAATCGTCAAAAGTTTTTGTCGCAGATATACGACACGGGTGGTAGGGGCTCGGAAATATTTGTCACAAAAATGCGTCACAGGCGATAAAAGGTTATATTTTTTAATCAAAATTAGTAGTTTAGCCTTGAAAACCTAACAACTTTTGACCACTATCTCACCTGATGGGAAGCGATGATGCGGTCTAAGACGGAGCACGCTTGCCTAGAAGTAACCTATTCACTCTTGACTTAAAGACTCCCAGGTTGTAGCTATCTTTTTACCTAATCAAATAAATATATATGCACCTGTTTGTAAAATCAATAATAAGTTTTTACTAAATTCGTATGAATGTATAAATGTTGCAGTCAAAGCTACTTTTGACTGGCTTCGGTCAGAATCAGATGAAACGCGTTTGCGTTACAAATACAAAAATACGGATCGCCCTAGTTGTATGAATCACTACAGAACAAAAGTTTTAAAAGGGTCACAAAAAAAAACCACCAACCTAATGGTTTTCTAAGTACCTATTAAGGATAAAATTGAAACGTAGTTTTGACTGGGGGCCAACTCTGCTATTTTTATAATTTCGTCATTCCAACACGATCCCATAGTCATTTTGCTAAAAGTTCGTAATCTGCTAAATCCATAATGGTCGATCATTGGTCGGTCAATGGTCTCATAATAGAATTGTGTTATAATGACATTGTCAACAAATTTGAACATTTATTCATGCCAGATTTCATTTATATATATTTTTACATATTATTTATAAGTGTTATAAGCAATCTGAAGTAGTAAGAAGTTCGTAAACTAAGTCAGTCATTAATTTGTCATTATGTACGAGATTACCATTCTATAGCATTTCTTTCAATGGAGTATCATTGGTTGACCATTGGAAAGTCATAATGACGCCATTATATTAGTAGATTACCAAACTTGTCAAAATCAACAATTATGGAATCAATGATAGACCATTCTGACACTATTGTAATAGCAGACTTGAGGCCCTGAACACGAGTTTTGACTGTGACATATACACGGTACTCATACCAAAAAAAGCCTGTCAGTTTGTTTGTTCCAGCCACCGGTTTATCTCCGAACCAGCTGGTCCCATTTTGACGAGGCTTTTACTGGCAGATAACTGATGTTATAAGCACTTTTATTTTAAGAAAAGATTAATGGTACCGCACATAAAAAATAAATCGCGAACATAACCGACATTCGCTCGAACGAACTCGCGATTAAAATCTAGGTCTTTTTTAATATCTTACCCTTTTATCTGCATTGTAGACCTTATTGTCGGGATCATCAATAATCGGCTCGTCATTACAGAGGAAGTCGAAACAGAAGCCTTCAGGAGCGTTGTACAAGTTGAACAGCGTGTGTGTCATTATATCCGACATTTTACCTGGAATTTTCAATGATTTTATTAGTTTTTTGGGTAAGGGTGCGTTGTCAGTCTAGGACAAAGTTGAAATGTCAATGGTGAAATGTGTGTGTGTGTGTTTCCACCAAAGATGTTTGAGGATGTATAGCGAAGGAGAAGGTGTCAAACTACGCAATTACAGCTCTAGTTTAGTACATTATTTATTTATCCTTTATTTCAGGCAACTAAGACCCATATATAAAAACAATAACTATAAACTAATACATATTTTAAACAATAGACTCAAATACTACTGCACACGAAGCGATGGCGAGGAGTCGCGTAGCTGACTGCGAAAACGCCGATACAGCACACCTTTTCGGCCAAAACTCTTCCTTGAGGAAGATCACCAAATGACAATGAGCTTTATCATTGGTCATTATCACACACTTCTTCCCCAGACAAATTCCTTAACAGAGACCCCTACTACTACTATCATTATATTTTGGATATTTTAGTGCACCAAAACATGCAATATTACGGGCTCAATTAAATACATAATGAGACTCTGGGATCTTGGACTATAAATAGAAAGTTAATAATTTTCTCTCGACAGAATTTCGATCACGGCGGCTGCAGTACGTAATTCATGGTGCACAAGTGTGTGCTAACATAGGTACACTCCCTCTTCCCTCACTCTCTTATTCCGATGGAACAGCATTTCAAAACACAGTTGAGGATATATTAGGCGCAGGATCATCGACCTTACGTGATTTACAAGTCACGTAGGTGTCACAGCACCAATTTTAAGCACCGGGCTTCTATTGAGAAATTCCTAATGGAATAACCGAGTAACACTTTGAACGTCCTAGGAATCGAACCCAGGGCCACAATCAGCAGTGGCGTTTACGAGACCAACGGATAATTTTTAAAAACCCCGACAAAAACAAAAGTCAAAGTGAAAGCATTTATTTCAATTAAACCATTTACAGGCACTTTTGAATTGTCAAAGAATCAGTTACTTAGTCAGAGAGTTGAAGCTAGTTGCTCGTTCCAAAACGTAGGGTAGGTCTTTATGGAGAAGAACGAGCAAGAAACTCCACGGACACTCTTTTAAATCAAGTTTTTACAAAATACTGGTTAAATTATTCATGTTGCTTCTATATGTGAAAACAATGCAGGTAAAGACTGTAAAGAGGAATACAAAACATTAAAAAAGAAAACCGCCTTCAAAAACTAAAAAGTGATAAATAACTTTAACACAGGACACACTTTACTTTCGGTAGTCGGTGGCGGTGGCTTTGTGTTTGTTGTTTTGCATTGCCACCGACTTCCGAAAGTAATGTGTGTTCTGTGCTAAAGGTATTTATCACTTTTTACACGGAATTTTATTATTCCGTGACTTTTTAGTTTTTGAAGGCGGTTTTCTTTTTTTATAAAAAACTTTTTATTTTTCGTTTTTTTCTTTTTCGGAAGTCGGTGGCGGTGGCTTTGTGTTTGTTGCCTTAACATCCAAATCCATTAAGAAACGGCGACACACTTAAAAGAGATTGTAAGTCCTCCAAAGATTGAAGAAACTAAAACGTCGTCTAAGTATTTTTTTTGGGATTATGTTGATTTTCTCAAAAAGGGCTGTATCAATTTTGTTAAAATTTATATGGGACTATTTCGGAGTAAACCCCTTTCGGCAAATAATAGATTTTTGCAGATCCGTCTATATATGACAGAGTTATGCCCGAACATACATAAAAAAAAAATATAAACATTCGAATTGATAACCTCCTCCTTTTTAAAGTCGGTTAAGAAGTCGGTTAAAAAAAAAAATATATATATAAACATTCGAATTGATAACCTCCTCCTTTTTAAAGTCGGTTAAAAAACAAGAATCAAGATAAAAGCCATGTCAAAACTCGATCAGAGCTGTGGGAGATGCTGATAACCTTCAAACGGTTCAACAGATTTTCTTGAATCATACCTAAGAACACTATCGATCAAGTCGTCTTTCAAAAAATAAAAAACTGGCCAAGTGCGTGTCGGACTTGCGCACGAAGGGTTCCGTACCATTATATACAACACTAGCGGGCCTGGCAGACGTTGTCCTGCAACCCGACTATAGCGCCATCCTGTCGGGTCCAATTGTTAATCTAAACCATTCTCGAATCCACAGGAACACACAAAACATTTCATCAAAATCGATCCAGCCGTTTAGGAGGAGTTCACTTTCATACACACGCACAGAAGATTTATATATATAAGATAAGACAATATATTAAAACATTTAGTTTCTTGTATGTGACACCCCCTTAAATAGATGTTTATTTTATACTGATTTTAGAAATACATCATCTGTGAAAATTTCAACTGTCTAGCTATCACGGTTCATGAGACACACCCTGGTGACAGACAGACGAACAGTGGAGTCTTAGTAATAGGGTCCCGTTTTTACTCTTTGGGTACGGAACCCTACAAACTAAGTTAAATTCGGTTCGTCGAATCGTCGTCGGAATGTCGTGATGACCCAGTGGTTAATCCGCCCGCCTCTCATCCACGAGGTTGTAGCTTCGCAACCGGGCAGGAACAAGTACCAACGTGACTTTTCCAATATCATATGTACTTTCTAAGTTTGTCTTGGCCATCATTGACATCGGTGAAGGAAAACATCATGAGGAAATCTGGACTTAAACCAAAAAGACCAAAAAGGTCCCAGCACGTCACGATCACAACTATATGCCTGACTTTCAATACGTAATTTGTAGCTTGGCGGCGAGGGCACGTTTTTGCTTATTCTACGTGGCGATCAAAAGTCTGAAATCGCCAATCCACCTTGAGCAAACATGGTGATTAATGCTCGTGTCTTCTCTGTATAAGAAGAGGTCTTTGCCTTCATCATCATCATATCAACCTTTAGACGCCCACTGCTGGGCATAGGTCTCCCCCATGGGGGGGTTCAACCCTAATCGCCATTCTCGGCCGATGCATGTGTGCGATCGCAGTAGGTGTTTTGGTACTCAGAAGGACGCTGCTGCCCATCCTCTGGTCAATATCCCTCTGTCGCCTTCTACGACACCCACGGGTAGAAATGCGGTGGTGCTCTTCGCCGCACCATACGGCTTGCCTTGCAGTGGGACAATTATAAGTTAGTATCACGCAGAGTCACGCAGCGAGCCATGGAGAGAGCTATGCTCTGAGTTTCTTTGTGCGATAGAATCCGGAACGAGGAAATTCGCCAAAGAACTAAAGTCACCGACATGACTCTCAGAATATGCAAGTTGAAGTGGCAATGGGCAGGCCATATCGCTCGAAGAACCGATAACCGATGGGGGAGAAAGGTGCTCGAGTGGCGATCACGAACCGGAAGACACAGCGTTGGTAAGCCTCCCACCAGATGGACCGACGACATCGTCAAGGTGGACAAACCGGTGGATGCAAGCGGCAGGTTGCCGCTCGTTGTGGCTTTCCATGGGGAGAGGCCTATGTTCAACAGTGGACGACTTTCGGCTGATGATGTTGATGATTAAATTAAAATCGCCCGAGCCGTTTAGGAGCTATGATTCCACAGACACATAAATACATACGATAAACTTATAACAACCCATTGTTTCGCCCAAAAAACAAACAGTTCCTCCTTACCTAGAACATCAGATCCTCGCCACATGAACTCCATTCTGTCCTCTTCAATCATGGACTCTCTTTCCTTGTGGTCTACTCGACCTGTCACAGATAAAATACAGGTTATGAAGACTTGTTTTGAGTTTGGTGTATAGAGGGTCGCCCGTGGTCGCTTCACGCAGTCCCTGGAAGGGACCACGGAGCTTTTTTTCTTCGTGGGCCCTATAATACTGGAAAATTACGTGGTCCCTTCTCGTATTTCCTGGACCTCCGTGGTCCTTCCACGGAGGTTTTTTTCTTCGTAAATATAGAAAATCCTTGCGAAGCTCCCGCCTTGGCTTTTTGCTTACCAAAATCTTTTTGAACCTTAAGTTCCCCTCTGGGACGGATCCGACATGATTAGGAAACACAATTTGGTGAGCATTTATCCATTCTGGCAGGCATTTCGATGACTGCATTTCAAATATACACAATGAATGCATTTCAAATGTACAATTTATTATGGCAGTATATTTTTCTTGAAGGAACCACGGGCAAAAAAATACTCGTGGTCCCAACCAGGGACTAAGGGACCAGGACCACGGGCGAAAAAGGGTAAGGCGAACTACATATTTCATATGGGGAGTAAATTGAAAAAGTGTCCGGTTTTAAGCAGTAAATGACAGTTCCCCAAAACCCGACAAAATGGCGCTGGTGTAGGCACAGGGTATGTATGTAGCAGTTGTTGACAGATGTATGCCGAGTTAGAAATGTTTACCTGGAGGCGACTGTAGCGCTGCCCTTATTTAACACATCTTAACGAACACATTTTGATACCGCGGATGCAGACGAAATCATGGTAATATAGTAGCCTATGTCCTTCCCCAGGGTTAAGCGATCTTCACACCAAGTTTCATCGAAGTCAGCTCTACCATTTTGTCGTAAAAATGTATAGGACAGAATTACTTTCGCATTTATAGTGTGGATTATTATTATGACATTTTTGGGGAATCGAATAAATATCTGCGTTTTAACTTACCTATGAAAAGGCCATCGTATCCCATTTGAGCAAACAGGGAGACTTGTTCCCTCGTGTGTCCATACGTGTCGATTTGCCAGGCAGCCTTCGGCTTACCGCAAGGTCCTAGAGTGTCATTCAGTTTTCTGTAATTAAAGCCTTTATTAGTATCTACTTAATTCGACGTAGTTTTGCCAAAGTGAATTAACATAAGTGACAACTTCTCCCATTTTTCAAATTCTGATTTTGGATGAAAAAGAGTCTTCATTTTAATTATAAGTTTTGGATGTATCTTCATCTGCCTAGCCTTTTCCCAAGTATATTGGGGTCTGCTTCCAGTGTAACTGGATGCAGCTGAATACCAGTGTTCTACATGGAGCGACTGCCTATCGGACCTCCACAACCCAGTTACTGGGTAACACGATATCCCTTGGTAAGACTGGTTGTCAGACTTTGTGGCTTCTGACTACCCATAACGACTGCCAAAGATCTACAAATGACAGCCGGGACCAACGGCTTTACGCGCTTTCCGAGGCACGGAGGGAACTCGGTATGAAAGGGATGGTCACCCATCCACAAACCGACTGCGGCTATCAATCTGTACGGCTTTAACTTAGCCACGAGCTCCTCAAGTTTTGGATGTATGTACATTGTAATAATGCTAATAATTGGTAATGTAACTTACAGTTTTAGCTTATTTGATTAGTTTGACGGAAATGAGATATTTTTTATTTCTGTGATATGTATTTGGTATTGTATTTGGGACGTATTTTCAATAGGTAATTCTGTTTTTGAAAATATTTCTCAGAAAACTGTCTAACTATATAAATATTTTTATATTCAAGTAAAAAAATCTTAGCACAGAAACCAATAGTTCAGTCAAGGGCGTCGCCATATAGGCTGGCCGACGCCCTTGGGCTCAGTAACTTTGATTCCGATTATATCTGCTACTCAGTAAACATTTTATCAACGTAATAATATTCAAGTTTTAATCCTAACATACCTCAATCCCCAGGTAAATTGGTCAATAATATGCAGATAATCTGGTGTAGCTTCATCGTTGTGTACCCAGCCTCCTCCAGCGAATTCTATACGCCCTTCCTGCACTAAGGATCGGAAGGTAGCCCTTGTCGTGGGCCGCTGTTCCTTCCACCAGCGCCAGAAGTAAGCGGTTTCAGAGAAGGTGAACCTTTGAGGAGGAAATGTTGGTGATTACTAAAGGTATGCCTGAATATGGGTGTGGACACCACCTAGTTGACTGCCGAGCCAAAAATGTTGATGGTAAAACCTCCACTAGCCCCCAATGGCGTCCAACGTAATAATAGGGTTGCTTCCTCATCATCATCATCAGCCGAAAGATGTCTACTGTTGAACATAGGCCTCCCCCGCTGCCGCTCTCATCCACCGGTTACCCGCGACCTTGACGATATCGTCGGTCCATCTGGTAGGAAGCCTACCAACGCTGCGCCTTTCGGTTCGTGATCGCCACTCGAGAATCTTTCTTCCCCATCGGTTTATCGGTTCTTCGAGCGATGTGGCCTATCATTGTCACTTTAACTTGCATAGGGTTGCTTACGCAAAGCTAATCTCAGAGGGCGCTACTAAACTATAACGTAAACATTATTAGCGCGGTAAAATTCCTATTTTATTTATTGACATTGATTTTATATGGTAATAGCAATCGGTGACGTCACGTTTTTGTCAATTCAATTGACTTACAATATATAAATTTCCAAGCAATAAAAAAAAAATACAGTTTATATAAAGAACATAAGGTTATTTAAATTATTTCCTTTGGTTTGGACCCTAATAATTAATTAAACTTACTTCCGTTTCTTGTCGTGTAGCAGTTCCGAAAGTACAGAATGGTAGATAAGTTGGACATTGGCAGTGCTCACTGATGTTTTCGCTGAAACAAAGAAGAAATATCGTTTACAACGAATCATAGTTTGTACTAACGGACAGTCTCGCGTCACCGAACTGTTTTACAGGTGAGAGAGAGTGGAGGGTGACATTCGCAGAGGGTGATGTCCTCAGAGGGTGACGTCCACAGAGTGTGAAGGCCACATTGGTGACGCCCACAGAGAGGACGACCACAGAGAGTGACGTCTACAGAGGGTGACGTCTACAGAGGGTGACGTCCACAGAGGGTGACGTCCACAGAGGGTGACATCCATAGATGGTGATGTCCACAGAGGTTGACGACTACAGAGGGTGATGTCCACAGAGGGTGACATCCGCAGAGAGTAAAGGGTGGAGTCAAAAAGGCCAGTATCCTGCTGGAAGAGGGTGAAATGCTGTATAAGCATTTCACCGCACTTGCAAGAGTTAGTGAATACCATGTGGTGTTTAGTCTGTAAGATCCTGACGGACACGTCCCCAGATGGATCTAGAGGGAAGTGAAAATGATGTTGTCTTTTTGCACCTCCGCTGTTCTTTTCTGATTAATTTCGTTGTGGGATTCAAGACAGTTGAATCGTTTCTCTGGGAATTATCGAGCATCATTGCCGCGGCGTTTTTATTGTGGTCGCCTCTGCTGATTCTTGGTTTCAGGAGTTGATGTGGTAGGTGGAGGAAATAGTGCGACGGGCTTGTATAAAATAAAAAACAAATGAGTGCCAACCAAGGTACTCACGAAAATTGATGTGTTCGTTTCTATACCAGTCTCACGCACACATGAACAACAAGTCTTACGGTGACGTCATCTCACGTTTACACCTTACGGTTTGCGTAAGTGTAAGCTCGAAGTCCCAGCTAGCCCGTGTACCAAACGCCAAGATGGTTAGGCCTACACATCAAAAATATAACAGCATTTTTCCTAGCAAAGACAGGTGTAGAAAGTATGATATCACTTACTCCCATAATAGTATTCATCGAAGGTCTTCACCCAACCAGCGTCCATGTGGGAGTGGGGTATCAGGTGGACGTTCAGCGCTCCATCTCTGGTTTGTGGGCATTGCTGATACAAAAGAAAAACTATTTTAAAATCTGTTGTGGAACAATTATTAGTTATTATTAAGGACCGGCTCATCATTATAATCAAAAGATCTTCAGAATTAAGAGCTGGATATTTGAGGAACGCCGATGACCTTGCTCGATCGGGTGCTACCGATGAAAATGCCCAACGCACGCAATTTTCGAGTATCGATGTCGTAACAGCATATATATCCGACTTTACCCCTATGTGCGCCAAAATTTAGCTAAGTACTTCTGTTCAGCTGTTTGCGCGTGTAAGAGTACCTAACAAACATCCGTACATCCATACATCCTCACAAACTTACACATTTATAATATTAGTTGGATTGTTGGTAGGTATAGTTCATAAACCACTTGGGCCCCTTCATACCCTTCCGAGCCTCGGCTGCTGTCAACCAGTCTTACCGAGGGGTATCGTGTTCCCCAGTAACTGGGTCCGTTGGTTCAGATAGACAGGCTCTATGTAAAACGACATGCCGATACGGTTGGCACAGTGGTTGAGTGATTGACTGCTTCGTGTCGCGGGTTCGACTCCCGCACGGAACAAATATTTGTATGGTCTACAGATAGGTTGTTCCGGGTCTGGTTGTTTGTGTATGTGAGTTTATTTTATATGTTTGTAAACGCACCCACGACACAGGAGAACATTATTAGTGTGGGGCAAAATTAAAAAAAGTTTGAGTTTGAAAAAGTTTGAGTTTGAGTTTGAAAAAAAAGCGGCAAAGTGCGAGTCGGACTCGCCCATGAAGGGTACCGTAGCAGCAAGTAACATAATATAAAAGTTATTTAATTTTTATATTTGATTTGATTGAATGAAAGGTAAATTGCGGTATACGATTTATGACGTATTAAAAAAAACTACTTACTAGATCTCGTTCAAACCAATTTTCGGTGGAAGGTTACATGGTTATGTACATCATATATATTTTTTAGTTTTATCATTCTCTTATTTTAGATGTTACAGGGGGGGGGGGACACATATTTTAAAATAAATATATTATTATTATTATTTTGTATATTTTTAAATAAATAAATAAATAAATTTTACCACTTTGTCTCTCGCAAACTCTTCAGTTTTGAAAAAAATTATATTAGAAACCTCAATATCATTTTTAAAGACCTATCCATAGATACACCACACGTATGGGTTTGATGAAAAATAAATGTTGAGTTTCAGTTCTAAGTACCTATGGGGAACCCCCAAAAGGACAATGCCAGAAACTCTGTAGAACTTTGCCCCACTCAATAAAAGTCATGTATTTATTTATTGCTGATAACTACACATTAGTCTTAGTGACTGTAGAACTTGCGGTTTCCGTTTAAATCTAAAAACAATAATGACATTGATTATAGGTTAAATTGTATTTTAGGTAAAATGAGTTTGTATTTTGTGGGTAGGTATTTCGTAATCCGCAAGTTCTAAAGAAAAACAATTTAGTATAGAAAGGTTCTATATTAATTACAATTATTTTCGTTAATTGACTTTTTCTGTACATTTGTTACTTTTTCTGTACATGGGTGGGGCAGGATCTGGCATTGTCATTTATTGTTGTAAAAAAGTGGCTGTGACATACGGACGGACAAACAGACAGACAGACATGACGAATCCAATAAGGGTTCCGTTTTTTGCCATTTGGTTACGGAACCCTAATAACAACACTGGCTGGTATTCAGCTGCCTACAGTTAGACTAGAAACCGACTTTTGGGAAAAGACTAGGCAGATGATAGTATGTAATATCAAAGTACGTACCTTGTAACCGCATTCAACTTTACTTTTCACAGAAGAAATACATTTCAAACACAATAAAATTACTAAAATACAACAAATATTTCTCGTCATTATTTTATTTAAAACTTATTTCTAACTATTAAAACACGAATTCTACAGTCGAAAATGAAAATGTATTACTATTATCAAAATCATTTTTTGTTGTAGATTTAATTTTATTACGTAAATTATGATTTTTGTTTTTATGTGATGGTTGGAATGTTTTTCGATAGTTGTGGAAATGTTGGTTTTTAAGTTAAATGGTGGTGTTTCTAGGTCTGCTGAAGTTGAACTGCGGGTATATGTTGCCGCACCTGTAATTGTTGAAATTGGAGAATGTTTATAGTAAAGTTTTGTTCACAGTGGAGTGGTTTTCTTTGATGGTAACGTTGACTCTTCCGCACTTTAAAAATTAGACGGCATTTTTGCTTTGCTGATATTTTGAGAATATGTATCTCTATGTATTGATCACGGAACAGAAAAATAGAGGGTATTGATATACCTATCCCTACTTCCCTATTACTAATCCATACTTCCGTACTTCCATAGGTACTTAATATTATAAATAAGCAGCTCTGTCGCTATGTATACAATTGTGAATGTTATGTTTACCTATAATTGGTGTATACATTAGAAGTAATGCACTACTTAACTGTTAACCAATGTTGAATGTATATGCTGTTGGTGTACTTTATTGAATAAATAAATAAATAAATAAATGTGAAAGTAACTCCGTCTGTTACGTTTACATGACGAAACGGCTGAACCGATTTTGATGAAACTTAGTATGAAGATAGCTTGATCCCTGGGGAAGGACTTAGGCTACTTTTTATTCCGCGACTTTGTCAGTATCCGCGATAACCGACATTAAACAAACACCGATAACCGGAAGAAGTCGCGGGCAAAAGTTAGTAATATTATAAATGTGAAAGTGAGCTTTATATTTGTTTGTTTTGCTTAAATTCGGAAGTCTAGTGTGAACGAAAACCAAAGCCGATTTGCGATTTTAAAGTTATTTTTAACTTTTTGAAGGCGGTTGTCATTTTTGTTAGAAAGTTTTTTTTTCGCTTTTTCGTTCTGTTCATACAAATTAACTACGAAACGGTGACACCAATAAATAAAAAACAGTTATCCCTTAATTTTCTACCCTTAGGGGTGGAATATTTTCATGAAATTTATATGGGACCAATTTTGAGGTACCTATACATTATCAATTAAAACAAAGAATCATCGAAATCGTACTACACAGAAAAGAAATATGGTCAAACATAATAATATTCCACTCACATCTCTTTTATAGACTTTCTCTGGTTACTCATACATACTCCTGTATTCCACTAACTTACTGTATTTTCTTTTCTATTTTGTTTTTGAATTCTAATTTAGTTATGTTTACTACATTGCTATGATGGTCAAAATCACAGAAGGCATCTAGCCGCGGGAGGGCCCAGGGGCCCAAGTCTGCTATTTTTATAATTTCGTCATTCCAACACGATCCCATTGTCATTTTGCTAAAAGTTCGTAATCTGCTAAATTCATAACGGTCGATCATTGATCGGTCGAAGTCTGTATTATTAAGTCCATGGTCGAAATCATGGACTTAATGTCTGTATTATTAAGTCCATGGTCGAAATAAAAGCAATGACTGCACAGTGACGTTCTAATGGTAGGATCAAAGGAACTGTCAACATTCTAGCAGATTACCGCCAGTCAGTCATTCAGTTGTCATTTTGTACGAGATTACCATTCTATAATATAATTTCTTTCAATGGCGTGTCAGTGGTTGACCATTGGAAAGTCATAATGACGCCATTGTATTAGTAGATTACCAAACTTGTCAAAATCAACAATTATGAAATCAATGATAGACCATTCTGACACTATTGTAATAGCAGACTTGAGGCCCTGGTGACCTGTAATACAGGTTTGTATATATAAGCCTCTCACAAAGTTAGCTCCTTGTTCGTGCACTATTGTTAATGATAATTTGTGTAAAGACAATAAACATTTATATTATTATTATTAATAAACGTGTCGAATTGAGAATCTCCTTGTTTTTTGAAGTCGGTTGTAAATGGCGTTCTGACGTAAATCATTGTAGAAGTACCCTAACTCACTCGACTTTCCATACGACCATTAGTATCAGGTTAACCAAACAAGCTCAGTTTAATGCTAACAACGAATCATAAACATGGTAGCTTCACATGAAATTGTACTTTATATTACTATGGTATTTATGTATGCTTACCTTTAACCGCCACGAACGTCTACGGTCGTCCAAATAAAAGAGAAGGTTACACGCAACATTTAAAGTCATCATCATCTTCCTAGCCTTTTCCCAACTACATTGGGGTCTAACAGGATGCAGCTGAATACCAGTGTTTTACATGGAGCGACTGCCTACCGGATCTCCCCAACCCGTCACTGGGTAACACGATACACCTTGGTAAGACTGGTTGACAAACTTTCTGGCTTCTGACTATCCATAACGACTGCCAAAGATCTACGAATGACAGCCGGGACCAACGGCTTTACGTGTCAAGAAAGTACCGGGAATTATTCAATAAAAAACAAAATACCTATGTATGAAATATCTAAATTTATTGTATTGCCTTCAAAGTATGTCCCTCCCTTCCGTAATAACACACTAACACCAACGAATAAACCAATAAGCAAATCATATTTTAGACGCATTTTTGGATCGACTTTAGTACTTGCCGCGAATTTTCTTTTACGTCATCTTTTTTCAGTTAGAAGCCGCCATTCCGAATCTTGTTGACTGGTTTGCATGTCAAAGTCGTAAACCCATATTCCTCACCAGTCTTCTTCAACCAGTAACAACGCGTTTTATGAATGTGGGGTCGAAATTGACTATTTGTAACACATCTTCGGCAGCCATTACGCGATTGAGATTTTGCAGACATTTCAAATCTTTGGGTAGGTACTAGTCGAGCGGCAACGCATTTCATGCCAAAACAATCGTTTAAAACATTACGAATTGATTCTTGAGCCACAGAAATTCTGCCACAGAAAAAACGGAACCCTTATAGGATCATTTTGTTGTCCGTCTGTCTGTCTGTCAAGACCCTTTATCTCGGGAACGCGTAGAGGTATCAAACATACATACAATATACATACATACATATAAACATACGCGTCGAACTGAGAACCTCCTTTTTTTTGAAGTCGGTTAAATACCAGAGCGTTGCGACAATGTCGAACCTCCCGTTCCAAACCCCGCGCTCTACTGCGTTGGCCATCTACAATCGATAATTAAAAAAAAAAATAGATATTTCTATGATCTACAATAGGGTATTACACCCATTTTTGATAAGTGTCTCAATGAAATTCTGTAATGCTAATTTAATATGCCACCAAAAAAAACACAAAATTTTTATTCAATCGATAAGTGCCATAAAAATGCATCTAAATTTTGAATGAAATTTCGCGCGTAGTTTGACGAAAACACCTCATATACGCCATATTGCTCAGCGTAAATGACGTCAGTTCGTTTTGTATCAAATGAGCACATATTAAATATGATAATATTGTATATCATTTAAAAATAATTAAAAGCATATTTTGTAATAGGTGTAATAATGAAAAAAATACGTTGGTTACGAAAATAATAAAAGTACAAATACGCCAATCGGTTGTCAATTTTTTGTTTACACAGCCGTACGGCGTAATAACATGGCCGCTACTATTTCACGGTGTTTTATAACAGATTAATTTAATAAGGTTCATATCCAATTGGGAAAATTTGACAGTTTGGTATGGTTTATGTGCTGGCCCCTGTACGATTGATTTGTGATGATAATAATTATTTTAGGTATAATATTTATAAGTTCTGTTTATATTTAATTAATGTATAAATATTGTGTGTGAAAAAAAATCTACCAAAATGTTCATTAATAAATTGCCTATCCATTAGTGTTAGTAAAAAATTGAATTAACGGTTACTTGCCGAGAAGATGCATGTTTTCAATAATTATTTCTCATTCCTAAACAACCAGAACTGATGCAGAACGGACGCAGTCTGCGTCCAAAACTCTCAAAATTTATTCGAAAAAAATAAAAAAAAGTAGTATTCTTTCAAAATTTTAAAAAAGTCGTATACTAAAAGATAGATAATAAAATTGTCTGTAAGATAGTGTAAATTTCGTTTAATTATACCTGGTAGATTTTGTGTGATTGTCAATGTTTTATCCGCGTCAGACACAACTTCACGTGTTAATTAAACTATATAATATGAATATTATTAAAAATATTCACTTACTAAATGATTAAGAGAATGTTCGTTTAACATATATTTTTTTCAAATCATTTACACTGCACATTTTGACGTGATTGTCAGTTTAAAATCTGTAAAAGTCGTTTAATAGCCCCATAAGTATATCCTATTTATCATATCATTCAGGTCTCTGCTACGCTTAGTTTTAAAGATCTCCGTGGCCGCGCGGTTCTCCGCATTTCAATGGCGCGGCCACGTTCAGACCCTTCTAACTTTTTAACCATAAGCTTGATAAATTTATGGTTTTGGGAATCAGCTTTTACAAAATTTTACATAATCTTGGAATAGTTATTTTTCGAAATATTGTCGTGGTCGCGCGGTTGAAACGCACACAGCTACCTCTTAAGAGAAATTAGTATTCATTCACCATAATTTGCCCTTAGTGCTTTATGAGTACTTCATTTTCTAAGTTGTAGAATTATCTTGTGATTGCTAATTGTATTTTTTAAGTGATACTAACTAAATAAAGCAGTTAATTCCCTACATACAATTAGTTTTTTTTTAATATCCGGTATTCGGCCGGATAGTATTCAGGCTGCCGGATAGGTCGGATAGTTACCGGATATCCGTTTCATCTTTGAAAATCAGATTTTTTTTGCACAATTTTATCTAACTTTGACCATTCATATACACTCATACATTGAAAAGTTAGGACCATTCCCGGCCAGTACATCACCTGCGTGAGCACGACTGAAAAAAAAAATAGTTTCATCTAACGCAATGTTAGAAAACAAACGAGTTAGAACGTGATAATAACATCACACGAAAACTGACGCGCGGAGATTACGCAAAACAAGTATTGCGTAATCTCCGCGCGTCAGTTTTCGTGAGTTTTCGTGCGATGTTGTGTCAAGAAACACGTGGTTTTGAAAAAGCCTTACAAGATTTTGGTAAAAATGTTTGTAATTTAGAATCTCCATTGCATACGCTTTTTTATTATTTGCAAATTAAGTCAAGTTATTTTCAGACGTCTTTACTAAATTCGTTTCTCACAAAAGTTTTTTTTTTTATTACTTAGAAACCACAAAAAACTTGTGTGTTCAAAATATCTGGAGCAACATTATGTTATAACGCCCTAATCACGTAGAGCGTTGCTTTAAATAGTAAACCAATGCTATTTTAAGTAGTGTTGCTCAACTATCGATTGACTCTCGATAGTATTTCAATACTATCGTGACCTCGAAAACTACCTAGTAACAATATCGATAGGTCTATCGATAAGTAGTACTGAAATTTATAACAATACTATCGATAGTATCAATCGAAAAACAGATTTAATACTATTGATGGAGTAAAATAGTACGGGAGAGGAACCGCTTACCGGATACATTTGTTTAAAAATTAAAAAAAAATTGTAAACAAAGGCTCAGAACTTAAAACTTGACATCTTTTTTTAATTTTTTTTTCGGTTTCTTAACCGGTAACTATTTAACGCATTACATTTCATTTATTAAAATTATATTTATTTTACAAAACTCTGGAGAAATCGTGGTTTTCAAAAAGGTTGCCCTTAATCGGATATCCGATAATAGGGCTTAATTACCATATCTGGTATTAGGCGACTACTTTCTAAAATAAAACGAGGTGCTTAATATTTTGTCAAATGTAAGTTTTCTGCCTAATTTAGTTGTCAGGAGCTCGTCTATGTCCTTGGGGTTCTTAAAATAGTTCTCTTAATTACTTTTGGGAACACCGTATAATTTCGAAGCCTTAAGATAAGATAAGATTTTAATGGATTTGCTATCCATGTTTTTCTATTTAATCTTGAAGACATGGTGAAACTGAAACAAAAACATAAAACATTGTAATGACATGGATAACCAAAATTTTACAATATGTAATAATGAGTTTTGTTATATCGGATATCCGATATTGGGCACACGTAGGTATCTGATATTGAGATTTAACATGGATGATTAAGAACAATGACAACTTTTAAAAGGGTACACTACATAAATACGAAAAACTTTATTCCGAAAGTCAGAAATACGAATTTCAAAATACCGATTTTCATAATTCCGAATAGTTCAAAATTCCTAATATGGCAACTCCGATTTATCATTCATCCTATTTTTATAATACTAAAATTTCAAAATTCCGAACGTTTATAATTACTATTCTCAAAATACCGAGTTTCAAAAGATCGAATAACAAAAAGTCCGACATAATGAAAATTCCGAACATCAAAAATACGAATTCCGATTATTAAAATTCCGATTATTAAAATTCCGATTATCTTTATGGTTATCGTGCAATCGTTTATCGTGCAAGCAAGCATGCAGCATGAAAGCAAGCATGCAGCGTGCAAGCAAGCATGCAGCGTGCAAGCAAGCATGCAGCGTGCAAGCAAGCATGCAGCATGCAAGCAAGCAAGCATGCAGCATACAAGCAAGCAAGCATGCATCATGCAAGCGAGCATGCAAGCGAACATGCAACATGCAGCAGGCATGGTTTCTGTCACGGCTACGGCGTTGCGGGGCTCCGGCGGTACCACGCGAGCTTATCGTCGCAGATGGTATTCACGCTCACCACCGCAGCTTCGGCTTACTGGCCGGCTTCGCCGGCCAGCCTCAGCCGCGGCGGCGGGCGTTAAAACCACCTGCTCCTCAACTCGCTGGCCGCCTCGCCCCTCCGCGCCTACGCGAATTTAAATTACACTCTAGGGCTAGGGCAGACAAGACTACGTGGAGTCGGTTTCACAGCAATTCGTTTCTGTCATTAACTTTTGTAGCACAACATATTGACTTTTTAAGATTATTTTTGTTACTGTCTTTCTTTTTATACCTATATATTTTTGTTGAAATAAATTCCATAGAAAAATACACCGAATAAACAATATTTGTTAAAAAGTAATTCTACTGTTTGAAAAGATTGTTAAACAAAAAAATTTGATTAAAAATTCTTTGAATTGTGTTTCTGTGAAATATGTTTCATTCAAGTAAATAGTCTTTGAAACAATAATAGTCGAAATAAAAATACAAGAACCAAATAATATATGAAACATTTTCTGGGAAACGAAGTTCTATGAAATTTCTGTCTGCGAAACAAGGGGACACCATTTTGAATATATATGCGTAGCTGAATTGAATCAGAATCCTAATTTTAACAGATTATTCGAAATATTGAAATTCGGAATTTCGTTTTTCGGACCGAGAACTCATCGAGCATTTGATTCTTCGAACATATGAAAATCGGAAAACAAACAAATCGGATTTACGACATTCGGTAAAATAACTTTCGTGATTTTAATTATTAGAGATTATAATTTTTAGGTATTATGAAATTCGGACTTTTGAAAATCGGAATAACGAAATTCGGAATAAAATATTTCGGAATATTTGGGTGTTCCCCTTTTAAAACACAAATTCTAAACAACTGAATAATTGCTACCCATGATAAAACATAGCAATGACAAAAATAAATTGTGCTTACTTCAATGAAAACAACACTTTTACACATAATAATATTTTTTTCACTTACGAGAAAAGTTGTGTCGGCTCACTGTTCCGCCATTTTTGTTTAGAGACTGTCACACTTTCTGCAGTGGCACTGTTTTACGATTACCAATAAGTATAAGAAATTCAAAATTGATGTCGCTATTTAAAAATTTCGAGATAGTCGACTATCCGAATTTGCGCAACTATCCGATATAAGGTGCCTCTCCCCTAACGATAGTATTGATTTGTGATACTATTATTACTATCGATACTATCAGTATAAAAGGGTGTTTTACTACAATTCCTGGCGATACTATCGATAGTATTAGAAATATAGATATTTTTAACCTATCGATATTTAACTTCTTTAAATGTTTGATCTAATTGAGTATAAGCGATAGTATCGATTGGAATTTTACAATTCTGTCGATATCATCGATATTATCAATCGAAAAATATATTTAATACTATTGATGGAGTACCGTGTCCGTATGATGTCGGACGTAAAGAATAGCATCATCCCATATCTTCCCGTGGGTGTCGTAAGAGGCGACTAAGGTACTTACCAGAGAATGGGCAGCAGCGTTCTCTGTGCCTTTGTAACAACCATACTGCGATCGCCAACCCGCCTGCCAAGCGTGGCGATTATGGCAAAACCCCCCATTTCTTGGGGGAGGCCTATGTCCAGCAGTGGACGTCTTTCGGCTAAGATGATGATCAGATAATGGAGTACAATAGTTGAATACTATCAATAGTATTGAGTTGTGATGCTATCGATAATTATAAATGTGTGTTTTACAACAATTCCTGGTGATACTATCGATAGTAATAATAATAATAATAATAAAGTTTATTGTTTATTGTTTCACTAAGACTAGATACATGGTGAGGTAAACAAAGGATAATGATTGCCTTACATCTAGTTAGTGGGAGGATTACTGCTCTCCTAGATAGGCTACAGGGTAGCCTGTGTTTAGAAGAAACGGTTCCGTTCCGATAGTACATTAAAAATGTAGATAATTTTACCCCATCGATATTTAACGAAAAATCAATAGTATTGTATTGATTCAAAATTTCTTTGTGAAATGCTTTCCAAACAATTTTAGTGTCGCTAACCCTATCAAAAATGACCACATCGATGATTTTTTTACATCTTTCTTCCAGCCTGTGTACTCAAATCACTTTAATTAGCGACACTTAAAAGTAGATGTTTTTTTTTCCCTATAATTGTAGTAATTCCCAACAGTGTACCGTAGGAACAAAGGTACGAAAACACAGGGAAAAAGTCGCAGATTCTGAAAAAAAAAATATTGGATTTATATATGCATTTGTACCACCTGAAATTGTCGATCAAAGATGCTAACACTTGCAACTAGGGTTGCCACCTTTTTTTGAAGCAAATAAAGTATATTTACTTTCTAAGGTAAAAAAAATAAAGTACATCATCAGCGAATAAAGTATTATTTATAGAGAAAGGTTTATCGATGCGATCCATTCTAATATTAAAAAGCTTTTCTCCAAAAAAAATATTCGTGTCGTGATGTCAACTTTGGTTCTGTTTGTAGTTTTGTATTACCACTGACTTCCGAAAATAAAATAATTTTTTAGATACTTTTTAGTTTTTGAAGGCGTTGTATTTTTGTAAAAAAGTTTTATTTTACGCTTTTTAGAAAGCATAACTTCTCAACCTCTTCTTTTTTTGAAATGAGTTAATAAAACCGTTAACTATATTGTTTCTTTTATTGAAACCGTCGAAAAGTCCAGATAGGTAAAATAAAGTATTTTCACGTACTTTATTCCGCTCATAAAGTATAAAGTACGGTTACCCGAAATAACGTACAATACTTTATAATAAAGTACGGGTGGCAACCCTACTTGCAACCCCAGAATTTCAATCTGGCAATCTCGTGATTCACTTCTCCGTTAATGCGTTTCGTTACTTGATTTTATAAACGTATGAAAACCTAAAAATATTATACTCTTTAGAATTTAGTTTATGTGTTACGGATAAGTTTTGTCTCTAGCACACATTTATCGTAAAACATTATGGGCACAAGAATTAAAAAATACATTTATTTCACACTTCAGATCATTTTTTTGCGTTTTGTTAGCTGGCCAAAAGACTGTGCTTCAGGGCCGATATTTTTCAATTTAGATCCCCTTGTCAGACGACCGAACATCGATGTAATAGATGGAATAGTTTGACAGCCGTCAACGCTGTCTTTAACGTTTCTTTGAACGCAGTTACTTTGCGAGATAGTGTTTTTTCATATTCTTTCATTTCTTAATCTATCGAATATTGAAGGATTTTAAATACTGCTAAAAATTGGAAGAAATTTTAATAGTAATTTGTATCTCGGTACATATTTGGGCCGAAAAACACACCTCCTTTGTTGGAACTATCGCCTACTATCACAATAAAAGTGTATTTTACAACAATCACTGGCGAAACTATCGATATTATTTGAAATATCGATATATTTAATCCATCGATGTTTAACGTTTTAATAGTATTGCAGCTATATAAGTCATCACAATCTATTCAAATTGAATACCTATTTTGATTAACCTACTAAACTACTGGTGTAGATAAATTGCATTGTTTAGGCTTAAGGCCTTCCGTACCTACCTAAGCAACACTCAGCTCGTGAACTAATTGCTATTCTAATTGCGTAGGCATTTGCGTATGTGTTTAATCAAATCTGTCATCTTTTTACTTCACTCAGAACCTCCGTCTATGTAACAACCATTTTAAGAAATATATTGTATTTGCTTTTATTGGGGCTTGAATGGCAGTTTATCCCTAAAGATATCATCAACATCTGCCTAGCCTTTTCCCAAGTATATTGGGGTCGGCTTCCAGTCTAACCGGATGCAGCTGAATACCAGTATTTCACACGGAGCGACTGCCTATCGGACCTCCACAACCCAGTTACTGGGTAACACGATACCCCTTGGTAAGACTGGTTGTCAGACTTTCTGGCTTCTGACTACCCATAACGACTGCCAAAGATCTACAAATGACAGTCGGGACCAACGGCTTTACGTGCTTTCCGAGGCACGGAGGAAACTCGGTATGAAAGGGATGGTCACCCATCCACATTCCGACCGCGGCCAGCGTAGCTTTACAACTAAATTAAGTACTAGAGACCATCGTCGGTGTTTGGTACTTAACATTGGTCCATCGAACCGGGATAACTTTACCTTTTTTTGAGTTAGCGGACCCAGCATTGGGACCGCTCCCCCGTAGTACTCGCAGTGGATCGCTGCGGCAAGGTAGTACTACACGGTAGCCGCACCGGCAGCGACAGTGCCCAGTGTAGTGGACGAGTCCAGCCGTAGCGGTAGAACAGTGACACTGTAGAGGGCGCCACTTACATCCAGTTCAACCGAGAAGTGAACAAGCACGTCACTCTCGGCCAGTTCAACGTGACGTCAGAAGAACGACGTCACGCCATCGAGTTCAATGTGACATCAGAAGACTGAAGTCACATCCACCGAGTTCACCGTGTCGCCACAGAGGGCGCCACCGTCGCGTCTCCAAGTTCAACCAAAGTGTTTGAGTGAGTGAAGTGAAGCTGTGAGTACAATTTTAATTCATACGCAGACAATTAGAGCCAAGCAACTTTGAACCTTATTTATTAGAAGATTTTAACTTAGTAGTTTTGTGAAGATTTTTGGACTTGTAGAATTTTAAGTAGATTTTTACACTTAGAAAAGTTACCTTTAGTTTTAGAAACTTATTTATTTGTGTGCATGATAATTTAGAACTTAGAATAGTTTCTTAAAAAACGACGGAACGGGGAACCTATGCCCGATTTCCGCCAGAATATATAAAAGTTGCAAACACTTGTAAAATTTTGAGCGACTAATTAGAACTTAGAATATTTGTGTCATTACTGAACTTGTAGTTATTTTATTTCATCTTAGCTTTGCTTCATTTTAGAACATTGTTTTATTACATTTGTTGATTCGTTTATGAATTTATATTTGTTCAATCAATATACATCAACTTTACTCAAACTTCAAATCAATTTATACACCGTTTAAAGTAAGTTTATTTTTTATTTATATTTTTACCGTTATCATTTTTAATTGTCTCAAATATGGAGGGATTAATTAACGTGTTAAAGGGCTTTCAAAATGTTATTGTTAAGGGATTAGTTAATTTTAAAAAGAGTCCGAAAGAAAGATTAACGGTCGAATATATTGAGACTAGACAAGAATTGTTGGAAAAAGATTGGGATTCGTTTAAGGGTACAAATACTAAAATTTACCAGAACTTTAAATTAGATGATATTGATCAAAAAATTGTTGATATTTACGATACAACCGAAGATACTTACATAAGTTACAAAAGCCTATTGAAAACAACGCTCAATAAAATTAGGGTTGCACCAAATAGTGATGGTTCTTTTAGTGGTGCACCTAAAGTAAGTTCATTAGTTAAGTTGCCCAAGATCTCCATACCAATGTTTTCTGGTAAATATGGAGAATGGACAACATTTCATGATCTTTTTGTATCATTAGTCCATAAAAACGAATCTTTAGATAATGTACAAAAGCTGCACTATCTAAAGAGTCATCTTACTGGTGAAGCTGAGCAACTTATACGCAATACTCCAATAACTGACGCTAACTACAGCCAGTGCTGGGATCTGCTGGACAAGCGATACAGCAACAAAAGATACCTCGCTAACTGTATTTTGAAAAGGCTATTTGGTATCAAACGTATGCAAGTTGAATCGGCGACATCATTAAAGGAGTTATTGGATACCACCAGTGACTGTTTAAGTGCGTTAGCAAACTTAGGTATAAATGTGACTACATGGGACGTTATTATTATTCACATAGCGACGTTCAAGTTAGATCCTGAAACGCGTAAACAATGGGAGTTAAGTGTCAGTAGTAGCGATAGTAGCAATGAATTTCCTACATTTGATCAGTTCAAAAGGTTTTTAGAGCAACGTTTCCGTGCGTTTGAGTGTATAGAACCAAAAAAGGGTTCAGGTCAATAACAGTTCAAACAATCATACGCCGAAAACCATGCTAGCCACAAGCGCATCAGCACACATGAAATGTGAATTCTGCTCTGAGAGTCACAAGCTTTGTTTTTGCAAAGGTTTTGCTAAACAGTCACTTGAAGCTAGGCGTGAATTTGTTAGCAAAAATAAAATTTGTTTTAACTGCTTAGGTAGCAACCACACAGTTCACAACTGTAAAAAGAACACCAAGTGTAGAGTGTGCCAAAGGCGCCACCATTCGCTGCTTCATATTAGCGGTGAGTCGGACAACAAACGACATGACCCTGAAGACAAGCCTGCTACTGATAGTGCTAGTCCTAGTACTAGCGCTACTCAGATAGTTTCTTGCTTGTCCACAGGTAAGGTATCAAAGCCCAGACAGGTTTTATTAGCCACTGCGCTAATAAAAGCCTCGTCAAAAACGGGTGAATACCAGACAGTCCGAGCGTTACTCGATCAGGGTTCGCAGGCCTGTTTCATTACAGAGGCCACAGTTCAATATCTGAGCTTAAAAAAGATCCCCATTCAAGGGTTTGTTTCAGGATTGGGCGATAATAGATCAACCATGACAAAGTACATGGTACAACTAACAATAAAATCTCGCGTCGATCCAAGCTTTAAGTTTTTATTGAGCGCCTATGTCTTAAATAAGATCACCTCTTACCTACCCGAGCGAAGCCTTAACGAAGGTACCTTCGACTGGTTAGCAATAAATAATCTGTGTTTAGCAGATCCAGAGTTTAACACACCCAACAAAATCGATATTCTGTTGGGTGCTGATGTTTATAGTTGCATCATACAAGAAGGTTTAGTTAAAAGTCCTTCTGGGACACTTATCGCACAGAGCACTTCATTAGGATGGATCTTGTCTGGGGCTGTTGGTCCTGAAAGCAAAAACAGTTCGGATAATAAATTAAATAATTTAAAGGTAATGCATTGCCAAGTTAAAGAAGAGGATATGTTAAGGAAATTTTGGGAAATAGAGGAGCATATTAGTTCAAAAAAGTTATTTACACCAGAGGAAAGAAAATGTGAAGAGTTCTATATTGAAACAACTAAGAGAGATAGCGATGGAAGATATATAGTCAGGTTACCTTTCAGAGACGAAAATCCTCCTTGCAAATCTGGAAATTCGCGTGGCATAGCTAAAGCAAGATTTCATTCATTAGAAAAAAGATTAGAAAAGAACGAACAGTTAAAAGAAAAATACACAGAAGTAATAAATGAATATTTAGAATTAGGACATATGAGGCCCGTGAAGAAAAATGATAGTAAAAGGGAAGAGGCAGTGTATTTACCACATCATGCAGTTATTAGGAACGACAAAACCACCACCAAAGTACGTGTGGTTTTCAATGCCTCGGAAAAGAACAGCAACGGAGTGTCATTAAATGATACGCTCATGGTTGGCCCGACATTGCAAGCCGATTTACGGCACACGGTTTTACGATGGAGAGTGCATTTAATTGGACTTGTCGCGGATATCATTAAGATGTACCGGCAAGTAAAGGTAGCAGAAGAGGATGTAATGTTCCAACGAATACTCTGGCGTGACAGCCCAGATAAAGAAATCCAAGACTTCGAGCTTTTGACAGTAACTTTTGGAACAGCTTCTGCGCCATACCAGGCAGTCAAAACCTTACACCAGATTGCTGCTGATGAAGGAAAAAATTATCCACTTGCTGCAAACAAGGTTTTAACTTGTTTCTATATGGACGATTTAATGACAGGGTGCAACAGTGTAGAAGAGGGCATAGACATTTACAAGCAAATGAGAGAATTATTAGGAAAGGGTGGATTTATACTACAAAAATGGAATAGTAATAGTCAGGAAATATTAAAAAGAATAGATGAGATTGAAAGAAATGAAGTTAAAGAACAACCAGATCAAGCTAGTACAACTGAAAATAAGGACAAAACAAAAGGACAATATAATAACATACAAAATAATGAATTAGAAGAAATAGATTACAAAGAAGAGAAAGGGTTAGAAATCAAATTAGATAGCACTATCAAAATTTTGGGTCTTACCTGGAACCGCAACGAAGATAACTTCCAATACTCGGTGAATCTTCCGCCGCCGACGACTGCACCTGTAACCAAAAGATCAATTATTTCAGACATAGCTCGGTTGTTTGACCCACTAGGTTGGTTAGCTCCTAGTGTGGTGTTAGCAAAAATATTTATTCAAAAATTGTGGCTTGCAGGTGTTAGTTGGGACGAAGAGTTAAGCACTGAACTAGTAAAAGAGTGGGGTACTTACCGCGAAGAGTTATCACTACTTAGCAAAATTCGGATACCTCGCTGGCTCGGCACGAAGTCAAACGACGAGCTCGAGCTACATGGCTTCAGTGACGCTTCCAAAACAGCATATTCAGCTGTAATTTATTTACGAGCAATAGATGCTGCAGGTAAAGTACAAATCTCGTTGTTGGTTGCAAAAACCAGAGTAGCTCCCGTTAAACAGGTAAGCATACCTCGGTTAGAGCTGTGTGGAGCAGTTCTACTGTCAAATCTTCTGACAGAAACATCAGATGTCCTCAATATTTCAAGAGACAAAATCTGGGCATGGACAGATTCGACCGTGGTGTTGGCTTGGCTCAACAGCCATCCAAGCAGATGGAAGACGTTCGTGGCCAACCGTACCTCAGAAATATTGACCAACATGAAGGCATCTCAATGGTTCCATGTGAAAACCAAGGATAATCCAGCAGACTGCGCCTCAAGAGGTATATTACCAAGCGCACTGCTATACAACACTCATTGGTTTTCCGGACCGCCGTTTCTGACAGCAAATGTTATAGAGTACAACAGGTCAAATGAGACAAATACTAACTTGGAGGAATCACCAAAAACACACATTGCTGTAGTTCCAGAACAGTCAATGTTTGAGCGTTACTCGTCTTTACAAAAACTTGTTAGAGTTATTGCATATTGTAGACGATTTTTAAAAAATAATGCAATTAAACCAAACTATTTACAAAAATTAGAACTAGAAACTGCTTTAGAATGTTGTATCAGACAAACACAAAGGGAAATATTTTCAATAGAATACTTACAATTACAGGACAAAGGCTACTTACAACTAAAATCTAGTAAACTAAACTCACTTAGTCCATATCTTGACGAAAAGGGCATTATCAGAGTTCGAGGGAGACTCGACAAAGCTCCATTGAGTGAAGAGATGAAACACCCAATTATATTACCCAACTCTAGTCATCTGACAACTCTTATAGTGGCAGATGCCCATCTTAAAACTCTACACGGGGGTCCACAGCTGATGTCGAATTATTTAAGGTCAGCTTATTGGGTCATTGGAGTTCGTAATCTGGTCAAACACCATGTGCGCACATGTGTAACATGTGCTAAACAGCGTGCCAGCATCAAGAGCCAAATTATGGGTTCCCTTCCAAGTGTTAGATGCACTCCAGCGCGACCGTTTCTACATAGCGGTGTTGACTACGCTGGCCCTATAAACATCAGGACAACGAAGGGTCGTGGACACCGGTCGTACAAGGGCTACATATGTCTATTCGTGTGTATGTCCACCCGTGCTCTTCATTTAGAAGTCGTTAGCGACATGAGCACCCAAGCCTTTTTAGCTGCCTTCCGACGTTTTGTGTCGCGGCGAGGTCATTGTGCCAAAATATGGAGCGACAATGGTACAACGTTTGTAGGCGCCTCTAGAGAGTTGCAACATTTGGCATCCATTCAAGCATCAATAGCAGAGCAACTTGAAGCCAACGGTACTGAGTGGCACTTCATTCCTCCCCATAGTCCTAATTTCGGCGGTCTATGGGAGGCAGCGGTGAAGTCCACAAAGTTTCACCTCAAGCGGGTCATCGGTGACGCTACTTTAACATATGAGGAAATGAGCACACTCCTCAATCAAGTGGAAGCTTGTTTAAACTCGCGTCCAATGAGTGTCATGAATGTTAATGATCCTGGTGAACTGTTACCTTTAACTCCTGGACACTTCCTTATCGGCGAGCCGGTAATTAGTGTACCAGACAACAAATATGAGAGCACAAATGTCAGCAATTTAACACGGTGGCAATTTATTCAAAGAATGCTACAGTCATTTTGGAAGCGCTGGTCTCAAGAATATTTGTCCAACCTAATGAATCGATACAAATGGTCTTCAAAAATTCCTGAGCCTAAAATAGGGGACATTGTACTGATTAAAGAAGACGACTTGCCGCCAAGTCGTTGGCTGTTAGGTCGCGTAGTCCAAAAACATCCCGGTGATGATAATATCACTCGTGTGGTCACATTACGTACCAAATCTTCTATTATTAAGAGGCCAACCTCCAAACTTTGTATTTTACCAGTGTACTCAGATCAATGAATTGTTTAAGTTTTTATTATTTTTATTTTAGATCAATGTTTATACATCCTTACAACCTTTTATATTTACATGTTATTGTTAAGTTTTTAATTTATAGGATTTTACTGTATCAGATCAATTTATTGTTAGATTTTAGAATATTTTACAACAGACCATTTTATACACAGTGTTAGTTTAAGCATCATTTGTTATAAATAGCTCTAAGTTTACTGCATGTAAAAATTATTTATATTTGTATTTAAACTTAAAACTAAGGTCAAAATGTTAGTAATACATTCAGATCCCTAACTTAGTTCAAGAAGGACATTCTGTCAGTAATGTCCTTGGTGGGCGGTATGTTCACGATCAAACCCACTCGTTATGTCAAACAAAACCAATTAATTTGTTAAAGTTGCCAAAGACGTAACTAGATGGCGTTGGCGTCGAAATAGATCGCGATATGGTTTCGTCGCAGTGATTTGGTTAGGGCCCTGTGAATTTTACGAAAATATAACTTGCATATAGAACAGTATATAGTGGTTGTTTCATTTAAAACCTACTAGTATACACATAGTACAACTAAATTAAGTACTAGAGACCATCGTCGGTGTTTGGTACTTAACATCATGAATACAGAGGCTAAGTACTCTTTACATCCTTTTTTACTTAATTTTCTTTTACATATCACTCTGTACGACTATATTACAACTTTGTTTGATGTTACTATAATATTAAACATAACAAGATTCTGTTCTTATTCATCTCACAATGGTAAATACTCCACAAAGTGATACCAATGCAATATTTAAAACTCTCCATACGCTTTGTATTAGTCAAATGTTTGTGTACCGGGCTATTAATAGGTACAATGAGACCTCCTCTGTTTGTGACAGAAAAAAGATCTGGCCGTCCACGTAGTGTTCGTACGAAAAAGGTGGTCAAAGCAGTAAGGGAAAGAATTCAAAGAAATCCTGTCCGAAAGCAAAAGATTTTATCTCGGGAGATGAAGATAGCACCCAGAACCATGTCGCGTATTTTAAAAGATGACTTAGGACTGGTCATTTTTTAACAAGTAATTTAAAAAAGAATAGGGTGGTAAAGTCGAAAGAACTACTGAAGCGGTACGCAAAGGGAGGTCACAGAAAAATTTTGTTTACGGATGAGAAAATCTTTACAATTGAGCAACAATTTAACAAACAAAATTACCGTATTTATGCTCAAAGCTCTAAGGAAGCTTCCCAATTAGTCGACAGAGTGCAACGTGGGCATTATCCGACTTTTGTGATGGTTTGGTGGGGTGTTGGCTATGAAGGAGTGACTGAGCCATATTTTTGTGAAAAAGGTATCAAAACATCGGCACAAGTCAAGATACCATTCTTGAGAAGGTAGTTAAGCCCCTTAACAACACCATGTTCAATAACCAAGTATGGTCCTTCCAACAAGACTCGGCGCCGGGTCATAAAGCTCGGTCCACGTAGTCTTGGTTGGAAGTGAACGTTTCGGACTTCATCAGAGCTGAAGACCTGGCCGTCGTCTAGTCCCGATCTTAATCCGCTGGATTATGATTTATAGTCAGTTTTAGAGAGTACGGCTTGCTCTAAACGCCATGATAATTTGGAGTCCCTAAAACAATCCATACGATTGGCAGTGAAGAATTTTCCCATGGAAAGAGTGCGTGCTTCTATTGATAACTGGCCTCAACATTTAAAGGACTGTATTGCAGCCAATGGAGACCACTTCGAATAAGCTTTTTATATTTTAAATTGTTTTATATTTATGTATTAAACTAACACACTGTAAAGTAATAAATATCTATTATTTGCAATAAAAAAAAATTGTTTTTCTTCGTGATAATATTTATGGCAAGACTAGGTATAGGTATATAAAAAGCTATGCATTAGCTTTACCGCGGCAGTCCCCGAGTGCCACAGTGCTTTTTTTTAATTATTACTGTGATGATATATATTTTTAGAATCCTTAAAATAAGCCCTTGAATTTGATACCCATATTGTAGTTCTTTAAAAACTTATTTCTAAAAAAAAGACGGTTCTCTTTTTTCAGAAAAGTTTTTATTTTACACTTTTTAGTACCTCGTTAACACTCAAATCCATTAAGGAACGGCAACACAGTTAAAACAAAGATTGAAAGTCCTCCAAAGATGGAAGAAACGAAAACGTCTTCTCGGTTTTTGTTGTTTTTTTCAAAAAGCGCTGAATAAAGTTCTATTTGTTGTATACTAAAACCTTCTCCAGAATGTAACAAACACTTTTCTGAAAACCGCATCAAAATCGGTTCAGCCAAACGCGAGTTAATCGCGGACAAATATACATACATATATACAAACATACGGGTCGAACTGATAACCTCCTATTTTTTTTAAGTCGGTTAAAAAAAACATTGTTTTTTACTTCAAACAATAGGGAATATGCATGTTTTTTTTTATTTCTTAAATTAATAATTTACGTCATTATAACATAGAAAAAAATTTAAAACATTGAATAAATTTGAGCCGTTCAAACGCCACCATTTGGCGCGCCATTTTGATGACGTCATTGGTTGTGTCCTGTGTTTGTTTACTATGCCGGCCGATTCATTTATTTTATACTTATTTTCAGTTTTAATTGCTATACAAATCATGGAAGAAGTTAAAAAACCTTCTTACAAGTATTGTATGGTACCGAAGTGTAAAAACACTATTATTAGTACACCCGATAAAGTGTTTTTTCGTATTCCACGGGATGCGAAAGTACGAAAAAAACGATGTAGGTTGATGAGAAGGTATAAAGTATCTCTATTATCGGTTGTATTTTGTTGTGAAGATCATTTTAACGTAATTATGCTTTATTTATGTACAGCTTAGTGTGAATTAGCTATTAAGCAGTAGAAGATTCGGTCAGACTAACCCAACCTAGTTTACGAAAATCTTTAAAAAATCTCCTAAAGAGCTTGCTTATTCTTATTGCCGTTTTACGAAATTTTGATGATTGATGATTTATTTCAGGTCAAGGAAGATACAGTTAATTTGGTACATTAAATATAATATCTCATTTATGTGTATCAAGCTATTTATACATACCTATACAAAATTTCATCAAAATCGGTTCAGCCGTTTCAACGTAAAAGCGTAACAGACAGAGTTACTTTCGCATTTTATAATAAATTAGTATGGAAGTATGGATTAATCATGTAGGATCCAGCACTTTCCGTATGGAAGTATGAATTAAATTAAATGAGTCCTTTAGCATATTATTGGCTTTACGAATTGGAGATTCACAAAGTAATATTACTAGAGTCTTCTCTAAAAGTATACCTCTTATACATTTAAACATTTTTTTATGACATCATATGTGCATTTATTTTCGGTAGATTATCCAATTGTGTTTTGATAAAACCAGTTTCTGTCATCGTCCTAGATTGACTACAAATATATATTTACAAGTAATCACACAGGAATACAGTTTTGAACATTTTTTCTCACAAACACTAACACAGTATGAATATCGACACCTATAAATCCAATGACTGACGTGACCAATGACGTCACATTTCGTTTCAACCAATGGTGACGCGTTTTGTAAGTTTGAATTTCGCTCCCTTATTTTTCACTTTTTATATAATACTAGCTGACCCGACAGACGTTGTCCTGTCCCGATCTACCTACTTACCTGCCTATTTACCTACACCTACCCTACACCTACCCTACACCTACCCTACACCTACCCTACACCTACCCTACACCTACCCTACACCTACCCTACACCTACCCTACACCTACCCTACACCTACCCTACACCTACCCTACACCTACCCTACACCTACCCTACACCTACCCTACATCTACCCTACACCTACCCTACACCTACCCTACACCTACCCAACACCTACCCTACACCTACCCTACACCTACCCGACACCTACCCTACACCTACCCTACCCCTACCCTACACCTACCCTACACCTACCCTACCCTAACCCTTAACATTTGGATGGGGGATGAAAAAGGGGTGAAAAAAGGGGATGAAAAATAGATGTTGGCCTATTCTCAGACCTACCCAATATGCACAAAAAATTTCATCAGAATCGGTCAAGCCGTTTCGGAGGAGTACGAAGTCGAAAACTGTGACACGAGAATTTTATATATTAGAAGATTGTCTGGGTTTAACTATTATCTAAATAAACAAAATACCTTTTAAATATAATGTTAAGACAATAAAGAATCTAGAAAAGATATTTGAGACAAATTTAAATTATATGCATATTCCCTATTGGCGTCACCCTGCTGCCATATTTATTTATTTTTTTCGTCACCTATCTAAGAACAATAAGAACACTCGGGCTAGTGAGACGTATCTAACGATACCCTATTGAAATAAATCCGTTCAGTAGTTTGGAAGATATCAGGTAATAAAGAATATTTTACATACAAAGATCGGCGCGTAAAACAACCCTTTTCTTGCAGTCGAGGTAATACGAGTAAAGCGACACTATGGATTGAGTACCATCCCATATCTTACCATGGGTGTCTTAAGAGGCGACTGAGGGACTTACCATAGATAATAAAAAGCTTTTTACAAAAAAGACAACCGCCTTCAAAAACTAAAAAGTGAAAAATAACTTTAGCACAGAACACACATTGACTCTAGTTTCGAAATTCGGTGGCTTTGTTCTGTTTGTTGTTTTGTATTGCCACCGACTTCTGGAGCTAAAGTCAATGTGTGTTCTGTGCTAAAGTTATTTTTCACTTTTTAGTTTTTGAAGGCGGTTGTCTTTTTTGTAAAAAGCTTTTTATTTTCCGCTTTTTAGTACCTCCTTCTCATCCAAATCTATTAAGAAGAGATTGAAAGTTAACTACTCCAAAGATTGAAGAAACTAAAACGTCGTCTATGTAATTTTTTTTGGTATTTGTTGATTTTTTCAAAAAGTGCTGAATCAATTTCGATAAAATTTATATGGGACCACCCCTGAAGCATACCCTATCCATAAAAAGAAGAATTTTCAAAATGGGGTTACATTTGCCGGAGAAATCGCGTAACAAATCGCGCACATACTTAATGCAAATTTAAGACTTACACGGTTTTCTCATAGATGCCATTGTCAGAACTGGACCAAATTAAAATGGGACCACACGGGAAGCACCACCAGCTTCCAAATATAAAAATAATCAAAATCGGTCCACCCAGTCCAAAGTTCTCAGGTAACAAAATTAAAAAAAAAATACAGACGAATTGATAACCTCCTCTTTTTTTGAAGTCGGTTGAAAAGACAGTAACGTTCTCTGTGCCTGCCTTTGTATTGTAACAACCATACTGAGATCGCCAATCCGCCTGCCAACTAGGGAAGGTACGTATTTACGCGACCAGGTTTTTACACCAGGTATTTGCTTCCAAGCACGCACACCAGGTACTGATCCGAAATACTTGCAAGCCTTCAAAGTATTTTATACTACGGCTTATTCGCTCCCGCGTCGTCGGCCCGTTTCGGCCACGTTCATGCTTAGAGCGATCATGCTCCTTAGGTGCAGCGCAGACGGCACACTTTTTGTGCGATCGAGTTTGCGGCGCACAAAAAGTCTGCATGGCGCGCAAAAAGTCGGTTGCGGATTTTTCACAGACTCAACGCACACGACGCACATCTTCGATCATTCTGTCGGCAGAGCTATGGAAATCGTGCAGAGATCGCGAAGTATTATTTTGTACATGAAGTACAGAAAAAGAAGAAGAAATAGAGAATTTTTTGTGCGCCGGACTTTTTGCGCGTCGTGTGCGTTACTGCATATAATTGCATAGGTTCTATTTTCACAGACTAAAAAGTGCGCCACGAATAGTCTGTCGTCTGCGCTGCACCTTATCTGTAAGAGTTTACGGAACAATTTCGTATGCAAGTATTTTTACTTTAATGGTTTGTAAGTATTTATTTGTAAACCCGATTGTGCTTTTTATTTATAGGAAGTCACGGGTCAATTTTCGATGCAAGTATTTTTTCTTTCAACAGGGCTTGGATGGAATAGAAGTAGGAACTTTAATCGTCAGTGAGTAGGTACTTATTTGTAAACGCGATTTCGCTCGATATGTAGTTACGGGTATGCAAGTATTTTTTCCTCAACGGCTTAGAGCCTGCATGGAACTAGAAGGTTTTTTTTTTCGAATACGCAATTATTATTGTATTTACTACTTTTTTGTACGAACTCAAGTATCAATTTCCGATGCAGATAGAAAATACTTGAAAGTATCCCGAGCCCTGGTTTTAGAACGCCGCGCGTCGGCCTACTTCGGCAGGGTTCGGGCCTCGAGTCAAGTGGTGCGCGCTCGTGGCTCATAATATGTGATAAATAACTAGCACTTTCCCCGCGACTTCGTCCGCGTTACAATATAGCCTATGTTACTCAGCGATAATGTAGCTTTCGATTGGTGAAAGAATTTTTGAAATCGGACCGGTAGTTTTTGAGTTTATTCATTACGACTGAGCCGCGCGGGTACCTTACTCATAGATCTAAACTCCCCTCCCGCACGCGCACCCCCGCCTTGGTGACGCCCACTTCGCAGTGTGCGTTACCCCAGCAAAATAATGTCGAAAATAGTAATTTAAATGTTACAGGCAATTAGTTCTCCAGCTTCTGTAATTGTTGCGCACATTTTTAAATTTGTTGCACATATAGATTTTGAGTTATTCCACAAAAACATTTCCTGCTGGGGTAACGTTACCGCAGCCAGACATTTTCTTTTATATTGGGAATATTGAAATAAATATTAGCCATATAATTAGTAGTCTAGACGAGGTAAATGTTGCAACTTATTTTGTATTTGTTCTTCCTTCGACTGCGATGTTATCCAAGATTTTGCTGGAGTAACGTTTGTGGTTTTGCTGTATCTCTGAAACGGATTAGCAGATTCTTATCATCTTTTTTACATGATTTCTTAAGAATTAGTTTGAATTAGTTGGGTAATAAAAAAACAAAATTAATGCACCATTCAAAGGTTATTTAATTAATATAAAAACATTTCAATAGGTCCTAACACTTTGAATAAGAGCTCGAAAGACTTACTTTAAACGTTGTTTTGTAGCTTGTATCTGTCTTCAAATGTATGTGAAGTTTCATTAGTATCCTGTTAGTAATAAACAAATTATGAAGAAATTTAGTTCTCCACTTTGACGGTCATAATGCGCGCTTAGTTATTTGGCCTCCGATAACCCTGTATGTGAATATATAAACTAAATGATATATCAATAATTAGTTACTTAGTTCAGTTATATTCCTGTAAAAGTTCAGCGCAGTACATACAATAATTAACGAGATAATAAAATAAAAGCCATTAGGAAGCGCAACACCGTGATAACCCGACCATATTAAGGTGGTTACAAAAAAGCGACCGCGCAGTACATTATGCTACCTTCTTAAATATGTAGGATAGGTTTACAAGTTTAGTACGGATGTGTACACACTGGGGTAACGCACACCACTTCGCAACGCGCTGTGCAGCAGAAATCGTAATATTTTAATTTCGCCTTAACTTCAAAACGAAACGTTCAATTTTAATCATTCAAAGACCAAATATTATCTACATAAACTGTACTTAGTGATGAAATAATTTATTTTGATAAGGATTAATAGCATGACTAAAATAAACGCGTTTAAATGTAGTCCAAAAAAAATTCAAGATTTTTAAATAAAAAAATGGTTGTTGTGCCTCACTCGACATAGATAGATATAGTGTGTCGCGGATTTTTTTGTAGATATTTATAAGATCAACAATTAATTAGAACATTTTATGGTTCTATCTTTTATAGTTTAGGCAGCGTACGCAAAATAAGTAACTTTTCTAGTTGATTTTTTACAGCTTGTGGCCGAAAAGCCCAAATATCTTACGGAACCCTATTTTTCTCCAAAATAAAATATAGCCTATGTTACTCGTGGATAATGTAGCTTTCGAATGGTGAAAGAATTTTTAAAATCGGTCCAGTAGTTTTTGAGCCTATTCATTACAATCAAACAAACAAAGTTTTCCTCTTTATAATATTAGTATAGATACCTAATAAGTAAAAAAATAAATAAACGATCTATTAATTACGGAATTTTATTCTACCTACCCCGTGATCTGACTGAGTAGCGGTGTCTGTTTACAAAACTTCATAAACACCCATACCTATTCATAATTGTAACCTTCAAAGTTACTCGACCAACTCACAACTTGAAGTGTCAACACCTGTCAAGCGATTGTGCTCCTTATTTATACGACCTCACGGTTCAATTTCCTTTGCAAATAGAAAATACTTGAAAGTATCCCGAGCCCTGGTTTTTAACGGTAGACGTACTTGGAAGCCCTGGTACTCGATTTTGCAAGTACGACTCATCCCTACTGCCAACTGCCAAGCGTGGCGATAATGTACTCTGTGGTGGCGATTATGGCAAAACCCCCCCTTGGGGAGGCCTATGTCCAGCAGTGGACGTCTTTCGGCTGAAATGATGATGATGATTGACTCAGTCAATTTGACTGAGTACTACTGAGTAGAGTACTATTAAATTATTAATTATACATAATACCTACATTAAACAAGATCAAACATTTAAAGAAGTTCGATCTATTCAAAAATATCTTCGCAAATTTATTTGCTTGCCAGCCATATTAAGACTTAAGAATATATTGGAGCTCCAGCCCCTATATGTGTGGCGCGGTAACGAAACCATAGCGCGATCTAATTCGGCGCCAACGCCATCTATCGAGCGAAGGGACAACTCCTGCACATACCTTTACATTTGGTGCCAATTCTGTTGTGCACTTTTTAAGCTATTTACATCTCTTTCTCTCCAATAAAACAAGAAAAAACATATATTAATAAGAGCTGTCAATTTAAGTTGATCAAAAATGTTCATACAATTAGGGTATTATTAAAGTGGCTCAATTAAATTCTGTAGTGCCCGATCAAAATAGACATTGACCCTTGCATAAATGCACAACAAGCTGAAAATTTACAGGCACGTAAGGAATATCGCTTTAATGAAATCTTGAAAAGTCCCCATTGATCCCGTGTGTCCAAAAATTTTTATTCAAGGCACACGGGCCACCGGCCACAACCACAAAACGCCGCCACTGGCATATTTCCTGTAATTTTCATACATTTTATATGGACTCGCCGCACACGGTTGGCGCCGGTGGTGACCACACGCTACAAATCGTCGCAGCTTGCTTCTTGTGGCCCGCACCGGCCACTAATCGCCGACACAAAAAGCCGCCACACACCACTTGCGCTATTCCCAACCCTTTTCTCCCTAAACCTTCTTCGTCAGAGTTCATTATATGGGTAAAAAAGTAGCAGCCACCGACCGCAGGTGTCGACTATCGGCCACAAGTGGCTGTCGCGTGCTTCAGCTACTTTTGTGGCCGTTTCTTGCCTCTTGTGGCGGCGTTTGTGGCTGTCGCGTGTGGCCCGTGTGCGGCGACCCTAAAGATTGCAAAATTGGGTATTTTAGTTTTTTTTTTGACCAAACGGTTAGTATTATCATAAAAATGTGTGAGACTAAATTGTTTAACATGCAATTACCTACAAAAATAATTGGTCTTACACTTTTTTCCTTGAATCACCATTTCGAAGATATAGCGATGCAAAATGTTGAAAAAGTTGTGTTCTTCAAAATACTCACACGTTTTCGCCCACCCGTGAGGTAGTGTACAGTACGCAAAAGAGATAAGTATCCATGTCGTCGGGAATAGTTGGAGGCTTTCAAATGAAATTTTATTAAATCATTGAACTGTTTTTTCTCTATAAATTGTATTTTATTTTATTTTTAAAAACCTATCGGTTTCTAAGTAAACTTCAACTGTTTCCGGCGACTTGGATACTTATCTCCTTTGGTGACCGTACTTGGCGCATTTTTTTTAAACGTGGGGTCCATAATAGGCCTACTCCATGCTCTATTGTGGTCCTAAGTTTAAAATATTATAACAAATAAAAAAGTAGTACAATTGGAAATAATGTAGGCGGTGTAAGTTATGAGTAATTTGGGAAAATTATTCATCTAATTGATAATAATCTAATGGAACATCTAGCATACTATCTTTTTCACTTCTCTTGCTCAAAAAGGCCGTCATTGTAGCATAGCAGAGCGGGGATAAAATAGCATTTCATCCTCTAGGGGAAAAAGTTTTAATTTTTTAATTTTTGTGTATCAAATAAGACAATGAGCCTACAAAAACGAAAAAGTCTTTAGTCATAAGTAGAATAATCATGATTATAGACTCGACTTATTACTGTTTCATAAAAAAAGAACCTCATTTTAATTTTGAAAATGGAACTATAATCGGCCATCTCTGGTAGAATGCATGCAATGTGTTGAGCCTAAAGATGAAACAAAAAAAATATTTCATATTGTATTGGATTGTTTTATTTTCTCGCAATCGTAGTGAAAAGTATAGTGTAACACACGGCGCTAAAACCCATTAAAACTCGGTTTCTATTTACTCCCTCGCTAAAGCTCGGGAGTAAAACTACCTCGTATATATAATGGGTCATTTTAGCTCCTTGTATAACAATCTACTATTTCTTCCTGCTGGGTACAAATAAATAGTTCCAAGTGCGATGCACAGATGTCTCTTCGCTCATATCATAAGAATCCTATTCTAATGCCGATTCAACATTGGAGCACGATTGACCTCGACACCTGATACATACAGACAAGACCCAGAAGACAGGGGCTTCTGGGTCTAGTTTATGACCAAGCCACATGTACAGAAACTGAAGTTGAAGGAAGACAAGCAAATTTTACTCGTTTTTTGTTGAGTATTTTTTACAAAAGAGAAGTGTCGAAACTTATCTAAGCACGTAATTTTTTTTAGACTTTTAGATATAAAGAAGGAAGCGAAGCAAGTAGCTTGTCTTGCCCCAACCTCTGCTTCTGCTCATGAAAATGAAAATGAAATGAAAAATGAAAAAGGTTTATTGGAATCAACAAGTCATCATACATCAGTGGTGATTGGAGCCTCCTTTTAAGCGTATGAAGCAGATTATTTGAATGAAAGGGATTAAGTATAAGACTAATTACCGATGGTGAGTATTTATTGCAATAAAGCCTCTGTTTCTTCATAAGTAAGTGGTTTAATCCATTCAGTTAGGATTTTTTTGCATTCATGCTGTTTTTTTTTGTGTATATAAGTTTCTCTATTACATCTATTATAAAGTTGAGCAGAGCGCTTTTTGTATTGGATGCTGGCAAATTTAGTTTTAGTTGGTGGAACATCTGCTACTAGGTCTTTTCTTCTCTTTAAATTTAGTCTGGGATCATAAGGGAGGGATTTGTGCTTCTTAAGTATAGTTTTTATAATATATAGTTTTCTCACAGAGAGTAAGTCGCTAATTTGGTAAAGGCTTAGAGTAGGAAATCGACTGTTTTTAAAAGAGCACGTTGTCCTCTCTCAACGTCAATAAATTTAGTTTTGGCTGCTCCTCCCCAAATGGGAATGCAATACGTCAAGACAGATTGCACCAAAGCTATGTAAATTTCGTTAAGGAGGCGTCTGGGGGTATTCGAATTAGTGAGTATATTCTTCGGAGCAATGTGCCTTAACGTTTTAAAAATCCAGCTCAGTTTTCTTACTCTACTATTTACCTGTTCAAGGTGGGGGTACCAGGATAGTTTTTGGTCAATTATAAGAAAGAAAGAAAGAAAGAAAAAGCATTTATTAGCCCGCACAGGACGAAACACACAAATAACAACAAGGTTTAATATTATTACAAAATAAAAAATAAGAAACGAATCGGTCCTGTACGATGCCAAAAGGCCCCTATCTCAGCATTGTGCTGTAACATTTAAAAATGTCACAGCGCTGATATTCTGATAGGGCCCAAAGTGACACCTAGATATTTAGTATGTGATACCTTTTCTAATGTTGGGCATAAACAGTTATTTGATTTGTCACAGGTATGTACTCTCAGATTAAGTTCTTTACTGGGTTGGGAACGATTGGATATTGTGAAGCATATATAATTTGTTTTAGCCGTGTTGAATGTCAACAAGTTATCATTTAGCCATCTAGCTACTTGGGTCATACCAGCCTCAGCAGTCAGGGCAACATCATCCCAGGTCTTTCCGGTAAAAACGACAGCGGTGTCATCGGCATAGGAAAACACTTTAGCATTACTGATCCTGAGGTTGCATAAGTCATTGATATAAAGAAGGAAAAGCGTAGGGCCAAGCACGCTTCCCTGAGGAACACCGAATGTGATATTTGCGTCTTGACTAACATATTCTCCTACTTTGACTCGTTGTTTTCGGCTTGTCAAGTAGTCTTTTAAAAATTGAAGCGGAATTCCTCTTAGTCCTGCAGCTTCCAATTTGTTTATTAGGCTCATGAACATCTATTTCGGGTATAATATTATCAAATTTAAGTGTGGCTTGGTCATAAACTAGAGTAGTATTATGTATTAAATTAAATTACGGTTTGAATTCATTTATTTTTAAAGATTACAAATCACTTGTACAGAAATAAACACAAAAAATTACTTATTTAAAACATTTTCGTTGTCCAGGAGTAACGACAGCTTATAGTGTTAAATTGCGAATATGGTATGAGGGTAATAATATTGTTCAAAGTTTTATAGATTGTCTACCACCGCGCCGCGCGGCACGTTGACGCGATCGACGTACGGTGACTCGTTATCTAACTTTGTTTTTATGATTGAAGTCTAAGGACTCGTCAAGAAGCTTATAGATAAAAGTGGAGGCAACACTCTAAATACCTAAGTGAAGCCAACTGTGGGCAGACGCTCTCTTTCTGAATGCATACATAAGATAAAGAAAACACATATCACTGTCTCGTTCTTATGACATGTATGCATTAAGTGTTGGCTCTTACCTATATCTTCATGGGACTCGTTCACATTAGAGGCAAATAAATTAAGTTACTTATATTTGTTATTTAATTTTGTGACCTTTTAAGGTATGGCATTTTAGTAGTTTTTTAAATAGTAAAATGGATTGTGCATTTTTTATATCTTTTGGTAGCGAGTTATAAAGTTTTGCTCCCTCATGCATTATAGTTTTTTTTCCATAATTCGTTCTAGTACTACGTATATGTAAGTCTTGTGCGCGCCTCAGAATATGTTTTTGTACTTGTATGTTTTTTGTGAATGTGATTTGTGTGTGTAAGTCTTTAGAAAGAATTTTACGAACTAAAATACATGTGTTATATATATATGTCGGATCAAGGGCGATCGAGGAGTGCCAAGCGGTATAGTAGTACATCGTCAGGAGTATGGGCGTTCCCATTATCCCATTAGGGATAACAAGACCAGGTAAACACAATTACACACTATTAGTAAAGAAAACACAATACAAATGGTAATCAGTAATAAGAATAAAGTAAGTTAAAGGTACAGCAACAATACAGTTAATCGAACAGACCATTAAGGTCCCACAGTTCGTACAGTGGCCAAGCCACCCAATGATAAACGAACAAACCCTTAAGGTTTACAGTTCGTACAGCAGCCTAAGCCACTCAATGATAAACGAACAAACCCTTTAGGTTTACAATTCGTACAGCAGCCTAAGCCACCCAACGATAAACGAACAAACCCTTAAGGTCTATAGTTCGTACAGTAGCATAAGCCACCCAAATACAAAGTGTATCGCTCGCTAGCAGCAAGCCTATACAGCTATATGAATATACAGCAGCGCTGTACCAGGTAAACCGACAGTAATGTCGGGAGAGGAACTCTTTACTGAGTCGAATCCGAGGATCGACTGCCATACTTACTTTTTTTTTTTTTTTCGGATTGGCATCTCGTAGGTCATCCTAGGAGGTTGTCGGCTGCTTAACCGGACTTTCCTGTGGTGCCTTAAAAATTATTATTTTTAGGGCCTCCAGCCAGGGCAAAATAGCTTACAAACTAAGCGACTACACGCTAAGGGCACCCCCTGTGGGGTACGAGCCTCGGCTTAGGGCGTCGCTGGGAGAGGACCGCAAAGGGACAGGCTGGATCGGATTTCCATTATTTAGGGACGAATTTAAAACTACAGGCTCAGCGGCGCGGGCTGGCACGAGCAAGGGTCGGGATGGGGACGTACGTCGCGGCGGGCCTCGGCGGCGAGGACGGAATGACGGCGGTCTGTGTTTGTGTTTTTTAACTGTATTGGTGGCCTTATTGCTCTCCTGGAGGAGAGTAATAGCATCGTCAGGGTCGGTCAGAGTATGTCTCGGTCGTCGAGTCTTACTAATACGAGAGGGAGTGTACCGGGCGGCCGATACGATTAACGGGTTAGAGTGCTTCTCAGCAGTGTCGAAGAAGCGCTTGGCGGAGCGTTTCATGAACTGCTGGATGGTGGGTATTTTAAAATCGAGATGGAGGTCCTCGTTGCGAAGGTAAAAAGGAGCTCCTGTGATTCTTCGCAAGAAACGGTTTTGGAGGGTCTGCATCCTATGGAGACGGTATGGTTTCGCGTGTGCGAATACAGCACAGGCGTAAGTCATGATGGGACGAATGCACGCCGTGTAGATGCGCAATTTGCACTTGAGTGACAATTTGCTGCGTGCATTCAACATAAAGTAGAGCCTACCGAGAGCGAAAGCGGCGCGCGAACGCACCGTCTTTATGTGCTCTCCGAAAGTAAGATGGTGGTCCAGAATCACACCTAGGTATTTGGCTTGCTTCTCCCAAGGGATAGGCTTACCGAACATGGTTATCGGACTGGGCAGAGAGGGGGACGAGCGCGGTTTGGAAAAGAGTACTGCCTGACTCTTGATGGGGTTTACCTCGATTCTCCATTTCCGGAAATAAGCGCCTAAGGCTTTTGCCGCGGATTGGAGGGTACGAGCTATGCAGTCTGGGTTGCGACCCGAGTAATAGATGGCCGTGTCGTCAGCGAATAGAGCCAACTGGGCCTCTTTATCTTTCGGGATGTCGCTGGTGAACAGCGTGAAAATGAGGGGGGATACTACGGAGCCCTGAGGGACGCCAGCGCGTATCGGGTGGGGTGCCATACTTACGGAGTGCACGCTCTTTTATAAGACGATGCCCCCACCTTGCAACCTCTCCTTAACAAGTCTGCCCAATGCCGCACGGAAGTGCGTCACGCGTTTACTTGATACAAAACACTAAATTGTGCTAAATCTAATAAGATTTAATTATAAAGTAATCAAATAACACAATAATAATTGTCATGAATAAACAATAGTGATTTCATAAAGTAATTCGTTTTACATTCAAAGTAAAGTGTCAACAATTGTTTTGAATAAAACCATCGATAACAATTATCGAAATAAAGTAACCACAAATCAGTGTACACACACAATAAATCATGTTTCGAATTAATATACAATAGTAGATAGTAAAATCACATAAATTAACAATAAGAAACACAAATCATAACAAATTTAGTTAACACCCACAATTGTGATTAATAAACCGTCTCCGACATATACATATGTATCAGAAATGTTAAATAGCTTAGTTTCTTTGTAAATTGTGTTTTAGTGGTAGTGAAATGGGACTTTTATAATTCTGTTTTGCGCTCTTTGTAGCTTTTCTAGGTTGGTTTTAGCTGCTGAACCCCACATTTCTATTTTAATATTACAAATTGTGTTTATTCAATTAGTTTTTTTTTTATTTACAATTTAACAATGGTGCCGATTACCTTGTTCACAAAATAAACTAAACTGCAACTGCACTGCAACTTTTTTAGTTACGTGAATTAACCCATAGGACAGAATCGCATTAAAAATAAGCGGGTAAAAAGTTACACTACAAAGAGAGCACTTTTCATTGGTGTTTTTTTTTAAGGCTGTTCAAGCCGGTCAATCTTCCATACAAACGGCGACAGGTGATTACTCCTCTATTTATGGTTGTATTTTAGAAAATCAGGATGATATTAATTCGTTTTGTTATTACCTACGCCTGTACGAAGCCAGAATTCCATAAAAAAAGTTGGTTTGAAAGTTAGGACCCTCTAAACATTCGAGTATTTAAGCAAATTTTAGCGCAACTTTAAGCTTAAATAAAGTATATAAATAATACGAATAATTCAAAACCGCTTTCGTAGAGGCCTAGTTAAGTTATTGAAAAATTTGAATAACATTATTTTTACAGTATTTATCTTATCAATCACACTAGGCCCATAGCGATGTTCACGTAAATTTCCGCGCGCCAATTTTCCTGTGATGTTATCGCGTTCTCACTCACTCGTTTGTTTTTGAGCTTTGCGTTGCCACTCCATACATTTCAACAAACTATGAACCTATGAACCAGTGTGTGACCCAAAGCAAGAATTAAATATAATGTATATACTAAGTATAAATTAAGTAGTTTTAATTAGCAATCCGTTTGATTTTGTCTAGACTGTAGATTGTCCTATGGAGCCCGGACCAGCATGTTTCGTACTTTCTTACGTACATAATATTTTCATAGATAAATTTGGCAAGGCACTGTCATTATATTAATATTTTTAAATAGTTCCCTAAGAGAATCGCGGCGACGTAGATTATAAATGGCTCTAACAGCTCGATGGCTCGGCTCGATGGGGTTGGGCGTTCTTAAACCACCCACAAATAGGAGCCAAGCATCGCGGAACTCCGTCAACCGAGCCTCATTTTTTAAGAACTTTTAATACTATTATGCGTAAGCTGTTAAGCGTATATAATATAATTACGATAAACAAAAGTATGCCGTGTTATATTATGTCTTATAATTTGATATAAAAAATTGGTATAAAAAGAGAAAAAACATTCAGACATGTCTTTTGTGAGCTTATCTTTTTTAATTATTTGGGAACAATCTCTTTTGAAAGACTTGCAGTACAGGCAGGCAGGCAGGTAGTGGCATCATGTGACGGTCCCATCTTCCCTGATACCTTTCTTCCATCACTTTAGGTCCTGGTGGAAGCGCTCTCGCTGTTCCTCGCTACAATTTTCCAGATTATCAGAACATCTCCAGGTGACTGTGTAGAGAGAGTAATTTTGTGGTCGTATTCGCAAAAATTATAAAAAAAGCGACGAAAAAACATATATATATGTCGGAGACAGTTTATTAATCACAATAGTGGGTGTTAACAAAATTTGTTATGATTTGTGTTTCTTATTGTTAATTTAAGTGGTTTTACTATCAATTATTGTCTATTAATTCGAAACATGATTTATTATGTGCACACACTGATTTGTGGTTACTTTATTTCGATAATTATTATCGATGGTTTTATTCAAAACAATTGTTGACACGTTACTTTGAATGTAAAACGAATTACTTTATGAAATCACTATTGTTTATTCATGACAATTATTATTGTGTTATTTGATTACAGATCTTATTAGATTCAGCACATTTTAGTGTTTTGTATCAAGTAACGCGTGACGCACTTCCGTGCGCATGGACAGACTTGTCTGGAGAGGTTGCAAGGTGGGGGGCATCGCCTTATAAAAGACCGTGCACTCCGTAAGTATGGCAGTCGATCCTCGGATTCGACTCAGTAAAGAGTTCCTGCTCCCGACAATACTGTCGGTTTACCTGGTACAGCGCTGCTGTATATTCACATAGCTGTATAGGCTTGCTGCTAGCGAGCGATACGCTTTGTATTTGGGTGGCTTAGGCTGCTGTACGAACTGTGGGACCTTAATGGTCTGTTCGATTAACTGTATTGTTGCTGTACCTTTAACTTACTTTATTCCTGTTACTGATTACCATTTGTATTGTTTTCTTTACTAATAGTGTGTAATTGTTTTTACAGGTCTTGTTTATCCCTAATGGGATAATGGGAACGCCTATAGTCCTGACGATGTACTATACCGCTCGGCACTCCTCCTCGATCGCACCTGACGATCCGACATATATATATGACGACAGTTTGGTATACGTAGTGAGATCTGGGGGCCAAGTCTGCTATTTTTATAATTTTGTCATTCCAACACGATCCCATTGTCATTTTGCTAAAAGTTCGTAATCTGCTTAATTCATAGTGGTCGATCATTGGTCGGTCGAACTAAAAACAAAGACTGCACAATGACGTTCTAATGGTAGGTCAATGGTAGATCAAAGGAACTGTCAAAATTTTAGCAGATTACCGCCTAAGTCAGTCATTCAGTTGTCATTTTGTACGAGATTACCATTCTATATCATTTATTTCAATGGCGTGTCAGTGGTTGAGCATTGGAAAGTCATAATGACGCCATTATATTAGTAGATTACCAAACTTGTCAAAATCAACAATTATGAAATCAATGATAGACCATTCTGACACTATTGTAATAGCAGACCCTGGTTGACTGACAATTTTACCGTTGACCGACTCTCGGGTAATGCTGTTCACAATAGAAGTTGCCGTTCCGACCAAATGTGAACACCACCGTCGTTTCTGTCGTTTTACCACTGCCCGGGTCGTCACAAAGCAGTTGTGAGTTGGCTTTTGTATACGAAAGACGACGACAATGTTTTGATTGTAATGTGGTATTTAAATAGAAGGCAGGAGAAAAGAAAAAGGAAATATTTGGTGCATGTATGCACCCAATAATTCTTTTTTCTTTAATCTCTGCGCAGGAGTAATAGTGTTCTGTGTCTCTGCGATATTATTATGTTAAACTAATATTCCTAGGGTTGTCAGGATATAAAAAAAAATCGATAGGTATTATCGACCGACGTTTCTAACTTTTATTGATGCATGAACATATAATTGGGTTACATTTAATTACAAACGTTACTAAATTAAATGAATATTTTAATATAAAATGCATTTATTCTCTTAAAGGAGTACACCTCAAATCCATATCTGAATTAGTTTCAGAATCGCTAGAACAATCTTGTAAATTTATTATAAACTCTTGTTTGCAAATATTATTAAATCGGGCGTCCCGCTCCCATTCTTCTTCCATTAGTAATTCATTTTAAATTAAGTTTTATTTAAAATATCGATAGTTTAAAGTCTGTGGTCGCGAAGAATCATCGCCCATCAATAATTAGGTCGGCATGCCCATAAAGTATGACATTGACAGGTACTGTCTGTACTATTATGGAATTCAGGACTTCATAGGCGTGATTTTACTGACAGCTGTCGTAGAGATCACGCTAACTTTTATGAAGTATAGATATCCTTTTCTTATGCAGCACTAGCGCCATAAACGGTTTTTGAAGGAACTACTCAAGAATAATTTGACACTTTTGACAGTTCATAATAAATGAAAAACCATATTCGCTAAACAAAAACAGTCGCTGAGCTTGACGTCGATTTTACAGCTGACACGATGTAGAACGTTTGAGAATAGCATAGCAAATACTGAGTTGATCATTTCAAAAAACGTAAAATCACCTACATGAATTTCGGCTACCTGTTTCAGCGTAACAAATTCTAACTTAGGGCTACCCTTGTTTTATAAAAAACTAGCTTTTGCCCGCGACTTCGTCCGCTTATATGTCGGTTATCGCGGACGCAGACGAAGTCGAAGTCGAAGTCGAATAAAAAGTAGCCTATGTCCTTTGTTGGGGTTCACACTTACCCTGTACCAAATTTCACACAAATCGGTTCAGTAGTTTAGGCGTGAAGAAAAGACAGACAGACAGACAGAGTTACTTTCGCATTTATATTATTAGTTAGGATTGTTTTCCCAAACAATATTGCGAATTCTCATTTGCCAAATTATTACTTAGCAAATGAACTCTTTACAAATAATTGTAACGCAAACTTAAGAGGAAACACAAGGGCCGTTTTTCCATACAAACTTAGTCCCCTGTTTCCTCCCTGGATAATGCCAGTAGATCAATTTTTAAATATCCATGGCTACTATTGGCATGTCCTTGTTGTATGTTTTCCTTTTTCTCATAAATTTATTATTAAAAGAGATATGAATATTCAAAAACCTAAAAAATTGGCATGATTTTCCACTGTGTTCAAACATTCAGAAAACAAATTTGACTTGATTATATATAAAATAGAAAACATAGGAACACGGCAAAAGCCATTCTTTATTTTTTAATGAAAAAAGCAGTTAAATCGGTTAAGTTTTGAAGAAGAAATCAGGGGACTACGATCATTGATTTTGTGTACTTTTAATAGGTATAGGTCAAAGCTGCAGTTGTCTCTATCGCGCTCTGCGGTTCATGTGCGGGCATCGCGCGACAGCAATAGATTTTACAAATACCTAATTTTCACTTCTCTAGCCCGTGGTATTTCCTCGTTTTAACAATAACTGGCTTACCATCTATTTATTGAATACAAAATATTTGTTGGCGTAAAATATGTTATACTAACTCTATTATTAGTTAGTATAACATATTTTACGCCAACAAATATTTTGTAATTAATAAATTAATACTTATGTTAAAATAAAAGTGCATTTTTAAAGGACAATCCCAGAAACTCTATAGAACTTTGCCCCACTCAATAAAAGTCATGTGCAATATGTAGCATCTTACTGTTTATTTATTGCTGATAATTAAACATTAGTCTTAGTGACTGTAGAACTTGCGGTTTCCGTTTAAATCTAAAATCAATAATGACATTGATTATAGGTTAAATTGTATTTTAGGTAAAATGAGTTTGTATTTTGTGGGCATTGGTAACTACTACGTTTGTGGGTACTTAGGTATTTCGTCATCCGCAAGTTCTAAAGAAAAACATTTTACTATAGAAAGGTTCTATATACATTACAATTGTTTTCATTAATTTACTTTTCTGTACATGGGTGGGGTAAGATCTAGCATTGTCATTTATAATTAGGTACCAAAAAACCTTTATTAATTTTGTCATAGCTGTTGGTGTGTGCCTATAGCTGTATAACTCACTGCTCACACTAACTAACTTGTACGCAGATCTTGAATAAAGATCTTGAATGTGACTGATACTTGGATTTTGGTAAAAAATAGTTTTATTTTATACCATCAGAAAATTCGTGACACAGCGAGAAAAAACAATTAACACAATACAATAGATGTCAGATTTAAACTCTGTCTAATGAGTTCACTCGACCATGTAGTATTTACATTGAAGTATGAAAACCTCCTTTCTAACAATAGCCAATCATTTGACTATGTTTGTTGTCTAAAGATTGTTTGCTGTAATTAATTAATTAATCATTTGATAGACCAAATGCTTTAATGACAACCTTGTCTATTTATTTATACTTCATGCGCAAAGGTACAAAGGCGGACTTAATGCCTTAGGCATTCTCTACCAGTCAACCAAGGGTGATGAAGAGATATTATGGCGGGTGCATGTTATTATTCTACCGAGTAAAAATTTGACCAAATAAAAATATGCGTAGGTACTAAAATCATTAAAATATTGCATTGGTATAAAAAGGTTGTTATTTGTTTGTATAAAAAATGAAATTTTGTCAAAAAAATTTTGGCAAACCGGCAGGATACCTCGAATCTAATATCTTTATTCATACTTATCTATCATGCATAATGATGACGTCAGAGCACACGTGCTTACCAGTTCTGACCTTTTACAATTAGGTACGTAGGTACAATATGTTTTATTACAACGATTAATTCGGAAATGTTTTAAATGTAGGGTTGTCAACATTTCTTCGTCTGATATTTTTTTTTTTCAGAATAACCTATGGGAAATAATAAGTGCAGCAACAAATGTTTTCTTTGGTGCGAGTTAATAGGACAGCTTCTATTATATTAATTCAGCATCTTTACTATTCCAACTGAATATCAAAAAACCAGCGTCAATTTACAAACGTAAATTAATATGATTCAGAGCCAAAATATACAACTGGGGCGGCACAACTTCGAGAAGGAGGCGAACAGAAAGATACGCTTGGGCTGGGTGACATTCGGGAAGCTACGTGGTATCTTTAAATCGTCGATCCCACAATCCCTTAAGACCAGGATCTTTAACCAGTGCGTTCTACCCGTAATGACTTACGGAGCCGAAACGTGGACACTCACCGTGGACCTGGTCCACAAATTTAAGGTTGCTCAGCGTGCCGTGGAGAGAGCGATGCTCGGAGTTTCTCTGGTGGATAGAATTCGCAATTAAGTCATTCGCCAGAGAACTAAAGTCACCGACGTTGCGCATCGTATTAGATGATGATTTTGTGTAGATTTTTATCATAAAGTTATTTATGCTTATTGTTTGCGTCTATAGTTGTAAAAATAATAAGTATAATCATGATTTAATTATAATAGACATAGAGGGCAACCCTGGAAATCCTAAGCCACCACTGCTTTTAGGTATAGAAGGCAACACCGGAAATCCAGAGCCACCACTGTTTTTAGACATAGAAAGCGACCCAGGAATTTTTGAGCCACCACCGCTTTTAGGCACAGAAGGCATCCCAGCAAATCCTGAGCCACCACCGCTTCTAGACACAGAGAGCAACCTCGGCAACCCAACAATTCCTGAGCCAAGATTGCCTTTAGATGTAGTAGGCCATCCCGTAGCTCCCGATCCGATGCCACTTATAGCGTTAGGGGGTAATGCAGCTTCTCCATCTCCTGTTACGATAGAGGACCACCGAACACCAGGCTCATCTTACGGTCGTGCTCCAGATGCTTTGAGTGCCATGTGACGGCAGCCAAGATACCGAACATCGTCTCGAGTAGCAAATTGGACAGACTCGATATAGCAAATATAAGAGAATTTGACTTTGACGACATGACGGCACGAAATTATTGGTTAGGGACGTCAACGTGGTTAAATGCTGTTCTTTATTTGTACTAAACGGGGATTGCATATATACAGTCCCAGCCAGTTTCGTTTATCCATGTTGTGTCATATATATATGACGACGTGTAGTAACAGTGGTATCACATTTCGTATTTTCTTTGCTTGTGTGAAAAGCAGAACGTCACTAATCGTCATTTATTTTGTATGAGAAAATAGTGTTGTGCCACACAACAAACATTTGAATAAGTACCCCGTTGCTCCGCCCTAAGCAGCTTTTTGGCTAAGTCAACGATCTGTGTTTTGGAGCGCAGTATGGTGTTTCGAACGCGATTTTAACACCAAGTATGTTGCGGTCCATAGCACGATGGCTAACCTTGAGTTTGGATTTTTGGATGTTAGTCAAAGATCGATATCTGTGGTGAAAGACCAAGTCTGTGCTCCATAGGTCAAGATGGAAAGAATACACATATCCATTAGTTTGCGCTTTTGTGACATTGGTAGAGTACCTCTGAACTGTTCATTCATATGAGTAACTCTTCCAGGCATTCCCAATCCGCTGCAACTCCTAAAAGCTGGAATCAACAGTGGTGACCACTAGAAAAGCGTCGAGATACTGATGCTCTACGAGTCCTGGAGAAACATTACAACTGTCTTGAATCCCGTAACGAATTTAATCAGAAAAGGACAGTGAAGGAGTAAGAAAAACATATTTTCTTCTTCCCTCCAAATCAAGCAGAAGACAGAACAGAACTAGACCATTAGTACCAAAGGGACGTGCACAACTGGGGGAGACCCAGTTGCCAAGCACCACGGATTACATTTAATATTATTCTTCCAGGGCCTCAAGTCTGCTATTACTATAGTGTCAGAATGGTCTATCATTGATTTCATAATTGTTGATTTTGACAAGTTTGGTAATCTACTAATATAATGGCGTCATTATGACTTTCTAATGGTCAGCCACTGACACGCCATTGAAGGAAATGATGTAGAATGACAATCTCGTACAAAATGTCAACTGAATAACTGACTTAGGCGGTAATCTGCTAAAATTTTGACAGTTCCTTTGATCAATGACCTACCATTAGAACGTCATTGTGCAATCATTGCTTTTAATTCGACCGACCAATGATCGACCATTATGAATTTAGCAGATTACGAACTTTTAGCAAAATGACAATGGGATCGAGTTGGAATGACGAAATTATAAAAATAGCAGACTTGGCCCCCTGGTGTATTTTAAAAATTAAAACATTTGCCTCTTTTATAATAATGATGTAGTTAGTACGGCTGGCAACCCTAATGCATGCAACATGTTGTATTTCCGCAACCGTTTTACTTGACCGTGCTTTGACAAGTCTGATAGTGTCGCGAAATATTGTATCGGAAATAATTATTCTAATAAAATTATGACGTCAATCGAAACCTTGTATGAATAGACTTTATTAAGCACAAAATATTATGCATTTAACTACATCAGCTGTCTACTTAGGATAATTAGATGACAAGTTTTATTATCATCATAGCAGTCTATTAGTAATGTATTGTAGCTGTATTATTAGTATTGTATTGTATTGTAGAATAGTATTCATTTCATTTAATTTTCGTGACTAGAACCAAACAGTTCAACCTCGTGGTTCAACCTCAAGAATGACTAGGTAATCAGGTACCTACCTAATAATAATAATGACAAATTAATTATTTGAAAGATTATGTGTATGCGTAACTTATTTATTTGCATTATCCAATTGCAGTTCCAATTGTAAAAAATGTATTATGAATTAATTTATGTAATTTCAAACTTCTTAATATACATATTATAAATGCGAAAGTAACTCTGTCTGTTACGCTTTCACGATGAAACGGCTGAACCGATTTTGATGAAATTTGGTATGAATATAGCTTGAACCCCGGGGAAGGACATAGGCTACTTTTTACTAGCTGCGACTTCGTCTGCATCCGCGATAACCGACATCCACGCGGACGAAGTCGCGGGCAAAAGCTAGTAATTAATATTTTTTTAATGACATGTACTTGCTATACTACTAGTGAAATGTATGTAAATACGTAATATGCCTGAAATAAAATTATTTGATTTTATTTATTTATTGCCGTGCTCTGCTGAACGTGGCCTACTTTCAGCTGTGGACGGCAGTTCGGAGTTAAATAATGCTTAAAGAAGTACTTCATCACTGACCACAGATACACGTTATTATTTTATTTATCCCCTTTTTCCCGGTGGCTTATTTAGGACATTAACTGCCACACTATAGGAATGAATCATTAACTTTAATTGACCAACATAACTTGGCACATGTCAACAACAATATTTTTGACTGACAGCGTCCCAAGTTATGTTGGTCAATTAAAGTTAATGATTCATTATTATTAAGTGACGTTTCTGAGTGTGGCAGTTAGTTTAATTGACGAAGTCGTAGACTCGTGTTTTTTTTTTAAAACTATATTAAAAAAACAATTTATGTTGTCTATGTCGGTCTGTGTTTGTTGTGTTCTCTGAAACGGCTGTATCGATTTTGACGCGACTTTCACTGGCAGATAAGAGATAGCTGATATTATAAGGAGTAACGTAGGCTACTTTTATTTTAGAAAGTCAGATAGGATTCTGCGAAAAATAATAAAGTCCCGCTAATAATCGACTGTCACGCGGACGAAGGCGCGGGCATCAGCTAGTTCTACAATCTATGTATATGAAATTCTTGTGTCACAGTGTTTGTAACAAAACTCCTTCGAAACGACTTGACCGATTCTTATGAAATTTTGCGCGTATATTCAGTAGGTCAGAGAATAGAACGTAAATTATTTTATTTTTTTTCTGTTTAGGGAAGGGTATGTAGTGTAGAGAAGGGTAGATAGATATAACAGTTACCGCGACCCCCGACGTTGGTGTGAGATGGAACTCCGGGGTGGTTTTCAGTCAGTAAGAGTCTGACAGACCCCTCCGCTTACCCCAGGGGTATGATTCTGTTAGACCTCATTCTAAACTTCGAATCTGAATCCGCTGTGAGTTCCTTGATTGGCATTCTAAAAACTCGGTTGATCATTCGAATTCACACTAGCGCCACCCTAGCGAGCGTGTCAGCGAGTTGAACTAAATTGACAGGAAGATTTTGACAGATAAAGTATGAGATGACGTAAGAAGTGGCATTCTGCAAGGTAATTTTCCCGTCACTTCGACGCTCACTTCGCACTCGACCCCATTCAAAGTGTCAAATATATCAAGGTCATTTTGAACCTTATGCGAAGTGAGAGTGAATAGCGATGTGAGATGCGAGTTGTTGTTTGAATTTTACAGAATCGATCTACATGGCGGAGGACATCTGTGTGAATTTTCCACCACGGAAAAAAAAGGGTGATAGGTAGGGTACGTTACGGTAGGTAGATAGGTAGGTAGGCAGGTAGGTAGGGTAGGGTGGGGTAGGTAGGTAAGTAGGCAGTTTGGTAGGATATATAGATAGGGACACGACAACGTCTGTCGGGTCAGCTAGTAAGTAATATTATAATATTTTTAACATCCGACCCGGAACAGAATTTATAAACAAAATACCCCAGTTTACAAGATTTGGATATATTATTGAACAACATCGAAATATTGACATAATATTGCTGCATGCTGTCGAGAGTTTACCACATAGATAATCAGCATTTCATTTAATAATATACTTTCGAGCGAATTACGGTCATGACAGCCGACGTGAATAGATCATAGACAAATACTAAGGACATAATGATAGTGTAAGTACAAAAACAGGTGTTTTTTTTTTCTTTTAACGAATGATTCCTTTTCAGTGGAGCTCGTGGCTAAGTTATAACCGTATAGATCGATCGGTCAAAGGTTAAGCTACGTTAGCCGCGGTCGGTCTGTGGATGGGTGACCATCCTTTTCATACCGAGTTTCCTCCGTGCCTCGGAAAGCACGTAAAGCCGTTAGTCCCGGCTTTTTTGTAGTTCTTTGGCAGTCGTTATGGGTAGTCAAAAGTCAGAAAGTCTGACAACCAGTCTCACCAAGGGGTATCGTGTTACACAGTAACTGGGTTGTGGAGGTCCGATAGGGAGTCGCTCCATGTAAAACATTGGTATTCAGCTGCATCCGGTTAGACTGGAAGCCGACCCCAATATAGTTGGGAAAAGGCTAGGCAGATGATGAACGATTCCCTGTCAACTTTTCTGTCACTGGTGTCACTTTCAAAAACACTATTATTTATGGACGAATCCACAATCCATCTAAAGGACATTACCTTTCTATACGTAACCGCAAATACTTTAATTACTCACTAAAAAGCCGTTAACCTCGGAAACTGGTTTCTCGGTTTAAAGGACTTCGCACATTATTGATCTTTATACGACTAACTTATGCCCGCCATGTCCTTCCTTCGCGTGATTTCAAATATCTATACTATCTTTACATTATAGTAGCTCTCCCATACAGGCGCGTTATTCGAAAGTTAACGGGGTGTAAAACGTTATCGCTTTTTACTCAGATTATGAAACAAAAGGCAGATAGACCGCGCGGAACACTGAGAGTGAAGCCAGAAAAGCAAATACTAATTCAAAAGCGAATAACTACAGCACGAAACGCCGCATCGTAAAAAAAAAACAAACAAAAATACAATTAGAAATTCAAAAGCGAATACAATCATGAGATTGTAGGTATTTGCTTTTTGGCTTCACTTTTAGTGTTCCGCGCGGTCTATCTGACTTTTGTTTCATAATCGGAGGCCTTTTGTATGAAAATAGTAAATTTTCATAATCCTTTTTTTCATTAAACGAAACGTGAGTACCTATTGTTACACATTATAGATTGATTGATTTCATAATCCTCTTAAAATAATCTTTAAAGTTTCGTCCCGATTCACTCCTGCAGCAGCATCCCTATTCACTCCGTTTTAACGGTACCATATAACATAATAAATACTAGGACACTCGACAGTAGTGTAAATATCTTTCAGTGAAAGATTTTTTTGTTATCGGAGGAATACATTCAGAGATTTATACCTTTTGCAGACAAACAATTTTATCTCTATATAGAAGGGACTTCGTAAATTTGTACCACGAATCCTTCAGTACATTATTCAAAACACATCTGGTAAGAAATAACAATAAAACAACAGGTCAAAGTAAGCTGTAAGAGGTCCTACTGTTGGATACGATACGAACTCTAATTCTTACCCGGCGCCTCCACCAACTTGTAATTAAACACACTTAAATAGTCAAATAGTCAATAGTCAAAGCATTTATTTCAATTAAACCATTTACAGGCACTTTTGAATTGTCAAGGAGTCGGTCAGTTAGTCAGAGAGTTGAAGCTAGTTGCTCGTTCCAAAACGTAGGTAGGTCTCTATGGAGAAGAACGAGCAAGAAACTCCACGGACACTCTTTTAAATCAAGTTTTTACAAAGTTTGGTTACATTCTTGTTGCTTCTATATGTGAAAACGATGAAGGTAATCTAACAATACAAAACACAAAAAAGAAGCAAGATAAAGTGGCATCTAATTCATGGCAGATAAGAGCTGACCAATCTCCACTGACAGCGCCCGTTCACGAACATGACGCGTGAATCAGCACCATTTAGCTCAACCATTTTGAAGGGAGCCGAATGATCCAACACACGCGCCACCATCAGCGAGACATTTGAGCGAGCATGACAATACTCCCAACCGCCATGTTAATTTTTGTCAAACATAAAGGTATTAATATACATGGCTCCATGGTATTCACATTTACAAAATTGAAATAATGCTGCTAAATTATACAAAACTAAGGTTTCCAATGTATATTATTTTATCATATGAAGTGTGAAAAGTTAATAATTTAAAAATATCTATATATAATAATAACGATACTCGTTACTCATGTCAATAGAAAAAGGGGTAGGAAACATCCTTTTCTTCCAATTTGGAAATTCCCTAAACTGGCTGTGGAGCAGGACCAGCATTTAGCCAAGCATCTTTATCATTGATGTAATCTTCTAACTTATAATATGCTTGTCTACATAGTGTGCGCTTAATACATGTTTTAAATTGTTTTTCATTCAATTGTAGAATATCAAGTGGTATTTTATTATAGCATTTTACACAGTACCCCATAAAAGAAGTATGTACTTTTGACAATCTGAAGCTTGGCTGATCTAATTTGTTCCTATTTCTAGTATAAACATTATGTCTGTCACCTATTTTATTAAAAAGATGAAGATTTTTTCGAACATGCATAATGTTTTCATATATATATTGACAAGGTACCGTCATGATGTTAATCTGTTTAAACAATTCTCTTAGAGATTCGCGTTTGCGGAGATTATAGATTGCTCTGACAGCCCGCTTTTGCAGTATAAAAATAGAATCCATATCTGCAGCCCGTCCCCATAGCAAAATACCGTAAGACATGATACTATGAAAATAGCTAAAATATACTAGCCTAGCGGTATCCACGTCTGTCAAATGCCGGATCTTTCTGACAGCGTAAGCGGCTGAACTTAACCGCCCTGCAAGAGATGTTAAGTGAGGACCCCACTGTAGCTTGGAATCAAGCGTAATCCCTAGGAAAACAGTCCTTTCGACGAATTCAAGTATGTCCTTATTCAATACAACGTTACATTCATTACTCTTAACATTCGGCAAAGCGAATCTTATGCATTTCGTTTTCTTCTCATTTAATACTAAATTATTTACAGTAAACCAATTATGAATCTTAAGCATGGCGTCATTTACGTCGTCAAGGTGCTGTGCCCGTCTATTTACTCTAAAAATCAATGAAGTATCATCAGCAAATAACACCATTTGTGGTTGATTTTTCAGTAAATGAGGTAAATCGTTTATATAAACTAAAAAGAGGAACGGACCCAATATGGAGCCCTGCGGTACCCCCATTTTTACTTTTAAGCCTGATGAATTAACACCATTTATTTGAACTTGCTGCAGTCTATCACTTAAATATGATTTTACTAAGCTAAGCGCTTGTTTACCCAGTCCGTAATGCTCAAGCTTTAAGAGCAGTGTTTCGTGATTTACACAATCAAATGCTTTGGAGAGGTCGCAAAAAATGCCAATAGCATCTTGCGAATCCTCCCATGCTTTAAAGATATGCTTAATTAAGGTGACACCGGCGTCAGTAGTACAACGCCCTCTGGTGAAACCATACTGTTGGTCATGTAAGATGTTGTTACAATTAAAATGACTGAGCATTTGGTTAAGCATTACTTTTTCAAACACTTTGCTGAAAACCGGCAAAACTGAAACGGGTCTATAATTATTCGTGTCCTTGCAATCGCCGGATTTAAAAAGTGGTATAATCTTGCTGTACTTCATTAAATCCGGGAAAACCCCTTGGTCTACACACATATTAAAAATGAATGCTAAATTGGGTGCCACTGTCTCAATAACCGATTTACAAACATTAGTAGACATCCCCCATAAATCTTCAGTAGCCTTGATCTTGAGTTGTTTAAAAGTCTTTATAACGATTGCAGGGTTTATATGTTTAAATTTAAATTCCGTGGGGCAGGCTGGAACATTCGAACTTAATAAATTAAAAGCAAGTGACGGCGAGGAATCTAAAGTTTCAGTAGTTTTAATAGGAACGTTGGTAAAGAATGTTGCAAATTCCTGCGCAACTTCTATATTAGTACTTATGAGACCACTGGAAGTCTCCAGAGTGTAGTCAGTATTATGTCTTTTGTTCCTATTTGTTTCATTATTAATAATTTTCCAAACAGTCTTAATTTTATCATCAGCCGATTTTACTTTGTTGCTAATGTATAACGCTTTAGCTGCCTTACAAGCATTTTTAAAAGTTTTAGAATATATAGTAACATACTTATTAAAAGTGTCAGTGTTAATATAAGGCTTAAGGCCATACAGCTCAAAAAGTCTTTCCCTACTTTTCCTGATGCCTTTAGTTGCCCAGTCACTGAATAAAAACTTAGGGCAAATTGTTTTAGTTTTTTTCTTAAAAATATTCTGAAACTCAGTTTGCACAACTGAGAAGAATTCTTTATATAAAATATTACCATTATTCATACTAAGGTCCTGAACGGGTAACTTACTTATTAGAGTCTTTTTAAATTTATCTAAATTACCAGATGTTATTGGTCTTGACTGAATCTGTATTTTTTGCCAGGGTGTGTTGGACTCAAAAGCAACGGTTTGACCGCTGTGATCAGAGGGAAGATAATTTACAATAGCTTTATCTAAGTAGTCGCAGCTACAAAAAACATTATCGATACAAGTAGCAGTGGTCGTAGTTATTCGTGTTGGTTCTAAAAACACATTTGACAAATTGAAGGATTTAAAGAGACTTATAAATCTACTGCTACTTGAATTATTTTCTAAAATATTAATATTAAAGTCTCCGCAAATTATTATTGATTTATTACCCGTTACAAGCTTAGTCAAAACATCCTCCATTATAGACTCAAATAAAGAGTAGTTATGATGATTCGGGGGTCTGTAAACGCACACTATGACATGCTTATCTAGCTCAACACAGGACAGTTCAATAATATGTTCAACTGATAGTGCAACAATGTATCTGCGAGACTTAAATTTAATATTATTTTTTATTATAATTAGTGAACCACCACGCAGCATAGATTTCCGATTAAAACAACTGCCCACAGTAAAATTTTCATAATTAATTAACATTTCATAAGGTTTCAACCAATGTTCAGTAAAACAAATAATGTCAAACATTGTCTTTTCTAAAAACAATTCAATTTCTAATTGCTTGGAAAAAAAACCTTGAATATTTTGATGAAATAATTTCAAGGAATGTTGCTTAGCCCCTTTTTTTAAATTCTCTGCATGATTGCTAGAAGATACCTTGTTATTACTAAGTTGAACTATATTGATACTGGTACCTTCTGTTGTCTTACTTACTAGTTTAAACTACTTGAGCTTACCACCTTAACATTAGTATTATTACTAACCATGGTGCTAGTTATAGAACACTTCGACATACTAATTATGTCTGAGTTAATATTAAAAGCTAATAGCCATGCTATCTGACGTCTAAACCTAATGGGCAGATACGCTGTATCTCTAGTCGATTTCAATTTTTCAACGAAACTGTTGGTGTCAAAGAACATAAGCTTGTCACTATAGTGACTAGTTAATAAATGCATATGATTATTAAGCTTATGTATGTTATTATTTGTCCTATTTGATAGGTGCTCAAAGTACGGAAAAGCGCATAATATTATTTTTTGACTTCGCTTATTACTGCTTTGTAATCGAGATAATCAAACGACTGCCCGTGAAGGGGTCAGGCTATTATAAGAACTATCGTTCTGTCATATCTAAAACCTCAGATTACATACAAAAGGCAGATAGACGGAACACTGAGAGTGAAGCCAAAAAAGCAAATACAAATTGAAAAGCGAATACCTACAACGCGCCTCATGCGCGCGAAATGCTCCATCGTTAAAAAAAAAAAAACAAATAAAAATACAAATACAAATTCAAAAGCGATTACAATCACGAGATTGTAGGAATTTGCTTTTTAATTTGTATTTTCTTTTCTGGCTTCACTCTCAGTGTTTCGTGCGGTCTATCTGCCTTTTGTTTCATAATCTCTTTTTTTTTTATCAATTGATAGGCATACGTTTGACCACTATCTCACCTGATGGGAAGCGATGATGCGGTCTAAGACGGAGCACGCTTGCCTAGAAGTAACCTATTCACTCTTGACTTAAAGACTCCCAGGTTGTAGCTATCAGGAAACACAGACTCAGGCAGGGAATTCCACTCCTTAGCAGTACGCACAATGAATGTATTCCCAAAACGTATCGTGCGCGTGGGTGGGATGTCCACCATGCACCTGAGTCTAAATAAAACAATACAAATCTACAATGCAACTCTACAGTACTTACATAAAAAAATACTGCTCAGAACAGATTTAAAATGTGTTCATCATCATTACAGCCTATTACCGGCCACTGCTAAACGTAGCTCGGTCTTGGGTAGCCCGCAACCTTCTTCGTATCGTCGGTCCATCATGATTCGTGTCGCAGGACGTCCCACGCTATAATAGGGAACATTACGCGAAACTCGGCGCAGAGGGCGCCACTAGCACATTCCGTAAATCATAACCTCGTATTCTTGTTATAATATGTTATTAATTTTAGTAACTAGGTATTTTGTGAAAATATATCAAAGTTTTAATTAATCTTACTTACCTAAATGTACTTTAACCATATTATGGCGTCCTACGACCATTTGAAAGTGGATTCTAGGTTATGCTTAGAATAAAATAATATTTGGTTGTCTTACATGATAAATGTGAACGTTATTCTGTAAATGCGACTATCTCACCTGAATACTTAACCTGAACATATTTTAGAGTGATTTTTAGCTGCTTCCCAAAGTTTTAGAACATTTTCATCTTTTGGAAATGAATAATTCTCTTCATTTCTTCATCGAAATACACAGCACTGATACATTATTGTAGAATATAACACACTTTCCAATTTTGTACTCAATTAAAGGCAGAATTTCACGCTCGAACGACTCGTCGATAAACTGTTTACGGACTATGCTAGTGCTGCACTCTGGTGCCAGAACATCGCAGTAATATCCCCTATTACCGGCACGTAAGTTGACAAGATATTTTGTAGCGGGGGAAGTTCGTGCATTGTAAAAATGTATGAAATTGTGCGTGCGCGATCTTCCCCCACTACAAAATCTCTTGCCAACTTAAACACGTGTCTGCTCCATCTGCCGAAGATTAATAGTGCTTAGATGAAGTCAGCGTTAAATATTCATTTTTTTTCTTCTTTCTTCCTTTAAAAAACGTTGCCCCATACTAGGAAATCGTCCTGTGTCGTGGGTGCGTTTACAAACATATAAACTCACATACACAAACAGCCAGACCCGGAACAACTATCTGTAGACCATACAAATATTTGTTCCGTGCGGGAGTCGAACCCGCGACATGCAGCGCAGCAGTCAATCGCTCAACCACTGCGCCAACCGTGTCAATCAATTACTTTTAATTTCGAAGTTTTCTTTGCCAGAACTTAATCCAATTAGTCTCAAATTGGTGTTGAGTTAATAAAGTGGGCGACGGCCTTAACGTTTTAAAACGACATCCAAATACTTCTTTTAAAATCGATGTAGAGGTTGTTATTTCCAATTGCAAAGTTAATGATTTAAATTATATGCCTATGCGTCGATTTAGTATAAATGGCCAATTGGATTTTTTATCGATTTAGAGCGGAAATGTGGTAATTAAGAGGAAACACAAGGGCCGTTTTTCCATACAAACTTAGTCCCCTGTTTCCTCCCTGGATAATGCCAGTAGATCAATTTTTTTTTTTAATATCCATGGCTACTATTGGCATGTCCCTATGTTTTCCTTTTTCTCATAAATTTATAATTAAAAGAGATATGAATATTCAAAAACCTAAAAAATTGGCATGATTTTCCGCTGTGTTCAAACATTCAGAAAACAAATTTGACTTGATTATATAAAAAATAGAAAACATAGGAACACGGCAAAAGCCTTTCTTTATTTTTTAATGAAAAAAAGCAGTTAAATCGGTTAAGTTTTGGAGAAGAAATCAGGGGACTACGAATCATTGATTTTGTGTACTTTTAATAGGTATTTTCGGTCAAAGCTGCAGTTGTCTCTATCGCGCTCTGCGGTTCGTGTTCGGGCATCGCGCGACAGCAATAGATTTTACAAATACCTAATTTTCAATTCTCTAGCCCGTGGTGTTTCCTCTTAAGGTTACAACACTCACAAAACACAACAACACTAAGTTAAGGAAAGCCCTCTTAATGAAAGCCTTCTTAAGCTGATGTTGGCGCGTGTGTTGGATGATTCCTTCAAAATGGTTGAGCTGAATTATGCTGATCCATGAATCGTGTTCGTGAACGGGCGCTGTCAGTAGAGATTGGTTCTTGAATTTGAATCATGATTCTTTTTTTATGTTTTGTATTGCTAGATTAGGTACCTTCATTGTTTTCAATATAGACGCAACAAGAATAATGTAACCAGTATTTTGTAAAAACTTGATTTAAAGAGTGTCCGTGGAGTTTCTTGCTCGTTCTTCTCCATAGAGACCTACCCTACGTTTTGGAACGAGCAACTAGTTTCAACTTTCTGACAAACTGACCGACTCTTTAATTGAATTAAATGCTTTGACTTTGGATATCAAACCAATCTGGGAATAAAACCCAGTTCAATCCCACTTAACACTCGCGCTTGCAACCACTTCACCAACAAACCTTCTAAATATCCACATACATCATCATCTCCATAGCCTTTTCCCAATTATGTTGACTAAAAACCACCACGGTGTTCCATCTCACACCTACGCAAAGGCTCGCGGCAACGTACGATCCTTCCGCAACCCAAGACTGGTGTCGACCCGCAACTGCGGGTCTCCTGTGGTCAGGGGGGGGGGGGGGTGAGATTTGACTCCCCCGCGACTTCTAAAGGATTTATAGGATAATTTGCCCGATACGATCACCGTATCACCGTATCGCCGACGCGTAATATGATCACCTATCTGGGCCTCAAGTCTGCTATTACAATAGTGTCAGAATGGTCTATCATTGATTTCATAATTGTTGATTTTGACAAGTTTTGTAATCTACAAATATAATGGCGTCACTATGACTTTCCAATGGTCAACCACTGACACGCCATTGAAAGAAATGATATAGAATGGTAATCTCGTACAAAATGACAACTGAATGACTGACTTAGGCGGTAATCTGCTAAAATTTTGACAGTTACTTTGATCAGTGACCTACATTAGAACGTCATTGTGCAGTCATTGCTTTTGATTCGACCGACCAATGATCGACCATTATGAATTTAGCAGATTACGAACTATTAGCAAAATGACAATGGGATCGTGTTGGAATGTCGAAATTATACAAATAGCAGACTTGGCCCCCTGGCCGGGTGATGATACGTGATCATGATACGCAGTCTTGATACACCGCTATGTTACACAGCGCGATACGACCCGTTCCATTTCGAGTCGATTTTTGTTCGATCATCAAAGAAGATACTATCCGTATCTTCTTTTTCGGCGCGATTTGCCTATATTTTTTCTTGAGGATATGACCGGTATAATATGGAGTGAAATAAAGGCATCCATAACTAGATACGGAGCTTGATACAGTACGACGAATAATACGGTGATACAAATACGAATACAACGATCGGATCGGGCAAATGATCATAATAATATGTGAATCCGCCTTAAGAGGGGCGCGCGTGAAACAATACGCTCCGCCACCATGGGTTCCAATGGAACCTATAAGTTAATCTGTGCCTCGGGTCCTGGGGGGCAAATCTGCTATTTTTATAATTTCGTCATTCCAACACGATTCCATTGTTCTTTTTTTAAAAGTTCAGGTCAGTGGTCTCGTAATAGAATTGTGTTATAATGACATTGTCGTATTGCCATTATTATGAAACCCGTTTGTAGAAATGATGATTTGAACATTTATTCATCCCAGATTTCATTTATATATATTTTTACATATTATTTATAAGTGTTATAGGCAATCTGAAGTAGTAAGAAGTTCGTAAACTTTAGTCAGTTATTCATTTGCCATTATGTACGAGATTACCATTCTATATCATTTCTCTCAATGGAGTGTCAATGGTTGACCATTGGAAAGTCATAATGACGCCATTATATTAGTAGACTAGCGACCCGCCCCGGCTTCGCACGGGTGCAATGGTGATACTAAATATACTACAGAATGTCTTTATATACAACGTTCACAGCTTTTTTGTCATTAGACAACACAAACATGTAAACAACAAATCTAAGCGCCAGCCGCTCTACCCCCGCTTTTTAACACTGTGATAACTTCTAATATACTGATTTTAATGACATGCTGTAAAGGGCAATTTTGATCTACATGAAATGCACAACGTATAGAGGCATTTAATTGATTAATCAGACGAACTTACCTTAAGTGAAGTCCGATTACAATTTTATGAATGGTGATCTGAAATATAATTGATAACAGAGTAGTCTCTCATTCGCTAGTCTTTGGCATCGCGCTTTAGAGAAAATAAAAAACTTTTCTCTATGGAATGGCAACCCTGATTTGACACTTTTTTAGAGATAGCGTTGTTGAAATGGCCCATTCGACAAGGGGCTGTTGATTCAAAACAGGATGGGCTGGGAGGGTAATTATATTTCAGATCACCATTCATAAAATTGTAATCGGACTTCACTTAAGGTAAGTTCGTCTGATTAATCAATTTTATTTCATGGTGATCTGAAATATAATTGATAACAGAGTAGCTGTTTAGAGTACTAAGTCGACATGGGCTATTATTTTTATTTAAAGTAGATAAGATAGCCATTTAAGAATCAACTTTAATTGAAATTAAATTAGACATATCTTTCAGCAGTTTCAGGAGTTTTAATATTATTCATATTTTTACAATCAATCTTAATCAAATGATTGATATTCATGAATCAACGATACCGATCATAAACAAATAAGAACAAATTAGACAAGGAAATGTATTATATATTATTATGATTGCCCCATTTCTTTAGTCATACTAACTATCTATAACACTGTTCATTTTTTATGAAATAATCAATAGGTAAAAAATCTTTAAAAATTAGGTAAACAAAAAAGAAAAAAGTTAGAAGTAGAGACAGCATTAATAAAGCTGTCATGTGCGACATTAGCACCCTACATGACATCATAAAACCTTGCAAATGTAAAAGAGCTGTCTGACCAACCAGCAGTTTTCTAATCACATCTAATGATACTCCTGCTTGTTGGGCAGAAGATGAGGCTGCTTGCCGAGTGCTATGAGTAGTGAATAATTCAGTATTGACCCCTCTTTCCTTCATGACTGATTTGATCCATCTGCTAATATTATTTGTTTGGATGCTCTCTTATAAGATTACCTACTAGTTAAAAGCAAATAATATATTTTTCATCATTCCTGATGGTTGATGTTTGTTCAATAAATGTTTGTAAAGTTCTAGCTGGACAAATTACAGGGTTCTGGACGAAGAATAGTAGTTTAATCAATGTTTCAGTTTTGAACGAGATTGATGTTTTTAGAAGATCAGTATGTTATTGTAGATCAAGTTTTGTGACATGGATAAAACTTTTATGTTTATTACTGATACAGTCTGCACCCTATGAGCGGTGGCAAGAGCCATGAAAAAGACAAGCTTTTTCAAATTTAAATTCGCATTATCGGACCAATTAGTTAGTAGTCTTAGCACTATTGACGCATACTTGCGCCAAGCTAGTTTTATTCTATACAGGCCTTTATGAAACGCCAACCGTGGTAGTCACTGCCAATTTTTTTTTTTTTTTTTTTTTTTTTTTCACTTAACAGAAAAAAAGTGAAGATCTAGTAGTAGATATTTAACAAGCTATAGCCTACATCTCATTTAAGTATTTAAGTGAGGTAGTGTATTACATCCGGTATTGAAGCTGTGTAAATGTCTACCCCGAGGGTCTCGCAGAATGACCATCAGCTTTTATAGGTTGTATTGTATTGCTTGAGTGTACCAGTGTACCTGGTGAAATGGATGATACAAAAGATTTGGTGAGCTTTCTGAGTATCAGAAGATGCTCGCTGCAGATCTGATTGCTCAATGGGTGTTCTGTGCTGAAAGGAGGTAGTAATAATTTGCTGTTAGGTTTAAATAATACTGGTTTTGTAACCATCAACATTTTTGCCAATGGGTAACACGGCTGACAAGTTCACAGTGGATACACTAAGATTCCCTTAGCTTTGTCGTTTTTTATCTTTTGCAGATATTTTGTAATTAAAGCGAAAGGAAAAAATACTTGCTTTAGTTTAGTGTGAAGGAATCTATTTGAAATGCATATGTCATGACACATACATATCTTTTACATTTCACATTAATTCTGGTTGCAAATAAATCAACATTAGGCTTGCCTGACCTTGATAATACCTACTCAGTATCAATGTTAGTATTTCTTGATTCCTCATCTGCCAAATTATCTTTAATTTTTATATATAATACAATAAATTAAGTATCTTTACATTCATAGATTTAACGTCGCATCAATCCCATATCTTCCTATTAACAGCAATGAGATGTGGGAATTGAACAGTACCCATCTTTGTTAATACTTGCAATGGTGGTAGTGTTGTCAATCTAAACAAGAATATCACAATTATTTTTCCATTTTGCAAAGCATTTCAGACTAAAACAAGCTTCCATCAATAAAATTATAATTGGTTTATGAAACATTTTTGTTCCGTTTGTACCATAAGCCTCCAACACACCATTGCAATGAGCGCCTCAACCTGATAGAGAAGTATCAAGCATCTGTACATATACACATGTAAATCAAATTTTCTTGGTCCACTGTGTTTCCTTTTATGCATTATGTTATCCCTTCACCATTGAAGTTCCAACCATACCGCCATAGGTGATGTCGTAAAAGCATCATAATTGTCTTTTGATTTGATCAATGCTAAGTATTGCACACATTCCATTTGTTTTGTATGTGCCAAACCATATGGCATAACCATATGCTGTCATGTGCCCAGTATTTTTTTTTTTTTTTTTTTTTTTTTAATCTCTTGCTTTGCATTTTTAAATTTTAGGATTTTTTTATTAAATTACTAACACTTGATTTAAAGTTTTTAAATCATAATCTTAATTACATTTCTTTTCTCCAATGGTAGCTCAAGGTATACTGATGTGGGATTTATCATGAATCCAAGAAATTTGCAATATTTACTAGATACAGTGTTGATTTTTTCAACAATAACAACAAGTTAGCAAAAAAAAAACATCACTTAAAAGCAACACTTCAAGATATTGTTGTTTTCATGTTTTGTAAACAATCATTATATGTTCAGCCCATACATAAAATATCATCCATATATGTTGTGGATAGGAAGCCTAAATTTCTTAGATAACCACTGGTTTTAATAATTTGGTGAACACACTGGGTGCCGTACACACTCCATACAAATCAGAAAATAGAGGTACTTTCTATGTTCATATGCTATAGGCAGGTACTAATAGACATGATTCCTTAAGGTCTATGGTGCAGATATAATAATCATTATCAATTAACCTTATTGCATTTATAGTATCCACCACATTAAAATGGCTAACCTTTATGAACTTGTGCAACCTTTATGAATTTAATATAAATCTTTGTTTACCATTAGGTTTAGGTATAAGGAAAACATTTTTGGAATGTGTTCCCCCTTTGTATGACAGCATGGTGGTATAGCCCCTAACTGTAGAATGGTTGGTTCATAAGTAGGAATTTTCTATTTGATAAATAGTTTTTAGGGACAGGTTTTTTGTAAGGATTTGACATGAAAGGAATATGATATCCTTTAACTCATTGCAATGTAATTGTCAATGACATCCAACAAGCAAAATAGTTTTATAAATGACCAGCATGTACCTTATTCATTTCCCGTTGTTTTTGTAGTGGCCATCCCGGGTTCTCTCGGAACGCTGTGGGTTGAAGGTTGTCTTGTAGTGCAATGGCTGTGTGTGAGTCGGTAATGCACCTTGTGCCATCGCCTTGGTTGGTGGGAGCTGATACATTTGTTGGGGTGGACCACTCCTTAATTCTTTTTGATAGGTTCTCTCCATAGAGAAATTCATTTCTTGTTGTATTCTGGGTAATTTCTAGAAACTGTTTATATAAGTGGGGAGCCACTAGTGTACCCCTTGTTTTAGTTTATTGATGATGCAGGTCACCCATTAATTATGAGGCTTCACTCAGTGATTTGAACATAGTTATTTTGTTTTTTGTGTTGTTGATTAGGTATATTAGACATGATTTTGCCTTTTATGGTAGGAGCAGTACTTATTTTGTCTTTGCTGAGCAATGCACTTGTCTCTAGTTTTCCCAATTTCAGAGATCACTGCTTCTACTTCTTCATTCAAGTTCGGGGCATCCAGAAGTTGACAAATATCAGCCAAGATATAAAACTAAAATTTCTTCATTCTCCGTCTTGGCCTATCTAGCCATTAGTCAGAATATAATTCCAGCGTTTGCAAATTTCAGTGTTAATTTTTCATTAAATTTCTTATTATTTATTTATTCCTTTATTTTTGGCTTTTCAATAATGAGTAATTAAACAATAATTATTTTCTTACTCTTTACCCCAGAGCTTGTAATAGTTGTTCATTTTACTCCTCCGGTGAACCCAAATGTTTAACCTCTGGGACCTGGACATTTTGAGTCTCAGGCTGATTCTCAAGAGTTAAGTTTAAGGCATGATTTCACTCTGATCGCTGATTACATTTGAAATGTGAGAATACCTTATGGTTTCTCAAGAACATTTTGATTGCAAGAAACCGTATCTCGTACCGTTTAATGCACATGTGATGTCCCATACATGCTGGTTTTTGAGCAAAATAGGTATCTCGTACCTACAACAGAATTCTGTTGGTTTACCAAAGTTGGTATCTCGTACCAAAGTTGATCTTCGTGTTTAAAGTATCTCGTACTAACACGGTATATGCTCGTTAATCTTAGCCAGGCAGGAACGTTTCTTGATTTCGTTGCACCTAAAATCAAATGAGCTTACCTTCGATTTTCGGAATATCGGTGCACAAGCTCCGTTCACAGTCGCTGCTGCGCCAATTACTTAGGCCTGCAGCAGCGCGGGAGTTCACTATCGCATCTCCGACGGCGATGCTTCAACTTTTTGTTGTATTTGCTATTTGCATATTTTTCTTAAAAGTTTCTCTTCCGAAACCATTTTTCATGCGATGCCGGTAAACGCGCGAAAAAGAAGTGTCAAATCAGGGTTGCCATTCCATAGAGAAAAGTTTTTTATTTTCTCTAAAGCGCGATGCCAAAGACTAGCGAATGAGAGACTACTCTGTTATCAATTATATTTCAGATCACCATGAAATAAAATTTGGTAAGGAATAAAACTGTTTTGTTTAAAATAGCTTGATAAGTAACCCATATCTTATTTGTAATATGTAAAAGATAAAAATGGTTACTGTGGGTTATTCTTAAGAGATAACATCTACCATCGCGGACATTTTTATCGATCTTTTTAAGATAGATGTACAATTCCGTAGTACATTAATTTGATATATCTCGTAAGGTTTAGCCAGCGTTTGCAATGTATGCGCACAAAAATATATTTATTACGACCTCACATTACTCTTGAAATATCTCGGTTTTCTTCTACTATAATATGCATGTACTATACCTATAAACCTTCCTCTTGAATCACTCTATCTATTGAAAAAACCCGCATCAAAGTCCGTTGCGTAGTTTTAAAGATCTAAGCATACATAGTGACAGACGCGGCGGGGGACTTTGTTTTATAATATGTAGTGATGGTGATAGTGATAGTGATCACCACACTTGCCAAAACCAATAATATGAAATCAATGATACACGATTCTGACACTATTGTAATAGAAGACTTGACGCCCAGGGGGCCAAATCTGCTATTTTTATAATTTCGTCATTCCAACACGATCCCATTGTCATTTTGCTAAAAGTTCGTAATCTGCTGAATTTATAATGGTCGATCATTGACTGCACAATGACGTTCTAATGGTAGGTCACTGATTAAAGGGAACTGTCAAAATTTTTGCTGATTACCGCCTAAGTCAGTCATTAAGTTGTCATTTTGTACGAGATTACCATTCTATATCATTTCATTCAATGGCGTGTCAGTGGTTGACCATTGGAAAGTCAAATGACGCCTTTATACTAGTAGATTACTAAACTTGTCAAAATCAACAATTATGGAATCAATGATAGACCATTCTGACACTATTGTAATAGCAGACTTGACGCCCTGATGTGTAGGGTGCGACAGACACTCCCGAGTGTGTCACCCCTTGACTCCTTTAGGGAGGCTGGAAGTAGTAACTGTGTCGAGTAAATACGTCATGCTAACGACACCTATGATCGAGTTGCTGAACTACGGTACGCGCTGGAGGAGAGAGAATAAAATTGAGTAGACATATGGCAACCCTACTTGCCTATGCTCGAAGGCATGTTCAGGGATTCCCCAAAATAATTGTCATTGCTGACATCGCTCTCACGCGGTGTATCAAATGGTTAAGGGGCGATTAACGAGTTTTACAGATTTTAAACTGACAATCACGTCAAAATGTGTAGTGTAAATGATTTGAAAAAGATATATGTTAAACTAGAACATTTTCTTAATCATTTAGTATATGAATATTTTTGAATATATTCATATTAAATAGTTTAATTAACTCGTGAAGTTGTGTCTGACGCAGACAAAACATTGACAATCGCACAAAATCTACCAGGTATAATTAAACGAAACTTACACTATCTTACAGACAATTTTATTATCTATCTTTTAATATACGCCTTTTTTAAAGTTAAAGAATACTATCTTTTATTTAATTTTTTCGACTAAACTTTGAGAGTTTTGGACGCAGCGCATACGATTCTCTGGTCGCTGAAGGTCGCCGGCGTATTTTATTTATTTATTATTTATTTTATTTATTTTATTTATTAAAACTTTATGCACAAAATTTAAATAAACATTGTACAAAGGCGGACTTAATGCCTTGGGCATTTTCTACCAGTCTACCTTAGGGTGATGCAGAGACAAAATGTGGCAGGTGCAAAGGAAAAGAAAATTTACAAGAATAAAATATACTAATATATACATATATACATACATACAAACAAAATATAAAAAGTAGAGAGAGCTAAAAATACATCGATGGAGAAATACAATAAATCAATTGTGGGATGAGTCTGCCAACTTCCTGTGCAAGTGTTCGCGAGCTTTTACCTTAAATGTGAACCGACTGGTGGCCGTCCTGATATTCTGAGGAAGCGCATTCCAAAGGAAAACTGCCTGGACAAGAAAAGAAGATTTGAGAAAACCAGAGCGGTGAGAAGGACATCGCAGAAGACGATTATTGGAGGAACGAAGATTCTTGCTGTGCGCAGAGCATAAATATTGAAAGTGAGAAGTCAGGTAGGAAGGGGAACTGGGTTTGTTTAAAAGAGAAAACAAAGTTGTCAAAGCCCTTAACGCTCTGCGCTCTCTGATGGGTAACCATTTTAAAAGCGACCGATGTGCGGACACATGGTCATACTTACGGAGATTAAAAACGAATCGAATGCAGTTGTTAAGAAGTCGGTCAAGTTTATTGAGGAGATCCGCATTCAGGTCATAGTAACACACATCACCATAATCAAGTATGGGGAAGATAAGGGACTGAACAAGCATCGCCTTTACGTGTGATGGGAGAACATTTTTCAATCTGTAAAGCGACCGCAACGTCCCTGTGACTTTTTTGCTCACACTCGCGACCTGTTTACGCCAATTCAGGCCAGTGTCAACGTACAAACCCAGATCCTTGACGTCGGAGCTAAACGGAATGACTGTGCCATCGAAGGTAACCGGCGGAACCGCTAGACCATTAAGCCTTCGTAGACTATGGGTGCTCCCTATAATAATAGCCTGACACTTGGATGGGTTAACCGCTACGCCGAAACGATCAGACCAATGTTTCACCACTGCTAAATTCCGATTTAGCTCCTCAATCGCATCGGATAAGCTGTCAACACCTGCCTGACTGTAGAGCTGTAAGTCATCAGCGTAAAGATGATACGCACACTGAAGCTCGGCAGTTAGAAGATCTATAAAAATAGAGAACAGAAGTGGAGATAAAATACCGCCTTGAGGGACGCCAGCATCAAGATCACACCAACTAGAAGAAGAGTCTCCCGCCAGAACTGTCTGCTGACGCCCCCGAAGATAGGAAGAAAACCAATCCAAAACCTCAGGAGAGACCATTAGATAGGAGAGGATGGATAAAAGGACTTCGTGACTGACGGTATTGAAAGCATTGGAAAAATCGACCAACACTAGAACGGAAACTTTTGTGTCTTCCATTCCCCGCCTTATATCGTCAGTCACTTTAAGGAGAGCTGAAACGGTACTGTGGCCGGGCCTGAAACCGGACTGGAATGGGCTTAAGAGGGAGTTCTGGTGAATGAAGTGGGAGAATTGCTTATGGACACAAGCCTCGAGTACTTTAGATAAAAAGGGAAGAATGGTAATTGGTCGAAAGTGACTAGGAAGAGTAGGATTAGGGATTTTAGGTAGAGGTCGGACATGGGCTTTCCGCCATAGCGAAGGGAATTCACCGGAATAAAGGGAGAAGTTAATGATATGGGTGATAGCTGGAAGAAGCTGGTCAAGAGCCGTCACGATCATGTGACGACTAATGTTATCACAACCCACGGCATTAGATTTAATGGAGAGGATAATCTTCTTGATCTCTCCTGGTTCGACTGGGATGAAGGCAAAAGGGGTAATATTGGGTCGCGTCAGACCAGTAAGGTAGTCAATAGTTTGGCATTTGGTAAGACTATCAAAAGTGGGAACAGTTGCGAAATGGCGATTAAGATCGTCCAAACCAAATGTAATAGGAAGGTCTGAATGCCGCGATCTGCCGATACCTAGAGTTCCAAGGAATTTCCAAATATCGGCAGGAGAAGATGAAGTGATATTATCAAGAATGTGGCGGCGTTTAGCGTTGCGTATCATCTGGTTGCAACGATTGCGAGCAGTTTTGAAGAGGGCCCAATTATCCTCCGACCGATCCCTTTTAAACACCCGGAACGCGCGATCCCTTCGTCGCATTGCCATTCGAACACCCCGATTCATCCATGGCGCAGGCGGCCGCTTCAGCTTGACTTTCCTGATGGGAGCGTGAGAGTCGTACAACTTGACTACAGCTGAATTAAAAATATTAAGCTTGTCATCAACTGCTCTGGCTTCCTCTAGGGGTGTCCAGTCAATATTAGAAGCATCACGTAAAAGTTCTTCAGTATTCATCCGCGCAAAGGCACGCCTGTATCGGAATGTAGGTTTGGGTTTAGGGGGCTTAAGGATATAAGAAAGGTAAATAAGGTCGTGATGGGAAAAGCCAGGAGCGACATGTTGGCCATGCGAGGAGACTAGGGAAGGATTAGAGATGAGGATTAGGTCGAGCCAAGTATCATCACCCACAGTGTTATGATGAGTTGGTTGGAGAGGCAACACGTGCAAACTAGCTGACTCGACCAGATGTAGGAGTTTACAGGATCGAGAGGAGTTATGGGCAAGGAGGTTGGTGTTGAAATCCCCCATGACAATGTGATGTGCATACTCCGAACCCAAAGATTCTAGGATCGATTCGAATTCGATGAAGTAATCAACGGAAGGGGGACAATACACAACTCCAATAACGGTTTTAACACCTTTGACACAAACCTCAAGAAAAAGGAACTCAGCCGAACTATTAGGGGATGAAGAAGCGAGAATTTTAAAAGGCAAATCAGCACGAAGATAAATGGCCACACCACCTCCTCTCTTACCAATTCGATCATTCCGTAGAAGTACGAATCCTGGGAGAGAGTAAGTGGTGGATAGGAGTTCAGGTTTGAGCCAGGTCTCAGATATCAGGACGGCATGGACGTTGTTGTTTGTAAAAGTATCATACAATTCATTGTAGTGGCTTGGAATACTCTGGGCATTGATGTGACAAACGTTAAACAGCTGGTCACGGTGCTGATTGAAATTTTGACGCAAAAGATCGCCAAGGGTATCAGTAATAGAACAAAAACTGTCATCAATAGAAGTGGCAGCAGATTCGTTGGCAGAGAAAAAAGAATCATTATCAAAAAAAGTTGACATAAATATAAAATAGAATATAAAAACGTATATCGTCGCCTTTTAGAAAGAACTGAAGTAGGGAATTATCGCGCGTGCAGAAATATAATGTTACGGCTAAAACGCGAAGTGCGGGTACGCCTAGTTTTAATCGTCTAGAACTAGGTGTAGTCGGCAGCAGTTGGTTAAACTTATACCCTGTTCACAATAAGATTAGACATTTACAAAAACCTTTTTTACAGTCCGTTCAACCGATTTTGACTCATATTGCGTTGGTAGCATGACAAATGGCAACTGCAGTAAACGGTAGTTATTGTAACCACTTTTTTGCCTCTAATGTCATCCTTAAGCCTACGCAATAGAAGTCAAAATCGGTTGAAGGGACTGTAAAAAAGGTTTGTGTTTATGTCTAATCTTATTGTGAACAGGGTATAGGTGTATCGTACTTATATTGGCTGGAAGTAAGTAACTGTGTGGACAGTATATAAACTGTCAATATTCGGTTAACATATATGGCTATCTCTTGTAATAAATAAGGGCTTCGACTCAATGTCATTGCAATCACTATCCTCCTTGCCTTGGCATTGCCTTCCAATTAATTGAAAGACGAGACGAAAATAATGTCAGACCAAACGGACTAAAAACATCTTGGCGCACCATAAAAGGCAAAAAAACTTCAGCCAAAATTACATTAATGAAATAAAAATACAATAAAAACCTTTTTGCTTTTGCCGCGTAAATGAGTTCCATATTTAAAATCGTTAAACGGCAATATAATAAACAATATAGGAAGACATAAACTTGTTTTGTAAACATAAACAACTTAAGAAAATATTATAAAACGGGCCAAGAGCGAGTCGTAGAGACGAAAGGTTCTGTACCATTATCTTACTGCCCTGTAGGTCGATTCTGTAAAATTCAAACAACAACTCGCATCTCACATCGCTATTCACTCTCACTTCGCATAAGTTCAAAATATTCTTGATATATTTGACACTTTGAATCGGGTTCGAGTGCGAAGTGAGCGTCGAAGTGACGGGAAAATTACCTTACAGAATGCCACTTCTTACGTCATCTCATACTTTATCTTTCAAAATCTTCCTGTCAATTTAGTTCAACTCGACTGACACGCTCGCAAGGGTGGCGCTAGTGTGAATTCGAATTATCAACCGAGTTTTTGGAATGCCAACCAAGAAACTCACAGTGGATTCAGATTCGAAGTTTAGAATGAGGTTTTACAGAATCACCCCTTGTCCAACGTTACTTGTGGTCGGCGCAACATGTTTTCTTCTTCCATTCTGTCCTGTTAACTGTCCTGCTATCACTGACTCCATTTTCTTTCAAATCATTCTTCATACAATCCGTCCATCTTATATTTGGCCTTCCTCTCCAGCTACATCTACATCTATATACATTTATAAATATAATCATAACTCTTTTGATCACATACGTTTTTTTTTTATATTGTTATAGGCTTGCGTTTGACCGCAACTCACCTGATCTTAAGTGATGATGCGGCCTAAGGTGGAGCACGCTTGCCTAGAATAAACCGGTTCACTCGTGCCTTGAAGATACCCAGATTATATGTATCGGGGAATAGAGAGGCGGGCAGTGAATTCCACAGTCTGGCAGTTCGCACAATAAATGTGGAGTCAAAACGCTTGGTTCGAGACCGTGGAACTTCAACCCTTCTCTTCACATACCCATACCAAGACAAACGATTTCCTTTCAACATTTCTGTCACTGGCGCCTCTTTTAAACTTCCTTTAATATACTAATTTCTGACCATATCCATTCTGGTTACTCCACACATCCATTTAAACATTCTCATCTCCTATACATACAATCTATTTTCATCCTTCTTCTTCAAGGTGATAAATAACTAGCACAGAACACACTTTACTTTACTTTCGGAAGCTGGTGGCAATACAAAACAACAAACACAAAGTCATATGAATATTTATTAATTTCGATTCCATTTTACACCTATGATTATAGGGTTTTACCTAATATATAAATGCGATAGTGCACTATTGTAATATCATCACAGCATATATGTTCCCTTTAGCTGGATTTTGAAACTTATCACAAACAATGCAATGCAATTTGATGTTATAGCCGCTATAGTAATACACACTGTGAAAATTTCAATATAGTTCACTAGTTACTGCCCTAGGGTGACCCAGGGCCGGATTAACCATGTCGAGGCCCTGAGGCAAGGCAATTCTCAGGGCCCCTTTACCCTTTTGTATCTTCCTAAAATACATTATTTTCTACCACAATTAATTACCTATAATGTTTATATTTTCTTACTAGATTTCGTTTTCAACATTTTCACTATTTTTCTTCGGTGTGCGGGCCCATGGCCCATGATGGGGAGTTGCCTAATCCGCCTAAAAGATAATCCGGCGGACAGACAAACAAACCGACGAATGAGCGCGAGCAACAGGGTTCCGTTCAAACCTTTAATGTACACACCGAACCCTAAAAAAGGCATAAACATTAATATGACGTGTGCCCAGCCTTGAAAAATAAGACAAAATGACGCATAAGTAATACAATCTACATTTTTAATTGATACTTTTTTCATATCTTTAAGTAGGTAGGTAATGATTCATGTTGTTGTCGGACCTCCACAACCCAGTAAGCGGGTAACACGATACCCCTTTCTGATCACCTAGACTATCAAAGACCTACGAATGACAGCCGGAACCACGGAACAGATAACTATTTGTCTGTTCCGTGGCCGGAACCAACGGCTTTACGTGTTTTTTGAGGCACGGAGGGAACTCGGTATGAAAGGGATGGTCACACATCCACAGACCGACCGCGGCTAGCGTAGCTTAACCTTTGACCGATCGATCTGTACGGCTTTAATTTAGCCACGAGCTCCTCCCCTCGGACCAGTCCAAATGACATAAAAAAGAGGTTACTCATTCATATTAAGAGGTTACTCATTCATATTAAGAGGTTACTCATTCATATTAAGAGGTTACTCATTCATATTAAGAGGTTACTCATTCATATTAAGAGGTTACTCATTCATGAATGGTCATCCATCCACAAATTGACCACGGAAAACGTAACTTAAGCGTAGCGATCGATGTCTTACCTCTTTCATACTGAGACCTGACCGTGCCTCGAAAAGACGTTGGTTCCGGCTATCAAACAAACATCTTTGACAGTCGAATGAGTAGTCAAAAGCCAGAAAGTCTTACAACCAGTTTACTCTTAGACTGGCAACTCTCTACCACCTACGTTGTCGGGGGTCAGGGGCAAACTGTGTTTGTATTGTTCACCCGGAGGGAGGCAGAGCGAGCGGTATGAGACAGATGACATTTTCAACCGACTTCAAAAAAGGAGGAGGTTATCAATTCGTCTGTATATTTTTATATTTTTTTTATTTATGTTTGTTACCTGATTTCTTGGGACTGGGTGAACCGATTTTGATGATTCTTTTTTTATTTGAAAGCTAGTGCTTCCCGTGTGGTCCCATCTTAATTTGGTCCAGTTCTGACAATGGCATCCATGAGAAAACCGTATAAGTCTTTAATTTGCATTAAGTATGTGCGCGATTTGTTACGCGATTTCTCCGGCAAACGTAAACCGATTTTGAAATTTTTTTTTTATGGATAGGGTATGCTTCAGGGGTGGTTCCATATAAATTTTATCGAAATTGATTCAGCACTTTTTGAAAAATCAACAAATACCCAAAAATTTTACATAGACGACGTTTTAGTTTCATCAATCTTTGTAGTAGTTAACTTTCAATCTCTTCTTAATAGATTTGGATGAGAAGGAGGTACTAAAAAGTGGAAAATAAAAAGCTTTTTACAAAAAAGACAACCGCCTTCAAAAAGTGAAAAATAACTTTAGCACAGAACACACATTGACTTTAGTTTCGGAAGTCGGTGGCAATACAAAACAACAAACAGAACAAAGCCACTGAATTTCAAAACTATAGTCAATGTGTGTTCTGTGCTAAAGTTATTTTTCACTTTTTGAAGGCGGTTGTCTTTTTTGTAAAAAGCTTTTTTTAGAAATACCAACACGCGCCGCGTATCGGTAGGTACTGTAGCCATTAGATAATGTCTATGGTTAAACATTGTGGATGCTTCGAGAAGTAATCAAATCGTAGAAGATAGTTTTGATATTATGACAGTTATGTCAGACGGACGGCTCTACGAGCTAAGGTCATGTAATTTTACCTCGATCTAATAACTAATCTAATATAATCTCCTAAAAGTCGCTAATACGTTTTATTTAACGTTGCGTAGATTCCTCGGTAAATCGTACATGGTACAGTCAACAGCAAAAGTAGATGATCAAAATCAGAAATTCAATACTAATTTACTAACACTAATTTATATAATTTATTACTAGTTTATTTATTAAAAGTATGTGATTGTCACACACATACTTTTGAATCACTTCGACGCCACACAGTTCTGACGCGAACTTCGTATATTAGTATTGAATTTCTGATTTGATCATCTACTTTTGCTGTTGACTGTACAAGTGTAGCTCAGGTGCAGGTACTCTCTGGTGGTATATACCTACGTAAGTTCTTTACCCGGAACTTTGTTTGTAAACCTTTATGTAATAATTCCGGTATTGTTTTTCATATAACCAACTGTCACGCTATTTAAACAAGTCAAAAAATAAGAAAAAGAAAAAACAACACGTTTCACGTTTGAATAACTCTCAATTAAATTATGATTCATGAACGTAACAAAAAATAGGACTCTCATCAAAACTGGTTCAGCAGTTTTGCAGTAATGAGTGCACGAACTTTTGTTTCTTTTTTGTTAATATTTATTAAATTAGATTAACGAAAAAACTTGTATAGATCGTAGGTCAAGTTTGTCATTGCCATCGACGCGTGCGCAAACGGTCTGATTATTTTAATAATTTAATGGTTTGATTGGCACTTTGGCTAAGTGGTTGACTGCTACTGCTTTCGTATTAACATGTGCATTTTTTCACATCGCTTGTTTAAATAAATAAACAGAATAATTTATTTTTTTCGACTATTTGGAACTATCTGTTAGCCTACACGAGCAGTCGATATTATAATTGGAAATACGACTAAGTTTAGTGTTATAACTATTTTTTTTTTTTTTTTTATATTGTTATGGGCTTGCGTTTGACTCACCTGATCTTAAGTGATGATGCGGCCTAAGGTGGAGCACGCTTGCCTAGAATAAACCGGTTCACTCGTGCCTTGAAGATACCCAGATTATATATATCGGGGAATAGAGAGGCGGGCAGTGAATTCCACAGTCTGGCAGTTCGCACAATAAATGTGGAGTCAAAGCGCTTGGTTCGAGACCGTGGAACTTATGGTTTAATTGTATACGATAAGCACAATTAATATTACGCACTGATGTGAATCATCACCATCATCAACATGTCAACCTTTAGATGCCCACTGTCGGGCATGGGTCTCCCCCATAGATCCACCTGCGTCCTGTGTGGTCCCGCGCTGCGTTCTTCCAGCGTCGGTCCACCTTGAGGAGGGGCCTGTCGACACCTTTTTCACATTTTTCACTTTCTCCTGTAGGTATCGTGACTGCGTTTACAAACATACAAACACAAATACACAAACAGCACACACAAAAAACTTCACAGAATATCGCATCTACATATCGTTTGAGAAATGCTCGAAATGGTCAAAATCAAAACATTTATTTCAATAAAACCATTTACAGGCACTTTTGAATTGTCAAGGAGCGAGAATGTTGAAGCTAGTTGCTCGTTCCAAAACGTAGGTAGGTAGGTCTATAAGGAGAAGAACGAGCAAGAAACTCCACGGACACTCTTTTTAATCAAGTTTTTACAAAATACTGGTTACATTATTCTTGTTGTTGGTTATTAGCATGCTAACAATTAATGCCAATGCTAATTATTCAATCACCAACGGAGGAGCTTCGTCTAAAAGGAGTTCTATTACTGACTACAATCCAAGGTCATTTTAAAATAACTTAGTAAGCTTCACAGGTCTTTTTAGAACATGACCTTAACCTTGCAAGTGAAATTCTAATTGTATACAAGGCCACTTCCGACTATTTGGCAACCAGGAAGCCCTTATTTTCAGTTCCTAGAACTAACTATTAGTCAGAGTACGATGGTTATTATGGTTACCAATTACGAACGGTAACCTCTTTTTTATGTCATTTGGACTGGTCCGAGGGGAGGAGCTCGTGGCTAAATTAAAGCCGTACAGATCGATCGGTCAAAGGTTAAGCTACGCTAGCCGCGGTCGGTCTGTGGATGAGTGACCATCCCTTTCATACCGAGTTCCCTCCGTGCCTCGGAAAGCACGTAAAGCCGTTGGGCCCGGCTGTCATTTGTAGATCTTTGGCAGACGTTCTGGGTAGTCAGAAGCCAGAAAGTCTGACAACCAGTTTTACCAACGGGTATCGTGTTACTCAGTAACTGGGTTGTGAAGGTCCGATAGGCAGTCGCTCCATGTAAAACACTGGTATTCAGCTGCATCCAGTTAGACTGGAAGCCGAGCCCAATATTGTTGGGAAAAGGCTAGGCAGATGATGGACTGGTCCGAGGTGACGCGGGAAATAGTTTCTGAACGGAGGCCTTAAAAGGGGCATTTGGGATGGGTCTTGAGAAAGAATGGTTCTCAGGATTAGTCTCCTAGACTCTGCGTTACCGAGTGCTGGGTGTTCCTGTTCAGGGTGCGAAGGACGTTTGGGGGGTTGGTGCTTTCTCGGTCCATCTCGAAGTCCCTGAACCGTTTAAGAACCCAAGCAGGAAGGTGTAACGCCAACCTTCCAAATTGGGGCTACCTCGACAGAACAGCAGCAGGGTGTGCATGTGGCGCCGAGTTGCAAACCATGCCCCTCTTCCTGTCATGTCCTCTTTGCCCCAAACATGCGTTCGGGGTGAATTATGCGCTGCCACCGACGACGCAGTGGAGGTGGCTAAGTTCTGGGCCAAACAAATATAAAAGACTGTCGTGCCAGCAATACGAAGAAGAAGAAGAACGGAGGCATTTGCCTAGCTGTGGCGTGATTGCCAAATCTGTTGATGAATGATGAACAATTATTGTGCCAATTCAATTTAGGCACAATCATTTCAGCCGATGATTTGTGTGATGAGCACTTGTGTTTGCCTTGTGTCTGGGTGTTGTTTATCTATATATGTCATCATCATCATTTCAGCCTAAAGACGTCCACTGCTGGACATAGGCCTCCCCCAAGGGGGGGTTTTACCATAATCGCCACGCTTGGCAGGCGGGTTGGCGATCGCAGTATGGTTGTTACAAATGCACAGAGAACGCTGCTGCCCATTCTCTGGTACGTCCCTTAGTCGCCTCTTACGACACCCACGGGAAGATATGGGATGGTGATATTCTTTACGTCCGACACCACACGGACAATAATTGGCACAATAATTGTTCATAATTAAATAAGAGTCAATGGATTTGTGCGTGTGCTCTTTGATCAAAAGTGATCAGCTCCGACGCCATGACATTGATAACCCCCATTCGGCGTTACCCGCTCTAAACATAAATGGCTTATGTATAACGAACCTCCAGATCTACTAAATGATCACCAATAATAGTAAATAAAATAAAACCAAAAATAGTAAATGGTCACCAAAATGGTGTTTCCTAAAGTATTGTAGAAATGTATGAGTTTGACTGGCGTAGGGGGTCACAGTTCTAACCTAACCTAACCATGTCGGATCCGTCCCAGGGGGGCAAAAAGATTTTGGTTATTTTGCACACTAAGATTTGGTGACATTTGGTATAATTTAGTATATTTTTTTGGTAAGGGAGCTTAAGATCCTAAAGTATATTTTAGTGATCATTATATTTATACCCAATAAAAATTACCATTTATAAGAATACAAAATGATTAATCATTAAAAAATAACAATAGTTTCCCAATGATTATAAAAAAATAACAAAACAAACCAGAACTCTAAAAATTAACTGATTTTCATTATTCAATAATGTCACGCGCCGTTAGGCATATTTATTATATTACTAGCTTTTGCCCGCGACTTCGTCCGCGTGAATGTCGTTTATCGCGGATACAGACGAAGTCCTTCCCCTGTGTTCAAGCTATACTCATACCAAATTTCATGAAAATCGGTTCAGCTGTTTCGTCGTGAAAGCGTAACAGACAGAGTTACTTTCGCTTTTATAATATACTAGTGACCCGATCCGGCTTCGCATGGGCCTATAGCCTTCCTCGATAAATGGACTATAAAACACAAAAAAAATTATTCAATTCGAACCAGTAGGTATATCCTGAGATTAGCGCGTTCAACCAAACAAACAAACAAACTCTTCAGCTTTATAATATTAGTATAGATAAATAGTAAAAATAGTAAATAGTAAAAGTAAAAATAGTAAATAGTAATATATAGTATGGAAGTATGGATTAATGAAATTATCATCATCATTGGCCTTTATTAAACTATATAGTAAATGACATTATTTTTATTAATACTTATATATTTTATGACGGTTCATTAAAACCAGTAATCAGGTCAGGGTACTTTTAAATATACGGTCTTCGTTGATAAATTAACAGATTTGTGATAAAAACCACTAAGTTAATAGTTATATTTCTTTTTAATATCTTATTTACTATGAAGACTTCGTATGATTTTCATTGATTGGATAATTTATGTTTATTTCCTTAATAATTATTTGTCTTATTATGATATCTATAAATAAGTTTTGTATCTTCCGTCAACACTGAAGCTATATCTATATTATATACACGGTTGGCGCAGTACTTAAACGATTGACTGCTGCGCAGCGTGTTGCGGGTTCGGATCCCGCTTAGGGTAAACATTTGTGTGATGAGCACTTGTGTTTGCCTTGTGTCTGGTTGTTGTTTATCTATATACGTTTTATAGATAAACAATAACTAGACCAGATTAATCTATATACGAATTTACATAACGCTAAAGTCTTTTCATATGCCGATGACACAGCTATTGTATTCTATGGAAAATCGTGGGATGATGTTAAGCAAAGTGCTTCCAAAGGTATGGCTCAAATTTCTAAATGGCTGAATAACAACTTGCTCACTTTGAACACCTCAAAAACAAATTACATATGTTTTAGTATCAACAATCGTACACAACCTAAAAATGATTTTAGTATTAAAGTTCACGTATGTGACGACCCTCAAAACGAAAACTGTACGTGTTCTACCATAACCAAGGTCACGCAGACCAAATACTTAGGGGTTATTCTTGACCCAGAAAATATCATGGTACCCCCATCTTGCACAGGTCGTGAGAAGGGTCAGAAAATTGAGCTGGATATTCAGGACACTAAGACACATTGTTCCAACTGGGGCTATTGGTAGCAAAGACTCTTCTAGAAACCTATTGAAGGAAATCTATGTCGCCTTAGTGCAATCTGTCTTGGTGTATTGTATTCCTGTATGGGGAGGTGCAGCTAAGTCCAAATTTATAGAAGTAGGACGAGCTCAAAGAGCTCTAATTAAAATAATGCATCTTAAGGGAAAAAGGTACCCCACTCATCAACTTTATGAAATTAGTGATCATGAGAAATTTGTATATTACTCAAATTGTCCTAAAAAAACACAAAACACTGCCCTATAATGCTGGCAACCTAACAAAAAGAAGAAAAGACCTTGTGGCGCATATTCCACAAGCTAAAACCAGATTTTGTAGTATGCAATATGAGAGACGTGCACCCCACCTATTTAACAAATTAAACAAAGAACTTCACTTGTACACTAAAAAATACTATGAATGCAAAAAACTGATAACTAAATGGATTAAGCTACTTACATATGAGGACACCGAGGCCCTCTTGCAGCACACATCGTAATTTTATCATCCACACGAACACCCACCCACTCACAAAAACACATACCTACACTCTACACTCACTCACACACACACATCACACATACACCTCACTCACTTATGTTCCACAAAACACACACCTCATTACTACTGTTATCTATAAAATTATATATAAGATTTTTATTAGCTGCTTCAGTATACATACTGATTTTGTTATTTTTTATTGTTAATTATGTAAATTCAAAATTTGGCTATTTTTCTTTTTGATTAAAATAAGATTCAAAATTGTTGGTACACCACGTAACTTTAAGCTTCGGAAGAGCGAAGTGTCCTAACACAGGCAATTTTTGTCTAAAAGGTCACTTCAAGCACTAGATGTAGTACATAACTTGTGAAAGAAAATAAATTATTATTAAAATAAATTATTATTAAATACGTAGGTATGTATTTATGTGTTTGTGTATGTATATCAGCTGTCTGACACCCATAGTACAGGGTCTAGTCTCCGATTTTGACGGGAACTCCACTGGCAGATAGCTGATGTTATAAGGAGTAGCTTATTTAGGTACTAAAAATTTAAAAAAAACTGTCCAAGTGCGAGTCGAACTCCGCACGAAGGGTTCCTTACCAATATCTATACAACATTAGACACTATATTAAAACATTTAGTTTGTTGTGTGGGAGCCCCCCTTATATATTGATTTTATTCAATTTTTTGTATTTGTCGTTATAACGGCAACAGTAATACATCATCTGTGATAATTCCAACTGTCTAGTTAACACGGTTCATGAGATACAGCCTGGTGACAGACATCCAGACGGACAGTGGTATCTTAGTAATAGGGTCCCGTTTTTACCCTTCGAGTACGGAACGCTAAAAAGGAAGAAAGGAACAAAATAATTTTCTCTTTTTCAGTCGCATTGATATAGAATTTGTCAGATTTTGTTTAACAACAAAATAATTATTGTCTGCTTTTTGTTCTTACTACGATTAATAATAATTTTGACAATATTACCGTGTAGCCTTGCCCTGAATTATACAAAGACTCATGAAAGAAATACCTAATGTACTTGTAATTGTTTTTTTTATCAACGTCTGTGTATCGTTACGGTTAAGTGACGCCTATTGAGGCATGGAAAAGGATGGGTGGGCGCGCGGAATTCGTCTTAATTATTAGTCATTGTTCTAGCCACTTGAACTTTAAGGTCAAATAAACAAAAAGCAGATACGCTAGACATGGTTATCTGACAATATTTTTTGTTCTATTTCTTCGAGATGGTCTAGAAAGTTCGCTAGCTGGCGTGAAGCGCCAAAGGCTAAAAACGGGACCCTATTACTAAGACTTCGCTGTCTGCCCGTCCGTCTGTCCTTCCGTCTGTGTGTCACTAGGCTGTATCTCAGGAACCGCGATAGCTAGACAGTTGAAAGGACAATGCCAGAAACTCTATAGAACTTTGCCCCACTCAATAAAAGTCATGTGCAATATATAGCATCTTACTGTTTATTTATTGCTGATAACTAAACATTAGTCTTAGTGACTGTAGGACCCTCAAAACGAAAACTGTACGTGTTCTACCATAACCAAGGTCACGCAGACCAAATACTTAGGGGTTATTCTTGACCAGAAAATATCATGGTACCCCCACTCATCAACTTTATGAAATTAGTGATCTGCTCACAGTGAGAAAATTGTATATTACTCAAATTGTCCTAAAAAAACACAAAACACTGCCTTGTAATGCTGGCAACCTAACAAAAAGAAGAAAAGATCTTGTGGCGCATATTCCACAAGCTAAAACCAGATTTTGTAGTATGCAATATGAGAGACGTGCACCCCACCTATATAACAAATTAAACAAAGAACTTCACTTGTACACTAAAAATACTATGAATGCAAAAAACTGATAACTAAATGGATTAAGCTACTTACATATGAGGACACCGAGGCCCTCTTGCAGCACACATCGTAATTTTGTCATCCACACGAACACCCACCCACTCACAAAAACTCATACCTACACTCCACACTCACTCACACACACACATCACACATACACCTCACTCACTTATGTTCCACAAAACACACACCTCATTACTACTGTTATCTATAAAACTATATATAAGATTTTTATTAGCTGCTACAGTATACATACTGATTTTGTTATTTTTTATTGTTAATTATGTAAATTCAAAATCTTATTTGTTTAAAATAAGATTCAAAATTGTTGGTACACCACGTAACTTTAAGCTTCGGAAAGCGAAGTGTCCTAACACAGGCAATTTTTGTCTAAAAGGTCACTTCAAGCACTAGATGTAGTACATAACTTGTGAAAGAAAATAAATTATTATTAAAATAAATTATTATTAAATACGTAGGTATGTATTTATGTGTTTGTGTATGTATATCAGCTGTCTGACACCCATAGTACAGGGTCTAGTCTCCGATTTTGACGGGAACTCCACTGGCAGATAGCTGATGTTATAAGGAGTAGCTTATTTAGGTACTAAAAATTAAAAAAAAACTGTCCAAGTGCGAGTCGAACTCCGCACGAAGGGTTCCTTACCAATATCTATACAACATTAGACACTATATTAAAACATTTAGTTTGTTGTGTGGGAGCCCCCCTTATATATTGATTTTATTCAATTTTTTGTATTTGTCGTTATAACGGCAACAGTAATACATCATCTGTGATAATTCCAACTGTCTAGTTAACACGGTTCATGAGATACAGCCTGGTGACAGACATCCAGACGGACAGTGGTATCTTAGTAATAGGGTCCCGTTTTTACCCTTCGAGTACGGAACGCTAAAAAGGAAGAAAGGAACAAAATAATTTTCTCTTTTTCAGTCGCATTGATATAGAATTTGTCAGATTTTGTTTAACAACAAAATAATTATTGTCTGCTTTTTGTTCTTACTACGATTAATAATAATTTTGACAATATTACCGTGTAGCCTTGCCCTGAATTATACAAAGACTCATGAAAGAAATACTTAATGTACTTGCAATTGTTTTTTTTATCAACGTCTGTGTATCGTTACGGTTAAGTGGCGCTTATTGAGGCATGGAAAAGGATGGGTGGGCGCGCGGAATTCTTCTTAATTATTAGTCATTGTTCTAGCCACTTGAACTTTAAGGTCAGATAAACAAAAAGCGATACGCTAGACATGGTTATCTGACAATATTTTTTGTTTTAATTCTTCGAGATGGTCTAGAAAGTTCGCTAGCTGGCGTGAAGTACCAATGTGACTTTTTTAGGGTTCCGTACCCAAAGGGTAAAAACGGAACCCTATTACTAAGACTTCGCTGTCTGCCAGTCCGTCTGTCCTTCCGTCTGTGTGTCACCAGGCTGTATCTCAAGAACCGCGATAGCTAGACAGTTGAAAGGACAATGCCAGAAACTCTATAGAACTTTGCCCCACTCAATAAAAGTCATGTGCAATATATAGCATCTTACTGTTTATTTATTGCTGATAACTAAACATTAGTCTTAGTGACTGTAGAACTTGCTGTTTCCGTTTAAATCTAAAAACAATAATGACATTGATTATCGGTTATATTGTATTATAGGTAAAATGAGTTTGTATTTTGTGGGTAGGTATTTCGTAATCCGCAAGTTTTAAAGAAAAACAATTTAGTATAGAAAGGTTCTATATACATTAAAATTATTTTCGTTAATTTACTTTTCTGTACATGGGTTACTTTTTCTGTACATGGGGCAGGATCTGGCATTGTCATTTTCTCAAATTATGTATTTCTGTTGCCGTTATAACAACAAATACTAAAAACTAAATAAAATAAATATTTAACGGGGACACCCGTACAACAAACGCCTTTTTTTGCCCATTTTTGCTCGATGTCTAATGTTGTATAGATAATGTTTGGCCAGTTTTCTACTTCAACTGTACTTTCTACATTAATCTTGCATATCATTGACGTCGGTCATCGGTGAAGGTAAATATAGTGAGTATATCTGGACTTATAATATAAACTTGAAATCGCGAATCCGCCTTGAGGTTGCGTTGTGATCAATAGGGTATTTTACCAAAAAAAACTAATTAATACGTCAGTTAGATTATAGAAAAATATTGGATACGTATTTTTTGTTTTATCAAATCAATAAAAACTCACGAAGATAAAACGCATCAAATCAAATCAAATCAAATCAAAATCATTTATTTGCAAAAATATGGTACTGTAGCGTTTATGCTACTCTTGTACCTTGTCCCGTGTACGAATTACTGTAGAACTAAGCTACGTTAAATGAAAGGTACGAATAACTTGTAGAAGATTATATTAATAAGATTAACGAGAGGTAAGATTTACACGACCTTCGCTCTTAGTCGAGCCGTCGGTCTCCCTGACATAACATGTCATAGTATAAAAGCTATATTCTACATAATTCAAATATATTTCCAGCAGGTTCTAACCATAAACTAAATAGTTATGGCTTCATTACATAAAGCCTTTCTGCTGGGCAAGTCTCTACATCAGCTACGCCCCCTTCATGAATAAAAGGGACTAGTAGCTTTTATTCATGTTCTGAACGTTCTGGAAACCAATACTAGTTTACGACTCAACAAAAATAATTGACTAAATAACCTAATTCCTACCTAATCCTATCGGAAGGTCCCTACTCTAAAGAGGGAAATTACAATGAGGACGTCTCTGTAGAGATGGTTTAATCCATGACGCATGGGGTAATCAACTAAAAGAATTAACGAACAACAAATACGCTCATGCCATCATGTCCAAACCCCACTCTACCAAAACCCTCTCGAAAAGGTTAAAAATATTTTATTACGACTAGCTTTGTTGAAGAAAATATTCGATAGTATGAACTCTCCTTTAGGTAAATTTTATTATTGTCAATTTTTGAAAGATGATTTTATTTTAATTTTTATGCCTAGCTCTAAACAGTTTTGTATCATAATAGTTTTTACGGATTCGATTGAATTGAAACTTCTTGTTTATAATAATTCTTGACATATGTAGGTTACAACAAATACGCTCATGCCATCATGTCCAAACCCCACTCTACCAGTTAGGTTAGGTTAGGTTACCCCCCTGACCCGAGAAGTGGCCCGCTGCAGCGGGCCGGCACCAGCCGGGGGTTGCGGAAGTATCTCCAGTTCCCGCGACCCCCGACGTAGGTGTGAGATGGAACACCGGGGTGGTTTTTAGTCAGTAAGAGTCTGACAGACCCCTCCGCCCGCCCCAGGGCGGAGGACATCCATGAGGATTTTCCACCCCGTATCAAAAAAAAAAAAAAAAAAAAAAAAAGGTTAGGTTAGGTTAGGTTGGATGTGTCGTATTGGATGTTGTCGGATAGATGGTGTCCGCATATTCTGCCATACATGGATGGCGTGCAAATGTCAATAAGATAAAATTAATTAATTATTGTTAATTTACATGGCTATGTCAATAACTTAATTTAATAATAATAAAGTGACAAATTAAAAAAAAACGAAAATTAAAACAACATAACATAAAAATAAGTCATAAATAAATTAGTTAAACATTTTCATTATGGATTAGTGAATTATCTTCTAAATATTCCTTTACGGTGTAATATCGCTTTTTTAATAACTGTTTAAATAGTATTTTTGAAAATAATGGTAGTGGCAAATCTTGCTTCAAAGATCATGAGTGGGGTTTGTGACGTCACTTCGCCAGTAAAAGTGTACTGACATAGTGATGTCACACGAGTTTCTTCTTCATTTTTTTCTTCAAAAAAGAAAAAACACGTGTCCAATATTTTTTAGAAATCTATCTGTCGGACTAATTAGATTTTTTTTGGTAAAATGCCCTATTCTCGTGACTTCTCTGTATGAGAAGAGGCCTTTACCCTGTAGTGGGACAATAATAGGCTGGTATTATTTAATTATTTTTTAGGGTTCCGTATTTAAAGAGGAAAAAACGGAGCCTATATAAAATCACTTCGTTGTCTGTGTCGGTCAAGCAAGACCCTTTTTAACAGAAACACGTGGAGGAATCAAGTTGAAATTAATATCAAATATTCAGGTCTGCAATATCTTGGAGCAGGGAAAAGGTTTAATTTCTAGTATGAGGTCAACGCAATGAAAAGATAAGACCGTTTACGCTCTATTTATGCCGCATAATACTTTTACACTCTCAAAGGAATCAAAACCTATAGAGATCTTCCTGTTGACTTAGAATCATGAAATTTGGCAAGAAACAATGGACCGGTCAATATGGCGACATTTGGGAGAGGCCTATGTCCAGCAGTGGACGTCTTTCGGCTGAAATGATGATGATGTTGAATGGCAAGTAACACAAGTACCTAAAGGAAAAACATCCGAAGACCGTTTTTACGTTAAGTACATCACAAAAAAAGTATCTGGATTACTTCATTGTTAAACTAAGGCCTCCCTTTGGGGGGGAGGGGGGGAGTTGTCATAATCCCTGCGCATGGCAGGCGACTTAGGGATCGCAGTGAAGTTCTTAAGGCTGCTCTCTCGAAAAAAGCTTGAAAGAAGCATGCAGATGAAGCAACTTTTCGTCGGCATTTACAGAGAAATTACATCTGAAAAAATTGTTAGTAATCTACATGATATGATTCGTAATTTGGTTTAGCCATAATTTTTCTATCGGTATCACATAATAAGAAAAAAAAATGTCAAATCACCTCCAAATCATTGAGATGAAACCATTTTACTCCTTCATTTCTTATCAATAGAGTATAAAAAAATATCTACTGCTTTGCAATACAAAGGAAAATGGTTTGGTTTTGTTTCTTTTTACAAATATGTATTATTTTTATTACAATAAATTTAAAATGCGTCCGATTAAAGACTGCGTCTACATCACCCCCGCAGTCGTCCACTAATTCAGTACGGGCCAAATGCTCAAAATTATTGGCATGTATACAAGCCTTAAGTACACGTTACCGAACCCGCTGCTCGACTTTCGGACTTCCCTGCCAACAAACTTAATTTAGACGGACGGCAATATAAATGGAACCCTGGGTGCGAAAAAACAGGTCAAGCGGGAGTCGAACTGGGCCTGTAAACAAAATCTCTTTTCTGTTTACGTTAACGCCAACGATAAAATCAAATTGTATGCAGTTGACATATTTGCATCACGTGACATCTGGTAACCAAACGTCAACTGCATACAATTTGATTTTTCCGTTGGAGTTAACGCTACGCTAGAGGAGTTCGTGGCTAAGTTAAAGCCGTACATTATGCTCAGAGCACCCTGACTAAAGCATGCCTCGAAAATTCCAGAAAGTTATGGAAGGAGTCTCCGGGCATGTTACACTCGAAAGCACTTATCAAAGCCTATGACAGAAGCCTTATTAACCAAGTCCTAGCACTCAGTAGGAACAACTTGCGCATTGTAGCTAGAGCCACTACAGGACATTGTTGCTTAAACAAGCACATGTTCCACCTGGGGTTAAGTGCTACGCAAACTTGCAGACGCTGTAAAGAGACTGATGAAACGCCACTTCAACTTCTGGGGGAATGCGGTGCACTAATGCACAAGCGCAACAATCATCAGGACAAATACCTGTTAAGCCCGGATGAACTATAGAGATCGCCCCAAAGCAGATCCTGCAGTTCATAACAGCAGCGGGGTTTGGCGGCGATCTCTAACCAACACAAGCGGCGATCACAATAGATCAACTCTGGTCGCAGTGATATCACAGCCGCACAAAGCAAATAAAAAAAAAAAACAAAAATAAGCCGTACAGGTCGATTGGTCAAAGGTTAAGCTACGCTAACCGCGGTCGGTCTGTGGATGGGTGACCATCCCTTTCATACCGAGTTCCCTCCGTGCCTCGGAAAGTACGTAAAGCCGTTGATCCCGGCTGTCATTTGTAGATCTTTGGCAGTCGTTATTGGTAGTCAGAAGCCAGAAAGTCTGACAACCAGTCTTACCAAGGGTGTTACCCAGTACTCAACTGGGTTGTGGAGGTCAGACCAGCAGTCGCTCCATGTAAAACACTGGTATTCAGCTGCATCTGGTTTTACTGGAAGGTAAAAGTTATAGATAGATCGTTGGGAAAAGGCTAGGCAGATGATGTTGGTGTCGATTCTGTAAAATTCAAACAACAACTCGCATCTCACATCGCTATTCACTCTCACTTCGCATAAGGTGTAAGGGCTTCGCATGACGACACGGTTGGCGCAGTGGCTGAGCGATCGACTGCTGCGCAGCGTGTTGCGGGTTCGATTCCCGCCCATGGTAAACCTTTGTGTGATGAGCACTTGTGTTTGCCTTGTGTCTGGGTGTTGTTTCTCTATATATGTATGTATTTACAAAAAAAAAATGTATTTATGTATGTATATCAGCTGTCTGACACCCATAGTACAGGGTCTCCCTAGTTTGGGGTCAGATGGCCGTGTGTGAAAATGTCCCCACATATTATTATTATTCACATTTATTTATTTCATATACCATATTAAATTACATTTTTAAATATTCATAGAAAAATAAAAACATTTAAAAATATAAAAAATAGTAGCCCACCGGTATCGGGAATACGGTCCAAGCTACCGGTGGTCAGGGCTCCTGAGAGAGGAATCTCCTAACAATACGCGCCGTGTCCAGGAGTACCGCTTTCTGTATCAAGCCCTTGATCCAGCTGCCCAACGAGAGCCTCCTTAGGTGTTGTTCGAGGCTCTTGGAAATTAGTCCATTGGCCGTAACGACTATCGGCACAATGACTGCTGTATTCACATCCCACATGTCAACAACCTCGCGAGCCAAGTCAAGATACTTAATTTGTTTATCTTTCTCGGTTTTCACGAGGTTCTCGTCATGCGGAACCGCTATATCAACAATCATTGCGCGACGCTCTAATCGATCTATCACCACTATGTCAGGCTTATTGGCGACAATAGTCCTGTCAGTGATGATAGATCGATCCCAATACAACGTGATATTGCCATTTTCGAGAACTGGGTCGGGCATATACTTTAGAGCAAGTTGCTGGTGGATAATCCTAGCTACAAGGTTGTGTCTATGCAAGTAGTCTCCGTTAGCTAGACGAGAGCACCCAGAGATAATGTGTCGGATTGATTCACCCGGCCGGTGGCATGCCCGACAAATGTCAACCGTGCCGTCCTTCACAATATACCTCCGGTAGTTGTTCGTCATCATAACTTCATCCATAATCGCACAGACAAAACCTTCGGTTTCCCCAAACAGGTCACCAAAACGCAGCCAGGATACGGACGCCAAGAAATCTACATCAGGCCCATGTAGGGCCCGGTAGAAGCGCCCGTGAAGCTCCTTGCTCTGCCATACCTTCTCGCGGTCATTAGTATCTAGTACTACAGGTTTGCGCCAGTTCTCGTTCGCTAAGGAGAGCGGGGTGAGGCCCATGTCCACTGAGACCACATCTCGGTGCATACCCACGTCGGTTTTAAGGAAGTACTCCCTGAGACTGCATACCTCACGGTTGTGCAGGGACTTAGCATTAAGAAAGCCTCGACCTCCGCACTTCCGTGGGATATACAGTCTCATTACCGATGACCGTGGGTGATGCATCCGATTTGCGGTCAGCAATGTACGGACCCTCCTATCCAGGGCGTCAAGTTCCGTCTGAGTCCACTTGAGTATGCCGAAAGAGTACATCAAAACCGGCATGACCCATCCGTTGAAGGCGCGCACCTTGTTTCCGCCTGATAAAAGACTATTTACCACTTTATTCAGGCGGCCAAATAAGCGCTCCTTCAACGATTGTTTCATGTCGGCAGCATTGATGCCTAACGCTTCCGACATACCCAAGTATTTGTAGGTTTCGGTTGAGGAGAGGGATTTAAGGCGTATGGAATCCGAGAGTTGGGTTCCCACGGATTCCACAATCTCCCCTCGCTTCACATGCATGACTGCACATTTGTCCACACCAAATTCCATCCTGATGGCACTACTGAAAGTTTCTGTTACTTTCAGTAGCTCCATCAGTCGCAAATTGTTGGGGGCAAAGAGTTTCAGATCATCCATGTAAAGGAGGTGAGATATAACCTGACCTCCTCTTCTTAACCGATAGCCCAAACCTGAACCCTCCAGCAACGTGCTTAGAGGGTTCAAGGCCAAACAAAACCACAGTGGACTCAGACTATCGCCCTGAAATATACCTCGCTCGATCCTTATCGGTTCGCTATTCTCTCGGATTTGCCGACATCCCGGATAGCGAAGGACCGTCCTCCATTGCCCTATACACGACATCAGGAAGGTGCGCAGAGTTGTATTAACTTTATACAACTCCAACACCCTCATGAGCCATGTATGTGGCACAGAATCATAGGCCTTCTTATAGTCTATCCAACATGTCGACAGATCCCTTCGGGAACGACGAACCTGCTGGTTAATGGCCATATCAATGAGGAGTAGCTCCTTAGTACCACGAGACCCGTTCCTACATCCATTTTGAGAGGCAGACATGATAGAATTTTTGTCAATATGTTCGTTAATTTTAGCTCTCAAAATGGATGTAAGAACTTTATTATTATTCACATTTATTTATTTCATATACCATATTAAATTACATTTTTAAATATTCATAGAAAAATAAAAACATTTAAAAATATAAAAAATAGTAGCCCACCGGTATCGGGAATACGGTCCAAGCTACCGGTGGTCAGGGCTCCTGAGAGAGGAATCTCCTAACAATACGCGCCGTGTCCAGGAGTACCGCTTTCTGTATCAAGCCCTTGATCCAGCTGCCCAACGAGAGCCTCCTTAGGTGTTGGTCGAGGCTCTTGGAAATTAGTCCATTGGCCGTAACGACTATCGGCACAATGACTGCTGTATTCACATCCCACATGTCGACAACCTCGCGAGCCAAGTCAAGATACTTAATTTGTTTATCTTTCTCGGTTTTCACGAGGTTCTCGTCATGCGGAACCGCTATATCAACAATCATTGCGCGACGCTCTAATCGATCTATCACCACTATGTCCGGCTTATTGGCGACAATAGTCCTGTCAGTGATGATAGATCGATCCCAATACAACGTGATATTGCCATTTTCGAGAACTGGGTCGGGCACATACCTGTAGTACGGTACTTCCGACTCCACAAGCCTGTACTTTAGAGCAAGTTGCTGGTGGATAATCCTAGCTACAAGGTTGTGTCTATGCAAGTAGTCTCCGTTAGCTAGACGAGAGCACCCAGAGATAATGTGTCGGATTGATTCACCCGGCCGGTGGCATGCCCGACAAATGTCAACCGTGCCGTCCTTCACAATATACCTCCGGTAGTTGTTCGTCATCATAACTTCATCCATAATCGCACAGACAAAACCTTCGGTTTCCCCAAACAGGTCACCAAAACGCAGCCAGGATACGGACGCCAAGAAATCTACATCAGGCCCATGTAGGGCCCGGTAGAAGCGCCCGTGAAGCTCCTTGCTCTGCCATACCTTCTTGCGGTCATTAGTATCTAGTACTACAGGTTTGCGCCAGTTCTCGTTCGCTAAGGAGAGCGGGGTGAGGCCCTTGTCCACTGAGACCACATCTCGGTGCATACCCACGTCGGTTTTAAGGAAGTACTCCCTGAGACTGCATACCTCACGGTTGTGCAGGGACTTAGCATTAAGAAAGCCTCGACCTCCGCACTTCCGTGGGATATACAGTCTCATTACCGATGACCGTGGGTGATGCATCCGATTTGCGGTCAGCAATGTACGGACCCTCCTATCCAGGGCGTCAAGTTCCGTCTGAGTCCACTTGAGTATGCCGAAAGAGTACATCAAAACCGGCATGACCCATCCGTTGAAGGCGCGCACCTTGTTTCCGCCTGATAAAAGACTATTTACCACTTTATTCAGGCGGCCAAAGAAGCGCTCCCTCAACGATTGTTTCATGTCGGCAGCATTGATGCCTAACGCTTCCGACATACCCAAGTATTTGTAGGTTTCGGTTGAGGAGAGGGATTTAAGGCGTATGGAATCCGAGAGTTGGGTTCCCACGGATTCCACAATCTCCCCTCGCTTCACATGCATGACTGCACATTTGTCCACACCAAATTCCATCCTGATGGCACTACTGAAAGTTTCTGTTACTTTCAGTAGCTCCATCAGTCGCAAATTGTTGGGGGCAAAGAGTTTCAGATCATCCATGTAAAGGAGGTGAGATATAACCTGACCTCCTCTTCTTAACCGATAGCCCAAACCTGAACCCTCCAGCAACGTGCTTAGAGGGTTCAAGGCCAAACAAAACCACAGTGGACTCAGACTATCGCCCTGAAATATACCTCGCTCGATCCTTATCGGTTCGCTATTCTCTCGGATTTGCCGACATCCTGGATAGCGAAGGACCGTCCTCCATTGCCCCATACACGACATCAGGAAGGTGCGCAGAGTTGTATTAACTTTATACAACTCCAACACCCTCATGAGCCATGTATGTGGCACAGAATCATAGGCCTTCTTATAGTCTATCCAACATGTCGACAGATCCTTTCGGGAACGACGAACCTGCTGGTTAATGGCCATATCAATGAGGAGTAGCTCCTTAGTACCACGAGACCCGTTCCTACATCCATTTTGAGAGGCAGACATGATAGAATTTTTGTCAATATGTTCGTTAATTTTAGCTCTCAAAATGGATGTAAGAACTTTATAGACCGTTGGTAGACAAGTGATCGGCCTATAATTTTTGGGTTCCGTAGTACTACCTGATTTATGGAGCAGGTGGGTTATTCCAGTGGTTAGGAATTGGGGCAACGATCCTGACTCTAAGGCTGACTGGAACTGAGACGCCAAGCGAACGTGCGATCTCTGTAACCATTTAATCCAGAAATTATGCAGCCCGTCCGGTCCTGGAGATTTCCAATTAGGTAACGGACGAACTGCACGAGCTACGTCTTGGGGGCTGATGGTTATTGCCCCCATTTCTGGTATTAGATCACACTTTCGCTCAACCTCCCGAGTCCAGTCGCCCTCAGTGTGACTAACAGGCACCGACCAGATGCTGCGCCAAAACGAACACATGGCAGCATCATCCGGCTGGTGCGCATCAGCCACGCCTTGGTCCGGTCGCTCCCAAGTCCTATACACCCACCTCTCATCACTCTGGAATATGCGATTCTGAGTGTACCGCTCCACTCGTCGCTTGTACCGTCGAATACGGTTTGCCCAAGCACAGATCTTCTGCTTCAGGAAGTCGATACGCTCTGTGATGCAGGACAAATAATCTCGAGGATTGATATCAGTCCCCGAGAATACCCGCCTCACAAAGCGCATCACTCTAGGGCGCGTGTTGCCCTCCCTGAAGCAGATAAGCTTGCCGATGAGTGCTCTAGCCTCACTAATACGACGCTCAATCCTGTACTGCCATGCTGGTACAGCTGGTTTTGGTCGTGCAGCTCCGTCACTTTATTATTATTATTATTAAGGTTCAAAATTACCTTGATATATTATTTGACACTTTGAATCAAGTTCGAGTGCGAAGTCAGCGTCGAAATGACGGGGATATTACCTTACAGAATGCCACTTCTTAAGTCATCTCATACTTTATCTGTAAAAATCTCCCTGTCAATTTAGTTCAACTCGCTGATACGCTCGCAAGGGTGGCGCTAGTGTAAATTCGAATTATCAACCGAATTTTTAGAATGCCAATCAAGAAACTCACAGCGGATTCAGATTCGAAGTTTATAATGAGGCCTTACAGAATCAGACCCCTGGACTTTTAGTCGGCCTGTTTTTTATTTTCAAGAAAAGCATAATTCCCCTTCCCTTTTCATCAAGTAGGAGACAGAACAGAGCTAGGCTAATAGGCACAAGGGTCGTTTACAACGTGGGAAACAGTTAATTAAATGCATAATAATAAAGTAATTATTTATGAAATTAAATGTTATAAATTGTTTATAATATCTCGTTACGCTCGAGTGGGGCGTACGTGCCTGATTATTCGTGTTCTAAATACGTGAGCTGTGTCAAGCCGAGTGCAGACTGGTGCAAATATATTATGTAGTCTGGGCTTGAGAACCGACTAAACTAAACTAAAAAGTAACTATTTGTTTATATAGGCTTGGGTTTATCCGCAACTCACACCTGGGCCTCAAGTCTGCTATTACAATAGTGTCAGAATGGTCTGTCATTGATTTCATAATTGTTGATTTTGACAAGTTTGGTAATCTACTAATATAATGGCGTCATTGTGACTTTCCAATGGTCAACCAATGACAGTCCATTGAAAGAAATGATATAGAATGGTAATCTCGTACATAATGACAAATTAATGACTGACTTAGTTTACGAACTTCTTACTACTTCAGATTGCTTCTAACACTTAAAAATAATGTGTACAAATATATATAAATGAAATCTGGCATGAATAAATGTTCAAATTTGTTGACAATGTCATTATAACACAATTCTATTATGAGACCATTGACCGACCAATGATCGACCATTATGGATTTAGCAGATTACGAACTTTTAGCAAAATGACAATGGAATCGTGTTGGAATGACGAAATTATAAAAATAGCAGACTTGGCCCCCTGATCTTAAGTGATGATGCGGCCTAAGGTGGAGCACGCTTGCCTAGGATACACAATAGTAACTCTGTCTATTACGCTTTCACGTTCGAATTCAGTTATATGTGGATTCGATGTAACCTTGCATAAAAACCACTATATTAAAGTATGTATACAATACCTTAAGTAAAAAAATGACGGTTATGTTATGGTCATAGATACATAGTGTTCACATATTTACTAGAAATAAAAATACAATAATATTAAGTTTTAAATTAAGTAGATTGAATTAGCAAGCAACAATTAACAGAACGATCCTGTCTATCTAGACAAAATGATTTGGTCTAGTCTAGACTATAGATATTGATAATGATAGACATGACCGTTCTGTGCATTTTGACAATGTCTAAAAACAAAGTCGCTTTTCAAACCTGTTTCTAACAGTACTTCATTTTCAACCGACTTCAAAAAAGGAGGAGGTTATCAATTCCCATACCTGATTTCTTTGGACTGGGTGAACCGATTTTGATGATTCTTTTTTTATTTGAAAGCTAGTGCTTCCCGTGTGGTCCAATTTGGTCCAGTTCTGACACTGGCATCCATGAGAAAACCGTATAAGTCTTAAATTTGGATTAAGTATCTGCGCGATTTGTTACGCGATTTCTCCGGCAAACGTAAACCGATTTTGAAAATTCTTTTTTTTATGTATAGGGTATGCTTCAGGAGTAGTCCCACATAAATTTTATCGAAATTGATTCAGCACTTTTTGAAAAATCAACAAATACCCAAAAATTTTACATAGACGACGTTTTAGTTTCATCAATCTTTGTAGTAGTTAACTTTCAATCTCTTCTTAATAGATTTGGATGAGAAGGAGGTACTAAAAAGCGGAAAATAAAAAGCTTTTTACAAAAAAGACAACCGCCTTCAAAAAGTGAAAAATAACTTTAGCACATAACACACATTGACTTTAGTTTCGGAAGTCGGTGGCAATACAAAACAACAAACAGAACAACGCCACTGAATTTCGAAACTAAAGTCAATGTGTGTTATGTGCTAAAGTTATTTTTCACTTTTTGAAGGCGGTTGTCTTTTTTTTTATTATATACACATACATGTGAGCACTATGTTCTTTAAAGCTACCATTTACGAGGTATACCTCTCATTGACTTGAATATGCCCTGGCGGTTGGGAGAGTCATGCTCACTTGAATGTCTCGCTGCCGGTGGCGCATGTGTTGGATCATTCGGTTCCCTTCAAAATGGTTCAGCTAAATGCTGCCGATCCATGCGTCATGTTCGTGAACGGACGCCGTCGGTTGGGACTGGTCATCTCTTAGCTGCCTCGGTTATTTTAAATTTTGGTTTGAATTGTTATTATAACTATATTTGTCTCTAGACCTATTTTAACATGCAAGACGTGTTACATTGTTCTCACATTGTACCCTTAGATTCAACATGAATGATGTAACCTAAATTTGTAAAATTTATCTGATTTAAAAGAGTGTTCATGGAGTTTCTTGCTCGTTCCTCTCCATAGAAACCTACTGTTTGGAACGAGCAACTAGCTTCAACTTTCTGACTGACTGACTCTGACAATTCAAAAGTACCTGTAAATGGTTTAATTGAAATAAATGATTTTGAGTTTTGAGTTTATATTATGGTAATACTAGCTGACCCGACAGATGTTGTCCTGCCCCTATCTACCAACTTACCTGCTTATCTACCTACCCTAATTACCCTACCTGGGGTAGGTGCCTACACTAATTGTGCCAATCATTCAAATTTTTTTAATTTTTATTATTTTTTGGTGAAGAAATACATCTGTGAATATTTTTTGGTTTTTGATGATTTTTTGATTGAACCGCGCAACTTTTTTTTTTCTTGCATATTATTCTTCTCCATACAATAACACACACAAGAAAAAAGAATTAACGAAATCGGTCCAGCCCATAGATATAAGTAGATTTCTATGGTCCAGCCATTCCCGCGTGATGCCGTAACCAAGGGAAATAGGGTTTTTTTTTTTTTTTTTTTGTATGCCTTGTGTCTGGGTGTTGTTTATCTATATATGTATGTATTTAAAATGTATTTGTGTATGTATATCAGCAGTCTGACAGCCATAGGTCTCCCTAGTTTCGGGTCAGATGGACATGTGTGAAATGTCCCCACATATTATTATTATATAAGTAGACAGGTATTTCACATTTTTGGTATATTTGTTTTTATATATATTTGCTTTTGTTACAAAACTAAATAAAATCTAATCGTGCTGGAGTTAACTCCTCGCTCGATAGATGGCGTTGGCGTCGAATTAGATCGCGCTATGGTTTCATTACCGCGCCACTCATATGAAGCTGAAAGTTCCTGTGAAGCAAGTGCAAGTGTGAGAGTCAAACAAATAAATACTGTAAATTTTTAATAGATCGAACTTCTTCATAAGTTCGGTCTCGTTTGTTTGGTTGGTCAAATATTTCGATTTACGAACGTATATAATATGTATATCGCTTTGTACTAGAGTTGCCTGCCTATCAATAGTTGACCTCGAACAAAAACAAGTAACAATATCGATAGAGCTTTCAATAGTATCGATACCAGATACCATCGATACTATGGATATCACAAATTAACTAATACTATTGATTGGAAGCAATAGTATCGATAGGATTGATACTATTACATGATAGTACTATCGACTCAGACTATCGATTGTATCTTTGTATTTAATAAAAAGAATAGCAATACTATCGATGTATGCCGACTAAGCTGGATCTATTATGACGGGACTTTCACTGGCAGATGGCAGATGTTATAAGAAGTAACTGCCATATTGCCATACAACGTGGCAACGCTGCCAGCCTGTTGGGCACGTGTCCCGTTGACAGCGATGTAGACGAGTTTTTTGATACCCTTTGAGCTCCCCTGCCTTTTTCTTGGAGTTGTACATAATATTATTATTCAGATTTGTATGTAACTAAAATTGTTATTTAATATTATAATAAAAATTTCCACCCAGAAGTAACTTAGGCTCCTTTTTAACCGACTTCAAAAAGGAGGAGGTTCTGAATTCGATTGGTTTGAGTGACTGCGATTGTTTTTTTTTATGTATATACACCGATTACGCTAAGATTTATGATTCGATTTACGTGATTCTTCCTTAGTTTGATGCGGAATAGTTGCCATTTGGTCCCATAAAAATTTAACATAGTTTGGCCCAGTAGTTTTCATGTTATTTTTTATGTTTGACCATGCATCATCATCTGCCTAGTCTTTTTCCAACTATATTGGGGTCGGCTTCTAGTCTAACCGGATGCAGCTGAATACCAGTGTTTTACATGGAGCGACTGCCTATCAGACCTCCACAACCCAGTTACTGGGTAACACGATACCCCTTGGTAAGACTGGTTGTCAGATTTTCTGGCTTCTGACTACCCATAACGACTGCCAAAGATCTACAAATGACAGCCGGGACCAACGGCTTTACGTACTTTCCGAGGCACGGAGGGAACTCGGTATGAAAGGGATGGTCACCCATCCACAGACCGACCGCGGCTAGCGTAGCTTAACCTTTGACCGATCGATCTTTAACTTAGCCACGAGCTCTCATAATATTTTTCAGTGTAGTCCGATTTCGATGATTCTTTTTTAATTGATAGTGTAAACCTCTTTGGACCCAACAACATTTCAAGAAAATATTCTTCCGGGTAGAAAATTAAGGGATGACTGAATTATTTTGGTGTCACCTCTTCGTAATTAATTAGTATGATAAGAAGTACTTAGGCACTAAAAAGACAACCGCCTTCAATAAGTAAGAAATACTTTCAATTCGCAAGTCGGTGGCCATACAAAACAACAAGCAAAACCAAAGCCGCCGACTTGCGAATTGAAAGTAATTTTTTACTTTTTTGATGGCGGTTGTCTTTTTTCAACCGACTACAAAAAGAAGATTTTTTTTTTATATTGTTATAGGCTTGCGTTTGACCGCAACTCACCTGATCTTAAGTGATGATGCAGCCTAAGGTGGAGCACGCTTGCCTAGAATAAACCGGTTCACTGGTGCCTTGAAGATACCCAGATTATATGTATCGGGGAATAGAGAGGCGGGCAGTGAATTCCACAGTCTGGCAGTTCGCACAATAAATGTGGAGTCAAAGCGCTTGGTTCGAGACCGTGGAACTTCAACCGTATAGCGGTGACGCTTCGCCGTATCCCTGCTCGTCCGGTGATGGAATGGGGATGGGGGAATTAAGTTGTGCAATTCCAAAGCACACTCGAGCCCGCTATTTTCGAGCCGTTTGGGGTTGAAACCCTCGGGTCGTGGGGTCCGAGTGCACATCTTCTTTTTAAGGAAATATCCAAAAGGTTGGTTGACACTTCCCGTGACTCAAGAGCTGGTTTTTACCTTGGTCAGAGATTAAGCATTGCCATCCAACGTGGCAATGCTGCCAGTCGCTTGGGTACATTTCCAGTTGACGGCAATGTGGAGGAATTCTATGATGCTTTATTGTGTTAGGTTTTTTTTTTAGTTTAATACTTTAGGTTTTCTATTTTATTATTCTTGTAAATATTGTACATACTTAAAAACAATAAATAAAAACGTATTTAGTAGTAGCCAAGCAGTTTTATGAATGTGTGTTTCTATTGCTATGATGATCAATATTTCAAAATTAATGTATGTATGTACAGACAAAAATGTTATAATAAATTAACGATTAGTTAATTTAGTAGGTAATCTACTTTTTTATTAGATACACCTACGATAAATAATATAACATTAAATTAACCGTAAAACCTTGTTTTTATTTCGTCACTTAAAAAGAGGCGTAGGTATACTAAAAGATGGATAATAAAATTGTCTGTAAGATGGTGTAAGTTTCGTTTAATTATAAGTACCTGGTAGATTTTGATTGTCAATGTTTTGTCCGCGTCAGACACAACTTCACGAGTTAATTAAACTGTTTAATATGAATGTAAATCATTTACACTACACATTTTGACGGTGATTGTCAGTTTAAAATCTGTAAAAGTCGTTAAATAGCCCCGTAAGGGAATCGAATGATCTGAGACTTGACTTGTTGTATCAGGGGAGTGATATGAAAATTCGAATGTCACTATTTCGCTGCACGCTATTTCGAAAAAAAATACGGGTGGTACGCCAGTTCGAAAACTCATTGATTCGAAAACCGCTATATCGAATGACGTAGTCCCGAACACGCTGATTCGAAAATATGTTTGAATGTTACGCTAGTACAAAAGCATTATAAAAATATAATTGATTTTTTATTTCTTATGCTTTTGTTGAACTACTCCCAGTTCAACAAATCTAAAAGAAATTAAAAATAAATTCAAGTCAATCTTAATTATTTTTTTTATTTTTGTGATTGTATTATATAAAATAAGTAGTTACTGTAGTATTTGTATTATTATTAGAAAAGTCTTAGTATCGAAATCTACTGCTGAAAATGGCATATTCCGATCTGAATTTGTCTGGGAATCGAACTCGACCCAGTGATTACCAAGAACTACCTACGTACGCTACTTTAGCCGCTGGAACACAGAAAAGACGTAAGACGAGGACGAGGCGCGGATATAAATATGTCTTTTCCGCGTCCCTTTCATATAAAAGTATGAAACGTCGTGACGCAACACATCTTCCCGACATCCTCGATATAGCGCTGCTCAAGAATGTGAACCTCCGTTTGCAATCTATAGAGACGCAACACGAGCATAATTCCGACCATCGTCCAGTGATATTAGAACTAGCTCCCCGTTCAGGTCCCTCTGACCCGAGCCGACCCCCTCCGACTCAAATTATTACCGACTGGAGGCAAGTAAGCGAAAGCCTACAATCCACCACGTTGCCTCACTTGGACGCTATCCCCGACCACTTGGTGACAGTCGCAGACACGACGGGCGCGATCGACTCGTTCACAAATCATGTACAATCCGTCTTTAACGATTGTTCAAGGGAGGTTCCGGCGATGAGCGATCATCGCTGGAAACTGCCTGACGTTGTGCATGATCTGTTGACCGAGAAGAACGCGGCCGTCCGTGCGTACAGTGCATTCTCCTGCGATGCGAACAAGGCTCACATGCGCTCTTTACAGCGTACTGTAAAGAAACGCATCGAGGAGCTGCGCTCCAGCCGCTGGGACAAGACACTTAGCGAACTCGAGCCCACCCACCTAGCCTTCTGGGAACTCCAGAGGAAGCTCCGTTCTTCTAACGAGGCCTCCATGCCCCCTCTCATTCGTCCCGACAGTAGCGTCGCCTTCGACAACGATGAAAAGGCTGAATGTCTAGCCGATAGCCTAGAGTCTCAATGCACCCCCAGCTCTCAACCAGTAGACGAAGCTCACCTTTCTGAGGTCGACGCCGAAGTCGAACGTAGAGCCTCTCTCCCACCCGTTGAAGACCCTGATTATCCTCTGCCTCCTGTCACTCCCGACGAAGTGCACGATATTATCAAGAGGCTCAAACCCCGGAAAGCCCCCGGCTCTGACGGTATCACCAATAAGGTGTTCAAACTCCTCCCCGCCCATCTCATAATGCTAATGACCGCCATCTTCAATGGCGCTCTAAGCAACAACATTTTTCCTCAGGCATAGAAAGAGGCCACCGTTATCGGCATTCCGAAACCAGGCAAACCCAAGTCTGATCCCACCAGTTACTGTCCCATTAGTCTACTCAATGTTCTAGGCAAAATCTACGAGAGGCTTATTTATAAGCGGCTCAAAGACTTTGCCGAAGCAAAGAGTCTCATTTCCGACGAGCAGTTTGGCTTTCGAACCGAACACAGCTGCGTCCAACAAGTCCACCGCATCGTCGAGCACACAAGCGCTGGTTTTCAGCGTGGCTTGATGACGGGTGCGCTCTTCTTTGACATAGCGAAAGCATTCGACAAAGTCTGGCACAACGGCTTACTATACAAGCTTTACCAACTCGGAGTGCCAGATCGTCTCTCCCACCCGATACGCGCTGGCGTCCCTCAGGGCTCCGTAGTATCCCCCCTCATTTTCACGCTGTTCACCAGCGACATCCCCAAAGATAAAAAGGCCCAGTTGGCTCTATTCGCTGACGACACGGCCATCTATTACTCGGGTCGCAACCCAGACTGCATAGCTCGTACCCTCCAATCCGCGGCAAAAGCCTTAGGCGCTTATTTCCGGAAATGGAGAATCGAGGTAAACCCCATCAAGAGTCAGGCAGTACTCTTTTCCAAACCGCGTTCGTCCCCCTCTCTGCCCAGTCCGATAACCATGTTCGGTAAGCCTATCCCTTGGGAGAAGCAAGCCAAATACCTAGGTGTGATTCTGGACCACCATCTTACTTTCGGAGAGCACATAAAGACGGTGCGTTCGCGCGCCGCTTTCGCTCTCGGTAGGCTCTACTTTATGTTGAATGCACGCAGCAAATTGTCACTCAAGTGCAAATTGCGCATTTACACGGCGTGCATTCGTCCCATCATGACGTACGCCTGTGCTGTATTCGCACACGCGAAACCATACCGGCTCCATAGGATGCAGACCCTCCAAAACCGTTTCTTGCGAAGAATCACAGGAGCCCCTTTTTACCTTCGCAACGAGAACCTCCATCTCGATTTAAAAATATCCAGCAGTTCATGAAACGCTCCGCCAAGCGCTTCTTCGACACTGCTGAGAAGCACTCTAACCCGTTAATCGTATCGGCCGCCCGGTACACTCCCTCCCGTATTAGTAAGACTCGACGACCGAGACATACTCTGACCGACCCTGACGATGCTATTACTCTCCTCCAGGAGAGCAATAAGGCCACCAGTACAGTTAAGAAACACAGACACAGACCGCCGTCATTCCGTCCTCGCCGCCGAGGCCCGCCGCGACGACCCCGTACGTCCCCTCCCCGACCCTTGCTCGTGCCAGCCCGCGCCGCTGAGCCTGTAGTTTTAAATTCGTCCCTAAATAATGGAAATCCGATCCAGCCTGTCCCTTTGCTGTCCTCTCCCAGCGACGCCCTAAGCCGAGGCTCGTACCCCACAGGGGGTGCCCTTAGCGTGTAGTCGCTTAGTTTGTAAGCTATTTTGCCCTGGCTGGAGGCCCTAAAAATAATATTTTTTAAGGCACCACAGGAAAGTCCGGTTAAGCAGCCGACAACCTCCTAGGTTGACCTGCGAGATGCCAATCCGAAAAAAAAAAGACGCAACACATACAGAAAAGACAGGGCGGGGACACGACGCTTACTCGTCTGTGCCCTATTGTAAAAACATATAGAAAGGACGGGGCATGGGTGCGAGCGGACGAAAGGTGGGCGTGGTGGGGCGCGGGTGCCGGGAATCGTGCGGTGCGCGCGTTGTTGTGTCACACACAACCTGCGTAATCTCGCGTGGCGCCCAGCGTCACGTCCATGCCTCGTCTTTTCTAACGTTTTAAAAAGTCGCGACGGCGCCCCGTCTGCGCCTTGTCCGCGCCCCGTCCTGGTTTTACGCCTTTTCTGTGTGTCCAGCGCCTTACGATTATTATTAGTACTTATTATGATTTAGCTATATTGTATACCTAGCATGCTTCCCGTTTTGTTAAGCTAATAATAATAGAAATTCTACAGTACTTATTTGTTATAATGCAATCACAAAAATAAAAACAAATTAATGAAGAATGACTTGAATTTATTTTTAATTTCTTATACTTTTGTTGAAGTGGGGGTAGTTCGACAAAAGTATAAGAAATTAAAAATCAATTATATTTGAATAATGTTTTTGTACTAGCGTACCATTCAAACAGATTTTCGAATCAGCGTGTTCGGGACTACGGCATTCGATATAGCGGTTTTCGAATCAATGAGTTTTCGAACTGGCGTACCACCCGTAATTTTTTTCGAAATAGCGTGCGTCGAAATAGTGACATTCGAGACTTCATAACACTCCCTTGTATCAGTGTTTGATAAAAAAATATTACATTGTGAACACAGCATTACTGTGGCCTTAATATAAGTCTGTGAAAATATAATATAATCTTATTAAGATCAGATGTTGTTGTGTTCAGACATGATGAATAATTCTCGCAGGCAGACCCTTTATTAAAAACTAGCTTTTGCCCGCGGATACGTCCGCGTAGAAGTCTAATATATTTGTTGATGTTTGGCAATGGTTAGCATTCGTCAGTGATACAGTTTTTGTAAACAGGGTAGTATATATACTACTTTATTTATTAATTTGTTTGTTTATTTATATTTATTTATTATCCACAAAATAGTACTTTCAGAGATCACCTCCTATAAACAAACAAAATTACCTCTTCATAATAAGTATTATGTATGTATATTCATAGTATGAAATACCGGTTTATAGGTTGTTCCGAAAATTGTTAGCCACAGAATAAATACCTACAGTCTTTATTTTGTTGAACAGAGTTAAACGGTTACCTATGGGTTTCGTGTAAAGATTCTCTATTCTCTTTGGTTTCGTGAATTTAAACGTGGTCGAGAGAGGTTTGACGATGACCCCGGCTTACAAACAAGCTTTACCTACCTATTTCTTCTTTTTTCTTTTTTTTTTTAAACTGCCCCGCACTAGTTAATTCTTCTGTGTCGTGGGTGCGTTAACAAACATACAAACTCACATACACAAACAGCCAGACCCGGAACAAGTTTCTATATGCTATACAAATATTTGTTCCGTACGGGAATCGAACCCGAGACACGCAGCGCTACATTCGATCGCTCAACCACTGCGCCAACCGTGTCAAAATTTAAAGTATATTTCGTCATAAGCGTCGCCTAATGCAGATACTTAAATATACATTACATCATTGCGATGGGTAGCTTGACATTGACAATGAAAGATGGCCGTGAGATGAAGGGAAAAGGCGAAAGACGCATGGAAATGGTATCATCCTTACTAATAATAAAACTGAAGTGTTCGTTTGTTTGTATGATCGTTCTAATCCCTGAAACTGCTGGTCCGATTCTAAAAAATCTTTTCCCAATAGAGGTTAAGAGGAAATACCACGGGCTAGAGAATTGAAAATTAGGTATTTGTAAAATCTATTGCTGTCGCGCGATGCCCGAACACGAACTGCAGAGCGCGATAGAGACAACTGCAGCTTTGACCGAAAATACCTATTAAAAGTACACAAAATCAATGATTCGTAGTCCCCTGATTTCTTCTCCAAAACTTAACCGATTTAACGGCTTTTTTCATTAAAAAATAAAGAAAGGCTTTTGCCGTGTTCCTATGTTTTCTATTTTTTATATAATCAAGTCAAATTTGTTTTCTGAATGTTTGAACACAGCGGAAAATCATGCCAATTTTTCAGGTTTTTGAATATTCATATCTCTTTTAATAATAAATTAATGAGAAAAAGGAAAACATAGGGACATGCCAATAGTAGCCATAGATATTTAAAAAAAAAATATTGATCTACTGGCTTTATTCAGGGAGGAAACAGGGGACTAAGTTTGTATGGAAAAACGGCCCTTGTGTTTCCTCTTAAAACCGTGATGAAAATTGTGAAATTCTGCCTTTATTTGAGTTCAAAATTGGGAAGTCAATTATATTATACAATAATGATCAGTGCTGTGTATTTGGATGTAGGAATTAAGGGATCATTCATTTCAAAAAGAAAGACTTTCGAGCTAAAAAAACACTCTAAAATATGTTCAGCATATTTTAAAGCCGAACATTTAATTGAAATTGGAAAGTATTCAGGTGGAATAGTCGCATTTACAGAAAAACGTTCACTTTTATCATGTAAGACAACCAAAAATATGATTTTATTCTAAGCATAACCTAGAATCCACTTTCAAATGGCCGTAGGATGCCATAATATACTTTTCAACACACTTGCTTATAAAATGGCTCTAATTTCACCGCAATTAGGCACATAATGACACCTGTAATCAAACTGTGACTTTTTCATTGCTATTATTCACAAGTGAGTTATAGGGGTTTTTTTTTATTTTATTGGTTGAGTTGCTTTGTTCTTAAAAAAGTGTCGATACAAAAAAGATCGTGTTCAATAGTACAAATAAATTAATGTACCTATTGCTTGCTCATTTCATGCAACTTCGTATTTAAATAGATAGATAGATTTCTTCTTGTACGTTTTTAATAAATAAAACTTTCACAGAAATATAATTTTTGTTTTCTCTGTAATAAAGAAAACTTTGAATTCCCCATTTTGTACGTGGCTAGAACGCTATCCACGAAAAGACAAAAAAAAAGAAACCTCATTCTTTTAGTCTATGGCCGATCGCCATTATTTGACGCGCGCGCATAGGAAAACTGATTAATTTTTCCCGCCATTGCGAAAAATTTATCACAACTTGTTTTTACAGTTGAAAATATTTTTTTTGTATTATTTTCTTCACAAATGTGTTGAAAAACGTCATATGATACACGTGTGTATTGATGATTACCGTCCTCGGCTCTCTCAAGAACCTCACCTAACGGCTCGGGTCTCAATGGCGCCTCAGCGGTAATCACCAACATTACACACTTGTACCATAATGTACTATTTCAACACACTTGCTCATAAAATGGCTCTAATTTCACCGCAATTAGGCACATAATGACACCTGTAATCAAACTGTGACTTTTTCATTGCTATTATTCACAAGTGAGTTATAGGGGTTTTTTTTTATTTTATTAATTGAGTTGCTTTGTTCTTAAAAAAGTTTCAATACTAAAAAGATCGTGTTCAATAGTGCAAGTAAATTAATGTAGGTACCTGTTGCTTGCTCATTTCATGCAACTTCGTATTTAAATAGATAATTTTAACTTGTACGTTTTTTATAAATAAAACTTTCTCTCAAATATAACTTTTGTTTTCTCTGTAATAAAGAGAATTTTGAATTCCCCATTTTGTACGTGGCTAAAACTCTATCCGCGAAAAGACAAAAAAAAAGAAACCTCATTCTTTTAGTCTATGGCCGATCGCCATTATTTGATGCGCGCGCATAGGAAAACTGATTAATTTTTCCCGCCATTGCGAAAAAATTTTCACAACTCGTTTTCACTGTTGAAAATATTTTTTTAGTGTGTTGAAAAACGTCGTATGATACACGTGTGTATTGATGATTACCGTCCTCGGCTCTCTTAAGACCCTCACCTAACGGCTCGGGTCTCAATGGCGCCTCAGCGGTAATCACCAACATTACACACTTGTACCATAATGTACTATGAAGTACAGTTAGGTAAGTAACATTAACTAAAACTTTGATATATTTTCAGAAAATACTTAGATAAATCAATTAATAACATTCGACGACACGGTTGGCGCAGTGGCTGAGCGATCGACTGCTGCGCAGCGAGTTGCGGGTTCGATTCCCGCCCAGGGTAAACATTTGTGTGATGAGCACTTGTGTTTGCCTTGTGTCTGGGTGTTGTTTATCTATATATGTATGTATTTACAAAAAAAAAAATGTATTTGTGTATGTATATCAGCTGTCTGACACCCATAATACAGGGTGTCCCTAGTATGGGGTCAGATGGCCGTGTGTGAGAATGTCCCCACATATTATTATTATTATTATTATTAACATAAAGCAAGCATACGAGGTTGAGTTTCATGGCGGTTTTTTTTACTGTATATTATGCTAGTGGCACCCTCTGCGCCTAGTTTCGCGTAATGTTCCCTATTGGAGGCTACGTTATCACTGAGTACCTATAGCCAACCTATTGGCGAGGACTCCTCTCACCAGAGCCATGCGTGTGGTGAACGAGGTTCACGAGAGGGTTGATTTGTTGTGGTGCATTGTATATAGGGTTGCCAACTATACTGTTAAAAACAGTATTATACTGTTTTCCACTATATTATACTTTTTACTGTTGGACAAAAAAACAGTATAAAAAATACTGTTTTTTTAGTGCATGCAGTGCAGGCTTCCCTCGTTTCAAAACGAAAACGCATTTCGAAAAAATTGTAGGACATTTAAATTTGCTTAGACTCTAATGCAAATTTAAATGACCTGCTATTGTATTGGCATGGATGATTTATATTCAGAACTAGAAGTAATTTATGAAAGAGTATCAGAAGAAGACAAAAAAATTATCCAAATGAGTACTGGCCAAAAGTGGAAACATTAATTGATAGTAAACACTTCAGAAGAATTTAAATACAAAATTGTTACTACTTTCTGTTTCCGCCACAGAAAGTTTTTTTTTCTGTCATGAATGCACAGTAGCGGGCCTACAGAAATAGATCTTCCATAAATTTAACAAAAAATGAGCTCTTCATGAAGTCTTCAGAAATGACACTAAATTGGTAAGTTGTGCGAGAAGCACCGAGAAATATGTTTTTAAAACTTAAAAAAGAAAATAAAGTACTGTTTATTTTATTGATATACTGTTGATTGTCTTTCTCCAACCTGAATATACTGTTTTTCTTGCAAAAAAAGTTGGCAACCCTAATTGTATATAATATGTTATTTAAATTTAGGTTAAGATTTAGAATATATTGTGTAATTTTTATTGGATGTAGATTAAGGATTTAGCATGTAAGTCCACTCTATCGCATTGGATCCCAAATCTGTAATGATAGATGTAGGTAAGATTAAAATAAATAAATAAATGTATTAGTACTACAGTACAGTAGCGACACGCCCCGCCTCCCTCCAAACACTGTTCCTCACCTCTTCCAGCGTCGAACGTGCTCTCGAACGGCGCGTAGACAGACACACACATACACGCACGTATTTGTACAGTCTATTATTTTGGTAGTAGTGTGGGCAATTATATCGTTTCGTTTATAATTATGGAGTGTCGTGGGTATAGTTTATTATTAAAAAATTTGGAATCTGTAATAAAAATCAAGCAAACGAATTAACAGGAAAAGTGCTAGTCTACATAATTATTTAATTTCTACGGGGTAGCTTGACATTGGCAATGAAGGATTGCTGTGAGATGAAGGGAAAAGTCGAACAACGCATGGTAATGGCCTGTATAAAAGCCTTTGGAAGGACGTCTTTCTTATATATTGAATTTATTCATATTCAGATTCCGTCAGACATATTATGAATACATTAGGTTAAATGCACATCTGAAGGATGATGCATCAGATTTATCGTTGCGCTTGATGCACTACATCACATCGCTATTCACTCTCACTTCGCATAAGGTTCAAAATGACCTTGATATATTTGACATTTTGAATCGGGTTCGAGTGCGAAATGAGCATCGAAGTGACGGGGAAATTACCTTACAGAATGCCACTTCTTACGTCAACTCATACTTTATCTGTCCAAATCTCCCTGTCAATTTAGTTCAACTCGCTGACACGCTCGCAAGGGTGGTGCTAGTGTAAATTCGAATTATCAACCGAGTTTTTAGAATGCCAATCAGGAAACTCACAGCGGATTCAGATTCGAAGTTTAGAATGAGGTCTTACAGAAGCACACCCCAGTTGTGAATGTAAGGGTTGGATGTTTTGTGCAAAAGAGCTTTTCTATGACTGCCTAGTTTTTTCCCAACTATGTTGGGGTCGTCTTAATACTAGTGAATACCAATGTTTTACATGAAGCGACTGCCTGCCAGTAGGCGCAGCGTGAGACGCTCTCCAGCCCGGGAGACAGACGACCTGAAGAAGGTTCCGGTTTCGGAAGGCAGAGGACCAGCAAATTTTTTTTTTTATTTTTTATTGATAGGCAAACGTTTGACCACTATCTCACCTGATGGGAAGCGATGATGCGGTCTAAGATGGAGCACGCTTGCCTAGAAGTAACCTATTCACTCTTGACTTAAAGACTCCCAGGTTGTAGCTATCAGGAAACACAGACTCAGGCAGGGAATTCCACTCCTTAGCAGTACGCACAATGAATGTATTCCCAAAACGTTTCGTGCGTGTGGGTGGGATGTCCACCATGTACCGGTGGCGCATCACCGTGCGTCTCGTGGTCTGATGATGGAACGGGCTCGGCGGAATTAAATTATGCAATTTCGTCGCACACTCCCCAAAATGCAACCGATAGAAAACCGGCAGGCCAGCAACTCGGCGTCGATGCTCAAGACTTTGGAGCTTTGACTCGACGAGCCTATCATTGCCAATGATCCTCTTGGCTCGTTTCTCAATTCATGGAGGATTATGTCCAACAGTGGACCTCTAGTAAGCTGAAGTGATGATGGTGGTAAACTGCCTGATCTCCACAATTCAGTTACTTGGTAACACGATACCCCTTGGTAAAACTGGTTGTCAGATTTCAGGCTTCTGACTACTCGTAAGGACTGTCACGGTTTTATCTGCTTTCCGAGACACGGAGAGGTACCGGTACGAAATGGGCGGTCATTCATCCACGGACCGACCGCAGCAAGCGTAGCTTAACCTTCATGGTTAGGTTACGATCGACGAGATCCTCTCTAAGGAGCACGCACTACTTAACCTACTATTTTATTGATTTCAAAATAACTAAAAATAAATTATAATAATAAATCTTTATTTCAAGCCTTATCACAAAATATAAATATTACAGAAGCATCGCTCCCGCCATCTTCAAAAATAATTACCTAAACTTGCCAGACTCACTAGGGCTGCTACTGTATTGACTCTGTAGGTTTTAATTGTGACAATATGAAATTTTATTGACACTGGTTGGAACTCTTTGCAATTTTTTTATAACAAAATTTTCCTGTTCGTCTTGATATGAGCCTATGGTCACAAAGTACGTAAGACTATAACCATAACATAATATAACCATATTCCTGACAATCTAAGAACTCCCATTTGACATAATTATCGTATTTGAATACAAATCTACGATTAATTCGTGTTTTTGAGTGCATTTTTTTTCAATATAAAGTTAGACTTGATGCTTTCGAATGATAGTCGTTGTTATAGTGTATGGGTTACATAGTAATTAATTAGGATTATGAATTTTATTTTTCAATTTCTTACGTACTAGTTCAAAAGAAGAAACGTCAAATGGCACGTCTTACGTTGTCAGGAAATTAGTTACAGTATTTACTTAAAGCTAAGTTAGTAGAATTAACTTACACTAATTCTAAAGCTACCCATCCAGTGATTCTGGTAAGGCAGTCGACTCGTGCAGCAATCACTTTAAGGATGCTGTTGCCATTGCTACGCAAACTTTGCAGTAGGGAAGCCGATTTTTTGCGCATAATATTGCTTGAAAGCCGTCAGTATGCGACTCCGCAAACATACCCGACGCAATGCAGCGCCAACAGCATCCTAAAACCATTATTGTACTGGGTAATGACGAGTATGAGTATGAGTTTTTTGGGTACTTGCAGCGGACGAGCTTTTTGATGCCCTGTGAGTTCCCCCCTCCCATTTGTACATAAAGAAAAATATGTCGAATCATCAGGATTTACTCCGTTAGATTCGGTGATCATGTGGGCAGGAGATGGGATTCGTGCAATGCAAACACACTTGGTATAGGCCAATACACGGCGTTTATTAAAATCACAATTTAACACAAACTCAATTCAAAGTAAACACGGACTTAAAATAAACATACCTAGTAACACTTAAACACAACGAATCGAGTACAGTTCCGGGACTTCTTAGCTCCGATGCGATCAGACACTGAATTCTGAATGTCCTGCTCGCTGTGGGCTGAAAACATCACGACTCTGTAAACAGTAGAAGCGCGCCAAAATGGTGGTGGTAGATCACGACGTGTTGTCGTTAATGGCAGGCTTGCGATTCGTTCCATGTTCGTATTATTGACCGGATGCGACAAATCTATAATTTTGTATACCTAGATAAAGAGGCCTAAGGCACTTGCTCTGCAGTGGGACAAAATTATAGGCTGGTATTATTTTTATTTTTTTGTAGATGAAGACTTACCTACTACGAGAAAACATCGAGGTAAAACATACCTTTTACCTCGGACAGAGGTTAAGCATTGCCATCCAACGTGGCAATGCCACCAGTCTCTTGGTCACATTTCCAGTTGACGGCGATGTGGAGGAATTTTTTGATGCCTTATTGCCAATAAAGGACTAAAGGACATGTTTCATAATGGGCCCAGTCTATGCCTACACCACTTCAAAAAAGAGAAATATCCGTAAAATCCGGGAAAAATACTGATAATTTATTTAAATGTATACTGTTGTGGTAGTAAATTTATATTTAACAATTATTTTTATGGATTTTCAACATGGCGTCACTCAGATTTAGTTACTCTATAAACCATAGATCCACCATTGATCATAGAAAGAGAAGTGTCGACTGTCAACAGTGTCACTTCATTCACTTTCGTACGTATGTTGCTATGTGCTATCGTCTCGTTTTGTTTCTAGTTTCTTGAGTTCGTTTTAACAACCTTACTTTCGTTTTGTGAATTTAACACCGTTTCTTTCCTATCTGTTTACCCGGCTATTCACAAATCGACAAAGAAAATCAGAATTATAAATGTCAAACGTCATTAATCAATCAAAATGACGGCTTACCGCCATGACTGTTTTTTTGTTGTGTGTTGCAATTTCTTGTATTTTACCTGCTCACAAAGCCATTTTAAAGTAATTGGACAATTGAGAACTATTTCAAATGTGTTTCCCTATTTTTAAGTATTATGTACAAGGAGTGGGTCCAGGCTCCATACATTTTGAATCAACTCTTTTAATAAAATTAAAGTACGAAAATAATTTTACACTTAATTGACAATAAATCGGTTTGTCAGGGTTAAAATATAGTGTTACTATAGAACTTCCTTATAATAGTGTCTTGAAATTACTGGATAATGTTGTCTATACTCGTATTGTTATTTTTTTTATAAAACACGACTAAACCGACGGAATCAATCACTGTATGGACGAATGAACGAAGACCTTGGCGCGCTTCCGTTTAAAAAAAAACTTGTATCACAAAAAGGTTTTAACTGGTTCTTTTTACAGTTATAATTTATTTGATTTTAAAGAATTAAATATACTTATTAATTTTGGTTCCAGTAGGTATTTTATTAGTAAAAAGTATGTAAACTAACTTATCTCACTCACTCATACTCTCTCAACTCATAGTTTTCACATATCGAAGCAACAAGAATCATGTAACCAGCAGTATTTTGTAAAAAAACTTGATTTAGAAGAGTGTCCGTGGAGTTTCTTGGTCGTTTTTCTCCATAGAGACCTGCCCTACGTTTTGGAACAAGCAATTAGCTTCAAATTTCTGACTAACTGACTGATTCCTACACTATGACTACATAATTTATTTTCTGTATTTTTATTGGTTAACTGGACCCACATTCAAACTTTTAAAAAACATCTTTTGTTAAAACTACCAGTGGATACAGTCGAGCGCAAAATCGGTTTATCAAAATATAATAAAACGCAATTCAATTACGTTATTCAAATATAACACAGAAAAAAATAAGGTCTTATAAACTTTTATACAATTTCCTCTAAATCTTGTACCTATTACAAATAACTATCAAACTAAAAAAAAACTAAGACAATAAGGCATCAAAAAATTCCTCCACATTGCCGTCAACTGGGAATGTGCCCAAGAGACTGGCGGCATTGCCACGTTTGATGGCAATGCTTAACCTCTGTCCAAGATAAAAACCAGCCCTTGGATCACGGGAAGTGTCAACCAACCTTTTGGAAATTTCTTTAAAAAGTAGATGAGCACTCGGACCCCACGACCCGAGGGTTTCAACCCCAAACGGTTCAAAAATAAAGTTATCGCTTAGGATACTATACTTTATTGGTACAAGATTTAAGTGTAAATTGAAAAAAAGCTTTTCACAAAAAAAACAACTTTCTTCAAAAACTAAAAAGTTAAAAATAATTTTAGCTCAAAACACATGACTTTAGTCTCGGAAGTCGGTGACAATACAAAACAACAAACAGAACAAAGCCTTTAGTTTTTGAAGGCGGTTGTTTGTAGCTTTGTAAAAATAAAACGATTCAACCTTATTCAAAATGTGTTTGGGTTGAGCGATCGTGCAGGTTCATTTCGAGTGGGTCCAGTTGACCAAAGACTTGTGATGACAAATTTCTCCCCTATTAGTGAAACTTGAGAAGGTTCCCTGAAAGCATTCATAAAATAAAGAAACATTTTTCTTTGTGAAAAGCCCCCATTAGGCCCAAGTGGTGGATTGCGAACATTACGTCCCACGCCCTCTCTCAAAGAGGTAGCTTAATACTTGATTTAGTGGGAATATAATGGAATAGTCTAGATTGGTGGCCGGATGACGTCATGATACTGAGCTCCCTTTCATTCGCATATTTTTGCCTAAAGCTTCGGCCACACCTGCGTGTATCGTTCCGAAGTAATGTGTGCCGAAGCTTCGTACGTTTTGACATTAAAAATTTGTTACGTTAAAAGCAGTGGTCACATTAGCGGCTTCGATATTTTGCATGAACTATCGTGCAATAATCTAAGATAGCCGAAATCATTTCCAAACGACGGCTTTCTTTACTATATTCTACATAATTATACCGCCACCAAATTTTTTTTTTGTGATTCATATTAAAATTTTTTGGATCCCATATGATGGGCTCAGCTTCATAATTACGGAGAGATTTCAGTACCATTTCATCGCTCCACTCCATTTTTATAGTCTTTGGGGATTGTGGTTTCATAGTCTTTGGGGATTGTGGTTTTATAGTCTTTGGGGATTGTGGTTTTATAGTCTTTGGGGATTGCGGTTTTATAGTCTTTGGGGATTGGCCACCGTGACCAAAAAATTAGGTAGTAAGTCAGAAAGTTGAAGCTAGTTGGTCGTTTTAAACGTAGGGTTGGTCCACAGATATAGATAGACCTAGATAATGCAAGTATCACGATCTGTATGAAAACCAAGCGTGCCATTTTTTAGACGTCACAGAGTAATACGAATGTTTTGTTTTTCCTAAATTTGGTATTCCCAGGTATTACTGAGGGTATTAGATTAAAAATAATTGTTTTTTAAATTAATTACGCATAATATTAATCACAAAATGACTTACCGATGGAAGGAAACGTTTACTCACTTATTTTTTTTACTTACGATTTTTTATCGTAAGTTAGGCACGAAAATAGGCACGCGAAGTAGTTGCTCTTGCGTTATCTAGGTCTATCTATATCTGTGAGTGAGAGTTTTATTGCTTGTTCTTTTTCGAAAAGACCTACCCTTTACGGAAAAGAACAAGCAATAAAACCCTACGGACACTCTGTTTTAATCATGTTTTTACAAAATACTGGTTACATTATTCTGATTCCTTCTATATATGTATATGAAAACAATGTAGGCGAAAAACAACACAAAACATTTAATAATAATAAAAAATGATAAGTTTCCAATCTCAACTGACAGCGTCCGTTCACGAACATGACTGATGAATTTATATATTTATAGTAAGACTATAGAATTTCTTCGCATTCTTCATTGAACATTTTTTATTACATTATTCTTTTACCTTGAATTTGAACGTTGTAAAGATATGTCACAAATCATAGGTACTGATAATTAATTTTGACAGGAGTTTGACAGATTGTCGGATTAGCTGATCAATCAAATTGCTTAACAGTAGCGAGTCACGATTTTAAAAGTCCTGTTTTAGAAACATTTTATTATCTATATTAACTAATAAAGATTGATAAGTAGTATTATGAAATAGTTAATTATAATTACTATGTAACGTATTAAATATAATTGTCCGTGTGGTGTCGGACGTAAAGAATAGCACCATCCCATATCTTCCCGTGGGTGTCGTAAGAGGCGAGTAAGGGACTTACCAGAGAATGGGCAGCAGCGTTCTCTGTGCCTTTGTAACAACCATACTATGATCGCCAATCCGCCTGCCAAGCGTGGCGATTATGACCAACCCCCTCCCCCCTCTCCCTTGGGGAGGCCTATGTCCAGCAGTGGACGTCTTTGGGCTGAAAAATGATGATGATGATGTAACGTAATGTAGACGCATACTGTAGGCACATGAATAAAAAACCGAGCTGTGATACGGTCAGCAACGAAAATCAATTGACGCTTCAGATTTTTAAATGGGAATAAATATAATGACCACCCAAAAATACTTCAGAATACCAAATGTAGTAAATGATCACCAAATCTTAGTGTGCAAAATAACTAAAATCTTTTTGACCCTTAAGTCCCCCCTGGGGCGGATCCGACACGAACCAGAACCAAATCGTTTTTTACAACCAAACTCATCACAATTTTGGTGATCTTTACAATTTTTTTGGTGATAATTTATATTCAAAAAAATTAAAAAGAAAAAAAAAATTAAAGAAACAATTATTATCTGATCTTATCTTATCTTACTTTTAACCGACTTATTTTGTTAAAATTTTTTTTTAACAATTTTAACTGTAATTAATTTTAACAAGGCAACCGCCTTCAAAAAGTAAAAAATAACTTTCAATTCGCAAGTCGGTGGCAATACAAAACAACAAGCAAAACCAAAGCCGACTTGCTAATTGAAAGTAATTTTTTACTTTTTGAAGGCGGTCGTCTTTTTTGTAAAAAAAATTTTTTTTCGCTTTTTAGTGCCTACTTCTTATCATAAAAATTAATTACAAAACAGTGACAACAAAAAAAATTAGTCATCCCTTAATTTTTTGGTGATCATTTACTAGATGGAGGTTCGTTAAACATAAGCCTTTTTAAATCATAATTCTTGAGCAGAAAGATCGGTCAAGTCAAGATAAAACAAACTCTTGACTATGGCCTGAAATACTGTAAAGTATTACTTACATCGTATTTGTTTTTGTGTCTTTTTGGAGGATACGAAAATGTAGTAGTGTTAATCTACTTTTGTTGCTGACCGTACAGTCAATGATAAATAATAAAAACACTTTTTTTTATTGATACGAAATAAAACAATGCAATTAACCGTGTGGTGCCGGTTGCGAAAAGCACCACCCCATTTCTACCCGTGGGTGTCGTAGAAGGCGACAGAGGGATATTGTCAGAGGATGGGCAACAGCGTCCTTCTGAGTACCACACCTATTGCCATCGCCAACATGCATCGGCCAAGCATGGCGATTACGGCTGAACCCCCCCTTTGGGGAGACCTATGCCCAGCGGTGGGCATCTAAAGGTTGACATGATGATGATGAAAACAATGCACTGTTTTTTAGCATTTTAGGTAAGAACTCATATCACCCTTTTGGTAAATTATATTTATAAACATTCGAGCTTTTACAGTGAGGGCGGATTCAATAAAAAAAGAATAACTGGGAATAAAATTACTCATTACAGGGTTAAAGATCTTTTCGTTTGACCAAATTTGAATCCCGAAATAACTGTCTATTCGAGACTAGATCGCTATGCCGATAAAATGAATCGAGTAAACAAGTTAAACAAGGTTAACGTAATGACGGCCGCTACATTACCAGCTGACAATGACAATTCGTGAGAAAATCGTTGACAGTTGATACCAGTACAAACCGGCAAAATTAAGTAGACATCAATATTGTTGTGTTCAGTTTTATAAACAGTTGTATTTCTTTTTTAGTAACCTTACACGTGTGATTCATGATTCATTCGTCAACTTAATACGTTAACTGCCAGGTCAAAAACGTTAAAGGTAAAACCTCCACTAGCGTCGGACACACGGTGTCCCCCATGGCGTTCAAAGTGTTTAGGGGCTATTAAACGATTTTTACAGATTTTAAACTGACATTCACGTCAAAATCAGCAGTGTAAATGATTTGAAAAAAATATATGTTAAACTAGAACATCCTCTTAACCACTTAGTAAGTGAATATTTTTAATTATATTCATATTATATAGTTTAATTAACACGTGAAGTTGTGTCTGACGCGGACAAAACATTGACAATCACACAAAATCTACCAGGTATAATTAAACGAAACTTACACCATCTTACAGACAATTTTATTATCTATCTTTTAGTATATACGCCTTTTTTTTTAATTTTGAAAGAATACTACTTTTATTTAATTTTTTCGACTGCTCATTTTGACGTGATTGTCAGTTTAAAATCTGTAAAAGTCGTTTAATAGCCCCTTAAGAGTAACAAGTACATAGTATTGGCTACTTCTAAGTTTGTTATAGAAAAATGCAAATGAAGTTAGGTACTGAGAGTAAGACCAATGTGTAAAATTATTCAAGGGTAAAACATGGCAATTGGTCAAATCCCCTTTGGTAACATAATTTTCTTTTGTTTTTATCTGACATTCAAACTTATCACCACGATTCAAAACTCATGCCAAAAGAAAGAAAAGATATACCTATGATATGTAAACCTACAGACGAGCACAAGAAGCCATACCAAACTGTCAAATTTTCCCAATTGAATATGAACCTTATCATTTTCCAATAAAGTTGAAAATCTATCAAATAAATTTGACAGATGGTTGTAGCTTACCATATCTATTCACCCTCATACCTATTCGTCCTCTCGGCGCCACACAAAGGTTTTCTAAGTTTTCCATACGTTTCGAATTCAAAATCAACAAATAAACAAACAAAACCAGCAACTAATTGTCTAGACGAGACTGATTCATAAGACTACTTTTTGTGGTCTATAGTGACCCTACTCACTGACCCAAAACGTATCGCTAACTCTGACCTATTTCGATCTGTTTTTGTTCCAAATTAGTCTTAAAACTGTGTACTTTTAATTAGGTTTAATTATAGCTTTTTTGGAGGTTACTGTGGGTAGTGAAGCGGGTATTGGGTGCAGAGGGCCAAACACAAATGAGCTAGTATTCGATTCGAATCGGTTTTGAAGTTGGAAATATACGACTGTTATTATATTTTTTTTTTCGGAATGGCATCTCGCAGGTGAACCTTGAAGGTTGTTTGCTGCTTAACCAGACTTTCTTGTGGGTTCTTAAAGAGAATTTAAGGCCTCAAGTCAGGGAAAAACCCCGTGGGGTACGGGCCTCGGCTTAGGGCGTCGCTAGGGCAGGACAGCAAAGAGACAGACTGGTTCGGATCTCGATTATTTAGGGACGAATTTAAAGCTACAGGCTCTCATCGGTGCGGGCTGGCAAGAGCAAGGATCGGGACATTTTGGTTTAATTTCATACGACATCAGTGCCCCGCTCCGAGGGTAGGATAAACTCTATTGGTTTACGATCTCAATGTGGGTACTGAGTAATTAGTATGTATGTGATATAATTGTGTATCTCAATACACTAACGACAAATACGTATACTGGGTCTATTTAGAAAAAGTGAATAGTTTTAAGTGTCCATATTTTATGTCCATGAAGACGCTAATGAAGGGCGATTTACCGATCTCCCTGAAGCGAAAACTCATCGATATGTGTATACTGCCCATCCTAACCTACGGTGCTCAGACCTGCTTGCTGACAGAGTCTCAAAAGTCCCGCCTGGGAGTGTGCCAAAGAGCAATGTAGCGCAGCATTTTGGGTGTAAAAAGAACAGACAAAATACGAAACACTACGCGGCGCTTCAAAACAGGGACCATAAACGTGAGTAATAAGGCTGCCAGGCTCAAATGGGATTGGGCAGGTCACGTCAGTGGCATGCACAGTGCCCGCTGGGCAAAGGTCTCCACGCAATGGGTGCCTGAAGATGGTCGGCGTCGCCGAGGACGGCGCAGGAAGAGGTGGCGAGATGATCTAGACGCGTACTGCAAGGTTCGAGGCGGCGAAAGAAAAGAATACCTGGAAAAACTCGGGGGAGGCCTATGCCCAGCAGTGGGACAGTGTGTCAGTACCCACACAGGGCTAATGAAAAAGAAATTATATACATAAGTGATATTCTTCCGGCCGAGTTTCTTTCACGACGGCTAATCTCAATGTAGAGAAACAAAGTACACAAGAGACAATAATTATACAAGTGTGTGCTCAGCTCAAACACAGGTACTTACACTCCTATAGTCCTATAGGACGGCAATCCGACACGACCGGAGAGAGATCAGGCTCAGGACCAACGGCCGCGTGCTTTTCGAGGCACGGGGGTGTTACACCGCCAACTTCCAAATTCCGGACAGCTACTAAGAAATTCCTTGTCTTCACCGTCTGTCGGTATAACCAGATGCAGCTGAATACCAATGTTTTACATGGAGCGGCTGCCTATTTGACCTCCACGACCCAGTTATACTGAGTAACATGATACCACGGTACCACGACAGTTTTAACAAAAAAAAACTGGTTGTTAGACCTTCGGACTTCTGACTAACCACGACGACTGTCAAAGATCGACGAATGATAGCCGGTACGAAAGGCTTTACATGCTTTCCGCTAAATTCCAAACACCGGGCTTCTACTAACACATTCGATTTAAAAAAATCAGACAAGTGTGAGTCGGACTCGCCCACCGAGGGTTCCGTACATATCCATACTTCTATACTAATCCATACCTACTCTTCGTACTTTAATCTACTTAATATTATAAATACGTTTTTTTGCGACATAAACGGCCGTATCTTTTTTTCACGTTATCATATAGAATTGATTTTTTTACAGCATCAAGGGACTGTAGACTCGAGTATATGGTTTAAATTTCAACTCGATACCTCAACGCGTTCCCGAGATAAAGGGTCTTGACAGACAGACAGACAGACTGACAACAAAGTGATCCTATAAGGGTTCCGTTTTTTCCTTTTGAGGTGCGGAACCCTAAAAACACCTAATAACACTTTGACCGTCTTGGAATAGGACCCAGTACCCCACGTTTAGCAGTTGGGCTTGCGCCCACTAGACCAACGGAAGCAAAAACTTTACACGATCGATTAATTATGAATTTTAAGGCCCCTTTTACAAAACCTGCTAGTACCAATGACCTTGGCAATAGTTATATTTTTATCCCAATAATCTATTACGAAACTAAAGAGTTTGTTTGTTTGTTTGCACGCGCTTATCTTCGAAACTCATCATCATCATCATGTCAACCTTTTGACGTCCACTGCTGGGCATAGGTCTCCCCCAAGGGGGGTTCAGACATAATCGCCATGCTTGGCCGATGCATGTTGGCGATCGCAGTAGATGTTATGGTACTCAGAAGGACGTTGCTGCCCATCCTCTGGTCAATATCCCTCTGTCGCCTTCTACGACACTCAAGGGTAGAAATGGGGTGGTGCTATTCGCGACCGGCACCACACGGCTTCGACATCGAAACTGCTGGTTTGATTTCGAAAATCTCTACTTTACTAGCCTTACTTCACAAACTCTACCCCTTAGTCAAAATATGTATGAGGCTTGGCTGTTTAGTTACTACAAGAATTATTGTTTAAGGGCGCGTATTCGATTTAGCGCAACTCAAAATCTAAACGATTGCTAGAACGGCGTAGCAGCATTGACATACACTAGTACAATACAATGGTCTGTTTGTGTGGATCAGAAAAAAAAAATATGCACGAAATAAGCACGAATCATTGAAATTGATCGACAAACGACAGCTCGCGATGTTTTACAGTGCTTTTTAAAATAATTGTCTAAAATGAATGAGCTCGTATAACGGACTGAAAAATATTCTGTATTTTAAGCATAACATTAACTTTCATAAAATATATATATCAGTTATGTTTTTATTCAAATACTAGTGAAAAAAATTGTCAAAGTGAACCGATTTTCTACTTTTTCAACATTGTTTTTTAATACATAATAGTAATATTTTCGTAATTTTACTCTGTAGCTGTCTTTATGACTGTATATACTATTGGAAAAACGCATAAAACAAAATATTTTGGCATATTGTAATGGTTGTATTCGTCCTGAAAGTTAACTCTGACGTCTACTTTCGTAAAACGATATGAAAGAATTGTCTTCGCTTTAAAAAACCATAATTAAAAATTATACTTTTACTCTGTAGCTGTCTAAATCAAGGCTTAATCTTTCTAAAACTGTAAATTGTCTTTAAATAATCTGTTCACATAATTACGATATTGCTCTGGGCAAAACGCAAAAACATGAAGTTTCCGTCACGAATCGAACACGCGCTCTTAACAGAAAAGTAATGAACAGTGAATACATTTTTCACCTAGCGCCCATGTAACTGTAGCGAAACGGCCTAGCCACATACATATTTTGACTAAGGTGTAGAGTTTGTGAAGTAAGGCTAGTAGAGATTATAGGTAGAGATCTGATAACTTTATGACAGTGCGAGCCATTTGTTCTCGTCCTGGCAACATTTTACATGAAAATGTTTTTGGTGGGATTATTATAATTCTGTAAATGCATTTTTGTTACTCACGTGAATATTTTTTTAATACCATATAATTAGATACATATTGGGCTGAATATTGCAAAAAAACGTCAGAATATTTGAAATTTGAGGGTTTATACTGTAGGATTTTATCTCTTTTTTGTTTGGTGGCTATTTTAGAACTTTGGCTTAATTTTAAAGTCTCCTCGGACGAAGTCGCGGGCAAAATCTAGTTAATATAATAAATAATATATAACAGCCATTATGCTTATAATTTATTGAACGGATGTGAATAATGCGTGGGTACTTTAAACAGGATAAGTGTAACAGACATTAATTTTTCGGTGTCCTTCAAAAAGGACATGTTTCGTAGACGTGTAGTAATTATTACTAATAAATAAATGACAACTACAAATATATTTGCCTAATAGCTGATGCCCGCGACTACGTCCACGTGATATTCGGTTCGACAGTGAATAAACCTGCGTAGTGATTACCGGCAGTATGAGAACGTCACCCACAGCGGCTCTACAGGCGATACTGGGACTGCTACCTCTAAACCTCGTCGTGAGAGTGGAGGCGACCCTAGCGGCTTTCAGGCTGGATATATCCGGTACCCTAAGCAAAGATTCCAGAATCAAATATACACGGATAAAAGAGGATGCAATCAAACGACAGCCCATGATGGCATCAACCAACGATAGAACCTTGAAAATACACTGTTTCCAGAAACACTACAACATAGAGCTCACAGCCGAGCTATGTGACTACTCAGGCCCAAATGAGCTAAGGATCTACACCGATGGATCAAAAACCGAGCTCGGCACTGGAGTTGGAGTCTTCTCTGAAGACCTAAACATTAAAATATCCAGACCCCTAGGCATGCTTAGCACTGTCTACCAAGCAGAATGCGTAGGCATCATCCAGGCAGCACACGCCATCGAGGCCAGGGAAGTCACGGATACATACATCCGTATACTCTCAGATAGCGCCTCAGTCCTTTAATCCTTAGAGAACAACCAGATCACGTCGAGACTAATACTAGAATGTCATAATGCACTAGAACGTATTACGGTACTAAACCGCAATACGGTGACACTACATTGGATCAAGGGGCACAGTGGATCACTAGGCAACGATGCGGCTGACGAACTCGCCAGGAGGGTTCCCGAACCCATTGTGCCCATTTCGTTTAACCAGTTAAGAAGTTGTGTAAAAGACTACACACAAACACAAGCGGAGAAATGGTGGACCTCGACACCAGGGTGCAGGCAATCCAAGGAGGATATGCCATCCCTGGATATGAAGCTAACCAAGCGCCTTCTGCACCTGGACAGGGATAGCTTGCGACTGGTGTCGGGGACCATCACCGGACACTGCTCATTGAACAAACACTTTCTACCTACGACAGTCCTCTGTGCAGAGCCTGCATGGAGGCGGAAGAAACGGTGGCGCATGTACTCCTTGAGTGCACTAGCGTCACCCAGATCCGCAGGGAAACCCTTGCAACACCAACCTCCTTTGCGGACGCCCTGAGAAGACTGGGAAGACTAATATCTGCTTCTGGAGGGAGGTGGGCTGGTTGGAGTAATCGGCCGCCATGGCTCACGTACAATGGTCCATATTTAGGGACTAAGTGCGGAAACCAAACCCCCCTAACATAGATAGATACTTTCATATGCATTTAGTAAAAAGCTGTTATTGACATTACAAACAGACAGAATGTATGTACAGATTACAAATAGATTTGTAATTCAAATTCGGTCTTTAGATCAAGGAGGTCCACTTTTGTTACGCTAAAACACAGGTTTCAAACTTGCTTAATTCCTTTATGACCTTTTTCAATTCAATTATTGATTAATCATCTTGCTTGTATTCTTAGCTGCTTAACATTATTTGATTAATTGGATAAAATTGGATTCTTTGAATTTTTTTGTTAAAAGTCAATGGAAGAATAATTAAAATTAAAATAGATGTAACTAAAGCAATTACTCCACCTAATTTATTTGGAATGGATCGTAAAATTGCATAGGCACACAAAAAATATCATTCTGGTTGAATGTGAACAGGTGTAACTAATGGATTTGCTGGGATGAAGTTATCAGGATCCGCTAAGAAATATAGATTAGTTAGGGTTAATATAGTTAATAAGAATAATATAATAATAAATCCAATTAAATCTTTAAAGGTAAAATAAGGATGAAATGGGATTTTATCTAAATTAATATTTGTTCCTAAAGGATTATTAGATCCTGTTTGATGTAAGAATAATAAATGAATTATTGTTATTATTAAAATAATAAATACAAGTAAAAAATCTCTGCTTATCTTGCTTGTTTCGTGTCCGTATGGTGTCGGACGTAAAGAATAGCACCATCCCATATCTTCTCGTAGGTGTCGTAAGAGGCGACTAAGGGACGTACCAGAGAATGGGCAGCAGCGTTCTCTGTGCATTTGTAACAACCATACTGCGATCGCCAACCCGCCTGCCAAGCGTGGCGATTATGGCTTGGGGGAGGCCTATGTCCAGCAGTGGACGACGTCTTTCGGCTGAAATGTTGATGTTGTTGTTGTTGTATTCATAAAACACAATGTAACTATTAAGGGTCCCATTAAAATAGATGAACAAATTTTTACACCGCGTTCAGTACGTATAACCAAAGATATCCATGCAAAAAAAAACACTGTGATTAAAGTGACTTTATTTTGTCTGTGTTCGAGGATAGTTTATTCGGTTGTACGTTGTTTCATAGCTAATAGTTTTAAAGAATTTCGTTTCAAATATTTTTTTTCTAATAATATCGTTTCATAGAATAATCAATACGCAGAATACTTACTTTCAAGATTTTGAAATCATTGATTCTTGTATCACATAAAGTTTATTGTTAGAATTATCATATCATAGAATAACAAATCAAATATTCTTTATCCTTATATTTTTTATTTAATATAAAATTTATTCCCAAGAATCCGGAACCAAACCAAGCAAGTATGCAGTATGCAAGCAAGCATGCAGCGTGCAAGCAAGCATGCAGCGTGCAAGAAAGCATGCAGCGTGCAAGCAAGCATGCAGCGTGCAAGCAAGCATGCAGCGTGCAAGAAAGCATGCAGCGTGCAAGCAAGCATGCAGCGTGCAAGCAAGCATGCATCATGCAAGAGAGCATGCAACATGCAGCAGGCATAGTTTCTGTCACGGCTCCGGCGGTCCCACGCGAGCTTATCGTCGCAGATGGTATTCACGCTCACCACCGCAGCTTCGGCTTACTGGCCGGCGTAACCGGCCAGCCTCAGCCGCGGCGGCGGGCGTTTAAACCACCTGCTCCTCAGCTTGCGGGCCGCCTCGCCTCTCCACGCCTGCGCAGATTTAAATTACACTCTAGGTAGGGCAGACAAGACTACGTGGAGTCGGTTTCGCAGCAATTCGTTTCTGTCATTAACTTTGGTATCACAACATATTGACTTTTTAACACGTTAAGTGCGAAGCGAGGCCTAAATCACCCCTGATGCAACTTCCCTGTGGTGCGGCAAGCAAAAAAGTGAATTTCTCTGTCGTGCGAATGGCATAGCTTTGGTTTGGTCCAGTGTAGGAAAGAGATAAATATATATTTGAGATCACTAATGGTTCCGGACTCGGTGGTGTACCTACCTTGGTACCGGATGTCTTAGGCCTCGTGCCGCACTGAATTAATATAATTTTAATGCAGTGCGGAACGAGGCTAAAACGTCCCATATCCCCCCTGACCTCGTACCGCACTGAACGCGAGCTTCCCGCGACCAGTGTTGTGCATCACGTCGATTGGAGAGCACGTCCTTTTACAGCGCCGAACATGTCTAAACGATGTCGGAAGAAGTTAATTTAAAAAAAAAGCTTTTTACAAAAAAGACAACCGCCTTCAAAAAGTGATAAATAACTTTAGCACAGAACACACATTGACTTTAGTTTCGAAATTCAGTGGCTTTGTTCTGTTTGTTGTTTTGTATTGCCACCGACTTCCGAAACTAAAATCAATGTGTGTTCTGTGCTAAAGTTATTTATCACTTTTTGAAGGCGGTTGTCTTTTTTGTAAAAAGCTTTTTATTTTCCGCTTTTTAGTACCTCCTTCTCATCCAAATCTATTAAGAAGAGATTGAAAGTTAACTACTACAAAGATTGATGAAACTAAAACGTCGTCTATGTAAAATTTTTGGGTATTTGTTGATTTTTCAAAAAGTGCTGAATCAATTTCGATAAAATTTATATAGGACCACCCTTGAAGCATACCCTATCCATAAAAAAAAGAATTTTCAAAATCGGTTTACGTTTGCCGGAGAAATCGCGTAACAAATCGCGCACATACTTAATGCAAATTTAAGACTTATACGGTTTTCTCATGGATGCCATTGTCAGAACTGGACCAAAATAAAATGGGACCACACGGGAAGCACTAGCTTCCAAATAAAAAAAGAATCATCAAAATCGGTTCACCCAGTCCCGAGAAATCAGGTAACAAACATAAAAAAAAAAAAAAAAAAAAAAAAAAAAAATACAGACGAATTGATAACCTCCTCCTTTTTTGAAGTCGGTTGAAAACCCAGAAACAGAGCCAAAACAGGTAAGTTTTTAATGAAAAAATCTTCAGTAAGTACCTAGTTTTTTCTTATCTTGGTAGCTATGTACCTAAAGTAAGTGTAAGATATTATTACTTAAGTATACCTAAAGATATTATTGGTAATAACGATTATTGACGTACCTAATACTTTGCAACATATCTAGAATTACCTATTATTCTATATCGTGATAATAATGGCTTGGCCGGTTTTTTTTTCTTTATGGCGCCTTCAAGCACAATTTAGATTATTTAAAAAAAAATGTATCCTTTGATAGCTTTGTGTTGTTTTGCCAGGTTTTGCCCTTAAAACGATCTAATGAGATATAATAGATCAAAATCGGTCAAGTCGTTGCGTAGTTAAGACAGTTTAAAAACGTCGATATTATTTTTCCCATCACTAATCGCAGCGAAAATTTGCCCTAATTCAGTGCGTTACGAGGTGTATAAGATCCCATATTTTGTTTTGCTAATAATTCCTAAACTAGCCATCAGATCCCGGGGCGACGGTGGATTAGGGTTCATCAATTCACTGTCTATATCAATAAGGACCAAAATTCTCATTTATCTTTGATTTCGCGCCAGAAAATGGATTTTAGTCTGTAAAAGGAGGTGGGGTCTAATAGACCGCGTGTCGCCCTAACGTCTGGTCACGGTACGGGCCGATTATACCTCGTGCCGCAGGAACGGAAAGTATGCAAAAATTGGTGCCGCAGCTAACGTGTTAAGACAACATTTTTGTTTTTGTCCATTTATATCTATACATTTTCGTTGAAATAAATTCCATGGAATAATACAACAAACAAACAATATTCGTTAAAAAATAATTCTACTTTTTGATAAGTTTGTTAAACAAAAAAATGGGATTAAAAATTCATTGAATTGTGTTTCTGTGAAATATTTTTCATTGAAGTAAATAGTCTTAGAAACAATAATAGTCGAAATAAAAATACGAGAACCAAATATTATGTTAAACATTTTCTGGGAAACGAAATTCTATGAAATTTCTGTCTGCGAAACAAGGGGACACCAGTTTATTCACCCCCAACCGTAGCTTGTTCTCCAGTTGCGCGTAATTACCTACTATCTTCAACTCATCCTAACACTATCCTAACTAAAAAGGTGATGTGTACTCGTAGTCAACTGAAAGTTATTGTGGTTTAATACAGAATACCCTAAGGCGCGGGCAGTACTTATTTTAGGACAAAATAAAAACACTTTAATCAGTGTTTTCATTGCTTGGATATCTTTGATTAGATTGACATTTTATTCTACATATTATTATTAATTCATCGTTGTAATTTATTGTTATTATGATTTATTGACTTAGACATTAAATTGCTATTTTATAATAATCTATTGTATAATGTGAAGAGCATGTGCAATTTATTAAGCTATAATTGGATTGTAAGAAAACTAATCGTATGAGCGTTTTGGAATGCTGAATACCAGTGTTTTACATAGAGTGACTGTCTGTTTAGGGTTGCGCACCTCAAAAAGCATAAACGCAATCCTAAATACGATCACTTTGTTGGCCGTCTGTCTGTCTGTCAAGACATTGTATCTCGGCCGGGAACGCGTGGAGGTATCGAGTTGAAATTAAAACCATTATACTCAAGTCTACAGTCCCTAGAAGCTGTGAAAAAACCAAACTCCTAAGTTAACGTGAAAGAAAGATACAGCCGTATATAAAAACGTATATTTCGTCACTCTCAAGGGGATCAAAATTGATAGGGTCCTTCCCGTTGACCTGGAACTATGAAATCATCATCATCTGCCTAGCCTTTTCCCAAGTATATTGGGGTCGGCTTCCAGTCTATCCGGATGCAGCTGAATACCAGTGTTTTACATGGAGCGACTGCCTATCGGACCTCCACAACCCAGTTACTAGGTAACACGATACCCCTTGGTAAGACTGGTTGTCAGACTTTCTGGCTTCTGACTACCCCTAACGACTGCCAAAGATCTACAAATGACAGCCGGGACCAACGGCTTTACGTGCTGGAACTGTGAAATATGACAAGTAGTATCGTCTTATACGACAAGTACAGGGAAAAGTTTGAAAACGATACATTTGTAAATAAATCATAAAAATATAGTCTTTAATTGAAGTATGTAATCAATCATCGAGATTACACGTTTAAAAAAAACAAATAATATAAACAAACTCTCAGAGTTATTATAGGTATTAGTATATTATGTATAGATTAGAAAAAAAAAATTAAAAAATCTAATCTCATAAACTACTGTACAGGGGGCCAAGTCTGCTATTTTTATAATTTCGTCATTCCAACACGATCCGTAAGTAAAGTTCGTAATCTGTTAAATTCATAATGGTCGATCATTGGTCGATCAAATTAAAAGCAATGACTGCACAATGACGTTCTAATGGTAGGTCACTGATCAAAGGAACTGTCAAAATTTTTGCAGATTTACCTACACAACTACCATAATAGCAGACTGTACAGATACGTGCGTGTGTGTGCGTTAATATCGCTAAGGCTGTCACTGCCACCGCAAGCGCACGACAGGGAGCGAGCGCGCGATACCCAGGCCTCAACACCAGTGTTTCTCTCTCTCATGTAGGTACTCGATTCTAGTAAGTCAGAAGTCTAGTAAGTCAGTCATTCAGTTGTCATTTTGTACGACATTACCATTTTAGATCATTTCTTTCAATGGCGTGTAAGTGGTTGACCACTGGGAAGTCATAATGACGCCATTACATTAGTAGATTACCAAACTTGTCAAATGAAATCAATGATAGACCACTCTGACACTATTGTTAAAGCAGACTTGAGGCCCTGTACTCAAGTCAGAAATAGAAAGAGGGATTATCCAGGAAAGTTATTTAAACTAATACTATAAAGACGAAAGATTTTTGTTTGTTTGTTACGATTTAATTCAAAAACTACTGGTCCGATGTGAAAAATTTCCTCACCAATCGAAAGCTATTATCCCTTAGTTACATAGGCTATTCATGTTTTTTCTTTTTTTTTCCGTTGGGATCTGCAATCAGTCGCCAAGCTATAAGCAGGTGAATTGAGCGGTAGGTTAAGTTTAACATAACAGCTTGACCAATGTCCTGCTGTTTACCTACTCAAAGCACGTGGTTTCTTTTAAGCCTCTTAAGGGAAAATACCACGGGCTAGAGAATTGAAAATTAGGTATTTGTAAAATCTATTGCTGTCGCGTGATGCCCGAACACGAACCGCAGAGCGCGATAGAGACAACTGCAGCTTTGACCGAAAATACCTATTAAAAGTACACAAAATCAATGATTCGTAGTCCCCTGATTTCTTCTCCAAAACTTAACCGATTTAACTGCTTTTTTCATTAAAAAATAAAGAAAGGCTTTTGCCGTGTTCCTATGTTTTCTATTTTTTATATAATCAAGTCAAATTTGTTTTCTGAATGTTTGAACACAGCGGGAAATCATGCCAATTTTTCAGGTTTTTGAATATTCATATCTCTTTTAATAATAAATTTATGAGGAAAAGGAAAACATAGGGACATGCCAATCGTAGCCATGGATATTTAAAAAAAAATTGATCTACTGGCATTATCCAGGGAGGAAACAGGGGACTAAGTTTGTGGAAAAACGGCCCTTGTGTTTCCTCTTAACCACGTTGGCATTGTCGAGTAATCCGGAAGCAAGTGGATTGGGGTGATGTGCAAGACGATCAATGTATAGCCTTATACAGCGCTCTATTTCTGAGGCCACTGTTGTAACGTTCAAATACTCATGTATCTCATCGTTCCTTGTAAACCAAGAGGCATTTGCAATACTTCTCAGAATGCTGGTTTGCACCCTCTGCAAGCACATTACATTACTCTTGCCCCATAAATGAATGCCATAGGTCCGAACGGGCTTCAGAATGGAGTTGTAAATTAGTAGTTTGTTGTCCAGGGAGAGCACGGAATTTCCGCCCATCATCCAGTATACATTTCTAAATTTTTGGTTGATGTAGTCTCTTTTTAATGTGGTTTTTCCATGTTAAGCGTCTGCCCGTGGGGTGTCCGGACTAGAATAGCAATTGCAATTGAACAAAGGCCTCCCCCATAAGGGAGGCGACTAAGGGAAAATCCGGAAGTCGGGCAGCAGCGGCTTCAGTGTACTTAACAACTTCACTGCGATCCCCAAGACGTCTGCCAAGCGTGGGGATTATGGCAACCCCCCCCCCCCCCCCTCCTATGGGGGAGGGCCTTTGTTCAACAGTGGACGTCTTCAGGCTGATGATGAAGCGTCTTAGTGGAAGGCTATTAAGGCTAAGTTTTTTTTTTCTATTTAAGCTAGGTATATTATGTAAATTGAAAAAAAATAGGGATCTTTGAGAAAATACGGGCAGACGAAATCACAGGCAAAGTGCGAGTAGGCTGTATCTATAAGCACATTCGTGCAAACAACGTCGCGGGCAAAAGCTAAATTAATACGTAGAGTTTCTTTGTTTTAACTCACGTCAAAGATGACGTCACTACTAAGTTAAATGTAGGAACTGTATCAAAACAAAAACTAGTATAGTGTGACCTCTAATTGTTCGTGATACAATTGCGAGCGGAGGTCATTGTGCGATGGACGGCATGAATGAGTAAAGCCTTCAATGGCTTTTAAAGGTTGTCTTGTAATGGAAGCGATAAAATAAAACGTGTTTTTGATTTGCGTGATGTGGTGGGCGAAAAATGGGCTTAGGATGTTTTGCAGGAGTGTAGTCTGGGATGTGTAGATTTTACGTGTAAAAATACATTTAATGACATCAAAATTGAAATCAGAATAACCTGTAGGCTTAGCATGAAACGTTATTACATTCGAAAGTCGACTACGTGACTTTCGAATTGGAAATACGACTTTCATAATTTGGTTGAATTTTAATACCTACAACAAGTGCAATCAGTCTGCAACCTAAACAAATATGATCAGTGAAAAGGGGCCTTTAAAAAAATAAATGTATTTTTTAATTAATTTGTTTACGGTTTAACAGAAAGCCCGACAAATAGTTTTAACAAGGGGTTTACCCAGTAACTAGGTTGTGGAACTCAGACGCTTGTCTGACGCCAGTGTAGCCTCCACCCGTTCTATTCCTCCCCTAAGAGTTGGTAAATGAATAAAAACGAGTGTGTACCATTATAGATGAAACATTTATTACACTAACAGTCGGAGGCACACAAAATTTGTAGGGTCGTGGGTTACAGGCGTCTATCGTCACCTCTGCAGGGACAGGTACTTCCCGTATAGTCCAGAAGAAAATCCCGGAGCCGGAAGCTGGCTGGCTCGGGAAGACGGTGAACGGCGAAAATAAATGATGAACTGACGGTGCGGCCGTCGTCTCGCTCAGCACACCAGGTGCGGAGCGACAGGGACCTCGGGTCCGCAGTTCCCCAAAGCGGGTCGAAGTTCCGGTAGAATTCCAACCCTGGAATTCCCGTCGTAGAATTACTGCCTAGTAATTCCATGTAAAACCGTGTTAGACTAGAAGGAAATCTCAATAGAGACCAAATACTCAAGAAATAATAGTGCGCAAACACAAGTGCACTCCCTCTTCCTTCACTCTCATAGTTTAAGCTTTTCGAGACACGGGGTTGTCACACCACCAACTTCTAAATTAGTAGTTTTTTTTTCCTATTTGACGTTCAAAAGTGCTTTATAATGGTCTAATTGAAATAAATTATTTAACTTTGACTTTAACTTGGACTTGACTGTGATTTTGAAATTCCTAATGGACCCTAAGCTCTGTAGCCGCGCTTATCACTACAAGGCCTGACGTTGCAGTCAAGTATTTTTTAAAGCTATAATTATTTAAATTCAGCTTTTACTAATATTTACACGTACAATAAAATAGAAAAATCTATAACTATTGAACAAAAAGAAGCTAATAATATAATAAGGCATCAAAAAATTCCTCTACGCTCTACGTCGCCGTCATCTAGGAATGTGCCCTAAAGACTGGCTGCATTGCCACGTTGTTGGATGGCAATGCTTAACCTCTGACCGAGGCAAAAACCAGCTCTTGAATCACGGGAAGTGTTAACCAACCTTTTGGAAATTGACTTAAAAAGGAGATGAGCACTCGGACCCCACGACCCGTGGGTTTCAACCCCAATCGGCTCGAAAATAAAGTTATCACCAAGGATACTATGCTTTCGCCCTTTTGAGATTTTCAGCCGCATGCTAAAATATAATTATAGCACATCTTTCACTACGCCATCAGCACAACCCTACTATTTAAGCAGCAAGGCTAGAAATATTCGCCTCAGTCGATGTAGGCGCGTACCGCGTTTGCCACCGATAGGTAATGTTGTAATACAATAGTACCTAGTGAAGTGTAGTGTTGTGCTCCAGTTTTCCGACTTTCGAGTTTCGAACTTCCGACTTCCAAGAATAGGGAGCACGGTGAGTTAGTTTTTTTTTATGAAAGTTTATTTTTCAGTACTCTAGATGTTATCAGGATTTTTGAATCTAGGTTTTAGGCTAAAGGGTTGTGATAGTAGGATACAGGGTATGTGATAATATCAAAACAAGATACAGGACGTTGAATTAGTTTTTTTTTTTATTATTAATTACTATTTTTCTTTTATATTGTGTCTAAATTTACTAACCATAATTACAAAGCTATGCGACGGATGACAGGAAAAAGGGGATATAGAATGTTTATTCATAAAATAGATTCACGTCAAGAAAATGCAACGGGTGGGGTTCTAACTCACGACCTAGCTAGACCGACCCCTTATTCCTTAAGTTATTGCCGTACTAATGTATATCTTAAACAGTGTGGTTTTATTTAGGTATTTTGGTATCGCCTAACGTTACTGAAAACGGGCATATGTTTTTAATCTGTGGCAACATTGCCATGGAAAGCACCCTATATTTTATTTACATATATAAACAAATCCATATAAATCCGCTTTTAAGGGCCAGTTTCATAATATTATAGAGGCAATATCTACCAGATAAAATAACTCCAACTTATCCGGCGGTAGTAAAACAGGCTACGAGACCCCTTTTATACATACTATTGAAATGACAATGCCAGATCCTGCCCCACCCATGTACAGAACAGTAAATTAATGAAAATAATTGTAATGAATATAGAACCTTTCTAAAGTAAATTTTTCTTCAGAACTTGCGGATTACGAAATACCTACCCACAAAATACAAACTCATTTTACCTAAAATACAATTTAACCTATAATCAATGTTATTATTGTTTTTAGATTTATACGGAAACCGCAAGTTCTACAGTCACTAAGACTAATGTTTAGTTATCAGCAATAAATAAACAGTAAGATGCTACATATTGCACATGACTTTTATTGAGTAGGGCAAAGTTCTATAGAGTTTCTGGCATTGTCCTTTTGTGACATCTGTAGTGTTTCTAAAAATCGCCGTCGTCGTCGTTCGTTTTCAAACTACCTCAGCTAATTAAAATTGTATATATCTATTATAAAGCAAGAAAATAATATAATTCTTTTATTCAGATGACTATGACTTACTACTATTGTTAGTAAAATGACACGATATTGGTGATTTATAAGGGAATAATTAATAAATCACCGTTCTCACAATCTTTTTCAAAATTGGAGACGTAACATCCTCCCTTATTATTTTGAGGATGCTGTTGCTAGTTTCTCGTACTCTGCTTAGTAGAGATGCGGTTTTTTTACTAATCATCTCATGAAAACCATCGGTTCGATTCTGCACAAACATCTCTGAAGCAGCTCTCAAAAAACACAAAATTTTTATTCAATCGATAAGTGCCATAAAAGTGTTTCTAAATTTTAAATTTTCAAATTTCGCGCGTAGTTTGACGAAAACGCCTCTTACTGGACGCCATAATGCTCAGCGTAAAATACGTCAGTTCGTTTTGTATCAAATGCGCTCGTATTAAATATGATAATTGTATGTAATTTAAAAATAATTAAAAGCATATTTTGTAATAGTGAAAAATTTACGTTAGTTACGAAAATAATAAAAGTACAAAACAATCGATTGACTGACAGTTGACCATTTTTTGTTTACACAGCCGTACGGCGTAATAACATGGCCGCTACTTTTTCATGGTGTTTTATATAACAGATTAAAAATATTGAAAACTTTGAATTAAATTTAAAAATTGGTTTTGTTATTTTATGAACTAAAACTTACATTTTCCGACTGCTTTATGCCTAAACTGTCTCAATAACATATTTATAGAGGTTTTCTCGTATAGAGTAAAATACCCTATTCTATTTCTATGTATAGTATAACGTAACTTCCAATATTAGCGAAAGTATTTTCAGAATCGGACTAGTGTACCTAGTATTTTTGTACCTACCCATGTCTTTAGGGCGGGTTACTTCAACTAAACATTACTGACCGATAATAGTCAAAAATGGTGCTAACTATCGTCTAATAAAAAAAATGGGTTATTTTACAAAATCATACGTCAAAAAGTTACTATTACCATAACCGACCAGTAGTGTAGTTTTCATATATATATGTAAACATATCTTTTACCACTTTTTAAATATTACTTTTTGTAATGCACCTGCCTTGTTATCTCTTCACCACCCTTGGTTGACTGGTAGAGAATGCCTAAGGCATTAAGTCCGCCTTTGTACGTTTGTGCATGAAGTATAAATAAATAAATAAATAATATAAACGTAGTTTTGTGTTGTCAAACAGCTACTTCAAACATCAAAATATTATGGAATCTCTTTTTGAAAAACTTTAACTGACGGATTTTAATGTCATGAAACAACCCGTTGCATTTAACGTACGTTAAACATCTCACGTCATAGTAACTTTTTAACAGTCCGTATGTAACGTTAACCGACTAGTTAAATGATTTGATTTAATTTGCAAACAATTAAACTCTTTAGCATTATTATATTAGTATTAGCTGACCCGGCAAACGTTGATTCGCCATATAAACTATTTCTTATCACCTAGGGGTATACAAAATAGCCTAAGACCTATCAAATATACACAATAAAAAAATCTTTAAAATCGGTCAAGCCGATTCGGAATAGATTTCGGATTCGATGACACGAGATTTTGAAATATTAAAGACTAGCGACCTGACCCGGCTTCGCATGGGCCTATAGCCTTCCTCGATAAATGGACTATCCAACACAAAAAGAGTTTTTCAATTCGAACCAGTGGATCCTGAGATTAGCGCGTTCAACCAAACAAACAAACAAACAAACTCTTCAGCTTTATAATATTAGTATAGATATTATTAATAATGCGAGTGTTGGTAAGGACGGATGCTTATGCATCACAATAACACATAGGTTACTTTATAAAGATTTTGTGTAAAATAAGGCGAAAAGGCGAGGGAGCGAAAATAAGGAATGAATCCAGGACCTCAACTCGGCTATTACAATAGTGTCAGAATGGTCTATCATTGATTTTCATAATGACGCCATTATATTAGTGGATTACCAAATTTGTCAAAATCAACAATTATGAAATCAATGATAGACCATTCTGACACTATTGTAATAGCAGACTTGAGGCCCAGTATGATACAACTATTGACGAATGACACGCCTATCGTAGGTAAATCATGATTCAGTTGAAGTCACCATTTTCCAACAGTTTCCAAGCTCTTTTATATCCAAGCATAACTTAGTGGAACCGTAGTAATTTTCATATTATATAAATAAAAATAAATGTTTGAATGTTTTTCATCTATGCTTTCCTATGGGCTAATTCACGTAACTGAAAAAGTGCGGTTGCAGTGCAGTTGCAGTTCAGTTGCGATCAAAACAACGCTTTCCGTATTCTCTACCGCTGTGAGACACGCACGCGTCAAGTTCGCGTCACGCGAGCGCAATAACGGCATTCTACTGTTCTCTCGCGCGTCTTTGGTGCGTGCTTCGGAACGCAACATGAGCGATAATCTACTATTCGTTTGACGACTCAAAATGACAGATAAAAAGCACTAAAATTTGTACTGGGGTATTATAATAACGTCATAATCATTGAAATGTAATCGATGCTATTCGATTATTTAGTGAGTAATATTTTTTGTCTCATGTGGCTACATCATAATTAAGTAAGTTTGGTAAAGTTTGGTTGTCGTAGTTGACGTGCAGTTCAAAGATTACAAGAATACCGTTTATCGCCCAAACTTGAACTTAACTGCAACTGCACTACAACTTCATCGGCACGTCATAAAATTACGTGAATTAGCCCACTGGGTGTTTAACTTTAGTGTAACTAAAATCAAACACCGGGAAAGAAGTCACGGGCAGCAGCTAGTATTAATATTATAAGATAAGTTTGCGACGTAAGTACATTGAACTGTTATTCCTGGTAACTGGTACAGCGCTGCTGTATATTCACATAGCTGTATAGGCTTGCTGCTAGCGAACGATACACTTTGTATTTGGGTGGCTTATGCTACTGTACGAACTATAAATCTTAAAGGGTTTGTTCGTTTATCATTGGGTGGCTTAGGCTGCTGTACGATCTGTAAACCTTAAGGGATTGTTCGTTTATCATTGGGTGGCTTGGCCACTGTACGAACTGTGGGATCTTAATGGCCTGTTCGATTAACTGTATTGTTGCTGTACCTTTAACTTACTTTATTCTTGTTACTAAATACCATTTGTATTGTGTTTTCTTTATGTAGTGTGTAATTGTTTTTACAGGTCTTGTTTATCCCTAATGGGATAATGGGAACGCCTATAGTCCTGACGATGTACTATACCGCTCGGCACTCCTCCTCGCTCCTATTATTATAAGCGTTCCCATTATCCCATTAGGGATAAACAAGCCCATTAAGGTCCCACAGTTCGTACCGCAGCGTAAGCCACCCAATGATAAACGAACAAACCCTTAAGGTTTATATTTCGTACAGCAGCATAAGCCACCCAAATACAAAGTGTATCGCTCGCTAATAAATGATTGAGAGATTTTGGGGTTGACTGGTTTTGACACAAATAAGCACAATTTGAATAGTGGTTCTTGATGCTGTTATCAAGGACAGACAGACAGAAAGTTGTTGCGGTTCTTGACACAAAATATCATTAAAAGTATTACTTTTAATGCAGAGTGAATAAATGAATTATTATTTTGCGATCAAAAAGTATTTTTGTACCTAGGTTAACACCTTTCATTTTACGCTTACAATAATGTTTTAAGCATTTAATGCTATGCATTTAGTTAATATTATTGCAAAAACTATCTTTAAAAAAAAACAAAGATATAAAAATCTTTGATTTCGGAAGTCGACGGCTTTGGCTCTGTTTGTTGTTTTGTATTGCCACCGACTTGCGAATTTAAAGTTATTTTCTACTTTTTGAAGTCCGTTGACATTTTTGTAAAAAAGTTGTTTTTTCCTTTTTAGTGCCTTCTTCTTTGCATTCAAATCAATTAAGAAACAGCAACACTAAAAACAGCAAACAAAATCCACAGGATAGCAAAAATACGCAACGTTGCCCATTTCCTTGTTCACAAACTAAAAATTAAACACATACCTACATAAAATTAATCACTCGATTTGATTACCTCGTTTTTTTTAACGACGGGTAAAAATATGTGTACAGCCAGAAATTCTGACAACCAGTCACAGTACAAGGGGTGTCGTGTTGACCAGGGCCTCAAGTCAGCTATTACAATAGTGTCAGAATGGTCTATCATTGATTTCATAATTGTTAATTTTGTCATGTTTGGTAATCTACTAATATAATGGCGTCATTATGACTTTCCAATGCTCAATCACTGACAGGCCATTGAAAGAAATGTTATAGAATGGTAATCTCGTACAAAATGACAATTGAATGACTGACTTAGGCGGTAATCTGTTAAAATTTTGACAGTTCCTTTGATCAGTGACCTACCATTAGAACGTCATTGTGCAGTCATTGCTTTTAATTCGACCGACCAATGATCGACCATTATGAATTTAGCAGATTACGAACTTTTAGCAAAATGACAATGGGATCGTGTTGGAATGATGAAATTATAAAAATAGCAGACTTGGCCCCCAGGTACTGGGTTGTGGAGGTCCGATGTGCAGCAATGAATCAGCATTGCCATACAACTTGGCAATGCTGCCAGTCTTTTGGGCACCATTTTTGACGCCCCATGAAAAGAGAGGGGAATTTTTTGAAATTTTACATAGGTTATGTTATTTTTGTTATTTACAAGTTTTGTATTTATTTAATTCTAGTCAAGTTGTAAATAGAGAGGCATTTGTCAATGATGAAGTTAACAAATTCAAAAGCATATAATTATGCTATCAGAGTTTATGGTTAAAAAAGCGTAGATACTATTCTATTGGTGAATTCTTAACAGACAATTTAAATCCTTGACGACACGGTTGGCGCACTGACTGACAGATTTATTGCTGGGCTGCGTGTCGCGGGTTCGATTCCTGCATGGATCAAATATTTGTATATCCTACAGAGTCTGGCTGTTTGTGCATGTGATTTTAAATGTTGTAAACGCACTCACTATTCGAATTTGAATAAAAAAATTAGAGATCTTAATTGTAAAATATTTACAACTTTACAAGTAGTGTAAAATGTCGAAACTCTTCCCTCCGACATAATGTAACGAAATTATCGAAGCAAACAGACAAGATGTTTCTCAATATTGTATGCAATTCATTAATTAGTGTTAATTAGAAAAGAAATATCATTACTACTTTTCGCCCGCGACTTCGTCCGTGTGAACGTCGATTATCGCGGATGCAGACGAATTGCAGATTAAAAAGTAGTCTTCCACAGGGTTCAAGCTATTTTCATATCAAAATCGGTTCAGCCGTTTCATCGTGAAAGCGTAACAGACAGAGTTACTTTCGCATTTATAATAATTATTAAGTATGGAAGTATGGATTATTTAACACCCGGTATAACCGTCGGTAGCCAATTCTAAATCGTTTTTTTGTCGATATTGACAAGCAAATTACTTAAAAATCATTGCTGAATATAATGAACAAAAAATAATTATTTTTAATTGGCAAATCCTATGTAATTTGCCAGTATAACCTCACTCTATGCCCCGGGCAAACGTATCTATTTGTTATGCAAATTCATTCTTGTTGTTCAATGCGGAAAATAAAATATTATAATGATAGAGCAATACCATTTCCTTGTTCAAATAATTATTTTGGGATATTATAATACGATTAGAATATGTTTGTGGTAGTCAGTGATGTTATATAAAACGCTGATTCGAAGCCTTCGGATCATGAGTTCGCTGAAGTGGAAGTGGACCGTCCAGACGGGCAGACGGCAGATGGAGTAGACTCACTTTAGAGTGGAGACCACGTTTGGACAAGCGTAGTGAGTAAGATCAGGGTCCTACCCATCCTACCCCTAAGGACTTACGGAGCTGAAACGTGAATACTCACCGTTGGCCTGGTCCAAAATCAAGGTTGCTCAGCGTGCTATAGAGAGAGCGATGCTCGGGGTTTCTCTGGTGGATAGAATTCGTAATAATTCGTAATGAAGTCATTCGCCAGAAAACTAAAGTCACCGACATTGCGCGCCGAATCAGTACGCTGAAGTGGAAGCGGGCCGGCCATGTCTGCAGACGGACAGACGGTAGATGTAGCAGACACGCTTTAGAGTGAAGACTGCGTTTGAGCAAGCGTAGTGTGGGACGCCCTGCGGCACGATGGACCGACGATTTGGAGAAGGTGGCTGGCAGCGGATGGATGCGGGCCGCCCAAGACCGTGTTCGTTGGCGATCTCTTGGGGGATGCCTACGTTCAGGACGAACGGCAATAAGCTGCTATGATGACCAGAAGGTTGGTCTAAAATAGCCTGTCGGGCGCGTGTCCCGTTGACAGCGATATGGACAAGTTTGTTGATGCCTTAAGAGCTCCTTCGATTAGGTTGTAAATTGAGTACATTGAACAATTGTTCCCGCAACGTCTTGGATCCCGCAACGAAAGTATTCAGAAAAGAACAGCGGAGGAGTAAGAAAACCGAAAGATATTTTCCACTTCCTTAATATCAAGCAGCCGCAGGAGACAAAACAGAACTAGGCCAATAGGCACAATGGGACGTTTACAACTGGGAGAAGCCTAGTTGCCAAGCACCACGGATTATAATTGACATAATGGGTCCTAAAAAGTTTCATCGGACATTGAGAGTAGGGACGGTTGTACGTTGTTTTATAGCTAATAGTTTTATAGAATATCGTTTCACATAAAATTTTGCTCATAATTTCGTTTCATAGAATAATCAATACGCAGAATACTTACTGTGAAGATTTTTAAATCATTGATTTTTGTTTCACATAAAGTTTAATGTTAGAATAATCATATCATAGAATAACAAATCAAATATTCTTTATCCTTAAATTGTTTATCTATACTAATATTATAAAGCTGAAGAGTTTGTTTGTTTGGTTGGACGCGTTAATCTCAGGATCTAATGGTTCGAATTGAAAAATTATTTTTGTGTTGGATAGTTCATTTATCGAGGAAGGCAATAGGCCCGACTTCGCATGGGCCTATAGGCCCATGCGAAGTCGGGTCGGGTTGCTAGTTTAATATAAAATGTATTACCAAGAATGGGGGTCTCAGTTCTAACCAAACCTATTGCGCGTGCGTGCAAGCAACCATGCAGCATGCAAGCAAGCATGCAGCGTGCGAGCAAGCATGCAGGAACGAAATTCTATGAAATTTCTGTCTGCGAAACACGGGGACACCAAGTGGGGACACTTGTGTTTGGGCACACACTTGTGCACTAACAACTCCTGCGTAATTAGCTAGAATTTAAATTGACCGTGATTGAAATGAGATCGTGAATATTATTGTTACATAATGACCTGTCAAAATGAAATCTAGATTTAATTAATTTGGACCATAACAACAGATGGTGGATGTGTAGGACATTGCAATTAATTGCAGTTTTTTAAGGTTACGGGTAATGATATTTAATTATTTATTACTTTCTCTCTTTTTGTTTACTAAACTTGACATTTATAAACGGTTTATACAGGGTATTTTAAAACCTCGCCGAACTAGGTAGGTATATTACTAAAATCATGGGGTCAACAGCTTTGTTCTCTGACTTTGTACAAAACATAATAGGTACAAAACATAATAATACCTACCAAAAACATTTTTAGCATACCTACATACATACATTTTTAACATAATAATACCTACCAAAAAGTAAAAAATGGCAATTTTAAGTTTTTTTTTAATTTGTTGTGCTGTCGACTTTCATAATTAAACCGTCAAACGGGTTGAACAGGGATGCAGGGGTGAATCGGGACGAAACTTTAAAGAGGATTTTAACGTTGAAATAATATAGTTTGTTGACTAAAATGACTCAGTAATCAATATTTTTTCCTAGTGTCCGTGTTGGCAACAAGCTGTGTGTGTTTGTTTCATATTTCAATGTTAAAAACCGCTTTAAAATTTTGTCCCGATTCACCCCTGCATTCCTATTGACCCCGTTATATGGAAGTTATTTTTACATTTTAGTTTTCGAACATGGCTGTTGTTTTTTGTCTTTGTTGTGCCTACGTCTTATCATCCAAATTATTTGAGAAACAGTAACACTAAACCGTCTGATTCATCCCCTAAATATAAAAAAATATAAATAATGAAATGTTAAAAAGTTACGCGATGTTGTGTACACTCACTGCAGGGCAGAAGCCTCTTCTCATAAAGAGAAGGCACAAGCATTGATCACCACGTGCGCTCAAGGCGGATTGGCGATTCAAACTTATAGCTTATATTATTAAAAATCCTGGGAGTCAAGTCTGCTATTTTACCAGCTTTTTATTAGCTTCACCTGTATGTTTGTATGTTTGTTTGTAACCGACTTCTTTGGGCGCGATTTTGACCCACTTTAAACGGCCAGATTTCGTTCAAACTTTGTAGATTTATCGAGGACCGATGACAATACACTAATTTGATAAAATTATTAAAAATAAAACAAAAAAAAAAAATTGTTTGTAACCGACTTCTTTGGGCGCGATTTTGACCCACTTTAAACGGCCAGATTTCGTTCAAACTTTGTAGATTTATCGAGGACCGATGACAATACACTAATTTGATAAAATTATTAAAAAAAAAAAAAAACATAAGTCGTTCAAAATTAGTTGCCGAAAAAACAGCTATTATATACTAGGAAGGTACTGCACAAGCGCCCCTGGTAGAATAAATGTACATAATATTTATAGATATAACCAAACTAAAAAGTAAAAAATAAATAATAGTTTAAAAAAACTAAAAACACGCTTTTTATAGAAAACCAAACTAAAAAATATATTTATTTTCTATTTTTTAGTTTGGTTTTCTATAAAAAGCGTGTTTTTAGTTTTTTTAAACTACATATTATTTTTTATAATTTCGTCACTCCATCACGATCCCATTGTCATTTTGCTATAAGTTCGAAATCTGCTAAATTCATAATGGTCAATCATTGGTCGGTCGAAATAAAAGCAATGACTGCACAATGACGTTCTATTGGTAGGTCACTGATACCAGAGCAGCAGATTACCGCCTAAGTCAGTCATTCAGTTGTCATTTTGTACGAGATTAAAATTCTTTCTTTCAATGACGTGTCAGTGGTTGACTATTAAAAAGTCATAATGACGCCATTATATTAGTAGATTACCAAACTTGTCAAAATCAACAATTATGAAATCAATGATAGACCATTCTGACACTATTGTAATAGCAGACTTAAGGCCCTGGTTTTCTCACAATCTTTTCCGTCACCACTATCAGTGACATCCAAAATAAACTTACAATAATTCCGTAAAGTTCAAGAGTAATTTATTTGCGAAGCAATAATCACAACTCCTCACGTGATCATCAATTCACTAATTAACTTCAATCATAATTAATTTATCATAAACGTGCTGTCAGCATTGTTTCAGCACATACACGTATGAATATGTAGATATTCACATATATATACTTGAACATAATTAGGAGTGTAGACCGTGGTAGATATTTATATCTATACTCTATACAAATAAATAAAATTGAAGTGTCTGTTTGTAATGTCCAAAAAACAGCTTTATACTAAATACATATGAAAGTAAGTATGGTTTTGTCATGCTCACTTGAATGTCTTGCTGATGGTGGCGCATGTGTTGGATCATTTAGTTCCCTTCAAAATGGTTGAGCTAAATGGTGCCGATCCGTGCGTCATGTTCGCGAACGGTTGAGACTGGTCATCTCTTAGCTACCTCGGTTATTTTAAATTTATTTTGAATTGTCTAATTTCATTGTCACTAGACCTCTTTTAACGTGCACAACTTGTTACATTGTTCTCACATTGTACCCCTAGATTCAGCATGAATGATGTAACCTAAATTTGTAATATTCTATTGATTTTAAAAGAGTGTTCATGGAGTTTCTTGCTCGTTCTTCTCCATAGAAACCTACTGTTTGGAACGAGCAACTAGCTGCAACTTTTTGACTGACTGACTCCTTGACAATTCAAAAGTGCCTGTAAATGGTTTATTTGAAATAAATGATTTGAGTTTGAGTTGAGTTTGAGTTTGAGTAACTATCCCAAAAAAAAAACAATTAATAAAAAAATTGTCTGTCTGTCTGTCTGTCTTTCTGTGTGTTTGTTCCGGCTAATCTCTGAAACGGCTGAACCGATGTTGATGGGACTTTCACTGGCAGATAGCTGATGTTATAAGGAGTAACTTAGGCTACTTTTATTTTCGAACAAAATAGGATTCCGTACAAAAAAATTAAAACCCCGCAAATCCATGCCAAAATAATTAAACCCCTGCTGAAAACCGACAATTACGCGGACGAAGTCGCGGGCATCAGCTAGTCGTCAATAAATTGACATACTTTTTATGACTGCTGCGCAGCGTGTTGAGGTTTCGAATCCCGCCCAGAGTTATCATTTGTGTAATGAGCACTTGTGTTTGCCTTGTATCTGGTTGTTATTTATCTATATACGTATCTATTTATGTATTACACACACCACACGAATTACATAAACACATTCACTTATTACATACACAAACTTCAACAATACTCATTTCTAATTTAATTTTGTTTTGTTGTTTTATAATATTTTTTTGTATTTGTATGTTTTGATGATACCCAGAGTATTTCAACCTATCACGTGCTATAAGTCATCCATTACGGCAGGGGACCGGAACAGTTTCTTCTTAACACAGGTTACTTCGTAACCTATCTAGAAAAACGGTACTTTACCCACTAACTAGATTAAGAAACATGCCTGCGGCCTAGGCTATATCCACTTTGTCATAAATCCTGGTCTAAGTTGAACAATAAATCATTGTTATTATTTGTGTATGTATATCAGCTGTCTGACACCCACAGTACAGGGTCTCCCTAGTTTGGGGTCAGATGGCCGTGTGTGAAATGTCCCCTCATATTATTATTATTCTCATTTATTAATTACATATTCTAATACATTTTTAAATTTTAATATAAAAATTAAAACATTTAAAAATATAAAAAATAGTAGCCACCGGTAGCGGGAACAGGGTCCAAGCTACCGGTGGTCAAGGCCTGAGAGAGGAATCTCCTAACAATACGCGACGTGTCCAGGAGTACCGCTTTCTGTATCAAGCCCTTGATCCAGCTGCCCGACGATAGCCCCCTCAGAGCTTATTATTATTAACTAGCTGACTCGGCAAACGTTATTTTGCTAAATAAAAAAAATACCCTAATATGTCCTATTCTCAGACCTACTGAATATACACACGAAATTTCATAAGAACTGGTCAAGCCGTTTCGAAGGAGTTTTGTTATAAACACTGTGATACGAGAAATTTATGATATATAGCGGGCCCGGCAGACGATGTCCGGCAACCCGACTGCAGCGCCACCTACCGGGTCCAATTGTGAATCTAAACCATTCTCGAATCCATTGTAACACACACAAACAAATTCAGCAAAATCGGTCTTGACGTTTAGGAGGAGTGCACTTTCATACACACGCACAGAAGATTTTATATATAAGACTAGTGTGCCTGGCAGACGTCGTCCTGCCCTTAAACTAAAAAAGTCCTACAACGCAACTGCAGCGCCACCTACCGGGTCCAATTGTGAATCTAAACCATTCTCGAATTCACTGGAACACACACAAAAAGTTTTATCAAAATCGGTACAGCCGTTTAGGAGGATTAGGTACTTAAGATTTTTATAACAGATTTTTTTTTTAATTATTATTTATTATTCAGCCTGTGTTTTCCCACTGCAGGGCAAAGGCCTCTCCACTCTCCTTCCACCTCTCTCTGTCAAGGGCTATTTCAGACCAGTCTTTGTCAAAAGAGTCTAGATCATCCCGCCACCTCCGCCTGGGCCTGCCGCGATGTCGCTTGCCATGTAAAGGGACCCATTGGGTCACGCGTTTGGCCCAATGATCGTCCGACATGCGGTAGATGTGTCCAGCCCAATTCCACCTCAGCGTGACAGCTTTCCTAATGACATCAGTTATTTTTGTGATGGAACGGATGGTAGTATTCCTAACCCGGTCTTGAAGTTTTATGCCCAGAATACTCCGTTCCATAGCTCTCTGGCAAACCGCGAGCGTGGACCTCTGCTGGTTTGTCAAAGACCATGTTTGAGAACCATATGTGAGGATAGGAAGAATACACACGTCGACGAGTCTTCTCTTAAGGAACAATGGAAGATTGCCCTTCATGAGGTCCTTATATAAGATTAGATAAAAAATCTACCTACTGGCTACTTTTCAAAATAACCCAAGAATACATTGCTCTGAGGTCAAACTTAGGATCCCAAACTTCGTAACCGCACTCAGAACAACGAACCAGTCAAGTCATCCAAGTAAAAAGTGTTGAATTTATGCATATTTTTGTATAGTTAACAGTAAAAAACGCGTGTTTTTAGTGAATAGAGTAATTAACCAACCTTACTGCTCAGTGTCGGTGGAACAAGGATCTATGAAACATATTAGGTTGATATGGCAGTTTACATACTTTATATTATCGATATTTTTGTTCCCCCGTTGGTCTCGTGGTCGCAAGCGCGACTGCTGAGCGTGGGGTCCTGGGTTCGATTCCCAGGTCGGGCAAAGTGTTATTGGGATTTTCTATTAAGAACTTCTCAGTTTAACAGCCCGGAGTTTGGAAGTTGGCGGTGTAACACCTCCGTGCCTCGGTGCGCACGTGTCGCTGTTGGTCCTGCGCCTGATCTCTCTCCGGTCGTGTCGGATTGCCGTCCCACCGCACTATGAGAGTGAGGGAAGAGGGAGTGCATCTGTGTTTGCGCACACACTTGTGCACTATAATATCTTCTGCGTACTTGGCTGATCTACATAGAGATTGGCCGCCGCTGAATTTTGGCTCTGTAGTACACTTTAAGACTGTATATCCTGTTGGAAAAACGCATAAAACATAATATTTTGGCATATTGTAATGGTTGTATTCGTCTTGAAAGTTAACTCTGACGTCTATTTTCGTAAAGCGATATGAAAGAATGGTCTTCGTTTAAAAAAACCATAATTAAAAATTATACTGTTACTCTGTAGCTCCCTAAATCAAGACTTAATCTTTTCGAAATCTGTAATTGTCTTTAAATAATCTGCTCACATCATTACGATATTGCTCTGGGCAAAACGCGAAAACATGAAGTTTTCGTCACGAATCGAATACCTACACGCTCTTAAATGTTTCTAAACGTACCCACGAGACGGGATAACTTCCTAGTGTGGGGCAACGTTTTTTTTTTAAAGAAAAATAATAAGGATTACAAAAAATAGGTAGGTACTTAAGTAAGTAATTTTCCAAGGAGTCGAAGTTGATAAAATAATTCCACCCTTTATTATATTAAAACAGTGCATGATAATGAAAGAGAAGGGAATCAGTGGATGACAGACAGACAAACAGACAGGCAGATCAAAATATTAAACATTGTTTTTTTTTTTGTGTAAACATTCATGCATTGTATAAACTCAATGTGTTAGTATTATATAATTTTTCATAGCACATACATGTGAGCACTATGTTATTTAAAGCTACCATTTACGAGATATGTCTTTCATTGACTTGAATGTGCCCTGGCGGTTGGGAGTACGTCATGCTCACTGGAATGTCTCGCTGACGGTGGCGCGCGTGTTGGATCATCGGTTCCCTTCAAAATGGTTGAGTCAAATGATGCCGATCCGTGCGTCATGTTCGTGAACGGGCGCCGTTAGTTGGGACTGGTCATCTCTTAGCTGCCTCGGTTATTCTAATTTTATTTTGAATTGTTTATTATGATTATATTTTTATCTAAACCTCTTTTAACGTACACGACTTGTTACATTGTTCTCACATTGTACCCTAGATTCAATATGAATGATGTAACCGAAATTTGTAACATATTATTGATTTTAAAAGAGTGTTGTTCATGGAGTGTCTTGCTCGTTCTTCTCCATAGAAACCTACTGTTTGGAACGAGCAACTAGCTTCAACTTTCTGACTGACTGACTCTGACAATTCAAAAGTACCTGTAAATGGTTTATTTGAAATAAATGATTTTGAGTTTGAGTTTTGAGTTTGAGTTTGAGTTGCATTTAGTAAGAAGCTGCTATTATTACATTACAAACAGACACTTATTTTTTTTAATTGCATGTTTTTAAACCCATTTCTACCCGTGGGTGTCGTAGAAGGCGACAGAAGAATATTGACCAGAGGATGGGCAGCAGCGTCCTTCTGAGTACCTTAACACCTACTGCGATCGCCAACATGCATCGGTCAAGCATGGCGATTACGGCTGAACCCTTGCTTGGGATAGACCTATGCCCAGCAGTGGGCGTCTAAAGGGTAACATGATGCAAGGTGTTACTGAATGAACTAAAACCCTGAATATTGAAAATAACATTCATTCATTCATTCCACCCATCAACCCATCATTAGGTACAATCAACTTTTCCTATGTGACCATACCCGAAGTCATGTAAAAAGATCACCTGCAGTGCTATTCTGTTAAATCTCCCTCGGTGAACACCTAGGTGAAGTGAGCTGTCATCCGATTGTAGTGCTTTTTAAATCCCTCGCATCGGGACAGGTGACAGCTCACTTCACCTAGGTGTTCACCGAGGGAGATTGTAACAGAATAAAGATACTGATTTATACATTTTGTTACGTGAACATAATTGCTTAATTAAGATCAGCTGAGACATTAATACAAAATGGCGGTTCAACTGCAGTACGCTCGTTAAAACCTTTTTGCAAATAAATCTTATCCATTTTTATTTCTTTGTCTCTTTCAAACAAATTATTAAAGTACAATTACTACGTGGTCATGAGTACCAAAAGAGGTCATTGCCGGCGTTAACCATCTTATTTACAATGCACTCTATCAATCAAATATCAACCGTAAAATCAAAGCCTTAACGTCCATCAATAAATTTCCTAAACAGCGAAACTAAAGTTGTCTGTGCAATATTAGTTACTGCAACTAGTAAGTTGATAATGGACTTTAAATCAAGCTAGGTAAGGTTTTGTTTAGATTGATTTCAATAAGGTTATTAAACGGTTAATTGCCTAGTACATAAAGTATAGAGTAATAATTTATTCTACGCAGATTTTTAAATGAATGAACCATAATTATTATAAAAAACTTTAGATGTCATTAGTTATTTTAGGTAAATCTTAAAAGACTAATAAACAGTGACAAGGGACTTCCAAAACCATTAAGAACAACAATATTGTCATCATCATCTGCCTAGTCTTTTCAACCGATTTCAAAAAAGAAGGAGGTTCTAAATTCGCCTGTATGGTTTTAATTTTATATTTGTTCCTCGATTTCTCCGGAAAATGTGAATCGATTTTGAGAATTATTTTTCTTATGGATAGGGTATGCCTCTGGGGTGGTCTCATAATTTTATCGAAATTGATTCAGCACTTATTGAAAAATCAACAAAATCCCAAAAAAATCTACATAGACGACGTTTTATTTTCTTCAATCTTTGGAGTAGGTACCTCTGTTTTAACTGTGTTGCCGGTTCTTAATGGATTTGGATGATAAGAAGGTAGTAAAAAGTGATGAATAAAAAGCTTTTCAACAATAAGACAACCGCCTTCAAAACCTAAAAAGTGATTAATAACTTTAGCACAGTACACACATGACTAGATTCGGAAGTCAGTGGGTTTGTTCTGTTTGTTGTCTTTAATTGCCACCGACTTCCGAATCTAAAGTCATGTGTGTTCTGTGCTAAAGTTATTTACTTATCACTTTTTAGGTTTTGAAGGTATTTTTTGTAAAAAAGCTTTTTCCCAACTACATTGGGGTCGGCTTCCTGTCTAACCGGATGCAGCTGAATACCAGTGTTTTACATGGAGTGACTGCTCGTATGACCTCCACAACCCAGTTACTTGGTAACACGATATCCCTTGGTAAGACTGGTCTGGTTATAATCCGTGGTGCTCAGCAACTGGGCTTCTCCCAGTTATAAACGTCCCTTTGTGCCTATTGACCTAGTTCTGGGGGCCAAGTCTGCTATTTTTATTATTTCGTCATTCCAACACAATCCCATTGTCATTTTGCTAAAAGTTCGTAATCTGCTAAATTCATAATGGTCGATCATTGGCCGGTCGAATTAAAAGCAATGACTGCACAATGACGTTCTAATGGAAAGTCACTGATCAAAGGAACTGTCAAAATTTTAGCAGATTACCGCCTAAGGGCGAGTTGTTTCAAACAGTCGGTGAACGTTACATACGAACGGTTAAAAAGTTACTATGACTGATGATGATGTTTAACGTACGTTAAATGTAACGGGTTGTTTCATGACATAAAAATCCGTCAGTTAAAGTTATTCAAAAAGAGATTCCAGTTTACCATCGATCGACGATCGATCGATTGGTCTAGTAACACCCCTAATATAATGATTCAAAACTCTGTTTTAAACGTAATAAAAAATCTGCTCTCCTCTCCGAGCCGGTCTGTGTGAACGGACCCTTATGGCAAGCCCCCACTTGTGGGGTCGGGCCTTTATTCAACAGTGAACGTCTTCCGGCTGATGATGATGATGACTTGGCCAGTCTACATTGAGATTGGCTACCGTAATAAAAATACTGTCGGGAAAATTATTCATTTCGTTACAAAGTAATTTTGTTTTAATAATTTTACAACACAGCAATGAAGGGCAGTTGTATAATTTATTCGTATATAGCAACCGGAACATTATTAAATAACTAAGTACCTATGATGTCTTATTAAAATAATAATGTATATATAATGTAATACATGTAGTAATTAATTATTTTTAATGAATTATTGCTCTCCGTATATTCCCTATACAGTGTTATTTATAAAATGTAGGTGTTCCGACCGAATTTCGGTCACGGCGTCCAATCTCAAATCAGCCAAGTACAGTCACAGTTTAAATATGTATACAGATTGCAAAATTCAAAAGCAATCTTCTCGTGAAATAACAATTTCAACGTATAGATAAAACCAATTGTATAGTAGTTTGGGATCAAAAATACCCTACTCGTAACCCCATAACATTTCAATCAATAGTTTAGGAGAAAATTAGTTTAGAATGAGACCAACTGTTTACATGTTTTTGCTCGTGACTGTACGCAGCAGATATTAAGTATAGGTAGTGCACAAGTGTGTGCACAAACACAGGTGCACTCCGTCTTCCCTCACTCTCATAATCCGATGGGACGACAGAATACAATTAAAAGTCGAAGTATAGTCAGAAGACTATACTTCGACTTTTAATTCTATTCAGTAACTTGACAGTTCAAGGGTTACCAGAACTAGACAAAAAAATAGAATTAATGCGCGCGCACCTCAGAGGTTAAGGTAGTGTAAGAATGAACAAAATTGAATGAACTTAAATAATGTACTTATATGCAAACTTTTTATTATAAATTGAATAACTTGTCTTTTTTTTTTAATTCTGCATTTATTTTAGGGACTTTTACGCATAGCGTATGCCAGTCCCATCGTACCCTTAACCAAATACATCACTACAAAATTACAAATTACCTACTACTATTACAAATACATAATTACAATATTTGGGCCATAAATTTGTACAGAACCTTCGTTCCGATACTACTTGGCTGAGATAATATTTTGTGGAATATTTTGTCTTAAAATCACCATGTACACTATTAAAAATCTATACACACACATTATACACATCTATATTGTATAGTACATACATCTATATTGTATGTATCTATAGGTATAAGTACACTATTCAAATGGCAAATGTGAAAAAAAAGTTAAAAACATGATTTTCATTTTGTTTCTATTAGAAGAAAAAAAAAAGAAATTACTTTTATTAACAATTATTAATTGTTCTTTTAACCCACATCTTGCATATGAATATTTAAAGTTTTATTTTAATTGAACCATTTTTATCATTCGTTCTTTACGTAGAATCGTTCACTACTCCAACACTATTAGTTTAATTAGTGTGGTAGCATTACTTTTCTTTGAACTGTCAAGTTACTGAATTTAAAAGTCGAAGTAGGTATAGCTGATGCCCGCGACTTCGTCCGCGTGAGATTCGGTTATCTATAGGGTTTTAATATTTTTACACAGATTCCAAAACTGTTTCTAAAAAATAAACTTCTGATAACATCAGTTATCTGCCAGTGAAAGTCTTGTCAAAATCGGAACAGCCGTTCCGGAGATTAGCCGAAACAAACGACAGACAAAAAGTTTTAAACATAGTTTTTTTTCTTATAAAAAGGTGTTATTTTAATATTACAAACAGACACTGCAATTTTAGTTATTTCTATCTAATAGATTTACAGTGAGCTTTGACATTGATATTCAACCTATTTCGTGGGTCAATTGTTTGGGACTGTACTTATTCATAGACATGCTTCAAAAACAACTGGGTCTAGGCCAAGAAGTCTATAGATAAAAGCGGAGGCAACACTCTAAATACCTATACCCTGTTCACAATAAGATTAGACATTTACACAAACCTTTTTTACAGTCCGTTCAACCGATTTTGACTTCTATTGCGTTGGTGGCATGACAAATGGCAACTGCAGTAAACAGTTGTATTGTAACCACTTTTTTTGCCTCTAATGTCATCCTTAAACCTACGGAATAGAAGTCAAATCGGTTAAAGGGACTGTAAAAAAGGTTTGTGGTTATGTCTAATCTTATTGTGGACAGGGTACAAGTGAAATCAACTGTGGGCAGATGCTCTCTTTCTGAATGCATACATAAGAACGAGACAGTGATATGTGTTTTCTTTATCTTATGTATGCATTAAGAAAGAGAGCGTCTGCCCACAGTTGGTTTCACTTAGATGATCAGAGTGTTGCCTCCACTTTTACCTATAAGCTTCTTGGTCTAGGGTAAGTCTGTAGCTGTACTAGCAATATAGGCCGTTGTCAAGCATTACCTACCATTATTTTTTGCATGTTGGCGAAACTTCCAGAAGACAACTTTATCTAGTAGAACTTGGAAGTTTTTTAATGTGGATGGCAAAAAAGCCGCTGTCAAGTCGTATGGGAGTGTCGGGAGTTCGTTTCCCGAACGGAACAAATATTTGTAGGTATAATAATAATAATAATAATATTTTTTTTATATTTTTAAATGTTTTTATTTTTTTATTAATATTTAAAAATGTAAATTATGTGTATTTAAGATAAATAAATGAGAATAATAATAATAATATGTGGGGATATTTCACACACGGCCATCTGACCCCAAACTAGGGAGACCCTGTACTATGGGTGTCAGACAGCTGATAGACATACCCAAGTACATTTTAAGTACATACGTATACACATAGATAAACAACAACCAAACACAAGGAAAAACAAGTGCTCATCATACAAATGTTCACTCTGGGCTGGATTCCAACTCGCAACACGCTGCGCAGTAGTCAATAGCTCAACCACTGCGCCAACCGTTTGAAAGAAAGAAAAAAAGAAAGAAAGAAAGAAAGAAAGAAAGAAAGAACGAAGGAAATAAATTTATTTCTTCTTTACGTTACTGAAATGTCTCACTGTGTTTGTAATTTACAGCATTTCCCAAGCATTGACATTTTTTTTCCTTCTGTCAAAGCTTATTGTCAAAATGTATGAAAATGCAATGTTTACCAGCTTATTTTTGCCCCACTGCAGGGGAAAAACCTCTTCTAATACCAAGAAGGCACGATCAGTGATCACCACGGTTGCTCAAGGTATAAGTATAACTCCAGGTTTACTTATGGTGTTTTCCGTCATCGATATCAGTGTGATGACGTTTTTTATGGTTTATTCCTAACCTGACCCGAAAATCCTAACCCGGTTGTGGGTTAGGTTTGGAACTTGAAAATAATGGTACCTAGGTAAGACATATCTTAAAAATCTAAATACTATAATATAGTTTTTTACAATAAAAAAAAAAGGCAGGGAAATCAAAAAACTCGTCCACATCGCTGCCATGTCAACGGGACACGTGCCCAATAAGCTGGCAGCATTGTGTAGGTAGGTATGTACTGAATCATTCAGTACATTACAACAACTATTATTATTTATTTATTTAACTGCAGTCTCCGCACCGCAATGTAGAAATAACTGCGATCACAGGATCATTAAACAACACTCCTGTTAGTAGAATGTTCACTCCTTTTTTCATTTAATGTTTTTTTTTCACCGCAACCGGGTTAGGATTTTCGGGTCAGGTTAGGAATAAACCTGTTTTATGGGACAAGCACGCTACTCTAATCCCAAACCACAGCAATGCTTGTAAGCCAGAATCAACACCAGTAAAGCACGAGGAAATGAAGCTAGACGAGTCTCGGAGAAACGATTCAACTGTCTTGGATCCCGCAACGGAATGAATCAGAAAAGTACAGCGGAGGAGCATAGAAGTATATAATAATAATATGTGGGGACATTTCACACACGGCCATCTGACCCCAAACTAGGGAGACCCCACACACGGCCATCTGACCCCAAACTAGGGCGACCCTGTACTATGGGCGTCAGTGATGTGCAAAATAAACTTAGAAAGTATAGTCACGAGCAAAAACTTGTAAACAGTTGGTCTCATTCTAAACTGATTTTCTCCTAAACTATTATTGACCGAAATGTTATGGGGTTACGCATAGAGTGTTTTTGAAACCTAAACTACTATACAATAGGTTTTTTTTTAGGTTTTTTTTACTCATAAACTTACTTCGTGGTTTTACCTATAAGTGGAAATAGTTATTTCACGAGAAAATTGCGTTTGAATTTTGCAATCTGTAAATATATTTATAATGCTCATGACTGGTGGTGGTTCGACATCACACTATTACAACTGATATATTTCTTGCCACAAACGGAACATAACTTACAAAACCACATTTACGCCACCACACAAAGGCGTTCAATCTCAATAATAGCTTGCCAATAGACGGGCGCGGTCACGTGCAAGACTAGTTAAATATCTCTGCAACGTCAGGACCAAACGTTGCGAAATGTATCCTTGAGACAAAATGCCTAGGACCGTTCTAGTAGGGTGACCAAGAATTATTGCTAATCGAAAATAAACTACAACGTTTACTTTATGTATAAGATTGTTATTTCATTAATAACTGCATTAGTTGTTACTATTGTCAGTCTACATAATGCCACTGTTGGGCAAAAGCTTCCCATAAATCTATTCATAGATAGTCTAATCTAAATTAATATTATTAAGACGAAAGATTTGTTTGTCGGTTTGTTCGATTTAACTCAAAAACTACTGGTCCGATTTCAAAAATTCTTTCACCAATCGAAAGCTACATTATCCCTGAGTAACATAGGTTATATTGCACTATTAAAAAAGTTTGGGATCCTTAAGAAAATCACGCGGACGAAGTCGCGCGCAAAGTGCAAGTTATATTATAAATGCGAAAATTAGTTAGTTTATTTATGTGTTTCACGGATAAAATTCTGAACCAATTTTGATGAAATTTGGTAGATACATACTAAATTAGAATCCCAAGCGCACCAAGTCACGGGTAAACGCTAGTACTATACTAAAGAGGTTAAACTTAACTTTTAAACAACGTCAGTTAGTTACCTACGTTTTATTAACAAAGTTACCACCATTATATATGATATACAGGTAACCATGGGGTATTTCGCTGGTTTTTCCACTTAAAACACAAAACATACATTAGATCAACCTAAACCACCTTCAAGTTAATTGCGTAACACATTTACAATGACAATCCCTTTCGGTTTTATTTATTATTTATTATGGATAAACAATAGATTACATATCTTACAAAGAGTAATCGGTTACATTATTCTACATTTAATGCACACTCAATTATTGAAGTAAAACTTCTTTACGCACCCTTCACTTGGGGAGTAAGCTGGTGAATGCGTGACGAAAGCGTTACAAAAAGTGTGATCGGGCGAGGCGAACGGAAGTTGAGAGGGAGATATAAGTTAGTGAAGATAGAAAGAGAGAGAGTTACGTTTCGTATATTACTGTAGGGGCAAGAGAGAGAGCACACATTTTCTTTCAATAAGCACACTCGTATTTTTTTCACAACTATAGGCTGGGCGAAATATAGATTTCGTTTGTTGGAAGTTTGTATCTGACTGTGCATATCACCTTTTATATTGGTGTCGGAATCATCAGTAAAAAACTATCGTTTCGGACACTGTGTCCAAATTTATTGTGTCCGAATCTTCAGTCAATCACCACATCTTACCCATTATCGAGTATACTATGCACAATAAACGAATAAAATAAATACGAGTTTAAATTAAAATTAAATAAATAAATAAGACAGAAAATATAGAATAATTGAATTTTAGAAATACTGATTAAAATTTTAATAAACATTAAAAAAATAATGAATTATTTAATTAACAAGAGTTTACTGACAAAACGTTAATTTTATTTTGTCTCGAGTCTAAGCTCAAACGTTCACGAACATCATCTGCCTAGCCTTTTCCCAACTATATTGGGATCGGCTTCCAGTCTAATCGGATGCAGCTGAATACCAGTGTATTACATGGAGCGACTGCCTATCGGACTTCCACAACCCAGTTACTGGGTAACACGTTTCAAACGTTCACCAACATTCATTAAAAAAAATTGTCTGTACTGTATACCAGAAAAATTAAATTAAGTACCTACTTACTAGATTACAAAATCGAAAAGTTTGTTTGTTTTTAGTTTGAACAGGCGAATCTCCAAAATTGCTGGGCCAATTTTGGAGATTCATTAACTAATACTAAGCTACGTTATGTCCAAGAACTATTGGTTATTTTACTGGAAAAATATTAGAGACTTGTAAGAAAATTCACGTTAACAAAAGCGCGGGCATAAGCTAGTTTAATTTATAAAACCCAACGAAGCTCCATGGTCAATTTGAGACGTGATTTAACTCCACAAGCGGCCATATTGGTTTCGAGATGTAGGTCAGTAATGTTCGATATACTTATTATTTCGAACTAGCGGCCTGACGCAGATTCGCTCGTGTGCAATATTTTAAGGAAATTCCGAAATTTTCTTTCATACAAACCTTTTTTGTAAAAAGAATAGCTTTTTTTTTCGCTTTTTAGTATACCTCCTTCTCATCCAAATCCATTAGGAAATGGCAACACAGTTAAAACAGAGAGTACTCCAAAGATTGAAGAAACTAAAACGTCGTCTATGTAAAATTTGTGTGTACTCTTAATTGTTATTTTTTTCAAAAAGTGCTCAATCAATTTGGACAAAATTTATATGGGGCCACCCCTGAGGCATACCCTATCCAATATCCAAATAATTTTCAAAATCTATTTACATTTAGGTACATTTATAAACATTCAAAAAAAGAAGAAAAAGAACATACAGTTGAATTGAGAACTTCCTTCTTTTTTGAAGAAGGTTGAAAAAAGAATTATCCAATTTAGTGGAGTCATTCGGAAGTATTATACGCGTACAGAAATTTCGATGACTTTGTTTTATACTATGTATAAGAATTATTATGTGATTACAGAATAGCAAGTTAAAATTACTTCTAGGCAAACATGCTTCATCGCCGACCGCAGGATGGACTTGAGCCCATTAGGCAAAATAACAAATACACCACATTAATAATAAAAAACAAATCTATCTATACTTATATACTTATACTTATCTATCTATACTATATATATCTATACTAATATTATAAAGCTGAAGAGTTTGTTTGTTTGTTTGTTTGGTTGGACGCGCTAATCTCAAGATCTACTGGTTCGAATTGAAAAAATCTTTTTGTGTTGGATAGTCCATTTACCGAGAAAGGCTATAGGCCCATACGAAGCCGGGTCGGGATATTAAGCTTAAAACTAAACAATTAAATTCTAAAAAAGTAAAAATAAAAATATGTCTGTGTCGGAAACATGCGTCACCACCACGCGAAACCCCTAACTCCTAAAGATATTCTTTCACTCAGCAATAGCGTAGATTTCTGTCAGTGTAAAAACCATTATATTCGAACCAGTAGTTCCAGCACGCGTAACATGACCACGCTATGTCTACGGAAGAATAGACATACTGACAGCAAGAATAGACAAGTCAGTACAGTTTGTCTATTCTTCCGTAGACATGTTACGCGTGCAAAGATGGCCTCTTGCAAACAAAAAACATAAAAACAAACAAATTTTGCCCATTTATATATTTTGTTCAAATAGTTCAAAACTAGTTAATGGTCCATTAAGGAGGAGCTCGTGGCTAAGTTAAAGCCGTACAGATTGATGGGTCAAAGGTTAAGCTACGCTTGTCGCAGTCGGTCTGTGGATGGGCGACCATCCATTTCATATTGAGTTCCCTCCGTGCCTCGGAAAGTACGTAAAGCCGCTTGTCCCGGCTGTCATTCGTAGATCTTTGACAGTCGTTATAGGTAGTCAGAAGCTAGAAAATCTGACAACCAGTCTTACCAAGGGGTATCGTGTTATCCAGCAACTGGGTTGTGGAGGTCAAACAGGCAGTCGCTCCATGTAAAACACTGGTATTCAGCTGCATCTGGTTAGACTGGAAGCCGACCCCAACATAGTTGGGAAAAGGCTTGGCAGATTTTGATGGTAATAAAAACTTAGGCGCGAATTATGTATGTCACACAATGATGATCATTAAAAAAAAAAATATGGCAAAATTTGTACAAAAAAATAAAGATGTTTAGAGAAGTCGAAATTCTAATTGTTATACTCTTGGGCACCTAAAGAGTCATCATCATCATTCAGCCGAAAGACGCGCGTCCATTGCTGGACATAGGCCTGGGGGGTTTTGCCATAATCGCCACGCTTTGCAGGCGGTCCGATAGGCAGTCGCTCCATGTAAAACACTGGTATTCAGCTGCATCCGTTAAGACTGGAATCCGACCCCAACATATTTAGGAAAAGGCTTGGCAGATGATGAGTTAATGATCCATTAACTGCAGTACTTAATGACTAAGTTCTTTTAGAGCTAAAAAGCAGCTGGCCTCTAAAGTCTAAAACGATGACCTAAACATAATTAGCCGATGTGTAAAAAAATATACAAAACCAATGTTTTTAGCACGCTTTTTAAGGACAAACATATTGATCATTGTTTTAATATTATTATCATTAGGTGGACTTGACAGATGTTACAAAAACAAATACCTAAGTACTTATTTGTACTTGTGTATTTTTAATAGTTTTTTTTTATATTGCACCTTCATTGTTTTCACTAATACTTAGAAGCTACAAGAATAATGTAACCAGGATTTAGTAAAAACTTGATGAAGGCGCGTCCCTGTGCAAAACGTAGCGCTAGCCGTTTTTTGTTCAGTTATTCGGACTGTACTCTATATCCAAAAGAAATATCAACAAATAAAAAATAGATTAAATTTCTACCTAATCTTGACTCTAAAATGGTAGGTCTGATTTTTGTTTACAAAGTATAGTATTTAGCTAATCTCCTCACAACGAAACCACAGAAATGAGAAATAATTATTGAAAACATGCATCTCCTCGACAAGTAACCATTAATTCGATTTTTACTAATACTAATGGATAGGCAATTTATTAATAAACATTTTGGTAGATTTTTTTTTTCAAAATCCCAAAATGTGATTTTATAAATATTTATTTCTAAAATCTGAGCGTATTCGCTGATGGATCTTTTGCGCTGAGAAGTGGGAACGAATGCTCAAGGTTATTTGCTCAGGGTACCGCCTTAATAAAAATAGTGTTCGTTGCTCGCTCTTCTCCATAGAGATCTATCCTACGTTTTGGGACGAGCAACTAGCTTCAACTTTCTGACTAACTCACTGACTCCTTTACAATTCAAAAGTGCCTTTATATGGTTCAATTAAAATAAATAATTTACCTGTCACAACGAGGCATGTTATCCATTTTAAGTTTTACTATTAATTGAAATCATACTCATAAGAAATTAACTTTTCCACGTGACTTTGTTCGCGTGAATGTCGGTTATCGCCGATGCAGACGTAGTCGCGAAATAAACAGTAGCTTAAATCCTTTCTTGTGGTTTAAGCTAAGTTTGTTCCAAATAAAAAAAAAAAAAATCGGTTCTGTAGTATAGCAGTAAAAGCTTAACAAATAAAAAACTTTTTTCAAAAAAAAGAAAACCGCCTTCAAAAACTAAAAAGTTATAGATAACTTTAGTACAGAACACACATTACTTTAGTTTCGTTTATTTTTTTAGTTTATTTTCCGCTTTTTAGTATTGCCTTAACATTCAAATTCATTAAGAAACGGCGACACACAACAGAGAGATTGTAAGTCCTCCAAAGATTGAAGAAATTTAAACGTCACCTATGTCATTTTTTTTTTGGGATTTTGTTGATTGTCTCAAAAAGAGCTGAATCAATTATGATAAAATTTATATGGAACCATTTCGCTATAAACCCCTTTCAAACGAAAGGTAAGACAATTTTGGAAATCCGTCTATATGTGACAGAGTTATACCCGAACATACATAAAAAAAAAATATTAACAGGCGAATTGATAATCTCCAGCCTCCTTTTTGAAGTCGGTTAAAGAAGTCGGTTTAAAAAACTCACTTTTCCCTACAAAATATTAGTGTGAATTTAGGTGTAGGTACGTGTACTTGACACTTGACAGATGTCAAAGAAACTAATTTAACACATTATTTAGTACTCATGTGAACTTGTGTCAAGCAAGGTTGCTTGTTTTAGTTATTCGAGGTGATATGTCATTATGCCAAAAAACACTTTAATTAGGACTGCTAGACAGTCCTAATAATAGAGTAACATACATCTCACGCACTCATACACACACACACACACACACACACACACACCACACACACACGCACACACAAATATAATAGATTAATATTTTTTCTCTTATTTTTCTCCTTCTACCAGTTTCGATACCCATACTGTATTTTTATACTTGTATTTAACATAGTTATTGTAAATTGTGCTCATACCGTGGGTGAGTGTCCTGGAGGCCTGAAATACAGGGTTTCCCTAGTTTAGGCTCCAGTCCACCCCATATTCTACAATACTTATGTAGAAACTGTTACAAGTAAACTGTACTATTTATAAATTGTGGTGGAAAATAAATAATTTTTATCTTTTTTTTTATCTTTTGTTATCTAGACGTCCGCATTCTTAAGCATAAATTATAATAATAATCCATACTAATATCCATACTTTTTTTTAACTATTATAAATGCGAAAGTAACTCTGTCTGTTACGCTTTCTGGACATTTTGATGAAATTTGGTATGAATATAGCTTAAACCCTGGGAATGGACATAAGGTACTTTTAATCCGCGACTTCGTCTGCATCCGCAGAAACCGGCTTACACGCCGACGGAGTCGCGGGCAAAAGCAAGTAATTTATAATATTAATCGTCGTTACGTAAAAGCCACATGTTTAGCTACGCTTATAGCGGTCGGTTCTTGGATGGGTGACCATTCAAGTCATACCGAGACCCCTCAGTGCCTCGGCAAGCACGTAAAGCCATTGGTCCCGACTGTTTTTCGTAGACCTTTTACAGTCGTTATGGGTAGTCAGAAGCAAGAAGTTTATAGATAAAATTTTTAACAAAAAAGACAACCGCGACCACACAACCGTTTTTTACTTTTTGAAGGCGGTTGTCTTTTTTGTTAATTTTTTATTTTCGCTTTTCTGTGCCTACTTTTCATCATAGAAATGAATTACGAAACGGCGACACTAAAAAAAATCTGTCATCCCTTAATTTTCAACCGTTAGGGGTGAAATATTTTCTCGAAATTATATGGGACCAAATTTGAGGTATACACTATCAACTAAAAAAAGAATCATTGAAATCGGACTACACTGAACAAAGTTATGCGTGGGTAAACATAAAAATAAATATATAAAAAATAAAAAATGTTCATAAAATGAAAACTACTGGGCCAAACAATGTTAAATTTTTATGGGACCAAATGGCAACTATTCCGCATCAAACTAAACAAGAATCACGTAAATCGGATCATAAATCTCAGAGTAAACGATGTACATACATAAAAAAAAACAACCGAATTGAGAACCTCCTCCTTTTTTAAGTCGGTTAAAAAGTAGAGGCAATATTCTAAATATTTAAGTGAAAACAACTGTGGGCAGACGTTCTCTTTCTAAATGCATACATAAGATAAAGAAAACGCATATCACTGTCTCGTTCTTATGTATGCATTCTGAAAGAGAGCGTTTGCCCTCAGTCGTCTTCACTTAGGTATTTACGTAGAGTGTTGCCTCCAGATTGATGATTGATCAGAAGCCAGAAAGTCTGACAACTTGTAAACCGACTTCAAAAAAGGAGGAGTTTCTCAATTCGACTGTATGTTTTTGTTTGATTTAATTAAAAAAAAATAATATTATGGTATTTTTTTATAAATTCCCTCTAAAATTTTTGTCTATGTGGTCACCCTAACATTCGTAATAGTTGCACCGATTAGAAATTGATTAATTAATTGCAGTATACGTATCGTTAGATATCTATCGGCGGTTATAAATCATAAATAATATGCTAGGATTTTAATGATTTGGTTGGAACATAAATATTAAACATGTCTACATTTATTTCCGATGAATAATTAAGTCATTTAGCTACAGCTGTCTACATTGTTTACATTGAGAGAAGCCGTGCGGTTCGTTCGATCATGGTCAAGTTACGCTTACCGCGGTCAGTCTGTGGATGGGTAACCATCCTTTTTATACCGAGATCTCTCCGTAATATGGAGGGTAGAGAGTTAAGGAGAATCGTCTCTGTGTATCAAAGAGTGTCTGTTAAAATGTGTAGCGGGCGCTACAATCGTGACCAGCAGTGAAAGAAAGAAAGAAAGAAAAACCATTTAATCACTAGAGAGTGACGCACATTAAAAAATATTTTTTAAAACAAGACCCCTCAGTGAACGCCTAGGTGAATTGAGCACTGAGCTGTCATCCGATTGTAGTACTTTGTAAATCCCTAGCAATGGGACAGATGACAGCTCACTTCACCTAGGTGTTCACCGAGGGAGATTGTAACAGAATACACATACAGCAGTGCTATTCTACAATCTCCCTCGGTGAACACCTAGGTGAAGTAAGCTGTCATCCGTCCCGATGCTAGGGATTTATAAAGCACTAGGTACAATCGGATTACAGCTCACTGCACCTAGGTGTTCACCGAGGGAGATTGTAACAGAATATCACTGCAGGTAACAATTTTCTAACTCGGCATACGTCAATTTTGTCAACAACTGCAGCTACATTCATACCATACCCTGTGCCTAGACTAGCGCCATTTTTACGGGTTTTGGAACTGTTACTTACTGCTTAAAGTCAGACACTTTTTCAACTTACCCGCAGACAGTTTTCCTTACCTATACCTACCCTCCATACTCCGACGTACTTCAGAAAACATGGAAAACATGTAACGCCGTTAGTCTCTTCTGTCATTTGTACATCCTTGACAGTCGTTATGGGTAGTCAGAAGTCAGAAAGTCTGATAACTAGTCTTACCAAGGGTTACTTCCAAACCAATTTTTTTTTTTTTTTTTACTTGGGGAAATCATCATGGACTGTCTCCCGTCTGGGGAAGACGGGAGAGTTTGCCGGACTCCTACCGGCTAAAACCACCACGGTGTTCCTCGACTGGCCTATGGGCGGGGGTACGGGATTCGCTCGCGCATGCATCGCGCCCCCGCCAGGCTATGATCCGCCTACATGACGGATCCCGTCGACCTCGGCGGTCTGAACGCCGCCGAATCCTCTAGTGGTTCATAAAGAGAGTTCAAACTTTATCTAAAAAAGATCCATTGCAGAGCAAAAGCCTCATCTCAAACAGAGAAGCCACGAGAATTGAACACCATGCTTGCTCAAGGCGAATTGATCATTTCAGATTTATCATCATTCGTGTCGACTTCCAGCCTTTTTTTTTGTTTTTTTTTTTAACGTGGGGAAATCCTCATGGACTATCCCCCGTCCGGGGATGACGGGAGGGTGTGCCGGACTCCTACCGGCTAAAACCACCACAGTGTTCCTCGACTGGCCTATGGGCGGGGTTACGGGATTCGCTCGCGCATGCATCGCGCCCCCGCCAGGCTATGATCCGCCTACATGACGGATCCCGTCGACCTCGGCGGTCTGAACGCCGCCGAATCCTCTAGTGCGGCGCGCGCGGAACACGGCGCGCCGCCTACACGGGCCTGCATCTGGTCGGGTGGTGGACTGCCCCTAAGTCGACCACCCACAGGCCGGCAACTCATAAAGGCCGGAGGTCATTAAGCGCCCTCCGGCGCCCGGTGCGTCTTCTCCTGGAGGGAAGCGAGGCAGTTGCTTCCCTCACCCTCTCTGCCGCCTCTTTTGCGTGCATGACATGCTCGCAAAAAGAGGCGACAGCCTCCCACGCACTCTCGCTCCGAACCATCGAAAGAACGATGTTCGGGAGCGAGAGGTCACCTACTGCTGCGGAGAGTTGACGGCGCTTGTCTGCCCAAGCTGGGCACTCTGCCAGCGTGGGCTGCGCCGTGTCCTCCAGGCAATCTCCGCAGTGGTGACAACCGGGCGATTGTTCGCGGCCTATGCGACACAGATACTTCCCGAAACAACCATGTCCGGTCAGTATCTGCGTCAGCCGGAACGTGAGGGCACCGTGTCGGCGCCCTAACCAATCCTCCATGACGGGTCTTACCGCCGAAATTACGGCGTGCCCTGTACTTCCAAACCCTAGTCACTAGCTAACAACCAAGTTGCTTGTCACGCAGAGTTGCTATATACTATATAAGATGATGATTTAGGCATTATTAAGCAGATTTTGAAGTCAAAGTCAAAGTCAAAACCAAATTTAAAGTCAAGGTCAAGGTCAAAGTCAAAGTTAAAATCAAATCACAAAACACTTTTAAGGTTAAGGCAACATGCAAGGGTCCACAATAACCTTACAAACCGTTGGATTCACGATTACCCCAAAAATCCTATCTAGGTACTCACCGATTAGTAAACAATAGTTAACTTAACTAGCTAGGTCAAACACAATGACCAAACGTTGAGCGATTGTTGAAGTTTAAACACGTAACTTAACCCAAGGTTAACGTTTTGTAATCACTATGGTCATTCACTGATAGTACCCGTGACCTTCTGGTCTAAGAATTACTGTTATGTAAGATGTTTGGGAGCTGAATTGTTTTTTTGCGGTTAAGCAAATTAGCGAGGTTGATTTTTGGATGGGTGACCGTTTTTGTTATGTTATCATTGGATGGCAGTCAAACACACGTGGTTTCTATGGAGAAGAACGAGCAAGAAACTCCATGGACACTAATCTATTTTTACAAAAAAACTGGTTTAATTATACTTGTTGTTTGAAAACCATGTAGGTTTGTAAAGAAGAACCATCACCTGCCTAGACTTTTCCTTGGATTCGGCTTCCAGTCTAACCGGATGCAGCTGAATACCAGTGTTTTACATGGAGCGACTGCCTATCTGACCTCCACAACCCAGTTACTGGGTAACATGATACCCCTTGGTAAGACTGGACGTCAGACTTTCTTGTTTTCAAACTACAAGGAATAAAAATATAAAGAAAAAAAAAAAAAGGCTAAAAAGAAGAAAGATAAAAAAAAACCGGACAAGTGCGAGTAGGCACTCGCCCACCGAGGGTTCCGTGCATATTTGTAGGTACATATCCATACTTCTATTCTAATCCATACCTACAATACATACTTTAATTTCAACTCGATACTTCCACGCGTTCCCGAGATAAAGGGTCTTGACTGATAGACAGACAGACAAACAGACGGACAACAAAGTGATCCTATAAGGGTTCCGTTTTTTCCTTTTGTGTTACGGAACCCTAAAGTAGAAGAAATAATAAAGAAAGAACAAAAGAAAGAAGAAAGAAATAAGATAAACAGATAGTCAAGAATAAAGATATTGCAATATCTTTGGCAGTCGTTATGGGTAGTGGCTGTCATCATGATGACAGCCGGGGCCAACGGTTCATGCTTTCCGAGGCACGAAGGGAACTCGGTATACAATGGACGGTCACCCATCCACAAACCGACCGCGACAAGCGTAGCTTTAGAAAGAAAAGAAAGAAAAACCATTTATTCACGAGAAAGTGACGCACATTACGCAACAAGACTTAAACTAAAACAAGTGGATACATGTTGTAGAAAACAAATACAAATAAAATAAAAATAAACTATAAAAACGTCCGAGACAGAAATATGCGTCACTGCCACGATCATCTATCCGTACGGCTTTTAATTGGCCACGAGAAAAAAATAATCAAGATTAATTAATTAATTAATTAATTAATTTATTTATTTATTTATTTATTTATTTATTTATTTATTTATTATTTATTTATTTATTTATTTATTTATTTATTTATTTATTTATTTATTTATTTATTTATTTATTTATTTATTTATTTATTTATTTATTTGAATTCCATAAAACTGTCCTTACAAGTCTTAACTTAAGGCGATAGCCAAGTCACACACTCAAAATTAAAATTAAAACACAAAATAAGTATATTCTAGATCCTAAAAACATTGTTTGTAGCCAATTGTAAACAATAGTCCTTTTGCGAGTTCACTCCAGTGACATGTGAATAAATTCATTTCAACATGAATAAAGTTGATGGTGCAAATTACTCGAGTCAGAGGGGTTTTAGCCAGCAAATTGGTCCTGGCTGAAGATATCGAACCTGAGACACGCAGCGCAACAGCCAATCGTTCAACCACTCCGCCAACAGTGTCATCGTAAACGTGTTGTGTATTGTATAATCTACTTACATACTCCAAGGTTGCTGTGTGACCACAGATTACAAATCGAAAACCTTGTGATTACGTGCATATTACAACCACGTACATTGTTAGTCAGCAGAGCTTTAATAAAAACTGACCAAGTGCGAGTCGGAGTCACGCACTAAGGGTTCCGTACCATTATGAAATGATGATAGTGGATAGAGCTCACGAAAACAACCCAGATATCACACCAGTTGCTAACTGCGAAGTCGTCAACAGCTACATCTATCTGGGCTCTACTATCACCAATAGCGGGGGCTGTGAGGCTGAAATTAGAAAACGTTGCGCCATAACACGATCGGCTGCACAAAAGTTGGACAAGATCTGGAGAGACCGCCGAATTACAAAAAATACCAAAATGCGCATTATGAATACCTTGGTTTTCCCGATCTTCTTATATGAAGCGGAAACATGGACATTGAGAATGCTGGACCGGCGCAAGATAGATGCTCTGGAAATGTGGTGTTGGAGACGCATGCTCAGAATAAGCTGGACCGCTCATCGGACTAACGTGTCAATATTAAACGAACTCAACATCAAACAAAGACTGTCGTCGCTTGTGCAATTACGAATCCTCAGATTCTTTGGACACGTTACCCGCAACAACGACTCCCTAGAGCGTCTGGTGATCCAGGGAAGGGTAGAGGGCACGAGACCACGTGGTCGATCGCCTACCCGATGGACAGACTCCATCAAATCAGCCACCAAGCTCCCTGTGACAGAGTGTGCTCGACATGCAGCCAACAGAGACCGGTGGAGAAGGATCGCGAAGGCTGCGACCGCAGTTGTGGGTGACGTCCCATGACCACGACCACTCTGTCAAGAGTGAACGACTGAGAAGAAGACCATTATCTATACAACATTAGACATGAGCTACGCTAGCCGTGGTCAGTCTGTAGATGGGTGACCATCCATTGTCATACCCGGTCCCGGCTGTCTTTTGTAGATCTTTGACAGTCGTTACAGTTAGTCAGAACCTAGAAAATGTGACAACCAGTCTTACCAAGGGGTATTGTGTTATCTGGGTGGTGGAGTTCAGATAGGCAGTCGCTCCATGTAAAACACTGGTATTCAGCTGCATCTGGTTAGACTGGAAGCCGACCCCAATATAGTTGGGGAAGGCTAGGCTAGATGATGAGTAAAAAACACGTTTTTTTTATGAGGACCCACTTTAAAAAACAAATACTTAAAAGATGACCAGGATTTTGAGAGGGATCGGAGGGCACTGACGGTACGGGGAAACATGCTGGCGCATAGATTCGCTCGTCGTGCGGTCGACGTTAAGAGGAAACACAAGGGCCGTTTTTTCATACAAACTTAGTCCCCTGTTTCCTCCCTGGATAATGCCAGTAGATCAATTTTTTTTAATTTAAATATCCATGGATACTATTGGCATGTCCCTATGTTTTCCTTTTTCTCATAAATGTATTATTAAAAGAGATATGAATATTCAAAAACCTAAAAAATTGGCATGATTTTCCGCTGTGTTCAAACATTCAGAAAACAAATTTGACTTGATTATATAAAAAATAGAAAACATAGGAACACGGCAAAAGCCTTTATTTATTTTTTAATGAAAAAAGCAGTTAAATCGGTTAAGTTTTGGAGAAGAAATCAGGGGACTACGAATCATTGATTTTGTGTACTTTTAATAGATATTTTCGGTCAAAGCTGCAGTTGTCTCTATTGCGCTCTGCGGTTCGTATTCGGGCATCGCGCGACAGCAATAGATTTTACAAATACCTAATTTTCAATTCTCTAGCCCGTGGTATTTCCTCTTAAATTAGGTTGTTGAAACCATTGACCAATAATTTCAAAATACATCTTATTATATAATACACTTTATTTTAGCCCGGAAAACCCGATTTATTTTCAATTAACTGTAAAATTCGATTTTAAGTTGCTTTGAAATCAATTAATAGTTAGTTAATTGAGTTGGTAAATAAGTGACGTCACAGGCTGCTATTGTCATACAAAATCTATGGAGGAATGTCGTTTTGACATCTAATAAAAAGTATGTCAATTGATTGGTGGTGTCAACATGAAGATATAGGTATAAATGGAGCCAACACTTAGAACAAAATCTTGAAACCAACTGTGGGCTGATGCTCTCTTTCTGAATGCATACATAAGAACGAGACAGTGATATGTGTTTTCTTTATCTTATATAAGCATTCAGAAAGAGAGCGTCTGCCCACAGTTGGCTTCACTTAGGTATTTAAAGTGTTGCCTCCACTTTTATCTATAAGCTTCTTGGGTGTCAAGTACCCAATTGACGCTATTTAAAGCAAGGTCAAGTACACGCAAAGTGCCTACAGTGCCCTCAGAGTTCAATAACATTTTCAGGGCACTGTTGTGCCTCCACCGTTTTTGTAGTGCTTCAGGCATGTTTGCCGACGCTCATATAGATGATTTCTATGCCATTAGGCGAAAGAAAACAGCGTCGGTTATCAGGGCTATGCGGGGGAGTAACTACTGTATCCTGACAATGATAGCGGATAGGTTGGACGCGTCTGTGTCATCATCATTCATCATCAAGGCTAGGCAGATGCCTAGCCTTTTCCCAACTATATTGGGGTCGGCTTCCAGTCTAACCGGATGCAGCTGAATACCAGTGTTTTACATGGAGCGACTGCCTATCAGACCTCCACAACCCAGTTACTGGGTTACACGATACCCCTTGGTAAGACTGGTTGTCAAATTATCTGGCTTCTGACTACCCATAACGACTGCCAAAGATCTACAAATGACAGCCGGGACCAACGGCTTTACGTGCTTTCCGAGGCACGGAGGGAAGTCGGTATGAAAGGGATGGTCACCCATCCACAGACCGACCGTGGCTAGCGTAGCTTAACCTTTGACCGATCGATCTGTACGGCTTTAACTTAGCGACGAGCTCCTTCCGCAGGGTGATGCAGGGTGATGTATCAAAATACAGTGTATTAAGTGTCAGTCATAGTTTTTAAGTATTTTTGTAACTAACATTATAGACCATTGTTGTCTGAGAATATTTTTATTTTATTTATTTATTTAAGTGCATTACAGTTCATAAGATACAGTCTGGTGATAGACGGACAGACAGATAGCGGAGTCTTTGGAATAACGTCACGTTTGGTACCCTTCGGTTACGGACCTATAAAAACAGAATTAAAGTGGGCAAGCAATTAGTACTTAGATCTTTAAGCAGAGGCCTTTGCCCTGAAGTTGGACAGTAATAGCATTAATAGACTAGTATTATTATTATTATTCACATCAAAAGACAGGCATAGAGACTGTACTATGTACCTAAGTGGGTTTAAAATTAGGTTGAAGTTCCGTCAACCGTGGTCATTCACTCAGAGACCATGACCTGGCCTAAGGTTTACAACTTCACATAGTAACTTATATAACAGACACTTTTTATACTTCAAGGCCGATTATTTAGTGAATGGTGGATGACGTTTAGTGTGACGTCAGTAAGAGACGCGTGCGCAGAAAACGAAAGCAAAGAAACGTCTCTTTTTGGAATTTAAAAACGATGTTTTGAAAATTTTTAATGGTGTTTTTGTTTGTGATTTGTATTTTTTTTTAAGATTTAGTATATAGACTTCGAGTGGGTTCACATTGCGTATTGGATGTTGTGTTTTTCAATAGCGCCGTTCACATTAGGGCGACCCGATAGAACTAACGGAGTCAGTATTTCAGTACGATATTAAACCGTTTACATTTATTTTTAGACAGAAAATTGTTTAACAACAAAAACGCATTAGGATATTACTCAATAGAACAACATCCGTCTCGTGCGACAAGGACGCTAGGGCGGAGGTCATTTTGCATTTTAAAAACCTTTGTAGGTTTCCTAATTATTAGGTTAGAAGGTGCCAAACAGAACCCTATTCACTGAAACTTCGTTGTCTGTCTTCAGATTTCTGACAATAATGAGGAGAAATTGAATTTCATAATTAGAAATGTCCTAGATTAAATTAAAAAGACAGGATAAAAATCCTCACTTTTAAGCTAGTGTGGCAAAATTTTAGCAAATTCTGTTCTACCGTTAAAGAATGATTGAGTGACAAACATTTAAAGATACAAACACTATACTTATAATAGGACATACTAATTACTATTAACAGGCACTTTTGAATTGTCAGGGGGGAAACAATGTTTCTTTTCGTAGATTTTCTAAACGGTTTTTAAAAATTAATGAAATGTATTTTAGAGTACCATTCAGATTTTTAGAATTATGTCTTACGTACTAAGTATTGTTTATTGTTTACAACATTAACCATTTATTAAAGATACACGAAACTTTAAAAAAAGACAATGTACTTATTATTCTTTTTTAAATAAGTATAATTTTTCTTTGTTCCAGATCAAAATTGCGAAGCAAAAGAAAAAAGATTATGCTAAAATCTTAAACATGGCACCGCAAGAAAGAAACTCTTATGCATCTGAAGATGATACCCAAAACACAACAAATAATTTATCAAACATAGATTTAAGCGGCGGTTTCGTCAACAAAGCTTACGAGAATGACAGTTCCGATGTTGCCACACCAAAGAATGTGTCAACGAATAATGTTGAGAAGAAAAAAAATACAGATTTCGATGATTTATTGCCATACGTTGGAGAATTTGGACTGTACCAGAAGATATTGTTTTTACTTATGATTCCTTTTGCATTTTTCGTCGCATTCGTTTATTTTTCACAAATTTTTATGACGCTTGTGCCTGAACAACACTGGTGTTGGATACCGGAGTTGGCGAATTTGACAGTTGAAGAAAGGTGAGTGCTTTTTTTTGTACTATTACCATAGATACAGTAGATCTTTCTAGAAGCTGCGGTTGAGCGACGATAAATTTCGCCTCTTGGGTCTAGAATGTAAAACGGATTTTAAACATTTTGAACCATTTGGTTTTGAACCGTCTTTTTGGTTTAAAACTATTTAAAACCAGACTTAGCGGTTTAACAATGCTTTTTTACACTTGAAGTGATCTAGACCTCACCTATAACCTGATTTAGGATATATTAAAGAAATTAAAAACAAAAATGCGGCGTTGCCGTATTATTTTAATAAATACGCATATTTATTAAAATAATCCTAAACAGTAGTATTAGTATCATAATATGACTTCACATGTATTCATAAAATGGTAAATAATTTCAATTAACCTTTTATGCTTATCTTTTAAAGTAATACGTAATGAATATACCTACGGCCCACGTGATCGTGGTACAAAATCTAAATTAATTACAACGGTAGTCTAGAATAGTGCACCTAACCATCTAAATTAACGCGTCGGTTTCCCTGAAATCATTCTGTTTACATAATCATGTTTTAACCGACCTACAGAGGAAGGTTAATGAACCTATGTCAGTAATAGAAACATGTACACTTTATTTTGAAAAAAATATTCCCAAATTAGGCCGTTTTGGAATTGCTTTTCGTTTTTTTTAACTAGATGATCTGGTAGTCCGCGTCAATGTCCGTGAGAATGTGTCTTTTAATTTTTTAGCGCGGAACCCTAATTCTTTTTTTTTAAGGGCGCGTATTCGATTTAGCGCAACTCAAAATCTAAATGATTGCTAGAATGGCGTAGCAGCATTGACACACACTAGTACAACACAATGGTCGGTTTGTGTGCATCAGAAAAAGAAATACGCACGAAATAAGCACGAATCATTGAAATTGATCGGCAAACGACAGCTCGCGATGTTTTACAGGGCTTTTTAAAATAATTGTCTAAAATAAATGAGCTCGTATAACGGACTGAAAAATATTCTGTACATTAAGCATAACATTTACTTTCTTAAAATAAATATATCAGTTATGTTTTTATTCAAATACTGGTGAAAAAAAATTGTCAAAGTGAACCGATTTTCTACTTTTTCAACATTGTTTTTTAATACATAATAGTAATATTTTTGTAATTTTGGCTCTGTCGCTGTCTTCATGACAGTAAATACAGTTGGAAAAACGCATAAAACAAAATATTTTGACATATTGTAATGGTTGTATTCGTCCTGAAAGTTAACTCTGACGTCTATTTTCGTAAAACGATATGAAAGAATAGTCTTCGCTTTAAAAAACCATAATTAAAAATGATACTTTTACTCTGTAGCTGTCTAAATCAAGACTTAATCTTTCTAAAACTGTAAATTGTCTTTAAATAATCTGCTCACATAATTACGATATTGCTCTGGGCAAATATCGATTAGTCCGACTGGATGTCCGTAAGAATATCTTTTTTAGCGCGGGTCCCTAATCCCTTTTTTTAATAACAGTATAGCCTGTATTACTCCTTATAACATTAGCTATCTGCCTGTAAAAGTCGCGTCAAAATCGGACAAACCGTTTCGGAGATTACCTGGAATAAACAAACAGACAAAAAAATGTTCTTTCAGTATAGGTAGTACCTACCTACCTTGTAAACATTAATTTACATTTAGTAAAAAGTTGTTCTTTTAACATGACAAATAGACACTTCCATTTTATTTATTTGTACGTATATTATGCATAATGTATTGATAATTATTTTCAAACAGACAGATTAACATAATTATGATTTTGAGGTAGGTACAGAGGCAATCAAGCTACAACAATCTGTCAATTGTTTCGCGAGACTAACGAACACCCTTATGGATTCGTCATGTCTGTCTGTCTGTCGGTCCGTATGTCACAGCCACTTTTTTCCGAAACTATAAGAACTATACTGTTGAAACTTGGTAAGTAGATGTATTCTGTGAACCGCATTAAGATTTTCACACAAACATAGAAAAAAAACAATACAAGTTGGGGGTTCCCCATACTTAGAACTGAAACTCAAAATTTTTTTTTCATCAAACCTGTACGTGTGGGTTGTCTATGAATAGGTCTTAAAAAATGATGTTGAGGTTTCTAATATAATTTCTTTCTAAATTGAATAGTTTGCGCGAGAGACAGTTCCAAAGTGGTAAAATGTGTCCCCCCCCCCCCCCCTGTAACTTCTAAAATAAGAGAATGATAAAACTAAAAAAAATATACATTACCATGTAAACTTCTACCAAAAATTGGTTTGAACGAGATTTAGTAAGTAGTATTTTTTTAATACGTCCTATATCGTAAACCGCAATTTACTATAAAAACATCGATCAAAGTTACAACGAACTACAAGAACTTTTATATTATGTTACTTCCTGCTACGGAACCCTTCATGGGCGAGTCCGACTCGCACTTGTCCGGTTTTTTTATTATATAGAAGATATGTTATAGTGAAGAGTAAGTAAGTAGTTTCTTGCCCATCCTTCTCCATACAAAACAACCTAGACTAGCACCACCCCATTTCTACCCGTGGGTGTCGTAGAAGGCGACAGAGGGATATTGACCAGAGTATGGGCTGCAGCGACCTTCTAGTACCATAACACCTACTGCGACATGCATCGGTCAAGCATGGCGATTACGGCTGGACCCCCCTTGGGGGAGACCTGTGCTAAGCAGTGGGCGTTTAAAGGCTGACATACTGAATTAGACTGAATTCCTTTTTCTTGTAAATGACATTCAAAAGTGACTTTTAATTATCTAATAGGGAACATTCCGCGAAACTCGGCGCAGAGGCCGCCACTAGCACATACAGTAAACAAACCGCCATGGAGCATAACGTATTCTCGTTATAATCTACTATAACTAGGTATTTTGTGAAAATATATCAAAGTTATAATGAATACTACCTAACTGTACTCAAACTATATTTTGGCATCCTACGGCCATTTGAAAGTGGATTCTAGGTTATGCTCAGAATAAAATCATATTTGGTTGTCTTACATGATAAATGTGAAAGTTATTCTATAAATGCGACTATCTCACCTGAATACTTAACCTGAACATATTTTAGAGTGATTTTTAGCTGCTTCCTATAGTTTTCGAACTTTTTTTTCATTTGGAAATGAATGATTTCCTTCATTCCTACATCGAAAATATCGAATTACACAACACTGATGCATTATTGTATAATATAATACACTTTCCAATTTTGAAGGCAGAATTTCACGATTTTCATCACGCTTTGAACGACTCGTCGAAAAGCTGTTTACTGTTTACACTAGTGCTGCACTCTGGTGCCAGAACATTGCAGTATTATCCCATAATGAAATAAATATTGTGACTTTGACTTTGAGACCCACATACATAAATTATATTGCTAGATATAAAAATATAACCTTGCATATTTAATTAAAGCAAAACCGGATGGTTACGATTTGTTGTCAATTTTGTAATTGTCGCAATGACATCGTCTATTTAGGGGCATGAAATATAAACTGGTACACTTAAAATTATTTTGATTTTAACGTTCCAATTTTGGTTTGGCCATGGTCAGATGGATTTATTAGGTATTAATTTTTCTTAGCTTTGTGTGAGTATTATATTATCTGTGCCTCTGTACATGTACCAAGAAGCTTCTTGACATGTACACCCATGAAGTTTATAGGTAAAAGTGGAGGCAACACTGAACATCTAAGTGAAACCAACTGTGGGCAGACGCTCTCTTTCTGAATGCATACATAAGAACGACACAGTGATATGTGTTTTCTTTATCTTATGTATAACCAACTGTGGGCAGACGCTCTCTTTCTGAATGCATACATAAGAACGAGACAGTGATATGTGTTTTCTTTATCTTATGTATGCATTCAGAAAGAGAGCGTCTGCCCACAGTTGGTTTCACTTAGATGTTCAGTGTTGCCTCCACTTTTATCTATAAGCTTCTTGCATGTACCTACCATGTACCAATATTAATGTTCACGATATTAAAACCTTAAGTAAAATATACATAAAAGATTTAATTAATTTAGAAATTATGCAAAGCTCTTTCAAATCAGAGTAGCATGGATGACTTTTAAAGTAGGCGTGTTAAGTAATTAATACAATGTTAATAAAAACATAATTTTGAATGAATGGAACGTATCCGTCATGCTAAGTGTGTTCACAGATTAAAAACGCGGATATACTGTCATAGATGACAGAAAATATTAAAAATATGCGTGATTTAATTATTATTTATTAATTTCATTTTCTAGCTTTAGCCCGCGACCTCATCTGCGTGATTTTTACGTTAGGTACCTATTTTTGTTGATAATTAAATACAGCGTAAGTCAAAATTCAAAGTCAAATAATTTATTTCAATTTGACCATTTAAAGGCACATAATGAACGTCATATGAGAAAAGAATCATGGCGAGATCCATACATTCATTAGTATAAAAAAAAACTAATTTAGAGAGTTTAAAATGTTTTCCAATGTGGAGAATGCATTACCAGGAGTAGATTGATGTACTTACCGTATTTTGAAACCCCCGCATAATTTAAATATTACGAAATGAAAATAACTCTTTCTCGTTTCATCCTGATGCCCATATTGTGTTTAAAAAAAAAATACAAACGTTAACCGATCTATCAAATTTACAGACAAGTGATGTGACAAGTGTGTGGAAAAAAGAATCATTATTTGTGATATTATTTCTCATAACACGATGCAATTTCAGTGTAAGAACTGCGAAACGGCGACTGTCAGTGTCACTGTTACTGTCAGTCGCCGTTTCGTTCTGAAATAATGAGTTTTTCGTTTAACTATTCACTTTTTTTTGCGGGGTTTTAAAAATATTGTACCTATAGGCCTGAAGATACTTTTTAGGTACCCAAAAATATAAGAATTAGAATTTCAACTTTTCTGAACATCTTTACTTTTTTTGTACAAATCCTGCCTTGATTCTTTGATTCTTTGCCCCTGCCAAAAGGTAAGAATAAGTATAAGCAAGAAACTCCATACATACCATACGCCTACTTAGCATTTTAATAAGCTAAACACATTAAAATTCTTATCTAAATTAATATGTATTGCAAAAAACGTTTTGATAATGCAAATAGTTGCCTCGGAAAACAGCTAAGTCTTAAGCAAAAAATAATGTTTGTACTTTAAAATTATAATTAAGGATTTCCGCAATAAATGTACTATTTTGTTAATTAGACATTTAGTGGATATACCTTTTTAAATGGACAGATTTTTTTATTAAGTGACGACCAGCACTGTCAGCTTATGTTTTTAAATAAATAAATAAATAAATGACCGACGGCACGTTTCTCTGATGGGTTGTGTTTCGGGTTAGATTCCCGCCAAATATTTGTATGGCCTACTGTAACTGGTAGGTAGGACTAGGTACTAGGTACTATAAGGATCGGGATTCTATCTAAGCTACGTTAAATGAAAGTTATTAATGACTTTCAGAAGACTACATTAATAAGATTAGCGAGAGGTAAGATATACATGACCTTCAGCTCTCCGTAGAGCTGTCAGTATCTTACTGACATCACATGTCATAGTATAAAAGCTATATTCTACATCATTCGAATATATTCTAAAGCATCCAGAAAGTTCTAACCATAGACTAAATAGTTATGGCTTCATTACATCAAGCCTCAAACTCTACAGGAAGTTGTTCCAGGGCCTGCCAGCCTTCCTTTCTGTTACCGTTACCGCCAATGGAAAAGTCAAATTGTATGTAATTGATGTTTTGTTACCAGGTTGTTTTGTCACGTGATGCAAATATGTCAACTGCATACAATTTGACTTTTCCGTTGGCGTTAACGCTAACTGCACGCGTAGCATGACCACCCTATGTCCACGGAAGAATAGACATACCTACTGACAGCAAGAATAGACATCTCAGTACAGTTTGTCTATTCTTCCTGTCAGTATGTCTATTCTTCCGTAGAGATAGCGTGGTCAGGCTTCGCGTGCAGAAAAGGGATTTTGTCTACAGGCCCTTGTCTAGTTGTTTGTGTGTATGAGTACGTATATATGTTTGTAAACGCACCCTAGTGTGGGTGATGTGAAAAATAGGGTGCTTAGAGTTTTATTAAATCTGCGTGTTAGCGTTTTATCTGTAGGTAGATAAGAAATCACTAAGAAGTATGAGCATTGATCGACACGTTTGCTCATGGTGGTTTGGTGATATTAGACTTATATTGATTATAAACTAATTAATTATAATCGTCCGAACTACGACGCGAGCGTGATTGAAAAATTTTTTGTTTCTACCAACGCAAAGTTTGAAAACAAACAAGTGAGTGAGAACGCGATCACATCGCAGGAAAATTGGCGCGCGGAGATTTTACAATACTTGTTCCAGGAAATACGTGTTTTTGAGAAAGCCTTGCATCTTTTTGGTAATAATGTTTGTAATTTAAAATCTCCATTACATGTGCAAGGTTTCTATGAAGCTGTTTTTTTTTACTTTTCAATGTATATGCATATAGTGCATTATGAACGGCCAAAGTTCAGATAAAACTGTGCGAAAAGCTGATTTTCAGACGTGGTTACTGAATTTGTTTCTCAAAAAGGTTTGTATGGGAAATATGACGCTCAATTTCAAGTCGTAATTTTCATTAAAAATATTATAAATAATATATAATAATAATAATATATGTGGGGACATTTCACACACGGCCATCTGACCCCAAACTAGGAACCCTGTACTATGGGTGTCAGACAGCTGATATACATACACAAATACATTTTTAAATGCATACATATATAGATAAACAACACCCAGACACAAGGCAAACACAAGTGCTCATCACACAAATATTTACCCTGGGCGGGAATGGAACCCGCAACACGCTGCGCAGCAGTCGATCGCTCAGCCACTGCGTCGTCAACCGTGTCGTCACAAAAAAAAAATCAATCATGTCAAATAAAGATAAAAGGTGATCATTAAAAGAGAAAAACCGTTCAGCGCATGTAAAACAATGGTTTATTAAGATACTATAATAATAATAAACGCGAAATAATATTCAAATAAAAGTTGCCAGTCAAATATTTACGACTATGTGGCTAAAAATGAGGATTTTCAGCTTTTTAATCGAAGAATTCTTTCAAAGTCGAAACAAATCTTAGTTCAAAGTCAAAGGTCAAGAATTTTGGCTGCAGTTATCTGTGGCATGTATGAATGAGACAGAAAATATAAAACATTATTTTTACAAAAAAGACAGTTATAAAAAAATGCATAAATGAACTGAAATTGAAACACTGTATGTTGTCTATTTCCGACAGACCTCTCATTGTATGAAAATTCTTTACAATGTGAGATCAGCTTATACTGGAAAGTTATAGCTTGATGTGTAGCCGTGTGTACTTTCTAAGTTTATCTTGGACATAACTGACAATCAATGAATGAAAACGCCGAAATCTCGTCATCATCATCACAACCTTTAGATGCTCACTGCTGGGCATTAAGTCTCCCCCAAGGGGGGTTCAGCTGTAATTGCCATGCTTGGCGACACGGATAGAAATGGGGTTGTGCTATTCGCTGCCGGCACCACACGGCGATATCTCATAGATAACATATTAAACAAAGACGAGCCTGACGCGCGCTTCTATCAGTTCGCGATAAAGTGAAGGACTAGAAAACGAATTTTCTTTTGGTTTTAACCAATCACCAACCGAAGAGTGATCCATGAGGAAATTTCAGTAATTGGTTTAGGTTTTTTTGTAAATTGGTTGAAATATAAGGTTAATACCCGTACGAAGCCGGGGCGGGTCGCAAGTTATTAATATAAGTCTTAAATCGCCAATCCACTTTGAGCAAGCGTGGACATTACACATGTTGACATGACTCATATTAACATTACCTACACATATTGACATTGCCTATATTATAAAGAATCATGGCGAGATCCATACATTCATTTGTATGAAAAAACCATACTAATATTATAAATGCGAAAGTAACTCTGTCTGTTACGCTTTCACGATGAAACGGCTGAACCGATTTTGATGAAATTTGACATAAAGATAGCTTAAACCCCGGGGAAGGACATAGGCTATTTTTTAATCCGCGACTTCGTGTGCATCCACGATAACCAACATTCACGCGGACGAAGTCGCGGGCAAAAGTTAGTACAAAATAATTTAGAGGTTTTAAAATATTTTTCAATATAAAGAATATATTACCAACAGTAGATTGATATACTTAGCATATTTTTAAATCCCCGCATAATTAAAATATTACGAAATGAAAATAACACTTTTTTCTTTCATCTCGATGCCCATTTTGTGTTTATAAAAAAAAGAAAGTGACAAGGACGTTAAAGGATCTATAAAATTGGCAGACAAGTGTGTGGAAAAAAATAATCATAATTTGTGGTATTATTTCCCATAAAACGATGCAATTTCAGTGTAAGAACTGCGAAACGGCGACTGTCAGTGTCACTGTTACGCCGTTTTGTTCTGAAATAATGAGCTTTTCGTTAAACTATTCACTTTTTTGCGGGGTTTTAAAAATAGTGTAAATGCCTGAAGATACTCTTTATGTACCAATGAATATAAGAATTAGAATTTCAACTTCTCTAAACATCTATTTTTTTTGTACAAACATTGTTTTATAATCTGAGGTACAAATCCTGCCATGATTCTTTTATGTGGTTATTGGATTGTTGTTTGACAGTATTTTGACATTATTGTATACTGCTGCATGATACAATGCAAGAGACTTTATTTATTAATCTTTTAAGACAGATCTAGATACCTATTAAGTACTAATGATTGTAGTGGTTGTAATTATAATAATGTTATTGATATTAATAAATTCAAATTTAATATTTTGCATGTCATGCCGCAAGGTAAAATGTATCGAGACAACTTAGAAATATACCAACTTATGTATACCTACATTATTGGCAAATAAATGATTTCTTTCTTTCTTTCTTTCTTTCTTTCTTTCTTTCTCTGTATGAGAAAAGGGCTTTGCCCAGCAGTGGGACAGTTATAGGCTGGTGTTATACTATCAAATGCGTATATTACCTACTATAAGTGACGCCTTCCTAAATCGCAAAGGTAACGATGTACGGACGTGGTTTTGCTTTCGTTAGCGAATAGGAACTTATTATACGCGTTACCATAAACAATGATTTTTCACACCTACAACCGCCTTCAAAAACCAAAAAGTGAAAAATAACTTTAAAACAGAACACACATGACTTTCGAAAGTCGGTGGCTTGGCTGTTCCATTTCTTGTTTTGTATTACCACCACCGACTTCCGAAACTAAAGTCATGTGTGTTCTGTTCTAAAAGTTATTTATCACTTTTTAGATTTAAAAGGCGGTTTTCTTTTTTGAAAAAAAGCTTTTTATTTTTCGTTCTTTAGTACCTCCCCTTACCATCCAAACCCAATAAAAAACGGCAACACAGTCAAAACAGAGATAGAAATACAAGGTTGGAGAAAATTAAAACTCATTCATGTATATTTTTTTGCATTCTGACGATTTTTTCAAAAAGTGCTGAATCATTTTCACTGAACAAATTCGATAAAATTTATATGGGACCACCCCTGAGGCATACTCTATCCATCAAAGAAAGAATTTTCAAAATTGCTTTACATTTGCCGGAGAAATCGCGTAACAAATATAGAAAAAAAAATACAACATACAGAAGAATTGAAAACCTCCTTCTTTTTGAAGTCGGTTGAGAAATAAAAGAAACAGTGGATGTCTAAAGGTTGAGATGATAATCTATACATAATTAACTATTACATAATATTTTATGTAAGAAAGCAAGAAAGAAAGAAAGAAATAAAATCCTTTTAGTCACGAAAGTGCGACCACATGATGTATCATATACATCCTGTTTAATTTAACAAACCACTGACGCATTTCTGTTTTTGTTATAGCAGTAAATGGAATCCCCCTAAGCTACATTTTTTCCAAAAACGTATTACATACCTATATATTTTAAGTACCGTAATGTCAATTTGAAGTAAAAATGACATCACTTATACACACAGCTTTTAAATTAAACTTGTTTCTTAAGTACAGAATGCGGATACATAAAAAATGATTGTAGTTCAATTATTTTTAGGAATCACCTTGGATAAGTCGATTACTTTCAATAATGTTGACGTAATTGGATGTTAAATGGGATCAATTTATTTGTTTGAGTTGCGGATCTTAATAATATAGGAAACTAGCTTTAGCCCATGTCTTCGTCCGCGTGAAGGGCGGTTATCGCGGATTGAAAATTAGCCTATTATTTTTTTTGGCAGCTGAACACTCGACTCGCCAAGTTCTGTCATTTTATGGAACCCCACATCAAATGATTATGAAAGACTCAGAAGAAAAACTTATACTAGAAATACGAGTATATGTATAAACGCGAACGTTGATTTTACGGCCATCATCCGCAAGAGATGTGCATCTCTGCTACGCCGTGTTCGCGCCAGCCACAACACCATTCTTAGAACGTTGGCTGATAGGTGGGACTCTCCGATCCTGGGGCGGTGGGTACGACTGCACACAGTCAAGTAGGCACTCTCCAGGGTCGGAATGCCTCATGCAGCTTACTAATTAAATGTTACTAACACTAGTTTATAAGTTTACATTGTTACTAACAAATATGGAATGTAATTCTGAAATAAACGTTTATTATTATTATTATCATCGATTCTTTGTTTTCCTTCTCATAAAAGAGAGTCGAAGACCTTACACACGGGCCAAAGCCAAGTGTGTAAGGGGAAATTTAAATTCAAAATGTGGTTGAGAGAGTAGATTATTATAAAGTCCCCGTCACGAGAAGCTATAAATTTTGTTAATAAAGGACTTCTACTAAGCTACGTAGCGACAATTCAATCAACAAAAAATAACATACAGTATAATTTTAGTTGAAATACGTATTTGCGAAGTGGTACAGTTCCTATCTTTACATTCGAGTCATTTGAATGTGCTATTCCAAATTAAGTATACAAAAATTCCCCTAACTGTGGAAATATTTAACAGTCCAAAATAATCGAACGTTTAAAAGTTTTTAGCAATTTGCAGCCCAATATTAAGTTGTATGGTAGTAAAAACTTAGGCAGAGCTAGTCGGCCGGTCATGATGGTTAAGCTTCCCGCGGTCGGCCCGTGGATGGGTGGCCACTGACCATCCATTTCATACTGAGACTCCTCCGTGTCTCGGAAAGCTCGTATAAAGCCGTTGGTCCCGGCTGTCATTTGTAGATCTTTAACAGTCGGTATGACGTTTGGTCGGTCGGCTGACAACAGTCGTCTTACCAAGGGGTATCGTGTTACCCATCAATTGGGTTGTAGAGGTTAGATGGGCAGTCGTTTCATGTAAAACACTGGTATTCAGCTGCATCTGGTTAGACTGGAAGTCGACCCCAATATAGTTGGGAAAAGGTTATGCAGATTTTGATGGTAATAAAAACTTAGGCGCGAATTATGTGTCACACAATGATGATCATTAAAAAAAAATGCTTACCTACTTTCTAAAGGATCATAGCAGAATTTGTACAAAAAAATAAAGATGTTTTGGGAAGTCGAAATTCTAATTGTTATACTCTTGGGCACCTAAAGAGTCATCATCATCATTCAGCCGAAAGACGTCCACTGCTGGACATAGGCCTCCCCCAAAGGGGGGGTTTTGCCATAATCGCCACGCTTGGCAGGCGGGTTGGCGATCGCAGTATGGTTGTTACAAAGGCACAGAGCTGCCCACTCTCTGGTAAGTCCCTTAGTGGCCTCTTACGACATCCACGGGAAGATATGGGATGGTGCTATTCTTTACGTCCGACATCATTCGGACACTTAAAGAGTATAAACAGGTATTTACCACATTTTTAAAACCCCGCAAATAAGTGAATAGTTTACCGAAAAGCTCATTATTTCAGAACAAAACGGCGACTGACGGTAACAGTGAAACTGACAGCGGCCGTTTCGCAGTTCTTACACTGAAATTGCATCGTTTTATGGGAAATAATGTCACAAATAATTATTTTTTTCTTCCACACACTTGTCAGCCAATTTGATAGATCCGTTAATGTCACTTGTCACTTTCTTTTTTTTATAAACATAAAATGGGCATCGAGATGAAACGTAAAAGTGTTATATTCATTTCGAAATATTTTAATTATGCGGTGGTTTAAAAATATGGTAAGTATATCAATCTACTCCTGGTAATGTGTTGTCCACATTGGAAAATATTTTAAACCCTCTAAATGTTTTTTTTTTTCATTCAAATGAATGTATGGATCTCGCCATGATTCCTTATCTTGAACATCACTGAAATCGGTGAAGAAAAACATGAATCACAGTGCTATTCTGTTACAATCTCCCTCGGTGAATACCTAGATGAAGTGAGCTGTCAGCTGATTGTAGTGCTTTGTTAATCCCCAGCATCGGGACAGAAGACAGCTCACTTCACCTAGGCGTTCACCGAGGGAGATTGTAACAGAATAGACATACTGATAATTTTAATTAACATGTCTGAAATCGCTAATCCACCTCAGGCCTGGTAATCAATGCTCGTGTCTTCTCTGTATGAGAAGAGGCCTTTGTCCAACAGTAAGACAGTAATAGGCTGGTAAATATTATTTTACTAAATAGTGCCAGTAAAATTAGAATCACTTTGTATATTTAATTGCGCAAATTGGTTTTGACTTCCAAACACGATCGTTGAGTCTTTAATTTCATTTAAAGATTATCTCGAAAGATAAAATTAATAGACATTATAATTTATACAATTGACTGAAATTGCTGAATAAATAGGTTTCATTAAATTGCTATAAATAATTCATTTTCATAACAATGCACCAGTTCATTTAATACTAGCTTAGCTCGCGACTTTGTCCGTGAATTTTTTTACGTACCTATGTCAAATTTTTAGATTATAAAATATACGCTATTTCAAAAATTTATCCACCAATAGGAAGTTTTGGAATCGGATGAGAAATTTCGGAGGTTACGGATTCGGGATAAGATTTTTATTATTAATCAATATTTTTTGATAATGTATTAACATCTCTGGTGTATTTTGTACTTTTGCAGTCCTTCTGGGCAAATATATGGCTGCTAATTATTTTTGTGTCATCATGTCTTGCTGGTACCTACCCATATTTGTAAAATAAAAAGTTTTTTCAAAAATAAAAGAAAACCGCCTTCAAAAATTAAAAAGTGATAAATAACTTTATTATAATGCACAGAACACACTTTACTTTCGGAAGTCGGTGGCGGTGGCTTTGTATTTCTTGTTATGTATTGCCACCAACTTCCGAAAGTAAAGTAATGTGTGTTCTGTGCTAAAGTTATTTATCACTATTTAGTTTTTGAAGGCGGTTTTCTTTTTTTTTCGAAAAAACTTTTTAATTTTCGCTTTTTAGTGTTGCCTTAACATCCAAATCCATTAAGAAACGGCGACACACTTAAAAGAGATTGTAAGTCATCCAAAGATTGAAGAAACTAAAACGTCGTCTAAGTATTTTTTTGGGAATTTGTTGATTTTCTCAAAAAGGCATGTATCAATTTTGGTAAAATTGGAATGGAGGACTATTTCGGAATAAATCCCTTTCGAACAAATAAAACAATTTTGCTAATCCGTCTATATATGCCAGAGTTATGCCCGAACATACATAAAAAAAAATAAAAAAATATTAACATTCGAATTGATAACCTCCTCCTTTTTGAAGTCGGTTTAAAATATCTTATCTTATCTTAGCTACTACATCCAAACTCACAAAACTACATAGTCTAGATTAAGTAATTTTATCAACATTTATGAAAATACTAGCTTGTAGCCGCGACTTCATCTGCGTGAATGTCGGTTATCGCGGATGCAGACGAAGTCACGGAATAAAAAGTAGCCTATGTCCTTTATCGGGATTTAAACTTAGTTAGCACCAAATTCCGTTAAAATCGGTTCAGTACTTACCAACATACTCACTTTCGATTTATAATATTAAGTAGGTAGCACTTTGCCCGTAACTTCTTCCGCGTAAATTGTCTCAAGGATCCCTAATTTTTTAAATTGAGAAAATAGCCTATGGTACTCAAGCATTATGTAACTTATGATTGGTGAAAGAATTTTTGAAATCGGACCCGCAGTTATTGAGTTAAATCGCAACAAACAAACAAACATATCTTTCCTCTTTATAATATTAGTTTAGAAGCATAGATTTACTTGTTTTTTTTTAATTAACAAGTTTTTATAGCAAGTAATTATCATTGATGATTGATGATGGTTTGCTTATAATATGTAAGTACCTATAAGTATATGCGACACATCGGAGCCTGAGTTTTTAATTAAGTTATAAGGATAACTAGTACTTGGAAAAACCTCTTTTCTATCCGTCTTTTTACATTACAAACCTTTTGCTTAATGCATTTTCTTAGTTCGTCTCGAAACACCATTTTTAAAAGACCAACCAGAAATAATAATCTATACTTAATATTATTAAGCTGAAGAGTTTGTTTGTTTGGTTGAACGCGCTAATCTCAGGATCTACTGGTTCGAATTGAAAAATTATATTTGTGTTGGATAGTCCATTTATCGAGGAAGGCTATAGGCCCGTGCGAAGTCGGTTCGGGTAGCTAGTATAAATATAATAATACCAACAAACAAGTGCCGTGTGGTGCCGGTCGCGAATAGCACCACCCATTTCTACTCGTGGGTGTCGTAGAAGGCAACAGAGGTATATTGACCAGAGGATGGGCAGCAGCGTCCTTCTGAGTACCATAACACCTACTGCGATCAATGATATATTATACACTTAGATGCGTTGCCAGGATTTCACTAAGTCACGTACCATCCAGTGTCGCGGCTATACGTCAGAATCGCTCGTACTGACGTAACAAAATATGTATGTTTATCTTTTTCTAACAGGTCTACGCTGTATGCTTCTGACCTTTTCTTCGCACTGTATAATTGTATGTGCCTACTGGTATGTAGATATAAAAGTTTGCGCCGTTTTAAAGTGCACTAATGTTCGTGTATGACGCGCCTATTTATAATACGTCATTGACTGCGATCGCCAACATGCATCGGCCAATCATGGTGATTACGGCTGCCCCCTTGGTGCAGACCTATGCCCAGCAGTGGGCGTCTAAAGGTTGACGTGATGATAATGATGATGAATAATACCATACCTATTATTGTCCAGTGTAAAGACCTCTTCTCATACAGAGAAGGCACGCGCATTTATCACCGCGTGTGCTCAAGGCGAATTGGCGATTTCAGATTTATATTATTTACTAGCTTTTGCCCGCGAGTTCGTCCGCGTGAATGTCGGTTAACGTGGATGCAAACGAAACTAGGATTCAAAAAGTAGCCTATCTCCTTCCTCAGGATTCAAGCTATCTTCATACCAAATTTTATCAAAATAATAATAATACGTAAAAGAAAGAAAGAAAGAAAAAGAATTTATTCGCCCCCCAGGACAAAAACACACAAAAATAACATTAAAAAATAAAAAAAACAAGAAAACAAAAGTTGGTCCTATATGAGGCCAAAAGGCTCCTCGTGGGGACATTTCACACATGGCCATCTGACCCCAAACTAGGGAGACCTATGGGTGTCAGACAGCTGATATACATACACAAATACATACATATATGCATAAACAACACCCAGACACAAGGCAAACCCAAGTGCTCATCACACAAATATTACCCTGTGCGGGAATCGAACCCGCAACAAGCTGCGCAGCAGTCGATCGATCAGCCACTGCGCCAACCGTGTCGTCAAACTTTTAGTCGTGAAAGCATAACAAACGGAGTTACTGTGGCTTTATCCAGGTTTCCTAACAAGGATCCCCTTCCGAAGGTTGTCTATCGATGTAGACAATGTACCACAGTACAGTATGATTCAAACTTAATGCTCTGAACACGAATCGAGTGGCTGCGCAGTAACCATTTCACGTGTCAGCAGAAGTGAGGGACGGGGTATTGCGCAGTCAGTAGCGCACTTCATAGCCGCCATTATAAAGTTTGAATCGAACTGTAGGTACAGACAGCGTCATCAACTGCTTACCCCCTATTCGAAGAAATTTTAATGCGTGGGGGGTAAGTAGTTAATGACGCTGTCTGTACCAAGTTTTATGCCCTGACTGGAGGCATTTTTTAAGGTACTACACGAAAATCCGGTTAAACAGCTGACAACCTTCTAGGTAGATCTGCGAGATACCAAGTCATAAACTAAACGTGACTAAAAGTGTTACATGTCGTGATCAAAACAGTTTTTTTTATAATTAAAGATGAATTATTCTATTGATAAAGATTCCAATCATATAGTTATTAAGGTACGACGTCAGGAGATTGTCAGACTAAACCGCAAATAGAAATACCCGCATATTGGTACAGTCGACGTCTGAAGAATTGTTTTGGAGTTTGATAATTATAGGAAGTTCTCTTGGGTTTCCCGTGGAAGATTTGTTAATTTTATATATTTGTATGTATGTATTAGGTACTTATGTATTATTTGTATGTAAAGTCCTACTTGTATATTTTATTACTCTTTATTTATTGAAACTAAAATACATACTTAATTAAATAAATTTTTACTTACAATAGTAGGTAATAATTGAGGTTGACTGTACAAAGGTATTTAGTTTTTCTCAAGTATCTTTTAATAACCATAGGTTTAGTTTAAACTTCTAAGAATAATGCGCATAAAAAGGTTTATTTATTGCAATGGCCACATTTTTTTACGCCGGTATGTGAATACAATATCGTTTGATCATTGTATCCGGTTCCAGTAAAAAATTGATTACCATCTTCTTAATAATTGTTTTTGAACGCTATAAAACGCATCAACGCCTCTTGGAACAAAGAATGATTATATAATCATAAATAGTACCTAATAATATCCTTCAAACTGCATTTCAATCATGGCGGCAAATCTCAACAGAGATTTAACTCTATCTACAAGGTGTAACGTCAAATACGCAAAACCTGAAAATTGTTTGATTAGAATAACGAGCAGAATCAATTGAACCACTTTTTAATATAGGTCACATTTTTCAAAAAATCTTCATTATACATGTTGTCCTGTCTATTTATTAATAAGTCAAGCCATCACGTGCGCAAACCTGCCAAAATAGGTAAACAAACACAAATGGTTGTCTTCCAATTTAAATTTTCACATACGTGTGATAATAATAGTTCTTATTTCAATGCAAATACGAGTCTTGGTAAAACTAAAACAGCACATAAAACCTTTAAATCAGAACTAGGTTAATTGAATTAAAAATCCTTTGGGGTGTCTGACGTTTTGCGTGTTTAACGTTACACCTTGTATACAAATAAATAAAATTGAAGTGTCTGTTTGTAATGTCAAAATATTTTTTACTAAATACATAAATGAAAGTATAAACGGCATTTATACAAAAAAATATTTATTTAATTTTTTTGTATGTCTGTCTGTTTATTCGGGCTAATCTCTTAAACGACTGGATCGATTCTGACGGGACTTTCACTGGTAGATAGCTGCTGTTCTTAGGAGTATAACTTAGTCTACTTTTATTTTAGAATTCAAATTAATGCATGCTGATAAGCAAACAATCACGCGGTCCAAATCTCGGGTAGTTTGTGATAAATCCAAACCAAACGTCCAAACCAATGATATATTTTACGCGTAGATGCGTTACCCGCGCTCAATAATGGCAATATTAAAGCAAGGCAATTGCCGGGGTTTCACTAAGGGACGTACCACCCAGTGTCGCGGCTATACGTCAGTATCGCTCGTAATTCACACATAACTGACGTAACAAAATATGTATGTTTATCTTTTTCTAAAAGGAATACGCCGTATGCTTCTGTCCTTTTCTTCGCGCTGTATTTAATTGTATGTGCCTACTGGTATGTAGATATAAATGATTGCGCCGTTTTAAAGTGCACAAATGTTCGTGTATGACGCGTCTGTTTATAATACGTCTTTGGTCCAAACTGCTTTTCGATCATGCCGGACAATCAAAACAGAGATTAAATAAATCCATGTAAAATTCAAACAACAACTCGCATCTGACATCGCTATTCACTCTCACTTCGCATAAGGTTCAAAATGACCTTGATATATTTGACACTTTGAATCGGGTTCGAGTGCGAAAGTGAGCGTCGAAGTGACGGGAAAATCACCTTACAGAATGCCACTTCTGACGTCATCTCATACTTTATCTGTCAAAATCTCCCTGTCAATTTTGTTCAATTCGCTGACACGCTCGCAAGGGTGGCGCTAGTGTAAATTGAAATTATCAACCGAGATTTTAGAATGCCAATCAAGAAACTCACAGCGGATTCAGATTCGAAGTTTAGAATGAGGTCTTACAGAATCACGCCCCTGTTTAGATCTTTTAAACTATGCAACGTATTTAAATGCGGTTTTATTTCAAGATAAACTTAAAAAAATTATATGTAATTGAAATAGTAGCATTGGTACTTGCTCGTGACTTATTGGGATTTTGGGTTTGGTGAATGAATTTTTAAAATTGGGTGAGTAGTTTTGGAGATTACCCCCTACATACAAACTTCCAAACACACAAACCTTTTTTTTCAAATTTTACCTCTTTATAATATTAGTACAGATTACGCTATTTTTTACTACATCACGTTATCATTTTTAAGATTTTTTATCGCTGTTTTGGGCCCCTGCCCTATGACGGGCCCCTGGGCAGTTCACGTTTAAGTATATGTTTATGTATGTGGGGCGTTTTAGCGTGGATAAAAGGTTTTTCTTTCCTCTTTTAGGGTTCCGTACCTCAAAAGGAAAACACGGAACCCTTATATGATCACTTTGTTGTCCGTCAGTCTGTCTGTCTGTCCATCTGTCTGTCAAGACCCTTTATCTCAGGAACGCGTAAAGGTATCGAATTGAAATTAAAACTATATACTCAAGTCTACGGTCCCTTGAAGCTGTGAGAAAATCAAACTTCTAAGTTAAAGTAAAAAAAGATACGGCCGTTTATGCCGCAATAAATGCATATTTCGACACTCTCAAAGGAATCAAAATTGATAGGGTACTTCCCGATGACCTAGAACTATGAAATTTGGCAAGTAATATCTTCTTATACTACACGTACAGGGAAAAGTCTAAAAACTATACATTTGTAATCAAATCATAAAAAATATAGTCTTTATTTAAAGTACTGTAATGAATCATCGAGTTGTCCAAATCACGGAGTTTGGACGGAACCCTCGGTGGGCGAGTCCGACTCGCATTTGTCAGAATAATCCCGCCTTGCCCATTGGCTTTCTTTCTTTCCTTAAGGATAACCAGGCCCTGCATGCAAGAATGACGTAACTGTGATCTGAGCTCTTAGACCACTACACCAGTAGATGTTATAAGCCACTTATCCTTGACAGGCATGGCTCGTGCCGACACGCTAGAAGACAATTAATAATTAAATTCCGCTCTTTTTGTCTCTCTCCGCGAATAGAGACGTAACTAACAAGCGTGTAATTGTTCCGGTGGTTGTACAACTTAAATACACTTACAGCCTTCTGCGGGACGGACGTCCGCATAAATAAGGATTACTGTGTCTTTTTATAGGAAAGGGGGCAATGCGCTATTTGTTTATTCTTAAATATGTGTATTTCGTGAATAACCCTATAAATAAATGTGGGTTATTCACGAAATATGGCTAAAAAAAACAAAAGCATTCGTTTCGAAACGATTTTCGAATTGGATACGACCGTCCTGTAGCATTTTGGTTTGATTAAAATCAACCATTGAGATAAATCAAGAATTTATATATATTACTAGCTTTTGCCTGCGACTTCGTCCGCGTGAATGTCGGATATCGCGGATGCAGACAAAATCGCGGATCAAAAAGTAGCCTATGTCCTTCCCCAGTCAAGTTCAAGCTATTTTCATGCTAAATTTCATTAAGGCGGTACCCTGAGCAAATAACCTTGAGCGTTCGTTCCCTCTGCGCCGCGCAAGATATACAGTGGCAAAATAAGCTCAGATTTTAGAATTAAATCTTTATAAAATCACATTATGGGATTTTGAAAAAAAAAATTCTACCAAGATGTTCATTTTTAATTGCCTATCCATTAGTGTTAGTAAAAAATCGAATTAATTGTTACTTGCCGAGGAGATGCATGTTTTCAATAATTATTTCTCATTTCTGTGGTTTAGTTGTCAGGAGATTAGTTAAATACTATACTTGGTAAACAAAAATAAGATCTACCATTTTGGAGTCAAGATTATGTAGAAATTTAATCTATTTTTTATTTGTTGATATTTCTTTTGGATATAGAGTATTTAGGTCTGAAAAACAAAAAACGGCTAGCGCTGCGTTTTGCACAGGGACGCGCCTTAAAATCGGTTTTGTCCTGAAAGCGTAACAGACAGAGTTACTTTCGAATTCATAATATTAAGTATGGTAGTATGGATGAGTCTGTAAACTATAAGTAGTTTACAGACTAACCGAAGTTATCTTCGGCTACTTTTATTTTACAAAAAAAGTAGAGTACCGCCAAAAAAAATTAAACTCCACTGTTAACCGATATTCACGAGGACGAAATCGCAGGCATCAGCTACGAATAGTTTATAATATTAGTAGTGTACTAACACTATTCGTAGCTGATGCGAAACTAGTGTTTGGATGGAGTACAGACTACCACTACTGTACAGAGGGCTAATTCACGTAATTTTACGACGCGCCGTTGAAGTTGTAGTGCAGTTGCAGGTAAGTTCAAGTTTGATTGATAAACGGTATTCTTGTAATCTTTGAACTGCGCGTAAGCTGCGCGTGAACTGTACATCAACTGTACGACAACCAAACTCTACCAAACTTACTTATGGTGTAGCCACATGAGAGAAAAAATATCGATCGATCACATTTCAATGAATATGACGTTATTAAAATAATACCCCTGTCCAGATTTTAACGTTTTTTAACTGGTATTTTGACACGTCAAACGAATAGTAGAATACCGATCATGTTGCGTTCCGAAGCACGCACCAAAGACGCGCAACAGTAGAACGCCGTTATTGCGCTCGCGTGACGCGAACTTGACGCGAGCGTGTTTGACAGCGGTAAAGAATACGAAAAGCGTTGTTTTGATCGAAACTTAACTGCAACTGCACTTCTATAATTACGTGAATTACCCCACAGGTTGCATTTATGGCATGCTGGTCGAAAGTTTTGACAAAATGTTTCGTCTAAACACTGGATTCTTTCTAGAACCCTTTCGTATTTTTTGTGTTAACCAACCACCTATGCTAACCAATCACCTATCTATATTAGAGTGATTACAACAAAGTCCGTCTTTGATTGAAGTATCCCTCCAACCTCCTCTTTAAACGTTATAAATTATACATCGGTCCGGTACCGTAAGGTCTTAGACACACTGAACGGAAATTCCGCCACCGATCATCCGCGGCGGAACGCCTTATGTTATTTCTAAATAATAAAAATGGATCGTTGTTCGTTAGTCTCGCTAAAACTAGAGAACGGCTGGACCGATTTGGTTCATTTTGGTCTTGCAATATTTGTGGAAGTCCAGGGAAGGTTAAATCGGTAAGACAATTGAAAAACAATTAACAGGACAATGTCTGTCGGGTCAGCTTGTTACATATAAATTACTAATAACGGTCACACTAAGCGGAAGATCGATCGCTCCGTCGCGGACCGCTTTATAATGTATAGGCGTTCCGCTGCGGATCATCGGCGTCGGAATTTCCGTTCAGTGTGCCTAAAGCCTCCGCAAATTGAGCTCTAACAATACATACAGTTAACTTTTTGCCAATTTAAAGGACACGAAGATCTAGCAAGACCAAGGGCGGACACGTCACGGAATAGATTGTGTTTTGTGTCTGTCAGAAGGTTGTCTTTGCGAATATCAATCATTCGCTTTTGTAATGGTTGTCCAATCGCTTCAGGCTGTTCCTGTAATGATATAATGTTAATTATAACCTCTAGATAATTTAGATTTGATCAGTATCTGCTATAAATTTGCTGGTGTAATTGGACAGTAACATTAAGGCTGTATCTCAAATCACTGGTTTTTTTTACTAGCTGTAACTGTCCCACTCCTGGGCAAAGGCCGCCCTCCATTGATGATTCATTATTATTTGTTGGAAATCTATACTTTAATATTATAAAGCCGAAGAGTTTGTTTGTTTGTTTGGTTGAACGCGCTAATCTCAGGATCTACTGGTTCGAATTGAAAAAATATTTTTGTGTTGGATAGTCCATTTATCGAGGAAGGCTATAAGGCCCATGCGAAGCCGGGTTGGGTCGCTAGTCAATAATATTAATCCGGTACGTAAGGCTGGGCCTAAGGGCGCCTTCAAATTAGTCGCGCGCCAGCAAGCGACAGCAGCGCGACGGCAGCGCGATGCTCCGTTTTTCTCTTCTGATTAATTTGGTTGCGGGATCCAAGACAGATGTAACGTTTCTACGGGACTCGTCGAGCTTCATTGCTCCGGCGCTTTTCTGGTGGTCGCCACTGTTGATTTTGGCTTTCAGAAGTTGCAGTGTATTGAGAATGGCGTAGCAGGCTTTTCCATTTAAAAAAAAAAGACAGAAAGTCGACCCCAATATAAGTAGGTGAGAAAATGCTAGGCAAATAATGACGATATCTTTAGGACAACGATCAGTTAAACCTAACCAAACCGGTCAAATTATAACCTAAAACACAATAGCCGGTAACCTTTAACTAAAGGTCATATAAACAAAAGCAAAAGGTCATTGTATTACATTCACGGTCGTGTCTAATGGTGCGAGCAGAGAACCGGCAAAACTGTAAGTGGCATTTATTTCCTTAATTAATTGTTCCAATAATTTTTTGGCAAATAAATCGTTGATATTAATATCCGGTGTTTTTTTTTTTACTTTGATAATTGATAGTTTAATGGTTAGTTAGTTTTGTGGTTTTGCACAGAAGATTATTTAATGAAAATATTTGTAGGATGGCCATCAAACACATTTTAATCTCTCGTAAGTAGTCAAAAAATCGAATGATGAATTTTATGATTTTGGTAAGCCGTCTTATTAAACAAGGTTTTTAAGTTTTTGGATCAAGAACTTTACTTTAAGACTTAACTGTTAAAGCACAAAATATAAAGATTACAGAAGGACCGCTCCCATCATCTTCAAAAATAATTACCTAAACTTGCCAGACTCACTAGGGCTGCTATTGTATTGACTCTGTAGGTTTTATTTGTGACAATTTGAAATTTTGTTGACACAGGTTGGAACTCTTTGCAATTTATTTATAACAAAATTTTCCTGTTCTTGAATGTCAATTACATTATTTATTCGTTTTGACAACACGTGACAGTCGAGACTTAAGTCTGCTTGAAACTGCTTGAGAATGCCTATAAACGTAATGTCAATGTGCGCATGCGAAGAATGGCGGTTTGTTCTGAGTGGTCTCTCTGCTCGGGCGCGCCGCAGCCGCGCGTACTTTGAACTTTGGTTAAAGTCAGAATAAGGCACAAAATACAAAAATTACCTTTATGATTTAAACTTTGCCTTAAAATAAGTATGGTTTTGTTGAGACGGATTAAAGAAAGAAAGAAAGAAAGAAAGAAAAGCCATTTATTCACGCGAAAAGCGACGCACTTAATATATAACAGTATTAACTTATAACTAATTAGGTAAATTGTAAAAAAAAAGACATGCGTCACCCCCGCGCGAAACGGCCAACGCTCAGCATAATGCCTGACCCGCACAACATGGCACGAACCACGGCGCTGATTTTCAGCGTCGGCCGGGATGCCGTTGTCTCGGAACCATAAATAAACATCATTTACTCATAGTTCCGAGGCACACGAAAAGACGCTGATCGGCACGGCGCGCATAGATAATATCATAAAATATACAAATATATTTAACATATATAAAAAAGAGATAAATTTATAAAAGATAGCGTGTCCAAAAAAAAAAAAACAGAAAACAAAAATATTACACATACAGAAAAACACAATTACAGATATAAAGACAAGTGGCAACATTTCCACGCGTTCCCAAAGACAATAAAGTGACTTCTGGTAACATACCCAACATGAAGCTGTAGAAGGATTAAGATCCCATGGCAGTATTCCATAAAACATAGCCGCACACACACATACACACACTAGGCAATAGTGTAGCTTACAGACAAACAAACTACGTCTTAAATTATTAGTTTACTTATCAGTCTACCATAATATAGAATCTTCATTACGTTTGTAACCAACAAAAAACTTATAATCAAATAATTGATCGCAAGATTTTTTTCAGTCGACAACTAAGAAGTGTTTCGCTTTTTACTGAGGAAGTCTACGAATCAGTAATTTACAACTGGACACGATATTTTGTTACACAAAAAGTACATCTTAACAAAGAAATAAGCGTATTTTATTTATTAAAATAACCAAAACAAAATAGACAAAAGAAAATTCAATAAGTTAAATTGTAAAAATAAATTTTGTAGACGGTACACAATATTATTTCTGTAAAAAAAATACACTAGGATGTTTTTCTTTTTTATAATACTTAAGCCATGTATTCTTTGGAAATGATAGATATGGAAATTTTATCAAATTCTTAAGGAATTTTCCACTTCAATAATTTTCCTGCGACTTACGACCCTTGAGAAACATTTGTTTACAATCACTTTTTTACAAAACAAATCAACGTGTTTTTGAAAAAAAATTAAATTAAGTTACTGAATAACACTACCATTGTTTCTGTGCTGCTCGCTGGGCGGTGGGGAGTAAGCGAAACAACCATAGATATCCGAGAAACAACTCGGTTATTACTAATCTGTGACTCAGTTTTGCAACTGTTGTATACGAGTGTAGACGCATGTTTCACTTGTTTATAAACATGGTGGTTGTCTGTGTGTGTGATATCGTCTTATTCAAATGTACAGGGTCGGGCCGACGATACGACAAAAAATTAAAATACTTACTGGTAATACTAGTTCATAAGAATATTTTGAAACTATCAAATAAATCCTAATAAAAACGAAATTGAAAAAGAAAGTTCAAATATACCAAAGAGCATATAAATGTAACCAAAATAAAACACCATATGAAATATTGGTTTTCTAACTTGTGAGAAGAGCGGCAACTTGTGGCGTCATAATTTAATATTATTAATGATCAATAAAAACAATTACACCAAATTATTAAATCCTACCATGATCATTATTTGTGCTATTGCCATCCCCATCCTGTATATGTGCAGCACACACACAGCAACAATACTTCCTTACATATTCGCGGGATACACAAACTAAACTATAATTAGACAATTGGCATCTCTTACTGCCAGGGAGCTGAAGAAAAGCACGGCGACAGATAAGAACTAAGTGAGACATGTCAAATTATTTTTTCTTGAACAACGTGTTATTAATTAATACATTCTGACATGACAACTTTAATGTATGAACATTTTAAATCAACCTAAATTGGCAGCTCTTATGTGTGTCTCTTTTTTGTTTAATGGAGAGAAAGAGATATATATATATATATGGGAGGAGCTCGTGGCTAAGTTAAAGCCGTACAGATCGATCGGTCAAAGGTTAAGCTACGCTAACCGCGGTCGGTCTGTGGATGGGTGACCATCCCTTTCATACCGAGTTTCCTCCGTGCCTCGGAAAGCACGTAAAGCCGTTGGTCCCGACTGTCATTCGTAGATCTTTGGCAGTCGTTATGGGTAGTCAGAAGCCAGTAAGTCTGACAACCAGTCTTACCAAGGGGTATCGTGTTACCTAGTAACTGGGTTGTGGAGGTCCGATAGGCAGTCGCTCCATATAAAACACTGGTATTCAGCTGCATCCGGTTAGACTGGAAGCCGACCCCAATATAGTTAAAAGGCTAGGCAGATGATGGAGAGAAAGAGATATAAATAGTTTAAATAAGATGAATTAGAATAATAAGTAGAATAAGTAGTAAGAAGAATAAGTTTAAAATAAGTTGTTGCACAACAGAATTGACACCAATCAATATCTCCGAAACATTGTTTTTGTAAACATTTACATAATGTTTTGGAAACTTTGTAAGTATCTGAAACATTGTTTCTAAATTAAAACATGAATTTACACTGGTCAAAAGGGCAGTCATTAAGACTGTACTCTTCTTTTATATTTATTTTAAACTATTTATTTTAAGCAACAAGAATAATGTTACCAGTATTATGTAAAAACTTGATTTAAAAGAGTGTCCGACTCTTTTAAATCAAGTTTTTACATAATACTGGTAACATTATTCTTGTTTGGAGTTTCTTGCTCTTTCTTCTCCATAGAGACCTACCTATGTTTTGGAACGAGCAACTAGCTTCAACTTTCCGACTAACTGACCGACTCCTTGACAAATCAAAAGTGCCTATAAATGGTTTAATTGAAATAAATGCTTTGACTACACTAATGTTATCTTCTTTTCCTTTCAGACGAGCTCTAGCCATACCGCCATCAAATGGACCTTTCTCCCACGACCGATGCAAGATGTACTCAACAGACTTCAGCCTCGCTTTGGCTGAAGGAAGAACAACTCCCGACGATGAATGGGCGGTGGTGCCTTGTCAGTATGGCTGGGAGTACAACAAGAGTGATGTTCCTTATGACACTATTGCTTCTGAGGTGAGTAAAAATATATATATATTCTGTATCAACCATCAATTATGATCGAACCACCGTATAAACGCAAAAGTTTAAATGAATGAATGGATGTTTGTTATTCTTTTTCTTTGTGCATTTATCTATATCTGTTATCTGTAAAAACGTTGTAGACTATACATTTACCCATATTTTATTGTAACACAAATAAAATATGGTATAACATTTGGGTAAATGTAGGTATAGTCTAATACGTTTTTACAGATTGCTTGTTTAAGTACATTATTTATTAGGTAGTTAAGTACAATAGCACACTTAAATACTGTTCTAAACATATTAGCATTGTCATTTTTTAACTTTTAATAATTTGTACATGTTCTAATATTGTTTTTTTGTATGCAAGGTGCGTCATATTCATTAGGTACTGTTGGTAATCATGCAAAAAAAATGTTATCAATTGGGTACTTGACACAACGAATCAATTGACGTACTGTTTATGAGCTGTCAAAACGAGATTCCTCCATAGATTTTGTATGACAATAGCGGCCTGTGACGTCACTTATTTACCAACTCAATTGACTATGGAGTTTCTTGCCCATTCTTCTCCATACGAAACTACCTTCTGAAAGAGACAACAATAATTTAACGTTCAAAAGTGGTCGAACTGAAGATTTCGCTTTGACTTAGAAGATAATGTCTACAGAATACGCAGACTGAAGAGCGCGTATTCGATTCGTGACGAAAACTTCATGTTTTTGCGTTTTGCCCAGAGCAATATCGTAATTATGTGAGCAGATTATTTAAAGACAATTTACAGTTTTAGAAAGATTAAGTCTTGATTTAGACAGCTACAGAGTAAAAGTATAATTTTTAATTATGGTTTTTTAAAGCGAAGACAATTCTTTCATATCGTTTTACGAAAATAGACGTCAGAGTTAACTTTCAAGACTAATACAACCATTACAATATGCCAAAATATTTTATTTTATGCGTTTTTCCAACAGTATATACAGTCATGAAGACAGCTACAGATTACGAAAATATGACTATTATTTATTAAAAAACAATGTTGAAAAAGTAGAAAATGGGTTCACTTTGACAATTTTTTTTCACCAGTATTTAATAAAAACATAACTGATATTTTTTTTTATGAAAGTAAATGTTATGCTTAATATACAGAATATTTTTCAGTCCGTTATACGAGCTCATTTATTTTAGACAATTATATTAAAAAGCACTGTAAAACATCGCGCGCTGTCGTTTGCCGATCAATTTCAATGATTCGTGCTTATTTCGTGCGTATTTCTTTTTCTGATGCACACAAACCGACCATTGTGTTGTACTAGTGTGTGTCAATGCTGCTACTCCGTTCTAGCAATCGTTTAGATTTTGAGTTGCACTAAATCGAATACGCGCCCTGAACTCATATTATTAAGCATTTTTTTTAAATCAGTATTAATTCTCTCTTCCAGTTGGACTGGGTGTGTGAGAAGGACAACTTGGCAGCGACTGCGCAAGCCATATTTTTCTGTGGAGCCATAGTCGGTGGTCTGGTCTTCGGCTGGATAGCTGACAAGTACGGAAGAATACCAGCTTTAGTGGGTAAGTTATAATATTGAGACGGATGTGTGGAGTAATCAGAATGGATAAGGTGAGAAATGAATATATTAGAGGAAGTTTGAAAGTGGCGCCAGTGACAGAAAAGTTTAAAGGGAATCGTTTGTCTTGGTATGGGCATGTGAAGAGAAGAGACGAAACTCATGTGACCAAAAGAGCTATTATTTTAAAGAGCTATTATTTTTAAATTAGTTTGGATGGATGGAGAGGGAGAGGAAGGCCAAAGAAAAGAGGGATGGATTGTGTGAAGAATGATATGAATGAAAAGGGAGTCAGTGAAAGCATGACGTTGGACAGGACGGATTGGAAGTAAGGGCAGTTAGATTATGATGGTGATGATGAGTGGGTATGCTATAGAGTTTATTTTTACCTGATTACGGCAAAACAAAAAGGTAAGTAATCATTTTAGAAGTCCATGTATGTATGTATAATTATCTGTGTGAAAATAGCTCTTATCTACACTGTTCGCCATATATTCATGGATAAAGTATTGTTGAAAACGTCATGATTGATACTCGTAGGCCGTTGGTTATATGCTACATGACGTTGTGTTTAACTGCTCTGTTGACTTCGTTGACCTCACGACTGTTGAGCGTAGGATTGATCCCCATGTCGGCAGTCCTATTGGATTTCTTCATTAGGAATCACAGGTGCAGCCCAGAGTTTGAAAGGTGGCGGTGTAACACGCCCGTGCCTGGGAAAGCATGCGAAGCCATTGGTCCTGCGCCTGATCTCTCCCCGGTCATGTCGGATTGCCGTTCCACCGGACTATGAGAGTGAGGGTAGAGGGAGTGCACATGTGTTTGTGCACACACTTGTGCACTATAATATCTTCTGTGAACTGGACTAGTCTCCATTGAGATAAGCCATCGTGCGTGACTGAAATGCTGTTAAAGAAATTTCAAAATGGCGGCTTATAGATTGATAATTTAAAAAACGAATTGATAAAATCTTGATCCATTAGTCTGGTTGCTTTAAATAAGGTTCCATTAAAATATGTGGAAGAATTTCAACGCAGCGTTCAGTACGTCTAACCAAAGATATGTAAGCAAAAAAAAAACACTGATTGGAGTGATTTTGTCCAAAAATAAGTAGTTACTTGTATTAGCACCCCACCGCGCACGTTAACATAATTCTGTCTTTATTTAACCACAATAACTTTCAGTTGACTACACATCATCTTTTTAGGATAATGTTGTTAGGATAAGTAGGTAATTACGCGCAACTCGAAAACAGGCTACGATTGGGTGTGGATAAACTTTCCTCGAACACACCAATTTAATATTTGAGGACAAAATAAAATCACTTTGAATACATATTCAATGTTTTTTTTATTGAATATTTTTGGTTAGACGTAGGTACTGAATGCTGTGTTAAAATTTGTCCATGTATTTTAATGGGACCTTAAATATGATAACAATGAAAGTAATTATTAAAAAAATATTAATCTATTTCTATGATTTACTTCCAGGTACCAATCTCCTGGGTTTCATAGCTGGAGTTGGAACCTCCTTCTGCGATAGCTTCCTGACCTTCGCTCTCTGCCGGTTCTTCGTCGGCTTGGCTTTCGACAACTGTTTCACCATGATGTATATTCTTGGTAAGTAACTAAAAATACTGGCCTATTTTTTATGCCATTGGTTGGCTAATAAGCCGTAGGATCACTAGTGCAATTCTGTAAGAATTCACCCGTGAATTCGGATCCTATCTCGTTTCCGATTTCACTTACTTACCTGAAGTGAAAACGACTTGGTATTCACTAAAATAGTAACGTAATAATAGTTCGCTTCACCTATGTTGTTACTTAATGGCGCTAGTGTAGTTTTCATCGAGTCACACAATACCTTGAAAAATTTTCACCGCGGAATCACAAATGAGAACTGGAGTGAGTTTACAGAATAACATAGCCTGGTCACCGCTGGCTCTCAGACATCTGCATTACCAGAGATAGCAGATGTTAAGCCATCTCAGAAACAAAACTGTAAAGTCATTATCGTCAGCCGAAAGACGTCCACTGTTGAACATAGGCCTCCCCCATAGAACGCCACAACTCTTGCAACCTGCCGCTTACATCTACTGACACGACCTTGACGATGTCGTCAGTCTATCTGATGGGAGGCCTACCAACGCTGCGTCTTCCGGTTCGTGGTCGCCACTCGACCGTTGTTCCCCATCGGTTATCGGTTCTTCGAACGAAGTGGCCTGCCCTTTTTTTTTTTTTTTTTTTTTTTTTTTTAATACGGGGACATTTTCACACACGGCCATCTGACCCCAAACTAGGGAGACCCTGTACTATGGGTGTCAGACAGCTGATATACATACACAAATACATTTTTTTTTTGTAAATACATACATATATAGCTAAACAACACCCAGACACAAGGCAAACACAAGTGCTCATCACACAAATGTTTACCCTGGGCAGGAATCGAACCCCTAACACGCTGCGCAGCAGTCGATCGCTCAGCCACTGAGCCAACCGTGTCGTCAATATTCGTGTCGTTAATTGCCACTTCAATATGCATATTGAAATGTTTCATGTGCCTGTAATTCCACCAGCACCTATACCCTTCAAATCGGAACACAGCATTGTTGCTTGGCAGCAGAAATAGATATCTGGTGGTAGTACTGTTTCACAGTATTGACCAGAGGATGGGCAGCAGTGTCCTTCTGATTACCATAACACCTATTGTGATCGCCAACATGCATAGGCCAAGCAAGGCGATTACGGCTGAACCCCTTTTTGTGGGAGAAATATGACTAGCAGTGGGCGTCAAAAGGTTGACATGATAATGATGAGTCCTTCACAAAGAATTCTATTACTATAACTGCCTATTGCCTCACTGCAGGGCAAAGGCCTCTTCTCATACAGAGACATGATTGCATTGATCACCACGTGCGCTCATGGCGGATTGGCAATTCCAGGCTTATATAATGGACATCAAACGTGGCCATGCTACCAGTCTCTTGGGCACATTTCCAGTTGACGGCGATGCGGAGAAATTTAGTTGATGCCATTTTGTTTTAGCTTAAATATGTAGGTTAGCTTAATCTCCATCATCTGCCTAGCCTCAATCCAACTATATTAGGGTCTAAACCCGTGGGGTGTCCGGGCCAAAATCCAAAATAGCACCCACCCATTTCATTCCGAAGGTGTAGTAGAAGGCGACTAAGGGAAAATCCTGGAAGTCGGGCAGCAACGGCTTCACTGCGATCCCGTATGGGGGAGGCCTTTGTTCAACAGTGGACATCTCCGGCTGACGATGATGTTAGGATCTTAGTAGGACTTCCAGTCTAACTGAACGCAGCTGAACACCAGTTCTTAACGTGGGGCAACTGGCCTCCAAATCCCAGTTACTGGGTAGCACGAAATCCCTTGATAAAACTGGTCGTCTGACTACCCGTAAAGACTGTCAAAGATCTACGAATGATTACCAGGACTAACAGCTTATACCAAAATTACTACAGTATTTAAAATTTTTAATTTCAGTTCTGGAGTACGTTGGACCAAAATGGCGGACATTTGTTGCCAACATGTCAATCGCGTTATTCTTCACGCTGGCTGCATCGCTTCTACCTTGGATAGCGCTGTGGGCTGATGATTGGAGGATGTTTGCGATGGGCACAAGTCTACCATTCGCATTGGCTATCTTAACACCGTGGTTGGTTCCTGAGAGTGCAAGGTATGTATCCAATGTGGGCTTATGAATTTTCACGTGATGAATAGAATAGAATCAGTTAATTCAAGTAGCTACGTTAGTAAAATTAATTACCTTATTACAATAGCGAAGAGTCATATCACTACCGCAAGGTTACAGGCTCAGCTGATACCTTGCAGCAGCGGTTCACAAACACGCAGTCATGTCTGCTCACTATCATAGTCAGAATACTATTGGCACTGGGCCGCACTCTACGGACCAAGGACGCGGATCGCTTCCGCATGACCATTGTAATAAATGGACACGCCTACATTTATTTAGAAACTCTAGTACGATAACAAAAATAAACTACGACTGGCGATCTTCGATTCTTGGGCCATGGGAGTTTAATAAAAATATCTAAATTCTATTTTCAGATGGTTGGTGTCTCAAGGCAAGATCGACAAAGCTTTGACGATCATGAAGAAGTTTGAGAGGATTAACAAGACCAAAATACCCGACAAAGTACTTAGTGATTTCACGGTAAGTGTTTATGCTCCATTGCCAAAGTTGAAGAGGTATGAGAAACAAAATGATAAGTTCCTCACCCTTTATTGCAAAGAAAAGTTCCCCTAAACAGACTTGTGTCTTTTGTCTATATCTTCTATGTGTTAGCTAAAGCCCAACCGCTCTACTGAGGCCGTTTCCGAGGTAGTGGTGCGGGAGGAGTGACAGTTATCACAAGTTGCCTTATCAGTGAGCTCTTGCATGACGTCACCACACCCCTCCCGCACCGCACAGCTACCTCAGGAACGGTATAGGTCCTTTACAATCAATTCAGTTGACAAAGAAGCAACGTCACAGCACCCTATTGTCATAAAAAATCTATGCAGTAATCAAGAATAGACAGTTTATAAAAAAGTATGTTAACTGATTGGATATCCATTACATCAAAACTCCCACTTGTTCCAGGAATCATCCCTAAAAACCATCAAAGAATCCGAAGCTGAATGTAGAACCTACTCCGTACTGGATCTCTTCAAGACCCCCAGGTTGAGACGCAACGCTATCCTACTCATCATCATCTGGATGGCTATATCTCTGGTCTTTGATGGCCATGTCAGGAATGTTGGGTCTTTGGGGCTGGACATTTTCTTGACATTCACCATTGCATCAGCTACGGAGTTGCCAGCTGACACCTTTTTGACTGCTGTGTTGGATAGGTATGCTTTTTGTTTTATTTTTAGACTTTTACCTGCAACTTTCGTCTCCGTAAACTTCAGTTTTTTTTAGGGTTCCGTACCTCAAAAGAAAAAAACAGAACCCTTATAGGATCACTTTGTTGTCCGTCTGTCTGTCTGTCAAGAATTTTTATCTCGGGAACGCGTGGAGGTATCGAGTTGAAATTAAAACCATATACTCAAGTCTACGGTCCCTTGATGCTGCAAAAAAATCAACCCTCTTTGTTAATGTGAAAAAAAGATACGGCCGTTTATGTCGCAAAAACGCATTTATAATATTAAGTAGATTAAAGTATGGATAGTAGGTATGGATTAGTATAGAAGTATGGATATGTACCTACTAATATGTACGGAACCCTCGGTGGGCGAGTCCGACTCGCACTATTCCGGTTTTTTTTTATATAGGCTTGCATTTGGCCGCAACTCACCTGATCTTAAGTAATGATGTGGCGATGTAGAGCACGCTTGCCTAGGATGAACAGGGGACGATTATCTGGGAACAGAAAGACGGGCAGAGAATTCCTCAGTCCGGCAGTTCGCACAGTAAATGTTAAAGCAAAGCACCAGTATTTAACATGAAGTGACAGCCTGTCTGACCTTCACAACCCAGTTACTGGGTAACACGATACCCCTTAATAAGACTGGTTGTCTTCTGGCTTCTGACTACTCATAACGACTGTCAAAAACGAATGACAGCTGGCACCAACGGCTTTACGAAGCACGGACCCTACGAAATATCTATAATCTCTATAACTGTTCTAAATGGAAATACTGCTCTCATCATCATCACCATTCCCCTGGCGCATTCCCTATTTGGGGTTAGTCCTCCTGATACTTGATCGCCACTTGTTGCGATCTTGAGGCATTGCTGGCGTTAGGCCTAGCATCGCCATGTCCCTGGAGATGGTATGGAAATACTGCTCTGTCTGTGGTAAATATAATAAGACCTTGTCGTAATTAAATGAATCGTTTGGTTCCAGATGGGGTCGTAGATGGCTAGCATGTGGTTCTATGGTCGTCAGCGGTGTCTTCAGTCTCTTAGCTACTGCTGTACCAGTTGGTAAGTATAGCATATCAGCCGTACCGTCCATGTGGTCCTACCTGTCCGTATGGTGTCGGACGTAAAGAATAGCACCATCCCATATCTTCCCGTGGGTGTCGTAAGAGGCGACTAAGGGACTTACCAGACAATGGGCAGCAGTGTTCTCTGTGCCTTTATAACAACCATACTGCGATCGCCAACCCGCCTGCCAAGCGTGGCGATTATGGCAAAACCCCCCAAATAATAGATACGAGTCGCATGGGACCGGTCAATGTGGCGACACTTGGGGGAGGCCCATGTCCAGCAGTGGACGTCTTTCTGCTGAAATGATGATGATCAGCGCCTACTACTGGTATTGGACCGCCTTAAGCAGGCCTCTTCACAATGTGCGGCGTGTCCTGCGACCGCACATTTCCCTAGAGAGGCGCGCACGGAACCATGCGCGCCACCATCACAATCACAAAATATATAATAAGTCATGGCAGTTACCAGATTTAACCAGATGACTAATCTTACTAAACTGACAACAGCCGTTCACGAATATGAAACTTGGACATACAGTATTTTTTAACACCTCCATTTGTTTTTCTCCAGGTGGACCCTCAGCCTCTCTTGCCATCCTCGGCCGCTTTGCCGTCAACATATCTTACAACATAGGCCTCCAATACGCGGCTGAACTGCTCCCTACAGTGGTCAGGGCTCAAGGAGTCGCACTGATACATATCATGGGATATGTTGCTTCAATTGTAGCACCGTTTGTTGTTTATTTGGTAAGTTTACTTGATTAAGGGCGGGTTGTTTCAAACAGTCGGTTAACGTTACATACGGACGGTTAAAACGTTACTATGACGTGCCATGTTTAAAACGGGTTGTTTCATGACATAAAAGTTATTCAAAAAGAGATTCCATAATATTTTAATGTTTAAAGTAGCTGTTTGACAACACAAAATTACGATGACTGGTCGATTATGGTAATAGAACTTTTTGACGTAGGTATCATTTTGTGAAACAACCACGAAGTAAGTGTGTAGTAAGTGTGTGGAAACAACCCATTTTTTTGATTTGACGATAGTTAGCGCCATTTTTTACTATTACCGGTCAGTGATGGTTAGTTGAAGCAACCCGCCTAGTGCAACCTGTTATAGCGACATCTACCGCACCATATGCGAACCAAAACTAACGTATCTACATTGCGGTGTCAAAATTCTCCGCCATTTAGCATGATTCTACCGTCCTTAGTAAAAGCGTTTAGGTAAGCTCGCGAAATTTAAATTTTCTTACGTTTTTTGCAATTGGTAGATCAGTATTAGGTTGTTTGGTGATAAAGAAATATTCGCGGGAGCAACAAATACCTATACATTTACAGAATTATTCTAATTAAAAACTTCAACAGTTAGTAGAGTTATTCTCCAAGTTACAAAAGCTCGTAAATGTGCCTATTTAATAAAAATATGACTTAATTGAGAAACGAGCCAAGAGGATCATCGGCAATGATAGGCTCGTCGAGTCAAAACTTCAAAGTCTCGAGCATCGACGTCGAGTTGCTGGCCTGTCGGTTTTCTATCGGTTGCATTTTGGGGAGTGTGCGACGGAATTGCACAATTTAATTCCGCCAAGCCCGTTCCATCATCGGACCACAAGACGTACGGCGATGAGCCACCGGTACATGGTGGACATCCCACCCACACGCACAAAACGTTTTGGGAACACATTCATTGTGCGTACTGCTAAGTGGAATTCCCTGTCCGAGTCAGTGTGTGTGTGTTTCCTAATAGCTACAACCTGGGAGTCTTTAACTGGTTCGCTACCAGTTCCGCATATTAGCGGAGTAAATGTACGGAAATACTGGTTTGATCCAGTTTTTGGCAGCGAATGGGTTAAGTCAAGAGTGAATAGGTTACTTCTAGGCAAGCGTGCAACATCTTAGACCGCATCATCGCTACCCATCAGGTGAGATAGTGGTCAAACGTATGCCTATCATTGGTAAAAAAAAAAATGCAGTTTACGAGCTTTTCTAACTGCGGTGACTTTATTAATGCAGGTTACCAAAAACCTATGTCCTACTGCAGGGTCAGAGAAAGCAAGAGCATTAATCGCCACTCGTGTGGCGAATTTATGATTTTATACTTATTTTAATTATAAATTCAAGTTTTCCCCACGATTTTCTCCTTCACCGATGTCAGTGATGTCAAAAGCATTGAAAAGCATCGTCCGGTATCGAACCCGTAACCATAAAATATAATGGGTACAGAAGGACCGCTCCCGCCATCTTCAAAAATAAACTTTGCCAGACTCACTAGGGCTGCTACTGTATTGACTCTGTAGGTTTTATTTGTGATAATATGAAATTTTTTGACACTGGTTGGAACTCTTTGCAATATTAATATAACAAAATTTTCTTGTTCGTCGTGAAATGTCAATTACATCAATTATTCATTTTGACAACACGTGATAGTCGAGACTGAAGTCTGCTTGAAACTGCTTGAGAATGCCCATAAACGTAATGTCAATGTGTGCGCTAAAAATGGCGGTTTGTTCTGAGTGGTCTCTGCTCGGGCGCGATGCAGCCTTACGTACTGTGCCGTAACTTCATTCATTATAGGCGGGATCTTAACTGTCATCACGACATACACACATACACACACACACATAATACACATACACATACACACACACACATACACATACACATATGCACATACTCGTAATATTAACAGCTATTCATAATTTAGGTAGAAAGTTTTGTTCATTTGCGAACAACTTCAAACATTCTTATTTTTCTTTTTCAGGCCAATGTATCCCAAGACCTGCCACTCCTTATCCTGGGTGTGCTGGGAATAGCTGGTGGTCTACTGTGCCTGTTCTTGCCAGAAACCATGGACACTGACATGCCTCAAACACTTCAAGATGGAGAAAACTTTGGAAAGGACCAGAGATTCTGGGATAATCCTTGTTTCCCCAGGTAAGGATCCCATTTTATTCGGAAAGAATAGTCAACGGTATTGAAAAATTTACATTATAGTGGGTGGCATTTTAGCATGGCAAAAGAGGTCATTGCCCTTTTCTTCGTAGGAAACTAACCTAAAAACTATTTATCGCTTTTCATTCGCAAAATATGTTGACGATTACGGTAAATATCAATTTAGGACGTTAAGAGCGCCTTTCCCCATCGAACTAACTTCACCGAGAGCGTGATTAAAAACATTTTTGTTTCATTTAACGCAATGTTCAAAAACAGACGAGTGAGTGAGAACGCGATAACATCGCAAGGAAATTGGCGCGCGGAGATTTCACAAGTTTTGTGGAAAAGTCCAGGAAATACGTGTTTTTGAAAAAGCCTTTCAAGTTTTTAGTAAAGATATTTGTAATTTAGAATCTCCATTACATATACAAGGTTTCTATGTAGCTGTTTTTTTCACTATTTCAATCAATGAGTGCATTATGAACGGCTAAAGTCCGGTTAAAAACTGGGCGAAAATGGTGATTTTCGGACGTGTTTACTTAATTTGTTTCTAAATAAAGATGTTTTTTCGTTACATATAAACCTAGATATTAATCACAAGATACCCGTGTGTAAAAATATTTGAAGATAATTTTCTTATATCGCCGTAATCACGTACAAGCGTTTATATGGGAACTATGACGGAATGGTTGCTCTTAACAATCTTTGTTTACGTTTTTGAAATGAAATATGATAGAAAACGTCAGTGACTTATTGCCACATAGAAACGACTTTTTTTAATTACTATAATAGTTAGTAATATTCAATTTACAAAAAAGAGCCTCAATCCACACTCTGTACTAATGCATATTATAAATGCGAAAGTAGCTCTGTCTCTGGTTATGAGGTTTTAATTACGACCGTAATTAAATTTGACATAGAAGTAGCTTGGGATCTAGATAAAGATTTAGGATAGTTTTTAACCCGCCACTTTGTCTGCATCCGTAATAACCGACTTTCACGCGGGCGATGTCGCGGGCAAAAGCTACTTTCAGTCATCCTGTCTTCTCTCACTGCAGTCATAACTCATATTCTGTCAATTTTTACAGGAAAAAAGTAGAACCAGAAGAAGAAGACGACCAACCAGGCAGATACACCAAAAGGGCATCAGTTACAACCGCCAGTGAGCCCCAAGAATTCATCAGAGCAGTTCCAAGCGCCATCGGCTCTAGAGCTTCCATTAGAGCTTCGATCAGGGCCTCAACTAGAGCTTCAGTCAGAAGTCGCGAGCTCAGCAAAGATAGGAACGTCGTTTGAAGTATGACGTATCAAATGACGTAGCTTTTAGCCAAAAATATTGTACAAAATTGGGTTTTTGAAGCCCTGTGCCAAGACTGGGATAGTTGGAAAAAATTCGGTTGGTTTTTGTGAAATGGTTTCGTATGATCTCAAATTGAAGTTGGTTGAGCCTATCATTTTTTAAAGAAGAGCTTGTTCATCAAGTCTGCTGTCAAATACCGTGTAAGCTGTTTACGAGTTTCACTGATTTGTATCAATAGACAAGGTCTAGGCTACGCAAAAAAGCTGCCTCCTTGAGACACAAAATGAACGAATATGGACTTTATTTCTATAAATAACTGAACTCAAAATGCAAGCCACGTTATGATAAATATTTTCTTCATACATTTAGAAGTCAAGACTTACATCATAGATAATGTCTACGACCTAAATTAAAAAAAAAAAAAACATTAAGTAATTTGACAGTTGACAGCGAGTAGCGGTTACTGACGACAATTGCAGGCGTTGTTTTTTTTAAATGAAAGATGATGAGATGAGGTAGATGCATATAGCGCTATCTCGCTCTAAATCACGAAAGCTCTACCAGCGAAATTGCTCTAAGCGCCAATGTTAAAAAATGGTACTTAGCACTTTTGTTATAGAAGTTCGGGGACAAAAAAAAATTGTTCTGAATTGAAATGTGACGTGAACGAATATGTGATTTGCCCTAGGAATGAGAAGAATTGTTAAGACTTATGTCTGCGAAAAAGTACTACAAATTGGCATTTATTAGGCCATGTCTTAATAAAAGTTTAGTATCTGATTATTCCCTTTTTTGTTGCTCATTTCAAGATATTATTATTATTAAAAAAGCTATTTATTCATATTTAAATGCAAAGTACATACAAAGAAAATGTATAATTTTTTATTTGCGTCTAATATGTGAATCAAAATTTAGTTTTTTTTTTTGTATTATTTGTTTGTTTTCTTTACAATGCAAACATAATCTAAACATATTTCTTTTATAATTTCTTTTTTTTGTCATGTCAGACAAATTAGACTAAAAACTTATTTAAAAATGTATTGATCTTCGTCAACTATAGCGACGCTCTCTATACTTCTGTAAAAATAATTTATGATTATTTATTCTGGCGTATATTTCATTTTCCTGTCATCCCAGGGAAACTTTATAATTTAATTTAATAATTATTTTTTGTACATACATATTTTGCCTAATTAATTTATATGTGATAGTTACCAATGTTAAATCTATTTAAGGTACATTTGTCGTGTTTTGGGGTATGTCTTAGAATATAAAGTTAGTCTGAAATAATTAAATTATTATTTACTTCAGTTAATAACATAACACAATATTTTTTTAAGAACTAAAATGGCCTTATGAAACAGCCATTTCTTTTGGCCAGTACTAATAAACAACTTTTTTTTTTAATTTATTCAGACTAAGTTTATACCTAAGAAGCCTTTGTAGGATTATGCCTATTATGTATAGTAAAAGTAAGTTATTTAACTTAAGTTTTACTGTAAATTAAGTGTAAATAATATTATTTTATGTAAGTAATAAAAATATTAATTATTCCTTTGAATTTATTGGTTTTTGTTGATTAATTTTCCGGTCACTTTTAATACGCTCAAGTTATGAGATAGGTAGGTATTAAAAATGTCTTATTTATTATTTCCTGAAAATAATAACAATAAGTACAATCACAATTCAAAACTTCTTAAATATGTTTCAAAAATATAATGCGTGGTCGTTTTTTTTAAGTAATATTTTCTTGTCAAACCAGAAAAAAAACTATTATTACTTAGGTACTTACAATAGTTACAATTAGGTACAAATAAAAAAAGTGACTTCAAAATAATGAACATTATTTTTCTCGCAATATTACAATTATTTAATTTATTTATCATTTTGTATATTGTTGCCATTTCTGTTCGATGTAAAAAAATATAATTATTTAAAAGTAGTAAAAATTCTGTGATAAAAACGGACAATACCTTAAAAAAATAAAGAATATTCAAGCTTACATGCTTTTTTTTTTAATTTTTACCTAAAAGTTATCTGTGATATGAGACGTGGCGCTGTTCGCCAAGAAATTTAAAAGTTCAAACAAAAGACGGTCAAGATATTGTGACTCGGCCCTATCTATGAAATACATACATTAGACCTACAGCCGCGCGGTACTTCAACACGCGGGAGGGCTGCCCATATTTTAACTGCATTTTAATTTCATCAATCCAAGTAGGTAGATGAAAGTTTCTTCTTAATTTTGTGATTGTAAATATTACAAAATGTCTACTAACACTAGTTGTTAAGATCTTTGTTACCAACAACATGTTTCGGGCTACGCCCATAGAAATAAATGCTATTTTTATTACACGTATTTTATTTAAAAAAAAAAATTAGTTGAGAGTGTAATTCCTATTTCATTCACACCGATTTATTTCGTATTTTTCTGCAAAATACATGTGTTTTTTGAGTACTAGATTTAACAAAATTTAAAACCTTTCTAAATTAGAGACTGAAAAATATATTTGCGCCTTGAGACGTCCGATAAGCTTTATTGTTGAATTTAATATAAAAATTTTGCATTCGGATAAAAAGTTTAGTTAAGAATACTTTTGGGAAAGTTTATAATTGCTCGTTGCCATGTTAAGTAAATACCTACTTGTACTTATTTCAATAAATATTTGTCACCAATCGCACGCTTACTAATTCCAAATCATCACACCGTCCGTCTGCCACTGCGGCGCATTCGAAACTGAATGCAGACTAAATTGTATATCTACTAACTCGAGGCGCGTAGGTATGACTCGTGTTCCGACCGTTTGTGTGAAGATAGAATTCTGTTAGGTCGGCTCCACACGTTGGCCCAAACGTAGGTCCCAACGCCACTCGTCCAACGTGTAGATCTAGAAAATAGTGGACACGCGGTCTAACGTTGGGACACGCGTTGAGAGTTGGCCAACACATGTCGGTTTTATCAAAAGAATCTGCGCCAACGTTCGCGATCCGTACACACGTTGGAGCGTTTACCAGGCACAGCCAATGATATGGAATGCATTTCGGAAGGACAGTTTTCATTAACAAATATAAATTATAACTGGCACTTAGTAATGTAAAGGCGCTTAGAGCAATTTTGATTTCTGTATCGGACATCTTCACGTTGGCTTTGACGGGACAGGACTGGTATAATAGCCAACGTGTGGACTCCTCATGAAATTAACCGACCAACGTTGGTACGAGCGTTGGCGCCAAATCGGTGGCGCTGGTGTTAGATATCATTACCGTGACCGTATTCCCCCAATTGTTCAATGATCATAAATGAGTTCAGTTTATCTGCCTAGCCTTTTCCCAAATTTTTGGGGTCGGCTTCCAGTCTAACCGAATGCAGCTGAAAACCAGAGTTTCACATAGAGCTATTGTCAATCTGACCTCCACAACCCAGTCACTGGGTAACACGATACCCCTTGGTAAGACTGGTTGTCAGACATTCTAACTGCTGCTGTTACTGCTACTGCTATATTTGATAAGTATTTTATACTTTTTACACAGGTCGGGAGGTATACATTCGTAAGAATCAACGACCATATAACCCTAGACGCCTAATAGCAGGCGACCGATGTCTGTCAACACATCGGTCGACTTATAGATCTGATACAGGTAACCACTCAACAATTTCGATTCAGTTTCGACCACTTCTGTGAGCCGTAAACACTTCCTCGATATTCAATTTATATGGGGGTTATATGGTCGTTGGTCAGAATAAATTATAGGCTGTTTTTTTCTGACGAATAAGGAATTCCTCTTTGGACCGAAAAAACTTAGGTTAATTTAGGTCGATGTCAGGGTCACCCTGTGGTTCGGTTTGGTAAGGTTCCTTTAAACCCTGCAGACAGAAATCGAAGCCCTGTATAGCGGGATTCCGTCGACCTGACGCCGACCGTCTTTGTGCCAATTTTCGTATCTTCTTTTCTTCTTTTTGACTTTTTATCATTTTGCGAAATCGAACCAAAACTCAAACAAACCTATAATTTATTCTGACGAAAAAGAAATCTGACGAATGCGTACCTGGACATAGGTACTGCTTATATCATAATGTCGTAATAGTTTCAGCCTCAATAGTTATTGTTTATTTTGTCATCATTCTATCAGTGGAGGGCCACCCAATACTGTTTCAGCTTCGTAGCGACAGTTACCAAAAGTACGGCTATCTATTGTAATATATTACTCAGTAAATTAGTTCTGTTTTGCTTAATTTACCACGCAACGCTTAGATAGTCAAAACAACATCTCGAAGGCATAGCAACAGTTTTTATCAGTTAAACTAATTACGATCTTAAGACGCTGACAATGACTAAAGTGCGATCAAGAAAAAGAACCGGGATAACAGAACGATTGTAGTTTCTTACAAAATATGGTCCAATAATTATTATCAAAGTATGGACCCAGTAATATCCAGCTCCATCCAGTTAGACTGGAAGCCGACTCCAGCATAATGTAAAATATTCACTCCGCAAAATAACTACTTGATCAGCAAGATTTCATGATTGATCAGCAGAGAAAACATGTCCATAAGCAGTGTATTTGATTGGAATGCATATTAAAAACATGGTCAGCAAAATAACTAATTGGATTGCATTTTTGTTGAGTCGAAAAAGTTAGCAAAAATCGAAACGGGTAGGTTAGGTTAAAACTGTAACCACACAACGCGCGAAGACGAGCGTGCGTGCCGCGGCAGCGGCCGCCGAGCGCCAGATGTCTTTTTGCTACTTTTATATGCAGCTCAAAATGAATTTTATTATTATTATATATTATTATTATTATATTAGCTATTTGTGCTCACAGATTATACGAGTATTTTTCTGCTCACAAAAATACGAATACTATGCTAACCATTTAAATAACATCCTTACTTTATTACAATATTATTGCACAATTGTAATTGGCTGTATTATTTTTAAACGTTTTTTTTTCCAAATTTAATAGCTTTTATATTTCTAATATATTTATTTGCTGTTAGTCTTCCTTATGAAATAAAATAAATAAATAAAAGACTGGGGAGATGATGTGTATTATCAGCGTCTTAATAGATGATGTCATGTTTCGCATGCGATGCGCGAATGTTTTTATAACCATCCATAAAATGAATTGTTTAGATATAAACTGTAATACGTGGTTTGTGACTTATGACGATGTATATCGACGACGTGTAAGATATGTTTAGACTGTATAAGGCAGTCATTGCGTCTACCTTGTCAATACGTATTAAAAGGACAATATTATACGAAGTCCTATTAAAGCCCAAGATGCCAGGGTCGTTGTACCAACGTTATTTTAGAATAGCAAAACTTGTAGGGATAAATCAATGACGTCTTATGAATAGACGCGTCATACACGAACACTAATGCGCTTTAAAACGGCGCAAAATTTTATATCTACATACCAGTAGGCACATACAATTATACAGTGCAAAGAAAAGGACATAAGCATACAGCGTACACCTGTTAGAAAAAGATAAACATACAAATTTTGTTACGTCAGTTATGTGTGAATTACGAGCGATACTGACGTATAGCCGCGACACTGGGTGGTACGTGACTAAGTGAAACCCCGGCAATTGCCTTGCTTTAATATTGCCATTATTAAACGCGGGTAACGCATCTAAGTATGTTATGTCAAAAGGGATAAATAGAGGAATATGTTGTTAAGATTATTTGGTTGTTAGGTATAATCAGGTATAAAAGGTACCTTATTTAATTACGTTTAAGTGTTACGGTTGGTTGAACCTGAGGGCTAATTCACGTAATTTTATGACGCACCGATGAAGTTGTAGTGCAGTTGCAGTTAAGTTCAAGTTTTAGTGTTAAACGGTATTCTTGTAATCTTTGAACTGCGCGTAAACTGTGCGTGAACTGCACGTCAACTGTACGACAACCAAACTAAACCAAACTTACCACATGAGAGAAAAAATATTACTCACTAAATAATTGAACAGAATCGATCACATTTCAATGAATATAATATTAAATTAATACCCTAGTTCAGATTTTAGGACTTTTTAACTGTAATTTTGAGACGTCAAACGAATAGTAGAATACCGATCATGTTGCGTTCTGAAGCACGCACCAAAGACGCGCAACAGTATAGAATGCCGTTATTGCGCTCGCGTGACGTGATCTTGACACGAGCGTGTCTGACAGCGGTAGAGAATACAAAAAGCGTGGTTTTGATCGAAACTTAATTGCAACTGCACTGCAACAGCACTTCTTTAGTTATTTTAATGCACTCTTTGCAACAAAATTACAATAATAAACATGTTACAGTTACGATAGATGCCTATAATCTACAGTTTTTTACAGCAGCTGTTGCATTTGATTTGATTTATTTGTTTGGATTTAATTGTAACCAATTTATTCATTTATTTTATGAAATGTGACTTTCATTTACTTATTTGTATTATTTCATTCTAATGTAAAATTACAATTTCAATGTAAAAACCTAAAAGAAGCAGAAATTAACAATGCCGTTAACCTTATGGTTACCGGTTTTTAAAAGAGTTTTATATTTATCAATAATCCAGCTTCTACTAGACACTTTTTTCAAACGCTATTATAAATTGAATATAGCAAATTTTAGCTATGTTAAGATGACGTCGGTCTAGCAGAACTGGAATCTTGGACCAAGAGAACTTATTACGTTGAAGAATCGTTGTTGACGAGACACCTAATTTCAACACAAATTATAATAACCATAGCAACCAACTACAAACAACATTCAACAACTGAGCTTAAATTCTATTAAAAAGAGCCAGCCCACAGGCTCTCAATAATTGAAATAGTCAAACTAATTAAAAATAAACAACTTAACAACCTCACTGCGATCCCCAAGACGCCTACCAAGTGTGGGGATAGCAGCTTAGCAACAAACCCCCCAAAATTACATTACCTACATGAAATTTTGACATAACTTTGAAAAATGGGAGAATTTAACTCGTTGTTTGGTTCGTTTTGGCAACATAACTCTGACCGATCTCGAACTTTGATCAATCGATCTAAGCTTACGATCAAAGTCAAAGTCAAATCGTTTATTTCCATTAGACTATTAAAAGGCACTTTTGAACGTCATATTGTAAAATTTGAATCTAGTTGCCCATTCCAATTGGTAGTTTCGTATAGAGAAGAAAGAGCAAGAAACTCCATACTTACTCTTTTAAAAGAAAATGTTTACAATATATCAAAAATTATATAATTATACGTGAATACCTTGCATAAAAACCACTACATTCTGTCCACTGGTTTAATCGTTTTTTGACACCTGCAACTAGTAAAGAATATTTATGTTTTTTGTAAAAACTGCTACGCATACCTGTATTATAATGTCTGTAAGAGAGTCAAACTCTACCAAACTTACTTATGGTGTAGACACATGAGAGAAAAAATATTACTCACTAAATAATCGAATAAAATCGATTACATTTCAATGATATTATTTTAATATTAAACGTTATTATAATATTACAATAATACCCCAGTACAGATTTTAGTGCTTTTTAACTTTCATTTTGAGAGGTCATAAATAAGATAATCCAACAAGATTAGGCAGTTTATATAGGGTGACTGGTAATTAGTGTACGATACTTAAACACGTGATTGTATTCATGATAACAAACAACTTTCCCAAAGAAAAAATGTTTTTTGTACTGGTTCACTTTTATCACAATAACACAACAGCCGTATGAAATTCACCCGCGCGCACGCCTGTGATCTAAAGTGAACCAGTACAAAAAACATTTTTTCTTCGGGAAAGTTGTTTGTTATCATGAACACAATCACGTGTTTAAGTATCGTACACTAATTACCAGTCACCCGATATATTTATTTTATAACACATTTTAAAGTTAATTAAGGTAATCGGGAATAATTACATTATAAGGCAGCTGTCAAAAAACCAATAACCCTATGGACAGGGTTTAGTAAGCACAAAGTATTAAAATCTAGAAATAACAGCTAAATTATGTATTCATATACTTAGTGCACATAGCCACGAGCTTCTCAATATGTAATTTTAAATATCAGCCACTAATCACCAGTCACGCTATGTATAGATTCAATCCTCATGCAGTCTTTTGATGTCTTGCGCTGGTACATCTCCGCTAATAAGATCTGATTGAAAGTAATACTTTGAGTTCTAACAGACAAAGAATATAAATAAAGATGGTAGACGCGACATTGTCATGATAAAAGATTTATTGACGTGTTATCGTCTTATAAATCGATGAACACCGGCTGCACGCACGAAAAAGTGTCACGTTCCGCCTGAGTCTGAGCGTGCAAGCGAGAGCGCGGAACAAGCGATAGAGAGGCATGGTCGGCCCAAGCGTCTACAATAATCTCCGCCCACCTCGACGGAAGCCATTATTTGCTTATGTTATATATGTTAGCCATTATGTTACTTTCTGACGTTATCACGTAAAACTATCGTCCGTAAACCGACTTTACAGACCACCAATTTTTTTTTTTTTTACTAGCTTTTGGAGGATCTCGTGGGAAAGTAAACGCCATACGCATCAACCGGTCATTCTGGTTAAGCTATGCTTGCTGCAGTCTGTCCGTGGATGGGTGCCCAAACATTTCATGCCGAGACCCCTTCATGTCTCGGAAAGCACGTAAAGCCGTTGGTCCCGGCTGTCATTCGTAGATCTTTGCCAGCAGTTCAGTTAGTTTAGTCTTACCAAGGAGTATTATGCTACCCAGTAACTGGGTTGTGGAGGTCCGATAGGCAGTTGCTTCATGTAAAACACTGATATTCAGCTGCATCCGGTTAGACTGGAAGCCGACTCCAACATAATTGGGAAAAGACCAGGTAGATGATGATAGGTCTTATATGGGTCCCGGAAAACGTCCAGCGACATCGTGGTAGACCCAGGCGAAGATGGCGGGATGAGATGACGCTTGCAGGAGGGATTGGCTCTAGAAAGAGAGGGTTGAGAAGGAGAAAGGGAGGTCTTTGGTCTGCGGACTAGTGGGACTATACAGGCTGAAACTAAACTAATGAAGGTTTCTTGGGACCAGTAGGTCGATTCTGTAAAATTCAAACAACAACTCGCATCTCACATCGCTATTCACTCTCACTTCGCATAAGGTTTAAAATGACCTTGATATATTTGACACTTTGAATCGGGTTCGAGTGCGAAGTGAGCGTCGAAGAGACGGGGAAATTACCTTACAGAATGCCACTTCTTACGGCATCTCATACTTTATCTGTCATAATCTCCCTGTCAATTTAGTTCAACTCGCTGACACGCTCGCAAGGGTGGCGCTAGTGTAAATTCGAATTATCAACCGAGTTTTTAGAATGCAATCAAGAAACTCACAGCGGATTCAGATTCGAAGTTAAGAATGAGGTCTTACAGAATCACACCCCCGTCTTTGTGGATGGAGTCCAGATTATTGCGCCATCTCCGCTAAGGTTTGTTTATTACGGTTCATAAAATACAGCCCTGTGAAGGTGTGGCAGAGGGACAGACAGATAGTCTGACGGATTAGCGGGAGCAATAGGACTCAGTTTTGGACCCTATGGGTTCGGAAGAGTATATTATTATCTTCCTGCCATTGTCTCATGTTACTTGGAGTCGGCGCTTCTTCCATTCCGTCCGGTCAATCGTCATGATATCATTGACTCCCTTCTCTTTCCTATCATTCTTCAAACAATCCATCCATTTTTTCTTCAACCTTCCTCTTCTTCTCCACCCATCCACATTTATGTGTGATGCATATAAATGTGGATGGGTGGAGAACTTTTGGTCACATGCGTTTATTTTTATAGAAAAGCAGGTACGCAAGAATAAAAACTGGCCAAGTGCGAGTCGCATCAGGACCACGTCGGGAAAGGTTCCGTACCATTATCCATAATGTTGTCTAAACATTAGACATCGAGCAAAAAAACGGCAAAATATAACGATTGTTGTATGGGAGCCCCCCTTTAATACTTATTTTATTCTGTTTTTAGTATTTGTTGTTATAGCGGCAATAGAAATTCATCATCTGCGATCAAATTTCAGCTGTCTAGCTATCACTGTTAATGAGATACAGCCTGGTGACAGACAGCCACACAGACAGACAGACGGACAGACAGACGGACAGTGGAGTCTTATAAGTAATAGAGTCCCGTTTTTACCCTTTGGGTACGGAAACCTAAAAATGGACTATCTGCGCGTGCGATCAAATTTTAGTCTATGTGACACGCGAATCAATGGAACAACATTATTAATTAAGACACTTGTGTGATGTTTGTGGTCCCTTGGTAACCATGAGATAGCGTGCATCTAGTTGCTGCAGTGTGCGGTTTAACCCATGAAGGTCATTGTAGTGTTCGCTTAAGATCAAAGTCATCAGTTGATTCTTTAGATTGCTACATCACCATCATCTGCCTAACCTTTTCCCAATTATGTTGGGGTCGGCTTCTAGGCTAAGCGAAAACAGCTGATTTTTTTAGGTTTCCCTACAGGGAAACCCTTGGAACACCAAACTCCCTTACGGACGCCCTGAGAAGACTGGGATGACTGATCTGCTACTGGAGGGAGATGGGCTGGTTCGAGTAATCGGCCGCCATGGGTCACGTACAATGGTCCATTTTTAAGGACTAAGTGCGGAAACCAAACTCCCCTAAATAGAACATAGAAACAGCTGTGTGTTTTATATCGAGCGACTGCCTATCGGACCTCCGCAACCCAGTTACTGGGTAACACGATAACCCCTTAATGCTGGTTGTCAGATTTTCTGGCTTCTGACTTTCCGAGGCACGGAAACCTGGAGAAGGTTTCCGTGCCCCGGAAAGCTCTCGAAATCTTACTAGTGGTTTACACACTTGTCTCTCATGCATGGTGGGTTTGAATATGAGCACGTAGTAATGTGACTTTAGTGGTATGAGGAACAGAGTGTGAAGTTCCTCATCTTCCCTATGGAAGACCCGTCTGGTGGGCTACTACCCGACGGTTGTAGTCGGGATTTTGTATATATCCTAATGTCGCGGATAACTCTGCTTGCGCGATCTAGGAAACGTCGGTTGTAGTTCGTATCATGTGCGATAGATGACATGACTTTTTCAGTTCATAATATGCACTTTCTTAGTTTATCTTGGACGTCATTGATATTGGTGAAGGAAAAACTCGTGAGGAAACTTGAACTTATCTATACTAATATTATAAAGCTGAAGAGTTTGTTTGTTTGTTTGGTTAATCTTTTTGTGTTGGATAGTCCATATATCGAGGAAGGCTATAGGCCCAGGCGAAACCGGGTCGGGTCGCTAGTAATTAATATACTTAAGTCTGGAATCGCGAACCCGCTTTGCGCAAGCGTGCATGGTGATCAATGCTTGTGTCCTCTCTGAATGAGAAGAGGCCTTTGCCAGGGCAAAGGCCTGGCAGCAGGCACTGCAGGCAGTGGGAGAATAGGCTGGTATTATGTAAGCCAGATTAGAAGAGGTCTTTTGTCTATAGAGAGACAAAAATTGGCTGGTATTATGTAAGATAGATTAGAAGAGGCCTTTCTCTACAAAGGGACGAAAATAGGCTGGTATTATGTAAGACAGATTAGAAGAAGCCTTTCTCTACAGAGAGACGAAAGTAGGCTGGTATTATGTAAGACTGATTAGAAGAGGCCATTCTCTACAGAGAGACGAAAATAGGCTGGTATTATTATTGTTAGATAAGATCTAGATAAAGAGATAATTGTTCTCCCTCATACGTCCGTGTCTGTCTGTTTCTCCGTGACAGGACTGTATATTTGAATCATAACAGTTGGTAAATTCTCACACAGTCTGTATAACTATCGCCGCTATTACAACAAATTATAAACTTACCAAATAAAGGTTTTTTTCTCAGTCTTAATACATATTTCAGGGCCCTACGGTTTCTCTGCAGTAATGGGTTTAGGTTGCTGATGGGGTTGCCGTGGTACTGTCGCGTAATGGGGATGTTTTGTTTGACGTCCAGGGAAGCTTACGGTAAGAAAATTGAAAATCAATTGACAGGACAACGTCTATTGGGTCACCTAGTACCTATGTTATAATTTACAACTTGTGTCAAAGCTTGTGTACAATTTTATGTGGAACTAGGTGATGCCCGCGACCACGGCCGCGTGATTGTCGGCTATCGGGGAGTTTTAATTTTTTTTGTACGCGGAACTCTTTAATTTTTTTTTTCTTTAGTTTTTTTTTCTACAATAAAGTAGCCTAAGCTACACCTTAGAACATCAGCCCCCCTAGCTAAGTTACAAACGTTTCGTATCGTTTCTCTTCCTACAATAATTAACGTTTCGTCGTAATACATTTTTTATTTTCGATCACGTGACTTCATCGTTCAGATGACGTCATTTGATTAGTTTTCTATTAGCGTTATCGATTGTAGATTTTCAATTTGGGCAATATGCCTAGGGGGGCAGCTATGACGGATCCTTTGGTGTGCAGGTCCGAAACACATTTTTTTCATTAAATGTATAGGTAACCGGGTATACCCGGACACAACTAAAAAAAAGAAGTCGCTTAAATACACTATCATTAACAACATCCATATACAGAACTAGTAGAATCTTATATTTACTCAAACAAACCGCCTGACAGTCTATAGAAATAACTAATAATGCTTAATGTCTGAAACAGTTTCATTCAGCCAGTTACCGCGGACGCTTTTGCACGTATCCAAGAACAATATTATTTTGTGTACTATTTTTAATCTGTGGCATAGCGTCTTTGGCGGGAACGACGAAAAAAGTTGGTAAGTCATTGGAATATTTTTTAATACTAAAACACCTATAAAAGAAAGAAGAAATGTTTATTGACACCTGTAGACCATGTGCACACGAAAGTAATAAGAAAATGGTTATTCAATAAAAAACAGAAATAAATTGGTTAATCAATTGAAGTACTTTTTAATCATCTGTCAAAACGCGATTCTTCCATAGATATTGAATGACAATAGTAAAATATGACGTCGCTTTTTTCATAAATCAATTGATTAACTATTTTTTCATTTCAAAGCAACTGAAATCGTACCTATTTATCAGTTAATTGAATGTGAATCGGGTTTCCAGCGTTAATATAAATTGTTTTTTAGAGAAGTTATGTATTGAAATTATTACAGAGAAGTTATTTGTATTAAACTACCCAATAATTATAGTGGTAAAGGTTGTCTGTTTATTTTTTACTAGCTTTTGCCGCGTGAATGTCAGTTATCGCGAATGCAAACGAAGTCGTAGATTAAAAAGTTTAGTAGAATGTCCTTCCCCAGGGTTCAAGCAATTTTTATACCAAATTTCATCAAAATCGGTTCTGCCATTTCATCGTGAAAGCGTAACAGACAGAGTTACTTTCTTTCTTTACCGAGTGTGATATGTTTAATGTGTCCTTGATTATGACGCGGACGAAATCGCGGACAGAGCCTATAATTTTTTATAGAAATACCTAGCAGTGTCTACGGTTTCACAGATAAAAAAATAATTATAATAATAATAGTGGCCATGAAGTAAATTTGACATTGATAGTAAATTACGATTGTGTGTTAAAAGTTACAACTATTAATTTAAATAAATGATAACACATCTTTTACATATGAAATTATTGTTTTGTAAATTGCTGTGGAATATACTTTACAGTGACTTAGTAGTAGTATTATATTAGTCTAATTAATTAAATAAAGGAAGTTTGAAAATGGCGCCAGTGACAGAAAAGTTGAAAGGGAACCGTCTGTCTTGGTATGTGAAGAGAAGTGATGAAACGGTTGTGGCCAAAAGAGTTATAATCTAAGTGTGAATGGATAGAGAGGGAAACGAAGGCCAAAGAACAGATGGATGGATTGTGTCAAAAATGATATGAATGAAACGGGAGACAATGAAAGCATGTCGGTTGACAGGACGGAATGGAAGAAGAAAATATGTTGCAGTGGGCGTCTTGAGGTTGACATGATGATGTCGATGATGAGTCGTAGGTACAAAATCAATACCGCGGTATGCTTAGGCATGCCGTGAATTGAAATTTTAACTTTATTTCCATACCATTAATTTATATTTTTATTCGTCGCCTCATGCCATGCCGATGCCATCAATGGGTGCCTTGCCTAAGAAGGCAAGTGTCCCATTAATAGGCCTGTGCCCATTAATGGGACAGTAACATTCTAAAGATGATAATATGTGCGTGTGTGTATTTAAAGATGTGACAAGATCTTTAAATAATCCTTATAAGCTTAGCAAACAACTTTATTTGTTGTTTCTATTCGCGCTAGAATAAGCACAGCAAGAATCAATTGTTGCATATAGGTATGTATGTATGATCATCACTTGAAAACTATTTGGCAGATTTTTTTAAATTGTGTTCGTGAATTATAATAGCACAATGTGGAAATTATTGTTATGTCTATGTTAGACCTTAACCTTGAAAAGAAGACCTAAAAGCTATCGATCAGTAGAGCTATTCTGTTACAATTTCCCTCGGTGAACACCTAGGTGAAGTGAGCTGTCATCCGTCCCAGTGCTAGGGATTTACAAAGCACTACAATCGGATGACAGCTCACTTCACCTAGGTGTTCACCGAGGGAGATTGTAACAGAATAGACATACTGGTTTACGATGGAATAGCCGGCACACCCAAAATATATTTCTAACCGATTTCAAAAAAGGAGGAGGTTCTATATTCGACTGTATGTATTTTTTAGGGTTCCGTAACTCAAAAGAGAAAAACGGAACCCTTATAGGATCACTTTGTTGTCCGTCTATCTGTCTGTCTGTCTGTCAAGACCCTTTTATCTCGGGATCGCGCGGAGGTATCGCGTTGAAATTAAAACCATATACTCAAGTTTACAGTCTTTTGAAGCTGTGAAAAAATAGGACTTCTAAATTAACGTGAAAAAAAAGATACGGCCGTTTATGCCGCAAAAAAAACGTATATTTCGACACTCTCTAGGGAATCATTTATAGGATACTCCTCTTTGACACGTAGAACTATGAACTTTATTTAAAGTACGAAATCAATCATCGAGGTATACGCGGTCATGTTTGTATGGGTGACTAAATCACGGAATTTGAACGGAACCCTCGGTGGGCGAGTCCGACTCGCACTTGCCCGGTTTTATTTTATGTGGGTATCTATTTTTGGTTTATTTTTTCAAAACAATTTTTTTTTCTATCAAACCCATACTTGTGGTGTATCTATGAATAGGTCTTCAAAAATGATATTGAGGTTTCCAATATATATTTTTTTTTTTTTTTTTTTTATCATATACTCAACTTTTAATTTCAAACATATCAATAATATTTACAAGAATAATAAAAAAGAAAACCTATAATATTAAACTAAAAAAAAACTAACACAATAAGGCATCATATAATTCGTCCACATCGCCGTCATCTGGAAATGTACCCAAGAGACTGGCGGCATTGCCACGTTGGATTGCCATCCAACGTGGCAATGCCGCCAGTCTCTTAATCTCTTATTTTTTTTAAACTGAATAGTTTGCGCGAGCGACAATTCCAAAGTGATAAAATGTGTATGTGTACGTGCGTGTGTGTCCTGTAACTTCTAAAATAAGAGAAAAATAAAACTAAAAAAATCTATGATTACATTACCATGTAAACTTCCACCGAAAATTGGTTTGAACGAGATCTAGTAAGTTGTTTGTTTTAATACGTCATAAATCGTAAACCGCAATTTACTATTTAAGAACTTTTATATTATGTTACTTTCTGCTACGGAACACTTCATGAGCGAGTCCGACTCGCACTTGGACGCTTTTTTTAATAAATATGTAGATACACCACTACATGTTAACTTTTATGTGTACGTTAGGGCTAATCTCGGAAACTACTACACAGATGACGACACGGTTGGCGCAGTGGCTGAGCGATCGACTGCTGCGCAGCGTGTTGCGGGTTCGATTCCCGCCCAGGGTAAACATTGGTGTGATGAGCACTTGTGTTTGCTTTGTGTCTGGGTGTTGTTTATCTATATATGTATGTATTTACAAAAAAAAATGTATTTGTGTATGTATATCAGCTGTCTGACACCCATAGTACAGGGTCTCCCTAGTTTGGGGTCAGATGGCCGAGTGTGAAAATGTCCCCAGTCCCCACATATTATTATTATTATTAGATTTTTAGATGGTTTTCACCAATCAAAATAAATACCAGCCTCATATTGGCCCATTGTAGATCAAAGACCTTGTTCCGGGTCTGGCTGTTTGTGTATGTGAGTTTTGTGAGCACCACACAGGAGTAATTACTAGTAAACTTGTACGGTCGGGGGACCCCCGTAAGGAACGAAGTTCCTTAACTCGTGTCTGTACAAAAAAAAAAATAAGTAGACTCCGCCAAGCAATAAGTTGGCAATGTTCTATTATGGACTTCTTGCTGTTATTGCAATTTTGGCATCTGTGGACTGGAATACACCTTAGCAATTTTTTGTGTTTTTTTCTAATACTAATTTACAAAGACATCGCGACATACATTTTTATTCTTGTGAAATTTACAAACAAAATGATGTCGGACAAAATACTGTTGTAGGTCTTTACAAAGAAATATTTTATTTTGTTAATTAGCTTTTACCGGATTATTGGCGTAAATAATCTCCATATGGATTTTGGTCAAGTCAAACACGGGGTTTTTGTTTACAGAGAAGAGAAGAAAAGAAAAGTTGAAATTATTAAAAAAGAAAAAATAGGGACAGTTGACAAATATTGCTACAGTAGCAATAAGTATTTGACTAATAAAACGTTTAGAGTGTAATCAATCTGAAATAAGCACGTTTACCCATTATAAATGAAAGTAATCCACGTTACAGTTTTACCGTTTTTGATTCCATACAAAAATAGGATATTGAAACAAACATCATCAAATATGTTAAAATACAGTTTGCAAATTATTTCCAGGTTTCATTAACAGGTTTAATTCGTTTTTGTGACTACCCACCTCTTTTATTTTTGTATAGTTTCAGCATGACAAGCTAGAGACATCATAGGAAGATTGGGTCATATTAAGTATCTAATATGACCCAACCTTCCCTAATGCTGCCCTAACCATGTAAAATTGTATTATTGCATGTTCATAATTGTTACAAAAAAGGGTGGTATTTTATAAAATAACTAATCACCACACATGCCAAATAGGTAGGTTGGTAATGATAATGATGGTTGATAAAGCAAAGGTTGGTTTTTTAAAATAAAATAATTTATTAAAATTAATTTTCTATTTTTTAGTTTGGTTTTCTATAAAAAGCGTGTTTTTTGTTTTTTTAAACTATTATTTTTTAAGTTTCGTTTACTAATAATATATCTCGTCGGATCATATTTTGTTGTGAATTTTTCTCGACCTCAAAAAGGACGAGTAGATGAAAGATGAAATCGAGAAACGATGTTAAAGTGGCAATGGTAAAATCGATGAAAATAATATCAAATGTAGTACCATGTTAGGTTTTGTAGAGAAAATATCACGTTTGACAGAGCGAGTATTTGCGGGTATTTTGTTTGTGTTGTGCTGTTGTAATTATACCCTGTCCATTGGGTTATTGGTTTTTTGACAGCTGCCTTAGAATGAAATTATTTATTTATTTATTTACACTTCATGCACAAAGGTACAAAGGCGGACTTACCGATTACCGATTACCTTAAGTTAACTTAAAAATGCGTTATAAAATAAATATATAAACTGCCTTATCTTGTTGGATTATCTTATTTATGACCTCATAACAGACATTATAATACAGTATGCATACCAGTTTTTACAAAAATCATAAATATTGTTCACTAGTTGCAGCTGTCAAGAAACGATTAAGCCAGTGGACAGAGTGTAGTTAAGTTATTCCCATAGGTAAAGACTCGGTCTTTGACTAATTCCCAGAAGTCAAAACTCAAGGTTTCATAGAGCGCTGTATACTAAGTGTTAAATTAACGGATCGAATTCGAAACACTATACTGCACTCCAAACCAGAGATTGAGACAGAATAGGCTGACAAAAAAAAGCAATCGAACAGTGTCTTTTTCAACCGACTTCAAAAAGGAGGAGGTTATCAATTCATCTGTTTTTTTTTTATGTTTGTTACCTGAGAACTTTCGACTGGGTGAACCGATTTTGATGATTCTTTTTTTATTTGAAAGCTGGTGCTTCCCGTGTAGTTCCATTTAATTTAATTTATTTTAGTTCTGAGTATGGCATCCATGTTAAAACCATATAAGTCTTAAATTTGAATTAAGTATGTGTGCGTTTTGTTACGCGATTTCTCCGGAAAATGTTAACCGCTTTTAAAAATTATATTGTTTATGGATAGGGTATGGTCCCGTTGCGTTGGAAGGCCTCCCACTAGGTGGACCGATGACCTGGTAAAGGTTGCGGGGATCCGCTGGATGCGAGTCGCACGGGACCGGTCAATGTGGCGCCACTTGGGGGAGGCCTATGTCCAGCAGTGGACGTCTTTTGGCTGAAATGATGATGATGATGATGGTCCCGTATAAATGTGATGCTGTTTCTTAATAGATTTCGATGAGAAGGAGGTACTAAAAGAGGAAAATAAAAAGCTTTTTACAGAAAAGACAACCGCCTTCAAAAACTAAAAAGTGAAAAATAACTTTAGCACAGAACACACATTGACTTTAGTTTTGGAAGTCGGTGGCAATACAAAACAACAAACAGACCAAGCCACCGACTTTCGAAACTAAAATCAATGTGTGTGTAGTTTTTGAAGGCGGTTGTCTTTTTTGTAAAAAGATTTTTCGTTTAAACTTTCAAAAGTTACAATCAAAAACTTAAAAAAAAAATGGTACTGGGTGATACCATAACACTGCTAATCTGAATTTCCCTGTAATAATAATGGTATGTATTAAACTGTTTCTACAATTATTTAATATTAACACAATAACGTCGTAATAACAAATTATGCATCATACCTACGATAAAAAATAACACTGTAGAAGTCCTTATTATAATGATACAAAATATATATATATATATTTCAGCTTGGATTTTCCCACTGCTGGGCAAAGGCCTCTCCACTCTCCTTCCAACTCTCTCTGTTACGGGCTAATTGGGGCCAGTCTTTTTTGAAGAAGTCTAGATCATCCCGCCATCTCCGCCTAGACCTGCCGCGGTGTCGCTTGCCATGTAGAGGAACCCATTGGGTTGTACGTTTGGCCCAATGATCGTCTGACATGGGGCAGATGTGTCCAGCCCAATTCCATTTCAGCATGGAAAGGGAATAGGGAAAATATATTGTTTTATAAATTTACTACAATAATTCCGTAAGTAGGTAGGTACTATTAGCGTAATAATTTAACTAAATAAATTCAGGTATTATTTATTTTCTTAAATTGGTAGGTATTGAATGTAAATAATTACATGTTAATAACACAGTTACATTCCACAAAAGAAAAGCTTTAGTTTGATACATCAAAGATTTGAATATTCCTACTGGCTGAAAAGATATTCAGCAAAAACAGTAAATCTTTTCTCCTGTTTTGGATTTTTCGATTACCGACTTATTGCTTGAGGCATTATTTATTTTTCAACACACTTGCTCATAAAATGGCTCTAATTTTACCGCAATTAGGCACATAATGACACCTGTAATCAAACTGTGACTTTTTCAATGCTATTATTCACAAGTGAGTTATAGGGTTTTTTTATTTTATTGGTTAAGTTGCTTTGTTCTTAAAAAAGTTTCGATACAAAAAAGATCGTGTTCAATAGTATTTAAATAGATAATTTCAACTTGTACGTTTTTAATAAATATAATAAAATTTTCACTCAAATATAACTTTTCTATTCTATGTAATAAAGAAAACTTTGAATTCCCCATTTTGTACGTGGCTAGAACGCTATCCGCGAAAAGACAAAAAAAAAAGAAACCTCATTCTTTTAGTCTATGGCCGATCGCCATTATTTGATGCGCGCGCATAGGAAAACTGATTATTTTTTCCCGCCATTGCGAAAAATTTTTCACAACGCGTTTTCACTGTTGAAAATATTTTTTTAGTATTAGGTATTTTCTTCACAAGTGTGTTGAAAAACGTAGTATGATACACGTGTGTATTGATGATTACCGTCCTCGGCTCTCTTAAGACCCGAGCCGTTAGGTGAGGGTCTCAATGGCGCCTCAGCGGTAATCACCAATATTACACACTTGTACCATAATGTACTATTATTTACTATACACGAGTACTTTTACTGCACTCATTTTTTTGTAGTAGGCTCGATACACGCACACATACACTCACGCATTTCGTTACGTGACGATTTCTACTAATTCGCACTACCCGTAACTTCGTTCCAAAAATTAGGAACCATGGAGTTTCACGTGGATGAAATCGCCGGCAAAAGTTAGTCCGAATATAGGTATTTTCCGTCTTCATTAATAATTCTGACGCAAACACGGTCAGGGTCATTTGCTAGTTGCTAGGACGCTAATGAAACCATCGAAAATAGTTTGTTCTATTTTTAAATTCCACGCATGCGTATTTGAGTACTTAGGTAATCGAAAGAATATTTCTTTACACGTGGTGTCTGTAAAATGTCTGTGAATAATTATCATTTAGCTTTTTTTTTGTGGCGGTCTAAAGTACTGTAGATGTTGACGACTGGCTGATATGCCACTTTTTTTTAGGAACTATATTATATTTTTATAGTGACGTTTAGACTTTTGGAACAGAAGAAATGATATGTTCAGTTTAGTTGTCAAATGTCAGTCATTGCCTTGTAGAAAGTTTGCCCGTTATGGTAATTAAATAGCATTATAACATACATTAAGAGCGCGTATTCGATTCGTGACGAAAATTTCATGTTTTTGCGTTTTGCCCAGAGCAATATCGTAATTATGTGAGCAGATTATTTAAAGACAATTTACAGTTTTAGAAAGATTAAGTCTTGATTTAGACAGCTACAGAGTAAAAGTATAATTTTTAATTATGGTTTTTTAAAGCGAAGACATTTCTTTCATATCGTTTTACGAAAATAGACGGCAGAGTTAACTTTCAGGACGAATACAGCCATTACAATATGCCAAAATATTTGGTTTTATGCATTTTTCCAACAGTATGTACAGTCATAAAGACAGTAACAGAGCCAAAATTACAAAAATATTGCTATTATGTATTAAAAAACAATGTTGAAAAAGTAGAAAATCGGTTCACTTTGACAATTTTTTTTCACCAGTATTTGAATAAAAACATAACTGATATACTTATTTTATGAAAGTAAATGTTATGCTTAATATTCAGAATATTTTTCAGTCCGTTATATGAGCTTATTTATTTTAGACAATTATTTTAAAAAGCACTGTAAAACATCGCGCGCTGTCGTTTGCCGATCAATTTCAATGATTCGTGCTTATTTCGTGCATATTTTTTATTCTGATGCACACAAACAGACCATTGTATTGTATTAGTGTGCGTCAATGCTGCTACGCCGTTCTAGCAATCGTTTAGATTTTGAGTTGCGCTAAATCGAATACGCGCCCTTAAGTAATTGTTGCACTTATAAAATGTACTATTAACAAATTATTGTTAATGTATTGTGTAAACAATTGTTGGCTAACCTAAATAAATAGCAATTACTCAGTGTTTCCATTGTCCTTCAAATGGGTATTACACCCATTTTTGAAAAGTGTCTTAATTAAATTCTGTAGTGCTAATATACCACCAAAAAAATCACAATTTTTTTATTCAATCGTTAAGTGCCATAAAAATGCATTTAAATTATATATTTTCAAACTTCGCGCGTAGTTGTCGAAAACGCCTCGTAGTAGACGCCATATTGCTCTGCGGAAATGACGTCAGTTCGCTTTGTAACAAATGCGCTGATATTATTTTATGATAATTGATTTAAAAAAAAATTAAAAATACGTTCGTTATGAAAATAATAAAAGTATAAAGCCTATATACGCCAATCGGTTGACTGACAGCTGTTGTTAATTTTTTGTTTACACAGCCGTACGGCGTAATAAAATGGTGTTATAAAACAGATTAAAAAAACTGAAAACTTTGAATTGAATTTAAAAAAATATTTTGTTATTTTTGAACTAAAACCTCTATTTTCCGACTGCTTTTTGCCTAAACTATCTCAATAATATATTTATAGTTTTTTTCTCATACAGAGTAAAATACCCTATTCTATCAAATACCTACAGTCCATTTGCTCACCAACAGTAGAGACTGAGTGGTTTAGTCATATGAAATCTTTATTTTACTTGTTTATACCTATAAGATTAACTCTGTTCTAGTTTAGAAACTTACAAACTTGACAGTCCGCCGCGAGAGCTTACAAAACATTTAGAAAACATAGTCGCTTCCCACCATCATGCATCAGTCCAACGTTACGCTTAGATGTTTTAAATACGCAACGAATTTATACCATAAACTTATGCTGTAAGTGTAGGGTTGCCATGCTTGGCAAGCCTCGTGTCGGGACGCAAAAAGAAAAATATCTGTATATATTGAAATATTAAAAAAAAAAATTGTTTGCTGTAATATCTGATTTATTTCGATTAGTCAGTCCGGGTGAGTCGGTCCGGGTGTTCGGTTATCAGTTTGTCAGTTTGTCAAATTCAGATTTGATTGCAGAAATAGGAAATAAATTTCAAAGATCGGACTTTAAAAAAACCAGAAATGATTTAAGGTTGTCTCTCTTCAGCGTTAAAATAGTTCGGCCGAGTAGAATTTGGCGCGTGTATTTGAATTACCGTTACCGCGCGAAAAAACGGGACGTAATAGTGCTTTGTCGGGACGTAGGCCCCAATGACGGTGACAGTCCCGATATATCGGGACGAATGGCAACCTTATGTAAGTGGAAAAGCGGTTAAAACTCGAAGGACCAATATATGCGGGATTATAATTTACACGGGAGTGAATGTGGCTACTGGTTTAATGAGGGAAACAAGGGACTTACTTGGAGTTCTGAAGAGCGCCTGAGACGAAGGTTCAGCACGTGTTCCGGTGTTTCTTGGTAGCACCCATGGACGTAATAGCACCACAAAGTACGTAAGGCTGCGGCGCGCCCGAGCAGAGAGACCACTCAGAACAAACCGCCATTTTTGTCACGCACACATTGTCATTACTTTTATAGGCATTCTCAAGCAGTTTCAAGCAGTCTTCAGTCTCGACTGTCGAGACTGAACGTGACGTGTTGTCTAGATAAATAAATGAGAGACATTGACATTTCATGACGAACAGGAAAATTTTGTTATAAAATAAATGCAAAGAGTTCCAAACAGTGCCAATAAAATTTCACATTATTACGAACTAGCGACCTAACCCAGCTTCGCATGGGCCTATAGCCTTCCTCGGTAAATGGACTATCCAACACAAAAATAATATTTCAATTCGAAACAGTAGATCCTGAGATTAGCGCGTTCAACCAAACAAACAAACAAACTCTTCAGCTTTATAATATTACGTATAGATAAAACCTACAGAGTCAGTACAGTAGCAGCCCTAGTGAGTTTGGCAAGTTGTAATTATTTTTGAAGATGGCGGCAGCGGTCAGCTATGTCCTATGGGATGGCAGTTATTTTGTGGTAGAACTTGGTTTTTATTGTTCCACTCGTGTCGGCCGACACTCACTGCACTCATGCTTTGTTTTCATCAAAAGATTAAAATAAAATTTATTAGCGGTCTTTTAATTTGAATGTTATCTGGAATTCTCTTCGGTTTTTGGATAAAACTTATGAACATTTTCGGCCAGAATGCATTGGCATACAACTTTTACAGTCCCACGATACTCCATAGTAACGAAACGATATAATTGCCTACACTACTACTAAAATACCAAAATAACAGACTGTACAAATACGTGTGTGTGTGAGCGTGTCTACGCGCCGTTCGAACTAAAAGCAGTTCCCAGTACCAGTCGTTGGACACGGGAAGTGGTGAGGAACAGTTTCGGAGGGAGACCACACAAGTGACCATAGACAATACATAAACAAACTCTTTTATTTTTAAAAGCACTGAACATTCACAACGTGCCTGCGTTTCAATTTCGAAGCGAATTAAATGTATGCCAAAATCAATAACCTATAAGATAATGATGGCAAAAAAAAATAGCTGAATCGGAGTAAATCATAATATTATGGTATCAATATTTATATTTGAAACGATAGACCTAATGATTTTCGATTAAGTAAACGTTATATCCAATAACGTTATACGAAATAAGTTAGGGGGTATATAAAATATTATAAGTAAAGAAATTACACCACAACTACACCACACACACTACATACTCACACATATACACACCCCCCACACACATATACACTTACACTACTCACCAAGAAATTAAGTTGATGCAGCACAAACACCGGTTGGAGTGTACGTAACGGGGCACTGAGGAAAAAACATAATAATACTTACTTTTTACGGTTTTATCGTATGGAGGACATCAAAAGAAACAACTTTTTCCCGGGATTTTTTTTTGTGAGGTCAATGACCGCGGATCTAGGAGGCAAAATTTAACTCTCATTGTGAAGGCGTCTGGGACTTAAAAAAAATTGAGGAAAAAGCAATAAAAAAGACTTAGAAAAATTTCACCCAAAAACAACGCCTAATCAAGCCTTCGGGATCCGGTGGGATGTGGGAGTACTAGGGTGGGGAAACACCGGGGGATGACCTTAAGGTCAATGACCTTGACCCCAATTAAAAAAGACGCAGACACGGGGTACGCTCGAGGTCAGTGACCTTGACGCCAAGGTCAGTGACCTTGACGCCAAGGTCAGTGACCTTGACCCCAAGGTCAACTTTTTTTCATAGTGCCCCGTTTCGTATACCATGACCCAAACACCGTTCACTTGTTGCACTAAATTGTATTTCTATATAACTTGGCCGAACACTGTCTCTCAAGATACAGGTCACCCTAGTTTGAGAGGCAGGGTAGCACAATATTGTACAGATTTTGCAACAGTTCGTTAAAATGTTCAATAATGTTCTCTTCTGTATATTATCTCTCTTTTTTTGGTGAATAAACATTTTTTATTTTTTATTATTATTATTAATTATACCAACAGTAGGGATATCTCACGTTTATTATATCTTGTGAACGTTATTGAACTGAAAATATACCAAATAACTTTATAATTGATATGAGTCGCACCCAGTAGATAGTGATGTTCAAGAATCGGAACTAACAAGTATAGTGTTCAATTGGATATTAATAAAAACAATTGAATATCTATTGATAGGCGTTCAAACTTGCCTTTATGTAAATTGCTTTGCGCCATTCCTAGTAGTTTCACAGACTTTTTAAATGTATTTGTGTATATATATCAGCTGTCTGACACCCATAGTACAGGGTCTCCCTAGTTTAGGGTCAGATGGCCGTGTGTGAGAATGTCCCCACATATTATTATTATTATTATTAAATGTGAAGAGGACTTTTCAACGAAATTCTCTAGTCATATTTGAACAATAAGTAATTAAGGTCGTTGAAATTATGTAGATTACAGGTCCATCTTTAATTTCAATCATTGACAACATTTACACAAATAATAAAAAAGATAAAACCCATAACTATTATACTAAAAAAATTAAAATAAGGCATCAAAAGGTTTCTTCCATACCGCCGTCATCTGGGAATGTGCCTAAGAGACTGGCGGCGTTGCCACGTTGGATGGCAATGCTTAAACCTATGACCGAGGTAAAAACCAGCTCTTGGATCACGGGAAGTGTCAACCAAACTTCTGAAAGGAGGTCAACAAAATCCCGTACAACTTTGCCCAAATATATGCCTCGAGGTACACGTGCACCAAAGCGTAGAGAAAAAATTGAGGAATTCGAAAATAATTGTATTTTTATTTATAAATCATTTTTAGCTATTTATTAAAATATAACCTAATAACCTGTAATACAATTAAAATATGTGGCAACTATGCGTTTTATTTGGTTGTCACTCGGGTTGACATTTCGTAAATGTCATTTTGTTTTGTTTTTGTTGACACTTGTTGACCAAGAAGCTTATAGATAAAAGTGGAGGCAACATTCGAAATATCACGTAGGTCTTTAGAGTGTTGCCTCCACTTTTATCTATAAGCTTCTTGGTCATTCTGTTCATTTCTGCGTTTGACAGAAGAAAGAAGAAATTTGGCACTTGTTTTTTTTTAATATGTAAGGTGGTTATTTGATAGAGTGCTAAAATGGCGTCCTTTTTGAAACGATGAAAGTTATTTTATTCTCATCCCCGGGCAACTATATGAATAATTTAAGAGTGCAATATTATTCAGTGTAATCTAGTGTATTTTATGCCACTAAGTGTACCTTCTGTACTAAACTGGGCAGATATTGTTGACATAATGTCCCCACATATATATTATACTATACTTTACAGTTAATCTGGGTTTCAAGGGCTACGTTTGAGAGTTTTTTTTGAGAAGGTCCGTCATGGAATTAATTATTGATATGATGTCATGTCCCCAATAACACCATAAGTAGCCCTACCTTAGCAATAGCTGGAAATCAGCAACGCAGCCACGCGGCAAGACCACAGACATAGAAAAGGACATAGAAAAGGGACTGCGCAACATCCTCACCAAATTGACCACTCACTGGAAAGAGAGAAAGCGACTGTACGGCCAATACCTGTCTCTTTTCTGGGGTTCCCTTCTTTTCGCATAATGTTCTTTTTGTCATACTTTGGCATAACTTGTTTTGCCTTAATAATACTTTGCCATATTCTTTTTTTGGCATGCAGTTTATTTTGGCATAATTATCTTGAAGGCTTATTTGTTTTGACATACCTTCATTTCGCATAATGTTACTGTGCAAATCTATTGTGCCACGCTAAAGTATTGTCTTAAAAATTCAATATGTTGTGCTACAAAAGTTACTCGCAGAAACGAATCGCAGCACAACCGACTCCACGTATTCTTTTCTGCCCTACCCCTAGTGTGTAATCTAATCCCGCGTAGGCGCGGAGGGGCAAGGCGGCCCGCGGGCTGAGGAACAGGTGGTTTTGTGGTGTGGTGTGGTGGGAGCCGTGGCTGAGGTTGGCCGGCGTAGCCGGCCAGATAGCCGAAGCTGGGATGGTGAGCGTAAAACACATCTGCGACGATGATGCGCGTGAGACCACCGGAGCCCTGCAGCGCCGGAGCCGTGACAGAAACCATGCCTGTTGCATGTTGCATACTGTATGCTTGATTGCATGCTGCAATCTTGCTGCATGCTTGTTTGCATGCTGCATGCTTGCTACATGCTTGCTTGTAGGCTTGCTTGCATGCTGCATGCATGCTGCAAGCAAGCATGCATGGTGTATGTTTGTTTACATGTTTACATGCTTGCTGCATGCATGGTAAAAATGTGCTTTAATATCATTATGTTAATACATTTATTCTTTAAAATGTTGTGCTTAATTATAAATTACGATTAGAGAAATTATACTTAAAAAAATTATACGTAAGCTGTTATGCGTAAATAATGTTATGCGAAAATATAATTAGGAGAAACAAAAGTACGTTATAATAGGTCTTAAAATTTTATGCAAATGGATTAGGGAACCATTTACTTCACAGCTGCTCGTGGGGTGACCGGCCCAGAAAAACAGCCACCCATTTCATCACAAGGGTACAAGGCGACTAACGGAAAATCCGGGAAGACGGGCAGCAGCGTCTTCCGTGTACTTAACCACCTCAATGCGATCCCCAAGACGCCTGCCAAGCGTGAAGATTATGGCAAGATCTTTGTCCAAAAGTGGACGTTTTCAGGTTGATGATGATGATAATGATGATGATGAGTTCACAGCTGCATCAAAGAATCATCATTGCCATACAACGTGGCAATGCTGCCAGCCTGTTGGGCACGTGTCCCGTTGACAGCGACGTGGACGAGTTTTTTTATGCCCTTTGAGCTCCCTGCCTTTTTCTTAGAATTGTAAATAATTTTATTATTTTGAGTTTTATGAGTGTAAATTAAATTAAATTAGTACCTATTAAAAAGGATGTGAAAATATGTAATTGTAACGTTTTTTTTAGCGCTGAAATTATTTGTCATCTCTAGTCTAAGTTTGTGATGCACTTTGAAATGTAATGTAAGTCATGTACAGCACATTTATTTTGTCTTATTAAATTAGTTTTACATAACAGTGTTTAACATTTTGCTACAACATGTTGAGTACGTTGTACCAATGTTATAAACGCTCCCCACACTGGTTCAACTCGTATCACTTTCATTTTCATTTCATTTCATTTCATTTATTCAATAACAATTTACATTGTGTCTGAATGTTTCCGTCGATGCAAAGTAATATAATTCAAAGTACCTAAAAACACACATTTACATTACACATACGAATTCCAGATTTAAAAACTATCTCATCACAAAAATAAATTCATTTACAATAATTCAATCATAAAAATATAATCATAAAAATAAAAATATAATCATAATCATAAAAAAAAAAAAATATACCTCTACATAAATTACATTTAAATTCGTTCATTATCCAAAATATTTAATACTAATAATATTCAATAATAATAATACAAATGCAATATGGTTGGTCAGAAAGTAAATGGGTAAATAATTGATCTAATTGAACATGTCAGTAAGAAATTCATCAACGGTATAGTAGCATTTTTCTACTAGAAAAGATTTTAATTGGTGCTTAAACTGATTTATAGTGTATAAGGACTTGAATTCCACAGGCAGTTTATTAAACAATTTAATTGCTTGAAAACTTGCCGCATGACTAACCACTTTCATAAGAGGATGTATATCATACTGCAAGTCCCTACGCCTTGTAGCTTCTCGCTTAATTCTTTCCTCTGATGTTTCGAACCTGTTAAGTTTCTTCATTAGATCAGTGAGTACTACTAGAATGTACAGGCAAGGGACAGTTAATATTTGCAGATCTATAAAATACTTCTTGCACGATACCCACTGTGGAATTCTGACCATGGTTCTTATGGCCCTTTTTTGTACTACAAAGGCTGAATTTACATTGTACGCGTAGCTACCTCCCCATAGAGAAATGCTGTACCTAAGCTTAGCCTCAACAAGCGAATAATACACCACTTTCAATTGTTCACTAGTAATTTCATCTCGAAGGCTTCTAATGGCATAGCAAGCCGAACTAATTGAACTTTCTATTGCTGATAGTTCTTTTTTCCAGTTTAACCTTTCGTCAATGTATATACCTAAAAGTTTTACGCTGTCTACTAAGATTATGTTAACATTATTCAAAGTTATATCAATTGAGTCCTTGTTTCTCGACGTTGTTCTAAATAACATGGCATTTGTTTTACTGGTATTTAAGTTGAGAGTGTTTATGGTAAACCAAGAAGAGAAGTGTGTGTGTGTGTGTGTGTGTGTGTGTGCATGTTAACTTTTTGAGCTAGAGTTTCCACATTATCAGCCGATAGTAAAGCATTCGTATCGTCTGCAAAAAGAACAAGTCCAGAATCGACATGTTTTTGCATGTAATTAATGAGGTCATTAATGAACAATATGAAAAAGATTGGCCCTAATATAGAACCCTGTGGAATTCCCCTCCTTATAAGTTTTAGACTCGATTTGTATGTCACATCACTAACAATTATTAATAACTTTTCAAATTCAAATTAATGGTATTAAAGCTGCTACATTAAAATTAGTGCGTACATGTTTTGCTAAACTTATAAAGCATGCACACTTATAGGTATGCGTTACATCACATAGTGACAAAGTATTGTTGAAGCATATTTACAATTTGTTACAAACAAGTTAGACACCAAATGTTATGCAACATAATATTATATAACTGTGTTAAAGCACCATAATTAGAATACTTATGATATTGACCGAACAATGTACGTCAACTGGTGATAACCAGTTAAATTACTGATAAACATGTTTACTTGCTACAGTATTTACTTTGGAGACTGTTATTTAATCTATTTGAATGCTGCAGTGCCAACAAAAGTGATATTGTTTTATCTGTTGAGGTTCCGTGCAGTATTACTGTTTAAAAAGACAGTTTTGTTTATAATATGTACCTACCTGGGTAAGACGGCCATGTGTATGATGTCCTCATATACATATTATTATTATTCCATTTATTTATTTTAAAAACATATATATATTTTTTTTCATTACGGCTCGAAGAACCATGTGCAGGAATTTAAGGTATTTGCTGAATGAATGAATATTGGAATACTCGGTGCAAGAAAATGATTATATTTTCGTTTATGCGACAACAAGTCACGTCACTTACTTGCGATTGTTTTACCCGTTGTCGCTTACACGCAAAATATAATTATTTTCTTGCACCGAGTATTCCATTAGGTATTTAATTCAGCAAATCCCTTAAATTGTTGCACTTGTTATTATTATTATTCTTATTAATATGCATTTAATAAAAAGCTGGTATCATTACATTACAAACAGACAATTCAATTTTATTTATTTGTATATAATATGTGGGGACATTTTCACACACGGCCATCTGACCCCAAACTAGGGAGACCCTGTACTATGGGTGTCAGACAGCTGATATACATACACAAATACATTTTTTTTTGTAAATACATACTTATATAGATAAACAACACTCAGACACAAGGCAAACACAAGTACTCATCACACAAATGTTTACCCTGGGCGGGAATCGAACCCGCAACACGCTGCGCAGCAGTCGATCTCTCAGCCACTGCGCCAACCGTGTCGTCAAAATGTGTGTGTCGTATTGATTAGCTATATTAGTACCGGTATACTATTTTCCCAATGAAGGACAACGCAACCTTTTCCCAGTCATGGGAAAGGCAAAGCATGTGGGATTTATAATTTCAACGTTTTTTGAGAATTTTGAGTTTTATTCTCTTACCGATTTTATTTGAGAATTTTGAGTTTTATTCTCTTACGGAACTCTAAAAAATCGTTTGAATAGCCTGCTCCTCCTCCTCCAGTTAATGTAGAAAATGCCATTTAAATGAAAAGCAAATAATTCATTTGACACATATAATTACTGACTTAATCCTATTTAAAGATGTATGATACGACAATTTTTTTTAATAAATGTCCATACGGAATATCATTCCATATCAGTTGGATTTCAGGATACCTACGTTTCGATCAAGTAGAAGTTTCTGTTCTGTTAAGTTTTCATAAATTTTAGTTTTGGCAAGTGAAAGCGTAATCAAGTAAGTAAAAAGCTAATACATTTTAATTTCGTGATGACGCAGTATTTACCTACAATTATTGATAGCCTAACGTGTGAGGCATAATTAAAATATAGTGTGGTAGAACCTTTTATTGTAACTATAATTATGTAGTATAAATAAATAATAATATGTGGGGACATTTCACACATGGCCACCTGACCCCAAACTAGGGCGACCCTGTACTATGGGTGTCAGACAGCTGATATACATACACAAATACATTTTTTTTAATACATACCTTTATAGATAAAAGTAGTATCGCTGTATGTCTTTATACTCTTTATATTGTATGAATTATTGTATCATCTGGCCGAGTAATATACGAGGATTCGTCTTACATGTGTTTATGCTCGCTCCCTACCGGCCACGATGGGTAGTCCGTTGGTTCACGCGGATACAGTTACAGTGACTGCACCACGGTAAAATTCCTGCGGCCAGACAAGGAGTGTGAACTATAAACAATAGGGTATTTTACTCTATACGAGAAAAAAACTATAAATATGTTATTGAGACAGTTTAGGCATAAAGCAGTCGGAAAATGCAAGTTTTAGTTCATAAAATAACAAAACCAATTTTTAAATTCAATTCAAAGTTTTCAGTATTTTTAATCTGTTACAAAACACCGTGAAACAGTAGCGGCCATGCCAGCGCCATAAGTCTGTGTAAACAAATAATTGTCAACTGTCAGTCAACCGATTGGCGTAATAAAGGCTTTGTACTTTTATTATTTTCGTAACCAACGAAATTTTTTCATTATTACACCTATTACAAAATATGCTTTTAATTATTTTTAAATGATATACAATTATCGTATTTAATATGAGCTCATTTGATACAAAACGAACTGACGTCATTTACGCTGAGCAATATGGCGTCCATTAAGAGGCGTTTTCGTCAAACTACGCGCGAAATTTGAAAATTTAAAATTTGGATGCATTTTTATGGCACTTATCGATTGAATAAAAATTTTGTGTTTTTTTTGGTGGCATATTAGCACTACAGAATTTTATTGAGACACTTTTCAAAAATGGGTGTAATACCCTATTGTGTCCCGGTGCAATGTTATTACATTATTAAGGCGACGATATACGCCGGCGACCTTGAGCGACCGAGAGAGAGAGAGAATCGAATGCGCTGCGTCCAAAACTCTCAAAGTTTAGTCGAAAAAATTAAATAAAAGATAGTATTCTTTAACTTAAAAAAAAGGCGTACGACGTACGGCACTGAAAATTTCGGGAATCAACGAAGTGACACAACGTTACTATTTAAAAATGTATTTATTGCTTTTCGAAGTATTCTCCGCGAAATTTGACACATTTTTCCATACGATGGAATCAATCATTGAAGCAACCATTCCATTCGGAAGTTGGGGTTTCCAAAATGGCCGTTTTGTAGGCGTCCACAGCTTCATCAGGTGATGAAAATCTCTGACCACGCAATTTATTCTTTATTTTAGGGAAAGTATAGAAATCATTAGGGCTTAGGTCGGGGCTGTACGGCGGATGGTCTAATAATTCTATGTTTTCTTGCTCTAAAAACTGTTTTGTTCTGTGCGCGGTGTGAGAACTCGCATTGTCGTGATGGAGGATGATGCAGCGGTTGCAGTTCTCTCTACGGAGTTCAGAAACGACCTGTGGCAAACAAATGCTAGCATACCATTCTGCATTAACCGTTCTTTGTCCCTCAAGAGCAACAGTCGCAACATGGCCGGGTTACAAACACAACAACACAAACGGGAGACAAACGTGGCCACCATTTTTTTTGCAACACTCCGTGAACGAACAATTTTTGTTGGCTTTGACTCATTTTCGAACACCCAAACTCGTGACTGGTTTTTTGTTTCGGGTTCGTACGCGTATATCGAGGATTCGTCACCTGATTCGATGTTGTATACAGCATTTGAGGATCCTGCGTGGAATCTTTCGAGAGTTCTGACGCACCAAGTAACGCGAGCTTTTTGCTTTTCACAGAGGGAATGCGGTATCCATCGGAAAAACAACTTTTTTACACCTAATTGTTCATGCAAGATTATTTGTATTTGACTCATGCCAATGTCTAAAGTTGCCTGAATTTCGCGATATGTCACATGTCGATCTTCCTCAATCAGCTTACGCACAGCATCAACGTTTTCTTGGGTGACTGCAGTTTTTGGACGACCTTGACGGGGATCATCACTGAGCTTGACACGTCCACATCTGCATCACCAAATGCAGAAATCATCCGATCAACACACTGTTTTTGTGATAAACCACTTCGAAAGTCATAATAAATCATCGCTCTTAAATTTTCTAGAGTCAATTCCATTTTGTCAACGACTAAACAAGTTTGACACAACCTTGTGACAAGACCGAGAATCTTTTTTTAAATAAATAAATGGTATTCGATTTTTAAAACCAAGGAGTTTTCAATTAAAAAGATTTTAATATGACAGAAACAGTGGAAATATTCCATTCCCGATACTTTTAGTGCAGCCTGGTATACTAAAAGATAGATAATAAAATTGTCTGTAAGATAGTAAAAGTTTCGTTTAAATATTCCTGGTAGGTTTTGTGTGATTAACTATCAATGTTTTGTCCGCGTCAGACACAACTTCACGATTTAATTAAACTATTTAATATGAACTTAATCAAAAATATTTACATACTAAATGATTAAGAGAATGTTCTAGTTTAACATTTTTTTTGTTTTTCAAATCATTTACACTACACATTTTGACGTGATTGTTAGTTTAAAATCTGCAAAAGTCGCTTAACAGCGCCTTAAGAACGCAATGTCTTAATACCTACTATTTTAATTTGCGTCTACTATTATCGCGCAGCCTTCTTTCTCTGGCTTTAAACTTGGCCACTAAAAATAGGTCTTCGCAGTTTTACGAATAGGAGGAAGTGGTTTTAACCCAGGCGGCATTCGGATCTGGTGTGAATTCACACACACATGACTTTAGTTTCAGATGGCTTTGTTCCGTTTGTTGTTTTGTATTGCCACCGACTTCCGAAACTAAAGTCATGTGTGTTCTGTGCTAAAGTTATTTTTCACTTTTTAGGGTTTGAAGGCGGTTGTTTTTTTTGTAAAAAAGCTTTTTATTTTTCGCTTTTTAGTGCCCCCTTCTCATCCAGATCCATTAAGGAATTATTAATCCAAAAAATTTATGTCCATTCTTTCAACGCAGTTGAAACAGAGATTGAAAGTAATCAAGATTGAGAAAAGTATATAGTCGTCTATGTATTTTTTTTTGAGTACTGTTGTTTTTTTTAAAACGCGCTGAATCAATTTCGATAAATTTTATATATATACTAGCACTTGGCCCGCGACTTCGTCCGCGTGAATTTTCTCAAGGATCCCAATTTTTTTGATAATGCAATATAGCATATAGCACTCAGGGATAACGTAGCTTCCTATTGGTGAAAGAATTTTTGAAATCGTATGAGTAGTTTCGGAGATTACCCCCTGTATACAAACTTACTAACTTAAATAATATAAATCTCTATAAAATATTAGATTATATAAATATATAATATAGATTATATGATAAGATGTATATGGGATCACAAAGGAAGCTAACAAATAAAAAAAGAATCATCAAAATCGGTTCACCCAGTCGATAGTTCTGAGGTAACGAACATAAAAAAAATACAGACGATTTGAGAACCTCCTCCTTTTTTGAAGTCGATTGAAAAACATACACACAGACAGACAAACATAACTTTGAAAAACATATAGACAGTAATTTTTGCAAAATAATCCAAAAAATTACAATTGTTGCAAGTACAATTAGCAGGGCAGAACGCGTGTCCGACGCTAGTGCAAGATTTACCTTTAACATTTTTGGCTCGGCAGTCAATGTATTAAGTACAGCATTAATGACATCATTCGTCGTGCTCTTGCCTCCGCCGGCGTGCCAGCTGTGTTAGAACCTAATGGCTTGGCACGTGGCGATGGAAAGAGACCAGATGGAATGACCATAATGCCGTGGAAGTTAGGTAGGCCTTTGGTGTGGGATGCAACTTGTGTCGACAGTCGACACCCTTGCGCCATCCCATCTTTCTAGCACGTCGTGTTGTGCTGGGGCGGCTGCTGCAGGTGCGGAAAACCTTCTTGAAAGTTATATGTTTGAGCCGTTTGGGGTCGAAACATTAGGGCCATGGGGCCCAAGTGCTCACCTTGTTTATAGGGACATTGCTAAGGGGCCGGTCGACTCTTCACGTGACCAGAGCCTCAAGTCTGCTATTACAATAGTGTCAGAATGGTCTATCATTGATTTCATAATTGTTGATTTTGACAAGTTTGGTAATCTACTAATACAATGGCGTCATTATGACTTTCCAATGGTCAACCACTGACACGCGATTGAAAGAAATTATTTAGAATGTTCTCGTACAAAATGACAATGAATGACTGACTTTGACAGTTCCTTTGATGACCTACCATTAGAACGTCATTGTGCAGTCATTGCTTTTAATTCGACCGACCAATGACCATTATCATTTATCATTGATCGACCATTATGAATTTAGCAGATTACGAACTTTTAGCAAAATTACAATGGGATCGTGTTGGAATGACAAAATCATAAAAATAGCAGACTTGGCCCTCAGAGGGCTGGCCTTTTCATGGGCCAAAGAATTAGCATTGCCATTCAACGAGGTAATACTGCTAGCCTTTTTGGCACTTGTCCCATTGAGAGGGATGCGGACGAGTTTTTTGATGCCCTGTGAGCCCTCCATTGTACATAATTATATGTTTATATTTATTATTAAGTACTTAGATCTGATCTGACGACACGGTTGGCGCAGTGGCTGAGCGATCGACTGCTGCGCAGCGTGTTGCGGGTTCGATTCCCGCCCAGGGTGAACATTGGTGTGATGAGCACTTGTGTTTGCTTTGTGTCTGGGTGTTGTTTATCTTATGTATGTAGGTACCTATTTACAAAAAAAAATGTAGTTGTGTATCAGCTGTCTGACACCCATAGTACAGGGTCTCCCTAGTTTGGGGTCAGATGGCCGTGTGTGAAAATGTCCCCACATATTATTATTATTATTATCTAAATCCATTAGGTGTTTTTGCTCAACTATTTTTCTTTGTCTCTAGTCCAACGTTCTTCACTTGAAGTCTCAGGACTCGGAAATCACGTCGAGAAAAGTGTCTTTTAAGGCAAAGACGTTGTTCGAGGATGGAATCACATGAGAAGAACGTGTACTCCGTGGGGACAGACCTGAGCCCTACAAGAAATGATATGGAAATGAAGGCCACAGGTTAGTCATCATGTTAGTCTTTAGAATACGCACTGCTTAGCATAGGTCTCCCCCTAGGAAGGGTTAGCCGTAACCGCAATGCTCGACCGATGCATGTCGGTGATCGCAGTAGGTGTTATGGTACTCAGAAGGACGCTGCTGCCCATCTTCTGGTCAATATCCCTCTGTCGTCTTCTACGACACCCATGACCCAAACGGCTTAGAAACAGGTTTGTAGCAATAAATATCTTTAATTATCCTGCATGCCTAGCATGGGCGGGCTGAAGTAAAAGTATTCTCTTCAAAGCCATTTTTGATTTGTTTAGTTATAACATAGTTGTGCAGTGACTCATGACTAAGTAAAAGATGTACAGACCGATCAATCAGAGGTTAAGCTACGCTTGCCGCGGTCGGTCTATGGATAGGTGACCATCCATTTCATATCGAGTTCCCTCCGTGCCTCGGAAAGTACGTAAAGCCGTTGGTCCCGGCTGTCATTCGTAGATCCTTGACAGTCGTTATAGGTAGTCAGAAGGTAGAATATCTGACAACCAGTCTTACCAAGGAGTATCGTATTACTCAGCCACTTGGTTGTGGAGGTCAAACAGGCAGTCGCTCCATGTAAAACACTGGTATTCAGCTGCATCCGGTTAGACTGGAAGCCGACCCTAACATAGTTGTATTGAGTAACTGTTTTGTTATAATTCCACCATTATTTCACAGCAAACGGCATAGAAGCTGCCGTGCCTAAGCACCAGCTCAAAGACCTGGATGACCTGCTCCCGTACGTAGGTGACTTTGGCTGGTACCAGCGGATCCTGTTCCTCCTCATGATACCGTACTCCTTCTTTTTCGCTTTCGTCTACTTTGGACAAATCTTCATGACTGTGGTGCCTGAAGAGCACTGGTGTTTTGTTCCTGAGTTGGGAAATTTAAGTGTGGAAGAGAGGTGAGGATATTGTTTGTTACGTTTTAAGATTCTTTATGAGACTAAAAAATTAATAAATAGCTACTTATTCACTTCTTTATGGAAAAAACAAAATGACAATTAAGAAGCAATGGTTTCATCGGAAGATTTTTTTTACCAAAAAAGAGTTCTTAAAAACCTACAAAGTAAATAAATTAACGGTAAAAATTTTTTTTAAAAACAAGCTTTTATTATGCACGAAAAATTAAAAAAATAAACTAAGACATTCATAAAATTCGTAGTTTCTTAAACTTTATAAGTAACAACCTACAAAAATGTTTAGTTTAACTGTTCGATACAATTAGTGTCATCAGTAAAAGTATGATACATAAACATATATTATCTATAACCAGTATATTAATATTCTTACGCGATCTAAAAGCTTGTCGCGGCCGAGGACTATGCGTTAACGAAATTGCGCGACAAGCTTTTAAATCGCGTAAGTATATTAATATACTGGTTATAGATAATATATATGTTTATGTATCATACTTTTACTGATGACACTAATTGTATCGAACAGTTAAACTAAACATTTTTGTAGGTTGTTACTTATAAAGTTTAAGAAACTACGAATTTTATGAATGTCTTAGTTTATTTTTTTAATTTTTCGTGCATAATAAAAGCTTGTTTTTAAAAAAAATTTTTACCGTTAATTTATTTTTAACTTTTTAGTTGGACATATTCCTTAGTCTATCCATTTCCATTAACGCTTCATTGTTACAAGGTCTCTTTCCAGTTAATTTTGTGCAATCTAATTCTTCAATTTGTAGACCGTCTAAAGACTTAACTCTACTCAGAGCTACATACGCTTGTCCAGCAGCGAAGAGTTTTGAACCCAAATATACCACGGCATGTTCAACAGTGCTCCCCTGCATTTTATGTAGGTACTGTCGAAGCCCAGCATAATACTATGGGTAACATTCTTCGTTCCGCGGTGCCGTGACTATATTTGGTCTGAAACTGCACTGATTTGGGTTGTATCACATGCATACCATCGTTTCCGAAGTTTATACGAACTGATGGAATATCAGAATGAATACGGATATCTCGTTGTTCTATCGTTTCATCTGCTCTTGTTCGCTGCATACGTTGTTTCACGTTATCGAGCCTTTGACGTTTCACGTTTTGCATCAGTACTTTCATTGGCAAATTTCTGTTGCCGTTTAAATTTTTCCTTCGCCAATCTTCTTTTTTTTTGTGTTGCTCTTTCTTTTCCCATCTTAGTCCCACGAGTATCGAAGAATTATAGCGTCCACCCTTTCAGAGCTTCGAATAAAAGGACAAGGGCAAAATATACAACAGGGTGCGCCCTGGTTCCCTGAGGTGGCGCTCATGACATCATATTAGACCCTGATGCCACTCATTTCTCGGCACGGCCTCACCTTAAATTGGGTACTAGAATTATGCGCCACTTGTTTCGGGTTGTACCTTACTTGTGCCTCACGAATACTGTGATCCGGGTTTGATTTTGGAGTTTTCCTTCTCCTAGACTGGTTGCAAACCAATGCTATCGACGCCAATCTCGCCGAACTACACATCGTTACCAAAGTAACTTAGGTATACCTTAGTTCAGCACAAACTGTCCACGCGAAGTGGTGTTCCTATGACTATATTCCATCTCCGTCATCAGAGCAGCTGCATCGTACCATAATATTATTGTATTGTTATCAAATTTCCGTAAGTATATCAGCTTTCAGATTACTCGGTCCACGAGAAGTGGTGACCCTATAAATACCGTCCAACTCCATCACCAGACCAGCTCCATCGTACCATATTATCGTATAGTCAACAAAGTTACGTAAGTACACCAAATTTCAACTCAATCGACCTACTGAATCTGATGTTCCTGTGGCTACGCTGCAACTCCTCATGACACCAGGTCAATGATACCTTGTTATTGTATTGTCACCAAAGTTACGTAGTCATACCGAAATTCAACTCAATCGGTCCATGGGAACTAGTGTTCCTATGGGCACCTTCCAACTCCTCATGACACCAGGTCAATGATACCTTGTTATTGTATTGTCACCGAAATTACATAGACATACCAAATTTTGGCTCAATTGGTCCACAGGAATCGGAGTTCCTAAGGGCTTCTTCCAACTCCTCATCAGATCAGCTCCATGATACCATATTTTGTATTGTTACCGAAATTACGACGACATACAAAACTTCAGCTCAATTGGACCACAGGAATCGGATTTCCTATAGGCATCCTCCAACTCCTCATCAGATCAGCTCCATGATACCATATTTTTTTTGTATTGTTATCGAAATTACGAAGACATACAAAATTTCAGCTCAATTGGACCACAGGAATCTGAGTTCTTATGGACATCCTCCAACTCCTCATCAGATCAGCTCCATGATACCATATTTTTGTATTGTTGCCGAAATTACGAAGACATACCAAATTTCAGCTCAATTGGACCACAGGAATCGGAGTTCCTATGGGCATCCTCCAACTCCTCATCAGATCAGCTCCATGATACCATATTTTTGTATTGTTACCGAAGTTACGAAGACATACCAAATTTCAGCTCAATTGGACCACATGAATCGGAGTTTCTATGGTCACCGTCCAACCTCATCATCAGACCAGCTCCATGATACCATATTTTTTTTGTATTGTTATCGAAATTACGAAGACATACAAAATTTCAGCTCAATTGGACCACAGGAATCTGAGTTCTTATGGACATCCTCCAACTCCTCATCAGATCAGCTCCATGATACCATATTTTTGTATTGTTGCCGAAATTACGAAGACATACCAAATTTCAGCTCAATTGGACCACAGGAATCGGAGTTCCTATGGGCATCCTCCAACTCCTCATCAGATCAGCTCCATGATACCATATTTTTGTATTGTTACCGAAGTTACGAAGACATACCAAATTTCAGCTCAATTGGACCACATGAATCGGAGTTTCTATGGTCACCGTCCAACCTCATCATCAGACCAGCTCCATGGTATCATATTATTGTATTGTCATCCAAGTTACGTAGGTACACCAAGTTTCAGCTCAATCGGTCTATTGGAAGTGGTTCAAATCTTCCTTGCAAGATTTGTAAACATACATACAAAAGTGAAGTTAAATAAAAGCTTGTAAAAATAACTTGAATTTCAGAAACCGGCAGCATTGGTTCTATTTGTTGTTTTGTATTGCCACCACAAGACTTTGTATTTTTTGAAAAAAGTTTTTCTTTTGATGAAAACGTCACTTATTGAAAATTTATTTTGTTATTTGTTCATGGAAGTGAATATATTTATGGAGGCATTTCTGACAGATTGAGACTGAGGTTAGAAGGCGAACATGCCTAAAAGTGACTAACATAATTAGAAAGTAGATTTACCCCTTCCCGCCCCTGATAATTTTTAACACTTGCTCACCCACAGACGCCATCTATCCATCCCGATCATCGACAGCAAATATGACAAATGCTCCGTCTACGACGTGAACTGGACTTCAGTGCTTCAGAACGGAACCATGCACCCCAACCCTGAGTGGAGTGTCAAGAAATGTGAACATAGATGGGAGTATAACTACAGTGATGTACCCTATGAGAGTATTGCTTCACAGGTGAATATATATGTCGGATCGTCAGGGTTTACTCCGTTAGATTCGGTCATCATATGGGCAGAAGATGGGTTTCATGCAATGCAAACTGGGTACAGGTTACAATACACGGCGTTTATTAAAACCACAATTTACAAACTCAATATAAAATAAACACAGACTCAAATTAAAATAGACATAGTAACACTTAAACACAACGAATCGAGTACAGTTCCGGGACGTCTTAGCTTCGATGCGATCAGACACTGGATTCTGAATGTCCTGCTCGCTGTGGGCTGAAAATATTACGACTCTGTAGAAGCGCGCCAAAAGTAGTGGTAGATCACGTGTTGTCGATAATGGCGGTTCGTACCATTGACCAGATGCAACATATGTTTGTTGATTACAAAAAAGAATTCGTCAGCATCATCAGCCAGAAGACGTCCACTGTAAGTTGTACAAAGGCCTTCCTCATAGAACACCACAACGACCGGTAATCTGCCACTTGCATCCACCGGTTATCTGGTCGGTCCATCTGGTGGGAGGAGTACCAACGCTGCGTCTTTTAGTTCGTTCGCCATTCGAGAACCTTTCTTCCTCATCGGCTATTCGAGGGATGTGACTTGCCCATTGCCACCTCAACTTGCATATTCAGAGAGCTACGTCGATTAGTTCTTCGGCGAATTTTGTTCCGTTCCGTGACTGAGAGCTTCTCTAGGAGGCCAGTAGTTAAGGACCACGTTAGGTGTCTGTGCTAGTATATCACCTAACCATTTCATCCCGAGGGTGGCGTAGAAGGCGACAAATGAAAAATTCGAAAGTCGGGGAGCGTAGATCCTCGACAGTCATTATGGAGAGTCAGAAGCCAAATAGTCTAAAAATTATTCTTACCAAGGTGTTACCGAGTAACTGAGTTGTAGAGGTCAGAACATCGATATCCGTGGGTCAGACAGATAGTCGTTCTATGTAAAGGTGGTATTCAGCTGCATCCGGTTAGACTGGAAGCCAAGGCAAAGGCAAGGAAAAGGCTAGGCAGATGATGATGACAATGATATTGTTGACGGAAACCTTCATTCATCCGCACTAATACCCAATAAACAAACAAGTACCAAATAATCCCTATGTATAGCCGTCTCTTTCTTTTTCGACAGCAAAACTGGGTGTGCGAGAGAGACAACTATCCTGCGACAGCTCAAGCTGTGTTTTTCTGCGGCGCTATTGCTGGAGGATTTATATTTGGATGGGTGGCTGATAAATATGGTAGAATTCCGGCTTTAATTGGTAAGATCTTCGTTCTTTTTCAAAATATTTACTACATACAACACGAAAGGAGTAGAAGACCTCAAAATTCCCCTTAAAGTCTTCTTGTCCATTTGGTAGTAGGAGGTCCTGGGTCCAATTCTCAGGTCGGCTATGTGTCGCCCACCTCTCATGCAAGAGGTTGTGGGTTCGCAAACAGTCTCGAGCAAGTACCAATGTGACTTTTTCAATTTCATATGTACTTTCTAAGGCGCTTTTCACACGGAGCTACTTTAAGTTGATGCAACTATCAACTTTTTGAAAGGTTTATTTACAAATTGCTAGTTGCTACAACCAAATAGACCATTTGATAATATGTAAAAACTAGTTGCCAGTTGCTGCAATAGTTGCTCCATGTGCAAAGCGCCTAAGTTTATCCTGGACATCACAGACATCGGTGAAGGAAATCATCGTAAAGAAACCTGAACTTATAATTAATATAAGTCTGAAATCGCTAATCCGGCTTGTTACAAAGCCGGATTACTTCTGGGCACTTGTCCCATTGTGAGCGATGCGGACGAATTTTTTGATGCCCTGTGAGCCCTCCATTGTACATAATATAAATATATTTTTTAATTTATTTTTAAGCTTTGTACATATTTAATTCTTTGATGTAGTAAAAATACAATTCTGTTACAAAGTGAACATTTTTAATGGGAAGAAAGTGGCAATGTTACCAATGTTTAAAGTATTTTTCAGTGTTGCCAATATTTTTAGTATTTTGTTAAATGTGGCAAACACGGCATGAGCAAGCGTGGTGGTGAATGTTCGTACCTTCTCTGTTTGAGAAGAGGACTTTAGAATATAATAGAAAAAAAAAAAATAATAATATGTGGGGACATTTTCACACACGAATACCTAGAAAAAAAATAAATAATTAATGAAAAAAAAAAAAAATGAAAAATGATGATGATGAGTGAGACGCTTAGAGCCTTATTATTATACTATTGCAGTGTTGTTGGAGGTTTCCATCAGGATTTTCTCAATGACTGCCGAGAGACGAATTTATGAAAGAATCAAGGCAGGATTTGTACAAATAAAGTAAAAATGTTTAGAGAAGTTGAAATTCTAATTCTTATACTCTTGGGTACCTAAAGAGTATATTCAGGCATTCACAATATTATTAAAACCCCGCAAAAAAAAAAAGTAAATAGTTTAACGAAAAACTCATTATTTCAGAACGAAACGGTGACTGACAGTAACAGTGACACTGACAGCCGCCGTTTCGCAGTTCTTACACTGAAATTGCATAGTTTTAAGGGAAATAATGTCACTAAAAATGATTACTTTTTACCACACATTTGTCTCATAACTTGTCTGCCAATTTGATAGATCCGTTAACGTCGCTTGTCGCTTTCTTTTCTTTTTAAACACAAAATAGGCAACGATATGAAACGAAAAAGTGTTATTTTCATTTCGTAATATTTCTATTATGCGGGGTTTTAAAAATTTGGTATATCAATCTACTCCTGGTAATTTATTCTCCACATTGAAAACTATTTAAACCCTCTAAATGACTTTTGTTTCATAGAAATGAATTTATGGATCTCGCCATGATTCTTTAAGAAATATTTCAACCCCATAATAATATGTTGTTTCAGGTGCAAATCTATCTGGCTTCGTAGGTGGTTTAGGTTCGGTGTTCACGAACGCATTCTGGTCATTCTGCTTGTGCCGATTCATCGTAGGACTGGCGTATGATAACTGTTTCATCATCATGTATATTGTTGGTGAGTTTTTATTTGATGATGATGATGATGATGCCTAAATAAATCTAAAAGTCTAAAACGTCAAAAAAGTATAAAATATCTAAAAAGTCTAAAAATTTTACCATTGTTTTCAGTACTCGAATACGTGGGTCTAAAATGGCGGACCTTCGTAGCCAACATGTCGATAGCAGTGTACTTCACGTTCGCTGCCTGCCTCCTGCCCTGGATAGCGCTCTGGGTGATGGACTGGAAGATATACACTTTAATCATCAGTGTACCCCTGGCATTAGCTGTGCTAACTCCTTGCGTTGTTCCGGAAAGTGCAAGGTAAGATCTTAAATCTTAATATCCTACGTATGTTTTAAAGTTTTAAACCGTAATAGGCAAATACTAGAATATTCATTTTGTGTATTACTTTGGTTGGAAGAATCCAACTCGGATGGGCAGCATTCGAGAAATACGAGATATCTTTTCGTCCCAAATTCCACAGTGAATAAAGAAGAGGGTTTATAACCAGTGTGTGTTGTAAGTGATGACATGGCACAGAAACGTGATCCTTAACTGCTGGCCTCCTAGAGAAGCTCAGGGTCACGCAGCGAGCCATGGAGAGAGCTATGCTCGGAGTTTCTTTGCGTGATAGAATCCGGAATATACAAGTTGAAGTGGCAATGAGCAGGCCACATCGCTCGAAGAACCGATAACCGACGGGGAAGAAAGGTTCTCGAGTGGCGACCACGAACCGGAAGATGCAGCGTTGGTAGGCCTCCCTCCAGATGGACCGACGACATCGTCAAGGTCGCGGGTAACCGGTGGATGCAAGCGACAGGTTGCAAGAGTTGTGGCGTTCTATGGGGGAGGCTTATGTTCAACAGTGGACGTCTTTTGTCTGATGATGATGATGTATTACTTTGATCTAACAACATCGTCACCTGTCTAGTCATCCTATCTATGTCTGGGTCGGCTTCCAATCTTATCGAATACAGCTGAATACCAGTCTTTTACATGGAGTGACTGCGTGTCTGACCTCTACAACTCAGTCTCTGTAACTGGGTGAGACACACAAAACTCCTTGGTAAGACTGGTTGTCAGACATTTAAATCATTTGACTTTCTGGCTTCTGACGACCCATAACGACTGTTAAAGATGAATGACATTCGGGACAAACGGCGTTACATGCTTTGCGAGGCACGGCGGGAACTCGGTATGAAATGGGTGGGCACCCATCCACAATTCAACCGCAGCAAGCGTAGGTTATCCTATGACCGATCGATCTATACTATTTTATTAACATAGTGCCTAAAAAATATAACCTACTAAAAATATAAATATGAAGCGCACTTTTTGTAAAGTCCCCTTAAATTAGTTTTTTCTTGTCCGTATTAAAAGACTACTTTTTCATTTTATAGTCCTACTTTAATTTAGTATTTTTATCATTCCAGATGGTTAATATCACAAGGACGTATAGAAGAAGCGATCAAGATAATGCAGAAATGTGAACGGATTAACAAGAAAAAAATACCAGACGAAGTTATCAATGAATTTAGAGTAAGAATTTTTAATTATGCGCCATCTTTTCTATCATGCCTTAATTGTTGCTCTGTCCCATGCGCCACATACGTCTCAGGTTTGGTCTGCTTCGCGGAAAGTTAAAGTGAAACTGAAACGCACTTCATTATTATATGAAACCGCATGATATCAATGCACTGACTTGCAGCCAACCATCAACACTACGGTTGTCTTGAACCTGTGGCGGGCCGTACATTTAAATTGTTATGGATTTGTAATTGCTGTCACATAGCCATCAATATAATGGAAAAGAACTGGTCGTAATTGACGACGACTTGCTGTGGACCGTAATTGAAGCGAGGCGGTACGGTTAGCCGGAATACTCGCCCCGCACCCGCGCTTCCACGCGCCACCGGTATAGTGACGCGAGTACCTTCGCCTCCAGGTCCCAAAGCGGGGATCCGGCCAGTGCACAAGCCGCCTCGTAGGAGATCGTGCGGTATCCTCTGATGACTCTGACGGCCATCGCTCGCTGCGGCTTCCGCAGCACGGCGATGCTTCCGGCCGTCAGGTCTGCCGCCCAGATCGGGGCCCCATACAGGGCCATCGACCACACGATCCCCACGTAGAGCCGCCTACAGGCAGCGCTCGGGCCCGTCAAATTGGGAAGCAGCGTTGACAGCGCCCCAGCCGCGCCCAACAACTTAGGCGCCAGCCACTGGAAGTGAGGGCCGAAATCCCACCGGCTGTCGAGCACCAATCCAAGGTACTTCATGGTGGACTCGACAACTATTCGGGCCCCCCCGACCAGCCGGAATACGGCCTGCTGCAACGGTACACCGCATTCCGGGCAGCCGCATGTGTGTTTTGAAACTTTAATCTTTAATCTTTAAAGTAATTCCAACATTTTTTAGTAATGTCCACGTGTTCGTTGATTTTGACAGTACTGAACCCAAAAGAGTATTATTCTACATTTTATGTGAAAAAATTCTAAAAATATACAACGTGACATTTTAATCGTCTTAAAACGGCAGCCCACTTCATGTCATCATCATCATCATGTCAACCTTTAGACGCCCACTGCTGGGCATAGGTCTCTCCCAAGGTGGTGTTCAGCCGTAACATGATTGGCCGATGCATGTTTGCGGTCGCAGTGGGTGTTATGGTACTCAGAAGGACGCTGCTGTCCATCCTCTGGTCAATATCCCTATGTCGCTTTCTGCAACACCCACGGGTAGAAATAGGGTGGTGCTATTCCCAGTGGGGATCACACGGCGTAGGTGATTCCCTATTATAATTCAACCAAAAAATCTTTCAACAGGAAACAGCAACAGAGATAGCGAAAGCAGAACAAGAATTGAAGAACTACAGCGTTTTAGACCTCCTCAGAACCCCTCGTCTTCGTCGCCACAGCATCTTGCTGGTCATCATCTGGATGTCCATAGCCATGGTCTTCGATGGTCACGTCAGGAATGTGGGGTCCTTGGGCCTGGATATGTTCAAGACTTTTACTGTCGCGACTTTTACTGAATTCCCGGCTGATATTTTACTGATTTTGATTTTGGATGTGTGAGTATTACATAATATATTTTTTTTCTATCTTGGGCCTCAAGTCTGCTATTGCAATAGTGTCCGAATGCTCTATCATTCATTTCATAATTGTTGATTTTGACAAGTTTGGTAATCTACTAATATAATGGCGTTATTATGACTTTCCAATGGTCAACCACAGTCACTGACACGCCATTGAAAGAAATGATATAGAATGGTAATCTCGCACAAAATGACAACTTAATGACTGACTTAGGCGGTAATCTGTTAAAATTTTGACAGTTCCTTGGATCAGTGACCTACCATTAGAACGTCATTGTGCAGTCATTGCTTTTAATTCGACCTTCCAATTATCGACCATTATGAATTTAACAGATTACGAACAATTAGCAAAATGACAAAGGGATCGTATTGGAATGACGAAATTATAAAAATAGCAGACTTGGCCCCCTGGCCCTGTGGTTGTTGTGGTGGTCCAGTGGTTAAGGTGACAACCTCTCAAGCATGAGGATTCGATACCAATTTGACGTTTTCATTTTTAACCTTTCAACCCCCCGACTTCATATCAATTGTCGTGCCTCCAGCGCCCGTCCCTTCATTTTAGTAATCCATCTAACTTCGGACATTATTTTTAGGACTTCTAATTAAAAGACTAAAGTGTATTCAATTATAAATGATTACTTAATTAACTATTTACCTTATATACACATCTTCTTGATAGAATACAGCGTAATTAAATAAAAAAACAGGCTTAACGAGCTGTGGTAGTTGGTCAGAAATATACGACGCTGGCGTAATGGCCAAAAAAATATATTTGTCGGATTAATCTGACGTATACCGTTAAAGGGTTAACATATTAATGGGATTATCTGGTAATGTGAACGATTGTGATCAATAATTTTATTAATTGAAATATCATATGTAACTCTGTTTTATATTTGCTCGCCGAAATTAAAGGCAGAAAGAACAATTCTGGACATTTTACCAACCTTCTGTACCTTATTTATGCAAATAAATGTTTTTTTTTTATTTCTTTTTGAAATATTTACACTAAAAAAACCAAAAAGACATCGAAAAGCTCCTTTTTCAATTCATTTATATAATAATAAAAAAATAATATAACAATACATTTTGATTGCATAAAAATTACACAGGATTTAACATTGCCCCCAAACTAGGCAAGCCTGTATCTTGGGTATCAATACAGATGGTTGACTGTTAAACATTTTAAAACACAGGTGTTCGTGTGTTAATTACATAAAGTACATAAACACAAAGTACGTAAGGCTGATTTTGTGACATAAAGCAACAAAAATAACGAATCGGAAAGTTTAGTAAAAGTAAAAATAAATAAAACAAACTAGACATGGATATTGAAAAGTGTGTCAAAGTCAAAGTCAAAGTCAAATCATTTATTTCAATTAGACCATTATAAGGCACTTTTGAACGTCAAATGAGAAAAAAAAAATGATTCTAGGTGCCCATTCCAAAAGGTAGTTTTGTATGGAGAAGAATGGGCAAGAAACTCCATACAACTCTTTTAAAAACGATGTTAACAATATTTGCATTTACAGGAATTATATAATTATACGTGAATACGATGTACCTTGCATAAAAACACTAGGTATTTGAAAGTGTGTACAAAGTATCACAGATTAAGGAATGACAGACTAAGTTATATGTACATACATAGATACACAGTGTTCACATATTAATACAAATGTTGAAACAGTAGACGACCACTCCTTATATTTTAACAAACAATGAATCAGTATGTGAGCCTGAGTAGTGTATAAAAAAGAGTCAAATATATATATACTGTGTGTATGGGTGAGGGAGTGTCTAGATTTAGTGTTTTGTTTGTGTGTGTGAGTGTGAGGTGTGGGTGGGTAAGAGTTTTCGGGTAACATTTATACTTTCTATGTTTATCTTGTAGGTACATATCTCCAAATCTCATTACAATTGGATAGTAACATTAGTAACATAATAGGGTATTTTACCAAAAAAATCTAATTAGTCCGTCAGTTAGATTATCGAAAAATATTGGATACGTATTTTTTGTTTTATCAAATCAATCAAAACTGACGAAGATAAAACGCATCAAAGATCATGAGTGGGGGTTTGTGACGTCACTTCGCCAGTGAAAGTGTACTGACATAGTGATGTCACACGAGTTTTCGACGCACTGTATCGTTTTAATTTTTTGTTTACGGGAAAAAAGAAAAAACACGTGTCCGATATTTTTTGGAAATCTACCTGACGTACTAATTAGTTTTTTTGGTAAAATACCCTATTAACCATTACCTTATCCGTATGGTGTCGGACGTAAAGAATAGCACCATCCCATATCTTCCCGTGGGTGTCGTAAGAGGCGACTAAGGGACTCACCAGAGAATGGGCAGCAGCGTTCTCTGTGCATTTCTAACAACCATACTGCGATCGCCAACCCGCCTGCCAAGAGTGGCGATTATGGCAAAACCCCCTCTTGGGGGAGGCCTATGTCCAGCAGTGGACGTCTTTCAGATGAAATGATGAACCATTACCATTATTTATTTTTGTATTTTGTCCTCAGTCTCGGTCGACGCTGGCTGGCATTTGGTTCTATGGTCATCAGCGGAGTATTCAGTCTTCTAGCCACTACTGCACCCGTTGGTAAGTATTATAGTTACTTACTAATGAATGATTTTTAAAAACTGATATTCGTCCCAAGTTTGTCCCATCATGTACCTTTTTTTTTTTGGTACGGCGTGGAAAATCCTCATGGATGTCCTCCGCCCTGGGGCGGGCGGAGGGGTCTGTCAGACTCTTACTGACTAAAAACCACCCCGGTGTTCCATCTCACACCTACGTCGGGGGTCGCGGGAACTGGAGATACTTCCGCAACCCCCGGCTGGTGCCGGCCCGCTGCAGCGGGCCACTTCTCGGGTCAGGGGGGGGAGTGAGGTGTTAGACTCCCCCCCGGACGTCTTAGAGGGGCGCGCGTGGAACACTACGCGCCGCCACCTCGGGTCCTGATGTATGTGGGGAGCGACAGACGTCCCCGAGTCTGCCGCCCCTGGACCCATTTGTCCCATCATGTACTTGCCATAACGTACAATCAAAAAGAAAAGACAGGGCGCGGGCTCGACGCTTACTGGTCTGCGCCCTATTGTAAAAACATATAGAAAGGACGGGGCACGGGCGCGAGCGGACGAGGGGTGGGCGAGAACAGGGGTGCGGGCGGGGTGTGGCGCGGGTGTCGGGAAAGTCGCTGTGTCACGTGTCACACACAACAACTTGCGTAATCTCTCATGGCGGCCTGCGTCACGTCCGTGCATCGTCTTTACTATATGTTTTAAAAACTGGCGACGGCACCCCGTCTGCGCCCTATCCGCGTCCCGTCCTGGTCTTACGTCTTTTACGTGTGTTCAGCGCTTATGGCTACTAGTATCTATTGCAGATATCTATAGAAAGCGGTGACCAGTTTACCCCTTTTTTGACCCCCTCTCTTCTCCCCTAGGAATCGCCTCAGCCTCCCTCGCCATAGTTGGCCGGTTTGCAGTGAACATATCTTTCAATATCGGGATGCAATATGCTGCAGAATTACTACCGACAGTTGTGAGGGCTCAAGGCATCGCTCTGATACATATAAGTGGCTATGTGGCTACTATACTGACACCCTATATCGTTTATATGGTAAGTGATATTAATGGTAGTGGTGAGGGTAGATGGTGATAGTAGATGGTTATAGTAGTATTTGGTAGTAGATGGTGATAGTAGATGGTGATAGTAGTATTTGGTAGTAGATGGTGATAGTAGACAGTGATAGTAGACAGTGATAGTAGACAGTGATAGTAGACAGTGATAGTAGACAGTGATAGTAGACAGTGATAGTAGACAGTGATAGTAGACAGTGATAGTAGACAGTGATAGTAGACAGTGATAGTAGACAGTGATAGTAGACAGTGATAGTAGACAGTGATAGTAGACAGTGATAGTAGACAGTGATAGTAGACAGTGATAGTAGACAGTGATAGTAGACAGTGATAGTAGACAGTGATAGTAGACAGTGATAGTAGACAGTGATAGAAGACAGTATATTATATAGTAATCATTGATAGTAAAAGGTACTGCCGAGTGCCGACAGTGGTAACGATTCAAGGCATCGCACTATTCCATATAACTGGTTATGTGCTACTATACAGTTTATAATGTGGATATGTTTTTTTTTTTTTTACTATTAAATAGGCTTGCGTTTGACCGCAATTCACCTGATCGTAAGTGACAATGCGGCCTAAGTTGGAACACGCTTGCCTAAGATGAACCGGTTCACTCGTGCCTTGAAGATACCCAGATTATACTTATCAGGGAACAGAGAGGCGGGCAAGGAATTCCACAGTCTGGCAGTTCGCACAATAAATAATGTGGATAATGATAGTACCTATAGTCAATAATAGTAAATGACGATAACAGATTATCATCATCATCATCATCAGCCAGAAAACGTCCACAAATGGGCTAAACTAATAGATTATAGTAGTTGTTATTTATAAAATGATACAGATGGTAGATATGTAATAGTTTTGATGGTAGATGGTGATGGTCTCTCATGATGGAGATGGTAGATGGTGATCGTAGATGATGATAGTAGGTAGTGATGGTAAGAATTACTGCCAACAGTGGTCAGCGCATCAGGTATAGTTGTGATTCATATAAGTGATTAAATCTTTCTTTTCTTTTTTTAAAAAACGTTAGTAAGGTCAACAGCAAAAGTAGATGATCAAAATCAGAAATTCAATACTAATTTACTAACACTATTTTATATAATTTATTACTAGTTTATTTATTAAAAGTATGTGATTGTCACACACATACTTTTGAATCACTTCGACGCCACACAGTTTTGACGCGAACTCCGTTCATTAGTATTGAATTTCTGATTTTGATCATCTACTTTTGCTGTTGACTGTACTACGTTTTTGAATTTCTGATTTTGATCATCTACTTTTGCTGTTGACTGTTCTCCAGTGTCGTGGGGGCGTTTACAAATATATAAACTCACATACACAAACAGCTAGACCCGGAACAACTGTCTTTAGACCATACCAATATTAGTTCCGTGCGGGAAAATTAGTGATAGAAGTTAGTGATTAATAATTAATTAGTAATGAATGCTGATAGAAAATCATTTTTTTATCATTTTCAGGCCACAATAGCAAGAGAGATACCTCTACTGATACTCGGTGTTCTAGGCATATTTGGAGGCTGTCTCTGCCTGTTCCTCCCCGAGTCTATGGGCAAGGAAATGCCTCAAACGATACAAGATGGCGAAGAATTTGGACTAGACCAGAAATTCTGGGATTTCCCGTGTTGCAATAGGTAGGTTTTGATAATTTAAAACCGTATGTACGTATTATCTCTGAAAAGGCGAAGCCAAAAAAACTATCTATGTCATACCGCTAGCTCTGGTTCCCTCCGGGTGAACAATACAAATACAATATACCCCTGCCCCCCACCCCGTACCGTGCGATAGAGAGAGTTGCAAATCTAGGAGACAATAGGGAACATTACGCGAAACTCAGCGCAGAGGGCGCCACTAGCACATTCCGTAAATCATAACCTCGTATTCTTGTTATATTATGTTATTAATTGTAATAATTAGGTATTTTGTGAAAATATATCAAATTTTTAATTAATCTTACTTACCTAACTGTACTTACCATATTATGGCGTCCTACGGCCATTTGAAAGTGGATTCTAGGTTATGCTCAGAATAAAATCATATTTGGTTGTCTTACATGATAAATGTGAACGTTATTCTGTAAATGCGACTATCTCGCCTGAATACTGCACCTGAACATATTTTAGAGTGATTTTTAGCTGCTTCCCATTGTTTTCGAACATTTTCTTCTTTTGGAAATGAATAATTCCTTCATTTCTTCATCGAAACACACAGCACTGATACATTGTATAATATAACACACTTCCCAATTTTGAACTCAATTAAAGCCAGAATTTCACGCTTTGAACGACTCGTCGATAAACTGTTTACGGACTATGCTAGTGCTGCTCTCTGGTGCCAGAACATTGCAGTAAGATCCCCTATTACTTACATTTCCTTCTTGAAATGTCGTTTTGGGAGATAACGGTTTTTCCGTAAAGGCTAAACTGGGCCGCGGTAAACCACGAAAGAGTTTACCGACTTGAACGACTTCCTGAAAGTCGAGACCGATGGAAGGAATGGAGAGAGGCCTTTGCCCAGCAGTGGGTGGCTGAAGGTTGACATGATAATGATCAACAGATGAGACCGAAGTCCTTGGTACAGACAGCGTCATCAACTGCTTACCCCATATCCGAAGAAATTTTAATGCGTGGGGTTTAAACTCAATGAGTTAGTATTATATAATTTTTCAAAGCACATACATGTGAGCACTATGTTATTTAAAGCTACGATTTACGAGGTATGTCTTTGATTGACTTGAATGTGCCCTGGCGGTTGGGAGTATGTCATGCTCACTGGAATGTCTCGCTGACGGTGGCGCGCGTGTTGGATCATTTGGTTCCCTTCAAAATGGTTGAGTCAAATGATGCCGATCCGTGCGTCATGTTCGTGAACGGGCGCCGTTAGTTGGGACTGGTCATCTCTTAGCTGCCTCGGTTATTCTAATTTTATTTTGAATTGTTTATTATGATTATATTTTTATCTAAACCTCTTTTAACGTACACGACTTGTTACATTGTTCTCACATTGTACCCTAGATTCAATATGAATGATGTAACCGAAATTTGTAACATATTATTGATTTTAAAAGAGTGTTGTTCATGGAGTTTCTTGCTCGTTCTTCTCCATAGAAACCTACTGTTTGGAACGAGCAACTAGCTTCAACTTTCTGACTGACTGACTCTGACAATAAATTCAAAAGTGTCTGTAAATGGTTTATTTGAAATAAATGATTTTGAATGTGAGTTTGAGTTTGAGTTTGGGGGGTTAGTAGTTGATGACGCTGTCTGCACCACGCCTGAGGACTAAGAGAGTGAGCAAAGAGGGAGTGCACCTGTGTTTATGCACACACTTGTGCAATATAAAATCTACTGCGTAAATTAAAAATGACGGTGTAATATTGTTTTACTGTAAAACAAAGGATTACCATGCTAATTAAGGCGGATTAGCGATCTCAGACTTATTTTCAACCGACTTCAAAACGATTTTTCCATAAAATGTAAAGCGATTTTGGAAATTCTTTTTTTGATGGATATATGGTATGCCTCAAGGGTGGTCCTACAATATATTTTATCGGAATTGATTCTGCACTTTTTGAAAAAATCGACAGGAAGCATAATTATATACGTGGATGATGTTTTAAGTTTCTCCAACCTTGCACTTTTAATCTCTGTTATGACTGTGTTGCCGTTTCTTAATAGATTTGGATGATAAGGAGGTACTAAAAACCGAAAAATAAAAAGCTTTTTTACAAAAGAGACAACCGCCTTCAAAATCTAAAAAGTGATAAATAACTTTAGCACAGAACACACATGACTTTAGTCTCGGAAGTCGGTGGCAATACAAAACATCAAACAGAACAAAGCCATGTGGATTGAAAGATTCAATTTAGTACCCCAAGTTACCTAATAATAATTACCTGTTCTTTTGTTTACAGAAAGAAGGACGAAATAACGAAAGATGAAAACCGTTACTGATGAATTGACGTCGATTCTGTAATTACAACTACCTACCTGTACTTATATTTTTTCAGTCATTAACTGGGTGTGCTGTTTTGTATTTTTGTTAAATTTTATTTTACTGTTCATGAATAAATAAAAACGTTACAAAATATTTTTTCTTATTTTATCGCCAAAAAATAACAATTTTCCAATTTTTCCCTTGTGCTGTAAGACTTTGCTTCTAACCAAATTGAATGATTCTGGGTCAATGGGAGCTACCCTATAGGTCTTGATTTAAACTTAAATTGAGTTCTGTTGCCTTATGGCCAAATACTCAAACGCTATTTAATTTTAAGATGCCATTACGTACCGTCACAGCTCCTTTGACATAAACTGATAGAGACACACGAGATTAACGGCATCTTAAAATTGAGTAGCGTTTGAATATTTGGCCATTAGGAGGTTAATTTAAGTTTTTTTTTTTTTTTCGTTCAACTTGACACCTCCAACCGTCTATTATCCAAAAATTTGCTGAAGCCCATGAACACAGACTATACCGACACGTGAATGTTGAGGCAATTCAGCTGCTAGACAACACAGACTTAGTGCGTAGGCTAAAAAGAACTAAACCTTTTGAATTAGTGTAGTGTAAAGTATAAAGTAAACGAATAATAGTAACAATGTTGTGCTCAAAGTCAAAGTCAAATCATTTATTTCAATACACACACAATACGCACAATACGCTATACATATAACATATGAACATAGTGATTCTATAAATTATATCAGACTCTAAGAAAGTAAAGTTCTACGGATTTGTACAAAATTTCATATGGACACTATTTTTAGTTTTAACATCATCTATCAGTTTTATCACGTAACATATTAAGTCAGAGTTAAATTGATTATTAGTCTTTTAGGCTAGATTTATTAAGAATTTAGTTCTTAATAATACAGTACAAAAAAAAAACTAGGCTCCTCTACGCATTTCTGAGAAAAAATCTTAAAATTTAATTCTTATTAATGCAGTACAAAAGAAACTTGCCACCTCTACGCGTTCCTGAGAAAAAATCTCTAGCCTGAAAGACAGACCTGAAAAACCACGTACAAAACAGTAATCCAAAAACGTCCCCAAGAAATTAGCAAGCCACTGTGCATTTGGGTTTTGTGTATACTAATGCTAGAATTCAATCAAAGTCAAAGTCAAAGTCAAATCATTTATTTCAATTAGAACCATTATAAGGCACTTTTGAACGTCAAATGAGAAAAAAAAATTGATTCTAGGTAATCTCCGAGCGAGTAGAGTTTAGATTAGTCGAACTTGCTGAGCTAGAATTTCAAAGAAATAAATTAAATGTTAAGTGTTAAGTGTGTGAGTGTGAGTGTGTGTGTTGTGTGTGTGTGTTGTGTGTGTGTGTGTTAGTGTGTGTGTGTTAAGTTGTTGTGTGTATGTTATGTTGTTGTGTTTAATGTTATGTTGTTGTTATGTTATTATATGTTGTTGTTGTGTTGTGTGTGTGTGTAATGTTTTTTTCCTGCTGTGTTGTCTACTGTGTGTACATAAATAGTAAAATAAATTAATAAATAGTAAATAAATGTTTAGCAATTATAAAATTTGGTGAGCCACAAAAAAACAGCATTTAAATAATTTATTTGGCATACAAAGATTTTGTTTGCAATTAAAAAAAACAGGCAGTAATCCTTGTTCCGCAAATAATTTTGATAGTGGTCAAAAATTAAATCTTAAATAGGCAGCTTACAATAACATGAGTTTGCATAATAAACAGTCCGCAAAATAACTACTTGATCAGCAAGATGCAAAGCAAACATGGTGAGCAAAATTACTAATTGGGTTGCGTTTTTGTTGAGTCGAGCGGCAAAATCAATCTTTAGACAATAAAAAGTTAGTAAAAATCGAAACGGGCAGGTTACGGTTAGGTTAGGTTAGAACTGTGACCACACAACGCAATGTCTTTTTTGCTACTTTTATATGCAGCTCAAAATGTATTTTTTTGCTTACCCTCTGAGTGCTTAACAAAATTTTATTAAACAGGAGCAGCTCATTACGGCTTATATAATTAATATGCTGTACAAAAATAATTACAGCCATCCAGAATGACATAAATTGCTGATTGATTTTGGAATGTTTGCTAGCCATGACTTGCTGATCAATTAGCTATTTCTGCTCACAAAAATACAAATACTAACGTGGACACTCACCGTGGGCCTGGTCCACAAATTCAAGGTTGCTCAGCGTGCCATGGAGAAAGCAATCGGAGTTTCTCTGGTGGATAGAATACGCAATGAAGTCATTCAACAGAGAACTATTGTCACCGACATTGCGTTTCGAATCAGCGAGCTGAAGTGGAAGTGGGCCGGTCACGTCTGCAGACGGATAGACGGTAGATGGAGCAGACACGCTCTTGAATGGACCGCTTTTGGGCAAGCGTAGTGTGGGACGCCCTGCGGCACGATGGGCCGTCGATTTGAAGAAGGTGGCTGGCAAGCGAGCCACGCAAGACCGGGTTGGTTGGTGATCTCTGGGAGAAACCTACGTTCAGCAGTGGCAATAGGCTGATGATAATAGATGCATTTCGTTGCAGTTCGGGCATAATTGTGTCATATATAGACCGATTTGCAAAATTCTTTTTTTGATCGAAAGGCTATTTTTGAGAAAATCAACAAAATTCCAAAAAAAATGCTTAGAACGTTTTAGTTTCTTCAATCTCTGAAGGACTTACAATTTTAGTTTTAAGTGTGTCGCCGTTTCTTAATGGATTTGGATGTTAAGGCAATACTAAAAAGCGGAAAATAAACAGTTTATAAAAAAAAACCGCCTTCAATAACTAAAAAGTGATAAATATCTTTAGCACAAAACACACAATACTTTAGTTTCGGAAGTCGGTGGTAATACAAAACAACAAACACAACAAAGCCACCGCCACAGACTTTCGAAACTAAAGTAATGTGTGAGCTGAGCTAAAGTTATTTATCACTTTTTAGTTCTAGAAGGCGGTTTTTTTCTTTTTAAACTTTTTGCTGAGTAATGTTAATGTCAACAACAAAATACTATTCATGTTATTCATTTATAAAAAACCAACTAGATTTTACCAGCGACTTCGTTCACTTTTTAACCGACTTCAAAAATGAGGAGGTTCTCAATTCGGTTGGTTTTTTTTTATGTATGTACATCGGTTACTCTGAGATTTATGATCCGATTTACGTGATTCTTCTTTAGTTTGATGCAGAATAGTTGCCATTTGGTCCCATAAAATTTTAACATTGTTTGGCCCAGTAGTTTTCATTTTATAAACATTTTTTTATTTTTTATATATTTATTTTCATGTTTGACCACAAATAACTTTTTTCAGTCTAGTCCGATTTCGATGATTCTTTTTTTAATTAAATAAATAAATAAATAAATAAATAAATATCTTGGGACAACTCACACACGGTCATCTGGTTATAATTGATAGTGTGTACCTCAAATTTGGTCCCGTCGGTGGCATTACAAAAGAACAAGCAAAACCAAAGCCGCCGACTTGCGAATTGAAACTTATTTTTTACTTTTTGAAGGCGGTTGTCTTTTTTGTTAAAAATTTTTAACTCTCTCTTTTAACAACGGACCTCTATTTTTTATCTCAATATATAGCACATGAACGAAGGCTTCTCCAACATGTGAATGTCGAAGCTATCCAGCTCCTTGACACCACGGACATAGTAAGAAGACTCAAGGGAAATAAGCCCTTTGAGTTAGTTTAGTGAAGTGAGTGTTACGTAGTGCAGTGAGTGCTACTCTTAAAGAACACAACAACAAAGTATCTTTCCATCATAATAGAGACAATAAGAAAAGTGCCAATGGACACATTCTTAACCATGTAAGATTTTAGCAAATTAAGTTAAATTTAAATTACTTATTAGCCTCAAGGTCTAGATTGTAATTGTTATGAGTAACCGTTTAATTACGAGTACATCATAAATGAAAAAAAAAATAAAAAAATCTCAATATATAGTTTATAGAACTCCGAGATAAAGTAGCTTCCTGTTATTTGGCATGTGACGATGCACAGCATCTGTGAGAGGGCGCTGCATACTTCCCGTTTATTGTTAGCCAATCACAGCTTGTCGACGTCACATCCAAGACCAATCAGCGCAGAGTGCCGGTAGTCACGTGGTCCCAGAGAGGCGGTCGCTAATGGCGCCCTGTCTTGCCTCATAGCGTCGTTACTTTTCGACTTGTTAACATCAAATTTTTATACTGTTGTTAAAATTTTGATTTCAAATATAATTTTAATTTAATAGAAACGAATTAATATTTAAGTGAATAAATGTGTTTCGGAGCAAGAAACTCAGGTAGGTAACGACTCGATGTCTACATGAAGCCGTGAACGCCTACGAGTGCCTACAAATTCTAGCCCTGCACAATTAAATTCATTGGATTCCGAGGTAAAACGGCGAACATGCGGTGAGTCATCATATAATTCAAATCTTATTTACCAAGTAACAGTGCTTGTAATTTTGATAAAAACGTTTGTGTACTCGGTTCGATGCCAGTTTTACATAATTCACCTATGCCTGAACCAATTCCTGGACCTAGCTCCTCGATACCTTTCAATAAAATCTCGAAGTCATTTCTACCCTCGAAACACTCCACTTTATGAAACTTTAAATTTCATAAAATCATGCAGCCACTTTGCGAAAAAGGTGCTGAATACATTGAAAATCATCCTAGGCTTTTTGAATCCTTTGGGACGGTCTGCGTAAGATTCCTGCGAGTTCTAATTATTTGATGAGAAACAACTGCATGTTTGCATTCAAAGCACGGCAGGTATAGAAACTTGGGTATTCCATTGGTTTGGTACTGAGCAGAATCAAAATAAGTATACGGAGGCTGTCTCTGAGCATATCGGAAACAGTGGCAGAAGCTCCGGAGGGCCTTCTCGAATGATTGAACACGGGATTGCGTCTGCCATTAACCTCCTAGAGCTGGGGCTCGTGGCTAAGTAAAAACTGTACGGATCGATCGGTCACGGTGAAGCTTGCCGCGGTCGGTCCGTGGATGGGTGACCATCCATTTAATACCGAGACCGCTCCGTGCCTCGGAAAGCATTTGTAACCGTTGGTCCGGGCTGTCATTGGATCCACTGGCAGTCGTTATGGATAACCAGGAGCTCTGACTCTTACCTGATCATTAGTCTTACCAACCTATAGTCGGTAACCGGGTTATGGAAGGTCTGACCGGCAGCCGTACCACGTAAAACACTGGTATTCAGCTGCATCCGGTTAGACTGGAAACCGGCCCCAACATAGTTGGAAAAGGCTAGCCAGATGTCTGCCAAATAACCTCCAATCCGCCGCTCTTATCATCAGTACGAGCCCTACACCGATTCAAAGTCTCATTCATCAGAATTGTCAAACATCGAGCACCTGAATTGTCACACTGGAAAACTATTTAAGCTGATTCTCACTTATTGATACCCCATTTTTTACAAAAGGACTGGGTGGTGAAGCTCGATCTATCTTCAGCGTTTTGAAGAACCACCGTCGATTACTCAACCTAAAAGTTTCAGATGACGTGCCTGCCATTCCGCCTGTCATGGACACTCAAATATTACACAGCTATAACCAACTGGGTGGCCAAATATCTACCGGTCCAAAGCGACAGGGAGACCAGACCAGAGGAATTGGTACTACGTCGCCATATGAGCATGCAATCTAACAATCACAGTTGTTTCGTACTTTCTAAATTCAAAATTCAGGATCGGAACCATTAATTTCAAATAAGCCATTTGCAGGTTTAAGTTGAGTGGCCAACATGTGTGAAGCATTTCCACCTTTCCGGCATGCAATCCTCAGATTATGAAACAAAAGTCAGATTGACCGCGCGGAACACTGAGAGCGAAGCCAAAAAAGCAAATACAAATTCGAATACCTACAATCTCGTGATTGTATTTGGTTTTGAATTTGTATTTGTTTTGTTTAACGATGTGGCGTTTGGTGCGATACTGATTCGTGTCAGTACAGCACGAATCACGTTGTGGGTATTCGACCGGGTATTCGATATAGGACCGCCTGGGAACCTCCGTCCCAGAGCTAGGAGCCGACCGCGCCAGCCTATCTTCGGTCAGATCCTGTTGCCGGCCAGGCTGTGGAGCCTAGGCGTCGCTGCCTTAACACAGTGCGTTTATACAACTCTGTTTTTTTAATCACTTTATTCTTGAAGAGCTATTAAATTTTAAGTAGCTTAGCTTTTTATTTCTATAAAATTCAGTAGATTTGCTACAGGGTACAATGTGAGAACAATGTAACAAGTAGTGTACGTTAAGAGGTATAGATATAAATATAATCATAATATTTAAACAATTCAAAATATAGGAGTTGTTTCAAAATGTATGGAGCCTGGGCCCAGTCCTTGTACACCATACTTACAAATAGGGAAATACATTTTAAATAGTTCTCAACTGTCCAATTACTTTAAAATGGCTTTTTGAGCAGGTATAACACAAAAAATTGCACTTGAAATTGCAACACACAACAAAAAAACAGTCATGGCGGTAAGCTGACATTTTGATTGATTAATGACGTTAGACATTTATAATTCTGATTTTGTGCGTCGATTTGTGGATAACCAGGTAAACAGATGGGAAAGAAACGGTGTTGAATTCAAAAAAACTAATGGACGGTTGTTAAAAAGAACTCCAAAAACTAGAAACAAAATGAGACGAAAGCACAGAACATACGGACGAAAATGACACTGTTGTAACACTGACAGCTTACAGTTCTCTTTCTATGGTCAATGGTCAATCTATGGTTTATAGAGTAGCTAAATCTGAGTGACGCCATATTGCAAATCCATTAAAATAATTGTTAAATATCAATTTACTACCACAACAGTATACATTGAAATGAACTATCTGTATTTTTCCCGGATTGTACGGATTTTTCTCTCTTTTTTGAAGTGGTGTACATAGACTGGGCCCAATATGAAACATGTCCTTTAGAATAACCGAGGTAGCTAAGAAAAGACCAGTTCCAACTATAATAACAATTTCGAGGTGAAAGCCTGGTGATCCGTCACACAGAGTATCCTAGTATGGACTCCAGTCTCTGTGAGACCATTTAATTGGGATCAAGAAGGATCATTTAATTGTATTTTTACTTATCTTGTGTACATACGTGAACCTTTGAGAAGAGTGAAATAAAGATGATTATTATTATTATTATTAACTAACGGCGCCCGTTCACGAACTTGACGCACGGATTGGCATAATTTAGCTCAACCATTTTGAAGGGACGAACGAACGAAGCGACGGTTACAATTTAGGACGTTAACGACCTTTGTTTCTATTTTTGAAATAAAGAATCCTAGAAATGTAGGTGGGTGTCCGTCCTACATTCATTCGCGGTCATTGTACTGCTATGAAGAATATGCAATTAAAAGTAGAAATGGGCAGGCCACATCGGACGAAGAATCGACCTGGGCAAGAAATGTTCTCGAGTGGCGACCACGAAACGGAAGACGCAGCGTTGGTAGGCCTCCGATCAGTTGAACCGACGACATCGTCAAATTTCGCGGGCAACCGGTGGATGCAAGCGGCATATTATTAAGACGATTGTGAGGCTGTAAATTTTTATACAAAAAGCTATAACGTTTTACCCCCCGTAATGTGAGTACAAATGTCATATTTTTTGGAAATGTTGTAGGTAAATGAAAAACTAGGTCTGTACGATTTAATTTAAAAAATATTGCATACGATAGAAGTAATTATCATCTAAACATCTACATTTTTGACTCGAAAACTTCCTCAAGCGTTTTTAGTAAATTACTTAAAAAGCAAAACGTACAGACCTTATACTCCATTTATAATAGCATTAGAAAAAAGAGGCTCATAGAAGTAGGAATGCAAAACATTTTATTCCAAAGACAAGTTAAAACAATTTTAATTAAACTGATTTTAACATAATTTTGATTAATAGATCTAAGATAGTACTAAATATGGAAAAAAGAAAGAAAGAAAAGAATAAAAGTATTTTAAAGATTAGGTAACATTCTAAATTTGGTAGAATTACAGTGAAACGAATAACGTTCCGGGTATTGTTCATTTATTTATTTATTTATTTAAAAACAAAAGCTGACAGTGCTTGCGACCAAATTGCTTACATTTTAATTATCTTATGACTAACCTTAACTAACTTATGGTACTACTTAAGAATAAATGTAAACATTTACACACATAATACGTTTTATCATGGAAGATATCCAGATCTATGTGCTGGGTGAGCAAAGAGTTCAACAATGCGACAGCTCGGACTGTGGGTGCAGCCGCAACTCGACGAGTGCGCACTCTCGGGGGCACGGCAAACAGTTTCCTCCTGCGACGAGGACCTTCCACGCCTTCACCTCCGACTAAGAAGCGACTCGGCACACCCGCTAGGCCTACCCGCTCCAGCGTAGTTGGGTTATCCACTTTGTTTGTCAGGAGACGGTGGTAGTGAACTAATTAAAGTAATTTTCGTCTGAGTTCGAGAGTGTCTAATCCTACCATCCCCACAACAAACAAAGATGGATATAGGTAAGGGTAATACCCGTACATTCGCTTATAATTAAAACGAGCAAACTTCCTCTGAACTCGTTCTATTAACAGAGTATACTTAGACTCATGAGGATCCCAGATTATGGCATTGAATTCCAGCCTACTTCGTACATACGCTTTATACAATATTAGGGCAGCTCTTACTCCCTTAAATGCAGATGAGACCCTCATGACAAACCCCAGCAACTTATTAGCGCTTTCACATGCCGATATGATATGGTGCCTAAAGTTTAGTCGCGAGTCCAATGTGAGTCCCAAGTCTCGAATTTGGCTGACACGATCCAATAGACTACCCTCCAGGGTATGGTCAAAGTGCAGCGGTGTGCGAGAGCGTGAAAACGTCATAATTTTACACTTTGAAACATTAAAGTACAGGCGATTCACCTTACTCCACTCCTCTACGGAGTTTATATCCTCTTGAAGCTGTTGGCAATCATCACGGTCTTTTACCGCGTAGTAAAGTTTCAAATCATCGGCAAACAGGAGACATTTAGCGGCCCTGACGGTTCCCGGTAGATCGATTGCCATTACGATAAATTGGGTTGGTCCAAGTGTGCTGCCCTGACTAACACCAGATCGAGTAGGTATAATATAAATCAGTCACAAATCGGGCCAGTCTTATGTACTGGGTACGATTACATAAGTACGATGCGAAAAATTTTTGCGGTTTAGGTGTGAAGCCGATTGATGCCATTTTCGATAAAAGGATGTCATTATCGACGAGGTCAAATGCCTTTCGGAAATCAAAGTAGGCGGCATCCTCTTGCATTCCAGCATCCATTTCTGTTGTCACATAGTCAATAAAGTTAATGTGACTAGTTGCCGTAGATCGAGAAGCTCGAAAACCGTGTTGTTCGTCAGGAATCCATACGTTTAAATGTTGCCGGATACGGTTATCTATAATAGATTCGAAAACTTTTCCAAAAACAGACAGCACAGCTATTGGTCTAAACATAGTTATGTAATTTTTTGCACCCGTTTTAGGTATTGGAGTAACTCGAGATGTTTTCCGCTGTAGGGGGTATTTAGAAATCTCCAGCGACAAGTTGAAGATATACAAAAGTGGGTGCTGCAGTACTGCAAAAAAATGACGGGATTTCATCTGGACCAGCAGCGGAATAAGGCTTTAGTCGCCGCACTGCACGCGGCAGCTCTGCTGCTGAAACTGTGTCAGCTTCGATACGAGCTAAACCAGTCACACTCCCATTCATGTCACCCTGTTGGGCCGCGGCTACGTTAAGATCGGGGATATCCTGCTGAAAGACAGAGCCAAAGTATGAAGCAAAAGCGTCTGCTGCTTCTTGTCCCGTAACTATTTTGTCTTCGTATACATATTCATGGCATTTTTGGAAGTACCTACTCTCGCCGCGTATCGGCACCTCACAATCCTCTTAAGGCGCTAACAAGCGACTTTTACAGATTTTAAACTGACAATCACGTCAAAATGTGTAGTATAAATCATTTGAAAAAAATATATGTTAAACTAGAACATTCTCTTAATCATTTAGCTGTGAATATTTTTGGTTAAGTTCTTATTAAACAGTTTAATTAAATCGTGAAGTTGTGTCTGACGCGGACAAAACATTGATAACCACACAAAATATACCAGGAATATTTAAACGAAACATTTACTATCTTACAGACAATTTTATTATCTATCTTTTAGTATACTCCTTTTTAAAGTTAAAGTATAACATTTCTTTAATTTTTTACCAAACTTTGAGAGTTTTGGCAGCGCATACAATTCTCTGATCGCTCAAGGTCGCCGGCTTATATCGTCACCTTAAATTGCCATGTTTAAAACGATTTTTTTATAGCTACGAGATAAAATGATATGCTGAGAAGCTCGCTTTTGTGCGCTCCATAACCGTAATCATCATCACCATCTTCCTGCCTTTATCCCATGTTACTTGGAGTCGGCACAACACGACTTCTTCTTCCATTTGGTTCTGTCAACCATCGTACTATCAGTGACTCTCTATCAATGACATAAGCGTTTTGGTATCATGGTACAAACTGGGGTGTGATCTGTAAGACCTCATTCTAAACTTCGAATCTGAATTCGCTGTGAGTTTCTTGATTGGCATTCCAAAAACTCGGTTGATAATTCGAATTTACACAACCGCCACCCCTGCGAGCGTGTCAGCGACTTGAAATAAATTGACAGGGAGATTTTGACAGATTTAAAGTATGATAAGACGTAAGACGTAAGAAGTGGCTTTCTGTAAGGTAATTTCCCCGTCACTTCGACGCTCACTTCGCACTCGAACCCGTTTTAAAGTGTCAAATATATCAAGGTCATTTTGAACCTTATGCTAAGTGAGAGTGAATAGCGATGTGAGATGCGAGTTGTTGTTTGAATTTTACAGAATCGACCTTCTGTAAGCTTATTGTTATGAATGAACAAATCAATATATATCATTCTTCACACGATTCATCCATCAAGGTAATCTTGGTGAACTTCTATAGATAGGATCGTCATCTGCTTAGCCTCTTCTAAACTATGTTGGGTCGGCTTCCAGTCTAACCTGAGAATACCAATGTTTTACATTTAGCAACTGCCTATCGGACCTCCACAACCCAGTTACTAGGTAGCACGATACCCCTTGGTAAGACTGGTTGTCAGACTCTCTGGCTTTTGACTACCCATAACGACTGCCAAAGATCTACGAATGACAGCCGGGACCAACGACTTTACGTGGTCTCGGTATAAAATGGATGGTCACCCATCCATGAAACGACCGCGGCAAGCGTAGCTTAACCTTGACTAGAAACAATTTACACCTAGTGGCCTAAATTCGGACGGCCAACTTTGCTTATCGACTCCGTTATCTGAAAAAATAAATTATAAAAAAACCATGAATAGCCGTATTCATGAAACATTTGTTTACAAAAATGACAATAAAAAAATATGTGAACTATAATGAATCCGAACTTGATACGCTGGTAAACGTAAATATTGTGGTTTTGAGAATTAGGGAGGGGAAAAGGTTATCTGTAAACCGGAATATGTGAGTATCGATAATTTTACGACGAAATTTTTTTGGTCCCGGATTTTGAATAACTATGACCACCCTATTTAGTCCCTTGAATATTGTAGAAGCAGACCAAAGGAGCGTAAGACCTAGTGGAGACCACTAAGTACCTTGGGTCAACTGCGTGGTACTGGCGACCATCAACAATAGCATTCCCTTGGTGATTTTTGTTTTCATTTAATAGTCTTATAGGCTTGCGTTTGGCCGCAACTGACCTGATCTTAAGTGATGATGCGGCCTTAGGTGGAGCACGCTTGTCTAGGTTATACCGGTTCATTCTTGCCATGAAGATACCCAGATTATATGTATCGGGGAACAGAGAGGCGGGCAGTGAATTCCACAGTCCCTCAGTTCGTACAAAAAATTTGGAAGTAAAGCGCTTGGTTCGAGACCGTGGAAAAACACGTTGTGGAGCGTAGTGGTGGTGGTAAAGCATTTGCCATGACAAATCTTATATCATTGAATGGTAAATAAACCGACCTTTCAGTGTTCGTATGTGAATAAAAGAGTTATGAATTTAATGAGGATGGCCCACTTACTACAGTGCCCAAAGTGCCCCTACACCTGCACCTTAGAGGACATTAAAAACGCCACTAACGCTGCGATAAATGTGGCTACCTCCTGGGCCCAAGTAGTCTAACAAAAAAAAAGGAAAACCATCGATTCGAAAAGAAGAAGAATGAGGATAGGTAGAGAGGTAGAGGAAAGCCAAAGAAAAGATGAATGGATTGCGTGAAGAGAGATATAAAAGAAAATGGAGTCGGTGCAAGCATGACGGTTGATAGGACTGGAATGGAAGAAAAAAACATGTTGCGCCGACCTCGAGTAACATGGGAAAAGAACAGGAAGATGAGGATGATGAGCGGCTATAGTATACACACTTTGTAAACATTTCCAGTATCCACCTATTATAGCTGTACCTAAGTTTTGACTGTCCCTTTCAAAATCAGTGGGTCATGACGTCTTGTGTAGGTGTGGCAAATCATGGCAAGTAAAATCATTAAAAAAATATGTACTAGGTTAAGGTTTCTATGGGTCTATGCCACCCGAATTAAAGTTATTATTATTATTACCAGCTGACCCGACAGTCGTTGTCCTGTCCCTATCTACTTTACCTATCTATCTATCTTACTAACCTAAATACTTACCTACCTATCCACCTATCTACCTACCTACCTACCAACCCTTTTTTTCGAAAATTTTCTCTTTCGCACCATTTAAAGTCTCCCTGAAATTCCACACCACCGATTTGGCTAATTTTGGTCTTGAAATTTTTTCAAGACCAAAATTAGCCAAATCGGTCCAGCCGTTCTCGAGTTTTACCGAGCCAAACGAACAACAAATCATTTTTATTAGATAGAAGATAGATTATGGGTCAAAAGAAGTATATTTTGACCCATAATCTTCTATCTAATAAAAACCTATGCCCTATGACAGACGAACGGACAGTCAGAGGAATCTTAGTAATAAGGTAAATCGTCGATAAAATCACACTCATTCCCCACACTAAGCCGACGAAAATTTACAAACAAAACAGCGCCAATTTCTCTGAATACACATAAGTCGAATTCCTTTCAATCGTCTGCCAGTTTCAGAGAAGCAATGTCCTGAATATGTTGACTAAAATAATAACACTGATCGTGCTAACCAGAGCTATTCGGGCCAATATATTAGATGACGAAGTGAACTATCCTCAGCCAAAATTGGAAAGAAACAACATAGTCAATAAAGGCATTTGGATCCGAAATAATTTGAAAGTGAAGGCTGCAGAAGATAAAATAGGCGACTTCATTTTTAGAGAGAATTCTGTAGATGTGGAGAATTTATTGCAGAATACTTTCGATCGGTTTGGTGACACCTATTCGGAAGATTCTCCGACTGTGTCTAATTACATTAAAAGGGCGAGGAGATCGATACGGCGTAAGTTTTCTATTTATTTATCTAAATTTAATTTCATACCGAGACCCCCCCGTGCCTCGGAAAGCACTTGTCTTAGCCGTGGCCGTGCATCCGGGTCCCGTCAGAGCTGCGTTCGGGGATTTTTGTTCACACAGGTCAGGGATGTGACCGTACCGTGGACAGGCCGCGACCTTCCATTTGTACCCCTCAGTCACCATTTTCAACCGACTTCAAAAACGGAGCAGGTTATCAATTCGTCTGTTTTTTTTTTCTTACGTTATTTCTTTGGACTGGGTGAACCGATTTTGATGATTCTTTTTTTATTGGAAAGCTAATGTTTCCCGTGTGGGGACCACGGGAAACATTAGCTTTCAAATTTTACTTGGAATACTTTAATTTGGTCCAGTTCTATGGTTTAAGACATTTATTTTTTCTCAAAAGATTACATAAATCACTTACTGAGAAAATACAATAATTATGTTAACAAAATAACCGATTAGCGTTTTAGTAGGGTAGATGTTAAAAATTTAGTGTAGATTAGTGAGTGCGCGCATTTGCTGCGGCGCGAACAATGCTTGTTTATTAAGGCCTATGGCACAGTGCGTTAAGCGTAAGCGATAATTGAAGTTTGTACGTAGTTTGTTTGTACAACGTAATTACATTGTTTTTACGAATAAAGCATTTTATAAATATTTAACTAGTTTAAGTTTTTATAGTGTTAGTAAAATTGTCTATGTTAATATTTTAATATACATTCTATACAATAAAAATACATTGCTGTTCGTTAGTCTCGCTAAACCTCGAGAACGGCTGGACCGATTTTACTCATTTTGGTCTGGAAATATAATTTGTGGAGGACCAGAGAAGGTTTAAACGGTGAGAAAATTGTGGTAGGTAGGTAGGGTAAGGTAGATAGGTAGGGTATGGTAGGTGGGTAGGCAGGTAGGTTGATACGGTGGGTAGGTAGATAGGTTGGTAGGGTAGGTAGGTAGGTTGGTAGGGTAGGTTGGTAGGTAGGGTAGGTAGGTAGGTGAGTTTGTAGGGTAGGTAGGTAGGTATAAGTTGGTAGGGTAGGTAGGTAAGTTGGTAGGGTAGGTAGGTAAGTTGGTAGGGTAGGTAGGTAAAATAGATAGGGACAGGACAACGTCTCTCGGGTCAGCTAGTTATTAACATATATATATTAATTATTAATCCTTATCGTTATATTATTGAAAGATCCTTCAAAACGTGGCGTTTTAACAGTTTCTTAAAGGTTGATAAGCTTTTAGCCTCTTTTATGTCTTTAGGTAATTTATTGTAATTCTGGGCTCCCTCGTACAGAATGCTCTTTCTTCCGTAGTTAGTTCTGGGTGCTTTTAAACGGATATCATTTGCCTGTCTAGTATTACATTTGTGGTGGTCTATATTTTTGGTGAATGTTATTTGTGAGTGAATATCCTTTGTTATGATTTTCCTAATCAGTATGCAGGTGTTGTATTTGTAGCTTTGCGATAAATTCATTAGTCCAGTTTCCTTATAAATTTTTATGGTCGGCGTTAAGTAATCATATCGAAATAAAGTTTTAATTAATTTGTTTTGTGATCTCTGTAGTTTATTTAAGTTGGTTTTAGCAGCTGATCCCCATACTTCAATTAGGTAATCCAGGTGAGGCTTGACCAAAGAATTATAGATTGTGTACCGTACGTGTCTGGGCAAGCATCGAGATATGGGCCGTAGGGCACCTGATAAGGATAATAGTTTGCTTTGAATTTTTTCGATATGTGGCTTCCATGTAAGTCCACTGTCAAATAATAAGTAGGCCCAGATATTTTTCTGAGTTTATTTTGTTTATTATTTCACCGTTAATTGTTAATGGACTATAGGTACCAATTTTTTTGTTTTTTGGTGTGAAAATAATATAATTGGTTTTTGAGGCATTTATGGTCAACAAATTTGACTGGAGCCAAGTGTGTAGGATGTCCAAGTCATGTTGTGCTTCATTCATAACAACATCTATCGAGTCACCAAAATAGAACAGACTGGTATCATCAGCGTATAAAGTAATTTCTCCCTTTAGCCCAATCTCGTGTATACTATTTATATAAATTAAAAATAGTAATGGCCCCAAAATTGAGCCTTGGGGTACGCCACAGGTAATAAGTCTAGGTGTGCTTTGATGGTTACCGATTTTAACAATTTGAGTCCTATTTGTAAGATATGATTTAAAAATGTCGTACGCTGTATCTATAACACCTAAATCTTTCAGTTTTTGTAATAGTATTTCATGGCTGACGGTATCAAAGGCCTTTTTTAGATCAACAAATATTCCTAGACCTATTTTTCGATTATCAATATTGGTCCTTATATTTGTCACCAAGTCAACAGTTGCAGAGATCGTATTGGACTTTGGTCTGAAGCCGTATTGTTTTTTGAATAGGAAATCAGTGACAGTTAGAAATTGGTTTAGACGGTTATATAGAACTTTTTCATAAACTTTAGATAGTACTGGTAGCACGCTAATAGGTCTGTAGTTACTTGGATCCATTTTGCTTCCCGATTTAAATATGGGACTTACTTTCGCACGTTTAAGAGAATTAGGAAAATATCCTTCGTTTAAGCATTTATTGATGCACTTTGTTAGGTTTTTTGATATTAAATCTTTAACACACTTTATAGTCTTCGTGTTAATACCATCTAAACCAGAACTAGTATTTGTTTTCAGCTGATTCAGTATTTTTATTATTTCATTTGTATTGGTTGGATTTAGTTTTGATAATTTGTCGTGGTTTGTTTTAACTTTACTAGTTGTTGGAGTCGGCAATGTGTAGTTATTAGGGTTTTTTAGAATTTGGTTAGCTAGATCGCTTCCTATTGTTGAGAAAAAAGAATTAAAACACTCACAAATTTCCTTGATGTTTGTAGTTTCACCCGAGGTCGTAGTCATTTTAGATGGCCCATTGCTGATTACCGTTTTGTTTTTAGAGAGTCTGTTAATTAATTGCCACATTTTAAAAGGATCCCTCTTACAGTCTTCGAAAGATTTACTATAGTAACTATTTTTAGCATTTTGGATGTTGATGAAGGTAGTATTCCTTTTATGGGTAAATTGTTGTTTCAGAAAATTATCATCAGGTGTTTGTTTAAGTTTTTGCCATAGGTAGTTTCTTTCATTTATCAGTGTAATGAGGTTGCTATTTATCCATTCTTTGCTTGGTTTATTTAGTATCTTGGTTTTTCGTGTCTTGTTTATAGATATTGCATTTAGTAGTGTAGCTTCTAGATCATCATGGTCACAGATATGCTTGGTTTCAATAATATCTTCTACGGTTGTGTATAATTTTGAATAGTTTACCGACTCATACTGTACACGTTGTGTGCATTCAGGCTCAGTCCTATTTATCTCAAGAAATATTTGTTTATGGTCAGAGGCAGAAGAATCAATAACTGTCATTTGAAATGTGTTGTCTTGTAAGCCGGTAGTCACATGATCTATGATGGTTTTTGTGGAAACTGTTTCACGTGTGCAATATTCTAAAGTTATTTTATTTAATATTTTAATATTATTTTCCTGTAGCATTTGCTTATATTCTTTTACAGATCTTTCAGTGCTGAGCAGGTTCAGGTTTAGGTCACCGAAAATAACAGTTCGTTTTCTTTTTGAAAGGTGATGGTTGTAGTTCTCAAGAAATTTGGATGTATCTGCTGCTGGTTGTTTATATATGGCCCCTATATCCAGAGCGAGGGTGTTTAGATGTACCCATAAGAAATGGCTTCCATCTTCACAGTGTTCGTCTACAAACTCATGTTTCAAGTCAGTGTGGATGTATATGGATACACCACCACCCCGCGAATTTTTTCTATAGTTGTAGTAATGTTTATAGTGTGGTAATACGAGTCTTTGAGCTTCGTCTTCGTTTTTTATCCAAGTCTCGGTTAGCACAATCACATGAACCTTTGTTTGAAATGATTCTATGACACACCTTATTTCATCTAGTTTGCCGGGCTTCACCACACTCCGAATATTTGCATAAAGAAATTTTAGTGATTTGTTTTTGACAATTAAATTATCATATGAATTACAGATTTTATGGGTTATAAACTGGTTTTTGTGGGCACAAATTCTTGCATTTTCTCTTAATTCTAGTTTTTTGGCGATTGTGGATGGTTTTGTTGTTTTACAATTTTAGGTATTCCCTTTTGATATTTTATGGTTAAATCCTTCTCTCCATTTTCTAGACGTTGTCGTAGCTCTTCTCGTAATTTTAACATCGCCTGCTTTTGATTTGGGGTCTGGTCAGAATAAATTTTGATTTTGTTGTCCTTCAAATTAGCTTTTTTCTTAAGTATAGTTTGTGCCGTTTCCTGAGTTGAGAAGCACACTTTTACTGGACGTATTTTGTTCTCGTTATACTTTCCTAGACGTATGATTTTCTCAGGTTCAGGGCAAACAGGGTCTATAGCTAATGTGATGTTTTTGATCTCGTTTTTATCATCATCCTTTTTTTTCTCCATGTTATCTGAGTATGGTTCTGCGATGCCAACTATTATAATATTTTTGCTACGTTCGGTACGCTCCTGAATTTCTGATATTATTTCACTGTATACACTTGATGTTGAGTTTTCTAACGATGTTGAACAAGAGTTGACATTACATTGTAAGATATGAACATCGTTTTCTAGGCATTTGATTTTGTCTTGTGTATTATCAACGGTAGTAGTAAGGTTTTTTATTTCAGATTTTAAAGTCTTGTTTTCAGCAATTAATTGTTCCGTTGTTGTCTTAATGTCAGTCAACTGACCTTTAATAGAGGATATATCTTGCTTTATAGTATCAAGACTATCAGCCTGGGACTTTCCAAAATTATTAAGTAATCCTATAATTTCCTTTTTGAATTCGCCGAATTGATATACAAAATCATCCTCTGGTGTTTTTCTTTTTCGTACTGATATATTTCTAGACTCAGACTCTGGAAGCCCAAAAGTCGATAGGTCTGGCTGAGATCTGCTAGTTCCAGGATTGGTACTAACGCCATTATTGTTCGTAGTTGTATTTGTAGGCGAACGTACGACACTCATGTTCTCAGAGACTAAAACTGTATTTTCCGCTCCGCTTAGCTAATATGTGCACAACTTTAGTGATGCTTACACACACTGCTGTAGGCTAGTGTCGTCTCGCAGTCTATCGTTCACTGTCAACACTCACTTATTTGGAATTATGCTATGTTCTTTACTTTATTAGGGTTAATTTTGAATGACAACATTAATTAATTTTTAATTGCAAAAACGTAAACACGTCCGTTCACTACGCTAGTCGGCGGTATATACCAAAGGTTCTGACAATGGAATCCATGAGAAAACCGTATAAGTCAAATTTGCATTAAGTATGTGCGCGATTTGTTACGCGATTTCTCCGGCAAACGTAAACCGATTTTGAAAATTCTTCTTTTTATGGATAGGGTATGCTTCAGGCGTGGTCCCATATAAATTTTATCGAAATTGATTCAGCACTTTTTGAGAAATCAACAAATACCCTAAAATTTTAAAAAGACGACGTTTTAGTTTCATCAATCTTTGTAGTTGTTTGTAGATCTTTGGCAGTCGTTATGGATAGTCAGAAGCCAGAAAGTCTGACAACCAGTCTTACCAAGGGGTATCGTGTTAACCTGTAACTGGGTTGTGGAGGTCCGATAGACAGTTGCTCCATGTAAAACACTGGTATTCAGCTGCATCCGGTTAGACTGGAAGCTGACCCCAACATAATTGGGAAAAAGGCTAGGCAGATGATGAATCTTTGTAGTTGTTAACTTTCAATCTCTTTTTAATAGATTTGGATGAGAAGGAGGTACTAAAAAGCGGAAAATAAAAACCTTTTTACAAAAAAGACAACCGCCTTCAAGAAGTGAAAAATAACTTTAGCACAGAACACACATTGACTTTAGTTTCGAAATTCAGTGGCTTTGTTCTGTTTGTTGTTTTGTATTGCCACCGACTTCCGAAACTAAAGTCAATGTGTGTTCTGTGCTAAGTTAAAACTCCACCCCCCCCCCCCCCCCCTGGCCGGAGGAGACCCGCAGATGCGGGTAAAATAATACCACCCAATTATTGTCCCACTGCTGGGCAAAGGCCTCTTCTCATATACAGAAGGCGCAAATATTGATCACCACGCTATCTCAAGGCGGATTGGTGATTTCAGAAATCATTTTTATAACTAGCTTTTGCCCGCGACTTCGTCAGCGTGAATTACGGTTATCGCGGATTCAGACGAAGTCGCGGATTATAAAGTGGCCTATGTCCTTTCCCAGGGTTGAAGCTATCTTCATGCCAATTTTTATCAAAACCGGTTCAGTCGTTTTGTCGTGAACACGTAACAGACAGTGGCGTGCCTAGGGGTCAAAGTGGCGGTGGCTTTGTGTTTGTTGTTTTATATTGCCACCGACTTCCGAAAGTAAAGTAAAAATGTGTGTTCTGTGCTAAAGTTATTTATCACTTTTTAGTTTTTGAAGGCGTTTTTCTTTTTTTTGAAAAACTTTTTATTTTTCGCTTTTTAGTGTTGCAAATCCATTAAGAAACGGCAACACACTTAAAAGAGATTATAAGTCCTCCAGTGATTGAAGAAACTAAAACGTCGTCTAAGTAAGTTTTTTTGGGAATTTGTTGATTTTCTCAAAAAGGGCTATACCAATTTTGATAAAATTTATATGGGACCTTTTCGGAATAAACCCCTTTCGAACAAAAAAAGAATTTTGCAAATCCGTCCATACATGACAGAGTTATGCCCGAACATACATAAAAAAAAAAAGAAAAAATATATAAACATTCGAATTGATAACCTCCTCCTTTTTGAAGTCGGTTAAAAAAAAGAATGAATGACGAGTTTTAATAGAAGCGGTACGCATATATGTTATATATATATAACAAAATGGTGACTGGAGGGTACACAGATGGAAGGTCGCGGCCTGTCCACGGTGCGGTCACATCCCTGACGTGTGTGAACAAAAAGTCCCTGGTGCTGTTCTGACGGGACCCGGATGCACAGTCTTAGCACGGCCACAAACCGTCCCCGTCTCAAGCACGGCCCTGATATGTATGGACAGAGCTTGAGGCTGCACTCAGACGGACTGCATCGCAGCAACCGCGTGCAGTCCATATATTCAACTGCATGCAGTTAACTGCAGTCGGATCTGATTTTGCGCAGTTGACGCCACGCATTTAGCCCAGGAGCTCAGTGTGATTTAACGTCAAAATGGAAGCACAGACGTTACATCTCTTATTATTTTTACGGCGCCGCCTTCTTGACTTTTATAATTCCAAATGCTGACTTACTGTATCAAAATTTTTATTTAAACCGTTCGACGCGACCGACGCGCGTTATGCTAATTGCACTAACTGTATGCGGTTAGCGATGGACAGCGTGCGTCGACACTACACGACTGTAGCCGACCACGAAAAGTTGAAGTTACGACTGAACAAAATCGAACGTAAAACTGCATGCAGTTGAATATATCGACTGGGCGCGGTTTCTGCGTAATAAAGTTGAAAAACTATCAAAGAAATTTGACACATCGGGGAAGCTTGATATATATGCATGCCTAATAGTAAAATGTGGCTGAACTCTATAACTGTATCTGACATAATGTACTGTGCCCATATTTGCGAAATAAATTACCTATCATATTATCTTAATGTTACTATTACAGGTGTACGCGAACAGCGACCTACAGAGGGTTTAAAGGACTGCATTGGTAAAACATGCACAGACTTCGGAAAGGATTCAGTAAAACCAACAGATAGTAAAACCTTAGTTCTCAACGATCCCCCTTTTGAGGTCGCCAGCTTCCCAACAATTAACGAAAATGTGACAAACCCACCGCATATTGCTACACAAACATCAACAAATGGTAACAAAAGCAACGACATAGAACTACCCGATTTTTTTTTTGAGACAGACACTAAAGAAAATAACGGAACTATTGTTAGAAATCCAAAAGAAACCAAAAGAAGTAAGAAATATGATTTCGAAAGTCAATTAATAAAAAAAATTGAATTCACAGAAGACATTAATAATACGATGAATAGGAAATACATTGAGAACAAACTTACTGACAGAAATATATTTGATAAAGATAATACTGTCTGGATAACAGAAGATATTAATAATACGAAGAATAGGGAACATATTGACAACAAACTTACTGATAGAAATGTATTTGATAAAGATAATACTGTCTGGCATCAAAACGCACCGATTCCAAATGTGAATGTCTACAAAGTTGTACCAAAAGAACCCCAAAAGAGTAAACCAGTTACTGAAAGAGGACTTATTAAAGTCATTTCAATGCTTACAAAGACTTTTAAGAAGATCATGAAGCAACACCATGAAATTAAAGACATACATACACGAATAAACGATATAAATGACCAATTTATCAAAAGTGCAGGTTCTATTACGACCAAGTTCCAAGATTTTAATATAAAATATTTAAATCTCCTAAAGTTACACGAAAAACTGAAATCATTTGACGCAAAACTGACCAGCAAACAGGAATATTTTAACACCAAGGAAAAGGAAATGGCTACCAATTTCAAAGAGTTCGAAAGTCAGCAGAAGAAATTTCTGCAACAGCAGCGACAGTTTTATAATATACAAAAGTTGATGCTAGCACAGAATGAGAAGATTAACCTCAAGCAAAACGCGATAGCGAAGACACAAAGCGAAATCTCACACAGACAGAACAACTTCGCTAGAATACTAAAAAAGGCTAAACAGCTCTTCTTAGAAAGCAGGAACCCAATAAGCAAACTGAATTCCAATCTAATAAAAACTTTCCACAATCCAATCCCCGTGGCACCACCATCAACAATCAGTACGACAACCCCAAGCAGCGAATCTGTCAAAATAAACCTGTTCTCAATACCAACCTCCAACAAAATTGAAAATCAAGACGACTTGATAATTAAAGAGAAGGATGAACAAACTATAGATGACTTAGTTTACAAATACTATTTCAATAATACATTCATAGACAATGTCATGAAGAACAACATTTTGAGCAGTTTCATGGGTATAACAAACAGTCCCAGCCAGACTCGGAATGTAAAGAATAAAAGAAATGAATTAGAAACTACTGTTCTATTGCCGGTTTTAGAAATTGATGATTCAGAAGCAGTTGTTCCTAAGAATAGAGAGAGGAGATGGATTAACCATCATTCTAGGCGAAGAAACAAAAGGCGACATCGTGGGAAAGAAGGATTAGCTGACGAAGTAAATACAACAGATGCTAAACTTAACAAAAACGATGTTATCAACAATGTTCCAGTTACAGAAGCAACTCCAAGTGAAAAGGAAGTAGGAGACATAAAAATAAAGAACGATCCTTTTTTAACTATGGCGACGAATTTCTGCAATGAAATTCGTCAAAATACAACGCCGCAAAAGCTAAGATGGTGCGTTGAGAAGTCGTTGAGAAGGTTAAAATTTCTTGGTGAGTAGAATGATGGTAGGAACTCCGTGATAAAACTTTTAGCATGAAATCAGTTAACGATCTAGAGACAAGAGGTATTAAAACAAAAATCTGCTGTTCCATATATTTTGACCGTGTAAGTGTTACAGTTTTCATAATGACTTACATGAGTTGCCGGCCTGCGGGTGGTCGACTTAGGGGCAGTCCACCACCCAACCAGATGCAGGCCCGTGTAGGCGGCGCGCCGTGTTCCGCTAGACCGCCGAGGTCGACGGGACCCGCCTACATCATTAGCGGGTCATGGCATGGCGAGGGCACGGTACATGCGCGAGCGAATTCCGTACCCCACCCAAGTCCCTCGTCTTCCCCGGACGGGGGATAGTCCATGAGGATTTCCCATGAGGTTTTTTTGGAAGGGCTCGTAGTAAAGATGATGATTATTTAAATAGCAGTCAAAACTACAATTAAAAATTTCAGGTAGAAACAATGACACCATCGCAGAAGTTCCAATTCCAGTTCCCGGTAATCAAAAAACTAATAAACAAAATGGAAATATTTTAAAACTGCAAGACAATAAATTCATTATGGAACAGAATACCATACCTAATACTGTTAAAACAGAACTGTTAACTACTAATATTGTACCTGTTACTGCAAATACTGGTGAGTACTTAAACTTTGTTAAGATGTCGCCGTTACATTCAGCGTCACCCTTGGAATGCAAGGCCCAGACCGCGCTTGTAACAGGATGTTTCAAACTACGTTACACGTCATTCTTATTGAACAATATTTTTAACCGACTTCAAAAAGGAGAAGGTTAGCTGACTCCACTCTAACCCAACTCACAGTATGGCACTGAAATGTAAGCTTTATTTCGTGTTAAATAAAAGCGAATTTTTCAACACATCAGAACAAGACGTAGACCACGCGTCGTAGGCTTTCAGTTGAAGTTTATGTGTTGAAAAATTCACTCAAACTCAAATCATTTAATTCGAATAAACCATTTACAGGCACTTTTGAATTGTCAAAGAGTAAGTCAGTCAAAAAGTTGCAGCTAGTTGCTCGTTCCACACAGTAGGTTTCTATGAAGAAGAACATTCGTATGTGACACGAAATAAAGCTTACATTTCAATGCCATACTGTGAGTTGACTTGAAGTGGAGTCGACGATGAGTTGGTTTAATGTGCTATGACCTTTAGTCTGCTTTATAATTATGCAAGTACAAGAAATATATTTTATCCTAGTTTCTGCAAGTTCACAATCTGCATCAACTAGTACAACGACGACATTGGCTCCAGTACAACTTACAACTACAGTCAATGCATCAAATGATACTGCCGCACACTTCCCAGGTACTAAGCTCTTTTGTTTTAACCTGTATACAAGGTGACATGACGCTTGGATCAGCACCATTTTGAAGTGATCCCGATGATCGAACACACGCGCCACCATCAGTGAGACATTTGAGTGAGCATGACAATACTCTCGAAAGCGCATAGCGGTTGTGAGTATTGTCATGCTCACTCAAATGTCAAATAGATAACTTAATATTGCCCAGGCTTTATAAATTATCGCAGCGTTGGAAGGCTTCCCACCAGATAGACCGATGAGAACGTCAAGTTCGCATGTAACCGGTGGATGCAAGCGGCAGGTTTCCGCTCGTTGTGGCGTTCTATGGGGGAGGCCTTTATTCAACAGTGGACGTATTCCGGCTGATGATAATGATGATGATTATAAATTGTGCCCTGAGTAATCATATGACCCATAACATATAGGTATAGATTTCGAGAAGAAATAAATATAAAAACCAGTTTTCACAAGCTACACTTTTCTTAACATGACGAGTGCAAAAATATCACATAGGTACATTTTTATCGAGTCTTGAACTATGAACCCAATAACTGATTGCATTCAGTTTTCTGTAACAGTCATTGTAATTTTTTTCAGACAATGAAGAGCTGGAATCAAATTTAGATATATATGGTAGGTGTTTACATTGTATTAATTACATTTATGTATTTTTAGACTTCATACTCAAAGGTCGTGTGTTTAAAAAAATACATTAGTTTTGTACCGCATCCGTTAAGACGCAGAAATCGAAACGAATCTTCATATTAATCTGGTATTTTCTATACACATAAGCCTGATGGTGCTATTCTTTACGTCCGATACCACACGGTTTTTCGGGCTAACTTGAACTAATCACAAATGGGTAAAAGAGTTTTCAGAGGATTTTTTTAACCAAAACCAGATACTATCGAGTTTATTTTTTAAGTTTATTACACACAGTACTTTGAGCCGAATAAGTGTAGTTAGTCTCTTACTAAGGCTCCGATTGAGGTGCCGTAAGGTAGTGCCGTGTGGTGCCGGCCGCGAATAGCACTACCCCATGTCTACCCGTGGGTGTCGTCGAAAGCCACAGAGGGATATTGCCCAGAGTAAGGGCAGCAGCGTCCTTCTGAGTACGATAATACCTACTGCGATCGCCAACATGCCCTGCAGGCCAAGCATGGTCATTACGGCTGTATCCCTTGGGGGAGACTTACGTCTAACAGTGCAGGTTAACATGATGATGCTCAAAGGTACAAAGGCAGACGTAATGTCTTGGTCATTAAGTCATTGGTTCCACCATTTTTATTTCTTGGGGATTTGCCGTTTGGGAAGTACAGAGAGTTATGTCGGTCTTTTACCGACTAAAACCCCACGGTTCCTTCTGCTAACATGAGTCGGGGGCTCGGTATTTGCATAACGCATGATCCGCGCCCCCTTTCTTTCCTTTTTGTTACGCTGTGGAAATCCTGATCGGCTTTCTCCATCGTAGGGGTGACGGAGGGGTATGCCGGACTCTTACCGACTAAAACCACCGCAGTGTTCCACCTCTGCCTATGGCCAGGGGTGCGGGATTCGCATAAGCATTCATGATCCGTCCCCCATAAGTGTAATGGACCGCCTTAAACTCCCACCAAGATTGCTATTTTGTAAAAATCTTACTCTGTGAATTTAGGTGAGTTATCATCTCCCATACCGAGTGGGCTCCTTGTCTCGGAAAGCACGTAAAGCCGTTGGTTCCGGCTGTCATTTGTAGATCTTTGGCAGTCGTTATGCGAAGTGAGAAGCCAGAAAGTCTGACAACCAGTCTTACCTAGGAGTATCGTGTTACCCAGTAACTGGGTTGTGGATGTCCGTTAGGCAGTCACTCCATGTAAAACACCAACTGGTACCCAACAACTGGACCCAACATAGTTGGGAAAAGACTAGGCAGGTGATGATAGTCTAGTGAAGTAATGCGCCCGTTCGCAGTTCATGCGGAATACCAAGGAAGTATTCATCATCCAGTTAGACTGGAAGCCGATGGCATTAGGCAGATGATGGCAAGAAATCGACAGCTTACCTCAAATTCATCATCTGCCTAGCCTTTTTCCCAACTATGTTGGTGTTGGCTTTAAACTGAATACCAGTATTTTACATGGAGCGACTGTCTAACTGACTTTCACAACCCAGTTACCCATCCAGCAACACTACCTGCACATACCCCTTGGTACCTATCTACACATACACCTTGGTATGACTAATACGTCCCTTTGTGCCTATTGGCGTAGTTCAGTTCTGTCTTCTGCTTGATAGGAAAATATATTCACTGAATTTTTCCGACGAATTTCGTTGTGAGATCCAAGACAATTGAATCTTTTCTCCGGTACTCGTTGAGCTTCTTTGCTTCAGCGTTTTTCTGGTGGTCGCCACTGTTGATTCAGGTTTATAGGAGTTTTGGAAATAGTGTGGCAGGCTTGATACTTCCTCGTGGCCGGTTACCAACCGAAAATTCAAAAGTGCCTGTTAATGGTTTAATTGAAATAAATGCTTTGACTTTGACTTTGAAAAGCACGTGCATGTCTGCATGAGAAGAGGACATTTTCACTACTTTGCCATTAAGTACGACATTTAATATAACATTTTCTTTTTTTTTTCAGGTGAAAAGCCTGATACTGAAGGAAACGTTTACTACGATGGCAGTGTTCATACAAGTGGAATAAGTAAGATATAGCTAGCTTCTAACCGCGACTACGTCTGCTTGCAAGTCAAGTATACTATTCTTATTTTTTATTGTTTTACGATATCACACACCTAAGTTTGCCGTGTGGTGCCGATCGCTAATAGCACCACCCAATTTCTACCCGTGGGTGTCGTAGAAGGCGACAGAGGGATATTGACCAGAGGATGGGCAGCAGCTTCCTTCTGAGTACCATAACACCTACTACGATTGCCAACATGCATCAGCCAAGCATGGCGATTACGGCTGAACCTCCCTTGGGGGAGACCTATGCCCAGCAGTGGGCGTCTAAAGGTTGACACGATGATGACACCTAAGTAAAAGCCGTAGGTACGGAACGACCGGGCATGATGATTATGCTACGCTTGCCTCGGTCGGACCGTTGATGGGTAACTATCCATTTCATCCCAAGACTCCTACGTGCCTCGAAAAGTACGTAAAGCCGTTTGTCCCGGCTGTCATTCGTGTATCTTTGACAGTTGTATAAAGGTGTTCAGAAGCTAGAAAATTTGACAACCAGTCTTAGCAAGGGGTATCGTGTTACTCAGTGTAGCGACACCTATCGTACAATAGACGAACTAACAACTGACGTTTCCTAATTCGCGCAAGCAAAGTTCTCCGCGACTTTAGCATAGGGGTATATAATACAAGGTCGGCCTAGTTTGAGGTCAGATGGCCGTGTGTCAAATGTCACCACATTATTATTATACAGCATGAAATTGCACTTCTGTATGGAACAGCTGTTTTTTTTTGCGCAGTTTGAGTTGGCTCCGTAATAAAAGTTGTTCTAGTTCGTTTTCTGAGTCACTCTTTAAAATTTTGGCAATGAATTTAATTTCATCCTCCCAACTATAACCGTCAGGCAGTAGCCCGCCAGAAACAACACCCTGATCTGATCTGAAGATCCTCCCTTTTCTATGGACAATGAAGAACTTTCCACTCTGTTCCTCATACCTCTACACAAGCAACTGGATCGAGGAGGTCAGATAGGCAGTCGCTCCATATAAAACACTGGTATTCAGTTGCATCCAGTAAGACTGGAACAGGACTCCAACATGTTGAGAAAAGGCTAGGCAGATGATGATATTACACACACACGAAACACACGGTGACACGTTTGGCACAGTGGTTGAGCAGTTGGTTGTGCTACGTTGGATCTCACGGGTTCGACTCCCACACGAAAGAAATATTTGTATGGCCTACAGATAGTTAATTCGGGACTGACTGTTCGTGATGAGAGTTAAATACGTTGTGTGAGGCAAACGCAAAAGACCACCATAAGTCTTTTACAAGGTATTAGTTCCAAAAACTACCATTGCACATATAAGTTAGTATCTCTAGAATAATTATTTTGTTTTCCGTAGTTGACAGTGAAAGCCAGGGAGGGATAGATGATTCCATTCCAGGATTAGAAAGTAACTCCAAGGTTGACATGAATCCTATTGCGTTTGACCTTCAGGCCCAGAGAAGGGCGTTTGTCAGGAAGTTAGTATCTAATATTTTTCTTATTTATTTAAGAGGATTGTGACGTGGTATTTCCAAAAATGCTATCTGTTTTATACTGCTCGCTCTGCCTTCCTCGATAGAGCGATAGAGTTGTAAGTCTAGGAGGCAATTACCTACATTTCCTTTTTGAAATATTTTTTGGGCGATAACGTTTTCACCCCCTGAACCTTTACGAAATGAGACAATTTTGGATTCACATTACATTCAGTACACCTTAATCTAGGTCTGTACGTTGTTTTTTAAGTAACTCAGCAAAATTTAATTAAAAAAAAAAAATCGCTCGAGGTAGTTTTTAAATATAAAATGTAGATATTTAGATGGTAATAACTTATATCGTGTGCAATACATTTCCAAAAACTATGTAAATAAAAGTTAATCGGGTAAAACGTTACCGCTTTTTGTATGAAAATTTACAGCTTCTCAATCCTCTTAAGAAACAGTAAATAGAATACAGACAATTCATTGCATAGGTATTAAAGTTCAAATCGAGACTGTAAAATAAAGTTTAAAAAATGCCAAAAAGAAAGAATGAGAACAATACCAGAAACTTTTTTTTTCGATACGAAACGGCCGGTACGGTTCCAACAACGGAATCACGTGTGAGTCCGATTTGCACACGGCCAGATTTTTCTTTTTATTTTTTTAAACCCGTAGAGATATAGCTGTAACGGGGGCACCTGGGTGGCTAGGCTTAGACGCAAATAGTTAGCCACCCACTCGCACAAATAGTCACATCGCTTATAAAATTCACCTCATCTACAATTCGCCTTTGTGACACTTATACAGGGTGAACACATAGTTAGCCACTCATAAGGACAACTAGCTACATGACTTATCAAATTCACCTCATCGACCATTCGCCTGTTTACCATTCATACAAGGTGAGGAAATAGTTAGCCGCCCTTATGTGCAACTAGCCACATCGCTTTTCAATTTCACCTCATTGACCTTTCGCCTTTGTGCTACTTATGTAGGGTGAATAGATAGGGTAGATAGGGTTATAGGGTTCATTCATTACGCAAGTTTTAGGGTCTGAAAGTACTCATAAATACGAACAACTTTTACTATGGGACCAATCCTGAAATAATAAAAAAGCCTGAAATAATAATAATTAAATTTTTTTTTGGATTACTCTCATAGTGAAAGTTGTTTGTTTTCACGACCACTTTCACCTACAGAAAAATACGCAATAAATCAGGAGTCTACCTGTATACATTTCTTTTAGTATTCATTTTCAAGATACTTCATTTTATATTTAACTATTTCAATATCCTACTGGACCTGAGTTCAATCTCCTAGTCGGGCAGTGCACTGTTTAGAATTTCCATACAATGAGAGGTCAGCTTATATTGGAAATGTATAGCTTGTGTGTGTGTAAACGTGTGTACAAAGAGCCTTCTCGAGCTACACGTAAAACATAAACATCTTGTGAGTCTTGTATCTTTAGCAAAAATAATATGTTTTTCCTTGTTTCAGATTGAACAAGAAAATAAAAATGTCTCTGGGTTAAGAAAAACAGACAAAAATCCTAACTCTTAACTATAGTTTAATTTAAAATGAATGAAGTCTCAAATTAATGAATAATTTTTGTACATACGTAGTAGTATACACTGCGGAAGGGGTATAAATGTACAAACTTTTAGCCTGAATTCAGTACTTGATTCCATAGCTCGGCCAATTAACTGAGACCGTCTGAGGCAGCTGCGCGGTGCGGGAGGGGTGTCGTGACGTGACGCGAGAGCTCACTGATACGTCAACTTGTGACAACTGTCACCCCTCCCGCACCGCACAGCTACCTCAGGAACGGTCTCAGTGAAGCGATCTAGCTATAGTCCCTAAGATCGAATTTTCTGCTTTTCCATACAAAGTGCAATACCTACATGGTCACAATTTATGAAACAGCCTTCTGATCCTTTTTCAAGGAGTGGAAATTTCGACTCTAGTATGTCTAGAATCATGTACGGAATTCATGGTAAAAATTTGCTCATTGGTGTTCTAACCATACAACAATGAATTTGTAATTCATGTAAAAATAAATAGTAGAAGTCTAGAAAGAAGAGATGACTTTGATGAATAGAAGAAATGAGGACATGAAAAAGATTTAGTTTATTACTTTGAGGACACGATTGGCGCAGTGGCTGAATGATTGACTGTTTCGCTGCCTGTCGCTGTTAAGCCACACATTCACATGGCGTATTTGTCCAAATATTTGCCTTATTTGGACAATACAAAATTGACTTTATTGTAATGAAAATAGGGTATATTTTGTATTATCCAAATAAGGCAAATATTTGCACAAATACGCCATGTGAAGTGCCTTTACGATACCCGCACGGAGCAAATATTTGTATATCCTACAAGTAAATAATTGTTCCGGGTCTGCTTGGTAGAATTTAGGTATTAGTAAACACACCCACGACACAGAAGAAATCTTAATGTGGGATAAGGTTTTTTTATAAAATAAAAGAAATAAATAAATTAATTAAGACAAGGAAAATCAATAATTTAAGTGAATGTAATATTTAAGATAAATCTTTTTAATATTACTGGGTGTAAGATGGTTATTATGTGGTGTGATTAGAACTAAACGTTATTCAACCTTTGTTGAGAAGAAATAAGGTCCTTTTTCACGCTTCTTTGGTCAAAGAATCGTAATAAAGCTTGGAAGACGTTCGTTCTACAAACCACATCTTATGTAATTATTTAATAATAAAACTAAAAAGTAAATAATGTGCATTGTGTTAGTGAACAAAATAATGCAATTTTATTAATTTGTAATTATCAACTAAAAATTGTTGTTTAATAAAAATGTAAAGCATAATATTTTTGCTGCGTTTTAATACTTTTTTACACCTCTAACCAATCAATCCTGAAAAATACACTTTATTTTAGGCCTGAAAACTCGATTAATTTTCTGTTTCATCATCTACCTAGCCTTTTTCCAACTTATTGAGATTGGGTTACAGTCTTAACGGATGCAGCTGAATACCAATATTTTACATGGAGCGACTGCTTGGCTGACCTCCACAACCCAGTGGCTGGGTAACACGATAACCCTACCCACGGGTAGAAATGGGTTGCCGGCACCACACAGCGTAGTACAAATACTTATACTGTGACACGGAACCAATGTGACAAGAACATTCGGACACAATAAAATAAATAGCTTTTGAATGCTAATTAGCCCGCGTCACAGATGATATATTACTAAAGTCCCGTGTAAATGTCAGTTGGTTCTAGCGGACGCAGGCAAAAAGGTGGATAAAAAGTAGTATATACCATTATCCTGATTCCTAGCCACCTTTTTGTCATTAGGACTGGTCTAATAATAATAATAATGCCGATAGTCGTTACGGCCAATGGACTCATTTCCAAGAGCCTCGACCAACACCTAAGGAGGCTCTCGTTAGGCAGCTGGATCAAGGGGTTGATACAGAAAGCGGTACTCCTGGACACGGCGCGTATAGTCAGGAGATTCCTCTCTCAGGAGCCCTGACCACCGGTAGCTTGGACCCTATTCCCGATACCGGTGGGCTACTATTTTTTATATTTTTAAATGTTTTTTTTTTTTTTACTAATATTTAAAAATATAATGAAATATGTAAACAAATGAATAAATGAGAATAATAATAATAATAACTTTATTATCAGGCAACTGTGGCCCATACATAAAATACACAAAATAATAATAAACAATAACAAAGTAATACCTATTAAAAACTTATCAACTATAATTAAAAATATCTTATTTCACACGTAAAGTTGGCGTCGTGTGTCGCGCGGTGTCAGCAGGTAGCCGGCCTCGGAAGCGCCGGAACATATCACCTTTCGGCCAAAATTCTTCCTTCGTGAAGGTCGACAGATGCTCAGTTGGTACTCTCACCACAAAGGAGTTGAAGTTCACATTGTGGCTAGAGGCTAACCGCTCGACCCTCAGAGTAAAATGTACTTTACAACCTCCTCAACCTTTGTAGAGTAGTGCAGCCGAGACACATACAGCAGCGTCACTGGAACAGCAGGACGCAGCAGGTGGTTCGGTCCGGTCGGTGCGGTCCCACACTTGCTCGGACAAGCTGGTTTCTTCATCCTCTTCTTCTTCTCGACCTTAATAATGCCTTTGCTAATGGCTTTTCCGTGATGAGGCAACAAACACAAGGGGACAGAGTTTTTTTTATAATGTTTATTTATTTACAGGACATTTAACACACTTTAGAGGTATGAGGAACAGAGTGTAAAGTTCTTCATCCTCTATTGAAAAGGGAGGATCCTCCGACCAGACGGGTGTTGTGTCTGGTGGGCTACTGCCCGACGGTTGTAGTCGGGATCTTGTATATATCCTAATGTCGCGAATAACTCTGCTTGCGCGATCTAGGAAACGTCGGTTGTAGTTTGCTTCATGTGCGATAGATGTCGCCACATCACTCCCCTCCGAGAGCGGAGGTCGATACTCGTAGCATGATGAGTCGTCCGTACATCTCGTGATGCATGCCTGGCCAGTGGAGAGTTCCAGTGAGTCGGAACCGGATGCCGCGTAGTTCACGGTGAGTCGGAACTGTCTGCGGTGATACTCCAGTGAGTCGGAGTGATTGCTGCACATATTGCTCCAGTGAGTCGGAGTGGTGCAGTGCTGCGTAGTGGCTGGCTGCTGCGTCGACCAGGAGAGAGGTGCGTCTCTGCATGCTGACCGGCCGAGGTGCAGTGTGCTGTGCCAAGGCTGCTGATGAGGCTGAGGGTGATGACCAGGTATGCGCGTCCGCTGCATGCTGGTGGTCAGGATACCCGTTGAAGCCGTGGATGCTGGCTGGCTGTGTGACTCGTTGCTCGAGAGCTTGAGGAAGTGACGTCTTCACGAAGTAGCTGCACGAAGGCTGCGTCGACGTTCATCACGTCGGGGTCACCAGTTTAGAGGTATGAGGAACAGAGTGTAAAGTTCTTCATCCTCTATTGAAAAGGGAGGATCCTCCGACCAGACGGGTGTTGTGTCTGGTGGGCTACTGCCCGACGGTTGTAGTCGGGATCTTGTATATATCCTAATGTCGCGAATAACTCTGCTTGCGCGATCTAGGAAACGTCGGTTGTAGTTTGCTTCATGTGCGATAGATGTCGCCACACACATATTATACACTGATTTTGCCAAATCTGAGTTATGGTTAGACAGTATGCTATTAAATACGCCAATATCTTGCCTGCTTATTTTATAATTAAAAAATAGATCGTCCCTCTTTCTTCGATTCTGGTCACACTCCATCAAGCAATGTTGGACATCGTCTGTAAAGCCACATGTTTCACAATTAGGTGAATCACACTTTTTTATCATATGTCCGAACTTTCTCGATGGAATATGACCGGAGCGCAACCTTAATGCTACAACCACTGTGTTTCTATTAAGTTTAGCCTCGGCAAACCAAGAGCAACGAGGAGGCTGACTTTAAATAGTTTTGTACCAGATTCCTTTTTCTTTTGATCTTCGGGGGAACAGAGTTGCACATATCGGCCATCCGTATGACAACATAGTCACGCCTGATGCGAATCTCTCGGTACAGTCAACAGCAAAAGTAGATGATCAATATCAGAAATTCAATACTAATGAACGGAGTTCGCGTCAGAACTGTGTGGCGTCGAAGTGATTCAAAAGTATGTGTGTGACAATCACATAATTATATTATATTTAGCCTGTACTGTCCCACTGCAGGGCAAAGGCCTCCCTCCATTCCTTCCATCGGTTTCGACTTTTAGCCATTTCTTGCCAATTCTTAAGGAAGATATCACCTATGTTAATCAGGGATAATGTAGCATCCTAATGGTGAAAGAATTTTTTGAATTGGACCTGTAGTTTATGATTTAAATCGGAACAAACAATCAAGCAAATCTTTCCTCTTTATGATTTCAGAATAGAAGTCCACGTAGGACATACTTTGGAGAGCATCCTTGAGAGTTATCTTACATTTGTGACGACACGGTTGGCGCAGTGGCTGAGCGATCGACTGCTGCGCATCGTGTTGCGGGTTCGATTCCCGCCCAGGGTAAACATTTGTGTGATGAGCACTTGTGTTTGCCTTGTGTCTGGGTGTTATTTATCTATATATGTATGTATTTACAAAAAAAAAAATGTATTTGTGTATGTATATCAGCTGTCTGACACCCATAGTACAGGGTCTCCCTAGTTTGGGGTTAGATGGCCGTGTGTAAAAATGTCCCCACATATTATTATTATTATTATTATTATTATTATTTGTGTAGGTCAGGGAATAGATGTTTTCTTTCGAGTTGAAAATAATAGGAACAGGTATTTAGATGTAAACGCATGTTTTGTTGTTTTTTGTGGACAGACTAAACCTTTACGTCTTATAATAGTACATATATTCAGTGCTGTAGGGTAAAGCTCTATGTTGTTTTAATACAATGCCCATTATATAGCTGTCGAACTGTATTCTGTACTTTACAATACTTGTATAGGAGGTTAGTAGGAAGAAGGAAAGGGCGGAAAGTAGACACTTTGAGAATCGCCCTCTGAGTTCTCTCGATGGTTATAAGTACTCTGGTTTTACCCGCTCCACCCAATGTCGTAATACAGTAGCTTAATATTGATTCACATAGAGCAAAATAAACTTGTCTTATTTTTTTTTTGGATCAGCAATATAGCGTTACTTTTTAAAAACAAATATCAACTTACGAACTCTGTTATTTAACGTTAGCGCGCGTTTAGTTATTTAAGTAGATATAGATATTATTTTCAGCAGAAATATCGAAAAAAATGAATATACAAACTTCTATTTAACCTATTATTATTTTTGGTAATCTTCTGATACAAATAAATAATTAAAAAATGACCAAAGTTAAGTTGCTGTAGGGGATCAAACTCATGACCAGTGATTTGGGAGACGGCTGTCGAACAGTTAGGCGATTTACTTTGATGACAATTACACTAAAATAGCTGTTTTAATTTGGCATGATTCTCTGCTTAGCTTATTGAAGGTATAGAGGGATAATAATAATTTTAAATAGGTATTAAATCTGTTGATACATAAAATATTCCATCAATTTGTCATCTTTTAACAATCGTTGTTTTCCAGGTTAAAGTTTACAACATACCTAATGCAACATTGCTGATCCCCCAAAACAAATAGCGTGATAATTTATAGCATATAGTCTGACCAGACATATGTGGAATATTTAGAGAAAGTTTGAACAGTATCCATCCGGCAGTATTTGCGTGATACTTCAACACACACAGGCCCCTCTTTCCCACTGGGCACAATGGGCACGTGCCCAGGGCCCCGCGGTCGATAGGGGCCCCCAATTGCCAGATCACCAAACGATAACCGAGATCTAATAATTTAAAAAATATATATTTTGAAATAATCAAACGGTAAAAATAAAAGTACAATTTAATGGTACGCTATAACTACAGCGTTTTGAATAAAAATAATCAGAGAACTAGTTTTTCATATAATTAAAAAAACTGTAAGAAACCCTTCTAAAGTAAATCTATTCTCCTTGAGTGGACTTAATAAAAAATAATAGAAAAAAAAATTAAACACATCAAAATAGCCCAGTAAAACTATGATGACTTGTGTGGCCCAAAGTAAAGCGGTTGGTAGATTAGATAAAGACTTCTCAACATCAAAAAGAAGTGGATTCCTGGAGAAATGTCCCTATACGGATTGTAGCTGTTGTAAATTAGTAGAACATTTTTGGATGGATCGAGAAGGCTTCCATTTCGCGGTGACAATGAAATCCTCGGAACTTCCAACAATGGAAATTATTTAGGATGTGTGGAGTTACTGAGTGAATTTAATCCAATATTTACAGAACACTTAAAAAAGATTTGGGAATCCTGGAAAAGGTAACATTTCTTATTTTTGTTATATTGACGAAATGGAAAAAGAGGTCCTAAAAAAAATTAATGAAGTAAACCCTTCTAAATGTATTTTGGAAGATAGTTTTTCACTTTTATTGAAGAGAAAACTTAAACACCTTAATGATATTTATATTTATTTAACGAACTGGACGGATTCCTCCAAAACTGGTGTGATGAGGCCCAGGATCGGGATAGATAAAAGGCATGGAGGGAGGCCTATGCCCAGGAGTGGGACTAAAAGGTTAACAAAAAAATATATATATGTAAGTATATTTCGGATATACTTTCCAAAATTAATCTACATTCGACTTTTACCCTCATTAGATGTTGTTGTTTTGGCCCAAATTGTATGCACTACCTCCGCTCTTCATCTTTGTGGAAGAAGCCGCACCTCTTGGACCTAATTGATGAAATGAATAAAAATACTTTAACATCAATTTTGAATGTGGCCCTGGATGACCGAGCGTGGCTACAAACTACACCACCCATTCGTTTTGGTGGTCTCAGCGTCCGCAAAATTTCCAATGTTAGACTTTGAAGTGCCGTGCTTGGCTGATGCAGTGAACGCCTGAAAACTGGCTTGTCCAGATACAGATCGGCCCGTGAACCCATTTTCCCAGAGACAGTGGCATGAGCCGCCCTGAAGATTGGTACGGAATAATCTAATCAATACGTCCACCAATTCTGGTGAGCGTGCCCGCGTACTGGCTGTGTGTGAGTGGGAGCGGGGCCTCTGGCTTCAGGCTCTTCCGTCACTCAACATCGGTACTGTAACGTTTATGCTACACTTGCACCTTTACGAACTATTGTAGGACTACGCTACGTTAAATGAAAGGTACGAATAACTTGTAGAAGATTATATTAATAAGATTAACGAGAGGTAAGATTTACACGACCTTCGCTCTTAGTCGAGCCATCGGTCTCCCTGACATAACATGTCATAGTATGAAAGCTATATTCTACATAATTCAAATAATATATTCTAAAGCATCCAGTAGGTTCTAACCATAGATTAAATAGTTATGGCTTCATTACATAAAGCCTCGTTGGCGGGCAAGTCTCTACATCAGCTACGCCCCCTTCATGAATAAAAGGGACTAGTAGCTTTTATTCATGTACTGAACATTCTGGACACCAACACTAGTCTACTACTCAACAAAAATAATTGACTAAATAACCTAATTCCTACCTAATCCTATCGGAAGGTCCCTACTCTAAAGAGGGAAATTATAATGAGGACGTCTCTGTAGAGATGGTTTAATCCATGACGCATGGGGTAATCAACTAAAAGAATTAACGAACAACAAATACGCTCATGCCATCATGTCCAAACCCCACTCTACCAAAACCCTCTCGAAAAGGTTAGAGTGCATCCCGCTAAACAAAATGATATGGTCAAATCCATATCTTCCATTCTTGGTGACCTATATTTCTTCCTATACGAGGTTTACAATTAAATGAGAAAAGACTAAACTCGAAACAAACTTTGTTCACTTAATAAACCATGCGTGTCATCGACAGCTTACGCAGAGATTATACTCTGTTAGCGTAATTGGCTACGTCAGTGAACGAGGCCTGTAGGAGTCCTACGCTAACTACATCAAACAATCTACTAAGTAAAAAAAAAGGAATAAGATACACGCTTTTGTACTTCAAGAAATGTGGGCACCATTCACCCATCAGTCTTCAGCTCGTAGTAAATATGAAAATACAAAAAAACACGCATTATTATCAAGTCGAAATATTTCTAATCACATACATAACAATACACCTAGCATCAACTGTCCATCATGACAGACCTAAATAACCATGGCAACTATGCTGTATAACATCCAATAATTAATAAAATGACAAATAATACACAACCTAGAATTATTATAAACAAAAAGTTTCAATTCAATCGAATCCGTAAAAACTATTATGATACAAAACTGTTTAGAGTTAGCCATAAAAATTAAAATAAAATCATCTTTCAAAAATTGACAATAATAAAATTTACCTAAAGGAGAGTTCATACTATCGAATATTTTCTTCATCAAAGCTAGTCGTAATAAATTATTTTTAACCGACTTCGATGGAATGAGGTTCCCAGTTCGACCTATATATTTATTAATATATTTTATTTTTATTTTCCTATGCTTCGAAATTAATAAGGATTTAAAACTCATACGTGTTATACATTTATTTACTACAGCGGGTTGCGGAACCATATTATATAACTTCACATCACGCGTGACCTTACTATTCGCTTTATCAAAACTTTGGCTGTCCGAACCACCATTATACACAATATCTCGCGAGGACTCGACAACAATATTCTCTGGTAACACAATTTGGGTAACCGGAGCACCATCATAATCCCTTCGCGACAACTCGACGAAAACATTTTCTTCCACCTCAACGAATGCCTCAACATTAGTCTTGCATTCTACTATCACCAAGTTCTCTTCTAGAACGTCAGTGACAACACTATCTTGTACCTGCTGGTACAAAACATTAACTACTTCTTCTTCTTTCGGCACCTCGACATCAGGTTGCTCTGAAAGATTTCTACTTAATAAAATAATCGGACCGGACTGACCCGATTCATCCTTCTCTTCCTCGTGTTCTAGAGGGGACGAGACCGACTCCTGTGCCTCATTTTCATCTAGGCTGCTCTCTGGACAGCTAGACACAGCAACCACATCTTTTTCAACACTGCCTGCTTGGCAGCCATCTTTTTCATTTCTCTGGGAAAATGAACCATTAATATCCACAGACTTAACTTCTTTCGCCGATTCCACTACTGGAATTACAGCTTGCTGCTGTAAGGGTTGCCGCTTCCTTCTAGCGGGCCAATCATTAGCGAATTCTTCCCTTAACTTATCGCAAGTCTCCTCGAAAGACATGCCATCCTTGAAGAAAAGTCGGTAGTATGCGTTTGCAGTACTCTTCACAAAACAACCCAGAAGTACTGGATAACCGGCTTCCTCCCATTCCTTGCGCTGTGCAACCACTTTGAACTGTTCGAGGAAATCATCGAACTCCAAACCCTGAATACCATAATAATAGGGCATATCTTCCCCAGGGAAATAATCACGATCATGACGATACATCGTGGTTTATAATAACATATGAAAAATACTTCTCTGTATTTCCTTTTATGCGATGCCGAAAAATCGCTCGTCTGCACTGCACTTTATAATATAGAACGATTATACGTACAAATCTTCGCTGCTATACCAGCGCAATCATCAATCTGGCCCTCTTAATAGGCCTTCCAGCTACTCCTGCTGGAATATTAAACGCTCTGGGGGCGAGCACTCGCTTTTCGCATCTGAAAAAAATACTTCTACCCGGCGCCTGTCGCCAATTTGTAACGTTTATGCTACACTTGCACCTTTACGAACTATTGTAGGACTACGCTACGTTAAATGAAAGGTACGAATAACTTGTAGAAGATTATATTAATAAGATTAACGAGAGGTAAGATTTACACGACCTTCGCTCTTAGTCGAGCCATCGGTCTCCCTGACATAACATGTCATAGTATGAAAGCTATATTCTACATAATTCAAATAATATATTCTAAAGCATCCAGTAGGTTCTAACCATAGATTAAATAGTTATGGCTTCATTACATAAAGCCTCGTTGGCGGGCAAGTCTCTACAGTACCATGCTGAGTGATACTACCTTCCGTCTCGCTACATGCCTGCGTCTGGGCGATCCATGCGGGGCTCCGCATCGCTGTGTGGTGAAGCTGTCGACAGCCTCGGACACCATGGCTTATCCTGCAGTAGGAGCGCAGGTCGAATGGCACGGCACACCAGCAATAATGAAATCCTCCGTGGTGCTCTTGCCATCACCGGGGTATCTGCTATTTTAGAACCCAATGGTTTAGCACGCGACGATGGGAAGAAACCAGATGGGATAACCATAATGCCTTGGAACGTGGGTAGGCCTTTGGTGTGGGACGCAACTTGTCTCGACATCCTTGCGCCATCTCATCTTCTTAGCACGACGTGTTGTACTGGGGTGGCTGCTGCAGGTGCCGAAAACCCTAAACGGCGCAAATATAATAACCTTGGAAGCTATATATTTGACCTGTTTGGAGTGGAGTCCATGTGGCGGCCATGTGGTCCGAGTGCCCATCTTGTTTTTCGAGACATCGCCAAGCGCCTGATTGACTTTTCATGTAATCCGAAAGCTGGTCTATTCTTGGGTCAAAAAATTTGCATTGCCATACAACATGGCATTTACAGCATTTACAGCCTAGCATTTAGGTTTAAAAAAAGTTGTCAAAAGTATTTCAAAAACCCAATGGTCAGCCCGAGCTGATGCAGTAAGCGCCTAGGATTAAGGTCATAAACAAATTATAACTCTGATGTTCATGGCTAAAGACGATAAAACTACAGACGACGCTCTTAATCTGTTCTGAAAAATGGGAAACTTTGAATTTATTCTAATATTTATAGGAAATTTTGAGCTCTACCTATATTGGAAAGAAGAGACAAACAAGTAGATAATTATGTTCAGAAAGAAACAATAACTAGACGTTGTAACAAATTTGTTTACTTCACTTGATGATTTTATTATTTACCTCAGGGATAAATTTGGTTATCGAATCGTCCCTAAGGAATAAAAACCCAGAATCTGACTACATGGACCTATCTCAAAGAACAAGACAAGTCGTAGAAACTCACGCCAGTTTTTTGATGGCGCCGTCATTTCAACTAAACGGAAGAGAGAAATTCAAAGTAGAAACCTTTCTTCCCATAAGAACATTAGACAAAGCTCCGGTTTATTTCTTTGCTTGAAGACTAGAGCTACATTTTGATGAGTTGAGACAAAGTTGCAATGAATTACCTGAAATCTGTTATAAAGACGTTAATATGAGAAAGAGTTGGAAATTGAATGTATGCATTTAACAGAATGCTTTTAAATTGTTCATAGTGAAAATGAAGGAAGAAAGAATAGTATATTGTAAATATATTATATTTGAAAAGAAAACAAAATTGAAGACGTTTCCAAATGTAGAAATCGTATTGAGTTTATTTTAAAGCATGATGGTAACTGCAGTGGGGATCCTTCCTTCTCCATATTAAAAGTAATAAAAAAGAATGAAGAAGTGCAATGCTTCAAGAGAAATTAACCAGTTTGTAGCTAATGTTCATGTAAGTGAAGAAGTGGTTAAAGATTTTGCCCATCTCAAATCTAGAAGGGTAATAAATACAAATCTCTCCTCTTTAATATTACTGTCGATTTAGTGTCATTGTAGATAAATAAAAAAAGCTTTTTACAAAAAAGACAACCGCCTTCAAAAACTAAAAAGTGAAAAATAACTTTAGCACAGAACACACATTGACTTTAGTTTCGAAATTCGGTGATTTTGTTCTGTTTGTTGTTTTGTATTGCCACCGACTTCCGAAACTAAAGTCAATGTGTGTTCTGTGCTAAAGTTATTTTTCACTTTTAGTTTTTGAAGGCGGTTCTCTTTTTTGTAAAAAGCTTTTTATTTTCCGCTTTTTAGTACGTCCTTCTCATCCAAATCTATTAAGAAGAGATTGAAAGTTAACTACTCCAAAGATTGAAGAAACTAAAACGTCGTCTTTGTAAAATTTTTGGGGATTAGTTGATTTTTTCAAAAAGTGCTGAATCAATTTTGATAAAATTTATATGGGATGGCCTGAAGCATACCCTATCCATAAAAAAAGAATTTTCAAAATCGGGTTACGTTTGCCGGAGAAATCGCGTAACAAATCGCGCACATACCTATTTAATGCAAATTTAAGACTTATACGGTTTTCTCATGGATGCCATTGTCAGAACTGGACCAAATTAAATGGGACCACACGGGAAGCACCAGTTTTCAAATAAAAAAAGAATCATCAAAATCGGTTCACCCAGTCCAAAGTTCTCAGGTAACAAACATAAAAAAAACAGACGAATTGATAACCTCCTCCTTTTTGAAGTCGGTTGAAAATAAATCTGGAACTTTACTTACCTATCTACTAACAAAATAGTGCTCTGGTCAGAGTTTAGGTCATAGGGGCCCCATTATCCTATTGTGCCCAGGGCCCCCAATAGGTTAAAGACGGCCCTGAACACACATACGACCAAAATCTAAAAACTATTATGCAATGTAGGTACAGTTTTGACTTCTCTACGATTTTATTATACCTATGTAGGTATAGATCGGCCAACATCCATCGGCCAAGCATGGCGATTACGGCTGAACCTCCCTTGGGGGAGACCTATGCCCAGCAGTGGGCGTCTAAAGGTGATGATAGATAATACAATCACAAAAAAAATGTGCGAACTAAAGTGCCTTGTTGCATAAATTGTCAGCTGTGAACGAAACCACAGCCAGCGTGATGGCGTGATGCAGCCGTGAGGGAGAGCCGCCATCTATAAACGACGCCATCTATCGAGCAAGGAGGGACTTGAATTATAAAATACTAGCTATTGCCCGCGACTTCGTCCGCGTGAATGTCGGTTATAGCAGATGCAGATGAAGTCAAGATGAAGATGAAGCAATGGCATGGTATTGTGGTGCGAGTACCAACTCATCACCTAGAGACCTTCTTGAAGGAAGAATTTTGGCCGTCGGGTGTCTTGTATCGGCGTTTTCGCGGAAGGTTACCCGACACCACGACCACAGTAAAGATACTGTGCCACGACTCGGCGCACTACGTCACCGAACCAACGTAGTAAGTAGATTTGTAAACTAGGTTAATAATTATGTATTAGTTTATGTTTTGTTTATTTAGTTTGTGTATTTTTTTCTATGGGCCTTAAAGAATTATTATTATTATTATTAAAATCGGTTCAGCCGTTTCATCGTGAAATCGTAACAGACGGAGTTACTTTCGCATTTATAATATTAGTATGGAAGTATGGATAGGCATCGCCATCTATAACGCCTTGTAGGCTGATGGTAAAAGCGCTGGAATTTCCCGCGAAATTCAAATATTCCTACGTTTCAAAGTTCTACTTTCCCTTGAGCTTGAGGATCGACTGCCTGTCGGACCTCCACAACCCAGTAACTGGGTAACACGGTACCCCGGTAAGACTGGTTGTTACACTTCAGCCGACTCCATGTAAAACACTGGTACGATTAGACTGGAAGCCGACCCCAACACAATTGGGAAAACTCTTGGCGTATCATACATGGTTATTTGTATAACACCAATAACTCCACAGGACTATCATTACTAACTTCATAAACAACAGCTTTTGTTCTACCAACAGTAACAACGCAATAAAGAAATCAGCTAATCAATACATCTATACATCGTTTGTCCACAGTGCAATTTGTATATTTTCTACTCAGACCCGTTACTTGGAACTGTAGGTCGATTCTGTAAAATTCAAACAACAACTCGCATCTCACATCGCTATTCACTCTCACTTCGCATAAGGTTCAAAATGACCTTGATATATTTGACACTTTGAATCGGGTTCGAGTGCGAAGTGAGCGTCGAAGTGACGGGGAAATTACCTTACAGAATGCCACTTCTTACGTCATCTCATACTTAATCCGTCAAAATCTCCCTGTCAATTTAGTTCGACTCGCTGACACGCTCGCAAGGGTGGCGCTAGTGTAAATTCGAATTATCAACCGAGTTTTTAGAATGCCAATCAAGAAACTCACAGCGGATTCAGATTCGAAGTTTAGAATGAGGTCTTACAGAATCACACCCCTGGACAATTAACAGTTTATGACTACTTTTGTTAGCTTGGGTCTTACCTGTTAAAACAAATGTATGGGTTAATTAATTAATAAATATTTTTTGTATCGGCTGCCCTGGGGCAGCCGATACAAAAATAAAAATAGCAGACTTGGCCCCCTGGTCTGGACCAGGGGGCCAAGTCTGCTATTTTTATAATTTCGTCATTCCAACACGGTCCCATTGTCATTTTGCTAAAAGTTCGTAATCTGCTAAATTCATAATGGTCATAATGATCATTGGTCGGTCGAATTAAAAGCAATGGCTGCGCAATGACTGGACGACACGGTTCGCGCAGTGGTTGAGCAATTGACTGCTGCGCTGCGTGTCGCGGGTTCGATTCCCGCACGGAATAAATATTTGTATGGCCTACAGATAGTTGTTCCGGGTCTGGCTGTTTGTGTATGTGAGTTTATATGTATGTAAACGCACCCACGACACACGAGAAATTAATAATGGGGCAAATTTAAAAAAAAAAAGTGACGTTCTAATGGTAGGTCACTAATCAAAAAACAGTTAAAATTTTAGCAGATTACCGCCTAAGTCAGTCACTCAGTTGTCATTATGTACGAGAATACCATTCTCTTTCAATGGAGTGTCAGTCGTTGACCGTTTAAAGTCATAATGACGCCATTATATTAGTAGATTAACAAACTTGTCAAAATCAACAATTATGAAATCAATGATAGACCATTCTGACACTATTACAATAGCAGACTTGAGGCCCAGGTTGTTTGGCGATGTCTGGGGGAGTCTGTCTGGAGGTTCAGTAGTGGACGACAATAGGAGGATAATAATATATGATGATGATGGTGATGGCGATATATTTGGTCGAATAATGCGAACTTAAATGTATATCATGTATCAAAACATTATTTCTTTACGTCTTTATTTGACAAGTCGTCCTCATTAAATTTTTTCAAAAAAACCGAGATTTGCAAACTGCAACCTGATTCTTAAATTCATCTATACTAATATTATAAAGCTGAAGAGTTTGTTTGTTTGTTTGGTTGAACGCGCTAATCTCAGAATCTACTGGACCGAATTGAAAAAATATTTTTGTGTTTGATAATACATTTATCGAGGAAGGCTATAGGCCTATGCGAAGCCGGGTCGGGTCGCTAGTCATTTATAAAATTCGGTACACTGGTAATTTTAGAAATGTACGCCTCTTGGCGAATTCTGCTAATAAAAAAACGTTAAATATCTAGTAGATTACTAACGCAATCTCATCTCAGTACGCTATCATTATTTAAATCTTGTCAAAAATGTTATTAAAAAGAAGTGTTTTTGACAGAACTGAGATTAGAAAACGTTCATAAAAGTTATTAGAATTGTCTCCAGTAATTTTCGACTTTTATTCAAACCAAAATTGTAAATGAATGATCAATGACTTCACGAACAAAGCTATAATGTTATCGCTTGTATTCGAACCGCTATGTTAAAATTCTTCCTTTTACGACTAAAATGGCACCAAAATCAAAAAGAAAAAGCTGAAACAAATAAAGAGCGAGCGATAACGAGATTGTTTACTGAAAGTTTTACACTTGTAAGCAATCCGTTGGACGTCGCGAACGTTCGCAATGTGAGTTACGTTTATTTCTTTTGTTTTTTTGTTTTCTTTTTGTCATACGTACTTTTATACGTACTTTTATTTATTTAAACATCGGATTTATTGTTCTTGCAACCCGCCCCGGTTTGGGTGGAATGTAGATCAAACTATACCTACCTATAAACCTTCCTCTAGAATCACTCTATCTATTTATGAAAACCGCATTCAAATCCGATGCGTAGTTTAAAAGATCTGTTGGAGCGTTTCTATATTTTTTGTAACGATTCAACTCAAAAACTACTGGGCCGATTTCAAAATTCTTTCACCAATCGAAAGCTACATTATTCCCAAGTAACATAGGCTATATTTCAATATAAAAAAAATGGGGATCCATAAGTCGCGGGCAAAGTGCTAGTACTATTTAAAGATATTAACAAACAAACAAACAACAAACAACAAACAAACTGCAAACTTATTATTATTATTAGCGTGACTTATAATTAGTAGTACAGATATTTAAACCACATATTGTACCAATTGCTAGAATATTTTTTTTCTTCTAAGATATACCTAGGAATACATTGGTTCTGGAGATATTGAAGTTCGCAGTCGCAATGTTTTTAGAAATTGCTACTTTGATTGAAGATCAAAGTCTAAAATATTTCCAAAAGTAGAGGATTCCCATGTGTGTCCTAATAGAAAAAAAATGACCTAAAAATTGGTACAATATGTGTTTTAAATATCGGTCACTAACACTAATTACCAGTCGCCCTATATGTATATGTTACGGTTGAAAGCCGAAGTGCGGCTCCACCTAGTTTTTTAACTAGGCTCGAACTAGGTGTAGGCGATAGCAGTTGGTTAAAAGGTGTAGTCTGCGAACTGAGGACTTGGGGCACCTCGACTTGGTTATTTTTTACCAAACCAGGTCGACGGAGCCCCACTGAGTGGGGCTCCTTTTTCTAGCTTACCTAGTTCTAACCGAAGAAGTAAGATACATCTATCACAAAAAAAATATCCCAAAAAAACGTGAGGAAATCTGGTAAGTATTATTATTATTATCCTACTAACTTTTGCAAACGGCTACTCTAGCATTAATTTAGAATTTGACTCAATTCGGGTCGGTTCGAGGGATTCGAAAGACACGTGGCGCCATCTATTATCATAAGTTAAGTTATTGTTGTTTTCTTCGGGAACAGTAGGTACTTCATTTCAAGATGGAAGGTAGCCTATGTCCGTTTCTGTACCCATGAAAACGTCTAGTATGCAACATTTCAGGATGATCGGTTTGTCGGTTTGTTGGTTTAGGCGTGAAAAGGTGGGGAAAGAGGGTTTAAACCAAATGTGTCAGCATTGCTATCCAGCTATTACAGTTCAATGTACATCCCAAATGTATGCAGAATAGATTTAAAACCCAGCGTTAATTATCTTCTCATCATCTGTCTAGCCTTTTCTCGCCTATGTTAGGGTCAGATTCCAGTCTACCCAAATGCAGCTGAATACCAGTATTTTTCATGGAGTGACTGCCTATTTGACTTCTACAATCCCTTGGTTGAACTGCTTGTCAGACATTCCGACTTCTGATTACCCATAACGACTGCCAAAGATCTACGAAAGACAGTCGGGAACAATGGCTTTACGTACTTTCGGAAGCATGGAGGGGTCTCAGTTTGAAATAAATGGTCACCCATCCACGGACAGACCGCGGCAAGCGTAGCCACGAGTGCCACAGTGATAAATTTCTTCTATACTTCGAAAAACGGGAAGAAGAAATGACGTGAAAGAAATTCAGTTATTCTACCAAAAAAAAAGTGGTGCAGTATCGGCCATTGTTACAATAGCGTGAGACACAGAGCTCTGAGTGCATTTTGCTTATCGTAAGTTGAAGCATTGTTTGGCCCCGGTTCTAAAGAAACACACACAAACTTTACTTAATGCGAAAATTTTACAATGGTGTCGTACAATTTCCTACTAGGAGTTACTATTTTTAATATTCTAGTAGGCTTGCGTTTGACCGCAACTCACCTGATCTTAAGTGATGATGCGGCCTATGGTGGAACACGCTTACCTAGGAAGAACAAGTTCTCTTGTGCCTTGGAGATACCCAGATTATACTTATCAGGAAACAAAGAGGAGGGCAGTGAATTCCACAGTTTGGCAGTTCGCACAATAAATATGGAATCAACCCTCTTAGTTCGAGACCATGGAACTTCAACCATAAGCGGTGACGCTTCGCCATAACTCTACTCGTCTGATGATGGAATGGGGATGGGGGATTTACATTGTGCAACTTCAAAGCACACTCTCCGAAATATACCGGATAATAAACTGATAGGCTATCGGTGTGGCGATGTTCAAGGCTCTGGAGCCTAGCCCCAACCAGGGAGTCGTTTTCAATGAGCCTATTGACACGTCTATCAATAACTTCCAACGCCTCCAGTTGGTATTTGGCTCATCCATCCCAAAGGTGCGAGTAGTACTCAATGCATACCAACATACCGGGTGTATAGACACTAATGACCGAAAGGATCCATCATTGCGATATTGGTTTTGACCTGGTTGGTTGGATGGTTTGTACCTGGGAATCTTCTGGTTTTCGAACAAGTTTCTTACTCGTTCTTCTCCATAGAGATCTACCTACGTTTTGGAACTACTGTAAATGTTTTGATTAAAATAAGTGCTTTGACTTTGAATAGAATTTGCACGTTATTGTAATACGGAAATCGGCGTTCAGGTTTTCAAATCATATATCCAAATTACGGACAAGCTTGAATAACTCTTTCAACCATACTATAATCACTCTCGATTCAAAAACTTCCTTCTTCGGTTAAAAATGCACCTTGATGCAGTCATCTTAGGATGTTATTTAGAATGACATTTGAGACTTCAACACTGCTAGGCAACGATCGGTTGCGTCTCATCGTCCAAAATACCTCAGCCTTAATTAAGTCGAAAGTCTTCGACCAGTGTGTATTATTGAATTGACTTTTGGCACTAAATCGTGGTCTCTTACTGTAGACCTTATTCATCATCATCAGCCGAAAGACACTGTATAGGCCCCAGAGAATACCACAACGAGCGGCAACCTGCCGCTTGTATCCACCAATAACCCGCGACAAGACGAACTAAAGTTACCGACATTGCTTAGCGAATCAGCAAGTTGAAGTGGCTGTGGGCAGGGCCGCAAAGAACTCGAATGGAAACCACGTACCGGCAAGTGCAGCGTAGGACGTCCACCCACAAGGTGGGCCGATGACCTGATTAACACCGCAGGAACAGGCCGGATGCAAGCCCATGTCTAGCAAAGGATGTCCTACGGCTGATAATATACTCGTATGATGATGAGGGTTCTCTAACTGGACAAAATTGACAACACATAGGTTTTATTATATCCAGGTTTTTTCCAAACCTATTTCTTTTATGGATCATAATTTATAAAATAGTTTTGTTTGTGTTAATGGTTATTTCATCATGTCAACCTATAAACGCCCACTGCTGGGCATAGCCCCCTCCCCCCCTCTATGTTCAGCCGTAATCGCAATGCTTGGTCGATGCATGTTGGCGATCGCAAATAGGTGTTATGTTACTCATAAAGACGCTGCTGCCCATCCTCTAGTCAATGCTGTTGTTTATGTAGTTTTTTATTTTTATTTTACGATTGCAAATGGAAAAAAAATGCCTGAAAGGACTTGGGGGAGACTTTTGCCCAGCAGTGAGACAGCATAGGCAATTAAAAAACAAGTTTCCAAGCTAATAAAACTTGTCTCCTTATTCCAGAAAATAATAACCAACATCGTACTTATGACACGATGCGACTACGACACTGTATTCTACAGGGTGTTTTGTGTCACACTTCTGGCTATAGCGTTCACATTTACTGTCATACTGACCAATGTGTTTGTCGACATCGATGGATTGCTCGCTAGCAAAAAAGGTAATCATTTTCTTTTTCTTTTCCATCGTCTCATTTCTTTCTGTTCTTTCGTTTTTTTTTCTTTCTTTCTTTCTTTTCTTTATTTTCTTTCTATTCTTTATTTTCTTTCTATTCTTTCTTTTCTTTCTTTTCTTTCTTTTCTTTCTTTTCTTTCTTTTCTTTCTTTTCTTTCTTTTCTTTCTTTTCTTTCTTTTCTTTCTTTTCTTTATTTTCTTTCTTTTCTTTCTTTTCTTTCTTTTCTTTCTTTTCTTTCTTTTCTTTCTTTTCTTTCTTTTCTTTCTTTTCTTTCTTTTCTTTCTTTTCTTTCTTTTCTTTCTTTTCTTTCTTTTCTTTCTTTTCTTTCTTTTCTTTCTTTTCTTTCTTTTCTTTCTTTTCTTTGCGTCTTTTCAATGCGTCTTGAGCAAGAAGTGTGGTAATCAATGCTCGTACCTTCTGTGTATGAGAAGAGGCCGTTTCTCTGCAGTGGAGCATTAAGAAGCCGATATTATGTTTACTTGACTTACCACGATACTCATTTTATTTTTCAGATAAACTCAGCGTAAATACTAATCGCAATAATAATATGTTCACTAAATTCACAACCGAATCTACAGACAATGATGAAATAAATTACAGTGAAAGCGAAGATTCCTATAGAACAAAACGGTCTGTTGGTAAGTTATTTAGAACACTAGCGTCTGGCCCTGGCTTCGCTCGGGAAGCACTAAGAAATTATTATAACCTTCTTAGATAATTGCTCTTTCTTTTGAAGAAAACCATATGAAAATCCGTATAGTAGCTTTTAAACTAAACCCAAACGTACACACAAAGTCAATGCGGCGATTATTATTATTATGTCGTTATCAGAAGCCACAACTCTGACAATCAGTCTTACCAAGGGGTATCGTGTTACCCAGTAACTGGGTTGTAGAGGTCGAACAGGCAGTCGCTTCATGTAAAACACTGGTATTCAGCTGAATCCGGTTATACTGGACGCCGACCCCAACTTAGTTGGGAAAAGGTTTTAAGGTCTGACTGAAAATTAAGAAAAAGCCGAGTTCTATCGTGGACACACCCGCCTGACCACCACAAAGTTCATTTTTGCTTGCACTCAAAAGATGGAAGCGCTCTCTACCCTGCCCTGTTGACTTCGCAGGCGCCAAGGGCTAACTGAGCAGGCGGAAAAGGTCCGCGATAGTACCTATTTGGAGAATTTTTATATTGAATGACAAAGGTTTGCCGGTTTTGAGTTCTTGGACTATAACGTTGTCTGTACAGTCTGTATGAATTTGGTCAAGGCCCTAAATTCAAATCTAAAACTTATTTCCAGAAACCCAAAGCTACTTATTCCATATCAAAAATCCGAAAGTTAAAAGCATACTAGCCAATAGGCTATCAACATTACTGGAAGAACTTGAGGCAGAGGAAACACTGGACGTGAAACCAGAAGTTAAGAAGATTACTGAAAGTGAGCCTAAAGTTGTAGAAAGAGTTAAATTTCTAGAAGATGCGAAGAAGAAAGATGAAATTTTGCATTTGAAACTGCATAACATTATATTACAAGGAATCGCTAATCATATTGATTTGTATCAAGTTTTTAAGTCAATACGTTCTTTAGTGCCGAAAGTTAAAGAGTTTCAAGAACTGAAAGGTATTTTATTTGTTTTTTTTTTATGCTATTACTTTCCCCGCAAAATCATCTCCATCTGTGTGATTTTTCTTATGAATCTTTGAAATTCTGTGGAATTCCAATACCCTATAGTACTCAGGGATACCGTAGCTTCATATTCGTGAAAGAATTTTTGAAATCGGATGAGCAGTTCCGGAGTTTACCCCCTACATACAAACCAATTTATATGCCGTGTGGTGCCGTCCGCGAATCCATTTCTACGCGTGGATGTCGTAGAAGGCAACAAAGGGATATGGATCAGAGGATAGGCAGCACGGTCCTTCTGAGTACCATAACACCTACTGCGATCGCCAACATACATCGGCCAAGCATGGCGATTGCGGCTAAATTCCTCCTTGGGGAGACCTATGCCCAGCAGTGGGCGTCTAAAGGTTGACATGATGATGATGATGACAAACAAATTTTACTTTTTTATAAAATTTATATAGACTTTGGAATCATGCCAAATTCAGCAGCCCGCGAAATTCAATTTTTCTTACGTTTTTTGCAATTTGCAGGTCAGTATCAGGTTGTATTGTAATACAAAAAAAAACATTCGCGGGAGTAACAAATATGCATTTACAGAATTATAATAATTTAAAATTATCAACATAGCTCTCCAAGTTAGCATATTCCGTAAATAATAATAATAACTACGCCAATAGTGTTAGTAACAATGATCTTAACAACTAGTGTTAGTAGACATACACATTTTATTGAGTGTGGAGTTTCATCCAATTTCGAAGCCTTGGAGACTCCCATCTATCTGCAAATAAGCTCAAGATAGTATTGGCACTGCCACGGAGACGAGCAAGTAGCGAGGCGCTTCTTTTGCGTATGATGGCCGCGAAACCATCAATTTGTCTTTCAGCAAACATCTTAGAAGCGCTACAACGCCATGGCAGCCCCAACAATATCCTGAGTGCGTTATTATACTGAACCCGTAGATCGCTGTATGCATGCAAACTGTAACTGGTCCACGTAAATGTGTCTATTTACTGCAAATGACGTTTACGAGTTATGTCAGCTTGGAAAGTAAGGCATTGTTCACACCAAACGTATTGTAAGTCGCTGACTGTGAGCGCAAAATTGAAAATGTATGAATAATCATAGTCGGCCGCCCTGACTGCCGATTGTGACGGCTGACTAGGAGCGAGCGTTACGTATGGTGTGAACAATACCGTACGAACATAGTAGTTAATTTGGAAATGGTAGGATACCATACAAGGCGTCTCACCATTTCCACCTCTGTCTGCCACGACCCCACCTATTGTGTCAGGGCATCAGTCTTGCGCCCAGTCCCATTTCAGTCTTAACAGCAGCGTCAGTAGCAGCCGCTTTCTTTGAAGCTTATTATCATTAAACCATGTAATATTTTAGTTACAGACGGACCAAAACTTGAACCAATTGAAATAGGGAAGAAGGGAGATAATAAGTTACTAGAGAAGCCAATGGAAGACAGTTTTCTTAATGAAATACTTAATTGCAAAGAGCTGAACGCTGATATATTCCGTACTACTACTGCTAAACCTCCCAAAGGTAATTAAAAGAAATATTTTAAACTTTAATAAAATAGGTCATTGCACTGCTCCGACACGGCAATTGATTTGCCATTGAAGTAAGAGTTTTTATCGTGTGCGTTAAAGTACTTTTTATGATGACAAGGCATAAAAGGAGACGGCTTATGGCGGGGTTTGATTTTTCTTAAGATTTTGCGTTCAGAATCTTAAGTAGCTCCTAAGCAGACAATTTTTTTTTTACAATATGTAACTTAACATTTTCGAGTATGTAGCGGAGATGAAAATCTTAAGATACATGTAACTAGAATAGATAAGTACATTAAAGGAAGTTTGAAAATTGCACTAGTGACAGAAAAGTTGAGAGGGAATCGTTCGTATTGGTATTGGCATGTAAAGAGAAGGGATGAAACGCATTTGACCAAAAGAGTTATGGATATAAATGTGAATGGATGGAGAGGAAGGCCGAAGAAAAGGTGGATGGATTGTGTGAACTTGACAGGGCAGAATGGGACAAGAAAATATGGTAACATGGGAAAAGGGCAGTAGCATAATTAATCGGGCAATATCCCTCACCGGTAGCATTCGGCTGTAACAATCCAAGATTAAATTAGGCATTACGTTTTAGTACTACCTCACTGACTAGTATCTCCTCACTCACTGATATAATGCTCAAATCTGAACTGTATAATATGTGTGAATCTACAATACAGGCGAATGCTCTGGGAGAGACAGTGCTTCAAAGCATTGCATGCAATTTAAAACACTGGTATTCAGCTGCATCCGGTTAGACTGGAAGCCACGTACTTGTGTAAAGGCTAGACAGATGATGATGACATCATATTGGCCCAATGGTTAATATAACAAGTACCAATGTGACTTTTCTGATTGATATGTTCTTCCTAAGTTTACTTTGGATATCACTGACATAGGTGAAGAACAACATCGTGAGAAAGACTGAACTTCTAATTGATATAAGTCTGAAATGGAGAATCCACCTTGAGCAAGCGTAGTGATCAATGCTCGTACGTTCTCTATATAAGAAGAGACCTTTGAATTATTATTGATATTACTCTATTAACCCACACTAAACTACTTATTTCAGAGCCTCCAAACAACGTTATTATCAAAACTGTAATAGATATTTCAACTATAAGAAAGGATAATCAAAAAGAAAATGATACCAAGTAAGTAAATCTGCCGTAATTCATGGGCATGGTCCACAAATTCAAGGTTGCTATCCTTGCTATGGAGAGAACGATGCTCGGGGTTTCTCTGGCGGATAGAATTCGTAATGAAGTCATTCGCCAGAGAACTAAAGTCACAGACATTGTTTGTCGAATAAGTGGGCTGGCCATGTCTGCAGACGGACAGACGGTAGACGGAGTAGACTCGCTTTAGAACGGAGACCGCGTTTGGGCAAACATAGTGTGAGACGTTCTGAGGCACGATGGATCGACAATTTAAAGAAGGTGGCTGGCAGCGGATTGATGCTGGTTGCCCAAGATCGGGTTGGATGGCGATCTCTGGAGGAGGCGTACGTTCAGAAATAAACGGCAATAGGCTGATATGATGAAGTAGATCTGACCAAAAACAAAATCCCCCGACATAAACAAAACTCCATCAGACCTGTGGAAGATGCTCAAATCCTTTCATGAACTAGAAAAGAGCTGATAATCTTCAAACGGCTAAACAGATTTTCACGAAATCACCTTTCTTCTTTCTTTTTAGCCTGTATTGTCCTACTGCCGGGTAAAGGCCTCCCTTTCTCCTTTCCAACTCTTTCTGTCTAAAATCATGTCATCACGCCATCTTAGTCTTTTTTTCCGGTGTGGAAAATCCTCATGGATGGCCTCCGCCTTGAAGCTGGCGAAGGGGTCTGTCAGACTTTTACTGACTAAAAACCATCCCGGTGCTCCATTTCACACCTACATTGGGAGTCGCAAGAACTGGAGATACTTCCGCAAACCCCGACTTGTGCTGAGGGGAAGACTGGCCGCCAAACTGTATGCGCGGGGAATATTGCATTTTGGATCGCTAGAATTATTGTTACTTGTAGTCACTTCCCTTCAATATACGGACTGCAAGTAACAATAATTCTAGCGACATTGTGGCATCGCGGTTCCCTGTAGGGCCTACAGTACACACGCACACACACACACATAAACAAGCACGCACATTAAACTTATAATACCCTTCTATTTACTATTTCGTTAAAGGCCCTTGTTAACTTACAAGTCCCTAAATTTATAAAGATAATCTTTTCTACATCATCAATCCACCTATTATTGGTATAAACTGCCCCGTTTGGTCCCTCGGTCGCAAACGCGACTGCCACTCTCAGTAGTCACTTAGGTTGGGCAATGTGTTAATACATTTTTCCATTACAAAGTTCTCAGTAGCAGCCCCCAGAGTTTGAAAGTCAGCCTGTGTAATTAATTCTGGTTTCCACAACAATATTTTACTTTGCAATCTATATTTCAGAATCTCGAAGGAGAATATCCAGGGTGACATTCAATTAGTGTACAATGGAAAGGTGATTAAATTCATACGACCAAACGCAGAAATGGTACAACCACCACCACCACAGAGAAAATCACCAACCGTTTTTAAACTAAACTCTGTTAAACCAAAGAGAGAACCTAGCATAGAAACGACAACACCAAAATCAACAAATGGCTACCAAATTATACCAAAGTCGTACATGGACAAATTCGTTGAGGAATACTTCAAACATTTCCCACATGATATTAAACTTCCAAATGATGAAATAAACCAACATTTTGAAACTAAACGTTTAAAACGCCACGTCAGAATCAAATACGAAAACGAAAATTCTGGAGAAGCAAAAAAAACTGTCAAAAAGAATACAGAAGAAGATGAACTGTACGTTGAAATTGAAACACATTTTGACAGCAAAGGTATGAAAGGTGAAAAGAAGAAAAAGATCGTCAAGAACTTAATCGAGAAGATACAGAACGCTATACACTCTGATATGACAAGCAAACTAACACCTTCCAGAAAAAACAATACTACTAGGCATCGCAAACGAATTCATTTTAGAAAACGTTCACAGAATCCATTGAAACACGGCAATCTTGATTTGCTCCACAAAAACAACCGTCCTATCATTCAGAGACAACTACACCCTATCAGTAAAACCGTTTACATCCAAGATCCAATACCACCATCCATTGATACCAAATCTGAAGAGTGGAAGAGACAAAGTTTTGGTCCAGGATTCTTATCTGATACCAAAGCTATAAACTCAGCTGAAATGAGCGAAGTAGACGTTGACTACAGCAAAATATTAGAGGTCAACGGAATACCACAAAGATTGCAACAGCCTTTAAATACTGAATTGAGTGAAGAAACCATTAAAACAAATTCATATTACGATATAGGAAACTCTAAATACGTTGTTAAAAATATTGACGGATCTGGGTTCTCAGTTGGTATCAACCAGTACATTGACAATCCTCCTGATCCGGAAGCAATGAGAATTTTTGCAGGCTTAGAAAATATGATTCAATCTTACCATCAGACCTATGATCCAACTCCTACGCCTGAATCTACAACAGAAGCTAATTTAAATGATGAAGAAATATTTACGGAAGATTCACCTTACAGTGAACATACAATTGAACGCCGTTCTATTAAAAAACATGACTACCACTCAAATGAATATAAAGTTATTTTTGACCGAAAAAACCGCATGCCTTATAATAGTTATCACGACATTTATAATTCAAAACAAGTAAAGCCAAAAGACACCCCAAAAAACGACAAGTCACCTTTAATTTTAGACGAAAACATATTCGATAAAAACTTGAAACCCTCTGAAATACTTAGCTTAGCGAACCTTTTCCAACGCAAGAAAAGAGAAATAACAAAGTATTATAACCGCAAACCTGTCAATAAATTTCTAAATACAAACGCAATGTCAAAAAAGACAATATATTTCAATAGAAAAAGAAATAAAAGACAGATTAATAAGATAAGAATCATTGCAACAGACATGCCAGAAAATTATGAACACTCCGATGAAAATGTGTTCATTGTATCTGGTGAAAATATATTTGCCGATAGAGCAGTAGTTAATAAAGACGTAGAACCATCAGACATTGACCAAGATAAGCACGAAGATTTCGAATTTTTACCTTATCAAACTCAAAATATTAAACCCGAAAGTTACCTCACTAATATATTAAATAGAAAAGCAAGACAGAACCCATTGATGTCAAAGTATCCACACATTTTTATGGAGGAAGTATCACAATCAAGGGAGGACTTTCATTTTCCGAATAACTTTCTACTGCCTGGATTTGGCAAAAAGAACATTGAAAACAAAATTGAAGTAGAACAGTTTGTGACTTCACAATCTAATAATGACACTGATATATTAAAACAACTACAAGATCAAGATCCACTTAACACTTCAATAGGATCGCCTACCTCTAATTACAAAGTGACTGTAAAACTAATTCCAAAAAATGAAACAGACGTTCACTCAGGGTTCAAGGAAATGCACACTACTATTAACAAAAGTTTTAATAAAAACGGACTTTTATATTCTTCGTTAGTAAATGTGTCAGAAATATCAAAAGTGATGAATCTAAACTCATCCACAGATGAAATAGTGAGGAATGAGAAAGTATTTGAAAAACCTGAAGAATCATTTCTGACAAAGAAAATCTACGATCAGCAACAAAGAATGCATTCCTTACTCAAAGAACATGCGAAACATATAGGCGATCAGCTGCACCGTTTACAAGAAGAAAAAAATAATCTAGAATATATATTAAACAATGAAAATAATAGGAGCATTAAACATTTAAATTACAATGTGATGACACCGCAAATAAATGTAGCAAACGTTAAAGATGAAGTGCCAGACGAAAAAACCGCAGCCGGAATGGTCATAAAAGAAGCACAATCACCAATTATACATAATGAATCACGTAGACAATTATCTCCGTACATTACAATGCAAGCAGCCACATCAACGCCCGATACACAACTGTCAAGAATTTCAAATAAAGCACTAGACAAGGACATAATAAGTACGATTGAAAGAAATGGGAATCTAACGGATCAAATTCTGAAAAAGATTGACAAAAACACAGAGATATTACAGGTATTTTTACAGAAAATTACGGAAAGATTAGAAGCGCCTTATACTAGTACTACTAGTCCTAAGCCAGAAAGAGATGACAATACCCCAGTCCCGGATTGGAGGAGTCAGGGAGAGCAATTCCCTCACAATATGGTAATAAGAAAGAATGATTCTCATATATCTATACCTTTCACTTATGCTTTTCAGACGCCAACCTCAGTACAAAGTCAGAATCAAAAGATTCCCGGTATAAACAAACCTCAAGTTCCAATTTATCAAGGCCATTTAAGAAATTATAATCTTCATAACAATAAGCAGCCTACACCTGAAAATATTATGATTAAAAAGCTTAATGAAACTGAGAATCAATCTAGGTTTTTTATAGATGGAATCGAGAATGACTACAAAGTGATACAATTGGGTGACTTTAAGAAAAATCGTGACTACAATAATAATATGATTCACGTGAATGATACTATTCCGTAGATTATTTTAAATATTTGTCTATTTGTATGTTTTTCATGAAATAAAAGAATTTTCTTCTTTTTTTACATAGTTTTTTTATTTAACCTGCACGCCTGGGTTTCGGCTGTCATTACAATTGGTCGACAGTCTTAGCAATTGGTATTATGTTACCCAGTAACTGGATTGTGACAGACAAGTAGTTGCTCCATATAAAACACTGGTATTCAGCTGCATCGTTAGGTGTCATGGTAAGACTAGAAGCCGACTCCAATATAACTGGTTTAGGCAAATGATGATAATGATAGTATAGTATGAATGACTGTGAATGAAGAAAAGAGTTATAACCCGATCGCTTAACTGAGACCGTTCCTAATCTAGCCTGCGTGTGTGACGGTAGTCATAAGTTGACGTATCAGTGAGCTCACGCATCACGTTACCACACTGAGGTAGCTGCGCGGTGCGAGAGGGGGGACAGTTGTCACATGTTGACGTATCAGTGAGCTCTCGCGTCACGTCCCCACACTGAGGTAGCAGCACGGTGCGGAAGGGGTGACAGTTGTCATAAGTTGACGTATCAGTGAGATCTCGCGTCACATCACCACACTGAGGTAGCTGCGCGGTGCGGGCGGGGTGACAGTTGTCACAAGTTGACGTATCAGTGAGCTCCCGCGTCACGTCACCACACTGAGGTAGCTGCGCGGTGCGGGAGGTGTGACAGTTGTCATAAGTTGACGTGTCAGTGAGCTCTCGCGTCACGTAACCACACTGAGGTCGCTGCGCGGTGCGGGAGGGGTGACAGTTGTCACAAGTTGACGTATCAGTGAGCTCTCGCGTCACGTCACCACACTGAGGTAGATGCGCGGTGCGGGAGGGGTGACAGTTGTCACAAGTTGACGTATCAGTGAGCTCTCGCGTCACGTCACCACACTGAGGTAGCTGCGCGGTGCGGGAGGGGTGACAGTTGTCACAAGTTGTCGTATCAGTGAGCTCTCGCGTCACGTCACCACACTGAGGTAGCTGCGCGGTGCGGGAGGGGTGACAGTTGTCACAAGTTGACGTATCAGTGAGCTCTCGCGTCACGTCACCACACTGAGGTAGCTGCGCGGTGCGGGAGGGGTGACAGTTGTCACAAGTTGACGTATCAGTGAGCTCTCGCGTCACGTCACCACACTGAGGTAGCTGCGCGGTGCGGGAGGGGTGACAGTTGTCACAAGTTGACGTATCAGTGAGCTCTCGCGTCACGTCACCACACTGAGGTAGCTGCGCGGTGCGGGAGGGGTGACAGTTGTCACAAGTTGACGTATCAGTGAGCTCTCGCGTCACGTCACCACACCACTCTTGCACCGCACAGGTACCTCAGGAACGGTCTCAGTTACAATAAGCAGTCGGGCTATAGAATGAAAAGAAGTTGGAGTACTTCTGTAAAAGATAATACTACTAAATTAATAATATTTATTTGTATGTTTTCACGACAAATCTACTGAACTGATTTGATACATTTTAGTACAGAGTAAACTTGAATCCCAAGACTGAACATAGGCTACTATACAACCTGTTTTTTTTACATCCACTAACTCTAGGGTTATATTCTAAGTATAAGTAAAAATAATACAAAAAGTCCTAGAATATGTGATCCAAAAATACATACCTAGTTTCGAGGATATCATCAATCATAATTATTGTGTGTAGGTATCTAAGTTTCATTTCATTGATAAATACGAGTAATTCATTTTTATGCAAAACAATCATTCATATTTAAAGCTATTTCACGTAACTTGGATTTTTTAATTGATGACAATTGTTAAAACAACTGTTATTGTATCTTAATTAATTTATTGATGCTAATGTGTTTTATGGCTGTTGATATAACTGTTTTTTTATTATTATCATTTTGTGTAAAATTCCATTCAGACACTAATTAATGTTATTGAATAAATAAATACATAATTTAAAAAATACAGTAATAATCGTGACTTTGATGAATTATTTTGTATTAAATAAAAATAAAATTGAAAATTAATTCAAATGCAAGTTAATTCTTTGATATTATGATCTCATTTACATCCTAGAGTTATGGGATATAAAAAAAACAGGTTGTATAATCCACAACTTCGTCCGTAACTTCGTCTGCATCCACTATAACCGACATTCTCGCGAACAAAGTCGCGTAATACTCGATACTTCTCTTGTCACATTGTTACACTCCTCATTCCTATACACCATAATATTCGCAATTAAATAATTGAAGTTCTCATTGTAAACGAGTTTAAAAAAAAGACTAATTAAAGTAATTAACATTTCTGTTAGTAACTATAATTACTTTGATCGTTAAGTAAAAGGTACAACACATAGTTTGAAGCTTGAAGCTATAAATATTTAAATGTAATTAGGCATGTCTTGGAGACCACAGAGGTTTGTAAAACTACAGAACCAGGTTGCAGGTTCAAAATCTACGAGACAAGATAGATCATTATCACGACGACACGTTAGGAGTAGTAGCTGAGCGATTGGCTGGCTCGCTACGTGTACGCGGGTTACATTCCCACACAGAACAAATAGGTATTTGTATGGTCTACAGATACTTAGTTGGTTTTATGAGTGTATGTTTGTAAACGCAGCCACGATACAATGCGGGTTCGATTCCCGCCCAGGGTAAACATTTGTGTGATGAGCACTTGTGTTTGCCTTGTGTCTGGGTGTTGTTTATCTATATGTGTATGTATTTACAAAAAAAAAATGTATTTGTATATGTATATCAGCTGTCTGACACCCATAGTACAGGGTCTCCCTAGTTTGGGGTCAGATGGCCGTGTGTGAAAATGTCCCCACATATTATTATTATTATTATTAATAACAAAAAGCGGCCAAGTGCGAGTCGGACTCGCCCATGAAGGGTTCCGTAGTAGCAAGTAACATAATATAAAAGTTCTTGTAGTTCGTTGTAACTTTGATCGATGTTTTAATAATAGTGATTTTTAAAAAACCACTTACTAGATCTCGTTCAAACCAACTTTCGGTGGAAGATAATGTAGATCATATATTTTTTTAGTTTTATCATTCTCTTATTTTAGAAGTTACAGGGACACACACACACATTTTACCACTTTGGAAGTGTCTCTCGCGCAAACGATTCAGTCATCATTTTTGAAGACCTATTCATAGATATCCAACACGTAAGGGTTCGATGAAAAAAAAATTTTGGGGTTTCAGGTCCAAGAATGGGGAACCCCCAAAATGACAATGCCAGATCCTGCCCCACCCATGTACAGAAAAAGTACCACATGTACAGAAAAAGTAAATTAATGAAAATAATTGTAATGAATATCTAACCTTTCTATCCTAAATTGTTTTTTTTAGAACTTGCGGATTATGAAATACCTACCCACAAAATACCAACTCATTTTACCTAAAATACAATTTAACCTATAATCAATATTATTGTTTATTTTTTTTTTATCATTTGATAGGCATACGTTTGACCTCTATCTCATCTGATGGGAAGCGATGATGCGGTCTAAGATGGAGCACGCTTGCCTAGAAGTAACCTATTCACTCTTGACTTAAAGACTCCCGGGTTGTAGCTATCAGGAAACACAGACTCAGGCAGGGAATTCCACTCCTTAGCAGTACGCACAATGAATGTGTTCCCAAAACGTTTTGTGCGTGTGGGTGGGATGTCCACCATGTACCGGTGGCGCATCGCCGTACGTCTTGTGGTCCGATGATGGAACGGGCTCGGCGGAATTAAATTATGCAATTCTGTCGCACACTCCTCAAAATGCAACCGATAGAAAACCGACAGGCCAGCAACTCGGCGTCGATGCTCAAGACTTTGAAGCTTTGACTCGACGAGCCTATCATTGCCAATGATCCTCTTGGCTCGTTTCTCAATTGACTCAAGGGCATCAAGCTGGTATCTGGCAGATCCGTCCCAAAGGTGAGAGCAGTACTCCATATACGATCGAACTTGCGCTTGATAAAGTTTAAGCAGCTGTTCCGGCGTGAAGTACCGTCTCACCTTTGCTAGGATCCCCAACTTTTTGGCAGTCACTTGAGCCTTTGCCTCTATGAAAGGGCCAAAATTGAGGGTAGATGTTAACGTAACACCAAGAAGTTCAAGTCGGTCGGTTATCGGCACGGTTACACCTCGGAAAGATGGAGCTGGGTGGAATTGGCTCTTTTTAGCGGAAAAGAGACACGCTTGGGTCTTAGCTGCATTGAACTTGACCAGATTGGCATCGCCCCATTCAGAGACAGCCTGTAAGGACAAGTTCAAGCGCTCAACCATTGCCTCCCGGAGAGACCGGATCTGCGACCCACCAGCTCGTGCATCGGACACGCAGATCATTAATATGCAACAGGAACAATGTTGCTGAGAGCACCGACCCCTGAGGAACCCCGGCATTAATATCCAGCAGTCCGGACGAGCAGCCATCTGTGACCACTCGAATAGACCGATCCCTCAGGAAATCTGCAATCCAATCACACAATCCGGCGGGCCGACCGAAGGAAGGAAGCTTATTAATAAGGCTATCGTGCCAGACCCTGTCGAAGACCTTCGAGATGTCAAGGGAGACCGCTAGTGCCTCCCCGTGTTTCTCGATGGCCTCACTCCAGATGTGAATGGCATACGCTAGTAGATCCCCAGTAGATCGATTTCGGCGGAAGCCGTACTGTCGGTCACTGAGGATATCATTCGCTTCTAGGTATGCCAGGAGCTTACGATTCAGCACCCGTTCCATACTTTTACAAAGTATGGACGTTACCGAAATGGGTCTATAATTCGACGGGTCAGCCCGACTACCCTTTTTGGGCACGGGCTGCACGTTAGCTTGCTTCCAAGCCTTCGGCACTTTCCCAGTCTCAAACGACAGACGATATAGGCGTGTCAAGATCGGAGACAACTCAGGCGCACAAGTTCAGTACAATTGCTGGAATCCCGTCGGGGCCACTAGCTTTGTTCACGTCTAGGTTACGCAGTACCCTAAGAACGTCCTTCTGATGGATGCTTATGTTCGACATGCTCGACTCGCATCCAGCAGGAGAAGCAGGGGGTCTCGCGCCACCAGGATCCAGACGTGACGATTCCGCAAACATAGAGGCGAACAAGTTTATAGATTTAAACGGAAACCGCAAGTTCTACAGTCACTAAGACTAATGTGTAGTTATCAGCAATAAATAAACAGTAAGATGCCACATATTGCACATGACTTTTATTGAGTGGGGCAAAGTTCTATAGAGTTTCTGGCATTGTCCTTTATTGTTTTTTTTCTATTTTTGTGTGAAAATCTTAATGCGGTTTACAGAATACATCTACTTACCAAGTTTTAACAGTATAGTTCTTATAGTTTCGGAAAAAAGTAGCTGTGACAAACGGACGGACAGACAGACAGACAGACATGACGAATCCATAAGGGTTCCGTTTTTTGCCATTTGGCTTTGGAACCCTAAAAACCTACTTGGAGGGAATGTTTAAAATAAAGTGTTTTTTTATAGATGTTGTGTTTCGAAATTATTGGTTAACAAGCGAAAAGTGCTAATGTGGATCAAACTATACGTATAAACCTGGCTCTTGAATCACTCTATCTGTTGATGAAAAACCGCATTCAATTCCATTACGTAGTTCAAAAGATATATGCGTGCAGTCAGCGGGAGCGACTTTTTATTCATACTATGTAAAGATGGACCCGTATTGTTTCAATGGAAACGCATAGGATGCCGTTTCTTCTGTTTGCAAGAAGGAGAAACATGCAAAAGAGGCGGCGGAAAGGTTAAGAGAGCGTACGAGTACCTCTCACTCCGCCAGTATCAGAAGAGCAATCAGGCGCCAGAAGGGTGCTTTTCAATCTCCGACCACCATACGGAGTTTAGGTAGGGGAGGAAGAACTTGGGGCAGGATCTATCAGATGTGGGCCCGTAACACTCAACCTCAGTCGAATTAATTATAACAGTTAGCCCTTTCAAATGAAACAGTTGCAGCTCACTTTTTAGGACCCATTAATCATGTTAATCCGTGGTGCTCAGCAACTGGGCTTCTCACATTTGTAAACGTCCCTTTGTGTCTATTGGCCTAGTTCTGTTCTGTCTCCTGCTTGATATTAAGGGAAGCGGAAAACATTTTTTTTTCACTCCTCCGCTTTTATTTTCTGGTTAATTTCGTTGCGGGATCCAAGACAGTTGATTCGTTTCTCCGGGACCCTTGGAGCTTCATTGCTTCAGCGCTTTTCTGATGGTCGTCACTGTTGCTTCTGGCTAACACAGTAAGAGTTGCAGTAGCTTGGAGATAGCTATAGCGGGCTGGTCCCATTAAAAAATTAGACCTTTCGAAGGCACTTTTGGACCTATAGTTATTATAGGACACGTGAATATGATGTTCCTTGCATAAAAAACTACATAGGAATGTGTACAACGTATGAGAAACTAAGTAACGACAGCTAAATAATATTCATGGATAGGTTCACATGTTCATAAATATTGAAACTGTAGACGCGCTCACATTTCAACAAACAATACATGGAGGCAAAAGTGCTGAGCGGTCCGGTTGCAAATATTGTAGCTACCTAACACCATCATCTAAAGTTTTAAACTAATATTATAAGGAAATAAAGATTTTTGTTTGTAAGCAGTAATCTCTGGAAATTCTGGTCCTATTCTTCCCACAGCGGGACAAAGGCCTCCCCAAAATCCTTCCAGGAACTTTTTTCCTACGCCACCTCGACCCAACCTTGCTGCTACGCGTCCAGTTCACCTCGCCACCTCTTCCTAGGCCGTCCTCGGCAACGCTGTTTATCGTCAGGCACCAATTAATTAATAATAATAATAATAATATGTGGGGACATTTTCACACACGGCCATCTGACCCCAAACTAGGGAGACCCCGTACTATGGGTGTCAGACAGCTGATATACATACACAAATACATTTTTTTTGTAAATACATACATATATAGATAAACAACACCCAGACACAAGGCAAACACAAGTGCTCATCACACAAATGTTTACCCTGGGCGGGAATCGAACCCGCAACACGCTGCGCAGCAGTCGATCGCTCAGCCACTGCGTCAACCGTGTCGTGTATTGTTATTATTTATTTATTTATTTATTATTATTAATTAATTTAATTGTATAGTTTAACGCTTGTTATGCATTAAGTGCGTCACTTCCGTGTGAATAAATGGTTTTTCTTTCTTTCTTTCAATTGCGTGGGGACTCTTGCCCAGAGGTCAAGGGCCATTTGACGTGATAATGTCTTAGAAATCGATGAACACCGGCTACACGCACAAAAAAGTGTCACGTTCCGCCTGAGCCTGAGCGCGCAAGCGAAAGCGCCGACTTTACAGACAACCAATTTTTTTACCGTCGTTTTTGTTTCATAGTCTTATAGGTTTGCGTTTGGCCGCAACTCACCTGATCTTAAGTGATGATGCGGCCTAAGGTGAAGCACGCTTGCCTAGGATAAACTGGTTCACTCGTGCCTTGAAGATACCCAGATTATATGTATCGGGGAATAGGGAGGCGGGCAGTGAATTCCACAGTCTGGCAGTTCGCACAATAAATGTGGAAGCAAAGCGCTTGGTTCGAGACCGTGGAATTTCAACCATATAGCAGTGACACTTTGCCGTATCTCTGCTCGGCCGATGATGGAATAGAGATAGGGGAATTAAGTAGTGCAATTCCGAAGCTCACTCTCCGAAATGTACCCGATAAAAGACCAATAGGCTGGCAACGGTGCGGCGATGTCCACGTCTGTCATGCCCGTTTTTGGAACACAGCGTGGTGTTCCGGATTCTGTTCTGTCATCCAGGGGTGTGATTCTGTAAGACCTCATTCTAAACTTCGAATCTGAATCCGCTGTGAGTTTCTTGATTGGCATTCTAAAAACTCGGTTCATAATTCGAATTAACACTAGCGCCACCCTTGCGAGCGTGTCAGCGAGTTGAACTAAATTGACAGGGACATTTTGACAGATAAAGTATGAGATGGCGTAAGAAGTGGCATTCTGTAAGGTAATTTCCCCGTCACTTCACACTCGAACCCGATTCAAAGTGTCAAATATACCAAGGTCATTTTAAACCTTATGCGAAGTGAGAGTGAATAGCGATGTGAGATGCGAGTTGCTGTTTGAATTTTTTTTCTAATTACAAAAAATATTTCACTGTTAGAAACCCACACTATTGTCGAGTGTCACAGTGTTTTATGGTATAGTTACTAACTGCTTCCTGCGACTTCGTTCCTGGTGTTTATAAACTTCCGTACAAAAAAAAAACTCAACCCTTCTAGGATCAGTCGTGCGTCTGTCTGTCCGTCCGTCTGTCACAGCCAATTTGCTCCGAATCTACTGGACCAAATTAGGAAGGAAAAAATCTGGTACGATGGTGTAATTCTATGACCCAAACACAGATGTGCAAAGTAAAGAATTATTTTTTTTTTAAATAAGGGTTATTTTCGCGGCACAAATTAATAAAATAAAAAAGCCTTTTTACAAAAAAGACACCCGAATTCAAAAACCAAAAACTGAAAAATAACTTTAAAACAGAACACACATGACTTTGGTTTCGGAAGTCGGTAGCTTGGGTATTTGTTGTTTTGTATTGCCACCGACTTCCGAAACAAGTCATGTGTGTTCTGTTTTAAAGTTATTTTAAAACAGAACACTTAAAATATACAAATCTTAAAAATCGAAATGAATGATGAATTCCAAGAGAGAGGCAGGGGAGCTCAAAGGGCATCAAAAAACTCGTCCACATCGCTGTCAACGGGACACGTGCCCAACAGGCTGGCAGCATTGCCACGTTGTATGGCAATGCTGATTCTTTGACCCAAGAATAGACCAGCCTTCGGGTCACGTGAAGAGTCGAACAGCCGCTTGGCTTCCAAGTTAATAATAATATGTAGGGACATTTGACGTACGGCAATCTGACCCCAGACTAGCAGGAGACTCAGAACTATGGGTGTCAGACCGCTGATATACTTACACAAATACATTTAAATACGTATATAGATAAACACAAGTGCTCATCACACAAATGTTTACCCTGGGCGGGATTCGAACCCGCAACACGCTGCGCAGCAGTCAATCGCTTAACTACTGCGGCAACCGTGTCGACGGTTCGCGGGCAATATGTAGTTAATGATACAGTTGTTAAAACCAAACAGACAGTTAATTATAACTGTTACCTAAACCTCAAAAATAGGAAAGTAATAAGAGATAAGATAAAATATATATTAATTAACAACTATATAAAGGTTTGATGATGTAGAAATTATGCCATTAGTGTCCGTGAGGTGTCAATATGAAGTATTTGCTGGTAAGATGATTTTATTTTATAACAATACTTATTACTTCTCAGATCGCGGGTTCGATAACAAGTGTCAATGTGACTTTTATAATTCAAAATTATGTACTTTCCAAGTTTATCTAACTACCTTAAATAAATATAACAACCTTCTTGGAAGTTATGTTTGTGCTGTTTGGGGTTGACACACTATCATGGGGTCCGAGTGCTCACCTTGTTTTTAGGGACATTGTTAAGCGGCTGGTCGACTCTTCACGAGACCAGAGTGCTGGCCTTTTCTTGGGCCAAAGAATTAGCACTGCCATTCAACGTGGTAATGCTGCTAGCCTTTTGGGCACTTGTCCCATTGTGAACGATGCAGACGATATTTTTTGATGATACGAAATTTAAATACGATAATATGAGCACTTGTGTTTGCCTTGTGTCTGGTTGTTGTTTATCTATTAATATATGTATGTATTTAAATATATTTATGTATGTCTATCAGCTGTCTGACACCCATAGTACAGGGTCTACCTAGTTTGGGGTCAGATGGTCGTGTGTTAAAAGTCCTCAAATATTATTATTCTTATTTGATGCCCTGGAGGGTTCCATTGTAGATAATATATTTTTTATTTAGTTAAAAGCTTTGTAAGTATATATTTAATTCGTTTAAGTGGTTGGAAAATAAAAATACCCCGAGTTTATCCGGAACATAACTGCCATCGTCAAGAAAATAAAATAAAACCTCTAAATCGCTAATCCCCCTTGAGCAATCATGGTGATTAATGCTTCTCTGTATGAGAAGATAGCATTTGCCTTACAGTAGGATAATAATAGACTAGAGTTATTTTATACTTCTACGGTCAGCCAGCATCATCACCCTGCTGATCTCCTGAGTTTCAGCTGTTTAGCCAGAGGACTCGATGATTTTTTTTAACGTGGTCTTTCGCGACATCTTCTGATTAAGCTAGGGCTCCACATTTGATATGTATTACTCCATAAGTGTATAATTGAATAAGTAATAAAAAAAGTAAATAAAATAAACTATTAAAAAAAATAAAATAATAAAATAAACATGTTAATATGGCGCAGTGTCTGAGCGATTGCCTGCTGCGCTGCGTGTCGGGGGTTCGAATCCCGTCCAGGGTAAACATTTGCGTGATGAGCACTTGTGTTTGCTTTGTGTCTGGTTGTTGTTTATCTATATACGTATCCATGATGTATATGTGTATGTATATCAGTTGTCTCAGATGGTGGTGTGTGAAATGTCCCCACATATTATTATTCACATTTATTCATTATACACACATATTATATTATACTTTTAAATATTGATAATAAAAATAAAAACATTGAAATATATAAAAAATAGTAGCCCACCGGTATCGGGAACAGGGTCCAAGCTACCGGTGGTCAGGGCTCCTGAGAGAGGATCTCCTAACAATACGCGCCGTGTCCAGGAGTACCGGTTTCTGCCCCAAGCCCTTGATACAGCTGCCCAACAAGAGCCTAATCAGATGTTGTTCGCGGCTCTTGGCAATTAAGCCATTGGCCGTCACGACTATCGGCACAATGACTGCTGTATTCACATCCCACATGTCGACAACCTCGCGAGCCAAGTCAAGATATTTGACCTGCTTATCTTTCTCGGCCTTCACAAGGTTCACGTCACGTGGAACTGCTATGTCAATAATCATTGCGCGCTTCTCCAATCGATTCACCACCACTACATCAGGTTTACTAATATTATTATTATGTATCGATGTTAAGCGGTACAACTGTTTATAAGTGGTCTCATGAAGCACAGAGACTGCAAGGTAAACTGTAATGACCAAAGTAATTAGTGACACATACCGATTTCTGTCGCAAAGTAGCGTTGCTGTGTTACTATGTAATTACAAAGTAACTTCAACTCCTCCGCTGTTTTGCTGGTTAAGCAACGCTTGCCGCGGTCGGTCTGTGGATGGGTGACCATACATTTTATACTGAAACCCCTCCGTGTCTCGGAAAGCACGTAAAGCGATTGGTCCTGCGACCATACGTGGATTTTTGACAGTCGTTATGGAAAGTCAGAAGCCAGAAAGTCTTACAACTAATATTCTAGTAGGCTTGCATTTGACCACAATTCACCTGATCTTAAGTGATGATGCGGCCTAAGTTGGAACACGCTTGCCTAGGATGAACCGGTTCACTCGTGCCTTGAAGATACCCAGATTATACTTATCAGGGAACAGAGAGGCGGGCAGCGAATTCCACAGTCTGGCAGTTCGCACAATAAATGTGGAATCAAAGCGCTTGGTTCGAGACCGTGGAACTTCAACCATATAGCGGTGACGCTTCGCCGTATCTCTGCTCGTCCGATGATGGAATAAGGATGGGGGAATTAAATTGTGCAATTCCAAAGCACACTCTCCGAAATGTACCCGACCTAACCCTGACCCTGCCCTGATGTTACATAGTAACTGGGTTATGAATGTCAGTCAGGCAGTCGCTCCATGTAAAACACTGGTATCCTTAGACTGGAAGCCGACCCCAACATACTTGAGAAAAGGCTACGCAGATTAAATAATAATAATATGTGGGGACATTTTTCACACACGGCCATCTGACCCCAAACTAGGGAGAACCTGTACTATGGGTGTCAGACAGCTAAATAATTAATTAAATTATTCCAATTGTTCTTTTTACAGCTAAGCATATCTGTACTTTGGCTGGGGACGCAATGGTGTTCTGGACATTCTCTACCAAAACTAGAAGTAAGTAACAAAGACAAATTGATAAAACAAGTCAGCAAATCTAAATATTATGTCGACTTCTGCCAACATAAATGTATAGATCTAGTAAATTTTTCTCGCAATTTCATAATTAAAGCAAGAGTCTGGACTTTCACTGGCATAATAGCTGATTAATATATAAGGAGTAACTTAGACTACTTTTATTTAAAAAGAAAAGATAACCAACAATCACGCGGATAAAGTCGCGAGCATTAGCTAGGCAGATGATGATTGATTGATATACTAGTACGAGTATACGCAAATTAAGTTCCAAAGACTCAACCACCAAACTAATCTTCTGTTTTCAGCTAAAATCCCCAACAGATTTAGTCTACAAGGTACAAGAAGATGGAGATGGTAAATCTTTGACGATTTCGAGCCCAAACCTGAAGAAACCGTCTTTAAGAGAAATCATCTACTATCATATCATCGAGAAGCCATTCGGAAAGACTGAGGATACGAGCGATGAGGTACATATTATTCAACTTTTTTTTTATATAACAGGCTTGCGTTTGGCCGCACATCACCTGATCTTAAGTGATGATGCGGCTTAAGGCATGCTTGCCTAGGATGAACCGGTTCACTCATGCCTTGAAGATACCCAGATCATACTTATCGGGGAACAGTGAGGCGGGCAGTGAAACGACTTTAGGCAACCAAGTCGATTTAGCCAGTCTGTACGTAAGCACGTGAAGCCGTTGGTCCCGGTTGTCATTCGTAGATCTTTTTAGTCGTTACGGGTAGTCTGAGGGCTGGAAGCCTGACAACCAGCCTTACCAAGGGGTATCGTGGTACGAGTAACTAGGTTCTGGAGGTCAGATAGGCAGTGGCTCTTTGTAAAATACTGGTATTCAGCTGCGTGTGGTTAGACTGGAAGGCGGTTCCGAGATGGTTGGGAAAAGGTTAAGCAGATAGTGGAGGTTCCGTCGTACTATTCTGTAAAGGTGTCCCTCGATGAGTTTAAGAGAAGGGAGATTTAGATGAACTGTCGTCCTATCTAATGCTAGGGATAGTAGGTCACCTCAAAAATTACTAGAGGAGATTTTCACCGAATAGACAAGCTGAGCCTTGAAATTTGTAAGGTAAGTAAGTTAGTAAAGTAAGGTACTCTAAGCTAATTAGTCAAATGTGTTCCATTACTATTCAAAAATAACAGTTCAATGGACATCCAAAACGATGCTTAGAAGATTTATAATAAAACATTACTATTACTCCGAAAAATGGGAGACATTTTGCATGTTTTAGTACAAATTAAAGTTAAAACAAAAGAACCTTCTCAAAGTCGTAAATGTTTGAAGGAACCTCCGTCTGATGAGACTCCTGATGACGGTGATTCCCACCGTACCTTCACCAACGGACAGGGATACCAATTCCTACACGTGGACGATGGAAATGTAAGAATTTTCTAATGTTCTTCATTTTCATCATCATTCATTATTTTTTGTGCAAATCCAGTATGAGCTTAACACATACGGATAGCCTTTGGAAAGTGAGGTTATTTTAAGTAGACATCATCTATTTCCAGCCTTTGTCCCATAATATGTTACTTGAGGTCGGCACAGCACGCTTCCTTCTTCCATTCCGTTCTGTCAACCGTTATGCTATTAATTACTCCCTTATCTTTCATATCATGCTTCATACAAGCCATCTTTCTTTTCTTTGGCCTTCTGCTCGGTCTTCATCCATTTACATTTATATTCAGAACTCTTTTGGTCACATGCGTTTCATCGTGGTTTCATCTCTTCTCTTCACATGCCCAAACAAACGATTGGCTTCACGGGTATAGACTCCTTAAACAAATAATAACAAGAGACAACTTTTCTTAAATAATAATCTTTATTTTGGCCCTGAAAATTAAGTATTTTAGTTTTTTTTTGTTGCTTTAAAATCAATAAATAGTTAGTCAATTGAGTTGAAAAATAAGTGACGTCACAACATCCTATTGTCATACAAAATCTATAGAGGATTCGAGTTTTGACAGCTCATAAAAAATATCTCAAATGGTTGGTGGTGATCTTCAACCGTATTTTAAAAAACATTATCTTTATATTTACAGAACGACAAGTCGGTAGACGAAAACCCCAAACTCGACGTCCGGAAAGACACTCAGGATAGTGGAGACAGCGTAACTGCTGAGGTAAGTCAACGTCAACTAAATACAAGCACAGTATAAATATTAGTATTACCGTACAGTAGCGACAAGCCCCGTACGTTCGTAGTAGTGTAATTAAATGGTTTTGTTTGCATGGAGTGTCGTAGGTGTGGTTTTCACGAAGCGGCCTAAGGTGAGCACGCTTGCCTAGGATGAATCAGGTCACTCGTGGCTTGAAGATACCCAGATTATATTTACCGGAGAACAGAGAGGCGGGCAGTGAATTCCACAGTTTGGCTGTTTGCTGAATAATTGTTTTCAAGGTTCCGTATTCAACGGGTGCCTAATGGGATCCTATTACTAAAACTCCGTCCATCTGTCTGGCACAAAACCGTATCTTTTGAACCGTAATAGGTAGATGAACATTTGAAATGTCACTTGGCTGGTCTTCATTTAGATTGTCCAGTGACAGAAATAAAGTCGGGGATTTCACGGAAAACTTTGATATCGCGATGTAGGATATGTTAGTTGTAGTTCCCATGTGGTGCGATTGGATCTTCTTTCCTGTTTCCCCTTGCTGCGTTTACTGTCCCTTGGACACCAGTCGGTTATTGTTTTACTTGTATTTGCCCTCATCATGTGGCCATTTCCATTTTTGTTGTTCAATTCTGGTCAAGATGTCCGGTAGCTTAGTTTTTGCTCTCAATTGTTAATTTTATTAAATGAACAATTGAAAGCGCAGTCGGTACAACTTTTTAAAACTATCTTTTGTTGCAGGATGCTTCTGAAGATAGCCCTGATGCGCGTGAAGAACCAGTAGATCAGGTAAGGACTAATCAGTACCCACACAGTACACATGAGTTATCATGTCTCACATTTTCTCTTACCCGTGACTTCGTCCGCGGGAATGTCGGTTATCGCGGATGCAGACGAAGTCGCGGATTAAAGAGTAGCCTATGTCCTTCCCCAGGGTTCAAGGTATCTTCATACCAAATTTCATCTAAATCGGTTTAGCTGTTTCATCGTGAAAGCGTAACAGAGTTACTTTCGTATTTGTAACATGAGTATAATTTTTTTTATTAATTCATTCATTCATCTTTTTAAATCGAATATTTTAAAAGGGTTTTTTTTAAAAGGAGGTATCAATTCGACTCGTATGTCCAGAGGCCAGCATATCAGGTTACAACAATCTGTCAAATTTCTTTGATAGATTTTCAACTTTAATACAAAAAAATATTATATTTATATTTATAAAAAAAATATAGTTGTATGTATATGTTTGTCCACGCATTTCTCTAAAACATTTTATTTATATATATATTGGTCTATTTCTTTATTTGAAAGACAATATTCATTGGCTGTCCATTAGCAAACTTTTCTAAAATTTGATTTTATTGTTTCAGGTATCGAATGCACCCGAAAAGAGGACGAAACGAGACGTCTCAGAAAAAGATGAAGTAAGTCAGTCATTCTTTCTTTATTACCTACATGTAATATAAGTAATAAAAATTAAGTGCGGACCTAAAATTATACAACTGAGAAAATCGTTTGGGGTAAGTTAGGTTACAACTGTGATCATTAAAGCGCAAAGGCGAGTTAGCGAGCGGTGCCGCCGTAGCGGCCGCCGAGCGCCAGATCCCCTCTATTGTTGGTGAATCGTTTGGGGTAAGTTAGGTTAGAATAGTGATCATTAAAGCGCAAAGGCGAGTTAGCGAGCGGTGCCGCCGTAGCGGCCGCCTAGCGCCAGATCCCCTCTATTGTTGGTGAATCGTTTGGGGTAAGTTAGGTTAAAACTGTGATCATTAAAGCGCAAAGGCGAGTGAGCGAGCGGTGCCGCCATAGCGGCCGCCGACCGCCAGATCCCCTCTATTGTTGGTGAATCGTTTGGGTTAAGTTAGGTTAAAACTGTGATCATTAAAGCGCAAAGGCGAGTGAGCGAGCGGTGCCGCTGTAGCGGCCGCCGAGCGCCAGATCCCCTCTATTGTTGATGAATTGTTTGGGTTAAGTGGTATAGACCCACCATACCACCAGGGGTGTGTCCAATGATAGAGTGGGTCCGCAATGTAAAAATTGATGGAAGAATTGTAAAGAATGATTTGAAAGAGACGAGAGTCAGTGATCAAATCAAATCAAAAATGTTTTATTTCATTATTACACGTTGTACATTATACAGTTGGTGGCGTCTCCTTTTAAACATACTCGTATAGATCTCTGTGCCAAGAGGCGCCGCTCTTTTATATCTTACAATTAGTGCAAGCCGGTACTAAACTAAAATGTATTATATTATTTTTTTTATTTTCCTGTCGGTGTATGCATGTGTGTGCGTGTGTATGTGTGTGTGTATGCGTGTGTGCTTGTGTATGTGTGTGAATAGTGATAGCATGACGGTTGATAGGACGGAATGGAAGAAGAAAACTTGTTTCGAGACCCCAAGTAACATGGTCCTTTCAGTGGCGTGCCTAGGGGTCAAAGTAACGGCAAGCCTGACAGATGTCTGATGTCAGATGAATGGGTACCTACTTAGAGACATTCTATATTTGTGCTTTCTATCATTTCTTTTTATTGTCTCGCATTATTGATTGCAAGCCTGGCTTTTGGGCTTTAATGGAAGGCACGCCACTGGGTCCTTTCAAGTTACAATTTTTGCCTGGCTGTCACACGTGCACCTGCAACTGTGTCCGGTTACACTGGAAGCCGACCCCAATATAATTAGGAAAAGGCTAGGCACGTGATGATGATGTATGAAAATAGTGGTCCATCCGCAGCAACCCAAGCTGTCAGTGGTTAGGGATCCAGAGTGAGAAATCTCCTCACAATGTATGCCGTGTACAAAACGATATCATATGTAAGGTGTTTTGTATTTTAAAGCTTGTATTTTTTATTAAAATTCATTTGTTTTTCACAGAAACCCCAAGAATTGCAACGGGTCAAGCGGAGGTCTCATTATCGGGTAAATAATCCCTTTCTTATCTTTATTTTAGCGCCCTATCCTTTACAGTAGCCATGTTAAATATGCGGTCCACTGAGCATTTTCCTGCAGCCCGAATTAATTTTGAAGTTAAGACAAAAATTCCAAAGTTGAAAATCCGCATTGGATATTTTACATCCAGAACACTTTCGTTTGGTCCTGAAACCCCGATAAATTTTCAATTAATTGTAAAAGTATATTGAGTTGTAGACAACTCAATTGACTTTGTCTTTGTTATTAGAATAAATGACGTCAAAGTTTGCTGTTGCGATGCGAGCTGTCAAAACGTCACAAAGATAGACAGATAGGTACAAAGTCTATGGGAGAATCGCGTTTTAAAAGCTTATTTAAAAAGTAACTCAATTGATCGATTATGTCTATTTGGGGGTACTTCCAGGGGTGTGATTCTGTAAGACCTCATTCTAAACTTCGAATCTGAATCCGCTGTGAGATTTTTGATTGGCATTCTAAAAACTCGGTTGATAATTCGAATTTACACAAGCGCCACCCTTGCGAGCGTGTCAGCGAGTTGAACTAAATTGACAGGGAGATTTTGACAGATAAAGTATGAAATGACGTAAGAAGTGGCATTCTGTAAGGTAATTTCCCCGTCACTTCGACGCTCACTTCGCACTCGAACCCGATTCAAAGTGTCAAATATATCAAGGTCATTTTGAACCTTATGCGAAGTGAGAGTGAATAGCGAAGTGAGATGCGAGTTGTTGTTTGAATTTTACAGAATCGACCTACAGCTGATCATCGTCACGTCTTGTATCAATGCATTTTTTGTAACTTTTGCAGAGATACCCAAAGCCACCCAGACTACCGCATCTAAAATATAAAAAGTTCCCGAGGTACATAAAGAAATTGATAGTATCTACAACACACAGACCCGTTAGTGAAACGCCTGCTACGGTAAGTAGATATTATGTTCAGAGACACCATCACATGAAGCCGTACCAAACTGTCAAATTACCCCAAATGAATATGAACCTTACGTTTTTGTAATAAAGTTGAAAACCTATCAAAGAAATTTGACAGATTGTTGTAGCTTGTGTACTGGCCTCTGTACATATTTTTTATTATATTAGAAGACTAATTCTCCTAATTAAGTGGCTATTAATCAAGATAAAAACCATGGCAGTCAAGAGTTGACCAATCTCTACTGACAGCGCCCGTTTACGAACATGACGCGTGAATCAGCACCATTCAGCTCAACCATTTTGGAGGGAGCTGAATGATTCAACACACGCGCCATCATCAGCGAGACATTTGAGTGAGCATGACAATTCTCTCAAAAGCCATGCTCCTTTATGTCAAACACATAATAATTTACTTAATATATGGCTCCATGGTACTCACATTTACAAAATTGAAGTCCCACGCCTGGGCAAAGGTCTCCCTGCATGCCTTCTATCTTTCTCGATTCTGTTCATCCCTCCAGGAGCAAACATCCTTCTTTCTGGAGAGATAGAGGAATATATCTAATAAACTATACATTTATTATTTATCTCTTTCAGGTTTCAAATGATACTAAGATAAGTTCTTTGAAGGATAAACATCAAAATAATCGTCCTGAATATGATTCAGCGGGAAGCAACGCACCAAGAGCATATGGCATGGAACTCAGCGGCAATGGCGGAACTGTATGGGATGTAAGTATGGTAGAAAGAAATTCCTTTCAAGAATAATAATGATCATTAAAGAGACAATTTAAATTGAAATAATCCTCTCAGTTAAATTCCCAATACGAGCAAATTAACCTATACTTACTCATATTGCTATTAAAAGGGCAGGCGTAAAAAATTGTAGTATTGATTTTCTCATAAATTACTCGTCGCATTATATTTTTCTAATATATAAAATTCTCGTGTCACAGTTTTCGTTCCCGTACTCCTCCGAAACGGCTTGACCGATTCTGATGAAATTTTTTGTGCATATTGGGTAGGTCTGAGAATAGGCCAACATCTATTTTTCATCCCCTTTTTTCACCCCTTTTTCATCCCCCATTAGGTCGATCGGGACAGGACAACGTCTGTCGGGTCAGCTAGTGTATTATATTTTTATGAAGTACGTCAAGGCACATTCCTCTAGTAAATATTCACAGAAATCTTAATAATAAGGCATTGCCTTATTATTAAGATTTCTGTGTAAATATTAGATAACCACAAGATATCGATTGCATTGTCACTATCCTTACTTCCTTACTAATATTATAAATGCGAAAGTAGCTCAGTCTGTTACGCTTTCACGATGAAATGTCTGAACCGATTTTAATGAAATTTGGCGTAAAGATAGCTTTAAACCCGGGGATGGACATAGGCTACTTTTTAATCCGCGATAACCGACTTTCACGCAGACGAAGTCGCGGGGAAAAGCTAGTATTATTATAATTGTTCTTGTTTCATGGAGGCACATTGAATTTCATTAAAGGTATATTCAAGTACATTGCTGGTACATTCCTTATATTTATAACATAAGATTCATTTCTGCAACAATACGAGTACACACGTCATTCTGACCTACACCAGCAGGTCTATTGTGTATTTTTTTTTATGTTTTGTATTGTTCTTACCTGCATTGTTTCACATATAGAAGCAACAAGGATAATGAAACCAATATTATGTGAAAACTTGATTTTAAAGAGTGTCCGTGTAGTTTCTTGCTCGTTCTTCTCCATAGAGACCTACCTACGTTTGGGAACTACAACAACTAGCTTCAAGTTTCTGACTAACTAACTGACTCCTTGACAATTCAGAATTGCCTGTAAATGGTTTAATTTAAATAAATGAACTTTGAATATAAGTCGTCTATAAACTGCGATAATCAGTTAACTTCAGGTGAACTATAGGTGTCATAGGCTTGTTAGTCATCCAATGACATACAAAATCTTTTTTGTTTTTCAGAACTTGAACGATCCCCACATTACATATCATGTTGGTTACGGCAGTGATAGCAATGAGGACAGTGATCAGGTAAATAATATTTTTAATTAGAAAGAATTACTTTCGGCTTGTTTTATACGCACCACAACCACACCACATCGCAGAGACAAAAGGTGGTCTAGCTGTGGTTACGTGTAAATAGTGTCGCTGCTGCTTTTAGCAGTTGCGTTGTAGTATCTACAAATGTCGAAGTGGTTGCGTTGTGGCCGGGCGCATGTCGCTGGTGGTTATGATGTGGTTGCGGTGTAGTCGATATCACCCACACGGTAGCGTTCAACGACAAATTGTGGTCAGTGTGAATTAAACTATTCATTTTTATAAAAAATTGTACTCGACTACGTGTTTTTTGTAGTCGTGTGGTTATGGTACGTCTGAATAGGCCGTAACTCCGGAATGAGTTAAGTGATAACAGTTCCCGTCCTATTACAAAACAACATTTTCTGACCAGACAGCATTGCCATAATAATTTAAAAGTGGTCAAAATTCAATTAAACCGTTTACAGGCACTTTTAAATAGTCGAAGGGTCAGTTAGTTAGAAAATTGAAGCTAGTTTCTCGTTCCAAAGCGTAGGGTAGGTCTCTATCTCTATGGAGAAGAACGAGCAAGAAATTCCACAAAAAAAATACAATTTCCAACAAATTCAACGAGTTTTTTTCAATTCGATCCAGTAGATCCTGAGATTAGCGCGTTCATCCAAACAAACAAACAAACTGTTCAGCTTTATAATATAAGTAACGATGATTAGGAACAATTTATAAGATGCGCTATCAGATATATTTGATCATCTCGTAACTGACATGGCTTATATATTTCTTTTTAATTTGTTTTATATAACTCTTTACCTACATTGTTTTCACACATACCTATCATAATTATAAGCAACAACAATAATATAACAAGAATTCTGTAAAAACTTAACTGAGAAGTGTCAGGGGAGGGACTTGCTCGTTCTTCCCCTTAGGATACCTTCTTTTTGGAACAAGCCACCTTCAGACTAACTAAAAAGGTTTCATTGAAATAAATACTTATGCTTTGACTTTTACGCCTTATTTATACACAAATCCCATTTGCAGTCGGATAGTGTGAGCGATAGCGATGGACAATCTTCATCAGACAGTGAAGATTCTAAGAATAGCTCCGGTCAATCAAGTTCTGAATCCAACGAATCCAACCCTGACACTAACGAGTCAGTTTCTGGCTTGGCTAGCGAAGAAACACCTAATACCTCTACCAGTGTAGAAGAAGGTCATAGTACATCTGCTGAAGGGGATAACGTCAGTGGGTCGGGCGAGAACAGTCTTCAAGATAATGGTAGTAATTCAAATCCTGAGGAAGGTGATGACAGTGGAGCTGCAGCAAACAGTGGATCTAATGAAAGCAACAGTAGGTCCGGAGAAAATGGTAGTAGTTCAGGAGAAAATAATAGTAATTCTGGAGAATACAATATTTTTTCTGGAGAAGACAGTTATGGATCAGGGGACAACAACCGTGTTTCGATAGAAAGTGGTAGTGGATCGAGTGAAGGTAATAGTGGCTCTGGAGAAAATAACGGCGATGTAAGTGGATCTGAAGAAAATTATGGTATCAATAATAACGAAGACAAAAACGTAGGAACAGACATCACATCTAATGATATAATTAAGAAATTTAATCAAATATTAACTGATCTACACAACATATTTGTGAAAGGAAATGCTACAATTGTTATACCGAAACCGGACAAAGATAAAGTTAGTAATGTTGATGTTCCTGATATACTAACTGATATTTTTGATGACGTAAAGAACGATACTGAAATCCTTCGTCCTGGTGCCGACATTAAGGACGGAGATTCAAATAATCCTAATATGGTGAATGTCTTAGAAGGGTTGTTCACAAAAATAATTAAAAACAACATTGTGATAAACAACAATGTGCCACTTCCTTCGAACCAACCCGACGACATAAGATCAAAAAAAGACAAAGCTGATAATTCTAAAATAGAACATACTACTGAAAAATCGGATACCGATGAAGACACTCCATCTGTAACAAATCCGGGGAAAGCTAATGAAGAAACAGGAAACCCGAATAAAAATGAAGAAAATCGGCCTAAAATAGGTTTCGATAAACATGGAAATTTGACTGAAGGAATCGAAACCCCCACTGGCAAAACACCAAACGCCGTTTCTCCTAAAAAAGACGAAGCAGAAAATCCGAAAGAAAATTCAACATCATCACCGAATGAACCTATAGATCGTCCTACAGTAGGTTCCGACGAAGATGGAAGTTTTACTGGAGGAACCAAAATCCCTACTGACAATAGTGGTGACATTGATAATCATACAAGCGATAAATACAGTCATAAGCCTGATGACCACGAACCTGTTACTCCAAAAGAAAATCCTGACAGATCTAATGAATCTGGAGAACATCTCAATAAAGATAAAACAGAGAAGCCTAAGAAACATGGCAGTGGAGAAGAAGTGAATGAAGTACCAGCGGAAGATCATACAGAGGCACCAAAAGAAATCACAAAGGCTCCATTCGAAGAGCCGAAAGTACAGAAATGTCCTGCACAAAATGACAAGGTAAATAACAAAATATTTTAATAGATTACATAACTTTCAAATGAAAAAATGGACAAGGTATTGCCTGCCAAATCCACACTAGCTAACATAGCTAGTGTGGATTTGCTAAGCTGTTGGTAAAATAAAATTCCAAAAACAAAGTTTTATGATGTAAGACGAATAAACGATAAAATAACTTTAGAACTACTCTTTAATAAGTTGCATTATTTGATACTCCCAATCAACGGCACGTTTGGGGCAGTGGCTAAGCGATTAGCTGTTTCGATGTATTTATTATTTATTTATTTATACTTCATGCACAAAGGTACAAAGGCGGACTTAATGCCTTAGGCATTCTCTACCAGTCAACCAGGGGTGGTGAGGGGTGGCGCTGTGTATTGCGGGTTCGATTCCCGCAAGCAACAATTATTTGAACGGCCTACAGATAGTTCTAAATTTATATGTTTGTATTGCACGGGTGATACAGAAGAAATTCCTAGTATGGGAAGTCTTTTAATAAATAAAATTAAATTAATTTGTCATTGTAAATCATACCACAGACATTTCAATGGCATTTAACGTATGTTCTAGGACAACACTCCAGCCGACAAGAATCCTAAAATTGATTACATGCTGGACCTGATGAATAACGTAAGTATAATTTTATATGTAACAGTGGAGTGTAGCGCAAAACTGTTTAAAACAAATCTCATTTGCCTGTCTTCGTTCTCTCTATGAGACTCATAGGGTTGTGTTATTTTACTATAGCGCTGTGAAAACACGCCCGCGTGGTGCCGGCGCGAATAGCACTACCCCATTTCTACCCTTGGGTGTCGTGGAAGGCGACAGAGGGATATTGACCAGAGGATAGGCAACAGCGTCCTTCTAAGTACCATAACACCTACTGCGATTGCCAACATGCATCGGCCAAGCATGACGGCTGAACCCCTCTTGGGGCGACCTATGCCTGGCAGTGGGCGTCTAAACGTTGACATAACGATGATGATGTTGTGGTAACGTAGACACTTTAGTGTATAGTATCTGACGCAAGCAACTGGCAACCAGCAGTGTATATTTATTATTTGCTTAAGTATAGAATCAACGCTCTCATACTCAGACGTATTGTGGTTACCTGTTGCTTCTACTGGACACAATGATCTTCGATCGCAAGTGTTTGGTGAACGCCACCGGTCATAGAAACCGCATGGTGTTCTATGTCGGTAACAACACGCATCTACGTTAGCACACGTTACATAAGATTCAAAACAGGAGTGTACAGATTTTTTTTTTGTCAAAACCACCATTAAACCTATTTTCTCTTTCAGGAAAAGTTCTGGGCCTTCATGGGAAACTTAGGAGCCAAATATTTGGAATCCTTGACGGAAGTAAGAATATTGTAATTATTATGTAATTAGGACTTGCTTGATGATCTGCTTTAGAGCTGGCAAATGTTTTTAATAAACCTTTTCTAATATATCGAATAAGTAACTAGGTGGCAAGATAGATTTTGTCCGCGACTTCGTCCATATAGAAGACTGGTTTAATTAAAACTAAATGTTATCAAACTACCTTAAAAACATCAGCTTCATAGAGTACTTTTCAAGATTTCGAGTTTAGTCATTAAGCGAATAAGTGAACTGTCGCTTTTATGTTTACACAAAATTTTTATTTCTTAATTACAGCGTACCACGAAATTCATTAAAGAGGAAATTGCAGCACAAGTTAGTAAATATTTTAAAAATCACGGAACACATGAAGTTGGGGGTCCAAGCTACGAGCATGTACATAACGAACCGTGTGACGAAACGGTAAATGACTGTCACGACAGGAGAAAACCTAAACCTACTAGTGACCCAGGACACGTTACAGAACCTAGTACTCCTGATTATAAAAGTAACAGTAACGAAAATGGTGATAACATACCTACAAATGCAGAAAACAATACAAATAAACCTACTGCCGACACAAATATCGAACCAAAACATGATACAATTAATACTACTGAACAACCCGAAAAAGACACACAAAACAATAAACCTCCAGTTAATGTAAAAGCCGAAACAATTTATGGAAACACCGTTGGCAATGACAAAGTTACAAACGTCTTCGTCTTCTATGCCACCAAAAACATGGACGATATCATGAACAATATCAAGAACATTCTCAATGGGAACAACAGTACAAATATATTCACATTTGGACCAAACATTCCTGAAATTAAGAATGGGAAAGAATCAGATGGTAATGAAGACGGTAAACCAACAAAATCACCTAATGTTACTGGAGTAGTAACTGAACCTAGTATTAGTGATGTCACTAAAGATACCACTGATCCTACTGTACATAGTAATGAAGAATCGGGCTCTATGACTGGAGAGGGTACTACTGGTACACATGGTGGAGACAGCAACACAGGCACAACTGGCAAAGACGTAGGCTTATCAGCTAAAAAAGATAAAGATGACTCTAGTGAACATAACCACTCGGGTGAGCCCAACCACTCCGGTGAGCCCAACCACTCGGGTGAGCCCAACCACTCCGATGAGCCCAACCACTCGGGTGAGCCCAACCACTCAGGTGAGCCCAACCATTCGGGTGAGCCCAACCACTCCGGTGAGCCCAACCACTCGGGTGAGCCCAACAACTCCGGTGAGCCCAACCACTCGGGTGAGCCCAACCACTCTGGTGAGCCCAACCATTCGGGTGAGCCCAACCACTCAGGTGAGCCCAACCATTCGGGTGAGCCCAACCACTCGGGTGAGCCCAACCACTCAGGTGAGCCCAACCATTCGGGTGAGCCCAACCACTCGGGTGAGCCCAACCACTCGGGTGAGCCCAACCACTCGGGTGAGCCCAACCACTCTGGTGAGCCCAACCACTCAGGTGAGCCCAACCATTCTGGCGAGCCCAATCACTCGGGTAAGCCCAACCACTCCGGTGAGCCCAACCACTCTGGCGAGCTCAACCACTTGGGCGAGCCCAACCACTCCGGTGAGCCCAACCACTCGGGTGAGCACAACTACTCAGGCGAGCCCAACCACTCCGGTGAGCCCAACCACTCCGGTGAGCCCAACCACTCCGGTGAGCCCAACAACTCTGGCGAGCCCAACCACTCGGGTGAGCCCAACCACTCTGGCGAGCCCAACCACTCTGGTGAGCCCAACCACTCGGGTGATCCCAACCACTCAAGCGAGCCCAACCACTCCGGTGAGCCCAACCACTCCGGTGAGCCAAACCACTCCGGTGAGCCCAACAACTCGGGTGAACCCAACCACTCGGGTGAGCCCAACCACTCCGGTGAGACAAAACACTCCGGTGAGCACAACAACTCGGGTGAGCCCAACCACTCGGGTGAGCCCAACCACTCCGGTGAGCCCAACAACTCAGGTGAGCCCAACCACTCAGGCGAGCCCAACCACTCCGGTGAGCCCAACCACTCCGGTGAGACAAAACACTCCGGTGAGCCCAACCACTCGGGTGAGCCCAACCAATCCGGTGAACCCAAAGATAACTCTGGTGAAAACAACCACTCTGGTGAGCCCAAAGACAACTCTGGTGAACACAACCACTCTGGTGAGCCCAAAGACAACTCTGGAGAACATAACCACTCTGGTGAGCCCAAAGACAACTCTGGAGAACATAACCACCCTGGTGAGCCCAAAGACAAGCCCGGTAAGCTAAACGACATTTCCGGTAAGCCGAAAGACAGCTCTGGTGAGCCCGACCACTCTGGTCAGCTGAAAGACAACTCTGGTGAGCCCAACCACTCTGGTGAGCCCCAAGACAACTCCGGTGCATCCAAAGACCACTCTCAAGAGCCCAAAGACCACTCCGGTGAGCCCAAAAAGAACTCTGGTGAACTCAACACTTCCGGTGAACCTAAAGACAAGTCCGGTGAACCCAAAGACAAGTTCGGTAAGCCCAAAGAAAACTCCGGTGAACCCAAAGACAAGTTCAGTGAGCCCAAAGACAACTCCGGTGAACCCAAAGACCACTCCGGTGACCTCAAAGACAACTCCGGTGAGCCCAAAGACAACTCTGGTGAACACAAAGACAAGTCTGGTGAGCCCAAAGACAAGTCCGGTGAGCTCAAAGACAAGTCTGGTGAACACAACACCTCTGGTGAGCCCAAAAACAACTCTGGGGAGCCCAAAGACAACTCTGGGGAGCCCGAAGACAAGTCCGGTGAGCCCAAAGACAAGTTCGGTAAGCCCAAAGACAACTCCGGTGAACCCAAAGACAAGTTCGGTGAGCCCAAAGACAACTCCGGTGAGCACAACACCTCTGGTGTACTCAAAAACAACTCTGGGGAGCCCGAAGACAAGTCCGGTGAGCCCAAAGACCACTCCGGTGTACCCAAAGACAACTCCGGTGAGCCCAAAGACAACTCTGGTGAACACAACACCTCAGGTGAGCCCAAAAACAACTCTGGGGAGCCCAAAGACAATTCCGTAGAGCTCAAAGACCACTCTGGTAAGCCCAAAGACAACTCCGGTGCATCCAAAGACCACTCTCAAGAGCCCAAAGACCACTCCAGTGAGCCCAAAGAGAACTCCATTGAGCCCAAAGACAAGTCTGGTGAGCCCAAAGACAAGTCTGGTGAGCTCAAAGACAACTCTGGTGAACACAACAACTCTGGTGAGCCCAAAAACAACTCTGGGGAGCCCAAAGACAACTCCGTGGAGCCCAAAGACAACTCCGGTGAGCCCAAAGACAAGTCTGGTGAGCCCAAAGACAAGTCTGGTGAGCCCAAAGACAAGTCTGGTGAGCCCAAAGACAAGTCCGGTGAGCTCAAAGACAAGTCTGGTGAACACAACACCTCTGGTGAGCCCAAAAACAACTCTGGGGAGCCCAAAGACAACTCTGGGGAGCCCGAAGACAAGTCCGGTGAGCCCAAAGACAAGTTCGGTAAGCCCAAAGACAACTCCGGTGAACCCAAAGACAAGTTCGGTGAGCCCAAAGACAACTCCGGTGAGCTCAAAGACAACTCCGGTGAACCCAAAGACCACTCCGGTGAGCCCAAAGAGAACTCTAGTGAACTCAACACTTCCGGTGAACCCAAAGACAAGTCCGGTGAACCCAAAGACAAGTTCGGTAAGCCCAAAGACAACTCCGGCGAACCCAAAGACCACTCTGGTGAACCCAAAGACAACTCCGGTGAGCCCAAAGACAACTCTGGTGAACACAACACCTCTGGTGAGCCCAAAAACAACTCTGGGGAGCCCAAAGAGAACTCCGTGGAGCCCAAAGACCACTCTGGTGAGCCCAAAGACAACTCCGGTGCATCCAAAGACCACTCCGGTGAGCCCAAAGAGAACTCTAGTGAACTCAACACTTCCGGTGAACCCAAAGACAAGTCCGGTGAACCCAAAGACAAGTTCGGTAAGCCCAAAGACAACTCCGGTGAACCCAAAGACCACTCTGGTGAGCCCAAAGACAACTCCGGTGAACCCAAAGACCACTCTGGTGAGCCCAAAGACAACTCCGGTGCATCCAAAGACCACTCTCAAGAGCCCAAAGACCACTCCGGTGAGCCCAAAGAGAACTCTGGTGAACTCAACACTTTCGGTGAACCCAAAGACAAGTCCGGTGAACCCAAAGACAAGTTCGGTGAGCCCAAAGACAACTCCGGTAAACCCAAAGACCACTCCGGTGAGCTCAAAGACAATTCCGGTGAGCCCAAAGACAACTCTGGTGAACACAACACCTCTGGTGTACCCAAAAACAACTCTGGGGAGCCCAAAGACAAGTTCGGTGAGCCCAAAGACAACTCCGGTGAACCCAAAGACAACTCTGGTGAACACAACCGCTCTGGTGAGCCCATAAACAACTCTGGGGAGCCCAAAGACAACTCCGTGGAGCCCAAAGACAACTCCGGTGAGCCCAAAGACTACTCTGGTGAGCCCAAAGACAACTCCGTTGAGCCCAAAGACAAGTCTGGTGAGCCCAAAGACATGTCTGGTGAGCTCAAAGACAACTCTGGTGAACACAACAGCTCTGGTGAGCCCAAAAACAACTCTGGGGAGCCCAAAGACAACTCCGTGGAGCCCAAAGACAACTCCGGTGAGCCCAAAGACAAGTCTGGTGAGCCCAAAGACAAGTCTGGTGAGCCCAAAGACAAGTCTGGTGAGCCCAAAAACAAGTCCGGTGAGCTCAAAGACAAGTCTGGTGAACACAACACTTCTGGTGAGCCCAAAAACAACTCTGGGGAGCCCAAAGACAACTCTGGGGAGCCCGAAGACAAGTCCGGTGAGCCCAAAGACCACTCCGGTGAACCCAAAGACAACTCTGGTGAACACAACAGCTCTGGTGAGCCCAAAAACAACTCTGGGGAGCCCAAAGACAAATCCGTGGAGCCCAAAGACAACACCGGTGAGCCCAAAGACAACTCCGGTGAGCCCAAAGACAACTCCGTTGAGCCCAAAGACAAGTCTGGTGAGCCCAAAGACAAGTCTGGTGAGCTCAAAGACAACTCTGGTGAACACAACAGGTCTGGTGAGCCCAAAAACAACTCTGGGGAGCCCAAAGACAACTCCGTGGAGCCCAAAGACAACTCCGGTGAGCCCAAAGACAACTCCGTTGAGCCCAAAGACAAGTCTGGTGAACACAACACCTCTGGTGAGCCCAAAAACAACTCTGGGGAGCCCAAAGACAACTCTGGGGAGCCTAAAGACAACCAGAAAGATTCACTAGTAGAGTCATCAACTGAGAAAAATGCGTCCGGATAGATATTAACTGAAGAAAAGGAAGACTTAGGTAAAAAGGACTACATCAAGCTAGAAAAAATTTTGACGTACCTAATAAAGATATAATAAGTAATATGAATTTGTACACCAGAGCAAAAACGCACGCTCATACCAAGCCACATTTCAGCGCAAATAACTACAAAAAAAAGTAGAGAAATAACTATTGCATATATCTTTTTACCATTTTACAATGCAATCATATTTCTTAAATGTGGTTTTTAAAATAGGAAAAAGTAATAATAGAAAACTTAATTTTGTACTTAAAAATGTTCCGTGCAACGTTTTCTTGTTGGCCATCGGTGGCGTGTTAAACGCCTTATTCACCATCCATCTTGCTGTACGTCCCGCCAAGGTCATACACGATGCAAGATGCAAAAGTACCGTGAAAAAAAACAATTAATAATAATTATTGACGTACAGCAAGTCGTTTTGCATCGTGCATGACCTTGGCGGGACGTACAGCAAGATGGATGGTGAATAAGGCGCATTAGGCACGTTTTCATTTGTCGGTTTACTAACACTCAAGGTGGGTAGGTGACTACTTAATTATAACTACCTTTTGTCAGCGACTGCATCCGCGTAAATGACGTTTATCACAGATGTAGACGAAGTCGTGGATTAACTAAAAAGTAAAAAATTACTCTAAATTCCCAAGTCGGTGGCAATACAAAACTAAACATAACCAAAGCTCTCGACAATTTAAAGTATTTTTTAACTTTCTAGTTTTTGAAGGCTGAGGTTTCTGTTTTGGGTTGTCTTTTTGTAAAAAAAGTTTTTTTTTACGCTTTTGAGTGCCTACTTCCTATCATACAAATTAATTACCAATCGGTGACACCAAAAATAACAGTCATCTCGGAGTGGAATATTTTCATGAAATTTAAAGAGAGATGATATTATTATTTTAATTGCGAAAATGTGTATGTTTGTAACGGTTTCTTAGCTAAACTGCTGAACCAATTTTGATGAAATTTGTTTTGACTTAGCTTGAACTCTAAGCCAGCTTAGAGCTCTTGGCTACTTTTTAATCCGCGACTTCGTCTGCATTCGCGAGAACGAAGTTGCGTGCGAAACGCTATAATTTAGTGGTAAACGTGCGGTCCCCGGGGCGGGTCGCTAGTGCGTAATATACACTAGCGACCCACCCCGGGGACCGCACGTGTTGCTTGCAAAGCTCTGTTACACTCTGTCCACTGGTATAACCGTTTTTTGACAGCTGGAACGAATAAACAATATTTATGTTTTTTGTACAAACTGACGTAACCTACGCATACTGTATTATAATGTCTGTAAGAGGTCATGAAAAAGATAAAGATAAGGCAGTTTACATTATATTTATTTTACACCGCATTTTACATTTTAGGTAATCAGGAGTAGTTTTGTTCTAAGGCAGCTGTCAAAAAACTAATAACCCAATGGACAGAGTATAATCGATTTCAACATTTGAATCAATTGTAAAAGCCATTAATATACAGAATGTTTGGTAGATCGATGCAAAGCCGTAAAGCGGAGCTAGTATAGACTATTTACAACCATTTGAACCTAACTTGTCTCAGCCGAAGTGTGACTAATTTATATTTGGCAATATTTTAATGATTTTTGATGACAAAACCCAAAATATTGCAGTTAGTTGCAAATAATGGCCAATTTGAAGGATAAGTCATTTATTTTTTATTTTATTTGGTTAACATAATGCGTAAACAATCTAATAAAACATAATTAAGGGACCTGTGTGATAAGACAATTTTTTTACAGACATTTAAAGTTAAAGACATTTTTAAAGATTTCAGAAAACTGTTTTTAGACGGCATGAAAAAAAATCACGGATAGTGTTTTTTTTGTTCAAACATTTTTTAAAACATGTCTTGTTATTGTTCTTTCTTTCGAGGTATCAACTACGCGGATAGCTCACCAATTATTGAAATTACTTACAAATCAAACTGAGGGAGAAAATAGGCCAATTATTTAAAAGAAAATTATAATTAAAATCATTTATTATTCGTATTCAAAATGTTCGCCTCGGTCTCTAACACCAACACGGGCCCGTCTTCACACTTCTGTTGTTGTTATTGTTAACTTCATCTCCAGTTTCATCGTTTCAAACGCTGAATTAATTCTCTCAATCAATTCTTCTTTCCTGTTTATTTCCACATTCGTATAAACTTACTTGGCCCGACCCCACACGTAAAAGTCAAGCGGAGTCAGGTCGGGTTACCGGGTGGTTTTTTATTTAAGTGGTTCCGTACATTTAATGTCCAATGCGCTGAACAACCATCTTGTTGAAAGATGACTAAACGATATCCTAATCGTAGAGTACCGAATGTGAGGGTAACTCCCTGTCAATTCAGGTAGACATGATACTAACATCGAAGAAGATATCTTGGCGGCATTTCAAGCTGATCCACATACCAGCACTAGAAAAATAGCTCGAAATTTAAACAGGATTGGGCCCCATTCGCCATACTAATTATCCGATATTCGCTAGAGACCGAGAAGTCATCTTTCAACAAGATGGTTGTTCAGCGCATTGGACATTAAATGTACGGAACCACTTAAATAAAAAACCACCCGGTAACCCGACCTGACTCCGCTTGACTTTTACGTGTGGGGTCGGGCCAAGTAAGTTTATACGAATGTGGAAATAAACAGGAAGAAGAATTGATTAAGAGAATTAGTTCAGCGTTTGAAACGATGAAACTGGAGACGAAGTTAAAAATAACAACAAGAGAAGTGTGAAAACGGGCCCGTGTTGGTGTTAGAGACTGCAGCGAATATTTTGAATACGAATAATAAATGATTTTAATTATAATTTTCTTTTAAATAATTTGCCTAAAAAACTTAGTTATCTACCTCAATTTGGTTTGTAGGTCCTAATTTCAATAATTGGTGAGCTATCCGCGTAGTTGATACCTCGAAAGAAAGAACAATAACCAGACATATTTTTAAAAATGTTTGAACAAAAAAAGCAATATCCGTGATTTTCATGCCGTCTAAAAACAGATTTCTGAAATCTTTAAAAATGTCTTTGACTTTAAACGTCTGTAAAAAAATTGTTTTATCACACAGGTCCCTTAATTATGTTTTATTAGATTGTTTACGCATTGTGTTAACCAAATAAAATAAAAAATAAATGATTTATCCTTCAAATTGACCATTATTTGCAACTAACTGCAATATTTTGGGTTTTGTCATCAAAGAACATAAAAATTTTGCTAAAAAAAATTAGTCACACTTCGGCTAAGACAAGTTCGGTACAAATGGTTGTACATAGTTTATACTAGCTCCGCTTTACGGCTTTGCATCGATCTACCAAACATCCTGTACATTTCTAGACTTAATAATTTTGTAAATACCTACTTTAGTTTTAAGATAAGAAAAAGTGAAATAAATATGTTATGTTCAATTATAAATCCAATGTTTTCTTTTTCATTCCGTTGTGGCAACCGTCATGTGACTGAAGTTCTGTCAGTGTACCCGCATTTCAGACGATACGGTTGGCGTAGTAGTTGAGCGATCGAGTTCTGCGCTGCGTGTCGCGGGTTCAATTCCCGCACGGAACAAATATTTGTATGGCCTACAGATAGTAGTTGCGCTACAGATAGTTAAACCGACTTCACGCAGTCTTGTCTGGCCTACCCCTAGTAAGAGTGTAACTTAAGCCCGCGTAGGCGCGGAGGGGTGAGGCGGCCCGCGAGCTGAGAACCAGGTGGTGGCGTTAACATCATCTGCGACGATAAGCTCGCGTGAGGATTCAAAATAAAACAAAAAATAAATATTTTAAAACATTTTTTATTATTACTAAATAACAAAGTTATGATCTTATGGCACAAAAGAGATGGAAATAAAACGCTTCAGACTTGTTGCAAGACTTCCTAGCCTTTCCCAACTATATTGGGGTCGGTTTCCAGTCTAACCGGATGCAGCTGAATACCAGTGTACCATGGAGCGACTGCCTATCTGACCTTCACAATCCAGTTATTATAGATAACACGATACTTCTTGGTAAGATTGGTTGTCAGACTTTCTAGCCAGAAAGTCTGACAACCAATCTTACGGGTAGTCAGAAGCCTCTGACTACCCGTATAGGCTGTCAAAGATCTACGTATGACAGCTAGGACCGATGGTCAGCACAGATAGAGTAACAATATGCTTGAATATGTTTTTATTTAATAATGAACTAAAATTTAACAGAAAATTGCGTAATCACGTGTAAGATAATGAATACCGACCAGGGCCTCAAGTCTGCTATTACAATAGTGTCAGAATGGTCTATCATTGATTTTCATAATGACGCCATTATATTAGTAGATTGCCAAACTTGTCAAAATCAACAATTATGAAATCAATGATAGACCATTCTGACACTATTGTAATAGCAGACTTGAGGCCCTGAATTATATCTTGCACAGAATTGTCAACTCTATTACTATAAAGACGTGTCTCCTGCTCCTAAAAATATCAAAACAAACTAACAAAACATGTTAACTAAGTAAACATGTTATCAAAACATTGCAGAATTTTAAACACGAACATCAAACTTCTACTCGACAAAATCAGTTCGGACGAAGAAGACGTACTCGATGTTTTAAAAGTTATTTTACATACAACAAGAAAAAGAAACCGATTTCGCGTTCCACCCTATCTACAGCGACGTACTTTTAATATTTACGCAGAATTACAAGTGGAAAATCGATTTGGACTGAAATCTTTTTTTCGTTACTCAGAAAGTGACTATGAGAACCTTTTAAGCAGATGCTATGTTTGCTTGTTTAAGGGGCTATTAAACGACTTTTACAGATTTTAAACTGACAATCACGTCAAAATGTGCAGTGTAAATGATTTGAAAAAAATATATGTTAAACTAGAACATTTTCTTAATCACTTAGTAAGTGAATATTTTTAATTATATTCTTATAATATAGTTTAATTAATACGTGAAGTTGTGTCTGACGCGGACAAAACATTGACAATCACACAAAATCTACCAGGTATAATTAAACGAAACTTACACCATCTTACAGACAATTTTATTATCTATCTTTTAGTATACGCCTTTTTTTTAATTTAGAAACAATACTTAATTTTTTTATTCAAAATTTAGTCGAAAAAACTAAATAAAAGTAGTATTCTTTCAAAATTAAAAAAAGGCGTATACTAAAAGATAGATAATAAAATTGTCTGTAAGATAGTGTAAGTTTCGGATAATTATACCTGGTAGATTTTGTGTGATTGTCAATGTTTTGTCCGCGTCAGACACAACCTCACGAGTTAATTAAACTATTTAATATGAACTTAATCAAAAATATTCACTTTCTATGTGATTAAGAAAATGTTCTAGTTTAACATATATTTTTTTAAAATCATTTACACTGCACATTTTGACGTGATTGTCAGTTTAAAATCTGTAAAAGTCGTTTAATAGCCCCTTAAGCTAACAAAACAGTTAGGCCACGCCCATATTTTGTTAGGTGTTAGAAAACACAAAACAGTGTCGCAGGAGACCCGGCTTAAGTATTCAATATTTCAGATTGCTATTTTATCTGCACTGACTCTTAGCTTGCTTTTCCAACTATAAGGCTATACCTGTATTTCAGAATGGATCGAATTGATCGAGTTTTGTAGGGGTTTCTTAAAGTTTACATTTATCTTTTAGTTATAGGAATTTGCCTTCAAGTATGACTGAGAAAGCGTCTTCTAACAATAGATGGCAGTAAAAGAAATATTAAATTATAACTTAATTATTATTATAAAAATAGTTACTACTTATAATTATGCTTTTCTAATTCTTACACACCATATTTTAAATTTTCATATTATTTTTAAAAACGTAACTTTTCGTTAACCTATTGACTTAGTTATATACAGGGTGAAATTGAATTTATTTGCAAATTTTAAAGGAATGATTCAGACCACGAACCTGAACAACTTTTATTATGGGGCCAACTCCAAAAGCGCGAAAAAAAATCAGCTGTTCCATACAATAGGTACTCGGCCCGAATTTTTGGAACAGCTGTTTTTTTTCGCGCTGCTTGAGTTGGCTCCATAATGAAAGTTGCTCAGGATCGTGGTTTGCGTCACTCCTTAAAAATTTGCTAATTAATTCAATTTCACTCTGTATAGATGACAAACCAGAATGTGTCTAGCACGTCATGGTCACAACTACATGACAGACGAATTACTACTCTATGGTATTATGTTTAGAATCGTACTTCCATAGAGCGTTAATTCGTACTTGGCGCCGAGGGCACGTTTTTTTTGACGTGGCCGTCAATAGGTTTTTTAACATACTGTAAAACTACAAACCATGAAGGTATTCAATCAATGCATTATTTTTAATTAAAACAAATGCTGCAAATGTAGTGCTGCAGTGCTATTCTGTGACAATCTCCCTCGGTAAACACCTAGGTGAAGTGAACTGTCATCAGTCCCGATGCTAGGGATTGACAAAGCAGATGGACGAATGACAGCTCACTTCACCTAGGTGTTCACCGAGGGAGATTGTCACAGAATAGACAAACTGCACCTTTCATGGGGGTGACTACGCGTCTTATTACAGTCTATCCACTGGTTTAACCGTTTTTTGCCAGCTGGAACTAGTAAAGTATATTTGTGTTTTTTTCTTTTGTCAAAACTGATACGCATATTGAATAATAATGTCTGTAAGAGGTCATGAATAAGAAAATCCAATAATATAAGGCAGTTTACATAATTTATTTCATAACGCATTTTAAATAGACTGTAACTAATATCCTATTTTATGTTCTTGTTTGTTCAATGTGTAATTCATAACGTTCGTTTAGGTACCTGATTATAAGTTTGCATGCTTTCATTCTAAGCACAAGATGCTGGATCTTACACTTATTTAACAACGTTTTTCGCAATTATATATATTATTATAATTTTCATTTATTCAATTTCTTAACATATTAAATTACATTTTTAAATATTAGTAAAAAAATTAATAAAAACATTTAAAAATATAAAAAATAGTAGCCCACCGGTATCGGGAACAGGGTCCAAGCTACCGGTGGTCAGGGCTCCTGAGAGAGGAATCTCCTAACAATACGCGCCGTGTCCAGGAGTACCGCTTTCTGCATCAAGCCCTTGATCCAGCTGCCCAACGAGAGCCTCCTTAGGTGTTGGTCGAGGCTCTTGGAAATGAGTCCATTGGCCGTAACGACTATCGGCACAATGACTGCTGTATTCACATCCCACATGTCGACAACCTCGCGAGCCAAGTCAAGATACTTAATTTGTTTATCTTTCTCGGTTTTCACGAGGTTCTCGTCATGCGGAACCGCTATATCAACAATCATTGCGCGACGCTCTAATCGATCTATCACCACTATGTCAGGCTTATTGGCAACAATAGTCCTGTCAGTGATGATAGATCGATCCCAATACAATGTGATGTTGCCATTTTCGAGAACTGGGTCGGGCACATACCTGTAGTACGGTACTTCCGATTCCACAAGCCTGTATTTTAGAGCAAGTTGCTGGTGGATAATCCTAGCTACAAGGTTGTGTCTATGCAAGTAGTCTCCGTTAGCCAGACGAGAGCACCCAGAGATAATGTGTCGGATTGATTCTCCTGGTCGGTGGCATGCCCGACAATTATTATAATTATTATTAAAGTTCGGGAAAGGAATTCGGGAATGGTTATGTTCTAAGGCAGCTGTCAAAAAACTAATAACCCAATGGACAGGGTATAAACAATTTTTCCTTTGACATTGGTTTTTAAAAGAATTAAAAAATATCATCTTCATCGTCTGCCTAGCCTTTTCCGAACTTTGTTGGGGTCGGCTTCCAGTCTAACTGTATGCTGCTGAATACCAGTGTTTTACAAGGAGCGTCTGCCTATCTGACCTCCACAACCTAGTGACACGGTATCACGATACCCAATGGTACGACTGGTTGTCATACTTTCTAGCTTCCGACTACCTTCAAAGATCTACAAATGACAGCCAGGACCGACGGCTTTATTCGTTATGCTAAAACAGTCGCTAAGCTCGACGTCGATTTCACGGCTGACACGATGCCGAGTTCGAGCACAGTCAGGAATGGTAACGTTAGAGAATAGCATATCAGGGCCTACGAACTGTTGTAATTACTTAAGACCCTTCTACAAAAAGCTACGCCACTGAGTCATTATGCTGTCAAATACATAGTAAAAGTTGTTTAATAAGACGGATAGAATCACCCCCTTAAAAGGTGCAGCTGACTAAATCACCACCGGATATAATTATGGTATGTAAGAAATCATATTACTACATGTAAATATATTATTATGATAACCATACTTATTATGATAAAAAAATACATAATGTAAGCTTCTAGTGAAATAAACTATTTTTTAAACTAACAAGCGCGATATTGAAACCCTTTTTCTTAAAAGCCTATTTAATTAAATCTGTTGTCAAATTTCATGACAACTTTATACATGGTGTAAGGAACTTAGTAACATAAACTTTGACCATCAATTCTATATATGATTTTAGACACTCCAGGGTTGAAATTTTACATCACTTAGTTATTTTCTTAAATCAACTGTTCCATACATAACTTGTAGTTATTGCATAGCATTTTTGTATGTAAAAAAAACATTTTTATCTTATAAATGACGTACAACACTGCCTTTAATGGTCTAATTGAAATAAATAATTTGACTGGCAGAATATTTTTAAAGTAGAGGGTTTAGTGCAGAGCATATTTGTATGCAAAAACTGATTTAAATTTGACTTTGACTTAGAACAGTCAATAAAAATAAATCGGTATATTATTTCAACAATGGAGTGTGTGGACATAATCACCAAGACATTCTTCATTTAGAAGAATCGCCAACTAGGCAAGAAACATATTCTGCCACAAGGACACCTACTGTTGCACAGCACATTGGTATGGAAAAGTTGATTTTTGTTTTATAAGTGACTACAAATGTCTATCTTTGGGGATCTAGTATCATGTATTGAATAAACGGTAAAGTTTGCGCGTCAACGGATTACACCTTGTATAATTGACTGATGTCATTATAATCAATCATTCACAATACAGAACATACAATTTGACAACAGATTCACTGATCACAAACTTGATCAGGCTTAAGAAATTAAACGGTAATCTTTATTATAATATTGCTTATAAGTCACCACGCTGTTAAGAGTACAATAAAAAATATAAATAAAGAAAAATATACCATATTATCAGATTTAAATACATTGTATTTCACTAACGAGGGTACAAAACATGAGGGCATGACCGGGTGATCAAATTATTATTTGCTTAAAATCTTAAAAAAACAATTACCTCCTGAGTAGTTCGGTTAATATAGTAAATAACGTGTACCAGAAATATGTGGTCCTATTTCAGGACCATAAGGAGAATCTCTTTAATATGTAAAACTTGATTCTTGAGTTTTTTTAAGAAAGCATTGATTTTTCTTTTCTATCAATACAACCCTTAAAGCTGATCAGGACGTTGAACTTTGAACTTTTATTAAATGGATGATTGATGGTTTAATGAATGAATTAATGAATGAATTATCTTTATATGCTAGATTATAGGACGCATGTCTGTAAATAAGGTGGTAATGGTTGATGGTAAAGCTTGAATTCCGTCAAAACGAACATGAAAAAGTGTAGTTTATTTTGATGTTCGCATATTGCGTGAGAGACTATGAGATACAGAACGTCATCTTAAATATGACCACACATTTCTGGTATACACTGTCATATATGTTTTCATTACATATTATATTTTAGAAGCTGTCGTTTTTAAACACAGCTTTGACGTGAGTAAAACAAATTGATTGCATGCAAGTATAAAACATTTTATATTTTATTTTAAGTAAGTATGTAAAATATATCTTTCTTAAATAAGCAAATATATCATTTTAATAGTAAATCCATTTTATTGCTTAACCATTATTGCTATATAATCCATAATTACAATTAGAAGATTTACATCCTATAAATATTTCATAAGAAGAAATACTATTTTAGAAATAGAATAAGATTTTTTTTCTATCTTATAAAAGTTTGTGTAAAAAAATATAATAAGTTTAAAAAATCTATTCAAGGTAATATTATAAAATAAATAATAATGACTGTTAAAAGAAATGACCTTTATTCCAATGTTTAAAAAAAATCTTCGATGGAAAATGGGATTGTTAGTAGAAAAAAAAAAGATTTATAAATACATTACAATATACAATATATCTGGGTGTGGACTGTTTAACTTTAAAGTGTAGTTTGCTCTATTTTGTATAATTGTTTAAAATGGGGAGTGAAGATACTATATATGAAGAATGTTAAGATACTATTTATCACAATTTAAATAATTGGTGGAGAATAATTTTTAACAACAAAGTACAACTTTGTACCTGAAGTTTCTCAGAAACAGTTCTCAGACACATGAGGACACATGAATGAGTAGTACATCTAATCCAACTACCATGAAATACGAATTGCAGTCGCTGCGGCCGAAATCTAGATCTAGATGGCAACGTCATCAGCATTCTTCATCAAAGGTCTAACCCGGTCCGAACTGAAGTGGCCATTCGGGCTACTGTGTACCTTCAAAATGGCGAAGGGCATTTTGTCCATACCCGGACATATTGTATTGTGGGTTAAACAAACTATCTTAAAGATAACAGGAACTTATGAAATGGAAGAGCTGATTTTACATATATTTTTTATACATTTAATAAATATAATCATTGAATACAAGAAAACTTCATATTGATTGTTTAAAGATTTAAAACCGACAAATATTTCAATAAAACTCAAAAATTAGACTACGATTTTTTACATTATAACATTTTCAGTTTTTTTGCATAATTCAACCACCAAACATTTAACACACAAATAAAAAAGATTTTCTTTCCATAGAATTAACCCATCCCAATAAATATTTAATAGAAAAATTGATTTTAAAATAGTTTAACGTTTGTATAAATATATAGTGAAAATTATAGTAAGTATAAATTCCATTCTTATGTATAATGTCGTTTGATGACCCGTAGATACACTGATCGCTAAAAATATAGATTTATTGGCTTAAATATACAGTGTTGGCGAGAACTAGAAGATTGACATTTATTTCGATTGTATAAGAAATGACGAAAAAAAAATGTAACACCCATTTTGTAAAGTCTGCGCTGCGTAAACGCGACAATAACGTCGCGTAGAAAACGCTATTCTTCCATAATATTTGTTACTTTTCACAATTCTGTGTACTTTTGTCAGATTCATATATATTTTTCATTAAACCGTTTTGAGCTGTAATTATAATGACCAAAAATCTTGTTGACAGTATTAGGGAGGAGAAAAAAAAATCATATTTCTTTTAATTTACTGCTAGGACTTGGGAGTAACGGCGGTAAATATCTGTATTTAGCCAAAAATAACGTTATGATTTTGGCAGACTATTTGTATGTATTTCTCAAAACACACGATACAGGAAACATTTCTCGTGTATTTTTTCATATTTTTTGTAGGATTTTTTAAAAGGAGAAAGGGATTATCTCCACTATATAGGGTGACTGGTAATTAGTGTACGATACTTAAACACATGATTGTGTTCATTATAACAAACCACGTTCCCGAAGAAAAAAATATTTTTGTACTGGTTCACTTTATGTCACAAGCGTGCGCGCGCGTGAATTTCATACGGCTGTTGTGTTATTGTGATAAAACTGAACCAGTACAAAAAACATTTTTTCTTCGGGAAAGTTGTTTGTTATCATGAACACAATCACGTGTTAAGTATCGTACACTAATTACCAGTCACCCTATATATTATAGTGTCCCCCCGCCGCACTTAGAAACGTTCGTTTGGTCTTATTTTACAAACTGATAAACGGATTTACACCAATAGAAAGATAAATTATCTAGTAGGCTTTATAAACACATTCATAAAAATATCTTCTGCAATACTAACCAGCTTCACCAACACTAACTAAACTAAAGTACGAATACAAACTTATTTATCGCTGATCCTAAGCTCAGCCAGTTCCAGCTCCTCATCTACCTCGTCTTCATCATCAGAACCGTGGACTGATGCGGCCGGGGTTGTAGCTCCTGGAAAGAGACACAGAAGTTAGTTTTGAAGGTGTCCTTTAGTACAATGGCCCAGAAACCATTTTCAGGGCAGTTAAGGTTCTGCCTGTGTCAATCTGGATGTCTTCAAGGCACGAGTGAACCGGTTTATCCCAGGCAAGCGTGTTCCACCTTAGGCCGCATCATCACTTAAGATCAAGTGAATTGCGGTCAAACGCAAGCCTATTAGAAGATAAAAAAAATAAGGTATTATGGAAGTTAAGAAAATAGCTTGGTTTTTTTTTCTCAGTATGGCATCTTGCAGTTTGTTTTTGGGACAAACCCGTCACACCATTCCCAAACCACTGCCACTCGTATAAACCAGAGTCAACAGTAGCGACCACCAGAAAAGCGCCGAGGCAAAAAGTTCGCCGAGTCCCGGAGAAACATTAATCAGGAAAGAACAGCGGAGGAGTAGGAAAAATCATATTTTCCACTTCCCTCCAAATCACGTAGGAGACAGAACAGAACTAGGCCAATAGGCAAAATAGGCGTTTACAACTGGGGGAAGCGCTGTTGCCAAACACCACGGATGTCAAGGTATAACGGAAGTTAAAAAAAAAATTGCTGGTATTGTGTGCCTGTTATCAAGATCATAAATAATAGCCGTGTGGTGCCGGTCACAAATAGCACCACTTCATTTCTACCCGTCGGTGTCGTAGAAGGCGACAGACGGATATTGACCAGAGGATGGACAATAGCGTCCTTCTGAGAACCAAAACACCGACTGCTTTCACCATTACGGCGATTACGACAGGACCCCTCTTTGGGGGAGACCTATGCCCAGCAGTGGGCTTCTAAAGGTTGGCATGATGTCCAGATCATTCAAAATCAAAAAAAAAAAAACCAAAATTCAAATTCTTTCCATTTGTGTCAGACACAAATGGGAAAGTGATCTCTCGGTTCTGTTTTCCCATTAAAGGTACAGAGCCCTAAAAACTACTTAAAACAAAGGACGCTTACAGAAAACACACATTATTTTTACCTTATAAGTTCAGCGTGCCTAGAGTGTAAACATTTAGATATTTTACGAAACATTCTAATGATACATATTTGCTTATAAAATCAAGAACAGTGCTAAAACTAGAGTGCTTATCCACGCACGTGTGTAAGACCACAAAAATCTAGTGTACACAAAAAATAACACGTGCCGAATTATCTAGTATTGCCAGTACAAAAAATCTAACTCTACCACAAAAACGTTTCTAGTGTAAAGAAACCTTTCTAAAGTCCCGCCGAATTGTGACCAAAAACCAGATCGTGATAAACCAAGATTCAGGGCTGCCATAGTTTCCATTGTCCCCGGATTCATTGTTACTTTTAGGCTGGCAACCACCACGCCATCTGTCAACAGCGTTTAGACTATTTTAGGCGCTATCACTTTGAAATAAGGATTCAAATTGTTTGTCTTTATTTCAGTCGGATAGCGCTTTACAGTTATTGACAGATGACGTTTAGGAGCTTTGATTAATTGATCATGAATCAAAATGCAACAGGGATAGAGTTGAAGATTGTATGCAAAATATAATTCAGCACAGTATTTATTATTTTAATCGGAATTTCTCAATTACTGTATTTGTATGTATTTTAGTTTATTATCAAGTGTCAATGGACATTTTGACTTTCAATTGAAATTACTTGACTTTGGATTTTAAAATTTTTTTTTTTGACTTTCAATAGTCATTGTTCCTTGCTTGAGTTCAGTCTATAGCGTGTGCGGAAAAAACAAATGGATGAATTTATTCTAGGAGGCATTTCTAGTAACTTTAAGAAATATTTGCATTCTAATCAGTGTCAGTCTGTCAAAAATGTATTATTTCATTTACATTTTTGACAAGATTTTATTTATTTATTTTACACGAAACAATGTATTTTTTTTTTAATGAGTAATAATGGAGATTCGTACGAAATTACATTATGGAAGGAGCCACTAGATTAAACTTTGCGTGTGCGGACCCAACATACCACGCCATACCACTGGTAGTACGGTGGGTCTAAAACTATATCACTGAGAAAATCGTTTGGGTTAGGTTAGAACTGAAACCATTAGGCCTCTGCCTCGAATCTTGCGGGCAGTGGTGCGGCGGCGGCGGCGGCGCGGTGGCGGGGCGGGCAACGCAGACCCGTTCTCAAAACGAGCGGGCAGATCGAGCGGCACTATAGCGGCGTAGTGTTGTGTTCGTGGTTGTGTCGTCGAGATATTTTTTTTTATTCGCGAACGAAATGTTTGAACAACGGCGACAACATCTTTTTGATTCAAATTTATTTCCTAACGCTAAAAATAAATTGCACAACACAGCAATGCAGACGCGCGGGCGGTCACCGCTTGACTGGAGTGCACCGCTCGTTGCCCGCCCCCGCGCCGCTGTTTTCGAAGGCCGGTCCATTTGATTTTACGCATTAGATCCTGCCGACGCCCCGCTGCCCGCAAGATTCCAGGCAGAGGCCTTAAAGCGCGAAGGCGAGTGAGCGAAGCGACCGGTGCCGCGGTAGCGGCCGCCGAGCTCCAGATCCTCTCTTTTATCGGTGAATCGTTTGGGTTAGGTGAGTGGTACAATTTTAGACCCACCATACCACCACGATGGTAGGACCGCAATGATATTTTTCATGTCAATGAAGTTCAATAGTGCCTGTTCTAATTGAAATACATTAAACGTTTTACAAGATTTGGCGTCCTGGTCTGTACTGCAACTGGTTTTAGGCCGCGTAGTGTGCTAAGTGTCAAAAAACAACTTTGAAAAAAAAACTTTTCATTGGCAGCCCCGAATTTTAACCTTTATTTCGGTTTTTCATTGTATTCAGTCACTTGACAGTTGAAGGGATTTTGACAAATGAAAGATAGTGAGGTGGTGGAAGAATGAACGAAATTGAATGAAATTAATTTAAATAATGTAATGTACTAGGAGAAAATAAAATGACAATAGTAAAAAAAAAGTACAATAACATTATTTTTATTTTGTTTTTATTTGAAGAAAAAGAAAGGAAATTACTTTAAAAAAAAAATATTAATTATTCTTATATTCCACATCTTACGTACGAATATTTAGTTTCATTTAAATAAAACCATTTTTATCATTCATTCTTTACGCATAATCGTTCACTACCCCAACACTATTAGTTGTAGTATGGCAACAATATTATTCTTTGAACTGTTAAGTTACTGAACAAATAAAACTCGAACTTTAACCTAATTCTCGATGACGTCAGCACAGTCTTGCAACTTCGCGATCAGCTGATCGATCTGCTCAGCCACGGCTTCGTTCAAAGGCTCCAGAAAATTCTCGTTCGGCGTTCGGTAATGTTCGTGCTCGGACTCGGAAAAGCCCGGCTTTTCAAAGCTTATCTCGAGACTCGGATCGTCGCCATCATCAGTAATGTCGAGTATTTCCAAAGATTTTTGTAAGTTTATCAAGTTTTTCTTTTGCACGTTGATTATTTCGTCTGACGTTTGACTCTGTTCATCTTTTGTCTCTTTCTCGCATGAAGTTTGGCGTTCGCGACGTACTGGTGGTTTTTAAGACAATTTTTATTTATATGCTAGAAGAGCAAACATTATATTTCTAAGTAATCTTTACCCTAACCTTAATGCAACAAAAGATACAACTTAGGCGAACTTAATGCTTTAGACATTCTCTGCCAGTCAACCAAAGGTGGTCCAAAGATAACATGGCAGCTGAAAGTTATTGTGCGATCGTAATAAACCAAAATTAGAAATGAAAACAAAACGATAAAGTGTAATGTACACAAGTACGAACGAAATAACACTGACTGACACATTAAATCATTATTATTAAAAAAAATACACGCGAACAAAACGGCGCTTAAAGGTGTAAGTAGGAAGGTGATATACCGAACTCGTGTCGTCGCACTCACACAATTATGACCAGGATTAAAATTCTTGGCTTCGAAAATGGAATTGCTATATTTATGTATTTTGCTATATTCATATAAGTGTCACATTGTATAACAGAGAGGTATATAATTGTACGTTTGTTACTACTTATCCGATTACAAAAATCATTTCACTAATAAAAAGCTAGACCATGGATATGCTTATCGGCTTTCTTTAAGATATGTTTTCTATAAGTACTAATATTATAAAGCTAAAGAGTTTCTTTGAAGGCGCTCATCTGAGAAACTCCTAGTCCTATTCATAAAAAAACAGTCCGAAATAGAAACCTACGTTATCCCTCAGTGCTAAAGGTTATATTTCATTATCCAAAGAAATTGGTTGTCTGTAAAGTCGGTTTACGAACGATAGTTTTACGTGATAACGTCCTAAAGAAACATAAGCAAATAATGGCTTCCGTCAAGGTGGGCGGAGCTTATTGCTTGGGTCGATCGTGCCTCTCTATCGCTTGTTCCGCGCTCTCGCTTGCACGCTCAAACTCAGGCGGAACGTGACACTTTTTCGCGCGTGCAGCCGGTGTTCATCGATTTATAAGACGTTATCACGTGATAAAATTGGTATCTGTAAGAAAATTCATGCGGGCGAAGACACAGGTAAAAGTTAGTGTTAGTATATACTTACTAGAATGTGTAGGGCTAGGTGGCTCGGAGATTGGTCGAGGGTAGTTGAACCTCTTGCCCAATTCCCGGTCCATATGGTCCACGTAATCTGGGTAGACTATCTTGAGAGCTTCGGCGCGAGCCTGGCGGTAGTACTGTGCAGAAAAATGATTATTTTTTTAATATATCTACATGGTATAAATTGTTTTACGCCATCCGCAATGGAGAGAATTTAATGCCTCCTCTTCACAATCGGCCATGATGGGCGATTACACGCGAGCACGATCGTGTGGACGGGGTACTCGCCTGTAGTCGCCCATCATGGCCCGTAATCGTCGTCGTGATTGCGGTGATCGGCGACTTGTCGGTTTTTTGGACACACATCAAAGGGAATCGCTTGTAGATGCGAGCGCGTGCCCACACGATCGCCGATCATAGACATTCACCGGAGGACAGCGAACATTGCGGACGTCGCGCGCGTTTTTATATTATATGAATGTATTATTTATGGGACCATTTTATTTTCATGGTACCAAATGACTATACCCTGTTCACAATAAGATTAGACATTTACTCAAACCTTTTTTACAGTCCGTTCAACCGATTTTGACTTCTATTGCGTTGGTAGCATGACAAATGGCAACTGCAGTAAACAGTTCTATTGTAAACACTTTTTGCCTCTAATGTCATCCTTAAGCCTACGGAATAGAAGTCAAAATCGGTTGAAGGAACTGTAAAAAAGGTTTGTGTTTATGTCTAATCTTATTGTGAACAGGGTATAGCCAGATTTAAAACTAAGTTTTCTTTGTTGTTTTTTTTTTTCATTTTATTTAGAACAAATGTTGGAGATTATGATGTTAGTAATACCACACCTCGGACACTTCATACAAAACTTGCAAAATAATTACCTATTGCTACTACAAAACCAAATGACGTTTGTACACGTGCAAATGTGTGCGTGTATTTTAGTAGGGTTGAATCAGTTGGATGTCGTGCTAGCGTACAAAATGGCTCGAAAAGTGCAGCGCTTTGCGTCGGGCGAACCGAACGACGACGGAACTACCCGAACGTTTCGAGCATTATTATGAAGTGATCTTGTCCGGCGTTCAATTATTTATTTCTTAAAGAAATAAAATAAATGTTATTTGATTTTGAATACTCGGATTTGTAATGACATTAAAGTAATATTATAATATTTGTTATGTAAAGAGATTTATTTATTCATCAATAATGGTAAATTAAGGTACCTAATTACAAAATATGTAATTCACGATCGCCCCGCACCATTATGCGGCAACGCAATGGGGCGACGCGACAAAGTTAGTGCGTAGGGTACTACTTTTCAATTCCAAGAATGAATAGAACGTGAAAGAAAGAGACATAAGTACATAACTAAGACAATAAACAGAGAGAGGAATATTAATAACTGGTAAGGTTGGTATGATATTATTACGGAAGTTTTAATTGTATTATTATAAAACGACGAAAACTTGAAAAATAAATGAATCATCGAGATTAAATCTAATAAATAAAACTTAAAACAAAATAAATCGCAAAATTGTGTCAGCAGTACCTACAGCGCTGCAGTTCTTACGATTTTGAGCGCCCTGGCTAAAGAGTCGGCGGTTAGCACCTCTAAGTGCGGGGTGAGGTGCGGTATCTGATATAGCGCGGGGAAGGGAGTGTCCCTTCTGTACGTAGTACTATTAAGTATTCTGTGGTAATACTGACCTGCGAATTTGTTAGTGTTTTTACAAATAATCCTGTAAACTATACAAAGCTTGGTATACGTGGGGGAAGCCGACCTATTACACTAATTTTGACATACCTATTTAGAGAAAATTTAAATTTTATCAGCCTAGGTCCTTAGAGTAGTTTAGGAATGAATACATCTATCTCCTATATTAAAAGGAGAATTTGAGTGACTGACTGACATAATCAGCGCAAAGACGAAACTACTGGAACTAACAACATTAAATTCTGCACACGGCTTCCATTGAATACAATTTTTAATATATAAGTAATTATTATTCCCTATTACGATGAATGCTCAAACACCACTATTTTCTCTTCTTCCATTTTTATTTCGCTACTTTTCATTCAACTACATTTATAAAATGATTGTATACAGATATCATTATGGTAGCTGTAGGCTGCAGCTGTAACCTCCACGTCCATCTTGAACGCTTGCCGCTCAATAAATGATCACGGACGATTGTGTGGATGCATGCACGATGATCGTGACAATTACGTTGCCGATCGCAGACGATCAACGAGTGCCGATCATGGCCGATTGTGTAGAGGAGGCATTACGGGGTTTCCATCAATAGATACGAGTGATTCAAGATAAAATGAATTAACTGTTTGTGTAAATTATTGAAGTTGTCGTAAAATATCACGCCGACTGAGAGCGCTATTGCGACAGTTTACGTGCGAAGCCAGGGCGGGTCGCTAGTAAAAATAGAAATCAATTCCCGTATAACTGCCACGCTCAGAGACGTCGCTTAATAATAATGAATCATTAACTTTAATTGACCAACATAACTTTGGATCGCTGTCAGTCCAAAATATTATTGTTGACATTTGTGCCAAGTTATGTTGGTCAATTAAAGTTAATGATTCATTATTATTAAGTGACGTCTCCGAGTGTGGCAGTATATGTATGAAAAATTATTACTTCGTTCTCAATTGATAATTGTTTGCCTTAGGCCGATTTAGCTGTATTTTTCTGTGTTCGTAATAATATTTGTACGTAAAAAAAAAACTATTTCCCTGTCATAATGTAGGTATTGTTTATTTATTTATTTGTCCATCTTACAACTATCATTACAGGAGCTTAGCCTTATGCGATAGTGTACTCTGTGTGTATCGTGTGTGTATGTGTGTGTGTATAGTGTGTGTGTGTTATAAGAAATGATACCTTGATATATGTACTTACAATGCCCAAATTCCTCCAGTCCAGTAAATCTGACAATCTCTCAGTCCTGTTTCTTTGAATGATACGCTGCCGCCGTGTGAGTCTGTGAAATAAGTAAAAAAAAATAAAAAAACCGGCCAGGTGCGAGTTGAACACGCGCGGAGATGGTTCCATACAATGCCAATTGATAGAATTCTTATAGGTTTTCCTGTAATCTACAAGCAATGACTATATTTGGTATTTTTTTCAAAGTTTTAGGCTCAGTAGTTTCGGAGATCAGGGGGGGAATAGTAAGGAGGGGAATAGTAAATTTTCGTCTTCTTTCATGATTAAAATCAAAAGTATTGATTTTACAACAATAACAAAAATATATTTGAGATCCACATAACGAGCCGTTTTTTTTGATATATAACACAGTAATGTTTGCAAAACTTTTTATTTTAATTTCCTAATCAGCCCCCGAAAATGACGCTTATTTAAAAAAAAACATTTACTTTGCACATCTGTGTTTGGGTCATAGGATTATACCGTCCTACCAAACACCTGATTTGGTCCAGTAGATTCGGAGCAAATTGGTTGTGACAGGCGGACAGACAGACAGACGCACGAGTGATCCTATAAGGATTCCGTTTTATTTGCACGGAACCCTAATAAAACATTAATTGACTGACGAACTGTTACATAGTAACTGGAGGCCAAGTCTGTTATTGTATAATTTCGTCATTCCAACACGATCTCATTGTCATTTTGCTAAAAGTTCGTAACCTGCTAATTCATAATGGTCAATCATTGGTCGGTCGAATTAAAAACTGCACAATGACTTTTTCATGGTAGGTTTGACCGATCAAAGGAACTGTCAAAATTTTAGCAAATTACCCCTTATATCAGTCATTCAGTTGTCATTTTGTACGTGATTACCATTCTATATCATTTCTTTCAATGGCGTGTCAGTGGTTGACCATTGAAAAGTCGTAATGACGCCATTATATCAGTAGATTACCAAAACTTGTCAAAATCAACAATTATGAAATCAATGATAGACCATTCTGAAACTATTGTAATAGCAGACTTGAGGCCCTGGATTGTGGAGGTCTGATAGGCAGTCGCTCAATGTAAAACACTGGTATTGAGCTGCATCCAGTTAGACCGGAAACCGACCCCAATATAGTTGAGAAAAGACAATAACACCGCTCTACCCACCGTTGAGAAGAACGGTACTAGGCTCTAATTCTCCTTATGCGAGATTATGCAAGGTCATAAATAGTTGCAGTGACCAAATCGATCTTCACTTTGATGGTTTACGAAAGTTGAAAGCCACTTTCCTTAAGTATCTGCCTGATTAGTTTTAGTCATCAATATGTAATAATAAGTTTATTCTAAATTATGTATAATATGTTGTTTTCCATGTATTTAGCAATAAGTAGCATTTTTAACCTATTTTAATTAATTTTGTACAATTTCCTCTTATGCATGCGGAGTTTACCTTTAAGTGATTGTTACACTAATATATGAATTTATCTCACATGTTACCTTGAGCATAATACCAGTGTAAACATCATTCATCATTTCAACCTAAAGACGTCCACTGCTGGACATAGGCCTCCCCAAGGGGGGGTTTTGCCATAATCGCCACGCTTGGCAGGCGGATTGGCGATCGCAGTATGGTTGTTACAAAGGCACAGAAAACGTTGTGATTTTCACAGAACAGAATTCTCTGGTGAGTCCCTTAGTCGCCTCTTACGACACCCACGGGAAGATATGGGATGGTGCCATTCTTTACGTCCGACACCACACGGACCAGTGTAAACAATTGTTGGTAAACCAAAAATAAATAAATAAATAAAATAAAAGACTAGATAGGTGATGATGATAAATATAAGTACTTACTTGGTAAAATCAAACATATACTGTGCTAATTGTTGCACGGATCCCTCCAGAGAGATGTACCGGCGATCCACGACGTAGATACCGTACGACATTGGATCCGCTATGTGTTCCTGCATGAAGCAGCCGAAACCTGAAACAATATTATAGTTTTAGGTTTTGCCAACCTCCAACGAAGACGTTGTCAAACTTTTTTTTAAGTCTAGTGTAGGGTATTCTTAATGAAATTCTTTTGATTTTTCTTGTTCTTTATTCCAGTGAGCTGCGTACAGTGATTTTGCCGTTTTTCGGCCCTACTTATATTGTATCCTACTGTGGTACAAGTAGTGGGGGTAATAAAAGATGGTTTTTTACTTTATTCAATAGTGTGCCAGATATGCTTACATATTTACTTAATTTGACCTTGGTTTAAACTGGTTTAAACCGGTTTGCTCACTACACAAGCCCTTTGTATGTGTGTGTGTATGGGCTTTTTAATGCCTACAAGGTATCATTTACATTTATTGAATGCTTGTTTGTTTTATGTTGTTTTAACTTATTTTAAACGAGAATAAAACAAGCCCTAGGCATAATTACAATATTAACTAACTTAAAGTCCCTACTAAAAACAATCAATTTATTAAATCATCTTCTAATATATAAAATTCTCGTGTCACAGTTTTCGTTCCCGTACTCCTCCGAAACGGCTTGACCGATTCTGATGAAATTTTTTGTGCATATTGGGTAGGTCTGAGAATAGGCCAACATCTATTTTTCATCCCCATTTTTCACCCCTTTTTCATCCCCCATCCAAATGTTAAGGGTTAGGGTAGGGTAGGTGTAGGGTAGGTGTAGGGTAGGGGTAGGGTAGGTGTAGGGTAGGTGTAGGGTAGGTGTAGGGTAGGTGTAGGGTAGGTGTAGGGTAGGTGTAGGGTAGGTGTAGGGTAGATGTAGGGTAGGTGTAGGGTAGGTGTAGGGTAGGTGTAGGGTAGGTGTAGGGTAGGTGTAGGGTAGGTGTAGGGTAGGTGTAGGGTAGGTGTAGGGTAGGTGTAGGGTAGGAGTAGGGTAGGTGTAGGAAAATAGACAGGTAAGTAGGTAGATCGGGACAGGACAACGTCTGTCGGGTCAGCTAGTATATACATATAATTGAGATACATTATTATGGCTGTTTGATTCAGCTGTCGCCAACAATCCTCTATACATATAATTGAGATATATCATTATGGCTGTTCGATTCAGCTGTCGCCAACATCTAGAATTTATTTATACCTTTTGGAAGGTGCAACTAGATTAAATTCAGAGCTGTCCAAAAGGCATTTCCCTCAGACATTGTATGGCAATAGCATACTGTGACGTCAGTTATGGCAAACTTAATATACTACTATTTATTCATTTTAAAAGTCTTAAAGCACAAAATATAAAGGGTACAGAAGGACCGCTCCCGGCATCTTACAAAAAAAATTGCCTAAACTTGCCAGACTCACTAGGGCTGCTACTGTATTGACTCTGTAGGTTTTATTTGTGACAATATGAAATTTTATTGACACTGGTTGGAACTCTTTGCAATTTTTTTATAACAAATTTTCCTGTTCGTCATGAAATGTCAATTACATCATTTATTCATTTTGACAACACGTGACAGTCGAGACTGAAGTCTGCTTGAAACTGCTTGAGAATGCCTATAAACGTAATGTCAATGTGTGCGTGCCAAAAATGGCGGTTTGTTCTGAGTGGTCTCTCTGCTCGGGCGCGACGCAGTCTTACGTACTTTGTGTCAGAGCTGTCAAAACGCTTTTTCCTCATAGACATCGTATGGCAATAGCATACTCTGACGTCAGTCATGGCAAACTTAATGAACTACTATTTATTGGATTTAAAAGTCTTAAAGTTATTGGTAACATATGGAATGCAATAAACTCTCTTTCGCAAAATGTCTACTGATCGTATAATGTCTCTTTCTCATGTCGCTTTCGCAGAATGTCACTTTCGCAGAATGACCAAAAGGTCGCTTACTCACAAAGCCTCTTTCGCAGAATGTCTCTTTCGCAAAATGTTATTAAATGTTTACAATTTTTTCAGTATAGCCTCTGTCTCTCTGCGTCCGCGTGAATGTCGGTTATCGCAGATGCAGATAAAGTTGGGGATTAAACAGTAGCCCTATGTCCTTCCCTAAGGTGCAAGCTATTTTCTTATCAAATTTCAGCAAAATTAGTTCAGCCATTTGATCGTGAAAACGTAACAGGCAGAGTTACTTTCGCATATAATATTAATGTGGATTAACTACTACTAATTCTATACTACTAATAATAAGAAATTGGAAAAACACAACCTTTTTTAAACCTGGTTAAATTTTATTCTAAGTTACCAACGCGACGTTTTGCGAAAGAGACATTCTGCGAAAGAGACATTCTGCGAAAGAGGAATTGTGAAAAAGCCCTTTAGTGAAAGAGTCATTCTGCGAAAGCGACCTTTTGAGAAAGAGATATTCTGCGAAAGCGACTTTTTGGGAAAGAGTCATTCTAGGAAAGTGACATTCTGCGAAAAAGACTTTATGAGAAAGAATCATTCTGCGATAGTGACCTTTTGAGAAAGAGTCATTCTGAGAAAGTGACATTCTGCGAAAGCGACCTTTTGAGAAAGTGTCATTCTGCGAAAGTGACATTCTACGAAAGCGACATTTTGAGAAACACATTTAACAACCAGTAAACGTTTTGTGAAAGAGACGTTTTGCGACTAATGGCCGAATACTCAAACGCTACTCAATTTTATGATGCCGTTAAATAGCGTGCTGTCTCTATCACTTCATGAACACAAAGTTACTGTGACAGTACGACACTTCAGCGCTAGCCGTTTTTGTGCAGTTTTTCGGACCTAGATACCTAAAATAAATATAAAAAAATAAAAAATACATTCTTGACTCCAAAATGGTAGATCTTGTTTTTTTTACGAAATATTATGTTTAATTAATCTCTTCACAACGAAACCACAGAAACGAGAAATAATTGTTGAAAACATGCATCTCCTCTTCAAGTAACCATTATTTTGATTTTGTACTGAGACTCACGGAAAGGCAATTTATTTATGAACATTATGCTACAATAAAAAAAAAAAAACTCAAAATTAGATAGATTAAACTTAGAAAGATTTTATCCTAAAAGAGCGTATTTGCTACTGTATTTCTTGCGCTTCGCAGAGGAAACGAATGCTCAAGGTTATTTGGTCAGGGTAGGGCCTTAACAGCATCTTAAAATTGTGTAGCACTTGAGTATTTGGCTAAAAGCCTCCTAAAAGTTAGTAGAATGGTCCACCCTGTCCCCACTCACCGGAGAGGTTGGTGGTGATGCTGGGGATGCCCATGACGGTGCACTCTGCGGGCGTGTAGCCCCAGGGCTCGTAGTAGGACGGGAACACGCCCAGGTGGCAGCCGCGCACGAACTCCTCGTAGTCCAGCCCGAACAGGGGGTTCGTGGACGTCAGGAACTCTGGGTGGAATATTACCTGTGGAAAAACGTTAAGGAGTAATTATCTATATCTATATAATAAAAATTAATTGCTGTTCGTTAGTTTCGCAAAAACTCGAGAATGGCTGGACCGCTTTGTATAATTTTGGTCTTGAAATGTTTGTGGAAATCCAGGAAAGGTCTAAATGGTAAGAAAATTGAAAAATCTACGAAAAGGTGTAGTGTAGGGTTGGTAAGGTAGATAGGTAGGGTAGGTCGGGTAGGGTAGGGTAGGCAAGTATGTAGGTAGGTAGGTAAGTTGGTTGGTAGGGTAGGTAGATTGATAGCGTAGGTAGGTAGTTTGGTAGGGTAGGTAAGTAAGTAGATAGGGACAGGGAAACGTCTGTCGGGTCAGCTAGTAATATACAGAATGGGGACCACATACATGCAATAAATTATACGACATACTTGTTATCGCCTTTTCTGACGATATACAAAAAATTAACGAAATCGGTCTAGTAATGAGGTCAAAAAGTAGAGTTTTAATTTTGAACAAATTTCAACACTCTGTAGAATTGGATCACTAGGTTAATGACTCAATGAACTTGAATCCTCTTAACACTGAAAAGCGACGTTGCCACGGAGTGCAAAACTACAAATTATCACGACTCTGTTATGTACCTATTCTAGTTACTTGCCTAAATGTAAAATTCGCTCCGGGGTGAAGGTACGTTGTCTTTAAACAGAGTATTTACTTTAACTGAATTTATTTTGATATTTATTTTGTTTGAAAATTTAACTTTTTTTTAATTTTCGGTTTTTAATTTGATATTTAATTTTGCTATACTTCTGTGGACTATTACTACTTGAGGTTTCATTTATTGCATATAAGTGAGTTCCATATTGTATATTTATATCTATACTAATATTATAATGATCATATCAACCTTTAGACGCCCACTGCTGAACATAGATCTCCCGAAGGGGTTCAGCCGTAATCGCCATGCTTGGCCGATACATGTTGGTGATTACAATAGGTGTTATGGTAATCAGAAAGACACTGCTGCCCATCCTCTGGTCAATATCCTTCTGTCGTCTTCTACGACACCCTCGGGGAGAAATGGGGTAGTGCTATTCGGGGCCGGCCCCACACGGCTAATACGTAGTAATATTAGTTTGTAAGTTTGTATGTAGGGGGAAATAAATATCCAAACTACTCAACCGCATCCGTAAGTTTTAAGAATTCGCAAGTTGCGTACAAAAACGAATAGAAAAAAAAATGTAAAACTGAGAACTTTTTTTTTTATTATTATTAAATAGGCTTGCGTTTGACCGCAATTCACCTGATCGTAAGTGATAATGCGGCCTAAGTTGGAACACGCTTGCCTAAGATGAACCGGTTCACTCGTGCCTTAAATATACCCAGATTATACTTATCAGGGAACAGAGAGGCGGGCAGGGAATTCCACAGTCCGGCAGTTCGCACAATAAATGTGGAGTCAAAGCGCTTGGTTCGAGACCGTGGAACTTCAACCATATAGCGGTGACGTTTTGCCGTATCTCTGCTCGTACGATGATGGAACTCACCTTCACTTTATCATTTACTGTGTTAAACAGTTCACACCTTCGGATTGAGTTCAACACGGGATCACTCCAGTCATCCACCTGAACAGAAAACAAATAGACATAATCATCATCAACTAGTTCAGAAGATAGAGTCAAAACCCTACGTTAACCTCCCTTTATCACCACAAATGGTGTTGAATAATTTAATATGTTGTAATCCTTGTTGCTAGCTGGTGAGAAATAAATATACTATGTTGTAATCGGCTTCCAGTCTAACCGGATGTCAAAGTCAAAGTCAAAGCATTTATTTCAATTAAACCATTTACAGGCACTTTTTAATAGTCAAGGTGTCGGTCAGATAGTCAGAAAGTTAAAGAAAGTAAAAGAACGAGCAAGAAACTCCACGGACACTCTTTTAAATCAAGTTTTTACAAAATATTGCTTACATTATCCTTGTTGCTCCTATATGTGAAAACAATGCAGGTAAGAACAATACAAAACATAAAAAAAAGAATGAAGATAAAAGCAGTTAAGAGTTGACCAATCTCTACTGACAGCGCCCGTTCACGAACATGACGCGTGGATCAGCACTATTCAACTCAACCATTTTGAAGGAAGCCGAAAGATCCAACACACGCGCCACCATCAGCGAGATATTCGAGTGAGCATGACAATGCTCTCAACCGCCATGTTCATTTATGTCAAACACATAGGTATATATAGGGTGACTGGTAATTAGTGTACGATGATACTTAAACACGTGATTGTGTCCATGATAACAAACAACTTTCCCGAAGAAAAAATGATTTTTGTACTGGTGCACTTTAGGTCACAGGCGTGCGCGCGCGTGAATTTCATACGGCTGTTGTGTTATTGTGATAAAAGTGAACCAGTACAAAAATATTTGTTTCTTCGGGAAAGTTGTTTGTTATCATGAACACAATCACGTGTTTAAGTATCGTACACTAATTACCAGTCACCCTATATAATCTATACTAATATTATAAAGCTGAAGAGTTTGTTTGTTTGTTTGTTTGGTTGAACGCGCTAATCTCAGAATCTACTGGTTCGAATTGAAAAATTCTTTTTGTGTTGGATAGTCCATTTATCGAGAAAGGCTATAGGCACATGCGAAGCCGGGTCGGGTTGCTAGTTTACTTAATAAATGGCTCCATGGTAATCACATTCATAAAATTGAATTAATGCTGCTACATTATACAAAACTAAGGTTTTAATGTGTCTATTTGTCAGACGAACCTGTGTTAGGTAGGAAAAAAGATGCAGCTGAATACCAGTGTGTTGCATGGAGCGACTGCCTATTTGACCTCCACAACCCAGTAACTGGGTAACACGATCATACACCTAGGTAAGACTGGTAATCAGTTTTTTTTTTCTTGTATAGTCCCACTGCTGGGCTTAGATCTCCCCAATAGCATTCCTCTCTCTCCTATGTGCAGCCTTCTCCGCTCAATATCCTAGAAACGTCTCTTAATAGGGTATTTTACTCTATATGAGAAAATGTTAGTTTTAGTTATAAATATACAAAATATATAAAATTACAAAATATTTTTAAATTCAAATCAATGTTTTCCGTTTTAATCTGTATTATAACACCATGAAATAGTAGCCGCCATTTTATGATGCCGTACGGCTGTGTAAACAAAAAAATGTTAACTGTCAGTCAACCGTTTGGCGTATATAGGCTTTGTACTTTTATTATTTTCGTAACCAATGTAATTTTTTAATTATTACACCTATTACAAAATATTATAATAATTATTTTTAAATTATATACAATTGTCATGTATAGTATCAGCGCATTTGTTACTCAGCGAACTGACGTCATTTCCGCAAAGCAATATGGCATCCACTACGAGGCGTTTTCGTCAAAATAAGCGCGAAATTTAAAAATTTAATATTTAGATGCATTTTTATGGCACTTATCGATTGAATAAAAATTTCGTGTTTTTTTTTGTGTTTGGCATATTAGCACCACAGAATTGAATTGAGACACTTTTCGAAAATGGGTGTAATACCTTATTGTCACGCCAGCGTTTCCCTCGGCGACAACACTCGTCTTTTGACATTACACACATGGTTTAATAACATGGCTTTGAGTCAGAGTTAAGTCAGAGTCAAAGGACTCTGACTTAACTCTGACTTTGACTTTCGACGTATACTTACAACATTATGCGTCGTGATTGGCGGTAATCCGTCTCTTTGAAGACTGTATATGCACCTTTTTATGCGCACCGTGTCTTCTTTCAGCATTAGATCGGATGGGTCGGGTAGATGGCCGCTGTAAATAAAAGTATTATCATTAAATTACTTGATATTTTACGATCTGGCAAGGAATATCATAAAGGCTACTATAGTCCGACACCGCGTCCGACAGTTGCTATTAGAGAGTGCCCTATATCCGGCATTTAGGTCAATTAGAGGGGGCCCTATATCCGGCAGTTGGGTCAATTAGAGGGGGCCCTATATCCGGCAGTTGGGTCAATTAGAGGGCGCCCTATATCCGGCAGTTGGGTCAATTAGAGAGGGCCCTATATCCGGCAGTTGGGTCAATTAGAGAAGGACCTATATCCGGCAGTTGGGTCAATTAGAGAAGGACCTATATCCGGCAGTTGGGTCAATTAGAGAAGGACCTATATCCGGCAGTTGGGTCAATTAGAGAAGGACCTATATCCGGCAGTTGGGTCAATTAGAGAAGGACCTATATCCGGCAGTTGGGTCAATTAGAGAAGGACCTATATCCGGCAGTTGGGTCAATTAGAGAGGGCCCTATATCCGGCAGTTGGGTCAATTACAGAGGGCCCTATATCCGGCAGTTGGGTCAATTACAGAGGGCCCTATATCCGGCAATTGGATCAATTACAGAGGGCCCTATATCCGGCAGTTGGGTCAATTACAGAGGGCCCTATATCCGGCAGTTGGGCGAATTAGAGAAGGACCTATATCCGGCAGTTGGGTCTATAAGATAGGGCCCTATATCCAGGCTTTGGGTGAATTAGAAAGGATCCTATATCCAACACTTGGATCTACTAAAGAGGGTTATATATCTAGCAGCTTGCTACATTAGAGAGGGTCCTATATTCAGCATTGTGGTTCATTACATAGAATCCTATATCCAATAGTCGGGTTCACTAAAGAGGGTTATATACTTAGGAAGGTTACTACATTTGGAAGGTTCCTTTGCCCGGCACTAAGCACTATTACAGAGGGTCCTATATCCAGCACTTAGCTACTTTAGATAGGGTCCTATATTCGGCAGTTGGGTCTATTAGAGAGGGCCCTATATCCGGCAGTTGGGTCAATTAGAGAGGGCCCTATATCCGACGTTTGGGCGAATTAGAGAGGATCCTATATCCAACACTTGGATCTACTAAAGAGGATTATACATATATATGTATAATCCCAGGTTCCTTTGCCCGGCACTAAACACTATTAGAGAGGGTCCTTTGCCCGGCAATGAACACTATTAGAGAGGGTCCTATATCCAGCACTTAGCTACTCTAGAGAGGGTCTTATATCCGGCAGTTGGGTCTATTAGAGAAGGCCCTATATCCGACGTTTGGGCGAATTAGAGAGGATCCTATATCCAACACTTGGATCTACTAAAGAGGATTATTCATGTATATGTATAATCCCAGGTTCCTTTGCCCGGCACTAAGCACTATTAGAGAGGGTCCTTTGCCCGGCAATGAACACTATTAGAGAGGGTCCTATATCCAGCACTTAGCTACTCTAGAGAGGGTCCTATATCCGGCAGTTGGGTCAATTAGAGAGGGCCCTATATCCGACGTTTGGGCGAATTAGAGAGGATCCTATATCCAACACTTGGATCTACTAAAGAGGATTATACATGTATATGTATAATCCCAGGTTCCTTTGCCCGGCACTAAGCACTATTAGAGAGGGTCCTTTGCCCGGCACTGAACACTATTAGAGAGGGTCCTATATCCAGCACTTAGCTACTCTAGAGAGGGTCCTATATCCGGCAGTTGGGTCTATTAGAGAAGGCCCTATATCCGGCAGTTGGGTCAATTAGAGAGGGCCCTATATCCGACGTTTGGGCGATTAGAGAGGATCCTATATCCAACACTTGGGTCCATAGAGAGGGCCCTAACGGCCCTATATCCGGCAGTTGACAACTTTATGGAGGATCCTTAATCAAGCATTTTGCTAGATAAGGCAGGCTTCCATATCCGCCACTTACCTCAGACAGATGTCGTACATTCTTCTGCCGATCTTCTGCTGTATATCATTGATGGTGTCTCTTAAGGCTTTGGTGACCGCGTGACCGCGAAGACTCTCCACGTTGAAATTGTTTGTTTTAGCAGGAAATATCATGAAAGCTACCACTGTCATGTCGGAGCCTGAAGCCTGGAAAGAGGAAGAAAGAAAATTTATAAGCTTGAATAAATGTATGAAACAATTATTGAATGAATGAATGAATGAACAAATTAATTGATAATTGAATGAACATTTTATTTGCCAGAATTTAGGTGTGTAGTATATATGGTAAAAATGTCAAGGTTATACTGTATTCGATATTATAGTCATGACCATTAAGTGATCGAATCATGATAAGTAATAAAAAAAAGCTTTTTTACAAAAAAAGACAACCGCCTTCAAAATCTAAAAAGTGATAAATAATAACCTTTTTATTTATCACCTTTTAGTACCTTTTAGTATCCAAATCCATTAAGAACACATCACAGTTTAAACAGAGGTACTCCAAAGATTGAAGAAACTAAAACATCGTCTATGTAGATTTTTTTGGGATTTTGTTAATTTTTCAAAAAGTGCTGAATCTATTTCGATAAAATTTCTATGGGACCACCCCTGAGGCATACGCTATATATAAGACAAAGAATTTTCAAAATCGATTCACATTTGCCGGAGAAATCGCACAACAAATATACAAAAAAAAACAACACAATCGATTTGAGAACCTTTTTCTTTTGGAAGTCGATTAGCCACGAGCTCCTCTAAAATCTGAGCTCAACCAAACCTGTACATTTTTTGTGAAACTAGTTTGAATTTAATACAAGCTAGGAAATAATATTTACCTTCAAATAATGGTTCAATCTCGCCAACGCTTCAATAAATATGTCCGCTCCTTTGTTGCCGAACTCGTAACGACCTGCGATGAAGAAGTACAGGGTCTTGTCCAGATCGAAGTTGAAGTGACTGCGAACAATGATAGTCAAAGTCAAAGTCAAAGTCAAAGCAGTTATTTCAATTCAACCATTTACAGGCACTTTCAATCTTAGTTTCGGTGTCAGAGGTATACAACCCCCCCGCCCCCAACCCCCGCAACTACTGGTCGTACCTTCAGCCAGGACCAATTTGCTGGCTAAAACCCCTCTGACTCGAGCAATTCGCACCATCAACTTTATTCATGTTGAAATGGATATATTCACATGTCACTGGAGTGAACTCGCAAAAGGACTATTGTTTACAATTTGCTACAAACAATGTTTTTTAGGATCTTGAATGTACTTATTTTGTGTTTTAATTTTAATTTTGAGTGTGTGATTTGGCTATCGCCTTAGGTTAAGACCTGTAAGGATAGTATTAAGGAATTTAAATAAATAAATAAATATTGCAAACCACGTGCGGATTATGCTCATCGAAATTTCAAAACTGGAATCATACTTCATTGTTATCAGCCGCAAGACGTTCCCTAATTAACAAAGGCCTCCCCCATAGGGTGGGGAGGGTTGGCGATAATCCCCACGCTTGGCAGGCGTCCTGGGGATCGCAGTGAAGTTGTTCAGTACACGGAAGCCGCTTTCAATTCACGCGCAATGAGGTTTCCATTCTGCAGCGGTGATTGAGCTTTAGAGTTACAACCACAGATATAGATAGACCCTAGATAACGGAAGTATCACGATCTGTATGAAAACCAAGCGTGCCATTTTTTTACTACCTATTATGACGTCACAATGTTTTGTTTTTCTTAAATTTGGTATTACTGAGGGTATTAGATTAAAAAGAATTGCTTTTTAAATTAATTACGCATAATATTAATCACAAAATGACTTACCGATGGAAGGAAACGTTTACTTTATTTTTTTTCTTACGATTTTTTATCGTAAGTTAGGCACGAAACTAGGCACGCGAAGTAGTTGCTCTTGTGTTATCTAGGTCTATCTATATCTGTGCGCAGGACCAACGGCGACACGTGCTTTCCGAGGCACGGGGGTGTTACACCGCCAACTTCCTAACTCCGGGCTGTTACTGAGAAAATCTTAATAGAAAAATCCAATAACACTTTGCCCGACCTGAGAATCGAATCCAAGACTCAGCAGTCGAGCTTGCGACCACGACACCAACGAGGCAGACTCAATAGGGTTTACACTGTATTGACTCTGTAGGTTTTAATAGGGTATTACACCCATTTTTGAAAAGTGTCTCAATGAAATTCTGTAGTGCTAATATGCCACCAAAAAAAACACAAAATTTTTATTCAATCGACAAGTGCCATAAAAATGTATATCTATTTTAAATTTTCAAATTTCGCGCGTAGTTTGACGAAAACGCCTCTTACTAGACGCCATATTGCTCAGCGTAAATGACGTCAGTTCGTTTACTATCAAATGAGCTCATATTAAATATGATAATTGTATATCATTTAAAAATAATTAAAAGTATATTTTGTAATAGGTGTAATAATGAAAAAATTACATTGGTTACGAAAATAATAAAAGTACAAAGCCTATATTACGCCAATCGGTTGACTGACAGTTGTAAATTTTTTGTTTACACAGCCGTACGGCGTAATAACATGGCCGCTACTATTTCACGTTGTTTTATAACAGATTAAAAATACCGAAAACTTTGAATTGAATTTAAAAATTTGTTTTGTAATTTTATGAACTAAAACTTACATTTTCCGACTGCTATAGGCCTAAACTGTCTCAATAACACATTTATAGATTTTTTCTCGTATAGAGTAAAATACCCTATTGTGACATTATGAAATTTTATTGACAATGGTTGAAATTTTTTGCAAGTCGTTTGTAACAAAATGACAATGCCAGATCCTGCCCCACCCATGTACAGAAAAGAAAATTAATGAAAATAATTGTAATGAATATAGAACCTTTCTATACTAAATTATTTTTCTTTAGAACTTGCGGATTACGAAATACCTACCCACCAAATACAAACTCATTTTACCTAAAATACAATTTAACCTATATTCAATGTCATTATTGTTTTTAGATTTAAACGGAAACCGCAAGTTCTACAGTCACTAAGACTAATGTTTAGTTATCAGCAATAAATAAACAGTAATATGCTACTTATTGCACATGACTTTTATTGAGTGGGGCAAAGTTCTATAGAGTTTCTGGCATTGTCCTTTTCCTGTTTGTCATGAAATGTGAATTATATCATTTTGATCCCACCAAAAAATTAATGAAAATAATCACGTGTCGTTAGTCGAGACTGAAGTCTACTTGAAACTGCATGAAAATTTCTGTAAACGTAATGTCAATGTGTGCGTGCGAAAAATGGCGGTTTGTTCTGAGTGGTCTCTCTGCTCGGGCGCGCCGAAGCCGCACAGTACTTTGTGGTCTTACTCTATGCTTACCCATAAAAATGTCCTCTAGAAAATTCGTTGATCTTGTCTTTGGCAAGCGCGTGGAGATTCTGAAACTCGTGCAGAGCTGAAAACTTCTTCACGTTCAAGCCGTTAGGAGTGATGATGTCCGCCTTCCGTTTCAGAAGATGTTCCGCTTCGTATCCTGGTGGAAAACGGAGATGTAAATAAAAGGATCATGGCAGAGATCGTGCTTCTTACCCATCCATAGAAGGTTAGTACTATATAATACTGTCGATCCGTTATACAGGCTGACTTTTAATTCATTGGCAATATTTCAGACAGTGAAAAACTAAAAAGTGATAAATAACTTTAGCACAGAACACACATTACTTTACTTTCGGAAGTCGGTGGCGGTGGCTTTGTGTTTGTTGGACCATTTCGGAATAAACCCCTTTAGACTAAAAAAAAATAATTTGCAAATCCGTCTATTTATGACAGAGTTATGCCCGAACATACATAAAAAAAATATATAAACATTCGAATCGATAACCCTCCTTTTTGAAGTCGGTTAAAAAATATCTGTTGTTCCGTACCTTCATGATCGTTTTGTAATGTAGGTACGGAATAACAGATTCTTTTTTATATTTCAGAGTTGGTCTCATAGTGAAAGGTGCAAATTTTTCATGAGTTCTTTCACCGCCTGAAATATTGCCAATGAATTAAAAGTCAGCATTATCATCATCTGCCTAGCTTGTTCCCAACAATATTGGGGTCGGCTTCCAGTCTAACCGGATGCAGCTGAATACCAGTGTTTTACATGGAGCGACTGCCTATCGGATCTCTATAACCCAGTTACTGAGTAACACGATACCCCTTGGTAACTGATTGTCAGACTTTCTAGTTTTCCACTACCCTTAACCGACTACCAAAGAACAACAAATACAGCTGGGACCAACAGCTTTACGTGATTTCCGAGGCACGGAGGGAACTCGGTACGAAATGGATGGTCACCCATCCACAGACCGACCGCGGTAAGCGTAGCTTAACCTTTGACCGATCGATCTGTATGGTATTTACTTAGCCACAAGCTAGTGTAATACTGTCGATATAACATAATACCCAAGAATATAAGAGCTGAGAATGACGTTAATAAATTTAAAAGAATGTTAACAGACTTTATGGTTAAAAAAGCGTACTATTCTATTGGTGAACTTTTAACAGACAATTTTAATAAATAATAATTAGTTAAGTCTTTGTGTGAGTCAAATGTCCAATTTATTTAAGTTCAATTCTATATAATGGTATTAATATTATAAAATATAACTAAATAATTAAATTTATCAATGCATATAAATAATAATTTAAAATTAGTATTATAATAATAATGTATAATTATATAAAATGTATTCAAAAATGAGTATGCCTATTAGGCTGAACATAGCGATTCTAACACTAAAAATAGATCTTAATAGCTTCTGCCCGCGGCTTCGCCCGCGTGAAAAGAACGATTATCCCAAGAGAACATATTAACGGGATAAAAAGTATCCTATATGTTAATCCAGGAAATGGTCTATCTATGTGCCAATTTTCATGGAAATTTGTTCAACGGTTTGCGCGTGATTGAGTAACAAACATCCAAACATCTTCACAAACTTTCGCATTATTTTATAATATTAGTAGGATTACATATACTGTACCTATGTTTACAAATAAATAATTTGAATTTGAATAACTATACTAATATTATAAAGCTGAAGAGTTTGTTTGTTTGGTTGAACGCGCTAATCTCAGGATCTACTGGTTCGAATTGAAAAAATATTTTTGTGTTGGATAGTTCATTTATCGAGGAAGGCTATAGGCCCAGGCGAAGCCGGGTCGGGTTGCTAGTGTTTTATATTAGAAGTTACCAGTAATATCCGAGACGGTGGTGAAGATATGCGTCATATGTGCAGCTGCGCGCTCCATACAGTAGCGGTGGTAGATCTGCCGCTTGCCTGCCTCCTCGTCTACTGAGAACTGCAATAATAAAGACTTATGAATATAAATGTGGACGGATGGAGATGGAAGAAGGCCGAAGTGTTACATGGAGCGACTGCCTGTTTGACAACTTAGTTACTGGATAACACTGTAAATGATAGACTTTTAAAAACTTAATATAATAAGCATACCTACATAGTAATAATAATTGTTGAGGTAGGAGTCCCTAATAGCATTATAGTGAAAGACGACTGAGATGCGAATAATCTTTATTCCCAAAGTTCACCTAATATATATACAATAGTACATTATGGTACTAGTGTGTAATGTTGGTGATTACCGCTGAGGCGCCATTGAGACCCGAGCCGTTAGGTGAGGGTCTTAAGAGAGCCGAGGACGGTAATCATCAATACACACGTGTATCATACGACGTTTTTCAACACACTTGTGAAGAAAATTATACTAAAAAATCATTTTCAATAGTGAAAACGAGTTGTGAATTTTTTTTCGCAATGGCGGGAAAAATTAATCAGTTTTCCTATGCGCGCGCATCAAACAATGGCGATCGGCCATAGACTAAAAGAATGAGGTTTCTTTTTGTATCTTTTCGCGGATAGCGTTCTACGTAGCCACGTACAAAATGGGGAATTCAAAGTTTTCTTTATTACAGAGAAAACAAAAGTGAAAGTTTTATTTATTAAAAACGTATAAGTGAAATTATCTATTTAAATACGAAGTTGCATGAAATGAGCAAGCAATAGGTACATTCATTTATTTGTAAGTACTATTAAACACAATCTTTTTTGTATCGAAACTTTTTTAAGAACAAAGCAACTCAATCAATAAAATAAAAAAAACCCTATAACTCACTTGTGAATAATAGCAATGAAAAAGTCACAGTTTGATTACAGGTGTCATTATGTGCCTAATTGCGGTGAAATTAGAGCCATTTTATGAGCAAGTGTGTTGAAAAAATATTTACAATATTATTTACGGCTACCTCCATGCATAATATACTAAAATAAACAAATCATAATGTCGGTGTATCGAAAATATTTACATTTCTCGCTCGCATATAAAAGCTTGCGCCGGGTCTGGCCCGACAGTTTTCACCAGTCACCGGCGCGCGTGCATGATAATTAGATGTATTACAGCTACAATAATATAGGAGTATTCATTCCACCTACTTATTTGTAATAAAAAATTGTTATGTTAGCAAAAAATAATAATAAATAATACACATTTCAAACAATTCATAAAATCAAAACCTTCAAAGTTTAGCTTTTATTTCAAATTAGCAGTTTATTCATTTTTTAATAATTTAGATGATAAGCTTCCTCTCTCCTACTTACCTATTTACTGTGCCCGACAGGGTCCATAATGATCTACTATAATATAAGTTACCACCTAAGCTCACATTGTGGAATGTAATAAAGTATTGAGTATTGAGTACCCCTGGGTAAAATTGAAAAGAAAAAAAAAATGAGCCGTCACGGGACGCCTGGCAGATGTGAAACATCGACATTATTTTGTAAAAGTAATATGCAGAAAAGAACAGATTGTGATAGGAACTAAATATGTCATAATGATAAAATAAAATATTACGATTTTTTTTTCCAGATAACGATGACAATTTATTGAATAAACATTTATTTTCATTAAACACAAAAATTTACGAATTTATTTGAAATCGTGACTACTTAATTCGTTTAATCAGTGACTTCGGTAATCGCACAGTCGATTGCGCACCGTACACACTACTGCATATAGACTGTATATATATACCATCATATAGCGTGGCGACGCGTCGCCACGGCATGCGTCGCCACGCCAGAAATCGGTTTTACGGGCGGCTATAGATGTTTCACATCAAAAAGAACGAAAAACCATTCACGCGAAAGCGACGCACATATTGTATAACAATATTAAGCTTAAAAATTGTAACGTATGTAGCATTGAGTTACTGTTGGTAATATTTGATATTTTGATAATGTGTGGATTGAAGGTAGTGCTATAGTTCGTACACCTTGGCTTGTTATTAACCTTGTGCCTGTACGTGACTACGTATTTATTTATTCCCGTATCCTGAGTGCTCTCCAGTGCTTCCCACCCAAGGATTGTTCAGTGGCGACGAGGATAAACAAAAAAATAAAAACTAAACTGTGTGTTAAGCTAATAAGTCGTGCTATTTGTGATTTTGCGAATAATGGCACACGGTAGGATTGCAGAGTTCGAAATTAATAAGGACGATTGGAGATTATACGTCGAACGTCTTGAACAATACTTTCTAGTCAATAAAATACCGAGTGCAACGTTACCGCGAGGCATAAGCTATCGACACGATTGGCGCAGTGGCTGAGCGATCGACTGCTGCGCAGCGTGTTGCGGGTTCGATTCCCGCCCGGGGTAAACATTGGTGTGATGAGCACTTGTGTTTGCTTTGTGTCTGGGTGTTGTTTATCTATATATGTATGTATTTACAAAAAAAAAAAAAAATGTATTTGTGTATGTATATCAGCTGTCTGACACCCACAGTACAGGGTCTCCCTAGTTTGGGGTCAGATGGCCGTGTGTGAAAATGTCCCCACATATTATTATTATTATTATTATTATTATCGGACGTTCGCCGCTCGGCGTAAACAAATAATTCTAAAAAAGTAAAAAAGAAAAATAAAAGAATCATGGCGAGATTCATACATTCATTTGTATGAAAAAAAAAAAAGTAATTTAGAGGGTTTAAAATATTTTACAATGTGAAGAATACATTACTAGGAGTAGATTGATATACTTAGCATATTTTTAAGCCCCCGCATAATTAAAATATTACGAAATGAAAATAACACTTTTTCGTTTCATCTCGATGCCCATTTTGTGTTTATAAAAAAAAGAAAGTGACAAGCGATGTTAACGGATCTATAAAATTGGCAGACAAGTGATGTGACAAGTGTGTGGAAAAAAATAATCATTATTTTGTGATATTTTTTCTCATAAAACGATGCAATTTCAATGTAAGAACTGCGAAACGGCAGCTGTCGGTGTCACTGTTACTATCAGTCGCCGTTTTGTTCTGAAATAATGAGTTTCTCGTTAAACTATAAAAGTTAATAGTTTAACGAAAAACTCATTATTTTGCGGGGTTTAAAATAACCCCGAAAATCCGAAAACCCCCTAAACCAAAAATTGGAGGGGCGCGTCTTCGTGGATTGCACTATCTATACATAAGCCTAAAGAATCAGTAGCGAACGTTAACAAATTGGGGTTACCTTATCCAAATTGTTGTAGAAATCAGTGTTGCCAGCACACAGGTATCTTCCAAGGAGGGTAGCGTGTGTCGTAAAGACCGTTGCAACATCTACGTGACGGGTCCTGAAAATAAACACAATACTTAATAAACTTGCTTAACGGTAAAATGAAAAATATAACTGCGTTCAAAAATTTTATTGCCACCTATTTCCGAAACTAAAGTCATGTGTGTTCTGTGCTAAAGTTATTTATCACTTTTTAGTTTTTGAAGGCGGTTACCTTTTTTTTACGAATCGGAAAAATATATAACGTCGTCTATGTATATTTTTTTGGGACCACCCCAGAGGCATACTCTATCCATAAAAAAAATAATTTTCAAAATCCATTTACCTACGTACATTTGCCGGAGAAATCGCATAACAAACACAAAAAAACAGAAAGAAATAAAAAAAGCGGCCAAGTGCGAGTCGAACTCGCCCATGAAGGGTTCCGTAGCAGCAAGTAACATATTACCTATAAAAGTTTTATTTTAATTTTTATATTTGATTTGATTGAATGAAAGGTAAATAACGGTTTACGATTTATGACATATAAAAAAAAACTACTTACTAGATCTCGTTCAAATCAATTTTCGGTTCAAATATATTTTTTTTTAGTTTTATCATTCTCTTATTTTAGAAGTTACGGGTGGGGACACACATTTTACCACCTTGGAAGTGTCTCTCGCGCAAACTATTCAGTTTAGAAAAAAATGTATTAGAAACCTCAATATCATTTTTGAAGACCTATCAATAAATACCCCACACGTATGGGTTTGATGAAAAAAAAAATTTGAGTTTCAGTTCTGAGTATGGGGAACCCGCAAAATTTATAGTTTTTTTTTTTTTTTTTGTGTGTCAAAATCTTAAGCGGTTCACAGAATACATCTACTTACCAAGTTTCAACAATGTAGTTCGTATAGTTTCGGAAAAAAGTGGCTGTGACATACAGACAGACAGACAGACAGACATGACGAATCCATAAGGGTTTCGTTTTTTGTCATTTGGCTACGGATCCCTAAAACATACAGTCAAATCGGGAACCTCCTTCTTTTATGAAGTCGGTTGAAAGAATGTCTATTAACATGGCCCCGGACTACGAAGCCACGGAAAATTATAATAACAAATCTTTATTCACATAAAACAGTGAAAAAATCTTAAGAATTCTCTGAATTCTGCGCTAGGTTCAAAGACCTCTATTACAGAACTCTGTGACCTCTCTATAAAATAGTGACATAATTTTTATGTACTTAAATAAATGCTGCTGTGTGGATGTTTGCGTGAGTAGACAATTTGGTAAGGGAGTGTACAGGTGAGGAAGTGTGTCTGGTGTCTGGGTGGGGGGTTAGTGTGTGTGTGTTTGATCTTGAAAATCTATTTACAATACTTAAGGTAGCACTAGGGTAGCCCGCGAAAATGTTTCTTACGTTTATTGCAATTTTCAGCCCAGTATCTACTTGTAAGGTCTCAGATTATCAAACAAAAGGCAGATAGACCGTGCCGAACACTGCGAGTGAAGCCACAAAAGCAAATACAAATTCAACAACCTACAATTCGCTTCGCGCTGTACTAACACGAGTCAGTACCGCACGAAGGGAAGCATTGTTAAAAAAAACAAATACTAATACAAATAAAAATTCAAAAGCGAATACAATCACGAGATTGTAGGTATACGTTATTGAATTTGTATTTGCTTTTGTGCCTTCACTCGCAGTGTTCGGCACGGTCTATCTGCCTTTTGTTTAACTGTGTGTAAGGTATTAAATAAATTATTCGTGGGAGTATAAAATATGCATTTACAGAATTATAATAAATAAAATCATCAATTTAACTCTCCAAGTAAGCAAAGCTCGTAAATGTGCGTATTTGATGAAAATATGACGTTTAAGAGCTTTTCTAACTTAAGAGCGGCCAACCCGTCCTATTTCCCATACAAACGCTCGTACGTGATTATGGCGTTATAACAAATGACAATGCCAGATCCTGCCCCACCCATGTACAGAAAAAGTAAATTAATGAAAATAATTGTAATGAATATAGAACCTTTCTATACTAAATTGTTTTTCTTTAGAACTTGCGGATTACGAAATACCTACCCACAAAATACAAACTAATTTTACCTAAAATACAATTTAACCTATAATCAATGTCATTACTGTTTTTAGATTTAAGCGGAAACCGCAAGTTCTACAGTCACTAAGACTAATGTGTAGTTATCAGCAATAAATAAACAGTAAGATGCTACATATTGCACATGACTTATTGAGTGGGGCAAAGTTCTATAGAGTTTCTGGCATTGTCCTTTTCCTCAAAATATTTTTAACACACGGGTAATATCTAGGTTCCTATGTAACGAAAAAACCAGCCACTTTTTTGAGAAACAAATTCAGTAAACACGTCCTTTGAACAATTTTAATCTGAACTTTGGCCGTTAATACAGTCATACATTGAAAAAGCAAAAAAAAACAGCGTCATGTCACCTTGCACATGTAATGGAGATTCTAAATTACTTACAAACATTTTTACCAAAAACTTGTAAGGCTTTTTCAAAAACACGAATTTCCCGGAACAAGTTTTGTGAAATCTACGCGCGCCAGTTTTCGTGCGATGTTATCGCGTTCTCACTCACTCGTTTGTTTTCGAACATTGCGTTGGACGAAACAAACAATTGTCAGTCACGCTCGAGGTGACGGTAGACCGATCGGAAAGGGATAAGGGAATAAAAATAAATCCCTTTTTTCACATTTTGCCATGGTCTTCTTTTTTTGTGTTTGTTATTGTAAGGAGAAAATATGAAAGAAAAAACTAAGAAACTTGCGCGGAACATACTAAAAATCAACAAAAAAAAAAAATTATAGTTTAAAAAAAATAAAAACACGTTTTTTATAGAAAACCAAACTAAAAAATAGAAAATAAATTTTAATAAAATATTTTATTTAAAAAAAGCGTGGGTTGCTTTTTAAGATATTATCAAAATGATAATCACTCTACTCATATCTGCCAATAAAATATTTATAACTATTGACACCATGCACCCCACGCTTTTTTTTAAATAAAATATTTTATTAAAATTTATTTTCTATTTTTTAGTTTGGTTTTCTATAAAAAGCGTGTTTTTATTTTTTTTAAACTATTATTTTTTATTTTTTACTTTGGTTATATCTATATCTATAAATATTATGTACATTTATTCTACCAGGGGCGCTTGTGCAGTACCTTCCTAGTATATAATAGCTGTTTTTTCGGCAACTAATTTTGAACGACTTGTTTTTTTTTTTTTTTTGTTTTTTTATGAATTTTATCAAATTAGTGTATTGTCATCGGTCCTCGATAAATCTACAAAGTTTGAACGAAATCTGGCCGTTTAAAGTGGGTCAAAATCGCGCCCAAAGAAGTCGGTTACAAACAAACATACAGGTGAAGCTAATAAAAAGCGTATAAAAATACATAGATGACGTATTAATTTCTTCACCAAAAAAGTATATACATAAATGACGTATTTTTTTTTTTATATTGTTATAGGCTTGCGTTTGGCCGCAACTCACCTGATCTTAAGTGATGATGCGGTCTAAGATGGAGCACGCTTGCCTAGGATAAACCGGTTCACTCGTGCCTTGAAGATACCCAGATTATATGTTTCGAGGAATAGAGAGGCGGGCAGTGAATTCCACAGTCTGGCAGGCTTGGTTCGAGACTTTTTGAGGATTGGCGCAATTTGTGTAGGTAGGGTATGCAGGGTAGGTAGATAGGCAGGTAAGTAGGTAAATAGGGACAGGACAACGTCTGTCGGGTCAGCTAGTATTATCTCATAATAATTTACCTGAGCATTATAAGACCGATGCCAGCTTGCCATTCGTGAAAGTGTGCGACCACGCGGGGTGGGGTATCGCTGTAGCCTTCCGCTGCTTTACGGAACTAAAACAATACATCATTGATTGGATTCAAAGTGAAAATGTTATATGGAGAGTGAAAAATCTGGATGCGGAAAATTCTGGATAGCGAATATAAAGGGTGGTGTTTCTGGATTATAAAAAAAATGGTTAGCGAGGATGGAGAACGTTCTGAATTTTGAATAGCGATGATGAAAAATGATCCGGCCCCTTATTCACAACCATTCGATACGTTTCCGTGTCGGTAAAGAACCGTATTCGACAATCTCATTCACACTTCAGTCTTCGTATCGAATTTGAACTGTCAAAATTATTCGGTTTCGGATTTGTGAATTGCGTTTGAAGAACATCTTCGATATCTTTTGACTTTCGATTCGGTACGGAATCGAATCGAATGATTGTGAATACGGGGCCTGGATAGCCGAAAATTCTTGATTCATAAAAATTGTGGATTTTGCTTATGAGCTCAACTGTCTAATTAGAAGACACAATAGTTAAACAATTACAAACGACCAATATTTGGCTTCTGGACATTCAAAGGGATATCGGGTAGTAATTTGTACATTGAAGATAGATAAAAAATTCTAGATAGTGAAAATTCTTAATTGGGATCATTCTGGATAGCAAAAATTCTGTAATGATGACGAATCTAGATAGTGAAAAGTCTGGATAGTGAGCACTCTGTACAGTGAAAATACTATATTAATTATTTATTTATTTTCAGCCTGTATTGTCCCACTGCAGGGCAAAGGCCTCCCTTTCTCCTTTCAAACCCTCTCTGTCCAGAGCTAGTGTGGACCAATCCCTCCTGTAAGCGTCAAGCTCATCCCGCCATCTTCTCCTAGGTCTACCACGATGTCGCTGGACGTTTCCCGAGACCCACAAAATGACTATAGTGAAAATACTACATTGTGAAAATGCCGGAAAGTGAGTATTCCTAATTATGAAAATTATGGATATCTAATAAAAATTCTGAACTGCAAAAAAAATTGGATAGTGGAAAATTCGGGATATTAGAAAATTTCAGAACGAAAATCATTTGGTTAGTGGAAAATTCTGGATATTACTGACCTCACCAACAAACTGCGCCACCATAAACCCTAGAATCACAGCATCGTTGGCTTCCACATCCAGATGAGGTATGCCAATACCACAGGTGTTCCAGAGCTCTTGTTTGTATGCGTCCAGCTGCCAAGCGCCTGAGCCGATGTCGAAGAGTATGATCTGAGGGTTGCCGTCCACTAGCCAAGTACCGGTGTGGACCTGAGGGTGAAGAATGAAGATTCGTGTTACTTTGGAGGCTTTTGGACTACGTTTCGGATTTTAACATTGGGTACAGCTGGCATATATTTGTCAATATTTTCTTTTTTTTTCTTAAAAACGTTGCACCACACTAGGAATTACTCAAACACAAACAGCCAGACCCGGAATAACTATATGTAGGCCATACAAATATTTGTTCCGTGCGGGAATCGAACCCGTAACACGCAGCGCAGCAGTCAATCGCTTAACCACTGCGCCAACCATATCGTGAATATTATTGTGTATTTTGATACATTATTATACAAGAAAGCTTTAGATAGTTAAATAAAGGTAAACAATCAAAAGTCTTTTTATTGATATCTGCATGTTAAAATTCTCAAACATGTAGTATGAATGTATTGCTTGTATATTACAAATGCAAAACAAGTACGGATAGAGTCATCAATTGGTTATCCCCTTTTCGAAGGAATTTTAATGCGTCAGGGATAACCAGTTGATGACGTTGTCTGTACCTGTTTGCAAGAAATATCACAATTTTAACAAGCATTTTATAATAAAAAATCATGTCAAGTTTGTTTAGCTTTATTATAATAATATATATAAACACATCCATCATAACAAATTATCATCAAACCGCACAAAAAGAAAGTTTCAAAATGACATACTTATCGGGCCGATAAAACCCTAACTGGCCCTTAAAGTAGCAGGTAACTTCATTCCTCCGTTAGAGGCTTTATTCGACAGTTAACTACTAAGTATCTGATTATTGAAAAACTTAGAATCTTGCTATTCATCAAATAAAGTCTATCTGGTTGTTTATCTAAGGATAGAAAAATCGGCCCTAACTAAATCAACGGAGTAAAGATCGTGTAATACCAGTGAAAAACTACAAAAACCTTGGTTTTTTTTATAAATACCTTGTATCCTTGGCTCCTCATAGCATTAACAGCGGAGGTGAGGGGCGAATTAGGAGGGAAGTCAGCCTCCTCAACCTCAGTACGAGCGCACTGTTCTTTGTAGGGACCTAAAAATTAAAAAAATCGTCTATGTCATAATCAGCGATTTATCGACGATTATCCTGCAATCAGTGACTTATTAAATTTTTCCCGTGTCTTGGAAAGCACGTTCGAAGTTCCACAGTATCAAGCAAGCGCTTTGCTTTCACATTTATTGTGCGAAATGCCAGACTGTGGAATTCACTGCCCGCCTCTCTGTTCCCCGATATAATTTAATCATCGTCTTAGGCCGCATCATCACTTAAGATCAGTGGGCAATTCACGTAACTAAAGCAGTGCAGTTGCAGTGCAGATGCACTTATGTTTCAATCAAAACAACGCTTTTCGTATTCTCTAAGCTACCGCTGTCAGACACGCTCCCGTCAAGTTTGCGTCACGCGAGCGCAATAACGGCATTTTACTGCAGCGCGTCTTTGGTGCGTGCTTTGGAACGCAACATGATCGGTATTCTAGTATTCGTTTGACGTCTCAAAATGACAGCTAAAAAGCACTAAAATCAGTACTGGGGTATTATCTTAATATTACAATAACGTCATACATATTCATTGAAATGTAATCGATTCTATTCAATTATTTGGTGAGTAATATTTTATCTCTCATGTGGCTACACCATAAGTAAGTTTGGTAGAGTTTAGTTCGTACAGTTGACGTGCAGTTCACGCGCAACGTACGCGCAGTTTTAAGATTACAAGAATACCGTTTATTACTCAAACTTGAACTTAACTGCAACTGCACTGCAACTTCATCGGCGCGTCATAAAATTACGTGAATTAGCCCTCAGGTGAGTTATGGCCACGAAACACAGCAACTTTGCTTTGTGACAGAAATAACCTAGCCCGTTGGTTCCGTGGTCGCAAGCACAACTGCGATTACAGGATCCTGGGTTGGATTCCCAGTTCGGGCAATAAGTGTTATTGGGTTTTTCCATTTGGAATTTCTTAGTAACAGCCCGGAGTTTGGAAGTTGGTGGTGTGACACCCACGTGCCTCGGAAAGCATGAAAAGCCGTTGGTCCTGCTTGTGATCTCTCTCCGGTCGTGTCGGATTGTCGTCCCACCGGACTATGAGAGTGAGGGAAGAGGGAGTGCACCTGTATTTGCGCACACACTTGCGCACTATAAAATCTTCTGCGTACTTGGCTGATCTCCATTGAGATTGGCCTGAATTTATCTACAATGGACACCTTTTTTTTTTTAATAAACTTTGTCCCACACTAGGGGTTTCTCCTGTGTCGTGGGTGCCTTTACAAACATATAAACTCACGAACACAAACAGCCAGACCCGGAACAACGGTCCGTAGGCCATACAAATATTTGTTCCGTGGTATCGAACCCGCGACACGCAGGACAGCAGTCAATCGCTCAACCACTGCGCCAATCGTGTCGTAAAAGAGGACCTAGCAGGAAAATGCCGTATTTTTTTTTTGTTATTATTGATAGGCATACGTTTGACCACTATCTCACCTGATGGGAAGCGATGATGCGGTCTAAGATGGAGCACGCTTACCTAGAAGTAACCTATTCACTCTTGACTTAAAGACTCCCAGGTTGTTCCTACCAGAAAACACAGACTTAGGCAGGGAATTCCACTCCTTAGCTGTACGCACAATTTCAGTCGATCAATGACGATGTTGCTTATGTTGATGATATTGTTGACTGTCCTTGCCTTACCTAAGAGACAGTAGTTCTCTCCCATTTCCTCAGTGGAGACATAGGCCTTCGATCTGATCACAGTGTAGATACCACCGACTGAAAAAAGAACAAGAAATTAATTTTACACATCAATTCTCCAGTTTTTTTTTTTGGGGCATGCCTGCCGCGCTGTTTCCAAACCAGTGCAACTCTTGAAAGCCAGAATCAACAGTGGCGACCACTTGAAAAGTGTCAAGATACTGATGCTTTACGAGTCCCGGAGAAACATTACAACTGTCGCAAATTATGCAACTGTCGCAACAAATGTTGTTTGCCGCGAAATGGATAGATGTGTGTCGTGAATGTTTGAGATTTTGTGAGATGATGGACAAAAGATGAGTTTTTTTTGTGTTAATTTTATATTACCCATTGTTACTTACTTTTTATTACTTTTTTTTTGTCTCTCTTATGTTTTCTTCTAAGTAAAATGTGTACTTTTTTATTATTTTACTGTACAATAGGGTATTTTTCTCTATACGAGAAAAAATCTATAAATATGTTATTGAGACAGTTTAGGCATAAAGCAGGCGGAAAATGTAAGTTTTAGTTCATAAAATAACAAAACAAATTTTTAAATTCAATTCAAAGTTTTCAGTATTTTTAATCTGTTATAAAACACCGTGAAATAGTAGCGGCCATGTTATTACACCGTACGGCTGTGTAAACAAAAAATTGTCAACTGTTAGTCAACCGCAAGGCGTAATATAGGCTTTGTACTTTTATTATTTTCGTAATCAACGTAATCTTTTCATTATTACACCTATTACAAAATATACTTTTAATTTTTTTTAAATGATATACAATTATCATATTTAATATAAGCTCACTTGATACTAAACGAACTGACGTCATTTCCGATGAGCAATATGGCGTCTAGTAAGAGGCGTTTCCGTCGAATTACGCGCGAAATTTGAAAATTTAAAATTTAGATGCATTTTTATGGCGCTTATCGATTGAATAAAAATTTTGTGTTTTTTTTTTGGTGGCATATTAGCACTACAGAATTTCATTGAGACACTTTTCAAAAATGGGTGTAATACCCTATTATTTGGACTCTGTCTGTTATGTTATATATGTTTCTTGAAATAAATTAAGAAAGCAAAAAAAAAACTGTCATGGATCCCGCAACGAAATTAATCAGAAAAAAACAGTGGAGGAGTAAGAAATTTTCCACTTCACTCCAAATCAAGCAGGAGACAGAACAGAACTAGGCCAATAGGACCAAAGGGACGTTTAAAACTGGGGGAGGCCCAGTTGCCAAGCACCACGAATTACATTTCTCCAGTATACCTAGATGGTTCAGTATTAATACACTAGCTTTGCCCGCGACTTTTTTCGAGTAAATGTCGTGGATGCAGACAAAGTCGCGGATTAAAAAGTAGCCTATGTCCTTCCCCAGGGTTTAACCTATTTTCATACCCATGAAAATCGGTTTACCAGTTTTTTCATGAAAGCGTAACAGATAGAGTTAATTACGCATTTATAACATTAGTATGGATTAATAAATAATAAATTATTATATTCAAATATTAAAATCCATACTTCCCTACTAATATAATAAATGCGAAAGTAACTCTATCTGTTACGCTTTCACGATGAAACGGCTGAACCGATTTTGATGAAATTTTATATGACAAAGACAACCGCCTTTAAAAACTTAAAAGTGAAAAATAACTTTAGCACAGAACGCACATGACTTTAGTTTCGGAAGTCGGTGGCAATACAAAACGACAAACGGAACAAAGTGAAGTCACCGACTTCCGAAACTAAAGTCATGTGTCTTCTGTGCTAAAGTTATTTTTCACTTTTAAGTTTTTGAAGGCAGTTGTCTTTTTTGCAAAAAAGCTTTTTATTTTCCGCTTTTACTACCTCCTTCTTATCCAAATCCATTAAGGCGCTAACAAGCGACTTTTGCAGATTTTAAACTGACAATCACGTCAAAATGCGTACCTATTGTAAATGATTTGAAAAAAAATATATGTTAAACTAGAACATTCTCTTAATCATTTAGTATGTGAATATGTTTGATTAAGTTCATATTAAATAGTTTAATTAAATCGTGAAGTTGCATCTGACGCGGACAAAACATTGATAATAAACACAAAACCAGGAATATTTAAACGAAACGTTTACTATCTTACAGACAATTTTATCATCTATCTTTTAGTATACGCCTTTTTTAAGTTATAGAATACTATCTTTTATTTAATTTTTTCGACTAAACTTTGAGAGTTTTGGACGCAGCGCATACGAATCTCTGGTCGTTCAAGGTCGCCGGCGTACCTATATCGTCGCCTTAAAACACGGCAACATAGTTAAAACAGAGATTGAAACTACTCCAAAGATTGTAGATATCAGAACGTAGGTTTTTATTGATTTTTTCAAAAAAAGCCGTATCAATTTCGATAAAATTTATATTGGACCACCCCTAAGGCATACCCTATTCATCCATCCAAAGAATTTTCAAAATCGATTTACATTAGCCGGAGAAATCACATAACAAACATACAAAAAAAACATACAGTCGAATTGAGAACCTCCTTCTTTTAGAAGTCGGTTGAAAATAGCTTGAGCCCCGGGGAAGGACATAGGGTACTTTTCAAGGCTTGTATACATGCCAATAACCTTGAGCATTTGGCCCGCACTGAATTGCCGCAAGAGTGCGGGGGTGATGTAGACGCGGTCTTTAATCGGACTCATTTTTTATTTATTGTAATAAAAATAATACAAATTATATGTAAAAAGTAACAAAACCAAATCATTTTCCTTTGTATTGCAAAGCAGTAGATATTTTTTTTATACTCTTTTGATAAGAAATTAAGGAGTAAAATGGTTTCATCTCAATGATTTGGAGGTGATTTGACATAATTTGGCTAAACCAAATTATGTATCATATCATATAGATTACTAACAATTTTTTCAGATGTAATTTCTCTGTAAATTCCGACCAAAAGTTGCTTCATCTGCATGCTTCTTTCAAGCTTTTTTCGAGAGAGCAGCCTTAATCCGCGATCTTGACTGCATCCGCGATAACCGACATTCCCGCGGACGAAATCGCGGGCAAAGCTTGTGAATAAATAAATAATACCCGTCTCCCCACAACAAGTTTAGACACTTCTTAGTAATTCTAAGACAACGAGCGAGGAACTAGTAATACAAGTATTTGCAAGGACTAAAGAGTTTCCACTGGGTGGACATGGACAATAGAAGATTAGGTTTCAGGTACAGGGCGTCTAGATTGTTTAAAATGACGGCATTTTGAACTAGATTTGCTCGTCTAGAGAATTTGTCTTCTTTAAAATGAAAGGCCATACAAAATCCATACTATATAAATGCGAAAGTAAACTAACTCTGTCCGTATGTCTGTTACGTTCTCAAGACGAAACTGCTGAACCGAATTTGAATTTGATGAAGGGAAGGAGCTTGAACACTGGGGAAGGATCCGCAATAACTATAATTTCTTTTTATAGAGGCACACCTACATTCCGGCAAATAAATAAAATTTGAATTTGGTGTTTTTTGCCCATTCTTCTCCATACAATACTATGATTTGGAAGGGGCAACCAAATTCTAATTTTCTAATTTGACGTTTAAAAGTGCCTTTTGATGATCTAATTCCGGGTTTCTTAAAGTGGGGTTCACGCACCCCTCGGGGGTCCGTAGCATGTGTGTCAGGGGTCCGTTTAGGTCAGTTTACTCACAAAATAAGAATTTATTAGGAAATTGTAAACTCTACATTTCTTGGCCAAGCCATGAACTCGAAATAAGGCTTGTTTTGTTTTCCTAAAATCTATACTAATATTATAAAGCTGAAGAGTTTGTTTGTTTGTTTGGTTGAACGCGCTCATCTCAGGATCTACTGGTTCGAATTGAAAACTTCTTTTTGTGTTGGATAGTCCATTTATCGAGGAAGGCTATAGGCCCATGCGAAGCCGGGTCGGTTCGCTAGTAATAGGATATTTTACTCTATACGAGAAAAAATCTATAAATATGTTATTGAGTCAGTTTAAGCATTAAGCAGTTGGAAAATGTAAGTTTTAATTCATAAAATAACAAAATAAATTTTTAAATTCAATTCAAAGTTTCCAGTATTTTTAATCTGTTATAAAACACCGTGAAATAGTAGCGGCCAAGTTATTACGCCGTACGGCTGTGTAAACAAAAAATTGTCAACTGTCAGTCAACCGATTGGCGTAATATAGGCTTTGTACTTTTATTATTTTAATAACCAACGTAATTTTTTCATTATTAAACCTATTACAAAGTAATCTTTTAATTATTTTTAAATGATATACAATTATCATATTTAATATGAGCTCATTTGATACAAAACGAACTGACGTAATTTACGCCGAGCAATATGGCGTCCAGTAAGAGGCGTTTTCGTCAAACTACGCGCGAAATTTGAAAATTAAAAATTTAGATGCATTTTTATGGCACTTATCGATTGAATAAAAATTTTGTGTTTTTTTTTGGTGGCATATTAGCACTACAGAATTTCATTGAGACACTTTTCAAAAATGGGTGTAATACCCTATATATAAATGCGAAGTGAGTTTCTTAGTTTGTCAATGGCCGAACCGCCATTTAGTTCTCCTTATATCACATTCTGACATATAATAACTCATGTAAATGCAAAATTTTGGCAACAATTTTTTTGAAGTTATACTTCTTTAGGCGCGTTATGAAAAAATGATGAGAGTGAAATTTTACGATGCGCGCGCACAGCGTCACACAAAATTCTCACGGGAGTAATTGTAAACAACGCCATCTCTGACGTACAGTACGCAAAAGAGATAAGTATCCATGTCGTCGGGAATAGTTGAAGATTTCTTAGAAACCAGTGGAGGCTTTCAAATGAAATTTTACTACATCATTGAACTGTTTATTCTCTATAAATTGTATTTTATTTTATTCATAATAACCTATCGGTTTCTAAGTAAACTTCAACTGTTTCCGGCGACATGGATACTTATCTCCTTTGGTGACCGTACATGCTGAACTACTTACTGCCTTCGTTGCTATTTTGTGACTCGAAGAAGTATAACTTCTCACGCGCGTACATAAGTACACACTGAATTTTTTTTAATGAGTATGTTGGTATGGAGTTTGCTGCCCGTTCATCTCCATTAAAAACTACCATTTGGAAGGGGCAACTAGATCGTTTTTTTGAAGTTATACTTCTTTAGGCGCGTTATGAAAAAATGATGAGAGTGAAATTTTACGATGCGCGCGCACAGCGTCACACAAAATTCTCACGGGAGTAATTGTAAACAACGCCATCTCTGACGTACATGCTGAACTACTTACTGCCTTCGTTGCTATTTTGTGATTAGATGAAGTATAACTTCTCACGCGCGTACATAAGTACACACTGAATTTTTTTTAATATGCGTTCAAAAGTGCCTTTTAATGGTATAATCTTAGATCATTGATAGGTCTCCGAGTCACCTATCAGTAATCTAAGGGTGTTTAGGTCAGGGTCACGTGGAGGAACTTGCAATGAAACTACACTTGAATCAAGGAACGAACTGTACTATATTATATTATACCACAACACTCACTGTACTACTGAACTGAACTTCACTGTCTTTGAACTATGAACTATTTAGTGAACTTTTGAACTGAATAAACACAATGTATGGACTGAGGTCATTGATCCCCGGAGAATCTTAACACCGCGATCTAAAAAACGTTCTCAAATGAACAACGCCATCTATCGATATTTTGACTCAACTAAATTTGCTTACACTATAAGAACTGTGAACTTAAACATACCGCCCACCAAGGACATTATTGAAGAATTATGTCCTTCAAAAGGAGCTAAAACCTAAATAATTTCAAAATTTTGAGAGATGGCATCGTCAAATAACAATAACAAGAACTTATAAACTACACTGAACTAAAATCATAGATATACGAACTTCTATATCACTTAGGGACTAACATAACTGAACATTCTATAAAACCTATGAACTAAACACACAACTGATATAACATTTTAAATGAATATCAAAACAAAACACGGCTAATCTTAAATCTGATACAATCTTATAACAACAATATAGGTACTCAATAACATAACCTCAGATTATAGAACCAGAAGATAACATTAATAATTCAGATGATCTCATAAATTAGAACATCATAAGAGTGAAGACCTTAATATGAACCTTACACAAAACTATTTTATTTAATTGTTTACGGGCAGAACACATAACTTTGATGTTGGTCGTTTCAAAAGACCTGTTTTAGTGCGTAATGTGACCACGCGAGTGACGTTATCAGGACCTGGATGTTTTTCGATTATTCGACCAAGCAACCAACGAGCAGGAGGTAGGTCGAACTCTTTTACTAACACTACGTCATCGATATCTGGTTCTGGAGTGTGAAATGACCATTTGTACCTACGAACTAGATTACTTAAATACTCGTTGGACCAACGCCGCCAAAAATTTTGCAACATTTTTTGCAAAAGTTGCCATCGAGACAGGGAACTTACATTCGAACTCTCATAGTTGGCATCAGGAACAGTGATGAGCGGTTCACCAACCAGAAAATGACCTGGAGTCAGTGGCATTGGTTCGTCTAGATCTTCTCCATTGATTACCGTCATTGGTCTAGAATTTAGACAAGCCTCTACTTGAGTAAGTAAAGTGCTCATCTCCTCATACGTAAGTGTTGTGTCCCCTATTACACGTTTAATGTGAAATTTTGTTGACTTCACCGCTGCCTCCCATAACCCTCCAAAATTTGGGGCGTGAGGCGGTATAAAATGCCAAATAGTGCCCTGTGTCTCTAAATTAGCTGCAATACCTTGTTGTATAGCAGACAGTTCTTTTAGCTCTCTAGCAGCTCCAACAAAATTAGTCCCGTTATCGCTCCATATTTGAGCACAACGACCCCGTCTAGACACGAATCGTCGGAACGCTGCTAAAAAACCTTGCGTGCTCATGTCGCTCACTACTTCTAAATGTATGGCCCGAGTTGCCATACAAACGAACACACAAATATAACCTTTGTATGAGCGATGACCTCGACCCTTTGTCGTTCTAATGTTAACTGGACCTGCATAATCCACGCCACTGTGAAAGAATGGTCTTGTTGGAGTGCACCGTGCTGACGGAAGTGATCCCATAAATTGAGAGCGAACTTTAGCTTTATGCTTCACACACGTCACACATTTCCGTACGAACTGCTTAACTAGACTCTTCACTCCAATTATCCAATAAGCCGATCTGAGAAAGTTGATCATTAATTGAGGACCACCATGTAACGTCTGATCATGAGCATCTGCTATCAATAACTTCGTAAGATACGCTTGATGTGGAAGAATTATTGGATGTTTTTCCAAGTCTGACAAAGAAGCTTGTTGTAATCTGCCATCCACCCGCATTATATCATCCTTGTCCACAAAAGGACATAGGGATCTGAGCTTACTGGACTTGTCCTTAATTGATGCTGTATTTTTGATCTGAGTGTATTCGTTTTTGAACTCTTTTTTCTGACACCACCGAATACAACACCTCAGTGCTTCGTCCAATTCTGCCTTACGCAAGTACTTAGGTATGTCCTGCTTAATTTTGCAATAATTATATATAAATCTTCGGCACAATGCTACAACTCTTAGTAATTTTCTCAAAGTACTAAACTTATTCCATGGCAATTCTTCTTCAACAACAGTCAAGTGCGACTTGACGGACTCCTCTAAATGAATATTTACATCAATTGGTCTACTATAACTAATATTTACATTATATAAAAACTGTGGCCCTTCAAACCAAAGTTTGTTTGCCGATAATATTGCTGGTTGAACTCCTCTTGACGCACAGTCTGCAGGATTATCTTTAGACGATACATGCGCCCATTGGTTTGCATCAAGTGTGCTCAAAATCTCTGAAACTCGATTTGCCACAAACGTTTGCCATCTATTAGGGTGACTACTTAGCCACGCCAGTACTACTGTTGAATCTGTCCAAGCATACACCTTGTCCTTGGAAATATTCATGGCCTTCGCCACATCAGCCAACAATCGGGCTAATATCAATGCCCCACACAATTCTAGGCGAGGAATGCTAATCTGTTTTATAGGTGCGACCTTTGTTTTGGCCACCAGAAGAGAAACATCAATATTTTCAGAACTGTCAACATATCGAGTATATACAACCGCTGCATATGCCGCCTTTGAGGCATCACTGAAACCGTGCAACTCAAGTGAACTATAATTTCCGGTTACTCTAAGCCATCTGGGAACGCGTATCTTGGACAATTGTAACAAATCTTCTCGGTAAGTATTCCATTCTTGTTTTAATGCATTTGGCACGTCATCATCCCAATCTACACCTGCCAACCAAAGCTTTTGTATAAGTATCTTTGCTAAAATTATACTGGGCGCGATCCAACCCAACGGATCAAATAACCGCGCGATATCAGATATAATACTGCGTTTCGTTACCCTTTCAGATCTCAAAGGGAGTTGCACTGTGTACCTAAACTCGTCTGCACTGCGACACCAGGTAAGTCCTAATATTTTTGTACTGTCGAATACTTCCCTTCCTTTCTCACCTTCACATGCCTCCATCTTCTTTTCAATGCCTTGATTTTCTTGTTCATAACACCCTATCTCCTTTAGAATTTCTTTACTGTTGCTGTCCCATTTCTGTAATTCAAATCCAGCCCCCTTTAATAATTCTTTCATTTCCTTACATAAACTCTTTCCTTCTTCCACTGATGAACAGCTTATCATCAAATCATCCATGTAAAAACTATTTGGAACCTTTTCAGCTGCTGTCGGAAAATCTTTACCATCATCCAATGCGACTTGATTTAATGCCTTTACCGCTAAGTAAGGAGCTGAAGCTGTACCAAAGGTTACGGTTAACAACTCATAATCTTGTATTTCCTCATCAGCATTATTCCTCCAGACTATTCTTTGGAACCTAACATCTTCTTCTGCTACTCTCACTTGACGGTACATCTTTACTATATCTGCTACAATAGCTATACGATGGATCCTCCAACGAAGAACTATGTGTCGCAGAGTTGATTGTAAGGTAGGGCCTACCATTAACGTATCATTAAGTGATACACCGTTTTCATTTTTGCAGGACGCGTCGAAAACTACCCTTACTTTGGTAGTAGACCTGTCCTCCTTGATTACTGCGTGATGGGGTAAATATACAGCCTTATTAATATCATTTTCCGATACTATTCTCATATGTCCTAAGTTTAAGTACTCATTTATAACCCCTGTGTATTTTTCTTTTAGATCTTGATCTCTTGTGAACTTTCTCTCTAATGCTTTAAATCTTCTAATTGCTATTTCTCTATTGTTACCTCCTATACATGTAGAATGATCTTCTTTGAACGGCAATCTTACCACATATCTACCATCTGTGTCTCTTGTAGTAGTAGACGCAAATAACTCTTCGCACCCTTTCTCTTGATCCGTAAGTATTTCAGAAAATGTGCACTGGTCTTCAATTTCCCAAAATTTCTTCAGCATTTCATTTTCATTTAGTTGAACGTACATTGCCGTGACCTTGTTTGTATTAACATCCTTTGTTTTTAGGTGGGCTGCTCCAAAAAGAATCCAGCCTAAACTGGTGCATTGTGCTACTAATCCTCCAGTTGGATCCTTCTTGACGCCCTCTTGCAGCACCGCACTATACACATCGGCACCCAATAAAACATCGATTCGGTTGGGTGTGCCAAAGTGTGGATCGGCTAATACTAGATCCTCTAAAACCGACCATCTTATTTGTTCTAATTCCTTTTCCGGGAGATACGACGTTATACTCTTTAATATATACGCCTCCACCGTCATCTCAAACTCAGGCTCTGAAACAGACTGTAAAACTAGAGTTACCATGTAGTCTGCAATTATTTTCTTATTATCCCCAAGGCTCGAGACGACTCCCCTGATTGGTCTTCTTTTTAATCCTAAGAGCTGCACTGCAGCTTCAGTAATAAAAGAAGCTTGTGAGCCTTGATCTAGCAACGCTCGAACTAGTTGATAGTCATGAACCACCGTCTGAGCCTTTACTAACGCCGTAGCTAGTAGTACTTGACATGGCTTGTTTTGTTTCTTGGTTGAAAGGCAGGAAACAAGAGGTGATGCGCTATCGACGGTCTCTTCCGTTATCATATCGTGTTTATTTTCTTGATCTTTATGTGTCTTAGATAATGCATAGTCTATATGCAATAGCGTATGGTGTCTCCTCTTACACAAACGACAACTAGTGGTGACCCTACACTGACTCACCATGTGATTTCCGCCAAGACAGTTATAACACATTTTATTGCTCTGAACAAACTGTCTTCTCTGGTCTATCTCTAACTTCGCGAACTTTGCACAGAAACACAATTTGTGACCTTCCCCACAATGCTCACATCGCATTGCAGTCTGACCTGCCTGTACAGTGTTAGTATTGCGAGTAGTAAATAATACCCTATGATTAGTAGATCGCTCTATCCTATTAAGCTGTCCTGATGCCCTTTGAGGCTCTATGAATTCAAGAGCCCTGTATCGACTCTCAATAAATGCTTTAAAATTATCTAAAGTAGGCAGCTCAGTCGAATTATCTGACGATACCTTTAACTCCCATTGTTTGCGTGTTTCCTGGTCTAACTTGGACCCAACTATGTGGATGACTATTATGTCCCAAGTGGACACATTAACACCTAGGTTACTCAATGCACTCATGCAGTCGGAAGTTGTATCTAATAAGTGTTTTAAAGTCACTGCTGACTCTGAACTAACACGTTTCTGTCCAAACAAACGTTGTAAAATGGAATTAGCTAATTGACGTTTATTATTATACCTGTGTTCTAGTTGATTCCAACAAACAGAATAATTAGCAGCCGTAACAGGGATTTGCCGAAGCAACTGTTCAGCTTCTCCAGTTAAACAACCTTTCAAATAATGTAATCTTTGGACATCATCTAAACCTTTATTAAAATGAACTAGTGACATAAAGAGGTCACGGAAACTTGTCCATTCATCGTAATTTCCAGAAAAAGAAGGAATATTTATTTTAGGTAATCTAACATTAAACATTTTATTATCACTACCACTGCAAGATGGTTGCTCACGAGAATCCTTTACTACAAATCTTCCTTGACAATCTCTCAATTCCGATTTATATGTTATATATGTTTCTTCAGTTTTGTCGTAAATTTCTGAGCCAAAATATACACCTTTCATATCATCTAGTGTAGCCTTTTCAATTATTTTGCTATGCGTATCATTAAACCTTTTCCATAAATCATCTAATGTTTCCAATCTAGTTTCTAAATATCCTTGCGTTAATCTATCCCTTGGCGATTTTTTAAAGTTGGTTCTCCCCTTTTCAATAATATTTTTAGTGTCTATTTGCAATTTTACTAACGACTCCATGTTTAATTATGCAATAAACCACAGTAAATATAACAAATAAAGGATAAAAGCACAAGTTTATAACACAATTTATAAAATATTGGGCATAACAACCCTGTATTTGCCTTTTCAAATTGTTTTGAGTCGATGTAAACACAAGATAAATTCTATCACAATAAAATAAAATTGAAAATTTTACAAGTGTTCGCGCACAAATTAAACTTGTTAAAAATCGGACATAGGGTTATCCGTAGTAACACCTTTTCCAAAATTATTCTAAGTCAAAATCTATAAATTTTACTATAAGTCCAGAATCCACAGATATACCAGTCTAACCAGCAAATTATTTCACAAGTTACTGGATCTCTTGAAATTTTCCTAAGTCAATAGTGCAAAAGTACTCACAATTTTCCACTGCACTCACACTGAAGACACTGGCTCGTGTCTACCCCAAAACTCCTTGACTCCAATCCCGCTGGTGCCTTCGCATCAGCTCGTCGCTCCGCTCACCATGTGCCCGCAGCGCCGCTGATGATCTGGAAACCGTTCCAGCTCTGGAACCTGCTTCTTTCCTGAATCCGCCAACGGTGTGACCTGGACCTCTGGAACTGGGTGTCACTACCCTGGTGCCTCACCAGCACCCAGGCGCCATCAGCAGCAATCCGCCACTGTGTCGACGCCTCTTTCTTCAAAAAATCCGGCTTCGATTGGACCACATGTTTAGGTCAGGGTCACGTGGAGGAAGTTGCAATGAAACTACACTTGAATCAAGGAACGAACTGTACTATATTATATTATACCACAACACTCACTGTACTACTGAACTGAACTTCACTGTCTTTGAACTATGAACTATTTAGTGAACTTTTGAACTGAATAAACACAATGTATGGACTGAGGTCATTGATCCCCGGAGAATCTTAACACCGCGATCTAAAAAACGTTCTCAAATGAACAACGCCATCTATCGATATTTTGACTCAACTAAATTTGCTTACACTATAAGAACTGTGAACTTAAACAAAGGGTCTAATTGAAATAAATGACATTGACTTTGATTTTGACATTAGAACTTCTGCTCCTGTCACTTTTTGAAATTACAATGGCATTTACCTTTATTGGCGACCTCCCAAGCAGTCTCGAAGGTCCATCGGTTCTCATCACTGGCTGCTTGCCCCTTGTCCATGTACGACAACAAGTCATGTGTGGACTCGGCGCGGTAGAACCGCTTTGATGATCTGTCGCGTGACATTGTGACCTGTGGAGAGAGAAATAAGGTTTACTTTTGCTTGATATGTATTCAATAATATGCTCCAGACTGAATTTCGGTGGCTCGTGGCAAGTATCCGGGGCTTTTTTGCTTTTTTAGGGTTCCGTACCTCAAAAGGAAAAAAACGAAACCCTTATAGGATCACTTTGTTCCGTCTATCTGTCAGTCCGTCTGTCTGTGAAGACCCTCTATCTCGGGAACGCGTAGAGGTATCGAGTTGAAATTAAAACTTTAATTTTTAATTTAGGTCAACGTTCCCTTGAAGCTGTGAAAAAATCAAACTTCTAAGTCAGCGTGAAAAAAAGATACGGCCGATTTTGTCGCAAAAAACGTATATTTCGACACTCTCAAAAGAATCAAAATTTATAGGGTACTTTCTGTAGACCTAGAACTATGAAATTTGGCAAGTAATATCGTCTCTTATATAAATACAGAGAAAAGTCTGAAAGCTATACATTTGGAAGTAAATCATAAACATATTTTATATTCTTTATTTATAAGGAGCTTTTGTCCGCGATTTGGTCCGTGTGAATGTCGGTTATCGCGGATGCAGACGAAGTCCCGGATTTAAAAGTACCCTATGTGCTTTCCCAGGGTTCAAGCTATTTTCATACCAAATTTTATCAAAATCGGTACAACCGTTTCATTGTGGATGCTTAACAGACAGAGTTACTTTCGCATTTATAATATTAAGTACTGATATGTTACATACATCTATCTAATATATATAAATCTCCTGTCACGATGTTTGTCCGCGATGGACTCCTAAACTACTGAAGCGATTTTAATGAAATTTGTACACCGTGTGCAGTTTGATCCAACTTGAAAGATAGGGTAGGTGTAGGGTAGGTGTAGGGTAGGTGTAGGGTAGGTGTAGGGTAGGTGTAGGGTAGGTGTAGGGTAGGTGTAGGGTAGGTGTAGGGTAGGTGTAGGGTAGGTGTAGGGTAGGTGTAGGGTAGGTGTAGGGTAGGTGTAGGGTAGGTGTAGGGTAGGTGTAGGGTAGGTGTAGGGTAGGTGTAGGGTAGGTGTAGGGTAGGTGTAGGGTAGGTGTAGGGTAGGTGTAGGGTAGGTGTAGGGTAGGTGTAGGGTAGGTGTAGGGTAGGTGTAGGGTAGGTGTAGGGTAGGTGTAGGGTAGGTGTAGGGTAGGTGTAGGGTAGGTGTAGGGTAGGTGTAGGGTAGGTGTAGGGTAGGTGTAGGGTAGGTGTAGGGTAGGTGTAGGGTAGGTGTAGGGTAGGTGTAGGGTAGGTGTAGGGTAGGTGTAGGGTAGGTGTAGGGTAGGTGTAGGGTAGGTGTAGGGTAGGTGTAGGGTAGGTGTAGGGTAGGTGTAGGGTAGGTGTAGGGTAGGTGTAGGGTAGGTGTAGGGTAGGTGTAGGGTAGGTGTAGGGTAGGTGTAGGGTAGGTGTAGGGTAGGTGTAGGGTAGGTGTAGGGTAGGTGTAGGGTAGGTGTAGGGTAGGTGTAGGGTAGGTGTAGGGTAGGTGTAGGGTAGGTGTAGGGTAGGTGTAGGGTAGGTGTAGGGTAGGTGTAGGGTAGGTGTAGGGTAGGTGTAGGGTAGGTGTAGGGTAGGTGTAGGGTAGGTGTAGGGTAGGTGTAGGGTAGGTGTAGGGTAGGTGTAGGGTAGGTGTAGGGTAGGTGTAGGGTAGGTGTAGGGTAGGTGTAGGGTAGGTGTAGGGTAGGTGTAGGGTAGGTGTAGGGTAGGTGTAGGGTAGGTGTAGGGTAGGTGTAGGGTAGGTGTAGGGTAGGTGTAGGGTAGGTGTAGGGTAGGTGTAGGGTAGGTGTAGGGTAGGTGTAGGGTAGGTGTAGGGTAGGTGTAGGGTAGGTGTAGGGTAGGTGTAGGGTAGGTGTAGGGTAGGTGTAGGGTAGGTGTAGGGTAGGTGTAGGGTAGGTGTAGGGTAGGTGTAGGGTAGGTGTAGGGTAGGTGTAGGGTAGGTGTAGGGTAGGTGTAGGGTAGGTGTAGGGTAGGTGTAGGGTAGGTATAGGTAAATAGGCAGGTAAGTAGGTAGATAGGGACAGGACAACGTCTGTCGGGTCAGCTAGTCTAATATATAAAATTCTCGTGTCACAGTTTTCGTTCCCGAACTGCTCCGAAACGGCTTGACCGATTCTGATGAAATTTTTTGTGCATATTGGGTAGGTCTGAGAATAGGCCAACATCTATTTTTCATCCCCTTTTTTCACCCCTTTTTCATCCCCGATTATGTCGATCGGGACAGGACAACGTCTGTCGGGTCAGCTAGTATCCTATAAATTTGTACGGAAGCCTAGGTGAGCGAGTCCGACTTGCACTTGTCCGGTTTTTTTTAATGCGTCGATGCTTCAATGTTCTTTTGACGGCTTTATACTTGGCTGGTACTAAGAAATTCCTAATGGAAAACCTCAAAAACACCGACCTGGCAATTGAACCAAGAACCCCAAGTTCAGCTGTTGCGTTTGCAACCACAAGATCAACGAGGCATTAAAAACAATATTTTGCATACATCGGCACGATCATCGTCGTAAGAATAACCACTATTCGTCATAAAAATCAATCAAACGACAATGTATTGACAAACCACGTTTTACTCATTAAAATGCTAATATACCAACTTGTAATAACGTGCTCTAGGTAAATGAATTGCAAATGTATGCGACGAGACTTAACCAGACGCCATTTTAAAAACGATTTTGACGTGAATATGACGTGAATACATCTTTAGATTGGGCATTTTTGACGCGATACCTCGAAGTAGGTGTTCATTATTTTAGTTTATTTAAAATTATTTTTATATTTTCAAGGCGGTTGTCTTTTTTGTAAAAAAGTTTAGTAGGTTTACGGTTTTCATTTCACAGAATGTATTTGTTATAATCCAACATAGTCCGACAAGTTTCAGAGGAGCTCGTGGCTAAGTTAAAGCCGTACAGACCGATCGGCCGAAGGTTAAGCTACGCTTGCCGCGGTCGGTCTGTGGATGGGTGACCATCAATTTCATACCGAGTTCCCTCCAAGCCTCGAAAAGCACGTAAAGCCGTTGGTCCCGGCTGTCATTCGTAAATCTTTAGCAATCGCTTAGGGTAGGTAGTCAGAAGCCAGAAAGTCTTACAACCAGTCTTACCAAGGGGTATCGTGTTAACCAGTAACTGGATTGTGGAGGTCCGATAGGCAGAAACTCCATGTAAAACACTGGTATTCAGCTGCATCCGGTTAGACTGGAAGCCGACCCCAATATAGTTGAGAAAAGACTAGGCAGATGATACTTCAAAAGCTAAAAATATTAGCTAGACTAGAACTCAATCAATATTTACACAGTTACGACGAAATCTGTTGTTTATTTGTGTCCGGAAGAAATAATTCAACAACAAACATTGATATTGGCAACGAACTGAATCTGTGACGTAAACGGACGTGCCCCCGACGCAACGATGAACAGATATACAGAAGTACAACTGCAATGAGTCATTGAGTAGATATGGTGCAGTTGATCACTGTGGCTCAAACCATCACCTATCTATACTATCATTATAAATGTTAAGTAACTCTGTCGGTCTGTCAGTTTTAGCGACAAAATCGAATTTAACAGATTTAATGAAATTTAAAAAAAAATGCAATGGTTTATTTAATAAGCAACGATTTATTTTATTATGTTTTTGTCGGTAGTCTAGAATCATGGAATGAATCTGTCTGGTAACAGATAGCGAGACTATATCCCAGCCCAGGGTCCTAGAGGGGACGGGACACCAGCTCTCCATTAACCCTCTGTTCCCCATGCATCATCTGCCTAGCCTTTTCCCAACCATGTTGGGGTTGGCTTCCAGTCTAACCAAAAGCAGCTGAATACCAGTGTTTTACATGGAGCGACTGCCTATCGGACCTCCAAAACCCAGTTACTGGGTAACACGATACCCCTTGGTAAGACTAGTTTCTGGCTTCTCGGTTCTTTTCCTCGGTTCCCCATGCGTTTAACTATAATTAAAAGACACCTGGACCTTCTTACTTCCACTGCATTGTACCACACTTACGTACATTTGCGACGAATACAATGAAGTCCGATCAAAGACAGCTGGAGTGCGTCCAAACACGTGCTGTCATGCACTTGCATAAGTATCATATAATGTTTTGTGATGACATGCCGAGCGACCGAAGAGAAGATGACGGGACGCTTTGCGTGGCTTCCTCGTGAATTGGCGATTTGAGGAACAACATAGAGAGAAATCGTCCGTGTGGTGTCGGACGTAAAGAATAGCACCATCCCATATCTTCCCGTGGGTGTCGTAAGAGGCCACTAAGGGACTTACCAGAGAATGGCAGCAGCGTTCTCTGTTGCTTTTTTAACAACCATACTGCGATCGCCAATCCGCCTGCCAAGCGTGGCGATTATGGCAAAACCCCCCCTTGGGGAGGCCTATGTCCAGCAGTGGACGTCTTTCGATTGAAATGATGATAGAGAGAAATGGAAGGAATGGTGAGAGACCTTTGCCCAGGAGAGGACTAATAAAGGCTAGCAAAAAAAAGAGATACATGTAGGAAGCTCAGATTATGAAACCAAAGGCAGATAGACCGCGCGGAACACTGAGAGTGAAGCCAAAAAAGCAAATACTAATTCAAAAGCGAATACCTACAACGTGCTTCATCGCATCGTTAAAATAAACAAATACAGGTACAAATTCAAAAGCAAAAAAATCACGAGATTGTAGGTATTCGCTTTTGAATTTGTATTTCCTTTTTTTCTTGGCTTCACTTTCAGTGTTCCGCGTGGTCTATCTGCCTTTTGTTTCATAATCTGAGGTAGGTAGATTATCCGAGAGCAATTAAAAGTTTCCATTTTTTTGGTTGGCTTGGTTCCATGATCATATTTCTTATCAATTCGATAGATACGACAATTTTTAAACGGTTGTATTTAGCTTGACCTGTTAGCTTTTTAGATCTTCAGTATTTGTAATTTTGCCCCTCTTATCAATCAAAGTTGGCTTTTGTTGTTATTTTCATCAACAACTGCTAACTTGAACTATGTGTTATCCTTTACTACCCTGTAAATCTCATGGTCTCAAGCGTGGGTTCTGGGTGCGACTGCTAGGTCGGGTAGTGTTATTGGATATTTCCATTAGGAATTTCTCAATAGAAGGCCAGAGTTTAGAACAGTGGTGGGCAAAGTGGTATTGTCTTGTTTTCCATAATCGTCCCCCGTCATAATATTTACTTGCACTATTATCATTTATACTAACGTTTGTCATATCAACTTATTAGTCATAACTTTCATTTGCCATAATTTTAGTTGCCATAATAACATATGTTATAATCGTTACTTGACATAAGCAACATTTAATATAATTTAGAAACGTTTATTGTTTTGTACAAAAATGAATTTCATTAAGGCCACCCACTAACCAAATGATTTATTACAGTAATCTGCAATCTTTAGACAATAAAAAGTTAGTAAAAATCGAAACGGGTAGATTAGGTTAGGTTGTGACCACACAACGCGCCTGATGTCCTCATTTGCGTAGCAAAAAATTATGGCACTTTAAATTATGGCAAACATTAGTAAACCGGGCAAAGTATGGCCCGCGGGTCAGCTCCGGCCCGCGAAAGCATTTAATCTGGCCCGCCGACAGTCCTTCAACATGAATAGTAGGTATATGTCCCGCGATAATTATATTTTGACGGTCCAGAAGTATAAAGTAGATTCTACTTAGTGGAATAATAGACGCATAGGTAAAGGAGCCAGCTAGACTAGCTTCGTATTTCATGAGTGTGTTGCAGGGCCTTCGAATAAAAGTTAAATTGTAATTTTTAACATTTGTGCAAGTGTGTAATGCTGTAATGTTTTTATATGATTAAAAGTTTCAACACAAAATGCATTTTTCCTATAATTCTGGCCCTCCTCTGAAATGTCTTAAACTTTCTGGCCCCTCATTAAGAAAGTTTGCCCACCACTGGTTTAGAAGGTGGTGGTGTGTTGACCATTTGATCCTGCACCTGGTCTCGCCCCCGTTGTGTCTGATTGCCGTCTCGTCGGACCATGAGAGTGAAGGAAGGGGCAGTGCTGTTGATAATGAACAAAACATCCTCACAAATAGAGTTTAAAATTGTTTACCAGATATAATACTACTACTACTTTTATGAATTTTTCAATAACGCAGTTTTCAACTCCATTTCAACGGAAAAAATTAAGCAATCAATGAGAACTGCTGGGGCATATTGTTGCTCTATCTGAACCTCGCATCTTCAACTGCTTTACTGGCAGGGGATCCTCAGGGAATCTCAGGGGATCTTAAGTATGTAATTTTACTTTGCTAGAGCTTTTGGGAGAAAACCTTTAGCCCCAAAGACGTACCATTAGAATAACCAAATCAATTTTGCATTCACAAAATAATTTTACAAATACCTTACTGAATTCTCACAACTCGATAGAAACAAGATAAAATACAAAGATAAAATATTTGTGTGACATAATCTGTAGTAAAATAAATTTCAATGAATAAATAACTGCTGATAAAGGAACACGCATATTATAGGTATTGATAACGCGTGAATATATTTGGTAAAACTAATTTTCAAAGCAAACTTTAGTAAACCGCTTTCAAAAAGTAAAAAATAGCTTTAAATTCGCCAGTCGGCTTTGGTTTTGTTTGTTGTTTGTTTTGCCACCGACTTGCGATTTTAAAGTTATTTTTTATTTCTGTTTGAAGTTTTTTTTTTCACTTTTTCGCGGAATATCGTCATTAAATTTATATGGGACCAACTTTGTGGTGTACACTATCAAATAAAGAATCATCGAAATCGGACTACACTGAAAAAAGTTATGTGTGGTCAAACATAAAATTCGTGACGAATGGAGAACCTCCTTCTTTTTCGAAGTCGGTTGAAAATTAAATGTTCCTTTTTGATAACAAACCAGCCGACGGCCTGATATTAAGTGCTCACCGCTTAACACATCAGATGTACCAGAGTCCTTGCAGATACGTTGTCATCACAGAAACAAAGTTGAAACGTGTCATGTGCCTGTCATTACACCAGGGGGCCAACTCTGCTATTTTTATAATTTCGTCATTCCAACACGATCCCATTGTCATTTTGCTAAAAGTTCGTAATCTGCTAAATCCATAATGGTCAATCATTGGTCGGTCAATGGTCTCGTAATAGAATTGTGTTATAATGACATTGTCAACAAATCTGAACATTTATTCATGCCAGATTTCATTTATATATATTTTTACATATTATTTATAAGTGTTATAAGCAATCTGAAGTAGTAAGAGAGATTAACAAACTTGTCAAAATCAACATTTATGAAATAAACTAGCTGACCCGACAGACGTTGTCCTGTCCCGATCTACCTACTTACCTGCCTATTTACCTACACCTACCCTACACCTACCCTACACCTACCCTACACCTACCCTACACCTACCCTACACCTACCCTACACCTACCCTACACCTACCCTACACCTACCCTACACCTACCCTACACCTACCCTACACCTACCCTACACCTACCCTACACCTACCCTACACCTACCCTACACCTACCCTACACCTACCCTACACCTACCCTACACCTACCCTACACCTACCCTACACCTACCCTACACCTACCCTACACCTACCCTACACCTACCCTACACCTACCCTACACCTACCCTACACCTACCCTACACCTACCCTACACCTACCCTACACCTACCCTACACCTACCCTACACCTACCCTACACCTACCCTACACCTACCCTACACCTACCCTACACCTACCCTACACCTACCCTACACCTACCCTACACCTACCCTACACCTACCCTACACCTACCCTACACCTACCCTACACCTACCCTACACCTACCCTACACCTACCCTACACCTACCCTACACCTACCCTACACCTACCCTACACCTACCCTACACCTACCCTACACCTACCCTACACCTACCCTACACCTACCCTACACCTACCCTACACCTACCCTACACCTACCCTACACCTACCCTACACCTACCCTACACCTACCCTACACCTACCCTACACCTACCCTACACCTACCCTACACCTACCCTACACCTACCCTACACCTACCCTACACCTACCCTACACCTACCCTACACCTACCCTACACCTACCCTACACCTACCCTACACCTACCCTACACCTACCCTACACCTACCCTACACCTACCCTACACCTACCCTACACCTACCCTACACCTACCCTACACCTACCCTACACCTACCCTACACCTACCCTACACCTACCCTACACCTACCCTACACCTACCCTACACCTACCACTACCTAAGTGCAAAATTGACTCTTTGACGTTAGGAACATACCTACATTGTTTAAACAACAGTGACTGCTTGTAATTCAATATGAACTTTATACAATAGCAATAAAGCTAGTTAGAAAACGTTTGTATGGGAAAAAGAAAAGGGCTGTTTTTAGGGTTTTTCCGGCAATTATTCGAATTTTTCACGCCGTAAAAACCATCTTTGAACTTCAACGAACATTTTAAAAAAAGAATTGGCCAAATTGGTCCAGGCGTTGTTGAGTTATGCGCTTACCAACACATTTTGCGATTCATTTTTATATTATAGATGATAGACCATTCTGACACTATTGTAATAGCAGACTTGAGGCCCTGCACTCATAACCTTCAAATCGGAACACAGCAACGCTGCTATGCGGTAGAAATAGGAATGGTGGGAGTACTTCCCGGACTAGCTCCTTCCCAAGGGTCCTACTACTACTACTACTGCCTCCGACGGGGTGCCAGCTGTGTTAGAACCAGATGCTGGTAGCACGTGACGATTGAAAGAGATAACCGTTAAGGAAGAAAAGTTCTCGAGCGTTGATAGGCCTCCCACCAGATGGAACGACGACATCGTCAAGATCGCGGGTAACCGGTGGATGCAAGCCGCAGGTTGCAAGAGTTGTGGCTTTCTATGGGGGAGGCCTTTGTTCAACAGTGGACGTCTTCCGGCTTACGATGATGATGATGGAAAAAGACCAGATGGAAAAAACCATAAGCCGTGGAAGTTAGGTCGGCCTTTAGTGTGGGATGCAATCTCTGTCGACATCGACACTCTTGCGCCATCCTATCTTCCTAGCACGATATGTTATTCTGGGGCGGCTGCTGCAGGTGCCGAAAACCTAAAACGGCGCAAATATAACAACCTTCTTGAAAGTTACATTATGTTTGAGCCGTTTGTGGTTGAAACAATAGGGCCATGACACCCGAGCGCTCACCTTGTTTTTAGGGACATTGCTAAGCGGCTGGTCGACTCTTCACGTGACCAGAGGGCTGGCCTTTTCTTGGGCCAAAGAATTACCATTGCCATTTAACGTGGTACCTAATGCTGCTAGCATTTTGGGCACTTGTCCCATTGAGAGCGATGAAAATGACCTCTGCATTGTAATTTTTTTTATGTTAGTTCTACATAATATTATATTATTATTATTTTTAATTTTTTTTTTAATAAAAGAATAGAAAATACTACTAAATATAGCAGAATACTTGATTGTATCGAATCAGAACAATTTAAATGTTATTCAAGCCATAAATGTATGATAACATCGTATTGCTGCAGATCTTATCACGTGCAGAAATAAAATGATAAACAATATCATTGCAACTTGATGGGGGACATAATCATACTCGTAAGGCGTAGAGGTGGAGTAGGGAGCTTGTAGAAGCTAGTATCAGAACCAGAAGTAATGTGAAATCATAACGAACCCTTCTGTTTTGGATGGGTGCGACACGTGAAGACGTTAGATTCCTTAATCTTTCATAGATTATTTAAATGTTTAACCAGGGTGCCGCTCGGTGTGGCGTTTTATGGGGGAGGCCCACAGATATAGATAGACCTAGATAACGCAAGTATCACGATCTGTATGAAAATCAAGCGTGCCATTTTTTGGACGTCACAATGTAATACGAATGTTTTGTTTTTCCAAAATTTGGTATTACCAGGTATTACTGAGAGTATTAGATTAAAAATAATTGTATTTAAAATTAATTACGCATAATATTAATCACAAAATGACTTACCGATGGAAGGAAACGTTTACTTTATTTTTTTACTTACGATTTTTTATCATAAGTATCGAAAATAGGCACGCAAAGTAGAGCTGCTCTTGCGTTATCTAGGTCTATCTATATCTGTGGGGAGGCCTTTGTTCAACAATGGACGTCTTCCGGCTGATGATGATGGTACGAATCTTCAATTACCTCTTGCCAGGGTGCTGTTCATCATGCTCTCTCGGCATGGAAGCTACGCGAGTCCTACAACTCACCCCCCACCCTGACCTGAGTAGGCCAGCGGAAGCGTGTTGGCACCAGTCGGGGGTTGCGGAAGTATCTCCAGTTCTCGTGACCCCCGACGTATCGGGGTGGTTTTTAGTCAGTAGGAGTCTGACAGACCCCTTCGCCCGCCCCAGGTCGGACATAAATGAGGATTTTCCACCCCTAGCTAGTGGCTACTGGCTCACTTGATATGATCAGCAGATCACCGCAAAACAGTTTATCTAATACATTGGCCACGTAATCCTGAACTTGTGTTATTTGTGTTAGTACGCTGATAAGATTACGTTCTTGTCTACTATTAAAACGAATAGGTAGCAGTTGTTTTTTGATGTTCCAATTATTCGTAATCGTATGATTGATATGTCCATTAGTTAGTTCCTACTTTTTATTTGAATTAAATATAATAGAACGTCACAACTAGCGGCAACCTGCCACTTGTATCCACTGGTAACCCACGGCCTTGACATTGTCATCGGTTCATCTGGGCCTCAAGTCTGCTATTACAATAGTGTCAGAATGGTCTATCATTGATTTCGTAATTGTTGATTTTGACAAGTTTGGTAATCTACTACACTCTGTCCACTGGTTTAATCGTTTTTTGACAGCTGCAACTAGTGAACAATATTTATGTTTTTTCTAAAAACTGATACGCATACCTATATTATAATGTCTGTAAGAGGTCATAAATAAGATAATCAAAAAGATTAGGCAGTTTATATATTTATTTTATAACACTTTTTAAAGTAAATTAAGGTAATAGGAAATAATTACATTATAAGGCAGCTGTCAAAAAACCAATAACCCAATGGACAGGGTATAATATAATGGCGTCATTATGACTTTCCAATGGTCAACCACTGACACGCCATTGAAAGAAATGATATAGAATGGTAATCTCGTACAAAATGACAACTGAATGACTGACTTAGGCGGTAAGTAATCTGCTAAAATTTAGTCAGTTTCTTTAATCAGTGACCTACGATTAGAACGTCATTGTGCAGCCATTTAATTCGACCGACCAATGATCGACCATTATGAATTTAGCAGATCACGAACTTTTAGCAAAATGACAATGGGATCGTGTTGGAATGACGAAATTATAAAAATAGCAGACTTGGCCCCCTGGTTGTCAGACTTTCTGGTTTCTGACTACCCATAACGACTGTCAACGATCTACAAATGACAGCTGGGACAAACAGCTTTACGTGCTTTCCGAGACACCGAGGGGTTTTGATATGAAATGGATAGTCACATTAGTCACCCATCCAACGACAAACCGCGGAAAGCGTTTTTTACTTAGCCACGATGCCCTCCCAGTCAAGTCAACTACATAATCATTATACATTCTACTATTATCACTACATCTTCCACTCCCGAACCATCTCCCTATATCAATAATTTACCTAATCAAACAATATGTCATTGCTCGATCACGTCGACGCGGTAAACGAGATAATATTCTTGCGTACGCGCACACATGCGTAAGATACACGTTTCTGTGTGTAAACATTAGCGTTATACTGTCATGGTTTCGTAGTGTGTATGAAAAATGAGGAAATACACACACAGTTTAACTGGAGTCTACTCAGACGTGTCACACTATACTACAGAGGTAAAAAAACATATGATAACTCTAGCTTTTGCCCGAGACTTGCTCCGCGTGACTTTTCTTACTGATAACTAATTTTTTTGATAATAAAATATGGCCTATAGCAAGACAGTCCTCTATGCAGACGCTGCATGGAGGCGGAAGAAACGCCACAGCACGTGCTCATGGAGTGCAGGAGCGTGCGTGGCGGATCAACGGGCACAGATTCTCCGGTCTCCAGCAGCACTATCGGAAGTCTGCAGCAACCTGAAAAGGCTGTCGCCTTCTGGGACGAACTGAGATGGCTGGAATAAAAGAAGAGACAGTTTTCACGTACAATGGCCCGGACAAACTAACTAAACTATGGCTTAGAGGCCTATAGTAACGTAACGTAATTTTTTCAATCAGATGACATGTTTCGGATGTCAAGTTTAGCACATTAGGCTTAGCACATTTCTGAACATTAATTAGCGTCAGTGTTACGCTGGCATTTCACAAATATTCGTCTTATTTGGATAATACAAAATTTACCCTAGACTTATTAAAATAAAGTCCATTTTTATTATCCAATTATGGCGAATATTTGCACAAATACGCCATGTGAAGTGCCAGTATTAGATGTAGGTATTCTAGTGTGCGACAAATCCTAACTAATATTATAAATGCGAAAGTAACTCTGTCTGTCTGTCTGTCTGTCTTTTCTTCACGCCTAAACTACTGAACCGATTTGTGTGAAATTTGGTACAGGGTAAGTGTGAACCCCAACAAAGGACATAGGCTACTTTTTATTCGACTTCGACTTCGACTTCGTCTGCGTCCGCGATAACCGACATATACGCGGACGAAGTCGCGGGCAAAAGCTAGTAGTCAGTATGTCAATACGCGTATAAAGGCATGTTCATCTTGTGTACTTTATCAGGGGTTGTGAACTCATGGTAACAACTAACAGGCGACAGACTAAAAACAGTATCAAAGTAGTTATGGCTGAATTATTTTGATCTGTCTATTTATTAGCAGTCGAGTCATATTTTGATCAAAAAGTAATTAAAGGGCTTACTTAGTCAGTGTCCCACTAAATAACTTAATTTCAAAATTATTATGATATTTAAGATGTTGTTCTAATACTATTTTTAATTACATAACTACGTATCATTTTGAAATTAAGTTTTTATGTAAACAGTACGTAATTTTTTTCCAAGATTTGTGTTTACTTGTAAACTCAAACACGGAAAGTAATCTATACTCTATACAAAAAATAACTAAACAGAAATACTGGTTAGATTCCAAAAATTCTTACTCTATTATGAAGCTAGGTAAATTTAGAGTGCTTTGTGATATATTTTATTACCAAAAAAATTAGGGAGCGTAATTCACGACGTCAAAATGTTTGCCACCCCTGTCACACTCACACAAGTTTATTAATATCAAACATCACATTCGTGTTGACATGTGTTTGTTATTGTTAGTGGTATCTTCAAGGTCTTTCGTCCAAGGGGTTAGTAGAGTTAAAGATATGAAAGATTAGAAAACGGATAGTAACAGACAGGGGCGTAGCAACCGCCGTTTAAGACGTATTAGTGATAGGGGGCCCCCGGGCTGCAGAAGCCCCAACGTTCATAATATGTACCCAAATTCTTACAACTTAGGTCGTTCGCTTCAAGCAGTCATTGTAAGTAATTATTTTGATGCCTCTTTTTGTGTAAACAGGAGTTAGCTCTTTTCATCATAAACCCTTAGGGGTTTATGATGAAAACCAACGCTTAGCAACCCTTTAGGGGGGAACCTAAGCATAATGCTGACGCTTGAACCTTTTACTTCCGGTATTATAGTTCTGTGTATGAACTACTACAAGCTGTAATGCTGGAAACAATAAACTTTATTCTATTCTAATCAAAATATGTACCGTACTTTATTTTATACAAAAAGACACCGCGCTTTTAAGCTTCGCCGTATCAGGCAGAAGGCCCCCCGACAAATTTTGGTACAGGGCCTTTCTAGTGCAAGCTACGGTTGATAAAGGAGGAGCTCGTGGCTAAGTAAAGATCGATCGGTCAAGATGGTTAAGCTAAGCTAAACAGAATAGCGGGGGGCCAAGTCTGCTATCTTTATAATTTCATCATTCCAACACAATCCCATTGTCATTTTGCTAAAAGTTCGTAATCTGCTAAATTCATAATGGTCGATCATTGGTCGCTCGAATTAAAAGCAATGACTGCACAATGACCTTCTAATGGTAGGTCACTGATCAAAGGAACTGTCTAAATTTTAGTCTAAAGTTGTCATTTTGTACGAGATTGTCATTCTATATCATTTCTTTCAATGGCGTGTCAGTGGTTGACTATTGGAAAGTCATAATGACGCCATTATATTAGTAGATTACGAAACTTGTCAAAATCAACAATTATGAAATCAATGATAGACCATTCTGACACTATTGTAATAGCAGACTTGAGGCCCCGGTATCGACATTATCGTCCCGCGGCCCGGCATAAAAGTCGAAAGATTTATGAGTTTTGAAAGGAAATTATCGTATTATAAGCACTGAGTTATTATTATACGTAGTAATATTAGTTCAAGGATTAAAAGCAAAAGTAACAGGCACATAGAATTCATAATGAATTGCCTCAACAATATGTTAGTGTCCATTATTAGAATGATAAGAAGTGATTATGTAACAGTTATCGCTTTATACTAAATGTTGAGTTCAATGAAATTCATGATCACGATAGTAGGTAAGTATGTATATCTCCATGCAAAAAAACCTTTTCTACAAAAAGTTTTTTCACAAAAAAGAAAACCGCAATACAAAACAACAAACTCAAAGCCACCGCCACCGACTTCCGAAAGTAAAGTAATGTGTGTTCTGTGCTAAAGTTATTTATCACTTTTTAGTTTTTGAAGGCGGTTTTCTTTTTTGTGATAAATCTTTTTATTTTTGTCTTTTTAGTGTTGCCTTAACATCCAAATCCATTAAGAAACGGCGACACACTTAAAAGAGATTGTAAATCCTCCAAAGATTGAAGAAACTAAAACGTTGTCTAAGTAATTTTTTTGGGAATTTGTTGATTTTCTCAAAAAGGGCTGGATCAATTTTGGTAAAATTTATATAGGACCATTTCGGAATAAACCCCTTTCGAACAAAAAAAGAATTTTGCAAATCCGTCTATATATGAAAGAGTTATGACCGAACATACACAAAAAAAAAAAAAAATTCAAACATTCGAATTGATAACCTCCTCCTTTTTGAAGTCGGTTAAAAAAGACAACAGCCTTCAAAAACTAAAAAGTAAGAAATAACTTTAATTTCGCACGACGTCGGAGGCTTTGTTTGTTTATTTCGACTTCCGAAATGAAAGTATTTTTTTACTTTTTCAGATTTTGAATTCGGTTGTCATTTTTGTAAAACAGTTTTATTTTCTGCTTTTTATTTTAGAAAATAAAATTGAAATCCGCTGATAACCGACAACTACGCTTTATCAGTAGGTGAAGCCTGAAGGACTGGTAACTCTACGATCTACGATCTATGCTCAGTTGCAGTGGAAAGTGTGTTAAATTCTCCTGGACTATGAGAGTGAGGGAAGAGGAAGAGCACCTGAGTTGGCGCACACACTAGGGCACTATAACATCTGCGAACTTAGCTGGCCTACATTGTAGTGTTGTAAAAGATTCAAGTTTTTTAGTCTTCATTTAGAGACTTGAGTAGATTTACGAGACTAGGGGGGGGGAGGGTCTGTCTCGCGAGTCCGAGTCTTTTCGAGTCTTAAGTTCTTTGAGCTGGAATGAGTCATGAACATGAGTGTTTATTATACAGGTCAAAGTCTCAGACATAACAAACAGGGTGACTGTATAGTCACCCATATTTATTTCTCTAATTGAAAGTAGATCGAAATGTAATTTGCGTCAATCTATTTTCATTAAACACAACCCATTCAAAAGTAACCTCTTCAGATGGTTGCCGTACACCTGCCATGACTTAATGTACTAAAATAATATGAAAATAATACCTAAAAGTCCAAGCTATGGACTTAGAGGACTTAGTCCTGAGTTCTTTTTGGTAGGACTCGAGTCTTTCTACATGAAATCTATAGGACTCAAGCTCTGAGTCTTGTTTATAAAACTCGAGTCTTGAAAAATAGCTCAAGTTTTATAAGACTCGAATTTTTTACAACACTACTTCATTGAGATTAAACCACCATGACCAAAATTCGGTTAGGAGATTATTATTAAAGACAGATAGAAAAATGTAGTGATAAGGGCTGACGTAATGCTTTGAACGATAGAAACATTTTGCTTCGTTATAGTCATTAGAATGGCTTACTTAATCATGAAATTTAGATATCATATAAGGCAGTAGAATATTTTTCCTTATTTCATTTAATAAACATCTCTTTGTCATAGGAGTCACAGACAGCCCATTGTGCAGAACCTGCATGGGAGCAGACGAGACAGCAGCCCATGTCCTTCTAAACTGCCCTGAGGTTGTTTTATACAGGGCAAAGTACTTCCATAACCCAACTAACCTACAGGAAATCGCACGCAACGTCAAGGCGCTGCTGCCCTTTCTCGAGGAGCTGAGGTGGGTCGAATGATCTACTTCCCACCTGTACGCAAAATACGCGCCGAGGCGTGGAGTTGCGAACACCAGCCCGTTAAACTATTCTATGGCGGCAGAGGATCCTTAGAACACCAAACTCCCTTGCAGACGCTCTGAGAAGACTGGGAAGACTAATCTGCTTCTGGAGGGAGGTGGGCTGGTTGGATTAACGGTCACCATGGCTGACATACAATGGTCCATATTTAATGACTAAGTGCGGAAACCAAACTCCTCTAACATAGAACATAGATGGGGGCAAACAAGACAGCAGCCCATGTGCTTTGTGTCTAAAGGTGCTTCATCAGTAATGTCAGGGTACTGCTGGAGTAGACTAAATGTTTAACTCCTGCCTGTACGCAAAATACGCGCTGAGACTAGGGTTGCCAACCCTACTATATAATATAGTATCCTACTATATTAGAGGCCCGCCTGCTATATTTTTGAAAAAAAGATATAGTAGGCGAAACTACTATATTTTAAAGGCATCAAATTCTAAGCAATAATATTCGTTTCAAAATGTGTAAGCGTAAAACGAAACGTCAATACCTATTTCAATTTCCGTTTCTGGAATGTCAAGTTGACCGATGCATTCAATAATAAATTCACAAAATATTCTTCAAAAAAATAAAGTAGGTACCTACCTAATTTTTGGAACCTACTATTTTATTTATTTATTTATTTATTTATTTACACTTCATGCACAAAGGTACAAAGGCGGTGGCGGTTTTGATTTCGTCTTTTCTTTATCTACTATATTTTTATGGGTAAAAATTTTAGAACTACTATTTTTGACCTACAAAGAGTTGGCAACCCTAGCTGAGACCTAGAGTTGTGGACATATACTGTACTCCATAAATAGTCTATTAGATATTAAATTTCATCAAAATCGGTTCAGTAGTTTAGTTGTGAAAGTGGAACAAATAAGCAAACACACTTTCATGTTTATAATATACAATACGGTCAACGTAACTTGGCGCGTCTGAAGTAAGCTGTTTGGCTGCGCGATGGAACTTTTAGGAACGAAATTGTCTACTGCGCAGCTAATCGGCTAACTTCAGACGCGCCAAGTTACGTTGACCATACTGTAAGTATGGATTACAACAGTCCTACATCTGCCTTGCATAAGTGTACTAATGCGGCAAAGGCAATGTGTAGTTGAAAAATATTTATTAAAAAATGTAATATTAATGTATTACTTACTTACTTAAATAAATAAAAAAAGTGGTATGTGTCAAGTTCCTAGAAAAGGAAAAGTTCCTGGAAAGACTTGGGGGAGGCTTTTTCCCAGCAGTGCTAAAAAAAAAAAAGGTGTCAATATTTCTAGGATTTTTTTTTCCCAGGAAATTCTCTAAATGTTGATGAAAACCACAGAACTAAACACACTGACAGACAGTTATGGAAAGCTACTTTGCTTTATACTAATTATAAAAAGTAACTAGACTTCAAGGTGCTCTTGGCCTTTCTTGTGGAACTGGGTTGGATTGAGAGATCTATTTTCCATCCGTATGCAAAAAACCTACAGAGATATGGAGTTGTGGGTCCAACCAGCCTATTAAACAATACAATACAAGGTAAATTAAATATACAGCTGACAGACTGATTAATTCACACAAAAATGAGGAAACTCCAGTAGATAACTTTACTTCCAGATAAATTATTTTTATAAAAACTGTTAAAATGGCATTACCAAAGGGTAAAAACGGAAGTAGGTAGGTCATATTTAAAATTAATCAGTGGACATTATTGTGATCTCTTAATTTAGATAAAGAGTGATTTCAATTGTTTTGATTGTACACACCTTTTTATTTATTCGTCATTTGGTCAGTGAGTCGTCTTAGGAGCGGACTGTTGCTATTTTCCAAGGCAAAAATTACTTAAAATAAAGTACTCGAATTGAATTCCAATTTCAAAATCAAGTTGAAGATTTATATATTGACGCAAAATATATAATGAAATGATCAATTAATTCATGTCCGCGTGTTTACGACAAACGTACCTAATAGTTTATACAGAACTATTTTTAACCACGCCGATCGGCTGTAAGAAACGACGTGTATAAGAAAATAAAAAAGTATTAAATACTTACGGAATTAAAAAAAAACTTGGTGCGATACGCCGGAAGCTGGTATAAGCACTTTTATCACTTAAAATCACACTGAAAAGTTGTTTTTATGATACTTTTTCACAATTTCTTGATTGACGAAGTTATTTACGACGATATTACCGCATAGTGCATGTCTGCGCGGGTAGGGAATTCAAATGAAAATAATTTTTGTAGGTTACAAAACGTCAAAGCTGCTCGCTTTGAACTACTTTGAAGGTCACCTTGAAATGACAGCTAGGGTTGACAGGTTATAAATTATTTGCACGCGGAGGGAGTCGATTGTTTCTTTCTGTGATTAAATCGTGTTGCCAGTTATTATTACCCGACTGCGTCCCAAGAGAGTGTAATAATTATTATGAAATACTCCGCAACACTTCCATCACATAGGGATTGAGTCGGTTGACATTTTTATTTGTAAATACATATTTTCAATGTCACAAATCTATAGTATTTATTCTACTCCCCAATCCCCGTCATGTTGAAGATACATTTATAGTGAATCAAAAAAGAAAAAAACGTCGTCTGCTAAAAAACAAAAATAACGCCATGAGTAACAGTTTAATTATGCGAAATGAACGGTATTGACATTATGTGTAATAATTACAGTGACAACAAACTTTGATCATACAAATATTTGTGAAGATGTTTCTTAGAATTTGATACCTTTGAACTGTGTGCTGGTTTGTTACGCTTTAACGGCTAAACTGCAGAACCGATGTTGATTAAATTTTGTACAAACTAAACTTGAAGCCCATGAATGGCTATAAGCTACTTTTCAACAGACTTCAAAAAGAAGGCGGTTCTCAATTCGGCAGTTTTTTTTTTGTATATTTGTTACGCGATTTCTCTGGCAAATGTACATCGATTTTGGAAAATCTTTTTTTAATGAAAAGGGTATACCTCAGGGGTGGTCATTGATTTAGCACTTTTGAAAAATTCAACAAATACCCAATAATTTTACATAGAAGACGTTTTACTTTCTTAAATCTTTCGAGTACCTATACCCTGTTCACAATAAGATTAGACATTTATAAAAACCTTTTTTACAGTCCGTTCAACCGATTTTGACTTATATTGCGTTGGTGGCATGACAAATGGCAACTGCAGTAAACAATTGTTATTGTAACCACTTTTTTGCCTCTAATGTCATCCTTAAGCCTACGGAATAGAAGTCAAAATCGGTTGAAGGGACTGTAAAAAAGGTTTGTGTTTATGTCTAATCTAATTGTGAACAGGGTATAGTTACTTTCAATCTCTGTTTTAACCGTCTTGCTGTTTCTTTATGGATTTGATTGAGACGAAAGTACTAAAAAGCGGAAAATAAAAAGCTCTTTTTACAAAGAAGACAATCACTTTTCAGTTTTTGAAGGCGGTTGTATTTTTTGTAAAAAAGCTTTTTTTAATCCGCGACTTTGTCTGTACCCCCGACCACCAACATTCACCTTGGCGCATTTGCATTGTTGCATGCAAAAGTTAGTAATTTTATAATTCCCTTGTAAAATTAACACAGAAAATAATTACAAATAAAACACGGTCCTTGTGTATTAATAAAACGTTTTTTATTTAACAATTCACATATTTACTTGACATCATGGCGTCATCTCATATTATCACAATTTGAAAAGTTATTGTTTAACAATAATAAGTAACGAAATCAGTATCATCTAGGGCGAGATTCACAGACCTCATTTTTACTTTACTTTGCATTTCATACAATTATAAAAAAAACTTTATTTGCTAAAACAATCTAACAACCTTTCAATCATTCATTTCAATACTTTTTAATATTAATATTAACCTTATTATTTCACCTAATGTACACACGGCTACACGTCAAGCTATACATTTCCAGTATAAGCTGACCTCTCACTGTATGGAAATTCTACACAATGCGAGATCAGCTCATACTGGAAATTTATAACTTGATATGTAGCCGTGTGGACATAATTATTGTGAATGAAAAAGTATTGCTAATGTTAGATAAAAGTCATACGAATATCAACCTTATCTCTTGGAAAATAATGTTCGTATTTGGATGAAACACCTTACCTTACTTTACATAGCAAAGGCAAAGTGTGATCTGTAAATCTAGGCCTAAGGCTTACAAAATACTCGTATAAAAACTACTTTTGCGCTCATAGTGATTGTCTTAAAAACTACTTTATCACATTAACTTATTCAATAGGTGCAATGCACTTTACAAACAATAAAGAAAAAAAGACGGACATTATACTATTGTACCATTCAAATGCTGGCAATACTGTTTTAGGTAACGAAATTCAAATTGTGCTCAACATTCGTTCGAATCCGAAAACACGATTATTTTCGAAGCGCATTATTTTTTTCTGGTTTAAGTGTAAACGTTTTATTTTGTTAAAGGGTTGGGAGGCGATATCGATAAAGGTTAAATTTAACCTATCTGTATGTAGTCCATTCGTGTAAAGAAAATAGTGAGTCATCGTTATCCACTGACACAGACATTGACCAATTTATTTATACTTCATGCTGGTACAGGCGGATTTAATGCCTTAGGCATTCTCTACCAGTCAACTAAGAGTGGTGAAGAAATAACATGGCAGGTTCTTAGTAAAAAAATAGGTAAACTACATAATACATAAATATACAATTAATATAACATATACTATCATAAATATATTTCAATCAATCTAAGTTGTTAGAGAGATACGGCGAAGCACCACCGCTACACCGTTTAAGTTCTAAGGTCTCGAACCAAGCGCTTTGCTTTGATATTTATTGTGCGAACTGCCAGACTGTGGAGGTTAACTGGTAGAGAATGCCTAAGGCATTAAGTCCGCCTTTGTACCTTTGTGCATAAAGTATAAATAAATAAATAAATTCACTGCCCGTCTTTTTCTTTTTTTTATCTTCAAGGCACAAGCACAGGCACATCTATTTGTATATTTTTTTAAATGCCAACTTAATGTCAGACAATGTTATACTATTTTCTTAACACAAATGGACAATTATTTTTCACTGTGAATATTATACAAAACATACACTTCTTCTAATCTAAGCTCAAAGGCGGACTACCATCAAACTCTTCAGCAAAATGATCCACATTACTATCATTATTATCTTTCACATCAAAGTTTATTTTTACAGGATTTACACTTTTAACATAAGTCCTATTCATGAGAACTGGACTATTGTATACAACATCAGAATTATTTAAATTTCCATATTTTTCGGGAGTTTCTTTTACGCTGGCAACATTTACAGAACTGTCAGATTTAGTTTTCGGTTTTGCACTTTCGCTTTTCGATTTTTGAGATATAATTTTAGAGGTATTGTTATTTGAATTTAATGGACTTTTGTATGAACTAGAGGCGTTTTTAGATCTATTTATAATATGTATAGTAGATAAAGGAGGAGGTTCTCCATACATTTTTAATCTGGCAATTTTTTCGTTGACTTTCTTTTTTCTTTGTAATACTTCTTCTGATAAATTCTGCGTGTCTGTCTGTTTGAAAGTCGACTCAAAATCCAAGCCAGTTAGGTTGAAAATGTCATCTATCTTATTTGGTCTTGCTAAAGGAGAGTCTATAAATATTTTGTTTTTAGACATATTATAGTCACTATTATTAAATCTATAAGGAGATATATTTTCATTATTACTTTTAATCACGGCATAATTATTTTTCAATACAACACAGTCTTCACAGAATTTCCTTCTATCCAAACTTAAAAATATTTTACTCAAATCATCAAGTAATTTTCTCGCATCTTCATTTTTAGGTGTTTTCGTAAGATACGAAAACTCAGTCACCCTATACTGCGGTATACTTTTCCTAGTGTTGCCAGCGCGTTTCTGTAAATTCGCACACGAGACTATCTGGCCAGTATCTAAAACGTTATGATAACCGAACTTTTTTAAACCACCCCAAAAATTAACACAAATCATATTTTTGTCAGCATCAGCAAGGAAGACATTTTGAAATGGCTGTTTAGTCGAGTCGAATTCTCGAATTGAAGGATCGATTAGGAATATGTAGCCTACGGTATCGATTTCGTTATAATCGGTAGACATTAGTGGGTTCTGAGACAAATGTTTTATGGTGTAACAGATGCGTTTTAGCAGCTTCGTATACGGTTTGAAAATTTCCGGTTCTTTGTATTTTGATGTGTTAAATATTGACTGTCTGCCGGCCGATATCTGGATTTCGGAGTACCTGAAAAGAAATGTGTACTTAATATTTTTATTTTATTAATTTTATGGTACGTCTTAAGATCGGCGTAAACTGAGCAAAGATATACTTGAGTAGTTTTCATCTATCAATTGAAAATAAGCTCAAATGCATCACGAACTGAGTCAAAAATTGTATACAAGATATAATAGGGTATTACACCCATTTTTGAAAAGTGTCTCAACGAAATTCTGTAGTGCTAATATGCCACCAAAAAAAAACCACAACATTTTTATTCAATCGATAAGTGCCATAAATATGCATCTAAATTTTAAATTTTCATTTTCGCGCGTAATTTGTCGAAAACGCCTCTTACTGGACGCCATATTGCTCAGCGTAAATGACGTCAGTTCGTTTTGTATCAAATGCGCTCATATTAAATATGATAATTGTATATAATTTAAAAATAATTAAAAGCATATTTTGTAATAGGTGTAATAATGAAAAAAATACGTTAGATACGAAAATAATAAAAGTACAAAGCTTATAATACGCCAATCGGTTGACTGACAGTTGACAATTTTTTGTATACACAGCCGTACGGCGTAATAACATGGCCGCTACTATTTCATGGTGTTTTATGACAGATTAAAAATACTGAAAACTTTGAATTGAATTTAAAAATTGGTTTTGTTATTTTATGAACTAAAACTTACATTTTCCGACTGCTTTATGCCTAAACTGTCTCAATAACATATTTATAGATTTTTTCTCGTATAGAGTAAAATACCCTATTCCGCGCTTCATTTATTACCGATTGCACGCAATTTCGCCATTTTCAACTCTATTACCACTCTGTTTACAATCGTATTATCTTATTGAAGCGATATACAGTGCATTGCGATATAGTGAAGGCAGATAGAGGAGACTATATCGCTACAGCATCGCGGATGAACCATTATAGTAATGCATAATCTCATGTAGCAGACTAGATACCAGGAACGTAAAGACCACATTTGGGCAACCGTAGTGTGGGACGCCGTGGGGCACGACAGACTGACGATTTGAAGAAGGTGGCAGCGGATGGATGCTGGCTGATCAAGACCGGGTTGGTTTGCGATCTCTGAGGGAGGTCTACGTTCAGCAGTGGACAGCAATAGGCTTATATGACAATGATGATGATGTGTGCACTAAGAAAATCATTTGGGTTAGGTTAGAAAGATGACCATTAAAGCGCGAGGGCGAGTAAGCTCAAACTCAAACTCAAATCATTTATTTCAAATAAACCATTTACAGGCACTTTTGAATTGTCAAGGAGTCAGTCAGTCAAAAAGTTGCAGCTAGTTGCTCGTTCCAAACAGTAGGTTTCTATGGAGAAGAACGAGCAAGAAACTCCATGAACACTCTTTTAAAATCAATAGAATAGTACAAATTTTGGTTACATCATTCATGTTGAATCTAGGGGTACAATGTGAGAACAATGTAACAAGTTGTGCACGTTAAAAGAGGTCTAGTAACAATGAAATCAGACAATTCAAAATAAATTTAAAATAACCGAGGTAGCTAAGAGATGACCAGTCTCAACTGACGGCGCCCGTTCACGAACATGACGCACGGATCGGCACCATTTAGCTCAACCATTTTGAAGGGAACCAAATGATCCAACACATGCGCCACCATCAGCAAGACATTCAAGTGAGCATGACAAACTCTCAACCGCCAGGGCATATTCAAGTCAAAGATAAACATATCTCGTAAATGGTAGCTTTAAAGTACATAGTGCTCACATGTATGTGCTATGCAAAATTATATAATACTAATAGTTTGAGTTTATACAATGCAAAGATAATGTAGTTTTAGATCTTCAGCAGCTCCAAAAATAGTCACCAATGCTAATCAATAAATCTATGAACCCTTATGGCTGTGGAGCTAGACCAGCATCCAGCCAAGCATTTTTATCAGTGATGGTATGGGTGAAGCGAAGCGGGCGGTGCCGCGGCAGCGGCCGCCGAGCACCAGATGCCCTCTATTGTTAATGAATCATTTGGGTTTGGTGAGTGGTTTAGTTTTAGACCCTCCATACCACCAGGGGTTTGACCAGTGGTATGGTGGGTCTGCAATGATGATGATGATTATAATCTCATATTTATAAACTTGTCGCGGTATTTCGATTAAGTAATCTAATATTTACCTGACAGCTGTAGGAACCACATTCATGACATCAATCCAAACGCCTTCTTTAATTATTTCAAGAACAGCTTCCGGGGGCTTCCATATTGACATCATACCTGAAAAAAAAGGATAGATTTCATTATTCGTAAGACAACCCTCTTGGCGTAATATATGTATAGACAGGCAATCCCTCCACGTAAAAGCTATTCATTCATATGGAAAAACACTGAATTTAAGGCCTCCAGCTAGGGCAAAAAACTTAACTACTGCACGCTTAGGGCACCTCCTGTGGGTTACGAGACTCGGCTTAGGGCGTCGCTGAGGGAGAACAGCAAAGGGACAGGCTGGATCGGATTTCCATTATTTAGGGACGAGTTTAAAGCTACAGGCTCAGCGGCACGGGCTGGCACGAACAAGGTTAGGGAGATTCAGTCGGGTGAATATGTGTTTTTTTTATATTAACCTACCTTTAGTAATCTCCGCCCCACTCCTCTCAACTCCCGCGACTCTAATCTTCAACAACGTCACCACATTTCTATTGACACAAACTCCCGCCTTCTCTATCTTGTCTCTTATCTTCTGCTGTATGTCTTGGAGAAGAATATCGCGACGTTTTGTAGTGTAATGGTCTAGGAGGTGTGTTTGGGATGATGTCAGGCCGGCCTGTGGACAAAAATGAGACTTCGTTGAGGAGTGAGAGAGATACACGGTTGGCGTAGTCGGTGAGTCACGTCGCGAGTTCGATTTCCGTACGGAACAGATATTTGTATAGCCTACAGGTAGTTAATACGGGTCTGGAATTTATATGTTTGTAAACGCACCCTCGGTACAGAAGATATTCACAGTAAAAAAAATAGTAGATTGTATTGTATGACAAAGGAGCAAAATAATATTTTTACGACGAGGGCGCTATTTTGAATCGAGAGCGTAGCGAGGGATTCTAAGTACATCGCCTGAGGGAAAAATATTTTTGCTCTAGAGTCAAATTTTTCTTTTCATCTCCTTCTATGAGAAAATATTTCTCCCGGGATTTCGTAGGTATTAAGTTTTGTATGATGTTTTTAGCTTCTATTTTTATTGTTTCAAGAGTTAATGCACTATCACTTTCAGAACTCAACGTAAAACTTGTTATTTTGCAAAATACAATTCCGTACCCATTACAAGAACAGTGAAGTAAATCGCGCGCTTTTTCTTTTAGTTACCGCGCCTCCCCTCACCGTACAGCTAACACTTAACAGCCAGTAATTTATACAATTTGATTTCAATAAACGATTCATGTTCCAAATTTAATTTACTGCCCGCTAAAAAGTCTAGTGGAGAAAAGAGCTACTTTGCCCCCGCCTACAGAGGAACAAAACGACACTTTTCGAATAGAAGGGATGAAAAATATGTTCAATTGTCTATCTTCAAAGTTCTTCATTAGATCTTCACGAAATTAAAATGGAACCACACTGAAGGAATCCCTTTCGTGTCGAAATGAACTACATAATTATGGTGTTAAAGACAGATAGTAAAATTGTGTGCTTAAGCAGTATTTGCTTTGGCTTCTCTTACTAAATTGACCCTTAAGCGGCTTTCAGACTACGCTATAATAATAATAGCTTATAGTATATAGCTCATAGCACAACAATATCGCGCACCATACATTGTTATGGACACGTTCACACTTTGGTATACTATGTATGGTGAGCGATATTGTTGTTTGTTGTTGTGCTATAAGCTATCGTAGTCTGAAATGAGCTTTATCCATTGATTCACAGCATAATAATTAAGAATAAGAATACAAAAAAAAAAATGAAAAATATAAAAATCGGTATGTATGAATGTACGAAAGAAAGAATGTATGAATGAATGTATGAACGAATGATTGATTTGATTGATTGATTTTAAAAGGTCTTTATTTACTTATACATAATTTTATACAATCTGCTTACAAATGATCTTATTCTATTTGTTCACAAGTCGGGATTTATTTTGTTACACAGGCTAAATACATCGCCTTTATAAACATCAAAACATGTTATTAATACGTTATTTTGTGCTGTCTTAACTTATTGATTTAATTTTAATTTTACAAGTAAGTAAGTGGAGGTCTTAGTATGGACCCACAAAATATTAACAATGGCTTGAATACAAAATGTACGTTTTATTTAAACAGCAAGTTATGCTAATTTAAAATAATATAAAGTAGGTAGCGGGTAGTTGTATGCAAAGATCGCGAAATGTACGACCGGTCAGCGGCGTCGGCTAGTAAGCGAGCTATCGTCATGATACGTCACGGAGGAAGTAGTGATGGGGGAGTCGATATCGATTGTATGTTCGAGCGTAAGGCAATGTCATCAGTCTACTGTTACCAATTGCTGATATTAGTGTATTTCGGTGTGATGGGTTTTTGTGCAAATAAAATTTACGTGAAATCTTTAGTATAAAATCTTTTAGAAAAGGATACTGTATGCGTTTGTGTAATGTTTTAAGGTTTGTGCGAAATGGTGTGTTGTACGATAGTTTTAAGGCTTTATTTTGGATAGTTTGAAGCTTGTTGTAGTTAGTTTCAGCCACACTGGACCAGACAGGCGCTGCGTAGGTTAAGCAAGGTCTAACCAATGTAGAATAAATAAGGAGTTTAGTTGTGGGACTGAGAACAGATTTGCGATTTAAAATAGGTTTTAGTGAATTAAGGGCTTTCGCACCTTTACTTATAGTGAGTTGAGTGTTTTTGTTCCAGTTAAGCTTCTTATCCAAAATTATGCCTAAATATTTAACCGATTCACGCCACGCAATTTGAAAGCCATCAATTTTAACGAGCCTAGTGGGTAGTGTTCGTTTACTGGTAAATAGTATTCCTTCGGTTTTTTCAGAATTTAGCTTCAATTTCCAGGTCTTAAAATATTGGCTGAGTAATTCCAATGACAATTGTAGCCGCCCCGCAATTATGTCAACATCTTTGTCTGACGTAAATGTTGCTGTATCATCGGCATAGATGGCAAGGTGGGTGTGAGCCTGTTTAGGTATATCATTCACGAAAAGTATGAAAACGTATGGTCCGACGAGGGACCCCTGAGGTACACCGGCTGGAATAGTTTTGGGAGCAGAATGGTCTTTACCTATATAAACTGAAAAAGATCGATCACGCAAGTAACTTTGGATGAGTTTTACTAGACAGATAGGTACTTTATGTTTTAGTAACTTATGTAAGAGACGACGAGAACGAATGATTAAATGAATGATGTTGATGATTGTTTAGTTATGTCATGTGTGTGGTGTTAGATGTATAATAATGTTACGAAACTCACTCTAAATTCAGCAGGGTCCTTGCTTCTCTTCATAACTTTGGCTATCTGCGAGCCGCTATCCAGGTAAGTTCTCTTTTTACTCAACTCTGTTGGACCTTCAGAGTCTTGGGACTCCTGAAACAACATAGCATGGAGATAAACCACACGTCTTCGACACAGCTAATGTTTTGCCATTCAAGTTAGAGCCTTCAACCGTGTGTGTTAAAATAGTTTTTGTAATTTATTATTTAAACTTCATGCACAAAGGTACAAAGGCGGACTTAATGCCTAAATGACAAGTTTAAAAAGGCGTCGTAGATCTAAAACTGTACCAATGAGAAAATCGTATGGGTTAGGTTAATAAATAATAATAATAATAGTTATTTATTTGTACATAGGTACATTTAACACACAGTAACATTGTATAAGCGAATAAAACAGTTTATTAGAGTATTTTACTCTATACGAGAAAAAATCTATAAATATGTTATTGAGACAGTTTAGGCAAAAAGCAGTCGGAAAATGTAAGTTTTAGTTCATAAAATAACAAATCAAATTTTTAAATTCAATTCAAAGTTTTCAGTATTTTTAATCTGTTATAAAACACCGTGAAATAGTAGCGGCCATGTTATTACGCCATACGGCTGTGTAAACATAAAATTGTCACACTGTCAGTCAACCGATTGGCGTAATATAGGCTTTGTACTTTTATTATTTTTCTAACCAACGTAATTTTTTCATTATTACACCTATTACAAAATATGCTTTTAATTATTTTTAAATGATATACAATTATCATATTTAATATGAGCTCATTTGATACAAAACGAACTGACGTCATTTACGCTGAGCAATATGGCGTCCAGTAAGAGGCGTTTTCGTCAAGCCACGCGCGAAATTTGAAAATTGAAAATTTTGATGCATTTTTATGGCACTTATCGATTGAATAAAAATTTTGTGTTTTTTTTGGTGGCATATTAGCACTACAGAATTTTATTGAGACACTTTTCGAAAATGGGTGTAATACCCTATTGTACAAACAGTGAACAATCGAAATGTAAATGAACAAGTTGACACCTAAACTAAGTAAATACATACTTGTATCTCAGGAGCCATAGTTCCTCCTCTGAGATGATCAACAACAAATACTTACAGACAAATAATATAGCTTATACGGAAACGTGTAAGGTAAGGCTCTAGACAGACGGACTGCATTTCAACTGCAATCCAACCGCAAATTGCAGTTCGGATGCAGCGTGAATGCAGTTGTCACAACTGCAATAGCACTGCAAACCAAACGTGCAGTCCGATTGCAGTCCAATTGCAGTCCAGTTGTGTGTTGGTGTGGCGTTTGGTTTGCAGTTCTATTGCAGTCGTGTCAACTGCATCTGAACTGCAATTTGCGGTTGGATTGCAGTTGTACTTGAAATGCGGTTCGTCTGTCTAGAGCCTTAGAACTGTGACCATAAAAGCGCGAAGGTAAGCGAGCGGTGCCGCGGTAGCGGCCGCCGAGCGCCAGATAGAGGGGTCTATTGTTGGTGAATCATTTGGGTCAGGTTAGGTGAGTTGTATAGATTTAGACCCTCCATACCACCAGGGGTATGGCCAGTGGTACAGTGGGTCCGCAATGTGCACGCTGATAGCTAACTGTTGGATTGTTCAAGGCGATTCTGATCAGGCCGGTGCCATGTCGAAATGGTGCTGAAAATTACTAAAATTGTTTTATTTCAAAGTAGCTTTTGCCCGCGACTTCGTCCGCGTGAATGTCGGTTATCGCGGATGCAGACGAAGTCGCGAATTAAAAAGTGCCCTATGTCCTTCCCCAGGGTTTCAGTTATGTTCATGCCAAATTTCATTAAAATCGGTTCAGCCGTTCCATCGTGAAAGCGTAACAGACAGAGTTACTTTCGCATTTATAATTTATTTATTTATTTATTTATTTATTATTCACAAAATCCACAGCTCTTTGACAATTCATCATATAATATAAACCGGTTTTACAGCCAATTACGGATTTACAATTTAATAACTATTAAATACATGCAGCAGAAACAAACCTACATAATGCAGAAATTACTTAACTGCTAGCGCCAACTAAGCATTGCTAAGTGTACAGTGTAGATGAGGGTGTGAGGAGTTGCAGGTGGGTGTGTGCGTATATGCTTGGGTGTGTGTGAGGATCGTGTGTATAGGTACCCATGTATACCTAGTATGCAGTTAAATTATTCTGTTTGGTTTTGTTTAGATTTACTAGTCAGTTCGTCATTAACAGACGTTATCAATTGGTTCTTAAATAAGCCTTTTTAAAAGTTAAATATATCAAGATGAGAGAACTTTTTGTTAAAAATACTTAATATCCTACCGATAACTGAATTTTGAGCGTAGTTTGTACCACTGTGTGGCACATCGTAAAACTGCGTGTATAATATTAAATACTAACTTCTGCCCGCGGCTTCGCCCGCGTAAAAAGGAACGATTATCAAAAGGGAACACATTAACGGGATAAAAAGTATCCTATGTGTTAATCCAGGAAATGGTCTATCTATGTGCTAATTTTCATGCAAATCAGAATGTTTCAAATATATAGAAGAAAGAAAGAAAATCCATTTATTCACACGGAAGTGACGCACTTACATAACAAGCTTAAAACTAAACAATTAAATTAAAAAAAAAAAAAAAAAAGATACATAACAAATATATCCCTAGTCGGAACCACGCGTCACCACCGCGCGAAACATATACTAGATATATAACATATAGCAGAACATAATCCATACTATTTAACCTATTAATCCTATCCTACTAATATATATCTATACTAATATTATAAGGCTGAAGAGTTTGTTTGTTTGTTTGTTTGGTTGAACGCGCTAATCTCAGAATCTACTGGTTCGAATTGAAAAATTATTTTTGTGTTGGACAGTCCATTTATCGAGGAAGGCTATAGGCCCGTGCGAAGCCGGGCCGGGTTGCTAGTGTAGTTATATATTATGTGGTATATGTTCTGTTCATGTATATCATAAAGTATGTAGTCCTATAGTACTCGGCAATAGGGTAACTTCATCAAAATCATGTCAACCTTTAGACGCCCACTGCTTGGCTTGCTTGGGGTCTCCCCCAAGGGGGGTTTAGTTGTAATCGCCATGCTTGGCCGATGCATGTTGACGATCGCAGTAGGTGTTTTGATACTCAGAATCTCTCCCCCCCTTCTTATCTAATGTCCCACTTTCAATATCTATGTTCTTCACACGCTAGAAATCTGCGATCTTCTAACAACCTTCTCTTACTTTGCCCTTCTCATACTTCTGATTTTGTTCATTCTTCCTTTCATATCCAGGTCATTCTTCTCTGGAATGCGCTTCCTCTCGATATCAGAACGGCCACCAGCCAGTATGCATTTAAGCGGAAATTGCGAACTTATTTTCAGCACAAATAAGCAGAGTCATCTCATAATACTTTGTTCCTTTATTTATATTTATATATATAATATATATATATATATATATATTATGTTTATATATATTTTATATAGGTATGTTATATACCAAACATTAAATTATGTATAACTTTTTTAATATATATTTTTTTTTCATATGCACCTGCCATGTTATCTCTTCACCACCCTTGGTTGACTGGTAGAGAATGCCTAAGGCATTAAGTCCGCCTTTAAACCTTTGTGCATGAAGTATAAATAAATAAATAAATAAATGACGCTGCTGCGAAATATCCCTTTGTCGCCTTTTACACCGACGGGTAGAAATCGAGTGGTGCTATTCACGGCCGGTACCACGCGACATTTTTCATTCATTGGTAATTTTTTTTTAAGACTTCGCTGGTTTTGTTATTTTTTTGCTACACATAGACTTAAAATTATAAAGTTTTTTTTTTTTTGCTTGTAAAAGGTAATCTTTGGAAGTACAGACGCCAGCACATCAAACCATACCAAACTGTCAAATTGTCCCAATTAAATATGGACCTTACATGCCCTAGTAATAAAGTTGAAAATCTTTCAAAGAAAATTGACAGATGTGCTCGCCTCTGTACATGCTGCTCTTTTTTAGTCAACCTATGACTGACCTGTGTCCCATTCCACTCTTCCACCTTGTATAAATTCTAAAGAAAACCTGAAAGTGAAGAATCCATGACTTACTTGATCAGAGAACTCCTTCTCCACTTCCTCGTAGATCTTCTCCATGACCTCCTGCCTTTCAGCCTCACTCTTCATTTGATGGAGGTGTTCCAAACGTTCTGATCGCGTCACTGAAAAATTACGTCTATTTTATAAGAAATTGTCTAGCTTTTTTCCAACCATGTTGGGGTCGGCTTCCAGTCTAACCGGATGCAGCTGAATACCAGTGTGTGTTTACATGGAGCGACTGCCTCTCTAACCTCCACAACAATAGTTACTGGGTAACACGATACCCCTTGGTAAGACTGCTTATCAGACTTTCTGGCTTCTGACGCCGATAACGACTGTCAAAGATCTACGAATGACAGCTGGTTCCAACGGTTTTACATGCTTTCCGAGCCACGGAGAGGTCTCGGTAAGATATCGATGGTCACCCATCCACAGACCGACCGCGGCAAGTGTCTTACGAATAAAGTCTTAAAGTTAAATAAATATTATATGAGAAATGGGACTTTACAATTTAAAAATCTATCGTATTTCCCTAACGCACGGTAAATCTGCGTTTAACATTTTACTCTCGGCTTCATTACGCCCTTGCCTACAGCTCAGGCTGCAATCCAACCTCAACGGTAATGACTAACTTAGCACACAAGTAACTTATTGCACTTACCAGTACTCCCATCTTCGAACTTCTCAACATATAAAGCGGGATACACTCTAGTAACAAAAACACGCAGTTTTGACACTTTCCCGCCATCTAACTTGACAGATGACAGCTGAGACAAAATGGCGGCGTTGCCATGGTGACCGAGGCGCGCGTCCCAGCGCGCGCGGCGTGTGGAGTTACCGAAGAGTTTGAGGCGGACTGCTGACGTATCCTGAAATATTATTTACATTTATTAAATCTAAACTATCATATCACAGGCTCAGCGATTATTTTGCCGATAGTTGTTACAGCCAATGGCTTAATTGCAAAGAGCCTCGACCAACATCTAAGGAGGCTCTCGTTAGGCGGCTGGACCAAGGGCTTGATTCAGAAGGCAGTACTTCTGGATACGGCCCGCATGTTGAAGGTTTCTCTTTGTGTCCTGACCGCCGCGCCGGTAGCTTGGATCCTGGTCCCTATACCGGTGGGCTACAATTTTTTATATGTTTAGTTGTTTACATCTTATATATAAAAATCTTCTGTGCGTGTAAAAGTGTACTCCTTCTAAACGGCTGGACCGATTTTGATGATTTTTTTTTGTGTGTGTTCCAGTGGATTTGAGAATGGTTTAGATTCACAAGTGGACCCGGTAGGTGGCGCTGCAATCGAGTTTTAGGACTTCTTAGATGTAGGTCACCCTGGTACTAGGAGCGCATAACTTATGCGCTAACTCGAGAACGGCAAGGTAGCTCTCTTTGCAGTGTAGAGGTACCAGGGTAGCATAGTTCTAAGGATGGAGGCCTGGGTAGTTATTCTGCATATTTTAATTAATTGGTAGGTTGATAGGGCAGGTAGGTAGGTTGATAGAATAGGTAGGTAGGTAGGTGGGGAAGGGTAGGCTAGACCAGGATTTTTATACCGATTTTCAGGGCAAGACGTCTGCCGGGCCCGCTAGTTATATTTAAAAATGTAATCTATCTAATATATGAAATTCTCGTGTCACAGTGTTGCAAATTATTTTATTTATGAGTAACAAATATACAATATTTACAAGTACAATAATAAAAAAAAAGAAAAACCTATAACTATTAAACCAAAAATAAACTAATATAATAAGGCATCAAAAAACTCCTCCACATCGCCGTCATCTGGGAATGTGCCCAAGAGACTGACTGCATTGCCCCGTTGGATGGCAATGCTTAACCTCTGCCCAAAGTAAAAACCAGCTCTTGGATCACGAGAAGTGTCAACTAACCTTTTGGAAATTTCCTTAAAAAGGAGATGAGCACTCGGACCCCACGACCCGAGGGTTTCAACCCCAAACGGCTCGAAAATAAAGTTATCATCAAGGTGACTATACTTTCGCCGTTTGAGGTTTTCTGCAGCCGCAGCAGCAGCACCAGCACAGCACGCTGAGCTAGGAAGATGGGATGGCGCAAGAGTATCGACACACGTAGCGTCCCACACTAAAGGCCTACCCAAAGGACGGCATGTCATTATTTCCTTGGAAGTTCCAAAGAAATAATGACATGCCGTCCGGTTTCTTGCCATCGTCGCGTGCCAAGCCGTTGGGCTCCAAAACTGCTGGAACGCCGACGGCGACGAGAGCACGACGAATGATGTCATTAATATTCGCGTGCCGCGCTATGCGACCTGCACTCCGGTTGCACGATAGGCCGTGGTGTCCGAGGCAGTTGACAGCTTCCCCACAGCGACAGCGATGAGGAGAACAACAAGATGCTCCTAAACGTAACGTAACATCCTGCTTTGGGCAGGATTGTCCCACTTTTAGGATCTCTGTCCCGCTGTACCCAGTTAGAGGAAAAATGTCGCGCTTTGTCAAAAATGGTAATAACGATTTTGAATTTTGGTGATTATGTATTATTTTGATACTATTCGTACTAACAACACATTTTTTGTTTCGCGACAAATACTAAATACCATGCATGCACACACAAACACACACACACACACACACACACACACACACACACACACACACACACACACATGATTTCTACTACCTAGATAGTAGAAATCATGTTATTAGGTCTTACTTACTCTTGTAGTCCAGTCTACGTAAGAATCCTTTCGTCGTCTATGAAATATTAATTTTACATAATATTTCCATAGAAGGCGTCCCGCTCGGATGAAAAAAAATTATGGTCACGTTAAGTCATAGACATAGAACACTAGACTACTGCTCAGCGTGTCGCTGAAAGGGACAGCAAAACGCAACTAGGAACACTACGGTGCAGTGTATTTTCACCATTTTGCAGGATTAGGTAACGACTTTGTTTAGGCACATGAGCCAAAAACGCGGCACGCGATAAGGGACAAAAAATATTAAGCACTGTCTCTTTTCTTTACAAGCATCTTGTATATATTTTTCTTTTTCTTGTGTAAGCGAGATAGAAGATGATCAGCAGTCTATAGTGCCTTCTCTGTCAACGCGTTAAGTATAATATTATACTGACCTCCAAAGGTGAGATTCCCTGCTCACAATTCATCAGCTCAGCCCCAGTGGTGACGATCTTGGAGCCAACGACAATTTTACCTTGACACACTAGTTGGGCCAACATTTTGTCTATAGTCGCTTTTATGCAGTACCAGCCATCTGTTAGCAGTAGTTCTAGATTGTTTGTGGAAGTGGCACTGGAAAAGTAAAAGAAATAGTTTAGAATGGTTTGGGGGGTTGGGGGGAATGGGTTAAATAAAAATACATGCTCTACCTGAAACTCCGGCCAGACTGTTGTAAACAAGCCCTCCACATCGGTGTCCACCGGCGGTTTACAACAGTGTAAACACTTGTTTGCAACAAAAATTCGTTTGACCTTCAACAACCTCTGTGGACGGACGCGCGTTGTAAACCGCGTGTGGATACCGCCGTTGTAAACAAAGAGTCGACAACACACTGAGGTGGGAGCCTTGTTGTAAACCAGTGTGGACGCAAACACCAACCGTGGGCTCCACAAACCTCCCACCAAGGTGACCCCTGTTGGAAGCTTGTTTATAAGTCTGGCCCGGCCTTGATGTAAGGCCGTGAGGCCTTGTGGTGCCGGTCGCGAATAGCACCACCCCATTTCTATTCGTGGGTGTCGTAAAAAGCGACAGAGGGATATTGACCAGAAGATGGGCAGCAGCGTCCTTCTGAGTACCATAACAGTTACTGCGATCGCCAACATGCATCGGCCAAGCATGGCCATCACGGCTGAGCCCCTTTTTGGGGAAGACCTATGAAGACACTGTTCCTCACCTCTTCCCGCGTTGAAACTGCTTTCAGTTTAAGCGGCGCGTAGACACGCACACACACACACGTATTTATACAGTCTATTATTTTGGTAGTAGTGTAGGTAATTAAATCGTTTCTTTTGTACGGAGTATTGTTGGTGTGGCAAAGGCCTCTTCTCGTACAGAGAAGGCATGAGCAATGATCACCACATCTGCTGAAGGTGGATTTATTATAAGTACAGGTTTCTTCAAGATGTTTTCCGTCACCAATGTCAGTCAGTGATCATCATTCATCATCATTTCAGCTGAAAGACGTCCACTGCTGGACATAGGCCTCCTCAAGAGGGGGTTTTGCCATAATCTCCACGCTTGGCAGGCGGGTTGGCGATCGCAGTATAGTTGTTACAAAGGCACAGACAGGGGCGTGCACAGGGTTTTGAGACAGGGTAGGCAGAAATTTTTAAAAGCTTACTTACCAAACAAAAACACCTACCTACTGTTTGTTTGTTTTGGTTCGTCGCTATTTTTATCACTAAAAGAGTTTTGAATACGCATCATTTAAAATTTTCTGTACACACACACCTATTATCACCAATCTTTCGCCTATTATCAACGTTAAAATCGTAAATATAAATACCAGAATAAAATTATATCACAAAACCACACATACTATATCAACAATGGCCGCTCATAACTCACGTAAAAATAAAAATAAATAATACTATAAAAACTAATAGTGCTTCAATTAGCGCTAATATAATCAAAAGATGCTACTTTTTAAAATAGTCGCAGATCCTTGTGTAGCCAACTTCGGTTTTAAGACCCCGCAATTGGCTATTTGAAACCACCAATCAATTGACCACCAATCAAAACGAAATTCCTCCATAGATTGTTTTATGACGCGGCCTGTGACGTCACTTTTTTACCAATTCAATTGACTAACTATTCAATTATTTCAAAGCAACTTAAAATCGAATTTTACAGTGAATTGAAAATTAATCGGGTTTTCCGGGCTAAAATAAAGTGTAATAAAAGATATGTTGTATTTTGGAATTATTGGTTAATGGTGTCAACAACTCAATTGTCGAAAGTGTAAGTAAATGTTAAAAAAGGCAATGTCTACTTTTGACGTTTGTGTGCGTTATTTGTCTCAACGTGTGCCAAGTATTTATATAAAAAGCACACCATTGTAGTCCACGTAAATACGTGTCTGTCACGACGCACACATATAATCATACAGAGACTTTGAATTTGTGCCTTTCCGTCGGCGGTCGAAATGCGCGAAGGTATCAATGAGACTTCATGATTCCACCGTTACTCGATAGGTGGAGTTGATTTAAGATTTTCTATTTTTCGTTTTTGGTATAATGATGGTAATTACTCGTGCATAAAATATTTGTTATCAAAATAAAATAGTAGTAGTATTTTATTTCGATAGTAGTAAGTATTTTGTAAGGTAGGCAATGACTATTTGCCTGTATGAACCGCACGCCACTGGGCACAGAGAACGCTGCTGCCCATTCTCTGGTACGTCCCTTAGTCGCCTCTTACGACACCCACGGGAAGATATGGGATGGTGCTATTCTTTACGTCCGACACCATACGGACACGCTAAGCTGTATTATTACCATTACTATATTATTCTGATCTTGTACTAAAACTACCAAAAAGGAAATATAACATACCTGGCAACACTGACGCCATCCACATACACCGCAACAACGCACAACACAATGTTTTTAGAAGCGACATCGTCCTTCTCTAAAATCTTCCTCAAAGCTGGTCTTTGTGCGTTGTATAGTTCCTTGTCATATCTATATTTTAATTGGTCTATGACATTTCTTGTACTCACTAGAAGACATTTGAACTTTATCTCGTACGAAATTAGTTTCCATAATATTAGTTTCAAATGGTTTTCTAACCAGCCATTTGGTATTAATTTACTGTTTACAGAATTTCGAAATAATTCTTTGAGTGAATCTATTGTAATGTTGCCATTTGATAATTCGTTTCTGTTTTTATGAAATTCGAATTGTAGTAAATTGTCGAATGTAAATTGAAGTATATATGGATCGATTTGACTTTTGTAGTGTCTTGTCAATTCAACTAAATCTTTTAGTGTATATTTCTTATCTTTCTTGTAATTTTCGTCAAATGTTAGCCTATTTGTATCTTTTGTAGTTTTAATTAAAATTATTTCTTTTCTCTTTTCTGGTTTTGGTATTTTTTGAGAATATGGTGTTTCGAATTTTTTTTTCTTTTTAGCTCTGGGACAAGATAATATTGGGCTGCCAGATCGTTTAGATTTTATTGGAGTGTCACGAAAATCCTCTGTATGTAAGCTCTCGTCAAAGTTATTTAGTACTTGTGTATCAATTATGTTGGCTATACTATCTTCATTCATGACTTTATCTTTTTTACTATTTGTTAAATTATCATTTGAATCATCTATTTCGGAAAATCGTCTTTTAGATCTAGCTATAGCTTCTTCTGTGACAATAACGTCACGATTGGAACCGGTTTTGAAACCGAATTTAATATTTGAAGTTTTTTTCTTATTACCCTGTAATATTTTTTCATCTTTCTCTATATCTTGAAACAATTTTCTAGATTTAGCTAAAGAATCTTTAGACACTGCAACCTTTCTATCACTAGCTGTTTGGAATCCTTGAAAACCAGTTCTTTTGATAACATCTTCAAACAATTTCTTGGTTTCAATCAAAGCTTTTTGTGAAACTTCGATCTCCTCATCATTTCCCGTTTTAAAACCATGAAATTCTGGTTCGGGATCGTCTGCAATGGTTTCTATATCTTGAAATAACTTTCGACTTTTAGCTAATGCTTCTTCAGATATTGTTACAGGTTTTTTATTAGCAGTTTGAAATCCTTTAAACACAGGACTTAATTTACCATTTACAAGTAAATCTTCTGTATTAGAATCTTCAGTATTGTCAATTACTCCTTCATTGACATCTAAAAGATCTTTATCTGTGTCTAAAATGTCTTTTTCTTCTCTATTCAAACCAATGTCTTGGAATAGTTTTCTACTTTTAGCTAAAGCTCCAGCTGATACTTTGACTTGTTTGTAATTTGCTGTTTGAAAACCTTCAAATTCAGGTAATGTAGTTCCAGCTGGTACTCTAAAATCATTGTTTTTGGTCGTAATAGGACTTGTATTATTACCAATGTTATGTTCTGTATCTTCTCTTTCGATGTCAGGATAATCCTCTTTCACTTTTTTGGGTACTTGAAATTCAGTAGCGTCTATATCTTTAAATATATTCCTCGTTTTAGTTAAAGCAGTTTCAGATACGTGTACCACTTTATTGCTAGCAGTTTTAAAGCCTATGAAACTGGTTTTATTTGTTGAAGTTTGAATGGAGTCTTTAAGACCTGGATATGGAGTCTTTTCTTTTTTAACAGTATCTTGTAATTGTTTTCCTGGCTTACTAGGGTACGCAAAATCATTGGAATCTATATCTTTGAATATATTTTTTGTCAAAGCTAGAGATTGTTGGGAAATATGTATATTTTTGTTACTCCCTGTTCTAAAACCACCGGACCTTGCTTTACTAGTTGACGATTGATTTAAATCTACAATTTCAGACGCAATAACACTCATGGCATCTTTTTCTATTTGCTTATTGCCTATTTCTTCTGAAGACCTAAAATCCGTTGCGTCAATATCTTTGAAAATATTCTTTGTTCTAGTTACAGATTCTTCAGAGATGGTTTTCTTCTTATTGTTCGCTGTTTTAAACCCCATAAAGCCTATTTTACTAGTTGAAGGCTGATTGTAATCTTTCAATTCGGATTCATAAATACTATATCCTTCTCTTTCGTTTTTCTTGTTCTCTAAAAAGCTACCATCGTCCAAGTCTTTGTTTCCTTTTTCTGGAGACTTAAAATCCGTTTCATCAATGTCTTTGAAAATATTCTTAGCTTTCGATAAAGATTCTTCAGATATTGCAATGTTTCTGTTATTAGCTGTTTTGAACCCCATAAACCTTGTTTTACTTGTAGACGGTTGGTTAAAATCTTCATGTTCGTAAATTCTTTTTTTATCATCTGTTTTTATTATATCTTGGGCTAACTCAGGCGATTTTAAGCTTTTATTGCTTTTTTCTGGAAACTTGAAATCTTTCGCATCAATATCTTGAAATATATTCTTCGTTTTAGGCAAAGCATCTTCACTGATATTTATTTTCTTGTTATTTGCCGTCATAAAACCACCAAACCAAGCTGCACTAGTCGGAGGTATATTTAAATCTATAATTTCAACTCCATGAGTTCTCTTATCATCATCTTCTTTCAAGGTATTTTTAAGTTTTGAAGGGAATTTAAAATCATCAGTTTCCATTTCTTTAAAAATGTCCTTAGTTTGAGCTAAAGCAGTGTCACATATTATTATTTCTTGATTATTTGCAATTTTGAAGCCTGTATTTTCATCATCTATTTTCTTTGCTTTATCTGGGTATTTAAATTCACCTGAGTTAATATCTTTAAATATGTTTTTAGTTTTAGCCAAAGCTATATCAGATATTTTTATATTCTTATTATTTGCTGTTTTGAAACCTACAAATTTAGATTCACTTGTAGAAGGTAGTTTAAAATCTATGAAATATTCAGATTGTTTAGAATACATTTTAGTTAAATCCGTGTTCTTTTCGGTAGGTAACTTTAAGTCAACATAATCAATGTCTTCAAATATCTTCTTAGTGACAGCTAAAGCATCTTTAGAAATATTTATATCTTCATTATTTGCGGTTTTAAAACCTACAAAGGTCATCTTACTAGTTGAAGGTTGGTCCAAAACCTCTACATGAGTATTTTTTTGTATATCTTTATTATTTTTCTTTGGAAGTTCTGTTTTATCAATATCTTTGAATATATTCTTAGATTTTGCTAAAGCTTGCTCTGAAATCTCAATATTCTTATTGTTTGCAGTTTTGAAGCCAACAAAACTTGTCATAGATGAGGAAGACTGTTTGAAATCCATTGAATTTGTATATTCTTTATCATTTTTTGAACATTTATTCGGAAATTTCGCAGAACCTAAATCTTGGAATATGTTTTTAGTATTATCTAGTGCTGCTTTGGAAATATTAATATGCTTATTGCTAGCTGTCTTGAATCCCCCTAAGTTTATATCACTAACCCTAGGATCTTTAATCATTATTGGTAGAGTATTTTCTTTTATATTGTTTTCCCTTGAGTCAAGATCAATCAGATCTTCTTCAAAATCTTTAAAAACTTCCTTTAATGTTGTTGATCCAGTTTTTGATATTTCCATATCTTTATTGTTGGTACTTTTAAATTCAATATCGGCCATATGTGTGTCTAGAGTCTTTTCGTCTTGAAGAGACATTTCTATGTTTTCGAACTCTTGTATTATTTCATCATCTATGTTTTGTGTATCTTCCTCCGAAAAATCTTTATTTGTTTCTCTATTTTGAGAGGCCGTGACAGCTGGTAATATAGTTTTACAACTTTCGAATTCCTCTTCCATGAAATCTTCAATTTGCGTATCGAAATTGTCATCCAAATTAATGTCTTGAAATACTTTTTTACATCGTGCCAATGCTTTCTGAGATAGTTTTATTACTTTTTTACTGGCAGTCATAAAACCTTCAAAATTCGTTATTTTAACTTGTTCATTATCAGGCATCTCAGCTTCGTTTGTTTCACATTGCACTGAATCTTCTTTCTGAGCTAGATTAAACTCAGTTTCTTCATCACCAACATCCATCTTAACTTGATCCTCATCATCATTTTGGGTTTTATTCTTCACACTACTGTCACAATTATTGACCAAATCAGTTACTGTAATTTCGCCACTTAATATGCTCTTAGCTTGAGCAAAAGACTCGGTGAAAACTTGAATGGATTTATTACTAGCAGTCTGAAAACCAACATACATAGTCTTGTCTAGAACATCAGGTTGATCGTAAAAAGAGGTTTCTAATGCACATGTGAATGGTAAATCTTGGTAGTTTTTATGTACGTAATCTTCTTCATCGCTACTGAATAAAATTTCATCTTTTAGGATTTCACTTTCTGCTCTTACTTTAGAATCTTCATTTATTATTTTATTTATCAAATCTTCCGATGTTGCTTTATCTAGTTCAATGAACTCTAAATCTGAGTCCAAATTTGGATCCCTGACTATGTGTGTTTTGATGTCGGTTTGACTGTGTGCTTCTTTTACATCTTCATTTTGTAATACAGGACTTAGTAACTCTCTTTCATTGAGCAGTATTTTTTCATCCATTTGTATATGTAATTCTTTATCTAAAATCTGTGAATTGATCACTCGCTTCGCTGTTTTCAAATCGTTTGCCTCCAAGATTGGTACTGCCATCTTCTCAAACTGCTCAAACTTTTCTAAGTTAAAAATTAAAGGCGATGGAGTCTTTGATTTTGTTTTCACATTTTTGTGCATAAATATAGGACTTAATGGTCTTTCTATCGACTTGTCTATATTATCATCAATGTCTATACAATCATGAAATATCTGGCTGTATTCCTCTAGTTGTGTGTTTTCTTGATTTTTACTGTATTGACTATTAATACAAGTTTCTTTATCTACAATTTTATTACTGCACATTATAGGAGATAGAAGACTTATAGATGTTTCTGCTTCTATATTAGTTTCTATACAATCATTAACTCTTATTGCTTCTGTTATATTTCCATGAATTTTATCCATGGTTTCTTTGTTATTAACAGTTCGTACAATCTCAGTTAGTTTCTCATCATCCACTATGCATACATTACCATTTATTTTCTCATCATCTTCAAAACTATGTTTTTCTGTATGGTGTATAAAGGTTGTTTCAAACTCCTGAGTCATTCCTCTGTGAACATCAATGACTTCAGCATCTTCTATAATATTTATAAGTTGTGTGTCGGACACACATTGTGTGTCAAATTTTGTCGTCATTTTCGGCACCTTAAATAGGAAATTAAAATTATGAAATTTCATAGACTGTATTCTGTCATTAATAATGCAAATAGGGTTTTAGAAAAAGTTCATTATTTTAGAGCATTGTCTCTGTCACATGTACAGAGGCCGACACATCAAGCTACCCAACCATTACCCATCAAATTTCTTTGTTAGTTTTTGACTATAATTGACTCTTTTTTATACACTACTCAGGCTCACATAGGTACTGATTCATTGTTTGTTAATATAAGGAGTGGTCGTCTACTGTTTCAACATTTGTAATAATATGTAAACACTGTGTATCTATGTACATATAACTTAGTCTGTCATTCCTTAATCTGTGATACTTTGTACACACTTTCAAATACCTAGTGTAAGGTACCTACATCATATTCACGTATAATTATATAATTCCTGTAAATGCAAATATTGTTAACATCGTTTTTAAAAGAGTAAGTATGGAGTTTCTTGCCCATTCTTCTCCATACAAAACTACCTTTTGGAATGGGCACCTAGAATCAATTTTTTTTTTCTCATTTGACATTCAAAAGTGCCTTAAAATGGTCTAATTGAAATAAATTATTTGACTTTGACTTTGACTTTGAACTTTATTACAAGAGAATAAGGTTCATGTTCAATTGGAAAATTTTGACAGTTAGGGATAACTTGATGTGCTGGTGTCTCACCTGAAATGAAATTTTCAACAGTTACATGCTGTACAGCATTAGATCAAAAGAGTGCAATTCAGGAATTAAGAATAGAGGACACAGTAAAAAGTCAGAATTGAATACTGGGCCGAAGGGAGAACGTAGTAGGAAAACTTTATCTAAACAACTGTATTTTTCATCAATAAGCTAAACAGAAGAGGTATTGAATAAAAAAAACTATGTTAATAATTGTACACACAGCTCCAGAGAAATCTCACCCGGAGCGGGTGAGAAATCTCAGCCGGAGAGGGTGAGAAATCTCCCTGAGCCCTCCCTCTGAGCTGTGTACATAATTTTTTTATTCAATTCCTTTTCTATTGTAAGTTCTGTTGTATCAACAGAACTTTAACCTCTATTTAAGAATAATGAAAGAATAAAAAGAATAATGAAGGAAGTGGCAAAATTAAAGTTTATATGGAACTGCTAAAAATCTTTTTTAACCTCTCGTTTGTTGATGGTACTGCGTAGTTGCATAAGCTTCACTATTTTTGCCCGACAGTTATTGAGTTAACTAGTCTAATTTCAACCACTTGGCAACCACAAAATACAATAAATAAAAACGAAAAATTATATGACTGGCTGGATAGGGCTAGATTTTTCTAACAAGTTTCAACATGTCAACTATTAATTTAATAAAATGACTCCTTGTTTCCATTGAATAGACATCACTGAAACATCTGAATGTAAAGGTGCAACAGATAGACGTAATATTACAATATACTGCCAGGTATACCTGCAGTTTTATTTGATATGGCAAAAGAATAGTCATTTTGATATAAAGGGAAGATTGATAAAATGGGAACAAAGAATCATGGCAGGTATTGTACAAAAAAAATTAAGATGTTTAGAGAAGTTGAAATTCTAATTCTTATATTCTTGCATACCTTAAGAATATGAATATCTTCAGGCATTTCAAATATTTTTAAAACCCCGCAAACAAAAAAGTTAATACTTTAACGAAAAGCTCATTATTTCAGAACGAAACGGCGACTGACAATAACAGTGACACTGACAGCCGCAGGTTTCGTTTCGTTTTCGCAGTTCTTACATTGAAAATTGCATAGATTTATGGGAAATAATATCACAAATAATGATTATTTTTTTCCACCCACTTGTCACATCGCTTGTCTGGCAATTTTATAGACCCGTTAACACCGCTTGTCGCTTTCTTTTTTTTATAAACACAAAATGGGCATCAAGATAAAACGAAAAAGTGTTATTTTGTAATTTAATTATGGAGTGGTTTAAAAATATGCTAAGTATATCAATCTACTTCTGGTAATGTATTCTTCACATTGGACAATATTTTAAACCCTCTAAATTACTTTTTTTTTTCATACAAATGAATGCATGAATCTCGCCATGATTCTCTAAGTATTTCACTTATTTAGTTCAGACTGATAGCAATAGTATAGTTACAAACTACTTTTAAACTTACGTCTTCATAAACTGGCAAGTTATTAACACTTAAAAAAGTTGTTTTTTTATACTTTTCCAAATCCTGTCTAGTTGTTGGAAATTTAGCACTATTATAAGAATCAGCAACTTGTATAGCTTTTAGCTGCATAGACACACTTGATATCACATCTTGTGGCTTTAAAGTATGTTTGTTTTGTTGTTTATTATCATGGTAGAGGCTTTTAAGATGTTTTTTCTTTAAAATAAACTCAAAATTTTTGTTGGGGATACTCATTGTATTTTGAATGCAAAATAGATGTTAATAAGTATTTTTATTAATATTGGTACTGTTTTATACGTTTTGGCACTACGCTTAAGCAGAAATTAATAATTTTAAATGTTTTAAGAATACTTTTAGCGCGAAATTAGATAAAAACATTTCTATTTACGTCCACCAAAACTGACAGCAACAAACAAAGTTACCTCATTTTACGTTCCCATTTATTCCATTATACATAGTAGTTTTGAACATTTATAATTAAAAAAATAAATGTAAAATGAATAAGTAAAAAGTATTTAATCATCAGACGCAAATAGTATATCACGTTATTTTATATATTCTTCTTTCTAAATTACGGGTTCTGAAACAAAACATTAATTTGAATGTAATTTGTGGAAAAAATGCGTAATACGGATTCCAAAATTGTTTCAGATTTCAAGACATTCTAATATTATTTCAAGACATTCTATATTTACAAGATTAGATACATAGGTACAGGGTATATTAAAGCTAAAATAAAATTTAATCTTACAATCAAAATTACTAAAATCTACAAACTTCATAAAACAGACAAAAATGTTACGCTTTTCACAGCATTCTATTTTTTAATTATCTGTGGACAATCGAAATTTCCGTTCGAGCGAGTTTCAGAACGAACGTCAAGCTTTGCTACGGCGTTTGTAAATTCTTGATAAATTTCGATAACAAGTATTTATCGATAAATACTGTGAAATTACAAGTACAAAATTCCAGCAGTTGCATTTTCTCCACCTAAAATGGTATGTAAAGTTATATTTCCGCTGTATTTTGATAATGAAAATGGCGGGTAAAACTAGGTTACTTTTTGCAGTCCCACACGATTTTGTTGGTGCAACCGGGTCCTAGGCCTGAGACAAGGACGTATTCTGACTACGAGAGCGTCAATGACTGCATGGAGGGAGTCTGTAAAATATACGAGGAACATCTAAAAAGACGGAACCCAAACACACCGACTATTACTTACGACATATCGCAATTATTCGATTTTATCGATCAGGTAAGCAATTTACTTAATGTATTTACCTAAATAAACTACAAAAAGGTCGTATCTATAATTAGATATCGAACGGACGACCTTAACTTGTTTTTCTTACCATTATTTTACCATACCAACTTCAGGCACTGAATCCATTTGCTTAGGATAGCATTTTAGGAATGGGTCAATTTTCAATGAATTACGAGACTGATTAGAACTTACTGTTTTCCTAGTATGTCTAAGCTACTGGAATATGAGTGATTTGACCGTAAACTTATCTTAAGACGACCCACTGACCTTATGTTTTATATCAATAAAAAAATGGTAAAGTCTAGAGTACTGAACCAAAATCGAAGGCTCCGGTTTTTGTAAAAACTTGATTACAAAGAGTGACTGCGGATATGCAAGTAACTTTATCTGTGAGTTCGTCTGCATCTGCGATAACCGACATTCACAAGAACAAAGTCGCGGGCAGAAGCAAACCACCTTAGTGGTATTTGACAAAATAATAAATCGTAATAATTTTGCATCCCAGTGACGCATTTCGAAGCGGAACTTTCTGACTAACTGGCTAACTTAAATTATACCATCATAGTTCCATTACAAAACATTTTTTTCTTTTTTTATGCTTTAAGACATTTATTTCTAATTTCAAAAATAAGAAATTACAAGGATTTCACTTCACTTACTTGGGAACATTTTTGAACTTAAAATATACTAGTATTACATAAATACTAGTATATTTTAAGTTCAAAAAATACTAGTATACCTATTTTAAGTTCAAAAATGTTCTCAAGTTTGACATATAAACTAGGCTGATAAATTTTTCTTTACAACAAATCTAACAAACATTTATATAATGTAGATAAAATTTCATTTTATGCTCAATATGGTGAAATCACAGCAACTGTTACAATAAGAATGTCATCATCATCATATCAGCGTACTGCCGTACACTGCTGAACGTAAGCCTCCCCCAGAGATTGTCAACCAACCCGGTATTGGGCAACCTGCAGTCCTATGTCCATCTGCTGCCAGCCACCTACTTTAAATTGTCGGTCGGGGAAGTCCCACACTATGCTTGCGCCAACACAGTCTCCACTCTAGAGTGTGTCTGCTCCATCTACCGTTTGTTGATGGACGTGACCGGCCCACTTTTACTTCAGCGAGCTAATTCGACGCGCAATGTCGCGATGTCTAGTTCTCTTGGAAATGACTTCATGACAATGTGTTGAGTCAAAACTTTCTTCAAAGTAATATAACATCTGCCATGATTTCACCAAATCCCTAATTGTTCCATTACTCTGTGTCATTTACACCTGTATTATAAAACCCCTGGGCCCTGGTAGCCCACACACAGTTTTGAATTATTTTTGAGTTCAACTCGACATCTACCAGTCCCAACTGAACAATATAATAAAAATCTGTTCTCTGATTTCTAGCTGGCAGATCTAAGTTGTCTTGTCTACCAAAAATCAACAAACACGTATGCGCCATACAACAAAGATTGGATTAAAGAGAAGATATACGTACTACTACGCCAAGCAGCAGGTCAAGGCGATTGAGCTATTGCTGAACAAAATAAGTGGAGTAGCGGATGCATGGAGTTATTATGTATAGGTAATTAATTAAACAGTACTTATAAGGACTAACAGTTAGCTCAAATGTAGCAACAATATCTTTAGTAGTTTCCAATTGTTTATTGAAACCAAACTAAAATGCAACAGAAATTAAGTCGTAAATTCAGTTATTGCCTGTAAAGTACTAAATATTGTGCGTAAGTATGTTCAGCATACAATTTTGAACTCTATTTCAATGAATAAATGAAAACTGCTATCGCAAATTGCTTCTATATTTGCGCTGACTGAATTTGAGCAGCAGATTTTTTGACGTTACATAAAAATTTAAATTATTATACGTAAAACAAGACCTGACAAGTGTTTTAATGTTTGCGTAGCTTGTTACAATTGGCACCATAATTCACAGGCAATAAAGTGTATAATATGATTCAAAGTCAGAAAACCCCTACTCTGCTCTTCTCTTTGGAATGTGCAGAGCCTAGTCAGTGTTTATTCAATAACATAATCCTGAAACCTAATAGAAAAGTGTAAAACTCCATGTACTTACTACTCCAAAATAAATTAGGATGGTGATATTTGAAGACAATTTAATTAGATTAAGTGCATAATGTAGATTATTTAACATGATAATCAAAGAATTTCTTTTCTACAAACATGATTATGATAAAAGGAACCGGTGTCCGCAAACCACATGTCCATATATTATGATATGGTTGTTTAATAGTGCCTTTTATTAAAAACTGACAGAATATGATTGAGTCCTATTCATTGTTTAAAACATTAGTTCACAAGCAGTAGGGCGCGCCTTCTTAGAGGCGAGGAGTCACTTATGGGATTTTCGTATAAGAAAAAAGAAATTGCCACTTTGGGGCATGTTGTATTCGCCAGTTTTAATTTCCATCGGTTTATTGTAGTTTTTACTAAGGCAAAATGGGAGAAAGACAAGGGGGCACATTTTGTAAAAGGTTAAAAACCTATGCACGCGTAAAATTGTCTGAATAACTCCAGCATTTCATAGTCAGTATCAAAATTAGATAATAGATACCACCAAACATTTAAATTCTATGAGCTGTCAAAATATGATTCCCCTACATATTGTATGGCAACAGCAAGCTGTAACATCAGTTGCCAAACTAACTTGCCGTGGTCATTCCGTGGATAGGTTTCCATATATATTCCATACCGAGACCCTCCCGTGCCTCGGCAAACACGTAAAAGCCTTGGTTCTGGTGGTTTGGCTCTTGGTTGACTGGTAGAGAATGCCTAAGGCATTAAGTCCGCCTTTGTACCTTTGTACATGAAGTATAAATAAATAAAAGCCCTTAGTCCCGGCTGTCATTCGTACATTTTTGACAGTCGTTATGGGTAGTCAGAATCCACAAAGTCCGATAACCAGTCTTACCATGGGGTATTGTGTTACCCAATATATGTTGTGGAGGTCAGTCGCTCCATAAAAACACTGGTACTTAGCTGCATCCAGTTAGATTTGAAGCCATCCCCAATATTGTTGGGAAAAGGCTTGGTAGATGTCAGTGGCGTGCCTAGGGAGTCCATTTTAGGGTAAGCCCGAGATATTCTACGATTATGAAAAAATCAGCAAGTTGCTCAGTTTGATTATAGTGCAAGCCCGGCTTATCGGCTTGTATGAAGGTGCCGCCACTGGTAGATGTCAACATAGAGCGACTGCCTATCTGACCTCTATAACCCAGTTACTGGGTAGCAGGATACCAAGATTGGTTGTCAGACTTTCGGGCTTATGACTACTCATAACGACTGTCTAAGATTACTACGATGGACAGGCGGGACTAACGGCTTTATGTGTTTTCCGAGGCGCAGGGTTGTTACACAACCAACTCAAAATTTCGAGCTGCTAATTGTACAAATATTATCTGAATAAGAAATTGTCTTCAAATATCGCCACTTTGTAAAGTATATCTCAAACGATGTTTTCGTTTATTTTTTGTTGAAATTTAACAAGACTATTTCAATATTTATTTGTCAAATATTGAATAACACGACACACGATCAGAAAGGTTGTTGAAACTGATCAGGTTTTCACGCACGGTGTTTTCACGTGATCAGAAATTTGACAAGTGATCAGATCTTTCTGGTCACTTTGTCTGTGTGCAAATAATAAATGTAAGAATTAAAAGTCGTCCACTTACCTACGCCTTCTCTATTAAGTTTAGGTCAACTGTAAAATGATATATTGTGCATTTATTTCAAAATATTTTCCTGATAAGGTATAATAAAACGTTCAAAGCTATCATTAAGAATATGACAAACGATCAGATATCATTTAAGGGTTGAGACGCACTGAAACACAGTGTTTGCATAATTTTTACGATAAAAAGTATCATACTAGTACTTTCAACTCTTCTAAAACAGAACTAATTTAATAAATCAGACTGGCGAGCAAGAAGTCATGAAATCTAACTACTCATTACACTTAAAAAAGTATAGAAAGCACGGGTCTAGAGAAATCCGTGCAATCGATTTTGTAGACGTAAGGGATTGCTTTCTCTTACTTGTAACTCTTACTAGATAGAGATGACAATACTTGCCGCGAAAGAGACACACAGCTTCAAGGTGTTTAAATGGGTTTAACTAGATTACTAGACTCGTCGTGTTCTCTCTACCTTTTTGATGTGTAAACATCTTGGCGCTCGGTACACGTTAACTGAGTCTTCGAGCGTCAGGCGCGTCAGCATCGGATGACGTCACCGTAAGACTTGTTGTTCATCTGAAGTCTTACGGAAGTCAAAAAGAAAACGTCAAAAGTCTTACGCACGTAAGACTGGTACTGTTACGAGTGCACATGTTTACACATCAATTCTCATGAGTAGCTTGGCACTCATTAGTTTTTTTTTATACACTTCTTGACGAGAACCTGCTAATAAAAGTATATTTAGCATAATTTCTTTTTAACTGTTATACTAGCTAATGGAAGCCACATTGTTAATTATCTTTAGAATATTTCTTTTCTCATTTGGTCTTTTTTTATTGTCTTAACCCTCCACTGATCATAATACTACAAGCGATCAGTAAAACTGGACAAGTGATCAGATTTTTTTGATTTAGACAAATTAGAAGTTTTGTATCAGCGTGTGATTATTTTTTTTGTTGTATTTATGTGTACAACGTGTGTAAGTCATTTTCTACTTCTCATTTGTTGCTCTTAGATTGTTTAAGATACTAAATAAGTACCTTATAAGAATAAAAAAGCAATTGGGCAATAACATTTTTAATAGTTTTATTTATTTATTAAAACACCTTAACAGCAACTGAATTCTGATGTCGGCGGCCAAACTCAATGGGGAACAGCCATCATATTTTTTTTGGAGCGCCTTTTTGTGTTAAATCTGACTGCACTAGCAGGTGCGGGGGCGGGCGCGGGCGTTCGGGTCTTGGCGTCTGCGTATTCACAGTGCGACGATTGACGCTTCGGCGGGTGGATCAAAATGGTTTAGAACCACAAGCGTAGTCACCTAACAGACCCGTTACAAACACCCGCGCCCGCCTCATGAAGACGCGCGGCCCGCCGGAGCACTTTGAACACAAACTGGCGTCTGTATACATTTTGAATTACTTTCGGGCTTATAAGTACCCGTACCGACTATCAAAGATCTACGAATGAGACAGCCAAGACCAAAAGTTCTACGTGCTTTCCGAGGCACGGGGTGACACCGCCTTTAATGCCCGGTTTCTGAAGTCTTCGGATAAACTTTCGACAGCTATTCATTCGACATAGTTATCTATTTGAGTGATTTTCTTCCTGAGTGCTCGGAAACGCAATGTTGAACCAATAGCACTATCAAATATATTTAATAATAATAATTTAGTTAAATATTTAACTAAATTGCTTTGCATGTGAAAAATCCTACTAATATTATAAATGTGAAAGTTTGTGAAGATGTTTGGATGTTTGTTACTCAATCACGCGTAAACCGTTGAACAGATTTGCATGAAAATTGGCACATAGGTAGACCATTTCCTGGATTATCACATAGGATACTTTTTATCCTGGTAATGTGTTCCCTTGGGATAATCGTTCTTTTTACGCAGGCGAAGCCGCGGGCAGAAGCTAGTTAACATATAAGCTCAAAAAAAATTGTTTTTTTTTGTTATATATTCGTTTTTCGATACTGAGCAAGTACACGTTTGTAAAGTTAATTTTTTTTAACACCTTATATTGTATAGTCCAGTTAAATCACCCCAGAAACTGGTCATTTGTCTGAAATTTCCTCCAAAGACTGCGCCGAATTCGAGCGCACAAAAAAGTCTGTCATCTGCATCTGTCGGTCTAGAAAGCATTTCGATGAGCTATCCAAACCAGAAATGCAACAGATATCTGGTTTCTACTCAGTATCCGGCTATTTTTTTGAGTATCCACTATCTGGTATAGGTCCCGGCATGAGTCGTGAGCACAAACGTCACCTGCGCAAAAGTTTTTCGGTCTCGTTGGCGGAATGAAGAGGGCGGGGGGCGCCGGAGATGCACGCGATTGGTTCGTCCGTATTCGTACGTCGATGCTAGACTTTTGGACTATCGCGTGTCATTCGGCTACTGTACACATTCGTGCAACATCTTTTGTGGCTTACTTTTAGATTCAAAAATGTATTTTTTATTTTATTTGTGATTGTTATTTCTTTTAAATATAGTTTTTTTTTATTATCTGTTTTTATAAAATTCTTGTTTTAAATTTTTGGTTTTAGTAATAATTTAAAACATATCATTTAATTCAGGTAACAAAGACCCTTACTATATACAGAACTCCTTGAAAATGCCGAGGAGAAAAAATACAGTTTTAAATAGACAGGCAAGTCAAATGGTCTATTCAGTGTATTGTTTTTCAGAACAACACAGTTAGGAATTAACTACCAAAATAAAAATTTCAAGTAGGTACCACTTGTAAAGTAGTTTGTGTAAAGTACCTATCAATAATTTTAGTAAAACCGGTACTGAATAAATTGGGCCAAAAGTGCACATGCGCGAGCTTGCCCATTCTGTGCTTCACGACTCGTGTCGGTAGTTATAGAAATAATTGTATCTAAAAAAAAACAACAGAATCGACATAGGTAATTATTAATTTATTGAATAAACCTATTAACATTATCACTTACTATATTATTTACAGTAAACAAGTCGAAAGTTAACAGCTATTAACAAAAAAAAACAATATTATTAACATTATACTGAAAAAGAAGACCATTGAAAAAAGATCTACATAGTCAACTGCTTTATTCAATAGCAATAATTAGTAACTATGAAATATTACCGCAATAAGAACAATGGTTACTAATTCATGACCTTTTGAAACTCATCCTTTTTCAGTACAATGCAAACTGATTACTTCTCCAAATAATATTTTCTATAGAATCTATAAATAATACAAATCTCTTATAAAACTACAGCATAATGACGTTGTGTAGTTTATATAAAAACATCAATGTTTGAATTTTCTTAATACTGCCCATGCTAGATTACATACACATTAATTTAAAATTAAAAAAAAATTGCTAACTAATCTATTTATATGAAACAAAATTTGGTTCAAAATTAGTTAAAATTACCTAAAAATGTTTATAATTCGCGTACATAACATTTTATTCTACCATTTATATTATTATATATATAAATATTTTCTAAATTTTATTATAGAAATGGGCATGGTAGGTTTTGCTGAATATTCGGTTTATGATGAAGTCGGATATTCAGTACAATCAACATTTTTTTTTTAAATTGATATTGTAAGTATATTTAGGCCACTTTCACCACAGGAACGAAAATCGGTGATTAAAATTATTTAGTTACTTAAGAAACTTTATGCAACAAAAAGTTCAAAAGCGGACTTAAGGCCTTAGGCATTTTCTACCACTCAACCAAAGGTGGTGGAGAGATATGTGTGCGGACCCCCACCAAACCGCTGGCCATACCCCTGGTGGTATGGTGGGTCTAGAAAAACCGTTTGGGTTAGGTTAGAACTATGACCATTAAACCGAGTGAGCTAATCAAGCGGCCGCCAAGCGCCAGATCCCCTCTATTGTTGGTGAATCATATGGGTTAGGTAAGTGGTACAGTTATTCGTTTTAGACCCACCAAACCCCCAGGGGTATGGCCAGTGGTATTGTGGGTTCGCAATGGAGAGATAACATGTCAGGTGTAAAAAAAAATAATATATTTGTACACCAATTTCATTGGTAGGACATAGAGCTCTGACTAAAATGTATACCTACATAAGACCTTTTGTAACACCTGTGTTCACAAATAAAGATTGATTGATTGTAATATTAAGTATTCTTAAAAAAATAAGGATTAACAAGTATCGATTCGAAATAAGGTACAAAATATATGACCAAAAGAATTCAGTCATGGTACTGAACAATGAATATCATTCACCAATCTCTATCAAATCTGTGAAAATACTTTGTGTAAAACTTTGACCTATTTTATCTAAAGGCCCTAAACAAAGTGTCATAAGCAATCTCCCACCAAAATAAACATTTTGCTATTTACAACAAGAAACAAGAAATTTATTTTACAATATCGCTAACAAAGCAAAATAATCCGTAAAATTAAAATTTTAAAGTTGAAATTTTAATTAATAGTAATGGCATCGAATCTTATGTAATCATGGTTATAATATCGAGTCGTGTCAGTATGTGTTTTAAATTAAAACTTTTATATCATAATATTATGGTATACTATCCCTTCGTCATATAAATATTTTCGTAACTAAAAGCCTGTAGTTAGCGTTGATAACTAAAATTAATTATTTGTCAAGCGAATTAATGAATTATCAATAACCAAACGCAATCACTTTTCTTAGACAATTTCGCGTGCTTGACAATTACTTTAATTAATTTTTAATTTTCATTATTTACTGACTATTCTTAGACTAATTAAGACCTACTAGCAGATAGAATAAACGACGATAAAAAATATTCTATTTTGACTTCTAACAAATAATCTATTTATTTATATTTTTTCTTTACACTAAATCTTAAAATAGGATAAACAGATAATAAAAACATAATATTTACATTTTTATAACAATTTTTTTTACACTATAGTCCGTTTTAGAAAATGTTGGGTTGCATGACACATAAATAATAATAATAATACCAGCCTATTACTGTCCCACTGCTGGGCAAAGGCCTCTTCTCATACAGAGAAGCCACGAGCATTGATCACCACATGCGCTCAAGGCGGATTGGCGATTTCGGACTTATATTACTAGGGTATTATACCAAAAAAATCTAATTAGTCTTCAGTTAGATTATCGAAAAATATTGGATACGTATTTTTTGTTTTATCAAACCAATAAAAACTGACGAAGATAAAACGCGACAAAAATCATGAGTGGGGGTTTGTGACGTCACTTCGCCAGTAAAAGTGTACTGACATAGTGATGTCACACAAGTTTTCGACGCACTGTATCGTCTTCATTTTTTGTTTACGTGAAAAAAGAAAAAACACGTGTCCAATATTTTTTTGAAATCTATCTGACGGACTAATTAGATTTTTTTGGTAATATACCCTATTATAAGTCCAAGTTTCTTCACTATGTTTTCTTTCAGTGATGTCCAAGATAAACTTAGACAATACATAAATATGATATTGAAAATTGCCATCGGTTCGAAAAATAGAAGAAGACGGCTAAGTGCTTATTTCATGGTAGCACAACACTTGGCGTATATGTGCAAATATTGGCCTTACTTGGATAATACAAAATCGACTCCATTTCAATAAGTGTAGGGTATATTTTGTATTAACCAAGTAACGCAATTATTTGTACAAATACGCCAAGTTATACGTCATTACACCACGTTTATGTGTCAAACAACCCATCATAAAATTTACTTATAATTTTAATTAATTATATCAAACTAAGGAGATATCTTTTTACGATTATTTTTTTACATAATTGTCTTTTTTTACAAGATATTAGGTTAAGGTGATATCACCAGGACAGGATAGCCCGCGATATTGAAATATTCTTAGCCATATTTAATGAAAATATGACGTTTGACGTTAACTTGGAAAGTTATGTTCATCATCTGCCTAGCCTTTTGCTTAACTATATTGGGGTCGCCTTCCAGTAGAACCGGATGCAGCTGGATACCAGTAGTTTACATAGAGCGACTGCCTATCTGACCTCAACCCAGTTACTGGGTAACACGATACCCCTTAGTAAGACTGGTTGTCAGATTTTCAAGCTCAGCACTCGCCCGGCGTACGTGCAGCCCAGTTAAAATTATGGTGGAGTTGCATCTCACACGAATAGGACACAGAGTTTTGTACAGTAGTGTGTGTAGAGTAAAAATAAATCGTTGTTGTAAATAAATCAGATTTGAATTTTAAATTATTAATGTCCCCACATATTATATTCTTGTCTCATTACCCCTCACTGTGGCCAAAATACCTTTAGGGTGTTACTACACCAATCGATCGACGTTGGTCGATTGGTAGCTTTAATTGATCGACGGATACCGGTCGACTAACAAATCGATCGATTGCCGGTCGACGTCGATCGATTAACCCCGGCTATATTCCATCAGTTTCTTTTGAAATGTATTCACAAGAGAACGCGTTGTTGTTGGCCAGTACGATGTTGCTCGTACTATTATTACCACGGAATAATAAAATTTTTACCGTGGTTGTTATGGAGATGATAACGCGCGCGGGGCGCGGGCGGGAAGCAGGTGATAATGGGGAGCAGACGGCGCGCGGCGCGGCTAAGGGTCGCCGCACACGGGCCACACGCGACAGCCACAAGAGGCAAGAAACGGCCACAAAAGTAGCTGAAGCGCGCGACAGCCACTTGTGGCCGATGGTCGACACCTGCGGTCGGTGGCTGCTACTTTTTTTACCCATATAATGAACTCTGGCGAAGAAGGTTTAGGGAGAAAAGGGTTGGGAATAGCGCAAGTGGCGTGTGGCGGCTTTTTGTGTCGGCGTTTAGTGGCCGGTGCGGGCCACAAGAAGCAAGCTGCGACGATTTGTAGCGTGTGGTCGCCACCAGCGCCAACCGTGTGCGGCGAGTCCATATAAAATGTATGAAAATTACAGGAAATATGCCAGTGGCGGCGTTTTGTGGTTGTGGCCGGTGGCCCGTGTGCGGGAGCCCTAATCAAGCAGCTCGATCGACGTCGGCTAATCCATTCTACCATCGATCGCTGCCGTCGATCGACGATCGATCGATTGGTCTGGTAACACCCTTAGCCATCTCTGATTAGTCTCGTGAGTCTGCGGGACTGGCAGTGAGTGTACACTTCCCGAACCCGGTCATCCAGTCTCATATCCAACTACATAATTCAAAATTTTTTTTAGAGCTGCAAATTTCAAAAAACATAAACCAATTTGAATATCGCGAGCTACCCTGACGCTTTCACCTTAATTGTATTCAAATCATCGAGACCATGCCTACATACGCAATATTTCTGAACGCTAGAGAATTTTTGGCGTATTTCAACATTCTTATCTGGGTTATTTTACATTATAGTCTAATAAGAGCGCCCATCCCCATCGAAAGAAATTCAACGCGAGCGTGATTGAATTTTTTTTAAATTTCAACCGACGTAAAGCTTTAAAACAAACGAGTGAGTGAGAACGCGATAACATCACGGGAAAATTGGCGCGCGGAACGTTCACAAAATCTGTTCCAGGACATACGTGTTTTTAAATAAGCCTTACAAGTTTTTGGTAAAAATGCGTTTGTAATTTAGAATCTCCATTATGGTTGTTGTGAGATGATGATGAAGATGATGTATTTCAGCTGCCGCTATAACAACAAATACTAAAAACAGAATAAAATAAATACTTAAGAGGGGGACTCCTATGCAACGAACGTGATTTCTTGCCGTTTTTTTTTTGCTCGATATTATAAAAAAGCTCAAGTGCTACCAAAGGCATAGGAAGTGTATTGCCATCCCAGAGACAAGTTAAAATGTCTCATGTGTCTTTAATCATACCGGCACTCATACCCTTAAGAGCGCCCATCCCGTCATAGATCACATACAATCCAGGGTCACACTCGCGACACTCCATAGGAACGAAACGATATAATTGCCTACACTAATACTAAAATAATAGACTATACAGATACGTGCGTGAGTATGCGTGTCTACGCGCCGCGCGAACAAAAACACAATTTCCAGAGCTAGTCGTTCGACGCGGGGAGAGGTGAGGAACGGTTTTAGAGGGAGGCGGAGCGTGTCGCTACTGTACGGTAGTACTAATACTTATACTGTGCCAGGTTTGTTGCTGATGCTGACGCTGATATTTCATCATTGACATCAGCAGATGCTGATATTAATTATTTTCTTTAAAAAAGCAAGGAAAATTTAGTGCCCATTTTGAAAATATGTCTAAAGGTCAATTTTCCTTGATTGTTTCAATAATTTTGGCGCTATCAATAAAAAATATATCCAAATTAAGTAGTGTAGTAATAATTAGTACTAGATTAGTAATTAAGTATCTAGACTACCTAGTGCATGTTACGACTCGAACATCAGCATTAATAATCAGCATCGATCAATGCGGATGCTGACGCTGATGCTGATGTTGAAAATGATGCTGAAGTTCACCGGATGCTGATGTTCGCAACAACCCTGAACAAATGCTCGTACGTGATTACGGAGTTATAATGTAACGAGTATTTTCTACTCGCTACATGGTGTCGACCTCTCTCGTCACTTTTTCGAAGTTTTCATGGTAGTGCGGTCGTACTGTAGGCATTTTATAGATTATTGGCTATGATTTTTGTGGAGTAATTGATAAAACCATAGACCATCAGTTTGACAGGTGTATTGTTTTTTTTGCTGTCACTCGATATGAATTTGACGTTTCCGTTTTGGCATAATTAAGACGCACTTTCCGTCCGTCTTCTCTAAGAACATGCACGATTAAATTTCTCCCGTTTCAATCACGAGATTGAAATGTTTCAAAGGTCCACCTCTGGTTGGAACCACTTTGTTACGATGTTAGCAGCAGTGCTACATTAATATTTTGGAAACCGTGAGTATTTTGTTGGTTGATTCTTCATAGCCATGTACTGGCAATAAACTTGAAGTCATGTGTCGTAACCCTCGTTCGAATATGTATTGTTACAGCCCATAGCGCCATCGCAGTTCGGATGTGCCAATAGCACGAGCGGTGACCTAATTAGTTTTCAATAAGAACGGTAAGTTTCCTCAAATTTCCGATTTGTTACCTCGTCGCCATTTTGTTCGACGTGTGGATGGACTAACAAAGGATATCGTTTTGTTTTCAGCCCAAAAAAAGGCGTTCTTATTTATCTTTTGTTCTTGCAACTTTAAATTTAAATTACTACTACGCTACGCTTGGAGATGAGCAGGAGGCCTTCGGCGCGTGTCCCGATCCCGGGGTGGTAACTCAGCTAAGGTTTTATTTATTTAGCTTTCCCCAAGCCTGTGGTATGTTAGTTTAAAAATTTCATAATTACCTTAAAAGCGTGCAATATTGACAACCTTTAGTATAAATTTAATATTATTAAATTGCCTTTCAATTTTATAGAAAGGGACTTTCTTGTATTGTGTTCACCATAAAACCTGCGGTTCAATGAATAAATGAGCCATTGTTCAAGAGCTTTTAAGTTATTCATTTCAAAGCTCCTTACCCTAAGATTAAAAGTAATATCTTTTCCGTTCCGCTATCCAGTTTCCTTTGTTTTTCATTAGTGAGCTCTGGCGCCCGAACTTTATCTCAATTAGTTACCTTTGTTTAATTCGAGCTCCCTAACTTCTCATCTTTAGAACCATTAGAATCACACACATAGAGTATAGTTTAGTTTAGTTTTATTTTATTTTTTTATTACAACAACAAATTTTCCGCCAAATATTTTAACACACGGGTATCTTGTGGTCATTATCTTAGTTCCTATGTGACGAAAAAACAACTTTTTTGAGTAACATATTCAGTAAAAACGTCTGAAAATCAGTTTTTTTAGCACAATTTTTATCTGAAATTTGGCCGTTCATAATGCACTCATACATTGTTAAAGTAAAAAATCAATTTCATAGAAACCCTGCACATGGAGATTATAAATTACAAAAAAAAAATACCATAAACTAGTAAGGCTTTTTCAAAACCACGTCTTTCCTGGAATAAGTTTTGTGTAATCTCCGCGCGCCAATTTTCATGCGATATTATCGCGTTTTCACTCACTCATTTGTTTTAGAACATTGCGTTGGATGAAACAAAACATTTTTCAATCACGATCGCGTTGAAGTTCGGCCGATGGGGAAGGCTCGTAAAAATGAAACACAACAACGAAAATAGGTACGGTGGTAGTACTTTTCCGGACGAAAGACTTCTTTACAAAGAGCTTTACTATTACTAGCGATAGCTACTAACAACCTTCGTCAGTGCTTCATTTCTCTTTTTTTTTTCTTTAAAAAAAAAATGTTGCCCCACACATGGAATTACTCCTGCGTCGTAGTTGTAATAAGTTTTAAATAACCGACTTAAAAAAAACCAGACAAGTGCGAGTCGAACTCGCCCACTGAGGGCGTGTTTTGGTCACCCATACAATATGACCGCGCATACCTCAATGATTGATTACGTACTTTAAATAAAGACTATATTTTTTTATGATTTAATTACAAATGTTTTAGTTTTCAGACTTTTCCCTGTATTTGTAGTATAAGACGATAGTACCTACTTGCCAAATTTCATAGTTCTAGGTCAACGGGAAGTACCCTATAAATGACAATGCCAGATCCTGCCCCACCCATGTACAGAAAAAGTAAATTATTGAAAATAATTGTAATGAATATAGAACCTTTCTATACTAAATTGTTTTTCTTTAGAACTTGCGGATTACGAAATACCTACCCACAAAATACAAACTCATTTTACCTAAAATACAATTTAACCTATAATCAATGTCATTATTGTTTTTAGATTTAAACGGAAACCGCAAGTTCTACAGTCACTAAGACTAATGTGTAGTTATCAGCAATAAATAAACAGTAAGATGCTACATATTGTACATGACTTTTATTGAGTGGGGCAAAGTTCTATAGAGTTTCTGGCATTGTCCTTTTGATTCCCTTGAGTGTCGAAATATACATTTTTTGCGGCATAAACGGCCGTATCTTATTTCACGTTAACTTAGATGGTTGATTTTTTTTACAGCTTCAAGAGACCGTAGACTTGAGTATATGGTTTTAATTTCAACTCGATACCTCCACGCGTTCCCAAGATAAAGGGTCTTGTCAGACAGACAGACAGCAGGACAACAAAGTGATCCTATAAGGGTTCCGTTTTTTCCTTTTGAGGTACAGAACCCTAAAAAGGAGGTCCTCAATTCTACTGTATGTTTTGTTTGTATATTTGTTACGCGATTTCTCCGTCAAATTTTTAAAGCAATTTTTAAAAATTCTTTAGGTGAGGGGTGCCTCAGGGGTGGTCCCATACAAATTTGGTCGAAATTGATTCAGCGCATTAAAAAAATCGACAGAAAGCAAACAAATATAGATAGATGACGTTTTAAGTTTCACCAATCTTCTCATTTCAATCTATGTTTTGACTGTATTGCCGTTTCTTAATGGATATGGATGATAAGGAGGTACTAATAAGCGAAAAATAAAAAGCTTTTTAAAAACAAGACAACCTTCAAAAAGTATAAAGTGATAAATAAGAAGGCGGTAATCTTTTTTCTAGAAAAAACCTCATTATCATCGGAAAGACGTCCACTGTTGAACATAGGCCTCCCCCATAGAACGCCACAAGTCTTGCATCCACCAGTTACCCGCGACCTTGACGATGTCGTCGGTCCATTTAGTGAATTCTAGTGGGAGCCCTTTTTTTTGCGCGGTGGAAATCCTCATGGACTTCCTCCATCGTGGGGGTGACGGAGGCGCATGCCGGACTCTTACCGGCTAAAACCACCGCGGTGTTTCACCTCTGCCTATGGCCGAGGGTGTGGGATTCGCATGAGCATTCACCGCTCATCTGGTAGGAGGCCTACCAACGCTGTGTCTCCCGGTTCGCGGTCGCCACTCGAGAACCTTTCTTCCCCATCGGTTATCGACTTAATTTTGTATGAATGGCTAATCGAACTTTGACGAAAAGCTTATTTTGTTATAGATTGAGAAACACGGATTAACTCATCGTGTTGCCGGGTTCGTCCGACTAGTTTCGATGGCATATGGCCACCTTTCTCAAGGAATAGGGTATTCTACTCTATATGACAAAATAACTATAAATATGTTATTGAGACAGTTTAGGCATAAAGCAGTCGGAAAAACTAAGTTATATTTAAAAAAATAACAAAATAATTTTTAAATTTTATTTCAAGTTTTCAGTTTTTTTTATCTGTTTTATAACACCATGTAATAGTAGCGGCCATGTTATTACGCCGTACGGCTGTGTAAACAAAAAATTGTCAACCGTCAGTCAGCCAATTGGCGTATATCGGCTTTGTACTTTTATTATTTTCGTAACCAAAGTAATTTTTTAATTATTACGCCATTACAAAATATGCTTTTAATTATTTTTAAATTATATACAACTATCATCGCATTTGAGACAAAGCGAACTGACGTCATTTCCGCTGACCGATATGGCGGCCAGTAAGAGGCGTTTTCATCAAACTACGCGCGAAAATTGAAAATTTAGATGCATTTTTATAGCACTTATCGATTAAATAAAAATTGTATGTTTTTTGGTGGCATATTAGCACTACAGAATTTTATTGAGACACTTTTCAAAAATGGGTGTAATACCCTATTCCACAGGATGACACACCGCCCGTCTATAATGTGTAAATACCCACGTTTCGTTTAGCTTATTTTGTCGTTGATGCAAAATGAAGACTTATTACAACTGACGAAGGTTTTTATTATTTTACATATTTTCCGCATAATTTTGACACGCGTTAGGTGCGTGGGCACTTCCACTTATTTTTAGGGTTCCGTACCCAAAGCGTAAAAACGGGACCCTATTACTAAGACTCCACTGTCCGTCTGGCTGTCTGTCACCAGGCTGTATCTCATGAACCGTGATAGCTAGATAGTTGAAATTTTCACAGATAATGTATTTCTGTTGCCGCTATAAGAACAAATACTAAAAACAGAATAAAATAAATATTTAAGGGAGCTCCCATACAATAAACGTGACTTTTTTGCCGTTTTTTTGCTCGATGTCTAAGGGTGTTACCAGACCAATCGATCGACCGTCGATCGACGGTATCGATCGATGGTAGAATGGATTAGTCGACGTCGATCGAGCTGCTTGATTATTATTAGTAATGGATTATATAGCCGGAGTTGCAATCGATCAAAGTCGACCGATGCCATCGACTGGCAATCGATCGATTAGTTAGTCGACCGGTATCCGTCGATCAGCCAAAGCTACCACACCAATCGATCGATGTCGACCGATGGCATCGATCGACGATCGATCGATTGGTGTAGTAACACCCTAATGTTGTATAGATGAATGTGAGAATGGTACGGAACCATCCGAGCGCGAGTTCGACTCGCACTTGATCAGTTTTTCTATTCCGTGTGTAAATATGTGATATTTATTTATTGATTTTATGTATTAAACATCTGCTTATATTATAAATACCACTACCATACCTATAATACTACTAAAGCTTTTTAAAATACAATGACGTCATCGCCCAAAACTCCCATCATCTGATATGGTAGATAAAAATTAAGCCTGTTTACATTCAACATTGTACCTTATTCTTTAAAAATAAGGTCTATTCAGACTCGCTCGCTTTCGCCCTTTTCTTCCTTTTACCTTTGGGATGCATTTTGTAGACGTGTTTCTGCAGATCTTTTAGTTTCAAATATCTGTGAACAAAATTATAGAAATCATTTATCAAGAACGGCCAAGTAATTCCATACGTGCTCTTAAATTATTATTTTTTTTACATTTGTATTAAAAGTACAGGAATTTGAGTAATTATGTACAAAGAATGACATGTTAAGAAAAGAAACCATAACATATTTATATATTTCTAAATATGTTAACACTTTTAACATATTTACAAATATTTTAACTGTAGACAACCAATAGGTCGATTCGGTAAAATTCAAACAACAACTCGCATCTCACATCGCTATTCACTCTCACTTCGCATAAGGTTAAAAATGACCTTGATATATTTGACACTTTGAATCGGGTTCGAGTGCGAAGTGAGCGTCGAAGTGACTTGGAAATTACCTTACAGAATGCCACTTCTTATGTCATCTCATACTTTATCTGTCAAAATCTCCCTGTCAATTTAGTTCAACTCGCTGACACGCTCGCAAGGGTGGCGCTAGTGTAAAGTCGAATTATCAACCGAGCTTTTAGAATGCCAATCAAGAAACTCACAACGGATTCAGATTCGAAGTTTAGAATGAGGTCCGTCAGAATCACACCCCTGTCCTCTCTAATATTTAAATAAGCAACGAAATAGTGTTTTTTTTTTAATCTTTATTTTGGACTTTTATACTTCATGTCAGTCCGATTTATCCAATTAATATCATCACAATTATCACTTACTAAATAATTTCTTAGCAGGATGGAAGAGTATCAACAAAATAAAAGCTCCTTCAATAATAGGGTTTGAGAGTATGTTATTTATAATTCCAACATGTAATTTGTCTAGACCTAATGTGTCGAATAATTCCTCTCTCTCTGAATAAAATTGAACACATTCTATCAATAAATGATAAACGTCATCTATTACCCCACAGGCATCACATTTAGGGGATGAAATCTTACCCATTAGAAAGGCGAAATAGTATGTTAGCCAGTGAAACATATGTTGTAGTTGTCAATAAATGTATGTACAACAAAAAAAAACAATGCCCAAATACAAAAACACAACGCAATTTTAAGATGCCGTGGTGATCTTAAAATTGAGTAGTGTTTGAGTATTTGGCCATAAGTAGGTCAATTCAACAACCAGTCAATTTTGTCAAGGCTCTCTATTATACTGTGGGGCATTAAAAATATGCAATATAGCATTAATTTTATTATCATCATCATGTGAACCGTTAGACGCCCACTGCTGGGCATAGGTCTCCCCCACGGGGGGTTCAGCCATAATCGCCATGCTTGACCGATGCATGTTGGCGATCGCAGTAGGTGTTATGGTACTCAGAAGGACGCTGCTGCCCATCCTCTGGTCAATATCCCTCTGTCGCCTTCCACGACACCCACGGGTAGAAATGGGGTGGTGCTATTCGCGACCGGCACTACACGGCACATTAATATTATGGAAAGAAGAAATTATTACGGATAAATATGGTGGATTCAAAAGTAGTCTATACCCTAGGAGCTAAGTCTGTATCAAATTTCATCAAAATCGATTTAGTAGTTTACGCGTAAAACCGTAACAAACAAAACCTTACTCTAGCAATATTTTCAAAAAAAATAAAAATACTAAAATTAGTTAAAAGTCAAATCATTTATTTCAATTAGCCCATTAAAAGGCACTTTGGAACGTCATATAAGTAAAAAAAAGTTGATTCTGGTTGCCCCTTCCAAAAGGTAGTTTTGTATGGAGAAGAATGGGCAAGAAACTCCATACTTACTCTTTAAAAAAAAAATGTGTACAATATTTTGCACTTCACTTCACTTACTTGCAATGACACTGCTTACATGGAAACTTGAAGTCCTCAGGGTCTCCGTGGACCCTCAGCTCATGTCTGTCTCTTATAGACGCCGTTGAGAAGTTCCGCCGGCAAACAGTACACTGATGGGGCTTTGCCGTGTTATGGGACTGGAGATGGAGAGAAAACGGTTGTAAGTGAAAGGCGAAATAATAATAATAATATGTGGGGACATTTCACACACGGCCATCTGACCCCAAACTAGGGAGACCCTGTACTATGGGTGTCAGACAGCTGATATACATACACAAATACATTTTTTAACCCCCGACGTAAAAACGACGGGGTGTTATAAGTTTGACGTGTCTGTGTGTGTGTGTGTGTGTGTGTGTGTCTGTCTGTGGCATCGTAGCTCCCGAACGGATGAACCAATTTTGATTTTGTTTTTTTTGTTTGAAAGGTGTATTAGTCGGGAGTGTTCTTTGCTATGTTTGATGTAAATCGGTCCAAGATGGCCGCCGCTACAAAATGGCTAATCAAATATTTTTTCACAACTCCTTAATTATGGGTATCAAATGAAAGGGCTTTACTAGTAGAATAATGCTTACTATATTGAAAGGGAATGCCGTTTCAATATAGTAATATTAATTAATTAACGAAATGAAAACTAAACACTTGAAAATTATTTTTATAAACTCTAAGGGCCAAAGACCTGCCGTCACGAACATGCATCGGCCAAGCATGGCGATTACGGCTGGACCCCCCTGAGGGAGACCTATGCCCAGCAGGTGGCTTCTAAAGGTTTGCATGATGATGATGAAGGGCCAAAAAGCGGTTCCCTATACATTTGCATACAATTTTAAGACCTAATTATTACTTCGATACAGTCGCATAATCGTCGATCGCCGATGCTAAAAATAGCTCGCCTTCTAAGGCCCCTACACAAAACCAAACTAAATCACGTTTAAAAATTTTAAAATAAAAATTAAATTAAAAATTTTAAAAACCCCCAACGCAAATCATAAAAGCGATTGTTTAAAAAGTCAAAAATAATATCATTTGTTGAGCCATCAAATGTTTGTTCGTTGAAATGGCGCTATAATGTCGCGGCGGGGTACCGCGTAAGGCAGACCCTTCATTTCATTGACTATTTCTTAATTTACCAGCATTTCCGACCAACTTGCTTCGATACGATAAAAATTTTGTTGCAAATCTCATTGTCAATCTAGTTACCATGAGTTTGCTATTTTAACTTAGCGGTACCCCGCCGCGACATTATAGCGCCATTTCAACGAACAAACATTTGATGGCTCAACAAATGATATTATTTTTGACTTTTTAAACAATCGCTTTTATGATTTGCGTTGGGGGTTTTTAAAATTTTTAATTTAATTTTAGATACATACATATATAGATAAACAACACCCAGACAAAAGGCAGACACAAGTGCTCATCACACAAATATTTACCCTGGGCGGGAATCGAACCCGCAACACGCTGCGCAGCAGTCGATCGCTCAGCCACTGCGCCAACCGTGTCGTTTTTGTTAAATGTTGAAATGAGTTTTGAATTTCGCTTCTACACTAAATAATAATAATTTTGTATTATCTAAGTAGGTAAACAAATAAATCTTACTGCAAAACTGGTGCTAAAATTTTATCTAAAAAATAAATATACTCGTCAACAACTTTACTTTCTCGTTGAATTTACACTCACGATTCTATTACTTGACTTGCCTAGCTTTTTCCCTACTATGCTGGGGTTGGCATCCAGTCTAACCGGAGGCATCTGAACGTGGAGCGACTGCCTATCTGACCTCCACGACTCAGTTACTGGGTAACACGATACCCTTTGGTAAGACTGGGTGCCATATTTTTGGCTTCTCAACTTGGACCAACGGCTTTACGTGCTTTCCGAGTCACAGAGGGGTATTGGTAAGAAATGGGTGGTCCCCCATCCATGGAAGGACCGCGGCTAGCGTAGCTTAACCTTGACTGATTGATTCTACATTTAAATAAAATATCTGAGATATTATAACTAAAACTCACCACTTTCACATGTCGCTTGAGACTAGAATTAGTTCCGAAGCTTGTATTACAAATATCACATACGAAAGGTCTTTCATTTCGATGTGTGCGTTCATGTACCTGAAATCATTTATACAAAATAGCATTAACATAATTGGTCAGTATTACAGATTACTGTAACATTAATAGTCAATAGTACAGATTACTGTAACATTTTATGTCAATATAACAGATTACTGCAACATTATAAGTCAATATCACAGATTACTGTAACATTATAAGTCAATATAACAGATTACTGTAACATTATTAGTCATTATTACAGATTACTGTAACATTGCAACTGTAACATTGAACGCATGCTTCAAGATCTAAGCGATGCAAGCCTTGAGGTTGGATTGAATATGAATATGTCGAAGACCAAAGTTATGTCCAACGTAACACCGAAAAGCATAAAAGTAGACGGGGAGACAATACAACATGTCCAGGAATACCTCTACTTGGGCCAAGTAGTCTCTTTCCAGGCGAGGCAAGACAAAGAAGTCGCAAGACGAACAGAAAACGCCTGGAAGAGTTACTGGTCCATGAAGGAATTATTTAAGGGTGAACTACCCATGGCACTGAAGCGGAAGCTCATGGACATGTGTATTCTCCCAGTCTTGCCCTATGGCACACAGACTTGGTCTTTGACTATTTCCCAGAAGTCCAAACTCAAGGTTTGCCAACGAGCAATGGAGCGCAGTATACTAGGTGTCAAATTAACGGATCGAGTTCGAAGCACTATACTGCGCTCCAAAACAGGGATAGCAGACGTGGCTCAAAAAGCTGCCCAGTAAGTGGGACTGGGCTGGACATGTCTGCCGCACTGTGGGCTCAGGTGACACAGAACTGGAGCCCTGAGACAGTAAGACGGCGTGGCAGCAGGCCACGAAGGAGATGGCGGGATGAACTGGACGGATTCCTCCAAAACTGCTGGGAGGAAGCAAAGAATCCGGAAAGATGGAAGGCATGGAGGGAGGCCTTTGCCCAGGAATGGGACAGAACAAGCTAACAAAAAAAAAAAAACTGTAACATTAATAGTCAATATTACAGATTACTGTAACATTTTAAGTCAATATTACAGATTACTGTAACATTTTATATCAATATAACAGATTACTGCAACATTCTGTCAATATTACAGATTACTGTAACATTATTAGTCAATATAACAGATTATTGTAACATTATTAGTCAATATAACAGATTACTGTAGGGACGATGTAGTCGACGCCATGTGGATGTTACTGTGTGTTTTATTTTTCTATGTGGAAAGAGAAAATTTATTATTATTATTATATTTATTTATTATTATTTATTATTTATTTATTTTTTTTAAATTTTGTCTCAAACTAAGAATTTCTCCTGTATTGTGGGTGCGTTTACAAACATGTAATTTATGGGATTATATAGATCATAATGGGTTGGTTATATTAATTTATTTTAAGAACATGGAAGATTTATAGCTAAAGCCTCAGATTATCAAACAAAGGGCAGATAGACCGTGTAGAACACTGCGAGTGAAGCAACAAAAGCAAATACAAATTCAAAAACGAATACCTACAATTCGATTCACGCTGTACTGACACGAGTCAGTACAACACGAAGCGAAGCAATTCAAAATCGAATACAATCACGAGATTGTAGGTATTCGTTATTGAATTTGTATTTGCTTTTGTGGCTTCACTCGCAATGTTTCGCACGGTCTATCTGCCTTTTGTTTGATAATCTGAGGCTAAAGCCAACAGAACAAAAAACAGTAGAGACAAACAGCCAATAACAACTACCTGTATACCCAGGCCATACAATTTTTACTGTGGAAACCGAGAGACACAGCGCAGCAGAAAATCGCTTACCTACTGCACTACCCGTGTCGTTGAAGAGAAGAAAATATGTCACAAATATAAATACAGTCTTACCTGTAAACTATAAGACTCAAAGAATCCTTTCGCGCAGTAAGTACATCTGTAAGTAGCGCCACGCAGCATTCGTTCGTGAGTTTTCATATGCATCTTCAGTAAAGCTTGCGATCCAAACTTCTTAGGGCATTCGGTACATGCGTGGACCTTTTCCTGATGACAAAGAAGAAGAAGCTTATTATAAAAGTGTAGAACACACGTCCGAGTCAAACAGCTTCCCTTTCGTTGGTCTCAGAAAATACTGTTATCAGAAAGAGACAGCAATCCCTTGCGCGAAAGAGAGGCACGCCTAATGTTATGTAAAGTATTCTAAGCTAGATATGACATGGATACAAATTTTTACTGGATACTATATATTTGGCAAGATACAGTTTTGATTCTGAATATCCGGCCGCCGGATACTGAGAAATGTTAGTGGATTCCGGATAGATAGTACCTAGTTTCATTTTGGTTTACATAAATCAAATTGAGAGTGATTTTCGTAATCACAAAAAGTATTAGATTCGAACTAGTAGTACATTGCATACTTAGTTAAATACTACTTCGGCTTCCGGTCTAACCGCAACTGGAATACCAGTGTTATACATGGAGCGACTGCTATTCTGACTTCGACAACCCAGTTATTACGCAACAAGCTAACCCTTGGTGCAACTGGTTGTCAGTCTTTCGGGCTTCCGACTACCCGTAAAGACTGCCAAAGATCTACGAATGACAGCCGGGATCAACTGCTTTTACGTGCTTTCCGAGGCTATGAAATGGATGGTCACCCATCCACAGTCAGTTGAATACTATTAATAAGTAAGCAGTTTCAACAAAGTTGTTTTTTTTTTGTTATTGTGACCATTCAATTATATCTCATGCATAGGTATTGTAATTTTACATTATTCATAATTTGCTGTATCCTAGCATGGTTCATGTGTATCTGTAATGTCTTGTAAACAGCATGAAATGCAATAAATGGGGGTCTTCAAAGAGGTCGTTCAGATAGATCGGTCAAAGGTTAAGCTACGCTAGTCACGGTCGGTCTGTGGATGGGTGACCATCCCTTTCATACCGAGTTCACGTAAAAAAAAACGTTGGTCCCGGCTGTCATTTGTAGATCTTCGGCAGTCGTTATGAGTAGTCAAAAGCCAGAAAGTCTGACAACCAGTCTTACCAAGGGGTACCGTGTTACGCAGCAACTGGATTGTGGAGGTCCGAGCAGTCGCTCTATGTAAAACACTGGTATTCAGCTGCAACCGGTTAGACTGAAAGCCGACCCCAATATAGTTGAGAAACTAGGCAGATGATGATGATGGGGGGTCTTCAAAACAAAAAGAGTGTCGAAAGGTTTTTGCAGAGTCGGCAACGCGCATATCATATGCGCGTTCCTCTGGTATGGCAAGTGTCTATTGACTACAGTGACCACTTAAGATCATATGCATCTTTGCCACCTTAGTGTTATAAAAAAAAATGTTATACTTACCAAGTGAGTGTCAGAATGCTTGGCCAGTGAGTGTGAGTACTTGAACCTCTTAGGACATTCGCTACACTGGAAGCCGAGCCCTGAGTCCGCTGTGTGAGTCGCCAAGTGAGCCCGGTGAGCCATCCAACTTGTTATTACCTTGTGGCAGATTTTGCATTCTCGTATGCGGGTAGGATGCGTTCTGTAAATGGAAATAGGACGTTTATTTATTTGTAGATGTAACGGACGGGTAAAGATGGTCGTGACTTAATGTCACAACCATCTTTACCCGTTAACTTAAGTTTATTTTCGAGGCGAGGCTAACTTTCGTTTGCGATAAATTATTCTACAACGGCAAACAACAATGGCCTTTGAAACTATGTTCTAGCGTGTTAATTTGGTTGTTGCCCGGGGTTATTCCCGGTCGTCCCCACTGGGGACGAATGGGGGAAAAAAAGTTTCGTTCATCCCCACTGGGGACGATTGGAACTTTTTATTTCCCACTCATTCCACTATAGACCGAGAGTCAAAATGCAATAATGGGGATTTCAATAAGAGATTTCACGGATTGTTAAAATCATTTGTTAAAATGTTTTAATTACGACTTTCTGTGCAAGAGTGAACAATGTTTTTCATTAAAAATAATTTTTAAAAAGACTGAGGCAATTAGTAAACTATTTGTGAATTCTTACAGTTTTAATGTGTGTAGGTATCACTGATAATCAACTTATTTACACAAATTCTTGCAGTTTTAAGGTGCGTATCACAGATAATCAACGAATTAAAATATTTGAATAACTATTTAGGTAGTCAGTACTGCTCTCTAGGACCAACTTACTATCATCTCTACTCAGTAATTGTAAGTAGTTATGTTGATGTTAGAGCACCGCAATAAGTGTCGTTGATGCGCTTCTTGCTACTCGCAAATAGGTTTGTTGGGTTTTAGTTGAAAAAATTCGATCATAGCGGGACCAAGTGCAGCAAGTAGTTCAAGTGGCCAGACAGTGTGAGTGTATATCAAAAGAAAAAATCGGACTATTTTACATCATGGGGGTCACCTATATTACAAAAAAGGCAACAAAATGTCCTGATGGAACCTTTCTCAGGGTGGTGAGGGTGCGTATCTATTGTTTATTTTTACCTATGGCAATCCGTTTACCCAATTAGTTTAGTATTCATACATAACTTAGAAACTAGAGTTAATGCTTATCTACCAAAGAAACATTACTTAGAGAGGAATTTCACGCGGAAAAGTCACCAGCAGAAGTCAAACATTTACCAAAATAAAACATACCTTTGTCTATGATTCTTCAAGCTCCCTTTAGCACTGAAAACTTTATCACAATCCTTGCACGGAAAGACTTTTCCGTCCACCTTAGTATCCGTCACCTCTTTGGAATTCATTCGCTCTATAATCTTTGCCTCTTTTCGTTCAAACCTTCTTTGCTCTCTTATTTTTGCTACCTCCATTCTTTTAATGTTTGTTAGGCCGAAAGTGTGCCATTTATAGTGTATCAGAAACCTTTTCGGGTCTTTAAACAGGAGGGCACAGTGTGGGCATTCAAATACACCTTCTGGTTTGATTTCTGTAATAATCAAAGAAATTATAGAAATAAAATTACATTGATAAAAACAGTGTAAATAAAGAAAGAAAAATGATGACGATGAGTTATGTTTATATGACAAATCAAAATTTGCCCAGCACGCCATGGTCACAAGTACATGACAGCCTCCTATTCGTAATTCCATAGAGTAAGGTATGTTTTTTTTTTTTGCCAAAGCGGTCAAACGGTTAAATCAATGCGGTACTGAACTAACATCATTATTAATAAGAGTATACATAGTGCAGCAATTAACAAAAAAGCTTATACACTACACAATTTGTGAAAGAGGCGACAGAGACGAATATGACAACAAACAAGATTTCCACAAGATAAAAGGCTTCTGAACAACCTTACAAAACAACTAAGGAATGCACTTCAGAAGTTCAAAAATGAATCAATGAGCAGTTATCTTAATCAATTAACCAGCGATCGCACGACAGATTACTCCCTATGGAAATCTACAAAAAGTCTTAAGAAGCCAATTATGCATATCCCACCTATCAAAGATATTAACGGGCGGTGGGCAATAAGCAACGAGCAAAAAGCTATAAGGTTTGCACAACATTTGGAACTCATTTTTAAGCCGAATGAAGAAAATGAAGACTGCGCCTTGTTAGATGAAACACCAAATGATGATGAACAAGAAATAAAATTCGTAACATCTAGAGAAGTTTTCAACGAAATCAAGCGCCTTAGACTAAAGAAAGCACCTGGCTACGATCTTATTACTGGAGAAGTTCTTAAAAACCTCCCACGTAAAGCGATCGTAAAACTTACAACTCTTATCAATGCTACGTTCAGGCTTAAGTCTGTGCCTGATCTGTGGAAAGTTGCCGAAGTTATAATGATACCAAAGCCTGGTAAACCACCTCACGAAACCACATCATATAGGCCGATCTCTCTGCTGCCGATCATGTCAAAATTATTCGAAAAGCTTCTCTTGAAACGGCTAAAACCCATCATCGAAGAAAGAAATTTAATCCCTGACTACCAATTTGGATTTAGGGAAAAATATTCGACAATAGACCAAGTACACAGGATTACCAACATTATAGAAAAGGCCTTAGAAGAAAACAAAGTTTGCTCAACAGTCTTCCTGGACGTAGCGCAAGCATTCGATAAAGTTTGGCACAAAGGGCTTATTAGAAAACTAAGAAACATGCTCCCAAAACAGTTTGCTGATATCTTAGAGTCTTACCTATCACAGCGTAAGTTTAGAGTAAGACAAGATGATGCATATTCAGAACTTAAGTCGATAACAGCTGAAGTACCGCAAGGAAGTGTCCTAGGTCCCGTCTTGTACTTATTGTACACTTGCGATATTCCTGAGTTAGAAAACAACACCATTGCAACATTTGCGGATGACATAGCTATAATTGCCACAGGTGTCACTCAAGAAGAAGCAGTGGAAAAAGTTCAAACAGCCGTCAATACCATCTTTGACTGGACAAAAAAATGGCGAGTGAAACTCAATGAAACGAAATCCGTTCACATAGACTTCACAAATAAAAAGCCAAATTATCATCCGGTATACATAAACAACCATGTCATACCGCACGAAAATACAGCCAAGTACCTAGGCATGACACTAGACACAAAGCTTCGCTGGAAAGCTCATGTTAAAAAGAAACGCGACGAGCTAGAGCTTCGCTACAAGTCAATGTACTGGCTGATTGGAAAACACTCCTCACTGTCAGTACAAAACAAAATACTTTTGTACAAACAAGTCCTCATGCCTGTATGGACTTATGGTATTCAGCTTTGGGGCTGTACTAAACAAAGTAATATCAAAATTATTCAACGATTCCAAAACAAAGTACTCAGAGGAATCGTCAATGCGCCCTGGTACATTAGAAATAACGACCTTCATCGGGACCTCAAGGTAGACCTCGTCACAAACATAATTAAAAAGAACGCCGAAGCTCATGAACGAAGGCTTCATCATCATGTGAACGTCGAGGCTATCCAGCTCCTCGACAACACGGACATAGTGAGAAGACTAAAAAGGACAAAACCTTTTGAGTTAGTTTAGTGAAGTGTTAGTTTAATGTAGTGAAGTGAGTGCTACCCACAAAGAACACAAGAACAAAGTGTCTTCCCCTTAATAGAGACAATAAGAAAAGTGTTAATGGACACATTCTTAGGTTTACTCTTCCTAGCAAATTAAGTTAGAATTAAATTACTCATTAGCTTTAGTATTAAGCTAGATTGTATTTTTTATGTTGTTACCTTATTGGGATACATCATATAACAAAAAAAAAACTACAAAATTTGTAAAAAATCTATTTAGGAAATCGGCACGTGTTTGTGCAGTTGTAACAGATTGGATCCGATTTAGTGTAAATTGGTGGTTTACTAAATTGAATACTATATAGGTCTAATTTAGAATTCAATTTAGTGTAGTGTAATCACTAGCTAACAACTTTTCCTAAATAGATTTTCTACAAATAGTATAGTGTAATAAGCCTTAAAGTTGGTGCAAAAGAATGTATAATTTACATGTAACATAAAAATAAAAATTACCATTTTTATAAGCAATGACAGCTTCGGCAACGCTAGTGTCACCCTCAATGATTCTATAATTCACATGTTCATCTCTATGAAACCCGTGATAGTCTTTCAAGAATGGATTATAGCATTCCGAATCCGCCCAGCTTGCTTTCTCAACCTTTATAACGATACTATTGTCAGTGGTAACTTCGGCGTCTTCCCTTATGAAGTGCTGCGTTATTCCTATAGGTTTTAAGTCATCATCATCCCATGATTGTTCGTTGTCAGATTTCTGCTTATTGCTACTGACATTGTCCTCTGGACTTGGTACATCACTGTCGTTATTCGAGTCATCAATTGTCAAATCTGTGGGTGATTGTTCTAATGGGTCTGGATTTGTGCCTGTTACATTTAATGATGTTTTTGTTACTTTTTGTATTGTCATATCTGACGGTACATCAGTTTCAGTAGTATTTGGAGCAATTGGAGCACTGGGTGGTACCTTAGGTTTATTTGATGAATTAATTAGAATATTTTCAATTAATTTGACCGTATTTTCGATGTTTTTCCGCCTTGTGTTGTCTATTTGTAATTTCTCTTGAGTTTTCATGCTTAAATCTAGATTATTATGAGTTTCTTCATACACATTGTTGTGTACATAGTCGTCATTGGCGCCACTGTGTTTGTTGTACGTCTTATTTGGTATATGAGGTATATTCAAAGGCATTTTAAGCATGTTCTGTTCCTTAAAGTTTTCTTGTCTCACTGACTCAATTACTCTCTTATCGTAGGCATAATTCACTATATTAGCGTGGTGCTCGTTCTGCATATTTAAATTCATAGGAAACATACCGTTATGGAATGGTAAATCGTTCATATTACTAGCATTTTGATTCACATACGAATGTTGAAAGCTTAGTTGTTGATAGTTGTGAAACTGACCCATTTGCGGCGACATACCTATTGGAGGATGGTTGTAATGTGCATATTCCGGTAGGTTGTAATGCCCGCTAGGCGCGGGGACGCCTTGGTGGGCTATTTTGCCCAAATTATTAATGTTATGAGCCATATTCATGTGACTACTCATTGGTGACATATTAACGGGCGCTCCCATGTTTATTGGCGTCTCGTTCGGACCATAAGGCCCTGTGTTGTGCAACATAGTTGCCGTAGTATCAAACTCTGCGCACTTTTCACATTTCACCGTTACATTTTAATGTCGAAAACACTAAACAAATAAAGCTAAAGTAAGCCATTTTGTCTTTTTGACATTTCAATGTCCACCCAAAAACCGATAAATCGCTGAATTGACACAGATATAAAATTTTAATCCTGTTCCATAAACCGTAACTACGTAATTTTCAAAGGGCTTATTTTTTTATTATATTTGAATTTATCATTTAATTAAGTAAAGTATAATGTCGGGCATCAATTCTTCTTTTTGGATAGCATATGGTGTGTCAACGGTTAAATAAAAAAAATAAACGTAAAGGAGCGATAAATCAGCAACCCCCACTTGACCATTTGACTTTTGATTTGACGTCAATTGACGTAATCTTCTGCTTGTCTCTCTCGTGCATTGACATATTGGACATAATATAATAGTCTATCCTCTCGTGACGTCTGCTCTGCTCTTTCAGTTCATAATCATCATTCACGCACGAACTTCATTACATATTGTCATATTCATTCATTCATTTCATTCATTATTTATTTCTCGCTAGCAATGGTTGATATTGTGTGGTGTGTTTAGCGAATTTCGATATAAATTTAAAATAGCACAAATAAAACAGTGTTAAGCGTAACTTTTAATCAAAATCTACTACCATGGCGCTGGGAGCCTTTGCTGAAGAATATTTTCGGTCTATGAACCCCTTAGCCGCGAAAATCCACGAAGATATCGTTGATGCAAGAACTTCGTACGAAAATATATGGGAAACTCTAACGGATAAAGAAAAGGTATAATAAAATACTTCCTTATCGCCTAATTGACTACTTAATAACCATTTTTGTTAAGTAACATGTGAGGAAATTCAACAAATGCAGTGTTTCATTCCTGCATGCTAATATAACTCAGTTTACACTTACAGTTGTGTATGATTCATTCATTGCATGTACCTATAGGCGATGAGCAACTGTAATTGCCGTCCTAAGTACAATTAACTTATCATAATGAATTGATTAATTACCGACAAAATTAGGTGAAAGCAATACGTTGGACTAGTAATGTTGTCAAATTGTTTGAAGTCAACATTAAAATGAAACTAAAATAAACAAATAATCCTCCTCAATAACTCTTCGTCCTATCTTTGTTAAAATAAATGTCTTCTATCTCATAAGTTTACTCGTTTCGTTTTGTATTTAAATTCTGTTCATTCAAATGATAAACTAAAGCTCTTTGTGATACACTGGAATTCCTTTACTGTCTGTGTTTGCATAAAAAATCGTTTTATTTATGAAAACAGAACCATAATTTCCTGCTGCTATTGTATACTAAACCTCCTATTAATAAACCCGGAATAACGTTACACCAAGCATATTCCTCGGAAAATCTATGGTTAAACCAATGATTAACAGTGGTGAGAGAATGCATCTAGTTTATAAATTCATACAAAACCAGAGAGTGGAGTAAGGAAGCTCTGCACAGTCTGCAACTCCATTCCGCATTACGCCCCCGCTCTGCTCTGCTGCCTCGTTTCGCGTCAATGTACAGATGGCCTGAAACCTATAAAATCTAGACCTATGAAGTAAAATAATAAATTTATTACTAAACATTTTTGATTTCAGACTGAAATAATAAACGAATCTCTAATAAAACCTGATATTTCACTGAAATATGCATTATTAGATACACTAGACTTCGATATAAACGACCCACCGGTCCGTAAAGATGATTTGATGTCATTCTTTGGACGAGATCACGGACAAAGAGTTATCCAAGATGAAAACTCTTCATACCGAGACGAACACAGCAGTCCGTTTCTTTACCAAACAAAAAGTCAATTGAATCTATGTATTTTAAGTGACTGTAGGGCTCCTAAGGAGGTAAGAGCAACCTCACCACCGCCCATAATGTCTGAGCTTGCATTATCACACTCAAAAGTGGTGTCCGAATTGAAAAATGCTCTCAAATCACATGAAGCCCTACGTAGTACATATAAAGAGGGTCCGGATAGAGAAGTCACCTCTCCAGGATTTATCAGCAAGTTTATAGGAAATTTCAAGAGTAAAGATGAGGAACGGGAGTGCTTAATGTCAATTGGCCCTCAAACGCAGATAGTTGCTTCTTCGGAAAACTTCTTTAGAACTAATTTCAAGAGTCCGCAGGCGGAGAATAAGTACGAGAAGGATTATAGAAGCAGTGTTGTCAAATCTAGTAGCGGTAAGTTGAAAATTATGTTATACACACTAATTCAATTTATTCTCCGGGATCTGCGACAATTCGTCGGAAGACGTGCAAACAGTTTATTGCGTTAGTAGGTACCTTCAGCAATGTACATAAAGTTCAATATGCAATGTGCACAAAATTCTTGAACTCAGTCGAAGTGTGAGGCCAAACGTCTTCTAGTAATTTTCCCGCGTTTTTTTATTTATGCACATTGTACTAAAACTGATAACTTATTTTGAGTCGCCGTGTGATACAAACAGGACTTATGAAACGAAATCCAGCGTAAAATGTTAATTTACCCTCACACAAACTTTCAAAGATGGAAGGAAAATGCGCTCGAAATTTTACCGCGTTTTTCTTTGTATAATCATAAGTGAAACGAAAACACAATTTTGCCACTCCGATTATACAACTTTTATTCTCGCATTCAATAGGCATTACATGGCTCCGTGTAAATGTGTTTTAAACAGATTATGTGCACATTTTATACATAAGAACGCGCGTCTAGTAATCTTAAGTACCCACTTAGGAGTTAGCGTAGGTCGTTGCGCAACGTATATATGTTTATTGAATCTATCTAACGGCACCAAGAAGCTTTGTATAGTATAACTGGCTGGTGTCCACAATTCCACGTCTCAGCGTGTATTTTGCGTACAGGTGGGAAGTAAATCATTCGATCTACCCCAGCTTCTCGAGGAAGGTCAGCAGCGCCTTGACGCTACTAACATTCTCCCGTAGGTTATCTGGGTTACCGACCGAAGTACTTTGCCCTGTATGAAACGTCCTCAGGGACCTCAGAAGCACATGGGCTGCTGCCTCATCCGCCCCATGTAGGCTCTGCTGCACAGTGGGCAGTCTGTAACTCCTATGATAAAGAGATGTTTATAAAAAGACCCGTGGCCGGTTATGTCACCATGTGCAACTGTTGTTTGGACAGTCGGAGGGTCTGCCTCGTGAAGCCGAGCTCGCTAGAAAGGGGTTGATGGCCGCATCAACCCCTTTCTAGAGAGCTCGTTCGCATCATTGTTACCACGCGAACCGCTGTGTCCTTTGATCCATGACACCAAGAAACTGGAACTGAAAGTGGAAAACACACGTCGAAGAGTCTAGAGAAACCTATTTTGGAGAAGCTGTGGTCCCCTTTTTCGGAATGCTGTATTTTCCTGATAACCCTAAAAAGAAGAGACAGGAGTCCCTGACTGATTCACTCTACTCTTATAAGCTTTTTGGTCGCTACTAAAACAGCGCGTTTTAAAAGCCGCTAAAGATATACTCGTTAGGAAATTAAAAAAAAACTGAATCCTCCGCTGTTCTAATCTGATTAATTTCGTTGCGGGTTCCAAGACAGTTGTAATGTTTTTCGGGACTCGTCGAAATTCATTGCCTCGATGCTCTTCTGGTGGGCGCCACTATTGATTCTGACTTTCAGAAGTTCCAATGGCTTGGGAATAGTGTGACGGTATTTAATTGTACTAACAAAAAAGAAGGGTAGTTTCGTTGTCATTCGTAGATCTATGACGTTAGAAGCCCGAGATCTGAGACCCAGTCTGTCCTATGAGTATCGTGTTGCCTAGTAACAGGGTAGTGGAGGTTAGATAGGCAGTCGCTCAATGTAAAATACTAGAATTCGGCTGGATCCGGTTAGATTTAAAACCGACCCCAACATAGTTGGGAAAAGGTTAGGAAGATGGTGAGTTTCGTTTCGTTAACCAAGAACGAAACTACAGTCACAGTATAAATATTAGTACTACCGTACAGTACGACACGCTCCGCCTTCCTCTGAAACCGTCCCTCACCTCTCCCCGCGTCGAACTACTACTCTGGGAACTGCGTTTTTGTTCGAGCGGCGCGTAGACACGCACACACACGCACGTATCTGTACAGTCTGTTATTTTAGTAGTAGTGTAGGCAATTATATAGTTTCGTTTCTATGGAGTGTCGCGGGTGTGCTGCAGTTCTCCGCTGCTTAGGATATTTACTTATTGTGTAACTCTCAGGAGTTGCATTATCATATTATTAATTCCATGCACACAGTATTACATATTGATAAAGGAAACGCTTGAAACGTATGTGGAATTATTGTTAAGTAGCTTCTGTACATGATTTTGTCTGTGTAGAGCGTAGACGTCAAAGTTAAACCAAAGACTTATGTTATCCCACGGGAATACGAAAACCGTATTAAAATTATCCTACATGCTAAGCTAGATCTCGTGTGGCCAATTTCAACGAATTCCGTCCAACTGCTGATTAATTTCGCTCCAGGATCCAAGACAGTTAGTTGTAACGTTTATCCGGGACTCGTCGAGCTTCATTGCTTCGGCGCTTGAGTTGGTTCTGGCTTTCAGGAGTGGCAGTGCTTTGGGAATAGTGTGGCGTGAAAACTAATTGCCATCCATTCATCCACCGCCATCTTTTCATCCCCGAATGTGGATAAACGCAATCACTATACAGGATGGTAATTCATAGAGCAGTATGTCTATTCTGATACAATCTCCCTCGGTGAACACCTAGGTGAAGTGAGCTGTCATCTCTCTCGATGCTAAGGATTTACAAAGCGCTACCATCGGATGACAGCTCACTTCACCTAGGTGTTCACCGAGGGAGATTGTAACTTTTGTAACTGTAACTGAAAATTGCACTGCAGTTTTCATTGTTTAATTGGTAAAACACTAGAAATAGGAGTTGAAAATTCCGTAAATATGTGCAAAATTTTATAAATGCCGTGTGGAATTTTATCGTGCATTTAATTTACAACTCTATTTGTGGTGTGGTTTGGTTCATTATCAATTAATAAACCCGTGCGACAACACGGGCATTCGGTGGGCAAAAACCGCTGAGCTTGCAAACAATATCTTTTTAACGTAAGAGCAATTCAAGACAACAAACAAAGAATAAAGCCACCGGCTTCCAAATCTAAAGTCATGTGTACTGTGGTAAAGTTATTTATCACTTTTTAGATTTTGAAGGCAGCATCTTTTTTGTTAAAAAAAGATTTTTAGTTATCACTTTTTGGTACCTTCTTATCATCCAAATCCATTAAGAACCGGCAACACAATTAAAACAGAGGTACCTACTCGAAAGATTGAAGAAAATAAAACGTCGTCTATGTAGATTTTTTTGGGATTTTGTTGATTTTTCAAAAAGTGCTGAATCAATTTCGGTAACATTTATATTGGACCACCTCTGAGGCATACCCTATCCATAAGAAAAAGAATTTTCAAAATCGATTCACATTTGCCGGAGAAATCGCGTAACAAATTTACAAAAAAAAACGATATACAGTCGAATTGAGAACCTCTTTCTTTTTTGAAGTCGGTTGAAAACATAGGAAAATGATACTGAAAACTTGTTTTGCTAGCCGTTACTGTGCCACTCCTGGGTAAAGGCCTCCCCCAATTCCCTCCATTTCTCCCGACGTTGTGCCTCATCCCACTCATCCCGCCAATTCGCGAGGAAGATATCGAAGGCGTCCCGCCCAGCATCTTCTCCTCCTCGGTCTGCCGCGACCCTGCCTGATAGAAAAGCGCAGTCTAGTGGCAACAATTGGAACCAAAATTATTCCATACAAATTGACATGGCTTGTGTTTAACGAACCTACAGATATAGTAAATGACCTCCAAAAATACTTAACGATCACCAACATTTAACCTTTTATCTGTAACGAAATCTCCAGGAGATTCGCGTCAATTGTTTAGGTAACTGTTGTCTGCTAATTGGACAGTTGAGCTCTTAACCCTATTTTAGTGTTTAACGAACCTCCAGATATAGTAAATGACCTCCAAAAATAGTAAATGATCACCAACATTTAACCAAAGTATTGTAGAAATGTATGAGTTTGACTGTAAAAAGCGATTTGGTTCTGGCGTAGGGGGTCACAGTTCTAACCTAACCTGACCATGTCGGATCCGCCCCAGGGTCCTAAGATTTGGTGATCATTTACAATTTTTGGTGGTCATTTACTATTTTTGATGGTTATTATATTTATTCCCATTGACATCAGCGATAGTTTACGTTAACGCGATCAAATTCGAATAAAAACTTACACTAGGCCTTAGACGGGTGAAGTGTACCCATAACGAGGTTCATCATCATTACTTCAGCCGAAAGACGTCCAATGCTGGACTTAGGCCTCTCCCAAGAAATGGGGGGGTTTTGCCATAATCGCCACGCTTGGCAGGCGGGTTGTCGATCGCAGTATGGTTGTTACAAAGGCACAGAAACGCTGCTGCCCATTCTCTGGTAAGTTTCTTAGTCGCCTCTTACGACACCCACGGGAAGATATGGGATGGTACTATTCTTTACGTCCGACACCATACGAACTAAACGAGGTTCACAGAAACACAATGAATGTTAAACATAAACATTTAATTAGTATCACACACTCGTGACCTATCGCAAACAAGCAATATGAGTCAATGTGTACAATACACTATACTGTTTAGTAAATATGACAGCTTGTTGTATTTCATTAGCTTGATTGAGTAAACACGGGGGTACCCAGGACGCGAAAATTATGACACCTATTTTTTAACTGGCGTGCTACACTACTACATAATACACTCCATGGCTCGTGGCAAAGTATTAACTGGCGAAATCTGCTCCACAAGTAACCACCATCAGTTCTTTCCATCCGTTCGTAAGCGGCTGGCCAGGACATGGCTGGAGGTGGGCCACTGTGTTGCCCAATTTGTAACCGGTCATGGCAACTTTATGAGTAAATTATTTTCTTTCAAGCTTGTTGCTTCGCCTTTGTGCCAATGTTCTACATCTGACCGTGAATGCGAACATTCTGCACATCATATCATGATATGTCATCATATCATATATTCTTTGACATAGAGAACGCAATATTATGTTAGATAGTGTACAGGTTACATCTGCGGTTGTTTATTTTGTGTACCTTGTTTAACTATGATATTAATTATTATCCGTGGTGCTTGGCAACTGGGCATCTCCTACTTGTAAACGTCCCTTTGTGCCGTTTGACCTACTTAGTTCTGTACTGTCTTCTGCTTGATAACGAGGAAAGTGGAAAATATATTTTTACACGCTTTTTATTAGCTTCACCTGTATGTTTGTTTGTAACCGACTTCTTTGGGCGCGATTTTGACCCACTTTAAACGGCCAGATTTCGTTCAAACTTTGTAGATTTATCGAGGACCGATGACAATACACTAATTTTATAAAATTATTCCATTTTTCAAACTAAAAAGTAAAAAATAAATAATAGTTTAAAAAAAAATTAAAAACACGCTTTTTATAGAAAACCAAACTAAAAAATAGAAAATAAATTTTAATAAATTTAAATTAAGAAAAGTGTTAAAAATTTCAATAAATATAAATTAATAAGTAATAGGTAAATAAAAAAAAAATATTTTATTTTTAAAAAAGCGTGGGGTGCTTTTTAAGATAGTATCAAAATGATAATCACTCTACTCATATCTGTCAATAAAATATTTATAACTATTGACACCATGCACCCCACGCTTTTTTTAAAATATTTTTTTTTTTTATTCACACTATTATTAATTTATATTTATTGAAATTTTTAACACTTTTCTTAATTTAAATTTATTAAAATTTATTTTCTATTTTTTAGTTTGCGTTTCTATAAAAAGCGTGTTTTTAGTTTTTTTAAACTATTATTTTTTGTCTTACTCCTCCGCTGTTCTTTTGTGATTCATTTCGTTGCGGAGTCCAAGAGAGTTAAATCGTTTCTCCGAGACTCATTGAGCTTCATTGGTTCACGCTTTTCTGGTGGTCGCCAATGTTGATTCTGGCAAACAGGAGTTGCAGTGGTTTGGAAATAGTGTGGCGAGCTTGCACTATTAGTAATAATAGGGTATTTTACTCTATACGGGAAAAATCTATAAATATGTTATTGAGACAGTTTAGGCATAAAGCAGTCGGAAAATGTAAGTTTTAGTTCATAAAATAACAAAACTAATTTATTAAATTCAAATCAAAGTTTTCAGTATTTTTAATCTGGTAGCGGCCATGTTATTACGCCGTACGGCTGTGTAAACAAAAAAATGACAACTGTCAGTCAACCGATTGGCGTATATAGGCTTTGTACTTTTATGATTTTCGCAACCAACGTATTTTTTTAATTATTACACCTATTACAAAATAATTATGCTTTTAACAATTTTTAAATTAATATGAGCGCATTTGATACAAAACGAACTGACGTCATTTCTGCTGAGCAATAATAATTATACGAAGATGAATAATTTAAAAGTTATGCCAAGCTAAACAGATCCTTGGTATTTCCGTGTTTGATTTTCCTTTTGCTATTTATAAAACTTGACACATACTATTTATGAATATCATTTTCATTTCATTCTTTAAATTTTTACAATAGACCATTATAATATCAACATAATGTGCCAGTTGTAACTTCTATGCCGGTTTATTTATTCATACTTCATGCACAAACGTTAAGGTTATGCTACACTTGTCGCGGTCGGTTTGTGGATCCATTTCCCGAGACCACTCCCTGCCTCGGAAAGTACGTAAAGCCGTTGGTCCCGGCTGTCATTTGTAGATTTTTGTCAGTCGTTAGAAGTCAGAAAGTCTGATATCCAGTATCACCAGGGAGTATCGTGTTACCCAGTAACTAGATTGCGGGGGCCTAGACAAAATCCTTTTCCTGTTAGCGTTAACGCCAACGGAAAAATCAAATTGTATGCAGTTGACATATTTGCATCACGTGACATCTGGTAAGCAAACGTCAACTGCATACAATTTGGTCTTTCCGTTGGCGTTAGCGCTAACAGAAAGAGATTTTTGTCTACAGGCCTGGCCCCATATTCACAATCATTCGATTCGATTCCGTACCGAATCGAAAGTCAAAAGATATCGAAGATGTCCTTCAAACGCAATTCACAAATCCGAAACCGAATAATTTTGACAGTTCAAATGAGATTGTCTAATACGGTTCCTTACCGACACGGAAACGTATCGAATGGTTGTGAATAAGGGGGCTGGTCTGACAGGCAGTCGCTTCATGTCGTCATCATCATCATCATTTCAGCCGAAAGACGTCCACTGCTGGACATAGGCCTCCCCCAAGTCTCGCCACATTGACCGGTCCGTTCATGTAAAACTTTTTAATCCGCAACTTCGTCTGCCGCCGCGATAACCGGCAATCAAGCAGACGAAACCGCGGGCAAAAATTAGTTGTTTATTAAGTGGAACGCAATATTTTATTTCTACATAATTTGGGCGGTTTATAATAATGTCAACTGTCAATCACACAAGTTGTCATTGCCAGGTGATAATGTAGCGGCCGCTATTATATTAATCTCGGAAAACTTGTTTACTTAATACATTTTCTTTCGCGGTATAGCGATTTACTCTCGGACAGACTTATTCTGGGATTAGAATTTGTTGAAACGAAAAATTTCTAAAAGTAGAAGTAAAGAGTGATTTTATTCCTAGGATAAAACTTATACATGTTTGGTCTATTGCGGACCTGGTATAGTGGGTCTAAAACTATACCACTCACCTAACCTAACCCAAATGATTCACCAACAATAGAGAGGATCTGGCGCTCGGCGGCCGCTGCCGCGGCACCGGTCGCTACGCTCGCTCGCCTTCGCGCTGTAATGGTCACAGTTCTAACCTAACCCAAACGATATTTATATAGTTATATAGTGACTACTTTAAAATGAGTATATAGTTTAGACCCACCATTCCACCAGGGGCTAGTGGTACGGTGGGTCCGCACACGTTTGGTCGAATCCAGCCAGGCTCTACAGTACCTAATAAACATTTTATGTACTTCCAGATATTTCCGAAGAGAATCGCGGTCTCCTGTCTTCAAGTCAAGCGTCATCGGGCACCGACTTCCAATCAACGGAGACTTTAACAGATTCTGTGCCAAAGTCGGGATATGATTTTCTTGATAACTGGTAATTTTGTATCTAAGCTATATTGATTTTTATGTTAGGGTAGAACCAAACTAGCTTTTTTTGCGATCAGCGGTCTTCTTAGACACAATGTTTCAAAACAATTGCACAAAGTTATTGCCAGCAACTTTCGATGTTGCAAGATATTCTTTTTTACAAGCTGACTTTTGTTTTTTTTTAATTATGGTAGGTAGTTAAATTAATATGTATTCTTAAACTTAAAAAAAAAATAGTTTTCAATTACGCCATATTTATTTCCTATAATAAATAGTTTCGATATTTTACATCTACCAGGCGCATAAGAAACTATTTTTTTTGTTGGTGGAATAATAAGTACCTTTTCAGGTTTCAGAAAAACTAAAACTAAGCTTGTATAATCCGGTCACTTTATGTAAAAAGTCAGGGACCCACCTTACTAATTTAAAAAGTAGTTTTACACCATACATGGTTCAAATTTGCTTGACATTTAGAAAAAAGGAAAGAACTGTGTACAAAGGCGGACTTGATGCCTTGGGCATTCTACCAGTATACCTTAAGGTGATGCAGAGACAAAACATGGTAGGTGTATAAATACAGAAAATTAACAAGAATAAAATATTATACAAACAAAATATACAAAGTAGAGAGAGTTAAAATACACAGAAAGAGAAATACAACAAATTAATTGTGGAACGAGTCTGCCCATATCACTTTTTCTCAATACTGACCTACTTAAAAATGCCTTTAAATATTTTCGCTACAGTTACTAATGCCATAATTTGCTTAGTATACTCATTATGGACACAACCTCCTTTTTAAGAGCAAATTGTAACCAGCAGATGACTCCTACGCATGTCGAAATGTATACTTATTAGTCATTTAGTTAGCAAGTCATTTTCTAAGAACAATGTCAAGTGGAAACTTAATGTGTGTATGAGTCAGAACTTTAATCTTTTGATCGCCACTGTCATGTCTATATGACAAACCAAAACGTGGCCAGTATGCCTCCGTCATGACTACATGATAGACTTGTATATGTTACAGTCAAAACTGTCAACCTGTCAAAACTACTTTTGACTGACTTCAGTCAAAACCCTAATTAAGACAAGAAGCGTTTTCATTCCTTACTAAACATTTTATATACATTATACATTCTAGATACCTATATTATTCATATTATTAATTTTATATATTATCCATTGTATATACTTTTGAAAACTAAAAACTTTTGTTTTGTGGTGATTCCTTTAAGAAAGAAGAAGAAAACAAAAGTTTTTAAACAGGTCAAAAAAATAAACTACCAACATTTCTAAATAGTTAGGTTAGTTTAAACTGGTTTTAAGGACTATTGACTGATGTTTGTAGTTAAAAGTAGTATTGACTGGCTAACCCGTTGTCCTAGGTGAACGACATGTAAACGCGATAATGCGACGCGTAAATGTCAAATAGTCGTTGTATGTACAGTCGCGGTTTGTGGCCTACGTTGTCGCCATAATCAATGCGGATTTGTTTATTGCGCGACGAGACGCGACGCAATAGTTTTTTAATAATTACTTAGTTAGGTAGTTTTTTTTAAATTACCAGTGTTTTTTCTTACCTTAAAGTAAAGTCAATAACAACCTCTCCTTAATAGAAATAGGTTTTTGAAAATTAGATATTGATAGTTAAATAATAGGTTTAACAGCTGCAATAAAATAATAAAGTGCTTGGTAATAAGTCACAATACTCATTCCATAAACATGGATTTAGTTTCGGATATTAATGATAAAACTCTCCAAACTTATTTCTTTATAAATAAGTACAATGACAACCTACAACGTAGGATACACGTCGCGTGAAGTATTGGTCGCATAAAGTCGCATTAGGAGCCTTTTGGCCTCATACAGGACCAATTTTCGTTTTTTTCCTTTTTTAATGTTATTTTTCGTGTGTGTTTTTGTCCTGGGGGGCGAATAAATTCTTTTTCTTTCTTTCATTATATCGCATCGCGTCGTATCGCGTTCGGTCGCTCACCTAGGACAACGCCTAATGCCGGCACTTCACATGGCGTACTTGTACAAATATTCGCCTTACTTGAATAATACAAAGTGTACCCGATGGTTATTGAAATAAAGTATATTTTGTATTATCCAAGTAAGGCGAATATTTGCACAAATACGCCATGTGAAGTGGTAGCATAAGAGTTTTGACTGTGACAAATACATAATTCGTAGCCTGGCGCCAAGGCCACGTTTTTGCTTTTTTGAAGTGGCGTTTCAAAAGTTATTTATAATACCAGCCTAATATTGTCCCACGGCTGGCTAAAGGCCTCTTCTCATTCAGAGAAAACACGAGCATTGATCACCACGTGCGCTCAAGGCGGATTGACGATTTCAGACTTATATCAATTATAAGTCCAAGTTTCCTCACGATGTTTTCCTTCACCGATGTCAATGATGTCCAAATAAACATAGAAAGTAAATATAGAATAGGTCTAAAAGTCCCTTTGCTACTTGCCCATGCTTGGTTGCGAAGCTGCATCTTCATGTATGAGAGCCAAGCTCCTTACTTACTGGGCCATCACGACTCTAAGAAGATGTCTATTAAAAATTGTTTTTTAATCTATGGTAATTGTAGGGTTTTGTTCACGCTAGAGTTGCCCAACTATCGATAGTTTATCTATCGATAGATGACCTCGAAAACTAGTAACAATATCGATAGTGCTATCGATAGTATCGATATCACAAATTAACTAATACTATTGATTGGAAGCAAAACATTTATTTAAAAATAAATACTATCGATAGTTTAGCGATAGTCGACTATTGATAGGCAACACTAGTTCACGTCTACACTTAGATGATAAATGATAGGTCACTGCTTCTAGTTGATATAGACAGTAAGATCGCGAGTTAAATGATAAACAACACAATCTTCTGTGGCGAGTGTTTAACTTATACTTTATTGATACAAATGATAAAGTGCTAAAATTACAGTTTAAATACTGTATAAAAGTGCTGACGCGCGCCGCGTCAATAATTATGTATTTAAAATAAAATTTAACCTGTACAGTTGTCTGCACATGTTTAATTTTGTTGCTGGCACTTTGACATTTTTATCCAAATATATGCATTATACAAAAATGTACAGACACCAGCACATCAAGTCTTACCAAACTGTCAAATTTTCCCAATTGAATATGAACCGTATGCTTATGTAATAAAGTTGAAAATCTATCAAAGAAAGAATCATGGCAGGATTTTTACAAAAAAAAGTAAAGATGTTTAGAGAAGTTGAAATTCTAATTCTTGTACTCTTGGGTACCTAAAGAGTATCTTCAGGCATTTACAATATTTTTAAAACACCGCAAAAAAAAAAAGTGAATAGTTTAACGAAAAGCTCATTATTTCAGAACGAAACGGCGACTGACAGTAACAGTGACACTGACAGCTGATTCGCAGATCTTACACTGAAATTCAATCGTTTTAAGGGCAATAATGTGACAAATAATGATTATTTTTTTTCCACACACTTGTCACATCACTAGTCTGCCAATTTGATAGATCCGTTAACGTCGCTTGTCACTTTCTTTTTTTTTAAAACACAAAATGGGTATTATCAACATGAAACGAAAAAGTGTTTTTTTTTTTCATTTCGAAATATTTTAATTATGCGGGGGTTTAAAAATATGGTACATAAGTATATCAATCTACTCTTGGTAATGTATTCTTTACATTGGAAAATATTTTAAACACTCTAAAATTTTTTTTTTTTCATTCAAATGAATGTATGGGTCTCGTCATGATTCTTTGACAGATTGTTGCAGCTCGATGTACTGCATGTGCTGGCCTCCACTATCTTGACCTACAAACATTTTAGTATTATTACTTGCCAAATAATTGTGTTCCTTATTTGTAGGAATCTCATTGTAATAGACTGTTTTTTTTTTAGGTTATGTTTTAATTGATTGCAATACTCGTAATTATTATCTAAGTATCCATTTAATATTTTATCACTGAAACTGGATGTCAAGTTTCAAAGTCTGAATTAATGTTTATGCTCGGTTAATATTTATATTCTATAATTTTACTGAATTATACCTATTATACAACCTGTTTTTTTTTATATCCCATAACTCTAGGGTTAAGTTACATAATATAAAGTTTACAGATGGACCGCTCCCGCCATCTTTAAAAATAATTACCTAAACTTGCCAGAATCACTTGGGCTGCTACTGTATTGACTATGTAAGTTTTATTTGTGACAATATGAAATTTTATTGACACTGGTTGGAACTCTTTGCAATTTTTTTACAACAAAATTTTCCTGTTCATCATGAAATGTCAATGTCTCTCATTTATTCATTTAGACAACACGTGACAGTCGAGACTGAAGTCTGCTTGAAACTGCTTGAGAATGCCTATAAATGTAATGTCAATGTGTGCGTGCGAAAAATGGCGGTTTGTTCTGAGTGGTCTCTCTGCTCGGGCGCGCCGCAGCCGCACAGTACTTTGTGGTTATATTCTATAAGTAAAAATAATACAAAAAGTCCTAGAATAATGTGATCCAAAAATGCATAGTTTCGAAGATAATATCATCAATCATAATTGTATGTGTAGGTATCTAAGTTTCATTGCTAACGAGTAGGTAAGTAATTCATTTTCATTCAAACCAATCATTCATATATTTTAAAGCTAAGAAAATGCGACGTGGTCATATTTCACGTAATTTGGGTGTCTTACATTAATAATCGTGACTGTTGAATTATTTTGTATGAAAAAAAAAATGATAATTGAATAATTATTCATATGCCAGTTGATATGGTCTCATTAACCAAACCACCACCAACCAATAAATTCCCTATTTATGGGATATAAAAAAAACAGGTTGTTTAATAGCTTATACTGAATAGACTTTTTTTTGTATGTAAGTACCTAACAAGAACAATTTAAAATTATTATTGCATGGTGTGCTATTTAATCACGGTTTCTACATCGAATATTCCCGATCGGTAACACCCCGTCAACACTGTTGATGATCGGGAAAAAAAAGTTTCGTTCAGTGTTGAAGAACGGGACCATTTTTCGATTATTCCAATTCTTCCCGTTCAGTACCCGATCGGCAACAGTGTGAACGACAGGGGTGTTACTGAAAGGGAATAATTGAAATAATCGAAAAACGGTCCCGTTCGTCAACACTGAACGATCGGAACTTTTTTTTCCCGATCTTCAACTGTTGACAACGGGGTGTTACCGATCGGGAATATTCGTTCTACAGCCCTGGTCAAAAAACCATATACACATTGAGAATAATTTATCGCAACAATTTGCGAAATATTATTTTGATTACCCTATCAGCTAAGGAACACAGCATCACAAAACATGTTGCTGAAACATTGATGCGCTACTGTTTCTTGGTTGTTTTATCTGAATAGAAGTCTTATGACTATGTTCTCCCAAGCTTATACTGCATTTACTTTTTTATATACCTAAATTATTTAGTGTTAAATATAAGATAAAATAATTGTTTAATCTATGTAGGTACTCAAATATAATTATGATGTCAATATTTGTGTTTTATTTTTTCTTGAGATGTAAATGAGTCGTCCTAGTATAGTTGCTTCTTTTAATGCTTTGAGCACCGTCCGTCGGATATAGCCGACAAAATATGGAAACGTGCCCAACACCACATATTATCTACAGTATTCTATCTATACTAATATTATAAAGCTGAAGAGTTTGTTTGTTTGTTTGGTTGAACGCGCTAATCTCAGGATTTGTTCGAATTGAAAAATTCTTTTTGTGTTGGATAGTCCATTTATCGAGGAAGGCTATAGGCCCATGCGAAGCCGGGTCGGGTCGCTAGTCTTCATATAAACGATCGGAACACGAGCACAAAATATAGAGGGTACAGACGGACCGCTCCCGCCATTTTCAAAAATAATTACCTAAACTTGCCAGACTCACTAGGGCTGCTACCGTATTGACTCTGTAGGTTTTATTTGTGACAATATAAAATTTTATTGACACTGGTTGGAACTCTTTTCAATTTTTTATAACAAAATTTTCCTGTTAGTAATGTAATGTCAATGTCTCTCATTTATTCATTTAGACAACAAGTGACAGTCGAGTCGTAAGTCTGCTTGAAACTGCTTGAGAATGCCTTTAAACGTAATGTCAATGTGTGCGTGGTAAAAATGGCAGTTTGTTATGAGGGGTCTCTCTGCTCGGGCGCGACCATGAAGCTGTAGACGCAGCCTTACGTACAGTACGGTCAACGTATCTTGGCGCGTCTGAAGTTAGCCGATTAGCTGCGCAGTAGACAATTTCGTTCCTAAAAGTTCCATTGCGCAGCCAAACAGCTAACTTCAGACGCGCCAAGTTACGTTGACCGTATTGTACTTTGTGACACGAGTCAACGTCTCGAGTCGGTTTTCTCTTTTTATACCTTCATGTCATCGATCACTAAAATTAGTGATCGATGCTTCATGCATTAGTTAAACGGTTCCTATGCATAACATAATACCAATAACGTGGAATACTGTTTATGATATATTTACGCGTAACTTTTTTAAGCATAATAATTTATCTAATCATACCTAATAATGTTTAAGCATAACAATCTAAAGCATAAAATTTACGTCTAATAATATTAACAGTTCTTAAAAAATGAGGCCCAGTCGACGGAACCCCGCCGTGCTTGGCTCTCCTATTTCTGGGTGGTTTTAATAAAAACCACCAATGAAAAGTGCTCTCTTTCTAATGTTTACCCACTTATTATAGATTATTTTTAATGCTCTGTCCCTGGTATTATTGTGAATTAAAATTAACATGCACTACAAATTGTGTTTATTCAATTGGTTTTTTTTAAACGTAGGTAACGAAGGTTTGTGCAGAAGTTGTCCATACGCTCGATAGATGGCGTTGACGTCGAATTAGATCGCGCTATGGTTTCGTTACTGCGCCACACGTCTAAGGGAGCTGCGATAAGCTGATCGTGCATTTCTTTAATTACAACGATGAATACCAATTTTTGAATAGGTCAAACTTGAAATGTTTGATCTTGTGTGACCTTAAAAAAAATACTTAATATAGTACCTATGCTAAATAAATACGCGCTGACTCAGCGCCGCTGAGACGTGGTGGAGTTGCGGTATTATTCACGCGGCGTCTTTAGTTTAGGCGGTTCAAAGCGGATGCGATGGCTCAGTCTCTGAATATCAAATTCTTAAAATATCATAATCGCAAATCATCATAATATCTTATCAACACATCCTATTCTCAAAACATCATATTCTTAAAATATCATAATCGCAAATCATCATATTATCAGAACATCATGTTATCAACACATCATATTCTCAAAACATCATATTCGTAGAACACAACATTCTTAAGACATCATATTCGTATTTTATAACATTTTTTAACCTGTGTGTACTGTTATTAACAAAGTTCTTAGCGAACTTTCCTAAAAATAAAAAGGTAATTCAATGGGCCAATTTTTTCAACTCATAAAAAAGTTGAACAGCTTGGACAGAAAAATGCGGACAGTTATCGTTAAATTATAAAATAAACTTTGGTTAAATTTATTCAACTGTAAATAAAGTTGAACATCTTGGACATAAAAATCGCATGTACTTTCAATGAGGAGCCAAATAGTTGTAAAATTTTAAGCTTATATTATCCTAATGATACATTAGGATGGACAGTGGAAAATAAATAAAAATGAATAAAATCTAGGTAATTAATTATATGTTTTTTTTTAGTTTTTTGAACTCTTCATGTATTTCATGAAGAGTAAAAAAAAACAAAAAAAGAAACATATAATTACCTAGATTTTATTCATTTTTATTTATTTTCCACTGTAAAGTAAGTATTAGGATAATATAAGCTTGTAGGCGGTTGCTAGTAAATTACAACTTTGACTTTCAACTTCTGATTCTTTACCGTAATTATTTCAATGTCGTCTTTGTGATTTATTCACTTTTGATCACGGTATTGGCTAAAAAACCCCCAAAAACCCAAAAAATTATAGGTAATTGTGATTTTTTTTAAATGTTTTTTTACCTTTTGATGAAATCGTACCCGTGAAATACAACTATTTTTGGTTCCTTATTAAAAGCACATATGACCTAAATAACCTACATAGCAGGAAAAAAAATCTTATTCGAATAAATTTTGCCCAACTCTGCAGAGCTCAACGCTGTTGAGGACTGTACGTGGTATCCTAAGAATGTTGTATTTTGCGAATGTGGTGTTTTGAGAATATGATGTGTTGATAACATGATGTTCTGATAATATGATGATTTGCGATTATGATATTTTAAGAATATGATATTCAGAGACTGAGCGGCGATCCGATGCGAAGCGGCGACTCTGTCCTACGTGCGGGCGAACCCGCACCCGCGCGTCTCCCATTCGTGGTACAATAATCATAACCGGTAGTGATATTTTTTGGAAGTTATTGTATAAAATTAATTAAAATTTCTACTTCCAATATTATTACAAAAAAGAAAACACGGCACCGCACCCATTTCGCGCGGAAATATCAAGCGCACTGTATGTCTATTCTGTTAAAATCTCCCTCGGTGAACACTTAGGTGAAGTGAGCTGTCTTCTATCCCGATGCTAGGGATTTACAGACAGAGCACTACAATCGGATGACAGCTCACGTTACCTATACTCATGAAGATATAGGTATAAATGGAGCCAACACTTAGAACAAAAGCTTGAAACCAACTGTGGGCTGATGCTCTCTTTCTAAATGCATACATAAGAACGAGATAGTGATATGTGTTTTCTTTATCTTATGTATGCATTCAGAAAGAGAGCGTCTGCCCACAGTTGGCTTCACTTAGGTAGTTACGAGTGTTGCCTCCACTTTTACCTATAAGCTTCTTGCCTATACTCCATTTACAATAGTATTAGACAGAAGATAAAAAAGGTTCGTTTTAATGCACACTTTGTAAGAAAAGTAATAAATAAACATGTTAAAGTTACGATGGACACCCAATTTTTTATAATCTATTTTTACAGTAGCTGTAGCGTGTATTTGTAACCATTTTAATAATTTGTCTTCGAATAATATGTGGCTTTCATTTAATTGTATAATTAATTCCAATTACAAAATTACAGTGTCAATCCTAAAAACCTAACAAGCAGGGATGAACAATACCCGGAACGTTATTCGTTTCACTGAAATTCTAACAAAAAAATGTTACCTAATCTTTAAAATACTTTTATTCTGTTTATATTATTATACGTCCATATTTAGTACTATCTTATCTTTTTATCAAAATTATGCTAAAATAAGTTTAATTAAAATTGTTTTAACTTATCTTTGAAATAAAATGTTTTGTATTTCTGCTTCTATGAGCCTCTTTTTTTTATTATTATTATTACAAGCTTTTATTTAACTTCACTTTTGTATGTATGTTTACAAATCTTGCAAGGAAGATTTGAACCACTTCCAATAGACCGATTGAGCTGAAACTTGGTGTACCTACGTAACTTGGATGACAATACAATAATATGATACCATGGAGCTGGTCTGATGATGAGGTTGGACGGTGACCATAGAAACTCCGATTCATGTGGTCCAATTGAGCTGAAATTTGGTATGTCTTCGTAACTTCGGTAACAATACAAAAATATGGTATCATGGAGCTGATCTGATGAGGAGTTGGAGGATGCCCATAGGAACTCCGATTCCTGTGGTCCAATTGAGCTGAAATTTGGTATGTCTTCGTAATTTCGGCAACAATACAAAAATATGGTATCATGGAGCTGATCTGATGAGGAGTTGGAGGATGTCCATAAGAACTCAGATTCCTGTGGTCCAATTGAGCTGAAATTTTGTATGTCTTCGTAATTTCGATAACAATACAAAAAAAATATGGTATCATGGAGCTGATCTGATGAGGAGTTGGAGGATGCCTATAGGAAATCCGATTCCTGTGGTCCAATTGAGCTGAAGTTTTGTATGTCGTCGTAATTTCGGTAACAATACAAAATATGGTATCATGGAGCTGATCTGATGAGGAGTTGGAAGAAGCCCTTAGGAACTCCGATTCCTGTGGACCAATTGAGCCAAAATTTGGTATGTCTATGTAATTTCGGTGACAATACAATAACAAGGTATCATTGACCTGGTGTCATGAGGAGTTGGAAGGTGCCCATAGGAACACTAGTTCCCATGGACCGATTGAGTTGAATTTCGGTATGACTACGTAACTTTGGTGACAATACAATAACAAGGTATCATTGACCTGGTGTCATGAGGAGTTGCAGCGTAGCCACAGGAACATCAGATTCAGTAGGTCGATTGAGTTGAAATTTGGTGTACTTACGTAACTTTGTTGACTATACGATAATATGGTACGATGGAGCTGGTCTGGTGATGGAGTTGGACGGTATTTATAGGGTCACCACTTCTCGTGGACCGAGTAATCTGAAAGCTGATATACTTACGGAAATTTGATAACAATACAATAATATTATGGTACGATGCAGCTGCTCTGATGACGGAGATGGAATATAGTCATAGGAACACCACTTCGCGTGGACAGTTTGTGCTGAACTAAGGTATACCTAAGTTACTTTGGTAACGTTGTGTAGTTCGGCGAGATTGGCGTCGATAGCATTGGTTTGCAACCAGTCTAGGAGAAGGAAAACTCCAAAATCAAACCCGGATCACAGTATTCGTGAGGCACAAGTAAGGTACAACCCGAAACAAGTGGCGCATAATTCTAGTACCCAATTTAAGGTGAGGCCGTGCCGAGAAATGAGTGGCATCAGGGTCTAATATGATGTCATGAGCGCCACCTCAGGGAACCAGGGCGCACCCTGTTGTATATTTTGCCCTTGTCCTTTTATTCGAAGCTCTGAAAGGGTGGACGCTATAATTCTTCGATACTCGTGGGACTAAGATGGGAAAAGAAAGAGCAACACAAAAAAAAAGAAGATTGGCGAAGGAAAAATTTAAACGGCAACAGAAATTTGCCAATGAAAGTACTGATGCAAAACGTGAAACGTCAAAGGCTCGATAACGTGAAACAACGTATGCAGCGAACAAGAGCAGATGAAACGATAGAACAACGAGATATCCGTATTCATTCTGATATTCCATCAGTTCGTATAAACTTCGGAAACGATGGTATGCATGTGATACAACCCAAATCAGTGCAGTTTCAGACCAAATATAGTCACGGCACCGCGGAACGAAGAATGTTACCCATAGTATTATGCTGGGCTTCGACAGTACCTACATAAAATGCAGGGGAGCACTGTTGAACATGCCGTGGTATATTTGGGTTCAAAACTCTTCGCTGCTGGACAAGCGTATGTAGCTCTGAGTAGAGTTAAGTCTTTAGACGGTCTACAAATTGAAGAATTAGATTGCACAAAATTAACTGGAAAGAGACCTTGTAACAATGAAGCGTTAATGGAAATGGATAGACTAAGGAATATGTCCAACTAAAAAGTTAAAAATAAATTAACGGTAAAATTTTTTTTTAAAAACAAGCTTTTATTATGCACGAAAAATTAAAAAAATAAACTAAGACATTCATAAAATTCGTAGTTTCTTAAACTTTATAAGTAACAACCTACAAAAATGTTTAGTTTAACTGTTCGAAACAATTAGTTAACGCATAGTCCTCGGCCGCGACAAGCTTTTAGATCGCGTAAGAATATTAATATACTGGTTATAGATAATATATGTTTATGTATCATACTTTTACTGATGACACTAATTGTATCGAACAGTTAAACTAAACATTTTTGTAGGTTGTTACTTATAAAGTTTAAGAAACTACGAATTTTATGAATGTCTTAGTTTATTTTTTTAATTTTTCGTGCATAATAAAAGCTTGTTTTTAAAAAAAATTTACCGTTAATTTTTTCTAATGCTATTGTAAAGAGTATAGGTGTAGGTGTGGGAGTATAGGTGTTCATAGAAGGAGATTGTAACAGAATAGCACTGCTGATCGCGCCGCTCCGCACCCAACGTGCATTTGACAACGTAGGACACTTATAGGTTAATAGGTTAGGTCAATAGGTTTCGACAATTTGTTTTCGCGCCGCGTCGCACCGCTTCACATTCGCTATGTATCGCCTACATACGACGTCGCGTTAGACTGAAACCCGACCCTAACATACATAGTTAGAAGAAGGTTAGGTAGATATTGATAGTTAGAAAATGAAAACACAATAATAAATGTTCAAAAATTAATTTAGTTTATTTCAACACTAAACGCATAAAAAAGTAAAGTACAATAAAAACATTTGGTTGTAAATTAAATTAAGGCTTTTAACATAAAAATGCAGTATTTAAAAACACATGAACCTTGAAAACATAACACTTATTTTTTTGGAGAAGTAACAATACAATTTCAGCTAATTTTAGACTACACTCTGTCCACTGGTTTAATCGTTTTGACAGCTGCAACTACTGAACAATATTTATGTTTTTTGTAAAAACTGATACGCATACCTGTATTATAGTGTTTGTAAGTCATAAATAAGATAATCCAACAAGATTAGGCAGTTTATATATTTATTTTATAACGCATTTAAAAGTTAACGTAAGGTAATCGGGAATAATTACATTATTGGGCCTGTTGGTCTAGTGGTCACTGACCCTGACTGCTAAGCCGGAGGTCGTGGGTTCGATTCCCACCCAGGACAAACTTTGTGTGATGAGCATGATTGTTTGTTCTGTGTCTGGGTGTTTATCTATAATATGTATGTATTTATAAATTATATAAGTATGTATATCAGTTGTCTGGTTACCATAACACAAGCTCTGCTTAGCTTGGGACCAGATGACCGTGTGTGAGTTGTCCCAAGATATTTATTTATTTATTATTTATTTATTATAAGGCAGCTGTCAAAAAACCAATAACCAAATGGACAGGGTATAAGTACCAAATCCTTAATAAAATAAAATACTAGCTTTACCCCGCGAATTAGTCTGCGCACAGTGGCGGCGTTTAGGCGTCGGCCATGTCTGCGACCGCAGACGGCCTCGCGCCTAAAAAATACGCCAAACCAATATCCACGCGAACGAAGCCGTGAGCGTAAGCTAGTGTCATAATAAATGGAGTTTACTCGATTCAGATCTCAGTAACAGGAGATAATCATTCCCTTTTCCACTTGGGCCGCAGCATCCTTGCCTTGCAGCATTTCAATCAACGCCAAGCCAAACCAATAGGCTGTTCCGGGACCCTGAAATTAAAGAAAAACACAATCAAATTTCATCATGTTTCAAACTTTATTTATTTATTTCATCATCATCATCAGAGAACATACGGCATGATCTACGAGCAACACTCCTATTGTGTTCGAACAACTTGTTTGAACAACTAGAAAGGTGAGAGTCCTTTGAACATTAGTTTTTATGCTCATAAATATTAGGTAACTGAGATTTTTGGCCTAGATAGCAAATATTAGCCGACTTTTAACCAGACGAAGTGCACCATACAATATACCTATACCCTGTTCACAATAAGATTAGACACAAACACAAACCTTTTTTACAGTCCCTTCAACCGATTTTGACTTCTATTCTGTAGGCTTAAGGATGACATTAGAGGCAAAAAAAGTGGTTACAATACAACTGTTTACTGCAGTTGCCATTTGTCATGCTACCAACGCAATAGAAGTCAAAATCGGTTGAACAGACTGTAAAAAAGGTTTGAGTAAATGTCTAATATTATTGTGAACAGGGTATAGGTGCCTAACCAACACCACCACCATGTCAACCTTTCGACGCCCACTGCTGGGCATAGGTCTCCCCCAAGAGGGGGGGGTTCAGCCGTCATCGCCATGCTTGGCCGATGCATGTTGGCGATCGCAGTAGGTGTTATGGTATTCAGATAGACGCTGCTGCCCATCCTCTGGTCAATATCCCTCTGTCGCCGTCTACGACACCCACGGGTAGAATATAGTATACATAGTTTACTCTATATGTATAGTAAACATATAAATGTCTTGAAGACTTGAAGTCTTGTTTACAGCTAATTGGTGGACATTTCGTGGCAGGTGTAGGTTCTTAACTTTTTGATCTCAATTTTAATTGACGACACGGTTGGCGCAGTGGCTCGAGCGATCGACTGCTGCGCAGCGTGTTGCGGGTTCGATTCCCGCCCAGCAGTGCAATTCTGTAAGAATTCACTCGCGAATTCGAATCCTATCTCATTTCCGATTTCACTTACTAGAAGTGAAAAGTATTTGGTTTTCGATTAAATAGTAAAGAAATAATAGTTCGCTTCACCTATGCCAGCACTTAGTAACGCTAGCGTAGTTTTCATCGAGTTACAGACTACCTAAAACAGTTTTCACCGCGGAATCAGAAGTGAGTTCTTACAGAATAACATAGCAGGGTAAACATTTGTGTGATGAGCACTTGTGTTTGCCTTGTGTCTGGGTGTTGTTTATCTATATATGTATGTATTTACAAAAAAAAAAAAGTGTATTTGTGTATGTATATCAGCTGTCTGACACCCATAGTACAGAGTCTCCCTAGTTTGGGGTCAGATGGCCGTGTGAAAATGTCCCCACATATTATTATTATTATTATAATTTCCTCGTGCTGAGGAGCTCGTGGCTAAATTAAAGCCGTACAGATCGATCGGTCAAAGGTTAAGCTACGCTTGCCGCGGTCGGTCTGTGGATGGGTGACCATCCCTTTCATGCCGAAACTTCTCCGTGCCTCGGAAAGCACGTAAAGCCGTTGGTCTCGGCTGTCATTTGTAGATCTTTGGCAGTCGTTATGGGTAGTCAGAAGCCAGAAAGTCTGACAACGTCTTACCAAGGGGTATCGTGTTACCCAGTAACTGGGTTGTGGAGGTCTGGCAGGCAGTCGCTCCATGTAATACACTGGAATTAGACTGGAAGGGTCCTCTAAAGTATTGTATTAATATACTCACTCTGCTAGTAATGACATTTCCATCGACAACTACTCTGCTTCCCTCCACGTACGTATAAGTGTCTGCGGGTATCTTGTCTTTGGTTGAGGGGTATGATGTCACCTTCTTGTTTAGAGCCACGCCGTGGGCTACGAAGGCTATTGGAGCTGCGAAAGAAGACAGATATAAATAAAAAAAAAGAATTGGCCATATACTCAAATGCTTCTCAATTTTAAGATCAGTTGTACTGACACAGTCACTTTGTCATGAATAGGGTTGCCATACTTGGCAAGCCTCGTGTCGGAACGCAAAAAGAAAAATATAAACAGGGTGTTTAGTAGATCGATGCAAAGCCGTAAAGCGGAGCTAGTATAGACTATTTATAACCATTTGACCCGAACTTGTCTCAGACGAATGTGTGACATTTTTTTTCTAGCAAAATTTTAATGATTTTCGATGACAAGACCCAAAATATTGCAGTTAAGTAGTTGCAAATGATAGCCAGTTTGAAAAATAAATCCATTAAATCCAAGCTTTTTAAATTTTTGTGAGACAAATTCAGATTTGATTGCAGAAATAGGAAATAAACCCTGATCGGGCTTATAAACAAACATTATAGGTGGTCTCTCTTCAGCGTTAAAATAGATCGGCCGAGTAGAATTTGGCGCGCGTATTTTAATTGCTGTGACCACGCGAAAAATCGGGACGTAATAGTGCTTTGTCGGGACGTCGGAACCTAGACCCCAATGACGGTGACAGTCCCGATATATCGGTACGAATGGCAACCCTAGTCATGAAGTGATTTATGACAGCACGAGACCGGCATCTTAAAAGGTGGTACTTCACATGGCTATTTGTGTTTGCTGTATTTGGCAAAATATTGACGTCCACGAAAAAATATACAAATACAGGCAAATATGACCATCCACACATGGCAGCCAAATAACAAACACCCAAACATTTGGCAGAAGGAGGCAATGTGTTCAGCAAAACTATGGACGTGTTTTAACTTCCAACTGGATTTTATTATTTACATATTACCTATTACTCAAATTATTTTGGTATAATTCGAGAAATTTTAACACTGTTTCATTGTTTCCAATTCATTTTCAATAGTTGTTCCAGTTCGCGCTGCACGTCCATGCAGGTCGGCGACGCGTGCGCATCTGAATATGGTCATTGTGTGGACGGCTTATTTGTGTATTTGCCTATTTGACCTCTTTGATGTGCGTCGAGAAACCGACAAGCGCACGGTTATTTGGTATTGGCCATATTTGTCAAATAGGCGAATAAAGCCAATACCTTGTCAAATATACTGTCCACACATGGTAATTGTTTGCCAAATATGCCAAATACGCCAATACAAATAGCCATGTGAAGTGCCAGCATGACATTGAGTAACATTTGTGTATTTGGCAATTAGATAAGGTGATTCCTTTAAGAGCGCCCTTCCCCATCGGCCGAACATCAATGTGAGCGTGATTATTTTTTTTTTCGTTTCAACCAACGCAATGCTCGAGAACAAACGAGTGAGTGAGATCGCGATAATATCGCATGAAAATTGGCGCGCGGAGATTTCACAAAACTTGTTCCAGGAAATACGAGTTTTTGGAAAAGCCTTACAAACTTTTGGTAAAAATCTTTGTAATTTTGAATCTTCATTACTTGTGCAAAGTTTATATGAAGCAGATTTTTTACTTTTTCAATGTATGTGTGCATTATGAACGGCCAAAGTTCACATAAAATTGTGCAAAAAAGTTTTCGGACGTGTTTAGTCAATTTGTTCCTCAAAATAGTTACTTTTTTCGTTACATAGGAACCTAGATCTTAACCACAAGATACCCATGTGTTAAAAATATTTGGAGAAAAATGACAATGCCAGGATCCTGCCCCACCCATGTACAGAAAAGTAAATTAATGAAAATAATTGTAATGAATATAGAACCTTTCTATACTAAATTGTTTTTCTTTAGAACTTGCGGATTACGAAATACCTACCCACAAAATACAAACTCATTTTACCGACAATACAATTTAACCTATAATCAATGTCATTATTGTTTTTAGATTTAAACGGAAACCGCAAGTTCTACAGTCACTAAGTCTAATGTTTAGTTATCAGTAATAAATAAACAGTAAGATGCTACATATTGCACATGACTTTTATTGAGTGGGGCAAAGTTCTATAGAGTTTCTGGCATTGTCCTTTGTTATGTCGCCGTAATCACGTATGAGCGTTTGTATGGTAAATATGATTGGATGGGTGCTTTTAAGGAGGATGACCTAAGGTGGCCTGCAGAATAAAAAAAATCTTAGGCGTTTTGCAATTTGTAGCTCAGTGTCAAGTTGCATGGGAGTACAAAATTGAAACAAAAGTAACGAATATGTATTGAAGAGCTTGTGGTTAAGTAAAAGCCGTACAAATCGATCGGTCAAAGGTTAAGCTACGCTTGCCGCGGTCGGTCTGTGGATGGGTGACCATCCATTTCATACCGAGTTCCCTCCGTGCCTCGGAAAGCACGTCAAGCTGTTGTTCCTGGCTGACATTCGTAGATCTTTGACAGTCGTTAAGGGATAGTCAGAAACCAGAAAGTCTGACAATCAGTCTTACCAAAGGGGTATCGTGTTACCCGGTGTCTGGGTTGTGGAAGTCAGATAAGCAGTCGCTCCATGTAAGCTGCATCCGGTTAGACTGGAAGCCGACCCCAACATATTTGGGAAAAGGCTAGGTAGATGATGTCTACTTGCATGGTGTTACATACCAGCACAAATAGCAGCGATGATCTTGGAATTTTTCTCGTGAGCCTTAAGAATGGTGCCAACGCTTTGCGACTTGGCTAGACGCTCTGTACCCCCCAGTCCACCAGGTAGGATTACCTATAAAATACGAAGATTAATTAAGCCAAAGTAAAAACGCACCAGAGTGCACTCCGCTCCAAGCGTCACCGCAAATACTTACAAATAAAAATAGGGAATACCCACAGATATAGATAGACCCTAGATAACGCAAGTATCACGATCTGTATGAAAACCAAGCGTGCCATTTTTTGACTACCTATTATGAGGTCACAATGTTTTGTTTTTCTTAAATTTGTTATTACCAGGTATTACTGAGAGTATTAGATAAAAATAATTGTTTTTTTTAATTCATTAAGCATAATATTAATCACAAAATGACTTACCGATGGAAGGAAACATTTACTTTATTTTTTTACTTACGATTTTTGTACGTAAGCTAGGCACGAAACTAGGAACTCGAAGATGTTGCTCTTGCGTTGTCTAAGTCTATCTATATCTGTGGGAATACCTAAAGGATATATATCTTTGTGCCTTTTACAATACTTTATTAATGTAGCTTTAAATAATAGGAAAATCCCCACAGCGGTGATAGCACCTCCACATGTTCGAAGGGATGTTGTGAGTGCAGTCGAGAAACTGAAACAGGAGTGGGACACAAGACACCCTCTATCTATATGGTGCACATCTACCGATGCAGAGTTTAAAAAGCAGACACAGCTTCCTAAAATCGATGAAAAAAACTACTTTTAACATTTTTGTCCGTCTGTCTGCCTATCTGTTTGTTCTGGCAAATCTCTGACATTGGTAGATAGCTGCTGTTATCAGGAGTAACATAGGCTACTTGTATTTTATGGAAAAAGAAATAGGGTACCATGCAAAAAAATTATCTCCCCCACAGATAATCTAAATTCACGCGGACGAAGTCGCGGGCACGACCTAGTAAATATATAATTAATAGTAAAGTAGGATACTTACCGCATCATATTCGGGATTTTCAGCAATAGCACTTTCCAATGATTTGTCAGGCACAATGGATATTTGTCTGGAGCACAGTACAGGCGCGCTACCATCTAACCCAGCCATTGTTACTGTCACCTGAAATAATGGAGAAGTAGTAGTGGTAGTATGACGACGCGGTTGTGCCCGTAACTCCACGTCTCAGCGCGTATAATGCGTACAGAATAATGGAGAATACAGTGTTGCGCTCTGTCGCTGAATATCATATTCTCAAAAGACACATTCGTTTGCGAATGTGGTCTTTTGGTTTTTTTTTCTTTGGTGGGTTTTACGAATTTCGTATTTTGATACGATATTCGTAAAACATCATATTCTCAAAATATCATGATCTTATAAGACCACATTCGGAAACCACAACATTGTCTAAACATCATAATTTAAAAAAAAGTCAAAAAGTACACTGGACACCAAAAATAATGCCTACTGCGGCGTTATACACCAGTACAAATGGTTAAAATCTACATACGAAACCAAGCGAATTATTATTTCCTCTTATGAGCAATAATGACAATGTCATTGTTTAGTCACATTTTATTTCAATATCTTGTAATATTAATATTTCATGCAAAAATTAAAACATCAGAGACTGTAGTTTGAATGTGACTGTACTTTGAATGTAGTATCACATTATCACAAGAATGTTGTGTTTTGCGAATGTGGTCTTTTGATAATATGATATTCCGCGACGGAGCGCAGTGTTGGACTACTTCTACACTACCCAGTAGTGTAGAATGCTATTATTATTGTAATAAACCAACTATGGCTTTTAGACAAAATAAAAGTCAACTTTTTATTTTTTTGTCTCGTAGATGGTGTGAAAAGTAGAGTATGCTCCTCGAGGATAAAGGTGTCTTCGTCTTGGGCGACCTTGAATCCTTGGGCCACCCTGCACTGAGGATTCTTGTCTTAACTCCCTCGCTTCGCTCGGGAGTTAACTATAAACTTTTTATATGACCACAAGAATTTGGCCAGGCCTACATCTGTTGGCTCAGCTAGTAAATAATAAAAGAATTATGAAGATTCTTACACCAGCTCTCCGAAGCATATCCACAGTAATGACAGTCTCCATCTCCTCAGCACCCTCTGCCAAGATAACTAATGCAGTCTTTGCCATTTTTGGTTTAGATGATGAGATGTACCTGAAAAAGAGTTATGTCAGTCTGTTAAAGATCCCAATCATTTTTCAGATTGCAGGTGTGTTATAATAATAATATGTGGGGACATTTTCACACATGTACTATGGGTGTCAGACAGCTGATATACATACACAAATACATTTTTTTTGTAAATACTTACATATATAGATAAACAACACGCAGACACAAGGCAAACACAAGTGCTCATCACACAAATGTTTACCCTGGGCGGGAAGCAGTTGATCGCTCAGCCACTGCGCCAACCGTGTCGTCCGTTATAATGTTTGCAAAATATTGTGCTTATAGGTGGATCTAACAGTAGAAGGGTTTCGGAGAAGTATAGGTATAAATATTGAAAACCTGTTTTCAACTGATTTGAGGATGTTCTCAATTCAATGTTTGTTTTTTTTTTTTGTTTGTTATGTGATTTTTCCAGAAAATGTACATTGATTTTGGAAATTCTTTTTTTTATGGTTTGGGTATGCCTCAGGGGTGGACCGATTTAAGTTTTACCAAAATTGATTCAGCACTTTTTGAAAAAAAACCTATACCAATTTTATTATACTAAGAAGACGATACGGTTTCTTAAAACTTTAGAGGACTTTCAATCTCTACTTTAACTGTATTGCCATTTCTTAATGGATTTATATGATAAAGAGGTACTAGAAAGCAGAAAATGAAAACCTCTTTTTACAAAAAAGATAACCCAGTTCAAAAACTAAAAACTTGGTGGCTTTGTTCCGTTTGTTGTTTGATATTGAACCAAAAGTAATGTCATGTGTGTTCTGTGCTAAAGTTATTTATCACTTTTTAGTTTTTTAAGGCACTTTCTTAACACTTTAAGCGCCATGGGGGACACCGTGTGTCCGACGCTAGTGGAGGTTTTACCTTTAACGTTTTTGACCCGGCAGTTAACGTATTAAGCAGTCTTTTTTGTAATTGTAAAAGAAAATGTAAAATACATTGAAACTTAGATCTTTAATATCTCCATTACCAGAACTCATAGGACAACCCACTGACAGAAAGCTGTCAGTTCCCAGATATGGTCCAAAACAAAAATAAAAATGAGAATGTGTGATTGTTGGCTTCTGAAAATGTTGTTTAGTGTTTTTTACACCCGTTAATAGGTAATGAACAGGTAAATAGGTACCTACGTGTATTATATTAGGTAGGCAAGTATGTACCGGGATAAAATCAACAGCAAGACCGAGTGTTTGAGGAAAACTTACTTACAAAAGTGATTTGAAGGGGTCAGAGTCGTAGGTAAGTACTGATAAGATTCCAGCAAAACAACGGAAAACCAAATGCCATTATTTTATAACAGGGATTTTAGTTTTCGACTTTCCGGTAATTTTCAATTGAGTGAGTGTCGCAATTTGAGTTGTTAGTATAATTATTTTAAGTTCAAGAGTACATAGTTCAGTTATTTATAATGGAATAATTTACCTGCTTTGTACACTGATGAAGGTTTTAACCAATGGTTGGTAATATTTCGAGGGCAAATGGGAATTAAAAAATATTCTTCCAAGCACCATCAATCTTAAGTTAACCTTTTCTGAACTGAATGTCAAATAAAAAAAGTTTTCAGAAAACACCGGTTGCCGTTTTGCCAAGTAGGATAGTCGTCTAGAAACGAAAATGACACTTGCTTGCTTGAAGCCTAGGATATAAAACGAGGACAAAACGAGGACATTGTTTTTGTTGCCTGTATTCGTTTTTATTTTTCTATTTTTAATCAATCAGCAAACTAAATAAATAATTCGGTTTCTGAAAGGTATCTGTTGTTTCTGAACGTAGGCATAGTTTAACCAAGAAGCTTATAGATAAAAGTGGAGGCAACACTCTAAATACCTAAGTGAAGCCAACTGTGGGCAGACGCTCTCTTTCTGAATGCATACATAAGATAAAGAAAACATATATCATTGTCTCGTTCTTATGTATGCATTCAGAAAGAGAGCATCAGCCCACAGTTGGTTTCAAGCTTTTGTTCTAAGTGTTGGCTCCATTTATACCTATATCTTCATGAGTTTAACCTTGTAAAATAAATAAATCGTGTTTATTATAGTCTATGGAAAACAATAGTGTTGCCCCTTAATAAAAAGTTGCCGTAATCAAGGGAAAAGTAAGTAGTTACATGACACGTAATAATGAAAATATTTCAAAGTAATCTAATATGGGGCCTGTTAAAATATGTAAATAAATCCTCCATACTACCTAACATTTTATGTAATGGTTAAGAAGAAATAAAAGTGACACAAGCCGTCTCTTGTGAAAAGTGTTCAGACGTTGTTTCTTTTTCTAGTTCAATTTCTTTATAGTAATAATGAATAGCTAGGTACACATAAAGTTCCAACAGGTTATGGGCCCAGAACCGCCCAGAACGTAAAAAACAATAGTACAATAGTTATTTATCCGAGAAAACGTAAAAGTACCGCGATTCAATAAGATTTATTTTTCACTGGTTCCAAACCGACCGGCACGCAACGCCATTTTTTTTTCAGTTATTTCAGCATTAATAAAATTATTATTTTATGATGGCATCTGCTCTTTCAATTACCCAAATTTAAAAATTTACTGGAAGAGAAAATTATGCAACGTGGAAGTTTGCAGTCCGGAATTATTTGGAACATGAAGAGTTATGGGAAACAATTGAACCCGGTCCCGATTATGTAGAAAATAAGAAACTGGATACAAAGGCAAAGTCAAAGATCATTCTTCTGGTGGATCCCATTAATTATGTGCATGTGCAGGATGCGATAACGGACAAACAGGTATGGGTAAATTTACAAAGGGCGTTCGACGACTCTGGTCTGACTAGAAAGGTGGGTCTGTTACGAGATTTAATTAACACGACACTTGACAACAGTGATAACGTTGAGGATTATGTCAACAAAGTTATGTCGACTTCACACAAGCTCCGTAACATTGGCTTTGTTGTTGGCGATGAGTGGTTGGGAACCTTATTATTAGCAGGTCTGCCTGACACCTACAAGCCTATGTTAATGGCTATGGAAAGCTCTGGTGTGCTGATCACTGCCGATTATGTAAAAACTAAAATATTACAAGAGGTCAAAGCATCAAATTCAGTCGCAGTATGCGACTGAATTTGATGCTTTGACCTTCAAAGTATGACAAGCAAACTGCCAAGTCCTATAAGAAAAATTTTGGCTCAAAACCACAAAGCAAAGGTCCTAGATGCTATAAGTGCAACAAATATGGTCACATTAGCAAACAATGCTACTCTAACAAGAGCACTGAAAAGGAAAAACCTAATACATATTTTGCCGCTTTTTCAGTTGCTGCAGTACTGGATGACAATCAATGGTACATTGATTCCGGAGCTTCCATGCACATGTGCAGGCACTACAACTGGCTGTACGATGTAACAACTCCTTTGGTGCATAGCATTAAAGTAGCAAACAGTAAGACTGTAGCTGTGCAGGCCTGTGGAAAGATAAATTTGCGAGTTAAGGACTCTGAAGGCAAGGATACAATAATTCAGGTCAGAAACGTTCTATACGTACCAGAATTGACGACGAATTTGCTCTCCGTTAGTCAAATGACAAAAAATGACTGTGAAATTAAGTTTGGGAAGAATAGTTGTAAAATTTATCAAAATGATAAATTGATATTGACAGCAGATTGTTACAATAACATGTATAAATTAAATACAGCCAATGTACCTGCTCTGTCATCATCCGATGGCTGTAAAGCTATTGATATTACAATAGGGCATCAACGTATGGGTCACCTTAATTTCACAGATCTACAAAAAATTAATGAATGTACGGAAGGTGTTAAATTGCTATCTAAAGAAAGAAATTTAGTATGCACTACATGTATAGAAGGTAAACAGAGTAGACAACCGTTCAAGCACACTGGTACTAGAGCCTCTGAACCGTTAGAACTGATTCACTCCGACTTATGTGGTCCGATGGAGGTTAAGTCTCTAGGTGGAGCAAAATATTGTCTTACATTTATTGATGATTTTACAAGAAAAGTATTTGTATATTTTTTAGATAAAAAATCTCTTACTTTTGAAAAATTTAGAGACTTTCGAAGTTCAGTTGAAAAGCAGTTGAACAAAAGTATAAAGATGCTACGTACAGATAATGGTACAGAATACGTTAATGAACATTTTGCCACATATTTAAGAAACGCAGGCATCAAACACCAAACAACAGCTCCGTATACGCCTTAGCAGAATGGTCTAGCTGAACGCATGAACCGCACACTTGTTGAGCGCGCAAGATGTTTACTATTGAATTCCAGATTAGATAAACGCTTCTGGGCAGAAGCAATAATGACAGCGGCTTACATTACCAACCGGTCGCCTACTAAGTCACTTCAATATTGCAATCCACAAGAAAAATGGACTGGCAAGAAACCAAATTTGGAACATATGAGAATATTTGGATGTAAAGCAATGGTACACGTCCCAAAAGAAAAAAGGCGCAAGTGGGATTCGAAGTCAGTGAAGATGGTGTTTGTCGGATACTGCGAGGATACGAAAGGATATAGATTATATGATGACAAAAGAAAAGTAGTAATAAAAAGTAGAGATGTAATATTCCTTGAAAAAAACATTCAAAATAATAGTGTAATGGTGCCACTATCAGATTTACAAATGGAAAATATAGAAAATGACATGAATATTACAGAGATATCAACGGATGATTATTTTACAAGTACTAAAGAAAAGGAAGTTGGAGAAGATAGTGATCAAGATTACATACCAGAGGGAAATGTGAAGTCATTGACTGGAAATAACATGACTATGAATTTGAGACCTAGAGATGCAATCAAAAAACCCACTTACCTTGGATTTGAGAGTTATTATGCACCTGCACTTGTATCAAAATCATGTGATATTGAGCCTACTACTGTGGAAGAAGCACTGTCAAGTAATAATTCCAATGAGTGGAAAGAAGCTATGAACAGTGAATTTAAATCTTTGATAGAGAATAACACTTGGACATTAGTTGATTTGCCTGAGGGTAAACGAGAGATTCCCTGTAAATGGGTGTTCAAGGTCAAAACTGACGCTGATGGTAATTTTGCACGATATAAAGCGAGGCTTGTTATAAAGGGATTCAAGCAACAAAAAGGAATAGAATATGATGAAGTGTTCGCACCAGTAGTGAGACATACATCAATCAGATATCTCCTAGCTTTGGCTGTCAAACGAAAATTATATATTGAGCAGCTAGATGCTGTTACAGCATTTCTCCAAGGTGACATAGATGCTGAAGTATATATGACTCAACCCTCGTATTATAAACATGAGGATAAAGTGTGTAAATTAAATAAATCAATTTATGGATTGAAACAAGCTAGTCGTCAATGGAATCTAAAGTTAAAATCCGTATTATTGGAGATTGGTTGGACTAGTTCATCTTTAGATCCATGTGTCTATCATCAAATAAATGGAGAAGAGGTGATTTATATAATTATTTATGTTGATGATTTGATGTTATTTTATAATAATAAACAGAAGGCAGAAGAGGTGAAGCAAAGTTTGATGAAAACGTTTAAAAGGAAACATGTGAGTGAGCTTCATTTTATTGGATGGAAGATAACGCAGAGTAAAGATAGAAGTCGAATACGGATCAGTCAAACTGCGTTTATTGAACGTATACTAAAACGTTTCAATATGACAGACTGTAAAGTTGTTAATTCGCCATGTGATCCGAACAATAAGCTTGTCAGTACTCAGAACGACAGTAACATATTAACTAATATACCCTATCAAGAAGCGATTGGTAGTTTACTGTATTTATCGTATGGTACTAGACCAGATATATGTTATGCGGTGAATAAATTAAGCACATTTAATAAGAAACCAGAAATGCAGCATTGGATTGCCGTTAAAAGAGTGCTACGTTTTCTAAAAGGAACAAAGAACTCTGAACTCGTATTAATGGAGAATAAACAAGAAGAAAAAGTTCATGGATTCTGTGATTCAGATTGGGCGTCAGATAGTGAGAGCCGAAAGTCTTGTTGGGGTTATATTTATTTATTTCAGGGTGCTCCGATTTCTTGGTGCTCTAAAAGACAGGCTACAGTAGCACTTTCAACAATGGAAGCCGAGTATATGGCTCTGGCTGCTGCTAGTCAAGAAGCAATGTGGCTGAGACAACTAGAAGCCGAACTTAATCCTGGTATTGAGGACTGTCCTACATTGATACATTGTGATAATCAAAGCACTATTCATTTTGCAGGTAAAGATTCTTATATTGCACAAAGTAAGCATATCGACATCCGCTATCATTTCCTGCGAGAATTAATTAATGACAAGAGGATTGAAGTTCGCTACAAAGAAACAAATAGCATGGTTGCCGACATTCTTACTAAAGCTACATTCCCGGCGCAAGTTCAAAACTGTGCTCGTATGATGGGATTACATTTACAAGGGGAGTGTTAAAATATGTAAATAAATCCTGCACACTACCTAACATTTTATGTAATGGTTAAGAAGAAATAAAAGTGACACAAGCCGTCTCTTGTGAAAAGTGTTCAGACGTTGTTTCTTTTTCTAGTTCAATTTCTTTATAGTAATAATAAATAGCTAGGTACACATAAAGTTCCAACAGGGCCTTATTGAAACTAATGTTGTGAATGTTGTGATAATACTAGTATAACAGATGTAAAAGAACAAATGAAGTCAAAAGTTATATGTTGTACTGCGTCCCGTCACTGCGATCATTCTGGATCATATCTGGGAACTTGAAAAATTCTAAGATAAAACTTTAAATCTTTATTTATGTTTTTAACGAAAACAGATTTAGTGTTAAATATAACTAAACTTGAAATACTCCACCACCCCTGCCTAACTTTTGGATGCATTCGTAAGCACAATGTTTCCCATTACATATTATGCTCTATCATAATAATATTGTTTATCACCAAAATAAAAACCATTTCTTAGCTATACGTTTCGCTTAAATGTTACTTGATTTGATGGGCAGTGTGTGTGTGTAGTGTAGTTAGCGTATACGACGTGAATCGTGATGTGTCATTTTACACCCCATATAGTTAAGTGTAACTGGGGCAGTGCAAGCCACAGGATTAATATGTAAAGTGGTTAGTAGCTAATGAAGTGGTTTGCTTGATTAGTTTAAATACCAAGAGTCACCGAAATTAGACTACAAATACAAAAAAAAGAGCTTACCGCATGAAATTCTTACATAGTCCAAGATGAATTATCTATTAGAGTTTTATTTATTTATTTATTCAATAAAGTACATCAACAGCATATACATCCAACATTGGTTAGCTGTAACTTAAAGTATATTGTATATTTCAACAATAAATCAATCATTCAACAATAAAGCAATTAAGTAATATCTTACTAATCTTAAAAACGTGGGTAAATTGAATTTAACAAGTGTCACCCCGACAGATGTTCGTTGACGGAAACTCTACTTGTCTATACATAGCTTCCTTTCTTTCGTTCGCACAATCTGACTGAAAGGAATCGAATTCTTTTTTTTATCTAATTATTATTTTAACAGTACCACTTACATTTTACTTTGAAGTCATGTGATTAGCAATAAATAGTGTAATTTACGCATTTATACGTATTCTAAGTGTATATTTTGAGTCATTTTATTTAGTGTTTTTCATAGGTTAGAAACACTATGGATCGAAATTAAATTTTATTGTTTAGACATTTTACTGTTTCATATTCGTGTTAAATCATGGATTTTGTGAAAAGAGAAGACCAGAATATCATCGACGATGATAACTACAAGTTTTACATTGAAAGTGTAAGTCAATTTACATGTTGTTTGCTTTAATTCAAAATTCGATCGTTTTTTTACATAAAAAGTGTTGATAACGTGACTGGAGTTCCGGGTTCGGATCCCGGCTTGTGTATTCTAGTTCTTTACCACCAATATATTTTTGTTGTTCTTTGTTTTCTGAAGAATCAAGAATTATTTCATAGATTAGGTACAAAAATATGGTTTTTGAACACAAAGTAAACACATTTTATTGTTTATTCTTATAATTTATTTGTTTTTTTTTTATAATCATTTTCTTTTTGGTTGTTAAATAACTACAATTTATTGACATTATTCTTCACATTTCTTTAGATAAATTTAAACCACTTTGTCTACTCTCACTTTTTGATTTCAAATTAATTGATGCAAATAAAAACCTAAGCTTGTTATAATTCTATCTAAATATTCTCTGGAAGAATCTAGATAGGGTAATACTCACTTTCACTAATATTTGGAAAGATCTATGATGACCTTGACCTAAGCATTACCAAAGAATCAAGTTCAAGGTTAAGAGACCAAGTTTTTTCACTTGGTTCATGTGAACCATAGTGGTGCCAATAGATTTCCAGACTTTGGGTATAATTATACAGTATGTTAACTAAAAAAAGGTATACTCCATAGACAATAAGATTAGACTTAAAAACAAACCTTTTTTTACAGTCCCTTCAACCGATTTTGACTTCTATTCCATAGGCTTAAGGATGACATTAGAGGCAAAAAGTGGCTACAATAACAACTGTTTACTGCAGCTGCCATTTGTCATGCCACCAAAGCAATATAAGTCAAAATCGGTTGAACGGACATTAAAAAAGGTTTGTGTATATGTAATCTTATTGTAAATGGAGTATAGGTAAAACTAAATCGTCTGTAGATGCTGTAAAGTAACACAAATCATCAAAAAAAAAAATTACATATACGACTATACTATATTAAAGCATGATAATAGTAGGTATTATATTAAATTAAATTAAATTGTATTCTTTTAATTAATATGTAATTATGATGTCTGAATAAAGGCTATTATTATTTATTATTATTGTAATTTCTTAAATTCGTTACTGGTATTTAATAAAAATGAAATGAAATTTATTATCCAGATAAAATTTATCTGAATGCCAAATCTCGTAATTTATAACACTCAAAATGCAGTTGCAATGCCATCTCAGTGACAATTGTGTCAAAAATGAGGATAATATAAGAGGCATTATTGACAGATTAGCACTGAGAATAATATGGATGTTGCTTGAAAGTTACTAAAATTGTCCCTCAGATGATGAAAATACAGTTTGCTACATAACAGAGGCTGTGCCCTTAGGCTCTAGACAGACGGACCGCATTTCAACTGCAATCCAACCGCAAATTGCAGTTCAGATGCAGTTTGAATGCAGTTGACACGACTGCAATAGAACTGCAAACCAAACGCCACACCAACACACAACTGGACTGCAATCGGTCTGCACGTTTGGTTTACAGTTCTATTGCAGTCGTGTCAACTGCATTCAAACTGCATCCGAACTGCAATTTGCGGGTGGATTGCAGTTGAAATGCGGTCCGTCTGTCTAGAGCCTAAGGGAACAGCCTCTGTTATGTAGCAAACTGTATTTTCATCATCTGAGGGACAATTTTAGTAACTTTCAAGCAACATCCATATTAATCTGTCAATAATGCCTCTTATATTTTCTACATTTTTGACACAATTGTCACTGAGATGGCATTGCAACTGCATTTTGAGTGTTATAATTTACGAGATTTGGCATTCAGATAAATTTTATCTGGATTTCATTAAATTTTTATTAAATACCAGTAACGAATTTAAGAAATTACAATAATAATAAATAATAATAATAATAGCAATAGCGCTTCTACCGGGCCCTACATGGGCCTGATGTAGACTTCTTGGCGTCCGTATCCTGGCTGCGATTCGGTGATCTCTTTGGGGAAACCAAAGGTTTTGTCTGTGCGATTATGGATGAAGTTATGATGACGAACAACTACCGGAGGTATATTGTGAAGGACGGCACGGTTGACATTTGTCGGGCATGCCACAGACCGGGAGAATCAATCCGACACATTATCTCTGGGTGCTCTCGTCTGGCGAACGGAGACTACTTGCATACACACAACCTTGTAGCTAGGATTATCCACCAGCAACTTGCTCTAAAATACAGGCTTGTGGAATCGGAAGTACCGTACTACAGGTATGTGCCCGACCCAGTTCTCGAAAATGGCAACATCACATTGTATTGGGATCAATCTATCATCACTGACAGGACTATTGTTGCCAATAAACCTGACATAGTGGTGATAGATCGATTAGAGCGTCGCACAATGATTGTTGATATAGCGGTTCCGCATGACGAGAACCTCGTGAAAACCGAGAAAGATAAACAAATCAAGTATCTTGACTTGGCTCGCGAGGTTGTCGACATGTGGGATGTGAATACAGCAGTCATTGTGCCGATAGTTGTTACGGCCAATGGACTCATTTCCAAGAGCCTCGACCAACACCTAAGGAGGCTCTCGTTGGGCAGCTGGATCAAGGGCTTGATACAGAAAGCGGTACTCCTGGACACGGCGCGTATAGTCAGGAGATTCCTCTCTCAGGAGCCCTGACCACCGGTAGCTTGGACCCTGTTCCCGATACCGGTGGGCTACTATTTTGTATATTTTTAAATGTTTTTATTTTTTTTTACTGATATTTAAAAATATATTATAATATGTAAAAACATGAATAAATGTGAATAATAATAGCAATAATAATAGCCTTTATTCAGACATCATAATTACATATTAATTAATAGAATACAATTTAATTTAATATAATACCTACTATTATTCATGCTTTATTTAATTTTTACTTATTTCTATTTATAATTCAAATTAATTATTTGTTTTACATTGTGTTTGTTGTTTTTTGTCTGTCTGTGTGCCTCTTGTTGGCAAAGGCCTCCCCCAACTGTCTCCATTTCTCTCTGTCATTGGCTATTGTTAAGAAATTACAAGAAGGTGCTTAAAACTAACTTGTACAAAGCAAACAATACACAAATTTCAAACCGCTGCCTTCTAAACTAGGTAGTGTTCCTTCATAGGTTGTAACTGTCGCGAATATACATTAAATATTACAATATGTTGTTTTTAAAGCACAGTAGACGCATAAGGTATTTCATTTTTCTTTTTTAGTTATTATCTATTTAGGGTTGAGTGAAACTTGGGTTAAAGTGTGTATGTATGTGTGTATGTGGTATGTTTGTGGTGTGTGGGGTTTGGGTGTGTGTGGTGTGTGTGACGAGAGCATTAGGAAAACGGTGATCGCGAGAGGCGAACGAGCGAACGGAAGTTAAGAGGGAGATATAAGTTAGTGAAGATAGAAAGAGAGAGAATTACGTTTCGTATATTACTGTAGCGGCAAGAGAGAGATGTGCGAGCACACATTTTCTTTCTCTCATAGCCAGTTGCAAACAGATACATACATATAGATGGAGCTAAAGAAGTTTTACTTCAGTCGTGTGGTCTAAAGCACACTCGTATTTTTTTTATTACAAGCTTTTATTTAACTTCACTTTTGTATGTTTGTATGTTTACAAATCTTGCAAGGAAGATTTGAACCACTTCCAATAGACCGATTGAGCTTACGCGATTTAAAAGCTTGTCGCGCAATTTCGTTAACGCATAGGTACCTAGTCCTCGGCCGCGACAAGCTTTTAAATCGCGTAAGAATATTAATATACTGGTTATAGATAATATATGTTTATGTATCATACTTCTACTGATGACACTAATTGTATCGAACAGTTAAACTGAACATTTTTGTAGGTTGTTACTTATAAAGTTTATGAAACTACGAATTTTATGAATGTCTTAGTTTATTTTTTTTAATTTTTCGTGCATAATAAAAGCTTGTTTTTAAAATATTTTTTTTTACCGTAAATTTTTATTGTTACGCTTTCTTTGATGAAATTCGGTACCTACCGACTAAGCTTGCAGTACAAGAATGCATAATATTAGGCTATTTTTAGGGTTCCATACCCAAAGGGTAAAAACAAGACCCTATTACTAAGACTACACTGTCCGTCTGCCTGGCTGTCTGTCACCAGGCTGTATCTCATGAACCATGATATCTAGACAGTAAAAAATTTCACAGATGATGTATTTCAGCTGCCGCTATAACAACAAATACTTAAAACAGAATAAAATAAATATTTAAGGGGGGCTCCCATACAACAAACGTGACGTTTTGCCGTTTTTTTTTTGCTTGATGTCTAATGTTGTATAGATAATGGTACGGAACCATTCGTGCGCGAATCCGACTCGCACTTGACCAGTTTTTTTTTTAATACGCGTGTTTGTCTCCAGTCACGCAGGGGAAGTCGCGGGCTTGTGCTAGTTGACAATATAGACTCACATATCGAAATGTAGTTTTTGTATTATAATGTTACGGAATTTGGCTTTATATTAGTATTCTCAACTGGTTCATCTGTGTCTTCTGAATTAATTATTCAGTTTTAAAAAGCCTATCAAGAGATCTGATCTCAGTAATAATATTTATTACTCATTATGCTCAATTTATAATCTATACTTAGTTTATTAATATATAGGTATATATACTTAGTCTGGCCAAACACTGTTACAATTAAAAATAAGAAAGATATTACATTTGAATTTGGAATCTGTCATTTTTATACAATTGTTCATTGAGTTTTCTAATTTTGGCGCCAATTCATTGTACAATATTTTGCGATATTAAAATGGAGTGGAGTGAGAAAGAACCGAATTGCTGTGATTGCATTACACAAAGTTGGTATGGAGCCAAATGCAATTTTTTAAACTCTCCATACGCTTGGTATTAGTGAAATGTTTGTGTACCGGGCTATTAATAGGTACAATGAGACCTCCTCTGTTTGTGACAGAAAAAGATCTGGCCGTCCACGTAGTGTTCGTACGAAAAAGGTGGTAAGGGAAAGGCAAAGCAATAAAGGAAATAATTAGAAGAAATCCTGTCCGAAAGCAAAAGATTTTATCTTGAGAGATGAAGATAGCACCCAGAACCATGTCGCGTATTTTAAAAGATGACTTATGACTTGCAGCCTCTATGAGACGCACTGGTCATTTTTTAACTGATAATTTAAAAAAGAAAAGGGTGGTAAAATCGAAACAACTACTGAAGCGGTATGCAAAGGGAGGTCACAGAAAAATTTTGTTTACGGATGAGAAAATCTTTACAATTGAGCAACATTTTAACAAACAAATGACCGTATTTATGCTCAAAGCTCTAAGGAAGCTTCCCAATTAGTCGACAGAGTGCAACATGCGCATTATCCGACTACAGTGATGGTTTGGTGGGGTGTTAGCTATGAAGGAGTGACTGAGCCATATTTTTGTGAAAAAGGTATCAAAACATCGGCACAAGTGTATCAAGATACCATTCTTGAGAAGGTAGTTACTTAAGCCCTTTAACAACACCATGTTCAATAACCAAGTATGGTCCTTCCAACAAGACTCGGCGCCGGGTCATAAAGCTCGGTCCACGCAGTCTTGGTTGGAAGTGAACGTTTCGGACTTCATCAGAGCTGAAGACTGGCCGTCGTCTAGTCCCGATCTTAATCCGCTGGATTATGATTTATGGTCAGTTTTAGAGAGTACGGCTTGCTCTAAACGCCATGATAATTTGGAGTCCCTAAAACAATCCATACGATTGGCAGTGAAGAATTTTCCCATGGAAAGAGTGCGTGCTTCTATTGATAACTGCCCTCAACGTTTAAAGGACTGTATTGCAGCCAATGGAGACCACTTCGAATAAGCTTTTTACAGGGTGTGGCGGAAATAATGGATAACCCTGTAACTGCCAGTAGGTCATATAATGGTCTATCATATATCCCAATTTCAAATTCAGGTGGTCAGGCATTGCAAAGTTATTTTTATTTGTTTATTTTTTTTGAAAATATTGTACCTATTTTTACAAAATCAGCTGCCGTTTCAACATTTAACGTAGTTTTTTTATTCTGTTTTTTGCGTTCTACTTCTGAATGTTTGTGTAATCACACGTGTATGAAGATTTTTTGTTACACTCTAAAATGATTTCAGAAAAAAACACATAATACTTACTTTTTTTTTTTTTTTTATTGAAATCTGTAACTTTGACTCCATACCCTGAAAAAAAAATGTATGGCACAGTTATGGCCCATTATTTTAAAAAGTTGTCCATATCATGCGGATTCTAAAATGGTATCATAGTGGCCAGTATCGTACAAGTGTGCAAAACTATTTCAGTTTGAATTCAAAAGGTCCATAATTTCAAAAAAATATTAAATTAAAAAAAATGTGATTCTGTATTTTACTAATCTTCTGTGTCATGTAAATTGTTGTAAACGTGTTTAATTCACTATGACCTTGCTAGAACACCACTCAGGTAATAAAAAACCCAGTCTCACTTTCTTTGGGATGACAGAGCTATTGTGCTTCCAGGCTGTGGCTTTTTATTGATTTACTTTAAAGAGGTAGATAATAACGAGTTTAAGACTCCTTACTTAAGTAGGTAATTATTTTACAGGTCAATTGATACAATAAAAAGCAATGTTCATGACACAAATGTATTTAAAAATCATACAAGATGTTCGAAATGAGCCCCATCGGCTGCGATGCAAGCTCTGCACCTTCTAATAAATGAACGTTTGATGCGACGTGCAAAGCCTGCCAAACTTATTTCCTGAGCAGCAGACTGCACACGTTGCCGCAATTGCTCCACAGACGTAATCTCTTCTTTGTAAACTTTTTCTTTTAAACAGCCCCAGTAAAAGAAGTCTAATGGGTTCAGGTCCGGCGAACGGGGTGGCCACAATATTGGCCCTAAGCGCCCAATCCAACGTTCTGGATATGTCTCATTCAGGTGCTCTCTCACTCTTGCCGCATAATGTGCAGGGCAGCCGTCGTTTTGCAGCCACATGTTCTCACGTGTTTCATTAGGAACGTCTTCTAACAGCTCGGGTATATTATTTTGCAGGAAGTTCAAATAGCTTTCAGCATTAAGAGTCGGTGGCAGCTCAAACGGACCGATAATTTGGCCGTTAATTATTCCTGTCCATAAATTGATTTTCACTTGGTACTGCGATCGGTCTTGTCTAATTAAATGTGGATTTTCAAGCTGCCAACTGTATAAATTGTGTAAATTCAAATACCCGTCCTTCCTGCATGTAGACTCGTCACTCCAGAGGATATTTTCAAAGAAATGTGGTTGTTCTCTAATTCTTCTCAACATTACACGGCAAAATTCTTTTCGTGCTCGGTAGTCCCTTGGAAGTAATGTTTGCACCCTTTGATAGTGGTAAGGGTAGAATTCGTGACGTTTTAATATGCGATGTACTGTTCTGGTTGATATTCCAGTAAACCGAGATAAAACTCGAATGGATATGGTAGGATCTGCTCCTACTAACTCCATAACTTCTTCTTCGTTATTGTAGACTCGTGGTCGTCCTTCACTCGCGCCGCCCACACCTGTACCAGGTATTCTTCCCTCACAGTAGGCATTGTGAACGCGAATAAAAATTCGGTAATCAGGGTGTCGACTATTCGGGTACCTTTCTCGGTAAAGTCTTGCCGCTTCATTGGCGTTGCCTCTACATTCACCATAAATGTAGTGCATGTTGGCATATTCTACCGATGTGTAACGTTGAGGCATTGTCAACAGCGCACTTGCCACAACAGTCCGGGTACAGTAAGCAATGTCGTCGGGATCACTAAACAACGCAAGTCCAAATCACAGGCAAATCAGAGTCCGAAAAGAAATGCAGTAAGTCACGAGTTAGATTTAACGAACGTAAAACAGGGAGCAAAGGCGCGTGCGACTACGTACGACAACGAACGGGATCACACTGAATGATGTTATGAGGAACTATTGATGTGGTGATTCCAAAAAAAATACAGCTTGCCTTTTTCTATTTTGCACAATAGCTTTATTGTTTCCATCGAGCCAGAATTCCAGGTAGCCCCAAACAAAGAAAGGACCGGTTTTTTTTTTACCTGAGTGGTGTTTTAGCAATGTCAAAGTGAGTTAGAAACGTTTTTACAACAATTTACATGACACAGAAGATTAGTAAAATACAGAATCACATTTTTTTGAATTTAATATTTTTTTGAAATTATGGACCTTTTGAATTCAAACTGAAATAGTTTTGCACATTCGTACGATACTGGCCACTATGATACCATTTTAGAATCCGCATGATATGGACAACTTTTTAAAGTAATGGGCCATAACTGTGCCATACATTTTTTTTTTCAGGGTATGGAGTCAAAGTTACAGGATTCAATTAAAAAAAACTAAAAAGTTAGTATTATGTGTTTTTTTCTGAAATCATCTTAGAGTGTAACAAAAAATCTTCATACGCGTGTGATTACACAAACATTCAGAAGCAGACCGCAAAAAACAGAATAAAAAAACTCCGTTAAATGTTGAAACGGCAGCTGATTTTATAAAATAGGTACAATATTTTCAAAAAAAATAAACAAATAAAAGTAACTTTGAAATGCCTGACCACCTGAGTTTGAAATTGGGATATATGATAGACCATTATATGACCTACTGGCAGTTACAGGGTTATCCATTATTTCCGCCACACCCTGTATATTTTAAATTGTTTTATATTTATGTATTAAACTAACACACTGTAAAAGTAATAAATATTACTTGCAAGAACAAAAAATTTTTTTTCTTCGTGACAATATTTATGGCGAGACTAGGTATATATCATACTTCATACTAATACTTTAATATTATAAATGCGAAAGTAACTCTGTCTGTTACGCTTTCACGATGAGACGGCTGAACCGGTTTTGATGAAATTTGGTATGAAGATACCTTTAACCCTGGGGAAGGACATAGGCTACTTATTAATCCGCGATTTAAACCGACATCACTATGTCTGTACCATTTTACTGGCGAAGTGACGTCACAAACCCCCCACTCATGATCTTTGATGCGTTTTATCTTCGTCAGTTTTTATTGATTTGATAAAACAAAAAATACGTATCCAATATTTTTCGATAATCTAACTGACGGACTAATTAGATTTTTTTGGTAAAATGGGTCTATTAAGGATCGGTACGGTACGAGACTTTACGCCGACAAAGTCACAGACAAAAATATAGATCAGAATTCATGTTATAAACTATTTGTTGAATTTTAAATTCTAAAGGTGTTACCAGACCAATTGATCGATCGTCGATCGATGGTAGAATGGAATAGTCGACGTCGATCGATAGTTTCTACCAGACCAACCGATCGATTGTCGATCGACGCTAGATCTATGGTAGAATTTACTAGTCGACGTCGATCGAGCTGCTTGATTATTATTACTGATGGATTATAGCTGGGGTTAATCTATCAACGTCGATTGATGCCATCGACCGGCAATCGATCGATTAGTTAGTGGAATGGTATCCGTCGATCAGCCAAAGCTACCACACCAATCAATCAATCGATGTCGATTGATGGCATCGATCGACGATCGATCGATTGTTGTAGTAACACCCTAAGATATGTATGTTGCTGACCCTGTTTGGTATGGAACAGCTGTTTTTTTGGATTTAATGAAATCAATTTCATACTGTATACACTAAATTAAGAGGTATAGTTTGTATGTTTGGATGTATCATGTAGGAGGTAATCTCCAAAATTACTAATTCGATTTAAAAAAATCTTTCATTGTTAAAAAGCGACACTATTGCCTAGTGGTATAGGGTATGTTTTATGGTATATTTCAATTCCACGCGGACAAAGTCGCGGAATGAAATTAGTCTTTGATATAATCGAAAATATTTTGATTTGGCAATACAATTTGCTAGCTTGACCGCTTAAGGGTCTTCGCCCACGTCAGGCAATCGGTGACCGATGTTTTGTCGGAGAGAAATGGAACATATGAACTCTAATATACTAACGCAGATGTCCCACAAAAACTCGGTCTCACGAAACTATAAACTAATCGACCGATCCGATAATAGGTCCTACAACAAGTCTGACGTGGGCGGGCAGCCTAACTGAGACCGTTCCTGAGGTAGTTGCGCGGAGCGGGAGTAGTGACAGCTGTCACAAGTTGACGTATCAGTGAGCTCTCGCGTTACGTCACCACAACACAGCTACCGCAGGAACGGTCTCTGTTAGCATCGATCGATCGATCATCGATCGATGCCATCGGTCGACGTCGATCAACGTTGTTCGATTGGTGTGGTAGCTTTAATTGATCGACGGATACCGGTCGACCAACATCGATCGATTGCCGGTCGACGTCGATCGATTGCCGGTTGACGTCGATCGATTGCCGGTCGACGTCGGTCTTTTAACCCCGGGCTATATTCCATCAGTTTCTTTCGAAATGTATTCACAAGTGGACGCGTTGGCCAGTTCGATATTGCTCGTACTATTATTACGGAGACGCAAACGCAGAAGACACATAAACACAAGCAGGCAGGCCAGGTAGTTAATTAGCGCGCGGGGCGCAGGCGGTCAGATAATGGGGAGCGGACGGCGCACGGTGCGGTATTGTCTTGTTTTCCATAAAATCATTTGTACTATTATTGTTTTCCATAATCGTCCCCCGTCATAATATTTACTTGCACTATTATCATTTATTAGTCATAACTTTCATTTGCCATAAAATTAGTTGCCATAATAACATATGTTATAATCATTAGTTTCTATAAGTAACACATTACATAATCGTTATTTGACATAAGCAACATTTAATGAAATTTAGGAACGTTTATTGTTTTGTACAAAAATTAATGTCAAAAATAATATTTAGACATTTGTTTTGGCATAAATTAAATTCGCATAATGTTACTAGGCATAATGTGCAAATCTATTGTGCCACGCTAAAGTATTGTCTTAAAAAAACAATAAGTTGTGCTACAAAAGTTAGTGACAGAAACGAATCGCTGCAAAACCGACTCCACGTAGTCTTGTCTGCCCTACAACTAGAGTGTAATCTAAGCCCGCGTAGGCGCGGAGGGGTGAGGCGGCCCGCGAGCCGAGGAGCAGGTGGTTTTAACGCTCGCCACCGTGGCTGAGGCTGGCCGGCACAGCCGGCCAGCAAGCCGAAGCTTCGGTGGTGAGCGTAAAACACATCTGCGACTATAAGCTCGCGTGGGACCGCCGGAGCCCCGCAGCGCCGGAGCCGTGACAGAAACAGAAAAGTTGCATGCTGCATGCTTGCTTGCATGCTGCATCCTTCCTGGCATGCTGCATGCTTGCTTGCATGCTGCTGCATGCTTGCTTGCTACATGCATGGTGTATGCTTGTTTACATATTTGCGTGGTTACTGCATGCGTAAATAAATTTATGCTTTAGAATATTAAGCCTAATCATTATTATGATTAGAAAAATTATGTGTAAGCTGTTATACGTAAATAATGTTATTGCGAAAATATAATTAGGAAGAAACAAATGTATGCTAAGTTATATTATTAGGTCTTAAAATGTTATGCAAATGGATAGAGAAGGTTTATTTTAGGTTTCCTTGTAATTAAAAAAGCTGTGTCTGTTATCATGATCATAACATCAACATTGCAGGCGATTGTACTGAACTAGCATTGTTGTACTAGTATGGGTAATGGTGAATAAATGTTATGGAAAACGGAATTATTGAAAATAAAAATTATAGCAAATAAATTTATGGATTAACATTATTATGACACTTGACCGATTATGACCAATGAAATTAGTGAAAATGATTTTATGTCATTTAACGATTATAGCAACTGAAGCATTATTTCTAATGAAATTATGGCAAATAAAAGTATGGCATATAAAATTATGGCATTTTAAATTATGGCAAACATTAGTGAACCGCACGGTGCGGCTAATCAAGCAACTCGATCGTCGTCGACTAATCCATTCTGCCATCGATCGACGATCGATCGATTGGTCTGGAAACACCCTTAAGCGGTCGGGCTTTAGAATACTGAGAGAGAGAATGTGGATGAACTTGCACTAATTAATCTCATTTAGGCTAAGAACTCACGATGCGGTTAACACCCGCGTCCGCCTACGGATGCGGGCCCGCAGCTTCTGCTGAATGTAAAAAATCAAAGCACATTTCACGACGCGGTTTACGCCTGTTGTGTGCGCGGTTGTTTGCGATTGCGGCTCCCGCTGCACCGGCGGGCAACTAGTAGAATCGCTCTGCGGGAGCGATTCTCGGTCGGTTGGTCGGCGGGTTGCACCCGCGAGCTCTGCGGTCGGTCGGCGGGCGTCCGCAGTGGCCAGCGGGGGTACAGAAATCCGACCCCACTTTGCAGTGACTTATTACTCGTGGCGTCGTGACGTGTCTGTGCACATTTGTCAACAGACTTTACAAAATGAATATTGAAGTCGATCTATTAATTATTTTGGTGCAAGAAAGGTCAGTGCCTTGCGATAATCGCCCGCCAAGTCTGCGGGGAATAATCGCAACCGCACAGAATTCCGGTCCCGTGAGTTTGAGCTATTCTTCCAACGCAGCGGGCGCGGGCGAAAACCGCATCGTGAGTTCTTAGCCTTATAAGTATGGTTCCATGGGTCCGCGGGGTGTCTGGGCTAGAATAGCACCCATCCATTTTAACCCGAGGGTGTCGTAGAAGACGTCTAAGGGAAAATCCGGAAGTCTAGCAGCAGCGGCTTTCGTGTACTTAAAAATTTCACAGCGATCTCCAAGACGCCTACCAAGCGAGGGGAATATGGCAACCCCCTCTATGGGGGAGGCCTTTGTTCAACAGTGGACGTCATCGGCTGATGATGATGAAGATTACTATGTTCTCTTTAGCAAAAGCTCAAAAGCAAATCTGATACACCAAAGTCACCTCCAGTGCAAACCTCATTAATTAGCCAACTTCTTCACTAAGTAAAAAAAAATAATTAAAAATAATCACATAACATTCTCCTTTCTTCTTCCACAGCTCCAAAAATCACACCAGCTTGAGCCAACAGAGTACCAGCACTCACCGATATCAATGGAACAGCTGCATCAAGCAATGCAATCGTCTGTAGCGAGCACAATCGTCCACAACTTCCAACTACCGCTCTCACCACGGAAAATGTCCTCGTTAATGCTCAAAACAAACCATTTATCAAGAAATTTAAACTTCAACGATATCCCAGCTCACTTACAAAGGAACCTGACATCAGAATTAGATCTGGTACATAATCTAACAAACGATCTGCCTCAACATTTGACCAGGCATGACGACTTACTAGGACAGAATCTGAGCAGGAATTTAGATATAACGTTGGCAAGGACTTTGGGAAGTGAGCTGGAGTTACAGAATTTGAGCCAGCTAGCTCAGAATTTGAATGAGAATCTGAGTGCGGATTTGAATAGAATAAATGATTTAAGGGGCGATATTCCTCATGATTTGAGCCATGAAATTGATCTGTCTCACCATTTGAATAGGCCGAATATTGAGCAGGAAATTTTAAACCAAGAGGATGCGAGGAGGACTCCAATGTGTGTGCAAGATGGACATATGTTGGAACAAAACTTGGCCCAAAGGTTGGTGGGGACGAGTATGCATGAAAGATTGGAACAAAATGAACATATGTTGCCAATGCCATTCCATATTAAATCAGAGCAGCCTGAGGATGATGGATATTTTTATGATAATATTAATCCTGCTATTGGCAGTGTTGGCAGTTTAAATGGTGAGTACTACTTGATATTTTAATTATCATAAATAAATTAGTGACTTCGTTAGCAATATGAAATTCGACAACGTATACATTATTTTCTTCTTTGCTGCAACCGGTGCAGAGTCTAATAAATAAAAATAAAAAATTTCTTCTCCTTCTATTAATAGATATTTAGTCAATAGCAAAGAGTCTCTGTACAATCATTTTGTGCAAGCATTATTATGATTTTGTGCAAGCATCTGTCCCTATACGGGAGTATCTCGGACCAGGGCCTCAAGTCTGCTATTACAATAGTGTCAGAATGGTCTATAATTGATTTCATAATTGTTGATTTTGACAAGTTTGGTAATCTACTAATATAATGGCGTCATTATGAAAATCAATGATAGACCATTCTGACACTATTGTAATAGCAGACTTGAGGCCTAATTGTTGATTTTGACAAGTTTGGTAATCTACTAATATAATGGCGTCATTATGACTTTTCATTGGTCAACCACTGACACGCTATTGACAGAAATGATATAGAATGGTAATCTCGTACAAAATGACAAATGAATGACCGACTTAGGCGGTAATCTGCTAAAATTTTGACAGTTCCTTTGATAAGTGACCTACCATTAGAACGTCATTGTGCAGTCATTGCTTTCAATTCGACCGACCAATGATCGACCATTATGAATTTAGCAGATTACGAACTTTAAGCAAAATGACAATGGGATCGTGTTGGAATGACGAAATTATAAGAATAGCAGATTTGGCCCCCAGCACCCACATTGTGGTTGTTTTAGCCCATGATACGTTCGACATGCGGGTGACGTGGCCGGCCCAGTCCCACTTAAGAGCGCCCATCCCCATCGGACGACCATCGACGCGAGCGTGATTGAAAATTTTTTAGTTTCATTTAATGCAAAGCTCGGAAACAAACGAGCTTGTTCGACGAAATACGTGTGTACGTAAAGCCTTACAAGTTTTTGGTAATAATGTTTGTAATTTAGAATCTCCATTACATGTGCAAGCTGAAGCTGTTTTTTTTTTACTTTTTCAATGTATGAATAAACGGCCAAAGTTCAGATAAAAACTGTACAAAAAAAGCTGATTTTCAGACTTGGTTACTCAATTAGTTTCTGAAAAAAGTTTATTTTTGGCTTCATAAAAACCTAGATCTAAACTACAAAATACCTGTATGATAAAAATGTTTGGAGAATAATTTGTTATAACGCCGTTATCACGTACGAGCGTTTGTGTGAGAAATATGACGGGATGGGCGGTCTTAAGCTGCTTTTTGAGTGACGTCAGCGATTTGTGTCTTGGAGCGCAGCACCGTATTCCTAACGCGGTCCGTTAATCTGACTCTCAGGATGCTTCGCTTCTACTATGCAAATTTCTGCGTGTAGCCGAATCTTTATGCAGTTCTACTAGTCTATCGGTAATTCGCAACAAATTAACCTTTATTCGTCAACGTAACCTTTCGAAAATATTCTAATCAAACTTATTTTCGTTCTGAAACTTGTTTAAAATGTACTAAATTATTCTGATGGAATATACCTATGTATTTATAAGAAACTAGCGACCCGACCCGGCTTCGCATGGGCCTATAGCCTTCATCGATAAATGGACTATCCAACACAAAAATATTTTTTCAATTCGAATCAGTAGATCCTGAGATTAATGCGTTCAACCAACCAAACAAAGAAACAAACTCTTCAGCTTTATAATAATAATATAGATACTGAATACTGGAGTGATAGTGTCGTGATGGTCTAGTGGTTAACGCATCAGACTCACATGCGCAAGGATGTGAGTTCAACTTTTTCAATTCATATCGTACTTTCTAAGCCGTACGGGCGTATCGATCGTAGTTAAGTTTAAATTGTTCCTGTCCATCAATTTTTAAAGTGTAAACCTTATAAAGTTTAAACCTAGACTTCCACAAATATTTAAGGACCAAAATAAGCCAAATCGGTCCAGCGGTTCTCGAGTTTTAGCGAGACTAACTAATAACTAGACTAAATAATAAAACTGAATTGCAGTTCGCAATTCAGTTTTATTATGTAGAAGATGATATCCTATAGTTTCAGTAATAGTTACAGAACTCCATAAAATCTCATAAGTTTTTACTCTTTAGGATGCACCTATTGATACACCCCACAATAATTGTCTAGTCTCTCCTTTCTATCATAATACTCAAGGTTAAATCTAGTCAAAACAAGAATGTTTCATCTATCTTTACATAATATAAAACAAAGTCACTTCTCGCTTCTCGCAGTCTGTTCCTCACTCAGTACATTTAGATCTTTTAAACTATGTAACTGATTTTAATGCGGTTTTCATCAATATCGTGATAAAAGAGGAAGGTTTATACGTATCATCATTCATCATCATCAGCCGGAAGACGTCCACTGTTGGACAAAGACCTCCCCTAAGGCCCCCCTCCCCTTAGGGGAGGTCTTTGTGTGTCTTTGATGTTGCCATAATCCCCACGCTTGGCAGGCGTCTTTGGGATCGCTATGAGGTGTTGAGTACACGGAAGCCGCTGCTGCCCGACTTCTGGATTTTTCCTTAGTCGCCTTGTGCCGTGCGGAGCCGGGGCGTGTAGCTAGTATTAAATAAACCAGTCACTGATTTACCACGAATTCTCGAAAACTCATCATATCAGCCTATTGCCATCCACTGCTGCACATAGGCCTCCCCAAGAGATCGCCAACCAACCCGGTTTTGGGCAGCACGCATCCATCCGCTGCCAGCCACCTTTTTCAAATTGTCGGTCCATCGTGCCGCACGGCGCCCCACACTACGCTTGCCCAAACGCGGTCTCCACTCTAGAGCGTGTCTGCTCCATCTACCGTCTGTCCGTCTGCAGACATGGCCGGCCCACTTCCACTTCAGCGTGCTGATTCGACGCGCAACGTCAGTGACTTTAGTTCTTTGGCGAATGACTTTACGAATTCGGAAACTACTTGACGTATAAAGCTGTAATTTGTCAGGTAGGAAGTTTATCGGTTGGAATCTGTATATGGCTAGATATGGCGAGGTAAACTCCATATTCAATAGGGTGCACTAATGGTACACGGTAAAAATGACTAATTTCTCCTCTCTAACAAAATCCTCAAGGCCAAATCCAGACAAAACAAGAATGTTTTAATTTATTAAATATAAATATTCACCTTCATTAATAATTCATTCAATTTCGTTGACGCACACAAGTCGACGTAAAACGAAGTGCATAATGAATTACTAGTTTTGAATTTGGCGCCACTCGTCTCGTGTCTAGATCTAAAATTAGTTTTTCTAGTCGTTTGGTTAGTTTGTCTGGTTTGTAGACTAGTAATATTTCCATTTATATTAGGTTATATTGTAAATTTGTTGAAATGCTTTTAAAAAATATGCCATATTTAGTAACAAGTTAATCTTGCTACTAGAATGTGTCTAAAATTCCTTGTTTTTAACTCCCGATGAAAATCGAGGGGTGTTTTATTATAGTGTGTATCTGATGAAAGTGTTTTTGAATGCAATGCCTCAAAGAGACATTGCATTCGAAAACACTTTCACCGCAGGGGAACATCCACCCCGCGCTTAGGTGTTACATTGACCCCCCTACCCCGGGGGGAGGGAGACCCAACGCCCGGATCCTAATTTTAGGGACCGCGACTTCGGGAAAGGGACGCAATTGGCCCCGTCACCGATTTCTCGTGCCCCCATGTCGGGGTGCACTGGGACGACCACGCGTTCGTGGCATTACAATGCTCCAAAACGTCTGGACCTATTTTGATTTAGGTTTTTTAGGAGTGCCATCCCAATAAATAAATAAATATCTTGGGACAACTCACACACGGTCATCTGGTCCCAAGCTAAGCAGAGCTTGTGTTATGGTAACCAGACAACTGATATACATACTTATATAATTTATAAATACATACATATTATAGATAAACACCCAGACACAGAACAAACAATCATGCTCATCACACAAAGTTTGTCCTGGGTGGGAATCGAACCCACGACCTCCGGCTTAGCAGTCAGGGTCAGTGACCACTAGACCAACAGGCCCGCCAATAAAAGTGTAAAGGTAAAAGGAGTGCCGTCTCTTACTATTAGGATTATCAGAAAGAGACAGTCTGTTGTCTCCAGTATCGCTCCGTTTTGCCCCTAGTGTATTCGAGCCTTTACGTAGTTGTCTATCAACATGTTCCGCAACATGTCGCTCCGTTTGTCCCCTAGTGTATTCGAGCCTTTACGTAGTTGTCTATCAACATGTAACGCAACATGTCGCTCTATTTGTCCCCTAGTGTATTCGAGACTTTACGAAGTTTTCCAGCAACATGTCGCTCTGTTTGTCCCCTAGTGTATTCCAGCCTTTACGTAGTTGTCTATCAACATGTTCCGCAACATGTCGCTCTGTTTGTCCCCTACTGTATTCGAGCCTTTACGTAGTTGTCCAGCAACATGTTCCGCAACATGTCGCTCTGTTTGTCCCCTACTGTATTCGAGCCTTTACGTAGTTGTTGAACAACACGTTCCACAACATGTCGATCCGTTTGTCTCCTAGTGTATTCGAGCCTTTACGCAGTTGTCCAGCAACATGTTCCGCAACATGTCGATCCGTTCGTCCCCTAGTGTATTCGAGCCTTTACGTAGTTGTCCAGCAACATGTTCCGCAACATGTCGCTCTGTTTGTCCCCTACTGTATTCGAGCCTTTACGCAGTTGTCCAGCAACATGTTCCGCAACATGTCGCTCCGTTTGTCCGCTAGTGTATTCAAGCCTTAAGACCATTGAGCAGTAGGAGGGGATATCGAGTAACCATAGTGGGGTATTTAGAGAAATGGATCATTAATTTTTGTTTAAATATACGTATCAATTTACGTATTTATTTTTAACCAACAAAAAAATAAGGTTATCGTAGATCAAATCTCGTGTGTGTTTTTGCTGTGTATGAAAAGTCCTATGAGTCACGTTACTGAATTAAAAGAGAGGAGTCGATTCTGCTAGGCCTATAGAGACTGGCAACTTTTTGTTGGGATACAGTTGCGCAACTGTATCTGTTATTACTCGATGTAAACACGAGGCGGTGAAAGAAGGTGTTTTGGTCACTGATTACAAAAAAATGTATTTTGTTTTTGTAAGACGACTTTAATACTCACATACGTAGCTATAATATATATTATAGCTAGCCACCACACACGGTAGCTATAATATAATAATATATTTTCGCCCTTATTACGTCTACGGTCGTTGTTTGTTTCACATTTTTGAAATATATATTATTATGCCTTGCTATATCTGTCCACATATTTTGGTGACGTAATAAAGATATATTATAGCTGCGTCTGTGGACACTCAAAGATTACTATAGAAAATATATCGTAATATGCCTTGCTATGAATTATATTCATATCTTAATATATATAAATCTCCTGTCACGATGTTTGTCCGCGATGGACTCCTAAACTACTGAACCGATTTTAATGAAATTTTTACACCGTGTGCAGTTTGATCCAACTCGAAAGATAGGGTAGGTGTAGGGTAGGTGTAGGGTAGGTGTAGCGTAGGTGTAGGGTAGGTATAGGTAAATAGGCAGGTAAGTAGGTAGATAGGGACAGGACAACGTCTGTCGGGTCAGCTAGTATATTATAGTTATGTCTGTGACGGGCTTAATGCTACAGTGTATTTTGAGTACCAATTCGGTCTAAAAATGAAATAAATAAATGACAATCGATTTCCACACTAACCCACCGAACGCAGGCGTTACTTTCAATCAGACTTGCTCTTACTATACCTACTCATTTTTATGTCCTATGCTCCCATGCCCATTAACTATGTCAATAGGGTATTACACCCATTTTGAAAAGTGTCTCAAAGAAATTCTGTAGTGCTAATATGCCACCAAAAAAAAAACACAAAATTTTGATTCAATCGATAAGTGCCATAAAAATGCATCTAAATTTTAAATTTTCAAATTTCGCGCGTAGATTGACGAAAACGCCTCTTACTGGACGCCATATTGCTCAGCGTAAATGTCGTCAGTTCGTTTTGTATCAAATGAGCTCATATTAAATATGATAATTGTATATAATTTAAAAATAATTAAAAGCATATTTTGTAGTAGGTGTAATAATGAAAAAATTACGTTGGTTACGAAAATAATAAAAGTACAAAGCCTATAGTACGCCAATCGGTTGACTGACAGTTGACAATTTTTTGTTTACATAGCCTTATGGCGTAATAACATGGCCGCTACTATTTCATGGTGTTTTAGAACAGATTAAAAATACTGAAAACTTTGAATTGAATTTAAAAATTTGTTTTGTTATTTTATGAACTAAAACTTACATTTTCCGACTGCTTTATGCCTAAACTGTCTCAATAACATATTTATAGATTTTTTCTCGTTTAGAGTAAAATACCCTATTATCTGTGCATCGGGTATTAACCGTGGTGCTTGGAACTGGGCTTTTCCTAGTTATAAACATCCCTTTGTGTCTATGCCTCGGCGCTTTTCTGGTGGTCGCCACGCCACTGTTGATTTTGGCTTACAGGAGTTGACGTGGTTTGGGAATAGGGTTGCCAACCCTACTATATAATATAGTATCCTACTATATTAGAGGCTCGAGTACTATATTTTTGAAAAAAGGATATACCTAGTAGGCGAAACTACTATATTTGAAAGGCATCAAACTCTAAGCAATAATATTCGTTTCAAAATGTGTTTTAAACGTAAAACGAACCGTCAATATCTATTTCTTATAGACAGAGAAGCAGTTAGCTGAGCTCTCAGACTAATAAAAAAGTGATCTGAGGCTGAGCTAATGGTATTTTGTAATTTAAATTGCAATAGTAGCTATGGGGCATTCCTTAAAATTAAAAAAAAATATTAATAAAAGCTAAAAACTGCAAAAAATATTCTTTGAAGCAATATAGTAAGTACCGATTTTGAAACCTACTATTTTTTTTTTCAAATTTTCGTTATCTACTATATTTTTTGGATAAATATTTCAGAATTTTTGATCGACAGAGAGTTGGCAACCCTATTTGGGGATAGTGTTCCATAAAAAAAAACACTTTGATTTCATTCTACAGGTCTTAATAGTAATACGAGCTTAATCAATAGCGTAGCAACACTAATATACACATACAGACATGTATCCAAAAAGTAATTCGATAAAAGTTGACTCTTTAACCTTTGTTGAATATATTAAGTTTAATGTTATTATAAAAAGGTCAATCCGACTGGTTTTAATATCACTTGTTCGTGTTGCTTTCACGGGTGATTGAATATAATTTTGTTTGGGTTTGCTTGCGTGTGTCGTAGAAGGCGACAGAGGGATATTGATCAGAGGATGGGTAGCAGCGTCCTTCTGAATACTATAACATGTGCGTGTGAACTGAGGGACCACACTGCCATTTTGCAAAATAAAAATCGTAGGATTTAGCAGTAAAACAATTGTAAAAGTAATCAGGGAATTTGTAAACAAATGTGTTAAAAGAAAGAAAATATATATATTTTTTCTTTGATGTTTATTGGTCTGTTATTTCGTAAATATCTTTACAAATACTTTACTAAATGTCTGTAGTCACAATATCTTAAATTTTCAGATACTTTCCGAGATCTGGCTGATGGTCTGTGAGGATTGTGGGACCGCACTTTAAGGGTTGTAGTTTTTTAACACATTTGTTTACAAATTCCCTGATTACTTTTACAATAGGGTATTACACCCATTTTTGAAAAGTGTCTCAATGAAATACTGTAGTGCTAATATGTCACCAAAAAAAACACTAAATTATTATTCAATCGATAAGAGCCATAAAAATGCATCAAAATTTTAAATTTTCAAATTTCGCGCGTAGTTTGACGAAAACGTCTCTTACTGGACGCCATATTGCTCAGCGTAAATGACGTCAGTTCGTTTTGTATCAAATGAGCTCATATTAAATATGATAATTGTATAACATTTAAAAATAATTAAAGCATATTTTGTAATAGGTGTAATAATGAAAAAATACGTTGGTTACGAAAATAATAAAAGTACAAAGCCTATATTACGCAAATCGGTTGACTGACGGTTGACAATTTTTTGTTTACACAGCCGTATGGCGTAATAACATGGCCGCTACTATTTCACGGTGTTTTATAACAGATTAAAAATACTGAAAACTTTGAATTGAATTTAAAAATTTGTTTTCTTATTGCATGAACTAAAACTTACATTTTCCGACGGCTTTATGTCTAAACTGTCTCAATAATATAGATTATATTATAGATTTTTTCTCGTATAGAGTAAAATTCCCTATTGTTTTGTGACTACTACTAAATCCTACTATTTTTTATTTCGCAAAATGGCAGTGTGGTCCATCAGTTCACACGCACATTGCTATAACACGTACTGCGATCGCCAACATGCATCGGCTAAGCATGGCTATTACGGCTGAGCCCTTTGGGGGAGACCTATGCCCAGCAGTGGGCGTCTTAAAGTTGGCATGATGATGAATGACACTGCCTGACTTGGGAATCGCACACAGAATCACGAGACCAACGTATCAGTTATCTCTGCAATACTCTGGTATTGCAGAGCATTGCAAATTCGTTACCATCGCAGAGATAAAGTTGAAATGTTTTATTAATCGACTTCAAAAAGGAGGAGGTTATCAATTCGAATGTTTATATATTTTTTTTTTTATGTTTGTTCGGGCATAACTCTGCCATATATAGACGGATTTGCAAAATTTTTTTTTGTTCGAAAGGGGTTTATTCCGAAATGGTCCCATATAAATTGTATCAAAATTGATACAGCCCTTTTTGAGATAATCAACAAATTCCCAAATAAATTACTTGGACGACGACGTATTAGTTTCTTCAATCTTTGGAGGATTTACAATCTCTTTTAAGTGTGTCGCCGTTTCTTAATGGATTTGGATGTTAAGGCAACACTAAAAAGCGGAAAATAAAAAGTTTTTTCAAAAAAAAGAAAACCGCCTTCAAAAACTAAAAAGTGATAAATAACTTTAGCACAGAACACACATTACTTTACTTTCGGAAGTCGGTGGCAATACAAAACAACAAACACAAAGCCACCGGCTTCCGAAAGTAAAGTAATGTGTGTAATGTGTAATGTGTCTTCAAAAAGAAGGCGGTTTTCTTTTTTTTGAAAAAACTTTTTATACTCTGGTATTGCAGAGCATTGCAAGTTCGTTACCATCCCAGAGATAAAGTTGAAATGTTTTATTTCAATGTCGTTTTAATTTATATAGATAATGCCTAAGATTTAAGGTTACTAGGCCATCGCTAACTTGCCTGTTCTATTGATTTATATTTTTAACTGAATCGAAAAGAAGGTTCTATGTTCGTCTTTATGATTTTTCTTTTGTTTTTTATGCAATTTCATAGATATTTTCGTCCTTTTATGAACTAGCCACCACATCGTTTCCGTAGACTTAAGTATTAAGCTTAAGTCCTAAATTATCCTAGTCTTCAAAGATCTGATCCGACTTGTCGCTTTGCTGCTCCCCAGTGCCCCTTAGCCGAGACCCGTACCCCACAGGGGCTGCTCTTTTTTTTTTTTTAGTTTCTCCAGCCCTTTAATTCAGTTTAGGGCACCACAGAAAGGTCAGGCAGCAGGCGACAACCTCCTAGGTTGAGCTTGCGAGATGCCAATTTTACAAAAAATCTATACCCTGTTCACAATTAGACATTTACAAAAACCTTTTTTACAATCAGTTCAACCGATTTTGACTCATATTGCGTTGGTAGCATGACAAATGGCAACTGCAGTAAACAGTTGTTATTGTAACCACTTTTTTGCCTCTAATGTCATCCTTAAGCCTACGGAATCGAAGTCAAAATCGGTTGAAGGGACTATAAAAAAGTTTGTGTTTATGTCTAATCTTATTGTGAACAGGGTATAGCTTTCTGGCTTTTTCATTTAGGTTGTCCACCGTGACCGATAAATATACACGCTGAAATTTTAGTGGTTATTTACCCGAAGCGAAATGATTTTATCTTGGTAGTACAATCGATAAATAAAAAATAAAAAACTATTTTAAAAAGCGGCCAAGTGCGAGTCGGACTCGCCCATGAAGGGTTCCGTAGCAGCAAGTAACATAATATAAAAGTTCTTGTAGTTCGTTGTAACTTTGATCGATGTTTTAAATTTGAGTTGATTTAATGAAATTTAAATTGTGGTTTACGATTTATGACGTATTAAAAAAAACTACTTACTAGATCTCGTGCAAACCAATTTTCGGTGGAACTTTACATGGTAATGTACGTCATATATTTTTTTTAGTTTTATCATTCACTTATTTTAGAAGTTACAGGACACACATTTTACCACTTTGGAAGTGTCTCTCGCGCAAACTATTCAGTTTAAAAAAAATTATATTATAGAAACCTCAATATAATTTTTGAAGATAGATACTACTATATAGGAGGAGTTGATGCATATTTTTTAATTATTTGAAATATAAAAATCATTTTTATTATTTTAAGTTTAACTCTATGAATTGATACTACTGAGGGCAAATCGCTCTGCCGCGGGAATTGGACCGTTTAGATTTCAGCTTGTATAATATTAGTAATTATTCTCTCGATGTCTCAGCACCGCGTTTTTTCACCCATTTTATATGCGTGTGCGACTGTGGAACTTTGTCTAAGGAGCGTAAATCAGCACGTAAAATTTCTTCGCATAATACCGCTTCTGATTTCTCCATAACTAAATCAAATCATAACGATTATTTGCTAAAATACAGTACAATAGAAAAATATAATAAAATATAGTACATTCACCCAAATGGTTTCGGCATATCCTGTATGGCAATACCTAAATGTCAACAAGATACAATTTATTAGTCATTTTTATGTCAATATTATAATAAACTGGATAAACATTTAATTCAAAAAATAGGTACTATTAATTTATCCTCTAAATATTCCTTAACAGCGTAATATTTTTTTAACAATGGCGATGGTAAAATCCCTGGAAACCTTTTAAGATATTTGTTTTTTTTTATTATACCTTATTTTATATCTTAATTTCAGGTCTTCCCTCCGACCACACACAGCCACAGCCAAGCGTCCATCCAGACACGCAAATGTACGTATACAACACACACGTAAACGTGCCAGCCCTTAATTCCATAGACCCCTACTCTAGACCACAGAACTACGTGCAAAATTACACGAACATTCGAGAAAACCCACAAAATTTAGTCATAAATAGGCAGTTTGAGAACGCTAGCCCGTACCTCGACGATTATAAAAAGTTAAGACAAGATGGCTGCCAAAATGGCGCGAAAGAGAAATGCGAAGAGCCGAAGGAGAATTTAAAACCCACAGATCAGAATAAAATATATTATTCGGAGTATAATCAGAATTTTGCTGAAGCTAAAAGTGAGAACGATTCGAGTGCACATAATAAGATTACAGAGGATATTTCTATGAATATTAAAGGCCAGTATGTTTGCTATAAATGTAATGATGTATTCCCTTCGAAAAGAGGTTTGAAACATCACTCAAAATCGTGTACGGACACCGATCAGTTAGTTGAGAAGATCGGAAAGTTCAGCTGCAGCCAATGCGCTTACAGATGCCAATCACCCGCCATTTTGAAGATTCACGAACGCACACATTCAGGCGAAAAGCCTTTCTCCTGTACCTTCTGCGATTACAAGTCGGGCCAAAAAAACAACGTAGCAAAACATATATTAGTTCACATGAAGGAAAAACCATTTAGATGTCAATACTGTGATTACAGATGTGCCCAAAAAAATAACCTAGTAGTACACGAAAGAACGCACACAGGATACAAACCTTTCGCGTGTCCGTTTTGCGACTACAGAACAGTTCAAAAACCCAATTTAGTAAAACATATGTACTTACACACGGACCAAAAGCCGTTTAGTTGCGACATGTGTTCGTACAGATGCGTGCAAAAAACTAACCTAACAAAACACAAACAGAGGCATTTAAACGAAAAAGAAGGTGAAAAGGTAGATGTCAAAAACCAAAGTAAACCATACAGGCCGCGGCAGAAGTCTGTAAAATGTCCACATTGCGCTTATAGATGCGTGCAAAAATCTAGCATGGAAAAACATCTACAATTCAAACATGGAACACAAGAAAATGGTGAATTCGAACAGGGTTTGAATCTTATGAAGGCTACAGAGGATGTTGAAAGTATAAATTTGAGTGTGAAAAAAGATTTTGAGTGCACAGAAAAAGATAGTGTAAGTGAACAGTCATAGTTGTTAAGAGTGAGGAGCTTTAGTTCCATGAAAAGGTGACGAAATTACAGTCTATTGCATTTTTAAGATACTTGCTTACGTTTTTTTTGTGTGAGTGGTTTTTGTGGCCAAAAGTGTGTGACATTGATTTTGTAAAACGGTTTTTTTTAAATCGGACTTTCAGCCATTCCTATTTTTAGTCCGATTATAGAAGTATTGCATCCGTTTTTCAACTTCTGGTAAAGTATATCGGGCTGGCGTACGCAACTTCACGTCTCGGCGAATATTTAATATCACAATATTATCTTATTACTATTATTCGAACAGAACCCAAATCATACTAAAAGTGCAATAGACTGCTATAATAGTGTCATTATTACAAAGCTCCTGAATTTTGCTTTCTTAATAAAATAGGTATGTTTGTTATTAATAAGGTTATTTTGTAAATAAAAATTAAAATAATTGTTTTTTGTGAGATTATTCCGCTCTTATTTCACCAATATTATTATTGAATATTTCATTTGTTAATATTATCATATAAAAAAGACAAGACAAGAACCTCAATAAAAAAAGATAGAGAGGAAGAGTCCCAAGGAAAAAACCAGCAGTTTTATATATTTTGGTCATTAACAGACACTTCTAAAGAACTAAAACAATATTATATCGAATACTAAATAAACTTTAATGATTAATATTAATATTTTTAATAATATTGGTGACATTGGGCCACTGGCCTAGTTATCAACTAGAAATTATAAGCGAACGATGAACAATGGAAGACTACACATTTTTTTTTATAAACTTTAAGCCTATAAACTACCTGTTCAAATGAGTATAAATGACAATGCCAGACCCTGCCCCACCCATTTACAGAAAATGTAAATGAATAAAATAATTGTAATGATTGAAGAACCTTATTATAGTAAATTGTTTTTCTTTAGAACTTGCAAACTGCCTGCTTTCTTAGGGCGTAATAGTAGCGTTAATAGTCAAAAATGGCGCTAACTATCGTCTAATAAAAAAAATGGGTTGTTTCACAAAATCGTACGTCAAAAAGTTTCTATTACCATAACCGATCAGTCATCGTAATTTTGTGTTGTCAAACAGCTACTTCAAACATCAAAATATTATGGAATCTCTTTTTGAATAACTTTAACTGACGGATTTTTATGTCATGAAACAACCCGTTACATTTACCGTACGCTAAACATCTCACGTCGTAGTAACTTTTTAACCGTCCGTATGTAACGTTAACCGACTGTTTGAAACAACCCGCCCTTAGTGGTTTTTCCACGAGACAGGCTCGACCTAGTGTGGAGTTCATTAGCAAAATGCTTACTTTGTGTCTTATATTTGTTTTTTTTTTGTGAACCTAATTGTTAATATAGTCTACATTAACAATAAGGATAAGGAAATGTAAACAACTTTTTTTATTGGCAAATAAACAACATTATTATTATTTGTGGATTACAAATCAATGCTAAAAGGAATTCAAATACAGTTTTTTTATTTAAACAGAAACGGCAAGTTCTGCAGTCATTAGGACGTTTAGTTATCAGCATTGAATAAGTAGTAAAATGCTATTGCAAACTGGAACATGACTTTTATTGAGTGGGGCAAAGTTCTATAGAGTTTCTGTCATTGTCCTTTATATCTGCGTCTTCGATGCGTGAATTTTCTTATAGAACCCATTTTTTTTTCGATAATGAAATATAACAATCAATCAGGGAAAAAATAGCTTCCTGTATGCGAAAGATTTTTTACAATCGTACTAGGTCTAGGAGATATGCGGGTTCAAAGGAAAAACAGACAAACTCTGTAGATGTATTATATTGATACTTATAATTGGGTACCAATCAATTGACATACTTTTTATGAGCTGTCAAAACGAGATTCCTCCATAGATTGTGTATGACAATAGCGGCCTGTGACGTCACTTATTTACCAACTCAATTGACTGACTATTAATGGATTTTAAAGCAACCTAAAATCGAATTTTACAGTTAATTGAAAATTAATCGGGTTTTCAAGGCTAAAATAAAGTGTTTTATAAGATAAGTTGTATTTTAGAATTATCGGTTGATGACCCAAGCTTTTGCCCGCGACTTCGTCCGCGTGAATGTCGGTTATCGGCGGAGACGAAGTCGCGGATTAAAAACCTATGTCCTTCCCCGGGGTTCAAGATATTTTCATACCAAATTTAAAAAAAAATCGTTACAGCCGTTTAATCGTGAAAACGTAACAGAGAGTTACTTACGCATTTTATAAAACTAAATATTTGTTCGCCTATATTTTCTAGTTGATCTGACCAAAAGTCATTTAATTTTAATAAAATAGGTTAATTTTTAAGAATGAAATGTAAATGAGACATGTCAAAGAGTTGAAATTTGAATTTTGTTGTATTCCATTAAAACTTGAATGTTTTAGAAAACACATTTTATTTTATCAAGGAGGTACAAATGAAAAAAATCATAATACTATTTTAAGTTCCGGTTTCAGCCTCCGGATAGACAATATCTATCAGATAAATAAATTAAACATTAACTGTATAAAATAAATTGCTATTTAAAAAACCCGTAACCTGCCATTACACCTGCGCAACAGTTGCTCAACAGTTGTGTGCAGTTGCGCAATAATCGCGCAACTTTTCATCATCTTTGACATACCTCATATTTTTTGTGATATACCTTACGATAATGATGAAATTGATTTAAACTTGTGCTCTCTCATAGATGTTGTTCCTTTGTAAATAAAGAGTGAGATAGAACGCTTTGCTAATGCTGCATACATTGAATAAGCTGGGAACACACTTGTCACACTCAACAGTGATCTATGGCAGCAATTCCTAAGGTAAGGAGGAATTTACGGTTTCTGTGAAAAAAATACTAGGGTTTCGCGAAATTGTCATTGAATCGTTCGATTATTATTCACTCGAGTGTCGATGTTATCGTATAGGTTCATAAGCGGTGGATTTTTGTCATTATTGGCCCAACGGTCGTTTGGGTTAAACAATTATTAAAGGAACAGTGAAACATTCCATTCTCCTGATTAAAACGGAATGTAATGAATATATCTCTATAACTTAAAAAATATTTTTAGTAAACGTTTTTGTTAATATTTTAAATAAGCTTATGCCTGCGATTTGTTGATTATGAAATATAGCCTATATCACTCAGGAATAATGTAGCTTCTTATTAGTCAAAGTCAAAGCATTTAATTAAAATTATACCATTTGCAGGCACAATTGATAGTCAGAAAGTTTAAGCTAGTTGCTCGTTCCAAAACGTAGGCAAGTCTCTATGGAGAAGAATGAGCGCGAAACTCCACGGACATTCTTTTAAATCAAGTTTTTACAAAATACTGGTTACATTAATCTATAAACTCAACAATTTATATTTATGTGTAGTGATGATTGCATTGTAGGGTTTCATGAAACAAAAATACTCTGTTGAGTGTCTCGTTGCCTTGAAAAGTTTAGGAATCGCTGCAATATGATCACTTGGTAAAATAAAATGTGGAGTGTGTCAAATCTGTTCCTGTATTTTTAATTGACTTTCATTTTAAAAAGTTAATGTTGTATAGAATTTATTAGTAGATAGGTATTGAGATTTTGAAATTGAGCAGAGATTTGTAGCTTTTTAGATTTAATAGTTCATTTTTTTATGAAACTATTGTTATTGATAAGTTGTTGACCTGCGAGAATATGTTTTAAAAGGTGCTTGTTCATCATAATAATGCTGCTTTTTCATACGTCACAAAGGTTGAAATGCATTCCTGTCGGATTTTCTACACGAAAAGTGGCAAAAAATATTTAAATAAGTAATCTATTTGTTGATCAATGTGTAATCATTTTGTAGTAAGTTAACCTGAGCATAAACACGTCTGCCCTCCACACCAAACCACATTCACCGCAAATACCTACAAATAAAATCAGGGAAATAACTAATGGATATATCTTGTGCCTTTTTATAAAATTTAATTAATGTAGTTTTCAATAATAGGAAAAAGAAACAGAAAATTTTATTTAGTATACAGGGTGGCGATGACAATATCACTAAAAAGGATCATTGCAGAATTTGATAATTTTAATTGTTTTTATTGAGCATTAATAATATTAAATTATGACGCCACAAGTTGCCGCTCTTCTCACAAGTTAGTAAACCAATATTTCAAATGGTGTTCTATTTTGGTTACATTTATATGCTCTTTTGTATGTTTTTTTTTTAAGGTTTGGTTATAGGATTTTAAAATATTCTTATGAACTAGTATTTCCAGTATTGTCATTTTGACGTGATAAAGTCTTATAAATCGATGAAACCGGCTGCACGCACGAAAAAGTATCACGTTCCGCCTGAGCCTGACCGTGCAAGCGAGAGCGCGGAACAAGCGATAGAGAGGCACGATCGGCCCAAGCAATAAGCTCCGCCCACGACGACGGAAGTCATTATTTGCTTATGTTATATGTGTTAGCCATTATGTTTCTTTATGACGTTATCACGTAAAACTATCCTCCGTAAACGGTCTTTACAGACAACCAATTTTTTGTCGTATCGTCATCCCCACCTTGTATTTACTTTGTACTTAAAAATGTCCCGTGTAACGTTTTCTTGACGGTAGCGTATTTATTGGTCACGTTTTCATTTGTCGGCCGTTTTCTTCACCGTGGTGCTCAAAAGGTTAAAGTCTCCCGTTGAATGCGTAGATCACTATGTTACGTTAATAGTAATAAAAAGACATTCGGTAACATTTTAATAGACTCCATGTAAAGATGGTTGCACACGAGAAGCTTAAACAGAACTGTTATCGACCGCACTGAGACCGTTCCTGAGGTAGCTGCGCGGTGCGGGAGGGGTGACAGTTGTTACAAGTTGATGTATCAGTGAACTCTTGTGTTACGTCACACACCCCTCCCACCAGGGTTTTCGCGTGACGTGTGTAGGTCTTAAGCCGGGTCTCCTACTACACTGTTTTGTGTTTTCTAAACACCTAACATCAACAAACATCTAACAAAATATGACATATTTTGTTAGATGTTTATTGTCATATTATTGTCGCAGGAGACCCGACTCTAGCTACACATGTCACGATAAATCCCAGATTGAAAATCCGGTTAGTATTTTTTCTATACTCCATTTATAATAGCAATAGAAAAAAGAGGCTCATAGAAGCAGGAATACAAAACATTTTATTTCAAAGATAAGTTAAAACAATTTTAATTAAACTTATTTTAACATAATTTTGATAAATATATCTAAGACAGTACTAAATATGGACGTATAATAATACTTACAATAATAATAATATATAAACAGAATAAAATAATTTTAAAGATTAGGTATCATTTTAAATTTGTTACAATTACAGTGAAACGAATAACGTTCTGGGTATTGTTCACCCCTGCTTGTGTTACATTTTTAGCATTGACACAGTAATTTTAAATTGGAATTAAATATACAACTAAATGAAAGCCACATATTATTAGAAGACAAATTATTAAAATGGTTACAAATACACGCGACAGCTACTGTAAAAATAGATTATAATAAATTCGGTGTCAATCGTAACTTTAACATTGTCTATTATACTTTTGTTAAAAGGTGTGCATTTTAAAGAACCTTTTTTAACTTCTGTCTAATGCTATTGTAAATGGAGTATAGATCATCTGATTTAGACCTTACGGTTGAAATTTTATGAATGATCTGCCAAAACTAACCAATCCAATCATCATCGCTGACTCCCTTCCCTTTAATATCATTCTTCACACAATCAATCCATCTTTTCTTAGGTCTTCCTCTTCTTCTCCACCCATCCACACTTTTCAATTTAGTGCTCCTTGCTTCTACTACTCTCCAGTTTGTAGTTAAAAATCCGTTACGCGCATCGCCATTTTGAATTCCAACGTCGTGGTTAGTCTGTGGCTGTGATTTTGAGCAAATAAGTTACATTTTGTAATACGGTTGTGAGGTTAAACGTAATGTTAGGAAGAAAGTGAACGATTAAATTGAACGTAGGTGTTCTTTGTCATGAAAAAATCGAATGAATTGGTGAAAATGGTAACCTGTTTCCGTTCTTGAGGATCTGTACCATATTTTATCAAAATTGCTTCAGTAGTTTAGCTATGAAAGCAAACGTACAAATAAACAAACTCACGTGTAATAATAGTATGGAAGGTATGGATGAAAAGTTGCCATAATTGACATAACATTAAAGATGGAACCTCAGTGACTTTGTTACATATTTTTAAAACCGTTAATTTTAAACAAAACTTACTCGTCGAAAATGGCAAAGACAGGGATGATTCTTAGCAGAATTTCACTCTAGCAACGAGAAATCAAGCCAATATCAAATAATTATAGCTTTTGTCAATAGGCTGTGACTTCAATTAGGTAGAAAACAGCATCGATCAGTTTTAACCTAAATAAAGTAAAGTATTGTCAGGCAGTAGGGTCGAAAACCAGCAATGAATAAGGATCGAAGAGGTGTGAACCTACCTATACTCGTATGTTTGTGGGCATACTTTTTGAGCTGTCTAAACGCAATTCTCTCATATATTTTGTATGACAATAGCCATAACTGTAATGTCATTAGCAAATCTATTGACTATTTGTTGTTTAGAAAACAACTAAAAACCAAATTTTACAGAAAACTAATCGGGTTTTCAAGGCAAAAAGTGTGTTCTACTTGCAAATTTCCATAATCTCCTTCTAATTAGTTGCCCGTGTAGAACGGGCATTATAATTGTTACCAATGAAGTTTCGATTGTACCTCTAATTTTGTACATCACAATGTTTTGTGCCTATATTTTTATAATTTTACTATTCCTAAAGGCAAATTTCACCAAAATTCCATACTCAGCAGACTTTTCCTTCGATTAAAATGACATGACATCTGACAGTTATTGAAGAACTGTCAAAAATTTAAAATGTATGAAAGTTTGGTGAAATTCGCCCTAAGTAGGGGAACAGACTTGGAACTTTTGCCGCGAAAAATGATAAAAATATGATAGCAGTGTAGAATGTTAAGCAATATAGAAGTAGAAAATGCGTTGACCGCAATTTGACGGCAACTTTTTAGTTGCTCGTCTGTATTGTCGCTTATGTTTGTGTTTCAAGTTTGTTTCCGTACTTACTTTTTATTTTTAATAATTTTTTGTATGTTCTTTTTTTAAATAAATGCCGCTTACCAAAGTGATTTTGTTGTTTGTTTTTTCCAAATTCGAATTTCTCTCAAAGAAAGCTTTTTACAAAAAAGACAACCGCCTTCAAAAACTAAAAAGTGAAAAATAACTAGCTTTTTATTTTCCGCTTTTTAGTACCTCCTCATCCAAATCTATCTCTTTCACAAATATTGATGAAACTAAAACGTCGTTCTATGTAAAATTTTTGGGTATTTGTTGATTTTTCAAAAAGTGCTGAATCAATTTCGATAAAATTTATATAGAACCACCCCTGAAGCATACCCTATCCATAAAAAAAAGAATTTTCAAAATCGGTTTACGTTTGCCGGAGAAATCGCGTAACAAATCGCGCACATACTTAATGCAAATATAAGACTTATACGGTTTTCTCATGGATGCCATTGTCAGAACTGGACCAAATATAATGGGATCACACGGGAAGCACTAGCTTTCAAACAAAAAAAGAATCATCAAAATCGGTTCACCCAGTCCAAAGAAATCAGGTAACAAATATTTAAAAAAAATAAAAAATAAAGACGAATTGATAACCTCCTCCTTTTTTGAAGTCGGTTAAAAAGACTGCATGTTACCTTTTCACCGCCACGGACACAAAACGCGATGCCTCGTCCAGCGCCAAGCTATAAATGTATAACGAAATATATAGTAAAAACTAGTGGTGAGGGTATCGTCCTATCGATAAATGAGATTTATACGCGTTAGGTATAATTTTATTCATAAATTTACGAATATAAATAAAAACTGATTGAATATTTCTATACTTGCATTATTTCACAGTATTCTTAGTAAAAAATAACAACATAAATTGTAAGTATCAAAGAAATAAATTCATGATTCAATTAAAGCTATAAGAAATATGGTACATCTCTATTTGTTTCATGGCGTCATACGTTGACTTTATATCAAGTTCTTGGCGCTCAGGGCACGGTAAATTCAATTCTGATTAAGGATGTCGCCTATGGTCGTTCTTCTGTCACTTCTATTTTTGTGTTTTTTACTTAAATACGTCAACGTTTATTACCGTATCTAAGCGGAATTTTGTGTGTTAGTGTTTTTCTACGTGTTTTCTGGAAATGGAAAGTAGGTAGGTAATTATGTATTTAAACTATTTAAAAAGCTCTTATAGCAGTGGTGAGTTGTCCAACAGTGATCCATAAAAAAAGTTTAACATTCGAAGCTCAGCTAAACAAAAAGAGTTATTTTATACAGCACCTAGTTATTTCATTTGTAAACGAAACATAAGAAGTTTTTAATATATAACTTTTAGAATACAGCAAAACTATACCCGCAAAAAAGAATGACCTTATTTTTTAGTTATTCCGAATCAAATTCCATACCTTGCAAACTTTTAAAAGCAGCATCCGAATCTAATTCTTTATTCATTTTGCATTTGTTTATTTATTCGGTCATTGTTGTCACAAGCAATACGACGAAAGAAAGATGCGTGCGCCTTCATCCGTTTAGTGCTGCACTATATCAAAATGACCTTGACACCCATACGCCTATGACGACACAGAACAACTTCAAATAAAGTTAATTGATTTTTAAGACTGCAAAAATGAAGAACTTCTAATGAAGTCGTGGCGCTGGTGGCACGAAAATCCGGAACTTCTATTGAAGTCCGTGGCGGTGAAAAGGTTAAAAAAGCGCTAAACATAATAATTCTCCCTACCGAATTTTGGTCCCAGTGGCCAGTCTCAATCCACTAACTACGCGTAGTTAGTGGATTGAGAGTTCACAGTACACAGTTCTTGGCGTAGCTACGCTAAGAACTGTGTACCTACTGACTCGCATTGCTCGAATTTATAACTCAGAATTCTCTGAAGTTGATTTAGTTAATTATTGTACTAAACCGATATTCAAAAAACGCATAGATTTAAGACAAGAAACCAATCTTCTTCTTCTTCTTTTTACTACCTATCTTTTGTTATATTTTTATTATTACATTAATAGACTTCTTCAAAATTTTGAGCGTAACCTGTAATTTTAATTTTGTTTTGTATAATATTGTATTGCAATGTTGTTTATGTAATTGAAATATCTGGCATTATAACGCAAGTGCTATATTATGTAGTTATACAGGGAAACCTATAATTGGCCATATCAACTTTTGTACCCTTACTTTGTAAAATATTATGTATCGCTGTTGGTTACCTAAATAAAATATATATATATATTGTAGTGCACAATTGTGTGCGCAAACACAGATGCACTCCCTCTTCCCTCACTCTCATAGTGCGATGGGACTGTAATCCTATACGACCGGTGTGAGATCAGGCGCCACCCTTCCAAACTTGGAGTGGTTACTGAGAAATTCGTAATGGAAACACCCAATAACACTCGGTCCGACTTGGGAATTACGCTTTCGACTGCGAGACCAACACCGACGAGGTAGCGGGTCGGCAATTTGAATATATAATATTGGCAAAGAGTTCGTGTATTTCCATTCGCCCATCGACCTCGTCCCAATGATTTTGTAGGTGAGACGAACGGGAATAATTTATTATTTTTCTTGAGTTCCATTCCATTGGTCCCACCGCTTAATTTCAGTCTGGTTGTTTAATGGTAAAAAAATAATAAATCAATAACAAAACAAAATAATCACAGAATCAACTTTAAAATATTACTTACCCTAAGTGTATCAAAGTACACGTTAAAATAAATTTAAAAAATCTCCAGCTAAAAATTACAAATGATTGTCCGTGTATAATAATGTATAATATAATAATAATATAGAGCTATGATAACAATATAGAGCTGATAAAATCAAATCATTTATTTGCATAGAATGTAGGTATTGAACATCAAGTTGTTATTAAAATATGAGAGAGCCAGGTACATTCTGACGAGTTTTGGCATGCAAAATTTAATAAATAATGTCAGTTTCTCAATAACATTTTAGGTAAAATTATGAAATAATAAAGAAATTTGTTTTAACAAGTCTTGAAGAAGCACAAAAGTAAATATCAACTAATGTCAATAATATTAAATTGCTGGAATGTCAAAAAAACGAGTCACAACGAATAATAACATTTCTGTATCAATATATACCTCTAAGTAAAATTCTGAGTAAAATTATAAAACAATAAAGATATCCAATGATTACAGGTACAAATAAATTATTTAAACACGTCTAGAGTAGATATTACAAAATGTCAATACTAAATAAAACGCTGTTGAAATGTCACACATAAAAATGTCACAAATAAAAGGTAGGTAGTCTGTATATGTGCCGACCATGAAGATATAGGTATAAAGCTTCTTAGTGTATAGCGGTTCTAAAAAGACGAGGGCCTGCTTCACAGTATCTATTTACCAACCAATAAAAACATTGAACAGAATTGGTATGCAATATTCATGTTTTCAAATGACACTTGGCATATCCGGTGTAAAAATTATTTAGTTACGTCTACTCGACAACAGATGTCACTAATACACATTTTTTATTATCCGATAGATATCGCTGTAGTCAGTACATTGAGAGTCCTCCTACCCTATAATAGATGGCGCTAGTAGTTTGAATCAGTATGAGAGCGTGAACTTGAGTGTAATTTTTTTAACCGACTTCAAAAAGGAGGAGGTTATTAATTAATTCGAATGTTTATATATATTTTTTTTTATATGTATGTTCAGGCATAACTCTGTTATGTGTGAAAGTGGCGCCAGTGACAGAAAAGTTGAAAGGGAATCGTTTGTCTTGGTATGGGCATGTGAAGAGAAGAGACGAAACTCATGTGACCAAAAGAGCTATGAATATTAGTTTGGATGGATGGAGAGGGAGAGGAAGGCCAAAGAAAAGATGGATGGAGTGTGTGAAGAATGATATGAATGAAAAGGGAGTCAATGAAAGCATGACGTTGGACAGGACGGAATGGAAGAAGAAAACATGTTGCGCCGACCACAAGTAACATGGGATAAGGGCAGGAAAAAGAAGAAGGCATAACTCTGTCATACATAGACGGATTTGCAAAATTCTTTTTTTGTTCGAAAGGGGTTTATTCCGAAATGGTCCCATATAAATTTTACCAAAATTGATATAGCCCTTTTTGAGAAAATCAACAAATTCCCAAAAAAATTACTTAGACGACGTTTTAGTTTCTTCAATCTTTGGAGGATCTACAATCTCTTTTAAGTGTGTCGCCGTTTCTTAAGAGCGTGGAACCTAAGATAGAAACACGCTTGTACGATATGACTACACACAGAAAGCAGAGCTCATTGAAATCTCTATTCCTAGACAGCACGTTCCGCCGAAAACTTTGTTGATAGAAAACATCGTCCGTAGATATCTCGGTCCATAGGAAGCACTGTTGACAGAAATCTCTGTTCATAAATAGCACTTCTTGCCGAAAACTTTATTCATAGAAACCACTGTTTCCAGATACCTTGATTCACAGAAAGCGCCTCTGGTGAATAAACTATTAGGTAATATTGCGATACATATTTTTTAGGGTTCTGTAACTCAAAATGAAAAAACGAAACCCTTATAGGATCACTTTATTGTCCATCTGTCTGTCTGTCCGTCTGTCTGTCAAGACTCTTTATCTCGGGCACGCGTGGAGGTATTGAGTTGAAATTAAAACCATATACTTAGGTCCCTGAAGCTGTAAAAAAATCCAAGTATAATCAAATTACTAAGTTAGCGTGAAAAAAAGATATGGCGGTTTTCTTTTTTTTTTTTACTTTTTATTATCCACTGTCACGTTCGTGGCCAAAAAAAAAAATTATCTTACGTTTATGGCCACTACACATGGACACGACGACAATTTGAATTTAACTCCATCTAGTTTGAAATCCCGAATTATTAGGTGACTTTTGACTGATTGTATGCATAGCTGATGAAATAGTTCAACGAAAAAACATGAGATGGCAGTGCAAGATATATTGACAAATGAATCAGAATTTTTTATCTTCAGTTGACTCGTGTGACGCGTGTGTCGTCAAGTGTTTTTACGAGCGTCAGTGTTTATGTCAGAAGTACTTGAGTTGTGTTTTGTTTATCTTGCAAGTGTTATACATCAAAATAAACAAGTAGCTTTGTGCTTTACGATGATGTTTACATAATAAAGTTTCATGTGATAAGTCGAGTGTAATTCGACCTCCAAAATATTGTTGTTTTGTTAAAAATGGCCGCTCTCATGGTGTAAGTCAATTTTAGTTTTGTTTACACTTATTTTGCATTTTAAGCATTACAATAGTTAAAAAAACATGTAATTACATTTCATAGTGACCAAAATAATAAAGTTTTCAAATAAAAACAGGTAAACTAAATTATTTTGCTATTATTTCGCCTTCGAGAAATCGAGAGCGCTCGAGAAAACTTGGTGAAATTACGAGCAGTAGGTATTTGGTTTCGGTTTATTTAAATACTTAGACTTTAATGAATATCATCATCTATACATCATATGATAGGGAAGTAAGTCTAGTATATTGTGAAATTATTTTATTAACAATAAATGCAATAATTGTTCCATGTATTAGTTAGATAGTTTTTTTTTTTTTTTTTTTTTTCGAATTACATGTTTGACCATGTTTTAATTAAAATAGATTATACTAACGATTTTAAAATATAGATAAGTTTGATCTGTTTTCTCTTATTTTATTTTTCGTATTTTTTGCTTTATTATAGCTTTTATGGTTAAGTAGCTATGTAGGTTTTATGTTACGGCGAAGCCGCGCGGCCGCGCGTTTTCGGAGCCGCGCGCAGCTGGACGTTGGGGGGGGTAACAGTCCCGCGGGCCGAACGTGCCAGTGGTTATATACCTAAGGTGCTTTGTCCCATTTTTTACCATGAGAGAAACACGGTGGAATGACATTGTGAATCGAATTTTACCATAGATATCGGATGTCTATGCATAGATACAATAGTAGTGCTACTCTGTTACAACCTCCCTCGGTGAACACCTAGGTGAAGTGAGCTGTCATCAGTCTCGAGCCTAATCATGCTTACAAGTGAAATTCAAATTTTCTTAAGTTTTTTGCAATTTACACAGTATCGAGTTGTATGGCACTTTTTACTTGTTTATTGCATTCAATAACAAAAACGAACGTACTGCTGGATTGCAATAAACATATTAGATAGTCGAATAGCTATTTGGTATACGATGTTCAGCTTTCTATTATGTAGGCTTTGATTATATATAATGTCTAGATGGAGCGTCAAGTGCACGCAAACGTGTCAAAAAGTGTCAGCCAACTATTGGCTGACAAATGCTTATATAATCAAAGCCCAAATGCGTAATAATAATAATAAATGATTAATATATGTATAATAATATTAATTTATGTATAATTATATACATAATTGCTTATATAATCATTATTTACGCACACAGAGACGTAGTTGCACAGTGTAAAACGACGCCTGCACGCACACATACTTGAAATTGTTGACTCGTTTTCTTTGTTATGATTGTAGGGCGACGCTCCATCTAGACATTATATAATCAAAGTAGGTAGGTATACACTGGCGTTTTCTTTTCTCTCTGACTGTAAGTGTAGCAAATAGCTTGTTAGATTGTTCGTAGCTAGGGAGGTACCTAGGGATGATACTGCCAAGGATGATACACACAATTGATTTGAAACGTAATTATAATAATAAGGATCAAGGGCTTGATACAGACAGCGGTACTCCTGGACAGGGCACGTACAGTTAGGAGATTCCTCTATCAACCACCGGTAGCTTGGACCCTGTTCCCGATACCGGTGGGCTACTATTTTTAAATGATTTTATATTCATATTTAAAAATGTACCTATTGAATATGTGTATTAATGAATAAATGAAAATAATAATAATATCAATTTTGGCACAGAGATGGCCGTCAAGCTACGGTGTCTTTGCACATATATAATAGGCGTCGGTGATCACTTATCGTTAGATAGGTTATTAAAGTCAAGGTCAGAGCCAAAGTCAAATTATATGTCAATTCAACCAGGCACTTCTGAATGTCATTTAATGGCTAATGGCATAAAAAGTACCACTACCAATGATATTATTATAATATCATTGACCACTACAGTAAGCTACATACCTACTTAATTTAAATAATTAAATCTGCAACCACAATTTTATTAAAACCAAAACAAAATACCCCATAAAGTTAATATCAAAACTCTAAATCACTGTCATAAACACGCATCCATTTTAATTCGCAACTCCCGAACACTTCCGAATAATCCCGAATGTTTACGAACGCAGTTAAATTAATAAACTGTTGCCGGGCATTGGGCAATGATTGACGTGGCCCCGAGCTACCTTCCGTGGCATATCCTTCGTTAAAATGATCGGGAACAGGTGCAAATAGGGGTTGGATGATTTTGGCGATGGTTCTGTGTGTCTGTCAGTCTGTCATAGGTGAAAATATGGGCGGAGTTTCAGGTTGCAGCCTTGCAGGTAAATAATATCTATATGAATATGCACAAGTGTTATAGTTTTTCATTTATTACAAAAATAAAAAATGGCAGTCAAAGTTCCGTTGGATGATTTTGGGCTTTGGCTAAATTCTGAACATACGCAATCGAAGTCGGTGGTAGAAGCTAGTCTAAAATAGGAGCCCATTGGTATCGAGAACAGGGTCCAAGCTGCCGGTCGGTAGTCATAGCTCAGAGAGTTTTAATTCAGAGAGAAATCTCCTCAATACGCGTCGTGTTCAGGAGTACCGCTTTCTGAACAAGCCCTCGATCTAGAGCAGCTACCCAACGAGAGCCTCCTCATGTGTTGATCAAGGCTCTTAGCTATTATTCCATTGGCCGTCACGACTAAGTACTGGCACAATGATTGCTGTAATCACATCCCACACTAACCATGACGGCTAGATTTTGCCTTGGCCAGAGGCAAAGCATTGCCATCCAACGTCGCAATGCCGCCAGGCGCCAGACCCTTGGCTATACTACTAGTTGACAGCGATGAGGAAGAATTTTTTGATGTCACATTGCTACCCATAACTTATTTATTTATTTATACTTCATGCACAAACGTACAAAGGCGGACTTAATGCCTTAGGCATTCTCTACCAGTCAACCAAGGGTGGTGAAGAGATAACAAGGCAGGTGCATTACTATTAACTTGTACTAGGCATAATTGTTTTGTTATATAATCATAAATGTAATTTATTTATGTGTATTTATTAAATAACATATAATGGACGTATTCCCTCCTTTTTTTTTTTTTATATTGTTATAGGCTTGCGTTTGACCGCAACTCACCCTGATCTTAAGTGATGATGCGGCCTAAGGTGGAGCACGCTTTGTTGCATTTGTTTTTTTTAATGATGCGGCGCTTCGTGATGTAGGTACTGAGTCGTCAGACCGCGAATGAAGGTATTAACTTTTGAATTTGTATTTGCTTTGGTGGCTTCACTCTCAGTGTTCCTCGCGGTCTATCTGCCTTTTGTTTCATAATCTGAGGTTGAGGCGTTCCCGCGACCCCCGACGTAGGTGTGAGATGGAACACCGGGGCGGTTTTTAGTCAGTATGAGTCTGACAGACCCCTCCGCCCGCCCCAGGGCGGAGGACATCCATGAGGATTTTCCACCCCGTATCAAAAAAAAAAAAAAAAAAGGCAGTTAGTTTAAACTCTCAGACTATTTTTATTGGTCTGAGTTTAAACTAAAGTAGGTAATCTATACCTTAAACGAGCAATTCTTGTATACCTATAATGTTACAGTGAAAACCCCTTCTTAGTTAAAACGCGTTTTCTCTAGTTAAAACTGGTTTTTACTAACTGCCTCAGTTACAACTAGAATTAACAGCTGTTCAAAAATGAATGTCAGTAAAAACTAGTTGTAACTAGAGAAAACGCGTTTTGTCGAAATTATTCAGTTAAAACTGTTTCAACAAAGTTCAAACTTCATCGTGCATTGTTTTGATTGGTTGAGAGACATCACCTGATTCGACCCTGGTCGATTTGCTGGTGAGCGCGGGTTACAATATTCGGTCTAGTCAACATACAAAGCGATGTTTGGTATAGAGCCGCGAGTAGGGCTTATGACTTCAACTTTGTTCCTTGTTGTAATTAAGGATATACGAGATGAAGACAATCTCGAAAGTGCTTTAAAATAAAATAAATACTACGGATAATGCGGAAATCGAGCTAACGGAAACTGAGCCTGTAACTACTTGCAGTAACCTGTCTCAAATTATAAACCCAGCCAGGCAAAAAGACGCAAAAGATAAGATAAGTGAACAAAGTTCTTGTATTGCTAACGGCTCTTAATTCAGAGACACTAAAGCAGTGGTGCCTAACCTTTTCGATCTTGTCACCCCTATGACTAAGCTAGGGAAACTGACTTACCCGCCCCCCCCTCTGTTATTGGTCTAATCTTTGTCATAAATATGTATATTACCAGCATATTACCCCCACAGAGAGGAGCTCGTGGCTAAGTTAAAGCCGTACAGATCGATCAGTCAAAGGTTAAGCTACGTTAGCCGCGGTCGGTCCGTGGATGGGTGATCATCCCTATCATACCGAGTTTCCTCCGTGCCTCGGAAAGCACGTAAAGCCGTTGCTCCCGGCTGTCATTTGTAGATCTTTGGCAGTCGTTATGGGTAGGTAGTCAGAATCCTGAAAGTCCGACAACCAGTCTTACCAAGGGGTAACGTGTTACCCAGTAACTGGGTTGTGGAGGTTGTGGAGGTCTGATAGGCAGTCGCTCTATGTGAAACACTGGTATTCAGCTGCATCGGGTTAGACTGGAAGCCGACCCCAATATAGTTGGGAAAAGGCTAGGCAGATGATGATTACCCCCACAGAATACCAGTTTTACCCACGCAGGGTAATTACCCCCAGGTTAGGAACCGTGGCACTAAAGCTTCAGGGTCATCTTGGCTGACTTCTGCTGTAATTGGTGACTCATGTTCACTTAAACTAGAGGAACTTAAACTTGGTTGAAACAGTTTTAACTGAATCATTTCGGCAGCACGTGTTTTCTCTAATTAGAATTAGTTTTCACTGATATTCATTTTTGAACAGCAGTTAATTCTAGAACGGGTTTTAATTAACTGTAGGTAACATATATAATCTGAATCTCGGAAACGGCTTCAACTATTCCGTGACTCCAACGATTTTCATCAAATGACAATGCCAGATCCTGCCCCACCCATGTACAGAAAAGTAAATTAATAAAAATAATTATAATGAATATAGAACCTTTCTATACTAAATTGTTTTTCTTTAGAACTTGCGGATTACGAAATTACGAAATACCTACCCACAAAATACAAACTCATTTTACCTAAAATACAATTTAACCTATAATCAATGTCATTATTGTTTTTAGATTTAAACGGAAACCGCAAGTTCTACAGTCACTAAGACTAATGTTTATTTATCAGCAATAAATAAACAGTAAGATGCTACATATTGCACATGACTTTTATTGAGTGGGGCAAAGTTCTATAGAGTTTCTAAAAACCCCCTGCGTTTCGGGGACGATATCTCGATCTAGCTAGGTTTCATTTTTAAAAAACACGAAAAAAAATGCCTATCAAAGCTCGGTCGCCCAGATATTAGGTTTTTATGAGAGCTCATAGTCATAATCATGATTTTTGTTTTATTAAACACTAGCGACCCGCCCCGGCTTCGCACGGGTGCAATGGTGATACTAAATATACTACAGAATGTCTTTATATACAACGTTCAGAGCTTTTTTGTCATTAGACAACACAAACATGTAAACAACAAATCTAAGCGCCAGCCGCTCAACCGTGATGTCTTCTAATATATTGATTTTAATGATATGCTGTAAAGGGCAATTTTGATCTAAGTACATGAAATGCACAACGGATCTAAGATATTTAATTTGGTAAGGAATAAAACTGTATTGTCTAAAATAGCTTGGTAAGTAACCCATAACTTATTTGTAATATGTAAAAGATAAAAAAGGTTATTGTGGGTTATCCTTCAGAGATAAACATGTACCATCGCGGACTTTTTTATCGATCTTTTTAAGATATACAATTCCGTAGTACATTATTTTGATATAATATCTCGTAAGGTTTAGCTAGCGTTTGCAATGAAAGCGCACAAAAAATATGTTTATTACGACCTCACATTACTCTTGGTATTTCTCGGTTTTCTTCTACTATAATATGCATGCATACCTATAAACCTTCCTCTTGAATCATCTCTATTTATTAAAAAAAACCCGCATCAAAATCCGTTGCGTAGTTTTAAAGACCTAAGCATACATAGGGACAGACTCGGCGGGGGACTTTGTTTTATAATATATGGACATGTGCATTCTTCCTATCCTTACATACGGCGCTCAAACCTGGTCTTTAACTGTTCAGCTGAGGTCCAGGCTCGAGGTTTGCCAGCGAGCGATGGAGCGCAGCATCCTGGGAGTAAGATTAACGGACCGCGTTAGGAATGCGGAGCTGCGCTCCAGGACACGGATCGCCGACGTCACTCAAAAAGCAGCCAAGCTTAAGTGGGACTGGGCCGGCCACATCGTCCGCATGCCTTGTGGTTGCTTAAGCCCATGATATGTTCGTCCCAGTGAGTGTCAGAAAACGTCCAGCGACATCGAGGTAGACCTAGGCGAAGATGGCAGGAGGGATTGGTCCACACTAGCTCTGGACAGAGAGGGTTGGAAGGAGGAAAGGGAGGCCTTTGCCCTGCAGTGGGACAATATAGGCTGAAAATAAAAAATAAATAATAAAATAAAAGTGACTAGCGGGCCCGGCGCATACGTTGTCCTGCCCTGAAAATGCGCACCTGCGCTCCTAGTACCAGGGTTACATGGATCTAAGAAGTCCTACAACTCAACTGCAGCGCCACCTACCGGGTCCAATTGTGAATCTAAACCATTCTCGAATCCACTGGAACACCCACGAAAAATTTCATCAAAATCAGTCCAGTCGTTTAGGAGGAGTTCACTTTCATACACACGCACAGAAGATTTTTATATATAAGACTAGCTGACCCGACAGACGTTGTCCTGTCCTTATCTACCTACTTACCTGCCTATTTACCTACCCTACACCTACCGTACACCTACCCTACGCCTACAGTAATATTAGTATAGATACTAATAATATAATAATATTATTCCTATTCTATTATATTCTAACAATCTTTCAATACCTAGCAACCCCTTTTAAATTTTATTTTACAATCTTTAACTCACGCCCTTTAAATAAATCAAAAAACTAATGGCGCGAGCAATCGCTCAATATAAATAAATAAATAAAATATTATGGTGATAATCTGTCGCAATGTATTTAGTGTCCTGAGTAACGGCTCCACAAATGTTATTATTAAAGTATCGTAAAGTATTCTCATTGTATTTTAGTTGTCAATAGGATGACAATAAATTAATGATTTTTGAGTTATTTTGGTCAATGATTGAGATGTCTGCTCCTAAATTTCGTAAGGTTATTCGGTGGACATCACTGCAACGGTGAAGGAAAATACTGTGATGAATCCTAGACTTATAATTGAAATATAAGTCTGTATCAATTTGCCTTAAGGGGCAGACAAGAGCCAACTAGCCCCACCCATCATTTTATTTCTTTATCTCCTAAATCAGATCAAAATAAAAAAATCTAAAACAGTATTTAATTTGTAAATTAGTAAAAGTGGTCACTTTTGGCGTTAAGCAACGATTCTTTTTATGAAATACCTACAAAACAATAGAAAGTCACTCGAGAAATACTTCAGGTAATTTACTAATTAAATAAATACTGTTTTAGATTTTTTAATATTGATCTGATTTAGGAGTTAAAGAAATAAAATGATACGTGGCACTAGTTGGCTCTTGTAGGTAAGCGGGCAAGCGTGGTGATGTTTGCTAGTAAGTATAAAAAGAGACCTTCGCCTTGTAGTTGGACAATCAAATGATTATTATTACTACTTAAAACTAGTTTTATTGCGTATGCAGACGATGTTGCGGATTAAAAAGTACCTATGTTCTTCTTTGGTTAATCAGCACTAAATTATGTCAAAACCGATTCAGTAGTTTAGCCAAATTTCTCCAGTTGTAACCAGTTAAATAATACCCATGCATGGGGGGGAGGGGCAATATTGCCAACAACCGAGATTATTCAGCAACAACAGTACCAAAACATCACCGCTAAAATCACAAAACAGAAACATTGTTCTTTTTTCCAACGAAAAAATTTCGTTGAAGCTAACATAACTTTTCTAAATTTCAAAATTCAAAATGGCTGACAATGACAGGTGTTTGAACCAGCGAACGATGATTGACTTGTGTTGCGAATATTCTGTAACAAAACTCGAAGCGGTGGTTTAGTTTAGAAAAATCGCGCTGTGTTCCGTTATTTAAATATCTAAACGATATTTGTTGTACTAGACACTGTATTTGTGTGAGCAATTTTTATTTCGATTATAATAAGGAAGATTGGTTTAACTAAGTCTACTTAGGCGAGAGGCCATGAACACAGTATTAGATATCTTTACTGTGGCATGAATGCCATTATATTGGGCTTTATATTGGGACACCTTTTAATTGCTCGATATGGTTTTATTTGTCTTTTTTCCTGTATTCATTTAGTAGTTAAATAATTATACAATATTGAACTTCTTCTGAGATTTAAAAATTTTATTGTTACAATTTATTTATGTTAATCTGAACGATATCTCTTATTCTTTCATAATCCTAACATACCTACATGATACAATATTATAATCTTATCATTAACAGAACAAAAAATACCTTCCTAAATTCAAAATACGCTCTCAAAGCGTTTAATGTACTGTTATAATTCGCAATCAAGTCATCAAACTGGTTTGTAGCCATCATTTGTAAACATTAGTAAAATGTATTGTAGCGTGTAATTTCTGAAAGAAGGTTATTTATGATTTTAAATGAATGTTGTCAAAAAAATATGTTTTGTGATTCGTTTTAGGGAAGTTTTGAGTTCCGTAGGGTTTGATAGTAAAATTATATGAAGAGATTTGTTTCTAATTAAAATCACGTCAAATTAATTTAGTATGCCACTGGAAATAACAGATATTTTTTTTGTTAGCTTTTCTGTCCCTCTCCTGGGAAAAGGCTTCCCTCCATGCCTTCTTTCCCAACCCTGGGCTTCATCCCACCACTTTTGGAGGAATCCGTCTAGTTCATCCCGCCATCTCCTTCGTGGCCTGCCGCGACCCCGTCTTACTGTCTCCGAGCGAGATATGTCTTGCCCAGTCCCATTTAAGTTGGGCAACCTTATGAGCCACGTCTGCTATACCTGTTTTGGAGTTAGTGTTTCGGACTCAATCCCTTAAGGCTTGTATACATGCCAATAACCTTGAGCATTTTTCCCGCACTGAATTTGTGGACGAGTGCGGGGGTGATGTAGACGCAGTCTTTAATCGGACGCATTTTTAATTAAATTGTGATTAAAATAATACATAATATTTGTAAAAAGTAACAAAACCAAATCATTTTCCTTTGTATTGCAAAGCAGTAAATATTTTTGTTATTCTCTTTTGATAAGAAATTAAGGAGTAAAATAGTTTCATCTCAATGATTTGGAGGGATTTGACATTTTTTTTTCTTATTATATGATACTGATAGAAAAATTGTGGCTAAACCAAATTACGTATCATATCATGTAGATTATTTTGCAGATGTAATTTCTCTGTAAATGCCGACGAAAAGTTGCTTCATCTGCATGCTTCTTTCAAGCTTTTTTCGAGAGAGCAGCCTTAATTTAACACCTAAGTAGTATACTGTGCTCAATTGCTCGTTGGCAAACTTGGAGTTTGGACTTCTGGGAATTAGTCAAAGACCAAGTCTGTGCGCTATAAGGTTAAGACACATACAATGAGCTGAACTGAACAGATCATATAAATTTAAAACATAGGCTAAAAAATAGGTACACTAGATTAAACAATCAGCGTTAAATATTAAGGGGGAGTTAGTTTGTTTTGGTAAAACTAAATGTATACTTGTACAATTACAATGTATACTTGTACAAGTAGTCCGGCACTTGTTTTATAGACCATTGCCTGATTGGTTATGTAATCTTTTCATTTATTACAAAATGAAAAATAACTTAAAGCCCATTTTACCGTATTTTGTTTAATTCATGGATCAACGTTTTATAACCAGAATCCTAAAACTCTCGTACAGATCCCCAAAATCATTAATTAATAACAAATAAATTCTACAAGAACATCGATAAATTATATCCTACAATTGAATTCGCGCCTTTTTAAATGTCAAATTAGGTCGGCCATTGCTGTGAAATGTCAAAACGTCATTGTTCTATTCGGGTGCGTTCGCGCGAACACTTAATTTTTTAAATGGGGTGATTTTTTTGAGGGTTGCACGCTTTTTTATTTTGTTTGCTTGCGTGTGGCCTTTTCAGAATCGAATGCAGTTTTTTTGTAATCTTCTAAGGAATGTATTGTAGTGTCTAAAAGTGTTACAACTTAAGTTTTTGCACGTGTTAGCGTGAGAATTTCAAGGGTTCGGTTTTAATAGTGTTGTGACTGATGTCAACCCTTTACCACCCATGTTTTAAGTTAAATCTAACAATGGTACGGGGCGGGGTTAAAAATATATGTTAAGATAGACCAACTAATTACGGTGTAGATGATAAATTATACTAGCTGATACTAAAAACTACAAAACTGACGATTTTCCATACAAACTTTCATCCCCTATTTAACTCCCTTAGGGGTTGAAATTCAAAAAATCCTCCTTTTTCCTTGCCTACACTATAAAGGAAACTTCTGTGCAAAATTTCAGCCTTCTAGGTCCAAGAGTTTGGGCTGGGCGTTGATGAGTCAGTCAGTCAGTCAGGTCTTTTCTTTTTATTTATACAGATATAGCTTTATGAATAAAAAGAATTAATAATATTAAAGTATGGATTATACAAGTGTTTAAGCAAACACAAGTGCACAAGGGCCATTCGAAACGACTGGGTAGAGATCAGGCGCCGGTACCTACGTGCTTTCCGAAACACGCGAGTATCATACAACATCCATACATTTGTAAAAAACCTAACTTTGAGTTTGGGGTTGAAACCCTCGGGTCGTGGGATCCGAGCGCTCATCTCCTTTTTAAGGACATTTCCAAAAGGTTGGTTGACTCTTCTTGGTTCCAAGAGCTGGTTTTTACCTCGGGCAAAGGTTAAGCATTGCCATCCAACGTGGCAATGCAGCCAGTCTCTTGGGTACATTCCCAGAAGACGGCGATGTGGAGGAATTTTTTGATGCCTTACTATATTAGTTTTTTTTTGTTTAATAGTTATAATAAAATAAAATTCATTTAATTCAGATAATTAAATCAATGCAGGCTAAATTAAAAATAACCCGATAAATTACCCGATCCTATCAGCTACAGAACAGTCTTCAGAATTCCGTTGCAGCTCCCGCGCATTTTACAGGTTAGGGATACCGTTTTCTTGCGGATGACGACATGAAAGCCATCAGTGCGATACATTTCAAATATCCCCGATGCACTACAGAAGCGAGGCAGCCCCAACATCATCCTGAAGTAGTTGCTAAACTGGACGCGCAGGACATCCAGCGATCTTTTGGTGTGACTGACCCACAGATTTCCCGTATAATACAAAGCTTTTTACAAAAAAGACAACCGCCTTCAAAAAGTGAAAAATAACTTTAGCACAGAACACACATTGACTTTAGTTTCGGAAGTCGGTGGCAATACAAAACAACAAACAGAACAAAGCCACTGAATTTCGAAACTAAAGTCTTTTTTGTAAAAAGCTTTTTATTTTCCGCTTTTTAGTACCTACCTCCTTCTCATTCAAATCTATTAAGAAGAGATTGAAAGTTAACTACTACAAAGATTGATGAAACTAAAACGTCGTCTATGTAAAATTTTTGGGTATTTGTTGATTTTTCAGAAAGTGCTGAATCAATTTCGATAAAATTTATATGGGACCACCCCTGAAGCATACCCTATCTATAAAAAAAGAAGAGAATTTTCAAAATCGGTTTACGTTTGCCTGAGAAATCGCGTAACAAATCGCGCACATACTTAATGCAAATTTAAGACTTATACGGTTTTCTCATGGATGCCATGGTCAGAACTGGACCAAATTATTTAATTAAATGGGACCACATGGGAAGCACTAGCTTCCAAATAAAAAAAGAGTCATCAAAATCGGTTCACCCAGTCCCGAGAAATCAGGTAACAAACATAAAAAAAAAAAAAAAAATAGACGAATTGATAACCTCCTCCTTTTTTGAAGTTGATTGAAAACTTTGACAAAAATGTTTACTTTTATTCTATTTCTTTTTACATATAGGTTTTTCTTTTTTATTATACGTGTAAATATTTGTTCTATATATTTATATACAATAAATACTTTCAGTAGAGTCCCCCTACCTCCAACCCTGCTGATTCCCACACGGCAAAACTAACATTAGTAAACGTAGCTCGGATACAAATAATATTGAATGTACAAATTGCTCTGAAACGTAATACGATGTGAATTTAAGTGGCGGGCAGGGCTGGATTTGGTGTGGAAAGATTATTTTACGGGCCTTTAATTGAATGAATGTCAAAGTCAAGCATTTATTTAAATTAAACCATTTACAGGCACTTTAAAATTTTCAAACAGTCAGTTAGTTAGCCATAAAGTTGAAGATAGTTGTTCGTTCCAAATTGTAGGGGTCTCTATGGAGAAGAACGACCAAGAAACACAGACACTCTTATTAATCAAGATTTTACATAATCCTGGTTACATTATTCGTGTTGCTTCTATATGTGAAAACAATGTAAGTGAAGAGAAACCCAAATCATTAAATATTAAAAAAAAAATTAAGATAAAGGCCATGGCAGTTAAGAGAGGACCAATCTGAACTGACACCGCCCGTTCACGAACTTGACGCGCGGATCAGCACCACAACCATCAGCAGCTCAACCATTTTAAAGGGAACCGAATGATCTAACCCACACGCCACCATCAGCGAGACATTTGAGTGAGCATGACAATGCTCTCAACCGCTATGCTGGATTATGTGACACTAAATTTGACCAATCAGTTTGCAAATTATATCGCAAAGCAAATACCAATCTCTCTTCAGTTGGACTGATGACTCACTATTTTCTTTTCTTAACGCGAACGTACTATAGACATTTTCATAAGTCACAATCAAACATTTTGTTTCATATTTTTACAAGCTGAAATTTTGCAAGCACCTTTAGTTCTGGTGACAATACAATGTCCAATACTCAATATTGTAATAAATTCAAAATGGCCACCGCTCCAATATGGATGATTACATATTTTTCCTCAACCCCCTTAATAAAGTTAGTAAGACTAAAAAAGAAAAAATAAAAGGAAAATAAAAAAATATTTAAAAAAATAAGCTTTTAATCTAAAATAAATAAAAATAACACGAACTAAAAGGAAAAAAAGACAAGGTTAAGGCATTGATGTATGCTGTCCGTTATAAATGTGTACTACACAATATCAATGCCTCTAGCTTTTCTTTTTACAAGCTTTTATTTAACTTCACTTTTGTATGTTTGTATGTTTACAAATATAAAAAAAAAAAAAAAAAAAAAAAAAAAAAAAAAAAAAAAAAAAATCTTGCAAGGAAGATTTGAACCACTTCCAATAGACCGATTGAGCTGAAATTTGGTATGTCTTCGTAACTTCGGTAACAATACAAAAATATGGTATCATGGAGCTGATCTGACGAAGAGTTGGAAGATGCCCATAGGAACTCCGATTCCTGTGGTCCAATTGAGCTGAAATTTGGTATGTCTTCGTAACTTCGGTAACAATACAAAAATATGGTATCATGGGGCTGATCTGATGAGGAGTTGGAGGATGCCCATAGGAACTCCGATTCCTGTGGTCCGATTGAGCTGAAATTTTGTATGTCTTCGTAATTTCGGTAACAATACAAAAATATGGTATCATGGAGCTGATCTGATGAGGAGTTGGAGGATGCCCATAGGAACTCCGATTCCTGTGGTCCGATTGAGCTGAAATTTTGTATGTCTTCGTAATTTCGGTAACAATACAAAAATATGGTATCATGGAGCTGATCTGATGAGGAGTTGGAAGAAACCCGTAGGAACTCCGATTCCCGTGGACCAATTGAGCCAAAATTTGGTATGCCTATGTAATTTCGGTGACAATACAATAACAATATGGAAATAATATAAAATTATTACAATTACAATATTACAATTACAATAAAAATAATATAAAATTCTACACAAAAAGAGACGACATACAAACTAAAATTACACTAAGACACAAAAACCGACTAAATATTCCAACATCACGACTAAAACTGCATTCCTCAAGTACTTACGTTATGTCTATACAATTATATAATAAACTACCCGAACAAATTAGGAACGAAAGTAAATATATTAGTTTTACTAATAAATTAAAACAATTTCTACTAAGCAGAAACTACTACAATATAAATGAATATTTGAATGATAAACTGTGATATTATCCTTAGGTACATAAAATAATAATAACCATACATGATCTCAATTAAATTATAAATTAAATAATTTCGATTTTAACATTATTCTTACTTTTACCAATTTAACTTATAATTTTATGATTCCATTTACTTTCATTTTATTTATAAAATAACATTTTTTATTCTAAGTTAAATAACATTTATATGAATTCATATAAATACTTTTGCATGATTTTTATGAGTATGACACTGCGATTTAGTAAAGGTTGTGCATGTCTATATTAGATATTGACTTATTAGATAATATAAGTCCACTGTAATGTTAATGTCTTATCTGTGTTGACGTGCTATTTTTTGTTTTTTTTTCTTTGTTTTTAATAAAATAAAGAATTTCTAAATTATGAATGTATATCTAAACTAACTAATGTATAACTGATCTCATTAACCATAATTATGAAATATAAACGTACGTAATTTATAAGTTAACATAAATTTATAAGAATTGTTATCATCTTTGTTTATTCTTAAGTTACTGCTATGTATGTTGCTGTGCCCTAACAGGGTCCATAACTGTGCTTTAGCTTTAAGCCTCATGTAACATCTATACACACATTATGGTATGCAAATAAATAAATATGAAATATGAAACAAGGTATCATTGACCTGGTGTCATGAGGAGTTGCAGGGTAGCCACAGGAACATCAGATCCACTATAGTGACAAGCTTATGTTTTTTGACATCAACAGTTTCGTTGAGAAATTGAAATCGACTAGAGATACAGCGTATCTGCCCATAAGGTTTAGACGTCACGTCAGATAGCATGGCTATTAGCTTTTAATATTAGCTCAGACATAATTAGTATGTCGAAGTGTTCTATAACTAGCACCATGGTTAGTAATAATACTAATGTTAAGGTGGTAAGCTCAAGTTCTTTAAACTAGTAAGTAAGACAACAGAAGGTACCAGTATCAATATACACTTAGTAATAACAAGGTATCTTCTAGCAATCATGCAGAGAATTTAAAAAAAAGGGCGAAGCAACATTCCTTGAAATTATTTAGCAATTAGAAATTGAATTGTTTTTAGAAAAGACAATGTTCGACATTATTTGTTTTACTGAACATTGGTTGAAACCTTATGAAATGTTAATTAATTATGAAAATTATACTGTGGGCAGTTGTTTTAATCGGAAATCTATGCTGCGTGGTGGTTCACTAATTATAATAAAAAATAATATTAAATTTAAGTCTCGCAGAGACATCGTTGCACTATCAGTTGAACATATTATTGAACTGTCCTGTGTTGAGCTAGATAAGCATGTCATAGTATGCGTTTACAGACCCCCGAATCATCAAAACTACTCTTTATTTGAGTCTATAATGGAGGATGTTTTGACTAAGCTTGTAACGGGTAATAAATCAATAATAATTTGCGGAGACTTTAATATTAATATTTTAGAAAATAATTCAAGTAGCAGTAGATTTATAAGTCTCTTTAAATCCTTTAATTTGTCAAATGTGTTTTTAGAACCAACACGAATAACTACGACCACTGCTACTTGTATCGATAATGTTTTTTGTAGCTGCGACTATTTAGATAAAGCTATTGTAAATTATCTCCCTTCTGATCACAGCGGTCAAACCGTTGCTTTTGAGTCCAACACACCCTTGAAAAAAATACAGATACAGTCAAGACCAATAACATCTGGTAATTTAGATAAATTTAAAAAGACTTTAATAAGTAAGTTACCCGTTCAGGACCTTAGTATGAATAATGGTAATATTTTATATAAAGAATTCTTCTCAGTTGTGCAAACTGAGTTTCAGAATGTTTTTAAGAAAAAAACTAAAACAATTTACCCTAAGTTTTTATTCAGTGACTGGGCAACTAAAGGCATCAGGAAAAGTAGGGAAAGACTTTTTGAGCTGTATGGCCTTAAGCCTTATATTAACACTGACACTTTTAATAAGTATGTTACTATTTATTCTAAAACTTTTAAAATGCTTGTAAGGCAGCTAAAGCGTTATACATTAGCAACAAAGTAAAATCAGCTGATGATAAAATTAAGACTGTATGGAAAATTATTAATAATGAAACAAATAGGAACAAAAGACATAATACTGACTACACTCTGGAGACTTCCAGTGGTCTCATAAGTACTAATATAGAAGTTGCGCAGGAATTTGCATCATTCTTTACCAATGTTCCTATTAAAACTACTGAAACTTTAGATTCCTCGCCGTCACTTGCTTTTAATTTATTAAGTTCGAATGTTCCAGCTTGCCCCACGGAATTTAAATTTAATCATATAAACCCTGCAATCGTTATAAAGACTTTGTTCCCTCCGTGCCTCGGAAAGCACGTAAAGCCGTTGGTCTCGGCTGTCATTTGTAAATCTTTGGCAGTCGTTATGGGTAGTCAGAAGCCACAAAGTCGGACAACCAGTCTTACCAAGAGGTATCGTGTTACCTAGTAACTGGGTTGTGGAGGTCCGATAGGCAGTCGCTCCATGTAAAACACTGGTATTCAGCTGCATCCGGTTAGACTGGAAGCCGACCCCAATATACTTGGGAAAAGGCTAGGCAGATGATGATGATTAAAAGTACAATGTATGTTTATTACGCGGTTTCTCCGGCAAATGTAATTATTGATTTTAAAAATTCTTCGCTTTATGGTTAGGGTATGTCTCAGAGGTGGTCCCATATAAATTTTATCGAAATAGATTCAGTACTTTTCGAAAAAATTAACAAAAACCAAAAAATGCATTGTATTAAAAAGAGGAAAATAAAAACCGTGTGTTTTGTGCTAAAGTTATTTGTCACTTTTTAGTTTTTGAAGGCGGTTGTCTTTTTTGCATTCCGGAATTCCGGAATGTATGCATTATTAATCTGTGACAAAAAAAAATAAGCCTTGTTGATTTTACGGTTTGGAATGTTTAATTAGAGTAATGAGGAAGAAAGATGACCAAATATGTTTAATTCTATTATTGTTTGTTTTTTATAGACTGATAGTCTTGTTGATTTGAAACAAACCTAAAAAGTGACCAGTTCCAGAACCAGATCTCCAGTATTGGAACTCAGTTTTAGAATTGAGAATCTTACGATATTGTATGCCCTAGTCTAGACTGTAGACAGTGATCTACTAATATAGACAGGATCGTCCTGTGCATTTAGACAAAGTCTAAAAACAAAGTCGCTTTTCGTTCCTGTTTCTTACAGTATTTTTTTTAATATATATATATTTTACCTTTTTGATTTGTTATGATTGCTTTTGTTTCAAAACAAAATAAAATCTAATCGTGCTGGAGTTGTCTCCTCGCTTGATAGATGGCGTTGGCGTCGAATTAGATCGCGCTATGGTTTCGTTACCGTGCCACACCAATACCGGCCGGAGCTCAGACAGACTTATACATAATATTTAATTTGTTATCTTTATTTTTGAATAGATCGAACTTCTTTGTTCGATCTTGATTGATCTCTATTTTCATATTATTACATTTTCAAATTTTTCAATAATACGGCTGGCGTCCTGCCTGCATACCATAGCGGAGCGGTGGGTCGGTACGGGTTTTCGTAATACCGAAACTATTTATTGGTATTATTACCAATACCAGATTTGATACTATTTATTTTAATAACTATTTATCGGTGATACTGAGCTCGGGTAGGGTACCGTAACTATTACAATATAATACCGTTCGTTATTTTGGTCTGTATTAAAAATACTGTTTCACAGTTATCTTCAATTTTTAGTAGCGCGTTTTAATGAATGTATTATATCTAGGTGCCTCAAATTATGAAACAAATGGCAAATAGACCGCGCGAAACATTGAAAGTGAAGCCAAAAAAGCAAATACAAATTCAAAAGTGAATATTTACAACGCGCGTCGTGCTGTACTGACACAAGTCGGTATAGAACGAAACGCCGCATCGTTACAAAAACAAATACAAATTCAAAAGCGAATACAATCACGAGATTGTGGGAATTCGCTTTTGAATTTGTATTTGCTTTTTTGGCTTCACTTTCAATGTTCCGCGCGGTCTATCTGCCTTTTGTTTCAAAATCTGAGGGTATATTACTAACACTATACCTATAATAAACGCTTGAGCACGTAGTTTTCACAAATAAATAGTTTCGCACAATAAATAGTTATTGTGAAAGCCAATAGCGTATTGAAGGTATTACACCAATAAATAGTTATTGAAACTATTTACGGTTTATAACGCCCACTTCTAGTCCTGCACTTGATCAAATTCATGACATTAATGTTGCTCTAGATATTATATACTTCAGTGGAGAAGAAGAAGAGGAGGCCCAATTCTCGTAATCTGTGCGGTACCGCACCGTGTGGACCCAACATGCTGCTGCGTCCTGCTGTGCCTACGACGCAGCTGTACATTTCGCGGCTGCATTACACCACGAAGATTGAGGAAGTAGTGGAGTACTTGGGGGTGAAGACCGACTGGACTCTGAGGGTTGAAGCGTTGGAATCGCGACACAACGTGAACTTTAAGTCGTTCGTGGTACGAGTTCCAACCCAACGTCTACAGACCTTTTTGAAGGAGGACTTTTGGCCGAAAGGTGTCGTATATCGACGTTTCCGAGGACGGTTACGCGACACCACGCAGCGAAACACGACGCCGAAAACGTAAAGTGTTAAGTTTAGTAAACGTTTAGTTGATAAGGTTTCTTTATATGTATTAGTTTATGGTTGTTTAACATTATTTGTGTATTTTTTCTATGGGCCTCCGTTGCCTGACAATAAAATTTATTAATATTATTATTATTAGTCCTCAACCAATTAAAGTTAATGGATAGTAATAAAGGACGGGGCCCAGACGGTATACCTCCTAGTTTTCTTAAAAATACAGCTGAGACAATATGCGTGCCATTTCACTTAATTTTCAACAAGAGTATTAGCACTGTTATATTTCCCACAATCTGGAAAAAAGCTAACTTAATACCAGTTTATAAGAACGGCTATCTCTTATTATCTGCAATTGCTAAAACTCTTTGAAAAACTTATTCACCTCAACTCTATCCTTTCATTCAACAAAACTTAATATCAGAACAACACGGTTTCGCTAAACAAAAATCAACCATTACGAATTTACAGATTTTTACTAAAACAGACACAAACGGATGCAATTTACACAGACTTTAAAAAGACGTTCATACGACATTCTTATATAAAAAACTGTATTCAAACAGTAGTAACCCATGGATATCACTCGGATACATTTATCGCTACCTCTGGCGTACCACAGGGATCAATTCTTGGGCCTTTGTTATTTATTATCTACATTAACGATATTGGTAACTGTTTTAATAATAATACCTAATTTCTTATTATATGCTGATGACTTAAAAAAAATTAAACCTATTAAGACCCATGACGAATGTGCCTTGCTCCAAGAAGATTTGAATAGATTAACAGAATATTGTGATAATAATAAACTTGGATTAAATATATCTAAATGTAAATATTTAAACTTTACGAAAAATAAAAACCTTAATTCGATTTTATTATAGTATGTACAGAAAATCTTACAAATGAAACTCAAATATGTGACTTTGGAATACTTTTGTCTCGTGGTCGCAAGCGCGACTGCTGAGCGTGGGGTCCTGGGTTCGATTCCCAGGTCGGGCAAAGTGTTATTTGATTTTGTCTACACTGTAGATGGTCCGGGCTCCATAGGACACTATGGAGCCCGGACCAGCATGTTTCCAAGCGTTCATATCATGAATATAATCCTCTAAATTGTAATAAATATGCTTGTTTACAGAGTGTACTTTTAATATATATTATGTTTTAAAATGTTCTTTCACTTAGTTGCTATTTTTATTATAATTATCACTAGGAATTTTGTTGTAACACTGCACACAGTACCCCATAAAAGATTAATGAACTATAGACAATCTAAAATATGGTTGAGCTATTTTGTCTTTTTTTGTAAAAAAGGCTTTTGTCTAGTCTAGACTGTAGAGTAGACAGTGTTAATGATAGACAAGATAGACCTGTGCGTTTTGACAATGTCTAAAAACAAAGTCGCTTTTCGTACCTGTTTCTTCTTACAGAACTTTTTTTTAAATATATTTTAGCTTTTTGGTTTGTTATGGGTTTACTAATGTTTGCCATAATTTAAAATGCCATAATTTTACTTGCCATAATTTCATTAGAAATAATGCTTCAGTTGCTATAATCGTTAAATTACATAAAATCATTTTCACTAATTTCATTGGTCATAATCGATCAAGTGTCATAATAATGTAAATCCATAAATTTATTTGCTATATTTTTTTTTTCAATAATTTCGTTTTCCATAATATTTATTCACTATTGCCCATACTAGTACAACAATACTAGTTCAGTAAGAGTACAACCGCCTGCAATGTTGATGTTATGATCATGATAACAGATACAGAAATCTGTATCTGTTACCTATGAACCTGTTGCAGCATGCAAGGAAGCATGCAGCATGCAAGCAAGCATGCAGCATGCAACATGCAGCAGGCATGGTTCCTGTCACGGCTCCGGCGCTGCGTGGCTCCGGCGGTCCCAAGCGAGCTTATCGTCGCAGATGTGTTTTACACTCACCACCGCGGCTTCGGACCTCAGCCACGGCGGCGAGCGTTAAAACCACCTACTCCTGAGCTCGCGGGCCGCCTCGCCCCTCCGCGCCTTCGCGGGCTTAGATTATACTCTAGGTGTAGGGCAGATAAGACTACGTGGAGTCGGTTTTGCAGCGATTCGTTTCTGTCAATAACTTTTGTAGCACAACTTATTGTTTTTTTAAGACAATACTTTAGCGTGGCACAATAGGTTTGCACATTATGCCTAGTAATATTATGCGAATTTAATTTATGACAAAACAAATGTCTAAATATTATTTGCTACGCAAATGAGCACATCAGGCGCTCGGCGGCCGCTGCCGCGGCACGCTCGATACGCTCACTCGTCACAACCTAACCTAATCTACCCGTTTCGATTTTTACTAACTTTTTATTGTCTAAAGATTGCAGATTACTGTAATAAATCATTTGGTTAGTGGGTGGCCTTAATGACATTAATTTTTGTACAAAACAATAAACGTTTCTAAATTATATTAAATGTTGCTTATGTCAAGTAACGATTTATAACATATGTTATTATGGCAACTAATTTTATGGCAAATGAAAGTTATGACTAATAAGTTGATATGACAAACGTTATTAGTATAAATGATAATTGTGCAAGTAAATATTATGACGGGAGACGATTATGGAAAACAATAATAGTACAAATGATTTTATGGAAAACAAGACAATACCTTTGTTATGATTGCTTTTGTTTCAAAACAAAAAAAAAATCCAACTGTGCTGGAGTTTTCTTCTCGCTCGATAGATGGCGTTGGCGTCAAACTAGATCGCGCTATGGTTTCGTTACCGCGCCTCACCTATACCGGCCGAAGCTCAAATTAACGTTTAAGGCACAGTACTCTTGAAAATGTGTACGTACCGCTGCCTCTCCGAAACACTGGTATTTTATTTTTGGATAGATCGAACTTCTTTGAATGTTATTGATCTAGATTGTTCAAGTTCAAACTTTTAAAGTTAAAGACAAATCATTTTGATTTAAATTATCAATCAATTAGACCATTTTAATGAAGGACTTTTGAATAGAGATGGGTAGATTAGATCCGGGATCAGATCCGTGATTTTTAGTGGAGTCGGATCCGGATGCAGATCCAGCTCTGCGGAAACGTATCCAGGATTCATTTCCGGCGGACCTGTATGGGTCATACGTAAACTGCGTATCCATCGGTCCTGTTGAACCTGGGACAGCACCTCTTTATAACGGATACATGTTCGCCATACATTAAAATTTGTTTGGTGTAAGAGTTAAATTGAAATATTATCATCAGACAGGCTTTGTCTACCTACAATTAGTCAATTGACAAGACAATATTTCAATTATTGTCAATATTTGTCTTTATGAAACAAAATATTTGTGGAAAAATCTTGCTTAGTTTTATTTGGAAATACCTAGGTACCTACATACGAAAAAATACATGTGCCATACTTCTGTACCTAAGTAGTAGATACCTACTAAGTACAGGTACGAACTACGAACACGTCATGTTAGACATTTTCACCTTTGTACTAGACAGCAGGCAGTGGAGTTGTGTAGCATGAATCTCGAAAAGCGCGCAAAATGTCTTCACCTGAACCTCCCGCTCTATCGTTCGGAAACGAGCGGGACCGCATTTCGTTACAAATCCATCCGCGCGGTGGCGGGTTGTTGTCAAGAAGCTTATAGGTAAAAGTGGAGGCAACACTCTAAATACCTAAGTGAAGCCAACTGTGGGCAGATGCTCTCTTTCTAAATGCATACATAAGAACGAGACAGTGATAAGTGTTTTCTGGTTGTTGTGAGCGGCGGCGTTGTCACGTGTCTGGTGATACGTATCCGACCTGAAGTCGGATATGCAACACGCTAAAACTCAATAGAAACGGATCCGAGGTTCCGTATTCATCCGGACCTACACATCTCTACTTTTGAACGTCAAATGAGAACCAAATTGATTCTAGTTGCCCATTCCAAAAGGTAGTTTTGTATGGAGAAGAATGGGCAAGAAACTCCGTAAGGTAAACGCAGCTAATAACGACCCATCGAAAATCCGCAGCTATTACCGATCCATTCCATTAATTTGGAATGTTTGCCCTACTGAAATAATGTATGCTAAAGACACTAGACGAAACACGCATGTCAGTTCATTAAACATCGAAAAAACGTATGTTAGTGCGCGTGGCATCCCGGGAAAGAGACAAAATTCATTAGTTCTTGTGACGACAGTGAGTTCGCAGGCCATGTAGTACAAGTCCTTGTTACTTACAGGTAAGCACATCAAATTTTTGCTCAAGACTTTTTACCAAAATACACGACACCTGCACTTGTTCCGTATTATTAAATGTATTTATTTAAGTGTAAATTCTTCATTTCGTATAGTATTTCACAAAGTTTAAGTCATTTAATAAGATAAAACTTGATATTTAAATAAAGCGATAATAGCTTCAATGAATTTATTAGTGGCAGCTATTGCCGATCCATGGATCGGTACACGTATAGACTGATAATCTTGTTGATTTGAAACAAACCTAAAAAGTGACCAGTTCCAGAACCAGATCTCCAGTATTGGAACTCAGTTTTAGAATTGAGAATCTTTCGATATTGTATGCCCTAGTCTAGACTGTAGACAGTGATCTACTAATGACAGGATCGTCCTGTGCATTTAGACAAAGTCTAAAAACAAAGTCGCTTTTCGTTCCTGTTTCGTACAGTATTTATTTTAATTTATTTAAATATATTTTACCTTTTTGATTTGTTATGATTGGTTTTGTTTCAAAACAAAATAAAATCTAATCGTGCTGCAGTTGTCTCCTCGCTCGATAGATGGCGTTGGCGTCGAATTAGATCGCGCTATGGTTTCGTTACCGCGCCACACCTATACCGGCCGGAGCTCTTAATTACAGTAGACAACAATACAATACAACTAAACATTTTTAACAATTTTTTGAATCGATCGTACTTCTTGTATGTTCGATCTTAATTGATCCATTTTCATATTATTTAGTTATTTACATCCATAGCGTAAGTTCACGCTCGAAAATCGAAATACAAAATCACGCGCTAAAACATGTAAAGTGTAAACAGTTGGTCTCCTCCAGTCCTCCTTATTCTATTAACGTAAACTGATTTACTCCTAAACTATTACTATTGATTAAAATGTTTGGGGTTACGTATAAATAAGGTATTTTTGATTCCAAACTATTATAAAATAGGTTTTATCTATAAGTTTAAATACTTATTTTACGAGATAATTGCTTTATGCTTGTGACTGCTATGTATGTTATGTACATCCATTTATCAGTAGCAATCCATAAAGCGAAACAAAGAAAAGCCCTGGAAACCTAATCATTTATAAAGGTTTACAATGACCATTTGGTTTCCGGAACCTCAAAACAAACACAAGTACAATACGGTCAACGTATCTTGGCGCGTCTGAAGTTAGCTGTTTGGCTGCGCAGTGGAACTATATCGCTTTGTAGCCCAAAACGGTGAACGGATTTTAACATAGGCTGCAATAATTAAAGATGGCGTTGGAGGAAAATAAAATAGAAGGGGTATAAAAACAACAAGAACACTTTAAATTTCCCACGATACATAACGAAGTAGGTACCAAAATCCATAAGAGAAGAAATAAATGTGAAAAAACTTTAAGCAAAAATACAAAAAATACTAATACATAAACAACATTGTACCGGCAGACGGCCGGAGTATCGTATTCGACCCGCAACGTCCCGCGCGCGTTGAGTGCCGTTTTAGTCCCACCTCGTACCACCAAACTTAAACCTTATTTTTATATCTATACATTTAATAAAACAGTAAAAAAACTGTGTCTGTACATTGAATATATTAAAAAATAAATAATTGAGGGAGTTTTATAAACAGTAATACACACACCCAAGAAAAAAATTCTGTCCGTTTGTCTGTTTGTCTGTTTGTTTGTACACGCTAATCTTCGGAACTGCTGGACGGATTTGAATGTTATTTTTTTTGTTGTATAGGTAATAAGTCTGGGCAACATATAGGCTATAATTTATCTTGGAAACTTGAACACCTGATACAGAACCGGAACAGACCAGCTAAACTATAAGAGATACAAAAATGGTACCATAGCAAAAATTGTTCTACATGATGAGCATTTTCTGCTGAGAGAATAAATTTGAAGATCTGGAACACCTAATGTGGAACTCCAAGAGCCCAGCTACACCATAACACATATAGGAATGTTAGCAAAAGTTGTTCGGTCTGATGGGCATTTCCTGTTGACTTATAAAAATCGAAGATCAGAAACATCTGATGTGGAAATCAAAGCTATCACTAATTTCACTGTAAAGCTATCACTAATTTTACTGTATATTATAAAATACCATAAGCTGGGAGTACCTCCACGCGGTGAAGGCGGTAACAGTTTAGGACTGAATTTTGATGACGATGGTATATCATTGAAAATTTGACTCTACTGGCCAAAATTCCCATTAACTTTTTTTTTATCGAATAAATATGCCTTCGGGCTTATGTTATTTAAGTGTTTATTTTCCTTTTACATGTATCTTCGTGACACGGTAACCTACCCGGTAACGCAGGAGAGCAGTCACTTAGATTTTAATTGATTAGGTATCTTTACAATAAAACTATAACCATGCCTTGAAAGAGGTTAAATCTTTCCCAATGTTCCAAAGGAGCTAAAAGATTGAGGATCATAAGATCCCAAGAATCTACCGAAGAGCGTCAGGAGAGACTTGATGCTGTTCGAGAACATCAGGCTGCAACTCGCTCCGTGGAAACCTCTTCAGATCGCGAAGCACGCCTGCATTCTCACCGTATTTACGCATCTACATCCAGGTCTCTCGAGACCAGTGAAGAATACGTTGCGCGACTACCCGCTGATCGTGAACGTCATGCATAGTCTCGCGAGTCGGAGACTTTCACGAATAGAGAATTGCGCTTGAGTTCTCAGCGTATCTACGCATCTGCTTCTAGGTCTCTTGAGACAAGTGCGGAACGTGATGCACGACTGTCCGCTGATCGTGAGCGACATGCATTGTCTCGCGAATCGGAAACGTTTACCGATACAGAATCACGCTTGAGTTCTCAGCGTATTTGCACTTCTACTAACAGGTCTTTTGAAACGAGTGATGAACGTGATGCTTGACTAACTGCTGATCGAGATTATCATACATTGTGCCGAACACGCACACAAAATATTCATAATCAGTTAGAAAGTAAGAGAAAAAGAATTGCTGGTGTACGGCATGAAGAGACAGAAGAAGAGCGCAACGAACGTTTGGATTCTGATCGACTTCGACATTCTCTCCAACAGAATGTCGATATCATCTGAAGAATCGGATGTATCTCAAGATATAGCCGTAGGGCATGGCGACCTTCCTTGGGTTGATAAGGAACGGAGTGCATTTACGTATACTCCTATGATTGACTACGCCACATATTCCGTCATCGGAGGTATGATTCAAAATTGTACTTTTTGAACGTCTCGAATCGTCTCGCGCATCCCGTTGTTTTCCCGTCCCCGGGCTTAGAATTCGACATCAGACGTTTCAGATCTTCGATTTTGCCGACCCCCGTTGAAGCTGGCATAAGCAACAGGATCCGCGTACGAAGTCGCGGGCAGAAGCTAGTATCTAATATGGCTCTAAATCGCATGCAAACGTTTTACCTCTATGGCCAATTAGTAGTCGATTCAATATAATGCAACTTTGTAGATAGTCATTTGATTAAAAAAATATCCCAAAATTATTTTTTTTGAGCCAGCAAAATATATCATAACTAGTTCGTCAGTCGCCATTGAATGAACAATTGAAAATATGAATTTGTAACGTGGGATGCTAAAACTAACGGTACTGTTAGATTCCTTGTTTCTTTTCCTTGTTTTGTTTTTTTTTTTGTATGTAGTTTGTTGTTTATTTTTTTACTAATGTAGCTATGTACATAGCTACAGTAGTTTTATCACAAATCTATGTAGGTAATACAAGAACATATACACTTTTAGCCAGTTCTCTGTAATCCCCCCTCCCCCCCCCCCTGTGTTCTCATAATCCGGCTATTGTTTATAGATAAGTACCTGCTCTGGGTATTCAAGATCACGAAACAGTTTTTGTTATAGCTGTACAATACGGTCAACGTAACTTGGCGCGTCTGAATTTAGCTGTTTGGCTGCGCAATGGAACTTTTAGGAACGAAATTGTCTACTGCGCAGCTAATCGGCTAACTTCAGACGCGCCAAGTTACGTTGATCGTACTGTACGACGAACAGAAACTGCTTGAGAGCATTTTTTGTGACCGGTGTCATAACGTTCGCCCCGCGGGGCGCGTACGAGCGCGGGGCGCGGGGTTATAGCAGTAAACAAGATAATGCGCGCGGCCATACAGAGGGTAAAGAAATACTGTGCTAAACCAAAAATATAAAAACAAAGCAACCTGTACATACATAAGTCAACTAGAACCGGTTGTCTAATGAGCGGCCCAATAGCAGGAAGCTCAGATTCAAAACATTACTTGTGACTCGCGTACCTCATTACTTCGAACGCCACAGCTTATTTTTAATTTTTTCAATTGTTTGTCTTATTTTTCATAGTAAAATCTTTTAGTATGTGTGTTAATTTCATGAAAGTGAATCATAATAATTAGATTCTAATGCAAAGCAATCTTATTAAGTAAAAAATACTTCGAAATGTGGGATTCGGACCGACGTGTGAAAGGAATAGCGTAATGTAGTTCGTATAGCGTTGTTTCTTTTTTTCTATTATAGCAGGCCATAGATAAATCTTACAAATTGTTCGTTCTTTCCCAGCACTAAGCAGGAATACAAAAATATTTAACGATGAAGGTCATGGTACGAACATGAGTAAGGTTGTTGTAAACTTGAAACAAAATTCTCTTGAAATAAGAATGTTTTGTAAAAGCTGGTGGTTGGCCTCCTGATAGATGTTTACGGCTAAAATTTTATATGTAAAATATTTATCATGTATGTAAGTACCTACATCTTTCTTACTTATATCTTCTAGAATTCGCTTTCGATTTTCGCTGAGGACAGGGCCTCAAGTCTGCTATTACAATAGTGTCAGAATGGTCTATCGTTGATTTCATAATTGTTGATTTTGACAAGTTTGGTAATCTACTAATATAATGGCGTCATTATGACTTTTCATTGGTCAACCACTGACACGCCATTGAAAGAAATGATATAGAATGGTAATCTCGTACAAAATGACAACTGAATGACTGAAGGCGGTAATCTGCTAAAATTTTGACAGTTCCTTTGATCAGTGACCTACCATTAGAACGTCATTGTGCAGTCAATGATCGACCATTATGAATTTAGCAGATTACGAACTTTTAGCAAAAGGACAATGGGATCGTGTTGTAACGACGAAATTATAAAAATAGCAGACTTGGCCCCCAGTTGTGTTGCATGCGATCGCGCGCGTACTAAGTGCTTACGCATCAAAATAACGCCGTCAAGTCGGCTGCATCGCAATGACCTTGTTATTGCGTATTGCTGACGGCTGACGGCGAATATTATTGTTAAGGCGAAGTTAATATTCGTTTAAATCTTGCAATGGATTCGAAAATGGATACACTGGGTAATGCCAGAGTGAGCTTAAAAACAGACCTCCCATACAAAGTCAATAGTCAGCTGATCGATTTTGTATGGGAGGTCTTTTTTTTTTCATATTTTGACCCATGTTCCTTGGAGAAAGTTGTTCAATTTCACGGATATTATGACCCTGAAAATATTTGGAAGGTGACTGAAAAATAATCCTGTAAAAACAGACCTCCCATACAAAATCAATAGTCAGCTGATCGATTTTGTATGGGAGGTCTGATTTTTTTTTTTCATATTTCAACCAATGTTCCTTGGAGAAAGTTGTTCAATTTCACGGATATTATGACCCTGAAATATTTGGACGGTGACTGAAAAATAATCCTGTAAAAACAGACCTCCCATACAAAATCAATAGTCAGCTGATCGATTTTGTTTGGGTGGTCTGATTAATTTTTTCATATTTTGACCCATGTTCCTTGGAGAAAGTTGTTCAATTTCATGGATATTATGACCCTGAAAAATTTGGACGGTGACTGAAAAATAATCCTGTAAAAACAGACCTCCCATACAAAATCAATAGTCAGCTGATCGATTTTGTATGGGAGGTCTGATTTTTTTTTTTTCATATTTCGACCCATGTTCCTTGGAGAAAGTTGTTCAATTTCACGGATATTATGACCCTGAAAAATTTGGACGGTGACTGAAAAATAATCCTGTATAGACGTACACACATAAGGTTCATATTTAATTGGGAAAATTTGACAGTTAGGTATGGCTTGATGTGCTGGCGTCGGTACCTGTACTTCGTTGATTTGGGCAGCTTATTCGGCACTAGTCTGTATTGATCACGCCGACTTCGAGAGCTTCTTTCCTCTGCTGTTTTAAATAGTTCTTCGTGATTTCGAACAAACATTCATAATCATATATTTAGGGCGGGTTGCTTCAACTAACCATTACTGAATGGTAATAGTCAAAAATGGCGCTAACTATCGTCCAATAAAAAAAAATGTGTTGTTTCACAAAATCATACGTCAAAAAGTTACTAGTACCATCCACAAAATATAGAAGGTACGCGACGCAGCCTTACGCACTTTGTGCCATAATCGACCAGTCATCGTAATTTTGAGTTGTCAAACAAGTACTTCAAGCATCAAAATATTATGGAATCTCTTTTTGAATAACTTTAATTGACGGATTTTTATGTCATGAAACAACCCGTTACATTTAACGTACGTTAAACATCGCACGTCATAGAAACTTTTTAACCGTCCGTATGTAACGTTAACCGACTGTTTGAAACAACCCGCCCTTAATGAAGGTAGCGGTAGCAAACCAAGCAAGAATAAAAACATTAACAATGGGGCCGACAACTGTCAAAGTGGCGCTAGTAGCGCAAAGACCAATACCACAGAATACTTAATAGTATTAGGTCCTTACATATGAAATTGCCGATACTTAATACTGGCAACTTTGAAATCAAATATTTTGTGTTTGATTAGGAATTCCAAATTCAAAATTATTTCAAAATAAAGACTAAAGAATATTGTTTTAAAATTCGTGTTTCATTTGTTTTCACGTCATTTGTTTGTGCTTGAAAATTGCTATAGCAACAACAATGGAGAAATTAAAAATTCGCGGTATTTACGAATATGAGTTCCACCGTGGCACCAGTGCAGCAGAAACGGCTCGAAGGATTAACGACGTGTACGGGCCAAGCACCGCTAACGAACGAACAGTGCGTTTTTGGTTTCAACGTTTCCGTTCTGGAAATTTTGATTTACAAAATGAGCCTCGTGGACGACCGGATACTCAAGTAAATAATGAAGAATTAAAGGCGATAGTGGAAGCGGATCCATCTCAAAACACTTCTGAATTAGCAGCAGCCTTTGGAGTAAGTGACAAAACAATCATTATCCATTTGCGTCAAATTGGAAAAGTAAAAAAGCTCGAAAAGTGGGTACCGTACGAATTGACTGAAGCACACCAACAAACACGCGTCGGTTGCTGCGCTTCTTTGCTCAATCGTCACAATAATGAGGGAATTTTAAATCGTATTGTCACTTGTGATGAGAAGTGGATCGTGTACGATAATCGCAAGCGATCATCACAATGGCTTAACCCTGGAGAACCGGCAAAACCTTGCCCCAAGCGAAAACTGACCAAAAAGAAGATTCTAGTTAGTGTTTGGTGGTCATGTGCTGGTGTCATCCACTACAACTTCTTGAGATCAGGCCAGACGATTACTGCAGACATGTATTGTCAACAGTTGCAAACAATGATGGAAAAGCTCACCATTAAACAACCGAGATTGGTCAATTGCTCTAGCCCATTGCTCCTTCAGGATAACGCTCGACCACATACTGCACATCAGACGGTCGCCAAGTTAGAGGAGCTGCGACTGGAAACTCTGCGTCACCCACCATACTCTCCAGATCTTGCCCCAACCGATTACCACTTATTCCGAAATATGGACAACTTTTTACAAGGAAAAAAATTCAATTCTGATGAGGAAGTTAAAACAACCTTCAAGCAGTTCATCGATTCTCGCTCCCAGGATTTTTTTACCAAAGGGATCAATGAGCTCCCGATAAAATGGCGGAAGTGTATCGATAACAATGGTGCATACTTCGATTGACTAAATATATAATTTCTTTTAAAAAAGTTATTTTTAGTTTTTTGATACCGAGCGGCAATTTCATATGTAAAGACCTAATACTACGTACCAATACCAAAGCAGTTTTGTATGATTTTTTTATTAATTTCATAATTAGACACCATTATTGAGGGAATGCCTTGATGTACCAAATTGTAACGAAACTGGAGGCCACCAGTTTCCTTGAGACGAGAAACTTGAAAAATTGTGGCTCAAAGCGATAAGACGAATAAAGTTTGAGCTTAACCTTTGACTGGCCTGAGAGGCCGCCGCCGTATCTGATCTATAGCATAGACATTCGATAAGGTAGTTTAGGGCTGTCTTTAAAAACAGTTTAATAACATATAAAAGGATAAAATCAAACTAACCAATAAACTCTAAATGTATTTTTTTATGAAGAACTTGCTATTACAATGTATGTAGTAACTAAAATAAAAAAACTAGAGATGAGATCAATAATAATAAACAAAAAAAAATTAAATCAACATATTATAACAAAAATACTATTTTGCCTTATAGTTAAGATACTAATTAATAAAAAAATAAAAAATGCTTTAATCACAGGTATAATTTTACAAAACTGACGATGGTCATACTTTGGTTATTTTTATTGGCAGTCAGGGCATAATTGTTTGGCACCCTGCAAGCACACATGTTTTTTTACACAAATTACATTGGTAATTAGATTTGCGATTTAACTTAGGAGGACCACTGGCGCAGATTTTGGCGAATATGTATAAAAATACGAAAAAAACACTATAACAAAATTACTTTTAAAAGTTACGTAAGTGGTGAGATAAGGTCTGAGAGACCGCTGTAGTATTATATCATCTGTGCCGCTGCCGAACTTTACATCGATGTTACTTACCGATTTGGGAATACAGGACGCAACTGTTCCTCTCTACGGCGTGGACGCAACTAACTAAAGTCGAAGCTACTCAGGCGTTGAAACAAAGGAAGCGCGGGGAAGGGGGTGAAATTATGTTTCACTGTTACCGCTCGGCCTGTGAGACCGCTTGTCACCAGTTAAAGGTTAAAAGCGGGGCGAGAGTGTGTCATAAACATTTAAGGAAAGTGATTATGAGAAGGTCGGCAAATGCTCAGTAAAATTGAAGTTTTGGTCATAAGCGTCTAATCTTTAATATAAAAAGGATACTTTTAATATTTAAAATCATCCAGATTTATAATATAACCTCAAACTTTTTAACACGACAGAAATAGTTAGTATGGTTCTATTAGAATGATACAATGTTATCCTACACTGGACCATCCAAAGTAAGCATTCAATATACCATGAAGCTGGTTTTAAGGCCATAAAATTGTAAATTTATACAATAAAACTATCCTTTCAACTAGGTTTGCTTTCATCCTACGTAAAGAGGTGCCTCTTATTTCTTAACTCTTCTTTTAACTCCCATATTTTTCAACTGGAATACATGTTCCGTGCATGTTTTTAAGTAGAAAATTGACAAGAAATCAACACAAATGACAAGGGTTCGTACAGTGGTGGCGCCATCTGACATCAGCTTTCACTTGTCAGCCCCGTTGAATTGGCAAATGATTACCTACAAATGACGTCATAAGTATAAATTTCCGTTTTGTCAAAAAGCATGTCAATTTATTAATGGTGTCACCCAATTTCATTACCGACAACTTTTTCAATAAGATGTTAATAGTACGCGATTAGAAAAACAAAATGGCGCCGAAACTGTCAAAACCAACAATTACGATGCTAATGATCGGCCATTCCGACGCAATTGTGTTAGCAGACCACTATTTCTGGCTGGCAATTTATTACCGAGTCCGGCCCTGTGCTCGTCACCGTCATGTTAACAAGTACACAACACACACTACACTATGTAGTGATGACGTCAGCATAGAATGAAGTGGATGCGGCATTTTATTCACGGTGTTTTTGAAGAAGTATCAAGAAATTACGCACAGGGCCTTAAGTCTGCTATTACAATAGTGTCTGAATGGTCTATAATTGATTTCATAATTGTTGATTTTGACTAGTTTGGTAATCTACTAATATAATGGCGTCATTATGAAAATCAATGATGACCATTCTGACACTATTGTAATAGCAGACTTGAGGCCCTGGGGGCCAAGTCTGCTATTTTTATAATTTCGTCATTCCAACACGATCCCATTGTCATTTTGCTAAAAGTTCGTAATCTGCTAAATCCATAATGGACGATCATTGGTCGGTCAATGGTCTCGTAATAGAATTGTGTTATAATGACATTGTCAACAATTTTGAACATTTATTCATGCCAGATTTCATTTATATATATTTTTACATATTATTTTTAAGTGTTATAAGCAATCTGAAGTAGTAAGAAGTTCGTAAACTAAGTCAGTCATTAATTTGTCATTATGTACGAGATTACCATTCTATATCATTTCTTTCAATGGAGTGTGAGGTTGACCATTGGAAAGTCATAATGACGCCATTATATTAGTAGATTACCAAACTTATAGATTAAGAACAACGGATTAACTCACTGTGTTGTCGGGTTCGTCCGACTAGTTTCGATGGCATACGGCCACCTTCAAATCCGAAACCGAAAACCGGAAACCGTTGTTCTTAATCTATAATGTGTAACATTACCAAACTTGTCAAAATCAACAATTATGAAATCAATGATAGACCATTCTGACACTAGATATTGTAATAGCAGACTTGAGGCCCTACTGTGCGTAATTTCTTGATACTTGATCAAAATCTGTATTCAGATGTTCTTAACTATTTAATATTTCTTTTTGACTTTGAAACTTCATACCTCAGAATATGAAACAAAAGGCAGATAGACCGCGCGGAATACTGAGAGTGAAGCCACCAAAGTAAATACAAATTCAAAAGCGAACACCTACAATCGCGCTACGTGCTGAAGCGCCATATCGTTTAAAAAGCAAATAGAAATACAAATACAATAGCGAATACAATCACGAGATTGTAGGTATTCGCTTTTCAATTTGTTTTTGCTTTAGTGGCTTCACTTTCAGTTTTCCGCGGGGTCTATCTGCCTTTTGTTTCATAATCTGAGCTTCATACATGCATATTTTAACCCCTTCCATTATTAATGTACCTGTGCATCGTGCAAACTATAAACTTTAGAATATTAGCAAATGTTTAATATGCTGCCGTAAAATTTCGAACTTACGTAAATCCTCAGTTTAACCAGCAAGGTATATATTCATGAATACTAAATGCATTCTGAAATGGTATTCATAACTATTAGATATTTTTGTCAATACTCACCAATGACGCATTATAAATAGACGCGTTGTACACGAACATTAGTGCACTTTAAAGCGGCGTAAACTTTTATATCTACATACCAGCAGGCACATTCAATTAAACAGTGCGAAGAAAAGATGTGTCTTTGTGTAGGTAATTTGTGCATCGTTTATACACACATGAAGGCATTTTTCCTTGAAATTGTCGCAAAATTACGATCGATACCGACGTATAGCCGCGACACTGGGTGGCACGTGACTAAGTGAAACTCGGGCAATTAACTTGCTTTAATGCTGGTTTTTGATACCCGCTAACTATTACTACATCTAATACTTAAATAAATAAATCATGAGATTATCTTTTCATTTGGTGTACAGTAATCAAACAGCGCATCTAAGCATCTCCATTCTCCAAGAGCTCGACATTAAACAGCGTTTATCTGTTCTGGTCCAAACACGCATCCTAAAATACTTCGGACATGTCTCAAGACGAAATAATGAGTCCATCGAGCGTCTAGTAGTACAAGGTAGAGTGGAAGGCACTAGAGCACGAGGAAGATCTCCCATGCGATGGACCGACCAAATTAAATCCGCAGTGGGCGATCCATTGCATGAGTGCTGCAGAAACACCAAATGTCGCGACAAATGGCGAGAAATCGTGAGGCACATAACATCAGCCTCTGCAGGTAGCTCGTGATGACCACGACCGCTCTGACAAGAGTGTCACGAAGAAGAAGAAGAGAATCAAACAGTATAAATATTAGTACTACCGTACAGTATGAAAAAAAAATGTGAAAAAAGGGTTTATTCACATAAATATTTATTTTACACGCTATACAGAATGAAATTGAATTAATTAGCAAATTTTTAAGAAGTGACTCAGACCACGAACCTGAATATCTTATATTATGGAGCCAACTCAAAAGTCAAAAGTCAAAGCATTTATTTCAATTAAACCATTTGCAGGCACTTTTGAATAGTCAAAGAGTCAGTTAGTTAGTCAGAAAGTTGAAGCTAGTTGCTCGTTCCAAAACGTAGGGTAGGTCTCTATGGAGAAGAACGAGCAAGAAACTCCACGGACACTCTTTTCAATCAAGCTTTTACAAAATCCAGGCTACATTATTCTTGTTGCTTCTATATGTGAAAACAATGTAAGTGAAGAGAAATCCAAAACATTCTAATTAAAATCAAACAGCGCGAAAAAAGAAACTCACTCCTAAAATGTTGCTAATTTTATATTTCACAAATGAGCGAATACACGTTTCTACGCGCTACAGCCCTTGAACTAGAAGACGTTGCCAGAGCCAATGCGGCGCGGGTAGACGTGAGGAACAGTGTTTCGGTGGAGGCGGAGCGTGTCGCTACTGTACGATAGTACTAATACTTATACTGTGCTTCCTCGATAAGCATCATCACAAAAAGCATTACTATTACAATTTTTTCTTTGTTGTAAGAAAGATTGATCAGCGGTTACTTTACCACGAGCCCCCTTTTACCCCTTAATCAATCACAAGATACAATTCGACCAAAGTTTGCAAATTGCAGCAAAATATTTGCGAAACATGAAACTGTTCGTAAAGTGCTTTGACAAATATTGGGTAGTGGACAGCGAATGACGTGTTTATATTGTGGTACGAGTGTATCATGGGGATTTAATGGGGGTATCGGGTATATTATTTGGTAGATAAAAAATGTACTTAAGTTGTTATGTCAAAGACAAAGCATTTATTTCAATTAAAGCATTTAAAGGCACTTTTGAATTGTCAAGGAGTCGGTCAGTTAGTCAGAGAGTTGAAGCTAGTTGCTCGTTCCAAAATGTAGGGTAGGTCTCTATGGAGAAGAACAAGCAAGAAACTCCACGGACACTTTTTGTAATCAAGTTTTTACAAAATACTGGTTACATTATTCTTATTGCTTGTCTTTGATTATTTATTATTATTTATTTTTTTATTTGCTTTTTGCGGCTGTGATATCACTGCGACCAGAGTTGGTCTATGGTGATCGCCGCTTGTGTTGGTTAGAGATCGCCGCCAAACCCTGCAGCTGTTATGAACTGCAGGATCTGCTTTGGGGCGATCTCCATTAGTTCATCCGGGCTTAACAGGTATTTGCCCAGATGATTGTTGCGCTTGTGCATTAGTGCTCCGCATTCCCCCAGAAGGTGAAGTGGCGTTTCATCAGCCTCATTACAGCGTCTGCAGGTTTGCGTAGCACTTAACCCCAGGTGGAACATGTGCTTGTTTAAGCAACAATGTCCTGTAGTGGCTCTAGCTACAATGCGCTATAAAATATGTCATGTCTTTGATTATATATAATGTCTAGATGGAGCGTCAAGTGCACGCAAACGTGTCAAAAAGTGTCAGCTAACTATTGGCTGACAAATGCTTATATAATCAAAGCCCAAATGCGTAATAATAATAATAAATGATTAATATATGTATAATAATATTAATTTATGTATAATTATATACATAATTGCTTATATAATCATTATTTACGCACACAGAGACGTAGATGCACAGTGTAAAACGACGCCTGCACGCACACATACTTGAAATTGTTGACTCGTTTTCTTTGTTATGATTGTAGGGAGACGCTCCATCTAGACATTATATAATCAAAGTTGGTTGTATATATCACAGTCAAAATTTTTAATCATTCAAAACTACTTTTGAACGGTTTAAATTTATCCTTAATATTTATAAACCCATTAGGCTGGTAGGTTTTTTTGTGACCCTTTTAAAACTTTGGTTTTGTAGTGATTCTTATAACTAAGGCGTTCCGTATTTTTGTTTTTGTAACGCATACGCGTTTTATATTAATAAGGGTTTTGTCTGAAGCCAGTCAAAAGTAGTTTTGACTGGTTAAGAGTTTTGACTGTAACATATAGGTATATGTGAAAATAATATAGGTGAAGAGCAATCGACAATACAATTTAATAAACAGAACAAAAACATGACCTCTTTATTTATTTATTTATTCACAAGGCAACTACAACAGGTGACAAACACACATATGACAAGGTTTACATTGTAGGTTTCGACCTGATTATCACCCAAAGCGTAATCGCACAACATGACAAGCAACAACAATAATAATGATGATAACTACAGTAAAAAAGCTGAGCTCACAAATATACAAAGATTAGGGCCACAAGGTATGTGCATTCGCTCTCCTACACTATTCTTCCTAGGCGGCAAATGTGTAGTAGACGAAACACGGTTAATTACATACTTGACTAATACAAAGTTACGTTTTAGAAGACAGGTAGGTATTTAAAGCAAGATTAAAAAGAAAGAGTACATACATGTCTTTTAAAAGCAGCGGCACGAGGATCGAAGATATCAATACCGTTATTGTCTTTAGAAATTTCATTATATAGTCGACACATTCTAACGATGGGGTTGTAATATGATGTGTTATTTGTGAAGACCAAAAGTGCAAAAGGGTTCGGCATTCGAGTGTTATACCTAGTATTTATGGACAGACATGATGTGTTTTTTGGTGGGTTAGTGTTTAAGGGACAGCAGAGCTGAAGAGTCCAGCGTGGAATGTAGGATCTTATGCAGGTTTATTAAGTCTTGCTGTTTGCGACGAATATGCAACGGTTCCAAGCTGAATTTAGCAAGACATTCGGAATAGCTTTGTAGCGTTCTTGAGAAGCCGCGACGGTACGAGACCCACCGAATAATAGATTTCTTTTTTTGATAGCCTGTTCTCTTCTATCCCACTCCTTCGCAAAAGCCTCCCTCTATACCTTCCAACTTTCGCAATCCTGTACTTAATTATTTATAATATCACCTAGTTTAGATAATATATTATTATCGTTGTTTGAAGTTAAGATAAAAAGCCTGGTTTCGGGTCTCTGTTGTTCAAAAGCGTGTACCCCTATGTTTAAATAAAACTTGGAGATAAGGCGTAATACGTTATCTGCTACTGACATGTGTACCTCCCCTTTCAATAAAAGAAGGAACTTGTAGTATTTGCCTACTAGCTTCTCCCTGCGATTTCGTCTTCACCTCAGAAGTATACCCTTTTAAACAAAAAAAAAAATTGAATTTTTAAATCAGTACACAATTGACGGAAATATCCACTCATTTTTAATTTATTTATTCCTAAATCAAAGTCAAAGTCAAATCATTTATTTCAATTAAACCATTAAATTAATTTGAAAGTCACATAAGAAATAGTTCATCAATTTTATCAAACTATATCAATTTTATCGATTTGATTCATCTACGTAATATAATTCTTTAATTTATCTATTTACCAATGTTGTCATAGTTAAAAATTAATCAAATTTTCTTTTACATTTACTGTTTTCATAAACAAATTTAATAGAATAGTGGCGCTTATTACTTAGTAAGTTAGCTTATTTTAAGAATTTATTTGTGCATGTGGTGTTTACCTATAAGTAATTGTTGTTGTTGTTGTTGTTGTTGTTGTTGTTGTTGTAGTTATTTAGTTTATTGAATGTATTATGTCTCTGAAATCGGTGTAAACAGTTGTTGGTAAACCTAATACAATAAATACAAATACAAATTTGATTCTAGTTACCCGTTACTTCCAAAAGGTAGCTTCGTATGGAGAAGAATGGGCAAGAAACTTCATATACTTACTCCTCAGATTATGAAACAAATGGCAGATAGATCGCGCGGAACACTGAGAGTGAAGACAAAAAAGCAAATACAAATTCAAAACCGAACCTACCACGGGTTGAAATGGGGTGGTGCTAGTAGCGACCGACACCATACGGCTTACTACTTTTACTATTTATTTAGTCTCTAATGTCAACAGGTAAATAATAAATAATTAATTATTTTTAATATCTCAATATACAATATTTACATTTAAAAATAAAAAAGGAAAACCTATAACTATTAAAAACAAAAAGAAAAGCTAAGACAATAAGGCATCAAAAAAATCCCCAACATCGTCGTCAACTGGGAATGTGCCCAAGAGACTGGCGGCATTGCCACGTTGGATGGCAATGCTTAACCTCTGTCCGAGGTAAAAACCAGCCCTTGGATCACGGGAAGTGTCAACCAACCTTTTGGAAATTTCTTTAAAAAGTAGATGAGCACTTGGACCCCACGACCCGAGGGTTTCAACCCCAAACGGCTCGAAAATAAAGTTATCGCTTAGGATACTATACTTAAAAATAAATAATTATATCTAAACTAATATTATAAAACTGAAGAGTTTGTTTGTTTGTTTGGTTGAACGCGCTAATCTCAGGATCTACCGGTCCGAATTGAATAATTCTTTTTGTGTTGGATAGTCCATTTATCGAGGAAGGCTATAGGCCCATGCGAAGCTGGGTCGGGTCGCTAGTAATTAATAAATTGTGATGGTAATTTAGTAAATTGGTAATTGAAAGGAGCGGTACGCCTGCCATAAATGTTATTTTTGCGTGGCACTTAAAATGATTTTAATTTGGCTTGTCGCCGTATCGTGGGTAGAACTGGAATATGGCCATACAAATTTTGGTTCCGTGCAGGAGTCGAATTCACAGCACGCTGCGCAGCAGTCAATCGCTCAACCACTGCGCCAACCGTATTGTCAAAGATCCCTTCTTACTAGCCTACTATGGATGTAACTTATTCGAAATAAAGTTTTTTTTATATATACTGACGAACCCAGAAACCTTTTTTAAAGTCAGTTAATTATTACCAGACACTTTCCGTGGGCAAAAACTTCAGCCCGACGCTTTTATGAAGGAAACTTCAAAATGTCTAGCTAAAATTCTAAGTCATTTCTTTTATATACAAAATTACTAGAAGTCACCGCTACGAACATCGTAGCAAATCTCGTAGACCCATCTACGCCGTAGCACATTTGCTACGTACTACGCTAAAAACATTCAATTTATTCAACATTTGAAATTTTACGACCTTTAACTTTGTAAACAAAACATTTAATGTTCTTATCCTTCTAACATGTACGTCTGTCCCTCTCGCACACCATATGACGGGACGCGTGTTAGTCACGTGCTCCCTTGAGAGATTATCAACGCATTTGTGATTCGGATCCAAAAATTATGTGTATTCGTAAAGATGGGTATTCATTTTTATTATTTATTTACAAGCTGTTGCTGTGGCAATGAAAGGCGATTACATGTGGGTAGATAGTTGATTGGAAACTATCGGATTGCCGAAATAAAAGTCTAGTCGAAACCGTAATCGAATCCATACTAATATTACAAATACGATAGTGAGTTTTTTTGTTTATAGCACTCATGGCTGCAGTGCTTAACCGATTTTAATGAAATGTGGTGCGGACCGAGCTTCATCATACGCCTAGCCTTTTCACGGCTTCCAGTGTACCCGGATGCAGCTGAATAACAGTGTTTTACATGGAGCGACTGCCTATCGGACCTCCACAACCCAGTTACTGGGTAACACGAAATCCCTATACTCCATTTACAATAAGATTAGACATATACACAAACCTTTTTTACAGTCCGTTTTTTTCAACCGATTTTCACTTATATTGCGTTGGTGGCATGACAAATGGCAGCTGCAGTCATCATTTCAGTCCAAAGACGTCCACTGGGGGGTTTGGCCTGGGCTGGGAAAAGAGGGGTTTTGCCATGATCGCCACGCTTGGCAGGCGGGTTGGCGATCGCAGTATGGTTGTTACAAAGGCACAGAGAACGCTGCTGCCCATTCTCTGGTAAGTCCCTTAGTCGCCTCTTACGACACCCACGGGAAGATAGGTGCAGCTGCAGTAAACAGTTGTTATTGTAACCACGTTTTTTTGCCTCTAATATCATCCTTAAGTGTAAAGAATAGAAGTCAAAATCGGTTGAAGGGACTGTAAAAAAGGTTTGTTTTAAAGTCTAATCTTATTGTAAATGGAGTATAGGTAATACTGGGTTGTTAGATTTTCAAGTTGAAGACGACTATTAAAGATCTACGAATGACAGCCGGGATCAACGGCTTTTCGCTTTCCGAGGGAGATTGAGCTTGAACCACAACATACTGCCACAGAAACGTCACTTAATAATAATGAATCATTAACTTTAAACTACCAACATAACTTGGCTTCTCAATCCGTCAAATTTTTGACTGGCAGCGTTCTAATTTATGTTGGTCGATTAAAGTTTTTTTTTTTTTATATATGTGGGGACATTTTTCACACACGGCCCTCTGACCCCAAACTAGGGAGACCCTGTACTATGGGTGTCAGACAGCTGATATACATACACAAACACTTTTTTTTTTTTTTTTGTAAATACATACATATATAGATAAACAACACCCAGACACAAGGCAAACACAAGTGCTCATCACACAAATGTTTACCCTGGGCGGGAATCGAACCCGCAACACGCTGCGCAGCAGTCGATCGCTCAGCCACTGCGCCAACCGTGTCGTCAAAGTTAATGATCCATTGTTATTAAGTGACGTCTCTGAGTGCGGCAGTTAGACAGCTTTTTTATCCGCGATTTCGTCTGCATTCACGCGGATGAAGTCGCGGGAAATAGCTAGTCAGATATTAAAGTTTTGAATAGGGGCGGAGTCTAAATGAGACTTCTTCTTCGAGATTCTTTGAATGTAGTCCCAAATGTTAGACCTATAAATAAAGTCAAATCTATTCGTATTTTCCTATTAAAATGCTTTAAAAAATTAATATCAATGCCTAGGTAGCACACTTTGCGATAATATTCAGCTTTGCCTTCGGCCTGCAGCGATTGGGTATGGCCACATTTCTGTGAAATTTATCGCGACAGAAAACTTGTGAAGGTTATCGCGACAACTTTGGCTTTGGATCTTAGTCATCTGAATAAAAGAATTATTATTATTATTATTATTATAAATGGATATTTTGGTATGTTAGTAAATACGATAAAATTAAATGAGTGAATATTTACATTAAAAAAAATAAGAACAAGCAAAGAAAAGACCGCAGCGAATGATAACCTAACGGATATCTAGTTAAAAGTATTATCTTTTAACTATTTACAGAATATAAGAAATAATAATACGCCAGTCTAGAGGCTATATTCATGTTTTAGGCACTGCAAGAGAAGGGCCTTTTCTTGTACAGAGAAAGCACGAAGATGGATAACATAGGCCTGAAATCGCCAATCCGCCGATCAAGGCAGATTGCCGATTACAGACTTTAACCCGTTACACACATGGTACACGCCGGTCTGAACCTGTAGTCAGTCCAGCACGCGTAGCATGACCACGGTATGTCTACGAAAGAATAGACATACTGACAGCAAGAATAGACAAGTCAGTTCAATTTTTCTATTCTTCCTGTCAATATGTCTATTCTTCCGTAGACATAGCGTGGTCATGCTACTCGTGGAAGTTTCCTCACGGTGTTTTCCTCAAAAACTTAGAAAATATTGTACATAAATATTAAAATGTCTCACCGGTCAATTTTTTTCTAATTTCTAATCATTTTAAAAGTAATCAAGATTTTTATACCGGTAAACATTCCGTTACACTTACACAGTAACATAAAAAAAAACCGTATTTTTTAATTTTATGATTTAATTACTTTTGAACCTTGAAAGCAACCCGGTATCGACCCCACAGCCTCATGCAAGAGAGGAGGTCGCCTTTACCACCGAGTCATCACCCGCTACTATTTATTCAAATAAAATTCTCTGTCAGATTAGCTACGGGAGTGCATGTAATGGCCACAGAGGAACGAATCTTTTCAAAATGGCGTCATGCATGTGACATGTGCGTTTGACATAAGTTTTGGCGCGTGACCTGCACGTGTTGTCTGTTAGCAATCGATCTGTCTGTTTGAGTTTGGTAATTAATTTGTTTATTTACTGTTTGGTTTTTAGTTCTGGTATTTTGTTAATGGGTTATTTTAAGTGAAGAATTTTCGAAATGAATTTTTTTCTTGCTTTTGTTAATAATATTTTTATGTTACCATGTCTTGTACGTACCTGTGGGAGGGATATTGACCAGATGATGGGCAGCAGCGTCCTTTTGAGTACCATAATACCTACTGCGATCGCCAACATACATCGGCCAAGAGTGGCGATTATGGCTGAACCCTTCCTTAGGGGAGACTATGCCTAGCAGTGGGCATCTAAAGGTTGACATGACGGATGTCTTGTACTCATATTTGCAAAACAAAATGTCTTATCTTCTGAAGTTTGAATGTAACTATTTAGTTTACTTCCCCATACATAATTCGAATTGATCGCCATGGTAAGTAAAAATTCATAATTAGAAGTCATTTATCTCTAAAAGGCTGCTAGATACCGTATTATTTTTAAACTAATGGATACGTAGTTGACAGGTGTGTAGGTAAGAGAACCTCTAAAGTACCTATTAAATTTTAGCTTATTATGTCAAGTAGTTTTTGAATTTTCGTGCTTTATCTTTAGGCCAATCTATTAATTCCCCAATCTCTCGCATTTTATTTTCCCACCATTCTCCTAGAAATACCACAGATGAAAAATATTTATAGAGAAAAAAACCGGGCATAGGTCACAGCGGGTAGGCGGCACAGATTATAAATATGAAGGTGCGAACTCATGTCAACTGCAGTCTGTACGTTCGAACGGTTATTTATATTTCACACCTCTAGTTCACACCCAACGAGGGGACACCTCTATTGATAGCACGTTTTGTTCGTTTTCATATGATTTTGTTTTGTAATTTCGGTGTTGGTACTTCGGAAGGATTATCTGTTATTTTGTTTAAGTTTCCTCTTTTTATTTTTTTACATTTTATTTTTATTAACATGAAATTTTACTTTTAGTTCTGCTAAAAGCTGCTATGGTTTTGCACTTATATGTTCTGCATGGAATCAACCACCTCCAAATGTATCCCAAATTTCGATACATCTAATTAATATTGGATATTTAACGCTAATCAATTCTAATTCATTCCAAGAAAAAGTTTGGAAAAATACATCTAACTTTATAAAGTAATTAATCAAATTATTGAGATATATTACGGGTGGGCTCATACTAGCAAAATTTTATAGAAAATAGTGTCCATGCAGTTTCTTGCTCATTCTTCTCCATAGAGAACTATTTCTTACCTACGTTTAGGAACTAGCTTCAACTTACTGACCAACTCCTGGACGATTCCAAAGTACCTGTAAAGCTGCGGGCAAGATTCCAGTTCTATCCTATCCTACTTCTTTAGATATTTGTACACTGTTCTTGTCAAATTCCTGGTTGGACCCAGTATTCAGCTATGGAAACACTATCTGCTGTCGCAGTCATCAGGTCCTCACATGAGCAGGTGATAGGGCATGCGGCGAGAGGCAAGATAAAAGGTGGACCATGGTCTGCGGAGAGACAGTGCAAAGGCATTGAAGATTGGTATCATCTGAAAACGCCCACCTGTAAAAATCCTCTTTGCTGCAGCTAACCTGGGCCTGTAGACAGAATTCTTATCATCATATCAACCTTTAGACGCCCACTGCTGAGCATAGGTCTCCCACAAGAGGGGTTCAGCCGTAATCGCCATGCTTGGCCGATGCATGTTGTTGACCGCAGTAGGTGTTATGGTACTCAGAAGGACGCTGCTGCCCATCCTCTGGTCAATATTCCTCTGTGGCTTTCTACGACACCCACGGGTAGAAATGGGGTGGTGCTATTCGCGGCCGGCACCACACGGCTAGCGTTAACGCCAAGGGAAAAATCAAATTGTATGCAGTTGACATATTTGCGTCACGTGACATCTGGTAAGCAAACCTCAACTCCATACAATTTGTTTTTTCCGTTGTCGTTAACGGTAACAAAAAGGGATTTTGTCTACAGGTCATTGCGGAGTCAGCTTAAAGTTTTCCATGCCATGCGCATGCCTCTCCGATGGCTTCATGAAATATTTAGGTATGAATTTCCTAATAATGTAGTTTTGTCGTATTTCTTTTGGTTTTAGTTGAAGTAACACTGTCTGTTACGCTTTCACGATGAAACGGCTGAACCGATTTTGACGAAATTTGTTATGACAATAGCTTGAACCCTGGAGAAGGATATAGGTGAATTCTTAACCGACTTTAAAAAAGAAGGGGGTCCTCAATTCGACAGGTCTCAATATGTATTATTTATTTTTACATTTGGCCACGCATAAGTTTTTTCAATGCAGTCTGATTTCGATGATTCTTTTTTTTTATTGGTAGCGTATATATCTGAAAGTTGGTCCCATATAAATTTCATGAAAAAAATTCCACCCTTTGGGGTGGAAAATAAAGAGATAACTAAATTCTTTTGGTGTCATCGTTTCATAAATAATTCGTATGATATACGAGGCACTAAAAAGCGAGCAAAGCAATACTTTATTATAAAAAAGGCAACCGCCTTCAAATTCGCAATTCGATGGCAATACATAACAAACAAAACCAAAGTCGCCGACTTCGGAATTTAAAGTTATTTTTTACTTTTTATTTCTTGAAGGCGGTCGTCTTTTTTGTAAAAAACGAGACTTCGTCTGCATCCGCGATAACCGACATTCACGCGGACGGAGTCGCGGTTAAAAGCAATTAAGAAATAAAGGAAACAACAAAATACTTTTACATCGTTTATATTTCACATAAAGTTTGCCTTAACATCATCTTGATTTATTCAAAGTCTTGATCTTATACTTATGCTATGAGATCGCTTATTTATTAATACATTTTAGTTATTTACATGAATTTTGGTGCAAATTACTTATACAACATAAATATTATAAGCCTGAAATCACCAATCCGCCTTGTACAGACGCCAGCACATCAAGCCATACCTAACTGTCAAATTTTCCCAATTAAATATGAACCTTATGCTTTTGTAATAAAGTTGAAAATCTATCAAAGAAATTTGACAGATTGTAGTGTTGTGTGTTTTTAACCCCCGACGTAAAAACGACGGGGTGTTATAAGTTTGACGTGTCTGTGTGTGTGTGTGTGTGTGTGTGTGTGTGTGTGTGTGTGTGTGTGTGTGTCTGTGGCATCGTAGCTCCCGAACGGACGAACCGATTTTGTTTTTGTTTTTTTTATTTGAAAGGTGAATTAGTCGGGAGTGTTCTTAGCTATGTTTGATGAAAATCGGTCCAAGATGGCCGCCGCTACAAAATAGCTAATCACATATTTTTCACAACTCCATCAATATGGGTATCAAATGAAAGGGCTTCACTAGTAGAATACTTTACACTATGGTAAATTTCAAAGCCAAGATGACCGGCACCACAAAATGGCGAATTACATTTTTTTTTCGCGACTCCCTCAATATGGATATCAAATGAAAGGGCTTGACTAGTAGAATAATGCATACTGTATTGAAAGGGAATGAGGAATATTAATTAACTAACGAAATGAAAACTTAAAAAATTGAAATTAATTTTATAAACTCTAAGGGCCAAAGCACCGGTTCCCTGCTGTTTAAACAGCCGGCTGTTTAAACATAGGGTAGACTGGGTACGATTGTGCCAGAGTGCGGTTGTGCCAATTGGACGTAGTTACGCAAAAAGAATCCAATCCACACTTTTTCCAAAATTGAATTATATATACCAAACGCATTCTCAGGGTGATATCTTTAATATCAAAAAAGATCCATGTGACGAAATACAACTTTAGACGTATCTACAACTTCTCAAAACCAGACTAAATTACATTTAAAAACTTTCAAATAAAAATTAAATTAAAAATTTAAAAAACCCCCAACGCGAAACATGAAAGCAATTATTTAAAAAGTAAAAAATAATATCTTTAGTTGAGCCATCAAATGTTTGTTCGTTGAAATGGCGCTATAATGTCGCGGCGGGGTACCGCTAAGTCAGCAATAGCTAAATAGGTAAAATAGCGAACTCATGGATTTGCAATGAGATTTAACTTACGCGGTACCCCGCTGCGACATTATAGCGCCATTTCAACGAACAAACATTTGATGGCTCAACTAAAGATATTATTTTTTACTTTTTAAATAATTGCTTTCATGTTTCGCGTTGGGGGTTTTTTAAATTTTTAATTTAATTTTTTTGTAGTGTGTTGTGTTGTGTGTTGATTGTTGTGTGATGTGTTGTGTGTTGAATTTGTTGTGATTGTGTGTGTGTGATTGTAGTGTTGTTGTTGAGTGATTGTATTGTAGTGCGCTGGCCTCTGTACCAATCGTGGTGATCAATGTTCGTGCCTATTATTATTATTATATTATACATCATGAAAGGAACAGCGTGGTACGTTGTTTGACTTCAATATGTATACATAATTCTAGAATACATTTTTCGCCGGATATTAAAACATATAAAACCATTTGAATTCTGAATCAACGAATTAGTCAAAAAAAATGGTTGTCTGTAAAGTCGGTTAAGGGCGCGTATTCGATTTAACGCAACTCAAAATCTAAACGATTGCTAGAACGGCGTAGCAGCATTGACACACTTAGTACAATACAATGTACTGTTTGTGTGCATCAGAGAAAAAAATATGCACGAAATAAGCACGAATCATTGAAATTGATCGGCAAACGACAGCGCGCGATGTTTTACAGTACTTTTTAAAATAATTGTCTAAAATAAATGAGCTCGTATAACGGACTGAACAATATTCTGTATATTAAGCATAACATTTACTTTTATAAAATAAATATATCAGTTACGTTTTTATTCAAATACTGGTGAAAAAAAATTGTCAAAGTGAACCGATTTCCTACTTTTTCAACATTATTTTTTAATACATAATAGTAATATTTTTGTAATTTTGGCTCTGTAGCTGTCTTTATGACTGTATATCCTGTTGGAAAAACGCATAAAACAAAATATTTTGGCATATTGTAATGGTTGTATTCGGCCTGAAAGTTAACTCTGACGTCTATTTTCGTAAAACGATATGAAAGAATTGTCTTCGCTTCAAAAAACCATAATTAAAAATTATACTTTTACTCTGTAGCTGCCTAAATCAAGACTTAATCTTTTCGAAAACTGTAATCGTCTTTAAATAATCTGCTCACATCATTACGATATTGCTCTGGGCAAAACGCGAAAACAAGAAGTTTTCGTCACGAATCGAATACACGCTCTTAACGGACGATAGTTTTACGTGATAACGTCATAAGGAAACATAATGGCTAACATATATAACGTATGCAAATAATGGCTTCCGTCGAGGTGGGCGGAGCTTATTGCTTAAGCCGATCGTGCCTCTCTATCGCTTGTTCCGCGCTCTCGCTTGCACGCTCGGACTCAGGCGGAACGTGACACTTTTTCGTGCGTGTAGCCGGTGTTCATCGATTTAGTTATCACGTCAATAACTTATAGGTAGAAATAGATAAGGGGGACGGATTACACAAAAAATAATTTAAATTGTAATTTTGCACCAAATAAATAAAATTAATAAGTAGGTACGAGACATTTACAAACTTATTTAATAGGTAAGTACTATTTATTTACATGTCATGCTTAAAATATTTGGTTATTGTATATTATGAGCTAAAATATTTGACAATTATGAATTTTATTGGAATTTACATTAATTTACATTTATTATTTATCTCACCAATGATATTACAAGTAAAAAAGGTGTAGTAAGTTACCTACACAAGATTCGAACTTTAAAAATGTCACACACAACATAAAAAATACATTCGAATTTTATAACGTCAGTTAAAGCTCGATTCAAACTTCGACTGTGAAGTGCGCTACAGACTGCGCAGTACTCCGCTCCTCACCCCCGCTGTCACGTGAAATTGTTACTGCGCAGTCACTCGCCTCGTGTTCAGAGCCGCCATAAAGTTTGAATCATGCGTTGTGCTATATTGTATTGCAAGTGCCATATGGTTATCTACACATACAAATAAATAAAATTTTAATGTCTGTTTTGTAATGTTAAAATAACGTCTTTTGACTAAATGCATAAGAAAAAAAATACGTTACTTATTTCAAAAACATTTTTTTTTTCATTTTTGTCTGTTTGTTCTGGCTTATCTCTAAAACAGCTGGACCGATTTTGACGGCACTTTCAATGGCAGATAGCTGACGTTAAAAGATGTTTTACCTAAAATAAAAGTAGTCTAAGTCAATGATATATTATACACTTAGATGCATTACCCGTGCTCAATAATGGCAATATTAAAGCAAGGCAATTGCCGGGGTTTCACTTAGTCACGTGTCACCCAGTGTCGCGGCTATACGTCATTATCGCTCGTAATTCACACATAACTGACGTAACAAAATATGTATGTTTATTTTTTTCTAACAGGTATACGCTTCTATCCTTTTGTTCGCACTGTATAATTGTATGTGCCTGCTGGTATGTAGATATAAAAGTTTGCGCCGTTTTAAAGTGCACTAATGTTTGTGTATGACGCGTCTATTTATAATACGTCATTGGTCTAAGTAGTAACTTACACTACTTTTATTTTAGGAAAAAAATAGGGTTGAAGGGTAGGGACGAAATCGCGGGCATCAGCTAGTACCACGATATAATAAATTATGACACTAGCCAATGCACGCGACTTCGTCCGCGTGTCACAGGAAATGTCATGGATTTTAAGATTGTCGGGAAACGTCATTTTCGGTTGTTCTGAAGCGTATTCTGACATTCGGGACACAACCTACTACCGTTGACACCGACGCGACTCCGAGCTCAACTAGCATAGTTTACACGTGCAACTCGCGGAGCGCTTATAACCCTTTGATTATTTTTATATAATCAAAGTTATAACCTATCTACAGTTTTTTGTTATATCATTTGACCATCGCAGTTATTGTGTTGGTTCGACACTTCAAGTCATTATTATTTTGATGGCAATACAATATTATAGATTTTTTTTTCAAACGTCGTTTTGCAATAATAAAAAAAAATGTCTTATAATGAATGGAGTATAATTACGTTTATAAATAAATCTGAGACTCTGGTATCGATAAATCCAGACATTATTATAAGAAGCTTTTCTTATTTTAACCTCACTATCAATTAGTAAAATTACTTAAATATAAATAAGTACTTAGTAAATATGATAATGCACGAAAAACTAAGTATAGAAACTTAGTTTTTCGTGCATTATTCGGCACTATTTTATTTATACAAATCTAAGTGTAACATTTAAAGAAAACAATATTTTTGGAATGAAAAAGAAGAACATTGGATGTTAGTATTATATTATCTGTGACATAGGCAATTTTATTAAATACCGTTTTAATAAAAACGTCTAGATTCTGATGACATTTCCAGTTCTTGCAAATTACACTATTAATATAGTTAGGTATGTTTAGTACTTAAACCGACATTGCTCTGAACCTAAAAAATATTTTTCACTATAGAATCTTCATTTCATAGCAACAACATAATTACAGCCAGTGTGTCCAAACGCAACCAAATTATAATAAGTAGGACCTATTTACTAAAACTCGGAAAATTAAAAACAAAATCAATTACGGAAAATTACCAAGCAGTTCTCGAGTCAAGATCGGACTCACGAACAGAGTAGCGGTGTATAATCTATGGCATGAGCGCATGGAGTAAACGAAAGTTAAATAATAATAATAATAATAATTTAATAATATGTGGGGACATTTTCGCACACGGCCATCGCCCCAAACTAGGGAGACCCTGTACTATGTCAGACAGCTGATAGACATACACAAATACATTTTTTTTGTAAATACATACATATATAGATAAACAACACCCAGACACAAGGCAAACACAAGTGCTCATCACACGAACGTTTACCCTGGGCGGGAATCGAACCCGCAACACGCTGCGCAGCAGTCGATCGCTCAGCCACTGCGCCAACCGTGTCGTCAAAACCGTGTCGTAAATGCAATCGTTTCACACTTAATATTAATTTAATTTGAAGGCTTTATGTTTATCATTGACTGCAATTAATTGTGCTTAAAGCGTTATTTGAATCAAGGCCGGATTATTCTTAAGGCAGATTAGGCGACTGCCTTGGGTCCTGTCATAAGACCCACGAACCGAAAAAAAGGTTAAAAACGAAAAGAGCGTGATGTAGTAAAAAAGCGTAATTTATATTTATAATATAATTCATTTTGGTAAAAAATACGTATTTTAGAAAATTAGAAAAGGGTAAAGGGGCCCTGAGAATTGCATTGCTTAGGGGGCCCGATGTGGTTAATCCGATCCTGCCTTTTTTAGTTAAATATTTCTACTCTAATCTAATACTTTTACGTCGTTAATCGTGCTACCGTATATAAAACAATTATGAAAATTGGAGCAATATCGGTCTAACAATACTTTTTTACCTTCAAATATACAAAAGACTATTCAATTATTTTACAATTGGGTAGTTGACACCTAACCAATAATTCAAAGACACAACTTCTCTAAAAAAAATTGATTATTTGATCTCGATTAATTTTACTTTACAATCAATAAAAACTTAATCAATTTATTTGGCAAAGTGAGGTCACAGTTTGCTATTGCTAAAATCTATGGAGAATCGTTTAGACAGATAATAAAAAGTATGTCAATTGATTATTGGTGTCTACTACCCTAATTAAATCTAAACAACACAAAAACACGTCATGTCACATTAATCTCCTCATCACTAGCGCTAGCATCGCTGTCAAAATCATCCTCCTCCATGTTTTGAAACGGAATTTCGCGGGAAAACAATTGACCGCCGGCCATCTTGTCTTCATAACCTCTAAACTCATTTGACGTTGTGGCGTAAACTTTTTTCATATCTTCAGCTTGGTCTTCCGTATTTGGTGATAATGGGGATAGTTTTGGCTTGTCAGCTTCAGCGTCAGAAAGGTCTGGATGTGGGTTGTTCTTGTTTGGTAACGTTTGCTCGCGAGACCCACCTGATGCGAGGAGTTCCCGCTCTTTTGAGTTACGCCATTTCATGCGACGGTTTTGGAACCAAATTTTTACCTGTGAAAGAATAAAAATGGGTTAAATTATTTAATGCACAATGTACACAACCATAATTTACACACTAGGCTTACTTGGTACTTGACCCTGTTAGGGCGCAGCAAGATAACTTAAAACTAATAGTGTTACAGTGTGTCTCTATTATCTAATACCACATACATTAAGAAGTTAGTCAAATCCACAGAGCTTGAAACTCTGCCCACCCTAAGCGATACAACAGATCGTAATCCTGCTCATAAATGTTCATTCCATATTAATAACAATCATTCATTTTCACAATTGTATTAAAAAGGCATCATAAAGTTTTATACCATTGGCAAAAAGAAAAAAAAAGTCATAATCGTCAAAGTTATCATCATTGACAGCAAAAAGGGCGCGAAACATTAATTTTTTTTTACCCATAGTCACTTTTTCACAAATCGATTTCTCATTTGTATCGTAAAAATCGTTTTATATTTTTTCTGGCAAAAATTCTAACAGTTTTACGGAATAAATAGCGAGTAACGGTGCATTGTGTTTGACGTCGCATGTTATTGATGGTCGGAGGCGGGGCTGTGCGGGTGTGTTCCTTTGCCTGCGCTGTGTTTAGAAAAAAAAAGTTGACGTTTGACCGCGCGCGCGGTTTTTGTTGTGATTCTATTTTCAAATCGTATTTTTTTTTCTGGGTAATATTTTTACGCCTGTGTTTTTAATTTTATAGCTGCTATAAAAAAAAATAATATTGCCTTTAGCTTTGTAATTTATTATTTACTTTTGCATTACAAGAACGCTTGCAGCCTAATAACATTGTACTAGTTTACAAGAATACACAACTAAATTGCAAATTACATTTACAACCCTCAACAGATAAACCAAACAAATAGTTCAACAAAGACTGTTAATTTCTAAGAATAATAAAATAACCCTCAGATTATGAAAAAAAAACCAAAAGGCAGATAGACCGCGCGGAACACTGAGAGTGATTCAAAAGCGAATACCTACAATCTCGTGATTGTATTCGTATTTTGAAATTGTATTTGTATTTTTCGTTTCGTGCTTTACTGACTCGTGTCAGTACAGCACGAAGCGCCTTGTAGGTATTCGCTTTTGAATTTGTATTTGCTTTTTGGCTTCACTCTCAGTGTTCCGCGCGGTCTATCTGCCTTTTGTTTCATAATCTGAGAAATAACTTTTTCAAGTTTTCTTACAATTTTTTCGACAGTATAAATATGAAACGAGAAGTACCAAAGTGCCACGCAATTTCAAAATTCACATTATTATTTCATTGACTTCCTTTTCCAAAGTAATCGTAGACCGTTATTTGTCTATGGTGGTCATTCGATTCAATTCACTGCGATTTCCATCTAGTTCTATAGTGATTGCCACAATGATTGTCGATAATTTGACAACAAAATGATATGTCATATTTTCAACAATAGAGTGAATAGAAAAAAAAATTAATCCATCATTATGACGACGTGTAGGCGTGAGATATGGTTATTACAACTATTTTATTGAAAATATTGATATGTCATTCTTGCTTTGTTGGTAAGTAGTAGTAGAGGTCTTTGTGAAATAGCTAAGGAAGTACTACCATACCTATTTCTTAGTGCCTTTTAGACCATTCTTTCGAAACCTTACAGCGATGCTAATGCAAAAAAAAAAAATATATTTTTGTGAATAATTAAAGTAGAGAGTAGTATTTCTCTCCTATTAGGCTAGAATGAGCCTGGCATAGCCTTAGGGCGCCTTCAAATTAGTCGCGCGCCAGCAAGCGACAGCAGCGCGACGGCAGCGCTGCTTTGTAAATCCATACAAATCAAGTCGCGCGACGGCAGCGCAACTGATAACGTTGCAGTCGCAGGCGCTCTTATAGATTAATTCTGTCACTTTATGTCGAAGTGACTTTGACAGCACGAGACTTAAAGGCATCATAAAATTGAGTAAGGCTCTAAAAATAAAGAGGAAAAATTGGTTGTCTGTAAAGTCGATTTACGGACTATAGTTTTACGTGATAACGTCATAAAGAAACATAATGGCTAACATATATAACATAAGCAACTAATGTCTTCCATCGAAGTGGGAGCTTATTGCTTGGGTCGATCGTGCCTCTCTATCACTTGTTCCGCGCTCTCGCTTGCAGGCTCAGGCAGAACGTGACACTTTTTCGTGCGTGCAGCCGGTGTTCATCGATTTATAAGACATTATCACGTCAAAAAAAACCTATTCCTTCCACAAAGCCGCGTTGCTGTGTCCCGGTTTGAAGGTTATGACTATGAGTGCTGGTGTAATGACTAATGAAAATCCGTCTGTCAAAGTTATTCAAAAAGAGAGTCCATAATATTTTGAAGTTTGACGTAGCAGTTTGACAACACAAAACTACGTTGACTGGTGGATAAAGCATCGGTTTTGGTAATAGTAACTTTTTGACGTACGTTAAGGCCGCCATTTTGTGAAACAACCCATTTTTTTGGTTTGACGTTATTTAGCTATATTTTTGACTATTACCCGTCAGTAAAGTATAGTTGTAGCAACCCGCCCTTAATGTATTATTTATAGTAGTCTATTTCCACCAAACGCACGGCGTGCATACTTCGAAGACAAAATCATCGAAAGCCTCACCGACCTTAATAATTGTGCCGTGTAATAACAAAATGGACACAATTGGTGTTTCGACTACTTCATAGCATTTCTGGTTTAATTTTTATACGACAAGTACCTAAGTTAATTATGAATGCCTTTCAAACGAAATAAATAACCATTATTGTGTGAAAAGGATATTTCCACCTATAAAAGCGATCGAGAGTTCATGCTAGGCTCCTAGATTCAAAGCTCGTTTGACTATGAAATCTCGTGAGACCATGACAATAGCAATAAGTTCTCTAGTTACAAGTTAAGTCACTTAGTGAACCGTTGAATGGCTGTATTATTCCAACGATGATTAACAGCTGATAGATGACTCCATCTTAATATACCACGCTAAAATCAATTCGCCAGATCACCGTAAAACGTTACGTTTTCAAACTTCAAAAAAATCGAATCATATTTTTTTACAAAAACAATTTTCTTTAACGGAATGACAAATGGCGCCCGCCGATTGCCCGTAACCAATCAAACTGATCGATGTTCGAGCCCGATTCAAATATCGAATCATTTGTCAAACTTTTAAATATGGCGATGTTTTTTAACGCGCGCAAATTTTCATTGTGTCCGATTGAATCGTTAAAAATCTTGACAATCTTTTATCGAAAAATGGGAATAATGTAACAGATGCTATTGGGTATAATGATTGTTGATTTTCATGGTTATAATATGCTCTAAATGTGTCTAATGTCAGTTTAAATCAACATAATAAATCAAGGGGATCCTGAACTAGTATTGATAATTATATTGTTCGTCCCTTCTGTGTATCATGAGTAAGATAAGAAATATAATATTTATCACAGTACCTACGTCTACTCACGTCATTTGTTATGGCTTTATTCTTTTAATTATCGGTAGATTTTTTCTTTGTTGTAACTAAACAAACAAACAAAAATATTGTAACCAAGATTTTGTAAAAACCTGCCATGTAAGTTACCATTAACCACAGAGTTTCATAATGGGCTTATTAGGCGTAAAATATATATTTTTTGTATTTTAATGATTAACTTTGAGTACCATACATGAATTGTGTCAAATAAAATTAAATTCTTTATTTCTATATTTTCTTCTCCATAGAGACTTACTTTCATGTAAATGGTTTAATTGAAACAAAACCTCTGAATTTCAATTCGATTGACAAAATTGTGGTGTCTCTTCCACAAAAGCCATTGATAATAAACAAGATACTTCTACAGATGCATTACACACTCCATACGGTTCAATGCATAATCTCAAAATCCCCTAACAAACGATAACAGAACTCCCAAGCTCACGGCACCATGAAGCTGAGACGCAAAAGATCTCTGTAATCTGCTGACCGCCCCTCCCCCCCTCAGACAGGGTCCCAGGGACCCTGGCGTGAAGGGTGGCGACAATATGCCGCGAGCAGATGACGCCGGCCCTTTTGCGAGTAGGGATGTGGAAAGGACAAGGAATGATTATCGATATCAGGTTTTTTTAAGACTATTTTAATTTGAATTGTAGTCGAGCTGTTTGTGAAACTAAATCTGAGAAGTCGAAGACAAAGTCTGCATTTATTTCAAATAGACCATTTACAGTCATTTTTGAATTGCGAAAGAGTCTGTTAGTTAGTCATAAAGTTGAAGCTAGTTGCCCGTTCCAAAACCAAGGTAGGTCTTTATCGAGATCAGCGAGCAAGAAACTAAATGGATACTCATTTTAATCAAGTTTTTACAAAACCCTACTTACGTTAATCATATTGCTTCTATAAGTGATAACAAACAATGTACTACTCCCACCCCTGTTTCTGTCGTAAAGCAGTGTGTTTCGGTTTGAAGAGTACAGGCACATGAGACATTCCGACTTGGTCTCTAGGATTTCAATGCATTTACAAGGCCTCTGGTTAGCAAAGATGCATTTTTTTCACACTGTCCCCAAAACACTGGTTGCAGTGGTCACAGGGGGCAGGAAGGACTTCCAGGAGTTGCCTGTACGCCAGAATCAACAGTGGCCAAGATGTTTTCCTTCATCGATGTCAGTGATTTAGACTGTGACACATTAGTACTTGCCCGGCAGAGTCTTGTGTCCCTGTTATCAAAATTTGCAGAGGTTAAACAACTTCAAACAAAACAATATCGAAAGCTAGAAATGAAATTAATTGAATATAGTTAAATATAATTAAAGTATATTAAAAGAAAGCTATCGTGAACGTCGATAAATAACAAATTATCGATAAAATTCCATCGACTATCACCACAACACTACAAGAGACAGGGGTTCGCCGGCTAAGTATTAATTACTTTTTGACATATTCACTTTTATTACAATTTATAATACGGAATAGAGATGTGACGCGTGAAACTGACATGAGCGAAGCAGGGAGGCCGAATATTGTTTATTAGATGTTATGATTAAATGGTGTCGTTGGTCTTAAGTGCGACTGTTGAGCTTGGGGTCGTGGGTTCGATTGCCAGGTCAGGTTAAGTGTTATTCACCAGGAATTTCTCAGTAGCAAGCTGAAGTTTGGAAGTTGGTGATGTGATTCTTCCGTGCCTCAGAAAGGATGTAAACCCGTTTGCCCTGGCTGGATTTCGTAGATCATAAGAGGCGTTACAGGTAATCAGAATCCTGTAAGTCTGACAACCAGTCTTACCAAGGGGTATCGTGCTACCCAGTAATTGGGTTGTGGAGGTCAGATAGGCAATCGCTCCATGTAAAACACTGGCATACAGCTACATCTTAGACTGGAAACCGACCACCCCTACCTACATAGTTAGGAAAAGGCTAGGTAGAAGAGGTGTCATAATGGTCCTGTGGGCGCTCGTCTCTTATACGTGGCCTTTCGGGTTCGATACTAAGTACCAACGTGACTATTTATAAATGTACTAGCCTCAGAGTAAGTTTAAGTTTAGAGTTATTTAAAAAAAAACTAAGTTCCTTTTTTAGTGCCTAAAGCCTATTACAATATTTCAGAGTTTCTTGCAGAAAAAGCGAATGCATTTGTTTGATTTTTCATTATTTTGAAATGTAAATATGCCTGAATAAAATGTGTTTGTAATCATTGTTTGTTGCTGGTCTTGTACCTTTCGCATGCCTAATGGTAAAATGTGGCTGAACTGGGGGCCAAGTCTGCTATTTTTATATTTTCGTCATTCCAACACGATCCCATTCTCATTTTCTTAAAAGTTCGTAATCTGCTAAATTCATAATGGTCGATCATTGGTCGGTCGAAATAAAAGCAATGACTGCACAATGACGTTCTAATGGTAGGTCACTGATCAAAGGAACTGTCAAAATTTTAGCAGATTACCGCCTAAGTCAGTCATTCAGTTGTCATTTTGTACGAGATTACCATTTCTTTCAATGGCGTGTCAGTGGTTTACCATTGGAAAGTCGTAATGACGCCATTATATTAGTAGATTACCAAACTTGTCAAAATCAACAATTATGAAATCAATGATAGACTATTCTGACACTATTGTAATAGCAGACTTGAGGCCCTGTATAATTGTATCTAACCTCATGTAACCCATATTTGCGAATTAAAATATCTTATCTAATCAATTTATGAAACAAAAGGCAGATAGACCGCGCGGAACACAAGCCAAAAAAGCAAATACAAATTCAAAAACTAATACCTACAATCTTGTGATTATATTCGCTTTTGAATTTGTATTTATATTTTTATTTCTTTTTTTTTTAACGATGCTGCGTTTCGCGTTGCGTTTTAAGCGCGTTGTAGGCATTCGTTTTTTTTAATTTGTATTTGCTTTTTTGGCTTCACTTGCGGTGTATCTGCCTTTTGTTTCATAATCTGAGGTACTAGCTAAGTTTGGTCATCACTGACGTCGGTAAAGGAAAACATAGTGAGGAGACTTGTGTCTATTCTGTTACAACCTCCCTCGGTGAACACCTAGGTGAAGTGAGCTGTCTATCCGTCTCAATGCTTGGGATTGATTGACACTCACTTCACCTATGTGTTCACCGAGGAAGATTGTGTCAGAATACCTCTACTGGACTCATAATGAATATATTATGTCTGAAATCCTTAATCCGCATTGAGCAGGTGATCAATGTTCGAGCCTTCTCTATATGAGAAGAGGCCTTTGGAGTGGGACTATAATTTATGATTACATAGATTGTTTTTCTTTCTAGGTCATGTAGCTTTGGACAGCTTTTTCCCCATTTTATTGATATTTCTGATAAATCATCATCTGCCTCGCCTTTTCCCAAGTGTATTGGGGTCGGCATCCAGTCTAACCGAATGCAGCTGAATACCAGTGTTTTCCATGGAGCGACTGCCTATCGGACCTCCACAACCCAGTTACTGGGTAACACGATACCCCTTGGTAAGACGTTGTCAGACTTTCTGGTTTCTGGCTACCCATAACGACTGCCAAAGATCTACAAATGACAGCCGGGACCAACGGCTAACGGCAATGATATTTCTGATAAATGAAGTTAATAAATAAAATTCTGTATTATGTTGACATACTGTAGAAGTACTTTGAGCCCTAAGTAGACTTAATTTACTGTTTCATTTATTTTATAATAGGAGCTCGTGGAAAATTAGAAACTGTAGGTACAGATTGATCGGTCAAAGGTTAAGCTACGCTTGCCGCAGTCGGTCTGTGGATGGGTGACCATCCATTTCATACCGAGTTCCCTCCAAGCCTCGAAAAGCACGTAAAGCCGTTGGTCCCGGCTGTCATTCGTAGATCTTTGGCAGTCGTTAAGGATAGTTAGAAGCTAGAAAGGCAGTCGCTCTCTCAGTTAGACTGGAAGCCGACCCCAATTTAGTTGGGAAAAGGCTAGGCAGATGATTTTATAATATCTTGATTTAACATCCATTCCATTCTTCTTTTAGACTTTCGTTAAAATCGCCACTTCTATAGATAGTGAAAAAAATTTAGCTAGATTTTTTATGATTAAAAGCACGGCTGAATTATATTTTTTATAAAACCATTGTACTTATTACAACCACAATATTTGCGTAGAAGCCATGTTTACAAAAGGGTTAACAAAAGTGTATGCAATATTTAAATACAGTTTAATTTGAATGGTAAAAAATTAAACAAACATGACATGTGTCAATCAAAAAGTCAAACAGTAAAAAGAGATAGACAGATACTTTTTGTTGAGTGAAAGGGATAGCGTGAAACTATGTTAGAATAGAATTCAAATTCAAAAGCAGACATTCGACCAGTGGAAGAGAGATAGAACATTTTTATCATAAGAAAGAAAAGGATAGCTGTACAAAAACCGTAAAAATAATATTTTTGCAAACGCGGCAAAAAGTCCGAACAAAAAGGTCCCGTATCCATAAATAAATAAATGCAAATATTTGAAATTGGAACGCCGTGAATGTAAACACAGAGCAGTTTGAATATTCATTCGAAATATGAATATTTCAAATATGGCGTGGTCCGAGAATGAAAATCAGATTCATTGGGTATATGTACCTAGGTAAGTATAATAGGGTTTGATTATCAATATGGCTGAATGACCAATTTTGGTATATTTATAAGGTGTTATTTCTGCGACGTAACGTAACGCCAAATATCGTCCACGTGAATGTTGGTTACTGCGGATGCAGACGAAGTCGGGTATCTAAAAGTAGCCTCTGTCCTTTCTTGGGATTCAAACTTAATCTGTATCAAATTTCATCAAAATCAGTAGAGCAGTTTACCCGTGAAAGCGTAACACACATTTTTCCATTTAGGTATAAGATTAGTATGGAAAACTGCTGCATGTGAATTTTATACTACGTAAAATAGTAAGAAACCAAAATACAACATAAAAATCATTATCGTCATTGATGAAATCACTTTACAGTAAAAATCGATATGAAATCTCCTTAATAAGTGTAATAACGACAACATAGTGGTTTGGTCGAAGAGAACCACCATTTTGAATTACGAAATAGTATTCAAAAACAACTAGTACAAAAATCACGTGTTTACAAAACCTGTGGCGCCTTCGACGTAACTAATAACGTTACGTTTCGCGAAAATCATGTAACGACCCATTCCTCAACGTGCTGAAGGCATAACAACCATAATACCTTTGCCAACCCTGCATCAAAAAACATTATCTTAAAACCGTAAACCCACATGAAACTCAATTAACTGAAAACCGTAATATATTGTTTTTAATACAAAATTATATAATAATTATAATTAAATACGCAGATAAGCCTCACAAGAACATCAAAAGCGTTTAAATTATAATCCATTTTAATCTATTGTTGTACCATAGACAATTAATTAATTCTAACAATGGCGCCGGATTAGATGGCGGGAGACGATATTATGGCGGGATTTAGTCGATTCGTTTAGGAGGTTTTAGACGTTTTAGTTAAATTGTTAAGCTCTATGGGGTAATAATGATCGTAATTTTTTTTCTGGGTTTTGACGTGAATACATCTTTGAATTTGCTTCAATAATGGAAGGCAATTCAGAAAACTGATGGTAATAAAATCGGGGGATACAGCTTAGTGTTGTTGCTACATTATATTTATTATCTAACATCGACATTCAAAATTTAATACACCACTCGAAAGCTAAGGGATGAAAGAATTCGTTAGGTACAATTTTTATGTTTGTAAACCGACAAAAGTCTTATTTTTCTCTACTATTATTATTCCACGAAAGTTCGTGAAGATAAATGTTTCTAGGCTGAACAGAATGAGCTGAAAAGCATATCCTATTGTATATTGATCTAGCGTAGCTTAAGCCAATTATGTAGCCCGGCCGTCTTCGTGTTCTATTAAATAATAATAATAATAAGTTAGTCATGTATTAAGCCAGAATAAGTTATTTGTTATGTAAGTAAAATTAGACAAAATCGTAACAAAAATCATAAATCACAAAAAAAATTACAAGTACCTATTTACTTTAGAATAAAACAAACTTATTATCTACAAAAACAAATATATCATTAAACTCACATCAAAATATCAAGCCCCTATTCCACGACCACATAAAACTAAAATACAAAAATACTCGAACTAAACTCGACATAAATAAAGGTATGCGCCCACGGGAGTATCGTATCCGCAATCTTGGGCGCTGCTTGCGTCTGACATTAAATAATTGTTGGGAGCCGGACGGATATCGGTGCTAAGAACGGTTAGAGGCGGCGGATATTGCGTTTGAATTGTTTTGTTATTATGAATTGTGTATCTCTTGGAAAAGAAGTAATTATTGTGTGTTGAGAAAGCTTGATATTTTGATGGTCTTTAAAATTGTCTAAATGATTTGTCTGTACGTCTCTTTGTTTTCTTAGGAGCAATCGGCATTTTTTTTTAAACATGTAAACAGTTGGTCTCATTCTAAACTGATTTTCTCCTAAAGGATTGATTGAAATGTTATGGGGTTACCAATAGGGTATTTTTTATGCCAAACTCCTATGAAATAGGTTTTATCTATTAGTTGAAATAGTTATTTAATGAGAAAATTGCTTTTGAATTTTGCAATCTGTATACATATTTATGCTCGTGACTGTAGGTGAAGATAGTCAAAAAATCATTCATGGGAGTAAATGCTTACACTATAGATAAAGTAGTTATTGATAAGCTATTTATAGGTATTTCTTTTTTATTATACGTGTAAATATTGTAAATAATTTTTTATTGAAAATAATAATAAATCATAATAATAATCATAGTTAAAAAATACTAATAGTTGACGAATCATCATTGAAATGTAATTTATTATAATTTGGCGAAAATGAATATTGATAACAGCTTTTACGGAGGTAACTGATCATAAACTACTATTATACCGACAACGGTAATATGTGTAAAGCTGTACAGCGCTGAGTGTGTGTCTGTAATAATAAAATCGTAATCTAACTAATATTAAGTACTTACAAGGAGAAAAGATTTATTGATAAACTCAAAATATACATAATCGATTTAAAAACTCTTTCTCTAATAGGAAACTACGTAATCTCTAAGTTCAACAGGCTATATTTTGCTATACAAAGATAAGAGATCCGTCCCGTGAAAATCGTAGTGTACCATATTTATACTCAGAAATAAATGATTCTAGTCTCTAAAAGTTCCAACATAAATCTGGTTGACACTCCCGTGATCCAAGAGCTGATTTTTGCCTCGGTCAGAGGTTAAGCATTGCCATTCAAAGTGGCAATGCCGCCAGTCTCTTGGGTGCATTCTCAAATGACGGCGTTGTGGAGAAATTTTTTGATGCCTAATTGTATTAGTTTTTTAGTTATACATACTTAGGTATTTCTTTCCTAATATTCGTGTAAATACTGTACAAAAAATAAATGTACGTTTTAACTTGAATCTTGTTATTCGGAACATCGCCAAGCGGCTGGTCGACTCTACATGTGACCCGAAGGCTAGTCTATTCTTGAGTCAACGAATCAGCATTGTCCTATTGACAGGTGTGGACGAGTTTTTGGATGGCCTTTGAGCCACCAGCTCCCCTTTTTCTTGGAATTGTACATAGTATTATTATTTTTATTTTTAAGATTTATATATAAATTGAATTCAGACAAGATAGTAAATATTTTTCCACTGAAATCTAATAAAATAAACAAAATATTAAACCCCTGCCAGGTCTATTCGCAAATAGTCTGTGGCGAGGGGGAAGCGTCGTTGAAATTTATTTAATGATGACCAACCGTTGGGATTTTTGTTAGATTATGAAGACATTTCGCAAGTGTTGGCATTTCTAAGTATTTTCTGGTTCCGACTTCGATTTGGAGACGACTTATTGAGCCGATTTTTTAGCTTAGATTGCAATAAAGTAGGCCTATGCCTTAAAGTGGGCGTCTAAAGGGTCACATGTTGATGTGATGATGATCATTATCCAGTATTCTTTTAGTTTGCTCTTAAAATGTTTACTAAGTATTCATAGATTCTTAAAGGTATTTTATTCAGTAATAATAATAATAATAATAATATATCTTCTCCATAGCCTGAAACTATTAAATCTTAAAGAAACTCTCTATATAACCTTACAAAAAGCTGCAATTTTAAATACATGTAGAATTGTCAGAAAATTCTTGCAGATCGAAGAAAATGAAATAGGCCCCCTTCACGACACATAACAACAAACATTCTACACACCACACGCTGCATTTACTTGGCTTCGGCCCGTAAATGTAGCTGAATCCAGCCATAGAGCTGAGAACATTAAACTTATCTGAAAATAATAATAATATGGTCTGAATCTGAAAATTCTTACGCTACTATGAAGCTACCGCTTTATCCCTTAGAGTTGTATTTTATTACCAAAATAAATTAGACATACGTAAAGGAATCTCGTCTGCATAGATTCCTTTACGTATGTCTAATTTATTTATGATATATGTGGCTTGTCATTCATATGGTATTTCCTAACAAATTATGACCGAATGACATTATAACTTTCCGTGCCCCAAGAGGGGTCAAGAACGTGACTGCCATGACAAATCGGTATCATCTCTATTACTTTGGGACTTCGGAATGTCAATGACACTTTTGAATATCATCTGCCTACATTTTTCCCAACTATGTAAATACCAGTGTTTTACATGGAACGACTGCTCAAAAATCAAATATCCGTAACTAGCGGATAATCCGAAACTTCATATCTTAAGCTGTTTCAACTATGTTAGGGTCTGCTTCCAGTTTAACCAGATGACCTCCACAACCCAGTTACTAGGCCACACGATATCGCTTAATAAGACTGGTTGTTATACTTTCGAGCTTCTAAACTGCGCACAACGACTATCAAAGATCCCGGCTGTCATTTGGACGATCGACTGAATATCCGTCATCCAATCTCAACTGAGACTAGCCATGTACTCATTTGGACGATCGACTGAATATCCGTCATCCAATCTCAACTGAGACTAGCCATGTACTCATTTGGACGATCGACTGAATATCCGTCATCCAATCTCAACTGAGACTAGCCATGTACTCATTTGGACGATCGACTGAATATCCGTCATCCAATCTCAACTGAGACTAACCATGTACTTAGGGGATATATAGTGATGTGTGTGTGAAAACACAGGTGCACTCCCTCTTTCCTCACTCTCATAGTCCGGTGGAACATTTGACTTATTTTTTACATTGAAAACTAACTCTTATGCATTATACGTCTCGTACTATCTCAGTCACGTTGACATAAAGTGATAGAGACAGCACGAGACTTAACGACATCTTTTAAAATTGAGTAGCGTTTGAGTATTAGGCCATTAGTTAGTTAATAGTCATTAGATCATCATCATGAGTGGGACGGCCATCTGACACCAGAGGGCCAAGTACAGGGCCAACGGCTTTTCATGTTTTCCGAGTCACGGGGGTTTCACACCATAGACTACCAAAATCCGAGCTGCTAATGACAAATTCCTAATGCAAAAATCCAATAGTGCGAATTCCTTACCTCTTTCTCTCTAATAAAACCAGAATGAGACATATTAATAAGAGCTGCCAATTTAAGTTGTTCTAAAATGTTCATACAATTATAGTTCTCATTTCAGAACGTATTGATTAAAAAGTTTTTTCAAAAAAAAGAAAACCGTCTTCAAAAACTAAAAAATGATAAATAAACTTTAGCACAGAACAGACATTACTTTACTTTCGGAAGTCGGTGGCAATACAAAACAACAAACACAAAGCCACCGCCACCGACTTCCGAAAGTAAAGTAATGTGTGTTCTGTGCAAAAGTTTATTTATCATTTTTTAGTTTTTGAAGGCGGTTTTCTTTTCTTTGAAAAAGCTTTTTATTTTTCACTTTTTAGTGTTGCCTTAACATCCAAATCCATTAAGAAACGGCAACACACTTAAAAGAGATTGTAAGTTCTCCAGTGATTGAATAAACTAAAACGTCGTCTAAGTAAGTTTTTTTGGGAATTTGTTGATTTTCTCAAAAAGGGCTGTACCAATTTTGATAAAATTTATATGGGACCTTTTCGAAATAAACCCCTTTCGAACAAAAAAAGAATTTTGCAAATCCGTCGATATATGACAGAGTTATGCCCGAACATACATAAAAAAAAAAAATGAACATTCGAATTGATAACCTCCTCCTTTTTGAAGTCGGTTAAAAACATATATTTATATATATTTGACTCTTTTTTATACACTGCTCAGGCTCACATACTGATTCATTGTTTGTTAAAATATAAGGAGTGGTCGTCTACTGTTTCAACATTTGTAATAATATGTGAACACTGTGCATCTATGTACATATAACTTAGTCTGTCATTCCTTAATCTGTGATACTTTGTACACACTTTCAAATACCTAGTGTTTTTATGCAAGGTACATCGTATTCACGTATAATTATATAATTCCTGTAAATGCAAATATTGTTAACATCGTTTTTAAAAGAGTAAGTATGGAGTTTCTTGCCCATTCTTCTCCATACAAAACTACCTTTTGGAATGGGCACCTAGAATCAATTTTTTCTTTTTTCTCATTTGACGTTCAAAAGTGCCTTATAATGGTCTAATTGAAATAAATGATTTGACTTTGACTTTGACTTTGAACACGGCGAACTTCAAGGAAAAAACTAATTTGACATCTCTAACTTAGTCCTTTTCTGTCGCCGTCCTTTTCTTCAGCTACGTGATAGAGATGCCAATTGTCTAATTTTAGTCTAATTTGTGAACAAGGGAATCGGCTCCAATAACAGTCAAAATCAAAGCATATTATTTCAATTAAACCATTTACTGGCATTTTTGAATTGTCAAGGAGTCGGTCAGTTAGTCAGAGAGTTGAAGCTAGTTGCTCGTTCCAAAACGTAGGTAGGTCTCTATGGAGAAGAACGAGCAAGAAACTCCACGGACACTCTTTTATTTAAATCAAGTTTTTTGACCAAATACTGGTTATATGATTGCGTGCGTGTCGAACTCGCCCACCGAGTGTTCCGTACATACTTGTAGGTACATATCCACACCTACTTCTATACTAATCCATACCTACTATCCTTAGTTTAATCTACTTAATATTATAAATGCGTTTTTTGCGACATAAATGGCCGTATCTTTTTTCACGTTAACATAGAGGATTGATTTTTTTTCAGCATCAAGGGACCGTAGACTAGAGTATATGGTTCTAGTTTCAACTCGATACCTCTACGCGTTCCCGAGATGAAGGGTCTTGACAGACAGACAGACGGACAACAAAGTGATCCTATATGGGTTCCGTTTTTTCTTTTTGAGGTACGGAACCCTAAAAAGAAGCAAGGTAAAATCCATGGCAGTTAAGAGCTGACCAATCTCTACTGACAGTTCACGAACATGACGCGTGGATCAGCACCATTTAGCTCAACCATTTTAAAGGGAGCCGAATGATCAAACACACGCGCCACCATCAGCGAGACATTTGAGCGAGCATGACAATTTACTTAATAAATGGCTTCATGGTATTCACGTTTACAAAATTGAACTTTGCCCGACCCGAGAGTCAAACCCCAGACCTCACGCTGAGAAGTCCTGCTTCCAACCACGAGACCAACGGAGCAGTAAAACCCCAAATTGTACCTAATTTCAAAATAAATAGGTCAATTTTCTCCCAGAATCTAGCCATACAGCGTTTGGTAAATAAATCAAATGTTTATTTGTAAATAACCAGCAAATCTTCTAAATTCTACTAAACCATTCGGAAACACCGCAATATCTGTTCGCAAGTACGTAATAAAATTCAGATATCGTAAAAAAGGCCCCGGTACGAATATCCGAACGCGAATGTGAGTAAAAAAATAATATAACCGACCAATAGCGGCGCTTTCACACTTTTATTCGATACAAATCGGCCAATAGAAGCGGGTTTTAAGACGTCGTTGTAGTAATATTGCCGTCTCCTTCTAACTTGAACGGTTTCTATATAGCTGTTTCGCGGGAATGGTTGTATTGTCTCAAGGACTAAGGAGTAAGACATTTGGGAATTTGCTGAGAATTCCTCGCGGCCTGTATTTTTTTCAATGCTTTTCTTTTATGATGAAAAGGGTTTTGATGTTAAAAAGGATACAATTAAAAGATTACGATCTTGTTTAAACTTTGATGTATATTTTGTGAAAAACTGGGAGTCTTAAAGATAAAATTGTGAGTAATTTCCGCACATATTTAAATACATGGATTAAAAAAATGACAAATTAACTTCATAGCTACGTTCTATTACAAACGTGAAATTTTCTAAGACTGGATGGATGTTTACTCACTGCAGCTGAACAAAATTAACCGAAATTTGACACACATAAAGATATTGTATTTGTATTCACTGGTATAATTCAAGCCTTTGACTTAATTGGGTACCTACTTGACTCCACTAGTCAATTGACATACTTTCAAGCTGTCAAAACCGCGATTTACCAAAGATTCTTTAGTGTAAAATCTGACGTCACTTAGGTATGTGCCTACTCAATTGGCCACCTTTTTTTGTTTTCAAAGAAAATAAAAATGGAATTTTACAGTTAATTGAAAATTGATCGCTATTTCTGGGCTAAAATAAAGGTTTTTTGAAGTTATACTTCTTTAGGCGCGTTATGAAAAAATGATGAGAGTGAAATTTACGATGCGCGCGCACAGCGTCACACAAAATTCTCACGGGAGTAATTGTAAACAACGCCATCTCTGACGTACATGCTGAACTACTTACTGCCTTCGTTGCTATTTTGTGACTCGAAGAAGTATAACTTCTCACGCGCGTACATAAGTACACGCTGAATTTTTTTTAGAGGACTTGTGTGTTGGATAATTGAATTCAATCATAGAGTGCAATCGATATAGGTATTGGTTCTTAACATTTGAATATGGAGGGTAAGGTAAGGTAAGGAGATAGAAGACCACTCTGTGTATGAAAAAATGTCCGTTAAAATGTGCCACATAAGGCTGGCGGCGCAACAATCGCAACCGCGTAAAAAAATTCTAACTCGACATTCTTCAATCCGTTAATTAACAACTGCTACATTCCAAAAATTAGGTAGGTACTTTATTTTTTTGAAGAATATTTTGTGAATTATTCCAGAATCGTTAAAAATAGGTATTGACGTTTTGTTTTACGCTTACACATTTTGAAACGTATATTATTGCTAGGAGTTTAGCCTTTAAAATATAGTAGTTTCGCCTACTATATTTTTTTTACTTTATTTTTTTCAAAAATATAGTAGTCGGGCTTCTAATATAGTAGGATACTATATTGTATAGTAAGGTTGGCAACCCTACTTATGTGCCAACTTAAATATTTATTGATTTCAAAGAACACAAAAATCGAATTTTACAGTTAATTGAACATTAAACGCGTTTTTTAAGCCTAAAATAAGAGTATTTTTAGAGAATTTGTGTCTGGGATTATTGAATATAATCATAGAGTCCAATTGTTTAGGTACTTGTTCTAAACATTTGAATACAATGTCAAGAACTATTAAAGTCTTGTGGTGCCTGCCGCGAATAGCACCACCCCATTTCTACCCGTGGGTGTCGTAGAAGGCGACAGAGGGATATTGACCAGGGGATGGGCAGCAGCGTCCTTCTGAGTACCATAACACCTACTGCGATCGCCAACATGCGTCGGCTAAGCATGGCGATTACGGCTGAGACCTATGCCCAGCATTGGGCGTCTTAAGGTTGACATGATGATGATGATTGAATACCATGTGCACACACATAAGTCTTACACACTAGGTGTCCAGTACCCAATTCTTAAATCTACGCAGACGATTTCGCGGGCAGACTGTAGTCTATAAAATAAAATAACAAAAGAAAAACTTGAAAGTAAATTGCGTGACATGAACAGTCGTTTCGAGTAAAAGATATCACTGAACAAATATGGCTGACGTGAATGTAGAGAGAGATTGTTTGATAAATGTGAATTTTTAAAGTTGTTTTTGGTATAATGTAAATACTATCTTGTGTGTAGTGTGAACTTTGAATCTATACAAATAATACAAGGCTATTTTTAAATCACATATACTTTGCAAGAATGATAACTTCATCACTACCTACTACCTATTTTTGCGCGGAACCCTATTTTTTTTTCTGTAATAAAACTAGCTTATGTTACTCATTATACCATCAGCTATCTGCCAATGAAAGTCACGTCAAAATAGGTCTAGCCATTTCAGAGATTGGTCGGAACAAAGAGACTGACAGACAAAAATAATAAAATCTTAATTTATATAATACCAAAAGAAAGCACTACAATTATCTAGTGCTTCTGTTTGGTTTATAACATTAATTTAAATATTTTACATAATTAAATAAAACATTCTGAAAAAAAAATATTTGTCGGCTTTCAAAACTTTCAATCTACCAAATTAGTACACAGTAATGTATAAGTATGTAAAATTGAAATTTTCCCGACTGTGAAAAAAATTAAAAATTCAAACCAAATTGAAGACAGTCAGAAAAGTATTTTTTTCCAATCTAAACACACAGCCACACTCTACCAATTGATTGGCCCCAATTTAAAAAAACAACAACCAAATCACCCCTTTCAACCCCCGCGAAAAATCTGTATCAAAAAATCAAGATTGAATAAACAAAAGAGAGCTCAATTTTTAATACTTAGTTGATTCAACCCGACTCAACCGCACCCCGAGGGGTTGAAATCGTTTAAATGAATAGCCGAGGGGATGTGTTCAGATAATTGCTGGCGTTTATCGAATTAGGGGGTGAAGGTGAGCTGTCTTCGTTATTTGGGGGATGTCTTGATGTGTAGGTACCTGATTAGGCAAATTATTGCCTATGATTGGTTTTTATCATCATTGTCAACCAATCAGAAATAACCAGAGTTTTAGAAACCCTGACATTGGCGCCAATTCTGCTGTGCTGGGGCTGTGCTTATTTTAAGAGTTTTATATCTCTTTCTCTCCAATAAAACAAGAAAGAGACATAATATTAATAAGAGCCATCAGTTTAAGTTGATCTAATGTTCATCTAAGTTGTCATTTCAGAACGTATTTATTTATTTATTTGCCAGAAACATGGTATGTTTACAAAGATGGTCATATTAATACAATAGCGCTACATGTGTCACCGTTTTAACGGTATGCAAATCAATTTAAAACAACATCAAATTTCATTTTTAAATTTAGGTACCTACAGTTACATCACAATTATTTTAGAAAAAACACGATTTTAAACACGGCGAAGTTCAAAGAAAATACTAATTTGACATCTCTAACTAAGTTCTTGTCTGTCGCCGTCCTGTTCTTCAGCTGCCTGGTCAAAGTCAAAGTCAAAGTAATGATTTGTACGATTTCTGGTGATAACAGGTCTTACAGATTTTTACAGAAACTCAAAAATCTACCCTTTGGGCATACACAAAAATAGCAATTTCAAATTTAACAATAATAATTTCATATAATGTAACAATATTAGACATTTATATCATTAAAATAAATTAAACAAACTCTAAACAATTCTACTAAATTCAAAATCTTTAGAAATTAATTAGTTACATTTTAAAATTATAAATACAGGATCAGTTACAAGAAATGTTGTCAGCAAGAAATTCGTCAATGGTATAGTAGCATTTGTCTATTAAAAAAATAGGTAGGTTTGGTAGTAAGAGATGACAATGGTCTAGTTTTAATTTAGTTTGTGAACAAAGGAATCGGCACCATTATTTCAATAATCGGGATCTTAATCGGGAATAGGACATCTAAACCCTGTTCAAGACCTGTCAATGTTTTCATTGTTGTGGAAATATTTACACCGACAGCTCTTTCGATGTGATTGGTTGGCACTTTTGGCACAGTGGATGACCGATTGGCTTCTGACTTTATGTTTTGGAATAGATTCCCGGACGGGATAAATATTAGGTACAGTGATCTGAGTGTGGTTGTTTGTGGATGTGAGTTTATATTTTATGTTTGTAAACGCAGCCACGATACAGGAGCAATTTTAAGTGTGGGGCAAAGTGCTAATTAAGTACAGTTTCATTGGCAAAATGCGCCCTCAGTAATTCAATAATCAATCAAATAAAATTGCTGGTTAAAACAACAATTTTTAAACATACCCCAATTAAAAAGCCAACGCCACAACTCCATACAGCCTAAACCAAAAAGTTTCAATACTAAAATTCAAATATTCCCCTGTAATTGTTTTAAACGGTTCCTACAGGGGGCGGAGTTGGACGGCTGCGTATGACAGCCCCCTCTTTGTACCCCTAAGGGTAACAATTTTTTGTAACACCCCGCGTTGAACTCCCCTCTAGGGGGAGCGACGGGGATATTGTATCTTTACGCTAAACTCCTTGGTTGGTATGTTTTGATTTTTGAGTTATAGGATTATAATGGGTAAGAAGGAATGCTTTGAAATATTTATAGTTAAATAACTTAAAAGTATAATGTCAAAAGTCAAAGTCAAAGTCAAAGCATTTATTTCAATTAAACCATTTACAGGCACTTTTGAATTGTCAAGGAGTCGGTCAGTTAGACAGAAAGTTGAAGCTAGTTGCTCGTTCCAAAACGTAGGTAGGTCTCTATGGAGAAGAACGAGCAAGAAACTCCACGGACACTCTTTTAAAATCAGGTTTTTACAAAATACTGCTTACATTATTCTTGTTGCTTCTATATGTGAAAACAATGAAGGTAATCTAGAAATACAAAATATAAAAAATAATCAAGATAAAAACCATGGCAGTTAAGAGTTGACCAATCTCTACTGACAGCGCCCGTTCACGAACATGACGCGTGAATCAGCACCATTCAGCTCAACCATTTTAGAGGGAGCCGAATGACCCAACACACGCGCCACCACCAGCGAGACATTTGAGTGAGCATGACAATTCTCTCAACCGCCATGCTCATTTAAGTCACACACATAATAATTTACTTAAAATATGGCTCCATGGTACTCACATTTACAAAATTGAAATAATGCTGCTAAATTATAATGACGATGTTATGTAGAAATTGAAACAATGTATGACACTTAAAAATGAAGATTCCCAGATTATATGTATCGGGGAATAGAGAGGCGGGCAGTAAATTCCACAGTCTGGCAGTTCGCACAATAAATGTGCAAGCAAAGCGCTTGGTTCGAGACCGTGGAACTTCAACCGTATAGCGGTGGGTGACGCTTCGCCGTGTCCCTGCTCGTCCGGTGATGGAATGGGGATGGGGGATTAAGTTGTGCAATTCCAAAGCACACTCTCCGAAGTGTACCCGATAAAAGACCGATAGGCTGGCAACGACGCGGCGATGTTCAAGACTTTGGAGCTTAGCCTTAACCAGGAAGTCGTTGTCTATGAGCCTCTTGGCACGTCTTTCAATAACATTGTTTAGGTTCTGTGATTTGTTTGAGGACGAATTTATAAATGTAATGTACGTATGTCTAAGCTTCTGTGAAAGCAAGACGATTTGCCATAATATCATAATTGTTTTATTTAATGCTAGCGACCCTTTCCGGCTTCGCACGAGTACTTGACGATGTAGATCAAACTATACGTATAAACCTTCCTCTTGAATGACTCTATCTATTGAGGGCGCCGTTACTTGGGACTGGTCATCTCTTAGCTGCCTCGGTTATTCTAAATTTGTTGAATTGCTTATGATTGTATTTTCATCTAGACCTCTTTTAACGTACACGACTTGTTACATTGTTCTCACATTGTACCCCTAGATTCAATATGAATGATGTAACCGGAATTTGTAACATATTATTGATTTTAAAAGAGTGTTCATGGAGTTTCTTGCTCGTTCTTCTCCATAGAAACCTACTGTTTGGAACGAGCAACTAGCTTCAACTTTCTGACTGACTGACTCTGACAATTCAAAAGTACCTGTAAATGGTTTATTTGAAATAAATGATTTTGAGTTTGAGTTTGAGTTTATTGATGACAACAAATGTAGTTTAAAGATCTAAAGCGAACAGACAGCGGGAGCGACTTTGCTTTTACTCGACTACGGCAAAGCCAAAGGAGGCCTATGATTTTGACAGGCTATTTATCATGTAGATATGTAGGTATGTATGTATGTTTATCTGTTCGCTCATAGCTCATCAAAACTGAACAAATGAGGTATCGTTGGAAGCATCTTGATCGTCCGCTGGTTATAGGCTATAGTAGTGTCATTGAATCCAATGTGGCGCCCTCTGGCGGACCAAAAAACCAACATATAAAAAATGAACACAAACATACTGTGTTTGGTATCATTGGAAAGGGGTTCACTAGTACCTTTCAAATATATAATATTTTGTAGTGACTTGTCACAAATTATTTAAAAAAAGGAAATTACCAAATAAATTAAGATACGATACCGTGTTTGGTATCATTGGAAAGGGGTTCACTAGTACCTTTTATTAAATAATAAAAAAAAAGGAAATTACCGAATAAATTAAGATACGCATACCGTGTTTGGTATCATTGGAAAGAGGTTCACTAGTACCTTTTATTAAATATATTATAATACTTAGCTGTGACTTGTCACAAATTATTAAAAAAAAAACGATCGCAAGAATCGCCAACTTCTCGATCGCAGCGGTTAAATTCATTAAAAATTACTGAAAAATCCACATGATAATCGATCGCTTGCAGAATTAGATAGATTAGGAAATGTTTCCAGATCCTCTTAATTTCTGTGCAGTACATTTAATCTCCAAAATGGTTTACATAAAAAAAAAGTTTAAAAACTAAAACCCGACCACAACCAAAAGTGATCTAAAAAGTACGAAACAAGAAAATATTTCACTCAGAAATCAAGACATAGGTACAAAATGGTCAACGTAAAGCCGTGGTTGCATGCCATTATAATTCATGTTCATCGCACGCATATGGGATACAGGCATGCAACCACGGCTTACCTTGACCATTTTGTACCTATGTATTGATTTCTGTGTAAAAGATTTTCTTGTTTTTATACTAAAACTTCATTTTTTTTATACTATGTAAAGAATACTAAATGGCCTGCAAGCAAACTTGTAGCAGTCTATCTTACTTCTGGGCGTTATAAAGCCACTCCTTTTACAGATTTTCCAAAGAACGAGGATTTTATCAATAGTTTGTTTAGAACACGAATTTAATTCATCATCACCATCATGTCAACCCTTACAAGCCCACTGCTGGGCATGTCTCCTCCAAGGGGCGGTTTAGCCGTAATCGCCATGATTGACCGATGCATATTGGCGATCGCTTTAGGTGTTATGGTACTCAGCATGACGCTGCTGCCCATCTTCTGGTCAATATCCCTCTGTCGCCTTCTATGACACCCACGGGTAGAAATGGGGGACTATTCGCTGCCGGCATCAAAATGTCTCATGTGCCTGTGTGGTTTTCCTTTGGAATACGCTTCCTCAGGATATCCGGACGGCTACCAGTCGGTTCATGTTCAAAGTAAAAGCTCGCGAACACTTTCATAAGAAGTTGACAGACTCGTCTCACAATTAATTTTGTTGTGATTCTCTATGCATTTTAGCTCTCCTTTGTATATTTTGTTTGTTTGTATGTATTGATTAATGTATTTATTATTTTAGTATGGTAAATTTTAACTATCTTTGCACCTACCATGTTTTGTCTCTGCATCACCCTAAGGTAGACTGGTAGAAAATGCCCAAGGCATTAAGTCCGCCTTGGTCCAGTGTTTTTTACATTATGTGCATAAAGTTTAATAAATAAATAATTGCTCCGGGACCCACCCCTTCGAACAGGAACACAGCAACACTGCTTTGCAGTACAAGTAAGTACTTCCCCGGTTGAGTCTACAAAGATTTCTGTGTAAACTCCCGGAGCCGCAAAAAAACAGTTAACTATTATTTATCCTGCAATGAAACCAAGGTCTCCACAAACTAACCTGACTATCCTTAAGTCCAAGCTTCTCAGCCAGTTTCTTCCTATCAGGCTTTGAGATATACTTCTGCACTTGGAACCTCTTTTCTAAACCCTTGCGTTGAAGGTCGGAGAAGACTGCTCGACGCATCATACCGCGGCGTGGTTTACCTGGGAAAAATAAATCTTTTGAATAATTATAATAACAATATGTGGGGACATTTCACACATGGCCATCTGACCCCAAATTAGGCAGACCCTCTACTATGGGTGTCAGACAGCTGATATACATACACATATACATTTTAAATAAATACATATAGTTATAGATAAACAACACCCAGACACAAGGCAGTTAAATTAAACATAACAGTTAGTCATAAACAAAACAGTAAGAACCGCTGCGGCAAGGCTCCTACGGAGCCCAACGAAAAACTATATGCTGCGAAGCCGAATACCCCGGTGTATACCTCCCGTCTCCACTACACCACCGGCGCGGAAGACATTGTGAAGGACTTCGCCTAGGCTGAAGTACGCGCCGAGAGTGTAGCTGCTGGAGTCGCATCGCAACGTCAACTTTAAGTCGTTTGTGGTACCAATATGCTGCCTGCATCAGGTGTTGGAAGAAAGCTTTTGTCCTCAGGATGTGGTTTTTCGCTTTCACGGACAAGTGCCACCGGAATGCACAAAGACTTAGTGCAACGAAGTGATATTAACATACAGTTTTAAGTTTTATTTACTAACACAATTGTTGTTTTGTTATATGTATACTTAAGTTAAGGCCTATGGCCTGGCCCGCCTGGCCTGGCCTGGTTATCTATGGGTCTTTGTAACCTGAAAATAAATGGTTTTATTATTATTTTTAATATTATTTACCCTGGGCGGGAATCAAACCCGCAACACGCTGCGCATCAGTCGATCGCTCAGCCACTGCGCCAATCATTACTATTGTTATATTTGTATATTTTGGTCACGGTCATCAATCTAAATGAAGACTATGTTTTTTAGGGTTCCTTACCCAAAAGGTAAAAACTGGGTCCCTATTACTAAGACTCCACTGTCCTTCTGTCTGTCTGGCTGTCTGTCACCGAACCGTGATAGCTAGACAGTTGAATTTTTTACAGATAATGTATTTCTGTTGCCACTATAACAACAAATACTAAAAACAGAATAAAATAAATATTGAAGGGGGGCTCCCATACAGCAAACGTGATTTTTTGCCATTTTTTGCTCGATGTCTAATGTTATATAGATAATGGTACAGAACCCTTCGTGCACGAGCACGACTCGCACTTGACCAGTTTTTACCTATTAAGACAAAAAGTTGTAGTTAAGTTAAATGATACGGTACTAACCTCTGGAACTATGCGCCCATGGGAAACCTCCTGGTAACGGAAACACTTGAGTATGCGCCTGCGCTGGTCGAACTGAAACAATACAATTTTATTAGGAATATATAATTTACACGGGCACGAGCAAGTATCAATGTGACTTTTCCAATTTCATTTGTACTTTCTAAGTTTATCTAGTACATCATTGACATCGGTGGAGGAAAACATCGAAAGGAAACCAGGGCCTCAAGTCTGCTATTACAATAGTGTCAGAATGGTCTATCATTGATTTCATAATAGGGTATTTTACTCTATACGAGAAAAAATCTATAAATATGTTATTGAGACAGTTTAGGCATAAAGCAGTCGGAAAATGTAAGTTTTAGTTCATAAAATAACAAAACAAATTTTTAAATTCAATTCAAAGTTTTCAGTATTTTTAATCTGTTATAAAACACCGTTAAATAGTAGCGGCCATGTTATTACGCCGTACGGCTGTGTAAACAAAAAATTGACAACTGTCAGTCAACCGATTGGCGTAATATAGGCTTTGTACTTTTATTATTTTCGTAACCAACGTATTTTTTTAATTATTACACCTATTACAAAATATGCTTTTAATTATTTTTAAATGATAAACAATTATCATATTTAATATGAGCTCATTTGATACTAAACGAACTGACGTCATTTACGCTGAGCTATATGGCGTCTAGTAAGAGGCGTTTTCGTCAAACTACGCGCGAAATTTGAAAATTTAAAATTTAGATGCATTTTTATGGCACTTATCGATTGAATAAAAATTTTGTGTTTTTTTTGGTGGCATATTAGCACTACAGAATTTCATTGAGACACTTTTCAAAAATGGGTGTAAAACCCTATTGTTGATTTTGACAAGTTTGGTAATCTACTAATATAATGGCGTCATTATGACTTTCCAATAGTCAACCACTGACACGCCATTGAAAGAAATGATATAGAATGGTAATCTCGTACAAAATGACAACTGAATTGCTAAAAGTTTGACAGTTCCAGTCCATTAGTGACCTACCATGGCTACCATTAGAACGTACTCATTGCTTTTAATTCGACCGACCAATGATCGACCATTATGAATTTAGCAGATTACGAACTTTTAGCAAAATGACAATGGGATCGTGTTGGAATGACGAAATTATAAAAATAGCAGACTTGGCCCCCAGGACTTATCCACATTTATCCATACTAATCCATACTCCATACTAATATTATAAATGAAAGTAACTCTGTCTGTTAGGTACGCTTTCACGATAATAATAAATATAATAATAAGTTAATTAATTTTCAGTCACAATGGTTTCGTAGCACTACAGTTTTGAACTAACATGTTTTATTTTTAACCGACTTCAAAAAGGAGGAGGTTATCAATTCGAATGTTCATATTTTTTTTTTGTGTATGTTCGGACATAACTCTGTCATATATAGACGGATTTGCAAAATTCTTTTTTTGTTCGAAAGGGGTTTATCCCGAAAAGGTCCCATATAAATTTTATCAAAATTGGTACAGCCCTTTTTGAGAAAATCAACGAATTCCCAAAAAAACTTACTTAGACGACGTTTTAGTTTCTTCAATCACTGGAGGACTTACAATCTCTTTTAAGTGTGTTGCCGTTTCTTAATGGATTTGGATGTTAAGGCAACACTAAAAAGCGAAAAATAAAAAGTTTAAAAAAAAAGAAAACCGCCTTCAAAAACTAAAAAGTGATAAATAACTTTAGCACAGAACACACATTACTTTACTTTCGGCAATACAAAACAACAAACACAAAGCCACCGCCACCGACATTTTCCACATATTATTAAAATTAGTTATTTAAAATGGTTACGATGTGTGATTACATTTACATCATAATTTTATGTATAATGTGATTTGTTCGTTTCTTGCTCGTTCTTCTCCATAGAGACCTACCTACGTTTTGGAACGAGCAACTAGCTTCAACTCTCTGACTAACTGACCGACTCCTTGACAATACAAAAGTGCCTGTAAATGGTTTAATTGAAATAAATGCTTTGACTTTGACTTTGATTAATGATACATTAGATAAACATGCAAATAAGTTGAGAGAATAAATACAGTCTGTGACTTTTTACATTATGAAGTGAAATTTGAGATTGTTTTGTGTACAAGGTTTCGAAATTTTCCTTTAGAAACAGCGAAGATGTCAATATTATGGAAGGTCTTATTATATTGACTGGTACGACGAAGGCGACGACGGAACTTATATAAAATCACATTGTGAGAGCTGGTGCTTGAGGTAGGTTTTAGAAAAAAACCTGTATAAAACAGCTAAACCGATTTTGATGGAATTTGGTATGAAAATAGTCTGAACCCTGGGGAAGGATATAGGCTACTTTTTAATCCGCTACTTTGTCTGCATCTCTGCTATAACCGACATTCACGAAGACGAAGTCGCGGGCAAAAATTTATGTAAGTCTGCAATCGCCAATCCGCCTTGAGCGCACGTGGTGATTAATGCTCGTGCCTTCTCTGTATGAGAAGAGGGCTTTGCCCTGCAGCAGGGTTACTATTTTTTTTCGCTATTCCTGCCATTTTTTGGGGTAAATCCTGCTAAACGTGCTAAACCTCCTTATCGTCACCCTTATGACGCGATAACCAAGTGGAAAACAAAAGATTTTGTTCCCATTCGCTCCGGTAAATAATGCTAAACATCCTGCTATAGCTTAAATTTTACTCTTAAAAATGCAAAAAAAGCAGGATCCTGCTAAAAATGGCAACCCTGCCCTGCAGTGGGCTATAATAGGCTGGTATTATTATTATTATTTTTATATTTTTCTAGCTTTTGCCCGCGACTTCGTCCGCGTGAATGTCGGTTACCTATCGCGGATGCAGACGAAGTCCCGGCTGTTCGATTTTATGCTATCTGTGATGACTAACGAGATTTTTAAATAAGTATATCACGGGTAAGTATCTAAAAACCTTTTTTTTATAAATAACTCAAATCAATTTTACCGCAAAAAACCAATAACATTTTTTTCACCAAACAGCGAAAATGGCAAAGGTACAAATGCATTGAGCCTAATACTCGCAAAAAGGGCGTATATCTATTGTAAGTCTTTTTGCACAATCCATATTGTTTGTTGAAAGGCTCACAATGGAATTATGGAAAAATATTTGTTGCTTGCTACCGATTTACTTGTATTAAGATTAATATTATTTGAGGTATTGAGAATATTAACTTTAATATTCATATTTGAGGAGTAATTTGAAGAACAACATGTGAATTATTTAGCACAGTTTTAACAATTTATCTTTCAATCGAATATCGATTCAGTGTATATACCAATTACAGGTATTAAAAAAAAACTGTATTCCTTTTTCAAATACGTAATAACATACCTACATTAAAATAAAAGAATAACAATATTTAAATACCCAAAAACAAATGAATACCACATCAAAAATATTTAATAGATATTAATTTTTTAACCATTACGCGGGACCACCCTCTAAAAACTCTTGTTTATCTTATAGATAACTACAACAAAAGGTCTGTTTTTATATCTGTCCGTCAAATTGGGCGTGTCAGGCTTATTATCCGACAAAATGTTACCATTACAAAAATCTGTTGACACAAGCAACAATAGTTTAGTTGCCTTTGCTGGGAGGTCCACGCAAAAAGATTTAATTCATTGTCTATGATAAAAAAAAGATTTAAACGTGAGTGTTTTATTGTCTGTGGTTTAGAAAAAATTGCGACGATTTGTTTGCAATAAAAAGAGGGATTCTCACGTACTGTTTTTGTTGTGGATTTAGTATTTGTAACTACTTGATACAATTTTGTTTTTTTTAGACAATTTGGCTTAAAATGTGCAGTTTTGAAATTTTCCTTCGGGTTCTAAGGGCTAACTTTTTCTCAAAGGTACAACGCGATTGTAAATTTTACTCTGATCATAATCTTATCGGCTCAAATGACGTCTTTTCTTTACAATAACGTTATTTTGTTTTAATTTCATTTAGAAGTATGGCAGAAATTTGGCCTCAAACGTTGCAGGATAGCAATACTTCTTGACTGAAGATTTTCATCTTTTGACCGTAATTCAAAAACTGTTCCCTTTCCAAATGACGAAATTTTCTAAAAAATATCCACATGTGTTACAAAAAACATATATTAAAAATACCAGATTTTTAGTTACTAAGAAACACGTTTTTAAGTGATCGTAAGTTGGCAAGAGATTTTGTGGTGGGGGAAGATCGCGTACGCACAATTTTATACATTTTTGCATTCGTGAACTTCCCCCACTACAAAATACCTTGCCAACTTACGTGCCGTTACTGTACCTACCTAGACACTATTGATGTGTGTACATTAAAACCTTCCCAGAATACACTTCAATAGCGAAAATTCCATGCAAATCGGATCAATAGTTGTTGAGAAAATCATGAACATATTACACACACAGTTCAAACAGAGCCTTTTTTGAAATCGATTAAAAAAATACATTTCACGTCTTACCTAAGTATGGATGATGACAATGTGCTAGCAGATGTTGTAAGTGCTGATGCTGTACTGGAATTGGTCTGCTGGCAATGGGCTTGGCAATAGGCCACGGACTTCCCATGATTGGCTGCCGGTATTCTGAAATAGAAGAGACATTTTGTAGTTAACAGCACAACATTATAAAAGGGTATTTTACCAATGCAAAAAAAAATCTAGTTGGTCCGTCAGTTAGATTATCGATAAATATTGGCTATGTATTTTTTGTTAATAAAAACTGACAAAGATAAAACGCATCAAAGATCATGAGTGGGGGTTTGTGACGTCACTTCGCCAGTAAAAGTGTACTGACATAGTGATGTCACACGAGTTTTCGACGCACTGTATCGTCTTCATTTTTTGTTTACGTGAAAAAAGAAAAAACACGTGTCCAATATGGGTTATTACACTTTTTCCCCTGAGAGAATCCCCCTCAGGGGGGAAATCTGGACCCTAATGTAAAAATCGTCCAGAAAGTCCCGTTTTGATTTTTAGTTATTCCACTATTCCCCCCTGAGAGAATCTCCCCAGGGGGGAAAATTGCACCTTAATGTAAAAAAAAAACCAGAAAAACCCCTTTTCAATTTAGACTATTCCACTTTTCCTCCCTTATTTTTAGTATTAATACCTACGTTCTTAAAAAAAAAAAATGTGATTCGACAATATAATAATTATACAATTCTAATCAGTCTTTTTTTCCTTTTTTTTTTTGTTTTATTGTTTTTTTTCGTTTTTTTATACCTCCATATTATCCATACTTAATATTATTTATGCGAAAAAAAAGGAAAAAGAAAATAACTCTGTCTGTTACGCTTTCACGATTAAATCTATCTGACGGACTAATTAGATTTTTTTGGTAAAATACCCTATTGAGATTAAGCAAACATTATTGTTGAGAAAAGACTTTTCTGTTTGGTTACGGCTCTCGAATTTGTATGGTAATAAAATAGTCTATCTAGAGCACTCAGGGATATCGTAGCTTCGTCTTAGCGAAATAAGTTTTAGAATCGGACCCGTAGTGTAGAAGATTAGCGCGTTCAAACAAACAAACTCTTCGGTTTTATAATACAGGATGAAATTGAATTCATTAGCAATGTTTTAAGAAGTGACTCAGACCACGAACCTGAACAACTTTCATTATGGAGCCAACTCAAACAGCGCGAAAAAAAAACAGCTGTTCCATACATTTTGGCCGAGTACCAGGGGGCCAAGTCTGCTATTTTTATAATTTCGTCATTCCAACACGATCCCATTGTCATTTTGCTAAAAGTTCGTAATCTGCTAAATTCATAATGGTCGATCATTGGTCGGTCGAATTAAAAGCAATGACTGCACAATGACGTTCTAATGGTAGGTCACTGATTAAAGGAACTGTACAAATTTTGGCAGATTACCGCCTAAGTCAGTCATTCAGTTGTCATTTTGTACGAGATTACCATTCTTTAACATTTCTTTCAATGGCGTGTCAGTGGTTGACCATTGGAAAGTCATAATGACGCCATTATATTAGTAGATTACCAAACTTATCAAAATCAACAATTATGAAATCAATGATGGACCATTCTGACACAATTGTAATAGCAGACTTGAGGCCCAGCACTTCTGTATGGAACAGCTGTTTTTTTTTTCGCGCTGTTTGAGTTGGCTCCATAATGAAAGTTGCTCAGGTTCATGGTCTGAGTCACTCCTTAAAATTTTGCTAATGAATACAATTTCATCCTGTTTTAATACAGATTAAAGAAATAAAATAAATCTACCAAAATTCTACAATCGAATAATAAATAAATGAATCTATCAAAGACACGCGGGTCGATATAAAATAATCAAAGTTGAACAACTCAGTAATAGGATAACGATGTGATTACTATACAATGCTTGCTGCAAAGGGCGGGTGTGGTACAAGTTCAGAAGTTGTAGCGTATTGTATACGAATTATTTTCACATCATCTGTCTAGCCTTTTTCCAATTATGTTGGGGTCGGCTTCCAGTCTAACCGGATGCAGCTGAATACCAGTGTTTTACATGGAACGACTGCCTATCTGACCTCCACAACCCAGTTACTGGGTACCTATACGATACTTCTTGGATCTATAAGAATGATTAAGTTGATGTTTATTGCTGTTTTTTTTTTATTATGTATAAATGTATCACTTCTTCCCCACTGCCCAACTAGATTGCTCAGCTGCATAAAGTTGAGCAGTGGGTAATAAAAACTGCTCAACTGGTAATTGCTCAACTATGAATAGTTGAGCAGTGGGTAATACCCGCTGATCAACTGAAACGAATACCTAATTAATTTAATACATAGGTATGCCTTTTTGTCAGTTTTAATTTAGTTTAAATCTTACAAGTTTGCAATTATAGTATGCTTATAAAAAAAAACGTTGTGTTTGTAATAGTATCGCAAACATCCAAATACTCTTTTGTACTTAGTATCTACCTAAGTATAAAAATTAAACTTTTAACTAAAACATAAATACAAGAGAGCATTAAAAAAAATCTGCTACATCGCCGTCATCTGGAAATGTGCCCAAGAGCCTGGCAACATTGCTACGTTGAATGGCCATGCTTAACTTCTAACCAAAGTAAAACCAGCTCTTGGATCACGGGAAGTGTCAACCAACCTTTTGGACATTTCCTTAAAAAGAAGATGAGCACTTGGACCCTATGACCCGAGGGTTAAGGATTACTTTTTAAATTAATTAAGATACATTTTCACCGATTCCCTTGTTTAACAAACTAAACTAAAATTAGGCAATTGGCATCTCTTATTGCCAGGCAGCTGAAGAAAAGGACGGCGACAGATTTAAACTAACATTTGATGTTAGTTTTTTCTTGAACTTCGCCGTATTTTCAACCGAATTCAAAAAGAAGGAGGTTCTCAATTTATTCGACTATGTTTTTATGTTTTTTTTTTTGTATTTTTGTTACGCGATTTCTCCGGCAAATGTACATCGATTATGAAAATTCTTGATGGATAGGGTGTACTTCGAGGGTGGTCCCATATAAATTTAATTGAAATTGATCAAGCACTTTTTGAAAAAATCAACAAGTATTTTACATAGACGACGTTTTAATTTCTTCAATCTTTTAGTAGGTAGTTACTTTCAAACTCTGTTTTGACTGTGTTGCCGTTTCTTTATGGATTTGGATGATAAGGAGGTACTAAAAGCGAAAAATAAAAAGCTTTTTAACAAAAAAATCTAGAAGTGATAAATAACTTTAGTACAGAACACACATGACTTTAGTTTTGGAAGTCGGTGGCAATACAAAACATCAAACAGAACAAAGCCACCTATCACTTTTTAGATTTTGAAGGCGGTTGTCTTTTTTGTTAAAAAGCTTTTATTAGTCAATACGTTTTGAAATGACAACTATAATTATTGTTGAACAATAGGGTATTTTACTCTATACGAGAAATCTAATATATAAAATTCTCGTGTCACAGTTTTCGTTCCCGTACTCCTCCGAAACGGCTTGACCGATTCTGATGAAATTTTTTGTGCATATTGGGTAGGTCTGAGAATAGGCCAACATCTATTTTTCATCCCCTTTTTTCACCCCTTTTTCATCCCCCATAGATCGGGACAGGACAACGTCTGTCGGGTCAGCTAGTAATCTATAAATATGTTATTGAGACAGTTTAGGCATAAAGCAGTCGGAAAATGTAAGTTTTAGTTCTTAAAATAACAAAACAACATTTTTAATTCAATTCAAAGTTTTCAGTATTTTTAATCTGTTATAAAACACCGTGAAATAGTAGCGGCCATGTTACTACGCCATACGGCTGTGTAAACAAAAAATTGCTAACTGTCAGTCAACCGATTGGCGTAATATAGGCTTTGTACTTTTATTATTTTCGTAACCAACGTATTTTTATCATTATTACACCTATTACAAAATATACTTTTAATTATTTTTAAATGATATACAATTATCATATTTAATATGAGCTCATTTGATATAAAACGAACTGACGTCATTTACGCTGAGCAATATGGCGTCCAGTAAGAGGCGTTTTTGTCAAACCACGCGCGAAATTTGAAAATGTAAAATTTAGATGCATTTTTAGGGCACTTATCGATTGAATAAAAATTTTGTGTTTTTTTTGGTAGCTTAATAGCACTACAGAATTTCATTGAAACACTTTTCAAAAATGGATGTAATACCCTATTTAGCTGATCAACTTAAATTGACAGCTCTTATTAATATCTACATATCTCTTTCTTGTTTTATTAGAGAGAAAGAGATATAAATAGCTTAAAATAAGTTTAGCTCATAGACAAGAAAATTGGCACCAATATAAAACATTACTGGCAACTTTTCAATCCAAACTCGCTACACTCTGAAATTTCTCAATACTTCATCAATTAATTATCAAGGTACCTTTCCGCCTCCACCCACAACTTGTACCACACGCACCCTGATTTCTTACCACCCCGTTCTGTCAAAGACACGCTACCCATTATATATTGTTGGAGCCTTTGTGACGTCATTAATCATCGCTATCCCTTTAAACTATTATGTGTTGTTATGTTTGTTTGTTGGAGTACTTTAATATGGATGAATTAGGTAGTGTGTATTGTTTTATTTTGTACTGGTTTCTGTTTGCGACTTCGTTCGCGAGAAATCTCTTTCGGATCACATTTTTTTAAATAATTAAATATAGCCAACACTCAGGGATAACGTTTGCTACCTATTGCTGAAAGAATTTTTGAAATCGGATAAGCAGTGTCGGTGATTACGGCCCACATACAAACTTACAAACAAACAAATTTTACTTCTTTATAATATTATTATTATTAGCTGACCCGGCAAAAGGTTATTTTGCTATATAAATTATAAAAAAAGAAAATAGCCTACGACCTATTCGCAGACCTACCAAATATACACAAAAAAAAAAACATAAAAATCGGTCAAGCCGTTTCAGAGGAGTTTTGTTACAAACACAGTGACACGACACACACAAGAGTTTTATAAGAAGATTATTATGATTATTATTAGTTTAGAGTAAGTTGAGTTTATGTTTGTTCGTAATCTCCTGAACTACTGGGTCCCATTTTGTAAATTATTTAATTAATAATTAGAAGGTACGTTATAATCCATATCCATACTAATATTATAAATGCGAAAGTAACTCTATCTGTTACGCTTTCACGATGTAACGGCTGCACCGATTTTAATGTAATTTGGTATGAAGATAGCTTGAATCCTGGGGAAGGACATAGGCTACTTTTTAATCCGCAACTTCGTCTGCAGCCGCGATATCTGAAGCGGGCGCGGACACGCGGACAAACTCGCGGGCAGAAGCTATAATATACATAGTTTGTTATAAATTGCAAGCGTTTTGATATCCTGCCTTTCTATCTTTATTAAATATGCAGTCTCTCAGTGACTTCGTATTTAAAAAGCATTTAAAACTATCCCCTACATACATAAGCTTATTAAAAAAGGGCGTGCCCGACATAAATTAGCTACAACAAATGATCCGTTACAAATAACAGTGAATAACAAAAACGGAACGTTATTTTAACGCAACCAAAAAGAGCTTAAAAAGATATAAAACCTATTGTTAACAGATCAAAACTATCTTTTATTATGTCTATGGATTACGTTCTGTTTGCTTTGCATTATGGTTTTATTGCCTCTATTGTCGATGGTCGTTTTTTTTTTGTTTTCTCAAGTGTTGCCAGGATTTTGGCGATGCGCTTTTTTCTGTAGGAGTTTTTAATAAGGTTTTCTAAGAATGTAATGTGGGTCTTATTGAGTTTATTATTTCTATTGTGTGTGTGTTTTATTTCTTTTGTATTTTGTGGTTGAAGAGGAATATTGGCCTTCTTATATTGCAAGCTCGATTTACTTTGATGAACAGCTAATTGATTTGGATCAGTTCCAGTGTGGGCAATCTTAAATGGGTTTCAAACGTATAATTTGCAAAAATATTGAAGACTATTGTAGTGACTATTTCGTTTTGTATTCTACCAAATTGATTTTGTTTATTTAACAACGATTCCTATCAAGTTTTATGGAACTCACTGCAAAAGTAGACTTATTTGTGAAGAAGCTTGTCCGGGGCAGTCACAAGCTTTTCGACAAAATTTAATGTCTTGTTGTTTAAAACTGTAGAGGACTGCTGACGCATGTACTTTGTAGTTCATTCGTTATACAGCGCGCAGCGCAGCTAACCTCAGTTGTCCTGTTGCATTGTACCCAGTCCAAAGTCAATATGACCGAAACACTTTATAAAAATCACTTCATCACCAATTTAGTGCATGTGTGCGGTGATAAAAGGAAAGTGTGTCGAGAGATAATTAAAACGTTGGAGAACACTAAAGACTTGGAATTATCCAATAATTCCGAAACAGAAATTCTCTAAAAAAAACACTCTGAAAACGCAATTAATTTTCAATTAACTGTAAAATTAGACTTTTAATTGCTTTCAAATCAATAAATAGTTATCAATAATTAGAAAGTATGTCAATTGATTAGTTAGTGACGACATGGTTGGCGCACTGGTTCGGTTCCCCCGTGGAACAAATATTTCAAACAAAAGGCAGATAGACCGCGCGGAACACAGAGAGTGAAGCCAAAAAAGCAAATACAAATTCAAAAGCGAATACCTACAACGCGCTTCGTGCTGTACTGACTCGAGTCAGAATAGAACGAAACGCCGCATCGTTAAAAAAAAACAAATTAAAAATACAAATACAAATTCAAAAACGAATACAATCACGAGATTGTAGGTATTCGCTTTTGAATTTGTATTTGCTTTTTTGGCTTCACTCTCTGTGTTCCGCGCGGTCTATCTGCCTTTGGTTTCATAATCTTAGTTCTACAGATAGTTGTTTCGGGTCTAGCAGTTTGTGTGTGTGAGTTTACTTATAGGTGCAGCGCAGACGACAGACTATTCGTGACGCACTTTTTAGTCTGTGAAAATAGAACCTATGCAATTATATGCAGTAACGCACACGACGCGCAAAAAGTCCGGCGCACAAAAAATTCTCTATTTCTTCTTCTTTTTCTGTACTTTATGTACAAAATAATACTTCGCGATCTCTGCACGATTTCCATAGCGTCTAGCTCTGCCGACAGAATGATCGAAGATGTGCGTCGTGTGCGTTGAGTCTGTGAAAAATCCGCGACCGACTTTTTGCGCGCCATGCAGACTTTTTGTCCGCCGCAGACTCGATCGCACAAAAAGTGTGCCGGCTGCGCTGCACCTTATGTTTGTAAACGCACCCACGACACATGACCCTAGTGCGTGACAAAATTAAAAAAAAAAATGATGATGATAAATCTAAATTATTGAAATAAAAGACACTAAAATGCAGCAGTACCAGTTCCCTCCGTGCCTCGGAAAGCACGTAAAGCCGTTGGTCCCCGCTGTCATTTGTAGATCTTTGGCAGTCGTTATGGGTAGTCAGAAGCCAGAAAGTCCGACAACCAGTCTTACCAAGGGGTATCGCGTTACCCAGTTGTAACTGGGTTGTGGAGGTCCGATAGGCAGTCGCTCCATGTAAAACACTGGTATTCAGCTGCATCCGGTTAGACTGGAAGCCGACCCCAAGATAGTTGGGAATAGGCTAACCAGATGATGACTAAAATGTAGCAGTTATTTCAACAATATAAACTAATAACTATCGTTTATGACTGCTTATTGTCTAATCTTTACATAGTATAAATAAAACAAAGTCGAATCGATCCCGCTGTCTGTACGCTTAAAATTACGCAACGTATTTTAAAGCAGTTTCAGCAATAGATACAATGAATAAAGAGGAAGTTTTATATGTGTATTTGTATCTACATTGCACCCGTGCCGAGGCGGGTCGTTAGTAAGGAATAAATAATAAATGAAGCAAATATTTACTAACTTTTCCTAACACTTCAAAAATCATCATCAATATCAGCCTATTGCCGTCCACTGATGAACGTAGGCCTCCCCCAGAGATCGCCAACCAACCCAACTTAAAAAATTAATACACATAATAGGGTATTTTACCAAAAAAATCTAATTAGTCCGTCCAAAAGGTTAGTTGACACTTCCCGTGATCCAAGAGCTGGTTTTTACTTTGGGCAGAGGTTAAGCATTGCCATCCAACGTGGCAATGCAGTCAGTCTCTTGGGCACATTCCCAGATGACGACGATGTGGAGGATTTTTTTGATGCCTTATATTAGTTTATTTTTGGTTTAATAGATATAGGTTTTTCTTTTTTTTTTATGTCCGTCAGATAGATTTCCAAAAAATATTAGACACGTGTTTTTCCTTTTTTCACGTTAACAAAAAATTAAGACGATACAGTGCGTCGAAAACTCGTGTGACATCACTATGTCAGTACACTTTTACTGGCGAAGTGACGTCACAAACTTATGATTTTTGATGCGTTTTATCTTCGTCAGTTTTTATTGATTTGATAAAACAAAAGATAAGTATCCAATATTTTTCGATAATCTAACTGACGGACTAATAAGATGTTTTTGGTATAATACCCTATTACATACACAAAAGTAAAACTCCCCGATAATGCCAAATTATCCAAATGCAAAGATCCGAATAACCTATCAGAAACATTCAGGAATCAACCCCTATATTATTATAATAAAATAATTAAAATCACACCGGGGGTGCAACGTTCTAAATCGTTAACCGTTCGGGGTGTTTCGGGGTAAACTTTTCCGGGGTAACGCCTTCACCCCAGTGTGGGGGGGTGAATTTTCTTCACCTTAATCGGTTGAGCATATTTTCTGGATACGTGGGTTTTCAAGGGTAGAAACTGTAAGAGGGATTAAATATTTGACTGATGCCTTTTTCATAATTGTGTGAAAAAAAATTCTTATTTAAGGAATTTTAAACAAATGTTACTCCAGTTCTATCTTAACCTGATCCAATGACATCTTTAATGAAAATAATGTAGCCTCTAGCGTCATTGTTTTGGCTCTTAATTATATTTAATACTAGCGGGCTTAGCAGACTTTGTCTGCCCTGAAAATAAAAAAATCCGTAGAACTCGACTGTAGCGCAATCTACCAGGGCCTCAAGTCTGCTATTACAATAGTGTCAGAATGGTCTGTCATTGATTTCATAATTGTTGATTTTGACAAGTTTGGTAATCTACTAATATAATGGCGTCATTATGACTTTCCAATGGTCAACCAATGACAGTCCATTGAAAGAAATGATATACAATGGTAATCTCGTACATAATGACAAATTAATGACTGACTTAGTTTACGAACTTCTTACTACTTCAGATTGCTTATAACACTTATAAATAATATGTAAAAATATATATAAATGAAATCTGGCATGAATAAACGTTAAAATTTGTTGACAATGTCATTATAACACAATTCTATTATGAGACCATTGATCGACCAATGATCGACCATTATGGATGTAGCAGATTACGAACTTTTAGCAAAATGACAATGGAATCGTGTTGGAATGACGAAATTATAAAAATAGCAGACTTGGCCCCCAGGTCCAGTAGTAAATCTAAACCATCCAGAGACCCACTCGAACACCCAAAAAAACATTAAATCGGTCCAGCTGTTTAGTAGGACTTCAGTCCCATACACACGTACAGAAGACTTTTAATAAAGATATCAAACATATTTTTATTATATTCACTAATAGACGTAGGTACTTCTTTTACAATCATGACACACTCCACTAAAAGTTGAATGGATATATTCTACTTTAATTATCACAAATAAATTATTTCGGGGAATTCACCATTTTGTTCAATATTTTGGTGCTTGATTTTAATTTGCGGTTTCATGTCATACAAAATCATTAACTAGGTACCCCACGCGCAATAAAATACCTATAAGGAAAGCTAGTATCAGATTCAGAACGGACGCCGTCTATACAAATAAAAACAGTAATTTGGACATTTACAACCAGTTTCTGGAACGAAAATGGACACAAAAATATACAAGGTGTAACGTTAAACACGCAAAACCTCAGACACCCCAAATGATTTTTAATTCAATTAACCTAATTCTGAGAGAAAAAAAAACATAAAAAAATTTAAAGGTTTTATGTGCTGTTTTAGTTTTACCACGACTCGTATCTGCATTGAAATAAGAACTATTATTATCAAGCGTATGAGAAAATTTAAATTGGACGACAACCATTTGTGTTTGTTTACCTGTTTTGGCAGGTTTGCGCACGTGATGGCTTGACCTTTTAATAAATAGACAGGGCAACATGTTTAATGAAGATTTTTTTTTGAAAAATGAAAATTTGAGAAATGTGACCTTTATTAAAAAGTGGTTCAATTGATTCTGCTCGTTATTCTAATCAAACTATATTCAGGTTTTGCGTATTTGACGTTACGTTGTATAATAAGTATTACTGTCCTTCTGATAAAGAGAAGGCACGAGCACTGATCACCATCCTCACTCAAAACTGATTGACAATTTCAGATTTATATTGATTTCTAGGATTTCCTCACTATGTTTTCCGTCACCTATTTCAGTGCATCACGACAATTACAAAGATTCACAAACTCAACTTCTTCAACTGAACGTCTAGGACTCCAGTTTCTGAAGCTGTCATGTCTTTAAGCTGTTTATCGGCGAATAGCTTTTGGGTTTTGTTAATTATATGAACAGTAAGTCATTTCAAAGCGTATTTAGGGTAGTTTAGGTTTTAATTAGAGAAAACAAAAGTGTGTGATAGAAATATTTATTTTTACAACACAACTATTATTACAAGTTACCCTAAGTAAGTTGCATGGTCTTTAACAATATTTTTTGCATCTTAATTAGTAACATAGCTCATGTGACGTATTTTTTGTGAACTTATTCAGAGAATATGAGAGTAAATTTCTTATGGTTTGCTTAGCTTCTCGGCTCTTAACTTTCAAACTTATCAATGATAATAGCCAGTGCTTTAAACAATATTTAAAATTACCTCCTTAGTCTACAATTTTAGACTAGTTAACTTTAGGATTTAAAAAAAATCTTTAATTCACACCTTAATCCAGATGATGATGGTTTAGTTAGCGCTAATGACCATCATCATCTGCCTAGCAACTATATTGAGGTCGCCAGGTCGGCTTCCAGTCCAATCGGATGCAGCTGAATACCAATGTTTTACACGGAGCGACTGCCTGTCGGACCTCCTCAACCCAGTTACTGGGTAACACGATACCCCTTGGTAAGACTGGTTGTCAAACATTCTGGCTTCTGACTACCCATAACGACTGCCAAAGATCTACAAATGACAGCGGGGACCAACGGCTTTACGTGCTTTCCGAGGCACGGAGGGAACTCGGTATGAAAGGGATGGTCACCCATCCATAGACCGACCGCGGCTAGCGTAGCTTAACCTTTGATCGATCGATATGTACGGCTTTAAGTTAGCCACGAGCTCCTCCTAGCGCTGATGACCCAAAATAGAAAAAAAATGTTATTAAAAAAACCAACAAGTTATTATCGTAACTGACAATAACGTTATTCAATTAACCATTACCCGAAAAACGATTGAGTCCCCACACCTGAATAACGGCTATTTGGGCGCCAATTTTTTCGCGGGAAAGTGAGAAAATAATTGATTTCGGTGGAGGGGACGAATTTTATTGGACCCTCCCGTATCCCGGCGGGCACAGATTCACAGAATTGTCGCATTTAATTTCTTTGTAATTATGTCGCCAGTTTATTGTTGGAAGGTAACAATTGTGGGCAATTTTTTTGGGAAATATTGGAAAACAAAGTTGTGTACTGGGTGGTAATAATGTGGAATGATTATTGCTAGGATTTTAGGGTGGCTATCGCATTGTAATTTTAAATACCTATGAATCTAGTTGATCGCGCTTTATTCACGAGGTCTCTTTACAGAACTACAAATAAAATTAGGTAATAATTTGACACTGGTACAAAGAGGATAGGCGTTTCCCATTCTTCTTCTTTTGAAAGGAGTAATTAGATGCATTTCTTTTATCTAGCAAATGCTTTTCCAGTTTCAGATTAACACAATATTTCTGTACTTAATTATTTTTGTTAAATGGGTTAGTTTTTACAAATATATTATTTTTGTCGAGATAAAGGCTCTGGCAATTAAAGACATGATTTCTATGAAACTTTAATTTTTTATATAATTTTTGAATTCGCCCCAAAAAAATCGAATAGTAAAATCGACAAATATTTGCAAACGCAAACGTTTATTTTATTATTATTATTAAATGACTAACAAAAGTACCTTTTAGCGGTATTATTGAAAAAAATCATTTAACATTGACCTATTTCCATTGTCGACATGAAAAAACTGTCCAAAATGATAACGAACCTGCCAGGCATAATACTTGTTGTGACACCTATAAATGTGAGCTTAAAACAATTTACCAGGCGGCTTGTAACGCGAATATAAACGTCACAGTGCGTTCTGCGGTTACATGCATGTGGCGGACATATTATGTTACATTTCAGAATTGCACTAACATAAAATATAAACCGTTATTGGTGTAATATTGTGATTTTGTATCTATTTTTTCTAATATTATAAACCTGAAGACTTTGTAGAACTGCAAAGCATGAAAGGGACACTTGACCATTAATAAGAATAAAGTTGGTCCGAATATATTTCCCTGAGGTACTCCACATAATTACGTTAATTTGAATGCCATGCATACTTAATAAGTGAGTCCAATGCATGAAAAAATTAAGACATGATTAGAATATTAAAGAAAAATATCGTCAATACTGATGTATACCTAATTTTAACTATTAAACGTCATTATCAACTAAATCAAATGCTTTACAAGAATCCTAGAAATAAGCTATGTAATGAATAAAATCCATACTTCCAAACTTTATACTTTATTACTTTATCCATACTTCATATTATAAATGCGAAAGTAACTCTGTCTGTTACGCTTTCACGATGAAACGGCTGAACGGATTTTAATGAAATTTGGCATGAAGATTGCTTGAACACTAGGGAAGGACATAGGCTAATTTTTAATCCGCGTTTTCATCTGCATCCGCGATAAGCGACATTCAAGCGGACGAAGTCGCGGGCAAAAGCTAGTACTTTATACTTGTAAAAAGAAAAAGAAAGCAGCCGATTTTTTTAACGCCCACTTACCGAAACAACATGATGGTTTTAGATTATTAATTGGACGAGCGTGTGACGTAGCGCCGCCGCGAGGTTAAATTATTAAGAAGACAAAGTCAAAATATTTATTTATATTGGACTACTTATAAAAATGCACTTTTTAACGTCATTTACAAAAAAAAAGAATTGAATTTAGTTGCCTCTTCCAAAAGGGTAGTTTCGTATGGAGATGAATGGGCAAGAATCCCTATACCTAGGTTCTCTTTTAAAACATGTTTTACAATTTTAATTTCTAATAATCTAAGATACTCATATTACGGGCTATCAAAGTGACAATACCTCCTACCTACCCCAATGGTAGATACCCTAAATTTACATACACATACTTAAATAAAATTCATCCAAACCCACCTTAACCCGCCGACCGCAATCGACAATTTCCGTGAAAACCCGAACGCGTTATCGCGTTGCCATTGGCTCGTTTAAATTCAGAACGTGTCTGCGGTCGTGTGCAACGGGCGCGGAGTGTTTCAAAATTGGAACGCCAACATTTAACAGGTGTAGAACATTTAGTGAGTACGTTAGTGGTTATTTGTACTTATAGTTTTGTGCGTGTATGTGTGTGTTATGATGTTACTGGTAATGTAACTACATTGTGTGGAAACATATGTTCATTTAGGGTTTCGTTTGTTAGGATATTGTGGAGAAAATTCTTGTTGGAAAAGGTTAATCAAAATCACTAAATTAAGTAATTTTAACTTAACCGTAGTCAGCAAAAATTGGTTTTAATAAAAGTATTTATTGTCTTAATCATCAACTGAGCTTTATAGGCTAAAAGAAATATTATGCCGTATGAATTAGGAGCGTCATTAAAGGAATAAGGTTTTAAAAATAGAAAATTGCGAGAGACATCTTAAACTTAAAAGCATAATCATCATTCACCAGAAAACTAACCAAAAATATCAAAGGCAAACGGTAAACCATAATCCACTCGACTTAATATGAAATCCTACAAGTCTTTCCACAAACACTCACCCCTACCTTCCACCCTAAACCATTAACTTTTTCATAACAACTTCAGGCATCGACAATCACGTACAGCCTAAACTAACAAAATAATAATTTACCCCACCTGTTACTAAAGAAAAAGTATCCTTCGCAATCATTCGATAATCGAATCGAACTTACTAAAACGATATCCATACCGAACTTTACGATGCCCATAAAAAAATCCGATTCGGAAAATCGACTAATATATACTTCGACAAAATTAAAGTGTGCACTCAAAAAAGCTTTATAACAAAAAAGCTAAGGTTCAATATCGTCTGTTGCAGATGTAAAAGGTAGTACGGCGTAGTGAGTGAACGTTCCGAATTCGAATATGATCGCAATATGGCGGCCGAATGACATGTTAATATGAGCCCAAGGGAACGATATGCATAATTTTATAACTCTCCGATTCAGACTTTTGCATTTCTGTTCTTATTTCTTATGTTAGCAGATGTTGTAATATAGATTTTTGGCGCGGTTTGTCGGGTTATTGGATATTGTTTTAAAAGATATCATATTGGTCGTTCTGCAGTTTCGTGTGGCCATTTTTAAGACCTGCAATCATATTCCGTAATTTTACTCAGTGAATTTTGGGGAAGTCAGTTTGAGATGAGCTGTCCCACTAGATAAATGGGATTCACAGCTCACCTGGAACTCACTTTATTTATTTATATTTATGAAGATTTTGACATAATACCTAGTACTGCTTAATTCAAACGTCAAGTAATATAAACAAAACATTAAATTGGGGTCAGGTGGCCATGTGTGAAATGTCCCCACATATTATTATTATTAAATGCTGGCTGACTTAAAATCGTTTAACTACATCGAAGACCTTACAGACAGTTAAATTATTTATGATTAATAGATGAACATTGTGGTAAATGTTAGTAAACAATCAATCAATTGTTGTTTTTATTCAATGAATTATTATTATTACCGAATTACTAAGTTTTCAATTTAACATTTTGAGCAACATGGCTCGGTACCGGTAAATTTTGATGTAATTTGTATTTTAAATAAAAATATTTAAAATACTGTATTTTGAATTATAAATTTCAAATACACGACTTAATTTTTTTTTTGTAATTCTTATTTTAAATATGCGCGAGATAGTATTTTGTAACTTGTATTTTAATGCAAAGCATGTATTTTGTCCAGCTCTGTCTATATATGACAGTGGCGGTGAAAAGGGTAAAGTGTGTAGAATTGTCCCCCTGGTCTTGTTGTATCTTCCGGTTAGACCACAGTGACATCGTAAAAAGAAAAATGACCAAAGAAACTATCTCTCCATCTGCAAAACTATTACATTTCCTACTAAACACACTATCTTTATCTCCTCGTAATTGCTTCGATCCTAATATCGGCAGACAATAAGACCATATCAACGAAACGACATCAATAATAAAATAATATAAAAAGCAACTTACTTCCTCCCGTTATGTTAGAAAAAGGACATATTAATTTCGCTGGTAACCCTCGAATTATATCTATCTCTTTCTTATGCACGGGGTTATGTATAGCGCTGTCTTGCTCCCGCCCCCGCGCTTAAGTGTCCAGCCAGATGTTGCCAACATTTTATTGAAAAACTCCCCGAAGCCATATTGCTACTTCCCTTTAGTGAATTAAGATGTAGCAACGATATAACGTTATTGTACCGTTATTAACGTGTTACTTTTGTTTTATAGTATTTTTTTGGGGGGAAAGTTAATTAATTTCTTTATTTTGACGGGATATTAGAAAATATTGTTTGAATGATATTTCTGAGAAAAAATACAGACCTGAGAATGAAATGAAAAAAAATCTCTGAAGGAATCTATGTAATTAGCTGTTTAAATAAAAAAATATCTTAATGTAATATTTAAGTTAACCACCTGCCTATCTTTTCCTAATTATGTTGGGGTCGGCTACCAGTGGAATACCAGTGTTTTACATGGAGCAACTGCCATGTCTGCCCTCGACAACCCAGTTACTGGGTAACACAATACCCCTTGGTAAGACTGGTTGTCAGACTTTCTAACTTCTGACTACCCATAACGACTGTCAAAGATCTACGAATGACAGCCGGGAACAACGGCTAATTGTATTTAATTATGGAAAATTGACCATGACTCAGTTGTAAGGAAACTGACGTAAGGAGGAGGTGTCAACATTCTTATGAGGGTCCTTGTAGAAACTAGAATTAATTTCCGTAAGTTCTTGAATCTAATGTAGCAGCCACGGACTAGAAAAAAAAAGCGGCCAAGTGCGAGTCGGACTCGCCCATGAAGGGTTCCGTAGCAGCAAGTAACATAATATGAAAGTTCTTGTAGTTCGTTGTAACTTTTATCGATGTTTTAATAATAGTGTATTTTTTTAAATTACGCTTTATGATTTATGACGTATTAAAAAAAACTACTTGTTAGATCTCATTCAAACCAATTTCCGGCGTAAGTTTTCATGGTAATGTACATCATATATTTTTTTTAGTTTTATCATTCTCTTATTTTAGAAGTTACAGGGAGGGGGACACATTTTACCACTTTGGAAGTGTCTCTCGCGCAAACTATTAAGTTTAGAAAAAAAATATATTAAAAACCTCAATATCACTTTTGAAGACCTATCCATAGATAACGCACACGTATGGGTTTGATGATTTTTTTTTTAATTTCCGTTCTAAGTATGGGGAACCCGCAAAATTTATTGTTTTTTTTTTTATTTTTGTGTGAAAATGTCAATGCGGTTCACAGAATACACCTACTTACCAAGTTTCAACAGTATAGTTCTTATAGTTTCGGAAAAAAGTGGCTGTGACATACGGACGGACAGACAGACAGACATGACGAAACCATAAGGGTTCCGTTTTTTTGCCATTTGGCTATGGAACCCTAAAAAGAAGGACTCCGCGCCACGCATATCAAAAGTGAAGCACCTAAAGTACGCCAGACCGAGACGCACTTGATTATATTAGGTGAAGTGAGTGAGTCAATAGCACCGTGTGACGACAGCTCACCTCTAACTCACACATCATCATACATCTGTCTAGCCTCTTCCCAACTATGTTGGGGTCGGCTTCCATTCTAACAGGATGCAGCTGAATACCAGTGTTTTACATGGAGCGACTGCCTATCTGACCTCCACAACCCAGTTACTGTGTAACACAATACCCCTTGATAAGACTGGTTGTCAGACTTTCTGGCTTCTGACTACCCGCGGCTGTCAAAGATCTACAAATGACAGCCGGAACCAACGGCTTTACGTGCTTTCCGAGGCACGGAGGGAACTCTGTATGAAAGGGATGGTCACCCATTTACAGACCGACCGCGGCTAGCGTAGCTTAACCTTTGACCGATCTATCTGTACAGCCTCAATCTCACACATATCACACAAAATAGAAGATCTCATTCACCTTTAACCAGCAACCTTGAGCGACCAGAGAATCGTATGCGCTGCGTCGAAAACTCTCAAAGTTTAGTCGAAAAAATTAAATAAAAGATAGTAATCTTTAACTTAAAAAAAAAGGCGTATATTATAAGATAGATAATAAAATTGTCTGTAAGATAGTGTAAGTTTCGGATAATTATACCTGGTAGATTTTGTGTGATTGTCAATGTTATGTCCGCGTCAGACACAAATTCACGAGTTAATTAAACTATTTAATATGAATGCCTTATTAAATTAGTTTTTATTTTTATTTTTTTATTTAATAGTTATAGGTTTTTGTTTCTTTATTGTACGTGTAAATATGGTACTGATTATTATGAATAAATTTACGTTTTAATATGAATATAATCAAAAATATTCACATACTAAATGATTAAGAGAATGTTCTAGTTTAACATATATTTTTTTCAAATCATTTACACTACACATTTTGACGTGATTGTCAGTTTAAAATCTGTAAAAGTCGTTAATAGCCCCTTAATAGGTAAATTATCTTATTAGGCAAGTGTGCTCCATCTATCATCACTTAGGCGCTCATCACACTGCAACGCGCCCCGTCGCCGCGCCGCAGATTTTACCATTGTAAGTAAGGCGATTCGCACACTGCCCCGCATCACGCAGCGGGATGCGTAGCGACGCAGTCACGTGCGCGTGTTTTCAATACAAAGAGATACTTTCAAGCAACGTAAGAACACGCACTCCCGCGCTACGCTGCGTGATGCGGTGCAGTGTGACAATCGCCTTATCTGAATTTGTATAGTAAACACGCATAGCACAACACACTGTTATCGCGTCGGTGTAAGTACGTGAGATTTACAAAGTTAAAATCTGCGGCCTCGCGCTACGCGACGGGAAGCGGTGCCGTGTGATGACTGATGACGGCCTTAAGGTCGGATGAGTTGTAGTCAAGTGCAATGAAAATGCCATAAAAATGCATCTAAATTTTAAACGCGCGTAGTTTGACGAAAACGCCTCATAGTGGACGCCATATTGCTCTGCGGAAATGACGTTAGTTCGCTGTGTAACAAATGCGCTGATATTTTATATGATAATTGAATATTATTTAAAAATCATTAACATAATATTTTACAATAGGTGTAAAATTTAAAAAATCGTTAGTTTTGAAAATAATAAAAATAGAAAGCCTGTATACGCCAATCGGTTGACTGATAATTGTCAAATTTTTGTTTACACAGCCGTACGGTGTAATAACATGGCGGCTACTATTTCATGGCGTTATAAAACAGATTAAAAAAGCTGAAAACTTTAAATTGAATTTAAAAATTCATTTTGTTATTTTATTAACTCGAGCTGAGCTGAGCTCGTGGCTAAGTTAAAGCCGTACAGATCGATCGGTCATAGGTTAAGCTACGCTAGCCGCGGTCGGCCTGTGGATGGGTGACCATCCCTTTCATACCGAGTTCCCTCCGTGCCTCGGAAAGCACGTAAAGCCGCTGGTCCCGGCTGTCATTTGTAGATCTTTGGCAGTCGTTATGGGTAGTCAGAAGCCAGAAAGTCTGACAACCAGTCTTACCAAGGGGTATCGTGTTACCCAGTAACTGGGTTGTGGAGGTCCGATAGGCAGTCGCTCCATGTAAAACACATGGTATTCAGCTGTATCCGATTAGACTGGAAGCCGACCCCAATATAGTTGGGAAAAGGCTAGGCAGATGATGATTATGAACTAAAACTAACATTTTCCGACTAAACTATCTCAAAAATATGTTTATAGATTTTTTCTCATATAGAGTAAAATACCCTAGTGTTATCTCTGTCACTTTATGTCAAAGTGACTTGACAGTATGAGACTTAACGACATCTTAATTAAATTGCAAGTCAGGACTTTTACTATGTATTAAGACGTTTGGTAAAACCAACCCTTAAAAAAAACTTTTTTTACAAATAAAAACCACCGTCTTCAAAACTAAAAAATAACTTTAATTTCGGAAGTCGGTAGCAACACAAAAGTACAAACAGAACCAAAGCCTGCGGCGTGCGAAGTCAAAGTTATTTTTTACTTGTTGAAGGGGTTTGTCTCTTTTGAGGTATATACTTTCATTACAAAAAAATAATCATCGAAATCGAACTTCAAAGTTATGCGTGGTCAAACATTAAAAAAAAATACACAAATTGAGAACCTCCTCCATTTTTTTAAAGTCGGTTAAAACGATTTAGGACACACCTGCTACCTATATCTATTTAACCGATTACCTAAATAAAATACATAAATAGTAGATTTTAAAGAAAATCTCGTAGCTTTACTTAGGTACTTTAGTATTGAATACTTTATTAAAACAAAAGACATAAACGCGCTCTTATCAGCTACATTAATACAATAAAGAGGTAAAAATTTGTTACTTCAGATGTAGCAACGAATCTCCGAAACTCCTCATCCGATTTCAATAATTCTTTCGCTGATAGAAAGCTACATTATTGCCGAGTGTCATAAGCTAAGCTAAGCTATGTTTTATGCTATATTTATCTTCTACGCGGACTAAAATGCGGGCAGAAGCTAGTAATAACTGAAGAGTTTGTTTTTTACACTTTGACGGCTTTGGATTAAATTTCATTTTTATACCAAGCATACATTTTTTACATTTAGCTTATATCCCAAGAAACGATAAGCTACTTCATAAGCAGGCTCTGGTTCAGGGATGTTCGCTGAAACTCGTGTGGATTGTTTTCATAGACATAGATAGACCTAGATAACGCAAGAGCAACTACTTCGCGTGCCTAGTTTCGTGCCTAGCTTACGTACAAAAATCGTAAGTAAAAAAATAAAGTAATCGTTTCCTTCCATCGGTAAGACATTTTGTGATTAATATTATGCGTAATTATTTAAAAAAACAATTATTTTTAATCTAATACCCTCAGTAATACCTGGTAATACCAAATTAAAACAAAACATTGTGACGTCATAATAGGTAGTCAAAAATGGCACGCTTGGTTTCATACAGATCGTGATACTTGCGTTATCTAGGGTCTATCTATATCTGTGATTGTTTTTATTTGGTGATGCGGAAGCGGTGCGCATCCTTGGTCCGCAGGGTGCGGGGCAGCGCCAACAGCATCATGTGTATGATAGCGAGTAGGCTTGATTGTGTGTTTATGAATCACTGCTGCAGGGTTTCGACTAGGCCTTGCAGCAGTGATGTCATAAACTGCTTCTGATTTTATGTTTGTTTAAGTGTTACTAACGAAGTTTGTAAGTATATTGTTACAAACACTATGAGTCTTGTTGCTCGAAATAAATGATTATTATTATAATCAGCGACTTTGTCTTCGTCCGCGATAACCGACATTTACCCGGCCGACGATGACGCGTTATAGCTAGTAAATTATAAAATGCTAAAGTAACTCCGCCTGTATGTATGTTACCTCATCACGGCAAAACCACTAAAAATATCGAAATGAAAGACAAAGAAGTAGCTTCGGATCTGCATAAAGACATAGGCTACTTTTTAAATCGCGTCTTTGCCTTTCTCCGCGCTAACCGACGACAAAGGAAAGAGAGGAAAGAGTTTTCATAGTGCCCCGTCACCTTACTAACTGATAATGAATAATAATTAACATGGCAAGGGTCTGAAAAATCTAGATCCCTATGCCGTCGGAAACATAAAAAAATATTTATTTAAGTATTTGAACTTTATGCAACATAAAACGATTAGAATTTGAAGGCGGATTTTTAGTTTAGAATTTAAAGTTTATTGTTTTGATACATAAGACCAAATGAATAGAGATAAGATGAGATACCTTTATTTGGTCAAACATGTGTACACATACACATGCATGCAAGATAACATCAAAATCAAATAGTTCAGACATGTTTGCCACACATTTTGGCGTGCAAATATGAATAACTAGCGACCCGACCCGGCTTCGCATATATTAAAAAAATATTCTTCAATTCGAACCAGGAGATCCTGAGATTAGTGCGTTCAACCAAACAAACAAACAAACTCTTCAGCTTTATAATATTAGTATAGATTATGATTGGTAATCATTTAGGTAATCAAATCAATATAATTATCAATTTCTCAAACAATATAAATTAAAATGTCAACAGCAAAAATAGAAAAATATTCATAATATCTATGTCAACACGAATGGTTCTGTCAGAAATTCCTTAATTTAATATCATAGAATGCTTTGTCAGTTAGAAAAGACTTTAGTTGTTTCTTCAATTGTACATTATATAAACATGTTTAAATACGAAAATGTTAAACGCCCATCCTCTGAAACCCCACCGTGTCTTGGGAAGGCCGCGCAGTTTTCCGCTGTCATTCGTAGATCTCCGAAAGTCCGACAACCCTCAGTCTTACGGTACGTATTACCCGTAACTTGGTCGTGGAGGTCCGATAGGCAGTCGCTCCATGTAAAACACTGGTATTCAGCTGCATCCGGTTAGACTGGAAGCCGACTGATAGTTGGGAAAATACTAGGCAGGTGAATGACTTTTCTAAGATGGGAAACACATATCTGCAATTGGCCAGTTGCTCTATATATAACACTGGTACTCTGCTAGATCTGGTTGGACTGGATTCCGACCCGGACATTAGGAAAATGCTAGGTAGATGAATGACTTTTCTAAATTGGGAAACCCATATCGGCTAGTTCCACAAAAAAGAACGGATTAGACTCCTCTAAATTTTTATTTTTTCATTTATTGGTTATGACCACTGACACGAGAAATCACTAAACACATTTAGTACTGAACATATTTAAAATATCATAATCTCTGTGTAATCTTTTATCGCAGTATTTAAAAGATCGCAGAAGCGCAGAAGAAATAAGATCATGACCAAAGTGAAGGACATAATAAAGAAAGTAAGGCAGTGGAAATGGAGATGGACACGACACATGACAAGAGACAGTAAGACAAAATGGATAAAAGTAAGAAAAGAGGCAGATAGGCAAAAAGATGGACAGATGATATTAGAAATGTGGAAGAGGCTATCTGGTCAAGTAAAAAAGAATCGAAAAAACTGGAAGAGGCCTATGTGTCACGAGACACGCTGATCATTAAATCGAGAAACCCTATGTGTTAGTTTATAAGTCAGTGATGGTATTCATTGTATGTTTATTTTTAGGAATAAAGGCTTAATAAGTATTTATTAAGCCTTCTTGGAGTGTTTGAAGTTGACAGAGGGAGTATTTCCCTCTGTCAACTTCAAACACTCCAAGAACTGCGCGCGTGTTCCCAAAAACATTTCACGCAAACGACGAAAATATCGAGATCCTTGGGTACCCCATGAACGTCCAAATTTTCGACCTGTGTCGATTTTCGAATTAGAAATACGTCTATTAGCAGAACCAGTATTGGACATGCATAAAGCCTTCAAGCGAAATAAATGCTATGTGCAAAATGAGTATTACCGTATTAAAAATCCATAGAATTTACATTACTTAACTCCACGCTCTCGTGCTAGGTAAACTGTATTCTTGGAACTCAAATCAATCCAAAAACTAAAGAACCTCAATATTAATATTATTAATGTGAGTGGGATTGTTTGTGCACTTTCACGGCTAAGCTGCTGAACCGATTTTGAAGAAATTGGGTACAGTGTAAGCGTGAACCCCAAAAGAGAACACAGGCTGGGTTGGTCTGGTCATCTTCACGGCACGATTGAACCGGTTCATCCTAGGCAAGCATGCTCCACCTTAGACCGCATCATCACTTAAGATCAGGTGAGTTGTGGTCAGGTACAAGCCAATAAAAGAAAGGCTACTTTGTAATCCGAGACTTTTTCTACCTCCGCGATTGTTAGTCGACATTCAAAATCTAGTGACAAATAAAACTTACCATTCACGTTACTACTTTTCAAACTATCTTCACCCAATATTGCACTAACACTGAACTTCAATAAAGGCTTTTTTTGTTCGGTGTACTCCTCACAGGACCTCACAAGTTCATCTGTGTACCCCTTCCCTTCATGCTTATCTCCTTCATCCCCTGAATTTTCATGATAATTAAGGTTAAATCTCTTTTCTAATTCTTCTAGTCTTCGTATGCCAGATTTCTTGCAAGAAAATGGCGGGCAGTCGTATGAACCACAGCTTTGACAACGTCGAATTAAATTTGGAACGTTTAAAACTTCTTTTTCGATTTGTCGGCCTTCTTCGTTCCGTGGGTAATATTCGTTATTGTAATAGACCTCATTTTTGACGTAATCTTCGTCTCTGCTTTTCGAATCGTCGTCTTCTATTTTTGAATCTTCAATCGACTCTTCGTGTCGGTTATCTTCGTCACATTCCGCAAGTTTTGCTTCGTCCATTTCTTCGGGCGTGTTTTCTCTAGATCTCTCATAATTTTGACGGACGTAATTTTCTATTTGTTGGTTTATGTATTGGTTGTGTAATTCCGTTTTTTGTTGGTGTAAGATGTTGTCTACAAGAAATGGTGACGTCATATTAAATGGTCCCGCACTTGACTTGTTGTAGCAAAAGTTTTGAATCGTCTTCAACATAATGTTGTGATCTAATTGTTTACCAAATGTATTCAGTTTTAACTGTCCATTTTTCAAATCTGTTGGGTACATAATACGTTTTGATTTAAAACTCTTCAAACTACAATATTATTTGCACATAAACAAAAAAAAAGTCCGTTATTATTCTGGTCATCACAATCATTAAAGTTCGAATTCTAAAATTCAAAATTCGCGCTCGAATTGGCGTGAAAAAAATTCAAACGCGTCGTTCCCGTTCGACGTTTGAACAACGACTGGGTTTAAGGGAGTGGTTCTTCAGAAAGGGGGCGTATATCGGAACACGGGGTGGCTTTTTAGCGCGCTTTTGTTACAACCGCCATCTTTATCTGACCTCCCTGTACCTTTTTAATTTTAGAACCAAGAGGTCAAGCTTTGGTTGTCGTATTATCGACTTACAAACTCACATAATCCAACGAGCCAATCTGAAACATCTCTTAGTTTTAGTGCAATAAAGACTTTTCTTAGTTTTTGGCGGGTAAAATTAAAATTGTCCGACAAATGGGTATGTGTGTATTCATAAGTACGTAAAAAGGGGTATAGGGTAGTTGTTTTTCATGGAGTTAGTTTCTGCCCTCCGTCCCGCCCGCATTTTATTGTAACAAAACCCGTTCACGATTGATACAAAGCGGTAATGTTGCTTTGATAATATAAAAAAGACACCATATTGGTTTTTTGTAAGTTATTGTTTTATTTTTATTAAAGATTAGATTGATGTTGTGAATATATATGTTTATTATTTTTTAATTTTAATTTTTGTGTTATTCTCAACAACATGAACCTAATCTTTGAGTCAAGCCCAATGAGGAAAATAAAAACTTGCAAAAGTAGGTGATCGTAATGTTTAATTATTAAAATACCATTTTGATTTAGTCAAAAATTTTCCCGCGGGAATACAAGAATATGGTTTAACATTTCAGCTAATTCTATTGAATGGTTTCAGGACAAATACCTCCCTAATATATTTTTATTTCTATGTCTGTCTGCTTAGCTTAATATTAAAAAACTCTTAAAGCATTGAGTCCGTCATCGGCAACAAGCAGAAGCGACTAGCGAAAGCTGCAAGCTCCCTCCCACGAAAGAAACAATCAGTGTCAAAACATTTATTTCAATTAAACTATTTACATGTAGGTACTTATTTTTGAATTGTCAAGAAGTCAGTCAGTTGTGAGGTCACAATGCCTTTTATATTTATTTAGACAAATTCATAGAAAATGTAAAAGAACCAGTATTGTCGCTTGTCGCTAACGCTTGTTATTTGTAACTTGTCATCTTCAATTCATAGGGAAATACATACAGAACTATCGACGCGACGACGACGGTGGAAAGGAAAAAAATACCAAGCGACAATTTAGTCGATATTGAGTTAAATAATAACAATATTCTGTAAGTACAATACATAATAAAAAAGAGGGCAAACTCATAGGGCAAAAAAAATTGATTGTTTATTATAAAAGTCTTTCTCCTTTCTCCCTAACCAACTTTTTTCTTTGCTAACAAGCTTAAGACAGCAACATTCTCATCGCTATTAGAACCTTTGTCTCAAAAAAAATCCTACAGTAACATGAAATTAAATCCAATCAATTACGTAGTACATCCTTGCAATAACAGTTTCAATTAATATTGCCGATTGCCAGATTGTCGGTTTCACACCCCAACTACCCACCCCCCAATTGCAACAGCTGACAGCCTCTCAATTTCCTCTTATACCCCAAAAAAATACAACAATAACAACCATTTCGCCATACAAATAAACCTTCAACATTCAAATGAGCAAATTGACACCATTTTCCATTGAAAATCATATCAATTCTCAAACTTGCAGACGTCTTCTTCCCACGACGTCCAACCACCGACTGAGTGTAAAAGAAGAACGATGTTCTGAAGAAAAAATCGTTCCAATTTCAAAATTGGCCCCGCCCCTCATTGTTATTGGCTGTTTGGGAGTCTATAACCGGTTTTGTTTTGCACAAATGATTTTAGACTTTATATTTATTGCATAAAGTAGATTTTTGTTTTAGATTTTTATGGAATAAAAAAACATCACATGAATTTTACTTCTTCGAGCTAAATATTGGATTTAATGAGGTAAGTCAGAACAGTTGGTTATTGCGGTAAAAGAAAGTCGTAAAAGATTGGATATAGGTTACTGTGGCCTATGGATGGGATCGCAATCTTTTTAAAAAGATTCTTATAGGTTTATGGCGTTATTTTGTTAATGGAGTTCGTTGTGTAGAAGGTTTGTATTTAGTACGTATGAAAATTAGACCTAGACCAAATACTCAGTAACTAACACGGGGTTAAATTTAAATTAGGTAGGAAGGTATGTAAGTTAATTAAATAAATTAAGTTAGTAATGTAAGTTAGTTAAGTGTAAACTATTATAATATAAAATATAAATGTAAGTTAGTTTGGTAAATTAGGTAGGTGAGTAATAAAGAGATTTGATTTGAAAATAAAAAAGGACTTAAATATAACTTAGGCATTCATATTTTTAATTACGCAATAATGATTTATCACTAGATTCAGTTCACGCCATGTTGGCGATCGCAGTAGGTGTTATGTTACTCAGAAGGACGCTGCTGCCCATCCTCTGGTTAATATCCCTCAGCCGTTTTCTACGACACCCACGGGTAGAAATGGGGTGATGCTATAGATAGGTATGTAATAGTAACTCAAGAATTCGTATTTTCCATTATGCATCAATCATTTATTACTTTAGATTAAGTTATATGACCTAAATGACCTATTCGAGAAGCTCGTGGCAAATTAAAAGTTTTAGGAATTAATCGGTCAGATAGTTAAGCTACACTTGCTGCGGTCTGTCCTTGGATGGGTGACCACCCATTTCACACCGAGATTCCTATTGGTCCCGGCCGTCATTCGTAGATCTTTTCAACCGACTTCAAAAAAGTAGGAATTTTTCAATTCGACACGCATATTTTTTTATTTCTTTTTTTATGTTTGACCACTCATAACTTTTTTCAGTATAAGTAGTCCGACTTCGATGATTATTTTTTTATACCTCAGATTATGAAACAAAATGCAGATAGACCGCGCGGAACACTGAGAGTGAAGCCAAAAAAGCAAATACAAATTCAAAAGCGAATATCTGCAATCTCGTGATTGTATTCGTTTTTGAATTTGTGTTTGTATTTTCATTTGTTTTTTTTTAACGATGTGGCGTCTCGTGGTATACTGACTCGTGTCAGTACAGCACGAAGCGCGTTGTAGGTATTCGCTTTTGAAGGTTGCTCAGCGTCATAGCACGCTGAGCAACCTTGAATTTGTGGACCAGGCCCACGGTAAACGTCCACGTTTCGGCTCCGTAAGTCATTACGGTTAGGACGCACTGGTTAAAGACCCTGGTCTTAAGGGATTGTGGGATCGACGATTTAAAGATAGGTATATCACACACACAAAATATAGAGGGTACAGAAGGACCGCTACCGCCATCTTCAAAAATAATTACCTAAACTTGCCAGACTCACTAGAGCTGCTACTGTATTGACTCTGTAGGTTTTATTAGTGACAATATGAAAGAACATGTTTCAAAATGGGCCCAGTCTATGTACACCACTTCAAAAAAAAGAGAAAAATCCGTAGAATCCGGGAAAAATACCAACAGATAATTCATTTAAATGTGTACTGTTGTGGTAGTAAATTGATAATTTAACAATAGTTTTTATGGATTTTCAACATGGCGTCACTCAGATTTAGCTACTTTATAAACCATAGATCGACCATTGATCATAGAAAGAGAACTGTCAGCTGTCAGTGTCACTTGTCAGTTTCGTCTCGTTTTGTTTCTAGTTTCTGGAGTACTTTATAACAACCTCCCTATCTTTTTTAAAATTTAGCACCGTTTTTTTCCCATCTTTTTACTTGGCTATCCACAAATCGACACATAAAATCAGAATTATATATGTTAAACGTCATTAATCAATCAAAATGTCAGCTTACCACCATGATTGTTTTTTGGTTGTGTGTTGCAATTTCAAGTGCAATTTCTTGTGTTTCACCTGCTCACAAAGAAATTTTAAAGTAATTGGACAGTTGAGAACTATTTAAAATGTGTTGCCCTATTATTAAGTATGGTGTACAAGGACTGGGCCCAGACTCCATACATTTTGAAACAACTCCTTTTATTGACGCAGGTTGGAAGTCTTTGCAATTTTTTATAACAAAATTTTCTTGTTCGTCGTAAAATTTCAACGTCTCTCATTTATTCATTTAGACAATACGTGACAGTCGAGTCTGAAGTCTGCTTGAAACTGCTTGAGAATGCCTATAAACGTAATGTCAATGTGTGCGTGATAAAAATGGCGGTTTGTTTTAAGCGGTCTCTCTGCTCGGGCGCGACGCAGCCCGCCCCTAAGACTACCCACTGACCCAGCCTTACGTACTTTGTGTCACAAGTTAGCTAAACCAATAGGTACTTCAAATGGTGTTAAATTTTTTTCTTAGTATTTTGTTTACATTTATCTAGATGCTCTTTGGTATGATTGAAAAAAAAACTTTTTTCGGTGATAGGATTTATTTGATATTTTCAAAATATTTTTATGAACTAGTATTACCAGTATTTTCATTTTTTGGCGTATCGTCATCCCATCTTGTACCTATAATAATATGTACAGACGCCAACACATTAGGCCATCAAAAACTGTCAAATTTTCCCAATTGAATATGAACCTTATGCTTTTGTAATAAAGTTGAAAATCTATCAAAGAAATTTGACAGATTGTTGTAGCTTTGCCTCTGTAGGTACATTTCATTTCCGCTTCAAAACTTTAGCCATACTTCATCATCATGTCAAGCTTTAGACGCCCACTGCTGGGCATAGGTCTCCCCTAAAGGGTGTTCAGCCGTAATCGCCATGCTTGGCCGATGCATGTTGGTGATCGCAGTAGGTGTTACAGTACTCAGAAGGACACTACTGCCCATCCTCTGGTCAATATCCCTCTGTCGCCTTCTACGGCACCCACGGGTAGTATAATGGGGTGGTGCTATTCGCGGCCACACACCACGCGGCTCCTCCACCACTTAACAATATTAGTGTCGATTTAAATTTATGCAACATGAAAGGACAAAGACGGATTTATTTTTCAGAATAATGACCCAAATGGATACGCATATTTATCTATGAACATAAAAAAATACATTTTGTGACCCCTCCTTGCTAAACTTGCCTCCTTACTAAGAACACTAATGCCCGGTTTCTGAGGTCTTTGGATAAACTTTCGATAGCTATTCATTCATTTTTCATTTGAGTGATTTTCTTCCTTAAGGCTTGCCAATAACCTTGAGCATTTGGCCCGTACTGAATTTGTGGATGAGTGCGGGGGTGATGTAGACGCAGTCTTTAATCGGACGCATTTTTAATTTATTGTAATAAAAATTATACATATTTGTAAAAAGTAAAAAAACCAAATCATTTTCCTTTGTATTGCAAAGCAGTAGATATTTTTTTTATACTCTTTTGATAAGAAATTAAAGAGTAAAATGGTTTCATGTCAATGATTTGGAGGTGATTTGACAATTTTTTTTCTTAATACGTAAAACCGATAGAAAAATTGTGACTAAACCAAATTACGTATCATATCATGTAGATTACTAACAATTTTCAGATGTAATTTCTCTGTAAATGCCGTCGAAAAGTTGCTTCATCTGCATGCTTCTTTCAAGCTTTTTTCGGAAACGCAATATCGAACCAATAGGACGAATAGTAGTCCAGTTAAATCACCTCAGTAAGTCTGACGACTATAGGATCTTGAACAACTATCAATGTAAGTTTAGTCCCTCTTTCGTCCCTTTGTGCCTATTGGCCTAGTTCTGTTCTGTCTCCTGCTTGATTTGGAGGGAAGTGGAAAATATGCTTTTCTTACTCCTCCGCTGTTCTTTTCTGATTAATTTCGTTGCGGGATCCAAGACAGTTGAATCGTTTCTCTGGGACTCGTCGAGCTTCATTGCTCTGGCGCTTTTCTGGTGGTCGCCACTGTTGATTCTGGCTTACAGGAGTTACAGTGGTTAGGGAATAGTGTGGCGGGCTTGTCCCATTAGGAAAAGAACATGAAAGGACAAAGACGGATCTATTTTTAGAATAATGACCCAAATGGATACGCATATTTATTTATGAACATAAAAAAAATCATTTTGTGACCCCTCCTTGCTAAACTTGCCTCCTTACTAAGAACACTAATGCCTGGTTTCTGAGGTCTTTGGATAAACTTTCGATAGCTATTCATTTATTTTTCATTTGAGTGATTTTCTTCCTTAACTGAGTGCTCGGAAACGCAATATCAAACCAATAGTACCTATCGAATACTGCCTCGTTGGTCTCGTGGTCGCAAGCTTGACTGCTGAACGTGGGGTTCTGGGTTCGATTCCCAGGTCGGGCAAAGTGTTATTTGGTTTTTCTATAAAGAATTTCTCAGTAACCGCCCGGAGTTTGGAAGTTGGCGGTGTAGCACCCCCGTGCCTCTGTGCGCACGTAAAGCCATTGGTCCTGCGCCTGATCTCTCTCCGGTCGTGTCGGATTGCCGTCCCACCGGACTATGAGAGTGAGGGAAGAGGGAGTGCACCTGTGTTTGCGCACACACTTGTGCACTATAATATCTTCTGCGTACTTGGCTGATCGCCATTGAGATTGACCGCCGTGACCGAAATTCGGTCGGAAGAGATTACCTATCGAATAGTAAACCAGTTAAATCACCTCAAGAAGTCTGGCGACTATAGAATCTTGAACAACTATTAATGTAAGTTGTCATCTTTAAATGAACCAAATGTTAGTGACAGGTCACATTGTTAATCGGTTACCGTCGTCCGACACAATGGAACGACCCTTACTTGTGTCAAAATGCAACGCGGGGTGACAAACAGCTGACAATGACGTTTGTGACAAATACTTAATTAATACAAAGTCACTTGAAAACAAGGTTTATTAAAAAAGTAAAGTTACAGTCAAAGCATTCATTTCAATTAATTAATTTACAGGGACTTTATTTTCTAACTTTTCAAAGCCAGTGTTTAATACAGTGTTTTATATTATGAAGTAAATTACCAGTGTTTTACATGGAGCGACTGCCTATCTGACCTCCACAACCCAGTTACTGGGTAACACGATACCCCTTGGTACCTAAGACTGGTTATCAGAGTTTCTTGCTTCTGATAACCCGTAGGTAATGACTGCGTTAATTTAAATTGTTTTTAAAAATAAAATAGAGAAATAAAAGAATATTCACGTGGTAAATAAATAAATAAATAATTTGATTTCAAACACTTTTGATATCAAAACCTTGGAAAAAAGTTTTTTCAAAAAAAAGAAAACCGCCTTCAAAAACTAAAAAGTGATAAATAACTTTAGCACAGAACACACATTAGGTACTTTACTTTCGGAAGTCGGTGGCGGTAGCTTTGTGTTTGTTATTTTGTATTGCCACCGACTTCCGAAAGTAAAGTAATGTGTGTTCTGTGCTAAAGTTATTTATCACTTTTTAGTTTTTGAAAGCGGTTTTCCTTTTATTGAAAAAACTTTTTATTTTTCGGTTTTTAGTGTTGCCTTAACATCCAAATCCATTAAGAAACGGCAACACACTTAAAAAAGATTGTAAGTCCTCCAGTGATTGAAGAAACTAAAACGTAAAACGTAAAATTTATATGGGACCTTTTCGAAATAACCCCCTTTCGAACAAAAAAAGAATTTTGCAAATCCGTCTACATATGACAGAGTTATGCCCGAACATACATAAAAAAAAACAAAAAAAACAATCACATTCGAATTGGTAACCCCCTCCTTTTTGAAGTCGGTTAATTATGAAAACAAAAGGCAGATAGACCACGCGGTACACTAAGAGTGACGCCAAAAAAGAAAATGCAAATTCAAAAGCGAATACCTACAACGCGCTTCGTGCTGTACGCGTGACACGAGTCCGTCTAGCACGAAACGACGTATCTTAAAAAAAAAACAAATAAAAATACAAATTCAAAAGCGAATACAATCACGAGATAGTAGGTATTCGCTTTTGAATTTGTATTTGCTTTTTCGACTTCACTCTCAGTGTTCCGCGCGGTCTATCTGCCGTTTGTTTCATCTTAATCTGAGATCAAAACTATAAAAATGGTCTTTTAAAAGTTCAAAGCACTGTTTTGACATCTACCCCTTGCCAACTGTGCATGTCAAATCAATGTAATTGCGTAAATATTACACAGATTTGAATACAGTTTAATGGGGGATGATATTCATGTATTATACACGCTTGCATTGTTAACGGGGTAAGCAGTACACATTGATAAATCATGTCAGTTTGTAACAGTTGTGTTTGCGCACTACATCTGAATCAGGGCCCGATATTTTGTTGTTTTCGGAATGGTAACTTGTAGGTCATCCTAGAAGGTTGTGGGCTGCTTAACCGGACTTTCCTACGGTGCCTTAATCTGAACTTATGCAGGGCAGCAGCAAAGGGACAGGCTTGATCGAATTTCGATTTGGATCTGGACGCGAGAAATATCGGTAATATTTGTATGAAGGCTAGACCCGAACTCTATTCGAATTTGGATTCGGATGGCGGCATAAGCTAATGTAGATGTAGATGAAGAGAACTTTATTGCGTCGTAAGTAAGTACCTATTCACATTATCACATCAATCACTTCATTATCACAACATAGGTATTAGAAATAAGGGCACGTTCAGTCGAGCGCGATTTCTTTCGGCGCGACACAGGGCGCGAGTCGCGTACGCATCGCACCCTCTTTAGTAACATTGGAATTAAATGCTTGTCCTTTGCAATATAAAGTTTAAAATATATCGACATAAAAAAAACTAAAAAGTGATAAATAACTTTAACACAGAACACACATGACTTTAGTTTCGAAAGTCGGTGGCTTTGTTCTCTTTGTTATTTTGTATTGCCACCGACTTCCGAAATTAAAGTCATGTGTGTTCTGTGCTAAAGTTATTTATCACTTTTTAGTTTTCTTTTGAAGGCGGTTGTCTTTTTTCAACCGACTTCAAAAAGAAGAAGGTTCTCAATTCGTCTATGTTTTTTTTTTTGTATATTTGTTACGCGATTTCTCCGGAAAAAGTAAAGCGATTTTGAAAATTTTTTGATGGATAGGGTATGCCTCAAGGGTGGTCCCATATAAATTTTATCGAAATTGATTCAGCACTTTTTGAAAAAATCGACTGATAGCAAAAAAATATACATGGATGATGTTGTAATGTTCTCACCTTGTACTTTTTGAATCTCTGTTTTAACTGTTGTCATTTCTTAATGGATTTGGATGATCAGGAAGTACTAAAAAGCGAAAAACAAAAAAGCTTTTTTACAAAAAAGACAATCGCCTTCAAAAAACAAAATGTGAAAAATAACTTTAAAACAGAACACACATGACTTTAGTTTCGGAAGTCGGTGGCAATACAAAACAACAAATAGAACAGCAAAGCCACCGACTTCCGAAACTAAAGTCATGTGTGTTCTGTTTTAAAGTTATTTTTCACTTTTTGGTATTTGAAGGCGGTTGTCTTTTATGTAAAAAAGCTTTTTAAAAAAAATATTGCCTCCTTATCACCCAAATCTATTAAGGAACGGCAACACAGTTAAAAAGATTGAAGAAACAAAAACGTCTTCTCGGTTTTTGTGGCTTTTTCCAAAAAGCGCTGAATAAATTTCTGTTTGTTGCATATTAAAACCTTCTCCAGAATGTAACAAACACTTTTCTGAAAACCGCATCAAAATTGGTTCACCCAAACGGGAGATAATCGCGGACAAACATACATACATACATACAAACATACGGGTCGAACTGAGAACCTCCTTTTTATGAAGTCGGTTAAAAATAAGCTCTACTCAGGCGCCACGCGATCGCGAGGTGTGCGCTGCGCTGTTGCTATGCGACCGCTGAGCGAGCGCGCGTGTTTTATATCGATATATTTTAAACTTTATATTGCATAGGAGAAACATTTAAGGCTTGTATACATGCCAATAACCTTGAGCATTTGGCCCGTACTGAATTTGTGGACGAGTGCGGGAGTGATGTAGTCGCAGTCTTTAATCGGACGCATTTTTAATTCATTGTTATAAAAAAACAATCTTTTTAAAATGCTTTTTATTTTCCGCTTTTTAGTACCTCCTTCTCATCCAAATCTTTTAAGAAGAGATTGAAAGTTAACTACTCCAAAGATTGAAGAAACTAAAACGTCGTCTATGTATTTTTGGGTATTTATTGATTTTTTCAAAAAGTGCTGAATAAATTTCGATAAATTTTATATGGGACCACCCCTGAAGCATACCCTATCCATAAAAAAAAGAATTTTCAAAATCGTGTTACGTTTGCCGGAGAAATCGCGTAACAAATCGCGCACATACTTAATGCAAATTTAAGAATTATACGGTTTTCTCATGGATGCCATTGTCAGAACTTGACCAAATTTTTAAATTGAGATTACACGGGAAGCATCAGCTTTCAAATAAAAAAAGAATCATCAAAGTCGGTTCACCCAGTCCAAAGTTCTCAGGTAACAAACATAAAATGAAATGAAAAAAAACAGACGAATTGATAACCTCCTCCTTTTTTGAAGTCGGTTGAAAAGTCACAATACCAAATCATTTTCCTTTGTGTTGCAAAGCAGTAGATATTTTTTTTATACTCTTTTGATAAGAAATTAAGGACTAAAATGGTTTCATCTCAATGATTTGGAGGTGATATGACATTTTTTTTTTCTTATTATGTGAAACCAAATTACGTATCCTATCATGTAGATTACTAACAATTTTTGTCATCATCATGTAATTTCTCTGTAAATTATTATTATTATTTATTTAAATCGAACACAAGATTCATATCTTTGTTAGTAACACTTATCAAACTATGTTAGTAACATTTCTTACAACTAAAACAAAAAGCAACTAATTTAAAAACCTATAACTATGTCCGCTTCCCGCCGCACCAGACCCGTAGGCGTGCATACGGGTCCAGTGCTCCAGGAACGGGCAATCAGGCTTATACGCTATCACCTTTAAAATGCTGTTGGTGCTCCCCCGAATCCTTCGCATCAGGGATGCCGTTCTTTTGCGCATTATAGCTTGAAAGCTATCTGTGTCTGCCTCAGCAAACATGCCTGACGCGCTACAGAACCGCGGGAGCCCCAACAGCATCCTAAAGGCGTTATTGTACTGTACACGAAGAACGTTGTAGGCCCTCTGCGTATGTCTAACCCACAGGCTGCACGTGTAAAAAGACTGGCAAAACGCCTTGAACAAAGTAAGTTTCACCTCCTTATTACATCGTGCAAACCTGCGGGCCAGCATATTACATCGGGTCGACAACGCTCTTCGCTCCCTTTCGATATCGCTATCATCATTTAAGTGCTCATTTATTATGTGGCCAAGGTACCTAAACTGTGACACTCTATTTAGTGGCACACCATATAGATACACAGGAGGAACTGTTTTAGGCTTTTTACTACCTACCCTAAACACCGTAAGCTCACTCTTCCGTACATTGTACAATAAACCATGAGACGTGGCGTACCTCCAGCGTTGCCAACTCTACGTCTTTTTACGTAGATCTACGAACTTTAGGTCTTTCCTGAAAACCTACGAACTTCAGTCCCAGAATCTACGAATTTTCTATCAAATTGTACAAAGTGGTAAAATAACATAACTCAATAGGCTGAATGGGCATAACCTTTTCATTCGCGAAAAAAAGTTAATTATCGTTCCGTTTCATACTAAATCAAATCAAAAATCGCTTCCGCTTCAAAGACGAGCACAGATATAAAGGCTGATAAACTTATGGTTTACAAGCCCTGACACATTGCTGGACCCAAATCCAAAACCTTCTGGACCATCTATAGCTCAGTTGGGGCAAATGTTTCCAGGTATTTATTTTCTCATTAACTTATTTTTTTGTTTATTTATGGGCTGAGTATGCTGCACTTTAACGTTTTGAATAAATTAGCTTTATTTTCAGGATTATGTACAACAAATCTGACGGAATTAAACAGGAAATGGAGGACTCTAAAAAATATAAATCTTCCATTTGAATAGCAGACGAGTTTTGGCATCATAATTCAAAAATAAGATTATATGATTCGTCTCAAATATTTACTAAATTTTGGTCCAATTTGAACAAAATGTATTAACATTGCCACTTATCAGTGCCAAAGTCTAGCGACTGTTTTCTGCGATCAATTTAATGAAAACCAACACTCGTTTTATTTAGTTTTACCTACCCTGCCCTCTTCATTTCATTTAGGTAAAAAAGTACGTAGATCTACGAACTTTCCGGACGCAAATTTTACTAATTCTACGTAATTTTCTAATATGGTCTACGCCTTTTTCAAAATCCTAGTTGGCAACACTGCGTACCTCTCACATATCCACGTAAATGCCGACGAAAAGTTGCTTCATCTGCATGCTTCTTTTCAGCTTTTTTCGAGAGAGCAGCCTTAAGTCCAAAGGGAGCGAGCGTGTTTACGCGACGCGCGCGCTGTGTCGCGCCGAAAGAAATCGCGCTTGTCTGAACGCGCCCTTAAAGTTGAGTTTGTGCTCGGTCGAGTTAATCTCCAGAACTGCTGGTTCGATTCTGTTAAATCTTTCGCTAAAAGAAGCTATGTTATCCCTGAGAGGTATAAGGCATTTTTTATTATAAAAAAAAATAGTGTTCGGTAAAAAAACACGCGAGTGAAGTCGCGGGCAATATCTAGTCACTATAGTTCACTACATATTATAAAACCAAGTCTTCCGCCTTGTCTGTTTATCTGTCTGTGTGTTCGCGATTAAATCAAAAAGTACTTAACGGATTTTTATGCGGTTTTCTTAAGGAGTGATAAATATGGAAGGAGCAATGACCGGCATTTACGCGGACGAAGTGCGGGCAATACAATAGAAATTTATATTTTCCAATTAGACTTACCAAAACCCCAATAATATGAATAACACATTAAATATAACTCATAAAATTAATATAAATTTTATTGTACGCATGCAATTGACACGCATTTTGGCGGCAAAATGCACGCGACGCCATCTTTTGACGGATTCGTCACGCTTCCCTATAATTTGTCACGTCGAATTAGTATTGCAATAATTACATTTTATTTTTGTATTTATAACGATTTAGATCGACTAATGGCGGATTTAACGCTTTGGTTTATTATTTAAATGTGATGGCAATTTTGGGTGGATTTAAAACCGGTTTTGCTGTGATATATTAAATGGGAATATTTTATGCTGAAAATAGAAAATTTTGGGCTGATTTTACAATCGTCAAGTAACTTTTATCTGAAGAATTATTAGAGCAGTTTGCAGATGTCAAACCACCATTTATTCTTGCCGATTTTCCGATTTCTGCTTCTTCGTATCGCTGGCACGACAGTCTTTTATATTTGTTTGGCCCAAAATTTAGCCACTTCCACGGCGGCAACGGTGGCAGCGCATAATTTACCCCGATCGCATGCTTTGGGGCACAAAGGACATGACATGAGGTGGGGCATGGTTTGCAACTCGGTGACACATGCACACCCTGCAGGTTCTCTGCCGAGGTAGCCCCATTTTGCGAGGTTGGCGTTACACCTTCCTACTTCAGTTCTCAAACGGTTCAGGGACTTCCAGATGGACCACGGAAGGTTAGACCCTGCGGGTAGATGCTCGCTTGGTGGTAGATATTGAGTGGGTGGGGGAAAAGTGTCCTGCCACAGTTTGCAGCGGGCATCAGCCGGGTCTCCTATGATTGTATTATCATCAATTTTCTGAACTGCCTTCCAACATGGAAGCAAATTCGAAAACGTATTTACTTACGTAAAAAATAAACTTATGTAACATTAGTCTCTGCACGCGACTTCGTCCGCGTGGAATTCAAATGCTAATATATGCCAATTTCGTTTTGATTCCCATAATCTATTGCCAATCACAGGTTTCAAATTCAAACTACAGGCTGCTACACTAAAGTATTATTGATTAAAAAACTCAATATCACTTTGCCCGATCTGGGAATTGAACCTAGGACCTCACTCTCATTAGTTGCACTTGCGACCACTAGACCGAAGAGACTTGCTTACAACTCTACATATAAGTAATATCAATAAAGTACCCTAACATTCGAAAGCAACAGAAAACGTCTCAATAGACGTTTTCTGTTCAACAGACAATTCTCTTGAATTACATAATTTCGTTATGGATAAATAAATACTGTCTAATTTTTAGAAAGGTTAATAAATAATCACTTTTATCACACGCGCACACACATACACACGCGCACATACATACACACGCACACACATACACCCACACCCCCGCACTATTTCAATTGATCATGTCTTTTTTCCGTTTATTTGTTTTTGTTTTGATTTTTATTTATTTTATATACATATTTCCACGTTTATAATGTAAGGAAAGAGCGGAGCCTTCAACTACAGGCATTTTCTATGCCTAAATGGAGACTCCTCGACATGTAATTGTAAGCCAAATATGTTATGAAATAAACTAAACTAATTTAAACTGTTGCCTCGATTACTTTTGAATAATTAGCGACATCTGTTGTTCAGTAGCAACACTATAATCTTTTCATAATAACTCGTCTATTGCACTAAAGATGGCGCTGTTCCAGATTTTTGTTAGATGGCCCGCGAAATTCAAATATTCTTACGGTTTTTACAATGTTCGGCTCAGTACCCCTAGCACGAATCACTATCGAAAAAACATTCGTATCGTCAACGTAAGCATTTAGTATGGAAACTTGAACAGCGCCTCTGGTGTCCGTAAATTAAACTAATTTTAAGAGCACGAACAAATACATGTAAGTTTCGTATCGTCATCGTATCGAATTCGTAAGGTAACTTGAGCCGTTTGTATGAAGATAGCTAGCACGAAGGCATAAAATGACAGATAGTATCGTAATTGTCGAAGGCTGGCTTGCGAGTTTCACGAATGTTTATTCACTGTAAATTTGACAGTGAGAAAACTTTCGTCGGAGTTTATTTTAAGTATAAAATTATAATTTAAGTGATTGTGTGGATATATTTTGTTACAAAATGTTCAGAAGAAGCACCCCACGACGTAGTGCATTGTACTATTATCTTGCAGCGCGATTGATTATAATAATAGTAAGTATGTTATCTTTCTATTTTATACTGACATAGTTGACAATACTTTGTTTTTACATACCTATTTTACATGACTAGCCTAATTCTTTATTTGACTTGAGTATACAAATAAACTTTAGCTCTTTTAAACTTTACAAAAACATATTCCAAATATCCCATTGAAACACTATTAAAATCAACATTGCTTAAGACAATAAAATCTTCAATGTAATACACTTACTTTTCCATAAATTCTATCATAATGGTGTACTGCGGGTGGCTGGTTCTCATTTTAACAGAATAAAATAGTTTCAAAATTTTCACCAAAATCACAACAAAACACAAGTTCACTTTAAAACAAAGTTGACCTTGAATGAGCTTCGAGCACCCGTCGTTCGTTTAGGAATACAGTCAAACCAAACACAAAGTTTTAGTAATAAGTTAAATTATTATACCATTTATCTAACTCAATATTAACTTTTTCTGCAGTTTCTTCGTATTGCGTCATAAATTGAACAGTATTAAAGTTTTAAATGCCCTAAAATCACTAAATTATCCAGTTTCTGTACGAAACATTCATTCAATTTAAGATCATTCGTTCTATTTTGCCCATCTTTACTTACGTTAGTATGACGTCACCAACGTTATCGTATCGAGCTCTCGATACTATTTCGAAAGTGTTTCGTGCTTCCTACTTTCGTTGTACTCCGTTATCGTATCGAGAACTCGATACGATTGCGATACGAAACCTACAAATATTCGTGCTAGGGGTACAGTACCCCTAGCACGAATCACTATCGAAAAAACATTCGTATCGCCAACGTAAGCATTTAGTATGGAAACTTGAACAGCGCCTCTGGTGTCCGTAAATTAAACTAATTTTAAGAGCACGAACAAATACATGTAAGTTTCGTATCGTCATCGTATCGAATTCGTAAGGTAACTTGAGCCGTTTGTATGAAGATAGCTAGCACGAAGGCATAAAATGACGGATAGTATCGTAATTGTCGAAGGCTGGCTTGCGAGTTTCACGAATGTTTATTCACTGTAAATTTGACAGTGACAAAACTTTCGTCGGAGTTTATTTTAAGTATAAAATTATAATTTAAGTGATTGTGTGGATATATTTTGTTAGAAAATGTTCAGAAGAAGCACCCCACGACGTAGTGCATTGTACTATTATCTTGCAGCGCGATTGATTATAATAAAAGTAAGTATGTTATCTTTCTAGCTCCACAGCCATAAGGGTTCATAGATTTATTGATTAGCATTGGTGACAATTTTTTTGGAGCTGCTGAAGATGTAGAACTACATTATCTTTGCATTGTATAAACTCAAACTATTAGTATTATATAATTTTGCATAGCACATACATGTGAGCACTATGTACTTTAAAGCCACCATTTACGAGATGTCTTTCGTTGACTTGAATATGCCCTGGCGGTTGAGTGTTTGTCATGCTCACTTGAATGTCTCGCTGATGGTGGCGCATGTGTTGGATCATTTGGTTCCCTTCAAAATGGTTGAACTAAATGGTGCCGATCCGTGCGTCATGTTCGTGAACGGGCGCCGTCAGTTGAGACTGGTCATCTCTTAGCTGCCTCGGTTATTTTAAATTTATTTTGAATTGTCTAATTTCATTGCCACTAGGACCTCTTTTAACGTGCACAATTTGTTACATCGTTCTCACATTGTACCTCTAGATTCAACATGAATGATGTAACCTAAATTTGTAATATTCTATTGATTTTAAAAGAGTGTTCATGGAGTTTCTTGCTCGTTCTTCTCCATAGAAACCTACTGTTTGGAACGAGCAACTAGCTGCAACTTTTTGACTGACTGACTCCTTGACAATTCAAAAGTGCCTGTAAATGGTTTATTTGAAATAAATGATTTGAGTTTGAGTTTGAGTTTGAGTTTCTATTTTATACTGACATAATTGACAATACTTTGTTTTTACATACCTATTTCACATGACTAGCCTAATTCTTTATTTGCCTTGAGTATAAGTACAAATAAACTTTAGCTCTTATAAACTTTACAAAAACATATTCCAAATATCCCATTGAAACACTATTAAAATCAACATTGCTTAAGACAATAAAATCTTAAATGTAATACACTTACTTTTCCATAAATTCTATCATAATGGTGTACTGCGGGTGGCTGGTTCTCATTTTAACAGAATAAAATAGTTTCAAAATTTTCACCAAAATCACAACAAAACACAAGTTCACTTTAAAACAAAGTTGACCTTGAATGAGGTTCGACTGCTTCGAGCACTCGTCGTTCGTTTAGGAATACAGTCAAACCAAACACAACGTTTTAGTAATAAGTTAAATTATTATACCATTTATCTAACTCAATATTAACTTTTTCTGCAGTTTCTTCGTATTGCGTCATAAATTGAACAGTATTAAGTTTTAAAAGCCCTAAAATCACTAAATTATCCAGTTTCTGTACGAAACATTCATTCAATTTAAGATCATTCGTTCTATTTTGCCCATCTTTACTTACGTTAGTATGACGTCACCAACGTTATCGTATCGAGCTCTCGATACTATTTCGAAAGTGTTTCGTGCTTCCTACTTTCGTTGTACTCCGTTATCGTATCGAGAACTCGATACGTTTGCGATACGAAACCTACAAATATTCGTGCTAGGGGTACTGTACTCTTTTTTATGATAATAAAAAAATTGACGCGTCGGTAACGAATATGCATTATGACAATTAAAATTATTATAATCATCAACATTACTCTAGAAGTTAGAATAATCCGTACATGTGCCTATATAATGATAACAAGACGAATTTTGTCCCGCTTTCGAGTTCGAGTAGGATAATTTTGATGGCTTGATTCCTAAGCAGACAAAGTCGCTTGTAAAAGCTTGTAGATTATTAACTAAAATATAAATGTTTTATTTTTTAAAATATGGAGATAATTGTTCAATATTGGCGCAAGAAATCAAGCATTGCACCAGTGCGAGGCTGGGGAGAGTCGCTAGTACTATTATTAAATACTACTGTAAGTACCATACCATTGCTATTTAATTACTACATATTATTATATTAATTATTTTTTTAAGATGAATTGTCATAGGTAGAGCTGTGGATTTAGTGAATAATCTCCATACTTATTTTACTTATATGACTTATCCATACTAATATTATGTGAAAGTAACTCTGTCTGACACGCTTTCACGATAAAACGGCTGAACCAATTTTGATGAAATTTGGCATGAATATAGCTTAAACCCTGGTGAAGGACATAGGCTACTTTTTAATCCACGACTTCGTCTACATCCGCGATAACCGACATTCACGCGGACGAAGTCGCGGGCAGCAGCTAGTATATTATAGATGTGAAAGTAACTCTGTCTGTTACGTTTCAACGACGAAATGGCGAAACGAAATTTGGTGTGAAAATATCTTGAACCCTGTGAAAGGACATAGGCTTATCATCTATATATATAAAAGAAAGTCGTGTTAGTGTTACACTATTTATAACTCAAGAACGGCTGAACCGATTTGGATGACAATTGGTGGGGAGGTAGCTTAGAATCAGGAGACGGACATAGGATACTTTTTTTTTGGTAGGTGTAGGGTAGGTGTGGGGTAGGTGTAGGGCAGGTGTAGGGTAGGTGTAGGGTAGGTGTAGTGTAGGTGTAGGGTAGGTAAATACGCAGGTAAGTAGGTAGATAGGGACAGGACAACGTCTGTCGGGTCAGCTAGTTATCAATATAGTAGAGCATTGCTCAAAGTACCAATCTGAAGAAATTTTAAATGGACTGCCTTCAGAGCTAAAGATCCTGATCTATAGCACTACCCACTTGTTTAAAACAAAATTAAAAGCCTTTTTATTAGATAAATGCCCATATAATATGTATATCGGAACTAATGTCATACAATAATAAATTAAAGATTTTCTGTTTATTGAAGTTATACTTCTTTAGGCGCGTTATGAAAAAATGATGAGAGTGAAATTTTACGATGCGCGCGCACAGCGTCACACAAAATTCTCACGGGAGTAATTGTAAACAACGCCATCTCTGACGTACATGCTGAACTACTTACTGCCTTCGTTGCTATTTTGTGACTCGAAGAAGTATAACTTCTCACGCGCGTACATAAGTACACACTGAATTTTTTTTTAAACTGACATTATATTTTAAACGTGCTGACATTGCATTTATAACTATTTTGACATTATTTTAAAAACTACTTATTAAATTGAAAACTGTTTGACATAATTTTTAAAAACTATTTGACATCACACTTGAATTTTTTTTTTGGAATGTTAATTTATTTAATCATTTAATATTCTTTGGTATTTGTATGTGTATAGCATGTGTATTTGGATATTCAACACAATGTAAATTGTTTATGAATAAATGAAATGAAATTAAATTATCTTTTTAATTAATTATGACAACCGCCTTCAAAAACTTAAATGTGAAAAATAACTTTAGCACAGAACACACATTGACTTTAGTTTCGAAATTCGGTGGCTTGGTTCTGTTTGTTGTTTTGTATTAAAAAGCTTTTTATTTTCCGCTTTTTAGTACCTCCTTCTCATCCAAATCTATTAAGAAGAGATTGAAAGTTAATAACTACTCCGAAGATTGAAGAAACTAAAACGTCGTCTTTGTAAAATTTTTGGGTATTTGTTGATTTTTTCAAAAAGTGCTGAATCAATTTCGATAAAATTTATATGGGACCACCCCCCTAAAGCATACCCTATCCATAAAAAAAAGAGTTTTCAAAATCGGGTTACGTTTGCCGGAGAAATCGCATAACAATATCGCGCACATACTTAATGCAAATTTAAGACATACGGTTTTCTCATAGATGCCATTGTCAGAACTGGACCAAATTAAAATGGGACTATACAGGAAGCACCAGCTTTCAAATAAAAAAAGAATCATCAAAATCGGTTCACCCAGTCCAAAGTTCTCAGGTAACAAACATGAAAAAAAATACAGACGAAATTGATAACCTCCTCTTTTTTTGAAGTCGGTTGAAAACCTATAAATACTAAACTAAAAAAAGAACTACACACTACAATAAGGTATCACAAAATTCCTTCACATCGCCCAAGAGACTGGCGACATTGCCACGTTGGATGGCAATGCCTCTCACCAAGGTAAAAAAAATATTACAAATAAAACACTCAAAATAATTGAAACAAGCATTTATTACATTATCAATAAGCAAATATACATACAATTATACAAGCCCACTCGTCTCCTAGCTTTGGTGGCGTCCAACAATCAATTTTGAGTCATATTTACAAAATAACGGTAAGAAACAGAATTTTGGTACAAGCGAACAACTTCTTGACTGCGATCAAGTTCATATTTTTACAAAATATTTAAAGACATTTTCTTACGGATTTAGCAGAAAATTAAACTACAAAAAAGAAACCGGAAACGTAATTAAAGTCAGTTTAGAAACAAATGAACATACACACTTCGTTATTTAAAGCGACCGTTACGGTTCTATAAAAAATTCAAAATGCGAACTTCAGTGTGTTCTAAACCGTTATTTTAAACAAAGATGATATTTTAACTGCAATACAACTTGAAAAAGGGGTTAGTAAAACCTTTTTCAAAATAATTGAGTAGAAAAAATATATTTCCACCGCATCCGTAAGCAACTAACATGATGGTATTCGCAGTCAAGTTTACCATTGACAAAAAAAAAAGGAAAATGAGATCAAACTAAAATTAAATAATAACCTACCCACCATGTGGATAGGTCTGATTTGTTATAAATTATTTAAAATTACATGGACGACATGTTGTCCCTTCACCCTACAACATAAGGTTTTATTCACATAGTCATATATTTCTTTTAAGTCTGTGGTTTCATAATCTTATGTTGGCAGTTGTGATTTTTTTGACAAATATAACATCGACGAATCATAAGAAGACATTTGACAACAGATTAAATTGAATAGACTAATTTTTAAACGTGAATAACCCCGGGTTCTTTGAATGAAAAATTAATGTGATAAAATGTCGTTATGTTAATTTTTAATTTACTGCGACATGGAGGAGGCTTATGTCCAACAGTGGACCTTTAGTAAACAGAAGTGATGATGATAAATGAGCTGATTATAATAGAGTAACAGTTTAAATAATTAAAATCCCATTAATTTTTTCAACAATTTTTTAAGTCATCTGACTGAAAACTTCAAAATCATCAGAGAGAAAAGTTGCATAACACGATTAGTTGCAGAATTTATGGCAGAGAAATGTTGCAGTCACAATTTTCGCCCAAAGTTGCCTTATCGCAACTTCCTTTCCAATGAATACGCGAGCTGTTATGACACAAAATCTAAATATATGACTATGTTATAAGACCATATTTATTAAAGGCACTTTTTCCCGAAACGAACTATTTTTTAACGGAAAATTAACTGTCAAATACTTACATGCTTTTTTTATAAAATATAGAAATATTACTGTTAGGAAGAAAATAGGAGTAGCCAAACGGGATAAAAATGCCTAAATATTATTTGAACTTAGAATTATAAGTTTCATTTTAATTACTTGGATTAAGTATTACACAGAGTAAAGTCATAGAGGTTACTCTGGTATTTTTAATCTATGACCATTACTTAAAAGGTGCACAGAACAAATAAGAATCGTTTTTTTAAGACTAAATATTAAATCATTTGATTCAAGAGTTACTACGTACTAATAATTAAAAATCAAAAAAGATTTTTGTAAATATAATTGAGAATTACTATTGGTTGTTTTAATTTGTCTAGTTTGTTTCATACCGAGATCTATCCGCGTCTCGGAAAGCCGATGGAAACGGATGACAGCCGGTTCCGGCTGTCATCAGTTAGACAGTAGTTATGGGTAGTCAGAAGTCAGAAAGTCTGACAACCAGTCTTACCAAGGGGTATCGTGTTACCCAGTAACTAGGTTGTAGAGGGCCGATAGGTAGTTGCTCCATGTAAAAACTGGTATTCATCTGCATTTGGTTACACTGGAAGTCGACCCCAATATGGTTGGAAAAAAGCTAGGTAGATAAAGATGTAATTTTAAACCATTTCTTCAGAAACGAATGTTATTTCTGTCTTTCAAACCTGATACATTTTTATATCAACAAATTGCAATTCTCAATAATATAAACTAACAATAATTTTAAGAGAATCAACTTATAAGGTAATAATTCTTAAATTTTATAATAATTACATAAGACTATAAGGACCTTGGACAGGTTGGGTGGAGTGCCCCTAAACGCGATTGACGGAAAATTACGTGACGTTGAAAAACATAATATTATAATTTGTTACTCATTAAATTCATAGTTGGAGCACTTAGTAAAACTATACCACTGAGAAAATCGTTTGGGTTAGATTAGGTTTGAACTGTGACCATTACAACGCGAAGGCGAGTAAGCGTAGCGAGCGGTGCCGCGGTAGCGGCCGCCGAGCGCCAGATCCCATCTATTGTTGGTGAATCATTAGGGTAAAGTTAGGTGAGTGGTATAGTTTTAGTAGTACCCACCATACCACCAAGGGCCAGTGGTATGGTGAGTCCGCAATGTACCTTTACCTATGTCATAAATTATAGTTTTAAATGGGTTTATTTCTACGAAAACGAACGAAACTACCGTCAGTTTTCGGACACCTTGCTATTGTTTTTACTTTCAGCTTTAGCTTATTTATAACTAGCACTTTTTCCGCGTGAATTTTCTCAAGGATCCCTATTTTTTTGATAATGCAATATAGCCTATAGCACGCAGGGATAACGTAGCTTTCTATAGGTAAAAGATTTTTTAAATCGGATGAGGAGTTTCGGAGATTATCCCCTACATACAAACTTAAAATCATTAGACCTGTCTTGGAATTAGCGGTCAATGGTGACATCTACTCAATATAATGATGTTTCCTTGAAAACTGGCAGCAATAGGATATTTTACCAAAAAAATCTAATTAGTACGTCACTTAGATTATCGAAAAATATTGTATAAGTATTTTTTGTTTTATCAAATCAATAAAAACTGACGAAGATAAAATGCATCAAAGATCAGAGTGGGGGTTTGTGACGTCACTTCGCCAATAAAAGTGTACGGACATAGTAATGTCACACGAGTTTTCGACGCACTGTATCGTCTTCATTTTTTGTTTACGTGAAAAAAGAAAAAACACTTGTCCAAACAACAACACTTGTCTTGTGCCTTTTGGCATCGTACAGGACCGATTCGTTTTTTATTTTGTAATAATTTTAAACCTTGTTGTTATTTGTGTGTTTCGTCCTGTGCGGGCTAATAAATGCTTTTTCTTTCTTTTTTCTTTCAATATTTTTTGGAAATCTGATGGACCTTTTAGATTTTTTTGTAAAATACCCTATTTCTAAAAAAATCTATTAGAATAAAAAGATATTATTTTTATTATTGTGCCCAGTAAGTGGGTTGTAGAGATCAGATACGTAATCGCTCCATGTAAAACACTGGTATTCAGCTACATCCGGTTAGACTGGAAACCACCCCAATATAGTTGGGAAAAGGCTAGGCAGATGTATTATGTATTAATTTATAATTAATATTATATTATTAATATTTCGGCTTCAACAACGTCACGAATCCGTCAATTTCGCAAACAAATTAAAACTGGTTGATTGGCTTAAAAAATAATAATTTTATACACACCTATACATATTAATTATGTTTTTTTCTCATATAAATATTACATTTATTATATTTTTTATTACATTTTATGATTAGAGAAGCTGCCTTAATAATAAATAATTTGAGACATGGGTTTGATAAAGAAACTTTATGAACATTCAATGTCCGGTTTTGTGCGTATGTTAGTTACTATCACCGAAACGGCTGTATGGATTATGATGTTTTTTTTTTACCGATGAAAAATGACTCTTTTAGTTTATAATTTCGTTTTTTTTTATTTATTGTTCCTATATATGCAGTTCAAGATTTTATTTCATGGGTGAAGCCGCGGTCTCTTGATTGTATGGTTAAAAATAAACAGCCACGTCTCAAAGAACTAGAAACTAAATACATTACTTTTTCCAAGTTATATCACAAAGAATGCAATGGAAGATACAAATTATTATTTAAGGACATTTTTTATTATACAAGATTTTATTTTATACTTTAAATTCGATTTGAAAGCACTTTTCAATCACATTTGTTTAAGAAGGCACTAATATTAAAATCTATTAACTATTCGGGTGAGTTGAGTTAGTGTAATAATGTTGCGACATTTTTTAGGAGTTTTCTGAATATCTGACTGTTGCCATAACTCTGTACTGCTACTAATATTCTGACTTTTAATTTCCAAATTTTAATTTTGTTGCCAACATTGATGTATTGTTGAATAACCTTAGTAATTAAAATACATTAATTTTTAACGCATCTAGTTGTATTGGAAGCCGACCAAACAGTGAGCCATTTTTTTTTTGTATTTATTATAAACTGCGACTAGTCTCAATCACGATTAATCGCAAATCGTATTCTGTCGCAACAAATTGCAATAACACCACGCATCCTTACATTAAGAGGGTAGGCGATAATCAACATCACATCGGTGGAATTATACATTAGGCGTATTTAGCGCCAAAAATTAATAATACATTTTTAAAACAAGATTAGTCGCTTAAAAGTAGGAAAATAATGTTTAGTTTAGGATAATGGTGTCGTTTAAGGTATTATGGATACTATAAACTAACTTTAATTTAAAAAAAAAAACCCCATATTCATACATTTATGTTCGACATTTTGCCGAATCGAAAAAAAAAATCAGTTTGTCTATACTATAGAAAAACTGTTTTTTTTTATTTCAGTGTTGGTACTACTGGGACCAACATGTTTTTAAGGTGAAAGCGTCAGGGTAGCCTGCGAAATTATATTTTTCTTACATTTTTTGCCATTTTCAACCCAATCATCAAAGTATCTGTTCCAAAGGAACTATTAGTGACTGTGGTACAAGGTCTGCCTAGTTTGGGGTCAGATGGCCGTGTGTGTGATCTATACTTCTATACTAATATTATAAAGCTGAAGAGTTTGTTTGTTTGTTTGGTCGAACGCGCTAATCTCAAGATCTACTGGGTCGGATTGAAAAATTATTTTTGTGTTGGATAGTCCATTTATCGAGGAAGGCTATAGGCCATGCGAAGCCGGGTCGGTCCGCTATTGTCCTCATATACCATTATAAAAATCTTCTGTACAGCCGTTAAGGAAGAGTTCAGTTTCATACACACTTAAAAGTGAAACGGCTAGACCGATTGTGATGCAATTTTTTGTGTGTGTTCCAGTGGATTCGAGAATGGTTTAGATTCATAATTGGACCCGGTAGGCGGCGCTGCAGTCGAGTTGTAGGACTTTTTTGTTTTCAGGGCAGAACAAGGTCTGCCAGGCTCGCTAGTATTATATTTACGTGCTTTTCTAGATGTTGATGATTTTAATAATTATAATAGGGTATTTTACTCTATACGAGAAAAAATCTATAAATATGTTATTGAGACAGTTTACGCATAAAGCAGTCGGAAAATTTAAGTTTTAGTTCATAAAATAACAAAATATTTTTTTTAATTCAATTCAAAGTTTTCAGTTTTTTTTATCTGTTTTATAAAACCATGAAATCGTAGCCGCCATGTTATTACGACGTACGGCTGTGTAAACAAAAAATTGACAACTGTCAGTCAACCGATTGGCGTTTATACTTTTAATATTTTCGTAACTCTAACGTATTTTTTTAATTATTACACCTATTACAAAATATTATTTTAATTATTTTTAAATTATAATCAATTATCATATATATTATCAGCGCAATAGTTACACAGCGAACTAACGTCATTTCCGCAGAGCAATATGGCGTCCACTACCAGGCGTTTTCGTCAAATTACGCGCGAAATATGAAATTTAAAAATTTGGATGCATTTTTATGGCACTTATCTATTTAATAAAAAAAAAATAGGTTTTGTTTGTGGCTTAATAGCACTACAGAATTTAATTGAGACACTTTCCAAAAATGGGTGTAATACCCTATTGCAAAAAAACGTAAGAATAATTGAATTTCGCGGGCTGCCCTGAGTTTACAATACGATTTAATATTGGTACCTATGAAAAAAAAAAAAGTTTGACAAGAATATTTCCTTTGCAACAGTAGATCCGTGTTACAGACACCAAATATTTTTCTTATTAACAGAATCGACACTTCTTTGTAAATCTTATATTACAAAGACTAAATTAAACAGTTGCGACAATCTTAACATCTGCGCCGTAAGAGCTAAATTATAGTTTCAAAATAAGAACGTTATAGTTTGTGCATTTTAGCATGGCAATAGCAGGCAATGACCTTCTCTCTCCCTCTCTATTTAAACAATATTTCCAATTATATTTCAATACAGAAAAACATTGACGACAACGTCAGAATCTCATAGGCAGGTCACTGACCGCTATCACTACCTTACTTAGCACAGACTATAAAACTAACAAAATTCTTATTTTGAACACAAAAAAATTGGACATAGATTATAAATTTTAACAGAGGCGACATTCATCAATAAATTATTTTAAAATTATACCTTTTTCGTTCTTCTAAACGTCCGATCTCTGTCTATTCTGATTGGTGACGTCACTGATTGTATCATTTCGGCGATGTGTGTGTCTACTCGAGGTTTCTGTAGCCTTTTCGCTGATCTCGTGCGGAATTTTGCTGATTCTTGATTCGTAATTATATTCGGTGTTAATGATTTTATACATCTGTGGACGAAAATAATTTTCTATACATATAAACAAAGGAATACAATTGAAATAATAATAATAATATAATAATAATAATATGTGGGGACATTTTCACACACGGCCATCTGACCCCAAACTAGGGAGACCCTGTACTATGGGTGTCAGACAGCTGATATACATACACAAATACATTTTTTTTTTTGTAAATACATACATAGGTATATAGATAAACAACACCCAGACACAAGCCAAACACAAGTGCTCATCACACAAATGTTTACCCTGGGCAGGAATCGAACCTGCAACACGCTGCGCAGCAGTCGATCGCTCAGCCACTGCGCCAACCGTGTCGTCTAAATGTCTGTTAGTAATGCCAAATATGCAAAGGTATACTTCAAGTACGCTTTCACGATAATGCCGGTAAACGGTATAGCCGTGTCATCGTAACAAGTGATAGGTAACAGAGTTACTTTCACATTTGTAAAATTAAAATGTATGGATTTACATTGCAACCATGCGAAGTCGGGGCGGGTAGCTAGTATAGAATAAAAAAAATACAGATATAAATGTACACTATTGCAGTGTCATATGATCATCATGTTAACCTTTAGATGCCCACTGCTGGGCATTAGCCTCCCCCAAGATGGGGTTCAGGCGTAGTCGCCTTGCTCGGCCGATGCATGTTGACGATCGCAGTAGATGTTATGGTACTCAGAAGGACGCTGCTGCCCATCGTCTAGTCAATATCCCTCTGTCGCCTTCCACGACACCCACGGGTAGACATGGGATGGTGCTATTCGCTGCCGGCACCACACGGGTCACAAGATATCTTTTATGATATATTAGCTGACCCGACAGACGTTGTCCTGTCCCTATCTACCTACTTACCTGCCTATTTACCTACCCTACAAAAGTTTTTTTTCTTTTTTAATTTTTCTCTCCTTAAGAACCATCCCCATACTTCAAGGAATATTATAAAAAAAGAATTATCCAATTTGGTCCAGCCGTTTACCAACACATTTAGCGATTCATTTTTATATATAAGAGACATGACTTTCACGCAACATAATCGTGTACAAAAGCTAGTATTATAAAATCCTTACCTCGCAGCTTCCTGCAGTTTCCTGGCTAGCAGCTCGTTCTTCATTTTGGCGGCTGCGAGTTCTCTCCGGAGCTGCGTCTTGCTCTTGTTCCCCGCGGGGTGCAGGAGGGGGTGTCTGCGCAGGCGCGCGGCTGAGGGCCTGACTGAAGGATCGGGGTCTACCATTTTCTGTGGGGGCCAAAAATGAGTGGTTAAGTATACTACTTTAATATGGCATGGAAAAGGAAACCACTTAAGGCCGCAGCAGTGCAGGTGAAGTGAGCTGTCATCCGTCCCGATGCTAGGGATTAACAAAGCAGGCGGACGGATGACAGCTCACTTCACCTAGGTGTTCACCGAGGGAGATTGCAACAGAATAGCACTGCTGGTGTATCATCACTTCACCTTACCAGAGGTTCACTGTTGGACATAAGCCTCCTCTATGACACGCCATTTTTCCCGGTCCTCTGCCTTCCGCATCCAGCCACCACCGGGCTACCTACCTGCCGTATACTAATAAGATAGTAGACTTACTCGTAATAGCTGGTTGAACTCCCTGGACAACCGTGGCAGTTCCGGCAGCTTCCCGTCCCTGTAGTCGTGCCACTGCTGACCGTTCTTAGGCAGGGCTCCGCCACCGCCCGCTTCGAACAGCGTTAAACCTGTAAAGGGAAAAAATATAATTTATACCACTTTATTATGGCATGCAACTATTCGGATAATGCACTATCCGGATATTATCCGTATAGTAAAATATCCGCGCAACATCCATCCATCCCCACAAACTTTTGCGTTTATCATAGTAGGAAGTAAGTAGGATATTCGTAAATATCGAAATTTTATTCCCGTACAAAATGTGTATAATTGGGTGTTTTACTAAAAAAATCTAATAAGTCCGTCAGTTAGATTAAGGAAAAATAACGGACACGTATTTTTTGTTTTATCAAATCAATAAAAACTGAAGAAGTGGTGTACAACAAACTGCCTGATGATATCAAAAAAATATCTATTCCGCAGTTCAAATCTAAACTACACAAGTTTCTAGTTCATAAGTGTTATTATAATGTTAAAGAGTATTTAGAGGATAAAAATATTGTAATTTAATACTATCAACAAGTATCAAATAAAATTGAAATGAGTGACATGAACATGAGTATCGTAATTTAGTAACTTGAATTTTCCTGACATCTTATAACTTTTGACATTGTATAATTTTTGAGGTTTTATATTTTTATAATTTTTGACATTCCATAACTTTTGACATTGTATAATTTTTGACATTGTTTAAATTCGAACATTTTCTTAATCGTCTTTACTATTTTTATTTTTTAACTGAGTTTCAGAAAATTACTGCTTATTTTTATATTTATAATATTGTGATTGGTAGATATTACTTAAATTTGCACGCCTCATTAGGTTATAATGCAGTGTACTTTCTATGCTTTTATAACACCTTACAAACATGTATTATGCAAATAAATGATTTGATTTGAAGATAAAACGCATCAAAGATCATGAGTGGGGGTTTGTGACGTCACTTCGCCAGGAAAAGTGTACTGACATAGTGATGTCACACGAGTTTTCGACGCACTGTATATACTTCATTTTTTGTTTACGTGGAAAAAGAAAAAAACACGTCCAATATTTTTTGGAAATCTATCTGACGGACTAATTAGATTTTTTTGGTAAAATACCCTATTGGTATAATGGGCTACTTCCCGACGGTTGTTTCGTTGTCGGGATGTTGCCTGTCTTCTTCAACCCGTTATCGCAGATACGCTAGTACAAAACAAAGTCGCTTCCCGCTGTTTGTCCCTCTGCACGCTTAAATCTTTTAAACTACGCAACGCAACGCATTTTAATGCGATTTACATCAATAGATAAAGTGATTCAAAGGAAGGTTTCTACGTGTAGTTTTATATTTTCTTGTGTTAAAAGCGCCCTTCACCATCGAACGAACTCCAACGCGAGCGTGATTGAAAAATTTTTTGTTTCAACTAACGCAAAGCTCGAAAGCAAACGAGTGAGTGAGAACGCGATAACATCACAGGAAAATTGGCGCACGGAAATTTCACAAAACTTGTTCCAGGACATACGTGTTTATAAAAAAAGCCTTACAAGTTTTTGGTTAAAATGTTTGTAAATTAGAATCTCTATTACATGTGCAAGGTTTCTATGAAGCTTTTTTTTTACTTTTTTAATGTATGAGTGCATTATGAACGGCCAAAGTTCAGACAAAATTGTGCAAATAAAACTGATTTTCAGGCGTGTTTACTGAATTTGTTTCTCAAAAAACAATATTTTTGGCTTCATACAAACCTAGATTTAAACCTCAAGATACCTGTGTGGTAAAAGATTTGGAAAATAATTTGTTATGACGCCGTAATCGCGTACGAGCGTTTGTATGGGAAATATGACGGGATGGGCGCTCTTAATTGTTGATAATGACGATATAGTAGTAATATTCTTTCTGTCGACTATTGTTTCCTTTTTCTTGTTGAGTTTTAGTTTTGAAGCTGTAAATCTTCCATGCTCAAATAAAAAAATAATCATTCTACACTGACACCACATTAGTATCTACATTGTACGCGTACGAAACCAGGGCGAGTCGGTAGTATAATCAAATACAACAATAACTCACCGAAAGCAAATATATCAGCCTTGGTGAGCTGCGTCAGGTCTTCTTGTAGTACTTCTTTGGGCAGGTACCTACAGTCGCCTTCCTCCACCGATGGTGAAGATACGCACGTCACATGTCCTAGGTCGCCTGGTGATAGACAGAAATGGTGATTAATGACGTAGAATATATTTTCGATGCCAATCTGGGGGCCAAGTCTGCTATTTTTATAATTTCGTCATTCCAACACGATCCCATTGTCGTTTTGCTAAAAGTTCGTAATCTGCTAAATTCATAATGGTCGATCATTGGTCGGTCGAATTAAAAGCAATGACTGCACAATGACGATCTATTGATAGGTCGCTGATCAAAGAAACTGTCAAAATTTTAGCAGATTACCGCCTAAGTCAGCAATTCAGTGGTCATTTTGTACGAGATTACCATTCTATATCATTTCTTTCAATGGCGTGTCAGTGGTTAACCATTGAAAAGTCATAACGACGCCATTATATTAGTAAATTACCAAACTTGTCTAAAAATAAATCATAATGGCTGGGATCATTGGTCGGTCGAATCAAAAACAATGACTGCACAATGACGTTCTACTGGTAGGTCACTGATCAAAGGAACTGTCAAAATTTTAGCAGATTACCGCCTAAGTCAGTCATTCGCTTGTCATTATGTACGAGATTACCATTCTATATCATTTCTTTCAATGGCGTGTCAGTGGTTGACCATTGGAAAGTCATAATGACGCCATTATATTAGTAGATTACCAAACTTGTCAAAATCAACAATTATGAAATCAATGATAACCATTCTAACACTATTGTAATAGCAGACTCGAGGCCCTGAAGTTCAATGGTCATGGCTGCCTTTTCACATTTGCAATACCAAAAGTACCAATGTGACTTGTACAATTCATATGTACAGAGGCTAGCACATAAATCTACAACAATCTGTCAAATTTCATTGATACATTTTCAACTTTATTGCAAAAGAATAAGGTTCATATTCAATTGGGAATACTTGACAGTTCGGTATGGTTTGATTGATGTGCTGACGTCTGTACTTTCCAAGTTTATCTTGAAGGTGAAGAAAAAAGAAAATGCTCACTTATACTAGCAAAAAATGTTAAATCTTTATTTTAAATTACAAGAACAAGCATGGAGTTTCTGGCCCATTCTTCAGTATACAAAACTACCTTTTGAAAGGGGTAACTAGATTTAATACCTATTTCTTGTAAATGACGTTAATAGTTACTGATATAATTGTAATAAACAATTTGACTTTGACCTTGAATTCGACCTTGACTCTGACCTTGACCTTGACTTTCAAAAAACACTCACCAATCTTATACTTATGATGGTACTGTGGCTCGTCGTCGTCGTAGCCGTCATCCGAGTCGTGCGAAGGTTCCCCTTCCCCGCTGCAGATGAAGATGTTGCCAGGCTTCACGTCCATGTGGACCAGTTGGAGGGAGTGGATGTAGCTGATGGGGGAGAAATGTATGTTAGTTGTTGTGTTAGTTAATGTTAATAAATAGGTAAAGCTACGCTTGCCGCGGTCGGTATGTGGATGGGTGACCACCTATTTCATACAGAGTTCCCTCCGCTTTACGAGGGTAAAGCTGTTGATCCCGGCTGTCATTCGTAGATCTTTGGCAGTCGTTGAGGATCTGACAACAACAGTATCGTGTTATCCATTAGCTGGGTTTTGGAGGTCCGATAGGCAGTCGCTCAATGTAAAACACTGGTATTCAGCTGCATCCGGTTAGACTGGAAGCCGACCCCAAAATAGTTGGGAAAAGGCTGGGCAGATGATGAGGTCTTACCCGCGTGATATTTTTTCAGGGATTTAATTTTTTTATGGTATTAACATAATATTATAGTCTATAGCATTCAGGGATATCATAGGTTCTTATTGGCGAAAGAATTTACATAATCGAATCAGTAGTTCCAGAGATTAGCCAGAACGAACACAAACTCGACTTCAATTTATAATATACTAACTTTTGCCATCCATGCCTTGGAAAGCACGAAAACCTGTTGGTTCTGAGCCTGGGTCTCAAGTCTGCTATTACAATAGTGTCAGAATGGTCTATCATTGATTTCATAATTGTTGATTTTGACAAGTTTGGTAATTTACTAATATAATGGCGTCGTTATGACTTTTCAATGGTCAACCACTGACACGCCATTGAAAGAAATGATATAGAATGGTAATCTCGTATAAAATGACCACTGAATTACTGACTTAGGCGGTAATCTGCTAAAATTTTGAGTTTCTTTGATCAGTGGCCTACCATTAGAACGTCATTGTGCAGTCATTGCTTTTAATTCGACCGACCAATGATCGACCATTATGAATTTAGCAGATTACGAACTTTTAGCAAAATGATAATGGGATCGTGTTGGAATGACGAAATTATAAAAATAGCAGACTTGGCCCCCAGATCTTTTTCCGATCCTGTCGGAGTGCTGTCACCTTGGGCTAGGAAAGTGAGGGAAGAGGGAGTGTATCTGTCTATGCACAAACACTAGTACACTAAAATTTCTCCTACGTACTTGACTAGGCTCCATTGAGATTGGCCGCCGTGACTGAGATTCAGTTGGGAGAATATTATTATATACTCACGCCAATCCATCAGCTATATGAGCTAGTAGCAACAGCAGCTCAGCTTCCGGCAGCGGTCCGTTCTCCATCTTCTGCTGTAACGATCCTCCGTCGCAGTACTCGTTCTGAATGATCATGTGATCGTCCTCAGCCCAGGCTGAGTAGTATCTGTTGGAGAAAAATATTGATAAGCAACATGAGTTTCAAAACAAACTGGACATGAAGTGTTCTGTCTTCATCTTATCAATCACACACACACTTAAACAACACACACACACACTTACACAACACACACACACACACTTACACGCACATGTATTAAGTTAAGCTTTTTTGTTTCTTTACCTTTTTTTCATTAGTTAATATCTAAGTTACCAAATAAAGTCCATGTAAGTACACTCAATGTACTATTGTACTACTTTTAGAAGAACGGGGCTTCCTAATAGGACCACCCCTTTTCTACCCGTGGGTGTCGTAGAAGGCGACAGAGGGATATTGACCAGAGGATGGGCAGCAGCGTCCTTCTGAGTACCATAACACCTACTGCGATCGCCAACATGCATCAGCGCCAAGCAGCGATTACGGCTGAAACCCCCTTGGGGGAGACCTATGCCCAGCAGTGGGCGTCTAAAGGTTGACATACTGATGATGATTCAGTCTAGCAGTGAGTTTGGAATCGTCAATCCGCCTTCATCAAGCGTGTCTTCTGTATGAGAAGTGAAGTGAAGAGAGAGAGAGAGTGAATCAATGAGTGAGTGAGTGAGTGAGTGGGTGAGTAAATGAGTGATTGAGTGTAAGTGTGTGTTAAGTGTTTGCCCAACAGTATGAACTAAAAAAAGACTGGTAATTTCCTTACCTGACAACATGTGGATGCTTTCCTAACGCCGCATGAGCATATACTTCAGTCAAGGCCGCTCTCTCGGCCGCGGAGCCCGCGACAGGTCGTAGAGAACGCTTGAGTGCATACACGCATCCATCGAGTTTGTTCACGCATTTCGTGACGCGACCAAACTGACCGCGTCCGATCACGCCTAGTTCAATGAACTCTACGTTGTAGCGGGAAATGTTAGATTCCTGTTGGAGAATTGGATGATGTTAGTTTTGATTCAAAGTCAAAGCATTTGTGGTGGCCTAAAACACAGGTTAGAATTAACCTATTTCGGGCGGATCGCTACCTAACATTGTAATTCCGATACATCATAACTTGCACCAGTAATATAAATATTTTGGTTTTAGTTTGTTTTGGCAATATATTTGTATGGGCAATATTCCTACTACTGACTAATGTACACTTTTTTGTAAAAGTTATTTAATAAAGAATTATTATTATTATTTATTTCAATTAGACCATTAAAAGGCACTTTTGAACGTCATATAAGAAAATATTGAATCTAGTTGCCCCTTCCAAAAGGTAGTTTCGTATGGTCAAGAAACTGCATTCTTACTCTTTTAAAATAATAGGGGATATTACTGCAATGTTCTAACACCAGAGTGCAGCACTAGCATAGTCCGTAAACAGTTTATCGACGAGTCGTTCAAAGCGTAAATTCTGCCTTTAATTGAGTTCAAAATTGGAAGTGTCTTATATTATACAATAATGTATCAGTGCTGTGTATTTCGATGAAGAAATGAAGGGAATTATTCATTTTCATAATGTTCGAAAACTTTGGTAAGCAGCTAAAAATCACTCTAAAATATGTTCAGGTTAAGTATTCAGGTGAGATAGTCGCATTTACAGAATAACGTTGACATTTATCACGTAAGATAACCAAATATTATTTTATTCTGAGCATAACCTAGAATCCACTTTCAAATGGTCGTAGGGCGCCATAATATGGTTAAAGTACAGTTAGGTAAGTAAGATTAATTAAAACTTTGATATATTTTCACATAATACCTGGTTATTACTATTAATAATATAATATAACAAGAATACGAGGTTATGATTTACGGAATGTGCTAGTGGCGCCCTCTGCGCCGAGTTTCGCGTAATGTTCCCTATTGGAGGAAGTTCTTACCCTAAGTCTTTTCGCCGGCTGTTCAGGCGTCGCATCACCCCACGTTGGTGTTTTTGATAACGCCCGCTTTTTCTTGTTCAACGCTTGGCCTGTAAACAAGTATTAATATTAGTAAAAGATAAAAACGGAAAAGGAAATATCTGCTCAAAATAGTGCTCACAAGGTGCATGATTAATTTATTTTATTTTCACCTATGTACAACATAATCATTATAATACATTTTTAATTAATTCAGTTTATTAGTCAATGATTTCCTTTGAGCCCACAGATATGGATAGACCTAGATAACGCAAGTATCACGATCTGTATGAAAACCGTGTCATTTTTTGGACGTCACAATGAAATACGAATGTTTTGTTTTTCCTAAATTTGGTATTCCCAGGTATTACTGAGGGTATTATATTAAAAATAATTGTTTTTTAAATTAATTACGCATAATATTAATCACAAAATGACTTACCGATGGAAGGAAACGTTTAATTTATTTTTTTACTTACGATTTTTTATCGTAAGTTAGGTACGAAAATAGGCACGCGAAGTAGTTGCTCTTGCGTTATCTAGGTCTATCTATATCTGTGTTTGAGCCTCATTTCAATACATAAACCCTTTTCAACATGCAAGACAATTTTACCATGCAAGCTTTTCTATTCACAAACCTTTATCAACATGCAAGCCCATTTCCATATGCAAGCACTTTTCAATATGCAAGCATATTTCAACATGCTAAACTATTTAAAAAAAACCCATCCAATAAGCAAGTCGAAATTTGCAATAAACTAAATAAATTAATTTAAGAATCGACGTTACCATTTCAATACGCAAGCCTATTTCAATATGCAAGCCCATTTCAAAATGCAAGTAAATTCTACTTACCATCAGGTGTGAATGGGTTGATGTTGGCCACGGCTCGCTTCGTCATCCGGGACTCGTCTAGCTCGTCAGGGGGCAGGCTGCCCAGTGCACTGTCGTCGTCACCAGACGGCGGGTGTAGGTGGTGACTGGAACCTGATGGTATGCCTGTGGGGAAGAAAATAGGTACGCGTCAGCGTTAACAGAGGGCGCCGAGGGCAAGGATTTGTTTTTTTGAAAAATTACTTTAACTTCGCAAAGGCTTTGGTTTTGCTTGTTGCTTTGCATTGCCACCGACTTGAGGTGGTTGGCGGTTGTCTATTTTGTAAAAAAAAAGTTATTTTTTTCGCTTTATGGTGCCTACCTCTTAGCATACAAATTAATTACGAAACTAAACGATAAACGAACGACGAAAAACCAAAAAATTTCAGTCATCCCTTAATTTTCTAAACTTAGGGGTGGAATATTTTCAAGATTTATATGGGACCAACTTTGAGGTATTACATACACAATTTAAAAAAGAATCAACGAAATCGGACTACACAGAAAAAAGCTTAGATGCGTGGTCAAAAAATATTTACGTGTCGAATTGAGAACCTCATTTTTTTTTAAGTCTGTTGAAAATATTAAAAAGTATTGTTTTCTAATACATGATTCGTTGTTTACTTACCCGCCTGTGCATTTAATTTAGGTGGAAAGAGTCTGGAGCGAGGCGGATGGTGAGAGGGCGTCGAACATTTCTCCAACAACGTTTTCGGCGTGTGGGGACTGTCGAATAGTCTGTAAATAAAAACATATTTATTGTTAGCATCATTAAACAATAGGACTCGCTAGCTAAAGATCGAGGAAAGAAATGCCGAAAAAAAAACATGTATCTTGTATGGGGTGGGGACCTCCGTTAATTTTTAAAGAATCATGGCGGGATTTGTACAAAAAAAATTAAGATGTTTAGAGATGTTGAAATTCTAATTCTTATATTCTTGGGTACCTAGAGTATCTTCAGGCGTTTACAATATTTTTAAAACCCCGCAAAAGTGAATAGTTCAACGAAAAGCTCATTATATATATTATTTCAGAACGAAACGGCAACTGACAGTAACAGTGACACTGACAGCGCCGTTTCGCAGTTCTTACTCAGAAATTGAATCGTTTTATGGGAAATAATATCACAAATAATGTTTATTATTTCCCACACACTTGTCACATCACTAGTCTGCCAATTTTATAGATCCGTTAACGTCACTTGTCACTTTATTTTTTTTATAAACTCAAAATGGGCATCGAGATAAAACGAAAAAGTGTTTTTATTTTAAGTAATTTCGTAATATTTTAATTATGCGGGCGGGGGTATGCTAAGTACATCAATCTACTCCTGCTAATGTATTCTTCACATTGGAAAATATTTTAAACCCTCTAAATATTTTTTTTCATAAAAATAAATGTATGAATCTCGTCATGATTCTTTATGTTATGTTTGGTGGTGAAGTAAAAGCCGTACGGATGGATAATTAAGTTCCGCTTGCCGCGGTCGGTCCATAGATGGGTGACCATCTATTTTATATCGAGACCTCTCCGTGCCTCGGAAAGCACGTAAACTCGAAAAAACTTGCAATTGGCTAAAGAATTTTCAAAATCGGACCAGGAGTTCCGAATATAATTAAGCACGTTCAAATAAACAAACTCTTCAGCTATACTTCAGACTATCAAAGAAAAGGCAGATAGACCGCGCGGAACACTCAGAGTGAAGCCACCAAAGCAAATACAAATTTAAAAGCGAATGCCTACAATCTCGTGATTGTATTCGCTTTTGAATGTGTGTTTTTATATGTTTTTTTTTAACGAAGCGGCGCGCGTTTCTTGCTATGCTGTCTCGACTCTCGTGTCAGTACAGTACGAAGCGCGTTGTAGGTATTCGCTTTTGAATTTGTATTTGCTTTTTGGCTTCACTAGCAGTGTACCGCGCGATCTATCTGCCTTTTGTTTCATAATCTGAGAGCTATTATAGATAGTAGAAGAATTACGATCTGTCATTTCCAACGATCATAAGAATTCGACCCCCATTTTTTACGCACGCCATTTAAAATCCAAAACAGCTGTCAGCGTAAAATTCACGGAACGCACTCGAAAAACCCGCCATCTACAATCTTTAGCACACCTTTTAGAAACCCACCCTTACCTTATTATTTTTATTTTTTCTTAAGAAACCTCAGGTGTTCAATGTGGAATAGGATGCAAGTGTGCGTCCATTGTCATAAGACTTACAAGTTCGAAAATGTGTGGGGCGACCCTAAGATTTTGTGGGTACCTGTACGAAATTATTACTTGTATCATGTAAGGGTAGGATGCAAGTTTAGTCCAGGTGGTATTATGGTATAGCAAGTTTTGCTACACATAGGGTGATGGTGAAAACATTGACAGGTTAACGAAATCGTACTCTCAGTAATAGACTGATAGATTACTGTTTACAAAATGAGAAAAACCAGGAGATACGTTTTGACGCTATTTATCTTTGTCAATTTTAGGATTCCGTACCTCAAAAGGAAAAAAAACGGAACCCTTATAGGATCACTTTGTTGTCCGTCTGTCTGTCCATCCGTCTGACTGTCAAGACCCTTTATCTCGGGAATGCGTGGAGGTATCGAGTTGAAATTAAAACCGTATACTCAGTTCTACAGTCCCATGAAGCTGTGAAAATATCGAACTTCTAAATTAACATTAAAAATTGATACGACCGTTTATGTTGCAAAAAAACGTATATTTCGACAGTCTAAAGAGAATCAAAAACAATAGGGTATTATCCGTTGACCTAAAACTATGAAATTTGGCAAGTAATACCGTTTTATACTTCAAAAACACAGAAAAATCTGAAAACTATACATATTTGTACGGAGCCCTCGGTGGGCGAGTCCGACTCGCACTTGTCCGGTTTTTATAGGCACGTGTCCCGTTGACAGTCTGTGGACGAGTTTTTAGATGCCCTATGAGTTCCCAGTCGTGTACATAATTTTATTGTATTATGTGAAATTGAAACTAATTTTAATAAACCGTAAGTCATTATTTCCAAAAGGAATTTTTCGATTTCGATTCATCACTCCGCTTCAGACGCCCATGACAAAACACGCGACTCTCTTTCAACTTTTCTGTCAAACATCCTCTAGTATACTCATTTTTGACTATCCATTCTGGTTACTCCATACATCCATCTCAACATACTCATCTCCGCTACAGTACGGTCAACGTAACTTGGCGCGTCTGAAGTTAGCCGATTAGCTGCGCAGTAGACAATTTCGTTCCTAAAAGTTCCATTGGGCAGCCAAACAGCTAACTTCAGACGCGCCAAGTTAAATTGACCGTATTGTACATGCAATTTTTTTTGTGTTTTGCGCAAACCGTGCACCATCCATATCCTATCTATACTATTCCATACTTAATATTATAAATGCGAAAGTAACTCTGTCTGTAACGCTTTCACGATGAAACAGCTGAACCGATTTTGATGAAAATTGGTATGAAGGTAGCTTGAACCCTGAGGAAAGACATAGGCTACTTTTTAATTCGCAATTTCGTCTGCATCCACGATAACCGACCATCACGCGGACGAAGTCGCGGGCAAAAGCTAGTTAAAAATAAACTTTGATACTATGTCGATTCTACATCATCATCACATCATCATGCCAACCTTTAGACGCCCACTGCTGGGCATAGGTCTCGCCCAAGGGGGGGGAACAGCCATAATCGCCATGCTTGGCCGATGCATGTTGGCGATCGCAGTAGGTGTTATGGTATTCAGATAGACGCTGCTGCCCATCCTCTGGTCATTATCCCTCTGTCGTCTTCTACGGCACCCACGGGTAGAAATGGGGTGGTGCTATTCGCGGCCGGCACCACACGGCTAGACCGACACCGATTCTACATGGCCAGTGCGAAATCGAACGATTCAAATAGATATGAAAGAAATGTCCAAAAAATCGTTACAATCAATATGCCTTCGCCAAAAAAAAACACTAAAGATTTTTGTAGTATTTGCAACAAATTAAATTAGCATTTGTTTAAAAATAAACTTTACTACTATCACTTTTAGATTCGCTGTCGCGAAACATTTCTACCTTATGACATCTACGATACAAAATACAACTTATACAGTCAAACATACGGTTTAATTCACCTTGCACGTACAAAGACATGTGGGTGTACTTTTTTTTAGTCAAGGCAGATGTCAGCTGTTTCGATCATATGTTTTCTTATATAACTGTATTCTAACTGATTTTACAACGAAATTCCTTTGAATGAGTCACACATAATAGGTATCTTTTGTTGTTTTTTTGTTGACGTAAGCTGCGCGCGCGCATGGTTTCCGTTGGGTAAGCTGTGTTCAAGGTACTTGAGAGTTGGGATATTATTTTTCAAAGAAGATAGTATTTTGTTCTTAGGTTCATTCAATTTAAGCGTTTCATGCCGAAGAGCTGCGATAAGGATACACACAGCGGTAGATTCTATTTCATACTACCGCCCGCGACTTCTACCGTGTGAATTTCGGTTATTTATGGGGTTTTATTTGTTTTGCACGGAACCCTAAGTATTTTTTTTAAAAGTAGCCTATGTTACGTCCTGATAACATCAGCTATCCACCAGTGAAAGACCCGTCAAAATAGGACCAGCCGAGCTGTTTCGGAGATTAGCCGGAACAAAAAGACACAAACAAAAATGCTAAAAATAAGTTTAAAAACTAAAACCCGACTACAACAAAGTGATCTAAAAAGTACGAAACAAGAAAATATATGATGATGATTATAATTCATGTTCATCGCATTCTTATGGGATACAGGCATGCAACCACGGCTTACCTTGACCATTTTGTACCTATGTCTTGATGTCTGTGTGAAATATTTTCTTGTTTCGTACTTTTTAGATCACTTTTTGTTGTAGTCGGGTTTTAGTTTTTAAACTTATTTTTTTTATTTGAACCATTTTGGAGTCACAGCTAAGTATTATATATTTAAAAGGTACTAGTAGTGAACCCCTTTCTAATGATACTAAACACGGTATGCGTATCTTAATTTATTTGGTAATCTTTCCTTTTTTTAAACAATTTGTGACAAGTCACAACTAAATATTATATATTTGAATAGTACTAGTGAACCCCTTTCCAATGATACCAAACACGGTATGCTTGTCTGTGTGTTTTTTTTTAATCTTTGTTTTTTTGTCCGCCAGAGGGCGCCACATTGGATTCGGTGACACGTCGTATAGCCTATAACCAGCGGACAATCAAGACGCTTCTAACGATACCTCATTTGTTCAGTTCCGATAAGTGGGGTAGGAGCTATGAGCGAACAGATGAACATACATACATACATACATACATACATACATACATACATACATACATACATACATACATAGCCTGTCAAAATCATAACCCTCCTTTGGCTTTGCCGTAGTCGGGTAAAAATAGATGTTTTGTTATACCGTGTAAACATTTAAATGCTATCAGTAAAAAGCTTTTATTTTAACATTAGAAACAGATACTTCATTTTTAGGGTTCCGTACCTCAAAAAACAAAACGGAACCCTTATAGAATCACTTTATTGTCAGTCTGTCTGTCTGTCTGTCAAGACCCATTATCTCGGGAACGCGTGGAGGTATCGAGTTGAAATTAAAACCATATAGGTACCTACTGAAGTCTACGGTCCCTTGATGCTGTAAAAATCAACCTTCTATGTTAACGTGAAAAAAAGATACGGCCGTTTATGACGCAAAAAACGCATTTATAATATTAAGTAGATTAAAGTATGGATAGTAGGTATGAATTAGTATAGAAGTATGGATATGTACCTACAAATATGTACGGAACCCTCGGTGGGCGAGTCCGATTCGCACTTGTCCGGTATTATTTTTATTTGTGTAGATTTAGATATTACAGTTCTCCGCGATGGGTTTCCCTACTTAAAATCTAATGCCGTTAGATCGAATAATACTTGCTTGAAAACGTAACTCGATAAATTATAAGCGCGACAGTTCACTAGCTCGTTGCATCAAAATAACGAATAATTATAAGCTCGAATCATCGGCACGAAGGCCCATTATCTTGAAATATCATTTCTCGAACGACCATCTGATCGATTTACAGAATAGTTTCAAGGATTTTTATTTGAGTAGAAATAACTAAGGCTCGACCGAGATGGGTTTTTCGTTCTCGGCCGAGACCGAGAATAGACAAAGCGTGAAAAAAAAAAAACTTTTGAATACAGCACTAACTATTTGATTTATTAATAATCAAAGTTAAATAACATTATATTATAACATAAAAAAGCAATTTCTCTTTTCAAGGAGTGGCGCCTCTCGTCATACAATTGTCCAGCTTTGCTAAATAGTTGTTCACTTGCTACGCTAATATGCGGCGCAGATAAAAACTTATTTGCTGCAGGCCTAAGCGGCAAAATTTGAATGCCGATCCGAACAAAGTTACAATTTCTGCCAAGACCGAGAATCTCGGCTATAACTAGCCGAGAACCGAGACAAATTTCTCGGTTGGATTTGTAGCCGAGAATGCCGAGACCGAGACCGAGATCTCGGTCGAGCCTTAGAAATAACCGACATTCCCGCGGACAAAATCGCAGTAAAAAGCTAGTCAGTGAATAGAGTCTTCTAAAAGATCGCTTAGAAAGTCAGTAGTTTCAAGTATTCCACCGATTTTCGTTAAAATAGACTGCCCGGTTACGTCCCGTCGGACGTAATCATAATCACCTCGCAATAAAATTCCTATTTTCATTTCTATCGTGCTTTTTATAATAAACTAGACTATCCCCGCGACTTCGTCTGCGTGAGATTTCTTAAAGATCCCCAATTTATTAAAAATGCAATATAGCGTTACTCAGGAATAATGTAACTTTCGATTGGTGAAAGAATTTTTGAAATCAGACCAGTAGTTATTGAGTTAAAATTTATATGGGACCACCCCTGAAGCATACCCTATCCACAAAAAGAAGAATTTTCCAAATCGGTTTACGTTTGCCGGAGAAATCGCGTAACAAATCGCGCACATACTTAATGCAAATTTAAGACTATACGGTTTTCTCATGGATGCCATTGTCAGAACTGGACCAAATTAAAATGGGACCACACGGGAAGCACTAGCTTTCAAATAAAAAAAAAACATCAAAATAGGTTCACCTAGTCCAAAGAAATCAGGTAACAAACATAAAAATACAGACGAATTCATAACTTCCTCGAAGTCGGTTGACAAACAAACAAATCTTTCCTTTTTATAATAATAGTTTACATTATTTTTCTACTTTTCTTTCCTTCTTTTAGAAAGTCGTTTAAAAAGATGAAACGATAAGAAAAAGTCATAATAATGCGACCATTTGCTACTGGCAGCTGCTGTTCGTGGATTCAAATGCGATGTCATGGCGAGATTAATTTGTTTCCGCACAGAAGCATATAATAAAAGAGAGAAAAAAACGTCAACGAATCTAGTCAACCCCGTTTTGGCGACCTTGAAACTGTGCTGAATACTATATCTCTTCCTAGTAACAGTTACGAGAGCGAACGAGACAGCCATCCTTTAGAGCAGACAGACATCCTACGTCATTGCAATGATAAAAAAAAACATTGATCAACATTTTAAAAAAAATAGAAAAAAAGAAAAAATACGACTGCGTAAAAATGTTAACTAAAAATTTTCAAACTTATTTAACAAAAAATGTACCCATTATACTTAAGAGGAAACACAAGGGCCGTTTTTCCATACAAACTTAGTCCCCTGTTTCCTCCCTGGATAATGCCAGTAGATCAATATTTTTTTTTTTTAAGATCCATGGCTACTATTGGCATGTCCCTATGTTTTCCTTTTTCTCATAAATTTATTATTAAAAGAGATATGAATATTCAAAAACCTAAAAAATTGGCATGATTTTCCGCTGTGTTCAAACATTCAGAAAACAAATTTGACTTGATTATATAAAAAATAGAAAACATAGGAACATGGCAAAAGCCTTTCTTTAATTTTTAATGAAAAAAGCAGTTAAATCTGTTAGGTTTTGGAGAAGAAATCAGGGGACTACGAATCATTGATTTTGTGTACTTTTAATAGGTATTTTCGGTCAAAGCTGCAGTTGTCTCTATCGCGCTCTGCGGTTCGTGTTCGGGCATCGCGCGACAGCAATAGATTTTACAAATACCTAATTTTCAATTCTCTAGCCCGTGGTATTTCCTCTTAAAAGACAATCTTTTACTGTAAGTAGGTAGGTACTTTTCCTATTTATATGCGTTGCTTGTAACCTCAAACAATGGAATTGGGCTACACATACGATGCTTAGTATACAACGCACCAATGTGCATTATTCACAGATATAGATAGACCTAGATAACGCAAGAGCAACTACTTCGCGTGCCTATTTTCGTGCCTAACTTACGATAAAAAATCGTAAGTAAAAAAATAAAGTAAACGTTTCCTTCCATCGGTAAGTCATTTTGTGATTAATACTATGCGTAATTAATTTAAAAAAACAATTATTTTTAATCTAATACCCTCTGTAATACCTGGGAATACCAAATTTTGGAAAAACAAAACATTCGTATTACATTGTGACGTCCAAAAAATGGCACGCTTTGTTTTCATACAGATCGTAGGTAATACTTGCGTTATCTAGGTCTATGTATATCTGTGGCATTACTACATACGCATGGTAATGACTTTTAAATGAAGACATTACTGGTGCGTGTGTTTTTACTATTGTACCGTTTTTCCCGACTGCGCCAGAAAGAGGGTTATGTTTTACGAGAGTATGTAAGAAATAAACATACCTACAATGTATATTTCTTTGGCACGCTCTGTAGCATATACGGCTTGATGGATTTTTGAGAGGTTGCTAGATTCCGTAGATTTGTTTTATTGTGAGTGACACTGAGTACCTATATCAAAATTAAAAAAAAAAAAAAAATTGTGGATTTTTGGCGTCAATTTGTCATCATTTTTTTTTTACAAAGACAATCGAGTGGGGTATGAAAAAAAGGGTAATAATTTGGAACAAAAATACTAAAAAACAACAAATTCATTCATTACTAAAACTAAAATTATATATTTTTTTATTGAAATAAGCTTAAAACCGATTGCGTAAAAAATGTTAGCTAGATATTAAAAAAAAAAAATTGTGAGGTAATGTTTTTGTAAAAGAGGGATATTGTTTTTTTTTTTTAAAAAAAGAAATTAAAATGTTTTGGTATTACAAACAGCCACTTCAATTTAAATGTAGGTATATAGATTGACCAATAATTTAAGACTAGAATATGTTTATAATTTAGACCGCCTTGTCAAAGATATCCTTATAAGTCTTTTATCACCACACAACAAGTTTTTTCGCTACAACGCAAATAACAGTACATATTTGTGCAGAAACCGGTTATACAAGATCAAATTGAGGTCACCTATGAGTTTTGGAGGGTGATTAGTGTTACCACCCGTACTTTATAATAACCCGTAATATATTGTACGTTATTTCGGGTAAACGTACTTTATACTATATGAGCGGTATAAAGTACGTGAAAATACTTTATTTTACCTATTAGGACTTTTCAAAGGTTTTATTCAATAAAAGAAACAAAGTTAGCGGTTTTATTAACTAACTTAAAAAAGAGGTTGAGAACCTCTTCTTTCTAAAAATCGAAAAATAAAACCACGCCTTCAAAAACTAAAAAATAACTTTAATTTCGGAACTCGCTGGCTAAAGAAAAATTTTTTAATTATAGAATGGATCGCCTCAATTCACCTTGCTCCATATAATACTTTATTCGCAGATGCTGTACTTTATTTTTTTAACCTTAGAAAGTAAAAATACTTTATTTGCTTAAAAAAAAGGTGGCAACCCTAAGGGTGATAGACATACAATGGCAACAAGTTTTAACTTGTTCTAGATTTTGGAATTTATGGAAAACTTACATAATAAGGCAAAAATGAATAAAATAATTTCACTTAACATTCTGGATTATTAAGCAAGGGTTTTGTTTTTAAATCTTGTATCATTGTTTATTGTATTTAAGTACAATACGGTCAACGTAACTTGGCGCGTCTGAAGTTAGCTGTTTGGCTGCGCAATGGAACTTTTAGGAACAAAATTGTCTACTGAGCAGCTAATCGGCTAACTTCAGACGCGCCAAGTTACGTTGACCGTACTGTACATTGCATGTAGTTTTGTGTTTGTTTCATAACAAAAATAACACTTCTCTGTCCAGAAGCTGTATATTGGTCTAGTTTAACTATTGTTTCCTAATCAACAGTTGAGCTCATAAGTACCCATCTGCTTATTTATATGTGGGTGTATAATAATTTTTGTTTGTCTTAACTAATATTATTAAAAGTTTCATTGTTTGTATGTTTGTTTAATAATACTAATACTAATATAATACAAAATTCTCGTAATACTTAATACAAAATTCTTTCTCCTAGAGAACTATTAAACTTAGTGCAAGACTACATTACACTAGCACTTTTCCCACGACTTCGACGGCATTTATTTTGTCAAGGATCCCTATTTTTTTCGAAATATAGCCTTAGTTACTCAGGGATAATGGAGCATTCTAATGGTGAAAGAATTTTTAAAATCGGACCAGTATGTACCTAGTTTTTTAGATAAATCGTAACAAACAAACAAATCTTTCCTCTATATAATATTAGTTCAGATTAGAAGTTTAGATATCTATGTTTCACAGAATGAAAAAGAAAAAAGATGCCATCAGCAAAAATCAAGACAAGATCTTTTAGAAAGTGCTGGCAAAATTTCAATACAACAGAGTTTGTTCACATGCTATCTCACTCTATCCAAAACAAAATAACAAAGACAGGAAATACTCTCTGAACATTCATGAATACCTCTCTCTGTTGACCAGTTATTTAGAAGGGACTTGTTAGAACCTGTTTGGAGTAGAGGAATTGACTTGTCCTCTTTCAGGTCAAAACCTGTTTTTTATATCATGCTGAAATATGTAGACAAGTTCAGACTTGTATGAACTTGAATTGGGAGAATTTGGGCAAGAATTTGAAGTAAAGTCAGGAATACACAGGCTAGTAACTTGTGCAAAAGTATGCAAGTACCTAGTATAAATGCCATTCTGCTGCAAGAACTTTTGATTGATGAATTTTAGAATATCTTGTGCCAGATACTGGAATTGGATAGTGATGTTTAGGTTGTAGGCAGAAGGTAGAATCCATACTAATGTTAGAGACTTCTAAATGCGAAAGTAAGTTGGTCTGTCTGTAACACTTCCACGGCTGAATCACTGAATCGATTTTGTTGAAATTTGGTATGAAGATAGCTTAAACCCTGAGGAAGGCTAGGTACTTTTTACTTTTTGACTCCGTCTGCATCCTCGATAACCGACATTCACGCGGGCGTAGTCGCGGGAAAAGCTTGTTTATGATAAGTAAAGGTGAACTTTCAAGGCTAATTATTTTTATTTAATGTTAAATATGTCATGTTTTACAACTAAAACAGTTTATACAATGACCTTAATTTAATCAGGACTACGATATATTGGTTTTTTTGCAAATATCAGTATTATAACAACCACTTGCTTTTACCCGCGACTTCGTCCGCGTGAATGTCGGTTATCGCGGATTCAGACGAAGTTGTGGATTAAAAAGTAACCTATGTCCTTCTCCAGGGTTCAAGCTATTCATTGACGTGACAACGTCTTATAATTCGATAGAGCCGGCTGCACGCACGAAAAAACATGACGTCATGCGGCGTTACCTCGCTCTGCGGCGTTAGGTACCTCGCTCTGAGGCGTTCCAAGTGAAAAGTGAATGTGGTTTCAATTGTTTATAGCAACGATAATTACAGCGATAAAGGTAATGATTCTTTCGCGTTGTCACGTTCAACTATCGTCAGTAAACCGACTTTACAGACCGAATTTCATCCAAATCGGTTCAGGCATTTCATCGTGAAAGCATAACAGACAGAGTTACTTTCGCATTTATAATAATAAAGTAAGTAAGAAGTATGGATTATGGATCTTATTTAACACTAGCTACTGCTATGACTTTGTCTGTATGGAAGTCAAGTGTAACATAAACATTAGCCTATGGCACTCTACATAGTGTACCTTTTTGCACGCGTCATGTTCGTAAACGGGTGCTGTCAGTAGAGATTGGTCAACTCTAACTGCCATGGTTTTTATCTTGATTATTTTTTTATATTTTGTATTGCTAGATTACCTTCATTGTTTTCACATACTTATAGAAACAACAAGAATTATGTAACCAGACTCTGTAAAAAAACTTGATTTAAAAGAGTGTCCGTTTCTTGTTCGTTCTTCTCCATAGAGACCTACCCTACGTTTTGGAATGAGCAACTAGCTTCAACTTTCTGACTAACTGACCAACACCTTGACAATTCAAAAGTGCCTGTAAATGGTTTAATTGAAATAAATGCTTTGACTTTGACTTTACTGTGATCAAACCAGCACTTCCAGAGATTACTTACAAACAAACAACTTTACCTAATGATATAGATTACTTAAGTAATGTTTTCCAGTCTAGAGAACTTATGGGCAACATATTAAATGCTTATCATTGATGATTTAACCTCTCTAAGATAAATTATAGCCCTGCTTTAGATAATACATAAAATAAAGCACCAAATGCACATCAGGCATGTGCATATTACATCCTTAATAATTATTTATAAAACTGCCTGGTCAGCATTCACCTTTTCATGTTAACCAACACTGATAATTATATCTCCCAATTTCATTGATTACCTATTGTTTTTAAATTGTAAATATGTATTTCTTTTATCTACTTGAATGCTATATCTGTTTTGTTCTACATGTTTCTTGTAATAGTTTAATACCTAAAAGAAGACTCATAATTCTAACAAAGCAAGCCTACTTTGAATCAATCAATTCATAAGCATTATGATGAATCAGTACTTCTATCCTTTAATCAACCACTTTGGGGTCAAATTTGAGATCAATTGACATCTGAATTTCATTCATTGATTAAGAAATTAAATTGAAAATTGATCATGAACCATTTAGTCCCTTGACTGTAGAAGACATGACTCTTGGAGCTTTCTGAGATTGTTTAATAATTGTTTGCTAATTGGACAGTCACCATAAGTCATGTAGTGCCGGCCAAAGCCGTGTGGTGCGAGCCACGACTAGCACCACCCCATTCCTACCTATGCATATCGTAGAAGGCGACAGAGGGATGTTGACCAGAGGATGGGCAGCGTCCTTCAGAGTACCATAACACCTACTGCGATCACCAACATGCATCAGCCAAGCATGATAATTACGGTTGAACCCTCCCTTGGGGGAGACTTATGCCCAGCAGTGGGCATCTAAAGGTTGACATGATGATAATGATGAATTGGATAGTTGAGCTCTTAGTTATATGTAGCCAGCTATAAGAGTAGAACCAGACCATCATCTTCATAACTTTTTCCATGCTACTTGGGTTTGGCAAAACACATTTTCCTCTTCCATTCTATGCTGTCAATAGTCATATTATCACTAACTCCCTTTTCTTTCATATTAATCTTCTCACAGCTCATCTAACTTTTTCTTTTGCTCCCTTATCAACCATCTACATTACAGTCAGTGGGTTTGCCTTAAGGGTGGAGTAGAACAACAACAATATTTTAAATGGGGCAGTTTTTTTTTTGTTATTATACTAATATTATAGTAAGAACCAAAACTTCTTATCCAATCAGCGTGTTGCGGGTTCGATTCCTGCCCAGGGTAAACATTTGTGTGATGAGCACTTGTGTTTGCCTTGTGTCTGGGTGATGTTTATCTATATATGTATGTATTTGTGTATGTTTAACAGCTGTCTGACACCCATAGTACAGGGTCTCCCTAGTTTGGGGTCAGATGGCCGTGTATGAAAATGTCCCCACATATTATTATTATTCTTATTATAAAGTGCTAGTAAAATATTATAATGAGCATTGTTTATGTGTGGAAGTCATCTCTAGAATAGTTTTAGTATACAAATGCATATTTATGGTCTAAAATCATGATAAAATAATGTAGATTCGGTCAGTGGGTTGTCTTAGTCATTCAGTAAATCACCCTATTTCTGTTCAATTAAGTTAAACATTAAAATTATGGATGTGGAGTTATGTTATTCTACATCAAGATGAATGAGAAAACATTAAAAGATCATAAAAACATCTTATGCGGAACAGAAAGATGCAAAATTCCTACAAAATAGAAACGAAAAAGTGGTCGGAATTATCAGTCCACTAAAAAACTTAAATTACCATTCGAATTGCATAATTAATTTGACATTCAGACTCAAAGTGTATCGAAAAGTGAAAGTTATGTTATTTACGTAGTAAATACGAGCTCAGAAACGCTTTGGGGGCCAAGAATGCTACAAAACTACATAGCGTGGTAATTTTCTGTAGAAATTAGATAGTCAAAACCTGAGTTACATACCTGAGGGCTCTAACCCTTTTATATGGTGGGCTATGTGATACTGGAGGTGGCAATGCATTCCTCATGCCGTCATCGTCATCCATGCTACTAAAATCCAACTTCCTTGGCACTATAGAAGAAGGTATCGGACTCAAATTGTCCGAAAATATATTGAAAGAGTCTGACATTTCACATGAAGTTTCTGCCGACAATTCCGATGAATCGTGCTTGTTTATGAAGCCCGTCTTCATTCTATACCACTCGGTCATCTTCGTTAACACATTAAACACTTTTACAACAAAAATATCACAATAAAATCACTATTTTCTTAAACAATTCACAAAACAATCTCACTTTCACGAACTAACAACGTTATGGCGGATGACGCATAGCACCTGTTCAATTGCTCCGCCAATCAGAGCAATTCATTTGACCGGTGAGTTGAATACTCAAATTCTATTGGCTGGGGTTATTTTTTTTAAATAACGAAGTAGCTTCTATGTCTGTGATTGGAGTATTTATGGTTGCGTTCCACATGAAACGAATTTTAAGATGCGTTCACAATATTGCGTGTTGGTTTTTAATCGCATATTCATTCGAGAAAGATCATGAACTGTCACAGCAGAAGATAGAAAAATAGTACAATAATGAGTAGTATACCATATACCTTTTGGAGTTTCATTTTCATTTAAGTATTTATTGTCTCAAGTAATCATTCAATAGTCTAAGCGTTCTCAATTATTATGTCCTAAAGCCGGGTACCACAGCTACACTCGTGCTGAGGGCATAGTTGGTGTTGATGTAAATATTCTCGATGTGTGCTTCATATATCAAGTATCGTTAGTATTATTCTTATATGTAAATATATTTTATTTACTTGGCACACTTCATCTGACATTCGTATAATTTAGCAGCCTTATTTCAATTTTGTAAATGTGAATACCAGCAGACGGGGCCATTAAAAATATGTTTGACATAAATGACCATCATGGCAGTTGAGAGCATTGTCATGCTCACTCAAATGTCTCGCTAATGGTGGCGCGTGTGTTGGGTCACTCACCTCCCTTCAAAATGATCGAGCTGAATGGTGCTGATTCACGCGTCAGGTTCGTGTTCGTGAACGGGCACTTATCTTGATTCTTTTTTATTTGTATAGCTCTTTACCTACATTGTTTGCACATTTAGAAGCAACAATAATAATGTAACCAGAATATTGTAAAAACTTGATTTAGAAGAGTGTCCGTGGAGTTTTTTGCTCGTTGTTCTCCATAGAGATGGAGAACAACGCGCTCGTTTCAAAATGTTGGGTACCTAGGTCTCTGCCTACCCTACATTTTGGAACGAGCAACTAGTTCCAACTTTCTAGCTTGGCAGCCAACTTCTTGACAGCTCAAAAGTGAGTGTAAATGGTTTAATTGAAAAAAATGCTTTGACTGTTCAATTTTCTTTTGCTGAATTATTATTATTATTATCTAGTTTTAATTGTGAATGTATACTTACATCCATTTTATCTGAACTATATAGATAAAGCTTAAAAATAACAATAATAATGATATTGAATGTTAAAACAAGACGCGAGAATGCCACAATGCAATGTATTTTCAATGGCGTTTTTTTTCAAAAATACGTTGCAATGTGTTATGGTGCTTAAAACTATCTAAGCAGAATTAACTAATTGAAAGCATAAATAACTAAGAACACCTGTTTGCATATAGAAAAAGCATTTAACTTTCTCATACTAATCCATAGGTTAAATGTTCTAAGGTAACAAGAACAAGTCACAAGTTTTATAGACTAAATTAAAGAAGATTTATTTTAGCGATGGGTGATTCCGAGATGTTTTAACAATCGAAAGAATCGGAGTCGTTATATAAATAAATAAAATAAATAAACCATCGAGTCAACCATCGACTCACCGTTCTCCAATATAATCGAGTTGTTTTTCGTTTTTTTTCAAGTCAACGGAATCAACCATGAAGATATAGGTATAAATGGAGCCAACACTTAGAACAAAAGCTTGAAACCAACTGTGGGCTAATGCTCTCTTTCTGAATGCATACATAAGAACGAAACAGTGATATGTGTTTTCTTTATCTTATGTATGCATTCAGAAAGAGAGCGTCTGCCCACAGTTGGCTTCACTTAGGTATTTAGAGTATTGCCTCCACTTTTATCTATAAGCTTCTTGGAATCAACCGCCAGTTTTCGATTGTTCGAATCAGTCACTCTCACTCACTCTCCGAGTCCCGCTCGGTCACCCTCACCTGGGTCAGACGATTGCATTCATCGAGCCGAAGAGGTCTGGTTACTTTCATAATTGCTGCTATCTAAGTATTCGTAGGTACGTAAGTTAACTACTTACATTTTATTCCCGTCGCGGTATTCATTATGTTCGATTGCTCTTGCTGAAAGAATTAGATGTTCGAATAATCGAATAAAACCTCTCGCCATCGCGCATTGTTAATTTGTTTAGACGATTTCTATAGTTTTAATCGATTTTAAGTTGATTGAGCATCACTGGATGACATTTTGATTTGACATAATACATTGACAACTGTCAACTTGACACATTAGAGTTTTGATTGCTTAAATCATAGAGTAAAGTAATAAATCGGGTTTAAATCTTCGGTGTTTGCAATTTGGTTTTCCCCGATATTTGCAAATTAATAAAAATATAAATTGTAAAGTATCGTTAGAGCACAAAGCAAATGACTAACTTCGATCACATATCAATTTAGTGCTGTTTGAAATACAATGGCGTTGCTAGGATGGGTGAAAATTGTGTTTTTATTAATTGGTCTACCGTACTTGTGTCTGCAAGAAAATATAAACAAAGAAGAAATTATATTCCACTACAACAATACGTGAGTTTTGTTTTGTTTCGTATTAGCTAGCCTATTATATGCCTTTGACTGCGTATTGTGGGTTCAGTTTGATAAAAAACTCATTTTCTCGTCAGGTATCTAGACTTTTTAATCGGATTGAAGAATCTGTAGGTATTGCTGATTAAAGAAGGTAGTTAATAATACCTACAATTGTGTCAGAATGTACGGTCATCGACATCTCGTAATTATTTAAATGACTAAACGTCGTAAAGATAATATCTGTCCAATTCCACCTGCACTTACCGCTTTCATAAAACAATTTAACATCTACCTTGGTCCATTGTTATATAACAAAATTAACTCACGTCTACCAGTCTACAGATCGTCTCTTTTGCATTGTAAGAGGTCTGTCCGTTCTTTCCTTTCAAACCTAAACTATGACGAAACCGAAGTTTATCTAACGAATAACAACATTCACTAATTACACCTACAATTACATACACACACACTTACATACATACATACACACGCATACACACACACAATCACAGGCACACACACATACACGCACACACACACTCAAGGGCGTCGCCAAGGGGGGGCGGTAGGGGCAGCTGCCCCCCCCTAGAGATTCCAAAAGGTTCATGTGCCTTTGACTGTATTTAAAATTCATACTTTTCCTATCCACCAAATATCAATTTGCCCCCCCCTAGGCCATCAGCTGGCGAGTCCTGGCGACGCCCTTGCACACACTCACAAATTTGCATGCAATAGTTGTTCCTATTTCTTTTATTTTTAAGTATTTATAAAATGTAGATTTTCTTTGCATTGTCATCTGTTAATTTTCATTTTTACCAATCTGCGCATGTAACATGTACCAGAATCATTTTTAACTTTAGGGGATAGAAACTGTATCTCCAAAACGCAGGCTACTTCGTAGCCTAGCTAGGAGGACAAAGCTTCACCCACCATATTGTAGACTAAATTTTCTATGTTACCTATTATTTAAGAAAACAATTATGCGTGTAAATCTACAATCTGTTTTTTTTTTTAATAAATAGATTATTATTATTATTATTATTTGTCGGTTTTGGCAGTTTTGGCGTCATATATCAATAACTTAGTCAATTTATTGCCAAATGACATGGCGAAGCAGCTGGTCTACTCTTTATGTTGCACGCTAATTCTTGGGCCAAATAATCAGCATTGCTTGTATGACAATGTTGATTCCTTTGTCAACATTCTCTTCAAATTCACATTTAATTCTGCCAGCCTTTTGAACACATTTCAATAAGGATAAAACCATGACATGGCTTGTAGGGGATAGATGCCAGTGTATAACAACACATCTTCAAGGACTCGGGGTATTACAGATGTATTTACGCAGCGATGGCTACTTAAAATCACGTGATCTATCCGCTTATCCGTGTGGTGTGGGACGTAAGGAATAGCACCATCCCATATCTTCCCGTGGGTGTCGTAAGAGGTGACTAATGGACTCATCAGAGAATGGGCAGCAGTGTTCTCTGTGCCTTTGTAACAACCATACTGCGATCGCCAACCCGCCTGCCAAGCATGCACAGCGATTATGGCAAAACCCCCCCTTGGGGAAGCCTATATCCAGCAGTGGACGTCTTTCAGCTGAAGAGAGTGAGTGATTGACTTGTTTACCATCCAGTGACATTGAATAAGAAGAGCCGAGTCTTCCAAGATTGTTTCAATATGTTCCACACAATTAAAACTCATAAAAGAGTCAAACATTCTGCGTCTGATCTTTATTCAAAATTAATTTTAAAATATTTCAATAACACCATTATACAAGAACTACTAGAACGTACTACAACTACTACTATTATTTATTTATTTAGCCCGTTAAACTGGGTGAGATTAATCTTTATGACTGTGTTGTTGGATTCGTTTGGCTATAGGAGTCTCTCAACTCAGTGTGCCTTTTGGCAAAGGCCTCCTCCAGTAGTTTCCATTGCTTCCTGTCTTGAGCAACTCTCCTCCATTTGGGACCCGCAGTAAGCTTCAGCTCATCTTCCCAGCGCATTTGTTGTCGTCTTCGACATCTCTTGCCATCTCTTGGATACCAATTCGTTGTAATTTGGCTCCACTTTTCTTGTGTAGATCTCAACATATGGCCGGTCCATCTCCATTTTTTAAGGTCAATTTTTTCCAGAATATCGGTTAATTTGGTATTTACTCTTAATTGCACATTGCTAATTCTATCTTGCTTTCTTGTTCCTGTTACTACTAACTACTACTACAAGAACTATTTAATATTTTTATAAATGACATCCTTCTTCTGATGCTAAGCTATCTCATTATCACATTCCATCTTAATCAGATCTGTCACTTAGTCATAAATAATGAAGGCTATCTTACACTCAAGCGCAAAGCAACAAGGTTTGCACTTTCTAAGTTCGGACACAATGGTGCCATTTTTGTTGTGCACGAACTAAATTTATTTTAAGCTATTTATATCTCTTTTTTCATTTCATTCTCATTTAGTATTATATGTGTTGTGTTGTATCAGTATACTACAAGAACTATTTTATATTTTTATAAATGATATCCTTCTTCTGATGCTAAGCTATCTCATTATCACATTCCATCTTAATCGGATCCGTCGCTTAGCCATAAATAATAAAGGCTAGCTCTCAAGCGCAAAGCAACAAGGCTTGCACTTTCTAAGATAGCGACACAATGGTGCCATTTCTGTTGTGCACGAACTAAATTTATTTTAAGCTATTTAAGTATATCTCTTTTTTTCATTTCATTCTCATTAAGGTGCAGCGCAGATGGCACACTTTTTGTGCGATCGAGTCTGCGGCGCACAAAAAGTCAGCATGGCGCGCAAAAAGTCGGTCGCGGATTTTTCACAGACTCAACGCACACGACGCACATCTTCGATCATTCTGTCGGCAAAGCTGTAGGGACGTAGACGCTATGGAAATCGTGCAGACATCGCGAAGTATTATTTTGTACATGAAGTACAGAAAAAGAAGAAGAAATAGAGAATTTTGGGTACATCCTATACTTTCGGATTCTATACGTCGACCCCTAGCAAATGCAGATTGCCGACTAAAGTGTGCGCCGTCTGCGTTAGCGCGCGTTGAAGCAAACGTTCAATTTTTTTCACACACTTTTTGTGCCGAGCGGCGCGGCGCGGCGCGGTGCGGTCTGCCCGAATTACACGGATTTTTTGTGCGCCGGACTTTTTGCGCGTCGTGTGCGTTACTGCATATAATTGCATAGGTTCTATTTTCACAGACTAAAAAGTGCGTCACGAATAGTCTGTCGTCTGCGCTGCACCTTAGTATTATAAGTGTTCCGTTGTATCAGTATGTAGACGTCACACGATTTCATTACTGCGTGGTCCCGGTGTCGTCGGCCGACGCATAAACGCCCTTCCTTATACACAAAAAGATAACACTTACTTTTGCACATAAAATATTATTGTAAATTGAACCTTGTGTCTAGTCACAAGTGTCTTTGTGTTGGAAACAATATAACAGCTGTATTTTAGTAAATAAATAATAACTTCACATGTGGATAAGAACAATAGTTGTTTGTAATATCTGTAATGCTTTGTTTGTTCGTTGGTCGCGTGGTCGCAGTGCATATACACTCGGCGTCACAAAAATCGCACCTCTTTAAGAATTCCCTTCAAAGTCATTTTAACCCTATTAATCAATGGTATACATATGACTATAAGGTATAATTGGAAAGGCAATTTATTTAAATTTCAGAATAAATCAATGGATTTGGTTTTTTGTTTACCAGGGAATAAAAAAAAGCAAGCTAATGCAAATGATTAAAAAGTTAAATTTTATTTTATCAGCAAAAATTACAACAAAGTCCTTAAAACTAACTTAAAACCTAGTGTTACCCCACCTAGCCCTGATGACTGCTTCCATGCGTTCTCTCATGGACCTTATTAATGTGACAACAGTCTCTTGTGGAATGTTGTCCCATTCTGCAACGACGGCATCTTGAAGGTCTCGCCGTTTCAGTTCATCCCAAAGGTGCTCAATAGGGTTCAGGTCTGGACTTCGCGCCGGCCAGCGCATAACAGGGATGCCAACTTCTTGCAGGTAGTCTCTTACAATTAAAGCGGTGTGACAACGGGCGTTATCGTGCATTAACGTGAACCCACTGCCAACAAAACCCGCATAAGGGACAACCTGCTCCTCTAAGATCTCTGTTATGTACCGAGCAGCAGTCAGCGACCCTTGCCCGCGAGCACTTCCAGTCCGAGAAACACACACAAGGTTCGTTTTACCGTCGATTGACATGCCGCCCCAGAACATGCACGAGCCACCCCCGTATTCCACTGTCTCTTGAATACAGGCTTGTGCGAATCGTTCCCCTTGCCTCCTATACACTCTTCGACGCCTGTCGTTGCAGAAAAGACACACCCTCGTCTCATCCGAGAAGAGCACAGCCCTCCATTGGTCTATTGTCCAATCCACATGGTCACGGCCAAATTGCAACCGGTCTCTCCTATGCTGTGCAGTCAATTTGGGCCCTGTAGCAGCCCTATGAGCTGCAATTTTCTTCTCCCGCATTCTTCTTCTAATCGTGGAGACGCTTACAGAAGTTCTGCGAGCTGATCGCAGTTGTTGTTGCAGCTCAACAGCATTGGAGAACCGATTACGTAAAGACGTCGAAACAATGAAGCGATCGTCTCTTTCGGATGTGCACCGTTGTCTTCCAGATCCACGTCTTCGGATATAGCCATCTTGGAAACGTTGGAACACTCGTCGAACGGCAAAACGACTCAAGTTCAGTTGCCGAGCAACATCACATTGCCGCATCCCTGATTGCAGTAGTGCAATGACTTGAGCGGCTTCATCTGCAGTGGTATCCATCTTCTGGGGTATTTTTCTTGCTGTAGCTGTTCACGTGTGTTCACTTCAAAGGTTGAATAGCGAATGACCCACATTTAACCCGGGTCGCCCGTTTTATACCCTTGTAGGGAGGTGCAATTAGTGGCCGTTGTAATGCGTATTTTGACAACATTTTTTTTAACGTTACGTGCAAATGAGATCTGTTGTGTTTAGTAATTCTAACTGTTGTTAATTTAAAGGTCGTTAAACATACTTTTAATTGATACCAATATTAATTGGGTTTAATGTATTCGTTACTGGCGGGACATGTTTTAAACTTATTTTCGAAAAGGTGCGATTTTTGTGACGCCGAGTGTATCTATATTATATAGTCCTAAGTCTTAATCGGGAACCTATGTTATGGAGCTCTATAACCAGTGCTGTCAATTTAGCATTTAAAAAATCAATTTAGCATGATTGCATATTCTTTAGCCACTTTTTGTGTTTAATGGATGTATGTTCAAAAAATTATAAGTAATTAACAATTTCTGAGAATACAGCGTTATCAGGATGTTTAGAGCCTGTGCACACCACGTTTTTTAAACGAGCCGGTGATCGACAGATACTGTTCGACTAACCAATCGATCGATTGCCGGTCGATGGCATCGGTCGATGATGATCGATTCACCCCGGCTATATTCTATCACTAATAATAATCAAGCAGCTCGATCGACGTCGACTAATCCATTCTACCATCGATCGATGCCGTCGATCGACGATCGATCGATTGGTCTGGTAACACCCTTACGTTTTCACGACGGAAAGTTAAACCGATTTTGATGGGACGATAGTTTGAACCCAAGGACATAGGACTACTTTATGATTCGTGACTTCGTCTGCAATGCATCCTCGATATCCGACATTCACGCGGGCGAAGACGGGCCAAAAGCTAGTAATCTATACTAATATAATAAAACTGAAGAGTTTGTTTGTTTGAAGGCTCTAACCTCTGAAACTACTGATCCGGTTCTGGAAATTCTTTCGCCAATTGGAAGCTACTTTATCACCGAGTGCTAGCTATCCTACTTCCTTCTAATGTAATAAATGCAAAAGTTTGTGAGGAATGTGAGGATGAATGGATGTTTGTTACTTTTTCACACAATAACTACGGAACGGATTTTGATGAAACTTGGCAGTAATATAGCTTACACATCAGAATAACACATAGGCTACAATTATAAGGATTTTGTGTAAAATTAAGGAGAGAGAAAAAGAACTGACGAATTCTGTATGATACAACCATTGACGAATGCCACAACTATAGGTAACAGGGAATCATAACTCAGTTGAAGTCACCGGTCTCCAAATATCTTCAGTTTTCAAGCTCCTTTATATCCAAGTACTAGGAGCGCATAACTTAGTAGTACTTTCCATAAAAATAAAAAATGATGATGATGTTTGTCCTCTATGCTTTCCTGGGTGCTTAACTTTAGTGTAGCTTATTAAAGTTAGCGTAGGCCAGCGAAGGCGGGGCCCGACGGGATTCACGGCTGCGTGTTAGCCCTCGCTCTGAAGGAGCTAGAGCCCCAACTGAGAGGACTGTTTACAGCGTGCCTTGAGCGGGGCCAGTTTCTCACATTGTGGAAATCTGGTCGTCTGGTCCTGCTCAAGAAGGCGGGGCGCCCTGCGGACTCTCCGTCCGCGTACCGGCCCATAGTGCTGCTGGACGAGGTGGGAAAGCTGTTTGAGCGGATAATCGCAACCCGCCTCGTCGGCCACTTGTGCGAAGAGGGGAGAGTCCTGGCAGAGGAAGCGTCCCGGGGCGGGGTGATGTTGACGGTATCCTTGGACATCTCCAACGCGTTCAACCCCCTGCCCTGAAGTTGTGTACGGGAGGCACTGCGCTACCATCGAGTGCCTTCCTACCTCCGCCGCATAGTTGGGGCTTATCTGTCCGAGAGGTGTGTCACCTACGTGGGACGTGATGGCGAACACCAGCACCGCATGTCGTGCGGTGTTCCGCAGGGTACCGTCTTAGGACCGCCCCTCTGGAGCATCAGGTACGACTGGGTGCTGAGGGGCGAGCTCCAGCCGGGCGTGGACCTGACGTGTTACGCTGACGACACGCTGGTCACGGCCCGGGGGAGCTCGTACAGGTGGTGGGCCGCATCCGGCGCCTCGGCCTGGAGGTGGCCCTAAACAAGTCGGAGGCCGTGATCTTTCACAGTCCCCGGCGGGCGCCGCCGCCGGGATCACACATCGTGGTCGGGAGGGCCCGAATAGCTGTCGAGTCTACCATGAAGTACCTGGGATTGGTGCTCGACAGCCGGTGGGATTTTGACCCCCAGTTCCAGCGGCTGGCGCCCAAGTTATTAGGCGCGGCCGGGGCGCTTTCAACGCTGCTTCCCAATTTGGGGGCCCGAGCGCCGTCTGTAGGCGGCTCTACGTGGGGATCGTGCGATCGATGGCCCTGTATGGGGCCCCGATCTGGGCGGCAGACCTGACGGCCGGAAGCATCGCCGTGCTGCGAAAACCGCAGCGAACGATGGCCGTCAGAGTCATCAGGGGATATCGGACGATCTCCTACGAGGCGGCTTGTGCACTGGCCGGATCCCCGCCCTGGGACCTGGAGGCGAAGGTACTCGCGTCACCGTTCCGGTGGCGCGAGGAAGCGCGGGCGCGGGGCGAGTGACCGATGCAGCGACACATGGAGCTGCGTCGGTCTCAGCTTCGCGAGGTCCTGGTGGCGGAATGGCGGGACAGGCTTTCGCGCCCTACCGCCGGCCTCGCCATCATCGAGGCGGTCCGGCCAGTGCTAGAGCGCTGGCTCGGGAGAAGGCAAGGCTCCCTGTCGTTTCGGGTGACACAGGTGCTCTCGGGGCATGGTTGCTTCGGGAAGTACCTGTGTCGCATAAACAGGGAGCCGGACGCCCGGTGTCACCACTGCGTCGACTGCCGGGAGGACACGGCGCGGCATACGCTGGCGGAATGTGCCGCTTGGGAGGGGCCGCGCCGTGCCCTCATCTCAGAAGTAGGCAGTGACCTGTCGCTGTCGGCCGTGGTCGAGTCGATGGTCGACAGCGCGGAGTCCTGGGACGCGGTGGTTTCCTTCTGCGAAAGTGTCATGTCGCAGAAGGAGGCTGCGGAAAGGGAGAGGGAGATTACAACCTCTTACCCTGCTCGCAGCAGGGGCGTCGGCGGAGGGCGGACAACGCCCTCTTCCGGCCCCCCTAAATGGGTCCAGAGGCGGCAGACTCGGAGACGTATGTCGCCCCCCACATTCATCAGGACCTGAGGTGGCGGCGCGTAGTGTTCCACGCGCGCCCCTATTAGACGTCCGGGGGGAGTCTAACACCTCACTCCCCCCCCCCTGACCCCAGATTAGGCCCGCCGTAGCGGGCCGGCACCAGTCGAGGGTTGCGGAAGTATCTCCAGTACCCGCGACCCCCGACGTAGGTGTGAGATGGAACAACGGGGTGGTTTTTAGTCAGTAAGAGTCTGACAGACCCCGCCGCCCGCCCCAGGGCGGAGGACATCCATGAGGATTTTCCACCCCGTACCAAAAAAAAAAAAGGCCTGCGAAGGCAAAAAACACCGGGAACGAAGTCACGGGCATACTCTAGTAATAAATATAAGTCTGAAATCCATCTTGTGCAAGTGTGGTAACCAATGTTCATATCTTCTCTGTAAAAGGCTGGTATTATTAACAGGAAAATCGCAAGCATGCAGTTTTGCGGCACTTCAATATCTTTGATAAAAAACCTGTCCTTATCTAATAATCAATATTATGTTTTTGGTTTTCACTGCAACGGATAATAAAGATTGTATATTTTATCTGCACACAGCCAATGTACTAAAGCGTTAGCGGAATGCTAGATAAAATTAGATATTTTTATTTATGAAATCATTTTTCGCCTAGCCTTTTCCCAACTTTGTTGGGTCGGCTTCCAGTCTAACCAAATGCAGCTGAATACCAATTTCTTACATGGCGACTGCCTATCTGATCTCCAACCTTTTAAACCATTTACAGGCACTTTTGAATGGTTAAGGAGGTGATAACTTTCACAGAAAATTTAAGTTAGTTGCTCGTTCCAAAACGTAGGTAGGTTTCTATGGAGAAGAACGAGCAAGAAACTTCGCGGACAGGAATCTCTCTTGTTCTTCTTAGTCGTATTCTTCATTACTGAAGCTGAAGGTCGTGTCCCTGAAAGGCCTTCGTGGCTTTAAATATGACGCTTTTCCACTTCGTTCGGTTCTCTGCTTCTCTCAGGGCGGTCGTAACAGAGAGTCCAGCGATTTAACAATATTTATTCCTATCACGAGGATGGGCAGTAGCGTCCTTCTGAGCACCGTAACACCTACTGCGATCGCCAACATGCATCGGCCAAGCATGGCGATTACGGCTGAACCCCTCCTTGGGGGAGACCTATGCCCAATAGTGGGCGTCTTAAGGTTGACATGATGATGATGATTCCTATCCTGACCGCCCAGGATAGGAATAAATATGGTTAAATTAGCAAAATGGGTAGGACTTCTGATTAATTTAAGTTATCTGATTATTTATTAAGCTCTTTACATGTTGTAAACATTTTTGCTAACATCGCGATAAGTGTCTATTGTAGGTCATCCGTTAAATTAATGTTACTGCCTGCTTGGTGTCGTGGTCGTAAGCGCAACTTCTGAGCTGCGTCCTGAATTCTATACCCAGGTCGGTGAAAGTTACTAAAGAGGTATTGGTAATTGGCTCTATTTAGAGCTTATTGCCAGTGTTTTTACTCGTGTAGCTTGTAATGTTAGGGCTGTTTTACACGAGCGGCATGTCGTCAACGGCAGAGGTAACTGCAGCCGTCTGATCTTTGAAGTTGACTGATCTTTGAAGTTGGCATGTCAACTTCAAAGATCAGAGGCAGCTGTCATTTGAAGTTGGCATGTCAACGGCTGCCGTAGACGCGGTTAGTCCTAACAACATCCTTTCTACACTGACGGACAAAATTGATGGTCTTATTCAGGCACTGGGCGTGTAGAAATATAGGCACAGACGTCCATGTCGCCAATTAATTATTGTTATTATAAGTATAATCTGGGTATCTTCAAGGCACGAGTGAACCGGTTCATCCTATTAGGCAAGCGTGTTCCAACTTAGGCCGCATCATCACTTAAGATCAGGTGAATTGTGGTCAAACGCAAGCCTATTTGATAATTTAAAAAAAAAATAGGGAGTTTTGAAATTATTCATCATCACCATCAGCCGGAAGACGGCAACTGTTGTACAAAGCTGTTATAAATAGTTTAGATCTTGGAAAAATGAAACACCGGTTATACAGAACATCTACCAAAAGACAACTTTTATTTCCGTTAAGCACAGATAGTAAAAACAACACACTTGACCACAGAAAATATATATATGGTTTGCAATTAACTAATTTTAACAAAAGCCTCCCACATAAGGTTATGGGTTTGCCATAATCCGTAGTCTATGAGCTATTACAATAAATTTCCTATGAAGACCACTGTTTGCAAACCATTTCTGGGTACTTAGCTAATCTCTATTAAGATTGACCGCAATGACCGAAATCAGGTCGCGAGAATAATAACAATTATGTTGTTTCAGGTACAAATACAACACTCAATACATAGTTGCAGTGAATAAGAGTACTGAATACATCCTGGAGTTTGCTGGGGTAAGGCATATTATTAATTACCTTTGAATGTTCATCATCATATCAGCCGTAAGAATGGAGTACAGTCCTCGACTATGCGAACGAATTGGGACTGAGATTAGTTCGGATAATGAAACTTACTCCTGCTTCTTAGGGTCAAAATACACCGGACTGGCAGCGCAGCGGCCGGCAGCTTGCCTGCAAACCATTTTCAACTTTATCTCAAAACGTCAAGGCATAGTATCGCTTCTGAGGGCATCGGCATCGCAAAGCCGCGCGGCGTCACGAGCTGCCACTCGATGCATGCAAATCTTTAAGCGATATGTCTATGTCTTGACGTTTAGATATAAAGTTGAAAATGGTTTGACAGCAAACCTGCCGGCCGCTGCGCTGCCATTCCGGTGTGACTCGGCCCTTACTCTATGAAATTATGACTCATTCAACATATTAATAACTTGCGGTTTCGTTTGCGTCACTTCCTTCACAGTTACAGCGGTTATGTACAGTCAACAGCAAAAGTAGATGATCAAAATTCAATACTAATGTACTAACACTAATTTATATAGGTTATTACTAGTTTATTCATTAAAAGTATGTGATTGTCTCACACATGCTTTAGAATCAATTCGACGCCACACAGTTCTGACGCGAACTCCGTTGATTAGTATTGAATTTCTGATTTTGATCATCTAATTTTGCTGTTGACTGTACAATGTTGAGCGCTCGGTTGAAATATAAACTACAACACAACCATTACATGCAGGCCTAAAAGGTTTTGTTTTAGTTCACTGTCTACTATTAATCAATAGAAACTGCTTAAGACCGCCCATCCCGTCATATTTCCCATACAAACGCTTGTACGCGATTACGGCGTTATAACAAATAATTTTCCAAATATTTTTGACACACAAGTATCTTGTGGTTTAAATCTAGGTTTGTATGCAGCCAAAAATAAATTTCTTTGAGAAATAAATTCAGTAAACACGTCCGAAAATCAGTTTTTTTGCACAATTTTATCTGAACTTTGGCCGTTCATAATGCACTCATACATTGAAAAAGTAAAAAAACAGCGTCATAGAAACCTTGCACATGTAAGTAATGGAGATTCTAAATTACATACATTTTTACCAAAAACTTGTAAGGCTTTTTCAAAAACACGTATGTCTTGGAACAAGTTTTGTGAAAATTCCGCGCGCCAGTTTTCCTGTGATGATATCGCGTTCTCACTCACTCGTTTGTTTTCGTTGAAACAAAAAGAAATTAAATCACGCTCGCGCTGAAGTTCGTTCGATGGGAAGGGCGCTCTTAAGAGCGCGCATTCGATTCGTGACGAAAACTTCATGTTTTTGCGTTTTGCCCAGAGCAATATCGTAATAGGGTATTTTACTCTATACGAGAAAAAATCTATAAATATGTTATTGAGACAGTTTAGGCATAAATCAGTCGGAAAATGTAAGTTTTAGTTCATAGAATAACAAAGCAAATTTTTAAATTCAATTCAAAGTTTTCAGTATTTTTAATCTGTTATAAAACACCGTGAAATAGTAGCGGCCATGTTATTACGCCATACGGCTGTGTAAACAAAAAATTGTCAACTGTCAGTCAACCTATTGGCGTAATATAGGCTTTGTACTTTTATTATTTTCGTAACCAACGTAATTTTTTCATTATTACACCTATTACAAAATATGCTTTTAATTATTTTTAAATGATATACAATTATCATATTTAATATGAGCTCATTTGATACAAAACGAACTGACGTCATTTACGCTGAGCAATATGGCGTCCAGAAAGAGGCGTTTTCGTCAAACTACGCGCGAAATTTGAAAATTTTAAATTTAGATGCATTTTTATGGCACTTATCGATTGAATAAAAATTTTGTGTTTTTTTTTGGTGGCATATTAGGACTACAGAATTTCGTTGAGACACTTTTCAAAAATGGGTGTAATACCCTATTATGTGAGCAGATTATTTAAAGACAATTTACAGTTTTAGAAAGATTAAGTCTTGATTTAGACAGCTACAGAGTAAAAGTATAATTTTTAATTATGGTTTTTTAAAGCGAAGACAATCCTTTCATAGCATTTTACGAAAATAGACGTCAGAGTTAACTTTCAGGATGAATACAACCATTACAGTATGCCAAAATATTATGTTTTATGCGTTTTTCCAACAGGATATACAGTCCTAAAGTCTACTACAGAGCCAAAATTACGAAAATATTACTATTATGTATTAAAAAACAATGTTGGAAAAGTACAAAATCGGTTCACTTTGTCAATTTTTTTTTCACCAGTATTTAAATAATAACATAACTGATAAATTTATTTTAAGAAATTAAAGGTTATGCTTAATTTACAGAATATTTTTCGTGCGTATTTTTTTTTCTGATGTACACAAACAGACCATTGTGTTGTAGATACTAGTGTGTGTCAATGCTGCTACGCCGTTCTAGCAATCGTTTAGATTTTGAGTTGCGCTAAATCGAATACGCGCCCTTAAGCATAATGGGATTCTGCCTGCTGGACCCTATTAATTAGTTTAAAAAAAAAAACTGTTATCAGCGCCATCTAGCGACAAAAAATTTACATTACACAATGTTATAACCACGGAATAATAAAAACAAGAGGAAGTGCCCTTAGTCTTACTTAATACTGGATCCAGTGTCGCCAAACTCACACATTTGCAAATTAAAATGTACTTGCAATACACAGAAAACGATGATATAATTGGCTACAAATTAGAAACGCAACTTTGGCGAAAAGCTTATTTATTGTTGTTTGAAACTAAACCGTATCACAACTGACGAACGTTGCTATTATTTTACATGTCAAAATCACTAAAGATATTTTTTCCATCTAACAATCCAATTCGAGCAATGTCCAACGAGTTCAGCTATTCGACGCTAGAGAGCGCTGTTACCAAATTACTTAACATGACATCTATTGTTACTTTAAATAGATTTCATTTTCGCATGCAACTGTTATTTATTTTTCAATTCAATGAGAGATGTGGTCAAGTTGTCGATAATTTGTACAATGTAAGAAATGTAATTACCTACAGTGTTTAAATTGATCTTTTTAACCCCCGACGTAAAAACGACGGGGTGTTATAAGTTTGACGTGTCTGTGTGTGTGTGTGTGTGTGTGTCTGTCTGTGGCATCGTAGCTCCCGAACGGATGAACCGATTTTGTTTTTGTTTTTTTTATTTGAAAGGTGAATTAGTCGGGAGTGTTCTTAGCTATGTTTGATGAAAATCGGTCCAAGATGGCCGCCGCTACAAAATAGCTAATCACATATTTTTTCACAACTCCATCAATATGGGTATCAAATGAAAGGGCTTCACTAGTAGAATACTTTACACTATGATAAATTTCAAAGCCAAGATGACCGGCACCACAAAATGGCAAATTATATATACCAAACGCATTCTCAGAGTGATATCTTTAATATCAAAAAATATCTATATGACGAAATACAACTTTAGACGTATCTACAACTTCTCAAAACCAGACTAAATTACATTTAAAAACTTTCAAATAAAAATTAAATTAAAAATTTAAAAAACCCCCAACGCAAAACATAAAAGCAATTATTTAAAAAGTAAAAAATAATATCTTTTGTTGAGCCATCAAATGTTTGTTCGTTGAAATGGCGCTATAATGTCGCGGCGGGGTACCGCTAAGTCAGCAATAGCTAAATAGGTAAAATAGCGAACTCATGGATTTGCAATGAGATCTGACTTACGCGGTACCCCGCCGCGACATTATAGCGCCATTTCAACGAACAAACATTTGATGGCTCAACAAAAGATATTATTTTTTACTTTTTAAATAATTGCTTTTATGTTTTGCGTTGGGGGTTTTTTAAATTTTTAATTTAATTTTTTTAATGTACGTAATGGATCAAAAATGACGATTAATTAATTATGTATGCGTATATTGACATATTTTTCTGTGATAATATGAGTCCGTAATATGATTGTATGTAGAAAATTGATTGACGTCCCAATGAAATGACGCATTATTTTAGACATGACAATATCCTTTTTAAATACGTGACAGTCTTTTAAAAACATAATTGACATCTTAATTTTTGTGAAGATAAACTATATACATGTAAGTATATAATAGAATATTTATAGGCCTACGTCTAACCGCGAATAAATGACTATTTGCCAGAATTTAGGTATAAGGTTTTTAAAACTCATTCTTTCAAACTCGTACTTTTATTTATTAAAAAAAAGTTTGGTTCTAAACATACCTACATGTTATTGTTTTATCGACACGAACTATTTGCATTAATGTGTCGCATCCCTAAACGAGTAGCGTCGAAGTTTCTAGAATTTATGCCACGTAAAACGATTACAGTTAGGACAGCGAGCAAGCTAATTTAGACTTTAATGAATGGACATAAGGTAGTTTTTTGTTCGCGTCAAAGTAAAAATATGGTATTGTCAATAAAAATCGATTATTTTGAAATATATGAAAGTTTTATACTTTTTGGTGATACGATATACCTCTGCAAGAAACATTCTTTGCCCTGCTATCATTTTTGCATGTAAAAAATGCACAATAAGGCAGGGTTGTATTTTTTTTCCTTACGTGTGACATTGTGCGATATGTCACGTCGCTGCAAGTAGTTGATCTCGACTGGACCAATGTTGATCATTTCCACATAATTGTGCCACACGTTCGATGGCTGCGTGGCACTTCCCCATGTTTTTATTATTCCGTGGTTATAACATTCCACCACCCGACCAAATTGCTTACGGGGATGCTCCAGGGCAGCACGCGAATTTAAAATTCTACTTCTACTACTACTAAAACAGCCCAGTATCTAGTTGTATGGTAGGTAATAAAAAAGAAAAATCACGGTAGTAACAAATATGCATTTACAGAATTATAATAATTAAAATCATCAACATGACTCTCCAAGTTTGAAAAGCTCGTAAATGTACCTATTTATTGAAAATATGACGTTTACGACCATTTCTAACTAGGAGAGTTATGTTGCAAAAAATGTAAGAGTATTTGAATTTCGCGGTATATAGGGGTATACCGCGAAATTCAAATACTCTTACATTTTTTCGCGCTTTCACCATAAGCCTCCGCAGACTCATTGCCAAAAAAACTTTGATTAGCGCCATTTACCGATGAAAATGATACTTAACACAACCTTGCAACATTCCACCAACAGATGGCGTTAAACTAAATAACTATATCTTTCAGGAACAAAAGGCGTATGATACTCCAGCGAGAATAAAGGTGGCCAGTGACTTCGCTAACAAGACGTATCCATTATTTATTACTGCTAGGCAGCAAAAAGGTAAAAGTTCATGTTATAAAAACGTAAATGTATTCAACCACAGATATAGATAGACCTAGATAACGCAAGTATCACGATCTGTATGAAAACCAAGCGTGCCATTTTTTGGACGTCACAATGTAATTCGAATGTTTTGTTTTTCCTTATTATTCCTTATTTCTTTATTACCAGGTATTACTGAGGGTATTAGATTAAAGATAATTGTTTTTTAAATTAATTACGCATAATATTAATCACAAAATGACTTACCGATGGAAGGAAACGTTTACTTTATTTTTTTTACTTACGATTTTTTATCGTAAGTTAGGCACGAAAATAGACACGCGAAGTAGTTGCTCTTGCGTTATCTAGGTCTATCTATATCTGTGTATTCAACACACAACTCCCGCCATTGTTAGTGATATTTTATTTATTAAACATACTAGCTTTTGCCCGCGTGAAAGTCGGTTTATATCGCGGGTACAGACGTGGTCGCAGATTAATAAGCTTGTATCCTTTCTTGTGGTTTGTATTTATAAATACATAGTAAACAAAGTCGTCTACTAAGTAAACTACGCAACGGATTTTAATGCGGTACCGTCAATAGATAGAGTGATTCAAGAGGAAGGTTTATACGTATCTATAGTTTTTTATGATGGGCAAACTCGCAGGAAAAGGAAAAGTATGTTGGAGAAGAAAGTCTTGGTTGCGTAACATCAGGGAGTGGACTAGGATCGCGAGTGCAGTCAAACTTTTCCGCCTCGCTGGTGACAAAGAGAAAGAATCATGGCGAGATTCATACATTCATTTGTATGAAAAAAGAAAGTAATTTAAAGGGTTTCAAATATTTTCCAATGTGAAAAATACATTACCAGGAGTAGATTGATACTTAGTATATTAAAATATTACGAAATGAAAATAACACTTTTTTGTTTCATCTTAATGCCATTTTGTGTTTATAAAAGAAAAGAAAGTGACAAGCGATGTTAACGGATCTGTAAAATTGGCAGACAAGGGACGTGACAAGTGTTTGGAAAAAAATAATAATTATTTGTGATATTATTTCCCATAAAACGATGCAATTTCAATGTAAGAACCGCGATACAGCGGCTGTCAGTGTCACTGTTACTGTCAGTCGCCGTTTTGTTCTGAAATAATGAGCTTTTCGTTAAACTATTATCTTTTTTTTTGCGGGGTTTTAAAAATATTGTAAATGCCTGAAGATACTCTTTAGGTACCCAAGAGTAAAATTATTAGAATTTCAACTTTTCTAAACATCTTTTTTTTTTGTACAAATTTTGCCATGATTCTTTGCGGAGCTGACTGCCAACCTTCACTAGTTGGAGAGGCACTATTAGAAGAAGAAGATAGTTTGTTTCTATATTGCACCCGTGCGAAGATTGGGCGGGTCGCGCTTATAAAGTTTTATACATAAGTATCTTTATTTTTTCAGGGGTCTTCTCATGGCAGCTCCCCATGATAGTTCAGACCCCAGTCAGCCTGGAGCAGTTCACCAACATATCCAGGACGTTATGTCCACATAATAATATGTTTACAGAGGACGAAGATACATGTGGTGAGTGACAAGTTTCCTAACTACCCTCTTTTGTTTTCTTTTTTTTTTGTCCCATAAACGATTAGTACAATTTTTTAATATGATATAACTACAATCGTAAATTAATAATTAGTAGAGTTAGTATTCATTTTATTAATTAAATTCTGCAATATACAATAACTACTAGGGGCTGTCAGATACGAGATAATGATATAAAAGGTATGTTTTTTTTAAATATCTTTTTAAGATTAGACTAGATATTTTATTTGCCAGAAACATGGTATGTTTCACCGTTAAGCTAAGCAAACATTTTTTTCCTTAACTTAGGATTTTATTTTTTTATCTGGCAACCCAATTTGTAATTCAGTATAGCGTTTACTTCGAACGGCATTATTTTATATTTTTGTCCGTAGTAAAAATTAACTTGGAGCTTTTGGACTTGCCCGATTTTTTGGACTCGTCCGATTTTTGGACTCGTCCAACTTTTTAGACTCGCCCGACTTTGTTGACCCCCCTTTTTAATTTACCTTCTCTTTCTGTTCACGCTGTCTTAGTCAGTGGGAAGAGGATTAAAGTCTACTGTGGTCCTCTTATACGTAAATATTTATATTGTACATTTTATATATATTTTATATGCTCGTTTGGGTTTTAGACTTAAGAAGCTATCTTTTGCCCGTGTCTTCGTCTGCGTAAACGTCGGCTATTCCCGAAAGTAGACGAAGTCACGGATTAAAAAGTAGTCTAAGTCCTTTCTTGGGATTCAAGCTTAGTTTATACTAAATTTTATCAAAATCGGTTCATTAGTTTAGCTATAGAAGTGTGACAAACAAATAAACAAACTCAGTTTCGCATTTATATTATTAAATTGATCACAATGAAATATGGGTGCAGTTGATCCCACTTTGACTAGACATTGAATATTTTATAAAATCAGGTTTCGTAATGTAAAAAAGTATTATAGAAAAGATCCGATTTTAACATACAGGGTGTAAAAAAATATTACAAAGCCGTTAACATCGTATACTGGTAATCAAACTAGGTATACTCCATTTATAATAGCATTAGAAAAAAGAGGTTAGTGGAAGCAGGAATGCAAAACATTTTACTTCAAAGATGAGAAAAAAAATGAGATCGTTTTAACATAACTTAAATATCGACATATACGCCACAGTCATGTATAGATGACAAAATCAAAATGTGCCCAGCACGCCATGGTCCCGACTTCATGACAGACGAATGACTATGGAATTACGTATAGAAACGTGGTTACATAGAGTAGTAATTACTAGCTTACGCAAAATACGCGCTGAGACGTGGAGTTGCGGACACCAGCCCGTCATACTACTACTACTACTAGAAACGTCTATGAGATTACGTCTCTTCTTCTTCTTCTTCTTACTCTATGGCATACACCCATATACTAAGTTCTAACCTCGAAAGCTCCTCGACTCACAACTCAATCGAGGAGCCTTCAAGGCGTGCCTCGATAGCCCCTCAAAATTCGTATTCATAGTTGACAGATTAAGGAAACTATGAGATTCCTCGAATGAGTGTGAGTCGAGGGGATACGTCACGAATACGTCATTATTTGGAGGAATATTTCGTTGTTATATTGGCTAAACTCATTTGGAGAGCAGTCTGTGAGCGCGCTATTGTGGTTATCAACTTGAAGTGTCACATTTGTTAAACAAAAGTAGAACATTTTAAATAAACAAAACCTAATAAATATATCCACTTGAACAATGTCCCGAGCAAAAAATATGGCGATACTTGATAAGTGGATAGCTTGGGATCACAAATCTTTAGTCAGTGTTTCACTATTACCAGTGTTGTGTTGTCGTCCAATTGTGTTTACTTGCTCAAAAGGACTGGGTATGAAATACAGTTTTTTAAAATGCGAAAAGATTTCTTCAATAGTGCCTAACAAAATACAAATTAAACTCGTTGGCCACAACTATGGGGAGCTCAGCAGCTAAAAAAAACTGCATGAGCTAACCTAACGGAGGAATACAATACCATCGAAACAAATTCAAAAGTAAGTACTAGTGCAGATTAAAGTTGTTTCTTTCATTCAACTTAATTTTGTACATACAATGAATCAGCTTTATTTCTACTAGTCAAGATCAAGTGCTGGTTTGCTCTCGCTGAGCAAACTGATGTTGAGTTATTAGAAGTTATTGATAGTAATAACACACCTTCGGTACCTACATCAATCATTAAGTAAATTAAACTCGGGTACCTACTAGGTACATGCTACTAGGTCCAACAAACTTTTACTGATTTTTTTATGTTATTTTTCTTTTAACAGAATGTGAAATGAAAATCAAACAGATTTAGAATGTCGCACCTCAGAAATTAATTAATGAGAACACAATATATTAAATATCAAAAATATATAATAAAAAAATATATCAATATATTATATTCAAATTGTTTTTGTAAAATGATTATGTTCTATACCATATAGGTTCCTTAATATGGATTTTATTTGTTACATTACAGAATCCAGAAATATATGGAATTGAGTGATTCAAGAGGAATTTTCTATAAAAAGAGAAGAGGAGCTACACTAACTAAAAATAACCTAGAAGTTCCTGGGCAAGCTGCCCAGGAACTTCATCACTGTAATAGCTAAGAGAGAAGAGGCTGAATTGCAATTGCCAATATTTAGAAATAAAACTTTGAACATATATTGAATTTATTTACACGTCTTGCCTAACCAGCCACCTACTTATATCTACGTATTTGTCTAAACTATTAAATAAATAGGTGAAATAGGTATATTGAAAATACAGATACTTATTTCTATTACAGTTACCTATTTAATAGTACCTAACAAAAATAAAAAATAAACCTAAACATTTAAGTACAAATGTTTCACATGTAACATGTACCTATTTTACCTTGTTAGACAATCATTTTTTTCCCTTGTTAGGCAATCATTCAAAACCCTTATCAATCTGCAATTAATAAAAATTAATGTATTATAAAAAGAATATGGTAAGTACTTTTACAAAAGGGTGTAAATAAGAATTTTAAACTGACGCATATAAGTAGTTAAATATTAAAACTCAACCTATTAAACTAAAAGTAACACACACATATACACTACAGTTTATTTTATGATATTGTAGCTATTAATTACAATGCCATGCAATCAATGCACCCCTAGTAAAGGTACCACGTAAACTATTTCTAATGTGAGAGACTGGAACAGAATCAATATTCGTGATGGGTTCAGGCATTTCTTGTTGATATTTCCTGTTGCATAAAGTCGTAAAGCGGTTAACACTTGCTAACGAATCATGAGTGGAATTAGCCATCCACGTCTGTTACCACCAATATTTTCAAACAACAAAAAGGCAAGGCAAGGGCAACAAAAAGTTTACCACAATATCCCTAGAAAAATGAAATCTAATTTTAAATTCATTTTCATCATCTCACTTCGATTGTATTTTCTGCATCTCGTATACCATATATCATACAAATAGACAAAAAAACTCTTCAAAATATATTAAAAAATCGAATAATATACGCGTTAGTTCTATGATTCCTTCCTCAAGGTACATCGCGACGTACCTTATATTTGACAGTTGGTTCCCCAACTCAAACTCACCTCGACTGAGGAAACTGTTTGAGATGAGGAGTAAAATGACAACTATGAATACCAAACCACCTAAGTGAGGTTGAGTCGAGTCGAGGAAATCATGAGTTTTTGACTTAGAATATGGGTGATAGAGTAGTAATTCGGTAGTAATTCGTAGCTTGGCGCCGAGGGCACGTTTTTCCTATTTTGACGTGGCTGTCAAACTTTGACCTTCAATATCTTCGTAACCTGAAGATTCCCAGATTTGGTCTAGAACAAAATAATGATCGCCATGATGGGACAAACACGTAACTTCCGGCTTTGTTAAGCGTTTTTTTACACCCTGTATAACACGTATGGTCAAATACTCAAACGCTACTCAATTTTAAGATGCCGTTAACTCTCGTGCTGTCTCTATCACTTTATGTCAAAATGACTGTGACAATAATAGACTTAACGTCATCTTAAAAATGCATTACGGACCCACCCTACCACTGGTGGTATGGTGGGTCTAAAAGTACACCACTCACCTAACCTAACCCAAATGATTCACCAACAATAGAGGGGATCTGGTGTCCGGCGGCCGCTGCCGCGGCACCGCTCGCTTCATTCGCTCGCCTTCGCGCGTTTGTGGTTACAGTTCTAACCTAACCCAAACGATTTTCTCAGTGGTATAGTTTTAGTGGTCTCGCATACTTAAAATTGTGTAGCGTTTGAGTATTTGGCCATTAGGCCCTTTGACACCCGCTTAAAAATTTAGCCAAAAATTCTTTAAAACAATAACATCTGCTATCTCTTTCAGACGTATCAACGCAGAACACTCCGATTATTCACTTGACATCCTCGTCCCCGGACTCGATAAATGTTACCATTTCGGTAGAAACTGTCACGGATTTCTTTGTCAAACTAAATTCTACTACGAATTTAACTGTCACACCGAGTGAACCTATGTATTACTTCTTTCCATTTGATCAGTCAAATAATTTAGATCCGACATACCAACATGAAAAAAGAAAGTATATGTGTAACCGAATGGATGACTCCGAGAGTATTCATAGGTATGTATTCAAGAACCTTTTTTTGATAAATCATTACCTCACACTAGGTATTCCTAGATAATTAGATTAATTGATTGGTAATTAGATTTTTTTGGTAAAATATCCTATTGGGTATTTTACCAAAAAAATCTAATTACTCCTTCAGATAGATTTCCAAAAAAAGGCCACGTTTTTTTTCTTTTTCCACGTAAACAAAAAATGAAGACGATACAGTGCGTCGAAAACTCGTGTGACATCACTATGTCAGTACACTTTTACAGGCGAAGTGACGTCACAAACCCCCACTCATGATCTTTGATGCGTTTTATCTTCTTCAGTTTTTATTGATTTGATGCAACTAAAAATACGTATTCAATATTTTTCGATAATCTAACTGACGGACTAATTAGATTTTTTTGGTAAAATACCCTATTGCTCCTGTATCTTGGGTTGTGTTTACAAACATATAAACTCACATACACAAACAGCTAGACCTGGAACAACTACCTATGTACCATACAAATATTTGTTTCTTACGGGAATCGAACCCGCGACACGCAGCGCAGAATATAATATAATTATAGAATATAATATAATTATTTTTTTGAAATCTAATTTTGAGATTTTTATTCTTAATCTTACAGGTACTTATTAAGGACCAATTTAGAAAGTAGGAGTTGGTTGTCCAGACCTAAAAGTGTCATAGTAATGATTGAATCCGATGATGATATCTGTGCTGTGGTTTCCATACAAAACTTTTCGGTAAGCTTTTTTTTTTCATTGGTATCTTGCATGGCAGTGGATGGATGCGGGCTGCCCAAAACTGGGTTGGTTGGCGACCTCTGGCGGATGCCTACGTTCAGCAGTGGACGGCAATAGGCTGATATGATGATGAGATAACCATCTTTTGAGTGCAAGCAAAAATGAACTTAGTTGTGTTCAGGCGGGTGTGTCCACGATAGTACACCACCATAAGTAAGTTTGGTAGAGTTTGGTTGTCGTACAATTGACGTGCAGTTTACGCGTAACTTACGCGCAGTTCAAAGATTACAAGAATACCGTTTATTACTCAAACTTGAACTTAACTGCAACTGCACTACAACTTCATCGGCGCGTCATAAAATTACGTGAATTAGCCATCTGGACTTAAAATTAATATAAGTCTGAAAGCCTTGAGTAAGCATGGTGATCAAATGATCAGGGTTTTCTGTATGAGAAAACGTGTTTGTTATGCAGTGAGACAATTATAGGCTGGTGTTATTTTAATTACTTAATATCTGGGCGACAGAGCTTTGCTTAGTATTTTTTTTTTCTCGTGTTTTTTTTTTAATGAAACCTTACTAGATCGATTTATCACTCCCGAAACGAAAGAAGTCATCTAATACCTTTAAGAGCGCCCATCCCGTCATATTTCCTATACAAACGCTCGTACGCGATTACGGCGTTGTAACAAATTATTTCCCAAATATTTTTAACACACAGGTATCTTGTAGTTTATCTAGGTTTGTATGAAGCCAAAAATAAACTCTTTTGAGAAACAAATTCAGTAAACACGTCCGAAAATCAGCTTATTTGCACAATTTTATCTGAACTTTGGCTATTCATAATGCACTCATACATTGAAAAAGTACAAAAACAGCTTCATAGAAACCTTGCACATGTAATGGAGATTCTAAATTACAAACATTTTTACCAAAAACTTGTAAGGCTTTTTCAAAAACACGTATGTCCTAGAACAAGTTTTGTGAAATTTCCGCTCGTCAATTTTCCTGTGATGTTATCGCGTTCTCACTCACTCGTTTGTTTTCGAGCTTAGCGTCGGTTGAAACAAAAAAAAAATCAATCACGCTCGCGCTGAAGTTCGTTCGATGGGGTTGGGCGCTCTTAAAGGTATTAGATGACTTCTAATAATCCACTCCTGTTACTTCAGAAAGTGAAACTATTGATGCATCTGAACTACAGACAAAAAACAAATGAAACAAAAAAAAAATTGAATCAAGTGTAACAGCCACAGATATAGATAGACCCTAGATAACCCAAGTATCACGATCTGTATGAAAACCAAGCGTGCCATTTTTTGACTACCTATTATGAAGTCACAATGTTTTGTTTTTCTTAAATTTGGTATTACTGAGGGTATTAGATTAAAAAGAATTGCTTTTTAAATTAATTACGCATAATATTAATCTCAAAATGACTGACCGATCGAAGAAAACGTTTACTTAATTTTTTTACTTACGATTTTTATACGTAAGCTAGGCACGAAACTAGGCACGCGAAGTAGTTGCTCTTGCGTTATCTAGGTCTATCTATATCTGTGGTAACAGCTCACATTTTAGAAAAAGAAATCATTCTGTATATTGTGTTTACAGTGTCCAGTTTTCGACAATGAGAGGGATATATTGTATGATGGTTATTACTTAACCATGACTAGAAGAGGAGGAATAACACTTACTGTAAGTATAACAGTAGAGCTATTCTGTTACAATCTCCCTCGGTGAACACCTAGGTGAAGTGAGCTGTCATCCGTCCGTCTGCTTTGTCAATCCCTAGCTTCGGGACGGATGACCGCTCACTTCACCTAGGTGTTCACCGAGGGAGATTGTAACAGAATAGCACTGCAGAGCGGATGAATTAAGATGAATTTAAAATTTAAGAAACATTTAAGCGTGTTTTTACACAAAAAACCCGGACAAGTGCGAGTCGGACTCGCCCACCGAGGATTCCGTACATATTTGTAGGTACATATCCATACTTCTATACTAATCCTTACATACTATCCATACTTTAATCCACTTAATATTATAAATGCGTTTATTGCGACATAAACGGCCGTATCTTTTTTTCACGTTAACATAGAGGGTTGATTTTTTACAGCTTCAAAGGACCGTAGACTTGAGTATATGGTTTTAATTTCAACTTGATACCACCACGCGTTCCCGAGATAAAGGGTCTTGACAGACAGACAGGCAGAAAGACAGACGGACAACAAAGTTGATCCTATAAGGGTTCCGTTTTTTCCTTTTGAGGTCAGACAGAGCCCTAAAACTTGTTTTTGAAATGAAACTTCTATATAGGGTGACTGGTAATTAGTGTACGATACTTAAACACGTGATCGTGTTCATGATAACAAACAACTTTCCCGAAGAAAAAATGTTTTTTGTACTGGTTCACTTTAGGTCACAGGCGTGCGCGCGCGTGAATTTCATACGGCTGTTGTATTATTCTGATAAAAGTGAACCAGTACAAAAACATTTTTTCTTCAGGAAAGTTGTTTGTTATCATGAACACAATCACGTGTTTAAGTATCGTACACTAATTACCAGTCACCCTATATAGACGGGGGGTATTAGGAAAAAGTGCTACGGCCCCGTGGAGGGGGTAGACGATATACCGTGTGGTAAGACGCGGCAGCGGCGGAAGGGAGAGAAAGGCTTGTCACGGCTTATTCCCGGTCGTCCCCAGCCCGTTGTCCCCACTGGGGACGAGTGATAAAAAAAAATTCGTTCGTCCCCAGTGGTGATGATTAAAACTTATTTTGAAACTTAAAAAGACAGGCAATTAGACATGTGATTCACAAATAGTGTACTAATTGCCTCAGTGTTTTTAAATTATTTTTAATTAAAAACATTGTTCACTCTTGCACAAAAAGTCGTAATTAAAATATTTTAGCAATCCGTGAAATCTCTTATTGAAGTCCCTATTATTGCATTTGACTTTCGGTCTATAGCGGAACGAGTGGGAAATAAAAAGAGTCAATTGACCTGGGGACGAATGAAACTTTTTTTTCCCACTCGTCCCCATTGGGGACGACGGGGCGGGGACGACCTGGAATAACCCCTTTTCACTTGTCCGTTGAAGTTTCACTTCTACTATGTGTCCCAGCACACATTTTTTGGTTAGTAACTATATTGAAACTACCACCCACACACACACATTCGATGTTGTTTAACGTTTATAGAAAAAAAATTGTCGGTTCGTTAGAAAAGATGTTTTTATTTTTTTTTTACCCCGGCCCCGATGCCAAAAGAAGGGTGTTATAAGTTTGATTGTATCTATAACTAGAAAAACTTATTATATTTACAACCTAGTTGACACCACCCCATCAATTACTAACACTAGGGCTGCCCTTGCTGGATACTGTTGTAATTGTTTAGTGTGAAGACGCACTGTCGGAATGTTGGCTGCTGTGCACATAGTGATGTCTGTCGTGCAGTGGCGTGCCTAGGGGTCAAAGTTAGGGCAAGCCCAACAGATTTTAGAATAAAAACCCGGTGATTTTCTTCAAAATTCATCGTTCCGCAAAACCACACACTTATTAAAAAAACATTTAATTATTGTGCTCATTTTAATGCTAACAAAAACACATACGTATTTGATTTAAGAGCCAGCTATTAACGTTATTGGTGCAACTGTGCCCTTCGAGTTCGACTTACGAACGGCCAATAGATGACGCAGAAATAATTTATTGATTTTCTATCTAAATAACTACGCATTGTATCATACATAGGTATCAGTGATATCCACGTACCACGTACCTTCTGTGGCTTTGACAAAAGCCGTTCGAAATTAAAAAAATATGAGTCGTTGCACACACCCAATTACCTACAACAAGAAATATTATTCACAAAGGATTGTAATCACATACGTTAAAACAACTAGTTAAGGTAAATACAAAATATTTAAATAACGGGTAATTAAAAAATATATCAAAAATGCAATAATAACAGGGTTAACAATATATTTAAAGTAACAACAAACAACAACTTACAGTTCAAAACAAAATTTTAACTAATTTGAAAATGTAGGTACTTACCTACTCGTATCACTTTATCGAAATACGCAACTTCGCGCCACACAAACAAATTTCACTCGTAAACAAACATTGATCATCTATTGCATCATCTCACGCACACATAGATAGATAATCCTGGCTTTTCTGTTCATACATTTTCGCCATAATCGGCGGCCGGTGTGCGAAGAGTATTAACACAATTTGTAGGCAAAACTATCAATCTCAAAAGCCACATAAGAAGCCGATGAGTGCGACCGAGATAGCAATATACACTCAGTCACACGGCAGTTACGTTGCGAAGTGAATGAATGAATGCGGGCAGTATACGATCGAGTGGCATCGACTGTCACGCGCGCTGGATTACGCGCGGAATTTAAAATGTTTATTGTTGTCAATTCTTATTAGATTCAATACCTACTTAGAGATATTTTCTTATTGTACTTTCTATATATTTATCGTCTCGCATTATGGGTTACAACCCCGGGTTATAGGCTTCTATGGAAGGCACGCCACTGCTGTCGTGTGGTTTCTATCCTGGGCGCGGCATCAAAGTGGGTTAGAGCCACCTGCATCTTTTTTTGATGAAATACTGATTTCAAGAGATGACTTCGATGATGATTAAGAGCGCCCATCCCGTCATATTTCTCATACAAACGCTCGTACGCAATTACGGCGTTATAACAAATTATTTTCCAAATATTTTTAACACACGGGTATCTTGTGGTTAAAATCTAGGTTTGTATGAAGCCAAAAGTAAACTTTTTTGAGAAACAAATTCAGTAAACACGCCCGAAAAGCAGTTTTTTGCACAATTTTGTCTGAATTTTGGCTGTTCATACATTGAAAAAGTAAAAAAACAGCTTCATAGAAACCTTGCACATGTAATGGAGATTCTAATTTACAAACATTTTAACCAAAAACTTGTAAAGCTTTTTTAAAAACACGTATGTCCTGGAATAAGTTTTGTGAAATTTCCGCGCGCCAGTTTTCCTGTGATGTTATCGCGTTCTCACTCACTCGTTTGTTTTCGAGCTTTGCGTTGGTTGAAACAAAAAAAAATTCAATCACGCTCGCGTTGAACTTCGTTCGATGGGGAAAGGCGCTCTTAAATCGTTGAACAGTTTTTATTGAACGCTGCGCGAGGTTCAACGAATTTACTGACCTGATTTCAAATTCAAATTATTTATTTGTAAACATAAGTACAGTATAGGTGATAAGATCTATTTGTGTCAGAATAGCTATGTATTTGTTGTTTGCTTAGTTTGTTGTTTTTTATTGGTGTGTTGGAAAACGTTTCATTGGTGGTTTTACTTAAATTATCTTCCCTACCAACATCGTATGACGATTTTTATAATAAACTAGTGACCCGACCCGGCTTTCGCATGGGCCTTCCTCGATAAATGGACTATCAAACACAAAAAGTTTTTTTTTAATTCGAACCAGTAGATCCTGGGATTAGCACGTTCAACCAAACAAACAAACTCTTCAGCTTTATAATATTAGAATATGTAGTGTATGTAAGTGGGTACATACGCTGCCCGTGTCTTGTCTAGTGTCACTGAGTCGGTGTCACGAGGGCCGCCGGCGAGAGTGCGTAGTTAGGCGATTGGACAGGTGCAGGTGCTGGTCAAGTGCTAACATAAAACTATACCCTGTTCACCAGTGTCGTGCGGTTCATACAGTCACATAGACATTGCCTACCCTACAACTCAGATAAATATTTATTATCTTGTTTTAATTTATTTTGATATCTCTAATATTTTATACACGATTAATTACTCTCAATAAATAAAAAAATCTTAAATCAGCTCCATCTGTCGCGTAACGGTGGTAACACGAAGTCTCATCGATACGTTCGCGCCTTAGTCCGCGCATTTCGATTGCTTCGCGCTGCACTAGCGCCGCTAAGACCCTACGGGAAAGACACAAATATTTTGTGCCTAGATTTTTATATTTGTCTGGATGTGTGCCTCGTGACAGGCTCGTAGTTACGCGTGTACACAATGGTGTGCATTTTCTATTCGTACATGACACACAATGTCACAAATCACGCACACAACGCAAACTAAAGACATTGCCTTTTTTACATTTTAGATTTTACTACACGAGTTAACACGAGTTTACACGACGGAATACGACAATTGTGTAGTACAAAATATACGTGAATTATTCTGAGTCGCCATTTTTTTTGTTTTGGTTTTGCGTAATGGTTTTGTGAATGCATTTTTACATGATTTCAACGTTGTTACTAGTGTGTAAAATGGAATAACTTCACTGTGAAAGTTTGGTGGTGGTTGTGTAGGTACCTACAGACAATACTTAAAAAATGATTCCTTTTCAAAACTTTCTCTCGGCTTCGGTGAAAAAAGACTGATCGAGGATATCCGCTAGATTTGCAATAAATACAAACTAACCATGCGATTATGTCGTAAGAGGTTGGTACAGTTTTGTTTTATTACATCAAAATAAAGTAGAAGATTCGTGCTTTACGATTAGATGTGACGAGATTTTGTTGTAGGACCGAACCTGAATAAAATGCCTACATTTTGTTTAGGTTTCGGTACTCAATATATGATAGATAATCACCTCAACATCACATGAAAGGGAAAAGGGTACTTGTAATAATACCTAATTCTAGTAAGTTTGTGAACTTGAAATTATTTTATTGGTCAAAAAAACACATTAGGTAAGTACCTAATTGTTCCTTGTTTAGTAGATTGCAAAACGTTTTTCTTCTACGAATATTATTTTTAACCCTGTTTTGAGTTCCTATCGTAAAATCGATTTAAAAAAATAGAAAACATCTGTTCGTATGATGGTTTGATCTGTATTTCTGCTATTTTTTCTAAGTTTTTTCTTTACCAACTCTTGCTAGGGGGCGGGAAATGCCGAAACGTTATAGGTCTTATAATGTAGGTAGGAGGTAGGTACCTATCTACTCTGTGACGCGGGCCTGACGCTTGAGTATACAGCGGTTGTTCTGTTTACCTTATCATTGGTTTACCTTTCCTACTATTTTCAAATAATATAATTGCCTGAAACGAGGCATTACATCGATACAGACCTATTCATATTTTTTCTACGGCAGCAAAAAATCAAATTGATGTCTATAAATTCAGTCACTAGGTTTGGTCATTTGAGGTGGCAAATCACGTAGGTACAGTCATCAAAAGAGATAGGTATGCAGGTCATCGGAGATGGTTAAAGTTTACTTAGAAACCGATGGCTGTTTTCGAATGAAATTTAATTAAATTATTGAAATGTTTATTCTCTATTAATTTTATTTTATTCAAAAACATCCATCGGTTTCTAAGTAAACTTTGACTATATCTGTCGACCCTGCATACCTATTTTTTTCTGTCTACTCTGTCTAAAAACTCTGTGCACGCCCCTGCTGTTCACAATAAGATTAGACATTTACAAAAACCTTTTTTACAGTCCGTTCAACCTATTTTGACTTATATTGCGTTGGTAGCATGTCAAATGGCAACTGCAGTAAACAGTTGTTATTGTAACCACTTTTTTGCCTCTAAGCCTGAAGAAGAAGAAGAAGAGTCAAAATCGGTTGAGGGGACTGTAAAAAAGGTTTGTGTTTATGTCTAATCTTATTGGGAACAGGGTATACGTTAAAACAAGGAAGGGATGTAGTGTATGTAGATATCAGTATATCACGCTACAAACCGATAACAGTTTTATGACGTTGTCTCGGGCGCATACGTCGCTCGGTTATAAATACCGGTGCGATAGGTGGGGCGGTCAGTCGTTGTCGGACTGCCGGCCTGGGCGGTGGTGCGTTGGCGAGCCAACTAGTGTGTTAGTGAGTGTGCATATTATACAGTATAGATTAAATATTTGAGTCCAACTCGCACAAATGGCCGATTTACGACTATTTATAAGAGTGTGTAAATTTTCCTTTAAAATTTCTAATTTAAACTAAATCCTCAATAATAATTTTAGCAAGACACATTCCCCGTGGGGTTCTACATAGTATTCATAGTGAAGACTTCGGACGAGGACTGTTCTGACAAGGTTGGTAACGCCACGCTACCACAAGTGGCTCGGTACCTCGGCTGGACCCAAGAGGAAGTGGTGCCAGTTGTGACTAATGATGGAAGGGTTAAGAAGTTCAGGTAAGGGGATGGCATGCTGATTAGACTTTTACATTAGTATTAATATGTATCATTTTAGCTTGAGCGGTTTATCGCTTTTATTGGCAGTTCTGTACTGTAGGCCTAGCCAAGTTACAAACGTTTCGTATCGTATCTCTTTCTACAATATTTAACGCCTCATCGTAATCCATTTTTTATTTTCGATCACGTGACGTATCGTTGAGATGACGTCATTCTCATACATTTGATTCGTTTTCTATTAGCGTTATCGATTGTAGATTGTCAATTTGGGTAATTTGGCCAAGGGCCCTGGCCACAAGTCCACAAAGTCTTTTGTTACTGTACTTATTCACTGAAAACCTTCAATAAATTGTAAAATTAGATTTTAGTTGCTATTAAATCAATAAATATACTATTAAGTTGGCAAATAACAACTAGAGTGATGTTATAATTAATTTTGTTTCGTTTTCTTTAATTTAATTTAGTAAAAAAAGTCGAGAGTTTATTTAAATTAAACCATTTACAGACACTTTTGAACTGCCAAAGAGTCAGTTATTTAGTCCGAAAGTTGAAGCTAGTTGCTCATTCCAAAACGTAGGGTATGTCTCTATGGAGAAGAACGAGCAAGAACACCAATTTTAATTTGATTTGATATAGTGTGATTTAATTTAATTTGATTTTTCGATTTAATTTGATTTTTATCTGAATTTATTTAATTTAATTTTTATTAATTATTGTTACCAATGGGTGTAATTTACCTGAAATAAATGAATTTATCATCTATATTTATTAAAAATTGCCTTAAAAAATCATTGACTCGTCATCAAAAATATGTCATTTGATTGATGACACCCGTATACATCTCTGGATACAGTTTCAGGATAATCCAGACGATATCGTACCAGGAGTACGCGATTGCCGCGGGAGCTGCTCTAGTGTTCTTCAGCTCGTTCTACGTGGCCTTTATCGTGGTAGTGTTGTGTAGGAAGAAGGTACCACCGCCTGAGCCTCATGAAGAAGGTATGTAGAGTAAATAATGAAGTCAATGTCAAAGCATTTATTTCAATTAAACCATTTATTACGTTGTTACCGTTGTGTTACCGTTTCTTTATTAATTAGGTTAATAAGAAGTAGGCACCATAAAGCGAAAAAAGTTCTTTACAAAAAAAATATTTTTTACAAAAAAAAAATAACTTTAATTTAACAGAATTAAATATGTACAAAGCTTAAAAATAAATTTATATATATATTATGTACAATGGAGGGCTCACAGGGCATCAAAAAACTCGTCCGCATCGCTCACAATGGGACAAGTGCCCAGAAGGCTAACAGCATTACCACGTTGAATGGCAATGCTAATTCTTTGACCCAAGAAAAGGCCAGCCCTCTGGTCACGTGAAGAGTCGACCAGCCGCTTAGAAATGTCTCTATAAACAAGGTGAGCACTCGGACCCCATGGCCCTAGTGTTTCAACCCCAAACGGCTCAAACATATAACTTCCAATTAAATAAAATTAAAAATGACAACATGACAATGAATATGAAAAGATAACTTTAATTTCGAAAGTTAGTGACAATACAAAACTACAAAAAGAACCAAAGCAAAACTAAAGGGATTTTTTACTTTTTGTAGATTGTTATCTTTTTTGTAAAACAGTTACCTTATAATATTTGTTTAGGTGATTATATTTATTATTATTATTTTCAGCTTGTATTGTCTCACTGGCAAAGCCCTCCCTTTCTTCTTTCCAACCCTCTCTGTCCAGAGCTAGTGTGCACCAATCCCTCCTGTAAGCGTCAAGCTCATCTCGCCATCTTCGCTTAGGTCTACCACGATGTCGCTGGACGTTTTCCGGGACCCACATTGTGGTTGCTTTGCTTTAGATAATTAATTGTTCTTAATTGTATCATCGCACAGAAGGGCGTCTTACTCCACCCGCGATCCCACACGACGAGCTGAACATCAACGAGCTCCCCGCAGCGCGGCGCCGCCACGTCAACGTGGTGGACACGAGCGGCGAGAGCACCTCGCGACAATGTTTAGTCGGAGACGGCGACGTATTCAACTCACGAACAGGTAACTTTGTAATGACGTTGGTATAGGTAATATTTTATGGACGTACAGTTAGTATAGATACAATTTATCGGTGCGCGCGACGCCATGTGGCTGGCATAAAGGCTTTCTTATTATTATGTTTAATCATTCGGGGTGATTAAAAATAATCCCCGGGTCAGGTAAATAGGATTTCGAAGAGTCTCTTAGACTAGCCACTAGCTATTGGCTCTCTCTAAACAACCTCTCCACTCTATACCGAATCTCCCCTCCCCTCTATACAATTTCCCCTCCCCTCTTTACAATCACCACTCCCATCTATACAATCTCCCGTTCCCTCTATACATTCTCCCCTTCCCTCTATACAATCTCCCCTTCCCTCTATACAATCTTCCCTTCCCTCTATACAATCTCCCTTTCCCCCCCTATAAATAATCTCCCTATAAACAAGTCTTACTCTTTCGGGGAATTCATTTGTAATGTTTATTTAAATTTATCTTACTAGATGGCAGTTCTTCATCAGACACGGAATCAGATTTCTCGACGTTAGACGATGTCAATACAGACAAGGATGTCTACAGGCTTGGCGGGAAATTGTGTGTAGCTAACTTGGCTAGGTAAGTCAAACAGTTACTAATATTTTTCGTTTACAACCGACTTAAAAAAAATTGGGGCTCTCAATTCGACTATATGTTAGTTACGCGATTTCTCCGGAAAATGTAAATAGATTTTGATTTTTTTTATGTATAGGGTATGCCTCAGGGGTGGTCCCATATAATTTTATCGAAATTGATTCAGCGCTTTTTGAAAAAATCAACAAAATCCCAAAATAGATTACGTTTTAGTTTCCAATCTTTGGAGTACTTGCAATCTCTGTTTTAACTGTGTTGCCGTTTTATATTGGATTTTGATGTTAAGGAGGTACTAAAAAGCGGAAAATAAAAAGCTTTTTTTACCTTGTAATTTTGCCCGCGACTTCGTTCGTGTGGAAATAAGACTTCCTTAATTGGGCCATGTTGCAAAATATTTTTATTTTAAGGTGAAAGCCCCAGGGTAGCCCGCGAAATTCAAATATGCTTACGTTTTGTGCAATTTTCAGCTCAGTATCAGTCGTATGGTTATAAAAACTTAAACGCGGAAGTTTAGACAATTATAATGGTTTAAATCATGAACATAGCTTTCCAAGTTAACGTTACCTGTAAACGTCATATTTTCATTAAATAGGCACATTTAGGCACTTATGCGTGTGGTGGCCGCGAATAGCACCACCCCTTTTCTACCCGCGGGTGTCGTAGAAGCCGACAGAGAGATATTAACCAGAGGACGGGCAGCAGCGTCTTTCTGAGTACCATAACTCCTTCTACGATCGCCAACATGCATCGGCCAAGCATGGCGATTACGGCTGAACCCCCTCCCCCCCTTGGGGGAGATCTATGCCCAGCAGTGGGCATCTAAAGGTTGGCGTGATGTTGAGGCACAATAATGGATTATGACAACTTAGAGAGCTATGTCGATGATTTTAATTATTATTTGTTACTAGGTTCTGCCCGCGGCTTCGCCCGCGTATAGACAACTGTTATCCATTACCGGGACAAAAAGTATCCTATGTGTTAATCCAGGAAATGGTCTACCTATGTGCCAATTTTCATGCAAATCTGTTGAACTGTTTATGCGTGATTGAGTAACAAACATCCAAACATCTTCACAAACTTTCACATTTATAATATTATAGTAGGATTTCCGCGTATAAATTTTGTTATTTCCATACAACCTGATACTGAAGGTTCATGCCTAAATAAAACCCGTACGTATCCTTTGGGCAAGGTTAAGCTACGCTCGCCGCGGTCGGTCTGTGGATGGGTGACCATCCCTTTCATACCGAGTTCCCTCCGTGCCTCGGCAAGCACGTAAAGCCGTTGGTCTCCGCTGTTATTCGTAGATATTTGGCAGTCGTTATGGGTAGTCAGAAGCCAGAAAGTCTGACAACCAGTCTTACCAAGGAGTATCGTGCCCAGTAACTGGGTTGTGGAGGTCAGATAGGCAGTCGCTCCATGTAAAACACTGGTATTCAGCTGCATCTGGTTAGACTGGAAGTCGACCCCAACATATGTAGTTGGGAAAAGACTAGGCAGATGATGATTTGTAATTATTATGTCGTTTTTTGTCATAGATGTCGTCCTCGGGTGCTATCGGCTAGGTCTAAGATGTACCTCTGGAACGTACTCACTGTGGCTGTGTTCTACACGTTACCCGTCATACAACTCGTGGTTACATATCAGAGGGTAAGTACACAAAACATCATGGCAGGATTTGTACAAAAAAAATTAAGATAAAAATAAAAAATAAAAATCGTTTATTTGGAACCGAAATCGGTCTTTCAGAACGAAACGGCGACAGTAAGTGACACTGACAGCCGCCGTTTCGCCGGTTTTGCACTGAAATTGCATCGTTTTACGGGAAATAATATCACAAACAATGATTATTTTTTTCCACACACTTGTCACATCACTTGCCTACTAATTTTAAAGATCCGTTAACGTCGCTTGTCACTATCTTTTTTTAATAAACACAAAATGGGCATCGAGATGAAACGAAAAAGAGTTATTGTCATTTCGTAATATTTTAATTATGCGGGAGTTTTAAAATATGCTAAGTATATCAATCTACTCCTGGTAATGTATTCTTCACATTGGAAAATATTTTAAACCCTCTGAATTATTTTATTTTTTTCATACAAATGAATGTATGCTTCTCGTCATGATTCGTTTCGTATAAAAACGAGGCGGACAGAATGTGCTCGCACGTGTTAGTTGAGGTGTGTAGGGGTGTAAACGTGTAAGGGAAGTGTTGTGTGAGTGTGTGGGGGGGAGTATGAGTGTGTGTATTTAGTGAGGGTGTTGGGGAGTGTGAATGTTTCTCTTCTTAATTCTTTCGTTGTTCCAGCTCCTAAACCAATCCGGCAACCAAGATCTATGCTACTTCAACTTCCTCTGCGCCCATCCACTGCTGGTCCTGTCGGATTTCAACCACGTGTACTCCAACCTTGGCTACGTGGTGCTTGGCTTGCTGTTCCTCATGCAGGTGTGGCGGAGACACAACACGCACCACAACAAGACTCCTGCGCAGGTTAGTGCCGATTTTTATGTCCTTATCTATACACTTATACAAATAAATAAAATTGAGGTGTCTGTTTGTAATGTTAATTTAACAGCTTTTTACTGAATGCATATGAATGTTTACACGGTCTTAATACCTAAACTGTATGTCTGTTTGTTGCGACTGATCTCCGAAACGGCTAGATTTTTTGTGAAAAATGTTTAAGGTCGAACCTCAGCTGCTTATGCACCTATCATCGATACTCGAGACGTTAATCATAGGCCAGAGAGGCAATTCTTGATTTTTTTTTTACAACAATTCACCTCTAATGTTTATTCAATTCTACATTAAATATTCACTTGTTTTAGTTTTTGTTATAAGTACAAAAATGTAGTAGTTTTTTTATGTAATTATTATTTTATTATTAATTCATTTATTTCAGATAATAATAATCCATAAAATACACAATCATTAACATAAACATATAAAACTATGTAAATAAAAAAATAAATAATATGTGCGTCACTTTCTCGTGAATAAATAGTTATTCTTTCTTTCTAATGACAATTTGAATCTGTCAAATATCTCTTTACCTTTTTTGACAAGTTTTTGTGTGTCTACAGAAAGAGCTGGGCATTCCGCAGCACTTTGGTCTGCTGTACGCGATGGGCATCGCGCTCGTCAGCGAAGGGCTCCTCTCGGCGGCGTACCACGTCTGTCCCAACAGCATGAACTTCCAGTTCGGTGAGTCGGAGCTAATAACTGGGCATACCAAGTATCTGGGAATCATAATTCTATGAATATCACAAATGACGAGTATTACACTTATCTGGGCATCCCAAAAATATCTGGGAATTTCAATTATCTGGGCATTACAAAATATTTGGTAATTGCAAAATACCTGGGAGCTACAATTATCTAGGCATCCAAAAATATCTGGGTAGAATCCCAATTATCTGGGCTTTCAAAAATATCTGGGAATTAGAACTGTCTGGGCAACACAACATTTTTGGTAGTTTACAAAATATCCGGGAATCATAACTAGAATCTGGGCATCCCAAAATATTTAACATTCTAAAAATATCTGGGAATCTCAATTATCTGGGCATTCCAAAATATCTGGGAATCATAATTATGTATCTGGATATCGTAACATAACATATCTTGGAATTATAAAATATTAGCCATTCCAAAATATCTGAGAATCACAAAACATCTGGGAATATAAATTATATTTTAAACAAATAATTATCTGTCTCTACAGACACGTCGTTCATGTACGTGACGTCAGTACTGTGTATGGTGAAGATCTACCAATCACGTCATCCTGACATCAATGCGCGAGCGCACGCTACCTTCGGCGTGTTGGCGCTTATCATATTTATTGGTAAGTCATATTCTCTTTCTACGTTTGTCTAGCTAGGACATTACTGACATAGGTGATGGAAAACATGGTTTACTAATGTTTGCCATAATTTAAAATGCCATAATTTTATATGCCATAATTTTACTTGCCATAATTTCATTAGAAATAATGCTTCATTTGCTATAATCGTTAAATTACATAAAATCATTTTCACTAATTTCATTGGTCATAATCGATCAAGTGTCATAATAATGTAAATCCATAAATTTATTTGCTATAATTTTTATTTTCAATAATTTCGTTTTCCATAATAGTTATTCACCATTGCCCATACTAGTACAACAATACTAGTTCAGTAAGAGTACAACCGCCTGCAATGTTGATGTTATGATCATGATAACAGATACAGAAATCTGTATCTGTTACCTATGAACCTGTTGCAGCATGCAAGGAAGCATGCAGCATGCAAGCAAGCATGCAGCATGCAAGCAAGCATGCAACATGCAGCAGGCATGGTTTCTGTCACGGCTCCGGCGCTGCGGGGCTCCGGCGGTCCCAAGCGAGCTTATCGTCGCAGATGTGTTTTACGCTCACCACCGCGGCTTCGGCTTGCTGGCCGGCTGCGCCGGCCAGCCTCAGCCACGGCGGCGAGCGTTAAAACCACCTGCTCCTCAGCTCGCGGGCCGCCTCGCCCCTCCGCGCCTTCGCGGGCTTAGATTACACTCTAGGGGTAGGGCAGATAAGACTACGTGGAGTCGGTTTTGCAGCGATTCGTTTCTGTCACTAACTTTTGTAGCACAACTTATTGTTTTTTTAAGACAATACTTTAGCGTGGCACAATAGATTTGCACATTATGCCTAGTAATATTATGCGAATTTAATTTATGCCAAAACAAATGTCTAAATATTATTTGCTACGCAAATGAGCACATCAGGCGCTCGGCGGCCGCTGCCGCGGCACGCTCGATATGCTCACTCGTCACAACCTAACCTAATCTACCCGTTTCGATTTTTACTAACTTTTTATTGTCTAAAGATTGCAGATTACTGTAATAAATCATTTGGTTAGTGGGTGGCCTAAATGACATTATTTTTTGTACAAAACAATAAACGTTTCTAAATTATATTAAATATTGCTTATGTCAAGTAACGATTATAACATATGTTATTACGGCAACTAATTTGATGATGACGGCAAATGAAAGTTATGACTAATAAGTTGATATGACAAACGTTATTAGTATAAATGATAATAGTGCAAGTAAATATTATGACGGGGGACGATTATGGAAAACAATAATAGTACAAATGATTTTATGGAAAACAAGACAATACCGGAAAACATCGTGAGGAAACATGGATTTAATGTTTTTTTTCTATTCTTTATTCAATATTACAGATATATAAAACAGTTTTGTAAAGGCTAATAATAGGTTTCCCTGTTCACAATAAGATTAGACATTTACTCAAACCTTTTTTACAGTCCGTTCAACCGATTTTGACTTCTATTGCGTTGGTAGCATGACAAATGGCAACTGCAGTAAACAGTTGTTATTGTAACCACTTTTTTGCCTCTAATGTCATCCTTAAGCCTACGGAATAGACGTCAAAATCGGTGGAAGGGACTGTAAGAAAGGTTTGTGTTTATGTCTAATCTTATTGTGAACAGGGTATAGATGATAATTTATATTTAAATATATTTTTTTTTTTTTTTACTATTAAATAGGCTTGCGTTTGACCGCAATTCACCTGATCGTAAGTGATAATGCGGCCTAAGTTGGAACACGCTTGCCTAAGATAAATCGGTTCACTCGTGCCTTAAAGATACCCAGATTATACTTATCAGGGAACAGAGAGGCGGGCAGGGAATTCCACAGTCTGACAGTTCGCACAATAAATGTGGAGTCAAAGCGCTTGGTTCGAGACCGTGGAACTTCAACCTTAAAGCGGTGACGCTTCGCCGTATCTCTGCTCGTCCGATGATGGAACGGGGATGGGGGAATTAAATTGTGCAATTCCAAAGCACTCAATTTAAGTTAATAAAATGTACATGTAAAAATAAGCTAATTAATGAATTGAGCGTAGTCAATGATTGATGATGATGATGAACAGAGCCAAATTGATTCAATTACAATCTAAAAACTAGACAAAATTTAACTGATTGCTAATTTCAACTACTTGGTATAGGCACAAAATATAAAGATTACAGAAGGACCGCTCCCGCCATCTTCAAAAATAATTACCTAAACCTGCCAGGCTCACTAGGGCTGCTACTGTATTGACTCTGTAGGTTTTATTTGTAACAATATGAAATGTTTTTGACACTGGTTGGAACTCTTTACAATTTTTTGTACCAAAATTGTCCTGTCCAAAATCTCAATTACATTATTTATTCATTTTGACAACACGTGACAGTCGAGACTGAAGACTGCTTGAAACTGCTTGAGAATGACTATAAACGTAATATCAATGTGTGCGTGCGAAAAATGGCGGTTTGTTCTGAGTGGTCTCTCTGCTCGGGCGCGACGCAGCCGCACAGTACTTTGTGGTATAGATTACTCTGTTTCACACACTAATTTATTGTGGTTGAAATATGAAGAGTGGTTGTCTACTGTTTCAATATTTGTAAATATGTGAACACTATGTAAATTTGTAAGTACATAACTTAGCTGTCATTTCTGGATTTGAATACTTTGTGCTTACTTTAATTGTTTATTTAATAATAATCTGACGAAAGATAAAACACATTGGCTGGTTAGGTTATTTTGTATCACCAGTTCTTAACACATTTGATTGATAACATGTAGGTAAAAAGCGTCTGAAAAGAGGAAAAACTACAAAGGGGAAAGTAAATTGTGGGACATCCTCTTACCTGTGAAAACTTTACTTTCCGATGTCAGTGGCAAAAAGAATCATGGCAGGATTTGTACAAAAAAAATTAGGATGTTTAGAGAAGTTGAAATTCTAATTCTTATACTCGTGGGTACCTAAAGAGTATCTTCAGGCATTTACAATATTTTTAAAACCCCGCAAAAAAAGTTAATAATTTAACGAAAAGCTCAATATTTAAGAACGAAACGGCGACGAACAGTGACACTGACAGGCGCCGTTTCGCAGTTCTTATATTGAAATTGCATCGTTTAATAGGAAATAATATCACAAATAATGATTATTTTTTTCCACACACTTGTCACATTACTTGTCTGTTAATTTTATAGATCCGTTAACATCGCTTGTCACTTTCTATTTTTTATAAACACAAAATAGGCATCGATATGAAACGATTAAGTGTTATTTTCATTTCGTAATATTTTAATTATGCGGGGGTTTAAAAACTAACTAAGTATATCATTCTACTTCTGGTAATGTGTTCTTCACATTGGAAAATATTTTAAACCCTCTAAATTACTTTTTTTTTCATACAAATGAATGTATGAATCTCGCAATGATTCTTTTTGTTTCAAAGTCAAAGTCAAATCATTTATTTCAATTAGACCATTATAAGGCACTTTTGAACGTCAAATGAGAAAAAAAAATTGATTCTAGATGCCCATTCCAAAAGGTAGGTTTCACTTTGTAGTTACTGAAAGTCGAGTTCAATCGATCCACGCGGCTAAGTGAAAACCCGTACAGATCGATTGGCCATACTTAGATACGCTTGCCGCGGTCAGACCCTGGATGGGTGACCGTCTATTTCATACCGAGACTCCTCCGTGCCTCGGAAAGCACGTAAAGCTTTGATCCTAGCTGGCATTCGTTGGTCTTTGACAGTCGTTATGAGTAGTTAGAAGCTATAGAAAGTCTGACAACCAGTCTTACCAAGGGGTATCGTGAATCTCAGTAACTGGGTTGTGGAGGTCCGATAGACAGTCGCTCCATGTAAAACACTGGTATTCAGCTGCATCCGGTTAGACTGGATGCCGATCCCAATATAGTTGGGAAAAGACTAGGCAGATAATTATGAGTTTTGACGTGTGGTGCCGCGAATAGCACCACCCCATTTCTACCCGTGAGTGTCGTGGAAGGCGACAGAGGGATATTGACCAGAGGATGGGCAGCAGCGTCCTTCTGAGTACCATAACACCTACTGCGATCGCCAACATGCATCGGATAAGTATGGCGATTACGGTTGAACCCCCCCTTGGGGGAAACCTATGCCCAGCAGTGGGCGTCTAAAGGTTGACATGATGATATTGATGAGTTTTTGAAGGTTAAAATTAAAACTATTGTTAATTTTAGTACAGGGTCTCCCTAGTTTGGGGTCAGATGGCCATGTGTGGAATGTCCCCACATATTATTATTATTTTGCTCCACAGGTCTTGTGGGAGTCCTAAACGCTAATTTCTACTTCTGGATAGCGTTCACAGTGCTACATCTCATCACGTGCCTTGTCATGACCTTCCAAATATACTACTTGGGAAGATTTAAATTGGGTGAGTTTTTGTTTAATACCTGATAAATAATCCCAACGAAGATTGACGCTACAGTGTTCCAATTATAAAGAAGTAGCACTTTGGCACTTTCGCGATTATATTTTATAGTAAAATATAATTTAGGGATAGATGTCAGGGATAATGTAGCTATGTATTGGTGAAAGAATTTTGAAATCGGATGAGTCATTCCGGAGATTACTCCCTACATACAAACAAATTTTACCTTTTTATAATATTAGTATAGACTAGTTTTTGACTGCGTGGAAGACAAAGTCAAATTAGTTCTTAGCTGAAGTCTCCAACTACTTTTTAATCTGCTAATTTTTAAATATGTTACTTTTTAATCCGCGATTTCGTCTGTATCCGCGATAACCGACTTTCACGCGGGCGAAGTCGCGGGCAATCGTAGTATTTAATAAATAAATGACACGTCACTAGATGGCGGTATAATCTGCCGCGCGGCGCGGGAGTTGTTGTCGCGGCCCCTCGCCGCCATCACGCCGACGTACTGCGGCAGATGTGTGTTGCTCATCATTGCTAACGTCGCCAACTGGGCTATTGCTGCTTATGGGTAAGTGCAATACTACTTTCCCTTTAAAAAACAAAAAAAATAATGCCGGCTAAGCTGTGGGCCCGCATATCACAAGACTGGAACCCTGACACAGTCAGCCGGGGTCGCGGTAGACCAAGGAGTAGATGGCGGGATGCCTTGGATGGCTTGCTCGCGAATTGGCGGGATGAGGCACAACATCGAGAGAAATGGAGGGAATGGGGGGAGGCCTTTGCCCAGGAGTGGGACAGCAAAGGCTAAATAAAAAAAAATAAAAAAAACATTTTTTATTTTTCTCTTGTTATAAATTCACATACACAAACAACCAACACACAACTTCTTCTTTTCGAATCGATGGTTGTGTTTAATATTTTATTGTGTTAGACTACTTGAGCCTAGTAGGTAGCCGCATTAATCACAGCATTAGTGGCGTTTTTAATGTCCTGTAAGGATCAAATGAAAGGGTACTTCGGGCACTGTAGAAAGTGGGCCATTGGTGCTGATTCCCTTGTTCACAAGCTAAAGAAAAGGACGACGACAGACAAGGACTAATTTAGAGATGTCAAATTTGTTTTTACCTTGAACTTCGCAGTGTTTTTAATCAATACGTTTAGAAATCTATTGACAACTGTAATTGTATGAACATTTTAGGCAAAATTAAATTGACAGCTCTATTTAATATAATGTCTCTTTCTTGTTTTATTAGAGAGAAAGAGATATAGATAGCGTAAAATTAGTTTAGTTTGTGCCCAATAGAATAGGGTATTACACCCATTTTTGAAAAGTGTCTCAATGATATTCTGTAGTGGTAATATGATACTTAAAAAAAACACAAAATTTTTATTCAATCGATAAGTGCCATAAAAATGCATCTAAATTTTCAAATTTCGCGCGTAGTTTGACGAAAACGCCTCTTACTGGACGCCATATTGCTCAGCGTAAATGACGTCAGTTCGTTTTGTATCAATTGAGCTCATATTAACATATGAGGCTGGCATATCACATACATAGATGTGACGTGTGTGTAATGTGTGAGGATGACATCACACCATATATATAACATAATAGGTTTTTAATTGTGTCTGTAATTACGGCATACGAAAGGTTAAATAAGAGAATTGTATATCATTTAAAAATAATTAAAAGCATATTTTGTAATAGGTGTAATATCGAAAAAATTACGTTGGTTACGAAAATAATAAAAGTACAAAGCCTATATTACGCCAATCGGTTGACTGACAGTTGCCAATTTTTTGTTTACACAGCCGTACGACGTAATGACATGGCCGCTACGATTTCACGGTGTTTTATAACAGATTAAAAATACTGAAAACTTTGAATTGAATTTAAAAATTTGTTTTGTTATTTTGTGAACTAAAACTTACATTTTCCGACTGCTTTATGTCTAAACTGTCTCAATAACATATTTATAGATTTTTTCTCGTATACAGTAAAATACCCTATTGGCACCAATGTCTGGTCAGGAGCACCGCACTCACTCAAATCCGGATCAACATTTTTAATCACTGTCTGGCAAAACCTACCAATTCAGTCTTGCAACAGTAAAATATATTTGACGGGCCTGTTGGTCTAGTGGTCACTGACCCTGACTGCTAAGCCGGATGTCGTGGGTTCGATTCCCACCCAGGACAAACTTTGTGTGATGAGCATGATTGTTTGTTCTGTGTCTGGGTGTTTATCTATAATATGTATGTATTTATAAATTATATAAGTATGTATATCAGTTGTCTGGTTACCATAACACAAGCTCTGCTTAGCTTGGGACCAGATGACCGTGTGTGAGTTGTCCCAAGATATTTATTTATTTATTTATTATTTTATTATTTATATCCCAAAGTTGCCAATTAAAAGAAACCATCTTCGTACAAAAACTCTTAACAGGGTTGACAGATCAGTGTTACTACATTAAAAAAAGCTGACCAGTATTGAACCTAAATTAATAAAATTATTATTTTTACAGCGTCGCTCAACACAGCCGTGACTTCGCGTCTCATTTACTGCTGGTGTTAATGAGTAATTTGTTCCTCTACACACTGTTCTATATCGTCATGAAGTTACTCCATCGTGAATCCATTCGTTGGTACAGGTATGTTGTCAAATAAATTATAAATGATATTATGAATATGTTAGGGTGTTACCAGACCAATCGATCGATCGTCGATCGATGGTAGAAAGGATTTAGTCGACGTCGATCGACAGTTTCTACCAGACCAATCGACGATCGATCGTTGGTAGAAAGGATGGATTAGTCGATGTCGATCGAGCTGCTTGATTATTATTACAGATGAATTATAGCCGGAGTTAATCGATCATCGTCAACCGATACCATCGACCGGCAATCGATCGATTGGTTAGTCGAACGGTATCTGTCGATCAGCCAAAGCTACCACACCAATCGATCAACGTCGATCGATCGATTGGTGTAGTAACTAAACCTTACGGCTAAAACTCGAAGTGCGGCCACACTTAGTTTAAACCGGCTAGAACTAAATGTAGCCGGTAGCAATTGGTTAAACGTATGAGTAGCCTGCGAGCTCGAGACTTGGGACGCCAAACCATTGAGCAGAAGAAGACGGTCGACGTCAGGTTAACGGAGCCTCGCTGCGCGGGAGTTCTATTTCTGTCTGCAGGGTTTAAAGGAACCTAACCAAACCGAACCTCGGGATGCCCATGACGTCAGTGTACTGCACCTAGTTCTAGCCGCTATGATAAAGGCTGAACCTAGTTCTAACCGAAAATAAGTAGGATACATCTAAGTTTAACCGCATGTGGCCGGCTAAAACAAGGTATAGCCGCACTTCGGCTTCACAAATATACTCATTCCTCACCTGATTCATTCTGGTCACAACCCCATACATCTATTTCAGCATTTTCATCTCCAACATAATTGAAATAAATGATTTAACTGATATGAAATAATATAAATTTCCTACGCTATAAAGGCGACTAAGGGTCTCCCCAGAGAATGGGCAGCAGCGTTCTCTGTGCCTTTGTAACAACCATACTGCGTTCGCCAATCCGCCTGCCAAGCGTGGCGATTATGGCAAAACCCCCCATTTCTTGGGGGAGGTCTATGTCCAGCAGTGGACTGCAGTGGTGGTCTTTCGGCTGAAATGATGATGATGACGCTATAAACAGACTATCTAAGATTGTAAACAGCAGTACTAACCGCCTATTATGTGTATGTAACTTCTTCGCTTAGATATGGACTAATTTATTGGAGGAATGCTACAGACAGGGAACTCGTTTTTAGGACACAAATACCAACTGGAGGCATTGGAAGTCATCGATAGACGTGCCAAGAGGCTCATTAACAACGACTCCCTGGTTAGGGCTAAGCTCCAGAGCCTTGAACATCGCCGCACCGTTTCGGTCTTTTATCGGGTACATTTCGGAGAGTGTGCTTTGGAATTGCACAATTTAATTCCCCCATCCCCGTTCCATCATCGGACGAGCAGAGATACGGCGAAGCGTCACCGCTTTATGGTTGAAGTTCCACGGTCTCGAACCAAGCGCTTTGACTCGACATTTATTGTGCAAACTGCCAGACTGTGGAATTCCTTGCCCGCCTCTCTGTTCCCTGATAAGTATAATCTGAGTATCTTCAAGGCACGAGTGAACCGGTTCATCTTAGGCAAGCGTGTTCCAACTTAGGCCGCATTATCACTTACGATCAGGTGAATTGCGGTCAAACGCAAGCCTATTTAATAGTAAAAAAAAAAGAAGTGTCTTAGAGCTGTTTGCGGCATACGTGCCCCAGATAGCTGTATGCCATTTTTTAAAAGCTTAAGATTTTAAGCTTTCCTGCCCTATACATCTATGAGATTGCTATATTTGTAAAGACCAATAAGGAAAAGTTTGGTAACCTGCACTCCCGTCGACATGCCGACAAAATAACAAATATGCCCTCAAAAACAGCCCTACTGTCTAAATGTTTCTTCGGAATGTCTTCACGAATTTATAATAAGCTTCCTAAGCAAATAAAAGAAATTGAAAATATTTATATGTTTAAAAAAAAAATACTTCTTGGTAAATAGACCATATTATACAGTAAGTACATGAATTTTTGTCCGACAGATTCATAATGAGTTACTGCCAAACCGTTTTATGTTTTGATGCAAATTGAATAATAATGCAATAGTATATCACATAAACATAGGTCTAAGATAATAATAAAGATCTTTGACTTTGATAAATTGATTAATTTCACAGCTGGGTGTTCATAGCGATGACGTACTCCATATGGTTCGGATCAAGCTATTTCTACCTGGACCAGAGCACTAACTGGGCGGTGAGTTTAATTTATTATTTATTTAAAATAATGACGACACGGTTGGCGCAGTGGCTGAGCGATCGACTGCTGCGCAGCGTGATGCGGGTTCGATTCCCGCCCAGGGTAAACATTGGTGTGATGAGCACTTGTGTTTGCCTTGTGTCTAGGTGTTGTTTATCTATATATGTACGTATTTACAAAAAAAATGTATTTGTGTATGTATATCAGTCGTCTGAAACCCATAGTACAGGGTCTCCCTAGTTTGGGGTCAGATGGCCATGTGTGAAAATGTCCCCACATATTATTATTATATATTATTTTATTATTATATATTATATTATTATTATTTAATCCACACATCATAGAAATATAGATGAGGGGATCGATCGGCCATGATTAAGCTACGTTTGCCGCGGTCAGTACAAGGATGGGTGACCATTCATTTAATATCGAGACCCCCAAGCCGTTGGTCCCGGCTATCATGTCGGCCATTTTGAGTATCAGAAAGCGATTCCTCGTAATTCAAAACATTCATAAACATTTTTAATATCAATGAATAACTAAATTATTATTATAAAGTTCCCGTATCAGACAGATATTAAGCTGCTATCAAGTATCCGGCCGGATATTAAAAAGAAGCGGCAATTGGCCAGTTACCAATTTTAAATTCTACTAATGAATATGTTTTCCACAGCTTACACCAGCACAGTCTCGGCAAAATAACCGCCAATGCTCCCTCCTTCAACTCTATGATGCTCATGACATTTGGCACTTCCTGTCTTCGACCGCCATGTTCTTTTCCTTCAATATGTACCTTACCATAGACGATAACCTCTCTAGAACGCCCAGAAGCAATATTATGGTGTTTTAAACTATACTTTAAGGAGAAAAAAAGCAAGTAAGCCTTATAATTTTAAAAGATTCACTTGGCAGGTTTGGTATTTTTTTTTTTACTTTACTGTACCCTACTTAGTGTTCTCAAAGGGTAAGGTAATGTTGCCTCGTGTTTTAAAAAGCTGAGGAAATTCAACAAAACCTTTTGTCGGTTTTATTTTGCTCTAGAAAAATCTAGAATCTGGAAGATGTCCTAGTTTTAGGGCGAAATTCACCTAACTTTTATACCTAGTCTATTATCCGAATATTAAGATTTTCTTCTGCCAGAATTTGTATGGCTATCTGTAAAAAAAAAAAATAAGAAATATTCGCAGTGTAAGACTGTCTATTCTAGGTTGTTGAAAGTTTGGAGAAATTCTCCCTTAGTGATGATATCTGTTATAATGTGATTTTTTTTTTATTTTCCCGTGAATTTGTCAAAATGTGCTGTTTTCCCTTCTAACAGCACATTTTGACAAATTCACGGGAAAATAAATTGTTTTAATCTTAGTTTATGAACAAAATTAATATTCAACTTTGTAAATTTTGATGATGGCGAATGGGCGTAACTTCGACAAGATTGCCAAAGTTGTGTTTGTTAAAAACATTGCTGAAGTTAGGAACGTATTAAACGGTATTTTAAACAAACTGTCAAGTTCAAAATCTCGGATATAAATGAATCGATTTCATTTAAACTTGATACGCAAGATAAGTCTAACTTTCTATATAAAGCTTCAAATTGTTCTTGATTATCTTCAAAACTCTTTTTCAAAAATGTTTCTCTTTAGACTCTATAAACTTATGTATCTTGCCGTTCTTCCTGGCTGTTGTTCGTAGATCTTTGACAGCCGTTATGGGTAGTCGGGAACCAGAAAGTTTGACAATCAGCCTTATTAAAGGGTATCGTGTTACCCAGTAACTGGGTTGTGAAGGTCAGATAGGCAGTCGCTCCATGTAAAACACTGGTATTCAGCTGCATTCGGTGAGACTGGAAGCCGTCTCCAACATAGTTGGGAAAAATGCTAGGCAGGTGATGAGACTTATATATCTTGCGTATTGAAAAGTTTGGGTTATTTCCGATCGTCGCCACCCCGTCGTACCCACTGGGGACGAGTGGGAAAAAAAGTTTAATTCGTCCCCAGTGGTGACGATTGAAACTTTTTATTTCCCACTCGTTCCGCTATAGACCGAAAGTTAAAATGCAATAATAGGGATTCCAATAAGAGATTTCACGGATTGTTAAAATGTTTTAATTACGACTTTCTGTGCAAGAGTGAACAATTTGTTTGATTAAAAATAATTTAAAAAGACTGAGGCAATTAGACATGTGTTTCACAAATAGTGTACTAATTGCCTCAGTCTTTTTAAATTATTTTGACTCACGGTCTATAACGGAACGAGTGGGAAATAAAAAGTTCCAATCGTCACCACTGGGGACGAACGAAACTTTTCTTTCCCACTCGTCCCCAGTGGGGACGACAGGGTGGGGACGACCGGGAATAACCCAAAAGTTTGTGTAGGATACTGTAACGCAAAAACTTCTTAAAAATAATGTAGGTAAAAGAAAAAATGATTGGTGAAGTTATTTAAAAGCGTGATACTTATAAATGCTTTTTTTATTTGACGGCTGCTGCGTTGTGTATCGCAGGTTTGGTTACCACACGCAACAAATATTTGTTTGGCCTACAATTAGTTGGATCTGGCTGTTTGTGTATGTGAGTTTATATGTTTGTAAACGCACCCTCGATCCAGGAGGAATTTCTAGTGTGGGGCAACGTTACTTTTAAGAACAAGATTTATATTGTTGTGTCTTGTTTTGTGCGAAATTGTTTAAAACTTTGATGTGTAGATTAAGTAGAAATTCTTTTGTATAAATGTTTTCTATTGCCTTGTTAGTTGAAGGAGTTCCTAAAAAGTATTCTCTTTTTAAGTAATTAAATGTTGATAATGTATTGTAAATTGTGCACACAAATAATTTTTCTGACTTAGAATTGGTTGTTGATATATTTTTACGAATTTATTTGAAGTGAAATAATTTAATTGACAAACTGTAGTAAATCCATACTAATATTATAAATGCGAAATTGAGTTTGTTTGGCACGCTGTCACGGCTAAACTGCTGAACCAATTTAGATTAAATTTGGTTAAAGACCCCAAGAAAGGATATAGACTACTTATTAATCCGTGACTTCGTCTGCATCCGCTAATAACCGACTTTCATGGACGGAGTCATGGGAAAATACTAGTATTTATAAAAAATTTACAACTGCATGAGAAGAACCAAAAGTCATTGAATATAGGCTGTAATAGATTTTAAATTTTAAAATCCTCGCTTAACTTCAGACACTCGGCTCATTTATTGCTAACTAATTTCCATGACAATCTGTGCTCAAAATGTTTTAAATTATTACTAACGTAAGAAATTGGCCGACTGGTAATGTTATTAGAACTAAATAGTCATTATGTTTAGTTCGATTTTAGAACATGAAAAATAAATCGATTTGTAATTTTTTATTTTATTTGAAGAGTATGTTTGAACTCGCTGATCTCCAAAACGACTGATTCAAATCTGAAAATGATTATGCTAATAGGAAACTACGTCATCACTGAGTTCTATAGGCTATAATGTGTTACCAAAAATAACGTCCGAAATTGAATGCGGACTACGTCGCTACTACTATTCAGTTATTTTATTTAAATAGTCATGTTTTATTCGATTTTAAAACGTAAATATTATAAAATAGTATCTTTTTTGTTAAATAATTTAATTACTTATATTAGTCATGTCTGGGCTGGACATGTCTGCCGCATGCCGAACGACCTATGGGCCCGTAAATCCCAAAATGAGTGCCCTGAAATGACGACACGGGGCCGCGGTAGACCACGTAAGAGATGGCGGGATGACTTGGATATCTTCCTTAAGAATTGGCAAGAAATGGCTAAAAGTCGAGACCGATGGAAGGAATGGAGGGAGCCCTTTGCCCTGCAGTGGGACAGTACAGGCTAAATATAATAATAATATAATAATTAGTCTTGTCATTTTATTTGCTAAACATTGTAAAAGATCTGAAGAACAAAACCCTCAAAAACTGTCAAAATTCAGTCGCATTTTCTTCTTAGCGACAATCAATGTTATAAACCTATCAAAATTGTGTCTACACTCCAACTATCACTGTCAAATGAGTGGTGGCGCTCTAAAACTTAAAGGTTTAAACAAAACAGTACCTTAAATCTTTAACCACTCTGTGCTCTCTCTCTCTCTAACGGTAAACGCCCCCTGCCTCGCTTAATTAGGTCATCTCGCGATTTAGAGCCATATTTTTTTATAAAAATAAGGTTTAAGTTAGATGGTACGTTGTGTACCGAAAACGGTACGGCGGGGTTCAACGGCAATAAGATGTAGTGTGCCGTTTTTGGAACACTTGGAGCATAGCTTTATGGCCCTGTCTCATGCTACTTGGGGTCGGCGCAACACGTCTTCTTCAATTCCATGCTGTCACAAAGTATTCGTACCAAAAACTACCATTTTGCAGATAAGTTGGTACCTAAATTAGAAGTAATTTTCTTCTTCGTACTTCGTCTTACAATCCCTAGAATCCCTTATGAACATTTGAGATTATTTTAAATTTGTATTTATTAGAATATAAATTGTAGGTACGTTAGGTTTAAAATTCGTAGGTAGTTCGTTTTTAATTTAAAAAATAGTTAGAAATAATTAGAATAATTTAAAAACTTAAACATTTAAAAATTAATTAATTATAGCTCAACCGCTGACTGTTCCCGAGATAGTTGCGCGGTGCGGGAAGGTTGACAGTTGTCACAAGTTGACGTAACAGCACAAAATATAAAGGTGACAGAAGGACCGCTCCCGCCATTCTCAAAAATAATTACCTAAACTTGCCAGACTCACTAGGGCTGCTACTGTATTGACTCTGTAGGTTTTATTTGTGACAATACATATAAAATTTTATTGACACTGGTTGGAACTCGGCATTTTTTTATAACATTTTTTTCTTGTTTGTCATGAAATGTCAATTACATCATTTTATCATTTTGACAACACGTGACAGTTGAGGCTGAAGTCAGCTTGAAACTGCTTAAGAAAAATGGCGGTTTATTCTGAGTGGTCTCTCTGCTCGGGCGCGCCGCAGCCGTACGACTTTGTGGTATCAGTGAACTCTTGCGTCACGTCACCACACCCCTCCCGCCCCGCGCAGCTACCTCAGGAACGGTATCAGTTCAGCGGTCGGGCTTTAGTTAAAATCGAATAGCTTCCGGACACGCCTTAGTAATTTATTACCCTGATGAGTTTAAGTCGACTATTAATATACGGTATAACCAAGAAGCTTATAGATATAAGTGGAGGCAACACTCTAAATACCTAAGTGAAGCCAACTGTGGGCAGACGCTCTCTTTCTGAATGCATACATAAGATAAAGAAAACACATATCACTGTCTCGTTCTTATGTATGCATTCAGAAAGAGAGCAGCCCACAGTTGGTTTCAAGCTTTTGTTCTAAGTGTTGGCTCCATTTATACCTATATCTTCATGGGTATAACCGATATCCTGGCACAAAGTTATGCCTTGGATCGAATGATTTTAGATAATAATAAAAAAAAAATCAGCTGGTCATGTCATACATTTTGACTGTGCACTTTCTTTCTTTGTGTTAATCAAAACATTGGTATTCAGCTGCATCCGATAATATTGGAAGCCTACCCAACATAGTTGGGAACAGGCTAGGCAGATTATAAGGTGAAGCATTTTTATTTGGAATACCAATTTTTTTGAATAATCGGCAAATCATCTCGTCACTGAGGGATTTTTATTTGACACGACGACGATGTCTCTTCCAACTTGTATTTAGGCGATTGTTGAGTTACTAATTTTAATAATTTTAATCGATTCAACATCGTTCAAAAACCACCAAAGCTTAAAAATTTGTTAAAATTCAATTAGTGTAACAAGGTGCTATGAAATTGTTAAATTTAAATTAATAAAACTTAAATGTTCTCATTGTAACGCTTGTAAGCGTATTATCAACTTTAACAATATTCCTTGTTTTTAGTTAAGGTGAAAGCGCGCGATATGGTAACGTTCTTACGTTTTTTGCAGTTTTCAGCTTAGTATATGTAGTTTTATGGTAATAAAAAACTTTGACGTGTTAGAATATTCCGTAAACGCCATTTTTTTCAATAAATAGGCTCAAGTACGGATAATTTTAACTTGGATAGTTGTCTATACAATTCGTTACTGCCGCGTCAAAGATTTGTCTTTCAATTATTATTGGAATAAACGTAACCATATTTCAATTTCGTGGGCCATCTTAGTGCTTTTACCATATGATATCTAAATAAAATAAATGCTGTTTGTTTTTTAAGTAAATTATGCTAATATAGCCTACGTGAGACACGTTTTTATTTTTAATTGTTTAGTTTTACACACTTATTTTATTTTTTTATTATTATCAAATAGGCTTGCGTTTGACCGCAATTCACCAGGGCCTCAAGTCTACTATTACAATAGTGTCAGAATGGTCTATCATTGGTTTCATAATTGTTGATTTTGACAAGTTTGGGAATCTACTAATACAGTGGTGCCATTATGACTTTTCAATGGTCAACCACTGACACGCCACTGAAAGTAATGATATAGAAATGTAATCTCGTACAAAATGACAACTGAATGACTGACTGACTTAGGTAATCTTCTAAAATTTTGTCAGTTCCATTGATCAGTGACCTACCATTAGAACGTCATTGTGCAGTCATTGCTTTTAATTCGACCGACCAATGATCGACCTTTATGAATTTAGCAGATTACTAACTTTTAGCAAAATGACAATGGGATCGTGTTGGAATGACGAAATTATAAAAATAGCAGACTTGGCCCCCAGATCTTAAGTGATAATGCGGCCTAAGTTGGAACACGCTAACACGCTTTCATGCCGGTAAAGTCTGGACATATTACTTTGACTCTGCTAGAGTCTAATGTATATTCAGTTGTGTATGAAATATGGATGTGAGTAAAATAAAAACATTTAACATTAACCTAAATGTTTTCGAATTTTAAATATTAAATTCAAATACATTTTCATTTTCTATCTTTCACAATCTTTGGCACTTAAGAGCGCCCATCCCGTCATATTTCCCATAAAAACGCTCGTACGCGATTACGGTCTTATAACAAATTATTTCCTAAATATTTTTAACACCCAGGTATCTTGTGGTTAAAATCTAGGTTTGTATGAAGCCGAAAATAAACTTTTTTGAGAAACTAATTCAGTAAACACGTCCGAAAATCAGCTTTTTTTGCACAATTTTATCTGAACTTTGGCCGTTCATAATGCACTCATACATTGAAAAGGTAAAAAAACAGCTTCATACAAACCTTGCACATGTAATGGTGATTCTAAATTACAAACATTATTACCAAAAACCTGTAAGGCTTTATCAAAAACACGTATGTCCTGGAACAAGTTTTGTGAAATTTCCGCGCGTCAATTTTCCTGTGATGTTATCGCGTTCTCACTCACTCGTTTGTTTTCGAGCTTTGCATTGGTTGAAACAAAAAAATATTCAATCACGCTCGCGTTGAGTTCGTTCGATGGGGAAGGGCGCTCTTAACATTTCAATGCATCATATTGCAATTATATTACAATGTAGATATGTAAGACAAAACTTGCACCTACTTTTTATCGTGTAAGCAGAAAGCATGCAAGACTAAACGCCTCAAAAAATCTGTTACATGCAAGCTACTTGCGCAAGTATAGCACCATACTTGCAAGTATTGTATGCCTTAAAACACTATGTCATAAGACACTGCAATGCTGTTACCTTGCAGCATTACCCACAAACTATCAGATATTACCATATACAAGGAATACCTGCAAGGAACTTGCATTAATCACAATGCTGACACAAAAATGCAACTTGTGCAAAAACCCTGCAAGTATAGTATTAATACACATAATTTTTTCATGAATTGTGTGCCTATTAGCATCAGTAGCAGAGCGCATGTCGGCAGAATTAAAAATTTAATGTAGTAAGCTTATTTCTCCTGATTGAGTTTTTTTAACAAAAAATATTAGTTTAGTGGCAATTCCATACCGACATACGACACGCATGCATTTTTTACCATTGTTACTCAATATAACACTTAATTACTACACGAGAAGATATACTATTGCACGTTGAAGATTTGCCACCGAAATGAGACTTGCAATGTGGTGTTGCTATCTCGAGTAAAGACCCATTTACACGTTACAATTTAGTTGCTTGTTGAATGCGATTCAATTGAAGCAACAATGAACATTGCACCGTCTGAACGTAAGCATCAAGATAACCAGAGTAAAGTCGATGCAACAGGCAAGTAACTTGCATTATGTAAATAGGGCTTTAGTCGCCTCGCGACCCTCGACGTGACCTAGAAATTGTAATTAATATAATAACTCTATCAGTTGTCTGTTAGAATTTAATGTTACTTCCGTGTATTTATTTAAAATATTAGTAATGTTTGTCTAAATAATTTAATAAGATTGTGTCGCACCGCTGCTGTTGACAAAATGATCAAGTTTCTAAGACTGTTGTCATTACTCTCTTGTAGCTATAGTTATGTAAAGTTTCACTACGTATGTAAATAAAGATTGCTTTTGTATATCATTGTTTTATTTATGTATCACTACATATTTTAAAGTTAATTTGTGTTCGTACGGGCTAATCTAATATCTGGAACTGCTGTTCCTAATCTGTAGATTGTTTCGCTAATATGGCGCAACTTTATCCTCGAGTGATCGTTGTGTAAAATATTTGGGATCAGCCAAACATAAAAGAGGGGTAAGCCGCACTGGTTTTTTATGTCGGCTCAAAAAGAAAACATGTACAGTCAGCAAAGTAGATAGGTATCGGCATACCTATCTACTTTCGTCGGTCGTCAGGTAAAGTTAAAGCTTACTTAGAAACCGATGAATGTTTTTGAATAAAATAAAATAAATTTAATAGAGAATAAACAATTTCAATGATTTTATTAAATTTCATTCGAAAACATCCATCGGTTTCTAAGTAAACTTCAACCATTTCTGATGACCTGCATACCTATCTCTTTTGCTGACTGTACAGTCACGAGCATAAATATGTACTTATACAGATTGCAAAATTCATAAGGAATTTTCTCGTGAAATAACTATTTCAACTTATAGGTAAAATCTATTTTAAAGTAGTTTGGGATCAAAAATACCCTATTCATAACATTTCATAGTGATAAAGTTTAAAATCTATAAGTGCTGGCGCCTGTACGAGGTTACGGTTTCTGTGGGTCTATGCCAAAAAAATTATATTGCCATAAAATGGTTATGTTGGTGTTGCCAAGTGTACAGGTGAGTAAAGAGAGCAAAATAATAAAAAAAACATTTCCGCATTACTTTTTATTCGTCATAACCTACGTCTACAAGCCGACAATAAAGAATATTTATATTACACGATTGTAAATACAAGGGATCGCTCAGTGGCGCCCTCTGCGTCCATAGCTCTCATAAGTGGAAACGCTTAAAGCTCACTGTGTTTTATACTTACACATTGGTTCACTACTCAGTTTGGTATTTCAACATCTGGATAGCTGCTATACAGCAGATAAATTAACGGTAACTTATCCGAAGGCAAACCAGGCTAGTAAGCAAATATATAATATTAACTGACTTAGGAAAATAATTCAAACATAAACATTACCCACCTTTTGGGGTTCACCGCAGTCGGGTAAAAAGTTTTAAGATCAATAAAATAATTACATAACATCTAGTACATACATATTCTTCCAGTCATAATACTTAAAAAAATAACAAGAAATCAATTTTGACACATCATTTGCACAACGTGAATCAAAATCTGTTTCAAAACTACCCACATTTGTACCAAACTCAGTGGTAAGCCAATAAAAATACATGTTTCATAATTTAATATTTATATGCTTAATTTAAACAAGACTTATCTATCTCGCGTCGCTTAAGCCGCCAATACCTGTAACTTGCACAATCTCTTGCACAAGAGCATCTTGTGCAAGTAGTATTTTATGTGCAATAACAACTTCTGAATGTCCACAATGGGCTGCAAGCTACTTGCATACTTTGTGCAAGTAACAGGTACACATATTTGCGGTTTTAATAAAACATACTTTATTACAATATTATTTGAAAGAGTACATATACGATTTGGCATTGTCACAGTCGGTTTTTTTGTAAGATATTATGTGCACTGTATGTATTTCATTGTTTTAATATATTTATGCTATACTTGTGTTTTTTGGTTTACAAGCTAGTAATTCGATATTTTAAATTTGACTTGGGTTTACCCACTTCATAAGGCAGATCCACATATATTCTGATCATTTGTCCGATCTGATCGCTGTATTCGTATCACCATATCATTCTTCGTACTGTATCAAGCTCCATATCTAGTTATAGGCGCCTTTATTTCACTCCGTATCGTGCCTATCTTAAATCCTCAAGAAAAAGATATTTGATGATCGGAAAGAACCGACTAGAAATGGAACAGGCCGTATCGCGTTGTGCATGAAACCCCGGCCAGACTGTTGTAAACAAGCCCTCCACATCGGTCTCCACCGGCGGTTTACAACAGTGTAAACACTTGTTTGCAACAAAAATTCGTTTGACCTTCAACAACCTCTGTGGACGGACGCGCGTTGTAAACCGCGTGTGTATACCGCCGTTGAAAACAAAGAGTCGACAACACACTGAGGTGGGAGCCTGGTTGTAAACCAATGTGAACACCAACCGTGGTCTCCACAAGCCTCCCACCAAGGTGACCCCTGTTGGAAGCTTGTTTATAACAGTCTGGCCCGGCCTTCAGCGCGGTGTATCAAAGTCTTGATACGCAGTTGCGTATCATGATTGCGTATCATTACCCGTCCAGATAGGCGGTCATGCCACGTGTCGGCGATACGGGTAGGTACCTGGTACGGTGATCGGACCTGGCAAATGATCATATGTGGATCCACCTATACAAGCTGCCCCGACAAACATTGTGTTATAATAAGGACGTTAATCGCTTTGACCAATCGTTACCAATCAATAGAACGTACAATCACCAAAAGATGTAAGTATCCAGGGTTCTCAGTTATAGTTGAAATTTACTTACAATAACATCCATCGGTTTCCGATGGATGTTATTGAATAAAATAAAATTAATAGAGAATAAACTTCAACTATTTCCGACGACCTTATATACTGATCTTCTGGATATCTGGTGACTGTACACATGTATAATGTTACAGTCAAAACTACTTTTGACCGATAAAACGCGTTTTCGTTACAAAAACAAAAATACGGAACGCCCTAATTGTAAGAATCACTAAAGTTTTAAGTGTCAAAAAAAAACCTACCAACCTAATAGCTTTCTAAGTATTAAGGATAAATTTAAACCGGTTAAAAGTACTATTGACTGATTTCTGCAGTCAAAAGTAGTTTTGACTGTGACATATACATACACGCTTTAAATCAGTGGGATACAATGCACATACCATCTTCTATAGATGCATACGACTTGGAAGAAAAACTTTGGAGGTTAATCTGGTTAACAGTTAAGATCGCCCATGCGCCGCGGCATTTGTGGTTAGTCCTGGTAAAACGCGAGCTAATCTACAATCTCTCATCATCTGCCTAGCTTTTCCCCAACTATATTGGGGTCGGCTTAAAAAAATACATAGCAATTACTTCGAAAAAAAAGGAATGTTGACCTTGGATTTGCACGTTTTGGCAGGACAACACCTAATTATCGTTAGTAGTTTACCCGTTAACCAGTACATAAGAAGATCCCAGACAAAGATGATGAAAAAACAGCATATTTTACCGGTTTTATAATTATTATAATACAATATAACAAGATCACCAAACCACGAATAATTATAAATTTAAAATTGAATTTCTTGTAACGATTCTCATAAAATCTGGCAGATGGGGACCTTAATTAAAAGGCTTTGAAACTAATAAAAATAAATCTTAGTTTTGCATTTGTAATTACAATCAAAGATAAGTTTTATCAAGGAAACTTAAAAAAAATAAGACCATTATTAGACATTACGGCATTTAGGGTAAAAAGTCGTGTCTCTAAAATTTTATAAGGTTGGTACATATCAGGGTAATTTCACTATAATATTAATAAAACCGATAATTTCGCCTCAAAATTCTTATAAAATGTATGTTGATATTCCCAAAGCGTAAGACTTGATTTAGATACACGATATTATTGTCCGTATAGAATTCAATCGAGTCAAAGACATAGTAAGTTTCAATTCCATTTAGGAACGAATCTCTGTTTACACGTGTTTAGTTTTAGTGCGAGCATTTAGTTACTATATTTTAGTGACTTTAGCGTGTAAAATCATCGCCTAATCACGGAACCTAAATACGGTATGTTTACATGATGCGATTAATAAAACTTGCGATTACTAAACACTAAAGACGTGTAAACGAGATATGATCAAGTTAACTGTATATTTAGCTAGTTTTAGTATAAATAGAGAGTTAAAAATATAATCAATTCATTCAGAGAAAGTAATTTATTTCTATAAAATATTTTAATGTACACAAACTAAATATGTGTTCGACTCCATTAACCGACTTTTACAAAAAGAGGTGCGTATTTATATACAATGAAAGCTTCGTTTAATTCAACCATATTTAAATATAATATGACTATGTAATATTATGATTTTTTAGAAAAAAATCCTTCTATTCCTGCGAATTTTGTCAATTTCTGACTACGACAAAAATATGTTCCGACAACATGTCAGAAAAGTCGGAATTGTTCCCGAGATTCATCTTACGTATTTTTTTTTTTCACATTTTCTCATTACATAGTCTTTTTTTTTAATTATATTTTCATAAGATTCAAATATTTTACAGCCTCTATTCTATTGAATAAATACTGCTTACAAAAATATAGTAATAAATGCATTTTTTGTTATTATTTATATTTTTTTTCAATATGGCAACACAATATTCTCTATAGATGGCTATGTTAAAACGGGTATCACTTTGAAAAGTAGCTTTTAAGAAAACTAACTGTCTGACTTTAAACGCACTTGTTCAAAACTATACAATGGATTTTTCAGTTTTTACATATGCGATCAACATGTATTTCAAATAAGATATCGAAGAAATTATTATGATTTGATCTCTAAAGCTTAGTATTTCAAAGTGAAAACCATTTTATTAAGAATGCCTGACAAATAAATATTTTCGACGCCTTTTATTTTAACTAACGAGAGCTCGAAAGCTAAAGGTTCGTAGAACGTGAGTAGGCTAGAGACATTAAGGTTTCCAATACGTGTTTGTAATCTAATAACGTCATTAAAGCTAAGAATTCAAAATGGCAGCCAAATAAAGTAGTATACCATGCTATCTCGCTCGCACATAGGGAGCGAGTGAGAGGACGCGAGCGCTGCCATTTTCAACCTGTTTCTTTAATCGTACGGGTTATACCTTTTTAATATACAGAGTGTTTAGAAATACCTTAAGGAGAGAACGGACATATGAATGTGTGAACAACTTAGGATGTTTCGCAATATTGTTGCAAAAACATTTGATGTTGCTAGATGTTCTTTTCTTTATCATGAATATGGGACATTAGCATTAGTTGCTAGCAACATCGCAACATTCCATGTTGCCCGCAACACAGAAACATGTTGCTGAAACATTGTTGCGTAACTTTGTTCCCAGTGAATTCTTCAGGGATTGACGGCTAATCTCAAGCTAACCTGAATTCACCGAGAGATAGTTTTTTGTAGAGTAGCTGAAACTACCATTTCACAACATTGAACCATTATCAAAAGGGGTAAGCAGAGATGAGTGAATATGTAAAAGTACTTCTTTCCAGTTTCCAGTTTCCACACGGAAAACGGAGTATTTTAGGTAAGACATATTTCACTGTGTTAGAAACAATGGAGCTGGTACAATAGACTATGATAGAGACCCTTATATCACAAACGTTTGAGTGCAAGTATCGCGTGCGGGAAACCTTCTACAAATATTTAAAAAAAAAAACATCACATTCATGTCCTATATCACATCCTAAAAGATAATTTCAACACTTTTAGAACCATAAAATGATGGAAACAGTCATATTTTTTTACCTTTTAAATAGAAAAAGGCGCCTTTACCCAGCCCCTAGTCCTTAATATCATATCCTTGAGAAATATACTTGAGATTCCCCGAAAACAACTTATGTATGAGAGAATTGGGTAGAAGACATCACTAACCAACTTAAACAACTTCTATAAAATACTTTATTTTAGCTCTGAAAACTCGATTAATTTTCTCCTTAAACTACTGTATAGGTTGGTGACGTCACACAGAGTTGTCACTTCACCGTATTGAGCGCATTCCCATACATCTTCATAGAATTAGACTTGGTGACATAAAATCACCGTGACAAAAAATCACAATGGGCCCGGTCTTAAAAAAATTTAACCCAGTCGTGATTGTAGCGCCATCCTTATGTGGCACATTTTAACAGACACTTTCATATCCAGAGAGCATGCTCCTTAACCCTCTAACCTCCATAATATTAAGTCAATTGAGTTGTAAGTGACGTCACGTTTTTTTTATATGGGCTTTGTATCATTACTGTGTGCTTGGTCTGAAATTAATATTTTCAATTTCAATTTACTATTGCCATACAAAATGTATGGTCAATTGCTTGGTGATGTCTACTACCCCCATTTATTTGTTTACAATATAATAATACTTGTTTGATTTAGTTTTGAAGCGGTATTGATGTATTTACAATTAGCATCATTCTTGCATTCCTTGAAGCTTAGGCAGAAGGGTACAGTACAGAGGTCAGCAAAACAAGTTACATCTGTCAAATTTCTTTGATTGATTTTCAACTTTAAACCAAAGGAATAAGGTTCATATTCAATTGGGAAAATTTTACAGTACATACTTCAATAGCCCGACCACTATCTGAGACCGTTCCTGCGCGGTGCGGGAGGGGTGTGGGGACGTTACGCGATATCTCACTGATAAGTCAACTTGTGACAACTGTCACCCCTCCCACCCCGCCTAGCTACCTCTGGAACGGTCTCAGTTAAGCGATCGGACTTTAGTCGTTTTTAAATTAAAATACTTCAGAAATACAGTCGAAAATTGTGTGCAAGAATTCTGCGCTGCATTTATTATTTTGAGCAATTTTTAATTCTATTTCTGTTGCATTTTAGTTTAAAATCGTGTGCTGACCGTACTAAGGAATTGAATGCTATACATTTTTGACACCTGTATTCTCAATACCGCTTCAAACTCAATCAAAATTGTGATGTTTAACCGACAAAATAATAATATTAGTACAAAAAATCTGACAATAAATAATATCATAACGAAACAAGTGACTTATTTAAATAACTAAAACATATTACTTGTATAATATACATCGATGTAGGTAAATATGTAAGGGTCTAAATTAAGGAGCAATATTTTTGAAACAAATTAATTAATTAATAATAATAATATTATTACCCCACTGCAGGGTGAAGGTCTCTTCTCATACACAGCAGCACAAAATATAAAGGTTACAGAAGGACCGCTCCCGCCATCTTCAAAAATAATTACCTAAACTTGCCAGACTCACTAGGGCCACTACTGTATTGACTCTGTAGGTTATATTTGTGATAATCTGAAATTTTATTGACATTGGTTGGAACTCTGCATTTTTTTTTATAACAAAATTTTCCTGTTCGTCGTGAAATGTCAATGTCATTTATTCATTTAGACAACACGTGACAGTCGAGACTGAACTGAAGTCTGCTTGAGATTGCCTATAAACGTAATGTCAATGTGTGCGTGCGTAAAATGGCGGTTTGTTCTGAGTGGTCTGCTCGGGCGCGCCGCAGCCTTCCGTACTCTGTGACAGAAGGCACGAAGCGATTTCAAACTTATATCAATAACAAGTCCAGGTTTCCTCACGATGTCTTTCTTCACCGATGTCAATGATGCCCAAGATAGACGGTACTTTCAAAGTACATATGAAATTGAAAAAGTCACATACTTCGTGCATGAGAGGCAGGCGAGGGGTTTTACGCCAGCATGCTGGTACTAGGTGTACAGAACGATGCTCAAGCGCAGATCTTGCCTCGAGCATAGATTTAAAGCCATTTGATTGGTTGAATTGAGTTTTAAGTTAGGATCTTACACATCTGCCCTTCACCACCTAGAATCAATTTTTTTTTTCTCATTTGACGTTCAAAAGTGCCTTATAATGGTCTAATTGAAATAAATGATTTGACTTTGACTTTGACCTAAGAATTTACCTACAACCATGTATACTTATACAAGTATTATATTCATATACAACTTAATATTAATATTTTCACAATAAAATGAGTTTCCTTTTGTTAATATACAAAATAACAATTAAATGGCTACTGTGGTGACACTTGGGCGATGGTACCGCAAAAACCGTTTTGGGATCGATTTTAAGTCTAATCAGATCTGAATATTAATATTTTACAAGAATCGACTATTTTTTAAAGCCCCTTACAAGATTAACTAGGCATCTTAAAACCTACAAAAAAAAAATAGTAGGTAATATTTTTTAATCATTTTAGTAAATAGCGATAAGCTTATCAATTTTTTGTCTAATTGTGACGATATCACTTTAAAATACACAAAATAACTAAAATATTTTTAAACTTCACAAATTAGTTCATAAATAACAAATCTCACCAAAAAAGCAAGCTTAATAAAGTACATAATTTTACACAATTTAATTCATTTTATGGTCATTACATCTGATCTGTCATATGATATTGTGACAATTTATTACCAATTTATAATTTACCAATGTTTGGTAACTTTGATAATTGTACCAGAGTTTCAGGTATCCTCGAATTTTATGGTAATTTCACGCAATAGTGACAATTTTACCATCAATGATACATCATTTACCATTTATTGGTTACTTTGGCAACAAATCCTACCTGAGTTACCTTTTGATCGCATAGCACACAAATTTTGTAATAACTTCACGTCGTACCGACAATTTTACAAATAGTTTTAATACATAATTTACTTCTGTACGCAAAATACGCGCTTAGTCGTGGAGTTGCGGACACCGGCCCGTCATACTACTACTACTACTACATAATTTACTTACATGTCCTTTTGATCGCATAGCACACAAACCACTTTGTGGTAATTTGTCGACGACAATTTTACCAATTGTGTTTACCATTTTTAGTAGTAATTTTGACAATCTTACTTGAGTTAACGGGTATCGCCGCAAGTCTCATCACAGTTAATGGTAAACTTAATTAACTATAAATAATTGGTATATCAACCGGTGTGTGGATGCGACTTTTGCTCAAAAATCGCTGTCATATCCCGAATATTGTAGGAAGGCGATACTTTCTCCTGCCTGGAGAGAAAACGAGAAAGAAATTATTAATGTTTTGAACAAAATTACGAACAATCCTGAAATAAACTGAAAACAATTTTGAAAATAAAATATGTATGATTCTTTAGTAAATTATGGAAGAAGATACGAACTTTTTATTACGACACAAATTATGTAAAACCGAATTTGTACGAAAAATTACGGGTATTTTGCAGATAACGGTATACTTGAATATAAAATTCTCAGAAGGTCAATTTCTCGTAAATAGAAACGTTACAAATGTAGTCGCAATCAATGTCTGTCAAAAATGTGAATCAAGGTCATCGCTCATTATAACAGCACGGCTCTGACACGGCACATAATGTGCCATTCAAGTTAGGGCTTTAAATAGTGTGCGCTAGAATATATTTTTTAATGACAAGATGAATAAAGTTGACGACTCGTGGACGGCGGTGGCGTGCTGACAGCTTACGTATGGATCTTTGAAGAAAATTCTGGCCGAGCCGTGGCTGTGTTAGAGCGGTGTTGTAAAAGTGTGCGATGACCATAAGGCAAACGGACCACCGACCACAGCCACCGGTGGCTGGCGGTAACTTCTCACCCTCACCTTCATACCCTTCAGTTATCCACTAAGCGTCCAACGCATAAGACGTCATTATGGAGCAGCACGCAGCCTCATTGGATAACATTGACCACCTTCGTTTGCGCGGTACTAAAGGATGTGGCGCGCGACAGCCACCGGTGATTGTGGTTGGTGGCCCGTTTGCGCGAGGCCATAGAGGCATTTTTGCAAGATTGAGACTAAGATTACAATGCGAACGATTCTACAAGTTACTAGCGTTGCCTCCCTGGTGTACTTGCCAATGTCAAGTATACCGATAACTGCATATTTACTACAAAAACTAAGCGTTTTACGTTCCCAAACAAAATACACATAAAATTGTGTGCAAAACTAAAGTTATGATGTTATATTTCACATTTTAAAGCCAATTGTACACCAAACAAAAATTCAAACGAACAAAAGATAAAAAAATATATTATGAAGAAGTGACTTGGAAGATATCTTTAATACTAAGCTTATTCTTTGTAGGGTTCCGTGCCTCTAAAGAAAAATACGGTACCCTATTCCTTATAGGATCACTATTTAACCAGAAGGCGGTTTTCCTGTCAAAATTACCACTACTGCCTAAGTTGACAAAGTGGGGCAATATTGACTCCATTATTTTATATTCGATGGCTTTTGAGTAGTAAGTTAAAGTAATGCACTATAATTGATTACATTACAAAAGGTATATTTTTCTACCAAACAATTTATGTTTTTCCCATGACTCTCTCATGAATTTTATTTTTTAGGAATATTATACACATGTTTGTTTTTTTGTAACATGTAATTTTCAGAGGTACTAAACCGATTACAAAAATCCTTCAATAATAGAAAGCTACCATATTGCTAAGTATCTCTTCCAAGTGGACGAAGTCATGTACAGAAGCTAGTCAAAAATAAATAAATACTAAATATATCTCCCAAGTCTTTCGTCTCACTTACCTATCATAGCTCCTATCCTCTCGACTCTGGCATCGAAACTCATGTTCAGGACTAGTAGGTGACGGGATCGATTCCAAGTTATTGCTACTTTTAGCCAGACTGAACCTTAGCCTCTGCCCCAAATCCACTGTATTCCTCCTCTCAAACTTAGGCACCTCATCTTTTAACCTCTCACACGTCTCTATCTTATCCTCTTTATCTTTCCGAATCTTTATCCTGGTTAGCTGTTCCGGGTTCGAACGAAAAGACTGCGAACTGTATTTTTCTCTAAGGAAATTTCTCCGTTCCTCTTTGTATTTCTCTATTCGTTCTCGGCTGAGTTTTTTGTCGCAATCTAAGGATATAAGGTTTTTTATATCTGGACGATCGAATCTTTGTATTAGGGATATTTTATTTTCTGTTGTAGGTGTTATGATAACTTTGTGTTTGTGATCTGTGTTTAGATTTAAGTCGGGCAGCTTTTTGCTTGACGTTTTGACTTCCAAACTTTTTCTCCTGTCTACGTCAGATTGCTCGTTGCCAAACTCTTTTATGAACGCGTTCTCGTCTAACGATCTTGCGTTGTGTGAATTTTTGGACAGTTTGTACGATTTTGGTGACACTGTTGGTGTTTTGAAGTCGATTTTCTTAATTTCTATAACCCTCGTCTCGTCTTTTCGTTCCAAACTCGGATATTTAATTTCCGCTTTGAATTTGTCGAATGTGAAAGCAGACTTTTGCTCTGTAGGGCTTTCAAATCGAATAGCTAGCTCTCTAACATTCATACTTTTAAAGTTACCATTATCTGCAGCATCTTTGCTGTTATCATCTTCATGTATTAGATCTTTATCACAAATTTTGAGGGTGCCAACGTTAATATTTTCATAATCATTTTGTTTTTCAAACGCTATATTCTCATAATGCCTGTCTTCTGGTAGTAACATAGCGTTGACTTCATCAATACTTTTCTTGAAGAATTTGACTTGGCTGTAGACATCTAGGTCTTCATCTAGGTTTGTTTCTGTCGGTGTTTCCAGTATAATCAAGTCTTGGATATCGTCAGGTTGGCAAGCCTGTTGGGTAGGCAAGCAAGCATCAGTCTGAGGTATACTTGCATCTTCGACTATGGACAGATTCTTCTCCAGGTCAATATCTTCGTAGACGGAGTCCCTATCATTAGTAGGAGTGTCTTCATAATTTTTACATTTAGTGGGAGATCGGAATGTAATACTTATTGTAGATTTCAAAGGACTTTTTAAAGGACTTCCTGGCGAACTTTTACTAGTACTAGACGATTGTAAGTTAATGTAATTAGGTCTTGTGTAATTGTAACATTCGTATAATTCGTCACCTTTCGTCAAACTGACATTGGAATAACTCGAGGAGCTTTCGTGTGATGACGTCATAACTTTCATGACGTCATTGTCATCTTTTTTCTTATCAGTGTGGTCAGAGTTTGAGGAGTTGGACACAGCTGATAGTCTATTCAGATTGTGGTAACTGATATCAGTGGAGTGTAAGGGACTATGTTCTAAGCTATCATGTAGGTTCTCAGCGAAATCTTTTAAATTTTCGTAATCAGTCGCTTTAAGTTCGCATTTCAGACATTTCTCTTGATCACAGTTATTACAAATCTCGCTTTTTATTTGTATTGTGTGTTTGTTAGTGTCGCTCACTTCTGAATCGCTCTCTAGTGGATCATAGATTGGTGTGACAGGAGTTATGGGGCTAGAGTTCATAGTACTCATCGTTAGAGTGGACACAGAGTTTTCGGCTGGCCAGTCTATTTTTATCAAAGTGGAGTGGCCATCTTTCCCATGCCAGCTGAGTCTGTTCGTAGTTTTGTCTGTGTCTAAGTGCATGGCGCTGTATCGGGCTTTAGATTTTCGTGGGGAATTCCTTTCTCTGAAAGTGTTAGATGTCAGTGTAAGCGGAAATTTAGAATGTTATCACATGTATGTGTTTCGTTATTACGGGTTTTGTGGATTTATTACAGTTTTAATGCACACTATTATATTATAAATACGATAGTAATTCTATATATCTGTCTGTCATCTTATCACGGCACAATTGAACTATTCATAATACAATTTAGAGGTAGTATGGGATCGCGGACGAAGTCACAGGTTACAGATAATAGATCTATAACATGAAATCATGCTTGTATTTTCTTAAGAAGTGGCAAAATGTGTAGAGTACACCCATAGTTTTCTCTATTGTTTTTATTTCGATCAAGTTAAGTTTGGTGACTTTGAAACTCCACTAATTTGCAAGCTTGTTTGTTAATCAATAACGTGTTAACGGCAGAATGGATTTGGATGAAACTTGACACATAGGTAGATCATGACCTAGATTAGAACATACGATACTTCTTATCTGGGTACGAGTAACAATTATCCTATAATTAGGGTAACCGCGGCCAACAGCTGATACTTAATGTAATAAATCCACAAAACCATTTTAAATCTAAAATTAATAAAATACAGAGTAACAGTGGTGGCTCACACAGCTTGTAAAATGTATGTGTTATTGAAAATGTGACATACTTAGGGCGGGTTGTTTCAAACAGTCGGTTAACGTTACATACGGACGGTTAAAAAGTTACTATGACGTGCGATGTTTAACGTACGTTAAATGTAACGGGTTGTTTCGTGACATAAAAATCCGTCAGTTAAAGTTATTCAAAAAGAGATTCCATAATATTTTGATGTTTGAAGTAGCTGTTTGACAACACATAATTACGATCACTGGTCGGTTATGGTAATAGTAACTTTTTGACGTATGATTTCGTGAAACAACCCATTTTTTTGATTTGACGATAGTTAGCGCCATTTTTGACTATTACCGGTCAGTAATGGTTAGTTGAAGCAACCCGCCCTTAGTACTTATAACTACGCCTGTTTATGACATAGCGATAGTATTATACGGGGAAATTATTTTTTAAAATTATTATTCATAAAAGAGAGAGAAAAGATTTGGTTGTTTATATGTAATGGATAAAGTCAAAACATACTTATCCAATTTTAAACATTCTTTTACCGATAGGAAGCTACTTTATCCTTGAGTACTACCTATAGGTTATATTTTATTATGTAAAAATAGGGCTCTGTTAGAAAATTCACGCGGGTGAAGTAGCGAGCTATAAAATAATACCAGTCTATTATTGTCCTACTACAGAGTAAGGGTGTAACTACACCAATCGATCGATCATCGATCGATGCCATCGGTCGACATCGATCGACGTTGATCGATTGGTGTGGTAGCTTTGGCTGTCGACGGATACTGTTCGACTAACTAATCGATCGATTGCCAGTCGATGGCATCGGTCGACGTTGATCGATTAACTCCGGTTATAATCCATTACTAATAATAATCAAGCAGCTCGATCGACGTCGACTAATCAATTCTACCATTGATCGATCGTCGATCGACAATCGATCGATTGGTCGGGTAGAAACTGTCGTTCAACGTCGACTAATCCATTCTATCATCGATCGATGCCGTCGATCGACGATCGATCGATTGGTCTGGTAACACCCTAAAGACTTCTTTGATGTCAGTGATGTCCAAGATAGACTTTGAAAGTTTTGAGCAAGCGTGGATCAATGCTCGTACTTCCTCTGTATGTCAAGAGATCTTTGGTCTGAGGCGGGACAATAATTGGCTGGTACTCTGGCTTTCTTTGAATATGTCATGAAATCACTAAACCAATCTGACATAGATGCATTATTTTATTCACAATTAACTTCTATATGTATAATACTGTCATTTCTATATCTCTAACTAACGTGTATGTATGTCTATCAAGTTTTGAAGTCAAACCAGATTTGTAGCTGCGGCAATTTACACCAAAAAATCATTATATATTTCAAATCCCAATCTTGACAATAGAATTTTATGGTAATTTCACGACATTATGACAATACTTTACCAATTTCTTTTAATACATATTTTACCATTTTTTTGGTAATTTTGGAAATCTTACCTAGTCATCAGCATCGCCTTTAGATCTCAGAAGATCTAAAGGTGAGGCCTGCAAAATATGCAAAAAAAAATAATGCAAAATTTTATTGTATGGTACACAATATAATTTTGTGTTATTTACCTAACATCGTGACAATTTTAGCAATACTTATGTTTACCAATTGGTATTTGACTGCTGCTTGTAATTGGCCCTCTAAAGGTTGAGCATGTATTTGCTTTTAATTTTCCAAAGGCCTTGTTTTCTAATATTTTTAATATTTCCTCTAGAAGTAGGATCGGATTAAAGAAAATAATTCACTGACAGAAGGCACACTACACTATTGCAGAGTGCCATACTTACTCCTATTACTCCAATACTCAATTCCAGGCGGTCATAGTTGCAGGCAAAACCTAGTTGATTACAAGATTGGAGTCGAAATACATTTAATAATTTCAGGCATTTACTTTGGCATTCAGTTATGAATACTAACACAGACGTCAAATTATTATATTTTAAACGATTATTGTTTTTTTTACATTTTAAAATACTAAATAGACATACAGGCACGTATAGTCAGTGCTCGATATTACCTGACCCTTCTTAGTAAGAAGTCTGGTCAGCTAATGAAAGGAAGTACACAGATAATTTTTAAACAATAGAGATACCTGTAATTTTTTTTTTGTTTTTAGAATAAATTTAAGCTTTTCTCTATTCCATAACAAAACCCAAAATAAAACAACTACATTACCAATACATAGCGTTATAATGAAGTGCTTATCCGCACAGAGGATTTTTCAACGTGGATTTTTTACAGCTCTGTGGATTTTCAAAGTTGAAAATCCAGTGCGTGGTAAAAACAAAACTCCGACGACAAAAAGGCGCCGCTACCGCGTATTGGATTTTCAACACTCGCCATTGAGCAGGCCGTAAAGGGCCAGCGCAGACTGACACGGCACGACAAGGCATATTTATGTGACGAAACATAATTTATCTTAGCACCATAACATTACAGTTGGGATTCAAACTCGTACTGACACGACATCGTACCCGTACTTTATCGTATAAGACGTGATTTTGTAGCTACAACGATTATAATTAAAATTTCTTTTTAATTATGACTTTAAGGTATATTATGTTCCCATCACATAAGAGTCAGTCTACGCAGGCAGCTAAGAATTCAGTGCGCGGTAATAGAACTCCGCGTTGAAAAATATCCTGTATGAACGAGCACTAATGGTTAAATTACTAACAGCATTGGTAAGTAACACACAATACAATCTCTATTAATTATAATGAACACAATAAAAGGTATCTCTTTCTTGCTCTTGGTCATGTTTTTATCTTAACACAAATGGGTTTAGTGTACTAAAACGAAACAAATCAGGCCAAATTTTCTTCCAATTTTCAAATATTCAAATTGCAATTGGATATATCTTGAATATTTAACGTTGAACATTACATGTAGCAGAGATGAAAATGTTGAGATGGATGTGTGGAGTTACCAGAATTGATAAGGTCAGTAATGAGATTATTAGAGGAAGTTTGAAAGTGGCGCCAGTGACAGAAAAGTTGAAAGGGAATCGTTTGTCTTGGTATGGGCGGCATGTGAAGAGAAGAGATGAAACGCATCTGACTAAAAGAGTTATGAAAATTTATGTTGATGGATGGAGAGAAAGAGGAAGGTTAAAGAAAAGATGAATTGTGTGAAAAATGATATGAATGACAAATGAGGCAGTGAAAGCATGACAGTTGACAAGACGCAATGGAAAAAAAAAACGTGTTGCGCCGACCCCAAGTAACATGGGACAAAGGCAGGAAGACGACGAACTCTGATTCTTTTCTTAGCATAACATTTGAACGTACAGAAACCAGAGATTTTCTTGGATAGTACCGTTGTACATTTGGCATATTGAAGTAGTTTAACGTAATTGAATGGAGCGCAGCATTCTGCAGAAAGACAGAATCTGGAACACCAAACTGCGTTCGAAAACGGGCATAACAGACGTGGGCAAAAAGGCTGCAAGGTTTAAATGGGATTGGACGGGTCATGTCAGTCTCCATGCAATGGGTGCCTAATGATAGACAGCGTCGCTGAGGACGACCCAGAAAGAGGTGGCGAGATGACTGTCCTGGATGCGTACCAGCAGGGTAGGTTCCAGATGGCACAGGGAAAAAGTTTTTGGAAGGACTTAGGGGGAATTATTGCCCATTAGTGAGAAAGCATAGGCTTGATAAAAAAAATGAATTATTTAGCGATTGTGTGTTGGATCGTTTTAGCAGTACTAAGCTTAAATATGTAAACCATGTAAAGTATTCAGCCGTAAATATGACACATCAAGTTTAAAAAAGTTAACCATTCCACGAAAAAATTTATAAAGCAGGAGCAAAATTGGTCCCAGCTGTCATTCGTAGATCTTTGGCAGTCGTTATGGGTCAGTAGTCAGAAGCTAGAAAGTCTGACAACCAGTCTTATCGTATCGTGTTATCCAGTAACTGGGTTGTAGAGGTCCGAGAGGCAGTCGCTCCATGTAAAACACTGGTATTCAGCTGCATCCGGTTAGACTGGAAGCCGACCCCAAGATAGTTGGGAAAAGGCTAGGCAGATGATGAGTCGACTGAGCAATGCTCGAAGTTTCTCTAGAGTGATAGAATACGCAACGAAGATATCTTGAGGAGAACTAAAATCACCGACATTGCTCGCAGAATCAGCAAGTGGCAGTGGGCTGGTCAAGTCTGTCGCAGGACCGACGGCCGATGGAGCAGAGTAGTTCTGGAGTCATCATAGATCTCCCCCTAGGGGGGTTCAGCTTTAATCGCCATGCTTGGCCGATGCATGTTAGCGATCGCAGTAGCTGTTATGGTCAGAAGAACGCTGCTGCCCATCCTCTAGTCAATATCCCTCTGTCGCCTTCAACGACACCCACGGGTAGAAATGGGGTGGTCCTATTCGCGACCGGCACCACACGGCTGAGCCCTGAGAGACTTGGAGTAGAGACCATGAATGGTGGAATGGTGGTGGCTGGATGCGGAAGGCAGAGGACCGGGAAAAATGATGGGACATAGAGGAGGCTTATATCCAACAGTGGGCCTTTAGTAAGCTGAATATTGATGATGATATGTCATATTAACGGTACTGAAAGTATATCTAAGTATGTAGTAAAGTTTGGTAGATATTTACCTAAGTTTTACGTTTCCAAGCGTCGTTGTGAAGTCGGTGAGTGACGTCATCGGACTGTCTGTCCTGTCTTTGCATAGTCTGTGGATAATTAAAATAGTTCGTTAAGCGGGTTTTTTACGTCTGTTTCTTTTTTCTTTAATTACAACGGTAGACCTTTTTTTTGACTCTTCTCGTTACGTGGGATCTTGGGCTTTCCTAATCATTCGGCGCCATTCATTTCGTTGATAAGTATCGTCATCCGTAAGGCTAAGCTTTTGCATGTCCTCCCGGACATACGTCATCCAGGTAGTTTGCGGTCTACCTCAACCCACTCCCATTCCATTGAAAAGGGAGGAAAAAAAATATTTTATTTTTGAATACAATTAGAAATTATCCCGAATTATATACTGGTCACGCAGATTATAAAAATGCGTAGGTACAAAAAAAGAGGGCATGGAGGAAATTTCAAGAAAAGACGGGAAAATTACAATTCAAACTCAAACTCAAACTCAAAATCATTTATTTCAAATAAACTATTTACAGGTACTTTTGAATTGTCAGATGTCTGATGATGAATTGTCAATGACATTTAATTTCGAAAAATCTGCAGTGTACTAACATTTCGCAGATATTTCGTTACGCAGTAGTTCCGTACGATGTACAGACAGTGTCATAAACTGCTAACCCCCTATCTGAAGAAATTTTTATGTAATGTTTAATTAAAAAGTATGGAGTTTCTTGCCTATTCTTCTCCATACGAAACTACCTTTTGGAATGGGCAACTAGAATCAACTTTTATTTTTTAACATGACGTTCAAAAGTGCCTTTTAATGGTCTAATTGAAATAAATAATTTGACTTTGACTTTGAATGCGCGGGGGGTAAGCAGTTGACGACGCTGTCTGTACTAAAGGCGTTAACAACCTCACTGAGATCCCTAAGACGCCTGTCAAGGTTGGCATTATGGCATTTCCCAACACCCCCCCACCCTTGGAGGAGGTGATGATGAACGTCTTCATAAAACGTTTTGAAGTGATACTACTTATTTTTTTACCTCCCCGACCCTTGCTCGTGCCCGCCCGCGCATCTGAGCCCGTAGTTTTAAATTCGTCCCTAAATAATGGAAATACGATCCAGCCTGTCCCGTTGCTGTCCTCTCCCAGCGACGCCCTAAGCCGAGGCTCGTACCCCACAGGGGGTGCCCTTAGCGTGTAGTCGCTTAGTTTGTAAGTTATTTTGTTCTGGCTGGAGGCCCTAAAAATAATAATTTTTAAAGCATCACAGGAAAGTCCGGTTAAGCAGCCGACAACCTCCTAACTTGACCTGCGAGATGCCAATCCGAAAAAAAAAAACTTTTTTCAAAAAAAAAAACAACCGCCTTCAAATGCTAAAAAGTGATAAATAACTTTAGCACAGAACACACATTACTTTATTTTCGGAAGTCGGTGGCAATACAAAACAACAAAAAGAACAAAGCCATCGCCACCGACTTCCGAAACTAAATGAAATGAAATGAAATGAAATTTATTTATTACCAGATAATTATCCAATTAAATATATAAAAAACACATAGACAAAATAAATAATAGTAATAATAATAATTACAATTATGGCGAACTAAGTGATCGGCGTATGATAAGACTGCCACCTTTGATGAAGAGGGCTGTTGTCCCAGTCTCGCACCGCGGCCACCAAGGAGTTAGCGGAGCTATGTATGGCGGAGCGTGCAGCGGCCGAGCGACTCCTCAACAGCGCTGGCCAGCCGGGCGCGCGACCCTCGCAGAACATGGCGCTCGCGCTGCACCACCGCGGCAGTCGGAACATGGCGCGCCACGCGTCATTGTACTGCACTCGCATGTCGCTAATCGCAGCCTTGGTGTAAAGTAATGTGTGTTCTGTGCGAAAGTTATTTATCACTTTTTAGTTTCTGAAGGCGGTGGTTTTTTATTTTTTTAAAAAAGTTTTTATTTTCCGCTTTTTAGTATCGCCTTATCATCCAAATCCATTAAGAAACGGCGACACAGTTAAATCAGAGATTGAAAGTCCTCCAAAGATTGAAGAAACAAGGTCATCTATGTAATTTTTTGGTCTTCATATTCGTGAACCCTCGAACTGTACGAAGCATGAAACCTAAGTTCCTATAAGCCTTTCTACAGCTACGTATGATATGATCACGAAAAGTCAAGCCGGCGTTAAAATTAACACCTAGGTCCTTGACTTCTGTGACCCGCGCCATGGGCAACCCATCAATGTGGTAATTATGCAAGATGGGACTGTGTGCACGAGAAAAACTAATTATCACACACTTTGAGCTATTAAACTCCAAAAGATTTTCTTTGCTCCATCTCACTACCCTGTCAATGTCACTTTGTAGTTTGACACAGTCATCACCGTTTCTCACTGTGAGAGACAGTTTGAGGTCGTCGGCAAACAACAAACAACTCGCGTCCTGGACAACCTCCGGTAGGTCGTTTACCACCAGAAGGAAACCCAGAGGTCCAAGATTACTGCCCTGACTCACACCCGATCTCGCAAAATATGGATCTGACAGGTGTCCCGCATATTCCACATATTGTTGCCTATCAGTCAAATAGCTGGCAAAAAACTGAAGTGAATGTGGGGTGAAACCAACGCTTGCTAGCTTTTTAAGCAACATGTCATTATCGACTAAGTCGAATGCTTTTTTAAAGTCAAAGTAAGCAGCGTCAGTTTGCCCCCCACTATCCACTGCAGGCACTAGATGAGCCATGTGGCAGAGAAGGTTGCTGGTAGTACTCCTTCCCGGTCGAAATCCATGCTAAGCGTCTGAGAGCTGTGCGCTCACCTGCAGGTAAATGGTCCTATAAATAGCAGTTTCCAATATTTTTGCCGGCGTCGACAACACTGCAACTGGCCTGTATCCATCGACCGATTCTACTGACCCTCCTTTCGGAACCGGAACAACACGAGTCACTTTCCACCTCTCCGGAAACACGGCAGCTTTAAGGCACTGGTTGTAAATATAAAGTAGCGGTTTCGCTAGCACTGATCGACAATCCTTGAAGATATAAGGCGGAATGCCGTCAGGCCCTGCAGAACGTTTCGGCTTAAGATCTTGCAGCGCACGACATACGTCTACCAGCTGCAATTGATCCAAATGTACTCGAGCCGCTCCATTTCCGCTTCGTGCTGTAGATATGGCCGCGTTCACGTCCAACTCAGGTCGCTCTTTCCTGTAGACCGAGTGAAAATACTGCGCAAACTCGTCCACACATTGTTGACCAGACAAAACCTCCCCGTCTTTCAGAATCGCCTGCGGACTTCTCCCCCCTCTCTTAGATTTGGCATAATTCCAAAAAGATTTAGGATCACTCAGCATTTGACTCTGAACTCGGTTACGATATTGCTCCTCTGCGACTATCATCATATTTTTTATGTTACTTCTGCAGCGAGAAAATGCATCATAATCGATTCTCGATCCACTTGCCTTATATTGCCTGTGAAGCCTAGCCTTCAATCTTATGTCGCGAATTAATTCCCCCGTGTACCACTCAGGATAAATGTACCTAGAGTTTACACGGCTTCGCTTTTTTTTCGGAACACAGTCATCTATAATAGAATTAATAACACTATAAAAATAAGTTAAGCCTGCTTCTAAATCTAATTTGTACAGAGGAGTCCAATCCACGGCTGCAATTAAAGAATAGAGTGTTAACAAGTCAGCTTTACTGAAGTTCCAACCCGAGCCCGCTGAGCAAGATGCGGCCGAACCCGCTGAGCAGGATGCAGCCGAACCCGCTGAGCAGGTTGCGGTGGATGCCGCTGAACCCGTGTGTCGCAGACGTGCGCGTGCACTTACCGAGATCTCGAGCGGCGGGTGGTACGCGTCCACCGGCACAAGCGGCACCTGCGCCGCGGGCACATTTACACCCCCTTTCTCCGCCAGTGTACTCAATACCAAGTCCAAGTACCGACCATTGCAATTACCCACCGCATTACTCTGAGTGAATCCACAGAAATTATAAAAGTATTCGTAATAATTATTTACAGCTAAAGAAGATGAATACAAATGAAAGTCCCCTAAAACCAATATATCTTTGTACTTATTACACAACTGTTCAATGATGCGAAATAATAACAAATATTCATTGTCACTACTACTAGGCGGAATGTAAACAACACAAACTAAAAACATAAATCTGTTACGTAGATAGACAGTAGCGCAAACTAGTTCGAACACCTGTTGTTCGACCTTGACGTCATCAGGTAGCGATACTCGCCGCAACTCAAACCGCGGTGTGGCCACAAGACACGCGCCGCCATGCTTCCGCCCATCCACTCGATCACACCGTATTATAGTGTATCCAGGCGGTATGATTTCTGCGTCATGGATGTAGTCATTACAGCCGGTTTCCGTGATGGCGAACAAGTCTGCACTTCCGGTGGAAATATTAATATAACATTCTTTCAATTTTGTTCGGAGCCCGCGTACGTTTTGATAGTATATTTCTATGGAATTACTGCGGAGTTCTGGGTTTATTGACTGGTCTACGAAACCACACCCACTCCGCAAATTCTATATTCACCGCCCAACTTTCGGGCTGACACAACTTGTGATATTTACTCTCTGGAACTCCTATGACAAACGATGCATAATCCCTGATCAGTTCAGTTTTATGATTTAATTTTACGACTTTAAATGCTATTTCTTCACTATATATTTTCGTAACATGTCTTTCTATACTCTCTATTGGTGTTTCCTTCTGTAGACGCCATATATGTAAATATTTTTTCTTTTCGATTCCTTGAATATCTACTGCATTCGTATTTCCGCCTTTTTTTACTTCACTATTTAAATATTTGCTTTTTCTCCTGTTTACGGTAGTCCAATTTTCTTCTTTCTCGGGTTCTTTCTTCTCCGCACTAACAACATTCTCCGATCTCAGGTCATTATTCAATACTTGCACCTGTTCCTTCTTCGATTCTATTTCCCCCGATTTCGTGGCCACACATTCCTTCGCAGGTACATTATTACTAACTACCCGCTTATCTCTAACTGCGTGTGCAAAGGATAGTGTCGATCCCTTAGAGCTTTGGTCAATCTGTTTTGGCCCCTTATTATTTTTAAGACTTGTTTCCAGCTTTTCATTATTTTCTATTAGAAGCTTGATTCTTGTTTCTAACATATCAACTTTATTAGCTTTTTCTTGGACTACCCTCAAAATTTGTTTTAATTCTTTTAGTTCTGTTTGTAATAAAACATATTCCTTTCGCTGTTCTTCCAGCTGCGACTTCACTTCGCACCGAAACTCACGTAGTTCTTCTAGCAGTTTGGTCTCGTTATTGACAACGATTTCGCTTGTATTTCGACGACTGCCACGGTCGGCAGTATTTACAAAGCTTGGTGAGACCGTCATGCTGACGATTGCATTTCCTCTAACCGGCGTGTTGGTATTACCCCTTTTAGGCATTGTGTATACACATTCAGGACAGATCCATTTATTCTTGCAATCCTGTGTGAGAGCATCAACTTTTTCCTTCGTTAAGGCCAGACAGTTCAGATGAAATTTCTTTCTGCACCGTTCTTGCGAGCACTCCATAAATAGTGACTCATCCATAGCAGCGTCACAGCCGCTACATTTCGTATCCATTTAAGACTAGATATTACAACTTAGTGACACACACGATCCGTAACGCGTCCGTTCGCTTCGACGCTCGCACGCGCGACTCGATATGGCCTTATATAATGCATTGGTTAGGAGCCAGTTAGAATGTAACGCAGTCATCTGGGCTCCACATGAGGCTAAATATAGTCTCATGCTGGAGAAAATACAAAATAAATTTATTAGATATCTTTATTCGCGTTATTACGGTGTATATCCATTCTACCCGTTAATGTATCCTACTTTATTTATTTTAGGTATGGTAGGATACAATGAGCTCAGGGTTAGGAGGGATCTCGCACTGACCTCGTATATATTTAAACTATTAAGAGGGAAGGTGCAAAATGCAGTTATTTTAGGACAGGTGAGTCTGTGTGTCCCAGACAGGTACGTGTGGCGAAGACGGCAGCCGCCACTACTGGAGGTGCCGCGCGGCCGCACCTATCTGCTAAGAGAGGCACCTCTGACGCGCGCACTTCACACTCTCAACCTCATTGCAAGTGAGACTGATCTATTCTTTTGTACGCCTGTTGAGTGAATTCACAAGAAATGCATTGTTTATAATAAGTTATAGGTGTAATTAAGAAACTTTTATTTTATATAGGCGCATTTATCGCATTGGGTAAAAAAAAAACCTGTAATGATAGATGTAAGATGGAGAAAAATAAATAAATAAATAAATAAAAATTTTATGGGATTTTGTTGATTTTTTCAAAAAGGGCTGAATCTATTTCGGTTAATTTTATATGGGACCATTTCGGAATAAACCTCTTTCGAACAAAACAAGAATTTTGCAAATCCGTCTATATATGACGGAGTTACGCGGTATGCCCGAACATACATCATCCTTAATACAGGTTGCTCAGCTACCTAGCTAGGAGAACAGTAGTTCACCCCGTAAAAATATTTGTTAGTTTTAGTACTACCTACGCTTACTTACTTAATTACTTATTTAAGTCTAATATGTACGAACAACAAATACCCTATAAATGAAATAAATATTTTATTATTATTATTATTATACATAAAAAAAAAAATACAAACATCCGACTTGATAACCTCCTCCTTATTGAAGTCGGTTAAAAAAAAAACTAGTTATTTAGAACCTCTCACCTCTTAGCAATGTCGGTGTGTCGCGGCGAGGCGGGCCGCGCCGAGTGCCGCTTCTCGGGCGGCGGGCGCGCGCGCGGGGACTCCCCGTCTATGTACCCGATCTGAGAGAGCTGCTCCTCCAGCGCCAGCCGACGACTGTATACAAATGACGATAACAATCTGGTGAAATGTTATCATGGCTGGTCAAAAAACACTTTACAGGTATTAGAAATGAACGTTATTTTCGAACCGATTGGGGTTGAAACCCTCGGGTCGTGGGGTCCGAGTGCCCATCTTCTGTTTAAGGAAATCTCCAAAAGGTTAGTTGACACTTCCCGTGATCCAAGAGCTGGTTTTTACCTTGGTCAGAGATTAAGCATTGCCATCCAACGTGGCAATGCCGCCAGTCTCTTGGGTACATTTCCAGATGACGGCGATGTGGACGAATTCTATGATGCCTTATTGTGTTAGTTTTTTTAGTTTAATATTTTAGATTTTCTTTTTTATTATTCTTGTAAATATTGTACATACTTAAAAACAATTAGGAATTAGGTGGAAAGTTTCTCAACCTGCGTTGAAAAGGTAGAATAGGCAAACCAGACGGGTGTGGAATCTGGTGGGCTACTGCCCGATGGTTGTTTATTTTATTTTATTCATGCTAACACCAGTGGCGTGCCTTCCATTAAAGCCGAAAAGCCTGCTAGAAATAACGAGAGTACGAGTAAAAGTCCAACAAAAAAATAGGTACCTTTAGTTTAGAGTTATTACATTTTCATCCCATAAACTTTGACTTTAAACTTCACGCGTATTTTTATTAAATAAACCCGTAAATTTTTATATATCTGTCGGTCTTTCCCTATCTTTGACCCCTAGGCACGCCACTACGGCTTCGATAAGCCAATTACGCTCACACAACAGATTAAAACAAGTAAAAAGTATACAAAATAATACAATAACGAAACAACAAATATATATAACGAAACAACAAATATATATATATTTAAAAAAAAAGCGTGGGGTGCATGGCGTCAATAGTTATAAATATTTTATTGACAGATATGAGTAGAGTGATTATCATTTTGATAATATCTTAAAAAGCACCCCACGCTTTTATTAAAATAAAATAATTTATTAAAATTTATTTTCTATTTTTTAGTTTGGTTTTCTATAAAAAGTGTGTTTTTAGTTTTTTTAAACTATTATTTATTGTTAGTATCTATGGACTATGTAGTATATCACCGCTTAAAGGAAACCTTTCGGTAATTAACATAGTACAGTTGGCCTACTACAAGCTCTTAACGCGATGCAAGCGCGATCCATTTTAGGACCTTCTGCATTTTGTTTCTGTCAATTAAGGTCCTAAAATGAATCGCATTAAGAGCTATTTTAGGATCTTCTGCATTTTGTTTCTGTCAATTAAGGTCCTAAAATGGATCGCATTAAGAGCTATTTTAGGACCTTCTGCATTTTGTATCTGTCAATTTAGGTCCTAAAATGGATCGCATTAAGAGCTATTTTAGGACCTTCTGCATTTTGTTTCTGTCAATTTAGGTCCTAAAATGGATCGCATTAAGAGCTATTTTAGGACCTTCTGCATTTTGTTTCTGTCAATTAAGGTCCTAAAATGGATCGCAATAAGAGCTATTTTAGGACCTTCTGCATTTTGTTTCTGTCAATTTAGGTCCTAAAATGGATCGCATTAAGAGCTATTTTAGGACCTTCTGCATTTTGTTTCTGTCAATTAAGATCCTAAAATGAATCGCATTAAGAGCTATTTTAGGACCTTCTGCATTTTGTTTCTGTCAATTCAGGTCCTAAAATGGATCGCATTAAGAGCTATTTTAAAACCTTCTGCATTTTGTTTCTGTCAATTTAGATCCTAAAATGGATCGCATTAAGAGCTATTTTAAGACCTTCTGTATTTTGTTTCTGTCAATTTAGGTCCTAAAATGGATCTCGTTAAGAGCTCGTGGTAGGTCTCCGGTATATGCTAATGGCGCGCAGAATTTTGATATCGCTTTGGAGGATGTAATACATATAATAAGATCTAATGCAATTCTCCTCTCCCTCCCGTGAGGGAAAAGGGGAAATTTTACTGGATAACGTGATATTAAAATGGGGCCATTTGGAGATCACGTTATTAATGTATTATTATAAGTACTAACCGTTCAGCCAGTTCGTTAGCTTGGTGTATATCCACGCGCAAGTTTCTACGCGGACTGGGCTCGGCGCTGCATAGGCCGGACTCGGGTGGCGTGGAACATAGAGAATCACCCTGTAACAATGCGAATATTAGTTAATTAACTTGATAGCTTCTCCCCGCGTGGAAGTTGAAAACTATACACTTTAGCCGAGTGGGATTGGATTTGTTTTATGGTATACTTCATAAACACACACACACAGACAGACACGCACGCGCGCACACACACACACACACACACACACACACACACACACACACACACGGCAATCGTGTAATCGTGTAGCCTTCTAATAATAATAATAATAATAATAATATGTGGGACATTTTCACACACGGCCATCTGACCCCAAACTAGGGAGACCCTGTATTATGGGTGTCAGACAGCTGATACACATACACGAATACATTTTTAAATACATACATATATAGATAAACAACACCCAGACACAAGGCAAACACAAGTGCTCATCACACCAATGTTTACCCTGGGCGGGAATCGAACCCGCAACACGCTGCGCAGCAGTCGATCGCTCAGCCACTGCGCCAACCGTGTCGTCAATGCAATGCATGAATTAATTTATATAATCGGTACTTATGCGAGATTACATTTTAGAGGTATGAGGAACAGAGTGTAAAGTTCCTCATCTTCCATAGAAAAGGAAGGATCCTCCGATCAGATGGGTGCTGTGTCTGGTGGGCTACTGCCCGACGGTTGTAGTCGGGATTTTGTATCCATGCTAATGTAGCGGATAACTCTACTTGCGCGATCTAGGAAACGTCGAATGTAGTTCGTATTATATGCGATAGATGTCGCTATAACATCTTGCAAACAAACCAACGAACTTTAACTCTTTTATTAACAAGTTATTGACTAATTTGAGGCTGAAATAAAGATTTAACACTTGCTCTATACAAAAACATTCAAAGATATTCTTGGACATCATTGACATCGGTCAAGGAAAACATCGTGAGAAAACCTGGGGTGTCAAGTCTGCTATTTTTATAATTTCGTCATTCCAACACGATTCCATTGTCATTTTGCTAAAGTTCGTAATCTGCTAAATTCATAATGGTCGATCATTGGTCGGTCAAATTAAAACCAATGACTGCACAATGACGTTCTAATGGTAGGTCACTGATCAAAGGAACTGGCAAAATTTTAGCAGACCGCCTAAGTCAGTCATTCAGTTGTCATTTTGTACGAGATTACCATTCTATATCATTTCTTTCAATGGCGTGTCAGTGGTTGACCATTGGAAAGTCATAATGACGCCATTATATTAGTACATTACCAAACCTGTCAAAATCAATAATTATGAAATCAACGATAGACCATTCTGACACTATTGTAATAGCAGACTTGGGCCCTAGACTTATCTTCTAATATATAAAATTCTCGTGTCGCGGTGTTTGTAGTTAAACTCCTTCGAAACGGCTTGACCGATTTTGATGAAATTTTGTGTGCATATTAGGTAGGTCTGAGAATCGGACCACATCTATTTTTCATCCCCCTAAATGTTAAGGGTTAGGGTAGGTGTAGGGTAGGTGTAAGGTATGTAAATAGGTAGATAGGGACAGGACAACGTCTGTTGGGTCAGCTAGTAATTAATATATGTCTGAAATCGTCAATCCACCTGGAGCAAGCGTCATCAATTTTCGTGCCTTCTCTGTATGAAAAAAGGCATTTGCCCTGCATTTAAAGGCTAGTATTATTATTATTACAGTGTCACTGACCTGAGCATGATTCAGCTGCACCTGTGTATCGTCTTCCTCGCTGAACATGTGGTGGTCTCTCTCCTGGGGCGACAGACGTAACCGCATGTCAGCCAGCTCCGCTTGCCAGGGCTCGAAGTAGGAGTCACATGATGAAGACCTGGGGACAATGAGGGGATACAATTTCAAACAAGCTCATTACTAAGCAATGACGTATTATAAATAGACGCGTCATCCACGAACATTAGTGCACTTTAAAACAGCGTAAAATATACCAGTACGCACATACAATTATTATTATACAGTGCGAAGAAAAGGTCAGTCTGTCTTTGTGTAATTTGTGCATCGTTTATATACACACTAGCGAACCGGCCCGGCTTCGCATGGGTTATAGCCTTCCTCGATAAATGGACTATCCAACACTAAAATATTTTTTCAACTTGAACCAGTAGATCCTGAGATTAGCGCGTTCAACAAAAAAAATTAACTCTTCAGCTTTATAATATTAGTATAGATAAAGATAGTATAGATGAAGGCATTTTTCCTTGAAATTGTCACAAAATTTATAGCGATGTTGACGTATAGCCGCAATTGCCTTGCTTGCCGGCAATTGCCAATATTGAGCGCGGGTAACGCATCTAAGTGTATAATATATCATTGTTATTAAGAGTGTTCATGGAGTTTCCTGCTCGTTATTCTAGAATAGAAAGCTACTGTTTGGAACGAGCAAATTTCTGACTGACTCTGACAATTCCGTTCCGTTCCCGCAACGAAATTATGTCAATTGATTAGTGGAAAGTTGTTGAAATAAACGCATTATTATTATTTTTGTTTATAGTTTCTGTATTTAAATAAATTATAGTTTTAAATATTTGTATAAAACCTGGAACTACGGCCCCTGCCTAATCAATGTTAGAATACAAGGATAATAAATGATTACAATTATTATTTATACCACGCATGGCAGACCGACTGGTGATTATTGTGTTGTTATTCATACGAGAGTGTCGAAAGTACGAGAGTCATCATCATCATCATCAGCCGGAAGACGTCCACTGTGACTTCTGGATACTGGGTAACACGATACTCCTTGGTAAGACTGGTTGTCAAACTTTCTGGCTTCTGAAGTTCTGACTCCCCATAACGACTGTATCGTTTTTTATGACATTTTAAATTTAATTTGTCATTATCATCATTAGCCGAAAGACGTTCACTATTGAAAATAGGTCCCCCTCATAGGCTTGCCAAAACCCCTACGTTTGGCAGACGTCTTGGTGATCGCAGTGAAATTGTTGAATACACGGAAGCCGCTGATGCGCATTCTTTACTTTAAAAAAAAACGTTGCCCCACACTAGGAATTACTCCTGTGTCGTGGGTACGTTTACAAACATATAAACTCACATACACAAACAGCCAGACCCGGAACAACTATCTGTAGGTCATACAAATATTTGTCCCGTGCGGGAATCGAACCCGCGACACGCAGCGCAGCAGTCGATCGCTCAACCACTGCGCCAACCGTGTCGTCATTATCGCCCTTATCGCCATTAGCGGGCACATCCTTAGTCGCCACACCCTCTGGATGAAAAGGGTGGGTGCTATTCTAGCCAAGACACCCCGCGGGGAGTACGAAAGTATCCTCCTTTGCTTCCCTTTCCTTTTTATCCAATGATAACGTCACAGGATATTCTATATGGCTGCCGCCATAGACAAAAATATCATACTAGCTTCTGCCTGCGGCTTCGCCCGCGTAAAAAGAGCGATTATCCCAAGGGAACATATTACCGGGATAAAAAGTATCCTATATGTTCCAGTATCCAGGAAATGGTCTATCTGTGTGTCAATTTTCATGCAAATCTGTTCAACGGTTTACGCGTGATTGAGTAACAAACATCCAAACATCTTCACAAACTTTCGCATTTATAATATTAGTAGGACTGTAAAGTACATCAAGTACTGTTATATTTACGTGCACGACTTGTTACATTGTTCTCACATTGTACTCGAAGATTCAACATGAATGGTGTAACCTAAAACTTGATTGACAACTAGCTTCAACAATCTGACTCACAATTCAAAAGTGCCTGTAAATGGTTTTTTCAAATAAATGTGTTTGTGTTTTGCTATGTCCAAAAGGCACTCATGCGACATTGTTACCTTAAATCCATATTGTCTTTAGGCGATAAGTGTTGCGCAACAGTTGCCGGCAACATCGCGCTCTGTTGCCAGACATCGCAAGATGAGCGGCTTCTTAAAACAGAAAACTAACATACAATGATGCGGTTCCAGTTCTTTAGTGGACCGTATTGAGAAAAGTGCCTTCTTTCTTTTGCAGATCTAGATATAAATATAGACGACTGGTAGTATTTAGGGAAAATGTAGCTTCTTATTCGCGAAAGAATTTCCAGAAACGACCAGCAGTTCCCGAGGGGCGATCGATTGGTTATGGTTAAGCTACGCTTGCCGCGGTCAGTCTGTGGATGGGTGACCATCCATTTTATACTGAGATCCCTCCGTGTCTCAAAAAGCACGTAAAGCCATTCGTAGATCTTGACAGTCGTTATGGTTTGTCAGAAGCCCGAAAGTTTTACAACCAGTCTTACCAAAGGGTACCGTGTTAGCTAGTAACCGGGTTGTGAACGTCTGATATTCAGTCGCTCTATGTAAAACACTTATTGGAGACAAAACGTAACACCGCCCGCCATTGCAACTACAGGAGCGGGGTAGCGGCGAGCAGGGGGGGGGGGGGGGGGCGCTGACCATATCCAAAAAATCTACGGACCAAGAAGTGCGCGTCCTTAATGTTCAATATACGAACCAACCTATTTTACAGTCCGCTATTTTATTTATAAAACCTCCGAGTATCACCAACATATGGTCCTTCGAGCCGGATGTTGGTAAAACTCAGAGGTTTTATAAATTTAAGAAGCGCGCGTCCTTAATGTTCAATATACGAACCAACCTACTTTACAGTCCGCTATTTTATTTATAAAACCTTTGAGTATCACCAACATATGGTCCTTCGAGTCGGATGTTGGTGATACTCAGAGGTTTTATAAATTTAAGAAGCGCGCGTCCTTAATGTTCAATATACGAACCAACCTATTTTACAGTCCGCTATTTTAATTATAAAACCTCTGAGTATCACCAACACACTGGTATTCAGCTGCATCCGGTTAGACTGGAAGTTGACCCCTGTATAGTTGGGAAAAGGGTAGGCAGATGATGATGGAGGAAACTGCCATTTTACACAACTAGCCGAGGTAGAAAACGGGGTAGCCAAGATAAGATTATGTTATATTTAATTTGTAAATAGTCTGACGATCCAACTGATGGTAATGTGGTCACCGCGTGTGTAGGCTCATTCGAATCCCTTCAAAATGGGTGAGCTAAATAGTGCTGATCCATGCGTCATGTTCGTGAACGGGCGCTATCAGATGAGACTTGTCATCTATTAACTGCCATGATAAAAAAATGGGTGCGTGTACTTATGTACGAGCGTGAGAAGTTATACTTCTGCATTATTAAAAAAGTATATAAGCACAATTTGAATTGTAAACAACGCCATCTCGCCGTACATGCTGAACTACTTACTGCCTTCGGCAGTAAGTAGTTCAGCATGTACGTCAGAGATGGCGTTGTTTACAATTCTCACGGGAGTAATTGTAAACAACGCCATCTGCCTAAAGAAGTATAACTTCAAAAACAAAAGCGCGCCGTGAGAATTTTGTGTGACGCTGCAAGCGCGCATGCGCGCATCGTAAAATTTCACTCTCATCATTTTTTCATAACGCGCCTAAAGAAGTATAACTTCAAAAATTACTCTTTACCTGCATTGTTATCGCATATAGAAGCAACAAGAAAAATGTAACCAAGATTTTGAAAACTTTATTTTATATGAGTGTCCGTGGGGTTTCCTGCTCGTTTCTCTCCCTCCCTACGTTTCGGAACGAGCAACTAGGAACTATTTGGACTGACTTCTTGACAATTCAAAAGTGCCTGTAAATTGTTTATACCAAATAAATACTCTGACTTCACGGCCGCCTACGGACATTGCAATACCCATAGACAGAAATGTCGCATGTGCCTCTAATAACACTGGTTGGAGCGGTTATGGTGATAGTACTTTCTTGGACAAACCACCAATCTACGTGCCATACGTGGTGAATATCTACTTGATGGGTATAAAAATATACTTAACAAAATCGAAACTAACATGTTAATTGACAATGAACTCAAAAACAACAGATATAGACGTCACTTAGGGCGGGTTGTTTCAAACAGTCGGTTAACGTTACATACGGACGGTTAAAAAGTTACTATGTCGTGCGATGTTTAACGTACGTTAAATGTAACGAGTTGTTTCATGATATAAAAACTCGTCAGTTAAAGTTATTCAAAAAGAGATTCCATAATATTTTGATGTCTGAAGTAGCTGTTTGACAACACAAAATTACGTTGACTGGTCGGTTTTGGTAATAGTAACTTTTTGACGTACGATTTTGTGAAACAACGCATTTTTTTGATTTGAGGATAGTTAGCGCCATTTTTGACTATTGCCGGTCAGTAATGTATAGCTGAATCAACCCGCCCTTAGTGTCACTGGCCACAGTGGCGTAGCTTTGTCACGTCTATGAACAATTCAAAATACGCCAAACAGCTTGAGCAACCCAGCGTACTGAACCTTGTCCACGATGCGTATTACACGCATACATTTTCAAACAATAGGGAACATTACGCGAAACTCGGCGCAGAGGGCGCCACTAGCACATTCAGTAAACCATAACCACGTATTCTTGTTATATTATGTTATTAATTGTAATAACTAGGTATTTTATGAAAATAATTTGAAGTATTAATTAATCTTACTTACATAACTGTACTTTAACTATATTATGGCATCCTACGGCCATTTGAAAGTGGATTCTAGGTTATGCTCAGAATAAAATCATATTTGGTTGTCTTACATGATAAAAGTGAACGTTATTCTGTAAATACGACTATCTCACCTGAATACTTAACCTGCACATATTTTAGAGTGATTTTTAGCTGCTTCCCAAAGTTTTCGAACATTTTCTTCTTTTGGAAATGAATAATTCCCTTCATTTCTACATCAAAATGGAACACACACTATTGCACTGATGCATTATTGTATAATATAATACACTTCCCAATTTTGAACTCAATTAAAGGCAGAATTTCACGCTTTAAACGACTCGTCGAATATCTGTTTACTGTTTATACTAGTGCTGCACTCTGGTGCCAAAACATTGCAGTAATATTATTATTGTGACAATGCCGTCGGATGTCGAAGACGTTTTTTCGTATCTAAATTCGAAGTCGCCGAAGACGAAGATTATATTTTTCTAATATCTGATCAAATTTCGCATTCGTTCCCGTCATTTTCACAAAAATAAACAGTTGCTTTCGCTTGGTCTATGCCCAGGCCTCATGAAGGCAGCATACTACAACACGAGCGGGACATTGCCGCTCCATCGACAGAGTTTCATCGTTTTTTATGTACACACGGCTACACATCAAGCTATACATTTCCAGTATTAGCTGATCTCGCCTTGTATAGAATTTCCTTACAATGAGAGGTCAGCTTAAACTGGAAACGTATCTAAGAAGCTACGCGGCCGTGGACAGTAGGCCTAAAACCCATCACCGACGTAGCTATAATATATATTAATATAATTCATAGCAAGTCGTATTACGATATATTTTCTATAGTAATCTTTGAGTGACCACAGACTCAGCTATAATATATATCTTTATTACGTCACCAAAATATGTGGACAGATATAGCAAGGCATATTAATATATATTTCAAAAATGTGAAACAAACAACGACCGCAGACGTAATAAGGGCGAAAATATATTAATATATTATAGCTACCGTGTGTGGTGGCTAGCTATCTTATACATAAAAATATTCTGTGCGTGTGTATGAAAGTGAACGCCTCCTAAACGGTTGTACCGATTTTGATAAAAAAAATTATGTGTGTTACAGTGGATTCGAGAATTGTTTAGATTCAAATTTGGACCTGATAGGTGGCGCTATAGTCCAGTAGTAGGACCTTTTTATTTTAAGGACAGGACAATGTCTGCCAGGCCCGCTAGTAATATATATATTAAGCTACGTACGTGACGGGTTTTACTCTATCGCCGTGAACAAACTACACTTCATCACATTCTCACCTGGTATGATGTTTGAGCGGTATGGCCGCTCGGTCTGCAAGCGGAGCGAGCGTGTCACTGTCAGACGCGAGCGACTCACAGGACTTCACCGGGCGGAGAGCGAAGCTAGACGTCGTGAGCATTGGAGTGTCCTGGTCACAAAAAAAAAAAAAGTTAATTATAACTATTGAAGATGTTCACCGTATACTAATGGTGAACATAAGTCAAGAGTGAATAGGTTACTTCTAGGCAAGCGTGCTCCATCTTAGACCGCATCATCGCTTCCCATCAGGCGAGATAGTGGTCAAACGCATGCCTATCAATAGATTAAAAAAAAAAAAAAAAAAAATGGAGTGTACTAGAAACAATAGAAAAAGAGAGATCCTAATGAATACTATAAACAAGAATGAATATGATATTAGCCCCTACATCAATATTTTAGCGCAACCTACACCTGAGACCACAAACCTCCTATCTGATTTGTTCAAGCCTTGTATGTAGAGATAAGATAGTTTAAGGTACGATGAGGCTGGCATGCCATTGTGGATAAAAGCCTCCTATAAAAAAAGAATAAAAAAAAAAAAGTTAATAATCTTCCTGATTGAATTTCAGTCACGGTGTCCCATTTTAGGATCTCCTGGCGAAGAAGAAGAATCTGGAGAAGAAGTAGCTGGCAAGCATCATCATCTGCCTTGCCTCGATGTTGGGGTCGGCTTCCAGTCTAACCGGATGCAGCTGACTACCAGTGTTTTACATGGAGCGACTGCCTATCGGACCTCCACAACTCAGTTGCTAGGTAACACGAAACCCCTTGGTAAGACTGGTTGTCAGACTTTCTGGCTCCTAACTACCCATAACAATAGGGTATTACACTCATTTTTGAAAAGTGTCTCAATGAAATTCTGTAGTGCTAATATGCCACCAAAAAAAAACACAAAATTTTTATTCAATCGATAAGTGCCTTAAAAATGCATCAAAATTTTACATTTTCAAATTTCGCGCGTAGTTTGACGAAAACGCCTCTTACTGGACGCCATATTGATCAGCGTAAATGACGTCAGTTCGTTTTGTATCAAATGCGCTCATATTAAATATGATAATTGTATATAATTTAAAAATCATTAAAAGCATATTTTGTAACAAGTGTAATAATGAAAAAATTACGTTGGTTACGAAAATAATAAAAGTACAAAGCCGATATTACGCCAATCGGTTGACTGACAGTTAACAATTTTTTGTTTACACAGCCGTACGGCGTAATAACATGGTCGCTACTATTTCATGGTGTTTTATAACAGATTACAAAATACTGAAAACTTTAAATTAAATTTAAAAATTTGTTTTGTTATTTTATGAACTAAAACTTACATTTTCCGACTGCTTTATGCCTAAACTGTCTCAATAACAAATTTATAGATTTTTTCTCGTATAGAGTAAAATACCCTATTGCCACAGTCACAGTCGGGACCAACGGCTTTACGTTTTTTCCGAGGCACGGAGGGAATTCGGTATGTAATGGATGGTCACCCATCCACAAATTGACAGCGACAAGCGTAGCTTTGACCGATCTATCTGTACGGCTTTTAGACACGAGCTCCTTCCAGCTGCCAAGCATCACGGATTATAATTAACATTACTTAAGAGGATTGTGAGGCTGTAAATTTTCATACAAAAAGCGATAACGTTTTACCCCCCGTCAACTAAGTCCAATTTTCATATTTTTTGGAAATGTTGTAGATATAATGAAATACTAGGTCTGTACGTTTTTACTTTAAAGAAATAATGCGTACGATAGAAGCAATTATCATCTAAATATCTACATTTTTTACTTAAAAACATCGACGTTTTTATTTTTTCAAATTAAACAATATTAAGTTACTTAAGGCGACGATATACGACTTTTACAGATTTTAAACTGACAATCACGTCAAAATGTGCAGTGTAAATGATTTGAAAAAAAAATATGTTAAACCAGTACATTCTCTTAATCACTTAGTAAGTGAATATTTTTAATTATATTCATATTATATAGTTTAATTAATACGTGAAGTTGTGTCTGACGCGATAAAATTATCTTGTTGTTGAAAGATAGATAATAAAATTGTCTGTAAGATAGTGTAAGTTTCGGATAATTATACCTGGTAGATTTTGTGTGATTGTCAATGTTTTGTCCGCGTCAGACACAACTTCACGAGTTAATTAAACTATTTAATATGAACTTAATCAAAAATATTCACTTTCTATATGATTAAGAGAATGTTCTAGTTTAACATATATTTTTTTCGAATCATTTACACTGCACATTTTGACGTGATTGTCAGTTTAAAATCTGTAAAAGTCGTATATCGTCGCCTTAATAAGCAAAACACGCAGACCTAGATTAAGGTATACGTTATCGCCCGAAACCATATTTCAAAAAGGAAATGTAGATTGACTCTTAAAGTCAAAGTCAAAGTCAAAGTCAAAGTCAAAGCATTTATTTCAATTAAACCATTTACAGGCACTTTTGAATTGTCAAGGAGTCGGTCAGTTAGACAGAAAGTTGAAGCTAGTTGCTCGTTCCAAAACGTAGGTAGGTCTCTATGGAGAAGAACGAGCAAGAAACTCCACGGACACTCTTTTAAACTCAGGTTTTTACAAAATACTGCTTACATTATTCTTGTTGCTTCTATATGTGAAAACAATGAAGGTAATCTAGAAATACAAAATATAAAAAATAATCAAGATAAAAACCATGGCAGTTAAGAGTTGACCAATCTCTACTGACAGCGCCCGTTCACGAACATGACGCGTGAATCAGCACCATTCAGCTCAACCATTTTAGAGGGAGCCGAATGACCCAACACACGCGCCACCACCAGCGAGACATTTGAGTGAGCATGACAATTCTCTCAACCGCCATGCTCATTTAAGTCAAACACATAATAATTTAGTTAAAATATGGCTCCATGGTACTCACATTTACAAAATTGAAATAATGCTGCTAAATTATACAAAACTAAGGTTTCCAATGTTTCTAAAATGTCGAAAAAGTAATTAAAATATATATTTGTGTATAATAATAACGATACTCGTTACTCATGTCAATAAAAAAAAGGGGTAGGAAACAACATTCCTCCAATTAGGAAATTCCCTAAACTGCCTGTGGAGCAGGACCAGCATTTAGCCAAGCATTTTTATCATTGATGTAGTCATCTAATTTATAATATGCTTGTCTACACAGTGTGCGTTTAATACATGTTTTAAATTGTCTTTCATTTAGTTGTAGAACATCAAGAGGTATTTTATTATAAAATTTTACACAGTACCCCATAAAAGAAGTATGAACTTTTGACAATCTGAATCTTGGCTGATCTAATTTGTTCCTATTTCTAGTATAAACACTATGTCTGTCACTTATTTTATTAAAAAGATGAAGGTTTTTTCGAACATGCATAATGTTTAGCTTTTTGCTTAGACTTACAACTCTCTCTATCGCACGATACGGGTCGGGGGGCAGGGACATATTGTGCTTGTATTGTTCACCCGGAGGGAGACGGAGCGAGCGGTATGAAACAGATAGCATTTTTAGAAATACCTACTCGCACCGCGTATTGGCACCTCACAATCCTCTGAAGGCGCTACCTCGAAAATAAATCGTCGGCGACTAATCTACTAAGCGAGCGAAAGGGATGCAATTACTTTTGTAACGCAAAAGCAGAGATGGCTATAATGTGCGTGCGCTCGGAATAAAACGACGTATGTGCCAAAACGAATTTACTCCTTTTTTAACAAATTAATTAATTTTAAAACTACTTTGAGTAAACTTTGATATGATAATTCTCTATGTTTTAAAGTAAATTCCATAGACTACCTCTTAAGAGTTACGCCGTGATATCGAAAAAAGTAAAAAAATAGATATAACTTTGCAATTTTTTTGTATCGAGGAAAATTCATTGAATCGTGTATTCCTTTTACATGATACTAGATCAAAGATTCAAAAAACATATACCTAAATGTTAAATCCCTATTCCACATACTTAACAAGTTACACTAAATAGAAAAAAACCCGGACAAGTGCGAGCCGGACTAGCCCACCGAGGGTTTCGTACATATTTGTAGGTACATATCCATACTTCTATACTAATCCATACCTACTATCCATACTTTAATCTACTTAATATTATAAATGCGTTTTTTGCGTTTTTCACGTTAACATAGAGGGTTGATTTTTACAGCATCAAGGGACCGTAGACTTGAGTATATGGTTTTAATTACAACTCGATATATCCACGCGTTTTTAAGATAAAGGGTCTTGACAGACAGACAGACAGACGGACAACAAAGTGGTCCTATAAGGGTTCCGTTCTTTTCTTTTGAGGTACGGAACCCTAAAAACCACATTATTTTCAATATATCGCCTTAAGAGCGCCCATCCCGTTATACTTCCCATACAAACGCTCGTACGCGATTACGGCGTAATTACAAATTATTATCCAAATATTGTTAACACACAGGTATCTTGTGCTTTAAATCTAGGTTTGTATGAAGCCAAAAATAAAAAATTTTGAGAAACCAATTTAGTAAACACGTCCGAAAATCAGTTATTGCACAATTTTATCTGAACTTTGGCCGTTCATAATGCACTCATACATTGAAAAAGTAAAAAAACAGGTTCATAGAAACCTTGCACATGTAATGGAGATTCTAAATCACAAACATTTTTACCAATATCTTGTAAGCTTTTTTCAAAAACACGTATGTCCTGTAACAAGTTTTGTGAAATCTCCGCGCGCCAATTGTCCTGTGATGTTATCGCGTTCTCACTCACACGTTTGTTTTCGAGCTTTGCGTTGGTTGAAACAACAAAAAATTTAATCACGCTCGCGTTGAAGTTCGTTCGACGGGGATGGGCGCTCTTAATAGGACCTAAAAATGTGAGCACGTACCAGTGGTGGCGTGGGCGTACGCTCTGCTCGCGGTGTGGGCTCGCCCAGCGCGGGCCGGGCGCGCTGCTGCTTGCTGCGCGTGAACAGCCCGCGCCAGCCCGACGGGGAGCGCTTCAGACCACGCTTACCTGGGTAGGGGGAGACAAGCACATATTGTATCAATGATCCCGCTCACAGACCTCTACACACTACTGGAGAATGCTGGTTGGTCTGATTTGTAAATTACCGGGTAGGGGGAGACAAGCACATATTGTATCAATGATCCCGCTCACAGACCTCTACACACTACTGGAGAATGCTGGTTGGTCTGATTTGTAAATTACCGGGTAGGGGGAGACAAGCACATATTGTATCAATGATCCCGCTCACAGACCTCTACACACTACTGGAGAATGCTGGTTGGTCTGATTTGTAAATTACCGGGTAGGGGGAGACAAGCACATATTGTATCAATGATCCCGCTCACAGACCTCTACACACTACTGGAGAATGCTGGTTGGTCTGATTTGTAAATTACCGGGTAGGGGGAGACAAGCACATATTGTATCAATGATCCCGCTCACAGACCTCTACACACTACTGGAGAATGCTGGTTGGTCTGATTTGTAAATTACCGGGTAGGGGGAGACAAGCACATATTGTATCAATGATCCCGCTCACAGACCTCTACACACTACTGGAGAATGCTGGTTGGTCTGATTTGTAAATTACCGGGTAGGGGGAGACAAGCACATATTGTATCAATGATCCCGCTCACAGACCTCTACACACTACTGAAGAATGCTGGTTGGTCTGATTTGTAAATTACCGGGTAGGGGGAGACAAGCACATATTGTATCAATGATCCCGCTCACAGACCTCTACACACTACTGGAGAATGCTGGTTGGTCTGATTTGTAAATTACCGGGTAGGGGGAGACAAGCACATATTGTATCAATGATCCCGCTCACAGACCTCTACACACTACTGGAGAATGCTGGTTGGTCTGATTTGTAAATTACCGGGTAGGGGGAGACAAGCACATATTGTATCAATGATCCCGCTCACAGACCTCTACACACTACTGGAGAATGCTGGTTGGTCTGATTTGTAAATTACCGGGTAGGGGGAGACAAGCACATATTGTATCAATGATCCCGCTCACAGACCTCTACACACTACTGGAGAATGCTGGTTGGTCTGATTTGTAAATTACCGGGTAGGGGGAGACAAGCACATATTGTATCAATGATCCCGCTCACAGACCTCTACACACTACTGGAGAATGCTGGTTGGTCTGATTTGTAAATTACCGGGTAGGGGGAGACAAGCACATATTGTATCAATGATCCCGCTCACAGACCTCTACACACTACTGGAGAATGCTGGTTGGTCTGATTTGTAAATTACCGGGTAGGGGGAGACAAGCACATATTGTATCAATGAGGGCTACCGCTTTTATGCCCCCCAGATGGCGCCACTTAAGCCCCCCAGTTGGCGCCACTGTCGAAGTGGCGCCAACTGGGGGGCATAAAAGCGGTAGCCCTCATTGATACAATATGTGCTTGTCTCCCCCTACTCGGTCCCCTACAAACTTTGGGACCTTACTCGAGTAAGGTCCCAAAGTTTGTTATTATGTGCGTGAAAACGCGTGAAATCATATTTAATACCTTAAAATCGTAACCTAAAAATATCGAGCATGCCGTAGTGTTTCGCAGTCCCGTTTTATTCGGAAAAGAAGGAGGATATAAGTTTCCAAAAGATAAAACTGTCTCAAAGCACTGACATTCATTGAGTCGTTCTCGTATTTCCCATAATTAATCCAAAATATTCACAATGTTACTCTAATTAGACATAAACCCGCGTAACCCACGCACAAACTGTGACATTTGACGTTTCGTAGACCTCACGCTACACTAGCGCCTCTAGCGGCGATTTCATACGCGAAAATGAATACCTACATGTGACGTCAAGTATAAATTGTCATACAAAATCTTTGGGACAGTCGCGTTTTGACGCTCATAAAAAGTATGTCAATAGATCGTTGTCATCTACCCAAATCTTGTTTTTTTCTGGCTTCGCACTGTTTGTACATTTAGCCAATTTCAAGTTAGTTTTTTTACACTTATATTATAATCTTTCTGTCTTTCTTCAAAAAAAACGTTGTCCCACACTAGGAATTTCTTCTGTGTCGTGGGTGCGTTTACAAACATAAAACTCACATACACAAACAGCCAGACCCAGAACAACTATCTGTAGGTCATACAAATATTTGTTCCGTGCGGGAATCGAACCCGCGACACGCAGCGCAGCAGTTAATCGCTCAACCACTGCGCCAACCGTGTCGTCGAATTACAAATATTTTTTTAATTTAGTTTAAAAAGTGCAAGTTCGAAGTATCCCACGCGCTCTACCTAAATCTACATCAAATACATTAAATAAATACCAACCTGGTGCGGGTAGATCTAACACAGTGTGGTACTGTGGCAAATTGTTGGGACCCGATCCGACCTGCGACAAAAAAATACAATGAGTACCACACGTTATAAATTAAATTTAAAAAAAAAGCGATACAATACAAATAAGTCATAACCTGCTTAGCCTTTTCATAGCTATGTTGGATCAGCTTCCATTCTATTTATTTTATGCTAACACGGCTTCGATGAGCCAATTACGCTAACGTTACAGATAAAAGAAGTATAATAAGTACAAAAATAATGCAAAAACAAATATATACCTATACCACAGTAAAGATATCTAACAGTATTGTCACTCGTTTAAGGTCACGCGCTTAAGTACCTACGGCTCGCTTTCGTTCGAACGTCCAAAATCCAGTCGGGTTGCCACGCGCTCGCTAAGTGTACGTATACCACAGAGAATTTTTCCGATCTAACCGGATGCACCTGAATAATATTGTTTTATATGGAGCGACTGCCTATCGGCAGGCCCCTCTTTCCCACTGGGCACGATGGGCAAGTGCCCAGGGCCCCGCGGTCGATAGGGGCCCCCAATTGCCAGATCACCAAACGATAACCGATATCTAATAATTTAAAAAATATATAAATAAAAAAAAATCGAACGGTAAAAAAAATAATTAAACAATTTAATGGTGCACTGTAACTACATCGTTTTGAATAAAAATAATCAGAGAACTAGTTTTTCATATAATTTAAAAAAAAACTGTAAGAAACCCTTCTAAAGTAAATCTATGCTCTTTGAGTGAATTTAATGATTGGAAGCACACTAATCATATAATTTTAACACATCAAAATAGCCCAGTAAAACTTTGATGACTTGTCTGGCACAAAGTAAAGCGGTTGGTAGATAAAGACTTCTCAACATCAAAAAGAAGTGGATTCCTGGAGAAATGTCCTTAGACGGATTGTAGCTGTTGTAAATTAGTAGTAAATTTTTGGCATCGAGAGGGCTTCCGTTTCGCGGTGACAATGAAATCCTAGGAACTTCCAACAATGAAAATTATTTAGGATGTGTGGAGTTACTGAGTGAATTAAATCCAATATTTCTCTTTCTTCTTGGAAGCTATACTAGGTGATTTTTTATTCACGTTCCAAATTTCTCAGGGTGATAGTACCCATGAAATTGAATAACTTTCTCCAAAAAACATTTCATTTCACAATTTCATGGGTACTATCACCCTGAGAAATTTGGAACGTGAATAAAAAATCACCCAGTATATTTGACCTGTTTGGGGTGGAGACTATGTGGCGGCTATGTGGTTCGAGTGCCCATCTTGTTTTTCGGGACATCGCCAAGCGGCTGATCGACTCTTCATGTAATCCGAAGGCTTGTCTATTCTTGGATCAAAGAATTAGCATTGCCATACAACATGGCGTTTACAGCATTTACAGCCTAGCATTTAGGTTTAAAAAAAGTTGTCAAAAGTTGACAACTTTTTTTAAACCTAGAGACGTTGTAACAAATTTGCTTACTTCACTTGATGATTTTATTATTTACCTCAGGGATAAATTTGATTATCGAATCGTCCGCCAAGGAATAAAAACCCAGAATCTGACTACAAGGACCTATCTCATAGAACAAGAGAAGTCGTAGAAACTCACGCCAGTTTTTTGATGGCGCCGTCATTTCAACTGAACGGAAGAGAGAAATTCGAAGTAGAAACCTTTCTTCCCATAAGAACAATAGACAACGTTCCGGTTTATTTTTTTGCTTGAAGACTATAGCTACATTTTGATGAGTTGAGACAAAGTTGCAAATAATTACCTGAAATCTGTTATAAAGACCTTAATATGAGAAAGAGTTGAAAATTGAATTGGGAAATGAATGTATGCATTTAACAGAACGCTTGAAAATTGTTCATAGTGAAAATGAAAGAAGAAAGAATAGTTTATTGTAAATATATCATATTTTAAAAGAAAACAAAATTGAAGTCATTTCCAAATGTAGAAATCATATTGAGTATATTTTCAAGCATGATGGTAACTGCAGTGGGGAGCCTTCCTTCTCCATATTAAAAATAATAAAAAAGAATGAATGCAATGCTTCAAGAGAAATTAACCAGTTTGTAGCTAATGTTCATGTAAGTGAAGAAGTGGTTAAAGATTTTGTCCATCTCAAATCTAGAAGGGTAATAAATACAAATCTCTCCTCTTTAATATTAGTGTCGATTTATTGTCATTGTAGATAAATAAAAATAAATCTAGAACTTTGCTTATCTACTTTCTTTGTATATACTAACAAAATAGTGCTCTGTTTAGAGTTTAGGTTCTAGGGGCCCCATTATCCTATTGTGCCCAGGGCCCCCAATAGGTTAAAGACGGCCCTGCCTATCGGACCTCGGAACCCAGTTACTGGGTACAGAAAGTGACAACCAGTCTTACCAAGGGGTAACGTGTTACAGTACGGCCGAGGTTTCTTTTTGTCTCTATCATGTTTTCATGGTAACTTTAATTTAAGTTTTATTGTATTTTAGCGTTAATTTATTATAACAAATAGTAAGCACTTTCTAGCCTGAAGCACAGGTTTAACCTAGTTCAGGCAAATATGCAATCACGATCTATTGTATATTGATAAATATTGTAAAACAATGTGAAGTTGTATTAAATAAACGATTTATTATTAAAAAAAAAAAAAAAAGTGGCATCTTGGCGGTTCTGAAGTTAGCCAGTAGACAATTTCGTTCCTAAAAGATTCATTGCGCAGCGAATCGGGTAACTTCAGGACCGCCATGGTACGTCGGCCGTACTGTAACACGTTACCCCATGGCACAGAATAGGCACAGAATACTTAATAGTACTACGTACAGAAGTGACACTCCCTTCCCCGCGCTATATCAGATATCGCACCCTCACCCCGCACTTACAGGGGCTAACCGCCGACTCTTTAGCCAGGGCGCTCAAAATCGTAAGAACTGCAGCGCTGTAGGTACTGCTGACACAAACACACAATTTTGCGATTTATTTTGTTTTAAGTTTTATTTATTAGTTTTAATCTCGATGATTCATTTATTTTCCAAGTTTTCGTCGTTTTATAATAATACAATTAAAACTTCCGTAATAATAACATACCAACATTACCAGCTATTAATATTGCTCTCTCTCTTTATTGTTTTTGTTATGTACTTATGTCCCTTTCTTTCACGTTCTATTCATTCTTGGAATTGAAAAGTAGTACCTACCCTACGCACTAACTTTGTCGCGTCGCCCCATTGCGTTGCCGCGTAATGGTACGGGGCGATCGTAAATTCCATATTTTGTAATTAGGTACCTTAATTTACCATTATTGATGAATAAATAAACCTCTTTACATAATAAATATTATAATATTACTTTTATGTCATTACAAATCCGAGTATTCATAATCAAATATCATTTATTTTATTTATTAGAAATAAATAATTGACCGCTCGGACAAGATCACTTCATAATAATGCTCGAAACGTTCGGGTAGTTCCCTCGTGCGGTTCGCCCGACGCAAAGCGCTGCACTTTTCGCGCCATTTTGTACGCCACGACATCCAACTGATTCAACACTACTAAAATTCACGCACACATTTGCACGTGTACAGACGTCATTTGGTTTTGTAGTAGTAATAGGTAATTATTTTGCAAGTTTTGTATGAAGTGTCCGAGGTGTGCCCATGGTAAGACTGGATGTCACTTCCTGGCTTCTGACACAACGACTGTCAAAGATTTATGAATGACAGCCGGGACCAACTGCTTTAGGTGCTGTCTGCGGCACGAAAGGATCTCGGTATCAAATGGATGGTCACCCATCCAGCGACCGCGGCACGCGAAGCTTAACCTTTGACCTATCTATCTGTACGGTTTTCACTTAGCCCCGACCTTTTCTTTTTTTTATATTGTTAGAGGCTTGCGTTTGACCGCAACTCACCTGATCTTAAGTGATGATGCGGCCTAAGGTGGAGCACGCTTGCCTAGGATAAACCGGTTCACTCGTGCCTTGAAGATACCCAGATTAGATATTCTACAAGTCATTCTCAATATAAATCTATGTCAAGATCAATCGCAGTCGCTCCATGAAAAACACTGGTATTCAGGTGCATTCGGTTAGACTGGGTGGGTTGAATCATTCGGTTCCCTTCAAAATGGTTGAGCTAAATGGTTTTGATCCACTGTCCTGTTTATAATCTATCTCGCGAAACGGAATGAAATCCGAATGTGATTTCATGCCTATAGTATGATTTATAGCAGACAATGTGAAGAAAAGTAGCAGGTCTATAAGGGTGTTACCAGACCAATCGATCGATTGTCGATCGACGGCATCGATCGATGGTAGAATGAATTAGTCTACGTTGATCGATAGTTTCTACCAGACCAATCGAACGATTTATGGTAGAATGGATTAGTCGATGTCGATCGAGCTGCTTGATTATTATTATTGATAGATTATAGCCGGAGTTAATCGATCAACGTCGACCGATGCCATCGACCGGCAATCGATCGATTAGTTAGTCGAACGGTATCCGTCGATCAGCCAAAGCTACCACACCAATCGATCAACGTCGATCGATGATCAATGGATTGGTGTAGCAACACGCTTAAATGGAATTAGTTTCACATGATCGATAGCACAATTTTTTGCTTATGGAACTGAAGAACCGCAACTAGATATCGAAAGAGCTGCTTGCGGCTTGCGAGCTGCAAGTTGCCGACCCCTGGGTTAGGCAGCTAACTTTTAAGGGCAGGCTGTTTCAAACAGTCGGTTCACGTTACATACGGACGGTTAAAAGTTACTATGACGTGCGATGTTTAACGTACGTTAAATGTAACGGGTTGTTTCATGACATAACAATCCGTCAGTTAAAGTTATTCAAAAAGAGATTCCATAATATTTTCATGTTTGAAGTAGCTGTTTGACAACACAAAATTACGATGACTGTATGTCTATTCTGTAACAATCTCCCTCGGTGAACGCCTAGGTGAAGTGAGCTGTCATCTCTCCGTCTGCTTTGTCAATTCCTAGTACTGGGACGGATGACAGCTCACTTCACCTAGGTGTTCACCGAGGGAGATTGTAACAGAATAGCACTGCAGGTCGGTAATAGTAACTTTTTGACGTACAATTTTGTGAAAAAAACATTTTTTTTTTATTTGACGACAGTTAGCGCCATTTTTGACTATTACCGGTCAGTAAAGGTTTGTTGAAGCAACTCGCCCTAACAGTGAAAGAAAATGTGTGCTCGCACCTCTCTCTCTTGCCCCTACAGTAATATACGAAACGTAACTCTCTCTTTCTATATTCACTAACATATATCTCCTTCTCAACGTCCGTTCGCCTCGCCCGATCACACTTTTCCTAACACTCTCGTCACGCATTCACCAGCTTACTCCCCAAGTCAAGCGTGCGTAAAGAAGTTTTACTTCAAAAATTAAAAGTCGAAGTATAAGTTACTGACCTCGATGTACTTAGGCCTGAGATGCGAAGACGGTCTCAGCTGCGTGTTGGCGGCGGCGGCTGCGGCGATGGCGCCCGACGCGGGCGGCAAGCGCGGGCTCGGCGCCGGGGCCCCCGCGCCCTGCCCGCGACGACGGGCCTCCTCTAGGCTAGGGGACAAGAGGTGGATATAGACACAGATATAGATAGACCTAGATAACGCAAGAGCAACTACTTCGCGTGCCTAGTTTCGTGCCTAGCTTACGTACAAAAATCGTAAGTAAAAAAATTAAGTAAACGTTTCCTTCCATCGGTAAATCATTTTGTGATTAATATTATGCGTAATTAATTTTAAAAACAATTATTTTTAGTCTAATACCCTCAGTAATACCAAATTTAAGAAAGATAAAACATTGTGACGTCATAATAGGTAGTCAAAAAATGTCACGCTTGGTTTTCATACAGATCGTGATACTTGCGTTATCTAGGGTCTATCTATATCTGTGAGGTAGATGCTATTGTGAAGGTAGTATGCCAATGTTACCAGGTCGAAAAGTTTTTAAAACAAATCATATCAAATCAAAAACATTTATTTTCTAAAATATTGTACATAAATAAATATAAATAAAGTGTTTATTTCTCACCATAAGCCAAAAAATTACAAACAACAAATAGCTAATTATTTCTGGTTGTTGATTGGTGCTTGTGGTACAGTCCACGAGGCGTAAGCTGAACTTTGCCAAAAACCAAGAGTAAAAGCAATATAAAGGCTCTCCCACACAGGCGCGTTATTCATCTGCCTAGCCATTTCCCAACAATATTAGGGTCGGCTTCCAGTATAACCGGATGCAGCTGAATACCAGTATTTTACATGGAGCGACTGCCTATCGGACCTCCGCAATCCAGTTACTGGGTAACACGATACCCCTTGGTAAGACTGGTTGTCAGACACAGGCGCGTTATTAACGGTCGATAATACCGGATGCGTTATTGCGATAATGCGTCCCGATTCCTTGCACACAGCTGCGTTTTTATCGTTTTTTTTTTTATGTCGGGCAGATTTGTCATTTTTGTGATCACACTGTACAGTAGCTACTTTTAGTGATACAAATTCTTCATCTAATGAAAAATCATTGATATACATCACGGACTAAAAAAAAAGAAGGACTCCACGCCAAGCATATCAAAAGTGAAGCACCTTAAGGCGCTTCCCTGACCAAATTACCTTGACCATACATTTCCTCTTAGCCGCAGAATCGAAATTCACACAATTTTTGGGGTTTTTTTGTTATAAAAAAGGAGAAATGATCTTTTGAAATAACATACAACGTGAATTATAAAGATTTTTCAGTTACCTATCTATTAGTGTTATCCTCAAATTAATAGGACGTCAACTTTAGCAAAGGATACATGTTTTCTATTATTTTAGTAATTTTTTTACACGGAGATTTAGGCGTATATAGGGTTCATAAAAAAAAATAAGAACGTGGAATGTGATGATAGGATATTGACCATTAATAATATGCTTTTAGATGTAGTTTGTTTCTCTTAATTAATGAGTTAATAGCACCTGAATAATGAAGAAAAACGCACTTTTGGTCGGGGTAGCCGGACCGAGACGCACACATAGATCGGTACGGTCGGTAGTCGGTACTTTCGACGCGGAATCTTTTTGAAGTGAAACTTCTATATAGACGGAGGGTATTAGGATTTTTCTGTCACGCCGCGTACAAGGAGGTTGACGGATATATCGCGTGGTGAGAGGCGGGAGCGGCAAAGTCACTTGTCCGTTGAAGTTTCACTTCTACTGTGTCCCAGCACACATTTCGATTTTTTTTTTCTAGTCCGTGACTATGATGTAAATGTGTGTGTGAGGCATGTTTGTACAAACGGTCTGGCTTACTTAGGGTGCTTCACTTTCGATATGCGTGGCGCGGAATCCTTTTTTTTCTAGTCCGTGACAATGATGTAAATGTTTGCGTAAGGCATGTTTGTACAAACGGTCTGGCTTACTTAGGATGCTTCACTTCGGATATGCGTGGCGCGGAGTCCTCCTTCTTTTTCTAGACCGTGATATCCATATTATAGAACACTCGTAACCGTCGGTAAAACCACATTTTGTCCTTGACGTACTAAAGATCTCGCAGCTATGTGTGGGATCGCATGCGTCCCAATACAAATGTTCTAAGAATTCATATCGGAATATGGCAAGACGGAGGAACGCCAGCGTCTTACTTCTATTGCGTCGTTATTATCGCAGCAGTGTGTAACTTCGTAGCCGTCCTAGTACAATATGTACTGAAAACAAATATCGCATTAACGCACCCGATATTATCGGTCTATAAAAACGCGCCTGTGGGGGAGCCTTAAACCGGTCTAGAGTGCGATGCGTCCCTTGCTTGGGACGTGTCGCGCTCTAGGCCGACGTCACACCTACACTATCTATGTACACGAGCAATAATACAAAGCTCAGTTTACGCCTCGCGGACTGTAACACTTGTAATACAGGACACCAGCTCCCCATACATTTCCATAGCATACATTTTATACTACAGCAAGTAAGAAAAGTTATACACAATTAGTGAGTTCAAAAAAGATAGTGTCAGCATATCCTGCCATACAAGGCGTGCAAATGTTAACAAGCAACCAATTATTAGTCATTTTAGTGTTCCATGCAAATATATAACAACCTGTATAACAGACTAAAACATCCTGTATAACAAATTAAAACAGCCTGTGTAACAGACTAAAACATTCTGTATAACAATTTAAAACAACTTGTATAACAGACTAAAACAACTTGTATAACAGACTAAAACACCCTAGTACAGACTAAAATACCCTAGTACAGAATTGTTATAGAAAAAGTTACGTTATAACTCAAAACAGTATCGACCCGAAGTTTTCGAGGGCAAATGTATTGAAAATTAAGTACATTTTCACTGTTCAATGCAATAATTACGATCGAGCACGTTTTACTGATTTAGCTGACCAATTATGCCGCACTAAGTGTGGCGCGGCGTCAGTGCATATTCGGACAGCAAACCAGGTGCATTCGTTCTTCTTGGCATGAGAATTTAGCGTAGCATAGCTTAGCAACCGTTTTATCAATAAACCCTAAGAAGTAATTAAAGTGTTTAATTTAGCAGCATACCAGTCTTATACAACTTAGGTCGCGACTCCTACATTCACCTTTTACATGCAAATATCTAACAAACCTGTATGATAAACTAATACACCCTAGTACAGGCTGATAAAGAAAACGTTAATTAATAACTTAAAACAGTATGGACCCCAAGTCTTCGAGGGAAAATGTATTGAAAATTAAGTCAAGTTTTTCCTTTTACATGCAAATATCTAACACTGTGTATAACAGATTAAAACAACTGGTATCACAAACTAAAAACAGCCTGTATAGCAGCCTAAAACATTCTGTATAATAGCCTAAAACACAATTATGACACAATTTTATACATTTGCAACTAAATATTAAAAATAAAATGTTGGTCCTGCGTCCACTGGTGACACGGGACGGCAAGAAATGTTTGTGTGACGAAACATAAAATACTAAATGTATATTATGTACATACAGATGAAAGGATCATGCCAGGATTTGTATAAAAAATAAAGATGTTTGGAGAAGTTGAAATTCTAATTCTTATACACTTGGGTACATATAGATTATCAGGCATTTACAATATTTTTATAACCCCGCAATAAAAATGGATGTTACAAGTGAATAGTTTAATATTTCAGAACGAAACAGCGGCTATCAGTAAAAGTGACACTGACAGGTGCCGTTTCGCAGGTCTTACACTGACATTGCATAGTTTTATGGGAAATAATGTCACCAATAATGATAAATTAATGTACACATTTATGTTAATAACGATTCACATCACTTGTCTGTCAGTTTGATAGATCCGTTAATGTCACTTGTCACTTTCATTTTTTTATAAATACAAAATGGGCAACGAAATGAAACGAAAAACTGTCATTTTCATTTCGAAATATTTTAATTATGCGGGGGTATAAAAATATGGTAAGTATATCGATCTACTCCTGGTAATGTATTATCCACATTGAAAAATATTTTAAGCACTCTAAATTAATTGTTTTTTTTCGTACAAATAAATGTATGGATTCTTTTAAACCCGTACTGACACGACATCGTATAGCATTTAAGTTTGTAGCTACCATTGTCATTGAAATTTCAACTATAAAGTCATGTCGGGTTTTTCTGATTACAGAGAATTGAGGATATATACTTTTCTCAATATGTAAGTGAACTGTAATGTTATTTCTTGAGAAATAAATAAAGTTACCTCAACAACTTAGTAGGTGGATTGATAGGTAGACTTTTAGGCCTTCGACACGACTCATTGCCACGGAGCTCTACTTGAGACTCGCACCGCTCCTGAAACAAATATAAAACCCGACCGATGTTTCAATTCATTTTTTATTTATATATTCAGTTTCGGACAACATTAATCCATTTTGTTAGTAAAAAACCTTATACCTAATGTTAGTATTTCAAAACAAAACACAAATCAACCGGCAATAATAAAACAATACATATTATGATCACTTAAGTGTCCGAATCAGGTTGTACAGAGAATGCCCACGCAGGAGATCAGGTACTTAGTTGACCATCCTCTCTACAAAATGCCTCAGAACAGGAGAGTAAGGGCTCTCCGCCACTGATTTCAGGATACTATTGTTACTGACCCGCGTTCGATGCATCAGTGAAGCAACATTCTTAAGAATGACAGCGTGGAAACCGCCAGTTCGGTTTTGCGAAAACATCTCCGATGCACTACAAAAACGGGCCAGTCCCAACAGCATCCTGAAAACATTATTATACTGGACGCGTAGGGCATCTAGCGATCTCTTGGAGTAGCTGACCCCCCGCATACAGACCCTGACCGAACGCCATTAAGGGGCCGTCTCCACGATCGAGAGAATCGCGACGATATTATCGTCGAGCCAGCCACGTATTTCTATACACTCTCTTAGATCGTGTCTACACACAGCGATGCATCGAGTAGTTGAGTGCGAGCGAAATGCCATCGTATCGTCATCTATTAAGACCGAGATTACCCGACGATAGAAGCGCGGAATCATCGAGATTCTCTCGCTCGTGGAGACGGCCCCAAATAGGGTATTTTACTCTATAGGAGAAAAAATCTATAATTATGTTATTGAGACAGTTTAGGCATTAACCAGTCGGAAAATATAAGTTTTAGTTCATAAAATAACAAAACAAATTTTTAAATTCAATTCAAAGTTTTCAGTATTTTTAATCTGTTATAAAACACCGTGAAATAGTAGCGGCCATGTTATTGCGCCATACGGCTGTGTAAACAAAAAATTGTCAACTGTCAGTCAACCGATTGGCGTAATATAGGCTTTGTACTTTTATTAGTTTCGTAACCAACGTAATTTTTTCATTATTACACCTATTACAAAATATGCTTTTAATTATTTTTAAATGATTTACAATTATCATATTTAATATGAGCTCATTTGATACAAAACTGACGTCATTTACGCTGAGCAATATGGCGTCCAGTAAAAGGCGTTTTCGTCAAATTACGCGCGAAATTTGAAAATTTAAAATTTAGATGCATTTTTATGGCACTTATCGATTGAATAAAAATTTTGTGTTTTTTTTTGTGGTACATTAGCACTACAGAATTTCATTGAGACACTTTTCAAAAATGGGTGTAATACCCTATTGTAAAGTGAGTTTTCTTTTCAACTTTTGCTACAAAACTAACAGATTCTAAATATTTTTACCTGTTCCAGCGACTCTGGTCCGGAGTCCTCCCCCTGCTCCTGAGCGAACAACTCTTCAGCGTAGCAGATCAGGAACTCGGTCACCACCGCCTGCACATACAAAAATATTGTTACGTAGCTGCTAGCGCCACCTATTATCCAGTAGCAGAGCTAAGCTGGATAGCGACATCTATTGTCGAGTGTCAGAAATACGTCACACGCTGGCGCCATCTATTGTCGAGTAGCAGAACTACAGGTTCTGGAACATTCGAGACCGTTCTACATGGTGAAGTGTCGTGACACAACATTCTAGACCATTCCCGTATATGCTGGAATGTTCTCGAATATAACAATAATAATAAAGTTTATTGTTTCACTAAGACTAGATACATGGCGAGTTAAACATAGGATAATGATTGTCTTACATCTAGTTAGTGGGTAGGATTACTGCTCTTCTAGATAGGCTACAGGGTAACCTGTGTTTAGAAGAAACAGTTCCGAACCTCTGTCGCAGTGGGTGAATTACAAAAGCACGTGTACTTATTTTTAGCACAAACAATAAATAAAAACAAAGATCTAGTCGTGCACGAGTTAGTGTATATGGTATGAGTGGTAGTGTTAGTATTTAGTGTGGTGTGTTGTGTGTCTTTATTTCTGTGTGGTGTGTGATGTATGAATGTCTGTTGTGATCACTTCTTTGTGAATATGTCCCAACTCATATAAATAGCGGGCAAAGAGCACTAGCGAGTTAGTTACGTATTGTATGTGAAACTGTGAACGACTACTGCGATCGAAATGATTGTCAAGTGATATTTGTAAGAGACTGGATGGTCGGTCTGGATGAGGGTTTGTAAAAGACTAGGTAGGCTTGCTTACTTAAGATGGGGTGTGTAATGTAAAAAAAAAGCCATGCACAGAAATAAGTAGGCAAGTCTACCTAGGCATATTCTGTGTGTTAAAAACTATCAGTTGAGATGAAATTCATTAGGTTATGAAAAGAATGAAGGTGATGAAAGAAAATTGATTAAAATTAATTCAATTAAATGACTATGTACACTTTTCGATAAGCAAGTTATCATAGGCATGTTTGTTAATAAATTATATTTGATAAAAAATATGTCTCATCAAGTTATCTGATGGGTGAAGGTCGATCATCCACGTCTCCTCTACTAAGGATGGCCTACCTGCACGGCCACGCCCTGCAGCGCGTGCTGTGGGCGGGGCGCTCGCAGCAGGTTGGGCGCCCACACGATGGCCATGTTGCGCGCCGTCATGCCCGTCTGCGCTCCCAGCAGCGACACGCGGCGCAGGTGACGCATCAGGTACGCCAGCGTCCTGAGAAAAGCAGTTAGCGTTATTTCGGTGGCGTAATTTAGGTGGCGTAATTTCGGTAGCGTAATTTCGGTAGCGTAATTTCGGTCGCGTAATTTAGGTCACGCAATTTAAGTTACATAATTTCGGTCGCGCATGTAAGGTAAGTGTAGATAAATAGGAAGCGGGACAGAACAACGCCTGTCGGGTCAGCTAGTAATATTATAAAGAGGAAACATTGGTATTTTTGTGTGTTTGCAACGAATAAACTCAAAACTACAGGTCCGATTTTAAAAATTCTTTCACCATTAGAATGCTACACTATTATTGTGTAACATTTATCAAAAAAAAAAATAGGGATCCTTGAGAAAGTTCACGAAAACACCCCATTTATACATAACATGATATTTACCTGTAATGCGGTGGAGGTAACTTGACGACAGTGTCTCGGACTGCCCTGAGCCGCGCCGCCTCGTCGCCCTGTTGGACCGCGCTCACAAAGCTCTCGTACAGTTGATACGTGCAGAGGGGGTTTGGTAGTTCCCTGATGACAAAATATTATAAATTAAAACCCGGATAGTAGTATAGTAGGAGCTCGTGGCTAAGTTAAAGCCGTACAGATCGATTGGTCAAAGTGGTCCGTGCCTCGGAAAGCACGTAAAGCCATTGGTACCGGCTGCCATTCGTAGATCTTTGACAGACGTTACGGGTAGTTAGAAGCCAGAAACTCTGACAACCAGTCTTACCAAGGGGTATCGTGTTACCCAGTAACTGGGTTATGGAGGTCCGATAGGCAGTCGCTCCATGTAAAACACTGGTATTCAGCTGCATCCGGTTCGACTGGAAGCCGACCCCAATATAGTTGGGAAAAGGCGAGGCAGATGATGATGATGATGATGGATGCAGGAACCACAACTGCTTAGTCTATTTCCAAATATTTGCGAATAAAATGTGTGCTGGCCGTGAATAGCACCACCCCATTTCTTCCCGTGGGTGTCGAAGAAGGCGACAGAGGGACATTGACCAGAGGATGGGCAGCAGCGTCCTTCTGAGCACCATAACACCTACTGCGATCGCCAACATGCATCGGCCAAGCATGGCGATTACGGCTGAATCCCTTGGCGGAGGACCCTACCTATGCCCAGCAGTGGGCGTCTAAAGGTTGACATGCTTTCTAAATATTTTGGGGTCGGCTTCCAGTCTAATCGGATGTAATGTAGCTAAATACCAGTGTTTTAATGGAGCGACTACCAAAACCTATCTGACTTCCAAAACTCAGTTGCTGTGTAACACTATATCTCCTGGTAAGACTAGCTCTCACTCTTTCTGGTTTCCAAGTAGGTACTCATATTTGAGGCGGTGAGCACCAGAGTGGCCTATCTTTTTCAGACACAATTAAAATGCTTTGTGTCTGGACAAAAACTACCGCCTTCAAAAATTAGAAAGTGGTAAATAACTTTCGCACAGAACACACATGATTTTAGTTTCGAAAGTCGGTGGCTTTGTTCTGTATGTTGTTTTCACCGACTTCCGAATTTAAAGTCATGTATGTGTGTTCTGTGCTAAACTTATTCATCACTTTCTAGTTTTTGAAGGCGGTTCTCTTTTTTACCCAGCTGCAAGGAAAAGGTTAATATGTTTTTCGCGCCTGTCTTTGTATGTAATATTGTTTATTACCTGATATTATCTTCCAAACTATTGAACGGATTTATTTAATTAAGTAATCGTTAGATTCGTCTCATTACTTTGAACTAATCACGCCAATAGCGATTTGATCAGTAGGGACCCATTATAGGGAAGATTTGGGCCGGTCTAGATTTTACCGCATTTCGCTCCGGATGCGTAATGGGTCTTGACCAAGAAGCTTATAGATAAAAGTGGAGGCAACACTCTAAATACCTAAGTGAAGCCAACTGTGGGCAGACTCTCTCTTTCTGAATGCATACATAAGATAAAGAAAACACATATCATTGTCTCGTTCTTATGTATGCATTCAGAAAGAGAGCATCAGCCCACAGTTGGTTTCAAGCTTTTGTTCTGAGTGTTGGCTCCATTTATACCTATATCTTCATGGTCTTGACTGATCAAATCGCTATTGACGTGGTTTTTATTTCAATGGTGTAGTTCTTCAACATTACTTTTCAGTTTTTATTTACTTTTTACGCAGTTTACTATTTACACAGTCAGGATTTTTATTTTAGTAATTTTTTTATTTTCCACTTTTTAGTGCCTATGTTCGATGCAATAATTTTACGATCGAACACGTTTTGCTGATCTAGCTAACCAATTACGTCGCGCTAAGTTTAGCGCGGCGTCAGTGCATATTCGGACAGCAAACCGGATGCATTCGTTATTATTAGCGTGAGCATTTAGCGTAACATAGCTTAGCAAACCGTTTTAGCAATAAACCTTTACAAGTCATTAAAGTGTTTCATTTAGCAGCATATCAGTCTTATACCACTTAGGCCGCGACCCCTACATTTTGGTCCTTCGAGCCGGCGTATCCGGCTCGAAGGACCAAAATTAGCCTAAATAATTTGTTTATCTTTCTTAGATCAAGAATCATCAATATATATACTATTATTATTATAACGTTTCTCCTCACCGGAAGTACATCTTGAGTAGCGAGGGCACCGCATGCGGGTCCCGCACACACGGCGGCGCGGCCAGGTCGGGCGCTGCGCCGGCGTCGAAGGCGGCGCGCAGGCGCTGGGTGAGGCCGGCGCCGCCCGACAGGCGGTACACGCCGTCCACCGCACCGCGGGCCTCGATGCAGCTCGCGCACTCTAGCAGCACCAGGGGAACTGGGAGGGAAAATACAGATATACAAGCTGAAATCTAAATGATCCATTTGCCGCAGCAAAACGATTTGCCCTCAGCAGTGCAATTCTGTAAGAATTCACTTGCGAATTCGAATCTTATCTCATTTCCGATTTCACTTACCTGAAGTGAAAAGTATTTGGTATTCGCTTAAATAGGAACGAAATAATAGTTCGCTTCACCTATGTTGTCACTTCGTGGTGCTAGCATAGTTTTTGTCGAGTTACAGACTACCTTAAACAGTTTTCACCGCGGAATCAGAAGTGAGAACTGGAGTGAGTTCTTACAGAATAACATAGCTGTAGTACCGTCGAACAAGCTACAGACAAAAATATCCACCTTTCTACTATCATCCTCATCATATCAGCCTATTGCCGTTCGTTCACTGCTGAACGTAGGCCTCCCCCAGAAATCGCCAACCAATCCGGTCTTGGGCTATCCGTATCCATCCGCTACCAGCCACCTTCTTTAAATCGTCGGTCCATCGTGTCGCAGGGCGTCCCACACTACGCTACTATACTAACAATTTTTTTTTTATCTTTAGTACGTAGGTACCAGGGATACCTACGTGTTCGAGATAAGAAAATGGATTAAAATAAAATATTGCGAATGTAGTAGAAGGATGAATATTTTTGCCTGTACACCAATAGGGTATTACACCCATTTTTGAAAAGTGTCTCAATGAAATACTGTAGTGCTAATATGCCACCAAAAAAAAACACAAAATTGTTATTCAATCGATAAGTGCCATAAAAATGCATCTAAATTTTAAATTTTCAAATTTCGCGCGTAGTTTGGCGAAAACGCCTCTTACTGGACGCCATATTGCTCAGCGTAAATGACGTCAGTTCGTTTTGTATCAAATGAGCTCATATTAAATATGATAATTGTATATCATTTAAAAATAATTAAAAGCATATTTTGTAATAGGTGTAATAATGAAAAAAATACGTTGGTTACGAAAATAATAAAAGTACAAAGCCTTTAATACGCCAATCGGTTGACTGACAGTTGACAATTTTTTGTTTACACAGCCGTATGGCGTAATAACATGGCCGCTACTATTTCACGGTGTTTTATAACATACTAAAAATACTGAAAACTTTGAATTGAATTTAAAAATTTGTTTTGTTATTGTATGAACTAAAACTTACATTTTCCGACGGCTTTATGCCTAAACAGTCTCAATAATATATTTATAGATTTTTTCTCGTATAGAGTAAAATACCCTATTAGCTTGTTCGACTGTACTATCGATTCATAGTAGAATCAAAACATAAAAAAAAATATTTTTCATCTTTCAAATAATTAAAAAATATGCATCAACTCCTCTTTTACCGATCCTAAACCCATAAAAGTGTGAAGGAGATATTGGAATAACTTTTAGGTAAGTAAGTATTGTGTTTCGTTAACACAGGACGCGCTGTATCACTATTACTTCGGAATTTTCCACAATTCTAAATCTGCCGTTTTTGAAGTGAAATTTCTATATAGACGAGGGATATTAATTTTTTTTCTGTCACAAAAAAGCGTTACGGCCGCATGGAAAGGGTAGACGATATATCGCGTGGTGAGAGGAACGCGGCAGCGTTCCACTTGTCCGTTGAAGTTTCACTTCTACTATGTGTACCAGCCACAGATATAGATAACGGAAGTATCACGATCTGTATGAAAACAAAGCGTGCCATTTTTTGGACGTCACAATGTAATACGAATGTTTTGTTTTTCCTAAATTTGGTATTCCCAGGTATTACTGAGGGTATTAGATTAAAAATAATTGTTTTTTTTTAATTAATTACGCATACATTAATCACAAAATGACTTAGCGATGGAAGGAAACGTTTACTTTATTTTTTTACTTACGATTTTTTATCGTAAGTTAGGCACGAAAATAGGCACGCGAAGTAGTTGCTCTTGCGTTATCTAGTCTATCTATATCTGTGGTCCCAGCACATATTTTTGACATTCCTGTTTTGCATTATACACTTGCTATAATCCAGGGCTTTGATTTCGAGTATCTTCATATTTCTCAATACGTATCCAGGTTCGTCAGATATAGTTAAAGTTTAAAGAAAAAGCATTTATTAGCCCGCCAGGACAAAACACACAAACATAACATGGTTAAATTGTAATTATAACTAATAAAAAATATACATAGAGAAAAAAAAATGAAATTGGTCCTGTACGAGAAACCGATAGATGTTTTAATAATTAAATTAATAGAGACTAAACATTTCACTGATTTAATTAAATTTCGTTCAAAAACATCCATCTAATTCTAAGTAAACTTCAACCATTTCCGATGACCTGCATACCTATATCTTTTGCTGACTGTACATGGGTGGACAGGAAGAGGAAGGCCGAAGAAAAGATGAATGGATTGTGTCAAAGCAATTAATTCAATTAAACTATTTACTAACACTTTTGAATTGTCAAAAAGTTGGCGATAATAAAATAAATGAAAAATAAAAGTTGTTTATTCTCAGTCAACTACATAGTCCTTAAAAAAAATAGTACCTATCACAAATTTTCTAAACTAGGTATATGTTCGGAGTACTTACAGCCTACAACGGCTATGTTGCACCTATACTAAAGTATTGTGTTATTTTTTGGGGTACTTCTACAAATAAAGAAGCGGTATTTAAAGCCCAGAAGAAATGTATACGAGCCATAACTAGTATAAAAGTAACTGACAGCTGCAGACCATCATTTTTAGAATTAAATATTCTTACATTACCATGTATATATATATTAGAGGTTATAATGTTCGTTAGAAAAAATACAAACTCTTTTAACAAGTTAAAAAGCAAAAGACACAAATTCAATATATGTTTACCAAGCAATAAAACAGTGTTATTAAATAAAAGTATATTATGTATGGCTCCACGCATATATAACCATTTACCAAATTCACTTCTGGAGATAAGTGATATATATATATATATATTTAAAAACAATATAAAACATTGTTATTAAAAAAAGCATATTACTCAGTCACTGAATATTTACAGGATAAACTTATTTAATGTTACTCCATTATAATTTTTAAATAATGTATTTTATTGTAAAATTCTAGTTTCGTAGATACCTGTGTATTTGTAAATTTGCATGCCTTATGGTAGAATATGGCTAATGGACTCTGTTGTTTGTATAAGACCTTTCTTTTGTACCGATATTCGCAAATGAATAAATGATTATGATTATTATGATTATGATTCTACCAAACACAATAGATACAATATCGGCACACAATGGCCCATCTTTTTTTACCAAAATGGCGACCAATTCTTTTTTATGCAAAACAAAACAGCAATTTATACTAACAGTACTCACCTTCATGACCGCAGTTCAACAAATGTTCGCCAAGGTCACAGCCGAACACTCGCTCTCTCAGTATGCCTTGCTGCTTGAGACTCCTTCGCGAAGGTCGGGACAGTATGAAGCTTCGGAACAGGGAGATCAGTTTGCCGTGCTTGCGGAGAACTGGCTTTATTGGTGCCACGGCTACGGAGCTGTGGACGAAATAAAGACAATTAGTTCCTAATAGACACCACCATAAATTGATAAACTTTTTAAATGCTGTCAATACGTGATTACCCCATTGATTTCGTATTGCAATATAGGGCGCTGTGATGTCACTTATTTGCCACCCCATAATTTTGTCTTGCAATAGGGGGCTGTGACGTCACTTATTTGCCATCCCATAGATTTTGTATGGCAATAGGGGCTGTGACGTCACTTATTTGCCACCCCATAGATTTTGTATGGCAATAGGGGCTGTGACGTCACTTATTTGCCACCCCATAGATTTTGTATGGCAATAGGGGGCTGTGACGTCACTTATCTGCCACCCCATAGATTTTGTATGGCAAATGGGGGTTGTGACGTCACTTTTCTGCCACCCCATAAATTTTATATGGCAATAGGGGGTTACAACGTCGCTTATGTGTCACCCCATAGATTTTGTATGGCAATAGGGGGTTGTAACGTCATTTATGTGCCACTCCATAGATTTTGTATGGCAAATGGGGGCTGTGACATCATTTTTCTGCCACCCCATAGATTTTATATGGCAATAGGGGGTTATAACGTCACTTATGTGTCACCCCATAGATTTTGTATGGCAATAAGGTGCTGTAACGTCACTTCTTTGCCAACTCTATTGACTATTTGTTGAATTTAAAGCAAGCAATTACATACTTTAATATAGTGTTTTTTATGTAAGGTACATCGTATTCACGTATATTATATTATAATTTGTAAACATCATTTTTAAAAGAGTAAGTATGGAGTTTCTTGCCCATTCTTCTCCATACAAAACTACCTTTTCGAATGGGCAAATAGAATCAACTTTATATTTTTTTATTATGACGTTCATGAGTCATGAGTCATCATGAGTGGTGACTTACCCCACGATAGGCGGCGGCTGCGTCATGTGTCGCGGCACCTTGTCCCCGATGACGGCGACGCAGTGGTGCGGGAAGAAGCCCACGCGGAAGCCGCGCTTGCCGCGCCACCACAGCGACTCCGCCGGACCTGACAGAGCTTGGCGCCATTAATACACGCGAGGATATTGATTAGTACATTGTTCAATAATGGCTGGAAGGAACTTCATTATCATCATCTTCATCATCAAAAGTCAAAAAGTCAAAGCATTTATTTCAATTAAACCATTTGCAGGCACTTTTGAATTGTCAAAGAGTCAGTTAGTTAGTCAGAAAGTTGAAGCTAGTTGCTCGTTCCAAAACGTAGGGTAGGTCTCTATGGAGAAGAACGAGCAAGAAACTTCACGGACACTCTTTCAATCAAGCTTTTACAAAATCCTGGTTACATTATTCTTGTTGCTTCTATATGTGAAAACAATGTAAATGAAGAGAAATCCAAAACATTCTAATTCAAAATAAATTAACATAAAAGCCATGGCAGCTAAGAGATGACCAAGCTCAACTGACGAACATCATCATCATCAGCCGGAAGATGTCCACCGTTGAACAAACGCCTCCCCCATAAGAGGGGGAGAGGGTTGCTATATCCCCACGCTTGGCAGGCGTCTTGGGGATCGCAGTGAGATAGTTAAGTACACGGAAGCCGCTGCTGTCCGACTTTAGGATGACTTTTGGAAGGGTTTTATTTGGTTTATTAAGGTTTAATAAAGGAAAATGCTTGGTTTTTGTTCCTTAACTTTAGGTAAGTACAAAATAGCTTAAATGTGGAAGCATTTAAATGGCAAATGCTAGCACCTATCGTAAATTGTTTACTGTAGATCTTAGTCTGTCAGGTTTCTTAACAATAAATGAATAAAACAAACTTTGACCAGTTTTGATTTTAGACACTCTATACTCCATTTACAATAGCATTAGACAAAAGTTAAAAAAGGTTATTTTTAATGCACACTTTGTAACAAAAATACAATAAACCTGTTAAAGTTAAGATAGGCACCAAATTTATTTTAATCTATTTTTACAGTAGCTGTCGCACGTATTTGTAACCATTATAATAATTTATTTTCTAAAATTATGTGGCTTTTATTAAGTTGTATTTTTTATTCCAATTTAAAATTACAGTGTCAATGCTAAAAACCTAACAGAAGCAGGGATGAACAATCCAGAACCTTATTCGTTTTACTGTAATTCTACCAAAATTTAGAATGTTACCTAATCTTTAAAAGACTTTTATTCTGTTTATATTATTATACGTCCATGTTTAGTGCTATACTAGATCTATTTATCAAAATTATTTTAAAATCAGTTTAATTAAAATTGTTTTAACTTAACTCTTTTTGAAATAAAATGATAATGCATTCCTACTTCTATGAGCCTCTTTTTTCTAATGCTATAAATGGAGTATAGCATTGTAATTTATTGTCGATTATTGTCAAAGTCAAACCACAAACTTAGACATCTACAATTACTTTTAATAATAAATTAATAATAACTATCTATAATTGCCCCACCGCTGGACAAAAGCCTCGTCTCATATAGAAAAAAACACGAGCATTGATCACCACGTGCGCTCAAGGTGTATTGGCGACCTTCAATTTATAACAAGTCCAAGATACCTTCCTTCACCAATGTCGGTGATATCCAAGACAAACTTAGAAAGGACATTATGAAATTGCAAAAGACACATTGGTACTTGCCCATGCCAGGTTGCAAACCGAAATTCATTTGAACAATAAAAAAATTTTATTACTTTCAAACGCTTTCCATTTTGAATGAACAAATATGTTTAGAATGTCACTAAATACTACATTGATTAAGTAAAACTTACCAGGCATATCGATGATCGATATCATATCACCAACTTCGAAGCTGATCTCGTCTCGTGCCTGTAAAGAGAAAAACGATTTATATATATTTGAAATATAGACTCTTCAGTGCGAATATAACTCTGTATGTGTGTCTGTATCACGGCAAAACCCCTTTTTAACCGACTTCAAAAAATAAGGAATTTCTCAATTCAACTGTATGTGTTTTATTGTATAACACTCGATTTCTCCGGCAAATATGAATCGATTATGAAAATTCTTTTTCTAATGGATAGGGTATGCCTCAGGGGCCAGGGGGGCTCCCATATAAATTTTATGCACTTTAGAAAACAAAAAAATCCTAAAAGAAAAAACCAAAAGAAAAAATTCAATCTTTGGAGTATCTCTGTTTTTACTATGTTGCTGGTTCTTAATGGATTTGGATAATAAGAAGGTACTAAAAATATATAAGTCCTCCGCATTTACACATATCGTCGTTGAGAGTGTAATTCCGCTTAACTAACATGTTTAAATACCGCAAATTTCGACCTTATGTTAAATCAGCGAAACTAAGTACTTTCGCGGTATTTTCAACCGACTTCAAAAAAGGAGGAGGTTATCAATTCGTCTGTATTTTTTTTTTTTTTTTTTTATGTTTTTACCTGATTTCTTGGGACTGGGTGAACCGATTTTGATGATTCTTTCTTTATTTGAAAGCTAGTGCTTCCTGTGTGGTCCCATTTTTATTTAGTCCAGTTCTGACAATGGCATCCATGAGAAAACCGTATAAGTCTTAAATTTGCATTAAGTATGTGCGCGATTTGTTACGCGATTTCTCCGGCAAACGTAAACCGATTTTAAAAATTCTTTTTTTATGGATAGGGTATGCTTCAGGGGTGGTCCCATATAAATTTTATGGAAATTGATTCAGCACTTTTTGAAAAATCAACAAATACCCAAAAAGTTTACATAGACGACGTTTTAGTTTCATCAATCTTTGTAGTAGTTAACTTTAAATCTCTTCTTAACAGATTTGGATGAGAAGGAGGTACTAAAAAGCGGAAAATAAAAAGCTTTTTACAAAAAAGACAACCGCCTTCAAAAAGTGAAAAATAACTTTAGCACAGAACACACATTGACTTTAGTTTCGGAAGTCGGTGGCAATACAAAACAACAAACAGAACAAAGCCACTGAATTTCGAAACTAAAGTCAATGTGTGTTCAGTGCTAAAGTTATTTTTCACTTTTTGAAGGCGGTTGTCTTTTTTGTAAAAAGCTTTTTTAAAATATTAGTTACGCGGAATCGCACTCTCAACGACGATATTTAATTAATTTTTATGAATTTTGACAAATATACCCTTATCTTAGAGGTACGATATGGTCATCACTCACTTTTACAACACCAATTCGACTGGTCTGACACGTCCACGGCTCAGCCGGAATCACTTTGAAAAATCCAACCTTTAGGCCCTCAACTATTTCTTGTCATTATAAAAACTACCTTAACACACACATATAGTTGGGCCCTATCAGAATACCAGCGCTGTGACGTTTTTTTTTAAATGTTACAGCACCATGCTGAGATAGGAGCCTTTTGGCCTCGTACAGGACCAATCTTCGTGTTATATCTTTAGGGATAAACTGGTGCCAATTAAAGTCCCAATAAAAGCAAATTACAATATATTTCTCAAAAATGATGTTACATAGACGGAGGTTCTGAGTGAAGTAAAAAGATGACAGATTTTATTAAACATGTACGGAAACGCCTGCGCAATTACGATTGCAATTAGTTCGCAACGAGTTGAGTGTTGCTTAGGTAGGTACGGAAGGCCCTAAGCCTGAACACTTCGTTTTTGTTAATATGTGTGTGTTTTTGTCCTGAGGGGCGAATAAATACATTTTCTTTCTTTCTTTCTTACATACGATTCAAAGCTTTAACTTGAATGGCAAATTATTTGCTGTGTCGGAGTCGTACTTTTATAATTGTCCTCGACTTTCAGGCGCCAAAGTCGGGGCAATAGCTAGTTTAAATTAAATTACCTGCGACACGTATTTCCGGACGGAATAAGCAGCAGCTACCGCGGGTGTGTTGATAGATGATGAGTCTTCGTTCGCTACCAGCAGCTTATGACCTGAGGGAGAAGACATTACATTTATTATTTTTAAAATCACGCTATTTAACACCCACTTGCAGAAATAGACTAAAATCGGCAAATTGTTCATTAAAGTGTTGCACAAAACAGCATTTAGATAAAATTTAATGCTTCTTTAACCTACCGAAATATCAAATCAGGACATAAATTTACGTTGCACAAACCCCCATTAGTGCTAATGGTTTCTTACAATACCGATCTATTATTATTGAGTCGTGAGCTTGAAATTGACAATTCACTTTGAGCAAACATAATCAATGCTCTTGCCTTCTCTGTACGAGAAGAGGCTTTTGTCCTGCAGTGGGGACAATAATAGGCTGGTATTATTATTATTAAAACAATCAATTATTTATTACAAAAGACAAGGACAGACAGACAGACTCATCAACTGCTTACCCCCATGCATTAAAATTTCTTTGTATAGGGGGTAAGCAGTTGATAACGCTGTCTGTACATAATAATCAGGCGAAGTAAAGCTAAATATGAGCAAGAAACCTAAGACGGCTGTCTCCCAAACTAACCTGTATCTTGAGAGCCAGTATATCAATTTTTGTGCCTGTGGCATTCCATTTAGAGTGCCTTTATTCAGAATTACAATAATTAAAATCAACAAAATAATTTTCCAAGTTAACATAACTTGTAAATGTCATATTTTCATTAAATAAGCACAGGTTTAGAATTTCGCGGACTACCCCGGGGCAATCCAGTTCATTATTTCTGAATTAAGCCGTCCGCGAAAAGCACCACCCCTTTTCTACCCGTGGGTGTCGTAGAAGGCGGCGGATATTGACCAGAGGATGGGCAGCAGCGTCCTTCTGAGTACCATAACACCTACTGTGATCGCCAACATGCATTGGCCAAGCATGGCGATTACGACTGAACCCAGCAGTGGGCGTTTAAAGGTTGACATGATGATGATGATTTCTGAATTTGCTCTGTTTTCACTTACCTTTATTGTCCATCTGTAGCCAGTTGAGCACGGGCCCGCAGTTGATGGAGTCGTCAGCTATGATGGACAGGTGGTGCACGTAGTCAGAGATCAGACGCTGGTACTCCGTCTCCGAGCGGGAGAGAGCTGGTGATATCTTCTCGCGGAGGTTCGGCAGGCCGGACACTTTGCGGTCGTATATGCATCTGGGAGGAGATGGAAATATGAGACATTGATAATCATTAGGGTATTACACCCATTTTTGAAAAGTGTCTCAATTAAATTCTGTAGTGCTAATATGCCACCAAAAAAATACAAAATTTTTATTCAATCGATAAGTGCCATAAAAATGCATCTAAATTTTAATTTTTCAAATTTCGCGCTTGGTTTGACGAAAACGCCTCTTACTTGATTCGTTTTGTATCAAATGCTCTCAAATTAAATATGATAATTGCATATAATTTAAAAATAATTAAAAGCATATTTTGTAATAGGTGTATTAATTAAAAAATGACGTTAGTTACGAAAATAATAAAAGTACAAAGCCTACATTACGCCAATCGGTTGACTGACAGTTGTCAATTTTTTGTTTACACAGCTGTACGGCGTAATAACATGGTCGCTACTATTTCATGGTGTTTTATAACAGATTAAAAATACTGAAAACTTTAAATTGAATTTAAAAATTTGTTTTGTTATTTTATGAACTAAAACTTACATTTTCCGACTGCTTTATGCCTAAACTATCTCAATAACATATTTATAGTTTTTTTCTCGTATAGAGTAAAATACCCTATTGTTGTCACATCTCAAGGCAAGGCAGGTGGGGTAGATGACACCACCAATCAAGAGTGTTTTTTTTTTCTTTGAGCTCTATATATTATGCGATTCTCACAGAGATTTTGTATGGCATTAGAATGTTACTACACCAATCGATCGATCATCGATCGATGCCATCGGTCGACATCGATCGACTTGCTTTGGCTGATCGACGGATACCGTTCAACTAACAAATCGATCGATTGTCGGTCGACGTTGATCGATTAACTTCGGCTATAATCCATTACTAATAATAATCAAGCAGCTCGATCGACGTCGACTAATCCATTCTACCATCGATCGACGATCAATTGATTGGTCTGGTAACACCCTTAGAAACCTGTGACGTCACTTATTTGCCAACTTAAATGACTATTTATTGAATTGGTACTTAACTAAAAATAAGGAAAATAAAAACTTTCGGTTTAGTTAAAAAAGAGTAGGTACAAAAAACTAGAAAATAAAAACTTTTTATAAAAAGGAACCACCTTCAAAAACTAAAAAGTGATAAATAACTTTAGCACAGAACACACATGACTTTAGTTTTGGAAGTCGGTGGCTTTGTTCTGTTTGTTGTTTTGTATTGCCACCGACTTCCAAAACTAAAGTCATGTGTGTTCTGTGCTAAAGTTATTTATCACTTTTTAGTTTTTGAAGGTGGTTCCTTTTTATAAAAAGTTTTTATTTTCTAGTTTTTTGTACCTCCTTATCACCCAAATCCATTAAGAAACGGCAACACAGTCAAAACAGAGATTGAAAGTCCTCCAAAGATGGAAGAAACGAAAACGTCTTCTCGGTTTTTGTTGTTTTTTTGCATGCTATGTGTAGGTATAAGTTTTTGGTTATTGTAGATTTTTTCAAAAAGCGCTGAATAAATTTCTATTTTTTGTGTACTAACACCTTCTCCAGAATGTAACAAACACTTTTCTGAAAATCATCAAAATCAGTTCAGCCAAATGGGAGAAAATCGCGGACAAACATACAAAACATACGGGTCGAACGGAGGACCTCCGTTTTTATGAAGCCGGTTATTAATGAATTGTAAATGAATCTGGTTTTCAGAGAAAATATAACATGATTTTTTAGAGAAGTTTTGTCCTGTGATTGTGTATAGGGGAAGTTGGGCCAGCTTGGGCCCCTGTGTAGAGGGGCTTATAGACCTCTTTATCATGGGCCAATAGATTTCTGCAGCCCATCCTCTGGTCAATATCCCTTTGCCGCCTTCTACGACACCCATGGGTACAAAGTTATTTGCGACCGGCACCACACGGCTTGTGGGCGTTATTTTGTTAATAAATAATAAATAAATAAAAACAGTTTATTAGTAAAACAAGACTTGTTTTGGTATAAAATTCAAGGTGTTAAAAGGCACTTTTGTACCCATGGGTGTCGTAGAAGGCGACAGAGGGATATTGACCAGAGGATGGGCAGCAGCGTCCTTCTGAGTACCATAACACCTACTGCGATCGCCAATATGCATCGGCCAATCATGGCGATTACGGCTGAAGCCCGGAGGAGACCTATGCCCAGTAGTGGGTGTCTAAAGGTTGACACACAGATATAGATAGACCTAGATAACACAAGAGCAACTACTTCGCGTGCCTATTTTCGTGCCTAACTTACGATAAAAAATTGTAAGTAAAAAATAAAGTAAACGTTTCCTTCCATCGGTAAGTCATTTTGTGATTTGACGACACGGTTGGCGGAGTGGTTGAGCGATTGACTGCTGCGCAGCGTGTTGCGGGTTCGATTGCCGCCCAGAGCAAATATTTGTGTGATGAGCACTTGTGTTTGCCTTGTGTCTGGGTGTTGTTTTATCTATATATGTATGTATTTAAATGTATTTGTGTATGTATATCAGCTGTCTGACACCCATATTACAGGGTCTCCCTAGTTTGGGGTCAGATGGCCATGTGTGAAATGTCCCCACATATTATTATTATTAATATTATGCGTAATTAATTTAAAAAAACAATATTTTTTAATCTAATACCCTCAGTAATACCTGGTAATACCAAATTTAAGAAAAACAAAACATTGTGACGTCATAATAGGTAGTCAAAAAATGTCACGCTTGGTTTTCATACAGATCGTGATACTTGCGTTATGTAGGTCTATCTATATCTGTGGGTTGGCATGATGATGATGACAAATCAAGTCCTCACCTGTGCAGCATATCGTCAAGTTGCAGCAGATTGTCTCTGTTCCTGGTGAGCGTCCACTCGCGCACGTCGCTGGCCTCCGTCCAGCTGCTGCTCAGCGCGCGACCCTCGGAGCTCTCCTCGCATGACGAGTTCACGTGCGAACGGACCTTGAGGCTTATCCAACCTGGAAATGTAAGGAAGTCTACATTTGTGTGATGAGCACTTGTGTTTGCCTTGTGTCTAGGTGTTGTTTATCTATATATGTATGTATTTAAAATGTATTTGTGTATGTATATCAGCTGTCTGACACCCATAGTACAGGGTCTCCCTAGCTGACCCGACAGACGTTGTCCTGTCGCTATCTACCTACTTACCTGCCTATTTACCTACCCTACACCTACCCTACACCTACCCTAAACATAAAAAAAAACAAAAAAAAGTATCCTATGTCCGTCTCCTGGTTTTAAGCTACCTCCCCACCAATTTGCATCCAAATCGGTTCAGCCGTTCTCGAGTTATAAGTGTTGTAACAAACACGACTTTCTTTTATATAATATATATAGATGTATGTATTTAAAATGTATTTGTGTATGTATATCAGCTGTCTGACACCCATAGTACAGGGTCTCCCTAGTTACATATTATTATTATTACTTAATTGTTGCAATACATGCATGCAAGATATTAAATACAGAAGTGTTCTCAGATACAGCTACATAACGTAACGTACAAATTGGTAGGAAGAGATTGTGCACATGTCGCCCAAAATTACATTATAAAATTACTCATTAAAACAAAATTACAAGTTAATTAAGTTGTGTGTTATACTATGTGTGTGTTGTTATAATAATAATATGTGGGGACATTTTCACACACGGCCATATGACCCCAAACTAGGGAGACCCTGTACTATGGGTGTCAGACAGCTGATATACATACACAAATACATTTTTTTTTTTTTGTAAATACATACATATATATATAGATAAACAGACACAAGCCAAAAACAAGTGCTCATCACACAAATGTTTACCCTGGGCGGGAATCGAACCCGCAACACGCTGCGCAGCAGTCGATCGCTCAGCCACTGCGCCAACCGTGTCGTTATGTTGTGTATGTGTGTGTGAGTTGATGTATGAATTGAGTTATTGAGTTGTTGTGTTTTTGTATAATTGTGTTGTGTGTGTGTGAGTTGATGTATGAATTAAATTGTTGTTGTGTTGTAATGTTGTTGTTGTTATGTTGTTTTAAGTTAAGTTAATAATACAATTAATTCAATGTCCATAATTATTATTAATTAAGTCATTGCAATTTTTTATTCCATTGACAATAAAAACAATACATTATATAATATGGAGTAATCTCATTATACAGTGAAAACACAGCATTAAAAGACAACATCATCATTTCAAAAACGAAGAAAATTATCTACTTTAGATAGGGTAGATAGGTAAGTAGGTAGATAGGAACAGGAAAATGTCTATCGAGTCAGCTGGTATTAAATAAATAATAGGGTATTACACCCATTTTTGAAAAGTGTCTCAATGAAATTCTGTAGTGCTAATATGCCACCAAAAAAAACACAACATTTTTATTCAATCGATAAGTGCCATAAAAATGCATCTAAACTTTAAATTTTCAAATTTCGCGCGTAGTTTGACAAAAACGCCTCTTACTGGGCGCCATATTGCTCAGCATAAATGACGTCAGTTAGTTTTGTATCAAATGCGCTCATATTAAATATGATAATTGTATATCATTTAAAAATAATTAAAATCATAATTTGTAATAGGTGTAATAATGAAAAAATTAAGTTAGTTACGAAAATAATAAAAGTACAAAGCCTATATTACGCCAATCGGTTGACTGACAGTTGACAATTTTTTGTTTACACAGCCGTATGACGTAATAACATGGCCGCTACTATTTCATGGTGTTTTATAACAGATTAAAAATACTGAAAAGTTTGAATTGAATTTAAAAATTGGTTTTGCTATTTTATGAACTAAAACTTACATTTTCCGACTGCTTTATGCCTAAACTGTCTCAATAACATATTTATAGATTTTTTCTCATATAGAGTAAAATACCCTATTATCTTACCTTCATCTATAGAGTCCTGACACTTATCCTCGCCCCGCACCGTCTCTATGCTGAGTCCCCCGAGCGAGACACGCTCGTAGTGGAAATGTGCGCACTCCTCGAGCTTGGGGAAGCGACAAGATGGCGTCGGAGGGAGAGGCTGGAAGCATATGAACTGTATATTTACATGAGGTAGCCGTCCTTTGCAACTGACATTGAACTTAGTTCTGACAAATCTATTGTTTTAATGTTGAATGGCAAACAATTCGACGGTCTGCCTGATGTTAAGAGCGCCCATCCCCATCGAACGAACATCAACGCGAGCGTGATTGAATTTTTTTTTTTTGTTTCAACCAACGCAAAGCTCGAAAACAAACGAGTGAGTAAGAACGCAATAACATCACAGGAAAATTGGCGCGCGGAAATTTCCCAAAAATTGTTTCAGGACATACGTGTTTTTGAAAAAGCCTTACAAGTTTTTGGTAAAAATGTTTGTAATTTAGATTCATCATTACCTACATATGCAAGGTTTGTATGAAGCTGTTAAAAAGTAAATTTTTGGTTAAGTCTAGGTTTGTAAAACACAGGTATCTTGTGGTTTACCACAAGATACCTGTGTGTTAAAAATATTTGGTAAATTATTTGTTATAACGCCGTAATCGCGTACGAGGGTTTGTATGGGAAATATGACGGGATGGGCGCTCTTAAGTGGTAACCGCGGTTTATAGACATCTGCAATACCAGCCCCCCTAGCCGTATTACCCAAATTGACAATCTACAATCGATAACGCTAATAGAAAACTAATCAAATGTATGGGAATGACGTCATCTCAACGATAAGTCACGTGATCGAAAATAAAAAATGGATTACGACGAAGCGTTAATTATTGTAGAAAGAGATACGATAGGAAACGATTGTAACTTGGCTAGGGGGGCTGAGGTCTTGCAGATGCGTTGTCATCCCAGAAACACCATCTTCCTGCCCTTCACCCATGTTACTTGTGGTCGGCGCAACATGTTTTGGAACGAAGTTCCTTATCGCGCGTTGTGAAAGGGGGCTAGACGGAAAAAATTCTTACGAAAAGTTGTCACGACATTTGACATTTCGTCATTCATTTGATTTAAGAGCCATCTATTAACGTTATTGGCGCAACTGTGCTCTTCGAGATCGAATTACGAACGGCTAATAGATGGCGCAGAAATAATTTATTGGTCTTTCTATCTAAATAACTACGCATTGTACTAACATGTTAGAAAATGTTAATCTTTAAAATTACTTACTTACAATGTAAGCAGCCATAATAACTTTTCATTCCTCGCTTTTTTTTTGCCCTGGCTTAAAGCCACTTAAATTCACTTTAACGCATCACATTAATTAGTGAAGGAATTGTAATAAAATTGTAATAAAATTCCTTCACTAATTAATCGAAAGGAACTTCGTTCCATCCGGGTGTCCCTTGACACCTCTCAAGTTTTGTTTTCTTCTTCCATTCCGTCCTGTCAACTGTCACGCTTTCACTGACTGAAAATTGTTTCTTACTTTTGTGGTGGAAAATAAGGGTATTATTATTTTATTATTTACCGACTCCTTTTTCTTTCATATCATTCTTCACACAATCCACCCATCTTCTCTTTGACCTTCCTCTCCCTCTCCATCCATCCAAATTAATATTCATAGCTCTTTTGGTCACATGCGTTTCATCCATTTTCTGCACATGCCCCATACCAAGACAAATTCTCTTTCAACTTTTCTCAAACTTTTGTCCAGCACCACCACCTCGAACGAGCCGTCGTGGTAGGCGTCCAGGAGTAACTTGTGCTATTTTTATTACTTAAGAGCGCCCATCCCCATCGAACGAACTTCACCGCGAGCGTGATTGAATTTTTGTTTTGTTTCAACCAACGCAAACCTCGAAAACAAACGAGTGAGAGAGAACGCGATAACATCACAGGAAAATTGGCGCGCGGAAATTTCACAAAACTTGTTCCAGGACTTACGTGTTTTTGAAAAAGCCTTACAAGATTTTGGTAAAAAATTTTGTAATTTAGAATCTCCATTACATGTGCAAGGTTTCTATGAAGCTGTTTTTTTACTTTTTTAATGTATGTGAGTGCATTATGAACGGCCAAAGTTCAGATAAAATTGTGCAACAAAACTGATTTTCGGACGTGTTTACTGAATTTGATTCTCAAAAATGTTTATTTTTGGCTTCTTAGCTAGATTTAAGCCACAAGATACCTGTGTGTCAAAAATATTTGGAAAATAATTTGTTATAACGCCGTAATCGCGTACGAGCGTTTGTATGGGAAATATGACGGGATGCGCGCTCTTAAAGAAAAAAATTAGGGGTTCGCACTAAAAAAGAATAAAACCCCGGTCATAACCGACAATCAGCATCAGCTAGCTTCTACAATATATGGATGGACCCGATGGACAAATCTTTATCAGACTTTCAAAAACCCATGACAAACAAACATACTATGTTTATCTTACCGTATCGTCGTCATCGTAATTGGCTGACGCGGAGGGCGCTGATTGGCTCATGTGCGAGCCGTGAGACGTCACGGGGGTGACGGTCAGCGCCGTCAGGGATATTGAGCCTGGAATTTAAGAGAAAGTTGGATAAGCGAAGGTTTAAGAAAAAGATTTTTCTTTTCGTATCGAAAATAATGAGCAAGAAACTCCATGAATACTTACTCTTTTAACCTTTTGACCGCCACTGTCATGTATAGATGACAAACCAAAATGTGGCCAGCACGCCACTGTCACGATTACATGACAGACTTCTATACGTAATTCCAAAGGGTATGTAATTTAGCTCGACGCCGAGGGCACATTTTTTTTGACGTGGCGTTGTATAATAACATCCATTCATTCATCCATCTTCGCAAACTTTAGCGTTTGTAATAGTAGGATGTAGACTTACCTGGTGTTTCCCGTTTACTGTCCGGATCATTGGAAGCTCTAGTGGAGCTCCGAGAGTCAGAACTGAACCGCACTGATCTGGAATCGTAGAAAATGAGGAGTTAGTAGAATTCTTTAAGATTGAATTCCGTGAAAGAGTAGAGACCGAGGTTGCTACTGAGAAATTATTATTCGAAAATGTGTGGAAAGAAAAATTACGCTACGTCGAGAGCCACATGCGTTTCTTGTATTTTAACCGGTTTCAAAAAGATTTGGAAGTCAGTAGCAAAACAAAACAACAAGAAGCAAAGAAGAACCTAAAGTAGTTTTCCACTTTGTAATTTATGAAGGCGGTGTTCTTATACCATCATCTGCGTAGTCTTTTCCTAACTATGTTAGGCTCGGTTTCCAGTCTATCCGTATGCAGCTGAATACCAGTGTTTTACATGGAGCGACTGCCTATCTGACCTTCACAACCCAGTTATTCGGTAACACGAGTTGCCCTTGGTACTGGTTAGCTGAACTGTCTTATGCCAATAAACGCAATTTCTATTTTTAGGGTTCCGTACCTCAAAAGGAAAAAGCGGAACCCTTATAGGATCACTTTGTTGTCCGTCTGTCTGTCTGTCTGTCAAGAATTTTTATCTCGGGAACGCGTTGAGGTATCGAGTTGAAATTAAAACCATATACTCAAGTCTACGGTCCCCTGATGCTGTAAAATCAACCCTCTATGTTAACGTGAAAAAAGAGATACGGCTGTTTATGTCGCAAAAAACGCATTGATAATATTAAGTAGATTAAAGTATGGATAGTAGGTATGGATTAGTATAGAAGTATGGATATGTACTCGCGGACTTTCCCGCCTGCTCAGTTAAAAAAAAATTCCTTTGGCGCCTGCGAAGTCAACGGGGCGGGGTAGAGAGCGCTTCCATCTTTTGAGTGCAAGCAAAAATGAACTTAGTGGTGGTCAGGCGGGTGTGACCACGATAGTACCTACTAATATGTACGGAACTCTCGGTGGGCGAGTCCGACTCGTACTTGTCCGGTTTTTTTTCTTCCTACGGCCAATCACATGGACTAAGGCGATTATCACACGACGCCGCGGCAGGCGGTGAAGCGGATCTTACGTCGCATTGGCGTGTATGGAAACCGCTGATGCCTAACACACGTACACCGCCTGACCGTACGGACCAGCGGCGCTCACGTGGCACACAGCCTCCTCCACCCTCTGCGGCGGTAAACGGCGTCGTGTGATAATCCCCTTATGATGAACACCTTACCTGTGAAAACCACTGCAGTGCGTCATGTCCTTATCGGGCTCGGCGAAAGCACGAGCGGCGAGCGACTGGCACGACATCACTGAACCGTGGGGGGAGCCCTGGAAACAAGACAAAAAATACTTTTAGAACATCACATATTATTTTTGTGTACACACTATGTATTTCCAAATCACTGCAATTCCTAAAAGCGAGAATCAACAGTGCTGATCGCCGAAATTTGCCGAGGCAATGAAGCTCGACGAGCTCCGGAAAAACGATTCGACTGTCTTGGATGCCGCCACGAAAGACGAAAGAACAGTGGAGGAGTAATAAAAAACATATTTTCCACTTTCCTCCAAACCAACCAGGAGAAGGAAGCGAACTCCACATACTGGAACGGGCTCCAAAAGGTCTACATATTTCTTCTATCGATAAACAAGCAATGGTCATCATCATCATCATCTACCGAGCCTTTTCCAAAATACCTATGTGGGAATCGGCTTCCAGAGTAACCGAACGCTGCTGAATACAAGTGTTTAACATGAAGCGACTGCCTATCTGACCTCCAGAACTTCCGTGCCTCAGAACGCACATAAGGCTGTTGATCACGCCTGATCTCTCCCCGGTCGCGTCGGATTACCGTCCCATCGACTATGAGAGTGAGGGTCGAGTTTACCTGTGTTTGCCCACACTTGTGCACTATTAAATCTTCTGCGTACTTGGCCTGTTTTTACTAAGATTGGCTGCAGTGACCGAAAATTAGTTTGGGATAATATTATTTTTACTTATTTCTTAGACAGATAAATAAATTATTTGGTGCACATTTAAAAGACATATCACAGCACAAAGAATACAAATCAAATAAGGATTAGACAAAGAGAGGTGTGTGTCTCAAGGTTGCACTAAATGGGAGTCCAGTTTAGCATGTGTCAGGTAAATATACCTGACACTGATATTCTGCTAAATCCCTGTTAAATGCTAAATCCCTGTCCCAGGGACATGCGTATGTCGAGCAGATGAGTTAGATTGGTGTTGACATGTGTTGTGGCAAAATTTTATGCGCGGGCAAAAGTTCTGTAAGTATACAATGCAATTACAATTCCTCACTATTCCATATCAACCAAAAAATCCATACAAACTACTCTAAAAGTACTTACAACAACAATAGCCTATAATCTACCTCAACCACTTGAGTGCTATCATCTCGCTAACTACGTTGGGCACTTGGCAGTATCTATGAGATAACATTCAAGAGGGTTAAACGACGGTTATCTAGAGACAGTTAAACGAATTAAAAAACGATGTTGTTTTTAAGTGCTGTTTCGTGTTAGGAAGTTTGTTTCGGTTAGGAAGATTAAAACAGGAATAAGTGTGAAACTGTCTATGCAGGCCATATTAGTTCTTAAACGGATGGACAGATTCCGGTACTTACGTAATGTTTTTGGAATAGATGGGTAAAATTAACTTTATACGTGGTGTAAAAAAACACATCACTTAACTACACAAACTACCCAAACCACCAGACACTGAAAACCAGCGCCGTGATTCGTATCTTCCTGCGCGGACAGCGGCATTTTTGCTGAGCGTTGGCAGTTTCGCGCGGTAGTGATGCACGACTCGGACATTTTATTTTTTAGAATCTACTTGCTTTAGTCTTTGGAACAATGTTTATATAATAAATATGCGTCGCTTTCGCGTGAATAAAAAGTTTTTTCTTTCTTTCTTTTCTTTTGCCCTGCAACTGCTGAGCGTGGTGTTCGGAGTATGATTCCCAGGTGTTATACAATCAATCTACGTATAAACCTTCCTCTTGAATAACTCTATTGATGAAAACTGCATTAAAAGATATATTATGTTTATTAAGAATTTCTTAGTGATAGCAAAGCATTTAGGAGTTAGTGGTATTGGTGGTTGGTGGTGCTCGGAACGCACGAAAAGTCGTTGGTTCTACGCCTGGGCCTCAAGTCTGCTATTACAATAGTGTTAGAATTGTCTATCATTGATTTCATAATTGTTGATTTTGACAAGTTTCGTAATCTACTAGACTACTAGTATAATGGCGTCATTATGACTTTCCAATGGTCAACCACTGACACGCCATTGAAAGAAATGATATAGAATGGTAATCTCGTACAAAATTACAACTGAATGACTGACTTAGGCGGTAATCTGCTAAAATTTTTAGTTCCTTTGATCGGTGACCTACCATTAGAACGTTATTGTGCAGTCATTGCTTTTAATTCGACCGACCAATGATCGACCATTATGAATTTAACAGATTACGAACTATTAGTAAAATGACTATGGGATCGTATTGGAATGACGAAATTATAAAAATAGCAGACTTGGCCCCCTGTATACAAAAATTCAATGGGATTTGAATTTAGCAGATTACGAACTTTTAGCAAAATGACAATGGGAGCGTGTTGGAATGATGAAATTATAAAAATAGCAGACTTGGCCCCCTGATCTCTCCACAGTCGTGTCGGATTGCCGTCCCATTGGACTATGAGAGTGAAGAATAAAGGAGTGCACCACACTTGTGGATTATCCTACTAATATTATAAATGCGAATGTTTGTGAAGATGTTTGGATGTTTGTTACTCAATCACGCGTAAACCGTTGAACAGATTTGCATGAAAATTGGCACATAGATAGACCATTTCCTGGATTAACATATAGGATACGTTTTATCCCGGTAATATGTTCCCTTGGGATAATCGTTCTTTTTACGCGGGCGAAGCCGCGGGCAGAAGCTAGTAAGTAATATATCCTGCGTACTTGACTAGTATTCATCAAATTTAACCGTCGTGGCTGAAATTCGGCCAGTAGAATATATTATTGTAAGTACAAAACCCCTTTTAAGACACAGCCATGTTGGCCATGTTTGTATTTCCGTAGATAGATACTTCCTTTCGGGTCAGCATATGCACACACATGTGTCCACAATAAAATGTAGTTATTAAAGGAGAACGCAGTCCGTCATACAGAACATTTTATAATGTCATAAAACGTGTGTTATGTAGGTTAACTGCAGCTCTATGGCTTTTGTGTAAGGCAAACAAAAGTCATTCAATGTTTTTGGAAAACTAACCATAAAATAATTCCGCGGTGAAAACTGTATTAGGTATTCTGTATGTCTATTCTGTTACAATCTCCCTCGGTAAACACCTAGGTGAAGTGAGCTGTCATCCGTCCGTCTTCTTTGTCAATCCCTAGCATCGGGATGGATGACAGCTTACTTCACCTCGGTGTTCACCGAAAAATCAAATCATTTATTATTTGTTAAGACATGGGTAGGTACAAAAGAAAATTATACAGTTCTTGACCACAGAACAGTTCAGTTGTTGTTCTTGTACAATCTCCCTCGTTGAACACCTAGGTGAAGTGAGCAGTCATCAGTCCTTCTACTTTGTCAATCCCTAGCGTCGGATCCAGAGAACTACGCAATTTTCATTTTCTCGTCCAGGGTCATCACAATGCTACCAGAAATTCTCACCGCGAGAATCATGCTGCTATTATCTTCAATCCACCGCCATTGTGTACGTAAACAAACAACAATCACTTAAACGGAACAATTGGAATTTGAGTCAACCGTCTGCATGTGTACAGCTTAGGGTTGACAGGTTATAAAAATCAAATGATTTGTTTAAATTAAACTAAGAACAGATAGGGAACAGAAGGACAGGGAACGCTATCTCTGTCTGGTAAGGGTCACCAGAGAGAGAAGCATTCCCTGGCGAAAGAGAGGCACAGCTTCACGGTCACCAAAATGGTTTCATTAGACTCTGTCGTGCATTCTTCTATTTTATTTATTATAAACTTAAATTCGATCATAAAAAGGCACTTTTGAACGTCTGAAGTTATCGGGATTTTGAGATTATTGTCGGGAGAAATGAACACCTAACTGTTATAACAGTAAGGTGTTCCTAACTGTTATAACAGTAAGGTGTTATCATTTATCTCTAAATCAGCTTACAAATTCAGTCTTTTTGACAGTGAAGTAGGTATTATTTTTATCTTACGAAGCTGTGTAATTTGTCAAAACTTGATTCAAAAGAGTATACGTCGAATTTCTTCCCCGTACGTCACCAAAGACTCCAAAGAGACATATTTACGTTTACGGCCTCCAACTTTTCTGACTAACTGAAGTGCCTGTAAAAATGGTGTAAGTAAAATGACTTTGCCGTATTTCGGGAATTTCAGTATTCTGTTGAGAATCGTGTGAAATGTCGGGAGAATGTGGACAAATCCTCAACATCTGACAACCCTACAGCTGCAGCTACATAAAGTAGAGACGGTTCACCATTCTGCGTTCCAACGACCATTATTTGATAATGTTCGTCGGGTCGATGAGCTCCCTTAAGTTCTGAGTTGAGGAAACGAAGACTGAGACATGCGTGTAGTGTCTAGACAGGTACATTCAAATCTCTGTGGTTCTTTCTTCAAATGACTCACGACATTATCCTCCATGTTTCTCAAATGATCTGACCTTTACCAGATACAGTATGGACTTATTGACTTTGAACGCTGAGTTTTGATTCAGTATTTTTTCTTAGAAACACCGACTTCATACAGTTCAAATAAAATATTTACGTGTTATTTTTTATCTATTTCCAGAATAAATGTAATCCATCACATTCCAAATGTAAACTCTCTCAGTCAGTCGCCAAAGAGGTAGTGTTACGCAGTTCTTTGGTTTTTAACGCAATTCTTTGGTTTTTAACGCAATTAGTTGACCTATAGTCCTCGCCGTGCCGTGTGGTGCCAGCCGCGAATAGCACTTCCCCATTTCTACCCGTGGGTGTCGTAAAACGCGGCAGATGGATATTGAGCAGAGGATGGGCAGCAGCGTCCTTCTGAGTACCATAACACCTACTAACTGCGATCGCCAACATGCATCGGCCAAGCATGGCGATTACGGCTGAACCCCCCCCCCCCCCCCCCGCTTGGCGGAGACCTATGCCCAGCAGTGGGCGTCTTAAGGTTGACATGATGATGATGATGATGATGATGATAGCCCTCGCTCCTACTCCTACTAAGTAAGCCCATTATAGTAAAATCGATTCAGTGCCCATACTTTCATCATGCGCGGCCTGCTTTGCCACCTGCACACGTGATCTAATGACTGTGCCAGCGGATGGGGTGAATACCTAGGCCTAAACAAAAAAAAACTCAAAAATATATAATTTAAACATATAAAAGCGAAAGGTCACTCATTCACTCATCACGAAATATCGAAAACTGCTTGACGTATAAAGATGAAAATTGGCAGCGAGGTAGTTTATAGTTAGTAGACGTCCGCTAAGAACGGATTTTGCGACAGGGCCGGATTAAGGAGGTCTAATGGCTCTCGCAAGTAAACACTGGGAACGAAGTCGCGGGCAGCAGCTAGTACCTAATATCCATATTTGCCATCGATACGCAAAAAAAGAAGTCATCCTGCTTAATAGTTGGTGGTTGACTATGTGTCTGATGTGAACTACCCACTATAATATGACGGCCATTGATGAAAGACTTGCTAAGCGTTTGTTCGTACACTTTTGGTATGTTGTATTATCATATCGTTTTGGTTTAGACAGCGCAATGTCGATTCGGACACAGTAAATGTTCGTACAGTGTAATTATATTTATCTATATATGTATGTATTTAAAATGTATGTATGGTATATCAGCTGTCTGACACCCATAGTACAGGGTCTCCCTAGTTTGGGGTTAGAAGGCCGTGTGTGAAATGTCCCCACATATTATTATACATATATTATTATTAAGGAGCAGAGGTGCGGGGTACCAGGGCCCAGTGTTTGGGGGCCTATTCAGTTGAAAAACCCCCAAGAGATATCGGCGACGCCGACGACCGCCGCCTAATTTGATGTTGCCATCAAGGCCACCCAGATACGCAAAAAAAAATGTGTACGTACTCTGTTTTCCGAGGAGTCAAAGCACTGATGAATACATCGACATTTATTTGTCAGAACAGAACAGATGCAGCATCATCATCTTCCTACCCTTGTCCCATGTTACTTGGTGTCGGCCCAACACGTATTCTTCTTCCATTTCGTCCTGTCAACCGTCATGATATTATGACCGACTCCATTTTCTTTCATATAATTATTCACACAATCCATCCATTTTTTCTTTGGCCTTTCCTGCAGAACAGATGCAGCTCTTCTGTTATTTAGTACCAAGACTAAGTGAGTAAGTATAATTATTACGACATCATGCTTTTTTCGACTTCTTATCTCATAGCATTTTGAATTTATTTCATACGCCAAGAATACTCTCTCCGATTGATACAAAAAAAAGCCTTTGTGCGAAACTGGTATTTCCAATCCAAAAATCGATCAAATTTACGTTTCGTTTACCCAGGACACTCGTGGTAAGTCCTCTGTCGACCGTTTGCAGGACAATGGCGTGTGTGAGTCAATTAGGTACCGTCCGTAATCTTAGATCATTAGGTTTGTGTAATGAGGATACAGTGCGGTTAGGCATACTAAGTTACTCTGCTAAAATTGGCCGCGACTTCAATTGTATGTTAACTCCAATACAAGTTTGATGTGCTAAAGCATTTTGGCATTTTTCTTTACGCTAAGGACATAGCAGTCTAAGCATCTACCTAGTGTTTTCGTGGCGTCAGAGAGAGACATAAAAGTCAGGGTCATGGTGTGTTGTGGCGTATTTATTGATGTTACATATTAATTTTATGTTTTATGGATGTTCGTTTTGGTTAGAATCGTAATCTTTATCTTTACATTACATAGTATAAAGTCGCTCCCGCTCTTTGTACGCCTAGATCTTTTAATCAACGCAACGGATTTTAATGTAGTTTTCTGCAATAGATAGAGTGATTCAAGAGGAAGGTTTATACGTATAGTTGATCCACATTGCACCCGTACGAAGTAGGGGCAAGTCGCTACTAATGAATATTTTTACTGCCTAGCGTTTTCCCAACATGTTGGGGTAGACTTCTAGACTAACAGGCTGCAGCTGAATACCAGTTTTTGAAATGGAGTGACTGCCTGTCTGTCTTTCACTACCTAGTTTCTGGTTACGATACCCCTTGGTACAGTCAGCAAAAGAGATAGGTATACAGGTCATCGAAAATGGTTGAAGTTTACTTACAAACCAATGGGTGTTTTCGAATGAAATTTAATTAAATCATTGAAATGTTTATTCTCTATTAAATTGTATTTATTTTATTCAAAAACATTCATCGGTTTCTAAGTAAACTTCAACTATATCTGACGACCCTGCGTACCTATCTTCTTTGCTGACTGTACGACCGGTCGTCGTCACGGATCTACGAATGACAGCCGGGACCAACGGCTTTCCTTGGCAGGGATAGCAGTCTTGTGAGGAAAGGAACTGCCCCGCTTCCCGTCAGGAGAAGACGCACCGGACGCCGGAGGGCGCTTCATGACCTCCGGCCTCCATGAGTTGCCGGCCTGCGGGTGGACGACTTAGGGGTCGTGAGGATTTCCCCACGATAACAAAAACGGATAGCAGTGTTATGCAATCCAATAATAAGATTCCAGCATACCACATTAAAACACATCTATTTTAGGACCTCATATCAAAACCTAGTTACAAATTGGTAGTGATATGATAATATTATCATTCTTTCAACCGAATGTCGGTCAATAGAGAGTAGCCAAGGACACAGGAGATACTATAGGGCACAAATGTGTGCGCAACCACAGGAGCACTCCCTTCTTCCCTCTCTCATAGTCCGATGGGATAGGAAGTGGACACGACCAGGCAAGGGCCAGGGTAATCTTGACGGGCTTTCTGAGGAATGGGAGTGTCACACTTCCAAGCACCAGGGTGGTACTGAAACTGAGACATTCCTAACGAAAAACCCTGCTTGACCTGGGAATCGGATCCACCAAAGAATATGTATTGCTATAGTGACTAACAAACACACAAAAACTAATGGATGCACTATTAAACAGTCATTGAAATCTAACTTTTTTTCATGGCACATCAAGATTAATTAACATTTAGTATTACCAACAACATCAATAATAAATAAATAAATATGAGGGCATCACACATGGCCATCTGTACCCAAACTAGGCAGACACTGTACTATGGGTGTCAGACAGCTGATAATACACAAATATATGGTGTACGCTCCGTTTGCCCCTTGGATCTTGCCCCTTACGATTAAAAGGTTCCATTCGCCCCGTTTTTATTTATTTTTGGAGTAGAGATTCGCCCCTTGCGGCATTTCCTTGCAAATTTTACCAAAAAAGGTATAGTTAGACAGAAAAATGCATACACCTAGTTCCAGTTCATTTCTGCTTTCCTGGTAATTTACTAAGATTTGTTATCAAAAAAATTAAAATTATAAAATTTGTGGAATAAAATGTCAAAAACACAACAATGTAGATTATAGCAGTCATGAGTACCTACGCACACAGTTTTTCTAAACATAGACTTAAATTAAACATGGCGTTGCTTATAATGTATTTTTCGATCTAACTATAACTTTTTTGGTAAAATTTCCAAGGAAATGCCGCAAGGGGCGAATCACTACCCCAAAAAACGGGGTAAATGGAAATCGTAAGGGGCAAGATCCAAGGGGCGAACGGAGCGTACACCAAATATATAAATAGATACGAATATGTAGATAAACAACATACCAGACACAAGGCAAACACAAGTGCTCATGACACAAATGTTTACCCTGAGCGGGCTATGCATCGGAGGAAGATACACTACCACCTAGGCTATGCAGCTTTCAATAGTCATTTAGTGGGAATTACATTATCTAGATACATCAAGCTTAATTGAGTGCAATAACTAAATTACAATTCAATTCAATACAAAAACATCATAATTATCGGCCTAGCCTTGTTCCAACTATGTTGGAAATGGTTTCCAGTCGCAATTCCAGTTGCTGGCTTCTAACTGCCCATTACAACTGGCAACGATCTACGAATGACAGCCAGGACCAAAGGCTTTATGTGCTTTCCGAGACACAAAGGGGTCTCAGTACGAAATGGATGGTCACCCATTTTGGGCGCGACCGCGGCAAGCGTAGCTTAACCATGTCCAATCGATCCGTACTTACGGCTTTTATTTAGGCATGAGCAAAGATATGTGCTTGAGTATTTTTCTAGAATATGCCTAAATCTGACTGCACTCAAATCTACTTGATTTTAAAGGCTCATTACACTATACAATTTGTAGAAAATCTATATATGGAATTGGCAGGTGTAATCGCAGTTAGAACAGATTGGATCCGATTTAGTGTAAATTGGTGGTTTACTAAATTGAATTCTAAATTGGTCCAGTTTAGAATTCAATTTGGTGTAATATTATCACCAGCTAACTACTTTAGTACCTAAATGGATTTTCTACAAATTGTATAGTGTAATTAAGCCTTTTATGGATGCTTTACAGGTGATACACCAATTAAACACAGACATGCAGAAGAATAAAATTAAATAACAATTTACAACCATCAAAAAAGGTAAAATGACACCCATATTTAGAAAAGTTAGTTACTCCACTATTGTATTTTCCTGAACATGGATTTAAATTTAAATTTTCCTTAAACATAGGTATTAAGTATTGACATGTGTAATAAACTATTTAAAGGCAAATGTATAACAAAATGTATTGGAGTGATTCATTAGAAAAAATAAGGTCAATTACATAGAAAAATTAAAAGTTGTACCTAATAGTACTAAGGAAAATTGTTACTGTTTAACTTTCAAAGATCTATTGTGACATGAAGCAGTATTATACCTTAGCCACATTTAATTCACTATAAACCTCTCATCAAATAGAATTACCAATTAGCCTTAACAGAAGGTACATTCTCTACAAATAAGTAGTTTAAAAAACATTAAAATTTGAATTAATTCTAACCATGTTCAAACTTAAGTAAATCTGCAGAGAAGTGAAAATAAGAAAATACATAGACACTGGTATATAAAAACTCTTTTCTAAATAAGGGTGTCATAAAATAAAAATGTTAATAAAAAATAAACAAACATACAGACAACATCTATGACAGCCAGGAATGATTATCGCCTCACATTCTGACCGCAGAGCATCCAGCTGTCAGTACACACACCAAAAACTCTCCTCATCGTAGGATTACACCAATATAGAGCAATTTATTGTAATAAAATGCCATTTAGTACGATTCATTATGTCAAACCACAATAAAAATCAGATTGCTTCATTCGCGTTAAAAAAAAAAGAATATTCGAAATTCAAAATTAAGTCTTGGATTATGTACCATAAATTTTGTCTTGTTTTGATTAATTTTGGCGTTATTTTCACACTTGATTCACGGTTAAATTATCACTTCCAACGCTTTGGCACTGCATTTAAGAACACAAATCTGTTTTTGTACTAACATTGGCACCGATACGTTTCTCAAAGCCTGAATTTCGAAAGTATTTTTGCAATAAACGATAAATGTCTAAGAGCGTAACTCGTTCACGGTTCGTCGATGATCACAGTTAACAAATTAAATAAAAAAAACGTGAAATAACACCACTGCACCACTATTTCGACACTTAAAAACAATATTTACAATAAAACTGGGCTACAAAACAAAAATAGCAATCCCTACGGCCACGATCGCGAGGCAATGGACAAACGATACTGCGCGACTATCGGAGCTTTCGTGTTTGTAAATCGTTAAAGAATAGACGAATACACTAATATAGCGTAAACTAATTCATGAAAAAGCTTTTTTTCTAATGAAAATGATCGCGAAATATAACTCAAGACCGTAATTCGATTTGACAGACGACACTCCCCCCTCCCCGCTCGCGGCGTACTGCGGTCGATGGCGATGTTGCCAGCGCACAGAATTACCTTCGCGATGCGGGAGAATTTTTCGTAATTATAGATCACAAGGAAAAAATGTGTCGATAAAAATATCCGGTTTTAATATCGATGTTGAAATATTTTATTGACACGAATCTATATAATAGTTGGGTTCTGAAAGCATAACTGTTTAATAGAATCCATTATTATCAAGATCTTAAGCGAGAGTTACGACTTATTTCTATTTAATGTTATCTGCCATCTTAATTTAGATCAACGATTTATTGATGATTGCAAGAATCGTTCGATTTCAAAGATGTTGATTTGAAATGCATTAGTGAGATAAAAAAAATTGCAACTTCATGTATTACACTGTATGTAATAGCTCAGTAATAGTGATATTTGATTCGTCATACATTAATTTATTACTAGGTTAGGCCCGCGACTTCGTCCGCGTGAATGTCGATTATTGCGGATGCAGACAGAGTCGCTGATTAATAAGTAGCCTATATCCTTTCTCGGGGTTTAAGCTTGGTCTATAACAAATTTCATCAAAATCGGTTCAGTACTTTAGCCGAGAAATTGTAATTTAAAACATACAAATGAACTCACTTTCGCATGTAGAATATTATTAGTACGGATAACATTTATGGTTTTGCTGAATGAAAGTTACTATAGAGAAAAGAAAGTTTATTTATTTAGTTTCAGTTAATATCACTAGAACTTCATTGAATTGTAAGTTTGAAAGCTAAAACGATAAACATTTTCATTATATTCGACTTTCTCTGGGCAGAAGACAACAAATACAGGTTGTTAAGTAATTCTTTGAGGAATTGTGTGTGTTCACTGTGGTGTCATTTGCTAATTCGAAATTGCTTTTCTTTCTTAATTTTTACGGAAGCGTGACCGTGAAACCACCAGTGCTGGGAAAAAGACCCTGGAAGGAGGCCCTTACCCAGAAGCAGAACAGCATTCGCTAAAGAAAAAAACTACGTTTCTAGTACATTTAGAATATCGTCTAATTAAAAAATAACATAAAGCAACAATAGTAATAACAACTTCAATTACCGTGACACTTCATACATGAATTCTAATGGGAACACTTGTAAAAGACCCCCCTCCCCAATCCCTAAAAATAAGCGTCTATTAACGATTTGTATTTTTGTAACGAATAAACTCACAAACTACTGGTCCGATTTCAACAATTCTTTCACCATTAGAATGCTAGATTAGCCCTGAGTAGTATCTAAACTAATATTATAAAGAGGAAAGATTTATTTATTTGTTAGTTACGATTTAACTCAAAAACTTCTCGACCGATTTTAAACATTCTTTCACCATGAGAAAGCTAAAACTTTAACGAGTAACGTAGGCTATATTTATCAATTGACAAATGAGGGATCCTTGAGAAAATTCACGCAAACGAAGTCGCGAGCAAAGTGCTAGTATATAATTATAATATATATGTTAGTTCGCTATGTCATTTCTATAAGTTATTGGCTATGATACTTTATGACGTCATTAAATATCCCGTGACGTCAGTGGGAGACATAAAAGTCGGGACTATGGTGTGTCATGGCTTATTTATTGATGTCCCATATTAATTTTATGTTTTATGGATGTTTGATGTTTTGGTTCTACTCATAATAATGAATATTCTAACTCATCATCTGCCTCGCGTTTTTCCAACTATGTTGGGGTCGGTTTCCAGTTTAACGGGATGCAGCTGAATACCAGTGTTTTACATGGAGCGACTGCCTATCTGACCTCCACAACCCAGTTACTAGGTAACACAATATGTAAATAATGGTTTCTTTTTCTGACAACCAGCCTTAACAAGGGGGTAAGACTGATTGTCAGAAAAAAAAACCATCGACACAAACAAAACCCGATCAGACCTGTGGAAGATGCTCACATACATTCATCAACAAGAAAAGAGCTGATAATCTTTAAACAGCTGCAGTTTTCCCTTAAAAATAGATCATGGCTAAAGTGCATCTCAACACAATTGTAACAAATCCAAACACGACTACGATACGTTACTCCGGTATGGAGTTCCAGTGGCTATCTTCCGGTTCTATCATCAGATCAGTTCGATGGTACCATATTATTGTATTGTCATGGGTTTTACATACAAAGTTTCAAATTGATACGACAATTAGAAGTTGGTTAAATTCCACATCAAGATTTTCTTCCATAGTTAGTGTTAGATGAAGCTAATAAAAGCATTCTAATTGACGTGAGCAGACACATATATTCTGTTACATCCTAAAAATACCTTGTCTGACGTTACTTGTATCAAATGTTTATATTGCAGTAGGAAAACAATAAGGAAACTTCAATTAATTCATTCTAAACGAACGACGACGCGACGATGGAGCCGCCATGACGCATAGGACGATATAACATAGATTCTTTTGGTATTCCTTTCAATGCGATTATTAACAGGGGACCTAGATATCATTCACAATGGAACGGCAGTAATGGAATTGAAATAGGTTTTTCTCATCGCCATTCTCTTTCTAGATTGTATCTAGACTAGATGGTTGACAAAGGAATAGGCATCTGTTGAACTGAATACTAATATTCTGAAATTTTGTCACTATTCTACTATGCTTCTACTTACTATACTATTATAAACGCGAAAGTTTGTGAGGATGGATGAATGGACATCTGTATTATATGGGTTAAATAAAATAATATTAAAATTTTATTTAACCCATATAATATGATGTGTACCCATTATGCGTATATCTAACTATACTTCGACTTTTAGTTCTATTTAGTAACTTGACAGTTTAAGGGTTACCAGAAATTGACAAAAAAGGTAGTGAGGTGGTGTAAGAATTAACGAAATTAATTGAACTTAAATAATGTACAGACGCCAGCACATCAAGCTACTACAATCTGTCACATTTCTTTAATCGATTTTCAACTTTATGGTTAAAGAATAAGGTTCAATATTGATTGGGAAAATGTGACAGTCTCGGGTAGGTTGACCTGCTGGCGTCTGTACTTATATGCAAATTTTGTATTTTAATTTTTTTCTTATGTTCACTGCGTGCTCAAACCCTCTTTAATAAATAAAGATTAAAAAAAAATTTTTGTTCTTAAAAACACGATGTACACTATTAAAAATCCATACACACATCTATATTTATACACTATTAAAATGACAAAAGTAAAATAACATTATTATTTTGTTTCTATTACAAGAAAAAGAAAGGAAATTACTTTTATTAACAATTATTCATTGTTTTTACATACGAATAATTAAACTTTTATTTAAATTAAACCATTTTTATCATTCGTTCTTTACGCAAAATCGTTCACTAGCCCGACACTATTAGTTTTAGTATGGTAACATTATTATTCTTTGAACTGTCATGTCAAGTTACTGAATAGAATTAAACGTCGAAGTTTAACAGACATAGACATAGAACACTTCTCTGTCTACGTTAACGATATGACTATTATCTAGCAGAACCTGCCTTACTTCAGTCATGATACAGATAATATCTCCCCACATTGATCTTCCACATCAATCTTCATGTTTGCGTGACCACATATAACACACCCATGCCTCCATTTGTTAATAGCTTTCATTAAAATGAAATAAAGTTCTCTTCAGTAATGGTTTATTGTATGGGGAAGGATATCCAGTTCTATTTAACACGCTTTTATGAGGCCTCCCCATAGGGGGTTTTGCCATAATCACCACGCTTGGCAGGCGGATTGGCGATCGCAGTATGGTTGTTACAAAGGCACAGAGAACGCTGCTGCCCATTCTCTGGTAAGTCCCTTAGTCGCCTTTTACGACACCCACGGGAAGATATGGGATGATGCTATTCTTTACGTCCGACACCACACGGATTGTCATATTGATATGAAACTTTGCAAACGTATGTGTTACTCGTGACAATACAATAATATGGTACCATCGAAATGATCTGATGATGGAGCCGGTAGATAGGAACGAAACAACGTAACCTAGTCGTATTTGGGCTTGTCATTATTGCCTTAAGTTGAACTTTAGCCTTGATTGATTTTTAAGGTCTTAAACCCCTGCCAGACTGTTGTAAACAAGCCCTCCACATCGGTCTCCGCCGGCGATTTACCACAGTGTAAACACTTGTTTGCAACAAAAATTCGTTTCACCTTCAACAACCTCTGTGGACGGACGCGCTTTGTAAACCACGTGTGGATACCGCCGTTATAAACAAAGAGTCGACAACACACTGAGGTGGGAGCCTTGTTGTAAACCAGTGTGGACGCAAACACCAACCGTGGGCTCCACAAGCCTCTCACCAAGGTGACCCCTCTTAGAAGCTTGTTTATAACAGTCTAGCCCGGCCTTTATGATGGAGTTGGTAGGGAACTCCGGAACAACGTGCCCAAGTCGTGTTTGGGCTTGGAATTACATTTCTAAGCGACGCATCGTTGTTTATTTGTCGCAACTTCAGACTGGATTTCACTTCGCTATAAGCTGTTTGATTGATTGAAGGACTTTTCGAAGTATGCTAAATTTTAATTCAAAACCATTACAGGAAATGGCGCTGTTCCCAACAAGGTAACCCAATGAGTTCTGCATATAAATAGAAGTTTTCCCTTTTCGCTATAATTTAGTTGGACAGTATTGTAGAGAGCTTGTAGTGTAAGGCATAGAATAAGAATGTATAGAAGCGACATTCCCGCTCCGAACGTAGGGCGTAAGATAATAATAATAATAAATAATAATGCATGGGGGCTTGAAGAACTACTAAGATGTGTACTCTGGGTTATGACTAGGGAGGGCTCTGATGATTGGATAAATATTTACCTAAAAATTGATTCCTCGAAAATGATTTATCGCCAAGAAAATATAAAAACGACTTTAGAAATAATTGGCATAAAGAAATATATGTCGATACATATTTATCTAAAGCTCATTTTTTGCTAAAAAGGAATACATACTGTTTCTAGAAATAAATGGTTTGAAGGGAAACATCTACAGCAATCTCAGAATCGCAAGATTTTTAGCCACATTCCACATAGTTCCACATTTATTGTGCGAACTGCCAGACTGTGGAATTCACTACCCGTCTCTCTGACGCGATTCACCCCAGACAAGCGTGCTCCAACTTAGGATCAGCATCATCACTTAAGATCAGGTGAGTTGCGCGGCCAAACGCCAGCCTTTAGATTAAAAAGAAAAACCCAACACCTGAACTTTAAGTAAAAATTCATTTGATAATCCGACTGTTCCATAGACTTAAGAAAACTCAGAGGCGTTACTTCAAGAGGCGCTTCTCAATTTTCTTAAGCCTATGGAACGGTCCAAGTCTTGTTACCGAACATCTATTACGGCTTGCAATCATAGTAAATTACAAACGTGTTACTTTGATATGGATGCGATTCGAAAGTGACGGATTGTATGCACGTCTATAGCATCATTTTATTGCCTCGATAAATCATAGTAATGATAAATAATGGATCTGCTTGTGGTTTGATAGAAACGGATTAATCTAATATTGTAGGTATTACGTTTTTTATTTTTGTGCTACGTAATGGTCATTATATTATATCAAGCACCGCCTAATTGGACAAACTGCATGTAGGTTTATCATCCCTATATATTGTAATCTAATTTAATTCTAATAGATTTCAATTAACGATTTTAATTGTAATATTATTATTTATTGTAACTAAAAAATCATTAGCATACTACTAAAATATTGTATAAACGCATTAATTTTAAAAAACTGTAATACATAATACTGCTCATTATTGCATACAATAAGCTGTAACAATTTAGGGAGAAGTAGCTGACTCTTGAAATACAGATATTATAATATCTAGCTCTGGAGGCAGGGCTTCACAAATAATGTAAATAATGTTATGCAAATAAATAATAATTATTATTATTATATTATTATTATTATTGCCGTGTGGTGCCGTGGGTGTCGTAGAAGGCGACAGAGGGATATTGACCAGAAGATGGGCAGCAGCGTCCTTCTGAGTACCATAACACCTACTGCGATCGCCTACATGCATTGGCCAAGCATGGCGATTACGAGTGAACTCCCTAGGGGGAGACCTATGCCCAGTAGTGGGGGTTTAAAGGTTGACATGATGAATGGTCATTATCGGATCGGCGAGGCCCGTGGCTAAGCAACGCTTGTCGTTGTCGTGGTCGGTCCGTGAATGAAAAAGATGGGATAGTTAGAAGGGGTAAATACTGAGATGACAGCTAAAAGAAATAGATAGAAGAAATAAATTACGATAAAGGAAGGAACATGATACAAAGGTATCATCTAAAGTCAATAATACGCAGATCGAGTTTTTGAAGATCTATGCTGAGATAACAAAGGTAACTCACATACTAAAGCGTTAATTAAGAAAGTATGCTAAGGGAATGGTAAAAGTAATTTGTGTCTTTATTTTTTTTACTATTAAATAGGCTTGCGTTTGACCGCAATTCACCTGATCGTAAGTGATAATGCGGCCTAAGTTGGAACACGCTTGCCTAAGATGAACCGGTTCACTCGAGCCTTAAAGATACCCAGATTATACTTATCAGGGAACAGAGAGGCGGGCAGGGAATTCCACAGTCTGGCAGTTCGCACAATAAATGTAGAGTCAAAGCGCTTGGTTCGAGACCGTGGAACTTCAACCATATAGCGGTGACGCTTCGCCTTATCTCTGCTCGTCGGATGATGGAACGGGGATGGGGGAATTAAATTGTGCAATTCCAAAGCACACTCTCCGAAATGTACCCGATAAAAGACCGAAAGGCTAGCAACGGTGCGGCGATGTTCAAGGCTCTGGAGCTTAGCCCTAACCAGGGAGTCGTTGTTAATGAGCCTCTTGGCACGTCTATCGATGACTTCCAATGCCTCCGGTTGGTATTTCAAGCTTCTGCCCTCAACTTCATCCGCCTGGAAGTTGAGTATACCAGAGAGAGCATTAATATGCTATCTCTGGTGGTCTCTGGTGGTCTGGTGTTCTATAATTAGAACACTCGGCAATAGTGTACTTCTTACATCATCTGCCTAGCCTTTTCCCAACAATATTGGGGTCAGCTTCCAGTCTAACCGGATGCAGCTGAATACCATTGTTTTACATGGAGCGACTGCCTATCGAACCTCCACAACCCAGTTACTGGGTAACACGATATCCCTTGGTAAGACTGGTTGTCAGACTTCCTGGCTGCTGATTACCCGTAACAACTGCCAAAGTTGTACAAATGACAGCCGGGACCAAAGGCTTTATGTGCTTTTCGAGGCACGGAGGGGTGTCAGTACCGACCGCGGCTAGCGTAGCTTAACCTTTGACCGATCGATCTGTACGGCTTTAACTTAGCCACGAGCTCCTCAATAGTGTAGCTCTCTCTCGCTCTCTCCTCAATAGTGTAGATCAGTAAATTATTGTAGACGGGTTAGCACTTCTTTAAACTAACGCGTCATTATCTGCCTGCCTTTATACAATGTTACTTGGGGTCGGCGCAACACGTTTTCTTCTTCCATTCCGTCTTGTCAACCGTCACGATATCACTGACTCCCTTGTCTTTCATATCATTTTTGACACAATCCATCCACCTTTTCTTCTGCCTTCCTCTTCCTCGCCACCCATCCACACTTATATTCATAACTCTTTTGGTCACTGTATACGTTTCATCTCTTCTCTTCACATGCCCATACTAAGGCAAACGATTCCCTTTCAAGTTTTCTGTCACTGGCGCCACTTTCGAACTCCCTATAATACAGGGCGGGGATGGCAATAGCACAAAAAACGGTCATGGTAGGATTTGATAATTTGGTGTAATTGTTTTTATTGAGCATTAATAATATTAAATTATGACGCCACAAGTTGCCGCTCTTCTCACAAGTTAGAAAACCAATATTTCATATGATGTTTTATTTTGGTTACATTTTTAAGCTCTTTGGTACATCTGAACTTTTTTTTTTAATTTAGTTTTTAGGATTTATTTGATAGTTTCAAAATATTCTTATGAACTAATATTACCAGTAATTTCGTCCCCACCCTGTATACTTATTTCTGACCTTATCCATTCTGGTTTGGTTACTCCACACATCCATCCCAACATTCTTGAGATTACCTCTTAAGCAAACCAACTGTAGTCTTTTATAATATGAGTGTAAAAGTGTAGATGTAGATGAAAGCCATGAAAATGTAAACGTCAAATAAAATGAAATGTAAAACAAGAGCTATGCCAGTGAATACCGCTTCGAATTCAAAGCACATAGAAAGGGAAAGGATCGCGATCGTACCAAATACATAAACGGATGATTTAGTATTCAACAACGACGGCAAAAGTTAAACACAGGAGTTTGTTTAAAAAATACTATGACTGGTTTTAATAGCAAAGGAATATATTATTTCAATAGGGTATTACACCCATTTTTGAAAAGTGTTTCAATGAAATTCTGTAGTGCTAATATGCCACTAAAAAAAACACAAAATTTTTATTCAATCGATAAGTGCCATAAAAATGCATCCAAATTTTTTTTTTTCAAATTTCGTGCGTCGTTTGACGAAAACACCTCTTACTGGACGCCATATTGCTCAGCGTAAATTACGTCAGTTCGTTTTGTATCAAATGAGCTCATATTAAATATGATAATTGTATATCATTTAAAAATAATTAAACGCATATTTTGTAATAGGTGTAATAATGAAAAAATTACGTTGGTTACGAAAATAATAAAAGTACAAAGCCTATATTACGCCAATCGGTTGACTGAAAGTTGTCAATTTTTTGTTTACACAGCCGTACGGCGTAATATCATGGCTGCTACTATTTCACGGTGTTTTATAACAGATTAAAAATACTGAAAACTTTGAATTGAATTTAAAAATTTGTTTTGTTATGAACTAAAACTTACATTTTCCGACTGCTTTATGCCTAAACTGTCTCTATAACATATTTATAGATTATTTCTCGTATAGAGTAAAATACCCTATTGGCTACTAAAGAGGTTATAATAATACAAGCCGATTTTTTTTTATCGTGTGGCTGCGAATAGCACCACTCTATTTCTACCCGTGGGTGTCGTAGGAAGCGACAGAGGGATATTGACCAGGGGATGGGCAGCAGCTATAACACCTACTGCGATCGCCAACATGCATCGGCCAAGCATGGCGATTACGGCTGAAACCCCTTGGGGGAGACCTATGCCCAGTAGTGGGCGTCTAAAGGTTGTAATGATGATGATGACGATTTTTTTAACTGCAAGATAAAGGCCTCTTTTTACAGAAAGAAGCAATAGCATTGATCACCATGCTTGCTCAAGACGGATTAGCGATTTCTGGGTTATTTTAATTGTAAGTCCAGGTTTCCTCACGATGATTTCCTTCACCGATGCCAGTGCCACAGTATTAGTACTACCGTATAGTAGCGACACGCCCCACCCCTCCCTCCGAAACACTGTTCCTCACCTCTTCGCGCGTCGAACGTGCACTCGAAACAGTTTTTAGTTCTCGCGGTGCGTAGACACGCACACACACGCACGTATTTGTACAGTCTGTTATTTTGGTAGTAGTGTAGGTAATTAAATCGTTTCGTTTATATGGAGTCTCATGGGTGTGTCAGGACCATGCTCAATAGTCGCGCCGACCAACAGAGCATTTAAAACCATAATACATGCTTGCATTCAACTGACCTATTCACTTGTCCGTAAAAGTCCCTAACACAAGTCTTTATAAAAAAATCCCCCTTTTAAAAATAACTTCTACACTCGTTAACGAACAATGTCCAGTTCCCAGTTCCCAGTTCCCAGTCACCCCTCAACGGAAATGTAACAGGTTTTAACATTTAATTGCTGCGCCCGCCCGTCCGTCCGTGTGAAAACTAGCGTGTTCTGTTGTGTTACTGCAGACGTCGAACGATTGTTTTGATTGCCAACGTGCCCCCGTTTCGTGTTTAGTTTTGATGTTGTTTAGTTGAGAAGGAACTGTATTCGACAAGAAGAGTTTAATAAAAATGGAGAGACATGTCAGCCTATAGTTCGTTCGCGTTATGAATGCATCATTGTCCGTCGGCCTAGCCCCGCCCCTAACCAATCAAATCTTTTCAAATAGGGTATTACACCCATTTTTGAAAAGTGTCTCAATGAAATTCTGTAGTGCTAATATGCCACCAAAAAAAACACAAAATTTTTATTCAATCGATAAGTGCCATAAAAACGCATCTAAATTTTAAATTTTTAAATTTCGCGCGTAGTTTGACGAAAACGCGTTTTACTGGACGCCATATTGCTCAGCGTAAATGACGTCAGTTCGTTTTGTATCAAATGAGCTCATATTAAATATGATAATTGTACCTATATCATTTAAAAATAATTAAAAGCATATTTTGTAATAGGTGTAATAATGAAAAAATTACGTTAGTTACGAAAATAATAAAAGTACAAAGCCTATATTACGCCAATCGGTTGACTGACAGTTGACAATTTTTTGTTTACACAGCCGTACGGCGTAATAACATGGCCGCTACTATTTCACGGTGTTTTAGAACAGATTAAAAATACTGAAAACTTTGAATTGAATTTAAAAAATTGTTTTGTTATTTTATGAACTGAAACTTACATTTTCCGACTTCTTTATGCCTAAACTGTCTCAATAACATATTTATAGATTTTTTCTCGTATAGAGTGAAATACTTTATTACAAAGTCAAGTACTACCCGTATACGCCGTTGACCTTGCTCGATCGGGCGCTACCGATGAAAATACCCTACCACGCAATTTTTGAGTCTCGATGACGTAAAAAATCCTCGAAAAGTTATTTGCAAAAATAAGCTGAAGGTTCTCTTGGTGCTGAACTATAATGACATGAACATTGAAAAAATCTTGTGATTTATCAATGACAAGGTTAGGAGAAAAAAGGTAGTAACTATGAAAGTAGAGGTTGCTTTGCATAATTTTGAACCGAAGAGAAAATGCTTTGTATGATGTAGATTAAGATATATACGTTTTTTTTTTCTGACGTTCAAGTCTAAAGGTTGAAGACGACACAGTTCGCGCAGTGGCTGAGCGATCGACTGCTGCGCAGCGTGTTGCGGGTTCGATTCCCGCCCAGGGTAAACATTTGTGTGATAAGCACTTGTGTTTGCCTTGTGTTGTTTATATATGTATGTATTTACAAAAAAAAATGTATTTGTGTATGTATATCAGCTGTCTGACACCCATAGTACAGGGTCTCCCTAGTTTGGGGTCAGATGGTCGTGTGTGAAAATGTCCCCACATATTATTATAAAAAAAAAAACAAAAAAACCACTTTTGAAAACACACAAGCCTCTCTTCCGCTCCAGGTAATGCTGTCTCATTCTAGTAACACCAAAGTCGTATCATTTATTTCAATTAGACCATTAAAGGCCCTTATGAATGTCATTTAAAAACCAGAATTATTATTTACTGGAGAAAATTCCCTCGCGAAAGAAATACTGACTGTTTTCACTGCTCAGTCATATCCACTGTTATTATAAGCTCCTTGGTATTGTAATTTAAAATTAGGTCTGTTCCTAGGGTTGGAAATAGCGATGTATTTAAATAAGTGGGTTGTGTAAGAATGGGTGTTTTGGCTACAGTTTTCTAACAATACTGTTATGAAGATTACTTACATCATAATAAAAGACGAAAGTTCTCATAGTTCAGTGTAGTCATGGAATTTTATTATTAAAAAGTCCTTGAGTTTGGCTCATTCATTTCAATAAACGTCTACATATATATAAATCACTTTACTTAACAGTCTTATTCAAATACACTATTTATCGGTATTTACAAAGATATTTACACAACACAGCTGTTAGTAAACAACATCTTTATAATCTGTAAACAATTCATTCAAATATTATATTCTCACAAACATACATACCTTGTGTTGACTTTTCTAAGAACTGCGTTCAGGATAATACCAAAATCCTTCAATAGAAGAAAAACAAATAAGATTCATTTCATAAGTACGTAAGACTCTTTGCGGAAGCCAAAGGAAATACCGGGTTCTTCCATGCAAAAAATATAATCCGATAGTGAACGAAAAAGCCGTACAAAATCTTGGAATTATGTTATGTGTTGCTATCAGCATTGCTATTTAGGTAAATTTTGAGGTTAGCTCAACCCAATTGATGCTTGGAAATGACAGCTCAAACTCAGGCAGTTTTTACAAAATAACTAGTGAATGCTCTGAAAAGGCTCTCTATGAACAGGACCGAAAATTTGCAATAATATGAAATGTACAGGATTTGACAGGTATTTGACATCGTCCTTTCGCCATATTCATTGCTAGCCTAGAAGTTATTTATCATCATCATCAGACGAAAAACGTCCACTGTTGAACAAAAGCCTCCCTCACCCTCATAGAACGCCACAACGAGCGGCAACCTGCCGTTTGCATCCACCGGTTACCCGCGACCTTGACGATGTCGTCGGTCAATCTGGTGGGAGGCCTACCCACGCAGAAGTTATTATCATTGTATTACTCCTAAAACAATTTCGAGTACAAAAGTAAAACCGTGCATCACGACTTCTAAACCAAAGCACCGATCGTTCATGTTAGAACAGCTCAAAACTGGACTTATACACGAAATTTCTCTTCGGCTAACATTTATCGTATATCATTTAAAACAATTTACATATAAATTTGGTATGAGACTTAGAAACAGCGGTTCTCATACTTTCTTATTCGCGAAACATCGAACTACAAACTATAGGTACTATAACAAGCAGCCTTTACTGGCAGTTACCGGCACGTAAGTTAGCAAGATAATTTGTAGTGAGAGAAGTTCGCGCAAGTAAAAAAACAAGAAAACCGCCTTCAAAAACTAAAAAGTGATAAATAACTTTAGCACAGAACACACATTACTTTACTTTCGGAAGTCGGTGGCGGTGGCTTTTTGTTTGTTATTTTGTATTGCCACCGACTTCCGAAAGTAAAGTAATGTGTGTTCTGTGCTAAAGTTATTTATCACTTTTTAGTTTTTAAAGGCGGTTTTCTTTTTTTTTGAAAAATCTTTTTATTTTACGTTTTTTAGTGTTGCTTTAACATCCAAATCCATTAAGAAACGGCAACACACTTAAAAAAGATTGTAAGTCCTCCAGTGATTGAAGAAACTAAAACGTCGTCTAAGTAAGTTTTTTTGGGAATTTGTTGATTTTCTCAAAAAGGGCTGTACCAATTTTCATAAAATTTATATGGGACCTTTTCGGAATAACCCCCTTTCGAATTTTGCAAATCCGTCTACATACGACAGAGTTATGCCCGAACATACATAAAAAATATATATATATATAAATAAACATTCGAATTGATAACCTCCTCCTTTTTGAAGTCGGTTAAAAATATATGAAATTATCTTCCCCCACTACAAAATCTCTTGCCAACTTTCGTGCCTGTAATTGTACCTTACGTTTTTATTCTAAATCTGCGTCTCCACCGGAGATGTGTGACTAAGTATGCATAGCGAGGGATGTGTGTAAAACTAACCACTAACTAATGAAGCCTATAACAATATATATAAAAAAAACAATTACAAAGGCGCTAGGTCTTTTTTTTTTTTTTTTTTACTATTAAATAGGCTTGCGCTTGACCGCAATTCACCTGATCGTAAGTGATAATGTGGCCTAAGTTGGAACACGCTTGCCTAAGATGAACCGGTTCACTCGTGCCTTAAAGATACCCAGATTATACTTATCAGGGAACAGAGAGGCGGGCAGGGAATTCCACAGTCTGGCAGTTCGCACAATAAATGTGGAGTCAAAGCGCTTGGTTCGAGACCGTGGAACTTCAACCATATAGCGGTGACGCTTCGCCGTATCTCTGCTCGTCCGATGATGGAACGGGGATGGGGGAATTAAATTGTGCAATTCCAAAGCACACTCTCCGAAATGTACCCGATAAAAGACCGAAAGGCTAGCAACGGTGCGGCGATGTATAAGGCTCTGGAGCTTAGCCCTAACCAGGGAGTCGTTGTTTATGAGCCTCTTGGCACGTCTATCGATGACTTCCAATGCCTCCAGTTGGTATTTCGCCGATCCATCCCAGGTCAGCTCAAGTGATGGAAATGAAGCGATGCCATTGGTAACACACTCCCCTGCTACACATACACGCACACACATTCCTGGTCGAAACGCAGCCTTAGAGGGTTCAAGCAAAAAGTAGGCCACCCCTGAACCCGTGGGAGTCGTAAAAAGCGAATACGGGATAACATTGTCGAGAAGCGAATCGCAACAGCGTCCTCTTGTCTGCTAAACAAGAAACTGCAATCATTCATACATGTTAATGCCATGTGTGTTGTGTTCTCTTTGAATAATTAATCGGTTTTGGGACGCCTAGTAGCAGTTGATGGTTGATAAAAAATTGATGGTGGAAGTGTAATGGCAGACTAGGTGACTTTGTGTCTAAACACACTATGCCGAAATTACGTCGCATCATAGCGTACAGCCTAACTTCGGTCGGGCGTATGTTCAGCGGCGGCAACTTATTCCGTGAGCACACATTATACGCGACCGAAGTTCGGTTCGATTGCCGACGGAGATCCGGGGGCGGGGAGCCGCCCGCGCCCCGCGTGTCCGCCCGTAGTGTTCATTTCGCTTCTGTTAGCGCATGACACACGGGATTTGTTGTGTCATTAGAACATAGGTACACACACACCCAAAGTTGCGGAACTGAATTTCTGCCGCGTAAGTTCGGCACCTATGGTGTGTCATATCAGCCGAATATGTCGGAACGTAAAATCAGCCGCCGAACTTCGGTCGCGTAACTTCGGCATAATTGTTTAGACACTTATAATAATACCAGCCAAAAATTGCCCCATATTGCAGGACAAAAACCTCTTTCGCATACAGAGAATACACGAGCATTGATCATCACGCTTGTTCAAGACGTGTTGGCGATTTCGGACTAATATTAAACTAGCTTTTGCCCGCGACTTCGTCCGCGTGAATGTCGGTTATCGCGGATGCAGAATCCGCGGATCCGACAAAGTTGCGGGTTAAAAACTCCTTTTTTTTACCATTGATAGGCATACGTTTGACCACTATCTCACCCGATGGGCAGCGATGATGCGGTCTAAGATGTTGCACGCTTGCCTAGAAGTAACCTATTCACTCTTAGACTTAAAGACTCCTTGGTTGTAGCTATCAGGAAACACAGACTCGGGCAAGGAATTCCACTCCTTAGCAGTACGCACAATGAATGTGTTCCCAAAACGTCTTGTGCGTATGAGTGGGATGTCCACCATGTACTGGTGGCGCATCGCCGTACGTCCTTCCCCAAAGTTCAGACTATCTTGAAAAAAATCGGTTCAGCCTTATCATCGTGACAGCGTAACAGACAGAGTTACTTTCGCATTTATAATATTAGTATGGATTGCCCAGGTTTCGTCACGATGTCTTCCTACACCGATGTCAGTTAATGTCCGTGATAAACTAGGAAAGTACATATGAAATTGAAAAGACACATTGGTACTTACCACTAGGTGATTAAGGCAATATAGGATGGGGATGACGATACGACAAAAAATTAAAATACTGATAATACTAGTTCATAAGAATATTTTGAAAATCCATACTTAATATTATAAATACGAAAGTAACTCTGTCTGTTACGCTTTCACGATGAAACGGCTGAACCGATTTAGATGAAATTTGGTATGATGATAGCTTGAACCCAGGGGAAGGACATAGGATACTTTTTATTCCACGACTTCGTCTGCTACCGCGATAACCGACATTCACGCGGGCGAAGTCGCGGGCAGAAGCTAGTATCAAATAAATCCTAAAAACGAAATTAAAAAATAATGTTCAGTTATACTAAAGAGCATATAAATGTCACCAAAATAAAACACCATATGAAATATTGGTTTTCTAACTTGTGAGAAAAGTGGCAACTTGTAGCGTCATAAGTTAATATTCATCATTTCAGCCGACAGACGCCCACTGCTGGACATAGGCCTCCCCAAGGGTGGGTTTTGCCATAATCGCCACGCTTGGCAGGCGGGTTGGCGATCGCAATATGGTTGTTACAAAGGCCCAGAGAACGCTGCTGCCCATTCTCTGGTGAGTTCCTTAGTCGCCTCTTACGACACCCACGGGAAGATATGGGATGGTGCTATTCTTTATGTCCGACACCACACGGACTCGTTAAGTTATTATTATTAATGCTCAATATAAACATTTTTGGTTCTATTGCCATTCCCACCCTGTATATTTCGTGACACTTTTAAACTTCATAATCAACGTTAAAATACATACTAAAAGCTTACCAAACAACAGTTTGAGTATCACTATGTCAAAATGGTAGGCCGAACCGGTATTCTGAATTTCTAAGTTCAAGATCATTGGGTACCGCGCCTTGGCAACGTGAATTTGTGGAATGCCTCGCTGTCTGAGATATTCGCTCCACTACGGTATTTGGAGCGTGAAGATATGAGCTCCTGCATTTCTTTAAAAGCGGCAAGTAAACGTTTGAGCTTTGAGTGGAAATTCCGCGAAAATGTGAAAAAGAAAATTGGTTGTCTGTAAAGTCGGTTTACGGACGATAGTTTTACGTGATAACATCATAAAGAAACATAATGGCTAATAAATCTAATATATAAAATTCTCGTGTCACAGTTTTCGTTCCCGTACTCCTCCGAAACGGCTTGACCGATTCTGATGAAATTTTGTGTGCATATTGGGTAGGTCTGAGAATAGGCCAACATCTATTTTTCATCCCCTTTTTTCACCCCTTTTTCATCCCCCTAGATCGGGACAGGACAACGTCTGTCGGGTCAGCTAGTATAACATAAGCGAATAATGGTTTCCGTCGACGTGGGCGGAGCTTATTGCTTGGGCCGATCGTGCCTCTCTATCGCTTGTTCCGCGCTCTCACTTGCACGTTCAGGCTCATGCGGAACGTGACACTTTTTAGTGCGTGCAGCCGGCGTTCATCGATTTATAAGACGTTATCACGTCAAAAAAAAACTACAAATTGTGTAATGATATTTGGGGTGAACTGGGTGCAATGCAGATAACTTCGTTTTAAAACTCACTCCTTGAAACTCAGTTTGATGTTGAAAGAGGGATTAGTAGAAATAAAGATCTTTGTGAAGAATCTCGTCCGAGGAATTACTACCATCATAACTATTCCTCTACTAGTCCGTGTGGTGTCGGACGTAAAGAATAGCACCATCCCATATCTTCCCGTGGGTGTCGTAAGAGGCGACTAAGGGACTTACCAGAGAATGGGCAGCAGTGTTCTCTGTGCCTTTGTAACAACCATACTGCGATCGCCAATCCGCCAGCCAAGCGTGGCGATTATGGCAAAACCCCTCTTGGGGAGGCCTATGTCCAGCAGTGGACGTATTTAGGCTGAAATGATGATGATGAACTATTCCTGCCGCATAGCAACGTTGCTGTGTTCCGGTTCAGAGGTCCGTATGGGGTATGAGTGTCGATGTAGTAAAAAGCCACGTGAGAAGTTTCACTATGTTTCTGGATGGCAACTGGCAACGCAGCTATCTGCAAGGCCTTGTTTGCAATCCAATGACTTTAAAAAAATCAAGAATTAACTTAGGTGACCTTAAACTACAGTTAAGAAGGATCATCCATACACCTGCAATACCAGATACGGCTTCATATCTATACTTCTATACTATAATATTATAAAACTGAAGAGTTTGTTTGTTTGGTTGAACGCGATAATCTCAGAATTTACTGGTTCGAATTGAAAAATTATTTCTGTGTTGGCTAGTCCATTTATCGAGGAAGGCTATAGGCCCATGTGAAGCCGGGTCGGGTCGTTAGTATACCATAATATCCATTGTACAACCAGTTTACAACAAAACAATCTAATGAGATATCTCGATTATGGACACACGTGTAAATACGACGATGCTCTATGACAAAAAAAACAAAGATGCTTCTACGCGTTAATAGAGGATCAACAACAAAAAAACACAATGTCAAGAGTATAAAAACTGGCCCATGTGTTGAGCATACGGGCGGTGTGACGTCATAAGTATGGTCGCCATTTGTGGACGACAATGTGTGTATTGAAACATTAAATGTGTAATTGTCGTTTATAGTATCCGTCTTAGTCTACCGAGTACAAGTAATAATATTATGTACATTTCCAAGAAAAGGGCAGAGGAGTTCAAAGGGCATCAAAAAACTCGTCCACATCGCTGTCAACGGGACACGTGCCCAACAGGCTGGCAGGATTGCCACTTGCCACGCTTTATGGCAATACTAAGTTCTGTTTGGATAGCGAAAGATTTTTTCTATACTTAACTTGCATTGAATACGTATTTTAAGAACTCTTTAATAACAAAAGTATGACCTGATAACGTTGGCCCGAGAATTCGTCGCGGATGCAGAGGAAGTCGCTGATTAAAAAGTAGCCTCTACATGAAAGAAAGAAAGAAAATCCATTTATTCACACGGAAGTGACGCACTTACATAACAAGCTTAAAACTAAACAATTAAATTAAAAAAAAAAAAAAAAAAAAAAATATATATATCCCTAGTCGGAACCACGCGTCACCACCGCGCGAAACGGCCAACGCTCAGCATAAATGCCTTGGCCCGCGCAGCAAGGCACGAACCACGGCGCTGGTTTTCAGCCGGTTTACATCATTTTTTGGGATTCAAGTTTTGTCTGTACCCGACAAAATAATACAAAGAAACTCACTTTCGCATTAAGGGCGCGTATTCGATTTAGCGCAACTCAAAATCTAAATGATTGCTAGAACGGCGTAGCAGCATTGACACACACTAGTACAATACAATGGTCTGTTTGTGTGCATCAGAAAAAAAAATATGCACGAAATAAGCACGAATCATTGAAATTGATCGGCAAACGACAACGCGCGAGGTTTTACAGTGCTTTTTAAAATAATTGTCTAAAATAAATGAGCTCGTATAACGGACTGAAAAATATTCTGTATATTAAGCATAACATTTACTTTCATAAAATAAATATACCTATCAGTTATGATTTAATTAAAATACTGGTGAAAAAAAATTGACAAAGTGAACCGATTGTCTACTTTTCTAACATTGTTTTTTAATACATAATAGTAATATTTTCGTAATTTTGGCTCTGTAGCTGTCTTTATGACTTTATATCCTGTTGGAAAAACGCCTAAAACAAAATATTTTGGCATATTGTAATGGTTGTATTCGTCCTGAAAGTTAACTCTGACGTCTATTTTCTTAAAACGATATGAAAGAATTGTCTCCTCTTCAAAAAACCATAATTAAAAATTATACTTTTACTCTGTAGCTGCCTAAATCAAGACTTAATCTTTTCGAAAACTGTAATTGTCTTTAAATAATCTGCTCACATCATTACGATATTGCTCTGGGCAAAACGCGAAAACAAGAAGTTTTCGTCACGAATCGAATACACGCTCTTAATAATATTAGTAAGTATGGATTTATCGTAAGAACAAACTCCAAAGTCTAAAATCGTAACAAAACAATGACGAAACCAAAAAGAAAAAACATCGGGGAAAACGTAACACCAATCTTGCAACACCGACAAATGTCAAATAAAACCAGCAAGAAAACAATTTTTTTTTTCACAAAAGCAGAGCTAGGTAAATTATGTGTTGTGAATAAATTAGACCTAGATGTCTTTAACGAATCTAAAACTAGACCAGTCCAATAAAAACAGGGGCAGACAAAATTCTCACATCCTTATCTCTAAAACCCACCAAGTAATTTCACAACGTAAAGACTAGACAAATTTAAGTTTCTGTGTCAGTTCCTCCTATAATTCATCAGATCTAGTATTCTAGTGCTCATTTACATAATAAAACTCTTGACAAAGTTATGTAAAAGATGATTTTACAATACAAACAAACTATAGTCCGTTTAGAAAAGGAAATGTTGCAATTTGCACTGAACATGATTTAATGACAAATGACATTTAGAGCTTTGGCATGACTTTCTAAAGTCAGTGTAATAATAACCGATTTTTAATATGACTACCTGCTGCCCGCGATTGCGTCCGCGTGTTTTTGTTTTTAACCGACTTCAAAAAAAAAAGGAGGTTCTCAGTTCGACCCGTATGTTTGTATGTATGTATGTTTGTATGTATGTTTGTCCGCGGTTATCTCTCGTTTGGTTGAACCGATTTCGATGCGGTTTTCAGAAAAGTGTTTGTTACATTCTGGAGAAGGTTTAAGTATACAACAATTAGAAATTTATTCAGCGCTTTTTAAAAAATCAACAAAAACCAAAAAAATATTCATAGAAGACGGTTTCGTTTCTTCCATCTGCGTATTTACTACATGTTACACACATGTTTGGCACATATTGGCAAAAATGTCACGATGATGTATTTTTTTGTGCCAAAAATGTTACGAATCTCAACAAAAAATCTCGAAGTTTACGCAAAAATTACGCAGTTTCCAATTCAATTTCTATTGTATTTTAGTTCATAATCGACCGCAAAGTGAGAGTAAAGACAATATTTGTACAGATTAGCTTGGTCACAGACCCACAGACTCACTAGCAGTTTCTCCGCAATGAGTCGTAAAATTCTGTGCAAACAATAACTTGTAACTTTCAGCGTTTTGTTGGTCGTAACAGTCGTTGCGGTGACCATATTGAAAACAGCAAGTTCGTGAAATGCATTTCTTGCACATAAATTAGAAAAGAGAGACCGTGGCTATTTAGCGTAGTAAAACTGTCATGATTTTTAGGGTTCCGTAGCCAAATGGCAAAAAACGGAACCCTTATAGATTCATCATGTCTGTCTGTCTGTCCGTACGTATGTCTCAGTGTGTTTTTCGAAACTATACGAACTATACTGTTGAAACTTGGTAAGTAGATGTATTCTGTGAACCGCATTAAGATTTTCACACAAAAATAGAAAAAAAAAAACATTTTGGGGGTTCCCCATACTTAGAACTGAAACTCTGAATAGGTCTTCAAAAATGATATTTGAGGATTCTAATATCATTTTTTTCTAAACTGAATAGTTTGAGTGAGAGACACTTCCAAAGTGGTAAAATGTGTGCCCCCCCTGTAACTTCTAAAATAAGAGAATGATAAAAGTAAAAAAATATATGATGTGTATACATTACCATGTAAACTTCCACCAAAAATTGGTCTGAACGAGATCTAGTTAGTAGTTTTTTTTAAACGTCATAAATCGTAAACCGTAATTTACCTTACATTAAATCAATTCAAATATAAAATAAAAAAACTTTTATATTATGTTACTTGCTGCTGCGGAACCCTTCATGGGCGAGTCCGACTCGCACTTGGCCGCTTTTTCTTATTGTAAAGAAACCAATACTTATTTGAAAAAGAAAATTACCTATCTGATTTTGTGCTTGATAATGAGTATTATTATTTTTTGTTGTATTTTTATTTGCTATAATGGTGTAGAATTTTCTTAGAAACTTGCTAGCAAGTTCTCAGCTACTTTTCTAGTTTTATATCTTTCAAGTTACTTATTTGTTTAATTATTATTTTTTTGGTGAAACCCGGCGAATTAAATGGGATTTTGCGGGCTAGCGACAGTTATTACGCAATAGGTGCTTGAAGATACCTGGCCTATACCTGGTGCAAAGGCCGGCCCAGGAAGAGATGGCGAGATGACCTGGACGCGTACCGAGAATACTGGTTCCAAGGAATTAAGTGCCTGGAAGGACATTTATTTATATATTTTATTTTAAAGAAGGATTACAGACTATCAGACCAATAAATTAAAGAATATAATATTAACAAATAGCTAATCACAAGCCTCCACACTGATAAAAAAAGGGTCGATAGAAAGAAAGAATCTACATATACATACATATATATATAAATACATAAGCACTAATTATATTAACTTGTTTAATATAATTAGTTAAGAGAGTAATACATAGATTAACTATCATTGAAAAAAAAAAAAAAAAAATTGTGCCAAAAGTCGTCCTATGGTTGCCAACTTGCCACACTGGTGCAGAACAGGTCGATATTTAGGTCCCTAGGAAGTCCATTAAAACGTAGTGCGCTTTTTATCGAAAAAACATTTCGCGTATAATTCGTCAATGCAAAAGGTACATTAATTTAATATTGGTCGCTGACGTAATCCTATCAGATTCGTGCGTAAAGATAAATGAGCAACGAGTTCAGAACAGTCTATGTGCCCATTTGCGATACCCATGCGTTATAGAACCGTCCCACTAAGTATCTATAAACGTTAAATCTTTAATTAGCAACCAACTTGACGTTTAGGAATTAAACTCTATTTTTCCATATAATTAACTCATCTGCCACTATAAACATATTTCTGTACATACGTAATTATGTTGTCAATACGCATACAACATGGCACGTGGTATTTCAATGTCAACCAGTAACTAATTAGCCGCGAGTAGATTCACTCTGAATCACTGATGACATTTATAAGGCTAGAAACACACTTGAGCGAAAAAACGCGACGGAATTCCGTGCGAATAATTCCGCCGCGTCTCCTGCACAGTTTTATAGATGTCGTTAGCCAGTAGCCAGACAGAAAAGACGTAAGACGAGGACATGTCGCGGACGGGCCGTAGACAGGGCGCGGACGCGACTTTTAAAAATACATAGAAAAGACGTGCGCAAGCAACTCGCCGGCAAATAGTGAGCACTGCGTGCGAGGCCTGATTAAGTATAGTGTACCCTTTGTGTACCGAACCCTAAAACGCGTTACTCACCATCCAAAAGTACCGTGAAAAAAAACAATTAATTGTTTTTTTTCACGGTACTTTTGATGTGTGACCTTGGCGGGACGTACAGCAAGAAGGATGGTGCGTAAGGTCCTTTAGGCTGCCCCGTGCCCGCCCACGTCAGACTTGTTGTATGACCGATTATCGGATCGGTCGATTAGTTCATAGTTTCGTGAGACCGACTTTTTGTGGGACAACTGCGTTGGTATATTGGAGTTCATATGTTCCATTTCTCTCCGACAAAACAACGGTCATCGATTGTCTGACGTGGGCGAAGACCCTAAAAGATGCAAATCTGTGTCGTCACGATCAGCGGAATTCCGTAGCGTTTTTCCGCACAGATTTGTTTATAACCTGAAGTAGAATGGCGACTATTTAATCGAGTCTGTGTATTGCATTATAAATAGTTTAGCTATGATGATAAACAAACGCAACGTTTCACGTTATTCTTATGGTATTTGGTATATGTATTGAGTAATTAACATTCTTAAACCAATTACGCCGGCATCACCCAAACATAATATTGTTTATCACAATAGAAGAATGATCAACAATGGCTGTCGATGTGCTCACGAGTAACCACGAGCATTCACGGTTCCGTGAAATTATTTATCAGTGACGTCATTTCCATAAAAGACATCCTCTATGTAGATATTTAAAAGAAGAACCTGACTGACTGACGTCTCATTTTAGGACTCATTAATTATGTTAATTATAATCTGTGGTGCTTGGCAATGGGGTTCTCCCAGTTGTAAACGTCCCTTGGTGCCTATTGATCTAGTTCTGTTCTGTCAAAAAAATATGTTTTTATGTGTTATGGTGTGAAAAGGAAAATATGTTTTTTCTTACTTCTCCTCCTCTATATACAACTAGCGACCCGGTGGATGGGCCTATAGCCTTCCTCGATAAATGGACTATCCAACACAAAAATAATTTTTCAATTCGAACCAGTAAGTAGATCCTGAGATTAACGCGTTTAACCAAACAAACGAACAAACTCTTCAGCTTTATAATATTATATAAGGATTTTTATTTCGGGTTTCTTTTTTGTCGCTAGAGTTTAATTATTTTGTTTAAATTAGAATCATTGTTGTTGTCACAAAATTTGCATGCCGAATTCAGTAGGAGGAATATGAAGAACTATGGTGTATGTGTTATCAAATCTGTAAATATATATCATCATCATTTCAGCCGAAAGACGTCCACTGCTGGACATAGGCCTCCCCCAAGGGGGTTTTTGCCATAATCGCCACGCTTAGCAGGCGGGTTGGCGATCGCAGTATGGTTGTTACAAATGCACAGAGAACGCTGCTGCCCATTCTCTGGTACGTCCCTTAGTCGCCTCTTACGACACACACGGGAAGATATGGGATGGTGCAATTCTTTACGTCCGATACCATACGGACAAAAAATATATTTCTGTAAATATATTTCAGGCAAATAAATGATTTATTTAGGTATCTATATCCGCTGTTCTTTTCTGATTAATTTCGTTGCATGATCCAAGACAGCTGTAATGTTTCTCCGGGACTCGCCGAGCTCCATTGCTCTGGCGCTTTTCGCCACTGTTGATTCTGGCTTATAGGAGTTGCACTGGTTTTGGGAACAGTGTGGTGGGCTTGTGACTGATAGTGCACATCCGATACTACTGGAACTAGGAAAATGCATTTGCACACGGCTTCCTTTTAAAATGTAAGCGACCATTAAGAAATTTCAGAAATTCAATCCCACAGGTAGTGAAAAAGGGGCAGTTGTATTAAATATCTGGGGGTACGGGAGTGCCCCCGCCAAGACGAGCCAAGCGAAGCGCAAGGGCAATGTATACCTTTTCTCGAAGCGCTTCGTCGTTTTTTGGACCCCCATAACTTGGGTTTGGATTATGCCAGATAAACAAAATTCTCCGGATATGATGTCAATAGTAGACTTATCTAATATATAAAATTCTCGTGTCACAGTTTTCGTTCCCGTACTCCTCCGAAACGGCTTGACCGATTCTGATGAAATTTTTTGTGCATATTGGGTAGGTCTGAGAATCGGCCAACATCTATTTTTCATCCCCCTTTTTTCCCCCCTTTTCATCCCCCATCCAAATGTTCGGTAGATCGGTACAGGACAACGTCTGTCGGGTCAGCTAGTTAAATATATAAAGTTTCAATTGCATAGCTCTTATACTTTAGAATTTATTGATATCTAAAAAAGCCCGATTTCGTCACTGACTCACTGATGATCATCAAAATTCTGGGGTACATTCTGAAGTCCTAGACAGCTGAAAATTGCTATTTAAGCTAGTATTAGTACACAAACAACAACAAAATTCTTAAACGCGAAAAAATGTAACAAAATCATTTTATATGAAAATGTTATTGGTGGGATCTATTATACATATTTTGATTTATAATATGTGGGGACATTTTCACACACGGCCATCTGACCCCAAACTAGGGAGACCCTGTACTATGGGTGTCAGACAGCTGATATACATACACAAATATATTTTAAATACATACATATATAGATAAACAACACCCAGACACAAGGCAAACACAAGTGCTCATCACACAGATATTTACCCTGGGCGGGAATCGAACCCGCAATATGCTGCGCAGCAGTCGATCGCTCAGCCACTGCGCCAACCGTGTCGTCAAATTTAGTTAACTTGAAACTTGGTACGAAAGTGAACCTAAGTAAATAATAAAGGATGATGTCATTAGTATACTTAAACCACCCCTTAAAGGGGGCTAAAGGGGTGTTGACTTTGTAGGGGAAGTACGTGGTTGCGGAAGTCACGTAGACAAACTCGCGGCCAAGTAATAATATGTACGGACATTTTCACACACGGCCATCTGACCCCAAACTAGGGAGACCCTGTACTATGAGTGTCAGACAGCTGGTATACATACACAAATACATTTTTTTTTTTTTTTTTTGTAAATACATACATATAATAGATAAACACACCCAGACACAAGGCAAACACAAGTGCTCATCACACAAATGTTTACCCTGGGCGGGAATCGAACCCGCAACACGCTGCGCAGCAGTCGATCGCTCAGCCACTGCGCCAACCGTGTCGTCAAGTGTTATTTATTTAATTTATTTATTTATATAACCATCACACACAACTATTTTTAAAGGTACAACCCAATGCAATAGTTGCAGTAAACTTAATAATAACAACTTATTTCCTAAAACTTATTACATATAATGTTATCCTTAAATAAACCATACGTGCTCACATCCCGGTAAACAATCGAAAAACTTTCTCATTTATACAATTAGCTGACATTGCTCGGACACCCATCGAATTACACGCCTCAGGGGCTGACACTTGACCTATTGTTCTTGGTAGTTGCGTCATGTGGATATAATAATGATAGATGTACTGGTGTTATAAAAAGAAAGTCTAGTTTGATTATTATGATTTGACATGAGATGGTACGAGTAGGTATTATCCGTTTCACATTTGTGATGGGTTTGGCTTCTAATACGAATTCATATTTAATATTCATACAGACTGTTTGATAGAAGGACCAACACGTGCTTTATTAAGGAATAATATTGTAGGAGACAATTAGTAAGTGACGTTTTTTGTACAGCACAATACAGCTACAACAATCTGTCAAATTGCTTTGATAGATTTTTAATATAATTACAAAAAAAAAATATGGTTCTTATTCAATTGGGAAAATTTTACTATGAACTCAAACTCAAACTCAAAATCATTTATTTCAATTAAACCATTTCTATGAACTCAAACTCAAACTCAAAATCATTTATTTCAATTAAACCATTTACAGGTACTTTTGAATAGTCAGAGTCAGTCAGTCAGAAAGTTGAAGCTAGTTGCTCGTTCCAAACAGTAGGTTTCTATAGAGAAGAACGAGCAAGAAACTCCATGAACACTCCTTTAAAATCAGATAAATTTTACAAATTTAGGTTACATCTTCATGTTGAATCTAAGGGTACAATGTGAGAACAATGTAACACGTCTTGCATGTTAAAAGAGGTCTAGAGACAAATATAGTTATAATAACAATTCAAACCAAAATTTAAAATAACCGAGGCAGCTAAGAGATGACCAGTCCCAACCGACGGCGTCCGTTCACGAACATGACGCATGGATCGGCACCATTTAGCTCAACCATTTTGAAGGGAACCGAATGATCCAACACATTCGCCACCGGCAGCGAGACATTCAAGTGAGCATGACTCTCTCAACCGCCAGGGCATATTCAAGTCAATGAGAGGTATACCTCGTAAATGGTAGCTTTAAAGAACATAGTGCTCACATGTATGTGCTACGAAAAATTATATAATACTAACACATTGAGTTTATACAATGCAAAGATAATTTTAGATCTACATCTTCAACGGCTCCAAAAATTGTTACAAATGCTAATCAATCAATCTATGAACCCTTATGGCTGTGGAGCTAGACCAGCATCCAGCCAAGCATTTTTATCAGTGATGTAATCACTCAATTTATAATATGCTCGGTTGCATAGTGTGCGTTTAATACAAGACTTAAATTTTGTCTCATTTAGTTGAACAATGTGGGGAGGTATTTTATTGTAACACTTTAAACAGTACCCCATGAAAGACGAATCTACTTTAGCCAGTCTGAAACCTGGTTGAACTAGTTGGTCCCTATTTCTAGTATTATAATTATGGCTTGATGTACTGGCGAATACAAGACGCACATTAGTAATTTTTTTTAACCAATTGACATAAATGTATATTGCTGATTACACAAAAAAATATTGAACAAAAAAATTAAACCGACTTTAGAGTGAGATTTCGGGTAATCAAAAATAACAAAATCAATTACCGTGACACGAGGAAATGACCCTCCAAAATCCCTGAAAAAAAGTGTCCGCCCTAATATCAAACACCCTTTTAAACATGTTCTTGCATAGGACACTAGTGCCGTGCATGCAAGAATAATGCTTGACTGGCGTTTCTTTTTTGGCGCGGGTCTAATTGAATCTTTTGACATTTATGTTTCGATCTCCCTTAAAGATGGGTAATTTTATTCTCTTAAGGGTAGTCCGCGAAATTCAAATAGTCTTACGTTTTTCGCAATTTGTAGCTCGGTATCAGGTTGTATTGTAAAAAATAAATATTCGCGGTAGTAAAAACAAATATGCATTTAGAGAATTATAATAATTAAAATTATCAACAAACTCTCCAAGTTAGAAAACCTCGTACTATTTAAGAAAATACTTATGACTGTTACCTACGAGCTATCTGACCTACACAACCCAGTTACTGGGTAACACGATACCCCTCAGTAAGACTGGTTCTCACTGTTCTCAGACTATCTAGCTTCTAACTACCGATAACGACTGTCAAAGATCTACAAATAACAGAGACACGACGACGATTAGATTATAAATACTACATCAATATTTGAAATACAAACGAGTTTTGCTTACCTACCTAATTTATATACACTGTAAAACACAATTGATGAAAGTCACAACATAGTACAATAGATATTACAATCATTACAATGAATAGAAAGTTATTATCACATAGGACGTACCTGACATTGTAGGATTAGTAAACACTGACTGAAAATGAATGCGAGTGCGTCGGTCGTGGAAAATTATGGAGTTATAGTTGCTGCGATTTAGCGAGGCGATAGCGGGCGTTGCCCTTTCCTTAAGGCGCTAACAAGCGACTTTTGCAGATTTTAAACTGACAATCACGTTAAAATGTGTGGTGTAAATGATTGGAAAAAATATATGTTAAACTAGAACATTCTCTTAAACATTTAGTATGTGAATATTTTTGATTAAGTTCATATTAAATAGTTTAATTAACTCGTTAAGTTGTGTCTAATGCGGACAAAACATTAGGTAATAATCACACAAAATCTACCAGGAATATTTAAACAAAACTTTCACTATCTTACAGACAAATTTATTACCTATCTTTTAATATACGCCTTTTTTTAAGTTAAAGAATATTATCTTTTATTTAATTTTACGACTAAACTTTGAGAATTTTGGACGCATACGATTCTCAGCACGCGAAGCATGACCACGCTATGTCTACGGAAGAATAGACATACTGACAGGAAGAATAGACAAATTTGTAGCGTGGTCATGCTACGCGTGCTGAGAATCGTATGCGTCCAAAATTCTCAAAGTTCAGTCGAAAAAATTAAATAAAAGATAATATTTTTTAACTTCAAAAAAAGGCGTATACTAAAAGATGGGTAATAAAATTACAATTTGTAACATACCTGCGACAGCCGCCATGCAGAGGGCTATGGCGGCTGTCGCAGCAAATTGTGATTTTAATTGTTGTTGCAATATATCAAATTTTTCATACTTTTGTCTATTCTTCCTGTCAGTATGTCTATTCTTCCGTAGACATAGCGTGGTCATGCTACGTGTGCTGGTCGCTCAAGTCGCTCAAGGTCGCGGGCGTATATCGTCGCCTTAATATGGACAGAGAGGAAGGAAGAGGGAGGAAGGCGAAAGAAAATATGGCTAGATTGTATGAAGAATGACATGAAAGAAAAGGCAGTGCTAGCATGACGATTGACAAGACGAAATGGAAGTCCGCTACTCTGTTCCCAAACCACTGGAACGTGGGTGTCATAGAAGGCGACAGAGGGATATTGACCAGAGAATGGGCAGCAGCGTCCTTCTGTGTACCATAACACCTACTGCGATCGCCAACATGCATCGGCCAAGCATGGCGATTAAGGCTGTACCTTGGAGGAGACCTATGCCCAAAAGTGGGCGTCTAAAAGTGACATGATGATGTTGATGAAAGTAAGGACTGAGGTTCGAGGTTCCAAATCATATTATAATCTGCCCAAACCACTGGTACTCAACACTTTCATACAAAATTTTGCCTAAACACACTTCACACTAATTACCAAGCTACATAACGACTAATTACCAAACAAATCAATGAGCACAGATAATTAAACGAATAAAAACGTCCTCAATTAACCAGTGGCTGCGTGACGGATACATATCATTGCTTTACGCGTAAAAAAGTTAACTGTTAGTCTATTGTTAGGTAAAGTACACATTGTTCGGTGGTGAAGAAAAAAGGTTGAATTTTTAAGAGTTTCAATTGTTTTCCATTATATTGTTTCAGATGTAAAATTGCTTTTGTTGTGAGTAAAAAACAAGATGAAGACTTTTATAATAATCCATGATCTTTTTTTGAAATTATGATCAAAAATATTTAAAATGATCGGTTTTCATGTGAACAACTGTAGGTACGCGATACGAAAAGAAAACACTAGACAAATAAACAAACAGTGCGTTGTAAATGCAGCGGCGGTACTTCTTAGTACAACATACAGATTCAAAAGGTACGTGCATGTCACTGAAACAACTTATAACCGGTCCAAACTACTTCTGCCTGACTTCAGTCAAAACCCTTATTAGGATAAAACAACATTTTCGCTACAAAAAATACGGAACAATTACAAAATAAAAGATTTTAAAAGGGTCTCAAAAAAAAACCTACATACCTAAAGGTTTTCTAAATAGTAATGATTAAACCGGTCAAAAAAAGACTAATAATTTGTTCTGAAAAATAGTTTTGATCGGTTACGAATTTTGACTGTGACCAAAAACTTAAATCAATTTTTGGGTAATTTATGACATTTTCAAAAAAATCACAGAACACAAATTTTTGTTTATGGATATTAGTAATATAGTCTATTGTTTTACGAATAACCCTGTATACGGCAAGTGAGCTCACATCCTAACACCAGCCCAGTAGAGCATAACAAATGATGGTAAAACAGCATAAAACTGTATTCAGTTTATTTATCTTTTTGTTCACAGAAATGGCGGAAAAAGCCGGTGGCAATCGATTATAGGTTATTATGAAAATTAGTAACTAGTTTCCATTAATGTTTACGCTTTTGAGGTTTGTACAATTAAATCATCTGCCTAGCCTATTCCCAACTATATTGCGGTCGGCTTCCAGTCTAACAAGATGCAGCTGAATACCAGTGTTTTACATGGAGCGACTGCCTATCGAACCTCCACAACCCAGTTACTCGGTAACACGATACCCCTTGGTAAGACTGGTTGTCAGAGTTTCGGGCTTCTAACTACCCGTAACGTCTGTCAAAGATCTACGAATGGCAGCCGGTACCAATGGCTTTACGTGCTTTCCGAGGCACGGACCACTTTGACCAATCGATCTGTACGGCTTTAACTTAGCCACGAGCTCCTACTATACTACTATCCGGGTTTTAGTTTATAATATTTTGTTATCAGGGAACTACCAAACCCCCTCTGCACGTATCAACTGTACGAGAGCTTTGTGAGCGCGATCCAACAGGGTGACGAGGCAAGACTGATGGTAAGAGTCTTAACTGCCATTGGCTTTTATCTTGATTCTTTTGAATGCATTGTATTGGTCTTTACCTGCATTGTTTTCACATATAGAAGCAACGTGAATAATATAATCAGTATTTTGTAAAAACTTGATTTAAAAGAGTGTCCGTGGAGATTCTTGCTCGTTCTTCTACATAGAGGCCCCTACGCTACGTTTTGGAACGAGCAACCAGCTTCATTTTTCTGAGTAACTGACGCCTTGACAATTCAAAAGTGCCTGTAAATGGTTTAATTGAAATAAATGCTTTGACTTTGATTTTGAAGACTGGTTCTCAGGCTTTCAGGGTTCCAACTACCCGTAACGACTGCCAAAGATCTACGAATGACAGCCGGGACCAAAGGCTTTACGTGCTTTCTGAGGCACGGAGGGGTGTCAGTATAAATTGGATGGTCACCCATCCACGGACCGTCCGCGACAAGCGTAGCTTAACCATGACCGAACGGTTTTTACTTAGCGACGAGCACCACAAAAAAAAGGACTCATTAATATAAAGTCAAAGTCAAATCATTTATTTCAATTAGACCATTAAAGGCACTTTTGAATGTCATATTGTAAAAATCTAGTTGCCCATTCCAAATGGTAGTTTCGTATGGAGAACAATGGGCAAGAAACTCCATACATACTCTTTAAAAAAAAAAACTACATACAACTTCGAATTGACGATGGCCGTTCCCAAAATATCAAGTTACAATTTCAATATCTGATGTCTACCAGTCACATCTCAAATCAATCAACAAGAGTCAATGATCGGTAGAAATATTGATATTCATAAAAAAAACTGAATCACACATAATATTTGCATTTAGCACTGACAAAAAGAAAAACACTGTCAAACTCAGCATGCAGTCAAAAATGAATCTTCAAACTTACCTAATAAGAACTGTAATCGTCAATCAACAAGGACCGATCTAATTTGCAGCAGTGCATACTGAACTTTATTCCTTAACAATAAAAACCTTACAAGAAAACACAAACAAGCAACATTTCAATCAATCTCTAACCTTATTCCGTTAGAATAGGATCTTAAACACACTTATGTAATACAGTGTTGCCATATGAGAAAAATGCGTTTCCCATGCAGGCGACAATGCGCGGAAGTTGACACGCGACGCGCGTCGCATTGTGTTTTGTGTTTTTATCACACTTACAAAGGGGGTAATCAGAAATCACAGCAAAGTTGACAAATAACAGATCGAATTAAACCAAGCAAGTGTTGGAAACGGCGTGTCGTGTTATTAGAAACTAGCTTTTGCCCGCGACTTCGGGCGAATGTCGGTTATAAAAAAGTTTTTATTTCGCTTTTTACTGCCTACTTCTAGTAATCCAAATTAATTAAGAGACAGCAAACCCAAACAAATTAAGTTATACCTTAATTTTCCGCCCTTAGGGCGGGTTGCTTTAACTACTTATACATTAGTGACCGGTAATAGTCAAACATGGCGCTAACTATTGTCAAATCAAAAAAATGGGTTGTTTCACAAAATCGTACGTCAAAAAGTTACTATTACCATAACCGACCAAGTCAACGTAATTTTGTGTTGTCAAACAGCTACGTCAAACATCAAAATATTATGGAATCTCTTTTTGAATAACTTTAACTGACGGATTTTTATGTCATGAAACAACCCGCTACATTTAACGTACCTACGTTAAACATCGCGCGTCATAGTAACTTTTTAACCGTCCGTATGTAACGTTAACCGACTGTTTGAAACAACCCGACCTTAGAGGTGTAAAACTTTTATGAAATTTATATGGGACCAACTTTGGAATATACACGATCCATTAAAAAAGAATCATCGAAATCGGACTACACTGTAAAAATATATATATGTGGTCATTAAAAAAAAATAACATAAAAATATACTTAGGTACCATCGCGGACACTGGCGGTGAACCACTTTTCAACCTTATGGCCTTAATAATAAGGTTGAAAAGTGGTTCACCGCCAGTGTCCGCGATGGTACGTGTCGAATTCAGAACCTCCTCGTTTTTTGAGCTTACTCTGTTACCAAATCTCATTAAAATCGGTACAGTAGTTAAGCTGTAAAAGCGATAACTACACTTAACATAGACCAGAAGCAATCTTACCAAGGGGTATAGTGTTATTCAGTAACTGGGTTGTGGAGGTCCGATAGGCAGTCGCTCCATGTAAACCACTGGTATTCAGCTGCATCTAGGAAGCTGACCCCAACATAGTTGAGAAAAGGCTAGGCAGATGATGATGATGATAGTCTAGAAGCAGCGGCACAGGCATCTCGCTACGTGTTGTCTCCCTCTGGCGAGGGGGTGAAGCGGGGATTGGGAGGATTAGATTGTGTTAATGCGTTGTTCATGCCAGCCTGTGGGCTAATTCACGTAACTAAAGAAGTGCTGTTGCAGTGCAGTTGCAGTTAAGTTTAGATCAAAACAACGCTTTTCGTATTCTCTACCGCTGTCAGACACGCTTGCGTCAAGTTAGCGTCACGCGACGCGTCTACTGTTGCGCTTCTTTGGTGCGTGCTTCGGAACGCAACATGTTCGGTATTCTACTATTCGTGTGACGTCTCAAAAAGCACTAAAATCTGTACTAGGATATTATTTTAATATTATAATAACGTCATATTCATTGAAATGTAATCAATTCTATTCAATTATTTAGTGAGTAATATTTTTTTCTCTCATGTGGCTATACCATAAGTAAGTTTGGTAGAGTTTGGTTGTCGTACAATTGACGTGCAGTTTACGCGCAGTTCAAAGATTACGAGAATACCGTTTATCATTCAAACTTGAACTTAACTGCAATTGCACTGCAACATGATCGGCGCGTCATAAAATTACGTGAATTAGCCCTCTGGTCGTAAAGACGACCTGATCCGATCATTAGTTAATTAGTTTGTGTACCCTTTCTATTTTTGCTTTGACTTTGCATTCATTTGCACTCATAATATAAAGTAGTCAATAACTTGTACTTGGATATCACAATACTGTATCCACGAAAACACTGCCGACATTCTGTACAGCAGTTTGGTGTAAGATATGTGTATTTTTCTACACAGCTTTTCTTGAATAAATAAATAAAAAAGTCAACCAAGTGACAGTACTAGTTTATGAGAACCACGCGATCAAATGCAACGCACGCTATAATACGCGGAAGTTTAAACACGTCACGGCTCTACGCGCATGCGTGTTGGTAATACGTGCCATGCGATGAACTACGAGTGCAGGCCGGGGTTGCAAGATCATGGACGAAGTTGCTTTAGTATTGGAATAAATAATGTAGAAAGTCAGGGAGATTAGTTCTTGGAAGGTCTTGAGGAAGGATTTTGTCTAGGACTGGGTTCAGTACGGTTTAACAAAAGAAGATCAGTCATAGTGTGAGTCATCTTATATATAAAAATCTTCTGTGCGTGTGAATGAAAGTGAACTCCTCTGAAAAGGTTGGACCGATTTTGATGATTTTTTTTGTGTGTGTTCCAGTGGATTCGAGAATGGTTTACAGGTGGCGCTACAGTCGAGTTGTAGGACTTTTTTGTTTTAAGGGCAGGCCAACGTCTGCCAGGCCCACTAGTAGAAATGTATAACTGAGGCGGTACACCATTTTGTTGCAAAAAAAAGTGATGCTAGTATAGCTCCATCTCCCTCTCGCACAAGAAAAATGGCGGCATTAATAGCTACTTCATAAAACAGCCCCTGTCAGGAAATATAAAGTACTAGGTTCTGCCCGAGACTTCGTCTGCGGAGAATTAAGCAAGCATTCATCAATCGTCACAAACTTTCGCATTTATAATAATAGTAGGATTACAATCGTATTTATGGCTTAAAGAAATAACGGCAAAATTATCAATCATAATTGTTTTTTAGGACACCAACATACAAACTGTATATTTCTGTTTTTTTCAATGAGATATACAATTTTGAACCCTAAATCACAATACTTCAACAATCAGCACTACTCCATCGAAAAAAAATCAACAAATCAAAATTGGCAAGTACTTATTATACGGAAAACCAGTTAAACTTTCGCCTGGCCTAAGAATGGAGTGGCGAGTTCATGACCTCGACTTTTGGAAGAAAAAAAAACATCTGTGTAGCCTGGCGAAAGGCCAACGACTTATTCAAGTATTTGTAAAAGACAGCTCGAAAACTAACTGCTCGGAAGCTAATCAACTAGCTTTAAAAAAAAACACAAAAAAAATGATTGACGATGAATTTTATAACTTAAGTAGGTAAAAATATACCTTAACAATAATAAATCATCATCATCTGCCTAGCCTTTTCCCAACTATATTGGGGTCGGCTTCCAATCTAACCGGATGCAGCTGAATACCAGTGTTGTACATGGAGCGACTGCCTATTCGACCTCCACAACCCAGTTACTGAGTAACACCTTGGTAAGACTGGTTGTCAGACTTTCTGGCTTAACAATAATACTTCTAATCAGCAATCCGCCTTAAGCGAGCTTGTGAGGAGGATTCGGGGGAGTAGCAACAGCATCCTGAAAGTCGTGGCTAAGGACCCGAGAGGTTCTTAGTTACTAATCCTAGTGTATAAATTGTAGTATTTAAGGTGTGTACTAACAAAAATTGGTTCCAATGTAGTCCCGAATAAAAACAATTTATTATTTATTAAGCAAGCGTGGCCCGTGGGGTGTCCGGGCTAGAATAGCACCCCCCCCCCCCCCCAATTCATTCCGAGGGTGTCGTCGAAGGCGACTAAGGGAAAATCCGGAAGTCGGGCAGCAGCGACTTTCGTGCACTTAACAACCTCATTGCAATCCCCAAGCAACGCCCCCTATTTATGGGAGAGGCCTTTGGTCAACAGTGGACGTCTTCAGGCTGATGATGTAAGCAAGCGCGGTGATCATTACTCGTGCCTTCTCTGTGTGAGAAGAGGCCTTTGCCCTACAATAATAGGCTGGTATTTTTAATAATACTTTAAAACGATTATCCACCTGTCAAAGATGCAGAACAGATAAAACATTAAACAATAATAGCGCACGTGGGGTAATTTAAATTCTATATCTGGCAACACTGTCGCCCTAAGGATGCGTTCGGAATATATTAAAGTAATTGATCGCGTTCGTGACATTTTATGGCGTATTATTTTATATGTATGGAGTTTATGATGTAACATTATGTTGATGCATAATAATTTCATGCTTATTAGAAAAGTAGCTACTTACAAAATGATGTATGATATGACCTTTCTTCTGGTATAAAGCGAGCAACAGCGAGTTCTTGTCTTTCGGGTTGATAAGGATTCCAGTGACCACATAGAGGTACTATACTCCATTTACAATAGCATTAGACAGAAGTTAAAAAAGGTTATTTTTAATGCACACTTTGTAACAAAAGTACAATAAATCTGTTAAAGTTACGATAAACACCGAATTTATTATAATCTATTTTTACAGTAGCTGTCGCGCGTATTTGTAATCATTTTAATAATTTATCTTCTAAAATGATGTGGCTTTCATTAAGTTGTATATTTGATTCCAATTTAAAATTACAGTGCCAATGCTAAAAACCTAAAAGAAGCGTGTGCGTTTCGACCGCGCGGCCACGGCGATATTTCGAAAAAAAAACTTTTCCAAGATTATGTAAAATTTTGTAAAAGTTGATTCCCAAAACCATAAATTTGTCGAAGATATGGTTAAAAAGTTATAAGGGTTTGAACGTGGCCGCGCCATTGAAACGCGGAGAACCGCGCGGCCACGGAGATCTTTAAAACTAAGCGTAGCAGAGACCTAAAATTCAGGTAAATAACAGATTGAATTTGTAAAAAAAATGTAAAAATACAGAAAAAAATCCTAGGTTTATATTTTAGGAGCTGCAAGACAAAAACCCCATGGCCGCGCCATTGAAACGGTGAATAACACTCTAGCGCCGATATCACGCTGAAAATGCATCGCAGACGTCTGGAATTCATTGTAAAATCTAGATTTGAATTTGTAGAAAATGTAAAAAATATACAAAAAATACCCAGGTTTAGATTTTAGGAGCTGTAAGACTAAAACCCCATGGCCGCGCCATTGAAACGGTGGAAAATACGTTATCGCTGATATCTCGCTGAAAAAGCATCGCAGAGGTCTGAAGTTTTTTGTAATACCTAGATTTGAATTTGTCTAAAATGTAAAAAATATACAAAAAATACCTAGGTTTATATTTCAGGAGCAGTAGTGCGGTATCGTGTAAAAATAAGTTTTGATTATCTATCGAAGAAAGTAAGTATTAGTGAGTTTTTTTTATAAACAACACCTATTAATATGTAGAACTATCGATAATACGCAAAACATATTTTTTATTCATAATACAAAGCCTTGCAATGTGTTTTGAATATTTCGATAGGGTGACCATGCCTTGTTGTTTACAGAAAACTTTCCACCTGTTGTAATAGAAATCATGTCCCAAGGATTCTAAATTGAATTAAAATGAAACGAAGAGATACAAAAACATAATAATATTATATCTTTATTTCTTTAAAAATCACATAAATCACAGATTGTTTACTTACACTAAGATATAAACTTCTATTAAAATCACAAATCACAGATTGTTTACTTACACTAAGATAAATATTTTTTATTAATTAAGGGGACAATTGTCGAAATCATGCAAAAAAAAAATTACATTTGACACAAACCAAAACTATAAAATGAGGTAACCACCTTGTATAAAACGTCAATATTTTTGAGATTTCTAATAGATGATGATTAAGATATTAAAAATCAGGGTAATATGATACTTTACTTTACATTGGGAATAAGCTCGCTAAGTGGGAATATGCAACCACTTTTTTTCTTGACCCTCGATTTCTTGGTGGAAATAAAAAGTAAACAATCTGTGATTTATGTGATTTTTCAAGAAATAAAGATATATTATTATGTTTTTGTATCTCTTCGTTTCATTTTAATTCAATTTAGAATCCTTGGGACATGATTTCTATTACAACAGGTGGAAAGTTTTCTGTAAACAACAAGGCATGGTCACCCTATCGAAATATTCAAAACACATTGCAAGGCTTTGTATTATGAATAAAAAATATGTTTTGCGTATTATCGATAGTTCTACATATTAATAGGTGTTGTTTATAAAAAAAACTCACTAATACTTACTTTCTTCGATAGATAATCAAAACTTATTTTTACACGATACCGCACTACTGCTCCTGAAATATAAACCTAGGTATTTTTTGTATATTTTTTACATTTTAGACAAATTCAAATCTAGGTATTACAAAAAACTTCAGACCTCTGCGATGCTTTTTCAGCGAGATACCAGCGATAACGTATTTTCCACCGTTTCAATGGCGCGGCCATGGGGTTTTAGTCTTACAGCTCCTAAAATCTAAACCTGGGTATTTTTTGTATATTTTTTACATTTTCTACAAATTCAAATCTAGATTTTACAATGAATTCCAGACGTCTGCGATGCATTTTCAGCGTGATATCGGCGCTAGAGTGTTATTCACCGTTTCAATGGCGCGGCCATGGGGTTTTTGTCTTGCAGCTCCTAAAATATAAACCTAGGATTTTTTTCTGTATTTTTACATATTTTTTACAAATTCAATCTGTTATTTACCTGAATTTTAGGTCTCTGCTACGCTTAGTTTTAAAGATCTCCGTGGCCGCGCGGTTCTCCGCGTTTCAATGGCGCGGCCACGTTCAAACCCTTATAACTTTTTAACCATATCTTCGACAAATTTATGGTTTTGGGAATCAACTTTTACAAAATTTTACATAATCTTGGAAAAGTTTTTTTTTCGAAATATCGCCGTGGCCGCGCGGTCGAAACGCACACAAAGAAGCAGGGATGAACAATACCCGAAACGTTCTTCGTTTCACTTGTTACCTTGTCTTTAAAAGACTTTTGTTCTGTTTATATTATTATACGTCCATATTTAGTACTATCTTAGATCTATTTATCAAAATTATGTTAAAATCAGTTTAATTAAAATTGTTTTAACTTATTTTTGAAATAAAATGTTTTGCATTCCTACTTCTATGACCCTCTTTTTTCTAATGCTATTTATTATAAATGGAGTATAGGTAGGCTCATGTTCAGAATATTTTATACGAGATAATAAGAGGGTCGGGTCAGATCTTTGACAGTTGATGCGGGCTGTCAGAAGCCCGAAAGTCTGACAACCAAGGGATATCGTGTTACCCAGTAGCTGGTTTATGGAAGCTGACCCCAACATAGTTGAGAAGAAACTAGGCACTAGATGCAATTAGGGAAGTGATGTAGTAACGTTGATAAACTTTCCATCTACCGATCTGTTCTGTAGAAATCTCCTCTCGATTAATTTAGGTAAAGTGAGTGAAGTCAACTTACATCCCACCTAATTTACACCTCACCTAACCCACACCTAAATCCACAGAGATATTTTTTTACAGAAAAATATTACACGTGAATCATTAGCCTAATTAATACATGACTAACCTATTGCCTTATCTTATGACTGCAAATACAAAAAAAAAACTGTTAGTCACTAAAAAATAAAATCGGCCAAGTGTGAGTCGGACTCGCTTATAAAGGATCGAGCAATAAACGCAGAACAAATAACGTTTCTTAAATGGGGTTATAAAAAAGAATGTGTGAGTACCAAGGTACTTACGAGAATTGATGTGTAAACATGTGAGCTCGTATTAGTCTCACGCACACATGAACATCAAGTTTTACGGTGACGTCATCTGACGCTTACGCGTCTCAGATCTATACGAGTACCGAGCGCTAAGATGGACACATCAATAAATGGGATAGGTACTCATTTAATTTCCAATAGTGCAACTAACACCAAAGTCTCTGCTTACAACCGAACTCAAAAATATGAAAGCAACTCCTCTGCCACAAAATCTGGAAAATATAATTACTTGTGAAGTCGCGGTTGCTGAACTTCAGGAAAGGCAAACAATAAGCAGAAACATAATTATAATAGGAATTCTGGAAGCTAGAGAACTAAAAAAAACCCGGACAAGTGCGAGTCGGACTCGCCCACCGAGAGTTCCGTACATATTTGTAGGTACATATCCATACTTATCGATACTTTAATCTACTTAATATTATAAATGCATTTTTGCGACATAAACAGCCGTATCTTTTTTTCACGTTAACATAGAGGGTTGATTTTTACAGCATCTAGCAAAGACTCTCTTTGGCATCAAGGGACCGTAGACTTGAGTATATGGTTTTAATTTCAACTCGATACCTCCACGCGTTCTCGAGATAAAGGGTCTTGACAGACAGACAGATAGACAGACAGAGACCCTAAAAAGATTATTTGTTATAGCTGCCGTATTAATGTTTCTATCAAATTAACTACGATCCAAAAGATACCCTGCGACAGATCGACGGACGGAAGGATAAGCGAAAACTCCGCTTTAATTCTTTAAGCACGGAACCCTAAAAAACCACTTCTATTGTCTACAATTACTTAACATACTTTCATTCTAAACTGGATTACCGACCAGATTAACTCGATAATAACTAACAAAGCTTGTAACACAAAAAACCCGTGACTTACGTTACAATTGTGTAACGATTACAACGTTACTGATGCTATTTGCTTTACATAAGAGCTTGTTTGCTCTGGCACATTTTAAAGGCGCGGTGGCTCGCATCAACCTTACAAAACCAGCTCACGGCTAAAACATACCCTCCCCGAGGCTTGCAGGAGCCAGCCCGCGCCGCTGAGCCTGTAGTTTTAAATTCGACTTCAAATAATGAAAATTCGATCAAAGCATCCAGGTAGGGCCAGGTCCTCTTTGTCCTTCCCCAGCGACGCCCTAAGCCGTGGTCCATTCCCCACAGAGAGTGCCCTGAAGAACTGACTGGAGGCCTTAAATTCGTTTTAAGGCACAACAGGAACGTCCGGTTAAGCAGCCGACAACTTCCTTTTTTTATCATGGGGAAACCCTCAAGGACTTTTCCCCGATAGATAGGCGTGCCGGTCTCTTAACCGGCTTAAATCACCACAGTGTTTCATCTCACACCTACGTCGGGGGTCACGGGAACGTATGATAGCCGACAACTTCCTAGGCAGGTAAGTAACTGCAGACGCTGTAATGAGGCTGATGAAACGCCATTTCACCTTCTGAGGGAATGCGGAGCACTAATGCACAAGCGCAACAATCATCTGGGCAAATACCTGTTAAGCCCGGATGAACTAATGGAGATCGCTCCAAAGCAGATCCTGCAGTTCATAACAGCTGCAGGGTTTGGCGGCGATCTCTAACCAACACAAGCGGCGATCACAATAGACCAACTCTGGTCGCAGTGATATCACAGCCGCAAAAAGCAAATAAAAAACAAAAACTAAAAGATGCCAATTCGAAAAAAAACATAATTGAAAACAAGACTCCACGCTCAGCATTCGCGCTTGCGACCGCAAGATCAACACAGCAGTTAAAGCCAGTCGTGGCAGTGTAGAATTAAACTAACCTCTCAATCATACCAACTCCTAAACCGGTGATTTACTCGCTATTGTGCAACAGTTATTTGCACCGCCAAGTTTCTCTTTACATAATTCTTAACGATGTAATAACTGTGAAGTGTGAACTATACTTGTCACATCAACTACTTGTTTTGACAGCTGTTATTCAGGGTTGCCATTTTATGAATTTTGTAGTGGAATAAGGGTGGGGAAAATTTTAGTTGACACTATATTTTTTACTCTCGGTGTGAGTTATATCTATATTTAAGACTAGCTTTTGTTTGCGTCTACTTCAGAATTAACAAAAAAAAATACTCTATTTCAGACCTTAATCCGTATGATATTAGTAATACACAGTAGGTAACTTAAAAACTACGTTAGAAACAATATTTTAGTTCACATAATATATCTGTTGCACTCATCCGACACACCGGGTACATACATATGAATATGCACCCATTGCGCCATAATGGTGCAACATGACTTTTCGCTAATGACCTTCAGAATGCCGTTGACGCTCCCAAGCACTCTGTGCATCATGGAGTAAGCTAAAGTTCTAAATTATCCTATACGTCGTTTCTTTGGCTAAACGGTAAGAAGTCAATCGGCATTGGCATTCTTTCTTCTTCCATGCCGTCCTGCTCTCCCAGTGGTTCATAACCTTTTCGAGATCTTGTCACCCCTATGACTTAGCTAGGGAAACTGATTTACCCCCCCCATGTCATGTCATGTCATGTTACCAATGAATATAGGTATTAAATATAAAGATAAACAGTTAATGATATACACAGCCGTCAGCCAGGGCTTGAAATGCACTGACGAGCTAGAGTCGGTGTAATCTTGTATTATTTATACAAGACTAGCTGACCCGACAGACGTTGTCCTGTCCCGATCTACCTACTTACCTGCCTATTTACCTACACCTACCCTACACCTACCCTACACCTACCCTAGGGTAATTTTTTTTTTTTTTTTCTTTGCTATAAACCTCACGGAGCCCGAGACCTTTCCAACGAATGCAAAACCGTGGAAATCGGTTCGTGCGTTCTGGAGTTATATCTATCGTCAGGAAGGAAAACCCGACTTATTTTTATATAATAGATTGGTATAATCTTTGTCATACATATGTATATTACCAGCTTATTATCCCTACAGAATACCAGTTTTACCCACGCAGGGGTTATTACCTCCAGGTTAGGAACCGTGGTGCTATCCCTTTTCTTTCATATCATTGTTCACACAATCCATCCATCTATTCTTTGACCTTCCTCTCCCTGTCCATTAACTGATATTTCGAATTACCTTGGCCTAGAAACTGACCAGTAGAAATTATTTAAATATCTACTGCGAACTGCGGACTCAGACTGTCTGGCGACATTTTCTAGTGTTGAGCAATTTGACGTGCTTAGCGAATTAGTTCATTATCAGTCTACCTTAATTAATTATAATAACGCAATGAATACTTTCTGTGTTCGTAATATGATTTCTTTGTTTATAATTATAATAAGGCATAATATGGTGCAGGTCCACACGTCATGGCTGAGAACGGGGGCTGTAATTTGAGATTATCTGTTTGTGATGTCAAAACATATGGTCCTGATCTACGTCATGGTTGTGAACGGGCGCTGCCATTTGGGACTGCCTGTTTGTAATGTCAAAATAAGAGCTTAAAGGCAATACGTCGTCTATAAGGGCAATACGTCGTCTTTATCAAAAGAGGCCATGGTATGCGTGGGTTTGCGGGCGAGGAAATGATAATGAAAGTCTTATTTAGATAATTAATATTAAGTAATGTGAACAACGTTCCACCAGGCACGTGAGACGCGAGCGCAATTAACCACATCACTTGACTTCACTGTTACTACAATCACAATTCACATTATCACAATATTACAATAATGTCGAAATTGTCACCAATCAATAGAATCAATCAATACTAGCGACTAGCGTTTCGTTTCGCGCTCTCGATCCAATCTGACGTTTGATACTCATTTTGGCGGGCCGCCTTCCCAGTGCCTGGTGTTACGTCAAGCTGACAGCTGTCACAGTCGTTCTTTAATCAACATAAGTTTGCGTTGTCAAACCAATTCTTATGACGCGCCGACACGGCCACCCTGACTATCGCACGTCCTCGTGCGCATGGTCATCCTGATATTGCTTATATAAAATACCATTCCATTAGTGGTAGCTCGTCCATTCCTGACATACAGATGTATCGACTAACAATTAGGGATCACTCACTAGGTGGCAACACAGTTTCTCACAAAAGAAACATGGCGTCGTTCAAGCGAACGAGGCATCCGACCAACCAACAACTTACCATGCGGTGTGGTCCGGGCGTGCTAGAGCCCTCCGACCATCCAACAACCAAACATGCGGTGTGATGCGAGCGTGTTAGGCCGCTCCGAACAACCATCAACTTATCGTGTGATGTGGACCGGGCGTGCTAGAGCCCTTCGACCAACTAACAACCCACCATGCGGTGTGGTGCGGGCGTGTTAGGCCGCGCCGACCAACCATCATCTCACTATGCGTTGTGAACCGGGCGTACTAGGCCCCTTTCGATCAACTACCATCTAACCATGCAGTGTGGACCGGGCGTACTAGGCCCCTTTCGACCAACTACCATCTAACCATGCAGTGTGGACCGGGCGTACTAGGCCCCTTCGACCAACCACCCTCTAACCATGCGGTGTGGACCGGGCGTACTAGGCCCCTTCGACCAACCACCATCTCATCATGCCATGTGGACCGGGCGTACTAGGCCCCTTCGACCAACCACCATCTAATCTTGCGGTGTGGACCGGGCGTACTAGGCCCCTTCGACCAACCACCAATTCACCATGCGGTGTGGACCGGGCGTACTAGGCCCCTTCGACCAACCACCATCTAACCATGCGGTGTGGACCGGGCGTACTAGGCCCCTTCGACCAACCACCATCTCACCATGCGGCGTAGTCAGAGTGTACTGAACTTTTCGACTAGCCACCTCCTTAGCGGCCAACGTGGACCGGGCGTACAAAGCCCTTTCGACCACGCTTAGCCAAGCCCTACTGCTTTATTATGCGTGTATTTATTAAGAATCTAAACAACGTGCACATAGAAACATAATTTCTTGTTAATCTGCTTCATGAATGAGTGAATTTGATTCAATGTCCTGATGCCATATATAAAGAGGAAAAGAAATATGCACCACTTAGGCGATCTACCTGTTTGTTGATCCTTGGAATTGGATAATGATCCGGGCGCGTATTCGCGTTTGACTCACTATAATCTACCCACATTAAGTCGGATACATACTCCTTTTTTATACTAGCAAAATGGGACTGGCAAAGGTGATGAAGTTTCGCGAATGACGCCACACTCCAGAAGAGTCTGTACTTTATCTCTAACAACTCCTTTTTTCAACAGGTGATAACCGATAAGAGCTTTACATGGGTTTATAAGGTCGATCTTTAACTCACCTGTTATCACGCAACGAGTAGGTACAGCATCTATGAAGAACTTACTATACTTCCATAATATTTCTTCTAATGCGTTGTGGTCATTACCCTCAAGGTCAGTGTCAATACAGTCAAGGTCGAGATCTTCCTGTTTGGCAAACCTGAACATCTTTACATAAAGAAAACTTAATAAAATTGTTATTAATATCGACATGATCATTCAAAGACATCTCTACCTATAAAATTATTGGGTCAGTAATCATAACATCAGGTACAATATAAAAGGGAATTGTGAGGGGTACTTTTTGAATTTGAACCAAACTTGTGTTGTACAATTAATGTCTTCACCACCAACCAATTTCCATGAAATCAACAGAATCATTGTACATGCTACCAGACAGTTTAGTAATGATGCTACTGAACAAGAAGAAGCACAATCAAAAAAAAGGAACAAAATGACCTCACCAGTTAATGATGATAATACCTCTGGTTATCTCATGTCTGCAGATTTGTATTTCTTTGTGTATTGCATATACACTTCCAGACTTCTTTTCCGGACAAGTTGTACTAATGTATCTTTGCTTTCCGCAGACAAAGCAGGTAATTCATTTTTCTTTCTCAATTGGTTTTGATTTTACATTTTCTGCATTTTGTTGCCCGCGGCACTGAGTGCCGCATCATCCAGCTTGTGCCTTCTATTTCTAATCAACAATAATGTCAAGTTTCTCCAAATCAGGATTTGATAAGAGGCTTTTTATTATTGTTACTTGTTCTAGTTTCAGAAGTATCATGATCTCCACTACATCACTTTAATGACACTATTTTAAATCATAAAGAGTTGTACTCTAGTAGAAATGATATGTGAGTATAATTCTCTTAGTATAAAACTATCCCGTTGATAACAAACAGTTATTATGAAACCCGTAGTAACTTCTTCATTAAATTGAACTTTTTGTATGGTCAATTAAACTCCAGTCATAAAGCAGCTTCACATGCTGTTTATATATTCCCAAATTAAAACCTTAGGATTCCATCAAAGTTATCTTGAATGAGCATGGGACGTACAAACTTCACAAGGACAATTTCCTTTATTTTTGGCCACATTATTTCTGTCATTTGAAGTTTAGTCAAGCAGGAAGCAGCTCTTCCTTTCAGAGAATTCATGAGAACAAGACAAGTAATAGTTCTGGGCCACACCAGTTTCTACTAATATACAATTATGTCAGTCATTCTGCACCAACCTTCAATATCTGCTTTAGAATCATCAGGGTCAATCCTTATTCATTTCATTGAGGCGTGACTTATTGCCGGGGCGGCCTGCTCTACAGATAAAAGGCGCAACAAAAGTCTCCATGTTCCCGAGGAGATTCCCGGTATGTTTATCATTGATCACAGGATGTTGGAATTTCACGAATCTCCTCAACATATAGCCCTCTACATCCCACTTCTGATAAAGGCAATACGTCGTCTTTATCAGAAGAGGCCATGGTATGCGTGGGTTTGCGGGCGAGGAGATGATAATGAAAGTCTTATTTAGATAATTAATATTAAGTAATGTGAACAACGTTCCACCAGGCACGTGAGACGCGAGCGCAATTAACCACATCACTTGACTTCACTGTTACTACAATCACAATTCACATTATCACAATATTACAATAATGTCGAAATTGTCACCAATCAATAGAATCAATCAATACTAGCGACTAGCGTTTCGTTTCGCGCTCTCGATCCAATCTGACGTTTGATACTCATTTTGGCGGGCCGCCTTCCCAGTGCCTGGTGTTACGTCAAGCTGACAGCTGTCACAGTCGTTCTTTAATCAACATAAGTTTGCGTTGTCAAACCAATTCTTATGACGCGCCGACAAGCTTTTTACTACTTAAATGTAGGTATATGAACGTTGTATAAACAAAACAATTTTTAAATTGTTTGGTCCGTCTGTCTGTTTGTTGCGATCAATATCTGAAACGGCTAGACAGATTTTGACGGGACTTTCACTGGGAGATAGCTGATGTTATAAGGAGTAATTTGGGTTACTTTTATGTTAGTTAAAAATTAGGGGTCAGCGCGAAAAAATTAAAACCCCGCAAATAACCCACAATCACGCGGACTAGCTAATAACGGAAGGCTAGCTATTAGCTAGTATAGCATAAAATCAAACCAAAATGCTGTGACAGCCGTGTTTCCTATACGAAGCGAATATTTGTACGTCACCGCGTTTGTGCTAAGTCAACAGTTATGTCAGCAGGGAACAATATGAACACCCAAGAGGCAATACAAAACGCATTTGAAGAGTTTGTTGGTACACCTGACTTCTTCAAGAAGAAAAATACCACTGTTCTGGTAAAGATGCGCATTGATAGCATGGGTGCATATTTTTAACCGACTTCAAAAAGGAGGAGGTTATCAATTCGAATGTTTGTATATATATATATATATATTATGTATGTTCGGGCATAACTCTGTCATATATCGACGGATTTGCAAAATTCTTTTTATGTTCGAAAGGGGTTTATTCCGAAAAGGTCCCATATAAATTTTATCAAAATTGGTACAGCCCTTTTTGAGAAAATCAACAAACTCCCAAAAAAACTTACTTAGACGACGTTTTAGTTTCTTCAATCACTGGAGGACTTACAATCTCCTTTAAGTGTGTTGCCGTTTCTTAATGGATTTGGATGTTAAGGCAACACTAAAAAGCGAAAAAAAAAAGTAAAAAGTTTTTTTACTTTTTTGATTGATAGAAATAACTTTTTGTATCATCATCATCATCAGCCAAAAGATGTCCACTGTTGAACATAGGCCACCCCCATGGAACGCTAAAACGAGCGGCGACCTGCCGCTTGCATCCACCAGTCCACTTTCTGTATACTTAACGGAAATTTCATAGGTAAAGACCTATTATTTACGTCTGTTTACAAAATACCTATGGACAACAAAAGAAATAGCTAAAAACATGAGTCTTCAAACCATTGTTTCTTTTGTCAAATAGCTAACGATTGATCATTCGCTTAAAATTCCAAGCTAGGAACCGAGTGGGTGAACGTATTTTTTCTTCTAAGTTATGTTAGGTAAATAAGGCCTTCTCATATAGATTGAAACCAAACGAACGTAATTTTTTAACCAACTAAGGCAAAGACGAAATAAGGACTTTAGCAGTCTATGTATGTGTTACTAAAACCGTTAAAACTACGGTTTCTAAAAATCCTAAGATTTTCCAGCAAAACTTAACACTTTTATTTACCTTTGCTCCACTCTAGGGATTTCTCGTGTATCGTGATTCGTGCCACAACGTGCGAACAACTACCTGTAGGTCATACGCGACACGCAGCGCAGTCACTAATCGCTCAAACACTGCGAACACTACCGTCAACCATTGGGAAGTGAGCTCGGAATCATGGGGCACCCCGACACAGACAGCGTAGGCTCAAAAGCGATGACAACTGTCCTCCACTGTCCGGCCTTTTTACCCAAATGTCTGGATTAAGGTGAACGCACACTTATCCGAGCCGAATGCGTCGAACGAATCGAAGTCAAGGAGGCCTCGCACACATACCCGCACCGAAAGAATTGACCGCGCCGAAGAAATCGTTTATATTTCCTTTACGCCTGTCGCACTGTTATTACATGTGAATTGTAATGAATCTTGACGAGGTTTGTGCTGCAAGCGCATCGGACGAATCGACTGCATAAGCCGCGCCGAATTTTTTTTTGTTTTACTTTTTTTTTTATCTATTGATAGGCATACGTTTGACCACTATCTCACCTGATGGGAAGCGATGATGCGGTCTACGATGGAGCACGCTTGCCTAGAATTTGGTGACGTCATCCGAATCGTCTAGGATTTCTGAGATTCTTCCAGATTCGGACGATTCGACGCGGGCAAATGTGCGAGGTTTCATAAGATTTCATATACAGAATTCTAAAATTCGTTTCGTTCAATACGTTCGGCTCGGGTAAATGTGCGTTCACCTTAATCTGGCTTAATTGTCTGTGCGGCTTTTCAGAAGACCTGACAATCCTACACAGGGGAGATATTAGAATAGCACTGCTGATGAAATGAATGGCTAAACTCACCAAAGAATATTTTTACAGAATACCAGAAGCTCATCCCAAACTCACTTCTTCATCAAAATTCACCGAGCAAGATTTTAATAGAACAAACCAGCTGGGCCTCAAGTCTGCTATTACAATAGTGTCAGAATGGTCTATCCTTGATTTCATAATTGTTGATTTTGACAAGTTTGGTAATGTACTAATAAATAATGGCGTCATTATGACTTTCCAATGGTCAACCACTGACACGCCATTGAAAGAAATAATAGAATGGTAATCTCATACAAAACGACAACTGAATGACTGACTTAGGCGTTAATCTGCTAAAATTTTGACAGTTCCATTGATTAGTGAACGTCACCATTCGAACGTCACCGTTCGCCATTAGAACGTCATTGTGCAGTCATTGCTTTTAATTCGGCCGACCAGTGATCGACCATTATGAATTTAGCAGATTACGAACTTTTAGCAAAATGACAATGGGATCGTGTTGGAATGACGAAATTATAAAAATAGCAGACTTGGCCCCCTGTTCTAATTACCGCCAACCCTATTCAACAATAGTGCTGAGGCTTCGCGTAGCAAAACCGGTATTTTTATAACAGAAACCGGTATTATATGTTAGATTTCTCTCAGCCGTTTAATATGCAGTGAAATACATCGGAGATATGTGCCAATGGCAGCACTCTTAACATGTCTACAACGGTAATAGAAATACTATGTTAGTTTTAAGTGGATGGTATGGTGATTAATATTTAGAAATTGCACATACAGTGGCATGTTTGTAATTAATCTTCGGTCTCAGAATGTAGAATGGAGACCACACAGCGGTAAGCGAAGCGTAGGATATCCTCCAACAAGGTGGACCGACGACCAGTGGGCTAATTCACATAACTAAAGAAGTGCTGTTGCAGTGCAGTTGCAGTTAAGTTTCGATCAAAACAACGCTTTTCGTATTCTCTACCGCTGTCAGACACGCTCGCGTCAAGTTCGCGTCACGCTAGCGCAATAACGGCATTCTACTATTGCGCGTCTTTGGTGCGTGCTTCGGGACGCAACATGATCGGTATTCTACTATTTGTTTGACGTCTCAAAATGACAGTTAAAAAGCACTAAAATCTGTACTTGGGTATTATTTTAATAGTATAATAACGTCATTTCAGATTCTATTCAATTATTTAGTGAGTAATATATTTTCTCTCATGTGGCTACACCATAAGTAAGTTTGGTTGTCGTACAGTTCACGTGCAGTACACGCGCAGCTTACGCGCGGTTCAAAGATTACAAGAATACCGTTTATCACTCAAACTTGAACTTAACTGCAACTGCACTACAACTTCATCGTCGCGTCATTAAATTACGTGAATTAGCCGTCTGATTGAGACCGCAGGAACACGATGGATGCAAGCCGCATCTAACTGGTCCTTTTGATGATACCAGTAAGTTTTGGAACCATTGCTTGTTAGTATCCAACTTGTTATATTATGTGCAGGATGTGGTCTTCTAAAAAACTTTTTTACAAAAAAAAAACCACGACCTTCTAAAAATAAAGTGGTTTTAAAGGGTCTTTAAAGGTATTTTTTGTAAAGTTAGTTAATTCATGTAGTAAGATTTTTTTATTCGATTTTTAGTGCCTTCTTAAATTTTCCACCCTTAGAGGAGGAATATTTTTATGAAATTTATATGGGACCAACTTCGAGGTAAACATCAGATTCTGAAGATTCTTTTCCTAAATCTGACTAGGTACACTGAAAAAAAATTATGCGTGGTCAAATATTAACGTTCATCATCATCATATCAACCTCTAGACGCCCACTGCTGGGCATAGGTCTCCCCCAAAGACCTGTGTCGGTCCCGCGCCGTTGTCGGTCCCGCACCGCGTTGTCGGTCCCGCGCCGCGTTCCATTGAGGGGGTTTAGCCGTAATCGCCATGCTTGGCCGATGCATGTTGGCGATCAAACATTAAAGAATATGCGTGGCGAATTGAGAACCTAATGCCCAGTTTATGAGGTGATTTAACTGGACTATATATATTCGATAATGCTATTGGTTCGATATTGCGTTTCCGAGCACTCAGTTAAGGAAGAAAATCACTCAAATAGCCAAATAGTCAAATAGCAATAATATGTCGAATGAATTGCTATAGAAAGTTTATCCGAAGACTTCAGAAACCGGGCATTAATCGATTAATAAATGAAGAAGAAAACCAACACATTGCACCAAATGCCATGTATGTATCTGTGTATCCTTTGTTGGAGATCCAACATAAATAACAGGCTACTGCATTTACAGCGATACAAAAGTATGCCATTGTATAAAATCTCCGTCAAATATTTGTAGAAAATGTCAAGGGACACCTTGAGTAACCTATCACGAACAAATAGGGCGTGAAGTCGAAAGGTCAACTTCACAGTCTTCGCAAAACAATATACTTACTTACATATGTATTTGTACAGGAAAATACATTAAAAATATTCCCTATAACGCGCTCTATAGAAAAGTAGTCAAATCAGATTTTAATTAATAAGTCATTTCGAAAAGGTTTGTTGACACTTCCCGTGATCCAAGAGCTGGGTTATGACCTCGGGCCTCCGGCAGAGGTTAAGCATTGCCATCCAACGTGGCAATGTCAGCCAGTCTCTTGGGCATATTTTTTGATTTGATTTTGGGCAAAATTGATTGATGCCTTATTTATTACTTATTTTTTGTTTAATAGTTACAGGTTTTTCTTTTTTATTACACGTGTAAATATTGTACGTAAATTTTAATTGAATAAAAATTAATTATTCCTAAAAAAAATATGTAATAAAACAAGAAGAAATTTTGCAGATAGGATCATCATTATCATCAGCCGGAAAACGCCAAGTGTTGAACAAAGGCCTCCTCCATTTGCTTTTTGCGTCTTGAGGATCGCAGTGAGGTTGTTAAATACACACAAGCCGCTGCTGCTCTACTTCTGGATTTTCCATTAGTCACCTTCTACGACACCCTCGGGATGGAATGGGTGGGAGCTAGCGTTGCCATTTCTAAAAATCAAAAAGCCGGACTCACCCTTCAAAAAAGCCGGACTTTTGGGTCCCAAAGCCGGACATCAAGAATATTGAAATATTGAATAAAACACATTTAAAAGTCGGACTTTTGAATTCCAAAGCCGGACGCAAAAAAAAAGGGATTTTTGACAAAAAAAAAAAAACATAATAAGAAGCGTTTAGTTGCGAGTCAGCAAATCTCATCTCGCTCGCTCGTTCGCTACTGACTGAAGTGATTGAATTGAACGATTGTATAAAAAAAGCCTGACAAAACCCGGACGGGCCAGACGCAGCTAAATTTGGCCGGACAAGAGGTCAAAAAGCCTAACACTGTCCGGCTTTATCCGGACGGATGGCAACGCTAGTGGGAGCTATCTTAGCCCGGACGCCCCACGGAGTAACTCAGGTCCCCGTTTAATAATTTAAATTACAAATGATATGTGGTTGTAAAACTCGTAGGGGATTTACAAAAATCATTGTCATATTGACAAAAGCTTATAAATAATAATTTATTAAGTATAGTATAATTTATTCGTGGGGGGGGGGGGGGGGTGAGAAAAGGCTTTGCTGCGGCGATTCAGGGGTAGTCCCAACAATATCCTAGCTACACTGGCGGACAAAATTGACGGGCCATTTATAAAGCATTGGGCGGGGAGACATGTGCGCACAGATGTACATGTCCCCAATTAAGTTAAGTTTAGTTGTGCTGTTAAATTATTATTTACTAACATTAGGTTAAGATGTAACTAACACTATATGGATCAATGATCTGAATTAAAGAATTATTATTATTAAGGCCGATTTGCGATTTCAAACTTATGTAAATTACAACTTCAAGTATCTTAACGATGTCTTTTTCTCCTTCTCCGAAGTCCAAAATATTAACCTTAAAGTAGGTACATAATTATGAACTTAAAAAGTCACATTGGTACTTATTCGTTATCAAACCACACATTTCAAAACTCAAAATCTAAACTTGTTCCACTTTGCGCAACGACCGGACGTTTGAATTGCAAAATCAAAAGTCCAATCTAAAAAAAACTAGATTTTTGTTCTCATTTGGCATGTAACGGTTTTGATGCTAAAAACCACGAATATTAATAATATAATATGTTCTTCTAATAGCTTCTTATATTAGAAAGCAGTCTGTACCGGTTAGGAGGTGAGCAGAAATGTTTGGTCTCTTGTTGAGGTAAATGTCACTGTTTTTGGCATGGCAGAATTTTTTATTGGACTTGAAAAAAATTGTGTAGTAAGGCATTGAAACAAAGACTTTATTCCCTTTGGATTGAAACAAGCAAGTTGGTATGCATACCTTAATCTATGGTAGGTATACATTTCTTCAAACTACCACAAAGGACTGTGGGTTCTTGGACTTGTATTTATATTACTTTGCGTTTTCGGAAGCGAGTATTAAAACCAGTTGGCAAATCTTTTGTGGAAACTACATAAGACTATGTAAAACCTAAGATTTTTAACAAGATTAGAAGACAGGCCGTAACGCAACTTACGGGATTTGATTCCGTAACCACAGTTACGACTGAAATACCACATCATCTTTAGACAGAATTGTTGTATCATGTGCCTGAAATTTCACTTTCACCCACCCTTCAAACATGGCCAAAGTATTGATGCTAAACATCAGTCAAAGTAAATTTGAATACTATTTTATCAGAACCGACAACAGTCCACCTCACCTTACAAAGTATGCAATCAATAGACTTATAGCTTAATCGTGACATCAAAGAGAAATAACAGAACAGGATGGGTGAAGAATTGAATACGATTACCTGATTGATGGATACGTGAAAGAAATGATAATCATTCATTTTGGTCCTATGTCGTCGCTTATCTTAGGAAGTGAGCTGTACTTTGAAGGCTTATCAATCTGTGTAATGTACGTATTGATTCAATATATCTAAGGGTGTTACTACATCAATCGATCGATCATAGATCGATGCCATCAATCGACATCGATCGACGTTGATCGATTGGTGTGGTAGCTTTGGCTGATCGACGGGTACCGTTCGCCTAACCAATCGATCGATGACATTGGTCGACGTTGATCGATTAACCCCGGCTATAATCCATCAGTTTCTTTCGAAATGTATTTCCAGTTCGATGTTGCTCGTACTATTATTATGGAGACGCAAACGCATAAGACACATAAAAGTAGAAGGGGCCAGGTAGATAGCGCGCGGGGCGCGGTAGGGCAGCAGGTGATAATGGAGAGCAGACGGCACGCGGCGCGGCTAATTAACCAGCTCGATCGACGTCGACTAATAAATTCTACCATCGATCGATGCCGTCGATCGACGATCGATCGATTGGTCTGGTAGAAACTATCGATCGACGTCGACTAATAAATTCTACCATCGATCGATGCCGTCGATCGACGATCGATCGATTGGTCTGGTAGAAACTATCGATCGACGTCGACTAATAAATTCTACCATCGATCGATGCCGTCGATCGACGATCGATCGATTGGTCTGGTAGAAACTATCGATCGACGTCGACTAATAAATTCTACCATCGATCGATGCCGTCGATCGACGATCGATCGATTGGTCTGGTAGAAACTATCGATCGACGTCGACTAATCCATTCTACCATCGATGGATACCGTCGATCGATTGGTCTGGTAACACCCTAAGACCTAAAACGCACTTGCGGTTGGCCATTTAAATTTTTATATGAAACCGCATGATATCAACGCACTGGCTTGGAGCCAATCATCAACCGCTCCGATTGTCTTGGAGTTGGTTGTCACATCTGTCGCAGGACCTACGGTCGATGGAGCAGACTTGTCCTGGAGTCGAGTCCGCGAATCGGTATAGGCGCAGTGTGAGACGCCCTCCAGCCCGATGGACCGATGACCTGAAGAAGGTAGCCGGTGGTGGCTGGATGGGAAAAATGGTGCACCATGGAGGAGGATTATGTCCAACAATAATAATAATATAGTAATAATATGTGGGGACATTTTCACACACGGCCATCTGACCCCAAATTAGGGAGACCCTGTACTATGGGTGTCAGACAGCTGATATACATACACAAATACATTTTTTTTTAAATACATACATATATAGATAAACAACACCCAGACACAAGGCAAACACAAGTGCTCATCACACAAATGTTTACCCTGGGCGGGAATCGAACACGCAACACGCTGCGCAGCTGTCGATCGCTCAGCCACTACGCCAACCGTGTCGTCAATGGTCTACTAGTAAGCTGAAGTGATGTTAAAAACATGCCCCCCCCCCCCCCTTGGGTATCTTAGCCCTCCTCCAATGCTTTCCATTTTTCCCTGTCTTTCGCTTTCAGAATTCAATCTCTACCGGCAATTTTTTTTATTTCGTCGATCCAGCGGTCATTGGGTCTCCCTTTACAAGTAGTAAAGGGCAGTGGCGTGCCTTCCATTAAAGCCGAAAAGCCCGGCTTGCTATCAATAACGGAAAACGATTAAAAACAAAACGAAAAAAAAGCACAAAAAGAAAAAATACTTCAATATAGAATTTGAAAATTTATCGGATTTTTATTTTTACATCTGTCGGGTTTGCCCTAAATTTGACCCCTAGGCACGCTACTGGTAAAGGGAGACCCAATGACTGCTGGGTTCCGTAGCCAAATGGCAAAAAACGGAACCCTTATGGATTCGTCATGTCTCTCTGTCTGTCCGTCCGTATGTCACAGCCACTTTCTTCCGAAACTATAAGAACTATACTATTGAAACTTGGACGTTACCACGTAAACTTCCACCGAAAATTGGTTTGAACGAGAACGAGTAAGTTAACCTTTCATTCAATCAACTCAAAGATAAAAACGCAAAAACGGAACCTTTCATGGGCGAGTACTCGCACTTGGCCGCTTTTTTCGGTTGGACCCGTCCATTCGGTGACTCGTTTCTACCATCGCTTCTCAATAACAGTTACACTAAAAGGCCAAGAAATATCCTACGACCATTTAAAACAGTAGTCATCCACAATTAACCTCTATGACTACATCGTAACAGAGTCACAATCACTTTGGTACAGAAATAAACTTAATTTTTGTCGTGACTCAGTACGAGAATAGACTGTTTGTCAATACTCTATTTTGGGGACAGCCATGGGGGATCAAATTCAGGCTAATTCTGGTGCATCATTGAAAGTGTACAGTCAGCAAAAGAGATAGGTATGCAGGGTCGTCAGATATAGTTAAAGTTTATTTAGAAACCGATGGATGTTTTTGAATAAAATAAAATAAAATCAATAGAGAATAAACATTTCAATGATTTAATTAAATTTCATTCGAAAACATCCATCGGTTTCTATGAAAACTTCAACCATTTTCGATGACCTGCATACCTATCTCTTTTGCTGACTGTACATGATTGGATGACAATAGCACTGAAGATTTAAAAGCGGTTATGCCGAACGTTATCTCGTTGAAATTTTCAAGTCCATTTAAAAAAAAAATATTATCAAATTTTCATTAAACGTTCATTTTCATTTTCATTATACTTTGAGAACAACGGATTAACTCACCGGTTCGTCCGACTAGTTTCGATGGCATACGGCCCGGCAACACAGTGAGTTAATCCATTGTTCTCAATCTATAATGTTAATTATCTAATGTTATTTAAATTTAATTTATCTTTAAATTGTACATAGTATAAAACAAAGTAGTTCCCGCGGTCTGTACGATTAGATACACTTCTGGACACATCTATTGGCCCACCTTGTATTTTCAGTTTCGTTTGGTCCTAGCTAAAATTTTATATTAGGTCGAGCAAAAAGTTTTTATGCAGTTTTGAACCTGGGACATTCACAATTTCATTCAATAGTCTTTTTTTGAATTTCGAACACAGAATTTAAAGAAACAAAAGACAATTTGGAGCCTGTTTGTTGATATCAAACAATCGAATACTAAGAAAACTTGGTTTTATTGGTTTACTTGGATTTAATTCTTGAAAAAGTGATTGATATCTTTGGTTTTGCAACAAACATTACTTATTCTTAACATTAAGGTGAGGTTCTATCAATAATCTATGGATACTTCACCTGAAGTCGCCGCCCAAGCTGTGGCACTTATTCAGGCCGGACACAGCCAAAGAAACGTGAGTGCTCAACTTAATTTAAGTCGATCTGCGGTCCGAAATGTTTATCGGAGGTACCTAGAGACTGGCGGCTTTGTTCGTCGCCAAGGAAGGCCACGATCTCGGGTCACAACTGAAAGGCAGGATCGATTCATCGTGACGACCAGCTTGAGAAATCGTCACCTTACCTCCATTGAGATACAAAACCAACTTCGCGACTTCCACGGAGTATCTGTGAGCGCTCGAACTGTTCGGAGAAGGTTAAAAGAACGCGATATGGTACCACATAAGCCAGCTAATGGGCTCAAACTAACGCGAGCCCACCGAACAGCGCACCTTCATTTCGCACGCAGTCATTTAAATTGGACACAGCAAGATTGGAGCCGTGTACTCTTTTCTGATGAGTCTAAAATTGTGTTACATGGCATTGATGGAAGGAAGAAGGTCTACCGACGTAAGGGAGAGCGTTTCGCACAATGCTGCTTTGAAGAGAGGGTTGCTTAGGGCGGTGGCTCATTGACTGTCTGGGGCGGTATATCCGCGAGCGGCAAAACTCAACTTGAGGTTGTTACAGGACCACGGCTACCAACATTAAATGCTGAAAGGTACATTCGTGAGTGCTTAGAACCTCACGTGATACCATACGCGGACTATGTGGGCCCAAATTTCCTTTTTATGCATGATAATGCAAGAGCCCATGCGGCCGTCATCGTCAGGGAATATCTTCGGGATGTGAACATCACAGTTATGGACTGGCCAGCCAGAAGCCCAGACATGAACCCCATTGAGCACATGTGGGACGAGCTAAAAAGACGTGTTAGGGCTCGTCAGCCAGTTGCCCAGACGATGCAGGAGTTGAAAACTGCCATAGAAGAGGAATGGGAGATGATTCCTCAAAATTTCATAGAGCGGTTGAAAAACTCTATGCCTAATCGTATGAGAGCTGTGGTAGATGCCCATGGAGGCAACACGCGTTATTAAATTAAACCTTTATTTGATAAAACATGTTTTTTGTTCAAAAATCATTTGCCTTTAACAAGGCGCATATCCGACTTGTTAGGCGTAGCTCCATGTCGTATGGTATTCTGAATTCAAATTTAAAACAATACGATCGAAAAAGATGGTAAAATGTATCAGGTTTAAAACTGCATCAACAGTTTTTGTTCAATCTAGCAATCATATTTCGGTAGGGGCCATCGAAACCTAAACCCCGTGGGCCAATAGATGTGTCCAGAAGTGTATTTTAAACTACGCAATGGATGGTAATGCAGTTTTCAGCAATAGATAGTGATTCAAGAGGAAGATACGTATAGTTTGATCTACATTGCACCCGTGCGAAGCCGGGGCAGGTCGCTAGCTAGTGCGAAATAAACATCAAACTAAAGAGTCAGTTGAGAACATATTTGAAAAAGAGTTTTATACCTGTACCCTGTTCACAATAAGATTAGACATTTACAAAAACCTTTTTTACAGTCCGTTCAACCGATTTTGACTCATATTGCGTTGGTAGCATGACAAATGGCAACTGCAGTAAACAGTTGTTATTGTAACCACGTTTTTGCCTCTAATGTCATCCTTAAACCTACGGAATAGAAGTCAAAATCGGTTGAAGGGACTTTTTGTAAATCTAATCTTATTGTGAACAGGGTATAATGTAGAGCGATTTAAAGTTATCTAAAGAAAAAGTAAAAAAAAATGTTAACATCTCTAAATAAAAAAAACCCAACTGATTTACCCCACAAACGGGGAAAACCATCTTAACAACACGGAAACACTCAAATGAAGATAGCCGTGTTAGTGATGTCACTTAGTCATAAATAAATATCGATTATGAATAAATTATTGTCACATTTCTTTTTATCCTTTTACAAATAAATTGTTTTTTATAGTTTTGTAGTAAAATACTGCTATTGATATTTTAAATTAGATTTTTAAAGTTACTATTTTGATGTCTAGAAAATAACAGACTACCAGTGTCTTTCCGTGAGGGATATAAAAAGCGGCTAAATATTGATTTCAAACCAGATAACGGGATGGAAGAGTTGATCACATATTTGACTTCGAAACTTGGTTATCACAATGTATTTATTTCATTTATTTATTTATTTTATCACAAGCACAACTACCTTTACAGGTTACAACCCCAATGCGATAGCATGGTACTTAAGTAATTAAATTAAAAACTAACATTAAAATTAAAATAAAATCCTTATTATGTATAGTACAGTACATATAATGTAGTCTTTGTGAATTCATTCAGAGAACAAGAAAACAAATCAATTCTCTCAGCAGTGTCATTGAGTGCATGCAAGGCGCGCGTCAGTGGCGCTTTGCTGAGCAAGTTGGTTCGTGCGCGCGGCACTGCTAGTAGCCGTGGTCGCCGGCGTCGCAATACGTATTATCTGGCACATCAAAATATATCTCCTTTAAAACACCAGGATTACACGTCTTACCACGCAACAGTTTAAAAATATATGTGGCAATTGCTAAGTCCCTTCTTGTCTCCAGTTTGTTGTAACCGACCATGCCGATTACGAACAAGGTAGGGTACATCAACGGATAAAAGGGATAGATCTCGTAAAGCTTCATGCACAAATACCTGGTATACTTGTATGTAAAAGCTGTCTATGTGAGGACTCCGAGAGACAAAGTCAAAATTAAATGATATATTTAAATTAGGTCAATGAAAGGCACCTTGAACGTCATTTACAAGAAAAAAAATTAGATGCCGCTTCCAAAAGGCAGTTTTGCACGGGGAATAATGGGGAGGAAACTCCATACTTCTTACTCTTCTCAACCGTCTAGAATAAATAATGAGGTTCTCAATTCGACTGCATATTTATTTTTGTATGTTTGTTACGCGAAGTCTCCGGCAAATGTAAATCGATTTAAAAAAAAATTATGGATAGGGTTTGCCTCAGGGGTCCCCATAAATTTTCACGAAATTAATTCAGCGCTTCTTGAAAAAATCAACAAAAACTATTGTACAGATTTTCATATGGGTTTCACTAATGGAAAGAGGAATTATCTAGGAAGGTTATCCTACTAATATTATAAATGCGAAAGTTTGTGAAGATGTTTGGATGTTTGTTACTCAATCACGCGCAAACCGTTGAACAGATTTGCATGAAAATTGGCACATAGATAGAGCATTTCCTGGATTAACATATAGGATACTTTTTATCACGGTAATATGTTCCCTTGGGATAATCGTTCTTTTCACGCGGGCGAAGACGCGGGCAGAAGCTAGTAGGCTATATATTGTTAGTGCTAAATGCGCTAATCGTGCGAATGCTAGGCGGGTCGCTAGTCTATATCTGTAAACAAAGTAGCTTCCCGTCGTCTGTTCTTTAAGGGGCTATTAAACGAGTTTTACAGATTTTAAACTGACAATCACGTCAAAATGTGCAGTGTAAATGATTTGAAAAAAAAAAAATATGTTAAACTAGAACATTCTCTTAACCATATAGAAAGTGAATATTTTTGATTAAGTTCATATTAAATAGTTTAATTAACTCGTGAAGTTGTGTCTGACGCGGACAAAACATTGACAATCACACAAAATCTACCAGGTATAATTATCCGAAACTTACACTATCTTACAGACAATTTTATTATCTATCTTTTAGTATACGCCTTTTTTTTAATTTTGAAAGAATACTACTATGCACATTTTGACGTGATTGTCAGTTTAAAATCTGTAAAAGTCGTTTAATAGCCCCTTAACGCGTAGATCTTTTTAATGCGGTTTTCATCAGTAGATAGGGTGACTCAGTGAGTGACTAGTTTAATCTACATTGCACCCGAGCGAAGCCGAGGTTGATTGCTAGTTCTATAACAAAAATCGAACAAGTGGCCGAGTGGGGTGGGTTCCGTACAAATATGTATAGTTTTTAGACTTTTCCCTGTACTTGTAGTAAAAGACGATATTATTTGCCAAACTTCATAGTTCTAGGTCAACGGAAAGTACCCTGAAATTTTAATTCCTTTGAGAGTGTCGAAATATACTTTTTTGGCACAAAAACGACCGTATCTTTTTTAACTTTAACTAGGCGCCCGACCCAGCTTCGCATGGGCCTATAGCCTTCCTCGGTAAATGGACTATCCAACACAAAAAGAATATTTCAATTCGAACAAGTAGATTCGGAGATTAGCGCGTTCAACCAAACAAACAAACAAATTCTTCAGCTTTATAATATTAAGTATAGATTTAGAACTTTGTTTTTTTCCCAGCTTCAGGGTACTGTAGACCTGAGTATAATATAGTTTAAATTTCAACTCGATACCTCCACGCGTTCCTGAGATAAAGGGTCTTGACAGACAGACAGACAGACGGACAACAAAGTGATCCTATAAGGGTTCCGTTTTTTCCTTTTGAGGTTTTGAGGTATGGAACCCTAAAATTGATGCATCACACATCTTTGGCGTGATATTGATCACACACCACCCATGCACAAAGGAGCCAAACGTCATTATATTCATAGATTTGACCTTCTAACCTAAGCCAGCATTGTGTTAGTTGAAAAGATTTGCATTTACTGTACTTCTGAGGTTCTGCCTTCATACGTGTACAATTCTTTTCATCTGAACGAATATTTTAAGGAGGTTGAATTCTTCATTAGGGTCACATACTTAACACGATGAACGTCATGGGAGACACGAGACACCAGTGTCCGTCGCCAGTGGAGGTTTTACCTTCAACACTTTTGGCTCAGCAATCAATGACTTAAACGGATCGGTGCATCCAGTTCGGCATTTCCCAAACCGAATCGACCAGCCCATTTAAGTGTATAGCGAGTAGGGACCCAAACAGGTTATCGATGCAAGATACTAATCCGACTACAAAAAAAAAGTTAACTGACACTGATAGAAAGCTACACTATTTGTCGAGTGCCTTAGACCCCTTGTTAACGAGACGGTTTTCCACCGGGTCTAGGCACGGTTGAAAACCGTGTCTATGTCCGGTCGTCAGTTAGTAGTCAGGGGCCGGACGCCATGAAGGTTTGTTAACGACACCGGCGGCGCTAGCGTGCTCGTGAACAAGCTTAGCCGGTACCGGGTCGGCGCCGGCCTAGGTAGTAACCGTCTCGTTAACAAGGGCCCTTAGGCTGAAAAAATCCATTTCCTCTCACACGAAAAATTTCTTTAGTTATCAGCCTTCCAGGAACATAAAATTTTAACCCTACCGTGCCTCTACATCTTTGAAATCTGCAAATTTGTACGTAGATACCCAAATTTCTACACAAAAAGAGAAGACATACAAACTCAAATTACTTTAAGACATCAAAATAGATTGAACATACCTACATCCCGACTAAAAATGCACTCATCAAGTACCTATGTCATGTCGATAAAAATATATAATAAGTTACCAGAAGAAATAAGAAATATAAATAATGACAACATTTTTATTAATAAATTAAATCTATTCCTATTAAACAAAACCTATTATCATATAAACGAGTACTTAAATGAAAGACTACAATTAAAGTAAATATCTACATTCATAAATTCATATGTACTTACGAAAAAAAAAAAAAATAATTACACTACACGACTACACACTACACCACTCACTACTAAACACATAACTACTAAATGCATATGAAGTAAAATATAAACTGCTGCTTTAATGAATCTATAAATTCTCTCAAATTGTGATTCCTTTATTTAATTATATTTATATCTCTTTAATACAATTTGTAATGAACCATGATCTCACTAAATAAGAATTTGTAATAATGTTACCTAATAAAATATAGCTTTATGTAATTTTAGCTGTATCTTAGAAAATAGTAGTAGTAATAATAATAGGTACTCACTTTCCAATAATAGTATTATTTATGTTGTGTTTATGTTTTGACTTTTATGCAAATGTTTATATGTTGTTTTTGTTGATTATTATTCAATTAGCATGTATAATTTTATTTTAATTTTAGCTAATTTAATAAATAAATAATAATTATGCTGTGCCTTGACAGGGTCTACAACGGTTCATAGCTCTAAGCCTGATTTTTACATCTTTTTAACCTTGTAGAAATGCAAATAAATGAATATGAATATGCCTTTCATATTATCCCATTCTATTAGGCTCGGCTTTGTAAAGTAGCAAACGACGAGTGGTCGCAAATAAAAATGATTCATAACGCTGTTTTTGTTAAAACCCGCCTCTAATGCATGAAAGAACGGACTGACTTGCAGTTTTAAACCAATTACGTAGGTAGTACCTACAAAGGGTTTAAAAAAGGGGAGATACAAGTGGCGCCACTATTGATTACGGCCTTCAGAGTACGCGCGTATGTCAATTTTAGCCTCATTCGTCATCAGCTCTCATTACCGAAAACCATTTTTGGGAAGCTTTATTGATTTAAGGTCTGTACAATCTTATTCCTGTAATTAAAATCGTCTCATGACAGCCACAGTCATGACATGTCCAAAATGTTCTTACACATTTAGACGGTTTTTTTTTGTAAACGTTGCCCCTCACTAGGAATTACTCCTGTGTCGTAGGTGCGTTTACAAACACATAAACTCACATACACAAACAGCCAGACCCGGAACAACTATCTGTAGGCCATACAAATATTTGTTCGTGCGGGAATCGAACCCGCGACACGAAGCGCAGCAGTCAATCGCTCAACCACTGCGCCAACTGTGCCAAAATTTGGTCTGTCCAGTCTTATTCCTGTAATTAAAAACGAGCCAACTCCGCCACAATCAATGTCCAAAATGTTTTACACATTGAGACAGATTCAACTCTCAAAAAATACTAAAAGAGAAATGTCCCTCTAGCTTTTCGGACTCCAAGCCGTCTGGGTCAGCGGTTTTATTACGTCAGGATTGCGAAACACGGACGGCTCAACCTTTCGAAATCCGGACATGAATGAAAAAGTTTACTCATCATCTGCCTAGCCTTTTAACAACTATGTTGGGTCGGCTTCACGTCTAACCGGATGCAGCTGAATACTGTCTATCGGACCTCCTCAATTCAGTTACTGGGTAGCACTGTACTCCTTAGACAAACGATTCCCTTTGAACTTTTCTGTCACTGGCCCCACTTTCAAACTTCCTCTAATATACTCACTACTCACATTATCCATTCTGGTTACTCCACACATCCTCCGCTACATGCAATCTTTTCTCATCCAATGACATATGTAAAAATAAATCTATTTTCCGTCACTGACGAGACACTAAGCACAGACGGCTCTGACCCTGATAAGTCAAGAATTGTGAATAGACCCTAAAACGTCCAAAGCGTACATTGGCCGTATAAACCGCTACAACTAACAGTCGTGAATTCTCACGAGGGAATATTGCCACTTACCACACCCACTTCAATAAAACCTCGAAATTAACACAGTTCGTAATACCGCTATAGGCCGGTGAGCTGACCTTGACAATGAGCAACCATTTTAAATGGATGACTCACTAGTTTTTTTTTTAGGAGTCTGTTGAGCAGTATAATGTAACCAAGACTTTGTAAATACTTGATTGAAAACAGTATCCCTGGAGTTTCTTGTTCGTTCTTCGCCATAGAGACCTACCTACATTTTGGCACGGACTTTAGCTTTTGACGAACTGGACCATTAGTTAGTCAGAAAGTTAAAGCACATAATTACAGAAGCAATAAGAATAAAGTAAGCAAGATTTTTTTTAAACTTGTTTTGGAAGACTGTCCGTGGAATTTCTTGCTAGTTCTTCGTCGTAGAGACCTACCTACGTTTTTGGAACGAGCAACTAGCTTCAACTTTCTGACTAACAAACCGTCTCCTTGAAAATGCTAAAGTGTCTGTAAATGGTTTAATTGTAATAAATGCTTTGACTTTGACATTCTTGTAGTTCGTAGCGTTGGATGCGCTTCCGCAGCTCTTGTTGTGGGTGTCTTAAACGAATAGTATGAGGATTATGTCATAGAAGACAAGATCTTGGAAGGTGGTGCATTTAGATATCAGTGAAGGAAAATTTCGTAAGGAAATTTGGACTTGTAATTAATGTACCTAAGTCTGTAATCGCCACCTTCAATAAGCGTGGTGATCAATTCTTATCTATATGCTCTATGCCTAGTGCTCTATGCTCTAGTTAGTAGTAGTGCTACATAACGACAGTTACTTTAACATAAGCCCAGAATTGACTCAGACAGGACCCACGCCTAGCATTCCTGCCAATAACAGACTAACGTGAATATAAATCTATTCGGCCAGGTTCATCATCATATCAACCTTTAGACGCCCACTCTTGGGCATAAGTCTACCCCAAAGACCCTCTTGGGCATACGTCTCCCCCAAAGACCCTCTTGGGCATAAGTCTCTCCCAAAGATCTCCACCTGTGTCGGTCAAGGGCGTTCATCGAGCGGTTTCGACCAGGTCGTTGGTCTACCTTGTGGGGGGCCTGCCGACTCTGCGTCTACCGGTGCGCGGCTACCACTCCAGGACTTTTGTGCCCATCGGTCATCGGGTCTACGGGCAATGTGTCCAGCCCACTGCCAATTGAACTTGGCCATTCTTTTTGCTATGTCGGTGACTCTGGTTCTCCTGCGGATTTCCTCATTCCTAAATCCCGCAGCCAGGCGGCCAAGTTGCAATAGCATAAAACCTTTATAGAACACAAGTAATTAAAACCAGACAAGACCTACAGAACCACAAAACATAAACTGCAGTTAATTTTGACAGATAACGGTACATCTAACAGTCGCCGTTTTTAACGTACGAACAAACGTACGGGCCTTTTTGTGATAGGTACTTCATTGTCGCAAACTCTTTTGAAATGGTCGACTAATGGTTTATGCTGTGTCATTTCTAGATGGGAGTAACGAGTAAGTAATATATAACCAGTTAAGGAAGAAAGGAAACTAAATTAACATTGTTTAAACGTCAAGTAAAAGCGTTTAAAATACAAATTTTCAAGACCAAATTTTCAAGACCAAATTTTTGGTAATTTTCGACCGACTTCAAAAAAGGAGGAGGTTATCAATTCGTCTGTATTTTTTTTTAAGCGGAAAATAAAAAGCTTTTTACAAAAAAGACAGCCGCCTTCAAAAACTAAAAAGTGAAAAATAACTTTAGCACAGAACACACATTGACTTTAGTTTCGGAAGTCGGTGGCAATACAAAACAACAAACAGAGCAAAGCAACTGAATTTCGAAACTAAAGTCAATGTGTGTTCTGTGCTAAAGTTATTTTTCACTTTTTAGTTTTTGAAGGCGGTTGTCTTTTTTGTAAAAAGCTTTTTTATTTTAATGAAACTTGATAAGTATACGTAAGATACATAAGTCTATAGATAATGTTTTTAGAAAAACGGTTTCAAAGAGAGTTTTAAGTTTTCTATAAAAATTTCAAATGGCTCCATATTAGGCACGAAACTCTATTTCAAGAGTTCTCCACTCATTCTTCTGGCTTCTACCATCTTGCGTATGCCTACATGTATATCAAGATGAATTAAAATATTGGGTTACCATTTTCAAGAATTTGGACTTAGAAGTTTGCGGCATCAAAATTGGCAGTTGCAGTAAGATAAATCCGCCAAAATCATTTTAAAAAAATTTAGAAGGCTAGCAAGGGGTTGCAGGCAAGTAGATAGACTTAAAATTAAATTGAATTGATCCTAACTCTTCTGCTAAAGGTTAGTGATTAAAGTAATTATTCTCAGTCATAAATTAGGAGGTCTATGCACAGCATTGGTAGATAAAACAAGAATATTGAGGCTGATTCCTTTCACAAACTAAACAAAAATTAGACACTTGACACTCTTACTGCTAGGCAGCTGAAGAAAAGGACGGCGACACGCGCGAACTAAGTTAGAGATGTCAAATTAGTTTTGTTCTTGAACTTCGACGCGTTTTAATCAATACGTTTTGACATGACAACTTTAGATCCATTTATATTAAACTCTGCTCTTCTTAATATCTGTCTCTTTCATCTTTTATTGGAGAGAAAAAGTCATAATTAGTTTGAAATAAGTTTAACTCGTGTACAACAGAATTGATAGTTGAATTACTAGATTCCACCTGCGATGATTAATGATCATACCGACATTGTCCTCCCACAATCCCTAGCGGTAGCTGTAGTAATTGAAACCAACAGTCATTGCCACACACATAAAGATTACGATGACTAGCAATCATTGCACCTACGCCTAAACTTGTACAAAATAATAGTATCATATAATCTTCACATTAACGTCATTGTTGGTTTACAGAAAGGCATAATCTTCATGTCAATGTGAAATTCAAACGGTATTTTAATATCGATGAGTAAAAACTTGATGTTTACAGTTATCCAATGCTTGGTTATTATACCATAAATAGCTTCTATTCGTATTGATGATACATCAATTTTAAAGTATTTGGGCTCAAGAAACAGGTAACCTCAAGCTTCACTTAAAGTCACCGAGAGAGATTTATACAGAATAGCACTGCTCGTCGATAGATGTACAGACAGAATTATCAACTGGGTATCACTCGCGCTTTAAAATTCTTTCGAGAAGAGGGGCTAACTCGTTTGCTAGTGCTGTCCGTACATCTATCAGTTTGACATTAATGAGCAAGGCGGTTGAGAGCATTCAAAAAATCAAAAATAATTTATTTGCATAAATAAGGTACAGAAGGTTGGTAAAATGTACAGAAATGTTCTCTTATTCTGCCTTTAATTTCGGCGTGCAAATATAAAACAGAGTTACATAAGACACTTCAATTAATTAATTATTGATCATAATCATTTACATTATCTAGATAATCCCATTAATGTTATTATTAACTTCAACTAATGTCAATTTACTCATGAAAAATAAATAAATGTGAATAATAATAATCATAAATGTCAATAGAAATTATGTCAACAATGGTAGAGTACAGTAATAATAACAATTATACATAATTTAAAATGACCGTGCAATAATAATAAAAATCATTGTCTTGCTCAATCAAATGTCTCGGTGATAGTCGCGGGTGGGTTGGATCATTCGGTTTCCTTCAAAATGGATGGGCTAAATGGTGCTGATCCACCCGTCACATTCCTGAATAGGCGCTGTCAGTTGGGATTGGTCATCTCTTAACAGCCATGGCTTGCATGCTAAACTTGTTTTTTTTTTTAATGTGTTCTATTGCTCTTCAGTCACATTGTTTTCACATATAAAAGCGTCAAGGATAATGCAAGTTGTATTTTGTAAAAACTTTATTTAAAAGATTTTTAACCCCCGACGAAAAAGAGGGGTGTTATAAGTTTGACGTGTCTGTGTGTCTGTGTGTCTGTGTGTCTGTCTGTGGCACTGTAGCTCTATAACGGGTAAACCGATTTGAATGCGGTTTTTTTTATTTGAAAGTAGATTCTCTAGCGATGGTTCTTAGACATGTTTCATCAAAATCGGTTCAGCAGTTTTAAAGTTATCAGCACTTTTGTTTGCTGCGGTAGGGATCTTAGACGCATACCGGATGTTTACTTTGCTTTCAAACATATTATTATAGGTGACCACACTGACCATAAAAAACCAAACTAAATTACATTAAAAAAATTTAAAATAAAAATTAAATTAAAAATTTAAAAAAACCCCCAACGCAAAACATAAAAGCGATTATGTAAAAAGTAAAAAATAATACTTTTGTTGAGCCATCAAATGTTTGTTCGTTGAAATGGCGCTATAATGTCGCGGCGGGGTACCGCTAAGTTTAAAGCAATAACTAAATATCTAAAATAGCGAACTGATGGTAACTAGATTTGCAACAAGATTAACAACTAGATTAGCAACAAAAATTTGATAATATCGAAGCAAATTGGTCGGAAATGCTGGTAAATTAATAGACAGTGAATGAAATTGAGGGACTGACTTACTTAAGCGGTACCCCGCCGCGACATTATAGCGCCATTTCAACGAACAAACATTTGATGGCTCAACAAAAGTATTATTTTTTACTTTTTACATAATCGCTTTTATGTTTTGCGTTGGGGGTTTTTTTAAATTTTTAATTTAATTTTTATCCGTGGAGTTTCTTGGCCGGAGAAACAGCTTCAACTTTCTGAATTATTAACCAACTTCTTGACAATTCAAAAGTGCCTGTAAATATGGTTTGATATTGAAATTAAATGTTTAGACTTATCCAGACTTACGAGTGTGTGACAACATACAATTTTCCCAATATGGATGTCACAGACAACGTAAAAGTGAAGGAGTAAAATGAGGAAGAGATTACCCCCACCACCATATACGATCAATAGCCAGAAAGAGAGAAAGAAAGGGCCAGTAAGAAAGGCATACCAGTGTACCAGTGTCGCTAATTCCTAAAGCCACTCCATCATTCGTCATAAAAGTCAGTTTCAAAGCGGTAAAGAGAGAAAATGATTCGAACAACCAATCGGCTTGAGTTATTTCACCGCTTAGCTTCAACGTAACACCGTATGCTATTGGCTGTTTACAAGGCATCACCTCTGCGCTTTGGTGTAAACCCGGCCTAAAGGGATCCTATTTTCCTAAGCCACGCTCCTCTCCGCATAAGAGCAGTTTCACCCTAAGAAGGTTATCAGTCTTGAAGGAAAATATCCTGAACGATGACTAGACCGGTTTCCACTGGTTTCTGACGTCGTTATCTTGTCATATCTTATATCAACTTGCATGATTTATTGATGTTTATTTTGGTCGACCATTCATAGCAGCCTGCTTAAGATTTTACAGCAATTTAATAATCAGATACTTGATCACGTTGGAGCGAGAGCTGGTTTGTTCATCATCAGTATGTCATCCTTTAGACGCCCACTGCTCGGCATAGGTTTCCCCCAAGGGGGGAGTTCAGCCGTAATCGCCATGCTTAGCCGACGCATGTTGGCGATCGATGCAGAAAGAAGAAAAGAAGAAAGAAAGAAAAGGCATTTATTCACGCGAAAAGCGACGCACATAATAGGTATATAACAGTATTAACTTATAACTAAATATGTAATAAAAAAAAAAAGACAAGCGTCACCCCCGCGCGAAACGGCCAACGCTCAGCATAATGCCTGCAGGTGTTACGGTCCTCAGAAAGACGCTGCTGCCCATTCTCTGGTCAATATCCCTCTGTCGCCTTCTGCGACACCCACGGGTAGAAATGGTGTGGGGTTATTCGCGGCCAAGCAGATGGTACTGTATAACATAAGTAACAATGCGACTGGAATTTAAGTACCGGTAAAATGCTGTAACATTGCCTACATGCTCAACATAGCCTACATTCCAAAAAGTTAAATTATTGCCGCTGAGAAATGTTTTTTTTTGCCATATAGATGGCCAACTTGCTTTTAGTAATATCATAGACAGCAAAAACATTTTTCAGTGGCAATATTTTAACTTTTTAGAATGTAGGCAATGTTGAGCATGTAGGCAATGTTACAGCATTTTACGTACTCAAATTCTTATAAGAAATCAAGACACAAGCGCACTTATGTCACTGACATTCATCGTTCAAAGTTATTTGTTCAAATCACAAAGATAATGGATAATAAGGTCAAAGTAATATAAGTCGCCTACGCATGCGCGTGAAGCTCATCATTCATACGTACAGACGCCAGCCCATCAAGCCATACCTAACTGACAAACTTTCTTAATAGAATATGAACCTTACAACTACGTAATAAAGTTGAAAATCTATTAAAGAAATTTGACAGATTATTGTGGCTTGATGTGTTCGCCTCTGTACGTTGTCTGTCTCCAGAACTATTCGTACGACACTAGATATCGACATTATTTTAAGGAAACAACGATCACGGTTATTTTTATTGGCTCGTTGCCAATAGACTTTCTGTTATTTTTTTATACCTAGTGAAGGTTATATACAATATTTTTTCTTTGCATCTACTTTTATTTTTGCAACGTATCCGTGTTTGTAATTGATTGTGTATTTCGCTTTGTAGACAGGGCAAGTGGGAAATGTGGCCTGTTATTTTTGGAGGGAACAAACTGGCTCCCTTGTTTTGCAAAAGATCATTATCATCTCATATTCTTGCCTATATGATAGGTACTTGGGGTCGGCGCAAAACATTTTCTTCTTCCCTAACGTCCTGTCATCTGACATGCTATCATTGACTCAATTTTCTTTCCTATCAATCTTCACTCAATCCATCCATCTTTTCTTCGGCCTTCCTCTAAGTACCTGTCCATCCATCAAAAGATAAATCATAATATCAAAAAACTACTGCTTATAAAAAATCACCACAATAGCGAAGAACCCAGCTAGGAAATAATCGATTTATTAAATCGATACAAGCACGTCCCTACGACAATTGACAGCGAACGGAAGCGCCAATGAACTTGGCGGGAAGCGGTCGTGGGTAATTTAAAAAAAGAATCCTTTAATGGCGAGGTTAAAACCTCCTTGTTGATATTGACATTATTGGAAATTTTAATTTGGGCTGGCAAGGACATTTATTTTTGACAAGGATACAGATAATGTGAAGAAAGGAAGTGAATTTTAATATTTTATCAATGAAACGACACCTGTAAAATAACATTTGGTTATTGTTCGACATGGGGCCTTTAAAAGGCCAAGGGTATGAAAGTTTAGTGCATGCATGACGATCCGGAACCCACCGGTCACCGGGTCATCAAGACATTTTCGAACGATGTAGCGATGTAGCGACAGTTTCGAATATGCCTATCCTGGCACAATAAATATTCTATTTACTTACAAACCATATTATTATCTATTCTGATTGCCGCTGGTATAGTACCTGAAAATAAAGAGATTTGTTAGATAATAAACAGAAAAAAGGTTTTTTAAAAAAACGGAGCACGTGCGAGTTGGACCCATACACGAAGGGTCCCGTACCATCCTTTTCCCAACTTTGTTGGGGTCGGCTTCCGGTTACGGTTTTTTCTGAGGGTTCCATACCACCCACCATACAATAATAACTTATCATAATCTGCCTAGTCTTTACCAAACTATATTAGGGTCGGCTTCCAGTCTAACCGGATGCAGCTGAATACCAGTGTTTTACATGGAGCGGCTGCCTGTATAACCTCCACAACCCAGGTACTAGGTAACACGATTTAAGTTTTGGGATTTCATGCCACTAAATTGCATCAGACTAGACTAATGATGTAGACGTTTTGAACTTTTTATTTGTCTTTTTGCAGTCAGTCAATTGGAAATAGTGACATCAGCTCTAAGTATTTAACTTAATACCTACATTGGAATGACATTCTGTCATTCTGTTAAGGATGGAAATAATTAAACAATGGTAGGTACTGTAAGAGATCCTAATGTGTTCGGTTGTGGCGTAATTGTATTAGGTTTGTATCTAGAAATGAAAGCACTGATACTTGGAACTGGTTTATATTTTAAGATACTTTCAGTGTGCTCGTGACAAGATCAGGCTAAGAAGTCCTAATGTCAAATGTAAAACAATACAAGTCTACTATTTGAACTTATTCTAGAAGCTTGCTGAGTGTTCCGTCATAGATTATAATATCTAATGGCTATTATCTCAGAAACACATCAAACCTCCACAGTACAATGCATTGCTTTGAAGAGGTAGACAGTAAAAATGAAATTAATCTCATACCATCCACACAGCTGATACCAGCGATCCCAAAGTAATTGTCAGAAAAATGGACTACAGATGTAGGCCGATCGTGTATGTCAAATCGTCAACCAATAAAATATTGTGTTGCGAACATACATCGTTTTTATTCTACAGCAAGCTGATTCCCGCGACTTCATTCCTGTTAATATTGGTTACATGCGGGGTTTTATTTTTATTGCGCGGAACCCTAATTTATTTATTTTTTCAACATAAATGTAGCTTAAGTAAGGTCAATTATCAGCTACCGAAAGTTTCGTCAAAATCGGACCAAATTAACAGGACCCAACAGTAAAAACATTTTTTTTGCATTGCATGCATTTAAGTAGTAAAATGCTGCTATTTTTACATAACAAACAGACACTTCAGTGTTATTTATTTGTATCGCAAACGTAATAAGTACTTACGTAATATTGGTAATAAAACAATAGGTACACTCTTTTTTTAAGCAGTCAAGTAAAAATAACCTGTGAATCACTCAAACCCACTTCCTACGCATTTACATAATTATTTATCACTCTACTGACACATCAACACTCATTACTATTAATTAAATATTTACAGTCGGTGCAAAAATAATCTATACACAGATAATAATACCAGCCTATTACTGTCCCACTGCAAGGCAAAGGCCTCTTCTCATACAGAGAAGACACGAGCATTAATCACCACGTGCGCTCAAGGCGTGTTGGCGATTACAGACTTATATTAATTATAAGTCTAAGTTTTCTCACGATGTTTTCCTTCACCGATGTCAATGATGTCCAAGATAAACTTTAGAAAGATGTGTTGGCAGTTGGAAAGTCACATTGGTAATACGTAGATAGGAATCGTTAATTTCAACTGAGCATTCACAGCCCGGCTAGCTCAGTCGGTAGAGCATGAGACTCTTAATCTCAGGGTCGTGGGTTCGAGCCCCACGTTGGGCGGAATCTTTTTGACGTTCTTTTTGCTACCGGGAAAACATTTTTTTTATAATTCCTGTATATTTTTTTGTAAAAATTCCCTAGAAAATACTTTTTTTTTATAGGTTTTCGTTACCTGAAAGAAAAATCAGAACCTCTTTTCTTTTGTCTTCCACAAAAGCTCTAGATATTTTATTTTTTTTAGAAAATTGGTATACTAAAAATACGGCCCCCGTTAAAAAATATCTTGCCAACTTATGTGCCGGTAACAGTATCTTGTAGTTTAATTTAGAATTATTCCGAATTACAATAAGAAAATGTACAATAAATCAACCGTGTTTAGTATCATTTTAAAGTTTTATTTTGGTGTAGGTACAATGAACTACATACCTACATACGCCCAAAAAGAAAAATACACTACGAATACATAACCTCCTTTTTCTTGAAGTCGGTAAAATTGGAATATTCTATGTTCAGTGTCCCATGTTATCCTGGGTCAGGGAAATATGATATTATTGACTTGACTGACTATCGATGTGAAGTTATGCGCTACACTTGACTAAACTTAACTAGGTACCTAGTCGTCTTCCATTCGCGTTCGCTGTCCGTCTGTTGCAAAACTTTATTCAAGCTAAAAGCATCTTTATTTTCATAAAGCCACGGTTTTCTTTTCTAAAAGTCGAAGCCATCAATTATTTGATAATGGAAAAGCAAAACGTATTTTTAAGAAATAAGGTTGACATTATGTGTTCTGGTCAATAAGTGGTAATTTAGGCTAAAATCTATCATAATACCTGAGAAATAAGGTTGTTTGCAAATTAAACTGTCGTATTTTAGTCTGACCGTCTGCTGTGAGGACTTTATTCAACCCAATATCGGTCTAGTTAGTAAGACATAAGGTTCAATTTTGCTAGTAGGTACTAATAAAGCTACAGTTAATTTATTGTAGTCACATTGTAAGCGAATGGCGTTTAAAAATATTCATGAAATTCACATTATTGGTGCGAAGAGAGCCAAAAATTGGGATCGTTATGAATATTTAACGTTATTTTTGGGTCACAACTGACTAAAAGCTTAAAAGTTGTTTTTACGGTAACACTCAAAATTCCCTCTATTAAAACTTTGTACAAGCGCCACTGCTGAGTATGAGGTCCTAGCTAAGCTTGTGAAGACTTATATATAGTGTGTTACAAGTGGTAGGAACTCACTACCTGATATCATTGAAGTCCGTGGTCAAACTCCGAATAATAATTTAAACTAGTTTGTAAGACAACAGAAGGTACCAATAACAATATAGTTAAACCTACAAACAACAAGGTACCTTCTTGCTCTCAAAAAGTTAAGTTGCAGAAACAGCAGAATACCTTGAAATTATTTCATCAAAATATTCAAGGTATTTCATCCAAATTATTAGAAATTGAAATGTTTTTAGAAAAAACCATGTTTGACATTGTTTGTTTTACTGAACATTGGTTAAAGGATTACCAAATGCTAATTAACTATGAAAACTATAGTGTGGGCAGTTGTTTTAATCGCAAAGCTATGTCGCGTGGAGGCTCATTGATCTTATTAAAAGATTGTTTAAAATATAAAGAAAGAAATGACATAGTTGGCCTATCGGTTGAACATTGCATCGAACTTTCCTGTGTCGAGCTGGATGAGCATATCATAGTGTGCGTGTACAGACCCCCAAGCTACCAAAACTATTCTTTATTTGAGTCTGTAATGGAAGATGTATTAGCGAAACTTGCAACGTGTAGCAAACCCGCAATTATTTGTGGTGATTTTAATATTAATGTTTTAGAAAATAATTTGAATAGTAGTCGATTATTAAGCCTTTTTAAATCATTTAATTTGTCGAATGTTTTCATGGAGCCTACTAGGGTAACTCCAACTACTGCTACCTGCATCGATAACATTTTCTGCGATTGCGACTATGTAGATAAAGCTATTGTTAATTATTTACCATCGGATCATAGCGGTCAAACGGTAACATTTATGTTCAAAATGCCTACGACAAAAGTACAAATACAATTTAGACCTATAACAACTGGTAAATTAAATAAATTTAATAAAACTCTAAATAATAAGTTAAATACTCTGGACCACTATAACAACGATGCAAATAAATTGTATAATGATTTATTTTCTGTGGTCGAAACTGAATTCAATAAAAATTTTGAAAAAAAGGCGAAATATATTAGCCCTAAGTTTATTTTTAGTGACTGGGCAACTAAGGGTATTAGAAAAAGTAGAGAAAGACTGTTTGAGCTGTATGGCCTTAAGCCTTACATTAACACGGAAACTTTCAACAAGTATGTTGCTACTTATTCTAAAACTTTTAGAAATACTTGCAAGGTAGCGAAAGCGCTATACATTAGTAACAAGATCAAATCGGCAGACGATAAAATAAAGACAGTTTGGAAAGTTATAAATAACGAAACTAGCAAGAAAAAAGTTCGTAACGCGGAATATACATTGGAGACATCACATGGTCCCGTAAGCTCTAACATAGAAGTAGCTCGTGAATTTGTAAATTTCTTTACTAGCATACCAATCAAAACCACGGAAGCTTTGAATTCCTCACCTGACGATTCAATTGCGTTATTAAAAGCGAACGTTCCAGGCTGCCCGGTAGAATTTCAATTTAAACATATTGACCCCATGACCGTTTTAAAAGCTTTTCGGCAAATCAAAATAAAATTTACTGAAGATCTGTGGGGTATGTCTATTAAAGTTTGTACATCTATAATAGAAACAATAGCACCTTATTTGGCTTTAATATTTAATATGTGCGTAGACCAAGGTGTTTTCCCAGATTTAATGAAATTTAGTAAGGTCATACCTCTTTTCAAATCCGGGGATAGTAAAGATACTAACAATTATAGACCCGTGTCCGTGTTGCCGGCTTTCAGCAAGGTTTTTGAAAAGATTATGCTTAATCAGATGCTTGCTCATTTTAACACAAATGGCATATTACACGATCAACAGTATGGTTTCACCAAAGGGCGTTGTACGACTGACGCCGGTGTCACTTTATTAAAACACATATTTACTGCGTGGGAAGAGGCACAAGATGCCATAGGAATCTTTTGTGACCTCTCCAAGGCATTTGATTGCGTAAATCACGAGACATTAATTCTGAAACTTGAGCATTACGGACTAGGTAAACTTGCGCTTAGTTTAGTGAAATCTTATTTAAATGATAGACAGCAGCAAGTTCAAATAAACGGGGTGAATTCACATGGTTTAAAAGTACAAATGGGAGTTCCACAAGGCTCAATTTTAGGTCCTTTCCTCTTTTTAGTTTATATTAATGATCTTGCCCGGTTATTCAAAAACCAGCCACAAATGGTGTTATTTGCCGATGACACGTCATTAATTTTTAAAATAAATAGACGGGCTCAAAATCTTGACATCGTAAATAACGCCTTACTGGAGGTACAAAAGTGGTTCACGGCTAACAATTTAGTATTAAATGGAAATAAAACTAAGTGCATCAGATTTGCTTTGCCAAATGTCAAAAATAGTGAGTGTGACATAGTATTGAATAAAGAGAAACTGGAATTCGTCGATAAAACCGTTTTTCTGGGATTGACGCTCGACTCAAGGCTACAATGGGGTCCTCATTTAACATCTCTCGCAGGACGGCTAAGTTCGGCAGCATATGCTGTCAGAAAGATTCGGCAATTTACTGATGTGGATACCGCGAGACTGGTCTATTTTAGTTACTTTCATAGTATTATGTCTTACGGTATTTTATTGTGGGGAAGAGCTGCAGACATCGATTCTATTTTTATTCTGCAGAAAAGAGCCATCAGAGCCATTTACAATCTGCGTATGCGCGATTCTCTAAGGGAACTGTTTAAGGAAATTAACATAATGACGGTGCCTTGTCAATACATCTATGAAAACATCATGTACGCTAGAAAAAATCTGCATCTTTTTGATAAAAGAGGTGACAGACATAATTATAATACTAGAAATAGGGACCAACTAGTTCAACCAGGTTTCAGACTGGCTAAAGTAGATTCGTCTTTCATGGGGTACTGTTTAAAGTGTTACAATAAAATACCTCCCCACATTGTTCAACTAAATGAGACAAAATTTAAGTCTTGTATTAAACGCACGCTATGCAACCGAGCATATTATAAGTTGAGTGATTACATCACTGATAAAAATGCTTGGCTGGATGCTGGTCTAGCTCCACAGCCATAAGGGTTCATAGATTAATTGATTAGCATTTGTAACAATTTTTGGAGCTGCTGAAGATGTAGATCTATATTATCTTTGCATTGTATAAACTCAATGTGTTAGTATTATATAATTTTTCGTAGCACATACATGTGAGCACTATGTTCTTTAAAGCTACCATTTACGAGGTATACCTCTCATTGACTTGAATATGCCCTGGCGGTTGGGAGAGTCATGCTCACTTGAATGTCTCGCTGCCGGTGGCGCATGTGTTGGATCATTCGGTTCCCTTCAAAATGGTTGAGCTAAATGGTGCCGATCCATGCGTCATGTTCGTGAACGGACGCCGTCGGTTGGGACTGGTCATCTCTTAGCTGCCTCGGTTATTTTAAATTTTGGTTTGAATTGTTATTATAACTATATTTTTCTCTAGACCTCTTTTAACATGCAAGACGTGTTACATTGTTCTCACATTGTACCCTTAGATTCAACATGAATGATGTAACCTAAATTTGTAAAATTTAACTGATTTTAAAAGAGTGTTCATGGAGTTTCTTGCTCGTTCTTCTCCATAGAAACCTACTGTTTGGAACGAGCAACTAGCTTCAACTTTCTGACTGACTGACTCTGACAATTCAAAAGTACCTGTAAATGGTTTAATTGAAATAAATGATTTTGAGTTTGAGTTTGAGTTTATAAACTGTTGATTATACCCGTAGAGGAAAAAGGAAAACATTATATTTTATTAGAGCTTAAGTAGAAAGATGGATGGATTGTGTGAAGAATTAAAGGAATGAAAAGGGAGTCAGTGAAAGCATGACGTTGGACAGGACGGAATGGAAGAAAACATGTTGCGTCGACCACAACATGGACACGGCCAGGAAGATTATGATGATTAACGTCAAAGCAGGATAGTTACTTTTATCCTAAGCAACAGCTAACAGCATTGCAGAGACACAGCAAATGAATTACCATTAAAATAAAGGCCGGTTGTTTCAAACAGTCGGATATCGTTACACACGGACGGTTAAAAAGTTACTATGACGGGTTGTTTCATGTCATAAAAATCCGTCAGAGTTAATCAAAAAGAGATTCCATGATATTTTGATGTTTGAATGTAGCTGTTTGACAACACAAAATTACGTTGACTGGTCGGTTATGGTAATAGTAACTTTTTGACGTACGATTTTGTGAAACAACCCATTTTTTTGATTTGACGATAATTAGCGCCATTTTTAACTATTACAGGTCAGTAATGTATAGTTGAAGAAACCCGCCCTTAGGGCTTTAAACCGTGCGCGTTAAAGTCGTTTTTATAACGACCACGTTAAAAGGTTGACGGCTTGCGAGCGGTGTTGGTGGCTAGCGGTAAGATTTTTCGTGTCGTATTTAATAAGGAATGACATTTAGTTGTCTTTCAGAAGCTTAATGCACCGATAAAAGAGTGTTCATGGAGTTTCTTGCTCGTTCTTCTCCATAGAAACCTACTGTTTGGAACGAGTAACAAGCTTCAACTTTCTGACTAACTGAAGTGATTGACTCTTTGACGATTCAAAAGTGCCTGTACGTTAATGGTTTATCTATACAAATAAAATTGAAGTATCTGTTTGTAATGTTAAAATAACAATGCATATGAAACAGTATACGGGAAAACCAAAAAACAATTTTTAAAATACTAATGTCCGTCTGTTTGTTCCGGCTAATCTCTGAAATGGCTGGACCGATTTTGATGGGACTTTCGCTGGCAGATAGCTGATATTATAAGTATCTGATGTACTTATTATAAGGAGTAGGCAAAAGTAGCTTAAATTTTAGAAAAAAAATAGGGTGCCGCGCAAGATTATTAAAAGCCCGCTGATAACGACAATCACACGAACAAAGTAGCGGGTATCGACAAGTTTGAAATAAATGGAATGAAATAAATTGAATTCGAAATAGCAGAAAGTCGCTAAACCGCGATGCAGCCGCAAAATCGCTCATCGCCAAAGCTCAAAAGCGCTGGTCGACTTTAGTCCTCCTTAGGGTGTTACCAGACCAATCAATCGATCATCGATCGACGGTATTGATCGATGGTAGAATGGATTAGTCGACGTCGATCGATAGTTTCTACCAGACCAATCGATCGATCGTCGATCGACGGCATCGATCGATGGTAGAATTGGATTAGTCGACGTCGATCGAGCTGCTTGATTATTATTAGTAATGGATTATAGCTGGGGTTAATCGATCAACGTCGACCGATGCCATCGACCGGCAATCGATCGATTAGTTAGTCGAACGATATTCGTCGATCAGCCAAAGCTAGTAACACCCTTACACACTCCATAACCACATTCTCCGCTAACTTTACCACCTCGCTTTATCCTCGTTAAAGTTCAATTACTTTTCCATGACTACGAGTATGTCATTTACTCATATTATGTTACCACCCTCATGGGGCGACCACCATGTTATTGTCAGATGGTAAACGAGGATGTATTTGTGAACCTTCGGGCGCTGTCAGTTGAGATTGGTCATCTCTTTACTCATCATCTACCTTAGCCTTTTCCCAACTATATTGGGGTCGGCTTTCAGTCTAAAAGGCTTACTACACTATACAATTTGTAGAAAATCTATTTAGAAGCCAAAGTTGTTAACTAGTGATCACACTACACTAAATTGAATTCTAAACTGGACCAATTTAGAATTCAATTTAGTAAACCACCAATTCACACTAAATCGGATCCAATCAGTTCTAACTGCGATTACACCTACCGATTTCTTTAACATAAGCCTTTATATAAGCCTTTAATAAACTTTTAACCGGATGCAGCTGAATACCAGTTTATTATTAAGTGAACTATGTATTGTTCTTTATTAGTAATAAATTCGTTAAACATAAACTTATAACGTGGCATTTGGTCGAATCCGTTCTAAGTATAGGTCCTCGAAACTTCAATGACTTGTCAATATCGAAAAACGGTCAACTACCTTTTTTGTTCGTCCTAAACAGTGAGTCAAGGAAACAATGACACTACCCACACATGACAGAATATTTTACATCCTCTTCCAAGTGTCCAAAAATGTATCATAAAAAAAAGACAAAGAAATCGCGTAAGTTTTTGTATTATCCCCGGTGCTCGGACATTCAACGTTTATTTATTTATAACTTACAATACGAAAATCACAATATTTACACACAATGAAATGTATCAGAACTTATAAATTCCCGTGGGGTGTCCGGGCTAGAATAGCACCCCCCCCCCCCCCCATTTCATCCCGAGGGTGTCGTCGAAAGCGACTAAGGGAAAATCCGGATGTCGGGCAACAGCGGCTTTCGTGTACTTAACAACCTCACTGCGATCCCCAAAACGCCTGCCAAGCGTGGGGATTATGGCAACGCCCCCCATTTATGGGTGAGGTTTTTGTTCAACAGTGGACATTTTCAGGCTGATGATGAAAAAATATATTATGTACAGAGTTCACCACCAAAAAACTTATCTGCATCGCTCTCAATGGGACAAGTTCCCACGTTGTATGGCAATGTTAATTCTTGGGCCCAAGAAAAGACCAGCCCTCAGGTCACGTGGAGAGTGACCAGCTGCTTAGCTGCTTAGCAATGTCACCCTTGTAAGACAGGTTGTAAGGATTTCTGGCTTCTGATTACCTATCAACATCATCATCACTTCAGCTTACTTTTGGTCCAATGTTGGATATAAGCCAACATTGGACAATCACAATATGTATAATATATTGTGCCGTTTCGACCGTTTGTACAGTACGGTCAACGTAACTTGGCGCGTCTGAAGTTAGCCGATTAGCTGCGCAGTAGACAATTTCGTTCCTAAAAGTTCCATTGCGCAGCCAAACAGCTAAGTTACGTTACTTTAAGTAGTTTCTGTACTGTTCATATTTTTATACTGTGACTGAAGTAAGTTCTTACAGAATAATATTGATATACCTATATATATTTATAAATTAAATATAATCAATTTTGTAACTGACAGCGCGATTAGTTAATGTTGTGCATGTCTGTGATAGGTGTAAACACTAGCCCTAAGTCCACTCAAATGTTAATATAATTATTTGTGATCATATTGTTGACGTGCCATGCTTAAAAAAAATGACTGATTACCCAAAGCGACTGTCAATGATCTACGAATGACAGGCACAGACCGACAGGATTCAGTGGCTTTATCTGCTTTCCGAGGCACGGCAACAGACATACAAAATTTAATAACCGGTCATTTCCGATCGAATTTTGCGACAGGAACTTCCCCGCAGACGAAGCCGCGTGCCAAAGCTATTAATATTGATTATCCTTAAAGCAAAAAAAAAAATCCTTACACAGATAAGGGGAAAAAACCTGGCAACGTTCCAGAAACAAAGGAATCATCGTTTTTTCTAAGAACAGATACAGTTAAGTAATCTTTATTATATTTTCGCAATGTCAACGTGTGACGATGACGTCACTCCTACAGTTGCGATGTACCCTCAGGTACATCGCAACTGTAGGAGTGACGTCATCGTCTAGGAGGGTGGCTAGGCGTCGTCTAGGCGGAGTGGATAGGGTGTAGCGACAACAAAGATCGCGTGGACTAGTTTATGTTACAATTACAAGTTTTTATTTAACTTTTAATGTTAGTATTGTATGATTGTTTGGGTTAAAATTTGCAATAGAATGTTGTACCAGTTCTCGTAGCCCGAATGTGCTGTAATTTGGTATTCATGCATACATCTGATGACAATGAAATTTTATGGTGAGCTGGACCTGCCAGGGTTAAGACCCTGCAGACCACCCAACTCCTCAATCATCATTATCATCATCATGCCAACCTTTAGACACCCACTGCTGGGAATAAGTGGGAGACCTATGCCCAGCAGTGGGCGCCGAGCAGCATGGCGATTACGGCTGACCCCCAAGCGGGGGTTCAGCCGTACCTAATTGCCATGCTTGGCCGCTGCATGTTGGCGATCGCAGTAGGTATTATGGTACTAAGAAGGACGGTCAATATCCCTCTGTCAACTTCTACGACACCCACGGGTAGAAATGGGGTGGTGTTATTCGCGGTTGGCGCCACATGGCAACTCCTCAATAGCTTATAGCAAGCAATCGTGTTTAAGCTTGTTAAATGACAATGCCGAATCCTGCCCCACCCATGTACAGAAAAGTAAATTAATGAAAATAATTGTAATGAATATAGAACCTCTCTATACTAAATTGTTTTTCTTTAGAACTTGCGGATTACGAAATACAACCTACCCATAAAATACAAACTCTTTTTACCTAAACTACAATTAAACCTATAATCAATGTCATTATTGTTTTTAGATTTAAACGGAAACCGCAAGTTCTACAGTCACTAAGAATATTTAGTTATCAGCAATAAATAAACAGTAAGATGCTACATATTGCACATGACTTTTATTGAGTGGGGCAAAGTTCTATAGAGTTTCTGGCATTGTCCTTTGTTTTGACAACACATTTGACGAAGTGGCGGGCAATCGGGCAATAGCTAGTTTATTAATAATAATAGTAGCTACCCGCCCCGGCTTCGTCTGGGTGCAATGTAGATCAAACTATGCTTATAAACCTTCCTCTTGAATCACTCTATCTATTGATGAAACGCATTAAAATTCGTTGCGTAGTTAAAAAGATCTAAGCGGACATACAGCGGGAGTGACTTTGTTTTATACTATGTAATTGTAGGCGAAGCACAGTAATGTGAGCTTATTTGTAGTTGATTTAACATATAAATATTAGTATTGTATAAAGTACATAGCCATGTTAGCTCAATAAGGCGAGCCATATATTAGTTAGGTTTGTAATAGCTATATTATTCAGATTTGTAAGGTTTATAGCTATGTTGGCTAAAGTTTGTAATTATGTAGACAGTAAAGTAGCCTAACTAATAGTAATTGTATTAGCTATATTAGTATTAGGATTAATATAGTTATAAGATTGATTTTGGTTGTGTAATTTAGATAATTTAAATACTAGTTATCAGACATAAGTGTAAAACATGTCATTTCTATGTAGAATTACCTAACTATAAGTGGTCACCTGATTTATTAGTATACGAGGTGCACCCACTACTTGAACCAATGTGGAAAAATGTGCGCAGCCCCCGCGTTTGTGAATGGTGGGGAGCTTGTGGGAATGTTCGCTACTCCCAACACTACTTGCGCCAACGTAGTTAAATGTAGTCCGAGCACACGCTCGTGATTGGCGGAGAGCTTAGGAGAGTGTTTGTTACTCCCAATGCAAATGGTACTATAGAACCACTGTATAAATAAGGCGTCGTATGGCGCATAGAATCAGTTCAGTTTGAGCATTCACTTTGAGCAGTCCATTCTGTCAAGTCATCCGTTATTCTCTGTTAAAGCCAAGTTGTTAAGTTTTGTTATTGTTGTACAGTGCGTAAGACTCTTTCTTGTTGTTACTCTGACTATCTTTGTACTGTGTATCTCGTGTGCTGTTGTGAATACAAGTGATTTTTACCATCTACACGAGTGTTGTTATTATTTCTTTCTTCGTCACGGGAACACCGTCACCCCCGCCTACACCTGATCTCGCTGTCGTCCTCGACAGTAATAATAATGATATTATTTCCAATCCAGTCAAAATCAATGTACGTTACATTCAAAACCACATTGCTCAAGGGACTGGATCACCAACATGCCAACACTATATTATGTCGCAGTCATCTGGTTGAATCTGCTATTTGATTGAATGACTAGCGCGTTAATTGAATGACGACATTTAATTGAATGACTAAAGGACAACTCGTCAAGTTGTTTAATGTAACGTTCAACGGCTTGACTGAACGTCATTTAGCATAGTCGTTGAATGGGATATAGCCGACTTTGTAATGTTTTGGTTTGGGGGCACCCCGACTCGTATAGGTTAGGCTAGAAGGGGATGTCGGATCCCCTTCGTGGTTATTTTTTTTTAATCCCTTGAGCCCCGTAAGCGGCGCTCCCCCCCCTACGCCTTTTAGTCAACTTTAGTGTTTTGAGGTTAGGCTCCAAAAAATACATTTTCTTATCATAGGAGTCGTACCAGGGGGTCGGTGGACCTTCCCCTCCCCTCCCCAACACCACCCATCCCAAATTTCAATCACCTGACTGATTTTACGCCCGCTCTGTTCAAAGGGCTATGTTACAATCCGCTAACTAGTTGGACGTTGAGTGACGCTTGTTCAATCAACGTTCGGCCTAGTCAATTAAATGTCGTCATTCAATGAACGCGCTAGTCATTCAATCAAATAGCAGATTCAACCAGATGACGGCGACATATTATTATACACATCGACGGTACGATCCTTGAACATAAATAATGAATGCCCAAGCACCCTCCTTCATAGATTTCCCCTAAGGGTAGCCGAGGTTACACGACCTCTATACACAACATATTGACATAAATAACTTAAGCTAAACGAGAGTGACCTACATATTCTTGAGAGCTTAGTTTGAGGCCATGAAGGAATTTTGCAGGTTGTCCGCCACGTAATTTAAGCAGTATTCTTTTACATACAAAAGTTCTGTTTGTGTAACATGGCGACGCAAAATGAGTTCTCACTTGCAGTTTCACCTGTAGGGGCACAAGTTTTTTTGCTGGTAAAGTTGTTTTTTTTAAGGTTAAGGTTTGGTTTAGAAATTAACTGGAAGTACTTGCTTATGCGATACTATTTAGCTCACTAATGGATGAAGTCACACCCCGCTGTAATGCATTTTTTACACGCTTTTTATTAGCTTCATCTGTATGTTTGTATGGGTGTTTGTAACCGACTTCTTTGGGCGCGATTTTGACCCACTTTAAACGGCCAGATTTCGTTCAAACTTTGTAGATTTATCGAGGACCGATGACAATACACGAATTTGATAAAATTATTCTATTTTTCAAACTAAAAACTAAAAAATAAATAATAGTTTAAAAAAACTAATAACACGCTTTTTATAGAAAACCAAACTAAAAAATAGAAAATAAATTATTTAAATTTAAATTTATTAAAATTTATTTTCTATTTTTTAGTTTGGTTTTCTATAAAAAGCGTGTTTTTTTAAACCCATCTAAGCTCATGGAGTACCTCAGATAACGGACTCTTAAAAAAAGTGCGTTATTTGTCATCGATATTTTCCGTTAGTTAATGTTAATACCCATCTCTATGTATACCTTGACCATTTGGTGCGTTTCGAGGAATACTTTTGGTAGCAACGCGCTGTCGATAATCCTCTTGATTAATAACCCTAAATCACTATAAATAGGTAGATTTTTAAGGAACAAACAAATAGCTGACCTAAATCAGAATTCACCATAATTCGCCGCTGCCGGTACCAAAATATAAATTGAGACATCTTATTAAGGGGAAGAGGCGCCATGGATATAAGTACGATTCTCAGTAAAATATGACGCACCGTACTTTTAAAGGAAAATGGATAGAATAGAAGGATAGATCAAGTCTATTTTTCCAAGAATTGTCCCGAAAGAGTAGGGGGACGCAATGGCCCCCTACCGAAATGCTTTGGAAGGAGGGCGCTATGAATTACAGTCGTTTCACAGAAATGTATGACGCATACTGAATGAAATAAGTACTTCCTAAACCGTGGACACCGACATTTGACATCGGTGAAGGAAAACAGAACTTGTCCATACCTACTAATATTTTAATAGTGTATGGTATGCTTTTCTGAAAGCGATGAGGCGCTTAGACTTTAATATATAATATAATAATAATAATTCTTTATTCGGACAACCACGGATCCATTTTATACACATTTACATTATATATTGTTAGTATGAACTTAAAAACTATGTTAGTACCTAATAACTAAGAGAGACTTAGTCCTCTGGGTGAGGCTCCACACCAGAGGGCTGTCCAACTTGATGCCTATTACATTCAGGATGCTGTTACTGCTCCCACGCAATCTGCTCAGCAGTGAAGCTGCCTTTTTGCGCCAGGTGGCATCAAAGCCGTCTGTGCGCGACTCAGCGAACTTTGCTGACGCACTGCAGAAGCGCGGCAGACGTAACAGCGCCCTGAATCCATTGTTAAACTGAATGCGCAGAGAATTGTAAGCCCTTTGGCCACAGGCTCGCTGAGTACAAAGATGTGCAGTACGCTTTGAATAAAGTTACTTTCACCGCGTCTGTACATCGAGCGAACCTGCGGGCCAGCATGTTCGCCCGGACTGACAATGCCCTGCGCTCCCTCTCCATGTCTACATCATCTCCAAGATTTAGAGATCTCCAAGAGAGACTTTGCAATGTAAAAATTATAAAGTAGCATACTCATTGTTGAAAAACGTAATCTATACTAATATTATAAAGCTGAAGAGTTTGTTTGTTTGTTTGGTTGAACGCGCTAAGCTCAGGATCTACTGGTTCGAATTGAAAAATCATTTTTGTGTTGGATAGTCCATTTATCGAGGAAGGCTATAGGCCCATGCGAAGCCGGGTCGGGTTGCTAGTAATAAATAAATATTATATGAATTATAAATGCGAAAGTAACTCTGTCTGTCTGTAACGGTTTAACGACGAAACAGCAGAATCGATTTTGGGCCTGTTTGGCGCAGCCTTGGGGCTCACAATAATGTTTTTCTTTTTATTATATTTTTTTTTTTTACTGTTTTTGTGTGCATGTGCACGCATGACTTTAGATTTGGAACTCGGTGGCAATTAAAGACAACAAACAGATCAAAGCCACCAACTTCCAAATCTAAAGTCATGTGTGTACTGTGCTAAAGTTATTTATCACTTTTTAGATCCTGAAAACGGTTGTCTTTTTAGTAAAAAAGGTTTTTTCTAATCCCTGCTAATCAAACAAACATCTGTTTGGTAATATGTGGATAACGGTGCGAGTAGTGTATTTGTCACCTCTATTATTAAGTTCTAACCTATGTGTCCTTATTATAACACTGCAGTTTGTTGTCCCTAAGTAAATGAATAAACGATCTAGTATTTAAAGCCCCATACATTTTACAAGCACTACCATAGCACTGGTCTAGTTAGCGCGGTACTCGGATCACGTAGCCATACTTTCCACTTTCGTGCCCCGTTTACAGCCTGCGTACAGAATTGTGATCAATTACTATCGTTTACAACCAAGTACCTACATAGTATTTCACTTTCATGACTATGATGGTGCGAATTTTGTGGTGGTAGCGAGTACCATTTATGACGGCATGAACATTTCTCGTAGACTCCAGGGGGCTTACGCAAGTATTCTATTCACGGTTTGGTTATAAGTAATTATTATTTATTGGCGTTATTCACTCCTAACAAGGACTACCTTTGCGTCCTCGTCTTGTTTCAGAAAAACTCGACCAAACGCAGTCCAGCAAAATGTATACTGTTCCAATTTTACTAAGTTTCGGGCTAAAAAGAATAGGCGGGCGTTTTTGGGAGCGAGTTGTTCCGAAATTAAAACAGGAACATCCTCGTAATTAGTGATACCAAAGTATTTTGCTTGCAGTTTAGTCTTATATTTAATATTGAATGATTTAGTAGTTTTTAATAAATCCTGTTTTAGTATGACAAATTCCAGTTCTACTATAATAAGAGGACTATTTACCCCTGCAATCTAAAAATATCCTTTATATCATTGAAGTAACAGAATACCAAATATCGACTCGATCAGACCAGTGGAAGATGCTCAACTCATTCATCAACTAGAAAAGAGTTGATTTATACTAATCCAACATGACTTAATGCAAATATAACTGGCTACTTACGTACAAGTAAAGATCAGTCATTATTTAAATAATCCCATGCCTCATAGCTGGCGGCGACCATAATATTATGCCCATAACAAGTTTCCCACGGTACTCATGTAAATTGAGGTAATTGCATCGCACGCAGCGACTGACAGACTGTTTTGCTTTCATTTTATGATTTGCGTGCGTATTGTCAGCTGTATGTCGATAGTGAAATGCCTTGGACTAAGATCCTAACAGAACTAGTGCCCTGAGACAATAAGGGTGTTACCAGACCAATCGAGGGCATCGATCGATGGTAGAATGGATTAGTCGACGTTGGTCGATGGTTTCTACCAGACCAATCGATGGATTGTCGATCGATGGTAGAATGGATTAGCCGACGTCGAACGAGCTGCTTGATTATTATTAGTGATGGATTACAGCCGGAGTTAATCGATCAACGTCGACCGATGCCATCGACCGGCAATTGATCGATTAGTTAGTGAAACGGTATCCGTCGATCAGCCAAAGCTACCACACCAATCCATCAACGTCAATTGATGTCGACCGATGGCATCGATCGATGATCGATCGATTGGTGTAGTAACACCCAAAGACGTGGTTGTGGTAGGCCACGAAGGAGATGGCGGGACGAACTGGACGGATCCCTCCAAAACTGGTGGAATGAAGCCCAGGATAGGGAAAGATGGAAGGCATGGAGGGAGGCATTTGCCCATGAGTGGGACAGAACAATGTAGCTAAAAAAAAAAAGATTTCAAAGTCGTCCAACTTATACTTACGAAATTTTTCTATGGCTGAAGTTTTTTGGGACGTTTTTCAGGCATCACAGCATTGCAACTAGCAAGTACGCATACAAGTTTAAGAAAGGAACCACGAAGGTTGAGCAGTTCGTGGAGCATGTTCGAGCGAAGACCAGCTGAACCTTGGGTCGAGAAGTTGGGAGTCACGCCACAACAAGAATTTCAAGTCGTTCGTGGTGAGAGTTCGTCGCCTTTGACTGACGTCACTGGTCTTTGACTTCCACGCGAGCGTAAGCTAGTTTCTTAAAACCATCTCTACATATCCCCTTCCAAAAAATACAAGCGTGATATTTCATTTATCATAATTAAATAATGACTCATACATCATACTCTAAAAGTACCCGCCATCCGGTATACAGTGAAAGTGCGACATTACATCATTCTGACTCACCGGCCTGACCTTCAGAGCCCAGCCCCTGTGACCTCGGTACACCCCTATGAGTTGACGCAAGGGTTGGTATCGGTACCAATTATACTAACTCTATGCTTGTTATTGTACTGTAGGTACCGTTTGCTTTATTGTGGGTAGGGCTTTTTTGTGGCCAAAGATAAAGTAGGATTGCAATTATAGAAAGACCGCTTAACCACAGTATAAATATTAGTACAGTAGCGACACGCTCCGCCTCGCTCCGAAACTGTTCCTCACCTCTTCCCGCGTCAAACGACTGGTACTGGGAACTGCTTTTAGTTAAAGCGGCGCGAAGACACGCACACATTTGTACAGTCTGTTATTTTGGTAGTAGTGTAGGCAATTATATCGTTTCGTTTCTTTAGAGTGTCGTGGGTGTGGCTTAACTGAGACCGTTCTTGAGGTAGCTGCGCGGTGCGGGAGGGGTGTGGTGACGTGACGCGAGAGCTCACTGATACGTCAACTTGTGACCACTGTCACCCCTCCCGCACCGAGCTGATACCTCAGTGTGGTGACGTGATGCGAGAGCTCACTGATACGTCAACTTGTGACAACTGTCACCCCTCCCGCACCGCGCCGCTACCTCAGTGTGGTGACGTGACGCGAGAGCTCACTGATACGTCAACTTGTGACAACTGTCACCCCTCCCGCACCGCGCAGCTAACTCAGTGTGGTGACGTGATGCGAGAGCTCACTGATACGTTAACTTGTGACAACTGTCACCCCTCCCGCACCGCGCAGCTACCTCAGTGTGGTGACGTGACGCGAGAGCTCACTGATACGTCAACTTGTGACAACTGTCACCTTTCCCGCACCGCGCAGCTACCTCAGTGTGGTGACGTGACGCGAGAGCTCACTGATACGTCAACTTGTGACAACTGTCACCTCTCCCGCACCGCGCAGCTACCTCAGTGTGGTGACGTGACGCGAGAGCTCACTGATACGTCAACTTGTGACAACTGTCACCTCTCCCGCACCGCGCAGCTACCTCAGTGTGGTGACGTGACGCGAGAGCTCACTGATACGTCAACTTGTGACAACTGTCACCTCTCCCGCACCGCGTAGCTACGTGTGGTGACGTGACGCGAGAGCTCACTGATACGTCAACTTGTGACAACTGTCACCCCTCCCGCACCGCGCAGCTAACTCAGTGTGGTGACGTGACGCGAGAGCTCACTGATACGTCAACTTGTGACAACTGTCACCCCTCCCGCACCGCGCAGCTACCTCAGTGTGGTGACGTGACGCGAGAGCTCACTGATACGTCAACTTGTGACAACTGTCACCCCTCCCGCACCGCGCAGCTAACTCAGTGTGGTGACGTGACGCGAGAGCTCACTGATACGTCAACTTGTGACAACTGTCACCCCTCCCGCACCGCGCTGATACCTCAGGAACGGTCTCAGTTAAGCAGTTGGGTTGGGATGAGAACAAATATAGAGTAACTTTAATGGCCCCCGCTCTTTATTAATGCACTAGCACTTCGCCAAACCACAGCAGTTAATAATAGAAAAACGAACCAGCCAAGTGCCAGTCGGTCGCACATGAAAGGTTCCGTACCCATGTGTACAATATTAAGATCGAGCACAAAAACGTCGAAAAAAAACTTGTAAAATTATTGCTATTTGTTATTATAGCAGCCATAGTAATACAACTTTGTGAAAATTTCAAGTGTGTACTTATTACGGTTCGAAACATACAGCCCTGGGACAGAGAGTCAGACAGACGACAAACGGATCAGCGAGAGCAAATACTGCCGTGCTAATAGGGAACATTACGCGAAACTCGGCGCAGAGGGCGCCACTAGCACATTCCGTAAATCATAACCTCGTATTCTTGTTATATTATGATAATAATTGTAATAACCTAGGTATTTTGTGAAAATATATTAAAGTTTTAATTAATATTACTTACCTAACTGTACTTTAACCATAATATGGCGTCCTACGACCATTTAAAAGTGGATTCTAGGTTATGCTCAGAATAAAATAATATTTGGTTGTCTTACATGATAAATGTGAACGTTATTCTGTGAATGCGACTATCTCACCTGAATACTTAACCTGAACATATTTTAGAGTGATTTTTAGTTGCTTCCCAAAGTTTTCGAACATTTTCTTCTTTTGGAAATGAATAATTCCCTTCATTTCTTCATCGAAATACACAGCACTGATACATTATTGTATAATATAACACACTTCCCGATTTTGAACTCAATTAAAGGCAGAATTTTACGCTTTGAACGACTCGTCGATAAACTGTTTACGGACTATGCTAGTGCTGCACTCTGGTGCCAGAACAATGCAGTAATATCCTCTATGAGAAACGCAGTATGGAAGAATTTTCGGAATTTCGGAATCCTCGTCAAATGAGGATTCCGCATCTATATGTAATTAAATTTTCCTAAAGTGGCACGAATAGCTTCGGTTCGACCCATTGCGTACGCAACCCTAAAAACCACAAAGCACCTATACAAAAGATACTTAAAATCAGAACAGACTGCACGCATGCGATGTCTCCATAACCCTGGTTTATTGCTCGTATTGCAACGTTATTTCAGTTCACCTTGACCTATATACAAATGACGCATTGCGTATTTTGGCAGGGTAATCTTTGTGGGCAGGTGGAGGCAGGTTATAAATGACAGTTGAATTAAAATCACATGCATTAGGAACTTTTGGCAAAACAGTTCAGAACAGAACGTTGCTTCTTTTGTGTTTTTCGCCATTTTTGTCGTAGCTAAGTAACAGTCGTCCGTAACGATCTGTTAAGGCTAAGCTTCGCTTGCCGCGGTCGGTCTGTGAATGGGTGACCATCCATTTCATACCGAGAGCCCTCTGTGCCATGGAAAGCACGTACAGTTGTTGATCTCGGCTGTCATTCGTAGATCTTTGACAGTCGTTCTGGACAGAAGGTTAGATGTAAATGAAAAGTATTTAATTCATTCTACAAGGTGCTGGTAGAATGTCAGAGCTTAAGCCCGGTATCCACCGCGAAAGAGTAATGAACCGAAAATGGCTAAGCGGAGCGGACTTCGTTTTCATGAAATAGGATTGCGTTTCCACCAAGGAAGAGTTTAGTCGTCCGATTCCCACCGCTAAAGAGAAATATTGAGGCGAGCTCATTTTTACTCTTTTTGCACGCTGAGTCATTTCCGCTCGACTCTTTGTTGGTGGAAACACATGTATGCTGTTTACTCTTGCGAGTTAAACAGAGTCCGGTGGAAACCGGGCTTTAGGACTGGCTTACCTCATATGATTCCTCATACAATCCTTCCATCTTTTCTGTAGCCTTCCTCTCCCTTTCCATTCATGCTGTGGGTATTCAGAAGCCAGGAAGTCAGATAACCAGTCTTACCAAGAGGTATCGTGTTACCCAGTATCTGGGTTGTGGATTGTGGAGGTCAGACAAGACAGGCGCTCCATGCTAAAAATTGGTCCGATTTCCCCAACTATGTACGACGACATGGTTGGCGCAGTGGTTGAGCGATTGACTATTGCGCTGCGTGTTGCAGGTTCAAATACCGCCGAGGGTAAACCTATTTTGTGTGATGAGCACTTGTGTTTAGTCTTGTGTCTGGTTGTTGTTTATCTATATATGTATTTGTGTATGTATATCAGCTGTCTGACATCCATAGTACAAGGTCTTCTTAATTTGGGGTCAGATGGCCGTGTGTGAAATGTCCCAACATATTATTATGTTGATAGTTGGGGAAATACATGTTGATAAGATGATTTTGCCTTTTTTGGCGTAGGAATACATGGATCATTTTCGTCCAGTGGCTGTGTCAAAGTTAAAGCATTTATTTAAATAAGACCATTAAAGGTACTTTTGAACGTCATACAAGAGAGGGCCGTTGGACCATCACGACATGATTTGCTCAACCAACAAATATATGTATTATTTCCAATAACCGCAGGACTTGCGGTCAATAAAGCGGTTATAGAAATAACTAGACCATGTACATCGTTGTAAGTCTCAAGCAATGAAACTAAACTGGTCAGCAAATAAACCCGTTTCTTGGCACTCTGATTTGATTTTCTCAAAAAGTATTTAAAAACTTACAACTATGAACAAAGGCCTCCCCCATAAATGGCGTGCGTTGCCATAATCCCTACGCTTGGCAGGCGTCTTGGGGATCGCAGTGAGGTTGTTAAGTACACGGATGCCGCTGTTGCCCGACTTCCGGATATTCCCTTAGTCGCCTTTGACGACACCCTCGGGATGAAATGTAGGGGTGCTATTCTAGCCCGGATACCCCACGCGGCATTGGAAAGTAATTGGGATCAATCAATTTATTACGTGTTTATTAGGAATTTTACAAAGAAGAGCCGTTTTCCAGTCACTTTAATCGTTAGTAAACACAAAATGAAACAAAAATATTCAAGCCAGAAACAAGGAAAAATATAAAAAAAGTTATTGGTCAGTATTCAGTGTTCCCTCCCCTTGCTCGGATAACTGCCAGCATCCTCGAATTCATAGACCTTACGAGCCTGACGATGAAATCTTAAGGAATTGCATTCCACTCCTCTTGCCCACCAGTGGGCGTCTAAGCGTTGACATGAGTATGATGAATATTCGGGAGGCCCAATATTGCCCTACTTCAAATATGACGTCAAAGTTAAAAATATCTCCCGTCCCATCCAATTCTCATGGAGCGGAGTACAAAGGGCTCATCTGCTGACCCAATTGAGGTCAATTAATACGTATCAACGGATAGATTAAAGAAAATTAGCGTCGCTAGTTTGATATTGCTGGAATGAATTCAACTACATCAGACTACCCACATATAGAAGCAACATGAAAAATGTAACCAGTAATTTGTAAAAACTTGATTGAAAGGAGTGTCCGTGGAGTTTCTTGCTCGTTCTTCTCCATAGAGACCTACTCTACGTTTTGGAACCAGCAGTTAGCTTCAACTTTCTGACTAACTGACTCTTTGACAATTCAAAAGTGCCTGTAAATCTTTTAATTGAAACAAATGCTTTAACTTTTGACCACGTATTATCTCATGTAAATTATTGAATTAAAAGAGGAGGGTTTTATTAAAAGCATTTGGTTTTAAACCGTATTTTTGGTTTAAAACGATTTAAAACCAGACTTAGCGGTTAATAATAGTTTAAGATGTTTTTTTTTTAATAGAATGTACTGATGCATCACATGAGGTGATCTAGACCACACCTACCTTTAGGATATACCTATATCAAAGAAAATAAATATGCAGCGAGGGCTATAATATTTTAATAAATACGCATTATAATGATTGTTTTCAGTATGTCTAATCCTAAAAAGAAGTAAAGTATGATAATATACGACTTCACAAATATTAATAAAAATGGTTAATGATTCAATTAGCTTTTTAAACTTAATTTTTAAAATAATCCGTAATCAATGTACGGCCCACCTGGTCGTGGATTTAAACCTTTTTAAATAAATTCAAATCGGGTTTTAAACCACGGATTTCGGTTAAAAACAGTTTATGTACAGTCAACAGCAAAAGTAGATGATCAAAATCAGAAATTCAATACTAATTTACTAACATGGTAATTTATATAACTGATTACTAGTTTCTTTATTAAAAGTATGTGATTGTCACACACATACTTTTGAATCACTTCGACGCCACACAGTTCTGACGCGAACTCCGTTCATTAGTATTGAATTTCTGATTTTGATCATCTACTTTTGCTGTTGATTGTACAACAGTAACTGTGAGTCAAGAAAATAATACCAATATTTGTGTGATACGTCAGTCTGTTCTGTAGATTGCATAACTGCAGTAAAACGCATCACATTCTCAATTGTCCACTTATCCAAGACAATGGACTGACACTTTCAGGATGTCACTGACACTAAAGGAAGTCATCACAAACTGTCACAAAGTGACCACTAAGTAATTGTAAATGTAACAGTTCATAAGCATTATGTTCACGTAATGTATGTGGGTTTTGTGTTTGTGACACGGAGGAGGGAACACATGGAGTGTTAAGAGTACGAGTATATTAAGGACCATATCTTCCCATATCTTCCCGTGGGTGTCGTAAGAAGCGACTAAGGGACCAGAGAATGGGCAGCAACGTTCTCTGTGCCTTTGTAACAACCATACTGCGATCGCCAACACGCCTGCCTAGCGTGGCGATTATGGCAAAACCCCCCCTTTGGGAGAGGCCTATTTATGATGATATTAAGGACTGTAATTTCAAAATGATACATCAACAAGACCCGGTTGGTTGGCGATCTCTGGGGGAGGCCTACGTTCAGCAGTGGACGGCATTAGGCTGATATGATGATGGTGATGATGATGAGACGGTAGCTTAAAAACTCCATTGCTAGTTTTTGAGTAACATTTTCGTATAATTTTGAGAGGTGTTTTACGGCAAACTAACCGCAAGCCTAGGTACTAGTGCATTTCTCATATCTACATAATTTCATCGATTTAATTATTTATTAACTAAAAGAGGTCTCGATTATCTATTTTTGGTATTTAAAAGGACATATTTGAGACCGCGCTGCTGCGCGCTCCATACGATCATACTTAAGCCTTAGTCATATTTAGGTCAAAGTAACTTAACTCCATTAAATTTTGTAGCTTCCCGTCAAAGTTTTATGTTATAAGTATTTCAAGTTTTGTATCATTCGACCTAAATAATGATACAATAATGTAATTCAACAAGAGAAGAAAAAAAGCGTCTGGCATAGAGCGCGCTGCTGGTACAAGGTTATCTCAAGGAGTTTCAACAAACAATGTCTTCCACATTTAAAAGTTCAAACTTAGCTCTCCATTAGCTTTCTACTCAATGACCAATGCTCCTATGAGCGTGCATGTGTGCGGGCTATTGTCGAGCTTCGATGAAACCTAAATGACGTGCGATGGGCAGTAATCTGACACGCTATTAATGCTCTTTGGCGACCATTGAAGATGGGATATGCAGATTATGAACATTATTAGTACTCTCTAAGTAAAGTATGTATGCCATACTGATACTAATATCCATTTACACTACTTTCCAGCACTTGCCTGCCTTGTTGGTCGCGAGTATGTTGTACTAGCTTCTGCCAGCGACTTTACTCGAATCATCATTCTAAAAAATAGCCAATGGCATTCGGGAAAAGTGTGGCTCTCCAGTGAAAGTGTTTTTAATATCGATCGTGTACTTCTAGAGATAAATGTCTATACTCCGTTAATTTAGGTAGTAAAATAAAGCTAAACTATGTTAAGATGTCTTTTTATTTCAATGTACTTGTAAACATTCTGATATTTCTTGCTAACATAGGCACTTGTTTTGCATTTATAATATACAAGCAATACATATATGTTTGTGAATTTTAACATGCAGTAACATCATGATTGTTTACTTTATTTAACTAACTAAACCTTTCTAGTATACAAACAATTATACTTCTTCCTCCTTTCAATATTGTTTTGATCTAGGCAGATCAAAACAATATTGAAAGGATGGATATATAACTTTTTGAAATGCAATAAAGAGGATTGTCTAGTACTTCCGAAATCTAACCGTTATCTGACTTTTTTGACAGTTACTGTTGCTGGAACAGTAAATGTCAAAAAAATTGGAAAATTAGAGTTTCTTCCGTTAGATCGAGACGAAATCGAACTCTCTGCCTAGTGTCCAGCCTTTTCCCAAGTATGTAGGGGTAGGCTTCCAGCCTAACCAGATGAAGCAGAATACCAGTGTTTTACATGGAGCGACTGCTTGTATGACTTCTATAACCCAGTTACTGTGTAACGATACGATATCCCTTGGTAAGACTGGTTGTCAGACTTTCGAGCTTCTGACCATCCATAACGACAGTCAAAGATCTACGGGTCCAGCGGTTTTACGTGCTTTTCGAGGCACGGAGGGAACTCGGTATGAAATGGATGGCTTTCTCTTAGCAACGAGCCCTTTATAGCGTCTTTCAAAATGCGAGAATCACCTCTCTGTTTGCAAGATGAGTACCTAGTAATCATTTACTCATTATACTCTGTATAATCATTGTTCTAATAGACCGCATACTCAGATAGTTATTAGTAATAGATGCGTGCGGGAATAATTGAAATTCCACACACACGCACGTCCTTCACAATGGCTTTATTAACGCTAACTAGTATGTTGAAGTACTATATGTATGTATAGGAACAGACAGTAGACTGAATATACATCTTTTGTACCGGCATGAACTAACTAGTGTTAAAACACTTATATTTACAAATCCTCAAATTTTGGGATTTACGGGCCCATAGGTCGTTGGGATGCGGCAGACATGACCAGCCCTGGAAAGAGACTATTTGGCCCAAGTAGAGATATTCTTGTACATACTGTATATTCTCCCCGCCTGCATGTATGTATCTTGTGAAACTGTTGGTCATGAGCTCAGTCTTTGACATGTTCATCTTTAGTCCAACCTCAAATGATCGAGATAAACTTTAAATACAAATCCTCCCCTCACCCCTATACTATCGCATGCACCCTTAAGCACAATATTTTGCGTGCCTTAATATTCTTCGGATCGAAATGTGGTTATGGCAGCGAATTTTAATCGAGACTAGACAACTACCCTAGAACATATTATAGTGTGTGTGCAAACACAGGTGCACTCCCTCTTCTCTCACTCTCATAGTCTGATGGGACCACACCACAATCCCACAGGATCGGGGAGAGGCACGACCAGCGGCTTTACGTGCTTTCAGAGGTACGGGGGTCTCGTAGAAGGCGACTAAGGGAAAATCTGAAATTTGGACAGCAGCGGTTTACATGTACTCAACAACCTCACTGCGATCTCCAAGACGCCTGCCAAGCGTGGGGATTATGACACCCCCCTCCCCCTTAGGGCAGGTCTTAACAGTGGACGTATTCCAGCTGGTGAAGATGCGTAGATAACGGTTATCTAATATGTCTTTTTACACCATCATATAACCAACCCATCCAAATAACACGTAAACATTCTAGGTCAACATTCAAAACCTTAGCTAATTACTGTACGGTTCGCCAAAATTACCAAGCACTGCTAATTTTAAATACAGTTACAACTCAAAACAGTTGTTTCGCAATGTTAATTAATTACTACGGTAAATGTAACGTGATAGTAATGGAGTAGATACACGACAGAGGCGAAGCTTTAAAGATGAAACAGGTCCGACAAGTCGATGTGAAAATAGTAAGAGAATTTTTCGACATTGAATACCTACTTCAAAGAAATTGATTCTACAATAAAGTAGGCACTCAGGGTTATTCATCTAATTTTCGACGAAGCGAGTGATATTGTTGTCAATATTTTTTGTAGACTGTTATTTATTATTATTATTTCTAGCCTGTGTTTTCTCACTGCAGAGCAAAGGACCTCTATGTTTCCTTTCCAATTCTCTCTATCCTGACCTAGTGTTGATCAATCCCACCTGTAAGCGTCAAGCTCATTCCGTCATGTTCGCCTGGGTCTGCCACGATGTAGCTGAACGTTTTCCGGGACCTACATTGTGGTTGAAAAAAAAGTGACAACACTGCCCGAGTAACATGTCAAATTTTGGTTCCGTATTTTATAATTAATTTTAATTAGGAAATAAGTAAAATAAGTGTGTAATTATTTGTTTATTTGTAATATAACGGCACAAAAACTCAGGATTACTGTTTTCCTGTAAATATATTAAGGATAACGCAGTGTTTGGTGACACACCAATACCGGTAACCTACAACAAGGAACAGCTGTTGTTTAAACAGCGTAATTAATACGGGAAGTATTGTTCACTTTTATTTTATTATTAGCACACAAACGTCTCATAAAATCCTAGACACGTACTTGTTAAGATTTTGAATAATCTTGTACTCTGCAATTAGTTTCAAGTCACTTAGTTTTCATTAACTTAGTAAGTTTTTACACTCAGTAGGTACCTATAGTATAGTTTATTTCCAAGCTTTATGCTTATATTTACCAATAAGGTTCATGATCGTGATTTTGCATTTTATAATATAATATAATATTGTAATATTAATAAATAAGTAACTGTCATTTAGGCTTCCTACCCACATACAAAAAGAAAAAATATATATTGTAGACAATAGAAGTAGTTTTTTTTTCTGTTTGATTAATTTAAAGCCTTTAAAGTAATTTCAGTAGCCTACCTGCCCCATTTCTCCATATAACTACACTAACTTCTCCCATATTTTCTTTTCATTTCCCATTTTACTCTTAAGTTTGTCTATCCTTTTGTTTCTCACACCGTTTCTTTAATTCTACTTTCAGTAACCATATCTGTAACCATGCCTGTGATGACCCGTAAGGCTACTGCTCAGGATATGGAGCTTAAATTAAGAACGGCCCTCCAAGAACTTAAAGCATCCAATCTTCAATGTAAACAGCTGTTGGAAGAGAGAGATGAAAGTGAGGAGGAAGTCAAGAAGATAGTTGACAGGAACTCTAGCTTAAAGCGGGAGCTGGTAGACTTACATCAGCAATACCTGGATGTTGTTGATGAACGGGACAAATTAAGGATGGTGACAGATGGTTTTAACAATTGTAGTAATTTGTATGAGGAAGCCTTAGGCAAAATTAGGGACTTAGAGGATGAATTGATCCAGGCAAATGTACAAATTTTAAAATTACATAAGGAAAAGGAACGTACTCAGGTCAAAGAAACAGACCTCTTATATAATGAATTATTGGAAAAAAACTGTAACCCACATTCATTAATAACAATAGACCTTACAGAGGATTCCTTACTGAATCATAAGTCCAGTTATGAGGTTAGCCAAAATAAATTTAAAAAATATGCTAGATTAAATAAAATTATAAGAAAATGTCATAAGTTTAAAAATCAACAGAAACACAAATCCACAAATATTCAATATAGGAAAGAACGTGTTGCTCTAATCAATAAATTGAAAAACTGTCAAATAAAATTAGAAGATAGTAAGAATATTTATGAAGTAGACACTCAGCGCTTGCAATCAGAAATACAGGCTCTGGATGACTCACTAAAATCTCTTTATAATAAATATGTGATATCTGAAAACCAAATAAAGGAACATATATTAGCTGCAAATGAGTTAGTGGATTTATGTAACTACAATGCAGACAGGGTAGACTCGCTGACTCTCAGCAACACTCAGTGTACCTGTCAGAAGGAGTCCAACCTTGTGGCCCTTCAGCCTGAGGCAACGGAGGACCCGTCCCAGGCTGTAGGTGCTCAAGGCTCTATCCTCAACCATAACATTGATATTGTTGAAGAAGTGCCACATACAATCTCTAGTACTTGTTCCTCTGGTAGCAGTCAAGCAAGTCTTTCAGTAATGTTTTCAGATAGTATAGGAAGAGGTATAGGGAAATTAATTAATAATAACCTTAGATATAACACCCTAAACCATTGTACACCTGGGTTGTCCTACAAACATATAATGTCAACAATACCAAAGTTCGAATATAATCCTTCCACCAATATTTGTGTATTTATAGGTAATAGTTTAACGGTCAAAAAGGAGGATATTACTGACAGTGTTACCGAGATTCTAAATATAAATTGTAATAAAATAATTTTGTGTGCTTTCCCATATTTTAAACATTTAACATCTAGACAGAACAATTATATACACATGTTAAATAATCATGTGCATTTTTTAGTAAGTCACTATAGTGATAAGCTTTTGTTTTTTGACACCAACAGTTTTGTTGAGAAATTAAAATCGACTAGGGATACCGTGTATCTGCCCATTAGGTTTAGACGTCAAATAGCGCGGCTATTAGCTCATAGTTTTAACTCAGACATAAGTAGTATGTCGAAGTCAGGTGTTATTAACTCTTCAACAATTAGTAATAGTACTAATAACAAGGTGAATAATTGTAGCTCTGCTATAAATAGTTTTACAAAGTGTACGAAGGAGGATCCATGTGTCACTATGGACCAGCCATCTATTGATGGGAGTTTCACAAGTGGTAGGAACACACTACCTGTTATTGAAGTCCGTGGTCAAACTCCGGATACTCATTTAAACTAGTCTGTAAGACAATAGAAGGTACCAGTAACAATATAGCTATTTCTACAAACAATAAAGTACCTTCTTGCTCTCAAAAAGTTAAGTTGCAAAAACAGCAGAATACCTTAAAATTATTTCATCAAAATATTCAAGGTATTTCTTCCAAATTATTAGAAATTGAACTGTTTTTAGAAAAAACCATGTTTGACATTGTTTGTTTTACTGAACATTGGTTAAAAGATTACCAGATGCTAATTAATTATGAAAACTATAGTGTAGGCAGTTGTTTTAATCGTAACGCTATGTCCCGTGGAGGGTCATTAATCTTAGTAAAAAATTGTTTGAAATTTAAACAACGGAATGACATTGTTAGCCTATCGGTTGAACATTGCATTGAACTATCCTGTGTCGAGCTGGATAAGCATATTATAGTGTGCGTGTACAGACCCCCAATTTTCCTAAACTATTCTTTATTTGAGTCGGTAATGGAAGATGTCCTAGCGAAACTTGCAACTTGTAGCAAATCTGCAATTATTTGTGGTGATTTTAATATTAATATCTTAGAAGATAATTTGAATAGTTGTCGATTATTGAACCTATTTAAATCATTTAATTTGTCGAACGTTTTTATGGAACCTACTAGAGTAACTCCAACGACTGCTACCTGTATCGATAATATTTTTTGTGATTGTGATTATTTAGATAAAGACATTGTTAATTATCTGCCATCGGATCATAGCGGTCAAACGGTAACTTATATGTTTGAAATGCCTTTAACAAAAGTGCAAATAAAATTTAGACCAATAACAACTGGTAAATTAAATAGATTCAATGTTACCCTAAATGATAAGTTAAGTACTCTAGACCATAATAATAACGATGCAAATAAATTGTATGATGATTTCTTTTTTGTAGTGCAGTCTGAATTCGATAATAATTTTGAAAAAAAGACAAAACATATTAGCCCTAAGTTTGTATTTAGTGACTGGGCAACTAGAGGTATTAGAAAAAGTAGGGAAAGACTGTTTGAGCTTTATGGCCTTAAGCCTTATGTTAACACGGATACTTTCAACAAGTATGTTGCTACTTATTCTAAAACTTTTAGAAATATTTGCAGGGTAGCGAAGGCCCTATACATTAGCAACAAAATCAAATCGGCAGACGATAAAATAAAGACAGTTTGGAAAGTTATTAATAACGAGACGGGCAGGAAAAAAGTTCGTAACACTGAGTATACATTAGAGACACCACGTGGTCCCCTAAGCTCTAACATAGAAGTAGCGCATGAATTTGTGAATTTCTTTACCAACATACCAATTAAAACCACGGAAGCTTTAAATTCTTCACCTGGCATTTCAATTGCCTTTTTAAAAGCGAACGTACCAGGCTGCCCGGTAGAATTTCAATTTAAACATATTAACCCCGTGACAGTTTTAAAAGCTTTTCGGCAAATTAAGATAAAATTTACTGAGGATCTGTGGGGTATGTCTATTAAAGTTTGTACGTCTATAATTGAGACAATAGCGCCTTATTTGGCTTTAATATTTAATATGTGCGTAGACCAAGGAGTTTTCCCGGATCTAATGAAGTTTAGTAAGGTTATACCTCTTTTCAAATCCGGTGACAGTAAAGACACTAATAATTATAGACCCGTGTCCGTGCTGCCGGCTTTCAGCAAGGTTTTTGAAAGGATTATGCTTAATCAGATGCTTAATCATTTTAACACTAATGGCATTTTACACGATCAACAGTATGGTTTCACCAAAGGACGTTGTACGACTGACGCTGGTGTCACTTTATTAAAACACATATTTACTGCGTGGGAAGAGGCGCAAGATGCCATAGGAATTTTTTGTGACCTCTCCAAGGCATTTGATTGCGTAAATCATGACACACTACTTTTGAAACTTGAGCATTACGGACTAGGTAGACTTGCGCTTAGTTTAGTAAAATCTTATTTGATTAATAGGCAGCAGCAAGTCCAAATAAATGGGGTGAATTCACATGGTTTAAAGGTAGAAATGGGGGTTCCACAAGGTTCAATTTTGGGTCCTTTCCTCTTTTTAGTGTATATTAATGATCTTCTTCATCTGTTGAAAAATCAACCACAAATGGTGTTATTTGCTGATGACACTTCTTTAATATTTAAGATAGACAGACGAGCCCAGAACCTAGACCACGTAAATAGCGCCTTACTGCAAGTCCAAAATTGGTTCACGGCGAATAATTTAGTATTGAATGAAAAAAAAACGAAGTGCATCAGATTTTCTTTACCAAATGTCAAAAGTAATGACTGTGACATAGTATTGAATAATGAGAAGCTGGAATTCGTTGATAAAACTGTTTTCCTGGGGATCACGCTCGACTCAAGGCTACAATGGGGTCCTCATTTAACATCTCTCGCTGGACGGCTAAGCTCGGCAGCATATGCTGTCAGAAAAATCCGGCAATTTACTGATGTGGATACCGCGAGACTGGTCTACTTTAGTTATTTTCATAGTATAATGTCTTACGGTATTTTACTGTGGGGACGAGCTGCAGACATCGAGTCTATTTTTATTCTGCAGAAAAGAGCCATCAGAGCCATTTACAATCTCCGTATGCGCGATTCTCTAAGGGAACTGTTTAAGGAAATTAACATAATGACGGTACCTTGTCAATACATCTATGAAAACATAATGTACGCTAGAAAAAATCTGCATCTTTTTAGTAAAAGGGGTGAAAGACATAATTATAACACTAGAAATAGGGACCAACTAGTTCAACCGAGTTTCAGACTGGCTAAAGTAGATACTTCTTTCATGGGGTACTGTTTAAAATGTTACAATAAAATACCTCCCCACATCGTTGAACTAAATGAGACAAAATTTAAGTCTTATATAAAACGCACACTATGCAGCCAGGCATATTATTCATTGGGTGAATACATCACTGATAAAAATGCTTGGCTGGATGCTAGTCTAGCTCCACAGCCATAAGGGTTCATAGATTCATTGATTAGCATTTTTAATTATTTTTGGAGCTGCTGAAGATATAGATCTACATTATCTTTGCATTGTATAAACTCAATGTGTTAGTATTATATAAATTTTTCATAGCACATACATGTGAGCACTATGTTATTTAAAGCTACCATTTACGAGGTATGTCTTTCATTGACTTGAATGTGCCCTGGCGGTTGGGAGTATGTCATGCTCACTGGAATGTCTCGCTGACGGTGGCGCGCGTGTTGGATCATTCGGTTCCCTTCAAAATGGTTGAGTCGAATGATGCCGATCCGTGCGTCATGTTCGTGAACGGGCGCCGTTAGTTGGGACTGGTCATCTCTTAGCTGCCTCGGTTATTCTAATTTTATTTTGAATTGTTTAATATGATTATATTTTTATCTAAACCTCTTTTAACGTACACGACTTGTTACATTGTTCTCACATTGTACCCTAGATTCAATATGAATGATGTAACCGAAATTTGTAACATATTATTGATTTTAAAAGAGTGTTGTTCATGGAGTTTCTTGCTCGTTCTTCTCCATAGAAACCTACTGTTTGGAACGAGCAACTAGCTTCAACTTTCTGACTGACTGACTCTGACAATTCAAAAGTACCTGTAAATGGTTTATTTGAAATAAATGATTTTGAGTTTGAGTTTGAGTTTGAGTTGTTTTAGCCCTCGACTACTGTCAAATTAAATCTATTAACAACAAAAACACACTCGTGCCCCCTATTTTTTATGAACGTGGGTAGTATATAATATAAACGTCATTTACGAAATGCATTTTAAGAAATGTTTCTTCTGAACACCGAGGAAGTTGAAAAGTAATTTGAAAATAGAATTGTTAGGCTTATTTTTATGTATTTGGGCAATTGACTCAATGTATACTGTACTCTTTGAATTGACTGTCAGTGGCCATTGAGCGAACACGTTTTCCTCTATAATAATGCTGTAATTTTTCCTGTTTTAATTAAAATCCCTCCGTCTCCTCACACACCAGCACACAAAAGAGACTGGTACCGTGAACACACTAGTGTTCCCAGTAGCACAGCGCGATTGTATGAAGCTTGGTCTCTGTGCAATATCTACTCTTTGTTTTTTTTCTGAAAAATCGCAAGTTACATTCTGTTCTACTAAACTCAATTAGAGCGAATTCATTAGAGATAGGAAATGAAAGTTTTTGAAAATGAGAGCTTTTGAAACTGAATCTTACTTATTAGCATGGAATTGAATAGGTATTTTACTGTTGACCAGAGGATTTGTAGCAGCGTCCTTCAGAGTACCTACCATAACACCAACTGCGATCGCCAACATGCATTGGCCAAGCATAGCGATTACGGTTGAACCCCCTTTAGGAGAGTCCGATGCCCAGCAGTTGGCGTCTAAAGGTTGACATGATGATGACTGTTGAAAAAGGACCATGTTGCCTGTTTCTCTCTTTGGTTAGAATATTTTATCAAATATACAATACTAACCCGACACTTCGTCCGCTTGGAAACCACGTATATAACATAAATCACAGTCTATGACATTCACGAATAGTCTAGCTAACTATCAGTAAAAGAATTTAAGTAATAGAACCAGTAAGTATTACCAGAGATAACTTTATACAAACAAACTACCTAACTGTTTATAATATTAATAACTAGCACTTTGCCCGCGACTTCGTCCGCGTGAATTATCTCAAGGATCCCTAATTTTTTCAATTGATAAATATAGCCTATGTTACTCAGGGATAATGTATCATTCTAATGGTGAAAGAATTTTTGAATTCGGACCAGTAGTTTTTAAGTTTATTTGTTACAAAAATACAAATATTTCCTCTTTATAATATTTTAAGTAGGTACCTATATAAGTATTAGTATAGAAGTATAGATAATAATGCATTTGCAATTTTGCTGCAGTCATTTTCATTGATTGATTGATAATGAATTATGTTCGTCACAAATATAATTAAAGATTGTGTAATTATGAGCAGTATTTCAATGATGCAATTTTAAACTCTATTCCTGTTTATTTAAAACTGTTCAAGAATTATTACAGATCTGTCTGCACTAACTATTAGGCTGCAGGACTATGCTAGGCCAACTAGCTATTCATTGTACCCCGGCTTAGCAGACTGTCACAAACGGAATCATATACCTACTTACTTTATTAATCATGTCATATTTACGAACATGACTAAAACATGAATGACACTAATAGACATACCTAATGTTGATTACTTTAAAATTTAGTATGACATCATACCGAAATAATTATTTATCTAACGACTGAGGTATTTGACCTGCTTACTATTTAAGTAATAGTGAGTGAGATTATGAGTATTTAAATGTAAACTAATATTGTAAAGAGGAAAGATTTGTTTGCATGTTGGATTGTAATTGATAAGCTAAAGCAAATCTTCTTCTTCCGGCCCTTAGACCATGTTACTTAGGAACGGCGCAACATGTTTTCTTCTTCCATTCCGTCCTGTTCAACGTCATGCTTTCTCTGACTCCCTTTTCTTAGTTTCTTGCAAACACGCTATATTTATGCTCTTCCAGTCATTGTCCCAACATTCCAACTTGCATACCTCATTCTCAGTCAGCCGCTTGTCTGACACCAAACCTCCTTGGGAACGCTGTTGCTGATGGTTTACCCACCACCACACGGTTGACCCAAGGTGCTTAAATGTCTGCATTAGGTCTCACGCTCCCTTAGTCGACTCCTACGACCACCCATGGGGTGAAACGGGGTGGCCACATTCTATATCCAGGACCACACGGACAAGCTAAAGCAAATAGGTACTTAACCAATTAAAAAAATTCTTTTAGCTATAGAAAGCTGCATTATTTTCACATTTCATTTTGTCCATCTTCAGCAAATGTGGTGGTCAATGTTCATGCCATTTCTAGGCCTTTTTTAATTAAATGATTATTCTAAGTTTCACTTGCATACTATGATTAAGTGTTTCTCAATAGCTTGAAACTTGGAAATCTTCATGCTATGCTGCCACTTCACATGACATATTTGTCAGTTTTATTTATCCAGTATTATTCAAATAAGGCGAATATTTGGACAAATACGCCATGTGAAGTATAGAATATGTGATCTGGAACAAATTTACATTTTCTAAGGTATGTGCTTAGTGTCACATCCCCAACTTCCATACTACGAGTTGCTACTGAGAAATTCCTAATGGAAAAACCCAATAACACAGCCTGACTCGGGAACCGAACCAAACCGAACACAAGACTGACAGTGAGACAGCAAATAGTGAAATGCATGCATAATAATATCTGATGCAAAGAAATACTCTACACTACTACTGATGTTGAGTAAACAATGCCTATTATTTAAACAACTAAACGTCAGTAGAATAAACAGACATGTTTACTCTTTTTTACTGTTTACTTACACATACACTCACTCGCATACAGTTTGTACTAGAGATGCGCCGAATACAGGGATGTTAAAAAATAATCGATTTTTATTTAAATCGATTATTATTTTATATTAATCGATTTTTTATAATCGATTTTGATAGTAACATTAATCGATTTATAATAAATCGATTATATAAATTACGCATTTAAATCGATTTTCATAAACAGCGTCATCTATGCGAAGAATGAAAAAAACTTGAAGTAGTAAGTTTCAATTCTATAAACAGCGCCATCGGCAACATTTTGTGACAATACGTTAACATTGTCGTTTAGCTTTTTGACTTATCGTTTCATTTAATTTAAATTGTTTTATATTTTAGTTTTTGAGACCATAACGTTGTCGTTTAATTTTTTAAATTATCGTTTTAAATATTTTACTTTAATACTAGTCAAATGTAAAATAGGACTGGACATTTGTGACAATAATTATTTTAAATTTTTTTATTGTTTCAACTTGAAGCTTAATTAACAAAAGATTTGTTTTATATTTTAGTTTTTGAGACCACAACTTAGTCGTTTAGTTTTTTAATTATCGTTTTAAATATTTTTTTTAATCTAGTCATATGTGAAGTAGTACTAGTACTATTAAGAATTCTGTGGTAGTACTGAACATTTATGGCATTTTTTTTATTTGATTTATATTTTAGTTTTTGATACAATAAGGTTGTCGGTTGTTGGGATCCTCATCATTTAATTTTTATTATAATAAAATGTTTAATGGTACTGAAAATTTGTACCAATAATGATATTTGGTTTCTTTATTCCTTACCTTGAAAGTACAGGAACATTCGCTTTGATTTTTAGTTTTTAATTGGTTATTTTTTTTTTATTCATGAATATCATTTCATTTCAATATGAAATCAATACAATCTGGTGATTGTATTCGCTTTTGAATTTGTATTTCGATTTGTTTCTTTTAACGATGCGGCGCGGGAGTATCGTGCTATACTGACTCGTGCCAGTACAGCACGAAGCGCCTTATAGGTATTCGCTTTTGAATTTGTGTTTGCTTTTTTGGCTTCACTTTCAGTGTTCCGCGCGGTCTATCTGCCTTTTGTTACATAATCTGAGCTCTTAGGATTATTATTGGAATATAAAAAGCATGTAGATTTTTAAATAATAGAAAAAATCGATTTTTCCGCAGAAATCGATTTTTTTTTATTAAAATCGATTTTTGACAAATCGATTAATTTTTAATTAAGAAAAATCGATTTTTATTTAATCGATTATTTTCCATTAACCTCACATCCCTAGCCGAATATTCGTTTGGTATTCGGTATTCGGCGTATTCGGCATTTTTGCCACTATTTGTATTCGGCCGAATTATTCGGTTTTAGTGCCTAATATATTCGGTTTGAGTATTTCTATTTTCCTGGCTACATGACATGGAATAGAACTGTAAGACAAGCTTCTTATGTAAGATATGTTTATTATAAGTTAAATAAAACTTGTGAAGAATGTGTTAAAAAGCTAATACCTGAATTAAAGCAATCAAACTTGAAATCAACATTTATTTTAACGTCTTAAGTCCACATATTTATTTCTTGACCTATAGTTAACATTCATTTTAAAACTTAATTCAACGTTTATTTTTAAGCCCTAGCTCTATATTCATTTTACTATTTATTTCGAAACTTAAAAAATTAACATGATATCCATACTTTTTTTTAATTTATATTAATATAAACTTTTATTTTTCAAACTCAGATCAACATTTTAAATTTTAAACGAACACATTTACGTGGCAAATTATTATAAATTAAAATATTAATCAATAGACACTGTAATAGAGATACCTTATAAAATAATAACTAAGAATATAAAATAAGAAATATATAATAGAGGTCACAAATAAAATAGAACATATACAAAAAGGAACATACATATTCTAATATTTATAATTTATTAATGGTAAGTTATGGTGCAGAAACACCAAGCTCTCGGCCCTCTCCGGCAAGAGTCTATTGCGTTTTTCTTCATACAGGTTCCCTGCTTCCGAAAATAATCGTTCACTGTACACACTACTACCAGGAGCACATAGAAACACTCTAGCTAAATTAGCTAAATGTGCATATTTTGACTTATACTTTGCCCACCAATCAAAAGGGCTCTGGTTTCTTGGTAGTAAACTTTCAGCTTCATAACTGTCCAATTCCACGGCGATTGGGCTTTTAGGATCTTCTGAAAAGACAGGATTCGTCGAGGCAAGTTCTTCATAACAATTCCAAAATGTCACATGAGATTCCTCTAAAAAATTTGAAACATTTTGTGGAGGTCTTCCTCTGTTTGACTTTGTAGCTTCATCTTCGCTTGAGCTTTCAGCATCAGGGTCGCTTCTTTGAATCGCTTCTAGAAAAAGCTTTCTTCTTACCAGTTCATAATTTTCTTGGGCAAAAAATCTCGTTCTAAAACGGGGATCCAACAATGTGGAAAGGCAGTAGTATTTGTCTTCTTCCAAATTTTTAAAACGACTCTGAACTTCTTCTCGTAGTTTTTGTACCATTTCTGGTATATTTGAACATATTACTGAAATTTCGGGCTTTGTTAAATATTTGATCAGAGTGTTACTGTGGGGAATCACTTCTAAAATTGTAGAAAATGTAGAACTTGTAATTTTGGTGATTTCTTCAAAAGGTTTTAATAGAATTAAACATTCTTTGAGAATCTGCCACTGTCTTTCAGTACAATTTCGAATGTTAACTGAGCCAGAATTGTCAGCAATGTAAAGCGAAATCGCACGTTTTTGTTCAACGATTCTTTCCAACATATAATAGGTGCTGTTCCACCTAGTTGTAACGTCCTGTACAAGCTGATGCTCAGCTAGATGAAGTTCTTTCTGGATATCTTTCAGTTTTTGTTGCGCCGTGCTGGAGTGGTTGAAGTGTGTTACTATTCTTCGAGCGGAGATCAAAGCATCATTTACGTTTTCAACCTCTAATACCGCTTTAATTGCTAACTGCAATGTATGTATAAAACACCCCTTGCCTTCAAATGCACTTTCTCTTATGGCTTTTACCATATTGGGACCATTATCTCTCACAATCACATGGATAAGCGAAGATATGTCCCAAGTTGAAGCTAACTCTTCTAATACAGAACGTATGTGATCACCTGAATGAGACCCAACAAAATGTTTCATTTGCAGAACTCTATGTTGTAGAACAAAATCCTCATTAAGCCAGTGTGCAGTAAAGCTTAGAAAGCTAAGCATGTTGTTCAAGCAAGTCCACATATCAGATGTAATCGAAACAGCATTGGCTTTTGAGATTTCATCTTTGATTATTTTTTTAACTCTTTCATAAATTGCCGGAATCACCACTTCACTCATATACTTTCTTTCAGGGAACTTATATTTAGGCTTCAATAAATGCAATAATCTGTCAAAGCCTTTGTTTTCCAGAATCGAAATCGGCTGATTGCCAGTTGCGATCATTTCAGCGATGGCGTTATGAATTTCTTTTGCTCGAGAATCATTAATATCCCATTTCGTAACAAAAGCCTCCTCTAAAGTTTGTTGTATACCTTGTGAATGAGACCGGTCTATATTGGATCTTACGCTCGAAGTCGTAGGTATAGTGTCAAAGCTATGTTCAGGAGCACTTACAGAAGTAGACGATGTTTCTGGCAGTTGTTCTTTATGCTTCAGCTTCAAATGATTTGTCATTCCACTCGTCGAAGCACTGCGCCCTGTTCCACCGCGAGAAATAACACAACTACACAAAGTGCAAGTGCACTTTGTGTAGTTGTGTTATTTCTCGCGGACTAACTTTCGTTTTGTCATCTTGCATTTCATCAAAAAAGTCCCAAGCACGTGATCTTTTACACCCACTCATATTGCAAACACGTAAAGTTAATATTTTAGTTTATTTACAACTTACTCGTGCAATGTTTTAAAGCAAAGTGACAGCGCGGTATATGCGCGGGTGGCGGGCGGCGAGGTACGGCTCGCTCGCAACTAGCCAGCAGCGACAGGCAGCGAGCGCGTTTGAACCTGTTTACGCGGGAATGCAATGAAATGGTAAACCGAATAATTCGGCCGAATATCCGGTTCGGTAAAGATTGAACCGAATACTATTCGGTATTCGGTTATTCGGTGAAACCACTATTCGGCGCATCTCTAGTTTGTACACACACATGAAATTCATTTTTTATTTGACAACATGGCTGGCCCACTGGTTGAGCGATTGACTGCTGCCCACCATATTGCGGGTTTGGGTCTCGCTCAGGGTAAACATCTGTGTGATGAACACTTTGTGTTTGCCTTGTGTCTGGTTGTTGTTTATCTATAAATGTATGTATTTATATATTTGTGTATGTATATCAGCTGTCTGACACCCATAGTACAGGGTCTCACTAGTTTGGGGTCAGATGGCCTTGTGTGAAATGTCCCCCACATATTATTATTCTCATTTATCTATTCTATTATCAATATTCCTTGTTTTAATCTTTATTGATTTAATTGGGGTTTTTATTCCAATGGATATGCCAACCCCTTCATGTCTTATACAGACTACAAGTTACAACGAATTAATGCTTTAAACTTAAATAATTAAAAGGAGAATCTTAATATTGTACACAAACTCGCTAAATCTTTTCGCTACATGTGTGCGGAGGCCAATACCGACCACTTTAGAGCAATAGTGCGCAAAGGAGTGGCCTCCCTGATGCGTTGTGTATGGGGCAGCACCAACGGCCTTCTAAACATCATTAAGGAAAGGGTTGAGTGTCCTATTGTGAGGCACTGGAATAAGGTATACAGCTCTGGTAGGTAGTGTCCTTTTTAATGTAAGTTAAATTGGATAATTTGAACAAGTAGCTTTACCAGCAATAGACGATCCTCTGAGTCACTGACCACAATTTTATATGGATTATGTTCTGATTTAAAATTGTAAATAAATAAAAAATAGCATTTAATAAGCAGTGATCTAATAACATATGTCTAACGGTAACGGCTCCAAACTCTCCCAAATATTTTATATTACTTTATGGGCTTTCTGTAACATTTACAGAAAGCCCTTAAACATTTCTGCAACATTTGTGGTGAGAAATAAAAAAATATTTATATACATATTTACTTACCTACTTACTAAAATAAAAATAGAAAATTGTATTTTTACCTTCAATGCAGGGGGTCAACAGTTTTCATGCGATCCATAGTTTCACACATTTAAACATTTTTATTGACACTATCACTACCTACCAAAAAATATGCAAATTTGTAATTTTTACAAATAAAAATAGTAAGACTTTTTTATTCACTATTTATTTACACTACCACTCACAAGCACAGTTTTCACAAGTAAACATCCAATCAGAACGAACGAATCGAATAGAAAATGCACGATTAAACTTTTCAAAACAGGATGTAATCACGAAAACAATAATTAGAGCCCAGAGTTCGATTTATTATTTTTAAAGGAAAATAGGCTTACGAATTACCTTATCAACGTATATTTACGTGATTAGGATTTATTGTTTTTATCGCTACATTATTAAATAACGATTTTTTTCCTTAATTTTTAAACGCTAATATTGTTTGCTTTTATTTATAAAAATGTTGTGCGAACGAAAGAGATACACCCCGAAAAGTCAACAACCGTTTGACAGATTTGCGCACTAGTTCTTTCTTGGACTTGGACGCGTCGCCATTTTTTTGTAATGATTGCCAGTACATATTGTGAAAACTCCCATTTTTTATTGTCAATACACAGTAATTATTTCTTTAAATTTTAAACTTAACTATAGTAAATAATTGTGTTTAAAATTAAAGTAAATAGTTACTAACTGGAGAGTACGTAATAATACATGTCATTATATTTTGTCAATGTAAAGCGCCATCTATCGATATTTTTGGTAAACCTGGTTAACTAATTGGCATAACAGATGTCTCTCAACAAATGAAAACAAATCATGCAAGAGATGGAGCTGTCTGTTTTAGCTTCAAGTCAGACATACAGTACTACATTTTGTCCTCCGAATGATACTCAAAGCGAATGATAGGTACTCAAAAGTAGGAAACATCGAGGTCTCATATGGTCAACAGTTTTCACGTTTTCATCACTAGAAAATATGGGATTGTTCCTCTGAGCTACAACTTATGTAAAGGAGCTGGGTTTGCGATACTCAATCTGCCTGTTCACTGTGTTCAGCCTAATGACAACAGACCAATGAGGCGCTATCTTTTATGTACCTAGCCCTTTGTTTTCGGCATGAGTCCCCTAATTTTATTCCGTAATTAGAAAGATTCATTTTAGATATTACAAAGGAAACTACGGAGAAAGTTGGCATGATAGTATATTTTATTTTTGACTAGATAATACTTTGATAAGGTACTTACATGTAAGTAGCTGGCACAATAACAACAGCAATAAGAACGAATATTTTAAATATTCGAAATATATTTGTGTACTCATAGAATCTAACAATATTAATAAATAACAGGTACATTTCTTTGGTAAAGGCCATACATACAAAAAATAATTTAAGTAGATATATTGTAAAAATAATTAAGATGAGATCATACAATTTTCTCTTACACACAAAACATCAATAAGCATTCACAATCTCCAATACAATCGGGTAAATTGGGATAAAATAGCAACCCCAATTATTTTTTTAAATTATTCAATGACCAAGGCCATTAATTTTGAGGACTTCGTATCTTTTTCAACTCCGGGAAATATAAAACCTTTTTTAGCCAATTCTCCATAAGTTACTTCAAATAGATCGACAAAGCCTGCTTTTTTGGCGACTGCTTGAGACGCTCCAGCCGTGAAGACAGTTGCCGTGACTTTGATATTGAGAGCTTTGCACAATGGAATCCTGTAAAATTAATAAAGTGGTTAGGTAACAGGGTAGGTAGAGGCGTATACTTCACCATTTTGACAGACATGATACGAAATGTAGGTGAACCTGTTTTACATAGAATCAAGCTCGATGAGACTAAACAATTAAACCAGTTTTGAAAAAAAGCTTTGGAAACTTTTCCGAAAAAAAACTGCTTGACTCCGGCATCAGGCAAAGATCGAACTTAGAGGACTCCACACTAAGGTCATCCATTACATCTATTGTAAAACAATATTTTTAATATAAAGAGTATTATCACAGTATAAAAACATACAGTAGGACGACGCCTTTGATCTTTTTGTAAATGCCGACAACGTGTAGACATTGTCGCAACAGCTAGGGTTGTCTAAAGTAAACAATATTTTATTTATTTGTTTACCTTTCAGCCGTGCGCGGAAATTGATGAAATTGCAGTTCTTTATTAATGGAAGATGACGACTTGCAATCTTTCACAACACACGTCGTATGCACCATTTTAATAAAATTATTTTACATTAATTAAAACAAAAAGAAACTGACACATGATAGCCCTGAAAGTTTTCTCCCGAACTACTAACACGGTAGCGTATGCAGTTCGGGAGCGCCCTTCCCCCGTCTCGCCCCTCACGCCCCGCACGATTGCCCTGTCTAGACGTCTTCGTCGGACGACTGTATGATTTATAGACTGTGGTATTATGGAGTGTTAGGTATAGTAGAAGTAGTAATAAGTGGGCGAGTCCGACTCAAACTTGACCGGTTTTTGTCAAGTTTGAGTCGGACTCGCCCACCGAGGGTTCCATTCATATTCCGTGATTTGGTCACCCATACAATAAATGATGACAAATGTATAGTTTTCAGACTTTTTTCTGTACTTGTAGTATAAGACGTTACATTACTTGCCAAATTTCATACTCCTAGGTCAACAACAACATTTTGATTCCCTTCAGAGTGTCGAAATATACGTTTTGTGCGGGATGAACGGTCGTATCTTTTCTTCACGTTAACTTTTGATTTTTTCACTGTTTCAAGGGACATGTAGACTTGAGTACCTATATGGTTTTAATTTCAACTCGATACCTTGACGCGTTCCCGAGATAAAGGGTCTTGACAGACAGACGGACAGACAGACATACAGACGGACAACAAAGTGATCCTATAAGGGCTCCATGTTTTCCTTTTGAGGTAAGGAACCCTAAAAAGGGTCAAGAAACCTCGTCCCCATCTTATGCTAGATGCAGTTCGATTTGCTTGCAAACACGGAATAATATAAATGACGTTCAAAAGTGTATTTTAGTGTTTTAATTGAAATAAATAATTTAGCTTTGACATTGGTCCCTTAAATGTTAAATTCCATCTAAAGATAAGTATGTAAAACTTATTGGTTCCGGTGTGTGTAAAAAAAAAACAACAGAAATTAAATGTCACAAAATAGTTATTGACAAACAAAATATTTTGTATATAATTTTGCAAAACTCTAATATTTATTACAAGGAAAATGGTTAAAGATAAGAACTGCATCTGCGACGAGGAAAAAGTTTTGAACAAAATAACCAAAGAAGTGAAGACAGTGCCCAAACCGGAATTGAATGAGATAAGATTAAACTTATTTACTGAAAGAAACTCCGATGGTACTGGGTACCTTATACTTCGAGGGAAGGACATTCAAGGCAGGTACAAACGTCGGATTCAAGATACGGACTTGAGAGCAATTTGTAGATACATCAAACAATCTCCAAGACGCATCACGAAACTGGACCTGAGTTATAACAATATCACTGACAAAGGATTTTTTAGACTATTAAAAAGGCTCCTAGTAAAAGGCCGTTCCAGCATTCTTAATTTAAACATCATGAATAATCGACTAACTCGTTTCTCGATTGAAAAGCTAGCAAAGTATTCCAAGTTAATTAAACTGCGATATCTAAGGTTGAACGGAAATCGTTTTGGAACGAAAGCAGGAGAACTCTTCGCAGAGTTCTTAAGGAATAATACTACTGTTGAATATTTGGATATCGGAGAAACGAACCAGACATTATCAAGCATCGCTCATATTATTACAGCATTACGATTCGATCATGGAGGGAATAAAACACTAAGAGTATTCGATTTCAGTCGAGTCATACCGATGTTCAATCGATATCCGTATGAATCGAAATGGTTCGCGTACCACATTGAATATTTGTTAGAAAAAAACTTTGCGATTACCGAGTTACATTTACAAAAGAATCAATTTATAAGTCATGATATGGAATATTTTGTAAGAGGATTACGAAGGAATAATACTCTTTTATTTTTGGACCTTGGTTTTAATAGATTTGGGGATTATGGAGCTGAACTATTAGCTAAATATCTTTCCGAAGGATCTCAATTACTTCTCCTAAACTTAGCTGGCAACGGAATCAACGACACGGGAGCCAGAGCGCTAAGCTTTGCCTTACCCTACTCCAAAGTCAGAGCCCTAGACATAGGCCGCAACAATTTGACAGACATTGGCGTAATTGACATATTGAATACGATAAAAAAACCGTACTACTTAAGGTTTTTGAATATTTGGGGTAATCAAATTACACATGATTCTTGTGTGGTTTTAGAACGAATGTTAATGAGTGGTGCGTTGTTTCAACACACGATTGACGTGAAAATTTACTATGTTGATGACGTGTTACATGCTGCATATTATCCTAATCCAGCGGACAGGAATAAGCATAAATATTACAATGAACTGGAGACCGCAAATGTTCAGCCCATCTGCCATATAAAAAGAAATGTTAAGGAGGAAAAGAAAAAGGTCAAAGTTGATTGCAAGCAGAGACACATATTGGATAAAACTGATAAAAATAATTTCTAAAAGTCTTTTTTTTTTGTTTCTTTGCATTCTCGGTGTTCGTATGCCCTGGGAAGACCAACGGGAATACACAAACTCTTTTTACAAGCATTTACAGGCATTCCTGTTGGTCCTTACTCCAGGGGGGAGTAACAGGAAAACGTGATCTCTTTTTACAAGCTTTAATTTAGTTTTCAAAGGCGTTCCCGTTGAGCCTCAAGGGAATACGCTAGAGAGGTTTACAGGAATGCAGAAACTCTAATTACTAGCTTTTTTGTAAAGGCATTTCCGTAACTCCCTCAAATGGGGAGCAAGGGGGATACCCAACTCTTGATACAAGCTTTTACGTATATTTAAAAGGCAATTCCGTAGCTCCCCTCCACAGGGAATACGCCAGGGGGAACAACGGGAATACAAATCTCTTTATACAAGATTTAATTTAGCTTTTTTTTCGTTTGTAAAGGCGTTCCTTTTGCTCTCCCCCCCCTTCCCGGGGGTATATGGCAGGGGGAAGCAACGGGCACCCGAATACTTAAAACAGTTTTTTTTATAATTACTTAGTTTTTGTGTTTTATGTTTTATTTTGTACATATACTATTAAATGTTTCTAGTACTTTTTATTTTTAGATGTTTAAATGTTATAGCTATTTTTGCTTCATTTATTTGACTAATGGTTTATGTTTTTCTTAGATAAATGATTTAAAATACAGATTCCTCTTTTCTTCCTCTCCTCCTCCTTGAATCCTTTATTTTAATTGTTAGCCAGTTCCTAATTGTTATACATCTGTATGTCAGGCATGGACGAGCTACCTCTAATGGAATGGTATTTTATATAAGCAATATCAGGATGACCATGCGCACGAGGACGTGCGATAGTCAGGGTGGCCGTGTCGGCGCGTCATAAGAATTGGTTTAAAACGCAAACTTATGTTGATTAAAGAACGACTGTGACAGCTGTCAGCTTGACGTAACACCAGGCACTGGGAAGGCGGCCCGCCAAAACGAGTATCAAAGGTCAGGTTGGATCGAGAGCGCGAAACGAAACGCTAGTATTGATTGATTTTATTGATTGGTGACAATTTCAAGATTATTGTAATATTGTGATAATGTGATTACAGTAAGGACAGTGAAGTCAAGTGATGTGGTTAATTGCGCTCGCGTCTCACGTGCCTGGTGGAACGTTGTCCACATTACTTAATATTAATTATCTAAATAAGACTTTCATTATCGTCTCCTCAAAGTCAAAGTCAAAGTCAAAGCATTTATTTCAATTAAACCATTTACAGGCACTTTTGAATTGTCAAGGAGTCGGTCAGTTAGTCAGAAAGTTGAAGCTAGTTGCTCGTTCCAAAACGTAGGTAGGTCTCTATGGAGAAGAACGAGCAAGAAACTCCACGGACACTCTTTTAAAATCAGGTTTTTACAAAATACTGCTTACATTATTCTTGTTGCTTCTATATGTGAAAACAATGAAGGTAATCTAGAAATACAAAATATAAAAAATAATCAAGATAATAAATTAACGGTAAAAATTTTTTTTAAAAACAAGCTTTTATTATGCACGAAAAATTAAAAAAATAAACTAAGACATTCATAAAATTCGTAGTTTCTTAAACTTTATAAGTAACAACCTACAAAAATGTTTAGTTTAACTGTTCGATACAATTAGTGTCATCAGTAAAAGTATGATACATAAACATATATTATCTATAACCAGTATATTAATATTCTTACGCGATCTAAAAGCTTGTCGCGGCCGAGGACTATGCGTTAACGAAATTGCGCGACAAGCTTTTAAATCGCGTAAGTATATTAATATACTGGTTATAGATAATATATATGTTTATGTATCATACTTTTACTGATGACACTAATTGTATCGAACAGTTAAACTAAACATTTTTGTAGGTTGTTACTTATAAAGTTTAAGAAACTACGAATTTTATGAATGTCTTAGTTTATTTTTTTAATTTTTCGTGCATAATAAAAGCTTGTTTTTAAAAAAAATTTTTACCGTTAATTTATTTTTAACTTTTTAGTTGGACATATTCCTTAGTCTATCCATTTCCATTAACGCTTCATTGTTACAAGGTCTCTTTCCAGTTAATTTTGTGCAATCTAATTCTTCAATTTGTAGACCGTCTAAAGACTTAACTCTACTCAGAGCTACATACGCTTGTCCAGCAGCGAAGAGTTTTGAACCCAAATATACCACGGCATGTTCAACAGTGCTCCCCTGCATTTTATGTAGGTACTGTCGAAGCCCAGCATAATACTATGGGTAACATTCTTCGTTCCGCGGTGCCGTGACTATATTTGGTCTGAAACTGCACTGATTTGGGTTGTATCACATGCATACCATCGTTTCCGAAGTTTATACGAACTGATGGAATATCAGAATGAATACGGATATCTCGTTGTTCTATCGTTTCATCTGCTCTTGTTCGCTGCATACGTTGTTTCACGTTATCGAGCCTTTGACGTTTCACGTTTTGCATCAGTACTTTCATTGGCAAATTTCTGTTGCCGTTTAAATTTTTCCTTCGCCAATCTTCTTTTTTTTTGTGTTGCTCTTTCTTTTCCCATCTTAGTCCCACGAGTATCGAAGAATTATAGCGTCCACCCTTTCAGAGCTTCGAATAAAAGAACAAGGGCAAAATATACAACAGGGTGCGCCCTGGTTCCCTGAGGTGGCGCTCATGACATCATATTAGACCCTGATGCCACTCATTTCTCGGCACGGCCTCACCTTAAATTGGGTACTAGAATTATGCGCCACTTGTTTCGGGTTGTACCTTACTTGTGCCTCACGAATACTGTGATCCGGGTTTGATTTTGGAGTTTTCCTTCTCCTAGACTGGTTGCAAACCAATGCTATCGACGCCAATCTCGCCGAACTACACAACGTTACCAAAGTAACTTAGGTATACCTTAGTTCAGCACAAACTGTCCACGCGAAGTGGTGTTCCTATGACTATATTCCATCTCCGTCATCAGAGCAGCTGCATCGTACCATAATATTATTGTATTGTTATCAAATTTCCGTAAGTATATCAGCTTTCAGATTACTCGGTCCACGAGAAGTGGTGACCCTATAAATACCGTCCAACTCCATCACCAGACCAGCTCCATCGTACCATATTATCGTATAGTCAACAAAGTTACGTAAGTACACCAAATTTAAACTCAATCGACCTACTGAATCTGATGTTCCTGTGGCTACGCTGCAACTCCTCATGACACCAGGTCAATGATACCTTGTTATTGTATTGTCACCAAAGTTACGTAGTCATACCGAAATTCAACTCAATCGGTCCATGGGAACTAGTGTTCCTATGGGCACCTTCCAACTCCTCATGACACCAGGTCAATGATACCTTGTTATTGTATTGTCACCGAAATTACATAGACATACCAAATTTTGGCTCAATTGGTCCACAGGAATCGGAGTTCCTAAGGGCTTCTTCCAACTCCTCATCAGATCAGCTCTATGATACCATATTTTGTATTGTTACCGAAATTACGACGACATACAAAACTTCAGCTCAATTGGACCACAGGAATCGGATTTCCTATAGGCATCCTCCAACTCCTCATCAGATCAGCTCCATGATACCATATTTTTTTTGTATTGTTATCGAAATTACGAAGACATACAAAATTTCAGCTCAATTGGACCACAGGAATCTGAGTTCTTATGGACATCCTCCAACTCCTCATCAGATCAGCTCCATGATACCATATTTTTGTATTGTTGCCGAAATTACGAAGACATACCAAATTTCAGCTCAATTGGACCACAGGAATCGGAGTTCCTATGGGCATCCTCCAACTCCTCATCAGATCAGCTCCATGATACCATATTTTTGTATTGTTACCGAAGTTACGAAGACATACCAAATTTCAGCTCAATTGGACCACATGAATCGGAGTTTCTATGGTCACCGTCCAACCTCATCATCAGACCAGCTCCATGGTATCATATTATTGTATTGTCATCCAAGTTACGTAGGTACACCAAGTTTCAGCTCAATCGGTCTATTGGAAGTGGTTCAAATCTTCCTTGCAAGATTTGTAAACATACATACAAAAGTGAAGTTAAATAAAAGCTTGTAAAAACCATGGCAGTTAAGAGTTGACCAATCTCTACTGACAGCGCCCGTTCACGAACATGACGCGTGAATCAGCACCATTTAGCTCAACCATTTTAGAGGGAGCCGAATGACCCAACACACGCGCCACCACCAGCGAGACATTTGAGTGAGCATGACAATTCTCTCAACCGCCATGCTCATTTAAGTCAAACACATAATAATTTACTTAAAATATGGCTCCATGGTACTCACATTTACAAAATTGAAATAATGCTGCTAAATTATACAAAACTAAGGTTTCCAATGTTTCTAAAATGTCGAAAAAGTAATTAAAATATGTATTTGTGTGTAATAATAACGATACTCGTTACTCATGTCAATAAAAAAAAAGGGGTAGGAAACAACATTCCTCCAATTAGGAAATTCCCTAAACTGCCTGTGGAGCAGGACCAGCATTTAGCCAAGCATTTTTATCATTGATGTAGTCTTCTAATTTATAATATGCTTGTCTACACAGTGTGCGTTTAATACATGTTTTAAATTGTCTTTCATTTAGTTGAAGAATATCAAGAGGTATTTTATTATAAAATTTTACACAGTACCCCATAAAAGAAGTATGAACTTTTGACAATCTGAATCTTGGCTGATCTAATTTGTTCCTATTTCTAGTATAAACACAATGTCTGTCACTTATTTTATTAAAAAGATGAAGGTTTTTTCGAACATGCATAATGTTTTCATATATGTATTGACAAGGCCTCGCCCGCAAACCCACGCATACCATGGCCTCTTTTGTTAAAGACGACGTATTGCCTTTATATTAATCAGAGATTGTTAGTGTAGCGTCTAAAAAGTCATGGACCTGTGGGATTCGGCGTAGCAAATCTTTGGTCTAAGCTACGCCGTAGCCGTAGTCCTTCTACAGGTGGGTCGAGCTACGCCGTAGCTGACATTAATGCTACACCGCGCCCGCGGCTAAAAACCTTGCTACGCCGTAGCCGCAGTCCTACAGCGTTATAGCAGTGGTGCGAGCTAAGCCGTAGCCATGAAGATATAGGTAAAAATGGAGCCAACACTTAGAACAAAAGCTTGAAACCAACTGTGGGCTGATGCTCTCTTTCTGAATGCATACATAAGAACGAGACAGTGATATGTGTTTTCTTTATCTTATGTATGCATTCAGAAAGAGAGCGTCTGCCCACAGTTGGCTTCACTTAGGTATTTAGAGTGTTGCCTCCACTTTTATCTATAAGCTTCTTGGCCGTAGCTGACAAAAATGTTACACCGACCGCTGCACCGCGCCCGCACCTATAAACCTTGCTACGTCGTAGCTAGACCTGGCTACGCCGTAGCAGCAGTCCTTGCCACGGTATTATTATGTAAGTATCTAACTGCCATACTCAGAGACATCACTTAATAATAATAAATCCTTTAAATGACCAACATAACTTGGAACGCTGTCAGTCAAAAATATTGTTGTTGACATGTGCCAAGTTATGTTGCTGACGTCTCTGAGTGCGGCAGTTAGGTGAATACGATGTCCCTTGCATTTATATCCACGTATTTTAGTATGTACAAAGTATGACAAAGGAACTACAGCATACATAGTGTTCAAATAATTACAAGTATTTAAACTGTGAACCGGTTTATCCTAGGCAAGCGTGCTCCACCTTAGGCCGCATCATCACTTAAGATCAGTAGGTCGATTCTGTAAAATTCAAACAACAACTCGCATCTCACATCGCTATTCACTATCACTTCGCATAAGGTTTAAAATTACCTTGATATATTTGACACTTTGAATCGGGTTCGAGTGCGAAGTGAGAAGTCGAAGTGACGGGGAAATTACCTTACAGAATGCCACTTCTTACGTCATCTCATACTTTATCTGTCAAAACCTCCCTGTCAATTTAGTTCAACTCGCTGACACGCTCGCAAGGGTGGCGCTAGTGTAAATTGGAATTATCAACCGAGTTTTTAGAATGCCAATCAAGAAACTCACAGCGGATTCAGATTCGAAGTTTAGAATTAGGTCTTACAATCACACCCCTGGTGAGTTACGGTCAAACGCAAGCCTAGAATAATATAAAAAAAAAGTATTTAAAAAAAAAAAAGAAAACCGCCTTCAAAAACTTAAAAGTGATAAATAACTTTAGCACAGAACACACATTACTTTACTTTCGGAAGTCTGTGGCGGCGGCTTTGAGTTTGTTGTTTTGTATTGCCACCGACTTCCGAAAGTAAAGTAATGTGTGTTCTGTGCTAAAGTTATTTATCACTTTTTAGTATTTGAAGGCGGTTTTCTTTTTTTTTGAAAAAACTTTTTATTTTTCGCTTTTTAGTGTTGCCTTAACATCCAAATCCATTAAGAAACGGCGGCACACTTAAAAGAGATTGTAAATCCCCAAAGATTGAAGAAACTAAAATGTCGTCTAAGTATTTTTTTTCGGAATTTGTTGATTTTCTCAAAAAGGGCTATATCAATTTTGGTAAAATTTATATGGGACCATTTCGAAATAAACCCCTTTCAAACAAAAAAATAATTTTGCAAATCCGTTTATATATGACAGAGTTATGACAGCCCGAACATACATAAAAAAATAAATAAATACAAACATTCGAATTGATAACCTCCTCCTTTTTGAAGTCGGTTAGAAAACTGTAGATCCACTCCTCATATGTTAACAAACAAAGAAGTAGTGATGAGCTACTTTATTGTTTGTAAATTGTAAGTAAATTAGCAAACAGTAGATTTTGTCAAGACTCTAAATTATATGTACTGTCACTAAAGGAAATAAGTATCCAGGGTCGTCGGCTATTGTTGAAGTTTATTTATAAACCGATGATGGATGTGTTTTAACAAAATAAAATAAATAAATAGTTAAATTTAATTTCATTCGAAATCATCCATCGGTTTCTAAGTAAACTTCAACTGTAACTGTACCTGGTTACAATCTCTTTTGATGACTGTAGGAACAGTAGGTCGATTCTGTAAAAGTCAAACAACAACTCGGGTCTCACATCGCTATTCACTCTCACTTCGCATAAAGTTCAAAATGACCTTGATATATTTGACACTTTGAATCGGGTTCGAGTGCGAAGTGACGGGGAAATTACCTAGAATGCCACTTCTTACGTCATCTCATACTTTATCTGTCAAAATCTCCCTGTCAATTTAGTTCAACTCGCTGACACGCTCGCAAGGGTGGCGCTAGTGTAAATTCGAATTATCAACCGAATTTTTAAAATGCCAATCAAGAAACTCACAGCGGATTCAAATTATTTGAAGTTTAGAATGAGGTTTTACAGAATCACACCCCAGGACTATAGTATGTTTTCAAACATTATTATCTTGCTTAGCATTCCCTCGTAATTACAGAGTACACACTAGAGAATTCAGAACCCATCTACAGAACTATATTCAATAACCAAGCACCGCGCCAACACGTCCCGCATCCCGGGATAGATTCCCGATAAATTCCACATTACCCCGGCACTAAAGAATCCGACCGGCATCTATAATAACGTCTATAATTGGATGGAGCGATTCAATAGAGCTGTTGGGCTCTCGGTTTAATCATTTATAAGAAAGGGAATTGCGAAGAGATGCCACCATTAACTGATAATTCCAAAACAGAACTCCGCTAAAAGAAACACTTGATTATAACCTTAAAAATCCGATTAATTTACGATTTACTCAAAAAAATAGTTTTTTTGTTTCTTTGAAGAACACTAAATAGTTAGTCATCCGAATTTACAAAATAAAAATAACTATGGTAAGTATATCAATCTACTCCTGGTAATGTATTCTCCACATTGGAAAATATTTGAAACCCTCTAAATCAGGGGTGGGCATACTTACACCATCGGCGATCTACGCGACCGTCGACTGATACAAGATCTGATGTTCCTCTTCAAACTATTTAATAATATATTAGACTGCGATAGACTGATTGAGCGTGTCGGGTTAAGTTCCTTTTAGAATACATAGATATCCTATAACTAGCTTATTTCACACTCATGCATCCAGGACCAATATTGGGGTAAACTCACCACTAAATAGACTTAGCAGAGAGATGAACTCATTCACAAATTCTGTACCAGAAATTGATATATGCCATGATACGATCAAAGTTTTTAAAACCAAAATATTGGAGTCCCGAAAATTACAACATAACAATTTGCTATAACTTTTGATTTACCTGTTTCTCTGGATATTTTTTTTTTTTTTGCAAATATGTTTTTGATGTCTACAAATCCATCCATTTTTATGCACGTTTCTTTTTTACAAAGTTTTAGTTAAGTACTTTTTTGATTTATGTTACAACTTTAGTTAAGTTCTAGAATAGCTTTTTTTAAAGTATTCAGTTACTATTTAAGTTAAGTTCTAGAATAGTTTTAGTTTCTGAAATATTTTTATTTTTATTAGTGTTGTCTAAATTTTTAACATGCTGGTTGGCCTGTAATTGGCGATTGTATAAGTCCGTTACTTCTAAAAATTATACCTAAGATGTAATGTATACAGAAGCTGTTGGCAAACCCTTAATAATAAATAAATAAATAAATACAATATTAAAATTGTACGATAAGCGATCGACTTGGGAGCAGAAAAAAAAAATTGTAAAAAATAAAAACAAGATTTCGCAGATTCGCACCAATACGTCGACCCAAACAAAGCAGTTAACTGCTGGGCGATTTTTTTTAGATTTGGGTATTTTTCTTGGGTTAGTAGGGACTATTTGGTATCTATTGCTTAGAGGTGTGTGTCTGAAATGATCTGTATCATGTCGTTTTCAAGAGAAGGCAAGTCCATGTCAAAGGTATTCTATATAGAAGCAGTTATTTCAACATCCTGACAAGACAACGGATAAACAATCAATTCTCGTTCATTCTCGTAACTTAGAAAAACGTCTTTTAAACTCGCTGAGAATATTTCCAACTTCTGTTTCGTATTTATTGTAGGTACACTTTTGGCTACATTTCTGGAAATATGCTCGTGATCGACCCTAAAACCGCTTGCGATCGACCGGTCGACCGCAATCGACTGTTTGCCCACCCCTGCTCTAAATGAACTCTTTTTTTCGTACAAATGAATGTAAGTATCTCGCCCTGATTTCTTTGTAATATTTGATTTTAATAGTGTTCATGGAGTTTCTTGCTCGTTCTTCGGTGTCAATACAAAATATCAAACAGAACAAAGCCACCGACTTCCGAAACTAAAGTCATGTGTGTTCTGTGCTAAAGTTATTTATCACTTTTTAGATTTTGAAGGCGGTTGCCTTTTTGTTAAAAAGCTGATAGTCTATTGATTTTAAAAGAGTGTTCATGGAGTTTCTTGCTCGTTTTTCTCCGTAGAAACCTACTGTTTGGAACGAGCAACTAGCTTCAACTTTCTGACTGACTGACTCCTTAAGAAATCAAAAGTACCTGTAAATTGTTTATCCTTAACCCTCAGATTATGAATTTATGAAACATAATCTGAGCCTTATCCTTACATGTATAAAAAAGTCGCCGAAATGTATGTGTATGCGCATAACTTCCGAATGACAGCACCAAATTGGATAATTCTTTTTCTCAAATGACTTCAAAAAGAAGGTGGTTCTCAATTCGTCTGTATGCTTTTTTTTCTTTTTGTATATTTGTTACGCGATTTCTCCGGCAAATGTAAAGCGATTTTGAAAATCCTTTTTTTGATGGATAGGGTATGCTTCAGAGATGGTCCTATATAAATTTTATCGAAACTAATTCAGCGCTTTTTGAAAAAATCAACAGAAAGCAAAAAAAATATATATGGATGATGTTTTAATTTTCTCCAACATTGTACTTTAAATCTCTGTTTTGCCTGTGTTGTCATTTCTTAATGGATTTGGATGATAAGGAGGTACTAAAAAGTGAAAAATAAAAAGCTTTTTTACAAAAAAGAAAACCGCCTTCAAAATCTTAAAAGTGACAAATAACCTTAGCACAGAACACATATGACTTTAGTTTCGGACCGCCACCGAGACCGACTTCCGAAACTAGAAAAAAGTCATATGTGTTCTGTGCTAAAGTTATTTTTCATTTTTTGAAGGCGGTTGTCTTTTTTGTAAAAAAGCTTTTTTGTGTTAGGTATTGCCAAAACAAGGTTTGTTTGAAAGAAAACTTAAAAAATTCGACACAAAAATTGCGCCTTTGCGCGTTTGAAATAAATGGTTTTGAGTTTGAATTTCAGGTGTGTGTGTGTTTGTATTTTTTTCCTTTTTTACAGTAGTTTTTTTCCTGTAAGTGTTTGGCTATCCATACACTTTCCGCGGGTTATAAGTTCATCTAGAACCTTTAAAAGTCAGAACTGCATTCCTGCATCCCATATGAGTGCGATGAACATGAATTATAATGGCATGCAACCACGGCTTACCTTGACCATTTTGTACCTATGTCTTGATTTCTGTGTGAAATATTTTCTTGTTTCGTACTTTTTAGATCACTTTTTGTTGTAGTCGGGTTTTAGTTTTTAAACTTATTTTTTTTATTTGAACCATTTTGGAGTCACAGCTAAGTATTATATATTTAAAAGGTACTAGTGAACCCCTTTCTAATGATACTAAACACGATATGCGTATCTTAATTTATTTGGTAATCTTTCCTTTTTTTAAATAATTTGTGACAAGTCACAACTAAATGTTACATATTTGAATGGTACTAGTGAACCCCTTTCCAATGATACCAAACACGGTATGCTTGCCTTCATGTTTTTTTTTAATTTGGTTTTTTTGTCCGCCAGAGGGCGCCACATTGGATTCAGTGACACGTCATATAACCTATAACCAGCGGACGCTTCTAACGATACCTCATTTGTTCAGTTCTGATAAGTAGTTTAGGAGCTATGAGCGAACAGATGAACATACATACATACATACATACATACATACATAGCCTGTCAAAATCATAACCCTCCTTTGGCTTTGCCGTAGTCGGGTAAAAAAGACCCTAGTTTCGTCCGACAAAGGTCAAGTCAGAACGCTATTATAAAACCTTACAATAAAGTTGCCATCCCCAAAAGCTTGACGTCTTTGAACCCCGGCACGGCCACACTCCGCCAGTATGTGATGAGCATCTTCCACGATTTCACAAAAGGAACAATTCGGCGAATCAACCTTATGCATCATAAACCCAAAACTATTGAGTGGAATATGGCCGGTTCGGAGCCTCAAAGCCGAGGGAGAGAGGGTTCAACTAGGTACTTAACACACCCAGTTGTCTATTTAATCTCTAAGTTTTTCTCGGACATCACTGACATCTGTGAAGGGAAACATCGTTATCTATCTGTATATCTTCTAAATATATAAAAGCGAAAGTCCACTTACTCACTCATCACGAAATATTGAAAACCACTTGACGTATAAAGATGAAATTTCGCAAGGAGGTAGTTTATAGTTAGTACAATAATCGGCACGGATCTTGAGCGCTGACCTTCACCTGCGCAAAAGTGAGTTTTTGGGTCCCTTTGGTGGTATGAAGTGAGGCGCGGTAGCGGGGTATACATATTGTCCTACAGTGATTGGCCCGTCGCGTGATGCGATGCGCAAAGCGATCCCCACTATACCACCGAGCGCTCAAGATCCGTGCAGTAACTGTAGACGTCCGCTAAAAACGGGTTTTGCGACAGGGCCGGATTAAGGAGGTCTAATGACTCTCGCAAGTAAATACCAGGAACGAAAGCGCGGGCAGCAGCTAGTAATGAATAAGTCTTAAATCGGCAATTCCCCTTGAGCAAGCGTGGTGACCATCGTTCTTTCTCTGTATCAGAAAAGACCTTTTCGATGAAGTGGGTCAAAAATAGGCTGGTATTTTACCTGGCTAAAAGCAGTTCCTTGCCAACTCCACATCCTCTCCACGCGGGGTCTACCACCAGCCCGTAAGCTGTCAGGTACTTGTCCACTCCATACTTCGCGAAGACATCAACTCCTCTGCTCACCAGGTCGACGGCACCGAAGAGTTGCGCCCAGATCTTGTCGTCCGTCTGAAATGCATCGTGGCATTTGAGTTATCACCGTGTGCCGGCTGCGAATCACGCACCACCACATTTCTACCCATGGCTGTCGTCAGAGTGATATTGACCAGCCGCGACAACGCGCGTTCAACGCCTGACAAACGCACCATGTGAAGACTACAAAAACTTAAGGCGCGTTGAGTGCTTGTCATGTGAACGTACCCTAAGGGTCTCTCACCTGAAAAGGCTCTTCCTTATCCTCCTTACAGATAACAGTCAAGACATTGACGCCCACGATCTTCGGAGGCTGCTCATCATTGTCTTCAACGCAGACCAGGGACAGGTTCTCTTTAAGAGGAGTACGCCAGAGGTTTTGCAATTCTTTCACGGCTGATGGGTAGTTTTGAATACCTGTGTCCAAAAGTTTATGGAGATAATATTAGGTAGGTACACGAAGCCTTTCTGACCAATTGGTATATATGTTAAGCCGGATCCACATATGATCATTTGCCCGATCCGATGACCGTATCCGTATCGCTGACGCGTTGCATGATCGCCTGTCTGTATGGGCGATGATACGCGATCATGATACGCAGTCTTGATACACCGCTGCCGGGCTGTTCTATTTCGAGTCGATTTTTGTCCAATCATCAAAGAAGATACGGATATGGCACGGTCTACCGATACTTTTTCTTGAGGATACGACAGGTACGATACGGAGTAAAATAAAGGCGTCTATAACTAGATACAGAGCTTGATACACGACGAATGATACGGTGATACGGATACAGCGGTCGGATGGGAATTAATGATGATGAATGGGACGAAATGATTATGTTGATCCGCCTTTACCCAGTAACTGGGTTATGGAGGCAAATATTGGTGTTCAGCTGCATCCGATTAGACCATTTCATATTTCTATGGGTTAGACTGAAAGCCGTCATGACTGTATCAGCGGATGGGGTTGCCGTGGCTGAATTCTGAGCAAAAAAAGGAATCTGACAAGAACCCACACACACATACACACTCGTACAATTACACGCACACGTACATTTGCATACACACAAATGATACACATCCGTGTTTGCCATCGACACCCTAAGAAGAAGAAAGTCGTCTCCAACATAGTTGGGATAAAGCTGGGTCTGGTCAGTAGGTTTCTATAAAATTCAAACAACAACCCGCATCTCACATCGCTATTCACCCTCATTTCGCATAAGGTTCAAAATGACCTTGATATATTTGACACTTTGAATCGGGTTCGAGTGCGTAGTGATCGTCGAAGTGACAGGAAAATTACCTTACAGAATGTCACTTCTTACGTCATCTCATGATTTTTCTGTCAAAATCTCCCTGTCAATTTAGTTCAACTCGCTGACACGTTCGCAAGGGTGGCGCCAGTGTAAATTCGAATTATCAACCGAGTTTTTAGAATGCCAATTAAGAAACTAACAGCGGATTCAGATACGAAGTTTAGAATGAGGTCTTACAGAATCACACCCCTGATCAGATCTTGGATCAGATAATGATGACAACTTGCACCAGCGTGCATGGTGCAACAATGGGCTTCAAGGTTATTCAATTCAACTCAAATTAATTATTTCAGATTTTACATAAATTATATATATTATGTTGTATCCGGTCAATAGTATGAACGTGAAACGCAAAGACAATGAATAGTCTATGGTGAAACGGATCGCAAGCGCGCCATTATCAAGAACACGTGATCAACCACCACCATTTTGGCGCGCTTCTACAGAGTCGTGATGTTTTCAGCCGACAGCGAGGAAGACATTCAGAATCCAGTGTCTGATCGCAACGGAGCTAATACGTCCCGAAACTGTACTTTCGATTCGTTGTTGAAGTGAAGTGAACTATGTCTATGTTAATTATAGTGTCTGAGTTTGTTTTCTAAATTGTGGTTTTAATAAACATCGTGTATTGTACCCTATACCCAGTGTGTTTGCATTGCACGAAACCCATATTCTGCCCATATTCTGCCCACATGATGACTGAATCTAACGGACTAAATCCTGACTGATCCGACATACCTATATTAACCATGCTTGGGTTCATCATCTGCCCAGCATTTCTCCAACTATAATAATAATAATAATAACCATCAGCCCCCAAGACGTAGCTCGTGCAGTTCGTCCGTTACCTAATTGGAAATCTCCAGGACCGGACGGGCTGCACAATTTCTGGATAAAATGGTTCCAGAGATCGCACGTTCGCTTGGCGTCCCAGTTCCAGTCAGCCTTAGAGTCAGGATCGTTGCCCCAATTCCTAACAACTGGAATCACCCACCTGCTCCATAAATCAGGTAGTACTACGGAACCCAAAAATTATAGGCCGATCACTTGTTTACCAACGGTCTATAAAGTTCTTACATCCATTTTGAGAGCTAAAATTAACGAACATATTGACAAAAATTCTATCATGTCTGCCTCTCAAAATGGATGTAGGAACGGGTCTCGTGGTACTAAGGAGCTACTCCTCATTGATATGGCCATTAATCAGCAGGTTCGTCGTTCCCGAAGGGATCTGTCGACATGTTGGATAGACTATAAGAAGGTCTATGATTCTGTGCCACATACATGGCTCATGAGGGTGTTAGAGTTGTATAAAGTCGATACAATTCTGCGCACCTTCCTGATGTCATGTATGGGGCAATGGAGGACGGTCCTTCGCTATCCAGTATGTCGGCAAATCCGGAAGAATAGCGAACCGATAAGGATCGAGCGAGGTATATTTCAGGGCGATAGTCTGAGTCCACTGTGGTTTTGTTTGGCCTTGAACCCTCTAAGCACGTTGCTGGAGGGTTCAGGTTTGGGCTATCGGTTAAGAAGAGGAGGTCAGGTTATATCTCACCTCCTTTACATGGATGATCTGAAACTCTTTGCCCCCAACAAATTGCGACTGATGGAGCTACTGAAAGTAACAGAAACTTTCAGTAGTGCCATCAGGATGGAATTTGGTGTGGACAAATGTGCAGTCATGCATGTGAAGCGAGGGGAGATTATGGAATCCGTGGGAACCCAACTCTCGGATTCCATACGCCTTAGATCCCTCTCCTCAACCGCAACCTACAAGTACTTGGGTATGTCGGAAGCGTTAGGCATCAATGCTGCCGACATGAAACAATCGTTGAAGGAGCGCTTCTTTGGCCACCTGAATAAAGTGTTAAATAGTCTTTTATCAGGCGGAAACAAGGTGCGCGCCTTCAACGGATGGGTCATGCCGGTTTTGATGTACTCTTTCGGCATACTCAAGTGGACTCAGACGGAACTTGACGCCCTGGATAGGAGGGTCCGTACATTGCTGACCGCAAATCGGATGCATCACCCACGGTCATCGGTAGTGAGACTGTATATCCCACGGAAGTGCGGAGGCCGAGGCTTTCTTAATGCTAAGTCCCTGCACAACCGTGAGGTATGCGGTCTCAGGGAGTACTTCCTTAAAACCGACGTGGGTATGCACCGAGAGGTGGTCTCAGTGGACAAGGGCCTCACTCCGCTCTCCTTAGCGAACGAGAACTGGCGCAAACCTGTAGTACTCGATACTAATGACCGCAAGGAGGTATGGCAGAGCAAGGAGCTTCACGGGCGCTTCTACCGGGCCCTACATGGGCCTGATGTAGATTTCTTGGCGTCCGTATCCTGGCTGCGTTTTGGTGACCTGTTTGGGGAAACCGAAGGTTTTGTCTGTGCGATTATGGATGAAGTTATGATGACGAACAACTACCGGAGGTATATTGTGAAGGACGGCACGGTTGACATTTGTCGGGCATGCCACCGGCCGGGTGAATCAATCCGACACATTATCTCTGGGTGCTCTCGTCTAGCTAACGGAGACTACTTGCATAGACACAACCTTGTAGCTAGGATTATCCACCAGCAACTTGCTCTAAAGTACAGGCTTGTGGAGTCGGAAGTACCGTACTACAGGTATGTGCCCGACCCAGTTCTCGAAAATGGCAATATCACATTGTATTGGGATCGATCTATCATCACTGACAGGACTATTGTTGCCAATAAGCCTGATATAGTGGTGATAGATCGATTAGAGCGTCGCGCAATGATTGTTGATATAGCGGTTCCGCATGACGAGAACCTCGTGAAAACCGAGAAAGATAAACAAATTAAGTATCTTGACTTGGCTCGCGAGGTTGTCGACATGTGGGATGTGAATACAGCAGTCATTGTGCCGATAGTTGTTACGGCCAATGGACTCATTTCCAAGAGCCTCGACCAACACCTAAGGAGGCTCTCGTTAGGCAGCTGGATCAAGGGGTTGATACAGAAAGCGGTACTCCTGGACACGGCGCGTATAGTCAGGAGATTCCTCTCTCAGGAGCCCTGACCACCGGTAGCTTGGACCCTGGTCCCGATACCGGTGGGCTACTATTTTTTATATTTTTAAATGTTTTTGTTTTTATATGAATATTTAAAAATGTAATTTAATATGTATATAAAATAAATGAATGTGAATAATAATAAAAATAATAATAATTGTTATTTCATAAAAAATGCACATACACAAAATATCTTAGAATTTAAAATAGAACATAGATGCTCATTTGCCTGAACTAGGTGGAACCTGTGTTTCAGGCTAGGAAGTGCTTCTATATATTTGTAATAAAATAACACTAAGTTACATAAAAAAACAAACTTAAATTAACGTAAAGCTATATATTACCTATGTAGACACAAAAAATATCTGTTAGTGATATTATTTGCTACTATATTGAAATTATTATTTGATATTATTTGTACTATATTGGGATCGGCTTCCATTCTAACCGAATGCAGCTGAATACCAGTTGTCAGACTTTCTGACTTCTGACTACCCATAACGACTGCCAAAGATCTACAAATGACAGCCAGGATCAACGGCTTTTACGTGCTTTCCGAAACACACAACGGAGGGAACTCGGTATGAAAGGGATGATAGTCACCCATCCACAAACCGACCGCGGATAGCATAGCTTAACCTTTGACCAATCGATCTGTGCAAATTTAACTTAGCCACGAGCTCCTCCGATATAAATTATCCATACTTTGGTTAATTATCATTATAGATGGTACGTTGACTAAATTCCACAAAAGGGCGTTAAATTACTCCCTCTGGCCAAAAGTCGTCAATCAAATTATTCAGTTTACACTTAAGGACACACACACACACACACCTACATACACCTTATAACCATCATAATCTTTCATCAATTTCATTTTTATTATGCTGCTGATTACAAAAAAAAAATATGCGTTTTAGTGCATACTTTTTATCACACAAATTAATTACAAAACGGTGACACGGAAAAAGAATCAGTCAACGTTTTCCACCCTTAGGGATGGAATATTTTCATGCAATTTGTATGAGACCAACTGAGGGCATACACTATCAAATAAAAAAACTACACTGAAATAAGTTAAGCGTGGTCAAACATAAAAAAGTACGTGTCTAATTGGCATCGTCCTTCTTTTTTTGAAGTCGGTTGAAAATCAACTCAAGCTCATTTCACCTAAATTGCCAGAATTTTTTTTTACAGAATAGCACAAATACAATTATAACAACTACTACAACTATACTTACCAATATACTTGCAAGGAGGCTCATCCCTCATAAAATACCGCGTCAGCAGTTCCATAGCCTGTTCATGCATATCCTCTGTGAGGTCCTGGATGCGAAGAGTTCCTCTGTCAGTTGAAAACCGGTGCCATATTGATGGGAATGGAATGTTTGAAGGACGAACGAAGACCATCTGAAAACATTTAATATTGAACAGAATCCACGACTCAAACCAAACCTGTGGAATAAAATAGAATAGATTTTGCAATTATGGGTATCATACAATCACCACCACCGCCATGTCATCCTTTAGACGCCCACTGGTGGGCATAGTAATCGCCATGCAAGGCGATGTATGTTGGCGATCGCAGTAGGTGTTATTGTACTCAGAAGGACGCTGCTGTCCATCCTCTGGTCGATATTATTTAAACGTAACGTGTATAGATCTAAGCTGTGTGTATGTATTACTAGTTGTTAACTATAATGTATCTAACCTCAGTCACATATTTTACCATTCGGCATGCAAACATTTACATTATTTATGAAACATTACATTATTATAACTTACATTATGAAATCAGATCAATTAATATAATTATCATTACAATTATCATTCAATAGAACAGTTAATAAATTATTATGTCAAATATCATTCATAAATTACCATTCTCATCATAAAATCATTCAATAGAGCAATTAATAAATTACTATTTTTATTACAATATCATTCAATAGATAAATTAATTAATTAACATCATCATCATCATTATCATTCAATAAATCAATTCATTAATTATCATTGAATAGAGCAATTAATCAATTACCATTATCATTAAATTAGCACTTTGCGCGCGACTTCGCACGCGTGAATTTTCTCAAGGATCCCTAATTTTTTCAATTGATAAATATCGTCTATGTTACTCAGGGATAATGTAGCTATCTAATGGTGAACGAATTTTTAAAATCGGTCGAGTAGTGTTTGAGTTAAATCGTAACAAACCAATCTTTCCTCTTCATAATATTGGTTTAGATAATAAACCGATGAATAGTAACAATGTTGTGCTTGTGTTTATGACACATGAACATAATGACCCCAGCATAGTTGGGAAAAGGCTAGGCATCTTTCTAGCACCTCATCATCATGATGATGAGGAATGGGACAGCAGATTTTATTTTAAAGAACCTTTATAAAAATCGAATAAAAAGTGTTCCAAAATCACACCAAATTCACACTTTCCACTTTAACTTTAAACATTATCACTCACCGTTTTCTCGGAAGTCGGTAATATATCAAACCGGTAAGCAGTTTGTTTGTGCTTTCACCTCGACAAGCCGGGAGAGAGTGGCGCTCGCAAGGGATGATATCGGGCGGTGACACAACGGGAGCGGAATGAAGGAATTTATTTATTAATATTTGATGAGGATTCCGGTTGAATTCTGAAAATGCTAAGATGAAAGGGAATGCTCCATTTAAGTATTATCTGCAGTGCTATTCAGGTTCTATTTCTCTTGGTGAGTTTTGGTTAAGTGAGTTGTCATCTCGTATGGTAAGGCGACCGCGAGATCAGAGGTATGATTCTGTAAGACCTCATTCAAAACTTCGAATCGGAATCCGCTGTGAGTTTATTGATTGGCATTCTAAAAACTCGTTTGATAATTAGAATTTACACTAGCGCCACCCTTGCGAACGTGTCAGCGGGTTGAACTAAATTGACAGGGAGATTTTGACAGATAAAGTATGAGATGACGTAAGAAGTGGCATTCTGTAAGGTAATTTCCCCGTCACTTCGACGCTTACTTCGCACTCGAACCCGATTCAAAGTGTCAAATGACAAGGTCATTTTGATCCTTATGCGAAGTGAGAGTGAATAGCGATGTGAGATGCGAGTTGTTGTTTGAATTTTACAGAATCGACCTACAGCTGACCTATAGTCACGTAAAGCGTTTCGTGGCACTATTGATTCGCCTGGCAAAACAGCGAGCATACTGTGCTCGCTTTTAATTACTGCCGCAGCAGAAAGCACACACTATTTGCTGTCTGAGTACCAGAAAATCTGACAACCAGTCTTACCAAAAGATGTCGTGTTGCTCAGGGTTGTGGAGGTGAAACAGGCAGTTGCTCCTTGTAAAACCCTAGTTTTCAGCTGAATCTGGTTCGACTGGAAGCTGACCCCAACATAGTTGGGAAAAGGCTTGTTAGAGAATCACACCGGCTAAGTTTCATCATCATCATCATGTCAACCTTTAGACGCCCACTGCTGGGCATAGGTCTCCCCCAAGGGGGGTTCAGCCGTAATCGTCATGCTTGGCCGATGCATGTTGGCCATTGCAGTAGGTGTTATGGTACTCAGAAGGACGCTGCTGCCCATCCTCTGGTCAATTTTCCTCAGTCGCCTTCTAAGACACCCACGGGTAGAAATGGTGTGGTGCTATTCACAACCGGCACCACACGGCGCTTTAAGGCTAAGTTTTTTTTATCACTTTTTAGATTTTGAGGGCGGTTGTCTTGTCTTGTCTACAAAGGCTACGGACCCAAAATCTATCAACACTTGTCGTCAAAGTAATGACTCTATTCATGGGTCAAAGAATCAGCATTGCCGTACAACGTGGCAATGCTGCCAGCCTGTTGGGCACTTGATCCATTGACAGTGCAGTGGACGAGTTTTTTGATGCCTTTTGAGCTCCTACCTGACTTTTTCTTGGAGTCTACTTTATTTATGGTTTTTAAATATGTACAATATTTACAAGAATAATAAAAAAGAAAACCTAAAGTATAATATTATGTACTGTAGTTTCGGAAGTCGGTGGCTTTGTATTCTGTTTGTTGTTTTGTATTGCCACCGACTTCCGAAACTAAAGTCATGTGTGTTCTGTGCTAAAGTTATTTATCACTTTCGGTGGTTCTCTTTTTTCAAAAAAAGAGTATCTGGTTTTAATTTCAACTCGATACCTCCACGTGTTTCCGAGATAAAGGGTCTGGACAGACAGAAGGACAGACAGACGGACAACAAAGTAATCCCATAAGGGTTCCCTTTTTTAGGTACGGAACCCCAAAAACGCACCCACGATACATGAGAAATGCCTAAAGCAACGGCAAAAATACAACATGTACTCAGTAGGTGATCACGTATTTTATGTTGCACTATATCTCAAGAACTCACCTGTAGATTCTATACAGTATCCACACTGACAACACGGTTGGCGCAGTGGCTGAGCGATCGACTGCTGCGCAGCGTGTTGCGGGTTCGATTCCCGCCCAGGGCAAACTTTTGTGTGATGAGCACTTGTGTTTGCCTTGTGTCTGGGTGTTGTTTATCTATATAGGGTGACTGGTAATTAGTGTACGATACTTAAACACGTGATTGTGTTCATGATAACAAACAACTTTCCCGAAGAAAAAAAGTTTTTTGTACTGGTTCACTTTTATCACAATAACACAACAGCCGTATGAAATTCACGCGCGCGCACGCCTGTGACCTAAAGTGAACCAGTACAAAAAACATTTTTTTCTTCGTGAAAGTTGTTTGTTATCATGAACACAATCACGTGTTAAAGTATCGTACACTAATTACCAGTCACCCTATATATAATTATGTTTACAAAAAAAAAAAAAAATGTATTTGTGTATGTATATCAGCTGTCTGACACCCATAGTACAGGGTCTCCCTAGTTTGGGGTCAGATGGCCGTGTGTGAAAAATGTCCCCACATATTATTATTTTTATTATTATTACTGGTCGAAACCAGTGTGTTAGTGGCTTTTCCATCCCATCCTCACAAGTTGTAACAGTTTTATTAACTTATGTTAACTAACGTTGAGTAAGGTTTACAGTTTCCAGTTGTTGATTAACCGCAGTAGCTGGTCTCACAGCTGTATTGATCCATGTTTGCTTGTGAACCTGCGAAATTGAGAAATCGTTAAGATGACGCAAGTGGGCATTTGTAATTGGAGTAAGATTTCTTAAAGTAAAAAAAGATAAATGCGTTGATTTCAAAGTATATTTATTTATATAGCCACATAAAATATCCTACTTTGATTTAATTCTGAAATCCACGCAAAGTGGCGAATAGAAACAAGTAACAAATCAATAGAAATTCAACGTGGTAATGCTGCTAGCCTTTTGGGCACTTGTCCAATTGTGAGCGATGCGGACCAGATTTTTGATGCCCTGTGAGCCCTCCTTTGTACATAATATGTATATGTTATAATTTACTAGCGACCCGACCCAGCTTCGCATGGGCCTATAGCCTCCCTCGATAAATGGACTATCTCACACAAAAATAATTATTCAATTCGGACCAGTAGATCCTGAGATTAGCGCGTTCAACCAAACAAACAAACTCTTCAGCTTTATAATATTAATATAGATTTTTAAGCTTTGTACATATTTAATTCCCCCCCCCCCCCCCTTGGGGAGGCCTATGTCCAGTATTGGACGTCTTTAGGCTGATGATGATGATGACATATTTAATTCTTTTAAATGTTGGAAATGAATAAATAGAAATAAATAAAAAAGTGTCTGTTTTGAAAGTCAAAATAACAGCTTATAATAAATGCATATGAAAGGATATACGGTACTTAAGTATATGAAAAAAACGATAATTTCAATTTTTGTCTGTCTGTGTTTGTTCTGGCTAAGCTCTGAAACGGCTGGACCGATTTAACAGGATTTTCATAGCTGATGTAAATCCTACTAATATTATAAATGCGAAAGTTTGTGAAGATGTTTGGATGTTTGTTACTCAATCACGCGCAAACCGTTGAACAGATTTGCATGAAAATTGGTATATAGATAGAGCATTTCCTGGTTTAACATATAGGATACTTTTTATCCCGGTAATATGTTTCCTTGGGATAATCGCTCTTCTTACGCGGGCGAAGCTGCGGGCAGAAGCTAGTAAGGAATAATTTAGACTACTTTTATTTTAGAAACCCTGATTCCGATAATCACGCAGACGAAGTCGCAGTGCTTCCAAATTACTGTATCTCATGTTTTTTATTTTATTTAATGATACACACAAAATCCTTTCCCTCCCGGTGTGTTCCAAACCTAACAGATGTCGTCACAGAGTAATCCCGAGGCTGCTAAACGTTATTTAATTTGACGCCCCACGACATTTATAAACTCGTGACGGAGTCGTGTCGTCAGCATAGTATAAGCGTGCTAACGTAAAGTAACCATTTAAGTCGATTTAGGATTTGAAAATACGATTATTTTATACAGCATTTTGTTAAATTATCGACATCAATTACCTGTAAAATTAGATTTTAAGTACTTACTTAAAAACAGTTTACACAATAATGAAATAAGTATAATACATTCTAATCTCTCTTTTCGCGTTCATGTCGCGTTCATCATATTTACTAAAGCTGACGCTTAAAAATTAAATAGAGATCTGCCGAACAAGTGCATATAGTTAGTATATCGAAGAAGTGTTCTGTCGAAGGTCTCGCAGTATGTTCTGTCGGACTAATGCTTGTCAAATATATGTATATGTTCTATCGAAGTCTCAGATTATGAAACATCATAATCATTTTCTTCTTTTCGAATCGACGGTTTTCCTTTTTTTTTTGGTCTTCCAACATAATCTGAGGTCGAAGCAATGAGTTTTTGAAAACCTGGGAACGTACGAAAAAAAAATTTCGGGATTCAGTATGACACTTCTCCACAACTCAGTTGCTAGGCAACACGATACCCCTTGGTAAGACTGGTTGTCAGACCTTCTGGTTTCTGACTACCCATCATCATCTTCATCAACCTATTGCCGTCCACTGCTGAACACAGGCCTCCTGACTACCCAGTACCCATAACGACAGTCAAAGATCTACAAATGACAGCCGGGACTGAAGGGCTTCTCGATATGAAATGGACGGACGCACTTATCTACGACCGTTCGGTTTTTACTTGGCAACAAACCTCTCCACAATTAAGTACTATCATCTATTTATATAGTTACTAGCGGGCCCGGCAGACGTTGTCATGCCCTTAAAATAAAAAAGTTCTGCCACTCGATTGTAGCGCCACCTACCGGGTCCAATTGTGAATCTAAACCATTCTCGAATCCACTGGAACACACAAAAATTTCATCAAATTCGGTCCAGCCGTTTAGGAGGAGTTCACTTCATACACAGGCACAGAAGATTTTCATATGTAAGATGTAGGATCGACGTCGTCGTGATCGCTCATAATGGGCGACGGACGAGAACATAAGCTGTTTGAACAAGTTTAGTTTCTGATTTTATCAATTACACAACCATTGATTTTAAATGAACAATAGTAGGTACATGGTATATACACACACTTAAGCAGGTACAATTTCTATTGCTAATACGCAATAATAGCAATAAGTAGTAGTAGTAGTAGTAGTATGACGGGCCGGTGTCCGCAACTCCACGACCAAGCGCGTATTTTGCGTACTAGCAATAAACTTATTATTATAATTTAGAGGACTATATCCAAGACAAGAATGTTTGGAAACAGGCTTTGATAGGACAGTTCGACAGTCTAGACAAAATCGAACCGATTGCTAATTTGAAATACTTACTTATTTTTCACTAGTAAATATATATACTTATGTATATTATATTTGATTCTTGTTTGTGCTCTGGCTCACTCACTAATTAAGTGTTTGATGAAATACCTATAAGGAGTGGTGGAGTGGAGTGGTGGTGGTATGCAAGGTACATCGTATTCACGTATAATTTTATAATTTCTGAACATGCAAATATTGTAAACATCTGTTTTCAACCGACTTAAAAAAAGGAGGAGGTTATCAATTCGTCTGTATTTTTTTTTTATGTTTGTTACTTGAGAACTTTGAACTGGGTGAACCGATTTTGATGATTCTTTTTTTATTTGAAAGCTGGTGCTTCCCGTGTGGTCCCATTTTGGTCCAGTTCTGCAATGGCATCCATGAGAAAACCGTATAAGCCTTAAATTTGCATTAAGTATGTGCGCTATTTGTTACGCGATTTCTCCGGCAAACGTAACCCGATTTTGATTTTTTTTTTATGGATAGGGTGTTCTTATTCAGCACTTTTTGAAATAATCAACAAATACCCAAAAAAATTACATAGACGACGTTTTAGTTTCTTCAATCTTTGGAGTAGTTAACTTTCAGTCTCTTCTTAATAGATTTAGATGAGAAGGAGGTACTAAAAAGCGAAAAATAAAAAGCTTTTTACAAAAAAGACAACCGCCTTCAAAAACTAAAAATTGAAAAGTAGCTTTAGTACAGAACACACATTGGCTTTAGTTTCGGTAGTCGGTGGCAATACAAAACAACAAACAGAACAAAGCCACCGAATTTCGAAACTAAAGTCAATGTGTGTTCTGTGCTAAAGTTATTTTTCACTTTTTAGTTTTTGAAGGCGGTTGTCTTTTTTGTAAAAAGCTTTTAAAAAGAGTAAGTATGGAGTTTCTTGCCCATTCTTCTCCATACAAAACTACTACATTGAAATGGGCAACTAGAATCAATTTTTCTCATTTGACGTTCAAAAGTGCCAATGTAACGGTCTAATTTAAATAAATGATTTGACTTTGACTTTGAAACACAGCAGTTCCCAGGCTTACACAATATTAATCAACACAAAATCAGAAACGATAACAATTAAATTAATCGCCACCCCTTTTTTCTATGATCTATCTATGTTCTATGTTAGAGGGGTTTGGTTTCCGCACTGACTCCTTAAAATGGACCATTGTACGTGAGCCATGGCGACCGTTATTTCAACCAGACCAACCTCCCTCCAGAAGCAGATCGGTCTTCCCAGTCTTCTCAGGGCATCCGCAAGGGAATTTGGTGTTCCAAGAGTTTCCCTGCGGATCTGGGTGACGCCGCCGGTCCACTCGAGGAGTACATGCGCCACCGTTTCCTCCGCCTCCATGCACGCTTTGCACATAGGACTGTCAGTGGTGCCTAGGGTTTGAAAGTACTTGTTCAGTGAGCAGTGTCCGGTGATGGTCCCCGCCACCAGTCGCAAGCTATCTCTGTCCAGTAGGTCGATCATGTTAAATTTAAACAACAACTCGCATCTCACATCGCTATTCACTCTCACTTCGCATTAGGTTCAAAATGACCTTGATATATTTGACACATTGAATCGGGTTCGAGTGCGAAGTGAGCGTCGAAATGACGGGGAAATTACCTTACAGAATGCCACTTCTTACGTCATCTCATACTTTATCTGTCAAAATCTTCCTGTCAATTTAGTTCAACTCACTGACACGCTCGCAAGGGTGGCGCTAGTGTAAATTCGAATTATCAACCGACTTTTTAGAATGCCAATCAAGAAACACAGCGGATTCAGATTCGAAGTATAGAATGAGGTCTTACAGAGTGGTGCAGAAGGTGCAGAAGGCGTTTGGACTGCTCGCTCCTTTTAAACTATGACTATCGGATGCGACGTAGGTATGTATAAAACTTCCGAACTAAATATATGTGCGAGGGTATTTTCAGTTTAAAAATAGATCGAATTTACGTTACGTTTACACTCCGCCCTCTGTCCTCTCGTGTTAGGCCCTCTGAGCAGGGCCGAGGTCGAGGATTAGTCAGCTTAACGTTTGTTAAATGTGACACTTTTTATGACACAGCAATTTATCAAAAAAATATGACCTACCGGACCTACCTAATAATTCTCCTCTTTTTGGGAAAGTCGCGTAAAATATATTAATAACATACATTACACACTAATTAGATATCTAAAGGACTTATAAATAGGTACTAAAAATATTATGTACAGAGCCGTACCAAATTGTAAAATTTTCCCAATTGCATATGAACCTAAAAGTTTTGTAATAAAGTTGAAAATCAATCAAAGAAATTTGAACGATACTTGTACCTTGATGTGCTGGCCTCTGTACCTTCACAGGACATCAGTAAAGTCGTCACGTACTCGTGTCGTACTCCAAAAAGACGAATGTACTACAAATCGGGATGAGTCTGAGTTTATGAATATTGCATGTCACATTGTTTAACTATTCGTCCAATAATCCATACTAATTCACACTAATTCCATACTATTCTCTACGTAATATTATAAATGCGAAAGTTACTCTATTTATTACGCTTTCACGATAAAACGGCTGAATCGATATTGATGAAATTTGTTTTTTTTTTATTGTTAATTATAGGCTTTAAGTATAGGCTACGTTTGACCGCAATTCACCTGATCTTAAGTGATGATGCGGCCTAAGGAGAAAAAAATAAATTAGAGATATTAAATAAAATTTTAAAAAAAAATACAGAAAATGTAACAACCAGTCTTACCAAGAGGTATCGTGTTACCCAGTTACTGGGTTGTGGAGGTCAGATAGGCAGTCGCTCCATGTAAAACACTGGTATTCAGCTGCATCTGGTTAAACTGGAAGAGATCAAAGAGGATTCGTCATAGATCCGTCACCGCACGCTGACAAATCCTCTGCGAAATAGCGACCGTCCGCCAGCTTACATATTATGTGTTGGCTATATCCGACTTAATAGGTGAACTAATAGGGGATAATACTGCAATGTTCTGGCGCCAGAGTGCAGCACTAGCGTAAACAGTAAACAGTTTTTCGACGAGTCGTTTCAAAGCGTGATGAAAATTGTGAAATTCTGCCTTTAATCGAGTTAAAAATTGGGAAGTGTATTATATTATACAATAATGCATCAGTGCTGTGTATTTGTATGTAGGCATAAAGGGAATCATTCTTTTCCAAAAGAAGAAAATCTTCGAAAACTATGCAACACGTAGATTTCATTGAAATTGGAAAGTATTCTGATGAGATACTTTGTCGTATTTACAAAATAACGTTCACTTTTATCACGTAAGACAACCAAATATGATTTTATTCTGAGCATAACCTAGAATCCACTATCAAATGGTCGTAGGATGCCATATTATAGATAAAGTTCAGTTAGGTAAGTAAGATTAATTAAAACTTTGATATATTTTCACAAAATACCTAGTCGTTACAATTAATAATACAATATAACAAGAATACGAGGTTATGCTCCATGGCGGTTTGTTTACTGTATATGCTAGTGGCGCCCTCTGCGCCGAGTTTCGCGTAATGTTCCCTATTACGCAGGAGAGATATACACAGCTGCGCACTCTTCCCTCTCTCTTATACTTCCAAGGGACGGCAATTTATCTACCAATGGGGCACTAAAAGACATCAGGTTGTAACTGAGTTTATAATAATAATAATAATACAGCCTAATTGTCCCACTGCTGGGCAAAGGCCTCTTCCTATATAGAGAAGAAGAAGAATTATAGCACTTTGCCCGGGACTTTTTCCGCGTGAATTGTATTTTTTTTTAATAATGCAATATAGCCTATGTTACTCGGGAATAATGTAGCTTTCGATTGGTAAAAGAATTTTCAAAATCGGACCTCCAGTTTTTAAGTTAAATCGTAACAAAGAAACAAATCTTTCCTCTTTATAATATTAAGTTTAGATTATTCCAGGTTTCCTCAAGTTGTTTTCCATCACTGACTGACATCAGTGATCAGATGTTCTAGCCAAAGTTAAAAAGTACATGTGAATTCTAAAAGTCACATTGTTAACTCAAAACTCGAACTCAAAATCATTTATTTACTTTTGAATTGTCAGAGTCAGTCAGTCAGAAAGTTGAAGCTAGTTGCTCGTTACAAACAGTAGGTTTCTATGGAGAAGAACGAGCAAGAAACTCCATGAACACTCCTTTAAAATTAGTTATATTTTACAAATTTAGGTTACATCATTCATGTTGAATCTAAGGGTACAATGTGAGAACAATGTAACACGTCTTGCATGTTAAAAGAGGTCTAGAGAAAAATATAGTTATAATAACAATTCAAACCAAAATTTAAAATAACCGAGGCAGCTAAGAGATGACCAGTCCCAACCGACGGCGTCAGTTCACAAACATGACGCATGGATCGGCACCATTTAGCTCAACCATTTTGAAGGGAACCGAATGATCCAACACATGCGCCACCATCAGCGAGACATTCAAGTGAGCATGACTCTCCCAACCGCCAGGGCATATTCAAGTCAATGAGAGGTACCCTCGTAAATGGTAGCTTTAAAGAACATAGTGCTCCCATGTATGTGCTACGAAAAATTATGTAATACTAACACATTGAGTTTATACAATGCAAAGATAATATAGATCTACTTCTTCAGCAGCTCCAAAAATAGTTAGAAATGCTAATCAATTAATCTATGAACCCTTATGGCTATGGCTGTGGAGCTAGACCAGCATCCAGCCAATCATTTTTATCAGTGATGTAATCACTCAATTTATAATATGCTCGGCTGCATAGTGTGCGTTTAATACAAGACTTAAATTTTGTCTCATTTAGTTGAACAATACTTACTTGTTCGAGCCCTGGTACTAACCACTGGGCTATCACGACATAATTATACGTAACTGAGTATTTCTAGCTCAGATTATGAAACAAAAGGCAGATAGACCGCGCGGAACATTGAGAGTGAAGCAAAAAAAGCAAATACAAATTCAAAAGCGAATACCTACAATCTCGTAATTATATTCGCTTTTGAATTTGTATTTGTTTTTATTAACGATGCGGCGGTTCGTGCTATAGTAACTCGTGTCAGTACAGCACGAAGTGCGTTGTAGGTATTCGCTTTTGAATTTGTATTTGCTTTTTTGGCTTCACTCTCACTGTTGAGGTGAGACAACCTAAGAATCAAACCTAAGACCTCATGCTTCTTATAAATAATTGCAATAAAACATAAAGTTCGTTGTCTTACTAAAATCTTTGTTCTCAAATGGTATACAAAGAGAGATGCAAGGTGTTCTGCGGAGTAGGGTAGGGGGGACTGTTGCTGTCTCAGTATGTTTATTATTTTTATTATTGAGCTTGGGTCATGCCTAAAATGATCCAACCCACAATCTCACAATAAGTAAATTAATTACATCAAAATAATTCGGTCTGCCAAATGGGTTAAATTTTCTAGCAATAGCATACGTTTTGGATGTATATAATGAGTACTTAAAAAGTTACGCTGGGAATAGATTTAAAATTATCTAAACAGTGTTAAAATATAATATCTAGAAAGAAAGAAAGAAAGAAAGAAAGAAAAACCATTTATTCATGAGAAAGTGACGCACATTACAAAATGGTTTGTACAACAAGACTTAAACTATAACAAGTGGATACATGTTGCAGAAAACAAATACAGATAAAATAAAAAAAAACTATCAAAACGTCCGAGACAGAAATATGCGTCACTGCCACGCGAAACGGCTGACGCTCAGCATAAATGCCGTGGTCCGCGCACGAAGGCGCGAAGTCACGGCACTGGTTTTCAGCGTCAGCCGACTAAAATCATAATATTGACATACTTTGAAAAATGGAAGATATTCGTGTGTTTATTCGGTTTGGCATAAGTATACCTAATGTAATAATGTAGTAAAATGTGTGTGTATGTGTGTGTGTGAGTGTGTGTGTGTAATGTATGTGTATGTATGTATGTGTTAATGTAGTGTAATATGTTTGTGTGTATAGTGGTGGTCCTTCAGTTTAAGGATCCCATCTTGTTTGAGATTACCGTTGTAATAGCAAACATATTTCATTATAACTTTTTTTTAATACTCGCACTGGCTACTGCCCGCTTGGAAGTAAAGTATACCATAAAATATAATTACCTATGGCCAAGAGCGTCTCGTGCCGCTCATGCCGTGTGGTGCCGGCCGCGAATAGCACCACCCCATTTCTACCCGTGGGTGTCATAGAAAGCGACAGAGGGATATTGACCAGAGGATGGGCAGCAGCGTCCTTCTGAGTACTATAACATCTACTGCGATCGCCAACATGCATCGGCCAAGCATGGCGATTACTGCTGAGCCCCCCTCGAGGGAGACCATGACCAGCAGTGGGCGTCTTATGGTTGATAAAGTAAAAAAAGTAAGAGCGTCTCTAAATTATGGCCTTTTGGGTTGGCAAGTTGAAACATGGAGGATTCGAAAAGTATGATTTTTAAATACTGACAAAGGTACTAGAAGATTTCGGAATTTGTAGGGGGGGAGCCAAATGCCCCCCCCTCCCCCCCCTTGGTGTTGCCCTAATCTATGACACTCAACAATAGCCGGAATTTGTAGGGGCGAGGCAAATGCCCCCCTGCCCCCCCCCTTGGCGTTGCCCTAGTCTATGGCACTCAACAATAGCGTGAAAGAATTTTTGTATTTGGACTTATAGTTCCAGAGATTACCGCTTACAAAGAAACTTTACATATAAACATGTAAGTAAAACCAGCGAGTGCCAAGATGTATTGCAAATGTTGCAATATCAACTAAGAAACTTTCGCGTATGTGCAACAACTTAAGTACCTACCAAAGTTTCATAGGATTTAGATCAAAATATAGAAACATTAATTTTTGAGTATCTACATTTTACATCTTTGAAATATAAATAAAGAGGACACAAACTAATTCACTATACCGGTTATAATCTCACACCAATTTAAAAGCAGTCAGCTAATAAAAAATATGCATCAATAAAAATGAAGTACTGACCCATTTTTTAAATTCCATTACATACGTCAATACAGTTCAAAGTTCAAAACAGAATGGACGATAACAGCCCCCATCTACCCTAAGTCGCCGGACGCAACGCACTTCGTATTTGGCAAGTTGCCATTTTGGAAATCCTCCAGATTCCGTTTATACGTCTCGACAACAGTTCAATATCGTCTATTTCACTGTACGGACGTCGTTTTAGTACTAAAATAACAAAAACAAACAAACAATAAAGCAATATTTATTGATTGACAATAAATTTTGAGGTTATTTTTGTAGTTCGACAGGTGACAGCGCGGGAAAACGCGTGCCTTTTTTGGCGAGACAAAGGTCATTGTGTTACTATTCCTCTGTGGATTTGTTTCATTTTCGTCGGCAGGTAGAGAAAAGGTAAGATGTTTTACATGTTTCTAGTCATAAAATGTATTTTTGTGTGTGTCGTAATTTTACAGGTGGTATTTTTATTTTTGTCCGGCAAATTATTGAAATATTAATTATCGTCAAGCTTTTGTTTCTTTCTTGCCTTAGTCATGTTAAACGCTTGAAAATAATTGAAAAACTTTATTATTTAGTTATTTGGAATAATGGGGAGATTCCTTTGTAAAATGTGTTCATTTCTCTGTAGAAATACAAGTATTGTAATGATTTCCTAAAACATTATGGAATATTACGTTTTGTGTAATTTTAATCTGTATGAACAATGACGTATTATAAATAGACGCGTCATACACGAACGTTAGTGCACTTTAAAACGGCGCAAACTTTTATACCTACACACCAGTAGGCACATACAATTATATAGTGCGAAGAAAAGGACAGAAGCATACAGCGTATACCTGTTAGAAAAAGATAATCATACATATTTTGTTACGTCAGTTATGTGTGAATTACGAGCGATACTGACGTATACCCGCGACACTGGGTGGTACGTGACTAAGTGAAACCCCGGCAATTGCCTTGCTTTAATATTGCCATTATTGAGCGCGGGTAACGCATCTAAGTGTTTAATATATCATTGTGTATGAATGCTCTTAATTTTCACCAAAATGACATTTCTGGGTTGTTAATTGATTCTTACCTATTTTCTTTTTTTTTTATTGGGTACTAGATATTATTATTATCAACCAGAATTTTCTAACTGCAGGGCAAAGGTCTTGCCTAGTCTGCTTCCAATTCTCACCTTATAAGGCTAAATATTTGTGACTTTGTCAAAGGAGTACCTATAGAGTTCTAATGTTCTTTTTAAACGTTGGCAGTTAGTCTATATGGTAGGCAGAATGATTGGTTGTTATTGCCAATATTAAAATGGAAAAACCTAATGTGTCAAATTGACCTATCTTGTGATAGAGGTCAGTGATTAAGATCATCAATTTTATTAAATTGGCTACGTTGTAACGTTCATCATTCCATCTGTAAACAACATCAATGTGTAGGTACCTATTTAGGTAATTGCACCAATCAGAGGAAGAGATTAATTTAATTTATCAGGTAAGTACGGATTATAAATCGCTAAGAGCTCTTGGCTTAGTAGAAGTCATACTGATCGATCGGTCAAAATTAAACTACGCTTGCCGCGGTCGGCCCGTGAATGGGTGACCATCAATTTCGTGCTACGACCCCTCTGTGCCTGGGAAAGCAAGTAAAGCCGTTGGTCCCGGCTGTCATTCGTATATCTTTGACAGTCGTTATGGGTAGTCAGACGCCAGAAAGTCTGACAACCAGTCTTGCAGTTCGATTCAAACTTAAGAGGAAACACAACGGCCGTTTTTCCATACAAACTTAGTCCCCTGTTTCCTCCCTGGATAATGCCAGTAGATCAATTTTTTTTTTAAATATCCATGGCTATCATTGGCATGTCCCTATGTTTTCCTTTTTCTCATAAATTTATTTTTAAAAGTGATATGAATATTCAAAAACCTAAAAAAATGTCATGATTTTCCGCTGTGTTCAAACATTCAGAAAACAAATTTGACTTGATTATATAAAAAATAGAAAACATAGGAACACGGCAAAAGCTTTTCTTTATTTTTTAATGAAAAAAGCAGTTAAATCGGTTAAGTTTTGGAGAAGAAATCAGGGGACTACGAATCATTGATTTTGTGTACTTTTAATAGGTATTTTCGGTCAAAGCTGCAGTTGTCTCTATCGCGCTCTGCGGTTCGTGTTCGGGCATCGCGCGACAGCAATAGATTTTACAAATACCTAATTTTCAATTCTCTAGCCCGTGGCATTTCCTCTTAAGGCGCCTCCCTGAGCAAAACGCAGCGCTAGCCGTTTTTTGTACAGTTTTTTGGACCTATCTACTCTATAACTAAAAGAAATATCATCAAATAAAAAATACATTAAATTTCTACATAATCTTGACTCCAAAATGGTAGATCCTGATTTTTTTTACGAAGTATAATATTTAATTAATCTCCTCACAAAGAAACCACAAAAATCAGAAATAATTATTGAAAACATGCATCTCCTCGTCAAGTAACCATTATTTTTATTTTCTACTAACACTAATGGATAGGCAATTTATTAATGAACAATATGGTAGAAATATTTTTTTCAAAATTCAATAATTGGATTTTATAAAGATTTTATTCTAAAATCCGAGCGTATTCGCTTGCGCAGTGTATTGCGATTCAGTGTGCCGCAGGGCCTCGAGGGTGAAACCTGTGTCGTTTGTCGGCTCCTGCGCTCCCGAACTACCTACTTGCTCGCTCACGTCACATTATCAGTAGATTATTGTGTTTTTGTTATTGACGTTTGTTTTGGTGTTTGTTTTTTTTTTTTTGTGTCATTTATTGTTTTTTTTTCTGCGAAAGGACGCTTTGTGTGTATAATATACTAGGTATTGAGTTTCGCGAAAAGACGCTTTTGTTGTGTAAATAGTCAAAATGCCTAAGTACAAGAAAGTTGTGCGACAAGGACGTGCAAAAGTAGCAATGATGAACGAAGCTCGGTAAGCACTCTCCTACTTATATTATGTTCTAAGCCCAAGTTCATACGAACGTAAAAATATCGCGGAGAGATTTTATCGCACAATGGATTTTCAACTCTCGGTGTGGGGCCAAGTGTTCAGAATCCATCAGATGCATTTTAGCGCGTCGAAAAAACACACACTTGGAATCTCGACTCCCCTGCACTAAGCAGAGCGTTGAAAATCCAGTGCACTCAGAATATGAAACAAAAGGCAGATAGACCGCGCGGAACACTGAGAGTGAAACCAAAAAAGCAAATACAAATTCAAAAACGAATACCTACAATCTCGTGATTGTATTCGCTTTAGAATTTGTATTTGTTTTTTTAAACGATACGGCGTTTTGTGTTACTTATAAGTACCTACTGACTCGTGTAAGTACAGCACGAAGCGCGTTGTTTTAGGTAGGTACCTATTCGTTTTTGAATTTGTATTTACTTTTTTGGCTTCACTCTAAGTGTTATCGCGGTCGGTCTGCCTTTTGTTTCATAATGTGAGCCAGTGCATAAAAAGAAATAGCGGCGGGAAAATATTTCACGTGCGAAGCTGGGCTAAATTACTGTGAAATTATTTTTTCCAATTTGCTATAATTACACAATATTTATATATTTTTTTAAATTATTATATAATTATAAATAATGCAATTTGTTTATGAATCTATTTTTTTTTTGTAGCCGGACTAAAACAACTGGACAAAATAGTCATGATGAAACACCAACATCTAAAAATTCTCCACGAAATTACGTTGATAGCGCGTATGTACCTACCTACCTTTCTTCTATAAACCTACTAAGTACTGGCCTAAGATGTCTTTGTTTTGATGTAGTTAGCGATGTGATAACATTTCATCATTATCGATATTTTATCAACAAATAATAATAAATATTCACACAAATATCTGTTATCATGCGTGTGCCATAGAGTAATGAAACTACAGACATGAACAATCATATTGATTTAGTACTTACGTGGTTCAGTGCTTGTGATGTATTTATGTTTGTGTGTAAATATTAGACATTTAATGTATTTTAAAATAAATAACCTTTTTTAGGTCAAAAGATAACCAAACTGATTCACAACCACCTCTAATGGAAATTGCTAACATACAACCGATGGACATAAGCAAAAATGAGTAAGTAATAGATATTATTATAATCCTTTTCTCGGTCACGGACGTTTACAGGTAGGGTCCCTACCTGTAAACGTCCGAGACCCTACCGTGGGGTTGCCACCCGTACTTTATAATAAAGTAGCCTATGTAGTAGTATTTGCTGCACTATCTTGTTTTTTCCCTACAGTCACCTAAATCTTAAAAAACCTATCACCTTTTCTTTTGCAGTATAAGCGAGGATTTTACAGCAGACTTAACGGAAACTCATAATACTGAAGAATCCAATGAAAACATTGAAGAGGTAAGTCTCTGATATCTCCCACACCCACATGTGTTTTGAACTTGGATGAAAGTAGGAAAGGGTAGTCCATTTATATTTAAACTAGCTGACCCTACAGACGTTGTCCTGTCCCTATCTACCTACCGTACCAACTTACCTACCTACCCTACCAATCTACCTACCTACTTTCCTTACCCTACCCTACCTATACCTACATAATACAAATATATCCAAGGAATATAAAAAGTTTCATACAAACTTTTATGCCCTATTTCACCCCCTTGGGGGTTGAGTTTTGAAAAATCCTTCCTTAGTTGATGCCTTCGTCATATGAGGAATACGTGTATGAAATTTCAGTTTTCTAGCTTTGCGTGCGCGTGCGCGTGCGTTGATACATCAGTCAATCACTTTTGCCTTTTATATATATAGATAAGAATAACTGCTTCAGTTGCAGATGAAAAAAAAAACAGCCAGTAGTTTATTTTAATGTTTTATTCTCTTTTTTATTTTAGGTACAAACTTCGTATGGAGAGGAAGCAGAAAGTTACGAAAAAGTTATAAACAGAAGAATTATTGATGTCAGCCACTTTCTTTCCGAATTAAAACGCATTTCAAACCATGGACCACTTGGATGCGGCTTTACAGAACTTGACCTCATAGCTGAAACCTTAACTGGTCTACAATCTAAGTTTACATTTAGATGTAGGCTTTGTAATCAAAAATTTGTTATAAATGGAGACAATTGCAGTGACAACTACCTAAATATTAATACGTGCGCTGTCACTGGTACTATTGCAATAGGTGCGGGGCATTCACAGCTGAATGAACTTATGTCAGCAATAAACCTCCCCTTGTTATCTGAAAAGATATATTCAGAGAACCATGATCTAATCAGTAGGAAATGGGAAGATGTTTTAATAGAATCCATGAATCAGGCTGCAGAAAGAGAAAAACAATTCGCAATTTGTAATGGCAGGGTGAACAAAGATGGAATTCCCATAATTGATGTTATTGCTGACGGTTGCTGGTCCAAACGTAGTTATAAAAAGAACTATAATGCTCTTTCGGGCGCAGCTGCCATAATTGGAAAACATACAGGAGAAATACTATTTTTAGGTATTAAAAATAAATACTGTTTCATCTGTGCCCGTGCAGAAAACCAAAATGTTAATCCATTAGACCACAAATGTTTCAAAAATTACTGTGGTCCATCTACAAACATGGAGACTGAAATAATAGTAGAAGGGTTTAAAGAATCCATAAAAATGTATAATTTAATTTACGGAAAACTCATATCCGATGGTGATGCTAGCACATACTCCAAAATATTACAGGCTCGTCCATATTCTGACCTGACTGTTGAAAAAATAGAATGCCGGAATCACATTTTAAGGAATCTTTGCAATAAATTACAAGCGCTCTCCACAGACACTAAGTACAATATAAAATACAGAAAATTCATTACAAAAAAAGCTATACTACGAACAAGATATACTATTTGCAAATTAATTAAAAAACATAAATTGAACTCAGATGTTCAACTATTGTTTGATGATTTATTAATTAGTCACCTCCATGGCTTCGGGGACCATACTAAGTGCCGATCATACTTCTGTGATAGTATCGGCAAAACGGTACTGTCAAATGATTTTGTTTTAAGCCCTTTATGGCAAAGAATATGTTTTATAATTCAAAACGTTGCTGGACATGCTCGCAGTTTAATATATGACGTTGATAGCAATGTGGTTGAGAGATTTCATAGCGTGGTGGCCAAGTTGGTTGGTGGCAAAAGAATAAATTTTTCATTAAAAAATTCCTACCAAACTAGATGTCATGCCGCTGCAGTAGCTTTTAATGAAAAGAAAACCATTTCCCGGCTATATAAATCTTTTACAGGCGACAGCCCTCGAGGCAAATTAAAATTGCTAGAACGCAAAAGAATCAATAAAAATGCAAAAAAAAAGCAAAATAGGAAACCAAAAAAGCGATTCTTTGAACAATCAAAACAGGACCACAACTATGGTCAAGACTGCACTAAGCCAGATATGGCAATAGATGTTTTTAATAAGATTAAGGTAAATTTAATGGAAAATTTAAAAAAAACTGATGAGGAAAGACATTTAATAGAAAGGTCAACCATTTTACAAAGTGAATGCAGCGAGTGGCTTGAGTTGCGTAGGTCAATCTTAACCGCGTCGAACTTCGGAAAAGTTGTCACGCGGCGAAATGACACAAGTTGTCATAACTTAGTACGAGACATGTTGTACAAAAATAACATTGATTATGTTTCATCCATAAAACATGGCAAAGATAGTGAAAAAATTGCCATCAAGCAATTAGAAAAACAAGAAACCATTAAAATCGAGCCTTGTGGTTTATTCATTGACGAAGAGTTGCCATTTTTAGGAGCCACTCCGGATGGTTTATTTAGCGACGACACAATCGTAGAGATTAAATGCCCAATAACGGCATACAAATTGGGTTTAGAAGAAGCCATAAGAAAAAGGAAAGTAACGTTTTGGAAAACGACAAAAAAAGGGCTGGAAATCAATATAAACCACCAATGGTACTATCAAGTGCAGGGGCAACTACACATTACTAAAAGATCGAAGTGCTTATTTGCAGTTTGGTCGAATGAGAACTGTCCGCTAAAAACGGAATACATCGATAAAGACGATACATTCTGGAAGGAGAAAATGAAAGATAAGCTTACGTCTTTTTATATAGATTGTTTGTTGCCAGAATTAGTGGACCCTCGCTATCCTCGAGGTATGAATATAAGAAATCCTTCGTACATAGAAGAAGCACTGACAAACAAAAAAAAAAGTAAAGAAAATGTTTCTAAATTAAATGAAGAGATTGAGTTGATAGCAGACATAGATAGGAGAAGTGAAGGAGACGAATTTTCTGACATAAATATGCCTACATGTAGTCGTTTTTTAGATTTTAGGGATATATAATCTACCCACCTACCCGACCTACCTACCCTACCTACCTACCCTACCTACCTACCCTACCTACCTACCCTACCTACCTACCCTACCTACCCTACCTACCTACCTACCCTACCTACCTATCCTACCTGCCTACCCTACCTACAGATCTACCTACCCTATCTACCTACCCTATCTACCTACCCTATCTACCTACCCTATCTACCTACCCTATCTACCTACCCTACCCACCTACCTAACCCTACCTAAAATTTTCTTTTACACAAACATGATAATTACGAACACAAAAAAAAAATCCCATTTGGTCCAGCCGTTCGGAAGTTATGCGCTTACATAGATAAACAGATAGAAGATTGTATGATAAACAATTTTGTCTTACCTATTTTTATCATAAAACTGAATAAACATTTCATGTAAAAAAAAAAAATTATTTCAATGCCTTGTCTGTTAGTTCTATGGTCTGTGAATTTTACTTGTATTCGTAAGTAGTTCGCCAGACGGCGCTAGTAGTATTTTACGTTGTTTTGTGGAGGTGGGGCGCGGCGAAGAGGGAACGAATGCTCAAGGTTATTTGCTCAGGGTACCGCCTTAATGGCGGCTGTGAAGTGAGCGGTTGGCTGCGCAGTACCCCGCCCCTCACCACCGCTGTCACGTGAAATTGTTACTGCGCAGCTACTCGCCTCGTGTTCAGAGCCGCCATTAAGTTTGAACCGTACTGTACCTAGGGGTATCGTGTTGCAGCTGCATCCGGTTAGACTGGAAGCAGACCCCAATATAATTGGGAAAAGGCGACGCAGATGATGATAATATTCTCTTCTATTTGACGATTTAAAATCGGTTAGTTAAATAAACATATGAGGTAGGTACCCGTTCGATATTAACATTCGATGACGTCAAAAATCTTGGAATATATATTATTCGGTAGAATTTGATTATATATTATGGTATACTGCTAACGGTTTGAATGGAAATAGACGCGTAGGTTGCATGTTTGCATAATATTTGCGGGTTACCGTCAACTCTTGCAGCGAATCATTTTTATCCTGCTACAAATGATTTCATTTAAACATAACTGTTTTTTTTACAAACTCAACACCCCCTAGGCCCCTTTTGAGAAAGAGAACGAATTACTTCAATCTTTATTATTTACTTGGGTTCGTATTCTATCATCTGCCTAGCCTAGCCTTTTAGCAGCTATTAAGTATAACTGAATACCAGTGTTTTACATGCAGCGGCTGCCTGCCTGTCTTCCACTACCCAGTAACTGGGTAACACGATATCCCTTGATAAGACTCTTTGTCAGACTTTCTGGGTTCTTCTGACTACCCATAACGGCTGTCATAGATCGATGATACGAGGACCAACGGCTTTACGTGCTTTCCAAGGCATGGAGAATCTATGTATGAAATTTATGATCATCTATCCACGTAGGTACAGCTTTTCCTTAGCCATGACACACCCGCGACACTCCATAGAAACGAAACGATATAATTGCCTACACTAATACTAAAATAATAGACTATACAGATACGTGCGTGAGTGTGCGTGTCTACGCGGCGCGCGAACAAAAACGCAATTTCCAGAGCTAGTCGTTCGACGCGGGGAGAGGTGAGGAACGGTTTCAGAGGGAGGCGGGGCGTTTCGCTACTGTACGGTAGTACTAATACTTATACGGTAGTACTAATACTTATACGGTAGTACTAAATACTTATACTGTGGCCACAGGCTACGAGCTGTGGAATGCTCACCTTAATATTTTGTAAACTAGTGTAAGAAGGTATTGGAAACTGAAAACAACTCAATTTTCTTGGAAATAACTCAATAGTACCTACATATTGAATAATTTTGTGAAGCTTTCCAAAATTATTCCGGAACTTTGTTGTTTCTTGAAATAACACATAATTTTACTGCAACATTGTTGGATATAAGCTAGGTTCTGCCCGTGACTCTGTCTGCGTTAAAGTCAAGTACCTACCTATACTCTAAAACCTTATTTACCTACACGATCAAATTTTTGCGCCTGTAACATAAAAAAAGATAGAAATTAAAGCAATCAATTACTTGTACTTATCGTCTAAACACTGTTCAGACGGAACAACTTTAATTGCTGCTTCAACTTTTATAAATGGGGCTTATAATGCATGGGCGCAGACGAGACAGCAGCCCATGTGCTTCTGAACTGACCTGCGGTGTGTTTCTGTAAGACCTCATTCTAAACTTCAAATCTGAATCCGCTGTGAGTTTCTTGATTGACATTGTGAAAACTCGGTTAATAATTCGAATTTACACTAGCACCACCCTTGCGAGCGTGTCAGCGAGTTGAACTAAATTGTCAGGGAGATTTCGACAGATAAAGTATGAGATGACGTAAGAAGTGGCATTCTGTGAGGTAATTTCCCCGTCACTTCGACACTCATTTCGCACTCGAACCCGATTCAATGTGTCAAAATATATCAAGATAATTTTTAACCTTATGCGATGTGAGAGTGAATAGCGATGTGAGATGGGAGTTTTTGTTTGAATTTTACAGAATCGACCTACTGTAGGCCTAGCCAAGTTACAATCGTTTCCTATCGTATCTCTTTCTACAATAATTAACGCCTCGTCGTAATCCATTTTTTATTTTCGATCACGTGACTTATTGTTGAGATGACGTCATTCCCATACATTTGATTAGTTTTCTATTAGCGTTATCGATTGTAGATTGTCAATTTAGATAACTTGACTAGGGCCCCTGAGGTCGCTACATACAGGGCAATGTGCTTACTTCGGTAACCTAGGTAACCTGAGATCGTCAGTAGCGTCAAGGCGCTATTGGCCTTCATCGAGCAGGGTTGGGTCAAATCATCTACTTCGCACCTATACGCAATATACGTATTGAGACTTGGAGTTGCGGACACCAGGGGTGTCATTCTGTAAGACCTCATTCTAAACCTCGAATCTGAACCACCCTGAGCCACCCTTGCGAGCGTGTCAGCGAGTTGAACTAAATTGACAGGAAGATTTTGACAGATAAAATATGAGATGACGTAAGAAGTGGCATTCTGTAACTTAATTTCCCCGCCACTAAAACCCGATTCAGAGTGTCAAATATATTGAGGTCATTTGAAGAACCTCGTGCGAAGTGAGAGTGACTAGCGATGTGAGATGCGAGTTGTTGTTTGAATTTTATAGAATCGACCTACAGCCCGTTATACCATACCATACCATGGGGTTTTAACATAGCCTAGTGCACTCAGCAATAGTGAGCTGTTTATTCCTAAAAGTTTTGTTTGTATCGGTAGAAATTGCTTCTAATGCTACGGCTACATTGTCACGATAAGGCGAAGATATGTGTTGTTGCGACACGTCTGACCAAGCAATTAGTTCTATCGCGAATCATTATCGCGAACACAAATGTCCTTCGCACCGCTGTCGGTAAATTACCGCACATCATAGGGTTTTGTCGCGACATAAGTTCGTGCGGTTGGCTACACTTTGGGCGCTTTTTTACCAGCTTTTTATTAGCTTCACCTGTATGTTTGTATGTTAGTATGTTTGTTTGTAACCGACTTCTTTGGGCGCGATTTTGACCCACTTTAAACGGCCAGATTTCGTTCAAACTTTGTAGATTTATCGAAGACCGATGACAATACACTAATTTGATAAAATTATAAAAAAAAACAAGTCGTTCAAAATTAGTTGCCGAAAAAACAGCTATTATATACTAGGAAGGTACTGCACAAGCGCCCCTGGTAGAATAAATGTACATAATATGTATAGATATAGATATAACCAAACTAAAAAGTAAAAAATAAATAATAGTTTAAAAAGTTGTAAGTAAAAATAATAGTTTAAAAAAACTAAAAACACGCTTTTTATAGAAAACCAAAATAAAAAATAGAACATAAATTTTAATAAATTATTTTATTTAAAAAAAAGCGTGGGGTGCTTTTTAAGATATTATCAAAATGATAATCACTCTACTCATATCTGTCAATAAAATATTTATAACTATTGGCACCATGCACCCCACGCTTTTTTTTAAATAAAATAATTTATTAAAATTTATTTTCTATTTTTTATTTTGGTTTTCTATAAAAAGCGTGTTTTTAGTTTTTTTAAACTATTATTTTTACTTACAACTTTTTGAAAGCGAGATGCCGATGCCGAGCGGTTAGCACGTTTTTTTGTGTGTTGCATCAATAGTTCCGATTTATTATAATGGATTGGAGTAATGAAAGAATATTGGAATTAATACAAAACTATGAATCTGAACTAGTTTTTGATAGTCCTATTTCTTTTATATTCAATTAATAAAGATGCAGTAAATAATTATTTGCCGACATGTAAAGCACAACCGCCTCTTCTATTTTTTCCAAATGAATTATCGCGACAATTTAGATTATCGTGACGTTACGAAGTATTTTTCAATGTAGCCAAACACTTCGTCGTAGATAGAACACGAAATTTGATTGCGACAACGCGAACTCGAATCTTCGCGTCGTAGTGTGGCCGTAGCATTAGAAACAAAAAAACTTTATCTTTTTATTAACTGACGTCAAAAAGAAGGTTTTCATCTGTACGTATTTAAACATTTTTTTTATTGAAAGTGTATAGGTACATACTTCTGGGGTGGTCTCAAATAAATTGGTAAAGATCTGATGTAAAACTTTAGAAATAGACAATGGAACTTCTCAATAACAAACAGACTACGTTTTGTGATTTGATTATAATATTAGAATAGATAACTACGTGCCCTAAATTAAGTATCTACACAACTAAGTACCTACCTAAGTTTCAATAAAACAACACTTCCAGTTATTATATCGCAAGCGAATTCTCGTCCAAAGTTAACAACATATTTTTCTGAAGAAACGAAATAATGAACTTTTATTAATAGCGCGCTTATTTTCTTTCAATGTTTTTACTCCACAAAAACAAGGCAAAGTACATATTATTTGGAAGATATTCCGAGATTTTCCGCTTATATGTACATACATTGGGGTCATTGCCGAGGCCAAAGATCTGAGCCGCGCTAAAAATAGCCGCCATCTTGTTCTTATTTAAGTACCACCATTTTGTACGACAGAATTATGGTCCATGTCCGTTAATTTAATACGCATAAATTAGTTGTTATTTTTACGGAATTGCACATATTTTAACGTTTTTTTATGTGGTCGTTTACAGGCTGAGTTCAGTGCACATATTTCAGGCGGTGAAAGTATCCATGAAAACGAAAATGTGTGTTATGGGACCAACATGGAATTATGAAACAAAAACTACAGTACGGTCAATGTATCTTGGCGCGTCTGAAGTTAGCCGATTAGCTGCGCAGTAAACAATTTCGTTCCAAAAGTTCCATTGCGCAGCCAAACAGCTAACTTCAGACGCGCCAAGATACGTTGACCGTATTGTACTGTTCCATAATGTAGGGTAAAAGTCGAACAGTTGCCACACTTATCTCTCTTATCTCTCAGCACAAAAAGCAAAATTTCTTATTTGTAACAGTAAAACGGTTGTAAACGTAACTGTTTTTTTAATATTTATGCCTATAAGTTGGGTAAAAGTAGTTGAGATCTTCAAACTTCTTAAGTTTCTGCAAGTGTCACTTTTAGAGTGATCCCCAATTTTCATAGTTTCTGAAAGAGAGTTTTATTTTTGCTGTAGTCAAATCTCTTGTCACTAGGTACCTAATTAATGCCATTATTATCGTAACATTTAACATCTATTTCATCCAAGAAGTCAGATCGTGTATACTTAATTGCATCAATAATTTGTTGTTGACACAATCACATTTCTTCCTATCCATCACTCATCGCATCAACAAACAACAGACTTAATGGGTACAATTTAAGTGTACTTAGATACAATTGATTAAAATCAACAAATAAATCACGTGCAACAGTCTCAATGAAATAAAAACAAATGAATGAAATAAATCAATTCTTTGACGTGTGAACGCACTAGCAAGGTCACGTCGTGCAGTATAGCTATCAAACATTAGCGGTTGCCATAGCAACGCGCGTGTGATTGGCACGGAGTTCAGATAGACAACGTCAGCGATAACCTTGCGTGGTTGTCATTTAAAGTTGTAGTCGTACGTCAAAACTTTTAATGCTAAGGTGTTCTTGATTGTTGGATATCAGATGGATGAACCAGTTTGTAGGATTGTGGATGCTAAACTGGCGTTGTAAATATACTTTATACAAGACTAGAACTTCCTATTTATAAACAACCTTTTCAAACATAAAAAAAATCTGGTGTTTCATCATTTCATCTCATAGGTTTTATGTTATTTAAATATATAGAAAAACGTCGCGTTGGCCAGTCGCCTAGAAGTCAAAAAGCCTGCAATCCAAAGTACTTAGTACTAAAATGCTGAAAGGTTTTATCTTTGTTTAAACTCGCAAATCTTCGGAACCATTAGGCCAATTCTTGAAATTCTACGTTAAATAATAATAATAAAAAATAGGGATCCACAACTTTGACGCGGACAAATTGAGGACAACTGTTAGTGTTTTATAAAGAGCAAAAGAACATAAATTAACTTTCTTCACATTGCTCAGTCTTAATAAATCACCTAGACGAAGAATGATAGCTTTATGTTAGAAATCTTGCCGTTTGGAAATTGGAACTATGCCCATTAAATGGTTATAGACCTGCCTCACATGAATCTGGGATCCGATATTCGCCATCAAATTGGCAAATGGTGAGTGTTGGAAAGTGCATCTCTGACTATATATTCGGATTTAATGGAAACTTATGAAAGTGCGACGGTCGTTTCTTGAAGAAAAATGTCGAGGGCGCATGTTGAAATATCATGGACATGTATGTATTTATAATATCGTCGTCATCACCTGCCTTTTCCCAACTTTGTTGGGGTCGACTTCCAGTCTAGCCGAGTGCAGCTGAATACCAGTGCTTTATTTTATATGAAGCGACAGAGCAGCAGCAGGGTGTGCATGTGGTGCCAGTTACAAACCATACCCCACCTCCTGTCAAGTCCTCTGTGCCCCAAAACATGCGATCGAGGTGAATTATGCGTTGCCACCGTTGACGCCGTGGAAGTGGCTAAATTTTAGGCCAAACAAATGTAAAAGACTGACGTGCCAACGATACGAAGAAGAAGATATGAAGCGACTGCCTATCTGACCTCCACAACCCAGTTACTATGTAACACAATATACCCCTTGGTAAGACTGCTTGTCAGACTTTCTGGCTTCTAACTACCCATAACGACTGTCAACGATCTTCAAATGCTAGCAATGACAAACCACTTTACGTGCTTCCGAGGCACGGTGGGGTCTCAGTATAAAATGGTCACCCATCCACGGACAGGCCGCCGCCGCCGCCGTAAGCGTAACTTAAGCGTGCCCGGTGAATAGCACCACCCCTTTTCTCCCCATGGGTGTCGTAGAAGACGACAGAGGGATATTGACCAGAGGATGGGCAGCAGCGTCCTTCTGAGTACCATAACACATACTGTGATCGTCAACATGCACCAGCCAAGCATGGCGATTACGGTTGAACCCCTTCTAGGGGGAGATCTATGCCCAGCAGTGGGCGTCTAAAGGTTGACATGATGATGAACATATTTTTTCGCAAATTGTTCATTAATATTCGTCCCGTTACACCAACGTGATATATGTTTTCACTTATAATTATTTAATTCTGTCTATGAAGGTTCAACAGTCATTTGGCTTATAATATCATCATCATGTCCAACGAATTTATTATCGGTACAAAATGACATTGGATAACTGACAAAAATTATCAATTTCGTAACTTTCGTGATAACAATACTGTTACTAATTGATGCTGCTCCCACGCAAATATGGTCTCTCAAGTTCATTGCCAAAATACATAGAACAGATAGAGAATATTTCATTCACAAAACAATAGAGTTCCTTTACAATACAACCCACCCACACACTCAATTACATTGCATAAGATAATCTATACGCACGCACACATATACAGACAGCGACGAAAAAAACATCAAAATGTTTTATACTAATGCTTTTATTACAAGTATGTGCGCAAACATAGGTGCACTCCCTCTTCCCTCACTCTCATAGTCCGGTGGGACGGCAATCTGACACGACCGGAGAGAGATCAGGCGCAGGACCAACGGCGACGCGTGCTACCCAAGGCTCCCAAAAACCCAGGAACCAAATTTCATCTAACTAAATCGTTTTAATAGTAGCCCTGAATATTTACCCCGCAAATATGATCAGATCGTCACACCACCTTCGTTTCGGTCGACTTTGGCGGTGATGTCCTCCTTCAGGTGTCCACATTGAGTGACCATCTTTGCCCATCTCTCCGGATGCATTCGCGCTAAATGGCCAACCCACTTCCACTTCAGCCTGGACGTTCTTTCGCATATTTATATTATTAAGATTTTATCCGACTGATAAAAGACTATGTTTTGGGTTGTGTAACAATTCAACTACTAGACTAGAATAGAATTGTACGTTAGAATTTAATAGCTCTCGAAATAATGCGATGAGTATCAAAAACAGAGATATAAGAACACTAACCTAGACGCACTAAGTTAGGCCATAGGTGTATCTTTAGAAGCGGCTGATAACTCCTCTTAAATAAGCCTACATCAATACTATTTAAGGGCTATTCCCTTGATCTTTTTCCCTTATCTATGGCTATACTCTGAAAGCCATAGGTATCTTCAGGAGCGGATGATAACTCCTCTTAAATAAGCCTACATTATAATCGATCAAGGCCTATCCCTTGATATAAATCTTCATCTTATTAATGGTTTTAAACGCGAGCAGATTACAACTCCAAAAATAAGCCCTATTGTTAATGAATCTTCAGGTTCTTAGGATCATCGAATGTGAATTCTATTTGACCTTAATTTCGTAAGATGTCGGTGTGTTTGATTGAGTTATGAAAGTTTGTCACCTTCTCAATTTTTTTGTTCTAGGCCAAAAAAAAATCTCGGGTCGTTGGGGATAATATAGCATTATGTTTACACATGCTATATTTACTTTTTATAAGCTTGCAATCATTTTTCATAATTGCTATCTACATGTTATAATACTTGTTTTTATAGATTCATGGAATCATTTATACATTATATTTCATCGAGCTTAAAGACTGTGTGTCTCAGATCATAGTTCCCTTTAGTTTTACTTACATTATATTCCATCGAGCATAAAGCTAATTAAATGTATTTTAGTTCCCTTTTTATAAATCTGGAAAATAAATAATGTTTTGTTATGACATCATGTTTGTCAATCTTGACAATTGTCAGTAATTCTTTTAATTAGTTTACGGCTTATATAACTTAAAACCTTCAAACTGATGTCGAATATATATGTGTATTGCTGTATTTTATACTAAACAGCTGGACACCCGCTAATGTATCTGGTGTTCTTAAAAATCCTATACGCAATAATCGAATAAAAATAACTAGCAGTCTACGATAATTGAGTCTGGCCGGTACTATAATACCCCGCTATATGACCATACGGGCGTTCTGGATTTAGAATTCATACTTGGAAAGTATTATGAATTTCAGAAGAGCGGACAGGAAAGAAACCTGTCAAATGGGTCAGTCTAGATCTCGCTGTCGCTTAAGTAACACGCTGATTTACTTATACTTTACTTACTACAAGTCTACCGGTCCACAACCAAAAGTCGGTAACGGTTCTGAGTCGTGCCGTCGTGCTGTCGCGTGCCTGCTGCTCCCAGGGCGGGTCTTACTGTTAAGATCCCCGGGGACTTCCGTCTCAAAGCTAGGAGCCGACCGCAGCAGTCTTATCTTCGGCCGATCCTGTTTGCCGGCCAGGCTGTGGTGCCTGAAATTCTCTGCCTAACTTAGTGCGTCTAGGTTAGTGTTTTTATATCTCTGTTTTTGATACTCATCTCATTCCTGTGTGAGCTACTAAATTCTAACGTACAATTCTACATAGCTTTTTATTCCATAAAGTAGTTGAATTGTTACAGTTGATAGGCATGTATGTATGTCATGTGTTTTAATCTTTTAACCTTGAAAGTTCATAGACGTTTCTCAGAAACCGGCAATTAAAAAAACTGTTTAAAACCGGGGATTTGTTACAAACATCACGAAAAGCCAATGTCCAAAATCTTAATATAACATTCTACCTTGAATTCTAATAAATTACCAACGATTTTCCGCTTTTGGAACTGTCCCAAATTTACGGCCAGGTCCGGAATAAACTGACACCTCAAATCTTTAAATTCAAATACACTTCAAAGGAGAACACGGGTCACGTTAAACTGGTTTTTATTTAGGCCATTGACATCTAATTGGTTAGTTGTTTTTATCGGATAATAAATAGATGGCGCCACGAGACTTTGTGTTTACAAACATGTTAATTTTGCGCACAATGCGTTATTTTTGTCATTCGCCCACGTGAAAAGTTCAAAATTTCGGTTTTACGTATTTATATTGTTTTTATGGATTGTTTTTCCGTAAGCTTGAAATATGCATAATTATTGCTTTTAATTTTTTTCGCATTATTCTGGTGTAAACGAAAAAGAAATATAAACGAAATAATCATCCATCATCAATCGTCATTCAGAATATTTGAATCTTCTATCAAAATAGGAGAAATTTGACGTTTGTTAATACTAAATTTCTCCTATTTTTTCGAGGTATCCTTTGATTATATAGATGGAGCGTCGCCCTACAATCATAACAAAGAAAACGAGTCAACAATTTCAAGTATGTGTGCGTGCAGGCGTCGTTTTACACTCTGCATCTACGTGGCTGTGTGCGTAAATAATGATTATATAAGCAATTATGTATATAATTATACATAAATTAATATTATTATACATATATTAATCATTTATTATTATTATTACGCATTTGGGCTTTGATTATATAAGCACTTGTCAGCCAATAGTTGGCTGACACTTTTTGACACGTTTTATTGACAATTACTTGGACGTTATTAATTCAATAAAATTATTTAGTTGTTGTGGGTTAGCAAAACTAAATTCATTGACCGAAATTAGAATGTACATGTATACCTTTGCCTGTCTACGAAAACAGAAGTTTCTAGAAAACAATGAAAATATTTAAATCGAAAAATATTTAAATTTAAATAAAATAATTAACTCGAATTAAAAAACAAATACGTTTTATTTTATTTTCAGCATAATTCATTAAAAATAACCTTCTTTTGCTAAGTGCAAACGCATAATTAATTTTTTGTGAGAGGAAACTCCCAGAAGCGTAATTGGCGCGAAAGGTACGCCTTTTCCCGCGTTTTTGGCCGGCAGCCATATTTGCTTTTCCTTTTCAAATAAATAAACCGCAACGTAAGCCTGGTAAGGAGAATATTAAATCTGGTGAATTTAGTAGATCATCACTGACATCGGTGAAGGAAAACATCGTGAAGAAACCTGGACTTATAATTAATATAAGTTTGAAATCGCCAATCCGCCATGAGCAAGCCTGGTGATCAATGCTCATGCCTTCTCTGTATGCCTTGTTGCAGTTATAATACGCACAATTATATTATTATTAATGAGTTTTACAGTGATATTGTTATCTAAATAATCAATTTGAGAAGTTTATATGCTAATTTTAGTTTCTATCTACATTTTGAATAAACAATAAATCGAAATAATAATATTATGTACAATTCTAAGAAAAAGGCAGGGGCTAAAAGGGGAGCTCAAAGGGCATCAAAAAACTCGTTCACATCGCTGTCAACGGGACACGTGCCCAAATTGAGAAGTAAAAAGACTTTAAGTACTCCTGACAATCTAAGAAGTTCGATTTGACGTTTTTTTCCGAACTTTGTATAGAAAGAAAGAAAAGAAAGAAAGAAAAAGCATTTATTCGCCCGCCAGGACACAAAAATAACATAATCAATAAAAGAAACGAAAATTGGTTCTGTACGAGGCCAAAGGATGACGTCATCATCATCAGACGAAAGACGTCCACTATTGAACATATAGCCTCTCGCAAAAAGTCAAAGTCAAAGTTAAAGCATTTATTTCAATTAAACCATTTACAGGCACTTTTGAATTGTCAAGGAGTCGGTCAGTTAGTCAGAGAGTTGAAGCTAGTTGCTCGTTCCAAAACGTAGGTAGGTCTCTATGGAGAAGAACGAGCAAGAAACTCCACGGACACTCTTTTAAATCAAGGTTTTTATAAAGTCTGGTTACATGATTCTTGTTGCTTCTATATGTGAAAACTATGAAGGTAAACTAACAATACAAAACACAAAAAAGAAGCAAGATAAAGTGGCATCTAATCCAGTGCAGATAAGAGCTGACCAATCTCTACTGACAGCGCCCGTTCACGAACATGACGCGTGAATCAGCACCATTCAGCTCAATCATTTTGAAGGGAGCCGAATGATCCAACACACGCGCCACCATCAGCGAAACATTTGAGCGAGCATGACAATACTCCCAACCGCCATGTTACGCCATAGAACGCCACAACAAGCGGCAACCTGCGTAAGAAACTGAAATTAAATTCATATCCCTAATTAGATACTATGTTACACTATATCAACGAGTATCATTTGTAAACATTAAGTTTAACTTCATATTGAAAAAATTTACTCAAAAATACGAATTAATTATCGTTGATTATTATTTAAATATAATGTATGTCGCAGCTGACTTCTTAAATTGACAGGAATATCGTGTTTAGACAGTGGCAGAGAAAATCTATTTACAGAAAGACTATAGTTTCCGACTCTTCCTGAAATTAAATTTATTTTTCAAAGTTAATCTTCACTGTTTCGTTTTCGAATTCTCCACGTTTTTATTTATCAATAAACTCCTGCGCATCGCCCCTAAATATTCTCGACCTTGTTATTCTCGCGAAAAGCACATTATTTTTCCACAACGCAATACTTTTACTATTAATCATGATTTTTCTGCGTTTTTGGATCAAGCGTGTTTAAGCGTACGCGCACTATTGAGGTCGATGTTCGTGGCAGGTTGCCCATACTCATGTTTTGTGTATATTTCGTTTGGGATGCATTACCTTGTATTTGTTTTGTCTATGTTACAGTACTTGTAATCGATAGAAATTGGAAACACAGTTTCAGAAATAGATTGGAGGTGTTTATTAGAGACTAATCTTTATATATGTTACGCTCCAAGACCGAAAATGCTCATTGAGCGATAAAACAGCTCACAACGTGTTGTGGTCACTGTAAAACATCCACGTAGCGTTATGGCTCATATGAAATCACTCACGACGCGTTGTAGCAATGACAGAAAGACCACACATGGCGAAATTCGTGTCGTGGCTGTCATGTTATACGACCACAACGCTTTGTGGCAATGAAGAAAAGCCACGACGCGTTCCGAGCATTAGTGGTGACCACGAACTGGAAGACCCAGCGTTGATAGGCCCCAAATGGACCGACGATATCGTCAAGGTCGCGGGTAACCGGTGGGCGGCAGGTTGCCGCGAGTTTTGGCGTTCTATGGGGCAGACCTTTATTCAACAGTGGACGTCTTTCGGCTAATGATGATGACATATATGTGCACTACTGTTTGTTTATTTGGAAATTGTTTAAGTCTAGTAGTAGAGATGCTGTTGTGTAATGTTTCCTGATAGCTACAACCTGGGACCTGGGGTCTTTAAGTCGAGAGTGAATAGGTTACTTCTAGGCAAGCGTGCTCCATCTTAGACCGCATCATCGCTTCCCATCAGGTGAGATAGTGGTCAAAGGTATGCCTATAAATTTTTTTTAGCCTGTTCTGTCCCACTCCTGGGCAAAGGCCTCCATGCCTTCCATCTTTCCCGATTCTGGGTTTCCTCCGGAATACGTCCAGTTCATCCCGCCATCTCCTTCCTTCAACCATATGTTTGAGAATTCGATACCGGGCAGAGCGAGGGGTTGGTAAGCACCTTAATACGTCACACACAAAGGTCCAGTTGAAAACCAGCGTCAGGCACAAGTGGTCTGGCATTTTATGCTTAACTGGTCCTGTTTGGCGCAGCCGTGGGGCACACAATATTGTTTTTTATTTATTTCTGTTTGTGTCAATAAACATTTTTCTTTCTTTTTTTTCTTAACCACTAGGCCATCACGGCACTAAAACAAACAAAAAAAAATGTGACTTTTTCTCCTTGTTTATTTCGAGAGCAATTATTTAATTTTTAGTCCGTGAACTCACCGTGTTGTTCGTTGCCAAAACTTCTAGAGATTATAGGTATCATTCTTTAGTTTCCGTTTTCGAGTAGACTCTGAGATCACTGGCAAAACCAACTTGGCATCAGATTGAACTGTAAAAAGAAATATTAGGTAGTTTTTCGTTGGTTAGATACGCATCAGGAAATTATGGCTTTACATTACAGTAAACATATCATAGCCGTAGCAATAAAACTATATAATACTATTAACTGACCCTGCTAACGTTGTTTTGCCATATAAATAAAGAAAAAAGGCTGCGATCTATTCTGACCTTTTAAATATACCAAGGTACACAAAAAAAAAATCGGTCAAGGCGTTTCGGAGGAAACCGATAACAAACACGAGATTTTTATATATTAGATTAGATTGAACCTAAGGTTATTTTTCAAACGGTTCCCTACTTGAAATCAAATGCCGTTAGATCGAATAACACTTGCTTGAAAACGTTAACTCGATAAATTATAAGCGCGACAGTTATATTTCTACTCATTTAGTCGCAGGCAGAAACTGGCTGACAGAAGCTAAAGACCGAGACCACTGGTGTTCTCTGGAGGAGGTCTTCACCTTCACTTGTTGAGGGGTTCATGCATGCTTTAAATGTAATTTTGTTTAACAAAATAAATGATTGATTGATTGAATCTATTTTTTTAATTATAGTCTTATTTCAATTTCATATTGTAACCAAATGATTGTCCAATAATTTTAACCATTCAATTGTAATAAATAATAATAATGTCATCTTAAATGATGAAATGATAAAACAATAATAATGATACAGTCATAATAAGTATTAGTTATTGTATCAGAACATTGAAAAGATGATACGAAATATGGAATTTATTTGTACAGTCAGCAAAAGAGATGAGTGTCCATGTCGCCGGGAATAGTTGAAGTTTATTTAGAAGCTAATGGAGGCTTTCAAATGAAATTTAATTAAATCATTAAACTGTTTATTCTCTATTAATTGTACTTTATTTTATTCATAATCACCCATCGGTTTCTAATTAGGTAAACTTCAACTATTCCCGGCGACATGGATACTTATCTCTTTTGGTGACCGTACAAGGAAAGAAATAATAACAGTGATTTTTATTTATTTTTTTGTGTTAAATGCATGGAATATAAAAAAGGCTTTTTTATTTTTATTTATTTCATTTATAGTTCCTGCGCCTAACGAAAAAAAAAGACATTTTTCAGAAACAAATTCAGTAAACACGACAGAAAATCAGCTTTTATGCACAATTTTTATCTGAACTTATGCCGATCATAATGCAATCATACATTACAAAAGGTAAAAAACAGCCTCATAGAAACCTAATGGTGATTCTAAATTACGAACATTTTTACCAAAAACTTCTAAGACTTTTTCAAAAACACGTTTTTCCTGGAACCAGCTTTGTGAAATCTCCGCGCGCCAATTTTCGTGCGATGTTATTGCGTTCTCACTCACTAGTTTTTTTTTGACTATTGCGTTGGATGAAACAAAAAATCCTTAAAGCGATCGGGAGGGAAGTTATTATTCTTTGGCTTATAACAGAAAACAAAAGAAAATCAATCAAGTAGTTTCAATCGAAGTCGCCACAGTCAATACGCTGTTCTCTATTGCTACAATAATAATACGCTGTGAAAATCACCACGTGCAAACGCACGCGCATCTAACAGCGCTGTTATCATTTGGAATGTTGCCCATCCTGAGAGGAAGGACGATCCTGATGATGTAAAACACAAAGAAAGCTCAGATTATAAAATGACATGCGACAAGACATGTGGCTAGGGTAGGCTCCTAATTTAGAAGCGAAAGACAAAACGCAAGATTTTTTTTAAAACGAAACACAGACCATAATTTATGGAACATCCCTGGGTTTTGAGCAATCTCTCAATAATTAAATTAATTACGTCACACCATAGATATCCGCCTCACACTAATTCCATATGCCCAATGTGCTACAATACTATACCCTTTACAAAAACCTTTTTTACAGTCCGCTCAACTGATTTTGAGTTATATTGCGTTGGTAGCATGACAAATGGCAACTGCAGTAAACAGTTGTTATTGTAACCACTTTTTTGCCGCTAATGTCATCCTTAAGCCTACGGAATAGAAGTCAAAATCGGTTGAAGGGACTGTAAAAAAGGTTTGTGTTTATGTCTAATCTTATTGTGAACAGGGTATAGTACTATACAGTCTCAGATTATGAAACAAAATGCAGATAGACCGCGCGGAACATTGTGAGTGAAGCCAAAAAAGCAAATACAAATTCAAAAGCGAATACCGTGATTGTATTCGCTTTTTAATTTATGTTTGTATTTTCATTTGGCGTTTCGTGCTATACTGACTCGTGTCAGTACAGCACGAAGCACGTTGTAGGTTGCTTTTGAATTTGTTATTGATTTTTTGGCTTCACTCTCAGTGTTCCGCGCGGTCTATCTGCCTTTTGTTTCATAATCTGAGTATACAGTAATAACAGGTAAATGTGCATCATTATCTGCCTAGCCTTTTCCCAACTATTTCAAGGGTCGGCAGGTTTAACCGGCATTCAGCTGAATAACAGTATTTTACATGGAGCGACTGACCTCCACAACCCAATAACTGGGTAACACGATATCCCTTGGTAAGACTGGTTGTCAGACATTCTGGTTTCTTACTGCCCATAACGGCTGCCAAAGATCTAAGAATGACAGCCGGGATCAACGGCTTTTCTCGGTACGAAATGTATGGTCCCCCATCAACGGACTGCCGCGTCAAGCACAGCTTCAGTCCTTCCGTCCGTTACTTCCGTAAAAGAGTAATTTACATGCATTTATCCTCACAAATTTTCTCACTATATACCCGAAATTAGGCATACAAAAACAGTTTCCTCGAAGCGGTAACAAGTCGTCAATATACGCAGTTTTTCGTCTCAAAACAATGCACAGCACACGGTGTTGGCATCAAAATCAACACCTCATTTGTCATCCTGTTGACTGATTATACTCTCATCCACGGGTTTATATCTACGCTATATATTTACAAATGTTTGCTGTGACAAAACATGTGATTTCTATGTATTGGAGTGCCTTTAAGAGGAACGAGGTATCAGTCGTGTTTTGGTTATAGACGAGACAAAACGTCTCTCAGTTCGTGCTTTTATGAGTGAAAATATTTAGTAGTGTTTTGCCAAGTGATTGTTATTGAGCTGTCGTATTTGTTATTCATTTCCTCAAGTTGGAGTTGGAACTTATATTGTGTTGTGATCTTAAAGTCATTGGACGTGTTTCTAGTTGCGTTACTGCGGAAAAGTTTTGTGAATTTCTGATTTGATTGTCGCTTTTGAGGATTGGAGATGCCTACTTTTATAAGTTAGTATTTTGTTTTGAGGATTCCGTACCAACAGAACCCTTTTACTAAGTCTCTGCTGTTTTTCTGTGTGTCTATTTGTCCGTCCGTCTGTCAAAGGGCAGTACTTTTTGAACCGTAGTAGGTACTTAGACACTTAAAGTAACAGTGTGTATTACTATAGCCATTATAATGTCATAACAAAAAATAAAATAAATTCAAAATGAAAGAGAGTAAGCGGGAAATATGTTCTTTCGGCATTTCTTGCTTCATCTTATTATGCGGTTGCACAGAACCCTTCATTTGTGAGATCGACTCACAGTTGTTTGTGTGTGTGCGTGTGTATTACTTAGGTGATGTGTATGTACTCTGTGGTCGTTGACAATAACTTGGCTGTCATACCTTCATCTGTGGGTGTTGTTATAAGTTACGATAAGGATCGTTACATCATCCTTTTGTTGTTTAATTACAGTCTGTGTTCTGCGTTCAACTATCTGTATTGCTAATCTGTTACAGTCTCCCTCGGTGAACACCTAGGTGAAGTGAGTTGTCATCCGATTGTAGTGCTTTACAAATCCCTAGCATTGGGACAGATCACAGTGCACTTCACCTAGGTGTCGACCGAAGGAGATTTTAACAGAATAGACATACTGTCTGTTGGCAGGGTAGCAAAATAATTAATTAGTAAAAATAATTAACGATGTTGTCATGGCTCAGTGGTTAAGGTGATCGTCTCTCTTACAAGAAGATGAGTCTTATTTTTTTTCTTAATTATGCACTTTCTAAGTTTATCTTTGACACCACTGATATTGGTGAAATACGACATCGTGGGAAAACCTGGAGTTATAATAAATATAAATCTGAAGTCGCCAATTGGCCTTGAGCAAGCGATAGCTAGCGTAGGATAGATAGTTAAAATTGGCTGGTGCTTGTAAATAAAAATTATTTTTAATGTTATTTAATTTAATAATGGCTTGATGACATACTCTCGAACGTTGTCTCGAACTTAAGGTTTTCCTAACCAAGTGGAAAATGAACCAAAGGATAATTTAGTTAGCAACAATAAATTCCACCGGGTAGTCAATTGTTGAACAATTAATTACTTCGCACGGGTAGCACGAATATCTGTTTTCGCAATGTGTTTATAAATAATAGCTTAAAAGCTTCTTAGATAATTCTTTTTCATTTTGGTGTAAACCATACGAAATTACGTACAGCAGTTTATGATATTAGCCCGAACGAATATAAACTCGGCGCTGGACAACTTTAATTTGTAGTGCTGATGATATATTTTGTTACAGTGACAATGCCTTCAGAGGTGGCGTTGGGCAAGACCATGCAGCGGGAGCTAGCGGACTCCATCATCAGGATGGTGCCGTTAGATGAGATCCGGATACTGCTCGCTTGTGGTGCTAAGGTCAGTTCGACAAAATAAAGAAAGCCATTGCAACGCGTCTATCATCATCATTATCACTTCAGCTTACTTTTGGTCTACTGTTGGACATCAGGCTCCTCCATGACGCGCCATTTTTCTCGGTCCTCTGCTTTTCACATCCAGCCACCATCGGCTACCTACTACGCCTCTATATACGTACTTAATTATGTCTGCTACGAATTAATGAATGAAAGAATAAGCTCTTTTCGGAAGAATCTTCGTGAATGCGCAAACAAAATCGAACAATACCATCATCTTTCATCTTTCTCTTATTTTCAACGTGATACTTACAAGCACGATTGGTCCACACTAGCTCAAGATAGAGAGGGTTGGGAAGGAGAATGGGACGCCTTTACCCTAGAGCGGGGCAACACAAGCTAAACATAAATAAACCAATATTTTTAGGTAAACGAGCCAGTAACTCAAGGCCTTCGTCCACTCCACTACGCAATCTGGCAGCGATACCTTGAGGCTACCAGGCTACTAGTGGTACGCGGATGTGACGTCAATGCCAGGGATGACTGCGGTTATAGCGCGCTGCATCTAGCTGCTGAGCATGGGTAAACAAAGATTCAAATTAATTAATTGAATATTCAAATTATTGATAAAAATATAACAATTTTGTCAAAGTTTTGGTTTAATTACGTAACCTAATCAAACATATTCCAAAACAGAAACCATCTTATAACAATAATGACGGAACTTTGCTTAGATTTATGTACCGGCTTCTTACAAATAGTTCTGCAACACAATATTTGAACTAAAAACTGTTGTAGATGAAACATAGCATATAATATTTAGTGATAATGCTAATATGGATAAAAGATAATTCTTAAAATTTATAATTTAAATAGAATTCGTCCAACTTTTTACCTTACTCTTGGTTTAAATTACCTAGATGACATGCTAATCTTGACAGATACACCGAACTGGTAAAGTTACTACTTCAAAGCGGAGCGGCAGTTGATTATAGACCTGATACTGGTGAAGAGTTCCCCAGGACAACACTGTGTGATGAACCACTAAGACTGGCCATCAGGAATAAACATTATGTGAGTAATGCTTTGATAAACCTTTCATCACTGCTTTTTTTGGACAAACCTGTTATATTATTCCCAATCACTCGTCATCTGTCTTTTCCCATCTATATTGGGATCGGTTTCCAGTCAAACCGGATTCAGCTGAATAGAAATACCAGTGTATTACATGGAGCGACTGCCTATTTGTCCTCTACAACACAGGTGCTGGGTAACACCCTTTGGTAACATTGATTGTCAGATTTTCTAGCTTCTATTTTACCTATTTTTTTATATTATTTTACTATTACTATTTTAGGTACTATATTACCTATAAAGACTGTCAAAGATTACGAATGACAGCCGGGATCAACAGCTTTAGGTGCTTTCTGAGTCACGGAAGATCTCGGTATAATATAGATATGGTCACCCATCCAGGGACCGACTGCGTCAAGCATGGCTTAACCATCATGTCCGGTCAATCCGTACGGCTTTTTCTTAGCTACGAGCTCCACGAGCATTATTCTTAATCATTACAACTCCTAGAAGCCAGTATCAACAGTGGCGACCACCAAAAATCGTCGACACAAGGCAGCTTGACGAGCCCCAAAAACTGCTTCAACTGTCTTGGATTCCGCAACGAAATTAATCAGAAAAAACAATTGAATAGTGAGATACCACAAAACTTCCACTATGATTTTCACAGGAACGGGGTCGCGGACAAAAGCTGGTTCTTTATTTAATTTTCAACAATCGTTTTACAGGAGGTGGCCCGTCTTCTCTTGGAACATGGGGCTGATCCCAACAAGCGTTACTTCTTCGGAGCTGAGATCAACCTGGTCTCTGACCCTGAGTATTTGGAGTTGCTCCTGACCTTCGGAGCTAACCCTGACTCGAGGGACAGGGCTGGGATGACGCCACTGATGAAGGCTGCTAGACAAAGAAAGGTAAAATTAATGACACTGTTGGCGCAGTGGTTGATCGATTAGCTGCTGCAATGAGTGTCACGGGTACGATTCCCGCACGAAACAATACAATTGTTTATGTTTTGTTTCTATGTTTGTAAATGGACCAACATGAACACAGGAGAAATTTCTAGTGTGACCGAAATTCGGACGATATTATATTCATGAATGGTGTAGGACTGATAAATGATAATGACTTCGTTTGCAGGGTATGGATGCAGTGCTGCTCCTCATCAGCTTCGGAGCTGATGTGAACGCAATGGCTGACGCGAGGAATGACTACAGGACTGTCATGCATTATGCCGTTTTAAGTGGTAAGTGGTCTTTTTTACATAAAGATGATAATACAGAACATCAGACATAAGAATTGTTCAAAGTAGTATAGTATAGGTACTGTTTCATCCTACTCTTCACTATTCTTCTTCCAGGCAACCCAGAGGTAGTAAACCTGATGATCAAACAAGGAGCCCGCGTCAACTACGATTGTCCGGAGTTCAGTAAGCCGAGCCCGATGGACCTCGCCATACTGAAAGGAGACGTGTCTATGCTGCAGATGCTATTGTCTGCCGGTAAGTTCTAAAACGTAGAGATATGTACTAACATAGTACCAGCCTATTATCGTACCACTTCACACACATCATCATCATCTACCTGCCCTTATCCCATGTTACTTGGGCGTAATACGTTTTTTTCATTCATTCCATCCTGTCAAACGTCATGATAGCACCTCCGTGCCTCGGAAAACACGTAAGCCGTCCTGCGCCTGATCTCTCTCCGGTCGTGTCGGATTGCCGTCCCACCGGACTATGAGAGTGAGGGAAGAGGGAGTGCACCTGTGTTTGTGCACACACTTATACACTATAATAATAATATTTCCTGCGTACTTAGCTCGTTTCTATTGAGATTGGCCGAAATTCATTCGAGAGAATTATTATCATTTTGAATGTTTCCGAAGTAACAAATCTCTTTTCTCCAGGAGCTCAAGTGAACGCTTCTAGCTCCGTGATTGGGTCGCCGTTACATGTTGCCTGCTCCGACAATATTGGCAACAGGAAAGAAATTGTACAAGTAAGTATAGAAAGTTAATCAAAGAGACAGCAGCAAATGAGTGCTGTTCTAATTTGTCATATCCACAGACAGAAAGGTAATTCACAGATTGGAGACGTCGGTCGTGGACAAATGCTAGTAAAATATATAGGTACCTACCAAATCCAACCCCATTAGCAGGGTAGAGCTGCGTCAATCGTTCATTTTCAGTGATTCGATCATTCAAGTATTGGTTCGTGCCACGACCCGGGTCATTTCAATCGTTCGATCATTGGTTCAATACTGAATCAGTGAACCACACAAATCAAACGATTGATTGAACCAAATTACTTTAGTACAATCAACCGTTTGCTCTGCGTTTGTCTGTAACCCATTCATTCGCGCTCACTCGTTATTGGTCAGTTTTCTACAAATCTGCAACCAGATAAGTTGAAAAGGATCTGTCGATTGTGAGCGATTGGTTGAATCGTATCATTGAATGATTGGAAATGAATTATAACAATCTTAGGATCGACGAATGGTGAACCGGATCATTGAAAACGAACGATTGCAATCATCAATACTTCTACGCGACCCGGGTCAAATGATCGAATCGTTCATGATTGACACAGCTCTATAGCAGGGCCAACATAAAATTCGACAGCAGATCAAATAAAAAATAAATGAAAACCATAATTCATTCTCAGCCTAGCCTTTTCTCATCTATGTTGGGGCCGGCTTCCAGTCTAACAGGGTGCTTCAATACCAGTGTTTTAAATATGAAGCGAGTGCCTATCTAGCCTTCACAACCTAGTTACTGGGTAACACGATGCCCTAAGCAAAGACTTTCTGGCTTCTGACTACCCATAATTACTGACAAAGATCCACTAATGACAGCCGGGACCAACGGCTTTACGTGCTTTCCGAGGCACGGAAGGGTATCGATATGAAATGCATAGTCACCCATCCACAGACCGACCGCGGCAAGCGTAGCTTAACCATGACCGATTCGTACAGCTTTTACTTAGCCCCTCACCAACCAAAATCGAAACGGTTTTAACCACACCATTCCACAAGAAGAATGGTTCTCTTTATGAAACAGCCCTTTAAAAAAAAAATCCGCTAACTCCACAGATTCTCCTAGAAAGTGGTGCCGATCCAAACCTGAAGGTATACAATGATGAAGACGCTACACAGCTCCGCCCAGCGCTGGCTGAGTACCTCGCGAGCAACCCAGAGCCTAGTACTGAAATTGTGGCGCTTCTGCTGAGATATGGCGCCAGGGTCAGTATTATTATAATAATAATGGATTGATGGATTCAAGGGCGTAGCTAGTATTTTGTAAAGGGGGGGGGGGGGGGGGCAGGCATAGACAAACCAAGAATATATCTAAGGCAAATGCTACATGGGCAATGGGACAGGTTACGTTAAAAATGAAAAACCCCTTGAACAAGCCCTTGTTCTGACATTTTTAAACCATAGGTCGGTTTTTGAATAAAATTAAGTAAATCGTAATATTACTTTACGGTTTGTGAGCATTCCTCCATCTTCTGGGGGGGGGGGGGGGGGGGCAGAAGGAAGTTAGAGATTTTAGATCAACTTAAATTGACAGCTCTTTTAAATATCTGTCTCTATCTTGTTTTATAGAAGAGAAAGAGATAAAAATAGCTTAAAATAAGTTTAGGTCGTACACAACAGAATTTACACCATTCTGTTTGTTTGTTTGTTACGCTAAACTATTGAACTGTAGTTAGACAATAAGGCTGGCATTATTTATTATTGTAGTTTTAATCTTTTGAAAATCATGTCGCAGAAGAGTTAAAGAACTTAATTTTCTCTTTTTATTACAGGTCATCATGAAGACTCAGTTCCGTGACCCCGACGGTATCCTTAACCACCTCCAGAACGTAACCTCAGAAGAGTACCAGCACATCTTCTATCTCCTTCTAGAAGCCGCTGAAGCCTTCGATCTCTGCATGATTAAAAGGAACAATACCATCACCGCCATTCAAAAAGAAGCCTTAATCCATCGTGCTAAGAATCCAATCTCCTTGTTAGCTCAAACAAGGATATTTTTGAGGAGATATTTCAAGACTACACTGGTTGACGTGGCTGAAGATATTGAATTACCTAAAATTCTGCACCAGTATTTACTTTTTAACTGTCGTTAAAAAGGGTTTTGGTATTTTAAGGTTTTACTAGAGGCTGAAGATAAATTCTTTTGCCTTCATCTTTTATTATGAAGATGTTTTTGGTGTTGCCAGTTGATTTAGTCCCCCTGATAAATGGGTGATTTGAATGTCGCCGAAGTTGGAGTATTGCATTAGGTTTTACATTTCGTCTGATCTAATGGCCATGATCTGGTATGGCAAGTGTAATTTTATTTTGATTTATTTACAGTATAGATGTAACATTGATCCTATTTTTATCATTCTTTGTATTGGTTTATATATTTGTATCTCAGTACAAAGACTTATTTTCTTTTTATATACAAATAATTACGTTTGTGTTGTTGTATCCACTTTTAAATGAAATAATATCATATTTTTATCTTGGGCTGAATGAAATCAGCAAATCATTAATATTATAAAAAAATTTCATTCTTCAAATTGTTTGTTTTGAATAGAAATAAATCATTTTGTCAATAAACATTCATTTAAAAGTTTAATTTTGTGAATTCATTAATAAAGTGAATTTACTAAAAATAATAAACTTTATAAAATTTTCTCTAAAAGTATTGGAAATACAAATATTACTGTTAGTAGAATATTTAAATAACAAAAGAAATTGAATAATATGTATCATTATCGCAAGTCATCTTGATGTAGTCTGATTTTATATTACTTTGTGATAATTTGTGATATTTATATTTTATGATTAAGACTTGACTTGACCTTGTAACCACTTAGTTTCAAGTGATATCTATTCAATGAATATTTTATAAGAGAAATAAATGTGTGAAAAATATATGGGTCGTTTATGTATTTTGTTTTAAGAAACCCTCACTACAAATCCTTAACTAAATTGATCAAAGACAGATGAGTGATGAGGTCAGTCAGTATCAGAATATACGAGTAAAATTCATGACACTTAAATGACAATGTCAGATCCTGCCCCACTCATGTACAGAAAAAGCAACCCATGTACAGAAAAGTAAATGAATGAAAATAATTGTAATGAATATAGAACCTTTCTATACTAAATTGTTTTTCTTTAGAACTTGCGGATTACGAAATACCTACCCATAAAATACAAACTCATTTTACCTAAAATACAATTTTATCTATAATCAATGTCATTATTGTTTTTAGATTTAAACGGAAACCGCAAGTTCTACAGTCACTAAGACTAATGTTTAGTTATCAGCAATAAATTAACAGTAAGATGCTACATGACATATTGCACATGACTTTTATTGAGTGGGGCAAAGTTCTATAGAGTTTCTGGCATTGTCCTTTCCGGCAACGCTATTTATCTTTATCTTTAGATTACGTATATGAAGATTATTTATTAAAATAGTAATAGTTATTTTTTTTAGTCATAATGGCTCTGTTGTAAAATCACCGTCATGCATAAGTTTGCCGGTTCAATACCAGGCACGTACAGTCACGAGCATAAATATGTATACAGATGGCAAAATGCAAAAGCAATTTACTCGTAGTTAAAAGGTATTTTATAGTAGTTTAGAATCAAAAATACCCTATGCGTAACCCCATAATATTTCAGTCAATAGTTTAGGAGAAAATTTGTTTAGAATGAGATCAACTGTTTACATGTTTTTGCTAGTGACTGTACATACCAATGTCACTTTTCCGTTCACATGTACTTTCTAAGTTTATCTCGGACATCGCACTGACATCGACATCGTGCGAAAATCTGGATTTATCCATACTAATAAAATGAATGCAAAATTGAGCTTGTTAGTTTGTTATGCTTACTCGGCTAAATTTCTGAACCGATTTTGAAGAAATTTGGTACAGGCTACTTTTGAATCCGCGACTTCCGACACAACTGGGCATTCTCGTGGACAAAGTCGGGACCTTGCAGTCATCATCAGTCTGAAATCGCCAATCCACTTGAACAAGCGTGACGATCAATGCTATGTTTAAAAAAAAATTAACCTACCTACCTTTAACGTACCGAAATAGCACAAGAAATTGTGCTATTCCGGTACGTTAAAGGTTTAAAATATCCATATTTTTCTCGAAAAAACGATGAAACGATTCTTGCTTTCTTGTTTTCTTGTTTTTTTTTGCTTCTTGCTTTTGGGAATATGTGAAAACATATTCCCAAAAGAACTGAAGAATCGTACCTACCTAGCATTTTTTGATCATAACGTTGGTGTTATTGCCAGATGTAATAAAATTTACCCCGGGACAAGGACTTTTATTTTTCACAACCTAGCAACATTTGCACGGTGACTTGTCAAAATTAAACTTGCTGTTTTGTGTCGACGATTTAGCAAATAAACAAGTTATTCTCAGTTTCCGTGCGAAATACATTGAATTTGATTCTATAATGGCAGACAAACCGAAAGTAGATCTTGGTCTTCTCGAAGAAGACGATGAATTTGAAGAATTTCCCGCTGAGAGTATGTATTTTTGCTACTTACTGTCTTACAAAGGTGTAAAGAAATTTTGTGATTATAAACTTAATTTTACACATTTTTCTTCCAGACTGGGGAACAGAGGATGCTGATGATGAAGATGTGTCCGTTTGGGAAGACAACTGGGAGGATGACATCGTACAAGATGATTTCAACCAACAATTGAGGTTAGAATTATTTGATATTTTGATGATGCTCAGTTTACAAAACTTAAAATGAAAATACTGCATAACTGCGGTAAACTGCATAAGAAATAGAAAACTCAAATTCATAATCCTAATTCATTACTATGTTACCCATACACTATCACGAGTATCATTTGTAAGCAGCAAGTTTAGTTTATATTGAAAAAATGCACTTAAAAACACAAATTAATGGTTGATTAATATTCAAATATGATGTGTCAAATTCGACTTCTTAGATTATAAGGAATATAATAATATGGTTTTTTAAAACATTGAAAGGTGTGTTTTATAAGTTTAATTTAGATTCAATGAAATTACTTGGCTAGCATAATTTAAAAAAAAATGTAGGCCAACACTATCACTCTTAGGATGTACGTTGAGTTTGTGTTAGTTCAGGATAATCTCCAATTCTGTAAATTGTTTAGCTGTTAAGAAGCAATGTTATAATTAAGTGCTATATTAATTTTGGCTATATTTTATTATCAAAGAAATTTGGGATCTGTAAATAAATACATGTGGACGATGTAGTGGGTAGTAGTTGGCAAAAGCTAGCTTTTTTATAAGTCTAGTGGAAAATCCCCTTTAGTAAAATCCCCGAATACCATGTTACATTTTTGTAGACACTGTTTTTATTTAGATTTTTAATCAAACAATTTTTTTTATGAATTTTGTATACAATATTTACACATACAATAAAAAAGAAAAAGCTATAAATATTAAACAAAAAGAAACCAAAAATAAGGCATCAATAAATTCGATATTTTAGTTACATTTTAGGCAAAGTGATTCACAAATAGTGTACTAATTGCCTCAGTCTTTTTAAATTATTTTTAATCTAAACATTGTTCACTCTTGCACAGAAAGTCGTAATTAAAACATTTTAACAATCCGTGAAATCTCTTATCGAAATCCCTATTATTGCATTTTGACTCTGTATATAACAGAACAAGTGGGAAATAAAAAGTTTCAGTCGTCACCACTGGGGAGGAATGAAACTCTTTTATTCCCATTTTCCCAAACCCTCCATGTGAGGTTAATGTTCCCTTATGTATTTCAAGTTATATGTTTTCAATTAAAAAAGCTAACAACAATTTAATTTTTCTATTTCAGGCAACAGCTAGAAAAGCTGAAGGACTCCAGCAAATAGATTAACTTAGAATACCTAAATTAAGATTTAAGTTAATATCGTAATTCTCGTTTTGACCAACACTTAAATGCGATGCATAATAAAAAAACTTTGGATTTTCTATCCTTGGCTTGACACAGTTTAAAAAGTTTACTGTGCTGTGCTTAGGCATTACATTTAGGTAAGGCCTAGTGTTAGTGCAAGCAGCCATAATTATGTTTAAAATTCCAGCAAAATGTTACATCTCCCTTTTGTAGATATTTAAGTCTACTTAGAGGCCTCCATTTTTTTTTGCTTTATTTAATAGGAAGTAATAGTATGATCTGTATCTAATCTATTAACAACCATCGTTCATTATAATAAAAGTATATAAACGAATTACTATACTTTTTGTTTATGCCTAGTCATCATCTGCCTAACCTTATCCTGTGTTGGGAGGATTCCAGTCAAACCAGTGTAATAAAAAAATTATAAGGGGTCTAGATTTATTTAACTAACTAACAAACTATGTGTGTGATTCTAAAGATGAGAAGTTAGAGAGCTCAAAATTAAACAAAAATATCTAAAAGGAATAAGATTCGGGCGCCAGAGCTCACTAGGTAATTTAAAACAAAGGGAATCCGGAATAGCTAAAAGGTAAAGGACAGGACTTCTAATCTAGGTCGGAGATTTCTGAAATTAAGCTGCAAATTCTTTAACAATAGCTCATTTATTTCTATCGCAGGCAGTATGGCGAACACAATATTAGAAAGCCCCTTTCTTTTGAAGGGCAAGTTGTTTTATAACTAAAGTTTATGTTTAAATTGTCAGAATTGCACGTTTTTAAGTGGAAACTACGAGAAAGAATTTAAGTTAACATACCACAGGCTTCGAGAAAAACTTATTTAAATTAAACCTGATTGGAGACACGAGGTGAAGCGCATCAGCTCATCCATGATGAAGTTAAATTTTAAGATGAAAAAAAATCCAAAATATAAGTAAGAACGCCTTTGGGGCTGAAAACAAAACGATTTCCTTAGTTAGATAAACCCACGCGTCGAGCAAAATGGCGACGAGATAAATCGGGAATTGTAAATTACTCACCGTTCTTAACGAAAACTAAAACAATGCCAATCACTCGTGCTATGGGCACACTCAATACGCGATGGCGATATAGGAGCTGAAACAATGGAAAATCGACGAGGGTTAGGACACATGACCTCAAGTTTATTGTCAGGTCATGGCGAGGAAAATTCAACCAGCAAAATACTCACGATTTCCCAAAATATTACCGTTGCACGGCTGCTGACATCACTACCAAGGGGTTCCAAGCAGGGGTGGACCCTTAAAATATTCCAATCTAATGATTGGCACGGAATAGAATTTTATTCGTGCTTCATCTTGGTGACTTCGGTCGGAAAGTGAAGGCTACATATCCCAAACCGGAAACGTCAAAATAATCTGACAGCCGGGGAAATAAGGTCCAACTGTCAAACTGATGGTCTATGGTTTTATCGATTACTCTACTAAATCCTAGCCAATCTATCAAATATCTAAAGTGTGTCCACTGCATTACCGTGAAAACTTCCAAAAAATGACGAGAGAGGTCGACACTATGTAGCGAGTAGAAAATACTCGTTACATTACATCCCTCCCCGAAAAATAAAAGAAAGGAACTTTCTTTTATTAGAAAGAAACAACGAAAAACGAAGTGAACAAAAAATTCAAAAACACTAAAAACGATCTTAGTGCAGTTAGGCGTCATGGCCACTGACTAAAACTTCGGTACTACAACCGATCAACAAAGCCAAACAACAAACTAATCCAAATTCAGTTAAGCCCGAGGGCCGCTGACTAAAACTCTAACAAGACTAAACACTAAACAAATCTAAACTCAGTTAAGCACGAGAGCCGCTGACTAAATCTTGAACAAAACTACTAAACATTAAACACTAACTTTGAGTACAGTTAAGCGCTATGGCTACTGACTAACTTTACACTAATTTACTAAACTATCCTACACCTCTTAAGTTCAGTTAAGCACTATCGCCACTGACTAGCTTCAGCCAACCTACTAATCTAAACCACACCACTTAAGTTCAGTTAAGCACTATCGCCACTGACTAACTCTACACATCTCTACCAACTAATCTGGAGTGCAGGTAGGCACTATCGCCGCTGACTATCCTCAACTAACCTACAGTTCAGCTTTGAGTACAGTTAGGCACCATAGCCTCTGTCTATCTCAGCAACAACCAATTAAAAATAACAATACCTAAACATAAATTCTAGATAGAGTTGAAGGACTCTACCTAAAAGTATAGATTTCCAATCAATAAAGTCAGACAGAGTTGAAGGGCTCTATCCAAAAATATTGATCCCTAACAAAAAGGTTAGATAGAGTTGAAGGGCTCTATCTAAAAAGGTTGGATAGAGTTGAAGGGCTCTATCCAAAAGTATTGATTTCTAACAAAGAGGTTAGATAGAGTTGAAGGGCTCTATCTAAAAAGGTTGGATAGAGTTGAAGGGCTCTATCCAAAAATATTGTCACAGCAATAACCTGTAACAAACAAAAACCATATTGTGATCGGCGCTACACCACCGAACTTCCGAGCACAATAGTAAAAAGGTATGACGAAAGTCAAAATTCCACCTTGTGACTGGCACAGCAATGACCAACACAAGGGCAAAAGGGCAAATGTAAGCTGTGATTGGCTCTACTCTACCAACCTTCCAAGCACAGACAAACAAACAAAATATATTGGATTACCGAAGGGGAAAATCACAATACCTAATAAAGGCGAAAGCCAAGACGAAATCGAGGTCAAAAATTACACCAAGATCCAAAAACAAAGTACATTCTTCAACAAAAGTTTCAGAATGACCGCAAAAACAAGGTAGGACGTTCTATAACAAAAGTTACAGAATGACCTCAAAAGCAAAATCCGGTATGAACGCGTTACTAACTAAGTCAAATCCAAGTCTAGTATCGAAGAAATATCTAGACAAAAAACAACACTGTCAACAAACAGTAAAAAAATAGAATTAAAATCAATAACTATTTAAAACTATGAGAGAAATAGAATGATTTTAATCTACAGAAAAAGAGGATTACAAAAAACTTGAAATGAAATTTAAGTTTTAAAATCTTTTTAGGTAATAAAAAACCCAAAGTGTAAGGTTGTATAGGATCTTTCTCTTACAAAAAAAATGTAAACAAGTAAAGGATTACCTTTAAAAAAGAAAGAAAGAAAAGATATAAGATCCCATACAAGCTCATCAAACAAACAAAACAAACAAGATAAGATCCTTTGATGTGTAAAATGTATAGTGAAAAGAGTAGGTATTTCTAAATTAACCAAAATAACCTAAGTTTATTTTAGAAAGAATTGAATTGGAATCTAATAATTTGTACTTAATGAGGTTGCCTAACATAATAATAACCTTCAGACTATCATAACCTCTCATTCATCATTCTAACAAAGATAGATCCTCACACAAAAATACTCAATACCAAAACCAAACCTATGAATTCCCCAAAATTTTAAAATTTAATTATATCCTTTACATGATAACGACCCACGGAACCCTTATTTAAATCTTTCAAAACATAAACGTTATCAGAAACTTTTTCAGTTACTTCACACTTTAAGAACTTAGGTGCAAGCTTAGCCGAAAAATAAGCAGGTGCATGAGATTGAACAAAACTTCTTCTCCACACAACATCACCCACATCAAAAGAAATGACTTTCCGACCCTTATTATAATAAGCGGCATTTCGCTTATACCCCTTTAACAAATAAGTTTGAACTTTAACAAAAATATCACTAAGTGAATTAAGAGAAACCGCATAAGAGTTTCTATTTGAAACCTCTAGTTGAGATAAATTATCAACAGAGTTACTAAAATGATGTAAGGAAGCATCTAAAACAAGTTCCCTACCAAACATAAGAAAATTAGGCGTAAATTCTGTAGCAAGATTTACACTATTATTTAAAGCTAATTGAACATTGGGCAAAAAACTTGACCAAGTCCTATGATCATCTTTAACAAAACACGATATGCAAGTTTCGACTGTTTTATTATATCTCTCAACAGGATTATTTTGAGGTGTATACAAGGTGTTATAAAATATTTTAGTTATATTAAAACCTTTCAAGAATTCTACAAAATGTTTTGAAGTAAATTGAGTTCCATTGTCACAAACTACTATTTTTGGACAACCAAACTTAAGAAATATTTCTTTTTCAAAATGTTTACAAATTACTCTAGTAGTTGCATTAATCATTGGAAAGAACCAGCAATATTTAGTAAAAACATCTACAACTGAAAGTATGTATTTATGACCAGAATAAGTTTTAGGTAAAATACCTATTATATCTACCGAAAGCATAAGCATGGGGCGATCAACCTTTTTAGGATTAATCATAGTACCAAAAGGAGGAGAAGTAGTATGTTTGTAAGCTTTACAAGTATCACAAGACAAAATGTATTGGTGAACATCATTAAACATACCTTTCCAAAAATAATGTTGTTTTAATTTCTTTAAAGTTTTATGAATACCTAAATGACCTGAATTTACATCATCATGATTTGACCTAATAGTATCTAAGATATTCTCTTTAGGAATAACTATCTTCCAGTCTAAAAGACTATGAGGGTTAAATCTATTTTTACAATATTTATACAAAGTGTTATTTTCGACTCTAAAATTCTTATACTTTCTAGGAGATTTCTGACATTGAATAAATATTTTTCTATACCAAGGATCAATAATTTCCTCATCAGGGGAGACTAAATTATCCTGCGTGGTTATAGCAGTGACTTCTATACGAGATAAAGCATCTGGAACTAAATGTAATGAACCTTTTTTATGAATAATATCAAAAGTAAATTGAGAAATTCTAGCAGCCCAACGAGCTAAGCGTCCACTAGGATTATTGAGACCTAGGAGCCATTTCAAACAAGCGTGGTCAGTAATAACAGTAAACTTCATTCCCTCAATATAAGGTCTAAAATGTTCTATGGAATCTAAAATAGCTAATAATTCGCGTTCTGTGGTACTATAATTTCTTTCACATTTATTAAGTGATCTAGAATAAAAAGCAATGGGATGTTGATCTCCATTATCATCTTCTTGACTCAAAACACTACCTATGCCCACAGAGCTGGCATCACAATGCAAAAAGAAAGGTTTTTCAAAATTAGGACATTGCAAAACAGGAGAAGTTATTAAAGAATGTTTTAATTCTTGAAATGCATTTTCAGCTTCGTCATTCCAAGTAAGTGACTTTTTAGAATTTTTACTACCTGCTGTCAATTTAGTTAAAGGAGAAGCAATATCAGCAAATTTACAAATGAATCTACGATAATAAGAACATAAACCAAGGAAACTGCGAAGTTGTTTTACCGTTTCTGGGCGTGGGAAATTTTCTATTGTCTCTAATTTAGAAGGATCAGTATGTAAACCATTACTGTCAACAATGAAACCAAGATAGCGAAGTCTGTCCTTGCAAAAATTACACTTTTTTAAATTTACAGTTAAACCTGCCTCTTTTAATATACTATGAATTTTATGCAACTGTGCTATATGGCTATTAAAATCAGAATTAATACAAATTAAGTCATCTAAATAACAGAATACAGAATTATCATACTCTGGACCAAAAAGTTTATCTACTAGTCTCTGCAACTCAGCTGGTGCATTTGTGAGACCAAATGGCATGCGAACAAATTCGTACAGACCTTTTCCAGGTACTACAAAAGCAGTTTTTTCGCGGGAGGATTTTTCAAGTGCAATTTGCAAAAATGCTTTAGAAAGATCTATAGTACTAATATATCTAGCACCTCTAAGGTTATCTAATATTCTAGAAGTATAAGGAAGGGGATAAGAATCTTTAATAGTAACAGAATTTAAACGTCTTGAATCTAAACACAATCTAGTACCTCCATCTTTCTTTTCTACCGCCAATACGGGTGAACACCAAGGAGACTTAGAGGGTTGAATAATACCTTCTCCTAATAAAACTTCTACTTCATCAAAAAGTTCCTTTTGCTTAGCAGGACTCAGAGGCCAATATCTCTGTTTAAAAGGTTCACTAGTAACGTTAATTTTATGTTCAACCAAATGAGTAAGACCTAAACCTCTTTTCTCATAAGAAATATCTTCAAACAAAGCAATAATATTATCTAATTTTTGTTTCTCAGAAGGAGAAAGTTCAGAAATAGAGGTAATTGAACAAACTTGTTTATTATTTTCTGGAACAAGTATAATGTTCTTCCACAATTCTTCAGCTAAATGAAATTTAATCCAAAAGTCAAAACCTAAAATAATTAATGGATCAAAAGAAGGAATAATTAAAAACTCTCCGGATTTAGTTATATTATCACAAGTTACTGGCAAATCCATGGCACCAATAATTCTCCGGGCGGAGCCATCCGCAGTGCAAGCAGCGCCACTAATAGGTCTAATTTTATAACCCAACTGTAAAAATCGTTCATGTGTATTTGAGCCTAAAATGCATTTATCGGAACCACTGTCCAACAAACCTGAAAAAATTTGATTACCAACAAAAAAAGTTAAAAATGGTCTAGCATCATTCTGTTTTGTAAATAGAATAGGAGCCGAACGATAAATATTAAAAAAGGTTTTTAAATAATCTAACCAGTTGGAAAATTCTTTGTCACGGGCAACATCATCAGGCTTGTGACTTCTAACAATTTTTTCACCCATCGAGACGCTCGAAGTTTTATCAAAAACGTGGGCTCGATGCTGCCTAATCAGTTTTTTGACTCTTGCGACTTTTTAGTATCCAAATTACAAACGTCACAAGTCTTAGAAGTGACCCCAGCTTTATGACACTTAAAACAAACAACACCTGGAATAGACTTGCAATTTCTATATAAATGTCCAGGTTTTTTGCATTTTAAACAAACTAAATCATTAGAAACGGCATTAGATTTAACAGAAGGTTTAATTGATTCTTTAAAAGGTTTTCTATTTACAACAACTTCTAAATCTTTTGCAAGTTCCAGAAATTGTTCGATTGAATCTATTTGTCTACGAAACAAAAAGGGTGTGTAAATTGGTAACATATTTTGTTGTATCACGTTAACTAAAGTGTAGTCAAATAAAGGTACTGAAAGACGACTAGCCATGTCATAAATTTCCGTGATGAAATCAAGAAGCGACTCAGACTGTTTCTGTTTCCTTGTGCGGAGCTCATTTTCTAAAAAGTGATCAAAATTAGGTGTATCAAAGCGTTTCAAAAGCGCAAGCTTAAGTTCATGCCAAGAAGGAATATGAATTCGTATAGATCTAAACCATTTGAGTGCAATACCATCAAGCAAAAGTGTAAAAGAACCAACCAGCAAATTTTCGTTGTAATTTCTATAAAGAAAATATTCTTCAACTTGTGTAATAAAATCGCGAACACAAGTTCTACCATCATAAATTATTTTGCTCTTTTTCAAATCAGGCAGTTTAGTAAGAGGAGGAAAGTTTTTTCGAATGTTTTCGCCAATCGCCAGTGCGGCTGGCCACACAACTGGTGTGTTGGCCGCACAGCCGAAACGCTTTTTCGTAAACGAGACGAGAGTGCGGCCGCACACGCCAAGCGTGTGCGGCCGTACTTTACGCCAGTGCGGGTTTACGCGCTTGGCGTGTTTTACTACGCGTGTGCGGATAAACACATACGGTTGTGTTTCATAATTTTGCGTCGACTGTGCGGGCGCTCACATACGGTTGTGTTTTTCGATTTTGCGTCGACTGTGTGGATATTTTTTAGAAATATTCACACGATTTATATTAAATATAAATAAATAATTAATAATTACTTATACATTATATCAGTTATTTTTCTCTCAAGACTTAAAAATGTAAATAGTATTGCCCCCCGATTATGTAGGCAAGTATGAAAACTAAGGGTTCTAAACCAAAATTATAAATTTATCTAGGTTTGTTACCTAGTATTTATACATATTTCAAACACGTCAACATTGGGACTTAATAATACTGAACTTCTTAATGCTTGACTTGAAACTATCAACTAGCCTATTGCAAAAGTACCTCTTTTGCAATAGGCTAGTTGATAGTTTGAGAATTCGATTATTATTTTTCTTGTGACTGGTTCTTCTTTTATTCTTTCATTCATATAAATCTTATTCCCCACTAGAATCCTATTCAGTATCGTCTAAAAGAAACACTCGTCTTCGTTAGATAAAATACCAGTATAGTTCCTATAACAGTCAATAGATGGCGGTACCAGCCGTATGTTTTAAATATTTCGTGAAGGTTTTATCATTATTATATAGGGCATGGAATTAAAAAAATCAAGAGAGACAAATTTTCATCGCAGTCCTTATTCCCCACACACAACCGTATGTGTTTTGCCGCACTAGCGTACCTTCGGCCGCCACACAACCGTATGTGTTTTGCCGCACTGGCGTTTAGCAAAATACTAAAACACATACGGTTGTGTGTGCGCCGCACTCACGTATTTTTGTTGAAACACAAACGTATGTGTTTTGCCGCAGTCAACGTGTTAACAAGCGCATTCAAGGAATTGAACGAAGGCAAAGCTCGAGCTGTAAAATCCGAAGACGAATGTGCGATTCCAGATTCAAAAGGATTGCCAATATCGGTGGCATTAGCCATCTCGTGACCTATCTCAACAACATTAGCATCAGCAGCAGTACAAGCTTCGACCTCAACCGAATCCTGAGGCGGTGGAAACTGAACTCCCTTGTCCTCCATGACTAACGAGTAACAAGGCAAATAGCAACGAAAAGCAAGGACTAAACTTCAAAGAATTTCAAAATAAATCAAAGTTTGAAAAATAAAATTAAAGTTTGAGGTTATGTATGAAAATCAATGTGGTATTTCCATGAAAAATTGCTAAGTTATTTAACGTTAAAAAGTGCAATAATAACTCACAAAACGGCTTAAAATTAAATAAACTAGGTGCACAATAATGTACTTAATGTTTAAATTTAATTATTAACATAAAAAGTTAACTTAGATATGAATTATATCACTGTATGAGATTTAACAATAACACGGTCTACACTTAACAATTGTTGGTTTTGCTAAGGAAAAAACATGTTAAAAACACAAGAAAATAAACAAATTATCCAATGTAAAACTAAAACATTGTTTGCAAAATGCAATATCAAACTAAGTTACAACTTATGAGTCTAATTATTCAAAGTTTATAAACTAGATCAATTACAATGTAAAAACAATATGAAATACAATATGAAATACAATATGAAAACTAAATATTGTAAACAATAGACTCATTAGTTAAAATATAAATGAATTTAGTGTGCAATACTGACTGTACTCACCGTACAAACCTGCTTCATGTCCCTGTTCTAGTGCGACAATTGTAATAAAAAAATTATAAGGGGTCTAGATTTATTTAACTAACTAACAAACTATGTGTGTGATTCTAAAGATGAGAAGTTAGAGAGCTCAAAATTAAACAAAAATATCTAAAAGGAATAAGATTCGGGCGCCAGAGCTCACTAGGTAATTTAAAACAAAGGGAATCCGGAATAGCTAAAAGGTAAAGGACAGGACTTCTAATCTAGGTCGGAGATTTCTGAAATTAAGCTGCAAATTCTTTAACAATAGCTCATTTATTTCTATCGCAGGCAGTATGGCGAACACAATATTAGAAAGCCCCTTTCTTTTGAAGGGCAAGTTGTTTTATAACTAAAGTTTATGTTTAAATTGTCAGAATTGCACGTTTTTAAGTGGAAACTACGAGAAAGAATTTAAGTTAACATACCACAGGCTTCGAGAAAAACTTATTTAAATTAAACCTGATTGGAGACACGAGGTGAAGCGCATCAGCTCATCCATGATGAAGTTAAATTTTAAGATGAAAAAAAATCCAAAATATAAGTAAGAACGCCTTTGGGGCTGAAAACAAAACGATTTCCTTAGTTAGATAAACCCACGCGTCGAGCAAAATGGCGACGAGATAAATCGGGAATTGTAAATTACTCACCGTTCTTAACGAAAACTAAAACAATGCCAATCACTCGTGCTATGGGCACACTCAATACGCGATGGCGATATAGGAGCTGAAACAATGGAAAATCGACGAGGGTTAGGACACATGACCTCAAGTTTATTGTCAGGTCATGGCGAGGAAAATTCAACCAGCAAAATACTCACGATTTCCCAAAATATTACCGTTGCACGGCTGCTGACATCACTACCAAGGGGTTCCAAGCAGGGGTGGACCCTTAAAATATTCCAATCTAATGATTGGCACGGAATAGAATTTTATTCGTGCTTCATCTTGGTGACTTCGGTCGGAAAGTGAAGGCTACATATCCCAAACCGGAAACGTCAAAATAATCTGACAGCCGGGGAAATAAGGTCCAACTGTCAAACTTATGGTCTATGGTTTTATCGATTACTCTACTAAATCCTAGCCAATCTATCAAATATCTAAAGTGTGTCCACTGCATTACCGTGAAAACTTCCAAAAAATGACGAGAGAGGTCGACACTATGTAGCGAGTAGAAAATACTCGTTACACCAGTTACTGGGTAACACAAAATCACGTTGTAAGCCCGGTTGTCAACCTTCTGGCTTCCAACTACCCATAACAACTGCCATACCTTTTTGTTTATCCCTACTACTGTCTTTAGTCTTAAATATAACAGTTCGACAGTTCAAATTTCAATGCACAATCCTATACCTACTTTGGTTAGTTGGAGGGAAGTTGCTATTAGGTTCTATAATTAGGCTGAACATACACGGGCAGTTTGAAGCAGTTGTCTTCTATTTACATATTATATGGAGCCGCTCAAGCAGTTGCGATTTTCTGACTCATTGCCTCGGGCGGTCAGCTGCACAGTGATATGTCATCGTGCAGTTAAGCATTTGCCAGGCATACACCAACTTCTGGAGCTGTCGACTGCTCTCGCGCGATTATTCCCTCCGCCCGCTCTCTTCATCCCACCTCGGCGTCGCCCCCCACCTGCCTCTGACTGATCTAGCAGTTAAAACCGACGTCAGACAGTCTTGGCATCCGTCAGGGATATTAATTTTGAAAACAAAAAAATTGTTGCTAATTAGTTGAAATTTGTCGCTAAATATCAGAATTTGTCGGTCACTGGCTCAAAAGATATAAGGGGTTATTAGGTGGCCGATATGGAGTCTCCCCAGCTTGGCCACATTTATATCTCAAAAACTAGGGCACCTAACTATGATCTGTTTTCTCCCGTTTTTTGTCGTCATTTAGTCGGAATCAGTCGCCAAGTCACAGATTTAATCATCACAGAGCTAGATCGAAGACTTTACGACGATCTCTTCGATCTAGCTCTTGGACTATACCTTACTGATTGAACTCATTTTATTATATCTTCTAAATTAAGACTCGACTTGGCGACAAATTGCGACTAATTACCCATTAAATTTGGATCATAACAGATCTTCGCTAGGTGCCCTAGTTTTTGAGATAAAAATGTGGCCAAGCTGGGGAGAGTCTCTCTCCAGATCGGCCACCTATAAACCCTTATATCTTGTGAACCGAGTGACCGACAAATTCTGATATTTTGTTATCAAAATTAAAATCCCTGATGGTGGCCAAGCCAGTGTCAGTCATATGAAACCGATGGCTGCAGCAGTTATAAATTCAAAGAGTATCAATGGAAGCTTCAAGCTGTTGACTATGACTATCGAGCTGTCCGTGTATGCCCAGTTGCCCACCCTAATATATTGTTATCTATATACTTTAATATTATAAATGCGAAAGCAACTGTCTGTTACGTTTTCACGATGAAACAGCTGAATCGATTTTGATGAAATTGGTATGAAGATAGCTTGAAACCTGGGGAAGGACATAGGCTTCGTCTGCATCGGCGATAACCGACATTCCCGCGGGCAAAAGCTAGTATTGCATATATTTCCTTCTCGTTTCTTCAAATGGTGTATAGCATGTATTCCCAGACTCAAAAATTTAACCAGGGTTCCTTCTAATTGTATTGTAGCTTTAGTCCGCTACTTCGTCAGAGTGATTTCTTATGAAAACCATATTTTTTTATAATAAAAAGCCTACAGCACTCAGGAATAACGTGGTTTCTATTTGAGAATAAAAACCAAACTGACTAGTCTAGTTTTGTTATAAGAGCTTGAGGAACACTGGGCCTGCATGTACCGAACTTTGAAATGGACGGAGGTTTGAATTAGAAGTTAGGGAGTGTAGTTAGAAATATTTATGTAAGGTTGAAAAATGAGTTCGCAGGAGTAAAGAAATATGCCAAGTGTATTGACTTTTTGAGGGACAAAGACGAGTATTAACTTCAGTTCATTGTCGCCAGAGTACAACCGTGTATTTGTCGTATTATTAGTGTATTTAGGCACGACATAATCTCAACGGTCTGTTGCGCCCCCGCAGTATAAGCAGATAATTAAATTATTGAATATAAAAAACAAGCTTAAAATTACTCTCCTGTAAAATCACTCAAGTGCAGTTATGCCATTGTCTTACTTACCGAAGGTGCGATATAATAAATAAGAGACAAGTAGTAGTATCACGGGCTGGTGTCCGTAACTCCACGTCTCAGCGCGTATTTTGCGTACACAATAAGAGACAAATATTATAATCTTAAGCCATAAAAATAAAACCACAAAAATACGAAAAATAACACGTTTATTATAAAAAAAAACTTCGAACAATATTATTAAAATTCAGTTCTCTTACGCTCGAAAATTGATGTAATAAACTTTCAACAATTTCTTTTATGATTTGACGTTTTCTTTTTCTATCAATACATACGATAAAAAGTTTAAAAAATTAAATACCTATTCATAGAAAAGTAAGTAGTTTCCGAACCATTTTAATCAGAGTAATACTCGCAATTTCGCATTCGAATATATGTCAAAAATGGCGCCATTTTGCTTTCATTTTTGACATTGATTGGTATGAAATTAGGACTAGATTTAAGGTTACCTGGCTTTGTCGATTCTCATACCTAACTTATAATATAACGATTGGCTGATATATTGACCAACCATACATAACAAGTAGGTACTAATAAAGCTTATAGAATTGATAGATTTAACTGATTTTCTAACACTGATTTCGAAAGAATACAACAGTTTTAATCATTATCATGAACATGTATACCGTAAGACGCCCACGGTTGGGCATAGGTGACCCCTAAGATTTTCTTAACAAAACGGGTTCTGTACCTATCGCATCTAGCGATCCACGCTTATTTAATAGTATTATGTAATCTTATGCCTAAAGCCCACTTGCAACACAAATCAAACATATTTAGCTCTAAAGTTATTTTAAAACATCGTTGTCTCTCTCAACTTCGTACAATTTGTCAGAGATGCAGTGATTTTCCAAATCTAGATACACGTCAGCCAAGTTCGGCGAACATTGGAGTGTGTATACTGAAACATTCCGAGCTGTTTACTTAAAAACTATAAGACCAATATACGTGTTATTTTCTAAGTCTATTAAAGCTCCATTGAACACCTAAAATGTTATTAATCTACACCACTTATGGTTATGGAAATATTAAGAGGTCCCTTCCCCATCGGTAGCGTGATTGAATAATTTTTTGTTTCATCCATCGCCATGTTCGAAAACAAACGAGTGAGTGAGAAGAACGCATCTCATAAAATTGCCGCGCAGAGATCTCATAAAACTTGCTCCAGGAAATTCGTATTTTGAAAAAGCCTTACAAGTTTTTCGTAAAAATGTTTGTCATTTAGAATCTCCATTACATGTGCAAGGTTTCATTAAGCTATTTTTTTTACTTTTTCAATGCATGAGTGCAGTATGAACGGCTAAAGTGCAGATAAAAATTGTTCAATAAAGCTGATTTTTGATGTGCGTGTGAACAGAGGGACCATACTGGTATTTCCCAAATTTTTATCTTTGATGTTAATTTGTCTGTTATTCCGTAAATATCTTTACAAATACTATACTAAATGTCTGTAGTCACAATATCTAAAATTTTCAGATACCTACTTTCCGAGATCTGGCTGATGGTCTGTGAGGATTGAGGGACCGCACTTGTAAGGGCTGTAGTTTTTAATATATTTCCTTACAAATTCGCAGATTAGTTTTACAATTGTTTTAAGACTACTACTGAATCCTACGATTTTTATTTTGGGAAATACCAGTGTGGTCCCTCTGTTCACACGCACATGATTTTTGGACGTGTTTACTGAATTTTTTCATTACATATGAACCTAGATAATAATCACAAAATACCCGTGTGTATGGGAACTATGATGGGATGGGCGCCCTTAAGATATGAAGTGACATTTGTATGATCAACTGACTCACACAAACCTAACTGCGCAACGGATTTTAATGCGGTTTTCATCAACATATAAGAGAGATTCAAGAGGAAGATTTATACGTATAGTTCGATCTACATTGCACCCGTGCGAAGAGCGGATTGTCAGTTTGATATAAAGGTAAATGTATTGCGTGATCTTTGGTGCAAGCGGGCTAAATGATTTTCAGCCTTTATGTTATAGGTAAAAAAAAATCACTAATTATAATAACTTCTAATTAAGCTAAAGGCACTTTGCGCACTACGCGAACATTCTTCTTCTTAGACAACACGACCAGGGCCTCAAGTCTGCTATTACAATAGTGTCAGAATGGTCTATCATTGATTTCATAATTGTTGATTTTGACAAGTTTGGTAATCTACTAATATAATGGCGTCATTATAACTTTCCAATCAATGGTCAACCATTGACACGCCATTGAAAGAAATGTTATAGAATGGTAATCTCGTACAAAATGACAACTGAATGACAGAAGGCGGTAATCTGCTAAAATTTTGACAGGTTCCTTTGATCGGTGACCTACCATTAGAACGTCATTGTGCAGTCATTGCTTTTAATTCGACCGACCAATGATCGACCATAATGAACTTAGTAGTTTATGAACTTTATGCAAAATGACAATAGGATCGTGTTGGAATGAGAAAATTATAAAAATAGCAGACTTGGCCCCCAGTTGTCGAGGCATCTGCAACCCACGACGACGGTGGTTGTAGCCACATAATGCGCGTAGTATCTTATCTAAATCATCAAGACCGGCTTGACTTACTACACTTAAAAATACTGTTTAAAAAATGCATATCTAAGTACTGCGGTGCTATTCTGCGAATAAGCTTGGTGAGTTTAGGTCAGGGTTTCTTAAAGTGGGGTTCGTAGCATGTGTATCAGGCGGATGCCTGATACACATGCTACGAACGACGCAGGGTTACCTATCTATATCAGGGTTACCTATATATATAGGTGCCGCGGTAGCGGCCGTTGAACCCCAGATCCTCCTCTTTTGTTGGTGAATCATTTGATTTAGGTTAGGTGAGTGGCATAGTTTTAGACCCACAATACCACCAGTAGTATGGTGGTTGAAATATTTTACTATTGTAGCAAAGCAAATTATTATCTTGTCTGTGGCACCCACTATTACAGTTACATACTGTACTTCATGTAACTATAAACACAGAAAATTAACTAAGCAACACCCGCACAAAATTGGCCTCGGTAGAAAGAGAGAAATTGACTGTACGGTCAATACCTGTCTCTTTTCTGTAGGTCTGTAGTGACGACGACCTATCAGAATTCTAGAAAGAGACAACTATTGGCCGCACTACCGCTTTGTCTCCCTTACACTTTACTACCCGTATTACTTAACAGTTGGACAGGGAATTTTCAGTCTATTCTCTTATATCTATGCATTAAAACACTGTTAAAAGACAGAGACAAGTCTATGGCACACGCAAAAAGCGGTAAGTAGCCTCTTACGATTAGCCTTTGACTGCCACACTCATATATAGATGACAAGCCAGCACGTCATGGTCACGACTACATGACAGACTATACGTAATTCTATAGAGTATAAAATTCGTAGCCTGGCGCAGAGGGCACGATTTGGCTTTTTACACGCGCCAGTCAAAATGTTTACATAGCTAAACGATGATATGAAACAGTCTTTCTATGATTTAAAAAGTTGATATTTTGATTTTTACAAGCTAAATTTAATACTAAGTTATTAAAAGTTGATATTCGGATTGTCTGTTGTTCCAAATTGAAATTCCTCTTCGGTTTGTGCCGGTTGTGCGTTCGGGTCTTCTTGGTCAGCGAAATACGTGTCCAAGATGTGTAGAACTTTTTTGTATATCTGTAGAAAACAAGAGAATGATGAAGAATTGTGGTTTAACGCCACGGCTGGCGCTATGGCTGACCGATTGGCTGCAAACTCAAAACTATTTATCTATACTAATATTATAAAGCTGAAGAGTTTGTTTGTTTGGTTGAACGCGTTAAGGGGCTATTTAACGACTCTTACAGATTTTAAACTGACAATCACGTCAAAATGTGCAGTGTAAATGATTTGAAAAAAATATATGTTAAACTAGAACATTCTCTTAATCACTTAGTAAGTGAATATTTTTAATTATATTCATATTATATAGTTTAATTAACACGTGAAGTTGTGTCTGACGCGGACAAAACATTGACAATCACACAAAATCTACCAGGTATAATTATCCGAAACTTACACTATCTTACAGACAATTTTATTATGTATCTTTTAGTATACGCCTTTTTTTAATTTTGAAAGAATACTACTTTTATTTAATTTTTTCGACTAAATTTTGAAAGTTTTGGACGCAGACTGCGTCCGTTCTGCATCAGTTTTGCGTCCAAAACTCTCAAAGTGATGAAGGGACAACTATATGAAGTTATTTTGTTCTTAAACAACGTTTACACGACATTCATGGACCGATGACATCGTCAAGGTCGCGGGTAACCGGTGGATGCAAGCCGCATGTTGCAAGAGTTGTGGCGTTCTATGAGCGAGGCCTTTGATCAACAGTGGACTTCTTCCGACTGATGATTATGATGTTCAAAAATACGTATCAATGGTCTACTTCTTACCTGTTCATTTTCATGTTGCTGTAGAGATTCAATCTGGTCCAAAGCGCCAATTTCTTCTAGTTTCAGGCAGAGGGCGTCTACTTGGCCGTATTTTACCGCCGCCTGTAACAAAATGGGTAGATTTGGTTAACTAATATACTATACTATCTTCTGCCTGCGACTTCACTTGCGTGGAAGTCTATCTATCGGCACAATGATCGCTGAGTCCACATCCTACACGTCGACAACCTCACGGGCGCAGTCAAGATACTTCACTATACTTCACTAGCGACCCGACCCGGCTTCGCATGGGCCTATAGCCATCCTCGAGAAATGGACTATCGAACACAAAAATATTTTTTCAATTCGAACCAGTAGATCCTGAGATTAGCGAAAACAAACAAACAAACTCTACAGCTTTATAATATTAGTAAAGAATTATTCCCATTTATTCATTACATACACATATTCTAATACACGTTTAAATATTATATTATTATTTCTGAGTGTCATAGCAAACTATAAGTATTAGTACTATCGTACAGTAGCAACACGCTCCGCCCCGCACCGAAACACTGTTCCTCACGTCTACTCGCGCCGCATTGGCTCTGGCAACGTCTTCTAGTTCAAGGGTTGACTCATCTGTTTAATTTCTGATTTTGATCATCTACTTTTGCTGTTGACTGTACAGTTCCCGGCACGTAAGTTGGCCAGAGATTTTGTAGTGGGGGAAGTTCGCGCATGTAAAAATGTATGACATTGTGCGTGCGCGAACTTCCCCCACTACAAAATCTGTGGCCAACTTACGTGCCGGTAATTATACAATACTGTGTAAATCATTCCCTCATCAACCGTCATCGCAGCATCAGTGGCGTTTTTAACGTCCTCTAAGGTGCAGGTGTAGGGGCACTTTGGGCACTGTAATAAATGTGGCTACCTACTGGGCCCAAGTAGTCTAGCATAAAGGAAAACCATCGATTCGAAAAGAAGAAGATCAACCGTCATTCCCTCCTAAATGCAATGAGGAAATGACCTTGAGAGAATGACGAATTTTAACTAAAGCTACAAACTTCTTGGTATGTACCTACTTACCTATTTAGAAGTTAGTTTTCAAACCTTGAAAGAATCGAGTACCACGTTAGACAGAGCCTAGTTTAGCCTACAGAAGCTGAAAACCGCTATAAAATGCATCACCGGGATGCAAAGATATTACCAAGGTCATAACCTCACCTGTAACAAGTTGGTAAGTCCATCCAACACCACAGATATGGCTCTATGGTCAGGAGCACTGAGCAGTTGACAGTAAGGCTCCAAGAAGCCAGCGGTGATGAGTGCATCTAACTGTTCTGGAGTACCACCGAGGCAGAGGTTTGTTATTGCCCAGGCTGCTTCTTTTTGGCATCTGTGGGTGAGATATAAATAGGTTTAGTAAAAGGAGATTATTCTTTGTTGCGTTCTTCAATACTCTGTAAGGTCCATTAAAGTTCGTCGTGGCTTTGTATATAACGTTCTATCACTGCATTTATGCTTCTCTCAGGGCGGTCGTACCAGACTAGGGATGCCGAAAAAAAAATGTAGTTTTTCTAAACTAATATTATAAAGAGAATGATTTTGCTTTTTGTATTTTTCAATGTTTGTTTGGAAAGGATAAAATTAAAAACACTTAATCAATTTTATAAATTCTTTAACCTTCATAAGCTACATTATCAATCGCTGATAATGCAGCAATATACAATATGAGTTATATTTTACTATCAAATAATTAGGGATTCGTAAAGGCACCTGAGCATTTTCTCGAGCATTTCAATGTAACATAACGTTCTTACGAATACTACATACAATACAAACAAAAGCTCAAATTAAAAAAACTTTACCGTGTAAAATAACGTTCCTACGAATGTTCGACGCTGTATTCGACGTAATGCTCAGAGCGAGTAAGCATTTACTGGTAACATTCCTTTCTATTTTTTACATTTACTCTTCGTTGAAACGTCGGATCTGCATACTGGAATTCGCAATAAAATATAATTGACAAATCTCTTTGACTCACTTAATTTCTTCACTAGCCAGCACATGCAACAGATGCGAAAGCACACCGCGGTCGATAGCGCGTTGTATCTGCGTCTGAGTGCCCGCCAGGATGTTGCTGACAGCCCAGGCCGCTTCCTTCATGAGTGAGGGCTTTCCGCAGCGAAGTAAGGTGATGATGTGGTCTAGACAACCCGCATCGAGGCAGCGGTCGGTCTGGGGAAGAAAAAAAACTGTTTTATTGACTTTGTGCACACCACAGGTATAGATAGACCTAGATAACGGAAGTATCACGATCTGTATGAAAACCAAGCGTGCCATTTTATAGACGTCACAATGTAATACGAATGTTTTGTTTTTATTTATTAGATTATAAATAATTGTTCTTTTTTAAAAAGGTTTTTGGTTTTTGAATTCATTACGGATAATATTAATCACAAAATGACTTACCGATGAAAGGAAACATTTACTTTATTTTTTTACTTACGATTTTTTATCGAAGTTAAGCACGAAAATAGGCACGCGAAGTAGTTGCTCTTGCGTTCTCTAGGTCTATCTATATATGTGGTGCACACCTAAGGTCTCCAAGCTGTTTAGCTTTGTTTAACTGCAGTGCTATTCTGTTACAATCTCCCTCAGTGAACACCTAGGTGAAGTGAGCTGTCACCCGTCCCGATGCTAGGGATTGACAAAGCAGACGGACGGATGACAGCTCACTACTATTTATCGGTCTATTTGGTGGTATGAGGTGTCTTTCACGCGCCGCATGCTTGCTGAAGCGCTATTGGTTCGTCAGTCGACATATTTTGTTTTCCGTGCAGTGTCCACGTTACGTTCGTTCGCAAAACACGGACGAGTCGTGAGCAAAAGCTAGTATTGTATATTTTAAGTTACCTGTTCATCAGAGCCAGTCAGCATGTTCCCTATAGCTCTCAGTGCTGGGGTGCGAACTGCAGGAGACTTGTGGTCCAGCAGGCTGACCACGCGAGGCAGGAGGTGAGGAGTCACCTGGACTGCTTCTATGCGCTCATTGGGTCCGTCAGTTAGGTAGGACAGAGCCCAGCATGCGTCGGCTAGAAGGGTTAAGGAAAAATAAGGTAATTTTAAAACTATACACAGGTTATGGACCTGCATGCGTAGCATGACCACCGCTATGTCTACGGAAGAATAGACATACTGACAGGAAGAATGGACAAAATGACCGTCGTAGAAAGATTTATATCGTTGCGAGCATGGCGATCAAGAGAAGAAATGTTTCTACTCTACAGTAGACAAGAGTCTACAATGCCGATCATGACGACCATTTTTTTCTCTACTTTTGACATTTGGGTGTAGAAACATTTCTTCCAACAAGTGTCAAATAGTCTACATCACAATTGACCTAGACAAGTATATTTCTATGTAGACAAGGATCTATATTGATTTTAAAAACTCAATTCAATATTTTTTACCATCTAAATTTGTTGTTATTGAATACCTAATCTCCTTCATTTGATGGCCAATAATGATAATTACCTACGCGATATTGGCAAAATTGTGGTGACTCTTCCACAAAAGCAGAGTTGAAATTTAAAACATGTTGGAGGGCTACCGTCACCATCCTCTCAGTTTTTTTGCCGAGAAGAATGCATTAACCGGGGCTCTCGTTCTTCCCGAAAATAAGGTTTTGGCTGGCAAGGATCTACCTCCAAGAAAATCTCAGGGACTGCCTTTTCTTGTTAAAGTAAGTTCAATCTGTTTAAAGATTAGGAACCCACGCCTTCCAACTGCTTCTAATACAAATAGGTCAGAAATATTACCTACCTAGGTACCGTGGATCCAACAATGTCTAATCATTTGCTGGTTCTTTGATTGCTGAAAGTGCTGCTCACAGTAGCCATTTAGTTGGATAGATTTCTTACTGTAGGTACGGTACTTACCATATTAAAAAAAATTGTTTATTGCACATAATAGGGTTGCACATATTTTTAAAACTCTGCTTCCAAACTAATATAAAACATTCATATAAGAAACTATATAAGTACCTACTATATTGTATTTATTTCAGCCTGAAACCAGACAGATTAATAATTTGAAATAATAAACAGTCAATAGGTGTATAGTTTTATTTATTAATATTGTTATATGAACATTAAGTACATAATAGGGTATTTTACTCTAAACGAGAAAAAATCAATAAATATGTTATTGAGACAGTTTAGGCATAAAGCAGTCGGAAAATGTAAGTTTTAGTTCATAAAATTACAAAACAAATTTTTAAATTCAATTCAAAGTTTTCTGTATTTTTAATCTGTTCTAAAACACCGTAAAATAGTAGCGGCCATGTTATTACGCCATAAGGCTGTGTAAACAAAAAATTGTCAACTGTCAGTCAACCGATTGGCGTAATATAGGCTTTGTACTTTTATTATTTTCGTAACCAACGTAATTTTTTCATTATTACACCTACTACAAAATATGCTTCTAATTATTTTTAAATGATATACAATTATCATATTTAATATGAGCTCATTTGATACAAAACGAACTGACGTCATTTACGCTGAGCAATATGGCGTCCAGTAAGAGGCGTTTTCGTCAAACTACGCGCGAAATTTGAAAATTTAAAATTTAGATGCATTTTTGTGGCACTTATCGATTGAATAAAAATTTTGTGTTTTTTTTGGTGGCATATTAGCACTACAGAATTTCATTGAGACACTTTTAAAAAATGGGTGTAATACCCTATTCTAGTATGTACAAAACCAGGTAATTCATTTTTGGGCCTTGTATATCGTTTCATCATTCAGGGAACTATGTTATCTGTAATAACAAAACACAAAATTAATTATTTATTATTGATTTTCAGGAGGTTCAGGCTAAACTTTGGAACCGGCTCATAACTTGAATGCTTATCATGGTACACCCTGAAGCACAGAGGCACAGAGGTAGCCCTTTACAGAGGCACATAGGTAGTGGTTCTACAAGTTGCGACCCATGGAAGAACTGACATTACTCGTATATGAAATTTATTTTATGTAAATAAAAATTGTACCTTTGTAAATGGCTTTGTATCATTTTCCTTTCAGTTAGTTTGTTTCAAATAAACTTATTGTCACAGATTAACTAATAGTTCCTTTGGAAATTGTAGTCCACCAACAACATCTCAATCTATGGGTTGGTACTTCGCACGCTGCAAATAAATAAATATATCAGTTTTAGTATGTGAATGAGGTAAAAACACTGACGATAAGTAATAAAGAAAGAAAAAGCATGACCAAGGCACCTATCATATCCTAGCAAGGAGATAAGTGAAGAATTTCCCTTCGTAAATCAAGAATTTTTATCAGCCGATGCGACAATCTTCTTTTAATCCTCAAATGCGATTTTCAACTAATCGAGGACTACATTCTCTTAAATTAATCACACACAATAGGTACACCCATGCACAATGCTAATTATTTAGTAATTTCTTTCACTTAGATTTACTCGTACTTACTTTTTTCTGCCGTAGTCCCAAGTCTATTTATTTTCCAAAATCAAAACATTTGGACAATTACATTTTTAATATTCTTTTCTAAAATATTTTGTTATTTAGATCGATCCGACAGCCGTCACAATAAAAATAAAATATTAAATAACGTTTCGTTGTTGCTTTGAATAACATTATAATGTGGATAACAGTAGTGTACATAATATTTATTTGTTACCTTTATTATTAAGTTCTAACATATGTCTACTTATTATTACACTGTTTGTTGTCTCTAAGTAAATAAATAAACGATTGACACATTTTTGTCGACAACGAAACGCAATTTTATCGTAAAAATGTTAACGTCTAGCTACAACACAGCACTCCGGCGTTGCTATGGAAAGAAAAGATACTTATGTCTTTCTCTATGTAGAAACGCGAGTCTACCAGTCGGCTCATGCTCGGTTGGATAGAGATGTCAAGTAGGATAGAAAGAACTATGTCTATTCTACGTAGAGTAGAGATAGAATTGTCATGCTACGCCTGCTGGGCGTTGATCCTGGTCACCAAGTACGTAAGGCTGCTAAGGAGCAGAGAGACCACTCAGAACAAACCGCCATTTCTCGCACGCACACAATGACATTACATTTATAGGCATTTTCAAACAGTTTCAAGCAGACTTCAGTCTCGACTGTCACGTGTTGTCTAAATGAATAAATGATGTAATTGACATTTTATGACGGACAGGAAAATTTTGTTACAAAAAAAATTGCAAAGAGTTCCAACCAATGTCAATAAAATTTCATATTGTCACAAATAAAACCTACAGAGTCAATACAGTAGCAGCCCTAGTGAGTCTGGCAAGTTTACGTAATTATTTTTGAAGATGGCGGGAGCGGTCCTTCTGTACCCTTTATATTTTTGTCTTGGTCCACAAATTCAAGGTTGTTTAGCGTTCTATGGAGAGAACGATGCTCGGGGCATCTCTGATGGATAGAATTCGCAATGAAGTCATTCGCCAGAGAACTAAAGTCATCGACATTGCGCGTCGAATCAGCACGCTGAAGTAGAAGTGGGCCGGCCATGTCTGCAGACGGACAGACGGTAGATGGAGCAGACACGCTTTGAGTGGAGACCGCGTTTAGGCAAGCGGAGTGTGGGACGCCCGCAGGTACGATGGACCGACGATTTGAAAAAGGTGGCTGGCAGCGGATGGCTTCGGGCTGCCCAAGACTGGGTTGGTTGGCGATCTTTGGGGGAAGCCTACGTTCAACAGTGGACAGCAATAGGCTGATATGATGATATGTCGTGGGTAGTTGAAACATGCTAGCTCCTTATACTCCAATCCCAATGTTGCTTACCTAAAACATCTTGGTCAGTGATCTCCAACAGGTCAGATATGTACGGCAGGGCGGGTGCCACGTAATCAAACTTCACCAGCGGGTTTTTGTTCCTACAACATAAATAAAAAATGTATTTATAATTTCGGAGAGTATAATATAAAATACACTTCCAGACGCCAAATTGAGTCAACCTGCATTTTTTAGTGCGAAAGTCTATTTCTTTTGAAATGGTCGTGAATTCAAATTTGGAAGAATTATGCTACCATAATAATGGTCAGTGTATAGATTTCAAATCGGTATAATTTTTATATACCGTTTTTGTGTTGTCCACCCCATTTCTACCCGTGGGTGTCGTAGAGACAGGCGACAGAGGGATATTAACCAGATGATGGGCAGCAGCGTCCTTGTGAGTACCATAAGACTACTGCGATCGCCAACATGCATCGGCCAAGCATGGTGATTACGGCTGAACCTTCCTTTGGGGGTGACCTATGCCCAGCAGTGGGCGTCTAAAGTCAAAAAGGTATGCTTTGGTAATATTTTTTTCTCAGTCTCATAATTATTTTGATGCTTAAAGTTTCTACCCGTGGAAATTCACAAAGTCGGGGAATGTACGGTCACCAAAAAAGATAAGTATCCATGTCGCCGGGAATAGTTGAAGTTTACTCAGAAACCGATGGGGGTTTATGAATAAAATTAAATACAATAAATAGAGAATAAACAGTTCAATGATTTAATTAAATTTCATTTATAAGCCTCCATTGGTTTCTAAGAAAACTTCAACTATTCCCGAAGACATGGATACTTATCTCTTTTGGTGACTGTACATCCGTGGAGGTTAGAGCATCTGTCGGTCTTTCAGAAGAAAAATATGCAGTTTTACCTGCAGAAGTTGCTGTAAGTCCATACAGCAGTTCTCAGCTGGCTTGCGGGCGTGTTCACGGTGCACAGTGGTAGGAGGACAGCCAGGGCTCCCTTAGACAGGACGGCGTCTCTAGTCTCCGGCCCGTCACCGGCGATGTTGCCGAGGGCCCAGGCGCTTTGCTCGCCTACTACGCCGCCGCGAGCTAGGAGGGCGACTAGCTTCGGAATGGCTCCTCCCTAAATGTGGAGGGAATAGTTTGAAAAATTCGGGTTAAAATGTGGCTGGGTCAAAGTAAAAGTCAATGTTAAAGTCAAAAATCAAAGTTAAAAAGCAAATGCAGCAAAAGTCAAAGTAAAAAACAAAAGTAAAGTTAAAAGTCAAAGGACAAAGCTAATAGCAAATTCAAAAGTCAAAGTGAAAAACGAAAGTAAATTCAAAAGCCAAAGTCATATCATTTGTTCGAAATAAACCATTAACAGGCACTTATGAATTATTATCAGGTATTCAGTCAGTCAGAAAGTTGGAATTGAATTGGTTGTTCCAAACAGTCGGTTTTTAAGAGCCAATATCTGGGCTTCTGGACATTTAAAGAGTTATGGAGAAAAAACAATGAAGAAAAGCCTAAGAATTAAAAATTCATATAGAATTTATGAGTAAAATGCAAAATTAGGACAATGTAACAAGTCGTTCTTAAAAGAGAGAAAAAAAAAACAATGAACGTAACTATAAAAACAAAAGTCAGCAGTGCTGCAAATATGGCAGATGGGAGTTGACTAGTCTCGCCTGACGGCGTCCGTTCACGAACATGACGCACGGATGTCAATATATAATAAATATGACTTACATCAACAACAGCCATGGTGTGCTCATGGGTCCCTGACGCTATGTTGGTTACAGCCCAGGCAGCTTCAAACTGAAGATCGGGGCTGCAAAAAAAGGAATTACACTTGATTGAAAAAACTGATCATGTTAGCAGGCTAGCACATAAAAGGTTCCATACCACTTTACAGTGTACAATCGAGCAAAAATCGCCGAAAAAAAAAATACACTTCTCTTATTAAAAAGCAGTTCCTAACAGTAGTTGGCCAGTTCCTTGGCCACTATTATCCAGCTCTATTATAATTATTTATTTTCAGCCTGGATTTTCCCACTGCAAGGCAAGAGCTCTCCATTCTCTTTCCAACTCTTTCTATTATTTGTTATTTCAACAGTATTTGTCGAAGGAGTCCAGATCATCCCGCGACCTCACCTGGGCCTGCCGTGATATCGCTTGCCATGTAGAGGGACGGAGGGTAGAAATAACGGACGGACGGGACGGAGGGTCGTGCCTTTGGCCCAATGATCGTCTGACATGCAGATGTGTCCAGCCCAATTCCATTTAAGCATGTCAGCTATCAGAGTGACGTCAGTTATTTTTGTAAAGGAACAGATGGTGGTATTCCTATTCTGGTTTTTCAGCTGCTAAAGTAAAGTGATAAATCACTTAGTCACTCACTAATGAAACAAAACCTCGAATTAATTAAACGAACTTCTCGTACATCGAACAAAGTGGATTTCGGCGATAGGCAGAGAAATGTCTTATGAGTAATGCGCGGTTCCTAAATCAGATAACGAACCCTTTAGGTAATTCGATGTTTCATTGATGAATGGAGTAACCTATCACTTTTACTGCAACAGCTGGATCATAGTGGCCAGAGATCTGCTTAGAACTGCTTTTTCCAACATTGGAGAGGCGGACAAGCTTGTGGAAAGGCACGGTCACACACTGCGAATACACGATTAGGCATTCGCAGAACTCACTGTGAGTGACAAGCTATTTGGTGCTAATAGATTCATTCGCCGCGATTTGAATTGAGCATGTTCAATTTTACTTAGCGAATGCGCACTCGCCGCGAGAATTCGCTGCGAGCAGCCATTTCGCTCAGCACGCCGCTCCAGACTATACACCCGTGCTAAAGGTCGTGTGTCATAAACGATGAGATAACCAAAAAAGGATTCTCTAAAGTGGGGAAGTTACGATAAGGCGGATCCACATAATATGATCATTTGTCCGATCCGTATCATCGTATCATTCATCGTGTATCAAGCTCTATATCTAGTTATAGACGCATTTATTTTACTCCGTATCGTACCTGTCGTATCCTCAAGAAAAAGTATCGGTAGACCGTGCCATATCCGTATCTCCTTTGATGATCGGACAAAAACCGACTCGAAATGGAACGGACCGTATCACGCTCTGTATCAGAGTGGTGTATCAAGACTGCGTATCCATCACTCGTCCAGATGTGGATCCGTCTTTAAAGGCGTGTGCACATATGAGCATTCTGTATCGCCGACGTAGCATGATCGGTCTATCTGGACCTGAGGGCTAATTCACGTAATTTTATGACGCACCGATGAAGTTGTAGTGCAGTTGCAGTTAAGCTCAAGTTTGAGTGATAAACGGTATTCTTGTAATCATTGAACTGCGCGTAAGCTGCGCGTGAACTGCACGTCAACTGTACACCAATCAAACTTACCACATGAGAGAAAAAATATTACTCACTAAATAAATAAACAGAATCGATTACATTTCAATGAATATGAAGTTATTATAATATTAAAATAATATCCCAGTACAGATTTTAGTGCTTTTTAACTGTAATTTTGAGACGTCAAACGAATAGTAGAATACCGATCATGTTGCGTTCCGAAGCACGCACCAAAGACGTGCAACAGTAGAATGCCGTTATTGCGCTCGCCTGACGCGAACTTGACGCGAGCGTGTCTGACAGCGGTAGAGAATACGAAAAGCGTTGTTTTGATCGAAACTTAACTACAACTGCACTGCAACCCAGCCCACTGGACGGCTGATGAAACGCTATCATGACACGCAGTCTTGATACGCCGCTCGCGTTATTCGCGTCCACTGTACGGATACGGTGATTGGATCGGGCAAATGATCATATGTAGATCCGCCCATAGAATTAGTTTTTTGGGTGTGTGTAGAAAATAAGAGAAGCTGTGGGACACAAATAACGATTTTTTTAAATAAAGCGCCATTAACAGACGACATATTTATATTTGGGGCACCGCAAGTGCCTAAGCGCTTCGGTGACCGAGGCTTAAGAGCGCCCATCAGTCATATTTCCCATACAAACGCTCGTACGTGATTACGGCGTTATAACAAATTTTACTAAAAATATTTTTAACGCACAGGTATCTTGTGGTTTAAATCTAGGTTTGTATGAAGCCAAAAATAAATTTTTTTGAGAAACAAATTCAGTGACAAAGTCTAAAAATCTGCTTTTTTGCACAGTTTTTTATCTGAACTTTGGCCGTTCATAATGCACTCATACATTGAAAAAGTAAAGAAAATATCTTCATAGAAACCTTGCATATGTAATGGAGATTCTAAATTACAAACATTATTACAAAAATCTTGTAACTCTTTTTCAAAACAGGTATTTCCTGGAACAAGTTTTGTGAAATATCCGCACGCCGATTTTCCTGCGATGTTATCGCGTTCTCACTCACTCGTTTGTTTTCGAGCTATGCGTTGGTTGAAACAAAATATTTTTCAATCACGCTCGCGTTGAAGTACGCTCGATGGGGATGGGCGCTCTTAAGACTCTTAAGAGCGCCCATCCCCATCGCGCGTACTTCTCTTAAGTTTAGAGTGGTCAACTTACCAGTCATCCCTATCCAGTGCATCCACCAAAGGTTTGATGACTCCAGCAGAGACCATGGGAGTTATAGGCGGGTTCTGTTCTTTGGACAGCATCCGACGGGCTGCGCGCGCATATGCTGTCATTACAACTAGGTCATCGGACCTAAGACCTGAGGAGTGAAGAGTAAGGGTCAGAAGAGGATAATAATAATACTAGCCTGTTTTTGTCCCACTGCTGGACAAAGGCCTCTTCTCATTGATACAGAAAAGGCAGGAGCATTAACCGTCACTAGAGCTCAAGGCGGAGTGGTGATTTCAGACTTATATTAATTGTTCAAGTTTCCTCATAATGTTTTCCTTCACTGTTATCAGTCATGTTCAAGATAAACTCAGAAAATACATTTGTAAAAGTCACATTGGTACTTATGCCTAGTAATGAACCCACAACCTTAATCCTCATGCATAAGAGGCAGGCGCCTTAGCCACTGAGCTGTCAGAGAATAAAAACTTTTAAAAGGAGGTAGGCTTAAAAGGAGGCACTAACGTGGAAAATAAAAACTTTTTTTAAAAAAGAGAACCACCTTCAAAAAAAAACTAAAAAGTGAAAAATAACTTTAGCACAGAACACACATTTAGTTTCGGGCGTCGGTGGCTTTGTTGTTTCTTGTTTTGTATTGCCACCGACTTCCACAACTATCATGTAAATAAATAAATAAAATAAATAAATCTTGGGACAACTCACACACGGTCATCTGGTCCCAAGCTAAGCAGAGCTTGTGTTATGGTAACCAGACAACTGATATACATACTTATATAATTTATAAATACATACATATTATAGATAAACACCCAGACACAGAACAAACAATCATGCTCATCACACAAAGTTTGTCCTGGGTGGGAATCGAACCCACGACCTCCGGCTTAGCAGTCAGGGTCAGTGACCACTAGACCAACAGGCCCGTCAAATGTGTTTTCACTTTTTAGATTTTTTTTTAAGGTGGTCTCTTTTTTCAAAAAAGTTTTTATTTTCCACTTTAGTGCCTCCTTATCACCCAAATCCATTAAGGAACGGCAACACAGTTAAAACAGAGATTGAAGTCCTCCAAAGATGGAAAGATGAAAGAAACAAAAACGTCTTCCCGGTTATTGTTGTTTTCTTTCAAAAAGCGCTGAATAAATTTCTGTTTGTTGTATACTAAAACCTTCCTCAGAATGTAACAAACAGTTTTCTGAAAACCGCATCAAAATCGGTTCAGCCAAACGGGAGATAATCGCGGACAAACATACATAGAAACATACGAATAGAACTGGAAACCTCCTTTTTTTGAAGTCGGTTAAAACAAGTATGTTGGCCCACAATACTAATTTCTCCTGTATCAAGAGTACCTTTACAGACATATAAACTCACATACACACAAACAACTGAATTCTGAAACTCATTGTCAACTGATTCAGAGAACTTTCATTTAAAAAGTTATAGAAATTTTAAAAATCAAAAATTATGGCACTTTTCAGTCTAAATCTGCTTAGGTTACATTTTTATGTATTAAAAACAGCCAAACTTATTCCTATAACAAAATGAGTCTTTTTTTCTCAAAATATAATATATAAGAAACCAAAACACAAAACACCTACTTCAGGTAACAAATATTAAAAAAATGACAACAGTCTAATAACGTAAATTGATTAGAGACACACAGGTTTGTTGCACCCAACACAAACATGGGTAGTCATCCTTTGTTTATTCGCGGGACAGATTCTACATGCTCTTCTGGTTTCTTGACTGGTTTCTTGATCTTGAACACCTTCTGTAACCATATCATTACCAAAAACTCGAGTCATGGTCAACCTTATCTCCTGCACGCAAAGTTTTTCTCGCAGGGCCCTGAACAGAACTCGTAGATGGTAGTTTTGATTTAGAACTACCGGCTTTATTGTTTTTTGACATTTTGTACTACAAAATCCGAAAACAAAATAATCACCGTTATAAAATATATCATAGGGCAACAATGGATGTGTAGCCTGACAGGCTCCGATCAATATTTTGATGGTCATTACTTACGTGATATTCATCGGAAGACGCAACCTCCTCCCTCGTTGGTAGTTTTACAACTAAAACAAAAGCTACTGAGCCGCTCAATCGCGGGGAATGGGGGGAATTAGGTGAAAATAAGAAAATGAAAACTTCGAGTAGCCTGTGAGACTCCATGTCCATACTTAATGGTTAAGAGTATGCAAGGCGCGCGTCATTGGTACTTAATATTTGGTAATCTCTTGGCACTTAGATGGCCGTGTGGTGCAGCCGCGTATATCACCACCCCGTTTCTACCCGTGGGTGTCGTGGAAGGCGACAGAGGGATTTTGTCCAGAGGATGGGCAGCAGCGTCCTTCTGAATACCATAACACCTACTGCGATCACCAACATGCATCGACCAAGCATGACGATTACGGCTGAACTTACTCGGGGGAGATCTATGCTCAGCAGTGGGCGTTTAAAGATTGAAATGATAATGATGACTTAGATTGTCACAAAGATGCATGTCTATATTTCTCAAGTCCCAACACTAGTTACATGAATAATGTCTTCCGGCTTACGGAAAGAAAGAAAGAAAGAAAGAAAAATAATTTATTCGCCCCCCAGGACAAAACACACAAAAATAAAAAAACAAGAAAACGAAAGTTGGTCCTGCATGAGGCCAAAAGGCTCCTATCTCAGCATGGTGCTGTAACATTTAAAAAATGACAAAAGACGACGACGACGATTATGGCAAAAGGAGTTTAAAATTGTGTTTAAGATAAAATTGCAAGCTGAATGGCTCATTAATGAACCATTGCATGTGAGCCATGGTGGCCGTTATTCCAACCAGCCCACCTCCAGAAGCAGATCAATTTTCCTAGTCTTCTCAGGACATGCGCACTTGATCTACTATTGTTTTAATTATTGGTATATTTGTTATTTTTAATTTTATATTTCATAATAATATTATTGCATGTAATAATAATGCTTACTGCAATTTTAATTCATGAAAATTGTTAAAAAACCTATTAAGTATTGTAATTTCATAAATTTATTGATGTCAATATGTTATGGCTATTGTTATAATTGAAATATTATTTTTATTATATTGTATAAAATTGCCTCAGATCAATAAAAAAACTTTTTTATTGGTCTGAGAAAATTCCATTCAGGCACAAATTATTGTTATTGAATAAATAAATAAAAATAAATAAAAAAGATCTTGGTGATCCAAGAGTTTCTCAGACCCTTGATGTTCAAAGAGTTTTGAACTATATTTCTGTAGTATTTTAGTAACTATTCACACCTTGAACAATCTCTGCAGGAGTATAAGTTTTCTCATGATCATGGATCTCTTCTCCGGCCTCCGGAGAGAGCGCTCTTCTCTTGAGAAGCTGTTCATCACGAGCTTGCTTGCGAAGAGCCACGCTGAGCTCAGCACGCTTGCGGCGGAGATCCTGTAGGAGTTATTAAGAGATTATTTTAGTATCTTTTATTGGAATACTTTGAAGTGTGTAGTATAGTGTTGGGTTCTCAGCACATTTGTAGATACTCACTTCAATAAAAAGTCACTCTCTTTTTTTTTATTTTGATGTGCGAGCACCTAGCACAGTAGCACACATGACAGATTAGAAACACAGCACAAACACAGATTTTGAGTATGAGTTGACTCAATGTTATTTTTTGCTGTAAGTATGTACTTTATATACACTCTGTACTCATATGTCTACGATCTTACTATGGTAAAGAACGAGCGGAAGTTCTTAGAACTTATATGCCCATAAATAATGACTAGAATGTAGATTAGTGTTTACCAAATAGTTACTTAGGTAACTGTTGTATCTTTAAAACACCCCTTCAAGGCTAGCTAATTATATCATAAGCAAATTGTTTGTCACAGAAATACAAAGAATTTTTGGTCAGTGGGTCATCTTTCCATCATGTCTAGAAGATCCTAAGACGACCCACTGACCGATTTTAGAAAGAACATTGATTTATTTAAAAAAATCTTATGCAAAATAACTCAATATTGGGTCCGTTCCTCTTTTTAGTTTATATAAACGATTTACCTTATTTGTTGAAAAATCAACCACAAATGGTGTTATTTGCTGATGATACTTCCTTGATATTTAGAGTTAATAGACGGGCACAGCACCATGACGACGTAAATGACGCTATGCTTAAGGTTCATAATTGGTTTACTGTAAATAATTTAGTATTAAATGAGAAGAAAACTAAATGCATAAGATTCGCTTTACCGAATGTTAAAAGTAGTGAATGTAACGTTGTATTGAATAAGGATATACTTGAATTCGTCGAAAAGACTGTTTTCCTAGGGATTACGCTTGACTCAAAGTTGCAATGGGGTCCTCACTTAACATCTCTTGCAGGGCGGTTGAGTTCGGCCGCTTACGCTGTCAGAAAAATCCGGCATTTGACAGACGTAGATACCGCTAGGCTAGTATATTTTAGTTATTTTCATAGCATCATGTCCTACGGTATCTTGCTTTGGGGGCGGGCTGCAGATATTGATTCTATTTTTATTCTGCAAAAGCGGGCTGTCAGAGCCATCTATAATCTCAGCAGTCGCGAGTCTCTAAGAGAATTGTTTAAACAGATTAACATCTTGACGGTACCTTGTCAATACATATATGAAAACATTATGCATGTTCGAAAAAACCTTCATCTTTTTAATAAAATAAGTGACAGACATTGTGTTTATACTAGAAATAGGAACAAATTAGATCAGCCAAGATTCAGATTGTCAAAAGTTCATACTTCTTTTATGGGGTACTGTGTAAAATTTTATAATAAAATACCTCTTGATATTCTTCAACTAAATGAAAGACAATTTAAAACATGTATTAAACGCACACTGTGTAGACAAGCATATTATAAATTAGAAGACTACATCAATGATAAAAATGCTTGGCTAAATGCTGGTCCTGCTCCACAGGCAGTTTAGGGAATTTCCTAATTGGAGGAATGTTGTTTCCTACCCCTTTTTTTTATTGACATGAGTAACGAGTATCGTTATTATTATACACAAATATATATTTTAATTACTTTTTCGACATTTTAGAAACATTGGAAACCTTAGTTTTGTATAATTTAGCAGCATTATTTCAATTTTGTAAATGTGAGTACCATGGAGCCATATTTTAAGTAAATTATTATGTGTTTGACTTAAATGAGCATGGCGGTTGAGAGAATTGTCATGCTCACTCAAATGTCTCGCTGGTGGTGGCGCGTGTGTTGGGTCATTCGGCTCCCTCTAAAATGGTTGAGCTGAATGGTGCTGATTCACGCGTCATGTTCGTGAACGGGCGCTGTCAGTAGAGATTGGTCAACTCTTAACTGCCATGGTTTTTATCTTGATTATTTTTTATATTTTGTATTTCTAGATTACCTTCATTGTTTTCACATATAGAAGCAACAAGAATAATGTAAGCAGTATTTTGTAAAAACCTGATTTTAAAAGAGTGTCCGTGGAGTTTCTTGCTCGTTCTTCTCCATAGAGACCTACCTACGTTTTGGAACGAGCAACTAGCTTCAACTTTCTGTCTAACTGACCGACTCCTTGACAATTCAAAAGTGCCTGTAAATGGTTTAATTGAAATAAATGCTTTGACTTTGACTTTGACTTTGACTTGGTAATAAGATTTGCTATTTGTGTTACATTGAGCTGGCTTTTTCATCATATGATCTAAAAAAAAATTCAGTGCATGCAGTCTACAAATCTAAGAAAAATAAAATTAAAAAAGACAAAGAACCGTGTTTTCTTCGAGAATGAAGGTACTTATGTGGTTTTTCAAAGGTTTTGTTTTAAAATGACAAATGTCTTAAGTATTCTACAAATCATAATTTGAATCAAAACGAAACTGATTGACAAACAATTTGTTAAGATTATTATCTTGTAAAAAAAAACAAATGAAAAAACGTGTTTCAAGAAAGGAACATGATTCAATTTTATACATGTTCGTAAATCTTAAATTACTTACTGTCGTTCCATGTCCAGCATTTTTGTACGACGACAAACGTGAAGAGTGAGTTTTATCAGACATATTAATGAATTATTATAATCTTTACAAAATAATATAGTTTCACAAAACAGCAGGCTTTTCGATTTGAAGAGCAACGGACGGAAGTTGCGACAGCGACAATCAGTTTTAAATTTTTAAAATGTTGACAATGACAATTTGATTTGACATTAAATCACTGGGTAGCCAGCGTTGTCAGGGAATAAAATTATCTGTTGGCAACTAGTATTATACCAAAAAATGCTTAGTTATTAGATTTGTTGATGATTTGGCTATTTTTGCTTTATTGTTGCTATTAGTCCAAATATATTATATATATTTGGACTAATAGCAACAAAATAAAAACTCCATCAAAATAGAATAGTAGTACAGTAAGTGAATATGTATTTATTAACTGAATATTTGTATGCTGCCAACTAAAATTATATTAGGGAAAACAAAAGCAGATTTTCCTTAATGTTGGTATTTCTTACGGGAAAAAGCACATTAATCGGTTAATAATCGAGTTTATTTACTTAATTTAAAAATCGATGTTAGGTAATGGTGAGTGGTCCAAGGTTAAATATGTAATGTACTCTTTGGGTTAATGATTTTGATGACTGTCAGTGTCAGATTTGACCTGATAGTTGACAGACGTGTTATGGTCACTTATTGACCATTGAATTATTATTAATTAATCTCTCTCTTATCTCTCTTTAGATAACGCCAATATTGCGAAAAAGTCTACGCTTAGGAAGTAATGCAATCTTTAATCATAGATTAACCTTTAGCCATCAATTTAATTAAATCAATTTCACTTTTTGCAATTTCAAGGGTATTTTTCAAACCCATAATTATGTGCCTCTTACAAGAATGTAAATGCTAATTGCAATGCATTGAAATTATAATCATCAGTACAACGACATGTGTTCAATGCATTTTAACATAGTACAAAAATAAAACAGAACAATAGTTAATTAAAATTTATAAGCACGATGCACATACTTAGTAACCAAGCATTCGACAAAAAAATAACATTTTACATTTCAAACGTAACTCAATTACGATCGGAGACAAAGAAAATAGACTGTACTCTATTATTAATCAAACTGCATTGCGACTGCTTTCGCATCGTATTAATGCAGTCGAGATGAACATCCAAAAAAAACAGTACTGAATAAAATAAGAAGAAGTAGGAGGCGCTCGTACGACAGATATTGAGTAGTGGGATGGGCCTAGCATGCGCAAAGACGTATTACTAAAAAAATATCTCGCTTTCCACTGTAATTAATCTATCTATCAGCCGACACTTTCATCTGGCGACCTCATATACGAAACGATCGTAAATTAACGTTATTAAAACAAGTTTACAAGCGTTCATGAACGTGTAATTACGCAAAACGTTACGCCGCTGGGCGTGACATCACAAATCAGTCCGGTCGGGCCGAAGACAACACGTCTATGCGTCGTCTCTGTCACTCGTTCATGCTGGAAAGAGAGACGTAGAGCAGGCAGGCCGGTGCTGATCGTATTCCGTCGAGGGTGTCGCCATTTTCGTTTTGACGAATATTGACAGCACGGCAGACAGACAGTGGCGCGGTCGTCGACGCAGCGTCTGCCGGATTATTTTTATTTTGATAGTGAATCATTTAACGACCAGACTACGTTTTCTGACTCGTTACGCGTCGGTTAGCAATAAAAACACTATTTACTACAACAGTGACGAGTGATAGACGGCTAGTTGACGAATTTTGGTGCTAACCTCTTCGTTCTTTTTTTTCTGCCGTCTGTGTTTTTGAGAACTGCAAGGCTGATCGATATGTGCAAGATTCACCACAGATGACTCTGCGTTACTCAACCTCGTGTTGATTTCTTCTGGTAAGTCCATTTAAATGTTGTTCTTTGAGTGTATTGGAGTCAATAATAGTTGAGCGTTCGATAAAATAGACATTAGTGGAAGCATATTTTGAGACGTGCATAATATTATTCGGCATAAACTTAATATTTACAGCGTAAAATGACAGTCGCCCTTTGTTGCGGTAGCTCCAGTTTGTTTACGAACTGTCAGGGGCAGTAAACGGCCTAAGATATATTGCCTGGGTTGGCGACTATGCGTGGGCTCTGTGCGCAAGCGAAATGCTACCTTATAGCTCTCGGAATAAGGCTGAAACTGTCAGAACGCCAAGAACGATAACGGCCCGTAGAATTAATTTATCACACGCCGCGCTTGACAAGTTGAAAACATAAATTCGACCTTGGCGCTCCACGTGGTTTGCAGGCTTTTGTGCTTTCTTTGTTTGACAGTTGACATCGATTATCGATTTTTTGAATCGATTATTTTTTTGTAGGCTGTTGGCAATAGTGAGTGCGTGTCACGTCACGGATCGGATGTTATTAAAATTTTGAAAAAAAAAAGATATTTCATTTCGGTCGGTGTTCCAAAATATTAACGTTATTCTGTTTTATTTCTTCAAAATTCTTTTGCTGATTATTGGTGAGTTTAAATTAAAGATTTCATTACCTAATGTTTACATATTAGTTGTTAAGATAGCAATTTACTTTATATTGTAGTAATTAAGATAAAAATCGCTCGGATTTTCCGATAACCTGGATTTATTTTAAAATGTCTTTGACGTAAGTGATAATTACGTTCTTTTGTTTTTTGTTATTACAAAATTAGATATACACTACCTGCCATTTAAATTGCAGTGTTATAATTGTAGCTCATTTAAGTTTACGGTACTTAACACATAATTATTATGCGTTTTAATTTCGTGAGGCAGATAATTAAAAAATACAAATTACTTACAATCCCTGTAGTATAGGTATAGAGAAGTGTTCAAGTTTGATGGCTAAGTCTATCTGTATCTGTGTGTCTGTCTGTGGCATGGTAACTCCTAAACGAACACTCCAATTTTAATGCAGTTTTTATGTCGTTCATGGCAAGCATGTGGGATTTAATTATGGTAGAAAGGATCTGATCTGAAAAGATCTGGCACACACGCAACAATAATATACTTCCCATGGAAATCAATACATCTATGCTATTATTATAAAGAGGTAAAAGGACAATGCCAGAAACTCTATAGAACTTTGCCCCACTCAATAAAAGTCATATGCAATATGTAGCATCTTACTGTTTATTTATTGCTGATAACTAAACATTAGTCTTTGGGACTGTAGAACTTGCGGTTTCCGTTTAAATCTATAAACAATAATGACATTGATTATAGGTTAAATTGTATTTTAGGTATAATGAGTTTGTATTTTGTGGGTTTGTATTTTGTAATCCGCAAGTTCTAAAGAAATGAATTTAGTATAGAAAGGTTCTATATTCATTACAATTATTTTCATTAATTTACTTTTTCTGTACATGGGTGGGGCAGGATCTGGCATTGTCATTTATTTGTATGTAGGGGGTAATGTTCGAAACTGCCAATCCAATTTAAAAAATGATTACACCAAATAAGTAGTCACATTATCCCTCGGTGCTATAGGCTGTATCTAATAGGTATATAAAAATCTCGTGTCACAGCGTTTGTATTTTTTGTGTAAATTTGGTAGGTCTGATCTGGTCTGATTTGGTCTGAGGTCTTTGGTAGGTTTCCCCACATTAAAAAAATAAAAATGCCTGAGATTAGGTTGTAGGCTATTTTTTATACTCCTAGATGATAAGAAATAATTTGCCGGGTCAGCTAGTTTTATCATAAAAATCTTAGGTACTTATTTCCTGGGCCGACATGGTGCATAATGATCTACATATTATATGTGGGGTATAGAAGCAAAAACATAGAAGCAAAAACGCCACTGTCCATTATTGACAGGAATGGACAGTGGCGTTCTTGCTTCTATACCCCATATATAAGATACCATCTAAGTATTGGTATTGAGTATAAGCAATCATAAGAAAATCAATACGGGCAAAGTCGCGGGCAAAACCTAGTATATTACAAAGAGGTTAACTTTTCGCCCTTATTATGTCTGCGATCGTTGTTTGTTTCACATTTTTTTAATTTATATTATTATGCCTTGCTATATATTTTGGTGACATAGTAAAAATATATGTTATAGCTGATCGTAATATGCCTTGATTATAGCTACGTCTGACGTATTAATATATGTTATAGCTACATCTGACGTATATTAATATATATTATAGCTACGTCTGTGACGGGCTTAACAATTGATCATTATTGAGCATATTGAGCATATAATGGTTGGACACTGTTTATTCTCATGATTAATTAATTTTTCATCATGCTATCATAGTAATATTATTACAAATAGGAGTGCAGTGATGGCCCAGTGGTTAAAGATTCCAGTTTTTATGCATGATGTATGTTTGTCATATGAACTTTCTAAGTTTATCTTGGACGTCGCTGACATTGGTGATGGAAAACATTGTGAGAAAAACTCGACTTTATTAATTACTATAAGTCTGAAATACCCGCCGTGTGCTCCCGACCGCGAATCGCTTCATTTCTACCCGTGGGTGTCGTAGCAGGTGACAGAAAGATATTGGTCAGAGGATGGGCAGCAGCGTCTCTTTGATCGCCAACATGCATCGGCCAAGCATTTAGTATGGTGATTACGGCTGAACCCCCCTTTGGGGGAGTCCTATGCCCAGCAGTGGGCGTGTAAAGGTTGACATGATGATGAAGTCTGGAATTACCAATGTTTCTCGACCAAACATGGTGATCTTTGATGATCAATGCTCTTGATTTCCAGTACTATGAGAAAAGGCCTTTATTCTGCAATGCTAAATTAGTATTGAATTCAAATAATTGTAATTACTTAATGAGAAATTTCTAGACTAAGTAATTTTGAAGATAACGTTTATCATTATTGAGTAACTGGGACATTCTCCATTCTTATGACTGATAAATTTGCAAATATGTAGGTTAAAAGTAACCCATTTCTTGTACTTATTTAGTAAATGTTTTGTAGTAATCCATCCGTGTGGTGCCACTGCCAACCGCATCACCCCATTTCTACCCGTGGGTGTCGTAGAAGGCGACAGAGGGATATTGACCAGAGGATGGACAGCAGCGTCCTTTTGAGTACCATAATACCTACTGCGATCGCCAACATGCATCACCCAAGCATGAGGATAACTGCTGAGAGCTCAGCCGTTAGCCCGTTATCCTCATGCTTGGGTAGGGTTGCCAACTCTTTGACGGTCAAATATAGTAGTTCTAAAATTTTTACCCTTAAAAATATAGCAGATAACGAAAAGATAAAAAAAAATAGTAGGTTCCAAAAATTAAATAGGTACTTTATTTTTTTTAAGAATATTTTGTGTATTATTGAACGCATCTGTCAACTTGACATTCCAGAATCGTTAAAAATAGGTATAATGACGTTTTGTTTTACGCTTACACATTTTAAAACGAGCTTGTGCTAAGAGTTTTGATGCCTTTAAAATATAGTAGTTTCCCCTACTATATCTTTTTTTCAAAAATATAGTAGCCGGGCCTCTAATATAGTAGGATACTATATTATATAGTAGGGTTGGGAACCCAATGCTTGGGTGATGCATTGGGGGAGAGCTGTGCCCAGCAGTGGGGGATAAAGGTTGACATGATGATGATGATTGTAGTAATTATGGAGTAGTTGTGAGGGGCTGGTGGCTAAGTAAAACTAAGTACGCTTGCCGCCATCCATTTAATTTCGAGACACCTCGGTGCCTCGGAAAGCACGTAAAGCAGTTGGTCCCTTTCATTCGTAGATCTGTGATACCTAACAACCAGTCTTACCAAGGGGTATAATGTGGGTTGTGGAAGTCAGATAGATAGTCGCTCTATATTTTGATGGGCGAACAATCCAAAGCTTGGCGAATTTGCTTCGCAATGATAGGAAGAGCCGACATCGAAGGATCAAAAAGCAACGTCGCCATGAACGCTTGGCTGCCACAAGCCAGTTATCCCTGTGGTAACTTTTCTGGCGCCTCTTGCTAAAAACTTTCGGATCGATAGGCCGTGCTTTCCCAGTCCCTATGCGTACTGAACATCTGGATCAAGCCAGCTTTTGCCCTTAACAATGGTATTCAGCTGCATCTGGTTAGACTAGAAGCCTAGCCTAACACAGTTAGGAAAGGCTGGGCAGTTTTATTGTCATCATCATCATCATCAACAGCAGCCGGAAAACGTCCACTGTTGAACAGAGGCCACCCTCATGAGGGGGACGGGGGGTTTGCCATAATCGTCACGCTTGGCAGGCTTCTTGGGGATCGCAGTGAGTTGTTGAATACACGGAAGCCGCTGCTGCCCGACTTTCGGAATTTCCCTTAGTCGCCCTCTACGACACCCCCCAGGGGTAATTTTATTGTAGTCACTTTTTAATGATGTTTAAGAGTCTTCACGCAATGGTGCCTAAATATAGACGCCGTCGCTGAGGACTGCTCAGAAAGAGATGGCAGGATGACCCGGACACGTACAGGTATGGATCGAGGTAGCGCAGGATAAAAGTTGCTGGATTTGGATTTAGGGGAAGCCTATGCCCAACGGTGGGACAGCATAGGCTTGGTAAAAAAAAATGAAACAAACAAAAGTGTTATAATTTAAAAAGATTTAGTAAGATTAACAGCTATAGAGATAAGATGTAAATGTATGTATTTTTATCTATAGTTATGCCATTCATAACATAGATTTATTTATGACTAGCACTTTGCCCGCGACTTCGTCCGCGTGAATTTTGTCAAGGATCCCATATTTTTCCAATTGTTAATATAGCCTATGTTACTCAGGGATAATGTAGCTTACGATTGGTGAAAGAATTTTTGAAATCGGACCAGCAATTTTTGAGTTAAATCGTAACAAACAAACAAATCTTTCCTTTTTATAATATTTATTTAGACTAGCTTATGCCTGTCACTTTGTCCGCCTAAATGTCGGTTATCTGTGGGGTTTTTCTTTTTGCGCAGAACGCTAATTCTTTTTCTATACTAATATATTGTAGCGCGTAATCTCGGGAACTCCTCATCCGATTTCACGAATAGGAACCTACGTTATCTCTGAGTTCTAAAGGCTATGTTTATTCTCTAAACATCAGCTATATCCTTGTCCACGTCAAAAACAGACTAGTGTTTCAGAGATTTGCTGGAACATATAGACAGACAGATGGACAGACAAATAAATAAAAGAATTGAATCTTTTATCTTTTGTCTGTTGCCCTTTCCGAAAGGTAGTTTTGTAAAGAGAAGAGTGGGCAAGAAACTACTTTGTTTATTGTTTGGAATTCTCAAACCATTTTTGTGAATGATTTTTTGTTATCGGACCTTACCTTACATACTTTCAGGAGCACCTTTTACAAAAAAACCCTTTTTTTTTACAATGGGAACCCCCTTCAAAAACGAAGAAGTGATAAAATAACTTTAGCACAGAACACACATGACTTTTGTTTCGGAAGTCGGTGGCTGTGTTCTGTTTGTTGTTTTTTATTGCTACCGACTTCCGAAACCTTCTCCATGTGTGAATGTAACAAATACTTTTTGAAAACCGCATCAAAAGCCGTACGGGAGGTACGGCTAAACCGATTTTGATGCGAAGTCATGTGTGTTTTGTGCTAAAGTTATTTTATCACTTTTTCGTTTTTGAAGGGGGTTCTTATTTTGTAAAAATAAGGGTTTTTTTTTAAGATAACATACATATACACATACGGGTCAAAATGAGAACCTATTTTTTTTAAGTCGGTTTATAGAACCATCTTAACCTCTTTATGATATTAGCACAAATAGTTAATTGAATGTTGATGAAATTATGAACTAGGCAAAAAAAAAGGTTGATTGACGTCATGAAATTATCTTGCCAATCTAATCATATATCGGCATCGTTATAATTTAGCGTAGATCATTATCAGATCTATATATCTGGTTAAGGAGAACTCGAAGTTTGTTTCAAGATAGTAATAATATCCTCACTTGAAGTTTCTCCCACTTAAGTGACTCGTGGCTAAGTAAAAGCCATGGTTGATCAATGGATGGGTGACCGCCCATTTCATACCGAGCCCCCTCCGTGCCTCAGAAAGCACGTAAAGCCGTTGGGCCCGGCTGTCATTCGTAGATCTTAATATCTTTGGTAACCAAACTCCTTTGCGGACGCCCTGAGAAGACTGGGAAAACTGATCTGCTTCTGGAGGCAGATGGGCTGGTTGGAGTAATCGGCCGCCATGGCTCACGTACAATGGTCCATTTTTAAAGGACTAAGTGCGGAAACCAAACCCCCCTAACATTAGGAACATTATCTTTGGTAGTCAGACGTCAGAAAGTCTGAGAACCAGTCTTACCAAGGGGTATCGTGTTACCCAGTAACTAGGATGTGGAGGTCAGACAGGCAGTCGCTCCTTGTAAAACATTATTCAGCTGCATCTGGTCTGAGGGGAAGCTGACTCCAACAAAGTTGGGAAAATCAAAGCCATGTGCTAAGTTCACACAGGGGCCACTTCGGCCAATTTCAATGGAACTTTTGCCCCACCCACTCAATCTATCACCAAGCGAGCATCTACCCGCAAGGTCTAACCTTCCGTGGTCCATCTGGAAGTCCCTGAACCGTTTAAGAACCCAAGAAGGAAGGTGTAACGCTAACCTCGCAAAATGGGGCTACCTCGACAGAGCACAGCAGAGTGTGCATGTGGCGCCGAGATGCAAACCATGCCCCACCTTATGTCATGTCCTTTGTGCCCCGAAGCATGCGATCGGGGTGAATTATGCGCTGCCACCGACGAGGCCGTGGGAGTGGCAAAATTTTGGGCCAAACAAATATAAAAGACTTGTGCCAGCGGTACGAAGAAGAACGGAACTTCAATGGAGTTGGTTATACTCCAAGCAGCAGGAAGGCAGCAAAACTGTGTGTGCAAACACAGGAGCACTCCCTTTTTCCTCACTCTCATATTCTGATGGGACGGCAATCCGACACGACCGAGGAGAGATCAGGTGTAAAACCAACGGCAGTTCGCATTAGTTATAACTTGTATTCATGTCCCTGCTTCAGTCCTCTGGTGCCTGGTACCTATAAAGTCACTCGGTCTAGTTCCATGTCCCATGTCATATAATGCCGTCTTCAACTCCAAAATCCACCTCGAATTATCCACGTCTTGGAAAAGGTTCTCCTACATAAACAACGAAATGTGTGTTTATCTACCTATACTAATATTATAAATAAACAGGTAGCAGTTTGTTTGGTTTTAAGAGGTACCTAACCTCTGAAAATCGTAATGCCCAACTGTTCATGATCATCGTCATCAGCCGGAAGATGTCCATTGTTGAACAAAGGCCTCCACCATAGAACGCCACAACGAGCGGAAACCTGCCGCTTGTATCCACCTGTTTCCCGCGGCCTTAACGATGTCGTCGGTCCATGTGGTGGGAGGCCTACCAACGCTGCGTCTTCCGGTTCGTGGTCGTCACTCAACCCAACGGTTATGGCGCCCGCTTTTCATGCACGAGGTACGCAAACGGGCACGAGCAAGTACCAATGTCAATTTCTTATGGACATTACTGACATCGGTGAAGGAAAACATCGTTAGGAAACCTGAACTTATCTTCTAATATATAAAATTCTCGTGTCACAGTTTTCGTTCCCGTACTCCTCCGAAACGGCTTGACCGATTCCGATGAAATTTTTTGTGCATATTGGGTAGCGGGCGCAGTGTTCCACGCGCGCCACTCGAGAGTGAACAGCAGGTCATGGCCTGTCGGGGGAGCGGTGAATGCTAATGCTAATCCCGCACCCCCGGCCATGGGCAGAGGTGGAGCACCGCGGTGGTTTTGGCCGGTAGGAGTCCGGCATGCCCCTCCGTCGCCCCCACGATGGAGGAAGTCCATGAGGATTTCCACCGCGCAAAAAAAAAAAAAAAAAAGGTGTTCAGTCTAACCGGATGCAGCTGAATACCACTGTTTTACATGGAGCGACTGCCTATCTGACCTCCACAACTCAGTTATTGGGTAACACGATACCCCTTGGTAAGACTGGTTATCAGATTTTCTGGCTTCTGACTACCTATAACGACTGTCAAAGATCCACGAATAACAGCCGGGACCAACGGCTTTACGTGCTTTCCGCACGGAGGGGTACAATATGAAATGGATGGTCACCCATCCTCGGGACGAACGCGGCAAGCAGTGAGATAATATGCTGGTATTATTATTATTATTATATTCCTCACATATGGTTCTCAAACATGGTCTTTGACAAACCAGCAGAGGTCCACGCTCGCGGTTTGCCAGAGAGCTATGGAACGCAGTATTCTGGGCATAAAATTTCAAGACCGGGTTAGGAATACTACCATCCGTTCCATCACAAAAATAACTGATGTCATTAGGAAAGCTGTCACGCTGAAGTGGAATTGGGCTGGACACATCTGCCGCATGTCGGACGATCATTGGGCTAAACGCGTGACCCAATGGGTCCCTTTACATGGCAAGTGACATCGCGGCAGGCCCAGGCGGAGGTGGCGGGATGATCTAGACTCTTTTGACAAAGACTGGTCTGAAATAGCCCTTGACAGAGAGAAGTGGAAGGAGAGTAGAGAGGCCTTTGCCCTGCAGTGGGAAAACACAGGCTGAATAATAATAATAATAATTATTATTATTATTATAAACCTCTGGTAGTATGTACTGGTCTGATTGCAAGAATTCTCTCACTGATAAAAACCTACACGCGGACGAAGTCGCGGGCAGAAGGTAGGCCGTAATAATTATCCTGTAAATTCTTACGTCATCTTGTGGATTACAAATAAATACTTTTCATCTATAACCTTGTTTGTACTTCCTATCTGCGTCCTTTTCTTAATAATTGATTTGTATTGTAGTATATAAGGTGCTATAAAAATATCTGCCACGGCTTTAATGGGAGGTAGTATTGTGTTCAAAGATTACAATAGTGAAGAACTTTCGTACCCCAGAATAGTTAATTTAATTTGAGAAAATAAAGTAGTTTAATAAACATTGACTCTACTCTGCATAACGCGTTTCACAAATTACGCGCGATGTGTCGCTTCGTCAATGAAAACAACTGCTATCTCTTTCAATCTGTTCTGTGAATGAAAACTGAAATCAGCTGATTAGTTCGTCACTATCTAACCTACTAGGTACACAATAATACGCAGGGAAAAAAGTGTTTTAAAAGTGCAATTACTTACCAGCTACCGCATTCTTCCAAAAAACTGACGTAGGTAAATAAGATGATAAACTTCCCATCACACATAAAACAGGCTTTGGACTGACAAGTTAGTGTAAGAATCGCAATTTTTTTCCTTTTATTTTTAAACAGTAGGTGCTTAGATTAATACTTAGGTATCAAATAACGATAAATTATAGTAACTTGGCGTGTTTAAAAGTTAATCATCTTATTTACAATAATTGCATCGTATTTACAGTTATTTACACACTCCCTACCTACTTATCTACAAAACTGTTGCACGAGTCCGCCTTCGCGTTGCACACAAATGTAGGCAAATGTAGTTCGGCAGAATATGGAGGCCTGCCTGCGTCAACCGGAGGCGGGTCAAAGCGGCCGTGTTCACGAAATCTGTACACGGCATCCAGAATGGTATGATGACTCACTCGCACACCAAACCTCTGCTGGTATAAGTTTACTGCATGCGCAGTTATGGAGTTACACTCGGTCACTCGCGGTAGCACAACACCATTTCAAGATATTCTTGATTGGAATACCGTCGTCTGGGAGGCATTTTTAAAGGAAGCGCGAGCGATTATCCCGTCGCTAACCGCTAATTAAAACTAACTTCCGAGCGGGCGGGGAGCGACCGGGCGACTGGCGAGCGGGCCGCGGGCGGTCGGCTTGCGCGTGCGACGAACGGGGTAGTGCGGGTCAGGCAGGGTGGGGGCGCGCGGCTCTTTGACGACGCGACGTCCCGACGAGTGCCGATGCGCAGCGCTCGGCATCGTTTGATAAATGTTAAGAATGGCAACAGTGTATGAACGGCGCCGGCGTTTTGCGAAACGATTGAATTGTACCTATTCGGTGCGGTCTGGCAACAGCAAGTCTACGTGATGGTTTTATGCGAATAAATCAATTCAAATTTATACGTACAATTTTTTGTATGAAAAAAAATATGACAAATGATTAATAATTTATCTTTACTATTGTAATCTATAAACACAATACTGTCTCCCATTGCAGCCGTGGCAGATATTTTTATAGCACCTTATATAAGTCAGTTTTTATCGTCGCCTATGATGGATAATAGCGTGTCATTGGTAATCAGCTTTTTTCTTTGATTCACAAGTTAATGCTTGTTGCAAAAATACACCTTAGATCCAATAGACAAAACTGCAAATCGATCGCAGAAATCTTATAAGTAAAAGTAAGAACGTCGAGCTGTGAGCTTGCAGGATTCTGCGTTGCGACGGGGCATTGCGGTTTTTTCTTTCGGCCCTTCAGTGTATTAGAGCAGCGGTTGCTAAACTTTCAAGGCACCCAAATAACACCAAGAAGGTCCTTTTTTATAAAACCCCACATCAAATAACTATCAATGAAAGGCAGTACTGTCAGAGTCACAACAGAACGAGTGCAATCTCAGATTGTAAAACCAAAATTTGTATTTGTTTTTTAATTTGTATTTGCTTCGGTGGCTTCACTATCAGTGTTTCGCGCGGTCTATCTGCCTTTTGTTTCATAATCTGAGGGTGCAATGTAGATCAAACAAGTATTTGATGAAAACCGCATTAAAATCCGTTGCGCAGTTTGAAAGATTTAGAGGGAAGGTTCATATCTGACGGAACATGCGTCGCGTATTATCGGTCGCATAACTTGACCGTTCACACTCAACCGATGATACGTTGAGTGAGTGAGTGTGAACGATCAAGTGTTTTTCTATACATTTGTCTGTTCTGGCGTTACGCGACCGATAATACGCGACGCATGTTCCGTCAGATATGAACCTTTAAGCGTACTGAGGGACAGACGGCGGGAAGAGACATTGTTTTATGCTGTGTAGAAATGGAAGTCCCCTACCGCTCTGAATCTGGATGGCTCTGAAGAATGGATCTGTATCACTTTGAAAATATTTCTAACTAGCTTTTGCCCGGTATTTCGTCTGCGAGAATTTTCTCAAGGATACCATTTTTTTTAATAGCAAAATATAACCTATAGCAGTTCCAAATAACGTAGCTTCCAATTATAATACATATAATATAATAGAATACATTTTTAGAATCGGACCAGTAGGTAGTTCGGATCAGCCCGAACTAATACAAACTTTAATTTATCTAGTGAAGTTTCGAGAGGCCTTAACACTGACATTCATAGAGGCATAATAAGGGTAATAATAAGCTTACAGATAACAACTGTAAAACAATGACTAATATTAAACTTTATATCTACCTCCACAAGACAGGAATCACCATCTTCTCGCAAAAAATAAACATTTTTGCAACATACCCATCCCTCCGGAAAATAAGTAGGATGTGTCAGGAGTCAGGACGGGCTGAAAGGACGGAGGGTTGAAAACATAAAAAAGTTGAAGCGGAACAAGGCTGAGTTTTAAGTACCACTAGCTTTCAAACTTTCTTGATAACCTTAACAGAAATGTGTTTGTGAAATTATTAACTAAGAAAGTGTTTGGCTCTGCGGAGAAAAAATTGGTAGGTTTCTTTTGTGGAGAGAAAGAGGATGTAATAGTAGTAGACGTCTTTGTGAAGGAAGTTCTTGCCTGAGTCTGTGTTTCCTAATAGCTACAACCTGGGAGTCAATGACCATCTCATTAACATCAATCTCGATATCTTTTTCAGTGACTCTTCTCCAAGGTCCATAGAGATCTGAGATGCTAAAAATCAATACTTTTTAGACCCAGTTTGCCCAGTTTGCTGGAAGGAAACTCGGTGTCGTTACCTGAATAACTATATATTTTCATTCACAAGATACGGTTACACGAATTACACCATAACATAGACAATGCAAATTTTAGAGCAACTAGCGACTGAAAAAATACAATCGGTATGAACTTCTTGGAGACTTTATAGCTATCCTATAAAGCTCCTTCTCCTATTCCTTATCCTATAAAATCCTTAATTGCTAAGCTATATGTTAGTCAATGACTAGATTGCGTTTTTTAATAGAGTCCCAAGTTATCTATCTATAACAATATTTTATGGAGGTAAAGTTTTTTTTTTGTTTGTAAGTGGTTAATGATGTATCTGGGAGTACTCGGTCGAATTATAAAAATAATTTCACAGGTAGAAAACTACACTGTCAAGTACCGTAGGCTATTTTTAAGGTTTTCTTGACTTCCACGCGAATTAAGTCGCGGGGAGAAGCTAGTATCCAGATATAAACACTAGCCAATCCACTAAAATGTTAATATCCTTGTTTGAGTTTATGTTGTAAAAGTGGAAACCACATAACTACAATACAGAATGTTTGTCCGCCACAGACTCGTTATTCATTTTTTTTTTCGAAGGTTTTCCTCACATCAGGGTAGCTTGAAATTGAAGCTTTAAATTCTCTGACAATTCAAAAGTACCTGCAAATGGTTTATTTGAAATAAATAATCTTGAGTTTGACACAGTAAAGAAAAAAACTTCTAAAATCATGTTTCGTACTGCAGTCTACGAATCAATATACTCCATCGCCTCTAGGCAAGTTCTCAAATTAACAATCTCCTTTTTAAAAGCTCTCACTATTACAACCTGTTTGAACTTTAAAAAATCCATTAAACACATATCTAATTATGAAGTAACAGTATTAATATTGTAGCGGCTCTATGAGTATGGCCATGTAAGGAAGCTACAGAGTCTTATTTATATGGTGCGTACGATGCCGTATATGGTGTAATATTGATTAATTTCAGGTAATAGAAAGCTTATTGTTAATAGGTAATAACATTTTCATCAGCTTCGTTTATAGCAGTGTGAAATTGTAATTATAGCTAACTGTAAGTCTGAACAGGAAAGGTAACAGAGCGAGAGACGTGTAGCTACATACATTTAAAATTAATTTATGAAGCCTCACTGCCGCCCAATTTCCCTATTCCCACTTCAATATCTCCCAAAGAATATTTTATCAAAAAATTCTAAAAAAAGGTCTGGCAACTTAAAATTTATACCGTAGCCAAGATTTTTGTCAAGAATGCAGAAACTCGAGGGGCGAATATCGTACGTATTTTCCCGCGAATAAACCGCTTTGACAGCGAAAAAGGCGGGAACGGGCGCCATTACTAGCAAGTGACGCCAGGCCGTTGTATAATTGGCGTCCACAAGTTATGGATGAATTTAATAACGCCGAGGTATAGTTCGTGGCCTGTGTTTGTGGGTAAAAGACAACAGCTTGACGAATTAGGTACCTATTACGGTTCAGATTAATGTTTTTGGGGAAAATGTGATGAAATTACAACGGGAAGGCTCGTAAATATCGTGAAAATTATTCGGCTGAACTTCGGATTTAATGAAATGTGTTTTTCTTCTTAGTACTATTATAAATGCGCAAGTTTGAGAAAATTCTCATAAGAGAGATTACTCTATCACACTGAACGGACTTAGCTGTATGGCACATATTGATTTAGCTTAACACAAATGTTTCGAATTTTGCTTAATTCTGAATTCTACGCTGATGAGCCGCGGGCAGATGCTGGTTATAAAATTTAAAAAAAAAAGATTCTCTACTTTCGGGGTTTTCACAAATGTCATTGACCTTTCGTATATTTAGATTTATTTATTTATTTATTTATTTATTTATTTTATAGATTTTTATTATTTTATTTTTTAGATGATTTTACGCCATCAATAACAACGTCAAATAATGAATCAAAACAAACGCCATAGTATTATCACGCTGTTTTCTTTCGGAACAAATTTACTACGCCTTTTGGTTTCTGATGGAGCAAGGGTAAATTATGGGGATCTATGGGGAGGCCTTCCCTCGATAATAGACAACTTCCGGCTGATATGACATGACTGCATGGGGCCTTATCTCGCGCCAAGAGAGTTAATTGAGGATTATGTGGTGTTAGATGATGAGGCTTGCGACGAGCTAGAGATATATTTGTAGGTTTATGTCGACGTTGACCTGATTTTTACCCTACTGTCGGAGGAGTAGGGTTATGTTTTTCGAACGTATGTATGTGTAAACGAGTTAACGGTTTTTAACCTATTAGGTGTCATTAGATTAGTATTGATTGCTAGAGTGATATAGGCTATAATATTTAAATATGGCGTCAGGGGAAAAAGTATATAGGGGGGGTATAAAAACAATACAAGTATCCAATGAAAGCTCATAAATAGCCAGTTTCAAATATGTATTTATCGTAACACTTTTGTTCCAAGTTTTTAATAATAATGAAAAACTCAAAAGTGTGAAATTAACTTAATTATTAAAAAGGAAAACGAAAAATTCAACTGTCCCATTAAAAAAAAAACCCTTGTACTGCTATAATAATATGTCTCCGAAAGCAGAATGTTTTGCTTGCGTTAGTTTGCGCGTTACCTACTATAAATCTGATATTTCACACCAATAATAAAATTCGTTTCTCAGCATAATTGTTTGCACATTATTGCTTAGTTTGTTGGACAGAATGTGTAGTTTACACCCGTATTTTTAGAATAGGTACCCAAATATTTTCCAAAACCTAGAATTTACTTCATAATGTTTTACAAAAGTTTTGAAACAGTACACCTAAGTCTTTGGTTTACCCAAAAGTCGACTAGTAGAAATGTGTATAGCAGTTCGACCCAGTACAAATTTTGTGCAAATTATTTCTGGAAACAACCGCGAAAGTAATGTAGCTAGTACCCTTGTTTTTATCAGATGTAACTAACTCCATTCCTTCCTTACTAATTGCGCAAACTTAACCCACAGAGACCTCGTATATCCAGGCCGTTTTTCTGCCCAAAATCTCATTTCACCGGAACCTCATCTAACGCAAAACGGAAAAGTCAAGCTGAACATTTGCGACTGAAACTTCAAAAATTTAAAGTGGACGCACAAAGAAATAGGACAATCAACCCGTACCAGCCCTGTCCGTAATACTGTGTAATAACGGACTTCGGACCCTTTATTTTAGGGTTACCTAAGTAAGGGACTCTGTTGAAATAAAAGAATTTTGCAAAGAAAATTATTGGTGTTCTTTTTTGGGTTTGGGGCCTAATGAGTGATTGGGCGTGCGGATATTTGATGTAAGACTTCCATTAGGCCTTTTTTGTAAAGCGATCAGTCTTGGTGAAAATCGTAATTTCTCAATACCTGAAGGTTTACCTGATATTATAGTCAACTGGGAATATGCCCAAAAGCCTAGCGGCATTGCCACGTCGAATGCCAATGCTTAACCTCTGACCGAGGTAAAAAACAGCTTTTGCGTTACGGGAAGTGTCAACCAACCTTTTGAAAATTTCCTTAAAAAGTATATGAACACTCGGACTCCACGACCCGAGGGTTACAACCTCAAAAGGCTCGAAAATAAAGTTATCACCAAGGATACAATGTCGAAAATATGGTTAAAAAAACTTGAGAGGTGTCAAGGGACACCCGGATGGAACGAAGTTCCTTTAGATTAATTAGTGAAGGAATTGTAATAAAATTTTATTTTTTTGAAGTTATAATAATATTTTTTATTATTAGTACCTAGTTCAAAGAGTTCGCCGCGCCGCCTTTAAATACATAAACATATTCTACGAAAAGCGAATTCGGACTTTATTTTGTAAACGTAAACGGTTAAAAATTGAAATTTTACCAAACTAGGTATGATAAAATTATTCTGAGAAACGTATAGGCTGGTGCCCGACCGGACAATAGGAGCTATGTGCAACCGAATTTCACGGTTAATGTGTAAGAATAAGGTTTTAATTCGCTCCAATATTTTCATAGAAAAGCCGCCATTCAACTAATAATGAACTCTATTTGACAGTTCCAACGATTCATTTTTTCTGTTCGAATTGTCTGCGTTTGTGAAGTAATAAAAATAGCAAAAATAAGGTTTTAATTCGCTCCAATATTTTCATAGAAAAGCCGCCATTCAACTAATAATGAACTCTATTTGACAGTTCCAACGATTCAATTTAGCTTATTATAGCATGTCGTGACAACTTTTCGTAAGAATTTTTTCCGTCTAGCCCCCTTTCACAACGCGCGATAAGGAACTTCGTTCCAATAAATGAAAGCATTTTTGACACATTGAGTCGGATGTCAGTATGCGAACGATCCTAAACGTTTACTAAAGTTACCTCCCATGTATCGTAGATCGGTTTTGGCACCGTTTAAGGGTCAAGCTTCATAAGCAATTAACTTCAATTTGACACTTGAAACATCTATTATTTTCAATGTTGTGTCTACCTTTTACGGTAAACCAGCTTTTTACGCAACTGAGTCCGTATGAATATCGGTTATCGTGGATGCTGACGAAGTGGCGGATTAAAAAGTAGCCTATGTCTTTTCTTGGGGTTCAAGCAAAGTCTGTACCAAACATTAATCAGTTCAGTCGTTTCGCCGTGAAAACTTAACAAACAAATAAACAGACTTTCGTATTTGTAATACCTATTAGTATGGATGACGATGTATTAGGTCTGAAAATGGAAAGAGCCAACGAGTTAGGGCACGATCAATGCTCATCCTTTTTCTGCAGTGGGTCAATTGCAAGTCAAAGTCAAAGCATTTATTTAAATTAAACCCATTTATTTACAGGCACTTTTGATTTGTCACGGACTCGGTTAGTTAGCCAGAAAGTCCAGAAAGTCGAAACTAGTTGCTAGCTTCAAAATGTAGGTAGGTATAACGTTCAAAAAAATCCATGGACACTTTTCATTCAAGTTTACAAGATCCTGGTTACATTATTCTTGTACTCTACAGCCACTTTTTCCTCATAGTAAAATCTTTATTCATTAAAATGATATATTTGTAAAATAGAAACAGTAAGCTTTAGATGCGTCCTATCGTTGCTAAGCAACTCAGTTACTCCTACAATACTGTAACGACATCAATTCACTCTCAAAAACTCGCAATCAAGACTTCTTCAAAACAAAAAAGTAGTTTGAAATATTAGTTTTCTGTAGCATTTTTAATACAACGTGATCAAATGTTGTGGGTCGAATATCCGTAGCCTATATACAACTGGACTTTAGAAGCATCAATCACTGTGAGTTGAACAATAAATTTCATATAATTGATCATTACAATGAATCTTATAATATGCGGCCAATATTTGATTGGAAGCAAGAAATTGAAAACACTTGCTTCTAATAGTCATCCTTATCTACCTAGCCTTACCGAACTATGTTTGGTTCGGTTCTAACCGGATGCAGCTGAATGTGTTTAACCGAGGGACTGCCTGTCTGCCCTCCGCAGCCCAGTTACTGGGCAACACGATGATACCCTTTGAAAGATTGGCTGTCAGACTTTCTGGCTTCTACCCTTAACGACTGTCGGGACCAACGTCTTTACGTACTTTCCGAGGCACGAAGGAGTCTCTGTATAAAATAGACGGTCACTCATCCACAATCATATATTATAAATCCACTTGAGTAAAGTAAATTACTTTAGTCTTGACAATTTCAACCCGAAATTCGTTAGTGCCAAGTTCCTACCTACCCACAAATGTGTGGTCTGTTTAAAAATGATGATTGCCTCTAATATCGTCAGTCACGATCTAGCCTCCAATTGTTTACCCCCGTTAGCTGCCGGTGTGAAACTGAACCAGTTATGTCAGTAATTAATGGGAAAACAAGTGTAGATGTGTGTGGCGCAAGTAGTAGGCGGTGGAGAGTTTTGTTTTATTTTATGTTGACGACTTTTTGGTGAAGAAAAAAAAAGTTTGTTGTTTGACTCATGTGCATCAATTCAGTTCGTTTTTTTGCTGCGTTTTTTGTGCGAATGGTAGGTATTTTTTTTAAAGCATAGTCAGAAAGAATCTACACGATTTACCACCTTGAGTTATTGTAACAAAGTTGTAATTTGTGAATTAAAGATTTATCTTCTTTTAACACTAATGAATATTGTCGAGGATGCAAAAAAGCGCTTATGTAAATGTGTATGTAATATATGTGTGTGTATGTACTTCTTAAATTGTAAAATTATTTTATTTACTGTCTAATTACTCGTATAATATTATTTATGTAATGTTGTACATGTTTCTCACATAATGAGTCGTTGATTTCTTATTTAAAAGGTTCCCCACTCTAGATTCCTCACCACTGACAGCTTGGGCCTCACCATCAACCTCCATTCTCTTTTAAAAATAGGAAAAAATATGTTGAAATTAAGAATATACATATCTATACTTAATATTATAAATCTAAAGAGTTTGTTTGTTTGGTTGAACGCGCTAATCTCAGGATCTACTGGTCCGAATTGAAAAATTCTTTTTGTGTTGGATAGTCCATTTATCGAGGAAGGCTATAGGCCCATGCGAAGCAGGGTCGGGTCGCTAGTGTTAGAATAAAATAGGCCATTTGAGCTGCTTCTTCTCAAAAATATTTAAACGCCAATGACAGTAAGTGGCGCCAGCATTATCTATCTTTTTTTAAGACTTAAAACTTACACTCGCTACAACTTATAACCCGTTCCACGAATCACTTAGACCACACACGCCCCTTCACGCACACTTAGCGGCCCGTCGTTTATGGGCATTTTAACATGCGTGAATTGATGATAATTTAAATGTATGTACTCTCTATTTTACTGGTATTTGTTTTACCTGCTGCATTTTTTGTTAAGTAATGTGTGTAATAGTCACTTTTTCTTTTGTACGTGTAAAGGTGAATAATATATAGCTAAAGATATATTACAGTGCACAAATGTGTGCGCTAACACACGTGCAATCCCTCTTTCCTCACTCTCATAATCCGGTGAGCTGGTAATTCGACACGAAATGGGAGTCGGGTCTTTGGCTTCTGGCACTTCCGTCGTCAAACCTAGGTACCTACTATGTTTGACGATACTACTTTTCGCCTCGCTGCTTCCTTACGTTTAGGAGCATCTTGTTGTTCTCCTCATCGCTGTCGCTGTGGGAAGCTGTCAACTGCCTCGGACACCACGGCCTATCATCTATGACATCATTCGTCGTGCTCTCGTCGCCGTCGGCGTTCCAGCAGTTTTGGAGCCCAACGGCTTGGCACGCGACGATGGCAAGAGACCGGACGGCATGTCATTATTTCCTTGAAAGTTGGGTAGGCCTTTAGTGTGGGACGCTACGTGCGTCGATACTCTTGCGCCATCCCATCTTCCTAGCTCACCGTGCTGTGCTGGTGCTGCTGCTGCGGCTGTAGAAAACCTCAAACGGTGAAAGTATAGTACCCTTGGTGATAACTTTATTTTCGAGCCGTTTGGGCTTGCAACCCTCGGGTCGTGGGGTTTGGCAGATGACGGCGATGTGGAGGAATTTTTTGATGCCTTATTATATTAGTTAATTTTTTGTTTAAAAGTTACAGGTTTTTCTTTTTTTTATTGTACGTGTAAATATTGTATATTAATGGTCTAATTGAAATAAATGACCGGAGAAAGACTCCGAACTTCGGATTGCTACTGACAAATTCCTAACGGAAAAACCCAGTCTCACTTAGGGCGGGTTGTTTCAAACAGTCGGTTAACGTTACATACGGACGGTTAAAAAGTTACTATGACGTGAGATGTTTAACGTACGATAAATGTAACGGGTTGTTTCATGACATAAAAATCCGTCTGTTAAAGTTATTTAAAAAAGAGATTCCATAATATGTTGATGTTTGAAGTAGCTGTTTGACAATACAAAATTACGTTGACAGGTTGGTAATGGTAATAGTAACTTTTTGACGTACGATTTTGTGAAACAACCCATTTTTTTTTATTTGACGATAGTTAGCGCCATTTTTGACTATTGCCGGTCAGTAATGTATAGTTGAAGCAACCCCCTTAGTCGACTTGGGAATCGACCACAGGATCGCACGCTCGGCAGTCGAGCTTGCGACTGACTTGAGACCACCGAGGCAGTTAAGCAAAACCAAGATAAATATAATATGGGTATCTCCAAGGCACGAATGAACCGGTTTATCCTAACCTATCGACCGCCACGTCAAAAATGTGCCCGAGGCGCCGAAATATTTCTTTATGGAAGTCCATAGAGTAGTAAATTCGTCTGTCATGCCTGACATGTAGTCGTGACCGTAGCGTGCTGGGCACATTTTGGTTTGTCATGTTGACAAACCAAAATGTTGAAATGTGTGTGTATGTGTTGTTGTGTGTGTGTGTTGTGTGTTGATGTGTGTGTGTGTGATGTGGTGAAATGTTGTTGTTATGTTGTTGTTGAATGTTGAAATCTAGTGTTGTTGTTTGTTTGTTGTTGTTGTTTGATTGTGACGTTTAAAAGACTTTAAGCAAGCGTGCTCCACCTTAGACCGCATTATCAATTTAGATCAGGTGAGTTGCGGCCAAACGCAAGTTATTAGACTATAAAAAAATAACCGGACAAGTGCGAGTTGGACTCCTCCACCTAGGGTTCCATACAAATTTGTTGGTACAAACGGCTAAACCGATTTTGATGAAATTTGGTATGAAAATCACTTGAATCCTGGGGAAGCATATTTATAGGCACCTTTTTATCCGGGACTTCGTCTGCATCCGCGATAACCGAAATTCACACGGACCAAATCGCGGGCAAAAGCTCGTTATAAATAAAGCATATATTTTTTATGATTTAACTACAAATGTATAGTTTTCAGACTTTTCCCTGTACATATAGTATAAGGCGATATTACTTGCCAAATTTCATAGTTCTAGGTCAACGGAAAGTACCCTGAAAATTTTGATTCCGTTGAGAGTGTCGAAATATACGTTTTTTGCAGCATGAACGGCCATATCTTTTTTTCACGTTAACTTAGAAGTTTCGTTTTTTCACAGCTTCAAGGGTCTGTAGACCTAAGTATATGGTTTGAATTTCAACTGGATACCTCCATGCGTTCCCGAGATAAAGGGTCCTGACAGACAGACAGACGGACAACGAAGTGATCTTATAAGGGTTCCGTTTTTTCTTTTTGAGGTACGGAACCCTAATAAACTAAAGAATGAACTAGTAACAAACATCCATCCTTCCATCCTCATAAACCTTCTCTTGTATAACAGTACCTAGTAGGATTAACGTCTTTCGTCTGAGATGACGACATAGTTTTAAAATGCGCAATGCAGGGTTTGGCTTTAGTGCGTAATCTAAACTGTACTGTAAAAAGATAGGTACGAAAGGATACCCCACAGGTCTTGCACGAGTGCCTCTACTTAAAAGTATTCGCTTCATGCGAACTCCAATGTCTCGCTGATGGTGGCGCGTGTGTTGGATCGTAGCTCTCTTCAAAATGGTTGAGCTGAATGGTGCTGTTCCACGCGTCATTTTCGTGACGCTGTCAGTAAAGATTGGTCAACTCCTAACTTTTTAAAAGCTTTTTATCTTGATTCTTTTTTATGTTTTATATTGCTAGATTACATACCTTCATTGTTTTTACATATCGCATCTTTTGTATACTTCTTTATGACCATAAACAATGGAAAACTGTTCATATGTCGATTAACCCACAGTTGGTATTTCTGGAGCGAGAATCCCAACCTTGCCGTAACACAGTCTCTGACTAGCGCGGAATATAATGATTTTTTATCTGTATGCCGCTAATTAGGTTTTTTTTAAAAGAGTTGTAACAGCAGTTTTTTGTATAATTGGAATGTCAGACACTGATCCTCAGATTATGAAACAAAAGGCAGATAGACCGCGCGGAACATTGGGAGTGAAGCCACAAAAGCAAATACAAATTCGAAAGCCAACCTACAACGCGCTTCGTGCTGTACTGACATAAGTCAAATAGCACGGAACGCCGCATCATTAAAAAAAAACAAATACAAATTCAAAAGCGAATACAATCACGAGATTGTGTGTATGCGCTTTTGAATTTGTATTTGCTTTTTGGCTTAACTCTTAGTGTTCCGCACGCTATCTGCCTTTGGTTTTATACTCTGAGCACTGATCAATCTTTTACATTAGGTTTCTTAGGCATTCTGACTGTCAGGACTGCGACCAACTTTACTTTTTCTATTGTTCTTGTTTCATTAAGGTATATAGGTACATTGCTGGTACATTTTTAAAAAATGTATCATAATCATTTCTTAAAAAAATACACCCGTCATTCTGACCCACACCTAGTTAATACCAAGGAACCAAGCATAAAATTGTATAAACAAAAATTAACCACCAAAACAAAATCTTCCAAACTAAATAAACAGCGTACCTGCCGATCCTTTTAAACGTTCGAGGCGCGAATATAGGCGAGTCTCCATCTGGGCCCAAAGAATTTATGTAAATATTAGTTAAATAATAGAAGAGGTTGGCATTGAGATACAAATTCGTGTATTTTCCGAGGGCGCCAAAATAGGAAAGGGTGAGTTTTCATCGTAGTGATGGGACAGTATCGATAGTTAAGATGTCGATATTCGTGTTTTATTTTGTTTTTTTTTTATTCGATTGTCTATTTATGAATAATAAAACCAGCCTATTATCTACTATCCCACTGCATGGCAAAAGCCTCTTATGAAAAAAGTCTTTGATCACCACGCTTATACTATGATACTGCTTTTTATCAGTGAAAGATTTTTTGTGGGTTTTTTGTTTGTGTTTTGTTTGTTTTGACCAGTGCTTCTAGAGATACATATTTTCTGGGATTAACTGTAAGATTAAAAGAGCTTTTGGTGGTTTTAAAAGCGTTAAAATAATAATTACTAAAGTTGTAATAATACAGAGGGCCAATTCATGTAATTTCATGTCACGACGATCAGATTTATTTTCACGCTTAGGTTAACTTCTCGCTCAACTCTTGTTATTCTTGTCATCTTGAGACTGCACCTACTACAAGCGAAGCATACATGCGGCGCGAGACGCGAAGCTGACGCGAGCGTATCTGACACCGAGTAGGCAAAATATGAATAGAGCTGATCGGAACTGCATTACATTACAACTAAACTAAGTTAGTAACGAGAATTAGCCCATCATCATCATCATTTCAGCCTAAAGACGTCCACTGCTGGACATAGGCCTTTCCAAAGGGGGGTTTTGCCATAATCGCCACGCTTGGCAGGCGGATTGGCGATCGCAATATGGTTGTTACAAAGGCACAGAGATGGCTGCTGCCCATTCTCTGGTAAGTCCCTTAGTCGCCTCTTACGACACCCACGTGAAGATATGGGATGGTGCTATTCTTTACGTCCGAAACCACACGGACTAGAATTAGCCCACAGAACGCAAATTATACGATAATCATATAGGATACTAAAGAAGTATCTACACCTTGTAAAAAGTTTTTTTTTTGTGTTGAATGTCGTGAACAGTTACTTACTACATCATTCAAAAAAACATATGATAGCAATCAAACAAGGTCAGTCGGTCAATCAAGTGTCGTTTTTTCATTACCTTTCGATTCCTGATTCTAATCATTTCATTCACAAGTCTGTTTTTAGAGTTCCGTAGCCAAAGGGACTCTGTCTGTCCGTCTGTCACAAAGCTGTATATTTTGAACCGTAGTAGGTATACAATTGAATACAATTTTCACTCATGTGTGTATTACCATGGCTGCTATAACAATCTTATCTGCTAAAACAAAGTCTCTTCCCGCTGTCTGTACTATCGCGGACTTTCCCGCCTGCTCAGTTAAAAAAAAAAATCCCTTGGCGCCTGCGAAGTCTACGGGGCGGGGTAGAGAGCGCTTCCATCTTATGAGTGCAAGCAAAAATGAACTTAGTGGTGGTCAGGCGAGTGTGTCCACGATAGTACCTATGCTTAGATCTTTAAAACTGCGCTACAGTTTTTAATGCGGTTTTCATCAATAGATATAGTCTAGGGTAATGTTTATACGTATAGGTTGATCTACATCTCATCCGAGCGAAGCCAGGGCGGGTCGCTAGTAAATCATCGTCTGTCTAGCCGTTTCCCCACTATATTGGGGTCGGCTTCCAGTCTAACCGGATGCAGCTTAATACCAGTGTTTTACATGGAGCGACTGCCTATCGGACCTCCACAATCCAGTAACTGGGTAACACGATACCCCTTGGTAAGACTAGTTGTCAGACTTTCTGGCTCTGACTACCCATATCGATTGCCAAGGATCTACAAATAACAGCCGGGACCAACGGTTATACGTGCTTTCCGAGGCACGGAGGTAACTCGGTATGAAAGGGATGGTCACCCATCCACAGACCGACCGCGGCTAGCGTAGCTTCACCTTTGACCGATCTGTACGGCTTTAACTTAGCCACGAGCTCTTCCAGGTCGCTAGTAAATAATAAAAATAAAATAAAGATAGTACCCGCATACCATCTTTCCGCGTTCCTTGCTCGATGTTAATTTTGTACGGTGGTACGGAACCCTTAGTGTGCCTGTTCCACTTGTACTTGGCCGGTTTTTTTAGACACCTTGTACATATTTTTACTGTGAAGGCTTTTACCGGTTGCACAAATATCAGCCTCAGGTGTAACTAATGTGCGTAGGCCGTGACGAGCTAAGTAGGTACGTTTAGTAATTATTTATTACATTATATTTTTATAAATACCTGCCCGCGGCTTCACTTATATTGCGTCTTTATGTGAAGAGCTACCAAAAAATGTTATAAGTTTTGAGAATTATTTTAATGTTGGTACTCTGTAGTTTTTTTTGGCTTCAAATTATTTCTGCAACCGGTCTCTCTCAACCTGTGCAGTCAAGTCAGTCAGTCAATTGACAGGTATATTTGTTTTCTATAGCTTTGTCTATGTGGCCTATAAAAACCAAATTGATCCACGTGTCATGTTCGTGAACGGGCGCTGTCAGCTGAGATTGGTCATCCCTTAACTGGTATGCCTTATATCTCTATTTTTTTTATTGTATTATAAGTATTGCTTTTTACCTAGAGATAGTTATCACATATAAAAGCAACAAGAATAATGTAAACAGAATTTTGTAAAAACTTGTATGGAAAGACTGTCTGTGGAGTTTCTTTCTCGTTCTTCTCCATAGAAAACTTCCTAGTTTCCTATGGTTTGGAACTAGCTTGAACTTTTCTGACTAACCGCCTCCTTGACAATTCATAAGGTATAGAAATGGTTTAATTGAAATAAATGCTTTGACAATATTTTTTTTTGCCTTGGCCCTAATATTTTGTATTGTTCGTATCTTCTTGGCAAGTATCTAGTGGCGATGCACTTGCAGTGAGCTAACCTAAGCATAGCATAGCCCCTTCATTGTGATGTCAGATTTTGTCGTGTATGTCATAGTTGTTGATGTGGCTAGTTTTAAGCTTTAAATGAGAGTAGAGACTGTAGTGCTTAGAAAAAACATTGAGTGTTATTTAGGAAGTATCATCTGTGTACGTATTTTATCTATTCCCTTTGGTCTGTTTGTATGTGGTATACATATCATCATCATCATCATATCAACCTTTAGACGCCCACTGCTGGGCATAGGTCTCCCCCAAGGGGGGTTCAGCCATAATCGCCATGCTTGGCCGATGCATGTTGGCGATCGCAGTAGGTGTTATGGTACTCAGAAGAGTACGAAGCGGCTGCCTATATGCATCCTTTGGTCAATATCACTCTGTCGCCTTTTACGACACCCTCGGGTAGAAATGGGGTGGTGCTATTCGCAACCGGCACCACACGGTTCATTTAGGTATTGTTATTTACTTAGGAGGATACATTACACACTTGACTAAATCATGTGTGTCCTGAAGAAGTCCTGGCTGGTTTAACCATGATCAAACTCATTTTCATAGCGTATGCTTTATAAATTGAATTAAGAAAAAACACTGTTCAAAAATAGAAGAATACTGACTTCTTAGACAATTTGGAGCCCTGAGAAGCGGTTTTACTAATATAAGTTCAAATAATTATCTTTTATTACATTTAATTTTAGTAGAAATAGTACCTAAAATACACCATCACCATACCAAAGAGCTTCACGATCTGACAGTACTATATGCTATACAAAAAAGTCTTTAATTTAATAAATAAAAATGATGAAATGTTTCTGAGTCATTTCCATTTTTACATCATCAATGTCCAAAATTGTGATGTTAAGGCTAGATAACTATAATTATAATTTAACATAATCTGTGTTTAGTGTTAATATAACGTGGTTGACCCTGAACCATTCGTGATTGACAGGTATGAAATACCGCCATGTTTTTTAAAATTACGTTTAATTTTGTAATTTGGGAGTTTGATGACGAGATTTTTACTTACAGTTTATGTACCTAACGCTTTCTTAGCTAAACTACTAAACCGATTTTGATGAAATTTAGTATAGACTAACCTTTAACCCCAAGAATATAGTACCCCAAAGCTATTTTCTAAACCGCGACTTCGTCTGCAAATCGCGGGCAAAATTAAGCTAGTGTATTAAAAAATAAAAATAACACTAGGTAAGTACAATACCTAATATATTGTTGATAAGACTTTTCAGATACTTATATGAGAAAAAGAATCGCTAAATTCCAATGAAGTAACTTGATTAACCACCTATAGGTAAGTAACACTAGCCTCCACCCGCTACTTTGTCCGGGTCAAAGTTGATTATCATCCCTCGGGTACAGAAAAACGAGATAAATAAGAAAAACGCGTCTTAATTATTTTATGGCGTATATTTTGATTCATTAGTTGAAAATCGTAAAATCATCCAAATACACGAATGGTCGGTGGTATTTGTGAAAACGCCGAAGGTAAAGCATCTTCTTTTAATTTTCTCTACATTTATTTTTGACTTTGTTCTGCCTGCAACTGCGTCTACGCACACTTCAGAATCAAGCTGAAGTCCTTGTTATTAGACTGGAACACAAAAACGGGATAAAGATAATCCTATATGTGAAGTTAGGTCAATATACAAGGTGGAGATGACAATACGCCAAAAAATTAAAGCAAAAAAAAAGATACTAGTTCATAAGAATATTTGAAAACTTATAAACTAGTATTAACTAGTAATTAAGTTACTAGTTATAGGTCTACCGGAATCTAATGGCAAAAGAGGAAAAGAAATTTGTTGTGTGCAATACTGGGGAAACTGGATTTAACGATCTTGATACTGTTTAATTTTTCTGAAGCGGTTGACAGATCTTGTAATTTGATTTGACAGATGACAGTTGACATTGCCTTATGAAAATCGTAATTTTTTATTATTTTTTTATGCCATGAGATTCCGAGATACTGATTATAAACTAGTATTAGAGGTCTACACCTCTAATACTAGTTTATAATCAAAATATTCTTATGAACTAGTAATATCAGTGCTTTAATTTTTTGGCGTATCTCTACCTTGTATACGTGCAAAATTTCAGCTAATTCCGTTCCGACGTTTAGTAAAAATCATTCATCCATCCTCACTCATTTTCGCGTCTATAATAGTAGTACGATTACGTGCCAATGATGACGTTTTAGTAACAGTAAGTATTAATTATTCATTAACCATTGTAAGTTCGCTAGGGTCTTCTGTTTTCTGTTTGAACACATGCCAAACAGTCTGTTATGGTGAGAAACCTTCAGCAAACATTGTTATTGTCCTCAAGCAAAATGTACACTAGCTTAATAATGTTACCAGAAAATCTATATAGTAATTTTAAAACCCTAATGAAATGTTTTTGTATGTTGTTATTGGCAAAACATAGGGCATTGTGCACCTTTTTGAAATTGTAAGTATTTATTTCATACCAAGCACACAATAATAATACAAGTCCATATTATGTTAGTGGGTAGATACTTATAACTATGTAACTAAAATTTAAAATTATTATTACTTTGGACATGCGTGAGCGACGAATACCTCAGTATTTGACTGTCCACTCTGTCCGACACCACGCTCAGAAGCATGTTGGTGCTACCCTTTACCCGAGACCACAGGGAGGCCGTTCTTTACCGAAGCAACACCTGGAAACCGTTTTACCCAAGATCTTTGTAAATGAATTCATCATCTTCCTCTTTAATCCAATGTTACTTGGTGTCTTCTTTCATACCGTCCTGTCAATCGCCATGATATCACTAACTCCCATCTCTTTCGTATCATTCTTCACAAACTCCATCCATCTCTTCTTCGGCCTTCCTCATTATCCACATTCAAATTCATAACTCTTTTGGTCACATGCGTTATCCCTCCTCTTCACATGCTCATACTAAGACAAACGATTTCTTTTTAACCTTCCTCTAATATACTCATTTCTGACCTTGGCTTGAAGACAAAATCCCTTTCTGTTAGCGTTAACGCCAACGGAATGATTGTATGGAGTTGACGTTTACTTACCTGATGTCACGTGATGCAAATATGTCAACTGCATACACTTTGAGTTTTCCGTTGGCGTTAACGCTAACAGAAAAGGGATTTTGTCTACAGGCCCTTATCAATTCTGGTTACTCCACACATCTATCTCAACATTCTCATCTCCGCTACGTGCTATCTTTTTTCATTCGTCTTCTTCACGTCACGGCCCAACATTGCAATCCATACAGTACGACAGGTTTTATTACGGACTTTTAGATTTTCCGGGCATCCGTGGATCGTAAGTTATATGTATACATTAAAGTGTATATAAATTCCTATGTATAACAAATAAAGCTTTCTAATTTCTAAAAAAAACTATTCAAACAAAAAAAATCTACTTATCGGTACATCGATAACTTCACATCACTACGTGGGGGTAGCTACATTTTCATGTAGGTCGCATAAAAATAACGTAGCCGCCACCCTTGCGCATCTGTTCAAATATTGAGTACTGTGCACGGTACACGCTAGGAATATCTTGCAGTGTCAGGGTTGGCTATAGTGAGGAAAAAAGGTTTCTGAAAAAAAAAGAGGGAAAATTACGATACCCTTTCTCGTAGCTATCGAGTCTATAAAGCCTATGGCGTTTCTCAAATCAAAATATTTGGTGGGTCATGGCTGTGGAGGCAAAATAATGGTAGCTTGGTTTACTGAATTTATCTATTTTTTAAGCGACTTAAAAACTGGAGGAGGTGCTCAATTCGATTGTATTTTTTTAAATAGAATATAGTTTCAGATTGGTCCCATAGAAACTGGACCAATCTGAAACTATATTCTGCCTAATATATTGTTTTCCAAATCGGGAAATATACATAGCGGGAGTTTTGAGGCAACAAAAAAAAATGCTATCGAATTGAGCACCTCCTCCATTTTTTGTGTAATTGATTTGAATGATAAATAGTAGATACAAAAAGAGAAAAATAAAACTTCCGCTTTGAAAAACTACAAAGTAAAAAAGAATCTTTACTTTTAGAAGTCACAAAAAAAGCTTTTTACAAAAAAGACAACCGCCTTCAAAAAGTGAAAAATAACTTTAGCACAGAACACACATTGACTTTAGTTACGAAATTCAGTTGCTTTGTTCTGTTTGTTGTTTTGTATTGCCACCGACTTCCGAAACTAAAGTCAATGTGTGTTCTGTGCTAAAGTTATTTTTCACTTTTTGAAGGCGGTTGTCTTTTTTGTAAAAAGCTTTTTATTTTCCGCTTTTTAGTGCCTCCTTCTCATTCAAATCTATTAAGAAGAGATTGAAAGTTAACTACTACAAAGATTAATGAAACTAAAACGTAGTCTATGTAAAAATATTGGATATTTGTTGATTTTTCAAAAAGTGCTGAATCAATTTCGATAAAATTTATATGGGACCACCCCTGGAGCATACTTTATCTATAAAAAAAAGAATTTTCAAAATCGGTTTACGTTTGCCTGAGAAATCGCGTAACAAATCGCGCACATACTTAATGCAAATTTTAGACTTATACGGTTTTCTCATGGATGCCATGGTCAGAACTGGACCAAATTAAAATGGGACCACATGGGAAGCACTAGCTTCCAAATAAAAAAAGAATTATCAAAATCGGTTCACCCAGTCCCGAGAAATCAGGTAACAAACATAAAAAAAAAAAAAAAAAAAAATACAGACGAATTGATAACCTCCTCCTTTTTTGAAGTCGGTTGAAAACAAGTTGATATTAAATCCAAGAAAAGAAAGCTTGTAAACATGCTAGTCCGGCTTATGGACCCGAACCAGCATGGGCAATCTACAGTCTAGACAAAATCAAATTGATTAATTCAATATACTCAATTAAATTACTTAATCATCTACTTACATACTTAAATTTATTTATTTTAAACTGATTGCTCTGGTTCACACACTATTTTATTGTTTGTTGAAATATAAAGAGCCGTCGTCTACAGTTAGCTGTAATTTCTTAACTTGTAACACTTTGTATATGCTTTAATATTGTGGTTTTTATGCAAAGCACATCGCATTCACGTATATTTATATAAAATATTGTTTATCAATTATTTTAAAAGTGTAATTGAGTTACTTGTCCATTCTTCTCCATACGAAACTGCCTTTTGGAATGGGCAACTAGATTAAATTTTGGTTTGATGACGTTCAAAAGTGCCTTTTAATTGTCATTTTTTTTTTCGTTCGGCTTCCAGTCTTGCCGGATGCAGCTGAATGCCAGTTTTTTTTTCCACTACCCAGTTACTGGGTAACGTGATTGTATGACTGGTTGTGAGACTTACTGGCGTCTGACTACCTTGCCCTTGTCTCATGTTACCTGGGGACGGCGTAACATGTTTTCTTCTTCCATTACATTCTATCAACCGTCATGCTTTCACTGACTCCCTTTTCATTCATATCATTCTTCACACCATCCCTCTTTGCTACATTGATATTTAGACTGCTAAAATCACATCCCTCTTTTTGGCTTTGCCGTTTTCTGATAGAAACAGCAACTAACATCAAAATTCTTATCTCCGTAGAATGCGGCGTTTTGCTAATTAGTAAGGAGGAAAGTTGATTTTCTTTCCGATTTCCTCTTCCTGTTAATTTCGTTGGATATTCGAGACGGTTAATTAGTGCCTTGGGGATAGTATTGTTCGTTTCTTCTGCAACCTATTGTAATTGCAGTAGAGTTAAAAATGAAGGAATATTAGGGTTATTTATTTATCTTTTATTTCAGGCAACTAAGGCCCATATAACACAATACATTCTATGTATAATAACAATAACTATAAACTAATACATATTTTAAACAATAGACTTAAAACTACTGCAAACAAAGTGACGGCGTCGTGTTACGCTGTGAGGCGTCGCGTAGCTGACCACGAAAACGCCGATACAGCACACCTTTCGGCCAAAACTCTTCCTTGAGGAAGGTCACTACAAACGGCTTAAAATTGGTGTTATGGCGCGCCTTCAACTTCTCCACCCTCAAGGTTCAGTTGGTCTTCACCCGTAGGTATTCTACGATGTCCTCAGTCTTCGTAGAGTGGTGCAAAATGAAGGATAAGATATTGCATCGCAAAAATTCCGACGGCCTATATTATGATGTTAAGTGGTGAACGCTACCTTTTTTTTTAAATGGAACAAGCCCGCCACACTATTCCCAAACCACTGCAATTTCTCAAAACGAAAATCAACGGTGGATACCACCCAGTCACCCAGAAAACTGCCCTCGGCGCTTTTCCGTCACTGCTGCTTATAGACATCTGCAAAATCAGAGGCCTTGAAGTTGCCATCCCAAAAACAATGTTGAAATGCGTCCGAGGAGCTTGTGGCTAAGTGAAAGTCTTACAGATCGATCGGATACAGGTTAAACTACGCTAGCCGCGGATTATCTGTGAATGGGTGACCATCCATTACATACCGAGTTCCCTCCGTGCCTCAGAAAGCACGTAAAGCCGTTGGTCCCGGCTGTCATTCGTAGATCTTAAGCACTCGTTGAGTGCTAAAGATGGGTAATCAGAAACCAGAAAATCTGACAAGCAGTCTTACTAAGGAGTATCGTGTTACCCAGTAACTGAGATGTGGTGGTATTATATAAAAACTTGGTTTAAAAGACTGTGTGTGGAGGTTTTTGCTCGCTCTTCTCCATAGAGACCTACCTACGTTTTGGAACGAGCAACTAGCTTCAACTCTCTAACTGATCGACTCCTTGACAATTCAAAAGTGCCTGTAAATGGTTTAATTGAAATAAATGCTTTGACTTTGAGTCTGACAGGCAGTCCTACTATGGAGTATCGTGTTGACCAGTAACTGGGTAGTGGAGATCCGATAGGCAGTCGCTCCATGTAAAACACTGGTATTCAGCTGCATTCGGTTAGACTGGAAGCCGACCTGAATATAGTGTTAGTAGTTCCCGGGACCAGCTTCTTCACAAAGAGCTCTACTCTACTAAACATCCAGAAACTAATTTTTACCCCTTTCTTAGCGCAACCCTAACCCTACCAAGATTGGTTCTTATCATATTTATACAGTATTGTCTTTCGACTGTTTATTTACCCTTCTTTCCGGGAAAACTGTAAATCTATACATATGTTTAAGCTTCGCCCTATGTAGTGTTGCCAGAATTGCAGGCAATTGGAAGCCCCTTTGTAAATATTTTAGTGTCGCTGACTCTGGGAGTAGATGCGGTTTTGGCGTTATTCAGCTGAGACTTTTTTGATTTAGTCGTAGAAAAACTTATTTTTTTCGTTTGCTATAATTTTTGTGTTTGGTATTTAGGTTTACTGGTTAGCTAGGTACTAAGATCTCATATCGATTACAATTTTGTTTCCAAACATGAAAACAAATGTGTGACATTTGGAAAAAAAAGCTTCATCGCAATATGTACATACAAGTATACATGTTTTAATTTGCGCTGATACACGCATTTTTTATTATGTCTACTTGTCATTCTGAAGGCCTATTCCCGAAATTAAAAACGTAACGATTTTATAAAGATAAATTAAGATTGTATGATAGCCGATGTGTGCTTAATTTTAACAAGTATTTCTCCAATAGAAACCTACATTATAAATAATTTAAGAGAATTCACGAAATCTACGCGGCTGAAGTCACGGAAAAAGTATTAAGTGGTATTAGGTATTTTATATAGAAATAACATTAATTGAAAACAAGGATTTGAACGTCAACTATAAGAGAAGAATGGTATACTCGAACAGGCTTACAAATCAAATGCTTAGCATAAATATACAATAAAGTCAGCTAGTGCGGAGGTCGCACGTGATCTTAATACTGCTGATCTGTTTTACGTATTGGTTTAATAATAGTCAAAAATGGCGACCGGTGTATGGCTTTTTAGTACAAATCTAGATTTAGCTATAAATAGTAGCTGATGCGACTTTGATTAAAACTGTATTGCTGATTTTTATATGCGGCAGTGACACTAAGTGGAAATAATGTTTTTCTTACTCCTCCGCTGTTCTGATTTAGTTTAATGGACTCAAGACAGTTGAATCGTTTCTCTGGGACTCGTCGAGCTTCATTGCTTTGACGCTTTTCTGGTGGTCGCCTCTGTTGATTCTGGCTTTTAAGAGTTGCAGTGATTGAGAATTTTTAATGCATTCTATTGGTCTTTACCTGCATGGTTTTCACATATAGAAGCAACGTGAAAAATGGAATCATTATTTTGTAAAAACTTGATTTAAAAGAGTGTCCGTGGAGTTTCTTGTTCGTTCTTCTTCATAGAGACCTACCCTACGTTTTGGAACGACCAACTAGCTTTAACTCTCTGACTAACTTACTGACTCTTTGACAATTCAAAAGTACCTGTAAATGGTTTAATTGAAATAAATGCTTTGAGGCGGTGACCATTTTATCAAAACACTCACATGACAATTAGGTACCATAGGCACCATGGCACAAAGTAAGTAAGGCTGCGTCGCGCCCGAGCAGAGAGACCACTCAGAACAAACCGCCATTTTTCTCACGCACACATTGACATTACGTTTATAGGATATCTCAAGCAGTTTCAAGCAGTCACCAGTCTCGACTGTCACGTTTTATTAAATGAATAAATGAGAGACATTGACATTTCATGACGAACAGAAAAAAAAATGTTATAAAATATTGCAGAGTTACAACCAGCGTCAATAAAATTTTCTATTGTCACAAATAAAACCTACAGAGTCAATACAGTAGCAGGCCTAGTAAGTCTGGCAAGTTTAGGTAATTATTTTTGAAGATGGTGGGAGCGGTCCTTCTGTACCCTTTAAATTTTGTGACCATGGGCACCATTAACCATTAATTCCAAAATATAAATTCTCTAACAGAACACCTTATATGATTCTTGAAAACCCGATTATTTTTTGAAATACTTGTAAAATACGATTTTTTTTGCTCTGTAATCAATAAATAGGTAGTCAATTGAGTTCGCAAAAGAGTGACGTCGCAATTTACTATTGTCATACAAAATATGGGGGAACCCCGATTCGACAGCTTATAAAACGTATGTCAACAGATAAGTGGTGTCAAGTACCTGAGGTGTCTGAGTTTATTTTGTGTATTCTCAATTATTTTCTTTTGCTTTTTGTTCAAAATATGACATGTAATTTTTAATAATTATTAATAAATAAACAAACCCAATTACTTAGAAAAATGGGAGAAATTTTGACGTGGAACAAACACACTTGTACCACGTTTTGGCAGGATTACCTTTAAACCAATATTATTTATATAGGTTTGCAATGCTTTGTCATCGACGGAGATAGTAACCAGGGAAGTTGAATATTGTTGAATTTTACTTAGAAACCGATGGATGTTTTCGAATGAAATATAATGAAATAGGGTATTTTACCAAAAAAATCTAACTAGTCCGTTAGATAGATTTCAAAAAAATATTGGACACGTGTTGTTTCTTTTTTTACGTAAACAAAAAATGAAGACGATACAGTGCGTCGAAAACTCGTGTGACATCACTATGTCAGTACACTTTTACTGGCGAAGTGACGTCACAAACCCCGACTCATGATCTTTGATGCGTTTTATCTTCGTCAGTTTTTATTGATTTGATAAAACTTTTTCGATAATCTAACTGACGGACTAATTAGATTTTTTTGGTAAAATACCCTATTAATAAAGGATAAACAGTTCATACTCAATAATAATAATAATAATAATATGTGGGGACATTTTTCACACACGGCCATCTGACCCCAAACTAGGGAGACCCTGTACTATGGGTGTCAGACTGCTGATATACATACACATATACATTTTTTTTTTGTAAATACATACATATATAGATAAACAACACCCAGACACAAGGCAAACACAAGTGCTCATCACACAAATGTTTACCCTGGGCGGGAATCGAACCCGCAACACGCTGCGCAGCAGTCGATCGCTCAGCCACTGCGCCAACCGTGTCGTCAACTAACTAACTAACTTATACTTACATTCGAAAACATTCATCGGTTTCTGAGTTAACTTCAACTATTTCCTAAGAACCTGGTTACTAATCTCTTTTGGTGACTGTTGCCTCCTTTCTCTACATTGTTCTACGAATGTTTGGTCAATCTCAAAGTGAACAAATCCAGAAGCCCAATTCCCGTAGGTAATGAAACAAAACGTCCAAAATCTACTCGGAATCTCTTCTCAGCGACAATCACTGTCATTAATGTAGATAAATTAGAGACGTGTTTGAAAGATAGAGATAGATTAGAATGCAAACATTTCTAAAAGTGGCGAGATCTTCCTTCTGATATCAAAATATCCAAGATCTCATTCCCGTGATATCTAGATCAACGTTGTACATTAACAGTTACAGATATAAAATTAGACTTCAATCAATACTAGAACATTTAAATAGAGTTGGGTGACGAAACGTATGCACTCAAAGGTCGTGAGATCTAGAATGACCTTTCACGGTTAAATAGGACTTGTATGAAACAAGATGGCGGTACTTATATCTCTGAGCTGTAATTGTAATTGACTCTTTGTGCTTATTGGCTAACTTCTGCTCTGTCTCCTGCTGGATATGGTGGGAAGAGGGAAATATGTATTTACTCACTACTTCGCTGTTCTTTTTCCATAGCATCAACCGGTTTAGTCTTTCAACATCTTCCTCGATGAAATAAAGTATGAATGCTGTCATTCTTCCGTTGGAAAAAAGGGATGGCGCTATCGGTTTTGTATATCTGTCTTTTTCTCGCACTGAAAAATTATATCATTAATAGCAACACTCCATAGTACGTCCTTAGGGCCTTTTTGACTTAAGATAACTCAATTATTAAACAATTGCACTCCAACCGGTAACTCCATTAAAATAATGACCACTTGAAAAAAATCAAACAAATTAAATTTTGCACTCTAGCAACACGGGAACGTCGTGTTCAGAAAATTGAGCTAATTGCAAAAGGCGGGAAACACGTCGAGAGGATTTCCGAACGTAAAAGCAAAGATGGCGGCGTGATTTTTCCTTTTTAATTATCGTTTTCGGATGGAACGAGTTTAAATTGAAGAGCCCTCGAAGGGAGAATGAAATGGCGGGAAAAGGGACTCCATGTTTTTTTTTCTGTTTGTTTTATTTCAGTGATTGGGGAACGAAGGAATTTGTATGGCGTTTGTTTTTCCGTCTGCCTTTAATTTGCGATGGTGTTGTGTGCAATGTTTGTATTAAGTTTAGATTGAAGTTAGAGAAATAGAATAAATGTTCGTGGTTGACTAAGCAAATTTTTCTTCTTCATCTATACACATAAACATATATTTTACCAGAGCGAAGTTCCGCTAACCTAACCCAACCATCCCTAAAACATAACGAAGAGAGAGAGTTGGATACATAAGTGGGTAGAAAGGATAGACACCAAACTGCTTCATATACAGGTATCGGGTGAACTTGTTCTGCATCTTTTCCAGCATCTGAGAATACTTCACTTCATAAGGATCATACGTTCATGAGCCATGTCTTAGGCATTCTCTACCAAGCAATCAAAGGTATAACAAGAGTAGGGTTACTATTCGCCCCGATATATCGGGACTGTCACCGTCATTGGGGCCTAGGTCCCGACAAAGCACTATTACGTCCCGTTTTTTCGCGCGGTCACGGCAATTCAAACACGCGCGCCGAATTCTACTCGGCCGAACTATTGTAACGCTAAAGAGAGACCACCTAAAATAATTTCAATTTTTTTTTAAAGTCCGATCAATGAAATTTGTTTCCTTTTTCTGCAATCAAATCTGAATTTGTTTCACAAAAAAAAAAGCGTAGAGATTTAACGGTTTTTGATGACAAAACCCAAAATATTGCGGTTAGTTGCAAATAATGGTCAGTTTGAAAAATACATAATTTATTTTATTTTAATTTTATTAAAGTATTGTGTAAGCAATTTAATTAAACTTGATTAAGGCATCTTTGTCATGAAACCATAAAATAATAAAAATAAATGATGTATCCAGATAAATAGTCTATACTAGCTCTGTTTTACGGCTTTGCATCGATCTACCAAACATCCTGTATATATTTTCCTTTTTGCGTCCCGACACGATGCTTGCCAAATATGGCAACCCTAAACAAGAGATAACATGGCATACTGTATTGACAAGTAGGAAAACTTGTTAATTAAATAGCAAAATCTTTGATTAGAAAAACAATCCAATTTAAACATAATCCGTTTGTTTTGAACAAAAACCCTTTTATAATAGTTGGTATAAATTGTACGGAAATCAAATGTAAAGTTGGAGACATTTGGACGATTCACGGTTGCATACGGAATATTTCTAGCGTCTATTTTACCGACACGCGGTGTCGTTAGTAGAGCGCTTAGTGATGGGACATGACGTATCGATAGATATCATAGACAATATCGAGAATTTGAGACCTTTTTACTTATTATTTATACTAATACTATAAAGCTGGAAAATTGGTTTGTTTAATCACCCAATCTCTGGATCTACTGTTACAATTTTAATCTGCTGTGTAGCTGTTACTACCTAGTGTTACAAATAAAAAGTACTTGTCAAGACAAATCTAACAAGCGTAAACACAATATGGCTGCTGTGAGCTATTGAGGAGTTTAATGGCCTGCAGGCGACCTTGGCAGCAGCATCTGGTTCTGCTCACCATAATATTGCATTGTCATCAGGTTTAAGCATGAATACCAACTTTCAACCTATTCAGGCTTCGAGAACTAGTTCAAAATTCAATTGCAAGTTTTGTCCTAAACAGTCATACCTACATAGAAAGTTAAATAAAAGCGTGTAATAATAAAATAATAGAGGTCCGTAAGGAAATCACGCGGAAGATCGCGCGTGAAAAAGCTAGAGTTTTTATTGTGTAATGGTTAGCAATGCTGATGTCGACAATTATGTCAAAGTGAAATAGTAGGTAGGTGTACCATCTGGTGGGAGACCTACCAACGCTGCGTCTTCCGGTTCCTGGTCGCTACAGGAGAACCTTTCTTCTCCATCGGTTATCGCTTCTTTGAACGATGTAGCCTACCCCACTTGTCACCTCAACTTGCGTATTCTGAGAGCTATGTCGGTAAGGTGCAAAAGAAAATTATTGAAGGCATCAAAAAATCTTGATCGAAACAGTTGAACCCGATGTAGATCTTATAAGGCTAGTAAGGAATTGAAACATATCTCTTATCACGACTGCAACGCAAAATATAAAAATTATAACATCAGCAAAACTTATATACCCGCATAACGTTTAAATATACCATACCGTCGGCCACCTCAAACATTCCGCGGGATAAGTTTCGCCAAACTTCAATATTTTACACAATTTTGCCAGAATTTTCCTCTTACTTATCTGAAGCGTAACAGGAAAGGTACAGAATTAGGGTACCAGCATAAACAAAGAGCGGAAGATATTATTAGCAAAGATAGTAAGTAAGTTTACTAAACAGAAAGATGTTGCAAAAGGTTTACTCTGTTTCTGAATTTATTTCAGTTAGTATCTGGTTAATTATAATGAAATAGATTATACAGAACTTCATCATCATCACCATCTCAACCTTTAGACACCCACTGCTGAGCATAAGTCTCACCCAAGGGGTACTCAGAAGGACGCTGCTGCCCGTCTTCTGGTCAATATCCCTGTGTCGCCTTTTACGACACCCACGGGTAGAAATGGGGTGGTGCTATTCGCGGCCGGCGCCACACGGAGGGTATACAGAACTTATATAAAAAAATGTTATGTACAAATATCATAATAGTATCAAGAATCTCGTCCATATCGCTGTCAATGGGACAAGTGCCCAAAAGGATAGAACATTACCACGTTGTAAGGCAATGCTGATTCTTTGGTCCAAGAAAAGGCCAACCCTCTGGTCACGTGAAGAGTCGACCAGCCGCAATATAGCTATTTGGTAGCTAACTTGTAATTACTTTTATATAATTTTGAGTGTGCTAAGAAGGCAATTATTTTACGTAACATTCTTAAGTATGTAAGTTATATTATGCACAAGCCATAAAACACAGATGAGTAATGTCTGTGGTCATAATGCATGGAAATATTCAAATCTCAAATATTTATTGCAATCCATAATGTGCATATAGGACTATATGCGTAACCCGACCTGAAATGCAACTTATTTAGTGGTCTTTTTAAATCATGTTTTTCGTACGATATATTTGTTTAGAATAAACCACTAATCTACCTCTTTTTACCCCGACTGCAAGGAAAGGGTTATGTTTTTATTTATATTTTTCATTTTTAACTTTCTCACCTCCTTTTTCTCAATTTTTCGTTTTACTTTGTGCCAGTATTCAATGGCAGTTGTTGCCTACGTGCCTATATTTAGCGAGTTGGTCTTCTGTGTTTTATTTACACTGTGGTCGAACCCTAAACAAATATGTACAAAAGAGTGTCTAGTAGTTTTGTTGGCTACAACTGTTTGTAGTGTTGATTTTGACTGTCATTGTTAGAAAAGGGTTCTAGGACGTTTACCTATGTCCCGGATTTTTTACTTTTAGAGAGTTTGGTTAATTTTATATTCCAGCAAAATCCAAACGATTTAGATTATCAGTTCTGTCAATCACGGAATTAGCTTTCACTAATAAAGTTTGTTTGTTAGTTTGAACGTGGGAATCTCCGGAATTTTTAGTCCGATACTGAAACTTTTTTCACTATGTTAAGCCAGAGTGCTATAATATTAAAAAATATCATCATCATCATCATTTCAACGTTAAGACGCCCACTGCTGGGCATAGGTCTCCCTCAAGGGGGAGAGGGGGGGAGTCCAGCCGTTATCGCCATGCTTGGCCGATGCATATTGGCGATCGCACTAGGTGTTATGGCACTCAGAATGATGCTGCTGCCCATCCTTTGGTCATCGTCGTTATCCCAATGTCGCCTTCTACGACACCCACGGGTAGAAATGAGGTGGTGCTATTCGCGGCTGGCACCACACGGCAAAGCTCATTACAAAAAAAAACCTAATTATATTTTTAACTGTCCTGCCAAAATTAATTTAGGGTCAACGCACCAGTCTTTTTCTCCTATATCAGCCACCCATATAAACCCAACTCAGTTTTATATAAAACCAAATATATAGATTATTCAAATTAAACCTCTTTCCTCAAAAAATACTATCGACACAGTGGCAACACTTGAGCAAAAGCGCGGGAAATAAGTCCGCCATTACGATGCGTCCTCCGTAGCCTGCTCGTATTTACAGGGCACGTACCTATACGTTGAAAACTTGCTATTTATTGATATACGATTTGTTATGCTCAAGCATTCGTGTGGGGGTAGGCATAGATATGATGTAGTGTGGTTTTAGTTAGCGAATAAATGTTTTGTTTAATTGGGTACTTGACACCACTAATCAATTGACATACTTTTTATGAGCTGTCAAAACGAGATTCCTCCATAGATTTTATATGACAATAGCGGCCTATGACGTCACTTATTTACCAACTCAATTGACTAACTATTAATTGATTTTATAGCAACTTAAAATCGAATTTTCCAGTTTATTGAAAATTAATCGGGTTTTTGGGGCTAAAATAAAGTGTATTTTAAGATAAGTTGTGTTTTGGAATTATTGGTTAATGATGTCAACAACCCAATTGGGGGTAAGCTCTGTTCAAACGAACCAACCGATCAACATCATTTATCTGCCTAGCCTTTTCTCAACTAAGTTGGGCTCGGGTTCCAGTTTAACCAGATGCAGCCAGTGTTTTACATGGAGCGACTGTCTATCTGACCTCCAAAAGACCATAACTCAGTTACTGGCTAACATGATACCCCTTGGTAAGACTGGTTATCAGACTTTCTGGCTTCTGACTACCCATAACGACTGCCAAACATCTATGATTGACAGCCGGGACGATAGTGCGGCAAGATAGACGGGTTTGCCACCAGGTTGGTTGACAGCATAACCGCCAGGAAGCCGGCACTACCTTTAAACATAATTAAAAAGAAAAACTAAAAACTCTTCTTGTGTATCTCTTGTTGTGTATGTCACAATCACAACTTTTGACATTTGGAAAAGCAAATCTGATGCACTTAGTTTAACACTAAATTGTTAGCTGTGAGCCACTTTTGGACCCGTCTTTTTATTTAAAAAATTAAAGAAGTGTCATCGGCAGACAACACCATTTGTTTTTGGTTTTTGAATAACCGGGGAAGATCATTAATATAAACTTAAAAGAGGAAAGGACCTAAAATTGAGCCTTGTGGAACTCCCATTTGTACTTTTAAACCATGTAAATTCACCCTGTTTATTTAAACTTGCTGCTGTCTATCATTCAAATAAGATTTCACTAAACTAAGCGCAAGTTTACCTAGTCCGTAATGCTCAAGTTTCAGAAGTAATGCCTCGTGATTGACGCAATGAAATGCCAACATAAGGTAGTGTCGCCGAAGATGGCCCGGCTCCTAGGATAGCCCACATTAAAAAAAATACAGTTATGATTATTCGAAACATTTGAAATTTCGTGGGTGTATGCTATTTGTACTATAGACAATAGTGCAAGTGTGTTTCATTACCGGCGCGTCGCCATTTTGGAGACTGATGGCAGTTTGCTTGTTCATGTCAAGACGATACACTTTTTACTACCTGCATTATCTAAATCCTTTTGAAAATTTACGAATTTAAAACAAATGTCTTTGCTCTAAAATGTAAAAATTCATATTTAATCTATTTATAAGCGAATTACAGGTGAGTGTTATTATTTTATTTCCTTTTTTTGTATTTTTACGAGATTATACTCAACCCGGGTGTAATTTCCTATAATGGCCCATAATATAATTCCCTTAATGAATGACATCAAAAAAGTAAATTGTAGAAAAAAATCTGATTTATTTTTATTTTTGATAAGTTACTTTCAATATTGATCTCGAAGTTAAATTTTATTTTATTTAGTGGTTTGTTTTTATTTTATAGTTGATTTTCATTTTGATAGATTTAAGATAGCCCACATTTAAATTTTTGGTTGATTTTTTTACCTTTTATGAATAATGTTATAGGAAGTATGTGTTTTTATTTCGATGTTTTATGTTAAAAGTGTTTAAGAGTTTATAATGCATATACTTTCATTAATATTTTTCGGGCCATCTTCAGCGACCAGCTTCCCAAGATAGCCCAATAACAAGTTTCTAAAAAGTGTTTACATTTGTGTTAAAATGCCAAAAACTGTACTACTTTTTTAGATATCTTGTTTCTCAAATAAATATATTACAACTTCCATTATCTTTTTTCTTTACTTTACTTATCTGCAAGATTTTACGAGGTTTTGAAATTAAGCGGGCCTTCATTGGCGCCTGTACCTTAATGTTTTTAAACGCCTATACCATAATTGCATATGGCATTGCGTTCAAAGTTTTTAAATAAGTCTTTGCAGGTCTCCATATCGTCGATATTCACCCCTTATCAAATTATAATCTTGCTTGTGTTCCTATTGTTCGTACAATTGTGCATTCACACTTCCGTATTTCGCCAAAAACAGTCCTTTTGTCAAAAGGGGGTCAAACTATTACTATTATCAAAGCGGAACCCAATTCGAACTTGTTGTAATTGGTACAGCTCTGATATCTAAGACAGGGGTTTCTAAACTTTTTTGTACTGTTACTCCCTTCGCAGGTTGTAATTTCCTTTCTAAAATAAGATTAGGATTTCTTTATTTATTTATTTAATTAATCAAAGAAAATTGTACAGATTATAACTTAATTGTTATTATTTCTAACAAAATACACACATCAACACTGTCGAGGTATATTGTACGTTTATTAGTATAACTTTACATATACTGGCCATGAAAAAAAAACGACAATTTGTTTCTGGTATATTTTCTGTGTTTTTTGTTCAAAAAAGATTGAAAGATTCGTCAAAAATTTTCTTCCCTTGGTGTGTTAAAGAATCAAACAGTTTTTTTTATTCGTTCGTTTTCTAATTAATTAATACTCTCAATGAAAAAACACCGTCGCGTGCCGGGGCGCGGCGGATTGTGGTTACAGTCGTGCGACGCCCTGTAATACCTTTGCGTCACCCCAAGGCGTCGCGAGTGTCGCGACACAGTTTGAGAACCCCTGATCTAGGAGATAACATCTCAGTCAAATGTTGCAGGGAATTTTCCTTCTTTGATATCCGGAATAACATTATTAGGTGTAGGTTCATAACTACATGGTAAAATCACTGTGACATGAACGTGGACCATTGATTCTGGACGGCCATGGCCTCAAGTCTGCTATTACAATAGTGTCAGAATGGTCTATCATTGATTTCATAATTGTTGATTTTGACAAGTTTGGTAATCTACTAATATAATGGCGTCATTATGACTTTCCAGTGACACTCCATTGAAAGAAATGTTATAGAATGGTAATCTCGTACATAATGACAAATTAATGACTGACTTAGTTTACGAACTTCTTACTACTTCAGATTGCTTATAACACTTATATAGCACCACATCAGGGAATGTGCCCAAGAGAATGGCGGCATCCTCTGGCCAAGGTAAAATCCAGCTCTTGGTTCACGGGAACTGTCAATTAACATTATGGACAAGTTCTTAAAAAGCAAATGAGCACTCGGACCCCACGACCCGAGAGTTTCAACTCCAAACGGCTCAAAAATAAAGTTATGACCAAGGTGCAGCACCAGCGGCAGCACTCTGAACTAGTTATAAACATATATACATACACACAAACAAAATGTACAAAGTAGAGAGAACTAAAAATACATACTTAGATGGAGAAATCAAAACTAATAGTGGGACGAGCCTGCTAACTTCTTATGCAAGTGTTCGCAAGCTTTTACCTTGAATGTGAACCGACTGGTGGACGTTCTGATATCCTGAGGAAGCGCATTCCAAAAGAAAACCGTCAAGACGAGAAAAAAAAAGACTAATCAAATTTTATACGATCAACAGTATGGTTTCACCAAATACGACTGACGCCGGTGTCACTTTATTAAAACACATATTTACCCGCGTGGGAAGAGGCAGAAGATGTTACAGGAATCTTGTGACCTCTATAAGGCATTTGATTGCGTAAATCAGGACACATTACTTCTGAAACTTGCGCTTATTTTAGTAAGCATGTCAAAAAATTCAAAAGCGGTATTTATGAAAGCGAAATACCACTTACTGATTAATCACAAAAATCACCAAAACTACTTGAATTATGAAGCTAAAGGCATCATGGTAGGATTTGTACAAAAAAAAATTAAGATGTTTAGAGAAGTTGAAATTCTAATTCTTATATTCTTGGGTACCTAAAGAGTATCTTCAGGCATTTACAATATTTTTAAAACCCCGCAAAATATAAATATAAATAAATATAAATATCTTATAAATAAATAAATATAAATATCTTGGGACAACTCACACACGGTCATCTGGTCCCAAGCTAAGCAGAGCTTGTGTTATGGTAACCAGACAACTGATATACATACTTATATAATTTATAAATACATACATATTATAGATAAACACCCAGACACAGAACAAACAATCATGCTCATCACACAAAGTTTGTCCTGGGTGGGAATCGAACCCACGACCCCCGGCTTAGCAGTCAGGGTCAGTGACCACTAGACCAACAGGCCCGTCAAAAGAAGTGAATAGTTTTACGAAAAGCTCATTATTTCAGAACGAAACTGAATGACAGTAACAGTGACACTGACAGCCGCCTTTTCGCAGTTCTTACACTGAAATTGCATCGTTTTATGGGAAAATATATCACAAATAATTATTACTATTTTCCGCACACTTGTCACATCACTTGTCTGCCAATTTTATAGATCCGTTAACGTCGCTTGTCACTTTCTTTTTTTTTATAAACACAAAATGGGCATCGAGATGAAACGAAAAAGTGTTATTTTCATTTCGTAATATTTTAATTATGCGGAGGTTTAAAAATATGCTAAGTATATCAATCTACTCCTGTTAATGTATTCTTCACATTGGAAAATATTTTAAACCCTCTAAATTATTTTATTTTTTCATACAAATGAATGTGTTTGTATGGATCTCGCCATGATTCTTTGGCAGCTCGACGTCAGTTAGAAAGGATTTGACTTTGACTCAGACTATCACGCGCACAAAGTCACGGGCAAAAGCTAGTTCTTTGATAAAAGTAAAAGATACATGTAATACCAACGTTCTTTGGCAAATACTAGTGCGGAATCAGCTCCCACAAACACGGAGCGGAATAAGTAAACATTTTATTTTCCTCCTTTCCTTATTTTAGCCAAATCGTTTGGGATTAATTATCTTCCTTCCATATCGTGTTGGAGGAAACAGAAAATTCGTTGCAAAGTTTCTATTTAGTCCTGTTAAAGGAACGTATATTGTATGACTTATTTTTTTTAAACTTTATGCACTTAATGCAAGAAATACATTGTGTAAAGGCGGACTTAATGCCTTGGGCATTTTCTACCAGTCTACCTTAGGGTGATGCAGAGACAAAACAATATGGTAGAACAAAAGAAAATAATAAACACATACAATATAAACACACAACAAAACACAAGTGCGAGTCGGACTCGCCCACCGAGGGTTCCGTACATATGTGTACATATCCATACTTCTATACTAATCCATACCTACTATCCATACTTTAATCTACTTAATATTATAAATGCGTTTTTTGCGACATAAACGGCCGTATCTTTTTTTCACGTTAACATAGAGGGTTGATTTACAGCATCAAGGGACCGCAGACTTGAGTAATATGGTTTTAATTTCAACTTGATACCTCCACGCGTTCCTGAGATAAAGGGTCTTGACAGACAGACAGACAACAAAGTGGTCCTATAACGGTTCCGTTTTTTCCTTTTGAGGTACGGAACCCTAAAAATGAAGTAGAGAGAGCTAAAACTACATAGATGGAGAAATTACAACTAATAGTGGGACGAGCATCCCAACTTCTTATGTACGTGTTCACGAGCTTTTACCTGGAATGTCAACCGACTGGTGGATGTCGCATTCCAAAGGAAAACCGCCTGGACAAGAAAAGAAGATTTAAGGCGCGTCCCTGTGCAAAACGTTTTTCTGACCTAAATACTCTATTTCTAAAAGAAATATCAACAAATAATAAAAAAAAAACTTCCACATAGTCTTGACTCCAAAATGGTAGATCTGATTTTTGTTTACGAAGTATAGTATTTAACTAATCTCCTCACAACGAAACCACAGAATTGAGAAATAATTATTAAAAACATGAATCTCCTCGGCAAGTAACCATAAATTCGATTTTTTACTAACACTAATGCATAGGCAATTTATTAATGAACATTTTGGTAGATTTTTTTGGTAGAAGCTACGCTAGCCGCGGTTGGTCGGTGAATGGGTGACCATTCCTTTCATATCGAGTTCCCTCCGTGCCTCAGAAAGCACGTAAAGTCATTGGTCCCAGCAATGTTTTGTAGATCTTTGTCAGTCGTTATGGGTAGTCAGAAGCCAGAAAGTCTGACGACCAGTCTTACTAAGGGGTATCGCGTTACCGAGTAACAGTGTTATGGAGGTTAGCCAGGCAGTTGCTCCATATAAAACGCTGGTATTCTGCTGACTGGAACCTGGTCCCAACACAGCTGGGAAAAGGCTCAGCAAATGAATACTGCTATACGAAAGAGCTATCTTAAACAGTTCTTATCTTCCACCCTATAGATATTAAAAAGCTACCCTCTCCACTATTACTTTGGCGAAACAGTAAAGAAAATATAAGTGGTATTTTATATCAATCTAGTGGCAACACTTGTGATGAATGTGTTGCCCGCTTTTAATATCTCTTTTTATTGCCAGCCGACGGTTTGTGCCGTTGTCTGTTATTTCCACTGTTTATTGTTATATTCTTGTTTTCTGTTTATTTATTTTGTTTATTGGTTTGCTTTTTGAGTTAGTTTTGTTAGTTATTTTGATGGTTAAGGTTGTTTTTTAGGGAACTGGAGAGTAGGTAAAGGATCTAGATAAATTATGTTGACTAAGCGTAGTCTTTTGTGCGTATTGCAAATTTTATTCCACAATATTTTACCTCTTCATGACCCGTGGTTTACAAGTGCTCAATAGGGTATTTTACCATATACGAGAAAAAATCTATAAATATGTTATTGAGACAGTTTAAGTACAAAGCAGTCGGAAAATGTAAGTTTTAGTTCATAAAATAACAAAATATTTTTATAAATTCAATTCAAAGTTTTCAATATTTTTAATCTGTTATAAAACACCATGAAATAGTAGCGGCCATGTTATTACGCCGTACGGCTGTATAAACAAAACATTGACAACGTTCTGTCAGTCAACCGATTGGCGTATATAGGCTTTGTACTTTCATTATTTTCGTAACCAACGTATTTTTTTTAATTATTACACCTATTACAAAATATGCTTTTAATTATTTTTAAATTATATACACTTATCATAATTAATATGAGCGCATTTGATACAAAACGAACTGACGTCATTTCCGCTGAGCAATATGGCGTCCAGTAAGAGGCGTTTTCGTCAAACTACGCGCGATTGAAAATTTAAAATTTAGATGCATTTTTATGGCACTGGTCGATTGAATAAAAATTTTGTGTTTTTTTTGGTGGCATATTAGCACTACAGACTTTCATAGACAAACTTTTCAAAAATGGGTGTAATACCCTATTACCTAAGTAGACATCAAATCGTGACTGCACGTCCGCTGCGTTTCGGATACTTTCCTAATAAAAGTTTTGCCTTCGTAATGAAGAATGCCGTGTGGTGCCGGCCGCGAATAGCACCACCCCATTCCTACCCGTGGGTGTCGTAAAAGACAACTGAAGGATATTGAGCTGGATGGGCAGTAGTGTCTGGGTACCATAACAGCTACTGCGATCGACAACATGCATCGGCCAAGCATGGTGATTTCGGCTGAGGGGGAGGCCTATGCCTAGCTCTAGGCGTCTAAAGGTTGACATGATGATGATGCTTGAGAGTTGACACAATTCAATCGAACATAAGCCTCTTCTTGCTCTCATGGAGGAGGCTTATGTCCAACAGTGGACTTCTAGTAAGCTGAGGTGATGATGATGCCTAAACGAACCAACTGACATCATTGCGCCAAAGGTTGAACTCGGTCAACTTTAAGGCGTTTGTGGTGTGCATACTAATATACCGCCTGCATCTGGTGTTGGAAGAAAGCTTTTGGCCACAGGATGTGTTATTCCGCCGCTTTCGCGGACAAGAGTCACCGGAACGCACAAAGACTTAGTGCAACAGCAAACTTATCTACTAACATAGTTTTAAGTTTTATTTGCTAACACTATTGTTATGTGTATGCTTAGGTTAAGGTATTTGTCTAGGGTCTTTGGTCTATAAAGCTTATGACAGAAGGCTTAGTAACCAAGTCCTACTCAGTAGGAACAACCTGCGCATTGTAGCTAGGGCCACTACAGGTCATTGCTGCTTAAACAAGCACATGTTCCACCTGGGGTTAAGTGATACGCAAACTTGCAGACGCTGTAATGAGGCTGATGAAACGCCACTTCACCTTCTGGGGGAATGCGGAGCACTAATGCACAAGCGCAACAATCATCTGGGCAAATACCTGTTAAGCCCGGATGAATTAATGGAGATCGCCCCAAAGCAGATCCTGCAGTTCATCACAGCTGCAGGGTTTGGTGGCGATCTCTAACCAACACAAGCGGCGATCACTATAGATCAGCTCTGGTCGCAGTGATACCACAGCCGCAAAAAGATAATAAAAAAATAATAATAGGGTCTTTGTTACCTGAAAATAAATGGTTTATTTGTTATTTTTACTCGAAGCATTGCATTCTTGAACCGTGTGTTTCTCTTGTTTCTAGATGAGGCAGCCAAGCTGGTGATCTTGGCGGGATGCAGGGCGGCGGTGCGCCCGCCGCGGACGCCGATCAGGCGCAGTTCGAAGCGGACAAGCGAGCCGTGTATAAGTATGTTTAATTCCTCCAGTAAGGGCTCTTTCAAATAATGCGTTTCGTGCCGGACGGCTGCGACGCCGATGCATTGCGGATGTCGAACTGCACACGGACGGTTGTCTGTTTTCAAACAGTTGACACGTCGAAAGCGTCGTGTGACACCGGAACCCAGCATGCACGACGGCAGGACGACAAACGTCACGTGTCAGCTGTATGGAAAAAGACATTTGTCCGTGTGCAGTACTACACCCGGACTGCTCCGGCGTCGCAGCAGTCCGGTACCAATCGCATAAATTGAAAGTGCCCTTAAACGCCCCTTTGTGCCTATTGACCTAGTTCTGTTCTGTCTCCTGCTTGATTTCGAAGTGAAAAATATGTTTTTCTTATTTCTCCACTGTTCTTTTCTGAAACATTTCGTTGCGGGATCCAAGACAGTTCAATCGTTTCTCTGGGACTCTTCGAGCTTTGGCGCTTTTCTGGTGGTCGCCACTGTTGATTCTGGCTTACCGGAGTGGCAGTGGTTTGGGAATGGTGTGGCAGGCTTGACTTTAGTTTTGCCTAAACGAATATTAACATGGATGGGTGGAGAAGGAGGGGAAAGCCAAAGAAAAGATGGATGAATTGTGTGTGTCAGTGAAAGCATGAAGCCCGGTTTCCACTGCGTAAGAGTAATGAGCCCAAAATGGCTAACCGGAGCGGACTTCGTTTTCATGAAATAGGTTTGCGTTTCCACCAAGGAAGAGTTTAGTCGGACGATTCCCACCGCTAAAGAGAAATGATGAAGCGAGCTCATTTTTACTCTTTTTGCCCGCTGAGTCATTTCCGCCCGACTCTTTGCTGGTGGAAACTCGGATATCTATGGTGGAAACACATGTATGCAATTTACTCTTGCGAGTTAAACGGAGTCCTTAATGGGTCCGCTCCGCTCGCGGTAGAAACCGGACTTGACAGTTGACAGGACGGAATAGAAGAAGAAAATGTTGCATAGCACATACAAGTGAGCACTATGTACTTTAAAGCTACCATTTACGAGGTATTAATTGACTTGAATGTGCCTTGGCTGTTAGGAGTATGTCATGCTCACTTGAATGTCTCGCTGACGGTGGCGCATGTGTTGAATCATTCGGTTCCCTTTACAATGGTTGAGCTAAGTCATGCCGATCCGCGCGTCATGTTCGTGAACGGGCGCTGTCAGTTGAGATTGGTCATCTCTTAATTGTCATGGCTTCTGTCTTTATTTTTTTATTATTTAATGTTTTGAATTGCTGTTTACATACATTGTTTATACATTTTGGTATAGAAGTAACGAGAACCAGGATTTCGTAAAAACGTGATTCAAAATAGTGTCCGTGAAGTTTCGTGCTCGTTCTTCTCCACGAAATAGAAAAAATAAGTGGCCACGCAGCTATCCTGCGTGTCACAATTTTGCGGAAAAATATGTAAAATAATTACATCTTTCTTCAGTTGTAATAAGTCTTAATTTTGTATGAACAACAAATTCAACTTTCGCATAAAGCTTAGAAAACAAAGAAAGAAAGAAAATACGTTTATTGACACAGACCATGTGCACACAAAAACAATAACAAATAACAATAAAATAAAAAACATTATTGTGTGCCCCACGGCTGCTCCAAACAGGCCCAGTTCAGCATAAAATGCCAGACCACTTGTGCCTGACGCTGGTTTTCAACTAGACCTTTGGGTGTGACGTATTACGGATGTAAACTATAGTGCGTGCAATCCACGAAGACGCGCCCCACTATACCTCCTAACCGTTTATAGTATATGTGTGCAAGCTTCCGTCAATGTTTGAGTGTTATCGGTACACACTAATTACCTATGAGTGCACGCGCACACTACAATGAATAGACTAATCAGGTCAGAGCGACACGAAAATCCGAAAATCCTATAAACCAAAAATTGGTGGGGCGCGTCTTCGTGGATTGCACTATCTATAATTTTATGAAACTGTAGATAAATAAATATAAAGAAACGTGTAGCAAAGAGTGTGTGAGTAAATTGAAATATAAAAACATAAATAGGTTAACTACATGTAAAGAAAATAATATATTTTCACTATATCATTCACCAGTCGTCAGTCACCTCGTTTTGGAATGAGCAACTAGCTTCAACTTTCTGACTGACTTGAAAATTCAAAAGTACCTGTAAATGATTTATTTGAAATCTATACTAATATTATAAAGCTGATGAGTATGTTTGTTTGTTTCTTTGGTTGAACGCGCTAATCTTAGGATCTAATGGTTCGAATTGAAAAATTATTTTTGTGTAGGATAGTCCATTTATCGAGGAAGGCTATAGGCCCATGCGAAGCCGGGTCGGGTGGCTAGTATGAAATAAATGATTTTGAGTTTGTTGCGTCGACCCCAAGTAACATGGGACAAGGTCAGGAAGATGATGAGTTCAGCCGAACCATCCTTCTACAATAACAGTAGAGCTCTCTTTTTTTTTTTCGGAATGGCACCTCGCAGGTCAACCTAGGAGGTTGTCGGCTGCTTAACCGGACTTTCCTGTGGTGCCTTAAAAATATTATTTTGAGCGCCTCCAGCAAGGGCAAAATAACTTGCAAACTAAGCGTCTACACGCTAAGGGCACCCCCTGTGGCCTCGGCTTAGGGCGTCGCTGGGGGAGGACAGCAAAGGGACAGGTTGGATCGGATTTCCATTATTGAGGGACGAACTTAAAGCTACAGGCTCTGCGGCGCGAGCTGGCACGAGCAAGGGTCGGGGAGGGGACGTACGGGGTCGTCGCTGCGGGCCTCGGTGGCGAGGACGGAATGACGGCGGTCTGTGTCTGTGTTTGTTCACTGTACTCGTGGCCTTATTGCTCTCCTGGAGGAGAGTTATAGCATCGTCAGGGTCGGTCAGAGTCGTCTCGGTCGTCGAGTCTTACTAATACGGGAGGGAGTGTACCGGGCGGCCGATACGATTAACGGGTTCGAGTGCTTGTCAGCAGTGTCGAAGAAGCGCTTGGCGGAGCGTTTCATGAACTGCTGGATGGTGGGGATTTATAAATCGAGATGGTTGAGCTCTACTCTCAACCTCTGTAATATCTATACCGGAAATGTTTCACTTAGAAATAATAACATTCTACTTTCAGACATCCCCTCTTCCCACTTCTGGCGCTCCTATTGGAGCGTTGCGAACAGGCCACGGCAGGGGCGGAGCCCCCGGCGGCCGAGGCGTTCGGCGCAGACCTACAGGCCTTCGTGCAACACCAGAGGAGAGACCGGAGGCCCTTCCTGGTCGACGACCCTGAGATAGATGGACTTATGATTAAAAGCATTCAGGTATAGTCAGAGTCAAAAGTCAGAGTCAAAACTTAGTCAAATGTCAAAGTCAAGAAGTCAATGTCAAATTCTGAAATAATAGTCAAAGTCAATGTTAAAATCAAACGTTAAGGGCTTATTCCAATGACAAAGTCAAGAAAACTAAAAAGTCAAAGATAAATTAAATATTAGTAAACATAAATGCACATTTGCAGATGACGGCGTTAAAGAGGAATTTTTGATGCCATACGAGTATTGTATTCGGTTTTTAGTTGAAGAGTTAGTTATAACTTTTCTTTTTTAACTACTGTAACTTGACTTTCAACTCTTTTGTAAGCTTTACGTGCTAAGCTTAATGTGTGTGGTATGTGTGATATTCAGGCTTCCGTTAATTAAACCTCTATTTTATTTCCAGGTGCTCCGAATCCACCTGTTAGAACTAGAGAAGGTCCAGGAGTTATGTCGAGACTTCTGCGGACGGTACATAGCGTGCTTGAAGACTAAGATGCAGAGTGAAAACTTGCTGCGGACTGATTACTCTTCAGGTGAGTTCTTCATCAGACCAGGGGGCCAAGTCTGCTATTTTTATAATTTCGTCATTTAAACGCGATCCCATTGTCATTTTGCAAAAAAATCGTAATCTGCTAAATTCATAATGGTCGATCATTGGTCGGTCGAATTAAAAACAATGACTTCACAATGACGTTTTAATGGTAGGTCACTGATCAAAGGAACTGTCAAAAATTTAGCAGATTACAGCCAAAGTTTTCGGTCATTCAGTTGTCATTTTGTACGAGATTACCATTCTATATCACTTCTTTCAATGGCGCGTCAGTGGTTGACCATTGGAAAGTCATAATGACGCCATTATATTAGTAGATTACCAAACTTGTCAAAATCCACAATTATGAAATCAATGATAGACCATTCTGACACTATTGTAATAGCAGACATGAGGCCCTGTAGGGGCCAAGTCTGCTATTTTTATAATTTCGTCATTCCAATACGATCCCATTGTTATTTTGCAAAAAGTTCGTAATCTGCTAAATTCGTAATGGTCGATTATTGGTCGGTCGAATTAAAAGCAATGACTGCACAATGACGTTCTAATGGTAGGTCACTGTCAAAATTTTAGCAGATTATCGCCTAGTCATTCAGTTGTCATTTTGTACGAGATTACCATTCTATATCATTTCTTTCAATGGCGTGTCAGTGGTTGACCATTGGAAAGTCATAATGACGCCATTATATTAGTAGATTACCAAACTTGTCAAAATCAACAATTATGAAATCAATGATATACCATTCTGACATTATTGTAATAGCAGACTTGAGGCCCTGAGTGTGGACAATAGTGCCTAGTCGTGTCGGCCGCGAATAGCACCACCCCATTTCTACCGGTGATTTAAAGGCGACAGAGTGATATTGACCAGTGGATGGGCGCGTCCTTCTGAGTACCATAACACCTACTGCGATCGCCAACATGCATCGGCCAAGCATGGCAATTACGGCTGAACCCCCCTTGGGGGAGACCCATGCCCAACAGAGGGCATCTAACGGTTGACATAATGAGTGTGGGCATAGTTGTTTTGAAAGAACATCACACACCACCTCCCAAGATTCCATTATCAAAAGGGCAATATAGCTGTTAAATAATTGGATGAATAAACTGAAAATCATTGGGCCAAGGGGGTCACCTTGTTGTCACGATATAGTTATTTATGCTTCATAAAAGATAGCTTGATCTCTGCGACAGCTGTCAGTAAAATCACGCCTATGAAGTCCTAAATTTCACAATAGTACTTTATGGGCATGCCGACCTAATTAGTGATGGGCGATGATTCATCGCGACCACAGACTACTCTATCTCTATCTAACTATCGATATTTTAAATAAAACTTAATTTAAAATTAATTCGTATTGGAAGAAGATTGGGAGCGAAGCGCTGCAAAAGCGCTTCAGAAATCCATCAGTGCTTAAACATGTTATTATAAGCAACTCCTACGCCATCGTGCGCCCAGTTGGTATAATCAGTGCAAAGTTGACAAGTGTAGAAACTCTGGCAAACAGACCTAAAAAGAGTAACTTTCACGTCAGGAGCAGGCTTGGAGAACTTTCTTATTGTCATATTGCCCGTCACACATAGAGCTCTTCGCTGTCGTTCGACATTTATAATCTGTCCACCGTGAAATTGTGAACGAATCTGCACTTATCGACAAGGGTCATAATCTGTCCGATTTTATCACTCGTAGAATACGTAAATTCAAGCTTTTATGCTCAGCAGAGGCCGAAAATATTTATTTATATTTGTTTCTACTCTATTTGCAGGTGGTGTAGAAAGCAACAACAATCTATCAGGCTCTATAGACGAGCATTCGAGCACGAGCAACTCTCCACAATATCAGGTATGAAATGTATGTTAACATTTTATGATAATATAAATTAAAGCTTAATTACCTTTAATAGGGTATTACACCCATTTTTGAAAAGTGTCTCAATGAAGTTCTGTAGTGCTAATATGCCACCAAAAAAAACACTAAATTTTTATTCAATCGATAAGTGCCATAAAAATGCAAATAAATTTTAAATTTTCAAATTTCGCGCGTAGTTTGACGAAAACGCCTCTTACTGGACGCCATATTGCTCAGCGTAAATGACGTCAGTTCGTTTTGTATCAAATGAGCTCATATTAAATATGATAGTTTTATATCATTTAAAAATAATTAAAAGCATATTTTGTAATAGGTGTAATAATGAAAAAATTACGTTGGTTACGAAAGTAATAAAAGTACAAAGCCTATATTACGCCAATCGGTTGACTGACAGTTTTCAATTTTTTGTTTACACAGCCGTACGGCGTAATACCATGGCCGCTACTATTTCACGGCTTTTTATAACAGATTAAAAATACTAAAAACTTTGAATTGAATTTAAAAAATTGTTTTGTTATTATTTATGAACTAAAGCTTACATTTTCCGACTTCTTTATGCCTAAACTGTCTCAATAACATATTTATAGATTTTTTCTCGTATAGAGTTAAATACCCTATTCCATAATCTATACCAATAATATAAAGCTGAAAAGTTTGTTTGTATGTTTGTTTGTTTGGTTGAACGCGCTAATCTCAGGATCTACTGGTTCGAATTGAAAAAACTTTTTGTGTTGGATAGTCCATTTATCGAGGAAGGCTATAGGCCCATGCGAACCGGGTCGGGTCGCCAGTTAAATATATACAGAACTGAAACGAAACGAAAACGCGCAACGTGCCCAAATAGAACACCCATTTTGATAAAAAAAAGATCATTTGCACGTGTTGTTGAACGCTATATCCGTCCATGGCGATTTGGCAAAACATACTCAATAAATGACAGCCAATAGGGTATTACACCCATTTTTGAAAAGTGTCTCAATGAAATTCTGTAGTGCTAATATGCCACCAAAAAAAACACAAAATTTTTATTCAATCGATAAGTGCTATAAAAATACTTCTGAATTTTAAATTTTCAAATTTCGCGCGTAGTTTGACGAAAACGCCTCTTACTGGACGCCATATTGCTCAGCGTAAATGACGTCAGTTCGTTTTGTATCAAATGAGCTCATATTAAATATGATAATTGTATATCATTTAAAAATAATTAAAAGCATATTTTGTAGTAAGTGTAATAATGAAAAAATTACGTTGGTTACTAAAATAATAAAAGTACAAAGCCTATATTACGCCAATCGGTTGACTGACAGTTGTAAATTTTTTGTTTACACAGCCTTATGGCGTAATAACATGGCCGCTAATATTTCACGGTGTTTTAGAACAGATTAAAAATACTGAAAACTTTGAATTGAATTTAAAAATTTGTTTTGTTATTTTATGAACTAAAACTCACATTTTCCGACTGCTTTATGCCTAAACTGTCTCAATAACATATTTATAGATTTTTTCTCGTTTAGAGTAAAATACCCTATTCCATAATCTATACTACGAACGCGCTAATCTCAGGATCTACTGGTTCGAATTGAAAAATAAAAAGTGTGCTGGATAGTCCATTTATCGAGGAAGGCTATAGGCCCATGCGAAGCCGTGTCGGGTCGCCAGTTAAATATATACAGAACTGAAACGAAACGAAAACGCGCAACGTGCCCAAATAGAACACCCATTTTGATAAAAAAAAGATCATTTGCACGTGTTGTTGAACGCTATATCCGTCCATGGCGATTTGGCAAAACATACTCAATAAATGACAGCCAATAGGGTATTACACCCATTTTTGAAAAGTGTCTCAATGAAATTCTGTAGTGCTAATATGCCACCAAAAAAAACACAAAATTTTTATTCAATCGATAAGTGCTATAAAAATACTTCTGAATTTTAAATTTTCAAATTTCGCGCGTAGTTTGACGAAAACGCCTCTTACTGGACGCCATATTGCTCAGCGTAAATGACGTCAGTTCGTTTTGTATCAAATGAGCTCATATTAAATATGATAATTGTATATCATTTAAAAATAATTAAAAGCATATTTTGTAGTAAGTGTAATAATGAAAAAATTACGTTGGTTACTAAAATAATAAAAGTACAAAGCCTATATTACGCCAATCGGTTGACTGACAGTTGTAAATTTTTTGTTTACACAGCCTTATGGCGTAATAACATGGCCGCTAATATTTCACGGTGTTTTAGAACAGATTAAAAATACTGAAAACTTTGAATTGAATTTAAAAATTTGTTTTGTTATTTTATGAACTAAAACTCACATTTTCCGACTGCTTTATGCCTAAACTGTCTCAATAACATATTTATAGATTTTTTCTCGTTTAGAGTAAAATACCCTATTCCATAATCTATACTACGAACGCGCTAATCTCAGGATCTACTGGTTCGAATTGAAAAATAAAAAGTGTGCTGGATAGTCCATTTATCGAGGAAGGCTATAGGCCCATGCGAAGCCGTGTCGGGTCGCCAGTTAAATATATACAGAACTGAAACGAAACGAAAACGCGCAACGTGCCCAAATAGAACACCCATTTTGATAAAAAAAAGATCATTTGCACGTGTTGTTGAACGCTATATCCGTCCATGGCGATTTGGCAAAACATACTCAATAAATGACAGCCAATTTGACAGATGTAGCTTCAACAATATGGCCGCTATCAACTGTCAAACATCATCTGCCTAGCCTTTTCCCAACTTTGTTGGGGTCGGCTTCCAGTCTAACCGAATGCAGCGGAATACCAGTGTTGACATGGAGTGACTGACTTGTCTGTTGGTCACCCATCCACGTACCGACCGCGGCCAGCGTATCTTAACCCTAATCGATCAATCAGTACGGCTCTTCAGCAGCTTCTCAAATCAGAACAGCTGTACAGAACTTATACAATTATTATGTAGGTACAAATATATGGCTCCCGTTAAAAACTCGTCCGCATCCCTCATAATGGAGCAAGTGCCCAAAAGGCTAGCAGCATTGCCACGTTGTATGACATTAAGATAATAAAGAGGCGCTCGTGGCTAAGTTAAAGCCGTACAGATCGATCGGTCACAGGTTAAGCTACGCTAGCCGCGGTCGGTCTGTGGATGGGTGACCATCCCTTTCATATCGAGTTCCCTCCGTGCCTCGGAAAGCACGTAAAGTCGTTGGTCCCGGCTGTCATTTGTAGATCTTTGACAGTCGTTATGGGTATAGTTAGAAGCCAGAAAGTCTATCAACCGGTCTTAACAAGGGGTATCGTGTTACCCAGTAACAGGGTTGTGGAGGTTCGATAGGCAGTTGCTCCATGTAAAACACTGGTATTCAGCTGCATCCGGTTAGACTGGAAGCCGACTCCAATATACTTGGGAAAAGGCTAGGCAGATAATGATGGCGTTATGACAAAAATGTTTTTTCTTTATGTAACGTCTAAAGAGCTTGTTATTACGTTAATAAACTCTTTAGACGCTTTGTGATGAAGTTCTTCACTCTGATGCCTAACCACCGTCAGCTTGTGTCTTATCACCTCTCTGCGGGCGGGGCACTATATTTAAGAAAAATACATGTTTTTATTTTTTCCTTTTTAAATATGTATTAATAAAAAAAAGAAGGCTGAGACAAAAATTCGTCAAAAAACATTTTATGGAAACTAAAAAATAAATAAAATAATGTATTCTAACATAAAAACTCGCTGTCAGTTCATCAAAAATTAATTTAAGTACAAATTTTTGCGTGAAGCAACGTTTGGCAAATGATTTGTCATTTGATCAATATACAACAACAAGTTTGCCAAATAACTCACTTAAGAAAATAATTATCCGATAAGCTTTTTTTAAATTACGTATTGTTTGACAAACAATTTTTTTTTTCATTTTATCTCATAATATAACGTTTGGAATACATATTGCCTAATTATTACCCGATTTCCTAAAATGAAAATCACTAAATAGGCAAAAAATAGAGATTAAGTTACGAAGTTCCATTCTTTTTGATATGCTGGACGGCCCTGAACTAGTAAGATTAGTATAATTATTAAAAAAACCATTTACATCATGTAAGTCATGGTAACTACTTACCACGAGAAAATCTTGTAGACTCTAGGCAAAGTTGCGTTTGCCGACACGCATGCAACTTTGCCCAACTATGTATGTCTACAGGTTTTCAATTATGTTTTTGCGTATGTCATTAACCAACCTTAGTTGATAAGTAATGTGCTACTAACAGCAATATGAGCTGGGCAAAGTTGTATGCAGAAATGCATAATTTCTAATAGTGCACGTGTTCACGAAATTAGACCATTGAAACTTAGTTCTGCCGAAACGAACGAACCCACAATCTCTTAAGAATTAAATGTCAAACTAATTAAATAGGTATGCGAAAGCATAGGTGTGCATTTTCTCCAACCATTAATGAAGAAATTATTAACAGAAAGAGACAAATTACAATTTGTAAAAGAGTTTAAGATACAGAAAGTTGGAGTATTATGCAGGATAGGATAGGTCAAATGTATTATGTTACTATCCAACAACAGTAATTCAATGTGCAGTTACCCGATAGAAGATTTTGATTAAATACAAAGCAAAATTAATGGAGAATTTCTAAGTAAACTTCATCTGTATCATACATCCTCCACTTTTAGAAATTTGAGATAAATTTTGTTCGTTGGTTGGTTTGTCTCGGGAGAACTGAACCCCAGTGCTGATGTTTGAACCGTTGTGATTTGTCGGCAGTCGCCCCCCGCCCCGCTGTCGACGGCGTCGTTCCCGGCGGTGTACCCGCCGCACACAGACCTGCCTTATGCGCCGGCTGCGAGGGATACACGTGAGTCACCTTATTCAATATGTACCGTACTAGCTTCTGCCAGCGACTTTGTCTGCGTACACAAAAACGGGATAGAAATTATTCTGTGTTAAGCTAGATCAATATCTCGTCATCTGCCTAGTCTTTTCCCAACTGTGTCAGGGTCGGCTTCCAGTCTAGCTGGATGCAGCTGAATACCAGTGTTTTACATGGAGCGACTGCCTGTTTGACTCCACAACCTCAACTGGGTTACACGGTACCCCTTGGTAAGACTGGTTGTCAGATATTTTGGCTTCTGACACCATAACAACTGTCAAAGATCTATGAATGATAGCCAGGAAAAACGGCTTTTTGTGCTTTTCGAGGTCCTTCCGTGCCTAGGTAGGAAAATCGCGCGCTATGAGACCTCATTGCATTGTTCTTGAATACGGGTGTTAGTCACGAGCTCCTCAAGCTCGATCAATATCTGCTTAGGTGAATTTCAGCTAATACCATACAGCGGTTTAGGGGTGTAACTATTTATTTTATTTAAAAAGTTATAGACAATTCAACAATAAAATGCAGTGGCTCCATTGATGAGACTGGTGTATTAAAAGAATCGTAAAAATATACAGTTTGATGATTAATTTCGTTTTCTGAGACTGTGCGTAAGAATCTCCCTTGGCGATTTAAGGTGAGCTGTCTATCGTCAGCTTAAGTTGGAATACTTATATATCAGCGTATTGCCGTCCACTGCTGAACGTAGGCCTCTCTCAGAGATCGCCAACCAACCCGGTCTTGGACAACCAGCATCCATCCGCTGCCAGCCACCTTCTTCAAATCGGAGGTCCATCGTACCGCAGGGCGTCCCACTTCCACTTAAGCGTGATGATTTTACGCGCAATGTCGGTGACTTTCTCTGGTGAATGATTTCATTACGAATTCTATCCACCAGCAAAACCCTGAGTCGCTCTCTCCATAGCACGCTCAGCAACCTTCAGCTAAAAACAGAGCTACCAAACCTCATGCTCACTTCACCTATATAAATCGAGGGAGCTTTTTAAAGAATAGGCTGGTTGATCAGTATGTTTTTGTTTGCAGCTTCACTAGTGGTGCAAGGTTCAACGCCGATCAGTCAGATAGGCGCGGGGCTGCTATCTACCGACTCCTTTACAGGTAAGTTCATGTGATGATTCATACACACACTCATACCCACACACACCGCACATTCATCGCCCCACACATACACAACACAGTGTACGTGTGCACACACACGCACGTATTTGTACAGTTTGTTATTTTAGTAGTAGTGTAGGTAATTAAATCATTTCGTTTGTATGGAGTGTCGTAGGTGTGGCACAAGTATCTGTATAACTTAACGGGGCTGCCTTAATTTTGTGTTGTAGAACAAGTGTCATCATCTGCCTATCGGACCTCCACAACCCAGTTACTGGGTAACACGATACTCCTTGGTAAAGTCTTACCAATGAGACTTTTTGACTTCTGACTACCCATAACGACTGCCAAAGATCTACAAATGACAGCCGGGACCAACGGCTTTACGTGCTTTCCGAGGCACGGAGGGAACTCGGTATGAAAGGGATGGTCACCCAACCACAGACCGACCGCGGCTAGCGTAGCTTAACCTTTAAACGATCGATATGTACGGCTTTAACTTAGCCACGAGCTCCTCCTACGTTGTAGAACAAGTGTATGGGTAACAATAAAAACTTTTATTATTTATTATTATGTGTAACTCAAAAACTTGTAATGTCGAAGTAAAAGTAAAATTATTTATTTCTATTCGACCATTAAAAGGCACTTTTGAACGTCATTTAATTTATGGAAAATACGAACTAGTAATAGGTAGTAAGAGAGCTAGTCATAAGCTCTTTGTGAAGGAGCTTGTCCAGGAAACCAGGGTTGCTGTGTCCCGGTGTGAAGGGTATGAGTGCTGGTGTATTGACAGTCACATGACAGATTTCAGTCTTGTATCTGGAAAGGCAACGAATCTGTAAGGCTCTGGTTTGCGTGGTTGTACGGCAAGACTATGGGGTATAGCATTAGTTTGATTCAAGTCATCTTTCACTTTTTCATTGCTGGACCACCTAACCTAACCCTTTCTAATATTTACAAGAATAATAGAAAAGAAAACCTAAAGTACTAAACTAAAAAAATACTTAACACAATAAGGCATCATAAAAATTCGTCCACATCTCCCTCACCTGGAAATGTACCCAAGAGACTAGCGGCATTGCCACGTTGGATGACAATGCTTAAGCTCTGACCAGCTCTTGGAACACGGGAAGTGTCAACCAACCTTCTGGACATTTCCTTAAAAAGAAGATGAGCCCTAGGACCCCACGACCCGAGGGTTTCAACCCCAAACGGCTCGAAAATAACGTTCACGTTCTTAGCTATTTTTTTCTCCGCAGGCACAAACTCAAACAACTCCTGTTCGTCAGTATCAGGGTCTCCTCCTCCGGACGACGACTGTACCGAGGACTCCAGCGGCAAGCGAGGGGTGCTCCCCAGGCACGCCACGCAAGTCATGAGGGCCTGGCTGTTCCAGCATCTTGTGGTGAGTAACAATGTCATAATCTCCCAGCCTCATTATCTTCCTAACTCATAAACATCTAACTAAGCTCCGAAACTGTATATAATCATCTTTTTGTCCTTGTCCCACGTTACTTGAGGTCGGTTTAACAGTTTTTCTTCTTCCATTCCGTCTTGCCAACCGTCATTGGTCACCGTCACTATCAAAACAGAACTCAGAAAACGCATAGAAGTATTCGAAATGTGGGCCTATAGACGAATGCTAAAAGTTAGTTTGATTCAGAGGGTTACAAACGAAGACATCCTGCGAAGTGTGGGCAAGAAACGCGAACTTTGGGATACCGTCAAAGTAAGGAAAGTTGCGTATTTAGGGCACGTGATAAGACAGGAAAGATACGGCTATTACAACTTATCATGATGGGCAAAGTTCCTGGAAAGCGAGATGTCGGTCGCAGGATAAAATCTTAGATAAGGAACCTACGAGAGTGGACTGGTATCTCGAGCGCCGCGGAACTATTCCACCTCGTACCTTCCTTCCTTCCAACCTTCGTAGTTCGGAGAGGCACTAGAAGAAGAAGGACTGTCATTACTGACTGCCTTTTCTTTCATATCATATTTCACACAATTGATCCATGTTAGATTGACCTTTCTCTCCATCTTCATCTATCCGCGTTTATATTCATAACTCTTTTAGTCACAAGCGTTTTACCCTTCCTCTTCACATGCCCATACCAACTTTTCTGTCACGAGCGCCACTTATAAACTTCCTCTAATATACTCGTTCCTCACCTTATCCATTCTGGCTACTCCGCACATCCAGCTCAACATTTACATCTCCGCTACACGTAATCTTTAACAATTTCATAAACCCTACATACATCTATTTACGAAGATCCAAAATATCAAATATCCAAATTAACTAACATCCAAACTAACAAACACCCCAACCAACAAATATCCAAACCCATAAAAACCATAACGGCGGCGGCGGTGCGGTATTCCCCCAAAAGGTTACCTAGAAGTGTAAAAGACACCCATATTTCACCAGTCCCATAAAAGAGGGTAGACTTTTTATAAAATCTTATTTGTTTGCAGCATCCCTACCCCACGGAAGAAGAAAAGCGCACATTAGCAGCACAGACGAGACTCACGTTGCTACAAGTGAACAATTGGTTCATTAACGCACGCCGTCGGATCCTACAGCCGATGCTAGATTGTGCTGATAAACCTGGTAAGAATGACTTATTAATGTGTTAGTTTTTGAGACAATAGACGCTAGTGCTAATTTTGCCCACAACTTCGTTCGCCTAGATTTCGTACTTTCCCTACAAACTCGACCAAAAACGTCCAACTTTATTTTTAGGTTACCATACCCAAAGGGTAAAAACGGGACCCTGTTACTAAGACTGTCCGTCTGTCTGTCTGTCACCAGGCTGTATCTCATGAACCGTGATAGCTAGACAGTTAAAATTTTCACAGATGATGTATTTCTGTTGCTGCTATAACAACAAATACTAAAAAACAGAATAAAATAAATATTTAAGGGGGGCTCCCATACAAACGTGATTATTTGCCGTTTTTTTTCTCGATGTTTAATGTTGTATAGATAATGATACGGAAAGTTACACTACCACTGACGTACGAATGACATTCGTCTGTATTTTTAAAGACCTTTGTTACATAAATAAATTATTGTTTAATGAATTTATTGTTGGTTAATTATTAAAAAGTTTCATTCATAATATGTAAAGATTAATAAAATAATAAAAATACTCATAAAACATTTTTTTTAAATTATAATACATATAGGTAGCCAAATAAACACAAACAAATTAAAAAAATCGACTTAAAAAAAACTATTAATCTTAGGACCATTTTTTCATCGGTTTACTACGCAAATAGAATGATATTTATGAGTCATAATCGCATTATCACCAAAACACGTATCTATGCACTTATTAACGGCAGTTCTTGCAGGTTGTCTTTCACCAATAGGAAGCTACGTTATCCTTGAGTGCTATAGGCTATATTGCATCAGATATGTTGAAGCGTATAAGCAATCATATAATGGTAAAATATAATTATCAAAAAATTAGGGATCCTTGAGAAAAATCACGCGGACGAAGTCGCGGGCAAAGTTCTAGTAAATAAATAAAATAAACATACTGACGTATTCTTTTGTGTTGTTTCCAGGTGGTAAGAAAGGCAAGAATGGCTCGTCTATAAGCAAGCGGTACTGGCCTGATGCGCTCTCCAACCCACAATTTACAGCCGGTATGTTATTATCATCCTTATAAATTACTAGGTTTTTTTTTAATAATTTTTGACCCACTTGAATTTAGAAATTTCTAACGGGTATCAAAGTAAAAGTCAAATAATTTATTTGAATTAGACCATTAAAAGGCAGAATTTAATGACACAAGAAAAAAGATTGGAGACGATTGGGCAAGAACTCAATACTTACTTAAAAGTTTTGGAATAATTGCATCAGTACCCTAAACATTTTTTTTTATTTATTATTTGCTTAATTTACAACTTAACCAGAATGAACTATATACAAAACTTATAAATAAAAAAAGAATTATAAAATAAGATCCTACAGTTTACCCCAAAATTTTAAGGGATTCTTCTTAACAAATTGTTGAACTAGTATTTAAATTGCCAAAAAATACCCGTATTCAACTTCCCATTCCCATTTTCAGGTCTTCTCTCATCATCAGAAGATGAAGACCAGGAAGGTGATCCTTCAGGAGATGAACAAGACTCCACCAGCGAACAGCCGGAACACTCCAGCTACCCTGTACAGCAACCCATGCATTAGAAGGTAATGTGACGTTTTAGGAACTGATACTATTTACGGAATTTGTTGATTAAAAATAATAAATATTTAGGCGAAGTTGTACGATGGGCAAAGTTGAAGTTTTGTTGATAGGCAAACTTGTGTGCCAGTGAGAAAATTTGTCAAAGTTGTCAAAGTTGTAGAGAGTCAAAGTATTAATCAATGCGTTTTTTGGTGATATAACAGGTCTTACAGATATTAGAAAAAAAAAAAACAAAAAAACTGTCTTTTAGAATTATATCGAGCGAGTTTGATCTCAATTTCGCCCATGTTTCGTTTGAAAACGAGATAAGGCCGAAATTGAGATTTGTCAAATGGTTTCGCGGATTAAAAAAGAATCTGAATTCTAGTTAACATACTTCAATGAATGGAGACAATACCTTAACTTTGACAAGCAAAAATCCTACACCATACAGGTTCAACTAAACGCGGGAAAATAATAACTTTGACAGTTGACAGATTCTCACAAAACTAGTGAGGTACCCGTTCCTAAAACGCACATAATCGATTGAAAAAAAAATTAAATCGAGTTAGTCGATGCCCAGTTACGATTCAATGTATACGTATTAATTTTTAATAAATCTTTTCATGACAAACGCCATGTCACAATGAAATTCATTTATTTATATAAAAAAAGACATAATATAAAATATATTGACAGTATACCTTAAGTTTAAGCGTAGAATAGAAGGATTTGGCGTAGTAACAGTGTGTGAAGCTAAAATGCAAAATAGTAACGAAAAAAAAGTGTGAAATAGTGATGTGCGATCTATTCTCGAAATATTTAGTCGAATTATTTTAGTCGAAAAGAAAAATGTTTTAAGTAACATTATTTACTGTATACGATCCAATAATTATGGGTTAAATAAATAACACATGTTATTCATAAGTTAAGAAGCAGAATGAAGGAAAATAAAAACACTAATTTAGTTTAGTTTTAATAAACTACGATAAACTAAATCAATATGCCATATGTCTTATATTACTATGTTCCATAAACAGTCCATTATAGGTGTTTATAACAGTATTTTAAATTATTCAGCGTCTAATATCCAAAAGAATTTGAATTCCTTCGAAAAATATGAGATATTTTGCCGTCGGTTGCTTCGTTTTGGCATAACTAACCCCCAATATAAAGATATCAACAACTTGTATACGACGAACTGATACGATATCATCATTGTATACGATTGAAGTCTAGTTTATTTACCTTAATTTTAGTAAACGTCAATTTTAACCGACTCTGTACCAAATAAGCGGTTTATTTTGTACTAGCACAAATTTCCTTATGGATCTCTATTATTTTCAAAAATATAGCATTCAATGATAACAAAGCTTCACATTGGTGAAAGGATTTTTAAAATCGGTACAAATATACAAAAAAGCAAATCTTTTCTCTATATTATATTAGTTTAGATTTAAAAGAAAGTATTTTAATGTTTTACGATTTTATTTATCAAATTGTAACTAAACTGACTAAAATATGACTAAAATTAGTTCGCATATTAAAGTATAGTCACAAAGAAGTCATTAGTAAACCACGCTGTTACTACCCAAAATCTAAACCTAGAACTTTGTATACGTAATCCATACCTCAAATATTATAAAAAAACTATACATATTATCGACAAAACTAACGGAATACAACACTAACGGTGGTCTTTTTACCTGTTTTGTGAATTTATATAAAAAAATATGTGTTCAGAAATTGTGTTACTTATCCATTAAATTACTATTACTAGTTTGAATAACATATTCAATTAATGTGGTTCTATGAACATTTTGATTGATAAAGCTAAGGTTTAGCACCTGAAAGCCTGAAGGGTAAAACGTAAGCGTTTTTGACAGAATGAGACACGAAATAGAAAAAACAAGTGGAAGTGCCAACGCAGCTATCTCGCGCGTGTCACAATTAAGCGGAAAATATGTAAAACAATAACAACTTTCATCAGTTGTAAGAACTCGTAACTTTGTATGAACAACTAATTCAAGTGACCAAAATGCTTTTGTGCTGTTCATACACTTGTTTTTTTACTATTCCGTGGGTTTAGACTAAAATGTTCCTAGAAGTTATTAGAATTTCTCCCTGGTTGGAAACTAAACTGTCTGTATTTTCATAATTTAGTTTATACAGTGCACAAAGCAATCGACCACGGACCTTAATTGATATAATTTATTCAAAAATGAGGTGAAAAGACCAACTTTAAAAACACCACTCGTTTTTGGCAAACCCGCTTCTGTCTCTATCCTAAAAAAAACTATGTAAAATAATAAACTTTCGCATTTAATGATCACAAAAATCGTATATTTTTTTTGTATCATATTTTAACTTCAAGAAGCGTTTTTACCAAAAACGAGACACTTAAAAAAGCTCTTTAATAGACGAAAAGCCCTCAAAGAGGCCATTTTGTTTAGCGTTTTGTCAATTTTAAAGCCGGTTGTGAATTAAACAATTTAAACACTTTTTAATTTCTTCTCCCATTTGACCGACTGACGCAAGAAATAGATGCTAAGAATATTTTCTACATGCAAACACTAGAATAAAACCGTCCACTGAGATATTGTATCTATTTATTTATAAAAAAGTAATTAGTTTTGAAATATACTCATCGTTTATTTCTTTTAATTTACTTACACAGCCATATTAGTATTAGTTTATCTGTGGTTGGTGTGGAGAACCGATATTTAAAAAACCGACCGATATTTTTTTGTTTTTGTGCAAAAATTGTATAGAATTATGTCCGTTGAAAATATTGTGTTGTTTATTTTGTATAAAAAACAGCTAATAATTAAGTAAAAACAGTTTCCTGTACTTTATTTTTAAGTTAGATTTTAAGTGAAAAATGACCATTATTTTGTATGTATTTCTCTATAAGAAGACAGCTTATTTTACCGTTATTTTAGAAAAAGACATCTTCACTTTTTACAGTTAAACAATGTCGGGAACTCCACAACAACCGACCTAGCTTTTAAGTAATAAAAAAACGAATATACGATTGTAAAATATACGATTCCCTTAAATATAGGATACTTCGACAAACTTAAACGTTCAATCCAAAATTGTATACGCGAAAAAAAGTATTAAAATCGTAATTGACCTTTAAAATTTAGTCAAAGAATGTTTATCGAATAATCGACTAAAAATATAGTTTGTTAGTCACATCACTAACGACTGACAGCTTGGCCAAAGAAGTCTAGAAATGGAATTACTTTTTATTATTATCAAACATGCTATAAAATTATGAAGTCAAAGATTTAAATGGCCAGATTTTTAATAATACAATTAGGTCTTAAACTAATGCAATGGTGACCCATAAATCTTTCCGTAAACTTATCAATTTTTGTACGCAATTAAAAGGTCGCCAGTTCGTGCGTGTATTAAGAGTTATAAAGTAGAAACATTTTTTTTACAATTTTACATTTTCAACCATACGACATTCACAAAGTTATTAGTATTGTAGATTGATGGTTATTCGTTGCGATTCCTCTGATATTAAACGTAAAATGTTGTCCTAATAGAACGCGACTCCCCGCATCATTTCGCGCAAGTTTTAGTCGTACGATCACGTAGTCGCGTTCTATTAGAACAACGCCACAGGCGGTGGTAAGCACTTACCACCAACCAGATGGGCAATCTGCATGTTGGCCACACAACGACTTTAAAAACCGCCCAAAGTGCGTGTCTACTATATTTAGCACTACACACAAAAATCACGGTTCCAAAGATACAGCTCTGAGACAGATAGACAGACAAATAGACAGACAGACAGGCAGACAGACAGTGGAGTCTTAGTAATAGAGTTGTTTGGCATCTTTTAAGAACGGGATCGTAAAAATTTAAACCTTGTATTTTTTTTTATATGACTGTATATACGCCCATGAGTGAGGATAAAGACTTTGCCAAGTGTGTTATTTAGTGTGTTGTATGTATTAGTCAGTAAACTAAAATGTTTTAGTCGATTATTCATTTCACATCTCTATTTAGATGTAAATTGATGGCGGGAAAAGTTAATGGTTGTAGATTAAAAAATATCGTAAGAAATACAATAATTGATATTTGTTTTAAGCAATGTTTTTTAAAATGGACTTCCAATTTAGAATTTCGGATTATACCAATGAGGCGCTTGATGGAAATAAAATAGTTAATACGTACAGTTATCGAAAAATAAGACTTTTTTCAGTATTAATCCACGCACAAAGATATGTTAGTATAGCAAATAAAAGATCTATTTTGTATTTTTTTTATTTGCTACTCTCTCTCTGCTAGTTGATATTTACACTTTGCAAGTCTTGCAATACAATTAATGTCTTCCTTAGATTTTTACTAAAGTGGCGCCACAGTGGTAGAATCTAGAACTAATGTTAAAATGTTAAGTTAATCGTAGTATAAATACGATATTTTTTGATCTTAAGAATGGATTCATAAGTTGGAGTTATGGAAATTATTAAATTCATTTTTTAAATGATTAACTTCATACCTCACGTCTGATAAAACTGCATTGCTCGAAAAATATTCGATCAAAATTTTAAGACAGCATAGGAATTTTTTCATTTTGTTAGTTACACATTTATCAAAATAACGTTAGACTATAAAATCATAATTAAAAGTCGATTTGCATCTAATATAAGTTAAAAGATTTTATTTTTCGGTTTCAAATTTGTATCGAATTTTACAAAATCTAATTTCCTTAACTCCAGGTTACCAATAAAAAAAGAAACAGTGATTACCCTGTTATACGAGGAAACGGATATACGTAAATGGAAAGGTGACGTTAAAAAAAATAAGATTTTTTTATGATAATATTATTATAATTATGTATTAGTACATATTATACATTATACTTATACATCGCGTAGTGATAATAACGTATTTTTAAACGGAACTGTGACTTGGAATAATCGCCAGTAATTAGATTTAGATGAGGCCTGTAGGCCAAATGAGGCCGATGTTGGCTAATGTGAGGCCGATTAAGGTCAAAATGAGGCCAATTAAAGGCCAAAAGAGGCCGATTCAGGCCGTATTTTGTTTTTGTAAAAAGGGACGCTTTGATCATATTTATTAAAGGTTTTATTAACAAAAATACGTTTCTGAAAATATTATCAAAATTCAATTATTATTGTTTTTTTTTATTAAAAATACATTAACTGTTTCCATTTTAATTTTAGCATTAGCATGAATTAGTTTAAAATATGCTAAAGTAGCTTTTGCCTGCGATTAAAAAGTAGGTTGTACTTTTGGGTTTCAACCTTGAACTGTACCAAATTTCATTAAAATCGATTCAGTAGTTTAGCTGTGTCACAACCAAACGATAAACTCATTTTCGGATTTCAAATATTAGTATGGATTATAATGAAACAAAAATATTGGATATCTAACTCATTGTAAAATAGAAAACCTAAAGTATTAAACTAAAAAAAAAACCTAACACAAAAAAGCATCATAAAATTCGTCCACATCGCCGTCAACTGGAAATGTACCCAAGAGACTGGCAGCATTGCCACGTTGGATGGCAATGTTTAATCTCTGACCAAGGTAAAAACCAGCTCTTGAGTCACGGGAAGTGTCAACCAACCTTTTGGATATTTCCATAAAAAGAAGTTGTGCAGTCGGACCCCATGACCCGAGGGTTTCATAAAAAAAAAAATTGTAACAGTGAGTTGAATGGTATGTATGTACAGTCAGCAAAAGAGATAGGTATGCAGGTCATCGGAAATGGTTAAAGTTTACTAAGAAACCGATGGATGTTTTCGAAAGAAATTTACTTAAATAATTGAAATGTTTATTCTCTATTAATTTTATTTTATTTTATTCAAAAACATCCATCGGTTTCTTAGTAAACTTTAACTATATCGGACGACCCTGCATACCTATCTCCTTTGCTGACTGTACATAATTCAATTGTAGGTATGTAAATTACACAATCATTACCCAGATTGACTAGTCAGACGTCATAAATTTTGAATCTTAGATCAAAGCGTCCTTTTTGCCCCCACAGTATTTTGCCCAACAGTGGGCAACTATCCCACTTATTCCAAGAGCCGTAAACAATTTGAAGTCAAGTCCAGAACTAGTATACAATAGTAATACGCGCTTGTTTAGTATTAAGAATAACTTCAATGTTATACTTCATGGTACAGCATAATTTTTGCTAGTCAATAAAATAATTTTTAGGCTGAATTTTCTGAGTTTTATTTGGTCATAAAATCAAGCTAAAAAAAATTGGTTGTCTGTAAAGTCGGTTTACGGCCGATAGTTTTACGTCATAAAGAAACATAATGGCTAACATATTTAACACTAGCTTCTGCCCGCGACTTCGTACGCGGATCCTGTTGCTTATGCCAGCGACAACGGGGTCGGCAAAATCGAAAATCTGAAACGTCTGATGTCGAATTCTAAGAGCCCGGGGACGGGAAAACAACGGGATGCGCAAGACGATTCGTGACGTTCAAAAAGTACAATTTTGAATCATACCTCCGATGGCGGAATATGTGGCGTAGTCAATCATAGGAGTATAGGTAAATGCACTCCGTTCCTTATCAACCCAAGAAAGGCCATCTGAAGAATCGGATGTATCTCAAGATCCGATTCTTCAGATGACATCGACATTCTGTTCAGAGAATGTCGAAGTCGATCAGAATTCAAACGTTCGTTGCGCTCTTCTTCTGTCTCTTCATGCCGTACTCCAGCAATTCTTTCTCTTTCACTTTCTAACTGATTATGAATATTTTGTTGTGTGCGTGTTCGGGACAATATATGATAATCTCGATCAGCTATGTTATTCTGTAAGAACTCACTTCAGATCTCACTTTTGATTCCGCGGTGAAAACTGTTTTAGGTAGTCTGTAACTCGATGAAAACTACGCTAGCGCTACTAAGTGCTGGCATAGGTGAAGTGAACTATTATTTCGTTACTATTTAATCGAAAACCAAATACTTTTCACTTCTAGTAAGTGAAATCGGAAATGAGATAGGATTCGAATTCGCGAGTGAATTCTTACAGAATTGCCCTCCAGCAGTTAGTCGCGCATCACGTTCATCACTCGTTTCAAAAGACCTGTTAGTAGATGTGCGAATACGCTGAGAACGCAAGCGTGATTCTGTATCGGTAAATGCATGTCGCTCACGATCAGCGGACAGTCGCGCATCACGTTCCACACTTGTCTCTGGAGACCTAGAAGCAGATGCGTAGATACGCTGAGAACTCAAGCGCAATTCTTTATCCGTGCAGTCGTGCATCATATTCTTCACTGGTCTCTAGAGACCTGGATGTAGATGCCTAAATACGCTGAGAACGCAGGCGTTCTTCGCGATTTGAAGAGGTTTCCACGGAGCGAGTTGCAGTCTGATGTTCTCGAACAACATCAAATCTCTCCTGACGCTCTTCGGTAGATTCTTGGGAACTTATGATCCTCAATCTTTTAGCTCCTTTGGAATATTGGGAAAGATTTGACCTCTTTCTAGGCATGGTTATAGTTTTATTGTAAAGATACCTGATCAATTAAAATTTAAGTGACTGCTCCCCTGCGTTACCGGGTAGGGTACCGTGTCACGAAGATAAATGGAAAAAGGAAATTAAACACTCAAATAACATAAGGCCAAAGGCATTCAATAAAAAAAAAAAAATGGGAGTTTTGGCCAGCAGAGTCAAATTTTCAATGATATACCATCGTCATCAAAAATCAGTCCTAAACTGTTACCGCCTTCACCGCGTGGAGGTACTTCCACCTTATTATAATATACAGTGAAATTAGTGATAGCTTTACAGTTAAATTTTAAAAATTACAGCTTTGATTTCCACATCAGATGTTTCTGATCTTCGATTTTTATAAGTCAACAGGAAATGCCCATCAGACCGAACAACTTTTGCTAAGACGTCATTAATATATGTGTTATGGTGTAGCTCTTGGGCTCTTGGAGTTCCACATCAGGTGTTCCAGATCTTCAAATTTATTCTCTCAGCAGAAAGTACTCATCACGTGGAACAATTTTTGCTACGGTACCATTTTTGTATCTCTTATAGTTTAGCTGGTCTGTTGCGGTTCTGCATCAGGTGTTCAAGTTTCCAAGATAAATTATAGCCTATATGTTGCCCAGACTTAATACCTATACAACAACAAAAAAATCATTCAAATCCGTCCAGCAGTTCCGAAAATTAGCGTGTACAAACAAACAGACAAACAGACAGACTTTTTTTTTTGGATTCGTGCTCTATTACTGTTTCTAAACCCCCCTCAATTATTATTATTTTAATATATTCAATGTACAGACACAGTGTTTTTTTACTGTTTTATTATATGTATAGATAAGCAAATAATGGCTTCCGTCGAGATGGGCGGAGCTTATGGAACGTGACACTTTTTCGTGCGTGCAGCTGAATGAGTCAAGCACATGTTTTGTGTAGTCGCCGGATGGAGGTTTACAATGATAATAAATACTTACTTTTATTACTTACTAAAGGGCTCGTGACTCGTGGCTAAGTAAAAGCCGTAAGAATCGATCGAACATGGTTAAGCTACGCTTGCCGCGGATGGTCTATGGATGGGACCATCCATTTCATACTGTTAACATTATTTTTTTTAATAGAGTCTGTATGGAGTTTCTTGCCCATCCTTCTCCATACGAAACTACCATTTGGAATGGGCAACTAGATTAAACTAGATTCAAATTTTACAATATGACGTTTAAAAGTGCCTTTAATGGTCTAATTGAAATAAATGATTTGACTTTGATACCGAGTTCCCTTCGCGCCTCGGAAAGCACGTAAAGCTATTGACCCCGGCTGTCATACGCAGATCTCTGGCAGTCGTTATGGATAATCAGAAGCCAGAAAGTCTGACAGTCTTACCAAGGAGTATCGTGTTGCCCAGTAACTGGTCATGGAGGTCAGACGGGCAGTCGCTCCATGTAAAACACGTAGTCAGCTGTATCCGATTAGACTGGAAGTCGACCCCAGCTTAGTTTAGCAAGGCCAGGAAACTGTCTGCGTGACCGAAAACCGTCCAGCATGGAGAGCGAGGACATTGCAGTGACGTCATGTGGACCTTCAAAGATGAAAATATGAGGAAGAAGAAGGGAGATCGAATGTTCCCGATCGGTAACACCCCGTCGTCAACAGTGTTGACGATCGGGTCCGGGAAAAAAAGTTCAGTTCATTCACAGTGTTGACAATCGGAGCTTTTTTTTCCAGTCGTACACATGCTTAGTTCAAGAGTCAACGTTTAGAATGGTGGAGTTCAATTATAAAATGTTTTATAAAGGTACGACTTCCAAAGCAAAACATTAACATCAAAATCACAAAATAGCTACTTGTTTTTTACTTTATAATCAGCGTATCAGGAATTAAGGCAACACAAAAAATCAAATGCCTATGTTTAAGTTGTAGTAATTACAATAATAATATTTCAACGATCGTCAACAGTGTTATCGACAGGGGTGTTACTGAACGGAAATAATTGGAATAATCGAAAAAAAAGTCTCGACGTCGACTTTTTTCTCGATTATTCCAATTATTGTGTTGACGAACGGGACTTTTTTTTTCGATCATTCCAATTAAGTATTTCCGTTCAGTAACACCCCTGTCGATAACACTGTTTTCTGGAACTTTTTTTCCCGTTCGGCAACAGTGTCGACGACGGGGTGTTACCGATCGGGAATATTCGAGGCAAATGACTTTTATTACTTACTAGCTTTGTCCCGCTACGTTGTCCGAGTGGAGGTCAAAGGCATCTTTAATTTGGCCCGTCTTTTGTATTGAGCGAAGCAAATGAGCACTGATACCTACTTATAACAGTTAATATTTAATTGTAAACTATTACGTCGCGTCTCGTCGCGCAAAAAACAAATTCGCACTTCGCCGCGTTTCATCGAACACTGATTTAGGCGACAACGTAGATCGTAAGTACATACTTACAAAGACTATTTTGATATTTTCGCGTCTGCCGTTCACTTAGCTCACGCGTACCACGCCATCCTGGGAGACGACGTGGTCGTGGTGGCTAGTCCCCACGAAAAACTCCGTTTGTGCGCCTACTTTTGCCTTGATGGTTAGGCCGCGAGAACTGGTACGTATGACATTCGGGACCACCATTAAATTTGCCTCTCTTTTAGCTCACGTCTTTTACCTAAATAGGTATATCTAAACTACAAGTCCTTTTGTTTTTATAAATTTAGATATGATAAACTTTACTAGCTGATATTTTTTATAGAATCACTTCTTTTCGACGAAAATTTGACGAACATCTTGTTCGTCAAATTTTCGTCGAAAATATTTTTGTAGTTGTAATTGCTGGCAGCATGTTGAGAAGTGGTTGGTCTTGCCAGAACAGAACTTTTTTTTTGACTCAGCGATTAAGGAACATCGACCGAACTTGGAGAGTTGCTAAAACATGATGCAGCATTGATGCAAATGCAAACTTTAGCGTTTATGATAGCAGCAGGAGTGGTGACACCAGATTAGATCCGTCGTGGAGCCCCTCACATTTCGTTTGACGCAGATACTTACTGGACATGGGTGTTTCGGGAAGTATCGGGAGGTATCTATGTCACCATTGCAGAGATTGCCTGGAGGACACGGCGCAGCATAAGCTGACTGAGTGCCATCTTGGGGAGAACAACGCCGTGAACTTTCCGCAGTAGTCGGTGACCTCTCGCTCCCGAACATCGTTCTATCGATGGTTCAGAGAAAGGTAGGGTTGGGATTTGATTGTTTCCAGGTACAGTAGAAGTTGCTATTTGTAATGGAAAGGCAGTGGCGACAATGGTGGACCGTTTCATGTAATGCTGTTGGCGAAGAGGTAAGGAAAGGGTAAAAGTAAAAAAAGTACAATTTAAAGTTTACAATATTTTTATTGAACAATATAATTATTTAGATACAAAAGTCCTTAACTATTATTTACAATTATTATCTAAAATTCGTATAAAAATATTTATAGAACCACCGTTTTTCCTTTTATAATAAAAAAATAATTATTTTATCGATAAAAAAGAAGTCTTTATACATTTAAAGCTTTACTAAACTCTAATTCAAAGTTTGGTTGGAATATAGACAAATTAGTCGATGGTTTTTTTATTAATTCGACCAATTTGCCGACTATTTTATCATTCGACTAAATAGTTGATGTTTGGTAGAATCCAGCCATTTCATTTTGTTGACTGTGCAGCGCAACAGTTGCCTGATTGTGCGGCTACACTTAGTCGCTGGGTGCATAGACTGCATAGTTCTAATATAGCATGAAGTAATTATAATCTTATATATTTTTAATCTCATTATAAATTTCAATAAAATACGTTACCGATTTTTCAAACATTTAGTTCATTCTCTTCTAAATATCTCATATAAATATAATAAAATAATTTTCGAATACAACAAGAAATTCAACAAAGAAAACATGCTTAAAAGTAATTCACTGAATTTATCGAAGAAAATTCGAAGGTGAGCAGAAACATAATATTAATTAAATAAGTACCTACAATATTATTTGAGCACATATTTTAGGAAGCAATGTCATTTGTTAAAAGTTTGGAATGTTTTTGAATACAGGCCCACTTCCCATTTAATTTTTAAATCCGGAGTCCTGGCCTTTTAGACCTAAAAATCATACTGGCAAGTAAGTACTAAAGAAATATCATATAATTTTTATTTACGTATCTTTTAAAGAATTTTAAGGCAATATTTTAAGATATTTTGGCCAATATTTCTAAGATTTTTTTCTGTCTATAATGTACAACAAAGTTTTTTTTTCATGACAACTCTAAAGTAGACTTTCTATTTGTCAGAATACCGTCAGCAATTGATGGTGTGTATTTGTGGTAGGCACACATGATAGAAACCTATGTTGTCAATTTTAAAATCGATAAAGGTCTTTTAAATTACAAAAAGCAAAATATACAGAGGCATATTAAGTGAAGGCTGACTTTGTCATTATGCAATTTTATTTTCTTTCAGAAAAAATACAACATATAGGTCATCTTGACTTTAAAATTTCAAGCAAACAGTTTATAATTACGTAACTAAATCATTTAGTAAATCTTGTGGTAATTCATTTTCCCAACGTCAAACTCAAAACAATTGTTTCAATTAAACCATTTACAGGCACTTTTGAATAGTCAAGGAGTCGGTCAGTTAGTCAGAAAGTTGAAGCTAGTTGGTTATTTCAAAACATAGACTCTGTGGAACAAGAAACTCCACGGACACTCCTTTCACCAAATTGATTAATTTCTTAGTTACATTTAAGACAGAAAACAATATATGAGCAAATATTCCTTTAAAAGCTAAGCGAACTCCGTGAAAATCGGAATTCATTACAATCAGTCGTCAACACAACCCTATTTAAAATTAGAATAGCCTAAGAACCACAAAACGGACAAGGTACAGTTTTATTGGGCTTCAAACAGGCGGCTCACATTATACAGGAGAAAAACTGTAATGCCTCAATGCATTGTTGTAAATAAATAATTAAAAGGTTTATTTGACACTAACGTCTATCTGCCATTTTTGTAATGTTTCTGGAGCGATTCTGATGCTAACTCCTAAATTAGGTCTTAGTTTGTATTTTTGGGGCTAGTGTTCTGTTCATTCATCATCATTCATAATTTCAGCCGAAAGACGTCCACTGCCAGCCATAAATTTGTGCAAAAATACAGTTTTTGGAGAAGTGTCCCCACATTGTTGACACATACAAAAGGCATCTGGATATATTTAAAGTGTTCTGCTTTGAAATTGGATCACAGTGAAAACGACAGTCAAAAAAAATTTTTATTCACGCACATGATTTTAGTTTCGGAAGTCGGTGGCTTTGTTCTGCTTTTGAAGGCGGTTCTCTTTTTAATAAAAAAAAAAATATTTTTCACTTTTTAGTGCCTCCTTATCGCCCAAATCTATTAAGAAACGGCAACACAGTTAAAACAGAGATTGAAAGTCCTCCAAAGATGGAAGAAACGTAATCGTCTTCTATGAATATTTTTTTAGTTTTTGTTGATTTTTTCAAAAAGCGCGGAATAAATTACTTATTACTGTGTACTAAACCCTTCTCCAGAATGTAACAAAGACTTTTCTGAAAACCGCATCAAAATTGGTTCAGCCAAACGGGAGATAATCGCGGACAAACATACATACATACAAACATACGGGTTGAACTGAGAACTTCCTTTTTTTGAAGTCGCTTAAAAATTGATATGGCGCTAGTAATTGCTAAGATAAGCTTCAAAAATGTGTCTTCTACTTCTAAAATGTTTGTGTTTAAGCTAGATGTGAAGAATACCGTCCACTTTGTGCAGTATGGTCGTTTTTACAAATCTATAAATAAGTGACGATCTTGACGTTTCGTGATTTCAAATTGATAATGATTTTGTTTTTGGTACCTGTACCATTGTCTGAACGTGGAGCCGTCCCCCAGAAGCGTTTAAAAAAAAATTGTATTTAATACCCTGACATACAATATTTGATTGGCAACACTTTGCTTTTGTCAGTCACTTTAGGTTTGTCAAAGAAATGACAAGAATAGTATGTATTATAGAATAAGTTGCCCTATAAAACTTATTTGTTCTGTAAATAAGTTTTTTATATATATATATATATATATATTATATATATTGTTTTTGTTGTTATTCTAGTCTATAAACTTTTTGAACGTTCATTATCTACCTTAAAATAATTATAAATTATAATTTGATCGTTTAACAGTATGACAAAATTGTGTTTTGACAAAAATATCACAACTCTAGTTTCGGTGTAATTTATAACTTATCAAGTTCTAAACTCCATTTTTGTTAAAGCATTAGACAAAAACCCAAATAACGATAGCTATTAGATTATATTATTGAAATAACTGTATTTTTATAATATTTTTAAATATAACTGGAATATAATTTACTATGAAAAGTATGTATTGTGAATTAACGTTAAAGCATTTCAACTATGTTCTCTGAACGGAGTAAAACTACTCTGACAAAAGCGAAGTGAAATCATGTACCCACTGGAAAAACTAGGGGGACAGCAAATAAACCTATACAAGCCTACACCTCCTAATCTTGATTATACCTATGTTCCGACAGAATAAAACTATTATCAGACCTAATTAGCGATTCCCTTTCTGCGTCACTAAAACTAGACTTCACAAAATCACTCCGCAATACATTTTTAAACTCTAAACCGCAGTCAGTTTTCACATAACTTAATTCTTGTACTTTATCTTCGCATTGATTCAAAGGTATATACGCTGATTCTCGATGTGGCAAAATTTTATGCGAGCCGTTAATAATCAGAGTGGAACTTCTTCTAATCGTTTGCCTTCCTAGCTCGACGATTTCCAGAGAGTTCTGTCCGATGACTAAGCTTTTGTACGCTTTTATGAAGACGTAAGCGAGGGTTAAGAAGCCGAAGAGGATCATTGAGTAGGTTATGATTGGCGCGAAGATGGGTCCAATGGTGGTGGCGAGGTAGATCCATCTCCAGATCGGGGTTGAAAGTTCCTCGATGCCCTGGAACAAAAGATAGGGAGTGTTAATTATATGTTTTAAGCGTAGGCGAGGACGCTGACACCCTAAATACAAGTAAAATCTTACTTAAGGCTTGTATACATGCACATAACCTTGAGCATTTGGCCCGTACTGAATTTGTGAACGGGTGCGGGGGTGATGTAGACGCAGTCTTCAATCGGACACATTTTTAATTCATTGTACTTAATAAAAATAATACATATTTGTAAAAAATAACAAAACCAAATCATTTTTGTTTGTATTGCAAAGCAGTAGATATTTTTTTTATACTCTTTTGAAAAGAAATTAAGGAGTAAAATGGTTTCATCTCAATGATTTGGAGGTGATTTGACTTTTTTTTTATTATGTGATACCGATACAAAAATTGTGGCTAAACTAAATTACGTATCATATCATGTAGATTACTAACAAGAGATTTTTTCAGATGTATTTTCTCTGTTAATTCCGACGAAAAGTTGCTTCATCTGCATGCTTCTTTCAAGCTTTTTTCGAGAGAGCAGCCTTAAGGCGCTAACAAGAGTATCAAGCGACTTTTGCAGATTTTAAACTGACAATATTAAACCTAACAGGTGTCTGTACAATGTTCGTTTCTTCTCTGTATGAGAAGGAGGCCTTTGCCATGCAGTGAGATAATTATTATTTAGTGTTGGCTAAAATAACCATCTTCCAATAAAGTCTAAAATAAATAATAAATATCTTTATTTCCAAAAATACAGACAAATGTACTAAGATTACATTTATATGGGTTTCTAATTGGTAAACAACATTTACATAAAAAAAAACAGTTGGATGCTGTAGAAATCTGTACACAATAAATTAAACTCTGTCTCTTAAACTAGGGTATCCTGTATCTTAAGAGACAGTGTTTTGCGATGAGGTTCCAATTGCTATTATCTATAAGTGGACTGTGTCGATTTACCTTCAGAATGAAAGAAAGTTATATTTTATTTTAGTTTTAACATTATGTATGAGTATGTGATAGAGTGAGGGTGAGGGTGGATGAATGTGATTGTAGGTGTTGTGTGTCAGTGTGGATAAGTGGGTGATGAGGAGTTGGTGTGTAAGTGAGATGTATGGATGCGAAGATAGAAGAAGTATTCGTGCAAGCATGATTGTGTGTATATTAGGCAATGAAAACTCTACTTAATAAGTTTACTTAGTATTTGTATATTAAATGTTTGTCTGTAGCGAAAGTAAGTAAATGAAAGTGATGTACAACAGCACTGTGCTAAATGGGTGTCGAATACGTCGACAAAGTGCGTTTCCCCTTTAAAGATTAAAACGGTATTTTCTAGTTGGCAACACCGTGTTTAGGCCAATTGCCAAGAACTGACTTCCAAAATGACTTCCAAACTGGTAGATCTGATTTTTGTTTACGAAGTATAGTATTTAACTGATCTCCTCACAACTAAACCACAGAAATGAGAAATAATTATTGAAAACATGCATCTTCTCGGCAAGTAACCATTAATTAGGGTTTCGACCAGCAAGAGGCACTACTAGCAATCTCCTTAGCCACATGGCTCATCTTGTGCCGGCAGTGGACAGTGGGGGCCAAACTGATGCTTACTTCGACTTTAAAAAAGCATTCGATCTGGTAAATAATGATGTCTTGCTCAAAAAGTTAGCAGCATTTGGTTTCACCCCACATCTGCTAAGGTTTTTTGCAAGTTACTTGAGCGGTAGACAGCAATACGTAGAATATGCGGGATACAGATCTGAACCATATTTTACCAGGTCTGGGGTATGTCAGGGCAGTAACATTGGGCCGTTGCAGTTCATTCTTATGGTTAATGACCTACCAGAAGTTTTTAAAGACGCCAAATGTTTACTGTTTGCTGATGATCTCAAGCTGTCGCTCGAGATAAGTAAGTTGGAGGATTGTGCCAGGCTACAAAGAGATGTAGACAGAGTGGTGACCTGGAGCAAGGATATCCTTTTGCAGTTCAACACCTCAAAGTGCGTAACAATTACTTTCTCTCGCGCGCGTACTCCTATCGTGTACAATTATAATATAGACGGGTTGCCAATGGTTAGGTTCACGCAAGTCAGGGACTTAGGGTTGAACTTCAACACAGAGCTGACGTTTCGTGATCACGTCATAAGATGTTGCAGAAAAGCTTACCGAAATTTAGGTTTCATGCTACGTATGGTGCATGATTTTACTAATATTAAAGCGGTTATCGCCTTATATAATGCTTTGGTCAGGAGTCAATTAGAGTGGAACGCAGTCATTTGGGCTCCGCACGAATCTAAATATAGACTCATGCTGGAGCGGGTACAAAATAAGTTTGTTAGGTACTTGTACTTGCGCCTGTATGGTGTTTATCCATTTTATCCATGAATGTACCCAACTTTATTTGTTTTGGGTATGGTTGGATATAACGAACTGAGGGTCAGGAGGGATCTCGCACTCGTCTCGTACATATTCAAAATACTTAGAGGGAAGGTACATAATGCTGACATCTTAGGGCAGGTAGGTTTATGTGTTCCGGCCAGGTACGTGTGGCGACGGCGACAGCCACGGCTGCTGGCGGAACCGCGCGGTCGGACCAATGTTTTAAGAGAGGCGCCACTGACGCGTGCACTCCGCACTCTCAACCTCATAGCTAGTGACTCGGACCTATTCTGTTGTTCTCTGAGTGAATTCACAAAGAATGCATTGTTTGGTATTAGTTATCAGAATACGTAATATTAGGTCATACACAGTCATGTTTAAATTAGTTAGGTAACACTTAGATAAGTACGCTATCGCATTAGGCTTAGCTCCTTTCATGATAGTTGTAAGATGGATATATAAATAAATAAAATTCAATTTTTTACTAACACTAATGGATAGGCAATTTATTAATGAACATTTTGGTAGATTTATTTTTCAAAATCCCAAAATGTGATTTTATGAAGATTTAATTCTAAAATCTGAGCGTATTTCGCTACTGTATCTCTTGCGCGGCGCAAAGGGAACGAATGCTCAAGGTTATTTGCTCAGGGTACCGCCTTAAAGTCTACTACAGAGCCAAAATTACAAAAATATTACTATTATGTAATAAAAAACAATGTTGAAAAAGTACAAAATCGGTTCATTTAGTAAATTTTTTTTTCACCAGTTTTTGAATAAAAACATAACTGTTAAATTTATTTTATGAAAATAAAGGTACTGCTTAATATACAGAATATTTTTCAATCCGTTATACGAACTCAATTTATTTTAAAAAGCACTGTGAAACATCGCGCGCTGTCGTTTGCCGATCAATTTCAATGATTCGTGTTTATTTCGTGCGTATATTTTTCTGATGCACACAAATAGACCATTGTATTGTACTTACTGGTGTGTGTCAATGCTGCTACGCCGTTCTAGCAATCGTTTAGATTGTGAGTTGCGCTAAATCGAATACGCGCCCTTAACCTTTGTTTTTGTCAATAAAACTGTTTAATTTTCTTTTATAACCTACCACACACAGCGTACCAGCCAATTGCTAAGCCACTGCGTCAACCGATCCGTGTCGTTGAACCAATCTCAATCTTAGTGATTATTAGTTTAAAGATAACTTACTTCCTCAATCCACATAACAGGGAATATAGTGTCAGGAAAGTTGTTGATATTGTTGATAGGTATGTTCGGGGCACGGTCCACCTTCAAGTTCAGTTGCACTCTCACGAAACCTTCCAAGGGTACTCCAATTTTCTGAAAAGAAGATGAAACAGTTACTGATAATGTCAAAATGAGCCAGTAGTACCCACCATTATGCATTGGTGTGCAGAAATGCGGGCAAGTACCAGTAAGACTTTTCATTTCATAATGTACTTTTCAAATTTATCTTCGCCATCACTGACATTTGTAAAGGAAAACATCGCGAAGAAAACCTGGACTTTTATTTATCATCATCAGCCGGAAGACGTCAACTGTTGAAGAAAGGCCTCCCCAAAAATGAGAGGCCTGCTAATCCTCACGTTTGGCAGGCGTCTTGGGGATCACAGTGAAGCTGTTAATAGGGTATTTTTTACGAGAAAAAATCTATAAATATGTTATTGAGACAGTATAGGCATAAAGCAGTCGGAAAATGTAAGTTTTATTTCATAAAATAACAAATCAATTTTTTAAATTCAATTTAAAGTCTTCAGTATTTTTAATCTGTTATAAAACACCGTGAAATAGTAACGGCCATGTTATTACGCCGTACGGCTGTGTAAACAAAAAATTGACAACCGATTGGCGTAATATAGGCTTTGTACTTTTATTATTCTCGTAACCAAAGTATTTTTTTCATTATTACACCTAATACAAAATATGCTTTTAATTATTTTTAAATGCTATACAATTATCATATTTAATATGAGCTCATTTGATACAAAACGAACTGACGTTTTTACGCTGACCAATATGGCGTCCAGTAAGAGGCGTTTTCGTCGAAATACGCGCGAAATTTGAAAATTTAAAATTTAGATGCATTTTTATGGCACTTATCGATTGAATAGAAATTTTGTGTTTTTTTTTGGTGGCATATTAGCACTACAGAATTTCATTGAGACACTTTTTAAAAATGGGTGTACCTATTACACGGAAACCGCTGCTACCAAACTTCCGAATTTTCCCTTAGTCGCCTTCGACGACACCCTCGGGATGATATGTGTGGGTGCTGTTCTAGCCAGGACACCGCAATGGCATGAATTTTTATCAAGAGTCTTAAATCGCAAAATCGCCCTTTAAGCATGTATGGTGATCAATGCTTACGTACTCTCTGTATGGCCTTTAGGCAGGTATTATTATAATTCATTACTTGTGTTAACATTTTTAAAGATGAAAGTTTGTATGCATGTTGCAGCATCACGCAGAAACGGCTGATCGGATTTGGATGAAACTTGGCATAGAGGTAGACTATGATCTAACTTAATATATAGGATACTTTTTATTCGAGTACAAGAAGCAGTTTTCAAAGGAGATTGAGAAACTTTTACTTTATATACCAGTGTAATTAAATTATTAAGAACACAATTGTCAAATAGATTATATTATTTTCTTACCGGTTGTATCATGAAGTAGGTCTCATGTTTCTTCTTGATAGGCTTCAGGCCATCAAAAGGCAGCAACAAAGTAGGGTCGGCGTCGTAGAAATGAGGGAAAGAGAGATATACAGGAGCGTCTGAAATAAAAAGAGCCAAAATTGTAACTAGAGTCAAAGTCGAATTATCTTATTTTTTTTTTGTGTATTGTATTACATTGTTTTTACATTTAAGTAGAAGCAATAAGAATAATGTGTAACCAGTATTTTATAAAAACTTGATTTACAAGAGAGTTCGTGGAGTTTCTTGCTCGTTCTTCTCTATAGAGACCTACCGACATTTTGGAACGAGCAACTAGCTTCAACATTCTAACTAACCGACACTTTGACAATTCAAAAGTGCCTTTAAATGGTTTAATTGAAATAAATGCTTTGAAGTAAATAAGTTCTGGAGTGGCGACCGCGAACCGGAAGACGTTGTGTTGGAAGGCTTCCCACTAGGTGGACCGATGACCTGGTAAAGGTTGCGGGGATCCGTTGGATGCGAGTCGCACGGGACCGGTCAATGTGGCGACACTTGGGGGAGGTCTATGTCCAGCAGTGGACGTCTTTCGGCTGAAATTATGAAATGCTTTGACTTTGAATTATTAATTTCAATTAGACCATCAAAAGGCACTTTTGAATGTCAATTAAATGGGAAATAGAATCTAGTTGCCACTTCCAAAAGGTAGTTTCGTATCGAGAAGAATGGGCAGGAAACTCCATACTTACTCTTTATTTTATTTTTTCTCTCTGTTCTCAGCTTTTGTAATCAGCTTCTTAGGTAGCTAACCAGTCTTACCAAGGGGTATCGCGTTACCCATGCAGTCTCTGGGTTGTGGAGATCAGACAGGCAGTCGCTCCATGTAAAGCACTGGTATTCAGCTGCATCCAGTTAGACTGGAAGCCGACCCCAACATACTTGGAAAAAGGCAGGTAGATGCTTGTTCTCTAAAAACTGCATAGAAGACCATGTACACATGTTTTTTTCATGGGACATGTCTGCTATAGTATTCCTGAACTACTGCAACTCTTGAAAGCCAGAATCAACAGTGGCGGCCACTAGAAAAGTGTCGAGACACTGAAGCTCGACGCGTCCCGGAGAAACATTACAACTGTCTTGGATCCCGCAACGAAATTAATCAGAAAAGAACAGCGGAGGAATAAACTTGGCGTTGTACACTTACTGTATTGACAAGGGCTGATATTCTGCAATCCCTTCGGAGGACACTTCTCTCCAGGATAGTAGCATTTGTTGTCAGGATTCACGTCTGCACTCTCGAAGGTCGAAGCAGGTGGTGTGTAAAGACCTGCTTTGATGCCTGGAAATTGAAGACGAGGTTTTAATCTTTATGTTTAATACACACTGATCTTTTTGGGATTTCCTTGCCAAAGCCACAAATGAGTTTAAAATGATATTTTATTAAGTACTTCTGCTATTGTAACAACAATCTCCCTCGGTGAACACCTAGGTGAAGTGAGCTGTCATCCGTCCCTATGTTAGATTGTAAGAATAACACTACTGTTCGTCCGTTTTATGGAGCGTAGAGGGAAGGGTCTCTGTGTATGAAAAAGTGACCGTTAATATATGCTACATAAGAATGGCTATACAATTGCTACCGTGTAGAAATGTTCTAACGCGGCATACTTCACTCCGTCAACAACTGTTACATTCATACCCAGGCTTACGCTAGCGCCATTTTTGCCGGTTTTTGGAACTGTTACTTGTTGTTTAGAGCTGGACACTTTTTCAACATTCCCCCCGTTTGAGATAGTGCTCTTTACCTCTACCCTCCAAAATAATAATAATAATTCATTTATTTCAGGCTGCATAGGCCCATAGATAAATGCCATAACCTAAACATATCTACTTATTTTATAATTTGTAACTTTTGCCCAGAAAGATGTGGCGAGATGACCTGGACGCGTACCACAAGGGCTGATCCGAGGGGGCGCGGGGCAAAAGTCCCTGGAAAGACTTGGGGGAGGCCTTTGCCCAGCAGTGGGACAGAACAGGCTACTAAAAAAAAACTTTTGTTAATCTATTTTAATAAAAATGAATCGCCCAAATGTTTGTAAGCGCATAATTTCCGAACGGCTGGACTAAATTGGAAAATTTTGGGTAGGTAGGGTAGGTAGGGTAGAGTAGGGTAGGGTAGGTAGGTAGGTAGAGTAGGGTAAATAGATAGGGACAAAGCAACGTCTGTCGAGTCAGCTAGAAAATACTTAAAACTATGTTAGTTAGTAATAGTAGTAGGTTGTAGTCTTACCATCTTTGTAGACATCCTCTCTGTATTGGAGAGGCAGGATTCTGCAGAGGTCCTTATCATACACGTGGACTAAGTCGGATTTGGTCACCGATCTAGGTGGAAAGAATGAACCTTCGGATGCACTGCAAATAAAGAGAAAGAAATGATTAGTTAAAAGAGAGAGGCAATAAAGCGTCTGTGCGTCAGGAAATGCGTCAGAAAGGAAGTTCCTCTTGCATTTTACTCGCACGCACAGACACAGAGAACCTAAAAAGAGACAGAAAGAGAGCGGGGTGTGTGTATATGGCCTGCACGTAGAAAGATACACTAAGTGAAAGAGAAAGGCGTATGGAGAGGAGAGGGTATAACGCAAAAATTACGTGACGATTAAATATACCACCATAAAATGTACCGGACGGGAGTAATCCAAAAAGCTTATAGGTAAAAGTGGAGGCAAAACTCTAAATACCTAAGTGAAACCAACTGTGGGTAGACGCCTCTTTCTGAATGCATACTTAGAATGAGACAGTGATATGTGTTTTCTTTATCTTATGTATGCATTCAGAAAGAGAACGTCTGCCCACAGTTGGTTTCACTTAAGAGGAAACACAAGGGCCGTTTTTCCATACAAACTTAGTCCCCTGTTTCCTCCCTGGATAATGCCAGTAGATCAATTTTTTAAATATTCATGGCTACTATTGGCATGTCCCTATGTTTTCCTTTTTCTCATAAATTTATTATTAAAAGAGATATGAATATTCAAAAACCTAAAAAATTGGCATGATTTTCCGCTGTGTGTCAAACATTCAGAAAACAAATTTGACTTGATTATATAAAAAATAGAAAACATAGGAACACGGCAAAAGCCTTTCTTTATTTTTTAATGAAAAAAGCAGTTAAATCGGTTAAGTTTTGGAGAAGAAATCAGGGGACTACGAATCATTGATTTTGTGTACTTTTAATAGGTATTTTTGGTCAAAGCTGCAGTTGTCTCTATCGCGCTCTGCGGTTCGTGTTCGGGCATCGCGCGACAGCAATAGATTTTACAAATACCTAATTTTCAATTCTCTAGCCCGTGGTATTTCCTCTTAAGTGTTCAGAGTGTTGCCTCCACTTTTATCTATAAGCTTCTTGGTGTATCGCGGGCTGTCGTAGTTTGTAAGGCTACCTATGGCTCCGGTGCCCTGACGTCCCTGTACCTGTAAACTTGGGTCGATTGCGAAAGCCCTGGATAGCTTATAGTATTCTTGAGTGTTTTTTTCAGGTATATCCACACAAATGAAAGACGTAAGGATTCATCAAGACTGTTCTGGAAGTAAATGATGGGACTCGTACTTAGAATTTAGACGCAATAAAAATACCTTGCCGAGGACTACGAATTCTAACTTTTGTACGCCGATACACAACGATACTTTTGCTCTCCCGAATCTCCCAAATCATATGAGTTAAGGAAGTGGTTCCGATAAATATAATGCTAATAATCACCATCATCAACATAGCCTAGTCTTTTTCGAACTATATTGGGGTCGGCTTGCAGTCTAACCGGATGCAGCTGAATACCAGTGTTTTACATGGAGCGACTGCCTATCTAACCTCCATCTCTGAGTTACTGAGCAACGTGCGATACCCCTTGGTAAGACTGGTTGTCGGAAATTCTGGCTTTTGATTACCTGTAACGACGGTCAGCAGGGGCGTGCACAGAGTTTTTAGACAGGGTAGGCAGAAAAAAATAGGTATGCAGGGTCGACAGATATAGTTAAAGTTTACTTAGAAACCGATGGATGTTTTTGAATAAAATAAAATAAAATTAATAGAGAATAAACATTTCAATGATTTAATTAAACATTCGAAAACATCCATCGGTTTCTAAGTCAACTTCAACCATTTCCGTCTTTCCGATGACCTGCATACCTATCTCTTTTGATGACTGTACCTAAGTGATTTGCCACCTCAAATGATTCCTAGATTGACTGAATTTATAGACATCAATTAGTTTTTTTGCTGCCGTAGAAAAAATATGAATAGGACTGTATCGATGTAATGCCTCGTTTCAGGCGATTATATTATTTGAAAATAGTAGGAAAGGTAAACAGAACAACCGCTGTATAGGTACTCAACTACTCAAGCGTCAGGCCCGCGTCACAGAGTAGGTAGGTATGTACCTCCTCCTAAAGCATCATACGAACAGATGTGTTCAATTTTTTTTAATCGATTTTATGATAGAAACTCAAAACAGGGTTAAAAATAATATGCGTAGAAGAAAAACGTTTTGCAATCTACTAAACAAGGAACAATTAGGTACCGTACTTACCTAATGTGTTTTTTTACCAATAAAATAATCTCAAGTTCACAACTTACTAGAAGTAGGTATTACAAGCACCTACCCTTTTCCCTTTCATGTGATGATGAGGTGATTATCTATCATAATATTGAGTACCGAAACCTAAACAAAATGTAGGCATTTTATTCGGGTTCGGTTCTACAACAAAATCTCGCGAATCTTCTACCTACTTTAATTGATGTAATAAAACAGAACTGTACCAACCTCTTACGACCTAATCGCATGATTTGTTTGTATTGATTGAAATCTAGCGGCTATCCTCGATCAGTGTTTTTTCACCGAAGCCGAGAGAAAGTTTTGAAAAGGAATCATTTTTTAAGTATTGTCTGTACCTACATAACTACACAACAAACTTTCACAGTGAAGTTATTCCATTTTACACACTAGTAACAACGTTGAAATAATATAAAAATGCATTCACAAAACCATGAAACAAACCAAAACAAAAAAAATGGCGACTCAGAATAATTCACGTATATTTTTGTACCTACACAATTGTCGTATTCCGTCGTTTAAACTCGTGTAGTAAAATCTAAAATGTTAAAAAGACAATGTCTTCAGTTCGCGTTGTGTGCGTGAGTTGTGACATTGTGTGTCATGTACGAATAGAAAATGCACACGCGTGCTACGAGCCTGTCACGAGGCACACATCCAAACAAAATATAATAATCTAGGCACAAATATTTTGTGTCTCTCCCGTAGGATCCTAGCGGCGCTAGTGCAGCGCGAAGCGATCGAAATGCGCGGACTAAGGCGCGAACGCATCGATGAGACTTCGTGTTACCACCGTTACGCGACAGATGGAGCTGATTTAAGATTTTTTTATTAATTGAGAGTAATTACTCGTGTATAAAATATTAGAGATATCAAAATAAATTAAAACAAGATAATAAATATTTATCTGAGTTGTAGGGTAGGCAATGTCTATGTGACTGTATGAACCGCACGCCACTGACGGTCAGAGATCTACAAATGACTGCTGGGCCAACGGCTTAAGTGGTATCGAGGCATGGAGGGATCTTGGTTTGGTTTGGTTTGGTTTGTTTGGGGTCACCCATCCGCAGACCGACCGCGGCAAGCGGAGCTTAACCGTGACTGATATACGACGGCTTTAACTTAACCACGAGCCTTCTAGTGAGTTTCAGTTTGATGTCAATGACAAGACGCAGCGTTGGTACGCCTCCCACCAGATGGACCGACGACATCGTCAAGGTCGCGGGTAACCGGTGGATGCAAGCGGCAGGATGCCGCTCGTTGAGGCGTTCAATGGGGGATGCCTATGTTCAACAGTAGACGTCTTTTGGCTGATGATGATGATGATATAACAAGTGAAAAGGTGTAAATTAGTTACCTACACAAGTTACGATCTTCAAAAATGTGACACTAATACACAACTTATATAACGTAATATTGTATTGTCACACTCAAGTGGTGCTGACCGCAAATAACACAGCCCCTTTTCTGCCCGCGGGTGTCGTAGAAGGCGACAGAGGGATATTAATAATAATAATAATGAGCGTCGCGCAATGATTGTTGATATAGCGGTTCCGTATGACGAGAACCTCGTGAAAACCGAGAAAGATAAACAAATTAAGTATCTTGACTTGGCTCGCGAGGTTGTCGACATGTGGGATGTGAATACAGCAGTCATTGTGCCGATAGTCGTTACGGCCAATGGACTCATTTCTAAGAGCCTCGACCAACACCTAAGGAGGCTCTCGTTGGGCAGCTGGATCAAGGGCTTGATACAGAAAGCGGTACTCCTGGACACGGCGCGTATAGTCAGGAGATTCCTCTCTCAGGAGCCCTGACCACCGGTAGCTTGGACCCTATTCCCGATACCGGTGGGCTACTATTTTTTATATTTTTAAATGTTTTTATGTTTTTTTTTACTAATATTTAAAAATATAATACAATATGTAAAAAAAAATAAATAAATGAGAATAATAATAATACTATGTGGGGACATCTCACACACGGCCATCTGACCCCAAACTAGGGAGACCCTGCACTATGTATATTGACCAGAGAATGAGCAGCACCGTTCTTCTGAGTAGGTACCATAATTTCTACTGCTATCGCCACAGATATAGATAGACCTAGATAACGCAAGTATCACGATCTGTATGAAAACCAAGCGTGCTATTTCTTGGATATCAAAATGTAATACGAATGTATTGTTTTTCCTAAATTTGGTATTCCCTGGTATTACTGAGGGTATTAGATTAAAAATAATTGTTTTTTAAATTAATTTCGCATAATATTAATCACAAAATTACTTACCGATGGGAGGAAACATTTACTTTATTTTTTTACTTACGATTTTTATCGTAAGTTAGGCACGAAAATAGGCATGCGAAGTAGTTGCTCTTGCGTTATCTAGGTCTATCTATATCTGTGGCTATCGTCAACATGCATCAGCTAAGCATGGTGATTACGGCTGCACCCCCCTTGGGGGAGACCTATGCCCAGCGTCTGAAGGTTGACATGATGATGATAACACTATATAAGGAAACCCGAGGAATCGTCTTGTATTTTGAAATTGTAAGGGAACGTCATTTTTGGTTGCTTTGGAGTGCATTCTGACACTCGGGGCCACAATATACTTCCGTTGACACCGCTGTTACTCTATACTCAAGTAAGCTAATTAGCATAGTTTCACGTGCTATTCACGGAGTGCTTATAGCCTATCTACTTCTGTTTACTTTTAATATTATTGCGTGCGTAAAACGCATATTTTACGTACCTAGGTCGTTAAAACTCGATTTATTTAAATAAATAAGATGCAAATACGACTCTGACCTCATTAAAACATATTTACGGAAACAGGATATAATTCACAAGGAAACTAATATTATTATCGTTATTATAATTAGGTATCATATCCGTTTATCTAAAACATGTGAAAGGTTTTACCGAAAAAGCTCGTTTGTACAAACAAGGATTGATTCTCGCCCGGCGAGATGCGAGAAAATTAATGGCTTATGTTTAACGAACCACCAGATCTAGTAAATGATCACCAAAAATAGTAAACAAAATAAAACCAAAAATAGTAAATGATCACCAAAAAAAAAAATAGTAGGTAAATGATCACCAAAATCTTATGAGTTTGACTGTGAAAAGTGATTTGGTGCTGGTACAGGCGTAGGGGGTCACAGTTCTAACCTAACCTAACCATGTCAGATCCGCCTCAGGGGGGAATTAAGGGTTAAAATAGTTGGGAAAAGGCAGATGGTGAAGATGATGATTTCGCTAAAAAGGAATCTAGTCACTTAGATTATAAACAATTTGTCTATCTCCAATCGACAATCGCCTGGACGAGAAATTCTATCCGTGTAAATGAGCTTTCAAAAGTGACATCGACAATCGCCTGAACGAGAAATTCTATCCGTGTAAATGAGCTTTCAAAAGTGACATCGACAATCGCCTGAACGATAAATTCTATCCGTGTAAATGAGCTTTCAAAAGTGACATCGACAATCGCTTGAACGAGAAATTCAATCCGTGTAAATGAGCTTTCAAAAGTGACATGTTCTTAACAGTGCAAGGCCATGTTTACAATTGCAGATCGACCCCTGCCTTGTGAGAACACGTCTTAATGTTTGCAGAGCAAATATTCGTTGCTAATGTATTCTAAGTACGTCGGAGTTTATTTGTTTAAAGAAAACGCACGTAGGGGACTTATGGTGGAGGAAAATGTAGGGAAATCTACAACGTCATTCTGCTAAATCTTCCTCAGTGAATTCACTTATTTAGCCTCTATCACGAGTTCGTCCAAGTGAAAGTCAAATAAAATATAAAATATTCATAGGTACACTCTATCCCTTCTTTTCATAACTTTGGCATAACTATTTCGGTATATTTTTTAGAAAATAAATGACGGTTTGATATTCCTAATCGAATGTTTTAAAGAATCATAGCGAGATCCAAACATTCATTTGTATGAAAAAAATAAATAATTTAGAGGGTTTAAAATATTTTCTAATGTGAAGAATACATTACCAGGAGTAGATTGATATACTCACCATATTTTTAAAACCCCACATAATTAAAATATTACGAAATGAAAATAACACTTTTTCGTTTCATACCGATGCCTATTTTGTTTTTAAATAACAAAAAGTGACAAGTGACATTAACGGATCTATGAAATTAGTAGACAAGACAGTGATGTAAATCGTTGAATAATCATTATTTGTGACATTATTTCCCATAAAACGATGCAATCCTGTGTAGCATAGATAACATAATTCACAATGTACGAGGGGCAAAAGGAGAAGTCTTAGAGCTGGCGGTTTCCGACCATACGGCACAAGTTTTACGATGTCCAGTTAGACGAACGTGCATATTAAATTACTGGTTCACAACTAAACGAGATTATTCACAAGAAAATATTAAAAAATTCATAGACAACATCAAAGCTCTCACTTTTGCTGACATATACGAGGAAACTGATCCCGCTAAGGCATTCAAATTATTCTATGACCTGTTTAAGTTGTTATATGATTTATGTTTCCCGTATATAAAAATAAGGATATCGACTAAAGAAAAGGCAAAGTGGGTTAGTCGTGGCATTAGGATTTGCAGTAAGAGAAAAAGAGAATTGCTGTGGAAATACCGATCATTACCAAATAAGCAAAATAAAGCAAATTTAAAAAACCTTTCTAATCGACTGAAAAAAGTTATAAATCTCACACAGAGAGCTCATAATAATAGTTTCATACAATCAGCTCAGAATCTATGTAAAGCAACATGGAAAATAATAAATAAAAATAAGAATAAACATAATTTGCCAAATGAAACAATAATGAAAATAGAGTCAAATGACAAACGCTTAACTAATCCTCTAGAAATAGCACAAGCTTTTAACAATTACTTTGTAGATCAAGTGAAACCAGTTACTAACTTAGACATTAATAAAAATAAACATGAAATAAGCAGTACAATGACCTCTATGTTTATGTCGCCTACAATACCACTGGAAGTTCACCAAATTATTATGTCGCTAAAGAATACATCTAGCACTGGGTATGACGATATAAGTACAAACATTGTTAAACGGGTATCCACAATAATTGCTCCTGTGTTGAGTCATCTTATTAATGTGTGCATATGTCATGGTTACTTTCCAGAAGAATTAAAAATAACAATAATAAAACCTCTCTTCAAAAAAGGCAACAGAGAAGATATGTCCTGCTACAGACCTATAGCTTTAGTACCGATTTTTTCAAAAATATTCGAGAAAGTAATATATAATCAACTAACTTCATACTTTGAGAAAAATTACCTATTCGTTGATAACCAGAAAGGTTTTAGAAAAAACAGATCTATTGACATGGCCATCTACGATTTCTTACATATGATTACCAGCAGAGTGGATAAAAGACTACCAACTCTGGCGCTTTATATGGACATGTCAAAAGCTTTTGATCGCGTTGACCATAAAATACTGATAAGTAAACTAAACGCATACGGAATAAGAGGAAATATATCAAAATTAATAGAATCTTATCTTTGTGATAGGCAACCAATAACGACAATTAGTAGAATTTCTGAAAAAAACGAAATAAGATATAAATCTAGCCAGAGAACGGTAAATTGTGGAGTACCACAAGGTACTGTAGTCGGGCCGCCCCTATTTATTATTTATATTAATGACTTTCCGACAGCATCACCATATCCTATGACAATGTTTGCAGATGACAGCACTTTGCTTTTTAATAGTGACGATGTAAGCACATTAGAGGCTGAGATTAACTCTACCTTACTATCAGTTGTGAACTGGCTGCAAAATAATAATTTAATCATAAATCTTGATAAAACAGTATTAATGAAATTTCAACAAAGAGTAAATTACAATCTGGACTTAAATATTAAATACAACGACAAAATTATTAATGAAACAAATGTGACTAAATTTCTTGGACTAAACATAGAAAACACTTTAAAATGGAACTCACATATTGACAAAGTATGCAGTAAACTGAACCAACATTCCTATGCTTTGCACATGTTAAGTAAGACGGCCAATCGAGCAACAGTCTTAACGGCATATCATGGTCTAGTAGCCTCAACATTGAGATATGGAATTATATTTTGGGGCAATGCGACGGGTAAAGATATGGTATTTAAGTGCCAAAAAAGGTGTATAAGAGCTATATATAATTTAAAGACAACAGACAGCTGCAAACCGTTTTTTAAAAATAATAAAATATTAACTATGCCGTCGTTGTACATTTATGAAACGTCAATGTTCGTCAAAAACAATTTACATAAATTTGCTCGAGTAACTAGTCGGCGCCGTTGTGATAGGCTACAGACAATTGGATCTAGTACTGCACTATACAGAAACAGTATTTTTGTGATGGCTCCGAAGGTCTATAATAAATTACCAAAATGTATAAGAAGTGAGGATAGTGTTCACAAATTCGAAAGTAAATTGTACTCATTTCTATTAGATAAGACGTATTACTCTATTGAAGATTTTTTTAATGATAAAATATGACACCACCAACCTTTTAATTTAATTTATGACATGCATGTAAAATTAAATTATACTTAATTGATTATTTATTAATTAATAATACATTTAGTTGACATTATTTACAATTTCATTCTTCTTTTAATGATAAAATATGACATTGATTACTAGCCCTTTAATTTATTTTACCATTGGCATGCATTTTAAAAATAAATTATAATTGATTATTTATTAAAAATATACATTTTAATCGACATTATTTATTTATTTATTCGAATCGGACTTTGTATTGTATAGATCTAGACTCATTACTGAAAAAATAATATATTTGTACACCAATTTCATTGGTAGGACATAGAGCTCTGACTAAAATGTATACCTACATAAGACCTTCTGTAACACCTGTGTTCACAAATAAAGATTGATTGATTGATTGATTGATTGATTGATTGAGAAACTTCGAAATGGTCGCTGTCACTGTCACTGTTAATGTCAACCGCCGCACCGTTTCTTTTCGTTAAACTTTTAACATCCATTTTTATTGCGGTGTTTTAAAAATATTGTAAATGCCTGATGATACTTTTCAGGTACCCAAGAGTATAAGAATTAGAATATCAACTTGTCTAAACACTTTTATTTTTTTGTACAAATCCTGCCATGATTCTTTAGACCATAGTACATTTGGGCAAGGTACAAAACAGAATTCGCAGAATGCATGGTCAGTATGGAATGACGGTGATGATAATCTTATGCAGTTTTTTCGCGAAATAATCTTTGAAACGAACCGGTAAGTGACAATATCTGTAGAAGACTTATTTAAAAAAAAATATTTGCATATTGTTATTGATTTCCTTCCCACGGTTTTCTACCTATTGTTAAAAGGAAATTTACGTGACCTCGGAACGACGCAAATATAATATTTGTACTCCATTGTCGTGTGCAGTTTAAATGTTTTATATTTTTATTTATTGTCCTGTATTGACGTCAAGTCTTTCTTGGAAAATAAACGTTACTTTTAGGGGTCCGTACTCACCCAACGGGACCTTATAACTAAGACTCCACTGTCAGTCTGTCTGTCCGTCTGTGTATCTTTTGAACCGTAATGGAAACCTTTAAATTTATGGGATTTATGATTTATTCAAGACTTTGTTAGCAACGATGTCCTATTTTATCAAATTAAAATTTAATTCTAGATTTAAAATAAATAGATTATTTATGTATGTACAATATTTACATAAATAATAAAAAAAAAACTATAATTTATTAAGCTAACTTATCCCATAAGACATCAAAAAATTCCTCCAGATCGCCTTCATCTGGAAAAGTTCAGGACGATATAGAAATTATTATCCAATTTCTAAAAGACTACGACACGTTTTTCGGCATGTGTTTTAAATATATTTGTCACTACCGCAGACGTTATTATTTATTTAAATATTTATATCGTTAAACTTGAAATTGATACGAAATTAAATTATATATTTATAATATTATTCTAGCATAATTTATGTAGCAAAGGTCGTGTACAATCTGGTCTTGTTTGCGGGACAAACGTGATCAGAGACCGCACAAGAGTTGAGTCCCTTTGCCCAGCAATGGGACTCAAAAATAAGCTAAAGAAATGTAGCAGTAGATAGATCTTTTTGACATAATTGATTAGAATAATTGCTGACGGCTTAATAGGCTAAAAAGGCCTCATCGTCATATCAGCCTATTGCCGTCCACAGCTGAACGTAGGCCTCTTCCAGAAATCGCCAACAAACCCAGTCTTGGGCAGTCCGCAACCATACGCTGCCAGCCACCTTCTTCAAATCCTCGGTCCATCGTGCCGCAGGGCGTCCCACACAACGCTTGCCCAAACGCGGTTTCCAGTTCTCCACTCTGACATAGCCTGAATACCTACTCCAAATAGGCCCTTCTTTAGACAAATCTGTTAAGTTTTACGTCACTGACATTGCGCCTAGAATCAGCAGGCTGAAGTGGAAGTGTTTCCAAAAGAAAGGTTCATCGTACAATATTAAGATCAAGCAAAAAAACAAAATAAGTTTTTTAGGACCCCTTGAATTTTTAACTTCATTTAATGTTTATTATTTGTGGCTAAAGTAAACTCTGTTAAAATTGGTCTGTCAAGGGTCTACTTATTACAGTTTTGTGATATACAGACAGCAAAGTCTTAACAATAGGGTCCCGTATAAAACACTTAAAAAAAACACTAGTACTTTCCCCACGACTTCGTTCGCGTGATCTAACTTACGGATCCCATTTTTTTGGTAATAAAATAAAGCCTATAGCACTCAGTGATAATGTAGCTCCCGATTGGCGAAGGAATTTTCAAAATCGGATCAGTACTTTCGGAGGTTAGCGCGTTTAAACAAACAAACAAACAAACTCTTTAGCTTTAGTATATCACAAGATAGAAGATAGATACATATATGTTAAGTGTTATTGTTATAATTTATTACTAAAAAACACATAAAAGTCAAGGAACATATATGAATAAACATCTCAAATTAACTTACTAAAACTTTTTATAGCAAATAAATGACTATTTGTGTTATTTACAAAATGATTTATGTAATTGTTTGAGCGGTTAATTAATAATAAAAAACTTGCAATAATTTGTTAATGGCACATTAAATATTTTATGCAATCATTGTTTTCATAAGTTAACAAAGCAACCTAGGGAATGAATTATTGTTGACTGCGTCAAAGTGACGTCAAATCAGCGACAATGACCCGATTTATGACTATGATTTAAGACGAATTTATGTACAACGCCAGCACATCAAGTTACAACTTTCTTTGATACATTTTCAACTTTATTACTAAAGCATAAGGTTCATATTCAGTTCGGAAAATTTTAGTTTGGTATGTGCTGTACCTACTAACTGATGCCCGCGACTTCATCCGCGTGTTTTCGGTAATTTCTGGGGTTTATTTTTTTTTGCACGGAACCCTAATTTCTTTTATAATAAAAACATTCTTCAACTTTAATTCATTTAACTCTTGGTAACATCAGCTTTTGCTAGTGAAAGTCTCATCGAAATCAGACATACTGACGGAACAAACATACTGACAGACTGTGATGATTTTTTGATAAACACCGAATATACTTTCCTAAGCATTTAGTAAAATACACCACATAACTCAAAGAATATTAAAACTAGACTTACCGTATGTCATTGCATGGCTTGGCGTCCCAATGAGGTAGATGGTCCAGTCCATTAATCTTGTCCATGTAGCCAAATCTGTCCATCTGATTTTGTCCAGTGTACATCGTTGATACTTCATCTAGAGTTCCGTTCCTCTGTGAAATAGATATTGAATTAACAAACTAGCGTATATTGAAGCAAGACTTTCCTCTGTATCTTGAGGGGCATCCGTGGGTCACAAGTTGTTCCAGTGACCTGTCGCCAATAGGGTATTTTACTCTATACCAGAAAAAATCTATAAATATGTTATTGAGACAGTTTAGGCATAAAGCAGTCGGAAAATGTAAGTTTTAGTTCATAAAATAACAAAATAATATTTTAAATTCAATTTAAAGTTTTCAGTATTTTTAATCTGTTTTAAAACACCGTGAAATAGTAGCTGCCATGTTATTACGCCGTACGGCTGTGTAAACAAAAAATTGTCAACTGTCAGTCAACCGATTGGCGTAATATAGGCTTTGTACTTTTATTATTTTCGTAACCAATGTAATTTTTTCATTATTACACCTATTACAAAGTATGCTTTTAATTATTTTTAAATGATATACAATTATCATATTTAATATGAGCTCATTTGATACAAAACGAACTGACGTCATTTACGCTGAGCAATATGGCGTCCAGTAAGAGGCGTTTTCGTCAAATTACGCGCGAAATTTGAAAATTTAGATGCATTTTTATGACACTTATCGATTGCATAAAAAAATTGTGTTTTTTATGGTTGCATATTAGCACTACAGAATTTCATTGAGACACTTTTCAAAAATTTGTGTAATACCCTATTCATCCATCCTGTGCGTTACGTCTACATTGCCATCTCGACAAGGGGAGCCCGCGACTTACAACTTTTCTTACGTTTTTAGCAATTTGCAGTTCGGTATCAGGTTGTATGGTAATAACAAAATATTCGCGACAGTTACACATATGCATTTACAGAATAGGGTATTTTACTCTATACGAGAAAAAATCTATAAATATGTTATTGAGACAGTTTAGGCATAAAGCAGTCGGAAAATGTAAGTTTCAGTTCATAAAATAACAAATTAAATTCAAAGTTTTCAGTTTTTTTAATCTGTTATTTAATAAAACACAATGAAATAGTGGCGGCCATGTTATAACGCCGTACGGCTGTGTAAACAAAAAATTGTCGACTGTCAGTCAATCGATTGGCGTATATAGGCTTTGTAGTTTTATTATTTTCGTAATCAACGTAATTTTGTAATATTATTACATCTATTACAAAATATGCTTTTAATTATTTTCAAGTAATATACAATTTTCATAATTAATATAAGCGCATTTGATACAAAACGAACTGACGTCATTTCCGCTGAGCAATATGGCGTCCAGTAAGAGGTGTTTTCGTCGAGCTACGCGCGAAATTTGAAAATTTAAAATTTAGATGCATTTTTATGGCACTTATCGATTGAATAAAAATTTTGTGTTTTTTTGGTGGCATAATTAGCACTACAGAATTTTATTGAGACACTTTTCAAAAATGGGTGTAATACCCTATTGTTATAATTAAATAACAATCAACATAACTCAACAACAACATAACTCTCAACAACAATCAACCCCAATCAATCTCTCTTCAATTAACATAACTCTCCAATTTAGAAAAGCTTGTAAACGTAATATTTTCATACGATAGGCACATTCACGACCTTTTCTTTCTTCAAAAGTAGACATTTTTGTCTGTTGAGATCTCATTGAAGAAAGGCGTATAACGCAAAAATTTTAGGTGAAGAAACTTCGTTAAAAATAAAAGTTTCGTGCTTATTTATATCTCGTTAAATACTCGAGTGACGTGCTTGATAATTATGAACAGCCAGGGAAATTAATTATTAGACAGATGTCAATCTGCGTTCATTCCGTCTGCGTACATAATTAAGTACAACCATTTCATACAACTGTCAAAGAATGACAGTTTTAATTTCAATTTACGGACAATTTGAGTTAATTTGGTGAAAGGCTCGGAAAGTTTATACAAAAGCAATCTTGATAGACATGGTAAAGTCAGGGAAAATAATAATTGCATAGCAAGAAGTGTTTTGTTAAAGTTTGTACTGAAGACCTAGCATAGACAGTTAAGAGGAAATACCACGGGCTAGAGAATTGAAAATTAGGTATTTGTAAAATCTATTGCTGTCGCGCGATGCCCGAACACGAACCGCAGAGCGCGATAGAGACAACTGCAGCTTTGACCGAAAATACCTATTAAAAGTACACAAAATCAATGATTCGTAGTCCCCTGATTTCTTCTCCAAAACTTAACCGATTTAACTGCTTTTTTCATTAAAAAATAAAGAAAGGCTATGGCCGTGTTCCTATGTTTTCTATTTTTTATATAAGCAAGTCAAATTTGTTTTCTGAATGTTTGAACACAGCGGAAAATCATGCCAATTTTTTAGGTTATTGAATATTCATATCTCTTTTAATAATAAATTTATGAGAAAAAGGAAAACATAGGGACATGCCAATAGTAGCCATGGATATTTAAAAAATAAATAATTGATCTACTGGCATTATCCAGAGAGGAAACAGGGGACTAAGGTTGTATGGAAAAACGGCTCTTGTGTTTCCTCTTAAACGCACAAATGTGTCTGCCGTTTCTCAAGAAAATCTCAACGGTCTATTGCGCCGTCATTTCGGCAGCATAGGCAGAACAATACAATATTGAATGTAAATACAATCTTAAGATGGCTCTCCTGTAATATTACCTTTGACCACCACAGTTAGGTATAGATGACAAATCAAAAATGCCCAACTGGCCATGGTCACGACTACATCATAGACTAAACAAAGTTCATAAAACAACATTGTTTTTATATTTCTTTTGCTAATTCTGTTCCCAATTTATATTAGTTGTACTTTTACTTTAAATTTCATAAACAGGGTGGCGATGACAATAACACAATAAAGGATTATGGCAGGATTTGGTAATTTGGTGTAATTGTTTTTATTGAGCATTTATAATATTAAATTATGGCGCCACAAGTTGCCGCTCTTCTCACAAGTTAGTTAACCAATATTTCAAATGGTGTTCTATTTTGGTTACATTTACAATACGGTCAACGTAACTTGGCGCGTCTGAAGTTAGCCGATTAGCTGCGCAGTAGACAATTTCGTTCCTAAAATTTCCATTGCGCAGCCAAACAGCTAACGAAACTCTTTATTATTGTTTGATTTTTTTATTTATTTCGGTGATATGATTAGGTAATTTGATAGTTTCAAAATATTCCTATGAACTAGTATTACCAGTATTTTAATTTTTTGTCGTATCGTCATTCCCACCTTGTATATTGACATAAGATGGCAAAAACTAATACCAATTATAGGAATAGGAATGAATGGATGAATTCGTACCTTGGCAACGAGGGCACATTTCGAATTCACTGCCTCGTTGCGTTGACGTGGCGGTAAAAAGGGTAACGTGCAGTTATGACTTATGAATAAGATGATACTTTACTTACAGCTAGAAGTAGTCCCATCTGGCTGTTTGGTCTTTTCCCTTTTGGGTAGAAATAGTGAGCCAACGTCACTAATGGATCATTGTATCTGTAAATAAAATTATTGAGTTAATAACAAGACGCCATCTTGAAAGAAGAAGACAGAAAAATTGTTTTCAAACACATGCTTTTAAAAATTTTGAAGCCTTCTTCACAAACAATCAACTTAGCAAAGAGAAACCCATACGTTAAGCTGCGCTTGCCGCGGTCTTTCAGTAGATGGGTGACCATCCATTGTATACCGAGACCCCTTCATGCCTCGGAAAGCTCTGAGGAGGTCAGATAGACAGTCGCTCCATGTAAAACACTGGTATTCAGCTACATGCGGTTTGACTGGAAGCCGAATCCAATATAGTTGGGAAAAGGCTAGGCAGATGATGATTTTTAAATTTTTAGCCTTGCTATGTAGTAATTCTGGCGGCTTTAAAAAATAACAGTTTATTTTGGGTTAAAGGATTCATACAGGTTTCATCATCATCATCATCATGTCCACGCCCACTGCTGGGCATAGGTCTCCCTCAAGAGGGCTTTAGCCGTAATCACCATGCTTGGCCAGTGCATGTTGGCGATCGCAGTAGGTGTTATGGTACTCAGAAGGACGCTGCTTCCCATCCTCTGGTCAATATCCCTCTGTCGCCTTCTACGACACCCATGGGTAGAAATGGGGTGGTGCTATTCAGAAACTCAAATATCTAGAAGCAAACAGACCAATGCTTACCGAGTAACAATATGCCTACATTGCCAGAAGTACTGGGAAACCAGATCATTGCCAAGACAAAGTTGCCATTGCCCTGCACTCTGATCACCAGCGTCGCGTGAAAAAAGTCGGCACGCGCCTTTGCGAACATACCCGATGCGTTGCAGTAGCGAGGAAGCCCCATAATCACCTTAAACGCGTTATTAAACTGTACGCGTAGGGCGCTGTACTTAAGGATTTTGGTCTTATAAAAGTATCTTACCCAAAGACAAGTTCTTCAGCAGTGACGTGGACAAATGGTTTCGCTCTATCTCGGTACGTGATGGCCAGCCCAGAGACTAGTAAGTTGAAGACCCAGCTCGCCAAGTTCGGGGAGAAAGAAGTCACCGTCTAAAAATATAGAAAACAAAAATCAAAAAGTGTAGTGTTGTGTTGGCCCAATGGTGAAGAAGAAGTACCAATTCATATGTACTTTCTAAGTTTATCTTGGACATCCTAGACATTGGTGGAGGAAGGCATCGTGAGGAAACCTGGGTTTATAATTAATGTAAGTCTGGAAGCGAGGCAGTTGCCTCTCCCACGCTGCCGCCTCTTTTGCGTGCATGACTTGTTTGCAAAAGGAGGCGACAGCCTCCCACGCTCTCTCGCTCTGGATCATCGAAACAACGATGTTCGGGAGCGAGAGGTCACCGACAGCTGCGGAGAGTTCACGGCGCTGCTCTGCCCAAGCTGGGCACTCTGCCAGGGTGTGCTGCGCCGTGTCCTCCAGGCAATCTCCGCAGTGGTGACAACCGGGTGATTGTTCGCGGCCTATGCGACACAGATACTTCCCGAAAAAGCCATGTGTATGTATATGCGCCAGCCTGTGCGGCGGGAGGCCAACGCTGCGTTTTCCGGCTCGTGGTCGCCACTCGAGAACGTTTATCCCCATCGGTTATCAGTTCTTTAGGAGGCCAGCAGTTAAGGACCACGTTTCTGTGTCCCAAGTCAACACTGGCAACACACACTGGTTATACCTTTGTCTTTAGGTACTCTGTAATTTTGAACGTAAAGATATCTCGATGATGCCTCGCTGCATGACTCTGAACGTGAGCTTCTGTAAGAGGCCAGCAGTTAAGGACCACGTTTCTGTGCTATATGTCATCACTGGTAACACACGCTGGTTATAAACCTTCGTCTGTAGGCACTGTGGAATTTTGGACGAAAGAATATCTCGATGATTTCTCGTAAGTCCAGCAATGAACTGCTGTAATTCGGTCGAAAGTTAGCTTTATCTTCATCATCATTAAGACGTCCACTGCTGAACAAGGGCCTCCCCCTTAAAGGGTGGGGGGATTTCTATAATCCCCACGCTTGGCAGGCAGTGAGGTTGTTAGTAACACACGAAAGCCGCTGCTGCCCGACTTCCGGGTTTTCCCCTAGTCGCCTTCTACACCACCCTCGGGATGAAATGGGTGGGTGGTTGGGGGGGGTGCTATTCTGGCCCGGATACCCCACCGGACTAGCTTCATTTACTTACCAGTAAAGGGATATTAGGCACGACAAGTTTCTGGTTCTTGTCTACGGACATCTCAGGCACGAACCGAAGTATCTTGTTATGTTGGAATGTCACAGTGTCGTTGTCATGAAACTTTATGTTTACTTTCTCCATGTCTTCTCTGAAACAAAAGGGAGTAATTTAGTTTATTGTGCAAGAAAGTATGCTAAGTAAATATCGGAGAAATGGCAATTGAGTTGGTGTTCTGTCTAATATTAAAATACTAGAATACTAAAATACAAAAAGAACTAAAATACTAACATACTAAATTACTAAGATACTGATATAGGTACTAAAATACTAATGATTCTAAAAATCTTTTCTCTAATACCTGGGACCTCAAGGATCTAGACTTTTTTATCACCTAAAGAGGCTTTTCATCTACCTGGTTTCCCAAATAGTTAACATAACAGTTCTCTTATTTATAGAGGGTCCCACTATGAGAGGTCGAAATGTACCATTTATCATATAAATTTATATGGAAGAAATTAGACTGTAAACGAGCGTGTCATATCTTGTCTATACTTGATAAATTGTCTCACTAATGTCCAGTTTCCGAGATGAATTAACTGTATATATCTATCCAATAGTGCTATTGCATCGATATTGCGTTTCCAAGCACGCAGTTAAGGAAGAAAATCACTCAAATAGATAACTTTGTCGAATGAATAGCTATCGAAGTTATCCGAAGACCTCTAAAACCGGGTATACGGGTTATTGAGCTACGAAGTTCCAATTATAGAGGTAAACATCGAAGAAAAAATGTCGGAACCTCATTGTAATTACCAATAACAGAGCTTTCTCACATATCCAGGGCCCACGGTCTTCCAGAAGACCTACAAAGTTTATACAAAACAAGTTCGAAAAGTTATAAGTACAAATCGAAACGTTTCTTTACACAAAATTTACTGTATAATTGTCATGTGTAATCATTATATTATTTAAACCATCACTTGTAAAAACCAAATGAACGGCTCGCCAGCACAGATAAACCCTGAGAGGTTTCCGTTGTATGGCAATAATACCATCTGTAATATAGACTAAGTATTTTGGAAATAAATAAATGAAAAAAATAAAAAATACTTAACCAGGTTTCATTGTACGATATTCTTAAGTGGTAAAGGCAATATATATTAACAAAAAAATAAGGGACTCGAAAGAAAATTTACACGGGCAATGTCGCGGGAAAAAGCTATCTTCAATATTAGAGATCTAGAGAGTGAAAACTTCCTCATCCTCCATTGAAAACATTGAAAATCAAGGATCTTCCGACTAAATGAATATTTAAAAGATAAATATATAATTAATAAATAATTAATTAATTAATCTTTACAAAACAAACGAGCTCGCGCCTGTTTGTACACTTAGAATGGCTTAGATCTTTTTAACTATAACGCTACGGATTTGAATGCGGTTTTCATCAATAGAGTGATTTAGGTTTGGTTTAACGAATTTATTACTCATAAAGAACAATACATAGTTCACTTAATAATGAGCTTAAATAACGAATTATGTAACATTCAGTGATCAAGCCATTCTAGTAAATGTTATCGTAAATGTAATGTCTTAATCTGGTTTTAAACACTGCAAGTGATTTGGAATCCTTAATATTATTTGGTAAATTATTGTATAGTTGTGCTCCCTCATAGGTAATAGTCTTTTTGCCGTAGTTAGTTCTATTTCTTCGTAATTCAATTTGGTTAGTATTTCTTAAGCCGTAATAAAATACCTTTTTAACAAGTTTTATGTCAGATTTTAAGTCACCAGTCATTATCTTTCTTACCAGTATGCACGTTGAGTAAGTGTTTAATTGTGTTAGGTTAAATATTTTTGTTTTACGGTATAGTGTACGTGTCTCAGTCAAACGGTGATACTTAAATAAAGCTTTTATTACTTTATTTTGTGAAACTTGTAAGTCTTTAAGATTCGACTTTGCAGCACACCCCCATATTTCAATGAAATACTCCAGGTGTGACTTTACCAGAGAGTTGTAAATAGTCATTCGTACCCTATAAGGAATACATCCTGTCGCTCTCTTTAGAATCCCGGTGAGTGACGAAAGTTTTGACCTAATATAAGCAATATGGGCCTTCCAAGAAAGTTTATTTTTTTAGAGGAAGGTTTATTATACGTATGGTTTGATCTATATTGTACCCGTGCGAAAGCCGGGGCGGGTCGAGAGTAATTAATATAATTAAGAATTAATTAATGTATTGATTAATGCTTAAGTTCCAACACAAGTTACACAGTTAATCATGTTTCTTCTACCCTATTGCTGTGCCCAACAGTCCATAATGATCCTAACTAAACACATACCACCTATACTCCATTTACAATAGCATTAGACAGAAGTTAAAAAAGGTTCTTTTTAATGCACACTTTGTAACAAAAGTACAATAAACCTGTTAAAGTTACGATAGACACCGAATTTATTATACCTAATCAATTTTTACGAAACGTTATTCGTTTCATTGTAATTCTATCAAATTTAGAATGTTCCTAATCTTTATAAGACTTTTATTCGGTTTATATTATTATACGTCCATATTTAGTACTATCTTAAATCTATTTATTATCAAAATTATGTTAAAATCAGTTTAATTAAAATTGTTTTAACTTGTCTTTGAAATAAAATGTTTTGCATTCCTACTTCTATGAGCCTCTTTTTTCTGGAGTATAAGTATAATATTTATAGTTTTGGAAAAGCAATATTATATATTATTAATATTGAGTATTGAATTGCAGTGAGTTCAGAAGAAAAACGAGTAGGTAACTATAATCGGAATAGATGTCTTCAAAAATGTTTTTATTTTTTGTTGAAAAAATTCACCCTGTTTAAGAATAAAGCAAAGCGCTTTCCGCCGTCTGTCCCTCTGTACGCTTAGTCAAAGTCAAAGTCTCCATTTATTTCCATTAAACCATTTACAGGCACTTTTGAAATGTCAAAGAGTCATTCAGTTAGTCAGCAAGTTGAAGCTAGTTGCTCGTTCCAAAACGTAGGGTAGGTCTCTATGGAGAAGAACGAGCAAGAAATTCCACGGACACTCTTTTAAATCAAGTTTTTACAAAATACTGGTTACATTATTCTTGTTGCTTCTATATGTGAAAACAATGAAGGTAATCTAGCAATACAAAATATTAAAAATAATCAACGAAACAACCATGTTAGATGTTTTAGACTAGGCAACGGATTTTAATGCGGTTTTCAGCAATAGATAGAGTGATTCAAGTGGAAGGTTTTACGTCTAGTTTGATCTATATATATATTGCACTTGTGCTAAGCCAGGATGGGTTGCTAGTATAAAGTAAATGTATTTCTAACTGTTTAAAAAAAACTCGATCCAAAAATAACACTGCAACCTGACTACCGGAATATTTCATCATTACATTGACAAATCGTGTGTCAATATTTGACGAGCAATTTTCTCCAAAACCAAGATAGTTATGTAATCGAATGCACACGTCGTGTTCTTTTACGAGAAAGAGAGAGAGAGCGATATATTTCTGTCTCAAGTAAAATATATGTTAGTTCAATATAAAATGCTTCATTTGTCAGTTTCAAGGAAATATTGTACGTAGGTATAGACCGAGATGCAAGAGCTGCTAGACTTATGTCATTTCATAATGAAACGTCATTGGGCCAAATCTGACCCAGTTAGGCAAGTGCCCACACAGGTGTCTCGCCCATAGGGTTTCAAAAACTAAAAAGTGATAAATAACTTGAGCACAGAACACACATTATTTTAGTTTCGGAAGTCGGTGACGGTGGTTTTGTTGATTTGTATTGCCACCGACTTCCGAAACTAAAGTAATGTGTGTTCTGTGCTAAAGTTATCTATCACTTTTTAGTTTTTGAAGGCGGTGTTATTTATTTCTTTACTTTTTATTTTCCACTTTTTAGTATGGCATTAACGTCCAAATTCATTAAGAAACGGCGACACACTTAAAACAGAGATTGTAAGTCCTCCAAAGATTGAAGTATCTCAAACGTCATTTGTGTATGTATGTATTTTTGTTGGGATTTTGTTGATTTCTCAAAAAGAGCTGAATCAATTTTGATAAAATTTATATGGGACCATTTCGGAATAAACCCCTACCGAACAAAAAAGAGAGAATAAGAATTTTCCGCAAATCCGTCTAAATATGACAGAGTATGCCCGAACATACATAAAAAAAAAAAACTTCCGAATTGATAACCTCCTCTTTTTTGAAGTCGGTTAAAAATACAGAACAATACCAATTCCATGGGCATTAGGTACACACGGCTACACATCAAGCTATACATTTCCAGTTTACGCTGAACTCGCATTGTATAAAATTTCTATAAAGTTAGAGATCAGCTTATACTGGAAATGCACAGGTTGATGTGTAGCCGTGTGTACAAAACCGATAAAAACCGATAAACCTTCTCTTACTTTGCCCTTCTCATACTTCTGATTTTGTTCATTCTTCCTTTCATATCCAGGTCATTCTTCTCTGGAATGCGCTTCCTCTCGATATCAGAACGGCCACCAGCCAGTATGCATTTAAGCGGAAATTGCGAACTTATTTTCAGCACAAATAAGCAGAGTCATCTCATAATACTTTGTTCCTTTATTTATATTTATATATATAATATATATATTTATTATATGTTTATATATATTTTATATAGGTATGTTATATACCAAACATTAAAATATGTATGTATACTTTATATATTCGTAAGTTTATATCTTTTTAACTTTTTTAATATATTTTTTTTTTCATATGCACCTGCCATGTTATCTCTTCACCACCCTTGGTTGACTGGTAGAGAATGCCTAAGGCATTAAGTCCGCCTTTGTACCTTTGTGCATGAAGTATAAATAAATAAATAAATAAATAAAAACAAGCCTATGAAAACAAGTTCATATTCTAAAAAGTATTCTCAATATTTCAGCCATACATATGACGTAGGGTCTTGCGATCCTGGATCTTGGATCAGTAGAATAGTAAATAAAGTTAGCCGTAAATAGATGTATTTGAGTTGTGTAACCTACATTTTCCTTTATGTTAAAAACCTGTTATTTTATTGTTAGTAAATAATTATATTCCTGACCTAATTTCGGTTACCTTGGCCAATGTCAGACTACGCAAGTACCTACGCAGGAGATATATGATGCCGGCACTTCACATGGCATATATGCGCAAATATTCACCTTTTTTGGATAATACAAATTGTACTCTATGTCTATTAAACTAAAGTCGATTTTGTATTATCCAAGTAAGGCGAGCATTTGCGCAAATACGCCTTGTGAAGTGCCGGCATTATAGTGCACAAGTTTATGCGTAAAAAGGAGGAGCTCGTGGCTAAGTAAAAACCGGGATGGATCCATTGGTCAAGGTTAAATTACGCTTGCCGCGGTCGGTCTGTGGATGGGTGACCATCCATTCCATACCTTGTTCCCTCCGTGCCTCGGAAAGCACGTAAAGCCATTGCAGGCACTTTTAAATTGTCAAAAAGTCAGTTAGTTAGAAAGTTGAAGATAATTGCTCGTTCTAAGACGTAGGGTAGGTCTCTATGGAGAAGAACGAGCACGAAACTCCACGGATACTCTTTTAAATCAAGTTTATACAAAGTACTGATTACAATATTCACGTTGCTTCTATATGTGAAAACAATGCAGGTAAAGACCATTACAATGCATTAAAAAAAGAATCAATATAAAAAGATAAAAGCCATGGCAGTTAAGAGTTGATCAATCTCTACTAAGCCGTTGCCCCGGCTGTCATTCGTAAATCTTTGGTCGTCGTTATGGGTAGTCAGAAGCCTGAAAATCTGACAACCAGTCTACCCAGGGGTATCGTGTTACACATTAACTGGGTTGTGGAGTCCGATGGGCAGTCGCTCCATGTAAAACACTGGTATTCAGCTGCATCTACGCAGCTACGCAGACGATGATGATGACCGTCGAAGCAATGAAGCTCGACGATTCCCGAAGAAACGTTACAATTGTCTTGGATCCCGCACCGAAATTAATCAGAAAAGAACAGCAGAGAAGTAAGAAATATTTTCCACTTCCCTCCAAATCAAGCAGGAGACAGGACAGAACTAGGCCAAATTGGAATATGGGGACGTTTACAACTGGGGGAAGCCCTGCTACCAAGCACCACGGATAATAATTGTCATTTATTAATGGGTCCTAGAAAATGAGCTGTTACATTTGATTCCAATAACAGGTATAGCAAAATCGCGTACGGATATTAGTTCTAGTTTCTACAAGGTCCGCATAATAAACTGCTCTGGAAGTAACCTGTACACTATCCTAACATAATCATCATCAGCCGGAAGCTCGAAGAGTCCCAGAGAAACGATTCAACTGTCTTGGATCCCGCAACGAAATGAATCAGAAAAGAACAGCGGAGGAGTAAGAAAAACATATTTTCCACTTCCCTCCAAATCAAGCAGGAGACAGAACAGAACTAGGCCAATAGGCACATAGGGACGATTACAACTGAGGGAAGCCCTGCTGCCAAGCACTAAGGATTTCAAACCGCCGTAGGCTCAAAGTCAAAGCTTTTATTTCAATTAAACAATTTGCAGGCACTTTTGAATTGTCAAAAAGCCAGTCAGTCAGAAAGTTGAAGCTAGTTGCTCGTTCCAAAACGTAGGGTAGGTCTCTATGGAAAAGAACGAGCAAGAAACTCCACGGACAATCAAGCTTTTACAAAATCCTGGTTATCCATACTCTTGTTGCTTCTATATGTGAAAACAATGTAAGTGAAGAGAAATCCAAAACATTTTAATTAAAAATAAATTAATATAAAAGCCATGGCAGTTAAGAGATGACCAATCACAACTGATAGCGCCCGCTCACGAACATGACGCGCGGATCAGCACTACTTCTTGATCTAACCCACACGCAACCATCAGCGAGGCATTTGAGCGAGCATGACATGGCTTGTTTACCATAAAATGGCAAAAAAATACTACTCTTAGAAGCAGGTACAATGCCCTTTGATACTTCCCCGGATGTTATTAAATGTTAGATAAATTAAGCAAATTTTTCATTTCATAGCCCTTTGATTAGTTGATGACCTTCAATTGGGTAAAGTCCCATCAATTCCGGGTCATTCGTTTCCGAGGTTGGAACGCAAAAACAGTTTATCCTATAAATTAATGTACGAGTATGTAATTGATGTTTTGGTAATAATCCGGCTATTGTACCTAAGTTTTTGTAATCTTGTGTTATGGTCGGAAACCATTTTTTTTTGTTGATTTGCGTCAGTCAGAAGTTGTAATCTGTTATGTCAAATTGTTTATTTCAATTAGATCATTAATACGTTAACTGCCAGGTCAAAAACGTTGAAGGTAAAACCTCCACTAGCGTCGGACACACGGTGTCCCCCATGGCGTTCAAAGTGTTAAGACCGCCCATCCCGTCATATTTCCCATACAAACGCTCGTACGTGATTACGGCGTTATATCAAATAATTCTCCAAATATTTTATTATTTGACACACAGGTATCTTGTGGTTTAAATCTAGGTTTGTATGAAGCCAAAAATCTTTTTTTTTTGAGAAACAAATTCAGTATCCACGTCTGAAAATCAGCTTTTTTGCACAGTTTTTATCTGAATTTTGGCCGTTTATAATGCACTCGTACAAAGAGAAAGTAAAAAAACGGCGTCATAGAAACCTTGCACATGTAATGGAGATTCTAAATTACAAACATTTTTACCAAAAACTTGTAAGGCTTTTTCAAAAACACGTATTTCCTGGAACAAGTATTGTGAAATCTCCATGCGTCATTTTTTTTTATATTGTTATAGGCTTGCGTTTGGCCGCAACTCACCTGATCTTGAGTGATGATGCGGCCTAACGTGGAGTACGCGCGGTTAATGTAAACCGGTTATCGTGTTCTTACTCACTCATTTGTTTTCGAGCTTTGCGTTGATTGAAACAAAAAAAAATTCAATCACGCTCACATCGAAGTTCGCTTTATGGGGATGAGCGCTCTTAAGAGCGCCCATCCCCTCATAATATTTCCCATACAAACGCTCGTACGCGATTACGGCGTTGTAACAAATTATTTTCCAAATATTTTTATCACACAGGTATCTTGTGGTTTAAATCTAGGTTTGTATGAAAGCCAAAAATAAACGTTTTTGAGAAAGAAATTCAGTAAACACGTGCGAAAATCAGCTTTTTTGCACAATTTAATCTGAACTTTGGCCGTTCATAATGCACTCATTCATTGAAAAAGTAAAAGAAACAGCTTCATAGAAACCTTGCAAATGTAATGGAGATTCTAAATGTAATGGAACAAAATTTTGTGAATTCTCCGAGCGCCAATTTTCCTGTGATGTTATCGCGTTCTCACTCATTTATTTTCGAGCTTTGCGTTGGTTGAAACAAAAAAAAGCTTTTTACTTTAGTTTTTGAAGGCGGTTGTCTTTTTTGTAAAAAGCTTTTTATTTTCCGCTTTTTAGTACCCCCTTTATCCAAATCTATTAAGAACAGATTGAAAGTTAACTACTACAAAGATTGATGAAAGTAAAACGTCGTCTATGTAAAATTTTTGGGTATTTGTTGATTTTTGAAAAAGTGCTGAATCAATTTCGATAAAATTTATATGGGACCACCCCTGAAGCATACCCTATCCATAGAAAAAATAATTTTCAAAATCGGTTTACGTTTGCCGGGGAAATCGCGTAACAAATCGCGCACATACTTAATGCAAATTTAAGACTTATACGGTTTTCTCATGGATGCCATTGTCAGAACTGGACCAAATTAAATGGGACCACACGGGAAACACTAGCTTTCAAATAAATAATCATCAAAATCGGTACACCCAGACCAAAGAAATAAGGTAAAAAACATAAAAAAAAAAAAAAATACAGACGAATTGATAAACCCCTCCTTTTTTGAAGTCGGTTGAAAAAATTCAAACACGCTCGCGTCGAAGTTCGCTTGATGGGGATGGGCGCTCTTAAAGGGCACTTTTAAACGTCATTAATTCATTATTAGATATCATCATCTGCCTGTCTTTGCATCCTGCGTCTGATCTCTCTCCGGTCGTGTCGGATTGCCGTCCCACCGGACTGAGAGTGAGGGAAGAGGGAGTGCATCTGTGTTTGTGCACACACTTGTGCACTGCTGTAATATCTTCTGTGTAGGTACTTGGTTGGTCTTCATTAAGATTGGGAGAATATATTATTACTTAGTAACTATGTTTTTACATCAGAGTGAGAATGACCGGCAAATTAGCAAAAAGGTAGCAAAAAAAAGCTTTTAATTCTGACATTATCTTCTAAAAATCAAAACTGAAAATGAGAAAAAACCAACAAATTTTGCAACTTCATGCAAAGTTTTTGCGCAAAATAAAAACATGTTTTTTTCATTTCATTTAATAAATAAATAAAATGGCTCATTATGCGGGAATTAGATTTTTTATGAATGATGAACATGCAAAGAAATTAATGTTTTTATTGAAACCACAATATTACAACAGAATCATCCATTCTAATAACTTACGACATTTTTGTTTTCTGTTGAAAGAAATTGTTGCGTATTTGATGTAGGAATTTGACTGAATTTATTTATTGTCAACCTGTCTTAAAATAGGATATTTTATATTTATTTTGCTATATTTTGTTACAGAAAAATTATATTATTCTACCATCCTAGCCTTTTCTCAACTATCTTGGGGTCGGCTTCCAGTCTAGCTAGATGCAGCTGAATACCAGTGTTTTACATGGAGCGACTGCCTATCTAACCTCTACAACCAGTTACTGGGTAACACGATACCCCTATACCCCGATACGAGACTTTCTGGCTTCTAACTACCCATAACGACTGCCAAAGATCCAAGTATGATAGCCGGGACCAGCGACTTTTAAGTCAAGAAGTCGGTTACAAGTTAGGAACTTAAAGCTAGTTGCTCGTTCCAAAACGTAGGTAGGGCTCTATGGAGAAGAACGAGCAAGAAACTCCACGGACGCCCTTTTATAAATCAAGTTTTTACAAAATACTGGTTACATTATTCTTGCTGCTTCTATATGTGAAAACAATAAAATTGCAACCATATTAACCTACCCATAATGACTGCCAAAGCTCTAGAACTAATAGCCGAGACCAACGGCTTTACGTGCTTTCCGAGGTGGGAACTCCGGATGAAATGGTCACCCATCCACACACCGACCGCGGTAAGCGTAGTTTAACCTTTGACCGATAGATCTGTATGGTTTTTACTTAACCACGAACGCGTTTTCGCCCTTGTAAAGAGCAATACAAAACATAAAAAATTGAATCAAGATAAATGCCATGGCAGCTTTTTAATCAGCATTCAATCAGAAATAATTACAATTACTTGGTACAATCGCTGTCATTTTGACGTAGGTTGGATCGTTTTATCAGAATAAACCCCATTTTTTTGTTAAATGGATGACTCTTCAGGGTTAAACCGGGTTTTTACAACATTATATCATCACCATACGCGTCACCGGTGATTATCCCAATACCGCTGAAAAATTATCACCTTCTGTCGAGCGGTTTTGTAGATTTCCCGAACAGAACTAACAAATTCATTGTAATTCAATATAATATATCAATATTCATAGATGACTACATGGTATTTTTTTACTGATCATAGTATTGAGTCACAAAAATAACATATTTTTTATGGTTTTCCGGTTAAAATAAGTTTGTGGTTATTTATCTATGAGTATTTTTACAATTATTACATTAATCATGCATGAGTTTAGTTCATAGATTAGTTTATACTAGCTGTTTATTTTATTAAACAAAAACTTTTTGCAAGGAAACTTTTGTTCTTGATGAGATTAAAGACAATTTTTTGTGTGCTTTTTGAGTAAATACATAAACATTGACTCAAAACTACAATATACAGTGCAGTGAAACAATAACTATTAACAATTTTTAACAAAAAGTGTAAAATAGTGATATTCTTCAAAATTTTACCGCAAGAAGTTCGTTTTTTATTCAAATCAAATAGTTATCTTGATAAAAAACTACATAATAGCACCATCTAGTTCGAATATCGTAAACTAACTATGAATTAAAGTTGCCATACCATAAACAGTATTAACAGAGTAATAAATAACCTACTTGCAATATAATTTAACTACAGTGACATCTATTGCTAAAATACAAAACTACATCTTTGAAAAAAGCAATAGATCACACAATTCACCACATATTGCATGTGCTACAATAGCGCTGTGGTATAAGTACGTGGGTTTACATTAGAAGTCGTGCGTTCAAACCCAAACGAAAGGCAAATATTTTTGTGGACATTTGAATTATTGTGCAGTCATCATGAATTTTCTTGAGAATATTACATTCCGACGCGCCAGAACAATTTCGGAACCAAATGATAGCAGTGAATATATTTCACAAACACTGGATTCTACCACCAACAACATGCCAGAAATGTCAGAAGACGAGGACGAAAAGGAAATAAACATTCTTAAAAATGAGGTCAAGAACCTTAAATCTCAATTAGAAATTGCACACAAAGAAATTGAATTATTATCTACAGAAATAAGTACCTTAAAGCAAACAAATACAGATTTGATTAAGAAAAATGAATTGTTTAAAAAAGGCACTAGCAGTCCTCTTAAGAAAATACAGTCACCAAAGCGGAATAGAGTTGCAAGTAAGAAAAAGACGTCAAAAGGAACGCAGCCTGCTACTGAAACGTTAGATCATTGCACACCCACTGCAGAAGTTCTTACAGAAGACTCTCAAAGTAGTACATTACCTAACATAAGTACTCAAAATAATCCATCACCTCCTCTCTTAAAACATAATATATGTATGATAAGTAGCGAAACGTCGAATAGACTATATACAATAAGTCAACGAACTGATTTATGTAACTTTAATTTATGTCATTACCGTATGCCACAGTGTGGAATAAAGCATCTTATAAATAACATCGACAAGAAAGTACAAAACTTCACACACTCCGATTACTGTGTTATCTACATCGGAGAAGAAGATTTCAGAAGTACGCATAATTATAACTAGTTACTTTAATTCGCGAAAAATTACAAACGTTAACACACACAAATTTTGTAATATGTCTACCAACTTTTAAATATATGGAAAATAAAAACATTATGTTCAATAGCAGAATTGATACTTTTAACAATTTAATTTATTTGGACGTGGAGACATTTAAATATGCGTACATTTTAGATTCTAACTTAAACCTACCATACACTTATGAAACTTATAATCAGCGGTATGGTAGTTTGAATAATAAAGGGTTGAACACTATATTAATTGATCTGCAGAATCTTATCCTAGATTTAAACTCAGCGAACAAGTCGCTAAAAGCTGACTGTTCCCAAATTAACGCGCTAACTGATACGCGATTACAGGAAAAATGTCAGTTTTTTCTATAGTCACTACCTACATATTCTTCACCAAAACATAGCAGGACTTATGAATAAATCGGATTTATTGACAGTTAAACTAGAAGAGCTTTTTAATAACGGAATTAATATAGATGTTGTTTGCATAACTGAGCACTTTGTCGAGACAGGTTATGAAAATTTACTGTATATTCCCAATTACAGCCTTGCTGCCTTCTTTTCAAGAAAATCTAATCGAGGAGGAGCCTGTATTTTTGTGCGAGCAGGGTTACAGTACAGAGAATTAACAGACATATCAAAACAATCGGTGACAGGTGTTATCGAATGCTGTGGCGTAGAACTAGTGTCTCATAATATCATAATTGTATGTGTGTATAGAATACCTAAATATAATTATACTATATTCTATGAAAAACTAGATGAAATATTGCGAAAAATCTGTTCATCTACAAACAAAAACATTATTTTGGCAGGTGATTTCAACATAGATATAATTAAAAGAAATAATATTACGTTTGAGTTTGAATATTTCCTCAGACAATACAATCTTAAACTTTCACTCAGTAAACCAACTAGATTAAGCAGTAACTCATGCATCGATAATTTTGCACATACATTCCGGCGCGGATGGAAAGCTGATGTAATAGATTTAGTCCTCTCAGACCATACATCACAATTACTAAAAATACCCATTAATAAAATATGCGCTATGAAATCCTGGAAAACTAAAAAACAAGACCTATCGGCTAACAACTTGGCTAAGTTCAAAGACTACTTAAAATGTCTATCTTTCTCTCAAGTTTATGAAGCAAAGGACGCAAATGAATCGTATGAAAATTTTATACATGAGTTTTCACTATTTTATCACTTGTGCTTTCCAGTTAAAACTATCACGATGAATACCAACAAGAAAACGAAATGGTTGTCTCGTGGTATTAAACTATGCAGTAAAAAACAGAGAAAACTACTTTGGGCATATAGGCTAAATCCCAACATGAAAAATAAAGTAATTTTTAAAAAATATTCCTTGCTTTACAGGCGTATTATAAAACTAACTCAGAAAGCCAAAAATAATCATCACATTAGTACTTCGCGAAATAAATCGAAAGCAGCCTGGCAAGTAATAAACAAATCGAAGAATTGCTTACCACAAGAACCAATTCTGTGTATTAAAAATAATGATTTGATTTTTTCACACCCTATTGATATTGCCAATGAATTTAACCAATATTTTATTGAAGTCATCGAAAATAATATTCAAACAAATAATAATAATAATACACAGAGTAATAACTGTCATTTTAAAGAAAATGTTTCATCACAATCCTTATTCATGTTACCAGTCACATGTGATGATATAATTAAAATTATTAGCAGTCTTAAAAATACGAATACTGTAGGATACGATAACATATCGACTAAGGTGATCAAAGAAGTTAAAGACATAATAGCGCCGCTACTTTCGCATATAATAAATCTCTGTATTTCCGATGGCATATTCCCAACTAGTCTAAAGAAAGTAATAATAAAGCCTCTTTTTAAAAAAGACGACAGGACAGAATTAAAGAATTATAGACCAATTGCCAAAATTGCTATATTCTCAAAAATCATAGAGAAAGTAATTTATAATTGCACATATGCGTATTTTGAAAAATTTAGACTATTTTGCAAGGAACAGAAAGGATTTAGAAAAAATATCAATACTAATATGGCGCTATTTGATCTATTATCAAGTGTCTTGACATCTGTCGATAAGAGAAATCGGGTATGTGCTATATATACAGATATGACGAAAGCATTTGATTTTGTTGATCATAAAATTTTACTAGAAAAATTATATTGTTATGGCATTAGAGGGAATATTCTTAAACTTATAGAATCTTACTTATGTAACAGGTTACAATGCACTGAAATCACTAGAATTTGCCCAGTTACTAAGTTAGAAACAACATATATCTCTAAAGCAAGGCAAATTAATTATGGCGTGCCTCAGGGTAGCGTTTTGGGACCCCTACTATTCCTAATATATATTAATGACCTACCCAAAATTACAGATCATGAAATGGTACTTTTCGCTGATGACAGCACGGTTATAATAAAATGCAATAATCCAGACAATTACCAACTTGACATTAATAATACTCTCTCTAAAATAATTAATTGGCTTAATGAGAATAATCTAGTAATTAATCTAAATAAAACCAAAATTATGCACTTCCACCAACGGCTTCAAAATATTCCAGTTAATGTTAGCTATAATAATTCTAGTATAGAAGAAGCCAGCATAGCAAAGTTCTTGGGTGTCACGATAGATAACAAATTAACTTGGAAACCACATCTAGAAGAAGTATGCAAACGATTAAGTAAGTCAGCGTACCTTCTATTTCAACTGTCAAAAAAAGTAAATGTTGAGACACTCTTAACGGCGTATCATGGATTGGTATCGTCAGTTTTACGGTATGGTGTTATTTTTTGGGGACAGTCAACAAATCGAGAAATTGTGTTTAAGATGCAAAAGAGATGTATACGGGCGATGTATGGGTTAAAAAAGACTGATAGTTGCATTCCATATTTTAAAAAATATAATATTTTACCCCTCCCTGCTCTGTACATTTTTGAAACTGCTTTATTTGTAAAAAAGAATCCCCATTTATTTAAAAAACTGGCTGCAGTAAAGAAAATACCCGTACGTTCTCAATACATGAACACATTATGCAATTTGAAATGTAAAACTGCATTAATGAAGAAAAGTTTCTTTGGTATTGCTCCCAAAGTGTATAACAAATTACCAGATGTAATTAAATGTATGCCAGAACAAAAGTTTAAAACTGCCTTACACCAACTGCTACATAAAAAATGTTATTACACTATAGACGAATTTTTTAATGACAAATTTAATTAATAACCTACTTGTGAACTGTGTACTGTATAGTGTACTGTATAGAACTGTGTACTATATATACTGTGTGGTGTAAGTAAAATATTTGTGAAAAAAAAAAATTCAAACTTAAACAATTTAAAAATTGTCATAAACTATGTTCATATTTGTATGTCATTTGGCAAAACATAGCGCACTATGTACCTACTATTTATAAGATCTATTTAATGTAATTACCTATGTTATACAAATAAATTATTCTGATTCTGATTCTGATTCTGATTCTGACTAGCTGTCGACCGCGGTTTTGTCTGCTTGGAATTAGTAATTTCCTAACTCTCAGATGGTAGGATTTGCGGTTGATGGTTCGCGACACCGCCCGTGTGAAAAAACGGAACCCTTACAGGATCACTTTGTTGTCCGTCTGTCTGTCTGTCTGTCTGTCAAGACCCTTTATCTCGGGAACGGGTGGACGTATCGAGTTGAAATGAAAAACATATACATATGTCTACGGTCCCTAGAAGCTGTAAAAAAATCAACCCTCTATGTTAACGTGAAAAAAAGATATGGCCGTTTATGTCGCAAAAAACGCATTTGTAATATTAAGTAGATCTATGTTATCTATATAGGTACGTAATCTATTTATATATTTGTGTATGTATATCAGCTCTCTGACACTCATAGTACAGGGTCTGCCTTGTTTGGGGCCGGATAGCCGTGTGTGTGATAACAAAAAAATATAACAGTCACAATATAAATTATATGAATTATTTACATACCTATAAACAAACGGGCCGACTTCCACAAGCTTTGGCTTCTCTCCGTGCTCCAGGAAACCCTGGGGGTTGGTCACGTTGAAGATGTACACCTTCGTGAGTCGTATCACACCAGGTTTGTGCCAGTAACTGTAGCTGAGAGAGCCGTTCCACAGTTTTAATTCCTGAAACAACAAAAAACATTTAGAAGCTATTAAAAAACACCCACAGGCCACATCGCTCGAATAACCGATAACCGATGGGGAAGAAAGATTCTCGAATGGCGACCACGAACCGGAAGACGCAGCGTTGGTAGGCCTCCCACCAGATGGACCGACGACATCGTTAAGGTCGCTGGTAACCGGTGGATGCAAGATTTGTGGCGTTCTATGGGGAAGGCCTTTGTTCAACAGTGGACGTCTTTTGACTGATGATGGTGATGATGACAGAACACCCAATTAACGGCCGGTTTTTCAATCATGGTTATCAAACCCAGGACCTCATACGCAACAGTAGGTAGCAGTAGACTAAAGATGACTAAAATGCTTGTGCTATGTCGAATGTTGCTGAACGCTATAGCTGGACTTATTTGAATCTATTTATATCTCTTTCTCTTAAATAAAACAAGAAAGAGACAGTTATTAATTAATAAGAGCCGTCAATTTAACTTGATCTAAAATGTTTATACAATTATAGTTGTCATGTCAGAACGTATTGATTAAAAAGCACGGCGAAGTTGAAGAAAAAACTAATTTGACATCTCTAACTTAGTTCTTATCTGTCGCTGTCCTTTTCTTCAGCTGCCTGGTAGTAAGAGATGGCAATTACCTAATTTTAGTTTGGTTTGTGAACTAGGGAATCGGTGCCTATGTGACTTAGTAAGTAATTATTATGATTCTTTGAGAGGATATTCTCGACAGCGAGATGCATAGAATAAATGTCTTCTTCTTCTTGTTTTCAAATTAACGGTTTATCTTTTCTTTTGTTCTAGACTACTTGGGCCCAATATGTAGCCACATTTATCACAGCATCAGTGGCGTTTTTAATGTCCTCTAAGGTGCTGGTGTAGAAACACTTTGGGTACTGTAGTAAGTGGGCCATTGTCTGGTCAAGAGCACCGCTCTCACACAGGGTATCGGTGGGATCTATAAATCCCCCATTTTGCAAGGTTTTGTTTGCAGCGGCCTACTTGGGTGGGCAGTCTATTGAGCGCTTTCCACTTAGGCCACCGTAGATCATTTCCACGGATAGGAAGGCGAAATAAAAGGTGGATGGAAACAAAAGGGAGTCAGTGATAGCATGACGTTGGACAGGACGGAATGGAAGAAGAAAACATGTTACGCCGACCACAGGTAACATGGTACGAGAGCAGGAAGAAGATGATGACGGCTAAGAGAAACAATAATAAAAAAATATCACTTACTCTAAATATGATGTAGTCCAGCCAAGGCACAAATGATAATATAATTCCTAGCACCACTGTGCATATGCTGAACATAATCACTGCCAAGCGACCTGTAACAAAAGAAATATAAATAAGTAAATAAAAAGTAAAAAATAAAAACATAATATTCGAGTATACATAATATTGCCTCTTTAAGTTTAATATAAGTAATGTTAAGAAGCTGACATCGATTTATCAATTAGAAAAGAGCTCAGAGAGAGAAGGAGAGAAGAACAGTTTCGATTAAGTCAGGTTTGAAACACAAAAACTAAATCAAAATCGATTCAGTCACAGTCAAATTCAAAAGTTAAGTTTGGGAGTTAGGATGTCACAGATAAATAAAAACGTTAAACTTATAACAAGTACCTCTCTGTTTTCGTTGAAACAGGAAGACAGAAATAAGATTTGGTTACACACAGACCTAGAACAAAATGACCCAATTTCCGCTACAACGAGCCAATTTACAGTCTCTAAACATTTAAATTAATTATTTAATAATAATATAGCCTTTTATTCAGATCAATGTTACAACTATATGAAAAAGAAAATACATGAAAAACTTAAATTTAAATCTTAATCTGGTCTTTTATTTGAATTTTACTTATTCTCTGTAGATTTGTTTGACAGTCGGCAAAGGCCTCCTCCAATCTTTTCCACTCATATCTTTCTTGGGCCACCCAGTCCCATGTGACACCTGCCACTTGTCTTATTTTTTTTTATTTTTTTTTTTCGGTGTGGCATCTAGGGCCTCCAGCCAGGGCAAAATATCTTACAAACTAAGCGACTACACGCTAAGGGCACCCCCTGTGGGGTACGACCCTCGGCTTAGGGCGTCGCTGGGAGAGGACAGCAAAGGGACAGGCTGGATCGGATTTCCATTATTTAGGGACGAATTTAAAACTACAGGCTCAGCGGCGCGGGCTGGCACGAGCAAGGGTCGGGGAGGGGACGTACGGGGTCGTCGCGGCGGGCCTCGGCGGCGAGGACGGAATGACGGCGGTCTGTGTCTGTGTTTCTTAACTGTACTGGTGGCCTTATTGCTCTCCTGGAGGAGAGTAATAGCATCGTCAGGGTCGGTCAGAACTTATCTTATACCATCATCCCATCTTTTATATGGTCTACCTCTTTTCCTTTTTCCTTCTCTAGGATACCATTGCGTCACAATTTTGCTCCATTTGTCTTTTCCTCTTATCATATGCCCTGCCCATCGCCATTTAAGTCTTCTAATTTTGCACGTTATGTCTATAACCTTTGTTTTGCTTCTTATCACACGGTTTCTCAGTCGATCTGACTTCTTCACATTCATCATGCTCCTTTCCATTGCGTATTGGCAGAACCCTCCAAATTAATTAATTACGTCAAACTAATTCAATATCTAGGTACATCTATATACATACATACATTATACATAAGTACATGACATACAAATAAATAAAATTGAAGTGTCTGTTTGTAATGTCAAAATTAAAGCTTTTTACTAAATGCTTATGAAAGTACCCATATACGGCACATAAGTAAAAAAACAATGTTTTTTTCTTCTTCTGTGTGTCTGTTTATTCCGACTACTTAATCTCTGAAACGGCTGGATCGATTTTGACAGGACTTTCATTAGTCTAGCAGTGGTACAATGATATCGGTAGAATTGATAACGTCTGAGACCCTTTTGACGCAAGGCAATCAGTACACTCTACGCGTCCCACACCTGCATGACCTCTTCATCATGGATGCGACGTTGTGTATGACATAATTACCTTGCAGTAAACAACTATAATGCTTCTAATTACTGCAGGTTAAGTAGTCAAGGAAGTTCTGGGTAATGGTGTATTTTAAATACGTCATTATTGTAAAGATGCGGGCTTGGGAGAGCGGAGCGTGTAGCGTGGCGACAAATGTGTGAAACTAAGATGATCTAAGACATATGTCGCACTAGATCTTTCTAATATGACTTTCAAAAGTGCCTTTTAATGGTCTAATTGACTTTGACTTTGCTGAGATTTGCCAATCAGTGCTATAATAATTTCACTATTGCACGAAACTTTGTAAACCGCTTTTTATTCGACATCGTCCTGTTGACGCCATAACGTCAGATCTGCCCCAAAGAAAAAAAAATCTTTATTTCAATTACAAAGTATACATATCGCTTATATGATTTGGAGATCACCATTTAAGCAAGCAATTGCTTGTGTTAGGAGACTTCGCCCTTCCACTAAGCATTAACTATTAGTTTGTAGTTGAATAAGTAAAATAAGTAGGTTAGTAATACATTATAGAAAAGGAAAAATAGTAGAGAAAAGGCAAAGGACATCGGCTACTTTTTAATCCGCGACTTTGTCAGCATTCGCAATAACTGACCTTCACGCAGCCGGAGTCGCGTGCAAAAGTTAGTCTGCTTATATGCGGCAGTGTCGCTAATTGACGCTAGCCAATTGTAAATTGTTTAGTATAGATCTTGGTCTGTAAGCTTTCTTAATAAAAAAAAAAAATAATAATAAAAATATTTTCTATTGACTTTGTCTCTACCAAGCCATTCTCGCTAACCGCTCGCTAATTAGCATAACCGCTGTCCTATAAATCTTCCAACCATGTCGGGGTGAAGGATCATTGTCGTGATCATTTGTGGTAGATCGCATTATAAAACCAATTAGATGGGGTTTCCCGGGAGTTAACACCTTCCAATGAAAATTATTATCATCATCAACATTAAAGCGTATTTCTTGTAAGAGAAGAACGTCATAGGATCTTCATCACCTATTATTCAAATTAAATACACATTAATGTTACAAAGGCGTAAGTAACTCTGTATGTCCGTTTGTTTCTTAGTTTATTAAAGTACCTAAACCTTTTTGATAAAATTTGGTAACGACTAAACGGCTTGATGACGATTTGGACACAATATATTCGGACACAGTGTCCGAATTGATATTTTTTTCATTGATGATTCGGACACCAATAAAAAAGCTGTTTTGTACAGTCTGAAAAAAACTATTAACGATACCTCAAATCAAATCGTTTATTTGTGATACCTTAATTGTAGAAGCACAAACCAATATATTACAGAAAGATAAACCTTAAAGCCACTTTTAAATAGTTTTCGTAACGACTTTTTCCACATTATTAAATTTCAAACTTTTTTATCTGACTAAACTGTACTAAACTGTTTCAATAATTTGATATAGTGACTAAATTGTCAGTGAAAAAAATATTGAACTTAAAATGTGTAAATTCTGACACTGTGTCCGAATATATTGTGTCCAAATCGTCAGCAAGCGGACTAAACTTAAACCTTGAGAAAGGACATAGGTTACTATTTAATCTGCGACTTGAACTCTGTGATAACCGACATTGGCGCGGGCGAAATCGAGTGGATAAACTAGTATCCCATTCATAGTATGTTCTTCATACATTATTAATTTTATTAGTTACTGTGAATCATTGGCGTCGTAAAATGACAACTAAGCCATTTTCTTAGAGTTTTAACTCGGATATAAGATCATCAACATCGTCATTCTTTAGCCCTTTTTTTTACATTATTTCTGACCAACCAAACTAGCAACCCACGACATCTTCTAATTTTCACAGTAATTATAATTGTTCTGTTCACATGATAAAAGCAACAACAATAACTTAACCAGTATTTTGTAAAAGCCCGTGGAGTTTGGAAACTGAATTGAACTGAATTTGTATTTGCTTTTTTGGCTTCAGTCTAAGTGTTCCACGCGGTCTATCTGCCTTTTGTTTCATAATCTGAGTACCTATCCATATACTTTATATTATAAATGCAAAAGTAACTGTCTGTTACATCATAAGCCCTCTATGGCACGCCATTTACCCCGGTCCTCTGCCTTCCACATCCAGCCACCACCGGCCTTTTGTTTCAAAATCTAAGGCTTTTACTATGACCATGACGGTTGACAGGACGAAATGGAACAAGAAAACGTGATGAACATGGAAAATAATATAGCGATTAACGCCCTAATCGAATGATTGTCATGTGTGAGAATGATTCTTGTAAACGAACGTGTAATCACAAAGTAAATGGTGAATTACTGTTTTAACCATGATACAAGTTATAAACTTAAAGCGGTGTGGTGAAAGATAGTTCAATGGATGGATCAAACTGATAGTTCATTCATCATCTGCCTAATCTTTTCCCAACTATATTTGGTTCAGCTTTCATTTGTTTTAAATGACGTGACTTTTTTTTTGGGACCTCCCCGCCACAATGTCCCAAATCAGTGCAAATCCTGAAAGCCAAAATCAACAGAGGCGCCAAAGCAATGAAGCTCGACGAGTCCCGGAGAAACATTGCAACTGTCTTGGATCCCGCAACGAAATTAATCAGAAAAGAACTTCCCTTCAAGTCAAGCAGGAGGCAGAACAGAAGTAGGCCAATAAGCACAAAGGGATGCTTATAACTGGGAGAAGCTCAGTTGGTAAGCACCAGGATTATAATTTACATAATTAATGGGTCCTAAAAAGTGAGCTGTTACATTCAATTTCATTCCAATAATAGGTGTGGCAAATGGAGCGACTGCCAGTCTGGCCTCTTCAACCTAGTGACTGGGTAAAACGATACCCCTTGGTAACACTGGTTGACCTTCTGGCTTCTGACTACCCATAAAGACTGTCAAAGATCTACAAACAGACGGGACCAACGGCTTTACGTGCTTTCCGAGGCATGGAGGAACTCGGTTTGAAATGGAAGTTAACTAAGGTCCGACCGCTGACTGATCGATACGTATTGCAACCATACAAAGCTGGACAATATGGCCTTTTTAGGAGCGCCGTAATGAAATAGTCATCATACTATATTCACAGCCATGTTTATATAAAATAGTGGTCAATAGAAAAACGACTCTGTAATTATTTACTCATAAAGTGTCTTTTAAATAAGCAAATGTTTGCAGAAACCACAACATTTGTCAACCTATTCTGCTTGCGTGGTCTTTCTAAGTTTGCTTTGTACTTCACTGTCTTATGTTGGAGGCATAGACTGAGATCCCAGACTCGCCGAAGTTACGTCATTTAGCATCATGATTGAAAGAATCATGGCGAGATTAATACATTCATTTGTATGAAAAAAAATAATAATTTAGAGGGTTTAAAATATTTTCCAATGTGAAGAATACATTACCAGGAGTAGATTGATATACTTAGCATATTTTTAAACACCCGCATAATTAAAATATTACGAAATGAAAACAACACTTTTTCGTTTCATCTCGATACCCATTTTGTGTTTATAAAAAAAAAGAAAGTGACAAGCGATGGTAACGAACCTATAAAATTGGCAGACAAGTGATATGACGTGGAAAAAAAAAATAATTATTTTGTGATATTATTTTCCATAAAACGATGCAATTTCAATGTAAGAACTGCGAAACGGCGCCTGTCAGTGTCACTGTTACTGTCAGTCGCAGTTTTGTACTGAAATAATGAGCTTTTCGCGGGGTTTTAAAAATATTCTAAATGCCTGAAGGTACTCCTTAGGTACCCAAGAATAAAAAAAATTGAATTTCAACTTCTCTAAACATCTTATTTCTTTTTGTACAAATCTCGCCATGATTCTTTTGAGAATATTTATATATACCTAAGGATGATTTTCGCCAAGCGGCTCGCATCGCATCTCATCACATTTTATGTTTTTTTATTTGTAAAAGGTAACCTCTGTAAGTACTGGAAGGTAAAAAGAAAATCACAGATAGAAAGCTACTTTGTTGCTGGGCTATATTCTTTGGCAGACTTGTTTCAAATACAGGTCTAAAAAAAAAATTCGCCAGTCCGTCTTGAGCAAGCGTGGTGATTAATTCTCGTGCCTTCTGTCTAGGAGAAGAGGCTTTTGCCCTACAGTGGGACATAAGCTGCTTTATTGTAAAGGAATGTCGGTTATCGTGGATGCTGACAAAGTCGCGGATTAAAAGTACCCTATGTCCTTCCCTATACGGTTCAAGCTATCTTCATGCCAAATTTCATCAAAATCGGTTCAACCGTTTCATCGTGAACAGAATTTCGCATTTAAGAGGAAACACAAGAGCCGTTTTTCCATACAACCTTAGTCCCCTGTTTCCTTCCTGGATAATGCCAGTAGATCTATTATTTATTTTTTAAATATCCATGGCTACTATTGGCATGTCCCTATGTTTTCCTTTTTCTCATAAATTTATTAAAAAAAGAGATATGAATATTCAAAAACCTAAAAAATTGGCATGATTTTCCGCTGTGTTCAAACATTCAGAAAACAAATTTGACTTGATTATATAAAAAATAGAAAACATAGGAACACGGCTAAAGCCTTTCTTTATTTTTTAATGAAAAAAGCAGTTAAATCGGTTAGGTTTTGGAGAAGAAATCAGGGGACTATGAATCATTGATTTTGTGTACTTTTAATAGGTATTTTCGGTCAAAGCTGCAGTTGTCTCTATCGCGCTCTGCGGTTCGTGTTCGGGCATCGCGCGACAGCAATAGATTTTACAAATACCTAATTTGCAATTCTCTAGCCCGTGGTATTTCCTCTTAATACCTACGAGTATTAGTAAGGAGTAAGGATTAGACCATACACCTTAGGTGAATTACTTATAGTATAGTAATAATTTCATTAATTGTAGATGTTTACACCTCGCCGGCGCAGTTAACTGTAGGTACTTTAATTTCAGATAACTACAGACACGTGATTATAGCATAGAAAACGAAGGGATAGTACAATTATGGTTATAATAACACAATAATAATACATCTTAACATAGTATAGAACAAAGTCGCTCCCGCTGTATGTACTGTTAGATCTTTTAAAGTACGCAACGAATAGGGTATTACACCCATTTTTGAAAAGTGTCTCAATGAAATTCTGTAGTGCTAATATGCCACCAAAAAAAAACACAAAATTTTTATTCAATCGATAAGTGCCATAAAAAAACATCAAAATTTTATTTTTTTAAATTTCGCGCGTACTTTGACGAAAACGCCTCTTACTGGACGCCATATTGCGCAGCGTAAATGACGTCAGTTCGTTTTGTATCAAATGAGCTCATATTAAATATGATAATTGTATATCATTTAAAAATAATTAAAAGTATATTTTGTAATAGATGTAATACTGAAAAAATTACGTTGGTTACGAAAATAATAACAGTACGAAGCCTATATTACGCCAATCGGTTGACTGACAGTTGACAATTTTTTGTTTACACAGCCGTATGGCGTAATAACATGGCCGCTACTATTTCACGGTGTTTTATAACAGATTAAAAATACTGATAACTTTGAATTGAATTTAAAAATTTGTTTTGTTATTTTATGAACTAAAACTTACATTTTCCGACTGCTTTATGCCTAAACTATCTCAATAACATATTTATAGATTTTTTCTCGTATAGAGTAAAATACCCTATTTTAAAGCAGTTTTTAACCGACTTCAAACCTGTGAAGAAACCATGAAAGGACAGGACTGAGATGAGAATAGCAGCACCCTATTTCTACCCGTGAGTGTCGTAAAAGGCGACAGAATTGACCAGAGGATGGGCAGCAGCGTCCTTCTGAGTACCATAACACTTACTGCGATCGCCAACATGCATCAGCTAAGCATGGCGATTATGGCTGAACCTCCCTCGGGGGAGACCTATGCCCAGCAGTGGGCGTCTAAAGGTTGACATGATGATGATGAAGTCGTCGTTCGAGCCAAATTATTGAACTTATTCTTCTTCTCAGTCGTTCACTCTTGACAGAGTGGTCGTGGTCATGGGGCGTCGTCCACAACTGCGGTCGCAGCCTTCGCGATCAGCAGTAGGTGTTATGGTACTCAGAAGGACGCTGCTGCCCATCCTCTGGTCATTATCCCTGTGTCGCCTTCTACGACACCCACAGGTAGAAATGGGGTGGTGCTATTCTTATCATCAGTCCTGTGCTTTCATGGTTTCTTCTACCCTATTTCTGCGCCCCATCAGGGTCCATAATGATTCTATCTGAACACCTACCACCTAAGCATATATGTACTTATGGAAAAGCAATATAAATATTGAGTGTTGAAAAATGCGGATATCTTCAGTTTCGCTTATTCGATCATCATCAACTTTCTCCCCAAAATCAGCTTTCCACTAAAAGAACCACGTCTAAATCGGTCCTTCAGTTTGGGAGATTCGATGCCACATATAGACACACAGATACACACGCTTCACTTATAACACTCCTTTATTATTTCTAGAGTTTTTCACAGAATAGACAAGCTGTTGATAATATCTATTTAATTAAAATAATTAACACCTAGAATTACAAATTCCATAAAAAAACCTTTAACCTCTACTTAGGTACCTACTCACGTGTATACCTGAGGATAAACATCAAGGAAATTAAATCTATCTCGTTAACAATTAGTCGATAACAAGAAGCTATTAAACGTGAACGTGCATTATATATAAGACCGCAAAATAACTAATTACTTATGCCATTTAGCATTAGATAGCATTATAGATCACCTGGAAACTTCGAAGGTTTTGTATGACGTCATAATTCAGACAGATACACTTTTGGCCGCAGTAGGTCGATTCTGTAAAATTCAAACAACAACTCGCATCTCACATCGCTATTCACTCTCACTTCGCCTAAGGTTCAAACTGACCTTGATATAATTGACGCTTTGAATCGGGTTCGAGTGCGAAGTGACAGTGAAATTACCTTACAGAATGCCACTTCTTACGTCATCTCATAGTTTATCTGTCAAAATCTCTCTGTCAATTTAGTTCAACTCGCTGACACGCTCGTAATGGTGGCGCTAGTGTAAATTACAAATTATCAACCGAGTTTTTAGAATGCCAACCAAGAAACTCACAGCGGATTCAGATTCGAAGTTTAGAATGAGGTCTTACAGAATCACACCCCTGGACGTGGTGTTCCGTCGCTTCCGCGGACAAGTGCCACAGGACAGCAAAAAGACAAATTAGAGTTAAGGCGCTACCCCGACCAAAACTGCGTTTTTCTTCGTTATTCAGGTGCTATTAACTCATTAATTAAGAGAAACAAACTACATCTAAAAGCAAATTATTAATGTTCAATATCCTATCATCACATTCCACGTTCTTATTTTTATGTACCCTAAATACACCTAAATCTCCCTATAAAAAATAACTAAAATAATTGAAAATATGTATCTTTTGCTAAAGTTGACGTGCTATTAATTTGAGGATTACACTAATAGATAGGTAATTTAAAAATCTTTATAATTCACGTTTTATTTTATTTCAAAAGATCGTTTTTCTTTTTTGATTACAAAAAACCTAAAATTGTGCGAATTTCGATTCTGCGGCAAAGAGGAAATGTATGGTCCAGGTTATTTGGTCAGGGAAGCGCCTTAAGTGAAGTGATAATAACAGTCTTAAGTCTTTTTTACTAACAAAAGTTACAAATTATAAAATAATTATGTATGTTTAGGTTAAGGTCTATGCAGCCTGAAATAAATGTATTATTATTATTATAATATCATGTGAACGACACTTCGACCGCGTGTGTAGTTTTAACCTCTTGTATTTTTTTTATCGGTCGAATGGTTTCGTAAATTACCTGCTACATCTAATCTTACAAAAAATAGTTACCTCTTTATAATATTTATTTTTTATTTATGTATTTATACTTTATGCACAAAGGAGGACTTATTATGCCTTAGGCATTCTCTACCAGTCAACTGAGGTAGGTGCAGAGATAACATGGCAGGTACTTAAGGGCGCGTATTCGATTTAGCGCAACTCAAAATCTAAACGATTGCTAGAACGGCGTAGCAGCATTGACACACACTAGTACAATACAATGGTCTGTTTGTGTGCATCAGAAAAAAAAATATGCACGAAATAAGCACGAATCAAAAAAATTTAAAAATTTAAAATTTCAAATTTCAAATTGAAATTGATCGGCAAACGACAACGCGCGATGTTCTACAGTGCTTTTTAAAATAATTGTCTAAAACAAATGAGCTCGTATAACGGACTGAAAAATATTCTGTATATTAAGCATAACATTTACTTTCATAAAATAAATATATCAGTTATGTTTTTATTCAAATACTGGTGAAAAAAAAAGTCAAAATGAAACGATTTTCTACTTTTTCAACATTGTTTTTTTAATATTTTCGTAATTTTGGCTCAGTAGCTGTCTTTATGACTGTATATACTGTTGGAAAAACGCATAAAACAAAATATTTTGGCATATTGTAATGGTTGTATTCGTCCTGAAAGTTAACTCTGACGTCTATTTTCGTAAAACGATATGAAAGAATAGTCTTCGCTTTAAAAAACCATAATTAAAAATTATACTTTTACTCTGTAGCTGTCTAAAACTAACTACCTAAAAACAAACACAAAAATTATAATGGAATAATAATAATACCTTAGATTATTGATAGGTCGCTCCAACCGCGCAGAGACCGATATAATCTAAGAATAAATATCTTAGATTATACTATAATATAAATTCATCATCATCATTTCAGCCGAAAGACGTCCACTGCTAGACATAAGCCTCCCCCAAAGGGGGGGGGGGTTTTGCCATAATCGCCACGCTTGGCAGGCGGGTTGGCGATAGCAGTATGGTTGTTACAAAGGCACAGAGAACACTGCTGCCCATTCTCTGGTGAGTCCCTTAGTCGCCTCTTACGACACCCACGGGAAGATATGAGATGGTGCTGTTCTTTACGCACCATTCTTTAACATAAATTAAAATATAGAAATATGATATCTTTACATAGGATAAAACAAAGTCGCTCCCACTGTGTACGCTCAGATGTTCGCAACGCAACGAATTTTAATGCATTAGTTTCAGCAATATAGATATAGTGATTCAAGAGGAAGATATATATGTATCGGATCGTCAGGATTTACTCCGTTAGATTCGGTCATCATGTGGGCAGAAGATGGGTTTCGTGCAATGCAAACACACTGGGTAGGTTTAGGGTACAATACGTTTATTAAAACCACAATTAACCACAAACTCTATTTAAAATAAACTCAGACTCAAAATAAAACAGACATAGTAACACTTGAACACAACGAATCGAGTACAGTTTCGGGACGTATTAGCTCCGATGCGATCAGACACTGGATTCTGAATGTCCTGCTCGCTGTGGGCTGAAAACATCACGACTCTGTAGAAGCGCGCCAAAAGTATTAGAAGTAGTAGTGGTAGATCACGTGTTCTCGATAATGGCGGGCTTGCGATTCGTTCCATGCCTGTACTATTGACCGGATACGACATATGTATAGGTAATTATAATGATATTGTTTTATGTGACACCACATTAGTATCAATATTGCATCCGAGCAAAGCTGGGGCGGATCGCTAGTTAAAGATAATAATAATAATAATAAGTTTCGTTTATTTTCTCCCTTAAAACATATTATTTACAATTTAAGTTAGTACAGAATAGGAAGAGAGACAGGAGCCCAAACTAAGCAAGGCTTGTATCTTGGGTCTCCGGCCCCAACCAAAGATCTTAAACGCCACTACTAATTTAATACATTGGAGGGATGTAAATGGGAGTGAGCTGGACGAGTGCCGTGTGTATGTAGGTGTGTGTATATGTAAATATTTGTGTATGTGTGTGTGTGTGTATGTGTGTGTGAAAAAGAGTGTGTGTGTGTGCGAGTGTGTATTTATAAGAGAGAGGGAGATTGTTGTGTGTATTTGATAATGCAATCTCTCGCTAACAAAATTATGTTTTGTTAGTTGTACAGATACCTTTTTAATATAATATTAGTTTATTTTAAAGGCGTTTAACGAACCTCCAGATATAGTAAATGACCTCCAAAAATAGAAAATGATCAGCAACATTTAACTAAAGTATTGTAGAAATGTATGAGTTTGACTGTAAAAAGCGATTTGGTTTTGGTAGGGGAGCACAGTTCTAACCTAACCCATGTCGGATCCGCCCCAGGGGGGACTTAAGGGTCCTACGATTTGGTGACTAAGATTTGGTGATCATTTACTATTTTTGGTGGTCATTATACAGTGTGACTGGTAATTAGTGTACGATACTTAAACACGTGATTGTGTTCATGATAACAAACAACTTTCCCGAAGAAAAAATGTTTTTTGTACTGGTTCACTTTAGGTCACAGGCGCGCGCGCGCGTGAATTTCATACGGCTGTTGTAATATTGTGATAAAAGTGAACCAGTACTAAAAACATTTTTTCTTCGGGAAAGTTGTTTGTTATCATGAACACAATCACGTGTTTAAGTATCGTACACTAATTACCAGTCACCCTATATTTATTCCCTATTTTAAATACACGTTGATCCCAATTTTTTTTAAAGTAAAATATGGTCTATTGCTCTCAGAGATAACGTAGTTCACTATTGGCAAAACAATTTACAAAATCGGACCAGTAGTTTCGAAGATTAGCGAACGAATACAAGCATAACGCAGCGGGAGACTTTAATAATTATCGTGATGATAAAGTTCAATGAATTTACACCTCAACGCTCAGATCAAGTAAAAATGAGTATGAAATCTGACAAGATCTGCCGCTTTTTGCCGTGCCGACGGTAACTGATTGAAGTCTGACGCAAATGTCAGATAAACCACACCGCCACAAAATGTAAAGGTTACAGAAGGACCGCTCCCGCCATCTTCAAAAATAATTGTCTGGGTGTTGTTTATCTATATATGTATGTATTTACAAAAAAAAAATGTATTTGTGTATATATATCAGCTGTCTGACACCCATAGTACAGGGTCTCCCTAGTTTGGGGTCAGATGGCCGTGTGTGAAAATGTCCCCACATATTATTATTATTATAATTACCTAAACTTGCCAGACTCACTAGGGCTGCTACTGTATTGACTCTGTAGGTTTTATTTGTGACAATATGAAATTTTATTGACACTGGTTCACTGGTTTGGTGGTTGGTGGTGGTGGTCTCTTTGCATTTTTTTATAACAATTGTTTTCTGTTCGTCATGAAATGTCAATGTCTCTCATTTATTCATTTCGACAAAACGTGACAGTCAAGACTGATGTCTGCTTGAAACTGCTTGAGATTGCCTATAAACGTAATGTCAATGTGTGCGTGAGTAAAATGGCGGTTTGTTCTGAGTGGTCTCTCTGCTCAGGCAACGTACTTTGTGACACCGCATAATGTCCGTCAAAATGGACAGTACCTATATACCTGATTTGAGATAAAAAATCTGTCAAACCAAGTTTGACAAGCCTTTCAGCCTTATACAAAAAGGTTTGACGTCATTGCTCCTTAGATTGTAAAAGATTAAATTAGTAAATTACTGATACAGATTGACTGCAATATAAACAAATTAAATATTATTTGGACTGTAAGATCGGAATGTTGGGCCGTGTAGAAGAAGGACGAGAAAAGATTGCATGTAGCAAATTGATTCTGTGTTGCAAAGAACAGATGAATAAATTGTGTGAATATGAATGACAAAGAAGTCAGTTTTAGGCAATAATAATACATATAATGTAATGGTGATTGAATGTTTTTATTGTACATAGCCTCTGTTTACACTTTATTCGAAACAAATTCAGAATGTGACTCAGTTTTTAAAAGTTGATTTATTGTGAGAATGCTGGTATCCATAATCTTTCTTTGGATACCGGAGTTCATACAAAGACTGCATAAAACACTAATGGTTACAAAACTGTAATACGCTATTATTGTATACGCATAGTGTTGTTTGTAAGTGTTTGACTGTCCAACTATTTTTTGTTCACTAAATAAATCTTAATCTTAGTTCATTAAAAATTCAATCCATCGATTAAGTACAATCGATTGGGCATCTATTAATATTTTTCGACACGACGCGCGACGTTTGGCGAAGATGGCGGCGGTTATTAGTCGCGTAAAATACTTTGTAATGTTCATTTTGGTATGCAGTTATACCCTGTTCACAATAAGATTAGACATTTACAAAAACCTTTTTTACAGTCCGTTCAACCGATTTTGACTCATATTGCGTTGGTAGCATGACAAATGGCAACTGCAGTAAACAGATGTTATTGTAATCACTTTTTTGCCTCTAATGTCATCCTTATGCCTACGGAATAGAAGTCAAAATCGGTTGAAGGGACTTTTTGTAAATGTCTAATCTTATTGTGAACAGGGTATAGTCTGTGTTACAATAGTATTTGCAACTAATTTCATAAAATAGACAATTAATTATCGTGTATCTCCGACACTTCTGCTGCACAGGGCGATTCAGAGCTATGTCCTTTCAACTGTCTTCCTATTACGGTTCAATAGAAACAACCCGTTGACAGACAGACGGACGGACAGCAGAGGCTTAGTAATAGGGTCCCATTAGGCGGAACCCTAAAAAATGGAGGCAGATTTTATTCAACTATCCGCATATTTATTTCTATGAATGACATTCATTAGCGTATCGCTACAAGTTGCATTTACAATGTAATATTTAGAAAGTTGTTGCCCCAGGCTATGTGTACAATTGCCCGGGGCAATGTCAATAGCCCAGTGACCTACTGTAGGTGTTACTTGTTACTTTTTACACCTTGCGATTATTTGAATAGTTTTTAACCGACTTCAAAAAGGAGGAGGTTATCAATTCGAATGTTTATATATTTTTTTTTATGTATGTTCGGGCATAACTCTGTCATATATAGACGGATTTGCGAAATTCTTTTTTTGTTCGAAAGGGGTTTATTCCGAAATGGTCCCATATAAATTTTACCAAAATTGATCTAGCCCTTTTTGAGAAAATCAATAAATTCCAAAAAAAAACATACTTAGACGACGTTTTAGTTTCTTCAATCTTTGGGGATTTACAATCTCTTTTAAGTCTGCCGCCGTTTCTTAATGGATTTGGATGTTAAGGCAACACTAAAAAACGAAAAATAAAAAGTTTTTTCAAAAAAATAAAAAAAAGTGAAGTTATTTATCACTTTTTAGTTTTTAAAGGCGGTTTTCTTTTTTTTTCAGATGAAGAACAGAATTATTGGTGTAGCGGTCTACATACATGCTATTGCAGTTTCACCGGCTTCAAAAAAGTTGGAGGTTCTCAATTCGACACGTATATTTTTGGTTATTTATTTATTTATACATACTTCATGCACAAAGGCTGACGACACGGTTGGCGCAGTGGTTGAGCGATCGACTGCTGCGCAGCGTGTTGCGGGTTCGATTCCCGCCCAGGGTAAACATTTGTGTGATGAGCACTTGTGTTTGCCTTGTGTCTGGGTGTTGTTTATCTATATATGTGTAGTATTAAAAAAAAATGTATTTGTGTATGTATATCAGCTGTCTGACACCCATAGTACAGGGTCTCCCTAGTTTGGGGTCAGATGGCCGTGTGTGAAAATGTCCCCACATATTATTATTAAAGGTACAAAGGCGGACTTAATGCCTTAGGCATGAGTATGTTTGACCATGCATATCTTTTTACCGATTTAGATGATTATTTTTTTAATGGATAATGTTTAAAGTTGGTTCTAATAAATTTTATGAAATTATTCCATCTTCAAGTTTTGTTTGGTATTACCGTTTCTTAAATAATTTGGATGCTAAGAAGTAAACACTAAAAAGCGAAAAAAAAAAACTTTTTTTACAAAAAAGACAGCCGCCTCAAAAACTATGAATTAAAAAAATTACTTTAATTCCGATAGTCGGTGGCAATACCAAAAATATATATAAAAACTAGCGGGCCCGGAAGTCGTTGTCCTGCTCTGAAAATCAAAAATCCCAGCCTACCCTACCCCACCTACCTACTTACATATCCTACCTACCTTGTGTCCACTATTTGGCTCTTCGCAGTGGAGAGGTACTAAGTTATGCGCTCCTAGTACCAGGGTGACATACATCTAAGAAGTCCTACAAATCGACTGCAGCGCCACCTACCGGGTCAAATTGTGAATCTAAACCATTCTCAAATCTACTGGAACACACACAAATAATTTTATCAAAATCGGCCCAGTCGTTTAGGAGGAGTTTACTTTCATACACACGCACAGAAGATTTTTATATATAAGATGGCACGTACGGATAATGTAGCTTCGTATTAGCAAAAGCATTTTCAGAATAGGGTATTTTACCAAAATAATCATTAGTCCGTCAGTTAGATTATCGAAAAATATTGGATACGTATTTTTTGTTTTATCAAAACAATAAAAATTGACGAAGATAAAACGCATCAAAGATAATGAGTGGGGGTTTGTGACGTCACTTCACCAGTAAAAGTGTACTGACATAGTGATGTAACACGAGTTTTCGACGCACTGTATAGTCTTTATTTTTTGTTTACGTGAAAAAAGAAAAAACACGTGCGTATACTAAAAGATAGATAATGAAATTGTCTGTAAGATGGTGTAAGTTTCGTTTAATTATACCTGGTAGATTTTGTGTGATTGTCAATGTTTTGTCCGCGTCAGACACAACTTCACGTGTTAATTAAACTATATAATATGAATATAATTAAAAATATTCACTTACTAAGTGATTAAGAGAATGTTCTAGTTTAACATATATTTCAAATCATTAACACTGCACATTTTGACGTGATTGTCAGTTTAAAATCTGTAAAAGTCGTTAAATAGCCCCTTAAAGCCTGTAATTACGATTTCATCTCACAGCTCAACATTCAACAGATCATGTGCACATCATTGATCATACTCAAGATAAAGAGAAAAGTGAAAGTAGGTTCATTTGTCTCTGCCCATACCACTTCGAAGTTATCTCAACCGGTTTGAAGACACGTGCAAGGTCATTGGCATGTCTATAATGATCTGATGAAAAGATTTATGGGGTGTAAAATTACACACGAAGGTGGAAGACAGGAAGAAAGAGAAGCAGTTTATTTGGCACAACGAAGGAACACGGTTTAAACTTTTGACCGCCATGCAAAAAAGTAAAGACAAAGTACGAGTCGGACTCACGCACGAAGGGTTCCGTACTATCTATACAACATTAGACATCGAGCAAAACAACGGCAAAAAATCACGTTTGTTGTATGGGAGCCCCCCTTAAATGTTGAAATACATCATCTGTGAAAATTTTAACTGTCTAGCTTTCACGGTTCATGAGATACAGCCTGGTGACAGACAGACAGATAGACAGACGGACAGTGGAGTCTTAGTAATAGGGTCCTGTTTTTACCCCTTGGGTACGGAACCCTAAGAACGTGCCCTCGCCGCCAAGCTAGGATCATCATCATCATCATGGAGCCATATTTTAAGTAAATTATTATGTGTTTGACATAAATGAGCATGGCGGTTGAGAGAATTGTCATGCTCACTCAAATGTCTCGCTGGTGGTGGCGCGTGTGTTGGATCATTCAGCTCCCTCTAAATTGGTTGAGCTGAATGATGCTGATTCACGCGTCATGTTCGTGAACGGGCGCTGTCAGTAGAAATTGGTCAACTCTTAACTGCCATGGTTTTCATCTTGATTATTTTTTATATTTTGTATTTCTAGATTACCTTCATTGTTTTCACATATAGAAGCAACAAGAATAATGTAAGCAGTATTTTGTAAATCTGATTTTAAAAGAGTGTCCGTGGAGTTTCTTGCTCGTTCTTCTCCATAGAGACCTACCTACGTTTTGGAACGAGCAACTAGCTTCAACTTTCTGACTAACTGACCGACTCCTTGACAATTCAAAAGTGCCTGTAAATGGTTTAATTGAAATAAATGCTTTGACTTTGACTTTGACATTTGTCATGTCATGCCTTTACACGCCCACTGCTGGGTATAGGTATCCCCCAAGGGGGGTTCAGCCGTAGTCGCCATGCTTGGACGATGCATGTTGGCGATCACAGTAGGTGTTATGGTACTCAGAAGGACGATGCTGCCCATCCTCTGGTCAATATCCCTCTGTCGCTTTCTACGACACCCACGAGTAGAAATAGGGGCACACGGCTAGCTACGATATCATCTTCTAACTATATGATAAAAATGAATCGTTGTTCGTTAGTTTCGCTAAAACTCGAGAACGGCTGGACCGATTTGGCTAATTTTGGTTTTGAAATATTTTTGGAAGTCCAGGGAAGGTTTACACGGTAAGAAAATGGCAAAATCGATTGACAGGACCACATCTGTCGGGTCAGCTAGATAGATAAATATTCCTATAATTGGTATTAGCTTTTGTCATCTTATGTTAATATTATTAAATTTACCGAAAGAAGTTCAAATAATATTAATTAGGATGAGTCATAGGAAGGAATATAATTACTAATTAGCAATAAAAAGGGGAATTTTTGAATTGCGCCTCTACTTTAAAAAGCAAATAAAATGTCTCTTCTAATTAACTTACTGCATACCAGACAAATGGCTATGCTATTAATAAACTAATAGATTATCATGTTATGTTCTACAAAAAAATATAAAATCAATCTAAACTTTAGTTTTTCTTTTTTTATTTAATTCATTAGCAACCCACCCTGGCTTTGCACAAGTGCAATGTAACTATACGTATAAACCTTCGAATAAACCTTCTTGAATCACTCTAACTGCTTTAAAATCCGTAGTTTAGTAGATTTAAACGTACAGACAGGAGGAATGACTTTGTTTTATTACCTATAAAGTTTTAAAACAAAAACATACATAGTATAATAAATATACTAACTTGCACACTAAATTATAGCCTTATAACGGAATTTCTAAAATTAATTTCTAAAGATCACCAATTATTGTGCAAAATTTTGGGTTAGGTTAGGTTAGAACTGTGACCCATGAGGCAAGCGAGCGTGCCGCGGCAGCGGTTGCCGGGTGCTAGAACCGAATCATTAGTACAACCAAACTTGTTATTATATTTGGTCATTGGTCATAACAGATAATCTCAGATAAGGGAGGGTCTATTTAGATGGTTTTTTTTGTAACTTAAATAAGAAAAAGCTAACTGAGCGATTTTAATGGAGTTAGTGACAATCAACTGTGAAAAATTATATTCTTCCAAATGGTGTGAGTAAACTACAGTATTTCATAGAACAAACGTTTTTATTTCAACCAGATAAAAAAGTAGTATTACTCTTATTAGTGTAAAAGGGGTTCGTGACGTGGCAGTAAAAGTCGATCAGTCAAGGTTAAGCTTCACTTGCTGCGGTCGTTCCTTGGATTGGTTACCATTTTCATACCCAGACACCTCCGTGCCACGGAAAGCACGTAAAGTCTAAAATAGCCCTGCAAAAATCTCAAATACGTTCACCAAATCGAATTATTTCGACACTTACCTGTCCCAGTCTTATCACACTCTTAGATTAGTTAAAATGTATTAGTTGTAGTCTTATTAAAATAATCTAATCACGATATCAGTGAATAGAACGTCATTGGTACCAATTGATCCAGTTCTATTTCACGTTCGGTACACGGCAGTCGTCATGGCCGCCAAATATTCAGTGTTCATCGCTGGCTGTGTTCTACTCGCTTTAACACAAGTTAGTGGACAAGAATTACAAACAGTCAATGGAAGGATTAAGGTGACAATAGGAACGATGTCAGGATGTCGCTTTGCAGCGGCCTTCATAACAAATCAATTGTCGGAAGCATATCGTTTATATGGAGACTTCTTAGACATCGAGTTCGTGCCTTGGGGAAGAACAACTTGGGATACTGATAGAGGTTTCGTCTGCTGGTTTGGTGTCACAGACTGCTGGGCCAACCGTCTGCAGAGATGCGCTCTGAATATGCTGAAGAACGACCAAGATTCTCGCGTTAAATACATGTCTTGTGAATTTGCGGACCCTTTGCCCTCTTTCCAGCAGGGGTCCTATTCCTGCGCTAACAGCGTCGGTCTCAATTTGATCGATCTTGACTACTGTGTTTCTCACCCAGGAGATGATTTAGACAGGGCAGCTCAAACAGCAGCCGCAGGGCCGATGTCAACGATAAACGGCATTCCATATGTCATTTTTAATGACGTCATTGACATAACTTTACATCGTGAAGCGCAATCCAGATTTGCAAGTATGATCTGTTTCGCTTTGGCTGCAGATCCGAGTACTGGTGTGACCAGCTGTACGATTTAATTGAGAGGTTTCAAGTGTTACTACAATAGAAAAATCCGAGTCGTCGAATTCAGAAGATTTAACGAGTTTTTAAGTGATTGCGTACTAAATGGCAAAGTCAGCCTTAATTGTCAAATTGAGAAGATTTATCTACACAACCGTTATACTTCTTTGATGTTTTTGTACACACCCCAGCATTTATGTTCTATCTGTCAATTTTTTTTTGATGGATTTTCAACTTTAAAGCAAAAGCATAAAGTTCATATTCAATTTTGAAATTTGACAGCTTGGGATAGCTTGAGGTACTTACTGGTATATGCCACATACAGCGTGACTGATAATTAGTGAACAATATTTAAACATCATATTGTACCAATTGCTAGGATATTTTTTTTCTTCTAGGACATACCTGGGATTCCACTGGTTCAGGAAATATAGTCAAAGTCGCAATTTAGCTCTTGAGATTTGTACGAATACGTATTCCAAGTGCCATTACTGAATTTTTTTTTCCAAACAAACATAATTCGCTCTGCTGATAGCTACCGTGCATTTGGTATTCGTTGCGTTTTTGGAAATTTGAAGCTTAATTTGTTAAACAAATTAGAAATATGTGGGGACATGATCATGTTGACATGATCACCATGTTGACATCATCATGACATGACATGATTATGTTTGTTTGGAAGTGTCAGTAATGGCACTTGGAATACTCAATTGAAAAAAACTCAAAAAATAAATTTGCTTGTTTGTCCTTCAATATCTCCGGAACCAGTGGATTCCCAGGTATGTCATAGAAGAAAAATGTGGTCTTAATAATTGGAACAATGTGTGGTTTGAGTATCGGTCATTAAGTACCATTCACCCTATAGTAACTATACTAGGTATTTTAATTATTTTGTACTTGAGTAGATTTAATTTATTTTGCCTTTCTTTTATTGTGTTGGTGTATACACTCCCACAATAATGTTCACCTGCCATGTTATCTCTTCACCACCCTTGGTTGACTGGTAGAGAATGCCTAAGGCATTAAGTCTACCTTTGTACCATTTGCATAAAGTTTAAATAAATAAATAAATATCTTTGTTGGTCTCTGTTGATGCCAATTTTGTTCTAAATGTACGTGACATTTGTATGTTTTTACTATCTTTGTAACAAATGATAATTTTATTTAATACGTTGATTAAAAGTATTGAAGTGATTAGGAATTTCATTTCGGTTTTTATCGAGTAGATAAGAATGAATATATCAAGTTATCGATACGACTGTAGAGGTTAACCACTCGAGTGTCTACGATATGAAAACTACAACACAGAAAGGTGAAAGGCCGAGTGAAAGGTTCGTAGGTATGACCCAGAAGTAATCAAATATCGCATTGATCAGATGAATACGGAACCCATCCTGCTGACTCGCACACGGAATAGAAAAAACTGGTCAAGTGCGAGTCGGACTCGTGCAGGAAGGGTTCCGTACCGTCTATCTATATATATAAAAGGCAAAAGTGATTGAGTATCAACGCCCAAAGACCCCAAAGACTAGAAAATTGAAATTTCGTACACGTATATTCCTCATATTATGATGAAGGCATCCACTAAGGAAGGATTTTTCAAAATTCAACCCCCAAGGGGATGAAATAGGGGGTAAAAGTTTGTATGAAACTTTTTATATTCCTTGGATATATTTGCATTACCATTATTTTTATTAGGTAGGTAGGTAGGTATAGGTAGCCTATGGTAGGTAAGTAGGTAGGCAGATTGGTAGGGTAGGTAGGTAGATAGGGACAGGACAATACGTCTGTAGGGTCAGCTAGTTATCTATACAACATTAGACATCGAGCAAAAAAACGTCAAAAAATCACAGTTGTTGTATGAGAGTCCCCCTTAAATATTTATACCAAGCACAAGTTCGATCGTGCATGGAGTACTGTTCGCACCTTTGAGATGGATCAGCAAAATACCAACTGGAGGCATTAGAAGTCATCGATAGACGTGCCAAGAGGCTCATTAACAACGACTCCCTGGTTAGGGCTAAGCTCCAGAGCCTTGAACATCGCCGCACCGTTGCTAGCCTTTCGGTCTTTTATCGGGTACATTTCGGAGAGTGTGCTTTGGAATTGCACAATTTAATTCCCCCATCCCCGTTCCATCATCGGACGAGCAGAGATACGGCGAAGCGTCACCGCTATATGGTTGAAGTTCCACGGTCTCGAACCAAGCGCTTTGACTCCACATTTATTGTGCGAACTGCCAGACTTTGGAATTCCCTGCCCGCCTCTCTGTTCCCTGATAAGAATAATCTGGGTATCTTCAAGGCACGAGTGAACCGGTTCATCTTAGGCAAGCGTGTTCCAACTTAGGCCGCATTATCACTTACGACCAGGTGAATTGCGGTCAAACGCAAGCCTATTTAATAGTAAAAAAAAAAAAAAAATATTCTGTTTTTAGTATTTGTTGTTCTATAACAACAAATGATATCGGCAACAGAAATACATAATTTGCAAAATATTCAACTGTCTAGCAATCATGAGATACAGTCTGGTGACAGACAGACAGACGGACAGTGGAGTCTTAGTGATAGGGTTTTTTTTGGGGGTAGGTGCTAAAAAAGTCAACACACGTTTTTCTGAGCAATTTTTAATTTAATATATAATTAAGTAATCTTTAACTATAATAATATTAATATTGGTTAAATCAAATACTGAATAATAAGTGCTTACATTATTGATACAGTCCATGTAACATAAGGCTTGTACTACACCTCCTGCCAGCTGTTCACCAGTAACTTATAACATTCACTACAAAGTGCAAAATAGTACAAAGCACAAAGTTCAAAAAGTCATCATGTCTCAACTGGATGATATTCAATCGGCCCAGAAGAGCTTGGAGGAGTGCTTCATTAAGAAAATGGGCGAGCTGGAGGCACAGATCCAATGTGCTGGACCAGCTAAAGACACTGTTGCCAAGATTGCAGAGGAGTTCCGGACATTCAGGGAACTTATGTTCAGCATGCTGGGACTTCTCCGGAAGCAAATCACAGAGTGCTCCAGAGTAGTTGATGGGTTGGAGACTAGAACTCGCCGGAAAGCTCTTCTATTCATCGGATTTCCAGAAGCAGACAAGGAAGACTGCAAGACCCTGGTTTTGGACATGTTTCACAATAAACTGGCTCTGCCCGACATTACTGCATCTTCCCTTAGGGTGTGTCACAGACTGGGATCTTCAAGCAAAGGCGCCACACGTAGCAGACCAATTCTGGTAAGGTTTTCCAATATTGACCATAAGGCCGCTGTGTGGAAGGCAAAGTCAGCGTTGAAGGGCTCCACGGTCACAATAAAAGAGTTCCTAACCAGGACTAGGCAAACCGTCTTCATCAGGGCGCGAATGCACTTTGGGATGCCGGCATGCTGGACTCAGGATGGGGTCATTGTCATCAGATCCCCTGACGGTAAACGGCATAAGATTTCTTGTCTAGAGGAACTCAATCCCTTGTTAGCAGTGTACCCAAGGAAAACCGAAGAATCATCTGCTTCAACAGGTAGCAAGCCGGTCGGCGGAGTGCGCAAGAATTAGTTGCAATCTTGTTTTCTTTTTACACTATTTTGGCTTGAGGCGTAATTCTTGATGTAATTTTTATGGTATTTTTGTTGTACACACTACACACTAACTACTCACTTTTTTATATATTTTTTTACGATTTCGTGTTTTGTTGATGTCAGATTTGTCAGTCAATAAAATAATGTGTTGTTGTGTAACGTCACTTACGTCACTTTGATGTCACTGTCTTCTGTCAAACTTTTGTCAAAATGACGTCTTATGTCGCTCTGTTTCACGTTTGTTAATTTGTCTATAATGTTTTCCTATACTATTTGTTTCATGTTTGTAATTAATTTGTTGTTATGTATTGTTGTGCTGGTGCAGCTGGTGGGTGGTGCACAGATAGTGTTGTTGCACCAGGTTTTAGTAATAACTTAGTCGAATATTTGTGTGATATTTATATATATTCTTATTTAAGTATTATTATTTTTATTATATGTCAATAGATGATGACTCCTTTCACTCTGCCGATGCTTCCTTTAATTCTTCCGCCGATGTAAGTTTTAGTTCTTTGACCGACACCCTTGGTGACTTTGTGCGTCGCAGCTTCACCCCACAGAAGAACCATTTATTTAATGTCTGTCACATTAATGCTCAAAGTGTGCCAAGTCATTATAGTGATCTGTTAGACACCTTTTCCGACGTCAACGTTCACGCCGTTCTGATTTCTGAGAGTTGGCTCAAACCTCATCTTCTTTCTACTACCTACCCCCTTCCCGGTTTCGTTCTTATCCGTAACGATAGAATTGGAAAGGGAGGGGGTGGTGTTGCTATATATCTTCGTAGCGATTTTCCTTTTAAAATTATTGCCTCTTCTACGTCTAGTTATAGTGCCTCCGCTGAGTACCTCTTTCTGGAGATTCATATTAAAGGTGTCAAAGCCCTTCTTGGTGTTGTCTATTGTCCACCCGCCGTTGACTACTTTTCCAACCTTGAGCTAGTACTGGAATCTGTAGGGTCGGAGTATACACATTGCGTCATCATGGGCGATTTCAACACAGACCTTGTGCACCCAACCCCCCGTTCCCGTAAACTCCTTCACATCATTGAGTCTGTTAGTCTCCATGTTCTTCCTCTGCAACCTACTCATTTTAATATCTCAGGGGATGACACTTTGCTTGACCTAGTCCTAACTACCTCTCCTTCTCATGTGTCCTCTCATGGTCAGTGTCCTGCACCTGGCTTTTCCCACCATGACCTCATTTTCCTCTCGTATGTCCTAAAACCTCCTAAACCGCTCCCTAAAGTTCTGCACACGCGTTGTTATGCGCGCATGAATGTTGACAAGCTGCGTCAGGATGCGTCGGAACTCGATTGGGAACACCTTACAGCGGCAACAACTGTAGAAGCCAAGTTGCGAATCTTTAATCAGAAAGTCCTTGCGCTGTACGATAGACATGCTCCTATAAAGAAAGTTAAGCTTAGACGTCCACCTGCTCCTTGGATGACGACAGGGGTTCGTATGGCGATGCGGCGCAGGGATCGGGCCTTTCGAAAGTTTAAAAGGGATCGCAACGAAGAAAACAGGAACCTCTTCAAAGCTGCAAGAAATCGGTGTAACCAGATGATACGTAATGCCAAACGCCGCCATATCCTCGAAAATATATCGTCCTCTTCTCCTGCTGATATCTGGAAATTCCTTGGAACTCTTGGTATCGGTAGGCCACGTCATGTGGACTTCCCTAAGACCATTGGCCTGGATGATATCAACCGTCACTTCACAACCACATGCCATTTGGATACCCATATGCTGTCTCAGACGGTGGATTTTATTTCTGGCCTACCTGGGCCCATTATTGAACCATTTCGTTTTTCTCCAGCCACCTTGGATGACATTAAAAAGATCATCATATCTATTAAGTCGAAGGCGGTGGGCTATGACGACATCAGTCGTTATATGGTCAACTTGCTTCTCGACTTTCTTCTTCCGCCAATTACCCACATTATTAACTTTTCCCTTGATTCCGGACAGTTCCCTTCCCAGTGGCGTATGGCTTTTGTCCGCCCACTTCCTAAAATTTCTAATCCCACACTTCCTAACCATTTTCGACCAATATCCATTCTCCCTTTCCTGTCTAAAGTGCTCGAGGCCTGTGTGCACAAGCAGTTCTCGGGGTTTATCCATCGGAACAGCCTTGTGAGCTCATTTCAGTCTGGCTTCAGGCCTGGGCACAGAACACCCTCCGCTCTCCTTAAAGTGACTGGCGACATTAGAGAAGCAATGAGTGATACTAAGGTCACTGTGTTGGTTTTAATTGATTTCTCCAATGCCTTTAATGCCGTCAGTCATGATATTCTCATATCCATCCTCTCACATCTTATGGTTTCCTGCGAGGCGCTGGAATGGTTCTCTTCTTATCTTCGGGGACGTCAGCAGTCGGTCCACGTTGACGAGAGCTCGTCTGATTGGTGTGATCTCGATGCTGGTGTTCCACAAGGCGGTATTCTTTCTCCTTTGCTATTCTCCATCTTCATTAATTTTATTACTCACTGTCTTCGGTGTTCGTATCATCTTTATGCCGATGATCTTCAGTTATATACAGCTACGCGGGTGGAAGGTTTATCGGACGCTATAGGAGATGTAAACCGAGACTTGGTTGCTATAAAAGATTGGTCTGATAGATTTGGGGTGGCCGTAAACCCCTCAAAATGTCAGGCCATTATAATTGGAAGTTCGCGTATGATGGGTAGAGTGGCGGTTAGCTCTCTTCCTCCGATTATCTTCAATGGAACCGTCATTCCTATTAGTCCTAACGTAAAAGATCTCGGTTTGCATCTAGACTCGACACTTGGGTGGCAAAGCCAGGTTTCGAGTGTCTGTCAAGGATCCAACGGAACCTTGCGGACTCTGTATCGTCTGAGAAACTTCTTGCCTGCTAAAACGAAGATTATGCTTGTGCAGACTTTAATTTTCCCTATAATCGACTATGGTGACGTGTGTTACTTTGACTTGAACTCTGTCTTGCTGGATAAGCTGGATAGGGTCCTCAATAACTGTATTCGATTTATATTTAACTTGAGGAAATATGACCATGTGTCAAGTTACAGGGCTGAGCTCAAATGGTTACCCATTCGCCAGAGAAGAAGTTTGCGTTCGTTGACAACACTTTTCTCCCTACTCAACTCACCGACCCCTCCTTCCTATTTAATGTCCCACTTTCAGTATTTATGCTCTTCACACGCTAGAAATTTGCGGTCTTCTAACAATTTTCTCTTGCTGTGCCCTTCTCATACTTCTGATTTTGTTCACTCTTCCTTTCATATCCAGTCCATTCTTCTTTGGAATGAGCTTCCTCTCGATATCAGGATGGCCACCAGTCGGTATGAATTTAAACGGAAATTGCGGACATACTTTCGTCACAAGTAAGCAGAGCCATCTCATAAACGTCTTTACTTTTCTTATGATATAATTATATATATATATATATATATATACATAAATATATTTATATAGATATATATTTTATTAGTTATATAATTTTGTTTATGTACTTTACCTATTTTGTTATATTTTTTATATGCACCTGCCGTGTTATCTCTTCACCACCCTGGGTTGACTGGTAGAGAATGCCTAAGGCATTAAGTCCGCCTTTGTACCTTTGTGCATGAAGTGTAAATAAATAAATAAATAGGGTCCCGTTTTTACCCTTTGGGTACGGAACCCTAAAAACACGTGGAAGTGCCCACGCAGCTATTCCGCGCGTGTCACAATTATGCGGAAAAATATGTAAAGCAACAACAACCTTTGTCAGTTGTAATTAGTCTTCATTTTGTATGAACAATAAATTCAACTTTGACGAAAAGCCTTTTGTTGTTCATATAAAGTTAAGACTTATTACAACTGACGAGGGATGTTATTATTTTACGTATTTCCCGCATAATTGTGACACCCGCAGGTTAGTTGCGTGGGTACATTCACTTGTTTTTTCTATTGCGTGGGCTCGCACTTAAATAAAAATAAATAAATAAAATATCATTTATACCCGCTTACCGCTTAGCCGGTGTTTTAAAAAAATAAGAAATTGTGGCAACACTCTCTGTATTCGCGTGTCGAGCACTTTCCCATAAAACTTTCAAATTTTACATCATATCTCGCAAGTTATAAATTCTTCTTACAAAGTTGTTTGATAGAAATCTTATATTGTAAAAGCGAAACACGAAATCTTGAGAGCTACTTGACCAATGAATGTTGTGTTGGCCCAATGTTAAGGGGCTATTAAACGACTTTTACAGATTTTAAACTGCTAAATTTTGTAAAAAAAATAAATTTTGAAAGAATACTACTTTTATTTAATTTTTTCGACTAAATTTTGAGAGTTTTGGACGCAGACTGCGTCCGTTCTGCATCAGTTCTGCGTCCAAAACTCTCAAAGTTTAGTCGAAAAAATTAAATAAAAGTAGTATTCTTTCAAAATTAAAAAAAAGGCGTATATTAAAAGATAGATAATAAAATTGCCTGTAAGATGGTGTAAGTTTCATTTAATTATACCTGGTAGATTTAGTGTGATTGTCAATGTTTTGTCCGCGTGAGACACCACTTCACGTGTTAATTAAACTATATAATATGAATATAATTAAAAATGTTCACTGACTAAATGATTAAGAGACTGTTCTAGTTTAACGTATATTTTTTTCAAATCATTTACACTTCACATTTTGACGTGATTGTCAGTTTAAAATCTGTAAAAGTCGTTAAATACCCCCTTAAGAGGACTGTAGATTTTCATAGAAAAAGCGAGAACGTTTTACCAAGTCTAAATTTCATAAATTTTGGAAATGTAGTAGAAATAATGAGGACAGAAGCAAGAAAGTCTGACAACCAGCCTTACCAAGGGTTATCGTGTTACCCAGTAACTGGGTTGTGGAGGACAGATAGGCAGCTAGGTCTCTCCATGTAAAAAAATAGCTAGTATTAGTAAAGATTCATCATCTTCCTACTTCAATGTTACTTGTGGTCGGCGCAACATGTTTTCTTCTTCCATTCCGTCCTGTCCAACGCCATGCTTTCACTGACTCCTATGTCATTCATATAATTTTTCAAACAATCCATCTTTTCTTTGGCCTTCCTTTCCCTTTCCCTCCAACCATACTTATATTCATAACTCGTTTGGTCATATGCGTTTCATCTCTTCTCTTCATATGCCCATACCAAGACAAACGATTCTCTTTCAACTTTTCTGTCATGCTTAGGCCGCACGATCACGATGCTTCGCGCCATGACACGATACACGCAGATGTAACCGGCCATTATCGGCTATCGTCGCGAACATTCGGGCTGCGTGTGTGTTATCGCGCGGGTGGCGGTACATCAAACGGTTTTAGCGCGCTAACATATCGCGATGCGTGGTTTCGGCCGTTAAAATGGAGTGGAGCGATGAAATGGTACTGGAATTCCTCCATAATTATGAAGCTGAGCTCATCACATGGTATCCAAAAATATGAATCACAAAAAAAACAATTTGGTGGTCAAAACATGTAGAAGTAAAGATAGCCGTCGTCCATAGTTAAACGTTTGGAAATGATTTCGGCCATCTTGGATTATTGCACAATAGTTTGTGCAAAACATCGAAGCCGCTAATGTGATCACTGTTTTTATCGCGGCAAATTTTAATGTCAAAACGTTCGTGCGTTTTGATATTAAAAATTTATCGCGATAAAAGCTTTGGCACACATTACTTCGGGACGATACACGCAGATGCGGCCGAAGCATCACTGGTGCCACTTTCAAACTTCCTCTAATACATTAATTTCTCACTTTATAACCTTACTTTACCTTTTTTTTCTTTAGTAAAGATTAAGTACCTACCTTCAATCTCTTGATGCGTTATAACCTTGATTACAACACAAATGGTAATACAATTATGTACGTAGAATAGATTTTATTGTCTTGAGAAAACCCCATTGTGTACATGGCAAGGGAAATAACAGAACCTTGTATACTTACTATGTATTTTATCTCTGTACTATGTATTTGATATCTAGGGTTGCCAGTAATGAATTATCGGGATTTTGTGGTTATTATAAGGAGAAATAAATATGGTGTAGAGCTCATGGACGGAGTTACGTACCAATGTGTCTAAATTTAAATTTATTTTGAATTGTTTATTATGATTATATTTTTATCTAGCCCTTGTTACATTGTTCTCACATTTTATCCTTAAATTCAATATGAATGATGTAACCTAAATTTATAAAATTATTGATTTTAAAAAGAGTGTTCATGGAGTTCCTTGCTCGTTCTTCTCTATAAAAACTTAGCAACGAGCAACTAGTTCAGTCAAATTTCTGACTGACTAACTCTTTGACAATTCAAAAGAACCTGTATATGGTTTATTCGAAATAAATATTTTTGAGTTTGAGTTTGAATAGTGTAGTCACATACTAAACAATATAGTGCAAGAAACAATACATTATTATGCTTGTGCATAGTAATTAGCCGCCAGTCTCTCATCCACGAGGTTGTGGGATCGCAACTGGGAACTGTCAAGTGCCAATGTGCCTTCTTAAATTTCATATTCACTTCCTAAGTTCATCACTGACCCGAGTGACATGGGTGAAGGAAAACATAGTGAGGAAACCCGGACTTATAATGGGGTACTCGTATTTTACCAAACAAATCTAATTACTACGTCAGATAGATTTCCAAAAAATATTAGACAAGTAATTTTTTCTTTTTTCACGTAAACAAAAAATAAAGACTATACAGTGCGTCGAAAACTCGTGTTACATCACTATGTCAGTACACCTTTACTGGCGAAGTGACGTCACAAACCCCCACTCATGATCTTTGATGCGTTTTATTTTCGTCAGTTTATTTTATTCTATTTTATTTTATTGGGAAAACAAACAATTGTACATTATGTCTTACATCTAGGTAAACATTATGTGTCAGTTGTAAACAAAAAATACGTATCCAATATTTTTCGAGAATGTAACTGACGGACTAATTAGATTTTATTGGTAAATTAGGCTTTTTTTTTTTTTTTTTTTTTTTATTGACATGAGTAACGAGTATCGTTACACAAATATATATTTTAATTACTTTTTCGACATTTTAGAAACATTGGAAACCTTAGTTTTGTATAATTTAGCAGCATTATTTCAATTTTGTAAATGTGAGTACCATGGAGCCATATTTTAAGTAAATTATTATGTGTTTGACTTAAATGAGCATGGCGGTTGAGAGAATTGTCATTGTCACTCAAATGTCTCGCTGGTGGTGGCGCGTGTGTTGGGTCATTCGGCTCCCTCTAAAATGGTTGAGCTGAATGGTGCTGATTCACGCGTCATGTTCGTGAACGGGCACTGTCAGTAGAGATTGGTCAACTCTTAACTGCCATGGTTTTTATCTTGATTATTTTTTATATTTTGTATTTCTAGATTACCTTCATTGTTTTCACATATAGAAGCAACAAGAATAATGTAAGCAGTATTTTGTAAAAACCTGAGTTTAAAAGAGTGTCCGTGGAGTTTCTTGCTCGTTCTTCTCCATAGAGACCTACCTACGTTTTGGAACGAGCAACTAGCTTCAACTTTCTGTCTAACTGACCGACTCCTTGACAATTCAAAAGTGCCTGTAAATGGTTTAATTGAAATAAATGCTTTGACTTTGACTTTGACTAAAATGCCCTAAATAAAAGCCTGAAATCGCCAATCCACCTTGAGCGCACATGGTGTTCAATGCTTGTGCCTTCTCTGTATGAGAAGAGGTGTTTACCCTGTTGTGGGACAGTAATAGGCTGGGATATTATAGTAATATAATCATGTATGTCTGTATTATGCATAAACAAGACTTATGTTACAATAGGTGTATTTTCTCTTCTTTTTTCCGGAATATGTGAAATGTCGGGAAAATTTTCAGACAAATCCCGGCTATCTGACAACCCTAGTGCCATCTTTCAAAGGTCAAGGAAATAATGAAGAATGTTTGCAAAAACCTCAGACTTAAGATTTATAATACGAAATCCAATTATTGGAAAAGTGACTTTTATTGCAGGGCAGAAATAAAGCAATAAAGTTTAATGCCCTGTTCTAATTGGTATGTGTATGTGAAGACAGTGTATCCATAATTCAACCTTACTAATATTAGAAATGCGAATATGAGTTTGCTTGTTAGTTCGTCTCTCAATTTAAACCTAAACTTCTTAGCGCATTCCTGTTTAATAAATGTTTATGTTCTCTATATTATGAACTGGAAACAACTGATAGTAAATTGTTTTTATATTTAGAACCTTTACGTTTTTGTACCTACCACTTACTTGTGAAATAAAATATATTCAACGCATTATTAGACTTTTTGCAGTTTAGTGAATATGTATATTATACTCATTTGACATATTTACAATCATTTATATAGTAACTATTTACAATCTATTAACATAATATTTATCGTATGTTATTGATTATATTATTGTGAAATTGTCCCATTGGATCACGGGTTTGGCCTGTGGCGACGTGTGTATTTAATCCTCGCATATGGTTCTCAAACATGGTCTTTGACAAATCAGCAGAGGTCCACGCTCGCGTTTTGCCAAAGAGCTATGCTATATTTCATTGTATGTATGTTTATTTGTAATGGGTAACCTCAAAGAAAACTTAACAGATTTAAAAAACTCTTTCACCTATGGGAAGCCGTACGTTATTTCTGAGTGCTATAGTAGTATAAAACAAAGTTGTCGTAATGTCTGTGCGCGCATAACTTCCGAATTACTGCACCAAATGGGATAATTATTTTTCGTTGTGTTATATTTTGCCGGAGCAATGTGTATATAAGAAAATTTCGGAAATTCGAAAAAAAATTGCGCCTGTGCGAAGGAGGGGCGGGCCGCTAGTTTTATTAATAAAAATTGGGGATCTTTACAAACAATCACGCTGACCATCATTTCAGCCCAAAGACGTCCACTGCTGGACATAGGCCTCCCCAAGGGGGGGTTTTGCCATAATCGCCACGCTTGGCAGGCGGGTTGGCGATCGCAGTATGGTTGTTACAAAGGCACAGAGAACGCTGCTGCCCATTTTCTGGTAAGTCCCTTAGTCGCCTCTTACGACACCCACGGGAAGATATGGGATGGTGCTATTCTTTACGTCTGACATCATACGGACGACCAATGACACGCTGACCAAGTTGTGGGGAAATGCTAGGTAATAATAAAGTGCTAACTTCAAAGTTATCCCAGTCTAACTATACGTACAAGGAATCATTGTGTCTGTCCGTTTGAGTAGCAGTCTGGCTATAAGCCAGTTAAGTGACTAAACAAATGATGATAAACCCTTTGTTTTCACACTTCCTATACCCTTTTTTAATGATACGAAATTATTTGAGAATTTGTCAGTCATTGTGGTTTAGGTTTTTAGCATTATTTCAATTCAATTCAATTCGTCTTTATTGTGGCTCATAGGAAAGTGTACATAACTACAGCTGGTGTTAATAAACATTTTGTGATCAGATACCTATGTCCCATCCTTGAGCGTACAATTACAATACAAGAATTTTACATGCTTGTTAACAAATATTAATCACAACATTTTCAATTTCTAGCAGTTTAAATAGGTATACAAATTGTCCATAAGTATGTGTACAAAACGCATCATGACTATGGCAGAGTGTATTCTAACAGTGTTCTGTCGACTAAGAAATCTTTTACAGAGTAATAGCAATGGCTCACATTCACGGAGTTTCTTTTTAAATGTGGCTATCAAACTAGGGAGACCCTGTACTATGGGTGTCAGACAGCTGATATACTTACACAAATAGATACATATATAGATAAACAACAACCAGACACAAGGTAAACACAAGTGCTTATCACACAAATGTTTACCCTGGATGGGATTCGAACCCGCAACACACTGCGCAGCAGTCCATCGCTTAGAATTAGATACTGCTCCAACCGTGTCGAATTTGGAAAAAGCTTTTTAGTACCTCCTTCTCATCCAAATCTATTAAGAAACGGCGACATGGTTAAAACAGAGACTGAAAGTTAACTACCTACTCCAAATATTGAAGAAACTAAAACGTCGTCCATGTAAAATGTTTGGGTATTTGTTGATTTTTCAAAAAGTGCTGAATCAATTTCGATAAAATTTATATTGGACCACACCTAAAGCTTAACCTATCCATGAAAAAAAGAATTTAAAAAAATCAGTTTACGTTTGCCGGAGAAATCGCGTAACAAATCGCGCACATACTAAATGCAAATTTAAGGCTTGTATGGTTTTCTCATGGATGACATTGTCATAACTGGACGAAAACACACGGAAAGCACCCGCATTCAAATAAAAAAGAATCATTAAAATCGGTTCACCCAGTCCAAAGTTCTCAGGTAACAAACATAAAAAAAAATACAGATGAATTGATAACCTCCTCCTTTTTTGAAGTCGGTTGAAAAAAGGCTGGGCAGATGATGAGTGTAGTAGTGCTTGTTAGACCAATGGGACAGTCTAGTCTAGATAATTAATTAGGCTATCTATCTATGCCGGAACTATTACCTTTAGTATGTATATTTTTGACATTTATGTCTAGCAATGTGTTCTAATATAATTCATAACTTGCCGAATGACGTTTAACATTTTTTAGACTTGTCTGTCGTTTTAAAAACAGCTGTTGTGATCATTTAAATAAATGTTTTAAAATGAAACTAGTTCTCTGGGGTTAGGTAAGTATGATGTATAATATTATTTTATGTAACATAATATATTCTTAGGTTTTTTCGGGACCTACTGAGCGTGTTTTAAAACGTGACTTCCAATTAATTGCATCTTTTTACTTGCAAGTTTAAAAATAAACTAAATGTCGTTAGACTATGTCGTGTGAACTTAGCTGGATTTGTGTATAAAGTATTGAATTATTCAGTGTAAGAAATAGCCTATATTGTTCTAGAACTAACTAGCAACCGCTTTGGGGGCCAATTCTGCTATTTTTATAATTTCGTCATTCCAACACGATCCCATTGTCATTTTGCTAAAAGTTCGTAATCTGCTAAATTCATAATGGTCGACCATTGGTCGGTCGAATTAAAAGCAATGACTGCACAATGACGTTCTAATGGTAGGTCACTGATCAAAGGAACTGTCAAAATTGTAGCAGTGTAGCCTAGTCAGTCATTCAGTTGTCATTTTGTACGAGATTACCATTCTATATCATTTATTTCAAGGTTTCGCACGGGTAGCAGAGAATATAGCCATCTTCATATTTTTGGATTATGATTTTTTCCGCCAGCTTCAAGAAACACCGTCATATTTTAGTAAATTTACACAAAATCTCAACAAATTACACACCTAAAACTAAATTCCTCATTAACTCTGTATATTAGTGAAAACTGCATGAAAAACCGTTTTTATTAAGTAACCGTTTTCAAAAAGGAGGAGGTTATCAATTCGGATGTTTATATTTCTTTTTTAAGTATGTTTGGGCATAACTCCATCAAAAAAAGACGGATTTGCAAAATTCTTTTTTGTTCGAAAGGGGTTTATTTCGAAATGATCCCATATAAATATTATCGAAATCGATCCAGGGCTTTTTGAAAAGGTCAACATAATCCAAAAAAAAAAAAATACATGGATGATGTTTTAGTTTTTTCAATCTTTATAGGACTTTCAATCTCTGTTTTAACTGTGTTGCCGTTTTTATGAATTTGGATATTAAGTCGATACTAAAAAGCGGAAAATAAAAACTGCTTTCCAAAAAAAGACAACCGCCATCAAAAATTAGTTTCGAAAGTCGGTGGCGGTGGCTTTGTTCTGTTTTTTGTTTTGTATTGCCACCGACTTCCGAAACTAAAGTAATGTGTTCTGTGCTAAAGTTATTTATATCACTTTTAAGTTTTTGAAGGCGGTTGTCTTTTATTTTTTTTAATAAAGATTTTTAATTTAAGAGACTGAAATATTTTAGTATTACTAACAGACTCTTCAATTTTATTCATTTCACAATTTTGTATGTCGGTATGTATGCGATTTGTTGTGAAGGTTTGTAAGTTTAGTAAAGTATTGAGACACACTTTCCAATAAAATCCAATAGTTATGTTCTAATTAATTTATAAGTGACAATATTAGAGTGGAAGGTGATTATTTCCACACAGTTATGAATTCTCTGTACATATAATATAAAATTGTTAGTCATGTTATTTTATAATGCTAAAGACGCACATTGTTAGCCAAAAGTAGGTTGCAGAGTAAGCAAAAAAATTGCACGGCGATTCGACCGTACATACATATAGATAGATGTAGGTAAGACAAATTAATTTTTGCTACAATACATATACCTAAACCACAACATAACTCAATTTAATGTTTATTTGTCTCAGTATTTTTCCAAGATGGCCACCATCAATAGAAAAGCAATGTCTTAATAAAGATCAGCTGTTTTGTATTGTGGCCGCCATCTTTGTTTTAGAGCAGGGGTGCATAACCTTTAAGTGTTGAAGGGCCGTTTGACAACATTTTTGTCTGTTTGACAGTACCTAATATTAATTATTCGTAAAGTTGTTCCAAAGAAAGACGTATGAAATTATTCGAACCGATAGAAATGTAATAAGAATAAGACCAAAGTCCAATAGTGGACTGTTCTGGTAGTGATGATATTTAATAAAAAAAAGTCGTATTACTTTTGTCCATGAACTGAGAATATGGAATTTAATTTGGTTTTTAGTCGCTTAGATTTTTAGGAAAAAGTCTCGATTCCTAAAAATTACCGACGATAACTGGTTAATCTTACCACTTGTAACTCGTTAGCATGAAGTTATCATTGCAATATATTTTGATATGAGAATCTATCATGATGTGAAATCATATAATTCGAGAAGAGTTATTGGGCAATCTTTTTGGCTATTTCGACGTTTACCTACCTTACATGTCGATTTTCATAGATTGTATATTTTGAAACTATGTTTCGTTGAAGTCATAATTTATTTCTTAACGAAAACGTTATTTTACATCATAGTGAATTACAACATGCTAGTAAATTTAAAACAGTGCAGTGCAAATAAATACATTTACGTTAAGTGATCATTTCTTAAAGCAGAAAACTTGTTTTGGGGTGTGGTCCCACTGTTAGCGGGGTAGTAGTAGAGCGCTTTGTAAAGAGTAAAGGATTCTTTGTGCAAGTTTAAAAATATGTATGTCGCATCCGGTCAATAGTACAGATTTGAAACGAATCGCAAGTGTGCCATTAGCGACAACACGTGATTTACCACCACCATTTTGGCGCGCTTCTACAGAGTCGTGATGTTTACAGCCCACAGCGACCAGGACATTCAGAGTTCAGTCTCTGATCGCATCGGAGCTAAGACACCCCGGAACTGTACTCTTTAAGTGTTGCTATGTCTATTTAGTGTTGCTATGTCAATTATAAATTGGAGTCAGTGTTTATTTAAATTGAGTTGAGAAATAGTGGTTTTAATAAACACAGTGTATTGTACCCTATACCCAGTGTGTTTGCATTGCACGACAGCCATATTCTGCCCACATGATGACTGAATCTAATGGACTAAATCCTGACGATCCGACATGTATTACTCTTCATCTACATCTTTAACACTTTACTCAATCATTACACACATTATTTCATACATTATTACATGCACTAACACATCCACACATCCTAACACTCATATACCCCTCTCCAAATATACACACACCACACATTCAATTAGTTTTTAGTATTTTTTTGTTTTTGTTTTTCCCTTAGTCTAAATAATGTTGTACTCGTTAGCTTAAATTACGACACCAACAAAAAACTGAGAGGATTGGCGCTGTATGCCGAGATACAGGATTCATCTAGTTCGGCTGCAGATGCTCCTATTTTTTTTGTTTTGTATTCAAAATAGCTTACTAGATTTTAAGTTAAGTGGTTGTGTACAATTTTTGTACAATAAATATTTTTTTATAAAAAAAAAGAAGTTCTACCACCGTACCTATTTCTGTCGCAAAAGTATGGGTGTCAGTGTAATGACAGGCACATGACACATTTCAACTTCGTTTCTAGGACGACCACGCATCTTCAAGGCTTGATTGGCCACCCGAATAAGTGACAGTAATTGTAAAACGAAAATGCTGTATATAGTCGTATTTCAAAATCAAAGCATTTATTCAATTAAGCCATTTACAGGCACTTTTAAATTGTCAAGGATTCGGTTAGTTAGTCAGATAGTTGAAGATAGTTGCTCGTTCTAAAACGTAGGTAGGTTTCTATGGAGAAGAACGAGCAAGAAACTCCACGGAAACTCTTTTAAATCAAGTTTTTACAAAATACTGGTAACATTATTCTTGTTACTTCTTTCTATATGTGAAAACAATGTAAGCAAAGAGCAATACAAAACAAAAAAAAAACAAGATAAAAGCCAAGAGATGACCAATCTCAACTGACGGCGCCCGTTCACGAACATGATGTGTGGAAAGTTCAAAGTAGTAGGTTATGGCGGCTTTGAGATCTTAGTGTACAGGTCTAGAATTTACAAATTACTGTAAAATAAAGCATTTAAACCCCGCTCGCGCCCATAATAACCGCTTGAAGTGAGACCAAGCCTCTATGCTACAATTATGTATATTTATGTACCTACATAAAGACATAACTCAATACATTGATTTTATTTCTACTTAACTAACCTTTGCCCCCGACGCTGTTTGCGTAGCATCAGAATTAAGCCAACGTTCCAAAGGAACACCAAATCATCGTCTTCATATACTTCCCATATTTTTAAAACCCCGCGAAATGAAAATAACAGTTTGTCGTTTCATTTCGTTGCCCATTTTGTATTTATAAAAAAAGAAAGTGACAAGTGACATTTACGCATCTATCAAATGAATAGACAAGTGATGTGAATCGTTGTTTACAATATCGGAGTTGAAAAAGTACATTGATAACATTATATTCCCTAAAACGATGCAATTTCAGTGTAGGAGCTGCGAAACGGCTGTCAGTGTCACTGTTACTGTCAGTCGCCGTTTCTTTTAGTTAAAAGATTCACTTTTAACATCCATTTTTATTGCGAGGCTATAAAAGTATTGTAAATGCCCGAAGATACTATTAAGGCACAAGAATATAAGAATTAGAATTAGGTACTAACATAAACATTTCCTGACTTTCGCAATCAATAAAAGGTCTATCAGACGGGAATACGATTAGAAATTACAATGAAATAAAAACAACGTCCTGCCTCGATTGTATTGTCATTGAACTTGATTTTATCTTAAAACTGTGTTCCGTCCTTATCGAGGTTGGTGGGCGTGCGTTGTCGCGCGTTTATACGCGATAGGATGTGAGGTGGCCTTAAGATTTGTCGGTGTAATCTTTACGGTTAAATGACATTGGATTTACGTAATATGGCGTGTATCCTTAATTGGTTTCCGTTAAAACCAACCGACACAGGTGAAAAATGATTTATCTATTAGCGAATTATTAACTTACCCAGAACCTGGATTTAGATGTATTATTCAGAAGGAACCAATTGTGTTTCTCTTTGCCAAAACAAGCTAATGTTGCCGATTCCCTTGTTCACAAACTGAACTAAAATTAGACAATTGGCATCTCTTACTGCCAGGCAGCTGAAGAAAAAGACGGCGACAGATAAGAACTAAGTTAGAGAGGTCAAATTAGTTTTATCCCTGAATTTCGCCTTGTTTTAATCAATCGTTCTAAAATGACAACTATAATATTAATATTTTAGATCAACTTAAATTGACAGCCCTTATTAATATTCTGTCTCTTTCTTGTTTTATTGGAGAGAAAGAGATATAAATAGCTTAAAATAAGTTTAGCTCGTGCAGAACAGAATTGGCACCATTACCAATGCTTTTTAATGATCTAATTGAAAATTATTTGTCTTTGATAATTCAACAATATCCATTGCGTTACACTGTCCGTTGTTAACGTAAGTTGGCTAGAGATTTTGTAGTCGGGGAAGTTTTTTTTTTTTTTTTTTCGGATTGGCATCTCGCAGGTCAACCTAGGAGGTTGTCGGCTGCTTAACCGGACTTTCCTGTGGTGCCTTAAAAATTATTATTTTTAGGGCCTCCAGCCAGGGCAAAAAAGCTTACAAACTAAGCGACTACACGCTAAGGGCACCCCCTGTGGGGTACGAGCCTCGGCTTAGGGCGTCGCTGGGAGAGGACAGCAAAGGGACAGGCTGGATCCGATTTCCATTATTTAGGGACGAATTTAAAACTGCAGGCTCAGCGGCACCGGCTGGCACGAGCAAGGGTCGGGGTGTCGGGGAAGTTCGCGCACGCACAATTTCGTACATTTTTACATGCGCGAACTTCCCCCGCTACAAAATATCTTGACAACTTACATGACGGTAACTGTACTTACGTTGATAAACAAACGAATTTTCAAAACATACGTCGCAAACTCGCAATGGACAATGAATCACCTTCAAAAACATTCGGATTGTGATTGTGTTACGCAATAGGAGTGCAGATAACAAATTTCAAAAATTAAAATAAATTATTTCAACATACAAAAAAAAGTTAATTTATTACGTCGAGAACAAGAATATATTATCTACTTTAAAATGTATTTTAGGATCTTTCGATGTTATTAATAGAAATATAATGCAACAAAAACTTGTTTTTTTTAATAAAGGCTTTTAGCTAAAGTCTGTTTAGACCAAAGGAGCAATGCTCATTTGATACCCAATCCATCGATCTCTCTTTTAAACTCTTCCCAAAAACAGAGTGGTGTTGTCCTCGCTTCCCGCGCTGCTGAACCTGTATGTTTAAATTCATCCCTAAGTAATTGAGATCTGATCCAGCCTATCCCTTTGCTGCCCTCTCCCAGCAATGCTCTAAGCCGAGGCCTGTACCCCACAGGGGGTGCCCTTCGTGTAGTCGCTTAGTTTATAAGTTCTTTGCCCTGCCTGGAGGACTTAAATTCACTTTTAAAGCACCACAGAAAATAAAATTAATTTATCTACCATTAAAATAACATCGCAACTGTTCAATAAAATATCTATAAATAGTGTAACTGATGTCGTTTTTTGTATCTGTGTGTCCTTTGCTTCTCAGAACGACTTACACAATTGGCTTTGATTCGGTTTTTACCATCATTTAATTTTACACTAGAAAATTTATTCCAAATGGTTTATTACATAAATATTTAGCTTTAAGTATATATTTTTTTAAATGGTTTTAATTTTTTATTGTTTTATAAGTATGTACAATATTTACAAGAATAATAAAAAAGAAAACCTAAAGTATTAAACTAAAAAACAAAACCCCAATAAAGCATCATAGAATCAGACACAAACACAGCACATCATCGTCAACTAGAAATGTACCCAAGAGACTGGCAGCATTGCCACGTTGGATGGCAATGCTTAATCTCTGACCAAGGTCAAAACTAGCTCTTGGATCACGGGAAGTGTCAACCAACCATTTAGACATTTCCTTAAAAGAAGATGAGCACTCGGACCCCACGACCCGAGGGTTTCAACCCCAAACGACTCGAAAATAACGTTTAAACCAAGGTTACTATACTTTCACCGTTTGAGGTGTTCTGCAGCCGCAGCAGTAGCACCAGAACAGCACGCTCTAGGAAGATAGGATGGCGCAAGAGTATTGACGCACGTAGCGTCCCACACTAAAGGCCTACCCAACTTCCAAGGAAATAGAGACATGCTTTCCGGTCACCATCGTCGCGTGCTAAGCCATTGGGTTCTAAGATAGCTGGAACGCCGATGGGGACGAGAGCACGACGAATAATGTCATTAATATTCGCGTACCGCACTATGCGACTCGGACTCCGGTTGCACGACAGGACATTGCATCTGAGGCTGTTGACAGCTTCCCCACAGCGACAGCGATGCGGAGCGTGTAGCTATTGTACGGTAGTACTAATACTTCTGTGCTATAATATTGAGCAGTCCCATTCACGGAGTTATTGTTTTTAGGTAGTGCGGTATCTAGTTGGAGCACGCGGAGACCAGCCCCCCATCACCATATTACCCAAATGACAATCTGCAATCGATAACGCTAATAGAAAACTAATCAAATGTATGGGAATGACGTCATCTCAACGATAAGTCACCTGGTCGAAAGTCAAAAATGGATCACGACGAGGCGTTAATTATTGTAGAAAGAGAAACGATACGAAACGTTTGTAACTTGGCTAGGGGGGCTGGTATCTATAATTATAATCTAAGCTTCACACAATCCATCATCATCATCACTTCAGCTTAGTTTGGTCCACTGTTGGACATGCCTCCTCCATGTCGCGCCATTTTTTCCGGTCCTCGGCCTTCCGCATTCAGCCACCAGCGGCTACCTTTTTCAGGTCATTGGTCTATCAAGCTGGAGGGCGTCGCACGCTGCGTCTACCGATTCGCGGTCTCCACTCTAGGACAAGTCTGCTCCATCAGCCGTCAGTCCTGCGACAGACGTGACCAGCCCACTGCCACTTCAGCTTGCTGATTCTGCGAGCAATGTCGGTGACTAGTTCTCCTCCGGATTTCCTCGTTGGCAAATTCTATCCCTTATATAGAGAAACTCCAAGCATTGCTCGCTCCATTGCCCGCTGAACAACTCTGAACTTGTGAACTAGCCCCGCTGTAAGTGTCCACGTCTCGGCAGCATAAGTCATAACAGGCAGGACGCACTGGTCAAAGACTTTCGTCTTCAGACTCTGCGGTATAGGCGACGAGAAGACTCGACGAAGCTTACCTATCCATCTTATCTTTTCTTTGGCCTTCCTCACCCTCTTCATCTATCTACTTACGAGGTTAAGAAGCGTGTTATATTTAAATGCCTCATCAAATTTATGTCAAGGATTAACTTAACACAATAAAATTTGTAAGCCCTTTCTCATACATATGTAGATTCTTCATTACCTTCCGAGATAGGAAACTAATTAATAAGTTGTCAAACTTTGTTGTTATTATAAATATTATTTATTAGATTAGTTAAATAAGTATTTAACTGCCACACTCAGAGATCTTAGTCAAAAATAGTTTATGTTAAACCATAGTAAAACAGCTGTTGTGATGGCTCAGTGGTTAAGGCTCTCGCCTCTTTTGCATGAGATTGTGTGTGTGTCGGACGTAAAGAATAGCACCACCCCATATCTTCCCGTGGGTGTCGTAAGAGGCGACTAAGGGACTTACCACAGAATGGGCACCAGCGTTCTCTGTGCCTTTGTAACAACCATACTGCGATCGCCAATCCGCATGCCAAGCGTGGCGATTATGGAAAACCTCCCCTTGGGGAGGCCTATGTCCAGCAGTGGACGTCTTTCGGCTGAAATGATGATGATGAACCTGGCACGAGTAAGCTCGCATTTACGCATTACTAGCCGATGCCCGCGGCTTCGCCCGCTTGACAAATTATATACTAAAACCTTCCTCCTGAATCACTCTATCTATTAAACCCGCATCAAAATCCGTAGCGTAGTTTTAAAGATCTAAGCATACATAGGGACAGACAAACGCGGCGGGGGACTTTGTTTTATAACATGTAGTGACAAGTCCAGGTTTCCCCTCGATGTTTTCCTTCATCAATGTTAGTAATGCCCAAGATAAACATAGTAGGTACATCATTGAAGAAGTCACATTAATCACCGGAAATATCCAACCTCATGCATGAGAGGCAGGCGTCTGATCCACTAGGCCATCGCGATATTACATAAATGACTTGTTTAAAAAACCCCATAAAACCGCATACAAAGTTACAAGTAAATCTCTTAGTCGTGATTTCTCGGTTAACTTATTTGAATCATTTCGTTCAAATATTATGATGGCTGACTAATTTGGGTTAAACAGCTTTCAAGGCAAAGTTCAGAGGAATTACTAGTAAACTTACATGTTAGTCATATACATAGTTACTTTACATAACTTAACCTCTAGGTAAAGTGCCTTGAAATGTCTTTGACGCATGTTCCTAATAAGTTAGTAGCTATATAGAAATATGACTTTGGGGATTTTATGAAACGCCACTTCTTAATTGGGAGACACAATAAATCCATACTTCCTTATCCTTCAGTATCCCTACATAGCATAAAACAAAGTTGCCGAAATGTCTGTACGCCAAAACTTCCGAATGGCTGCGCCAATTTGGATAATTCATTTTGTTGTGTTTGGTATTGCCAGGACAAGGTTTGTATAAAAAAAAAATCCTAAAAATTTGAAAAAAAATTGCAACCTTGCGAAATTAGGACGGGCCGCTAGTCAATACGAAATTTTTAATGTGAAAGTAACTCTGTCTGTTATGCTTTCACGATTAAATGGCGGAATCGATTTTGATTAAATTTGGTAGTAAATGAAGACACCTTGTACCCTGTGGAAGGACATAGCAAAGTATTACAATACTGTGGTCATAGGCTACTTTTCAATCCGCAATTTCGTCTGCATCCGCGATAAGCGACATTCACGCGGGCGAAGTCGCAGGCAAAAGCTATAGTTTACTAATAATTCCACCACTTCTCTAAAACCAGTCAAGTCCACCGCTTCAGCTTCAAGGCAGGCGGCGCAAGGCGCCAAAGCAATGAAGAAGCTGAAACGTCCATCACCGGACGAGCAGAGATACGGCGAAGCGTCATCTCTATACGGTTGAAGTTCCACGGTCGCCAACCAAGCGCTTTGCTTCCACATTTACTGTGCGAACTGCCAGACTGTGGAATTCACTGCCCGCCTCTCTATTCCCCGATACATATAATCTGGGTATCTTCAAGGCATGAGTGAACCGGTTTTTCCTAGGCAAGTGTGTTCTACCTTAGGCCGCATCATCACTAAAGATCAGGTGAGTTGCGGCCAAACGCAAGCCTATAATAATATAAAAAAAGAACAGCGGACGAGTAAGAACCCCCCCCCCCCCCTCCCCAGTAATGACTTTTTTTTTTATTGGGACCAACCCGCCACACTATTCCCTAACCACTGTAACTCCTGTAAGCCAGAATCAACAGTGGCGACCACCAGTAACCTGTAATGACTGTTACAGATCTACGAATAACAACCCGGAGTGGCTTTACATGTTTTCTGAGGCACAGATCAGCCTGGGTATAAAATGGATGGTCACCCATTCACCCATTAACCTTGACCAGTCGATTGGTATAACTTTTAAATAGGTCCGAGCCCCTCCTTAAAAAGACCTATCAATGTACTTAAATTATTTCCCTATAGAGCCATAAAAGTGATATGTAGTCACACAACTACGTATTTATAGCAACCAAGGTCGTCTGAATGTTCCAGTTATCCAAACTTCCATTCTAATAATATAAATGCGAAAGTAACTCAAACTCAAATCATTTATTTCAAATTTAAAACCATTTACAGGCACTTTTGAATTGTCAAGGAGTCAGTCAGCCAAAAAGTTGCATCTAGTTGCTCGTTCCAAACAGTAGGTTTCTATGGAGAAGAACGAGCAAGAAACTCCATGAACACTATTAAAATCAATAGAATATTACAAAAGGTTAAATCATTCATGTTGAATCTAGGGGTACAATGTAACAAGTTGTGCACATTCAAAGAGGTCTAGTGACAATCAAATTAGACAATTCAAAATAAATTTAAAATAACCGAGGCAGCTAAGAGAGAGTCTCAACTGACGGCGCCCGTTCAGGAACATGACGCACGGATCGGCACCATTTAGCTCAACCATTATGACCAAATGATCCAACACATGCGCCACCATCAGCGAGACATTCAACTCAGTCTGTTACGCTTGCACCATGAGATGGCTGAGCCGATTTTAATGAACTTTGGTATGAAGATAACTTGAACCCTGGAGAAGGACTTAGGCTACTTAATGGCGGTTATCTGTGATAACCGCCATTCACGCGGACGAAGTCAAAAGCTAGTTCTAAAATATAATCTAAAACAATAAAATGATAAATTTAAAATAATTTGTGATATATGGGTTATTTTTATATCACCTTATTCTTATTGAAATCATCGTTTTCCAAATCAATTCAGCTCATTTACAAACTAGAAAAGGTGATATCGAAGCCACAATAACCAATATCTTGCTTAACGCAAACCGCATCGGAATTGGGTCAGCTGTTGACTAGAACACTTGTCACATCCGGCGTTTAAACGTACTCGTGAAGAATTAGAGGTCGAATGGAAGGTAATATTACTGTGATACTCAGTAAAAACTAGTTAGGTTAAGAGCTAGTTAAACGAAGGTACTTAATGCAGTCAAAACGAGACTTACAAGGTCTCCAATTACAGAGAATCGTAATGATTAATACAACTTAGTTCGCAAGATATCTACTAGAAGCTATATAATCATCATTATCAGTTGGAAGACGTACACTATTGGACAAAGTTATCCCCCAAGGAGGCGGGTTTCCATACTCCCCACGCTTGGCAGGCGTCTTGGGATTCGCAGTGAGGTTGTTCAAGGAAGCCTCTGATGTCCGATTTCCGGATTTTCCCCTTAGTCGTCTTCTACGACACTCTCGGAATTAAATGGGAAGATATAATGAAAGCTTGTAATAGGTTATCTAGCTTAGAAGCTTAGCGATTGATTTCCTCTTACATAAGTTAAAACAAATAACTTTTACCTCTTCCTAATATCAGTTTAGAAGTAAAGATTACCTGGAGTATAAATTATGGTTAAATAATTTGCAATCAATTTTATTTCAATAATAATAACACAGTTAGATGGAGTCGCTTCAGACCCAGAAGAAGATGGAGGAACGCCTTGAATGGAGTCCTCAGGAATTGGTGAGATTAGGCCCAAGATCGGGAGACTTTTGACCAGAAGAGAAATACAAACGGCTAGCAACAAAAAATAAACCAACTTAAATGCATCTGTTCCATCACAAAAATAGCTACGTCACTCGGAAAGCTGTTACGCTGAAGTGGAATTGGGCTGGACGCATCTCCTGCATGTCAGACGATCATTGGGCCAAACGCAGGACTCAATGGGTTCCTTTACATGGCAAGCGACATCGCGGTAGGTCCAGGCAGAGATTGCGGGATATTCTAGACTCCTTCGATAAAGAGAGGTCCCAAAAAAATAGTCCTTGATAGAGAGAAGTGGAAGGAGAGTAGAGAGACCTTTGCTCAACAGTGGGAAAGACTGAAGAACTCTTTGATTAAAACCAGCTTTCTAACTTGACCAACTTCCTCAACCTTGCCACTACTTACACAGTTTTCTATTAATTTACATAACTTGAGTTTTGTGTTTTGTTATCTAACAAAAATAATCATAATTATAATTCTTCTGACCAAATTTCCGTCACGGCGGCCAGTCTCAATGAAGTCTAACCAAGTAGGCAAGAGACATTACAGTGCACAAGAGGCCCTACGCTGACCAAATAACCTTGAGCATTCGTTCCCTCTTCGCCGCCCAAGAGATACAGTAGCGAATACGCTCAGGTTTTAGAATAAAATCTTTATAAAATAAAATTTCGGGATTTTGAGAAAAAAAATGTAGCATAATGTTCATTTTAATAAATTGCCTATCCATTAGTGTTGTTAGTAGAAAATCGAAAATGGTTACATGACGAGGAGATGCATGTTTTAAATATTTCTTATTTCTGTGGTTACGTTGTGAGGAGATTAATTAAACATTATACTTACGGTTGGCGCAATGGTTGAGCGATCGACTGCTGTGCAGCGTGTTGCGGGTTCGATTCCCGCCCAGGGTATATATTTGTGTGATGAGCACTTGTGTTTGCCTTGTGTCTGGGTGTTGTTTATCTATATATGTATGTATTTAAAAATGTATTTTGTGTATGTATATCAGCTGTCTGACACCCATAGTACTGGGTCTCCCTAGTAGTAGTAGTGTAGAAATGTAATGTATGTTTTATTTCTTGATATTTCTTTTGGGTTTTATTTCTTGATATTTCTTTTGGATATAGGGTCCGAAAAACTGCACAAAAAACGGCTAGCGCTGCGTTTTGCACAGGGACGCGCCTTAATTGATGACTTTTCCTGTTTAGCCTATCCCAACTATATTGGGGTTGGCTTCCAGTCTAACCGGATACAGCTGAATACCAGTGTTTTACATAGATCGACTGCCTGACCTCTGCAACCCAGTTACTGGGTAACACGATACCACTTGATCAGACTGGTGTCAAGAGTTTCTATAGCTTCTGACGACGACTGTCTGTGAAAGAACTAAAGTCTTTATGCTTAACCCTAGTTTAGCTTATGGCCTTGCATTTTTTCAGTTACTGCAAATTGCTTTACATGTTCTTCTTTCTAATATTTTATTTTATTTTGTTTTTCGTTCGTTACTTAATTTCAAATCAAATAGTTTTGTTAGTGTTGGTTTGCTCACATTCCAAATTCTATCACGATTCTAAACGTGAAGATTGTTCGTAACAGGCTTTCTGTCGACTATTGTTTCTATTTTTGTTGTTGAGTTTTTGTTTTGTTGCTGTAAAGTCTTCCATGCTTAAATAAATAAATCTACAAATGACAGCTGGGACCAACGTCTTTACGTGCAAGCCGTGTTTACCTATTTTATCAAAACCTTTACTAGTAATTAACCGTTTAAACCAAGGTAATCTAGTTACAAGCAAGTACTTGTATGCAAGTATGTCCTTAGTTATGTAACTAATAACCATTACTTTAATTTAACTTTGACCCCAAGTGGTAAGGTTATCAACAAGTAACCTTAAATGGTAATTATATAACAATCTATCAAATTATTAGCTGGTTTCTATGATTTAATAGATCGAATTATTTTTATTATGCCTTGATATCAATCATACGTTGTTGATCTTGATCAAGGTTAAAGTTTAATCTTTTTCTGAATTTTAACCAGTACCGTCTTCCAGTACCGTCTTCCAGTACCGTCTTTCAGTACCTTCTTACAGTACCGTCTTCCAGTACCGTCTTCCAGTACCGTCTTCCAGTACTGTCTTCCAGTACCGTCTTCCAGTACCGTCTTCCAGTACCGTCTTCCAGGACCGTCTTCCAGTACCGTCTTCCAGTACCGTCTTCCAGGACCGTCTTCCAGTACCGTCTTCCAGTACCGTCTTCCAGTACCGTCTTCCAGTACCGTCTTCCAGTACCGTCTTCCAGTACCGTCACCCAGAACCGTCTTCCAGAACCGACTTCTGGAATCGTCTTCCAGAACCGTCTTCCAGAACAGTCTCCCAGAACCGCTTCCTTGTATCGCCTTCCAGTACCGTCTTCCAGTACCGTCTTCCAGTACCGTCTTCCAGTACCGTCTTCCAGTACCGTCTTCCAGTACCGTCTTCCAGTACCGTCTTCCAGTACCGTCTTCCAGTACCGTCTTCCAGTACCGTCTTCCACAACCGTCTCCCAGAACCGTCTTCCACAACCGTCTTCTAGAACCGCTTCCTAGTATCGCCTTCTAGTACTATCTTCCAGTACTATCTTCCAGTACTATCTTCCAGTACTATCTTCCAGTACTATCTTCCAGTACTATCTTCCAGTACTATCTTCCAGTACTATCTTCCAGTACTATCTTCCAGTACTATCTTCCAGTACTATCTTCCAGTACTATCTACCAATACTATCTTCCAGTACTATCTTCCAGTACTATCTTCCAGTACTATCTTACAGTACTATCTTCCAGTACTATCTTCCAGTACTATCTTCCAGTACTATCTTCCAGTGCTATCTTCCAGTACTATCTTCCAGTACTATCTTCCAGTACTATCTTCCAGTACTATCTTCCAGTACTATCTTCCATTACTTGTTACAATTAAGCTTGTTAAGATTACAATAGATAAAATCTTTACGTTTCTATTTCCGTTAATAACGGTGTATTGTTAAATATAATTCGAAACTATGTTACAACAAAAAATGAAGAAAAAAAAAACACATTTTCAATGTCATTCAAATGTAGGTTACTATGTTTAAGAAGTAAATATACGGCTGAGATATTTAAAATGTTCTTAAAATTTACTTATGATAAGTACTGTAAGCGATTTATACGAATATAAACCAGCACAGAGCACTAGAAGATGTTGCGTACTGCGTTCGAAGACAGTCCTAGAAACCAGTTCACAACCGCTAGAAGGCAGCCCTAGTAGCTAGTATTAGAAGGCAGCAATAATAAACAGGACTCCTGAAAGATAGCTCTACTGGAAGATGGCTGTACTGAAAGACGGCTGTACTGGAAGATGGCTGTACTCGAGGATGGCTATACTGCAAGATAGCTGTACTGGAAGATGGCTGTACTAGAAGATGGTTGTACTGAAAGATGGATGTACTGGAAGATGGCTGTACTGGAAGATGGTTGTACAGGAAGATGGCTGTACTGGAAGATGATTGTACTGGAAGATGGATGTACTGGAAGATGGCTGTACTGGAAGATGGTTGTACTGGAAGATGGATGTACTGGAAAATGGCTGTACTGGAAGATGGTTGCACTGGAAGATGGCTGTACTGGAAGATGGTTGTACTGGAAGATGGCTGTACTGGAAGATGGTTGTACTGGAAGATGGATGTACTGGAAGATGGCTGTACTGGAAGATGGCTGTACTGGAAGATGGTTGCACTGGAAGCTGGCTGTATTGGAAGATGGCTCTACTAGAAGATGGCTGTATTGGAAGATGGTTCTACTGGAAGGTGGCTGTACTGGAAGATGGCTGTACTGGAGGATAGCTATATTGGAAAATAGCAGTACTGGAAGACAGCAGTACGTCGTAGTTTTTCCTGGAATGAAGTCTTTCTCAATGAGATCAACAAATCAACTATCATTTATGTGTATATAATTATGAGCTTTTTGCCCTCGACTTCGTTCGCGTATATTTTATTTAAGTGCTACCTTCCTAATTGCGACAAAATTTTCAACATCGGTTCAGTAATTCCGGAAATTATCCCAAACAAATACAAATTAAACTTTAATTTAAAATAATAGATACTATCGATAGCCCGCGACTTTGTCCGCGTGAAAGTCGGTTATCGCGGATGTAGACGAAGTCGCGGATTAAGAAGTAACCTATGTCCTGCCCCAGGGTTCAGGTTATTTTCATACCAAATTTCAAATCGGATTCAATTCAATTCGGATGAAATTTTATTTCATATCGGTTCAGCCGTTTCATCGTGAAAGCGTAACACACAGAGTTACTTTCGCATTTATAATATTAAAGTATGGATAAAGTATGAAGTATGGATGTAGTGATGTGGTGATAGTGATTTTTACCCAACTGACCCAAAAGGAAGCTAATGCTTATCTCACTTTACCACCAGCGTGAAAATTCATAGCAATTATCGTACTTTGCGGTTAAAACCGCGAGCGTTGATGTTAATTCAAGCTATTACAGAACGAAACCGACTCACAAGTAGAATGCATTACAATTTGCGTGCTCCATGATTAGTGGCCTATGTTAAAAGATTGTAGCGGTTTTAAAAATACTTATTTATTTATTTAAGGACTCTGGACTCAGCTAAATATAATAATGATAAATAACAGTAGGTATGATTATCTGGTATGAGAAGGTATGAGTTCTTCACTGGTATCCTCGCGATGTACCACGTCCCCGAGGCAGACCGATGCGCCGGTGGTGCGATGACATTGTGGCCGTAGCCAGCCCCACTTGGACTAGACTAGCACAAGATAGACTGAAATGGAAAAAGTTGGAGGAGGCCTTCGCCCTTAAATGGGTACCCAATAAATAACTGCATAAAAAAAAAAAATACCTATTCAATGCTACAATATTACTTAAATACTTAATAATAGAATTGATATTGTGAGACCTTATCTATTAATCATAATTATTATTTTAATTGCATGTTTACATTATTGATGAATGAATTATTTAATCAAATTTTGTTTTGTCCAGAGTAAATCTATTTATTTTAATTTTTGAGATATAATATGAGATATGCTATGATTTTATGAACTATTGAACTTTTACATAATCTTTAATAATGTACCTAATCTAATTATAACTTCATAATTTGTAATTAAATTGCATGCTTTTAAACAAATAAGTTAATATATAATGCACTGTTTCTTTGGGAAATAAAAGGCTTAAATAAAATAAAATAAAAATGATTATCTGACAGCAAAGGACAATGCCAGAAACTCTATAGAACTTTGCCCCACTCAATAAAAGTCATGTGCAATATGTAGCATCTTACTGTTTATTTATTGCTGATAACTAAACATTAGTCTCAGTGACTGTAGAACTTGCGGTTTCCGTTTAAATCTAAAAACAATAATGACATTCGTTAAAGGTTAAATTGTATTTTAGGTAAAATGAGTTTGTATTTTCTGGGTAGGTATTTCGTAATCCGCAAGTTCTAAAGAAAAACAATTTACCATAGAAAGGATATTCATTAAAATTATTTTCATTAATTTACTTTTCTGTACATGGGTGGGGCAGGATCTGGCATTGTCATTTCAAGTCTTCATGTCTGGTACAAAATATACAACTGCCAAATAAATAAAATATGTAGGTAGATCATCACCAAAAATTGTGTGATGTGCGCTTGTGTTTGCCTTGTGTCTGGTTCTGGTTTATATACCTACATATGTAATTGCTGTTCGTTTGTCTCACTAAAACTCTAGAACGGATGGACTGATTTGGCTAATTTATTCTTTAAATGTTTGTGGCAGTTTAGGGAAATTTTAAATGGTGAGAATATCGACAAATATCGCGAAAATAGGAAGAAGTAGAAAGAAGACAAAGCGTTTATCCGCCCCCCAGGACAAAAACACACAAATATGACATAACAAAAAAAAACGAAAATTGGCCCTGTACGAGGCCAAAAGGCTTCTATCTCAGTATGGTGCTGTAACACACATAAGGCATAAGGGCATAAGAGGTAGGTAGGGTAGATGGCAAGGTAGGATAAGCAGGTAGATAAGTTAGTAGATAGAGACAGGAAAACGTCAAAAAAAAAATGAAAAAAAATCCAATAAAATAAAAAGAAACCAGACAGTCCAAGTCCAGTCCAATAAAATGAAATACCAATTTAAAAAAAAACCGGACAAGTGCGAGTCGGACTCGCTCACCGAGGGTTCCGTACATATTTGTAGGTACATATCCATACTTCTATACTAATCCATACTTTAATGTACTTAATATTATAAATGCGTTTCTTGAGACATAAACGGCCGTATCTTTTTTTCACGTGAACATAGAGGGTTGATTTTTTTACAGCATCAAGGGACCGTACTCTTGAGTATATGGTTTTAATTTCAACTCGATACCTCCACGCGTTGCCGAGATAAAGGGTCTTAACAGACAAACAGACAGACAGCCAGACGGACAACAAAGCGATCCTATAAGGGTTCCGTTTTTTCCTTTTGAGGTACGAAACCCTAAAAAATAACGAAAATGAAGTCTTGAGCAAATACTAGTACATGACAAAGTAAAAATAAACAAAATCACTTATAACTTACACCACTGGTCATTATTACGAAAATCGGATGGCTGAGTGTTGTAAGGAAAAATTGCACAAATCGTACGAGTTATATTTCATTTCGTACGAGGCTAACAGGATGAAGTTATAATGATACTTCTTCAAAAAAAGGATAGGCATAGAGCCAATACTAATAGCAGGTACAGTCACAAGCAGAAATATGTATACAGATAGCAAAATTCAAAAGTAATTTTCTCGTGAAATGACTATTTCAACTTATAGATAAAACCTATTTTAATTTTATGCGGACAAAACATTTACAATCACACAAAATCTACCAGGTATAATTATCCGAAACTTACACTATCTTACAGACAATTTTATTATCTATCTTTTAGTATACGCCTTTTATTTAATTTTTTCGACTAAATTTTGAAAGTTTTGGACGCAGACTGCGTCCGTTCTGCATCAGTTTTGCGTCCAAAACTCTCAAAGTTTAGTCGAAAAAATTAAATAAAAGTAGTATTCTTTCAAAATTAAAAATAAGGCGTATACTAAAAGTTAGATAATAAAATTGTCTGTAAGATAGTGTAAGTTTCGGATAATTATACCTGGTAGATTTTGTGTGATTGTAAATGTTTTGTCCGCGTCAGACACAACTTCACGACTTAATTAAACTATTTAATATGAACTTAATCAAAAATATTCACTTGCTATATGCTTAAGAGAATGTTCTAGTTTAACATATATTTTTTTCAAATCATTTACACTGCACATTTTGACGTGATTGTCAGTTTAAAATCTGTAAAAGTCGTTTAACAGCCCCTTAAGATAACAATTCAGCAAGCATTCGAACATCTTTTCTTGAGTGAAGACTTCTGGCCACTAGGTGTGGAATATAGGCGTTAAACACTCAAACCAGTACGTAGCCTTGTCAAATAAAGTTTTTCAATTCTATGAAATGTAGGATAGGGCCACAAAAAACACCTCCTGTTGTTTTTTATTGTAAAAGTACGCTATGTAGGTGTGTATTCCTAGGAATACACAACACAATGTGTACTCTAAGACACTAGTACTCACATCATGACTAACCCAGGTTAAGCAACACAATCCGCGGTCAAAATCAAGATGATCGGCCTCGTATATATTTCCGAAAATTATCTCCAAGGCTAAGTTAATAATTTACCCTCCTGTAGTTTTTTATTGTAAAAGTACGCTATGTAAGTGTGTATTCCTAGGAATACACAACACAATGTGTACTCTAAGACCACTATTACTCACATCTCGACTAACCTAGGTTAAGCAACACAATCCGCGGTCAAAATCAAGATGATCGGCCTCGTATGTATTTCCGAAAATTATCTCCAAGGCTAAGTTAATAAATTACTATCTAAATAATACGTTTTGGAAAGTGAAGCGGTGATGACCAAGGCTAAGAAAGAGATGGGTGATATTTCGCGGATGTTTTTAACCTCTAGCGGTGTGTTGAAATTCCTACTTGATAAAAATAGATTGTTGTGTTTAATTAAAATTTAGAATGGCGACATCATGGCCGGCGGCCTATTCTCTATTCGTTACAGAATTAGTGTAATAGTTTCTAGCATTCATATAATAATGCTTTCAGGGTGTAAGGTTGCTGTTTCGCACTTTGGATGCTGATGACGAAGACGTTAATACAAAGTTCGAAAAAAGAAACGTCAAATCAAACTTCTTAGATTGTCTGACTTTGACTCTGACTTCAACTCTGACTTTGACTCTGTCTTTGACTCCGACTTTGACTCTGACTTTGACTCTGACCTTAACTCTGTATTGACCTTCATTGTCACTTTGAAAAATAATACATAGTTAAAGATATACATACCACAACTCAATTTCTTCTGCTGCGATATCAGCATGCTGAGAGGCACCCGTCGATCCGTGGTCGGTGCCAATCCGAACAATCGGTTCCGGGCCGTTTGGCCCACTGTTAGCCGTGTCATGGTTGTGTGTGGTGGTGCGTGGCCGTGTGTGGTCGTGCGTGGTCGTGCGTGGTCGGTGTCGGACGGATAGGAGTCTTGCTACATGTGTGATTGAATCTGGAAAGATGGAAATGTTTTTTAGTTATTTTCAATCTGGTAGTATGTACCTACATATCTAAACACACATTATCTTCTATATAATAAAATGAATCGTTGTTCGTAAGTCTCCCTAAAACTCGAGAACTGCTGCACCGTTTTGGTTCATTTTGGTCTTGAAATATTTGTGGAAGTACAGGGAAGGTTTAAACAGTAAGAAAATTGATAGGACAACGTCTGTTGGGTCAACTAGTATAATAACAAAATATGTAATTATTTTTGTTTTGTTGAAAAAAAAAAGAATTAAATAATGACTTAGTTTTTACATTACATTCTGTATAAATTATACAGAATGTAATAAATTATACAGAATGTAATAAGTACATAATAAGTTCTTTATTTTAACACATTTTTTAAACATAAAAAAACAATTAGTGTAAAAAATAATGTTTTTTTTTACAAGATAGACAACCGCTTTCAAAAACTAAAAATTAAAACAAATACTTTAATTTCGCAAGTCCGTGGTTTTGGATCTGTTTGCTTTGTAGATATTGCCACCGACTTCCTTGCCCAAGTTTTGTTGAATGTGTAGGTCAAGTATGAAATTTAATGCTTGTTGGCGATCGCGTGTATTGTCGTTGTCCCCGACACGGGGACAACGACGCGTAATAAAATTTCATTACTGTTGTCCCTTACGTACACTCCGGCAACGGGTATAGTTAAGATTTGACGTTATCGCTCGGAAAACCCGAAACTATAATGAAAGATAATTTTAACATTTTAGGTTATATATTTTTCAATTTTATGTGTAGGCATTTGTATAGGAATAGCAACTTTAACGCAATGGGGACAACGGGAACTGATTTTACTTAATTATTTTAGTCAATTCCCATTGTCCCCTTTAACGGGGACAGGGCCGACGGGGCCAACGGGAATTCACGGGCGACTGCAGTAGGTGTTATGGTACTTAGAAGGACGCTGCTGCCCATTCTCTGGTCAATATCCCTCTGTCGTCTTCTATGATGCCTGCGGGTAAAAATGGGGTGGTGCTATTCGCGACCGACACCACACGGCAAACAAAACAACAGAATACCATTGAACTATATTACTAGTAGTACCTCATTGCAAAATACCTACGCAGTTTAAAAGAAAAAAAAAAAACATAAATTGCATTGCTTTTAGTGCATATCATAAACAAAAAATAGATAAATCATAATATTAAATCGCAAAACATTTTTCCTGTATGCATGGTTAGTTCACACCAATTAAAATTATTGTGTTTTTATGACAGAACAAAGTTCTATTAAAATCATAAAGACCACATAAAAAACTAGTGTTTTTTCTAACCGAAGCACTCAATTATAAAACAGACATAAATCAATTTCTTATGCAGTTATGAAATAATAGCTTTTACCCGCGACTTCGTTCGTGTAAATTTTCATACGGACCCCTAATTTTTCATAGTAAAATATATGCCTATAACACTCAAGGATAAAGTAGCTTCCGATTGGTGAAAGAATTTTTAAAATTGGATGAGTGATTCCGGAGATTACCCCCTACATACAAACTTATAAACAAATTGTAACTCTTTATTATATTTTTATTAGTGCAGAATAGCTCTTGCCCGCGACTTTGTCCTCGTGAATAACGGTTATTATTTATTTATTTATACTTCATGCACAAAGGTACAAAGGCGGACTTAATGCCATAGGCATTCTCTACCAGTCAACCAAGGGTGGTGAAGAGATAACATGGCAGGTGCATATGGAAAAAAAAATATATTAAAAAGCTATCTTCGAACCAAATTTCAACTAAATCGGTTCAGCCGTCGTAAATACGTAACAAGTTAAAGTGGTAGTAAGCTGTTCACGTCTGTCGCAGGACTGACGGCTGATGGAGCAGACTTGTCCTAGAGTGGAGACCGCGAATCGGTAGACGCAGCGTGGGACGCCCTCCAGCTTGATGGACCGATGACTTGAAGAAGGTAGCCGGTGGTGGCTGGATGTGGAAAGCAGAGGACCGGGAAAAATGGCGCGCCATGGTGGAGGCTTATGTCCAACAGTGTAGTACTAGTAGAATTGATGGGGATGACGTAATAGACAGTTACTTTTGCATTTATAATATAAAGTATATGGATAGGTACTCAGATTATGAAACAAAAGTCAGATAGACCGGAACACTGAGAGTAAAGCCACAAAAGCAAATGCAAATTCAATAACAAATACCTACAATTCGCTTCACACTGTACTGACACGAGTCAGTACAGCACGGAGCGAAGCATTGTTAAAAAAAAACAAATACTGATACAAATAAAAATTCAAAAGCGAATACAATCACGAGATTGTAGGTATTTGTATTTGCTTTTGTGGCTTCACTCGCAGTGTTCCGCACTGTCTATCTGCCTTTTATTTGATAATCTGAGTATAGGTAGATGAATTTAGTTTAAAAATAATTACTAGCAATATACCTAATTGGTTTTCAATAAAAACTAGATTATAATGTGTTTATTATAAGAATTTGTGGTCGTGCGTCACCCATATGGTAAATAATATAGAATCGCCAGTTGTAAAAATTACGGTGACTGCGATAGGAAATCGCTATGTAGATTAGTAGATATAATATTATATATAATAGCTTTTTTTTCTAAGTTGATTAGTTTCAATGTCGATGAGGTTGTGGGTTCGCATCCGGGCATGTGCAAGTATCAATGTAACTTTTTCAATTTCATAATAATGAACTTTCGTGACGAAAACTTCATGTTTTTGCGTTATGCCCAGAGCAATATCGTAATTATGTGAGCAGATTATTTAAAGACAATTTACAGTTTTAAAAAGATTAAGTCTTGATTTAGACAGCTACAGAGTAAAAGTATAATTTTTAATTATGGTTTTTTAAAGCGAAGACAATTCTTTCATATCGTTTTACGAAAATAGACGACAGAGTTAACTTTCAGGACCAATACAACCATTACAATATGCCAAAATATTTTGTTTTATGCGTTTTTCCAACAGTATATACAGTCATAAAGACAGCTACAAAATTACGAAAATATTACTATTATGTATTAAAAAACAATGTTGAAAAAGTAGAAAATCGGTTCACTTTGTCAATATTTTTTCACCAGTATTTGAATAAAAACATAACTGATATATTTATTTTATGAAAGTAAAAGTTATGCTTAATATACAGAATATTTTTCAGTCCGTTATACGAGCTCATTTATTTTAGACAATTATTTTAAAAAGCACTGTAAAACATCGCGCGCTGTCGTTTGCCAATCAATTTCAATGATTCGTGCTTATTTCGTGCATATTTTTTTTTCTGATGCACACAAGCAGACCATTGTATTGTACTAGTGTGTGTCAATGCTGCTACGCCGTTCTAGCAATCGTTTTGATTTTGAGTTGCACTAAATCGAATACGCGCCCTTAAGAAGCCGTGTGGTGCCGGTCGCGAATAGCACCACCCCATTTCTACCCGTGGATGTCGTAGAAGGCGACAGAGGGATATTGACCAGAATATGGGCAGCAGCGTTCTTCTGAGTACCACAACACCTGCTGCGATCGCCAACATGCATAGGCCAAGCATGGTGATTACGGCTGAACCCTCCTTGGGGGAGACCTATGCCCAGCTGTGCGCGTCTAAGGGTTGGGTGTTATAATAATAACAATAATACAACCTCATGGAATCTGAAGTACCATACAACAGGTATGTGCCCGATCCAGTTCTTGAAAATGGCAATGTCACATTGTACTGGGATCGATCCATCATCACTGACAGGACTATTGAAGCCAATAAGCCTGATGTAGTGGTGATGGATCGATTGGAGAGGCGCGCAATGATTACTGACATAGCAGTTCCGCATGACGTGAACCTCGTGAAGGTCGAGAAAGACAAGCAGATAAAGTATCTTGACTTGGCCCGCGAGGTTGTCAACATGTGGGATGTGGACTCAGCGATCATTGTGCCGATAGTTGTTACAGCCAGTGGCTTAATTGCCAAGAGCCTCGACCAACATCTAAGGAGGCTCTCGTTAGGCGGCTGGATCAAGGGCTTGATTTAGAAGGCAGTACTTCTTGACACGGCCCGCATTGTCAGGAGGTTCCTCTCTCTGGAGCCCTGACCGCCGGTAGCTTGGACCCTGTTCCCGATACCGGTGGGCTACTATTTTTATATTTTTAAATGTTTTTTTTTATTAATATTTAAAAATGTGTATACATGTACAATGTGTATTTAAGATAAATAAATGAAAATAATAATAATAAAAATAATAAAACCATTTATTTTCAGGTAACAAAAACCCATAGAAAAATACCTTAACTTAAGTATACATATAACAATTGTGTTAGTAAATAAAACTTAAAACTATGTTAGTATCACTTAGTTGCACTAAGTCTTTACTGTAATAACCGGGAGGACTCTATACTATAAATTAAACGTAGGAATAACTTTCAGAAGACTATATTAGATAATTAGCGAGAGGTAAGGTGCTAGACCGTGCCTGACGGAGGTTGTTCTGACAGACTTGTCATAATATATCTTCTACAATTTGAATTATTTCTCGAAGCCTCCAGAATGTTTAACCCACAGATATAGATAGACCTAGATAACGCAAGAGCAACTACTTCGCGTGCCTATTTTCGTGCCTAACTTGCGATAAAAAATCGTAAGTAAAAAAAATTAAGTAAACGTTTCCTTCCATCGGTAAGTCATTTTGTGATTAATATTATGCGTAATTAATTTAAAAAATAATTATCTTTAATCTAATACCCTCAGTAATACCTGGTAATAAGGAAATAAGGAATAATAAGGAAAAACAAAACATTCGTATTACATTGTGACGTCCAAAAAATGGCACGCTTGGTTTTCATACAGATCGTGATACTTGCGTTATCTAGGGTCTATCTATATCTGTGGTTTAACCATAGACATATTATCTAATGGTTATTGCATCATAATTGCCACAGTACTCAGAAGGATGCTGCTGCCCATCCTCTGGTCAATATCCCTCTGTCGCCTTCTACGACACCCACGGGTAGAAATGGGGTGGTGCTATTCGCGACCGGCACCACACAGCATTATTATTTTTATACCTATACCAAAATTAAATGCAATCAAAAAAACTTAACTATGCACTATTTCAAAAATTGTTGTGTCTAAGCATTGACGTAGGTAAACCGGTTATGTTTAATATTATTTATCGGAGATATGTAAAACGGTCCTTGTGACGTTGGCTAGATAAAATACATTCGTTGTAATAGATTTACAAAAACTGGAGCGAATAAAGGTCAGTGTCAAAAAACTATATTTTATTTACCTCGGGAGGAGGTTTCTATTAAGGCGACGATATACGCCGGCGACCTTGAGCGACCAGACAATCGTGTGCTGCGTCCATAACTCTCAAAGTTTAGTCGAAAAAATTAAATAAAAGATAGTATTCTTTAACTTAAAAAAAGGCGTACCGTATACCTTCTAAAAGATAGATAATAAAAGATTCTGTAAGATAGTGAAAGTTTCGTTTAAATATACCTGGTAGATTTTGTGTGATTATCAATGTTATGTCCGCGTCAGACACAACTTCACGAGTTAATTAAACTATTTAATATGAACTTAATCAAAAATATTCACATATTAAATGATTTAGAAAATGTTCTAGTTTAACATATATTTTTTTCAAATCATTTACACTACACATTTTGACGTGATTGTCAGTTTAAAATCTGTAAAAGTCGTTAATAGCCCCTTAAGGAAGCGTCATCATCCTCTGCCTAGTCTTTTACTAATACAATATAATGTTAATGAGGCATCAAAAAACTCCCCCGTCAACTGGGAATATGCCCAAGAGACTGGCTGCATTGCCACATCATGTCAACCTTTAGCTGCCCACTGCTGAGCATAGGCTTCCCCCAAAGGGAGGTTCAGCCGTAATCGCCACGCTTGGCCGATGCATGTTGACGATCGCAGTAGGTGGTATGGTACCCAGAAGGACGCTGCTGTCAATCCTCTGGTCAATATCCCTCTGTCGCCTTCTACGACACCCACGGATAGCAATGGGGTGGTGCTATTCGCGGTCGGCACCACACGGCACCGCACGGCATTGCCAACCTTGCCAACCTTTGTCCAAGGTAAAAGCCGGTTCTTGAATCACGGGAAGTGCCAATCAACCTTTTGGAAGTTTCCTTAAAAAGTAAATAACTTGGATAAGTAATTAGTAGGTAGGCAAGTACATAGTTTTAATGTTTTATTTATTTATCAGGAACAATTTACATTGTGTTTGATACAAAAATATAACATACATCATTATTAATCTAATTACATACTGGACGTTATGTGAAACAATAATAGATTGGCTTAATAGAAACAATTTAGTTATAAATCGAAATAAAACACAAGTCATGCATTTCTACCAGCGGCTAGAGCCAGCAAATATTGTAACTAAATATAATGACCAAACCGTTGATACAACCACAGTAACTAAATTTTTAGGAGTAGGTACATATCGACAATAAACTGATATGGAAACATCATGCAGAATACGTGTGCAATAAATTAAACAAAACAGCATATGTACTTTACAGCCTCTCAAAAAAAATAAACATGAATACATTAGTGTCAGCGTATCATGGGTTAGCTGCTTCCTCACTTAGATTTGGTGTCATATTTTGGGGAAACTACAGTGAGAGAGAAAGAATATTCAAGGCCCAAAAACGTTGCCTTCGATCAATGGCAGGTCTTAAATCTACAGAAAGCTGTAAACCTGTTTATAAAGCCTTAAAAATACTTACATTACCATCCCTGTACATATTAGAAGTTGCCTTATTTGTTAAGACGAACAACCACCTGTTTACGTCAGTTGCGGATGGAAGACTATGCACAGGACCAATTAGGTCACCATATAAAGACCAACAAAACGTCTTTTCTGCAAAAAAGTATTTTAACTATGGGTCCTATTATATGTAATAAACTTTCGATACATTTAAAGGAATTACCAATTAAAGTTTTTAAAAAGTTAACAAAACTACTTCTAGACAAGTGCTACTACAGGATTAAAGATTTTGTTAATGACAAGACCTTTTGTTAATGAGTGTGGAACTAATTAATTATGCCGCTGCTTTGTGATTTAATTTAGATGTCTGGTTTTATTGCGATTCTTATTAATTAATTTATTATTTTATTACTATAAATATCTAAGAAATTAAAATTTCTTGACAATTTTATATATTGACATTTATGAATTAATCTAATGACATGTTTAATTTAATATATTGTCATTATTAAATTAATGTATGTAATTTGTAAATTTATATTATACTAGCTGACCCGACAGACGTTGTCCTGTCCTTATCTACCTACTTACCTGCCTATTTACCTACCCTACACCTACCGTACACCTACCGTACACCTACCCTACACCTACCCTACACCTACCCTACACCTACCCTACACCTACCCTACACCTACCCTACCCTACACCTACCCTACGCCTACCCTACGCCTACCCTACACCTACCCTACACCTACCCTACACCTACCCTACACCTACCCTACACCTACCCTACACCTACCCTACACCTACCCTACATCTACCCTACACCTACCCTACACCTACCCTACACCTACCCTACACCTACCCTACACCTACCCTACACCTACCCTACACCTACCCTACAAAAGTTATTATTATTATTATTATTTTTTTCTCTTCGTAAGAACCATCTTCGTACTTCAAGGAATATTATAAAAAAAGAATTATCCAATTTGGTCAAGCGGTTCGCAAGTTATGCGCTTACCAACACATTTAGCGATTCATTTTTATATATAAGATTGACAATTGTAATTTAGTTTATTAACGTTTTTTTGAATTTAATTTATTGACAACTGTTTATTTTATTTTTTTGACATTTGTAATATCTAATCGTCATTTGTAATATAATTTAATAATTGTTGTATCAAACATAGCTATACCTAATATGTAGTACCTAATTCCTGATGTTCTTGTTTTACATAGTAATAATATAATGATAATGAATTTTGCATGCCGTAAGGTAAAATGTACCGGGACTCTCCTTCAAAATGAACATCATATCTGGTTTACCTACATTATGGCAAATAAATTATTTCTATTTCTATTTGTGTGGATTGTTTATTGGGGAGTGGTCTGTGTAATTGTGTAGTTGAGCTAAAAAAGATTATTTTAGGTATATTATTATTCTTTTGATTTTTGAACCCGGATATCAATTTTATATTTTATAAGGTCACAATATTATCTAGCCAAAATGTAGACTTCAAAAAAAATTGCTTTAAAAAAGATACTTGTCTAGTTTTTGATACAAAAAAAGAAGAAAAATCGGGGCCGTGTGTTTAACATAAATACGTGTACGTTACTGGTAATATTTTCTTTGAGCGTATTTTACGTATGTCATAGTAATTGTAGCCTTTTACCGAATATATTGAGACTGAATACCAGTGTTTTACATGAAGCGACTGCTTATCTGACCTCTGAATGACAACCGGGACCAACGGCTTTACGTGCTTTCGGAGGCACAGCGGAGTCTCGGTATGAAATGAATGGTCATTCAACCACAGACCGACCGCGGCAAGCCAGCCACGAGCCACTCCTACACAGACTGCAGTGGCTAGTGGGTGGACTTGAGCATGACTTTTACGAAGTATTACTTCCAAAAACTGCCATTGTATATTAAAATGGGAGGGATTACCTGGGAGTCTTTAAGGGGCTATTAATGATTTTTACAGATTTTAAACTGACAATCACGTCAAAACGTGTCGTGTAAATGATTTTAAAAAAATATATGTTAAACTAGAACATTCTCTTATTCCTTTAATATGTGAATATTTTTGATTATATTAATATTAAATAGTTTAATTAACTCGTGAAATTGTATCTGACGCGGACAAAACATTGATAATCACACCAAATCTACCAGGTATAATTAAACTAAACTAACACTATCTTACAGACAATTTTATTATCTATCTTCTAATATACGCCTTTTAAAAAAAAATTAAAGAATACTATCTTTTATTTCATTTTTTCGACTAAACTTTGAGAGTTTTGGACGCAGCGCATACGATTGTCGCTCAAGGTCGCCGGCGTATATCGTCGCCTCAAGTCTAGAGTGAATAGGTTACTTCTAGGCAAGCGTGCTCCATCTTAGACCGCATCATCGCTTCCCATCAGGTGAGATAGTGGTCAAACGTATGCCTATCAATAGTTAAAAAAAAGGGTTTTTTTCTGTACAGTCAGTTAAATAGCAATTAACTGACCCACATTTGCATAAATGGTTGAGTTTTTTTTAGAATACAAATCGATAGAATTTTATGTTCCTTATAAACTAGCGAGCCGCTCCGGTTCCGCACAGGGACAATGTAGATCAAACTATACGTATAAACCTTCCTCTTGAATCACTCTATCTATTGATGAACAGTGTTAGTACCTACTATATAGCGACTCGCCCCGGCTTCGCTCGGGTGCAATGTAGATCAAACTATACGTATAAACCTTCCTCTTGAATCACTCTATCTATTGATGAACAGTGTTAGTACCTACTATATAGCGACTCGCCCCGGCTTCGCTCGGGTGCAATGTAGATCAAACTATACGTATAAACCTTCCTCTTGAATCACTCTATCTATTGATGAACAGTGTTAGTACCTACTATATAGCGACTCGCCCCGGCTTCGCTCGGGTGCAATGTAGATCAAACTATACGTATAAACCTTCCTCTTGAATCACTCTATCTATTGATGAACAGTGTTAGTACCTACTATATAGCGACTCGCCCCGGCTTCGCTCGGGTGCAATGTAGATCAAACTATACGTATAAACCTTCCTCTTGAATCACTCTATCTATTGATGAACAGTGTTAGTACCTACTATATAGCGACTCGCCCCGGCTTCGCTCGGGTGCAATGTAGATCAAACTATACGTATAAACCTTCCTCTTGAATCACTCTATCTATTGATGAACAGTGTTAGTACCTACTATATAGCGACTCGCCCCGGCTTCGCTCGGGTGCAATGTAGATCAAACTATACGTATAAACCTTCCTCTTGAATCACTCTATCTATTGATGAACAGTGTTAGTACCTACTATATAGCGACTCGCCCCGGCTTCGCTCGGGTGCAATGTAGATCAAACTATACGTATAAACCTTCCTCTTGAATCACTCTATCTATTGATGAACAGTGTTAGTACCTACTATATAGCGACTCGCCCCGGCTTCGCACGGGTACAATGTAGATCAAACTATACGTATAAACCTTCCTCTTGAATCACTCTATCTATTGATGAACAGTGTTAGTACCTACTATATAGCGACTCGCCCCGGCTTCGCACGGGTACAATGTAGATCAAACTATACGTATAAACCTTCCTCTTGAATCACTCTATCTATTGATGAACAGTGTTAGTACCTACTATATAGCGACTCGCCCCGGCTTCGCTCGGGTGCAATGTAGATCAAACTATACGTATAAACCTTCCTCTTGAATCACTCTATCTATTGATGAACAGTGTTAGTACCTACTATATAGCGACTCGCCCCGGCTTCGCACGGGTGCAATGTAGATCAAACTATACGTATAAACCTTCCTCTTGAATCACTCTATCTATTGATGAACAGTGTTAGTACCTACTATATAGCGACTCGCCCCGGCTTCGCTCGGGTACAATGTAGATCAAACTATACGTATAAACCTTCCTCTTGAATCACTCTATCTATTGATGAACAGTGTTAGTACCTACTATATAGCGACTCGCCCCGGCTTCGCTCGGGTACAATGTAGATCAAACTATACGTATAAACCTTCCTCTTGAATCACTCTATCTATTGATGAACAGTGTTAGTACCTACTATATAGCGACTCGCCCCGGCTTCGCACGGGTACAATGTAGATCAAACTATACGTATAAACCTTCCTCTTGAATCACTCTATCTATTGATGAACAGTGTTAGTACCTACTATATAGCGACTCGCCCCGGCTTCGCTCGGGTGCAATGTAGATCAAACTATACGTATAAACCTTCCTCTTGAATCACTCTATCTATTGATGAACAGTGTTAGTACCTACTATATAGCGACTCGCCCCGGCTTCGCACGGGTACAATGTAGATCAAACTATACGTATAAACCTTCCTCTTGAATCACTCTATCTATTGATGAACAGTGTTAGTACCTACTATATAGCGACTCGCCCCGGCTTCGCTCGGGTGCAATGTAGATCAAACTATACGTATAAACCTTCCTCTTGAATCACTCTATCTATTGATGAACAGTGTTAGTACCTACTATATAGCGACTCGCCCCGGCTTCGCTCGGGTACAATGTAGATCAAACTATACGTATAAACCTTCCTCTTGAATCACTCTATCTATTGATGAACAGTGTTAGTACCTACTATATAGCGACTCGCCCCGGCTTCGCACGGGTACAATGTAGATCAAACTATACGTATAAACCTTCCTCTTGAATCACTCTATCTATTACTGAAAACGACATTAAAATCCGTTGCGTAGATCGTAAGATCTAACCATAGAGACAGCAGAAGCGACTTTGCTTTATACTATGTAAAGATAAAAATTTACTTTGTGCAAATAGTAGAAAAACATAAAAGAATTATAAAATTCTATCGATTCGTATACAAAAAAATCTCAACCATTTATGCAAACGTGTACAATAACTGACATACAAATATCTATTTATTCTGCTACTATAAATACTCTATATATATATATATAGGGTGACTGGTAATTAGTGTACGATACTTAAAGGAACTCGTGATTGTGTTCATGCTAACAAACAACTTTCCCAAAGAAAAAATGTTTTTTGTACTGTTTCACGTTATCACAATAATACAACAGCCGTATGAAATACACGCGCGCGCACGCAGTGACCTAAAGTAAATCAGTACAAAAAAAAACATTTTTTCTTTGGGAAAGTTGTTTGTTATCATGAACACAATCACGTGTTTAAGTATCGTACACTAATTACCAGTCGCCCTATATAATAAATACAATAAAAACTCTTTCGGAAGTACGGTAAGTTAGAGAAGGGAAAACAGCAGTGCCATTCTGTTACAATCTCCCTCGGTGAACACCTAGGTGAAGTGACATGTCATCTGTCCCGATGCTAGAGATATACAAGCTACAATCGGATGATAGCTCACTTCACCTAGGTGTTCACCGAGGGAGATTGTAACAGAATGGCACTGCTGTTTTCCCTTCTCTAACTTACCGTACTTCCGAAAGAGTTTTTGCTGTTTTACAAGCAGTTTTTTATCTCTTCTTTTGTTTATTTGGCGAAGTTATTTTAGCTACAATGAATGAGTTGTTTGTAACAATTACATCAGAATTTCAGTTACCTAACTACTACCTATCTACTAAAATAGAGTTATGTCTGTGAGCACTAGAGCGAGACAGCAGTACAGGTGTTTGTAATCTCGATTATTTGTTGCTTAAGGTTAATGAAAACAGGTAGATACTAATTTTACAATGTCCTGATGTTTGATTATATTTTTAACCGACTTCAAAAAGGAGGTTATCAATTCGAAAGTTCGTATTTTTTTTATTTTTTTATTTTGGGCATAACTCTGTCATATATAGACGGATTTTTTTGTTCGAAAGGGGTTTATTCCGAAATGGTCCCATATAAATTTTACCAAAATTGATCCAGCCCTTTTTGAGAAAATCAACAAATTCCGAAAAAAAATACTTAGACGACGTTTTAGTTTCTTCTATCTTTGGGGATTTACAATCTCTTTTAAGTGTGCCGCCGTTTCTTAATGGATTTGGATGTTAAGGCAACACTAAAAAGCGAAAAATAAAAAGTTAAAAAAAAAAAAAGGAAAACCGCCTTCAAAAACTAAAAAGTGATAAATAACTTTAGCACATAACACACATTACTTTACTTTCGGAAGTCGGGGGCAATACAAAACAACAAACTTCCGAAAGTAAAGTAATGTGTGTTCCGTGCTAAAGGTATTTATCACTTTTTAGTTTCTGAAGGCGGTTTTCTTTTTTTTTTTTAAACTTTTTTATCACCACTGATCATATTATAGGTAGGTACTTTCGTCTTTCGTGAATACAGGCCGCGAATTGAACCACCCTATTTCTACCCGTGGGTGTCGTAGAAGGCGACAGAGGGATATTGACCAGAGGATGGGCAGCAGCGTCCTTCTGAGTACCATAACACCTACTGCGATCGCCAACATGCATCGGCCAAGCATGGCGATTACGGCTGAATCCACCCTTGATGGAGACCACCTAATACTCAGCGGTGGGCTTGAGATTGACATGATGACTAATACTAGGCTTGTGGTCGCTGTCTTCAAAATGATACGTCATCCTATAATTCGTCATCTGCCTAGCCTTCAATTGTGTCAGGGTCGGGTTTCAGCCTAATCGGATGCAGCTGAATACCAGTGTTTTACATGGAGCGACTGCCTGTAGGTACCTATGTCCTCCACAACCCAGTTACTGGATAACACGATACCCCTTGGTAAGACTGGTTGTTATACTTTCTTCCACATCACTTCAGCCGAAAGACGTCCACTGCTTGACATAGGCATCCCCCAAAAGGGGGTGTTTGCCATAATCGCCAGGCTTGGCAGGCGGGTTGGCGATCGCAGTATGGTTGTTACAAAGGCACAGCGAATGATGCTGCCCATTCTCTGGTGAGTCCCTTAGTTGCCTCTTACGCGACACCCACGGGAAGATATGGGATGGTGCCATTCTTTACGTCCGACACCATACGGACACTTTCTGACTTCTGACTACCCTTAACTCTAAAAGTGTTCGTGGAGTTTCTTGCTCTTTCTTCTCCATAGAGACCTACTTACGTTTTGGGACGAGTAACTGAGTAGCTTCAACTTTCTGACTAACTGACCTACTCCTTGACAGTTCAAAAGTGCCTGTAAATGGTTTAATTGAAAAATCTATTCTATCATTTAAGTTAAAAATCTATGAATTACAGCCAGGAGCTACGGCTTTACGAGGCATGGCGAGGCACCCATAATGTACTCAATACCTAACATTACTTAAATACTTAGAAGAACCTTTCAAAGTGACGCAAGCAAACATAAAAATGACATAAACAATCAAATAATTGTAAAAACCGTTATTATGAGTGTGTTCAAATGTGGAACGCGGCGCAAACCTATCAGAGTAGCGCGTTGATCCTTGACCACAATGCGCAAGCGCACGCAATACTGCTCAAATACGTTGCGTAGACTATGATATTTAAGTGGTTTATGGATTTAGTGTCATTATTTTAAGCCAAACATAAACTTTTTATAGCAGAGGTTATTTTGAAAACTAGGATGAATCCTCCTCCGTGGATGATGGATGGATGGATGTTTGTTACTTTTGCATGCTTAATGGGCTGACCGGACTTCAAAGCAGACAATGATTGCTGGGCCTAAGAGTAATAAGTTGAGATATACGGTTTAGCTGGTGCAGGTGTGGTGCCGGCCGCAAATACCATTTCTACCCGTGGGTGTCGTAGAAGGCAACAGAGGGATATTGACCAGAGGATGGGCAGCGGCGTCCTTCTGAGTACCATAACACCTACTGCAACCGCCAACATGCATCAGCCAAGCTTGGCGATAACGGCTGAACCCCTTGTGGGAGACCTATGCCGAGCAGTGGGCGTCTAAAAGTTGACATGATGATGATGATGGTTTAGTATATAATTTTAGTAAGTATATAAAAAAATTTGCTAAATTCACAATTTATAAGACGAGCAAACTAAAAAATGAGTTCATGTCATGAATTGTTTGGGTTATCGATTACCATGATGGATAACTGACAGACGAAAAAGGGGGACTTTAGACACCTAATGTTGGCCGTCTAAGATTCCCCTTTTAGGTCAACACACACATAACACAACACATACACAACAACAGAACCACAACAACTTGTGTGCGTTAACATTTTTGACTTTGGCTCATTGTTTTGGATGATCTTTTAAACAACTGAATCCCTTAAGCCCGTCACAGACGTAGCTATAATATATATTAATATATGTCAGACGTAGCTATAATATATATTAATATACGTCAGACGTAAGGCAAATTACGATCAGCTATAATATATATTTTTACTACGTCACCAAAATATGTGGACAGATATAGCAAGGCATATTAATATAAATTCCAAAAATGTGAAACAAACAACGATCGCAGACGTAATAAGGGCGAAAATATATTATTATATTATGGCGACCGTGTGTGGTGTGGTGGCTAGCTATAATATATATTATAGCTACGTATGTAACGGGCTTTACAGTTCAAAAGTGCCTGTAAATGGTTGATTTGAAATAAATGGTTTTGAGTTTGACTTTGCATAAAAATAGCTATAATAGGATTCTGAACCATGACTCAATTTCTGCACTACACCAAATGAGCAAAAAATTCTAACATCTCAGAAAAACGGTTCAATTAAAAAATATCTCGTTAAAAGAATCGTTTCAAATCATTTGCAATAATCGTAATGATTGATACATCGACTGTTAACGTAATTATAGGCATTTTAATAGTAATAAGTAATTAATTAAGTTGCAGGAAGTTTCTCAAGAAGCCCTTGAATATCGCAACAGCTATTAAAACCGATGCAGAAATAATACCAGCCTATTATTTATTCTATTGTCGTGAAAGTGCAGTTGTTAAGGCACCCGCCTCTAATACACGGGGTTGTGGGGTTCAAAACCAGGCTCGAGCAAGTAGGTACCAATGTAATTCTTGAAGTAAAACTTCTTTACGCACGCTTGACTTGGGGAGTAAGCTGGGAATGCGTGACGGAAGTGTTAGGAAAAGTGTGATCGGGCGAGGCGAACGGAAGTTGAGAGGGAGATATAAGTTAGTGAAGATAGAAAGAGAGAGAGTTACGTTTCGTATATTACTGTAGGGGCAAGAGAGAGAGGTGTGAGCACACATTTTCTTTCTCTCTTTCTCTCATAGCCAGTTGCAAACGGATACATACATACATGACGGAGCTAAAGAAGTTTTACTTCAGTCGTGTGGTCTAAGGCACACTCGTATTATTTCAATTTCATATGTACTTTCTAAGTAAATCTTGGACATCATTGACATCGGTGAAGGAAATCATCGTGAGGAAACTTAGACTTAGAATTAATTAACTGACTTTAAAAAGGAGGAGGTTCGGTTCGGGCATACCTCTGTCATATACGAACCTGAACAACTTTCATTATGGAGCCAACTCAAACAGTGCAAAAAAAAAAACAGCTGTTCCATACAGTTTAGCCGAGTACCTATTGCACTTCTGTATAGAACAGCTGTTTTTTTTCGCGCTGTTTGAGTTGGCTCCATAATGAAAGTTGTTCAGGTTCGTGGTCTGAGTCACTCCTTAAAATTTTGCTAATGAATTCAATTTCATCCTGTATAGACGGATTTGCAAAATGATTTTTTTTTCGAAAGGGGAGTATTCCGAAATAGTTCCATATAAGAATTTTACCTTCCAACGCAACGTCTTCCGGTTCGCGGTCGCCACTCTAGAACTTTTCGGCCCCATCGGCCATCTGTTCTGCGAGCAATGTGCCCTGCCCACTGCCACTTAAGTTTGGCAATTCTTCGGGCTACGTCGGTGACCTTGGTTCTCTTGCGGATATCCTCATTTCTGATTTTATTACGCAAGGAAACTCCGAGCATAGCCCTCTCCATTGCCCTTTGGGTGACTTTAAGCCTTTTTAAGACGTTGCGTTGGAAGGCCTCCCACTAGGTGGACCGATGACCTGGTAAAGGTTGCGGGGATCCGCTGGATGCGAGTCGCACGGGACCAGTCAATGTGGCGACACTTGGAGGAGGCCTATGTCCAGCAGTGGACGTCTTAGATGACGTTTTAGTTTCTTTAATCTTTGGAGGACTTACGTACTATCTCTTAGTGTGTCGCCGTTTCTTAATGGATTTGGATGTTAAGGCAATACGAAAAAGCGAAAACTAAAAATCTTAAAAAAAAACCGCCTTCAAAAACTAATAAGTGATAAATAACTTTAGCACAGAACACACTTACTTTACTTTCGGAAGTCGGTGGCAATACAAAACAACAAACACAAAGCCACCGCCGCAAAGTAACACGGGATGATGTTACGTTCATCCCGTGTTTCTTTTATACCTGGTCTCCCCTACTTTGGTTAAACGTTGGTGAGTATTTATTATTTTTGGAGGTCATTTACAATATCTGGAGGTTCGTTAAACATAAGCCGTTTGGACCGGCTAGACAGAGACAGTCTTTTTACTTTTTAAGCAACCCCTTTGAATATTTTAAAGTAAATGTGACCTACATACCTACTCACCTCATTACTTATAAAGCGTGAAGTTTAGTGGAATTAGGGCCAGAGACCTCAGTTGGCCAATTAGAGTCGAAATTATAGTTAAGTAGTTAAGAATGTTATAAAAAGTAGGTGAGTATGTATTGTGGAGTAAAAGATTTCTATATTTTGAATAGTAAAACTTTATTTTGAAATTAGATTTTGCTCACGATTTCGTACACTTGAAATTTCTTAGAGGTATTATAATGCCGTGTGGTGCCTACCGCGAAAAGCACCACCCCATTTCTACCCGCGGTTGTCGTAGAAGGCGTCAGAGAGATATTGACCAGAGAATGGGCAGCAGCGTCCTTCTGAGTACCATAACACCTACTGCGATCACCAACATGCATCGGCCAAGCATCACGATTAGGGCTGAACCCCCCTTCATCGGAAGTCATCATCAACCTGAAGACATCCACTGTTGAACAAAAGCCTCCCCCACAAGGGAGGGGGGGGGGGAGTTGCCATAATCCCCACGCTTGACAGGCGTTTTGGGGATCGCAGTGAAATTGTTAAGTACACGGAAGCCGCTGCTGTCCGACTTCCGGATTTTCCCTTAGTCGCCTTCGACGACACCCTCGGGATGAAATGGGGGGTGCTGTTCTAGCCCGAACACCCCACGGGCACCCTCTTGGAGGAGACCAATGCCCAGCAGTGGACGTCTAAAGGTTGACATGATGATGATTATGATGAGGTATTTCGTTGAAAATTTAATATAGTCTCACTATAGCTTTATATTGGAGAATTTTTTAAATCGATCAAGTAGTTTTGGAGTTCAGCCCGGATTAACACAATGCTAGTGCGGCGGGGATTTCACTATCACTACATTATTACAAAGGACATGTTTCTCACTCTGTACACCACTCTATGTACACCACTTCAAAAATAAGAGAAAAATAAGTAGAATCCGGGAAAAATACTGATAATTCATTTAAATGTATACTGTTGTGGTAGTAAATTGATATTTAACAATTATTTTTATGGATTTTCAACATGGCGTCACTCATATTTAGCTACTCTATAAACCATAGATCGATCATTGATCATAGAAAGAGAACTGTCAGCTGTCAATAGTGTCACTTCGGTCACTTTAGTGCGTATGTTCTGTGCTTTCGTCTCGTTTGTTTCTAGTTTTGGAGTACGTTTTAACAACCTTGCTTTCGTTTTGTGAATTTAACACAGTTTCTATCCCGTCTGTTTTTGTTCCCGGCTATCCACAAATTGACGCAGAAAATCAGAATTATTAATGTCAAACGTCATTAATAAATCAAAATGACAGCTTACCGCCATTACTGTTTTTTAGTTGTGTGTTGCAATTTCAAGTGCAATTTCTTGTATTTTATCTGCTCACAAAGCCGTTTTAAGGTAATTGGACAATTGAGAACTATTTAAAATATGTTTCCCTATTTTTAAGTATGATGTACAAAGACTGGGCCCAGGCTCCATACATTTTGAAACAACTCCTTTAAGTTGAGTTTATCTTCATTCGGACTAAACTTCGAAACTACTGCTCCAATTCTTTAAATTGTTCACTAAAGGAAGCTACGTCATAGCTGAGCGCTATAGGCCATATTTGTTATCAAAAAACCGGACAAGTGCGAGTCGAGCTCACTCACCGAGGGTTCCGTACAAAGTCAAAGTCAGAGTGAAAGATTTATTTGCAGAAAAATATGGTTATAAAAGTTCTTACAGATATAATAGTAGCTTTACATATTTTGTCATAACATAATGACAATCAAATCACACCAACCCCCCCCCCCCCCCCCATTCTCTACATATTCATACTTCCATACTAATATTATAAATGAGAAAGTAACTCTGTCTATTACGCTTCCACGATGAAACGGCAGAACCGATTTTGACAAAATTTGGTATGAAAATAGCTTGAACCCAGAGTAAGCACATAAAGTACTTTTCAATACGGGACTTTGTCTGCATCTGCGATAACTGACATTCACGCGGACAAAAGCTAGTAGGCCATATTTACTATCAAAAAAATTGAAATCCGTATAAAAACAGGCGGACGAAGTCCGGGCAAAATCTAGTTCATTTATAACTAGCCAAAGTGGTTTTATTCTCTTTGTAACTAGCAATGGCATCCGCGTGAATATCGTTTATCGTGGACGCAGAAAGATGACAGATATTTAAATGAAATTTGCTATGAAAATAGCTTGGACTCCAAGACAGAACATAGGCTACTTTTCTATCTGCGATTTTGTCTGCAATCACGTTAACCGATCATTATCTAGGATTCTGTATCATTATCTATACAAAATTAGACAATTTATTAAAACTTTTAGTTATGTTGTTTATGAACCCCCTTTAAATATTTATTTTATTCTGTTTTATTTATTTATTTATTTGACGACACGGTTGGCGCAGTGGCTGAGCGATCGACTGCTGCGCAGCGTGTTGCGGGTTCGATTCCCGCCCAGGGTAAATATTTGTGTGATGAGCACTTGTGTTTGCCTTGTGTCTGGGTGTTGTTTATCTATATATGTATGTAAGTATTTAAAATGTATTTGTGTATGTATATCAGCTGTCTGACACCCATAGTACAGGATCTCCCTAGTTTGGGGTCAGATGGCCGTGTGTGAAATGTCCCCACATATTATATTATATTATTATATATGACGGAGCAGGGACCTCCGTAGCGTTCTTTACAAGGGTGACGTCACCATAGCTGACGTCACAAATGTTGTCGTCATGATGATTACTCATTTATGGGTCATAAATGAAAACTTCACGACTTGTTACAAACGTTGTTTATTCAACGGGCAGTATAACCACGTCTAGAGAGGTCCGCACTGTCCAGCGGCTCGAGCTTGAATGCCTTGAGCACTGGCGTGCGCCCGTATTTATAAGGCTCGTGCACGTGTACTCAAGTTTTAGGTTAAGTATTGAAATATTTGAATTACAATAAGAAAAATAGTTACATGTTGTTTAACGTTAATTTTACATCGTAATTAACTCAAAGTAATCAGTTGATAATTAATTAACTAATTAAATCATTAAACTCAACTATTCTGATCCTTATAACAGATGCACTTTTGTAGTCGCGCCGATACGGCCATACTGACAGGCGGTGCGCGCTCTGCACCAGCCTTCTTTGATTCTCATTGTCCGGTCCTGTCTTCTCGGTCCTCTGAGTTTTTGTAGGGTGCTCCGAGGTTCTCTTAGGGTTCTCGGAGATTCTCGTAAGGTTCTTGGAGGTTCTCGTAGTGTTCTCGGAGGTTCTCGTAGAGTTCTCGGAGGTTCTCGTAGAGTTCTCGGAGGTTGTCGTAGAGTTCACGACGGTTTTTGTTGTGATACAGTGGGTTCTCGGAGGTTCTCGTACAGTTCTCGCAGAGTACTCGTAGAGTTCTCGGAGGTTCTCGTCGAGTTCTCGGAGGTTCTCGTCGAGTTCACGACGGTTTTTGTTGTGATACAGTGGGTTCTCGGAGGTTCTCGTACAGTTCTCGCAGAGTTCTCGTAGAGTTCTCGGAGGTTCTCGTCGAGTTCTCGGAGGTTCTCGTCGAGGTATCGGAGGTTCTCGTAGAGTTCTCGGAGGTTCTCGTAGAGTTCTCGAAGGTTCTCGATGTGATATCTGCAAGAATAGAAAAACTTTCTTTGAGTAGTATATCTGTAAGTTTCAACACATCAATGCTTACAACGTTAGTAAGTTCTCGGAGGTTCTCGTAGAGTTCTCGGAGGTTCTCGTAGAGTTCTCGAAGGTTTTCGTAGTGTTCTCGGATGGTCTCGTAGAGTCCTCGGAGGTTCTCGTAAGATTCTCGAAGGTTCTCGTTGTGATATCTGCAAGAATAGAAAAACTTTCTTTGAGAAGTACATCTGTAAGTTTCAGCATACAAGGTTAGTAGGTTTTCGGAGGTTCTCGTAGAGTTCTCGGAGGTTCTCGTAGATGAGTCATAGTTAAGTTAGTCACATCAAAGTCAAGTCAAAGTCAGTGTTAATTCTCGGAGGTTCTCGTAGAGTTCTCGAAGGTTCTCGTAGATAAGTCAAAATCAATGTAAAGTAAGGTCACATTTAAGTGTCAGTTCTCGAAGGTTCTCGAAGGTTCTCGTAGATAAGTTAGCGTTAAAGGTTATTTGGAATTATTGAATTGAGTTACTTATCTTTTGGGTCATCTTCACCCTATAGGTTGTGGTTTGGCTGTATTTGCAGCCGTTCTCAGTATGTGATTGGTTTCCCGCCGATACGGTCAACTGATCACCAGATTGTGGGGCACAACGCTGCTGGTCATGGGTAACCTTGCGGGGTCATCCTCAAAGCATTCTCGAGGGTTGCAACGCCCCTTTCAACATGTCTAACCGCTCGGCCGATTCCTGGAGTAATAGCGTCACCCACTTCTTGGTTAACACTCCGATGTGGCGATCCGTAGCATCCAGTGACGTCATAGACTTGATTCATGAAGCTTTTCGCACGACACCATGATTAGATAGGCAATGGAGCCTATCCCACTTCTGATGACGGAGCAGGGACCTCCGTAGCGTTCTTTACAAGGGTGACGTCACCATAGCTGACGTCACAAATGTTGTCGTCATGATGATTACTCATTTATGGGTCATAAATGAAAACTTCACGACTTGTTACAAACGTTGTTTATTCAACGGGCAGTATAACCACGTCTAGAGAGGTCCGCACTGTCCAGCGGCTCGAGCTTGAATGCCTTGAGCACTGGCGTGCGCCCGTATTTATAAGGCTCGTGCACGTGTACTCAAGTTTTAGGTTAAGTATTGAAATATTTGAATTACAATAAGAAAAATAGTTACATGTTGTTTAACGTTAATTTTACATCGTAATTAACTCAAAGTAATCAGTTGGTAATTAATTAACTAATTAAATCATTAAACTCAACTATTCTGATCCTTATAACAGATGCACTTTTGTAGTCGCGCCGATATATATATTATATTATATATTATATTTATGGTTACAACGGCAACTTAAACATCATCTGTGAAAATTTCAACTGTCTAGCTATCACGGTTCAAAGCCTGGTGACAGACAGTCAGAGGGACAGTGGAGTCTTAGTAATAGGGTCCCGTTTTTACTCTTTGGGTACAGAACCCTAAAAATAGGATTCTATAAAAAAAAACAACGGGCGAAGTCGCGGGCCAACGCTAGTACAAGATAATGTTTATTGTTACTTATTTCACAAATATTTTTGTTGACTTACGAAATGTTTATTTCAAAGTCCCGGTTTTAAATTACTGCCTTGTTTTACATAACGTAGGTACAGACGAACCAAGTGTTTGCTATTCATGCAAAAATATTCACATATCTACGACATTGTTAATATTACTTTTTAGGTTTACCGTTATAGGTACCCAATAGGTTACCTATCGGATCTTCTTACTGAGACTACGTGGTCTATCTGTGCGTCTGTCAGGGGGCTATATCTTCTGAACCGTAATAGGCAGACAGTTAATTTTTTTTACAAAGTGAGTATTACTATGGTCGTTAAAACAACAAATGAAAGGTGGTCGCCGTAAAAGAAACATGCAGTTTTGTTATAGTACGGTGGTAGTTATGTTGTCTGTGTGGTGTCGGACGTAAAGAATATCACCATCTCATATCTTCCCGTGGGTGTCGTAAGAAGCGACTAAGGGACTCACCAGAGAATGGGCAGCAGCGTTCTCTGTACCTTTGTAACAACCATATTGCGATCGCCAATCCGCCTGCCAAGCGTGGTGATTATGGCCAAATCGCCCCTTGGGGAGACCTATGTCCAGCAGCGGCCGTCTTTCGGCTGAAATGATGACGGTGGTTAGAAACCCTTTGTATGCGAGTCAGTCTCGCACTGTGCTGGTTTTTATTATGTTGGTACTTTTTAATTCGCGTCTTCGTCTGCATCTGCGGGCAAAATCTAGTCGCCCTACATGGTTCACAGTCGGGCACGAGCAAGCACTAATGTGACTTTTTCAATTCAAATGAACTTTCTAAGTTTATCTTGTACATCATTGACATCGGTGAAGGAAAACATCGTGAGGAAACTTGGACTTGTAATTAATATTAGTTTAAAATCACCAATCCGCCTTGAGCGCACGTGGTGATTAATACTCGTGCCTTCTCTGTATGAGAAGAGGAATTTGCCCTGCATAGGACAGTAATAGGTTGGTATTATTAAGTCGCAAGTTAGCTGCCTGTACACCAAACAGATTTGTCGACTGTACTCACATTACATGTTGCAATATCACTAAAAGTGCTATTAAGGAAAAATTTGCTCCAGTTTTAACGCATGTTATATTTGAATAGGTAGAATGTTATAAAGAATACTGTAATTTTTTGAGACAAACCAGCGGTTCAAACGCTTGGAGGAGCATTTAGAACGCTTAAATGAGCAGTTTGGAATTTTTGATGAATACCTGCGAGGTAAATGAACATGTTTTATTAAGTCTTTTTGAAACAAACATTTAGCAATGCACATCTTCAATACATTTATATTATGAAGCATAATGATTTTACCAATTAAAAATATACAATTACAGACAGCATAATTTAAAAACTAGCATATACATTTTTTTCATTTCATACTTAATCTTCGCTAATTTAATATCTTTGTAGATGTTGCTTTTGATTTAAGTACCTACATTTAAAATTACAGAACTGTAGACTCAGAAAATAAGTTTTTAGTAAACTTAAAAAAACGGTCAACAACCGCACGTCTACAACTAAATGAAAATAACTGCTCAAGAAACTAATTACGTGTTATTATTAATTAACAACTTGACTGTAATTGGAGCGTATTTATAATTACTGTACGAAAGTAATTTACGGTCATTTTCAAATATTTTACAATTTTTTTATAACAATACTTTGGTGTTTTCTGGCATGCAATTCTCACCTCGCCTTAGACGCACATTTACAATACGGTCAACGTAACTTGGCGCGTCTGAAGTTAGCTGTTTGGCTGCGCAATGGAACTTTTAGGAACGAAATTGTCTACTGCGCAGCTAATCGGCTAACTTCAGACGCGCCAAGATACGTTGACCGTACTGTAGAATAATTCACAAAATAATTTTTACATTACTAACTCTAGGCAAGAATAATGTTATCAAGATTATGTAAAAACTTGATTAAAAAGAAAGAGTGTCCGTGGAGTTTCTTGCTCGTTCTTTTCCATAGAGACCTACCTACGTTTTGGAACGAGCAACTATAACCCTGTTCACAATAAGATTAGACATTTACAAAAACCTTTTTTACAGTCCGTTCAACCGATTTTGACTCATGTTGCGTTGGCAGCATGACAAATGGCAACTGCAGTAAACAGTTGTTATTGTAACCACTTTTTGCCTCTAATGTCATCCTTGAGCCTACGGAATAGAAGTCAAAATCGGTTGAAGGGACTGTAAAAAAGGTTTCTGTTTATGTCTAGTCTTGTGCACAGGGTATAGCTTCAACTCTCTGACTAATTTACCGACTCCTTGACAATTCAAAAGTGCCTGTAAATGGTTTCATTGAAATAAATGCTTTGATTTTGCAAACAAATACAATAAAAATAATATCAACCTGATATTTCCTACTGCAGAGCAAAAGTCCTCTTCTTATACAGAGAAGTCACGAGCATTGATCACCACGTGCGCTCTAGACGGATTGGTGATAAATATTACAATACAATAACTAATAATAGTGGAGGTAGTAGGCAGTATTGTTTTCCACAAGCTCAGATTATGAAACAAAAGGCAGATAGACCGCGTAACACTGAGAGTGAAGCCAAAAAAAATAAATAATAGTTAAAAAAACTAAAAACACGCTATTATAGAAAACCAAACTAAAAAATAGAAAATAAATTTTAATAAATTATTTTATTTAAAAAAAAGCGTGGGGTGCTTTTTAAGATATTATCAAAATGATAATCACTCTACTCATATCTGTCAATAAAATATTTATAACTATTGACACCATGCACCCCACGCTTTTATTAAAATTAAATAATTTATTAAAATTTATTTTCTATTTTTTAGTTTGGTTTTCTATAAAAAGCGTGTTTTTAGTTTTTTTAAACTATTATTTATTTTTTACTTTTTAGTTTGGTTATATCTATATCTATAAATATTATATACATTTATTCTACCAGGGGCGCTTGTGCAGTACCTTCCTAGTATATAATTGCTGTTTTTTCGGCAACTAATTTTGAACGACTTATGTTTTTTTTTTTGTTTTTTTTAATAATTTTATCAAATTAATGTATTGTCATCGGTCCTCGATAAATCTACAAAGTTTGAACGAAATCTGGCCGTTTAAAGTGGGTCAAAATCGCGCCCAAAGAAGTCGGTTACAAACAAACATACAAACATACATGTGAAGCTAATAAAAAGCTGGTAAAAAGGTAATACTACAAAATCAAAAGCGAATAACTACAACACGCTTCGTGCTGTATACTGACACGAGTCAGTATAGCACGAAACCACAAAGTACGTAAGGCTGCGTCGTACCCTCTATATTTTGTGACCAACGCCGCATCGTTACAAAAAAAAACAAATAAAAATACGAATACAAATTCAAAAGCGAAGAATACAATCACGAGATTGAGAGCTTGAGGAGCATGTGGCTAAGTTAAAACCGTACCTACAGATCGATTGGTCAAAGGTTAAGCTACGCTAACCGCGGTCGATCTGTGGATGGGTGACCATCCCTTTCATACCGAGTTCCCTCCGTGCCTCGGAAAGCACGTAAAGCCGTTGGTCCCGGCTGTAATTTGTAGATCTTTCGCAGTCGTTATAAGTATATGTGGGGACATATATATGTGGGGACATTTTCACACACGGCCATCTGACCCCAAACTAGGGAGATCCTGTACTATGGGTGTCAGACAGCTGATATACATACTCAAATACATTTTTTTTTGTAAATACATACATATACAAGTGCTCATCACAGAAATGTTTACCCTGGGTGGGAATCGAACCCGCAACACGCTGCGCAGCAGTCGATCGCTCAGCCACTGCGCCAACCGTGTCGTCAAAAAGTAGTCAGAAGCCAGAAAGTCTGACAACCAGTCTTACCAAGGGGTATCGTGTTACCCAGTAACTGGGTTGTGGAGTTCCGATAGGCAGTCGCTCCATGTAAAACACTGGTATTCAGCATCCGGTTAGACTGGAAGCCGACTCCAATATAGTTGGGAAAAGGCTAGGCAGATGATGAGAAGATACTAAACATAAAGAAAGAAAGAAAGACAAGAAAGAAAAATGCGTTTATTGGCATTATTATAAAAATTAAATACACCTTAAAACTATAAAATACAAAAAAACAACGATTATTAATGCCAAAAGGGCCTCAGCTCAGCATAATGTCAGATGACAACACAAAGTGCGCCACCTGACGCTGATTTTCAGCTGCAGCCCACGAGTGCCAGACGCTAGAATATTAAATACAGGGAGGTGTGTGTCCGTTTAATAAAATAAAGGAGAAAATTAAAAGTGATACTACTCATATTAAAGAATAAACGTTGCGACATGTACTAAGATAAACAAATAAATACCCATTATCTGTAATGCATTAAAAAATTCATAAGTACCTACCCGTTTTACAAATAAGATATTTTGCTTTTTGTAATGAGAGATATGAAGGAATTTCAAAAAGTGTGGCATCTATCCGGCTTTTACCCTATGGAGTTTAAAAAAAGAAAATGTGTCACAATAAAGAAGTGTAAATATAAATAAGATGACACACTCTCTTCATAAACAGCTCAAAGTTGTCACAAAGTACATAAGCTTACTTTTATTATTATAGTAATAATTTAATCTCTTACTATTTTATGAGATTATTATAAATACTTAAAGGTCACAGTTGTTTTAATAATACGTTTAAGTTTTTTTTTAATATTGTTATAGGCTTGCGTTTGACCGCAACTCACCTGATCTTAAGTGATGGTGCGGCCTAAGGTGGAGCACGCTTGCCTAGGATAAACCGGTTCACTCGTGCCTTGAAGATACCCAGATTATATGTATCGTGGAATAGAGAGGCGTGCAGTGAATTCCACAGTCTGGCAGTTCGCACAATAAATGTGGAAGCAAAGCGCTTGGTTCGAGACCGGAGAACTTCAACTGTATAGCGGTGACGCTTCGCCGTGTCCCTGCTCGTCCGGTGATGGAATGGGTAAGTAAAACTTTTAAGCTTCAGTTAAGAGGAAATACCACGGGCTAGAGAATTGAAAATTAGGTATTTGTAAAATCTATTGCTGTCGCGCGATGCCCGAACACGAACCGCAGAGCGCGATAGAGACAACTGCAGCTTTGACCGAAAATACCTATTAAAAGTACACAAAATCAATGATTCGTAGTCCCCTGATTTCTTCTCCAAAACTTAACCGATTTAACTGCTTTTTTCATTAAAAAATAAAGAAAGGCTTTTGCCGTGTTCCTATGTTTTCTATTTTTTATATAATCAAGTCAAATTTGTTTTCTGAATGTTTGAACACAGCGGAAAATCATGCCAATTTTTTAGGTTTTTGAATATTCATATCTCTTTTAATAATAAATTTATGAGAAAAAGGAAAACATAGGGACATGCCAATAGTAGCCATGGATATTTAAAAAAAATAAATGATCTACTGGCATTATCCAGGGAGGAAACAGGGGACTAAGTTTGTATGGAAAAACGGCCCTTGTGTTTCCTCTTAACTCTTCTGGGATATTAATTTTAGAGAAAATCGTAGATATTTCGTAAAGAGTATTTGTATTAACCTTTTAACGTCATCTGCCTAGCCTTATCCCAAGTATATTGGGGTCGGCTTCCAGTCTAACCGGATGCAGCTGAATACCAGTATTTTACATGGAGCGACTGCCTATCTAACCTCCACAACCCAGTTACTGGGTAACACGACACCCGGTTATACCTGGTTGTCACAATTTCTGGCTTCTGACTACCCTTAACGACTGCTAAAGATCTACAATAAAACAGTCGGGCTCGGGAGCAACGCCATTACGTGTTGTCCGAGGCACGGAGGGTCACCCATCCACAGACCGACCGAGGCAACAGTAGCTTACCAATGACTGCTCAAACCGCAGGGCTTTTATTAGCCACGAGCGATTTCCTAAATGATATTAATTAAATAAATTCGTTACTTGTCGTGTCCCGAAATTCCGTCTGCCAGTTTTTTAAGCTTCTCCACTTATCTTCTTGGAGAAGAACTAAAACAATACGAAACGTACCTGTAACAAAAACATATAAATATTAAAACAATGTAAACAAAATGTTAACTAATAAAATTCGATCAAACTTGAGCAAAATGTTCACATCCATTAATCAACTATACCCTGTTCACAATAAGATTAGACATAAACACAAACCTTTTTTACAGTCCCTTCAACCGATTTTGACTTCTATTCCGTAGGCATAAGAATGACATTAGAGGCAAAAAATATGGTTACAATACAACTGTTTACTGCAGTTGCCATTTGTCATGCTACCAACGCAATAGAAGTCAAAATCGGTTGAACGGACTGTAAAAAAGGTTTGAGTAAATGTCTAATTTTATTGTGAACAGGGTATAGAAATAGATAATAGATAACCTATAATGGCTAAACAGATTTTAAGTCCCGATCAAGTAGATAACCTTTCAAACAAAAAAAAACGGGCCAAGTGCGAGTCGGACCTGCGCACGAAGAGTTCCGTACCATAATCCATACAACATTAGACACGGAAAAACGGAAAAATATCACGTTTGTTGTATGGGAGCCCCCCTTAAATATTTATTTTATTCTGTTTTTAGTATTTGTTGTTTGTTATACCACGGTACCACAGAGCGATCGCTGACGATGCGCTAACCCCATTTACCCCTAACAACATAATGCATCAGCCACGGACATACACATCACGAGGACCAGCCACGAGACGCTGACTTCGCATCTCGTGGTGCGCAACGTGACAACCATCACGCCACCAGTTCCAGGGCATCCAAAACGGTCACTTCGGTTCCAACCTCGAACGTAGTCATAATCTTAACTATAATTCGTTAATGTAATTTCTCTTTAATTAAATTCGTTTTAAGTCAAATTGGTTTTTTTTGAAGACTCCGCCTGCAGTCTCCGTAATTTGTTACAGCGGCAACAGAAATCATCTGTGACAATTTAAACTGTCTAGCTATCACGGTTCATGAGAGCCAGCCTGGTGACAGACAGCCAGACAGACGGACAGTGGAGTATTAGTAATAGGGTCCCGTTTTTACGCTTTGGGTACGGAATCCTAAAAAAGACTAAACTAAAATCGGTTCATCCGTGAGCTACGTTGCCACAGACAGACACACACGTTAAAAAAGGGGATTAAAGAACATCTAAACATACAAATAAATAAAATTATAGTATCTGTTTGTAATGTTCTAAATGTGTTTTTATACGCTTTTTATTAGCTTCACCTGTATGTTTGTATGTTTGTTTGTAACCGACTTCTTTGGGCGCGATTTTGACCCACTTTAAACAGCCAGATTTCGTTTAAACTTTGTAGATTTATCGAGGACCGATGACAATACACTAATTTGATAAAATTATAAAAAAAAAAACAAAAATAACAAAAAAAAAAACCATAGTCGTTCAAAATTTGTTGCCGAAAAAACAGCTATTATATACTAGGAAGGTACTGCACAAGCGCCCCTGGTAGAATAAGTGTACATAATATTTATAGATATAGATATAACCAAACTAAAAAGTAAAATTTAAACAATAGTTAAAAAAAACTAAAAACACGCTTTTTATAGAAAAGCAAACTAAAAAATAGAAAACAAATTTTAATAAATAATTTTATTTTAAAAAAAGCGTGGGGTGCATGGTGTCAATAGTTATAAATATTTTATTGACAGATATGAGTAGAGTGATTATCATTTTGATAATATCTTAAAAAGCACCCCACGCTTTTTTTAAAATAAAATAATTTATTAAAATTTATTTTCTATTATTTAGTTTGGTTTTCTATAAAAAGCGTGTTTTTTTTATTGAATACATTTGAATGTACACAGTACTTACTAATAACAAGAAAACTATTTTTAACATTTTTGTCTGTCTGTCTGTCGGTCTTATTGTTTGTTCCGGCTAATCTCCGAAATGGTTCATCCGATTTTGATGGGACTTTCACTGGAATATACATGATAACTGATGTTATCAGGTGTAACTCTACTCAAACTCAAACTTATTTATTTCTAATAAACCATTTTCAGGTACCTACCTACTTTTGAATGGTCAGAGTCAATCCGTCAGAAAGTTGAAGTTAGTGGCTTACACAGGCATATAACACATAACACATACGCACAACGTATGTTACATTTATTTAAAAAAAGAATTAGGGTTCCATGCAAAAAATTCAAACCGCACAGATAATCGAAATTCACGTGGATGAAGTCGCGGGTATCAGCTAGCAATATGCAATGCAATAAAAATATTAAAATGATGCGCAAAAATCGCAAACTGTCGCTATGCATTAATTTTGCAGATGAAGCAACTTTTCGTCAGCATTTACAGAGAAATTTTATCTGAAAAAAATTCTTAGTAATCTACATGTTATGATACGTAATTTGGTTTAGCCAAAATTTTTCTATCGGTACTTATCATAATAAGAAAAAAGAATGTCAAATCACCTCCAAATCATTAAGATGAAACTATTATACTCCTTAATTTCTTATCAAAAGAGTATCAAAAAATATCTACTGCTTTGCAATACGGAAAATGATTTGGTTTTGTTACTTTTTACAAATATGTATTATTTTTATTACAATAAATTAAAAATGCGTCCGATTAAAGACTGCGTCTACATCACCCCTGCACTCGTCCACAAATTCAGTACGGGTCAAATGCTCAAGGTTATTGGCATGTATACAAGTCTTAACCTATGCAATTAAGTTAAAGATTTATTGAACAAAAAGTCAATGATAATTCCGGATTGCGACGAAGAAGCAACATAACTTAATATTATTATATTTTATTACCATTAATATTTTGTTAAAAAGACAAATAATATGATAAAACTTGTAATGAATAATATTCTTTATTTTTACAATAAAACAAAGTCCGCTCCCGCTGTCTGTACGACGATCGTTGTAAAAGATCTAAGATCTTGATTTTAATGCAGTTTTCATCAATAGATAGAGTGATTCAAGAGGAAGGTTTATACGTATATTTTGATCTACATTACTTCCGTGCGAAGCCGGGGCGCGGTAAAGATATCTAACAGCATTGTGACTCGGCCCTGTCCTTGAAATAATTACCTACAGTAGCGCTTTACTTCAACACGCGGGAGAGCTGCCCGTCAGTATTTTAATTTCATCAACCGACTTTCTTTCTAATTTTGTGATTGTAACTATTGTAATATCAAATTTTATTTTCTTTTCAATAAAAATACATGTTGTGTTTTTTGAGTACCTAGTAGATTTAATAAAAATAACATCCTCAGACCAAACACCCTTCTAAATTAGAGACCGAAAAAAGACGTACGAAAAGCCACCTATATTGTTAAATTTAATATAAAAAATCTGCATTCCGATAAAAAATTTAATTGAGAATACTCTTGGGAAAGTTTATCATTGCTCATTGCCATTAAGTAAGTATTTGTACTTATTTCATTGAATATTTGTCACAAATCGCACACCGTAAAAGCCATCACACCGTCTGTTCGTCTTTGCGGCGCATTCGAGACTGCTTGCAGACTAACAGTGTTGCCAACAAGACCAATAGAGAATGTGCTAAAATGGTGTGAAAATTATGCCAAGTGCTTAGAAATGCTAAAAATTCTGCTAACATTTTTCAATGTCAAATAAAACTTTAATTAACAAAATATAATCGACGTCGATCGTTTTAATCTATTATGATATCAAATAAAATATTAATATCTTCTTCATCGACAACTAATGTGCTTGAAAACGAGGAAGTCTCATTGCTCAAACTGTAACTCTCCTGGGTACTTATAGAGCGCAGTACGTTTTCCGTCATTTGACGTCAAGATTTTACCCTTTCCATAATGTTGGCACCAGGAGCACCAACAATATAACAGAGGGATTTATTCTAAATGAAAATAATTACGTATGCATATGTTATTTTCATGGTTAAACTTTTATTTTATAATTATTTTATATGCTAAAAAAAATATGCTATATGCTAAACGACAAAAAAAATTGCTTAACAACATGAAAATATGCTAAATTGGCATCACTGCAGACTAAAGTGTATACTTGCTGGAGTCGTGTAGGTATGACTCGTGTTTCGACCGTTCGTATGAAGATAGAATACTGTAGATATTTTTACTGTGGCCGGGGCATGTCGCTAGTAAATAATACAAGTTTAAAATCGCCTTGAGCAAACGTGTGATCAATGCTCGAGCGTCCTCTATATGATATGAGGGATTTTGGGGGGCCTTCCCTGTAGTGGGATAACCCAACCCAAAAGGATGCAGCTGAATACCAGTGTTTTTAATGGCTTATGTTTCACGAACCTCCAGATTTAGCAAATGATCTCCAAAAATAGTAAATGATCACCAACATTTAACTAAAGTATTGTAGAAATGTATGAGTTTGACTGTGATTGGTGACTAAGATTTGGTGATCATTTACTATTTTTGATGGTCATTTGGTGACTAAGATTTGGTGATCATTTACTATTTTTGATGGTCATTTGGTGACTAAGATTTGGTGATCATTTACTATTTTTAGTGGTCATTTGGTGACAAAGATTTGGTGATCATTTACTATTATTGATGGTCATTTGGTGACTAAGATTTGGTGATCATTTACTATTTTTGGTGGTCATTTGGTGACTAAGATTTGGTGATCATTTACTATTTTTGGTGGTCATTATATTTATTCTCGTTTTTAATGGAGCGACTGCCAGTCTGCCCTCCACAACCCAGTTACTATATAACACGATATCCCTTAGTAAGACTGGTTGTCAGACTTTCTTTCTTCCGACTACCCATAACTACTGCCAAAGATCTACGAATGACAGCCGGGACCAACGACTTTACATGCTTTCCGAGGCACGGAGGGAGGGGATGAAATGTTGTTTAAAAATTATCGTAATGCAATGCAGTTTTAATCGTTTGCTAAATATCTTTAAAGGTTATAACAATTAATTATTCTAGATTTCTAAAGAATCATTACATCAACGCCGACATTTTTTGAAATGGTAACACTTTCAATATTGCTTAATTTTTATATCATACGATTATACTAATTCTAGAATGTTAACGGTCTTTCTTATGGTACTTAGATTGAAAAATTAAAAACAATTCAAATATGAACAAATAGTTTTTCTATTTGTTCATAATTTAATTGTTTTTAATTATTAAGGGGGAGCTCATAGAGCATCAAAAAACTCGTCCACATCGCTGTCAACGGGACACGTGCCCAACAGGCTGGCAGTATTGCCACGTTGTATGGCAATACTGATTCTTTGACCGCAGAATAGGTCAGGTTCTGGTAAAAATGGTTTATCGTGGTATGCTGAATAATCCATAAATATTGGAGTCGTTGGGATTGCTTTTTCCAAACAGGAGGCAACGGTTAGAACCGAGGGAGGGGCTTTTTAAAGTTCGGGCAACAAATTCAAACTTATTAAAGTTTGCACCTGTGATTCGTGCAGTACAATTAAATAAGTTAATAATGATGCCGATTTCCTTGTTCCCAAAAGAAACCAAATATAGATAATTGGCATCTCTTACTGCCAGGCAGTTGAAGAAAAGGACGGCGCCAGATTAGGACTAAGTAAGAGATGTCAAATAATTAGTCTTATAACGGGTACATTTCGGAGAGTGTGCTTTAGAATTGCACAATTTAATTCCCCCATCCCCATTCCATCATCGGACGAGCAGAGATACGGCTAAGTGTCACCACTTTATGGTTGAAGTTCCACGGTCTCGAACCAAGCGCTTTGACTCCACATTTATTGTGCGAACTGCCAGACTGTGGAATTCCCTGCCCGCCTCTCTGTTCCCTGATAAGTATAATCTGGGTATCTTCAAGGCACGAGTGATCCGGTTCATCCTAGGCAAGCGTGTTCCAACTTAGGCCGCATTATCACTTTATATCAGGTGAATTGCAGTCAAACGCAAGCCTATTTGATAGTAAAAAAAAAATTAAAAAAATGGTATTTTTTCTTGATCTTCGCCGTGTTTTTAATAAATACCTTCTGAAATGCAGCTATAATTATGAATTATGAACATTTTAAATCAAGTTAAATTAAGCTCTTATTAATGTCTGTCTTTTTCTTGTTTTATTGGAGAGAAAGAGATATAAATAGGTTAAAAAAAGGTTCGCTCGGACACTACAGAATTCGCACCAGTGTCTGTCTGCGTTTGGACGTATTTTCTTGCTCTTTGGCGGAATTCCAGAGGGTGATGTCCACACTGTCAAAGTTGTGCTTCTACCCAGACCCGTTACCCCCAGGTAACGGGTCTGGGTAGAAGCACAACTGGGCCTCAAGTCTGCTATTACAATAGTGTCAGAAGTGTCTATCATTGATTTCATAATTGTTGATTTTGACAAGTTTGGTAATCTACTAATATAATGGCGTCATTATGACTTTCCAATGGTCAACCACACTCCATTGAAAAAAATGATATAGAATGGTAATCTCGTACATAATGACAAATTAATGACTGACTTAGTTTACGAACTTCTTAGTACTTCAGATTGCCTACAACACTTATAAATAATATGTAAAAATATATATAAATGAAATCTGGCATGAATAAATGTTCAAATTTGTTGACAATGTCATTATAACACAATTCTATTACGAGACCATTGACCGACCAATGATCGACTTAGCAGATTTAGCATTATGAATTTAGCAGATTACGAACTTTTAGCAAAGTGACAATAGGATCATGTTAGAATGACGAAATTATAAAAATAGCAGACTTGGCCCCCTGTACAATTAACAGTTTATGACTACTTTTGTTAGCTTGGCCTTACCTGTTGAAACAAATGTATGTATTAATGAATAAATATATAAATATTTCTTGTAAAACATTGTAAATAGGTAACAAAAATCTTTGTTTTAAATGTTTAATTGACGATTATGTATACACATTATCAAGATTATCAAGATCTAACACTGTACAAAAATTTAATTTCCCACATTTTATACCTAGTTCTTGGGAAAAACCCCTTTTGTGACAGACACACAAAAAGTAGCATTCCGTTTTGATAAGAATATAATAATAATAAACGTTTATTTGGAACATGTTTGAGGACACCTTACAATATTAAACGAAGAAAGCTACAAAAGTTAAAACTGCGGCGCAGCTAGACGCCCAGGTCAAAATGATGTACGGAACCCTAAAATAACGAGTATAACAGGCACGTTACAAAAAAAAATTATAGCATCAAGATACAAGATAATCTTATATACGAAAATCTTCTGTGCGTGTATATGAAAGTGAACTCCTCCTGGATGGCTGGACCGATTTCGATGAAAGTTTTTGTGTGTGTTCCAGTGGATTCGAGAATGGTTTAGATTTACAATTGGACCCGGTAGGTGGCGCTGTAGTCTAGCGGGCCCTGCAGGGCGGGGTCTGCCGGGCCCGCTTGTTATTCTAATAAAATATGAGTAGGTACCTACATACACACATAAAAATGTTACATAAAAAGTTCAATTCAGTCACTGTCATGTTTTGCCTTAATGGCGTACAAAATATAACTGACTGAGGAAATTTATATCATCGCAATTTTCATACACAATTAGTAACTTTCAAAAAAATTTCGCGTTAAAAGTATTAGCTTTTATTTATTTATTTATACTTCATGCACAAAGGTACAAAGGCGGACTTAATGCCTTAGGCATTCTCTACCAGTCAACCAAGGGTGGTGAAGAGATAACACGGCAGGTGCATTACAAAAAGTAATACTTAAAAAGTAAAAAACAAAAAAAAAGATTTACACATACATAGTTATATTCTGGAATATATATACACCGAAATAAATATTTGACCACGACTTCCTCCGAATGAATGTCGGTTATCGCGAAAGCAGACGAAGTCGCGGATTAAAAAGTAGCCTATGTCCTTTCTTGGGATTCCAGGGTATACTCTGTACCCAATTTCATCAAAATCAATCCAGCAGTTTAGCTGTGAAAACATAACAAACATACGTACAGTCAGCAAAAGAGATAGGTATGCAGGTCATCGGATATGATTGAAGTTTACTTAGAAAACGATGGACGTTTTCGAATGAAATTTAATTACATCATTGAAATGTTTATTCTCTATTAATTTCATTAAATTTTATTCAAAAACGTCCATCGGTTTCCAAGTAAACTTTAAGTATATCTGACGACCCTGCATACCTATCTCTTTTGCTGACTGTACAAATTCACTTTTTATTGTATGGATGAGTGGATAGTAAGATTTTTACGACATTTTCCTAAAGTATTTACCTAGCAAAATAAATTACAAACCTGTCCTTGGCATTTTTTGATCCCCAGTGACAAAATACCTTAAGTGTCGCGTTCTAAAATATAGACAAGCGGCAGCGTGTCATGCCAAGTTCATCATCTGCCCAGCCCTTTCCTATGTTGGGTTCAGCTTTCAGTCTAACTGGGTGTGCAGTTGAATACCAGTGTTTTACATGGAGCAACTGCATTCTAACTTCCATAGCCCAGTAACTGGATAACACGATACGCCTTGATAAGACTGGTTGACAGATTTTGTGGAAATAATTTGACTATTCAAATTTAAGAAATTATATCTTTATATGTATAGGAAACAATGCTGTAGCAGAAAATAGTTTTGTAGCGGATGTATCTGTATCCGAACGCCAGCTCCCGGAACGCATTAGTCGTGGCAGAGCGCCTACGCGGTACTTGCCAACTCGCTAGAGTGTGTATCCAAACACTCCCGCGTATGCGCCTGGCAGCGTCCAATGAGGTTGCGCTGTGCGATCATCCGCCGCACGGACCAATAGAGTTTAAGTTACCTAAAAAGTGATCGAAGTATGGCGGACGTTATAAAGTTAAGACATTTTATGTTGGTCTTGTGTTCATTATAATATTTGTGTTTGTCGAATTATACAAATTACTTCGTACAAGGTTCCTTATTAAAATTAACCTGATCTACCCCGACTATAGTTTTAAATTTATTTTAGAACTAGCACTTTACCCGCGACTTCGCCCGCGTGTATATTCTTCTTCTTCTTCTTATTCTTCTTCAATTTTTAATAATGCAATATAGCCTATGTTATTCAGGTCAGGAGTAATGTAGCTTTCGATTGGTGATAGAATTTTCGAAATCGGACCAGTAGTTTTTGAGTTAAATTGTAACAAACAAATAATTTTTTCCTCTTTATTTATAAGATTAGTTAAGATGTTCTTTGTTTTTTTTGCCGCTCGATGTGGCGTTCTATGGGGGAGGCCTATGTTCAACAGTGGACATCTTTCTAAATGGAATAAATTTCAGGATTATTTACAGAACTTGGCACTCATTTAGATCTCAATCTTTTTGTCGGCGTAATCAACAACCATGTAAATTCTTAATACTGAACTTGGCTCGCATTATTACATTCATGTTTATGATGGGTTGCATTTTGGTGTTTTAATGCTATTATTCTTATGTAATTGATGAGCATAATATGATGAGGTTCCCACTATTGTGTAGCTTAATTTTGTGTGTTGACTAACGTAGATACTAAGCCATTCTTTAATCTTATAAATGCGGAAATGGCTTTTTGTTTGTTATGCTTCCAACGGCTTAACTACAGAACGGATTTTGATGAAAGGACATGTTTCATAATGGGCCCAGTCTATGTACACCACTTCAAAAAAAAAATTCAGTGTGTACTTATGTACGCGCGTGAGAAGTTATACTTCTTCGAGTCACAAAATAGCAACGAAGGCAGTAAGTAGTTCAGCATGTACGTCAGAGATGGCGTTGTTTACAATTACTCCCGTGAGAATTTTGTGTGACGGTGTGCGCGCGCATCGTAAAATTTCACTCTCATCATTTTTTCATAACGCGCCTAAAGAAGTATAACTTCAAAAAGAGAAAAATCCGTAGGACCCGGGAAAAATACAGATAATTCATTTAAATGTATACTGTTGTGGTAGTAAATTGATATTTAATTAATTCTTTTTATGGATTTTCAACATGGCGTCACGCAGGTTTAGCTACTCTATAAATCATAGATCGACCATTGATCAAAGAAAGAGAATTGTCAGCTGTCAGTGTCACTTCAGTCACTTTCGTCTCGTTTTGTTTCTAGTTTCTAGAGAGTTTTTAACAACCTCGCTTTCGTTTTTTTAATTTTACACCGTTTTTTTCCCATCTGTTTACCTGGGTATCTACAAATCGACGCAGAAAATGAGTTATAAATGTCAAACGTCATTAATCAATCAATATGACAGCTTACCGCCATGACTGTTTGTTTGTTGTGTGTTGCAACTGCAAGTACAATTTCTTATGTTTTACCTGCTCACAATGCCATTTTAAAGTAATTGGACAGTTGAGAACTATTTCAAATGTGTTTTCCTATTAATAAGTATGGTGTACAAGGACTGGGCCCAGGCTCCATACATTCTGAAACAACTCCTTTGGCGCAGACTTAGCTTGAACCCTAAATAGGACATAAGCTTCTTTTTAATCCGCGACTTCGTCTGCATCTGCGATAAATAGACATTCGCGCGGACGTCGTCGCGAACAAAAGCTAGTATCATTGTAATTAGAAATGGCATCGGACAAAATAGGTTATATCCAATTTAAACAAACGAAACCTTATTTTTAACCGACTTCAAAAAGGAGGAGGTTATCAATTCGAATGTTTATATATTATATATATCCGTATGGTGTCGGACGTAAAGAATAGCACCATCCCATATCTTCCCGTGGGTGTCGTAAGAGGCGACTAAGGGACTCACCAGAGAATGGGCAGCAGCGTTCTCTGTGCCTTTGTAACAACCATACTGCGATCGCCAACCCGCCTGCCAGGCGTGGCGATTATGGCAAAACCCCCCCTTTTGGGGGAGGCCTATGTTCAGCAGTGGACGTCTTTTGGCTGAAATGATGATGATGATGATGATATATACATATATTTTTTTTTTAATGTTTTTTCGGGCATAACTCTGTCATATATATAGACGAATTTGCAAAATTCTTTTTTGGTCCGAAAAGAGTTTATTCCGAAATGGTCCCATATAAATTTTATCAAAATTGGTACAGCCCTCTTTGAGAAAATCAACAAGTTCCCAAAAAAACTTACTTAGACGACGTTTTAGTTTCATAAATCACTGGAGGACTTACAATCTCTTTAAGTGTGTCGCCGTTTCTTAATGGATTTGGATGTTAAGGCAACACTAAAAAGTGAAAAACAAAAACGGTTTTCAAAAAAAAAAGAAAACCGCCTTCAGAAACTAAAAAGGTGATAAATAACTTTAGCACAGAACACACATTACTTTACTTTCGGAAGTCGGTGGTAATACAAAACAACAAATACAAAGCCACCGCCACCGACTTCCGAAAGTAAAGTAATGTGTGTTCTGTGCTAAAGTTATTTATCACTTTTTAGTTTTTGAAGGCGGTTTTTTTTTTTGAAAACAATTTTTTACATTAATGTTTTTACACAACATTAAAGTTTTTAAAAGATTTGAAATATATTTTCAGATAATGTTTCACAAACATTATGTAAAACGTTATTTTAATTGTGTAATTAAATAAGAAAAATATTTAGTACGTTTTAATTTATTAAATAACTAGTTAAAAAATCTTTAAGTACACGTGGAATGGAGACCACGTTTAGGCAAGCGAGTGTGGGACGCCCGCAGGCACGAGACCGACGATTTGAAGAAGGTGGCTGGCAGCGGAAGGATGCTGATTGCCCTGTCTTGGGTATTCTCTGTGGGAGGATTAAGTTCAGCAGTGGACAGCAATAAGCTGATATGACGATGACATGATTATGGCGCTACCCCGACCAAAAGCACAAAATATAAAGATTACAGAAGGACCGCTCCCGTCATCTTCAAAAATAATTACCTAAACTTGCTAGACTCACTAAGGCTGCTACTGTATTGACTCTATAGGTTTTATTTATGACAATATGAAATTTTATTGACTCTGGTAGGAACTCTTTGCACTTTTTTTTATAACTTTCCCTGTTCGTTATGAAATGTCAATTACATTTATTTATTAATTTTGACAACTCGTGACAGTCGAGACTGAAGGCTGCTTGAAACTGCTTGAGAATGCCTATAAACGTAATGTCAATGTGTGCGTGCGAAAAATGGCGGTTTGTTTTGAGTGGTCTCTCTGCTCGAGCGCGCCGGAGCCTTACGTACTTTGTGCCAAAAGTGCGTTTTTCTTCGTTATTCAGTGGCTATTAACTCATTAATTAAGAAACAAACTACATCTAAAACCATATTATTAATGTTCAATATCCTATCATCACATCACATTCTTCTTTTTGTTCAAAAGGGGTTCGAAATGGTCCCATATAAATTTTATCAAAATTGATTCAGTTTTTTTTGAGAAAATCAACTAAATCCCTAAAAAAAAATACACAGGACGTTTTAGTTTCTTCAATCTTTGGAGGCCTTACAATCTCTGTTTTATGTGTGTCGCCGTTTCTTAAGGCGACGTTATACGCCGGCGACCTTGAGCGACCAGAGAATCGTATGCGCTGCGTCCCAAACTCTTAAAGTTTAGTCGGAAAAATTAAATAAAAGATAGTACTCGTATTCTTTAACTTAATAAAAAAAGCGTATACTAAAAGATAGATAATAAAATTGTCTGTAAGATAATAAAAGTTTCGTTTAAATATTCCTGGTAGATTTTGTGTGATTATCAATGTTTTGTACCCGTCAGACCAAACTTCTCGATTTATTTAAACTATTTAATATGAACTTAATCAAAAATATATACATACTAAATGATTAAAAGAATGTTCTAGTTTAACATATATTTTTTTCAAATCATTTACACTACACAATTTGACGTGATTGTCAGTTTAAAATCGGCAAAAGTCGCTTGTTAGCGCCTTAATGGATTTGAATGTTTTTTCGTTTACTTAACACCCTCACTGCGATCCCCAAAACGCCTGCCAAGCATGGGGATTATGCAACCCCCCCTGTTTTGAGAGGGAGGTTCTTGTTCTACAGTGGATATCTTTCAGCTGATGATGATGATGATCAACGGCTTTAGGTGCTTTCCGAGGCACGGAGGGCTCTCATAAAATAATGGTCACCCATCCACGGATTGACCGCGGCAAGGTTTTTCTTAGCCACAAGCCCCAGTGTTTTAAGGTCTTAACCAGGTCGTCAGCAGATCAGTGCAATAAGCGAGAGTAAAAAAAAACCTCGCCTTCACTTTCGTTCAACTCAAGACATTTTCAAGTGCCGGTGCGCCGGCGCATCTGACCCACATTCGAGTCGTTGTCTCATAACCATCATCTTAGAAAGTTTCGGATAACTGTGAACTTGACTGTTGCGGTTAAATTTTAAACTGTCGTTTTTTTGTAAACTGTTTCTTTTAACTTTTTTGGTTAATCTTATAGTGATTGTGATTTGTTACTAGTTCTAGATTTTTCTGACTGATGAGGGCCGGCGCTGACTGACGGCGAAGCACGGCATGGCATGGCAAAGGATGTTATTTTTATCCTTATAATAATAATAAAAACATATTTATTTGCTCTAAAACATGGTATAAAAAGATCTTAGAAATAAATATGGCACACATGTTTTGCTTAAAATAAACCGCCCAGGGTAAACATTTGTGTGATGAGCACTTGTGTTTGCCTTGTGTCTGGGTGTTGTTTATCTATACATGTAAGTATTTACAAAAAAAAAAAAAATGTATGTGTGTATGTATATCAGCTGTCTGACACCCATAGTACAGGGTCTCGCTAGTTTGGGGTCAGATGGCCGTGTGTGAAAATGTCCCCACATATTATTATTATTGTTATTATTTATTATTATATTATATATATTATTGATACATATTTTGATTTTAGACACAATATAAAACAACATACAAATTAATTCTTATGATCTAAAAAATCTTTAATACTATAAAAATTACATTTATTTAGCCATTCGGAAAGTTTTATTTTAAATTGTCTCGCGTTCAGACATTTAAGTTAACTGGGGATTTTATTATAGATATGCACACTCATAGCCCCGCAGTTTTTATTATATTTTAAGGTTTTAGGGTGGTGTAACATAACTTATTTCATCGAGGTTAGAATTCATATTACCTACTTTATGTCGATACAATCGCGGGTCCTGCAGCACGTCGCGTCGTAGGTACTGTGGCATGTCATGCCATCCCGGCATGGCACGGGACGACCCTGCGCCTGAGATGTTTGCTCCTCTATCACGCTTACACGGCTGAACGGAATTAGGTGAAATGACAATGCCAGATCCGGCCCCACCCATGTACAGAAAAAGTAAATTAATAAAAATAATTGGAATGAATATAGAACCTTTCTATAGTAAATTGTTTTTCTTTAGAACTTGCGGATTACGAAATACCTACCCACAAAATACAAACTCATTTCACCTAAAATACAATTTAACCTATAATCAATGTCATTATTGTTTTTAGATTTAAACGGAAACCGCAAGATCTACAGTCACTAAGACTAATGTTTAGTTATCAGCAATAAATAAACAGTCACATGCTACATATTGCACATGACTTTTATTGAGTGGGGCAAAGTTCTATAGAGTTTCTTTTGGGACACATATAGATATTGATCTAGTTTAATACATAGGATAGTTTGTATCCCGTTTTTGCGTTCGCGTAGTATAAATTAGGTCATTTTTTAAAAAACGTTGCCACTATTAATTTCTCCTGTGTCGTGGGTGTGTTTACAAGCATATAAACTCACATACACAAACAGCCAGACCCGGAACAGTTATCTAAAGGTCATACAAATATTTGTTCCGTGCGGGAATCGAACCGGCGACACGCAGCACAGTAGCCGATCGCTCAACCAGTGCGCCACCCGTGTCGGGTCGTGGGGTCGGGGGGGGGGGGTCGGGAGGGGGTCCGGGGGGGGGGGTTGTATTGTTTACCCGGAGGGAGGCAGATCGAGCGGTATGACACAGACAGCAGTTTTGAAAATACCTACTCACGGTACCTCACAATCCTCTTAATATTACAAGTACTTCATCGTCTGCCTAGCCTTTTCCCAACTATATTGGGGTCGGCCTCCAGTCCAACCAGATGCAGCTGAACACCAGTGTTTTACATGGAGCGACTGCCTATCGGACCTCCACAACCCGGTTACTAGGTAACACGATACCCCTTGGTAAGACTGGTTGTCCGACTTTCTGGCTTCTGACTACCCATAACGACTGCCAAAGATCTACAAATGACAACCGGGACCAACGGCTATAAGCTCATAACAAATCAGTTTTTATAACTTCAATAAATAAATAATAAATAGTTCTGTTTATAAGTAATTAAAGTAATAATTATGTAATCTTATGAGCTGTACTTAAGTAATCATAATGGTTCAAATAAAAAAATATTTATAATAAAAATAAATAAAATTGGAAATGTATGTTTGTTACGCCAAAGTAACAACTTTTTACTGAATGCTTAAAAGAATGTTTACACGGTACTAAAAACAGTGTATTATTTTGTCTGCTTTGTTTTGACTAGTCTTCGAAACGGCTAGGGCTGGTCTTATTTCGGCGGGACAATGTTTTTATTAAAGACAAAATAATAATATTACTTTCGAATTATTTTAGCAGTTTTCAAATCCATTAATTCTATCTACTTTTCAATTCATATGTATTTTTTAAGTTTATTCCGGTTATCGCGGGGATGCAGACACGAGGTCGCGGATTAATAAATTTTAATAAATTATTTTATTTAAAAAAAAAGCGTGGGGTGCTTTTTAAGATATTATCAAAATGATAATCACTCTACTCATATCTGTCAATAAAATATTTATAACTATTGACACCATGCACCCCACGCTTTTTTTTAAATAAAATAATTTATTAAAATTTATTTTCTATTTTTTAGTTTGGTTTTCTATAAAAAGCGTGTTTTTAGTTTTTTTAAACTATTATTTATTTTTTACTTTTTAGTTTGGTTATATCTATATCTATAAATATTATATACATTTATTCTACCAGGGGCGCTTGTGCAGTACCTTCCTTCCTAGTATATAATAGCTGTTTTTTCGGCAACTAATTTTGAACGACTTATGTTTTTTTTTTTTTTTTTTTTGTTTTTTTTTTAATAATTTTATCAAATTAGTGTATTGTCATCGGTCCTCGATAAATCTACAAAGTTTGAACGAAATCTGGCCGTTTAAAGTGGGTCAAAATCGCGCCCAAAGAAGTCGGTTACAAACAAACATACAAACATACAGGTGAATGAAGCTAATAAAAAGCTAGTAAAAAGTAAGGAAATCATAGGATTTCCTTACTTTTTAATCCGCGACTTCGACTCGACGGTATGAAAAAAGTTTGAACCCCTTGTTGTTTTGTTGTCCCTGGGGAAGAATCTATGTCCTTCCCCAGGGAAATCAAATTCGACTGAATTTCATCAAAATCGGTTCAGCCGTTTCATCGAGAAAGTGTAACAGACAGAGATTTTAGTTTTTTAAAAGAGTAAGTATGGAGTTTCTTGCCCATTCTTTTTCATACAAAACTACCTTTTGGAATGGGCAACTAGAATATTTTATTTTCTCATTGGACGTTCAAAAGTGCCATAAAATGGTCTAATTGAAATAAATTATTTGATTTTGACTTTGACAGAGTTACTACTACTTTCGCATTTATATTATAGCTTTTGTTTAACTTATCACCAGATATAGTAAAACCGCATTTTAATGCGAAATTATAACCAAAGTTTTAAATGCTCACCAAATTGTGTTTCCTAAAGTATTGTAGAAATGTATGAGATTTACTGTAAAAAGAGATTTGGTTCTGGCACTCGGCGGCCGCTGCCGCGGCACGCTCGCTACGCTCGCTCGTCTCGTGCGTAGAGGGTAACAGTTCTAACCTAACCTAACCATGTCCCCCCTGGGGCGGATCCTTATGGGTCAAAAAGATTTTGGGTTATCATTTTGGTAAGGAACCACGGGCGATCAACTAAATTATAGCCAAAAAGTTTACATCTTGCTATTCTAAATAGCCACGAAGTATATATTGCATTAATTTGCACACTAAGATTTTGTGATCATTTACTACATTTGGTATTTAGTATATTTTTTTTGTAAGGGAGCTTATGGCGACGATATACGCTGGCGACTTTGAGCGACCAGAGAATCGTATGCGCTGCGTCCAAAACTCTCAAAGTTAAGTCGAAAAAATTAAATAAAAGATTGAATAAGAAGAGAACTTAAAAAAAGGCATAAACTAAAAGATAGATAATGAAATTGTCTGTAAGATAGTGTAAGTTTCGTTTAATTATACCTGGTAGATTTTGTGTGATTGTCAATGTTTTGTCCGCATCATACACAACTTCACGAGTTAATTAAACTATTTAATATGAATATAATCAAAAATATTCACATACTAAATGATTAAGGGAATGTTCTAGTTAAACATATTTTTTTTTTCAAATCATTTACACTACATATTTTGACGTGATTATCAGTTTAAAATCTGTAAAAGTCGTTAATTAATAGATCCTAAAGATTTTTTGTGGTCCGTGTGGTATCGGACGTAAAGAATAGCACCATCCCATATCTTCTCGTGGGTGTCGTAAGAGGCGACTAAGGGACTTACCAGAGAATGGGCAGCAGCGTTCTCTGTGCCTTCGTAACAACCATACTGCGATCGCCAATCCGCTTGCCAAGTGTGGCGATTATGGCAAACCCCCCCCCCTTATGGAGGCCTATGTCCATCAATGGACGTCTTTAGGCTGAAACGATGATGATGATGATGAAAGTTTTTTTTGGTGTTCATTATATTTATTCCCTTATAATATTAGGTAGGAAGGATGGACCTTTGCCAGTGTATTTCTTTACAGATCCCTAATTAAATAAACTATAGTGACGCGCAATGATAACGCAGTTTCCTATTAACTAAAGAATTTTCAGAATTGGAGCAGCAGTTCCGGAGATTACTTATGTTCAAATTACTTCAAACAAACAGCCAAAAAAAAGCACGTGATCATTTACTTTGTTTTTCGAATTCATCATTTCGGTTCTTTGAAAGTACAGTAACTTGTCTAGTTTAACAGTTAAACTAACAAGTCAATTTTGATGGAATTCGGTGAAGCGGTAATTGTTAAGTACTTAGTGGTCTATACTCGCTAGATCTTACGTCATTAGCTTAGCTGGAATTTTGAGAATAGATACAGAAATATGTACTTAGTTGAAAAGGTATGTGTACTTGCTAGCTTCAATAATGGCCGGTTTCTGAGGTCTTCGGATAAACTTTCGATTGCTATCCATTCGACAAAGTTATCTATTTTAGTGATTTTTAACCGACTTCAAAAAGGAGGAGGTTATCAATTCGGATGTTTATATATTTTTATTTATGTATGTTCGGGCATAACTTTGTCATATATCGAGATTTGCTAAATTCTTTTTTTGTTCGAAAGGGGTTTATTCCCAAGTGGTCCCGTATATATTTTACCAAAATTGATCCAGCCCTTTTTGAAAAATCAACAAAATTAAAAAAAAAAATACTTAGATGATGTTTTAGTTTCTTCAATCTTTGGAGGACTCAATCTCTTTTTTTAAGTGTGTCGCCGTTTCTTAATGGATTTGTATGTTAAGGCAATATAAAAAGCAAAAATATAGTACAGTTTAATATTGTTTCATGTTAATTTGTTAATATATAATAAATGTTCAAGACGTCGATGGTGATGTAAATATTTAATTTATTAAATTAAATTTTCAATAACAATCAAGTCAATGAAGAAAAAAAATATGCACCCAGCAATGTTTTTTTGCTTTAGGTGTCAGGTACAAAAGGTATTTTAATCACATGCGTACAAGTGAGACCGCTGGTTTTTATGTTTTACACATTATTATTATAAACCAATATTAAGGCGACGATATACGCCGGCGACCTTGAGCGACCAGAGAATCGTATAACGCGTTGCGTCCAAAACTCTCCAAGTTTAGTCAAAAAAGTTCAATAAAGATAGTATTCTTTAACTTGAAAAAAGGCGTATAGGTACTAAAAGATAGATAATAAAATTATCTGTAAGATAGTAAAAGTTTCGTTTAAATATTCCTGGTAGATTTTGTGTGATTATCAATGTTTTGTCCGCGTCAGACACAACTTCACGATTTAATTAAACTATTGAATATGAACTTAATCAAAAATATTCACAAACTAAATGATTAAGAGAATGTTCTAGTTTAACATATATTTTTTTCAAATCATTTGTAACACATTTTGACGTGATTATCAGTTTAAAATCTGCAAAAGTCGCTTGTTAGCGCCTTAATTACTGTCAGGCATTTTCCGTAAGTCTTCGGCTTCAGCTAGTTTTTTATTAAATAAAGGGTCTGGTATCTGGGTCGTATCTTAATGGACCTGGATGATAAGTAGGCACTAAAAACGAAAAAAAAATGCACCAAAGCCGCCAACTTCCAAAAATAAAGTTATTATTCACTTTATAGATTAAGAAGGCGGTTGTCTGTTTTAAAAACAAGTTTTTTTTTACTTTTTTACAGAATAATTTTACATTATTAAGTACATACTGATAGAACAGACATTGAATAAAAACTTATTATAAAAAATAACAACTTCGTGTTAAATTACGGTTAAAAAAATGTTATTATCCGTCGATGTTTACCTACCTAAGGTGAAGCAACGTTTTAATTAAGGCGACGATATACGTCGGCGAAATTGAGCGACCAGAGAATCGTATGCGCTGCGTGCAAAACTCTCAAAGTTTAGTCGAAAAAATTAAATAAAAGTATTAACTATTCTTTAACTTAAAAAAAGGCGTATACTAAAACAGATAATAAAATTGTCTGTAAGATAGTGTAAATTTCGTTTAATTATACCTGGTAGATTATGTGTGATGGTCAATGTTTTGTCCGCGTCAGACACAACTTCACGAGTTAATTAAACTATTTTATATGAATATAATTAAAAATATTCACATACTAAATAATTAAGAGAATGTATATAACATATATTTTTTTCAAATAATTTACACTACCTACATATTTTGTCGTGATTGTCAGTTTAAAATCTGTAAAAGTCGTTAAATAGCCCCTTAAGCACAAAATAATTAATTTGAATTATTCATTAATTTACAACGAATTGACTAATTACAATGTTGATTGATTGATAGATTGATAAATTAAGTGCCCCAATTAAAAGTATGTTGATCGATCTAGCCCTTTTTTGTGTGATTAACACTTGTGTTTGTTTGTTTGGTTGTTGTTTTTTATGTGTGTATGTATTTAAAATGTATTTGTGTATGTATATCAGCTGTCTGACACCCATAGTACAGGGTCTCCCTAGTTTGGGGTCAGATGGCCGTGTGTGAAATGTCCCTACACATTATTATTCTTTTATTTTTTGTTGTTTTTTGTTGAAGTATCAATACGGTAGATTAGGTAAACTACTACAAGAAAGCCGTACAGATCGATCGGTCAAAGGTTAAGCTACGCTTGCCGCGGTCGGTCTTGGATGGGTGACCATCCATTTCATACTGAGTTCCCTCCGTGCCTCGGAAAGCACGTAAAGCCGTCGGTCCCGACTGTCATTCCTACATCTTTAGCGGTCGTTAAGAGTAGTCAGAAGCCGGACAACCCGTCTTAACAAGAGGTATCGTGTTACCAAGTAACTGGGTTGTGGAGGTCAGATAGGCAGTCGCTTCATGTAAAACACTGGTATTCAGCTGCATCCAGTTAGACTGGAAGCCGACCCTAATAGTTGGGAAAAGGCTAGGCAGATGATGACGTAGGTATACTATTACAAAGCAAAAACAAAAATATGTTAGTACCTAATTACGTTCCGCACGTCACTAAAAAATAATAGGGTATTTTTTACCAATAAAATCTAAGAAATTAGTCCGTCAGTTAGATTATCGAAAAAAATTGGATACTGATGTATTTTTTGTTTCATCAAATCAATAAAAACTGACGAAGATAAAACGCATCCAAGATCATGAGTGGGGGTTTGTGACGTCAGAGTTTTCGACGCACTGTATCGTCTTAATTTTTTGTTTACGTGAAAAAAGAAAAAACACGTGGCCAATATTTTTTTTCAATCTATCTGACGGACTAATTATTAAATTTTTTTGGAACGAAGTTCCTTATCGCGCGTTGTGAAAGGGGGCTAGACGGAAAAAAATCTTACGAAAAGTTGTCACGACACTTTTGTATATTTGATTTAAGAGCCATCTATTAACGTTCTTAGCGCAACTGTGCTCTTCGAGATCGAATTACGAACGGCCAATAGATGGCGCAGAAATAATTTATTGGTCTTTCTATCTAAATAACTACGCATTGTACTAACATGTTAGAAAATGTTAATCTTTAAAATTACTTACTTACAATGTAAGCAGCCATAATAACTTTTCATTCCTCGCTTTTTTTTTGCCCTGGCTTAAAGCCACTTAAATTCACTTTAACGCATCACATTAATTAGTGAAAGAATTGTAATAAAATTTTATTACAATTCCTTCACTAATTAATCGAAAGGAACTTCGTTCCATCCGGGTGTCCCTTGACACCTCTCAATATTTTTTTATTTTATAAAATACCCTATTGATTGAACAGAGAAACGGGCTGTGAATTCTACAGTCTCGCAGTTCGCACAATAAATGTGGAAGCAAAGCGCTTAGTTCGAGACCGTGGAACTTCAACCGTATAGCGTATTCTTTCATTGATTAAATGCTGCTCTATTGTCGATTTTCATAGGATATATTATGATATACTTATTTTCCATGCAGGCGAAATGGCAGGCAAAAGCTAGTAAGATATAAAAATACTGGTACAGTTGAACAAGCTAATTGGTTTACAGGCAAAAATATTCATATTTCTACTACACTCTTTTTTTTTTGATAGCCTGTTCTGTTCCACTCCTGGGCAAAGGCCTCCCTCCATGCCTTGCATCTTTCCCGATTCTGGGCTGCCTCCCACCAGTTTTGGAGGAATCAGTCCAGTTCATCCCGCCATCGGGCCTGCCGCGACGCCGTCTTACTGTCTCGGGGCTCCAGTTCTGTGTCACATGAGCCCACAGTTTGTCCGGCATGCAGCACTCAAGTCCGGCCCAGTCCCACTTAAGTTGGGCAGCCTTATGAGCCACGTCTGCTGTCCCTGTTTTGAAGCGCAGTATGGTGTTTCGAACTCGATCCGTTAATTTAACACGTAGTATACTGCACTCCATTGCTCGTTGGCAAACCTTGAGTTTGGACTTCTGGAAATTGGTCAAAGACCAAGTCTACTACACTCACAATATTTTATTTTATTCCATAGAGCACGTAGGTATCCCTGGTACAACGAACTAAATATAAAAAAAAAATGAATGAATATTTTTGCCTGTAAACCAATTAGCTTGTTCGACTGTACTTAAATGGTACTGACCACTCAAGTCTTGCAACAATGTCAATATTTACGTGAAGAAAGTCTTGTAAAGCCTCTAATTGCGACTGTCTAAACCACTCAAGTTCAAATATAACGGATGTAACATTTTCGTAATAAACAAGATTTCTTTTGAACTGACTACGTTTACTTCGCAAGCATAATAGTTAAATGAAAATAGTTTAATCAGAATAACGAGCAGAATCAATTGACCCATTTTGTAACATAGGTCACATTTTTCAAAAAATCTTCATTAAACATGTTGCCCTGTCTATTTATTAAACGCACCAAAATAGGTAAACAAACACAAATGGTTGTCGTCCAATTTAAATTTTCTCATACGCGTGATAATAATAGTTCCTCCTCCAAAAATTGAAGAAACTAATTCGTCATCTATGTGTAATTTATTGGTGAAGAAATTAATACGTCATCTATGTATTTCTTTTTGGTTTTTGTTGATTTTTTGAATGTTCCGCGCAACATTCCTAGTTTTTTCTTTTTCTCATTAGAATAACAAACACAAAAAAGTTTATAACAAAAAAGACAACCGCCTTCAAAAAGTAAAAAATAACTTGCAATTCGCAAGCTTTGGTTTTGCTTGTTGTTTTGTATTGCCACCGAATTCAGAGCCGAGTCTTCATGGAGTTTCTTGCTCGTTCTTCTCCATAGAAACCTACTGTTTGGAACGAGCAACTAGCTCCAACTTTCTGACTGACTGACTCTGACAATTCAAAAGTACCGGTTTAATTGAAATAAATGGCATAATGGTTTTGAGTTTGAATTTAATATCGGCATCAACATCAGCATCTGCTGATACCGTAAAAACCTGCATCACCAACAACCTGATTCGGATTTTAGTGTGGGAACAATGTTTGTTTTTGTTTTTAAGGTTCCGTACCTCAAAAGGAAAAAAACGGAACCCTTATAGGATCACTTTATTGTCCGTCTGTCTGTCTGTCAAGACCCTTTATTTCGGGAACGTGTGGAGGTATCGAGTTGAAATTAAAACCATATACTACTCAAGTCTACGGTCCCTTGATGCTGTAAAATCAACCGTTTATGTCGCAAAAAACGCATTTATATTAAGGAGATTAAAGTATGGATAGTAGGTATGAATTAGTATAGAAGTATGGATATGTACCTACTAATATGTACGGAACCCTCGGTGGGCGAGTCCGACTCGCACTTGTACGGTTTTTTTACAATATTATACTTACCTGCTAAAAAATTTAGGTAGCACTGACTATGCGAATTATTTATTTATTTGTTTTTATAACATAAGATGTCATTATATTGTCCGCATTTTGTGTAAGGGGTTAAATTAATTTTTATACGACAAAAACATTATAAAATAATGTAAATAAATTATTCTCTGAGATTTAATTGAACAAAGACATTGTTAAAATATATTTAGCTCAAAATATCTAATAACGACTTTATTTTGTTAATGATTTTAAAATTAAAATAAAATTGATATGTTTGAACAAATAATATTTTTTTCTTTACTTGTTTATGCATGTCAGCCCATCGTATCCTAAATAATTGTTTCACAAGACGTGCAGGGGCCATGAATATAAACAAACCTTTCGTATCGTCACCATTAGGTTGGGATAGAATTGTATAGAATATAACAAATAAAAAAAATATATTTAATTTTACTAACAATTTTTTTTTTAATTCTACGATGATGATGATGATATTATAAAATTAAAGATTTTGTTAGAGTAAATGCGCTAACCTCCGAAACTACTGTTCCGAATCCCGGAGTGCTATAGGCTATACTTTATTAAAAAAAAAAATATTAGCTTAGTATAATTATACTCCATTTACAATGGCATTAGGGTGTTACCACACCAATCGATCGATCGTCGATCGATGCCATCAATCGACGTTGATCGATTGGTGTGGTAGCTTTGGCTGATCGACGGATACCGTTCCACTAACTAATCGATCGATTGCCGGTCGATGGCATCGGTCGACGTTAAACGATTAACTCCAGCTATAATCCATCAGTAATAATAATCAATCAGCTCGATCGACGTCGACTAATAAATTCTACCATCAATCGATGCCGTCGATCGACGATCGATCGATTGGTCTGGTAGAAACTATCGATCGACGTCGATTAATCCATTCTACCATCGATCGATCGATTGGTCTGGTAACACCCTTAGACAGAAGTTAAAAAAGGTTATTTTTAATGCACACTTTGTAACAAAAGTACAATAAACATGTTAAAGTTACGATAGACACCGAATTTATTATAATCTTTTTTTACAGTAGCTGTCGCACGTATTTGTAACCATTTGTAATCAATTATCTTCTAAAATTATGTGACTTTCATTTAGTTGTATATTTTATTTCAATTTAAAATTACAGTGTCAATGCTAAAAACCTAACAGAAGCAGGGATGTACATACAATACCCGGAACGTTATTCGTTTCAGTGTACCTACCTAATTCGACTAAATTTAAAATGTTACCTAATCTTTAAAAGACTTTTATTCTGTTTATGTTATTAATTATACGTCCATATTTAGTACTATCTTAAGTCTATTTATCAAAATTATGTTAAAATAAGTTTAATTAAAATAGGGCATTTCACCCATTTTTGAAAAGTGTCTTAATGAAATTCTGTAGTGCTAATATGCCACCAAAAAAAACACAAAATTTTTATTCAATCGATAAGTGCCATAAAAATGCATCTTAATTTCAATTTTTAAATTTCGCGCGTAGTTTGACGAAAACGCCTCTTACTGGACGCCATATTGCTCAGCGTAAATGATGTCAGTTCGTTATGTATCAAATGAGCTCATATTAAATATGATAATTGTATATCATTTAAAAATAATTACGTTGGTTACGAAAATAATAAAAGTACAAAGCCTAGATACGCCAATCGGTTGACTGACAGTTGTCAATTTTTTGTTGTTTACACAGCCGTACGGCGTAATAACATGGCCGCTACTATTTCACGGTGTTTTATAACAGATTAAAAATACTGAAAACTTTGAATTGAATTTAAAAATTTGTTTTGTTATTTTATGAACTAAAACTTACATTTTCCGACTGCTTAATGCCTAAACTGTCTCAATAACATATTTATAGATGTTTTCTCGTATAGAGTAAAATACCCTATTGTTTTAACTTATCTTTGAAATAAAATGTTTAGCATTCCTGCTTCTATGAGCCTCTTTTATCTAATGCTATTATAAATGGAGTATAAAAGGAGAAGAATTACGCGCGGTATAGTCGCGGTCAAAAACTAGTAATTTCTTAAAAAACAAAGCCATTTGTCAAGTGACTTTGAACTCAAACTAAAGTCGTTTTACGTCACTATTTGATGGTCATAAAATAATAGGGTGTAAAAAACACATCACAAACAAAACTATCGTAATGATGTAAAGAAGTATCGGTTCTTCTTAATAATTTCTGAACGTACCTAACAAAAGTTAAAAGTAAAAAAATAACTATAATTTAAAGAGTTTGGTATTGGTTCTGTTTGTAGTATTGTATTGCCACCAAATCCGAAATTAAAGTTAAATTTTTAATTTTTAGATTTTTTAAGGTCTTTTTTGTAAAAAAGTATTTTTTCACTTTTTAGTGCCTACTTCTTACCATCCAAATTAATTAAGTAACGGTCACACCGAACAAATGGAGTCATCCCTTATTTTCCACCCTTACAGGTGATATATTTCCATGAAATTTATGTGAAATCATCTTTGAGGTATAAATGTACTATCCATTACAATAATCATCCAAATCAGACTACACTGTAAAAAGATATGAGTGGTCAAACATTAAAAATACACGTGTTGAATTGAGAACCTCCTTTTTTGAAGTCGGTTAAAAATGGAAGTCAAAGTCAAGTCAAAGCATTTATTTCAATTAAACCATTTACAGGCACTTTTGAATTGTCAAGGAGTCGGTCAGTTAGACAGAAAGTTGAAGCTAGTTGCTCGTTCCAAAACGTAGGTAGGTCTCTATGGAGAAGAACGAGCAAGAAACTCCATGGACACTCTTTTAAAATAAAGTTTTTACAAAATACTGCTTGTTCTTGTTGCTTCTAAATTCATTAGTATTAATGACGCCATTTAAAAAACTTTGTTTCATAATGTCTTTTCTTGTACTATTTTTATCGAATTTAATACAATCGATATCCATACTATGAGATTCCGAAAGTTTGTTTGTATGTTAGACATTATTATGGTTAAACTGCAGAACCGATTTTAATGAAATTTGATACAGGTTAAGCTTGATACCCAAGAAAAAATATACATGCAAATAGGCTACTTTTAAATCCGCGACTTCACATCCACGATAACCGACTTTCCGCGGGCGAAGTCAAGGACAAAAGCGAGTACTATTGTAGGTACGAATTAGGTAATCACTTACAAATTATTTTTAATCTATTTATGTTGTAGAACATAAATAAATTAAGTACTTATTATATTAATCTGTCTCATTAAAATAATGGGTACTTAAGATAATTTTAATAGTTTTTTTGTAATAACGGTTTGGTAACATCTTTATAAACACACAATGGCAGATATTAAAACAATACCAGCCTATTACTGTCCCACTGCTGGACAAACGCCTCTTCTCATACAGAGAAGGCACTAACATTGATCACCGCGCTAGCTCAAGGCTTGTCTTTGGATGGGTCTCGGCTGTCATTCCTAGATCTTTGACTGAAGTAGTCATAAGCCAGAAAGTCTGACAACCAGTCTTACTAAGGGGTATCGTGTTACCCAGTAATTATGTTGTGGAGGTCCCAGACAGGGGGTCACCCATCCACAGACCGACCGCGGTAAGCATAGCTTAACCTTTGACCGATCGATCCGTACGGCTTTTAGTTAGCCACGAGCGTCTGTGTGTGTGTGCGAATATAAAAAAAAACCGGCCAAGTCCGAGTCGGACTCTCCTATGAAGGATTCCGTAGCAGCAAGTAACAAATATAAAAGCTCTTGTAGTTCGTTGTAACTTTGATCGATGTTTTAATAATAGTGTATTTTTTTTAATTGCGGTTTTATGATTTATGACGTATTAAAAAAAACCTACTTACTAGATCTCGTTCAATCCAATTTCCGGTGGAAGTTTACATGATAATGTACATCTTATATTTTTTTTAGTTTTATCATTCTCTTGTTTTAGAAGTTACAGGGGGAGGGGGGACGAAATTATATTTGAAACCTCACTATCATTTTTGAAGACCTATCCATAGACACCCCACGTATGGATTTGATAAAAAAAAAAATAAGTTTCAGTTCTAAGTATGGGGAACCCCCAAAATTTATTGTTTTTTTTTCTATTTTTGTGTGAACATCTTAATGCGGTTCACAGAATACATCTACTTACCAAGTTTCAACAGAATAGTTCTTATAGTTTTGGAAAAAAGTGGCTGTGACATACGGACGCACAGACAGACATGACGAATCCATAAGTGTTCCGTTTTTTGCCATTTGTCTGCGGAACCCTAAAAATGCGTGAGGAACAGAATATTGTCATTGGCTACAAATGATCTTATTATACCAGTTTTGTAATATCTAAAAAATATAGCTGATTAAAATGTTAGATTTCTCAATAAGCGATCGACAACATACGTTAACGTATTATGCTTAAGATTATAATAATAATTAAAATGTGAGCTAACATTTTTATAATATTGAGCGTATTTTTAGATTAGTATTTCACAATTTGAATAATTATTTAATATTTAAATGAGTTAAATGTTATAGTTTTTAGGCGCCTTAAATTAATATAAACGCGTCTGCTTTTTTATTATACTTATTGTTAATCAGGTAAGTAAATCATCATGTCAACCTTTAGACGCCCACTGCTGGGCATAGGTTTCCCCCAAGGGGGGGTTCAGCCGTAATCCGTCATGCTTGGCCGATGCATGTTGGCGATCGCAGTAGGTGTTATGGTACTCAGAAGGACGCTGCTGCCCATCCTCAGGTCAATATCCCTCTGTCGCCTTCTACGACACCCACGGGTAAAAAAGGGGTGATGCTAATCGCGGCCGGCAGCACACAGCTTCATTATTTTATTATTATGTACTTACGATAATGTGTTCTTATCTTACATAGCCATTGAACTTTCTAAGCGGTTTAAAAAAACAATTAATTTACTTCGCAGAGATGATTATTTTAATGTAAAACAATTAGTAATTATAAATTGATTAATAAATAATAATTAATTGTTAATAGATAAAATTGTATTATGTTTATAAAAGCATTGGTTGGAATTTAAATACCTTCCAATTATTTTATAGGTACTACTATTTACCCCGGCTTCGTCCACGTCAGTGACGGTTATTGCCACAGATATAGGTAGATAGACCCTAGATAACACAAGTATCACGATCTGTATGAAAACCAAGCGTGCCATTTTTTGACTACCTATTATGACGTCACAATGTTTTGTTTTTCATAAAGAATCATGGCGAGATTCATACATTGATTTGTATGAAAAAAAAAGTAATTTAGAGGATTTAAAATATTTTCCAATGTGAAGACTACATTACTAGGAGTAGATTGATTTACTTAGCATATTTTTAAACCACGCTTAATTTAAATATTACGAAATGAAAACAACACTTTTTCGTTTCATTTCGACGCCCATATTGTGTTTATAAAAAAAAAGAAAGAGACAAGCGATGTTAACGGGTCTATAAAATTGGCAGACAAGTGATGTGACAAGTGCGTGGAAAATAAAAATAATTATTTTGTGATATTTTTTCTCATAAAACGTTGCAATTTCAATGAAAGAACTGCGAAACGGCAGCTGTCGGTGTCTCTGTTACTGCCAGTCGCCGTTTTGTTCTGAAATAATGAGTTTTTCGTTGAACTAATAACTTTTTTTGCAGGGTTTTAAAAAAATTGTAAATGCCTGAAGATAGTCTTTAGGTACCCAAGAATATAAGAATTAGAATTTCAACTTCTCTAAACATCTTAATTTTTTTTGGACAAATCTCGCCATGATTCTTTGTTATGACCAGGTATTACTGAGGGTATTAGATTAAAAATAATTGTTTTTTTTTTATTAATTACGCATAATATTAATCACAAAATGACTTACCGATGGAAGGAAACGTTTACTTTATTTTTTACTTACGATCTTTGTACGCAAGCTAGGCATGAAACTAGGCACGCGAAGAAGTTGCTCTTGCGTTATCTATATCTGTGTTTATTGCAGATACAGACAGTACTTACAGGTTGAATAATTGTAGGTATACATGATAATATTTTGGGATACCTACTATCCAAAATTTACAGCTAAAATCATATCAAGCGCGAGTAGACCAGTTAAAGCTCTCTGCAGACGCCATTATTATTATTTTAGAACATGTTGTCAATTGACTGGTTAAGACTTCTCGAGAACAAGATTATAGTAATCACTTATTCATTTTATTATATTGTATATTTAAATACTAGCTCAAGCCAGTCACACCCGCGTAGTCTGATATTAATTAATCTAGTAACCAACACGCTTAAAATTTTCCGTTACCGTTGAGACTTCGGAATAAAACTATGAAGTAGAAGTTCTTAAAGATGAACATAAATACTGCATGGATATCATTGTGTTACTATTTGCCAAATAGTCTCCAGAACTTACCAGGGGGCCAAGTCTGCTATTTTTATAATTTCGTCATTCCAACACGATCCCATTGTCATTTTGCTAAAAGTTCGTAATCTGCAAAATTCATAATGGTCGATCATTGGTCGGTCGAATTAAAAGCAATGACTGCACAATGACGTTCTAATGGTAGGTCACTGATCAAAGGAGCTGTCAAAATTTTAGCAGATTACCGCCTAAGGCAGTCATTCAGTTGACATTTTGCACGAGATTACCATTCTATATAATTTCTTTCAATTGCGTGTCAGTGGTTGACCATTGGAAAGTCATAATGACGCCATTATATTCGTACTGACAAGTTTGGTAATCTACTAATATAATGGCGTCATTATGACTTTTCCATGGTTAACCACACGCCATAGAAGGAAATGATATAGAATGCTATTCTCGTAGAAAATTAAAACTGAACAAAGAAACTGTCAAAATTTTAGAAGATTAAAGTCAGTCACTTTAATCTTCTAAAATTTTGACAGTTTCTTTGTTCAGTGACCTACCATTAAAACGTCATTATTGCTTTTAATTCGACCGACCAATGATCGACCATTATGAATTTAGCAGATTACGAACTTTTAGCAATACGACAATGGGATCGTGTTGGAATGACGAAATTATAAAAATAGCAGACTTGGCCCCCAGTTCCACTTTAAAAATTCATTATTAAATTCTTAACAACGTTTTTTGCAATTTGCCACTCAATATCAGGTTATATTGTAAGAAATAATTATTCGCCGGAGTAACAAATATGCATTATAGAATTATAATAATTAAATTCGTCCACATACCTTGTAAATTAACCTAATCTGTAAACGTCATATTTTCATTCAATAGGCACATTTCTGAGCTTTTCTGACTTGGACGGTGATGTCGATGATTCTAATTTATTATAAATTGTTTAAAAACATGTTTGTTGCTGCCGCGTTAAAATTTTTTTATTACAATTTAACCAGAAACGAGGCTGAAAATTGAATTGAAAATTGATTAAGAATATTTGAATTTCAACTACCCTGGCTCTTACACCATAAGTGTAATTTTTTTTTATTTTAAGTAATAAAATTGTTTATTTTTCTCCACAATATTAATCTTAATTGCTAGCCTTATTAATTTCTACGGTGCCATACAAAACATTATATTGTGGGAGACTGGTGCCTAAACTAGGCTCAGGGCCTGTATTTCAGGTCACCAAAAAATAAATATTTTTTCTTGAGAAACTTTTCCACAGAACCTTAAGACTGCCGATTTTCTTCTAACTCGCCCAGATCACTGGCAACATTCCGAAATACCGGACGTTATTAAAAATAACCTAATTAATAAAACAACTAACGTGTTTTTGGGTAAATTAACCTTGAGGTAGGCTTTTAGTGATAGATTATGCTTATTAATTACAAAGTAACTGTATCAAAAGTATTCCCTGGAAAGAAATAAAAAATATCTATACGTCACGGACTATAAAAAAAGCTAGGACTCCGCGCCATGAATATCGAAAGTGAAGCACCCTAAGTAAGCCGGACCTTTTGTTATTGTGTATTAATTGTGTATTAATAAAATAAAATTAAAATCATAACATTAAATTATTATTATTATTACTTAAATTATTATTAATCGTTATTATTATAATTGGAAAAAAATATTACATTGAAGTTATGTGTTAAAATTATTATTCTGTTAAAATTATAATTATGTAACAATTATTATTATTATCTCAAAGTCAATATTATGCTAAAATTATGATTAGCTATGTTAAAATTTGTATCATGTAAAAAATATTGTGTTAAATTATTATTATGTTGCCGTGCCCTTACCGGGTTTCATGTTGGAACTTACACTATTATAACAACAGACTATATGTACACACATGAATGCAATAAAGACATTTGATTTGATTTGATTTGTACAAACATGCCTCACGCACTCATTTACATCATAGTCACGGACTAGAAAAAGAAATAATTCCGCGCCACGCATAACGAAAGTATTGACCGTACCGATCTATGTGTGCGTCGGTCCGGCGTACTTTAGGTGCTTCACTTTCGATGTGCATGGCGCGGAGTCGTTCTTTTTTTCTAGTCCGTAGAGCACATTCAAATTAAAATTTCTTCAAAAAAAAAGCATCGCGACTGCAACGCTATTAGTCGCGCGCAACTAATAGCGTTGCAGTCGCGCTGCTTTTTTTTTTTTTTTTTCGGATTGGCATCTCGCAGGTCAACGTAGGAGGTTGTCGGCTGCTAAACCGGACTTTCCTGTGATGCCTTAAATAGTATTATTTTTAGGGCCTCCAGCCAGGGCAAAATAGCTTACAAACTAAGCGACTACACGCTAAGGGCACCCCCTGTGGGGTACGAGCCTCGGCTTAGGGCGTCGCTGGGAGAGGACAGCAAAGGGACAGGCTGGATCGGATTTCAGTCGCGCTGCAGTAGCGCGACTATATTTATATGGATTTACAAAGCAGCGTTGCTGTCGCGCTACAGACGCGCGACTAATTTGAAGGCGCCCTAATATTTTAAATTGACAAAAGGGTCATGGCAGAACTTGTATAAAAAATAAAGATGTTTAGAGAAGTTGAAATTCTATTTTTTATACTATTGGGTACCTAAAGCGTATCAGGCATTTACAATATTTTTATACTCACGGAATAAAAATGGATGTTAAATTTTAATAGTTTAACGAAAAGCTAGATTTCTGAACGAAACGGCGGCTGTTAGTAACATCGACACTGACAGTCGCCGTTTCGCAGGTCTTAGACTAACATTGCATCGTTTTATAGAAAATAACGTCACAAATAATGATTCATCAATCTACTTTTTCAACTCCGCCATTGTTAACAATGATTGACATCATTTGCCTATCAGTTTGATAGATCCAATAAAGTCACTGGTCGGTTTATTTTTTTTATAAATACAATATGGGCGACGAGATGAAAGAAACGAAAATCTGTAATTTTTATTTTGAAATATCTTAATTATGCGGGGCCCGTGGGTTTCAAAATATGGTAAGTATATCAATCCACTCCTGGTAATGTATTCACGTTAGGAAATATTTTGAATCCTCTAAATGAACTCTTTTTTCGTACATATCAATGTATGGATCTTGCCATGACTCTTTGTTTGTTTGTAAGTTTGCATGTAGGGGTAATCTCCAAAACAACCCTCAAAAAATCTTACGAACAATTCAACATAAACTATAGAAGGGAAAATAGATAAACTATAGAAGGGAAAATAGATAAACTATAGAAGGGAAAATAGACAAATTATAGAAGGGAAAATAGATAAACTATGGAAGGGAAAATAGATAAACTCATCATCTGCCTAGCCTTTTCCCAAGTATATTGGGGTCGGCTTCCAGTCTAACTGGATGCAGCTGAATACCAGTGTTTTACATGGAGCGACTGCCTATCGGACCTCCAATCAAGTTACTGAGTAACACGATATCTCCTGGTAAGACTGGTTGTCAGACTTTCTGGCTTAATGGCTGGAAGGGAAAAAAGCGTGTTAAGGGACCTCTGCTAAGTCAGGAGCGTAGTTAATTCTTTCTTCACGAACATACACACAGGCAAACAAGATAGAGAGTGCGCGCGGTGTGTAGATGCAGTTTCTTGCCCATACTTCTCCATACAAAACTATCTTTTGGAATGGGCAACTAGAATCATTTTGAAGTAAAACTTCTTTACGCACGCTTGACTTGGGGAGTAAGCTGGTGAACGCGTGACGAGAGCGTTAGGAAAAGTGTGATAGGGCGAGGTGACCGGAAGTTGAGAGTGTGATATAAGTTAGTGAAGATAGAAAGAGAGAGAGTTACGTTTCGTATATTACTGTAGGGGCAAGACAGAGAGGTGCGAGCACACATTTTCTTTCTCTCTTTCTCTCATAGCCTGTTGCAAACGGATACATACATATAGATGGAGCTAAAGAAGTTTTACTTCAGTGCTTTAGACCACTCTAAAGCCCACTCCTATTTTTTTTTCTCATTTGACGTTCCAAAGTGCCTTCTAGTGGTCTAATTGAAATTAATGATTAGACTTTGACTATGTGCCTGGTTATAGAAATATGCACTGAGAGATTTGAGAGAAAGAGAAAGGCGTATTGAGGTGACGTTATATTTTTCCGGAATCACAGGTAGTGCATATCACGTCAAGAAACTTCATTCCAAAAAAGAGATCATAAAGTAACATAAAACATTGACATTGCTTGGCTGGTCGACTCTTCACGTGACCACGGGGCCAAGTCTGCTATTTTTATAATTTCGTCATTCCAACACGATTCCATTGTCATTTTGCTAAAAGTTCGTAATCTGCTAAATCCATAATGGTCGATCATTGGTCGGTCACTGGTCTCGTAATAGAATTGTGTTATAATGACATTGTCAACAAATTTGAACATTTATTCATGCCAGATTTAATTTATATATATATTTTTACATATTATTTATAAGTGTTATAAGCAATCTGAAGTAGTAAGAAGTTCGTAAACTAAGTCAGTAATTAATTTGTCATGTGCGAGATTACCATTCTATATCATTTCTTTCAATGGACTGTCATTGGTTGACCATTGGAAAGTCATAATGACGCCAGCTAAGCTATTAGTAGATTACCAAACTTGTCAAAATCAACAATTATGAAATCAATGGTAGACCATTCTGAGACTATTGTAATAGCAGACTTGAGGCCCAGAGGGTTGGCCTCTTGGGCCAAAGAATTAGCATTGACGATCAACGTAGTAATGCTGCTAGCCTGTTGGGCACTTGTCCCATTGAGAGGTTTTTTGATGCCCTGTGAACCTTCCAATATACATACTTCTTTACATGTCGCTACCGCAGTATGTATGCTTATATCTTTTAAACTTCGCAACGGATTTTAATGCAATTTTCATCAATGGATAGAGTGATTCAATAGGAAGGTTTATATGCGAGTTTGATTTATATTGCACCCGTGCGAAGCCGGGACGGGTCGCTAGTCCGTTTCCTTACTTTTAGGGTTCCGTACCTCAAAAGGAAAAAACGGAACCCTTATAGGATCACTTTATTGTCCGTCTGTCTGTCTGTCTGTCAAGACCCTTTATCTCGGGAACACGTGGAGATATCGAGTTGAAATTAAATCCATATACTCAAGTCTAAGGTCCCTTGATGCTGTAAAAAAATCAATCCTCTATGTTAACGTTAAAAAAAGATACGGCCGTTTAACGCATTTTTAATGTTAAGTAGATTAAAGTATGGATAGTAGGTTTGGATTAGTATAGAAGTATGGATATGTACGGAACCCTCGGTGGGCGAGTCCGACTCGGACTTGTCCGGTTTTTTTAAATATTATAAATGCGAAAGTAACTCTGTCTGTTACGCTTTCACGGCTTAACCGATTTCGATGAAATTTCACCGATCGACACCCGACCGATAACCGACATTCACGCGGACAATGTCGCGGGCAAATGCTAGTATTGAATAAGGCTAACTTTTAGTGGCTCTTTCAAAACTGGTAAGGAATCATGGCGAGATCCATACATTCATTTGTAAGAAAAAAAAAATAATTTACAGGGTTTTAAATATTTTCCAATGTGAAGAATACATTACCAGGAGCAGATTGATATACTTACCATATTTTTAAACCCCCGCATAATTAAAATATTACGAAATGAAAATAACACTTTTTCGTTTCATCTTAATGCCCATTTTGTGTTTATATAAAAAAGAAAGTTACAAGTGACGTTAACGGATCTATTAAATTGGCAGGCAAGTGATGAGCTAAGTGTGTGGAAAAAAATAATAATTTATTGTGATATTATTTCCCATAAAACGATGCAATTTCAGTGTAAGAACGGCGAAACGGCGCCTGTCAGTGTCACTGTTACTGTCCAGCGCCGTTTCGTTCTGAAATTACGTTAAACTATTCACTTTTTTTCTGCGGGGTTTTAAAAATATTGTAAATGCCTGAAAATACTCTTTAGGTACCTACCCAAGAATATAAGAATTAGAATTAACTTCTCTAAACATTTTTATTTGTTTTGTACAAATCCTGCCATGATTCTTTTGTGAATTGTGTAACTATTGACTCTTTGGTTTCGCTCATCTTCTTCACGGTTCAACATTCCGATCCAAACAGTACGATGTTTCTAATTCACAAATCATACTTTCCAAATTACATATTGGGTACTTATCTACCTACATAATTACAGTGCATATAGTACAAGACAGTTAAAGTTTAAAAAATAACAATCTACTGAGAAAGAAACTTTCTAACGAGCTTTGATAACCGGACGGACAGATGATATTTGTCATTATTATAAACATCTTAGTTGGTATGTCAATTTAAACTGTACACACAACGGTATATTGAACCCAGTAAATGTTAATCTCGCATTGTATTGTCATCATCATCACTTCAGCCGAAAGACGTCCACTGCTGGACATAGGCCTCCCCCACAGGGGGGGTTTTGCCATAATCGCCACGCTTGGCAGGCGGGTTGGCGATCGCAGTATGGTTGTTACAAAGGCACAGAGAACGCTGCTGCCCATTCTCTGGTGAGTCCCTTAGTCGCCTCTTACGACACTCGCGGGAAGATACGGGATGGTGCTATTCTTTACGTCCGACAACATACGGAACGCATTGTATTAGCTTATCGTTAATTGAGAGGTCAGCTAAAATGTTTCACTGATGGTAGCGCGTATGTTGGATCATTTGGTTCCCTTCGAAATGGTGCTGATCCATGCATCATGTTCATGAATGGGTAGTTGAGAAGTTTGGTGGATTAACTGATGGCAGTTAATATTATGTAAAATACAAGCCATGGGGCTTGTATTTTTATTTTTGTTAGAAGCATATTGTCATATATTAAAGCAACATAGGGTGTCGTAGAAAAAGGGATATTGACCAGAGGATAGGAAGCAGCGTCCTTCTGAGTACCATAACACCTACTGCGATCGCCAATATGCATAGGCCAAGCATGGCGATCACGGTTGAACCATCCTTGGGGGACCAATGCTCAGCAGTGGGCGTCTTAAGGTCGACATAATGATGATGATTATTAGGGCAGTTTATTATTTGAAAACCAAAGCCACAACACACGCTTCTTAACAGAAATCCAAGGTGATACTTAATTACAATTAACCAGTGCGTGGTTGTACTTATGCCATTTTGCGTTTTCAGCTATTCCTAAATCGCTCGCGTTTGATCGCAGTTTGATGCTAAAGCCCTTATTACACTTAGCTAAATTCAGTCGCTACTGAATTTAGTTACTACTTACGACTACTACTTACTTACTGAATGCGATTACACTTTACTGAATTCAGTAGCGACTGAATTTAGTCGACTTAATTTAGCCAAGTGTATAAGGGCTTCAGCCTTAGTTCGGGTTTCCTCACGATGTTTACCTGATAATGTTGATAACGATTTTAAAATTGAGTACCAGCTTTGAAACTGCGTTTAATTTTGAAATTACTAATTTGACTGGAAACTGACCACAAGTCTAGGTTTAAGTGTAGTAATAGTTAATTAACTTAACTACAATTTTATCGAGTAAAAAACCGTAGCCCGTATAAGTTAAACGTAGACTTGGAAGTTAGGAATTACCACTGATTAAAAATTAAAAAATCTGCGGTCGGGGGACCCCCGTAAGGAACAAAGTTCCTTACATACGTGTCTGTACAAAACAAAAATATATAGAAATTATAATACATCACGAGCAGGCGAGTGCGCCGCGGCGGCTCAATACACGCACACATACACACATGCATTTCGTTACGTGACGATTTCGTCAATTCGCTCTACTCGTAAGGGTGTTACCCGTCCAATCGATCGATCGTCGATCGACGGCATAGATCGATGTTAGAATGAATTAGTCGACGTCGATCTAGCTGCTTGATTATTATTACTGATGGATTATAGCTGGGGTTAATCGATCAACGTCGACCGATGCCATCGACGGGCAATCGATCGATTGGGTAGTGGAACGGTATCCGTCGATTGTTGGCATCGATTGACGATCGATCGATTGGTGTAGTAACACTCTAAGCCGCGTTAGGGAACTTCGTTCCAAAATGAATAATGTGATAAAATAAATTATGTTTGTTGACTTTTCCTAAATTAGAAAAATTTGTTGAATAAGTATATTATTATGAGATGACAAAAACCATATAACCATAGAATACCAATTATAGGAACAGGTATTAAAGTACCTATGTATAGTAGTATAATTTGTAACTTTACACCGAGGGCACGTGTTTGCTTTTTTGATATGGCGGTCAAAAGGTTAACCAGTCTTTCCCAAAGTGGGCGATAACGCTCCCTTGTGGGCGCTGGAGGCCTAGAAGGGGGCGATAACGTGCCCAGAAAAAATTGGGTGGCGCTGATGTGATACAAGGGGGCGATGGGTGATTTAAGGGGGCGCTGATGTGATTCAACGGGGCGATGGGTGATATAGGGGGCGTTGATGTGATTTAAGGGGGCGATGGGTGATTTAAGGGTACGCTGATGTGATTTAAGGGGGCGATGCATAATTTAAGGGGGTGCTGATGTGATTTAAGGGGGCGATGGTTAATTTAAGGGGCGATGGTTAAATTAAGGGGCGCTGATGTGATTTAAGGGGCTATGGGTGATTTAAGGGGGCGCTGATGTGATTTAAGGGGGCGAAGGGTGATTTGTAACTTCAGCTACTTCATATTTTAAAATTCACTGAAATTAAAATCCTCCTACTGTACAACATCCATTCATCAGTTCATATTTCTATCCTATTTTATTGTATAAATATAAACTAAAAATATATTACATTTTTATTAATTTTAATGCGTTTACAACGCTATTGATATCTAAGTATATCTCAACGGTTTTTAAAGTAAAGTAAAGTAAAGTTGATTGATTGTAGGTACATGACATAAGGTATTAAATGAACAATAAAATTGTGATCCTTGTACAATCTACCTATTAGGCATGCAAACATTAATGAATGGCGAACTAAGTGCCAAAATACAAAAGGTGAAAAAAAATGGGAGCCACTACAAAATAACTGATTTTCAAAGTGGGCGTTAGACGAAATAAGTTTAGGAACATCTGGATAAACCAGTCAGGCTATAATATTATAGTTTAAGTTTGAGTTTGATAGAACTTTTAAATCCAACTCACATATAATTTAAAACCGCGCACGGCTGTCATTAGCATAGGTAATTATTTAACTGTCAAAATAAAATTATAATAACTATTCCCGCATCAATAAAATAGATATATTATATTACAAAAGATACATAATATTAAATTTAACTTTTACCAGTTTAAGAACACATAGGACATTTACATAAAACTTCTTAATAGCGCCCAACCCGTCATATTTCCCATGCAAACGCTCGCGATTACGGTGTTATAGCAAATTATTTTCCAAATATTTTTAACACACAGGTATCTTGTGGTTTAAATCTTGGTTTGTATGAAGCCAAAAATAAACTTTATTGAGGAACAAATTCAGTAAACACGTTCGAAAATCAGCTTTTTTGCACAATTTTATCTGAACTTTGGCCGGTCATAATGCACTCATACAATGAAAAAGTAAAAAAAACAGCTATACAGAAACCTTGCAAATGCAATGGAGATTCTAAATTACAATAATATTTATCAAAAAATTGTAAGGCTTTTTCAAAAACACGTGTATGTCCTGGAACAAGTTTTGTGAAATTTCCGCGCGCCAATTTTCCTGTGATGTTATCGCGTTCTCACTCACTCGTTTGTTTTCGAGCTTTGCGTTAGTTGAAACAAAACATTTTTCAATCACGCTCGCGTTGAGGTTCGTTCGATGGGGATGGGCGCTCTTAAGGGGACTGGCCAACTGCGCAATCTATTTTTGGTAATATTTTAGTCAATAATTTTGAGGAATACGGAACAGGGTGAAAAATTCCTCAATTAAAGGAGAAGATTCTCCGAATAGACTGGTGTTGTGTCCACTATAGTAAATAGACCGTTTTAAACTGAAATCCTTGGTTTAAAACCCGTTTTAAATTGGTTTAAAACGGTTTTAAACCCCGACCACATGAGCCGTGAATAGATTACTTATTACTTTAAAAATTTGGTAGATACGTTAACCGATAATCAACCGGACGAAGTTGCGGTATTTAGTATAATAATAATAATATTTATTTACAAGAAATACATTTTTACAAAGGAAGGTCTTATAGCCTAAAAGTCACTGTATTCGGCCTGCAAGCAAGCGTACAAACTATTGAGCTTTATGTCATTATTACATTACCTACTAGTACTACAGAATATGTCATTGATACATTATTACAAAATATGTCATTATTACATTGCATTATTACTAAATTTATATCATTATTTAATAGAGATTTACATAATAGTGTGCTATAAGTTTAAATCAAACCACCACAAGCCTAAATATGACTCCCTGCTTTGTCCTATCTACAAATGTTCACCGAACTTAATTAATTATTGTCTAAAATTTGGCCAGACAGCTTTATTATGAAGTGCATCATTGGTACGGTCCCCTTAACGATTAACACAAATTAAAAGTGAAAAAACCGGAACCACTCTTTAAATTCCATCATAAAATTATGTTAAAACAAAGAATTTTCATGGAATGGACAATCGTGTTACCCAGTAACTGGGTTGTGGAGGTCAGATAGGCAGTCGCTCCATGTAAAACACTGGTATTCAGCTGCATCCGGTTAGACTGGAAGCCGATCCCAATATAGTTGGGCAGCCTTGGCAGGTGACGATCAGTTAGAAAACCGGCCGACGGCCGGCCGGTAACCGACCGGCTGTTTGTCCGACTTTCTATGTCTATGCTTTCTGGCTTCTGATTACCCATATCGACTGTCAAAGATCTACGAATGGCAGCCGAGACCAACGGCTTCAAGAAGTGCTTTCCGAGGCACGGAGGTGTGTCGGTATGAAATAGATCAGGGTTGTCAAACAAATTGATGGGTGACCATAAAAACGTCAAAGTCAAAGTAAAATTGACTTTGACTTTTTTGATGGTCACCCATCAACGGACAGACCGCGACAAGCGTAGCTTAAACCTCGTATCGATACTTACGGCTTTTATTTAGTCACAAGTTTTGATTTCATAACTGACCATCACTCTCAATGAACGCACATTCTTGCAACAAAACTGTTTCGTAGTCAAAATGATTCGTGCAAGGTCCATAATTTGGTCTCTGGTGTGCGCAAAGACTTAACTGCTTTCGTCTAACGGCAGTTTTGTACTTTTACTGAGGTTCAAATTGGAGTTCGGTGCATTCAACTTTGATGATCCGTGGCTTGAGGTATACAAGCTTTGGTTTTTATTTAACCACTATCTTTTACCCACGAATTTGTTTGCACCATTTTTCAAAGTCAACGTAAAAGCATTTATTACATCATCATTCATCATCATCATTTCAGCCGAAAGACGTCCACTGCTGGACATAGGCCTCCCCAAGGGGGGGTTTTGCCATAATCGCCACGCTTGGCAGGCGGATTGGCGATCGCAGTATGGTTGTTACAAAGGCACAGAGAACGCTGCTGCCCATTCTCTAGTAAATCCCTTAGTCGCCTCTTACGACACCCACGGGTAGATATGGGATGGTGCTATTCTTTACGTCCGACACCACACGGACGATTTATTACGATTAAACCATTTACAGGCACTTTTAAATTGTCAAAGAGTCGGTCAGTTAGTCAGAAAGTTGAAGCTAGTTGCTCGTTCCAAAACGTAGGTAGGTCTCTGGAGAAGAACGAGCAAGAAACTCCACGGACACTCTTTTGAATCAAGTTTTTACAAAATATTCGTTACATTATCCTTGTTGCTTCTATATGTGAAAACAATGCAGGTAAAGAATAATACAAAACATAAAAAAAAATAATGAAGATCAATTGACCAATCTCTACTGACAGCGCCTGCCACCAACATTTAACCAAAGTACTGTAGAAATGTATGAGTTTGACTGTAAAAAGCGATTTGGTTCTGGCGTAGGGGGTCACAGTTCTATCCTAACTTAAGAGGAAACACAAGGGCCGTTTTTCCATACAAACTTAGTCCCCTGTTTCCTCCCTGGATAATGCCAGCAGATCAATTTTTTTTTTAAATATCCGTGGCTACTATTGGCATGTCCCTATGTTTACCTTTTTCTCATAAATTTATTATTAAAAGAGATATGAATATTCAAAAACCTAAAAAATTGGCATGATTTTCCGCTGTGTTCAAACATTCAGAAAACAAATTTGACTTGATTATATAAAAAATAGAAAACATAGGAAAACGGGAAAAGCCTTTCTTTATTTTTTAATGAAAAAAGCAGTTAAATCGGTTAAGTTTTGGAGAAGAAATCAGGGGACTACGAATCATTAATTTTGTGTACTTTTAATAGGTATTTTCGGTCAAAGCTGCAGTTGTCTCTATCGCGCTCTGCGGTTCGTGTTCGGGCATCGCGCGACAGCAATTGATTTTACAAATACCTAATTATCAATTCTCTAGCCCGTGGAATTTCCTCTTAACCATGTCGGTTCCGCCCCAGGGGGGACTTAAGGGTCCTAAGATTTGGTGATCATTTGCTATTTTTAGTGGTAATTATATTTATTCCCTAACAACTATGTAAGCTGTACAGATTAAAGTATAAGTATCCTCTATTTATCCCTCTGCAGAACCAGCTAGAAATTCGTTCATGCCCCGCCAAAAACGAATATAAACACAAAGATATGTATATTTCTTACGACACGACTGGTTTTAGAGCCTATGTATACGTTTGCCTAACGTTTTACTAGAATGTGTGTCTGTATGTCACAGGCTTATGTAACGGAATGGCTGTTACATAAGACTAGTGTTGATCTTATAGTGCAATAGTTATGCTTATGAATATACGTCTATGATATAGACGGGTGTAAGAAGATAATTATGGAAGTCGAAAGTTATATATTTTTTGTCAAAGTATTTGATGCCCTGTGAACCCTCCATGACACAAGATTTTTATTTTGATTTGTACGCTTTGAATAGGAGCTCGTGGCTAGGTTAAAGCCGTACAGATCGATCGGTCAAAGGTTAAGCTACACTAGCCGCGGTCGGTCTGTGGATGGGTGACCATCCCTTTCATACCGAGTTACCTCCGTGCCTCGGAAAGCACGTAAAGCCGTTGGTCCCGGCTGTCATTTGTAGATCTTTGGCAGTCGTTATGGGTAGTGAGAAGCCAGAATGTCTAACAACCAGTCTTACCAAGGGGTATCGTGATATCTAGTAACTGGGTCGTGGAGGTCCGATAGGCAGTCGCTCCTTGTAAAACACTGGTATTCAGTTGCATCCAGTTAGACTGGAAGCCGACCCCAATATAGTTGGGAAAAGGCTTGGCAAATGATGACGCTTTGTCCTTAAATATAATTCGGTTAAGTTGTTTAAAAAAAATCAATACCTACCTACTTTATCTCTATTTGATAAACCGCGAAAATGCATCGAGTAAACAAATATCCTAGATCAATAAAATGGCGGCCGCTACATTACCAGCTGACAATGACAACTTGTGTGAATATCATTGACAGTTAACACCATTAAAAGCCGGCAAAATTATGCAGACATAAAATCTGGCGTTCCGCTTTCTAAACAATTGTATTTCTATTTTAGTCAGCTTACACATGTCATTCATCATTCATTCATCAACTCGCGAGTAATAAATACCTGTTATTGTCTAGTCTACGTTTGTGATGGTAAAACGCAAACGAAGTTATCTGGGAGGAAGACCAATGATCAGAATTATATATTCTATATTAATATAGGTAGTATACTAGCTGAAACGACAGACGTTGCCTGTAAATTGATTTTTCAAATTTTCTCACCGCTTAAACCTTCCCTGGGCTTCCACAAATATTTCAAGACCAAAATCAACCAAATCGGTCCAGCCGTTCTCGAGTTTTAGCGAGACTAACGAACAAGGATTCATTTTTGTTATATAGACTAGCTGACCCGACAGACGTTGTCCTGTCAATTAATTTTCCAATGTTTTTACCGTTTAAACCTTCCCTGGACTTCTACAAATATTTCAAGACCCAAAATTAGCCAAATCGGTCCAGCCATTCTCGAGTTTAAGCGAGACTACCGAACAACGATTCATTTTTATTATCAATCCACGAAGACGCGCCCCTCCAATTTTTGGTTCAGGGGGTTTTCGGATTTTCGTGACGCTCTGTTCTGATTAGTCTATTCATTCTAGTGTGCGCGTGCACTCATAGAAAGAAGAAAGAAAGAAAAATAATTTATTCGCCCCCAGGACAGAAACACACTAAAATAAAAAAAAACAAAAAAACGAAAGTTGGTCCTGTATGAGGCCAAAAGGCTCCTATTTCAGCATGGTGCTGTAACATTAAAAAAACGTCACAGCAGCTGATATTCTGATAGGGCCCACAGTGATGCCACGGTCAGATACGGATAATACAAAATAAATAAAAATAAAGTGTAAACGATAAAACAATTATTAATAAGTAGGTATAATAAATTCGAAAAGAAAAAATAATAAGTTAATAATAAAAATAAATTACATCTATACCCCACGTAACCATACTGTTCGTCAATCATAGGTCATTAGTGTGTACCGATAACACTCAAACATTGACGGAAGCTTGCACACATATACTATAAACGGTTAGGAGGTATAGTGGGGCGCGTCTTCGTGGATTGCACTATCTGTATATAGGGTGACTGGTAATTAGTGTACGATACTTAAATACGTGATTGTGTTCATGATAACAAAGAAAGAAAGAAAAGAAAGAAAAATTGTTTATTTGAAACCTCATACAGGTAAACCGAAACATAAACAAATGATACCACATAAAAAAAAGACTTAACCTGTACGAGACCAAAAAGGCTCCTGTCTCAGCACAATGCTACGACATGAAATGTCGCAGCGCTGGTATTCTGACAACAACAACAACCAACTTTCCCGAAGAAAAAATGTTTTTTGTACTGGTTCTTTTTATCACAATAACACAACAGCCGTATGAAATTCACGCGCGCGCGCGCCTGTGGCCTAAAGTGAACCAGTACAAAAAACATTTTTTCTTCGGGAATGTTGTTTGTTATCATGAACACAATCACGTGTTTAAGTATCGTACACTAATTACCAGTCACCCTGTATAGATTTACGGTTAGTTACTATGGTATAAGTATAACCCGTCGGGTGTCTAGGCTAGAATAGCACCCACCCGTTTCATCCCGAGGGTGTCGCAGAAGGCGACTAAGGGAAAATTCCCAAGTCGGGCAGCAGCGGCTTCCGTGTACTTAACAACCTCACTGCGATCCCCAAGACGCCTGCCAAGCGTGGGGATTACGGCACCCCCAGGCCTTTGTCCATCGGTGGACGTCTTTCGGCTGATGATGATGATAATAATGAACATGGTGTTTATATCTGAGATATGATGAGTGACAGCTTATGTCTGGGGTCGGCAAGCTTTTGAAATCGAAGAGCCAATTTTTAGTAAGCGACTAAAAGTTAGATTTGCTTAGGTCACTGTATGGTTGTGGAAACCGTAAGTTCATGATCTATCTCGCGAGATTGTAAACTGTCAGTAAATTGTGAACTGTATCATACAGCTAGGGTTGCCAACTCTTTGACGGTCAAATATAGTAGTTCTAGAATTTTTACCCATAAAAATATAGTAGATAACGATAAGATGGAAAAAAAAATAGTAGGTTCCAAAAATTAGGTAGGTACTTTATTTTTTTGCAGAATATTTAGTGAATTATTGAACGCATCTGTCAACTTGACATTTCAGAATCATTAAAAATAGGTATTGACGTTTTGTTTTACGCTTACACATTTTGAAACGAATATTATTGCTAAGAGTTCGATGCCTTTAAAATATAGTAATAATATAATAATAATAATATGTGGGGACATTTTCACACACGGCCATCTGACCCCAAACTAGGGAGACCCTGTACTATTGGTGTCAGACAGCTGATATACATACACAAATATATTTTTTTTTTTGTAAATACATACATATATAGATAAACAACACCCAGACACAAAGCAAACACAAGTGCTCATCACACCAATGTTTACCCTGGGCGGGAATCGAACCCGCAACACGATGCGCAGCAGTCGATCGCTCAGCCACTGCGCCAACCGTGTCGGCAAATAGTTGTTTCGCCTACTCTATATTTTTTTCAAAAATATAGTAGTCGGGCCTCTAATATAGTAGGATACTATATTATATAGTAGGGTTGGCAACCCTACATACAGCTTACAATATAACGTATTAACTTTCGACAGTTTATAATCTATTCATGTCAAAGATTTAAATTGTGAACTGGCATCAAACTTGATTCGACGTTTTGTTTTCATTTGCCGTCTTTGGCTGTTAGTTAGTTTTCGAATAAAACAAACAGATAATTTTTGTGGTTTATTAACATACTTGATCTTTATTTTTTGTTTTTATCTTGATTTCTTTATTTGACTTCAAAATAAATGATTTATTGTTTTAAAGTATCTACAATATTTACAAGAATAATAAAAAAGAAAACCTATCCTATAACCTATCATAGAATTCGTCCACATCGCCGTCATCTGGAAATGTACCCTAGAGACTGGCGGCATTGCCACGTTGGATGGCAATGCTTAATCTCTGACCAAGGTAAAAACTAGCTCTTGGATCACGGGAAGTGTCAACCAACCTTTTGGTCACTTCCTTATAAAGAAGATGAGCACTCGGACCCCACGATCCGAGGGTTTCAACCCCAAACGGCTCGAAAATAACTTCTATGTGAAAAAGATTATAAACTAACAGTGTTTACTCAAACTCAAACTCAAAATCATTTATTTCAATTAAACCATTTACAGGTACTTTTGAATTGTCAGAGTCAGTCCAGTCAGAAAGTTGAAGCTAGTTGCTCGTTCCAAACAGTAGGTTTCTATGGAGAAGAACGAGCAAGAAACTCCATGAACACTCTTTTAAAATCAGTAATATTTTACAAATTTAGGTTACATCATTCATGTTGAATCTAAGGGTACAATGTGAGAACAATGTAACACGTCTTGCATGTTAAAAGAGGTCTAGAGGCAAATATAGTTATAATAACAATTCAAACCAAAATTTAAAATAACCGAGGCAGCTAAGAGATGACCAGTCCCAACCGACGGCGTCCGTTCACGAACATGACGCATGGATCGGCATTTAGCTCAACCCTTTTGAAGGGAACCGAATGATCCAACACACGCGCCACCGTCAGCGAAACATTCAAGTGAGCATGACTCTCCCAACCGCCAGGGCATACTCAAGTCAATGAGAGGTATACCTCGTAAATGGTAGCTTTAAAGTGCTCACATGTATGTGCTACGAAAAATTATATACAATCATACGGTAACATTTATTAGAATTTTAAAAGCGATATACAATGTGTAACATATCGAAATCCAAATGTGATTTCATACAGTGTGATTTGTAGCAGACAATGTAAAGAAAAGTAGCAGGTGAAGTAAATAAAATTAGTTTCTCAACATCGATTGCACGATTGTGGCTTATGAAACTGAAGAACCGCAACTTATAATTATGTATCCACTTGTTGTAGTTTTAGGTCTTGTTTACAGAGTAATATAATATACCTATACAGCACAAACTACATATTTTGTAATGTGCGTCACTATCTCGTGAATAAATGGTTTTTCTTTCTTTCTTTCTAACTTCACATTGAAAGAGCCGCATGCGGTTCGCAAGCCGCAGGTTGCCGAACCCTGGCTCATGTCGTATAATCTTTGAAGTTTTCATAAGGTCAATGTTGATAGTTAGCCCTGGAGAAGGTCGGAACAAGGTAAGTACCTATTTATGATGGAGTCACTTCTCGTAAAGCTAACTATCCACTGGAGCGGAAAGGAGAGGAACGGAGCGGAACTGTGCCAAATATTAACCAAAGAGAATAGCGAACTATTTCAAAAAAACTCGGCCAAGTGCAAGTTGAACTCGCGTGGGGTTCCGTACAATGCCAATGTTTTAATTGATAGAATTTTTGTAGGTCTTCCTGTAATCTACAAGCAATGAACTACATTTTGTATTTTTTTTCAAAATTTTAGGTTCAATAGTTTCCGAGATCAAGGGGGGGAATGATCAATTTTCGTCTTCTTTCATGAATAAAATCAAAACTATTTATTTTACAATAATAACAAAAATATATTTGAGATACTCATATACTGAGCCCTTTGATATATGACACAGTAAGGTTTGCAAATTTTTTTTAAAATGACCTAATTTGTCCACCGAAATTGTCCTGAGGTATTTTAAAAATATATTTATTTACTTTACACGTCTGTGTTTGGGACATAGGATTACACCATCCCATCCTACCAAATTTCACCTTATTTGGTACAGTAGATTTGGAAGAAATTGGGTGTGACAGACGGAAGGACAGACTGACGCACGTGAGGGTTCCGTTTGATTTGCATAGAACCCTAAAAATCACCCCGGTGTTCCATCTCACACCTACGTCTGGGGTCGCGGGAACTGGAGATACTTCCGCAAACCCCCGACTGGTGCCGGCCCGCTACTGCGGTTTTCCTCAGGTCAGGGGGGAGAGTGAAGTGTTGGACTCCCCAACGGACGTCGAAAAGGGGCGCGCGTGGAACATCGGCCCCTGATGTGTAGGGGGCGACAGATGTCCCCGAGTCTGTCTTCCCTGGACCCATTTAGGGGGGCTGGAAGAGGGCGTTATCCGCCCTCCGCCGACGCCCGGTACGCCTGCTGTGGGCCAGGGCCTCAAGTCTGCTATTATAATAGTGTCAAAATGGTCTATCATTGATTTCATAATATTGTTGATTTTGACAAGTTTGGTAATCTACTAATATAATGGCGACATTGTGACTTTCCAATGGTCAACCACTGACACTCCATTGACAGAAATGATATAGAATGGTAATCTCGTACATAATGACAAATGAATGACTGGCTAAAGTTTATGAACTTCTTACTACTTCAGATTGCTTATAACACTTATACCTAAATATTAAGTAAAAATAATATATAATAAATAAAATCTGGCATGAATAAATATTCAAATCATCATTTCTACTAACGGGTTTCATAATAATGGCAATACGACAATGTCATTATAACACAATTCTATTAAGAGACCATTGACCGACCAACGATCGACCATATGAATTTAGAAGATTACGAACTTTTAGCAAAATGGATCGTGTTGGAATGACGAAATTGTAAAAATAGCAGACTTGGCCCCCAGGTGGGGCCTACACACTACCTCGCTCAGCATCAATGTACAGACACAGCTACGCTTCGCATTACACCCTCGCTTAGCTCAGCTGCCTCGCTCCGCATCAAATTACAGGCAGCCATATGAGCTTACCTTTATGAGATGCACTTCAATGAGACACAAGTTTATCTTAAAAGATCGACATGAATTTGCAATAAAACACTGATTCTACTTAGCGAGGCCTAGTTATTAGGTCTTGGTCGTAACCTAGAAAAATGGAAACCTTGGCGACTAACATTACTGTAATTGTGAAGAATTTAATAGTTTATAAATAAATGCTTTACCTATTACTTAGAAGTAATTAGCAGTTACATTTTATGTATCGTGGGAGATGCTTCTGGCTAAGTACTAAATGCCGTAAAGATCGGTCAGTCATGATTAAGATACGCTTGCCGCGGTCAGTTGTGGATGGGTGACCATCCATTTCATACCGAGACCCCTCCATGTCTTACAGACCATGTAAAGCCGTTGGTTCCGGCTGTCATTGGTAGATCTTTGACGCATTCTATGATTTGAAGCATTATTCACCACGATTGCTCAAGGCAAATTAGCGATTTCAATCTTCAGGCTTCCTCACGATGTTTTCTTTCACCAATGTCTGTGATGGCCAAGATAAACTTAGTATTTTAAAAGTCACATTGGTACTTGCACGTACTCGGTTATGAATCTACGACCTCATTCATGAGAGTCGGGCGCCTTGACTACTGGTACGACAGTATTAATACTTTTACTGTGCTACTGGGGTGTGATTCTGTAAGACCTCATTCTAAACTTCGAATCTGAATGCGCTGTGAGTTTCTTGATTGACATTCTAAAAACTCGATTGATATTTCGAATTTACACTAGCGCTACCCTTGCGAGTGTGTCAGCGAGTTGAACTAAATTGACAGGGAGATTTTGACAGATAAAGTATGAGATGACGTAAGAAGTGGCATTCTGTAAGGTAACTTCCCCGTCACTTCGCACTCGAACCCACTCACTTCGCACTTCTTTCTTCTTTTCTTCACACTTCTCACTTCGCATAAGGTTAAAAAATTAAAAATTTTAAAAAACCCCCAACGCAAAACATAAAAGCTATTATGTAAAAAGTCAAAAATAATACCTTTTGTTGAGCCATCAAATGTTTGTTTGTTGAAATGGCGCTATAATGTCGCGGCGGGGTCCCGCTAAGTTTAAAACAATAACTAAATAGCTAAAATAGCGAACTGATGGTAACTAGATTTGCAACAAGATTTACAACTAGATTAGCAACAAAAAGTTGATAATATCTAAGCAAATTGGTCAGAAATGCTGGTAAATTAATAGACAGTGAACGAAATTAAGGGACTGACTTACTGAAGCGGTACCCCGCTGCGACATTATAGCGTCATTTCAACGAACAAACATTTGATGGCTCAACAAAAGGTATTATTTTTTACTTTTTACATAATCGCCTTTATGTTTTGCGTTGGGGGTTTTTTAAAATTTTTATTTTTTAACCTTATGCGAAGTGAGAGTGAATAGCGATGTGAGATGCAAGTTGTTGTTTGAATTTTACAGAATCGACATACTGGGCCACCACGACACAGTATAAATATTAGTACCTACTACCGTATAGTAGCTACACGCTCCACCTCCCTCTGAAACCGTTCCTCACCTCTCCCCGCGTCGAACGACTAGCTCTGGGAACTGCGTTTGTTCGAGCGGCGCGTAGACACGCACACACACGCACGTATCTGTACAGTCTGTTATTATTTTAGTAGTAGTGTAGGCAATTATATCGTTTCGATTCTATGGAGTGTCACGGGTGTATCCCAAAGGTGACCTCTTACGAACAAACTAACAAACAATCAATTTTACTTCTTCATTTTTTATATCTTCTTAAAATAACGGGTTTTTTCTAGACGTCCATTGACGTCAAACGTTTTCAGAAAAAGCTTAATTTTCTAAATGATGTATGTTTGATAGATGCACGTCAATACGTCTGAGGTTACCGGTCAATTAAAAGTTAGGATAGGCCCCAATAACATCCAGTTCTTTCATCACTATATAGGGTGACTGGTAATTAGTGTACGATACTTAAACACGTGATTGTGTTCATGATAACAAACAACTTTCCCGAAGAAAAAATGTTTTTTGTACTGGTTCACTTTAGGTCACAGGCGTGCGCGTGCGTGAATTTCATACGGCAGTTGTGTTATTGTGATAAAAGTGAACCAGTACAAAAATCATTTTTTCTTCGGGAAAGTTGTTTGTTATCATGAACACAATCACGTGTTTAAGTATCGTACACTAATTACCAGTCACCCTATATATAATGTATTTAATCAAAATGAATCGTTGTTCGTAAGTCTCGCTAAAACTCGAGAACGGGTAGATCGATTTGGCTAATTATGGTCTTGAAATATTTGTGGAAGTCCAGGCAAGGTTTAACGGTAAGAAAATGGAAAAATCAATTGACAAGACAGCGTCTGTCAGGTCAGGTAGTCTTATGTTAGTTAGTTTCGGTAAAACTCAAGAACGGCTGGACCGATTTGACTTGGTCTTGAAATGTTTGTGGAAGTCCATGGAAGGTTTAAACGGTGAGAAAATTGAAAAACCACAAAAAGAAGGGTAGGACAAGATCACGTCTGTCGCAGCTAGTTATACAGGGTGTCCAGTAAATAGCACGACATACTGCAGGGGGTAATAGCTTGGGTCAATACCTACCAAAACAACACAATATATGTTCAGTAAAATCTTACAGATTTACAGTTTTACAAAAATTTCCGAAATTTAGAAAAATCTCTACCTTGAAACAGATTTTTAAGCATCTCGTAATTAAAAATTCCTTTTCTAGTATTTTATTTACATCAAATTATTCGTGAATATTTATTTTACTCATTGATAAGTCTTTTTTCTATCAAAAACAAGAATGTGTTTTGTTTTTGTTTTAAAACGTTGCCCCACTCTAGGAATTTTTCCTGTGTCGTCACCGTGCGTTTACAAACATATAAACTCACATACACAAACAACCAGACCCGGAACAACTATCTGAAGGCCATACAAATATTTGTTCCGTGCGGGAATCGAAACCGCGACACGCAGCGCAGCAGTCAATCGCAACCACTGCGCCATCCGTGTCGTATCGAGAACTACTGGTTCCATTCTGTGAATTCTTTCGCAAATAACAAGGTAGGTACGTTATCCCTGAATGCAATAAGCCATATTTTATTATCAAAAAAAATTTAGATCCGTAAAAGAAATCACACGGGCCAAGTCAAGGGAAAAAGCTAGTTTTCTTATAAAAAGTTATTACTTAAAATCTAGTAATAACAGGTTTCAATTAAGTAATTAAATTGCTAGAAAGTTTTTATCAATTGTTGAATTTCTAGACATCAAAATTGCCAACTTTCAAACTCCAGGCTGAGAAATTCTTTTTGAAAACCCAATGCCTTTCCCGGCGGTTGTCATCTGCTGCCCAGCCTTTTCCCAACTATGTTGGAACAGCTTCCAGTCTAACCAGATGCAGCTGAATACCAGTGTTTTACATGGAGCGACTGCCTATCTGACCTCCACAACCCAGTAACGAGATACAAGATATTTATTTTGCTAAAACATGAGTATACACTTATGTGTATACTGCATTAATATTGCATTGCTTGCATTTATATGCAAGATGGTACATAAAAAAATAACTTGAGTCACTGTCATGTTTTGCCATAATTGGCGTACAAAATAAAAATGGTTAAAAAAAACTAGTCAAAATGCTATCAAAAATCAAAAATCACAATGCTATTTGCTCATACATGTATTGCTTATCAACAATCATCAACGGTCAATATAATGACAAAATTGGTTTGTTACATAAATAGTCATAGTCAAATATAAAATATTATAAGTCAAAAAAGGAATAATTCAAATATGTCATACCAAAATTTGTTACTTGAAACATAATCAAAGATAAAATATACTAGTCCAAATGTTTCTTAATAAGTCAGGGTCATGTTAGTTTATCAGTCAAAAACTCGTTAGTGCTGTAATAGGCGTTTTCTAACCCCTAGGTAAGAATGGTTGTCAGACGTTCTGGCTTCTGATTACCCTTAACGACTGTCAAAGATCTACGAATGACAGCCGGAACCAACGGCTTTACATGCTTCCGAGACACGGAAGAATCTTGGTATGAAATTACCCATGATCAATAGATCCGCACGTGGTATCCCTCTTAAGACCAGAGTTTTAAACCAGTGCGTCGTACACGTAAAGACTTACGGAGCCGATACGTGGACACTCATCGTGGGCACTCACCGTGGGCCTGGTCCATAAATTCAGGGTTGCTCAGCGTGCTATGGTTAGAGCGATGCTCGGGGTTTCCCTGGTGGATAGAATTCGTAAGTCATTCGCCAGATAACTAAAGTCACCAACATTGCTCGTCGAATAAGTACACTGAAGTGGAAATGGGCCGGCCACGTCTGCAGACGGACAGACGGTAGATGGAGCAGACACACTCTAGAGTGGAGACCGCGTTTGGGCAAGCGTAGTGTGAGACGCCCTGCGACACGATGGACCGACGATTTAAAGAAGGTGGCGGGCAGCGGATGGATGCGGGCTGCCCAAGACCGAGTTGGTTGGCGATCTCTGGGGGAGGCCTACGTTCAGCAGTGAACGGCAATAGGCTGTTAAGATGATGATCGATACACTATATATTATTTTTATTATCTTTGTGCGTCTGTGGTATCACTGCTACCAGAGCTGGTCTATTGTGATCGCCGCTTGTGTTGGTTAGAGATTGCCACCAAACCCTGCAGCTGTGAGGTACTGCAGGATCTGCTTTGGGGCGATCTCCATTAATTCATCCGAATTTAACAGGAATTTGCCCAGATGATTGTTGTGCTTGTGCATTAGTGCTCCGCATTCCCCCAGAAGGTGAAGTGGCGTTTCATCAGACTCATTACAACGTCTGCAGGTTTGTGTATCACTTAACCCCAGGTAGAACATGTGCTTGTTTAAGCAGCAATGTCCTGTAGTGGCTCTAGCTACAGTGCGCAGATTGTTCCTACTGAGTGCTAGCACTTGGTTACTAAGCCTCCTGTCATAGGCTTCCAGTGTATCATCAGCGGTAATCAATAATCATTATGTAGTGAGCTACCTACATGCTAGATGTTTTCTCCATCTCTGTCTGAAGAGACATTTGACCTGCAGTGGTAAAATTAAACAATGCAAAATAATATTGGGTAAAACCAGTCTATGTCGACATTGACTAGGTACGGTCACGTTGATCGGTCAATATCAATTAACTCTTTTTCAACTTTGCCTAATTATAAGTGGTTGTTGTTTGACATTGCGATATGAGGAATATAACATATTATTTATTTTACTTTTATATACAATCGCGATGGCTCAGTGGTTCAGCCCCTGGGCCTCAAGTCTGCTATTACAATAGTGTCAGAATGGTCTATCATTGATTTTCATAATGACGCCATTATATTAGTAGATTACCAAACTTGTCAAAATCAACAATTATGAAATCAATTATAGACCATTCTGACACTATTGTAATGGCAGACTTGGGGCCCTGGGGGCCCGGCCCTGGGGGCCAAGTCTGCTATTTTTATAATTTCGTCATTCCAACACGATCCCATTGTCATTTAGCTAAAAGTTCGGAATCTGCTAAATTCATAATGGTCGATCATTGGTCGGTCGAATTAAAAGCAATAACTGCACAATGACGTTCTAATGGTAGGTCACTGATCAAAGGAATTGTCAAAAATTTAGCAGATTACCGATCCGAATTGATAGCCTCCTCCTTTTCGAAGTCTGTTAAAAATCAAACATTCTCTTCATGATTGACAGCGAATTAACGATCTCAAGGGTCATGAAGTTTTGTCTACGTCTAGTCAGTATACAGAAATCAAATAGTCAAGTTATTGGCCTAGATTAAAACCTGTTTTAGTGTCTAAGAACTTAGAAGATATGCGTTAGTACGTGATGAATGATGATGACGAAACAATTTTTTTATAAAGTATGTAGGTAAGTAGTAATATAGTCAAAGTCAAATCATTTATTTCAATTAGACCATTAAAAGGCACTTTTGAACGTCATAAAAGAGAAATTGATTCTAGTTGCCCATTCCAAAAGGTAGTTTAGTATGGAGAAGAATGGGCAGAAACTCCATACTTACTCTTTTAAAATGATTGATGACAATATGTTGTCAAGTTACAGCAATTAAGTACTAAATATTATAATTCGACGTGAATACGATGTACTTTGCATAAACTACTATATTAGAGTATGTATAAAGTATTACAAGTTAAGAAATGACAGTTATGTTATGTTAATAGGTACAGACGCCAGCACATCAAGCCATACCTAACTGTCAAATTTTCCCAATTAAATATGAACCTTATGCTTTTGTGATAAAGTTGAAAATCTATCAAAGAAAGAAAATGTTTCATTTTGGGCGCAGTCTATGTACACCACTTCAAAAAAAAGAGAAAAATCCGTAGAATCCGGGAAAAATACAGACAATTCATTTAAATGTATACTGTTGTGGTAGTAAATTGATAATTTAATAATAATTTTTACGGATTTTCAACATGGCGTCACTCAGATTTAGCTACTCTATAAACCATAGATCGACCATTGATAATAGAAAGAGAACTGTCAGCTGACAGTGTCACAACAGTGTCACTTCAGTCACTTTCGTCTCGTTTTGTTTCTAGAGTACTTTATAACAACCTCCCTTTCGTTTTTTGAATTTAACACCGTTTCTTTCCCATCTGTTTACCTGGGTATCCACAAATCGACGCAGAAAATCAGAAATATAAATGTCAAACGTCATTAATCAGTCAAAATGACAGCTTACCGCCATGACTGTGTTTGTTGTGTGTTGCAATTTCAAGTGCAATTTCTTGTATTTTACCTGCTCACAAAGCTATTTTAAAGTAATTGGACAACTGAGAACTATTTTAAATGTGTTTCCTTATTATTAAATATGGTGTACAAGGACTGGGCCCAGGCTCCATACATTTTGAAACAACTCCTTTGACAGATTGTTGTAGCTTGGTGTGCTGGCCTCTGTACATAGTGTTCACATATTTACAAATATTGAAACTAGACGATCGCTCCTTATTGTCAGAGCAATCTATAATTTCAAAAGAAAAAATAATAATATTATGTATTCAATTAAGTAGATTGAATAAGCAATCAATTTGATTTTGTCTAGACTATAGATTGCCCTATGAAGCCGGACCAGCATGTTTCCAAGCATTCTTATCTTCTACCTATATAATAAAAATTAATCGTTGTTCATTAGTCTCGCTAAAACTCGGCGGCGGGACCGATTTGGCTAATTTTAGTATTGAAATATTTGTGGAAGGTTTAAACGGTAAGAAAATTTAAAAATCGATTGACAGAACGTCTGTCGGGTCAGCTTGTCTTTGATATAAATTCTAAATTATAATAGGTTTGTTCACAAAGAGTACTTTCTACAAAAGTATTTTACAGCAGTGGGTGTATGGCGATGAAAGAGGTGAAATTTGTTTGTTACTTTGTAAGTTTGTTTGTAGGGAGTTATCTCCGAAACTACTCGTCCGATTTCGAAAATTCTTTCACCAGCAGGAAGCTATGTTATTCCTGAGTACTAAAGGCTATATTGCATTATCAAAAAGTCGCGGACAAAATGCTAGTAAATAGTATTTAATATAGGCAATGATATATTATACACTTAGATGCGTTACCCGCGCTCAATAATGGCAATATTAAAGCAAGGCAATTGCCGGGGTTTCACTTAGTCACGTACCACCCAGTGTCGCGGCTATACGTCAGTATCGCTCGTAATTCACACATATCTGACGTAACAAAATATGTATGTTTATCTTTTTCTAACAGGTACCTTGAGCAAGTGTCAAGTGTCAACCCCAAGTAAGGATATAATCGGCTATGTTTTGATCTGCGTCTTTGTCCGCGATCGACATTCACGCGGACAATGTCACAGGCAAAAGTAGTATGTTTATAAAAAAAATATGCTTGCTTGAGAACAATGATTTATTGCACTGCTTGCATCCGTGATAAAAATCACACCTATTTTTAAATAACTTCAAAAGAAGAAAAATAAAGAAGATATTTGGCATGCATTCGACAAGTTTTTAAATTGTACACTAAAAACTCAGATTATGAAACAAACGGCAGATAGACCACGCGGAACACTGAGAGTGATGCCATAAAAGCAAATACAAATTCAAATGCGAATACCTACAATCTCGTGATTGTATTCGTTTTTCAATTTGTATTTTCATTTGTTTTTTTTTAAACATGCGGTGATTCGTGCTATACTGACTCGTGTCAGTACCTACAGCACGAAGCGCGTTGTAGGTATTCGCTTATGAATTTGTATTTGCTTTTTTGGCTTCACACTCAATGTTCCACGCGGTCTATCTGCCTTTTGTTTCATAATCTGAGACAAAAAATATAGGTAAATCTTTTTAAATGAAAGCGAGAATAAAATTCACAAACTCATTCACACAAAATTCGTATAGGTACCTACTCCACGCGCAGCGAGCTTATAATAAAGGAACATTAAGTCTAAAATTAGAAATCGGATAAAATTAACAATTTCATGGCTTGAGAAAAACATTAAAAATATCACTTCGTTTTTGACGAACAAATTCTATTACACGTGTTTATAAACGTGCTAATAATTAATAAAAATTAAGATGTTAATTTTTATCCTTAGTCTTAGATATCATGCTGAATGCCAATGTCAATTCAAGGTAGTTTATCAAAATATCATTACCTATATCTCAATTTAATTAAGGTTACAAAACAACGTGTAGGTAATTTAATAATTGCTTGACATAAGTCATTAAATGTAAGACCTACTTAAAACGAAATGTTTAATTATTACTCCTTTATATATCGGCTGTCAAAAATCTATGAATTACAGCTGGGACAAATTCTTCCTTCGTTTGTACCTAGAATCTGGATGAACTATAGATAGAGTATACGACGACGGATGAAAAAAGAAGAACGAAGAATGTGGTTGTCTTTTTCAACCGACTTCAAAAAACGAAGGAAGTTCTCAATTCGGAGAATATTTTGTCCGTTTGTCCACGCTTCTCGGCCACGTTTTTCAGTGTAGTCCGATTTCGATGATTCTTTTTTAATTGATAGTGTATACCTACCTCAAATTTGGTCCCATATAAATTTCAAGAAAATATTCCACCCCTAAGGGTAGAAAATTAAGGGATGACTGATTTTTTTTTTAAATCCCTTAATTTTCTACCCTACCTACCCTAACTACCCTTAAAAAAGCCGCCTTCAAAAAGTAAAAAAAATCTTTAAATTCGGAAGTCAGCGACTTTGGTTTTGAATTGCCACCGACTTGCGAATTAAAAGTTATATTTTTTCTTATTGAAGGTGGTTGTCTGGAAACTTCTCTTTTTTTGGTTTGAAAAATACCACTGTTTACAGTAGTGTGAAATGTAAACATTCATATCCCTCCTCTCTGTTCCCCGATAAAGATTAATCTGGGTATCTTCAAGGCACGAGTGGAACGGTTCATGCTAGGCAATCGTGCTCCGCCTTAGGCCGCCACATCACTAAAGTAAGGCTTGTATACATGCCACTATCCTTGAGCATTTGGCCCGTACTGAATTTGTGGACGAGTGCGGGGGTGATGTAGACGCAGTCTTTAATCGGACGCATTTTTAATTTATTGTAATAAAAATAATACATATTTGTAAAAAGTAACAAAACCAAATCATTTTCCTTTGTAGGTATTGCAAAGCAGTAGATATTTTTTTTATACTCTTTTGATAACAAATTAGGGAGTAAAATGGTTTCATCTCAAAGATTTGGAGGTGATTTGACATTTTTTTTTCTTATTATGTGATACCGATAGAAAAATTGTGGCTAAACCAAATTACGTATCATAATATCATGTAGATTACTAAATTTTTTCAGATGTAATTTCTCTGTAAATGCCGACGTAAAGTTGCTTCATCCGCATGCTTCTTTCAAGATTTTTTCGAGAGAGCAGCCTTAACGCACTGACTTGCGGTCAACCATCAACCGCACCCCGCACCGGTTGTCTTGGAGCTGTGGCGGGCCGCACATCTACTCGTATTGTTATGTATTTGTAATTACTGTCGCATATAACCATCAATATAATGGAAAAGAAATGCTTGTAATTGACGAGGACATGCTGCAACAATATTTTTAGCATAATTTCTCTTATCATAATAGTGTACAAGTAAGTATAAATTTATTCAACCATAATGGATATCAACAGTTCTTAAAAAATGAGGCTAGGTCGAAGTAAAGACACTTTTTATTCTGGGCGGTATTATACGAATTAAAACTCAAAATCATTTTTTACAAATATGTATTATTTTTATTACAATAAATTAAAAATGTGTCCGATTAAAGACTGCATTTCCATCACCCCCACTCGTCCACAAATTCAGTACGGGCCAAATGCTCAAGGTTATTGGCATGTATACAAGCCTTAATATCATGCGGTTTGCGGGCAACCGCAAGTGCGTTTTAGCCAGCATAAGACGCTGGTACTTCTCATGGCGTATTTGTGCAAAAAATCGCCTTATTTGGATAACACAAAATCGACTTTATTTCAATAAACAGAGGGTAAATTTTGTAAACGCCAGCATCAGACCTGTTATACGTATAAGATAAGCTTAAGGCCGTTGTTTAAATAATTATTTATTCATAGTTCCTGAGCTAAAATTTTCCATCCTAAAGACAAAAATAATCTAGCATTTGATATTTTGTGTTTTTTTTTCTACGTAATTAATTGTACCTAATTTTAATCTTGAAAACACGAAGTTGACGAGGTCTACAACGGCATTAATATTATAATTTTACAATTATATAACTAAGGAAATGTGTTCATTTTCCATTTAATTAATTCTGTTATTTTTATGAGCGACTGCTGCCCTGCGTGTCGCGGGTTCGATTCCCGCTCGGGGTATTTGTATGGCCTACAGATAGTTGTTCCGGGTCTGGATGTTTGTGTATGTGAGTTTATATGTTTGTAAACGGACTCAAATTCCAAGAGTGAGGACAGGTCACGTTTTTTTTTAATTAATCCATACTATACCTATATACTACCAAAATGCCCGGTAGACGTAGTCCTACCCTGAAAAAAAAAATCTCGACTACAGCGCCACCTACCGTATCCAATCGTGAATCTAAACCATTCTCGAATTCACTGGAACACACATAAATTTTTATTAGAATCGGTCCAGCCGTTTAGGAGTTCACTTTCATACACAAGCACAGAAGATTTTTATATACAAGATTCAATATTATAAATTCGAAAGTAACTCTGTATGTTACGCTTTCATGATGAAACGGCTGAACTGATTTTGATGAAATTTGGTATGAAAATAGCTTGAACCTTGGGCTCCTGTCACCTGTCATCTGTCCCGATGCTAGGGATATGAAGCACTACAATCGGATGACAGTTCACTTCACCTAGGTGTTCACCGAGGGAGATTGTTTAACATACAAGTAATAGACACTGTTTCTACATTGTTAAAAAAAAACTGCGTTATTCAATACGTTTAATTAGATAAGTACTTAAGTAATTATGTCAATATTATAATTAACTTTCATTTTTTTTGTTTCATTGCCATTGCCATTGGTGGGGATTTTTACTTATTTTTCCAAAAATCCCCACAAGGCTGAGTTTCTTTAAGTAGTGGGGATTTCTGGGAAAAATTAACCACCCCCACTGGTGGGGATTTGTCGCTGAGGATTTTTGGAATAGAATAGAATAGAATAAGCCGCATATGTAACATGTACATAAGTATAAAGTGTAATGTAATTATACAAATACTAGCTGACCCGACAGACGTTGTCCTGTCCCGATCGACCTAATGGGGGATGAAAAAGGGGTGAAAAAAGGGGATGAAAAATAGATGTTGGCCTATTCTCAGACCTACCCAATATGCACAAAAAATTTCATCAGAATCGGTCAAGCCGTTTCGGAGGAGTACGGGAACGAAAACTGTGACACGAGAATTTTATATATTAGATTAATTTATTTTGTTCCGTGCGGGAATCGAACCAGCAGCACGCGGTACAGCAGCCAATCGTTCAACCACTGTGCCAACCGAGCCGACAAAGAGTTGGCAAAATACTAGATAGTTGTTGATAAGCACAATAAGATAATTAAACCGGAAAATTAAAGAATGTTTACAAGGATCTGAATAAATTTGAATATTTTTAAAAGATGGCGTACAATGAGATTCTTTGCGTCATTTAATTGTAAGATAGAATCATGAGATACGGGAAAAACCATTGTTTTTCATGCTCTGTATTAAAAAGATAATTACAATGACTTATGTTTTAAGACAACACAATATTATAGGTCTTCTTAAAATAATACGAGCCTATAATTGCACAGAAGGGAAAATACCTCTAGGGCACGCCGTAATTTCGGAGGATTGGTTAGGGCGCTAGCATGGCGCCCTCACGTTCCGGCTGACGCAGATACTGACCGGACATGGAAAGTATCTGTGTTGCATAAGCCGTGAACAATCGCCTGGTTGTCACCACTGAGGAGATTGCCTGGAGGACACGGCGCAGCACACGCTGGCAGAGTGCCCAGCTTGGGCAGAGCAGCGCCGTGAACTCTCGGCAGCAGTAGGTGACCTCTCGCTCCCGAACATCGTTCTTTCGATGGTCCAGAGCGAGAGTGCGTGGAAGGCTGTCGCCTCTTTTTGTGAGCAAGTCATGCACGCAAAAAAAGCGGCAGAGAGGGTGAGGGAATCAACTGCTTCGCTTCCCTCCAGGAGAAGACGCACCGGGCGCCGGAGGGCGCTTAATGACCTCCGGCCTCCATGAGTTGCCGGCCTGCGGGTGGTCGACTTAGGGGCAGTCCACCACCCGATCAGATGCAGGCCCGTACAGGCGGCGCGCCGTGTTCCGCGCGCGCCACACTAGAGGATTCGGTGGCGCTTAGACCGCCGAGGTCGACGGGACTCGCCTACGTTATTGGCGGGTCTTGGCCTGGCGGGGGCGCGGTGCATGCGCGAGCGAATCCCGTACCCCCGCCTATAGGTTAGTCGAGGAACACCGTGGTGGTTTTAGCCGGTAAGAGTCCGGCACACCCCCCCCCGTCTTTCCCAGACGGGGGACGGTCCATGAGGATTTCCCAAAGTTCTCTTCTCAGAAAGAGAAGGCAGAGCATTGATCACCACACTTGCTCAACGTGAATTGGTGATTTCAGTCTTATATTAATTATAAGTCCAGGTTTCCTCACGATGTTCTTCAAACGACAGAATGCCTAAGGCATTAAATCCGCCTTTGAGGTACAAAGAAGGGCTTAATGCCTTAGGAATTCTCTACCAGTTAACTTAGTGTGGGCAAATGATAAAACGGCAGCCTCTGCATTATTAATGCAGAGTTAACAATGCAGAGTTATTTTTAAAAAGAAAAAAATATGAAAAAGCTGATATAAGAAACTTAGCCGTGTGGTGCCGGTCGCGAATAGCACCACCCCATTTCTACCCGTGGGTGTCGTAGAAGACGACAGAGGGATATTGACCAGAGGATGGGCAGCAGCGTCCTTCTGAGTACCATAACACCTACTGCGATCGACAGCATGCATCGGCCAAGCATGGCGATTACAGCTGAACCCCTCTTGGGAGAGTATGGCCAGCAGTGGGCGCCTAAAGGTTGACATGATGATAAAGAAACTTACAAAAGAACAAAAATAAGTAAAATATCTGGACAGCGACATGAATTGGTTACCGGGGGTATCCCAGGTAACCACGTCAACTGTCCATGCATAATTAGTTATGTATCCAATATACCTACAGGATGAAATTAAATTCATTAGCAAATTTTTAGGAGCGACTTAGACCACGAACCTGAACAACTTTCATTGTGGATCCAACTCAAAGAGCTCGAAAAAAACAGCTGTGCCATACATTTGGGCCAAGTATCTATAGCACTTCTGTATGAAACAGCTGTTCCCCTTTCCGTGCTCTTTGAGTTGCCATAATGAGTTGTTAAGGTTCGTGGTCTGAGTCACTCCTTAAAAATTTGCTAATGAATTCAATTTCATCCTGTGTATAACCCTACCCCACCACGCATTTTTAAGACCCATTAATTATGTTAATTATCTATCATTCGTGGTGCTTGACAGCTCTGCTTCTCCCAGTTGTAAACGTCCCTCTGTGACTATTGGCCTAGTTCTATTCTGTCTCCGGCTTGATTTGGAGGGAAGTGGATTTTATTTTGCTACTCCTCCGCCGTTCTTTTCCTTCATTGATTTGACGCTTTTCTGGTGGTCGCCACTGTTGATTCTGGCTTGTAGGATTTGCTGTGGTTTGGAAATGTTATTGCGGGCTGAACCAATACCTATATTAATATATATACACCTTTGCCTTATTTAAATAGATTCTACGTTAGGTACTTACCACAATATCAGCAATAGCGTAGGTAACTGTTTATTTAAGTTTTTCTGAAGAATTGAAGACACGATTTAGTAATTACCTGTAACAAGAATAAATAACATCATTAAAATTATAATAGGCAAAAGTTCTAGAAGAATCAGGATAAATACTACAAAAAAAAGAACCTTACAAAGTTAGCAACAATAATAATTATGGTGTCATTAATAGAACCGTATAAGGCTTCCTATACAGGCTGGGGACGACGATACGACAAAAAATTAAAATACTAGTAATACTAGTTCAAAAGAATATTTTGAAACTATCACAAAAATGTGTGTCAAATAAATCCTAAAAACTAAATTAAAAAAAAAAAACGAAACAAAAAAAAATACAAAAAGTTTATTTTTATCTCTCACATAGAATCTTACAAGGAATGTGATAATATACATAAATCAATGTAAACAAAGTGATTTTTATAATCTATGTGAGAGACTGGTTTCTGTACTAGGAGACCTGTATGACAGATTACCAGCCTCTCCAGACTCCGGAAAATGGATGACAAGCACGGGTAGTACAACATTCCAAATTAATTAATAATTAAGTAGGTTAGACTAGGTGAGGTGTGACTGTTGTGAGTATTATAGGGTGAGGATCGGGTGTCTGATATGTGAGTGTGGGGAAGATGGTGTATATTTATGTATGTAGAGTGCGGACGTGGGTGTGTGTATGAGTATGTATGTGCGTGTGTATGTATGTGGGTGTGTTTGTGTGTGGGTGTGTGTGGGTGGGTGGGTGTGTGTAGGTGAGGGTGTTGGTGTATGTGTGTGCGGGTGTGGATGAGTGTGTGGGAGATGTCAAATCATACAAGGGTAGTTTAGGATGGGACTTTAAGCAAGTTTTTTTACACCTACTACAATTACACCAAATTACAAATTTTGTGTGCTATTGCCATCCCCAGCCTATATAGAGGTTCCCAAACATATTTCGTCTAAGCCCACTTTGAAAATCAGCTATTTTGGAGCGCACCCCATTTTTTTCACCTTAAAAACCTCACTAACATATTTGTCTCGCCTGGAGTTTAATTAAACCTTTATTCGAAACGAGATCTTTCTTACCAAAGAGAGCAATAATAATGCAACTTTACAATATTAAGGCTCGTATACATGCCAATAACCTTGAGCATTTGGCCCGTACTAAATTTGTGGACGAGTGCGGGGGTGATGTAGACGCAGTCTTTAATCGGACGCATTTTTAATTTATTGTAATAAAAATAATACATATTTGTAAAAAGTAACAAAACCAAATCATTTTCCTGTGTATTGCAAAGCAGTAGATTTTTTTGTTATACTCTATTTATAAGAAATTAAGGAGTAAAATGGTTTCTTCTCAATGATTTGGAGGTGATTGGCATTTTTTTTTCATATTATGTGATACCGATAGAAAAATTGTGGCTCAACCAAATTATGTATCATATCATGTAAATTACTAACAGTTTTTTTCAGATGTAATTTCTCTGTAAATGCCGACGAAAAGTTGTTCTTTTTTTGAAGTCGGTTGAAAATGTAACTTACCTAGCGACGTATTACGGTACAAAATATATAGCACTATGAGAGATAGTCAGACAGTGGTGACTTATTAATAGGGTCCCTTTGGGCACGGAACCAAACCGGTCTCAAACCCGGATAAAGTAATAGGAAAAAAATTAAAATATGCACAAAAATGCGGACACAAATCGCCAACATGTTGTTATGAAATTGTATTTACGATTAATTATAAATAACATAAACAAATGACGCCATTTTATTCGTAATATTTACCAAACAGGTAGGTTCACTTGACTTGTTTCAAATTACCTATCAAAATGATTTTAGGAAAACACAGACTACTTAGGAATTATAATAAATCATAATTTTTTTAATAGGTAGGTAATATTTATTAAAAGAATTGCAAATCTGTAGACTACCTTTGGCTCGCGACTTCGTCTGCGGGAATTTTCATAAGAAACCCTATATTTTTTTCTAAATTGTAATAAACTCTATAGTAGGTACTCAGAGATAACTAGCGTTGAAAAACAAACGAAAAATTCAGTTTTTTTTTCAATTTCGTTGTTTTTTTCAATGTTTTATTCGAAAGTTTCAAGAAAAGCCATCATATTACACATGCTTTTTTCAATAAAACCGAAAAAAACCAAAGATTATGGAATAACTAAACGGGAAACTTTCCATGTTCTTTTTCAAATACGTACTTAGTACCTATATTTAACTTAAGATATCAATGCTTTAATTCTAAAACGTAGGTACTGATCATACGATTTTTTTTTCAATTTTTCAAATTATCATGCAAAAAATTCGATAGACCTCTGTTCCTTTCCAAAGGGTTATTTCTGTAATTTTTCTTTGTCATCATCATCTTAAGCCGAAAAACGTCCACTGTTGAACATAGACCTCCCCCATAGAACGCCACAATTAGCGGCAATCTGCCGATGCTGATTTTTCATACGAAATAAAGTAAGAAAACACACAATTTGTTGTTTTATGGCATTTTCAACGCTAGGGATACCGTAACTTCTTATAAACAAAGTAATTTTCAGAATTGGACCTGTTGTACCCAAGAAGCTTATAGATAAAAGTGGAGGCAACACTCTAAATACCTAACTGAAACCACCTGTGGGCTGACGCTCTCTTTCTGAATGCATACATAAGAACGAGACAGTAATATGTGTTTTCTTTATCTAATGCATGCATTCAGAAAGAGAGCGTCTGCCCACAGTTGGTTTCACTTATTTGCTCAGAGTGTTGCCTCCACTTTTACCTATAAGCTTCTTGGTTGTACCGATATAACAGCGGTCAAATAAAAAAAAAACTAAAAAGAAGAAACCATAAAAACAACTATCAACTCATCAACTACATATCATATATCTATTATATCAACTTGAAGTCTTGTTTGTTTATAACTTTTTTGTCAAGTCAAGCGTATGGTTTTGGGGCATTTTTAAAACCCTTCAGAAACCAATCACGACTTAATTAACTATTTTTTAAATCACGTGTTTTACATCCGCTGTCAGGCGCCATTTTGGATTTTCAAAGACGTCATAATAGCCTATAACCAGCGGTACTTCGTGACGCTTCCAACGATATTACAACGGTTATTTCAAATTTATTTTGAATTGTTTATTATGATTTACTCTAGACCACTTTTTACGTACACTTGTTACATTGTTATCACATTGCACCCGTAGATTCAACCGAAAATTATAATATTTTAGAAAGAAAGAAAGATAGAATAACTATTTATTCCCAAGAAAGTGACGCACATTGTTGTACTTAAAACAAAACCTAAAACTACAACAAGTAGATATATATAGTAGAAAAAATATAGGTAATGTCTAAGACTGAAATAATTGACATATAATAAACAAGATTCTGGTTTTCTATAATTATGATATATCTGATTTTAAATTAAAAGAGTATTCATGGAGTTTCCTGCTCGATCTTCTTTAAGGCGCTAACAAGCGACTTTTGCAGATTTTAATTTGACAATCACGTCAAAACGTGTAGTGTAAACGATTTGAAAAAGAAAAATGTTAAACTAGAATATTCTCTTAATCATTTAGTATGTAAATATTTTTGATTAAGTTCATATTAAATAGTTTAATTAAATCGTGAAGTTGTGTCTGACGCGGACAAAACATTGATACTCACACAAAATCTACCAGGAATATTTAAACGAAACTTTTACTATCTTACAGACAATTTTATTATCTATCTTTTAGTATACGCCTGTTTTTAAGTTAAAGAATACTATCTTTTATTTAATTTTTTCGACTAAACTTTGAGAGTTTTGGACGCAGCGCATACGATTCTCTGGTCGCTCAAGGTCGCCGGCGTATATCGTATAATCTAGATACACTCAAGGATAACGTAACTTATTAGAGGAAGAATTTACAGAAACGGTTCAGTAGTTCTTGAGATTAGCCCGGACGCACACAAACTCAATTTTAAGGCGGTACCCTGAGCAAATAACTTTGAGCATTCGTTCCCTCTGCGCCGCGCAAGAGACACAGTAGCGAATATGCTCAGATTTTAGAAAGAAAACTTTATAAAATCACATTTTGGGATTTTGAAAAAATAAATCTACCAAAATGTTAATTAACAAATTGCCTATCCATTAGTGTTAGTAAAAATCGAATTAATGGTTACTTGCCGAGAAAATGCATGTTTTCAATAATTATTTCTCATTTCTTTGGTTTCGTTGTGAGGAGATTAGTTAAATACTATACTTCGTTAACAAAAATCAGATCTACCGTTTTGGAGTCAAGATTATGTAGAAATTTAATCAATTTTTAGTTTGTCGATATTTCTTTCGGATATAGAGTATTTAGGTCCGAAAAACTGAACAAAAAACTTAATTTATAATATGTATGTAGTGATGATTAGGTATAGACAAGTTATTTCTAGATTATCGTTTATAAAGTTTTGTGACCTCAATTCTGGTTTACAAGAATTAATAAAGTTTTTTTGATAAATGTAAGGTTTAATAAAAACAATAACGACTTTTCGGAATTTTTCCATTATAGTTTCGCATCGGCTAGGTTTTACCAATGACGAATAGTAATAATGTTAGTTCTGGCAATATAACGGTATTACAATGATTACAATGAAACTATTTATTAAGAGAATATAATTAAACATCATCATCTGCCTAGCCTTTTCCCAACTATATTGGGGTCGGCTTCCAGTCTAACCAGATGCAGCTGAATACCAGTGTTTTACATGGAGCGACTGCCTAAGGACAAACGGTCCAGTTGGGTAGGTCTAATTTCGAGAAAGAGGTCAATCGTCAAATCCGACTCGGCAGGGCAGCGTTCGGGAAGTTGCTAACTTACCGCAGTGTCGCAAGATGAAGCTCTATGACCAGTGTGTGTTGTGTGTTGCCAGTGACATACGGGACCGAAACGTGGTCGCTCACAATAGGCCTGATCAGAAAGCTTAAAGTCACCCAAAGAGCAATGGAGAGGGCTATGCTCGGAGTTTCCTTGCGTGATATAATCAAAAATGAGGACAACCGCAAGAGAACCAAGCTTACCGACGTAGCCCGAAGAATTGCCAAACTTAAGTGGCAGTGGGCATTGCTCGCAGAACGGATGGCCAATGGGGCCGAATAATTCTGAAGTGGCGACCGCGAACCGGAAGACGTTGCGTTGGAAGGCTTCCCACTAGGTGGACCGATCACCTGGTAAAAGTTGCGGGGATCCGCTGGATGCGAGTCGCACGGGACCGGTCAATGTGGCGACACTTGGGGGAGGCCTATGTCCAGCAGTGGACGTCTTTCGGCTGTAATGATGATTGCCTGTTTGACCCAGTTACTGGGTAACACAATACCCCTGGGGAAGACTGGTTGTCTGACTTTCATACGTCTGACTACCCTTAACGACTGTCAAAGATCTACAAATAATATATATACCTAGGCACAAAATGTGAGCTGTTACATTTGATTCCAATAAAAATGTTCTTATCGATACTTGCATACTTAGGTGCAAATTCCTGGCATGTGTGTTCCTGGCACTGTGCAAGTAATATGCATGATTTGTTGATTGGTGCAAATGATTGCATCAGTATTATTGTCTATTATAAAAAAGTGGTCTATAATTTTAAATTTAAAATCATGAAATTACTGTCAACATTTATATTTTTAAAAATCATGCTAATTGGAAATTTCTGAAAGAAATTGCAATAACAGTTTGATCGGCCTAGGGACTCAGGACCCCACGCTGACCCAAAGCACATCTCACGCTACTCCACGCTGCTCCCATACTGATCCTACGCTTACCCCTTACTGACCCCACGCTGACTCGATGCTGTCCCCACGCTAACTCCACGCTGACCCGACTCTGACCCCTCTCTATTCCCCAGTTCGACCACAAACCGACATATCAGTTACCGTAATGCTTGCATATTTTTGTGCAAGTTCCTGGCATGTATGTTCCTGGCACTGTGCAAGTAATATGCAAGTTTTAACCACAAAACTGACGAGGCAGTAGTCACGATCAATAATATTGTATGTAATAGAGCAATAATAGTAGTTTAGAATCATCGAATTGAATTAAACGTGCATTTGTTATTTAAATTTATTACAAAATTATGCATTCACGTGATTCAGACATGCGGAGTTGTATCTACATAAGGTTGTTAGGATCCCGTAACTCAAAAGGAAAATACCGAACTCTTATAAGATTTTTTGTCCGTTTATCACAAACAATAAATTATTTTTGATTTATTTATTTATACATCATGCACAAAGGTACATAGGCGGCAGATGCTTAAAAAATATACCTATATAAAAAATGAAACTTAAAAAAAAATAGATTAATAAAATAATAATAACAATATCGGTTTATAATTGTCCCACTGCAGGGTAAAGCCCTCTTCTCATACAGAGAAGGCGCGAGCATTGATCACCACGTGTGCTCAAGGCAAATTGGCGATTTCAAACTTACCTATATTAATTATAGGTTCAGGTTTCCTCACGATGTTTTTCCTAACCGATGTCAGTGATATACAAAATAAATATAAAAAGTACATAAATTCGATTATTTGGCATTCAATTTGGCATTGTAAACCATAGAATACGATACAGAAGATGTCTACTGGCAACCATTTTAATTTAAGGCGACGATATACGCTGGCGACCTTGAGCGACCAGCAGTGCCATTCTGTAAGAATTCACCCACGAATTCGAATCCTATCTCATTTCCGATTTCACTTACCTGCAGTGAAAAGCATTTGGTATTTGTTAAAATAGTAACGTAATAATAGTTCGCTTCACCTAAGTTGGTACTCAGTGGCGCTAGCGTAGTAGTTATCGAATTACAGTATACCTGAAACAGTTTTCACCGCGGAATCAGACGTGAGAACTGGAGTGAGTTCTTACAGAATAACATAGCAGAGAATCGTATGCGCTGCGTCCAAAACTCTCAAAGTTTAGTCGAAAAAATTAAATAAAAGATAGTATTCATAACTTTAAAAAAGGCGTATACTAAAAGATAGATAATGAAATTGTCTGTAAGATAGTGAAAGTTTCGTTTAAATATTCCTGGTAGATGTTGTGTGATTATCAATGTTTTGTCCGCGTCAGACACAACTTCACGATTTAATTAAACTATTTAATATGAACTCAATCAAAAATATTCACATACTAAATGACTAAGAGAATGTTCTAGTTTAACATATCTTTTTTAAATCATTTACACTAGGTACACATTTTGACGTGATTGTCAGTTTAAAATCTGCAAAAGTCGCTTGTGGGCGCCTTAAAAAGAAAAATCAATAATCTTAAAAAGAAGAATTTTTTTTTTCCCATTTGGCGTTCAAAAGTGTCATAATGGTCTAATTGAATTGAATGATTTGACACTGACTTTGAAAAAAAACGGAGACGAGCTGCTACTTGAATAAACTTACTTTAAATCCTGGTAGAAATTGCTATAGGTACTTAACTAGTTTTCTGGGTTGTTGCAATAGTTGGGATTTTTGTGAAATGTCTCTAAGTAAATTATTTTTGTAATAAAGTGGTTGGTTACTATTTTAATTTCCACTTAAGTACGCGTATACGATTTAGCGCAACTCAAAATCTAAACGATTGCTAGAACGGCGTAGCAGCATTGACACACACTAGTACAATACAATGGTCTGTTTGTGTGCATCAGATAAAAAAATATGCCCGAATTAAGCACGAATCATTAAAATTGATCGGCAAACGACAGCGCGCGTTGTTTTACAGTGCTTTTTAAAATAATTGTCTAAAATAAATGAGCTCGTATAACGGACTGAAAAATTAAGATTCTGTATATTAAGCATAACATTTACTTTCATAAAATAAATATATCAGTTATGTTTTTATTCAAATATTGGTGAAAAAAAATTGACAAAGTGAATCGATTTTCTACTTTTTCAACATTGTTTTTTAATACATAATAGTAATATTTTCGTAATTTTGGCTCTGTAGCTGTCTTTATGACTGTATATACTGTTGGAAAAACGCATAAAACAAAATATTTTGACATATTGTAATGGTTGTATTCGTCCTGAAAGTTAACTCTGACGTCTATTTTCGTAAAACGATATGAAAGAATTGTCTTCGCTTAAAAAAACCATAAATTAAAAATTATACTTTTACTCTGTAGCTGTCTAAATCAAGACTTAATCTTTCTAAAACTGTCAATTGTCTTCAAATAATCTGCTCACATAATTGCGATATTGCTCTGGGCAAAACGCAAAAACATGAAGTTTTCGTGACGAATCGAATACACGCTCTTAAGATCCAATATATAAAAAAGCTGTTGGCAAACCCAAATAATAAATAAACAACAGCTTGACCCGTCTAGGGACTTAGGACCCCAGGCTGACCCCACGTTGAGCCACACACACCCCATGCTAACCTCACGCTCACTGTACACACACCCCACGCTGACTCCACGCATACACGCTAACCCCACATTGACCCAACGCTGACCCACAATACTGGCGACCACAAACCAACATAGCAATTACCGTAATATGTTTTTGTATTTATTTTTAAATCATGTATATGACATTCGTTTTAATTTCAAGATGTTTATTCCTCAATTATATAGGATATGACCGTAACCTAGTGACATGTAATTAGTTTCATTTTAAATATTTTATTTGCGTCATAGGTAGGAACCTACTTATTTGCGTCATAGGTAGGAACCTACTTATTTAGGTAATTATATCTACTTTTCAACCGACTTCAAAAAAAGGAGTTTCCTAACGCAGCTTACAGGTAGAGCGAATTAGTAGAAATCGTCACGTAACGAAATGCGTGTGTGTATGTGTGCGTGTATTGAGCCGCTGCGGCACACTCGCATGCTCTTAATGTATTATTATTTTCATATAATACGACGGTTGGCGCAGTGGCTGAGCGATCGACTGCTGCGCAGCGTGTTGCGGGTTCGATTCCCGCCCAGGGTAAATATTTGTGTGACGAGCACTTGTGTTTGCCTTGTGTCTGGGTGTTGTTTATCTATATATGTATGTATTTAAAATATATTTGTGTATGTAATCAGCTGTCTGACACCCATAGTACAGGGTCTCCCTAGTTTGGGGTCAGATGGCCGTGTGTGAAATGTCCCCACATATTATTATTATTATTATTCACATTTTTTTTTTACAGATTATGATATATTTTTAAATATTAGTAAAAAACATTTAAAAATATAAAATTTAGTAGCCCACCGGTATCGGGAACAGGGTCCAAGCTACCGGTGGTCAGGGCTCCTGAGAGAGGAATTATTATTATATTTATTTTGTACAGACACGTACTAAGGAACTTCGTTCCTTACGGGGGTCCCCCGACCGCACAGATTTATTTTGTTTGACCACGCATAACATTTTTCAGTTTATGTAGTCCGATTACGATGTACGAAATACGAAATACAGTTATCCCTTAAGGGGGTACCGAGCAAAATCATTCAAAACAGTCGTCACTGTTAAAGTGATATAATCAATACTTTTACCATAATTGCCATAAAAAATATGTAATGAATACCACAGTGAATGTGTTAACCGATTATCGTTGGCAAAAAATAAGAATACTGTTTAATTTAATAAACAAACATACGTAAAGTTGTACAAAAATCTTTAAAAAAATCTCGTATTTAGTTGAGTTTTGTTAGTAAACTGTATTTTTTTTTCACAAACTTGAATTCATATTAATCTTTAACATTCATACTACAATTTGTAGTTTTTACATTTTCGAAATGTCGCTTAGTTATTTTATTATTAATTTTTGTTTTAATTGACGCGCTGTTTTGAATCATACATACATACGTTGCGTATGATTCAAAACAGCGCGAAAAATTAATAATAAAATAACTAAGCGACATTTCGAAAATGTAAAAACTACAAATTGTAGTATGAATGTTAAAGATTAATATGAATTCAAGTTTGTGAAAAAAAAATACAGTTTACTAACAAAACTCAACTAAATACGAGATTTTTTTAAAGATTTTTGTACAACTTTACGTATTTTTGATTATTAAATTAAACAGTATTCTTATTTTTTGCCAACGATAATCGGTTAACACATTCACTGTGGTATTCATTACATATTTTTTATGGCAATTATGGTAAAAGTATTGATTATATCACTTTAACAGTGACGACTGTTTTGAATGATTTTGCTCGGTACCCCCTTAATTTTCCACCCAACTTTGAGGAGTTGGGTTGGGTGGAGGGTGGTTGATATTTATTATGAACATACTGTATACAATGTATCCACATAAGGTCAACAGTACAATAATCTCAAAAAAAAAAACAAATAGTCACGTGTCAAACTGTTTGTTATCGAACTCCTCCAAAACAGCTTGACCGATTGTTATGCTTTTCTTGTTGTATATTTTTTTTACATTCTTTAAATAATGAAATGATGTAGTCTAGCCTCTGTGATTTAATTTTTATTGTGTAATTATCCCATCTATTTATTGTGATTATAATTAAATTCTAACTTTTATAATTTATAATTTTTATGTGATAATGTTGTAATGAATATGATTATTCATTGTCTATGGAACTAGTTTTCTGAGAAAAAAATATTATTAATATGGCAAAACAACGTTTACCGGGTCAGTTAATATAAGTATCTACTTAGGACCTCAGGGTCAATATTTCGATTCCTGCGTTGAGTCAATCTTCGTTTTATTAACGTCAAATGTATTTAGGATTCATGTAAATGACATTTGAATGACAAAGAGCATTGTTATACCCAAAGTGATGTTCATTTTAGAAATTAATTTAAACCTATACCCTGTTCACAATAAGATTAGACATAAATATTTGACAAAATGTAAAAACAAAACTAATAAAATTCGATCAAACTTGAGCAAAATGTTCACATCCATTAATTAACTATACCCTGTTCACAATAAGATTAGACATAAACACAAACCTTTTTTACAGTCCCGTCAACCGATTTTGACTTCTATTCCGTAGGCTTAAGGTTGACATTGGAGGCAAAAAAGTGGTTACAATAACAACTGTTTACAGCACTTGCCATTTGTCATGCTACCAGCGCAATATAAGTCAAAATCAGTTGAACGGACTGTAAAAAAGGTTTTTGTAAATGTCTAATGTTATTGTGAACAGGGTATACCTAAGCTTTAAAAAATATACAGGGTGTTTGGTAGATCGACGCAAAGTCATAAAGCGGAGCTAGTATAGATTATTTATAACCATTTGAACCGAACTTGTCTTAGACGAAGTGTCACAATTTTTTTTTAGCAAAATTTTAATGATTTTTGTTGACACATCTCAAAGTATGGCAGTTACACTCTGTCCACTGACTCAGTTTTTTGACAGCTGCAACTAGTGAACAATATTTATGAATTTGTAAAAACTGATACGCAAACTGTATTATAATGTCTGTAAGAGGTCATAAATAAGATAATCCAACAAGATAGGGCAGTTTATATATTTATTTTATAACGCATTTTTAAGTTAACTTAAGGTAATCCGGAATAATTTCATTCTAAGGCAGCTGTCAAAAAACCAATAACCCAATGGACAGGGTATAGTTAGAAATAACGGCTAGTTTAAATAATACTTCATTTATTTTTAATTTAGTTTATTAAAGTATTGTGTAAGCAATTTATTAAAACATGGTTAAGGTTCTCTGTTCTCTCTGATCTGTGTCATGAGACAATAACTAAAATAAAAATAAATGATTTGTCTTACAAACTGGCCATGATCTACTACATGCGATCTTGTTTTTCATCCATCTTCTTCACGGCCGATTGTATGGGATATTCCTGGACCTATGTGCCATTTCTGGACCTGTCGAACTGTATGGAACATTCCGATCCATACAGTACGATAGGGATCACGGAGTTGTAGATTTATACTCGACTATCTCTGCCTATACCTACTCGAAATACAAGCATAATGTTATGTTACATTAACCTACATACACCTAGTTTTTACCCGACTACGGCAAAGCCAAAGGAGGGTTATGAGTTTGACAGGCTATGTATGTATGTATGTATGTATGTATGTATGTATGTATGTATGTTCATCTGTACGCTCATAGCTCCTAAACTACTTATCAGAACTGAACAAATGAGGTATCGTTAGAAGCGTCTTGATCGTCCGCTGGTTATAGGCTATATGACGTATCACCGAATCCAATGTGGCGCCCTCTGGCGGACAAAGAAACCAATATTAAAAAAAAAAATGAAGATAAGCATACCGTGTTTGGTATCATTGGAAAGGGGTTCACTAGTACATTTCAAATTTATATAATATTTAGTGGTAATTTGTCACAAATTATTGTAAAAAAAGGAAAGATTACCAAATAAAGTAAGATACGCATACCGTGTTTAGTATCATTGGAAAGGGGTTCACTAGTACCTATTAAATATATAATACTTAGCTGTGACTCCAAAATGGTTTAAATAAAAATATAAAGTTTAAAAACTAAAACCCGACCACAACAAAAAGTGATCTAAAAAGTACAAAACAAGAAAATATTTCACACAGAAATCAAGACATAGGTACAAAATGGTCAAGGTAAGCCGTGGTTGCATGCCATTATATTCATGTTCATCGCACTCATATGGGATACAGGCATGCAACCACGGCTTACCTTGACCATTTTGTACCTATGTCTTGATTTCTGTGTGAAATATTTTCTTGTTTTGTACTTTTTAGATCACTTTTTGTTGTGGTCGGGTTTTAGTTTTTAAACTTTATATTTTTTTATATTTTAAACTACTTAATTTAAAATATAAAGACTAGGTGTAAATTGTTTTGTTCAAACTACTAAAACTAAACTAGATCAAATTAACAAAACAATTTATATCATTTAATTATGAAACAGAATAAATTATTTAAATTCATAATTGCTAGTAGGCAGTTGAATAAATTATGATGATTTATTGTGGTGTTAATTAAATATGTATAAAGTTTTTGCACCCGACTTCGTTCGCGTGAACGTCGGTTTTCGCGGACTCAACGAAGTCCCAGATTAAAAGTAGTCTGGGTGATCCAGGAAGTCAATTGGGTATTTGCCACCAGTAATGAATGTCACCCTTTTTATGAACTGTCAAAACTAAATGACAATGCCAGATCCTGCCCCACCCATGTACAGAAAAAGTAACACATGTACAGAAAAAGTAAATTAATGAAAATAATTGTAATGAGAACCTTTCTATAATAATAATAATAATAATAATTTATTGCAGACTTTCATCCATAATTTGTTAGTAACAATATTCTTAGCCTAGAGTTAGTAAAAATTAAATAATATATAATAACAATATTTAGGCGCTTGGTCTCGCGGCCTATCCGGTGCTAAATTGTTTTTCTTTAGAACTTGCGGATTACGAAATAGCTACCCACAAAATACAAACTCATTTTACCTAAAATACAGTTTAACCTATAATCAACGTCATTATTGTTTTTAGATTTAAACGGAAACCGCAAGTTCTACAGTCACTAAGACTAATGTGTAGTTATCAGCAATAAATAAACAGTAAGATGCTACATATTGCACATGACTTTTATTGAGTGGGGCAAAGTTCTATAGAGTTTCTGGCATTGTCCTTTCCTCATAGATTGCGAATGACAATAGTAAAATGAGTCGTCACTTTTTTGCCAACTTATTTATCCATTATGATGTGTCTGTGGCCAACAAGTGTGTACTATTGGGTACTACGTAATATTACTCTTTAAAAAATGAATTTAATTTTCATCGTTAATTGTTCAAAGATGATCGACCGATAAACCAAAAGTTCAAATTCAAATTATACTATTATTTCCTACTAAATTAGGGTTTTGTAGAAATAATGAAAAAACGAACTATGGTTTTCCATGTTCGGAATAAAAGTTGTAGGTAAATGGAAATTATTAAAAAAAATGCCTTATCACGAACTCATTAGGTCAAAATTTTACAGGAGGCATAAACAATCTTGTAAGTTTGATACAAAAATGTAAATATGAGTACAGTACGATTCAAACATTATGGCGGCTCTGAACACGAGTCAACTGGCTGCGCAGTAACAATTTCACGTGTCAGCGGGGGTAAGGGGCGGGTCAACAGCGCACTTCACAGCCGCCATTAAGTTTGAATCGAACTGTACTAAATCAAAAGTTGGTTTAAAATATAATTGTTTAAAATATTAAGATAAATGACAATGCCAGATCATGCCCCACCCATTTACAGAAAATGTAAATTAATAAAATAATTGTAATGATTAAAGAACCTTATTACAATAAATTGTTTTTCTTTAGAACTTGCCTCTTTAGAACTTGCCTCTTTAGAACTTGCCTCTTTAGAACTTGCCTGCGTTATTGGCTTGTTCCTTGAGAGAGGCTCGACCTAGTGTGGAGTTCATTAGCAAAATGCTTCCTTTGTGTCTTATATTTGTTTTTGTTTTGTGATCCTAAAAATGTAAGGAACTTCTTTTGTTGGCAAATAAAAAACATTGTTATTATTATTATTACTTGCGGATTACAAATCAATGCTTAAATGAATTTAAAAACAGTTTTTTGATTTAAACAGAAACGGCAAGTTTTGCAGTCATTAAGACTAATGTTTAGTTATCAGCAATGAATAAGCAGTAAGATGCTACATATTTCAAGCTTGTACATGACTTTTATTGAGTAGGGCAAAGTTCTATAGAGTTTCTGGCATTGTCCTTTATTTATTTGCTAGGTTCCAATAAATTAATAGGAGCAATTTACACTTTTTTTTAAATACTCGAAATATTAAGAGCAGAAAATATGGCCGAAATATTGCGAATTCTATATAAGTAGGAGATTTTAATATTGTGTGGGATAGTTTTTTTTTTTTAAGGTCTTGGCGGTTAACCGTCGTTATCTCATTTTATTCTAGAGTAAAGTGTCCAACGTAACTCTGTGATCTTGTTTCGACTTTGCCTCCAGGTCCAGGACCCTAGGCTCCCAAATTATATAAAATCATCATCATCTACCTGCCCTTGTACCTCCCCGACGCTTGCTCGTGCCAGCCCGCGCCGCTGAGCCTGTAGTTTTAAATTCGTCCCTAAATAATGGAAATCCGATCCAGCCTGTCCCTTTGCTGTCCTCTCCCAGCGACGCCCTAAGCCAAGGCTCGTACCCCGCAGGGGGTGCCCTTAGCGTGTAATCGCTTAGTTTGTAAGTTATTTTGCCCTGGCTCGAGGCCCTAAAAATAATAATTTTTAAGGCACCACAGGAAAGTCCGGTTAAGCAGCCGACAACCTCCTAGGTTGACCTGCGAGATGCCAATCCGAAAAAAAAAAAAAAAAAAACTGCCCCTGTAGTACCATGTTACTTGGAGTCGGCCCAACACGTTTTCTTCTACCATTTCGTCCTGTCAACCGTCATGCTATTACTGACTCTCTTTCATATCATTCTTCACACAATCCATCCATCCTTACTTTGGCCTTCCTCTCCCTCTCCATCCATCCACATTTATTTTTAAGACCTCTTTGGTCACATGCGTTTCATCCCTCCTCTTCAAATGTCCATACAAAATAATAATAATGTCTATATCACTGTAAAAGGGGTTTAGAGGTATGAGGAATAGAGTGGAAAGTTCCTCATCCCGTGTATTCCCGTTGTCCCCGTAATTTTGTCCCCGTCACGGGGACAACGACAAGTCATAAAAAATCATTACCGTTGTCCCCCTTACGTACATTCCGGCAACGGGTAAAGTTAAGATTTTACGTTATCGAAAGATATTATATATGATAGATTTTAACATTTTAGGTTATGTATTTTTTAATGTTATATGTAGGCATTTGTATAGAAATAACAATTTTAACGCAACGGGGACAACGGGAAGTAATTTTAATGATTTTATTCAATTCCCTTTGTCCCTTGTCCTTTAACGGGGACATGGCCGACGGGGCCAACGGGAATACACGGGGATTTTGAATATATGCAAATGTCGCGGAGAATTTTTCTTGCGCGATCTAGGATATGGCAGTAGTACACTTAATGTGCTATAGATGTCGCTACAGGGACATTGCAGATTAATATCTTATAAAATATATTGCTTGCCAATTCATCTTAAGTGTGAATGTCAACTGTCATACTAGTATGCTGATTATGTACTGATAAACTTGAAGATATTTTAAACATTTTCTTTCTTCAGAATTATAAATATTATTATTAGATATACGGAACCATCATATAATAAGGTCAACTCACTCGTAACCGGTTATTTTAAAATTAGAATATTGCGTAAGGTTACATTTGTTTTAGTACGAAATGTCAATGTCTTTTCTTAAATATTATTTTTACGTTGCTTTAAATGAAATGACGATTTTGTTTAATTTTTTTGTAATAAATTATTATTTTATGTGTTTTTATTTAAAATTTCAAATTGTCAGTTGACAAAAGTGTAATTATTTATCAATTCAGTTTCTTGTAATTTATTTAGACATTAATCCCACTTAGGTGTCAATTCCACTCATTTCATTGAACCATGAACCCCAAGAAGCCACTCGGTTACTGCAGATCTTACATAGATTGGTATACAGACACTCATTCCACAAAGCTAGACTATACAGTGGCTATATTTGGCTATTGATTTTAAACTGTCAAGTTATAACTAAATATAATTAAAAGTCGAAGTATAGTGGCTATGTGAGGCTAGTGGCTGGTTGGGGTTCGTGACTAAGTGGGGCAAGTGGCTATTATAGTATCAGTGCCTATGTGGGGCTAGGCACAGATACTATATAGCCACTTGGCCCACTTAGCCACTTATCCTATATAGCCACTTGTCCCACATAGCCACGAGCCACTCTGATCCTTTACAAATGTGTTTACTACCAAACCCGTTCACATTCGTCTGCTATGAAACTAGTAAACATGTAGTTCTTTCGTAACACACCGGTTTATGGCAACACCGACTGGTCTAGTGAACTTGCGCTAGTAACTAGAATGTACTTGTGTTCTTACTTTCCAACGAGGCATGTACAGTTGATCTACAAGTTATGTACATCAGTACATAGCTTGTATATGGACACAGTAATAATATTATGAAGGGGTTAATATTTGATTGTTTTTTTTTTGTTTTAAGGGGGTTCTATAAGTCATCATCATCAGCCAAACGTCCACTGTTGGACAAAGACCTTTCTCACAGTGGTGGGGGGGGGGGGGCGGGTTGCCACAACCCCCACGCTTAGCCGACGCCTTGGGGATCGCAGTGGCAGTGTTTCTTTTTTTTTTTAAAACGTTTTCCTGCGTTACGATTTTTTCTACTAACACACTCAAACAGGCAACCAACACAATTATTATTAGATGTACGAGTTAAAATAAAGTCGAAAAGTATAGCTGAATAAGCTATTTTTAATTATATAGCTATATAATTTTTAGCAAATACTTGTAGACTAGACGTAGAATTTTTATTACCTACCATTTTAAACCGGATTATAATAACGACTTAATAATATTTATAATCATTTATATATCACTGACATCGGTGTAGGAAAACATGGTTAGGAAACCAGTAGGTCGATTCTGTAAAATTCAAACAACAACTCGCATCTCACATCGCTATTCACTCTCAATTCGCATATGGTTCAAAATAACCTTGATATATTTGACACTTTGAATCGGGTTCGAAGTGCGAAGTGAGCGTCGAAGTGACGGGAAAATTGCCTTACAGAATGCCTCTTCCTACGTCATCTCATACTTTATCTGTCAAAATCTCCCTTTCAACTTAGTTCAACTCGCTGACACGCTCGCAGGGGTGGCGCTAGTGTAAATTCGAATTATCAACTGAGTTTTTAGAATGTCAATGAAGAAACTCACAGCGGATTCAGATTCGAACTTTAGAATGAGGTCTTACAGAATCACACCCCTGGACTGTGTTTTATAATTAATATAAGTCTGAAATTGCCAATCCACCTTGAGCGCACGTGGCGATCAATGCTCGTGTCTTCTCTGTATGAGAAGAGGCCGTTGTCCAGCATTGGGACAATTATAGGCTGTTATTGTTATTAATGTAGACTTTATAATTTATTTTTTACTAGCTTTCGCCCGCGACTTCGCCCGCGTGAATGTCGGTTATCGCGGTTGCAGACAAAGTCGCGTATTAAAAAGTAGCCTATGTCCTTTCCCAGGGTTTAAGCTATCTTCATACCAAATTTCATTAAAATCGGTTCAGCCGTTTCATCGTGAAGCGTTATATAGTTTTGTTTATGTACTTTACCTATTTTGTTATATTTTTTATATGCACCTGCCGTGTTATCTCTTCACCACCCTGGGTTGACTGGTAGAGAATGCCTAAGGCATTAAGTCCTATTAAGCATGAAGTGTAAATAAATAAATAAATAACAGACAGAGTTACTTCCACATTTATAATATTAAAATATATAAAGTATGGATGTATCGGTACTTATTTAGTGTCGCAGCATTACATAAAAATAATTAAAGACCTTTCTGACACAATTGTTGTCTGTCCGTAGCTCATTGACAATATTCTCTGAAAATATTTGACGTCAAAAGCAAACCAGAGAGAAGAATGTCCGTGGAGTTTCTTGCACGTTCTTCTCCATAGAGACCTACCGGACCTACCTACGTTTTGGAACGAGCAACTAGCTTTAACTTTCTAACTAGCTGACTCTGACAATAGGGTATTTTACCAAAAAAATCTAATTAGTCCGTCAGATAGATTTCCAAAAAATATTGGACACGTGTTTTTTCTTTTTTCACGTAAACAAAAAATGAAGACGATACAGTGCGTCGAAAACTCGTGTGACATCACTATGTCTGTACACTTTTACTGGCGAAGTGACGTCACAATCACAAACCCCCACTCATGATCTTTGATGCGTTTTATCTTCGTCAGTTTTTATTGATTTGATAAAACAAAAAGTACGTATTCAACATTTTTCGATAATCTAACTGACGGATTAATTAGATTTTTTTGTTAAAATACCCTATTACTTAAGAGTTTTAAAGGTCTTTTAGGTTTTTGGTTAATCTTTACCTCATTTTATTCAATTAAATTGTATATACAATAAAAAACAAAATCGTATAATAAAAAAATAAAAAATGAATGGTTTAATTGAAATAAATACTTTGACTTTGATTTCAACTTATGCGCACAAAGTCAGGGACAAAATCTAGTAGGTAATATTATATTCTATAAATAGGTTTGTATTATAAAAAGTATTTATAGGTAGGAACGAGGCGGCCATTCATCTTATACATAAATAATATATACATCCAAATAAATGAAGTGTCTGTTAGTAATATCAAAATTCAACTTTATACTAAAAGCAAAAGATTGTTCACACGGCACTTACACCAAAAATATTTTTTTAAATTTTTTCGTTTGTCCTGGGCCTCAAGTCTGCTATTACAATAGTGTCAGAATGGTCTGTCATTGATTTCATAATTGTTGATTTTGACAAGTTTGGTAATCTACTAATATAATGGCGTCATTATGACTTTCCAATGGTCAACCAATGACAGTCCATTGAAAGAAATGATATAGAATGGTAATCTCGTACATAATGACAAATTAATGACTGACTTAGTTTACGAACTTCTTACTACTTCAGATTGCTTATAACACTTATAAATAATATGTAAAAATATATATAAATGAAATCTGGCATGAATAAATGTTCAAATTTGTTGACAATGTCATTATAACACAATTCTATTATTAGACCATTGACCGACCAATGATCGACCATTATGGATTTAGCAGATTACGAACTTTTAGCAAAATGGCAATGGAATCGTGTTGGAATGACGAAATTATTAAATTAAAATTATAAAAATAGCAGATTTGGCCCCCTGGGTAATTTCCGAAACGGCTGTTCCTGGATTTTGATGGAACTTTCACTGGTAGACTTTCACAGATAGGTGAGGTGATAAGAAATATTATAGACATACTTTTATTTAAAAAAGATAATTAGGTGATCCGAACTAGTCCGTGTGGTGTCGGTCGTAAAGGATAGCACCATCTTATATCTTCCCGTGGGTGTCGTAAGAGGCGACTAAGGGACTCACCAGAGAATGGGCAGCAGCGTTCTCTGTGCCTTTGTAACAACCATACTGCGATCGCCAATCCGCCTGCCAAACGTGGCAATTATGGCAAAACCACCCCATTGGGGAGGCCTAGGGGGTTAGGTATCCGCGCAAAATAATTAAAATCACGCAAACAACCGACATTTACCTACGCGAGCGAAGTCGCGGGTTTAAGATAGTAAACTATATTTTTTCCATAACACTCATGTTAAATTAATTTAACAAGATTTTTTACAACATAACTGTGATGTTTTTTTTAGTATAACCGAGTTCAATAACTTTATTTGTCTGTGAATAACTTCTAATATAATCTGTTTTTATAACTGACTTCAAAAAAAAGGAAGTTTCTCAATTTGACATGAAATATAATCTATCTATATCAATGACGTATTATAAATAGACGCGTCATACACGAACAATTAATGATTATAAAATTTTGCGCTTTAAAACGGTGCAAAATTTTATATATACATACCAGTAGGCACATACAATTATACAGTGCAAAGAAAAGGACAGAAGCATACAGCGTACACCTGTTAGAAAAAGATAAACAGACAAATTTTGTTACGTCGGTTATGTGTGAATTACGAGCGATACTGACGTATAGCCGCGACACTGGGTGGTACGTGATTAGAGTATATTCATCTATGGGTACGTGACTAAGTGAAACCCCGGCAATTGCCTTGCTTTAATATTGCCATTATTGAGCGCGCGTAACGCATCTAAGTGTATTTTATCATTGATCTATATGTATAATAAAAATGAATTATTCATTTTCATCATTTTCATTTCATTTTTCATTTTATTTTCATCATTCATTTTCATTCAACGAAATTGCTGTTCGTTAGTTGCGTCAACCGTGTGGTGCCGGCCGCGAATAGCACCACCCCATTTCTACCCGTGGGTGTCGTAGAAGGCGACAGAGGGATTTTGTCCAGAGGATGGGCAGCAGCGTCCTTCTGAGTACCATAACACCTACTGCGATCGCGAACATGCAACGGCCAAGCATGGCGATTACGGCTGAACCCCCCGTTGGGGGAGACCTATGCCCAGCAGTGGGCGTCTAAAGGTTGACATGATGAGTCTCGCTAAATCTCAAGAACGGCTGGACCGATTTAGCTAATTAGGTCTTAAAACGTTTGTGGTACTCCAGGGAAGGTTTATACGGTGAGAAAATTGTGGTAGGTAGGTAGGGTAGGGTGGGTAGGTAGGGTGGGTAGGGTAGGTAAGTAGGTAAAGTAAATAGGGACAGGACAACGTCTGTCGGGTCAGCTATACCCTGTTCACAATAAGATTAGACATAAACACAAACCTTTTTTACAGTCCCTTCAACCGATTTTGACTTTTATTCCGTAGGATGACATTACAGGCAAAAAAGTAGTTACAATAACAACTGTTTACTGCAGTTGCCATTTGTCATGCTACCAACGCAATATAAGTCAAAATCGGTTGAACGGACTGTAAAAAAGGTTTGTGTAAACGTCTAATCTTATTGTGAACAGGGTATAAATTATAAAAAAAAATCTTGTGTCATAATATTGTCATCGAATTCGTTCAAACGGCTTAACCAATTTTTATGTTATTTTTTTTGTGTATAGATATTTGGTAGATCTGAGAATATGTCGTAGGCATTTTGTTTTAATTTATGTTAATGGCAAAACGTTTGCCGGGTCAGGTGGTAATGTATATTTTTTGCATGTTTGACCACGCATATCTATTGACAGTGCAGTCCGATTTCGATGATTCTTTTTTTAATAATATAGTGTATACATACCTCTAACTTAATAACATATAAATTTCATGAAAATATTCCACCTCTAAGCGTGCAAAATTAAGGGATGACTTAACATGTTTGGTGTTACATTCGGAGTAGAAGAAGTAGATCATCGAGTCATTTATAAATCACTAGCGACCCGCCCCGGCTGCGCACGGGTGCAATGGTGATACTAAATATACTACAGAATGTCTTTATATACAACGTTCACAGCTTTTTTGTCATTAGGCAACACAAACATGTTTTCTTTAGAAGTTATTCTTGAAAGAGCAACATATATAAGTAATGGCCATGTGAAAAACACTCAACGCTCAAATCTAAGCGCCAGCCGCTCTACCCCCGCTTTTAATACTGTGATATCTTCTATTATATTGGTTTTAATGATATGCTGTAAAGGGCAATTTTGATCTACATGAAATGCACAACGTATCTAAGACATTTAATTTGGTATGGAATAAAACTGTATTGTTTAAAATAGCTTGGTAAGTAACCCATATCTTATTTGTAATATGTAAAAGATAAAAATTGTTACTGTGGGTTATCCTTAAGAGCTAAACATATACCATCGCCGACTTTTTTATCGATCTTTTTAAGATATACAATTCCGTAGTACATTAATTTGATATATCTCGAAAGGTTTAGCCAGCGTTTGCAATATAAGCGCACAAAAATATGTTTATTACGACCTCACATTACTCTTGGAATTTCTCGGGTTTCTTCTACTATAATATGCATGTATTACACCTATAAACCTTCCTCTTGAATCACTCTATCTATTAAAAGAACCCGCATCAAAATCCGTTGCGTAGTTTTAAAGATCTAAGCATACATAGGGACAGACGCGACGGGGGACTTTGTTTTATAATATATGTAGAGATGATAGTGATTAAATTTAACATTACATAGGTATTGTGTTCATCAATCAGTTTTTTTAATTTACAAAATAATAAATGAGTATGTGCAAGAGTTGTCCCTTCGCTCGATAGATGGCGTTGGCGTCGAATTAGATCGCGCTATGGTTTCGTTACTGCGTCACACGTATAGCGACCGGAGCCCCGATAAGTTTTTACTGTAATTATAATTTCTCTAAGTCGATTTTATACTGAAATTATTTTTGAATAGATCGAACTTCTTTCAAAGTTAGATCTTGTATGACTCATCTAATATATAAAATTCTCGTGTCACAAATCACAATTTGTGTTGGCCGTGTGTGTTGGGTAACTGAGGTAACTCATCAATTTCATGTGAGGTGAGGATGTTTTATTAAAAGATCTAAGCATACATAGGGACAGACGCGGCGGGGGACTTTGTTTTATAATATGTAGTGATAGTGATGCTACTTATGTATAGCTGTTGTACCGAACTTCCGAAGGAAAGCAGGTAGGAATTAGGGATGCCCAAAAAAGTCTGTTGTATCGATATATCGCATCGTAACTGTATCGAATCGCCTTGTATCGATACGCGATATTAATCTATTTGGCGGTACTACAAACTTACAAAGGTAATGTAAATCTACCTACAATTTTCAAGTATAAACAAAAGCCAGCTGCTCTTGTCCTATAAACAAATTGTCAATGGAAGGTATCTCTTATTACGGATAACAATATTGTGACTGAGGGTAGGTAGGTTTATTATAAACAAAAAATAAATCAATTGTAAAGAAACTTAGTCATAGCTTGATATGATACGTTGATACGATATATTTTTTGGAATATGATAGATAGAGGCGCATCGTATGACTAAAATATCGTATTAAATATCGATATATCGTATGGCGCTGTATCGATATTTCGATATATCGCATCGTATTGGGCATCCCTAGTAGGAATCAAGTTGTATGGAATCTTTGCTTCTGATTTTTATATGAGGACATTTCAGTCATCTGGAGAATATTATTATAATATGAAGTTAAGTCATGGAGACAGCTATGCCATGGAAGAACTAAAGTCACCGACATAGCTCTCAGACTATGCAAGTTGAAGTGGAAATGGGTAGGCCACATCGCTCGAAGAACCGATAACCGATGGGGAAGAAAGGTTCTCGAGTGAGGACCACAAACCGGAAGACACAGCGTTGGTAGACCACTAGGGCTGTAATTCTGAAACTTCATTCTAAACTTCGAATCTGAATCCGCTGTGAGTTTCATGATTGGCATTCTAAAAACTCGGTTGATAATTCGAATTTACACTAGCGCCACCCTTGCGAGCGTGACAGCGAGTTGAACGAAATTGACAGGAAGATTTTGACAAATAAAGTATGATGTTAGAAGAGGCATTCTGTAAGGTAATTTCCCCGTCACTTCGACGCTCACTTCGCACTCGAACCCGATTCAAATTGTCAAATATATCAAGGTAATTTTGAATCACGAAGTGACAGTGCGAGTTGTTGTTTGAATTTTACAGAATCGATCTACAGATGAACCGACGACATCGTCAAGGTCGGTGGATGCAAGCGACAGGTTTCCGCTCGTGGTTCGTTCTATGGGGGAGGCCGTTGTTCAACAATGGACGTCTTCCGGCTGATGATAAAGATGCTGATAATAATGATATGAAGTTACTGAAGAATCATGGCAGAATTTGTAGAAAAAAAAATGTTTAGAGAAGTTGAAATTCTAATTTTACCAAACGGTACCTAACGAGTATCTTCTTGATTTTTTTATCAAACCCCGCAATAAAATCGGATGTTAAAAGTGAACAGTTTCACAAATAGCTCATTATTTCAGAATGCAACGGCAGCTGATAGTAACAGTGACACTGACAGCCGTTTTATGGTAAATAATGTCACAAATAATGATTAATCAAAGTATTTTTTCAACTCCGCCATTGTAAACAACGATTTACATCACTTGTCTGCCAATTTGATAATTCCTCTAATGTCACTTGTCAGTTTCTTTTTTATATAAACAAAAAATAGGCAACGAGGTGGAACGAAAAAAAATAATTTTAATTTCAAAATATTTTAATTATGCGGGGGTTTTAAAATAAGGTAAGTATATCAATTTACTCCTGGTAATTTATTCTCCACATTGGAAAATATTTTAAACACTCTAATTTTTCTTTTATTTTCATACAAATGAATGTATGAATGTCGCCATGATTCTTTATTTAAATGACAATGCCAGATCCTGCCCCACCCATGTACAGAAAAGTAAATTAATGAAAATAATTGTAATGAATATAGAACCTTTCTATACAAAATTGTTTTTCTTTAGAACTTGCGGATTACGAAATATCTACCCACAAAATACAAACTAATTTTACCTAAAATACAATTTAACCTATAATAAATGTCATTATTGTTTTTATATTTAAACGGAAACCGCAAGTTCTACAGTCACTAAGACTAGTGTGTAGTTATCAGCAATAAATAAACAGTAAGATGCTACATATTGCACATGACTTTTATTGAGTGGGGCAAAGTTCTATAGAGCTTCTGGCATTGTCCTTTGTTCTTGTTTAATTATAAAGAAAATCTAAACAAGAAGAAAACCCGACCCGCGTGTAATTAGTAGTATTTCTAAAATTAGATACCTATCTGCATAGTTAGACACGCAGAGGGCCTACAACGTTCTTCGTGTACAGTACAATAACGCCTTTAGGATGCTGTTGGGGCTCCCGCGGTTCTGTAGCGCGTCAGGCATGTTTGCTGAGGCAGACACAGATAGCTTTCAAGCTATAATGCGCAAAAGAACGGCATCCCTGATGCGAAGGATTCGAGCACCAACAGCATTTTAAAGGTGATAGCGAATAAGCCCGATTGCCCGTTCCTGGAGCACTGGACCCGTATACACGCCTACGGGTCTGGTGCGGCGGGAAGCAGACATAGATAGGTTTTTAAATTAGTTGCTTTTTGTTTTAGTTGTAACAAATGTTACTAACATAGTTTGATAAGGGTTACTAACAAAAATATGAATCTTGTGTTCGAATTAAATAAATAATAATAATTGCCGAATCAATCTCGAAAATTGCTTAACAGGTATTAATAGAATTTGTTCGTTAATTTGTTGTGTAAGTCTTACAAGTTTTTTATGTTTGTAGCAATGGATTATAAAATGGAAAATTACTGTAGATATATAATTAATCTATGAGATAATAATGTAAATTCATGTAGAATACTAATGATGTCTGCGGGTTTTTACTATATATTATGTTATAGAAAAGTTACAAAAAGCGTTGTTTTTTTTTCGCTGTTTTGTCAAAACTAATGAGGTTTGTTTTTCCCCTAATCGCCCAATTTTTTACCTACGGTTTATACATAAAAATGGTTTTATTGAGGTAGTATTTTATTTAGCACGTAGCAATTTTATATTTGAAGATTTTTTTCTTAGGTTAGTATTTACAATAATAAAATAAAAAATCGGCAAAGAATAAGTTCTACTCGCGTAACGAGAGTTTCGTACATCGTTTCTGAAGATATAGTTTTATTTTTAAGATTATATGCGTTTCATTATTTTTTTCTTTTGATGGTTTTCAAAAATAATCGTTATTTTATTTCTTGTTTACTATTTGCATAATCCTGTATTCATTTAAACGTCTTTCAACTCTAATTTATTTATTTCTTAAAGTTTAATTATTTAAATAGAAACATCTCCATCATCTCCATAGAAACCTACTGTTTGGAACGAGCAACTAGCTTCAACTTTCTGACTAACAGAACTACTCCTTGACAATTCAAAAGTGCCTGTAAATGGTTTATTTGAAATAAATGATTTGAGTTTGAGTTTTAAAAAATATATAATTATATTATAAAATGTATAAAAAGGTCGAACTCATTATTCCACAATTGGAACGGAACCCTTAAAAGGAAGCCCCTACTAGTGGTGATTTCTTAAATAAACATACCGACGCACACACATCCTAAATATTCTTTTATTAATCCTCGATAATTGGCACTCACGCGGTCGAAATCGCGAGCTAAAGCTAGTACTTAAATAATAATCAAATTCCATTACATTTTTAAAGCAGCAAAATCAAGAATATAAATGACATAACGAAGATATAGGTATAAAGAAAGGCATGGTCCGGTGGTCGGATGTCGCAAGCAATGGCGAAATATCGAGTCAGGCGACCAACGACGCGACGTAAAACTTGCAGTCACTTCACTGTCGGTACCGCAATATACTACAGAAGGTATATTATTATCTACGTAGCTTTTTCCCAAGTATGTTGGGGCCGGCTTAAAGTTTAAGGCGCGTCCCTGTGCAAAACGCAGCGCTAGCCGTTTTTTGTTCAGTTTTTCGGACCTAAATACTCTGTATCCAAAAGAAATATCAACAAATAAAAAATAGATTAAATTTTTACATAATCTTGACTCCAAAATGGTAGATCTGATTTTTGTTTACGAAGTATAGTATTTAACTAATCGCCTCACAACGAAACCTCAGAAATGAGAAATAATTATTGAAAACATGCATCTTCTCGGCAAGTAACCATTAATTCAATTTTTTACTAACACTAATGGATAGGCAATTTGTTAATGAACATTTTGGTAGATTTTTTTTTCAAAATCCCAATTTTTGATTTTATAAAGATTTAATTCTAAAATCTGCGCGTATTTCGCTACTGTATCTCTTGCACGGCGCAAAGGGAACGAATGCTCAAGGTTATTTGCTCAGGGTACCGCCTTAACCGGATGCAGCAGAATAGCAGTGTTTAACATGGAGCGACTGCCTATCTGACTTTTCACAACCCAGTTACTGGGTAAGACTGGCTGTTAAAGGACGATGCCAGAAACTCTATAGAACTTTGCCCCACTCAATAAAAGTCATGTGCAATATGTAGCATCTTACTGTTTATTTATTGCTGATAACTAAACATTAGTCTTAGTGACTGCAGAACTTGCGGTTTCCGTTTAAATCTAAAAACAATAATGACATTAATTATAGGTTAAATTTTATTTTAGGTAAAATGAGTTTGTATTTTGTGGGCAGGTATTTCGTAATCCGCAAGTTCTAAAGAAAAACAATTTACTATAGAAAGGTTCTATATTCATTACAATTATTTTCATTAAATTACTTTTTCTGTACATGGGTGGGGCAGGATCTGGCATTGTCATTTTCTGGGTTCTACATATGACGATGTCGAAGATCTAATAAAAATGCTTGGCTGGATGCTGGTCCTGCTCCACAGCCATAATAAGGGTTCATAGATTATTTGATTAGCATTTGTAGCTATTCCTGGAGCTGCTGAAGATGTAGATCTACATGATCTTTGCATTGTATAAACTCAATGTGTTAATATTGTATAATTTTTCATAGCACATACATGTGAGCACTATGTTCTTTAAAGCTACCATTTACGAGGTATGTCTTTCATTGACTTGAATGTGCCCTGGCGGTTTAGAGTATGTGTTGGATCATTCGGTTCCCTTCAAAATGGTTGAGCTAAATGATGCCGATCCGTGCGTCGTGTTCGTGAACGGGCGCCGTTAGTTGGGACTGGTCATCTCTTAGCTGCCTCGGTTATTCTAAATTTGTTGAATTGCTTAATATGATTATATTTTCATCTAGACCTCTTTTAACGTACACGACTTATTACATTGTTCTCACATTGTACCCCTAGATTCAATAATAATATGAATGATGTAACCGGAATTTGTAACATATTATTGATTTTAAAAGAGTGTTCATGGAGTTTCTTGCTTGTTCTTCTCCATAGAAACCTACTGTTTGGAACGAGCAACTAGCTTCAACTTTCTGACTGACTGACTCTGACAATTCAAAAGTAGCTGTAAATGGTTTATTTGAAATAAATGATTTTGAGTTTGAGTCGGGTCCAACGGCATAACGTACTTACCGAGGCACGAAGCCAATATAGTTCAGAAAAGACTATGGCAGAAGAAGAGAAAAAGTCCTCCAAAAAACCGAACAAGTGCGAGTTGGACTCGGCCATCGAGGCTCCCGTTCAAATTCCGTGATTTGGTCACTCATACAATATTTATGACCTCAGTACCTCGATGATTGATTACACACTTCAAATAATCATTTACACACTTCAAGAAAACTTAGATTGCCTACGATAAAGTTGAAGTTATTCAAGAGAAATGTGTACTGCATGGCGATTATTGTGTTCAACCATCTACCAAATACCCTACAAGATTTGCCACTACCATTATTTAGAAAAATACTGTTTAAAATGTTACTACAAAAGCGATATTACACTGTAAAGGAATATTTAGAAGATAAGTCACTAATCCTTAATTGAAAATGTTTAGATAATTTATTTATGATTGATTTTTTATGTTGTGTTGTTTTTGTTTGGTTTTTTTAATTTATCATTTTATTATTATTTAAATATTATTATTAATTATTGACATAGCCATATGAATTAAAAAACAATTAACGTTATCGTACTGATATTTGCACGCCATGTATGGCAGAATATGCGGAAACCATCTGTTCGAAAATCACATCCAATGTACCATGTTTTGGCAAATAAATGATTTTGATTTATTTGATTTGATTTGAATAAAAACTATATTTTTTGTGATTTTACAAATATATGGTTTCAGACCTTTCCCTGTCGATAATTTAAGTCGATATTACTTGCAAAATTTCGTAGTTCTACGTCTACGGGAAATACCCTATAAATTTTGATTACCTTAAGGTTGCCCACCCACGTCAGACTTGTTGTAGGACCGATTATCGGATCGGTCGATTATTTCATAGTTTCGTGAGACCGACTTTTTGTGACATCTGCGTTGGTATATTGGAGTTCATATGTTCCATTTCTCTCCGACAAAACATCGGTCACCGATTGTCTAACGTGGGCGAAGACCCGAGTGTCGAAATGTACGTGTTTTGTGGCATAATCACCCGTATCTTTTTTTTCACGTTAACTATACCCTGTTCACAATAAGATTAGACATTTACTAAAACTTTTTTTACAGTCCGTTCAACCGATTTTGAATTCTATTGCGTTGGTAGCATGACAAATGGCAACTGCAGTAAACAGTTGTATTGTAACCACTTTTTTTTGCCTCTAATGTCATCCTTAAGCCTACGGAATAGAAGTCAAAATCGGTTGAAGGCACTGTAAAAAAGGTTTGTGTTTATGTCTAATCTTATTGTGAACAGGGTGTAATTAGTTTGATTTTTTGAACAGCTTTAAGGCACTGTAGACTTGAGTATATGGTTTTAATTTCAACTCGATACCTCTACGCGTATAAAGGGTTATAAAGGCGCTATAATATATGCGTAAAAGGGCGCTATAAAGGGTTTTGACAGACAGACTGACAGATAGACAGACAGACAGACAGACAGACAGACGGACAACAAAGTGATTATAAGAGTTCCGTTTTTTCCTTTTTTGGTACGGAACCCTAAAAACAGTCCTCGATTGTCTTAAGGCCTTCAAAATTAGAGCAGCGTCTACTGAAGTCCATTATAAGGTCACCATTGGCATTAGATGTCCTAACGTATAGAATAAACATGTTCTAAGAAAACCGGCTTCTCATGATGTAACAGAAACGCTCGATAATATTATGATGACACCTTTCACTAGCCTAGATTTTACCACTTTTGCTAGATTTTCCTCATTTAACGATCCGTTAAACGTACTGTTGTTGTTGGTGTTTGACTGCGACTGCTAAGCGTGAGGTACAGGGTACAATTGCCAGTTCGGGATTATGTTATTGGGATTTTGTATTTAGAACCAGCTTACGCCCAGCTCACGCGAAAAAAATCGCCTACTTTAACTTAAGAGGAAATACCACGGGCTAGAGAATTGAATATAGGTATTTGTAAAATCTATTGCTGTCGCGCGATGCCCGAACACGAACCGCAGAGCGCGATAGAGACAACTACAGTTTTGACCGAAAATTCCTATTAAAAGTACACAAAATCAATTATTCGTAGTCCCCTGATTTCTTCTCCAAAACTTAACCGATTTAACTGCTTATTTCATTAAAAAATAAAGAAAGGCTTTTGCCGTGTTCCTATGTTTTCTATTTTTTATATAATCAAGTCATATTTGTTTTCTGAATGTTTGAACACAGCGGAAAATCATGCCAATTTTTTAGGTTTTTGAATATTCATATCTCTTTTAATAAAAAAAATATGAGAAAAAGGAAAACATAGGGACATGCCAATAGTAGCCATGGATATTTAAAAAAAAAAAGTTGATCTACTGGCATTATCCAGGGAGGAAACAGGGGACTAAGTTTGTATGGAAAAACGGCCTTTGTGTTTCCTCTTAAGTCATTACAATTAGGAACTTCGGAAAATGGGGAATATTTTGGAGTGTGTTGATAAGTATTGACATTTCTAACTAACCCCAATTAGACAATTGACAACTCTTATTGACAGACAGTAAAAAAAGAACAGTGACATAATTATAAGAACTAAATTAGAAATGTCCAATTAGTTTTACCTTGAACTTCATCGTGTTTTTAAATCAAAACGTTCTGACATGATAACTATAATTATATGGTATTTTTAGATCGATTTAATAAAGTTCGTCGCTGATATTTAGGTATTTCTTGTTGTATTTGAAAATAAAATATATATAGAAATTCAAGGCAAAGTCAAAACAATTATATCAATTTATTTACCGGTACTTTGGAATTGTCAAGGAGTCGCTCAGTTAGTCAGAAAGTTTAAACTACATAGTTGCTCGTTCCAAAACGTAGGTATAATAATAATAATATTTATTTCACAAGGTCTCTATGGAGAAAAAGACCAAGAAACTCCACGGACACTCTTTTCATTTTTTGAAAGAGTGTGGACCGTGGAGGCATTCGATTCGAGTCGATTTTCGACATGGAAATATACGATTAATTTCCATTTCAAATCTTATATATGAAAATCTTCTGTGCGTGTGTATGAAAGTGAACTCCTCCTAAAGGGCTGTACCGATTTTGATGAATTTTTTTGTGTGTGTTCCTGTGGATTCGGGAATGGTTTAGATTCACAATTGGACCCGGTAGGTGGCGCTGCAGTGGAGTTGTGGGACTTTTTTATTTTAAGGGCAGGACAATGTCTGCCAGGCCCGCTTTCAATCAATGACATTTTTATATTTATTTTTATATTCTAGACGATTTTTGGATTGGAAATACGACAAGAGCTCATCACCCTGACAGGCTATTGGCTCGTATATGCGCATTAGTGAATAAGGAGACAAGGATTCGATTATAGTATAGAATATGCGTTTGTTTGCACAAACAAAACAAACAATCTGTTTTTGGAACGAAGTTCCTTATCGCGCGTTGTGAAAGGGGGCTAGACGGAAAAAATTCTTACGAAAAGTTGTCACGACACTTTTGTATATTTGATTTAAGAGCCATCTATTAACGTTATTGGCGCAACTGTGCTCTTCGAGATCGAATTACGAACGGCCAATAGATGGCGCAGAAATAACTTATTGGTCTTTCTATCTAAATAACTACGCATTGTACTAACATGTTAGAAAATGTTAATCTTTAAAATTACTTACTTACAATGTAAGCAGCCATAATAACTTTTCATTCCTCGCTTTTTTTTTGCCCTGGCTTAAAGCCACTTAAATACATTTTAACGCATCACATTAATTAGTGAAGGAATTGTAATAAAATTTTATTACAATTCCTTCACTAATTAATCGAAAGGAACTTCGTTCCATCCGGGTGTCCCTTGACACCTCTCAAGTTTTTTTTTTTTGCCGATTCGACTCGATTCTTTTCGATTTTTTTTTTACGTTGGCGTGAGCATGCCAAGCGCAGACAACACCTTGTAACCGATTTGGTTCGGAGAACTTCCGAATTTGCCCGGAAGTCTCCGATAAAGAAATCTGTAGACAGATGGCATTGTAATACAAGTCGTAAGCCTTAGACGTGACATTGAGATTTTTAATTACTACTCAGAGATGGTATTTGATGAGGAAAAATATTTATACTAATATAATAAAGATAAAGAGTTTGTTTGTTTGTTTGCACGCGTTTATCTTCGAAACTACTGGTCCGATTTTGAAAATTATTTCGCTGATAGGACACTACGTTTTCCCTGAGTACATAGATACTATGGTGACAATCTATTTCATACCGGATTTCCTCCGTGCATCGGATGCATGAGATATATCATCTACTATCTACTATTTTGCTCGACCTTGGCATCGAACCCATGACAGTATCACCTAGTGACGACTACACCAACGAGACAGTTATAAACATTCAATTGACAACCACGACAGTATGTATGGTATGTACAATCACCAAAAGAGATAATTAACCTGCTCGTCTGAAATAGTAGAACTTTGCTCAGAAATCGATGGATGAAATATAATTTTACTAGCTTCTGCCCGCGACTTCGTCCGCGTGAATGTAGGTTAACGCGAATGTAGAAAAAAGTAGCTTAGGTCCTTCCCCAGGTTTCAAGCTACTTTCATACCAAATTTCATCAAAATCGGTTTAGCCGTTTCATTATGAAAGCGTAACAGACAGAGTTACTTTTGCACTTATAATATTAGTATGGAAGTATGAATTAATGAACTGTTCATTCTCTATTAATTTTATTTTATTTCGTACCATACGCTCTTAATTTGTATTATTATTATTGAATATTATTAGTATTCAATATTTTGGCTAAAGAACGAATTTAAATGTAATTTATGTAGAGGTATTTTTTATTTTTTTACGGTTTTATTTTATAAATAAAATTATATTTGCTGTTATGATTGAATTATTGTAAATGAATTTATTTTTGTGATGAGATAGTTTTTAAATCTCGAATTCGTATGTGTAATGTAAATGTGTGTTTTGTAAATGTGTGTTTTTGGTTACTTTGAATTATATTATTTTGCATCGACGGAAACATTCAGACACAATGTAAATTGTTATTGAATAAATGAAATGAATGAATGAAAAACATCCAACGGTTTCTTAGTAAACTTCAGCAATGGCGTCTATTCCCTTGTTCACCAACTAAACCAAAATTAGACAATTGGCATCTCTTACTGCCAGGCAGCTGAAGAATAGGACGGCGATAGACAAGAACTAAGTTAGATATGTCGAATTAGTTTTTTCTTGAACTTCGCCGTGTTTTTAATCGATACGTTCTGTCATGACAACTATAAATTGTATGAATATTTTAGATCAACTTAAATTGACAGCTCTTATTAATATCTGTCTCTTTCTTGTTTTATTGTAGAGAAAGAGATATAAGTGGCTTAAAATAAGTTGAGCTCTTTCACAACAGAATTGGCACCAGTGTCTGTCTGCGTTTGGACTCATTTTATTTTATTTTTTATTTTTGAAGTTATACTTCTTTAGGCGCGTTATGAAAAAATGATGAGAGTGAAATTTTACGATGCGCGCGCACAGCGTCACACAAAATTCTCACGGGAGTAATTGTAAACAACGCCATCTCTGACGTACATGCTGAACTACTTACTGCCTTCGTTGCTATTTTGTGACTCGAAGAAGTATAACTTCTCACGCGCGTACATAAGTACACACTGAATTTTTTTTTTTATTTGGCTCACCAACAATTGGATACACTTATACAAATATATGAGATACATCCAATATGCTTATAGACTAGTGTACCAATCTCTTACAGGCAAGCACATCATGTACTTACTACTTATTTGTCGATTGGTATTAAAAAATACAAAAAAACAATAATACATAAATATTGGGTATTGGGCGCCTACTTAAAATTCGATGAGTTTTTATACTCGCCGAACATAAGCATGTTTTCGATTGAGATCGAAATTAAGCCAAAATTATAGAATTAAATTTAAAATCAAAATAAAATAAGAGTCAGAATACAATACAAATTAAGTTCATAATACGATTAAAATTTTCTTGCTCTTTGGCGGAATTCCAGAGGGTCCACTGTCTAAGTTGTGCTTCTCTCACTTACTATCTCATTCTCCATAGAAACGAAACGATATAATTGCCTACACTACTACTAAAATAACAGACTGTACAAATACGTGCGTGTGTGTGCGTGTCTACGCGCTGCTCGAATAAAACCGCAGTTCCCAGAGCAGTCGTTCGACGCGGGGAGAGGTGAGGAACTGTTTCAGCGGGAGGCGGAGCGTGTCGCTACTGTACGGTAGTACTAATATTTATACTGTGCTTATGCTTGTGCTTTTTTTTTTTTTTACTATTAAATAGGCTTGCGTTTGACCGCAATTCACCTGATCGTAAGTGATAATGCGGCCTAAGTTGGAACACGCTTGCCTAAGATGAACCGGTTCACTCGTGCCTTGAAGATACCCAGATTATACTTATCAGGGAACAGAGAGGCGGGCAAGGAATTCCAAAGTCTGGCAGTTCGCACAATAAATGTGGAGTCAAAGCGCTTGGTTCGAGACCGTGGAACTTCAACCATATAGCGGTGACGTTTTGCCGTATCTCTGCTCGTCCGATGATGGAACGGGGATGGGGGAATTAAATTGTGCAATTCCAAAGCACACTCTCCGAAATGTACCCGATAAAAGACCGAAACGGTGCGGCGATGTTCAAGGCTCTGGAGCTTAGCCCTAACCAGGGAGTCGTTGTTAATGAGCCTCTTGGCACGTCTATCGATGACTTCCAATGCCTCCAGTTGGTATTTTGCTGATCCATCCCAAAGGTGCGAACAGTACTCCATGCGATCGAACTTGTGCTTGGTATAAGTTGAGCAGCTGTTCCGACGTGAAGTACTTTCGCACCTTATACCTTTTCACCACTTATCACTTTTAGTGACTGTACATATAACGCAAGACTATGAACAAGTACCTAGTGATAATTGCATGTAATAACTTTGCACAATGGCGGAGCAAAAAACATAAAACTTGGCTACTGTTCAATGAGTAATTTGCTCATGCGCAGATCAATAATGAACGATGGAGTCATAAATAGAGATTAAATACGTTTATATTTATCTAATACTGACCGACCCGACAGACGTTGTCCTGTTCATATTTCAATCATTCTTACAGAAATTCAGGTCCAGTTTACCCTACCAACCTACCTACCTAACGACCCTATTTACGCACCTTCTGTCTACTCTACACAGCAATGTGGCTCTTCGCAGTGAAGAGACTATTCACTATACCAACTAACAATTAAAAAAATAATACTATAAGGCATCAAAAAAATCCTCCACATCGCCGTCATCTGGGAAAGTGCCCAAGAGACTGGCGGCATTGCCACGTTGGATGGCAATGCTTAATCTCTGCCCGAGGTCATCATCATCATCATTACAGCCGAAAGACGTCCACTGCTGGACATAGGCCTCCCCCAAGAAATTGGGGGTTTTGCCATAATCGCCACGCTTGGCAGGCGGATTGGCGATCGCAATATGGTTGTTACAAAGGCACAGAGAACGCTGCTGCCCATTCTCTGGTGTGTCCCTTAGTCGCCTCTTACGACACTCACGGGAAGATATGGGATGGTGCTATTCTTTACGTCCGACACCATACGGACGAACTGCCCGAGGTAAAAACCTCATAAAAGCTCTTGGATTACGGGAAGTGTCATCCAACCTTTTGGAAGTTTCCTTAAACAGAAAATAAGCACTTGGACCCCTCTACCCGAGGGTTTCAACCCCAAACGGCTGGAAAATAAAGTTATCACCAAGGATTGAGGTTCTAAAAACAAGTAGATAGATAAAGCAGAAGATTATTTTATCAAGTTCAAAGTTCCGCAGAACGCGACGGGAGGCGTGTCATCCTGTGGAACTCCTTGAGAAAGATGGCCGTATGCCATCGAAACTAGTCGGACGAACCCGGCAACACAGTGAGTTAATCCGTTTTTCTCAATCTATAATGTGTAACAATACTCACGTTTCGTTTAATGATAAGTTCAAAGTTCATTAAATAATAAACTTCCGGTGATTTAGGTAAGGTCAAAGACTTTATTTGTGATGTTTTCTTATGTGCATTTGTTAAAACTAGGTTGATTTGAGCATCGTTCATTCAGGGTCACTAGTTCTTTCCGGGTTGAGACAGAAATATTACGTCAAATTGATGTTTTTAAGGTAATAGTTAATCATCCACCCAAAAATGGATGACGTGCCTCGGAAAGTAAAGGCGGATCCATATATGATCATTTGCCCGATCCGATCACCGTATTCGTATCGCCGACGCGTAGCATGTTCTCCTATCTGGACGGGTGATGATACGCAGTCTTGATACACCGCTTTGATGCATAGCGCGATACGGTCCGTTCCATTTCGAGTCGGTTTTTGGCCAAAGATAATCAAAGAAGATACGAATACGACACGGTTTGCCGATACCTTTTTGTTGAGGATACGAAAGGTACGACACGGAGTGAAATTAAGGCGTCCATTACTGGCCGACATAGCTCTCAAAATTTGCAAGTTAAAGTGACAATGGGCAGGCCACATCGCTCGAAGAACCGATAACTGATGGGGAAGAAAGGTTCTCTCCTGGCGACCACTACCCGGAAGACGCAGCGTTGGAAGGCCTCCCACCAGATGGACCGACGACATCGTTAAGGTCGCGGGTAACCGGTGGATGCAAGCGGCAGGTTTCCGGTCGTTGTGGCGTTCTATGGGGGAGGCCTTTGTTCAGCAGTGGACGTCTTCTGGCTGATTATGATGATGATGATGAACTAGATACGGAGCTTGATACTGGCAAATGATACGGTGATACGGATACAGTGATCAGATCGGGAAAATGATCATATGTGGATCCGCATTAAAGCCGTTGGTCCCGGCTGTCATTCGTAGATTTTTGGCAGTCATTATACGTAGTCAGGAGTCAGAAAATCCGACAATCAGTCTTACCAAGGAGTATCGTGTTCCCTAGTAATTGTGTTGTGGAGGCCAGTGGAGGTCAGATAGGCAGTCGCTCCATGTACCTAAAATACTGGTATTCAGCTGCATCCAGTTAGACTGGAAGCCAGGGGCGTAGCTACCGCCGTATCAGCCGTATCAATGATACGGGGCCCCCGGACTGCAGGGGCCCCAACGTGTGTACCTAACCAAAATTTCATAAAATGTTACCCACAATCTCACCCAAACTTAGGTCGTTCGCTTTGAGCAGTCATTATAAGTAATTATTTCTATGCCTTTTTGTGTAAACAGGAGCCAAGGGGCGTTAAGCAACCCTTTAGGGGGGGACCTAAGCATACCTAATGCTGACGCTTGAACCTTTTGCCCTCCGGTATTATAGTTCTGTGTATGAACTAACTACAAGCTGTAATGCTGGAAACAATAAACTTAACTTTATTCTATTCTAATCAAAATATGAACCAATTTATTTTATATTTAAAAAGATACCCCGCTTTTGGGCTTCGTCGTATCGGGCAGAAGGGCCCCTGACAAATTTTGATACAGGGCCCTTCTAGGGCAAGCTACGCCACAGCTGGAAGCCGACCCCAAAATAGATAGGAAAAGACTAGGCCACCACCTTGGCTGGACATTGGTCCCCAAAGGGAGATTCAGCCGTAATGGCCATGCTTGGCCGATGCATGTTGGCGATCGCAGTAGATGTTATGGTACTCAGAAGGACGCTGCTGCCCATCCTCTGGTCAATATCCCTCTGTCGCCTTCTACGACACCCACGGGTAGTAGAAATGGGGTGGTGCTATTCGTGGCCGCAGGCTAGGAAGATGATATTAATTTTATATAGGTATGTTTTGACTTGAAGTCGAATATCAGATATACAGACTGTTGAGGCAATTTTGTCTGTTTATTAACTCATTAATTGCTGAACTATTACCTACTTAAAGGTCGTGAGTTCAAACCCGACTATTGAACTGAAACCAGTTCTAACATACCTATTGGGGGGGTAACAGGAATATTTTGTAACTCTACTACAAGCTAAAAATAAGTTTACAAAATAGCAACGGCCTTCAAAAAGTTAAAAAAAGCTTTAATTTCGCAAGTCTGCAGTTTTGTATTGCCTCCGACTTCCGAAATTAGGATATTTTACTATTTTTATTCGGTTTTTGGTCCAAATCCACGGAAATAAAAAATATAACTACTTTAATTATTTTTATTTTTAAGGTTTGTAATACATAATTAGGTTAAGTTGTTCAATAAAGTATCACTTACTTCATTTTTAAAATTTTATTTTAAGGTAATGCAATCGATGTTATTCTGGTTTAAAAACGATTTTTATTTATTATTATACTAATACAAGCTTGAAAGTTTAGATTGTTTTTTAATTGACCGCGCTTATCTCCAATACAGAAAATTCTTTCTTTAATAGGAATCAGAATCAGAATCATATGTAGGTACAGCATGGGATAGTAACATAAAGAAATGAGATCAGCTACATTTTACCTTCCGGCATGCAAATCATTAATAATAATAATATAATATAATATGTGGGGACATTTTCACACACGGCCATCTGACCCCAAACTAGGGAAACCCTGTACTACGAGTGTCAGACAGCTGATATACATACACAAATACATTTTTTTTTTGTAAATACATACATGTATAGATAAACAACAGCCAGACACAAGGCAAACACAAGTGCTCATCACACCAATGTTGACCCTGGGCGGGAATCGAACCCGTAACACGCTGCGCAGCAGTCGATCGCTCAGCCACTGCGCCAACCGTGTCGTCAAAATTAAACAATAATATAATTAATAATATAAAAATGTCAACAATATGAATAGAATTAATAATGAGTAGTTAGGTATACGAAACCATAACAATTTACTTAATGTCAATTAACTAAAAAAATAAAATTAAAATCGCAATAATAAATTAATGTAAGTACTATAGGTAATATCCTACGTTATACCTGAGTATTTTATTATCAAAAACATTAGGGTTCCGTAACAAATTCACACAGAAGAAGTCGCGAGAAAAAGCTAGGAGTATTTAAAAACTTCGAGGTCAATATAACTACTATAATAAATGCGAAATCAAGTCTGTCTGTCCGTGTATGTTACTTCATCGTGGCAAAATCACTGATTTGATCATAGTCTAGACTAATCTTTTACAATATTTTGTAATGTGCGTCACTCTCTCATCAATAAAATGGTTTTTCTTTCTTTCTTTAGGTATTACTATAATAATATGACATCTACTTATTGACATGTCATTAATCTTGCTATTTTTATTTATTTTTTAATGACATGACTTCGTTATTATTGATCGCTAAATTTATTATAAATTATTATTTTAAATGATTAAAATCGTATTTAATGTTATTAATTGAATTGTAATATAAATTTAAAATAGGACATTATTATTAGTATTTTTATTTATATTTATTAATTAGTAATAGGTATACGTAAACCTATTGCTAATTACTAAATGTTACATATATCATGCATGCTATAAACCAAGAAATAAAATCTAAACATTTGTACGGCTGAAATGCCGAATATAGTGAAACTCTAACTTAAGAACCTATGTTACCTACCTATATTCTTGCAAATAAATATATCATTAATTAATTCATTCATTCATTTATTCCTTCATTCCTTCATATCTTCCTTCTTTCTTAAAATATAAAAATCTCGTGTCATCGTTTTTGAAGGCGGTTTTCTTTCTTATGGAAAAAAACTTTTTATTTTCTGCTTTTTAGTATTACCTTAACATCCAAATCCATTTAGAAACGGCGACACATTTAAAACAGAGATTGTAAGTCCTCCAAAGTTTGAAGACACTAAACATCTAGGCATGTTATTTTTTAGGATTTTGTTGATTGTCGTTGAATTTTCTCAAAAAGAGCTGAATCAATTTTGATAAAATTTATATGGGACCATTTCGAAATAAACCCCTTTCGAACAAAAAAAGAATTTTGCAAATCCATCTTAACAGAGTTAAATTAAGGCCGAACATACACAAATAAAAAATATATAAACATCCGAATTCATAACCTCCTCGTTTTTGAAGTCTGTTAAAAATGATAAGCATTTTATAAATTAAAGTCATATTTTACGGTCTCGGTTAAATTGGATAATCTCTAATCATCATCATCTTCATCACCGCGAGCGAAAGTGGTGATTTGTACTTTCTCTGTATGAGTAGAGGCCTGTACCATGCAGTAGATCTATAACTGGTATTATTTTTTACTTAAAAAATGGGTACAATCACCATGATTTACTAACGAAGAATGCCATAAATGTAGTAATAAAGCCTTGAGCGGAGACGCACAACTTAATGTGTTTTGAAATATTCTACTTCATAATAACTAACATGTCTACGCATAACTTATTAAAAGTTGAGAAATAAATACGTAAATAGATTCGGTTTGAGACCAGTTCATGTCGCGGAGAAATCTGTTTTTTTCTTATTTGGATAAGCCCACTATATATTTCTAACCACTGCAACTTCTGGACTCCAGAATCAACACCACCAGAAAAGCGTCGCGTCGAGGCTATGAAGTTCGACGAGTCCCAGAGAAACGATGAGACAATGGAATGAGTAGTGTTACACCTCCGTGCCTCGGAAAGCAAGTAAAGTCGTTGGTCCCGGCTGTCATTCGTAGATCTTTGGCAGTCGTTATAGGTAGTCGGTAGCCAGAAAGTCAGACAACTAGTTTTATAATGAAGTATCGTGTTATCCAGTAACTGGGCTGTGGAGGTCAAACAGGCAGCCGCTCTGTATAAAACACTGGTAATCAGCTGCATCCGGTTACACTGGAAGCCGGCTCCGATGTAGTTGAGAAAACGTTAGGCAGATGATGTGCATTACGTATATATCTTTGGTTGCAATCACTCTCCGCCAAAACAGCATTTTTAAGAAAAAGTGTAGGTAGTATGCATGGCCCCATTAATATACAATAAAATTCCCAATTCCCTTAAGGAAATGAATATTAATTCATTCAAAAGAGAGTTAAAAAAATTGCTAATTAGTAAGTAAGCGATACTATACAGAGTTTTTAAATGACAAATTTTGAAAAAGTTATTTAATATGATTATGATTTTAATTACGTATAATTTTTTTATTTTACTATGACTAATTATGATTATGATTTGAATAAGTTTTATTATTTTAATTATTTTGTTTGACGAAATTTTTGTATTGACAGTATTTAGGAATTTGAATTGATTGAATGTTGACAATATTGTAATGATTTCCTAATTTTTAATGATTTCTTAATGATTTGAAAAATTTTTTGAGTGATATTAATGATCTTCTAATTTCCTAATTTTGTACGCCGAATATGTTGAACATATACATAAAACATGTTGAACCTTTCAATATTTAACTCCTAAACATCCATAATTATGTGTATTTCTATGTATATATCACACATGTTCAAACAAATAAATGCATCATAACTTATCTTATCTTAAGTTTATCTCTTTAACTTTTTTAAGGCACCAAATCCGCCTTTGTACGTTTGTGCATAAAGTATAAATAAATAAAATAAATAACGGTGGATTATAAAAATCTTTTCTACATCTTTTTGCCCGTGACAATAAGAAGCACAGCTATGTTTTTTAGCAATGTCAATGCACCTGAAATATGATTTTTCTGCAACTTTTTTAGCATCATAATTACATGTAATATTTGGGTTTTGCCCTGAACTTAGCAAAGACTACGTACAGTCATAAGCATAAACATGTTACAACTAACTTCTGCTCGAAATTTCGTCTCTGACTTTAGAATTAAGACAAAATAAATAATTTCAAATGAATAATGTCTTAAATTATTCCACGGGCACAAAAAAGGGTTCTAAAAATAAATATTCTATAAATATAATATGTCGTATCCGGTCAATAGTATAAACGTGAAACGGATCGCAAGCGCGCCATTATCGAGAACACGTGATCAACCACCACCATTTTGGCGCGCTTCTACAGAGTCGTGATGTTTTCAGCCCACAGCGAGGAATACATTCAGAATCCAGTGTCTGATCGCATCGATACTAATACGTACCGAAACTGTACTTTCGAATCGTTGTGTTAAAGTGTTAAGTAGGTACTATGTCTATTTTATTTCATTGAAGGCCGAGTTTATTTCAAACCGAGTTTGTGATAAATTATGGTTTTAATAAATGCCGTGTTTTGTACCCTATACCAAGTGTGTTTTCATTGCACGAAACCCATATTCTGTCCACAGGATGACTGCATCTAACGGACTAAATCCTGACGATCCGACATATATATTCTATTAATGTCCTTTTTTCAATATCTTGTGTGAATAATTTCGCTAATTCCGTAAAGAAGTTAAAGCGTGAAAGGGTACGTAACAAACATCTTCTCAGTCATTCTTCCATTATCACAAACTTTCGTATTTACGATAGTAAGATAGGGTAACGTTTCATTATCATCATTATGACAGCCTTTAGACATGCTGCCACTGCTGGCCATAGGTCTCCCCCAAGGGGGGGTTCAGCCGTAATCATCATTTTTTTTATTCTATTGATAGGCATACGTTGAACACTATCTCACCTGATGGGAAGCGATGATGCGGTCTAAGATGGAGCACGCTTGCCTAGAAGTAACCTCACTCTTGACTTAAAGACTCCCAGGTTGTAGCTATCAGGAAACACACACTCAGGCAGGGAATTCCACTCCTTAGCAGTACGCACAATGAATGTATTCCCAAAACGTTTCGTGCGTGTGGGTGGGATGTCCACCATGTACCGGTGGCGCATCGCCGTACGTCTTGTGGTCCGATGATGGAACGGGCTCGGCGGAATTAAATTATGCAATTCCGTCGCACACCCCAAAATGCAACCGATAGAAAACCGACAGGCCAGCAACTCGGCGTCGATGCTCAAGACTTTGGAGCTTTGACTCGACAAGCCTATCATTGCCAACGATCCTCTTAGCTCGTTTCTCAATTGACTCTAGGGCATCAAGCTGGTATCTGACCATATCACCATGCTTGGGCGATGCATGTTAGCAATCGCAGTAGGTGTTATGGTACTCAGAAGGACGCTGCTACCAATCCTCTGGTCAATATCCCTCTGTCGCCTTCTACGACATCCACGGGTAGAAATGGGGTGCTGCTATTCGCAGCCGACACCACACGGCCACAAGATTTTGTATAATTTTGAATTATGATTTCATAATAGTACTTATGGTTTTGAAAATCAGATTAGTCAGCCCGTGGATGGATAGATACCGAGATAGATAGATGGATATATACTCTAATACTCTGTACTTTGTGCTTGAAGTGTTAATAAATAAATAAATAAATAACCCTCCATGTCTCTGAAAGTATGTAAAGCCTTTGGTCCTGGCTGTCATTCGTAGATCTTTAACAGTCGTTATAGGTAGTCAGAACCGAGTAAATCTGACAACCATTCTAACTAAGAGGTTAACCAGTAACTAGGTTGTGGAGGTCAGATAGGCAGTCGCTCCATGTAAATTACTGGTATTCAGCATGCATGCATGATCCGATTAGACTGGAAGTCCTCTACATAGTATTCAGCTGCATCCGGTTAGACTGGAAGCCGACCCCAATGTACTTGGGAAAAAGCTAGGCAGATGATGACTTTAGGAGACAATTGCTTTTAAATTTTGCTTGATTGTAACATATATATGCATATTACTGTACGTATATAATATAACCACAAAAGGTCACGTACATTTATCTCAAAAAATCTTCAAATAGCTTAGTTAAAACACAATTGTTTTTATCATAGTTCAATTATCATTATTTTTCTCAGAAAAATGTAAAACAAAAGCCATTTATTTTGTTTTATGTTTTTCCTGCTTTGTTTTGTAAGTTGCTTTGGTCGCAGCGGATAATTGGCCACATGGGGTGGAGTACGACCAACGCGCTAGTTGGCTCAATAGGGCGAAATACGACCACGGCTTTGTACCTGACATATCACCGTACTTATTAAAAGCTTTTAATTAACTTGCAATGTTTGTTTGTTAGGGTAGAATCCTGCAACTGAATTTTAAAGCAGTTACCCTCAATCGATCGATCAGAAATTTTGCATACACGTTTGGATAACAATGCATGGTTAGCTATGTGACGTTATTCCAAATCCAATATGGTGGTCCAACCAAGATGGCGGACTATACTAGTTACTTTATATGCATTTTCATGATTTTATGCAATCTCAAGCTTATTGGTGGTTTAATTTTAAGTTTATTTTCATCTTTTAAAAGCATTTAAATAAAAACTTTAAGATTTTGTAAGGTTTCTTTTACTATGAATTTATTTATGAAGAATTTCAGTCCATCATCATCACCATCATATATCAGCCTAATGCCGTCCACTGCTGAAAGTAGGCCTCCCCCAGAGATCGCCAACCAACCCAGTCTTGGGCAGACCGCATCAATCCGCAGCCACCTTCTTCAAATCGTCGGTCCATCGTGCCGCAGGCAAGGAGTCCCACACTACGCTTGCCCAAACGCGCTCTACACTCTAAAACTTGCCTGCTCCATCTACCGACTGACCGTCGGCAGCCATGATGGGTCCAATTCTATTTCAGCGTGCTGATTCTACGCGCAATGTCGGTGCTTTAGTTCTCTGTTTTTTTTTATTTTATTTTATTAGGCTTGCGCTTGGCCGCAAACTCATCTGATCTTGATACGGCCTAAGGTGGAGCACGCTTGCCTAGGATAAAAAGCTTTTTACAAAAAAGACCTTTTTAGTACCTCCTTCTCATCCAAATCTATTAAGAAGAGATTGAAAGTTAACCACTACAAAGATTGATGTAACTAAAACGTCCTCTATGTAAAATTTTTGGGTATTTGTTGATTTTTCAAAAAGTGCAGAATCAATTTCGATAAAATTTATATGGGACCACCCCTGAAGCATACCCTATCCATAAAAAAAAGAATTTTCAAAATCGGTTTACGTTTGCCGGAGAAATCGCGTAACAAATCGCGCACATACTTAATGCAAATTTAAGACTTATACGGTTTTCTCATGGATGCCATTGTCAGAACTGGACCAAAATAAAATGGGACCACACGGGAAGCACTAGCTTTCAAATAAAAAAAGAATCATCAAAATCGGTTTACCCAGTCCCAAGAAATCAGGTAACAAACAAAAAAAAAACAAAAAAAAAATACAGACGAATTGATAACCTCCTCCTTTTTTGAAGTCGGTTGAAAACTGATTCACTCGTGCTTTGAAGATACACAGATTATATTTGTCAGGGAACAGAGAGGCGGGCAGTAAATTCCACAGTCTGGCAGTTCAAATGACTTAACTGCAAATTCTATTCTATGCGAAACCCGCAGAGCATTTGCGCTCTCCATAGCACGCTGAGCAACCTTGAATTTGTAAACCAGGGTGTGATTCTGTCAGGCCTCATTCTAAACTTCGAATCAGAATCCGCTGTGAGTTTCTTGATTGGCATTCTTAAAACTCGGTTGATAATTCGAATTTACACTAGCGCCACCTTTGCGAGCGTGTCAGCGAGTTGAACTAAATCGACAGGGAGATTTTGACAGATAAAGTAAGAAGGATGACGTAAGAAGTGGTATTCTGTAAGGTAATTTCCCCGTCACTTCACACTCGAACCCGATTCAAAGTGTCAAATATGACATTTTGAACCTTATGCAAAGTGAGAGTGAATAGCGATGTGAGATGCGAGTTGTTGTTTGAATTTTATAGAATCGACCTACAGGCCCATGGTGAGTGTTCATGATTCAGCTCCGTAAGTCATTACAGGTAGGAGTAGGACGCATTGGTTCGCAATCAAGCTATCAGATAATAATATTTTCTTGTTTCGTGATTTTCTGTTCGATTATTTTCGTAGACTGGTTTTACTTTTTAGCCTACTGCCAGATGTCATTTTTAAATTATAGCTTTATATTTTACCTTATGTTAATGGAATTCATTACGCGACAATTATGATGATATAGGCATCGATATATATGTAAGATTTATTTCTATGGATATAGGTGTCGTAAATTATTATAATTTAAAACTCGACACTCAAAAATATAATTTTGAATTATTATAATTTAAAAAAATCGTGACATTTTCACAAAATAGTCTTATTTCCAGGAAATATAATTTCGAGGACTATGTTGATGTTTTAAATGGTAATAATTTAATTTTGTAATTAATAAAGTAAATTTAGTACTTAAATAAAAATTATCAACATAATTATCACGTAATTAGTTGTAAAGGAAGTATTTAAGGATTTGTCAATGAAAAAGACGTTAGGCGTTTCCTAGCCCCGTATTTCACCAACTTTAGGAATCCCACACTACTGTGCGATAAACATTGATGATTTGTCTACAATTTAAAAGCAACTAGAGACCCGACCCGGCTTCGCATCCGGCCTATAACCTTCCTCGATAAATGGACTATCCAACACAAAAAAATTCAATTAGAACCAGTAGATCCTGAGATTAGCGCATTCAACCAAACAAACAAACAAACAAACTCTTCAGCTTTATAATATTAGTACAGATTGGCGCAGTGGCTGAACGACTGACAGCTGCGCAGCGTGTTGCAGGTTAGAATCCCGCTCAGGGTAAATATTTGTGTGATGAGCAGTTGTGTTTGCATTGTGTCTGGTTTGTTTATCTATGTGTAGGTATGTATATCAGCTGTCTGATACCCATAGTACAGGGTCTACCCTAATTTGGGGTCGAGATGGCCGCGTGTGAAATGTCCCCACATATTTTAGATAATGAAATATGACGCACTAGTAACAAAAACGCATATATTTTTTTCTTAAGACGCTGACACGCAATACACCAAATAGACTGGTTTCAAACATACTTAGGCCATTTAATTTGAGCCAGCAGATAACATATAATTATGTTCATCTTGAATATAATATGTATGAGAAGACTATTGTTTTGAAATCGCATTTTTTTATAATTAGACACAAAAACATAATCAACTAACTTCTTAAAATGAACTTTCAGCAAAAAAGAAACTATACCTATTAGGTATTAATCAACGTTTTCATCGTCTGCTTAGCCCCAGACCAGATTTCGCTTCTATGATGACTATTTTTAGATTTATCCATTTTTTTTTCTATAATTTATAAGAACTAAATTTTTGAAAGGTCAGCCAGTGAATAATTTAATACAAAAAAAATATTAATTCAACCTTTTATTTCGTATAATTGAGCTACCATTTTGACGAGTTTGACAACTTTTTTAAAATTTTTAATAACAGGAAAAATGTTTTCCAAAGGTCAGACAATAACTTCATTAATAACGTTTAGTTTTTAATAAGAACCGAAGGCTTCAATTACCTAGTTTATACCAATTACCACCAGACCATGTTTACATATAAATTTTCCTCTATTCAGTATTTAAATAATTTATTTATAATAATTGATCAATTAAATGGTCGAATTATTAAAGTATAATAATTTTATTCATCACCTGCCTAGCCTTTTCACATGTTGGGGTCGGTTTTCAGTCTAACATGCAGCTGAAAACCAGTGTTTTACATGGAGCGACTACCTATCGAACCTCCACAACCCAGTTACTGGGTAACACCCTTGGTAAATCTGGTTGTCAGATTTTCTAGCGTCTAACTTTAACGACTGTTACAAATTTACGAATGATATCGGCTTTACGTGCCTTCCGAGACACGGAGGGAACTCGATATAACATGGATGGTCACACATCCACGGACTGACCGCGGCAAGCGTCGGTTATCGTGGATGCAGACGAAGTCGCAGATTAAAAAGTAGCCTATTAACCTTTCTTGAAGTTAAAGCTAAATCTGTAAGAAAAATCATCACAATTGGTTTAGTAGTTTCACCGTTGATGAATGGTCACCCATCTACCGACTGACCGCGGCAAGCGTACCTTGACTATAGTAATCCATTACTTCATAAGAATGCTAGCTTTTGCCCGCGACTTTGTCCGCATGAATGTCGGTTATCGCGAATGCAGACAAAGTCGCTGAATAAATAGTAGCCTATGTGGTTGTTTAAGCCATTCTCATACCAAATGACAATGCCAGATCCTGCCCCACCCATTTAGAGAAAAAGTAATTTAATAAAATAATTGTAATGATCAAAGAATCTTATTATAATAAATTGTTTTGCTTTAGAACTTGCGAACTTGCGTTGGTTTGTTTCCACGAGACGGGCTCGAGTGTGGAGTTGTGTGGAGTTCATTAGCAAAATGCTTCCTTTGTGTCTTATATTTGTTTTTTTTTTTGAGAACCTAATTGATAATGTAGACTATTGTAGATTATAAGGAAATGTAAAGAACTTTTTTGTTGGCAAATGAACAACATTATTATTATTACTTGCGGATTACAAATCAATGCTAAAACGAATGCAAATACAGTTTTTTGATTTAAACAGAAACGGCAAGTTCTGCAGTCATTAAGACTAATGTTTAGTTATCAGCAATGAATAAGCAGTAAGATGCTACATATTCAAGTTAGCAAAGTTCTATAGAGTTTCTGGCATTGTCCTTTCATCAAAATCGGTTCAGCTGTTTCATCGTGACAGCGTAACAGACAGAGTTACTTTCGCATTTATAATATTAGTATGGATGTAAATATTGTATGGATTAAATGGATAGCAATTAAGGAATAACGTACCCTCACATCAGTGAAGGATTTTTGAAATCGGTTGAGTTGTTTTGGAGATTACTTGACACATCCAAACTTACAAACATTATCTCTAATCCATACCTTCCATTATCATCATGTCAACCTTTAGACGCCCACTGCTGGGCATAGGTCTCCCCCAAGGGGGGTTCAGCCGTAATCGCCATGATTGGCCGATGCACGTTGGCGATCGCAGTAGGTGTTATGGTACTCAGAAGGACGCTCCTGCCCATCCTCTGGTCAATATCCCTCTGTTACCTTTACGACACCCACGGGTAGAAATGGGGTGGTGCTATTCGCGACCGGCACCTCACGGTTTACAGTATACCTTCCATACCTAATATTTTAATGCGAAAATTTATTTATTATTTATTTATTTATTCATAACAATAAGCTTACAGTTTACACCAAAACGCTTATGTCGTGTCAGTTTTTGGTATTCAATAAAATTAGAAAAACAAAATCTAGTATTATATATCGAGGTTAAATGTATAACAATAACTATAACAAAATTAACAAAATTAGAAATCAAATTGAATGAGATGTCAAAAATTATGGCAATTAGTATAATACAATAATAAAACATAATAATAATAATAATACACAAACACGTCGCTCACGGGACATTTCACACGGTATTGTTTAAATATAACATAATCTTTTTGGATATACTATTTAATGTGTCAAAAAAAAAAAAAAAAAAAAAAAATAGAAAAAAAAAAAAAATAACTCTGTCTGTTTCGCTTTTACGATGAAACGGCTGAACCGGTTTTGATGAAATTTGATATGAACATAGCTTGAACCCTGGGGAAGGACATAGGCTTCTACTTTTTAAACTACGACTTTCGTCTGCATTCGTAAAAACCGACATTCACGCGGACGAAGTCGCGGGCAAAAGTTAGTGTTAGTATAAATTAAATCTTATACAGACAAGATGTTTAATTATATTGTTTTTCACTAGTATTCTCACTACCAGTTATAGTTAATAATTATGTTTGTCGGCTAGAATTTAATTATACGTACCTAATGTACTAAAAAAAATACCTGAGACAATTTTTAAATAGCTACCAAAGCTAAATACAATGTTGGTATGGTGTACAGTCGTGGAACGAAATGATCATGCAATTCAAATACCTTTAATAATTATAATACCAGTCTATTATTGTACCACTGCAGGGTCAAGGCCTCTTCTCGTATAGAGAAGGCACGAGCATTCAGCCTCACCTACAAACTCCCCAACTGCCCTTCTACGCCCTCTCCTACAGCTTCCCCTACAAACTCCTCTTAAGCCACTCCCACAGCCTCCCCTACAAGGTCCCCTACGGCCTCTCTACGGCCTTCCCACAGCCTCCCCTACAAACTTCCTTTAAGCTTCCCCTACAAACTCAGCTTAAGCCACTCCTACAGCCTTCCCTACAAGATCCCCTACTGCTTCTCTACGGCCTCCCCTACAGCCTCCCCTACAAACTTTCTCTAAGCTTCCCCTACAAACTCCTCTTAAGCCACTCCAGCCTTCCCTACAAGGTCCCCTACAGTCTCCCCTACAAACTTCCTTAAAGCTTCCCCTACACACTCCTCTTAAGCCACTCCTACAGCCTTCCCTACAAGGTCCCCTAATGCCTCCCTACGGCCTCCCCTACAGCCTCCCCTACAGTCTTCCCTACAAACTCCGTTTAAGCCTCCCCGACAGTCTCTCCTACTGCCTCCCCAACGGGAACACCCAAATATTCCGAAATATTTAATTCCTAATTTCGATATTCCGATTTTCAAAAGTCCGAATTTCATAATACCTAAAAATTATAATCTCTATTAATTAAAATCACGAAAGTTATTTTACCGAATGTCGTAAATTCGATTTGTTTGTTTTCCGATTTTCATATGTTCAAAGAATCAAATGCTCGATGAGTTCTCGGTCCGAAAAACGAAATTCCGAATTTCAATATTTCGAATAAACTGTTAAAATTAGGATTCTGATTCAAATTTAGCTACGCATATATATTCAAAATGGTGTCCCCTTGTTTCGCAGACAGAAATTTCATAGAATTTCGTTTCCCAGAAAATGTTTCATATAATATTTGGTTCTTGTATTTTTATTTCGACTATTATTGTTTCAAAGACTATTTACTTGAATGAAACATATTTCACAGAAACACAATTCAAAGAATTTTTAATCACATTTTTTTGTTTAACAAACTTATCAAACAGTAGAATTACTTTTTAACGAATATTGTTTATTCGGTGTATTTTTCTATGGAATTTATTTCAACAAAAATATATAGGTATAAAAAGAAAGACAATAACAAAAATAATCTTAAAAAGTCAATATGTTGTGCTACAAATGTTAATGACAGAAACGAATTGCTGTGAAACCGACTCCACGTAGTCTTGTCTGCCCTACCCTAGAGTCTAATTTAAATTCGCGTAGGCGCGGAGGGGCGAGGCGGCCAGCGAGCTAAAGAGCAGGTGGTTTTAACGCCCGCCGCCGCGGCTGAGGCTGGCCGGCGAAGCCGGCCAGTAAGCCGAAGCTGCGGTGGTGAGCGTGAATACCATCTGCGACGATAAGCTCGCGTGGTACCGCCGGAGCCCCGCAACGCCGTAGCCGTGACAGAAACCATGCCTGCTGCATGTTGCATGTTCGCTTGCATGCTCGCTTGCATGATGCATGCTTGCTTGCACGCTGCATGCTTGCTTGCATGCTGCATGCTTGCTTGCACGATAAACGATTGCACGATAACGATAAAGATAATCGGAATTTTAATAATCGGAATTCGTATTTTTGATGTTCGGAATTTTCATTATGTCGGACTTTTTGTTATTCGATCTTTTGAAACTCGGTATTTGAGAATAGTAATTATAAACGTTCGGAATTTTGAAATTTTAGTATTATAAAAATAGGATGAATGATAAATCGGAGTTGCCATATTAGGAATTTTGAACTATTCGGAATTATGAAAATCGGTATTTTGAAATTCGTATTTCTGACTTTCGGAATAAAGTTTTTCGTATTTATGTAGTGTACCCCTCCCCAACAACCTTCCCTATAACCTCCCCTAGAACCTCCCCCATAGCCTCCCATACACCCTCTTCTAAAGCCTCGCAGGGCGCTGTTTGAATGTCGAAAACAAATAAAGAAATCGATCATCTTCTCATACAGAGAAGAAACGAGCATTAGTCACCACATTTGTGCACATAATGTCAACAGATACCAGATATTTTTTTATTCCCACTGTACTATTTACAAAATGGCGGCTGATTAATAGACACCGTTGCAACGGTATATTTCAGACGTCAATAGTTTGAGTAACAATTATAATAAAAACAGCTCAATTACAATTAAATCTTTATTATTTTACAATTAAATCTTTGTAAAATAATAAAACAACAAATCGGTCATCGACTAGAATTAATTAAGATAGAGTAACTCATTATAGGTCTATAAAACTGGATAATTTATTAAGAGTTAAACAGAGAAGTACAGTCAACAAAAGAAATAAGTAACTTAGGCCGTCAGTTGAAGTTTACTTAAAAACAGATAGATGTTATTGAATTAAATTAAATGTTATTTGAAAACAACCAAAGTTTTCAATATAGGTTTTATTTTTAACTTATCTCTTATGGTGACCGTACCTACTGCATTGTTATGCCACAAAATATAAAGGTAACAGAAGGACCGCTCCCGCCATTTTCAAAAATAATTACCTAAACTTGCTAGACTCACTAGGGCTGCTACTGTATTGACTCTGTAGGTTTTATTTGTCACAATATGAAATTTGAAATTTGAATTTGATTTGAATTTTTATATCAAAATTTTCCTGTTCGTCATGAAATGTCAATGTCTCTCATTTATTCATTTACGAGACTGAAGCCTGCTTGAAACTGCTTGAAAATGGGTAGAGAATGCCTAAGGCATTAAGTCCGCCTTTGTACCTTTGTGCATGAAGTGTAAATAAAATAAATAATAAATATAAAATGCCAATAAACGTAATGTCGAAGTGCGTGCGAAAAATGGCAGTTTGTTCTGAGTGGTCTCTCTGCTCAGGCGCGCCTCCGCGCCGCAGCCTTACGTAGGTACTTTGTGTCCCGGCTGTCATTCGAAGATCTTGTCAGAAGATGGGTAGTCAGAAGCTAGCAATTCTGCCAACCAGTCTTACCAAGGGGTATCGTGTTACCTAGTAACTGGGTTGTGGAGGTCAGATAGGCAGTCGCTCCATGTAAAACACTGGTATTCAGCTGCATCCAGTTAGACTGGAAGCCGACCCCAACATATTTGAGAAAAGGCTAGGCATGTAATGAAACAATCAGGCACTTTTGATTTGTCAAGGTGTAAGTCAGTCAGAAAGTTGAAACTTTCCTCGTTCCATGAAGAGGAGTTGCAACGGAATGCTTTGGCGAAATACCGTGAAAAGGAAAGTTTACTAACAATAGAAATTATTAGAAAACGTTAGCCGCCGGCCATGCTGTCTGCTAATATTATAGTCTATAATTTGAATACACTTTGCTAATGTTCCTGTTTTAGGATTCCGTAACCAAAAAGTGTGAAACAGACACTAGCGACTCGACTGCCCCCGGCTTCGCACATAAAACATCAAATGAATATAACCTCCCTAGATGAAAAATAAATAAAAATATATAAATAAATAGTGTCCAGAAATTAAAAAACGTTAAGTAACTTTTTCTTTGAACTGTAACTGTGTACCTAACTTTACAGTGTTAAAATGTATTTTGTTTATTCTCTTCGGTTGTTTCTTTGTTTAATCTCTCACGCTGTGTGTACCGTTTTGTCAATGTTATACATACCTAGGTTTACATATAAGTGGAAACTTGTAATTGGCTTTCTTCTATGTATTACTCTTATTACTAGAATATACTAGCTATAAGTTTTCTTAAAATTAATAAAATAAAATTAATAAATAATTTATTGGTTAAAACGAAAACCCGTATAAAACTATTTTTTTGGCATTTCACACACGGCCATCTGACCCCAAACTAGACAGACCTTGGGTCAGCCAGCTGATATACATATACAAATACATAAATAGATACCTATATAAACATATATATAAACAACAACCAGTCACAAGGCACATACAAGACTTAAGTGCTCATCACACAAATGTTTACCCCGGGCGGGATTCGAACCCGCAACACGCTGCGCAGCAGTCAATCGCTCAGCCACTGCACCAACTGTGTCGTCAAGTTTCTGAGATTAGCCTGAACGAGTACAAACTACTCGTTTTAATATATAATATGTACTGATAGTGAAGTGACAGTAGAGTTCGTGGCTAAGTTAAAGCCGTACAAATCGATCGGTTAAAGGTTAAGCTACGCTAGCCGCGGTCGGTCTGTGGATGGGTGACCATCCCTTTCATACCGAGTTCTCTCCGTGCCTCGGAAAGCACGTAAAGCCGTTGGTCCCGGCTGTCATTTGTAGATCTTTGGCAGTCGTTATGGGTAGTCAGAAGTCAGAAAGTCTGACAACCAGTCTTACAAAGGGCTATCGTGTTACACAGTAACTGGGTTGTGGAGGTCAGATAGGCAGTCGCTTCATGTAAAACACTGGTATTCAGCTGCATCCGGTTAGACTGAAAGCCGACCCCAATATAGTTGGGAAAAGGCTAGGCAGGTGATGATGAATGATAGTGAAGTGATGGTAAGTCCAAGTTATGTCAATGATGTCCAAGTAAAGCTAAGAGATTGTAAAGAAAATGATAATCCCATAGGCACTTGCTCGTGTCTGGTTTTGAAGTCACAACCTCGTGCATGAGTGCCGGGCGACTTGACCTTGAGACATCGCGGCATTTCTTATTTAAATAAAACGTTAATAAAAATCTTAACTTAAGAACCCCACAAAACCGTTTTAGTAATGTAGTGAGACTGGGTAATATTGCTATATTATTGATGTTTTATTTTTTATATTTTGGTGTAATATTATTGAAATTTTAATTGTATTAACTTCGTGAATTGAATTGAATTTTATTTTATTGTTGTATTATTTTCTATAAGTAATTTATTGTTGATTATGTTAATTTTATGATTGTGATTGATTATGATATTTTTTGATTTCAAACACAATATGAATTGTTCCTGAATAAATAAATTTGAATTTGAATTTGAATTTACGGTTCGTCCGTAGGAACGAAACAACTAGTCATTAAAAGAATCATGGCGAAATCCATACATTCATTTGTATGAAAAAAAAAAACAATTAGAGGGCTTAAAATATTTTCCAATATGGAGAATACATTTCCAAGAGTAGATTGATATACTTACCATATATTTAAACACCCGCATAATTAAAATATTTCGAAATGAAAATAACACATTTTCGTTTTATATCGTTGCCCATTTTGTGTTTATAAAAAAGAGAAAAATGACAAGTGACATTAACGGATCTATCAAATTGGCAGACAAGTGATGTGACAAGTGTGTGGAAAAAAATATCATTATTCATGACATTATTTCCCATAAAACGATACAATTTCAGTGTAAGAACTGCGAAACGGCGACTGTCAGTGTCACTGCTACATTCTGAAATAATGAGCCTTTCGTTAAACTATTCACTTTAAACATCCATTTTAATTGCATGGGTTTAAAAATATTCTAAATGCCTGAAGATACTCTTTAGGCAGGTACCCAAGAGTATTAGAATTAGAATTTCAACTTCTCTAAACATCTTAATTTTTTTTTGTACAAATCCTGCCGTGATTCTTTGATTTGTTAGTCTGGACACAAAATTTTCACTTATTTCACTCATATAGTAACTAAAAATAATATCTTATCTTACATAATGGAGAAAATGTAATGGCCGTAATGGTGTAATTAATGAAGAAAATTAATGAAGTAAATTGTCATAGATTCAAGTTGTATTGGAATCGAATTGTCGTGAAATCGTGTTAAAAAATTTCGCAACGAATCAGCATTTATATTTTAATATGCGCTAATTTAAATAATGTGATGACCTTAAGTAATTATGATATTTTTGTAGGTACATACCTAGTTTTATACGTGATGAAATGCATTTTTCTAAAATTCAGTTAGCTGTGCAAAATTCAACTATATTGTTGACATTTATTCATTCTAATAGCTCTCGTACCTACATAGATTTTATTTGCATAAAACTTTAAACATTGGTAACTGGGTATCTTATGATAGAGTAGTGGTTAAAGTATACTCTCATGTAACACGAGGTTGTTTGTGGGTTCGAAACCGGGCACGGCCAAGTACCAAAGTGACTTTTAGGGTTCCGTACAAAAAGAAAACAATTATATACAGGTAACAAAGAACAAAACAAAAAAACGGAACTCTTACAGGATCACTCGTGCGTCCGTCTGTTCGTCCGTCTGTCACAGCTAATTTGCTCCGAATTTACTGGACCAAATCAGGTGAAATTTGGTAGGATGGTGTAATCCTATGACCCAAATACAGATGTGCAAAGTAATTAATTTTTTTTTTAAATAAGTGTAATTTTCCACATTAGAAAATTTAAAAAAAAGTTTTGCAAAAAAGTTTTACTGTGTCACATATTAAATGAAAGGACTCGTTATGAGGATATCAAATATATTTTTTTAATTATTGTAAAATAAATAGTTTTAATTGTATTCATAAAAGAAGGCGAAAATTGATCATGCCCCCCTGATCTCCGAAACTACTGAGCCAAAATTTTTGAAAAAATACTTAATATAGTTCATTGCTTGTAGATTACAGGAAAACCTATAACAATTCTATCAATTGGCATTGTACAGAACCCTCTCCACGCGAGTTAAACTCGCACCTTGACCAGTTTTTATTCTATTTCATATGTCCTTTCTAAGTTTATCTAAGACTTCACCAACATTGGTGAAGGAAATCCATCGAGAGAAGACCTGCACTTATGAAACTTAAGTCTGAAATAGCCAATCCGCTTTGGGCAAGCGTAGTGACCTTTGACCAACAGTGGGACAATTATAGGCTGGTATTATTAAACCATCAACAGGTTCTTTTAAATTGCCAAGGAGTCGATCAGTAGAAAAAAAGCGGCAAAGTGCGATTCGGCCTCGCCTCGTAAGGTAAATTGCGGTTTACGATTTATGACGTACTAGCGACCCGACCCGGCTTCGCATGGGCCTATAGCCTTCCTCGATAAATGGACTATTCAACACAAAAAGTTTTTTTCAATTCTAACCAGTAGATCCTGAGATTAGCGCGTTCAACCAAACAAACAAGCAAACAAACAAACTCTTCAGCTCTATAATATTAGTATAGATTAAAAAAAACTACTTACTAGATCTCGTTCAAATCAATTTTCGGTGGAAGTTTACATGGTAATGTACATCATATATTTTTTTTAGTTTTATCATTCTCTTATTTTAGAGATTAAAGGAGGCGACACTCATTTCACCACTTTGGAAGTGTCTCTCGCGCAAACTATTTAGTTTATAAAAAAAATGTTAGAAATCTCAATATCATTTTCGAAGACCTATCCATAGATACCCCACACGTATGGGTTTGATGAAAAACATTTTTATGAGTTTCAGTTAAAAGTATGGGTAACCCCAAAATTTATTGAATTTTTTTCTTTTTTTGTGTAAATATCTTAATGCGGTTCACAAAATACATCTACTTACCAAGTTTCAACAGTATAGTTCTCATAGTTTCGGGTAAAAGTGGCCGTGACATACGGACGGACAGACAGACAGACATGACGAATCTATAAGGGTTCCGTTTTTTGCCATTTGGCTACAGAACCCTAAATATGAAGCTAGTTGCTCGTTCCAAAACGTAGGGTAAGTCTCTATGGAGAAAAACGAGCAAGAAACTCCACGGACATTCTTTACAATAAAGTTTTTACTACGCAACGATTCTCGCTATCACCCCGCTTACTCAACGCTTATTGGCGAATGCAGACTTTTAAATTTTAATTGGAAATTAGATAATAAGTTAATATTCAGCCTGTCTGTGCGTTTATTATAAAATCACTCGTAAACTAGATTCTTAAAGTTCAACCTGTTTTTTTAGGCGTTCATAATCATAAATTATAAAAAATATAGCAATGCGATTAATTTTTTCGTGAGGTTTAATTAAAAGTAGGTAGTTATTGTTAATTATTTTCTAGTTTTCGAAATAAAAAAAATGATTTTTATTTTTAACACATTTAAAAAATGTGCCTAAACTTAATAAAAATTAAAATGTATTTTTTATTTGAAGACTCATTTTCTTTTTACAATTTTTTTTAACGGTTATTTTTTATGGCAAAAGTTTAAAATACGCGCGTGCGCAAGAAAACGAAAGTAAATCTCAGGTAAATGCATTATCGGTCATCTTAACAGATACTTTCATGGCACACTGCCCTAAATCTCCCCACTAGAAGTGAAAGCGAATAACTGCAAATATAATAATGTGACATAATAATGCATAACATATGTAAATGTGGTCTTAATAAACGTTTTAATATTACTCCATTTTATAATAATAGGTAGATGACCGAGTTTTGATTTTTGGAATCATCGAAAATGGTAAATATCTATTTGCATAAATTTTTTTTCGGAGTTCGAATATTATTTTTTCTACTAAATTATGCTGGTGGATTCTTTTTAATTGTTATTTAATTTTGCAATATTTTTTTAAAATAAAAATAAAATTAAAAAAAAACAAAAAACCTACCTCAGCGTAAAAATTCCAGTTCCAAAAACAGGAGCTCCACAAAAAAATCCACACAGACACTTCAATTAAAAAAAAAACACCAAAATAAAAACACAAAAAAAATCACAAAAAACTATTACGAAAGCGCACTGTGTCGTAAAATATTTTTTCTTGTTAATTCCGCGGCGCGTGAATGCTTTACGGGCGCGATTGCCCGACTGCCGTACAATCACTTCAGTAAGCCAAGTTGCGATGCTTCAAGCTATTTTTCTGTTTTAGAACCAACAGACAAACAAGCTGTAGGTAGGTATGTGTCATTATGTGTGTTGTTTATCTATATATGTATGTATTTACATAAAAAAATGTATTTGTGTATGTATATCAGCTGTCTGACACCAATAGTACAGGGTCTCCCTAGTTTGGGGTCAGATGGCCGTGTGTGAAAATGTCCCCACATATTATTATTATTATTTGCTTTTTAGGGTTTCGTACCTCAAAAGGAAAAAACGGAACCCTTATAGGATCACTTTGTTGTCCGTCTGTCTGTCGGTCTGTCTGTCTGTCAAGACCCTTTATCTCGAGAACGCGTGGACGTATCGAGTTGAAATTAAAACCATATATTTAAGTCTACGGTCCCTTGATGCTGTGAAAAAATCAACCCTCTATGTTAACGTGAAAAACAGATACGGCCGTTTATGTCGCAAAAAACGCATTTATAATATTAAGTAGATTAAAGTATGGATAGTAGGTATGGATTAGTATAGAAGTATGGATAGTAGGTATGGATTAGTATAGAAGTATGGATATGTACCTACAAATATGTACGGAACCCTCGGTGGGCGAGTCCGACTCGCACTTGTCCGATTTTTTTTTTATTTTTAATGTAGGTTTTTTGACGTCTTTGACTATTCTAGATTTCGTTAAGAATTAAAGATTTGTAAAGCTATCGACCGGGCATGATGGTTAAGCTTCACTTGCCGCGGTCGAACTTGGATGGGTGACCATAAATTTCATACCCCAAGCGTGTCTTGCAAAGCACGTAAAACCGTTGGTCCCGGCTGTCATTCATAGATCCTTGACAGTAGGGGTAGTCAGAAGCCAGAAAACCTGACAACCAGTCTTACCAAGGGGTATCGTGTTATCTAGTAACTGGGTTGTGGAGGTTCGATAGGCAATCGCTCCATGTAAAACACTGGTATTCAGCTGCATCTTTTAGACTGGAAGCCGACCTCAAAATAGTAGGGAATCGGCTCAGTAGAAGACGAGTCATCATCATCATGTCAACCTTTAGACGCCCACTGGTGGGCATAGATCTCTCCCAAGGGGGGGTTTAGCCGTAGTCGCCACGCTTGGCCGATGCATGTTGGCGATCGCAGCAGGTGTATTGGTACGCTGCTGCCTATTTATTTATTTATTATTCACAAAATCCACAGCTCTTTGACAATTCATCTTAAAATATAAACCGGTTTTATAGCCAATTACGGATTTACAATTTAATAGCTATTAAATACATGCAGCAGAAACAGACATACATAATGCAGAATTTACTTAACTGCTAGCGCCAACTAAGCATTGCTAAGTGTACAGTGTAGATGAGTGTGTGAGGAGTTGCAGGTGGGTGTGTGCGTATATGCTTGGGTGTGTGAGAGGATCGTGTGTATACCCATGTATACCTACTATGCAGTTAAATTATTCTGTTTGGTTTTGTTTAGATTTACTAGTCAGTTCGTCATTAATCAATATCCCTCTGTCGCCTTCTACACACCCACGAGTAGAAATAGGGTGGGTGGTGCTATTCGCGGCCGGCACCACACGGCTACGAAGACGAGTAAAGGAAGATTTTAAAGAACTAGTAGCGCTCTGGACTAAATACGTCAGGTAAAAGCACCTAGGGTAGTCCGGGAAATTCATATTATTCTTAAGTTTTTTTGCAAATTTCAGCTCAGTACATAGATCTAGCTTTATGCTGCTTTAAGCTGATGATTTTAATTACTATAAGATAAGATAAGATAAGATCATTTTATTTGTTCCAACATGAGTAGGTATACATACAGAAAAAAATCAGCATGCAAGTTGTTAAAAATATTATAAACAGGGGGCCAAGTCTGCTATTTTTATAATTTCGCCATTCCAACACGATCCCATTGCCATTTTGCTAAAAGTTCGTAATCTGCTAAATTCATAATGGTCGATCATTGGTCGGTCGAATTAAAAGCAATGACTGCACAAAGACGTTCTAATGGTAAGTCACTGATCAAAGGAACTGTCCAATTTTTTGTAGATTACCGCCTAAGTCAGTCATTCAGTTGTCATTTTGTACGAGACTACCATTCTATATCATTTCTTTCAATGGCGTGTCAGTGGTTAACCATTGGAAAGTCATAATGACGCCATTATATTAGTAGATTACCAAACTTGTCAAAATCAACAATTATGAAATCAATGATGGACCATTCTGACACTATTGTAATAGCAGACTTGAGGCCCTGGACTAAATACGTCAGGTAAAAGCACCTAGGGTAGCCCGCGAAATTCATATTATTCTTAAGATTTTTTGCAAATTTCAGCTCAGTACATAGATCTAGCTTTATGCTGCTTTAAGCTGATGATTTTAATTACTATAAGATAAGATAAGATAAGATAAGATAATTTTATTTGTTCCAACATGAGTAGGTATACATACAGAAAAAAATCAGCATGCAAGTTGTTAAAAATATTATAAACAGGTCGTCATGCTTGCCTTAGACATGGCATACAAATATTTAAGTAAGTAGGTAAGTATAAGCAATTTTTTAAATAGTAATATAACCACAATTCCGATATCCACATTAATTAAAATGTTCACATAAAAAAAACACATGTATCTCTAAAGTAGTCAAAATAAATAAGTCTAAAATAAAATTATAGTCATTCAAAGTATTTTTCACATAAAAAATCATTAATGGTGTAATAGGCTCTTTCTGCTAAAATTTTTTTTACTTTTAATTTAAACTGCATGTCACTTAAAACTTTCCAACTTTTTGGTAATTTATTATAAATTATTGGAGCCATGCAAAAGACACTTTTCCGCATAAGAGTAGTTCTGGCTTGTGGTAAGCAAATCTGAGTGTTGTCGCGTCTGTTGCGAGGAAACACATCAGCTATAATTTTGTAAATGCATTTGTCGTTCCTGAATATTTTTTTAATCACAATACAATTTTAATTACACCTGTACTATATTCTGTAAGACCTCATTCTAAACTTCGAATCTGAATCCGCTGTGAGTTTTTTGATTGGCATTCTAAAAACTCAGTTGATAATTCGAATTTACACTAGCGCCACCCTTGCGAGCGTGTCAGCGAGTTGAACTAAATTGACAGGGAGATTTTGACAGATAAAGTATGAGATGACGTAAGAAGTTGCATTCTGTAAAGTAATTTCTCCGTCACTTCGCACTCGAACCCAATTCAAAGTGACAAATATATCACGGTCATTGTGAACCTTATCGAAGTGAGAGTGAATAGCGATGTGAGATGCGAGTTGTTGTTTGAATTTTACAGAATCGACCTACTGGTAAAGGTTGCGGGGATCCGCTGGATGCGAGTCGCACGGAACCGGTCAATGTGGCGACACGCGGGGGAGGCCTATGTCCAGCAGTGGACGTCTTTCGGCTGGAATGATGATGATGATGACTTCACTAGCGACCCGCCCATGCTTCGCACGGGTGTAAGGTCGATCAAACTATATACGTATAAACCTTGAATCAGTCTATCTATTGATGAAGACATTAAAATCCGTTGCGTAGTTGAAAGATCTAAGCGTAGACAGCGGGAGCGACTTTGTACTGTGTTATACTATGAAATAATCTCAGATTATGAAACAAAAGGCAAATAGACCGCGCGGAACACTGAGATAGTACCTACTTTTGTTACAAAGTGTGCATTAAAAATAACCTTTTTTAACTTCTGTCTAATGCTATTGTAAATGGAGTATAAGTCCGCCTTTGTACCCTAGTGCATCTTCATTATTATTTTCTCAGATTATAAAACAAAGGCAAATAGACCGCGCGGAACACTGAGAGTGACGCCAAAAAAGCAAATACAAATTCGAAAACGAATACCTACAACGCGCTTCGTGCGCGCTTCGCTTCATGGTTAAAAAAAACAAATACAATTTCAAAAGCGAATACAATCACGAGAGAGGTATTTAGTAATAATAATTATTAATAATTCGCTTTTGTATTTGCTTTTTTGGCTTCACTCTCAGTATTCCGCGGGTTCTATCTGCCTTTGTTTTATAATCTGAGAAAATAATAATGAAGATCCACTGCTGGTACAAAGGCGGACTTATACTCCATGCAATAGCATTTGACAGAAGTTAAAAAAGGTTATTTTTAATGCACACTTTGTAACAAAAGTGTACATTAAAAGTACAGTACTACTACAAAGAACTATTTTTACAACAGCTGTCGCCCTAAATAGGGAACATTTCGTGAAACTCGGCGCAGAGGGCACCACTAGCACATTCCGTAAATCATAACCTCGTATTCTTGTTATAATATTATGTTATTAATTGTAATAACTAGGTATTTTGTGTAAATATATCAAAGTTTTAATTAATCTTACTTACCTAACTGTACTATAACCATATTATGGCGTCCTACGACCATTTGAAAGTGGATTCTAGGTTATATTCAGAATAAAATAATATTTGGTTGTCTTTCATGATAAATGTGAACGTTATTCCGTAAATGCGACTATCTCACCTGAATACTTAACCTGATCATATTTTGGAGTGATTTTTAGCTGCTTCCCAAAGTTTTCGAACATTTTCTTCTTTTGGAAATGAATAATTCCCTTCATTTCTTCATCTAAATACACAGCACTGATACATTATTGTATAATATAACACACTTCCCAATTTTGTACTCAATTAAAGGCAGAATTTCACGCTATGAACGACTCGTCGATAAACTGTTTACGGACTATGCTAGTGCTGCACTCTGGTGCCAGAACATTGCAGTAATATCTCCTATTGTGACCATTTTAATAATTTATCTTATACAATTATGCGGCTTTTATATAATTGTATTCCAATACAAAAATTACAGTGTCAACGCTAAAAACCAAACAATACACCATCTTTCCTATCGTCCAATCAGCATGACGCTACCGATTGGATCAGTTAGAACTGACCGTGTGTGGGAGTGGATTGGCTATTATACTTGATCTTAAAATTTGACACAATGGAATTTCGATTCTTTTGGCTTGATCATGGCGATTGGATCATGCCGATTGGACCGTGCCACCACTCTGCTCGATATTTTCTTTTAATTTGTTCCATTTTCACGAGTAAAATGCCCAAAACGGCTAAAACATCGTCGTCTGTCACCGGTGACGCCTTCAACTGAACGTCGCTACCGATTGGACAGTTTAAACTGAACGTGTGTGATGTATGTAAAAGAAGTTCCTACCTACTTTACGTGATACTGTGACTATGGTAGAGGCTCTATGATATGTCACAAACGTCTAACTGATTTAAGCAAGACTATTACAATAAAATAATAATGTATAGGATTTGTGAACATTAAATGTTGTTTCTCTTATTACAGGTAATATTAGTGTACATAGTTTTAAGTTTGTATTGTAAAATGTATTTGGTTTCGTATTTAATAAAATTAACTCTTATTACAGAGCAACGCAATTGATTATTACACAAATCCAAAAGAAATATAAAATCATATTATAAAACAACATTTTGTTCAGCTGTATCCTATTTAGAATGGAGAAATTAAAATTTGAGTTTGTAGTCAAAGCCTGTGAGGACCTAAAAACTAATGTCATATGCATAACGTCAATTACGGATGCCGACAAATGTACGTTTTTAATCCCGGACCAACTTCAACCAGTGAAACTGCATGATACAATAACGAAAACTCAGGCATACCAGAAAGTGAAAACGACACTCCAGAAAAGACATGAAAGAAGACATGTATGGATATCGGTAACACAAGAAATTAATAATGCTTATAGAGATGAAGAAAAAAACATGCAGTTCAAGGGATATTTGTTGGAGGAAATCGTACCAGAAACATATAAACAGACTACTACTACTGGAATTTCGGAAGAGGCGTTGACAAAAATACTGGAAAACTTTGCTGAAATGAAAAACAATAATAAAAGTTGTAATATCAGTAATTTATCACAGAAATTTGTTATACAGAAGTTCAGTGGAAATACATCAAATGTATCACAATGGATGACGATTTTCGAAACGGAATGTGCACGATTAGAAATAAATGAAGATTCGAAGAAAATTGAAGCTCTCCGATTATTTTTAGATAATGCATGCGTCGACTGGTATAGTTCTATGCTTATAAAATACTCTATTAATTCTAATTGGTCAATATGGAAAAAAAACTTTACGGAAACATATGCAGCTAAAGGTTGGTCACCAATCAGGTATGGAATGTCATTTAAATATAGACAGGGCTCATTATTAGATTATGCATTAAAAAAAGAAAGGCTTTTATTAGAAATAAATAGATCAATGGATAAATCCACTATGATTGATTTAATAGCTACTGGACTACCTAATTTTATAATGGATAAAATTGACAGAATAAGCTTAAAAGAAACTGAAGATTTATTTAATAACATCAGAGGTTTAGAACATTTAGTTACTAAAAAGAATTTGGATAAAAAGATGACATTTAATGAAAGTAAAAGTAAGGAAAATATTAAAGTGCATCCATGTACAATTTGCAAAAAAGAAAATAAACCAAATCGGTACCATCCTGAATCCTCTTGTTGGTTCAAGAATAAAAATGATGATAGACCAAAAAGAGACCAAATTAGAAATGTTAATAATTCAGAACTAGAAATAGAATTAAATGAATGTAATCCAAAAAACTAATAATTCCACCATTAATCAAAATAAAATTAATAATAAACAATAGCAAAGAAACTTTGGGAATTTATGATTCAGGATCAAATGTTTCTTTGATAAATTCAAGATTGTTGTCCTTGAAAAATAACCCAATTAGTAATAAAAACGCTAACTTAAAAACGATTAATGGTGTAAAAAAACCAATAGGGTTAATAACCTTAAAGCTGAAAATCTTTGAAATTGAAAAGGATATTGAAGTATTTGTGATAGATGGAGATAATTTTGATTATGATTTCTTAATTGGATTAGATTGCATAGAAAAATTTCAGCTAATTCAAAATGAAAAATTAGAAATTACTCAAAATATCCAAAACTTCAAAATAGAAAATAAAAAAGAAATGGATTCCATTAAACCAAAAATAATTCCTGGCATATCAGGTAGCAAGGTTGATGGAAACGAACAATTAAATAATAACAAAATGATGGAGGTTTCAGAGGAAAGTACTTGTTTCACAAACAATAACTACAAAATAAACTTTAATGAGCATATTAAAGTAAGAAACTTTAACATAACAGTAAATGATCTTGACCTTCGGAAACAGTCACAAATAAATGAAATGATTTGCAAGTATAAAACACTGTTTGCCAAAGATAAATATGATATAGGCACAGTAAATGGTTATGAAGCGCATATTGATTTACTAATAGATAAATATTGTAGCAAAAGACCATATAGATGCTCAATTGACGACAGAAAAGAAATAGAAAATCAAATATCGCAATTACTAAAAAAAAAATTAATTGAAGAGTCATATAGTCCATTTGCTGCCCCGGTAACATTAGCTTATAAAAAAGAAGAAGGCACTAAATCTAGGTTATGTATAGATTTCCGAGATTTAAATAAAATAATAGTGCCCCAATCACAACCATTTCCTCTAATTGAAGACTTAATGGTAAAGACACGAAATTGTAAATTATTCTCTACACTTGATATAAATTCAGCATTTTGGTCGATTCCATTAAAAATTGAAGATAGGAATAAGACGGCATTTGTTACTCAAGAAGGGCATTTTCAATGGACATGTTTACCGTTCGGCTTAAAAACTGCTCCTGCAATCTTTCAAAGAATATTAAGTAATATTATTAGAAAACATGGACTATCAGACTTTACTGTCAATTACATCGACGATATTTTGGTATTTTCTGAAACATTCGAAAAACACATTAAACATCTATCATTATTATTGGAAGCGATTTTGAAAGAAGGCTTTAGATTAAAATTCTCTAAATGTAATTTTGCACAGGACTCTGTCAAATATTTAGGCCATATAATTCAAAATAATACAATCGCTCCGCTAAAAGATAATTTAATTGCTATAAAAGATTTTCCAGTACCAAACACACAAAAAAATATTCGGCAGTTTCTCGGAAAAATATTTTTTTATGGTAAATATGTGCCTAATTTATCAATTATATTAGATCCATTACATAATTTATTAAGAAAAGGACAAAAATTCATTTGGTCAGAAAAATGACAAGAATCTTTCGAGAAAATAAAAATCCTACTTTGTTCTAAACCTATTTTAGCCATTTATAATCCAGACTTGCCAATATATATTTACACAGATGCTAGCATACAAGGCATAGGTGCAATCTTAAAACAACCACAACAAAGTGGCGAAGAAAAGCCTTGTGCGTATTTTTCTAGAAAATTAAATGATTCGCAAAAAAAGAAGAAAGCTGTATATCTAGAGTGTTTAGCAATAAAAGAAGCAGTAAAATACTGGCAACATTGGCTCATGGGCAAAAAATTTACCGTTTTTTCGGATCACAAGCCCTTAGAGAAAATGAATATCAAGGTTCGAACAGATGAAGAACTGGGTGACCTCACATATTATCTGTCTCAGTTTAATTTTGAGGTAATATATGCTCCAGGAAAATACAATTTAGAAGCAGATAGTTTGAGCAGAAATCCAGTTTTAGAACCTTATGAAAATCAAGATGACAATTTAAAAGTTGTAAATTCCGTTAAATTAGAAGAAATTCAAAATGATCAAGAAAAAAATGAGGATATAAAACAAAATAATAATAAATTAACATTAAAAGATAAAATATACTACAAGAAGATTGGGAAAAAAAAAAGATTGTACTGTCTGAAGAATTTTGTAAAAAGTTTATTGAAAAGATACATTACCTTTACTGTCATATTGGAATACAACAAATGGAAAGTAAAATTAAACCATTTTATGTAGCGAAAAATTTAACATATAATATAAAAAATATCTGCGACAACTGTGAAATCTGTTTAAAAAACAAATCTAGAGCTAAATATAAATTTAGATTGATGTCTCATTTAGGTCCGGCTGCTAACCCGTTTGATATAATATCTATAGATACTATTGGCGGATTTGGTGGTTCACGTTCTACAAAAACATATTTGCACCTTTTAGTGGACCACTTCACTAGATATGCTTATATTTTGACTTCCAAGACTCAAAATTCAAGAGATTTTATTAAACTTATTAAGACAGTGCCAAAAGAAAATAAAATTGGCATGATCCTATCTGATCAATATCCGGGTATAAACTCAAAAGACTTTAAATACTTTTTAGATCAAGAAAATATACCTATTATTTTCACAGCAGTAAATGCACCTTTTTCAAATGGTTTGAATGAACGATTAAACCAAACGTTAGTAAATAAAATAAGATGCAAGATAAATGAAAGGACAGATAAATTAGCCTGGACAACTATTGCTCATGAATGTATAAAAAAGTATAATGAAACAGAGCACAATGTGACAGGATTTTCTCCAAAATATTTATTGGAAGGAAAAAACGTTAGTATTTTACCAGATGAATTGAAACAAGATGTAACATTTAGCAATTTATTGCAAGATAGAAAAACCGCGTTAGAGAAAACCATCAAATCACACAATTATAATAAACAGCGATTTGACAAAAATAGAAAAAAGTACGAGTTAAAAGTAGGAGACTGGGTTTATGTTAAAAACGGAAATCGATTAAATAGAAAAAAGTTAGATGAATTAAAAATTGGACCTTACCAAATTTTAGAAATAATATCAAACTCAATCTATAGAGTGAACATAGGACATAAAAAATTAGAATCCAATCTATTCCATATAACAAAACTAGTACCAGTTTCGGAAAGTTGAATAAAAAAATATTACTTAAGTAAATATTTATAGAAACAACATTATTTTGGGGGGGGAGATGTAAAAGAAGTTCCTACCTACTTTACGTGATACTGTGACTATGGTAGAGGCTCTATGATATGTCACAAACGTCTAACTGATTTAAGCAAGACTATTACAATAAAATAATAATGTATAGGATTTGTGAACATTAAATGTTGTTTCTCTTATTACAGGTAATATTAGTGTACATAGTTTTAAGTTTGTATTGTAAAATGTATTTGGTTTCGTATTTAATAAAATTAACTCTTATTACAGAGCAACGCAATTGATTATTACACAAATCCAAAAGAAATATAAAATCATATTATATGTATATAGATGAACTGCAGATTGGATCAAGCCTGCAGCGTCATGCCGATTGGACGATAGGAAGGATGGTGTACGGCCACCATAACAGGAGCAGGGATGAACAATACCGGGAACGTGGTCCCTCTATAATTCTACCAAATTTAAAATGTTACCCTATCTTAAAAATACTTTTATGTTCATTATATTATTATACGTCCATATTTACTACTATCTTAGATCTGTTTATCAAATTTATGTTAAAACAACAATTAATTAAAATTGTTTTAACTTATATTTGAAATAACATACTTTTTATTCCTGCTTCTGCGAGCCTCTTTTTCTTATGATATTATTAATGGATTAGAGTTATCAATGAACCTCATTTTTTAGTTACCTAATATTTCTGTTGAATAGACATCCGCATTAGATTACAGCTATTTTATTTTAAGAATATTATGTTATTTCCATGTTAAAACCTGTATACAAGAAAATCCAGTTTCAGATTCCCATATCGACATAATATGTATAATAACGAAATATATACGTATTTAAATATTTGCTTGAATGTAGTGAAAACATCTCTATTTTTATATATTATGTCACAGTCAAAAATACTTTTGACTACAGAAATCAGTCAATAGTACTTTTGACCGGTTTTTTATCCTTAGTAGGTACAGAAACCTATTAGGTTGGTAGGTTTTTTTTGGCCCTTTTAAAACTTTTGTGTTGTAGTGATTCTTATAATTAGGGCGTTCCGTATTTTTGTTTTTGTAACGCAAACGCGTTTTATCATATTATGAGCGCCCATCCCCATCGAACGAACTTCAACGCGAGCGTGATTGAAAATTTTTTTGTTTCAACCAACGCAAAGCTCGAAAACAAACGAGTGAGTGAGAACGCGATAACATCACAGGAAAATTGGCGCGCGGAAATTTCACAAAACTCGTTACAGGACATAAGTATTTTTTTAAAAGCCTTACTAGTTTTTGATAAAAATGTTTGTAATAACGCCGTAATCGCGTACGAGCGTTTTCATAGGAAATATGACGGGTTGGGCGCTCTTAAGTCTCTAAACACACTATGCCGAAGTTACGCGGTTGATTTTATGTTCCGACGTATTCGGCTGATATGACACACCTTAGGTGCCGAACTTACGCAGCAGAAATTCAGTTCCGCAACTTTGTGTGTGTATTCAGTCAGTGTCTCGAGCGCTATCGTGGCGTCGTGCCGTGTTATCTACACAGTTGGACAGACAGACGCAAAACAAAGTGATCTTGTTATTAACGTGTGCTCACAGAATAAGTTGCCGCTGAACTTACGCCCGACCGAAGTTAGGCTTTACGCTATGACGCGACGTAATAACGGCATAGTGTGTCGTCAGTAATTCAAATAGCATTGCAGGCGTAATTGTGCTGAACTTCGGTCGCGTAACTTCGGCATAGTGTGTTTAGAGACTTAGGGTTTCGACTGAAGTCAGTAAAAATTAGTTATGACTGGTTGAAAGTTTTGAGTGTAACATATATATTTCGGTCACAGCGTCCAATATTAATGGAGACTAGACTAGTTGGTAGTAATACCAGCCTCATAATGGCCCACTTCAGAGCCAAGGCCAATCTTCATTCAGAGAAGACACGTGCATTGACGACACGGTTGGCGCAGTGGCTGAGCGATCGACTGCTGCGCAGCGTGTTGTGGGTTCGATACCCGCCCAGGGTAAACATTTGTGTGATGAGCATTTGTGTTTGCCTTGTGTCTGGGTGTTGTTTATCTATATATGTATGTGTTTACAAACAAAAAATATATATTTGTGTATGTATATCAGCTGTCTGACACCCATAGTACAGGGTCTCCCTAGTTTGGGGTCAGATGGCCGTGTGTGTAAATGTCCCCTCATATTATAATTATTGATCACCATGCTTGCTCAAAGTGAATTGATAATTTCTCAGACTTTTATTAATTTAGTAGTAGCTGACAAAGAAGCCACAGGAGGCTAGCAGGTGAGTGACGCACTTTATTCTTGGTTGGCTAATTTTGGTTTTGTAAGAAGAAAAGGGTAGGTAGGTAAGTAGCTGCTTTTCCCTTTTGCCCCCCTTTTCTTCTTTCATAACCCCCCCCCCCTCCTAGGTAACACGATACCCCTTGGTAAGACTGGTTGTCAGACTTTCTGGCTTCCAACTACCCATAACGACTGTCAAAGATCTACGAATGACAGCCGAGACCAGCGGCTTTACTTGCTTTCGAGGGACAGAGAAAACTCGGCATGAAGTGGATGGTCCCCCATCCAAAGACCGACCGCGGCAAGCGTAGCTTAACCTTGACCAATCGATCCAGTTTTTACTTCGAAACAAGCTCCTAACAAACTAAAAAAAGATCTTAATAAACTTTGAAAGAATATTATAAATTGAAAAATTCACATTGGTCACTTGCTTGTACAGACAGCGTCGTCAACTGCTAACCCCCTATGCGAAAAAAGGACATGTTTCATACTGGGCCCAGTCTATGTACACCACTTCAAAGAAAGGAGAAAAATCCGTAGAATCCGGGAAAAATACAGATAATTCATTTAAATGTGTACTGTTGTGGTAGTAAATTGATAATTTAACAATAATTTTTATGGATTTTCAACATGGCGTCACTCAGATTTAGCTACTCTATAAACCATAGATCGACCATTGGTCATAGAAAGAGAACTGTCAGCTGTCAGTGTCACAACAGTCTCACTTCAAATTGTTTATTTTATTTAAATTTATTACCAAGAATGGTGGTCTCAGTTCTAGCCAAACCTACTGCGCGTGCGTGCAAGCAAGCATGCAGCAGGCAAGCATGCAGCAGACAAGCAAGCATGCAGCATACAAGCATGCATGCAGCGCGCAAGCAACCCCCGCCCGCCCTCTATTCCCCGATACATATAATCTGGGTATCTTCAAGGCACGAGTGAACCGGTTTATTCTAGGCAAGCGTGCTCCACCTTAGGCCGCATCATCACTTAAGATCAGGTGAGTTGCGGTCAAACGCAAGCCTATAACAATATTAAAAAAAAAAGAAAAAATGCAGCATGCAAACAAGCATGCAGCGTGCAAGCAAGCATGCAGCGTGCAAACAAGCATGCAACATGCAAGCAAGCATGCAACATGCAAGCGAGCATGCAACATGCAGCAGGCATGATTTCTGTCACGGCTCCGGCGTTGCGGGGCTCCGGCGGTCCCGCGCAAGTTTATCGTCGCAGATGTGTTTTACGCTCACCTGCGAAGCCTTAGCCACGGCGGGGAGCGTTAAAACCACCTGCTTCTCAGCTCGCGGGCAGCCTCGCCCCTCCGCGCCTACGCGGGCTTAGATTACACTCTAGGCGTAGGGCAGAAAAGACTACGTGGAGTCGGTTTTACAGCGATTCGTTTCTACCATCAACTTTAGTAGCACAGCATAATTATTAAATTATTAAGACAATACTTTAGCGTGGCACAATAGATATGCACAGTAACATTATGCGAAATAAATTTATGCCAAAAGAAATAAGCCTTAAAGATTATTATGCCAACATAAACTGTATGCCAAAAAAAAGAATATGGCAAAGCATTATTATGACAAAACAATTTATGCCAAAACAGTTATGCCAGAGTATATAAGGAAAAAGAGCATTATGCGAAAAGAAGGGATCCCTCGTAATTTTGCAGGCGATAAACGAGGAAAACGCGTGGTAACGTTGTTTTTGAATTGGTTGATCCATAGGTCCAGCTTTACATGAAATGCGCTTAGTGCTCCTGATACACGATCAATTGAACACGTACTAACGCGCCCCTTACTGTGTGTGCTTAACCCCGGTTATTTTATTTATTATTTACGAACTTAAAATTATGATTAATTATTATTTTTTTATTACTGGATATACAGGATGTTTGGTACATCGATGCAAAGCCGTAAAGCCGAGTCAATATAGACTATTTACAACCATTTGAACCGAACTTGTCTTAGCCGAAGTGTGACTATTTTTTTTTAGCAAAATTTTAATGATTTTTGATGACAAAACCCAAAATATTGCAGTTAGTTGCAAATAATGGCCAATTTGAAAGATATGTCATTTATTTTTTATTTTATTTGGTTAACATAATGCGTAAACAATCTAATAAAACATATTTAGGGGAACTGTGTGATAAGACCATTTTTTTACAGACATTTAAAATCAAAGATATTTTTAGAGATTTCAGAAATCTGTTTTTAGACGGCATGAAAAAAAATCACGGGTGGTGCTTTTTTTGTTCAAATATTTTCAAAAACATGTCTGGTTATTGTTCTTTCTTTCGAGATATCAACTACGCGGATAGCTTACCAATTATCGAAATTAAGACCTTCAAACCAAATTGAGGGAGAAATTTAATTATTTTAGGCGAATTATTTAAAAGCAAATTATAATTAAAATCACTTATTATTCGTGTTCAAAATGTTCGCCGCAGTCTCTAACACCAACGAGGGCCCGTCTTCACACTTCTGTTGTTGTTATTTTTAACTTCATCTCCAGTTTCATCGTTTCAAACGCTGAATTAATTCTCTCAATCAATTCTTCTTTCCTGCTTAATTCCACCTTCGTATAAACTAACTCCTGTACATTTAATGTCCAATGCGCTGAACAACCATCTTGTTAAAAGATGACTTCTCGGTCTCCAGCGAATATCGGGGCCCGGATTTCTCTATATACAAGTTCTGGGAGATCAATTTGTAGGAATTCCAAATAATTGTTGCCATCCAAATTACCCGGGAAGAAATGGGGCCCAATCAGTGAAATAAGTATCTAGTATACTTATTTAACATTTTCTCCCTCAATTTGGTTTGTAGGTCTTAATTTCAATAATTGGTGAGCTATCCGCGTAGTTGGTACCTTGACTGAAAGAACAATAACCCGACATGTTTTAAAAAATGTTTGAACAAAAAAAGCACCATCCGCGATTTTTTTTCATGCCGTCAAAAAACAGATTTCTGAAATCTTTAAAAATGTCTTTGACTTTAAATGTCTGTAAAAAAATTGTCTTATCACACAGATCCCCTAATTATGTTTTATTACATTGTTTACGCATTATGTTAACCAAATAAAATAAAAAATAAATAACATTTCTTTCAAATTGGCCATTATTTGCAACTAACAGCAATATTTTGGGTTTTGTCACAAAAAATCATTAAAATTTTGCTAAAAAAAAATTTGTCATACTTCGGCTAAGACAAGTTCGGTTCAAATGGTTGTAAATAGTCTATACTAGGTCTGCTTTACGGCTTTGCATCGATCTACCAAACATCCTGTATAATGTGCTCTAATAATATTCTGGATAAATAAATAAAAATTGGCGATGAAGACCGGTTAGGTCAGCGGGCCGCGGCCCGTGCCGCGGGTTGAAGACTTATGTGCTAAAGTTATTTATCACTTTTTAGATTTTGAAGGCGGTTGTCTTTTTTGTACAAAAAGCTTTTTATTTTCCACTACTTCCTTGGCACAGTCAAAACAGAGATTGAAAGTACAAGGTTGGAGAACATTACAACATCATCCATGTTTATATTTTTGCTTTATGTCCATTTTCTCAAAAAGTGCTGAATCAATTTCGATAAAATTTAAAAGCTTTTTTACAAAAAAGACAACCGCCTTCAAAAACCAAAAAGTGAAAAATAACTTGGCTTGGCTGTTCTATTTGTTGTTTTTTATTGCCACCGACTTCCGAAACTAAAGTCATGTGTGTTCTGTTTTAAAGTTATTTTTCAATTTTTGGTTTTTGAAGGCGGTTGTCTTTTTTGTAAAAAAGCTTTTCTAACATTGTGTTGGATGAAACAATTTTTTTAAGTTGTGATGGACCGGGACCCTTCCTCTTAAGTTTTATTTTTACCCGACTGTGGAAGAAAGAAGGTTGTGTTTTTCGAGCGGATGTATATTGTGTCGCTCTGTAGCCCAAACCGGTTAACGGATTTTAAAATAATTATATTAGCGGCGCATCATCATCCCTTGACACTTGACACAACCTCTGAACCTTTTATCTATACCTATAATATATCCAAAATTATAGCAACGTAAAACTAAGCTACTAAACATCTGATGATCTAAATGCCGCATCTCCATTGACCACACCACAGTGACCAGTCCAGTCCACGTCTCAGCGGACAGCGCGTATTTTGCGATTGCGTATATGCGTACTATTTCAAGTCATTGAAGTCATACAAGATCAAACTTGTAAAGAAGTTCGATCTATTCAAAAATATTTTAAGATTTTAAAAACTCAATTCAATATTTTTTGTGTTATTCAACGGAGCTCCGGTCGCTATACGTGTGGCGCAGTAACGAAACCATAGCGCGATCTAATTCGACGCCAACGCCATCTATCGAGCGAAGGGACAACTCCTGCACATACTCATTTACATTATTAATTCGTAAATTAAAAAAAACTGATTGAATAAACACAATAATGTAATGTCAAATTTAATTAGTACCAGGACAGAAGCGCATTAAAAATAATATAAAAATAAGCGTGTAAACAGTTACATTAGAAACAGAGCACTTTTCATTGGTGATTTTTTTTAAACCACCCAAAAATAGTAGTCCAGCACGGCTAGGTTCCGTCGACGGAGCCTCATTTCTTAAGCACGTTTTATATTATTATGCGTAAATAAAGGATTTTTTTTTTGTTCAAGGAATAGACCCACCGCAAATAGTAACGTATGTAATGAAATGCATGTTGGTTTATTGCTTAAAGTCTATAGATTACAGTGGAAATATAAGCAAAAGTTTAAGTTACGAGAATACTGTGAAAAACTACAATTTAAAACATTAATAATAATATAATAATAATTATAATATAATATATAATAATTATTAATATTATCACTTATGTACTACGTGATAGGTTTTGATGCGATTTTCACGATTTGATAAACTGATTTACAAAAATGGATAAATATGTTTAATATAATATAATAATAATAATATGTGGGGACATTTTCACACACGGCCATCTGACCCCAAACTAGGGAGACCCTGTACTATGGGTGTCAGACAGGTGATATACCTACATACACAAATACATTTTTTTTTTGTAAATACATACAACAACACCCAGACACAAGGCAAACACAAGTGCTCATCACACAAATGTTTACCCTGGGCGGGAATCGAACCCGCAACACGCTGCGCGGCAGTCGATAATGTTCTAAGCTGCTTGTTTAAGAAGCAAAAAATAACACATTTTATACGTAACACAAAATATGTATTACTGTTAATTATCATCATTTTCAAAGTCATCTATTGAAACCTGTATTTCATCAAAAAAAGATGAAGGTGGCTGTAACCCACTTTAAAAAAAATAATAATAGTAGTAGTAGTTAGTAATAATAATAGTCTGAATTAAAAAAAAAAAATACACTACTACTTTTTAATTAGTACAAATACTTAAAGGGCTTATTAGAGAAGGTCTTGTTATTATACAACATGTAACATAATTAACGCACATCCTGAAAGTAGTTTGTTCAGAATAATTTAAATATATATTATGCATTTCAGAATCGATATACAAATACAAACGATATACAATTGTACCTAAATAATTATTTTCTTATAAATGTTAAGGCTTATAAAAAATAACAGTTTGTTTCGTATGTGATGTTGTCAATTTTTTTTTGTCCTGAATTTAAAGACCGTTCTTAATAATTAATCTAGACTACCAAACTAATAAGAAATTTAAACCTTACTTATTAGGCTAGTATTTAACTGTAAATAAAAAAATCCTAATCCTAATCAAGAATACCTACTGGTTGCACCACTGGATTGCACAGCAAAATAGATACGTGAAAATATTATTATTATTTTAGCTACAGTTTGTTCGTGACATACCACAAAGAAGCATAAAGGTAAAAGTGGAGGCAACACTCTGAACACCTAAGTGAAACCAACTGTGGGCAGACGCTCTCTTTCTGAATGCATTTACTGAAAAGATTTCTATAATTTTTAATATAGGTAATATTTTGCCCCAAAAATAATTAAAACTACGTAAATAACAGTCACACTACCGCTGTACAGTCCAATAAAACTGAAATGGACCGTAAATCAAGGCAATAAGACTTTTGTCTTGTACCTACATGTGTGACTCTGTGTGTGCGTAGCTTTGTACTGTGACCACAACCTTTTTCCAGAATTTATTTATTTATTAACACTTCAAGCACAATGCGCAGAGGCGGACTTAATGCCGTATGCATTTTCTAACAGTCAACCTTTGGGTGATGCAGAGACAAGCAGTGGTAGGTGTAACAGAAAAAATAATTAAATTAAGACTAAGCTAAACTACAAGGATATATAACAAAATACTATAAATATATAATATATATTCTATATAAATATAACATCAGACTACATATATACTACTGTAAATAGATATTTACACGGATATTAAAAAAAAAAGACAAACAATGGAGAAAACATTACCGTTGTGATGAAACTGCCAACTTCTTGTGAATGTACTCTCGAACTTTAATTTTGAACGCTAAGCGATTGGTTGCCATCCTGATTTCCTGAGGAAGCGCATTCCACAGAGAAACGGATTGCACAAAGAATGACCGGAGAATGAAGTCAGTGCGGTGAGAGGGACAATGAAATCAGACTCCTATTATGGTTGGCATTCCGTGGTTGGCACAAATGTACTGAAAGTGGGGAGCAAGGTAACTAGGGGAAGTGGGAGAAACAAGAAAAGAAAACAAGGTGGTTAGCGCCCTTTGCTCCCTACGCTGACGTATGGACAACCACTTAAGAAGAGACCGGTGCTCGGAGACATGATCATATTTACGCAGATTGAAAACGAATCCAATGCAGTTATTTAGAAGACGGTCAAGTTGGTCGAGGAGATCTGCATTCAGGTCAAAGTAGCACACATCACCATAATCGATGATAGGAAAAATTAAGGACTGTACAAGCATTGCTTTCGTATTTGAGGGTAAAAAGTTTCTCAAACGGTACAGAGCTCGCAACGAACCAGTAACCTTCTGGCTGACACGAGCGACTTGAGTATGCCACTTCATAGCAAATAAACAATGCTTATAAATTTTCAATAAAAAATTCAGTGTATGTATTATGATGATTTTATCATCATTTACTAATGGGTGGTGGTGGTGTGATGGTCTGAGGGTGTGCGTTAATTACGTTACATGTTGTCTATGTAAAGTCACAATAAATAATATTCTTAAACAGAAAAGTTATTAGCGTTTGTTTATATCCCAAAATGTCACTCAATTTATGAAGATATTGAACAGGCCATTTAGTATTAATTATTCATATTGTCTCGCGCTCGCGTGCAATTGCTTATAGGTACGCATCTTAATGCTTTAGTTACGATTGAAAACTAAAATAAAAGGTTCACGGTAAATAATAGGCACTTATTCAATTCAAACTTTACTGTGGCGACCAACAAAATTATCAACTTTTTTACATTTAAAATCAGGTAACGAAAGTAAAAAGACAACAAATGAAATAAAACCTTTAAAATTTGTTTAAAAAGTAATTTTGGCGTTTTTAAAAACTTTGAATCAGCTGATATTTACAATAATTAACGTATTCACAAACTTACATTTTAATTGTCCTTCGAAATGTCCACCACTATTATCGATGCAAATCCGTCTTTGCATTTAATTAGATTGTTTTTTAACGATAAAAGTATGTTTTGCTCACTTTTCATTTGGTCAAATGCGTCCAACATGCGCTGTTTTAATTGTTCTGCACTAGCTGGCTCACTAACATACACTCGTCGCTTAATTTCACTCCACAAAAAAAAGTCTAATGGCGTGAGGTCAGGTGAGCGTGGAGGCCATGCCATGGGGCCGCCACGACCGATCCATTGACTCCCGAACTCCTCCGTTAGGTACTCACGTACTGCCCTATGGTAGTGCGGAGGCGCGACGTCCTGCTGGAACCAGAGGCCTCGTAAGTTGGCTAATGGAATGTCATCTAACATTGAACACTTCGTCCATTAAGACGCCCTTCAATAAAATAAGGGCCAACGATATTGTCGTTTAGGATTCCTGCCCAAACATTTACAAAAAACCTGTCAAAGTCAAAGTCAAAGCATTTATTTCAATTAAACCATTTACAGGCACTTTTGAATTGTCAAAGAGTCAGTTAGTCAGAAAAATGAAGCTAGTTGCTCGTTCCAAAACGTAGCGTAGGTCTCTATGGAGAAGAACGAGCAAGAAACTCCACGGACACTCTTTTAAATCATGTTTTTACAAAATACTGATTACATTATTCACGTTGCTTCTATATGTGAAAACAATGCAGGTAAAGACCATGCTTTAAAAAAAAGAATCAAGATTTAAAGAAGATAAAAAAGCCATGGCAGTTAAGAGTTGACCTAATCTCTACTGACAGCGCCCGTTCACGAACATGATACGTGGATCAGCACCATTCAGCTCAACCATTTTGAAGGGAGCCGCATGATCAAACACACGCGCCACCATCAGCGAGATAATTGAGTGAGCATGACAATGCTCTCAACCGCCATGTTCATTTATGTCAAACAACAACAACATGCATCGGCCAATCATGGCGATTACGGCTAAACCCCCCTTGGGGGAGACCTATGCCCAGCAGAGGGCGTCTAAAGGTTGACATGATAAATATAATTTACTTTATAAATTGCTCCATGGTATTCACATTCACAAAATTGAAATAATGCTGCTAAATTATAAAAAACTAAGGTTTCCAATGTAGATACATTTCTATTTGTTAGATGAAGTGTTGAGAAAAAAAAAATAATAATAATAACGATACTCGTTACTCATGTCAATAAAAAAGGGGTAGGAAACATCATCTTCTTACAATTAGGAAATTCCCTAAACTGGCTGTGGAGCAGGACCAGCATTAAGCAAAGCATTTTTATCAATATATAATATAATAATTTCATTTAATCAGACAACAAAGATCCATTGGGTTAGTAATAATAGACTTAACCTATGTTAGTACTTAACTAATAACACAGACAGTGTGCAGGTAACAAGTGACCTCACCAACGGACTGTCATGTCTCCCGGCTATAGCTCGTAGAATGCTACTGGGGCTGCCACGGAGCCTGTTTAGCAGCGAGGCCGCTTTCTTACGCCGTACAGCATTGAAACAGTCGGTACGTGCCTCAGCGAACATAGATGACACGCTACAGTACCGAGGCAGCCGCAGCAGCACTCTAAATGCGTTGATAAACTGGATCCGCAGAGCATTGTAGGCCTTTTGGGTGTAGCTGAACCACAGGCTCCCCGAGTACAGTGACATGCAATGCGCTTTAAACAGCGTTATTTTGACCGCGGCTGTACATCGGAAGAACCGGCGGGCCAGCATATTAGCCCGAACCGACAATGCTCTGCGCTCCCTCTCCATATATGCGTCGTCCTTCAAATCGTCCGTCACCAAGTGACCCAGGTATTTAAAAAGGTACACCCTGTGCAACCCTACACCGTTCAGTAGCACAGGAGGGACGGTGGAGGGACACTTGGTACCAGACTTGAAGACCATGTATTTCGATTTGCCTTCGTTGTATACCAGGCCATGAGAAGAAGCATACGACTCGCAAATATCGAGAAGCTTACGGAGCGCACCAACCGAGGGGGCCAGCAGCACCATGTCGTCTGCGTAACTTAAATTATTGAAGCAGACTTCATCAATAAAGCAACCGACACGTGTGCAGTTGAGCCGCTCGATCAGTGCATTCACGTACAGACCAAACAACAAAGGTGTCGTCAGGCCACCCTGCCTCACGCCACACTCATTAATGTAATCTTCTAACTAATAATATGCTTGTCTACATAGTGTGCGTTTGATACATGTTTTAAATTGTTGTTCATTTAACTGTAGAATATCAACTGGTATTTTATTATAGCATTTTACACAGTACCCCATAAAAGAAGTATGAACTTTTGACAATTTGAAACTTGGCTGATCTAATTTGTTATACTACTATGTCTGTCACTTATTTTATAGATATGTAGATTTTTTCGAACATGCATTATGTTTTCATATATATATTGACAAGGTACCGTCATGATGTTGATCTGTTTAAACCATTCTCTTAGAGACTCGCGTCTGCGGAGATTATAGATGGCTCTGACAGCCCGCTTTTGCAGAATAAAAATAGAATCTATATCTGCAGCCCGTCCCCAAAGCAAAATACCGTATGACATAATGCTATGAAAATAACTAAAATATACTAGTCTAGCGGTATCCACGTCTGTCAAATGCCGGATCTTTCTGACAGCGTAAGCGGCTGAACTTAACTGCCCTGCAAGAGATGTTATGTAACGACCCCACTGCAGCTTGGAGTCAAGCGTAATCCCTAAGAAATCAGTCTTTTCGACGAATTCAAGTATATCCTTATTCAATACAACGTTCCATTCACTACTTTTAACATTCGGTAAAGCGAATCTGTGTTGAAAGGAGTTCTCCTTTGTTAGCATTGGATTTCTTATTCACCACCAGTGTTTATTGTGTTGATTAAACAATCCGATACGAATAAACATACACTCATCAGAGTATAACACATTTGCTCCTGCGTTGTTCAGTATCCACCTGCAGAACGCCATCCTTGGTTCACTATCCGCAGTGGTGAATTCTTGACCCTTTCTGTAGTGGTTGTAACGAATGCCTATTTATTTACATTAAATAAAACATTTGCACAAGTAAAATTATAATTATACAAAAGAAGTTCGTATAAAAACATTAAACATAAAAGTTTATATCGCACTGAGATGGGAGTTCTGTTTATTTCGCACTGTATGAAGAACGTTACGAGGACGCTAGGTGACTATCGTCACCAGGGCTAGGCAGCCTGACCGGCGATCTGGCGCGGCCAGCTCCAAGCTCTGGGACGGAGGTCCCCCAGGCGGCCTAATTGGGAGGACCCGCCCTGGGAGCAGCAGGCACGCCATCAAGTCATTGGCTCCATCCCAGGCTGTTCAGGACTGCAGGTTTACCAAAAGAAATCCATTATTAACATGTTGTTCCAACGCTAAAACTCGACTCCTCGTCATCTGTCAGTCTGCCTTATATAGTCGACTTGGAGAATTTTCATTTTTCTAAATATGACTTTTCATCTGTTTATTGATCAATTTATGTATCGTCATATTCCATCTGACTCACAAGTAAAACCAGCCAGGCACTCGGACCCCCATAGCCCTAGTGTTTCAACCCCAAACGGCTCAAACATATAATTTCCAAGAAGGTTGTTATATTTACGCCGTTTGAGGTTTTCGGTGTTAGAGTAAAAACTCTTTTTATTAAATTTGACACCTTGTAAAGAAAAGAAAGTTTAGTGTATCATGTTGATGTACCTTTTGACATGAAAAGGAAAATCCATATTTAATAAAATATTGTTTGTGTTACCAAGATTAAACTTGTACGTTTTAGATATCAGTTTTGTATTTCTGTTTCAATTGGTTATGGGCCCAGCACGCTTCCACTGCGTACGCGATATCAGGGCCTCAAGTCTGCTATTACAATAGTGTCAGAATGGTCTATCATTGATTTCATAATTGTTAATTTTGACAAGTTTGGTAATCTACTAGTATAATGGCGTCACTATGACTTTCCAATGGTCAACTACTGACACGCCATTGAAAGAAATGACATAGAATGGTAATCTCGTACAAAATGACAACTGAATGACTGACTTAGGCGGTAATCTGCTAAAATTTTGACAGTTCTTTTGATCAGTGACCTACCATTAGAACGTCATTATGCAGTCAATGATCGACCATTATGAATTGAGCAGATTACGAACTTTTAGCAAAATGACAATGGGATCGTCTTGGAATGACGAAATTATAAAAATAGCTGACTTGGCCCCCAGGTCGGGTACCGACCGACCATCAGATATGCAAGTGCTCCGACCACTTGTCGGTAGTTACTCAGGAAGTAATCGTCATTGTTTTTAGCTTTTTCAGATACAACACTTTCCTTCACAACCGGCGTACTTGTACAGGGCCTCAAGTCTGCTATTACAATAGTGTCAGAATGGTCTATAATTGATTTCATAATTGTTAATTTTGACAAGTTTGGTAATCTACTAATATAATGGCATCATTATGACAATCAATGATAGACCATTCTGACACTATTGTAATAGCAGACTTGAGGCCCTGGTCTGCAAGCCTGCATTCCAAATCTCCTTAAGATTTTCTGCACATATTAGGTCTGATGTACTGTGGATTGTTTATGTGTGGGCAAGTTAAGCAGCGAGAAATATAAACTAATAAGCTCGATAGAAATTACACATAAGTATTATTCATCACAAGATAGACAGCACAAACTAGAAAAACAACTGACGGGATCTTTGACAAGTCGTTGGTTAGCAAAGGGGCAAAGAGGTTGTGTGTTTATGAACGCCACAGTTTATGTCGCCTTCTCTGATATTAATCTCCAAACCCAAATAATAGGAGATTGGTTTGGTTGTTATGTCAAACCTTCCTTTTATTTCATTGATAAACTCATGAATAAGTTCTTGACTTGTCCCCGCCAAGAGCCAATCATCTACATACAAGGCTATTATAAGTGTTCCCGTAGACTTATGTCTAGTGAACAGACATGGGTCTGCTTCACTAGCCTTAAAGCCTATATTCTTGAAGAAATTCAAAATGCATTTGTTCCAGCAACGAGGAGCTTGCTCGCCTTCTACGGGGTATAACAAATTTGGACGATTTACCTGTGATAAACGTAAACAACGACGCAGCTGTAAGACTGGCAGAAAACCTCGAGTTCCATCGCAGAACTAAACACATTAGGACCAGGCACTTCTTTGTGAGAGAACTTGTCACGAATGGAGAGCTACTTTTTTATTTATTTATTTATTTATTAACCAACTTGAATTAACAGTCAAAGACCACACAAACAAATTATCGGCCCGTAAAAAGTAAAAGTAAATCATATTAAATACATAAACAAAATCCGAATGCAAAATAAAATAGACGGAAATTAACAACAAAGAGACATCAGAATTATAAGGAAATTATCAATAAATTATCAAAATAAACAATTACATTAAATCAAAAGTAAAACAAAAATAAACAATTATATAAAATGAAATAGATAAATTAGGAATTTACAATTACTCAAAAGAGATAGTAGGTACTAGAGGCAGTAATGGACTCCAGGTAACGAGTAGCAGTGTTCAGGAGCCTCGGCTCCGAAGTCGCAAAGATATCTAATGTATCGTCAAAGAGTATGCGGTTTATAAGGGCGAGGGCTACTTAAAGTGGACTGGTCTTAAGGCTTGGGGCAGGTAAAAACGTAAAATATAGCATTCTGACATCTGACCAATTTTATTATTATTTTTAATAACATGTTGACTATTGAACTTTTAATTAATCGCAATTTTATTTTAATTAATTATCGGTTTGAATTATGTATAAAATATAATACTACTCTGACATTAATTTTATTTACCGATTCTATAATTTTCTGTCAATTTTAAAATTTCTTTTTTTATGAGGTGTTTAATATAAACCAACAAACAAATACCTACTACTCTTTATGACAAATAAAGAGTAGTAGGTATTTGTAAGGGCGGGTTGTTTCAAACGGTCGGTTAACGTTACATACCTACGGTTAAAAAGTTACTATGACGTGCGATGTTTAACGTACGTTAAATGTAACGGGTTGTTTCATTACATAAAAATCCGTCAGTTAAAGTTATTCAAAAAGAGATTACAAAATATTTTAATGTTTGAAGTAGCTGTTTGACAACACAAAATTACGATGACTGGTCAGTAATAGTAACTTTTTGACGTATGATTTTGTGAAACAACCCATTTTTTTTTATTTGACGATAGTTAGCGCCATTTTTGACTATTACCGGTCAGTAATGGTTAGTTGAGGCAACCCGCCCTAAGCCATACATACAAAGGTAAGAATTATTACCAGTCAAAATATCCCGCCAAAAATCAAACCATAACTTAATGTACGAATGAAGTGACTCAACAATAAAGAAAGGTATCTATGAAAGATTCATTTTATTTAAACATCAGCTTTCTCGCTCGGACTCAAGGCTCACGAACCATCGTGTCATGTTATCCTCGAAAGAGCCCAACGCGCAGTCCTTAAACCCTGCTACACAAGTCGTACCGTTTTCTTTCAGACATCCTGTACGCAGAGGCCTCTGTGCTGAGCGTAAGAAAATTGTGTATTCTGAACGTAATAATAAAGACCCACATCGAAATTTCGAAAAGGAGTGATTTAAATAGTTTGCAGGCTAAACGTATTTTCAGAGTCCCAACTCCCGGAGTTAAATCCGCTTATGCACAAAGATATCCAGATATTTCCTGTTTCCTCACGCCTATAACGCTGTGATTAAACAGTGCAATATAAGAAAATTCACTCAGAAACAAATTAAGAGTACACTAACATCCTGGTTACTAAATCTATCATACCACGACGCAGAAAAAGTAATTAGCGTGGTTCATTAAATGTTTAATTACATCTGCCGTTCTCAAGTTACCCGAAAACTCTTACCCACCCACACCTTCACACACACAACAAAACACTAAACCTTTACCCATACACACAGTCACACTTCTTAATATAGCGTCCATTATACTTTGTTTTATTTTTTACTTTTACCACTTTTCATTTTTATTTTTGGTGCTTTATGTATCTATTTAACACACGAACACCTGTTTTTTGAAATGGATACCCAAGATACAGGCTTGCCTAGTTTGGGGCCAATGTTAAATCCTGTGTGTGTAATTTTTATGCAATAAATGTATTATTATTATTATGTCTCATCTCATCTCATCTCGTTCCTTCGCATCACACCCGATCTCGGTCTGTACTATATACCTAAATACAGATAAATAATTCACCTTACTTAGCTCTGTGACTCTGTGTATTAAAAGACCGACAAGAACGAGCGAAACAGAATAGTTCGTTCTAGTCGGTTCTAGTTCATATGAAAGAATTGCTTCCTATTAGTTCATAGTACATGTACTACCCAAGACCCAAACCGGTTAACGGATTTTAACATAATTATATTAGAGGCCCATCATCACCCCTAGTGACACAACCTCAGAACTTCGCAACATACGTCACTACATTAATTTTATCTATAAATATAATATATTAAATATATCCAAAGTAAAAATGGCTGAAGTGGCTCGGCTCCTTAAATCTAATCTACGAATCATTCTGATTCTTATTTATAGCGCAACTCTCCACGACCCACATTATGACGCGACGCGTATTATGCGTACTTGCGTAGTTACTAGTTAAAGTTATGCAAGATCAAACTTTTAAATAAATTCGATCTTTTCAAAAATATCATAAGAATATAATCTAGTACTTAATTTATACTAATACGCTCCGGCCGGTATACGTGTGGCGCTGTAACGAAACCATAGCGCGATCTAATTCGACGCCAACGCCATCTATCGAGCTAAGGGACAACTCCTGCACATACTCATTTACATTATTAATTTGTAAATTTACAAAAACTGATTGAATAAACACAATATGTAATGTCAAATATAATTTATAATAATGCCAGGACAGAATCGCATTAAAAATATATTAAAATAAGCGTGTAAACAGTTACATTAGAAACAGAGCACTTTCATTGGTGATTTTTTTTAAACCACCCAAAAATAGGAGTCCAGCACGACTTGGTTCCGTCGACGGAGCCTTATTTTTTAAGTACTGTTTATATTATTATGCTTAAATAAAGGATACATTTTTTTTGTTCGAGGATTAGGCTCACCGCAAATAGTAACGTACATAGGTAATGAAATGCTGAATGCATGTTGGTTTAAATGCGTATAAAGAGAATAAAGAAACTGTAAACTATAGATTTAATGCTGTTTTAAAGGCTATTACAAATATCGCGTAACGTAGTTTAAAAATCACAGAGGTAGAGTTTTGGTAGATTATCAGTTTGACAATGACATGTACCTACATCAAACAATATTCTGTCCGTTTCTTTCTAGTTGCGTGAAAGTGTTTCTTCGGTTTTTGTCGTATTATTTATCATTCGAAAGATTTTTTGAAAATAGCATCTGTAATATACGCATTATGCACAAAGTCGGTGTGTCAATTGTGCAGTAAGATGTCATCACAATGTGCGAAGACAGTTACTTACAGTCACAGGCTTTAGGGATGCTATTCCATTCTTGCAGCATCATGGTTACAAGGCTTATATGCCTGAATCCAAACAGGCTGATGAAAACCAATTATCGACCATTACAGCCAGCCAACTAGTCCCGATATGTGACCTTGTGTAGGTAGGTGGTAGATTGAGTTGAAGTCGTAAATGGCAGATAAATTGTTCCGTCAGGAACAGTGTGACCAGATTTAGCAGAATTCTGCGATTTTAGCAGAATTTGAGCCCCAATTTAGGGCTTAGCATATTATACCGCAGATTAGAAAAAGTTGGAAGTATTTAGCAGAATCTAATGAAACCTTAACTTAAATTTTGCAGAATTCAATTTGTCTAGTTTTTCTTGTTGTACTGGTAACCCTTTAGTACTTACTCTATTTTAGGGGAACTTCCCGCTCATGGTATTTTTTTCGAGTTGTATGTAAAGTGCAATTTTTTTTGTAGTCGTTGGTAGTTAGCTGTGTTGTGTGTACAAGTGCAGTAAAAATCAAAAGAAAATATGACCAGAAGTATCGTACTGAGTAGGAGGAGGATCCATTGTTTTCGTCCTGGCTATCGAGAGCCAAGGATGACTGCAATGTTGCTTATTGTAAAGCATGTAATACTAAATTAGTTTCACGACTTTCTGTGTTAAAAGATCATGTAACCTCAGCCAAACACAAAAAAAGTATTAGGTACTGGATATTCTGGACAGTCATCGGTAAGTGAATTTACCCAATCCTTACAAAATATTGTTATGTACTACAAATACAGTAGGTACTTGAACAAAATACTATCATGTTTATTTGATTACGATTATGATTTGTGTTTATTATAATTTATCGAAACCGCAAGTCAGTAGGACAGCGTTGCCATAGCTAGTTATTATTTGATACAACATTTTTGCACAGTTTCTGTATTTTAAAGTCGGTACATACATTTAATTAAGTAATATATATATTTTTTTTCGAAGTTATAACTCTAAGAATCAGTCAAAACTGTTTTTAACCGACTTCAAAAAGGAGGAGGTTATTAATTCGAATTTTTATATATATATTTTTTATGTATGGTATTTTTTGTGGTATAACTCTGTCATATATGGATGGATTATAGATCGCAAAAAAATCACCCGGATGTGATCTCATTCGCATGTCTGACTTGAAAACTATTGTAGGTACATAAGGTTAGCCCGGTTCTAGCAAAATTAATCAATTTATCTGTCGAACAATCAACATTTCCAAATGATTTAAAGAAAGCAACTGTACGTTCCATCCATAAGAAAGGTGACAATAAAAGAATTTTCCAACTATAGACCCATAACGATACTGTCAAGCATAGATAAAATAATTGAAAAGAGTATTGTAAATCAACTAGGAAACTAGTTTATTAAAAAAATCTCAACACGGTTTTCAAAAGAATAAAAGCACAAACACACTTTTGTCAATTTTTACGGATGAAATTAACTCGTATTTAGCAGATAAAAAGATTGTTGTATTAATACTTTTTGATTCTAAAAAGGCGTTCGACACTTTACAAGTAGAAACGTTACTGAAAGCTATGGATGAGTGCGGGGTGAGAGAGCCGCTTAACCAATGGTTTCGCGACTTCCTCACCGCGCGCTCGTACCGCGTAAGGATGAGCGACGAGTATAGTGAGGACACGGAGGTTCGGTGCGGAGTGCCCCAGGGCTCCGAATGCGGACCTGTGTGCTACTTGATGCATCTTTAATGGGACAAGCCCGCCACACTATTCCCTAACCACTGTAACTCCTGTAAGCCAGAATCAACAGTGGCGACCACCAGAAAAGCGCCAGAGCAATGAAGCTCGACGAGTCCCAGAGAAACGATTCAACTGTCTTGGATCCCGCAACGAAATTAATCAGAAAAGAACAGCGGAGGAATAAGAAAAACATATTTTCCACTTCCAAATCAAGCAGGAGACAGAACAGAACTAGGCCAATAGGCACAAAGTGACGTTTACAACTGGGAGAAACCCAGTTGCTAAGCACCACGGATTATAATTGACATAATTAATGGGCCCTAAAAAGTGAGCTGTTACATTAAATTTGATTCCAATAATAGGTATGGCAAAAACGCTTGAACGCACGGAAATTAGTTCTAGTTTCCACAAGGTCCGCATAATAAACTGCACCGGACTTGATGCATGATGCTACTTGATGCATGTGAATAGCTTGTGCGGAGTGCTGCGACACAGCTCGGCACACATATTCGCGGACGACCTGTGTGTACTGCCAGAGGCGTCTCTAGCCCATGTAGCGCCCGTGTGCAAACATTACCCAAGCGCCCCCTAGTAAGCGCGCCGTCAAGATGGAATGAGTACAAAGTATAACAAGTAAAAGCACATTAAGTTACCACAAACTGTCAAATTTCCTTAATGGATAATAAACTCTATTGTTTGGAGATCATCATCATCAGCCTGAAGACATCCACTGTTGAAGAAAGGCCTCCCCTATAAATGGCCGGTGTGTGGCCATAATCTCCCGTGCTTGGCAGGCGTCTTGGGGATCGCAGTGAGGTTGTTAAGTACACGGAAGCCGCTGCTGCCCGACTTCCGGATTTTCCCTTAGTCGCCTTCGACGACACCCTCGGAGTGAAATGGGGGGGTGCTATTTCTAGCCCGTACACCCCACGGGCATTGTTTGAAGATGAAGAAGAAATTCGTCGGTTTTGGATACCATGGTGTGCTGTTGACTGTATTTAGAATTATACAGGATGTTCTGGTGATTACCCTCCCCAAAACGTACCCATGTTAACATGTCTATATAGACTGATGTTATGTTACATCACATCAATGTCCTAATTTTGAAATTTCTTCATTCTAATTACGACCTCATATCAAACAAAGTTCCATATCAGTTGGGAACATTTGACAAAGAATCATGGCAGGATTTGTACAAAAAAAAAATATTTAGAGAAGTTGAAATTCTTATGTTCTTGGGTACAAAGAGTATATTTAGGCATTTACAATATTTTTAAAACCCCGCATAAAAAAAGTGAATAGTTTAACGAAAAGCTCATTATTTCAGAACGAAACGGCTTCAGACAAGAACAGTGCAGCTGTCAGCTGCCGTTTCGCAGTTCTTACACTGAAATTGCATCGTTTTATGGAAAATAATATCACAATGTTTTTTTTCCAGACACTTCTTACATCACTTGTTATCCAATTTTATAGATCCGTTAACGTCGCTTGTCACTTTTTTTTTATTAAAGACTCAAAATGGGCATCGAGATGAAACGAAAAAGTGTTATAAAAATATGCCAAGTAAATCAATCTACTCCTGGTAATGTATTCTTCACATTGGGAAATATATTTTTAAACTCTCTCAAAATTATTTTTTTCGTCTTGATTTTTTGGGAAGCTCACTGCGAGCGAGGCCCGATAAAATAGTAGATTGTTATACAAGGAGCTAAAATGACCCATTATATACGAGGTAGTTTTACTCCCGAGCTGTAGCGAGGGAGTAAATAGAAACCGAGTTTTAATGGGTTTAGCGCCGTGTTACACTATACTTTTCACTACGATTGCGAGAAATTAATTACGGTCACTACCAATTCAATTTGCAATTAGAGAAAAATTATAATGATTTCGCGCCAATGTCTTTTTTTTTGTTTCTTCTGTAGCCGCAACACATTGCATGCATTCTACCAGAGACCGCCGATTTTAGTTCCATTTTCAAAATTAAAATGAGGTTCTTTTTTTATGAAACAGTAATAAGTCGAGTCTTTGTTCATGATTATTCTACTTACGACTAAAGAGTTTTTCGTTTTTGTAGGCTAATTGTCATATTTGACACACAAATATTAAAAAAAAAACTTTTTCCCCTAGAGGATGAAATGCTATTTTATCCCCGCTCTGGTATGCTACAATGACGGCTTTTTTGAGCAAGAGAAGTGAAATAGTAGATAATGCATCAAGGGGATAAAGTAGTGTCTTATGTAGCGGGCGCCGTATTGAATCCCGAGCAAAACGAAGGATTCTAGCGTTAACTCCTGAGCGGAGCGAGGGAGTTTAGAGTTAAGTTAAGACAAGAATCCTGAGTGCAGCGTAGGATTCAAGATCGTCCAAGACGAAGGCACCTTTATCCCCGAGGAGCATACTCTACTTTTCACATCATCTACCAGACAATAAAAGCAATAGTACTAGAATTAAGAGTAGATTGTTGGTAAAACCAATGGCTTAAATTCGGAATTAATGTACTCCGGAGTCAAATCACTATTGCACTCGACATTTTTGTGAGAATTTGCTGATAATGTCATTTGTTGTTTATGCAAAGCAATTTTCAGTATTCGCGCCTCAGATTATAAAACAAAGGGCAGATATACAGCGCGGAACACTGAGAGTGAAGCCAAAAAAGCAAATACAATCACGAGATTGTAGGTAAGGATTCGCTTTTGATTTCGTATTTGCTTTTTTGGCTTCACTCAGTGTTCCGACCGGTCTATCTGCGTTTTGTTTAATAATCTGAGATTCGCGCCTCTTTTTAATTTGTGCCTTATCCTTTTTATATTTACATTGTCATTTAATCACCGATGAAGATGATCTTGACATTGAGAGGGAGCGCAGGGCATTAGCAGTCAGAGGTAACATGCTGGCCCGCAGATTTTCCCGCTGCTCTGAACAAGTGAAAGTAACCTTGTTTAAGGCCTATTGTCAAAGCTTTTATACGGGAAATCTGTGGGTCAGTTACACCAAAAGATCGCTGGATGTCCTGCGCGTCCAGTATAATAATATCTTCAGGATGATGTTGGGGCTGCCTCGCTTCTGTAGTGCATCGGGGATGTTTGCAACGTATCGCACTGGTGGCTTTCATGCCGTCATTCGAAAGAAAACAGTATCCCTGATCCGCAGAATGCGTGGCAGCTGCAATGGAATTCTGAAGATTTTAGCTGATAGGATCTCTTCTCCCCTATGGAGATCCTTCATTAAGAGAGTAATTTAGTGTATTATGTTTTGTTTTGTTTTGTGTAGTTTTCTTGTATTTTGTATTTTAATAGTGTAAGCCTATATGGATTTTGTTATCCGAAATGAATGAATTTTATTTTATTTATTATATTGTACTAGTGGTGGCCAGTTTGATTTTCGAACAATTTATTTTTTAGTGCAGATCTCTTAGATTATGATACAAAGTGCAGAAAGATCGCGCGGACCACTGAGAGTCAAGCCAAAAAAGCAAATACAAATTCAAAAGCGAGTACCTACAATCTCGTGGTTGTATTCGCTTTTGCATTTGTGTTTGTATTTTCATTTATTTTTTTTAACAATGCGGCGTTTCGTGCTATAATCAACGCAATGTTCTTGCCCAGCTTCTCTCGGAGAATCAAGATATTTTCGAATTAAAAGGCGAACCAACGACTTTTGCGGAGCACATTATCGATACAGGTGACCATGCTCCAATCGCGGTACCCCCCTATCGCCTAACTCCCGCTAAAAAAGCTATTATGCAGACTGAGGTTGAAAAAATGCTAGCTAATGACATAATAGAGGAGTGCGAGCCTGCGTTGTTGGTACCCAAAAAGAATGGTCAAGCCCGTTTTTGCGTAGATTATCGAAAACTTAACGCGATAACAAAAACTGATGTGTACCCAATGCCGCTTATAGACGAGCTTGTGCAATCTACCAAGAGGAATTGCATCATGAGTACGTTAGATATGAGAAGTGGATTTTGGAACGTAGCTTTACGTGAGTGTGACAGGGACAAAACAGCCTTTTTAACACCGTTTGGAACGTATCGTTTCAAAACGATGCCCTTTGGTCTAAAAAACGCGCCATCCACTTTCCAGCGGCTCATACACAGGTTGCGCTCTGGCGCGTCGCTTAAGAATGTGACTTTGTTAGCCTATCAAGACGATTTGCTTGTAATATCGGAGGGATTCGATCAGTATATCGCGGATTTACGTTTAGTTTTTGAGAGGTTGCGTTTGTTCAATCTTCGCGCAAATCGCGAAAAATGCTTTTTTGCTCGCGAAGATATTAACTACTTAGGTCATGTAAATACACAGAATAGAATTTCACCTGATCATGACAAAGTTCGCGCTGTGGCGGACATGAAAACACCGAGTACACTCCGCCACCTCAAAACGTTTCTCCAGACCTGTTCATGGTTCAGAAAGTTCATTCTTAACTTTTCGCAAGTTGCAGAACCATTAACACGTCTTTTGAAAAAGAATCAGCCTTGGGTATGGGGTACTGAGCAATATCAAGCGTTTCAGGAGCTTAAACAGCGCTTAACGTCGGCTCCTATACTTATCCAGGCTGACTACAACAAACCGCACGGATGCAAGTAGTTACGCTCTTGGTGCGGTAATACTGCAGGGTGAAGGACATAACGAACGGCCGGTTGAATATACTAGCCGCCTTTTGAACCCAGCCGAGCGTAATTATAGCACTACCAAGAGGGAAGCTCTTGCGGTAGTATGGTCAGTGGAACGTTTCAGAGGATATATAGAAGGTCAACAAGTTATAGTAGGTAGCGACTTTGAAATCGATCCTTTGAAATAGTTGCTGAGCTTGAAGTCGCCATCAGGTAGATTGGTAAGGTGGGCACTGAAGTTGCAGGAGTTCAACATTCAGTACGAATACACTCCTGGTAAAGCTAACGTTGTCGCCGACACGCTGAGCCGCCCTACCTGTGAAGAAAATAGTAAAGGTGAGTGTGGTATTTGCTCTGTCGTTGTTGACTTACCCGCGAGATCTCCTGGTGATTTGCGATCTGCTCAGTTAGACGACCCTGAACTGGAAAAGATAATCAGTGATCTTGAAAGTTGTGATGCAGTGGAAGACAAACGCTGGTCCGAACGCGGTTACTTTATGCAGCAAGGAGTCCTTTATAGGTATAACCCTGATGTCGATGTTGAGGAACCACAGCTCGTTCTTCCTGTGAGTTTAAGATTAGACATTTTGAGGGAATGTCATGACACTCCTATTGCTGGGCATCAAGGTGTCGATAGGACCTTTCATAAACTGTCGCAGCGTTTCTTCTTCCCAGGAATGAGACGATTTGTTGCCGACTTTGTTAAGTCTTCCGCAACTTGCCAACGGTACAAGTCATTGAACGTAAAACCTTCAGGTCTTTTACAGACTCCAGTTCAACGAGGAGAGGTTTTGGCGGTTGACTTGTTTGGCCCGCTCCCACCAGGAGAGAAGGGGGAGAAATACGTTTTGTTGGTTGAGGATACAGCTACTCGGTGGGTAGAGCTTTTTGCTCTAGTTGATGCCACCTCAGAAGTCTGCGCTCAAACACTAATTGAGGAGTACTTCCTTAAGTATGGCCTGCCGCGTCGCATCGTCACGGACAATGGTGTACAATTTGTTTCAGCAGTAATGCAACAGTGTATGTACATTTTGGGCATAAAGCAAGATTTGATCTTTGTATCATCCGGAGGTTAATCCAGCTGAACGTAAAAACAGAGATCTTAAGACGCAGCTGGCTCAGTTGGTAAACAGTGAGCATTCTTCGTGGCCTAACCATTTGCCGTCGATACGGTTCACCATGAATTCGGCTCTCTCTCTCTTCTCCAGCTTTTCTCACTTTTGCTAGGGATCTACGTTCACCCGTTGATGTTAATTATGATATAAGGGCCGTTCTTAATAAAGAGAGTGAGAGATTACACCTTACATAAAGAGATTTTTGAATTTTTTGTCTCAATTAGGGATAAAGTGGAAAATGAGCAAGATAGACGCAAAGACTATGCGGATAAGTGTAAAACTTTTAACTTTTCCGTCGGTGATCAAGTTTTAATTAAGTCGCACGAGTTAAGTAATGCGACCAAAGGGATATCGGCTAAATTGGTACCTAAAAGGGATGGGCCCTCTAGGATAATAAAAAAAATTAGTCCAACTACTTATCTGGTAGCAAATCTTGATTCTCCCGACGAAAGTTTGGGTAAGTTTCACGCGTCTCAACTCACGCCGTTCGTAGTTAGGGATGATGCACCGACTTTTCCGGTCATGCCAAGGCGTAACAGAGGCCGACCTCGGCAACATCAGCCTGTTTCTACCTCTACTGAACGTGTTCCTGGTCGAGGACGCCTTCACGAACCCGAGGGGGAGTATGTAGCGGATGTATCTGTATCCGAACGCCAGCTCCCGGAACGCATTAGTCGTGGCAGAGCGCCTACGCGGTACTCGCCAACTCGCTAGAGTGTGTATCCAAACACTCCCGCGTATGCGCCTGGCAGCGTCCAATGAGGTTGCGCTGTGCGATCATCCGCCGCACGGACCAATAGAGTTTAAGTTAGAGATAAGGTGAACAGAGACTGGGAAGTATGGCGGACGTTATAAAGTTAAGACATTTTATGTTGGTCTTGTGTTCATTATAATGTTTGTGTGTGTCGAATTATACAAATTACTTCGTACAAACAAGGTTCCTTATTTCATTAACCTGACCTACCCCGACTAATAGTAGAGTATTCGATTCATTTTACCAAATGTTAGGAATAGCAATTGTGACATCATTCTAAATGGAGAGAAACTGGAATTTAATAGTCAAACGGTTTTCCTAGGAATCACGCTAGACGAGAAATTACAATGGGGACCTCACATAACATCTATTGCGGGGCGACTAAGCTCTGCGGCTTATGCTGTTAGAAAGATAAGACAGTTGACAGATGTAGAAACTGCGCGTATGGTCTACTTTAGCTACTTTCACAGCATTATGTCGTATGGTATTTTACTGTGGGGTCGGGCTGCCGACATTGAATCCATTTTTATCTTACAAAAGAGAGCTGTTAGAGCCATTTATAATCTACGTCGCCGCGATTCTCTTAGGGAACTATTTAAAAATATTAGTATAATGACAGTGCCTTGCCAATTTATCTATGAAAATATTATGTACGTAAGAAAAAACCTACATTTATTTAATAAGGTTAGTGATAGACATAATATTAATACTAGAAACAAAGACAAAATAGCTCAATCATATTTTAGATTGTCTAAAGTTCATAAATCTTTTATGGGGTTCTGTGTTAAGTGTTATAACAAAATTCCTAGTGATATATTGCAACTAAATGAAAGAAAATTTAAAACATATATTAAAAGTACACTCTGTAAACAAGCATATTACAGTTTAGAGGATTATATCCATGATAAGAATGCTTGGAAACATGCTGGTCCGGGCTCCATAGGACAATCTACAGTCTAGACAAAATCAAACGGATTGCTAATTAAACCTACTTAATTTATACTTAGTATATACATTATATTTAATTCTTGCTTTGGGTCACACACTGGTTCATAGGTTCATAGTTTGTTGAAATGTATGGAGTGGTTGTCTACTTTTACAATAATTGTAAATAATAATATGTGAACACTATGTATCTATGTATACAACTTAGCTGTCATTCTTTATCTTGTAATACTTTGTACATACTTCAATATAGTGTTTTTATGCAAGGTCCATCGTATTCACGTATAGTTTTAAAACTGTAAATGCAAAATATTGTACACATTTTTTTTAAAAGAGTAAGTATGGAGTTTCTTGCCCATTCTTCTCCATACGAAACTACCTTTTGGAATGGGCAACTAGAATCAACTTTATATTTTTTTTATTATGACGTTCAAAAGTGCCTTTTTAATGGTCTAATTGAAATAAATGATTTGACTTTGACTTTGAAATAAATAAATAAATAAAAATATATTTTTAATTCCATGAAAATAAACGTGATTCACATATCCTTTGTTGTATTTTTTCTCTCTGCTCACACACCAACTGGGCTACTACTACTGGACTTACAATTTTTCTGTTTATTTTTTTTTTAATCGAAATCAATAAAGTAATCCTACAAGGCTCCTAAGTTCATCATCTCTTCGAATTGTTGACGCTGAAAAATATTGTTTCCAGGAATTAAAATAACCAAACAAACAAACAGGTTTAATTTCGCGTTCGCATACTACCTATTTTTATTATTACGTATTATCGTACTTATCAGGGACTTTTTTTATAAAGTGGCAACACTTCAGGGACTCACACATAGATAAAAAAGTGGCGACACAATTGTCTATTCTAAATGCGTTATCTACCTTTTTTTTCTTGATCTGAGTATGTAGTATTATGAGATGACTTCATGTATAATAATTATGTACCGTAATCTTTTATGTGTGGTGTGGATCAAGACAGGGAATTTGGTCAGTGGGTCGTCTTAGTTTTCAAAGCGAAAAAGAGTTATTCCTTATGTTAATGCGAACAACAAGTAAAATTAATAACATAAAGCGGTATACGGTGATCTACGTGATTAAAAAGACAGGCTGGTGAAAACCAATTATCGGCCATTGCAGCCAACTAATCCCGATATGTGACCTTGTGTAGGTAAGTGGTTGAAGTCGTAAATGGCAGATTTAAACGGGGCTTCAAATTGTTCCGTCAGGAATACTTCAATACAGCATCCACCCACCCCATGCTTGACTTTAAAATAGCAGCATAGTAAATCGATTTCATACAATATCCGTGATATTTTTTATGCTGAAGAGATATTAGCCTCCTACGTAGAAATGCACAATTTGAACAGAGTGAGGGTGCAATTTGCCAGTATTGATGGTAATCTTCCAGAGCAGACATTCCAAGACCTAATTCTATTTGCTCTAGGAATTTACCAAATCAAACATTCTCGTTCGTACTGTGGTGGAGTAAACCAGCAACCTGTCTATGAGTTTGGTTCAAATAATTACCTTCTACGAGGTAGGATACAATCAAGGCACATAACTAGAAAAACTAATTATATTGATATCCTAGTTGACACCACCCCATCAATTACTAACACTAGGGCTGCCCTTGCTGGATACTGTTGTAATTGTTTAGTGTGAAGACGCACTGTCGGAGTGTTGGCTGCTGTGCACGTAGTAATGTCTGTCGTGTGGTTTCTAACATAGGCGCAGCATCAAAGTGGGTTTGAGCCACCTGCATCTTTTTTTGATGAAATACTGATTTTAAGAGATGACTTTGAAAATGATGATGATTAACAGTAATACATATTTTGTGTTACGTATAAAATGTGTTATTTTTTGCTTCTTACACAACAGCTTAGAACATTATATTAAACATATAATCCATTTTTGTAAATCAGTCTATCAAATCGTGAAAATCGCATCAAAACCTATCACGTAGAAGTGACTTTGTTTTATTCTATTAATTATTGAACAGTGCACTACTCTAACTTAAAATAGCAATGATACCTATCCATTCATCAGACAATCGCTCTTCTAATATTTTAGGTTATAGTGAAAATAATGTTTTGAATTGTCGTTTTTCGCAGTATTCCATACATACGTTACTGTTTGTGGTGAGCCTAACCCTCGAACAAAAAAAAAATTGTGTCCTTTATTTACGCATAATAATATAAACAGTACTTAAAAAATAAGTCTCCGTCGACGGAACCAAGTCGTGCTGGACTCCTATTTTTGGGTGGTTTAAAAAAAAAACATCGAAAAATCAAGTTTTTTAAATTTACAATAATGTAAATGAGTATGTGCAGGAGTTGTCCCTTCGCTCGATAGATGGCGTTGGCGTCGAATTAGATCGCGCTATGGTTTCGTTACTGCGCCACACGTATAGCAACCGGAGCTCCGTTGTTACAATTCGTAAATCCAAATCAAAAGCGAAAGCCAAGTCAATAAAGTATATTTTTGAATAGTTAGAACTTCTTTAAAAGTTTGATCTTGTATGACCTTGACCTATGACTTAAAATAGTACGTACGCATTGCGTACTATTTATAGTATTTTAAAATACTAATATTAAAATACGCGCTAAAACGTGGAGTTGCGACATTCAGAATAATTCAGATGTTTAGTCGATTGAGGAGCCACTTTACTTTGGAGTGTATATATTATAATTATAGATAAATGTTGTGACGTTCAGAGGTTGTGTCACTAGGGGTGATGATGGGCCTCTAATAAAATTATGTTAAATTAAAATCCGTTAACCGGTTTGGATCTTGAGTAGTACAACATGTACTATGAACTAATAATTCTTTTATATGAACTAGAACCGACTAGAACGAACTGTTTCGGTCGTTCTTGTCGGTCTTTTAGTACACAGAGTCACAGAATGACAGAGCTAAGTAAGGTGAATATATGATATGCAATTATTTGGTACAGACCGAGATCGGGTGTGATGCGAAGGAACGAGATGAGACATAATAATAATACATTTTTTGCATGAAATTTACACACACAGGATTTAACATTAGCCCCAAATTAGGCAAGCCTATAGCTTGGGTACCTACCAATACAGAGGGTTTACTACTAAAAATTTCAAAAAACAGGTGTTCGCATGTTAACTAAGTACATAAAGCAAAAAAAATAAAAATGAAAAGTAGTAAAAGTAAAAAATAAAATAAATTAGACATGGACGCTATATTGAAAAGTGTGTGTGTAGTGTGTGTGTAAGGGAGTGTCTAGGTTTAGTGTGTTGTTGTGTGTGTGAGGTGTGGGTGGGTAAGAGTTTTCGGGTAACTTGAGAACGGCAGATATAATTAAACATTTATTGAACCACGCTAATTACTTTTTCTGCGTCGTCGTATGATAGATTTAGTAACCAGGGGTGTGATTCTGTAAGACCTCATTCTAAACTTCGAATCTGAATCCGCTGTGAGTTTCTTGATTAGCATTCTAAAAACTCGGTTGATAATTCGAATTTACACTAGCCACCATTGCGAGCGTGCCAGCGAGTTGAAATAAATTGTCAGGGAGATTTTGACAGCTAAAGTATGAGATGACGTAAGAAGTGGCATTCTGTAAGGTAATTTCCCCGTCACTTCGACGCTCACTTCGCACTCGAACCCGATTCAAATTGTCAAATATATCAAGGTCATTTTGAACCTTATGCGAAGTGAGAGTGAATAGCGATGTGAGATGCGAGTTGTTGTTTGAATTTTACAGAATCGACCTACACGATGTTAGTGTATTCTTAATTTGTTTCCGAGTGAAGTTTCTTATATTGCACTGTTTAATCACAGCATTATAGGCGTGAGGAAGCAGGAAATGTGGATGTCTTTGTGCATAAGCGGGTTCAACTGCGGGAGTTGGAACTCTGAAAATACGTTGAATCTGCAAACTATTGAAATCACTCCTTTTCGAAATTTCGATGTTGGTCTTCATTGTTACGTTCAGAATATGTAATTTTCTTACGCCCAGCACAGAGGCCTCTGCGTACAGGATGTCTGAAGGAAAACAGTACGACTTGTGTAGCATGGTTTTAAGCACGGAATAGATGAACTCTATTTATCTGTTCTGTGGTTTTAAGGACTGCGAATTGGCAAAGGAACTAATAGTTCATCTTTGGCGTTGGGCTCTTTCGAGGATAACCTGACACGATGGTTCGTGAGTCCTGAGTCCGAGCGAGAAAGCTGATGTATAAATAAAATGAATCTTTCATAGATACCTTTCTTTATTGTTGAATCACTGCATTCGTACATTAAGTTACGTTTTGATTTTTCGCGGGATATTTTGACTGTTAATAATTCTTACCTTTGTGTGTATTTATGGCTTAAAGACAAATAAAGAGTAGTAGGTATTTAATGTTTGTTGGTTTACTATGGATGATTGCAAAGACGGTGAACTTTTAAGAAAGTAAGAGGAACAAATCAATTTAGAGTCTGATTAATTGCGTATACTTACTGTAAATAATACTTAGCGTTGTGGTGTTGGACTTGAATGAGACATTTTAAATTTTAGTTTTTTGTACGGTGTTGGGTTTTCTGGTTTGAACATTGAAAATGGCGCCAACAAGAACGAAAAGACGTAATAATTATGTGGTTTCACTACACAGAACATGCAAAAGACAATCGTGCCAAATGTAAATACTGTTCTAGTTTTCTTAGTATAAAAAGTGGTTCTTTATAATAAAATAATAATTATTATAAATTAACAACAAATAAACAATTACACAATCATTTATGCAATTTAAATTGCCAAGCATCTAACAATTTCTTTTTGCGTTATGATGAAAAAAGGTTTATATAAATGACAGTCCTAAGCCTCCAAAGTATGAAGGAAAATCAAATAAGACCTTCAAATAATGTAGGTTCTGAAATTTCAATACAAAATTAGTGTACTAAATGAACTAACTGTACTAGAATAACGAACTAGTACATATCAACGACTGTACTAGTACGGAACGTTCCGTTTAGTGACCGAGTAAGAACAAGACTTTGGTACCCATGATACAGGCTTGCCTAGTTTAGGGCCAATGATAAATCCTGTGTGTGTAATTTGCATGCAATAAATATATTATTGTTATTATGTCTTATCTCATCTCGTTCCTTCGCATCACACCCCATCACGGTCTGTACTAAAATAAATGCAGATAAATAAGTCACCTGTACTAAAAAACCGACAAGAATGACCGAATCCGAATAGTTAGTTAGTTTATATAAAAGAAATGCTTCCTATTAGTTCATAGTACATGTACTATCTAACTATCCAAGACCCAAACCGGTTAACGAATTTTAACATAATTATAATAGCGGCCGATCATTACCCCAAGTGACACAACCTCTGAACTGAACCTCGCAACATTTAGCTATACCTAAAATATATCCTAAGTAAAAGTGGCTCCTCAATCTAAACATCTGAATTTCTTTCTGCATTCAGAAGAATATTTCTGAATGCCGCAACTCTACGTTTTAGCGCGTATTTTGCGTACTATTTTAGTCATAATAGTCATAGAAGATCAAACTTTTAATGAAGTACGATCTATTCAAAAATATTTTTTCATTTCGTTTCCTTAACTTTGATACTGGATAAGTGAATTTTCTGATGACTTAACGGAGCTCCGGTCGCTATACGTATGACGCAGTAACGAAACCATAGCGCGATCTAATTCGACGCCAACGCCATCTATCGAGCGAAGGAACAACTCCTGCACATACTCATTTACATTATTAATTTGTAAAAAAGAAACTGATTGAATAAACACAATATGTAATGTTAAATTTTATTTATAATAATACCAAGTCAGAATCACATTTAAATAATATAAAAATCAGCGTGTAAACAGTTATATTAGAATTAGAGCACTTTTCATTGGTGATTTTTTTTAAACCTTTATGTACTAAAAAATGCGATGACCGCGACTATTTCGCGATACATGCTGAAAAAAAAGCGATCATACAATATTGTTCCTTTTTTTAAATTTTTAAGGTACGTGTAAGTACAGAGTACATACATTGCACGATTTAAAAACGATGTGTTCTTTGTCGTTCTTTTAAAATATATACTGTATGCAAATATACTTTTAAATCTACCGACACAACAATGTTGAAATTCCAAACCCAAAAATGTTTGAAAAGACGAAAAAGCATTAAGTAGCTCTAAAACCTCTCTGTAAACTATGTTTGTAATTTTGCCGATAGTCAAAATATACAGACAGTCAGGACTGGTGACGCAAAAGTAGGCGACGTACAGTTAAACGTCGGAAAACCAGCTGGTCCTCAGGTTTCACCCGCAGCCTTCAGTGTCTGCCACATTGAAGGCCACGGGTGAAACCGACCTGAGACTTGTTTATAGTCATAAAAAATCACACGCTCACAGAAAATTGCACTCGCTTGAATTGGAAGAGGTAATTGTGGGGAATTAGTGGTACAAGTGGTATAAAAACTGTCTCGCCAACACCACAACCGGTTACAATTTCAGCCTCGATGATATTTCTCTGCAGAGAGATGACTTTAAGCCGGTTGCCGTTACACAACTTTCGCGGAGTTTAATTCCGAATAATAGGCACACCGATCTTCAACTGGATGATGTGCGCTGGAAGTCTACTTGCCGTAAGTGAATTGACAAATTCTACGGGGTAACGTGTTAAGTAGTATACACATACTACTTCACTCCTTTCAATTTGCGACAGAATGCTTTTATTGATCACTGCAGTTTGAGCATTTTAGGGCGTTAAAATAGCCCGTTCACACACCCAAGAATTATCTAGGTGCGGTAATTGATTGATGTCCCCGTACACCAGATGAATCAGTCCTTCTATCGTGGATACTACACTACCAAGAGTCTCTGTTAGATCCACCTGCCCTTTCTCCTCTGGTAAAGGGCTTTCACCAACTTTTAAACGAAAGGGCTTGGCGTTCACGTGTTTAAGAATTCTCCGATGTTTCTTGAACACGTGAATTCCTACCAACCGAGCGCGCATATTGATGGTCAAGTGCAATTTATGACCATAGAATTGATCGCTTCAACGACGTATTTATCTCGTCAGCCCCAGTTCCTCGCGCCATCAAAGTCAAAGTCAAAGATTTATTTGCAGAAAAATATGGTTATAAAAGTTCTTAAAGATACAATAGTAGATTAACATATTTTATCATAACATAATGACATGCAAATTTCGGGTATACAATTAAGTCATTTAGATTTAAACTGAAAAAAATCTTTTAAAGTGTAGAAGGAATTCTCAATTAACCACCCGCGTAAAGCCCTTCTGAAGCGGACCATTGGAAGTTCTTTAATTTGGTCAGGAATCTTATTATAAATTTGAATGCACATAGGGTAGCAACTTCGCCTATATAGTTCCGTTTTCATTCTAGGAGGAATTAATCTATTGGGATATCTAGTTTTGAAGTTGCATTTATCTCCCAGTTTTTCAAACATTTCAGGGTGAGATTTGGTAAATTTACATATTTCCTCAATATAAATACCAGTTAATGTAAGTATTCTAAGTTTCCTAAAGAGTGGTTTACAGGATGTAAGTGGGTCTACATTACAAATTGCACGTATACACCTCTTTTGTGCAATGAACGCTTTTCCGAGATGCACCGAGTTTCCCCATACCAGTATACCATAACGCAGTATTGAACCAACATATGCATGATAAGCCTGCAATGTGGCTTGTCTACTTGTTAGGTTAGATATACGCCATAGAACATAAGCAAACTTACTGAGTTTTCCACATATCTCATCAATATGGTTAATCCAGGAACACCTCTCATCTAGAACTATCCCAAGAAAAGTCATACTATCTGATTGTTGTATTTGTTTATCTTTATATGTGATGTTTAAATCTATTTTATTCCAGTTTTTGTTACAAAATTGTACATATTTAGTTTTATCTATGTTAGGTTTAAGGTTATTCTTTTCCATCCAAGTTATTATTTTGCTTACAGTATTATTTATTTCGACATTATAGTTTTCATTATTTTTAGGGATAATTACAGACACATCGTCTGCAAAGAGTATGCAGGGATGATCAGTTACTTCTGTCAGGTCATTTATATATATCAGAAAGAGTGGGGGGCCTATAATACTGCCCTGTGGAACGCCTGTGCAGTTGTAACCTAATTCGGATTGAAATGTCAGTTCACCGTTTTGATTTGGTCTATCCACAGTAATTTCTACAAATTGCGATCTGTTTGTAAGGTAACTTTTTAACCATGCATTTGCTTTACCGCGTATTCCATATTTATCACATTTTTTTAGTAGTAGCTCATGCGACACAAAGTCAAAGGCTTTTGACATGTAAAAAAATACAACAGTGGTCGGGATTTTCTGGTCAATATTTTTAGTAACTAGGTTAATTAAATTAAATGCCGCTGTGGTTGTCGATTTCCTTTTCTGGAATCCATGCTGTTCAGGTTTAAAAATTTGGAACTTATCGATAAAATTTACTAGTCGCGTATGCATGACCTTTTCGTAAACTTTGGCTAAAATAGGCAATAGGGCTACCGGTCTGTAATTATCAACAAGTTTTTTATTACCTTTTTTATGTATAGGTTTGATAGCTGTAATTTTCAATTTCTCAGGAAACACTCCCGTGAATAATGATAAGTCTATTAGATGTACTAGTACCGGAGTAATCATCACAGGTAGCATTGCCGGAAATCGCCACTAAACAAAATTGTGACCCTACCCATCATGTGTTGGTTTCTGCGGATGTCTTGCAGGGTTAATTTTACCTTGCCTCCTGACCTCTTCAAGAATACCAGTGGTAATGAATATTTTCCTGTTCAACCAGGAGCATTAATTGGTCTGAGGTGAACACGGAGACGTGGTTATGTAGGTACGATGGTACTCATTGCACCTGGATCTTAATTGGTTTCGGCGTTGTATTCCCGATTTTCAAGATGTTCTTTTGCCCGTGATTGCGGAACCGGTAACCAATATTCGACCACGACCTGACGACGATCGAAACGACCACGTTTGAAGACAATTAAGACAATTTATTGTTTAGAATACGTTCGTCATTGTGTTCAATGTCACCCTTAGTAGTTGATCTCAAAACTCGTAAGAAGTCTTCGGATAGATGATGCTGATATTTATCCCCCAAAAGTACTGGGTTTGAAATTCCACAAAACATCAAAATTACGACAAACAAATGTCTCAGACGATTGGGAATTTTCGAAAACGTTTGAAAGTGTTTTTCATCGCCACACTATTTTAACAAAATAATTGTTTAATCCTTTCATTTAATGTATTGAAAAATACATGTAATTCTTCTGCAGTATTGTATTCTATTGAGTATTCTAGGTACTACATAATTGTTTACGACTTCCACGCGAACGACGTCGCGGGAAGAAGCTAGTATTGTAATAAGTAATATTTGTTTCGTTTTATAGCAATCCCCCGGTAAAATTTTCAAAACATAGTGCAAACATGCTTATTTATTACGAAAAGGGTAAATATGCATGACGTGTGTTGGTCTATGTGATTGCTAAACTAAAGGAATACTTTTGCAAAATTCTATTCAGTCGGTAAATTTGGCGTCATGCTAAACAGGCAAAAATTGAGTATAATTATGCAATAAAGTTTATGAGTATTATTTTCTGCAGAAATATTAAAAACAAAATGTAAAATTAATTAAGCTAATCAATATGAAGCTTAAAGTATGAAAACTTCTCTTTTATTATTATTTGTAAGTATTCTGGCATAAAAAAAAAATTGAAAAAATCACAAAAAGTAAAACTTTCGTTGGGGATCAAACTTACAACCAGTGGATTGTAACATGTCGAACAGAATAGGCCGTTGACATAGATGACAATTGTGCTAAAATAGCTGTTCTAGTTTGTCATGTTTCACTGCTTATATTCTTGAAGGTATAGCGTGATGATAATAATTTTAAATGTTAAATCTGCAGCTACCTACAGTATTTCGCCATTTTTTATAGTCTTTTTACAATCGTTGTAGTCCGTGTTAAACTGTAAAAAGATTACTACACTACACTCTCTGACCCTCTTGAGGCTTGTCACTCACTCTCTTGAGTGTCACTCACCCTCTTTAGTGTCACTCACCCTCTTGAGTGTCACTCACCCTCTTGATTGTCACTCTATGACCCTCTCTAGAACTCGACGACAATTTTTTTTTCTTCTTAATTTAAACATTGTTTTATATTACTTTTTTAATTGTTTTATTCATTACTCATCTCTCTCTTTTCCCTTCTTCTTACTATAGAGTTTTAATCTTTCAGCTTAATAAAACTCTAATTTTTTTTTAATTCATTGGTTCTTTTAAGATTACTTACTTCTTACTTCTATTAAGATTAAGATTACTTTAATCTCTCTTTTTACAACTCTTTAAGAAGTGCTTTGAAGTACAAGTTACTTAACCTTCTTATAATCTAACTCTTTGTTAGTATGACTAATAAGCCTCCATCAATGACTAATGTTGATGGATCTACTGACTAATTAGCCACTGTCAACTACTGAAGTTGATGAATCATCAGAACTGATCAAGGCCTATTCTCTTGATCTTTTCTTATATCAATGGCTATACTCTGAAAGCCATAGGTGTGTCTTTAGGAGCGGTCGATGACTCCTTATAAATAAGCCTACATCAAAACTAATTAAGGGCTACCCCTTGATCTTTTTCCTATATCTATGGCTATACTCTGAAAGCCATAGGTATCTTCAGGAGCCGTTGATGACTCCTTCTAAATAAGAAACCCACATTATAAACGTTCACGGCTTACCCCTTGATAAAAATATTTATTTCATCTTATTAATGGTTTTAGACGCGAGCGGATTACAACTTCGAAAATAAGCCTTATTGTTATTGACTTCAGGTTGATTAGGATCATAGAATGTGAATCCTATTTTGACCTAATTTCGTTAGACGTCGGTGTGTTTGATTGAGTTATGAAAGATTTGTGAATGCTGTAATACTTTAGCATTTTCTAAATTTTTGTTCAAGGCCAAAATTTTTCTCGGGTCGTTGGGGATAATATAGTATTAAATATACTACTTACATTTATCATTCATGATTTCATAATTCTCTAATTGTTTTTCTTACAATTACATTTATTATACTTCTTGTTTTTTTTAGAGAATTAGTGAAAATTCAATAATTATTAATACCTTGTTTCCTTGTAGCTTCTTAAAAGATATGCTTTAATTAAATTGAAATTAGCTGAAAATCAATATTTGTTATGACTTCTATGTCAGTTGTCAACATTGTCAACTGTAGGTTATTTTTCTGACTCGCGCTACTAGCCTTTTGGCTTATATAACTTAAATTATTTTCATTAATATTTAATTGTATTTTATACAAGACTTATTACTTCCGTTATAAAATAATTAAACTATATTTATAAAAATCCTATACGCACTCGTGATTTTATGAAGGTCTGAAATAACTGGCAAGGTACATTTAAGCCTGGCTGATTTTGGCTGATTTTCATATACTCCTCTACTATATAAAGATACAGAAATTCCAGAAGAAAAATCATATTTAGAAAATAATATGAAAATTTTAAAGGACCGGACGATAGGAAGGCGCGCTGACAGATGTTGAGTCAGTCGAGATTTGGGATTCTAGCGTACAACATACAGTGTATTTAAAAAGTCTACGAGTCCACAACCGTGAGTCGGCAAGAGTCTGGAATTGAGCCGTCGAGCTGACGCATGCCTGCAGCTCCCAGGGCGGATCCTACTGTTAGGTCCGCCTGAGACCTCCGTCCCAGAGCTTGGAGCTAGACTGCGTGCCAGTCCTTCTTCGGTCTGATCGAGATTGCCGGCCGGGCTGGAGCCTAGGCGACGCTACTAATTACCCTCTTGCAGTGCGTTTAGGTTAGTCTTTTATATTTTTCTGTTTTTGTATCGATGATTCGTTCGGTTAGTGCCGAGTAAACGATCTTAATGATTTCGCTATTTGCCTTGTAAATAATTATCTTCTACGAGGTAGGATACAATCAAGGCACATAACTAGAAAAACTTATTACATTTATATCCTAGTTGACACCACCCCATCAATTACTAACACTAGGGCTGCCCTTGCTGGATACTGTTGTAATTGTTTAGTGTGAAGATGCACTGTCGGAGTGTCGGCTGCTGTGCGCATAGTGATGTCTGTCGTGTGGTTTCTATCTTGGGCGCGGCATTAAAGTGAGTTAGAGCCACCTGCATCTTTTTTGATGAAATACACTTTGACTTTGAAAATGATGATGATTAACAGTAATAAATACATGTGTGTTATTTCAGTTCCATCCCTCCCCGACCCTTGCTCGGTCCAGCCCGCGCCGCTGAGCCTGTAGTTTTAAATTCGTCCCTAAATAATGGAAATCCGATCCAGCCTGTCCCTTTGCTGTCCTCTCCCAGCGACGCCCTAAGCCGAGGCTCGTACCCCACAGGGGGTGCCCTTAGCGTGTAGTCGCTTAGTTTGTAAGCTTTTTTGCCCTGGCTGGAGGCCCTAAAAATAATATTTTTTATGGCACCACAGGAAAGTCCGGTTAAGCAGCCGACAACCTCCTAGGTTGACCTGCGAGATGCCAATTAGAAAAAAAAAATAAAAAAAAAAATCAGTTCCATCTTTCACGATAGTAACCCATTGTTAGATCCTGGGAGAGCGGAGCGTGATGCTGTAGGTACAGGCCAGTCGGTCAGTATTGAGCACATTCATTTAGCTGATTTGAGGCGAGCAGCGCGCCGTCTGTAAACGTCGTCGGCCTATGGTCCAGATAATATCCCTCCGTTCCTAGTAAAGGATTGCCTATCTGCTTTTGAGATACCACTTTTATATGTTGCAGTGATAGATTATCACTGCAACATAATACTTATTCCAGTTTATGGAAATTGTCCAATTTGACACCGGTACCTAAGGAATCGTCAAATGGTATCTCAAACTTTAGACCAATTGCGGTGTTATTAATTTTTGGAAAACTCTTCGAGTCCATTCTCAAGGATTACATTTTCAAACAAATTAATATAAATTTAGATAATTCTCAACATGGATTCCGGCCCGCCCGCTCTACTTTAACCAATTATATTAATTTTGTCGATTATTTGAGTACAAATGTAAAGTCAGGCTGTCAAGTTGATGCTGCCTATTCTGATTTTCAGAAGGCATTTGACCTTGTCGATAATTATGTCCTTCTAAAGAATTTCTCGGGGCTGGGATTTAGTACGAATCTTCTGAGGTTCATGGCAGACTATTTAAGAGATCGCAAGCAGTATGTGAAAGTGGGAGGCTATCGGTCACAAGAATACTATACCCGTTCCGGCGTAAGCTTGGGTAGCACCCTAGGCCCTCCCCAATTTCTTATTATGATCAATGACTTGCCTAGTGTTTTAACTAAAGCAGAATGTCTTAATGTTTGCTGACGATTTGAAGTTGTATGTTGCTATTAACGACCATGGAGATTGTGTTGCATTGCAAAAGGATATCGATGCCGTACTTGAGTGGAGTATCAAAAACAAATTGTCTTTTAATGTTTCCAAATGTTTCTGCATTTCTTTCACCCGGCTAGCGGGTGCACCACTCGAGCGTGTCACCACAATACGTGATCTAGGCATTATAATGGATAGCCAATTAAACTTTCGTGAGCACATTGAAAAGGTGTGCAAGGATGCTAATAAGGCTCTGGGTTTCATTATAAGAACTGCATCCCAATTCAATAACGTCCAAGTTATGAAGCTGCTATATAATGCATATGTGCGCAGCAGATTAGAATTTAATGCGGTGATATGGGATCCTCGCCAAAAGACGTATGAGCTCTTGGTGAAAAGAATCCAGCGCAAGTTTGCCAGATATCTTTATAAACGTATATATGGATATTACCCATTCCTGTACCCTTCCATGTTTGTGTCAGGGATGGTAAGTCTTGATACCTTGCAACTTAGGCGGAAGTTTGTACACATAGTGCACTATTTTCTGTTGATGGTTAATGCAGTGGATAATCCATCGGCGCGGGAGTGTATTAATTTCTATGTTCCCGACCAATATATTGTAGCAGTTCTAGATAGTCTACGAAATAAAAGGCTATGTAGAACTGTACGAATAGAATTTATTAGCTCTCACAAGAAAGAATTAAATGTGATGATTATCAAAAACAAGTTAAATATAAAACACTAACCTAGTCGCACTATGATTAGGCAGAGATTTCCAGGTTGGATTATGATCCACAGCCTGGCCGGCGTACAGGATCGGCCGAAGAGAAGACTGGCGCGATCAGCTCGGGGACGGAGGTTCCCCCAGGCGGTCTTAGTAGGAGGACCCGCCCTGGGAGCAACAGGCACGCGACAGCTCGGCTTAACCCGCTTAACCAACTCTTGGTTCCAGACTGGTAGACTTGTAGTAAGTAGACTCGTAGACTTAGTAACGTAACGTATGGGTAAACAGCGTGTTACCCAAGCGACAGCGAGATCTAGACTGACCCTTTGACAGGTTTTGTTTTCTAACCGTTCTTCCGAAATTCGTAAAAATCCAATTATGAATCCTCTTTCTAGAACGGTCAAATCGCTTTTATAAAGCCGGGTATTATAGTACCGGCCAGACTTAATAATTGTCGAATGCCAATAATTTTTTATATAATATTAGTGCGAATTAGATCTAAAGGAACACGCGATAAATCAGCGGGTGTTCAGCCGTTTAATATATAACACTAACACACAAGCTTACAAGATCAACAGCATAGAGGATTTACGTTAGTTAGTCGAAAACTTTTAGGAGTAATGTTGACGGTCGTCAAATTTGACGACTGTCATTGTCAAAGCAAAACATTATTTATTTTTCAGGTTTGTAAATATTAATTTGATCCAATTATACAGGAATATAATGCAATGGATGCCGACAGGAACAGCATAAAAAACGTAAGTACATAATACACACTCTATTCATAAGATTCCAAGAATCTACAAAAACAAATGTTATAAAATGTAAACAATAAGTCGTTACAAATGATTTCATGCTTATGAAAAGTAAAATATAGTTTTCGGGTTAAACCGAAATACTATAATATGCGTGGCATAGGACGACGGCGTCACCAGCTTCTGGCCTGTCCATCATCATCATAAGGGTCCGACAGCGAGAGCAATAGTTTTAATTAATAATTTTTTACAATATGATCCAGATGCTGACATATTTTTTGACACATTAAATAGGATATCCAAAAAGATTATGTTATATTTAAACATTAAAGTGTGAAATGTCCTGTGAGTGACGTGTTTGTGTATTATTACACTTCTGGACACATCTATTGGCCCACCTTGTATTTTCAGTTTCGTTTGGTCCTAGCTAAAATTTTATATTAGGTCGAGCAAAAAGTTTTTATGCAGTTTTGAACCTGGCACATTCACAATTTCATTCAATAGTCTTTTTTTGAATTTCGAACACAGAATTTAAAGAAACAAAAGACAATTTGGAGCCTGTTTGTTGATATCAAACAATCGAATACTAAGAAAACTTGGTTTTATTGGTTTACTTGGATTTAATTCTTGAAAAAGTGATTGATATCTTTGGTTTTGCAACAAACATTACTTATTCTTAACATTAAGGTGAGGTTCTATCAATAATCTATGGATACTTCACCTGAAGTCGCCGCCCAAGCTGTGGCACTTATTCAGGCCGGACACAGCCAAAGAAACGTGAGTGCTCAACTTAATTTAAGTCGATCTGCAGTCCAAAATGTTTATCGGAGGTACCTAGAGACTGGTGGCTTTGTTCGTCGCCAAGGAAGGCCACGATCTCGGGTCACAACTGAAAGGCAGGATCGATTCATCGTGACGACCAGCTTGAGAAATCGTCACCTTACCTCCATTGAGATACAAAACCAACTTCGCGACTTCCACGGAGTATCTGTGAGCGCTCGAACTGTTCGGAGAAGGTTAAAAGAACGCGATATGGTACCACACAAGCCAGCTAATGGGCCCAAACTAACGCGAGCCCACCGAACAGCGCGCCTTCATTTCGCACGCAGTCATTTAAATTGGACACAGCAAGATTGGAGCCGTGTAAGTACTCTTTTCTGATGAGTCTAAAATTGTGTTACATGGCAATGATGGAAGGAAGAAGGTCTACCGACGTAAGGGAGAGCGTTTCGCACAATGTTGCGTTGAAGAGAGGGTTGCTTATGGCGGTGGCTCATGGACTGTCTGGGGTGGTATATCCGCGAGCGGCAAAACTCAACTTGAGGTTGTTACAGGACCACGGCTGCCAACATTAAATGCTGAAAGGTACATTCGTGAGTGCTTAGAACCTCACGTGATACCATACGCGGACTATGTGGGCCCAAATTTCCTTTTTATGCAGGATAATGCAAGAGCCCATGCGGCCGGCATCATCAGGGAACATCTTCGGGATGTGAACATCACAGTTATGGACTGGCCAGCCAGAAGCCCAGACATGAACCCCATAGAGCACATGTGGGACGAGCTAAAAAGACGTGTTAGGGCTCTTCAGCCAGTTGCCCAGACGATGCAGGAGTTGAAAACTGCCATAGAAGAGAAATGGGAGATGATCCCTCAAAATTTCATAGAGCGGTTGATAAACTCTATGCCTAATCGTATGAGAGCTGTGGTAGATGCCCATGGAGGCAACACGCGTTATTAAATTAAACCTTTATTTGATAAAACATGTTTTTTATTCAAAAATCAATTGCCTTTATCAAGGCGCATATCCGACTTGTTAGGCGTAGCTCCATGTCGTATGGTATTCTGAATTCAAATTTAAAACAATACGATCGAAAAAGATGGTAAAATGTATCAGGTTTAAAACTGCATCAACAGTTTTTGTTCAATCTAGCAATCATATTTCGGTAGGGGCCATCGAAACCTAAACTCTAAGGTGGGCCAATAGATGTGTCCAGAAGTGTATTATGTTTTATCATTATTATTATTTTATACTAATTGTCATAATTTTTGACATCCCATTCAATTTGATTTCTAATTTTGTTAATTTTGTTAGTTATTGTTATAGTTATACATTTAACCCAGATATAATACTAGATTTTGTTTTTTCTGATTTTATTTAATACTAAAACCTGACACTACATAAGCGTTTTGGTGTAAACTGTAAGCTTATTGTTATGAGTAAATAATTATATAAATAAATGTGTTATTTTTACTTAGAACATTACATTAAACGTAGAATCCATTCATATTCCGTCCTTCCGTCCATTCAATCCGTTACTATTTGAGGTGGGTATCTTCGTCGAACAAAAAAATATTGTGTCCTTTATTTACGCATAATAATATAAACAGTGCTTAAAAAAAAAGAAAACCGCCTTCAAAAACTAAAAAGTGATAAATAACTTTAACACAGAATGCACATTACTTTCGGAAGTCGGTGGCGCGGGCGGTGGCTTTGTTTGTTGTTTTGTATTGCCACCACGGATATCGAATTGCCACCGGCTTCCGAAAGTAAAGTAATGTGTGTTCTGTGTTAAAGTTATTTATCACTTTTTAGTTTTTGAAAGCGTTTTCTTTTTTTTGAAAAAGCTTTTTATTTTTCGCTTTTTATTATTGCCTTAACATCCAAATTCATTAAGAAACGGCGGCACACTTAAGAGAGTTTGTAAGTCCTCCAAAGATTGAAGAAACTAAAACGTCGTCTAAGAATTTTTTTTTGGGATTTTGTTGATTTTCTCAAAAAGGGCTGGATCAATTTTGTTAAAATATTTATTATTAGTAAAATATTATATGGGACCATTTCGGAATAAACCCCTTTCGAATAAAAAAAATATTTTGTAAATCCGTCTACATGCCCGAACAAACATAAAATAAAAAATATATAATCATTCGAATTGATAACCCCCTCCTTTTTGAAGTCAGTTAAAAATGAGGCTCCGTCGATGGAACCAAGCCGTGCTGGACTCCTATTTATGGGTGGTTAAAAAAAAAACACTAATGAAAAGTGCTCTCTTTATAATGTTACTGTTGACACGTTTATTTTTATATTATTTTTAAAGCGATTCTGTCCTGGCATTATTATAAATTAAATTTAATGGCGGCACCACACTTCGTTATGCGTTATTTGCTATGCGGCTACACTGTATTCGCCAAATATTTGTTATGTGAGCGTACAACAAACACGCCATCCACACTTCGTGCTTGTGTGCCAAACATATGTGGTGCGTTTGGCTTTTGAAAAAACAAAATTAATGTGTTGACTGTGGCTGCTACTTTTACAGATTAGAGTATAGTCCGACACGACCACCGTAAGCGAGCGAACACGAGTGAATAAGTGAACGAAGTGTGGGCAGTCGACATTCGGCTTATTCGTGTCCTTTGAAGTGTGTCTAAAAACCGACAGGTGAACGGATAGGCGTATTTGCTATTCGCGCTTATGCGTTATGCGGGCGAATAAAGCAAATATAGACGAATAAACCCTCCACACTTCGTCGTATGCGGGCGAATAAGGCGCATAACGCATAGCGAATAGCGAAGTGTGGTGCCACCATTACATTACATATTGTGTTTATTCAATCAGTTTTTCAAATTTACAAATTAATAATGTAAATGAGTATGTGCAGGAGTTGTCCCTTCGCTCGATAGATGGCGTTGGCGTCGAATTAGATTGCGCTATGGTTTCGTTACTGCTCCACACGTATAGCGACCGGAGCTCCGTTAGGTTGCGTCACAGTAACATAATAGTCAGAGTAATAACAGAACAGACAGAGTCGAGTTTTTACAAACTCGAAAGTATTTTTGAATAGATCGAACTTCTTTACAAGTTTGATCTTGTTTGTTTGTATTATAATATTAACTAGCGACCCGCCCCGGCTTCGCACGGGTGCAATGCTGATACTAAATTAAATACACTACAGAAAAACTATGAACGTTGTATATAAAAACATAGCGGCCCGCTCCGACTTTGCACGGGCATAAAATATCTCCCCGCACTGCCCCGCCGACCGGTACCGCCCGCCGCAAACGCAAATTTTAAATTTGTAATATCTCCGAAAATATTTGTTTAATATACATGCTGTAAGGAACCATATTGATCTATATTAATTGCACACTGTATTTAAGGTACTTAATTCGATAAGGATTAATGCCGTATTACTTAAAATAGCTTCGTAAATAAGTCATTTTTTCACGTAAAAAGTAAACAATAAAAATTGTTAATGTGGGTTATCCCTAAAAGATAAACATATATCATCGCGGACTTTTTTGTAGACCTTTTTATGGTGTACAATACTGTAGTACATTAATTTGATCTAACTCGTAGGGTTTAGGCAGCGTTTTTGCTAAATTGCTAAATAAGCCCAAAAAAATAGGTTATTACGACATCACGTTAGAAACCTCTAAAATTAGCAATGTTGCCTTAGTATATGATGCATGTATTATACATATAAACCTTCCTCTTGAATCACTCTATCTATTGGAAAAAACCGCATCAAAATCCTTTGCGTAGTTTTAAAGATTTAAGCGCACATAGGGATATAGGGACAGAAAAGGCGACTTTGTTTTATACTATGTAGTGATAATATTTGGGGACATTTTCACACACGGCCATCTGACCCCAAACTAGGGAGACCCTGTACTATGGGTGTCAGACAGCTGATATACATACACAAATACATTTTTTTTTGTAAATACATACATATATAGATAAACTAAACAACACCCAGACACAAGGCAAACACATGTGCTCATCACACAAATGTTTACCCTGGGCGGGAATCGAACCCGCAACACGCTGCGCAGCAGTCAATCGCTCAGCCACTGCGCCAACCGTGTCATAAATGATTTAATACAATACAGTACCGTCAAACGGGGTGACTTTCAAAACAAGAGGTAACTTTGATAATTACCTGAAATTCTAATAAATAAATAAAATCATTTTATTTCAGGCATATTACGTATTTCCATACATTTCACCCATAGCAATTAAGTACAACATGTCATAAATAATAATTATTACAATACAATACAATATACAAATTTGAATTATAATATATGAATTTAAATTAGATTAATTAATTAATTAATACATAATCATAATACAATAAAATTTATATAAAAAATTATTATGCATACACATAATCTTTCCAAAGAACATAAATTCATTAGTCATTATTATTAGGTATGTACGTCATTACCTAGTCATTAATAAGGTTGAACAGTTTGGTTCTAGTCACGAAAATTGTGTGGAATACAGTTGCTACAATACTATTCTTACAGTTTAGCAATCGTGTTCTAAATGAAGCTCTTGTCCTTCTTAAAACGGAAAAGAAGTCACCCACTGGGTTTTCAAAGAACATTCCAGACGCACTACACCGCCAGGGCAGGTTAAACATGGCCCGAAACGCATTGTTGTACTGTACACGAAGTGAGTTGTAAGCTCTCTTCGTGTACTGGTACCAAAGTTGGCTGGTGTAGAATGCCTGACAGTAGGCCTGAAAAAGGGTCGCTTTCACTTGCTTTGAACAGTGTGTAAATCGCCTTGCAAGCATGTTGCTTCTGCAAGCAATACCCCTTCTCTGTCGCTCCAAGTCGCTGTCATCCGTTAAATTGTCATTTAATACATGCCCAAGATACTTAAAGGTACTAACAATTTTGATCGTGGAATTATTTAAAGTGATGGGCAATACCGTCTCAGGTATTTTTCCATATTTAAAAATCATGATTTCTGTTTTCTGTACATTGTACATCAGCTTATGAGTAGCTGCATACTGCTCACAAATCTTAACGAGTGTTCTGAGACCATTGGCCGAGGGGCTGAGCAGCACCATATCGTCTGCATATCTCAGGTTGTTTACGCTTACGCCGCCAACATTGCAACCGACTCTGGTGCAGCTCAGCTCCTCGATCAACTCATTCACATATAAATTAAACAAAATCGGAGATGTTACCCCGCCCTGTCTTACACCACAGGAAAGTTTGTAGGGTCTAGAGTAAGCACTACCCCATCTAACTTGGTTAATTTGATTATCGTACCAATATTCTAATATATTTACAATATCCAGGGGAACTTTTGTATTGTGCATTTTTTTCCACAATATATCATAATTGATAGAATCGAAGGCACGACTTATATCTAAAAAACACGCAAACACAGAGGTTTTTCGTGATATGTATTTATGAACAGTATTTTTAAGGGCAAATATGGCTAGGTCGGTTGACATGCACTGCCGAAAACTAAACTGTGCATCACTCAATGGAATGTTATTTTCGTTCAAATGTTGAGAAATGAGACGTTCAAATATTTTTGAAAACACTGTGGCTAATGAGATTGGTCGATAATTAGATAAGTTAGATGAGTCTCCAGTTCTGTTCTTTATAATAGGTATTACTGTAGTCTTCATAAAATTATGTGGTAAATAATTATGATCAATACAAGCGTTAAAAAATGTTGCAATCCTATCATATAACAAAGGGCCCGCACACAGAATATGCTCAACGCTCAGCCCGTCATGGCCCGGTGATTTGCCACGTTTCATACTTTTAACGCAAGTTAAGACATCGTCTGCTGAGACATGCAGCGGACAGGCGTCGCGCGCCTGGCCGCTCGAACGTGACGCTAGATTCGAGCCATCACGGGCCGCGCGCGGCTCACTACATAACGTGGGCGGGTTAAACTTATTCATAAACAAGCTGGCAATTTCGTCATGATCTTGACTACCTTCTACAGACACCGGCATGCTAGGTTTAAGTTTTAATTTATTCGTTTCTTTCCAGAATTTAACAAAATCTTTGTTATGCCTATGTAAATAAAATAAATAAATATCTTGGGACAACTCACACACGGTCATCTGGTCCCAAGCTAAGCAGAGCTTGTGTTATGGTAACCAGACAACTGATATACATACTTATATAATTTATAAATACATACATATTATAAACACCCAGACACAGAACAAACAATCATGCTCATCACACAAAGTTTGTCCTGGGTGGGAATCGAACCCACGACCTCCGGCTTAACAGTCAGGGTCAGTGACCACTAGACCAACAGGCCCGTCATGCATGACATGCATGCATGCGTCATGTCGTGCATGGCCGTCATGTGTGGCTAATATGTCCATTTTTATTTTGTTTTCGTTTATTTGGCACCATTTTAACTTGTTTTTAAATTCTTTACTAGTCAAAAGCATATCGTCATATAATGGGGCGTCCATAAAAGTCCCATAGTTGAAAACATGCCCTAGCTGTTTCATGAAGGCCCTTCACATGATAGTTCCAACCACTTATCTGTTTCTTTTTATGGCCGCTTTTACCAATATAAGTTTTTAGAGCGGCTTGAGAGATACAATCAATAAGTTGATCGTAGTATATATCTATGTACTGTATGTGATCTGAACTATCACATGTACGGCCCTTACATGGAAAGTGCTGCCAGTCATATTTATTAATGTACTTATCACACAGTTCTGCATATTTACATTTTTGTTCGTAACTACGATTGCCCATAAGACTTTATTTATTTGACTACAGCTTGTTTCTACAGTCTTAGGTACAATAACATCGATATCACAGGTAATTATCATTGGAAAGTGATCTGACCAGGATACTTCATTTAAGATTTTAATATCCTTTATGACATTGATAGCAGAATGTGTGACAAGACAGTGGTCCAACCAACCACACGTCCCATGCGCATCACTCATATATGTATATGTATTTGAGTACATACCGAGCACTTTTACATCCGCACAAATCCAGTTTTGATCGCGACAGTATGCAAATAACTCATTACTAAATAAGCTATTAGATCGTAAAACATTTTAGTTGAAATCACCAACGATCACGACACTTTCCACATCACTATTCTCAATCACAGCACTAATAACACCCAAGCATTCTATAAAGAGCGCCAGGTTATCCGGATCGTCCGTGGGCATGTACACCGACATCACAATAAACGTGCGATCCCCTTCCAGTTGGATACATACGGCCGCCACGCGTGTCGAACCCGTGTAGATTGGTATTACATTAGCGAAGGTTGCTTTTCTCCACAATATAGTCACTCCACCGTAAGGTCGGCCTTTCAGGGTGCCGACAGACACGTCCACCGCCGACAGACCATGGTACGCAAACTCCGGATGAATGTTATTAAGGTAATCCAAGTCGTCAGGAATTAGCCAGTGTTCTTGCAAAGCAATCACTTCGTTATCTTTACAAAGATCTCTGATATGGTCACAGGAGCGCTTGACCGATCTACAATTAAATGAGGCAATGCTAACCTTCATTTTTTGGCGTCAGCACTATATCGATATTGTCGGTTTGAGTGTTTAACGCCTATATTCCACACCTAGTGGCCAGAAGTCTTCACTCAAGAAAAGATGTTCGAATGCTTGCTGAATTGTTATCTTAAGGGGCTGTTAAACGACTTTTACATATTTTAAACTGACAATCACGTCAAAATGTGCAGTGTAAATGATTTGAAAAAAATATATGTTAAACTAGAACATTCTCTTAATCATATAGAAAGTGAATATTTTTGATTAAGTTCATATTAAATAGTTTAATTAACTCGTGAAGTTGTGTCTGACGCGGACAAAACATTGACAATCACAGAACATCTACCAGGTATAATTATCCGAAACTTACACTATCTTACAGACAATTTTATTATCTATCTTTTAGTATACGCCTTTTTTTTAATTTTGAAAGAATACTACTTTTATTTAATTTTTTCGACTAAATTTTGAAAGTTTTGGACACAGACTGCGTCCGTTCTGCATCAGTTTTGCGTCCAAAAGTCTCAAAGTTTAGTTTGATTTCACGTGTTAATTAAACTATATAATATGAATATAATAAAAAATATTCTCTAACTAAGTGATTATGAAAATGTTCTAGTTTAACATATATTTTTTTCAAATCATTTACACTGCACATTTTGACGTGATAGTCAGTTTAAAATCTGTAAAAGTCGTTAAATAGTCCCTTAAATGAAGAGAAGGAAGTTTCCTTGCACGGCTTAAGTTTTTCAACTTTTACGACTTTGTGTCCGCTTTCTTCAACAAAATCTCTGATATTTTCTTCCGTAGTCTCGGTCTCAAAACGCGATGCATAGATGTATGAAAGTTTTGGGGCTATCTTTATTTTATTCGATGTCAGTGTTGCCTTTCCCAGGTTATATTTCTTTCTTATTTCTCTATATTTCTTTTTTCATCCAGTTACAGTCGTAAAGTTGTCGTTGTCAGTAATAATAGTATCCAGAAAGATATTCGTATTCGTCTCAGTACTACGAATAGGACTGCTGGTCACACAATAATTAATTGAGTGCGTAGTCGTTGATGTGTGTGTCACTGGCCTATGTTTATCTAAATCAGCTGTGGGTTTATGCGAATAAGTAAGTGGTACAGAGGACTTCTTATCACCTGAGATTACGTCAGATTGGGTCGGGTGAGTGGGGTGAGCCGGCGCTGGCGCAGGTTGTTGTCGCTGGAACTTATTTTCTTTGCCTACCTGCACTACCCGTTTTTTATTTTTGTTTTTGCGCTTACCCCTAGGTTTAAGTTGTTGCTTTTCGGTTGAGTTTTCTTTGCTCGCAATGTTACTAGAATGTTCTTCACGATCACGTTCAGTATTTGAGGTCACTTTAAGATTTTCTAACTTTTCGTTTATTTCAGTGATCGCTGCCGTTTTTACGTAGTAAAAAGTAAAATTACTAATATTTTACTAGTTTTTATCCGTAAAATTAAATGCAGCCGATTATTTTATCTTATATAGGAATTCAAGTAGATGCGCCATGTTTTGTAAACGGTGTAGCACATTAACCCTTAAACGCATAACGTATCAAAAATGAACCACTAATTTTAAACCCTACTGTCAGCTACAAATGTTATTAACGTCAAACTTGGCTGTACGTTTTGACGTTTCCTAAGCCTGTACTTACGGGTGAATTAAAAAAAATAACCGCTTTCAAAATACGCGCGAACAAAACTGACAGTTTTTTACTACCGGACGATTTTGGCGCCGACTGGTAATTGTTTAAATTCATGAGCGACGGTAAAAATAAGCTTGTGTGAAGTATTCTACAAAAAATATATTGTATTGGTAAGTAGTTATATTTCCTGTTTATTATTTTACAATTTACTAGCTGACCCGACAGACGTTGTCCTGTCCCGATCTACGGGGGATGAAAAGGGGGTGAAAAATGGGGATGAAAAATAGATGTTGGCCGATTCTCAGACCTACCCAATATGCACAAAAAATTTCATCAGAATCGGTCAAGCCGTTTCGGAGGAGTACGGGAACGAAAACTGTGACACGAGAATTTTATATATTAGATTATTATGGTTGAATTTGGCTGTTTTTGTCCAATAATTCATGTGTTTCAAAAATGATACAGTATGCAGTAACGACATAAAAATGTATGTTTATTATAAGCGGTAATTTTTTGATGGTTGGGTATTTGTGCATGGTTTTTATTTGCTTTTTACAGTGATGGCTGCAAAACGTTGCAAGGGCAATGATATAGAGGATATTCCTCGAAGATTGGAAGACTGTAAGTTATCGGAAGATGATTACGAGTCCGACGGAGATAAGTTAGACTTCTATCCTTCAAAAGAAGAACTACCTACTTCAGGTGCTAGAAGGAGATGACCCGCCCGATGATAATATTAGTAGTAACGTTTATATTATATATTTATATATATAATATAATATATAATAATATTATAAAGCTGAAGAGTTTGTTTGTTTGTTTTGTTGAACGCGCTAATCTCAGGATCTACTGGTTCGAATTGAAAAATTCTTGTTGTGTAGGATAGTCCATTTATCGAGGAAGGCTATAGGCCCATACGAAGCCAGGCCGACTTATAAAAAAGAAGCGAGAGATGCATGCAGCAAGGGATTGTAGGTATTCACTTTTGAATTTGTATTTGCTTTTGTGGCTTCACTCTCTATGTTCCGCCGGTCTATCTGCCTTTTGTTTCATAAACTGAGTTTGACCACGCATAACTTTTTTCAGTGTAGACCGATTTCGATGATTTTTTTTTTAATTGATAGTGCATGCCTCAAAGTTGGTTGGTAGATAGATAGGTTGGTAGGGTATAGGGTAGGCAGGTAGGTAGGTAGGTAAAGTAGATAGGGACAAAACAACGTCTGTCGGGTCAGCTAGTAGATAAATAAATAAGTTGTTGGTAGCTTCAATAGGATACATTTCTATTCTATTTATAGAAATGAAACCTATTTTTAAGGATCACTCGTGCGTCTGTCACAGCCAATTTGCTCCGAATCTACTGGACCAAATCTGGTGAAATTTGGTAGAATGGTGTAACCCGAACACAGATGTGCAAACTAAATAAATATTTTTATTAGATTTTCGGGGGACCAATTAGGAATATAAAAAAAAAGTTTGCAAATCTTACTGTGTCATATATCAAATGAAAGGGCTCGTTATGAGGATCTCAAATATATTTTTGTAATTATTTTAAGATAGTAAGATAAATACTAGTTTTGATTTTATTCATGAAAGAAGACGAAAATTGTCCATTACCCCCCCCCCCCCTGGTCTCCGAAATACTGAGCCTAAAATTTTCAAAAACTACAAAATATAGTTAATTGCTTGTAGATAACAGGAAAAACCTATAAGAATTCTATCAATCTACACTAATATTATAAAGAGGAAAACTTTGTTTGTTTGTTTGATTGTAATGAATAGGCTCAAAAACTACTGGACCGATTTTAAAAATTCTTTCACCATTCGAAAGCTACATTATCCACGAGTAACATAGGCTATATTTTATGTTGGAGAAAAATAGGGTTCCGTAAGATATTTGGGTTTTTCGGCCACAAGGTGTAAAAAATCAACCAGAAAAGTTACTTATTTTGCGTACGCTGCCTAAACTATAAAAGATAGAACAATAAAATAAATGTTCTAATTAATTGTTGATCTTATAAATATCTACAAAAAAGTCTGCGACATACTATCTATCTATGTCGAGTGAGGCACAACAACCATTTTTTATTTAAAATCTTGAATTTTTTTTGGACTACATTTAAACGCGTTTATTTTACTCATGCTATTAATCTTTATCAAAATAAATTATTTCATCACTAAGTACAGTTTATGTAGATAATATTTGCTCTTTGAATGATTAAAATTGAACGTTTGGTTTTGAAGTTATGGCGAAATTAAAATATTACGATTTCTGCTGCAAGGCGCGTTGCTACGTGGTCACCAAGGCGGGGGTGCGCGTGCGGGAGGGGAGTTTAGATCTATGAGTAAGGTACCCGCGCGGCTCAATCGCGTGGTCCCTACGCAGCGGTTGTGCATGAAGTCTAATAATTTTCGTGCGTTTTTATTAGATTTTGTTCTTAAAACTACACCTACGCAAAAGTTCTTCTCAGAGCTAACCAACAGTTCTTTTCAGGGCTAACCAACAGTTCTTTTCAGAGCTAACCAACAGTTCTTTTCAGGGTTAACCAACAGTTCTTTTCAGGGCTAAACATCAGTTCTTTTCAGAGCTAGAATATTACACGCTATTAACATTTTCTTAAACATTTGAAAATGCCTAAGAGAGCCAGGTCTCAACTTTCTAAACATAGTTCTCAAACACGGGCAGCAAGAATACGTCGTATGGAAGAATCTTCACCTGAACGTTCACAACGCCTTGCTGAACAAAATCAGAGAAACTCTCAGGTACGCGCACGAGAGTCGAGTGTCGAACGTTCGCAACGCCTTGCCGAACAAAGTCTGAGAACCTCCGAGTTACGCGCGCAACAGTCGAGTGTCGAGCGTTCGCAACGCCTTGCCGAACAAAGTCTGAGAACCTCCGAGTTACGCGCACGAGAGGCGAGTGTCGAACGTTCGCAACGCCTTGCCGAACAAAGTCTGATAACCTCCGAGTTACGCGCGCGACAGTCGAGTGTCGAGCGTTCGCAACGCCTTGCCGAACAAAGTCTGAGAACCTCCGAGTTACGCGCACGAGAGTCGAGTGTCGAACGTTCGCAACGCCTTGCCGAACAAAGTCTGAGAACCTCCGAGTTACGCGCGCGACAGTCGAGTGTTGAGCATTCGCAGCGCCTTGCCGAACAAAGTCTGAGAACCTCCGAGTTACGCGCACGAGAGTCGAGTGTCGAACGTTCGCAACGCCTTGCCGAACAAAGTCTAAAAACCTAATTTAATAGTAGCGATGATTATCACCGGCCCTGCAGCTGGTGAATTAGCTCATATACCAAGAATACCCATGATCCCTACTGATTTGCCTATACCCTTCAAAAGGCTTCAATTTCCTGTAAAAATTTCTTTCGCACTAACGATAAACAAATCCCAGGGTCAAACATTCAAATTAGTAGGAATTGATTTACGAAAATAATGTTTTACACATGGACAACTTTACGTTGCCCTATCACGGGTCGGGGCTCCCGACCATCAGTTTATTTTGTCACCTGAAAATAACTTAACGTCAAAATGTTGTTTATAGAGAAGCTCTACAATAATCGCTTTAGTGATCTATCCTAAAACAACGGGTTGCACTCCGGGACTGCCGGCAGAAGTGAAAACTTAGTATTAATTACATTTAAATATTTTCATCATTAACAACTTTAACATCCACAGAAAGACAATCTGTGCAGCCTGCGGATGATGACTGCGTCGTCGATGTTAGTGTTGGTGTCTGTGAATTGACCTGGGAATCATGTTGCTGACCGTGTCTTTCCTGAGTAGGCTTTTTGCAGCGGTAACCGACATTCACGCGGGCGGAGCCGCGGGCGCCCGCTAGTTAAAAATAAAGTGGTAACTCAATGTAATACGTCACTTACGGAAAATAGTTATTATTAGTAGATTCAAAGTTCACATTCAGTAAGAGCACAGATTAACTAATAGTTCCTTTGGAACAGATAGTTCACTCCATAGAAAAAGATAGATACCTAACGCTATAACTGCCTACAAAAACATTACAGCCGTTCGTGCGCGCTAAAATGTACCTTACGCACACGCTCGAGAGTATCTACTAAGTTGTCTGACGTGGTGTCGGGCGATCACCTGCGTCAAATTACGCAACGCTAGGGCTGTCTATGTTATGAAATGATTACACAAAAGAATAGGTGAATAAAAATCAGTTTTTACATTTTAAAAAGTATATATTTATTCAAAATCACAAATGCCTTACTTTAATATAATGGTCAATGAACTTTTTAGTTTTACCCTCCCGTAAATTTCGATTATTAAATCTATTCGTCGCAAATATTACAAATAACTTTAACAAGTACTTCTTAGGAAAACATAACTACATACTTATAATTACGTACTATTATAAAACTTTCTTCTTAACATTACACAAAGAACTCTCTATTATAAAAAAAAAGAATCAACAAAGAAAAAATAAATACAAAATATTTACCTTTCCTCTTCGGCTCCTCCTTAGGTAATGTAAAAAAGGATAAACTTTTGTTGTTTGTTTTATTTCGACAGCCGTCTACACTGAAATTGCGTATGCCTATCAAATGATTAAAAAAAAAAAAAAAAAAAATTTGCACGACTACCCATTATTAAAGCTGCGGTCGCAGTATCGTACAGAACTATTAATTAAACTGTATCGGAAAAAAATCTCTGTGGTATACGTACACTTAGCGAGCGCGTGGCAACCCGACTGGATTTTGGACGTTCGAACGAAAGCAAGCCGTAGGTACTTAAGCGCGTGACCTTAAACGAGTGACAATACTGTTAGATATCTTTACTGTGGTGTCGCTACAAGTGTAATACCCTATTGTGTTTTATCCTATTGTGTTCTATTGTGTATATATCATATTTTAAAAGAAAACAATATTGAAGGAAGAAAGAATACGATTTCAACATTTCCAAATGTAGAAATCGTATTGAGTACATTTTTAAGCATGATGGTAACTGCAATGGGGAGCCTTCCTTCTCCATATTAAAAATAATAAAAAAGAATGAAGAAGTGCAATGCTTCAAGAGAAATTGACCAGTTTGTACCCGTACCATTTAAAAAAAGAAAAACCTATAAGTATTAAACCAAAACTAAACTAATATAATAAGGCATCAAAAAATTCCTCCACATCGCCGTCATCTGGGAATGTGCCCAAGCGACTGACTGCATTGCCCCGTTGGATGGCAATGCTTAACCTCTGCCCAAAGTAAAAACCAGCTCTTGGATCACGAGAAGTGTCAACTAACCTTTTGGAAATTCCCTTAAAAAGGAGATGAGCACTCGGAAGTGCCAGAAGCCAAAGACCCGACTCCCATTTACCCACAGCCAGCAGACGCGCTCGCTCAGCAGAATTAGAAGAAGTGGAAAGTAAATTATTCTGTACTAACCTGCAGAGCGGCTCATCCCACCGCCTCTGAGAAGATGGATTGTCGGGTAAATCAGTGCTCGGGCAAGCAAATTTCCAGGCGTCCATGGCCTCGGCGAAGCACGGCACATCAAAATCAACCAGTGTAGGAGCTAAAACATTCCTGATTAATTTTTCAGTGCCGTGGACCGAGGATATAAATGCAGGCAAACTGATACTTGAAATTTTACGGACGCCGAGGCCCCCCATACGAATAGGTAGAGTAGCTTGGGCCCAAACACGGTCGTCCATTGCCAAATTTAAAACAGATGTTAAAGTATGACGGATAATTTGGTCCATTTTTTCTAAAAGGTGATTGTGTTTCCACAAATGGGAAGCGCGTAGGAAATAATTTAATTTAGGGCCGAAACAACAGAACCGAATAATGGTGATGGCCGAATGCATGTTAATTTGGAGTAATCTTTCCGAGATGTCATTAAAATTTTGTATTTTTTCCTCAATAAAACTGGGAAAGGAATTCTCGAAGATGGGAGTCCCAAGGAGACGAAGAGTGCTTTTATCTATAATTTTAATGTCTGGGGCCATTGCGTTAAATTTGAAAAGTGTCGATTGTCTGTCAGTATTGTCCGATAAGTATAATTCACACTTCGAAAGGTTGAGTTGTAAGCCTATAGAATGCATTTCCTTTTTTATGAAACTCAAATCTTTTAAAACACCGTCTACATCACCTCCCAAGGTTCCATCGTCGAGATACCAAACGTTAAATTTGGAATTTAGCTGTCGAATAATTGGATGAATGGCCAGACTGAAAATCACTGGCCCAAGGGGGTCACCTTGTTGACAGCCAACAGCAGATTCTAAAAGGTTGTCACGATATAGTAATTTAGACGGATGTCTGTAACATTGCCAAAGGAAACTATAAATTTGGGGTATTTCTTTTTTAGATTCTGTCAGCAAGGTGTCCCTATTAACTGAGTTGAAAGCATTCTTTATGTCAACCTTCAAGATGACCTCTCCTTTGCCAGAATTTAGGTAGGTCGACAAAGCGTGTACAGCAGCCTCACAGCCCCCTTTAGAGCCATAACCTAGCTGAAGGGGCTGAAATTTTGTAAATGTGTCGTGTAAATATTGTATATTTGTTAAAAATAATAAAAAAATGTGCTTCTTTACTTACATGAACATCCGTTTGTACCTAATGTTCATGTAAGTGAAGAAGTGGTTAGAGATTTTGCCCATCTCAAATCTAGAAGGGTAATAAATACAAATCTATCCTCTTTAATATTAGTGTCGATTTATTGTCATTGTAGATAATACTTTCTTTGTATATACTAACAAAATAGTGCTCTGTTTAGAGTTTAGGTCATAGGGGCCCCATTATCCTATTGTGCCCAGGGCCCCCAATAGGTTAAAGACGGCCCTGCTTAAAATACCAATGATACCTATCCACTCATCAGACAATCGCTCTTCTGAGATTTTAGGTTATAGTGAGAGTAATGTTTTGAATTGTCGTTTTTCGCAGTATTCCCGTAACTTAAAGTTTTGCTTTATTATTGATGTTGTTTAATATTCCAAAGCCACATTGTATTCTTATAATATTTATTATGAACCATGAATTTAATACATCCTCACATTCCAAGCAGAGAGACAAGAAGGGACGGAAGAACGCTGCGAACCACAGAGTATCTAATTACAATAATATATCACAGAGTACTAATTCTAATAGGAATGCATGGGTTGTTACCTCAATACTCTTCCTCAACACATGCCTTTCCTACACATAAGTTTAAACCTTCACACAAACTATTAAATACACTCTTAGTTACAGGTTTTGTTAAAATGTCAGCAAATTGTCTCTTAGTATTAATATATTTCACAGTTATTAAATTCATTTCAACCTTTTGTTTTATAAAATTATATTTTACATCTACATGCTTCAATCTTTTTTGATCAGGATTTTTAATGGCTTTAATAGTACTTTGGTTATCTTCAAAAATTACAACACTTTCTACCTTTATATTTAAATCAACAAGTAACTTAATCATCCAACATGTTTTCATTATACATTCACACAATGCAACAAACTCTGCCTCTGTTGTGCTTAATGCTACAGTGTTTTGTTTTCGAGATTTCCATACAACAGTATTATTAAAAACTTTAATCAAATATCCAGATGTGGACTTTCTATCTGAATCCCTAGCCCAATCAGCATCAGCATACGCTAATAAAGGCACACTAGGATTATTATTCTTGGTATACAATAAAGAAACGTTTATAGTTTTCTTAACATAACGTAACAATCGTTTTAAACATCTCCATAAATCAGCACTTGGCTTAGATTGAAATCTACTTAAATAATAAACAGATGCTGCTAAATCAGGTCTTGAACCTATAGTTGCATACATAAGTGAACCTATCAATGAACGACATTGCTTTTCTAAAGCTAAATCAATTTCAGAATTTTCATCGTACTTAAAATTAGCATCCATTGGCGTATCACACCCCGTACAATCTTGCATGTTAAATCTTCTTAAAATATTAAACAAATAGTTTGATTGGTCAATAGAAATCCCTTCAGATATCCTTTTAATAGAAATATCTAAATACATTAAATTGTCATTACCTAAATCTTTCATTCTAAATTTCGTTTTAAGGAAACATTTAACATTATCAATATCCCTCAGACTTGAACCAAAAAATAATAAATCGTCGACATATAGAAGTAAGTATAATTCCCCTTTAGTATACAAGCAATAGTCATTATTTGATCTCATAAAACCATGAGATGTTATAGTCCCATTAAATTTTTCATACCAATATTTTGGTGATTTTTTTAGGCCATGTAAGGACTTTTTTAACTTGAGTACCAATCCTGACTTGATGTTCATTCCTTCTGGTGGTTTTAGTTACACCTCTTCATCTATGCGTCCATATAAAAATGCTCCTTTCACATCCATCTGACTAATATGATAATCTTTGTTAGCAGCCACTGATAAAAGAGTTCTTAAAGTTTGCATTCTTAATACTGGTGAGTATATATCTTCAAATTGACCTTCTTGTTGAAATCCTCTCACTACTAATCGTGCTTTACAAATACTGTCTGTTCCTGTATTCTTCTTTGTAAAGACCCACTTTGCATCTAATATTTTCTGGTATTCTGGTGTTTGGGTTACTTCAAAAGTTTCGCTTTCTTTTAATACTTTTAATTCTTCTCTTACCGCTATCATCCATTCCTTTCATCTTCTCTTCCTTTTATTTCTTCATAAGTGTGTGGAATTATTTATTTATTTATTTTATTTGCACAAACGTACAAAGGCGGACTTAATGCCTTAGGCATTCTCTACCAGTCAACCAAGGGTGGTGAAGAGATAACAAGGCAGGTGCATTACAAAAAGTAATATTTAAAAAGTGAAAAAAGATATATTTATAATATATATATATAAAAACTACACATACATAATAATATTATGGAATGTATATACCCCGAAATACATATATACATACTCATAATATATATATATATATATATATATTATGAGTATGTGTGAGTATGTGTGTGTGTGTGTGTGTGTTATGTGTGTGTGTGTGTATGTATATTATATTAATAAAAGAAAAGAGGTTTATGAGACGACTCTGCTCATTTGTGCTGAAAATAAATTCGCAATTTCCGCTTAAATGCATACAGACTGGTGGCCGTCCTGATATCGAGAGGAAGCGCATTCCAGAGAAGAATGACCTGGATATGAAAAGAAGAATGAACAAAGTCAGAAGTATGAGAAGGGCAAAGTAACAGAAGGTTATTAGAAGACCGCAGGTTCTTAGTATGTGAGGAACATAGATATTGAAAGTGTGAGACTAGATAAGAAGGAGGGGAAAGAGAGTTGAGAAGGGAGAACAAGTTGTCAATGCACGCATACTTCTTCTCTGTCGAATGGGCAACCATTTTAACTTAGACCTGTAGCTTGAGACATGGTCGTATTTCCTCAAGTTAAAGATAAACCTGATGAATATTGTCCTCATCACAAAATAAAGCATAAAATGCATCAATGTCATCTTCAAAATTCATTACGTAGTCTTCTTGCCATGTCGGTTTCTTAGATTGTCTTCTTACTCTTCCGGTTTCTTGTTTTTCTGAATTTCCTTTTTCTATTTCTGCTGTATCTACTTTTTCTATACTTCTTACTTTTTCTTGGTTATTAAATTTATTTTCTTCAGTTATGTTTCTGTCATATTCAATTTCTTCAATACATTCCTCATTCATTTTATTTGTAAGTTCCTTTTCAGATTTTCCTATGTCTTCGTGACCATCATATGTAGGTAAGTAAGTATTCTTCTCAGTATTTTTTCTTCTCTCATCAAAAACAACATTACTTGCGATGACGACTGATCCTGTTTCTTTATCATAGAGTTTATATCCACCAATAGCATATCCTAACATTATCATCTTCTTACATTTATCATCCCGTTTTTTTCTTAATTCCTTAGGTACATGATTGTAATCAGTACATCCAAAAATTCTTAAATTTGACACATCATGCTTCCTATTTTCCCATAGTTCACTAGGAGTCTCCTCTCTTACTGAAACTGGGCTTCGGTTAGTCACATACGCTGAGAATAATACAGCTTCTCCCCAAAATTCCTTATTCATTTTAGAATCAATTAACATAGTTCGTGCTTCGTCCATAAGCGTCCTATTCATGCGTTCAGCCACACCATTCATCTCTGGGTTATATGCTACTGCACACAGTAGCATATAATCCAGAGATGAATGGTGACTTTTGTAATAGGAATGGCATAGTCATGCAACACATTGCATGACTATGCCATTCCTATTACAAAAGTCTTTAAAATCATTAGTGAGATATTCACGCCCATTGTCTAATCGTAATTTATAAAGATTTATATTAAAATGATTTGTTACCAAATAGTAATAATGTTTAAAATTATCAAAAACCTCTGATTTATTTCTCATTAAGTAAACCATTGTAAAGTGTGTGTAAACGTCAATGAATGTTACAGAATATTTTTAATCATCATATGTACTTGGAGAGATTGGCCCACAAACAAATTGTGTTTCCTGATAGCTACAACCCGGGAGTCTTTAAGTCAAGAGTGAATAGGTTACTTCTAGGCAAGCGTGCTCCATCTTAGACCGCATCATCGCTTCCCATCAGGTGAGATAGTGGTCAAACGTATGGCTATCAAATGATAAAAAAAAAAAAAAAAAAAAAAAAGAAACGTCAGTGTGTACAAGTTCTAAAGGTCGTCTAGCTCTATACCCTGGCTTGTTAAATGGTTGTCTACAATGTTTACCTAATACACATGATTCACACAAGTCATTTTCTATTGTTTTATTTTTTAATCCTGATAAACCATGAACCATATTTTTCTTAACTAATAAATTCAAATTCGTATTACCTAAATGGCCAAACCTCCTATGCCACAATTCAATCTCATCTTCTTTTGTTTTACAAGTTTAATTACATGTTTTAACATTAGTTTCAAGATGCACAGTATATAAAGTTTTATGTTTATCTCCAATTAATAACAAATTATTATGTGTGTACACTCTTACTTTTCCTTGATTGAATACTACTTTCATACCTGCACTCTCCATTCTAGATACACTTAATAATTTTTTTCTTAATTCTGGTACATACAAAACATTATTTATATTACACTCATTTTCCTTTGTACTTTACTTTTTACTTGCAAATTACCAACACCTATAACTTCTAAATGTATTCCGTTCTTAGCCGCAGCAATTTTAATTGGAACTTTTATTTCTAGATAGTTTTCAAAATGTTCTTTCGTATTAATTAAATGGTCAGTAAATCCAGAATCTACACAAAACTCTATCTTATAATTTTCATTGGATATATTACCTTGCTGTCCATAGCTCAGGAATGCGTTGTTCTGTACTGTATTGTTACCTGCTAAATTCGCATCACTTTGTCCTCTTGTCCAGTTGTCTCCTCGGTTGCCATATCCATTTCCTTGTCTATACCCATTTCTCCAGTTACTTCCTCTTCCACGTTGTCTCGTGGTATATTCCTGCCTAGTATTATCTTGTGGTCTGTTATACTTTCCTTGTCCGGTATTGCCTTGACCTATATTTTCTTGTCGTCCTTGTCCTCGACCTGCTTGGTATCCACATCCTCTATTCAGTCTACATTGGAAATTTCTTATGTCCTGGTTTCCCGCAGGTATAACAATTAAATGCCGCTTGTGGATTTGTATCTGCCTTTTTATTATGCCCTTGGCGCCTCTCGTCTTCTGCCAGTAACCTTCTCTTTGCAAAAATGTATGTTATCTCACTCTGGGTTTCAAGCGATGAGATTACTATATTATAACTTTCTGGCATTGATAGTAACAAATAGTTGTTTTTTTCTTCTTCAGATAATTTAACCTCAGCTCCTTCTAATTCATTGAATATTCCTTCAATCTCTAATAAGTGGTCTTGAAGAGCCTTCTTTTCATTGTACTTTATTTCCGATAATCTTCGCCTTAAAAACAAAGTCCCAACAGTACTCTTTTTCATAAAATTTTCCTCTAAACTTTTCCACATAAGATATGCTGAATTTTTCTTCACATAATCAATGTGGGAGTCCGCCACACCAGCAATTAGTAATGCCTGCGCCCTTGACTCGAATTTCTTATTTTCATCTTTATTAACAAACTGTTCACTCTGAATTGCCGCTAAGCAATCATTTTCAGTAAGAATACTTTTCATGCGAAACGCCCAAGTTGCAAAGTTTTTTGAGCAGAATGGTTCTATCTTAAACTTTACTGACTCCATCTTAGTTTTTCCTTACTTTGATTCTATCGAGTAATAATTCTATAATCGTACCTTATATTCCTTTTCTTTCACTTTCGTTGGGACTGGGCCCATAACTATTATTGATGTTGTTTAATATTCCAAAGCCACATTGTATTCTTATAATATTTATTATGAACCATGAATTTAATACGTCCTCACATTCCAAGCAGAGAGACAAGAAGGGACGGAAGAACGCTGCGAACCACAGAGTATCTAAATACAATAATATATCACAGAGTACTAATTCTAATAGGAATGCATGGGTTGTTACCTCAATATGATATTACCACTGTATTCTAAAGACCAAATAAATAAAAAATTATAATAGTAATGAATAAACAAACATGCATTTCATTACATACGTTACTATTCGTGGTGGGCCTAATCCTCGAACAAAAAAAAAATTGTGTCCTTTATTTACGCATAATAATATAAACAGTACTTAAAAAATAAGGCTCCGTCGACGGAACCAAGTCGTGCTGGACTCCTATTTTTGGGTGGTTTAAAAAAAATCACCAATGAAAGTGATCTGTTTCTAATGTAACTGTTTACACGCTTATTTTTATATTATTTTTAATGCGCTTCTGTCAGTTTTTTAAATTTACAATAATGTAAATGAGTATGTGCAGGAGTTGTCCCTTCGCTCGATAGATGGCGTTGAATTAGATCGCGCTATGGTTTCGTTACTGCACCACACGTATAGCAACCGGAGCTCCGTTCATCATCAGATCATTATCAAATCATATCATTTATGATTATATCTGAAAATATTTTTGAATAGATCGAACTTCTTTATAAGTTTGATCTTGTTTGTATCTTTGTATGACTTATTACTTAATACAATACATTACCGTCAAACGGGGTGACTTTCAAAACAAGAGGTACTTTGATAATTATCTGAAATTCTAATATTTTACTAATTTTTACCCGTAAAATTAAATGCAGCCGATTATTTTATCCTATATCAGGAATTCAAGTAGATGCGCCATGTTTTGTAAACGGTGTAGCACATTAAAGATAGTTGGAAGTGGAAAAAATTACGTTCAAACTTAACCCTGAATATTAGTCGAAAATGCGTTCGACGTAGGGGTGGCTTTAAACCAGCAATAAAAATTGGGTGTTATCAAAGCAGCCCCATTTTCAATATCAATAAAACTGACAGGTTAACATTTTTTTTCTCCCAAATTATTAATCATTTTTAAGTAATCAAAATTATTTGTGTTATCATACAAAAAGTCGTCACTAATTTTGTTTTTTTCAGATTTTTTATTCTAATATTGTAAAAGATACGTAGGTTTTTATTTCAAAACTTATCAATCTCACCCCGTTCGACCGTACCAGAGTACGCAAAATACGCGCCGAGACGTGGAGTGGTCAGATGTTTAGTCAGTGTTGCCAGATCCAATTTCTAAAAATCAGTAGAGCTACGCTCAAAAATCCGTAGAAGTCCGTAAATTGCTTCTACAAAAATCCGTAGATCTACGGACATTTTTTAAAGCTAAATCTGATTATGTAATTAGTCCATCCGGTCCATCTCTGACTGACTTTAAACCTGATTCCGTGCCGGTAAATAAATTGTTATAAAATAAAATCTGCGGGAAAATCTCCAAAGGAAAGCAAAAGACCATTTTTTTTTAATTTTTATTGATCTATCATTAATACTGTAGGTGTCACTCTTACGATTCTCACGTTCTCTGTAACATTTTCAACAACCTAAATACGTCATCCAAACCAAACTAACGAATCACGAAATAACACGAATAGTTCAATCTGCTTTACGTTACTCGCTAATCAAACTAAATAGCCTTTGGTTGGACTTATGGTATGATTATGTTGTATTATAGACAAAATAACGAAGACCGAAACGCAGGTCGCAGGATTATCTTTTTTTGGAGTAACGTTTCGTTTTACCCGAAATTTTATTAATTTGAACTTATATTGTTTGTAAAAATCCGTAGATTTGCGACTAAAATCCGTGTGTCCGTAGACAAGACCTAAAGTCCCTAGATCTACGGACAAATCCGTAGGTCTGGCAATGCTGTGTTTTGTAGTTTTATAATTTAGTTCGTTTTACGTTGATTATTTGATATAACTTTGGATACCTATATTATAGGTATAGATAAATCAAAACATTCATCATAATAAGGTTGTGACGTATGTTGCGAGGTTCAGAGGTTGTGTCAAGTGTCAAGGGGTGATGATGTGCCTCTAATATAATTATGTTTAAATCCGTTAACCGGTTTGGGCTACAGAGCGACACAATATACATCCGCTCGAAAAACATAACCTTCTTTCTTCCACAGTCGGGTAAAAATAAAACTCCTAGGAACCCCTTCCTCTTAAGTCCCGGTCCGTACATCGCATATGCGAGCACGACTAAAAAAAATTGTTTCATCCAACGCAATGTTAGAAAACAATAATAATAATAAGTTATGGATGAAGTTATGATGACGAACAACTACCGGAGGTATATTGTGAAGGACGGCACGGTTGACATTTGTCGGGCATGCCACCGACCGGGAGAATCAATACGACACATTATCTCTCGCCTGGCTAACGGAGACTACTTGCATAGACACAACCTTGTAGCTAGGATTATCCACCAGCAACTTGCTCTAAAATACAGGCTTGTGGAATCGGAAGTACCGTACTACAGGTACGTGCCCGACCCAGTTCTCGAAAATGGCAACATCACATTGTATTGGGATTAGGGCTTGCAAATATTCGACAATTTTGCAATTCGAATATTCGATATTTTTTTGGGGCATATTCGAATAATTCGAATATTGTTCGAATATTAAATAAAATATTAAGTTTTATAGAAATCATGTTCTTTAATTTCTAAATGGTCTTTATTCTCTAAATCAAAATAATACTATTTAAAGCTAACGCAATGTTACAAAAACAATTAAAATATTTTTTTTCTGTTATAAGAACACTAAGGATTAGAATAGCTAACATTAAACTGCAAATAATCAACTAGTTTCATCAAATAACATAGCTAACACAATAATCAACGTATTTTTTTGGAAGAATTTTAATGGTCAACTTAATTGTACTGATAATATTAAATATTAATACACCACAATGTTATTCTAATATAATATTCGCAAAAATTAGAAACAAATGCTTAAAGTGTTTTAAAATAAACCATAGTTATCAAAATAAACTAATCTTGTTTTGTTTTTCAACCTTGGACACAAACACAACACAGTCTTATAAAATCGGTTATGAATATTGCTAATAATATAATAAAATAAAATCAAACAAAACAATAACAAGTAAGTAACGCAATTAAACCTTCGATGCAAAATCGTTTTCTTAATGTTAAATAATCAATGTCACACTAACAATGTGTGTTATTAATATAATGTGTGTTAATTTAACGCGCCGGCCGCATCTTCAGATCGTTGCCGAATCCTGTAGTAAGTTAACACTCGTAACGCCCGCGCGTCGAACGACGTTGATCGTTGACCTTGTTTGGACGGCGTGCATGAACGTTGAATTTTGTGTGCACATCAGCAGATTGTTGAGTTTTGTTTTCTAGGAATCGGCCGAATTTTCGAATATCGTAAAATTTCTATTCGAATATTTGAAACAGTTGATTATTCGAATAATTCGAATATTCGAATGTTCGAATGCAAGCCCTAATTGGGATCGATCTATCATCACTGACAGGACTATTGTTGCCAATAAACCTGACATAGTGGTGATAGATCGATTAGAGCGTTGCACAATGATTGTTGATATAGCGGTTCCGCATGACGAGAACCTCGTGAAAACCGAGAAAGATAAACAAATCAAGTATCTTGACTTGGCTCGCGAGGTTGTCGACATGTGGGATGTGAATACAGCAGTCATTGTGCCGATAGTCGTTACGGCCAATGGACTCATTTCCAAGAGCCTCGACCAACACCTAAGGAGGCTCTCGTTGGGCAGCTGGATCAAGGGCTTGATACAGAAAGCGGTACTCCTGGACACGGCGCGTATAGTCAGGAGATTCCTCTCTCAGGAGCCCTGACCACCGGTAGCTTGGACCCTGTTCCCGATACCGGTGGGCTACTATTTTTTATATTTTTAAATGTTTTTTTTTTTTTTACTGATATTTAAAAATATATTATAATATGTAAACAAATGAATAAATGTGAATAATAATAATAATAAAATCTTTATTGATCATTTTTAAGTATTGCAGTACATGGGTATATAATTTATACATGGTAAAATTACAGATTTGCTACAATTGTAGTGGGTGCAGTTCTGATCTCCTAACTAGGTTAGTGTATAACCTGTATGAAGGAGTGACAGTTCCGATCCCCCTTGGATTACAAGGATTTGTATTTTTACTTTCTACTATTTACGTACATATGTATTTCACTGCTATAAAAATATGTTAGGTTACACCTCACTCCAGTTCCCGCGACCCCCGACGTAGGTGTGAGATGGAACACCGGGGTGGTTTTTAGTCAGTAAGAGTCTGACAGACCCCTCCGCCCGCCCCAGGGCGGAGGACATCCATGAGGATTTTCCACCCCGTACAAAAAAAAAAAAAAAAAACAAAAAGGTTAGGTTAGGTTATAATTAAAAGTAAGTAAAGAAAAAAAATATATATCGACGACCGCAACAAACACTATCGAAACTGCAAAAAATCGTTTTTTGCTTTTTTACATTATTTGAAAAGAGAATTTAAAACTACGTCCGAAACATTAATAAAAATAATTAAAAAGTCATTATCAAAGAAGTTTTTAATTGAACAAATTCGAAACGGAACATGTTGCGCGACGAACATGCTCGGAAGTGGTTTCTGTGCGAGCGTCTCGAATCTACCAGATCCGTTAGTGTACGCCGCGATGTGACTTAATGTGCTTTTACAATAATACTGTTTTGTTTAACTTAAAATAATAATGCTTTTACTGTATTGTTAAGACAAGTAAACGTAATTCGAGGTTAGCAAGTAACATAATTGAAAGTGGTAGGTTCGATAACTGTGATGATAAATACGTATCGAAAGTGGGACTTTCGATAATGTTCGTATAATTTTGACACTTATGTACAGTTTTGTAACTATCGAAACTGTCAGTTTCGATATTTATTGGATTAGTAAATACATTGAAACTACCACATTCGATGTTGTTTTACATTTATAGAAAAATTTGGTAGGTAGATTCGATTGTTAAGCTGTTGTTAATTTTTAAAACGTTAATGCTTTTTTGTTTATTATCTTTTTAAAATTACCTGTACCATGTTACGTGCGGGAACACCCAAATATTCCGAAATATTTTATTCCGAATTTCGATATTCCGATTTTCAAAAGTCCGAATTTCATAATACCTAAAAAATATAATCTCTATTATTTAAAATCACGAAAGTTATTTTACCGAATGTCGTAAATCCGATTTGTTTGTTTTCCGATTTTCATATGTTCGAAGAATCAAATGCTCGATGAGTTCTCGGTCCGAAAAACGAAATTCCGAATTTCAATATTCCGAATAAACTGTTAAAATTAGGATTCTGATTCAATTCAGCTACGCATATATATTCAAAATGGTGTCCCCTTGTTTCGCAGACAGAAATTTCATAGAATTTCGTTTCCCAGAAAATGTTTCATATAATAATTGGTTCTTGTATTTTTATTTCGACTATTATTGTTTAAAGACTATTTACTTGAATGAAACATATTTCACAGAAACACAATTCAAAGAATTTTTAATCAAATTTTTTTGTTTAACAAACTTATCAAACAGTAGAATTACTTTTTAACAAATATTGTTTATTCGGTGTATTTTTCTATGGAATTTATTTCAACAAAAATATATAGGTATAAAAAGAAAGACAATAACAAAAATAATCTTAAAAAGTCAATATGTTGTGCTACAAAAGTTAATGACAGAAATGAATTGCTGTGAAACCGACTCCACGTAGTCTTGTCTGCCCTACCCCTAGAGTGTAATTTAAATTCGCGTAGGCGCGGAGGGGCGAGGCGGCCAGCGAGCTGAGGAGCAGGTGGTTTTAACGCCCGCCGCCGCAGCTGAGGCTGGCCGGCGAAGCCGGCCAGTAAGCCGCAGCTGCGGTGGTGAGCGTGAATACCATCTGCGACGATAAGCTCGCGTGGTACCGCCGGAGCCCCGCAACGCCGTAGCCGTGACAGAAACCATGCCTGCTGCATGTTGCATGTTCGCTTGCATGCTCGCTTGCATGATGCATGCTTGCTTGCTTGCATGCTGCATGCTTGCTTGCACGCTGCATGCTTGCTTGCATGCTGCATGCTTGCTTGCACGATAAACGATTGCACGATAACGATAAAGATAATCGGAATTTTAATAATCGGAATTCGTATTTTTGATGTTCGGAATTTTCATTATGTCGGACTTTTTGTTATTCGATCTTTTGAAACTCGGTATTTTGAGAATAGTAATTACTAAACGTTCGGAATTTTGAAATTTTAGTATTATAAAAATAGGAAGAATGATAAATCGGAGTTGCCATATTAGGAATTTTGAACTATTCGGAATTATGAAAATCGGTATTTTGAAATTCGTATTTCTGACTTTCGGAATAAAGTTTTTCGTATTTATGTAGTGTACCCGTTACGTGCAGCTGCATAAGGGAAATCGCCAACTCAGCACTCAATACTTTTATTATAAAACTATACGCTGCAATTAAGCGAACGACGGAAACGCCGAGCTGAGATAGCATTTTGTGACGCACGGACCTAGTTTAGCCAATAATTGTATTTCGTAGTTTTTAACATTCCATATTCATACTTCGAATAGGCACTTAGGCTAATTTAGCAGATAATTACTGTAATTCTTTTATTTTAAAATAAATTAAGTTAAATCATTTTTTGTTTTTTTTTAAATCCTCCGATTGCAGCTAACGTAATTGGCGCAGTCGGTAGGATATTCGCGGGCCGGTTCGCGAGCTTTAGGATCTCTAATATCGATATCCGCGTACGCGAATCGCCTGGGTGGCTATCGAGCCCCGGCGCCGAATATCCGAATCTACGGTCCAGCTGCAATTCCGGAAGGAGAATCCAGACTTCGATTCACGAGAGAACCAGAGATGAATAATTTGTAAGTACACTTGAATTGTTCTTGTGTTGCTTCCTTTTAGTCCTAGTACCACCCAACTTCCAAGATTTTTCACCCGAAAAACTCCAACTCCCAGAAGCCCGCATCTCGTACGGCTCGCTGGAGTGCTATAGATAACAGTAGAGATTTAAATAGTGATAGTAGTATAAATAGCGTAAATATGGCCCACGACCCGGATGCAATTTTCAAGACCCTTCGTATGGTCCCGGAGTTCGATGGGAACCCAAATATTTTAACTAGGTTTATTAGAATATGCGATCAAATAGTAACTCAGTATGTTAGTAATGCCCCGGGTAGCGAATTAAATAACTTATGTTTATTAAATGGCATCTTAAATAAAACAAAGGGCTCCGCCGCTTGTACCATCAATTCCAACGGCATACCTGAGAGTTGGATAGGGATTAGAACGGCCCTAATCAATAACTTCTCGGATCAACGAGACGAAACAGCTTTGTATAGAGACCTTTCTTTAGCCACACAGGGAAATAAGACACCTCAGGAATTCTATGAGGAATGCCAAACTTTGTTCAGTACGATGATGACGTATGTAACATTACACGAGCAAATTTCTACTACAGTGGAAGCGAAACGTACACTGTACAAAAAAGTTACTATGCAGGCCTTTGTAAAAGGATTAAAGGAACCATTAGGGTCCCGTATAAGATGCATGCGTCCCGATATGATTGAAAAAGCCCTTGAATATGTACAGGAAGAATTTAACGTAATGTATTTACAGGAACGTAGTGAATTTTCAAAACCCACTACACAAAAGAATTCTAACCCTGTAGCGCTTCACGCTAATACTAACCCAGTTCCTCCGCGTAGTAATAATTTCGCGGTACCAATTCCCAACTGGCCCAATCCCATAGGCATTAGACCCAACCAACTACCACCACCACAACCATTTAGGTTCAACCCTAATTTTACTAATCAGCAGTCCCAAAATCGCATGCCTAATCGAACCCAGCAGATATTCCGTGCGGTACCTCAATCTTATAACGCTCAAAGTAACATGTTCCGGTTGCCACCTAGAAACATTCCGATGCAAAATCAAAATCAAGGTCCTAGACCTATGAGTGGGGTACAGCATTTTACACCTAGACCCATGTTATCTGGCCATAATTGGCAGAATTCAGGCAATCCGCCACCAACAAATTATTTTAAAAGTCGCGAAATGAACATGAATGAGTGCGCGTCATACGACGACTCATATTACCCGATGGAGTATTATTACGAGCCGGTCGGTTTTAATTACGATAACAATTACTACGATTATAACCCGTTCGCTGCATTAGAGTGCAACTATGATCCTACTTTAAGCGATGTAAGTGTTCAGGATAATATTACAGGACTAACTGAACCTCAGGCAGGTCCAAGTCAGGTAAGTCAGGATTTTCAGGAGGGCCAGAAATCAAAAAAAACAAAAATAGAATTAAATCTACAAACTCAGCGTCAGTTACCGTACATACTAATTTCGGAACCACCTTTGAAATTGCTAATTGACACCGGCGCGAATCAATCTTTTATAAGTCCAGAGGCTGTTGAAAAATATTTTTCGAATTTTCCTTTAAATTACGACCCTTTTGAAGTCACTAATGTACACGCGGTTAGTAGAAATAATTATTCTATAAGTTTACCGTGCTTCGCGGAATTTAACGATCCGGAGTTTATCAAATTATTTGTATATCGTTTTCATGAATATTTCGATGGTTTGATTGGTTTAGATCTGCTAACTAAATGGGAATCCAAGATAGACTTAAAAGATCAGAAGTTAGTAACGCGCACATCATCAAATCCTATCCGTATGTATAATTCCTGCAATGTTAACTTGTATGAAGACATAATACCTGCTCAGTCTTCGAAGTTAGTTAGAATACCGATCGACACTCCAAACGGCGCAGCATTAGTTAGCGAACAGACTATATGCAATTGTACTATACGTGAGTGTCTTACTATTGTGGACAATAACCGCGGCTACTTAGAAATAGAAAATACGAGCCCGAATGATATTATAATATCACTTGATCGACCAGTGCACGCGAGTTTATTTAATATCGAGTGCACGCGCACCGAACAACGTACCACGCGAGTTCAGGAAGTTACAACGCGGTTACGAACAGATCACTTAAACGAGGAGGAGAAAGTCAACCTTATAGCTCTTTGCTCGAAATATGCTGACGTGTTTTACATCGAAGGCGTTAACCTTTACCAATCGCATAAAACATCGTATCAAAACTACAGATGAGGTCCCGGTGTACACAAAAGTTACAGATATCCGTTCATTCATCGTCAGGAGGTTAGGGAACAGATTTCAAAAATGTTAGACCAGGGAATAATAAAGCCTTCAGAGTCTGCATGGAGCTCCCCCATTTGGGTGGTCCCCAAGAAAATGGACGCCTCGGGCAAGCAAAAATAGCGTTTAGTAGTTGACTTTAGGAAACTCAATGAAAAAACTATTAACGACAAATACCCCATCCCGAACATTAGCGATGTTCTCGACAAACTAGGTAGGTGCCTATACTTCACCACTCTAGACCTGGCTAGCGGCTTCTATCAAGTCGAAATGGACCCTCAGGATATTCAGAAAACAGATTTTAATGTCGAGCATGGACATTTCGAGTTCCTTCGAATGCCCATGGGACTTAAGAATTCACCATCCACTTTTCAAAGGGTTATGGACAATGTCCTCAGGGGTCTCCAGAATGACATATGCCTCGTGTACCTAGATGACATCATAGTATACTCCACGTCACTACAAGAGCATATGACCAACCTCGAGAAAGTTTTCGATAGACTTCGGGAATCGAACTTTAAAATCCAAATGGATAAATCCGAATTCCTAAAGCATGAAACTGGTTATCTCGGACACATAATAAGTAGTGAAGGAATAAAACCTAACCCAGATAAAATTCATGCAATAAAAAAATACCCCATTCCAAAGACTCCGAAAGAAATTAAGCAATTTTTAGGCCTTGTAGGTTATTATCGTAAATTCATTCCGGATTTTGCAAAGATTACAAAACCTCTCACAGCGTGTTTAAAAAAAGGTAGAAAAGTTGTACTAGACTCCGAGTACGTAAACAGCTTTGAAAAGTGCAAGATTCTATTAACAAATGACCCCATACTACAGTATCCCGATTTTGATAAAGAGTTCATACTGACGACAGACGCTTCGAACGTTGCTATTGGTGCCGTTCTATCTCAAGGACCTGTAGGTTCCGACAAACCTGTGTGTTTTGCATCCCGAACGTTAAATGAAAGTGAGCTTAACTACAGCACCATAGAAAAAGAACTTCTTGCCATAGTTTGGGCCACCAAGTATTTCAGGCCGTACTTGTTTGGTCGTAAATTTAAAGTATTGACAGATCATAAACCTTTACAGTGGATGATGAACCTTAAAGAACCCAATTCGCGATTGACTAGATGGAGGCTGAAGCTTAGTGAATACGATTTCACTGTCATCTATAAGAAAGGTAAAACTAACACGAACGCCGATGCCTTATCTCGGGTGGAGATTCACAACGAAGATACTAACACCTTAATAGACGAATTATGTTCTTTGATTCCTAACCCATCAGAAAACCCGCCATCTGCGAACTCATCCACTGCAACCGTACACACCAGTCACGAACACCCCATACTAGAAGTCCCAATCACAGACGAACCCCTTAACAGATTTCATAGACAGTTATGTTTTACGATAGTTGAAGACGTCAAACGCAAACCAGTAGTTACTAAGCCATTCGAAACTCACACGCGCGTAGCAATCCAGATATCATCATCTAAATTAGAACAAGATGTAGTCAATGCCCTCAAGGAGTACGTAAACCCAAAAGTAAAAACAGGTATCCTAATAAATCCACCTCTTGCCATGTATTCCATCATACCAGTCATACAGGACAAGTTTAAGAGCTCATCTATGAACTTAGTACTAGCTAAGATAGAATTAGAAAATGTTAAAGACTATCTGCGTCAGCAAGAGATAATTCAACACTACCATGACGGCAAAACTAATCACCGAGGAATTACCGAATGTTATTTAGCCCTCTCAAGGAAGTATTACTGGCCCAAAATGAAAGACCAGATAACCAAATTCATCAACGAATGCATTATTTGTGGGCAAGCTAAATATGACCGGAGACCTATTAGACCCCAGTTTAATATTGTACCCCCGGCAACAAAACCATTCGAAATAGTTCACATGGATTTATTGACTGTTCACAATGAAAAGTATGTTACATTTATAGATGTGTTCACCAAATATGGACAAGCATACCACCTTCGAGACGGCACGGGCATTAGTATACTCCAATCATTATTACAATATTGCACTCACCACGGAGTTCCCTTAACCTTAGTGACAGACAACGGAACGGAATTCACCAACCAACTGTTCTTAGAATTCACACGCCTTCACAAGATAAACCATCACAGAGTCTTACCGCACTCACCTAACGATAACGGTAATATTGAACGCTTCCATTCAACTCTCCTTGAACATATTAGAATATTAAAGTTACAACACAAAGAGGAGCCTATCGTAAATCTTATGCCTTATGCTATAATTGGTTATAATTCCTCAATACACAGTTTCACTAGGTGCAGACCATTCGATTTACTAACTGGACATTTTGACCCACGTGATATTCTAGACATAGACTTCACACAGCAATCGTTACAACAGTACGTTCATAATCATAGGGCGCAAATGAAAGAAGTCTATAACATTATTAACGAAACTTCCTTATCAAATCGTACTGCCTTAATAGAAAGTAGAAATAAGAACCGCGAACCTGAGATAGAATACGTTCCCCAACAACAGGTGTTCATTAAGAACCCTTCCGCAAGTCAACAGAAAACGGCACCGCGGTATACCCAAGATACCATCCTAGCTGACTTACCCATACACGTTTACACGTCCAAAAAACGTGGACCCGTAGCCAAAAATAGAATAAAAAGAGGTCCTAAGGAACCTAACTTGTTACAGGATTCTACTATTGCTGGTACTTCACGGGACCCAGTCATCGGAGATAAAACTTGAAAGCTTGGCCAATGGACCCGGCTTACTACCGTATAAACTTGGATCGACCAGAATGACCACCCATCATCATACATTCCTCCAGTACGTGAATCTAAGGGACATAGAAAATCATATTACAACGCTACAGTATCAGATATCAGATTACAAAAGTCGACTTAGTAATGATACTTATACACTATTTGAATTCCAAATTAGTTATCTTACTAACAAAATTGGCAAAGTATCTAATCAATTAAAATCTTTAGAACCTGATCGTGTAAAGAGAGGTCTAGTAGACAGTCTTGGATCGGTAATTAAGAGCCTAACCGGAAATCTAGATTACACAGATGCCTTAAAATACGAAAATGCCATAAAAATCCTACAGATTAATGATAATAAGTTAGTTAACGAATTTAACAATCACATTAGCCTCAGTAAGGAATGGATGTCTAAGCATAATAACGTATTAATACAGTTAGTCGAAAACCAAAGTAAAATTAATAGCACCTTAGATTTACTGCTAAATAACACCCATACAACAGGTAACTTAATAAATTATGCAAAGTTTGGTCAACTTATGGTTATTATTAGCGAAAATGTAGAAGACTTAAGATTAGAGTTAGTTAGAATAGAAAATATGTTAGCGTTCATACATGCATCAAGCACTGTTCATTCTATGATAGATGTAGAAACACTTAGGTCTATGATAAATAGGTTAGAAAAAATATACAGTAAGGATGGGATACTAAGTCTAGAGCTCAGAGAATACTACGATATAATCAGACCCGGATCGTATTTCAACGAGAAACAGATAGTTATAGCTTTCAGATTTCCTATTATTTCCAAAATTGTTTATGATTTGTATAAGTTATCTATAGTACCCAATAAAAACCGTCAAGCCCTTATTCCTACCTATCCCTTTATAGCAACTAATGGAAACTCTTTCGTGTACATAGAAGCAGAATGCTCGAAGTTTAATAACTGGTATCTCTGTGAAAAGGAAATAACCCATCAAATACGAACAAAAACTGACTGCATACAAGAACTTATCACGAACCAAGCCCTGAAGAGCTCCTGCCAATTCAGTACAGTATTCCTGGAAAAAGAAGCCATGGAAAAACTAGATGACCAGCATTACGTGTTATCATTTCCAACTCCAACGAAAGTGCAATCAGTCTGTGGAAGAGAAGACTTCAATTCGCTACAAGGAAGCTACCTCGCTACCATACCTATCAACTGTTATCTTCGCACAAAGGAACTTACTATAATCAATGACAACGACATAATACAAGGGCAACCGTTGAAACTAATGAACATTCCCTACGACGCGGAGACACCGGGAGCTGCACTAACCCAAGTTCATCTCAGTTCAATCGACCTAGGAGGACTACACAGCATCCAGAATCAAGTCATGACGAGCCAGCCGATACAACTTGACCAGCTGCAATCAGATGTCATATATCATACTACCATACCTTTCTACATTTCAGTATTAGGTGCAGGCGCACTTTTCATAGCCATACTGGGCTATCGCAACAAATGGTTTTGCAAACGCTCCGAAACACCCAACACCAAGGGACATACCTACGAGGAACCTGGGAAAACAGAAGATCGCACGGCCAGAGGACATATTCCAGAAACATTTTCTCTCAAAGTTCTAAAATAGTTTCTGATCTGCGGGTGGAGATGTTACGTGCAGCTGCATAAGGGAAATCGCCAACTCAGCACTCAATACTTTTATTATAAAACTATACGCTGCAATTAAGCGAACGACGGAAACGCCGAGCTGAGATAGCATTTTGTGACGCACGGACCTAGTTTAGCCAATAATTGTATTTCGTAGTTTTTAACATTCCATATTCATACTTCGAATAGGCACTTAGGCTAATTTAGCAGATAATTACTGTAATTCTTTTATTTTAAAATAAATTAAGTTAAATCATTTTTTGGTTTTTTTTAAATCCTCCGATTGCAGCTAACGTAATTACCACTTAATGAAAGTAATGATGAGGATTTGGAGTGCTTAAATGTTTTTTTTAATGGTGACAAAGAAGATATAAGCTCACACACAGCAGCTCATACACATTTTGAGTGTGAAATTGCTGATAACTGAATCTGAAAATATGAAGAACTTGGCAACATTTTGAGTGTGAATTCGTTGATAACTGAACATGTTGCTTGCTGAACTTCTTTCAAACACTGTCCATTGCTCAATGTGTCGCTTTTATTATCAGATTCAGTTATCAACGAATTCACACACAAAATGTTCCCAAGTTCTTCAGACTGTTTCAGTTTAAAAATAATTTAGAGACAAATACGATAAGACAAGCGTACTTTCATAGCTATGGAGTATAACTGTGCCCAAGTCATTAGGTAGTCAGTTAGTCAGTTTTTCCTCCTCTGACATTTGGATTATTATGTTGGATTCTGTTACAAGATAGTCACAGAAATTTTCAAATGATGTCCGAACAACTATTTTCATAAAAAACAGATAAAATAAACAATTCGTTGTCTGTATTTCCGCCGTTACCGTATATAACACAATCGTAGCGATTATACTCAAATACGTTGCGGAATAGCCGCCAAGATCTGTTGTAACAGGCGGACTAGATTTTTTGGTGTGTGTACGCCATATTGGGCAGAGCTCTTCGTTAAAGCATGCTTGCTCAATGGGATTCAAGCCTGGCGATTGGGCAGGCTACAAATTAGTTCGGTTCATCTGCCAATTCAAATACCTGTCTTTAATATGATTACTACACTACTGTAAGCATGAATATCGTGTACTTCTAGTGAAGTACACGATATTGGAGGTCTAGAGAGACCAGACCACACCACGCGAGATCAAATACTATTCTGATCTCATACCAAAGCGAGAATAGTCAAAAAACACAAAAAACTCCACTCTTGTTCCGCCTAATAACCGTGTTCACGAGCCCATTGTAAACGGGATGTGCAATTGCGGGGCTCAATAGGTGCAACACGTAGCACGTATGTCATGCTTATTATCATTCCTGAAGAGCTAGGAAGCCTTGTAACTAACATCATTGTGGTCATTGTACTAATTCGTCGAGCAGTAATTTGTATCCATTGATCTTGTCTGCGTTTGGTGATGCGAGCTTGTCCTCCATGTAGCTCTGCTAGTGATACGGTAACGTATCCAAAGTCGACCTATAACCCACTGCGAAATGCCCAGAGATCCAACTTCCAACAGTGGAACAATTCAGATAATTTGTTCTCAACTCAAATGACGACTTCTCCTTAATAACGTTCCTGTTTTAATTTCTCTCAGAAAAATGGCAGAAATTGTACCGAATTGGCCTCAAATTCGTTGCCGGGTTATATAGCAATACCAATTGACAAAATATTTTCATCTTTAGACCGAAATTCAAAAACCTCTTTACAAAAGACATTTACTAAAAAAGTATCCATTGAAGTTCCAAACAATAATAACTAAAACACCACATTTTCAGTACCTCACTAGCAAAAACGTGCTTGATCCAAATACACTTTTGATGTGTGTACGAGTGGTAGTGACCACCAGAGAATGGGCAGCAGCGTTCTCTGTGCCTTTGTAACAACCATAGGTACTGCGATCGCAAATCCGCCTGCGATTATGGCAAAAGCCCTCCCCTTGGGGAGGCCTATGTCCAGCAGTGGACGTCTTTCGGCTGAAATGATGATGATGATGATGACGAGTGGTAGTCTAATTAAGTGCAAGAAGAAGACTGGAAATATTCAAATATAAGTTTTTTTGGAGGTGATAATTGTGGTATTGTCTTGTTTTCCATAAAATCATTTGTACTATTATTGTTTTCCATAATCGTCCCCCGTCATAATATTTACTTGCACTATTATCATTTATACTAATAACGTTTGTCATATCAACTTATTAGTCATAACTTTCATTTGCCATAAAATTAGTTGCCATAATAACATATGTTATAATCGTTACTTGACATAAGCAACATTTAATATAATTTAGAAACGTTTATTGTTTTGTACAAAAATTAATGTCATTAAGGCCACCCACTAACCAAATGATTTATTACAGTAATCTGCAATCTTTAGACAATAAAAAGTTAGTAAAAATCGAAACAGGTAGATTAGGTTAGGTTGTGACCACACAACGCGCGAAGGCGAGTGAGCGTAGCGAGCGTGCCGCGGCAGCGGCCGCCGAGCGCCTGATGTCCTCATTTGCATAGCAATTATTTGCTACTATACTACATTTAGACATTTGTTTTGGCATAAATTAAATTCGCATAATGTTACTAGGCATAATGTGCAAATCTATTGTGTCACGCTAAAGTATTGTCTTAAAAAAAACAATAAGTTGTGCTACAAAAGTTAGTGACAGAAACGAATCGCTGCAAAACCGACTCCACGTAGTCTTATCTGCCCTACACCTAGAGTGTAATCTAAGCCCGCGAAGGCGCGGAGGGGCGAGGCGGCCCGCGAGTTGGGGAGCAGGTGGTTTTAACGCTCGCTGAGCGTAAAACACATCTGCGACGATAAACTCGCGTGGGACCGCCGGAGCCCCGCAGCGCCGGAGCCGTGACAGAAACCATGCCTGCTGCATGTTGCATGCTGCATGCTTGCTTGCATGCTGCATGCTGCATGCTTGCTTGCATGCTGCATGCATGCTGCATGCTGAATGCTTGCTTGCATGCTGCATGCTTGCTTGCATGCTGCATGCTTGCTTGCATTCTGCAAGCTTGCTTGCTGAATGCATGGTGTATGCTTGTTTACATGTTTGTGTGGTTACTGCATGCATGGTAAAAATATGTTTTAATATAATTATGCGTAAATAAATTTATGCTTAAGAATGTTATGCTTAATTATATACGTTATACGTAAATAATGTTATTGCAAAAATATAATTAGGGGAAACAAATGTACGTTAAGTTATATTAGGTCTTAAAATTTTATGCAAATAAATAGAGAAGGTTCGTTTTTAGGTTTCCTTGTGATTAAAAAATCTGTATCTGTTATCATGATCATAACATCAACATTGCAGGCGGTTGTACTCGTACTGAACTAGTATTGTTGTACTAGTATGGGCAATGGTGAATAAATGTAATGGAAAACGAAATTATTGAAAATAAAAATTATAGCAAATAAATTTATGGATTAACATTATTATGACACTTGATCGATTATGACCAATGAAATCAGTGAAAATAATTTTATGTAATTTAACGATTATAGCAACTGAAGCATTATTTCTAATGAAATTTTGGCAAATAAAATTATGGCATATAAAATTATGGCATTTTAAATTATGGCAAACATTAGTAAACCGATAATTGTTTTGTGTTTTATATAGGTATTTTTAAATTTACGGGAAATGCATTTTTATTGATTTTAGTTAAAATTTATATGAAAATAGCTCCTAAGTGAGTGCCAAATAAGTTATCGAAAGTGCACATTTTTGTTTATCTGTAATAATTTTCTTAGAACAGTAGCGAAAGTACCAGATTCAATATTCACACAGTGTTCGATTACATCGAACACTATCGAATTTGGCACTTTCGATGAAATTTTGGCTATTGTAAGCGAAAAACAAAATCGAAAGTGAAATATTTCGAAAAGTATAAGAAATATGAAATTTATTGTCAAAGATAACAAAACTGTATAAAATTTACTATTTATTCAATACATAATTTCACTGAAGTTAATTATACATTTTATTCTACATCGAATTACAACTTTGAATCGCTCTCCTCTAAAGTACGTGATTTGCAGTTTCGATAGTGTTTGTTGAGGCAGTCGATATGTTTTTTTTTTTTTAAATGAGAACAATTTTGAAAATGAGATGACTTAAAAACTATTTCATGTGTGTGTGGCGGATGAGTATGCGTGTAAGTGTGTGTTTGTGAATGTTTGTGTGTGAGAGTGTGTGTGTGAGTGTGTGTATGTGTGAATGTCAACGAGTATGTGATGGTGTGTTTGCTTGTGTATTTGTTTGTTGTGCTATACATTATGTTGAGTGTGCTATGCTCTATCTTAAATAAGCATCTTTTCTGTCTCTTCATATGTGTAGTCTAGAAGAAATGAGTAGACCATTTTCTTACTATTATAGTGTGTTAAGCTGTATACTGGACAAAGTTTATTTATTTTATTATACAAAGAAGGGCCAAGAAAATAAAAGAATCTTTTAATGAAAGCGGAACGTGCACGTGGGACAATACAAATTATGTCTTTTCTACGTTTATCGATCTTCCTATATGGCGTTCTTTGGTGTTGTAAAAGTACTACTTGCAAGATAAACTGTTGTCTCACGTTTAGAATATTACATTTACGGTATAATTCATTAGTAGGGAATATGATGGGCCTAAAGGTAGCAACTTTTAATACTGCTCTATGTGCTACCTCCAATGGTTTTAAGGTCGTTTTAGCAGCACCACCCCAACATGAAATGCAATATGTGACAATAGATTGACACAAGGCAAAGTAGACATTGCGTAGAATAGTTTGATTAGCAATTTTCCGAAGTGTTTTAAATATGAATATAAGTTTACGAACCCTGCCTGTGAGAATATTTATATGGGACTTAAAGTTTAGAGTTTTGTCCAATGTCACACCCAGATATTTTATTTGGTCTACAGAGGTTAGTGATGGACAGTTGCAAGGAGTTTGGGATTGATTATTGCAAGAGTGAGCTATTAAGGTTATTGGGATGCGTGGTTGAGAGGCTGCACTGATTGAGTATGTAAGGAAGTTGGTTTTCGAAGTATTAAGTGTAAGAGTGTGATCATTGAGCCAGTTTAGTGCTGTGTTAAATGCGAGTTGCGCTCTAGTTTCTACTTGAGACCACGTTTCAGCTACAACAGTTATCGCAGTATCATCCGCGAATGATACTATGTTACCATTCTGGATATTGAGGTCGCATAGCTCATTGATGAAGATAAGAAAAAGGGTCGGCCCTAGTATACTTCCCTGGGGCACACCGTAATAAATGGGAAGTTCATTACTATTGTTATTATTTATACTGACAATTTGCGATCTGTTTGTTAGGTAGCTCTTGTACATATCCAATTGAACACCTCTGACACCCACTCCTTCAAGTTTTGATAAGAGAGTAGAGACGGGGACCGTGTCGAACGCTTTTGCGAGGTCTAAGAATATGGTTAGGACTTTTTTATTATGATTAATACTTTCTACAACGTGATTAGTTAATACGTGGACTGCGTGACATGTTGATAAGTTTCTGCGAAAGCCGACTTGATGAGATGATATTAGCTTATAGCGTTCCAAGTAACTAACCAATCTCTTATTAATTAAACGTTCGAGCACCTTAGATAACGCGCTTAGGACTGCTATGGGTCGGTAATTATTAGGTAAAGTCCCGTCCCCTCCCTAGAAAATTGGATGAATAATTGCCTTTTTAAATGAAGTAGGGAAGACAGCAGTGTCGAAACAAAGATTAAATATATGGCATAGGATGGGTGCTAGTAGGGTGGAGTATTTTTTTAGTATATAGGGCGATATACCATCCCAACCAGTAGCAGCGTTGGTCCGTAGGGAGTATATGGTTGTGATGATTTCGTCAACGTCGGTGTGTTCTAGGACGAAAGATGAGGTGGGTGTAGTTTTGAGTACCGTATATGAAGTTGCAGTTCGTTGTAGGGAAGTTGTTCTGATATTCTCAGCAAGGTTTTTACCGACATTGACGAAAAAGGAGTTTACTTTGTCACAGCATTCTATCGGCGAGGATGAGGTGGTTAATAGTTGTGTAGACGCATTATTAGGTTTTTTGGTAAATGTAACACGCTTTATTGTTTCCCAGAGTAACTTAGGGTTTTGACCAGCTTTGTCTAATTCTCTTGTATCGTAGAGACGTTTTGCTTTCTTTAGAATTCTTGTACAGAAATTTCTGTAACGCTTGTAGGTTAATGTCAGTATTTCATTTTCTGGATCTTGTTTTACCTTTTTATGTAGCGCATCCCTATTTCTGATGCAGCGTAGCAGACCAGTCGTGATCCAGGGTTTCAGAGCTTTCTTTCTCGCAGGCACTTTCTTGGTCAAGGTGTGTTTTGTAATGGCTGTGGTCACTAGTTCCAGAAGTTTATTTGTAGCAACATCAGCATTAGTTATGGAGAGAATTGGGTTAAAGTCTAGTTGAGACATTGTTTCATCTAGTTTCTCAAAGTCAATATTGGTGACGGTAGGAATTGAGCTACTTCGTATACGTCGATTGTCTAAGCAGAGTAGTGAAGGATAGTGGTCTGTGACTACGGAGTCATAGACGAAGGAATATGAAGGAGAGTTTGTTCTTAAAATAAGATGGTCCAAACAGTTTTCGCCTCTAGTTGGAATGGTATGTGCTGCTAGAAGGCCATGAAAAGCCAGGCAATTAAGATATTCGTGGGAACGAATATCAGAGGTAGTAGGTTTTATGTTTAGGTTTATATCACCCGTTAAAATTACCGTTTTAAAACTTTGGAGAGATGGAAGTATATTATTAAGAGCTGATAAAAAGTTTTGAATGTTATCAATGGATGGAGAGCGATAGATGCAAATTACAGCGACCTCAGTTTTTATTTTAATAATTAGTCCAGAAGCTGATCGATGTAGGTCGGGTTCCTCACATGTAGCCGGTAACTCGTTTACGTATACCACTACACCGTCGCTTTGGTTCAAATGTTTCGTGGTTTTGAATGTGGTGTAATTTTTTAATTGTGGGATAGTGCCATTGCTAGAACAGGGTAGCCAGCATTCCGTTAGAATCACCAGATCACAATCAAATGAAAGACGTTGCAAGAGAATCTGTAGGTTTAAAAAGTTACAGTTAATTGAGCGTATATTTTGTGACAGCAGTTTTAGGTAGTTGTTAGTATGGTTAATTACAGATTGTGTCTGTTCCGGGGTGCAAGTATGAGAGGATGAAAGGGAAAACTGGTCAATATTTTCTATAATATTGTTAATGTTATTAGTCATTTTTCCAATGAAAGTAATCTGAGAGGGGAGGGGCGTCGCGGTCGGTAGTAAAATAATTTACTGTTGAGAAACAGGCTTACGTTTGATATTTGGATAATTAGTAGCTGTTTATAATTAGTAAGATAAGTGTATATTGCTAGATGGTAGGAAGGTTTACAGGGTTTTTGTTGTTTATTATGAGAGTGTGTATAGTTTGCTAAACATTTATGAGGTAAGAGTAGTAAAGTGTTTGCAGGTAAGTTGTATTGTGTTTGTGTTGTGCAGTTCATATTGTACGAGTGGGTATTACATTGTTGTGTTTTATAGTAATAGTAGTACTGTAGTAACTTGTGTTTGATGTATTTGTGTTTGTTGTAAGTGTTTGCTTAGAGTAGTAGTAACTAACGAGCTTATAATTATCTTCGTTTAAGGTTAGAATAAAATAAACTAAAATCAAAAGGTTATACATGCGTAGTCATGCAGAGATGGTTTGAGTGAGTTGTTTCAGCTGTTGTTCATTCTTCACCAGGATCGATTGACTATCTGTATCTTTTTTCAGAAAAACTCGTCCATGTGATGTCCAACAATAGTGATATTGATTGGACTTGGCATAACTTCTCGCAAGATAAAACAATCTCTTGAGCGCCATGCTATTCCGCTCCTTTTCCAGAGATGTTATTTTACTCTCAAGGGACGACAGTTGATCGGAGACTGAGTTCATAGACTGTTCTAAATTGCTTGTAGTAGTATTTATATCAGTATAGTGTTTTTTTATTTCCATCATATGACCTTCCAACTTGTCGAGTCGAGAGTTATGGGCGGACATCATTTCTCTCATCATTTCTTTAATTTCACTTTTAAGGGTCTGCAATTCGTCGCCGGTGACCTCACTTGATGACCAATATAATATTTCATCTGCTCGACGTCCGTATGTCACTGCAGGGATTCAGCAGAATATCAGCGTCAGGAATACGTACCTGACACATGCTGAGCTGGACTCCCATTTGGTGCATCCCTGAGACACACACCTCACTTTGTTGTAATCCTGTATTTTTTGTGTTGTAATGTGTCTTTTGTGTGTATCAAATAAATGTTTTATCTATCTATCTCTCTATCTATCTGATGAGTGTTTTCGTTTGTTTCGCTGAGTAATATTTAACTGCAGGGCTTCATCCGCATAAAGTCTCCGAAGGTCGGACTCGGAACGTGATGGTACACTTTGATTTGGCGGTGTTTTTATTAAGTTGCTTGATACTGCCTCAGTTTGAGGAGATTTAGGCGGTGTTTTAAACATTGTGTAGGTTTTAACACACGTACTACAATTAATGAATTATCCCAAAAGATCTTGATAAAAATGTACTTGGGCCCAACGCAAAAGTTACCCGCTAATCGCTGTCGCTCATGTATTGTGGCAAGCGGCGTGAATGACGTGTGTGAGTCACTTGACGTTCCTGTGCTACGTAGCTGCGGTAGCTACTGCCGTCTCCGCTGTTGCTGTCTTGCTTCCACAGGTATTCCGCGTTCACCACAGGGTTATGCGAGCCTAGTACGTCGCGTGATTTATTTTTGGTGTTTTTACCGTAAATACTTTATTATTTAATAACTATTTTAAAGTAAAAAGAAATAAAAATGTACGAGTTACACGTCAGTTCGCTTTCGCGGTCCGAGGGGAAGAGCAACAAGAAAAAGTATTTAATGAATATTTGCAAACATTTTCTACCCACATTCGTTCCGACAGTAGCGTCGCCTTCGACAACGATGAAAAGGCTGAATGTCTAGCCGACAGCCTAGAGTCTCAATGCACCCCCAGCTCTCAACCAGTAGACGAAGCTCACCTTTCTGAGGTCGACGCCGAAGTCGAACGTAGAGCCTCTCTCCCACCCGTTGAAGACCCTGATTATCCTCTGCCTCCTGTCACTCCCGACGAAGTGCACGATATTATCAAGAGGCTCAAACCCCGGAAAGCCCCCGGCTCTGACGGTATCACCAATAAGGTGTTCAAACTCCTCCCCGCCCATCTCATAATGCTAATGACCGCCATCTTCAATGGCGCTCTAAGCAACAACATTTTTCCTCAGGCATGGAAAGAGGCCACCGTTATCGGCATTCCGAAACCAGGCAAACCCAAGTCTGATCCCACCAGTTACCGTCCCATTAGTCTACTCAATGTTCTAGGCAAAATCTACGAGAGGCTTATTTATAAGCGGCTCAAAGACTTTGCCGAAGCAAAGAGTCTCATTCCCAACGAGCAGTTTGGCTTTCGAACCGAACACAGCTGCGTCCAACAAGTCCACCGCATCGTCGAGCACATAAGCGCTGGTTTTCAGCGTGGCTTGATGACGGGTGCGCTCTTCTTTGACATAGCGAAAGCATTCGACAAAGTCTGGCACAACGGCTTACTATACAAGTTTTACCAACTCGGAGTGCCAGATCGTCTCGTGCTCATCTTGCGTGACTTTTTGTCGAATCGCACCTTTCGCTATCGCATCGAGGGTGCGCTCTCTTCACCCCACCCAATACGCGCTGGCGTCCCTCAGGGCTCCGTAGTATCCCCCCTCATTTTCACGCTGTTCACCAGCGACATCCCCAAAGATAAAAAGGCCCAGTTGGCTCTATTCGCTGACGACACGGCCATCTATTACTCGGGTCGTAACCCAGACTGCATAGCTCGTACCCTCCAATCCGCGGCAAAAGCCTTAGGCGCTTATTTCCGGAAATGGAGAATCGAGGTAAACCCCATCAAGAGTCAGACAGTACTCTTTTCCAAACCGCGTTCGTCCCCCTCTCTGTCCAGTCCGATAACCATGTTCGGTAAGCCTATCCCTTGGGAGAAGCAAGCCAAATACCTAGGTGTGATTCTGGACCACCATCTTACTTTCGGAGAGCACATAAAGACGGTGCGTTCGCGCGCCGCTTTCGCTCTCGGTAGGCTCTACTTCATGTTGAATGCACGCAGCAAATTGTCACTCAAGTGCAAATTGCGCATTTACACGGCGTGCATTCGTCCCATCATGACGTACGCCTGTGCTGTATTCGCACACGCGAAACCATACCGTCTCCATAGGATGCAGACCCTCCAAAACCGTTTCTTGCGAAGAATCACAGGAGCCCCTTTTTACCTTCGCAACGAGAACCTCCATATCGATCTAAAAATACTTACCATCCGGCAGTTCATGAAACGCTCCGCCAAGCGCTTCTTCGACACTGCTGAGAAGCACTCTAACCCGTTAATCGTATCGGCCGCCCGGTACACTCCCTCCCGTATTAGTAAGACTCGACGACCGAGACATACTCTGACCGACCCTGACGATGCTATTACTCTCCTCCAGGAGAGCAATAAAGCCACCAGTACAGTTAAGAAACACAGACACAGACCGCCGTCATTCCGTCCTCGCCGCCGAGGCCCGCCGCGACGACCTAGTACGTCCCCTCCCCGACCCTTGCTCGTGCCAGCCCGCGCCGCTGAGCCTGTAGTTTTAAATTCGTCCCTAAATAATGGAAATCCGATCCAGCCTGTCCCTTTGCTGTCCTCTCCCAGCGACGCCCTAAGCCGAGGCTCGTACCCCACAGGGGGTGCCCTTAGCGTGTAGTCGCTTAGTTTGTAAGCTTTTTGCCCTGGCTGGAGGCCCTAAAAATAATAATTTTTAAGGCACCACAGGAAAGTCCGGTTAAGCAGCCGACAACCTCCTAGGTTGACTTGCGAGATGCAAATCCGAAAAAAAAAAAAAAAAAAAAACATTTTCTACCGACTTATAAAAAAGAAGCGAGAGATGCATGCAGCATGAGATTGTAGGTATTCACGTTTGAATTTGTATTTGCTTTGGTGGCTTCACTCTCAATGTTCCGCCGGTCTGTCTGCCTTTTGTTTCATAAACTGAGTTTGACCACGCATAACTTTTTTCAGTGTAGACCGATTTCGATGATTATTTTTTTAATTGATGGTGTATGCCTCAAAGTTGGTTGGTAGATAGATAGGTTGGTAGGGTATAGGGTAGGCAGGTAGGTAAAGTAGATAGGGACAAAACAACGTCTGTCGGGCCAGCTAGTAGATAAATAAATAAAGAGTATGTTGTTGGTAGCTTCAATAGGATACATTTCTATTCTATTTATAGAAATGATACCTATTTTTAGGTTTCCGAAGAAAAAAAAACGGAACTCTTATAGGATCACTCGTGCGTCTGTCTGTCCGTCCGTCCGTCATAGCCAATTTGCTCCGAATCTACTGGATCAAATCAGTTGAAATTGTGCAAAGTAAATAAATATTTTTATTAGATTTCAGGGGGACCAATTAGGAATATAAAAAAAAAATTAGAAAAAATTACGTTCGTTACGAAAATAATAAAAGTACAAAGCCTATATACGCCAATCGGTTGACTGACAGTTGACAATTTTTTGTTTACACAGCCGTACGGCGTAATAACATGGCTGCTACTATTTCATGGTGTTTTATAACAGATACAAAATACTGAAAACTTTGAATTTAATTTAAAAATTTATTTTGTTATTTTATGAACGAAAACTTACATTTTCCGACTGCTTTATGCCTAAACTGTCTAAATAACATATTTATAGATTTTTTCTCGTATAGAGGAAAATACCCTATTGAATAAAAACATTTGACTTTGGCATTGTACAGAACCCTCTCCACGCGAGTTTAACTCGCACTTGGCCGATTTTTCTTTGTTAATGATCCATAAATAGAATAGAAATGTCTTACTATAAGTTCCCACTGTCTTCTATACTATATATATATACTATACTATACTTAGTATAAGACAAAGTCGCTTTTCAGCCGTCTGTATCTACGCTTAAATCTTTTAAAAGGCTTATGTTTAACGAACCTCCAGATATAGTAAATTACCTCCAAAAAAATTGTAAATGATCACCAACATTTAACCCCATTTTAATGTTTAACGATCCTACAGATATAGTAAATGACCTCCAAAAATAGTAAATGATCACCAACATTTAACCAAAGTATTATAGAAATGTATGAGTTAGACTGTAAAAATCGATTTGGTTCTGGCAGGGTAGGGGGTCACAGTTCTAACCTAACCTAACCATGTCGGATCCGCCCCAGGGGTAACTTAAGGGTCCTAAGATTTGGTGACTAAGATTTGGTGATAATTTACTATTTTTGGTGGTCATTTTGTGACTAAAATTTGGTGATCATTTACTATTAATGGTGGTAATTTGGTGACTAAGATTTGGTGAACATTTACTATTTTTGGTGGTCATTTGGTGACTAAGATTTGGTGATCATTTACTATTTTTGGTGGTAATTTGATGACTAACATTTGGTGATAATTTACTATTTTTGGTGGTCATTTGGTGACTAAGATTTGGTGATAATTTACTATTTTTGGTGGTCATTTGGTGACTAAGATTTGGTGATTATTTACTATTTTTGGTGGTCATTTGGTGACTAAGATTTGGTGATCATTTACTATTTTTGGTGGTAATTTGATGACTAACATTTGGTGATAATTTACTATTTTTGGTGGTCATTTGGTGACTAAGATTTGGTGATTATTTACTATTTTTGGTGGTCATTTGGTGACTAAGATTTGGTGATTATTTACTATTTTTGGTGGTCATTTGGTGGCTAAGATTTAGTGATAATTTACTATTTTTGGTGGTCATTTGGTGACTAAGTTTTGGTGATCATTTACTATTTTTGGTGGTCATTTGGTGACTAAGTTTTGGTGATCATTTACTATTTTTGGTGGTCATTTGGTGACTAAGTTTTGGTGATCATTTACTATTTTTGGTGGTCATTATATTTATTCCCCTTATAAACTACACAACAGATTTTCATGCGGTATGCAGCCCAGATCAATTGGTCAAAGGTTAGGCTACGGTAACCGCGGTAGGTCTGTTGATGGGTGACCATCCATTTCATACCGAGTTCCCTTCGTGCCTCGGAAAGTACGTAAAGCCGTTGGTCCCGGCTGTCATTTGTAGATCTTTGACAGTCGTTAAAGATGGTCAGAAGCCAGAAAGTCTGACAACCAGTCTTACCAAGGGGAGGGGGGGGGGGTATAAGCAGTCGCCTCATGTAAAATACTGGCATTCAGCTGCATCCGGTTACACTGGATGCCGACCCCAACATACTTGGGATACCTATTATCTTCACGATGAACCTACCACAACAAGACTACCACTGCACTTACCCTAAAGATGAAAAAAGTATAATTACACCTTCAAGGAAATGACATTGTAATGATGTTTTTTTCAACATCGCGTGACCAAACACAGATGATTGTAAATCCTTGTCTTAGTACTTATAACAATTCATTAGGTATTACAGCGGATGTACTAAGTCGCTAGGCATTAACTAATGACCTTAGGTATTAATATCTTTATTTTATGTAATGGGAGAACGCCACTACTCGCGGCAATCTGCGACTTGCATCCACCGGTTACCCGCGACCTTGACGATGTCGTCGGTCTATCTGGTGGGAGGCCTACCAACGCTGCGTCTTCCAGTTCGTGGTCGCCAGGAGAGAACCTTTCTTCCTCATCGGTTATCGATTCTTCGAGCGATGTGGCCTGCCCATTGCCACAATCTTCACCATTATCATTGCATGTAAAATTTATCAGTGTTTTTTTTTTAAAGTTCTAGTACTCAAGGTCAGGGCCTCAAGTCTGCTATTGCAATAGTGTCAGAATGGTCTATCATTGATTTTCATAATGACGCCATTATATTAGTAGATTACCAAACTTGTCAAAATCAACAATGATGAAATCAACTATAGACCATTCTGACACTATTGTAATAGCAGACTTGAGGCCCAGGGGGCCAAGTCTGCTATTTTTATAATTTCGTCATTCTAACACGATCCCATTGTCATTTTGCTAAAAGTTCGTAATCTGCTAAATTCGTAATGGTCGATCATTGGTCGGTCGAATTAAAAGCAATGACTGCACAATGACGTTCTAATGGCAGGTCACTGATCAAAGGAACTGTCAACATTTTGGCAGATTACCGCCTAAGTCAGTCATTCAGTTGTCATTTTGTGCGAGATTACCATTCTATATCATTTCTTTCAACGGCGTGTCAGTGGTTGACCATTGGAAAGTCATAATGACGCCATTATATTAGTAGATTACCAAACTTGTCAAAATCAACAATTATGAAATCAATTATAGACTATTCTGACACTATTGTAATAGCAGACTTGAAGCCCAGGTGGGTTGCAGGCAAACGTAAGCCACGATTGGCTGCAACTCAGCTGATCTTACGTGATGATGCGGCCTAAGGTGGAGCACGCTTGCCTAGGATCAACCAGTTCACTCGTGCCTTGAAGATACCCAGATTATATGTGTCAGCGAACAAAGAGGCGGGCAGTGAATTTCATAGTCTGGCAGTTCGCACAATATGTGGAAGCAAAGCGCTTAGTGCGAGACCTTGGAACTTCAACCGTATAGCGGTGACGCTTCGCCGTATTCGTCTGATGATGCAATGGGGATGGGGAATTAAGTTGTACAATTCCAAAGCAAGCAGCAAAAATATATGTCCGAAATCAATTACTTCGAAAAATGAGAGAACTTTTGATATGGGTTAATTTATTCTGGCAGAACAAGATCCAAATTAATGTGTTGATTTTAAGGCGGATTTTCCTTTTTTATTGTTACATTAAGTTACTTAACTTAAGGCGTTGTCCACACTGCGGCAGAACGCGAATGTATGTCCATGTATGTGTGGTTCCCACAGATATAGATAGACCCTAGATAACGCAAGTATCACGATCTGTATGAAAACATTGAAAACCAAGCGTGCCATTTTTGACTACCTATTATGACGTCACAATGTTTTGTTTTTCTTAAATTTGGTATTACCAGGCATTACTGACGGTATTAGATTAAAAATAATTGTTTTTTTAAATTAATTACGCATAATATTAATCACAAAATGACTTACCGATGGAAGGAAACGTTTACTTAATTTTTTTACTTACGATATTTGTACGTAAGCTAGGCACGAAATTAGGCACGCGAAGTAGTTGCTCTTGCGTTATCTAGGTCTATCTATATCTGTGGTGGTTCCTTTTGTCTGTAAAAAAGTACATAATAAAACATTTCCAAATAGAATTGAATTAAATAATTTCTTAAATTGTGTAAAATTACAGTGTAACGGCGCAGTGGTTAAGGCGCCTGCCTCTCGTTAACGAGGTTGTGGGTTCGCAACCAGGCTCAAGCAAATACCAATGTGACTTTTCAATTCATACTTATCTTACTTACTTACATCATTGACATCGGTGAAGGAAAACATCATGAGGAAACCAGGACTTATCTATAGACTAATCTATACTTCTATACTAATATTATAGCTGAAGAGTTTGTTTGTTTGGTTGAACGTGCTAATCTCAGGATCTACTGGTTCGAATTAAAAAAATATTTCTGTGTTGGATAGTCCATTTATCGAGGAAGGCTCATGCGAAGCCGGGTCGGGTCTAGTAGTTAATATAAGGCTAAAATCGACAATCCGATTTGTATATGTATTTAATATATCTATTTAAAAATGAATCCCTATTTCACCTTATTATTTTTTTTGTTGTGTTTGCTAATATTAGGAGAAGAAGAATATGCAAAAAATTTGGCACTCACTTAGATATCGATTTTGCTTTACACTTCGGATAATTTTTATCCTGTCTTTGTGTTCCCAAGAGTTATTTTAGGTCATTGGCTTGATTCTCGCAAACCTCCAATGTCCTACGAAAATGGCTGTCAGGCATATGGTCAATTCAATTCAATTTTCAATTCTCAATTCTTTATTGCGTACCATAATGTATCATGTAGTTGGTAGGAAAATATTATATAAGTCACAATTATGGACCCTGTCGGGCACAGCATAAATCAAGTAGGAGAGAGGAGGAAGACCACTGGGTGCTTTATATGCTAAATATTATTGATTACGTAGTTAGTAAGCTACTCTGTTTTATTAATACAAAATTGAATTTAGAATTTTTGCTTGTTTTATAGTATACATTTATTTATTTAGTAACTTTGTGTTACCACTTATGTTTTTATTTTTAATTATTCTTTATTGTTTTATTTACTTATTATTATTTATGTATTATGTATGTATTATTTATGTATTATTGGTCTGATCACACTCGATGAACGACGTAAAGTGTTGGATATGAGCTTACTTTACGACATCTTTTTTTGTTGTGTTTTTTTTTTTGTGTAGGTAGGGTAGATAGGCAGATAAGTAGGCAAATAGGCCAATATAATAGTAGTAGGTAGATAGGGACAGGACAACGTCTGTCGGGTTAGCTAGGTAATTAAAACAACTTTAACGTCGGAAGTCTGTGGCAATACATAAGTACAAACAGATCCAAAGCTACTGGCTTGCGAAATTAAAGTTGCTTTGTTTTACTTTTTAGTTTTTGAAGGCGTTTGTCTTTTTGACGTGACAACGTCTTATAATTCGATAGAGCCGGCTGCACGCACGAAAAAACATGACGTCATGCGGCGTTACGGCGTTACATGACGTCAAGCGGCGTTACCTCGCTCTGAGGCGTTCCAAGTGAAAAGTGAATGTGGTGTCAATTGTTTATAGCAACGATAATTACAGCGATAAAGGTAATGATTCTTTCGCGTTGTCACGTTCAACTATCGTCAGTAAACCGACTTTACAGACAACCAAGTTTTGTAAAAAAGTTGTACATTTATCTTTTAGTCAGTTAGGTAATCTCATTGAGTGCTAACTGGTATAAACTTAGGAACTACTTAATGATATTTAAAACGTTACATTGGTTGGTTCGTGCCCAGTTGCGGACCCACAGCCTCGTGCATGAGATACGGGCATCTTAAGCACTGAGCCAGTACGACATAAATCAAGCCTAGTATTAAATAATATCCTATTTTATTTACGTCAGTTTTATCTTGTTTTTTAAAAAAACATGTTTACATGAAGATTTTTAATCTTTATTTTGTACTTCTGCATTCTGGTTTGTTGCACCTTCAAATGGAAGGTCAAGGCGGATCCAACGAACCCAGATACAAGGATGTTATCTTGTTTAGTTGATACTTATCAACTAAAAAAAATATGACCTATGGTGTTGTGTGTGGTGTCGGACGAAAAGAATAGCACCATCCCATATCTTCCCGTGGGTGTCGTAATAGGCGACTAAGGAACTTACCAGAGAATGGGCAGCAGCGTTCTCTCTGCCTTTGTAACAACCATACTGCGATCGCCAATCCGCCTGCCAAGCGTGGCGATTATGGCAAATCCCCCCCCCCCCCTTGGGCAGGCCTATGTCCAGCAGTGGACGTCTTTAGGCTGAAATGAATGATCTCAAAAGGAAAAAAGGGAACCCTTATAGATTCGTCATGTCTGTCTCTGTCCGTCCGTATGTCACAGCCACTTTTTTCCAAAACTATAAGAACTATACTGTTGAAACTTGATAAGTAGATGTATTCTGTTAATAGAGAAAAAAACAATAAATTTTGGGGGTTACCCATACTTAAAACTGAAACAAATTTTTTTTTTAACATCAAACCCATGCTTGTGGGTTGTCTATGAATAGGTCTTCAAAAACGATATTGAGGTTTCTAATATCATTTTTTTGCTAAACTCAATAGTTTGCGCGAGAGACACTTCCAAAGTGGTAAAATGTGTGTCCCCCCCCCTGTAACTTCTAAAATAAGAGAATAATAAAACTAAAAAAAATATTTATGATGTACATTACCATGTAAACTTCCACGGGAAATTGATTTGAACGAGATCTAGTAAATAGTTTTTTTTTACGTCATAAATCGTAAACCGCAATTTACCTTACTTGCTGCTACGGATCCATTCATAGGCGAGTCCGACTCGCACTTGGCCGCTTTTTACATCTTCATTCATCCATCATCAATCCATTTCTTGCATTCATTCACCTAATATCCAGGGTTGGGCAGTATCTGAATTACTTGTAATTCAGATACATAATTGAAATACAAATACGTGACTACTGACCACTTCATCTCTGGCGGTCCCACGCGAGCCGCCTTGCCCCTTCGCGCCTACGTGGGCTTAGATTACACTCTAGGGGTAGGGCAGAGAAGACTACGTGGAGTCGGTTTTGCAGCGATTTGCTTCTGCCATAACTTTTGTAGCACAACATACTGAAATTTTAAGCCAATACTTTTGCGTGGCACAGTAGACCTGCACAGTAACATTATGCGAATTAAATTTATACCAAAACAATTAAGCCTTCAAGATAATTATGCCCACATAAACAGTATGCCAAAAAAAGAATATGGCAAAGTATTATTATGGCAAAACAAACTACGCCAAAACCGTTATGCCAAAGTATATTAGGAAAAAGAACATTATGCAAAAAGAAGGGATCCCGACAGACACACAGGCAAAAAAAATCTTTTTCTGCTTATCTTGACATCACTATCAAACGGTTTAATTTTAATTATTTAATTTCGTATATCTACCCCTATGTTCGTTGAAGAATGATCACATGAGAAGACAGTCCTGGCTGCAGCAGTATTTCATGCAGAGCATGAAGTAAAGTTTAATTTATAGCATATAATATGCTAATTAAACGTATGTGTAAAGTTTAGTGTCCATGCTACTAACCGTTGAGGAATACCCTCGTCAGGAGACAACCCTGACTGTAGCATCAGAGTATTTCTATCATTTTAGTGTATTGTCATTAGAAATTAACAAGTACAGAAAATTTCAAAGTCGTAAGTTCAGGGGAAACGGTTAAAATTTGCCTTGCAAGATTTGAACTAAACATAAATATGAAGTTTTTTTTTACGCAAACGAATAAGTTTTATTTATTGGATGTATAGATATACTGCTGCTGCAACTGCTGGTTATGAATACCTCAAACGGCGAAAGTATGGTATCCTTGGTGATAACTTTATTTTCGAGCCGTTTGGGGCTCCCCTCGGGTCTTGGGGTCCGAGAGCTCATCTACTTTTTAAAGAAATTTCGAAAAGGTTGGTTGACAATAACCGTGATCCAAGAGCTGGTTTTTACCTCGGACAGAGGTTAAGCATTGCCTTCTAAAAAAAAACCTTTTAAAAATCGTCGAGTTCTAATCTAAACGACGCCTTATATCATATATTTTATTTCGCAAACTAGTTCCTCCAGTTATAATTAATTATTTCAATAAGATATGATGTAGTGGTAAGTTGCCACACATTTTTACCAGTTAAATAAATAACTTAAATAGTTAATTTAATTGTCATTAATATTATACAAAAGTCATGAAGATAATGAATCAAAGAGTTCCTTCGTGAAATTTAAATTATCAATTAGACGCCCTTAACAAATAATTTATATCCTTTTTATTCATGAGAAATATTTATGGATGTGTAATAATTCAAATTCAAAATCATTTATTTCAACCACTTCCAGGTCATAAATTACAATTTCAAATAAAATTTCACTACAATAAAAGTAATAATTAAAATAACATAAATAAAATTTAAAATTATTATTATCATTCAAATTAATCATTAAAATCAAATTCAAATCATAAATATTCAATTAAAATCATAAAATTAAATTAAAATCATAAAATCAAATTAAAATCATGAAATTAAAATAATAATAATTAAATTACATTAAATTAACCCGACTTAAAATACGCCTGCCTCTGAGTCATTTGTCATTTATTATTATACTAGTTGACCCGAGACAGACGTTTTCCTGTCCCTATCTACTTTACCGACTAGAGATGGAAATGATTGGTATTTAGAAATTATAATAGTATGAACATATGATTTTTTTTATCACAGTGAAATCACCTGCTACTTTTCACACCTGCTATTTTTCATTGAGAATGATTTTCCTACTATTTATCATTGAAAATATTGAAATGAAATGACAACACACAACAACGGGCACGTGCTATATAACATTATGACTGACGAGGACGACCGCCCGCACAGGAGAAATGTCATTTCATTACGTATGTTTCGATAAAAAAAATCATATGAAAAATAAAATCAAATTGTAATTCAATCTCGACCTTATCGTGATCAACTTAATGTTTAATTTAGAATGATTGCGACGCGGGTCACAGGTTAATCGGACTCACTACTCGCATGCAGGGATTATTTGCTTGAGTGGATGCGTCCCGCTCACTCCTCCAATGCTCGCTCGTATGATTGTCGTGCATGATGGCCGCGGTCGCGCCGCGTGATTTCATTCACTCATTCATACACGCAGTCAATGAGAAATCATAATCGCTGTGATTGCAAATGACAATAGCAGGGATGTCATATGAAAAACTAAATCATATGATTATTCACTGCTTTCAATGATTTGTTCCATCTTTATTACCGACCTACCTATCTGCCCTACCAACTTACCTAACTATTGTTCTAACCATAGACCAAATAGTTAGGGTAGGGTAATAGGTAGGGTACCTACCTACCCTACCCTACCTACTGTAGAGAGGTTTTATGTTAGAGAGGCTTTATGTAGTAAAACAATAACTATTTGGTCTATGGTTAGAACAATCTGGATAGTTTTAGAAAGATAGGTGATTCGATTATATTTGAATGATTTAGAATACAGTTTTTATACTATGACAGGGACTATCAGACAACATGAGACAGAAATACATGAGTATTTCCTCTAAACTCTTATTTTATCGCTAATATAGAATATTATCAGTTTATTGCGTCTCACCTAACGTACATAGTCATCCCGGTTATTATACTACCAACCCTACCTACCTACCATTTAAACCTTCCAGACTTTCACAAATATTTCAAGAACAAAATCAGCCAAATCGGTCCAGACTTTCTCGAGTTTTAGCGAGACTAACGAACAACGATTCATTTTATTATATAGAAGATAGATTATTATATATAGGTATGTCAGAAGTACTCGTATATAAATAAGAAGAAGCTCGTGGCTAAGTTAAAGCCGTACAGATTGATCGTCAAAGGTTAAGCTACGCTAGCCGCGGTCGGTCTGTGGATGGGTGACCATCCCTTTCATACCGAGTTCCCTCCGTTCCTCGGAAAGCACGTAAAGCCGTTGGTCCCAGCTGTCATTTGTAGATCTTTGGCAGTCGTTATGGGTAGTCAGAAGCCAGAAAGTCTGACAACCAGTCTTACCAAGGGGTATCGTGTTACCCAGTAACTGGGTAGTGGAGGTCCGATAGGCAGTCGCTCCATGTAAAACACTGGTATTCAGCTGCATCTGGTTAGTCTGGAAGCCGACCCCAATATAGTTGGGAAAAGGCTGATGTCCGAAGTACTGTGAGAGGAATGTATGAAAGTGATGAATACCTAAACTTTATGTTTATTTTTATAGGGACCAACGGCTTTACGTGCTTTCCGAGATACAGGCGGGTCTCGGTATGAAATGGATCATCAACCATCTACGGACTGACCGCGGCAAGCCGCTTCATCTGTACAGTTTTGCTTAGCCACGGGACACTCACCCATGAGCCCCTCACATTGCGTGTTACAAATAGTTAAAGTCAAAGCATTTATTTCAATTAAAGCATCCACATTTTAAGTACATGCACTTTTGAATTGTCAAAGGAGCGGTCAGTCAGTTTGGTGACACTACTAAATTAGTAAATAAAATAAAAATGTTTTAATTCAGATCATATAAAATTCATACAGTTTTAGGACTTCTAATTAGGAGACTATACACTTTGTATTAAATTGTAAATTATTAATTAAAGTCAAAGTCAAAGTCAAATTATTTATTTCAATTAGACCATTAAAAGGCACTTTTGAACGTCATAATAAAAAAATATAAAGTTGATTCTAGTTGCCCATTCCAAAAGGTAGTTTCGTATCGAGAAGAATGGGCAAGAAACTCCATACTTACTCTTTTAAAAATAAATGTGTACAATATTTTGCATTTACAGTTTAATTAACTATTTAATTAACTATTTACCTAATATAAACATCTTCTTGATAGAATACAGCGTAATTAAATATAAAAACAGACTTAGCGAGCTGTAGTATTTGGTTGGAAATATACGACGCTGGCGTAATGGATACAAATATATTTGTCGGATTAATCTGACGGCGAAATCTGTATATTTTTTTTCTTCTCTGTGTGTATTTGCAATCTGTCGTAGACTACAAATTTGTTGTGTGCGCTGTGTAATGTCGAGTGTGCCTCCCAGTGGAGGCAGCTCCTCATCGTGCATGGCTAAACCTGGTCTGGTCCCAAAATGACACGCCCACCATGCATAGTTTGTAATAACTGGGCTGCTAGATCATTGGGAGGGTTTGCTACACTATTTTTGTAGGTTTTAGTATTGCATCGGGTTCCTTCTTTCACGGCGTTAATTTACATGTGTCCATGTATCTCAGCATTTGTGATGAACCATGGAGAAATCGTAAAAACTAGGATTAGTAAAGAAAGACATTATTTAATAACGTGGATATTTACCCAATGCTGAACATGAACAGTATCCACCCAGTCTGCTATTACAGCCAGGATGCTGTTGGTGCTGCCGTACCACCTTTAGAACTCCGCGGCGCATCGAAGCACGGCGTGGAAGCCGTCTTCGTGTGCGTCTGCAAACATGACGCACTGCACTAGCGCGGCAGCCTGAATAACGCCCTGAAGGCTATATTCACGTAATTTTATGACGCGCCGATGAAGTTGTAGTGCAGTTGCCGTTAAGTTCAAGTTTGAGTGATAAACGGTTTTCTAGTAACCTTTGAACTGCGCGAAAGCTGCGCGTAAACTACACGTCAACTGTACGACAACCAAACTCTACCAAACTTACTGATGGTGTAGCCACATGAGAGAAAAATTATTACTCACAATGATTTCAAAAGGAAGGATACGCCATATTACGCCCATTAGAAAATTTTGAACAAACGTTCATGGAACAAGAAAAAGTAGCGACATCTGTCAAAACTCATACAATGTCGACTGAGTCGCGTTGCCCCCGTTGTGGGCCAACAAAAGTGACACTTTTGTTAAGCATTTTGCGACAGTCGCTGCGCCGACACGTTGACAGCTAGCTCAAGCATCTGAAACAGAGAGAGCATCCGACCACGGTACGCAGTCAAGTTACTTCTCCACTCTGTAGCCCCAAAGTATGAGCGCATGACACTTATTAAGAGATTGCGTCCATCTCATGCGCAGTGGATTGCCTAGGGGTCAAAGTTAGGGCAAGCCCGATAGATCGAAGAATAAAAACCCTGAGCGAGACGATAAATTCATCGTCAAAATCCCATTATCACAATTTAAAATGTTTATTGATATAAATTTTTATGATAATGAGTCAATACCCACTTAGAGGTTTTTACTTTGTTTTTATTTATGGTCTGGCCTTGCAATCCTGGCTTGTCGGCTTTAATGGAAGGCACGCCACTGCTCATGCGCTGCACACTTCCACCGGGAGCGGGGATCCTATCAGAGACCGGTGGGTCTCGGGCCTCCAAGCTGTCCGGCGGCACGAGTCGTCCTCGTCGACGTATAGGTGGTGGCGTCGTCGGCGGAGAGAAATACTCGTCACTTGAGCTCGACGCAACGAGTGTTTAAGAGGAAATACCACGGGCTAGAGAATTGAAAATTAGCTATTTGTCAAATCTATTGCTGTCGCTTGATGCCCGAACACGAACCGCAGAGCGCGATAGAGACAACTGCAGCTTTGACCGAAAATACCTATTAAAAGTACACAAAATCAATGATTCGTAGTCCCCTGATTTCTTCTCCAAAACTTAACCGATTTAACTGCTTTTTTCATTAAAAAATAAAGAAAGGCTTTTGCCGTGTTCCTATGTTTTCAATTTTTTATATAATCAAGTCAAATTTGTTTTCTGAATGTTTGAACACAGCGGAAAATCATGCCAATTTTTTAGGTTTTTGAATATTCATATCTCTTTTAATAATAAATTTATGAGAAAAAGGAAAACATAGGGACATGCCAATAGTAGCCATGGATATTTAAAAAATATATAATTGATCTACTGGCATTATCCAGGGAGGAAACAGGGGACTAAGTTTGTATGGAAAAACGGCCCTTGTGTTTCCTCTTAATCGCAATGTTTAATCCGAACGCCATTTTTTTGCCAAATTCAATCAAAATCCAGCTCAGTAGTTTAATAGAAAAAACGTGAAAACAAGTATTTTAGTCACGTGTGTGGGCTATGCACGTGATTCATAATTATGCATTACTAGATACCTATATAAAGTCTTTTTTTTGTTCTGTCTGTTGAGTAATCATCGGACTAGAAAAACTAGATTCAAAGTAGGGGTGCCAACATTTTTGCAAGCGGAACTGATAAATTATTTCTATACTTCACCACCTGCCTAGCCTTTTCCCAGCTTCCAGTCTAACTGGATGCCGCTGAATACCAGTGTTTCACATGGAGTGGAATATCACCCCCCCATTTCATCCCGAGGGTGTCGTAGAAGGCGACTAAGGGAAAATTCGGAAGTCGGGCAGCAGCGGCTTTCGTGTGCTTAACAACTTCACTGCGATCCCCAAGACGCCCGTCAAGCATGGGGATTAGGGCACCCCTCCCCCTTTTTGAGAGGGAGATCTTTATTCTATAGTGGACGTCTTCCAGCTGATGATAATGATGATCAACAGCTTTACGTGCTTTCCGGGGCACGGAGGGCTCTCATAAAAGAATGGTCACCCATCCACGGACCGCGGCAAGCATAGCTTGTGGGTTATGGCAACACTTATGGGAGAGGCCTTTGTTCAATAGTGGACGTCTTCAGGCTAATGATGAAGATCATGATGACATGGACCGACTGCTTGTCAGACTTCCACAACCCAGTTACTGGGTAACACGATACCCATTGGTCAAGCCAGTTGTCAAAGGACAATGCCAGAAACTCTATAGAACTTTGCCCCACTCAATAAAAGTCATGTGCAATATGTAGCATCTTACTGTTTATTTCTTGCTGATAACTAAACATTAGTCTTAGTGACCGTAGAACTTGCGGTTTCCGTTTAAATCTAAAAACAATAATGACATTTTATTTTAGGTTAAATTGTATTTTAGGTAAAATGAGTTTGTATTTTGTGGGTAGGTATTTCGTAATCCGCAAGTTCTAAAGAAAAACAATTTACTATAGACAGGTTCTATATGCATTACAATTATATTCATTAATTTACTTTTCTGTACATGGGTGGGGCAGGATCTGGCATTGTCATTTTGTAGCTTCTCACTACCCTTATCGACTGTCAAAGATCTACAACTGACAGCCGTGGCTGTGCCTTCTGAGGCACGGAGCAGTCTAGGTATAAAATGGTCAACTATTTACGGACAAACCGAGACAAGCGTAGCTTAAGCGGATTGTGAGGTGCCGATAACACTATGTATGTATCTATGTACATAACTTAGCTGTCATTCCTTAATCTGTGATACTTTGTCACACACTTTAAAATAGTGCTTTTATGCATCGTATTCACGTATAATTTTATAATTCCTGTAAATGCAAATATTGTTAACATCGTTTTTAAAAGAGTATCGTCAACTGCTGTAACATTGCTTACGTGCTCAACATTGCCTACATTCTAAAAAGTTGAATTATTGCCGCTGGGAAATGTTTTTTTGCCATATAGATAGCCGACTTGCTTTTCGAACATTTCTCAGCGGCAATAATTTAAATTTTAAGAATGTAGGCAATGTTGAGCACGTAGGCAATGTTACAGCAGTTGACCGGTATGTATGGAGTTTCTTGCCCATTCTTCTCCGTACAAAACTACCTTTTGGAATGGGCAACTAGAATGAATTTTTTTTCTCATTTGACGTTGAGAAGTGCCTTATAATGGTCTAATTGAAATAAATGATACGCGGCGCGAGTAGGTATTTCCAAAAATGCTATCTGTTTCATACCGCTCGCTCTGCCTCCCTCCGGGCGAACAGTACCTACAAATACAATATGCCCTTGCGCCCCGGCCTGTATCGTCGTGCGGTAAAGAGACTTACAAGTCTAGAAGGCAATTCCATACATTTCCTTTTTGTGTGGTTTTGGGAACTAACGTTTTTACCCCACTGAACCCCCAATGAAACCAAAATTGTCTCATTTCGTGAAAATGAGACAATTTTGTTTCTGTACGTTGTTCTTTATAAGTAATACAGTAAACTTTAATTTAAAAAAAATTAAAACCCTCGAGATAGTTTTTAAGTTAAAAATATGTAGAGACTTAGATGCTAATTTTATTATTTATATCGTATCGCAATATTTCTTTAAAATAAAAACGTACAGACCTAGTTTTTCATTATATCTACAACTAGCGACCCGACCCGGCTTCGCATGGGCCTATAGCCTTCCTCGATAAATGGACTATCCAACACAAAAATAATTGTTCAATTCTAACCAGTAGATCCTGAGATTAACGCGTTCAACCAAACAAACATACAAACAAACTCTTTAGCTTTATAATAGTAGTATAGATATAGATATTGCCAAAAACTATGACAATTGGACTAAGTTTACGTGGGGTAAAACGTTATTGCTTTTTGTATAAAATTGTACAGCTTCACAATCCTCTAAACCATCATGATTGGTCGATCTCGGTTTTTACTTCGCCACGAGCTCCAGATTGTCATGACTAACCTAATTTGCTGTTTCGTGAAACTGAAGAAGAAGCCTCCAAGTCGGAACCATATACGGGACCGCGCTGGCAGGACCCAATATGCTGCGTCCGGCAACACCTACGACGCAGCTCTATGTGTCCCGGCTACATCACACCACGAAGGTTGAGGAGATCGTGGAGTATGTTCGAGCGAAGACCAGCTGGACCTTAAGGGTCGAGAAGTTGCGCGCCATAACACGAATTGCAAGTCATTTGTGGTGCGAGTCAATGAGTCAGGACGGAAGGTTTTGGCCGAAGGGTGTCGCAGAGCAACAAGACGCCGTCTCTTCGTGTACAAAAAATAGTTTATTCATATTTTTGTGGTTTTGACATTATTAATATAATTAACTGGTGAAGAATTTCATTGTTGGAGTGTCTAAAATCATGTACTAAATCCATAGTATGTATCTTGATGAAATATCCACAATCCAGATTCCAACAGCTACGCTTGACACCAGCGAAGTAGAAGGATGAGCCCTGATGAGGACAAGGACAGGTGGCAGTGATTTATCATCGAGAGGTACCGATCGGTTGAAAGTCACTGCTACTAGCCCCTGCCTTCGTCAGCCAAGGTATTCAGCAACCGTCCCGAGCAGGCAGGCAGTGGCTCTCCAACACAGGACCTGGAGATAACAATTGCAAATTATAACTCTTAACAAATGAGGATTTATTAACTTTTTTAACATGTCTGTAAAAAAGTTAATAAATCCTCATTTGCTCTCCACAAACTCTCGAAGATTGTTAACAAAGAAGCCGTATTAACTGCCTATCACGGGTTTGTCGCACCTATCCTAAGATACGGTGTTATATTTTGGGGTAACTCGGTCGATAAAGAAATCGTGTTTAAAGCCCAAAAGAAGTGCATCAGAGCAATCTGCAACCTAGATAGTACCACTAGCTGTCAACCACACTTTAAAAAATTAAAAATTCTGACACTGCCTTCATTATATATTTATGAACTAAATTTATTTGTAAAATCATATCCAGACTATCATATGATCATGTATAAAAGTGAATATATACAATTACGTGACAAAAAAAAACTAGAAATAGAAATAAAGTACGGAAAAACAGCATTATTCAACAAAAGTGTTCTTAGTATGGCATCATTAGTGTACAACAAACTGCCTGATGATATCAAAAAATTATCTATTCCGCAGTTCAAATCTAAACTACACAAGTTTCTAGTTCATAAGTGTTATTATAATGTTAAAGAGTATTTAGAGGATAAAAATATTGTAATTTAATACTATCAACAAGTATCAAATAAAATTGAAATGAGTGACATGAACATGAGTATCGTAATTTAGTAACTTGAATTTTCCTGACATCTTATAACTTTTGACATTGTATAATTTTTGAGGTTTTATATTTTTATAATTTTTGACATTCCATAACTTTTGACATTGTATAATTTTTGACATTGTTTAAATTCGAACATTTTCTAAATCGTCTTTACTATTTTTATTTTTTAACTGAGTTTCAGAAAATTACTGCTTATTTTTATATTTATAATATTGTGATTGGTTTTATTTATATTGGTTTTGGGATTGGATATTACTTAAATTTGCACGCCTCATTAGGTTATAATGCAGTGTACTTTCTATGCTTTTATAACACCTTACAAACATGTATTATGCAAATAAATGATTTGATTTGATTTGATTTAACATAGTCGCCTGCCAAGCGTGGGGATTATGGCAACCCCCTCCCCCCATGGCATTTGTCCAACAGTGGACATCTTCCGGCTGATGATGATGAAGCCACTAACCTAGAATCTGTTACTAACTACTAACAAGTTATGGACTAAACCAGGTCAGAAATAAAGTTGTTTTAACCCTAAAACCACGGTACCTACCCAAAGGGTAAAAACAGGACCCTAAGACTCTACTGTCCCTCTGTCTGTCTGTCACCAGGCTGTATCTCATGAACCGTGATAGCTAGTCAGTTTAAATTTTCACAGATGATGTATTTCTGTTGCAGCTATAACAACAAAAAGGTACTAAAAACAGATCTAAATAATTAATATTCAAGGGCTCCCATACAACAAACCTGATTTTTTTGCCGTTTTTTGCTCAATATCTAGAGTTGTATAGATAATGGTACGGAACCCTTCGTGTGTTCGAGTACGACTCGCACTTGGCCAGTTTTTTTTATAAACATGCGTGCTATGCTGCAAAACATTGGATTTGATTGGGGTCCGTGCATTCTAAGACACGGGGCTGCTATCGAGCAACATTTAGACGCAAAATGTCCAATTTGCAAAATGTCCAACGGTCGCAAAATGTCCAATTCGCGGAATGTCCAGTTCGCAAAATATCCAGTTCGCAAAATGTCCAATTCTCATAATGTCCAAATCGTGAATTGTCCAGTTCGCAGAATGTCCAATTCGTAAAATGTCCACTAGTCGCACAATGTCCAGAGCTCGCAGAATGGCCAGTCCGCAGAATCTCCAATATTATCAAAACGTTGTCACCCCACTAATTAAGAGATGAGTTTTAATGATTAGTTTAAGTTATCCGATAAATCAGTTTTATTTCTGTCACATTTTGTTTTTATTTACAACATCAAATTTAATATAAAATCAACATAAAAAAGTCGAAAACGTTAAATTGCAGCCCAGTGATTGTAATTTTGAACAATTGAATGGAAAAATAGTATAATCCCAAGTCCAGGACGTTGAAAAGAATCAAATCAGGTAACTATAAAGGTGTAAAAATATGTTGTTTTTTAAACTGCTTAATTGAAATCTGATCGTTTTCTAGTTTTTATAAGCATTTTTTGTATTGAATATAGTGGGGTGACCACGTTATCATAATATTGGAGATTCTGCGGATTGGACATTCTGCGAGCACTGGCCATTTTGCGAAGTGGAGATTCCGCGAACTGGACATTTCAAGATTTGGACACAACTTAAACTAACATTCATACATACAATATGGATCTCACTTCTATGCAATAAATGAAACCTCAAGTAATACTAGTCCACAGAAGTGTAGTAAAATTAAATATTAAATTAAAAACCGAAAATTAAAAAAGTTAAATTTTCAAACAAAATAAATATTAAGATAAATTCAGTTAAAGTAAACACTCTGTATAAAGACAACGTACCTGGACCCCGGAGCAAATTTTACATTTAGGCAACCTAAAATAGGTACATAACAGCGTCGTGATAATTAGTAGTTTCACACTCCGTGGCAACGTTGCTTTTCAGTGTTATGAGGACTCAAGTTCATTCAGTCATTGACCTAGTGATTCAATTCTACAGAGTGTTTAAATTTGTTCAAAATTAAAACTCTACTTTTTGACCTAATTACTGAACCGATTTCGTTCAATTTTTGTATATCGTCAAAAAAGGTGATAACAAGTATGTCGTATAATTTATTGCATATATGTGGTCCCCATTCTGTATATACACCTATAATTTTATTTATATTTGTTTGGAATCCTTAATAGATTATCCTAAATTATTATATAGCAGTTCCAATAATATTACTTAGTACGTGTCGAATTGACAACCGAAAATCCGACGAGGTGAGAATCTGTTCCTTATTCTTTCTTTAAAAAGAAAATGTTGCCCTACACTAGGAATTACAAGTACTCCTGTGTCGTAGGTGCGTCTACGAGTACAAACATTTAAACTCACATACACAAACAGCCAGACCCGAAACATACAGTCTATATTACATAAACTGTGCCCGGAACGACTATCTAATTCCTTTTTTAAGTCCCTTAAAAATACTTCCGTGTAAAGTAAAATACGAGAGGTAAACATGCGTACGACAACCCTAATGCAAACCCAAAACCAGATTTAAATCATTATGCGCTTAATTATGACTTTTTATAATTTATTGCAAACACGTGTTTCTGTGCAGCTTACGATTAAGATAAAGTAAGCCGATCTGTCATAAGATTAGATATTACTTCACACCGAATATATTGAGACGGTGTGAAAACCTAGAATACAGGAAGACTATTAATCTTACTTAGCAATAATGCACGACTCGACAAAAACCTTGTTTTATTAGGGTGTCCAATAATATTTAAGTTTACTTGAAACCTGGGGGCCAGTCTGCTATTTTTATAATTTCGTCATTCCAACACGATCCCATTGTCATTTTGCTAAAAGTTCGTAATCTGCTAAATTCATAATGGTCGGTCATTGGTCGGTCGAATTAAAAGCAATGACTGCACAATGACGTTCTAATGGTAGGTCACTGATCAAATGAACTGTCAAAATTTTAGCAGATTACCTCTTCAGTCATTCAGTTGAATTTTGTACGAGATTACCTACCATTCTATAACATTTCTTCCAATGGCGTGTCAGTGGTTGACCATTGGAAAGTCATAATGACGCCATTATATTGGTAGATTACCAAACTTGTCAAAATCAACAATTATGAAATCAATGATAGACCATTCTGACACTATTCTAATAGCAGACTTGAGGCCCAGATGTAAGGCAAAACTATGTTTGACAATACATTTCTTAAAGTAGAACAACTTGGAAGTGAAAGTTTCACTGATTCTACTATTTGGGAATAAATCCAAAAGTAGATAATCAAAATCAGAAATTCAATACTAATGAACGGAGTTCGCGTCAGAAATGTGTGACGTCGAAGTGATTCAAAAGTATGTGTGTGACAATCACATACTTTTAATAAATAAACTAGTAATAAATTATATAAATTAGTGTTAGTAAATTTGTATTGAATTTCTGATTCTGATCATCTATTTTTGCTTTTGACTGTACTAGTGTGGTGACTAAAAATCCCATTAGTTCTACCGTAGAACTGTGAAAGAACTAGTTGAACTAGTGGGAATAAAAAGTCCTATTAGTTCTACCTTAAAACTGTGAAAGAACTAGTAAAGTCAAAGCATTTATTTCAATTAAACCATTTACAGGCACTTTTGAATTGTCAAAGAGTCAGTTAGTCAGAAAAATGAAGCTAGTTGCTCGTTCCAAAACGTAGCGTAGGTCTCTATGGAGAAGAACGAGCAAGAAACTCCACGGACACTCTTTTAAATCAAGTTTTTACAAAATACTGATTACATTATTCACGTTGCTTTTATATGTGAAAACAATGCAGGTAAAGACCAATACAATGCATTAAAAAAAAGAATCAAGATTTAAAGAAGAAAAAAGCCGTTAAGAGTTGACTAATCTCTACTGACAGCGCCCGTTCACGAACTTGCCGCGTGGATCAGCACCATTCAGCTCAACCATTTTGAAGGAAGCCGAATGATCCAACACACGCGCCACCATCAGCGAGATAATTGAGTGAGCATGACAATGCTCTCAACCGCCATGTTCATTTATATCAAACACATAAATATAATTTTCATCCCACCATCTCGGAAAGAGTATTTTTAATCTTCAATATCTGAGTGGAAAAGCCGTTTTTATTCTCTAGAGGATAAAGTAAATTTATCTTCAATATCTGAGTGGAAAAGCCGTTTTTATTCTCTAGAGGATAAAGTAAATTGAATTTAGAACATCGTGTGCACTAAGTTTGTGAATTTAAAAAAAACATTAAACCTATTTACTGCTACCTCTATGGTGCCGAATATATCATACAACTTTTTTTTAATTTGTTAAAAACTCAGACTTTGTAAACGTTTTTTTTTTGCATTTAGTCATTTCCTCGCTGAGGTGGAATGAAAAGTTACGTGTTGCACTCGAGTGCAAAGATTTTTCACCTCGTGCTCTTTTGATTCCCTCGCTAACGCTCAGGATTCTAATTTTGAATCAATTTTAGAATCCTTCGCTTGCTCGGTCATCAAAATTGAACACGCGGTTAAAAAGCAACTTTGCACTCTTGTATAACAAATAACTATTACTTTATAAATTGCTTCATGGTAGTAGAACTAGTGGGAATTAAACGTCCCATTAGTTCTACCGTAGAACTGTTTAGTAGATCTAGTGGGAACAATTCAATAATACTAGTAGTCATAATACCAACAAATTATTGTCCCACTGTTGGGCAAACACCTCTTCTCATACAAAGAAGAAACGAGCATTTATCACCACGTGCGCTCAAGGCGGATTGGCGATCATCATTTTAGCCGAATGACGTCCACTGCTGGACATAGGCCTCCCCAAGGGGGGGTTTTGCCATAATCGCCACGCTTGGCCTTCCAAGCGTGGCGATTATGGCAAAACGGGTTGGCGATCGCAGTATGGTTGTTACAAAGGCACAGAGAACGCTGCTGCCCATTCTCTGGTAAGTCCCTTAGTCGCCTCTTACGACACCCACGGGAAGATATGGAATGGTGCTATTCTTTACGTCCACTTATAATAATACATACTTATACTCTGAATGTCACCATACGTCGTCTCCCTAATTTTATTGATTTATTTTAACAATTTTTACAGTTATTGGACATTTCGTATAAATTTTGCTACACAATATAAAATTCCATCCAGTTAATCGAATTATTAAACCATATTGCAACCTCTTCCAAAACAATTTATATTTTTTATGCAGTGAAATACAATTGACATTGATGTCATTGCAAAACCGAAAATAACGTCGATTAAGTACATAATACATGATAAAATGAAGAAAAATTATAATAATAATATAATATATGAATAAAATGAAGAAAAATGAAGAATGATTATAAACACGATTTACAAAAAACGGACAAAAAAACGATGACAAGATGATATTGAGATCAGCACGCCGAGCACGCCCAACTTCTCCGGACCTGTCGCTCAGCTCCGCCTCGCCGCCGCCGGAACCCAGCCCCAACGTAAGTGCTGTGACACCGGCCTCGGCAGTTGCGTCGAGCTCGAGCGACGAGTACTTCTCTCCGCCGACGACGCCACCACCTGTGCGTCGGCGGGGACGACGCCGGCCGCCGGACAGCTTGGGGCCTCGAGACCCACCGGTCTCTGATAGGGTCCCCGCTCTCGGTGGAAGTGTGCAGCGCATGAGATGGACGCAGTCTATTAATGAAAGTGTCATGCGCTCATACTTTGGGGCTACAGAGGGGGGAAGTAACTTGACTGCGTACCGTGGTCGGATGCTCTCTCTGTTTCAGGTGCTTGAGCCAGCTGTCAACGTGTCGGCGCAGCGATTGTCGGATCAGGTGCGGGCCATCCAGCGTAATCATATGATGGACGACGCAGTACTTGATCGACTACGCCTTGAATCACGGAGTAGCCACGTCACGTCTGCTTTGCCACTGGTTGCGGTCGCGGTACAATCCCAAGATTTACCCAGTGCTTCGCCGCGACCTGACGACGGTGGTGAAGAGGATAATGGTGAGGCTATATCCGTGAGTTCCCAGTGCAATATTCAATTGAGGAGTGCTTTGGAGGATGCGTTCCGAGAGTATTGCTCTACACCGCCTGAATTAAGACCACGATTACCCCGTTTGCCCATGCACAAGAAAAACCAGGCGCTGGTGTGTGCTTTAGATTCGCAGCTGTCAAACTGTTTTGACAACAGCGAAGACCTCGCCGATACCCACTCGATCTTGTACTGCGCGGCTGTAGCGGCATGTCGTGTAGCTCATGTCAAATTTCCCAACTGTGACAGAGCTGCACGACCAAAGCCAGTTGTACCAGCATGGCAGTGCAGGATTGAGCGTCGTATTGGTGAGGCTAGAGCACTCATCGGCAAACTAATCTGCTTCAGGGAGGGCAATACTCGCCCTAGAGTGATGCGCTTTGTGAGGCGGGCATTCTCGGGGACTGATATTAGTCCTCGAGATTATTTATCCTGCATCACAGAGCGTATCGACTTCCTGAAGCAGAAGATCTGTGCATGGGCAAACCGTATTCGACGGTACAAGCGGCGGGTGGAGCGGTACACTCAGAATCGCATATTCCAGAGTGATGAGAGGTGGGTGTACAGGACTTGGGAACGACCGGACCAAGGTGTGGCTGATGCGCGCCTGCCGGATGATGATGCCATGTGTTCATTTTGGCGCAGCATCTGGTCAGTGCCTGTCAGTCACACTGAGGGCGATTGGACTCGTGAGGTTGAGCGAGCGTGTGATCCAATACAAGAAATGGGGGCAATTACCATCAGCCCCCAAGATGTAGCTCGTGCAGTCCGTCCGTTACCTAACTGGAAATCTCCAGGGCCGGACGGGCTGCACAACTTTTGGATAAAATGGTTTAAAAGATCGCACACTCACTTGGCGTCTCAGTTCCAGTCAGCCTTAGAGTCAGGATCGTTGCCCCAATTCTTAACAACTGGAATAACCCACCTGCTCCATAAATCCGGTGGTACTACGGAACCCAAAAATTATAGACCGATTACTTGTCTACCAACGGTCTATAAAGTTCTTACATCCATTTTGAGAGCAAAAATTAACGAACATATTGACAAAAATTCTATCATGTCTGCCTCTCAAAATGGATGTAGGAACGGGTCTCGTGGTACTAAGGAGCTCCTCCTCATTGATATGGCCATTAACCAGCAGGTTCGTCGTTCCCGAAGGGATCTGTCGACATGCTGGATAGACTATAAGAAGGCCTATGATTCTGTGCCACATACATGGCTCATGAGGGTGTTAGAGTTGTATAAAATTGATACAACTCTGCGCACCTTCTTGATGTCATGTATGGGGCAATGGAAGACGGTCCTTCGCTATCCAGGATGTCGGCAGATCCGGGAGAATAGCGAACCGATAAGGATCGAGCGAGGTATATTTCAGGGCGATAGTCTGAGTCCACTGTGGTTTTGTTTAGCCTTGAACCCTCTAAGCGCGTTGCTGGAGGGTTCAGGTCTGGGCTATCGGCTGAGAAGAGGAGGTCAGGTTATATCTCACCTCCTTTACATGGATGATCTGAAACTCTTTGCCCCCAACAATTTGCGACTGATGGAGCTACTGAAAGTAACAGAAACGTTCAGTAGCGCCATCAGGATGGAATTTGGTGTGGACAAATGTGCAGTCATGCATGTGAAACGAGGGGAGATTGTGGAATCCGTGGGCACACAACTCTCGGATTCCATGCACCTTAGATCCCTCTCTTCAGCCGAAACCTACAAATACTTGGGTATGTCGGAAGCGTTAGGCATCAATGCTACCGACATGAAACAATCGCTGAAGGAGCGCTTCTTTGGCCGCCTGAATAAAGCGTTGAATAGTCTTTTATCAGGCGGAAACAAGGTGCGCGCCTTCAACGGATGGGTCATGCCGGTTTTGATGTACTCTTTCGGCATACTCAAGTGGACTCAGACGGAACTTGACGCCCTGGATAGGAGGGTCCGTACATTGCTGACCGCAAATCGGATGCATCACCCACGGTCATCGGTAATGAGACTGTATATCCCACGGAAGTGCGGAGGTCGAGGCTTTCTTAATGCTAAGTCCCTGCACAACCGTGAGGTATGCAGTCTCAGGGAGTACTTCTTTAAAGCCGACGTGGGGATGCATCGAGATGTGGTCTCAGTGGACAAGGGCCTCACCCCGCTCTCCTTAGCGAACGAGAACTGGCGCAAACCTGTAGTACTAGATACTAATGACCGTAAGAAGGTATGGCAGAGCAAGGAGCTTCACGGGCGCTTCTACCGGGCTCTATATGGGCCTGATGTAGACTTCTTGGCGTCCGTATCCTGGCTGCGATTCGGTGACCTCTTTGGGGAAACCGAAGGTTTTGTCTGTGCGATTATGGACGAAGTTATGATGACGAACAACTACCGGAAGTATATTGTGAAGGACGGCACGGTTGACATTTGTCGGGCATGCCACCGACCGGGAGAATCAATCCGACACATTATCTCTGGGTGCTCTCGTCTGGCTAACGGAGACTACTTGCATAGACACAACCTTGTAGCTAGGATTATCCACCAGCAACTTGCTCTAAAATACAGGCTTGTGGAGTCGGAAGTACCGTACTACAGGTATGTGCCCGACCCAGTTCTCGAAAATGGCAACATCACATTGTATTGGGATCGATCTATCATCACTGACAGGACTATTGTTGCCAATAAGCCTGACATAGTGGTGATAGATCGATTAGAGCGTCGCGCAATGATTGTTGATATAGCGGTTCCGCATGACGAGAACCTCGCGAAAACCGAGAAAGATAAACAAATTAAGTATCTTGACTTGGCTCGCGACGTTGTCGACATGTGGGATGTGAATACAGCAGTCATTGTGCCGATAGTCGTTACGGCCAATGGACTCATTTCCAAGAGCCTCGACCAACACCTAAGGAGGCTCTCGTTGGGCAGCTGGATCAAGGGCTTGATACAGAAAGCGGTTCTCCTGGACACGGCGCGTATAGTCAGGAGATTCCTCTCTCAGGAGCCCTGACCACCGGTAGCTTGGACCCTATTCCCGATACCGGTGGGCTACTATTTTTTATATTTTTAAATGTTTTTATGTTTTTTTTTTACTAATATTTAAAAATATAATACAATATGTAAATAAAATAAATAAATGAGAATAATAATAATAAAGCCTTTTATTCCGAAAACTAGACAGTAACATTTACAGTAATACTTAAAACAAAAATCACAAAATGTCTCGAATCTCGGTGTGCCTCATGGCATAGGCCTCCTCTAACAACTTCCATTGTAGTCTGTCGCGAGGTATCCTCCTTCAGTTTGGACCTGCTGTCAGTTTTATTTCTTCCTCCCATCGTGTAGACTGCCTTCCTCGATTCCTTTTGCCATCCCTTGGATACCATTCTGTCACTACCTTGCTCCATTTTCCTTTAGTGTCTCGCATCATGTGGCCTGTCCACCTCCACTTTTGTTGGTCTATTCTTGTTAGAACATCGGTAAGTTTTGTTTTGGACCGGAGGTCTGTGTTCCTTAATCTATCCTGTCTCTTTGCGCCTATCATGCTTCTCTCCATTGCTCTTTGACACTTGGCAAGCTTTTCTCTGAGTGCTTTGGTGAGTGCCCATGTCTCGCATCCATATGTTAGGCATGGGAGTATGCATGAGTTGAAGGTTTTTCTTTTCAGAGACATGCCTAGATCCTTTGACTTCATGATCTCCTTGAGGGACCAGTACTTTTTCCAACCAATTGCAATCCTCATATCAATTTCCTGGCTAGTTTGGTCTTTGGTAGAGATAACTTGACCAAGGTATATATAGTCCTCTGCATAAGCCAAAGCTTCCTCTTTTATTTTTATATCTTCCTTTATAGAGTTAGTCATTAATTTTGTCTTGTTGTAATTTATTTTCAGACCAATTTTTTCGCTTTCTTCGCTCAGGCTTTGTATCATGATTTGCAAGCTTTCTGGGATTTCTTCGAATAACACTAAGTCGTCGGCAAATCTGAGGTGGCTCAATTTGAATCCATTTATGTTCAGACCAAACTTTTCCCAGTTCAAGTTGCGAAATATGTTTTCTAATACGGCAGAGAACAATTTGGGAGACAGTGGGTCACCTTGCCTCACCCCTCTTTCTACGTTAAATTCGTTTCCAAGAGATTCCAATTGGATTCTAGCCGTACTGTTGGAGTAAATGGTTCGGATAATATTGATGTATGCTGCTGGTATTCCTTGTTGCTTTAGAGTTTCCCATATGTATTCGTGGCTTAAGCTGTCGAAAGCCTTGGCGTAGTCAATGAAGGCAATGTATAAAATTTTATTATATTCCTTATATTTTTCGATTACCTGTTTGATTGTGTAAATATGATCAATAGTCGAAAACCCTTTTCTGAAGCCTGCCTGTTCGACCGGCTGTTGTTCGTCCAACATTGGGTTTATTCTATTCAGTATGACTTTTGCAAATATCTTGTAAACATTCGACATCAGGCTTATTGGTCTGTAATTTTCAATTTCCTCTTTGTCGCCTTTTTTGTGTATGAAGATGATGTGAGACTTTGCCCATTTCTTAGGGATATCCCCGCTCTTCAGAATCTCGTTAAAAACTTCAGTTAGAATGGGTACCAGTTCTTCCATTGAAACCTGCAACATCTCATTTGTGATTTGGTCTGGTCCTGGAGATTTTCCCGTTTTTTGACTCCTGATTGCTTTTTCTACCTCTTCTGGTAAGATTGAAGGGACGGGTTCCAGAGTGGTTTCGGGTATTGATCCAGTAAGTCCTTCCTTTACTATGTTTGGTGTTTGTTTTGCGTATAAGCGACGGTAGAAGTCTGTTGCCAGTTCTTTGATGTTTTTTCTCCGTGTAGTGATCTTTGACTTTCTTTTAAGTTTTGGTATCCATTCTTTTCCTGCTTCCCGTAGTTCCTTCAAAGCTTTTTTGACACCGCCGGTTCTTTGTATGTGATATTCTAGAGTTTGTAGTCTTTTGATTTTACGGTCTCTTCTGATGCTTGTTTTTAATTTTTTACTTATATCTGTTATCAGTTTTAAATTTTCTTTTTTTAATTGGGTTTTATGAGTGCTTTCCTTTCGTTTATCAGTTGCAAGGATTGGTCGCTAAGTTGGTATTTGTTACTTTTTACTTTCCTGTTTGTGATCAAATGGTTTTGTATATGTTTCTCTAGTGTCTCATATTTCTGTGCCATAGTTGAATGCTTTGTTGTAATATTTTTTGTTTCGTATATATTCTTTGGGTTATTTGTATTTTGTAGATCTCTTGGTTGGTGAGATCGGTTAATGTTAATGTGATTTCGAGAAGTTTTAATGGGGCACTTTCTTAAGGAGCTGCGTATCATGCGGTGGTTTGTGTTAAAATTCAGCGTGCATATAACTGCAGTGTCTGTGAATGCTCTGGGGTGGTTACTTATTATGTAGTCGATCTCATTTTTGTATGACCCATCAGGGGAAATCCATGTCCATTTATTTTTGTTGTTTTTCTTGAAAATTGAATTCAGTAGAGTTAAATTATGTTCCATAAGAAATTCAACAAGTTTCTGGCCGTTGCAGCTTCTCTTACCATAACCAAACTTTCGAAGAACATATTCTTCGCTATTTTTTCTAGTCCCTACTTGAGCATTAAAATCCCCCATTAGGATAATAAATTTATCTGAGTTGTTTTTTATTGCCCGTGACATCTCTCCATAGAACGATTCTAACACAGACAATTCCGCTTGCTCAGTTGGAGCATAGACTTGTATAATTGACCATTGTTTCTTATACCCTGGCAGTTTAATATTAAGAACAGCTAATCTGTCTGAGATTCCAATAAATTCTTGTATATGTTGTTTTAAGTACGTTTTAACCAAAAATCCTACTCCCCTCTGCCCGGCGGTTTCACCTTTTTGGTATAGGATATAATCTGGATATTCTTCAATTTTCTCGCCTAGTCTTCTCATTTCGCTTATGCCCAGTATATCGTACTTAATATCTTGCAGGGCGTTGTTCAATTCCATCAAGCTTTCAGGTGTCCTGAGAGTTCTTGTGTTGAGTGTTGCAATGTTGAATACTTCACATCTTTTAGTTAGAGGGTGGTGGTCTAGTACTCCCGCGGGGACCAGCCGTGTTGGGAGACATTTTGTTGATAATTGTTTCTCATGCTGTTGTGGTTGTCCGGTTTGTGGTGCTAGGTCTCTAATTTCTATTTGTGGTCTTGTCCGAGAACGAGATTGATCTCCCACGTAAGTACTGAAAGGCATCCAGTTTCTTCATTTTTGGGTCGTTTTTTGTACTACCATTTCTGTTCTTGGGACTTGGCGTTTCAGATCTTTTTCGCTTTTCGTTTTCGTTTTTCTCCATGTTTCTTTTTTCTTTTTTCTTTAGATATGCGTCTTTGGGCAAATCATGGGTAATATAAGTGTTGGTTTTCATTTTCTTTTTATTTTTCAGAATCTGGATTTTTTTGCCTAGGGTCGTGGTAGCAAGGAGAATTGGCCTTGTCTTGCCGTCTTCGTTCCCTTTTTTTCCTAGTCTCTGAACTCTATCGATTTCGAAATCGTTAAGTTGTACATCTATATCTGTTAGTGTAGAAGTTACCAAGGTTACCAAATCCTCGTGCTTTTCGTCTTTCAGTTCTGAAATCCCATGGATTATTACGTTGTTCCTTCTTCCATTAATCTCAAGGTTTTCAATTTTTTTATTTAATTTCTCAACCTCAATTTTCAGTTTCTAATTTTCCTCTATAATAGGATTGATTTTCTCGTTAACCTTCTGCAGAATAGTTGTCGTAATATTTTCTGTTATTGTGTTTGTTTGGGCGTTAAGTTGCTCTGTCATTTTTGACAGAAGAAGAGACATCTCAGGTGACAGTTGTGTAGACATCTTGCAGTAACAAAACGCAGAATTAGTTAGTTTTCGAACGTTACTTTGTAATGTTAGGTTTAGGTTGGTAATGCGTAACTTCTATATTGTCTCTGGTTTGCTGTTGTGACAGATAACCTCAACTTAACTTTAGCGATATGTTTTTGCTTTGTGTACACTTTACTTGCGTGTTTTTGTTGTTTTACTGTTGTACTTCAATGCACAATCTCACAAACGACCTTCTGAACGGCACTTTTGCAGGTGGATCTTAAGAAAACCGTGTACTCTTATTATAAAATTGAGGAGCGTTTAGCAAAGCGACTGACGTATGTAAACACCGGAACCGGAACATCTTACGTCCACTTATACGACTTATATTAATTAAGCCAGATGACAACATTGACCAAGGCAGAATTTCTCTAAAAAACATAATCCTCCTTCGGGTTGGTTAAAAAACATTTGATTTTGACCCTGAAAACCTGATTTATTCTCAATTTACTGTAAAATTCGATTTTTACTTGCTTTGAAGTCAATAAATAATTTGTCAATTCAGCCTACAAAATCTGAAAAGTTTTGAAAAAAAAAATCTCAAGAACTAAAAAGAGGTGGCTTTGTTGTTTTGCTTTGCCACCGACTTCCAAAACTAAAGTAATGTGTTCTGTGCTAAAGTTATTTATCACTTTTTAGATTTTGAAGGCGGTTTAATTTAAAAAAAAATTCCTTAATATCCAAATCCATTAGGAAACGGCGACACACTAGGCGACAAAACAGAGATAGTAAGTCCTCCATAGATTGAAGAAGCTAAAACGTCATATATGTATTTTTTTTGGGATTTTGTTATTTTCTCAAAAAAATCTGAATCAATTTTGATAATATTTATATGGGTCCATTTCGGAATGAACCCCTTTCGAATAAAATAAGAATTTTGCTAATCCTATGTCTATATATGACAGAGTTATGCCCGAATATACATAAAAAAAATATATAAACATCCGAATTGATAACCTCCTCCTTTTTGAAGTCGGTTAAAAAAAGTGACATCACATTTTACTATTGCTTTACTTAATTCTGGTTGGTTGGCGATCTCTGGGGGAGGCCTACGTTCAGTAGTGGACAGCAATAGGCTGCATATTATTATGATAATGATGATATTGATGTTACAACATTTTTGAGGGAATCGCGTTTGAAAAAGCCTTATAAAATGTATGACAATTGATTAATAGTGAATATACAAGGTGGGGATGACGGTACGACAATAAATTAAAATACTGGTAATACTAGTTCATAAGAATATTTTGAAACTATTGTTGTGCGTGTTATTAATAGGGTCCAATAAATGATATGCGGAGTTGTTGAATAAGAAAACTGTTAAATAAAGGGTTCCACAAAACTTGGTTACAATTATTATTACTTCGACGGACTAAGATCTATATGCGACGTGGCAAGGCGGGGGTATGTAAGCGACTGGCGAGCCCGGTGCTGTCGTTTTTTCAATACCAACAAAAATGCAATTCAGCGAAACACATCGCTAGGGTCGCTACAATATAAAAAAAAGCATCCTAACACCAAAAAAAAAAAAACAAACATATTAAAGACCATATAAATGTAACCAAAATAGAACACCATTTGAAATATTGATTTGAAATTGTGAGAAGAGCGGCAACTTGTGGCGCCATAATTTATTATTATTGTTACTCAATAAAAACATTTACATTAAATTACCAAATCCTGCCATGATCCTTTTTGTGCTATTGTCATCGCCACCCTGTATATCGAATCAAGCTGGTCATAATCATATAATTTATTCGCCGGAAAACGTATCGGCTACACCTATACTCCGTTTACAATAAGATTAGACATTTACACAAACCTTTTTTACAGTCCCTCCAACCGATTTTGACTTCTATTCCGTAGGCTTAAGGATGACATTAGAGGCAAAAAAGTGGTTACAATAACATTTTTTTTTGCAGCTGCCATTTGTCATGCTTCAACGCAATATAAGTCAAAATCAGTTGAACGGACTGTAAAAAAGGTTTGTGTATATGTCTAATCTTATTGTGAACGGAGTATATGCGGTTAAACTTAGATGTGTCCTGCTAATCTTCGGTTAGAACTAGGTTTACCCTTAATCTTAGCGGCTAGAACTAGGTGCAGCCGCACACCGCTGGTTTAATTGTGTTTTGAGCTGGAAGAAGACGGTCGAGGTCGTTTGGTTTGGTTCCTTTAATTAATTAAACCCTGCAGACAGAAATAGGAGCCCGTCTTCTTCTTCACAATGTTTTTTTTTTTAGCCTGGATTTTCCCACTGCTGGGCAAAGGCCTCTCCACTCTCCTTTCATCTCACTCTGTTAAGAGCTATTTGGGGCCAGTCTTTTTTGAAGGAGTCTAGATCATCCCGCCATCTCCGCCTGGGCCTGCCGCGATGTCGCTTGCCATGTAGAGGAACCCATTGGGTTGTACGTTTGGCCCAATGATCGTCTGACATGCGGCAGATGTGACCAGCCCAATGGTTTGGTAAAAAATAACCAGGTCGGGGGTCCCTAAGTCCCGAGCTCGCGAGTTACACCTAAGTTTAACCAACTGCTACCGGCTATACCTAGTTCTAGCCGGTTAAAATTAGGTGTAGCCGCACTTCGGGTTTCAGCCGTAACATATACATTGAAAATTAATCTTAAAAAATAAATGCACATAATACATAACTTTATTTTCTAAAGGTCATCAGTTTTATTAGCTTCCCGCAATCTTTTATTGAGAGAGTTATCTCTTAGTTTGACTAGTACCTAGTTACTTAACGCTCGATAACATATATATGTAAAATTAATTATATGTCATTTATTTTGGTACTTACGATATCCCGTTCTTTTAATTTCCACCTTGTCATGTGATGAGTTTCGTGTGAGTTCGATGATACTGGAAGACTCGCCGGCGATGGCTCGGATTCCGAAGGTGACATCTAGAACAAAAGAAATAAAAAGAATTCAATTGTTCCTTCGCTGTTCTTTTCTGTTTAATTTCGTTGATCCCGGATCTTCGGCGCTTTTCTGGTGATTCTGGCTTACAGGAGTTGCCTCGCAGCGACAGCCAACAGGCATAACAACATGCAATCGCTTCTCCTCACTCGCCACCGAAGTGGAGCACCTTTACCTCGCCCAAACCCAAGAAGAGAAAGAGAGGTGCCGTCACTCCTAACTCGACAGCAACTCAGCGACAACCGAGAGTGATCACATCATCCACTCACATCCCTGACATAATCATAACTGACGTCAAGGAAATCAACGATCCAGAATACCTTAACATAATTAGAAAAATAACCACAGAGCATGGAGCAAGACACGCCCTGGCTAGTAACAAAAGAACCATCACGATCCGTGGATACACCGTAGACATGAGGAAAATAATTATAGAAGAGTTGAGGAAACTTGAGCCCTAAAGCTAAAAGCTAAAGCCCAGCAGATCCATCAGACGAAGGTTGTGCTTATCAAGAACATCTACGATGAAACGAATGGTGCATGCCTTGAGGAATTGGAGAGGTGCATCGGTGTGAAACCGATCAAAATGAGAACAATCAAAGGTAACCTACAATTATTTATCTTTGATGGTGCCCACTCATACGATGATAACGCCACACATATGAAGACAACAAGCATGCGTACTTCAGGGCCTTCAGCATAAAGCCTCAGGAATACAAAGATGATCCAAGGAGAGTAGTACAATGTAAGAAATGTTGCTGAATGCAGATACGCAGCACTGACATACCGGCGGGATAACGTCTCGTAAGTGAACATAACCTCCACTTCACAATTTCCACCGTTGCCCAAACAGGCAACCCAATCACAACCACAGCTCCAGCCACAAATGCAAGTAAATGAACGCACGACAAAAAAAGAAAACAGCATGGAGCCCCTAGGGCAAGACCTACAAACAATTTTAAAACAAATATTACACCAGCTACAACACGAAATTCTCATAAAAAAGCTTAACAAATAATTCGAGAAATCAATACCATAGACTGCGCGTACTGCACCTAAATACACAAGGATTCTTTTCAAGATAAATTCTTTGAGCTAAAATCCTAAGCCGGCCGTTATAATTAAACCACATAATATAATCGTAGTCAACAAGTGCGCTCTGTGCGCTTTTGTAACAACCATACTGCGGTCGCCAATCCGCCTGCCAAGCGTGGCGATTATGGCAAACCCGGGGGCGGTTTGCCATAATCGCCCCTTGGGGAGGCCTATGTCCAGCAGTGGACGTCTTTAGGCTGAAATGATGATGATGATGATGAGTCAATATGTGCCGGGTGGACTTTGCCAAAGTCCGCATGAATCTTCCGAACTGACACGGCAAGATCACGCACTCAATCGCGTCGCATCTAACTACAGCCATGTATGTGATGCAAGAATCATCAAAATCGGACTACACTGAAGAAAGTTACCTACGCGTGGTCAAACATAAAATATATATTATATAGTGTCGAATTGAGAACCTCCTTCTTTTTTAACCGACTTCAAAAAAAGGAGGTGTTTGTATGTATGTATGTATGTTTGTCCGCGATTATCTCCCGTTTGGCTCAACCGATTTACATTCTGGAGAAGGTATACAACAAACAGAAATTTATTTTGCAGTTTTTGTAAAAATCAGCAAAAATAAGAAGACGTTTTCGTTTCTTTCACCTTTCCTTTCAACTGACTTTCAATCTCTGTTTTAACTGTGTTGCCGTTTCTTAATGGATTTAGGTGATAAGGAGGCGCTAAAAAGTGGAAAATAAAAACTTTTTGAAAAAATAATAGTTTAAAAAAAACTAAAAACACGCTTTTTATAGAAAACCAAACTAAAAAATAGAAAATTAATTTTATTTAAAAAAAGCGTGGGGTGCTTTTTAAGATATTATCAAAATGATAATCACTCTACTCATATCTGTCAATAAAATATTTATAACTATTGACACCATGCACCCCACGCTTTTTTTTAAATAAAATTTATTTTCTATTTTTTAGCCGTTTAAAGTGGGTCAAAATCGCGCCCAAAGAAGTCGGTTACAAACAAACATACAAACATACAGGTGAAGCTAATAAAAAGCGTGTAAAAAGGGAATCGCCTGGGTTGTGGAGGTCCGATAGGCAGTCGCTCCACGTAAAATACTGGTACTCAGCTGCATCTGGTTAGACTGGAAGCTGACTCCAACTTATAAGTAGTTGGAAAACGGCTAGGTAGATGATGATTAGTATGATTATTCAATTCATGATTGCGTCATAACGTGTCCGGTTTATTTTAGAGAAGTAAGTTGTGTTAGCCTTTACACTTTGTTATAAAGTTTTAAGTTTACCGTGTATTGAAAATATCTGCAGTGTGTCTATGTTGTTTGGCAATAGTTGAAAGTACTTACGTACCTGTATAGTAGACGTAGGCGCCTCCGGGGTAAAGAACCATTGAAGCTTGAAAAATACGATCTGACAATAGCAGAATGCAAAGATCAGAATGTCCATTCCACACTGCGGGCAGATCGTTCGTTCTATTCTGAGAACAAATTGCCTTTACTACTCTGAGAGCAAAATGCCCTTTCTACTCTGGGGACAAAATGTCCGTTCTATTCTGAGAGCAGAATGCTCTTTAAAGGCAGAATGACCTATCTACTCTGGGGACAAAATGCCCGTTCTATTCTAAGAGCAGATTGCTCTTCTTGACGGCAGAATGACCTTTCTACTCTGGGGGCCGAATGCCCTGGCTAATCTCGGGGCGCAACGCCCTTTGTACTGTAAAGGCAGAAGGCTCTTTCTAGTCTGAGGACAGAATGCTCTTTCTCATCTAGGGGCGGTATGCCTCTATGCTAAAGACTGATTGTCCTTGGGCTTTTACAAGCGTGCGATTGTGACTTTCGCGACCATCGACAGATGAGAATATCTATAATGTAAAAGTAGCTGGCGAGAATCGCCAGGAATCGTTCATGTTCTCTCAGATTTTAGAACGATTTCTTCAGCTCTTTTCCACACCACCCTTGAGGTAGAACTGTAGGCGCGTTTTTTTTATAGTGGTATCCCCTTTTAAAGGCATATTCCACTGATAAAAAAACCGCTGTTCTATACAAAAATTATAACAAACTTTCTCTCTTAAAGCATAAAGTTTTTAATGATTAAACTGTTTCAAACAGCAGTTTTTTTTTCATATAGGTATCATTAGCCCATCGCTGTTTCAAGACATCAACATTTTGCATAGCAATACATGCATTTCACTACTGCCAAAATCTATGAAATGTAAGTATACAAAGTCAATAATTGGTTATCCCCTTTTTTAAAGAATTTAGTCCATGAGGGGTACCAATTATTGATGTCGTCTGTACCACACTCACCTTTTTGTTTATCAAGTCTTCGGAATCGCAGTCTCAGCGTGTGAGCTTCGTTTGAGTTCGAAAGTATTCGGATAAGTGCTGTGTCGTTGTCAGCCTGACCACATCTGGTATGAAACAAAAGAAACGTATTTCGATGTACAGTCAGAGTAATATACAGTTTGGCAGATCAGCATATGATGCGTTATTAGGCATTTATTGCTACTGTTAGAATTACAGCTGACAGCCTCGTTGACATTAGGTTTTAGTGAACGAACATTTCAGTGTTTCTTTCCTCAGAGTTATCTTATAAATAAAAATCTTCTGTGCGTGTGTATGAAAGTGAACTCCTCCTAAACGGCTGGACCGATTTTGATGAAATTTTTTGTGTGTGTTCCAATGGATTCGAGAATGGTTTAGATTCACAATTGGACCCGGACTCACTATTTTTTATGGCAGGATGACGTCTGCCAGGTCCGCTAGTAGGTATGTGAAACACTAATAACCATGGAGCAGAGATACAGCGAAGCGGGCTTAGGCTTAGCAGGCTTAGGCTAAGAAGGCTTAGGCTAAGAACTCACTAGTAAACCCAGCTTCGGTGGGTTGCACCTGCGAGCTCTGTGATCGGTTGGCGGGCGACCGCAGTGGCCAGCGGGGGACGGGAGTACAGAAATCCGACGCCATTTTGCAGTGACTTGACACGTGGCGTGTCTGTGCACGTTTGTGTGCCAGTCTTGAAACCGCCCGTCATGCGATTATCGCCCGCAAATTTGGCGGGCGATAATCATAGATTACCAAACTTCTCAAAATCAACAATTATGAAATCAATTATAGACCATTCTGACACTATTGTAATAGCAGACTTGAGGCCTTGAACTACGGTCTCGTGAGTTTGGACTGTTCCTCCACCGCGGCTGGCGCGGGTAAAAACCGCTTCGCGAGTTCTTAACACTTCAAACCGTGCTGAGCGGTACGGTACCAGATCGTAATATGTTCTGTGGGCTAATTCACGTAACTAAAGAAGTGCTGTTGCAGTGCAGTTAAGTTTCGATTAAAACAACGCTTTTCATATTCTCTACCGCTGTCAGACACGCTCGCGTCAAGTTCGCGTCATGCGAGCGCAATAACGGCATTCTATTGTTGCGCGTCTTTGGTGCGTGCTTCGGAACGCAACATGATCGGTATTCTACTATTCGTTTGACGTCTCAAAATGACTGCTAAAAAGCACTCAAATCTGTACTGGGGGTATTATTTTAATATTATAATAACGTCATATTCACTGAAATGTAATCGATTCTATTAGTTTAAGTAGTATTAGTAAGTTTGGTAGAGTTTGGTTATCGTACAGTTGACGTGCAGTTCACGCGCAGCTTACGCGCAGTTCAAAGATTACAAAAATACCGTTTATCACTCAAACTTGAACTTAACTGCAACTGCACTACAACTTCATCGGCGCGTCATAAAATTACGTGAATTAGCCCTCTAGTGTATGTTATGATGTAGGTACTGGAAGTCGGAGGTTCATATAAATCAAAGAGGGAAACCGAATGTAAAGAACTGTATTCTAGCGTGCTCTGTGAGCGCCAGGTCATCGCCTTGATATAAAAATAAGCTGAACGCTTCTAAATTCAAAATACTTTCTAAAACAAAATCCAGAGTGTTTAGACGAAACTTTTAGTCAAATGCTTTCGACCAGCAGTGCAATTTTTTTACAATCTCTCTTGGCGAACACCTAGGTGAAGTGAACTGTCATCCGATTGTACTACAAATCAATCCCATCGGGACAGATGACAGCTCACTTCACCTAGGTGTTTACCTTCACCGAGAGAGATTGTAACAGAAAATTCCTACAGCTTGTTATACCTATGCATGCAATCTTTTGAGTTTTGCTTACCTACTTATCTAGAGTTTTGTTTGAGAATTGTTCATAAGAAGAAAGATTAATTAAAATATTTAAATCGATGAGTACAAAATTGGATTTGATGTAGTGTTTGTGTAACAAGACATTGGAGTTCTATTTTTAACCGACTTCAAAAAGGAGGAGGTTATCAATTCGGATGTTTCTATTTTTTTTTTTATGTATGTTCGGGAATAACTTTGTCATATATAGACGGAGTCGCAAAATTCTTTTTACGTTCGAAAGAGGTTTATTCCGAAATGGTTCCACATAAATTTTACCGAAATTGATCCAGCCCTTTTTTAGAAAATTAACAAAATCCCAAAAAAATACTTGGATGCCGTTTAAGTTTCTTCAATCTTTGGAGGACTTACAATCTCCTTTAAGTGTGTCGCCGTTTCTTAATGGATTTGGATGTTAAGACAATACTAAAACCTAAAAATAAAAAGTTTTATCAGTAAAAAGGAAACCGCCTTCAAAAACTAAAAAGTGATATAACTTTAGCATATAACACACATTACTTTACTTTCGGAAGTCGGTGGCAATACAAAACAACAAACACAAAGCCACTACCACCGACTTCCGAAAGTAAAGTAATGTGTGTTCTATGCTAAAGTTATTTATCACTTTTTAGTTTTTGAAGTTGTTTTCCTTTTTTCTGAAAATCTTTTTTGATATTATGTTTTGTAAAATGATATTTTTATAAAAAAAAAATGTTTTTTTTTTTATTTTGATATTAATACAGTCCTACAAGTTTATTAGGATTAAAATAACTTTGTGTATTTAATTACTTTGCTGAGCGTTTCGTTTTGTTGATTTTGGTGAGAACTCAAACTCAAACTCAAACTCAAATCATTTATTTCAAATAAACCATTTACAGGTACTTACTTTTGAATTATCAAGGAGTCAGTCAAAAAGTTGCAGCTAGTTGCTCGTTCCAAACAGTAGGTTTCTATGGAGAAGAACGAGCAAGAAACTCCATGAACACTCTTTTAAAATCAATAGAATATTACAAATTTAGGTTACATCATTCATGTTGAATCTAGGGGTACAATGTGAGAACAATGTAACAAGTTGTGCACGTTAAAAGAGGTCTAGTGACAATGAAATTAGACAATTCAAAATAAATTTAAAATAACCGAGGTAGCTAAGAGATGACCAGTCTCAACTGACGGCGCCCGTTCACGAACATGACGCACGGATCGGCACCATTTTGAAGGGAACCAAATGATCCAACACATGCGCCACCATCAGCAAGACATTCAAGTGAGCATGACAAACTCTCAACCGCCAGGGCATATTCAGGTCAACGAAAGACATATCTCGTAAATGGTAGCTTTAAACTACATAGTGCTCACATGTATGTGCTACGCAAAATTATATAATACTAGAGAGTTATAATCATAGCCTACCTCAAAAGTTCAACCATGTATCAGTGATTATCCTTGGTGTATTATACATATAACTGGACCCAAATCTTTGCTTTCCCCTAAAAAAAGAAAAAACACGTTTTTGAAAAATGATTTTATTTAGTATTTATTATTAAAAATAATAGTTAAAAAAAACTAAAAACACGCTTTTTATAGAAAACCAAACTAAAAAATAGAAAATAAATTTTAATAAATTTAAATTAAGAAAAGTGTTAAAAATTTCAATAAATATAAATTAATAATAGTGTAATAAAAAAAAATATTTTATTTTAAAAAAAGCGTGGGGTGCATGGTGTCAATAGTTATAAATATTTTATTGACAAATATGAGTAGAGTGATTATCATTTTGATAATATCTTAAAAAGCACCCCACGCTTTTTTTAAAATAAAACATATTTTATTTATTACATAAAAATAAAAAAATAAAGAATAAAAAATAAAAATCTAAAGAATAAAAAAACACCTGTTTTATAATCTTTCGATTTTTATTCTTTAAATTTAGTTAAACCACATCTAGTTATTATTTATTAAACAGTTATCCTTTTTTTTCCGCGGTGGAAATCCTCATGGACTTCTTCCGTCGTGGTGGTGACGGAGGAGCATGCTGGACTCTTACCGGCTAAAACCACCGCGATGTTCCAGCATTCACCGCTCCCCCGTCAGGCTTGACCCGCGGTTCCTCAGCGGCTCCCACCTCGGCCATTTCCATGCCGGCCGCATCCACTCTCGAGTGGCGCGCGTGGAACACTGCGCCGCCAACTCGGGCCTATCTGGTCGGACGACGGATGCCCCTAGTCCGCCGCCTGCAGGCCAACTCTGAGTAAACGTCAAACGTTTGAACACACTACTCGATCTCTACGCACACTAATAGCGTACCGCACACTCGTGTACCTACTACCAGCTGCCTAGCTGGCTGGTAGGCATAGCAAGCGTACGCACGCACTAAGTATGTATATATCAGCCTATTGCCGTCCACTGCTGAACGTAGGCCTCCCCCAGAGATCGCCAACCAACCCGGTCTTGGGCAACCCGCATCCATCCGCTGCCAGCCACCTTTTTTAAATCGTCGGTCCATCGTGCCGCAGGGCGTCCCACACTACGCTTGCCCAAACGCGGTCTCCACTCTAGAACGTGTCTGCTCCATCTACCGTCTGTCCGTCTGCAGACATGGCCGGCCCACTTCCACTTCAGCGTGCTAATTCGATGCGCAACGTCGGTGACTTTAGTTCTCTGGCGAATGACTTCATTGCGAATTCTATCCACCAGAGAAACTCCGAGCATCGCTCTCTCCATGGCACGCTGAGCAACCTTGAATTTGTGGACCAGGCCCACGGTGAGTGTCCACGTTTCGGCTCCGTAAGTCATCACGGGTAGAACGCACTGGTTAAAGACCCTGGTTTTAAGGGATTGTGGGATCGACGATTTAAAGATACCACGTAGCTTCCCGAATGCTGCCCAGCCCAAGCGTATCCTTCTGTTCGCCTCCTTCTCGAAGTTGTGCCGCCCCAGTTGTATATTTTGGCCAAGATATATGTATTCTTGCACAACCTCGAGAATAGCACCGTTTAAGACTACGGGTCTCGGGAAGACATGACCATTGTACATGATTTTGGTCTTATCTAGGTTCATCCCGAGGCCCACGCGTCTCGAAGAATCGCTTAGGCTAAGTATGTACGTTAGTTCCATGACCAAACATAAAGGATCGTAATTTGATTAACTAGACTTGTAAATGTTATTACAAATAGTTATCTAGTAGCATCGCAAAAAACACGATCGCGTATCGTGTGTTATATGTGCACTAATCTTACTTCTACAGTACTAACCTATTATGCAGTCTTCAAAATAAGTGTTAACTTTCCGCCAACCATCCATCCTGCTTTCGACACCAGGCCTTGGTCTGCTAGGGGGCAGCCACATCGCACGTGTTTGCACCATCTTGTCCACGACTAACGTGCGCAGATTTTTGCACGTTTCAAGGGGTCTACACTTAAGGGAAAATCGTCTTGTAAATCCAGAGATTTCGATTTTAGAATGTTTTGCCCCTAGGCAGAACACTCTTTCTACGCTGGGAACAAAACGATTTTTCTACGCTTGGGGCAGAACGCTCTTTCTATACAGAGGGCAGTATGCCCTTTCTACTCTGGGTACAGAACACTGTATGCTCTTTCAACACTGTAGACAGATCGCGTTTTATACACTGGAAACGAAACGCGTTTTCTATGTAGGCAGAGTGCCTTTTCTTTGCTAAGGATAAAACAAACTTTCTACTCTAGGGCAGTATCCTCTTTCCACTCCGGGGCAGAATGCCTTTTCTACTCTAAAGGCAGAGCGCTCTTTTTATGCTGTTTACTTTCTATGCTAAAGACTAATTGTCGTCAAGCTTTTACAAACGCGCTATAGTGACTTTCTTGACTATCAAGAGATAAGAATATCGATAATAGTAGGCTGGAATCACCAAGAACTGTTCATCTTCTTTCAGACATTGGAACGAGTACTCCAGCTCTTTTCCACACCACCCATGAGGTAGAGCTGTAGGCGCGTTTTTTTATAGTGGTATCCCCGTTACCGGGCCTATTCCACTGCTTGACGCAAAACAAAAAAAAATACTGGTTACATACAGTACAAACGTACAAACGTTAGAGCAAGTATCGGAACGGTATGTTTAAAGCAAGTAAGAACAATATTGTAAGACTTATTACTATGTATAGTATAATATTATGTTAGTAGTGCTTAAGATCTATGAGAGAGACAAGTGAAACGCTTAGTAGTTGAATACGCACTGACGCAAAGAGTACAGTATATACTTAGTCTGGCCACAAATACTGTTACAATAAAAAATAAGAAAGATATTACATTTGAATCTGGAATCTGTCATTTTTATACGATTGTTCATTGAGTTTTCTAATTTTGGCGCCAATACATTGTACAATATTTTGCGATATTAAAATGGAGTGGGGTGAGAAAGAGAACCGAATCGCTGTGATTGCATTACACAAAGTTTGTATAGAGCCAAATGCAATTTTTAAAACTCTTCATACACTTGGTATTAGTCAAATGTTTGTGTACCGGGCTATTAATAGGTACAATGAGACCTCCTCTGTTTGTGACAGAAAAAGATCTGGCCGTCCACGTAGTGATCGTACGAAAAAGGTGGTCAAAGCAGTAAGGGAAAGAATTCGAAGAAATCCTGTCCGAACGCAAAAGATTTTATCTCGGGAGATGATGACTTAGGACTTGCAGCCTATAAGAGATGCACTGGTCATTTTTTAACTAATAATTTAAAAAAGAATAGGGTGGTAAAATCGAAACAACTACCTACCGAAGCGGTACGCAAAGGGAGGTCACAGAAAAATTTTGTTTACGGATGAGAAAATCTTTACAATTGAGCAACATTTTAAACAAACAAAATGATCGTATTTATGCTCAAAGCTCTAAGGAAGCTTTCCAATTAGTCGACAGAGTGCAACGTGGGCATTATCCGACTTCAGTGATGGTTTGGTGGGGTGTTAGCTATGAAGGAGTGACTGAGCCATATTTTTGTGAAAAAGGTATCAAAACATCGGGGCACAAGTGTATCAAGATACCATTCTTGAGAAGGTAGTTAAGCCCCTTAACAAGTCCAGTCTTGGTTGGAAGTGAACGTTTCGGACTTCATCAGAGCTGAAGACTGGCCGTCGTCTAGTCCCGATCTTAATCCGCTGGATTATGATTAATGGTCAGTTTTAGAGAGTACGGCTTGCTCTAAACGCCACCAACCATGATAATTTGGAGTCCCTAAAACAATCCATACGATTGGCAGTGAATAATTTTCCCATGGAAAGAGTGCGTGCTTCTATTGATAACTGGCCTCAACGTTTAAAGGACTGTATTGCAGCCAATGGAGATCACTTCGAATAAGCTTTTTATATTTTAAATTGTTTTTTATTTATGTATTAAACTAACACACTGTAAAAGTAATAAATATTATTTGCAATAAAAAAAAATGTTTTTCTTCGTGACAATATTTATGGCAAGAATAGGTATATAGAGAGACACTGACGTTTATTCACGAATGACAGGTGGCGCAGCGATATACTTAAACACACATACTTCCTTAGATAACAATATTATGTTTCCCTAAAAAGTAAGAGGAAATACTTACTACGATCGATATTTTTTCTAGGCCAGCCATATGTTTCTGCCACTTTAATCAGCTTTACATCCTTTTGTGCTTCTACAAGTAAACAATTTTATGTAATAGACAAACTAGTGTCGACTACAAAATTGACATAACTAGCCCTGTCTTTGATTTCTGTTAAATCGATCACCGTGCGGCCCTCCGTGTCGTCGCTTAAGGCCCGGCGTTGACTGACGGCGCGGCACGGCACAGCACGGCGTACTTCGGCAGCTCGATGAACGCTTTGGTATGACGCGGCAGGTGACGGCATGTCGCGTCACGTTGTGGCGTCCCGCAGCAAGCCGAACGCCCCCTAGCCCCCGCGCCCACTCAGGCTGCGCGTCATTCGCCGAAGACACCACCGCACCCGTTTCAAACCTTATTTCCATGACTTTAGCTTTAGCCTATGCGACTTGCGGGACGCCACGGACAGCGGCGGTAGGACGCTGTGGCACACCACAGCAGTCTGTGTAATAAAACGGCACTTCACGGCGTGCCGCAGGGCGCCACGGCATGCTATGACGTGTCGCGGTATGATTGTATAGAAATAAAGTAATATGAATTAAAATTTCGATGAAATAAGGATAAAAATAACTTAATCAAAAATAAAATCCTCTACCATGGCCGTGCCGTGCCACGACGTCAGTGAGTGTCGGTCCTAAGCTCGCGCGGGATAAGTAATTGGCACAATTATCAGATCAACACTACGAATATATTTTATTCTAAAACATGAACTAAAAACAAATTACAACATCCTACCATTTTCCCATGTTACTTGAGGTGGGTGTAACACGTTTTCTTCCCCGATTTCATCTTGATTATGGATATTCACATAGTCTGAAATAAACGGTTTTTTTAAAGTTAATTGGTTTTCCTTTAGTAAAAGTGTTATAATGTGTGAGCAGTACTTCATTAAGAGCGCCGTTCCCCATCGAACGAACTTCAACGCGAGCGTGATTGAATTTTTTTTTGTTTCAACCAACGCAAAGCTCGAAAACAAACGAGTGAGTGAGAACGCGATAACATCACAGGAAAGTTGGCGGGCGGAAATTTCACAAAATTTGTTCCAGGAAGTACGTGTTTTTCAAAAAGCCTTACAAGTTTTTCGTAATAATGTTTGTAATTTAGAATCTCCATTACATGTGCAAGGTGTCTATGAAGCTGTTTTTTTACTTTTTTAATGTATGAGTGCATTATGACCGGCCAAAGTTCAGATAAAAAGCTGATTCTCGGACGTGTTTACTGACTTTGTTTCTCAAAAAAGTATATTTTTGGCTTTATACAAACCTAGATTTAAACCACAAGATACCTGTGTGTTAAAAATATTTGGAAAATTATTTGTTATAGCGACGTAATCGCGTACGAGCGTTTGTATGGAAAATATGAAGGGTTGGGCGCTGTTAATGCAGCTGTCAGTATAAAACTTACGTTGTACAGACGCCAGCACATCAAGCCATACCTAACTGTCAAATTTTCCCAATTAAATATGAACCTTATGATTTTGTAATCAAGTTGAAAATTTGTATGTATTGTAGTAGTTGATGTGCTGGCCTCTGTACAGTAAGGGTAATATTGTGTAGTTTGATAGACTGGCTTATTAAGTGTTATTGCTGCAGCTACTTAACTAACAGTTGAATACCTCATAACGGCGCTTCCCTGACTAAATAATCTTGAGTTAATTATTAGTTCCCACATGGTCGCATAATCAGAATTCGCACAATTTTTATAAAAAAGAAAAGCGATCTTTTGAAATGAAATAAAATATGAATTTCATTTCACTTTTAGGGTTCCGTACCTCAAAAGGAAAAACGGAACCCTTTTTGGATCACTTTGTTGTCCGTCTGTCTGTCTGTCAAGGCCTTGTATCTCGAGAACTCGTGGACGTATCGAGTTGAAATTAGTTTATTAGAATAGTTTGCGTGAGAGACATTTCCAAAGTGATTAAGAGAATGATAAAACTTAAAAAAATTATGTGATGTACATCACATAATTTTTGAATGTAAACGTCCACCGAAAATTGGTTCGAACTTACGATCTAGTAAGTAGTTTTTTTTTAATACGTCATAAATCGTAAAACGCAATTTTCCTTTCATTCAATCAACTCAAATATAAAAACTTTTATATTATGTTACTTGCTGCTACGGAACCCTTCATGGGCGAGTCCGACTCGCACTTGGCCGCTTTTCTTTTATTTATGTTTTGGTGAGTGATTTTGGTGAGCGATTGATTATATTGATTTTGACGAGCGTTGGGTTTTATTGATGGTGAGCGTCTTACAGCCCAAAATATATCTAAATCTACCTTATAAGTCCAGTTTGTATCAGCAAGGTCCTTGTTGTATAATATACATATCCGAGCCCACATCTTTGCTTTTCCCTAAAAATAGAAAAGTAAAACCACTTTTAAGTTATACCATAAGCAGGCCTCTGTAAGTACATCACGTAGTAAGTATTCATTGTTTTTTTATTAAGTACCCTATTATCATGTCCCAGCGCTTTAGGTGTACCTACAGTAAGTGATCATCTTTGCCCATCTCTCGCTTACTTTCAAGTGTAAAAGTAGATTTTTAAACATGTTTAGAGGATACGGCTTAAAACTATTATTCATTATTGTAAGATACTTTCCGCCCTAACTTCAACCAAATGAATAAATTTTAAACATAAACTTTTGAATTTTGAAATTGAAACGGCACGAATTGGTATGTACTTATAAATGAACTAGCTTAAGCCCGCGACTTCGTTCGCATGGAAGTCGTAAAAAATTAAGAACTACTTGAGTACTCAATAGCAATTATAAATTTCACTGACAGACAGTGTACAGCTTGGTCTAGAAGCACGAAACATATGTTGGAAAGATGTTTCAAAATTTCCGAGCTAAAGGAGACGAAAGTTTGTTCTTTTATGCCAAAAGGAAATTCTGTCGTGCACACGGCCTGAAAAAAGCTGACTCTTTCGCGATACATGCTGAAAAAAAAAGTGATCATATAATTGTTTCTTTTTTACATTTTAAGGTAAAAACAGAGTCCGTACGTACATTGCACGATTTAAAAACGATTTTTTTCTTTGTCGTTCTTTCAAATATTTTATTACACATACGTACACAACAAATGTTGAAACTCCAAACCCAAATATGTTTGAAAAGAAGAAAAAACATTAAGGAAGCTTAGCTATATATTTATAAAACCTCTCTGTAAACTATATTAATTTGAAGTTTTGCCGTTAGTAAAAATGTACAGAGAGTCAGGACTGGTGACGCGAGAGCAAGCGACGTACAGTTGACCGTGAGAAAAACAGCTGGTCCTGAGATCGACAACCGCAGCCTTCAGTGTGACAAACACCGACCGACCTGAGACTCGTTTATAGTCATGCAAAAGCACACGCTCACAGGGAATTGCACATGCTTGAATTGGAAGGGGTAATTGTGGGGAATCAGTGGTATACGTGGTATAGACACTCTCACCAACGCCACAACCTGTTACAATTTCAGCTTCAATGATATTTCTCTGCAGACAGACGACTTCGAGTCGGTTCCTGTTACACAAAATAATAGGTACACCGACCTTCAGCTGGATGATGTGCGCTAGAAGTCCACTTGCCATAAGCGAATTCTATTGTAAATTCTACGGCGTAACGTAGATGTATACTACTTCTTTCCCTTCAATTTGAGAGAAACAAAATGCTTTTATTGATCGCTGCAGCTTGATCAATTTTGGGTGTTTTAATACTTATAATAGCCTGTTCACACACCCAAATTCTCTTGATGCGGGATTTGACTTATGTCGCCGTACAACACATGAATCAGTTCTTCAATTGTAAATACTACACTATCAAGAGTCTCTGTTAGATCCACCTGCCCTCTCTCCTCTGGTAGAGAGCTTTCACCAACTTTTAAATGAACATCGGAGAATTCTTGAACACGTGAATTGCCTCCAAGCTGAGTACGCATATTGATGATCAAGCGCGATTTATAAACACGTGACCATAGAATTGATCGTTTCAACGATGCATTTACCTCGTCAGCCCTAGTTCCTCGCGTCACCACAGGCAGCGTCTGCCGGAAATCGCCACTAAACAGAACTGTGACCCTACCCATCATGTCTTGGTTTGAACACGCTGACGTGGTTATTTACGATAGTACTCATTGCACCTGGATCGTAATTGGTTTCGGCAGTGTATTCCACGATTTTAATGTGCCAATGATTGCGGGGCCGGTAACCCAAACTTGACCACAGGAATGACGCCGATGTAAACGACGACGTTTTGAAGAGAAGTAAGAATTGTTAAGAATACGTTTCTCATTGTATTCAATGCCACCTTTAGTAGTTGACCTCAAAACTCGCAAGAAGTCTTCGGACAGATGATGCCGATATTTCTCCTACAAAAGTACTGGGTTTGCAATTCCACAAAACAAACAAATGTCTCTGACGATCATTGAGTTATATGTTGTACGTAGTACATATAACTCAATGCTGACGATTGGGAATTTTCGAAAATTTTTGAAAGTGTTTCTCTGCGCCACACTATTTTTATAATCGTTTAATTTAATGTATTAACAATTATATGTAATTCTTCTGCAGTATCATGTAATAATCACAGAGTAATATAATATGTGCGTTATTATTCTAAGATAATAATACGGTAATAATATTTATTTTGAGTTGAGTTTTCAAACATGACATAATGACATGTGTCAAAATAAAATGTATTTAAATCAAAAGCACTATGGAGTATTGATATCAACTTCGATGCAAATCACCCTCAAAATAACTTTCTACCCATTTTTAACTCCGTTATGTGGTGAATTTCAATACAATACGAAACCCATCTTCCATCAATTCTGTTAAAGAATGTTTATGCGAAATTTGAAGTAGATTGGACCAAGGAATCACGTTGTCCCACACAAACTTTACCCCCGTTTTCACACCCTTAGGGCTAGAATTTCGGAAAATCCTTTCTTAGTGGATGCCTACGTCATACAAAGAACACACCCTTCAAGTTTCAGGTCTCTACAATCAGCGGTTTAGGCTGTGCGTTGATACATCAGTCAGTCACCTTTGCCTTTTATATATATAGATTATTTACCTACAACTAGTTTATTCATTCTGTTTAGATATGCGATACTCGTCGTCTTTTAAAATCAATAATATATGTTACAAATTTCGGTTACATCATTCATATTGAATCTAGGGTACAATGTGAGAACAATGTAATCGTTCATCTTCTTTCAGATTTTAGAACGATTTCTTCAGCTCTTTTCCACACCACCCATGAGGTAGAGCTGTAGGCGCGTTTTTTTATAGTGGTATCCCCGTTACCGGGCCTATTCCACTGCGTGATGCAAAACTAAAAAAAAACTGGTTACATATAAGTAAGCGTTAGAACAAGTATCGGAACGGTATGTTTAAAGCAAGTAAGTACAATATTGTAAGACTTATTAGTACCTATATATAGTATAATATATGTTAGTAGTGCTTAAGATCTACGTTATGACCATATTCACGTTTTTTTGAAAAAAAAATACTTTTGGTGGTTTTCGATTTGATGAATTTACTGTTATGTAGGTACGAGAGAGACAAGTGAAACGCTTAGCAGTTGAATACGCTCGTAGTACAGTATATATAGAGAGACACTGACGTTTATTCATGAATGACAGGTGGCGCAGCAATAGTATATCTGTAACTACATACATGCAACATTTCTACTTCCATAGATAACAATATATGTTACAAAAGATAGGCTTTTAATTGACCTTAGGAATCGGACGTAAAGGTGGATCCACATATGATCATTTACCCGATCTGATCACCGTATCCGTGTCGCCTAACATGATCGCCCATTTAGAAGCGAATGACTCGAGCGGTATATCCAGACTGCGTATCATGATCGCATATCATCACCCGACCAGGGCCTCAAGTCTGCTATTACAGTAGTGTCAGAATGGTCTATCATTGATTTTCATAATGACGCCATTATATTAGTAGATTACCAAACTTGTCAAAATCAACAAGTATGAAATCAATGATAGACCATTCTGACACTATTGTAATAGCAGACTTGAGGCCCAGATAGGCGATCACGCTACGCGTCGGCGATACGGATACAGTGATTGGATCGGACAAATGTGTGGATCCGCCTTAACGATCTGCCTCACCCTCCCCCCTTCACATTTTACTATGCCTAAATGTGACTGATGAAGTTCAGACAATGTTCTATCCTGCAGAACTTTGATATGACCACTTTCTGGCCTCGCATGACTTTTACATAAAAAATAAGAGGAAATACTCACGATGATCGATACTTTTTCTAGGCCAGCCATTTGTTACTGTCACTTTAGTCAGCTTTACATCCTTTTGCGTTTCTACAAGTAAAGAATTTCGTGTATTAAGCATACTAGCGTTGACTACAAAATTGACATAACTAGCCCTGTCTTCGATTTCGCGGCGGTGTGACGGGGTGGCACACCACAGCAGTCTGTACAATAAAACGGCATGCCACGGCACGTCACGGCGTGACGCAGGGCGCCGCGCCATGCCACGACGCGACGTGTCGCGGTATAATTGTATCAAAATAAAGTACCTAACATGAATTGTAAGATCAATGAAATAAGAATAAAAATTACTTGATCAAAAATAAAATCCTTTGCCATGGCCGTGCCGTGCCACGACGTCAGTGAGTGTCGGTCCTAAGCTCGCGCGGGATAAGTAATCAGCACAATTATCAGATCAACACTACGAATATATTTTATTCTAAAACATGAACTAAAAACAAATGACAACATCCTACCCTATTCCCATGTTACTTGAGGTGGGTGTAACACGTTTTCTTCCCCCATTTCGTCTTGATTGGACATTCACATACAGTCTGAAATAAATGTTTTTTTTTTAAGTTAGTTGGGTACCCTATAGTAAAAATGTTATAATGTGTGTGTGAGTAGTACCCAATGAATGCAACTGTCAGTATAATACTTACGTTTTTGGTATACACACACACACTTTGGAAAAAGTCTTCCAACACGCAGTCTTAGCGTGTAATGAGTTTTGAGGAGAGAATTAGTATTCGGAGACGTGCTGTCGTCGTCACGCCCAGTGACGAACGTGACAAACATGTAGTATCTATGGAAAAAAAATAAGGAACATATTACAATGTATAGTCAGGGTAATGTGTATTTTGATAGACTGTCTTAAAACTCAAACTCAAAATCATTTATTTCAAATAAACCATTTACAGGTACTTTTGAATTACACACAATAGGCGAACATAAATAATAGACAAGTGGCACTGCTGTGGCCACTGCAGGCGCTGCTGGTGCCTCTATAGACGCTGCTGGTGCCCCGGCATTGACAAAAAAGCGAACATAAATAATAGACAAGTGGCGCTGCTGGTGCCACTGCAGGCGCTGCTGGTGCCCCGGCATTGACAATAGGCGAACATAAATAATAGACAAGTGGCGCTGCTGGTGCCACTGCAGGCACTGCTGGTGCCTCTACAGACGCTGCTGGTGCCTCTGGAGGCGCTGCTGGTGCATCTGCAGGCGCTTCTGATGCCCCTGCAGGCGCCGCTGGTGCCGCTGCTGGTGCCTCTGCAGGCGCTACTGGTGCCTCTGCAGGCGCTGCTGGTGCCTCTGCAGGCGCTGATAGTGCCTCTGCAGGCGCTGCTGGTGCCTCTACAGGCGCTTCTAGTGCCTCTGCAGGCGTTGCTGGTGCCTCTACAGGCGCTGCTGGCGCCTCTACAGGCGCTGCTGGTGCCTCGACAGGCGCTGCTGGTGCCTCAGCAGGCGCTGCTGGTCCCTCAACAGGCGCTGGTGGTGCCTCAGCAGGCGCTGGTGGTGCCTCAGCAGGCGATGCTGGTGCCTCAGCAGGCGCTGCTGGTGCCTTTGCAGGCGCTGCTGGTGCCTCTGCAGGCGCTGCTGGTGCCGCTGCAAGCGCTGCTGATGCCGCTGCAGGTGACCCTGCAGGCGCTGCTGGTGCCTCTGCAGGCGCTGTTGGTGCCTCGGCATTGACTATAGGCGAACATAAATAATAGACAAGTGGCGCTGCTGGTGCCACTGCAGGCGCTGCTGGTGCCTCTACAGACGCTGCTAGTGCCTCTGCAGGCGCTGCTGGTGCCCCGGTATTGACAATAAGCGAACAAAAATGATAGACAAGTGGCAATGCTGGTGCCACTGCAGGCGCTGCTGGTGCCCCGGCATTGACAATAGGCGAGCATAAATAATAGACAAGTGGTGCTGCTGGTGCCACTACAGGCACTGCTGGTGCCTCTACAGATACTGCTGGTGCCTCTACAGGCGCTGCTGGTGCCTCTGCAGGCGCTGCTGGTGCCTCTGTAGGCGCTGCAGGGGCCTCTGCAGGCGCTGCTGGTGCCGCTGCTGGTGCCTCTACGGCGTTACGAATCGAATATATACGCTCTTAATAGGCCCTGAAAATCATACTCTCGCAAGGGTATACCCGGGGTACCTTTACACAAACTTTAGTTTTTTAATATTCTTAATTTTTTATTTATATGTTTTGTTGAGCGTTGGGTTTCATTGATTTTGGTGAGCGTTTTACAGCCTAAAATATATCTAAATCTACCTTAAAACTTCACTTTGTATCAGCAAGATCCTTGTCGTATTAGATACATTTTTGCATTTCTGCTTTTTCCTAAAAATTGAAAAGTAAAACCACTTTTAAGTTATAACATAAGCAGACATCTGTAGGCGCATACAGTTTTTTTATTAAGTAGCCTATTTTGATGTCCCAACGCTTCAAGTCTGTACAGTGACTGACTTACTTTCAAGTGTAACAGTTGATTTTCAAATATGTTTAGAGGGTACGGTTTAATTTATTATTCATTTTTCTATTATTCATTATTGTAAGACACTTTCTGCCCTAACTTCAACCAAATGCTTAAATGAATTTTAAACATAAACTTTTAAATTTTGAAATTAAAACTTGGCTCGAATTGGTACTTAAATAAATGAATAATTTATTCTGTTTATATGCGATACTCGTCGGCGAGAGTCGTGAGGAATCGTTCATCTTCTTTCAGATTTTAGAACGATTTCTTCAGCTCTTTTCCACACCACCCATGAGGTAGAGCTGTAGGCGCGTTTTTTTATAGTGGTATCCCCGTTACCGGGCCTATTCCACTGCCACACGCAAAACAAAAAAAAATACTGGTTACATACAATACAAGCGTACAAAACGTTAGAACAAGTATCGGAACGGTATGTTTAAAGCAAGTAAGTACAATATTGTAAGACTTATTAGTATGTAGTATAATATATGTTAGTTGGTAGTGCTTAAGATCTATGTCATTACCATATTCACGTTTTTTTTTTTAAATGGCTTGTGGTGGTTTTCGATTTGATGAACTTACTGTTATGTACGAGAGAGACAAGTCAAACGCTTAGTGGTTGAATACGCACAAAGAATGTAAAAAATGTAATCTTCCGACCGAATTTCTGGGTGCACTCCCTCTTCCCTCTATTTCATAGTCCGGTGGGACGGCCATCCGACACGACCGGAGACAGATCAGGCGCAGGACCAACAGCGACACGCGTGCTTTCCGAGATACGGGGTGTTACAGCGCCAACAAAACTCCGGGCTGTTACTGAGAATTTTTTAATATAAAAACCCAATATCACTTTGCCCGATCTGGGAATCAAACCTAGGACCTCACGCTTAGCAGTCGCGCTTGTAACCGCATGACAAACGAGGCAGTTAAGAGGAAGTGGAGTGTACAGTATATACCTAGTCTTAACATAAATATTGTCACGAAGAAAAACATTTTTTTTTTATTGCAAATAATATTTATTACTTTTACAGTGTGTTAGTTTAATACATAAATATAAAACAATTAAAAATATAAAAAGCTTATTCGAAGTGGTCTCCATTGGCTGCAATACAGTCCTTTAAACGTTGAGGCCAGTTATCAATAGAAGCACGCACTCTTTTCATGGGAAAATTCTTCACGGCCAATCGTATGAATTGTTTTAGGGACTCCAAATTATCATGGCGTTTAGAGCAAGTCGTACTTTCTAAAACTGACCATAAATCATAATCCAGCGGATTAAGATCGGGACTAGACGACGGCCAGTCTTCAGCTCTGATGAAGTCCGAAACGTTCACTTCCAACCAAGACTGCGTGGACCGAGCTTTATGATCCGGCGCCGAGCCTTGTTGGAAGGACCATACTTGGTTATTGAACATGGTGTTGTTAAGGGGCTTAACTACCTTCTCAAGGATGGTATCTTGATACACTTGTGCCGATGTTTTGATACCTTTTTCACAAAAATATGGCTCAGTCACTCCATCATATTGGCTCCATACCAACTTTGTGTAATGCAATCACAGCGATTCGGTTCTCTTTCTCACCCCACTCCATTTTAATATATTATTGTGCACAAGTGTGTGCGCAAACACAGATACACTCCCTCTTCCCTCACTGTCATAGTCCGGTGGGACGGCAATCCGACACGACCGGAGAGAGACCAGACGCAGGACCAACGGCGACACGTACTTTCCGGGATACAGGGTGTTACAGCGCCAACAAAACTCCGGGCTGTTACTGAGAAATTTTTAATAAAAAAATCCAATAGCACTATGCCCGATCTGGAAATCAAACCTAAGACCTCACGCTCAGCAGTCGCGCTTGTAACCACGAGACAAACAAGTCAGTTAAGAGGAAGTGAAGAGTACAGTATATAAGTATAGAGAGACACTGACGTTTATTCACGAATGATAGGTAGCGCAGCCATAGCATATGAGTAGCCACAGATAAACAAAATTTCTCCATGCCTAAATGTGACTCAATTAATGCAGCTGTCTATACAAAACTTACGTTTTTGGTTAACAAGTCTTCCGTCACGCAGTGTCAGCGTGTAATGAGCTCCGTTTGAGTTCGAAGGTAGTCGAGGACGTGCTGTGTCGTCGTCACGCCGGGTGATGAACGTGACAACCATCTAGTAAAAAACATTTTTTACAGGGAGATTTAAGTGTATTTAGTACGGGTGTGTAATATATGGCATGATCATCATAATCATTCCGGCCGAAAGACGTCCACTGCTGGACATAGGCCTCCCCCAAGTGTCGCCACATTGACCGGTCCCGTGCGACTCACATATATGGCATAAGAACAAATAATATAATATCACTTGAAATAACGTTTACATGATATAATTTTCATATGCTATAAAAACAAATAACCTAATTTCATGTGATCTAATGTTATATTTCATATAAACTTTTTTTGCTCTAATAACATTTAGTATAACATTCATTTCTATATAACGTTCAGTTGACATACGTTTCATATTTACTAATTTTCAGCCAAAATTCTGTAATGAATACGTAAATATCAGGAAACATCATTCTGCAATAACCTCATCTAACCCAAATGATTCACCAACACTAGAGGGGATCTGGCGCTCGGCGGCTGCTGCCGCGGCACGCTCGCTACGCTCTCTCGCCTTCGCACGTTAATAGTCACTGTTCTAACTTAACCTAACCCAAATGATTCAATTGCAGTAGATGATATCTGACGCAGGTAATGCGTATTTATTTATTCCGCCACCAGCACGGCTAATGAAAATAACAGGCGTTCGAAATCTAATCAGTTATTGCAAAAATATACAAGACAAAGTAGAAGTTTCTTTTTTTTTTTTTTTACTATTGATAGGCAAACGTTTGACCACTATCTCACCGGATGGGAAGCGATGATGCGGTCTAAGATGGAGCACACTTGCCTAGCCTTGCCCTTCTAAATTATATTAAACGTTACATATACATTTTGAATATTATAGTAACCAAATATTATACTAATTGAATATTAATTCAAATGTGCATTATAGAAAATGTTCATTATACCATATAAAATTAGGTAGAATGAAATTATATCTATCATTAATTATATCATTTCATCGTTATATCAAAAAAAAAGTATATTAAATGAAATTATCGCTTTGTTATTTATTATGTTTTGGTGAGTGATTTTGGTGAGCGTTTTACAGCGTAAAATATATCTAAATCTACCTTATAAGTTCAGTTTGTATCAGCAAGGTCCTTGTTGTATAAGATACATATCCAAGCCCACATCTTTGCTTTTCCCTAAAAATAGAAAAGTAAAACCACTTTTAAGTTATAACATAAGCAGGCCTCTGTAAGTGCATCGCGTAGTAAGTATTTATTTATTTATTTATTTACACTTCATGCACAAAGGTATAAAGGCGGACTTAATGCCTTAGGCATTCTCTACCAGTCAACCCAGGGTGGTGAAGAGATAACACGGCAGGTGCATATAAAAAATATAACAAAATAGGTAAAGTACATAAACAAAATTATATAACTAATAAAATATATATCTATATAAATATATTTATGTATAAATATATATACATATATATATATATATATATATAATTATATCATAAGAAAAGTAAAGACGTTTATGAGATGGCTCTGCTTACTTGTGACGAAAGTATGTCCGCAATTTCCGTTTAAATTCATACCGACTGGTGGCCATCCTGATATCGAGAGGAAGCTCATTCCAAAGAAGAATGGACTGGATATGAAAGGAAGAGTGAACAAAATCAGAAGTATGAGAAGGGCACAGCAAGAGAAGATTGTTAGAAGACCGCAAATTTCTAGCGTGTGAAGAGCATAAATACTGAAAGTGGGACATTAAATAGGAAGGAGGGGTCGGTGAGTTGAGTAGGGAGGAAGTATTCATTGTTTTTTTATTAAGTACCCTATTATCATGTCCCAGCGCTTTAGGTGTACAGTGAGTGATCATCTTTGCCCATCTCTCACATACTTTCAAGTGTAAAAGTAGATTTTTAAACATGTTTAGAGGATACGGCTTAAAACTATTATTCATTATTGTAAGATACTTTCCGCCCTAACTTCAGCCAAATGCTTAAATTAATTTTAAACATAAACTTTTGATATTCTAAATTAAACTTGGCTGGTATAGTGGTATATGCGATACTCGTCGGCGAGAATCGTGAGGAATCGTTCATCTTCTTTCAGATTTTAGAACGATTTCTTCAGCTCATTTCCACACCACCCATGAGGTAGAGCTGTAGGCGCGTTTTTTTTATAGTGGTATCCCCATTTCTGGGCCTATTCCACTACTATATTTGAGTACTATGTCTGAGTTTTTGATTTTAGTCATAGCACTCATAATATCGTTGGTTTGAAACCTTTAACTATTCATAGACAAATAGTATCGGGATTACTATTTGGATATGAATTGGAAAAAGTTGACAAAAAAGCGAACATAAATAATGACAAGTGGCGCTGCTGGTGCCACTGCAGGCGCTGCTGGTGCCCCGGCATTGACAATAGGCGAACATAAATAATAGACAAGTGGCGCTGCTGGTGCCACTGCAGGCGCTGCTGGTGCCCCGGCATTGACAATAGGCGAACATAAATAATAGACAAGTGGCGCTGCTGGTGCCACTGCAGGCACTGCTGGTGCCTCTACAGACGCTGCTGGTGCCCCTGGAGGCGCTGCTGGTGCATCTGCAGGCACTTCTGATGCCCCTGCAGGCGCCGCTGGTGCCGCTGCTGGTGCCTCTGCAGGCGCTACTGGTGCCTCTGCAGGCGCTGCTGGTGCCGCTGCAGGTGCCTCTGCAGGCGCTGCTGGTGCCTCTGTAGGCGCTGCTGGTGCCTCTGCAGGCGCTGCTGGTGCCTCTGCAGGCGCTGCTGGTGCCTCTGCAGGCGCTGCTGGTGCCTCTGCAGGCGCTGCTGGTGCCTCTGCAGGCGCTACTGGTGCCTCTGCAGGTTCTGCTGGTGCCGCTGCAGGTGCCTCTGCAGGCGCTGCTGGTGCCTCTGTAGGCGCTGCTGGTGCCTCTGCAGGCGCTGCTGGTGCCTCTGCAGGCGCTGCTGGTGCCTCTACAGGCGCTGCTGGTGCCTCTGCAGGCGTTGCTGGTGCCTCTACAGGCGCTGCTGGTGCCTCTACAGGCGCTGCTGGTGCCTCAGTAGGCGCTGCTGGTGCCTCAGCAGGCGCTGGTGGTGCCTCAGCAGGCGATGCTGGTGCCTCCGCAGGCGCTGCTGGTGCCTCTGCAGGCGCTGCTGGTGCCTCTGCAGGCGCTGCTGGTGCCGCTGCAAGCGCTGCTGGTGCCGCTGCAGGTGACCCTGTAGGCGCTGCTGGTGCCTTTGCAGGCGCTGCTGGTGCCTCGGCATTGACTATAGGCGAACATAAATAATAGACATGTGGCGCTGCTGGTGCTTCTGCAGGCGCTGCTGGTGCCCCGGTATTGACAATAAGCGAACATAAATAATAGACAAGTGGCGCTGCTGGTGCCACTGCAGGCGCTGCTGGTGCCTCTACAGACGCTGCTAGTGCCTCTGCAGGCGCTGCTGGTGCCCCGGTATAGACAATAAGCGAACAAAAATAATAGACAAGTGGCAATGCTGGTGCCACTGCAGGCGCTGCTGGTGCCCCGGCATTGACAATAGGCGAGCATAAATAATAGACAAGTGGCGCTGCTGGTGCCACTACAGGCACTGCTGGTGCCTCTACAGACACTGCAGGTGCCTCTGTAGGCGCTGCTGGTGCCTCTGCAGGCGCTGCTGGTGCCTCTGCAGGCGCTGCTGGTGCCTCTGCAGGCGCTGCTGGTGCCTCTGCAGGCGCTGCTGGTGCCTCTACAGGCGCTGCTGGTGCCTCTGCAGGCGCTGCTGGTGCCTCTGCAGGCGCTGCTGGTGCCGCTGCTGATGCCTCTACAGGCGCTGCTGGTGCCTCTGCGGCGTTACGAATCGAATACATACGCTCTTAAGAGGCCCTGAAAATCGTACTCTCGCAAGGGTATACCCGGGGTACCTTTACACAAACTTTAGTTTTTTAATGTTCTTATTTTTTTATTTATGTGTTTTGTTTAGCGTTGGGTTTTATTCATTTTGGTGAGCGTTGGGTTTCATTGATTTTGGTGAGCGTTTTACAGCCTAAAATATATCTAAATCTACCTTAAAACTTCACTTTGTATCAGCAAGATCCTTGTCGAATTAAATACATTTCTGCATCTTTGCTTTTTCCTAAAAATAGAAAAGTAAAACCACTTTTAAGTTATAACATAGGCAGACATCTGTAGGCGCATTCAGTTTTTTTATTAAGTAGCCTATTTTGATGTCCCAACGCTTCAAATGTGTACAGTGACTGACTTACTTTCAAGTGTAACAGTTGATTTTCAAATATGTTTAGAGGGTACGGTTTAAAACTATTATTCATTATTGTAAGACACTTTCTGCCCTAACTTCAACCAAATGCTTAAATCAATTTTAAACATAATCTTTAGAATTTTGAAATTAAAACTTGGCTCGAATTGGTACTTAAATAAATGAATAATTTATTCTGTTTATATGCGTCGGCGAGAGTCGTGAGGAATCGTTCATCTTCTTTCAGATTTTAGAACGATTTCTTCAGCTCTTTTCCACACCACCCATGAGGTAGAGCTGTAGGCGCGTTTTTTTATAGTGGTATCCCCGTTACCGGGCCTATTCCACTGCCTATTATAGTGCACAAGAGTGTGCGCAAACACAGGTACACTCCCTCTTCCCTCACTCCCATAGTCCGGTGGGACGGCAATCCGACACGACCGGGGAGAGATCAGACGCAGGACCAACGGCGAGACGTGCTTTCCGAGATACGGGGGTGTTACAGCGCCAACAAAACTCCGGGCTGTTACTGAGAATGTTTTAATAAAAAAACCCAATATCACTTTGCCCAATCTGGGAATCAAACCTAGGACCTCACGCTCAGCAGTCGCGCTTGTAACCACGAGACAAACGAGGCAGTTAAGAGGAACTGGAGAGGACAGTATATACCTAGTCTTGCCATAAATATTGTCACGAAGATAAAACATTTTTTTTTATTACTTTTACAGTGTGTTAGTTTAATACATAAATATATAACAATTTAAAATATAAAAAGCTTATTCGAAGTGATCTCCATTGGCTGCAATACAGTCCTATAAACGTTGAGGCCAGTTATCAATAGAAGCACGCACTCTTTCCATGGGAAAATTCTTCACGGCCAATCATATGAATTGTTTTAGGGACTCCAAATTATCATGGCGTTTAGAGCAAGTCGTACTTTCTAAAACTGACTATAAATCATAATCCAGCGGATTAAGATCGGGACTAGACGACGGCCAGTCCTCAGCTCTGATGAAGTCCGAAACGTTCACTTCCAACCAAGACTGCGTGGACCGAGCTTTATGATCCGGCGCCGAGCCTTGTTGAAAGGACCATACTTGGTTATTGAACATGGTGTTGTTAAGGGGCTTAACTACCTTCTCAAGGATGGTATCTTGATACAATTGTGCCGATGTTTTGATACCTTTTTCACAAAAATATGACTCAGTCACTCCTTCATATTGGCTCCATACCAACTTTGTGTAATGCAATCACAGCGATTCGGTTCTCTTTCTCACCCCACTCCATTTTAATATATTATTGTGCACAAGTGTGTGCGCAAACACAGAGACACTCCCTCTTCCCTCACTGTCATAGTCCGGTGGGACGGCTATCCGACGCGACCGGAGTGAGATCAGGCGCAGGACCAACGGCGACACGTGCTACCCGAGATACGGGGTGTTACAGCGCCAACAAAACTCCGGGCTGTTACTGAGAAATTTTTAATAAAAAAATCCAATAGCACTATGCCCGATCTGGAAATCAAACCTAAGACCTCACGCTCAGCAATCGCGCTTGTAACCACGAGACAAACAAGTCAGTTAAGAGGAAGTGAAGAGTACAGTATATAAGTATAGAGAGACACTGACGTTTATTCACGAATGATAGGTAGCGCAGCCATAGCATATGAGTAGCCACAGATAAACAAAATTTCTCCATGGCTAAATGTGACTCAATTAATGCAGCTGTCTATGTAAAACTTACGTTTTTGGTTAACAAGTCTTCCGTCACGCAGTGTCAGCGTGTAATGAGCTCCGTTTGAGTTCGAAGGTAGTCGAGGACGTGCTGTGTCGTCGTCACGCCGGGTGATGAACGTGACAACCATCTAGTAAAAAACATTTTTTACAGGGAGATTTAAGTGTATTTAGTACGGGTGTGTAATATATGGCATGATCATCATAATCATTCCGGCCGAAGGACGTCCACTGCTGGACATAGGCCTCCCCCAAGTGTCGCCACATTGACCGGTCCCGTGCGACTCACATATATGGCATAAGAACAGATAATATAATATCACTTGAAATAACGTTTACATGATATAATTTTCATATGCTATAAAAACAAATAACCTAATTTCATGTGATCTAATGTTATATTTCATATAAACTTCTTCTGCTCTAATAACATTTAGTATAACATTCATTTCTATAAAACGTTCAGTTGACATACGTTTCATATTTACTAATTTTCAGCCAGAATTCTGTAATGAATACGTAAATATCAGGAAACATCATTCTGCAATAACCTCATCTAACCCAAATGATTCACCAACACTAGAGGGGATCTGGCGCTCGGCGGCTGCTGCCGCGGCACGCTCGCTACGCTCTCTCGCCTTCGCACGTTAATGGTCACTGTTCTAACTTAACCTAACCCAAATGATTCAATAGCAGTAGATGATATCTGCCGCAGCGCAGGTAATGCGTATTTATTTATTCCGCCACCAGCACGGCTAATGAAAATAACAGGCGTTCGAAATCTAATCAGTTATTGCAAAAATATACAAGACAATGTAGAGGTTTCTAAATTATATTAAACGTTACATATAGATTTTGAATATTATAGTAACCAAATATTATACTAATTGAATATTAATTCAAATGTGCATTATAGAAAATGTTCATTATACCATATAAAATTAGGTAAAATGAAATGATATCTATAATTAATTATATCATTTCATCGTTATATCAAAAAAAAAGTATATTAAATGAAATGATCGCTTTGTTATTTATTATGTTTTGGTGAGTGATTTTGGTGAGCGTTTTACAGCGTGAAATATATCTAAATCTACCTTATAAGTTCAGTTTGTATCAGCAAGGTCCTTGTTGTATAAGATACATATCCGAGCCCACATCTTTGCTTTTCCCTAAAAATAGAAAAGTAAAACCACTTTTAAGTTATAACATAAGCAGGCCTCTGTAAGTGCATCGCGTAGTAAGTATTTATTTATTTATTTATTTACACTTCATGCACAAAGGTATAAAGGCGGACTTAATGCCTTAGGCATTCTCTACCAGCCAACCCAGGGTGGTGAAGAGATAACACGGCAGGTGCATATAAAAAATATAACAAAATAGGTAAAGTACATAAACAAAATTATATAACTTATAAAATAAATATCTATATAAATATATTTATGTATATATATATATATATATATATACTGGGTGGCGCAAAAGTAAAGACCCTATTTGGTTCAGCTATAACATTATTTCTAAATTAGAAAACTAGATTTAGATTTTTTTAAATGTATAAAGTCAAATCATTTATTTCAATTAGACCATTATAAGGCACTTTTGAACGTCAAATGAGAAAAAAAAAAATTGATTCTAGGTGCCCATTCCAAAAGGTAGTTTTGTATGGAGAAGAATGGGCAAGAAACTCCATACTTACTCTTTTAAAAACGATGTTAACAATATTTGCATTTACAGGAATTATATAATTATACGTGAATACGATGTACCTTGCATAAAAACACTAGGTATTTGAAAGTGTGTACAAAGTATCACAGATTAAGGAATGACAGACTAAGTTATATGTACATAGATACACAGTGTTCACATATTACATATTACAATTAATGTTGAAACAGTAGACGACCACTCCTTATATTTTAACAAACAATGAATCAGTATGTGAGCCTGAGCAGTGTATAAAAAAAGAGTCAAATATATATATGTACATATTTATACTAAGTATGAAATTAGGTATTTTAAATTAGCAATCGGTTCGATTTTGTCTAGACTGTCGATCGTCCTATGGAGCTAGACCAGCATGTTTCCAAGCATTCTTATCTTGAATATAGTCCTCTAGATTATAATAAGCTTTTTTACAGAGTGTACTTTTAATATATGATTTAAATTTTGTTTCACTTAGTTGTAATATATCACTAGGAATTTTGTTGTAGCACTTTACACAGTACCCCATAAAAGATGTATGGACTTTAGACAATCTAAAATATGGTTGAGCTATTTTGTCCTTGTTTCTAGTATTAAAGTCATGTCTATCACTTACTTTATTAAACATATGTAAGTTTTTTCTTACATACATAATATTTTCATAAATAAATTGGCAAGGCACTGTCATTATATTAATATTTTTAAATAGTTCCCTAAGAGATTCGCGGCGACGTAGATTATAAATGGCTCTGACAGCTCTTTTTTGTAAAATAAAAACGGATTCAATGTCAGCAGCCCGACCCCACAGTAAAATACCATACGACATAATGCTGTGAAAGTAGCCAAAATAGACCAAACGCGCAGTTTCTACATCTGTTAACTGTCTTATCTTTCTAACAGCATAAGCCGCGGAGCTTAGTCGCCCCGCAATAGATGTTATATGGGGTCCCCATTGTAATTTCTCGTCTAGCGTGATTCCTAGGAAAACCGTTTGACTAGTAAATTTCAGTTTCTCTCCATTAAGTATGATGTCACATTTACTATTCCTAACATTTGGTAAAATGAATCGAATACATTTGGTTTTTTTTTCATTAAGTACCAAATTGTTTACCGTAAACCAATTTTGAACCTGAAGAATAGCGTCATTTACGTCGTCTAGATTTTGTGACCGTCTGTTTATTTTAAAAATCAATGATGTGTCATCGGCAAATAACACCATTTTTGGTTGATTTTGAAACAATTGGGGTAAATCATTTATATAAACTAAGAATAGAAATGGACCCAATATTGAACCTTGAGGAACGCCCATAGTCGTTTCAGACCCCAATGAGTTCACGCCGTTAACCTGTACTTTTACCCGTCTATCCCTCAGGTATATTTGTGCCATTAAATTTCGTACCATTAGGATTTAAAGATGATGTCTTTTAAATGGTGACCTCCAGAGTTGATACACATTTGAGCCCTATTTATGACATTTTGCATAACTTGCCGTAACACTTCCTGCGATATGTTCGTTATTTCTTGACGAATGTTTTCTTTTAGAGCTGCGAGAGTCTGTGGCTTGTTCACATACACCCGAGATTTCAAAAAACCCCAAAGAAAGAAGTCTGGACTGGTCAGATCGGGTGATCTTGCAGGCCAAGGCAAATCGCCAAAACGAGAGATAACTCGGCCTGGAAAAGCGTCCCTCACTAAGTCCATAGTGTCGCGCGCTGTGTGTGCCGTAGCGCCGTCTTGTTGAAACCAGATGTGCTCCAGCCCCAATTCGTCCAAACTGGGTATCAAAAACTCACGTAACATGGTTCTGTAGCGTTCTCCAGTGACAGTAATCGCATTGCCTCCAGCGTCTTCGAAAAAATAGGGTCCGATCACTCTGTCAACACAGATGCCACACCATACAGTAACTTTTAGTGGGTGTAGAGGTGTTTCTTGAATAATGCGCGGATTATCAGTGCCCCAGAACCGAGTATTCTGCTTATTGACATGCCCTGAGAGATGGAAATGCGCTTCGTCACTCATAACCAATTTTGAAGGAAAATGTGTATCAACTCTGGAGGTCACCATTTAAAAGACATCATCTTTAAATCCTAATGGTACGAAATTTAATGGCACAAATATACATTTAAAAAAATCTAAATCTAGTTTTCTAATTTAGAAAAAATGTTATAGCTGAACCAAATAGGGTCTTTACTTTTGCGCCACCCAGTATATATAATTATATCATAAGAAAAGTAAAGACGTTTATGAGATGGCTCTGCTTACTTGTGACGAAAGTATGTCCGCAATTTCCGTTTAAATTCATACCGACTGGTGGCCATCCTGATATCGAGAGGAAGCTCATTCCAAAGAAGAATGGACTGGATATGAAAGGAAGAGTGAACAAAATCAGAAGTATGAGAAGGGCACAGCAAGAGAAGATTGTTAGAAGACCGCAAATTTCTAGCGTGTGAAGAGCATAAATACTGAAAGTGGGACATTAAATAGGAAGGAGGGGTCGGTGAGTTGAGTAGGGAGGAAGTATTCATTGTTTTTTTATTAAGTACCCTATTATCATGTCCCAGCGCTTTAGGTGTACAGTGAGTGATCATCTTTGCCCATCTCTCACATACTTTCAAGTGTAAAAGTAGATTTTTAAACATGTTTAGAGGATACGGCTTAAAACTATTATTCATTATTGTAAGATACTTTCCGCCCTAACTTCAGCCAAATGCTTAAATTAATTTTAAACATAAACTTATGATATTCTTAATTAAACTTGGCTGGTATAGTGGTATATATGCGATACTCGTCGGCGAGAATCGTGAGGAATCGTTCATCTTCTTTTAGATTTTAGAACGATTTCTTCAGCTCTTTTCCACACCACCCATGAGGTAGAGCTGTAGGCGCGTTTTTTTTATAGTGGTATCCCCATTTCTGGGCCTATTCCACTACTATATTTGAGTACTATGTCTGAGTTTTTGATTTTAGTCATAGCACTCATAATATCGTTGGTTTGAAACCTTTAACTATTCATAGACAAATAGTATCGGGATTACTATTTGGATATGAATTGGAAAAAGTTTCCCCTGCTTGTTAGGTTCTCTCAGTAAAATCCCTGCCCCCACCCCTCCCGCGACACACACACACCCACACAGACACACCCATACACACACCCACACACACACACACCCATACACACACCCACACACACACCCACACAGCCACACACAGACACACCCATACACACACCCACACACACACACACACCCACACATACACCCACACACATACCCACACACACACACATACACACACACACACACACACACACACACACAACAAACACACATACACACAACACACACACGAACACACATAACTTGTACACACAGCTACACATCAACCCATTCATTTCCAGTATAAGATGACCTCTCGTTGTATGGTAATTCTATACAATGCGAAATCAGCTTATACAGGAAATAAATAACTTGATGTGTAGCCGTGTGTACGTATTAGATTGTACTGAATTATTAAAAAAAACCTAAATAATAATTTGTAAGCTATTGACGAACGCGATCTTCTAATACTAGCATAATGGCCAAATACTCAAATACTGCTACTCAATTTTAAGATGCCGCCGTTAAGTCTCTTTTCTGTCACAGTCACTTTGACATAGAGTGATAGAGACAGCACGACTTTCACGGCGTCTTTAAATTGAGTAGCTTTTGAGTATTTGGCCATTAGTGGCTTAAAAGGATGCTTCTAACACTAACCGGGTTAAGACCTATCCTTATCGATAATAAATTATTTCTGTTTTGCGAGAACACGTACGAATTAAGGAATGAAAAAATATTACATACGGAAGGAGCACAGATGATCAATAAAGTAACAAGAGTAATAAAACCCTCTAAAAGTTTTCCTACAAATACTTAGAACTAAATTACTGACAAAATTTTGTTAAACTTATGTTTTTAATTTACCCACAAATATTGATTTTTGTTTCTCAAGGATCTTTTACTGCTACCCTTCAATGTCTTGTTATGTACGCGAAGTATATTTGTTGTTTTCTTTAAATAATTGCACGTTGCTTCAATTTTATTTATTTGTGTAAAACACTATGAGCTAAACGGATAAGGTAAACGCATACTATTACCGACCTTCAGCAATGACGAGAATTAAACGAACTTACATACATACACTCGAAAAATATTACCCTCCTTCGACAGTCGGGAAAAAAATCATTATTATTTTCGAATGAAAGTATTTCATGGGTTTTCTGAATAACCACAAATCTAGATAATTAGTGATTCATCCTCTCTACAAACATCGAGTTTAAAAACATTCTGGCCAACACTTAGTAGATTATTTGCATGGAGCGCCCTTAGGGAATTTGGAATTTTGTGTTTTATTTTAACACAAAATGTTTAAAAAGTGTTTTTCCAAAAGTGGTGTTCGGTTTAATTGCATAAAGATCACAGAGGCCAATCTTATCAATAACAAGAGGACAATCTTATGTACAAGTAACATTTTGTTTAGGTACACTCGTAAATCGTCCCACACTTCGATTGCCCAAACGCGGTATCCTCTCCAACTTGTGTCTGCTCCATCTACCGCCTTCACTGTGGCACGATGAACCGATGATTTGGAGAAGGTGGCTGGCAGCGGATGGAAACCGTTGGTGATCTCTATGAGAGGCCTACATACAACTGTGAACGCCAATAGGTTGATATGACATGCGTTTATTAATAGGTTCGTGCACCTAAATACTCATTCATTATATGATATTTCTTGCGTCACATATTGTTTAACACTAATCACTCACTAAGACGTATTTACACTCAATTGTTTCTTAAACATTATCGGTCATGGTTAAACTATGCTTACCGTGGTCGTTCTGTAGATGGGTCACTATTCAAGACCTCTGCAGTCGTTATGGATAGTCAGAAGCCGGAGAGATTGACAAACAGTCTAACCAAGTGGTGTTACCCAGTAACTTGGTGATGGAGATTCACAGGCCTGTAGTCTCTAGTTCAATATAGCTTCTCACGGTACTAAAGTAAATTGAATAGTAACTTTAGAAACACTTTAACTTTGAGCAAAGAAAGAAAAACTTTGGACGAAAAATTACAAAATTAATATTTTAATATTCCTAAGGAGGAGCTCTTTCATTTGATACTTATGGAAAACAATACGATACGGTACGGTACGATACGACATAATACAACAAGGTACGGAATGACACGATGCGATATGATATTACAAGTTACGGAACGACACGATACGATTCGATACTATACAATACAATACGACACGACTGGATACGGTACGATACAGTACGGCACGACACGACACGATGCGAAATGATACGATACGACACGATATGACGGTATTATAAATTAAGCTTTTTTTCCCTTATTTTAATTAATTTCCAAATAAATATGAAAATTTTAAGTATGTACCTACGGATATTCGATTTGTGGTTAATAGAAAATGTGTTTACCTTATTTTCCACTAGCTATTACCCGCGGCTTTGTCCGGAATGCAGGCTAAGTAGCGAAATTTGTAAGTACTAAGCCTATATCCATTCTTGGGGAGTAACTAAGTCTATACGGAATTTCATCAATCGGTTTAGTAGTGAAACCGTAGAAGCAAAACAAACAAAAAAATATTTTTTTATTATATCATTACCCTGATTACCAGTAATTTCAACTTGATACCACCACGCGTTCTTGAGAAAAAGGTTCTTGACAGATGGACAGACAGACGGACAAGGAAGTGATCCTGTAAGGGTTCCGTTATTTCACTTTAAAACAATGGAAAATCTGTGTTTCAGCACTTTTCGTCCAGTTCAAGGAACTGTTTCATTAGCGAGTTCCACTACCCGACGCTAGATGTCATTGCAATAAATGCATTTAATTTGAAGCTGTATTTGGAAGGTTTGATATTTCGGCGACGAAGTCATAGGAAGACGGTAACTTCGGACGTAAAATTATAAAATAAATATTTTAAGATTCCTTGAGAGTTCTTTCGAAAGCGATACGATACGACAAGATAAGGTGCGACACAACACGGTACCACGCGATACGATACAATACGATGCGACATGGTTCGATACGACACGGTACAATACGATAATACACGATACGATGCGTTACGGTGCGACACTATACGACACGATACGATACGATACGTGACACGAACCCATAAGTTTTACCCCTAGCAAAAAACGCTCAACGCGCCTAAAGAAGTTATCGACACGGCGCGGCGGGACGCAGTATGACACGGAACGATACGATACAACACGGTACGACACGATGCGATACGGTACGCGACACGGCACGACACTGTACGATACGACACGGCACGAAGCGATAAGGTGCGACACTATACGACACGATACGATACAACACGTGACACGAACCCATAAGTTTTACCCCTACCAAAAAACGCTCAACGCGCCTAAAGACGTTATCGACACGGCGCGGTGGGACGCAGTATGACACGGAACGATACGATACAACACGGTACGACACGAAGCGATACGGTTCGCGACACGGCACGACACTGTACGATACGACACGGCACGGATTGATACGATGCGATACGACACGATACAAGACGATACGATACGATACGACACGATACGACGAGATACGATCACATTTAAACTTAAAAAATTGACAGTCATGGGTACTGCCAAGAGAAGTGAATATTTAAAACTTTGCAATCATTGTGTTTGGAACAGGGTCTAAGCTGTTTCAAACAAAACTATTCTGGAATTCTAAATTATCAGTTCTCCTGGCATTCCTCACTACTGTCGGTGAACAGGGCTTCAGAGAGAGGAACCTAACAATGCAGGACCCTTTCTTAAACTAACTCAAGAATTCATAAATAGGCGAACCCTCCCACCTCGCTAAGCAAAGCGAGACTCTTCGTTGATTTCTAAATTCTTGAGATACCTACCTACCACAACAATACTTACAAACCAGACACCCACCCAGGACGTGGTGTAACTCCTCAATAAACAACAAATTTTTAGCTACTAAAAATGAGTCACCGAATTTTTGCGACTCATTTTCAGCGACGTAAAATAAGCGTTTAAGCTTGGGTTTTTAAAAAAACGGTGCCGCTTTTAGACTAACGAAACGACGTTTGTCATGGAAAATCTAGCACTTTAGGGCAAATGTCCTATCGGTGCTGAAATTGACATGACAGCTGTCATTGTCCATCCTGTAGCGCCATTTTGTTATTAAACGCAAGGGTTTCACACTCCATACGCCTGTATTTTTGAAGGAAATTTAAAACAAAAGACAGTATAAATCAGTCCTTTGATTAAATGACATTCAAAAGGATGTCTTTTTCCTAGGTCCAAGCTGATGAGGGATCCAAGGTCTGGTCATCCACCGCTGCTACACTCCACTCCAGGCTGCACTGCAATCATCCATCTTGATTCCTAGGGACAAAATGTAGCCTAAATACACGGACTAGAACAAAAAGAAGGACTCCACGCCACATATATACGTATATCAAAAGTGAAGCACCTAAAGTACGCCGGACCGAGACGCACACATGATCTATGTGTGCGTCTCGGTCCGGCGTACGGGTCGTACGGTGGTACGGTCGGTAGTCTGTACTTTCGGCGCCGAATCCATTTTTTCTAGTCAGAGACTATGATGTAAATGTGTGCGTTAGATTGAAAATGCTTGACCAATTGACTGCTGGTCAAATGGTTTATTTGGAAAATACTTCTTAGTTCTAAGTACAACAAGGGATGAAGGGACAGGCGTACGACGTACGTGTCATGAAAGAAAGTTAATGTTTACATTATTGATTGACAAATTTGCACGCCATGACTCAGATTGAAGGCTATTAATGTGGATTGATCCCATAAAAAGTGGGTTATCTGACTGATTTAGGTCAATATTTTGTACCTGCTTGTTGCGACATACAACAGCGAAGTGGTTGAATTTTCCACATTTCTCTATAAAATATTTCTGGATGACCTGCATGTGTAATTTTAATTACATAGTCTCTGATGGACTCAGGTATACTCTGCATCACCCTAAGGTAGACTGGTAGAAAATGCCCAAGGCATTAAGTCCGCCTTTGTACAATGTTTTTTTTACATTATGTGCATAAAGTTTAATAAATAAATAAATATATGTACAAACTGGCTTACTAAGGGTGCTTCACTTTGAATATGCGTGGTGTGAAGACCTTCTTTTTTTTCTACTCCGTGTCTAAATATAATATTGCAGAATCCTGCCAAGCAAGTGGATTCGCACGGCACGGTTGGCCGGATTGGTCGATTGGTTGGCGGTTGGTGGTTGCACTGCATATCGCAAGTTCGATTCCCGAACGAAACTAATATTGGTAACGTCTACTGGTAGTCTAGGAGGTGGTCAGGGAGTCTGTCTCTAATCCTAAATATTTATTGTAGTACGTAATATGCACATAAATGTGCAAGTGATAAAATATAATAGAAACAGCTGTTATGGAACCAACCTGTACGTACGTACAGGACCAAGATTTTAAATTAGTAAGAATGAAAAATCAATAATTTGAATTGAATTGAATGTTTTAAATTGAATTTGATTAGAATTTGATTTTAATTTGATTTGAATTTGATTTGAATTTGATTTGAATTTGATTTGAATTTGATTTGAATTTGATTTGAATTTGATTTGATTTGAATTTGATTTGAATTTGATTTGAATTTGATTTGAATTTGATTTGAATTTGATTTGAATTTGATTTGAATTTGATTTGAATTTGATTTGAATTTGATTTGAATTTGATTTGAATTTGATTTGAATTTGATTTGAATTTGATTTTAATTTGATTTGAATTTGATTTGAATTTGATTTGAATTTGATTTGAATTTGATTTGAATTTGATTGGAATTTGATTTGAATTTGATTTGAATTTGATTTGTATTTGATTTGAATTTGATTTGTATTTGATTTGAATTTGATTTGAATTTGATTGAATTTGGTTTGAATTTGATTTGAATTTGATTTGTATTTGATTTGAATTTGATTTGATTTGAGATTGACCAGCATGATCGAAATAAGGTCGGATTTTGCGCAATATCTATAAATATTGCCCAAGTGCATATCGTGCAAATGTCTTTCGCGGAAATTTCAGTCTCGCAAGTGGGTTCGCGCAACAATCTATTCGCGGAAATGTCCAGTAGCGCAAGTGCCTAAGTCGCGGAAATATCTAGTAGCGGAAAGGACGTCGGGCTGTGTCTTTGGCGCATGTGTCCTGATACCGGAGCGATTTGCTGTTGCGCTGCGTGACGCAGGTTTGATTCCCGCACGGAACAATAATAGGCATAGCCTTCGGTAGTTTGCGCTCAGCCGATAATTTGGCAGCTAGCGATGAGCTGTAGGCGTTTATAGGCTAGTATGGGTTCGAAAAAAAATTGGTGATCAAATATATCTAAAATGGTGATTGGCTTCGCCACAGTAACATTTAAACATCAATTGTCAAGGCGAAATATAGTTGCAAATGCTTGAGCATTAATCACCGAAATCCCCAAAATTACCAATTTTTTTTTTTACTTTTTGTTATTTTAATAACTTTCCTGAAAGGGACGCAGTAATTTTGATTTATTCACTTAGCAACAACCATATTTCCAATTACGCACCCCATTTTTTCTTTGTCCGAAAATACCCCCACCTCCTCTCCCCACTTTCCCTTATAAAACGCCCAAAAATCGAAACCAAAATGGTAAAAAAAATCCGAGACATATTAATACAACGCTTAAAAGAATAATAAAGGCTACTTACTGAAATAAAGGTCAAGTTTCTGGAACCACTGGCGACTGCACGAAATTGCATGCATACGCGGCGAAGATCTAGTTCGGACTGAACATCACCTAGATTTCCGTATAGGGCATGGGCAGGGGTGTGCTAAGGAACTGTTACTGCAGCTATTATGAATACTGTTACTGATAACGCGTGATAATGAATAAAAATATTATGTTTAAAATATTATATTCCAAAGATGGTGCAATTTTTAACAGACTTTGAAAAGTGCAAGTTGTCATATCGACCCCTATGTAGCCATGTAATATTTTGCTAGAATTGTATACTATTGACATCATGTTAGTCTACTGGGGTTATTTTTATATTGAATAAGTTATTTACGAAATAATCATCAATTATAATGCGAGGTTTTTAATGCCCTGTGAGCCGTCCATTGTACATAATATATATATATATTTTTAAATTAGATAATAAAAGAATAATAATAATAATATTATGTGGGGACATTTTCACACACGGCCATCTGACCCCAAACTAGGGAGACCCTGTACTGTGGGTGTCAGACAGCTGATATACATACATAAATACATTTTTTTTTTTGTAAATTCATACATATATAGATAAACAACACCCAGACACAAGGCAAACTCAAGTGCTCATCACACAAAATACTTACCCTGGGCGGGAATCGAACCCGCAACACTCTGCGCAGCAGTCGATCGCTCAGCCACTGCGCCAACCGTGTCGTGTGTAAATCTGGGGATATTTTACTGAAATGTGCCAATTTTATTGCAGTATCGGGTTGCACTAGACCATAGAAACCATTTAGGTTCTGAAAAGCATGGCCCATTGTTTCCAAATTAGGAGCTTTCGTATATTTTTATATAAAACTCGGATGAAAATCTTTTCAGGAAAAAAAATGTTGCTCTAGTCGAAAACCATGAGATGATGTAAAAAAAAACAATAAAATATAGAAAAAAAGTCTTCTTATTTTTAAGTTTCGTGTGATCTTACAGCTTTCATAATTATCTTTGAGGGCTGAAGATACTCAAATTATCATTTAAGTAGGTACTGAGACGCATTTAGTCCTACATAGCACCGTTTCTGAGATAAAGACCTTCGAAATTTACGTACAAAAAAAGGAAATTCAGATAATAATTATATCGAAATTAGAGCGCCCGTCACATTTTATTTTTATTTTATTGCTGGTTTTCGTACATAATCTCTTGGTATTCGACTAGAACAATAATTTCTTTCCAGGAAAGATTCTCATCCGATCTTCCATGGGTTTGAAATAAATAAACGAAGGCCCATAACTCGGAAACGGTGCATCGTAGGGCCATGCTTCTCAGAACCTAAATGGTTTCTATGGTCAAGTTCAACCCAATACTGTCAATAATAGGTGCATTTCAGAAAAAAAACCTAAATAAAATTACTAGTTTCGCTCCATAGCACCCCTAAGGCCTCCAGCCAACGTTCATCATCATCATTTCAGCTGAAAGACGTCCACTGCTGGACATAGGCCTCCCCAAAGGGTGGGTTTTGCCATAATCGCCACGCTTGACAGGCGGGTTGGCGATCGCAGTATGGTTGTTACAAAGGCACAGAGAACGCTGCTGCCCATTCTCTGGTGAGTCTTTTAGTCGCCTTTTACGACACCCACGGGAAGATATGGGTTATGGCATAGGGATATGGGCCAGCCAACGTTGCATCGCTTTATTATTGAGCAATATTCTAAGTATAACTGTTATTTTTAACTGTTCTTCAAAACGCAAGGGATGACCATCCCTTACACAATATCCTGCCTGTAGGTCTGCCGCGTAGGCAATCAATATCAGAACTAGACGGATGCAGGTGCAAGCGAGATGAAGTATCATTAATCATAAATATAACTATCGACGCTGCAATAATTCACCTCAACGCGATTGCGTGGTGTCCTTTCTCGCTTCAGCACAAACATGTTGCATAAATCTATCTCTTATTGTAGTCTGGAATATTCAGGACCCTTGATTTTATTGATTGATGGGTTTGGCTTCCGGTAGGTACAAAACGCAACATGTTTGTAAATTGAGTTATTTTAGGGCGAGGTCGACATTTTACTGATTTAAATGATTTTAAGACGACGATGTACGCCGGCGACCTTGAGCGACCAGAGAATCGTATGCGTGTCCAAAACTCTCAAAGTTTAGTCGAAAAAATTAAATAAAAGATAGTATTCTTTATCTTAAAGAAAAGGCGTATTCTAAAAGATAGATAATAAAATTGTCTGTAAGATAGTAAAAGTTTCGTTTAAATATTCCTGGTAGATTTTGTGTGATTATCAATGTTTTGTTCGCGTCAGACACAACTTCACGATTTAATTAAACTATTTAATATGAACTTAATCAAAAATGTTCACATACTAAATGATTAAGAGAATGTTCTAGTTTAACATATATTTTTTTCAAATCATTTACACAACACATTTTGACGTGATTGTCAGTTTAAAATCTGCAACAGTCGCTTGTTAGCGCGAATAACACAACCCTGTTTCTACCCGTGGGTGTCGTAGAAGGCGACAGTGAGACATTGACCTGAGGATGGGCAGCAGCGTCCTTTTAAGCACCATAACACCTACTGCAATCGCCAACATGCATCGGCCAAGCATGGCGGTTACGGCTGAACTCGCCCTTGGCGAAAAGAAAAAAGTTTCCATTTTAAAGATCGACTTGAATAGAATACTTGCATGTTGCCTCGCACGGGGTTAAACCTGGAACCTCTATAATTTGTTGGCTGACTCGCATTCTACAGTTTGCCCCTGAAATGTGTTGGCATCGTTCCAGAAGTGAAAGTACTCATGAAATACTAGTTTGCACTACTTTTTTTCATTCATGTCTACGCTGTGATGAAAGTACGGAAGAAATTGGAATGTTTGTAAACTAACGTGTCATAACTTGTTCAAACCAGGGGACCAAGTATGCTATTTTTATAATTTCGTAATTCCAACACGATTTCATTGTCATTTTACTAAAAGTTCGTAATCTGCTAAATTCATAATGGTCGATCATTGGTCGGTCAATGACCGCACAATGACGTTCTAATGGTAGGTCACTGATCAAAGGAACTGTCAAAATTTTAGCAGAATACCGACCAAGTCAGTCATCCAATTGTCATTTTGTACGAGATTAACATTCTATATCATTTCTTTCAATGGCGAGTCAGTGGTAGACCATTGGAAAGTCATAATGACGCCATTATAGTTTATCTCTTTTTAACTTTTTTAATATATTTTTTTTCATATGCACCTGCCATGTTATTTCTTCACCACCCTTGGTTGACTGGTAGAGAATGCCTAAGGCATTAAGTCCGCCTTTGTACCTTTGTGCGTGAAGTATAAATAAATAAATAAATAAATTATATTTTTTTAGATTATCAAAGATAAGATATACAAAATCAACAATTAAGAAATCAATGATAGACCATTCTGACACTATTGTAATAGCAGAATTGAGGCCCCAATAAATTGTCCTACTTGTATAAGCTATTGAGTATAAAGTCCTAATCAAGAAGGCATCGAAACAAACTAAGAAATCAAATCTCATTTAAAAATTGGCCAAGAGTCGGACTCGCGCACGAAGGGTTCCGTACTTTTATCTATATGTCGTATCCGGTCAATAGTATGAACGTGAAACGCAAAGACAATAAATAGTCTATGGTGAAACTGATCGCAAGCGCGCCATTATCAAGAACACGTGATCAACCACCACCATTTTGGCGCGCTTCTACAGAGTCGTGATGTTTTCAGCCGACAGCGAGGAAGACATTCAGAATCCAGTGTCTGATCGCAACGGAGCTAATACGTCCCGAAACTGTACTTACGATTCGTTGTGTTAAAGTGTAGACCAGTGCCGATGCCTTTGAAAATGTTTATTTTAAGCCGAGTTTATTTTAAATAAATTTGAGCTAAGTTGTGGTTTTAATAAATGCCGTGTATTGTACTCTATACCCAGTGTGTTTTCATTGCACGAAACCCATATTCTGACTGAATCTAACGGACTAAATCCTGACTGATCCGATAATACAACATTAGACATTATATTTAACCTTTTTTTAATATCAAGCAAAACAACAACAAAAAATCATCGTTTGTGGTATGGGACCTGCCCTTCTTTATTTTATTCGATTTTTAGTATTTGTTGTTATAGCAGCAACAGAAATACTTACATCATCTGTGAAAATTTCAACTGTCTAGCTATCACGGTTCATGAGATTCAACCTGGTGACAGACTGCCAGACGGCCAGTGGAGTCTTAGTAATAAGTTCCCGTTTTTACCCTTTGGGTACGGAACCCAAACCGGAAAAAGGTTTGAAAATTCCCAGTTACAGAGGTCATTTAATGTAGAAGCTACAGGACCCAAATGTAATTAATTTTTTTGTACCAGTTTAAACTATCATTACAGGGTTTACCCTAATGCGACAGTTAAGACCTTAGACTAATTAAACTATACTCTTAAAATAACATCAATTAGAAAAATAAAAACAAAAACATTATTCAATTATTACACCATTATTACACCACAACTTGGCATGACATAACATACTATGTTATGTCATGCCAAGTTGTGGTGTATTACTATTACTATTAATTAGTGTTTGATTTTAGCATTTGTCTCGAATTTTTCCTGTATATATGTCTTTTGTGTGTTCTGTAGGTGACTTCAATGATACACTGGACTTGATAAAATCTATTATAATGATTTGTTTTCAGTTTTATAAAAAAATAGGTATACAGCCTTGGTGGCAAATACAACGAAATAAATTCAATCAGAATAACGACTGGTTGTGGGCGCGCTCCGTTGCAAAGTAAAGATGGAGGCGGGAAGCGTCGCGTAGTGATGCCCATGCGCTGCTCGGTGTTATAGTGATGTGTATGAGGTTCGGGCGTGGACAATTAGTTACTTACATAAACATAGTCTATATCCCATATCTATCTAATTTTATAATTTTGCTACTGACACAATATCTAAGTAATATTTTACTTGTAGCATAAAATAATAACAATACCCTTGCGAATTCACTCTGACTACACGTAAACACATCAATTTATCAATAACAGAGGTTTCTCATATTATCCAATGGGCTAATTCACGTAACTAAGAAGTGCTGTTGCAGTGCAGTTGCAGTTAAGGTTCGATCAAAACAACGCTTTTCGTATTCTCTACCGCTGTCAGACAGGCTCGCGTCACGCGAGCGCATTATCAGCCTGCTACTGTTCCGCGTCTTTGGTGCGAGCTTCGGAACGCAACATGATCGGTATTCTATTATTTATTTGACGTCTTAAAATGACAGTTAAAAAGCAGTAAATTATTTTAATATTATAATAACGTCATATTCATTGAAATGTTATTGATTTCAATTATTTGGTGAGTAATATTTTTTCTCTCATGTAGCTACATCATAAGTAGCTTGAGTTTGGTTGTCAGACAGTTGACGTGCAGTTAACGCGCAACTTCCGCGCAGTTCAAAGATTACAAGAATACCGTTTATCACTCAAACTTGAACTTAACTACAACTGCACTACAACTAATAGCCCTCAGGGCCCACTGAACCAGGTTTCACTGTATGCTTTATAAATAATATGCCAGCCTATCATTGTCCTACTGCAGGGCAAAGGCCTCTTCACATATTTTGCTCAAGGCGGATGAGCGACTTCTGACATTAATTATTAAGACCAGGGTTGCTCACGATGTTTTCTTCACCGATGACAGTGATGACCAAGATAAACTTAGAAAGTACCAACATAGTTTTTTTTTTTATTATTATTTTTTTGGACTTTTGTACTTCATGTATATGTCAGTCCGATTTATCCAATTAACATCATGACATTTCTCACTTACTAAATAATTATGAGTACACACTCATCACTTGCTAATAATTATGAGAATATTTATGAGGATAAAAGTCTGAACAAAAGACAAGCTCCGTCACTAGGGTTTGAGAGTATGTTATTTATAATTCCAACTTGTAGTTTGTCCAGATCTAATGTGTCGTCTCTGAGTGAAATTGAACACATTCCATCAATAAATGATAAACGTCATCTATTACCCCACAGGTATCACATTTAGGGGATGAAATCTTACCCATTAGAAAGGTAAATTTGTTTGATGGAATGTGTCCAGTTCTAATTCTGTGCGCTAAAATAATAAGTTTTCTACTTAACTGACTATATGTGAACCACGGTATCCGAGGAGGCTGAAAAAGTACCCACATATATAAATTTTAAAAGTCACATTAGTAATTTATATGCCCGGTTACGAATTTTCAACCTCGTGCATGAGAGGCTTCCGTGTACTGAACCACCTCACTGCGATCCCCAAGACGCCTGCCAAGTATGGGGATATTGGAACTTCCCCTCTCCCCTTTAGGGGAGGCCTTTGTTCAACAGTGGACGTCTTTCGGCTTATGATTCTCTAAGAATGTCTACGATATAATGTGTTAGAGACCAGAAGAGCATATGACCAGCTGAACATTATCACAAAGTACGGAAGACTGCGGCGCGCCCGAGTAGAGAGTCCACTCAGAACAAACCACCATTTTTAGCACGCACATTACGTTTACAGGCATTTTAAAGCAATTTCAAGCAGACTTCAGTCTCGACTGTCACGTGTTGTCAAAATGAATAAATCCTACTAATATTATAAATGCGAAAGTTTGTGAAGATGTTTGGATGTTTGTTACTCAATCAAGCGCAAACCGTTGAACAGACTTGCATGAAAATTGGCACATAGATAGAGCATTTCCTGGATTGACATATAGGATACGTTTTATCCCGGTAATATGTTCCCTAGAGATAATCGTTCTTTTCACGCGGGCGAAGCCGCGGGCAGAAGCTAGTTAAATTATAATTGACATTTCATGACAAACAGGAAAATTTTGTTATAAAAAATTGCACAGTTCCAACCAGTGTCAATATCATATTGTCACAAATAAAACCTACAGAGTCAATACAGTAGCAGCCCTAGTGAGTCTGGCAAGTTTAGGTAATTATTTTTGAAGATGACGGGAGCGGTCCTTCTGTAACCTTTATATTTTGTGACATTATGTTTAAAATATGTAGGGGGACAACAGATGCTCCTGATCTCTTCAATGAGCTGATTTATACACTCCGTGTAGCTATCTCCGCGGCCATAAGCACCGTCTACTAGCCATGCCTGCGTGGCGCACAGTGGCTCGCGCATCATCCCCTGGTTCTCGCGTTCTACAGAATCTGCGCTCAACCGCCTCATGGAAGCCAACCTGAACTGTGATATATTTGCTGACAAAAATTTAAAATTGGAATATATTTATGTCTAAGCTTCTGCGAAAGCATGACGATTTGACATATTTTTATTGTTTTATTTTATACTAGCTGACCCGACAGATGTCCTGTCAATTCATTTTTCAATTTTCTTACCGTTTAAACCTTTTCTGGACTTCCACAAGATGTACGCTCGGTTCGCCCCTTGGATCTTGCCCCTTACGATTCAAATGTTCCACTCGCCCCGTTTTTATTTATTTTGGGGTAGTGATTCGCCCCTTGCGGCATTTCCTTGGAAATTGTACCAAAAAAGGTATAGTTAGACAGAAAAATGCATACACCTAGTTCCAGTTCATTTCTGCTTTCCTGGTAGTTTACTAAGATTTGTTATCAAAAAAATTAAAATTATAAAAATTGTAGAATAAAATGTCAAAAACACAACAATGTAGATTATAGCAGTCATGAGTACCTACGCACACAGTTTTTCTAAACATAGACTTAAATTAAATATGGCGTTGCTTAAAATGTATGCATTTTTCTGTCTAACTATACCTTTTTTGGTAAAATTTCCAAGGAAATGCCGCAAGGGGCGAATTACTACCCCAAAATAAATAAAAACGGGGCGAGTGGAACATTTTAATCGTAAGGGGCAAGATCCAAGGGGCGAACCGAGCGTACACCTTCCACAAATATTTCAAGACCAAAATCGGTCCAGCCGTTCTCGAGTTTCAGCGAGACTACCGAACAACGATTCGTTTTTACTCAGACCAATAAAAAAGTAAAAAAAAATAAAAAACTTTTTTATTAGTCTGAGCATTTTTATTATAAGTATAGATTACTTTTTACGTTTTTGCATTATTTTTGTACTTATTATACTTCTATAATCTGTTATGTTAGCGTAATTGGCTCATCGGAGCCGTGTTAGCATAAATCAATAAATAATAATAAAAAATATGTTATGGTGACAAACATACATCCATCCATTTTCTTTCTTTCTTTCTTTCATAGTACGTAATTGAACAAACAAGAATAAAATTATAATTATTAAGTAACAAGATTCGACGAGAAAGGATACCGTAAATAGTATTTAAAAACACATAGAACGAATCAACAAAGTCAAAGTCAAAGCATTTATTTCAATTAAACCATTTACAGGCACTTTTGAAATGACAAGGAGTCGGTCAGTTAGTCAGAAAGTTGAAGCTAGTTGCTCGTTCCAAAACATAGGGTAGGTCTCTATGGAGAAGAATGAGCAAGAAACTCCACGGACACTCTTTTAAAATCAATTTTTTACAAAATATTGCTTACATTATTTTTGTTGCTTCTAGTAGGTATATGTGAAAACAATGAAGGTAATCTAGCAATACAAAATATAAAAAAAAAAATTACAAAAAAGACAACCGCTTTCAAAATCTAAAAAGTGATAAATAACTTTAGCTCATTACACACATGACTTTAGTTTCGGAAGTCGGTGGTCACTTTTCAGATTTTAAAGGCTTTTATTTTTCCCTTTTTAGTACTTCCTTATCATCCAAATCCATTAAGAAACGGCAACACAGTCAAAACAGAGATTGAAAGTACAAGGTTGGAGAACATTACAACATCATCCATGTACCTATATTTTTTTGCTTTTAGTCGATTTTTTTTAAAAGTGCTCAATCAATTTCGATAAAATTAATATGGGACCACCCTTGAGGCATACCCTATCTATCAAAAAAAGAATTTTCAAAATCGCTTTACATTTGCCGGAGCAATCGCGTAACAAATATACAAAAAATAAAAACACAACATGCAGACGAATTGAGGACCTCCTTTTTTTTGAAGTCAGTTAAAACATAATCAAGATAAAAGCCATGGCAGTTAAAAATTGACCAATCTCTACTGACAGTGCCCGTTCACGAACATGACGCGTGGATCAGCACCATTCACTCAACCATTTTGGAGGGAGCTGAATGATCCACCACACGCGCCACCATCAGCGAGACACTCGAGTGAGCATGACAATTCTCTCAACCGCCATGCTCATTTATGTCAAACATATACTAATTTACTTAATATATGGCTCCATGGTACTCACATTTACAAAATTGAAATAATGCTGCTAAGTTATACAAAACTAAGATTTCCAATGTCTCTAAAATGTCGAAAAAGTAATTAAAATCTATTTAAATATGATGATAACGATACTCGTTACTCATGTCAATAAAAAAACCGAAAGACACAGCGTTGGTAGGCCTCCTACCAGATGGACCGATGAATGCTTGAGACATGCACGCCACACAATAGTGTGGCGTGTGGCGCTTTAAGGAGTCGCAGTGGTTTGGGAATACCCAAACCACTGCGACTCCTAAAAGCCAGAATCAACAGTGGCGACCACTTGAAAAGCGTCGAGGCAATGAAGCTCGACTAGTCCCGGAGAAACCTTAAAACTGTATTGGATCCCGCAGCGAAATTAACCAGAAAAGAACAGCGGAGGAGTAAGATAAACATATTTTCCACTTCGCTCCAAATCAAGCAGGAGACAGAACAGAACTGGGCCAATAGGACCAAAGGGCTATTTACAACTGGGGGAGGCCCAAGTTGCCAAGCACCACGGATTACAAATCATATTATTTAAAGGGTCCTTAGGTCCTAAAATGCGAGGTGTTATATTTGATTCCAATAATAGGTATAGCAAAAACGCTTGAACGCACGGAAATTTGCTCTAGTTTCGGTAAATGTTTATGAGAAACCCGGACCCCCGGCCATAGGCAGAGGTGGAACACCGCGGTGGTTTAGCTGGTAAGAGTCCGGCATGCCCCTCTGTCACCCCCACGATGGAGGATATCCATGAGGATTATTTCCACCGCGCAACAAAAAAAAGGTCTCCCACCAGGTGGACCGACGACATCGTTAAGGTCGCGGGTAACCGGTGGATGCAAGCGGCAAGTTGCCGCTCGTTGTAGCGTCCTATTGGGGAGGCCTTTGTTCAACAGTGGATCTTAGCAAAGAACCTTTTTTTCGGTTATCTCCAAAATGCTTGAGCTAAGAACAGGTGCTGTCAGTTGAGATTGGTCATCTCTTAACTGCCATGGCTTTAACATTTTTTTCTTTTTAATTAATTGCTTTGGATTGCTCTTCACCTACTTTGTTTTCATAAATAGAAGCAACAAGAATAATGTTACCAGGATTTTATAAAATTTGTGAGTGTCCGTGGAGTTTCTTCCTCGTTCTCTTCCATAGAGACCTACCTACGTTTTGGAACGAACAACTAGGCTAGCTTCAACTTTCTGACTATGTGACTCTTTGACAATTCAAATGTGCCTTAAAATGATCTAATTAATATAAATGATTTGACTACATAAATACTAGTCTTTAATTCAAATCTAAGATTCAATCAGTGCATAAAACCTCTATTTATTCACCTACATTTTCGACAAAATTTTGGCATAGATTGTCGCTGCGATAAGATCGGGAATAGATTTTGATCATTTTTAATTAGTGTACTTATTTAGCCTTCAGATGTCAAGTATAATAAAAAAATAAATGATTGAACGCTATGTCTGGCCGTCATCATCATAATCAGCCGGAAGACGTCCACTGTTGAACAAAGGCCTTCCCCATAGAACGCCTCAACTCACGGCAACCTGCCGCTTGCATCCACCGGTTACCCGCGACCTTGACGATGTCGTCGGTCCATCTGGTGGGAGGCCTACCAACGCTGCGTCTTTCGGTTCGCGGTTGTCACTCAAGATAATTTCTTTCTCGTCAGTTATCGGTTCTACGAGTGATGTGGCCTGCCCATAGCCTCTTCTTCTTCTACGTAGCCTTTTCTCAAGTATATTGGGGTCGGCTTCCAGTCTAACCGGATGCAGCTGAATACCAGTGTTTTACATGGAGCGACTGCCTATCGGACCTCCACAACCCAGTTACACGCACACGATACGACTTGATAAGACTGGTTGTCACACTTTCTGCGTTCTGACCCATAACGACTGCCAAAGATCTACAAATGACAGCCGGGGTCAACGGCTTTATGTGCTCTCCGAGGCACGGAGGGAACTCTGTATGAAAGGGATGGTCACCCATCCACAGACCGACCGCGGCAAGCGTAGCTTAACCTTTAACCGATCGATCGATAATTTAATTCAGATAATTTAAATACCTAAACATAAAAAAATACTCTGTAAGTAAGCAATTATAAATTAGAGGACTATGTGGAAGATAAAAATGGTTGAAAACCTTAGGTTCTGCTCTATAGGACAAGCTAGTCTAGACCGGATATCTATCGTCTAGACCGAATCAAACTGGTTGCTTAAAGCTTAATTTATTACTTTTTTGTACTGATTACTATGAACTATGACTCACACACTTTTTCATTATTAGTTAAATTATAAGGAGTGGAGTTTCAATGTTTTGTAATTATGTGACTACACTATGTTTAATTAAGCTGCCATTTCTTAACTTATAATATTTGGTACTGTATACTCTAATATCTTGGTTTTTACGCAAGATATGGAAGTATTCACGTAATTCCTGTAGATACTTATAAAAATATATGCGTAGAGTCACAAAATATAGAGGGTACAGAAGGACCGTTCCCGCCATCTTTAAAAATAATTACCTAAACTTGCCAGACTCACTAGGGCTGCTACTGTATTGACACTGCACTGGTTGGAACTCTATGCAATTTTTTATAACAAAATTTTCTTGTTCGTCGTGAAATGTCAATGTCTCTCATTAATTCATTTAGACAACACGTGACAGTCGAGTCTGAAGTCTGCTTGAAACTGCTTGAGAATGCCTATAAACGTAATGTCAACGTGTGCGTGGTAAAAATGGCGGTTTGTTCTGAGCGGTCTCTCTGCTTGAGCGCGATGCAGCCTTACGTACTTTGTGGCAGAGTGAACGCCCTGTGGCACGATGGACCGACGATTTGAAGAAGGTGGGCGAGCTGCCCAAGAAAGTGTTGGTTGGCGATCTTAGGGGGAGGCCTATGTTCAGCAGTGGACGGCAACAGGCTGATAAGATGATGATTGTGATCATAAAAATTTTTAAAGAAAGAGTAAGTATGGAATTTCTTGCCCATTCTTCTCTATACGAAAATACCTTTTGGAAAACTCAACCAGATTCAATTTTTCTTGTAAATGACGTTCGAAAATGTCTTCTATAGTAACGGTGCAAAGGAGGAAGCACCGTCTGAGAACCTCCAAGAACCGCTGCGGCACGGCTCCCGTGGAGCCCAATACCATACCATACGTGCCGCGATGCCGAACCCGCCGGTGTACATCTCCCGCCTCCACTACGCCACTACGGTGGAGGACATCGTCGAGTACGTGCGCCGAAAGACCAACTACACGCCGAGAGTGCAGCTGTTGGACTCGCATCGCAACGTCAACTTCAGGTCGTTTGTGGTGCGGTTACCAACGTGTTATCTGCAGCTCGTCATGGTGGAGGACTTTAGGCCGAAGGGTGTGGTGTTCCGTCGCTTCCGCGGACAAGTGCCACACGATCGTACAGTGAAGTGAAGTAACTAACATCGGCATAAGTTACTTTACTAACACGTAATGTAATATAGTTAATTTATAGTTAGTTAGTTAATATAGTTATGTATGTTATTCTATAAGGTATATATTGTATGGGTCTTTGTTACCTGAATTAAATGATTATTATTATAGTCATCATCATTATCATGACAACCTATAGACCACCACTGCTGGGTGTAGGTCTCCCCCAAGGGGGGATTCAGACCGATGCATGTTGGCGATCGCATTAGGTGGTTAGTAGGTACTCAGAAGGACGCTGCTGCCCATCCTGTGGCCAATATTCCTCTGTGGCAATCTACGACACCCACGGGTAGAAATGGGGTCGTGCTATTCGCAACCGTCACCACACAGGTTCATAGCGACGGCCAATAGTCTAATTGAAGTCAATAATCTGACAAGACTTTATCTATCCCCTTAAAGAACAAAACTACAAAGCATCCGGTGGTTCTTAGACCATGTAAGGAACCATTAAATCAAGTTAATTCCGACAAAACAACAGTTTTTTGCGGATTACCATGAACAACATAGAGTGCGTCATTAACATATTATTATAATGACAAGAACCCATAGATAAACCTTCTGTAATTATAAATAGTAGCTATAAAAACTTGAGCTTGTTTTTCGCTGATATATTAGGTCCTTACATATGAAATTGCCGATACTTAATACTGGCAACTTTGAAATCAAATATTTTGTGTTTGAATAGGAATTCCAAATTCAAAATTATTTCAAAATAAAGACCAAAGAATATTGTTTTAAAATTCGTGTTTCATTTGTTTTCACGTCATTTGTTTGGGCTTGAAAATTGCTATAGCAACAACAATGGAGAAATTAAAAATTCGCGGTATCTACGAATATGAGTTCCACCGTGGCACCAGTGCAGCAGAAACGGCTCGAAGGATTAATGACGTGTACGGGCCAAGCACCGCTAACGAACGAACGGTGCGTTTTTGGTTTCAACGTTTCCGTTCTGGAAATTTTGATTTACAAAATGAGCCTCGTGGACGACCGGATACTCAAGTGAATAATGAAGAAATAAAGGCGATAGTGGAAGCGGATCCATCTCAAAACACTTCTGAATTAGCAGAAGCCTTTGGAGTAAGTGACAAAACAATCATTATCCATTTGCGTCAAATTGGAAAAGTAAAAAAAGTCGAAAAGTGGGTACCGTACGAATTGACTGAAGCACACCAACAAACACGCATCGGTTGTTGCGCTTCTTTGCTCAATCGTCACAATAATGAGGGAATTTTAAATCGTATTGTCACTTGTGATGAGAAGTGGATCGTGTACGATAATCGCAAGCGATCATCACAATGGCTTAACCCTGGAGAACCGGCAAAACCTTGCCCCAAGCGAAAACTGACCAAAAAGAAGATTCTAGTTAGTATTAGGTGGTCCTGTGCTGGTGTCATCCACTACAACTTCTTGAGATCAGGCCAGACGATTACTGCAGACATGTATTGTCAACAGTTGCAAACAATGATCGAAAAGCTCACCATTAAACAACCGAGACTGGTCAATTGCTCTAGCCCATTGCTCCTTCAGGATAACGCTCGACCACATACTGCACATCAGACCGTCGCCAAGTTAGAGGAGCTGCGACTGGAAACTCTGCGTCACCCACCATACTCTCCAGATCTTGCCCCAACCGATTACCACTTATTCCGAAATTTGGACAACTTTTTACAAGGAAAAAAATTCAATTCTGATGAGGCAGTTAAAACAGCCTTCAAGCAGTTCATCAATTCTCGCTCCCAGGATTTTTTTACCAAAGGGATCAATGAGCTCCCGATAAAATGGCGGAAGTGTATCGATAACAATGGTGCATACTTCGATTGACTAAATATGTAATATCTTTTAAAAAAAGTTATATTTAATTTTTTGATACCGAGCGGCAATTTCATATGTAAAGACCTAATATGACGTCAAAGTACGACCGGCAATTTTATGGGGAATTTACACATCATGGGAAAAAGAATCTGTCAGTTTATCTGTTACCTCAACACGCTGAAATTACTGTCATTATTAGGTATCTGCCTAGCCCACAGATATAGATAGACCCTAGATAACGCAAGTATCACGATCTGTATGAAAACCAAGCGTGCCATTTTTTGACTACCTGTTATGAGGTCACAATGTTTTGTTTTTCTTAAATTTGGTATTACTGAGGGTATTAGATTAAAAACAATGGTTTTTTAAATTAATTACGCATAATATTAATCACAAAATGACTTACCGATGGAAGGAAACGTTTACTTTATTTTTTTACTTACGATTTTTGTACCTACGTAAGCTAGGCACGAAACTAGGCACGCGAAGTAGTTGCTCTTGGGTTATCTAGGTCTATATCTGTGGCCTAGCCTATTCCCAACTATGTTTAGGGTCGTTTTCCAGTCTAACCGGACGCAGCTGAATATTTTTAACCGTCTTCAAAAAGGAGGTGGTTATCAATTATTTACGTTTCATAAAAATATAATTTCGACAATCGACAAAATGTTATGCATAAATTAATAGTATAATGTGTAGGTACTTTATAGAATTTAAAGAAAACGAAAGTCCTAGCAGAACATAATACATCATTCCACATTAAATAAAATAAATAAAAAAGCCTTTTATTTCTTGCATTAAATACATAATAATTATAAGAATATCAACATGCATGTAATCATAACTTCATATTCAATTCACTTTAGTTTCTATTTGAACAAATATGAAATAGAAAAAGTATATATTATTTTATTTTATTTTATTTTATTTATTTTTTATTTATTCCACATTAAAATAATGTAATGTCAAATGTATCTGAAAGAGTGATTGATATTTGATATTTGGCAATTCGGATGTTAATTTTTTTTTTGTATGTTCGGGCATAACTCTGTCATATATTTAGACAGATTTGCAAAATTCTTTTTTTGTTCGAAAGGGGTTTATTCCGGAAATGGTCCCATGTAAATTTTGCCAAAATTGATCCAGCCCTTTTAGAGAAAATCAACAAAATTCCAAAAAAAATACTTAGATGACGTTTTAGTTTCTTCAATCTTTAGAGGACTTTAACAATCTCTTTTAAGTGTGGCACTGTTTTTAATGGATTTGGTTGTTAACGCAATGCTAAAAAGAGAAAAAATAAATAGTTTACTTTTCTTTCGTAAGTCGGTGGCAATACAAAACAACAAACACAAAGCCACCGCCACCGACTTCCGAAAGTAAAGTACTGTGTGTTCTGTGCTAAAGTTATTTATCACGTTTTAGTTTTTAAAGGCGGTTTTCTTTTTTTTTTTTAAACTTTATACATGGAGCGACTGCCTATCAGACCTCCACAACCCAGCTACTGGGTGACACATAACACGTAATTTTTAAAAATTATTAATAAATAAACATAAACATATACAAACATAAACACCCCTTGGTAGACTGGTTGTTAGACTTTCTGGCTTCTGACTACCAATAACGACTGCCAAAGGTCTACGAATGACAAAGACAAAATCAAAGCATTTATTTAAATTAAACCATTTACACATAGTTTTGAATAGTCAAGGAGTCGGTCCATTAGTCAGAGAGTTGAAGCAAGTTTCTCGTTCCATAACGTAGATAGGTCTTTAAGGAGAAGAACGAGCAAAACACTTCACGGACCCTCTTGTAAATAAGATAAAATCCATGGCAGCCAAGAGCTTACCAATCTCTACCGACAGCGCCCATTCACGAACATGACACCAGGATCAGCCCCATTCAGCTCAACCATTTTGAAGAGAGCCCAATGATCCAACAGCCGGTACCAACGGCTTTCCAAGGCACAGAGGGGTCTCGGTATGAAGTGGTCACCCGCCGTACCTTAACCATGACTGCTCAATCCCTACGGCTATTAATTTGTATTACGTGATATTGGTAAACAAAACATAGCATTGAAAGGCTCAGATTATGAAACCTTAATACGTTTAAGGTTTAAAAGCAATTTGAACCCTTTTAACTCAGATTTTGAAACAAAAGGCAGATAGACCGCGCGGAACATGAGAGTGAAGCCAAAAAAGCAAATACAAATTCAAAAGCGAATACCGACGTTTCATAATCTGAGTTAAAAGGTTCAAATTGCTTTTAAACCTTAAACACATTAAGATTGGGCAACTCATTAAAAAACGTATTATTAATGATAATTTAAAACAATAACATTTCTTACTTAAAGTGTTTTATTTATTTATTATTTTAAAGTTGAACACTGCTTACATAATTTATTAGTTTAATATTCATTCAAGGTCTTGATTCAATTAATTTATACAATTTTTTTTATAACATTATAATAATAATTCCTTTATTGCAGGCTACATATGTCCATAGATTAATACCTTAACGTAAACATACATATTTTATAACTTTAAAGTTGTGCTAGTAGATAAGACTTAAGAGTATGTCAATATCACTTCACTTTGCACTATTTTGTCTTTGTGCTGTCCTGTGGCACTTGTCCGCGGAAGCGACGGAACACCACGTCCTGCGGCCAAAAGTCTTCTTCCATGATGAGGGACAGATTACAATTCGGTACTCGCACCACGAACGTCTTGAAGTTGACGTTGTGGAGCGACTCCAGTAACTGCATCCTCGGCGTGTACTATAAAAGCGCTAAGTAAATATAGTTGCAGATGTTTTGTCAGAACAGTGGTGTGATTCTGTAAGACCTCATTCTAAACTTCGAATCTGAATCCGCTGTGAGTTTCTTGATTGGCATTCTAAAAACTCGGTTGATAATTCGAATTTACACTAGCGCCACCCTAGCGAGCGTGTCAGCGAGTTGAACTAAATTGACAGCGAGATTTTGACAGATAAAGTATGAGATGACGTAAGAAGTGGCATTCTGTAAGGTAATTTCCCCGTCACTTCGACGCTCACTTCGCACTCGAACCCGATTCAAAGTGTCAAATATATCAAGGTCATTATGAACCTTATGCGAAGTGAGAGCGAATAGCGATGTGAGATGCGAGTTGTTGTTTGAATTTTACAGAATCGACCTACAGGTAGGAAGAGATATCTCATAGTTTCTTGGAGCTGCTGAAGATGTAGATGTACATTATCTTTGCATTGTATAAACTCAATGTGTTAGTGTTATATAATTTTTCATAGCACATACATGTGAGCACTATATTATTCAAAGCTAGCTAAGTTACGAGGTATGTCTTTCATTGACTTGAATGTGCCCTGGCGGTTGGGAGTATGTCATGCTCACTGGAATGTCTCGCTGACGGTGGTGAGCGTGTTGGATCATTCGGTTTCCTTCAAAATGGTTGAGCTAAATTTGTCATCTCTTAGCTGCCTCGATTATTCTAAATTTATTTTGAATTGTTAATTATGATTATATTTTTATCTAGACCTCTTTTAACGTAGGTAGTACACGACTGTACCCTAGATTCAATATGAATGATGTAACCGAGAGTTGTAACATATTATTGATTTTAAATGTTAAATGTGTGTTCATGGAGTTTCTTGCTCGTTCTTCTCCATAGAAACCTACTGTTTGAAAGAGCAACTAGCTTCAACTTTCAGTGGGCTAATTCACGTAACTAAAGAAGTGCTGTTGCAGTGCAGCTGCAGTTAAGTTTCGATCGAAACAACGCTTTTCGTATCCTCTACCGCTGTCAGACAGGCTCACGTCAAATTCGCGTCACGCGAGCGCAATAACGGCATTCTACTGTTGCGCGTCTTTGGTGCGTGCTTCGGAACGCAACATGATCGGTATTCTACTATTCGTTTGACGTCTCAAAATGACATTTGAAAAGCACTAAAATCTGTACTGGGGTATATATAAATAACGTCATATTCATTGAAATTTAATCGATTCTATTCAATTATTTAGTAAGTAATATTTTTTCTCTCATGTGGCTACACCGTAAGTTTGGTAGAGTTTGGTTGTCGTACAGTTGACGTGCAGTTCACGCGCAGCTTACGCGCAGTTCAAAGATTACAAGAATACCGTTTATCACTCAAACTTGAGCTTAACTGCAACTGCACTACAACTTTATCGGCGAGTCATAAAATTACGTGAATTAGCCCTGCTGTCACTCGTGTATCTGCGGCATTCGTTATGGAAAGTCGGAAGCCAGAAAGTCTGACAACCAGTCTTAGTAAAGGATATCGTTGGGGAGGTCAGACAAGCAGTCGCTCCATGTAAAACACTAGAATTTTTTGTGCATAAATAAATAACTCCGCCGTCTAGCTAGTAACAAATTATTTACATACAGAATACTAGTTGATGCCCGCGACGTCGTTCGTGTAAATGTCGGTACAGTGTGGGATTTTACAGAATGATAAACACCAATTTTCATGGTTTATACTTCAAAAATGGCGGTTTTCCATACAAATCATCTACTTTTTAACTGCCTTATGGGTTGAATATCGAAAAATCCTACATTATAAAGTCTACATTATAAAGGGAACCGCAGTGCAAAATTACAGATTTCTAGGCCCGAGGTTTTGGGCTGGGCGTGGATGAGTCAGTCAGTCAGGACTTTTCTTTTAATTTAGATATGCCAAAATGTCTTTATACATTGCTTATCTAAAATGCCACTACAGGGGTGTGATTCTGAAAGACCTCGTTCTAAACTTCGAATCTGAATCCAATGTGAGTTTCTTGATTGGCATTTTTAAAACTCGGTTTATAATTCGAATTTACATTAGCGCCACCCTTGCGAGTGTGTCAGCGAGTTGAACTAAGTTGACAGGGAGATTTTGACAGATAAAGTATGAAATGACGTAAGAAGTGGCATTCTGTTACGTAATTTTCCCGTCACTTCGCACTCGAACTCGATTCAAAGTGTCAAATATATCAAGGTCGTTTTGAACCTTATGCGAAGTGAGAGTGAATAGCGATGTGAGATGCGAGTTGTTGTTTGAGGTTTACAGAATCGACCTACAGTAATACACACTATGAAAAATACAAATGTCTATCTATTATGGTTCGGAAGTTACAGCCCGCGAATAGGGTCCTCGGAACCCTAAAAACAGCAAATATGATAATTTCGAAAGATTGATAGATGCAAAAAATATATAGTTATACAACATAAATATCAAAGTGTAAACATATTAATTATGTATTCATAATATGATTTGCGTACAATAACTAGTATTACGTATGTACGTAATTATCAATTATTATGACTAAAGTAACATTAACTTCTATACTTCAGTATAAAACAAAGTCTCCGAAATGTTTAAAAAAGTTCCGAATGACTGCTCCAAATTGGATAATTCTTTTTAAGATTACCACCGTACCCAAAGGGTAAAAAAGGGACCTTATTAATAAGACTCTACTATCCGTCTGTCTGGCTGTCTGTCACCAGGCTGTATCTCATGAACCGTGATAGCTAGACAGTTGAAATTTTCACAGATGGTGTATTTCTGTTGCCGCTATAGCAACAAATACTCATCATCATAATTTCAGCCGAAAGACGTCCACTGCTGGACATCGTGGAGTATCTACGGGTGAAGACCAACTGGACCTTGAGGGTGGAGAAGTTTGAGCGCCATAACACCAATCTCAAGTCGTTCGTAGTGCGCGTTCCGACTCAACATTTGGTGACCTTCCTCAAGGAAGAGTTTTGGCCGAAAGGTGTGCTGTATCGGCGTTTCCGCGGTCGGCTACGTGACACCACGCAGCGTAACACGACGCCTTCTCTTCGTGTGCAGTAGTTTTTAAGTTTATTATTTTAAAATATGTATTAGTTTATAATTATTGTTTTTGTGCTTATGTATGTATTGAGTTTTATGGGCCTGAGTTGCCTGAAATAAAGGATTAATAATAATAATAATAATAATAGGCCTCCCCCAAGAAATGGGGGGTTTTGCATAATCGCCACGCTTGGCAGGCGGGTTGGCGATCGCAGTATGGTTGTTACAAAGGCACAGAGAACGCTGCTGCCCATTCTCTGGTGAGTCCCTTAGTCGCCTCTTACGACACCTAAGATCCCATATCTTCCCGTGGGTGTCGTAAGTAAGAGAATACCTTCAATCTCGCGATGGTATACGCTATTGAATATGTATTTGTATTTTTATTTGTTTTTATTAACGATGCGGCATTTTCATTTTCATCGTCAGTACAGCACGAAGCGCGTTGTAGGTATTCGCTTTTGAATTTGTATTTGCTTTTTTGGCTTCACTCTCAATGTTCCGCGCGCTCTATCTGCCTTTTGTTTCATAATCTAAGGTCCCAGCATTAAGTATTCCTCTAACACCTTTTGATACTTTACTTCCAATTCCGTATGTTTACTTAATTTGGTTACTAATGAATACAATCTATTTCAGATACCTTTCTAGAATTTCTTACTAAAGATTACATCCTTGATTTTAAATGGCGACCGTACTATACAGAGTGGGGATGGCAATAGCACAAAAAATGAACATGGTAGGATTTGGTAATTTGGTGTAATTGTTTTTATGTAGCATTAATAATATTAAATTATGACGCCACAAGTTGCCGCTCTTCTCACAAGTTAGAAAACCAATATTTCATACCTATAGTGTATTATTTTGGTTACATTTATATGCTCTTTAGTATATCTAAACTTTTTTTTTTAATTTTGTTTTTAGGATATATTTGATAGTTTCAAAATATTCTTATGAACTAGTATTACCAGTATTTTAATTTTTGTATTTTACGTTGTTTCAGCGAAGAAACGTTCGCACTGTTTGACTCTGATAATATTTTAGGCTGCCCCGCGAGATGCTATTCCAACAAAAAAAAAAATGATTTTATTTTGAATCACATTCGGAGTGAAAAATGGCGTGAGGAACTTGGTTCCTGACCGACCGGCCCTAACCGCATACCTACGATTTTTTTTTAATGTGATGTAAAATAGTTACGCATTACTTGTCCTCGTGTAAGCCACATCAACGTCCGTGAAATAATGTTAATGAATATATTAACACGTGCGTGAATTTAGCACTAATAAGGTATATATTCATATCACTATCACTACATATTATAAAACAAAATCGCGTCTGACTGTTTGTTCGCGATAAACTCAAAAAGTATTGAACGGATTTTCGTACGGATTTCACCAGTGTGTTTCATGAGGAAGGCTTAGGCACACCCACGACACTCCACATAAACGAAACGACATAAATGTCTACACTACTACCAAAAAACAGACTGTACAAATACGTGCGTGTGTGTGCGTGTCCGCAGAGCAGCAGAAAGCAGTTCCGAGAGCACGTTTCCCGCGAGAAGAGGTGAGGAACAGTGTTTCGGTGGGGGGAGGAGCGTGTCGTTACTGTAAGTCGATTCTGTAAAATTCAAACAACATCTCGCATCTCACATCGCTATTCACTCTCACTTCGCATAAGGTTCAAAATGACCTTGATATATTTGACACTTTGAATCGGGTTAGAGTGCGAAGTGAGCGTCGAAGTGACGGGCAAATTACCTTACAGAATGCCACTACTTACGTCATCTCATACTTTAACTGTCAAAATCTCACCGTCAATTTAGTTCAACTTGCTGACACGCTCGCAAGGGTGGCGCTAGTGTAAATTCGAATTATCAACCGAGTTTTTAGAATGTTAATCAAGAAATTCACAGCGGATTCAGATTCGAAGTTTAGAATGAAGTCTTACAGAATCACACCCCTGTACGGTAGTATACTGTGGCTTAATTGTGTGATTAGTTAAGGTTTTGTGTAAATCGGCTGAAATTTGACGATGATTGTTGAAGGTGGCAGAAAAAATAATGGCGACTGGGTGCTATAAAGATGGGTATGCTCTGCTCTGATGCCCGTGTGAAGCCGGGACGGGTTGCTAGTAATAGCTACAAAAGACAGTATCAACGGCCCGCGAGTACATCCCCGTGTTCATACCCATGCTAATATTAGGGTGTTACCAGACCAATCGGTCGATCGATGGCAGAATGGATTAGCCGACGTCGATCGAGCTGCTTGATTATAACCTACTAGTGATGGATTATAGCCGGACTTAATCGATCAACGTCGACCGATGCCATCGACCGGCAATTTTTTTTTTATTTTTTTATGTGAGGACATTTTCACACGCGGCCATCTGACCCCAAACTAGGGAGACCCTGTACTATGGGTGTCAGACAGCTGATATACATACACAAATACATTTTTATTTTTGTAAATACATACATATATAGATAAAAAATTGATCGATTAGTTAGTCGAACGGGTATCCGTTTATCAGCCAAAGCTACCACACCAATCGATCAACGTCGATCGATGTCGACCGATGGCATCAATCGATGATCAATTGGTATTACACCCTAATAGATTTATACAGGGAACAATTTCCATTTCGACTATATTTTTGTTATGAATGTTACGCGTGTGTTTGTTTAATGAATGTTTTTTATGAGTGTTCCTGTAATTGTAGATTGACCTTAAAAAAATCTAAGTAGGTATGCGCCCCAGGGTAGAACTAAGCTCACCAACATAGTTCTCAGAATATGCAAGTTGAAGTGGCAATGGGCAGGCCACATCACTCGAAGAACCGATAACCGATGGGGAAGAAAGTTTCTCGAGTGGCAACCACGAACCGGAAGACGCAGCGTTGGTAGGCCCCCAACCAGATGGACCGACGACATCGTTAAGGTCGCGGGTAACCGGTGGATGCAAGTCGCAGGTTGCCGCGTTCCATGGGGGAGGCCTTTGTTCAACAGTGGACGTCTTTCGGCTGATGAAGATGTCTCAGAGTTGGACCCATATGAATTTTATGAAAATATTTCACCTCTAAGAGTGAAAAATTAGGAGATGACTTATGACCCACTTTATGACACGATATCTTCAGCAACTGTTTATCATTTTTTTTTTTACCTATAGATTTGAATGATAACAAGTGTGTACTAAAACTGAAAAAATTAAAAAACTTTTTTTCTAAAAAGACATCCGCCTTCAAAAACTAAAAAGTGACAAAACACAAATACCTATGACTTTAGTTTCGGAAGTCGATGGCAATGCGAAACAACCAGCAGAAGAAATGATATTTTTTACTTACTAAGCTAATCTCCAAGAAAGAATATAAGTTGCTTTTCAAAACGTGACTTCGACTGCATTCCCGATAATCGACATTCACGCGGACGAAGTCGCGGGATAAAGCTAGTACATGTATACCCAAAAAACACGAAGAGCAGCCAGAAAATCTTACCTAAAATGGGCACGTTTCTATTTTTTACCAAAAAAAGTTAAATAAAAAATTGTTATGATCACGAAGGGCCTTTGGCCTTGGCTATGGCTAAGGATCAACCGGTCACGGTTAAGCTACGCTTCACGCCACAGAAAGTTCACGCGTTGGTTCCGGCTGTGGGTAAGTACCTAATATATATTTATTGATATAATTACAAAATCTCTAATATTTACAAAATAAAACAGCTGGATCTAAAATTTTATTTGATAAAATGGTCAGTTAGTATCATAAACGATTGATCTATTAGTAATTAGTCATTAGTCATTTATTCATTAACAAGAAAATTGTATCTGAATTTACATTACATAAATACAGAATCTTCTATACATATAATAAAACAGTCACAAAACTGTGTCTGTACATTGAATATATTAAAAAAAAAAAAATGAGGGGGGTTTAGGAACAGTAATAGAGCACGAATCCAAAAAAAAAATTCTGTCTGTTTGTCTGTTTGTTTGTACACGCTAATCTTCAGAACTACTGGGCGGATTTTAATGATTTTTCTTTTGTTGTATAGGTATTAAGTCTGGGCAACATATAGGCTATAATTTATCTTGGAAACTTGAACACCTGATGCAGAACCGCAACAGGCCAGCTAAACTATAAGAGATACAAAAATGGTACCATAGCAAAAATTGTTCCACGTGATGAGCACTTTCTGCTGAGAGAATAAATTTGAAGATCTGGAACACCTGATGTGGAACTCCAAGAGCCCAGCTACACCATGACACATATAGGAATGACGTCTTAGCAAAAGTTGTTCGGTCTGATGGGCATTTCCTGTTGACTTATAAAAATCGAAGATCAGAAACATCTGATGTGAAAATCAAAGCTATCACTAATTTCACTGTATCTTATAAAACAACATAAGCTGGGAGTACCTCCACACGGTGAAGGCGGTAACAGTTTAGGACTGATTTTTGATGACGATGGTATATCATTGAATTTTTGACTCTACTGGCCAAAATTCCCATTTATTTTTTTAATTTTGTCGAATAAATATGCCTTCGGGCTTATGTTTTTTGGGTGTTTAATTTCCTTTTCCATTTATCTTCGTGACACGGTAGCCTACCCGGTAACGCAGGGGAGCAGTCACTTAGATTTTAATTGATCAGGTATCTTCTTTACAATAAAACTATAACCATGCCTAGAAAGAGGTCAAATCTTTCCCAATGTTCCAAAAGAGCTAAAAGATTGAGGATCATAAGATCCCAAGAATCTACCGAAGAGCGTCAGGAGAGACTTGATGCTGTTCGAGAACATCAGGCTGCAACTCGCTCCGTGGAAACCTGTTCAGATCGCGAAGCACGCCTGCGTTCTCAGCGTATTTACGCATCTACATCCAGGTCTCTAGAGACCAGGGAAGAGTATGATGCGCAACTGACCGCTGATCGTGAACGTCATACATTGTCTCGCGAGTCGGAGACGTTCACGGATAGAGAATTGCGCTTGAGTTCTCAGCGTATCTACGCATCTGCTGCGGAACGTGATGCGCGACTGTCCGCTGATCGTGAGCGACATGCATTGTGTCGCGAATCGGAATCGTTTACCGATACTGAATCACGCTTGAGTTCTCAGCGTATTCGCACATCTACTAACAGGTCTTTTGAACCGAATGATGAACGTGATGCACGACTAACTGCTGATCAAGATTATCATACACTACTACTACGGATTTTGCGACAGGGCCACATTAAGGAGGTCTAATGGCTCTCACAAGTTTGTATGAAAGTCCTTCATTTTTTGCGCTACGAACTTAAAATTCGGCAGAGAGGTAGTTAATAAGTAGTAGACGTCCGCTAAGAACGGATTTTGCAACAGGGCCGGATGAAGGAAGTCTAATGGTTCTCGCAACTTTGTATGAAAATCCTTGATTTTTTGTGCTACAAACTTGCAATTTGCTAGGGAGGTAATTTATAGTTAATAGACCTCCGCTAAGAACAGACTTGGGACAGGGCCGGATTAAGGAGGTCTAATGGCTTTTGCAAGTTTGTATGAAAGTCCTTCATTGTTGTGACTTGATATTTGGCAGGGAGATAGTTAATATTTAGTACACGTCCGCTAACAACGGATTTTGCGACAGGGCCGGATTAAGGAGGTCAAATGGGGCTCGCGCAAGTTTGTATGAAAGTCCTTGATTTCTTGCGCTACAAACTTGAAATTCGGCAGAAGGGTAGGTAATAAGTAGTAGTCGTTTGCTAAGAACGAATTTTGCAACAGGGCCGGATTAAGGAAGTCTAATGGCTCTCGCAAGTTTGTATGAAAGTCCTTCATTTTTTGCGCTACGAACTTGAAATTCGGCAGAGAGGTAGTTAATAAGTAGTAGACATCCGCTAAGAACGGATTTTGCAACAGGGTCGGATTAAGGAAGTCTAATTGTTTTCGCAACTTTTGTATGAAAGTCCTTGATTTTTTGTGCTACGAACTTGCAATTTGCTAGGGAGGTAATTTATAGTTAATAGACGTCTGCTAAGAACAGACTTGGAACAGGGCCGGATTAAGGAGCTCTAATGGCTCTTGCAAGTTTGTATGACAGTCCTTCATTGTTATGCTATAAACTTGATATTTGGCAGGGAGGTAGTTAATACTTAGTAGACGTCCGCTAAGAACGGAATTTGTGACAGGGCCGGATTACTGGCTCTCTTAAGTTTGTATGAAAGTTTTGATTCATTTTTGAACTACTAAATTTATAAGCAAGTCTAGAGTTTATGAGTAGGAGACAGCACACCGCCTGGACTTGTCTCACAAGTTTATATATATAAATCCTTTGCTTTATGTACCCGTAAAGTCAGTCAGTTTCAAAGGAATATAACCTAACTCTATGTATTCAACAAACATTTATTGATGACTTATAATAAAACATATAGAAAATATAACTTAATAAAATTGAAACGAATCGAGGTCTCAATATTTTTTAGTTATTAGATTCATTAAGTTATAGCTTAAATATTTCTTTGTATTTTCCCCTGTGTATTACTGTGACGCTTTTTTGTGGTTAAAAATATCTTATAGTACGTAGAACCTGGTATTCACATATCACCATATTAATTACCAAATTCCAGACAATATTTAATATATCTTTGTTTATCCCACATTGACTATCGTTTTCTGTAAAACTATAGATTTAAATTTAGAAAGCTCACATTTAAAATCTATACTATCCATCCAATCTACCAACATACAACAGTTTCGAGTAGACTTCAGAGTCGGAAAAGCTTTCTCCGCAGCACACAGGCCATCCAGGACCGACCACGTACGGCCAGACGAAAGTTGTGGGAACATCACCCACCGCCACTGAACTTCTTTCAATCCAGGAACACTTGGCACTCGGAAGTGATTTGCAGTGGAAAGCGCTCAATAGAGTGTGCTCCCAAGAAGGCCTTTGCAAACACAACTTAACAAAATGGGGGATTATAGATCCCACTGATACCCAGTGTGAGTGCGGGGCTCAGACAATGGCCCACTTACTACAGTGCCCAAAGAGATGCGTCACCTGCACCATAGAGGACATTAAAAACGCCACTAATGCTGCGATTAATGCAGCTCCTACTGGGCCCAAGCAGTCTAACCACGGATGTGAGTATTAAACAAAAAAAAAGAACACAACCATCGATTCGAAACGATGAAGACCACTGTATCATAATCACAAATGCCATCTCTTTAAATATATATACAGGTTAATTGGAAAAATACCCAAAACCACTTAATCCTCATTTCGTATCATCACCCTGAACAACATTTGTTCTACGACTTTTCAAAATTCGAAACATTTTTTTTCCATACAAAAAATATAAACACACTTTAAATTTTGCATAATATTTTTTTCTGTCACGGTCGACAAAAGGCCTGCAATCAGCTGTGCCTGTACATTAGCCTACCTACTATCTACATCATATTCGCTATCATAAGGGTACGCGCGCGCGTAGTATACGTACATTTTACAGACTTCAAATAAATTGTTTTTGGCTACCTACGTTATTTAGTTGAGGTCAAAGTCGTAGAACAAATGCTATTCAGGGTGATGATACGAAGTCAAGATTAAGAGGTTTTGGGTATTTTTTCAATTTCCTGAATTGAAATAAACTGTAGCCTGAAAATAAAACTATAAATGTGGTGTAGTTAGTAGGTCCGTGTGGTGTCGGACGTAAAGAATAGCACCATCCCATATCTTCCCGTGGGTGTCGTAAGAGGCGACTAAGGGACTTACCAGAGAATGGGCAGCAGCGTTCTCTGTGCCTTTGTAACAACCATACTGCGATCGCCAATCCGCCTGCCAAGCGTGGCGATTATGGCAAAACCCCCCCTTGGGGAGGCCTATGTCCAGCAGTGGACGTCTTTCGGCTGAAATGATGATGATGATGATGATAGGTAGGCTGTAGGTTTTACGAAAATAACAACATCTTTTTTTGCAAATTGGTGCCTCAAAATAGGTATTTTCTGTTGACTGAAATATAAAAATAGTTTGCGTTTAACATCATTAAACTTCATATCTTCTTAACCACGCGGACGAAGTCGCGGGCAACAGCTAGTATAATTATAAAATAACTAATTTTGATAAGCATAACATACCTTTTTTCATGGAATATAAATTCGTTTGCATAGAGAAACGCGAGCACCGACCACCATAACCACCAAACTTAAAAATGCTTGGCTGAATGCTGGTCCTGCTCCACAGCCAGTTTAGAGAATGTCCAAATTGGAAGAAGATGATGTTTCCTACCCCTTTTTCTATTGACATGCATGAGTAACGAGTATCGTTGTTATTATACATAGATATTTTTTTTTATTTACTTTTTACATGTCATATGACAAAATAATATACATTGGAAACCTTAGTTTTGTATAATTTAGCAGCATTATTTCAATTTTGTGAATGTGAATACCATGGAGCTATATATTAAGTTTATTTACAATACGGTCAACGTAACTGTTGACCGTATTGACCGGCTGCGCAATGGAACTTTTAGGAACGAAATTGTCTACTGCGCAGCTAATCGGCTAACTTCAGACGCGCCAAGTTACGTTGACCGTATTGTAATAGAATATATGTTTGACAAAAATGAGCATGGCGGGTGGGAGCATTGTCATGCTCGCTCAAATGTCTCGCTGATGGTGGTGCGTGTGTTGGATTATTCGGCTTCCTTCAAAGTGGTTGATCTGAATGGTGCTGATTCACGCGTCATGTTCGTGAACGGGCGCTGTCAGTAGAGATTGGGCAGCTCTTGTTTGCCATGAACTATATCTTGCTTCTTTTTTTATGTTTTGTATTGTTAGATTACCTTCATAGTTTTCACATATAGAAGCAACAAGAATCATGTAACCAGTACTTTGAAAAAAAACTTGATTATAAGAGTGTCCGTGGAGTTTCTTGCTCGTTCTTCTCCATAGAGACCTACCCTACGTTTTGGAACGAGCAACTAGCTTCAACTTTCTGACTAACTGACCGACTTCTTGACAATTCAAAAGTGCCTGTAATTGGTTTAATTGAAATAAATGCTTTGATATCCAATGATACTTAGCAATAGTGTAACATTCTGTCAGTGAAAGAATTTTTGTTATCGGGTCAGTAACACAAGAGATTACCTACCTCTAACAAATAAAAAAATCAAACATACTTTTCCTCTTTTCAATATTATTAGGTAGGTATAGATGATACATTAATATAACCATGATTAATTATGTGTCTTTTTTTATAAAAAGTTATCTATGATTCTATTAATAGCACATGTTGGTTGAGTATTTTTTTTGCTACACTGCTACTACTTCTAAGTACATACTGCTTTTTTTGTTGTTCAAACAAAAAACAACGTTTACCTCCTGTATGTCGATTCTGTAAAATTCAAACAACAACTCGCATCTCACATCGCTATTCACTCTCACTTCGCATAAGGTTCAAAAAGTCCTTGATATATTTGACACTTTGAATCAGGTTTGAGTGCGAAGTAAGCGTCGAAGTTACGGGGAAATTACCTTACAGAATGCCACTTCTTACGTCATCTCATACTTTATCTGTCAAAATCTCCCTGTCAATTTAGTTCAACTCGCTGACACGCTCGCAAGGGCGGCGCTAGTGTAAATTCGAATTATCAACCGAGTTTTTAGAATGTCAAGAAACCCACAGCGGATTCAGATTCGAAGTTTAGAATGAGGTCTTACAGAATCACACCCCTGGAGTGCAAATCTCTAAGAATTCACCCGCGAATTCGAACCCTATCTCATTATGGTTTTTTTTCGGTTTTTTTTATCTTTTTTTTTTCACTTCCCTGAAGTGATAAGTATTTGGTATTTGCTAAAATAGTAACGAAATAATGGTTCGCTTCACAAATGTGGTCACTTGTTGGCGCAAGCATAGTTTTCATTGAGTTACAGAGTACTTAAAACAGTTTTCACCGCGGAATCAGAGGTGAGAACTGGAGTGAGTTCTTACAGAATAACATAGCAGGTAAAAGTTGTTTTTACTACCTGTAATAACTTTATTTTCACTTCTTTTGCTCAAAAAGGCCGTCATTGTAGCATACCAGAGCGGGGATAAAATAGCATTTCATCCTCTAGGGGAAAAAGTTTCTTTTTAATTTTTGTGTGTCAAATATGACAAAAAAATAATAAAAAAATAAACTACATATTTCATATTGTATTGGATTGTTTTATTTTCTCGCAATCGTAGTGAAAAGTATAGTGTAACACACGGCGCTAAAACCCATTAAAACTAAGTTTCTATTTACTCCCTCGCTAAAGCTCGGGAGTAAAACTACCTCGTATATAATGGGTCATTTTAGCTCCTCGTATAACAATCTACTATATTTTAACTTATTAATAAAGTACAACATTTACACGAAAACGAAGCACGAAGCGGAACCACTAATACGGCATAAAAGGCATCAAAAAATTCCATTCCTCCACATCGTCGTCATCTGGGAATGTGCCCAAGAGACTGCCTGCATTGCCACGTTGGCTGACAATGCTTATTCTCTGACCAAGGACAAAACCTTGGACCAAGGACAAACTTGGATTGGGAAGTGTCTACCAACCATTTGGACATTTTCTTAAGACAATTGTGAAGCTGTCAATTTTCACCCAAAAAGCGATAACAATTCGTCGGGGGGCAGGAGCAAATTGTATTTGTATTGTTCACCTGGAAGGAGGTACAGCGAGCGGTATGGAACAGATAGCATTTTTGGAAATACCATTACTACACTACTTCACAACCCTCTTAAAAAGATAAGCACTCGGACCCCACGACCCGAGGGTTTCAACCCCAAACGGCTCGAAAATAAAGTTATCACCAAGCATAGGGTCAAGTGGGAGACAGTGGTAAAAAATCATTGTAATTTTTAGAAAAAAAAAACTAAGGGTTACTACACCAATCGATCGATTGTCGATCGATACCATCCATCGACATCGATCGACGTTGATCGATTGGTGTGGTAGCCTTGGTTGATCAACAGATACCGTTCCGCTAAACAACCGATCGATCATCAATCGACAATCGATCGATTGGTCTGGTAGGAACTGTCGATCGACGTCGACTAAAGCCTTTCTACCATTGATTTATGACGTCGATCGACGATCGATCGATTGGTCTGGTAACACCCTAAGATTTAGTATTGTCTTTAAAACACCAGCCTATAATTGTCCCACTACAGGACAAAGCCCTCTTCTCATACAGAGAAGGCACGAGCACTGATCACCACGTGCGCTCAAGGCAAATAGGGTATTTTACTCTATACGAGAAAAAATCTATAAATATGTTATTGAGACAGTTTAGGCATAGAGAAGTCGGAAAATGTAAGTTTCAGTTCATAAAATAACAAAACAATTTTTTAAATTCAATTCAAAGTTTTCAGTATTTTTAATCTACACTTCTACACTAATATTATAAAGAGGAAAACTTTGTTTGATTGTAATGAATAGGCTCAAAAACTACTGGACCGATTTTAAAAATTCTTTCACCATTCGAAAGCTACATTATCCACGAGTAACATAGGCTATATTTTATTTTGGAGAAAAATAGGGTTCCGTAAGATATTTGGGTTTTTCGACCACAAGGTGTAAAAATCAACCAGAAAAGTTACTTATTTTGCGTACGCTGCCTAAACTATAAAAGATAGAACTATAAAATATTCTAATTAATTGTTGATCTTATAAATGTCTACAAAAAAGTCCGCGACACACTATATCTATCTATGTCGAGTGAGGCACAACAACCATTTTTTTATTTAATAATCTTGAATTTTTTTTGGACTACATTTAAACGCGTTTATTTTACTCATGCTATTAATCCTTATCAAAATAAATTATTTCATCACTAAGTACAGTTTATGTAGATAATATTTGGTCTTCGAATGATTAAAATTGAACGTTTGGTTTTGAAGTTATGGCGAAATTAAAATATTACGATTTCTGCTGCACGGCGCGTTGCGAAGTGGGCGTCACCAAGGCGGGGGTGCGCGTGCGGGAGGGGATGTTAAAGTTGTTAATGATGAAAATATTTACATTTAAATATTTTTATCATTAACAAATTTAACATCCACAGAAAGACAATCTGTGCAGCCTGCGGATGATGACTGCGTCGTCGATGTTAGTGTCGGTGTCTGTGAATAGACCTGGGAATCATGTTGCTGACCGTGTGTTTCCTGAGTAGGCTTTTTGCAGCGGTAACCGACATTCACGCGGGCGGAGCCGCGGTCGCCCGCTAGTCTGTTATAAAACACCGTGAAATAGTAGCGGCCATGTTATTACGCCATACGGCTGTGTTAACAAAAAATTGACAACTGTCAGTCAACCGATTGGCGTGATACAGGCTTTGTACTTTTATTATTTTCGTAACCAACGATTTTTTTTCATTATTACACCTATTACAAAATATGCTTTTAATTATTTATAAATGATATACAATTATCATATTTAATATGAGCTCATTTGATACAAAACGAACTGACGTCATTTACGCTGAGCAATATGGCGTCCAGTAAGAGGCGTTTTCGTCAAACTACGCGCGAAATTTGAAAATTTTAAATTTAGATGCATTTTTATGGCACTTATCGATTGAATAAAAATTTTGTGTTTTTTTTGGTGGCATATTAGCACTACAGAATTTCATTGAGACACTTTTCAAAAATGGGTGTAATACCCTATTAGCGATTACAGACTTCAATCCATACTATATATTTTGTATACTGTTGTTATATACTGTTTTTATGCCAGCCTGGCATGCGCAAGAGGGCAACCTCGATAGCGAGTAGAGTGCGGGACAGCGGCAACAGTCTTCTTGTCGCTGCCAACAGGTTCGACGGACCTTTCATGCAGCACTGGCAAGACTTGCATGCACCTGTGTATCGAGCTTGGGGCAGGTAAAAATGTAAAATATAATAAGATGATTTTGACATTTTTATTAATTATTTTGACAATTTTAATTATTATTTTTTTTTAATGGGGTGTTAGATATATTTTTATTATTTAATTAATTACAACTTTATTTTAGGTTTTTATCTGTTTAGAGTTTTAGAATTAATTACAATTAAAATGTACCTATGATTGTGAAAATATCTGTGTCTGAAATAAATAAATTATTATTATTACTATATTCATACTTCACTACATATTATAAAACTAGCTTCTGCCCGCAACTTCGTACGCGGATCCTGTTGCTTTTGCCAGCGACAACGGGGTCGGCAAAATCGAAAATCTGAAACTGTTACCGCCCTCACCGCGTGGAGGTACTCCCAGCTTATGTTATTTTATAAGATACAGTGAAATTAGTGATAGCTTTGATTTTGACATCAGATGTTTCTGATCTTCGATTTTTAGAAGTCAACAGGAAATGCCCATCGGACCGAACACCTTTTGCTAAGACGTCATTCCTATATGTGTCATGGTGTAGCTGGGCTCTTGGAGTTCCACATCAGGTGCTCCAGATCTTCAAATTTATTCTCTCAGCAGAAAATGCTCATCACGTGGAACAATTTTTGCTGGTCTGTTGCAGTTCTGCATCTGGTATTCAAGTTTCCAAGATAAATTATAGCCTATATGTTGCCCAGACTTAATACCTATACAACAAAAGAAAAATCATTCACATCCGCCCAGTAGTTCCGAAGATTAGCATGTACAAACAAACAGATAAACAGACAAACAGATAGAATTTTTTTTTGGATTCGTGCTCTATTACTGTTCCTAAACCCCCCTCAATTATTTATTTTTTAATATATTCAATGTACAGACACAGTTTTGTTACTGTTTTATTATATGTAATAAGATAACGTCCCCCGCCGCGTCTGTCTGTCCCTATGTATGCTTAGATCTTTAAAACTACGCAACGGATTTTGTAATAGATAATTAGATACGAGTGATTCAAGAGGAAGGTTTTAGTATATTATAATTTGTCAAACGGGCGAAGCCGCGGGCATCAGCTAGTCCATACTAATATTATAAATGCGAAAGTAACTCTGTCTATTTATTACGCTTTCACAATGAAACTGCTGAACCGAATTTGATGAAATTTGGTATGAAGTAGTTAAGTACTTTTTAATCTGCGACTTTGTCTGCAACCGGGATAACCGACATCCACGCGGACGAAGTCGCGGGCAAAAGATAGTTATTTATGTAAGTCCAGGTTTCCTCTTGGTGTTTTCCTTCACCGATGTCAATGATGTCCAAGATTGACATTGAAAAAGTCACCTTGTTACTTGCCCGGTTTCGAACCCACAACCTCATGCATGAGAGGCGGGCACCTCAAGCACTGGGTCATCACACCACAGTATAAATATTAGTACTACCGTACAGTAGCGACACGCTCCGCCTCCCTCTGAAACCGTTCCTCACCTCTCCCCGCGTCGAACGACTGCTCTGGGAACTGCGGTGTTATATAATCAGTTACCTAATACAAAAAATGAGTGAGTACCTGGAAAATAAATTGTAATATAAGACATCTTTTTCACGTTTTGATATTAATTTTATTATTTTATTCAATTTGGTTGAATTTATTTTTATTTTTATTAATGTAGAACAAATGATTATGTGACGATGCATTTTTAATTTGTTGCAGTTATAATTGATTTTTATGTATTCATTTTGAATGTTTTTATATTTTTTACCAATTATTTAATTAGAAATTATAATTAGAATATTTGTACTCTGCTGGCGGCAAGACATAGCGCTTAATTGATTAATTTTGACATCTTTGGTTTAACTATACCCTGTTCACAATAACATTAGAATTTACTCAAACCTTTCTTACAGTCCGTTCAACCGATTTTGACTTATATTGCGTTGGTAGCATGACAAATGGCAACTGCAGTAAACAATTGTTATTGTAACCACTTTTTTGCCTCTAATGTCATCCTTAAGCCTACGGAATAGAAGTCAAAATCGGTTGAAGGGACGAGGAAAGGTTTGTGTTTATGTCTAATCTTATTATGAACAGGGTATTATGTTCTACAAATAAAAATGTTTCTTGTCTTTGCGTTTTTGTTCGAGCGGGGCACACACACGCACGTATCTGTACAGTCTGTTATTTTAGCAGTAGTGTGGGCAATTATAATATAATTATGTTACATTATAGTGTGGTGACACATTGTCTTTAACTTTTATTTATTTATTTTTAAAAATGTTTGCCCACCTCCACCCTAGGATTTTCTCATAGATTGGGTGCGATTACGAACCTATAAACTCACATACACAAACAGCTAGACCCGGAACAACTATCTGTAAGCCATAGGAATATTTGTTCCGTGCAAAGTCAAAGTCAAAGCATTTATTTCAATTAAACCATTTACAGGCACTTTTGAATTGTCAAGGAGTCGGTCAGTTAGTCAGAAAGTTGAAGCTAGTTGCTCGTTCCAAAACGTAGGGTAGGTCTCTATGGAGAAGAACGAGCAAGAAACTCCACGGACACTCTTTTAAAATCCGGTTTTTACAAAATACTGCTTCAATTATTCTTGTTGCTTCTATATGTGAAAACAATGAAGGTAATCTAAAAATACAAAAAAAGAAAAAAATAATCAAGATAAAAACCATGGCAGTTAAGAGTTGACCAATCTCTGCTGACAGCGCCCGTTCACGAACATGACGCGTGCGGGAATCGAACCCGTGACACGCAGCGCAGCAGTCGATCACTCAACCTGTTTATTTTATTTCTATAATATTGTTAATGTTTATTTGCTGTTACATATTTATTTCTTTTGTTTTGCATATTTTTGAAATAAAACTTCTTTACGCACGCTTGACTTGGAGTAAGCTGGTGATTGCATGACGAAAGAGTTAGGAAAAGTGTAATCGGGCAAAATCAAAACATGATAAAATTCGACACATAAAATTAATACAATATTAAAATAATTATATAAATATACTAAATATAAAAAGTTTTTATTGTTTCTCATACATTTGATCTACAACATAAATAAAGATATTTGTGATGGGGATACGTCGCAACTTACCGCGGTTTATTAGCTACAATGTTGAGACATAAATAATAACAAAAGATTTAGGTCAGAGAATGTTACAAATAATGTTTAGGATGTTGAAGTTTACGTATAGTGCTTGTATGTGTGTGTATATGTGTATGTGTGGGTGGATATGCGGTGTGTGTGGGTATGATTATGTGTGTGAATGTTGATGATTAAATAACTGTTGTATCTTATGACTGGGTATATGTTCTTCATTAGCATATTCTGGTTAAAATAAGTTCAATTTCATCATACGATTTCGATTTTAGCCATTCCGTTAGAGTATTTTTACATTCGTAACGCAACATGGGGTAAATATTAAGTTTAAGGTTCAATAAATTATAGATGTAACTTGAATGAGTATTGCACTGACGCCTGGCAAAAACCGTCCGGACCCTTGGGGAGTGGGCCACAATATATTTCCGTCTTTTATCGAGATTTGATGGATCAAATGCAAGGTTTTTGTGAAGATGTATGATTATAGCCAATATGTAGGTATAATTTCCTAACTGAGAGCAGATCACTAATCTTGTAAAGGTGGTCTGTAGAGTACCGAAAAGGCTTAAAATACACGACTTTGATGAGAGATCTTTGAGCCCTTTCTAGGTCTAACATTTTGGTCTTAGTGGCTCCTCCCCATATTGGTATACAGTATGTGATGACCGATTGTGCCAGCGCAATATAGATTTTATTTAGTAACAACGGTGGCATCACATGCCTCAACGTCTTAAAAATCCACATGAGTTTTTTAACCCTGGACATGGTATTTTCAATATGGGTATGGCCAGGATAATCTTTGGTCAACTGTTATTCCAATATATTTAGTAAATTTAACTTGTTGTATGCTTTGACAACTGCAAGGGTGATGGGAGTTAGCGCACTCATGAATCACGATCCCGAAATCAGCACTTGGCTGTGTCCTCTGATTCGGGGTAAAGCAGATGAAGTTCGTTTTAGATACGTTGAGTGTTAAAAGATTAGCATTTAGCCAGCTCGCTATTGCCGCTAAACCAAGTTCAGCGGTAGCACGCACGTTAGCCCAAGAGTCGCCGACAAAAACGACAGCCGCATCATCTGCGTATGAAAATATTCGTCCGCCACTGATCCCGATATTACATACATAGTTGATTTATATAAATCAGGAACAGCGTCGGGGCGAGCACACTTCCCTGCGGTACTCCGAAACAAACAGTTTCTTCATTACTAATTAAATTTCCGACCTTAACCTGCTGTTTTCGGTTTGATAGATAAGTACCAAAGAGCGTAAGGGCCATGCCTCTTATGCCGATTGATTCTATTCTATACCGTCTGTGCAGAAGGATGGGGACAGAAACGGTGTCAAATGCCTTTTTTAGGTCTAAAAATACTGTTAGGCATTTTAGTCCATTGTCTACATTATAGACTATATCGCTTGTTAATGCCTTAACAGCATCTTGTGTGGATAGACCTCTTCTAAAGCCATATTGTGAAAGAGCTAAAATGTTATTTTTATTGAGATAACTAATTAATCTATTGTTTAGCAATTTTTCTAAAAATTTTGCGATGCATGATATAACTAAAATAGGCCGGTAGTTATTGACATCGCTCTGGTCCCCCCCTTGTGCACAGGCGTAACCATAGATCGCTTAAACGGAGCTGGAAATATCCCGGTTCTAAAGCACAGGTTTGCCAGTTGGCTTATTAAAGGGGCCACAATGTCCCTAGAAAGTTTAAGAAATTTCGTTGGTATACCGTCCCAGCCAGGTGAGCTAAATAAATAAATAAAAAGCTGATATTTTAAGTGCTTTTTTATATTTTGAAAATATTCGAATAATATTCGAATAGCACTGAAAAAATATTCGAATATTCGAAAATCTACTCGTATTTTTTTTCTTCTTTACTATCAGCCATTGGGTTATAATCAGATCTGTTGGCATACAATGCTGTAGCAGTTTGAGTTTGACGCACCCTGTGACATGTCTCCTCATTACAATTAATAAAGTCCGTCAGTTAGATTATCGAAAAATATTGGATACGTATTTTTTGTTTTATCAAATCAATTAAAACTGACGACGATAAAACGCACCAAATATCATAAGTGGGGTTCTGTGACGTCACTTCGCCAGTAAAAGTGTACTGACATAGTGACGTCACACGAGTTTTCGACGCACTGTATCGTCTTCATTTTTTGTTTACGTGAAAAAAGAAAAAACACGTGTCCAATATTTTTTGGAAATCTATCTGACGGACTAATTAGATTTTTTTGGTAAAATACCCTATTTTGAATTTAAGTACTATTTAAATTGAGGCTATATTCGCTTCCTCTTTAAGCGGAATATAATAATAATCTTTATTTTTTTTCTTAATAATAATAATCTTTATTTTCTTAAACAAACAGAGTACATCATTATTCAAAAATATGCTATAAAAAAAACAGTTGGTTGTACACAAAAGTTTTAGCATCTGTAGCCGAACTAGGCGAAACCTGTATTTCGGCTTACAGCGCTATCCCCCTCGAGTCACATTTAATTAGGTTTCTTAAGTGCTAGCATTTTACTGTTCTATTAGCAAATGTTTATTAAATAATTAAAAGTATAATATTATTAGAAGTCTGTTCCTCTCTTTGTGTGATGCGCTAGGATGAATGAGTGCGTGTGAGAGGGTGTCTATGGTTGAATGTGAGTGTGAGATATGGCTTATATGAGTAGGCATGTTAATTCTGAGGCATGGTGTTATAAGAATGTATAAATTATGTATTTATTTATTTATATTTATATTTATTTATATTTATATGATTTACACGGCTTACAAAACCAATTACATAAATCAACGTTAACATAAAATATGAAGTACATAATAAAATATCAAGTAGGTAATAACAAGAATTAAATATTCTCCTCACAAAACTGTTGGCACATAACCATTAAATCGGCGAATTTACTATCAAATATATCGCAGTCCGGGTTGGCTTCCACGAGCTTATTTAGTGCGGTCAACACGCGCGGTACGGGAGACGCAGCACGGGCTGCAGTCCGACACGAAGGCACGTCTAGCAGTCTATGTTTTCTGCTACTGAGATAGTTGCTCGGTGTGTAGAGTCGAATCAGCTCATTATGAATGTCAGGAGCATCCGTCATACTTTTAAATATTTTGACCATAACGCCTACCTGGTCACATGCCCTTCTGGTCTCCAGCATATGATATCCCAGACATCCTAAGAGAAACTTGGTAGGATAGAGGTAGGGGTAGTAACCGAGAGTTCTTCTGTAAAGAAACCGCAAGAATGCTTTTTGCACTTTTTCTAGAAGAAGTGCATACTTTGCTTCGTGCGGATTCCATACAGAAGAACTAGCTTCTAGCTTGGTTCGGACAAGTGTGCTGTATAAGAGCCTTATTACATGCTCGCTACGAAAGTCGCGGGCATTCCGGAGAACAAACCCTAGCCTTTTAAATGATTCTTTGGCTACTGTAGAAATGTGGTCATGAAAAGTAAGCTTCTGGTCAAATGTGACACCCAAGTCCTTCATGTTGGTTGATCTGGTTATTTTAGTACCATTTATTTGGTATTCGAAATTAATTGGGTGTCGCATTCGGCCAAAAGTCATTACATAGCATTTGGAAGAATTGAACTCCATTTTATTCTGAACTCCCCAATCATGTATGGCATTTATATCTTTTTGCATAGCTTCGCAATCCGATACGGTATCGACAGCACTATAAAGTTTGAGGTCATCTGCGTAAAGAAGACACTCTGCAAATTTGGCAACAGATGGTAAATCATTTACCATGAGTAGGAATAGCAGAGGCCCGTGTAATGTAGGTATTATGTTTATCTGTGTCTATCCTGGCACAATAAGTAGTTGCTCAGTCTCATCATACGTTAGGGTTTGTAGGTATTCAGATACTCTTCTCTTGCAACGATCTGCGGTAAGTGGATACATGTTTAGTATTTTATTAATTTTGTTATAAATATACGGGCCTAAGAAGTTAATGAATTTCGTGCTAAATTTTGTATTGAAAGATCTTTGTTGTGTGGAAACCATATAGTTCCTACGTTTGTTTAAAATCTGGGTGTTGAAATTTATGCGTGTATGCTGAATAGTGACCAATTTTAAAATAAATAATTGTCTAACGGTTAGTACTCCACACATTTCATATAATAAGGTAGTAGAGAAGAGTATTGGTTTAAAGATGCTTACCTTTAGTACGGCGCGTTGGGCAATCTCAACGCACCTTAACGTAGATTTAGGAGCGCCGCCCCATGCGGATATGCAGTACGTAATGAGTGATTGGCATAGGGCAAAATATATCCGTTTTAAGATAGGTGGGTCAACAATATGACGGATGTTCTTAAAGATATATATAAGTTTTCGAACCCGTCCCGTTAATATTTTAATGTGCTCTTTAAAATTAAGATTTTTGTCTATAATGACGCCTAAATATTTAATTGTGTCGACCTGTTCTAATTTATTACAGGAGCACATACCATGTTGTGTACACTCGTGAGGGACGATAGCATGAGTGTGGTTTATTCCCTTATCTGAGTTGATGTTAAAACAAATATATTTGGTTTTGTCGGTATTTAATGTTAAAATATTGTCTTTAAGCCATTTTCTGACAGTATTAAAACCAGATTGGGCAGCCTCAAAAACTTCATTCCAGTTATCGGCGGAGAAAAAGAGAGCGGTATCGTCTGCAAAGGAAATGATTTCACCCTGGGGAAGTTTTAGGTTGGTTAGGTCGTTGATATAAACGAGAAATAGGGTTGGCCCTAGAATACTGCCTTGTGGTACTCCGTGTGTAATTGGAAGGTCAGTGCTAGTATAGTTACTCACACGAACATATTGTCGTCGCTCGCTGAGGTAGCTATTAAAAAGTTTTAACTGAGTTCCTCTAATTCCCAGTCTCATAAGCTTATCCAGGAGTAGCGGAACAGAAATTGTGTCAAAGGCCTTTGCAAGGTCTAAAAATATGGTAAGGCACTTCTTCTTCCCATCCAAGTTATCACTGATGTGACTTACAAGTTTGTTTACTGCTTGTTCCGTTGATTTTTCGTTACGAAAGCCATACTGGTTCGGGGAGAGCAAGGTTTTGCTTTCTAAGTACCTTGTAAGTCGAAGATTGATAATTCTCTCCAGAATCTTTGATATAGATGGAAGTATGGATATGGGCCTATAATTACTGACACAATCTCTGTTGCCACCCTTATGTATCGGACAAACCACAGACTTCTTTAAAGATTCAGGGAATATTCCGTTTTGGAGACAATATGGAGTTTTAATAGTCCAATAGGGTAACAGTGAGTTGGTTTTTGTGTCATTCGAGTCTTTTTTTGTAGGTTATGCATGATCTTTTTACATCTTCCTTAATTAATGGGATTTGTAGGTACCTGCCGGGTGGTGCCGGCCGCGAATAGCACCACCCCATTTCTACCCGTGGGTGTCGTAGAAGGCGACTGAGAGATATTGATCAGAGGATGGGCAGCAGCGTCCTTTCGAGTACCATATCGCCAACATGCATCGGTCAGGCATGGTGATTACGGCTGAACCCCCCTTGGGGAAAACTTATAGTGGGCGATAGTGGGCGTCTAAAGGTCGACATGATGATGATAATGATGTAGATACTCATAGACTTCACTGTTCTTTCTAAACCAAGGAGCGCCGCTTATCTCATCATCATTTCAAGCAAAATACGTTCACAGCTGGACTTAGGCCTCCCCCAAAAGGGGGGTTTTGCCATAATCGCCACGCTTGGCAGGCGGGTTGGCGATCGCAGTATGGTAGTTACAAGGCACAGAGAATGCTGCTGCCCATTCTCTGGTAAGTCCCTTAGTCGTTTCTTACGACTCACCCGATTTCTATGTTTGAGTAGCTAGCTGAGAAAAAAAAACTGGAGGATCAGAGTTTTGCTAAGTTAAATTTATTTATTATCACAATGTGATGATAATGAAACTTATTTATTATTAAGACTGAAAAGTGATTGAAAGCGTTTCTGCACGGCTACAGCCGGGAGGCGCGGCGGGCGCTCTGTCGACAGACACAGACAGTTGTCTATGCCGGCTCCGTGGTCGGTTCCGTGGTCGGTTCCGTGGTCGGGTCTTGCGCGCTCTCCGTAGTAGGGTCATTAGAGCCACCCCCACCAACGGCCGTCGTAACACTTCCACCCGGGTCTTTAGTAGTATCAACAGACGAACCTTCCGCTCCGGAGCCGGGCGTCTTATCATCCATTCCCGTGATATCAGCGTTCGTCTCCATTGTGTCCGCTTTCGTTGTCTTCTTCCCGTTTGCTTTCGTCGTCTTTTTCGCGGCCGCATCAGTTTTCGTCGATTCGTGCGACTTGGGATACCACGGTCTGCAATAAACAAATTAAGTGCTAGTTAATTGTTTTGCCGCAGCATTTTTTTAAATGTTCGCGGCTAAGATAAAGCCGTACAAATCGATCGGTCAAAGGTTAAGCTACGCTAGCCGCGGTCGGTCTGTAGATGGGTGACCATCCCTTTTATACAGAGTTCCCTCCGTACCTCGGAAAGCACGTAAAAGCCCAGAAAGTCTGACAACTAGTCTCACCAAGGGTAGTGGAGGTCCGATAGGCAGTCGCTCCATTTAAAGCACTGGTATTCAGCTGCATCCGGTTAGACTGGAAGCCGACCGGCAGATGAGGATAATGATGAGCCTTTTTTTTGTTTCGTGAATCCATAAGGATACCTTAACCTAATGGATGTACGGGCAGAAGAGCGAGATCACCCCTTCCGACTGTCAGTCAATCCATGGTCGGGAGCGTACGCCCGACGCTTGTGACGACTAAAGCGTGTGGAGAGGTTTGCGCTTGTGACCACTTAAGCATGTTCAGTAGGTTTGCGCTTGTGACCACTTAAGCATGTGGAGGAGATTTGCGCTTGTGACCCCTAAAGTATGTCGAGGAGTTTTGCGCTTGTGACCACTTACGCATCTGGTGGAGTTTTGCGCTTGTGACCACTTAAGCATGTGGAGGAGTTTTGCGCTTGTGACCACTAAAGCATGTGGAGGAGTTTTGCGCTTGTGACCCCTAAAGCATGTCGAGGAGTTTTGCGCTTGTGACCACTTACGCATCTGGTGGAGTTTTGCGCTTGTGACTACTTAAGCATGTGGAGGAGTTTTGCGCTTGTGACCCCTAAAGCATGTCGAGGAGTTTTGCGCTTGTGACCACTTACGCATCTGGTGGAGTTTTGCGCTTGTGACTACTTAAGCATGTGGAGGAGTTTTGCGCTTGTGACCACTAAAGCATGTGGAGGAGTTTTGCACTTGTGACCCCTAAAGCATGTCGAGGAGTTTTGCGCTTGTGACCACTAAAGCATGTGGAGAGGTTTGCGCTTGTGACCACTTAAACATGTTCAGTAGGTTTGCGCTTGTGACCACTTAAGCATGTGAAGAAGTCTTGCGCTTGTGACCACTAAAGCATATCGAGGAGTCTTGCGCTTGTGACCACTAAAGCATATCGAGGAGTTTTGCGCTTGTGACCACTAAAGCATGTGGAGAGGTTTGCGCTTGTGACCACTTAAGCATGTTTAGTAGGATTGCGCTTGTGACCACTTAAACATGTTCAGTAGGTTTGCGCTTGTGACCACTTAAACATGTTCAGTAGGTTTGCGCTTGTGACCACTTAAACATGTTCAGTAGGTTTGCGCTTGTAACCACTTAAACATGTTCAGTAGGTTTGCGCTTGTGACCACTTAAGCATGTTAAGAAGTCTTGCGCTTGTGACCACTTAAGCATGTTAAGAAGTCTTGCGCTTGTGACCTCTTAAGCATGTGGAAAAGTCTGGCGCTTGTGACCACTTAAGCATGTTAAGAAGTCTTGCGCTTGTGACCACTTAAGCATGTGAAGAAGTCTTGCGCTTGTGACCACTTAAGCATGTTAAGAAGTCTTGCGCGTGTGACCACTTAAGCATGTTAAGAAGTCTTGCGCGTGTGACCACTTAAGCATGTGAAGAAGTCTTGCGCTTGTGACCACTTAAGCATGTTAAGAAGTCTTGCGCTTGTGACAACTAAAGCATGTCGAGAAGTCTTGCGCTTGTGACCACTTAAGCATGTGAAGATGTCTTCCGCTTGTGACCACTTAAGCATGTTAAGAAGTCTTGCGCTTGTGACCACTTAAGCATGTTAAGAAGTCTTGCGCTTGTGACCACTTAAGCATGTGGAAAAGTCTGGCGCTTGTGACCACTAAAGCATGTGTTTTTTGTGAAAACTGATACGCATACTGTATTATAATGTCGAAGTCATAAATAAGATAATCCAGTTTTTCCATTTATTTTATAATGCATTTTAAAATTAACTTTTATGTAAACGGGAATAAAACAGTTACGTTCTAAGGCAGCTGTTAAAAAACTAGTAACCCAATGGACAGGGTATAATATAATTTAATTTAAATTAACTTACTCGTGCTTAACCGGCATCTGCCTCAAAGCAACAGCTCTTTCTTCTAGGATCTTTCTGTGGATTATAATAATATGTACAAGGTTACCATGACGCCTGCATTGATTCAAGTTAAATCATTTATTTTAATTAGACCATAAAGGCACTTTTGAACGTCATAAGCCGAATACTGACGGCTCAGTGTTAACTTTGTCACGGTAAAGATATCTAACAGTATTCTATCTTCATACAAACGGTCGAAACGCGAGTCATACCTATGCGACACGAGTTAGTATGTAAGAAGAAGAAGAAGAAGTATGTAGTATGTGCCTACTTTAGTCTGCAAGCAGTCTCGAATGCGCCGCAGTGACGAACGGACGGTGTGATGCAGTGTGATGGTTTGGAAGTAGCGATTTGTGACAAATATTCAATAACATTGAAATAAGTACAAATATTCATTGAAATAAGTACAAATACTTACTTAATATGGCAAAGAGAAATTATAAACTTTCTTAAAAGTATTCTTAATTGAACTTTATCCGAATGTAGATTTTTGATATTTTTAACAATAAAGCTTTTCGTACGTCTCAGTCGAGGCGCAAATATTTTTTTCGGGCTCTTATTTAATAGGGTGTTATTTTGTATTCAATCTACCGTGGTTGCATGCCTGTATCCCATATGAGTGCGATGAACATGAATATAATGGCATGCAACCACGGCTTACCTTGACCATTTTGTACCTATGTCTTGATTTCTGTGTAAAATATTTTCTTGTTTCGTACTTTTTAGATCACTTTTTGTTGTGGTCGGATTTTAGTTTTTAAACTTTATTTTTTATTTAAACCGTTTTGGAGTCACAGCTAAGTATTATATATTTAATAGGTACTAGTGAACCCCTTTCCAATGATACTAAACACGGTATGCGTATCTTAATTTATTTGGTAATCTTTCCTTTTTTTTACAATAATTTGTGACAAGTCACCACTAAATATTATATATTTGAAAGGTACTAGTGAACCCCTTTCCAATGATACCAAACACGGTATGCTTGTCTTCATATTTTTTTTTTATCTTGGTTTTTTTGTCCGCCAGAGGGCGCCACATTGGATTCGGTGACACGTCATATAGCCTATAACCAGCGGACGATCGAGACGCTTCTAACGATACCTTATTTGTTCAGTTCTGATAAGGAGTTTAGGAGCTATGAGCGAACAGATGAACATCCATACATACATACATACATAGCCTGTCAAAATCATAACCCTCCTTTGGCTTTGCCGTAGTCGGGTAAAAAACACAACATGTATTTTCTTAAATAAAATACATGTAATATTTACAATCCAAAATTAGGAAGGAACTCAAGTAGGTTGATGAAATTAAAATACTGACGGGCAGCCCTCCCGCGTTGAAGTACCGTTGAAGTACCGCGCGGCTGTAGGTAACTATTTTAAGGACAGGGCCGAGATACAATACTGTTATATATCTTAACCGTGCTTTGCCTATATTCGCAGATCAGTGCTCAATGTGCTCATATAATGACGCAGCATTCACGAGGTTGGTATTATATTTATACTTGATTTGTTCGATGCTGATGGTGGCACTGGGCAGGCGGGCGTCCACCGCGTTGGTGATCATTATCATCTGATGGTCCGAGTCTATAGGGCTGTAAGGACGGTGCTCCTCAGAACTGTAGTCCACGTCGTAGTATATGTGGTCAATATTCTGCAAGAAAAACATGGATTTATTGAGGTTTCCGACGAGGGCAATCGATCTGCCTGAACTTTCCAGCCAAGATGCAGCTGCATTTTTAATAGAGCGCCTGCCTATCTGACCTCCACAACAGTAACTGGGCAACATGATAGATGAATAACACTTTTTCGGATGGACATTTCAGTTTCGCTGTCATACAATAAAATAATAAGATTTCTATTGGCCCTTCAATTGAAACAGGTTTTTTAAGCATTGCTCTTTGTTATCGTCTGCCTAGTCTTTTCCCAACTATATTGGGGTCGGCTATCGGCTTCCAGTCTAACCGGATGCAGCTGAATACCAGTGTTTTACATGAAGCGACTGCCTATCGAACCTCCACAACCCAGCTACTGGGTAAGACGATACGCCTTGGTAAGAATGGTTGTCAGACTTTCTGGCTTCTGACTACCCATAACGCCTGCCAAAGATCTACAAATGACAGCCAGGACCAACGGCTTTATGTGCTTTCCGAGTCACGGAGCGAACTCGGTATGAAAGGGATGGTCTCCCATCCACAGACCAACGGCGGCTAGCGTAGCCTTTGACCGATCGATCTGTACGGCTTTAACTTAGCCGAGGTCCACCACTTTTCAGTTTGTGACTGTCAAATATCTGCGAATGAAAGCGAGGACCGACGGCTTGGAGTGCTTTCCGACACACGTAGAGGCCACGGTATGTAAGATGGCCATCCATCCACGGACTGACCTCGGTAAGCGCAGCTGAATCTTTAAAGATGGACCTCTGCGCCTGTTACTTATTCACGTGTCCTTCAACTCAATTGGGTGACTGATGTGATGAGTGTGTGAATCAGGCTGATAGAATAGGCTGAGAAGTAAAGAGTTCTGAGTTGCATCCGCATGGCTCCCGGCTGACTAGAGGAGTCCCAGATGTAGAGAAGACACGCACGGCACATAGGTCGTAGTAGTCGAGCAGAAGTAGAGTTCTTCGCGAAGGAACGTGCTGAGTTCCAGTTTAAAGGTGGTGTGGTGCTGGTATAACAGCCACAGAGACATGTCAGCTTAAAGAGGTGCCACACGAGCGTTGTCTGTGCGTTACGTTGGCGCTGCGTCGACTGAGCGGTGACGTTCTGTCGTTCTACATATTAATCTGGACGACATGCCACATGATGGTCCGTGTCCGTGAAAAAATATATCTGTGAACATTTTATATGAACTCCGTCGAACGTCCGTATCCGGACCGGCGACGGAGCTTCAGTGCCCGGGCCGACGCCGTGACGTACCATTGCACGTCACAGCGTCGCCGCGTCGGCCCGGATCCTGACGATATTTTACAAGCACGTTGCGCATATTTAAAAAAAAATTAATGAACATGGTGACTGAGGGGTACAGATGGAAGGTCGCGGCCTCTTCACGGTGCGGTCACGTCCCTGACGTGTGTGAACAAAAAGTCCCTGACGCAGCCCTGATGGGACCCGGATGCACGGTTTTAGAGCTTTATATCGCTAAAATATAATCCGATCAATTAAAATTGCTCGCTAGTTTCATATTATACGTGTGTTACTTTGAGTTGATTGAATTTGGCAATATTTTTTGTTGATTGAATTGTCGCTACGTTACGTAAGAAGTTCTTTATTTACAAAATTTGTAGCATCTCGTGGCGGGGACTTTAAATGTAAGCCATCTGTCTGTCACGCCAGTGTAGTTGTCACAGTGTTCATTACTAAACCTTCCTGACGCAAATAAATAATCTATTAAGGAACGGCAACACAGTTAAAACAGAGATTGAAAGTCCTCCAAAGAAAGAAACGAAAACGTCTTCTCGGCTTTTGTTGTTTTTTTTTTCAGAAAGCGCTGAATAAATTTATATTTGTTGTATACTAAAACCTTCTTCAGAATGTAACAAACACTTTCCTGAAAACGGCATCAAAATCGGTTCAGCCAAACGGGAGATAATTGCGGACAAACATACATACATACATACAAACATACGGGTCGAACTGATAACCTCCTTTTTTTTTAAGTCGGTTAAAAATAAGATATCAATCTAATTTATAAAAGTGTTGGTGACCAACGCGTCATCCTTCTACTTCGTCACCCCGTACATCTCTTACCTTAATGCTTGGAAACCAGCGCATACTCTCTTTCATAGACATCTTGTAACGTCTGGTGGGACCGAGCATTCGTCTTAGATTCTTCGCTGTCTCGCTTCCTCTTATGAGGGTAAGAAGGCGCACGACAGAGTCGTAATTCCAGTGGGCGGACTCTTCGAAACCTTCAGGTTTTGGCAGAATTTCGGCTGCAAACAAAGTTGGGCACAGGCAGTGAGATGCTTTGATTATTAAACAAAAGGCAGATAGACCGCTCGGAACACTGACAGTGAAGCCTCCAAAGAAAATACAAATTGAAAAGCGAATACAAAAAAACAAATACAAATACAAATTCAAAAGCAAATACGAGATTGTAGGTATTCAGTCAGTGAGTCTTTAGATTGACTAGGATTCATGATGGTCTGGCTCCTTGAACACTTCGAGCGGCTCCATAAGTGTCCTTTAGGCCCGGCGCCCAATGTTGGCATCGGCACGCATCGGTACCTCTAGGCGACGAATAAAAATATAACTTAATGGTATGGAAATAAAGTTACAATTTCAGTGTTAACCGTCGTAAGTAAAAACAATACCGCGGTATGCTTAGGCATGCCGTGTATTGAAATTTAAAGCTTCGGGCAGCTCCTGATTGAAAGAATTCCTGATGGAAAAACCTATTAAACATTTCCTCGACCAGTAGGTCAATTCTGTAAAATTCAAACAACAACTCGCATCTCACATCGCTATTCACTCTCACTTCGCATAAGGTTCAAAATGACCTTGATATATTTGACACTTTGAATCGGGTTCGAGTGCGAAGTGAGCGTCGAAGTGACGGGGAAATTACCTTACAGAATGCCACTCCTTACGTCATCTCATACTTTATTTGTCAAAATCTCTCTATCAATTTAGTTCAACTCGCTGACACGCTCGCAAGGGTGGCGTTAGTGTAAATTCAAATTATCAACCGAGTTTTTAGAATGCCAATCAAGAAACTCACAGCGGATTCAAATTCGAAGTTTAGAATGAAGTCTTACAGAATCACACCCCTGGGACCACACGACCAGCAGTCACGCTTGTGAGCGGGCGTGCAACAGATCGAGGAGTTAACAATACCTTTGATCGGCGTCGGCAACAGCACCTCCTTCAAGAACTTCTCCTTCTGGTACTGCACGAGGCGGTCGAGATAGCCTGTTCCCGGAAGACTGCTGCCTACCAGCACAGCCGCCAGCAGAAGTCCCGCCAAGCAACACCTCTGCACACAAGAGATGACGTTAGTTCAAGTACGTAAGCACACCCGCGACACTCCATACAAACGACACGATATAATTGCCTACACTACTATTAAAATAACAGACTGTACAGATACGTGTGCGTGAGTGTGCGTGTATACCCACCGCTCGAACAAAAACACAGTTCCCAAAGCAGTCGTTCGACGCGGGGAGAGGTGAGGAACGGTTTCAGAGGGAGGCGGAGCGTGTCGCTACTGTACGGTAGTACTAATATTTTATACTGCGGAGCGCCCGAGCAGAGAGACCACTCAGAACAAACCGCCATTTTTGACACGCACACATTGACAATACGTTTACAGGCATTCTCAGGCAGTTTCAAGCAGACTTCAGTCTCGACTAGCGACACGTGTTGTCAAAATGAATGATCAAAATTCTGTAATAAACAACTTGCAAACAATATGGAATTTTATTGACACTGGTTGAAACTTCAGTGTCAATAAAATTCAATATTGTCACAACAGGGCGCATACGTCTTGAATTGTGATTGAAGGAAAACTAATCAATATTTAGGATTTTAAATGGCTCGAAAATTGTATAATCACCATCCATTCAATCATGGCGAAATCCATACATTCACTTGTATGAAAAAAGGAAAATCATTATTAATAAAACAAAAACGAAAGTGACAAATGACAATAACGGTATGTCTATTCTGTTGCATCTCCCTCGGTGAACACCTATACCCTGTTCACAATAAGATTAGACATTTACACAAACCTTTTTTACAGTCCGTTCAACCGATTTTGACTTATATTGCGTTGGTAGCATGACAAATGGCAACTGCAGTAAACAGTTGTTATTGTAACTACTTTTTTGCCTCTAATGTCATCCTTAAGCCTACGGAATAGAAGTCAAAATCGGTTGAAGGGACTGTAAAAAAGGTGTGTTTATGTCTAATCTTATTGTGAACGGAGTATGGGTGAAGTGAGCTGTCATCTGTCTTATGCTAGGGATTTACAAAGCACTACAGTTGGATGACAGCTCACTTCACCTAGGTGTTCACCGAGGGAGATTGTATCAGAATAGCACTGCGTATCTATATCAAATTGACAGACAAGTGATCATTGTTAACAATGGCGGAGTTGAATAAGTATATTGATTAATCATTATTTGTGTCATTATTTCCCATAAAATAATGCATAAGTGTAAGAATTGCGAAACGGCGGCTGTCAGTGTTTCTGTTACTGTCAGGCGCCGCGTCGATTCATTCTGAAATAATGAGCTTTTCTCTAAAATATTTTCTTTCTTTATTTTTTTTTTTAAACGTTGCCCCACTCTAGGAAATACTGTGTCGTGGTCTGGTGGGTGGGTGTGTCGTGTCTGTTAAAATTAAAATGTTCACTTTTAACATCCATTTTTATTGCAGGGTTATAAAAATATTGTAAATGCCTGAAGATACTCTTTAGGTACCCAAGAGTAACATTTCTTTTTGTACAAATTCTGCCATGATCGTCAGGAATTTTAATTAAATCTTATTTCTTTTTGTAATTAAACTTGCCATGATTCGTATTACCTACTTAATTTTATTCGATAATACGGAAACAGTAAAAAATATAATTACAAATAACTAACTAGGTACCACCACTTAGGACTCCACCACTTACTTTTTCCTTCCACCTAGGAATAAGTAGCTCCAGAAGCCAATACATTTGCTACAAGACAATACACAAACAGTCTTCTCGTATATACAATTATCTCAACAAAATACTCACCATAATATACTCTATGACTTACCACGACTGAAAAAATACACTTACTGAATAGTTGATGAACAAAACCTACATAATTTTAATCTTTACATACAATTTGTTCCTGGACTAAAACAAACAGCACACAAAACAACACCTCCCACACCAGCACACACACACACCCACCCACACACACACCGACCAACACACACACACACAAAATCCTGTGCGTCCACCCATAACGGTGGAATAATATGTTCATGAAATTTATTTGGGACCAACTTTGAGGTATCACTATCAATTAAAAAATAGAATCATTGAAATCGAAAAAAGGTGCTTGGTCAAACATTAAAAAAATACACTTTCAATTAAAAGAAGAATCATCAAAATCGGACCACACACAAAAAAGTTATGCATGGTCAAATATATTGGTACGTACGTGTTGAATTGAGAATCTCCTTTTTATTCATCATCATCATCATCATGTCAACCTTAAGATGCCCACTGTTGGGCATAGGTCTCCCCCAAGGGGGGTTCAGCCGAAATCGCCATGCTTGGCCGATGCATGTTGGCGATCGCAGTAGGTGTTATGGTGCTCAGAAGGACGCTGCTGCCCACCCTCTGGTCAATATCCCTCTGTCGCTTTCTACGACACCCACGGGTAGAAATCGAAACCCGCCCCGCCTCACTCGTTCATCCAAAACAAGGCGAAGTGGACCGACGTGTCCAAAATGTGTAATGAACGTAAGATCAAATACACCCACTCGACCCAACAGGGTATCAAAGTTCAAGTTCCCACGGTGAGCGACCAAAGGGAACTTACCTCCTTGTTAAAAGTGAGGAACATTTCGTTCCACACTTACTCCCTCCCAGAGGACAAACCCACCCGAGTGGTAATCCGACGCGTCCCTAAGGAAATCTCATCGGAAGAGATCCTCGCCGACCTTCAGTCGCAAAAAGTCCCCGTATCCGCTGTCCATCGTTTTTTTTCATCCTTTCATCCTTTTTAAGGGTTCCGTACCTCAAAAGGAAAAACCGGAACCCTTATAGGATCACTTTGTTGTCCGTCTGTCTGTCTGTCTGTCAAGAACCTTTATCTCGGGAAACCGTGGAGGTATCGAGTTGAAATTAAAACCACATACTCAAATCTACAGTCCCTTGATGCTGTAAAAAAATCAACCCTCTATGTTAACGTAAAAAAAGATACGGCCGTTTATGTCGCAGAAAACGCATTTATAATATTAAGGGCGCGTATTCGATTTAGCGCAACTCAAAATCTGTATGATTGCTAGAATGGCGTAGCAGCATTGACACACACTAGTACAACACAATGGTAGGTTTGTGTGCATCTGAAAAAGAAATACGCACGAAATAAGCACGAATCATTGAAATTGATCGCCAAACGACAGCGCGCGATGTTTCACAGGGCTTTTTAAAATAATTGTCTAAAATAAATGAGCTAGTATAACGGACTGAAAAATATTCTGTATATTAAGCATAACATTTACTATCATAAAATAAATATATCAGTTACGTTTTTATTCAAATCCTGGTGAAAAAAAATTGTCAAAGTGAACCGATTTTCTACTTTTTCAACATAGTTTTTTAATACATAATAGCAATATTTTTGTAATTTTTGCTCTGTAGCTGTCTTTATGACTGTATATACTGTTGGAAAAACGCATAAAACAAAATATTTTGGCATATTGTAATGGTTGTATTCGTCCTGAAAGTTAACTCTGACGTCTATATTCGTAAAACGATATGAAAGAATTGTCTTCGCTTTAAAAAACCATAATTAAAAATTATACTTTTACTCTGTAGCTGTCTAAATCAAGACTTAATCTTTCTAAAACTGTAAATTGTCTTTAAATAATCTGCTCACATAATTACGATATTGCTCTGGGCAAAACGCAAAAACATGAAGTTTTCGTCACGAATCGAATACGCGCTCTTAAGTAGAAAGATGGAAGATTAACGTATGGATAGAAAGTATGGATTAGTATAGAAGTATGGATATGTACCTAAAAATATGTACGGAACCCTCGGTCGGCGAGTCCGTCTCGCACTTGTCCGGTTTTTTAAGTCGGTTGAAAAGGACGAGTTGCGCGAATTACCCTTGACAGGTTTTGAGTATAATTTTGTGCAAATTAATAGGTACTTCGATTGTTACAGATAATAGCTGTAAATACAATGATACTTACATGTTGAGACATGATGACAGGACAACCACAGGAAAGTGTTCTAATGCTTTTAATTAATTAAACTGCTAAAGCATTACACTACATAAATACCTACGTAATTATTTCCGTAATCAAAAATCTCATCATAAGCTTTTTAATGTGCCGATTTATTGCAAAACATTAAATATTAATAGCGTGTTAAATATACTTCCGCTTAGGTACAGTCGAACAAGCTAATTGGTTTACAGGCAAACATTTTCATCTTTCTACTACATTTATATTTTATTTATTTATTTATTTTTGTTATCTTTAGTACGTAGGTACCAGGGATACCTACGTGCTCGAGATAAGAAAAACGAATAAAATAATATATTGTGAGTGTAGTAGAATACTACTAATATACTACTCACATGAATATTTTTGCCTGTAAACCAATTAGCTTGTTCGACTGTACGTACGTAGGTACTTCAGCGTCACCCTTCTTCTAGATACAAAATGTGGATTTTCATACAGAGTTCCCTCCGTGCCTCGCAAAGCACGTAAAGCCGTTGGTCCCGGCTGTCATTTGTAGATCTTTGACAGTCGTTATGGGTAGTCAGAAACCAGAACTCTGACAAAAAGTCTTACCAAGGAGTATCGTGTTACCCAGTAACTGGGTTGTGGAGGTCAGATAGGCAGTCGCTCCATGTAAAACACTGGTATTCAGCTGCATCTGGTTAGACTGGAAGCCGACCCCAACATCGTATAGTGTGGGTGTCGTAGAAGGCGACAGAAAGATCTTGACCAGAGGATGGACAGCAGCGTCCTTCTGAGTACCATAACACCTACTGCGATCGCCAACATGCGTCGGCCAAGCATGGCGATTACGGCTGAACCCCTCCTTGGGCTCTCCCAATAAGACCGTGGGAAACTGTGGAAGAAAATAGAAATAATACAATAATACTCATCCCCCATAGCAAAATTGGTAATGCACAGATATACTTATAGATAGACCTAGATAACGCAAGAGCACTACTTCGCGTGCCTATTTTCGTACCTGACTTACGATAAAAAATCGTAAGTAAAAAAATAAAGTAAACGTTTCATTCCATCGGTAAGTCATTTTGTGATTAATATTATGCGTAATTAATTTAAAAAAACAATTATTTTTAATCTAATACCCTCAGTAATACCTGGTAATACCAAAGAACAATGGCAGCCACCCATACATTGTTTTAGTTGAGATTAAATTCCTACGTCTTTAAATGAAAAATATCTTATTTAATTCAGCATCACCTTCTGAATTAGTTTGTGCAAGATTTTTTGTTCAACAAGGCCGAGAATAATAGATATTCAGTCATGAACTTTTGTAGGTTATGTCTATGGTAACTTTTATATTCCAAATTGAGGAAGCAAAAAGGCAATATCGCATTAGTATTTTCTTTACCTAGTTAATTCAGAATGAAATGTCTTGTAAAAATATTGTTTAAGGTTGGTAATCCCAGTGGTTATAAATACTCTTTGGCCTTACCTTATGTATACAATAGGTATCTACTACATGTATACATCGATCATATCGTTTTTACTCTGTGCACAGATCAGTCTATGACTCTGGGTCAATTTTACCAAGCAATTATTTTTAGATTTGGGTTACTAGTCTTTTTGCTAGTCATTAATCGAAACTAATTGATTTATTTTTATACCACAGTATTTTTACCTACCTGCGAGAAACCTACACTTGGAAATAAACTGTATTCATTTACTTACTCCGTTTAATTATAATAACAAACTAAAACTGATCACAATACTTTAAATGCTTTAAGTACTTACTGTCACTTGGCAGAATAAATATAAAATGGCAACACTAAACGTTAATGAAAAGTCAAATAAGTTTTCATTTAACATAATTTTTTTATCCGGCCCTAACTGGTTAATGTGATACTTTGAAAAATCGTAGAAAAATAATGTAATTTCTTTCGTATGTAAGTCACTTTTAGACGCTTTAATTTAAGTCAACTACGTTTTCGCCATTGTTCTTTAGGAAAAACAAAACATTCGTATTACATTGTGACGTTCAAAAAATGGCACGCTTGGTTTTCATACAGATCGTGATACTTGCGTTATCTAGGTCTATCTATATCTGTGTGATAATGTATGTACACAAGGGCGTCGCCAGCTGAAGACCCAGGGTGGGGGGCAACATAATTACAATTACAATTTATTTACAAATTGAATATAAAAGATCATGGTTCAGTCAACTGGGGAACAAACACCCCACTCCGCCCAACCGTGTCTATGCCAATTAGTTAAAATGACGTACCTAATTTGGAGAAACCTTTGTTTTTATACATTAGCGTCATGAATGACCGTACCATAGCATTGCAGGTGGGTAAATTTTTTGTATGGACAGTAACAAAAGTCACACTTAAATAGTAATGCTAATAATCGTCCCACTGCTGGGCAAAGGCCTCTTCTCATGCTGAGAAGGCACGAGCATTGATCACCACGTGCGCTCAAGGCGGATTGGCGATTTGAGACTTATATCCTAGCTAGATTGTAAGACTTATTTTTTATAGGAAACTAGCGGGGTTTACTAATGTTTGCCATAATTTTATATGCCATAATTTTATTTGTCATTATTTCATTAGAAATAATGCTTCAGTTGCTATAATCGTTAAATTACATAAAATCATTTTCACTAATTTCATTGGTCATAATCGATCAAGTGTCATAATAATGTTAATCCATAAATTAATTTGCTATAATTTTTATTTTCAATAATTTCGTTTTCCATAACATATATTCACCATTGCCCATACTAGTACAACAATACTAGTTCAGTACTAGTACAACCGCCTGCCATGTTGATGTTATGATCATGATAACAAATATAGATTTTTTAATCACAAGGAAACCTAAAAATAAACCTTCTCTATCCATTTGCATAAAATTTTAAGACCTAATATAACTTAACGTACGTTTGTTTCTCCTAATTATATTATTGCAATAACATTATTTACGTATAACGTATATTGATTAAGCATAACATTGTAAAGCATAAATTTATTTACGCATAATGATATTAAAACATATTTTTACCATGCATGCAGTAACCACACAAACATGTAAACAAGCATACACCATGGATGCAGCAAGCAAGCATGCAGAATGCAAGCAAGCATGCAGCATGCAAGCAAGCATTCAGCATGCAAGCAAGCATGCAGTATGCAAGCAAGCATGCAGCATGCAACATGCAGCAGGCATAGTTTCTGTCACGGCTCCGGTGCTGCGGGGCTCCGGCGGTCCCACGCGAGCTTATCGTCGCAGATGTGTTTTACGCTCACCACCGCGGCTTCGGCTTGCTGGCCGGCTGTGCCTCAGCCACGGCGGCGAGCGTTAAAACCACCTGCTCCTCAGTTCGCGGGCCGCCTCGCCCCTCCGCGCCTTCGCGGGCTTAGATTACACTCTAGGTCTCACTCTATAAGACTACGTGGAGTCGGTTTTGCAGCGATTCGTTTCTGTCACTAACTTTTGTAGCACAACTTATTGTTTTTTTTAAGACAATACTTTAGCGTGATACAATAGATTTGCACATTATGCCTAGTAACATTATGCGAATTTAATTTATGCCAAAACAAATGTCTAAGTATTATTTGCTACGCAAATGAGGATATCAGGCGCTCGGCGGCCACAACCTAACCTAATCTACTCGTTTCGATTTTTATCAACTTTTTATTGTCTGAAGATTGCAGATTACTGTAATAAATCATTTGGTTAGTGGGTGGCCTTAATGACATTAATTTTTGTACCAAACAATAAACGTTTCTAAATTATATTAAATGTTGCTTATGTCAAGTAACGATTATAACATATGTTATTATGGCAACTAATTTTATGGCAAATGAAAGTTATGACTAATAAGTTGATATGACAAACGTTATTAGTATAAATGATAATAGTGCACGTAAATATTATGACGGGGGACGATTATGGAAAACAATAATAGTACAAATGATTTAAGGAAAACAAGACAATACCAACTAGCCTGGCAGACGTTGTCGTACAAATCGACTATAGCGCCACCTGCCGGGTCCAATTGTGAATCTAAACCATTCTCGAATCCTCTGCAACACACACAAACAAATTCAACAAAATCGATCCAGCCGTTTAGGAGGAGTTCACTTTCATACACACGCACAGAAGATTTTTATATAAGACTAGCTGACCCGACAGACGTTGTCCTGTCCTTATCTACCTACTTACCTGCCTATTTACCTACCCTACACCTACCGTACACCTACCCTACACCTACCCTACACCTACCCTACACCTACCCTACACCTACCCTATACCTACCCTACACCTACCCTACACCTACCCTACACCTACGCTACACCTACCCTACACCTACGCTACACCTACGCTACACCTACCCTACACCTACCCTACACCTACCCTACACCTACCCTACACCTACCCTACACCTACCCTACACCTACACCAAATTTTTTTTTTTTTTTTTCTCTCCGTAAGAACCATCTTCGTACTTCAAGGAATATTATAAAAAAAGAATTATCCAATTTGGTCAAGCGGTTCGCAAGTTATGCGCTTACCAACACATTTAGCGATTCATTTTTATATATAAGATGTAGAGAAATGGGTTTAGTTTTAATTTGAAGAAAATGTTTTACAATTCTGAAATGACGATTGATTTTTCGGTGAAGTACGGTTTTTATTTAGAGTTTTTTTTGTCAGATTAATTAGTTATGTTTTTAATTGTAACTAGCGACCCGCCCCGGCTTCGCACGGGTGCAGTGGTGATACTAAATATACAAAAGAATGTCTAAGTCTAAATCTAAGACATTTAATTTGGTAAGGAATAAAACTGTATTGTATAAAATAGCTTGGTAAGTAACCCATATCTTGTTTGTAATATTATGTAAAAGATAAAAATGGTTACTGTGGGTTATCCTTAAGAGCTAAACATATTATTATACCATCGCGGACTTTTTATCGATCTTTTTAAGATATACAATTCCGTAGTACATTAATTTGATATATCTCGTAAGGTTTAGCCAGCGTTTGCAATGTAAGCGCACAAAAATATGTTTATTACGACCTTACATCATTCTTGGAATTTCTCGGTTTTCTTCTACTATAATATGCATGTATTACACCTATAAACCTTCCTCTTGAATCACTCTATCTATTAAAAAAACCCGCATCAAAATCCGTTGCGTAGTTTTAAAGATATAAGCATACATAGGGACAGACGCGACGGGGGACTATGTTTTATATTATGTATTGATTATGTAATCGAGATTTAAATCGGTGTTAAATAATATTATTACCATTTATTTTAAAAAATGTGTGCATGGACACATAGTAGAAGTGAAATTTCAACGGATAAATGGCTCCGCCGCTGCCGGCACTCACCACGCGATATATCGTCTACCCTCTCCACGTGGTCGTAACGTTTTTTCGTGACAGAACAATCCTAATACCCCCCGTCCATATAGAAGTTTCACTTCAAAAACAAAGTCGCTCCCGCTGTCTTTAAGCTTAGATGTTTTACCCCGCATTGGATTTTAATGCAGTTTTCATCAATGAATAGAGTTATTCAAGAGGAAGGTTTATACGTATAGTTTGATCTACATTGCTTCCGTGCGAAGCCGGGGCGAGTCGCTATATAGTAGGTACTAACACTGTTCATCAATAGATAGAGTGATTCAAGAGGAAGGTTTATACGTATAGTTTGATCTACATTGCACCCGAGCGAAGCCGGGGCGAGTCGCTATATAGTAGGTACTAACACTGTTCATCAATAGATAGAGTGATTCAAGAGGAAGGTTTATACGTATAGTTTGATCTACATTGCACCCGAGCGAAGCCGGGGCGAGTCGCTATATAGTAGGTACTAACACTGTTCATCAATAGATAGAGTGATTCAAGAGGAAGGTTTATACGTATAGTTTGATCTACATTGCTTCCGTGCGAAGCCGGGGCGAGTCGCTATATAGTAGGTACTAACACTGTTCATCAATAGATAGAGTGATTCAAGAGGAAGGTTTATACGTATAGTTTGATCTACATTGCACCCGAGCGAAGCCGGGGCGAGTCGCTATATAGTAGGTACTAACACTGTTCATCAATAGATAGAGTGATTCAAGAGGAAGGTTTATACGTATAGTTTGATCTACATTGCACCCGTGCGAAGCCGGGGCGAGTCGCTATATAGTAGGTACTAACACTGTTCATCAATAGATAGAGTGATTCAAGAGGAAGGTTTATACGTATAGTTTGATCTACATTGCACCCGTGCGAAGCCGGGGCGAGTCGCTATATAGTAGGTACTAACACTGTTCATCAATAGATAGAGTGATTCAAGAGGAAGGTTTATACGTATAGTTTGATCTACATTGCACCCGAGCGAAGCCGGGGCGAGTCGCTATATAGTAGGTACTAACACTGTTCATCAATAGATAGAGTGATTCAAGAGGAAGGTTTATACGTATAGTTTGATCTACATTGCACCCGTGCGAAGCCGGGGCGAGTCGCTATATAGTAGGTACTAACACTGTTCATCAATAGATAGAGTGATTCAAGAGGAAGGTTTATACGTATAGTTTGATCTACATTGCACCCGAGCGAAGCCGGGGCGAGTCGCTATATAGTAGGTACTAACACTGTTCATCAATAGATAGAGTGATTCAAGAGGAAGGTTTATACGTATAGTTTGATCTACATTGCACCCGAGCGAAGCCGGGGCGAGTCGCTATATAGTAGGAACTAACACTGTTCATCAATAGATAGAGTGATTCAAGAGGAAGGTTTATACGTATAGTTTGATCTACATCTCACCTGTGCGAAGCCGGGGCGAGTCGCTAGTTTATTATTAGTCACGGATGTCAATGATGACCAAGATAAACTTAGAAAGTACATATGAAATTAAAATAGTCACACTGGTACTTGCTCGTGCCGGGAACCCACAACCTCGTACATGACAGGTGGACTTCAAACCACTATACCAAGTGCTTATATTTATGTACAGTATTAATGTTATTTGAAGTTTGTTGTTGACGGTACTTAGGAAACCTACCCAATGTCCAAAGGTGGACAAAACAAAGAACTTCTTGAAAAAAAAATTGTTACTTATTACGTACTGCATTTAAATGGAAATATTTTTTCCTATGTAAAAAAGCTTTAGACATAATCAATACTATGTAGTATTATAAAAAGGTAAAGTACGTTTGTTTAAGTGGTAGTCTTTGGAAGTATTGGTTCGATTACAATATAAAAGTAATAAATAACTTTAGCACAGAACACTTGTTATGTGACTTTAGTTTCAGAAGTCGGCGGCTTTTGTTCTCTTTGTTGTTTTGTATTACCAACGACATAGGAATACTACCATCCCACGCAGGTACCATCCGTTCGATCACAAAAATAGCTGACGTCACTCGGAAAGCTGTCACGTTGAAATGGGCTGAACACATCTGCCGCCTGTCAGACGATCATTGGGCCAGATGGACAACCCAATGGGTCCCTCTACATGGACCCATGTTGCTTGAACATGGCGGCAGGCCCATGCGAAGATGACGGGATGATCAGTAGGCTAATTCACGTAACTAAAGAAGTGCTGTTGCAGTGCAGTTGCAGTTAAGTTTCGATCAAAACAACGCTTTTCTTATTCTCTACCGCTGTCAGACACGCTCGCGTCAAGTTCGCGTCACGCGAGCGCAATAACGGCATTCTACCTTTGCACGTCTTTGGTTCGTGCTTCGTGCAACATGATCGGCATTCTACTATTCGTTTGATGTCTCAACATAACAGCTAAAAAGCACTAAAATCTGTACTGGGGTATTATTTTAATATAATAATAACGTCATATTCATTGGATTGCAATTGATTCTATTTAATTATTTAGTGAGTAATATTTTTTCTCTCATGTGGCTACACCATATAAGTAAGTTTGGTAGAGTTTGGTTGTCGTACAGTTGACGTACATTTCACGCGCAGCTTACGCGCAGTTCAAAGATTACAAGAATACCGTTTATCACTCAAACTTCAACTTAATTGCAACTGCACTACAACTACATCGGCGCGTCGTAAAATTACGTGAATTAGCTCTACGGGCTACGGGATACAAATGCGAGAAAGATGTAAAAAGTAGTGCACGTTAAAAGATCAGTGGGAAAATTTAAAGTGATAATAAATAAATAAGAATATTAATGCGGACGAAGTCGTAATCAAAAACCAGTATCATAGTAATTACTTAGACGTTTGCAAGGGACTCTTTAGGAAAGGGGGTCAAGAGATCTTTATTTACAAAAATACATAGGGCTCACTTAAAACTATCAAATTCCATTAAGTAGGTATATGGACTTTGGAGGAGCTCGACCAGTCATAATGGTCAAAGCTACGCTTGCCTCGGTCTGCCCGTAGATGGGTGACCATCAACTTCATATCAAGACCACTCGGTGTCTCGTGGAAAGCACGTAAAGTCGTTGGTCCCTACTGTCGTTCGTAGATCTCAGATCTCTAGCAGTCGTTATGGGTAATCAGAAGTTAGAAAATCTGACAAAATATTACCAAGGGGTATCGTGTTACCCAGTAACTAGGTTGTGGAGGTCAGGCAGGCTGTCGCTCCATATAAAACACTGGTATTCATAGATGGGAAAAGGCTAGGCAGATGATGATGAATTTATATGGACTTTTCCAACTCTTTAGGTTATGAATTTGCAACCGGGCACTAACAAGTACCAATGTGACTTTTTAATTTCATATGTACTTTTTAATTTCATTTGTACTTTTTAATTTCTTATGTACTTTTTAATTTCTTATGTACTTTTTAATTTCGTATGTACTGTTTAATTTCATATGTACTTTTTAATTTCATATGTACTTTTTGATTTCATATGTACTTTTTAATTTATTTCATATGTACTTTTTAATTTCATATGTACTTTTTAATTTCATATGTACTTTTTGATTTCATAATGTACTTTTTAATTTCATATGTACTTTTTAAGTTCATATGTACTTTTTAATTTCATATGTACTTTTTAAGTTTATTTTGGACAACACTAACATCGGTGAAGGAAATCATCGTGAGGAGACCTGGACTAATAATTTATACAAGCTGTAATCTAAATGGTTAATTTCCCGCGGCGGCATAACGATTTGCCCTCAGTAATATCGATTCATAGAAAACTTAAAGAATAAAAATATTATTTTATTTTTCAAATACCTATATAATTTTAAAAATATGCATCAACTCCTCTATAACGGTACTAAACCCATAAAAGTGTGAAGGGAATATTGGAATAACTTTTAGCTAAGTATTGTGTTTCGTTAACACAGGACCTCGCGCAGTCAGCCGTTCGCACTGTATCACTATTGGTCCGGGGTCGCTAGGTTTCCACAATCCTAAATCTGCCGTTTTAATAATTTATTTATTGATGTGAAACATCTATAGCCGCACGTAAAACCGATTTCTGGCGTGGCGGCGCATGCCGTGGCGACGCGTCGCCACGCTATATGATGGTATATATATACAGTCTATATGCAGTAGTGTGTACGGTGTGGCGACGCGTCGCCATGCGCAATCGACTGTGCGATTACCGAAGTCACTGATTAAACGAATTAAGTAGTCACGATTTGAAATAAGATTATTATACAATTTTGTTAAGTTGATGTGAATAGAGTTTAGTATTTTTAATTTTGTGTTCAGGTTTTTTAGTATTAGCCTAGTTTTAAAGTAAGTAAACCTACCTTTTAATTTTTGTTTTGTGAACCACTCTATTGTTTTGGGGTCAACCTGTAAAATAGTGTGTGCGTGTTAAATAAATAAATAAATTCGTAAATTTTTGTATTTAATGAAAATAAATGTTTATTCAATAAATAGTCATCGTTATCTGGAAAAAAAATTGTAATATTTTATTCTATCATTATGACATATTTAGTTCCTATCATAATCTGTTCTTTTCTGCATATTACTTTTACAAAATAATGTCGATGTTTCACATCTGCCAGGCGTCCCGTGACGGCTTTTTTTTTATTAATCGATTGTACTAACAAGACAAAATCATTTCGCTACCTACGGGAAAATAACCACAAATATTTTAGCGTGTATTTATAAATACACGCTGAAATTAATCACGACAATCACCGGTATTACTCGTGCCTTATCTGTATGAGACGAAGCCTTTGCCCAACAAAATATTAGGCTAATATTATTATTATTACTACCTACTAACTTTTGCACACTATCACGTCCGCGTTAATGTCGATCATCGCAGTTGCAGACGAAGTTGTGGATGGGAAAGGAAGTCAAGTCCTTTACCCGAGGTTCAGGCTATCTTCATACCTAGGGTTGCCATACTTGGCAAGCATCGTGTCGGGACGCAAAAAGAAAAATATAAACAGGTTGTTTGGTAGAGGGATGCAAAGCCGTAAAGAGTAGCTAGTAGGTATAGAGTATTTATAACCATTTGCTCCAAGGTCCGGCTCGAAGGACCAAAAAAAATGTACGACGATAGTCTATACACCTTGTTCAAGCATACGATGATTGATCTGTACACTTGTGATGATGGAAAACCCAGGGATGATGAATTAAACCGCCCGTGTTGAGTGTGGTAAAATCACTGATTTATTTTACTTAGCCAGTTTGCTAAATGATCGCATATGCAAACGCTGATGTAGCTTAACCTACTTAATGTTACGAAATGTGCGGGTTCACCGTACAAACCGAACTTGTCTCAGACGAACGTGTGACAATTTTTTTTCTAGCAAAATTTTAGTGACAAGTCCTAAAATATTGCAGTTAAGTAGTTGCAAATAATGGCCAGTTTCAAAAATACATCTTTTAAATCCAAGCTTTCTAAATTTTTGTAAAACAAATTCAGATTTGATTGCAGAAATAGGAAATAAACCCTGATCGGGCTTATAAACAAATATTATAGGTGGTCTCTCTTCAGCGTTAAAATAGACCAGCCGAGTAGTATTTGGCGCGGGTATTTGAATTGCTGTGACCGCGCGAAAGATCGGGACGTAATAGTGCTTTGTCGGGACGCCGGGACCTAGGCCTCAATGACGGTGACAGTCCCGATATATCGGGACGAATGGCAACCCTTACATACCAAATTTCATTAAAATCGGTTCAACCGTTTTCTCGTAAAAACTTAAATGACAGACATTTGCAAACTTTCTGCGGAATTCCGTCGAAATGGATAGAGTTATTGAGCAGTCAAAACATACCAAACGCACATAGTTACAAACTTATTATTCCGTTTTAATATATTATAAAACATGTTTGTCTTAACAAGATAAATTAATATCCTACACGACATAAATAATATCAAAATGAATTATAATAAATCATAAGGTTAATTTATTTACATAATTAGATATTGCTCGCGACTTTGTCCGCGTGAATATTTATTATCGCGGATGCAGACGAAGTCACGGATCTCGGAAACCTTTAATAAAAAAAAGAATAAAAGTAAATAACTTTAGCACAGAGCACATATTATGACTTCAGTTTCGGAAGTCGGCGGCAATACAAAATAACAAATTAAAAAAGACTTTCGGAACTGAAGTCATATGTGTTTTAATCTTCCGCTTTTTAGTAGCTACAAGTATCGTTCAAATCCATTAAGAGCGCCCTTCCCCATCGAACGAACTTCAACGCGAGCGTGATTGAATTTTTTTTTGTTTCAACCAACGCATAGTTCGAAAACAAACGAGTGAGTGAGAAAGCGATAACATCACAGGAAAATTTCGGAAATTTTACAAAACTTGTTCCAGGGCATACGTGTTTTTGAAAAGCCTTACAGGTTTTTGGTAATAATGTTTGTAATTTAGAATCACCATTACATGTGCAAGGTTTGAATGAAGCTGTTTTTTTACATTTTCAAAGTATAAGTGCATTATGAACGGCCAGAGTTCAGATAAAATTGTGCAAAAAGCTGATTTTCGGACGTGTTTACTGAATTAGTTTCTCAAAAAAGTTTATTTTTAGCTTCATACAAACCTAGATTTTAACCACAAGATACCTGAGTGTTAAAAATATTTAGGAAATAATGTGCTTTAAGGCCGTAATCGCGTACGAGTACGAAACGGCAACACAGTTTAAACAGAGATTGAAACTCCTACAAGCCAAAATGTCTATGTATATTTTTTGGTTTGAGTTGATTTTTTTAAAAATCCTTTTATGAATTTCGATAAAATTTATATGGGGTCACCCCTGAGGCATACCCCATCCATTAAAAGAAGAATGTTAAAATTCGATCTACATTTGTCGGAGAAATCGCGTAACAAACATACAAAAGATAACATACAGTCGAATTGAGAACCTCAGCATCCTTTATGAAGTCGGTTAAAAAGTAGTATATAGGATATATTATACTACTTTTTCTTGGGGCTCAAGTTCAATAATTCAAAGTTTAAGAGGAAATACCACGGGCTAGAGAATTGAAAATTAAGTATTTGTCAAATCTATTGCTGTCGCGTGATGCCCGAACACGAACCGCAGAGCGCGATAGAGACAACTGCAGCTTTGACCGAAAATACCTATTAAAAGTACACAAAATCACTGATTCGTAGTCCCCTGATTTCTTCTCCAAAACTTAACCGATTTAACTGCTTTTTTCATTAAAAAATAAAGAAAGGCTTTTGCCGTGTTCCTATGTTTTCTATTTTTTATATAATCAAGTCCAATTTGTTTTCTGAATGTTTGAACACAGCGGAAAATCATGCCAATTTTTTAGGTTTTTGAATATTCATATCTCTTTTAATAATAAATTTATGAGAAAAAAGAAAACATAGGGACATGCCAATAGTAGCCATGGATATTTAAAAAAATTATAATTGATCTACTGGCATTATCCAGGGAGGAAACAGGGGACTAAGTTTGTATGGAAAAACGGCCCTTGTGTTTCCTCTTAATAATTGTGATACTCACTCAAATGCATGTTGGCGATCGCAGTAGGTGTTATGGTACTCAGAAGGACGCTGCTGCCCATCCTCTAGTCAATATCCCTCTGTCGCCTTCTACGACACCCACGGGTAGAAATGAGGTGGTGCTATTAGCGGCACCACACGGGGAGGATCATTCAGTTCTCTGCAAAACCGTTGAGCCAAATGGTCGATTCTGTAAAATTCAAACAACAACTCGCATCTCACATCGCTATTCACTCTCACTTCGCATAAGGTTCAAAATTACCTTGATATATTTGACACTTTCAATCGGGTTCGAGTGCGAAATGAGCGTCGAAGTGACGGGGAAATTAACTTACAGAATGCCACTTCTTACGTCATCTCATACTTTATCTGTCAAAATCTCCCTGTCAATTTAGATCAACTCGCTGACACGCTCGCAAGGGTGGCGCTAGTGTAAATTCGAATTATCAACCGAGTTTTTAGAATGCCAATCAAGAAACTCACAGTGGATTCAGATTCGAAGTTTAGAATGAGGTCTTCCAGAATCACACCCCTGATCCACGTGTCATGTTCGTGAACGGGCGCTATCAGTTGAGAATGGTCATCTCGTAAATCAAAATAGGCTCACAAACAAACAAGCTCACTAACGCGTTTATACTATTAATAAAGATAATGTAGTTATTATTATGTATAGTTTAGCTTTAATTATATCACATATTAATTATTGGCTGCTATATGCCGGCAGTACTGACGTAAGTGTTATTCCTATTTTTAAGGAAGTGTATTATAATGGTAGTCAACATAAGACATTATTATATCACATTGCAGAGCAAAGTCCAGTCTCTCCTACATTCTTGTAATAAGTATGAGAAATAGCCGTACTTTTTGTAACTATCGCTAGAAAGAGTGAAATATCTAGGAAAGAGCCAGGGGTCGGCAACCTATGGCCCGCGAGTCGCATGCGGCTCTTTCGATGTCAAGTTGTGGCTTTTCAATACCATAAGCAAAAATTGTGCAATCGGTGTTAAGAAACTAATTTAATTTACTGCACCTGCTTCTTTTCTTCACATTGTCTGCAACAAATCATACTGTAGGTATGAATTCAGATTATGAACTAACGGAGTTCACAATCATACGGTGGCATATACGCAAATATTATAAAATTGAGCAAAAATAACTTTTAGTGGGTCTTAAAAACCAGACAATTTTGTGAATGTTAACTATTGGTTCTTTCGCTTCAAAAGGCTCCCGACCCCTGGTGTAGGACCCTCTTCGGTTAAAATGGTGACAATCTGCCCGCATGTAGGTAATCTTAATGCCGTACTAATTTTAGCCAACCCATTATTATTCATTTTTGGTAACCACAACTCGCCTTTAAGCGGCGATACCTCACAAGTCGGCTTCCTACATAAAACTAAAGTGACATTATGTAAGAACAATTTCTAATTAAAAAACTACTTTTATTTTTAGTGTCAAAAACCTCGGTTTATCAAAACATTGTGCTACCGAATGCATGCAACTGTACTAGGGTGTGATTCTGTAAGACCTCATTCTAAACTTTGAATCTGAATCCGCTGTGAGTTTCTTGATTGGCATTCTAAAAACTCAGTTGATAATTCGAATTTACACTAGCGCCACCCTTGCGAGCGTGTCAGCGACAACTAAATTGACAGGGACGATTTTAACAGGTAAAGTATGAGATGACGTAAGAAGTGGCATTCTGTAAGGTAATTTCCCCGTCACTTCGACGCTCACTTCGCACTCGAACAAGATTCAAAGTGTCAAATATATCAAGGTCATTTGGAACCGTATGCGAAGTGAAAGTGAATAGCGAAGTAAGATGCGAGTTGTTGTTCGAATTTTACAGAATCGATCTACAGGGATTTACAGGGGTCAGTACGTGTTTTAAATTTTGTAATAACATTAAAACGTCTTATTCTAACATTATTTTTCTGATTTTAACGTAACAATTCGGTAAATAGAAAGTTGGTACACATTTGGCCTGGGACGGTACATTCGGTCGATTTTTTTGTAAGGGTTCCAAACCACCGAACAATATTCAACACTACATAGATTAATATGATTGAGAAAAATACTGATTGTTTTATTTTTATAAGTGAATAACGTAACGGACGCAATAGGGCTGAATTTAGAATAGCATAGTGTTGAAAATGTCGCAAAAAAATATCAGAAATAATTTGGAAAGAAACAGAATTCATTCGAATTTACGCTTGATGTTTTGAAAAATTGAAAAAAAAACGTATTGATAGTACCAACTCTTTATTATGGATAGAGTTAAAGCATAGATATCCTAAGTTATAACTAAGTACGTACCTATTTGAAAATAAAATCATTTAATGTCTCCCGTTTTTTTAAAATTATTCGGTTTTTTCCAAAATATTGAGAAAAAATCCTCTGGACAATTTAATCAGCTATAATTTGAGCCTAAAACAAAGACGATCGGGTTTGCCCTGTAGCCTAACCTTTTAGAAAAAAGCCAAAAAGTCCGAACGACGTGTGAATTTTTTCCTGCTTTTCTCAACGCTAGTTGGGATCTTTTAATTAGATTATTAGAATTCTGCAATAGAATTGAGCTAATTTTGACACATTTTTTGAGAGCAGCGGCTTATACGATAATTTTTGTGTGTTTAGAAAATTCAGTGCCTTTTGGGAGCGATGAATGTTTATGCGAATCCCGCACATCAGGGCAAAGGCAGAGGTGGAACACCGCGTTGGTTTTAGCCGGTAAGTCAACATGTTCCTCCGTAAGCCGCACGATGGCGGAAGTCGATAAGAATTTCCAACACGCACCATAAAAAAAAGGTTGCACCTCCCTGAAAGTTTTTCTGGTAGCGCCCATGTACGCCCCTACAAATTACCTCAATGCAGATGTATGAAACATAATAATTTCGCTCATTCTGTTCAAGTGAATGACCCTATGTCAGTCACCATTCACAACCTGCTAGTGTAACATGTATTTATTGTACATACCTTGTGCATAATCATAAGAATCATGTCGAGATTCATACATTAATTTGTATGAAAAAAAAAGTAATTTAGAGGGTTTAAAATATTTTCCAATGTGAAGAATACATTACCAGGAGTAGATTGATATACTTAGCATATTTTTAAACCCCGCATAATTAAAATATTACGAAATGAAAATAACTCTTTTTTGTTTTATCTCGATGCCCATTTTGTGTTTAATAAAAAAAGAAAGTGACAAGCGATGTTAACGGATCTATAAAATTGGCAGACAAGTGATGTGACAAGTGTGTGGAAAAAAATAATCATTATTTTGTGGTATTATTTCCCATAAAACGATGTAATTTCAATGTAAGAACTGCGAAACGGCGGCTGTCAGTGTCACTGTGACTGTCAGTCGCCGTTTCATTCTGAAATAATGAGCTTTTCGTTAAACTACTTATTAACTTTTTTTAGCGGGGCTTAAAAAATGTTGTAAATGCCTGATACTCTTTAGGTACCCAAGAATATAAGAATTAGAATTTCAACTTCTCTAAACATCTTAATAGGGTATTACACCCATTTTTGAAAAGTGTCTCAATGACATTCTGTAGTGCTAATATGCCACCAAAAAAAACACAAAATTTTTATTCAATCGATAAGTGCCATAAAAATGCATCTAAATTTTATATTTTTTCTCGTATAGAGTAAAATACCCTATTTTTTTTCTACAAATTTATCAAAAGAATCATGCCGAAATTTCACTATAATCCAAAAAGTCCACTATAATTTTAAACTTTGTGTGATTTTTATTTATCAGCGCCACAGCAGGACTGAAAAAACGAACAACGTGACTTTCAGCTTCTTAAGTGTCTTTTTTATAACTACCGGTCAAAATATAATGGTGCAAGAACCTTATAACATTGCATTGTGCATCATGTAATGTGTGGAAAATTCCTAAGCTTTTTCAACGAAATAGTATAATTAAGAATGACCGTTTCGACCAGCTTGAAAGAGGTCGCTTTTTATTAAGTAAAAGGTATGATTCAAGATCCCGGAGTCTACCAAAGTTACGTCATTCTTTTTTTTAAACTAACGACTAGGAATTTCTTCTGTATTGCGGGTGCGTTTACAAACATATAAACTCACATATACACAAACAGCCAGACCCGGAACAACTACCTGTAGGTCATACAAATATTTGTTCCGTGCGGGAATTGAACCCGCGACACGCAGCGCAGCAGACGATCGCTCGACCACTGCGCTAACTGTGTGATGACACAGTTGGCTGTTGGTTGTAAAACTGATGAGTTTTACACACTTTTGGCTTTGTTTTTGTTTATTGTTTGGTATTGCCACCGACTTCCGAAAGTTACTTTTTACTTTTTAGTTTCCGAAGACGGTTGTATTTTTTGTAAAGAATATTTTTTATCGCTTTTTCGCGCCTACTTTTTTATATTCTAATATGCTTGAGTTTGGTCGCAACTCATCAGATCTTAAGGGGCTATTTAACGACTTTTACAGATTTTAAACTGACAATCACGTCAAAATGTGCAGTGTAAATGATTTGAAAAAAATATATGTTAAACTAGAACATTCTCTTAATCATTTACTAAGTGAATATTTTTAATTGTATTCATATTATATAGTTTAATTAACACGTGAAGTTGTGTCTGACGCGGACAAAACATTGACAATCACACAAAATCTACCAGGTATAATTAAACGAAACTTACACCATCTAACAGACAATTTTATTATCAATTTTTTAGTATACGCCTTTTTTTAATTTTGAAAGAATACTACTTTTATTTAATTTGTCTGTAAGATGGTGTAAGTTTCGTTTAATTATACCTGGTAGATTTTGTGTGATTGTCAATGTTTTGTCCGCGTCAGACACAACTTCACGAGTTAATTAAACTATTTAATATGAACTTAATCAAAAATATTCACTTTCTATATGATTAAGAGAATGTTCTAGTTTAACATATATTTTTTGCAAATCATTTACACTGCACATTTTGACGTGATTGTCAGTTTAAAATCTGTAAAAGTCGTATATCGTGGCCTTAAGTGATGATGCGGCCACGGTAAGGTGGAGCACGCTTACCTAGGATCAACCGGTTCACTCGTGCCTTGACGATACCCAGATTATTATACTTGTCTGGGAACAGAGAGGTGGGCAGTAAAAAAAATATCACAAAAAATAAACAGCACTTTTTTGTGTTTGTGGTGCATTTATGGGGAAGGCCTTGGTTCAACAGTGGACGTCTTCAGGCTGATGACGATGAACACAAAAAAAAAAACAACACAAAAAAATACGACATAATATTTTGTCTATGGTTATATGTAATACCTTTTGTAACCTTCTGTGCAAAATAATTATAATATTAAGTAGTCAATTATATTGAGAAGGTTAAATTAGCAACTACTTATACTGATTAGACATATACACAAACCTTTTTTACAGTCCGTTCAACCGATTTTGACTTATATTGCGTTGGTGGCATGACAAATGGCAGCTGCAGTAAACAGTTGTTATTGTAACCACTTTTTTGCCTCTAATGTCATCCTTAAGCCTAGAGCCACGTAATAGAAGTCAAAATCGGTTGAAGGGACTGTAAAAAAGGTTTCAAAGTCTAATCTTATTGTAAATGGAGTATAGTTGATTTGTATTTTTCTTTTTCCAACAATATTGGGGTCGGCATCCAGTCTAAGCGATACAGCTGCATACCAGTGTTTCACATGGAGCGACTGCCTGTCTGTTTTCCACAATCCAGTTACTGGGTAACACAAATACACAATACCAATGGCTGGTTGTCAGACTTTCTGGCTTCTGACTACCCATAACGACTGCCAAAGATGCACGAAAGACAGCCGGGAACAACGGCTTTACGTGCTTTCCGAGACACGGAGGGAACACTGAATCGAAGTCAAAGCATTTATTTCAATTAAACCATTTACAGGCACTTTTGAATTGTCAAGGAGTCGGTCAGTTAGTCAGAGAGTTGAAGCTAGTTGCTCGTTCCAAAACGTAGGTAGGTCTCTATGGAGAAGAACGAGCAAGGAACTCCACGGACACTCTTTTATATTAAATTGTTTACATAATACTGGTTACATTATTCTTGTTGCTTCTATATGTGAAAACAATGAAAGTAATCTAGCAATACAAAATATAAAAAAAGAATCATGATAAAAGCCATGGTAGTTAAGAGTTGACCAATCTCTACTGACAGCGCCCGTTCACGAACATGACGCGTGAATCAGCACCATTCAGCTCAACCATTTTGGAGGGAGCTGAATGATTCAACACACGCGCCACCATCAGCGAGGCATTTGAGTGAGCATGACAATTCTCTCAACCGGGTGTCCCCTTGTTTCGCAGACAGAAATTTCACAGAATTTCGTTTCCCAGAAAATGTTTGACATAATATTGGGTTCTCGTATTTTTATTTCGACTATTATTGTTTTAAAGACTATTTACTTCAATGAAAAATATTTCACAGAAACACAATTCAATCAATTTTTAATCACAGTTTTTTGTTTAACAAACTTATCAAAAAGTAGAATTCTTTTTTAACGAATATTGTTTGTTTGTTGGTTGTATTTTTCCATGGAATTTATTTCAACGAAAATGTATAGATATAAATAGACAAAAACAAAAATGTTGCCTTAAAAAGTCAATATGTTGTGCTACCAAAGTTAATGACAGAAACGAATCGCTGCGAAACCGACTCCACGTAGTCTTGTCTGCCCTACACCTAGAGTGTAATTTAAATCTGCGTAGGCGTGGAGGGGCGAGGCGGCCCGCGAGCTAAGGAGCGAGAGGAGTGGTGAGCGTGAATACCATCTGCGACGATAAGCTCGCGTGGGACCGCCGGAGCCCCGCCACGCCGGAGCCGTGACAGAAACTATGCCTGCTGCATGTTGCATGCTCGCTTGCATGATGCATGCATGCTTGTTTACATGCTGTATGCTTCCTTGCACGCTGCATGCTTGCTTGCACGCTGCATGCTTGTACGCTGCATGCTTGCACGCTGCATGCTTGCTTGCACGCTGCATGTTTGCTTGCACGCTGCATGTTTGCTTGCACGCTGCATGCTTGCTTGCATGCTGCATACTTGCTTGTACGCTGCATGCTTGCTTGCATCCTGCATGCTTGCTTGCATCCTGCATGCTTGCTTGCATCCTGCATGCTTGCTTGCATCCTGCATGCCTGCTTGCATCCTGCATGCTTGCTTGCACCCTGCGAGGTTGCTTGCGCGTGCAAGCAACCACGCAGGACGCATAGTAAGTTTGGTTAGAACTGAGAGTCCCATTCCTGGGAATACGTTTTATATTAAATAAAAAATATAAGGATAAAGAATATTTGATTTGTTATTTTATGATATGATTATTCTAACAATAAACTATATGTGAAACAAAAATCAATGATTTGAAAATCTTGAAACTAAGTATTCTGCGTATTGATTATTCTATGAAACGAAATTATTAGGAAAAAATTATGTGAACCGAAATTCTTTAAAACTGTTAGCTATGAAACAACGTACAACCCTCTCAACCGCCATGCTTATTTATGTCAAACACATATTAATTTACTTCATAAATGACTCCATGGTTGACTCACATTTACAAAATTAAATGTTTGTAATGGATGTTCACCCATCCACAGTCTGACCACGGCAAGCGTAGCTTAAGCTTGGTCGATCGGTCCGTACTTTTACTCAGCCATGATATCTATAAGTATAAATATAGGAGATCTGTACGGCTTTAACTTAGCCACGACTAAGTTAAAGCCATACAGATCGATCGGTCAAAGGTTAAGCTACGCTAGTCGCGGTCGGTCTGTGGATGGGTGACCATCCCTTTCATACCGAGTTCCCTCCGTGCCTCGAAAAGCACGTAAAGCCGATGGTCCCGGCTGTCATTTGTAGATCTTTGACTGTCGTTATGGGTAGTCCAAAGCTAGGAAGTCTGACAACCAGTCTTACCAAGGGGTATCGTGTTACCCAGTAACTGGGTTGTGGAGGTCCATGTAAAACACTGGTATTCAGCTGCAACTGGTTAGACTGGAAGCCGACCCTGACATAGTTGGGAAAAGGCAGATGATGAGATCTATAGTACAATTTAACTGTACTTTTTTTTTTTTGTTTTGGCTTTGACAATAACTTTGCCTTGACTCCATATTATTCTATCTATTCTAAAAATTTCAATCGAATACCAAAAAGACGAAGGTCAAGCGACACGGGCAAATGAAAAAAGAGATATTTGTGAATAATTATTATTTTTCACAAATATCTCTTTTTTTATTTGTCATTATTTTTTCTAAACAACAATTTACTTCTAAGGTCAATAACCTCAGCTTATGTTCCTTCGATATATAAAGGAAGGAAGGTAGGAAGCTTGCTTCGCGATGAATACCTCATTCTCCCGCCTTTTTTTTCGGATTGGCATCTCGCAGGTCAACCTAGGAGGTTGTCGGCTGCTTAACCGGACTTTCCTGTGGTGCCTTAAAAATTATTATTTTTAGGGCCTCCAGCCAGGGCAAATTCTCCCACCGTTTATTTGTGCAAATTTATGCTAGAAAATTTCGAAAGAGGAACTTCGCAATATGGATCCTACATCCTTACAACTGACGAATCTTGGATCTACAGCTACGATCCTATCACGAAACAGCTTTCCTTAGCAGCTTTCTTCGCAATCCACGCAATGGGTGTTTGAAGAAGACGAGTGAGGTTGTTCGCGGCACCAAGAAAACGCGCCGGCTCTCACGGCTGCCCCTGTCCTCGGCTGTACAAATGTTACCCCATCCAGCTCTGATACAGCTCTCCATAGGTCTTTTTTATCTCCAACGGTAAAAAAAATGCTTCGTGGGCGAAAATTTAACACTGCAGACGATGCCGTTGAATCATTTCGGCAGTTATTTTTCGACCTCAGCAAGACACGTTTTTTTGTTTCGAAAGCTGATTCACCCGAATGCATAAGTGCATTGGGGTTGAAGGGGAAAGCTTTGAAAAGCTATATAATAGTAGATTGTTATACAAGGAGCTAAAATGACCCATTATATACGAGGTAGTTTTACTCCCGAGCTTTAGCGAGGGAGTAAATAGAAACCGAGTTTTAATGGGTTTTAGCGCCGTGTGTTACACTATACTTTTCACTACGATTACGAGAAAATAAAACAATCCATATCCAATACAATATGAAATTAATTAGGTACCGTCACGACCAATTCAATTTGCAATTAGAGAAAAATTATAAAGATTTCGCGCCAATGTCTTTTTTTTGTTTCTTCTGTAGCCGCAACACATTGCATGCATTCTACCAGAGATCGCCGATTTTAGTTCCATTTTCAAAATTAAAATGAGGTGTTTTTTTATGAAACAGTAATAAGTCGAGTCTTTATTCATGATTATTCTACTTATGACTAAAGACTTTTTCGTTTTTGTAGGCTCATGGTCATATTTGATAATTTGACACAGAAAAATTAAAAAAAAAAAACTTTTTCCCCTAAAGGATGAAATGCTATTTTATCCCCGCTCTGGTATGCTACAATGACGGCCTTTTTGAGCAAGAGAAGTGAAAACAAACTTTATTTTACATCACTTACAATTTTCAAAACGCTCAACTTCAACTTTTCCAGTAACTTCTTTAGCTGTGCAAAAAAATAACTGCACTACATTATACACATGTGTAACTACACGCAAAGGTCGTACAGCGCCCTTCGAGTCCAGCCAATACGTTCTGGATGTTGTTGAGTGTCCCTCGTTACTGCAGCGCCTCGACAATGTTTGCGGAAGTTGTTTTTTTTGTTTTGTTTTTTTATTCGGAATGGCATCTCGCAGGTGAACCTAGGAGGTTGTCGGCTGCTTAACCGGACTTTCCTGTGGTGTCTTAAAAAATATTATTTTTAGGGCCTCCAGCCAGGGCCAAAAGTTTACAAATTAAGCGACTACACGCTAAGGGCACCGCCTGTGGGGTACGAGCCTCGGCTTAGGGCGTCGCTGGGGAAGACAGCAAAGAGACAGGGGTCGGATTTCCATTATTTAGGAACGAATTTAAAGCTACAGGCTCAGCGACGCGGGCTGGCACGAGCAAGGGTCGGGTCGGCACCTCACAATCCTCTTATGAGAAAGGTGTTTATACGTATAGTTAAACTAAGTACATTCCATCCGTGCGAAACCGGGGCTGGTTCCAATAACGATGACGACGACAACGACGCCGACGTACTGGGCCTCAAGTCTGCTATTACAATAGTGTCAGAATGGTCTGTCATTGATTTTCATAATGATGCCATTATATTAGTAGATTACCAAACTTGTCAAAATCAACAATTATGAAATCAATGACAGACCATTCTGACACTATTGTAATAGCAGACTTGAGGCCCTGGTATTATTATCATTGTGACAATGTATAATTATGGCGTTTAAAAAGTTAAAGTCAAAGTCAAATCATTTATTTCACTTAGGGCGGGTTGTTTAGGGCGGGTTGCTTCAACTAACCATTACTATAATAATAATAATAATAATAATCAGCAACTTGCTCTGAAATACAACCTCGTGGAATCAGAAGTACCATACTACAGGGATGTGCCCGATCCAGTTCTTGAAAATGGCAATGTCACATTGTACTGGGATCGATCCATCATCACTGACAGGACTATTGTAGCCAATAAGCCTGATGTAGTGGTGGTGGATCGATTGGAGAGGCGCGCAATGATTATTGACATAGCAGTTCCGCATGACGTGAACCTCGTGAAGGTCGAGAAAGACAAGCAGATAAAGTATCTGGACTTGGCCCGCGAGGTTGTCGACATGTGGGATGTGAACTCAGCGATCATTGTGCAGATAGTTGTCACAGCCAATGGCTTAATTGCCAAGAGCCTCGACCAACATCTAAGGAGGCTCTCGTTAGGCGGTTGGATCAAGGGCTTGATTCAGAAGGCAGTACTTCTTGACACGGCCCGCATTGTCAGGAGGTTCCTCTCTCTGGAGCCCTGACCGCCGGTAGCTTGGACCCTGTTCCCGATACCGGTGGGCTACTATTTTTATATTTTTAAATGTTTTTTTTTTCTATTAATATTTAAAAATGTAAATAAGATGAATAAATGAGAATAATAATTTTATTGCCATAATTCAGTTACAAATATTTGAGACCCTGTTTCCAGAGCTAGGTTAGAGTACCTGTATTTCAGGAGACAGTGACTTCTTCCGTTTAGAGGTTGCAATAAAGGCAAGTACATATTCTATACAGCATGGGTGGACGGATTATCTTAATGTTAAGTTTAAAAGTGAAAAATATAAGCACTAAAATTAGAATACGAGAATTTAAATTAGAATTAAATCACAAAAATAATCAAATTAAATCAAAAGAAAATTTGGCCGCATTACTGACCGGTAATAGTCAAAAATAGCGCCAACTATAGTCAAATCAAAAAAATGGGTTGTTTCACAAAATCATACGTCAAAATGTTACTATTACCATAACCGACCAGTCATCGTAATTTTGAGTTGTCAAACAGCTACTTCAAACATCAAAATATTATGGAATCTCTTTTTGATTAACTTTATCTGACGGATTTTTATGTCATGAAACAACCCGTTACATTTAACGTACGTTAAACATCATCAGTCATAGTAACTTTTTAACCGTCCGTATGTAACGTTAACCGACTGTCAAAGTCAAAGTCAAAGCATTTATTTCAATTAAACCATTTGCAGGCACTTTTGAATAGTCAAAATAAAATTGAAGCTAGTTGCTCGTTCCAAAACGTAGGGTAGGTCTCTATGGAGAAGAACGAGCAAGAAACTCCACGGACACTCTTTTCAATCAAGCTTTTACAAAATCCAGGCTACATTATTCTTGTTGCTTCTATATGTGAAAACAATGTAAGTGAAGAGAAATCCAAAACATTCTAATTAAAAATAAATGAATATAAAAGCCATGGCAGTTAAGAGATGACCAATCTCAACTGACAGCGCCCGTTCACGAACATGACGCGCGGATCAGCACCACTTAGCTCAACCATTTTGAAGGGAACCGAATGATCCAACCCGCACGCCACCATCAGTGAGACATTTGAGCGAGCATGACAATGCTCTCAACTGCCATGCTCATTTATGTCAAACACATTGAATAAATAAATGGATCCATAGTTCTCACATTTACATATTAATTGAAATAATGCTATTAATTTATTTATTTACTGTTTGAAACAACCCGCCCTTAGACCATTAAAAGGCACGTCTTTTGAACGCCATATCCCTAGAAAAAATATTCTAATCGCCCCTTCCAAAAGGTAGGTTTGTATGGAGAAGAATGGGCAAGAAACTCCATACCATACCTACCTACTCTTTAAAGTACAGTAGTGTATATTGAAGTACAACAGCAAAAGTAGATGATCTAAATCAGAAATTCAATAATAATTTACTAACACTAATTTATATAATGTATTACTAGTTTATTTATTAAAAGTATGTGATTGTTACACACATACTTTTAAATCACTTCGATGCCACACAGTTCTGACGCGAACTCCGTTCATTAGTATTGAATTTCTGATTTTGATCATCTACTTTTGCTGTTGACTGTACAAACAAAGTATTACAAGATAAAAAATGACAGTTAAGTAATTGTATACATAGATACATATGTTCAGACACAGACAGATAGACGAACAACGAAATGACCCATAATAGTTTCGTTTTTTTCCTTTTGAGGTAGGTAGGGAACCCCGAGGAAATTCGCCAAAGAACTACTAAGGTCATCGACATAGCTCTCAGAATAATGCAAGTTGAAGTGGCAATGGGCAGGTCAAATCGCTCGAAGAATCGATAACCGATGGTGAAAAAAAAGCTTTTTACAAAAAAGACAACCGCCTTCAAAGAAGTCGGTGGCAATACAAAACAACACAAAGCCACTGAATTTCGAAACTAAAGTCAATGTGTGTTCTGTGCTAAAGTTATTTTTCACTTTTTAGTTTTTGAAGGCGGTTGTCTTTTTTGTAAAAAACTTTTTATTTTCCGCTTTTTAGTACCTCTTTCTCATCCAAATCTATTAAGAATAGTATGAAAGTTAACTACTACAAAGATTGATGAAGTTAAAATGTCAACTATGTAAAATTTTTGGGTATTTGTCGATTTTTCAAAAAGTGCTGAATCAATTTCGATAAAATTTATATGGGACCACCCCTGAAGCATACCCTATCCGTAAAAAGAAGAATTTTCAAAATCGGATTACGTTTGCCGGAGTAATCGCGTAACAAATCGCGCACATACTTAATGTAAATTTAAGACTTATACGGTTTTCTCATGGATGCCATTGTCAGAACCGGACCAAATTAAAATGGGACCACACGGGAAGCACTAGCTTTCAAACAAAAAAAGAATCATCAAAATCGGTTCACCCAGTCCAAATAAATCAGGTAACAAACATTAAAAAAGAAAAAAAAAAAACATACGAATTGATAACCTCCTCCTTTTTTGAAGTCGGTTGAAAAGGTTCTCGAGTGGCGACCATGAACCGGAAGACGCAGCGTTGATAGGTCTCCTACCAGATAGACCGACGACATCGTCAAGGTCGCGGGTAACCGGTGGATACAAGCGGCAGGTTGCCGCACGTTGTGACGTTCTATGGGGGAGGCCTTTGTTCTACAGTGGACGTCTTTTGGCTGATGATGACGGAACCCTGAAAAGTGTTATTATTAACGTATCTAAAGAATATAATATCATTATTAATATGTAGGGACCACTTCTTCAAATCGTTAACACGCAGTGAGCAAGCGTGGTGATCAATAGGTAGAAGAGGCCTTTGACCAGTAGGACAATTAATAAATATTATTATTTAGACACAAGAACACGGGCAGGTGACCGTGATAAAATTATGTTGAAGTTTTTAATACCTAAATAAATTAATTTCCGATCTTAGTAGTACGTATTAACATTGGAAATTCTATCTACATTTTTATTGTAACCTGGCAAAAATCTTTAAAAGTCCTTAAAGGTGACAGCGCCCACTTGTCAACTTACACTGAAACTGAAAAGGTAATAGTGTTTCAAAAAAATTATACTTTGTTTGCCGTACATTCAGTGGCATCTATTGACAATAAGCGGAACTAATTCAGTTCATTGCCACCAATGAATGATACCACGATAAAAGTTCAGCTATTTGCCACTAGATGGCAGTAATTGAAAAAATTGAAAACAACCACGGAATATTAAAATTATTTATTATTGCGTGAGAACAACATTCATTAAATCTGTAACTAGTCAAAAGATGTCGCTGATCAACCAATGACTCATCATAAGTACGTTCGGATATTATCAAGAAGAGCTTCAATACGAAACCTTTTGATAATTTAATGAAACTGTAATCAAGTACCTTTTCTAAATAATTTCGCAATTTGTTTATTTTAAATCTTTCTTCACACGTAATGCTGCTGAGGTATGATTGTAAACCGGTGTGAATATCCGACCGGTTCAATTATCTCAGCTGCTCGTTATCTAGATGAAAAAATTATCTCCCAATTCGGGGAGATCGTATCACTAAGAATGCATGTGCGTTTTATACATAGGAATGTATATTTCTTAAGGTTCCGTAGCCAAATGGCAAAAAACGGTACCCTTATGGATTCGTCATGTCTGTCTGTCTGTCCGTCCGTATGTCACAGCCACTTTTTTCCGAAACTATAAGAACTATACTGTTGAAACTTGGTAAGTAGATGTATTCTGTGCACCGCATTAAGATTTTCACACGAAAATAGAAAAAAAATAACAAATTTTGGGGGTACCCCAGACTTAGAACTGAAACTCAAATATTTCGCACTTGGCCGCTTTTTTCTTATTTATCGTTGATTTTACTGGGAGAAGTCGTAAGTACCTAATAATTTATGTTTATACATGACATAGTGACATAGTGTTCATAAAAATGCTGTGTATCGGGATGGCCTAATGGTTAAAGCGCCCGCCTCTCATGCATGAGGTTGTTGTGTTCGAAACCGGGCAAGTACCTATGCGACTTTTTCAATTCGTATTTACTTTCTGAATTTATCTTGGACATCATCGTGAGGAAACCTGGACTTATACCTAATTGATATAAGTCTAAAATCGCTAATCCGCCTTGAGGAAAAGTGGCGATCAATGCTCGTTAGGCCCTGCAGTGGGACCATTAAAGGCTGGTATTATTACCTATATTATTTACTTAAAAAATACTAATATTGAAACAACCCCTTATATTTTAACAAAAAATTGGTTTACTGTAAAGTCGGTTTACGGACGTTAGTTTTACGTGATAACGTCATAAAGAAACATAATGGCTAATATTAAGCAAATAATGGATTCTGTCAAGGTGGGCTGAGCTTATTGCTTGGGCCAATCGTGCCTCTCTATCGCTTGTTCCACGCTCTCGCTTGCACGTTTAGGCTTAGGTACCACTGTCCCTATAATGAGCATACAAATTATATTAATGAGTACCTATTTTATTAATCACGGCTTACTTAATACTTTTGTACTGTTTTTCACGTTCTTGATGAGCCTTTGTGGTTTTCTCAAACTCTATCTTCAATTCGTCACTGTTTCATTCATGAGCTATAGATTATTTAGCTATAAATAAATAGGGAAAATTATTAATGGGTACACTTCCGCCATCTCAATGAAGGTAGGTAAATACAATTAATTAGTGAAGTATTTCATCTGAGTACATAGGTATATTATATCTACCTATTCAATTATTGTAACTACAAAGTGTTTGTTTCTATATATGGTAATAATAAAAGATGGTGTTAGTCACATAACTGAATCACAGGCGTATTAATTTTATTCGAACAGCTGTGTTGTTACTAACTATTTTGTTCAACTAAAAAAATATACGAAATGATCAATACTGACTCACGCATTGTGCAGATATATATCTGCACAATGCGTGCGTCAGTATTGATCACCGGAATTTAGAATACTGAAATGTCTGATATTTGAATGTTTAATTCATGATTTGGCAGTATCTTTCCAATAATTATTTATTTATTGATAAAATATTGCCAAGTTCCAATTTCACTTTCTCTCAAGATTTCGGGGTAGATTTTTCTAACGTCTGGCAATACCGAGTGTGCCATGCCGTGGCCTCGTCGTCGGTCCTACGAATGAGCGAACAACTGTTTATGTAAACTTTCTGTCAAGTGCATTGTGTTTCAAAATAGTTAACACCGAGTAAAATAACAATCGACGTTCCACTTTCGCAATTAAAACTGCTGGTGTCGTGCAACTTCCTACAATAACGCGCATTTTTGAGATAACACAGTTTACAATCAGTCCGTTATTACAGCTGCCAGTGCTTTGAACTGTGTTTTTTTAAAAAACAAACTGAACTGGCTGACTGTTTCGTGTTTAGAGTTTCGTATTAATTCCAAAATGAGTGCATTGAAAGTGTTTTAGTGATAGTGTTTAGCTAAATAGCTAATAAAAATCGTTGTGATTAAATAATTGTGAGCCAAAAAAATGTATTATGCATCGAAATGATATCGGCAAAGAACAGAGTGCAAGAAATCAAAAGTAGATTCGAGAATCTGAACTGCGAAAATATTCCGAAACGGATCGAGAGTCAATTGTATAGACAAAATAATGTTTTTTCTACAAATTATGGGAAGGAAAATAGCGAAAATATCGATTACGAACTATCATTTAATAAGGATAATATCAGTAATGAATCAGAGACCAGCGACGAATGGACGCTCAAACCTAATTCAAGTTATTTATACAGTAAAGGCGACGTAAAACGGAGTGTTAGTGATACGAAAAATACCCTTTCGCGGCAGAGCAGTGATCCAGGCAAGAAATTACACAGGAGCCATGCATTTCGTTGTGATAAAAGTCAGAAAATTATTGTGAACAGCCCCAAACGCCACGGCAGTTGCAACGGTAGGTCGGAAACCAGTGATTTTTCATTGAAAATGGAGAAAAGACTTAGCAAAGACAGACTTAAGAGACTTGGAAACTTTTTGGAAGAACAAATGAAAAAGGAAAATTTTGTTCCGCAGTCAGATTTTACTGAGAGTGACCAACAACAGGTGAGCGAGATTGACAACCAATTTGATTCCATACCTGACTCTGAGGTTCCTCAGCATATCCTAGACCAATATGCCATTGTTGTTAAACCGAAAAGAAAAGAAAATGAAAAACAAGAGGCCATGACTGATAGCGGTGTTAGTTCCGAGACTGAAAATGTTGAAGAAGATAAAAATGGGAGATTTAAAAGACTCATGTCTCAGTTTGAGAAGTCTCCAGAGAAAAGTCATTTAACAAACCTTCAGGCTATGGACGAATTGTGTGATTCCAGTGAAACTATCCGTTTAGAGCGCAAGAATCCACATTTAAAACTAACAGACACTTTGAAAAAGGCTTTAAAACAACCATTACCTCCTGGTCCACCCCCAGCAAAACCTCCACGTATATTCAAAATTCCAACAATCCCTGAAAACTCAGACCAACAAAAGAAAGAAGCAAAACGTATGCTTGAAAAACTTGAAAAAGTACTGCAAAAGCGTGAAGGGACTACGGAAACACCGAAAAAGCCTAAAGAAATACACTACTTATGTACTGAGATACTCGATATTACAAACCGTACATTACTACCGAACCAAAGTCCTGAGCCAGATCCGATCTCCCGTTGCCTGAATTCCTTCAACTGTGCCATAACTAACAATTCTACATCTAGTCTTCCGTATACAAGACTAAAAGCCGATGAGGAAGCAAATACATGCTGTGTGTGTAGGAATGAAAATACAGATCCGAATCAATTAGACGATAAAATGTGTTTTAAATGCAAAAACAATGAAGACAAAGATAGTCGATTTAAATGCCATCTTAATTGTGAATGTGAAGTGAAGAATTCTAAGTTTTACATTGATAATGATGAACATATTTATGATGTGCCGTGTGTGGATGAAGATGCTAAGTGTGTGAGACGTAACACGTATGGTACGTTGAATACGCTGAAGAATAGCAAGAGCATGGAGGATTTACGGATAGAGAAATCTGAGGTGAGTGTTTGTAGTTAACATTTTTAAATTTTTTAAAGTACTAAGTGTTAATAACTTTATTTTAGGTGGCATAGACCCATAATACCAGTCTCCTAATTCATAAAATTCCTCGGTTCCATATCTTTGTTCTATTTCAATCACAGACTGTATCGTACTAAGACCCAATGGGCCCCTTTAAATGGCCAGCGATATTAAGGCAGGCCCAGGCGAAGATGGTGGGATGATGTAGACTCGTTTGACTAAGAATGGTCCCAAATAGCCCTTGATAGAGAGTTGTAAGGATAGTGGAGAGGCCTTTCCTCAGCTGTGGGAAAATTCAAGCAGCAAAAAATTAAAGAAGAGAACTTATTAAGAAGTTGGGCAAATTTTTTGATGTCCTATGAGATCTCCCCCTTTTCATACATAATTATATTGTATGGACAGCATCATGATCTGGTTACCCCCTTAGGTTTTGAATTTGTGCAGGGTACCCAGTTTATTACAGTGCTGTCAGTCTAAAATACTCTTTATACTTTTTGTGTATGTTACATTTCAATACGAATTTAAGTTGTACTATGTGTACAACTATTATATAGAGTTGTAGCACAGTAAAGATATCTTTACTGTGGTTGAAGATTCTGTGATATGAATTATTTTAACAAATCCCTGATCAAAGTCAAAGTCAAATCATTTATTTCAATTAGACCATTAAAAAGGCACTTTTGAACGTCATAATAAAAAAAATATAAAGTTGATTCTAGTTGCCCATTCCAAAAGGTAGTTTCGTATGGAGAAGAATGGGCAAGAAACTCCATACTTACTCTTTTAAAAAAAATGTGTACAATATTTTGCATTTACTATATTGAAGTATGTACAAAGTATTACAAGATAAAGAATGACAGCTAAGTTGTTTATATAGATACATAGTGTTCACATATTATTATTTACAATTATTGTAAAAGTAGAAAACCACTCCATACATTTCAACAAACTATGAACCTATGAACCAGTGTGTGATCCAAAGCAAGAATTAAATATAATGTATATACTAAGTATAAATTAAGTAGTTTTAATTAGCAATCCGTTTGATTTTGTCAAGACTGTAGATTGTCCTATGGAGCCCGGACCAGCATGTTTCCAAGATCAACTTTCTGATCAGTAAATATGCTGATATGGATTAATGATATTTGTACCGTTGGTCACATATATCAGTATACAATTTCATTTTATTATTTACTAATTGACCTGACAGACGTCCTGTCCCTATCTACCTACCCTGCCTACTCAGGTAGAGGTAGGGTAGGTTACCCTACCTACTCTACCTACCCTACCTACCTTACAACTTATGATCATAATAATGTTATATTCATTCCATACTTACACCACAATTTTCTATGGCTTTTTTAAAGTACTTTCCTAAATGTTTTTGGAATGAAGGTTGGTCTGAGAAAATAATAATATAAAGTCACGTAAGATTTTTGCGATATTATAATTATTCCCTCTATACGCCTTGAACTTTTTCTTTTATTTCTACATCTAGGTTTTTGTGGAACCATGACATTTATGATAATCTTGATTGGGTTTTTGAATATTGCATATTTTTTTTTGATAATTTTAAAATTTTCCCAAATGACGCCATTGCGGCATTGCATAACGTACTATGATTATGTAAATATTTCACTAATCTAATATTATTTATTTTAAACAAAGCAGCTGTAATGTTTCGAAATATTAATAATTAAGTATAAAGTTTTTTTCTTTTTTTTTGGGAGGTGGGTAAGACATCCTGAACTGTCAAATTTTCCCAATTGAATATGAACTTTACAATTTTGTAATGAAGTTGAAAATCTATCAAAGAAGTTTGACATATTGTAGTAGCAGCTTAATCAGCTGGTCTTTGTACTTCAGTTCCACGCGAACGAAGTTGCGATAAACTAACATTAATATGAATAGAGGAATATAAGAAATACATTGAAAACAATATTTTTCCATCGAATTTCGGTCACAGTTCTCAATCCTAATAGCGGCTAGCCAAGCTCGTAGGAGATATTAGGGTGTTACTACACCAATCGATCGATTGTCGGTCGATGGCATCGGTCGACGTCGAGCGATTAACTCCGGTTATAATCCATCACTAATAATAATCAAGCAGTTCTACCAGACCAATCGATCGATCGTCGATCGACAATCGATCGATTGGTCTGGTAGAAACTATCGATCAACGTCAACTAATCCATTCTACCGTCGATCGACGTACGATCGATTGGTTTGGTAACATACTGTGCATAAGTGTGTGTGAAAACACAAGTGCACTTCTTCCGTCACTCAACAGTCCGATGGAGACGGCATCCGACACGACTGGGGAGAGATCAGGCACAGGATCCAAGCTCGGGATACGGGGCCCCCCATACTTCCAAACTCGAGGCCAATAATAATAACCTAAACTAGGTAATATTAGGAGGAAATATTTGTTTGTTTGTTACGATTTAACTCAAAAACTACTGGTTCGATTTCAAAAATTCTTTCACCCACCCATGGGTGAAAACCCATCGAAAGACCCATCTGTTCTATCTATACTTTAATATTATAAATGCGAAAGTAACTCTGTCTGTTACGCTTTCACGATGAAACGGCTCAACCGATTTTGGTGAAATTTGATATCAAGATAGCCTGAACCCTGGGGAAGGACATAGGCTTTTTTTTATTTCGCGACTTCGTCTGCATCCGCGATAACCGACATTCACGCGGACGAAGTCGCGGGGTACATAATGAGGACATCACACACACGGCCATCTGACCCTAAACTAGGCAGACCCTGGACTATAGGTGTCAGACAGCTGATATACATACACGAATACATAGATACGTATATAGATAAACGACAACCAGACACAAGGCAAACACAAGTGCTCATCACACAAATGTTTGCCCTGGACGGTATTCGAACCGGCCATGTGCGTCGGAGGCAGATGCACTACCACGTAGGCTACGGAGCCGTCAACACCTTATCTAAACTGGGAATCGATCCTAAGGCCCTACCGCGCAATCGCGCTTGTGACGACGCTGTTCCGATTCTTCAACCGACTTCAAAAAAGGTTCTCAATTCGACACTTTTTCCTTTTTTAACTTTTTTCGAAGTCCGATTTTGATGATTCTTTTTTTAATTGATTGTGTATACTTCATAGCAACTTTGAAGTGACTGAATTTTTTTGGTGTCACCGTTTCGTAATTAATTCGTATGCTAGAAGTAGGCACTAAAAAGCGAAAAAAAAATACTTTTTTTACAAAAAGACAACCGCCTTCAAAAGTAAGAAATAACTTTAAATTCGCAGGTCGGTCGGCAATACAAAACAACAAACAAAACCTAAGCCGCCGACTTGCGAATTTAAAGTTATTTTTTACATTTTGAAGGCGGTTGTCTTTTTAGACAACCGACTGTATAATACACAAGTGTGCTTAGAACATTTTTGGTCGATGTGTAAGACTATGAGTTAAGTTAAATATGAGTCATGAGTGCATTGCTCTCGACATAATTATATACTGTAACGATGCACTCGTCTGTTTGTTTGTTTATCTTAGCCTAGACCAGGGGTGGGCATACTTACAACATTGCCGATCTACAATATTAAAATAGTACGACAAACGATCGACTCGCAAGCAGAAAAAAAGTAAAGACAGTTATAGAAATAAAAAATAAATAATAGTTTAAAAAACAAAAAACACGCTTTTTATAGAAAACCAAACTAAAAAATAGAAAATAAATTTTAATAAATTATTTTATTTAAAAAAAAGCGTGGGGTGCATTTTATGATATCATCAAAATGATAATCACTCTACTCATATCTGTCAATAAAATATTTATAACTATTGACACCATGCACCCCGCGCTTTTATTAAAACAAAATAATTTATTAAAATTTATTTTCTATTTTTTAGTTTGGTTTTATATAAAAAGCGTGTTTTTAGTTTTTTTTAACTATTATTTATTTATTTTTTCCTTTTTATTTTGGTTATATCTATATCTATAAATATTATGTACAGTCAGCAAAGGAGATAAGTATCCATGTCGTCGGGAATAGTTGAAGATTTCTTAGAAACCAATGGGGGCTTTCAAATGAAATTTTATTAAATCATTGAACTGTTTATTCTCTATTAATTGTATTTTATTATATTCATAAACACCTATCGGTTTCTAAGTAAACTTCAACTGTTTCCGGCGACATGGATACTTATCTCCTTTGGTGACCGTACATTTATTCTACCAGGGGCGCTTGTGCAGTACCTTCCTAGTATATAATAGCTGTTTTTTGAACGACTTATGTTTTTTTTTAATAATTTTATCAAATTAGTGTATTGTCATCGGTCCTCGATAAATCTACAAAGTTTGAACGAAATCTGGCCGTTTAAAGTGGGTCAAAATCGCGCCCAAAGAAGTCGGTTACAAACAAACATACAAACATACAGGTGAAGCTAATAAAAAGCTAGTAAAAAAAAGCTTTCGCAGATTCGCACGAGTCCAGATACTAACATTTGGTACCTATTGCTCTGGCATAAAGATGTATGTCTGAAATGATCTGTATCATCTCGTATTCAAGAGCTGGCAAGTCCATGTCAAAGGTATTCAATATTTCAGAAGCAGTTATTTCACCATCCTGACATGACAACAGATAAACAATCAATTCTTGTCAATTTTCGTAATTCAGAAAAACGTGTTTCTAACTCGCTGAGAATATTTACAACAGCTACATTTCTGGATGTACGCTCGCGATCGACCCTAAAACTGCTTGCGATCGACCGGTCGACCGCGATCGACTGTTTGCCCACGTCTGTCCTAGACTATGCCCACGACTGTGTCCGCGTGATTGTCGATAATCAACGGGGTTTTTATTTATTGCGAGGAACCCAATTTTTTTTCTAAAATAAAAGTAGCCTAAGTCCTTATAACATCAGCTATCTGTCAGTGAAAAGTTCCGTCAAAATCGGTCCAACCGTTTCAGAGGTTAGCCGGAAGAAACTGACCAAAATTGTAATAGTTGTTTTTTTTTATATAAGTACCGTAAAACCACAGATATAGACCCTAGATAACGCAAGTATCACGGTCTGTATGAAAACCAAGCGTGCCATTTTTTGACTACCTATTATGACGTCACAATGTTGTGTTTTTCTTCAATTTGGTATTACCAGGTATTACTGAGGGTATTACATTAAAAATAATTGTTTTTTTGAAGTGAAAACTTCTTTAGCGGCGTTGAGCACTTTTTCTGTAATGGGTATAAAATCTTAAACTCGCGTCAGGACACGTGACCTGATCGAAAAATCGTAAGACGGATGGAGAGTTTTAATGTAAAATAATTGTAATAGTTTTAAAGTGTTAAATTTTTAATGTAATATAAATTGTCATGTTTGTGTACGATAGCGCAATAAATGAATATTGTATTCTACCACATAAATGATAGTACTTTTATACTGATAAAGCAATTGGTGCAAAATTATTCCCTAACCATTCCAAAATATCAAACATGCTCAACGTTAATAATCAAGTTTTCACTTCTGCCGGCACTCCCGGAGTGCAACCCGTCTTTTTTTTTAAATTAATTACGCATAATATTAATCACAAAATGACTTACCGATGGAAGGAAACGTTTACTTTATTTTTTTACTTACGATTTTTGTACGTAAGCTAGGCACGAAACTAGGCACGCGAAGTAGTTGCTCTTGCGTTATCTAGGTCTATCTCTGTGCGTAAAACGCAGTTATTTTGTCATTACAAACAGACACTTTAATTTTATTTATGTGCCTAGACTTGTATAGATAGAGAACTGTTTATAGATAGACTTAACTCGATGATGTATTGTTTTATTGCGTCTGCATTTTTTTCTACGTCCACCTGATGGTAAATGGGAGGAGCTCGTTGCGTCAAGGTTAAGCTACGCTTGCCGCGGTCGGTCTGTGGATGGGTAACCATCCAGTTCATACCGAGTTCCCTCCGTGCCTCGGAAAGCACGTAAAGCCGCTTGTCCCGGCTGTCATTTGTAGATCTTTGACAGTCGTTATGGGTAGTCAGAAGCCAGGAAGTCTGACAACCAGTCTTACCAAGGGGTATCGTGTTATCTAGTAACTGGGTTGTGGAGGTCCGATAGGCAGTCGTTCCATGTAAAACACTGGTATTCACCTGCATCCGGTTAGACTGGAAGCCGACCCCTACATAGTTGGGGATAGGCTAGGCAGATGATGAATCTAATAATTATCCTTATTGGCCATATTTATCTAATGCTGGCACTTCACAAAGCGTATGTATACAAACATTCGTCATATTTGGATAATACAAAATGACAATGCCAGCTCCTGCCACACCCATGTACAGAAAAGTAAATTAATGAAAATAATTGTAATGAATATAGAACCTTTCTATACTAAATTGTTTTTCTTTAGAACTTGCGGATTACGAAATACCTACCCACAAAATACAAACTGATTTTACCTAAAATACAATTTAACCTATAATCAATGTCATTATTGTTTTTAGATTTTAACGGAAACCGCAAGTTCTACGGTCACTAAGACTAATGTTTAGTTATCAGCAATAAATAAACAGTAAGATGCTACATATTGCACATGACTTTTATTGAGTGGGGCAAAGTTCTATAGAGTTTCTGGCATTGTCCTTTACCCTAGCGTTATTAAAATAAAGTCCATTTTGGATTATCCAACTAAGGCGAATATTTGGACAAATACGCCATGTGAAGTGATATTAATTATCCTTATTGGCCATATTTGTCTAATGCTGGCACTTCACAAAGCGTATGTATACAAACATTCGTCATATTTGGATAATACAAAATTTACCCTATGGCAATTGAAGTAAAGTCCATTTTGTATTATCCAACTATGGCGAATTTTATGGACAAATACGCCATGTGAAGTGCCGGCATAATGTTATAAGTACCTGGGCGGGCGAGCTTTGCTGGGATTTTTTTTTTCGTGTTTTTAAACCGATTCGTTTCTTATTTTTTATTTTGTAATAATTTTAAACCTTGTTGTTATTTGTGTGTTTCGTCCTGTGCGGGCTAATAAATGCTTTTTCTTTCTTTCTTTCTTTCTTTAAAAATGAAACCTAGCTAGATCAATTTATCGCCCCCGAAACCCCCTATACATACTAAATTTCATGAAAATCGTTGGAAAACCGTTTCCGAGATTCAGATTATATATATTGTAAATGTATATTATATACAAGAATTGCTCGTTTAATGGTATTAGATAAATAGAGTGCGTATAGGTAATTCATAGCAATCTAATCGGTCGATGTACTAATATCATAGGGCATCCTTTGTAATTACTGATAAGTAGCGTTTATCAACTTTTGAAGTTATACTTCTTTAGGCGCGTTATGAAAAAATGATGAGAGTGAAATTTTACGATGCGCGCGCACAGCGTCACACAAAATTCTCACGGGAGTAATTGTAAACAACGCCATCTCTGACGTACATGCTGAACTACTTACTGCCTTCGTTGCTATTTTGTGACTCGAAGAAGTATAACTTCTCACGCGCGTACATAAGTACACACTGAATTTTTTTTTCTTATCTGCAATACTCGTTAATAACCAGGTTATATTTGAAAACATCTTTTTTGTATTTGATAAGAAAAGATGGAGGTGGGGATGGATGTATGTATGTTTGTTACTCTTACGCTTAAACGGCTGAACGGAATTTGCTGAAAAGATAATGCCAGAAACTCCATAGAACTTTGCCCCACTCAATAAAAGTCATGTACAAGCTTGCATTATGTAGCATCTTACTTCTTATTAATTGTTGATAACTAAACATATCTTCCCGTGGGTGTCGTAAGAGGCGACTAAGGGACGTACCAGAGAATGGGCAGCAGCGTTCTCTGTACATTTGTAACAACCATACTGCGATCGCCAACCCGCCTGCCAAGCGTGGCGATTATGGCAAAACCCCCCCTTGGGGGAGGTCTATGTCCAGCAGTGGACTTCTTTCGGCTGAATGATGATGATGATTATAGACTAGCAATTTACCCGCGACTTCGTCTGCGTGAATTTTCTCAAGGATCCCAAATTTTTTCAATTGTTAAATATACCCTATGTTACTCGTTAAAGATGTAGCTTTCTAATAGTGAGAGTTTCTAATAGTTTTGGAAGTCGTTGGCAATACAAAACAACAAACCGAACAAAGCCACCGACTTCGAAAACTAAAGTCATGTGTGTTCTGTGCTAAAGTTATTTATTTATTTTAGTATCCTTTTGAAGGCGGTTCTCTTTTTTCAAAAAAGTTTTTATTTTCCACTTTTTAGTGCCTTCTTATCACCCAAATCCATGAAGGAACGGCAACACAGTTAAAACAGAGATTAAAAGTCCTCCAAAGAAGGAAAGACGAAGAAACGAAAACGTTTCTCGGTATTTATTGTTTTTTTTTTTTTTTCAAAAACTGAATACATTTGTGTTTGTTCTATACTAAAACCTTCTCCAGAATGTAACAAACACTTTCTGAAAACCGCATCAAAATCGGTTCAGCCAAACGAGAAATAATCGCGGACAAACATACATACAAACATACGGGTCGAACTGAGAACCTCCTTTTTTTTTGAAGTCTGTTAATAAAGAAATCTTTCCTCTTTATAAAATTACTAGCTTTTGTCCGCGACTTCGTCCGCGTGAATGTCGGTTATAGCGAATGCAGTCGAAGTCGCAGATAAAAAGTACCCTATGTCCTTCCCCGGGGTTCAAGCTGTCTTCATGCCAAATTTCATCAAAATCGGTTCAGCCGTTACATCGTGAAAGCGTAACAGACAGAGTTACTTTCGCATTTATAATATTAAGTATGGAAATTATAGTTTAGATATCCGCCTCTCTGTTCCCCGATAAGTATGATCTGGGTATCTTCAAGGCACGAGTGAACCGGTTCATCCTAGGCAATCGTGCTCCACCTTAGGCCGCATCATCACTTAAGATCAGGTGAGTTGCGGCCGAAAAAAGGCTATAGGTATTTTAAGGCGATTACATCACTCAAATCCCAAAAACACCGTATGTTTAAAGAAGTTTGTAGATGAATCCTTTTGTGCATTTTCCATACATCTACACTAATACTCTAAAGCTGAAGAGTTTGTTTGTTTGTTTGGTTGAACGCGCTAATCTCAGGATCTACTGGTTCGAATTGAAAAATTCTTTTTGTGTTAGATAGTCCATTTATCGAGGAAGGCTATAGGCCCATGCGAAGCCGGATCGAGTCGCTAGTAAAATATATATTATACTTAAAGTCATCACAAATACATTGCATTGTTTAAAATTTTAATATACTTTTCCAAATTTTGGAAAAAATAACAGTAAATAGGTTCTTTTTCAACATAAATTGTTAATTTTCTCTGTGATGGCTCAATACTTCGGCATGATTTTTGTACCTAAAAAATATGTAATGATGTATTTAACAATTTGCTTTGTTTACTTTTTTATATTCCTATTAAGATTTTTAAATAATAAATAAAAACCCGAAACGTAAAGTGTGGTATCCGTTGGGTAATTCACGCGGGCAAAGTCGCGGGCAAAAGCTCGTACCTAACACTATAAAAATATAGAACGAATTTTGTATCCATGCCTTTTTTATTTTAAAACAATGTTTTTCCTGTACCGGTACCTATTCTATTTACCTAATAAGTTACGGAAAACTGTTACTCTGCTTACGTATAATATTGATAATGATTTATTAAAATAATGATTCACGTAGTACTTTATTAGTCATTCTTGTTACTTACGGTAGGCTGACTAGATACCTAAATTTTGTAATATTAGAATGCTACAGTATCCTCGAGTAACCTAAAGGCTATATTTATAAATTGAAAGAACCGCCTTCAAAAAATAAAACGTGATAAATAACTTTAGCACAGATCACACATGACTTTAGTTTCGAAAGTCGGTGGCTTTGTTCTGTTTGTTGTTTTGTATTGCCACCGACTTCCGAAACTTAAGTCATGTGTGTTCTGTGCTTAAGTTATTTATCACTTTTTAGATTTTGAAGGCGGTTGTCCTTTTTGTAAAAAAGCTTTTTATTTATCACTTTTTAGTACCTTCTTATCATACAAATCTATTAAGAACCGGCAACACAGTTAAAACAGAGGTACTCTAAGGATTAAAGTAAAACGTCGTCTATGTAGATTTCTTTGGGATTTTGTTAATTTTTCCCTTTGACCAATCGATCTGTATGGCTTTAACTTAGCCACGAGCTCCTATATTTTTTTTACACATAGCATGGAAATGCTCAGATTAATTCACCTACGTTAACTCCGTTTGCTAAGCCCTCGGATCATATAAAGTTATCGATGCATTAAGGAATGAGACGACACGGCTGGCCAGTTGAAACTGGTAGGTAGGCAGTCGAGCATGACGGTGGGAACTCAGGATATGAGTCATCAAATTTCTTGTACTTCCTGTAGGTACTTATGACTGGAAAGATTTTGATTTTAACGAATAGCTACCGTTTGCCCGCGAATTTGTTCACGTGGAAGTCAACATACCATAAAACAAAGCACATGGGATGGCGAAGGGGATGGCGGGGACTTTCAGGCCCCGTCGTCCCCTTCTTGTTTTTTTTAAACCGCCCAGAAATAGGAGCCCCGCTTCGCTGGTCTCCGTCGGCCTGGCTCCAATTTTAGGGTTCCATAACTCAAAAGGAAAAAATTGAACCCTTATAGGATCACTTTGTTGCCCGTCTGTCTGTCTGTCCGTCTGTCTGTCAAGACCCTTTATCTCGGGAACGCGTAGAGGTATCGAGTTGAAATAAATAAAACCATATACCTACTTAAGTCCACGGTCCCTTGCTGTGAAAAAATTAAACTTCTAAGTTAAGGTGAAAAAAAGATACGGCCGTTTATGTCGCAAAAAACGTAAAGGGGAATCAAAATGTATAAGGCACTTTCCGTTGACCAAGAAATAAATACAGGGAAATGTCTGAAAACTATATTGAATACTACTACTTTTGTAATTAAATCATAAAAAATATGTTCTTTATTTAGAACGAGCTTTTGCCGCGATTTGGTCCGTGGTGTGAATGTCGGTTATCCTTATCGCGGATGCAGATGAAGTCCCGGACTAATAAGTACCCTATGTGCTATCCCAGGGTTCAAGCTATTTTCATACCTACCAAATTTCATCAAAATCCGTTCTTTACTAGTAGTTACTTTCGCATTTATAATCATATCTTCTTAATATATATAAATCTCCTGTCACGATGTTTGTCCGCGATGGACTCCTAAATTACTGAACCGATTTTAATGAAATTTGTACACCGTGTGCAGTTTGATCCAACTCGAAAGATAGGGTAGGTGTAGGGTAGGTGTAGGGTAGGTGTAGGGTAGGTGTAGGGTAGGTGTAGGGTAGGTGTAGGGTAGGTATAGGGTAGGTGTAGGGTAGGTAAATAGGCAGGTAAGTAGGTAGATAAGGACAGGACAACGTCTGTCGGGTCAGCTAGTCTTATATATAAAAATCTTCTGTGCGTGTGTATGAAAGTGAACTCCTCCTAAACGGCTGGACCGATTTTAATTAAATGTTTTAAGTGTGTTCCAGTGGATTCGAGAATGGTTTAGATTCACAATTGGACCCGGTAGGTGGCGCTGCAGTCGAGTTATAGGACTTTTTCATTTTAAGGGCAGGACAATGTCTGCCAGGCCCGCTAGTATTTGTATAGATTAGTAATTAGTATGGATATGTACCTACAAGTTTGTACGGAACCCTCGCTGAGCGAGTCCGGCTCGCACTTGTCCGGTTTTTGTCTCTCTTAAATGCTGCATGATTAACATTAACGTAATATGCAAAACCTATATTAATACAGTATCTAAGATTTTTACTGGAATAGATTAGATATTGTCAAGGAATTTGCACGAACAAAAGCTCATCTATAGAGTTTGACTCATGATTGAACATGATTGAATATAGCTTTCGTAAATACGCTGCCCGGTTGCGAACACAACCTCGTGCATCAGCAGTGCTATTCTATTACAAACTCGCCCGGTGAACAGCTAGGTGAAGTGAGCTGTCATCCGTCCCGATGCCAGGAATTGACAAAAATTGACATCTCACTTCACCGACTGAGATTGTAAGAGAATAGATATACAGAGGCGTTGTAATAAGTCTTAATTTTGTTTGAACGACAAGTTCAATTTTGACAAGAAGCTCATTTATTGTTCAAACAAAAATAAGACTTATTATAACTGATGAAGGTTGTTATTATTTTACATATTTTCCGCATAATGCTGACACGCGCGGGACTCTTGCACTTTTTATCTATTCCGTGGTAGTAGAGTATTCCCGGACATATTTCTTCACAAAGAACTATACTATTATTCATGCTTCTATATGGATTAGTCAAGAATCAACGTTATCTCAGGTGCCTATTGACCTTTGCGAACGAGGTCTAGCTAATAAGACCCCAAGGTTTCTGATAGTAAGATGTAAATACTAGCAACTTGAATTTATATTCGTTATATTCTTCTGTGTAAAGTCTTGTTAAATTATTTAAACTAGACTATTAAAAAGCACTTTTGAAAGTAATTTACAAGAAAAACAAAGAATTGAATCTTGTTGCCACTGCCAAAAGGTGTTTCGTATGGAGAAGAATCTCCATACTTCATCATCATCATCATGTCAACATTTAGACGCCTACTGCTGAAGGAATTTTAGGGAAGGAAATTTAGGAATGCAAACACGGACTATAATTGGAAATTATACACGTAAAGACGTGTATAAGCCATCTTCGTACCAAATCTCATAAAAATCGGTTCAGCCGTTTTATCGTGGATGCGTGAGTTACTTTCGCATAATTATAATATTCGTAAAGTATGGAAGTATGGATGAAGCATGTTCTCGGGATCGTCACAAATCAGTCGATTATTCAATTGATCTACAATCTCCTTCCCGCGGAAATGAACGTGTGAAATGTGTGAATGTAAAAAAACAAATAGGTACTTTTCTATCTCTACCATCTATGTACAGATGAACAAGTTATTTGGTATGCAGACACCTAACTTACAATACAAGTACTTTTAAATAAACAATGTTGTGAGTTTGCTGTGTAGTCAATTCCTTTACATCACTGCCTCAATTGTACCATAATAAATGCTTAAAAAGATTTTACAATCACTAAAGGTTCTAGATCTGTCATCGTACCTACCTAATTTAGGAATTTACGTTACCTATTAAAAAAAATATGTTTCTTGTAAAAAAATTAAAGACCCTTTTTTACTCAATTTTTTTTATATATCCCGCTACTTAGCAATCTGTTTCCTTGAAGCTAAAGAGTTGTCAGATTTTTATCAGTGAGTGGGTATATTATCTTCAACAGAGTTGTGCACCCATTGGTGCCATTCTCATCTTCTGTCTGCGATTTTATTATTTACTTATTTTAAATACACACTCTGTAAAAAACTAATACCTATTATGGTTCCCTGTGTCAGACGGACGAACAGGGAGACAGACAGCTAAGTCTTAGTTATAGGGTCACGTTTGGCACAATTTGGCTACGGACCCCTAAAAATTATTTATTTATTTACTTAGAGACCACAAACAGCAGTGTAATAATAATAGTGTGCCATAGGTTAGAACTAGTTATTGATAGATGTAACAAATACACTACTCACAACGTCATCCATATATTACTAAACAGATCTACTAGTGTTGTTAGAAAGAACGATATAAAAATTAACAGAATAAAAGTGAACATTAAGTATTTAATTATTAGGGTTCTATTCACTTAAAATAGTACTTAACTTTAAAAAAAATATTTTCTAAATCTAAATACTTTGTTCTGAATTGTCTTGCTGAGAAACATAATATCAGTTGAGTTAACCTGATATTGGCAGAGGAAAGGTGAATATATTTACTTGCATACCAAATAGTTTGTTCGACTGTACCTACGTATGTAAAAGTAAGATGGCGCCTACAGTGCGCCCAGTAATTCGTGTCGTTAAACCGTACTTTGTCACCTGTCATGTTAGTTTGTCACTTTCTCTTCACTTCCACCTAGTTTCTAATGCAATCATTGATACGTGATTATGTCGTTTGTATGTTCCCACGCAGGTTAAGCGTGTGTTGTCGAGGTTTGGATTTTGATGGGTGGGTGTTGATTATCTTTTGCAGTTCTAATGTTACGTACTTAGTTAAATTGTTACTGTATGTCATTGTGAATTGTGATTTCTACACTGGTTAGGGGTATGTTGTCGAGGTTTATAATAAAAGAATAACGCGCTTAACCATTGATTTAGCACTTTTAGATTAATCATTACACGCAGTACGACTTATTAGGTGGGGTGTCAACACTGATTGTGACAGAATAGAGTCTACATACAAAATTAAAAGAAATAGATATAAAGAAATGCTTATCCGGACAAATTCTATTAGAATAAAGGCTCTCCCCCACAGGCGCGAAATTATCGGCCGATAATATCGGATACGTTATTGCGATATCTGTTTTCAGTACATTTTGAACTAGAACGGCTCTGAAGTTACACACTGCTGCCAGTAGCGTGCCTTTCATTAAAGCTTAAAAGCCAGGCTAGCAATCAATAATGCATGACAATAAAAAAAAACAGAAAACACAAAAATAAAGTATCTCTAAGTAGGTATTTTCTCATCTGTTGGGCTCGCCCTAACTTTAACCTCTAGGCACGCCACTGACTGCTGCATAGGGTTGCCAACCCTACTATATATTATATAGTAGGGTTGGCAACCCTATGCTACTATATCTTTTTTTTCAAAAATATAGTAGTCGGGCCTCTAATATAGTAGGATACAGTATCCTACTATATTAGAGGCCCGACTACTATATTTTTGAAAAAAAAGATATAGTAGGCGAAACTACTATATTTTTAAGGCATCAAACTCTTAGCAATAATATTCGTTTCAAAATGTGTATGCGTAAAACAAAACGTCAATACTACATACTTACTTCGTGGTCAATACCTATTTTTAACTATTCTGGAATGTCAAGCTGACAAATGCGTTCAATAATTCACAAAATATTCTTCAAAAAAAATAAAGGTAGGTACCTAAATTTTTGGAACCTACTATTTTTTTTTCATCTTTTCATTTTCTACTATATTTTTATGGGTAAAAATTTAAGAACTACTATATTATAAACTACATGTACCTAATCTAATGAAATGTTATTAATGTTATTAAAATATGAATTGTTTGATTATAAATTTATTTGATGTCTAATTTAGTTGATTATTAATTTATTTAATTGTTAATTTATTTGATTATTCATATGGCACTAACATAGTTATTAAGACCTTTGTTACTAACAAAATATGGACAAAAATAGTCTGCAATAAATGTATTTTATTTATTTTATTTTATATTTGACCGTCAAAGAGTTGGCAACCCTACTGCTGCATAACGAAGCAATAGACGTAGGACGCTTGCGTTTCTCCGTCCTGCGATATTCGGATATTATGAGTTCTTAAAACATTTGTATTGGGACGCATGCGATCCCAATACTGCAAGATCGTTAGTAAGTACAGACGCCAGCATGTCAACCTACCTGAAAATGTCACATTCACAATCTTGAACCTTATTCTTTAACCATAAAGTTGAAAATCGATTAAAGAAATGTGACAGATTGTAGTAGCTTGATGGGCTAGCGATCAAGGACGAAATTTGGTTTTACCGACAGATGCGAGTGTTTAAAAACTTTTTTGGAAAAGAGAACCGCCTTCAAAAAAAAACTAAAATGTGATAAAAAACTTCAGCACAGAACACACATGGCTTTAGTCTCGGAAGTCGGTGGCAATACAAAACAACAAACGGAACAAAGCCACCGAATTCCGAAACGAAAGCCATGTGCTGAAGTTATTTATCACATTTTAGTTTTTTTTTGAAGGCGGTTCTCTTTTTTCAAAAAAGTTTTTATTTACCACTTTTTAGTGCCTCCGTATCAGCCAAATCTATTAAGGAACGGCAACACAGTTAAAACAGAGATTGAAAGTCCTACAAAGATGGAAAGATGGAAGAAACGAAAACGTCTTCTCGGTTTTTGTTGTTTTATTAAAAAGCGCTGAATAAATTTCTGTTTGTTGTATACTAAAACCTTCTTCAGAATGTAACAAACATTTTTCTGAAAACCGCATCAAAATCGGTTCTGCTAAACGGGAGATAATCGCGGAAAAACATACATACATACGGGTCGAACAGATAACCTTCTTTTTTTTTGAAGTCGGTTAAAAAGTATGGATACCTATGTCCATACAGGATGGGGATGGCAATAGCACAAAAAAATATCATGGTAGGATTTGCTCATTTGTTGTAATTGTTTTTAATGAGCATTAATAATATTCAATTATGACGCCACAAGTTGCCGCTCTTCTCACAAGTTAGAAAGCCAATATTTCATGTGTTTTATTTTGGTTACATTTATATGCTCTTTAGTACTTATATCTGAACTTTTTTTTTTAATTTCGTTTTTAGAATTTATTTGATAGTTTCAAAATATTCTTATGAACTAGTATTACCAGTATTTAAAATTTTTGTCGTATCGTCGTCTCCACCCTGTATATTGTATATTTATCATCAAACGATTTTTTTTTATCATTAACAAGAGCTACTGTACAGTGCGACCATCACAAAAATGGCAAATCTGCCCGACATTAGGGTAACACCGGCCAAAAACACGAATACGAAGTAGAATTATCGGACGATAAAAATGCAGTTGTGTGCAGGGAATTGGTTTTGTTTTTTGGCTGGGCATTTTCACATGTGGACCAAAATAGATGTCCTTGCAGCTAATTTCGTTCCGCCATTTAAAGGTGAACGCACACTTATCCGAGCCGAACGCGACGAACTGATCGAATTTTAAAATTCTGTATTTTAAATCATATGAAACCTCACACACTTGACCGCGTCGAATCGTCCGAATTTGGAAGAACCCCAGAAATCCTAGACGAATTCGGATGACGTCATCAGATTCGGCGAACGCGCGAAAACTACTTCTAATTGGTTTTAAAAATGAGAATTTCTAATTTAATTACTATCCTTCACAATTCACATGTACTTAATTACAGTGCGATAGGCGTAAAGAAAATAGAAACGATTTCTTCGGCGCGGTTTTTTCGCGGTTTCTATTTCCTTTTCGAGCGTCGCACTGTTCATCACCATCATCAACATTTCAGCCGAAAGACGTCCACTGCTGGACATAGGCCTCCCCAAGGGGGGGTTTTTGCCATAATCGCCACGCTTGGCAGGCGGGTTGGCGATCGCAGTATGGTTATTACAAAGGCACAGAACGCTGCTGCCCATTCTCTGGTAAGTCCCTTAGTCGCCTCTTACCCACGGGAAGATAAGGGATGGTGCTCTTCTTTACGCCCGACACCACACGGACAACTGTCGTCGTACTGGTATTACATGTGAATCGTGGTGGATCTTGACGAGGTTTGTGGTGCAAGCGCATCGGTCGAGTCAACCGCATTAGCCGCGCCGACTTTGATGACGTCATCCGAATTCGTCTAGGATTTCTGAGATTCTTCCAGATTCCAACGATTCGATGCGGGCAAGTGTGCGAGGTTTCATAAGGCTTCATAACATACAGAAATCTAAAATTCGTTTCGTTCGACGCATTCGGCTCGGATAAGTGTGCGTTCACCTTAAACGTGAAAGAGAAATTTACCATACATCCATACATTCTCACATATTTTCACATTTCGCATGATTAAACAAAGTGCTAAATATGTGTATGTACTAAAATATTGATACCACACATTATCGCTTCGTTTTGGTATGTATTTGCATATTGGCATGTCTGGCAACTCGCTGAGATAAGATGAAAGAATGTATTTGAAAATTTCTCACAGAATTACAATTGTAATTCTCCCGTCCAAATTTCGGTCGCGGTGGCCAATCTTAATGAAGACTACTCAAGTACGCAGGAGACATTATAGGTAGTGTACAAGTGTGTGTGTAAACTCAGATGCACTCCCTCTTCCCTCACTCTCATAGTCCGGTGGAACGGCAATGCGACACGACCGGAGAGAGATCAGGCGCAGGACAGCTTTACGTGCTTTCCAAAGCACGGGTGTGTTACACCGCAGACCTCCAATCTCCGTTCTGTTTTTGAGAAATTCCCAAATTGAATTGGGGAATAAATATAATGACCACCACTAAATGATCACCAAATCTTCGTCACCAAATGACCACCAAAAATCGTAAATGATCACCAAATCTTAGGACCTTTAACTCCCCCTTGGGGCGGATCCGACATGATTAGGTTAGGTTAGAACTGTGACTCCCTACGCACGCGAGGCGAGCGAGCGGAGCGAGCGTGCCGCGGCAGCGGCCGCCGAGTGCCAGAACCAAATCGCTATTTACAGTCCAACTCATACATTTCTACAATACTTTGGTTAAATGTTGGTGATCATTTACTATTTTTGGAGGTCATTTACTATATCTGGATTTGTTAAACATAAAAATGGGGTTAAATGTTGGTGATCATTTACTATTTTTGGAGGTATCTGGAGGTTCGTTAAACATAAGCATAATTTGCGGTGCGTTCCTGAAATCCAACCTAGGAACGTTCGGAAGTCGCGCTTGACCGACGAGGCGGTCAAACATCGAGTGTACAAAATTACCTTTTATATAGTCTGATGTTACTTTCCCACGGACGGTATTAGTAGGTTAAGCGTTCGTCGTTAAGGCCGTTATCCGGATGGGAGACAGTTAAAATACTATCATGCCATTGCGAATTTTGTATCCGACATGATAATTTGTTCGGTGAAAAAACTTTTATGAATCGCGGTCATGTAAAATTTAGGTAGCTGCTGTGTCGTCCTGTGTTCGTCATTACGGTTTGTTACCCTATCGGTTCCGTGCTCGCAAGCGTGACTGCTGAGCGTGGGGTTTTAGGTTCGGTCCCCAGGTCAGGCAAAGTGTTATTGGGTTTTTCTATTAGGAATTTCCTAGTAGCAGCCCAAGGGCAATGGAGATGGCTATGCTCGGAGTTTCCTTGCGTGATAAAATGAGGACCAAGGTTTACCGACGTAGCCTGAAGAATTGCCAAACTTAAGTGGCAGTGGGCAGGGCACATTGCTCGCAGAGCGGATGGCCGATGGGGCCGAAAAGTTCTGAAGTGGCGACCGCGAACTATAAGACGTTACGTTGGAAGGCCTCCCACTAGGTGGACCGATGACCTGGTAAAGGTTGCGGGGATCCGCTGGATGCGAGTCGCACGGGACTGGTCAATGTGGCGACAGATGGGGGAGGCCTATGTCCAGCAGTGGACGTCTTTCGGTTGAAATGATGATGATGATGATGATGAGCCCAAGGTTTTGGCTGCTAGGCAATATTCTTCACCTTGTTTTTCTGCCTGAACTCTCCCCGGTCGTGTCTGATTGCTGTCCCATCGCACTATGTGAGTGAGGGAAGAGGGAAAGCACCTGTGTTTGTGCACACACTTGTGCACTATAATAACTACTGCGTATTTGGCTACAATAGTTTCATAAGAGACCGACGTGACCGAAATTCGTTCGGGAGATTTCTTATTTTTTCATCATCATCAGCTGGAAGACGTCCACTGTTGAACGTAGGCCTCCCCCATAAGGGGGGGGGGGGTTGCCATAATCCCCATGCTTGGCAGGCGTCTTGGGGATCGCACACGAAGTTGTTAAGCACACGGAAGTCGCTGCGGCCTGACTTCCGGATTTTCCCTTAGTCGCCTTCGACGACACCCTCGGGATGAAATGGGGGGTGCTATTCTAGCCCGGACACCCCACGGGGATCGGACCCCCTACGGGGATTATTTTTTAACCGACTTCAAAAAGGAATACCATGCATGCTTAACACCATTGTATACCATGTTTTAAGCAAATAAATATTTTATTATTATTATTATAGGTTTTCAATTCGATTGGTATTTTTTTAAATATATGTACAATGTTACCAATTAAGTAGCCCTGGGCTACTTAACTGGTTAATTTAACACTTTGTTAAATTTTTATGGGAGCAAATGGCAACTATTCTGCATCAAACTAAAGAAGAATCACGTAAATTGGATCATAAATCTTAGCGTAACAGGTGTACATATATTAAAAAAAATACTTGCTAATTGAAAGTTATTTTTTACTGTATGAAGGCGGTTGTCTTTTTTGTTAAAAAGTTTTTTTCTTTTATCAATATCACTACTGACCGATTGACGTACATTTTTAGAATAATCATAACTCCAAATTCTCGTAAAACACTATCTAGTCGCCCTAATTCCTTGTTCATATAAGTCCACATACTACTCGAAACGTTTCATTCAAAAACCAACCTTAACTCACAGTTAAAAGTATAATTTTCACACATGGCTTTGTATGCAAACAATTATTGTTTGCTGACATACTTGGGAAGTGTCAATTGATCTACAAACGTGGACGGTTGCACCTAGTATGTACCTACTCATATAAATATTATTATTCCAAACCACCAACCGCTTGAAAGTTATCTCGTTTTGATTAGGCAAGTAAAAATGTATATTTACCTATTATTACTTCAACTAGCCGCAGCCTGTGACTTCCTGCCTTTTTTAACCGACTTAAAAAAACGGAGGTTCTCAGTTCGACCCGTACACACATGACTTTAGTTTAGGAAGCCGGTGGCAATACAAAACCACATACAGAACAAAGCCACCGACTTCCGAAACTAAAGTCATGTGTGTGTACGGGTCGAACTGAGTGGTGTCTGACGCGGACAAAACATTGATAATCACACAAATCTACCAGGAATATTGAAACGAAACTTTTACTATCTTACAGACAATTTTATTATCTATCTTTTGGTACCTATACGTTTTTTTTTTTAAGTTAAAGAATACTGTCTTTTATTTAATTTTTTCGACTAAACTGAGAGTTTTGGACGCAGCGCATACGATTCTCTGGTCGCTCAAGGTCGCCGGCACGTATTTCGTCGCCTTAAATAAAATATCAAAAACCTTTTAAATCACTCAACCCAACATAACTGTACCTAACTACCTGTATTAGTAGTTTATTTACACAAGAAAGTTAACTGCAAGTACTGTCAAACGCATGTTAAAGCAGCAAAATTCGTTGCACTTCAAAAAACCGCCGTAAGTGCTATGTAATACGGGCGCTATCGATGTCAAATTGTTGCCATGCATTTGACCGTACTTAAGTAGGTGGAGTAGGTACACAGGATGTAAAACCTGTCGTTCAAGGCGATAGCTTGTTACATGCGCTTGCGCAGAGCAGCCGTCGATAGTGTTTATCTTTGTACTGTTCGAAAGGATGGGTCTACTGTTGTTGTTAGAAAGAGAAAACGGTATTAGCTTGGGATTTGTCTCTTTCTTTTAAACGATATAGAAAAAAGAGGGACCTTTTTATATGGCTGTATTTTTTAGTTTCCGAATTGGGTATGTCGAAATGGTAACTTATATTTAAAAATACTGTTCTATTTATATCCCACTGCGATACCTAGTCTCTTCTCATAGAGAGAAGGTTGATTGAACATTGACTAAACTTAAATTAGCTGTCATTCCTTAATGGACTGACAGCTACTTTGTACACACTTTAAAATAGTGTTTTTATGCAAGGCACATCGTCACCCCGCCAACCCGCCAACCCACCTGCCTAGCGTGGCGATTATGGCAAAACCCCCCCCTTGGGGGGCCTATGTCCAGCATTGGACGTCTTTCGGCTGAAATGATGATGATGATGACATCGTATTCACGTATAATTATGTAATTCCTGTAAATGCAAATATTGTTAACATCGTTTTTAAAAGAGTAAATATGGAGTTTCTTGCCCATTTTTATCCATTCGAAAACTACCTTTTGGAATGGGCAACTAGAATCATTTTTTTCTCATTTGACGTTCAAAAGTGCCATAAAATGGTCTAATTGAAATAAATTATTTGACTTTGACTTTGATTACCACGCTTGCTCAACGTGGATTGGAGATTTCAGACTTGTAATAATCCATACTTCCATAATAAATATTATAAATGCAAAAGTAACTCTGTCTGTTACGTTTTCACGTTGAAACAGCTGAACCGATTTTAATGATATTTCGCATGAAGATAGTTTGAACCCTGGGGAAGGACATAGGCTACTTTTTAATTCGCGAATTCGATTCGATTCGATTCGATTCGATTTGCGATAATCAGCATTCACGCGGACGAAGTCGCGGGCAAAAGGTTTTCTCGCGACTTTGTCCGCGTGAATGTCGGTTATCGCGGATGCAGATGAAGTCGCGGAATAAAAAGTACCCTATGTCCTTCCTCAGGATTCAAACTATCTTCATACCAAATTTTACCATAATCGGTTCAGCCGTTTCATCGTGACAGCGTAACAGACAGAGATACTTTCGCATTTATAATATTAAAACTTGAGAGGTGTCAAGGGACACCCGGATGGAACGAAGTTCCTTTCGATTAATTAGTGAAGGAATTGTAATATATTTTTTTTAATTGTGAAGGAATTGTAAGTTATAATAATATATTTTTTTATTACTTATAAACAAATATAATGTAATATAAACTTAACGAAAATAACTGGCTTGCTTTCTATGAGAGAGAGAGAGAGAGAGAGAGAGAGAGAGAGAGACAGACAGACAGACAGAGAAACACGCGCACGCCGCACGGCTTACAACTACATCAAAAAGTGTCGTTACAACTTTTGGTCTTAATTTTTTCCGTCTAGCCCCCTTTCCCAACGCGCGATAAGGAACTTCGTTCCTAAAAGTATGGATAGTACAATACGGATATTGGATTGATGCCGAGTGTTGCCGACCGCGAATAGCACCACCTCATTTCTACCCGTGGGTGTCGTAGAAGGCGACAGAGGGATATCGACCAGAGGGTGGGCAGCAGCGTCCTTCTGAGGACCATAACATGTACTGCGAACGCCAACATGCATCGGCCAAACATGACGATTGCGGTTAAACCCCCCTTTTGGGGGAGACCTATGCCCAGCAGTGGGCGTCATGACATGGATAGATATTGATCTAGCATAGATATTTTTCTATCCTGTCTTTGTCTTCCCGTGGGTCTATTTAGTACTTGCTACCACTTCACATGGCGTATTTGTGCAAATATTCGCCTTACTTGGATAATACAAAATAGACTTTATTGTAATAAATATAGGGTACACTTTGTATTATCCAAGTAATAATTGTACGAATACGCCATGTGCCGGCATTAGATGCAGACGAAGTCACGGGCGGAACCTATAGTCCCTAATTGAATTGAATTTCTTTATTTCAGACACATGTGTTCATATATTGTTAGTAACCTAATGCTATAAAAGAACTGAATACTGTCTGTTTGTCTATGCAAAGCGAGTTTCTCTGGAACTATTTGACGTAAAGTTTACACGTAAATCGTTGACACTGTTGTGTAATATAAAATTATGTATAAACATTTATTTATAACCAACATTATATATAATATTATGTATCCTCACCATGTTTACCTTCGTCGAAAACTGGTGATAGCCAATGACCTACATTTTAAAAGTAGGTTTTCTATTTTTACTTACTACACTGCGAATAATAAAAGTCTACGGTTGCGACCGACTCCAAAACCCAGCGACTGGGTAACACGATACACCTTGGTAAGACTGGTTGTCAGACTTTCTAACTTCTGACTACCCATAACGACTGTCAAAGCTCTATGAATGACAGCCGAGCTAACGACTTTACGTGCTTTCGTCTCGGTATGATATGAATGGCCACCCATCCACGGGCAAACCGCGGCAAGTGTACCTTAACCATAGCCATGGGAAGATGAAAACATTAACGAATTATTTCAAGACAGAATTTCTCTAAAAACTAGCCAAGTGCGAGTCGGACTCGCGCACGCAGGGTTCCGTACCATTATGTATACAACATTAGACATCGAGCAAAAAAAAACGGCAAAAAATCACGTTTGTTGTGTGGGAGCCCCCCTTAAATGTTTAATTTATTCTGTTTTTTAACCCCCGACGAAAAAACGACGGGGTGTTATAAGTTTGACGTGTCTGTGTGTGTGTGTGTGTGTGTCTGTCTGTGGCATCGTAGCTCCCGAACGGATGAACCGATTTCGATTTTGTTTTTAGTTTTACTTGTTGTTATACCGGCAACAGAAAAATATCATCTGTGAAAATTTCAACTGTCTAACTATCACGGTTCATGAGACAGACAGCCAGACATACAGACGGACTGTGGAGTCTAGGTAATAGGGTCCTGTTTTACCCTCTGGGTGCGGAACCCTAAAAAAAACTTGATTTTAGCTCTTAAAACCTGAATAATTCTCAATTTACTGTATAATCCGATTTTAAAATTGGTTTGTAATCAATAAATAGTCTCTCAATTGAGTTTGGAAATAACTACCTACAAGTGACGTCATAAGTATAAATTGTCATACTAAATCTGTGGTGGAATCGCGTCCTGACAGCTCATACAAAGCATGTCAATTGATTATTAGTGTCATCTACCCAATTGAATAGACGACGAAAAACATTTTTACAACCGAATTCAAAAAGTAAAAAATACTTATTAAATCATACAAATGAATTACGAAACGGTGACACCAAAAAAAAACAGTTTTTAATTTTCCTCACTTAAGGGTGGAATATTTTCTTGAATTTATGTAGGGCTTGGAGGTATTCATTAACAATTTAAAAAAGAATCATCGAAATCGGACAACACTGAAAAAAGTTGTGTGTGGTCAAACTTAAAAAACAAAACCGGACAAGTGCGAGTCGGACTCGCCCACCGAGGGTTCCGTACATATTTGGAGGTACAGAGGCCAGCACATCAAGCTACTACAATCTGTCAAATTTCTTTGATAGATTTTCAACTTTATTACAAAATTATAAGGTTCATATTTAACTGGGAAAAGGAGTTGTTTCAAAATGTATGGAGCCTGGGCCCAGTCCTTGTACACCATACTTAATAATAGGGAAACACATTTGAAATAGTTCTCAACTGTCCAATTACTTTAAAATGGCTTTGTGAGCAGGTAAAACACAAGAAATTGCACTTGCAATTGCAACACACAACAAATAAGCAGTCATGGCGGTAAGCTGTCATTTTGATTGATTAATGACGTTTGACATTTATATTTCGGTTTTTCTGCGTCGATTTGTGCATAGCCAGTTAAAACAGATGGGAAAAAACGGTGTTAAATTCAACAAACGAAAACAAGGTTGTTAAAAGGAGCTCCAGAAACTAGAAACAAAACGAGACGAAAGTGACTGAAGTGACACTGACAGCTGACAGTTCTCTTTCTATGATCGATCTATGGTTTATAGAGTAGCTAAATCTGAATGACGCCATGTTGAAAATCCATAAAAATAATGATTTATTATCAATTTACTACCACAACAGTATACATTTACATAAATTATCTGTATTTTTCCCGGATTCTACGGAATTTTCTCTTTTTTTTGAAGTGGTGTACATAGACTGGGCCCAAAATGAAACATGTCCTTTGACAGTAAGGGCCTTATCATACTAGCGGATTGCGAGCGTCTTCAAAGCGGAACGGGCGCGCAACGAATACGTTACGGGCGCGCAACGAACACGCCGCGCATGCGCAGCGAATTCGTTGCGAAATAGTCGCTCTCTTCTATTCGATTAATTGATAATGTATCTTCCCAAATTCGTCGATGCTTCCGTTTTCGTCTCCGGCGTCTTCGAAGTAACAAAGCCAACAGCAGTGTCTCCTCGTCAGAATCCATTTTGTTACTGAGTGTATTGTGCGTCGTTAACTTGCTACAAGCACGTCCGCGACGTCTTCGCTGAGCAGCCGCGGCGTGTTCGCGACGCATTCGCTGCGCGCCCGCTGCGCTTTGAAGACGCTCGCATTCCGCTAGTATGATAAGGCCCTTAGGTATGGCTTGATATGCTGGCGTCTGTACATATAAATCTAATATATAAAATTCTCGTGTCACAGTTTTCGTTCCCGTACTCCTCCGAAACGGCTTGACCGATTCTGATGAAATTTTTTGTGCATATTGGGTAGGTCTGAGAATAGGCCAACATCTATTTTTCATCCCCTTTTTTCACCCCTTTTTCGTCCCCCATCCAAATGTTAAGGGTTAGGGTAGGGTAGGTGTAGGGTAGGGGTAGGGTAGGTGTAGGGTAGGTGTAGGGTAGGTGTAGGGTAGGTGTAGGGTAGGTGTAGGGTAGGTGTAGGTAAATAGGCAGGTAAGTAGGTAGATCGGGACAGGACAACGTCTGTCGGGTCAGCTAATACTTCTATATTAATCCATACCTACTATCCATACTTTAATCTACTTAATATTATAAATGCATTTTTGCGACATAATATTTTTTTCACGTTAACATAGAGGGTTGATTTTATTGCAGCATCAAGGGAACGTAGACTTGAGTATATGGTTTTAATTTCAACTCGATACCTCGACGCGTACTCGAGATAAAGGGTCTTGACAGACAGACAGACGGACAACAAAGTGATCCTATTAGGGTTCCGTTTTTCCGTTTTGAGGAACGGGACCCTAAAAATACGTGTCGAACTGAGAACCTCCTTTTTTTGAAGTCTGTAGAAAACAGATGTTACTTGGTGGGGTAATAATTATTACCATGTAACATCTATTTTTCTTTAGTTCGTTTTTTTTTTTTACTATTAAATAGGCTTGCGTTTGACCGTTTGAATTCACCTGATCGTAAGTGATAATGCGGCCTAAGTTGGAACACGCTTGCCTAAGATGAACCGGTTCACTCGTGCGGACTCGTGCCTTAAAGATACCCAGATTATACTTATCAGGGAACAGAGAGGTGGGCAGGGAATTCCACAGTCTGGCAGTTAGCACAATAAATGTGGAGTCAAAGCGCTTGGTTCGAGACCGTGGAACTTCAACCATATAGCGGTGACGCTTCGCCGTATCTCTGCTCGTCCGATGATGGAACGGGGATGGGGGAATTAAATTGTGCAATTCCAAAGCACATACACTCTCCGTCTTACACAAAGAACTGCCACAATTACCACCAGATTTCCTCATGTTCTTTGCCTTTCAATTATTAATTACGTATCAATTATTTATTCATACACAGAATCGAAAGTCAATTGTCTATAGTGCGTGGGTAGGTGTAGAAAGTGTACGAGGAACAAGACGTTTTTGTCGATAGACTGAACTGTGTTTGTAGTGCGGGTTTGCTCGTTTGAAAATGTGCTTTCATCTGTACATGCTGAAGATGTTTTTAGGGTTAGTGCCCAAAGGCTAAAAACGGGACCCTGTTACTAAGAATCCATTGTCCGTCTGGCTGTCTGTCACCAAGGCTGTATCTCATGATCCGTGCGTCATGTTCGTGAACGGGCGCCGTTAGTTGGGACTGGTCATCTCTTAGCTGCATCGGTTATTCTAATTTTATTTTGAATTGTTTATTATGATTATATTTTTATCTAAACCCCTTTTAACGTACACGACTTGTTACATTGTTCTCACATTGTACCCTAGATTCAATATGAATGATGTAACCGAAATTTGTAACATATTATTGATTTAAAAAAACTGTTGTTCATGGAGTTTCTTGCTCGTTCTTCTCCATAGAAACCTACTGTTTGGAACGAGCAACTAGCTTCAACTTTCTGACTGACTGACTCTGACAATTCAAAAGTACCAGTAAATGGTTTATTTGAAATAAATGATTTTGAGTTTGAGTTTGAACCGTGGTTCTCGTCTGTCTAGCTATCACGGTTTATGAGATACAGACATCATAGATGTTGTATTTCTGTTGCCTCTATAATAACAAATACAGAATAAAATAAATATTTAAGGGGGGCTCCCATACAACAAACGTGATTCTTTGCTATTAAAAAAAATGTACCTATTACATTAGTATTTCTATGTTACGGCTAAAACCCGAAGTGCGGCTACACCTGGTTTTAACCGGCTAGAACTAGGTGTAGCCGGTAGCAGTTGGTTAAACTTAGGTGTAGTCTGCGAGCTCGGGACTTGGGGCAACAAATCATTGAGCACAAAAAAACGGTCGACGACAGGTCGACGGAGCCCCGCTGCGGGGCTCCTATAAGAACCTCACCATTTTTTTTTTTTTGGTACTGGGTGGAAAATCCTCGTGGATGGCGGAGGCGCCCTGGGGCGGGCGGAGGGGTCTGTCAGACTTACTGACTAAAAACCACCCCGGTGTTCCATCTCACACATACGTCGGGGGTCGCGGGAACTGGAGAACCGAACCTCGGTGTGCCCATGACGTCGGTGTGCGGCTAAACCTAGTTCTAACCGAAGATAAACAGGTTACACCTAGGTTTAACCAGCTGCTATCGGCTACACCTAGTTCTAACCAGTTAAAACTAGGTTAAACTGGTTAGAACTAGGTGTAGCCGCACTTCGGGTTTAGCTGTAACATCTACATTGCACACGGGCGATTCACTAGTTTTAAATAAGTAGGAAAGAGTAGTGCTTTGATAATTTTCCTCATTACTTACTAAATATTGAAATTATTTCCTGTCTAGCTTGTAGGTAGAAATCCATCCCATATACCTATAATATTAAACGGGAATAAATATAATTACTACCAAAAAATACTTACTAAATACCAAATGTAGTAAATGATTACCAATACTAAATATCAAATGTAGTAAATGATCACCAAATCTTAGGTGCAGCGCAGACGACAGACTATTCGTGACGCACTTTTTAGTCTGTGAAAATAGAACCTATGCAATTATATGCAGTAACGCACACGACGCGCAAAAAGTCCGGCGCACAAAAAATCCGTATAATTCGGGCAGACCGCACCGCACCGCGCCGCGCCGCGCCGCTCGGCACAAAAAGTGTGTGAAAAAAATTGAATGTTTGCTTCAACGCGCGCGCTAACGCAGACGGCGCACACTTTAGTCGGCAATCTGCATTTGCTAGGGGTGGACGTATAGAATCCGAAAGTATAGGATGTACCCAAAATTCTCTATTTCTTCTTCTTTTTCTGTACTTCATGTACAAAATAATACTTCGCGATCTCTGCACGATTTCCATAGCGTCTACGTCCCTACAGCTTTGCCGACAGAATTATCGAAGATGAGCGTCGTGTGCGTTGAGTCTGTGAAAAATCCGCGACCGACTTTTTGCGCGCCATGCAGACTTTTTGTGCGCCGCAGACTCGATCGCACAAAAAGTGTGCCGTCTGCGCTGCACCTTAGTGTGCAAAATAATCAAAATCTTTTAGACCCTAAGTCCCTCCTGGGGCGGATCCGACATGGTTAGGTTAGAACTGTGACCCCCTACGCACGAGGCGAGCGAGCGGAGCGAGCGTGCCACGGCAGCGGCTGCCGAGTGCTAAAACCAAATCGCTTTTATTTCTACAATAGTTTAGGAAACACAATTTTGGTGATCATATTTTTGGTTTATTTTATTTACTATTTTTGGTGATCATTTACTAAATCTGGAGGTTCGTTAAACCTAAGCCATATTAAACTAATCTATAACCGTAGTACTATTAAGTTTTCTGTGCTATAACATTAAAATCCTGATCTAAATTCCGTATGTGCCATAGTTTAGGGATTTCCGTGTATCTGTCCTATTTGGAACGGCTCCAAGCTTCATGTTGAAACAAATGAATGCTATTCAGCTTCATATACATCATCGTCTTTCTTCAATTTATAAGTGGTTGGAGGAGTATGTACTCTCCTTCTATTGCGATCAGCCTTTTTACACGCTTTTTATTAGCTTCACCTGTATGTTTGTATGTTTGTTTGTAACCGACTTCTTTGGGCGCGATTTTGACCCACTTTAAACGGCCAGATTTCGTTCAAACTTTGTAGATTTATCGAGGACCGATGACAACTAATTTGATAAAATTATTCCATTTTTCAAACTAAAAAGTAAAAAATAAATAATACCCCACGCTTTTTTTTAAATATTTTTTTTTTTTTATTCACACTATTATTAATTTATATTTATTGAAATTTTTAACACTTTTCTTAATTTAAATTTATTAAAATTTATTTTCTATTTTTTAGTTTGGTTTTCTATAAAAAGCGTGTTTTTAGTTTTTTTAAACTATTATTTATTTTTTATTTAATTTATGCTATTGAACAAATATTTGTGTGATGAGCACTTGTGTTTGCCTGTGACTGGGTGTTGTTTATCTATATATATATATGTATGTATTTAAAATGTATTTGTATATGTATATCAGCTGTCTGACACCCATAGTACGGGTCTCCCTAGTTTGGGGTCAGATGGCCGTGTGTGTAATATTATATTATAATTATTATGTTATATTAATTGAGGAAAAGGCGCCTGAAGCTTGGTTTGAAAGTGGCGCCAGTGACAGAAAAGTTGAAAGGGAATCTTTTGTATTGGTATGGGCATTTGAAGAGAAGAGAAGAAACTCATGTGACCAAAAGAGTTATAAATATTAATTTGGATGGATGGAGAGGGAGTGGAAGGCCAAAAGAAAGATTGATGGATTGTGTGAAGAATGATATGAATGAAAATAAGAGTCAGTAAAGTTGACAGGGCGGAATGGAAGAAGAAAACATGTTGCGACGACACCAAGTAACATGGGACAAGGGTAGGAAGATGATGATGAAGATTTATCATTAAACGAAACGTACGTACGTATCGTGTGTCGTGTCGCGTCGCGTCGTGTCGTGTCGTGTCGTGTCGTATCGTGTCGTATCGTATCGTGTCGTTTTTCTCAATTTATAATAAATAATAATAAAAATCTTTATTTCAGACCTTAGAAGATCCATAAAAAAACACAATTAGAATTACAAATTAATAAAAAAATACAAATAAAAGGTTTAATTAAAATAAACAATAAAATTCATTGACCAATAATATCCGGAATAATTATTAAAATAAAACAATAAAATCCATTAATAAATAAAATCCAAAAAAAAAAAATTCAAAAGAAAATTACAATAAAAATCCGTTATCATTTGAAATCCAAAAATAAAAATAAAATTCAGTAAAATCCATTAATAAATAAAAAATATAAAATAATTTAAATAAAAATAGAGACATAAACTTTACGCGGCTATATCTAACCACTACTTGTAGGTCTTGGTAGCATACATCCTGTCAGCCAGTTCCTTAACTATACTGTTTCTACACGCACCAACCCTGGATGGCGATGATAACGGCTTGAGGAGCTTGAAGCTTAGTGAAAGCTGTAAGTTAAGCATGCCGCGGTCGGGCCGTGGATGGGTGACCATCCATTTCATACCCAGGAATGCACGTAAAGCCGTTGGTCCCGGCTGTCAGATCTTTGATAGAACCGAAACGAACCGAACCGGGCGGGCCCTCTTTGTAATAACATATTAGTACTACCGTACAGTAGCGACACGCACCGCCTCCCTCTGAAACCGTTCCTCACCTCTCCCTGCGTCGAACGACTGCTCTGGGAACGGCGTTTTTGTTCGAGCGGCGTGTAGACACGCACACGCACGCACGTGTCTGTACAGTCTTGCCTACACTACTACTATCAATTTTATGGAGTGCCGCGGGTGTGGTAATAATATCGCGAGTGTAAACTAGGGAGGCAGCATTAATAATACCAGTCTGTTATTATCCCACTGCTGGGGAAAGGCCTCTTCTCATACAGCGAAGGCACGATGTCAGTGATATCCAAGATAAACTTAGAAAGTAAGTACCTACTTACTTACATATGAATTGAAAGGGTAATTATTATTAATAATGATTTTTGACGTGATAACGTCTTATACATCGATGAACACCGACTGCACGCACGAAAAAGTGTCACGTTCCGCTTGAGCCTGAGCGTGCAAGCGAGAGCGCGAAACAAGCGATAGAGAGGCACGATCGGGTTAACCATTATGTTTCTTTATGACGTCATCACGTAAAACTGTTTTCCGTAAACCGACTTTACAGACAACCAATTTTTTTATTAGTTATCTTCTTATATATATAAAAGAAAGTCGTGTTAGTTACACTATTTATAACTCAAGAACGGCTGAACCGATTTGGATGAAAATTGGTGGGGAGGTAGCTTAGAACCAGGAGACGGACATAGGATACTTTATTTTTTTTATGTGTAGGGTAGGTGTGGGGTAGGTGTAGGGTAGGGTAGGTGTAGGATAGGTGTAGGAGTAGGGTAGGTAAGTAGGTAGATAGGGACAGGACAACGTCTGTCGGGTCAGCTAGTTATTATTAATTGAAAAAATCACAGGGGGGGTATTTGTACGTGTCCGGTTGCGAACCTACAACTTCATACGCCTTAAGCACTGGGCCATTTATAACTCACTACCATCAAATGATAATTGACTAACCTTCACTCCTAAATGGAAATCAAGATGGATGCATAACAATTAAATAAAATTAATAGTCATCATTTGTTTCGACATGGAGCTTGGAGCAGGTCCAAATGGAACAAATAGACGGAAATCCCCAATGAGGAGCATGGGGCTATATCGGCCTGTAGTAATCCTACTGCTGGGAATCTGCCATTTTTTCTGTCAATCTCATCATCATCTACCTAGCTTTTTCCCAACTAGTCTAACCGGACGCATCTGAATACCAGTGTTTTACATGAAGCGACTACCTGTTTGTCACACACAACCCAGTTACTACTGGGTAACACTATAGCACAGAATACTTAATAGTACTACTATAGGTAGGTACCCCTTGGCAAGACTGGTTGTCACTAGGGAATGCAATCTCGTACGAGATTTCCGCCTAGCGAGATCTCGCGAGACTCAAAACCCAGTCTCGCGAGATCTCGCAAATTACGGGATCTCGCGAGATTGGGAGAATCGCAATTAAAACATAAATGCAAATGCTTGTTTTAAGAACTAGTAATTGACATGATATGTAATTAAATAGAAACTGCGTTGCTTAGTTATAAAAATAATGTAAGTTTTATTTTAAAAATCAACAGAGTACTTATTATTTTGTCTCTAACTCTAATAACATTTGTTTATGTCTATAATTAATATACCTACTGTAGCTAATCAGTTCAAATTCTTACAATATTGGTAACAAAACAATAATTATCTATATTTAGTCTTTTGTAAATTATTACTTTAGTTTCAATAATTAAGAGTAATAGGAACATTACTTATGGTAAATAAATACAACAAAACAAAAACTTAACTTCACAAGTTCTTAAATAAATGTTGTGAGATCGTATTAATCAAATAAAAGAAGTTTAAAGTAGAAGTCAGATGAAGTTATCAAGGTACGGAAAGGCAAGTTAGTTTGTCTGAAAATGGCTTCCTAAAAAAACACATCATGTCGAGAGTATCATCTGACAGACGACTTCTGATTTTGTCGATCTCGTTATCTCGCGAGATCTCGTACGAAATTTGACTAGATACAATCTCGTAAAATATGGCCGGGATCTCGCGAGATCGGGATCTCGGCGAGACGAGATTGCATTCCCTAGTTGTCACTTTCTATCTTCTGACTACCCATAACGACGGTCAAAGATCTACGAATGACAGCCGGGGTCAACGGCTTTATGTGCTTTTTGAGGCACAGAGGGGTGACGGTATGAAATGGATGGTCACCCATCCACAGCCCGACCGCGACAAGCGACCTCCGCCATGACACGTCATGCTTGCTCTTAAGAGGAAACACCACGGGCTAGAGAATTGAAAATTAGGTATTTGTAAAATCTATTGCTGTCGCGCGATGCCCGAACACGAACCGCAGAGCGCGATAGAGACAACTGCAGCTTTGACCGAAAATCTCTATTAAAAGTACACAAAATCAATGATTCGTAGTCCCCTGATTTCTTCTCCAAAACTTAACCGATTTAACTGCTTTTTTCATTAAAAAATAAAGAAAGGCTTTTGCCGTGTTCCTATGTTTTCTATTTTTTTATGTAATCAAGTAAAATTTGTTTTCTGAATGTTTGAACACAGCGGAAAATCATGCCAATTTTTTAGGTTTTTGAATATTCATATCTCTTTTAATAATAAATTTATGAGAAAAAGGAAAACATAGGGACATGCCAATAGTAGCCATGGATATTTAAAAAAAAAATAATTGATCTACTGGCATTATCCAGGGAGGAAACAGGGGACTAAGTTTGTATGGAAAAACGGCCCTTGTGTTTCCTCTTAATTTTGGTTACAAACACGAATATAAAAGTGAAATGTAAGTAATCAAAATACCATTTATTATAAATGCCAGGTAAAAGTGAAGTGAATCAATGCGCGTGAGTGGTTTACCGAGTGTAATTTGTATGGTGTTTACGTAATACATTCTTATGTACGATATGGTATTATTGTGTTAGCTAATATCTTTGTGTACATGTGAATAGAGGATTTTTGCTTTAGGCTGCGTTTTCGCCAGAGATGTGTTGGGATGCGTGCGTAGCGAGGGATCTGGGGGCCAAGTCTGCTATTTTTATAATTTCGTCATTCCAACACGATTTCATTGTCATTTTGCTAAAAGTTCGTAATCTGCTAAATTCATAATGGTCGATCATTGACTGCACAATGACGTTCTAATGGTAGGTCACTGATCAAAGGAACTGTCAACATTTTAGCAGATTACCGCCTAAGTCAGTCATTCAGTTGTCATTTTGTACGAGATTACCATTCTATATCATTTCTTTCAATGGCGTGTCAGTGGTTGACCATTGGACAGTCATAATGACGCCATTATATTAGTAGATTACCAAACTTGTCAAAATCAACCATTATGAAATCAATGATAGTCCATTCTGACACTATTGTAATAGCAGACTTGAGGCCCTGGTGATAACGACCAATGACATCGCTTCATTGTCATAACTTGTAGTAAGCTAGCGCTCTAATTGGTTAATTTCACACACATTTCGGAGAGTGTGCTTTGGAATTGCACAATTTAATTCCCCCATCCCCATTCCATCATCGGACGAGCAGAGATACGGCGAAGCGTCACCGCTATCTGGTTGAAGTTCCACGGTCGCGAACCAAGCGCTTTGATTCCACATTTATTTTGCGAACGGCCAGACTGTGGAATTCACTGCCCGCCTCTCTGTTCTCTGATAAGTATAATCTGGGTATATTCAAGGCACGAGTGAACCCGTTCATCCTAGGCAAGCGTGTTAGGATAAGGTGAATTGGTGGTCCAAAGCAAGCCTATTAAAATTTAAAAAAAAAATCTGTGCCTCGCACTCACGCCTCTTTGGTGGAAATAACGTACTTACTTATAAATAGTTTTAATACTTTGATATATTAATTTACCCAATGGATGCTTCGTTGTGTGTGAATTGGTAAGATTTCGTACGATTCGATTTTCCAGAATCCGTGAGAATTCATCGGAACACGAGAGATACATTTTTGCGTTCGTACGTAAATCAATGTTTTTAAAGTTCATAATGCTATGTGTACAACATTATTTTCCGAAGAATTCCGATGGTGTGAATTGTTTCTTAATATGATCTCTGATGGAATTCCTGAAGATTTGTGTTATCATAATATATATACCTACTAAGTTAAAAAGTGATTATGTCCGTTATACAACGCGAACTATTCATTACTGCAATAAGCTATCTTTACGCTGTTTGTTTATTAAGTGAGAAAAATTAACGGATTTTAATTTTAGTTACAGTTATTTAGTGTATATCAATGAATAAAAGTCATTTTGGTTAAGGGGGATACGACAGTAGCCCTCAAAATTCAAGTTTTTTTTTGCAATTTGCAGCTCAGTATCAGGTTGTATGAAATCGCGGGTGCATTTCATCATCGTCATTTCAATCTTTAGACGCCCAGTGCTGGGCATAGGTCTTCCCCAAGAAGGGTTCAGCCGTAATCGCCATGCTTGGCCGATGCATGTTGACGATCGCAGTAGGTGTTATTGTACTCAGAAGGACGCTGCTGCCCATCCTCTGGTCAATATCCCTCTGTCCTCTTCTACGACACCCACGGGTAGAAATAGGGTGGTGCTATTCTCGGCCGGCACCACACGGCGATTACTTTAGTTACCCCCTAAATACAAACGAATTTTACCTCTTTATTAAAGAAGTGCTCGTATAGACTAAACCAAAAATTAAATTACGTTTCGAAATAACTAAACAGTAGTTCCCCTTCAGTTAAAAATAACCAGACATTATCTATAAATAACTCAAGTGGGTGGAAACGTCAAAAACATATGGTTCTCATCTTTTGTGGTTTTTATTATTAGAAGATCGTGCTTATGTTTGTATGAAACGCGGGATGTGATTTTCAAGTGGTTTCGGGAAGGAAGTTGATGTTATGCGTTTTGGGTAAAAAATGGCTATGTGATGTCTTTTTACACCCTGTATATTAAAAAAATACAGAATACTTGAATAGAAAACAGACTTTAGGGTCCGTTATCCAAAAGGTGTCAAAACGGAACCCCATTACTGCTAGTAAACAGATGGAAAACCAGCAGTGCTATATTCTGTTATAATCTCCCTCGGTGAGCACCTAGGTGAAGTGAGCTGACGTCCAATTATTGTGCTTTGTAAATCCCTAGCGTCAAACTCAAAATCATTTATTTCAATTAAACCATTTTCAGGTACTTTTGAATTGTCAGAGTCAGTCAGTCAGAAAGTTGAAGCTAGTTGCTCGTTCCAAACAGTAGGTTTCTATGGAGAAGAACGAGCAAGAAACTCCATGAACACTCTTTTAAAATTAATAATATGTTACAAATTCCGGTTACATCATTCATATTGAATCTAGGGGTACAATGTGAGAACAATGTAACAAGTCGTGTACGTTAAAAGAGGTCTAGATGAAAATACAATCATATTAAGCAATTCAACAAATTTAGAATAACCGAGGCAGCTAAGAGATGACCAGTCCCAACTAACGGCGCCCTTTCACGAACATGACGCACGGATCGGCATCATTTAGCTCAACCATTTTGAAAGGAACCGAATGATCCAACACATGCGCCACCGCCAGCGGGACATTCAAGGGAGCATGACATACTCCCAACCGCCAGGGCCAGGGCCGTCGCTTAACCGTCGGGCCTGATGACAGCTCACTTCACCTAGGTGTTCACGGAGGGAGATTGTAACGGAATAGATATATTGACAGACATACAGTGGTGTCTTACCACTGTCTGTCTGTCCGTCTATCTATCTACCTGGCTCTTTGGGCTCATTTTCATTGGTCGTTAGGGCTCGCATGCGGGGTGCGGGAACCGCGCATTAGTTTTGAAAGAGTGGGTCTATTCAGATGTAGGTACCTGCTATGGATCAACAATTAGGCTAGGCGTATGCTGAGATGCAGGTGACGCAGCGCAGCACAGTACAGATTTAGCAGCGCAGGGCAGGCGAGACAGACATTGTCCATGAGCGTATGCTGTGACGCAGTTAACATACCCATGCATTCGCGTTCTAGCTGGTACAAAGAATTATTTTATTTATTATATTATGCACTCAGACCCCTTAGTATCCCTTTTCGGACATAGCAATTGTAGTTTAATTCCTTGGCAATTCTTATCCATAATACCTCTTTCAATGTTTTTTTCGAATAGTCTGGATGATTAGTATCATACAAACAAGGTTCACAACGAACTAATTCTACTAAATGTTCTGTCATTGCAACAAAATGATGTATTTTAACGTAAAAAACACGTCGTGTCTCGCACGCGTCGCGCAGGAATCTGTGCCGGCACTACAACGAGGCGCAGAGCAGGGCAGACACATATTTACGTCGCACGTGCCTGCGCCGCACCGTACGGAGCACTCGGTACTTTCTTTCATGCATTACAAAATCTGCTCTGCCCTGCGCTGCGTGGATCTGCGTCGCCTGCGTCCCAGCATACGCCTAGCCTTAATGTTGCGTGTAGCAATTTTATTTGTTTGTGACTTAAGGTCGTAGCACACGTATCAACTCGTAAAGGTATCGTCACCGTATCGCCTTTTACCTCGCTGTCAAACAGGCGTCAACCTAACGTAAGCACGTATCCAAAGTGGATCAGCAGCCGGGACCAACGGCTTTACGTGCTTTCCGAGGCACGAAGGGAACTCGGTATGAAAAGGATGGGCACCCATCCTCAGACCGACCGCGGCTACCGTCGCTTAACCTTCGACTGATCGATCTGTACGACTTTAACTTAGCCACGAGCTTCTCCACGAGCCTCCGAGAAATAATAATACATTGATGATAACAATAATTGATACGTCGACTCGGCTACGCTTACGGCTCGCCGACCGCTGATTGACCTGGCTGGCACCAAGAGACGCAAGCGCTGCGACACAGAGGCGTAAGCGCGTGGACGACGAGCCGTAAGCGCGGCGACCGCTGTAGGTCGATTCTGTAAAATTCGAACAACAACTCGCATCCCACATCGCTATTCACTCTCACTTCGCATAAGGTTCAAAATGACCTTGATATATTTGACACTTTGAATCGGGCTCGAGTGCGAAGTGAGCGTCGAAGTGACGGGGAAATTACCTTACAGAATGCCACTTCCTACGTCATCTCATACTTTATCTGTCAAAATCTCCCTGTCAATTTAGTTCAACTCGCTGACACGCTCGCAAGAGTGGCGCTAGTGTAAATTCGAATTATCAACCGAGTTTTTAGAATGCCAATCAAGAAACTCACAGCGGATTCAGATTCGAAATTTAGAATGATGTCTTACAGAATCACACCCCTGGTTGACCACGCGCCGCGGTGGGGTCACCGCGGTTCGTGAGCTTGTCCCGAGGCGAGTCGTTTACGTTACGATTCCGATTAGTATGCTTTGCAATAGGGAGTTTCATACAAAGAACGGCTCGAGTTGATACTACTTTAAATGGAGGCTTCAAACACGTTAACATGTAATGTACCTTCTTATTGACACAATAAACTATTTTGTATTTGTATTGTATTTGTATTTGTATACGGGTATCATTTAAGCTATCGCCAATTTAATTAGTTTTGTGTTTCTTAAATAATAGGGTTTGCCCGCAAAATACTAGATTTGTCACCAAAATGTAGTCACCAAACAATATAAAATCAATTCCACAGTAAATCACCTAAAATCATGGAGATATAGGGTCTAGTACCAAATAAATGTAATTGATCTCCAAAAATAGTAAATGATCACCAACATTTAACCAAAGTATTGTAGAAATATATGAGTTTGACTGTAAAAAGCGATTTGGTTCTGGTACTCGGCGGCCGCTGCCGCGGCACGCTCGCTCCTCTCGCTCGCCTCGTCCGCAGTCGGTCACAGTTCTAACCTAACCTAACCATGTCGAATCCGCCCCAGGGGGAACATATGGGTCCTAAGATTTATTTGGTGACAGATCTACCATTCTGAGCACGAAGCTATTATTTAAGTAATAAAACTATTATTATAAGAACGAAGTTTATATTCATCTAATGCACTACAATTTTATTGGTAATCCATCTCTTATTTTACATAATATTAACATTAATTTGATAATTCATACCTGGGAACACTTTTTGTTTATCTGAGAACGAAAATATTTCGTGGCGATCGATCTATTTATTAGGTGATACAACTTGATGACAAATATAAATTTTGGTGACAAGAAATATAGTCCCCTTTGTATACGGTTACGATCCGTTGCAGAGTTGATATGTGTGCTACGACCTTTACTGGAGAAGAAATTATTATCTTCACTGAAGAAAAAGAAAAAAAGGTTTTATATAAGTGCTTAATTCACTTTGAATGCGGAATGTATAATTCCATAAACATGGGTACTCTCGATGCATTTCTACCAGTTTCAGCATTCATAAATCGATAAAACGATCAGCCAGATTGTAATCCCGCGTAGCGTCAGTTGGCGTCTAATCTATACTTATTAATATTATAAAGCTGAAGAGTTTGTCTGTTTGTTTGTTTGGTTGAACGCGTTAATCTCAGGATCTACTACAGGTTCGAATTGAAAAATTATTTTTGTGTTGGATAGTCCATTTATCGAGGAAGGCTATAGGCTCATGCGAAGCCGGGTCGGGTCGCTAAGTCTAATAACACTCGTAAACTGAGTCCCCGCGCCACGCTCACGCATGCTTGACACTAACCGATGAATTTCATTGGTAGTTAGGCCACGCCACATGGGGGGAATACCAACTCATGCAGTATATCGACCGAGGTTTATAATAAAACCATTTGTTTTCAGGTAACAAAGACCCATAGCAAAATACCTTAACTTAAGTATACATATAACAATCCATAGAATAGATACATATATCGATATAGATAGCCTACTTTCATTAGTCGATAACCCGTATTCGGGGACTCCTCGCATGCTGTATCGACTGAGTTAACGACCAATGAAAATGAGCCTGTTGTCTGACACCATGAAAAGCTACCATGAATCTCGGCTACCATTTTTCAATTACAAAAATGTTCTTAACATTTTAATAAAAGGCTCAATTTTCCAAGCTATGGAAAAATTATGTCAGTATGTTTATGGTCACTTATCTCCGAAACGACAGTACGCAATTAATTGTACTTTTTATGTAAACAAAATCAAGGGAAAGTGCGTAAGTACCTACATAATGTTGATTATGTATTTATGTTGTAATTAAACCGAACAGTTTTTTTATTATTGTTACATAATAGGTAGGTAACGTGAAAGGCTAAGGTATGGTTAAGTCGGTAAAGTTAAAACATAACTATAAATAAATCTTCCGACCGAATTTCGGCCATGTTGGCCAAAATTATCCCAATGAAGACCAGCCAAATACACATGAGTGAGTGCACAAGTGTGTACACTCCCTCTTCACCTTAATATGTTTTTAATCAATAGAAATAATTAAATTGATAACTTAGTCATTCAATAAATACCTATAATAATACATTGATCGTCATCATCTGCCTCTTTTCCCAATTATATTGGGGTCGGCTTCCAGTCTAACCGAATGCAGCTGAATACCAGTGTTTACATGAAGTGACTGCCTATCGAACCTCCACAACCCAGTTACTCGGTAACACGATACCCCTTGGTAAGACTGGTTGTCAGACTTTCTGGCTTCTGACTACCCATCACGACTGCCAAAGATCTACAAATGACAGCCGGGACCAACGGCTTTACGTGCTTTCCGAGGCACGGAGGGAACTCGGTATGAAAGGGATGGGCACCCATCCTCAGACCGACCGCGGCTAGCGTAGCTTAACCTTCGACTGATCGATATGTATGGCTTTAACTTAGCCACGAGCTCCTCCACGAGCCTCCGAGAAATAATAATACATTGATGATAACAATAATTGATTTATTGATAAATAATCAATAGAGATCGTATATCAAAAAGCCGCTAAACTGAAATGGGTCTGGGCTGGGCATGTCTGCCGGATGCCGGCTAAGCTGTGGGCCCGCATATCACAAGACTGGAGCCCTGACACAGTCAGGCGGGGTCGCGGTAGACCAAGGAGAAGATGGCGGCACGCCTTGGATGGCTTCCTCGCGAATTGGCGGGATGAGGCATAACATCGAGAGAAATGGAGGGAATGGGGGGAGGCCTTTGCCCAGGAGTGGGACAGCAACGCTTGCAGTGTGATAAATAATATTAATTCGCAATTTTCATTAATTAATTTATTAGTCACCGATAAAACGCGTAGAATCAGCATGCTAAAATGGAAGGTGCCCGCCACATCTGCAGACGAACATACGGTAGATGGAGCAGACACGCTTTAGAATGGAGACCACGTTTGGGCAAGCGTAGTTTGGTAAGCCGTCCGGTACGATAGACCGACGATTTGAAGCTATGGTGGATGGCAGCGGTTGGATTCGAGCTACTCAAGACCCCGGGTTGGTTGGCGATCTCTGGGGGAGGTCTACATTCAGCGAGGGACGGCCATAGATTGAATGACGATGATGAATTATTCGACATCAATAATTTTACTGTCTGTCAGCTCTCAACCCCTTTTCAACCGACTTCAAAAAGAAGGAGGTTCTCAATTCCTCTGTATGTTTTTTTTTTTTTTTATTTGTTACTCCATTTGTACGCCAAATGTAAAGCTATTTTGAAAATTCTTTTTTTGATGGATAGGGTATGCCTCAAGGGTGGTCCCATATAAATTTTATTGAAATTGATTCAAGACTTTCTGAAAAAATCGACAGAAAGCAAAAAAATATACATGGATGATCTTGTAAAGGTCTCACTTTGTACTTTCAATCTCTGTTTTGACTGTGTTGCTTTCTCTTAATGGATTTGGATAATAAGGAGTAGTAAGTACTAAAAAGCGAAAAATAAAAAAGCTTTTTTACAAAAGACAACCGCCTTCAAAAACAAAAAAGTGAAATATAACTTTAAAACAGAACACACATGACTTTAGTTTCGGAAGTCGGTGGCAATACAAAACAACAAACAGCCAAGCCATTGGTTTTTGAAGGCTTTTTTGCAAAAAAGCTTTTTTCATACCAAATTTCATCAAAATCGGTTCAGTCGTTTCATTGTGAAAGCGTTACAGACAGAAATACTTTTAAAAGGTATGGATGGAGTATGGATTGTGTAATTTGGCTAAATTATAACGATTTACAGACGAAAGTGTCTCGGAGGCAGATCGTTATTCTCATAATAATCTGTTTATAAATATAAAAGTATATATTATTGTCACATACAGCCATAATAATTATGAAATCCATCTATTACAACAACTGGATGGACAATACTAGGTTTCTTGATAAGTAAATATATATTATGGAAAGTGCCCAAAACACATGAGTATATGCACTGTAGATACTGAAGAGGCTGCGTGAGTTCATGATGCAATAGCCATTAAATAGTAAACTATGACAGAACACTCAGCAATCTTCTAGAATAAGTTCAAATCGTGGATTTATATTGTTTTAAATATGACATAAGTCAGTTCTTAGCCTGACCTTGTCACGGGCGCTCGTCAAAGTATCTTGATTACAAAGCATTTCTAAATAACAGTGGTTTGATTCCAAGTATATATAAGTACAGGGTGAGGACGACGATACGACAAAAAATTTAAATACTGGTAATACTAGTTCATAAGAATATTTTGAAACTATCAAATAAATTCAAAAAAAAAAAGTTCAGATATAATAAAGACCATATAGGTAAATGTAACCAAAATAAAACACCATATAAAATATTGGTTTTTTAACTTGTGAGAAGAGCGGCAACTTGTGGCGTCATAATTTAATATTATTAATGCTACATAAAAACAGAAGCCAGTAACTCTGACAACCAGTCTTACCAAGGGGTATCGTGGGGTACTGGGTTGTGGAGGTCAGATAGGCAGTCGCTCCATGTAAAACACTGGTATTCAGCTGCATCCGGTTAGACTGGAAGCCGACCCCAATATAGTTGGGAAAAGGCTAGGCAGATGATGAATGCTACATAAAAACAATTACACCAAATTACCAAATCCTACCATGATCATTTTTTGTGCTATTGCCATCCCCAGCCTGTAGAATAAACCTCTTACGCCACGCCACAACCCGATACCAGTAAGAAGCCCTGCAATTGGACTTCTTACAATACTTACACATCTGCTTAGCCAGGGTTAATAATAATAAAAAAATAATAATATGCGGGGACATTTTCACACACGGCCATCTGACCCCAAACTAGGGAGACCCTGTACTATGGGTGTCAGACAGCTGATATACATACACAAATACATTTAAATACATACATATATGTATAGATAAACAACACCCAGACACAAGGCAAACACAAGTGCTCATCACACAAATATTTACCTTGGGCGGGAAACGAACCCACAACACGCTGCGCAACAGTCGATCGCTCAGTCACTGCGCCAACCGTGTCGTCACACTTCGTCGTGTTGGCATAAATCATTTTGATTAAAATCAAATGGTTATTTCAATGGTAAATGGGAGTGGCTCGGGGCTTAGCAAAAGCCATACAGATCGATCAGTCAAAGGTTAAGCTACGCTTGCCATGGTCGGTCAGAGGATGGGTGACCATCCATTACATACCGAGACCACAAATTATTTAGGGTACAGAAAGACCGCTCCCGCCATATTCAATAATGTTAACCTAAACTTGCCAGACTCACTAGGGCTGCTACTGTATTGATTCTATAGGTTTTATTTGTGACAATATGAAATTTCATTAACACTGGTTTTAACTCTTTGCAATGTTTATATAACAAAATTTTCTTGTTCGTCGTGAAATGGCAATTACATCACTTATTTATTTTGACAACACGTGACAGTCGAGTCTGAAGTCTGCTTGAAACTGCTTGAGAATGCCTATAAACGTAATGTCAATGTGTGCGTGGTAAAAATGGCGGTTTGTTCTGAGTGGTCTCTCTGCTCGGGCGCGACGCAACCTTACGTACTTTGTGCCGAGACCCTTCCGTGCCTCGGAAAGCACGTAAAGCCGTTGCTCCCGGCTGTCTTTCGAAGATCTTTGACAGTCCTAACAGGTAGTCAGAAACCAGAAACTCTGACAACAAGTCTTATCAAGGGGTATCGTGTTATCCAGTAACTGGCTTGTGGAGGTTAAGCAGGCAGTCGCTCCATGTAAAACACTGGTATTCAGCTGCATCTGGTTAGTCTGCAAGCCGAGCGCAACATAGTTGAGAACAGGCTAGGCAGATGATGATTTACATCTTGTAGTATAACTTATGTTTTCGTTTATTGAAACGTTATCTACATAATAATTCCTTGTTATCAATACCTACTTCGCACTTATGTAATAATCTTTAATTAATTATTATTGAATGTGTATCTCAATCTCAATATAAGATGGCCCCTGAACTTTGGAGATCAATAATACACGTGTTTTTGAAGACCAGCGCGTACGCAATATGGTTTTCTTCCGCATCTGCTCAAACCAGAATTTGACCCCAAATATTTTTTTGTAGATAAACTGTATATCTTTCTTGGATGGAAGAAGAGGAGGGAGGAGGAAGAAGTATTGATCACTACGCTCACACTGAAGTCAAAGCATTTAGTTCAATAAACCATTTACAGGAACTTTTGAATTGTCAAGCAGGTTAGTTAGTCAGAAAGTTAAAACTAGTTGCTCGTTCCAAAACGTAGAGTATGTCTCTATGGAGAAGAACGAGCAAGAGACTCCACGTACACTCTTTCCAATCAAGGTTTTTATGTTATTATTATAATAGTAAGTAATTATAGTTAAAAGAACCCTAGTTGTCTTTTGATCGATAATATTAAATTCCAACATACAGGTCGAAATGATAACCTCCTTTACAGTTTGTTGAAAAATTAAATTGCACAATATTTGGAATAATCTGCGAAAGATGTATTATTTTTGGCTGGAGTGGCAAAATTGCACGTAAATTCCCTAACCCATGGGAAATTCGACCTTATTTCTTGGCTACATCTTCATCCAAGGTTGGATTATGGATCGATGATGACTCAATCAGTAAGTGAGTCAGAAGTTTTTACCGATACCCAAAAATTACAAATGAGTAAAACCATTCAATGACATTCAATAGCTTTGTCCCAAATTGTTCCATTCAACAATACAGCAATTGTCTTATCAATTCTAATTGAATCCAGAATACATCTAATTGATGATCGCTAGTAAATCATAGATTATGTCATTATTTTCAATCTAAGATCAGTAGCCATTGAACTGTGTTATCTTTGTCATTGTGATTCGACTAATTGATTTGTTTTGATTTGATTGTGTAAAAGGGTCAATGGCGAATCCGATAGAATACGTAACAAGATCATCATAATCATCATCACCAGCCAGAAGACGTCAACTGTTGAACAAAGGCACAAAATATAGAGGGTACAGAAGGACTGCTCCCGCCATCTTTAAAAATAATAACCTAAACTTGCCAGACTCACTAGGGCTGCTACTGTATTAACTCTGTGGGTTTTATTTGTGACAATATGAAATTTTATTGACACTGGCTGGAACTCTTTGCAATTTTTTATAATAAAATTTTCTTGTTCGTCGTAAAATGTCAATGTCTCTCATTTATTCATTTAGACAACACGTGACAGTCGAGTCTGAAGTCTGCTTGAAACTGCTTGAGAATGCATATAAACGTAATGTCAATGTGTGCGTGGTAAAATTGGCGGTTTGTTCTAAGCGCTCTCTCTGTTCGGGCACGACGCTGCCTTACGTACTTTGTGACAGAGGCCTTCCCCATAAGGGAGAGGTTTGCCATAATCCCTACGCTTGGGTTGGTCTTGGGTATCGCAGTGAAGTTATTGAGTATGCGAAATCGACTTCACGGTTTAGTCGCCTTCTGCGACACCCTTGGGATGAAATGGGTGGGTGGCCCGGACACCCCACGGCTTAAAAAAACCCGAAAAAAACCTGTGGAATATCCTCATACACTTAATCAACTTGAAAAGTGCTTAAGTAATTGCTTATAATCTTGAAAATCTTGAACAGATTTTCTTGAAAACATTACACATGTTAGTTTTGCTGCCTGCTTTATCATCATCTTCCTACCTTTGTCCTATGTTATTTGAAGTCGTGCTAACATGTTTTATTTATCCATTCGGTCCTGTCTATCATCAGGCTATCACTGACTTTCTTTTCTTTCATATCAATCTTCATTTCAACCATCTTTTTTTTGGCCTTCCTCTCCCTCTCTATCCACATTTATATTCATAACACTTTTAGTCACATGAGTTGAACCGCCTTTCTTTATTGTCACCTTCTGCCCTTGTCCCATTATATTTGGAGTCGGTCCACCACATTTCTTTCTTCCATTCTGTCTGTCAACCGGCCATGCTATCACTGACTATCTTTTCTTTCATGTTTATCTTCAATTCATCCACCTTTTCTTTGGGCTTCCTCTCCCTCTCTATCCATCTATAATCTCTTTTAGTCACTTGAGTCGAGCCGCCTACTTCAGTAAAAAAAAAACTGATTTCTTCCAGAAACTTCGATTTAAATTAATTAACCATTTATCAGCGAATCGGTTACCCTTGTGTTGAGGACAGAGGACTAATCTAGTAGCAATGAATGAAAAACACGGAAACACTACTACACGATTTATTGTCGGTAAATCCACAGGTTTTAAAACTATTACATTCACTAATTTCGGGCAAGGATGGCTGCAGTTCAACAATTATATCTAAAAACGCGGTTAAGACTTACAGGACTAGTGCACTCTTTCGTATCTGGAAGAGAACAGACAGCTACAATTGAAATGTGGGCGGAAGTTTACAATCAACATCCGGTTCCAGAACTTACTAGAATATTCGAACAGTTTGTACAGTGCTGCCTCTAGTGTCGAGAGGCGACTACTACGACATTCATTCATGATATTACAATAACTCATTGGTAAAACAGCGCCTCCTGTGTCGAGAAGCGAGCAGTTAATCGATATTTATGCGTAAGCCGTTCATTGAAGCTGGCGCCCTCTAGTGGTGAATATCACAAATAAACCTCCTCTGCTTCCGCCACGCGATAACAGGGGGCGCTAGTGTATATCAGTCACATTTCTCCCGCCGTGTACATACAAAAATGTACATAATTTATACAACTAGTGACTGGTATACACTTCTCAATATTGACAATAGAATGCAATTATCAATTCAATGAATTACAAGATAACAATATCGCACATTTATACATAATTATAACAATTAATACATAATTATAAAGTTAAGGGTAGTCACTCCAGAATCCTTGCTCTGCTATATATTAAATCAAATTTGAAATAAAAAAAAACTCCTTCTCATAGCAGAATCCTGAAGTGACGCCAAGAAAGGAGACACATAATATGAGAACTTATTCTACTCTAAATCAGTATCTATAATACAATGCATGATGACAACTAAGTTTCTACTGGTACAACGACGAGACGTTTAACAGCACGGCGCATTACACCACTCTTGGTTTTGACGTCGACGACTCTTACGACACCATCCGCACCTGGGTACATGCGTTCGACTCTCCCCTTTGGCCATATGTTTCTTGGTAAGTTTGGGTCTACTACGACAACCAAATCGCCCACCTTGACCGTGTCGCCGCGTCCATGCGGCTCCCGCCGGTTTTGAAGCGTAGGCAGTACTTCGCGTACCCATCGTTGCCAAAACAAGTCCGCTAGTCGTTGTGACGCTCTCCAATGTGAATGGCGTAGTTCATCCGGCCTTGTGAAAATCCCTGGCAACGGGACTTTAGAGGGCGCGCCGAGCAGAAAGTGGTTAGGCGTCAAGGCTTCTTCGTCTTCTGGGTTAACCGATACATGGGTTAAGGGTCGGGAATTGACCGTGTGTTCTACCTCTGTCAGAAGTGTGTGAAGCACGTCTTCATACGGATGCCGATCGATAAGTGTAGCATTTAATGCGGCCTTTACCGTGCGTACCAGCCTTTCCCATGCTCCGCCCATGAACGGCGCTCCTGGTGGAATGTAGCGCCAGTTGATGTGACGTACCTCTGCTTCGTGTTGAAGTGATTCTAGGGCGGCCTTACGGAGCTCAGCGTCTGCCCCGTGGAAATTGGTGCCGTTATCACTCCAAATAACTTCAGGACATCCACGACGTGCCATCATACGCCTCAAAGCGAGTATAGCGGCATCTGTTGATAGCGAGGCGGCAACTTCTAAATGGACAGCACGCGTAGTTAGGCATGTGAATAGGGCTTGCAATATCCGTTCATTTTTACTATCCGGATAATACGGATTTTAATATTTAACTATCCGGATTATCCGGATAATGCGGATAATACGGATATTTTTAGATTTTATTAAATAAAATCTAATAAACTTTAGAAACACGTTAAAATCAGTTTCTCAAGCAAAATGACAAAGAAATAATAAACTATACCAATATTTCAAGTAACAATCACATAAGAAAACTAGTTCACTTAAAAAATCATTAAATTTGTATCTATTCTTGTCATACTAAACCATTTTTCCAACCCCTGTACAACATGTTTGCAATAAACTGATCTGATTTGATTTGATTTGATACTAAAACAATTCTAATTAACGGATCTTATATTTATCACAAATCACAACACCCCAATCAAATCAACCTAAGAATTTCAAACATAATAATTAAATAAAAATATCACTTTCCCTGGCAAATCAGCTCAATAAATAAAACAAAAATGAACAATATATCTCAAAATAATCAAATATAATATTAACGTAATTCTCAAATCGTTAGTTTTTTAAAATTCTGGTATTAAGATCAAAAAGCTTAAATTATCTAATGAATCTTCTTTCATGGTTCAAGTTCTTAAATGCTTACATAAATATCCTGTAGCATGAAACACACTTTCTGCGTCTACGCTGGTCGGTGGTATTGATAGAAGTAGCTAGTAAACCCCATCTAAATTCTGCATCTCTAACTATTCTCATCAAATAGTGCCATCTCTACTCGAATTGTGGTGTCTAAATAATTTGTTGAAGAAGTCGCTGCGCAGAAGAAGAAATCATCCGGTTTATAAGGCAGCCGCCTTATAAACCGGATGAACGTATTTGTGTTTTAATTGATACACAATATACACTATATAGCCTCTTCTTAAATTGTCACATCGTCAACAGTATCGAAAATTGTCATAATTTTGATATAACTTTGGAAAAAGAAGAAATAACCCCAAACTAAACGTCGATGAATCTAGTTATATCTATTGAATAGACGTTGATCTAGCCACCAAACACCAAAGTAAATTTATTCCTCAGGTAAGGCCGTTAATAACCCGATATAGCCTATCTGACGATTGAAAAATGCCATATTTTGCTGAGTACTTTCTAACTATTTATCCGAGGATTGAAAAATCAGCTCTAAATTGACTTACTGTGATTTGTGAAGTGAATAAATAATTGGAACAGTGATTAACTATATTAAAATAATAAATAACGTAATAACAGTTATATTCTTTACAGATGACAGCCTTTTATTTAATATTTAAAAGAGAAATACAACTATCCGTAATATCCGAAAAATCCGGATAGTGATCCAAGTCAAATCCGGATTTGAAAATCGGCGGATATCCGGATAATACGGATATCCGGATATCCGGATTGCAAGCCCTACATGTGAACAATGCCACATAGCGCTTCTCGTGATGTCTCGCTACTGTGACGGATAGTGGCCCGAAGTAATCCAGTCCTGTGTGTGTGAACGGACGTTGATGGTGTGCCAGTCGACAGGGTGGTAAGTCGCCTGTTAGTGGCTCTGGCGGTACGGCTCGACGTAGTCTACAAGGTTGGCAGAGCCTTATTACTGCACGGACGGACGGCCTTAAACGTAGAATCCAATAGCGTTGTCGTATTTCGTTCACGATGCATTCCACGCCACTGTGGTGTAACTTTTGATGAATCCAGTCTATGTACAAGCGGCAGTAACGATGATCGCCGTCTAGTACTGCTGGTGACTGTGTTTCTTGTGATATTTCAGCTGTTGCTGCGATGCGCGAGCGTATTCTCATTATCTTGTGTTCGTCGACTGTCAGAGATAACCGCTTCAAACGACTGTCAGCTGGTACCGTTCTCCCGCCGGTGAGAAGACTCAATTCATTTATGAAACTTTCTTCCTGTATAGCACGTGTCCACAGGAGCTCGGCCTGACGTGTGTACTGTGTGCCAAGGGGTATGTAGACCGTTGGTGTAACGTTGAGGCGGCTCTGCGCTCCGGATCGCTTTCTCGTACCTTCCCGTTGCTTCACCGTCCAGTTCGGGTCGTCTACATTTGCGCCTTTATTGCGTTTGCAGGTAGCTGCTGTGGTGTGAACGCGAAGTCGGTCGATGAATTGAAGAACGCGGGCCGTGGCCCGGATGAGTCGTAGCCAGGAAGAGAAACGTGTGACGTTAGGCGCTACCTCTATCAAGGTCGACCGTTCGAGCGCAGCAGCAATGATGACACGCTCCTCACCCGTGTCGATGTAGAGATGTGAGTCTGTTTCCTGCGGCCAGGCGTTTTCGTTGTCATAAAGAAACGAAGGACCGACGTACCAGCGGTGGCTTGCAGTGAAGTGAGGCGGTGTATCGCGAGTCGAGTCGTCGGCGACATTGTGAGCGGTGGGGACCCAGCGCCATTCACTTCGCTCGGTGGTTTCTTCTAATTCTGCTACTCGGTGCGCGACGAACGGTTTGAAAGCGCGCGCGCCAGCGCGCAGCCACGCTAGCACAGTGCGAGAGAGTCGGTCCAGAAGACTCGACGGTCGGCGCGACTATCGTGCTCTTCTTCCACGCAGCGTGCTAGTCGCCCGCCAAGCACAGCAGCCTGTAATTCAAGTCTAGGTATAGATGTGACTTTAAGAGGCGCAACGCGCCCTTTCGCTGCCGCGAGCGACACATTTACTTGCCCTATGCCGTTCACTGAACGCCAATATGCTGCCGCGGCATAGGCTCGTTCGCTCGCGTCCACGAATACGTGCAATTCTACTCTAATCGCGTCGTTATAACCCTGGTGACAACGTGGAATACGAACGCCTTTCAATATCTGTAGAGCAATCAACCAGTCGTGCCATTTACGTTCTAGACTTTTAGGTAGGCGCTCATCCCAACCGATTTTTAAACGCCAAGCGTCTTGCAATATGCACTTTGCTTGTGTTGTGAAAGGCGCGGCTAGTCCCAGCGGGTCATATAAAGACATTGTCGTCTTTAATAACTGACGTTTCGTAACCTGCTTGCTCAAATAAGAAGGGTCTACTTTCCTGAAGTTGAATCCTAAAGTGTCATTCTGGTGTCGCCAGATAAGACCGAGAATCTTCTCCTCCTTGTTGAGCACAGTGTCCTTCACCACGAGCTCGGTCGCGAGACCAGCGACAGCGGTTGGCTCGTTGGACGCCCACTTCCGCAACACGAAGTTACCTCGCCGATGTACCGCGTCGACTGCTTTAGACACTCGGTTCGCTTCTTCTGCGTTGTCGAAGCTCTGTAAAAAATCATCCATATAATGATTCCGTACTATAGAGTTCACTGCCTCGGGGTAGTCAGCTTCATGAACATGTGCATTATGGTTTTTTACGTAAATCGCAGTGCACGGGGAAGAGGTCGCGCCAAACAATACCGTTTTCATTCTATATTCGATGGGCGTTAAGGTCGTATCATCGCGCCATAGAAAACGAGTGCATCTCTGTCTTCCACTCTCACCATTATGCGTAGAAACATATCTTTTATGTCTGCTGAAACGGCGACAGGTTTTTGTCTGAATCGCATTAACACGCCAAGGAGTGATTGTAGGAGATCAGGACCAGTCAGAAGATAATCATTGAGGCACACTCCATGCGTGCGTGCTGCTGCGTCATACACAATTCTGACCTTACCCTGTTTAGATGGATTCATTACTGGAAAATGTGGTAAGTACCACTTGTACCCGCTAGATGGCGTTGGCGGTGCTAGTTCTGCATACCCATTTGATATCAGCGCCTTCATCTGCTCTGAATATTTCTGTTTCAGAGTTTGGTCTTTGCGTAAACGGGATTCAGTGCTTTGTAGTCGACTGAGCGCGGAAGCGTAGTTGTCTGGAAAACACCTACCTTCATTCTTCCATAATAAGCCAGTCTCGTAACCGCCTTCAGGCAGAGCGCGTGTAGTTTTCTCTAGTATTTTTAATGCTCTCACCTCTGGGTCTGCTTGCGGGCGACGTGGCTGCACGCCTAATGATTCCAGGCTAAAATGTTCTTGTATGAGCCTATCTATAGATTCGTCTGTACTTACATGACCGCAGCGTTCTCCAATCTGTGGTAATACATGTACTTTTTTCAGGCTGCAGGTTTTACCATGTAAAATCCAGCCGAGCGGTGTGCGTGACGCTACTGGTTGATCCTTTGTACCTACTCGAGCTTCAGAGGCGAGCAGGAGTGCCCAGTTGTCTTGGCCTATCAAGACAGTTGGTACGCCAGTCTCATATGCTAGCTGCTCGACTATAGGTGTCAGGTGCTCGTAGCCTGCCAGGTCATTTGCGCGTATCGACTGGCCTGATAATTCAAGTCTGTCGATGGTTCTGGCTTCGTATTTTCCCCGTATATTTACCTTGACTCGTTGCGAGTTCGTAGCGTCAATGCGCGCTCCTGCTACGGCCTCGATGTAAAATGGCTCGTTTGAACCTTCTGCGCCTATCTGCTGCGCGACGTCACTAGTAAGTAGAGTTATTGTCGATCCATCATCCAACAAAGCAAATGTGTCTACTTTACCGTTTGGTCCCGATAGTGTCACTGGCACTACTTTCAGCAAAACTTGGTTGTACGTGCGCGGCGTGCTCGTATTATTGACGACCGTGTGCAGCGCGATGTCACCTCCTGGCGCTGAGTCGTCCCGCGACGCTACGTGCCCGGTCACTGTGACACGAGGACGCTCTTCTGGGTCGTTTGCGGTACACATTCCCCGTCTACTGTCACTGTGCAGTAGCCTGTGATGATAATACTCGCAGTCTTGCACTTCACACTGCTTGGTTCTGCATCTATGCTTCCACGTCCGTCGGTTTAGGCACCTGAAACATAATTTATTTTTACGTGCGGTTTCCCATCTGTCAGTTATCAACATTTTCCTAAAATTAGAACATATAGCCATACTACAATTGCCGTTGCATATCACACACGGTGTTTTATCGGTCTCTGCTATTTTAAATGTTTTGTGAGCCGGTCGTTGTGAACGGTCTCGTCTATGTTCCCCCTCAGCTGAGGCGTGACGCGCATTGAGATCTGCCTCTCTGTCGAGAAATCGTCCCAACACCACTAGGCCGGGCTCTGCGTCACCCGCAGCCATCTCATAATCGTACCACCGGCTCCTTAGCGTAACTGACAACTTTTCTGAAATTGCGCAAATCATCTCCGGGCTATATAAATATTCTGTTTTATTTAGAGCTTGCACCGCGGCAATTGCGTTTGTGACCTTCGACGCAAACACACATATATCTGTAGGGTTGTCTGATACTTTAGGTAACTGACGTAATTTATTTAATTCGTAGGTTATTAATGCGTTGGGTCGTCCAAATCGAGATTCTAACCTTTGCATAATTTGATCGGCCGAAGATCCTAGAAATAGGCATTTAACTGCCTCTAACGCTGTCCCTCTCAGGGATTTTCTAAGACGGGCCAAGTTCCCTGCCTCTGTGTGAGCAGACGCAGACTCCTTATACGCTGCTTTAAAATGCAGCCATTCGCCGGGGTGGCCACTATAGATAGGTAAATCAAATTCATACCTGCCGGCAGCGGGTTTGCCCCGCGCTACCTCTAACAATGCCTGAGTCAGTCCTTGCAGCAGGTTCCTCTCGTCGCTACGTTGCGGCGAGGGCGGCGGTGCGTCGTTTGACGTCATGGGTTGTGACTGCGGCGGGCGGATGTGGGCGCGGTGTTCACTGAGCGTGTCTGCGACGTCCGTCTGACGTTTCGATGTCGCAGTCGAGCTTCCCTCCAATAATTCTTCGTCTGCTGATTCTGCTTCCAAGAGTGCTAACCTAGCGGCGGCGAGTTCCAATCTCGCTCGCGCCAACACCTTCCTATCGGTTTTCGTCTCGCCTCGTGGTTGTCCGTGTGGAGGTGTCGTCGCCCCAGGGCTGTGAGGTTGGGTCTGGTCCGACTCTGTGATGGAATAGTTGGGCGGGTCTGTCGGTCCCACCGCTGTCGCCAATTCCATGGAGGCGGACTCGTCCCCTTCCGTGGCCGCTGTGGCGGGTTCATGCCTACCGCGTGTTTTCACCATGTCGACGGTATTGTATCACCACACTACCACTTCGCGTAAGATTAAACCAAGCTATACCTGCCCGAATACGGCTCGCGAGGACCACTGATGCAATCTCGCTCGAAGGACCACTGTTGAGGACAGAGGACTAATCTAGTAGCAATGAATGAAAAACACGGAAACACTACTACACGATTTATTGTCGGTAAATCCACAGGTTTTAAAACTATTACATTCACTAATTTCGGGCAAGGATGGATGCAGTTCAACAATTATATCTAAAAACGCGGTTAAGACTTACAGGACTAGTGCACTCTTTCGTATCTGGAAGAGAACAGACAGCTACAATTGAAATGTGGGCGGAAGTTTACAATCAACATCCGGTTCCAGAACTTACTAGAATATTCGAACAGTTTGTACAGTGCTGCCTCTAGTGTCGAGAGGCGACTACTACGACATTCATTCATGATATTACAATAACTCATTGATAAAACAGCGCCTCCTGTGTCGAGAAGCGAGCAGTTAATCGATATTTATGCGTAAGCCGTTCATTGAAGCTGGCGCCCTCTAGTGGTGAATATCACAAATAAACCTCCTCTGCTTCCGCCACGCGATAACAGGGGGCGCTAGTGTATATCAGTCACACCTTGACCGGTTTTGTGTTCTGATATCGTCAGTTCGGTTATCTTGGGGCAGGTTGGGTTCCTGGTTCGCAGCCCGCCTCGTCGGCCACTTGTGCGAAGAGGGGCCGGACCTGGACGAGAGCCAGTATGGCTTTCGGCATGGGCGCTCCACCATACACGCTGTATCGAGGGTGAGAGTCCTGGCGGAGGAAGCGGTGTCCCGGGGCGGGGTGATGTTGGCGGTGTCCTTGGACATCTCCAACGCGTTCAACACCCTGCCCTGGAGTTGTGTACGGGAGGCACTGCGCTATCATCGTGTGCCTTCCTACCTCCGCCGCATAGTTGGGGCTTATTTGTCCGAGAGGTGTGTCACCTACGTGGGACGTGATGGCGAGCACCAGCGCCGCATGTCGTGCGGTGTTCCGCAGGGTTCCGTCTTAGGACCGCCCCTGTGGAACATCGGGTACGACTGGGTGCTGAGGGGCGAGCTCCAGCCTGGCGTGGACCTGACGTGTTACGCTGACGACACGCTGGTCACGGCCCGGGGGAGCTCGTACAGGGAGGCAGCGTTGCTGGCGACGGCTGCGGTCTCACAGGTGGTGAGCCGCATCCGTCACCTCGGCCTGGAGGTGGCCCTCAACAAGTCGGAGGCCGTGATCTTTCACGGTCCTCGGCGGGCGCCGCCGCCGGGATCACACATCGTGGTCGGGGGGGCCAGAATAGCTGTCGAGTCCACCATGAAGTACCTTGGATTGGTGCTCGATAGCGGATGGGATTTTGGCCCTCATTTCCAGCGGCTGGCGCCCAAGTGGTTGGGCGCGGCCGGGGCGCTTTCAACGCTGCTTCCCAATCTGGGGGGCCCGAGCGCCGTCTGCAGGCGGCTCTACGTGGGGATCGTGCGATCGATGGCCCTTTATGGGGCCCCGATCTGGGCGGCAGACCTGACGGCCGGAAGCATCGCCGTGCTGCGAAAGCCGCAACGAGCGATGGCCGTCAGAGTCATCAAGGGATATCGCACGATCTCCTACGAGGCGGCTTGTGCACTGGCCGGATCCCCGCCCTGGGACCTGGAGGCGAAGGTACTCGCGTCACTGTTCCGGTGGCGCGAGGAAGCGCGGGCGCGGGGCGAGCGACCGATGCAGCGACACATGGAGCTGCGTCGGTCTCAGCTTCGCGAGGTCCTGGTGGCGGAATGGCGGGACAGGCTTTCACGCCCTACCGCCGGCCTCGCCATCATCGAGGCGGTCCGGCCAGTGCTCGAGCGCTGGCTCGGGGGAAGGCACGGCTCCCTGTCGTTTCGGGTGACGCAGGTGCTCTCGGGGCATGGTTGCTTCGGGAAGTACCTGTGTCGCATAAACAGGGAGCCGGACGCCCGGTGTCACCACTGCGTCGACTGCCGGGAGGACACGGCGCGGCATACGCTGGCAGAGTGTGCCGCTTGGGAGGAGCCGCGCCGTGCCCTCGTTTCAGAAGTAGGCAGCGACCTGTCGCTGTCGGCCGTGGTCGAGTCGATGGTCGACAGCGCAGAGTCCTGGGACGCGGTGGTTTCCTTCTGCGAAAGTGTCATGTCGCAGAAGGAGGCTGCGGAAAGGGAGAGGGAGATCACAACCTCCCACCCTGCCCGCAGCAGGCGCACCGGGCGTCGGCGGAGGGCAGACAACGCCCTCTTCCGGCCCCCCTAAATGGGTCCAGGGGCGGCAGACTCGGGGACGTCTGTCGCTCCCCACATACATCAGGACCCGAGGTGGCGGCGCGTAGTGTTCCACGCGCGCCACTCTAAGACGTCCGGGGGGGAGTCTAACACCTCACTCCCCCCCCTGACCCGAGAAGTGGCCCGCTGCAGCGGGCCGGCACCAGCCGGGAGTTGCGGAAGTATCTCCAGTTCCCGCGACCCCCGACGTAGGTGTGAGATGGAACACCGGGGTGGTTTTTAGTCAGTAAGAGTCTGATAGACCCCTCCGCCCGCCCCAGGGCGGAGGATATCCATGAGGATTTTCCACCCCGTACAAAAAAAAAAAAAAAAAAGCTTGGGTTCCTGGTGCCGATGTGTCTCTGGACCAACTTCGTGCTTGTGTTGGGACTACGGAGTTATCGATAAATTATTGTTATTAAGTTTGTACTTAGATATCAAATTATTTACTTCAATTAGACAGTCTTTTTTATCTAGTCATCATCATCATCATCATTTCAGCCGAAAGACGTCCACTACTGGACATAGGCCTCCCCAAGGGGGGGGGGGGCTAATCGCCACGCTTGGAAGGCGGATTGGCGATGGCAGTAAAGTCGTTACAAAGGCACAGAGAATGCTGCTGCCCATTCTCTGCCTTTATATCTAGTTTCCAAAAGGTACTTTTGTTTTGTTAGTAGGTAGTTCAGCAATGCTATTCTCTTAAACATCTCACTCGGTAAAAGTATTAATTAAAACGGAACAAAACCAATGACAATAATACACATAGAAACAAGCAGTGACATCAACAAGTATAGAATAGAGTGAGCGAGTGACCTTCCGCTTTTCTAAATAGATCCGGATATTTCCTTATAAGTTATTCTGGTTTTAAACACGTGAATAAGTTGTCGAAAAACCACGGACTCCAATCTCTTCAGCAGTTTAACCTACTAAGATAATCTAACAATGGTACCAACACAGGGCTGACTCAGAAAGAGTTTTAAACCTGTCATGAAATGAGTCAGATTACCTAATGTAGAACCAAGTGTTAAGATAATGGCGGTGTATGCAATAATAGGTTGTTCAGGATTGTTTGAACAGATGCTTAGAAAAATAACTGGGGTATGCAAGAGTACAATGTTATGTAATTGATAAATTAGGTAAGTATACCCAACTTAGTTCGGAAAAGGCTAGGCAGATGATGATGTAGAGTTACAGTAGTAGGTACTATCGCGGACTTTTCCGCCTGCTCACTTAAAAAAAAATCCCTTGGCGCCTGCGAAGTCAACGGGGCGGGGTAGAGAGCGCTTCCATCTTTTGAGTGCAAGCAAAAATGAACTTAGTGGTGGTCAGGCGGGTGTGTCCACGATAGTACATATTGGTATTTTTTTTTGTCAGCCTGTTCTGTCCCACTCCTGGGCAAACGCCTCGTTCAATGCCTTCCATCTTTCCCAATCTTGGGCCTCATTACACCAGTTTTTGGAGGAATCCATCCAGTTCGTCCCGCCATCTCCTTCGTGGCCTGTCGCGACTCTGTCTTACTGTCTCAGGGCTCCAGTATACATATAGTATATAGTGTTAGGTGTAACAAAAAAAAGGTAGGTGATCCATGTCTTGTCATTAGGCATATTTAAATAAATAAATAAATGAGTCATGTATATGCGTTGTTTTGTCGCGTAAAAACGATAATCTGGCCGATAATCAGAGATAACATTTTAAATGGATGATTACCTAAAAAAACCGGACAAGTGCGCGTTGGACTGGCTCACCGAGGGTTCCGTACATATTTGTAGGTACATATACTAATATTATAAATGAGAAAGTAACTCTGTCTGTTACGCTTCCACGATGAAACGGCTGGACCGATTTTGATGAAATTTCGTATGAAAATAGCTTGAACCATGGGAAAGCACGTAAGTAGGGTATTTTTTAATCCGGGACGTCTGCATCCGCGATAACCCACATTCACACGGACCAAATCGCGGACAAAAGCTCGTTTTAAATAAAGAATATATGTTTTATGATTTAATAACAAATGTATAGTTTTTAGACTTTTCCCTGTATTTATAGTATAATACGATATTACTTGCCAAATTTCATAGTTCTATACCCTGTTCACAATAAGAATAGACATAATCACAAACTTTTTTTACAGTCCCTTCAACCGATTTTGACTTCTATTCCGTAGGCTTAAGGATGACATTAGAGGCAAAGAAGTGGTTACAATAACAACTGTTTACTGCACTTTTTTTCACGTTTACTTACGAGTTTGATTTCACAGCTTCAAGAGACCGTGGACCTTAGTATATGGTTTTAATTTCAACTCGATACCTCGACGCGTTCCCGAGACACAGGGTCTTGACAAACAGACAGACAGACGGACAACAAAGTGATCCTATTAGGGTTCCGTTTTTTTTGCATGTTTCGTGCATGAGAAGCGGATTTTACGGAACTCTAATTTTCTTTTAAAATAATATAATGCAACTTTATAGCATCCAAGAATAACGTACCTTCCTATTAACTAAAGAATTTTCAGTAGTTATGAAGTTTACCGCGTTCAAACAAAAAACTAATTGAAAAAAAGAACCTAAAGGTCTACTTGCCAGCCCTATTCACGCAGCTAACCGCAATACTTTACCTATTGTATTAAAATTAAACCCAGTTCACACAGGCTTTGTCTTCTTCTTGTGTCAAATGACGTGTCATAAAGAATGTTGTTCTCATCTCGGTACAAGGAAAAATTTGGGCCACGAGAAGTTGTAAATCTTGACAACTTAAACATAATATTAAGTAAGCAGAAATACGGCGAAGCGTCACCGCTATACGGTTGAAGTTCCACGGTCTCGAACCAAGCGCTTTACTTCCACATTTGTGCGAACTGCCAGACTGTGGAATTCACTGAATTCACTATTACCCGATACATGTAATCTAAGTATCTTCAAGGCACGAGTGAACCGGTTCATCCTAGGCAAGCGTGCTCCACCTTAGGCTGCATCATCACTTAAGATCAAGTATATTGCAGTCAAACGCAAGCCTATAAGAATTAAAACACAAAAAAAAGTAATAGTAAGTTCTTCCGACTGAATTTCGGTCACGGCGACCAATCTCAATGGAGATCAGCCAAGTACGCAGAAGATATTATAGTGCACAAGTGTGTGCGCAAACACAGGTGCACTCCCTCTTCCCTCACTCTCATAGTCCGGTGGGACGGCAATCCGACAAGACCGGGGAGAGATCAGGCGCAGGAGTAACGGCTTTACGTGCTTTCCGAGGTACGGGGGTGTTACACCGCCAACTTCTAAACTCCGGACTGTTACTGGGAAATTCTTAAAGTCAAAGCATTTATTTCAATTAAACCATTCACAGGCACTTTTGAATTGTCAAGAAGTCGGACAGTTACAGAGTTAAAGCTAGTTGCTCGTTCCAAAACTCTATGGAGAAGATCTAGCAATAAACTCCACGGACACTCTTTTATAAATCGAGTTTTTACAAAGTACTGGTGACATTATTCTTGTTGCTTCAATATGTGAAAACAATGAAGGTAATCTAGCAATACAAAACATAAAAAAGAAGCAAGATTAAGTCCATGGCAGATAAGAGCTGACCAATTTCTACTGACAGCGCCCATTCACATGATGAAATTCACGCGTCATTATTGCACAATTCATCACAACTATTTTAAAGGGAGCCGAATGAATGAATGAATGAATACTCCCAATCGCCATGTTCATTTTTTGTCAAAATGAACATGGCTTAATAGAAGAACTCAATAACACTTTGCCACTTTTCTCCTTTCTGACACTCTCTGTCTAGTGCTACTGTGGGCCAATCCCTCCTGTAAGCATCCACCTCATCTCGCCATCTTCGCCTGGCGCCTCGATGTCGCTGAACGTTTATCAGGACCCACATTGTGATTTTTTAAGCCCATGATCCGATCGACATGCGGCAGTCGTGGCCGGCCCAGGCCCACTTAAGCTGAGCTGCTTTTTGAGTGACGAAAATGATTGATGATCTTTCGAAAATAAAGTTGAACACATTTAAATACTTAATCTTATGTATCTTGTTCAAGATGTAAACTAGTTTAAAAAAGAACCGGTCTTTTTCACGTAATACATGTAGCCTAGAATATTCATTATGAATAAATTAATACATCAACACCTGGTTTCTTGTTTCGGCTACTTTTTTTCTCTTGGACTTAAATTCTCCATATTTTTCTGCATTCTGTAAATATAGGATTTTAACGCGTTTATTTATATCATCCGGTCTCATCATCATCTTCCTACCTTTAGCCCATGTTACTTGTGGTCGTCGCAACATGTTTTCTTCTTCCATTCCGTCCTGTCAGCCGTCATGTTTTCACTGACTCCCTTTTCATTCATATCATTTTTCACACAATTCATACATTTTCTCTGACCATTTTCATACTTCTTTTTATATCATCCGGTCTATTCTAAAATTGTCCCTTGGTGGATTGAGTGAGCATGGCCCGTTAATCCCAACATTAAAGTACCATGTGCAAGTTTCCATCCTATCGTGGGGGTGTTGGAGGGGCATGCCGGATTTTACAGGCAACAACCACTGTTCCACCTCTGCCTATGGTTGGGGGTGCGGGATTCGCATAAGCATTCACCGCTCCTCCGACAGACTTTGACCCTCTGTTCCTCAGCGGCTCCCATTTCCACGTGCGGCCATTCCCATAACCCATAATGGTCGCACCCACTCTTGAGTGTCGCGCGTAAAAAACTGCGCCGCCAACCCTTGCCTATCTAGTCGGACGACTGACGCCGCTAGTCCCTAGGAACTTCATTCTTGCGCCACCTCGAACCAATCCTGCTGGTACGAGTCGTCGTATGGCATGACCTGGAAACACAATATGTACTATATAATATCTATAAGAATATTATAAAGCTGAAGAGTTCGTTTGTTGGTTTGTTTGGTTGAACGCGCTAATCTCAGGATCTACTGGTTCGAATTAAAAAAATCTTTTTGTGTTGGATAGTCCATTTATCGAGGAAGGCTATAGGCCCATGCGAAGCCGGGTCGGGTTGCTAGTTATTCCATAAAAAATTGAGCTAACGTTAACCGAACAAACGCGTTTGATCAGAAAAACACGCACGCGTGTCAAGCTCACTTTACCTATTTTATTCGTGGGGAATTTATCCTCATGGATACATGAACGTCATAAAAAAAAATCTAGTTGCCTCTTCAAAAAGGTAGTTTCGTATGGAAAAGAATGGTCAGGAAACTTCCTACATATATATTGGACCGCCATGCCTATTAGCCTCTTCACCATGTGCGGTCTGTCCTACGGCTGCACATTCCACTAGAGAGGAGCGATGTGGTAGTAAGGGGTTCGACTGTCCACTGCTGTCCACAGTGCAGAACCCCCATTTTCGTCAAACCTAATCTGTTCAATGCCACCATTTTGAAAACATTTTTTGCAACTGCGTGCATCTATTTTGAGACATATTTAAAAAGATAAACAAGTTCGTTCTGTACAGGTTTTTTATAAAACCTGATTTTATTTCGAACGTTAAATTAGCATCACACAATTCACAATTTTATTTTATCAGATACTAGCTGCTGATGGGAAAAAAAGAAATGTCAGCTCCAATGGCCAACCACTTAGTATACAGAAAGAAGTTCCCAAACTTGGCAAGTCCAAAATGAAGTGATCAATAAAACCCGTTATATTACACTCAAGTTGAATTGTAAGTAGTATCTTAAAAACAAAGCACCGGAAGCTGTAGCCCCGATACGGTCGGCGCCGATTGCATCAGAGCAATAATAGTGCGTAATAAGTGGGTGAGCAGAAATGGTAGCCCGAGCCACTAATAAGGTCTGATTATTTTTTATTAATGAGACTGTTTTGTGGAATACTGTAATTGGCGGACTTGTGGGTCTGTTTAGGGCTTGAACAAAATAAAAAATCTGGTCCAGAGCCACTATTAAGTATTCTGTGCCAGAGCTGAAAAAAACGGCAAAAAATCACGTTTTATTTTATTCTGTTTTAAGTGTTTGTTGTAATAGCGGCAACAGAAATCATCTGTGAACTATTACGGTTCATGAGATACAGCCTGGTGACAGACAGCCAGGCAAACAGATGGACAGTGGAGTTTTAGTAATAGGGTCCCGTTTTTACCATTTGGGTACGGAACCCGAAAAACGGCGATGAGCGATGCGAACGTGTGTCGCCCTAAACTGCCATACTGCCGTGCTATTCGGAATCTTCTAAACTAAGTATTAAAGACGATTCCGGAATTCCAAAAATCCTTCCTTACTGCGTTTCTAATTAACACGGTAGCATAGCACCTATGCTGCCGGCATAAATGAAACGATATAATTGCCTACACTACTATCAAAATAACAGACTGTACAAATACGTGCGTGTGTGTGCGTGTCTACGCGCCGCTCGAACTAAAAGCAGCGGAGCGTGTCGCTACTTTACGGCAGTACTAATACTTATAGGGTCTGTGATAGAACACAATCTCAAAATTTCTAAAATCCTATTATGGTTCAAAATAATGCAGTAGCGAAGCGAAGAACACTGAAGAAAGCAGGTTTCACGATATTTTTTTTAAATAGCCTTTTTGTGTTCTACTACCGGGCAAATGTCTCCCCCGAGTCTTTTCAGGTATCTTTGGATGATATTTAATTCTTATTATTTGTCGCTATAGCGGCCCTTATAATACCTATTGTGAAAATGTCAAGAGCCTACCTATAACGATTCAAAGGAGGTGACAGGCGGACGGTCAGTCAGCAAAGTCAGTTAAGGCCCTGTTGACACCCATTGGGTACGAATTCTCAAAAATGCCTAAGCGAAATCTTCGTCTCGCTTCATTATCATCATGTCAACCTTTAGACGTCCTCTGCTGGGCATAGGTCTCCGCCAAGGAGGTGTTCAGCCGTAATCACCATGTTTGGCCGATGCATGTTGGCGATCGCAGTAGATGTTATGGTACTCAGAAGGTCGCTGCTGCCCATCCTCTGCTCAATATAACTCTCTCGCCTTTTACGAAACCCACGGGTAGAAATGGGGAAGTGCTATTCGCGGTCTCGCTTATAAATGCAGGAATTACGGAACCAATAACTGGTCAGGAATCTCTTTACAAAACAATGTTCGAGACATTTATCTACAATTTTTACAAAGCGTCGTGTCCACCGATTCGTTTTAGCGATACGGGCGTTTAAAACTATATTATTCTCGTATTACACGGGCCGGTTTTTAGTTGAAGGTCAGTCATATTCATATACCTATAGTCTAGTAGAGTTTCTTGTTTTGTTTCGAAATTTGTAAACTATGCATGGAGTTATGTAAAGTATTTCGTAAGAAAGGAGCATAGTTAGATTGGTTTAGCTGGATGCTGTAGGTCTAAACTGTATACAGAGCAACTAAAGACAGCGGTCTCCATACGAAATTCATCATCAGTCGAAAGACGTCCACTGTTGTACAAAGGCCTCCCCATAGGACGTCACATTTTTAGGGTTCCGTACCTCAAAAGAAAAAACATTTTTTGCTGAACATATCTTGTGTTGTTTTGGTAGGTATTGACCCAAGCTATCACCCCCTGTAGTATGTCGTGCTATTTACTGGACATCCTGTGTAATAAAAATGAATCGTTGTTCGTTAGTCTCGCTAAAACTCGAGAAAGGCTGGACTGATTTAGCTAATTTTGGTCTTGAAATATTTGTGGAAGCCCAGGAAAGGTTTAAACGGTAAGAAAATTGAAAAATCTATTGACAGGACGTCTGTCGTGTCAGTTAGTCTATATCTATCTATACATATAATAAAACTTGAGAGGTGTCAAGGGACACCCGGATGGAACGAAGTTCCTTTCGATTAATTGGTGAAGGAATTGTAATAAAATTTTTAAGTTATATGTATATATACTTATAAAGACTAAAAAAAACACCCCTAACCAACCCCCCCCCCCCTAACCTAACCCCCCTCCCCCTAACCAAACCACGCAACGCGCGATAAGGAACTTCATTCCAAAAACCGGACAAGTGCGAGTCGGACTCGCCCACCTAGGGTTCCGTATCCATACCTACTTCTATACTAATCCATACTTTAGTCTACTTAATATTATAAATGCGTTTTTGCGACCTAAACGGCCGTATCTTTTTTTCACGTTAACATAAAGGATTGATTTTTTTACAGCATCAAGGGACCGTAGATTTGAGTACCTATATGGTTTTAATTTCAACTCGATACCTCTACGCGTTCCCGAGATAAAGGGTCTTGACAGACGGACAAGAAAGTGATCCTATAAGGGTTCCGTTTTTTCCTTTTGAGGTACAGAACCTTAAAAGTGAATCTTAGTTCGTTAGCCTCGCTAAAACTCGAGAACAACTAGTTCGATTTGACTAATTTTGGTCTTGAAATATTTGTTGAAGTCCAGGAGAGGTTTATACGGTAAGAAAATTGAAAATTCGATTGACAGGACAATGTCTATCGGGTCGGCTAGTAAATAAATAAAAATCGTTTATTGCACATACTTTCAACTATGATTGTATTGTGACTATGTTTACTTGTTGACTTCCGTAAATAAAGCGGTTGGTTATCGAGAACCTGGCTCATGTGAAAGTTATGTGGTTATTTACTTGTTACTGCATACCGGTTTTATTAAATAATAATAATAATATTTGGGGACATTTTCACACATGGCCATCTGACCCCAAACTAGGGAGACCCTGTACTATGGGTGTCAGACAGCTGATATACATACACAAATACATTTCTTTTTGTAAATACATACATATATAGATAAACAACACCCAGACACAAGGCAAACACAAGTGCTCATCACACAAATGTTTAACCTTGGGCGGGAATCGAACCCGCAACACGCCGCGCAGCAGTCGATCGCTCAGCTACTGCGCCAACTGTGTCGTCAAATACTTTTATTAAATGCTTTTGCCCGCGACTTCGTCCGCGTGATTGTCGGTTATCGCGGATGCAGACGAAGTCGCAGATGCTTTATTTATTTATAGTTAATTAACACAGTACAGTACCACTTACATTAATTAACATAGAGTCACTCAATTTAAGAAGACTATACCATGCAGACAAATTGCGTCTTAAGGCGCGCTAACAAGCGACCTTTGCAGATTTTAAACTGACAATCACGTCAAAATGTGTAGTGTACGGTCACCAAAGGAGATAAGTATCCATGTCGCCACACCAACAGTTCAATGATTTCATAAAATTTCATTTGAAAGCCCCCATTGGTTTCTAAGAAATCTTCAACTATTCCCGACGACATGGATACTTATCTCTTTTGCGTACTGTACATGATTTGAAAAAAAAAATAATGTTAAACTAGAACATTCTCTTAATCATTTAGTATGTGTATATTTTTGATTAAGTTCATATTAAATAGTTTAATTAAATCGTGAAGTTGTGTCTGACGCGGACATAACATTGATATTTACACAAAATCTACCAGGAATATTTAAACGAAACTTTTACTATCTTACAGATAATTTTATTATCTATCTTTTAGTATACGCCTTTTTTAAGTTAAAGAATACTATCTTTTATTTAATTTTTTTGACTAAACTTTGAGAGTTTTGGACGCAGCGCATACGTTTTTTTGGTCGCTCAAGGTCGCCGGCGTATATCGTCGCCTTAAACAATTATTCGCAACTAGAGATGGGTCGAGGGCAAAAACAAATATGGGCAAACTGGGCATAAACTTGGCGTATTGGGCATAAATGAGTTTACGCCCAAATGAAAGCCCGATCACTGGGCACAAAAACTAATAACTTTGTTTTGTAAAAAATAAAGCAGGGCGCGTATTAGATTTAGCGCAACTCAAAATCTAAACGATTGCTAGAACGGCGTAGCAGCATTGACACACACTAGAACAATACAATGGTCTGTTTGTGTGCATCAGAAAAAAAAATACGCACGAAATAAGCACGAATCATTGAAATTGATCGGCAAAAGACAGCGCGCGATGTTTTACAGTGCTTTTTAAAATAATTGTCGTATAACTGACTGAAAAATATTCTGTATATAAAGCCTTTATTTTCATAAAATAAATATATCAGTTATGTTTTTATTCAAATACTGGTGAAAAAATTTGTCAAAGTGAATTTAAAAAAAAATTAAAAATTTGAAAAAAATGTGTCAAAGACGTTAACGCGTTTAACTTTATTCCATTCGTCCACAAAAAACATTGTTTTGAAAAAACACTTCAAATGTCAACACATAAAAGAAGAATCCATTTTATTGTCATCATAAATGTCTTGTTCATTTTATTATTGACAAACACTACAACATAGCAATACTCACACACTACACTTGGAATTTAAGATATTTGGTTGTTGTGTATATCGTGTGATTGCGTTGTTTGTATTTCCTCTTCTACTTAACATGTGTCATAGAAATATGGACTTTATTTCAATCCACGAACTCCTATGTAGGAACTTATACTATGCATATCCATACTAATATCCATACTTCCATATAAATGAATGTTTTATTCACTTAAAAAAATCTTAAAACTAGGTACTATCGCGGGCTTTCCCGCCTGCTCAGTTAAAAAAAATCCCTCGGCGCCTGCGAAGTCAACGGGGCGGGGTAGAGAGCGCTTCCATCTTTTGAGTGCAAGCAAAAATGAACTTAGTGGTGGTCAGGCGGGTGTGACCACGATAGTACATTGCCCCACAAAACTGCTTACGCAGTTTAACTGTAAGATCGTTGAGTCTCTCTAAAATTAAACCTATTATCAGGTACATCTGTAACCTATGTAATATACTTAATACCTACACTTACATAAATACTATATTATAATATTATAAATGCGAAAGTAACTCTGTCTGTTACGTTTTCACGATGGAACGGCTGAACCGATTTTGATGCAATTTCGTATGAATATAGCTTGAACCCTAAAGAAGGACATAGGCTACTTTTCAATCCGCGACTTCGTCTGCATCCGCGATAACCGACATTCACGCGGACGAAGTCGCGGGCATAAACTAGTATTAGATATTTAAGTAAAAGGAAACATAAATAAAACTAAGTAAACCAGCATTGCTTAACAAGTCCTTGTCATAACGCTAAAGTAAAAGCGAAAGTGCACTGCCATTTTTTATCGAAATACTATTTTTTTTGCTAAAATTTTGACTATTGAGCATAGTTTTTTTTGTATATTCTTTTATGGCTTGCGTTTGGCCGCAAGTCACCAGGCCCTCAAGTCTGCTATTACAATAGTGTCAGAATGGTCTATCATTGATTTTCATAATGACGCCATTATATTAGTAGATTACCAAACTTGTCAAAATCAACAATTATGAAATCAATTATAGACCATTCTGACACTATTGTAATAGCAGACTTGAGGCCCAGATCTTAAGCACAGTTTAAGTATTAGTACCGTACAGTAGCGACACGCTCCGCCCCCCACCAAAACACTGTTCCTCACGTCTACCCGCGCCGCATTGGCTCTGGCATCGTGGTGTAGTTCAAGGGCTGACTCGTGACGCGTAGAAACGTGTATTCGCTCATTTGTGAAAAACAAAATCGAAATATTTTATATTATATTAAATTAAATATTTTATGTATAATATTTTATATTTAAAAACAAATAATAATATATGAAATTATGTAATTTTTATCATATTAAACTATGACGTATTATTTTAAATTAAATACCATGAAATACAAGTTGGAAGATAAAAATCTAAAAGTATTGTAGAACACTGTGTAAATCATTCCCTCATCAACCGTCATTCCCTCCTAAATGCAATGAGGAAATGACCGTGAGGGAATGACGAATTTTAACTAAAACAAACTTCTTGGTAGGTATCTACTTACCTATCTGGAAGTTCGAATTTCAAACCGTGAATGAATCGAGTACCTACATGAGAGAGAGAAACACTTGTGTTGAGGCCGGTATCGCGCGCTCGCGGTGGCTGTGACAGCCCTAGCGATATTAACGCACACACACGCACGTATCTGTACAGTCTGCTATTGTGGTAGTAGTGTAGGCAATTATATCGTTTCGTTTGTATGAAGTGTCGCGGGTGTGTCTTAAGTGATGATGAGGACTAAGGTGGAGCACGCTTGCCTAGGATGAACCGGTTCACTCGTGCCTTGAAGATACCCAGATTATACTAAAACGTCAATACAAAACATCAAACAGAACAAAGCCACCGACTTCCGAAACAAAAGTCATGTGTGTTCTTTACAAAAGTTATTTATCACTTTTTAGTTTTAGAAGGTGGTTTTTTTTTTCGCTTTTTAGTAAGTAAGTACCTCCTTATCATCCAAATCCAATAAAATACAGCATCACAGTCAAAATAGTGATTGAAAGTACCAGATTGGAGAAACTTAAAACATGATCTATGTTTAATTGTTTGCTTACTGTCCATTTTTTTTTTTAAACTGCAGAATCAATTTCGGTAAAATTTATATGGGGGACCACCCCTGAGGCACACTATCCATACGTCACGAATTTTTAAAATCGCTTTACATTTGACAAAGAAATCGCGTAACAAATATAAAAAAAAATAGTGATTGTATTTTTGAAGTAGGTTGAAAATGATTTTATTTTTTATGATTTTTTGATGTGAAACATCTATAGCCGCACGTAAAATCTCGCCACGCCACGCTTTAAGATGGTAATATATATACAGTCCATATGCAGTAGTGTGTACAATACGGTCAACGTAACTTGGCGCGTCTGAAGTTAGCTGTTTGGCTGCGCAATGGAACTTTTAGGAACGAAATTGTCTACTGCGCAGCTAATCGGCTAACTTCAGACGCGCCAAGTTACGTTGACCGTACTGTACGTTTATTCAATAAATAGTCATCATTATCTGGAAAAAAAATCGTAATATTTTATTTTATCATTAAGACATATTTAGTTCCTATCACAATCTGTTCTTTTCTGCATATTACTTTTACAAAATAATGTCGATGTTTCACATCTGCCAGGCGTTCCGTGATGGCTCACATTTTTTTTTTATCATTAATCCTAAAGCCATTCCAAACGTCCAGCGCACCCTGGACAGCCAGCACTGGGTAACGCAGAGTCTAGCTGACTAACCCTTTCACCACGATGGTAATTCCAAATGAGTACTCTAGACACTCACGCAAGGCTTTTCAAACCCGCTCATTGTGACTTCAATAGGGTATTTTACTCTATACGAGAAAAAATCTATAGATATGTTATTGAGGCAGTTTAGGCATAAAGCAGTCGGAAAATGTAAGTTTTAGTTCATAAAATAACAAAACAAATTTTTAAATTCAATTCAATGTTTTCAGTATTTTTAATCTGTTCTAAAACACCGTGAGATAGTAGCGGCCATGTTATTACGCCGTACGGCTGTGTAAACCGATTGGCGTAATATAGGGTTTGTACTTTTATTATTTTCGTAACCAACGTAATTTTTTCATTATAACACCTATTACAAAATATGGTTTTAATTATTTTAAATGATATACAATTGTCATATTTAATATGAGCTCATTTGATTCAAAACGAACTGACGTCATTTACGCTGAGCAATATGGCGTCCAGTAAGAGGCGATATCGTCAAAATACGCGCGAAATTTGAAAATTTAAAATTTAGATGCAGTTTTATGGCACTTATCGATTAAATAAAAATTTTGTGTTTTTTTTTGGTGGCATATTAGCACTACAGAATTTCATTGAGACACTTTTCAAAAATGCATGTAATACCCTGTTAACATCGAAGGGTTTTCAGACAACAAGTCAGATGTTTTATCCCAACTGTGCCGAGACACAAAATGTGTGATATTCTCTGTGTCCAAGAGACATCGTGGCATCGAGCACCTAAAACCACACATTCCTGGCATGACCCTGGTGTTGGAGATACCTCACGCACAATATGGCAGCGCCATCTTTGTTACCCCAGAGTCACTGTTTTGTCTGCAACCTGTTGTAGCAACGAAAACTTCATAGAAGTCCTTACAGTGGATATTGGTACCTGCACGATCACATCACATCACATATCCTAGCATTCCTAATCCTTCAACTATCGCTGTGCATCCAGTGGCGTGCGGTTCATACAGTCACATAGACATTGCCTACCCTACAACTCAGATAAATATTTATTATCTTGTTTTAATTTATTTTGATATCTCTAATATTTTATACACGAGTAATTACTCTCAATTAATAAAAAAATCTTAAATCAGCTCCATCTGTCGCGTAACGGTGGTAACACGAAGTCTCATCGATACGTTCGCGCCTTAGTCCGCGCATTTCGATCGCTTCGCGCTGCACTAGCGCCGCTAGGATCCTACGGGAGAGACACAAAATATTTTTGTGCCTAGATTATTATATTTTGTTTGGATGTGTGCCTCGTGACAGGCTCGTAGCACGCGTGTGCATTTTCTATTCGTACATGACACACAATGTCACAACTCACGCACACAACGCGAACTGAAGACATTGTCTTTTTAACATTTTAGATTTTACTACACGAGTTTACACGACGGAATACGACAATTGTGTAGGTACAAAAATATACGTGAATTATTCTGAGTCGCCATTTTTTTTGTTTTGGTTTGTTTCATGGTTTTGTGAATGCATTTTTATATTATTTCAACGTTGTTACTAGTGTGTAAAATGGAATAACTTCACTGTGAAAGTTTGTTGTGTAGTTATGTAGGTACAGACAATACTTAAAAAATGATTCCTTTTCAAAACTTTCTCTCGGCTTCGGTGAAAAAACACTGATCGAGGATAGCCGCTAGATTTCAATCAATACAAACAAACCATGCGATTAGGTCGTAAGAGGTTGGTACAGTTCTGTTTTATTACATCAATTAAAGTAGGTAGAAGATTCGCGAGATTTTGTTGTAGAACCGAACCCGAATAAAATGCCTACATTTTGTTTAGGTTTCGGTCAATGATATTATATTAAACAGATATGTTATGAGCGCCCAATTTTGAAGATTCAAAAACGTCCTAATTGGGACGTATTGCCTTTAGTCTGCGTCACGCATGGCGACGAATAGTACGCTTTGTAAAAGCAGCTAAAAAAATAAAAAAATGCTATTTTGTGTATTTAGAAAGTGTACCAATTATGATACCCAATTTAATAAAGCACAAGGGATCTCATACCACAAGTAACTACGCAATATACATCGATTTGTTTATATATTTCAATTATTTTCCTAATATTCTTATATTTGGAGGTTAGAAAAAAGAAAGAAATGGAAGTACATTGTTTCACGTGAGTAAGACAAGGACGCGTTCACTCCGGACATAGAATAAAAGTACAGATGCGATATCGTAGGCAGTAAAGTCATTGTTTACCCACAGTTCTGTTTTTCTTTTTTCTAACCTTGTAATATTTAATCATTTTGTTTTATTCAATCATTTATATACCTAATTAGAAATTAAACAATAAGACAACACATATTTATTATCCTTTCTTCGTTAAGGTTATCCAATGAGATCTGGCTTCAAGAATGGATCGCATTTGTTCGTAAACAAAGAAATAAATTTTATTATAAAATAAATATTTTCTACTCTGTATATTATTATAATTATATATTCTATTATACATTTAGTCCTGTTTATTAGTTGTTATAGGTACAAACCGTGTGTATAAATGTACTCGCGGTTTGTACCTTCTGTCTCGTAAAATTTTGCTAGTCTGTGATGCCAAGACGCGGTGATTGGTGGCCAGGATAATGTCCGTTTACATTCACGCGCAATTGACAACACTAACTGTCTCTTTTTTTCTTGTTGGTTTTTTCAAGCCATCCCTTTTCAACATTTTGACTTGTAGTGAATTGTAAAATGAATGAAAAGTGTAAATGTGTGCAGCCGCTGCTGCGCGGAACACTTTTTTCGTTTGTTTTGTGAGTGTATAACATATCTGTTTATTAGAATATCATTGGTTTCGGTACTCAATATTATGATAGATAATCACCTCATCATCACATGAAAGGGAAAAGGGTAGGTGCTTGTAATACCTACTTCTAGTAAGTTGTGAACTTGAGATTATTTTATTGGTAAAAAAACACATTAGGTAAGTACCTAATTGTTCCTTGTTTAGTAGATTGCAAAACCTTTTTCTTCTACGCATATTATTTTTAACCCTGTTTTGAGTTTCTATCATAAAATCGATTAAAAAAAATTGAACACATCTGTTCGTATGATGCTTTAGGAGGAGGTACATACCTACCTACTCTGTGACGCGGGCCTGACGCTTGAGTACTTATACAGCGGTTGTTCTGTTTACCTTTCCTACTATTTTCAAATAATATAATCGCCTGAAACGAGGCATTACATCGATACAGTCCTATTCATATTTTTTCTACGGCAGCAAAAAAACTAATTGATGTATAGACATCAATTAGTTTGACTGAATTTATAGAAATTCAGTCAATCTAGGAATCATTTGAAGTGGCAAATCACTTAGGTACAGTCATCAAAAGAGATAGGTATGCAGGTCATCGGAAAGACGGAAATGGTTGAAGTTGACTTAGAAACCGATGGATGTTTTCGAATGTTTAATTAAATCATTGAAATGTTTATTCTCTATTAATTTTATTTTATTTTATTCAAAAACATCCATTGGTTTCTAAGTAAACTTTAACTATATCTATCGGGCAAAAGCTATCGAAATTAAACCAAAATGCCATACAAGTCGTTCTCTACGTTAGCTTATTCGTGTTATCCCCACAGATTTCCAATAACAACTTTAGCACCAAATCTTCTCAAACTTTCTAAGTACTGTCAAAATGACGAACAAACAGAAATGACTCCGAGAGAGTGTAGTATTGTGAACTAATATTAGCCAATTAGTTTTGATGACTCTCTGAATAATGTTTGTGTGTCCGATTGTCTGTGCTACTGAGAAAGTGTTTGGGCATTTCTATGTATGATGTTGGAAATCTGGGTGCCTGTTATGTATTCTGTTATGTGATTGTAATTAATTAATCACTGAAGATGGAGAAGCTCGTGGCTAAGTCAAAGGTTAAGCAACGCTTGCCGCGGTCAGTCTGTGGATGGGTCACCGTCCATTTCATACCGACTTACCTCTGTGCCTCGGAAAGCACGTAAAGCCTTTTGGTCCCGGCTGTCATTCGTAGATCTTTGGCAGTCGTTATGGGTAGTCATAGACAACCAGTCTTACCAAAGGGTTTCGTGTTATCCAGTAACTGGGTTGTGTTGTCCGACAGGCAGTCGATCCATATAAAACACTGGTATTTAGCTTCATTCGGTTAGATTAGAAGCCGACCCCAATGTAGTTGGGCAAAGGCAAGGCTGATGATCAGTCGGAAGATGTCCACTGTTGCACAAAGGCCTCTCCCATAAGGGGGGCTTTTGCCATAATCCCCACGCTTATCAGGCTTCCTGGGGTTCAGCGTTGTGGTTCAGCCGTAATCGCCAGTCTTGGCCGATGCATGTTACGGTACTCAGAAGGACGCTGCTGCCCATCCTCAGGTCAATATCCCTTTGTCGCCTTTTGCGACACCCACGGGTAGGAATGGGGTGGAGTTATTCGAGGCTGGTGCCACACGGCAGACCAGCCTCGAACCAGTACTTCTAGAAATTAACAAAAAGAAATTAAAAACCAAACGATTTTAACATAATAGCACTGCACGTTAACTTGAATATGTAATCCAGTTCTGAATCTAAACCATCCAGGAACCCATCCAATTCGGTCCAGTCGTTTAGGCGGAGTTAGGTGACGAACACACGTACAGAAGTATTTTTTTTTAAACTAGCCGTTGCTTTCCCACTCCTCGGCAAAGGCCTCCCTCCATTCCCTCCATTTCTCTCGATGTTGTGCCTCATCCCGCCAATTCGCGAGGAAGCCATCCAAGAAGTATTATGCCTATAAATTAAGATGCTCCATTTATGAAGCTGCAGCATTCACCTGCCATTAGATTTATGAGTCTATGTACTATGTGTCTTAAAACAGCAATCTTTTTAATTTCATATTTTTTGTAACCAAAACCCTCTCTTTTGTTTCAGGACCCGAAAATCTACGACATACCATACGAACCGAGACCACCAACACCTGATATCCCACTTTCATCCCCAGAAACTTCAGAAGCCCTCCCAAAAAGCGATTTCGCTAAACTGAGACAGAATTTCGAAAATGGCTTCCCGAATTCGGAAATGAAGAAGCCAATGCCGTTGACACCGAAACCGATTTTGATTTCAAAGTTGAAGCATGCGAAGTCCATTGAGAACATTAATGGTGATTATGTGAAACTTAAACCCAAGTTCAATACTGAACATAAAAGGTATAGGAATAGGGGTGAAACTGGAATCAGCTTCACTTTACCTAAGAGAGATACTCAACTGGATCTGGATAGAGAAAACGTGAGTATTTAACATTTAATTTATCTTTTAGTAGTAATAAATATGTAAAGAGAGACCGATGGGGAAGAAAGGTTCTCGGTTCGAACCACTTCTGGTTCACGCAACGTTGGTAAACCTCCCACCAGATGGACCGACGACATCGTGACGGGAGCGGGTAACCGGTGGATGCAAACGGCAGGTTGCTGCTCGTTGTGGCGTTCTATAAGGGAGGCCTTTGTTCAACAGTGGACGTAGTCTTCCGGCTGGTAATGATGATGTTGATGAAAAAGAGACCTAAACCCTCCTACAGCTCTGCAGGCCAGCTTAATTGTCGCTGTGCAGGTATTTGAAACGAATGATCCGGTCTGGTAAGTTATGTCTTTAAGTCTTTAAGATATTTGTAAAGTGTGTTTTACTGTGTCAATAAAACTTTTTATTATTATTATTTTTTTATGTTAGGGCATATGGTAGAAAATAGTTCTAAATGGTTCATCATCTGCCTAGCCTTTTCCCAAGTATATTCAGGTCGGCTTCCAGTCTAACCGGATGCAGCTGAATACCAGTGTTTCACACGGAGCGACTGCCTATCGGACCTCCACAACCCAGTTACTGGTTAAGACTGCACCGAGCAAAATAATTCAAAACAGTCGTCACTGTTAAAGTGATATAATCAATACTTTTACCATAATTACCATAAAAAATATGTAATGAATACCACTATGAATGTGTTAACAGATTATGGTTGGCAAAAAATAAGAATACTGTTTAATTTAATAAACAAAAATACGTTAAGTTGTACAAAAATCTTTAACTAAATCTCGTATTTAGTTGAGTTTTGATAGTAAACTGTATTTTTTTTTCACAAACTTGAATTCATATTAATCTTTCATATTCATACTACAATTTGTAGTTTTTACATTTTTGAAATGTCGCTTAGTTATTTTATTATTTGCCCACCATAATCTGTTAACACATTCATTGTGGTATTCATTACATATTTTTTATGGTAATTATGGTAAAGGTATTGAGTATATTACTGACGACTGTTTTGACTTATTTTGCTCGGCGCAGTCTTAACACGATACCCCTTGGTAAGACTGGTTGTCCGACTTTCTGGCTTCTGACTGTACCCATAACGACAGCCAAAGATCTACCAACGGCTTTACGTGCTTTCCGAGGCACGGAGGGAACTCGGTATGAAAGGGATGGTAACCCATCCACTAACCGACCGCGGTTAGCGTAGCTTAACCTTTGACCAATCGATCTGTACGGCTTTACCTTAGCCACGAGCTCCTCAAAATAGTTCCCAATGGTTGCCGTTACTAAAATCGATGAGGAGGAAATAATAGGAGCAGGGGAATAATAATATTTACCAACCTTCAAACTCCGAGTTGTTACTTACTGAGAAATTTTCCAATAACGCTGCCGGACGTCGCGTCGATAGGGATGCACTGTGTCCTAAATACGTTTAAAACCAAATGAATTCATAGTGGGAGTGCAGTGATCAGACGATGGCTCGTTTACTACAGTTCCCTACACCTGGACTTAAAAAAGCCACTCATGCTGTGAGAAATACGGCCACCTACTGGGCCCAAGTACTACAAAAAGGTGCATCCTTCATCCTGCATTCTTCCATCCTGAGACCTTAGTAATAAGGTCTCAAATAAGACAACAAATATTTGAATGCGGTTGAGTTGCAAACCCGCGGTTCCGTTATTTAGAACAAGCCATATTCACATTTATTCTTTTTTATATTACAACATCGTAAAAAAGGTAATAAAACTGTGTTTATAACTATTCAGGAAAATAACCATGCAATATTAAAATTCCTTACAAATAATCTACAACTACCAATTGTAATCCGTGAAACATCATGCTAGCGGCACCTAGCGACGAATGTCGAAAGCTTTGTGCAAGCTTTCACAGTCTGTAGTTCAAGGATAAAATAAGAGATGGCGTTGCCTGTGTGATGCACTTTAATGTTTATATTTGTCGGCCATCTTGGGGCATTGTTTGCCGCGTTTTCGGAAAGTATGGTCAATCACTAACAACCCGGTATTAGGCAGCCCGCATCCATCCGCTGCCAGCCACCGTCTTCAAATTGCCCATCCATCGTGCCGTAAGACGTCCCACACTAAGCTTGCCCAAACGCGGTCTCCACTCTAAAACGTACCTGATCCATCTACCGTCTGCAGGCATGGATCTTTCTTATATTTAGTAGGTACATCTGCTTATACTCAAGTAAAACCATGATTTAATTATCTATTCATTATCACAATGAACTATTACTCATCAGAAACATGTTATTGTTACTCCAAAATAAACTTTAATACTTCATGTTAACGTGCAAACTACTTTACTGAAGTTTAACAATGTAGTTCAGTGACTTTCATTGCAAAATAAACTGTAACATCAAATAAATTAAGCGCAAAATTGTTTGATAACTATGAACAATGTAGTTCATAATTCACGGTGTGAGGGAGATAAGAACATTTTTGTTTGTGTTAGAAAGAGATGAAAGATTGTATGTACAGGCGGAGATAAAAGTGTTGGCATTGGCTGATTAATTGGCAGATTTTTTTATTGTTCAGTATAATTGAGATTGATTTTAATTGTGACAGTAATTACAATGAGTGGTTATTATGAAGCAATGATATTGAAAGTTACTACATTACGACATCATCGGCATCTATGTTGGGGTCGGTTTCCAGTCTATTTTTTTATGGGACAAGCCCGCCGCGCTATTTCCAAACCATTGCAATTCTCGTAAGTCAGAATCAACAGTGGCGACCACAAGAAAAGCGCCAGAGCAATGAAGCTCGACGAGTCCCAGAAAGACGGTTCAACTGTCTTGGATCCCGCAACGAAATTAATCAGAAAAGAACAGCGGAGGAGTAAGGCTAAGAACTCACGATGCGGTTTTCACCCGCGTCCGGCTGCGGTTGCGGGCCCGCAGCTTCTGTAGAATGCAGATATATATGTAAAAAACAAAAGCACATTTCACGACGCGGTTCACGCCCGCGGTGTGCGCGGTGTATTCGGTTCCCACTGCGGGCGCGGGCGCGGGCGAAACCGCATCGTGAGTTCTTAGCCTAAAAAAAACATATTTTCCACTTACATCCAAATCAAGCAGGTCAGCAGCAGCACGTGTCTTTGTGCCTATTGGTCTTGTTTGGTTCTGTCTGAACAGAACTAGGCCAATAGGCACAAAGGGACGTTTACAACTGGACTTCCAGTCTAGTCGGGTGAGCTGAATACCAGTGTTTTACATGGAACTACTGGTTGTCTGACCTCCACAACCCAGTTACTAGGTAACATGATACTCCTTAGTAAGACTGATTGTTAGACATTCTGGCTTCCGACTACCCATAACTGCCAAAGATCTACGAATGACCGCCGGCACGGAGGAGTCTCGGTATAAAATGTTTTTTTCAGGTATCTGTTACAAAAGGTACCTTAATCAAATACGTTCAAGTGTGATGGCTCTCAAAATTTCATCATCATCATCTCTAACCTTTAGACGTACACTGCTGGCCACAGGTCTCCCCCAGGGGGGTTCAGCCGTAATCGCCATGCTTGGCCGATGCATGTTGGCGATTGCAGTAGGTATTATGGGACACAGAAGGACGCTGCTGCCCATCCTCTGTGGCCTAATTCACGTAACTAAAGAAGTGCTTTTGCAGTGCAGTTGCAGTTAAATTTCGATCAAAACAACGCTTTTCGTATTCTCTACCGCTGTCAGACACGTTCGCGTCACGCGAGCGCAATAACGGCATTCTACTGTTGCGCGTCTTTGGTGGGTGCATCGAAACGCAACATGATCGGTATTCTACTATTCGTTTGACGTCTCAAAATGACAGTTAAAAAGCACCTAAATCTGTACTGGGGTATTATTTTAATATTAAAATAACGTCTTATTATACTATACGTATATACACCATAAGTAAGTTTGGTTGTTGTATAGTTGACGTGCAGTTCACGCGCAGCTTACGTGCAGTTCAAAGATTACAAGAACACCGTTTATCACTCAAACTTGAACTTAACTGCAACTGCACTACAACTTCATCGGCGCGTCATAAAATTACGTGAATTAGCCCTCTGGTCGAAGTGGTCGATATCCCTCTGTCGCCTTCTACAGCACCCACGGGTAGAAATGGGGTGGTGCTATTCGCGACCGGCACCATACGGCTCGAAATTTCAGCCATGCTAAAATTACACAAGGCTTTGGTAACCATCAATTAAAAGTTACAAATGAACTATTTGAAGTAAAACAACAATATTGCTAAAGCGGAACACATCAATTCTATGCGCAATCGGTTAAAAATAAACCATGGTTTGCTGATAAATCTGGCATAGTTTTGCGTAATGATGAAAACAACACTGCGGACGTATTTCTGTTTACGTCATTATGCCAATGGTTTCTACTTTGTGTAGGTAGCAATAATATTCAGGAGATTTCGTCAGATACCCTTTTTTGGAGAGTATAAACTAATGGGGTGTAAGGGGTATCGTGTTACCCAGTGTTGTGTATGTCAGAGAGGCAGTCGCTCCTAGGTAGCAATAATATTCGGGAGATTTTGGCAAATATCCTAATTTATAAACTATTGGGTTAGGGGGTATCGTGTTACCAAGTGTTGTGGATGTCAGAGAGGCAGTCGCTCCTAGGTAGCAATAATATTCGGGAGATATCGTCAGATACCCTAATTTATAAACTATTGAGTTTAAGGGGTATCCTGTTACCCAGTGTTGTGGATGTCAGAGAGGCAGTCGCTCCTAGGTAGCAATAATATTCGGGAGATCTCGTCAAATACCCTAATTTATAAACTATTGGGTTTAAGGGGTATCATGTTACCCAGTGTTGTGGATGTCAGAGAGGCAGTCGCTCCTAGGTAGCAATAATATTCGGGAGATATCGTCAGATACCCTAATTTATAAACTAATTGGGTTTATGGGGTATCGTGTTACCCAGTGTTGTGGATGTCAGAGAGGCAGTCGCTCCTAGGTAGCAATAATATTCGGGAGATTTCGTCAAATACCCTAATTTATAAACTATTGGGTTTAAGGGGTATCGTGTTACCCAGTGTTGTGGATGTCAGAGAGGCAGTCGCTCCTAGGTAGCAATAATATTCGGGAGATATCGTCAGATACCCTAATTTATAAACTATTGGGTTTAAGGGGTATCGTGTTACCCAGTGTTGTGGATGTCAGAGAGGCAGTCGCTCCTAGGTAGCAATAATATTCGGGAGATTTCGTCAAATACCCTAATTTATAAACTATTGGGTTTAAGGGGTATCGTGTTACCCAGTGTTGTGGATGTCAGAGAGGCAGTCGCTCCTAGGTAGCAATAATATTCGGGAGATATCGTCAGATACCCTAATTTATAAACTATTGGGTTTAAGGGGTATCGTGTTACCCAGTGTTGTGGATGTCAGAGAGGCAGTCGCTCCTAGGTAGCAATAATATTCGGGAGATATCGTCAGATACCCTAATTTATAAACTATTGAGTTTAAGGGGTATCGTGTTACCCAGTGTTGTGGATGTCAGAGAGGCAGTCGCTCCTAGGTAGCAATAATATTCGGGAGATTTCGTCAAATACCCTAATTTATAAACTATTGGGTTTAAGGGGTATCCTGTTACCCAGTGTTGTGGATGTCAGAGAGGCAGTCGCTCCTAGGTAGCAATAATATTCGGGAGATTTCGGCAAATATCCAAATTTATAAACTATATTGGGTTAGGGGGTATCGTGTTACCAAGTGTTGTGGATGTCAGAGAGGCAGTCGCTCCTAGGTAGCAATAATATTCGGGAGATTTCGTCAAATACCCTAATTTATAAACTATTGGGTTTAAGGGGTATCATGTTACCCAGTGTTGTCGAGGTCCGATAGGCAGTCGCTCCATGTAGAATACTGCCCCCTTATTCACAACCATTCGATTCGATTCCGTACCGAATCGAAAGTCAAAAGATATCGAAGATGTCCTTCAAACGCAATTCACAAATCCGAAACCGAATAATTTTGACAGTTCAACGAACATACGAAGACTGAAGTTGGGAATGAGATTCTCGAATACGGTTCCTTACCGACACGGAAACGTATCGAATGGTTGTGAATAAGGGGCCTGGTATTCAGCTAAATCCGGCTACACTGGAAGCCGACCCCAACATAGTTGGGATAAAGCTAGGCAGATGGTGGTTTACGAATTGAGTACCAGTTCAGATTTGATGCACGTCAAAGACTTAGCCATTTTTTTCGAAGTAATTGTAATGATTAATGAAGAGAACCAATCGGCCTTGAGCGCACGTGGTGATCAATGCTCGTGCCTTGTCTGCATGAGAAGAGTTCTTTGCCCAGCAGTGGGATGATAATACACTGTTATTATTACTATAAGTACTAGCTCTTGCCCGCGACTTCGTCCGCGTCGGTTATCGCGGATTAAAAAGTAGCCTATGTCCTTCCCTGGGGTTCAAACTATCTTCATACTATAATTCATCAAAATCGGTGCAGCCGTTTAATCGTGAAATCGTAACAGACAGAGTTACTTGTGCATTTGTAGTATCTATATATATAAAAGGCAAAAGTGATTGACTGATGTATCAACGCACAGGCCAAACCCAATTGAAATTTCGTACACGTATTCCTCATATGACGAAGGCATCCACTAAGGATGGATTTTTCAAAATTTAACCTCCAAGGGGGTGAAATAGGGGATAAAAGTTTGTACGAAACTTTTTATATTCTTTGGATATATTTGCATTACCTACCTACATTGGTAGGTCAGCTAGTTGTAATATAAAACAATAAATATAAAATATAAATATAAAATGTAAATATAAAATATAAATATAAATATTATAAAATAAAAGTATGGATGGATTATTTACTAGCTGCCACTTTTCCCGCGACTTCGTTTGCATGATTTTTCTACGGATCCCAAATGTTTTGATAATGCAATTATAGCCTATAGCACTCAGTGATAACGTAGCTCTTCCAATAGGAGAAAGAATTTTTAGAATCGAACCGCGTTCAAACAAACAAACTCTTCAGCTTTAAGTATTATACATAGATTCTATTTACATCTTTCTATTTACATACAAATAAATAAAATTGAAGTGTCTGTATATATTGTCAAAATAACAGCTTTTTATTAAATACATACGGTACCTATAAAAAAAAAACAGTTTTTTTTAATTTTTACTTGTCTGTCTACCTGTCTGTCAGTTTGTTCCAGAAACGACTAGACCGATTTTGACGAGACTTTCACTGGCAGATAGCCGATGTTATAAGATAGAAAGAAAGAAAAAACACAAATAACACAAATAACAACAAGGTTTAATTATTATCGTAAAAGAAAAAAAAAAAAGAAACGAAATCGGTCCTGTACGGATGCCAAAAGGCCCCTATCTCAGCATGGTGCTGTAACATTTAAAAACGTCACAGCGCTGATATTCTGATTAAAAAACTGACGTAAAAAATTAAAACTCCGCTGTTAACCGACAATCACGTGGACAAAGTCGCCAGCATCAGCTAGTCCAGCAAGAATAGTTCAATGTGGCATATTTAGTTACGAGTTGGACGTTAGATATTAATTAATTATTAGAGATAGTGAGTTGGCTCTGGTTGGCTCGTTATGGCAATTAATTAATTATTTAGGAAACGAATGTAATGTTTATATTTCGCGATTCCAATTTATCGACCAACATGGCGAAAACCCACTCTGTTAATTAAAATAATGAGTTGCAATTATGATGATTAAAAATCTTAGTGATAAAAGTTATTATTAATAACACTTTTGCCCTCACATACACACAGACAGCCGTATCTGTTGTGTAATAGTTATTATCTCTGACTCACGTGGATGCGAATCACGGAATGACGTAGTAGATGGTTTACATGGAGTCTTTATAGGGGTCTATACTCATTAATTAAAAACAGTTTGAAAGTGGCGCCAGTGACAGAAAAGTTAAAGAGAATCGTTTGTTCGTGAACGGGCGCTGTCAGTAGAGATTGGTCAACTCAACTGCCATGGTTTTTATCTTGATTAGTTTTTATATTTTGTATTTCTTGATTACCTTCATTGTTTTCACATATAGAAGCAACAAGAATAATGTAAGCAGTATTTTGTAAAAACCTGATTTTAAAAGAGTGTCCGTGGAGTTTCTTGCTCGTTCTTCTCCATAGAGACTTTCTGACTAACTGACCGATTCCTTGACGATTCAAAAGTGCCTGTAAATGGTTTAATTGAAATAAATCCTTTGACTTTGACTTTGTATTGGTATGGGACATTTCACACACGGCTATCTGACCCCAAACTAGGGAGACCCTGTACTATGGGTGTCAGAGAGCTGATATACATACACAAATACATAATCATAATCATAATTATTTATTCATTTGCGAATATGGGTACAAAAGAAAAGGTCTTAATATACAAACAGCAGAGTCCATTAGCCATATTCTACCATAAGGCATGCAAATTTACAAATACACAGGTAAGTATCTACGAAACATTTAAATACATACTCATATAATAATAATAATAGCAACCAGACACAAGGCAAACACCAGTGCTCATCACACAAATGTTTACCCTGGGCTGGATTCGAACCCGCAACACGCTAAAACGGGGATAAAACGCATGTGACCAAAAGAACTATGAATATTAATTTGGATGGATGGAGAGGGAGAGAAAAGCCAAAGAAAAGATGGATGGATCGTGTGAAGAATGATATGAAAGAAAAAGAAGTCAGTGAAAGCATGACATTGGACAGGACGGAATGGAAGAAGAAAACATGTTGCGCCGTGTTGCGCCGCAAGTAACATGGGACAAGGCAGGAAGATAATGGCTTATTTATTAAAAACATTAAGAGAAATACCCAAGAGCGTCGCCAGTACTCGCCAGCTGATGTCAATGGGGGGGCGGGGGCAATTATGAGTTTTAAATACAGTCAAAGACACATGAAGCTTTTGGAAACTGGGGGGGGGGGGGGGGGAGGTGGGCAGCTGCGCCTACCCACCACCCCCTTGGCGACGCCCTTACCTATACTTATAACGCTAGTATTATTTCAATGCATGCTTCGTTATTTCATAATAATATTTACCAACACCTTCTGCTCGCAACTTCGTTTGTTTATACTACATTTATTGAGCACGGGATCGCAAATTCGGCTTAGAAATTATAAAATGTGCTAAACTATAGCTGGACCGCATAACTGAGACCGTTTCTGAGGTAGCTGCTCGCTTCAAATCATAGTCAAGAATGTTTTAAAGTTTATATGAAATTTTTGAAATCAAATATCCCCACAAACTGATTTCAATTCAGCCGTTAATTTGACAAAATGACTATCATCTTCTGTACCTACATACACATAGATAACAGTGGTACCTATTGTATAACAATAATTATCTGTACTGACTCACGTGTGACCAAATCGTGGTAAAAGAAGGTTCACATGGAGGTTTTAATATATGGAGTGTCCAGAGTGCAGCTACATGAGTAGATAAACGGAACAGAGACAAAGCTTCATATACCCGCGCGAATCGATTGCACTACCTACACACCCACAGTAGAGCTGCTATAGCTTTGTGATCCGTGACGTCATCTAAGAATGGAGATCGGCAGCGAACATGTCATAAACAATAGTAAAAGGTGTTTAGTGGTCATAAATTTGCGCTGTTTTATAGACTTCACTAGGTTTTGCTTGTTGCCATTATCTAAAATATTTTTTTGATTTCAGTCATGTATTGAAATAAACTACAATATAGGCATTAATTTTGAAATAATAAAATCAGCCCTTTCTTTTCTACTCCAGAGCAAAGACCTCTTCACATGCAGAGAAGGCATTTGAGATGAGCATTAATCACCAAGTTCACGTTTGCTCACTATGTAGTCTTTCACCAATGTCAATGATGTCGAAGATAAACTTATATTCCAAAAGACACATTGTAACTGACTTGGAACTGCTACACTACATTTTACCACTGGGATAGTACCGTCTAATGCTGTAACATTGCCTACATGCTCAACGTTGCCTACATTCTAAAAAGTTAAATTATTGCCGCTAAGAAATATTTTTTGGCATGTCGATAGCAAACTTGCTTTTAGTAATACCAAACACAGCAAAAACATTTCTCAGCGGCAATAATTTAACTTTTTAGAATGTAGGCAATGTTGAGCATGTAGGCAAAGTTACAACATTTGACCGGTACGACATTAATTTAAAAGCACAGCAGTTTTTTTTTTCTTTCTTAAAAAGTTGTCAGAATCGTCCCTCACTTAATTTGTTGTATTTCTCTATCTATGTATTTTTAGCTCTCTACTCTTTATATTTTGTTTGTATGTATGTATATAAGTATTTATTATTTCATTGTAAATAAGTTTCGTTACGCCTATCATGTTTTGTCTTAGCATCACCCAAAGGTAGACTGGTAGAAAATGCCTAAGGCATTAAGTCCGCCTTTGTACAGTGTTTTTTTTATGTACGGTCACCAAAGGAGATACGTATCCATGTCGCCGGAAACAGTTGAAGTTTACTTAGAAACCGATAGGTTTTTATGAATAAAATAAAATACAATTTATAGAGAATAAACAGTTCAATGATTTAATAAAATTTCATTTGAAAGCCCCCATTGGTTTCTAAAAAATCTTCAACTATTCCCGACGACATGGATACTTATCTCTTTTGCGTACTGTACATAAAGTTTATTAAATAAATAAATAAAAGCGGAATAATATTTTTCTTTCCTAAAAGTTCACCCCGAAATACCCTTCAAATAGATTTAAACCATGTTACAAAACGCCGTCATGTAAGCCAGTCTTTACCTTGCCGCATGCTTCACCACGTTCCGTTTCGTTAGTTTTCAACTAGTGCGCGGCTGAATCACGTAAACTCACTACCTTTTTTATGTTGAATCAGTTTAAAAAAATACACTATTACGTTTCGTAAAAAACAATGTAATCGAAAAGAAAATTACGTATAAAGAAGGTAGTCGAAAAGTAGAGTTGAATAAAAAGTGTTTTTTTAGCACGAAGTGTAATTCTTATTTTTTAATGAAGACAGAATTGTGTAGTGTCTGTTTTTGTTTTGGTATTTAAAGACTACAGTAATAGGTGTCATTTTTAAATACAATTAGACTTGAGGTAATTTTTGGCAGTGTAAAAAAAAACAGATTTTGGCACAGAAGTGATTACTGCAAAAATGTGTCGAAACATACAAAAAATGTGTAAGACAAAATGTGAGTTATTATTAAACAAAAGAACATGTTAAAAGTGAAATAAAAACAAACAAAAGATTTTATATTTTTAACACTTTTCGAACTAATAAAGTGATTTTAAAATATTCGGTGCGGGATCAAAAGTGTTTTAGGTTGGATATTCCTGGCTGATTGTTGTTTTAAAACATTTTGTGAGTGTTTCTTGAAGTGATGCATGGATTCAATTCAAGGTAATTACTAATATCATTTTGGCATTGTCACAATGTGACTTTTAAAGGTTCCGTAGCCAAATGGCAAAAAACGGAAGCCTTATAGATTCGTCATGTCGGTCTGTCTGTCCGTCAGTATGTCACAGCCACTTTTTTCCGAAACTATAAGAGCTATACTGTTGAAACTTGGTAAGAAGATGTATTCTGTGAACCGCATTAAGATTTTCACACAAAAATAGAAAAAAAAAACAATTAATTTTGGGGGTTCCCCATACTTAGAACTGTAACTCAAAAATATTTTTTTATCAAACCTATATGTGTGTGGTATCTATGGATAGGTCTTCAAAAATGATATTGAGGTTTCTAACATCATTTTTTCTAAACTGAATAGGTTGCGCGAGAGACACTTCCAAAGTGGTAAAATGAGTGTCGCCCCTCCCCCTGTAACTTCTAAAATAAGAAAATGATAAAACTAAAAAAAAAATATATGATGTACACTACCATGTAAACTTCCACCGAAAATTGGTTTGAACGAGAACTAGTAAGTAGTTTTTTTTTAATACGTCATAAATCGTAAACTGCAATTTACCTTACTTGCTGCTACGGAACCCTTCATGGGCGAGTCCGACTCGCACTTAGCCGCTTTTTTCTATTTATACATTCTAAGTTTATCTAGACTTATCTATACTAATATTATAAAGCTGAAGAGCTTGTTTGTTTGTTTGGTTGAACGTGCTAATCTCAGGATCTACTGGACCGAATTGAAAAATTCTTTTTGTGTTGGATAGTCCATTTATCGAGGAAGGCTATAGGCCCATGTGAAGCCGGGCCGGGTTGCTAGTAATCAATAAAAGTCTGGAATCACCAATCCGCCTTCAGCGCACGTGGTGATCAATGCTCATGTCTTCTCTGTATGAGAAGAGACCTTTGCCCAGCAGAGGGGCAATACTGGGCTAGTATTGTATTGTGATTGCTACAGCCATGCCAGTCGTGTGGTGCCGGCGAATAGCACTATTCCATTACTATCCGTGGGTGTCGTAGAAGGCGACAGAGGGATTTTGACCAGAGGATGGGCAGTAGCGTCCTTCTGAGTACCATAACACCTACTGCGATCGCCAACATGCATCGGCCAAGCATGGTGATTATGGCTGGACCCTGCCTTGGGGGAGACCTATGCCCGGCAGTGGGCGGTTAAAGGTTGTTGATGATGATGACAAATTCTGCTTACAGTCAGATGTTTCCATGGAAATACACAATAGGAATGTAGAAATCATTGACAAATAATTTCAAGGCACGTCTCTAAAAAACACACTTTATTTTGACCCTGAAAACATGAGTAATCTACAATTAACTGTAAAATTAGATTTTAAGCTGCTTTGAAATCTATACATAAGTAAGTCTCTTTAGTTGGCAAATAAGTGACGTCACATCAGCATATTGCCATAGGTACTAAATCTTTGGGGTAATCACGTTTTGACAGATTATACAAAGTATGTCAATTGATAGGTGGAGACTAGGAACAGCTTTTTTTTAATATTCTAATAATAGGCTTGCCTCAACTCACCTGATCTTAAGTGATGATGCGGCCTAAGGTGGAGCACGCTTGCCTAGGATGAACCGGTTCACTCGTTCCTTAAAGATACGCAGATAGTTATTAGCCCTGAAATCATGAAGAAAGGTGCTCGCATTTGGCTGTTGCTCATAAACAGTAGGGCCCTTTATCTGTACTCATAGTCACCTTTAAGGAAAATAACTAAAGATGACGTAGTGCCTTCCGTACTGGGAACTTACTTAGATGATTCACCTTCAGTTTTTTAAAGCCTAGTAGGTACTTACAATTTGTTGTCAAATATCATGACGAATTTCATGTTATTATTCAAGAGGCTTCTAAACTCGGGCTCGTGGCTAAGCTACACTTGCCGCGGTCGATCCGTGGATGGGTGACCGCCCGTTTCTTACCGAGACTTCCCCATGCCTCGGAATACAGGTGAAGCCGTTGGCTCAGCCCAGCTTTAACAGTCTTGTCATTCGTAGATCCTTGACAGTCGGGGTAGTCAGAAGTCAGAAAGTATGGCAATCAGTCTACAAGGGGCGACTTTATTTGTTACCCTGTAACTGGTGTGGAACTGAGTCTGTCATTCGTAGATATAGTTATGAGTTGTCAGTCAGAAGCCAGAATGTCTGGCAACTAGTCTTGCCTAGGTGTATCGTGTTATCCTGTAAATGGGTTGTGGAGGTCCGATAGGCAGTTGCTCCATGTAAAACACTGGTATTCAGCTGCATCTGGTTAGAGCGGTAACCGACCCCATTATAGTTCGGACAAGGCGAGGCAGATGATGGGTACCAGAGTTCACACATAAATACTTTGCAAGAGTAGATTTTGGAGGTTGGTGGTGTGATATCTCCTAAAAGCCTTTGACAAAGCCTGATCTCTCCCCAGTTGTATCGAATTGCCGTCCCACCGCACTATGAGAGTGAGGGAAGAGGAAGTGCGTCTGTGTTTATGCACACACATGTGTACTGTAATCTGTAATATCTCCTGTAGTACTTAGCTAGTCATCATTGAAATTGGCCGCCGTGATCGAAATTCGTCTGGAGTATTCTACAGACGTCAGCACATCATGCCATACCAAACTGAACAAAAATTTCAATTGAATATGAACCTTAAAAGTGCCCTTCCCCATCCGCCGAATTTCAATGTTGTTGTTTTTGTTTCATCCTACGCAATGTTCGAAAACAAACGAGTGAGTGAGAGTAAGAACGCGATGGTATCGCATGAAAATGGGTGCGCGGAGATTTCACAAAACTTGTTCCAAGAAATACGTGTTTTTGAAAAAGCGTTATTAGTTTTTAGTATTTTTTTTTTGTAATTAAGAATCTCTATTACAAGTTTTCTATGAAGCTGTTTTTTTACTTTTTCAATGTATAAGTGTAAGTACATTATGAACGGCCAAAGTTCAGATAAAAATTGTGCAAAAACGGATTTTGTTTCGTTTTTTCGTTACATAGGAACCTAGATATTAACCACAAGATACCTGTGTGTTAAAAATATTTGAGGAAAATTTGTTATAACACGTACGAGCGTTTATATGAGTCTATTAGAATCAAAAACCGCAATGTCCAAAACAAATGTAATGTATTGGACATTGCGGTTTTTGATTCTAATCTATACTTAATATTATAAAGCTGAAGAGTTTGTTTGTTTGTTTAGTTGAACGCGCTAATCTCAGGATCTACTGGTTCGAATTGAAAAATTATTTTTGTGTTGGATAGTCCATTTATCGAGGAAGGCCTATAGGCCCATGCGAAGCCGGGCCGGGTTGCTAGTAGTTTCATATGGGAACCATAACGCCATGGGCGCTCTTAATTATTTTCTAATAAAGTTGAAAATCTATCAAAGAAATTTGACATATTGTTGTAGCTTGATGTACTCTGGCCTTTGTTGAGTACAGTCTCAATGTTATGTACTGACGATCTAATGACGTTGTAATGTTTCCTTCTGTTATCTATTTTGTATATATATAGTACTTTATCTCTATGTAAGTATATTGTTATAAATTACGCTTTATGAAGTGAACTGGAACGGCTGCGTAGTCTTTGAAGAAAAACGTGATTGTTGTATAATATTGTTCATAGCATACAATCCATTTCCATATTAGATACTACATAGCTTCTTTTTACCGGATCGATCGTAATATCTACACTAATATTTTAAAGAGGAAAGAATTGTATTTTTATTGTTTGTAACGAATAAAATCAAAAACTACGGGTCCGATTTCAATAGAGTTTTTGATTTTAGAATTGTATTTTTATTTGTTTGTAACGAATAAAAATACAATTCTTTCCTCTTTAAAATATTAGTGTAGATATTACGATCGATCCGGTAAAAAGAAGCTATGTTGTATCTAATATGGAAATGGATTGTATCGTATAGATCGATTGATGAAAGAATTTTCATCAATCGAAAGTTACCTTATCTCTGAGTAAACATACGCTATATTTATCAACTGAAAAATTAAGGGATCCTTGAAAAGATTCACTCGGACGACATCGCGGCAAAGTCCTAGAATATGTACGACCTCGGACATTTTTTTGAGAAATGACCCTGTTGAAAGCATTCACGTTGTTAATGCAGACTTACAATAGGGTATTTTACCAAAAAATCTTATTAGTCCGTCAGATAGATTTCCAGAAAATGTTGAACACGTGTTTTTTCTTTTTTCACGTATTCAAAAAATGATGACGATATAGTTCGTCGAAAACTCGTGTGACATCACTATGTCAGTACACTTTTACTGGCGAAGTGACGTCACAAACCCCCACCCCACTCATGATCTTTGATGCGTTTTATCTTCGTCAGTTTTTATTTATTTGATAAAATAAAAAATACGTATCGAATATTTTTCGATAATCTAACTGACGGACTAATTAGACTTTTTTGGTAAAATCCCTCTTCGCAGCGCACGTTTCAGGCGGTGAAAATGAACGTTTTGTATTGCACCACTTTGTTATATGAAAAAACAATCCCCATTTCCCTACAATTTGAACCACAACACGATCAAAATAAGAATAAGATTATTTCTTAGATTATTGGTAGGTCTCCGCTGATAGTCTACTCTAAGGATTAAGTATTTACAAATGCAACTAAGTTAAAAGTAGGAAAACTACTATGTGCTTGTGTGGGAAAAGTTGTATCTATGTGACAAAGGTGGTTTTTATATTTCAAGGTTGGTCCCATAATAAAAATTACCCCCACTTTTAACCCAATCTATATCTAAGTTGCGTGATGAGTAACACAATTTGCAAGAAAAGATGACAATGCTTCTACTATTTGATTTAATGGCTAGAATTAGAATTTTAGTAACGTTGACGACGCGCGACGATTCGCCTTCTAATTTGTCTCACATAATATACTTTGAGTTGCACGAAACAACATTAGTTTATTGGAAACTTTAAATTCATGCGGTCCTTTACATTTTGTATCAAAAAGAAAGTGACAGCAGCAATTTAAAGTATCCTCTTGTGCAACTCACCGTCAACCTGTCAAAAATGCTTCTATGTAACTGATTCTTCTTTGTATAGAATATATAAAGAAGAATATATAAATATATAACTGGTTTTCCTACATTTTCAACAAGATTTTTGACAAGACCTTGATTGTCGCTTAGATATGTATTTATTTGTTTTATACCAGTAACAAATTACAGAAACGTGCTTAGAAACTATAACCAGAGACATGCAAAGAAAAAAGACGCATTGGAAATCACTGCCTCCAAAACTAGATCTTTTTCTTTTCGACGCGATGTTTTTTGTTGAACTACTTGGGCCCAGTATGTAGCCAAATTTATCGCCCAATTAGTGGTTTTTAATGTCCTCTAAGGTGCAAGTGTAGGGACACATTGTCTGGTCAGGACTCAGGAGCACCGCCCTCACACTGGGTGTCAGTGGGATTTATAATCCTCCATTTTGCTAGGTTGTGTTTGCAGCGGTCTACTTGAATGCGCAGTCTATTGTGCGCTTTCCATATAGACCGCTGGAGATCACTTCCAAGTGGCAGGTGTTCCTGGCGTTAAACGAAGTTGTTCCTGCCATAACTCAAGTCTCACTGTGCGTGGTCGGTCCTACCTGCCTAGCCTTTTCCCAACTATCTTGGGGTCGGCTTCCAGTCTAATCGGATGCAGCTGAATACCATGATGATGATGCAGGTGAGACTAGTTGTCAGACTTTCTGGCTTCCGACTACCCATAACGACTGCCAAAAATCCACGAATGACAGCCAGGACCAACGGCTTTACGTGCTTTCCAAGGCACGGAGGGAACTCGGTATGAAATGAATGGTCTCCCAACCACAGACCGACCACGACAAGCGTAGCTTAACTTTTGATCGATCGATCTGATATGTAACGTTAAGCTGATATGTCCAGCCTTTGCTTAGCCGCAAACTCCTCGCTGGATGGCCTGAGTGCTGCAAAGAAATAGAGTTATTACCTGTATTGTAGCAGATAGCTAGCTGACCCGATAGACGTTGTCCTGTCCCTATCTACCGACTTACCTGCCTATCTACCTAACCTACCTAAACTAATTGCACCAATCCCCAAAAAAATTAAGAAACTAATACATCATCGATGTATAATTTTATGGTGTATTATTGTTTTTTTTTAATGTACGGTTACCAAAAGAGTAAGTTAATAAGTTTCCATGTCGCCAAGAATAGTTGAAGTTTACTTAGAAAACGATGGGTGTTTATGAATAAAATAAAACACAATTAATCTATACTAATATTATAAAGCTGAAGAGTTTGTTTGTTTGGTTGAACGCGGTAATCTCAGGATCTACTGGTTCGAATTAAAAAAATATTTTTGTGTTGGATAGTCCATTTTTCATACGAAGCCGGGACGGGTTGCTAGTGGAGAATAAACAGTTCAATGATTTAATTAAATTTCATTTGAAAGCCTCCATTGTTTTCTAAGTAAACTTCAACTATTTTCGACGACATGGATACTTATCTCTTTTGGCGACTGTACTGCGAAATTTCTTTTTTTTTTCCTTGCGTACGATTCTTCGCCTTACAATAACAAACACAACAACACAACAATTAGCGAAATTGGTCCAGCCGTTCACGCGTGATGCCGAGGCCAAGGGAATTAGGGATAAATTTTTATGTATAGAATTATATATGAGACTAGATTTTGAACATTTTTACTTACAAAAATCGACCTTCTAACTTTCGTCAACCCTCCATTACTTAACCTGTATAAAAATAGACAGCGCTTCGAGGCGCGGTATGACCTTTACAGCCCTCTATAGCTCTCTATAGCCAAGCCTGGTAGGAGTGGGCTATTATCGTGATTGATCACCATTCCCTATGGCCGCCATAGACTGACTCACGTCTGTTATATTTTTAGCTATGGACTTTAGTATGGCGGTTGTAATGATGTGGTATGACGTTGGTTTTATGTTTGATTGGTGAGTAGCTGTTGCGAAGCGTCAATTATCGTCTCAGGGAAAACAGAGCAAATATTGCTTACTAGCTTTTACCCGCGACTTCGTCCGCGTGATTTTTTTTTTTTGTTGGGACAAGCCCGCCACACTATTCCCTAACCACTGTAACTCCTGTAAGCCAGAATCAACAGTGGCGACCACCAGAAAAGCGCCAGAGCAATGAAGCTCGACGAGTCCCAGAGAAACGATTCAACTGTCTTGGATCCCGCAACGAAATTAATCAGAAAAGAACAGCGGAGGAGTAAGAAAAACATATTTTCCACTTCCCTCCAAATCAAGCAGGAGACAGAACAGAACTAGGCCAATAGGCACAAAGGGACGTTTACAACTGGGAGAAACCCAGTTGCTAAGCACCACGGATTATAATTGACATAATTAATGGGCCCTAAAAAGGGCCGTCCGCGTGATTGTCGATTATTGCGAGTCAAGAAGAAAACACTAGTATTCAGCTGCACCTGGTTAGACTGGAAGCCGACCGCAACATTTTTTGTCCCGCTTTTTAATGGCGGTAGTTTATTTAGGTGTTGTTCCGAACTTACAAATGAAAGCTTCCGAAGTTCCGAAGGAAATCAACTCATTCTATAGACCAACCGCTTAACCACAGTATAAATTTAGTACAGTCAACAGCAAAAGTAGATGATCAAAATCAAAAATTAATACTGATGAACGGAGTTCGCGTCAGAACTTTGTGGCGTCGAGGTGATTCAAAAGTATGTGTGTGACAATCACATACTTTTAATAAATAAACTAGTAATAAATTATATAAATTAGTGTAAGTAAATTAGTATTGAATTTCTGATTTTGATCATCTACTTTTGCTGTTGACTGTACTACCGTACAGTAGCGACACGTTCTGCCTCCCTCCGAAACTGTTCCTTACCTCTCCCCGCGTCGAACGACTGGTGTACGGTGCAACCGTACATTGCGAAATTATTGTACATACCGCGTCAGCATATCCGCCAACATTAATTATTCATTTTCACTTACTTACAATTTAGTTCACTACCGGTCATCGAACGCATCGCGTGTTCTCACGTATCAATATCATATCAGTATCATCTATCATTTATTCTTAAAACTATCTCTATTTGAACTTTGGTGTTAACTTAGTATAATAAACTGTTAAGCCTTCATGGACTCGTATCATTTAATATCATAGCATCCTATCAGTAAAAGCTGCACGGTACAATACCGTACATCTTGTGACAGTTGTCACAAGTTGACGTATCAGTGAGCTCTCGCGTCACGTCACCACACCCCTCTCGCACCGCGCATCTACCTCAAGAACGGCTCAGCTGTAGACTCTGTGTGTCGGATTCTGTTTAGTACACACGGCTACACACATCAAGCTATACATTTCCAGTATAAGCTGACCTCGCATTGTGCAGAAATTCTATACGATGCGAGATCAGCATTAACTGGAAATGTATAGCTTGACGTGTAGCCGTGTGTACCACTTATTCCAACACTAGCTAATGCCCACGCCTGCGTCCGCCTGAATATCTGTTATCGGGGGTTTTTTTCGTAGGTAAGTACGTTTACGAGTGACCCCGAAAGTAACTTTTTGCCAATCGCATGAAGTCCGCTATCGTTTTTTCCGTTACTAACGCCATTACAATGATTTGCTCACATTGCAATGATACTTTGAAGGTTATCGGTTCTGTTTGTGGCATGTTGGGAAGGGTCGTGTGTGGTTTCAATATTTGTAAATATGTGATGTGAGCATGATCTATGAACATTAATTATTTATTTATTAACACTTCAAGCACAAAGTACAGAGGCGGACTTAATGCCATTGGCATTTTCTACCAGTCAACCTTTGGGTGATGCAGAGACAAGCAGTGGTAGGAGTAATCTAAAAAAAAAATTAGTACCAAGCTAAACTACAAGGATATAAAAAAATACTATAAATATATATCAAACTACATATATATTAAACACGGATATACAAAAATAAAACGACAAACAATGGCGAAAACATTACCGTTGTGATGAAACTGCCAACTTCTTGCGAATGTATTCTCGAACTTCACTCAGCCGTATTTACTGGTACAGTGGCTCCACTCAAGCCAAAGGTACATCGTCTTCGTCATAACATACACTTCATCATTATCATCTTCCTGCCTTTGTCCCATGTCACTTGGGGGGGTCGGCGCAACATGTTTTCTTTCTTCCATCATCCGTCCTATCAACCGCCATGCTTTCACTGACTCCCTTTTCATTCATATCATCCATAATTTATTTGGCTTTCCTTTTCCTCTCCATCCATCCACACTTATACATATTTTATTACTATTATCCATACTTAATATTAGTAGCTCGGTCTTAGTAGCTCGTGGCTAAGTTAAAGCCGTACATACAGGTTAAGCTACGCTTGTCGCGGTCGGTCTGTGGATGAGTGACCATCCATTTTCAAACCGAGTTCTCTCCGTGCCTCGGAAAGCACGTAAACCTGTTGGTCCCGGCTGTCATTTGTACATCTTTGGCAGTCGTTATGGGTAGTCAGAAGCCAGAAAGTCTGACAACCAGTCTTACCAAGGGGTATCGACGTGTTACCCAGTAACTGGGTTGTGGAGGTTCGATAGGCAGTCGCTCCATGTAAAACACTGGTATTCAGCTGCATCTGGTTAGACTGGAAGCCGACCCCAATATAGTTGGGAAAAGGCTAGGCAGATGATGATGATACATAGGTACTTAATATTATAAATGCGAAAGTAACTCTGTCTATTACGTTTTCACGACGACACGGCTGAAACGATTTTGATGTAATTTGGTGTGAGCTTGAACCCCGGCGAAGGACATACCCTAAAAAACTGCAAAGCTGTTGGTGCCGACTGTCATTTGTAGATCACAAATGACAGTCGGCACCAACAGCTTTACGTGCTTTCCGAGGCACGGAGGGGTGTCGGTATGAAATGAATGGTCACCATCCATAGTCCGACCGCGGCAAGCTTAACCTTTGACTCTTTGACGGATCAATTGGTATGGCTTTTACTTAGCCACGAGATCTTCAAATGAAATGGGTACCTTGCTAGCGTGGGTAGTTATTGATTCGCACTCGGTACAGTTTTGTTTACCACGCTGCATCCGCCACAGAAAGATTATATTTACGCCTACACCATTTTGTTTTTATTAATGGCGACATTTTAAATCTAATCAGTGCCTAACGACTGTTAACCCTTTCGGTTTTCGTGTTACACAGTAACTGGGTTGTGGAGATCAGATAGGCAGATGCCTTGTATGAGTGTAGGCACACTGCTTCGTTTCTTTGCGTTGCGACGTCTCAGCGCTAGATTTGGACTGCATTTCACACCGGACGCTGCGTTGACGCAAAGCGACGCCGCTTATTCCGACGTCGCAGCGTTTCAGTGAGAATTCCTCAGTATTTAACCAACAATTGACCAAAGGAAATGTGTTCTGTTGTTGCTATTATTACGCCACCGCCGAAACAAACGTAGAATTAACAGATTCCCTTAAGATTGGTCTTTTCTGGACTAAAGAGATAAGATAATCTATATCAATATCCTCCACACTCTCATGTTCAATAACTGCTGCACGTGTTCCCTCTTTGCCAGTACAAGACTAACTGCATTGCCGCTCCGACGACGCATTACAGCACCTGTTCCCGCTGCAATGAGCAGTATGGCTTCGGTCTAAGATACTGGTACTCAGCGGCATCCAGTTAGACTGGAAAGTTGGAAACCGAATCACAGATGCGGTGCCATCCCAGAGATATTCTCTGTTCCATTCTGTTTGGTTTTTCTTACAGGGAATAATAGTACTTCACTGACCCAGGTACTCTCTAAGAGATCGTCAGTAACCTCAAGGCGCTGCTGGTCTTTCTTGTGGAGATGGAGTGGATCAAATGATCTACTTCCACCTGAATGTGAAATCCGCGTTGTGACGTGGAGTTGTGGACACCAGCCATTTGTAGCAACATCTATCGCACATAATTCGTACTACTGATGTATCCTAGATCGTGCAAGCAAAGTTCACCGCAACATTAGCATATATACAAAATCCCGACTACAACTGTCGGGCAGTAGCCCACCAGACCTCCACAGATCCTCCCTTTTCTATGGAGAATGAGGAACTATCCACTTTGTTGCTCATACCTCTAAACTGGTGATACAAATCTTTATTATCATGTCTACTATCCCGTTAGTCTCGTAGTAACAAGTTCACACATCCATCTCAACATTCCCATCTCCACTACCTACATGCATTCTATTTTTATCCACCTTCTTCCGATCCATACAGTACGACAGGGTACGGTCTTGGATTGTCCTACTGCGAGGCGAAGGTCTCTTCTCTCTCCCCATTCACCCACATTTATATTCATAACTATTTCAGTCACATGCGTTTTATCCCTCCTCTATTGCGTACACACTTGAGCACTATAATATCTCCTACATAATTGCCTGGTCTCGATTAAGATTGGCCGCTGGCCGGAACCGAAATTCTGTTAAGCGGATTGTACATACCCACGCACATGTTTGAACATACGCTAACTAGTTAAATGGATGACATCATAATGATTCTTTGTTCGGTACTTATAGTTGAGATAAGGAAGTAGGTACCTATCATCGTATCTACTAAATTGTAATACCTAATTATAAAACAGCTGGGAGATGTCAATTATCTTTAGTGACATAAGTTTAACGAGTGTCGGTGACCGGAGTTTGTGAATTTGTGGCTCGAAAATTCCGTTTTACTAAAGTACCTATTCGTGGTCAACTGATCATAGACTAAGTAGTCTAACTAGCTAGGTCCAACTTCGACAAAGAGGTCGCCCGACTAATCCAACTCGGATGGGAAGCGCTCAGGAAACTACGAGATATCTTTTCGTCCAAAATTCCACAGTGCCTAAAGACGAAGGTTTATAACCAGTGTGTGTTGCCAGTGATGATATATGGCACAGAAACGTGGTCTTTAACTGCTGACCACTTAGAGAAGCTCGAGAGTCACGCAGCGAGCTATGGAGAGAACTATGCTCGGAGTTTCTTTGCGCGATAGAATCCGTAACGAGGAAATTCGCCGAAGAACTAAGGTCACCTACCCGCTCTCGAATATAAGTTGAAGTGGCAATGGGCAGGCACATCGCTCGAAGAACCGATAACCGATGGGGAAGAAGGTTCTCGAGTGGCGACCACGAACCGGAAGACGCAGCGTTGGTAGACCTCCCACAAGATGGACCGACGACATCGTCAAGGTCGCGGGTAACCGGTGGATGCGAGCGGTAGGTTGCCGTGAGTTGTGGTGTTCTATGAGGGAGGTCTATGTTCAACAGTGGACGTCTTTCGGCTGATGATGATGAGACTTTGAAGAAGTCAGAACAAATCCAGCACGTCAAAATTTTTTGAAGTAGAACTTCATGGTTTGAATATGACCGATCCAAATTATTTTGGCTGATTAACTTTATAAACTTTAGTTTGTCGTAATTAATGCAGCGTGGGACCGACACAGGTTGAAATGATGATAATGAGAATGAATGGTGATGATGATAAATAGAATTATAGAGATATTGTAGATTGTCTTGTTTTGGCAGAGATTCTTCCAAAGGCCACTTTTAGAATAGTTATAGAGTTCTTAGTAAAGGACCAAGGAAGTACGACCACCATACCAATCTGCCACAAACCAGCATTGCTGTGTTCTGGTCTGAAGTGTATGAGTGCTGGTGTAATGACAGGCACGTGAGACATTTCAACTTTGTTTCTGGAATGACAACACATCTGCAAGGCGTTTAGTATTGCAGAAGTCTATAGCGGTGATCAATTAACATCTGGTGGACCGTCGGCTTACTTGCCATTGACATAAAAAAGGTACCCGGCAACCAGAGAATGTAGACAACTTCATAACAGTTGAGTAAAAAGGTACTTATGGTAAAGGAAAACATCGCAAGGAAATCTGAATTCAATGGAATGCGATCGGCAACACGCAGTGGGCTAGCGCCGCAAACTCGTGATCAAGGCGCATGCCTTCAATTTCAGCCAATTACGAGCTGAGTTAAAACATGATCTAATTTCAAAAGTAAATGAACGAACTACGGCGAAAAACTACATCTCCGAGCGGTTGGTCGTCTGGGCCAGTATAGCACCCACCCATTTCATCCCGAGGGTGTCGTAGAAGGCGACGAAGGGAAAATCTGGAAGTCGGGCAGCAGCGGCTTCCGTGCATTTCAAAACCTCACTGCGATCCCCAAGACGCCTGCCAAGCGTGGGGATTATGGCAAAACCTTTATGTGGGAGGCTTTTGTTCTACAATGGACGTCTTCCAGATGATGATGATGGAATAAAAAAAAAACTACAGTGACAATCTGTAAAAACATCACGAAGTAAAGTTGAAATGGGTTGCCCTCCCACCTGTTGGCGCCTGTAAAAGGCGAGGTGAAGTTGAAGTGAGCTCTCCCTCATCTCTAGCTCACTACACCAAACGTCATCGATCGAGATTTCTGCAGAATAGTACATTATTTTGTATGATTTTAGTGTGAAGAGCGTGCATGTCTTAATGAATGCGAAATGAAATTGGAACAAGGACGGACTTGATCGGCTTGTTACGAAATTTCACAAATATTACATATATTTACTATCGACCCAAACTTCCTCATGAATCACTCTGTCTTATGCTGATAACCGCATGAAAATCCGTTCAGTAGTTTTGGAGTACATCGCGCACAGACAGACGCAGCGGGGGACTTGGTTTTATAACACACTAGCGACCCGCCCCGGCTTCGCACGGGTTGCAATGTAGATCAAACTATACGTATAAACCTTCCTCTTGAATCATTCTATCCATTGATGAAAACCGCATTCCAATCCATTGCGTAGTTTAAAAGTTCTAAACGTACATACAGCGAGAGCGATTTTGTTATACTATGTAAAAATGTAAAGACACAGATAATGTAGTTAATGTTAGCACTTGCACAGTTTAAAATTGATTAGTTGATTGTCTGTTTAATTCCGGCCACGAGACAGCTCGTAACCGCGTGGGCCGCTTTTACACACAGTTTGTCAAAAACCTTTTGTTATGAAAAAAAGTGGTTCACGCTTTTAAAAATACTTTTTTGCGTTTTGATGCAAGCTTGTTTTCTTTTTGTTACTTTTCTATTCAAAAATTCCGGACAATGTCGAATTTTCCCGGTTTCCCTAACAGGTATAAAATTCTGGACATGTCAGGATCTGGATTCCTGTCATCTAGTGACCCTAGTTCAGGATCTACAGCGACTCCATGGCAGCCCTCCAAACAGTCGTGAACCCCGAAGCCCTCCATCCCCTCGCAGTCGAAACAAGTAACGCCATCCGCCACAGTAACTGCCAGAACAAAAGCGTATCCTTGTTCTGGATAAAAGCTCATGCGGGGCTGGAGGGTAACGAGAGAGCCGACTCGCTCGCTAAGGAGGGCTGCCTTGAAGTCGAAGCGTGCACCCGACTATGACAGATGCCCGGTTTCATTCGTCAAGCGTGCGATCGTCGAATGGAACCGGAGATACTGTACTGGAGAAACGGCGGCCACCACTAAGCTCTTTTTCCCATGTGCGATCGCGGCGTACAGGACGGTGCGGAAATTAGAAGAGCTGACCCAAGCCCTCACGGGCACGGTGGTTTCTCTGAGTACTTGACTCGCTTCAAGTGCAAGGAGAACCCAGCGTGTATCTGCGACCCCGACAAGCAGGAGACGGTCCTCCACCTCTTTACGGAGTGCCCTGTGTATGGTTCCCGCAGGCACGACCTGGAAATAAGACTAGGAACAGAAATAATAAAAGAAAATTTTTTTTTTTTTAAGAGTGTAAAATGACCAGGAATAAATTTACAGAATATTTAGTCAAAATTGTTAAATTAGTCTATAAAAGAAATAAATCATAAAATGCAAATGAATAACACAGCCCTTAAAAAATCTCTGCGATACTTGTGCGGCAGGGGCCCACGCTTAGGCAGGAGTGACCCTAGTTCAAGGTGCGACTCACGTCTATTTAAGAGGAAACACCACGGGCTAGAGAATTGAAAATTAGGTATTTGTAAAATCTATTGCTGTCGCGCGATGCCCGAACACGAACCGCAGAGCGCGATAGAGACAACTGCAGCTTTGACCGAAAATACCTATTAAAAGTACACAAAATCAATGATTCGTAGTCCCCTGATTTCTTCTCCAAAACTTAACCGATTTAACTGCTTTTTTCATTAAAAAATAAAGAAAGGCTTTTGCCGTGTTCCTATGTTTTCTATTTTTTATGTAATCGAGTCAAATTTGTTTTCTGAATGTTTCAACACAGCGGAAAATCATGCCATTTTTTTAGGTTTTTGAATATTCATATCTCTTTTAATAATACATTTATGAGAAAAAGGAAAACATAGGGACATGCCAATAGTAGCAATGGATATTTAAAAAAAAAATAATTGATCTACTGGCATTATCCAGGGAGGAAACAGGAGACTAAGTTTGTATGAAAAAACGGCCCTTGTGTTTCCTCTTAAAGAGGATCTCTAACAGGGTATTTTAAAACTATATATCCATTAGTTGATTGTTAGTGTGAAGGGGATTCCAGAGAACTGGTAACTCCCTTTGATATACTATACACTCCGTGGGCGGTATCCGCTTGTTACAATGATGATTCAAATACCATACCTACAGCTGAATACCAGTGTTTTACATGGAGCAACTGGGTAACACGACGACAACTGGGGGTAACACTATACCCCTTGGTAAGACTGGTTGTCAGATTTTCTAGCTTCTGACTACGCATAACGACTCGTATGTGCCCGGTTTTCTAGTGCCTTTAAGATACCCAAATTATATTTTAGGAGAACAGAGGGGTGGATAGTTAATTCCACACTGTCCGGCAGTTAAGACAATAAATAATAATAATAATTTATTTATTAAATATCGTTTACAAAAAAGTGTACATAAGTCAATAGTAGAATATTTTCCATACAAATATATTGCTTAAAAATAAACTAAGACTAAAATAGTTATATACCTAACTGGTGCAAGTTATGAGGAATCGGAATTACAATGTTAGGTAGCGACCCGCCTGAACTAGGTTACTACAAACCTGTGTTTCAGGCCATCACTTTACATTCAAATTATATTGGTTCATTATTATAAAGTTAAACTGATATAAAATAAACTCTTAACAATTTTGAGAAAAAGCATTGTTGAACATTAACATTGCACATTACCATTGTTGTTGTGGAAACAAAGCGCTTAGTTCGAGACAGTGGAACTTCAACCGTATAGCGGTGACGCTTCACCGTATCTCTGCTCGTCCGATGATGGAATGGGGACATGGGGATGGGGTAGCTGTGCAATTCCAGAGTATACTCCGAAATGTACCCGATAAAAAAGCGGTCAAGTGCGAGTCGGACTCGCCCATGAAGGGTTCCGTAGCAGTAAGTAAGGTAAATTGCGGTTTACGATTTATGACGTATTAAAAAAAAAACTACTTACTAAACCTCGTTCAAACCAATTTTCGGTGAAAGTTTACATGGTAATGTACATCATATATTTTTTTTAGTTTTATCATTCTCTCATTTTAGAAGTTACAGGGGGGGGGGGGGGGGACACATTTTACCACTTTGGAAGTGTCTCTCGCGCAAACTATTCAGTTTAGAAAAAAATGATATTAGAAACCTCAATATCATTTTTGAAGACTTATCCATAGATACCGCACACGTATTGGCTTGATGAAAAAAAAATTGAGTTTCAGTTCTAAGTAAAAAAAAAAATTAACCCCCAAAATTTTATTGTTTTTTTTCTATTTTTGTGTGAAAATCTTAATCCGGTTTACAGAATACACCTACTTACCAAATGACAATGCCAGGCAGGGCAGGATCTGCCCCACTCATGTACAGAAAAAGCAACCCATGTACAGAAAAGTAAATGAATGAAAATAATTGTAATGAATATAGAACCTTTCTATACTAAATTGTTTTTCTTTAGAACTTGAGGATTACGAAATACCTACCCACAAAATACAAACTCATTTTACCTAAAATACAATTTAACCTATAATGAATATGTCATTATTGTTTTTAGATTTAAACGGAAACCGCAAGTTCTACAGTCGCTAAGACTAATGTTTACTTATCAGCAATAAATAAACAGTAAGATGCTACATATTGCACATGACTTTTATTGAGTGGGGCAAAGTTCTATAGAGTTTCTGGCATTGTCCTTTCAACAGTATAGTTCTTATAGTTTCGGAAAAAAGTGGCTGTGACATACGACAGACAGACAGACATGACGAATCTATAAGGGATCCGTTTTTTGCCATTTGACTACGGAACTCTCAAAAACCGATAGGCTAGCAACGGTGCGGCGATGTTCAAATTCATTTAGGCGTGGTCCTAGTCGCCGGAAGTAAAATATTTAAATTAAATGGATCCCGTCATCTGGGACCGTGGTCCTAGTTGATTGCAGTTCCAGTCGTCGGAAACCTACAAAGTTCAACTAAAACTGAGTTAGAACTTTGACCTTGACAAGGTAAAACTTCGCCCATTAATATCTCTGTAACCAAGTAAGTAATCCAGAGTATCAAAAATATCGCAAATATCCTATCCTAATATCCTTAGGGAAAACCACAGCGAAAGATGTAACAAAGAAATTCATCCCGGATGCAATGATGAATTCCTCTTTGCAAAAAACCCATTCTAAAATAATTTGTGTGGAATCTGAGAATCAAGGAAAAGATGGCTGTGTTTTAGAGCAACATGAGGTGTGTCACTCATTATGGAAGACGTGTCAAATATGTGGAGCTGCTAAGTGTGCATTTTTTCCTGTATATGAGAACAATTTTACGGGGATCTCCAAACGTTGGTCATCCAACAGTATAGGGGTATTTAACGTTCATTTACAACACTTTAAAACATTTTTGTATATTCTAAAAGGCTTGCGCTTGGCCGCAACTCACCTAATCTTAAGTGAGCCGGCCTAAGGTGGAGCACGCTTGCCTAGGATAAACCGGTCCACTCGTGTTGAAAATACCCAGATTATGCATATTGGCGAACTGAGAGGCAGTGGATTCCGCAGACTGGTATTCATTTAAGAAGACTCCACCCCTTTCTGGGCCCTCAAATGATTTTTCCAACACTACCACCAGCATGTAGTAAAGTTTTTAAAACAAACAAGTGACTGGCATTGACACGAAGTTTAGTACTTTTCCACATATCAACTGACAAAATAAATACATTGAATCAAGTCTTTATCATTCTGACATATTATGAGTCAACTGTTGAATGTAGGTTAACTGCTCATAGAAATTGTACAAAGTACGAGTGCACTGTTAGTTTAAAGAACAATGCCCACTTCCCATACATTTAAAAACCTGATAACAAAAGTGTATGTATAGTAATAAAGTATAGTAGAAAGACTACCTGTAAGTTTAGAAAATAATGCCAGATAGTAATTTTTACGATCTAAACGCCACGAAATACAAAAAAATACAAATATTACTTTTTAGGTTAGGTTTTGCCGTTACCAAAAAAGTAGTAAAGAAATAAATGTGCTAGAACTAATTATAAACGCTGAAGTTTTTTTTTGGTTTACAATAGGAATACTTACCTACCTATCTATAGTCTAAAACAACTTTTTTACTTTGCGTATTCCTTGAAATTAGCTGCTACTAAGTCACTGCTTAGGCTCTCAATAATGCCACTATAAATAGAGTGTCGAGCATTAACTGCTGTTTCAACAACAACAATAACGTTCTAGCATTCATATAGAATCTTGGAAACCCCTATCCAACATAATCACATCATTTTCTTGACAATATAATCTAAAAGATGAGTTTTCATAATATAAACATGTCAAATGTCAAAAAAATCCGTTTCAGTCGTGCGAATTCAATATAGCATACTGCATGATTAATTTATTTAATTATTATGTTATTTGTAATGAATATGTAATAAAGGTGTATGTAATAAAAAATAACATAATAATAAATACTTACTGATTAAATAAAACGTAAAATAATGAATAAAACTCAGAAACAAAGTTAAATAAAGTTAAAGTTGCAATGAGTAAAATGGAACGTCGTAAAAAGAGTAGTTGAGGTGCGTTCGAAACATGGTAATACGTTTGCCTTTGACGTAGAATAAGCATAAATAAACTTAAAAATCTTTTTTTCCTGCGTTTCTTTTAACATTGTGATAAGCGTAATTAATATAGAATAAAATTAGCTAAATTTTAAGATTTATTACATTTCTATACATAGTCAGGTCAAAAATTAACATTCTTCTTTCTTGCAGCTCTCGAATGACCTAATGTAAAATTGAAACTAAATTTAAATGAAAAATAAATATTAAAAAGTAATTGGTTTCAATCATCATTATCACGTCAACCTTTAGACTTTCGACGCCCAGGAGGCATATGCCCTGCTGGGCATAAGTCTCCCCCAAGGGGGGTTCAGCCGTAATCACCCTGCTTGGCCGATGCATGTTGGCGATCGCAGTAGCTGTTATAGTACTCAGAAGGACGCTGCTGCCCATCCTCTGGTCAATATCCCTGTGTCGCCTTCTACGACTCCCACGGGTAGACATGGGGTGGTGCTGGCTAAGCTAAATGGTTTCAATAAAATATATCATTTCCGCCGACGATGGGGTCACTGCTTAAATTTGCCGCCAAGACCGAAATTTGGTCAGAAGAACTCTTATTATTTATACTAGCTGTCACCCGCGATTTTGTTCGCGTAAAATCTTACGAATATGTTATATAAATCATTAAATAAAGCATGCCAGCTTTTGCCCGCGACTTCGTCCGCGTGGATGTTGGTTATCTTGGATTTATAAGAAGTTGCGGATTAAAAAAATAGCCTATGTCCTTCCCCAGGGTTCAAGCTATCTTCATACCAAATTTTATCAAAATCGGTTCAGCCGTTTCATCGTGAAAGCGTAACAGACAGAGTTCCTTTCGCATTTATAATATTAAGTATGGAAGTATGGCTTATGTAGAGAAGTATAGAAGATTTAGAGAAAACTCGCAAAAAATGTATTACATAAACATTTAAAATGTTGCTTAAGTATAAATATACCCAAAGACCTCCGATAACAGAGTAATTTGTAAATATTTTGGTCAACTGATAGTCATTTCTACGCCGCAGTGAAATGGGTTCAAAGTAATAAAAAAATGTTAAAATGTCACATGTTGTCTGAGGCGTCGGGCCGTCTGATGTTAGAGCGAAATTGTTCTAAACTAATTAGTAAAGTTTTTAGAGATGGGGATGCGATTGTATCGATAGTTTTGCGAATAAAAATTTAATTCGCTTTTTTTACGTTTCCCCGCACTAGTAATTTCTCCTGTATTATGGGTAAGTTTCTCAACCTGAATTTTCCCATTGCAGGGCAAAGGTTGGTGGGAAATGGGTGCGTTTACAAATATATAAACACACATGAAACAACCCTACCGTGCGAGATTTTATACGTACTGAATCTGGAATATTCCGTCTAGTGGCAATATTAGGAAACTAATATTAGGAATATTAAAATATTAGGACGAACTCGGCAACATAGTGAGTTAATCCGTTTTTCTCAATCTATAATGTGTGACAATACTTACGTTTCGTTTAATTAAAAAATATTAGGAAACACAAAACGCGATCGAATTGGTCAAACTCACACTAGGCCCTCAAACTCAGAACAACTACCTGTAGTCGGTAGCCCACAGCAGTGGGACAATAAAAGGCTGTTATTATAATTATTAAGTAGACACATCTCTATTATTTTAATAAATTAACGATACTCATTCCTAAAACGCGGTCGACGGTGCGTTTAAAAATCGCGGTGTGCAAAGGCCCTAATGATTACATTCAAATACAAACCGCCAGACTTTGTTGATATTGCATTATTGACATTTAAAAAAATACTGAGAAGCAATTATCTTTATCCAAAGAAATATATATAAATGGAGAACTTGACTGACTGACGTATCAATACTCAGCAGAAACGACTGGAATTAGGAACGTGAAATTTTGCATACAGATGCCTTTTATGATGTCAACCTTTACACGCCCACTGCTGGCCATAAGTCTTCCCCAAGGGGGGGTTCAGCCGTAATCGCCATGCTTGGCTGATGTATATTGGCGATCGCAGTAGGTGTTATGGTACTCAGAAGGACGTTGCTGCTCATCCTCTGAGAAAGATCCGATTTTTTTGGTATAACCTCTTGAAACTTGGCACAAATGCGAACCTTGATAAATAATAAAGATCGACGTTATTAGTATTTTTAAACTACCACTCAAAGGGGCCTAGCGGGTGTTGAGTTTGTAAGGTATGTACAAAATCTATATGAGTGAAGACGCGGGCAAAGTATAGTTATATTTAGCCGTTACATTATAAATAGACCCCCAATCTAAATTACCAAGTGGAAATCCTGACCCCAGGTCAAATAAAACTGTGTCATGGATGTCATTAAATTGAAATATTAATAGGTATGCAATCTTTTGTATATTTCCGGTAATAGGGTTGACCCTGACAAAAAATTCTCAACGACAAAACTTCGGCCTTTATACATCGATATCGATAGACGTAATGGAACAACACTAGAGTAATAAATCATTATCGTTAACGTCATAATAATACTAGTAATGACCTAGCCTCATTTGTAAGGACATTCATTTTGTGAGAGGGAACCAAGAAATTATTAATTTTGTAATATTTTTAACCGACTTCAAAAAGGAGGAGGTTATCAATTCGGATATTTCTATTTTTTTTTTATGTATGTTCGGGCATAACTCTGTCATATTTAAACGGATATGCAAAATTCTTTTTTTTGCTCGAATGGAGGAATTTGTTCCCATATTAATTTTACCGAAATCGACCCAGCCCTTTTTGAGAAAATCTACAAAATCCTAAAAAAATACTTAGATGACGTTTTAGTTTCTTTAATCTTCGGAGAACTTACGATTTCTTTTAAGTGTGCCGCCGTTTCTTAATGGGTTTGGATGTTATTTTGCGTGGCCAGTGTCTCAGAAAGCACGTAAAGCCATTGGTCCTGGCTATCATTCGTAGAACTTTGACAGTCGTTACGGGTAGTCAGAAGCCAGATAATCTGACAACCAGTCTTACCAAGGGGTATCGGTGTTGCCCAGCAGTGGAGGTCAGATAGGCAGTTGCCCCATGTACTGGTATTCAGCTGCCTCCGGTTAGACAAGTCAACCCCAACATGGTTGGAATTAATAGTAAAATAAACACGCTTCAGTTGGTATTGTACTAAATAGCAAAATATTGTGTATACCAGCTTAAAAATCTATACCAAACTGTAAAATTTTCCCAATTGAATATGAACCTTATTGTTTCGTAATAAAATTGAAAATCTATCAAAGAAATTTGACAGAATGTTGTACCTTGATGTGCTGGCCTCTGTACAAATATTATTGAGGTAAAATGGTTTGTAAGTGGTAATCTCGGGAACTACTGGTTCGATTACAAATAATCTTTTGCTACTAGAAAGCTACACTAATACTGAATGTCATAGGATATGTTTTTGCACGGAATAGATAAATACAAACCTACGCAGCGATCCCGGGTGAGGCACAATTATGCGGAAAATATATATTTTTTTAAATCTTTTGATAGGCATACGTGATACGTTTGACCACTATCTCACCTGATGGGAAGCGATGATGCGGTCTAAGATGGAGCACGCTTGCCTAGAAGTAACCTATTCACTCTTGACTTAAAGACTCCCAGGTTGTAGCTATCAGGAAACACAGAGTAAGGCAGGGAATTCCAATCCTTAGCAGTACGCACAATGAATGTGTTCCCGAAACGGTTTGTGCGTGTGGGTGGGATGTCCACCATGTACCGGTGGCGCATCGCCGTACGTCTTGTGGTCCGACGATGGAACGGGCTCGGCGGAATTAAATTATGCAATTCCGTCGCACACTCCCCAAAATGCAACCGATAGAAAACCGACAGGCCAGCAACTCGGCGTCGATGCTCAAGACTTTGGAGCTTTGACTCGACGAGCCTATCATTGCCAAAGATCCTCTTGGCTCGTTTTTCAAATCAAATAAGTAGAAAATTAACAACCTTAGCTAGTTGTAATAGGTCTTAATTTGTATTAACAACAAATTCAACTTTGGCAAATTCATTTGTTGTTCAAACAAAATTAAGACTTACTGCTACTGAAGAAGATTGTTATTATTTTACATATTTTCCGCATAATTGTGACACGCACGGGATAGCTGCGTCGGTTCTTCCACTTTTTTCTCTATTCCGTGGTTTTTTGATAGACATACTTGATACTAGACTTCCACGCGGACGAAGTCGCGGCCAAATGCTAGTAAAACATACGAATACATTCCTTTGTTGCACAATACAAAATAATGAGTAACCTCTTGCACAATCAACAGAGCATTGGAAACTTTATCTCTTTCAAATGAGTACATTCCCTAAAGATATGGATTGAAAATATATGTGTTATGATAAAAGTAATTATTATTCATGGGGGAAAACATTGAGATAAATGACATTGCGTGCTACGCTACTTGATATCAAGATTGGTCATTCTGAAATTGAGAAGCGCCGTCTGTGATTGGTCAAATCAATTTGTTTGTCTAAACGAAATTAGCAAGCGTATTGAATAGTAGTAGGTACTTCTGGTTTTAATGAAATGTCTTTGTCATGAGCTTCCTCAGTGAATTTAGATCAAATAAGTTTAACCTTTTGAATGCCACAGTCATGTATAGATGTCATTCCATAGAGTATGTCATTTATCTTGGCGCGGAGGGCACTTTTTTTGCTTTTTTGATGTGGCCGTCAAAAGGTGAAACAGAGTTGTCTTTAATGCTAGGGATTAATAGCTCACTCTATGGTCTACCCTGCACGGTCTCTGGCATTATGGTAATATCCCAGTGCATCCGGACATCGCTAAAGGAGGTGGGAGCCCGGAGGCGGGCAAAGAATCGGGAGCCCTGAAGTAGGACCACCCTGGATAGGCCGCCAATATTATGCGTAGCAGCTCTCGCGGCCATTAAGGGCGCGTATTCGATTTAGCGCAACTCAAAATCTAAACGATTGGTAGAACGGCGTAGCAGCATTGACACACACTAGTACAATACAATGGTCTGTTTGTGTACATCAGGAAAAAATATATTTTTTTATTTGTACAAATACGCCATGTGAAGTGCCAGCACGAATATTTAGTACCAATTTTTTGGCTTTAGATACTCAATTTTTATGCGACTTCGTCCGCGTGAATGTCGGTTATCGCGGATATATAAAAGTAGCCTATTGCTTTTATTGGGTTTCAAAATTAGTCTGTACTAAATTTAATCAAAATTGGTTTAGTAGCTTTGTCGTGAAAGCGTAACAACTAACAAACAAACGCATTTATAATATTAGTATGGATAGCACTTATACCCCGTTCACAATAAGATTAGATAGGTATATACACAAACCTTTTTTACAGTCTGTTCAACCGATTTTGACTTATATTGCGTTGGTGGCATGACAAATGGCTGCGAAAAACAGTTGTTATTGTAACCAGTTTTTTGCCTCTAATGTCATCCTTAAGCCTACGGAATAGAAGTCAAAATCGGTTGAAGGGACTGTAAAAAAGGTTTGTGTATATGTCTTATCTTATTGTGAACGGAGTATAGGAATAACGTGGTTTCCTATTAGCGAATGAATTTTCAGAATCGGGCCAGTAGAATCGGAGAATAGCCTTTAAAAAAAAAACAACCTTTGTTTTATTACATTAGTTTAGATGCACACTCAGATTATGCAACAAAAATAGATAGACCGCGCGGAACACTGAGAGTGAAGCCGCGAAAGCAAATACATATTCAAGAGCAAATACCTTCAATCGCGTTTCGTGCTATACTGACACGAGTCACTACCCATCGCCGCATCGATAAAAAAAAAAACAAATACAAATTCAAAAGCGAATACAATCACGAGGTTTTAGGTATTCGCTTTTGATCTGCCTTTTGTTTCATAATCTGAGGTTACACATATTTAATTTTACTACAGAATGTGTTGACTCATTAATCAGCACCATTCCCACCCATTCTATTAATAATTTCGTAGTATGTACTTAATTATTTTTCCTCATACAAAATCAACTAACAAGGAAATATAATACAAAAATTGTGCCATTCTTCATAAAACCACGCGCGGCGTTATATACAAGACGTTATCTTGCGAGAAACATTATGTTTTCGTGATTATTACAAATTAGATCATTCTGCATAGTAAGTGTTTGGAACGATACATTTTACGAAGAAAGAAAAAAAAAACTTACTACATAATTAAAAAAAAATATCGTTTGTGTTATATTAAAACTTATTTATGTATGTACTTATACAAATAAAGAAGAAAAATATTGTTACAAAATAGTGGGAAAAAAGTCAAGAATTAATTTTGTGTTGTCAGTGTTGCATTAACCCATTCAAAATGGCGGATGAAGGTAATTTTATTTTGCATAGTACGTTTTTAGTGATGTGTTTTAAACTTTCTCTTATTGCACAACACATCGACCAAACTATCGATGTTTACAAGTGCTTATTATGTTATACCTATACTTACTAATATAATAAAGTTGAAGAGTTTGTTTGTTTGTTTGAAAGCTCTAATCTCCGGAAATGCCACAAACTCTAGGCGTGAAGACTTGTAATTGGCTGTCAGATAATCATACTGTTATATTATGGCTTATGTTTAATGAACCTCCAGATATAGTAAATGACCTCCAAAAATAGTAAATGATCACCAACATTTAACCCCATTTTAATCTTTAACGAACCTTACGAACCTAACGAATTTAAACAAAGTATTGTAGAAATGTATGACTTTAACTGTAAAAAGCGATTTGGATCTGGCAGGGGGTCGTAGGGGGTCACAGTTCTAACCTAACCTAACCATGTCGGATCCGCCCCAGGGGGGACTTAAGGGTCCTAAGATTTGGTGATCATTTACTATTTTTGATGGTCATTTGGTGATTAAGATTTGGTGATCATTTACTATTTTTGATGGTCATTTGGTGACTAAGATTTGGTGATCATTTACCATTTTTGATGGTCATTTGGTGATTAAGATTTGGTGATCATTTACTAGTTTTGATGGTCATTTGGTGATCATTTACTATTTTTGGTGGTCATTATATTTATCCCTTTATATTATTTAGTTGTAGGTACCTAAGTCTTCCAGAGTCGTTAAATAAATTAAATTAATATTGGTTCGATTCAGAAAAATCTTTCGCCAATTGGTACTACGTTATCCACTGAGTGTTCTATGCTATATTTTGTTTTTAAACCGAGTCTTCTCCTGGCCTCGGAAAGCACGTAAAGCCTTTGGTCCTGGCTGTGATTCGTAGATCTTTGACAGTCATTATGGATATACCCGCCACACTATTCTCAACCACTGAAACTCCTGTAAGTCAGAATCAACAGTGGCGACCACTAGAAAAGCGTCGAGACACAGAAGCTCGACGAGTCCCAGAGAAACGATTCAACTGTCTTGGATCCCGCAACGAAATAAATCAGAAAAGAATAGCGGAGGAGTAAGAAAAATATATTTTCTACTTCCCTCCAAATCAAGCAAGAGTCCGAACAGAACTAGGCAGTCAGAAGTCACAAAGTCTAACAACCAGTCTTACCAAGGGGTATCGTGTTACCTAGTAACTGGTTTGTGTTATATGTCAGTCGGCAGTCGCTCCATGTAAAACACTAGACATGAAACCGACCCCAATATAGTTGGGAAAAGGCTAGGCATCTGCCTAGCCTTTCATCATCATCTGATGATGATAATGATGTTCTAGTGTCATGCCTTCCCGTCCATGGAACCATAGCAAGTTGAGTCCATTGACCACTTAAGATACAAAACGTGAAGTTCGCGTGGCTGAAACGCCACAAACAAAGACTGACTCTCAGACTGCTTCTATACAGACAACTTTAGTTACTAAAGTGGTCTGTATAGAAGCAGTCAGCCAACCAACTCTTGTATCTGATCCACGGACACTTAATCCCTCTTCCACAGTTTACTGAACTTTCTAAATTAAAAGCAAATAAACCACGGCTCGTATCTGTTCGGCTGTCACTGAGACTGTATAGAGAGTCAGAGTCTGAGAGAGAGAGTCAGATTCCTGTCAGTAATGGACAGTGGCGTTTTTGCTTCTATACCCCACAACTAAAGTTGTCTAAATTTTGCTATTTTTAAAAACAATATTTTTGTTTTTTATGAGACTGTTACTGACTGTTAATGGCATACTGACTATTAATTAATTTTACTAGCCTTGGCCTCCGGAGTGAAGATCCTTGAAATCATAGCAATTTTAAATGAGTTTTGTCTGAGTAATGAGAAACCAGGACTTAATCACCTAAATGCTAACTCGGCCATGACTCAAGCAATCAAGGTCACAGAATAACGGTTTTTAACTAGTACCTACTGAAATGTTTCCAAACAAACATATTTCGGACGCGGCTGGGACATTGGTTCGGTTTAGTCACCGACGGACATTGAAATAGTGTAGAAGTCTTTGTTTGGACAATTTGAGGTATATTTTGTGGTATAGAAGATCGTTGCCGTAGTTAAAAATATTCTAAATGGAGTTGCAATTGAGCCATTTTGACTGAATGAGACTGGTTTAGAACGTTATCAAAAGAATTGAGAGAATTGTGACACAGGGGTTATATGTGTAAAAAGTGAAATGTTTCAAAGTGGAAGTATTCTTCTAGTTATTTCTTGCTTTACATAATAATAAAGCTTTATTTCGGACACAGTGTTAGTAACAGAAAAACTTATCACCTAGTGTTAGCAATAATCAACCTCCACACAAACTGCTGTATAATCAGAGAGCCGAAGCTCTCTGAACAGTTTTCAGAATGTCGTTTTGACTGTCCCTCACTCTCCTCAATAACGCGGTTTTTTTTGCATATAATCGCGTAGAAACCATCAGTACGGGCTTGCGCAAACATCTCCGACGCGCTACAGTAACGAGGCAGTTAAATAGATGTTTCTGTTTTTTAAGGTGCTACTGAACAGGCAATCCTTCTATCTTTTAAAAATAACGTTGCCCCGCTTCAGGGATTTCTACTGTATCGTGGGGCGTTTACAAACATATACAACAACTGCCTGTAGGCCATACAATTATTTGTTACGTTGCGGGAATAGAACCAACTTCGTACTTTTTTTACTTGGAAACCTGCCGCTTGCATCCTCCGGTTACCCGCGACCTTGAAGATGTCGTCGGCCCATCTGGTACCACCACGTTTACCGGAAAAATATTATCTGTATAGGAGCGGCGACAAATATGGCGCGTGGAGTGGATATTATTGCAGTAATTATTGCTAGGGTGGCTTAGCCACACTGAAAATATGGCTGAGTTTTCAGTAGCATTTTAATTATGTCCGAGCCATACTGCTAACATAAAATTGCTGCCACACCTTGCCTTATTACTCCTCCGCGGTTCTTTTCTGATTAACTTTGTTGCGGGCTCCAAGATTCATAGCCTCGGTACTTCTTTGGTGGTCGCCATTGTTGTTTCTAGCTTTTAGGAGTTTTAGTAGTTCGGAATAGTCATATTTGGCTTACATTACATGTCGAGGAGTCTCCATTTAGGCATAGAAAATGGCTGTAGTTATGACTCCGCTCTTTTCTTACATTAAAAACGTGCAAATATGTAAAGGTATATAAAAAAAAACTGATAACCGATAGAGAAGCAAGGTTCTCGAGTGGCGACCATGAAGCGGAAGACGCAGCGTTGGTAAGCCACCCACCAGATGGACCGACGACATCGTTCTGTATGTCTATTCTGTTACAATCTCCCTCGGTGAACACCTAGGTGAAGTGAGCTGTCATCCGTCCGCCTGATTTGTCAATCCCTAGCATCGGGACGAATGATAGCTCACTTCACCTAGGTGTTCACCGAGGGAGATTGTATCAGAATAGCACTGCAGGTCGCGGGTAACCGGTAGATGCAAGCTGCAGGTTTCCGCTCGTTGTGGCGTTCTATGGGAGAGGCCTTTATTCAACAGTGGACGTCTTCCGGCTGATGATAATGATGAAATAAAAAAAGGAAGAGCAGGATCAATTGTATGAGTGTGGGCCAGTGGGACTTGTATTTAGATTCTTATATTTGTATATCTTTGTTTCAGCTAAACGACCTCATGAACGAGCTCTTCGAGACTGTCACAGCTGTATGCAATATGGACGACAGCAATAAGCCAAGCAGCTTTCCCACAGAACATTCAGATGGCAGTACTAGTGAAGGTAAGCGATTAAAGTTCGGACACAGGTTAGATACTTTCTTTTATGTCGTTGGTACCAAAGGCCTTGCAGACGCGTTGACATGCTAGAAAAAATGTCTCGTTTGCCTCTGTTCACACCGCCGTGACATGGATCTCTAATTTTTAATTATTTTATGTTGCTCTTACCAACATATTTATCACATACCTATAAAAGCAATAAGAATAATGTTACTTGAAAATTAACTAAAAAACATGACTGAAAGGTGGAATTTCGTGCTTGTGTTTCTCCATGGTGACTTACGTTTTGGAACGGGCAACTAGCTTCAACTTTCTGATTAACTGACCGAATTTTTGACAGTATGAAATAACCAAACGATTTAATTGAAACAAATTCTTTGACTGCGCTTTAGACTTGGTCAAACGCGAGCCTAAAAAAAAAAGATATAAAACCTCCGTTCTCCTTTCCACAGATTCAGTAAAGTTAACAAGAAGTTTAACAGAGAAGAGAAAGAACTACGTAAGAAGAGTGTCAACAAGAGTCGCCTACTTGGACCCGAAGAACATCAAACGATTCAGACATCAGACCTCCATTTGTTCTTACAAATCCGAGCTCATCGAAAATCCTTACTCTACCTTTAGGTAAGCCAAACATAACTGTCCCATTTTTTACGCCATTGGTTAGCGAACAAAATTGGAGGAGCTTGTGGCTAAGTTAAAGCCGTACAGAGCGATTGGTGAAAGGTTAAGCTACACTTATCGCGGTCGGTCTATGGATGGGTGACCATCCATTTTCAAACCGAGTTCTCTCCGTGCCTCGGAAAGCACGTAAAGCCGTTGGCCCCGGCTGTCATTTGTCGATCTTTGGCAGTCGTTAAGGGTCATAAGAGTCATGCAGAAGCCAGAAAAACTGACAACCAGTCTTATCAAGGGGTACCGTGTTAACCAGTAACTGAGTTGTGGAGGTCCGATAGATAGTCGCTCCATGTAAAACACTGCTATTTAGCTGCATTTGGTTAGACTGAAAACCAACCCAAAATAGTTGTGAAAAGGCTAGGCGAGACAGATGATGATATATCAGTAAAAATCAATTTATTATTTTATTCCAGGTCCTGGAAAAGTTTCAGAACTTCACAAGGCAACATTACAAAGATGGACACTGATTCCAAGTTTAACCTAACCGATTCTCACGGCAACGTTCTCTCTATGAAGGACGTGCTCGATGCCAGTTCGGATAGCATAGACAATATGAGCATAGATGAGAAAGCAGGATGTATAGATCTGCCTTTTGAGCCTAGAGAACGGGGGCTTTTTAATCTGTGTCTCTTGGTTGGATTGAATCATATGACTGGACAAGCTTATGTGAAGAGTGTGTTTCCTAGTCAGGTGAGTGGATTTTTAATAGGGTATTTTACCAAAAAAATCTAATTAGTCCGTCAGTTACATTATCGAAAAATATTGGATACGTGTTTTTTGTTTTATCAAATCAATAAAAACTGACGAAGATAAAACGCATCAAAGCTCATGAGTGGAGGTTTGTGACGTCACTTCGCCAGTAAAAGTGTACAGACATAGTGATGTCACACGAGTTTTCGACGCAGTGTCTTCATTTTTTGTTTACGTGAAAAAAGAAAAAACACGTGTCCAATATTTTTTGGAAATCTATCTGACGGACTAATTAGTTTTTTTTTTGTAAAATACCCTATTATAATACCAGTCTACTATTGTTCCACTGTAGGTCAAATGCCCCTTCTCATACAGAGAAGGCACGAGCATTGATCACCACGTGCGCTCAAGGCGGATTGGTGATTTCAGACTTAAGTTAATTATAACTCCAGGTTTCCTCACGATGTTTTCCCTCAACGTTGTCAGTAATGCCCAAGATAAACTCGAAAGTACATATGAAATTGAAAAAGTCACATAGGTACTTTCTCGTGCCGGGTTGCGAAACCTCAAGCTAATGCATAAGAGGAAGCATTAATCACTGGGTTATCATGACATTTATTTTATCATTAATTTCATTATTTATATTTAAACAATAACTCACAATGGTAGTAACAATATTTCAACCGACTATGTTAGGATCTTTTCGATCATCGAACCCGGTTTTGGGCAACCCACGTCCATCGGCTACCACCCATCTTCTTTAAATCGTCGGTCCATCGTGCCGCAGGGCGTCCCACACTACGCTTGCCCAAACGCGGTCTCCACTCTAGAGCGTGTCTGCTCCATCTACCGTCTGTCCGTCTGCAGACGTGGCCGGCCCACTTCCACTCCAGCGTGCTTTTTCGACGAGATGACTTTAGTTCTCTGGAGAATGACTTCATTGCGAATTTTATCCACCAGAGAAACCCCGAGCATCGCTCTCTCCATAGCACGCTAAGCAACCTTGAATTTGTGGACCTAAGCCTTATAGAAAATAAAAAATCTAATCAAACTATGTCCCTTAATCATTTCAGGTGCAAGTCCCTCCACATATAGAGAACTTGGTGTTTCCTGAGACAATGAGTTCATCTCCGCGGAGTGAGTGGTCTGTTGACGCGCGCAGCCTTCAGTGCTACTCCCTGGTCCTCACTGATGAGAGGGGCGAGAGAGCATATGGGTGAGTACCAATTATATAATAAATATAATAACAATAATAAATAATCGATTGAAATGAAAATCATATTTCTATGAACCGTGACGAAGCGCGTGCTATTCGGCGGTCATGTTTTGTTTCAAGTCTACAGAGAAAGAAAAACTATTTATTCACGAGAAAGTGACGCACATATTATATAAACATTTTTGTACTTATAACAAAACCTAAAACAAGTGGATACGTTTTGTGAAAAATATAACAAATGTTATGTCCGACACGGAAATATAAGTAAAACTATAAGTCGTCCAAATATGGACCCAGTATAACACCTTGCGACACACCAATGGTTAGCAAAAATTTTATAAACATCTTATATTACAACTGGTCCATATTTTAGATTATGAACACAGCGGCCTCTAAAGAATTCCAAACTTGACCCATTTATCTTCTTTAGTGTTAGACTGTTAGTTTCTAATAAAATTGTCATGATGAACTAAGTCAAACGCCTTAAACAGATCATGTACTAAGTATCTTCGAAAAAAATCGCTACATTCTGTTCACGTTCACGTTTACTCAGTGACGTCTTTATGTAACCATTTATGCACATACATGTCATGTAAACCAGACAATACTAAGGAACAGAACGTACACAGGTCATACTTATTTTTAGAGAAATCTCTTACAACATACCAGCGATAGGTGATTGTATAGGTAGAAGAAGACGTAGACACCATGTGTTAAAAGAAACTAGATCTTTTTATCATGGATTCTTTCTTTTTTTACAGTTATTGCCGTCGAGTGCTTCCAGAGGGCGCCACTACATGTCTTCCACTTTGCTACTGTTTAATAGGACGGTACAGAGCCCCTGGATTTTACTATAAGGTATGTAATGTCAACTCTTTTCTTGTGTCTAGCCTTTTCCCAACTACATATATTGAGGTCGGCTTCCAGTCTAACCGGGTTCAGCTGAATACCAGTCTTTTACATGGAGCGACTGCCTGTGTGGTGGTCCGTGTGGTGTCGGACGTAAAGAATAGCACCATCCCATATCTTCCCGTGGTTGTCGTAAGAGGCGACTAAGGGACTTACCAGAGAATGGGCAGCAGCGTTCTCTGTGCCTTTGTAACAACCATACTGCGATCGCCAATCCGACTGCCAAGCGTGGCGATTATGGCAAAACCCCCCCTTGGGGAGGCCTATGTCCAGCAGTGGACGTCTTTCGGCTGAAATGAAGACTGCCTGTCTGCCCCTTGGTAAGTCTATTAGGCTCTTGGTCAATCTGCCGCGAATAGCACCACCCCATTTCTACCCGTGGGTGTCGTAGAAGACGACAGAGGGATATTGACCAGAGAATGGGCAGCAGCGTCCTTCTGAGTATCATATCACCTAGGTACTGCGATCACCAACATGCATTAGCCAAGCATGGCGAAGCTTGAATCCCCGTTGGGGAAGTCAAAGTCAAAGCATTTATTTCAATTAAACCATTTACAGGCACTTTTTAATGGTCAAGGAGTCGGTCAGTTAGTCAGAAAGTTGAAGCTAGTTGCTCGTTCCAAAACGTAGGTAGATCTCTATGGAGAAGAACGAGCAAGAAACTCCACGGACACTCTTATAAATCAAGTTTTTTACAAAGTCTGGTTACATGATTCTTGTTGCTTCTATATGTGAAAACTATGAAGGTAATCTAATAATACAAAACACAAAAAAGAAGCAAAATAAAGTCCATGGCATATAAGAGCTGATCAATCTCTACTGACAGCGCCCGTTCACGAACATGACGCGTGAATCAGCACCATTCAGCTCAACCATTTTAAAGGGAGCCGAATGATACAACAGGAAGACCTATGTCCAGCCGTGGACGTCTAAACGTTGACATAAAGAAACAGACTAGGATTCGAAGTACGTCATTGTCAACATGGTTGAGATTTAGGAAATAAACAGAGGTATATGCTCATGGCTAAGTAAAAGTCATACGGAGCCATCATGGTTAAGCTACGCTGGCCGCGGTTGGTCCTTGGATGGGTGACCATCCATTTCACACCGAGACCCTTCCGTGTCACGTAAAGCCGATCATGGATGGCATTTGTAGATCTTTGTCAATCGTTATAGGTAGTCAGAAGTTATAAAGTTTGACCAACGGTCTTACTAAAGGGTATTAGGGTATTGTGTTATCCAGTAACTGAGATGTGGAGTTCAGAAAGGCAGTCGCTCCATGTAAAAAAATAGTAAACTTTTTGATTAAATTAATAATTAATAAACTTAAAAAAAATAGTAGTAGATTCAAAATTCACATTCAGTAAGAGTACCTATTGTAAAACATACCACAATCCTTTTTTACCAGCTTTTTATTAGCTTCACCTGTATGTTTGTATGTTTGTTTGTAACCGACTTCTTTGGGCGCGATTTTGACCCACTTTAAACGGCCAGATTTCGTTCAAACTTTGTAGATTTATCGAGGACCGATGACAATACACTAATTTGATAAAATTATTCCATTTTTCAAAGTAAAAAATAAATAATAGTTTAAAAAAACTAAAAACACGCTTTTTATAGAAAACCAATGAAAACCAAAATATATTTTCTTTTAACACTTTTCTTAATTTAAATTTATTAAAATGTAGGTATTTTCTATTTTTTAGTTTGGTTTTCTATAAAAAGCGTGTTTTGAGGTTTTTTAAACTATTATTTATTAATAAGTTAGTTTGCATTTTAATCTTTTTCTTTTTCTTTTCTCTTCACAGTTTAGTTTCTCTTCCATTAGCATTGTTCTTTTTTAACCTAATCTAGAATGGATATACCCGTCCGAACCATATTATTTATATTATACTTATCGCTAGTTGCTAAATTTTATTATATAAATTTGAAAGCATGTAATTAGCAAAAATTTTTAGAAAATATTGTTATTTAAATATATTATTAGTCTGTAAGCTTTCTTCAAAATAAATAAAATAAATAAGTGCTCTTCCTTCAAATTTTACTATTGCTGTGCCCGACACTACGATTGTTACAACCAACGTTTACTTACCACCTCAAATCAAATCAAATCAATTTATTTATTGCTGAACATAAGTAATGATAAATACATTTGACGATGTTGAATAAATGTGCAGTCCATTATGTTCTACCAATTAAGGCATGCAAAATATTATTTTCTGGTAGTTAATTTAAATAAGAAGATATAAAAAATTAATTAAATAGATTCAATAGATCAGAAATGTCAAAAGAGAAAACAATAATAATAATAATAATTAAAATAACATTTCATTAAATACAGATTGGCCAAATATAATCATGTCATAAAAAAAGTATTGAGGTCTAAATTACACAATGAAATGATTCAGACGTCAAATAAATTAGATATCAGAGTATTGGTATTAGTTTCGTCAAACACAGTATGTATAACATATTTAATAAACAGACAAAATATACATTGGTCAAACAAGGTAAAATTAACAATATAATAAATAGATAATAAATCGGACTCAGAAAATATTTACCTCAGTCCCAATAAACATCATAAGTTCTTGTCTGACATGTACTCATTTAAAGAGTAGTACGCCTTATTTAATAGCAAGTTTTGTAATTGTTTTTTAAATTTATTGGAATCGTTACAGTCTAGTATAATTTAAGCATATACATTGTGAAATACAGAAATGACTGAGTATTGAGTAAAACACTGGTATTCACCTGCATCCGGTTAGACTGGAAGCCAACTCCAACATAGGAAAAGGCTCGGCAGACTATATGATGAGATGATGATGAGAATGGACTGCACAATAATAACTTCTCAACAATTTCCAGGTTCTAGAAGAAATCGAATCTCACCATGGTAGCTCGGACGTGGAAATCCACTCCTTACTACAGCAACTCTTCGAAACCGACTTCCCGGATCCTGGAGAAGAAATCACCATTCAATACTCTAAGCATCACAACTACGATATACCAACCAGTGATTGTGAGACCCCAAATAGTGATTACAGTGTCCCATTCGCTGATTATGAAATTTCACCGAAAAGCAAAACTTTGCCGAATTTGAGAACGGAAGTGTGTAATGAAAGTGGTATATCTGATTATTATGACCTGGAAAATAATAATAATGCTGTCAAAAATGTTACTCTCAATTTTGATATGCCTAGGTAAGTTGTATTTTGATTTTTCCTACTCCTCCGCTGTTCTTTTCTGATTAATTTCGTTGTAGGATCCAAGACAGTTGAGGGTTGCCTTGTTTTTTGGGACAACTGCATGTGGCTTGTTGACTCTTCACGTAACCCGAAGGCTAGTCTATTCTTGGGCCAAAGAATCTTGTGGCAAAGCTGCCAGCCTTTTGGGGCACGTGTCCCGTTGACAGCGATGTGGACGAGTTTTTGATGACCTATGAGCTTCCCCCATTTTTTTATTTGTATATTTTAGTAGCTTTTGCCAGACGAAGTCGCGGAAATAGAAGTAGGCTATGTCCTTTTTTAGGGTTCAAGCTATTTTTATACCAAATTTCATTCAAATCGGCTCAGCCGTTTCATCGTGAAAGCGTAACAAATATGTATAAACAAAATCTAATAATATCTTTTACCATCTCCAGGTTAAAAATAATAAAACGTCCGATTGAACCTCGAGTGGATGAAGACAATCTATCAGTGTTATTGGACTTGCTGGGGGCCGGGCTGGTGATCAAAGTGTTCGGTTCACTGCTACTGGAGAGGAAAGTCATCATTATTGGTGATAAGCTGAGGTGAGTGATCAATAATGTTATTCCTGTCGCAAAGCAGCGTTGCTGTGTTTCGCCAAAACTAACCAACACATACGCAAAATTAATCACCACATGGCTTTAATTAATTACCACATGGCTTTAATTAATCACCAACCGGCCTAAATCAATCACCAACTAGACGAAGTTAATTTTCAATTGTTCTAAATCAATTACGAGCTGGGTAACGTTAATCACCACTCGGCCAATATTAATCACCATAGGACTTTATCATATCTACTAATCACCACTTTATCCACAGGTCAGTGTCATCATGCGTAGAAGCTCTCCAGAGCTCCCTATATCCGTTCGTTTGGCAGCAGCCCCTCATCTCGTCCATTCCTTCGGAGATACAGCGCGAGGTTCTTGAAGCCCCCCTGCCGATCCTAGCGGGAATGTTAAACACACCACACGACAGTGATATGACTGGGGTTGTGTTTGAAGAGGTGAGGGTATTTTTTATCATTATCATTATTTATTTATTTATGAATGTATCAGAGGAAATTTGATAGTCGGCCAGTGACAGAAAACTTGAAAGGGAATCGTTTGTCTTGGTATGGGCATGTGAAGAGGATCCCTCTGAATCGGAATGTTTTGGCGCCAATAAGATGGATGGAAAAAGATTGCATATAACGGAGATGAGAATATAGGGATGGATGTGGAGTGACCAGAATAAAAAAAGGTCAGAAATAAGTGTAATAAAGGAGGTTTGAAAGTTGTGTCAATCGTTTGTCTTGGTATGGGCATGTAAAGAGAAGGGGTAAAACGCATGTGTGTATGAATATAAATGTTGATGGATGAAGAGAAAGAGGAAGGCCACACATATTAAGTTCGCCCAGGTCGTGTCGGATCACCGTCCGGATCGAACTATGAGAGTGAGGGAAGAGGGAGAGCACCCACACTTGCACTATAATATCAGGGGCCCGAGCAGAGAGACCACTCAGAACAAACCGCCATTTTACTCACGCACACATTGACATTACGTTTATAGGCAATCTCAAGCAGTTTCAAGCAGACATCAGTCGCGACTGTCACGTTTTGTCTAAATGAATAAATGAGAGACATTGACATTTCATGACGAGAAGGAAAACGAAAAAAAAAATTTATAGAGTACCAACCAGTGTCAATAAAATTTCATATTGTCACAAATAAAACCTACAGAGTCAATACAGTAGCAGCCCTAGTGAGTCTGGCAAGTTTAGGTAATTATTTTTGAAGATTTCGGAGCGGTCCTTCTGTACCCTTTATATTTTGTGGCCTTGGTCTCCATTGAGATTGGCCGCCGTGACCGAAATTCGGTCGAAAAAATATTAACATATACGTATAACGTCTTATAGAATTTTCAGATTTGGACCAGTAGTTCCAAAGATTGGTGCGTTTAAACAAACTTACTTCAGCTTTAAACATGATGCTCACATATTTACAACAATTTCTTTTTATCATTCACAGGGCATGCTCATAGACCTCACACACCCATCCAAGGTCCTGTTCTACCAGGGCGACGAGTCCACAATTCTTCCAACCCCAAGCTACAAAACTCTTAAAACTGCCTTACAAATGGAAACAAGTAAAAACAAGGACCGTTCTGACGATACAAAGACTAGAAATGTCATGATCGCTGAAGCGTTTCTGAGGTTCTTTGTCGACATTCTTGGTGATTTCTGGAGATTCTTCATCGTGAGAGAGGTGCAAGATGGTGATTTGGGCAGAGATGGTGTGGTGTTTGATGTAAGTATTAGTTCTACTGTTTTTTTTTTACTGTTGTTTACTGTTTGTTTTATAAGATTTTTTTACCATTTACTTACCTTACATTTTCTCCTTACAGAAAGAATCCTTCATAAAAGCGTCTTCATCGAAACAGAACCAGTATTTCCTCGAATGGTTCACCGAAACGGCGATGTTCACACACTTCATACAAAACATGGCCGCCAGTTATCACCACCATTTATCACCGGAATCACCGCTCCGACCACCGGACCTTGTTGACACACCACTTCCGAATTTCTACGAACTTTTCGACGAAAGGGTACGTGGTAGAAAGACTGGTAACAAGAGTATAGATAGTAGTAAGAATAATTATAAGAATGCTGTCAATAAAAAGGTTAAGTTTTTAAAGAGTAAGTTGAGAGAGTTAGTTGCGTAGTCAATTTTTGAAAGGAAATTTTGGACTTGCACGTTATGTTAATACGTCAAAATGACGTAGAGTTTATGTAAATGTTACGTCGGATTGACGTGAATGTTACGTCGACATGACGTAAATATACGTCAAGATGTCGGCGTTAGATGAAATGGCGGACCAAAACAGAATTTTACAGAAATCAGAACGAGTGGTCTCAAGTTTTTCTTGCTTAAGTGAAAAAGATAATTAGTATTGTTGATGTAAGATTAATTTTACGAAAATTCTCATCAGTTCAGATAATCGAAGCGTGATGTGAACTGTCGGTAAAATTACTTATCAAAATTATTTCACAATCGCCGTACCTACGTCGGTTTGACGTAAACTGACGTTAGAATGGTTGGCACGTCAAAATAGCGACGCAATTTGATCTCTCGAATATAAAACTTACTAGCATTATTGTCTTATTGTATATATTGAACGGAAGATGGTATGCTGTGTCGGATCCGCGTAGTTAGACAATAGTTCGACAGTGACGGGTATAATGCTTAGCCGAAGTACGTGTTAAGTACCGTCTATTTGTCTCAGTGGAAGCGTCTCATACGATATGAATCTTATTTCCATGAGAATAAAGTTCTTATTAAAATTGAGTCGTACTTTCGTTTAAAACATGGAATTATTGAAAAAAGAAAACACTGAGCGTGATATTTTTGGACACTTTTAATATTATTCATTCTAATATTATAAAGAGATATCGTTTGTTGATTTGAAAGATATAATCTTTAGAAGTACTGAGTGCTAATTGTGATTTTTATACGTACGCAAGCACATCAAGCTGTCAAATTTTTCCAATTGAATATGAACCTTAATTCATTGTAATAAAGTTGAAAATCCATCAAATAAATTTGACAGATGTTTGTAGCTTGCCTCTGTCTCTGTACTCGACCGCGTTGACGTTAACTTCAATTTGTACTGAAACTGGAACATCGCCATCTAGTAGCAATATTAGGAATCACAATTATTCCCTAATAGTTGACATAAGCTAACATTCACGGACGGTAGAGGTAAGGAGCACGATCTCTGTGTATGAAAGTGTCCGTTACAATGTGCCACATAATGGTGGCGTTCTAACTCGGCATACTTCACGCCGTCAACAACTGCTACATTCATACTGTACGCTGTGCCTACGCTAGCGCCATTTTGGCGAGTTTTGGAATTGTTATATGCTGCATAAAACTGTACGTCTATTTTGTTACAATCTCCTTCGATGAACACCTAGGTGAAGTGAGCTGTCATCTGTCCCGATGCTAGGAATTTACAAAGCACCACAATCGGATGACAGCTCACTTCACCTATGTGTTGCACTGCTGGACACTTTTTCAACTTTCCCCCCTTAAGAGCTAATGCTCCTTACCTCTGCCCTCCATACATTTACTTAACGCGATTGAATAGATAGGTAAAAAAACTGACACTAGATTTTCTGGTCTGATTACAAAAACTCTGAAAGCTAAACTATTGTTGAGTGCCATAGGCTATGTTTTATGGTGTAAAAGTCGCGGGAAGAAGATAAGACCCGGCTCCCACGGCATCGGCATGTCAAGGTATTTTTAGGCGACGAATAAAAATATAACTTAAAGTTATGGAAATAAAGTTAAAATTTCAATGTTAACCGTCGTAAGTACAAAAATGATACCGCGGTATGCTTATGCATGCCGTGTATTGAAAGGGGTTCGAACCTTTTTGTATGGAAGCTGGCATATCGGCCCAGCGCCATTTTGATTTTTTTTTAATCGCGGTGCACGGTTTTAGCGTTATGTATATATAGATAGAGGACTCATAGACGAGTTACATGGTACCCCAAAGTGTCACGTTACCGAGATAGTTGAAGGTAAAGATCGACAATGAGTACAACGACAATCATTCAAAATAGACTTATTACGTGTCTATAGGCGTCAGATTGTATCCAAATAATCGTTTCCAGGTTGATTATTATTATTACTGTTTATTGAAAGAGAGTGCTTACAGTCAATAAACAGTTTCTCAGTTTCTAGTTTGCACGTGCTCCTAGTGGTATGTAATGTAGGCACATTACATACCACTAGGTACTTCTACTAGTAGTATGTACTTAATGTACTCTTTTCCAATAAACAGTAATAATAATAATCAACCTGGGAACGATTATTTGGATACAATCTGACGCCTATAGACACGTAATATGTCTATTTATAATAATTGTCATTGTGCTCATTGTCGATCTTTACCTTCAAATATCTCGGTAACGTGACACTTTAGGGTACCATGTTAGTTGACATTTTTTGTTCGTCTATGAGTCCTCTACCCATTCATATCAAAATAATCGTGCGCAGTGATTTCGAAAAAAAATCAAAATGGCGGGCGGTTCGATATGCCAGATCGGTTATTATCCCCTTTTAACTTTATTCTCATACCAAGTTATACTTTTATTCGTCGACTAAAAATACCTGGCCATGCCCATGCCGTCAATGGGTGCCAGGCCTAAGATAGAGAGATAAAAAAAATATTTGGTGCACACACCACAAAAAATACAAATCAAATAAGGGTTAGACAAAGTGTGGTGTGTGTCTCAGGGTTGCACCAAATGGGAGTCCTGCTCAGCATGTGTCAGGCAAATACACCTGACGCTGATATTCTGCTGAATCCCGGCAGTGACATGCTAGAAGGTAGTTATTTAATTAAAATCCAGTGTTTATATTTTAGCACATTCCCCACCCTTGAATGGTTAAGCCATATTATGCTGTGTTACTAATAATATAATAAAATAATACTTATAAAAATTTTCTACAGCAAAAATAAATTGTTGGACCTGTTTAAGGCAAAATCGGTCTTTTGTTGAAATGATCTGTCAAAATATTTAACCCTAAAAATCCAGTTAATTTTCAATTTCGGTTGGCGCAGTGGCCGAGTGTTTTTCTGGTGCTATACGTGTCGCAGGTTCGATTCCCGCACGGAACAAATATTTGTATTGCTTACAAGTAGTCGTTCCTGGTCTGACTGTTTGTGTGTGTGAATTACAAACATTTTTACCAAAAACACGTATTTTCCAGAACAAGTTCTATAATCTTCGCGCAAGTTCTATAAGAACGCGATAACATCGTACAAAAATTGAAAGATGTTCAATTTTTGTACGATGTTATCGCGTTCTCACTCACTCGTTTGTATTCGAACATTGCGTAAGGTGAAACAAATTTTTTTTCAATCATACTCGCGTTGTCGATAAGACGTACCGGCAAGGACCCACTTAATCAGGTTTTAAAAAATCAGCGACAAGCAATATGGCGGTAACCTTTCCTAAATCGTATTAGTAATTTAGTCCTACTTAAACTGTTTAATTATTATGTAATCTCATATTTAAATAAATAAACTGTAAATATAGTTTTATATTAATTGTATACGAAGTAGTTTAGGTTATGTATAATAATTGCTATTATTGTATAGTTTTTTGAGTTTTTAGCTGTGTATCTTGTTACTCAAACAAATTTCTATTACCCCGCTCGTCTCCGTGTGGGTTTTGGCTAATGTCCTAGTGGTTTAACAAAAATGATATTTTATTAGGATATTATTTAAAATCCGAATAAAAATTCTAGTGTACTAAAAATAGCACAAAATATTTATTTTAGAGCCATTTTTTGTAGTGTCCTTTTTAAACGATGTTTAGACAGTACGCGGTGGCGGTTGGCTGTCAGTTTGACGTAAATGTACTATCTGACATATTATTATGTAAGATTTGGCAGATTGAAGTGATTGTACTATGTGACCTAACGTTGTCACGTTTGTCAGTTTCACATAAATGTACTATCTAACATAAAATTATGTTAGATTGACACAATTGTAGTATCTGACATATCATTATGTCAAATTAGTACAATTATGTCAAATTGACAGTAAACCGTCAAAGCCTGGCTGAACGACACATTATGAGCACTAATTAAGACAAGTAATATTATTTTTTAAATGTATTAAAACACAAACAGACATCTCTTTGAAAGATCTTAAATAATATTGTATTTCATTAATATACAAAAAAATTACAAATAGATCATGTACCTAGATTTTTTTTAAGTTTATATTGCTTGTAAATAATAAAATAAAAATAGAATATTAAATATCATGTTTTCATTTCCCGTTTATATAATGTAAGTACACTATTAGAAAACTAGGTGTTGTTAACAGGTATAGGAAAATCGGATGCATATATACCTGTAGCATGACTGCTTAACTGAGACTGTTCCTTAGGAATCTGCGCGGTGCGGGGGAAACTCGAAATCTAATTTTGAAAATGTTATGGTTTTTCAAGGCTACAAAAATTGTATATTTAAGCAATTATTTGTTAGTGATGTAATGATTACAAATGCAGAATTATATTTACTTAATGCTCACGTGTAAAACTATTTTAAAATGCTCTTAAGTGTCGAAACAGTATGTCAATTATTCTGGGACCGACAAAATGACATATTTAAATATTCAAGCTATTAATTTGTTATGCCTTTCAAAAACTCTGGATTTTAGAAGAAAAACACAGGAGATAGGCGGGAGATTATTCAAAAGTCGTAAAGGTCAATATGCATCTGATTATCCGATTCCTATTTAATACGGCACGCCAATATATAGGAAAAGTTCGTCTTGTATAGTGTAACAGTTAGTCGCCAGCTGTGCAGCCGTAGCCCAGGAAGCTTCACTCTACTCGCCTCATCGTCAAGAATAAACGGCTAACGCCATCTACTGACATTGAACACAACTAGTATAACAGCAGCCATTAAGATCTACTGATGCAAACTATCCAATAGCGCCATCTATCAATTATTAGAGACACCATAATGTTGTGGTAATTTTAAATATTAATAACTTTTCCTTTTTCTCTGAGCATTCATTTATTAATTGGGAAATATTACATACTGTAAATCATATTCATTTGTAAAAGTCTACTTTATAAAACCTATAGCTAATATTGTTATGATTATTATAATAAGTAAGTCAATTTATGTAAGTGTTAAATTTAAACAATAATAAAAAGGGGATGTGTGTGGACTTCCTGTTGGCGGCAGTACTTTTTTCGACCAGGGTAACCTGCGTAACTGGTGGGGACAGATGTTTGTAAAAATACTTACGACTAGAAAAATATAGATTATTAGAACTCCAGCGCGGGCTTCTTATTTCATTCCTGCTTCTGAATACCCGTTATAGTTCAGAAGTGGGATGGAAGAATTCCACGGCCCATATATCCGCGGCATAGGGAGACGGTCGTCAAGCGTCGACTCGGATGAAATAGAAAATGGTGGCCACCAGGAAAAAAGTCCCGTTTTTTTTTCTTCGCAGTCCTCGTTTTGTGATTTACCCACCAACAAAAGACCAAGAATAACACACCTGGACACAGAGGTCATTCCTAAATTCGATCCAGCGAAGAAAAATGTAAACGTGATTGGATGGCTTCACAAGATCGATCAACTGGGCGACATATACAACTGGGAAGAAAGGGACAGGGTCTTCGTGATGCAAACTCGGCTACGCGGCGCTGCGCGCGACTGGTACGACGACTTGGAGGATTACAGCGCCACGTGGGGCACATGGAAGGAATGGCTGACAAAGGCGTTTCCACGTACCACCGATTTCGTCGACCGCCTGGAAGAAATGCTAGCACGCCAAAAAGGAAACGAGACCATGACCCGATACTACCATGATAAAATATCTCTAATGAAAAAGTGTGGGCTGGATGGGGAAAACGCAATGTCGTGCCTCATCCGTGGATTGCCGGTTGAACTGCGTGCGAACGCGAAAGCATGCGGCTACAAGACTCCCGAAGAACTATATTACGGGTTCCTTTCGTCACTCGAAAACTACGGGACTGAAAAAAACAGGCGATCCTCTGACCAGAAGCTGATCAAGTCAACTTGGCAACGGGGCTCTGCGGCAGGGAACTCTGCTCCGAAGGTGTGCTATAACTGTCGGCGACCGGGGCACGAAGCCCGGGATTGCCGAGCTGCACCCGCCACACGCTGCCAGGTCTGCCAGCGCGTGGGACACGCTGCCAACACCTGCTGGTATGCGGCCGGGGGGAGCTCGCGGGACATGCCGGCGCCACCGCAAAGAAACCAACAGGTACGGAAGGTTTATCATGTAACCACAGAAGTTATTTCAGATTTATACCGTAAACAAATATGTATAAATGGTTTTGAAGCAATCGGCTATATTGATACTGGCAGTAAGGTTAACATAATCACGATGCAAGCTACCGAAAAATCGCACTCATGTATATTACCATCAAATGTTGTAATGAGAGGCTTTGGAGGCTTACTTGTAAATTCTCTAGGTAAAGCGTCTGTAGATCTAGTTATAGATAATATAAGTTTACAAACATGTGTCGAGATAACAAATGCAAACCTCAACGGTATAGATTTAATTGTGGGGCAGCCTATTATTAATCAGCCGAACTTAAACTTAATTATAACCTGTAATTCTGTGAAATTCATTGCAAATAGTGCGTACGACTGTCCCTTATCAACCATCTGTTTGTCTAGCAAGGACTTTATATCAAAAGTCCCCTTATTCTTGTTCAACAATGTCGAAGTCCTGCCGGGTTCGAGTGCAGAGGTACGCGTCTACACATCATATGATTTGGCGCCAAGTGAAATACTTGTTACCCATCCACGTTTGTATTCTATGGGTGATGAATCGTACTACATCCCAGAGTTAGTTTTGAAAAATACCCCAAAATTACAATTACGCATAATTAACTTAGGTGATTTTTGTTTACAATGGTCCGCGGGCCGACTGATTACGCGCGCAGATATGTACACACAAACCGACGTAGCTTTTGTTTCTCAAACTTGTGCCACTAATAGTACACAGGATTATGTTCAGCCAAACAAGACATTTGTATTGTCTGACCTAGACATTGGCGAAATGGAAGAAAAACATTCTAAATTATTATTAGATTTACTAAATAAGTATCCCAGTTGTTTTGCTGAATGTAGCAGTGAACTTGGTTGTACGGATTTAATTGAAATGCATATTTCTACCACTTCAGAAACACCTGTGTTTTGTAAGCCCTATCGATTATCTTACAAAGAAAATGAAATTGTGCAGGAAAAGGTGAATGACCTTTTATCCGCGGGAATAGTGCGAGAATCAAACTCTGAATACGCGAGTCCTGTAATTCTAGTCAAGAAAAAGGGAGGCGACTATCGGTTATGTATCGACTACCGTGCTCTCAACACACGTACTGTAAAAGATCGATTTCCTCTTCCGCACATTGATGATCAGATCAATCGACTATCGGGAAAAGTGTACTTTACGGTTCTTGATATGGCACAAAGTTATTATCAAGTTAAAATGGCGGAAGATTCAATTCATAGAACCGCCTTCATTACGTCGACTGGACAATATGAATTTTTAAAAATGCCGTTTGGTTTGGCCAACGCGCCGGCGGTTTTCTCACGGTTAATTCGTAAGGCATTAGGGTCCCTAGATAATAAAATAGCTACATATCTTGATGACGTCACTTTGCCCACTGTTACAATAGAAGAAGGTATAGACCTATTGGAAGATGTTTTGAAACTTCTCTCTCGTGCTAATTTAAAACTAAATTTAACAAAGTGCTCTTTTTTGAAAACCAGTGTAAATTACTTGGGTCATGAGGTTACTGAAGGGTCTGTACGCCCGGGGCAAGCAAAGATTACTAGTGTTATTAATTTTAGGCAGCCGCGAAACGTACATGAATTACGACAATTCATCGGTTTAGCATCGTATTTCCGTAAATTTGTAAGAGGATTCGCTGAAATTGCCCGGCCTTTAACCAGCCTAACAAAAAAGGACGTAGCCTGGATGTGGGGTTCCGAACAAGAATATTCTTTTAATCTTTTAAAAACCATGTTGACTGAGCGACCTGTGTTAGCAATTTATGACTCGCATGCTAAAACAGAAATCCATACAGATGCTAGTAGCTTAGGGCTAGGCGGTATTCTACTTCAATATCAAAACGATGGTAATTTAAAACCTGTTGCTTATTTTAGTCGCGTTACTAGTAGGGAGGAAATGCACTATCATAGTTATGAGCTGGAAACTCTCGCCGTGGTTGAATCTCTAAAACGCTTCCGTATTTACGTAACAGGTATCCCAGTTAAGGTGATTACCGATTGTGCAGCACTAAGAACCACACTGACTAAAAAAGATTTGATACCGCGTATAGCCCGATGGTGGCTAACGATCCAGGATTTCGATATCGAAATCGAATATCGCCCTGGCCACCGTATGCAACACGTTGACGCACTTAGTCGCAACCCGGTTGAAAGCGTTTCTATACTTCGCATTGATGAAGCTGACTGGCGCCTCACGCTACAGTTGCAAGACGATACAGTACAAAGTATTATTCGACAGATTAATGCGGGCACGAATAATCCGGATATAAATAAAAATTATACCATTGATAACGAATGTCTATTTCGAAAAACTTTACACGGCAATCGATTCGTAATACCTAAACTGTCAAAGTGGTCATTGTTACAAAAATACCACGACCAAGTTGGGCATATAGGTTTTGAAAAGTGCGAAAAGACAATAAAATCAAAGTTTTGGTTCTCTGGTATGACCCGGTTTATACGAAAATATGTAAATGCCTGCTTACACTGTGCTTATGCTAAGGGAAATTATGGCAAAGTAGAGGGCGAGCTGCATCCCATTGAGAAAGTAGCAATACCAATGCATACTTTACATATAGATCATTTAGGCCCATTTTTGAAAACACGCCGTGGTTACTCGTACATACTTGTAGTGATTGATTCTTTTACGAAATTTGTATTTGCTCGAGCTGTTAAAGGGACTGGTTCTATAGAAACTATTCAGAACTTAAAGGAAATAATATCTACTTTTGGCAATCCTCATAGAATAATTACAGATAGAGGCGTCGCTTTTACTAGTCGTTATTTTACAGAATTTTCTAAACAAAAACAGTTCAAACATGTACTAAATGCAGTTGCTTGTCCACGATCAAACGGCCAGGTCGAACGAGTAAACAGAACCATTGTAAACGGCCTAAACACTACCGCTGAAAGTGAATGCACATGGGATGAAAAACTTTCGGATGTAGTCTGGGGCATAAATAACAGCCCTCATGCTGTTACAGGATTCTCCCCCTTTAGTCTTATGTTTACGCATGACAATGCCTTATTACCTGCTTACCCTGCAAACGTTGGTACAAACGTTGACCCTCAGAAGCAGTTACTTGAACGTAGACAAAATGCAAAGTTGCGCATTGATAATAATATGGCAATGATGAAAGATCGGTATGATAAGAGGCATAAGAAATGTAGGAAATATAATGTAGGTGAATTGGTTTTGTGGAAGGGAGGTTTATCTCGTGATCATACAGTTGGTGTCACAAAAAAGTTAGGAAGTGTGTTTACGGGTCCGTACAAGATCACTAAAATAGACCATACTATTGACCGATATACAATAAATAGCATTCAAGGGGTCAAAGGATATAAAAAGTTCAGTGCAGTAGTTGCTGGTGATTCATTACGTCCGTATAAGTCATCAGTGCCAGACAGCTCTACAGATTCTGATCATGAAATAGATAGGGATGATTTAATAGATTTATTGGAGAGCTAAGTAATTATAATACCATTTGTTTGCACCAGATATAGTTGTTTGTCTTGTTATTCATAATATTTATACTTTACACTGTGTACTGTGTGTGTGTGTGTGTTTTTACTGTATTCTCTACTTTAAGCAAATATTATTGCTTTATCTTCCTCTGATAATTTTAAATTAAAAACCTACCTACTTTATATTATAAATAGTTGTATTATTCCAATTTAAACATTCAACACACCATTAAGTAGCATTCAATAAGTAGCTATTAAAAATTAATATTGCCCTAACTACAGAACACAACAACTAGGTACCTACTTGTTACAGATTAGTGTGTTCATTGTAGAACAGAATCTAATTGATACCTAAACAAATTAGAATTGCTAATCTGTGTGATACAGATAATCTGTGTGTATATCTGTCCCGCTATGCTGTGTGATACAGCAGACAGATCTGTGTGAATATCTATCCTGCTATACTGTGTGATACAGCATAAGTATAGGTCTGTGTGAATACTTATCCTGATATACTGTGTGATATGCCTGAAAGGTCTGTGTGAATATCTTTCCTGCTAGCTGTGTGATACAGCTAGGTCTGTGTGGATATCTATGCTGTTCTACTGAGTGATACAATATATAAATCTGTGTGATCATGTATCCAGTTACACTTGCTATTATATCTGAGTGAATGTCTTTCCGATTATGCTTTGTGAAACTTCAGACAGATCTAAGTGCACTTCACTATGTGCCATGTGAGATGTCAAATAAATCTATGTGAATAACCGAATGCTAATTTAATAAAAATCCAAGTATCAGAAAGAACACATTTGATAATTTATCATATATTATGTCAAAATATACTGCGGGCTGTTTGTTTCCAGGTCCCGCCAAAAATGGACTCTGGTGTCACTACTTCTGCTGAAGGAGCTGGAGCCCAACGCCGTGGAGGACCACGACAATAGCAGGATGGCCGAGTGTAACAGTTAGTCGCCAGCTGTGCAGCCGTAGCCCAGGAAGCTTCACTCTACTCGCCTCATCGTCAAGAATAAACGGCTAACGCCATCTACTGACATTGAACACAACTAGTATAACAGCAGCCATTAAGATCTACTGATGCAAACTATCCAATAGCGCCATCTATCAATTATTAGAGACACCATAATGTTGTGGTAATTTTAAATATTAATAACTTTTCCTTTTTCTCTGAGCATTCATTTATTAATTGGGAAATATTACATACTGTAAATCATATTCATTTGTAAAAGTCTACTTTATAAAACCTATAGCTAATATTGTTATGATTATTATAATAAGTAAGTCAATTTATGTAAGTGTTAAATTTAAACAATAATAAAAAGGGGATGTGTGTGGACTTCCTGTTGGCGGCAGTACTTTTTTCGACCAGGGTAACCTGCGTAACTGGTGGGGACAGATGTTTGTAAAAATACTTACGACTAGAAAAATATAGATTATTAGAACTCCAGCGCGGGCTTCTTATTTCATTCCTGCTTCTGAATACCCGTTATAATAGTGTCGTCTTTGTCACACCTATATCTGTCTCTTTCTAATACACGATGTGCTATATTGACGGACATCTGTCTGTCATACGATAATTATCGATGAAATAATAAATAGAATGCGTTTTTAGCTATATTTATTCATTTAAACCAAGTTTAAGTTTCGATACAAAATAAAATATATTTTGCAACCAACTCTCTCTCTGTTTAGCACTGCCAGATGCTGTATTTATTTATATGATATTGTATTTTGTTTTAAAAGCATTCCTTTAATTATTTGGTTTGTATAGAATCGAAATTGTTATATAAATGTCTCGACTGTTTTAGTTTTAAAAATGTTGTAAATAATTTTTGTTTTTAATTGCATAAACTTCAGCCTAATGGCTTTTGAGAATAATTGTGTTTGTATTTTTTGTGGCAATGTCTTCCAGTCTTACCAAGGGGTATCGTGTTACCCAGTTACATAACTGGGAAAGGCTAGGGAGATGAATGATTTTTTGTGATAATATCTCGCCACTTTTTACTTAGGACGTTTGGCGAAATATGAGTGTAACCAATACTGGCTTATTACCCTTGGGGAATGTCTGGTTCTTGATATTATGCTATGTAAACTGATTGTTATTACACTTTTACACTTTAAAATGCCTTTGTATTTTTTTCGACAAAACATTAATTCATATCGATTTTTATAAATTCACATCTATGGTTAACAGTCTATGTTGAATTATCGCCATAATAGTTTGATGCTGTACACATAGAAGTATTTTAACAACTGCACAAAATACTGAAACATTTTCACAAAAGTCTGGAGGAAGACTGCAAACTACCCACTGATTTGTATCTATACTCCATTTACAATAAGATTTGACTTTAAAACAAACCTTCTTTACAGTCCCTTCAACCGATTTTGACTTCTATTCCGTAGGCTTAAGGATGACATTAGAGGCAAAAAAGTGGTTACAATAACAACTGTTTACTGCAGTTGCCATTTGTCATGCCACCAACGCAATGTAAGTAAAAATCGGTTGAACGGACTGTAAAAAAGGTTTGTGTATATGTCTAATTTTATTGTAAATGGAGTATAACCTAATCTAAAGAGAAAAAGCTGCCCCCATAAGCAAGCAAAGCAAAATGGCCCCCTTATGACACAAAATGGCTGCCGTATAGTCTGCGGTTCGGCGCGTTTCATACAATAATTGTGAACTTTACTGATACTCGGGAATAAACCCCAGAATCGGGAGAGGTAGAAAGCATTGGAGGGAGGTCTTTGCCCAGGAGTGGGACAGAGCAGAATAATAAAAAAACCTGATACTCAAAATGGCGGACATCGCGTGTGACGTTATGACAGGTATATTCTTCATACATTTAGATAAGAGCATCTACGTAGGACGGTAGGACATATATCTGTATGGAACTAACGCACTTTTAATTAACATAGCCACAAAATGTGTTTTAAAAGACTGCCCGTAAACCCATCATCTAACTAACCGTAAACTATAAAATAAGCTGCAGATTCTAATTTAGGTAATGTAAAATAAAACACGTCAACCTGCGTTTAAATATCTTATATAACCACAAAATAGTAATTTTAGATCTGTTCTAAATTGCATGTTATTAAATAGTATGAAATAAAAGTGCGATAGAAATCAAATTGTTACTTTGGACTGCAATTGATTGTAACTATACAAATTAACTTGTAAATAAATATGCTTTTAAGTATAATTTATAATTTAGGGCGCATCCTGAACGAACCTTGCTGTTTGGCTAAAATTCTTGCAAGGGCACGAGATATCGTCATAAAGTAATCATAGAAGAAAGAAAATCATTGGAACGAAGTTTCTTAAAGCGACGTGCGTGTGTGATTTGTAAAAAAATGAAACTTCACGTAAGATTTTTGCGTTATGGGGGTATAACGCAAAAATCTTACGTGTACGCAGTCAGAGATGCCAATTCTCTAATTTAACTTTACTTTGTTTGTGAATAAGAGAATCGGTGGAATAGATCACTTAAAAATCCCAGTGCATTAAGTTTTACCCCCGTTTCCTCGAGCGTAAATTATTTTGATAAATATTATTGACAAATGTAGGAAAGCTACTGTTTGTCGAAGGAGTGCAGATCACCTCGCCATCTCCGCTTGGGCCTGCCGCGATGTCGCTTGCCATGTAGAGAGACTCGTTGGAATTGGTTGTTTGTTGGTAATTCAGGCAACCATAGCCGGTCGTTTGACAATTTGCCAATTCTTTAAGGGTTACTAGAGAAACCGTTAGTTATTTCCCAAGCCTGGATCACGAATAATAAAGTGTATTTAACTTTAAAGTTAGTACGCAATTGTATGTTTAGTTTGTAAGTTAAAATGTGCCTTAATGTTATAATTTAAGCTTTGATATGTTATTTTATCAATAAACTTGTTATTTTTAGCAATAAATTGTATTATACTGATTTTAATTAGTTATCTATTGAAACACCTTTTCCCTGCATTATCAAGTAGGTACCATACGTATCAGGGATATAATCAAAATTTTGTATAAAAAAAACAAAATTTCAATAAAATACAAAAAGCCAACGTCACGCGGTGTTCCCAGGCGGTCACCCATCCAAGTACTGACCGCGCCCGATGTTGCTTAACTTCGGTGATCGGACGAGAACCGGTGTATTCAACGTAGTATGGACGTTGGCGGAATAAGGGCTGAAATATTGGTTCTGTAGCGGTTAAGAATACGTAATTGATTTATTTAATTTGTGGGAATTGTAAAAATAAATAAAACAAGAAAATATAAAAACAAGTAGGTATTGGTGTTTAGACAACGACTACGGATAATACTATTTGCGTTACTTTGAACAGAGACATCTATCGGGGAGCAGCGGAACTATTTAAAAAGTGTTGTTACTTGGTTGCGTCCATAGATGGCAGTGAGAGCATTATTACATGAACCATTTGAAACATTTTGCCTAAAATTCCACGACGATGACCCACTTTCATTACATTAATACCTATTTAATGTTATAGTTTAGGAGAAAAATATTTTTTTGATATTGCGGAACTTAATTTATAGTAGGTATGTGAAATATGCATAAAACTCATTTAGAGGGTTCGTTACTGTTCAATTTATTGTAAGCCAAATAAATGGTTTATCAATTCAATAGGTAGGTTAGATCTTCTAACAGTTGTTCTTACAATAAGTATCTACCTAGCTAAACTTATCCTGTAACCTTCCTACCTAATTTTGTTGTATATCGTGTCACGTTTAAGTTGCAAATTGTCAATTGATTAGGTACGCTGTAGACCGGGTTTCTGAGGGATGCGCCAGGGCAGGGCAGCGCGCAAAATTTTTTACGTTTTTTGCAATTTGCAGCTCAGAATCAGGTTGTAGGTATTGTAATAAAAAAAATATTCACGGGAGTAACAAATATGCATTTACAGAATAGAATAATTTAAATCAGCAACATAACTCTCCAAGTTAGAAATGCTCGTTATCGTCATATTTTCATTAAATAGCTTTTCTGTTGTTCTTTCAAAAACGTATATTTAAAAGTCTTTATGGAGAAGAACGAGCAAGAAACTCCACGGACACTTTTCAACCAAGTTTACGTTTTTGCACTAATGCTGGGCCCTTAGAATCTTAGTGGAAACATGGAGAAACGACAGTCGTCTAACGACACAGTGAAAACAGGTTCAATATGTGTAAGAAGTGGTTTCTTACGTCATAAAAGGGCCATTTACCTTAGCAATAATTAATTAATAAAATTAACATAATGAACAGGATTAAGAAATAAACTCACAATTTAACGGAACAGCGTAACAAAACATGTTCATCTAAATTAATTTATAACTAGTAAAACTAGCATATGTTCGCGACTTCAGTCCACATGAATGTTGATTACCTGCGGGCACGGACTAGAAAAAAAAGAAGTACTCCGCGCCACGCATATCAAAGGTGAAGCACCCTAAGTGAGCCGGACCGTTGCCGTTGGTACAGTCCGTGCCACGAAAGATGAGACTTGACACGGACTTGATTTGACTTGCGCTGTACTCGATTTGAAGGTAAGAGACCTTTATCGAGTACTGCCATGAAGACATCTATAAGCTTCTTGAGTACTGCGCAAGTCAAATCAAGTCCGTGTCAAGTCTCATCTTTCGTGTCGTGTCAAAGATGAGACTTGACACGGACTTGATTTGACTTGCGCAGTACTCGATTTAAAGGTCTCTTACCTTCAAATCGAGTACTGCGCAAGTCAAATCAAGTCCGTGTCAAGTCTCATCTTTCGTGGCACGCACTATACAAACATGTCTCACGCACACACTTACATCATAGTGAAGCACCGTACCGATCTATGTGTGCGTGAGGCATGTTTGTAGTACAAGCGGTCCGGCTTACTTATGGTGCTACACTTTCGATATGCATGGAGCGGAGTCCCTTTTTTTCTAGTCCGTGCCTGCGGGTTTTTAATTATAGTGTGGGGAATCCTAATTCCTTTTCTAAAATATGAGTGTTAACCTATGTTACTCTTTATACCATGAGCTATCTGCCAGTGCAAGTCCTGGAAAGTCCTGTCAAAATCAGACCAGCCGTTTAAGAGATTAGCCGAAACAAACAAGTGTAGTTATGTCGTAGTTGCGAAGTTCTTTACTGCAATGTACGATACTGCGAAAATTTACCATTGCGACGTACGTTGTCGCGAAAATTTAACCATGTCGAATCCGTCCCAGAAGGATTGCCTACACAATCATCGCAGTAAAGAACTTTCGCGGTAACGTACCTACATCGCAGTAAAGAACTTTCGCAACTATGATTTACATTGGACACAAACAGACTTTTTTTCATCATCATTATCATCACGTCAATCTTTAGACGCCCACTGCTGGGCATAGGTCTCCCCCAAGAGGGGCTTCAGCCGTAATTGCCATGGTTGGCCGATGCTTATAGGTAACAGCTTGGATGTATTTGTGTATGTATATCAGCTGTCTGACACCCATAGTACAGGGTCTCCCTAGTTTGGGGTCAGATGGCCGTGTGTGAAAATGTCCCCACATATTATTATTATTATTATTATTTAGTAAAAAGCTGTTATTCTTAGTTACAAACAGACACTTCAATTTAATTTATTTGTACGGATCGATGTCGTAAAAATCTGTCGTTAGGAAAATAACTGTAGTAGGTATCAGACAAAATAATTATAAATTCGTGATATTGACAAATAATATAATGTTATTGAAACACATATTTTGTAAAAAAAACATAAACCTTTTATTCTAAAACGACGTGACACATTGTAAACTATGAATAAATACATTTTTTTGAATTAAAAAATCAATTTTAATATTGAATTTGATTAAAGATGGCTACCACCTATTATATTTGTGTTGTCATTTTGTCAAATAAATCTTGCTGTCAATAATTATTGGCATAATTAGGTATGCAAATAGACCTTGGAAATTTCGTAATTAATTATGTTTGAATGCTGCGCCATACCTATTGAATTATTGAATGAATGAAAAGTATATTTATCACCTGCGATTGCAATTTTTAATTCTGTTAGTATGTCTAAATGATTGGAATTTGCGTCGTTGGTATAAGGCAGTCGCAAGCGCAACTGCTGAGGAAAAAGCCCTGGGTTCGAGTTTTCGGTGGGGAACTGTCCACTGTTGAACATAGACCTCCGCATAGATTCATAGGTTGCATCCACCGGTTACCCGCGACCTTGACGATGTCATCGGTCCATCTGGCTCTGGCAACGCTGCGTCTTCCAGTTCGTGGTCGCCACTCGAGAACCTTTCTTCCCCATCGGTCATCTCAATTAATTCAACTTAATTCCCCCATCCCCATTCCATGATCAGACGAGCAGAGATACGGCGAAGCGTCACCGCTATATGGTTGAAGTTCCACGGTCTCAAACCAAGCGCTTTGCTTTCACATTTATTGTGCGAACTGCCAGACTGTGGCATTCACTGCATGCCTCTCTGTTTCCTGACAAGTATAAACTGGGTAATTAAAGGCACATTAGACATGTCTATGTCTTGTTACCTTCAGAGTAAGATTTCGGCAGTTTCATATCGCCTCGCAGAAAGATCTGGGTATGACGGTCTCAAACATGTCTATTATATAACTGGCTGTCAATGACCTCTATTTATTTATTGTAAACATTTTCTAGTCTGGCCAAATCGTTAATTTTTTCGCACTTACGCCACTATAATTATAAAAAGTTTACTCATTTATATATTAAATACTTACAGGTAAAAGTATACCACTTTGGAAAAATCACGGTAATCAAAACACAATAACAATGAACAAGAACGTTTCCCAAATTGAAATTGCGGGCATACTTACCTACCGAACTTCAGTCCGAGCTTAAAACTTTGCCACAACATCTGTTAACACCAATCTATCTCATCTGCTCGACATTCGTATGTCACTGCATTCACAGAATATCAGCGTCAGGTATATTTGCCTGACAAATGCTGAGCTGGACTCCCATTTGATGCAACCTAGAGACGCACACCGCACTTTGTTTAATCTAATCCTTATTTGATTTGTATTTTTTGTTTGTGTGCACCGAATAAATGTTTTATATAGATATATCGAAACCCCTTCGTAAGACTAGCTGTCAAACTATCAAAACATTATCATTAGATTTTTGAGTTAGTTACAATAATTATAGCCTAGATATTTATACACGCCCACATAATATCCTATTCACAATCATCACTTATTGACTCTTTAACCTACTTCAAAAGTGTGTATAGAGACGCCTTCGCATACGCAATCCACAATGTTTCTTAATATCCTGGCAATGAGAAGATTATTATTTCATTTCAACTGCTTTTCATACTGGTTTAGCAAGTCTATGGGGTGCGTGCAATTGTGAATGTGTGACGAAAGGGCATGCCGGACTTTTACCGGCTAAAACCACCGTGGTGTTCCACCTCTGCCTAAGGCCGGGGATGTGAGATTCGCATAAGCATTGACCGCTCTCCCGACTGACCTTGACCCGCTGTTCCTCAGTGGGTCCCACCTCCCCTTGTGGCCATTCCCATAATGGTCTCACCCACTCTCGAGTGGCGCGTGGAACACTGCGCCGCCAACTCGGGCCTATCTGGTAGGACGACGGATGTCCCTAGCCCGCCGTTCGCAGGTCACTTGTCATGGAGGTCGACCCTAATTGTCTGAAAAATTACTTTGTTCTACTTCTAAATAACTAGGTTTGAGGTTGGGAAACTTATATACCTGTCTATAATCAAAGCCTTTTTGTATATCTGTGGGAAGCATACAAGTCGTTGCGATGGCCCAACTGATGTTAAAAAACACGTAACCACATACCAGGGGTGTTTCAGACACTAAGAAATAGTTTTTTACTTACCAGAGACAAACGCACGCCGTTCAGACCTCGCTGGGCGGTTATGCAGCATAATGCAGCATTGAGGGATGTGGGAAAAAGGTACAGACAGAGATGAAGAAGTTCCTACACGACTCTGGCTCAAAAACTTCTACGATCATAAATTCGGCGGCTTCTGTGAGATGCATGGTAGGTAGTTAAGAATTACGTCGTCACCGCTGCATAATCTGTCATGCTAGAGGCTATGCAGACGCGTTGCTAACCCAGAGACAAAGTTGAAAGGTCTTCATCATCATCATGTCAACCTTTAGACGCCCACTGCTGGGCGTGTGTGTCCCCCAAGGGGTGGTTCAGCCGTAATTGCCATGCTTTGCCGATGCATGTTGGCGATCGTAGTAGCTGTTATGGTATTCAGAAGGACGCCGCTGCCCATCCTCAGGTCAATATCCCTCTGTCGCCTTCTACGAGACTCACGGGTAGAAATGGGGTGGTGCTATTCGCGGAAAAGTCTTATGTGCTTCTAATTACACCTGGATACCACACTGTTCCATTTTCTAGTGCTATTTCGTACCAACCCTCCTGGTACGCGTCCAGGTCAGGTCATCTCGTCACTTCTTTCTGGGCCGTCCTCGGCGACGCCGTCCGTCTTCAGGTACCCAACAAGGGCGTAGCGTGGTACAAGCAGGGTCTGGCATCTGCCCCTCTCCTAGAAGATAGAAGAATGCTCACAAACCGTAAAGTAATATTACGATTTACCTAATTTTAATCAAGAAACCGAACTATAGTATAAAAATGGCAGAACAAGGGTTTGTTCAAGGGGTTTTTAAGTTAACGTAACCTGTCCCTTTGCTCATGCAGCATTTACCTCAAGTAGATATATTCTTGGTTTGTCTATGCCTGCCCAAAATCCTAGCTACGCTGTTGGTACCCACTGCGTGAAGATTCTTCCCTAGCACTATGATTAGTGTGATTCAAGAGGAAGGTTTATAAGTAGTTTGATCTATATTGCATCCGTACGAAGACGGGGCGGGTCACTAGGAATAAATAAATCATATCTCTCTCTCTCCTTGCTCCCCACTTTCAGTGCATTTGTGCCAACCATAATAAGAGTCTGCGATCATCGCAAAACCGTGTTCTTCATTGTCCCTCTCACCGCACTGACTTCATTCACCGGTCATTCTTTGTGCAATCCATTTCTCTGTGGAATGCGCTTCCCCAGGAAATCAGGATGGCAACCAATCGCTTAGCGTTCAAAATTAAACTTCGAGAGTACATTCACAAGAAGTTGGCAGTTTCATCACAACGGTAATGTTTTCTCCATTGTTTGTCTTTTTTTTTTTTAATATCCGTGTAAATATCTATTTACAGCAGTATATATGTAGTCTGATGTTATATTTATATAGTATTTAAATTATTATATTTATAGTATTTTTTTTTTTATATATCCTTGTAGTTTATTTAGCTTAGTATTCATTTAATTATTTTTTCTGTTACACCTACCACTGCTTGTCTCTGCATCACCCAAAGGTTGACTGTTACAAAATGCCTATGGCATTAAGTCCGCCTCTGTACATTGTGCTTGAAGTGTTAATAAATAAATAAATCTCCCGTTCGAATGTTGGTCACGGCAGAAAGACTCAATGGAGACTAACCATATACGCAGAAGATATGATAGTGCACAAGTGTGAGCGCAAACACAGATGCACTCCCTCTTCCCTCACTCTCATAGTCCGGTGGGACGGCAATCCGACACGACCGGAGAGAGATCAGGCGCAGGAGTAACGGCTTTACGTGCTTTCCGAGGCACGGGGGTGTTACACCGCCAACTTCTAAACTCCGAGCTGTTAATGAGAAATGGAAACACTCAAGAACATATTGATTGACCTGAGAATCGAACCTAGTAACCCTATGCTCAGAAGCCGCGATTATGCCCAAGAGACCAACGTTGCAGTCAATACGGCAATATCAGTCCAATATACAATCAAAACTTAGGTATGCTTGAAACCCCAAGTTCGCTAGGCCCTCGTCGACTTTTAAAAATTAACATAATTAATTATATTATTGAGAGCCCGAAGGCCATAACTTCAGCCAGGCGGGAAGATCGTCTGGCATAAGTTATGGTCAACGAAGAGTTGGGCAATTATGTATGTTGGTTTATGACAATATCTACAGGATATAGGTACATAATAAAACACAGTTACTTTCGCATTTATAATATTAGCATATAATGATGATGATGATGGATTAACGAAAGAAATTTCAACAAAGCTAAAATAACGTAGTTCTTGCCTATAATCTTAGACTATAAGATGTTTGTCACAAAAAAAACAAACTATTTCACAAAATCCGTATGTGTCACCACGTCAGAAAGCGAAACTATGCGTTTGCGCAAGCACACTCCAATTCTACCAAAGTTTTATGTAAATCATTAAGATAAAGACGCTCCACTACAGACTACAGTGTAGTATTAAGTACTACATTAATATTTTAAAATGATATGAGTGTGTGTACGCTTGTGTAGAAAAGTGTTTTGATCAATACTTTTTTTATTGAAGTCAATCTTCTTTACGTACGCTTGACTTGGGGTGTAAGCTGGTGACGGAAGCGTTAGGAAACGTGTGATCGGGCGAGGCCAACGGAAGTTGAGAGGGAGATATAAGTTAGTGAAGATAGAAAGAGAGAGAGTTACGTTTAATATATTACTGTAGGGGCAAGAGAGAGAGGTGCGGGCACATATTTTCTTTCTCTCATAGCCAGTTGCATACGGATACATACATACATATAGATGGAGCTAAAGAAGTTTTACTTCAGTCGTGTGGCACGCCCGTATTTTTTTTTTAATAATTGCCCGCTCTAGGAATTTCTTCTGCATTTTGGGTGCGTATCGGTCACGAATAGCACCCCTCAATTCTGCCCGTGGGTGTCGTATAGGCGACAGAGGGATATTGACTAGAGGATGGGCAGCTGCGTCCTTCTGAGTACCATACTACTGTGATCGCCAACATGCAGCGGCCAAGCATGGCGATTACGGCTGAACACCCCCCCGCGCGGAATTGTTGCGTGGGCACTCATTTGTACTTTGTGACTTCCACAACCAAGATACTAGGAAACACGATACCCCTTGGTAAGACAAGTTGTTAGACTTTCTGGTTTCAGACTACTTGTTAGGACTGTCAAAGATCTACGAATCACAACCATGGATCAAGGGCTTTACGTGCTTTCTGAGACAGAAGGGTGTCAGACCACCAGCTTTTAAACTATACTATCTTTCAAATTCTAAGTCACAAGGTAGGAAACTTTGTTACTTAGAATTTGAAAACCAACCACGTATTTAACAATTCATTCTGCCAATTAATAAATCTAAAACACTTCTATCCCCGTCAGTACATTCCTTTGCAAAGGTCACGCTTAAAAATATGTGTTCAATATTAATAAATATACTCTCAGATTTGAACTCAAAGAGTAAATAATTAAACAGAGACCAAACTTCGTCGCTGCGTCCACAAAATTCGCTGTTTATTTTTTTGTAATTCTTGGTTTTTAACCGACTTCAAAAAGGAGGAGGTTCTCAATTCGAAATGTATATACACGGATTACGCTGAGATTTATGATCCGATTTACGTGATTCTTCTTTAGTTTGATGCGGAATAGTTGTCATTTGGTCCCATACGAGTAAAAATTGAACATAGTTTAGCCCAGTAGTTTTCATTTTATGAGCATTTTTTTTTTAAATATTTGACCACGCTTATCTTTTTCCAGTGTAGTCCGATTTCGATGATTCTTTTTTTAATTGATCGTGTATTTGGTCCCATATAAATTTCAAGAAAAGGTTCCACCCCTAAGGTTTAGAAATTAAGGGATGACTAAATTTTTTTGGTTTCACCGTTTCGTAATTAATTTGTATGATAAAATAGGCACTAAAAAGCGAAAAAAAAACCTTTTTAACAAAAATGGCCCTATGAGCCTTTTTGGAATGGGCAACTAGAATCAACTTTATATTTTTTTATTATGACGTTCAAAAGTGCCTTTTTAATGGTCTAATTGAAATAAATGATTTGACTTTGACTTTGACCTAGCATTTTCCCAACTATGTTGAGACAACCGCCTTCAAAAAGTAAAAAATAACTTTCAATTCGCAAGTCGGTGGCTTTGGTTTTGCTTATTGTTTTGCATTGCCACGGACTTGCGAATTGAAAAGTTATTTTTTACTTTTTGAAGGCGGTTGTCTCAACATAGTTGGGAAAATGCTAGGTCAAAGTCAAAGTCAAATCATTTATTTCAATTAGACCATTAAAAAGGCACTTTTGAACGTCATAATAAAAAAATATAAAGTTGATTCTAGTTGCCCATTCCAAAAGGTAGCTTCGTATGGAGAAGAATGGGCAAGAAACTCCATACACACTCTTTTAAAAAAAAATGTGTACAATATTTTGCATTTACAGTTTTCAGTTATATAACTATACGTGAATACGATGGACCTTGCATAAAAACACTATATTGAAGTATGTACAAAGTATTACAAGATAAAGAATGACAGCTAAGTTGTATACATAGATACATAGTGTTCACATATTATTATTTACAATTATTGTAAAAGTACACAACCACTCCATACATTTCAACAAACTATGAACCTATGAACCAGTGTGTGACCCAAAGCAAGAATTAAATATAATGTATATACTAAGTATAAAATAAGTAGTTTTAATTAGCAATCCGTTTGATTTTGTTTAGACTGTAGATTGTCCTAGGGAGCCCGGACCAGCATGTTTCCAAGCATTCTTATCATGGATATAATCCTCTAAACTGTAATATGCTTGTTTACAGAGTGTACTTTTAATATATGTTTTAAATTTTCTTTCATTTAGTTGCAATATATCACTAGGAATTTTGTTATAACACTTAACACAGAACCCCATAAAAGATTTATGAACTTTAGACAATCTAAAATATGGTTGAGCTATTTTGTCTTTGTTTCTAGTATTAATATTATGTCTATCACTAACCTTATTAAATAAATGTAGGTTTTTTCTTACGTACATAATATTTTCATAGATAAATTGGCAAGGCACTGTCATTATATTAATATTTTTAAATAGTTCCCTAAGAGAATCGCGGCGACGTAGATTATAAATGGCTGTAGGGCAGATGATAACAAAAATTTTACAACGAACATTCACCACGAAGTTCATACTCTGTTCAACTATCTACTCTTGAACATCAACGACAAAAATAACAATAGCATCATTTTTTAACGCAAAGGTCGTCTTCAACAATGATAAATTATCTACAATGTATCTTCGAGATGGGTTCCCGGGTTTATAATAGGTCCTTTTTATCCGAAGGTGTCGTGAAAGACAACTTACTTTAATGTCAAGTCAAAGTAGATATTTTCTGAAAGAGTTTCAGAAAATACCTAGCCGTGCTAGATACCGAGTTCTTTGCTCAGCGGTGGGACAATAATAGGATGATATTATTATTATTACAGCAGGGCAAAAGCCCAGGGCCTCAAGTCTGCTATTACAATAGTGTCAGAATGGTCTATCATTGATTTCATAATTGTTGATTTTGACAAGTTTGGTAATCTACTAATATAATGGCGTCATTATGACTTTCCAATGGTCAACCACTGACACGCCATTGAAAGAAATGATATAAAATGGTAATCTCCAAGAAGCTTATAGATAAAAGTGGAGGCAACACTCTAAATACGTAAGTGAAACCAACTGTGGGCAAAAATCAAATCAAATCAAAAATAATTTATTTGCATAAATAAGGTACAGAAGGTTGGTAAAATGTACAGAAATGTTCTCTTATTCTGCCTTTAATTTCGGCGTGCAAATATAAAACAGAGTTACATAAGACACTTCAATTAATTAATTATTGATCATAATCATTTACATTATCTAGATAATCCCATTAATGTTATTATTAACTTCAACTAATGTCAATTTACTCATGAAAAATAAATAAATGTGAATAATAATAATCATAAATGTCAATAGAAATTATGTCAACAATGGTAGAGTACAGTAATAATAACAATTCTAATTTAAAATGACCGTGCAATAATAATAAAAAAAAAAAAAAAAATAATAAATAAAGCTTACAATTTATAATCTAAAAATTCATGCACACTATAAAAGCATTTGTCAAGTAAAAACTTTGACAAATTATTTTTAAATTTACAAAATGGTAGCGTTTTTATACAATTTGGAATTTTATTATATAATTTTATGCACATAGTATAGCTGTTGTGCCCTGTTCACGTTAGATTCGTCCTCAGTTGGAATAATTTATTAGTATGCATAGTAGCTTGTCGCTTGCTGGAAAAGTCTCTTATGTTTGTAAACAAATATACAGGACTCTAATATATAAATACATGGTAGAGTTAGTATTTTATATTTTCTAAAGAATGGACGACATGACTCTATTTGCTTCAGCCCGAATATAGCCCTTAGACACTTTTTCTGCATTACGAACGCTTGATCTATCTCCACACAACGTCCCTACAAGATAATACCATACCTTAGAGTGGAGGTGGCAGTGGCAGATGCTCTCTTTCTGAATGCATACATAAGAAAGGGACAGTGATATATGTTTTCTTTATTTTATGTATGCATTCAGAAAGAGAGCGTCTGCCCACAGTTGGTTTCACATAAGTGTTCAGAGTGTTGCCTCCACTTTTACCTATAAGCTTCTTGGTAATCTCGTACACAGCTGAATGACAGCTGAATGACAGCTGAATGACTGACATAAACGGTAATCTGCTAAAATTTTAACAGTTCCTTTCATCAGTGACCTAGGTACCATTAGAACGTCATTGTACAGACATTGCTTTTAATTTGACTGACCAATGATCGACCATTATGATTTTAGCAGATTACGAACTTTTAGCAAAATGACAATAGGATCGTGTTGGAATGATGAAATTATAAAAATAGCAGACTTGGCCCCCTGTTCTCATACAAAGAAGTGGTGATCAATGCTATAAGCATTGATCACCACTTCTCTTATAAGCATTGATCACTCAAAGCGGATTGGTGATTTTAGACTTATATTAATTACTAGCGGCCCGGCCCGGCTTCGCATGGGCCTATAGCCTTCCTCGATAAATGGACTATCCAACACAAAAATATTTTTTTCAATTCGAACCAGTAGATCCTGAGATTAGCGCGATCAAACAAACAAACAAACTCTTCAGCTTTATCCTACTAATATAATATATAATAATATTATAAATGCGAAAGTTTATGAAGATGTTTGGATGTTTGTTACTCAATCACACGCAAACCGTTGAACGGATTTGCATGAAAATTGGCTTCCTATATTTATGTTATATAGGATACTTTTTATCCCGGTAATGTTCCCTTGGGTAATCGTCCTTTTCACGCGGGCGAAGTCGCGGGCAGAAGCTAGTAATATTAACATAGTAGGTATTTACTTTTCTGTAATCTGGCAATCTTTGAAAACACAATGGGCCAATCGATTGTCTTGTTTTGATGGTAATGGCGTCTCGAATAGGAAGCTTCAATAAATTTGCCTATGTGTTGTTGTCTATAAATCGGTCTACCAGAGCAGGGACGCTGTTCCTTTTCAGACGAAAGTATTGAGCAGCATATTCCAGTGCCTTGCTGCCGCGTTGCCAGTAAATTTACATGTCTTGACAATCTAGTTTGGTACTTTTTGCTGAAGTTGGCAATTTCCTGCTGAACAGTTCCTAATTATACTTAAGTCCAGTGGTTTCCTCACGACGTATTGCCGATGGCGTCCTCAAAAAACACGCTTTCCGCGTGAACGCCGCACCACACAGTGGCTTCGATTGGTTATAATGGATCTTCGTGCATCACACGTGGATTTTCACTACCCCAGAAACGAAGATTTTGCTTATTGACGTAACCGCTTAAGTGGAAATGTGCCTGAAATGATTTTCGATAGAAAACCGTCCTCTCGTTGAGATTGAGGATGGCTTGACAGTAATTCACATTAGCGCTCCATTGCTTCTGTGTTTGTATTCTGCAGCTCTCTAGTTCACAAAAATGTTAAATATGATAGTCGTACGACGTCATTTGCAAAAATTATAACATTTTCCGATAGGGTGATTAATTTTGCGCCACCTTGTATTCGTGTAGGTACATCTCTATCTACCGCTTTTAGTAACAATCATGATTTTATGCTAATACCAATGAACATATAAAAAACGTGTCCATGTTATAAAGTAACAATCAATTGTAATAGGTACCTACTAAGTAATTGCAGCTGTTTAATTACATTAATTATGTTAATTAACTAATCAAATGTTATAGATGAATAGAGCTACAAGAATAGCGTTTTAATTAAGATGGTGATCCATCTGTGATGGTAAGTGGTAGTAGGTACCTACCCCTACAGAGGACTTTTAAATGGAGCGACTGCCTATCGGACCTCCACAAGCCACTGTGATCCCCAAGACGCCTGCCAGCGTGGGGATTATGGCAACCGGGGGGGGGGGGGGGGGGGGTTGCCCTCAGGGGAGGCCTTTGTCCAACAGTGGACGTCTTCCGGCTGATGATGATGAAGTAGTATAGTAGTATGGATAAGTTTTGCATGTGACTTCGTCCGTGTGAATTTTGCTTATCGCGGGTACAGACAAAGTCGCGAATTAAAAATGAGCCTTTCTTAGGCTTCAACATTAGTCTGAATCAAGTTTTATCAAAATCGGTTCCGGAACATACAAAAACAAACTCAGTTTCGCATTTATAATTGGGGACATTTTGGTGACAAGAAATATATCTTGTCACCAAAATTTATATTTGTCATCAAGTTGTATCACCTAATAAATAGATCTCATCATTTTCCTAGCCTTTTCCCTACTATATTGGGGTCGGCTTCCAGTCTAATCGGATGCAGCTGAATACCAGTGTTTATAAACACGATACCCCTTGGTAAGACTGGTTGTCAGATTTTCTGGCTTCTGAGTACCCATAACGACTGCCAAGGATCTACAAATGACAGCCGGGACAGCAGGCACGGAGGGAACTCGGCATGAAAGGGATGGTCACCCATCCACAGATCGACCGCGGCTAGCGTAGCTTAACCTTTGACCGATCGATCTGTACGGCTTTAACTTAGCCACGAGCTCCTCCACCTAATAAATAGATCTATCGCCACAAAATATTTTCGTTCTCAGATAAACAAAAAGTGTTCCTAGGTATGAAATATATGTGTAAAATAAGAGATGGATTACCAATAAAATTGTAGTGCATTAGATGAATATAAACTTCGTTCTTATTTATAATAATATAATCTAATATATAAAATTCTCGTGTCACAGTTTTCGTTCCCGTACTGCTCCGAAACGGCTTGACCGATTCTGATGAAATTTTTTGTGCATATTGGGTAGGTCTGAGAATAGGCCAGCATCTATTTTTCATCCCCTTTTTTCACCCCTTTTTCATCCCCCATTAGGTCGATCGGGACAGGACAACGTCTGTCGGGTCAGCTAGTATAATATAATATGTGGGGACATTTCACACACGGCCATCTCACCCCAAACTAGGGAGACCCTGTACTATGGGTGTCAGACAGCTGATATACATACACAAATATATTACTACAAAAATATACTACTTACTAAAATAATAGCTTTGTGCTCAGAATGGTAGATCTGTCACCAAATAAATCTTAGGACCCTTAAGCCCCCCCTGGGGCGGATCCGACATGGTTAGGTTAGGTTAGAACTGTGACCCCCTACGTGCCAGAACCAAATCGCTTTTTACAGTGAAACTCATATATTTCTACAATACTGTAGTGCATCGGGGATGTTTGCGGAGGCCAACACAGACTGCTTGAGGGCAATAGAGCGCAAGAGAGTGGCCTCCCTGATGCGTCGTGTACGGGGCAGCACTAACGGCTTACTAAGTACCATTATGGATAGAGTCGAGTGTCCTATTGTGAGGCACTGGAATAAGGTACACAGCTCTGGTGGTGCCCTTTTTAATGTGGGATAAGTAGTTATAAGGTACTAACATAGTTTTAAGCTTTACTAACAATTTTTATGGAATTTATGTTCAGCACGCGTAGTATGACCACGCTATATCTACAGAAGAATAATAATAATAATAATAATAATAATAATATGTGGGGACATTTTCACACACGGCCATCTGACCCCAAACTAGGGAGACCCTGACATACACAAATACATTTTTTTTTTGTAAATACATACATATATAGATAAACAACACCCAGACACAAGGCAAACACAAGTGCTCATCACACAAATGTTTACCCTGGGCGGGAATTGAACCCGCAACACGCTGCGCAGCAGTCGATCGCTCAGCCACTGAGCCAACCGTGTCGTCAATAGACATACTGACAGCAAGAATAGACAAGTTAAATAAAAAAAAATATTGGTGATCATTTACTATTTTTGGAGGTCATTTACATTTATTTGGTACTAAACCCTATATCTCCACGACTTCAGGGATTTACTGTGGAATTGATTTTATATTGTTTGGTGACTACATTTTGGTGACAAATCTACTATTTTGCGGGCAAACCTTATTATTTAAGAAACACAAAACTAATTAAATTGGCGATAGCTTAAATGATACCCTATAATATTAGTAAGAATGCAATGCTCCTACCCAATATCAAGATCCTTTGTTATGTGTATCTTTCCCTATTGGTATAAGGTGCAAATTCGAAAGATCACGCGTTCGCTTAATGCAATAATATTTCCTGTTAGGGAGTGATGACGTCACCATTTCGAACGCTGTAGCCAATTTCGATGCGCCTGTCAGAGGCTCGTTAGCTCAGTGGTAAGAGCGCCCATTTAAATGCAATAATAGTGGTGGTCGGGGGTTCAAATCCCTCACGAGCTGTTCAAAGTTTTTTTAACTTAAAAAAAATTTATGCATTTTTGTGATGTATTTTTAAAATGATTTCGGTAATAGGTTTAGTTTTGCTAAAACGAACCAAACCATGTAAAAAAAAATACGAGTGTGCTTTAGACCACACGACTGAAGTAAAACTTCTTTAGCTCCATCTATATGTATGTATGTATCCATTTGCAACTGGCTGTGAGAGAAAGAGAAAGAAAATGTATGCTCACCTCTTTTTTTTTTTTTTTTTCCTTTTTTTTTTCTGAATGGCATCTCGCAGTTCAACCTGAGGGTTGGTTACTGCTTAACCGGACAATCCTGTGGTGCCTTAAAAGTGACTTTTAGGGCCTCCAGCCAGGGCAAAAACTTATAAACTAAGTACACCTCTCTTGCCCCTACAGTAATATACGAAACATAACTCTCTCTCTTTCTATCTTTACTAACTTATTTCTCCCTCTCATCTTTCGTTCGCCTCGATCACACTTTTTCTAACGCTTCCGTCACGCATTCTCCAGCTTACTCTTCAAGTCAAGCGTGCGTAAAGAAGTTTTTAACCGACTTCAAAAAGGAGGAGGTTATCAATTCGAATGTTTATAAATATTTTTTTTATGTATGTTCGGGCATAACTCTGTCATGTAAAGACGGATTTGCAAATTTTTTTTTTTCGAAAGGGGTTTATTCCGAAATGGTCCCATATAAATTTTACCAAAATAGATCCAGCCCTTTTTGAGAAAATCAACAAATTCCCAAAAATAATACTTAGACGACGTTTTAGTTTCTTCTATCTTTGGAGGACTCACAATCTCTTTTAAGTGTGTCGCCGTTTCTTAATGGATTTGGATGTTAAGGCAACAATAAAAAGCGAAAAATAAAAAGTTTTTTCAAAAAAAAGGAAAACCGCCTTCAGAAACTAAAAAGTGATAAATAGGCCACCGCCACCGACTTCAGAAAGTAAAGTAATGTGTGTTCTGTGCTAAAGTTATCTATCACTTTTTAGTTTTTGAAGGCGGTTTTTTTTTTGAAAAAAACTTTTTAGTTTAAAAATCTCCCATTTTCGAAGGTAATTCACTGACAGTCATTACGTTTAATAAATTTTTGAACTTCATAATGTATCTTTCTAAGTTTATCTCGGATATCACTGACATGGGTGAAGGAAAACCTCGTAACGAAACCTGGACTTAAAATAAATGTAAATCTAAAATCCCCAATCCGCCTTCAGCGCACGTGGTGATTAATGCTCGTGCCTTCTCTGTATGAGAAGAGGGCTTTGCACTGCAGTGGGACAATACTGGGCTAGTATTGCATTGTGATTGCTACTGCCATGCTAGCCGTGTAGTGCCCGAATAGCATCACCCCATTTCTACCCGTGGGTGTCGTAGAAAGCGACAGAGGGATTTTGACCAAAATCAGCTGGTTAAAATCATTTATAACCTCATTATCGATACATGTTGGAAGGATGGGACTCTTTTATCAAACCATTTTGTAGGACAAATATTTTTTCGAATAATTTAGATAATTATCTTGAGATTTAACAAAAAGAAAATCAGTTAGGAATCAATATTTGAGAATCATCAAATCGACATATTTTATCCTTGTTACCTCTGTTAGCTACTACAATCGAGAGTTTCGTACAGTAGTAGTATTCTGTAAAATTCAAACAACAACTCCCATCTCACATCGCTATTCACTCTCACTTCGCTTATGGTTAAAAATGACCTTGATATGTCTGACACTTTGAATCGGGTTCGAGTGCGAAGTGAGCGTCGAAGTGACGGGGAAATTACCTTACAGAATGCCACTTCTTACGTCATCTCATACTGTATCTGTCAAAATCTCCCTGTCAATTTAGTTCAACTCGCTGACAAGCTCGCAAGGGTAGCGCTAGTGTAAATTCCAATTATCAACCGAGTTTTTAGAATGCCAATCAAGAAACTCACAGCGGATTCAGATTCGAAGTTTAGAATGAGGTCTTACAGAATCACACCCCAGAAAATTGTTGGGCGTCTCATCAAAATAATAATAATAATAATAATATGTGGGGACATTTTCACACACGGCCACCTGACCCCAAACTAGGGAGACCCTGTACTATGGGTGTCAGACAGCTGATATACATACACAAATACTTTTTTTTTTTTGTAAATACATACATATATAGATAAACAACACCCAGACACAAGGCAAACACAAGTGCTCATCACACAAATGATTACCCTGGGCGGGAATCGAACCCGCAACACGCTGCGCAGCAGTCGATCGCTCAGCCACTGCGCCAACTGTGTCGTCAATGAAGCTATACGGAAAATTAGCTTGGTAAGTAGTAGTTTTTCTTCGATAGATTAGATCTTTCAAAAGTGTCCCTGTAAATTTTATACTTTAAAGCACAGACATATTTAAATGTTAAGTAGACATAAATTGAAATTTTGTATTTACCTAGTAATTCATATCTTATCTGTAAAAACCTGTATTAGTGCATGGTAGATATTGGCCAAATGTGTGTTACTAAATCCTTACTATCCATACTAATATTATAAATGCTAACTAAATAAATCTTAACTTTGGGTCATTTATTGAATCCAAGGCCAAACTAGCTGCCAAAAAGCTGGGAGTCCTCGCAAAGGTCCGAAAGTACTTCACGTCGGAACAGCTGCATGGAGTACTGTTCGCACCTTTGGGATGGATCAGCAAAATACCAACTGGAGGCATTGGAAGTCATCGATAGACGTGCCAAGAGGCTCATTAACAACGACTCCCTGGTTAGGGCTAAGCTCCAGAGCCTTGAACATCGCCTCACCGTTGCTAGCCTTTCGGTCTTTTATCGGGTACATTTCGGAGAGTGTGCTTTGGAATTGCACAATTTAATTCCCCCATCCCCGTTCCATCATCGGACGAGCAGAGATACGGCAAAACGTCACTGCTTATGGTTGAAGTTCCACGGTCTCGAACCAAGCGCTTTGACTCCACATTTATTGTGCGAACTGCCAGACTGTGGAATTCCTTGCCCGCCTCTCTGTTCCCTGATAAGTATAATCTGGGTATCTTCAAGGCACGAGTAAACCGGTTCATCTTAGGCAAGCGAGTTCCAACTTAGGCCGCATTATCACTTACGATCAGGTGAATTGCGGTCAAACGCAAGCTTATTTAATAGTAAAAAAAAATAAAAATGCAAATGTAACTCTGTCTGTTACGCTTTCACGATGAAACGGCTGCACCGATTTTGATGAACTTTGGTATGAAAGTAGTTGGAACCCTGGGGAAGGACATAGGCTACTTTTTTCTGCATCCGCGATAACTGACATCCACGCGGACGAAGTCGCGGGCAAAAGCTAGTATTTTATATAGGAACTCCATGTACCTACCATATTTGATGCATTAAATAAATGAATTGAATTGAGTAATCAAGTGCAAAAATGGACTATGGATCCTGGACTAATAGTAGCCGATTTTGTCGAAATAAATAAGAAAAAAACCGAACATCAATCAAAAAGATGTCTACATTTATCAAACTATCAATTCAAGTTAAGATAAAATCACTAAATTAAGTTTAAATGAAACCTAATTATGAATCAATTGATTACACAATAAGTTTAAAATAACAACTACCTGTGAAAATGTGTGAAAGGAAGCGCTGTGTGGTGCCGGCCAAGAACAGCACCATCCCATTTCTACCCGTGGGTGTATAAGTAGTAGGTAGAAGGCAACAGAGGGATATAAACCAGAGGATGGGCAGCAGAGTCCTTCTGAGTACCATAACAGCTACTGCGATCGCCAACATACCTCTGCCATTATTGGGTCGGGAGAAATTAATACGGATTAAGATTTTAGTATCGTGCTCATAAATATTTTTTCTTAACTATTTCTAGCATTGCCATTTAAGTGAGAAACACATAAAAAGAACAACTTATTCATGTGTTAATAAATCAATAATTGTTGAGGAATAAATAATAGCTAATAGATTTATCATTTAAGTGTGACAGACGATACAAAATATGAGGTATCCAATTATCTTTATTGCAATGTTTATTAAAAAAAAATTTGAATACATTTTACAGTAATAGGTATTATAAACAGGTAAAGTCTTATTACGCCTGTCATTCGTAGAACTGTGACAGTCGTTATATGTAGTCGGAAGTCAGAAAATTTGACTTTGAGTAACTGGGTTGTGGAGGTCAGATAGGCAGTCGCTCCATGTATAACACTGGTATTCAGCAGTTAGACTGTAAGTCGACCCCATATAATACCTTTTTTTTTCTTTTTTTTTTTTTACACTGACTCTCAGTGTAGTCAGACTCAGGTCATTTTAGCATTCCTGACTTCGTTAAATTTCTTTTTGTGGTGTTTCTGACCAATATTAAAATTGAGAAAAATAAATTGGAGTCAGTTTGGCAGGATATCTTCAAAACTATGCTGGATTGTAATGTTACACATTATTAATTGAATCAATGAAGGATTTCATATTTACACGAATTATTAAAATGAAAAACCTATAACTATTAAGCCCTTATTGCACTTGTCTAAATTCAGTCGCTACTGAATGCGATTACACTCTATTGAATTCAGTAGCGACTGAATTTATTCGAATAAATTTAGCCAAGTGTAATAAGGGGCTTAAACTAAAAAACTAATATAATAACGCATCAAAAGATTCTTCCGCCATCAGGGTATGTGCCCAAGAGACTGGCGGCATTGCCACATGATGGCAATGCTTATCTCTGACCAAGGGAAATACTACCTCTTTGATCACGGGAACTGTCAACCAACCCTTTGGACATGTCCTTATAAAGGAAGACCCCACGACCCGAGAGTTTCAACCCCAAACGGCTCGAAAATAAAGTTATCACCAAGGTGACTGTACTTTCGCCGTTATAGGTATTCTGCAGTAACGCACGCTAAACTAGGAAGATGGGATGGCGCAAGAGTATTTATTTATTTATACTTCATGCACAAAGGTACTAAGGCGGATTTAATACCTCAGGCATTCTCTACCAGTCAACCAAGGGTGGTGAAGAGATATAATGGCAGGTGCATAACAAAAAGTAGAAAGATTAAAAAGTTCAAAGATAACACATAAATAATTATATCATGGAATATCATATAGCTATGTAAATATATACATACCCATTATATATTATATTATATATATAATAGATCGACGCACGTAGCGTCCCACACTAAAGGCCTACCCAAAAAAAATTGATAGATGTACCTTGGTTAATTCTGTCCGAATTCAGCTCCATTTGGAAAAAAATTGGTCCGTGGTTTTTCTAGCTTCACAATAGCTCATGACTCATAAAGCAATTTCCTAAGTATGTGTACAGTAATACTCATAATTACCGAAGTGTGAAATAATGTGATATCTCTTAACATTTTATGACCCATTGTATGTTTTTGGGCATTTCTGAATACGTATTAAGTGTGTTTTTCTAAACACTTGACATTGAATTCTACACTGCTTTTTGTGGTGTTACCAATTATGTAAATAATGGTTTTGTAGTTGACTTGTCATGGGTTTCATTAAAATACTTGTCTTGTACTAGTAAAGGAGCTGATTCAAGGAAATACTAATCAATCCTTATCTTTTGATCTGGGCCTCAAGTCTGCTATTACAATAGTGTCAGAATGGTCTATCATTGATTTCATACTTGTTGATTTTGACAAGTTTGGTAATCGACTAATATAATGGCGTCATTATGAAAATCAATGATATACCATTCTGACACTATTGTAATAGCAGACTTGAGGCCCTGGTATTCAGCTGCATCCGGTTAGACTGGAAGCCGACTCCAATATAGTTGGCAAAAGGCTCGGTAGATTATGATGATGGTTGAAAACATTGTCATGCTCACTCGCTGATGGTAGCGCGTGGGTAGGATCATTCGGTTCCCTTCAAAATAGTTGACCTAAATGATGTAGATCCAATCATCTTGTTCGTGAAAGAGCGCTGTAAATATTGGTCATCTCATAACTATCTTGGCTTTTATCTTGTTTTTTAGGGTTCCGTACCTCAAAAGGAAAAAACGGAACCCTTATAGGATCTCTTTGTTGTCCGTCTGTCTGTCTGTCTGTCAAGACCCTTTATCTCAGGAACGCGTGGAGGTATCGAGTTGAAATTAAAACTATATACTTAAGTCTACGGTCCCTTGATGCTGTAAAAAAATCAAACTTCTATGTTAACGTGAAAAAAGTTATAGCCGTTTATGCCGCTTATTAACGTATATTTCGACACGCTCAAGGGAATCAAAATTTATAGGGTACTTCCCGTTGACCTGGAACTATGAAAATTGGCTAGTACTACCGTCTTATAGTACAAGTACAGGAAAAAGTCTGAAAACTTTACATTTGTAATTAAATCGTAAAAAATATAGTATAACTAGTTTTTTTCCGCGACTTCGTCCGCGTGAATGTCGGTTATCGCGGATGCTGACGAAATTGCGAATTAAAAAGTAGCCTATGTCCTTCCCCAGGGTTCAAACTACATTCATGCCATATTTCATCAAATTTGGTTCAGCCGTTTCATCGTGAAACCGTAACAGACAGAGTTACTTTCGCATTTATAATATTAAAGTATGGATTAAAATTAAAATAAATAATAAGTAGAGTAGATTTAAGTATGGATAGTAGGTATGGATTAGTATAGAAGTATGAATATGTACCTACAAATATGTACGGAACCCTCGGTGGGCGAGTCCGACTCGCACTTGTCCGGTTTTTTTTTGTCTTGTATTGCTCTTTACTTGCATTGTTTTCACATATAGAAGCAACAAGAATAATGTAAAGAGTGAGAATGTAATGTTAAAGAGTGTCTTGTTTGTTGTCTAGTTTCTTGCTCGTTCTTACTTTACTTTCTTCTTCCACTCTGTCCCATCAACCGTCATGCCGTCAACCGTCAACCGTCATGGACGACACGGTTGGCGCAGTGGCTGAGCGATCAACTGCTGCGCAGCGTGTTGCGGGTTCGATTCCCACCCAGGGTAAGCATTTGTGTGATGAGCACTTGTGTTTGCCTTGTGTCTGGGTGTTGTTTATCTATATATGTATGTATTTACAAAAAAAAAAAAAGTATTTGTGTATGTATATCAGCTGTCTGGCACCCATAGTACAGGGTCTCCCTAATTTGGGGTCAGATGGCCGTGTGCGAAAATGTCCCCACATATTATTATTATTCTCATTTATTTATTTTATTTACATATTGTATTATATTTTTAAATATTAGTAAAAAAAAATATAAAAACATTTAAAAATATAAAAAAAATATTATTATTATTATGCTTTCTCTGACTCCCTTTTCATTCAAAAGCCTTTGACAAAGCCTGATCTCCCCCCAGTTGTATCGAATTGCCGTCCCATCGCACTATCCATTTCAAATATGATGAGCCAAGAATTCGTTCCATATCCATTTCAATTTTTTTTGGCCTTCCTCTCCCTTTCCTTCCATCTATCTTCATCACCATACCACCATATTGGGGTCGACTTCCAGTCAAATCGGATGTAGCTGAATACCAGTGTCTTACATGGAGCGACTGCCCCAGCCCAGCTACTGGGTAACACGATACCCCTTGGTAAGTACTGGTCCATCCATCTATCTTAAAGACTCTACTTATTATCTAAAAAATCCTGTACCTCGGAAAGCACGTGTCGTCAATGATCCTGCGCCTGATCTCTCTCCGGTCGTGCCGGATTGCTGTCCCACCGGACTATGAGAGTGAGGGAAGAGGGAGTGCACCTGTGTTTGTGACACAGAAACCAGAAAGCCTGACAACCAGTCATACCAAGGGGTACCGTGTTACCCAATAACTGGGCTGCAGAGGTCAGATAGGCAGTCGCTCCATGTGAAACATTGGTTTTCAGCAAAATACGGTTAGACTGGAAGCCGACCCCAATATAGTTGGAAAAAGGCTGGGTAGATGATGACCTTGAAAACAGAAAACTGACAAAGCAGTAAATTAGGTCGTTGACACCTTATTGTAAAAACAATTAACAGCTTTAATTATCAAGATTTATATTTGTTTTAAAGTAAGCAGAGTTGAAAATGAGTCAGTTCTTTGTCATAGTAACCAACTACCTATGTAGGATTGGAGTGTACTTGGGGAAAAACGTTATTATAGTGTGGTTGTATAAAGATTGACAAAATAGATATACAAAACAGGATGCAAGGTTACATTGGCTGAGAGTTGCAATCTTGCATGTATCATAACGATGATAGCCCTGGGTGAAATTGAAATTTTATTCTAAAAATATTCTCCCAACCTACTATCGGTCACAGACGGAAATACGAGTACGCAAGAAATATTATAGTGTACAAGTGCACTCTATCTTCCCTGCTTCTTAGTCCGATGATACGACAATCCGAAATGACCGAAAAGTGAATAGGTGCAGGACCAACGGCTTTACATCGGACGACACGGTTGGCGTAGTGGCTGAGCGATCGACTGCTGCGCAGCGTGTTGTGGGTTCGATTCCCGCCCAGGGTAAACATTTGTGTGATGAGCACTTGGGTTTGCCTTGTGTCTGGGTGTTGTTTATGTATATATGTATGTATTTACAAAAAAAAATGTATTTGTGTATGTATATCAGCTGTCTGACACCCATAGTACAGGGTCTCCCTAGTTTGGGGTCAGATGGCCGTGTGTGAAAAATGTCCCCACATATTATTATTATTATTATTATTATTATTATAGTACAGGGTCTCCCTAGTTTGGGGTCAGATGGCCGTGTGTGAAAAATGTCCCCACATATTATTATTATTATTATTATTACATTGCTCTCCGAAGCATGGAGAAAACACTAATTAATCTGCTCTGGGGGCCAAGTCTGCTATTTTTATAATTTCGTCATTCCAACACGATCCCATTGTCATTTTGCTAAAAGTTCGTAATCTGTTAAATTCATGATGGTCGATCATTGGTCGATCGAATTAAAAGTAATAACTGGACAATGGCGTTCTAATGGTAGGTCACTGATCAAAGGAACTGTCAAAATTTTAACAGATTACCGCCATTCATTTGTCATTTTGAACGAGATTACCATTCTATCTACATCATTTCTTTCAATGGAGTGTCAGTGGTTGACCAATGGAAAGTCATAATGACGCCATTATATTAGTCGATTACCAAACTTGTCAAAATCAACAATTATGAAATCAATGATAGACCATTCTGACACTACATTCTGGCCCTGTTTGTTTGTGTATGTGAGTGTTGTATTTGTAAAAGCATCACGATACAGAAGAATTTAATGTTTTCTGTTTAAAAAACTGCACCACGGGCGGCTACATTATGCACGGACCACAAGACGTTAGTAACTATTTTTGAACCTAAGCAGGGAATACCATCGATGGTGGCCAGTCGGTTGTAAAGGAGGGCCATTAAGATAACGGCCTACAGTGTGGAACAGGGTGGACAATACTTTATTGTCTATTGAAAACGAAGGACCCTCTGACCAGGGCCTAAAGTCTGCTATTACAATAGTGTCAGAATGGTCTATCATTGATTTCATAATTGTTGATTTTGACAAGTTTGGTAATCTATTAATATATTGGCGTCATTATGACTTTCCAATGGTCGACCACTGACAATCTCGTACAAAATGACAACTGTATGACGGTAATCTGCTAGAATTTTGACAGTTCCTTTTATCAGTGACCTACCATTAGAACGTCATTGTGCAGTCATTGCTTTTATTTCGACCGACCAATGATTGACCGTTATGAATTTAGCAGATTACGAACTTTTAGCAAAATGACAATGGGATCGTGTTGTAGTGACGAAATTATAAAAATAGCAGACTTGGCCCCCTGTTGTGTTTGGAAGGCTACTGCCCCGACGACGTGTTATCGGGATTCTCTATATTGTCATTCGTTGTGGGTAATCAGAAGAACAAAAATAAAGGTTACAGAAGGACCGCTCGCGGAATCTTCAAAAATAATTATTTAACCTTGCCAGGCTACTGTATTGACTGTAGATTTTATTTGAGACAATATGGAATTTTATTGACACTGGTTGGAACTCTTTGCAATTTTTTATATGTAACAAAATTTTCCTGTTCGTCATGAAATGTCAATTACATTATTTATTCATTTTGACAACACGTGACAGTCGAGACTGAAGTCTGCTTGAAACTGCTTGAGAATGCCTATAAACGTAATGTCAATGTGTGCGTGCGAAAAATGGCGGTTTGTTCTGAGTGGTCTCTGCTCGGGCGCGCCGAAGCTTTACGTACTTTGTGTCAGAAGCCAGAAAGCCTGACCACAAGTCTTACTAGGGTGTATCGTGTTACCCAGTAACTGGGTTGTGGAGGTCAGATAGTCAGTCGCTCCATGTAAAACACTGGTATTCAGCTGCATAACAGGAGTAATTGACGCACTAAGCTATGCTATGAGTTTGAAATGGAGATGAGTGGGCCACGTAGCAAGAATGAGCGATGATAGATGGACTTCTCGGCTGACATCGTGGCCAGGCCCCCAGGGAAATAGAAAAAGAGGAAGACCTAGAAGCAGATGGGCTGACGACATTGAAGGGACGGCTGGTAAACTGTGGAAAGAAAACGCCACAGATAGAGACCACTGGGTATCTTTGGAGGAGGCCTTTACCCTCAAATAGATTGATTCACGCTATTTAAAAAAAATAAAAAATAAAATAATAATTCAATAATAATAATTTATAAATAAAATAATTCAAAAATATTTAAAATGTATAATAATAATATTATTCAAAATACAATGCATGACGATTTTCATTTCCATTTTTAAGTATATATTGATTAATTACAATAATTAAAAAAAGAAAAACAAATATTAAATATGTAAAATGTATTAGTTAAGTATAAGTTGTGAAATAAAAGGCTTTTTTATTAGACTGCAAGCTGACCCCAACATAGTTGGGATACTTAGATAATGATGTATGCTAATGTCGCGGAAAACTTTAATATCGCGAAGTAGGATCCTCCGTCAGTTGTACATCACATGTGGCGCCATACACCCATTAACTTTGTCCTAAATTGTTATTTCAGACTTGATCCCATAAATAATCATTATGAAAAGGCAATAATGATTGCTATGTGACCTCCATGTGACGTTTATATTGCCATAACGAAGATGCGGTAGCTTAAAACTAAGTCACACGTAAGCAGACCACGTTTTTGACATTTAACTAATAGGTCTAGTATACAGGATGTTGTCGTAAATATTTTTTATTTTTTTTAAAAAACGTTGCCCCACGCTAGGAACTCCTCCTGTGTCGTGGGTGCGTTTACAAACATATAAACTCACATACACAAACAGCCAGACCCGGAACAACTATCTGTAGGCCATACAAAAATATTTGATCCGTGCGGGAATCGAACCCACGACTCGCAGCGCAGCAGTCGATCGCTCAACCACTGCGCCAACCGTGTCGTCAAATATGGACAGTAGGTAGGTACTTATTGGTCATTAAATAATATTCCTCTGATGGTTTATCGAATATTTAGATACTAATATTATAAAGAGGTAAGACGTTGCCGCGGTCGGGCGTGGATGGGTTACCATCAGTTTCATGATAAGACGTTACTTCCGTAACTCGGTTAGTACGTAAAGCTGTTGGTCCCGGCTGTCATTCGTAGATCTTTGACAGTCGTTATGGGTAGTCAGAAGCCAGAAAGAAGGACAACCAGTATTACCAAGGGGTATCGTGTTACCCGGTGTCTGGGTTCTGGATACCAAATAGGCAGTCGCTCCATGTAAAACACACGTATTCAGCAACTCCAACATAGGTAGTTGGAAAAAAGCTGGGCAGATGATGATGATTATAAAAAAAGCTTTTTTACAAAAAAGACTACCGCCTTCAAAAACCAAAAAGTGAAAAATAACTTAAAAACAGAACACACATGACTTTAGTTTCGGAAGTCGGTGGCTATACAAAACAACAAATAGAACAGCCACCGACTTCCGAAACTAATGTGTGTTCTGTTTTAAAGTTATTTTTCACTTTTTGGTTTTTGAAGGCGGTTGTCATTTTTGGTTTTTTAGTACTTCCTTATCATCCAAATCCATTAAGAAATGGCAACACAGTCAAAACAGATATTAAAGTACAAGGTGAGAACATAACGACATCATCCATGGATTTTTTTTTGCTTTCTGTCGATTTTTTCAAAAAGTGCTGAATGAATTTCGATAAAATTTATATGGGTGGTCCCATATAAATTTTGCTTGCCCTTGAGGCATACCCTATCCATTAAAAAAAGAATTTTCAAAATAGCTTTACATTTGTCGGAGAAATCGCGTAACAAATATACAAAAAAAAACATTCAGACGAATTGAGAACCTCCTTCTTTTTGAAGTCGGTTGAAAAGGTAGTTTGTTTGTTTTTTGTATAAGTATTTGTTTAAAGTATTCCATGAAAGTTTTGGTCGAATTGCAAAAATTCGGGGTATTCCTCGAAGCGCACCAATTCTGATACGCACCCAACGAAGCGCACCTAAAGTATTCCTCGAAACGCACCAGTCAGGTGCGCTTAGGAAATTAAATTAAAAATATTATAATCTTATTCTTCGAAACGCACATACAATGAAACATAGTAAAGTGTGATAGATATCGATCGATTAAAGACGTTTTAAAATTTAACTTTTATTAAAACTACCAGGAGAGCACAAATTAACTGAAACTAGGTGCTTAAGCGGCTCACTACCTTAGCTCAATATTAGTAAGAAAACTGGTTTTGAAACTTAATTTGTTTTTTTTTTAAGTACCAGGGTGACAGAAATTACCAGAAAATAGGCGCCTAAACAATCTCACTAAGTTGTGCACTAATAATTAAACACAAACAGAAATTTAAAGTATTCGTTATTATACAATTTACGATAGAAGTCCTAAAAAACTGACCTGTCTTACCTATAACTGTCATGTAATATACCTATAACTATCAGAAAAGCAGAAATGACCTGGAAGTAGTTGCTTATGCGATATAACTTAGCTCACTAATGGTTGAAGTACACGTAACCCATCTAAGCTCATGGAGTTTATAATTTTTACGGATTCTTAATAAAAACGTGCATTATTTGCTATCGATATTTCCGGTTAGCATATACCCCCTTCTCCACGTGCATTTCGAGGAATAAATGTATAGTATTTTGATTTAATTTCCTAAGCGCACCGGGTGCGTTTCGAGGAATACTTTAGGTGCGGTTCATTGGGTGTGTTTTAAAATGGGTGCGCTTCGAGGAATACTCCAAAAATTCTAAGAATGATAGAAAACTACATTATTGCCGGATATGTTTTAATGTTGACTTCTATTAAATGTACTGAGTACCATAGGCTTAAAATCACACAATGGAAGTCGCTGGGAAAATGCAATTATTATGATAAGTACCTACTAGAATGTTTCTTTTAGGTGCAATAACTATATAATTTTTGTTTTATTATCTGTTTGAACCATCCTGTATGTTCTCGCTCGACTCAACATCTTCATAAGAATTGTGTTAAAACCCTCATTTTTTTTAAACTCTATTAAGAAAGAATTATAATATCGAAACTCTTTTCTATTATCTAACCATAATATAAGGAAAGAATGTCGCAGGTAGACAGAGAAATCAAATGTTTTGCAAAACAACATTTTTGGTTTAGGTCTGCCGAAAACAAAACCAATAGATACAGGTCAAAATGCGTCACATTTTTCAGAATTCGAATACTTTATTTGCAAACCTATGTGAAGTTATTACAGTAATTTAGAATTATCATACAATTATAGTTGTCATGTCAAAACGTATTGATTAAGATTAAGTTCGAGATACAACTGATTTGACATCTCTAACTTAGTTCTTATCTGTCGCGGTCCTTTTCTTCAGCTTCCTGGCACTATGAGATGCCAATTGTCTAATTTTAGTTTACTTTGTGAACAAGGGAATCTGCGCTATTGAATTACTTAGTTTTTAATTTGATTATTTCTATTGATTAAGCAAGAAATTATGTGCACTGTGGCTATTATGCCATTAGATAATATACTCTATGGTTAGAACATTCGGCAAGCTTCTAGAAGTAATTCAAATCGTAGAAGATAGTTTTGTATGATGACAGAAGGCTGTCACACGGAGGAGCCGTAAGGGCTTGGTCATGTCTTTCATCCACTAATTAATATATTATCCTAATACAGTCTTCTTAAAGTTACTCATACGTTTTATTTATCGTAGTTAGCGATCCGGTATGTAACGAGTACGTTACAGTACCTATGTTTTATCTTTTAACGTAACAATAAAAGTGTTTATCTGAATTCAAACAGTGACTGTAACATTTGAAGATCCGTATAAGGAAAAATGAACTATAACAATGAATCATTCTCTTTGGGTATTACCAAACTATTTGGTTCAAGATAAATATTCGCGGAGCCTACTTACCTATTATTTAAAATGGGTTTTTGTAGTTTAGTTTGTTGAAGAAAACCGCAAGATAAATAGGTAGTGTCTTTGGCTTGATCCGGGATGTCTATTGGATTCGGTAGCTGTTTTTTTTTCAACCAACTTCAAAAAAGAACGAGGTTCTCAATTCGACACGTATAATGACGTATATACAGGATGTTTGGAAGATCGATGCAAAGCCGTAAAGAGGAGCTAGTTTGAAAAAAAATATCATTCATTTTTATTTTAGTTTATTTAAGTATTGTGTAAACAATTTATTTAAAACAAGATTCTTCAACTGAATGCAATATTTCGAGTTTTGTCATCAAAAATCATTAAATTTTGCTAAAAAAAATAGTCACACTGCCTCAGACAGTTCGGTTCAAATGGTTATTTTCTGTGTAGTTTAATCGATAGCAGTGTTTTTTAATTGAAGTATAATACACTATATACTTCAAAGTTGGTCTCATATAAATTTCACGAAAATATTCCACCCCAAAGGGTAGAAAATTAAGGGATGACTGAAATTTTTTGTTGTCACCGTTTCGTAATTAAATTTAATGATTCAATAAGAAGAAGGCACTTAAAAGCGAAAAAAAACCATTTAAGTAAAAAAAGACAACCGCCTTCAAAAATTAAAAAGTAAAAAATAACTTTAAACTCGCAAGTCGGTGACAATAAAAAACAAGAATCAAAACGAAAGCCGCCGACTTGCGAATTCAAAGTTATATTTTACTTTTTAAAGGCGGTGTCGTTTTTGTAAAAAAAAAATCATTTGGAAATATCTGTCTCGTACATACTGCTTATTTCGTTTGAAGACTTTATTCAGACTCATAGCTAAGTAACAGCTATACGGTTCTATCAGCCCTGATTAATTAAGCTGCGCTTGTCGCGGTCGGTCCATAGATGGGTGACCATATAGATTTCATACCGAGACCACTTCGTGCCTCGGAAACCACGTAAAGTCGTTGGTCCCGTCTGTCATTCGTAGCAGAACCCAGAATGTCTGACAAGGGGTATCGGTTACCCAGTGACTGGGCTGTGGAGGTCAGACAGTCGCTGACCGATTTTTATGATTTTTTTGTGCAAATTTTGTGGTCTGGGAGGAGGTCTTAGGGTATTTTTTTGGGTTAGAAGCGTTATGACTACCTTATATATTACGTATACCTTTTTTTAGATGTATTATACAGGCTGGGGACGACGATACGACAAAAAATTAAAATACTGCTACTACTAGTTCATAATAATATTTTGAAACTATCAAATAAATCCTAAAAAAGAAATTAAAAAAAAAGTTCAGATATACTAAAGAGTTATCCGTATGGTGTCGGACGTAAAGAATAGCACCATCCTATATTTATTTATTTATTTATACTTCATGCACAAAGGTACAAAGGCGGATTTAATGCCTTAGGCATTCTCTACCAGTCAACCAAGGGTGGTAAAGAGATAATATGGCAGGTGCATTACAAAAAGTAATATTCAAAAAAGTTAAACAAAAGAAAAATATATAAACTACCCATACATAATTATATCTTGGAATACATATACACCGAAGTAAATATATACATCCCTATATTATATATATATATATTATATTTGATGGAAAATGAACTGAACGCAAAACCTCTTTAGTTAATATCTACGTGTACTACTTCATGTCAATCTTTTCTTTTTCTATGTGTCTCTCTTGTTCTGGACTCTGACGTGTGCTATCAATATTTTATTTCTTCTTTACAATAAAAGTTTATTTTCAAGAGCCTTGCTTTACTTTCATCAGGTTATGGGCCGTTCCATGCCTGCCGTTAAAACGTGTTTAGTAAAATCTGTGAAGTAATTTGATAAATTCAGTAAAAAATAATTTGTCAAAATTTTAATTTTACTCGGTCCGCGTTCGCAATTTATTTTCAGCATTTTCAGCTTAAAACAATGAAAAAATGTCTGGAAATGGGTCATTAATGCCAATTGAGAAGCTAAATGGCAGAGAAAATTGGGCTACCTGGAGTTTTGCCGTCAAAGCTTATTTGCAGCACGAAGAACTGTATGACTGCATTTTGTCGGCACCAACTGACGAAAAAGCTCAAAAAAAGGACACCAAAGCCAAGTCTAAATTAATTCTATTAATAGACCCAATATTGTATGTTCATATTCAAGACGCGGAAAACTCTAAACAGGTATGGGAAAATTTAGCAAAAGCTTTTGAAGATAGCGGTTTGACCCGGAAGGTAGGTTTGCTGAAAGAATTAATAAACACAAACCTAGAAAATTGTTCATCTATTGAAGATTATGTGAACAAAATATTGACCACGGCACACAAGCTCCGAAATATAAAGTTCAACGTAGATGACGAGTGGCTGGGCACTCTTATGTTGGCTGGTTTACCAGACATATATAAGCCCATGATAATGGCTTTAGAGAGTTCAGGTATAAAAATTTGTGCTGATCTAGTTAAAAATAAACTAATACAAGAGGTCAAAGCATCAGACACTACTGTTCTATATACAAACTCGAAGTCAAATCAAAAGCAGTTTAAAACTGACCAGCATAAATTACAAAAGGGTCCTAGATGTTTTAACTGCAATAAATATGGCCACCTCGGAAAGAACTGTTGGTATAAGAAAGGTAAAAGTACTAAAAACGAGAATAAAACAGGTTTTGTTGCAGCTTTCTCAGTGTGTAGCAAAAATGACTCAGTAAATTGGTTCGTGGACTCCGGCGCCTCCATGCATATGACCATGCACCGGGACTGGCTCAGCAACGTCCAAGCACCACCAGTCTCTAACATCAAAATAGCAGACAATAAGGTTTTAACAGTTGAATGTTGTGGAAATATTACTATTAAAGTACCAGATTCTCGAGGTAAATTGAACAAAATACTGGTAAGAAATGTCATTTTTGTACCTGAATTATCAACAAACATAATATCAGTCAACCAAATGATAAAGAGTGGCTGTAAGGTAGAATTTAATGCCAAAGGATGCCAAATTTCGAACCAAAGTGGAGGAAAGGTAGCAAAAGCCAATCTAATTAATGACATGTACAAATTAGATGCCTTCATCCATGATGAAGCACATGCCATGTCAGCTTTGACTAAGAATGACATTCACTTATGGCATCAACGAATGGGCCATTTAAATTTTACTGATTTAAATAAATTACCGATTTGCACTACAGGTGTAAAGTTTCTTCCAGCGAAAGAAAAGTTTACTTGCATCAGCTGCATTGAAGGAAAGCAGACTAGGCCGTCTTTTCCTAATGAAGGCTCCCGTGCAACTGAATTGCTAGAAGTCATTCATTCTGATATTGTGGGTCCAATGCAGACAACGACTCATGGAGGCGCCAGGTATTTTGTCACTTTTATAGACGATTATTCACGTAAAGTATTTGTCTATCCGATCAAAAATAAATCTGAAGCTCTAGAAAGGTTTATTGAATATAAAAACAGAGTAGAAAATGAGTTAAACAAGAAAATTAAGAAATTGAGGACGGACAATGGCAGGGAATATGTAAATCAAACTTTGGATAATTACCTAAAAAAATATGGTATATTACATCAAACTACGAATCCTTACACACCGGAGCAAAACGCTTTGAGTGAACGTATGAATAGGACACTCATTGAAAGATCTAAATGTATGCTCTTTAATGCGTAGTTACAAAACTCTTACTGGGGTGAAGCAGTGGTCACGGCAGCACACATCATTAACCGCTCGCCTACTAAAGCACTTTCAGACATTACCCCCGAGGAAATGTGGACTGGTTGTAAACCAGATCTAAGTCATTTAAGAGTATTTGGGTGTCGAGCTATGGTACACATACCCAATGAGCGCCGCCAAAAGCTAGATCCAAAATCACGAGAATTAATTTTTGTTGGATATAGTGATAGTGTAAAAGGTTACCGCTTCATAGACCCGAAGATGAAACAAGCAGTAATTAGTAGAGATGTAATTTTCCTTGAAGCCACTGTAAACAAAACTATTTTTGAAAAGTCTGCTCCTGTAAAAGAAAAAGATAATATTAAACACAAAAATACACAATCTGTAAGAAAAGAAAATGAAAATAAAGAAAACTTACCTTTGCAATGCAATATTAATGTATCTATGTCACAGAAAGATACAAGTCAAGAGGAAGAAGAAGTACATTCCAATGATGACCATGAAGAGTCAAATTCCTCTACTCGAAATGAGAGTCAAGATTCGTCATCATTTTATTCCGATCCAGATGATGAAACGTATGTACCTAGCGAAAATATCATATTAAATTATGAAACTTGTCAGCGTGATTTTAACTTACGACCAAGACGACGCGATGACATTCAAGTGAATACTGACTCCAATCAAGGTACTGAATCATCCTTCTTGTGTATGGATGGTGAAACTGCTATGAGTATTTTAGATCAAGATCCACAGAGCCTTTCCGAAGCACTTCATAGTCAAAAGGCTGATAAGTGGATAGCAGCAATGCGTGAAGAACATAATTCGTTACTTCTAAACAACACATGGACACTGGTAGACGCACCAGAGAACAAAAAGGTAATACCATGTAAATGGGTTTACAAGACAAAGACAGATGAGAAGGGTAATATAACAAGATATAAAGCGCGACTTGTTTTAAAGGGCTACCATCCAAAAAAAGGTATTGATTACCATGAGATATATGCTCCAGTTGTGCGTTACTCTTCAATTCGTTATGTGTTTGGTCTGTCGGTAAAATATAATCTCAAAGTTCACCAGTTGGACGCAGTGACTGCATTTCTGCAAGGCGATATAGATGAAGACATTTATATGACACAGCCTCCAAGCTTTGAAGAAGGAAACGAAAGTATGCAAACTTAACAAATCAATATACGGCCTTAAGCAAGCAAGTAGGCAGTGGAACAAAAAGTTAAACACAATCCTTCTTGACGTAGGAATGTCACGGTCAAGAGTTGATCCTTGTGTTTACTATAGAATAATTGATGAAAAAGACATCTTATTTTTAACAGTATATGTCGACGATATATTATGCTTTTTCAATAGCGACGATACAGTCTTGATGCTAAAACGAAAACTGAATGAAAAATTTCACATGAAGGATTTAGGCGTAGCTAAATGTTGTATTGGTTTCAAAATCAGTAAAACCAAAAATGATGAGATTTCACTGGATCAGTCATTGTATATAGAAAAGATACTCACACGATTTAATATGACTGACTGTAATCCTGCAAAGACACCTTGTGAGCCTAATTTACAGCTGAAGAAAGCTGAAAATGAAGCTGAATTGTTAAAAAACGTTCCTTACCATGAACTTATTGGTTGTTTGTTATATTTGTCACAGTGTACTAGACCAGATATATCCTATATAGTAAATCAGCTAAGCCAATTTAATAATGAGCCAACATCCCAACACTGGACAGCAGCTAAACGAGTATTAAGATATTTAAAAGGAACTCAGAATCTGCAACTTACATTCAAGAAAAATAATACAAATATAGTGGGATATAGCGATTCTGATTGGGCCACTGATAAAGACAGGAGATCACGTTCTGGATATGTATTTATTTTTCAGGGAGCTGCCATCAGCTGGTGCTCAAAAAAACAGGCCACAATAGCTCTGTCAACAACTGAGGCAGAGTACATATCACTGGCTACAGCTATCCAAGAAGCCATTTGGCTCAATCAATTGCAGCAAGAATTTTGGCCAGCTTTATTATCAGGTGTACCTATTACAATGATGGGTGATAACCAAAGTGCAATAAGCCTTTCAGGAAACGACTTATATCATGCCAGAAGCAAACACATCGATATTCGTTATCACTTCATACGAGAAAGAATATCTCTTAACCAAGTTACTGTTCGGTACATAAGTACGCAAGAGATGGTCGCAGATGTTCTCACTAAAGGACTGCCTCGACCAAAGCATCAGAAATTCACTGAAGCAATGGGTTTGCGTCCAGGGACGGATGATGGAAAATGAACTGAACGCAAAACCTCTTTAGTTAATATCTACGTGTACTACTACATGTCAATCTTTTCTTTTTCTATGTCTCTCTCTTGTTCTGGACTCTGACGTGTGCTATCAATATTTTATTTCTTCTTTACAATAAAAGTTTATTTTCAAGAGCCTTGCTTTACTTTCATCAATATTAATAAACGAAAAGAGTTTATGAGACAACTCTGCTCATTTGTGCTGAAAATAAATTTGCAATTTCCGCTTAAATGCATACAGACTGGTGGCCGTCCTGATATCGAGAGGAAGCGCATTCCAGAGAAGAATGACCTGGATATGAAAGGATGAATGAACAAAATCAGAAGTATGAGAAGGGCAAAGTAAGAGAAGGTTATTAGAAGACCGCAGGTTCTTAGCATGTGAGGAACATAGATATTGAAAGTGTGACACTAGATAAGAAGGAAGGGAGAGAGAGTTGAGCAGGGAGAACAATGTTGTCAATGCACGCATACTTCTTCTTTGGCGAATGGGCAACCATTTTAACTCAGACCTGTAGCTTGACACATGGTCATATTTCCTCAAGTTAAAGATAAACCTAATGCAGTTATTGAGGACCCTATCCAGCTTATCCAGCAAAACCGCGTTCAAGTCAAAGTAGCACACGTCACCATAGTCGATTATAGGGAAAATTAAAGTCTGCACAAGCATAGTTTTCGTCTTTGCAGGCAAAAAGTTCCTCAGACGATACAAGGATCGCAAAGTTCCGTTGGCTCTTTGACTGACACTAGAAACCTGGCTCTGCCAACCAAGTATCGAGTCAAGATGCAAACCGAGATCTTTTACGCTAGGACTAATGGGGATGACGGTACTATTAAAAATAACCGGAGGAAGAGAGCTAACCGTCACTCGACCCATCATACGCGAGCTTCCAATTATAATGGCCTGCCATTTTGAGGGGTTTACGGCCACCCCAAATCTGTCAGCCCAGTCTTTGATAGCATTCAAATCTCGGTTTACATCTTCTATAGCGTCCGATAAATCTTCCACCCGTGTAGCTGTATACAATTGAAGATCATCGGCATAAAGATGATACGAGCACCGAAGACAGTGAGTTATAAAATTAATGAAGATAGAGAATAGCAATGGAGAAAGAATACCGCCTTGTGGGACACCAGCATCCAGGACACGCCAACTCGAGGAATTGTCGTCAACGCGAACCGACTGCTGACGTCCCCGAAGATAAGAAGAGAACCATTCCAGAGCCTCGGAGGAAACCATAAGATGTGAGAGAATGGATAGGAGAATATCATGACTGACGGCATTAAAGGCATTGGAGAAATCAATTAAAACCAACACAGTAACCTTAGTATCACCCATTGCTTCTCTAATGTCACCAGTCACTTTAAGGAGAGCGGAGGTAGTGCTGTGCCCAGGCCTGAATCCAGACTGGAAAGAGCTTACAAGCCTGTTCCGATGGACAAACCCTGAAAGCTGCTTGTGCACACAGGCCTCGGGCACTTTAGACAGGAAATGGAGAATGGAAATTGGTCGAAAATGGTTAGGAAGTGAGGGACTAGAAACTTTAGGAAGTGGGCGGACATAAGCCATACGCCACTGGGAAGGAAATTGCCCAGAATCAAGGGAAAAGTTGATAATGTGGGTAATTGGTGGAAGAAGAAGGTCTAGGAGCAAGTTGACCATATAACGACTAATGTCGTCATGGCCTACCGCCTTGGATTTTATAGACAGGATGGTCTTTCTAATTTCATCCAAGGCGACTGGAGAAAAGCGAAATGGTTCAATAAAGGGACCAGGTAGGCCAGAAATGAAATCCACCGTCTGAGACAACGTATGGGCATCCAAATGACAAGTGGTAGTGAAATGACGGTTGATGTCATCCAAGCCAATGGTTTTCGGGAAATCCACATGACGTGGTCTACCGATACCCAGAGTTCCGAGGAATTTCCAGATATCAGCAGGAGAAGAAGATGAAATGTTTTCTAGAATATGGCGGCGTTTGGCGTTACGTATCATCTGATTACACCGATTTCTTGCAGCTTTAAAGAGGTTCTTATTTTCTTCACAGCGATCCTTTTTGAACTTCCGAAAGGCCCGATCCCTGCGCCTCATCGCCATACGAATCCCGGTCGTCATCCAAGGAGCAGGTGCACGCCTGATCTTAACCCGTTTTACAGGAGCGTGTTTGTCGTAGAGAGCAATGACCGATTGATTGAAGATAAGCAGCTTGTCATCGACGGTTGTAGCTGCTTCAAGGTGTCCCCAATCGAGTTTCGACACATCCTGACGTAGCTTCTCCACATCCATGCGCGCAAAACAACGCGTGTGCAGAACTTTAGGAACAGGTTTAGGAGGTTTTAGGGCATGACACGCGCTGTGACATTTTTAAATGTTACAGCACAATGCTGAGATAGGGGCCTTTTGGCATCGTACAGGACCGATTCGTTTTTTATTTTGTAATAATTTTAAACCTTGTTGTTATTTGTGTGTTTCGTCCTGTGCGGGCTAATAAATGCTTTTTCTTTCTTTCTTTCTTTCTTTACGAGAGGAAAATGAGGTCATGGTGGGAAAAGCCAGGTGCAGGACACTGACCATGCGTGGACACAAGACAGGGAGAGGTCGTTAGGATTAATACGAGCCACGTGTCATCCCCTGAGATATTGAAATGAGTGGGTTGTAGAGGAAGAACATGGAGACTAACAGACTCGATGGTGAAAAGGAGTTTACGGGAACGGGGGGTTGGGTGCGCAAGGTCAGTGTGCGCCCATGATGACACAATGTGCATACTCTGACCCTACAGAATCCAGCGCCAGCTCAAGGTTGGGAAAATAATCAACGGCGGGCGGGCAATACACAACACCAAGTAGGGCTTTAACACCTTTGATATGGATCTCCAAAAAGAGGTACCCAACGGAAGCACTGTATAATGAAGGAGAAGAGGCAATGATTTTGAATGGAAAATCACTACGAAGATAAATTGCAACACCCCCTCCACCCTTTCCAATTCTATCGTTACGGATAAGAACGACACCGGGAAGAGGGTAGGTGGTAGAGAGAAGATGTGGTTTGAGCCAAGTCTCTGAAATCAGGACGGCGTGGACGTTGGCGTCAGAAAAAGTGTCCAACAGATCACTGTAATGACTAGGTACACTTTGAGCATTGATGTGGCAGACATTAAACGAATGGCCTCTCTGCTGACTGAAGCACTGACGCACAAAGCCACCAGGGGTCTCGGTCCATGAACAATAACTTGCATCGGCGTAACTAAAAGAAGAATTGGCAGAGTAAAAAGAGTCGTTATCAGATGACATACAATAAAAATAAATATAATAATAATAAATAAAATAATATAAATATCACGCAAATATGCGACTTAAATTATTAAAACTTAAACTCTTAGGTGCAACACCACTATCTGTGCACCACCCACCAGCAGCACAAGCATGCACCACCCACCAGCAGCACAAGCATATCTTCTATATCTTCCCGTGAGTGTCGTAAGAGGCGACTAAGGGACTCACCAGAGAATGGGCAGCAGCGTTCTCTGTGCATTTGTAACAACCATACTGCGATCGCCAACCCGCCTGCCAAGCGTGGCGATTATGTCAAAACCCCTCCCTTGGGGGAGTGGACGTCTTTCGGCTGAAATGATGAAAATAAAACACCATAATATAAAATATTGGTGTTCTAACTTGTGAGAAGAGCGGCAACTTGTGGCGTCATAATTTAATATTATTAATGCTCAATAAAAACAATTACACTAAACTAAATTACCAAATCCTACCATGTATGGCAAAACAACGTTTGCCGGGTCAGCTAGTATTTTGTGCCAAAATATCGCCTATTGATATAGATCAGTACATATTTTAAATTAAAATCCCGCACCCTACCGATAAATGTTCGTTTGTGCTAATCTCAAAAACTACTGTATCTACGGATTTGTATTTGTTTTTCAGCAATAGAAAGAGGAACTGTCTATGGTACGAAGTCGGGGCGGTTTGCTAGTGTCGAATAACATTAAATCAAAGTCGAAATTCTTTTCAAGTATTTATATTTCACATTAAAAAAATATTAAAATGTAGATAGTAGCCCACCGGTATCGGGAACATGGGCTAGTCATATTTGTAATTTTTTTCTGTTATTACACTATTGGACTGAATGTGATTCCTGAAGGCTCATAATTATAGTGCAGTACAGACCTTGGTGCACCAATTTATGAGCAGATAATCGGACCAACCGACAGTCGTCCAACGCCAGTCACGTGCCACATCAGGACAAGAGACCCTCGAGAAGCCACAGGAGGCTAGCAGGTGAGTGACGTACTTTATACTTGGATGGTCTAACAATCTTCCCGCGAGCAAGCACAGTTAATCATTAGTCAACTAAAATACGTATCGAAAACTGAGCTTGCCCTCCAATGTACCACCATCGGTTTGGTACATTTTGAAGATTAGGCAAACGTGTACCTTTGCCTAATCATTCAGGGAAATAGGCGATGAGTTTTTTTGTTTATTTATTTGAACTCGCAAATCTCCTGAACTGCTGGTCCAATAGTGAAAATGATTTCCCTAATAGGAAACTACTTTATCCCTGAGTGCTATATTTTATTATAAAAAAATAGATAGACATCCTAAAGTAAATTCACACGGACAAAGTCTTGTGCCATAGCTAGTTATATAAATTATTTATATACCTAAGACCATAACCATCTGTTAGCACGGTTATAATTTAAAAAATATTGTCTTGATTTATGTCTAAAAAAGCCTTGGAACGATCGGTTCAAAATGTCAGATTTAATACTTTTATTTTATCTTGTTCTTTGATCTAAATATCATGAGATATACACAGGGTATATAATAGGTCAAACGTACCGTACCCAATGGGTCCCTCTCTGCATGGCAAGCGACATCGCGGCAGATGGCGGGATGATAAGGGGTGTGATTCTGTAAGACCTCATTTTAAACTTCGAATCTGAATCCACTGTGAGTTTCTTGATTGGCATTCTAAAAACTCGGTGGATAATTCAAATTTACACTAGTGCCACCCTTGCGAGCGTGTCAGCGAGTTGAACTAAACTGACAGGGAGATTTTGACAGATAAAGTATTAGATGACGTAAGAAGTGGCATTCTGTAAGGTAATTTTTCCGTCACTTCGACGCTCACTTCGCACTCGAACCCGATTCAAAGTGTCAATTATATCAAGGTAATTTTGAACCTTATGCGAAGTGAGAGTGAATAGCGATGTGAGATGAGAGTTGTTGTTTGAATTTTACAGAATCGACCTACTGGACTCTGTCGAGTAAGACTGGCCCCAAATAGCTTTTATTAGAGAGAGTTAGAAGAAGAGTGAAGAGACCCTTGCCAGGCTGTGAGAAAATACCGGTTAAAAGAAAATTATAGGTCAAACGAGGGAGGGTACTGTAGTATTATTAGGGTTACGTACCCAAAGGGTAAAAACGGGACCCTAAGACTCCACTGTCCGTCTGTCTGTCTGTTTGCCTGTCTGTCACCAAGCTGTATCTCATCAACCATAATAGCTCGACATACAGTTGTAGCAGCAGTATTATATACACAATTCACAGATTATGTATTTCATGTGACGCTATAACAACAAATACTAAAAACAGAATAATATTTAAGAGCGCGTATTCGATTCGGGACGAAAACTTCATGTTTTTGCGTTTTGCCCAGAGCAATATCGTAATTATGTGAGCAGATTATTTAAAGACAATTTACAGTTTTAGAAAGATTAAGTCTTGATTTAGACAGCTACAGAGTAAAAGTATAATTTTTAATTATGGTTTTTTAAAGCGAAGACAATTCTTTCATATCGTTTTACGAAAATAGACGTCAGAATTAACTTTCAGGACGAATACAACAATTACAATATGCCAAAATGTTTGGTTTTATGCGTTTTTCCAACAGTATATACAGTCATAAAGACAGTAACAGAGCCAAAATTACGAAAATATTACTATTATGTATTAAAAAACAATGATGAAAAAGTAGAAAATCGGTTCACTTTGACAATTTTTTTTCACCAGTATTTGAATAAAAAACATAACTGGTATATTTATTTTATGAAAGTAAATGTTATGCTTAATATACAGAATATTTTTCAGTCCGTTATACGGGCTCATTTATTTTAGACAATTATTTTAAAAAGCACTGTAAAACATCGCGCGCTGTCGTTTGCCGATCAATTTCAATGATTCGTGCTTATTTCGTGCTTATTTTTTTTTCTGATGCACACAAACAGACCATTGTATTGTACTAGTGTGTGTCAATGCTGCTACGTCGTTCTAGCAATCGTTTAGATTTTGAGTTGCGCTAAATCGAATACGCGCCCTTAAGGGGGGCTCCCATACAACAAACGTGATTTTATGCCGTTTTTTTACGCGATGTCTAATGTTCTATAGATAATAGTACGGAATCCTTCGTACGCGAGTCCGACTCGAACTTGGTCAGTTTTAAATTAGGTAATAGTTGTTGTTAATTTTCAATGAGTAGGTACTGTAAAGATTGCATGCATTTGGTATGCTGTTCAAAATCATTACACAAAATATGAAGGGTACAGAAGGACCGCTCCCGCCATGTTCAAAAATAATTACCTAAACTTGCCAGACTCACTAGGGCTGCTTCTGTATTGACTCTGTAGGTTTTATTTGTGATATTATGAAATTTTATTGACACTGGTTGGAACTCTTTGCATTTTATTATAACATTTTTTTTCTGTTCGTCATGAAATGTTAATGTCTCTCATTTATTCATCTAGACAACACGTGACAGCCGAGACTGATGTCTGCTTGAAACTGCTTGAGATTGCCTATAAACGTGATGTCAATGTGTGCGTGAGTAAAATAGCAGTTTGTTCTGAGTGGTCTCTCTGCTAGGGCGCGCGCGATACAGGCGCGCGTACTTTGTGACTATTATATGACTTCGTCTAACACTCTGAATTCTTTCTAGAAGTAATACATATTCTTTTTTTTTTTTTTTAATATTTAGAACGTTAAACTTATTTTTATTTGAAAAACAGATTGTAAATTGACTTTTACTTAACTGTATCGATAGATATCTTTATAGTTTTAGCCACCATTTAATATATATTTTTAATTTGTTGGGACATTTCACACGTGGACATCTGACCCCAAACTGCTGATATACATACACAAATACATTTTCAAGACGTCCACTGCTGGACATAGGCCTCCCCAAGGGGGGGTTGTGCCATAATCGCCTCGCTTGGCAGGCGAGTTGGCGATCGCAGTATGGTTGTTACAAAGGCACAGAGAACGCTGCTGCCCAATTTCTGGTGAGTCCCTTAGTCGCCTTTTACGACACCCACGGGAAGATATGGGATGGTGCTATTCTTTACGTCCGACACCATACGGAAAGTGCTCATCGTACAAATATTATTTACCCTGGGCGGGAATCGAACCCGCAACACACTGCGCAGTAGTCGTTAAAATCACCATCAGTGAGTCAACCGTTCACCACCACCATGTCAACTTTCAGACGCCCACTGCTGGGCTTAGGTCTCCCGTTAATATGGGTGATACTAATTACGTACGTTATATCGCTAGTCAATTGACATACTTTTTCTGAGCTGCCACGGCTGTGAATAGGTCTCCCTCAAGGAGGGGTTCAGCCGTAATCGCCATGCTTGGCCGATGCATGTTGGCGATCGCAGTAGGTGTTATGGTATTCAGAAGGACGCTGCTGCCCATCCTTTGGGGGCCAAGTCTGCTATTTTTATAATTTCGTCATTCCAACACGATCCCATTGTCATTTTGCTAAAAGTTCGTAATCTGCTAAATTCATAATGGTCGATCATTAGTCGGTCGAATTATAACCAATGACTGCACAATGTTGTTCTAATGGTCACTGATCAAAGGAACTGTCAAAATTTTAGCAGATTATCGCCAAGTCAGTCATTCATATGTCATTTTGTACGAGATTACCATTCTTTATCATTTCTTTCAATGGCGTGTCAGTGGTTGACCATTGGAAAGTCATAATGACGCCATTATATTAGTAGATTACCAAACTTGTCAAAATCAACAATTATGAAATCAATGATAGACCATTCTGACACTATTGTAATAGCAGACTTGAGGCCCTGGTCAATATCCCTCTGTCGCCTTCTACGACACCCACGGGTAGAAATAGGGTGGTGCTATAAGCGGCAGGCACCACACGGCGCAACCTTTCACAGGTTGATGTTATTTTAAACTTATTGTGAAATAATTTGATTAATATTTAGAAGTTTCATTTAAATATAATTTAGTGATTTTATCTTAACTTGATTGATTGATAGTTTGATAAATCTAGACATCTTTTTGATTGATGTTCGGATTTTTTTCTTATTTATTATAACAAAATTGGCTACCTACTATGTTTTGTAAAAGAATAACAGGGTAATAGAATATAAATTATGGAAAGATTTTTTTGAATTCGAAAGCGCGACTGCTATGTTCTGGTTTCGATTTACAGGTCTCACAATTCAATTTCTCAGTACAGGCCCAGAGTTTAACATTTGGTGGTGTGGTGACACCCTTGTTCCAGGTCCTGCGCCTGTAAGTCGATTCTGTAAAATTCAAACAACAACTCGCATCTTACATCTTCACTCTCACTTCGCATACGGTTCAAAATGACCTTGATATAATTGACACTTTGAATTAGCAGTGCTATTCTGTTACAATCTCCCTCGGTGAACACCTAGGTGAAGTGAGCTGTCATCCGAGTGTAGTGCTTTGTAAATCCCTAGCATTGGAACAGATGACAGCTCACTTCACCTAGGTGTTCACCGAATGAGGATGTAACAGAATAGCAGTACGGGTTCGAGTGCGAAGTGAGCGTCGAAGTGACGGGGAAATTATCTTACAGAATGCCACTTCTTACGTCATCTTATCTGTCAAAATTGCCCTGTCAATTTTGTTCAACTCGCTGGCTGGCGCTAGTGTAAAGATTTATCAACCGAGTTTTTCGAATGCCAATCAAGAAACTCACAGCGGATTCAGATTCGAAGTTTAGAAAGAGGTCTTACAGAATCACATCCCTGATCTTTCTTCGGTCCGATCAAGGTAAAGCTACGTTCACCGCGGTTGGTCTGTGGATGGATCCATTTTCTGCAGAGATCCCTTCTTGCCTCGGAAAGCACGTCAAACCGTTACTCCCTGCTATCATTCGTAGATTTTCGACAGTCGTAGGTACCTACATTACCTACACACACTCAACTACATTGGAAACCTTAGTTTTGTATAATATAGCTGAGTTATTTCAATTTTATTAATGCGAATACCATGGGGCTATTTATCAAGTAAATTATATGTATATGTTTGACATAAATGAACATGGCGGTTGAGAGCATTGTCATGCTCACTCAAATATCTCGCTGATGGTAATGCGTGTGTAGGGTCATGCGGCTCCCTTCAAAACGGTTAAGCTGAATGGTGCTGATCCACGCGTCATGTTTGTGAACGGGCGCTGTCAGTAGATATTGGTCAACTCTTAACTGCCATGGCTTTTATCTTTTTATCTTTATTCTTTTTTTAATGCATTGTATTGGTCTTTACCTTCATTGTTTTAACATATAGAAGCAACGTGAATAATGTAATCAGTATTTTGTAAAAAAAATATTTAAAAGAGTGTCCATGGAGTTTCTTGCTCGTTCTTTTCCATAGAGACCTACCCTACGTTTTGGAACGAGCAACTAGCTTCATTTTTCTGACTAACTATAACTGACTCTTAGACAAATCAAAAGTGCCTGTAAATGGTTTAATTGAAATAAATGCTTTGACTTTGACTTCGTTATGGGGCGTCAGAAGTCAAAAAGTCTGTCTACCAGTCTTACCAAGGGGTTTCGTGTTACTCAGTAACTGGGTTGTGGAGGTCAGATAGGCAGTCGCTCCTTGTAAAATACTCGTATTCAGCTGCATCTCCCTTGTAGCTACCTTCCTCGTGCATTCGTGCAAGGTGCCATTTACTGCAGCCTTGACTTGATCAGTCTATCTCATAGGCGATCTACCTCGTCACCTGGTACTTTTGACTTTCCCTTGTACTGCAAGTTGCTCGATGGATACATCTCCCCGAAGATATAAAAGTGGCCGAAAAAAAGCGGGCAGACGTTGCATAATTTAGAGTTCCCAGAGTATCATCAATTATCATCATTTCAGCCGAAAGACGTCCACTGCTGGACATAGGCCTCCCCAAGGGGGGGTTTTGCCATAATTGCCACTCTTGGCAGGCGGATTGGCGATCGCAGTATGGTTGTTACAAAGGTACAGAGAACGCTGCTGCCCATTCTCTGGTTAGTCCCTTAGTCGCCTCTTACGACACCCACGGGAAGATATGGGATGGTGCTATTCTTTACGTCCGACACCACACGGATCACCTCCAGGGTGATCCGTCCCTTATTGTCCCGTATGAAAAACCACTCTGTATACTCCAAGGTACCTTAACCGTTATAGCTACAGGAAAGCGTTCTTAGGTGACGATCCACAACTTTTTGAGATGTTCTTAACTACGTTCATAGATTTTGAAAAAATGGAAAGTAGTATGGACATTCTTAAATTGACCATTCTTCTCCATACGAAAGCACCTTTTGGAAAAGGCAACTAGATTCTTTTATGAAGATCAAAAGTATTTTTGAAAATCCATACATCTATCCTCACTACCTTTTGCAATAATAATAGTAGTAGGAAGTAGGATACGTCCATTTTGTTTACGTCTTTAGGCAATTAAATTCAAACGGATGTAAATTGGAGGAGTGTCCCCTCAAAACTCCTTATGTGAGGTTACCAGTCACCATTCAACACTCCTACCTATTAAGGTGATGCTGTGACTGTGAGCCTCTTTTGGGCACCTATTCATCATGACACAATGAGCAAATAACCTCAAAGGTTATTAATTTTGTATACTGACATTTTGTTAGTCATCGATTTCTAAGGTCTTGTTCTGATGGAGCGGTTTTGATGTTTTATCGCGCGTGTATATTGTAAACTTTAGAATTATGCAACTTTGCAATTGACTGGGAATTTTTCTTGTAAATTACAACAAGTGCTGTTTATTGGTCTAATAAAATAAAATAAATTATTTAACTTAGACATTGATTTTCTTCGATATTGTATCGCTATGATGCGAGTAACGTGTGTACTTTCTGAAAACTGTATCGTTAGTAACTGTTTGAATGTTTCATTGTGCTAAATAATTGTATAAAATTAATCTGACATAACTATAATATCTCAATTTAACTGTAAGTACGAACATACTTAAAAGAAAATAATTAGGTAATAATGTGTAGCCAATAATGTTTTTTTTTTGTTTCCCTTATTGAAGAATTACAGACCCATCTCACTCTTGAGCCATGTATACAAGTTGTTCTCGAGGGTAATTACGAATCGTCTCGAACGCAGGTTTGATGACTTCCAGCCTCCCGAACAAGCCGGTTTCCGAAAAGGCTTCAGCACCATAGACCACATCCATACGCTCCGCCAGATTATACAGAAGACCGAGGAGTATAATCGGCCATTATTTCTAGCATTCGTGGACTATGAAAAAGCATTTGATTCAATCGAAACCTGGGCGGTGTTACAGTCTCTTCAGCGATGCCGTATCGACTATAGGTATATCGCAGTGCTGGAGTGTTTGTATAGAAACGTCACTATGTCGATCCGATTACAGAACGAGAGTACGAAACCAATCCAATTGCAAAGAGGCGTGAGACAGGGAGAAGTCATTTCTCCGAAACTGTTCACGAACGCATTGGAGGACGTTTTTTAGCTCTTGGACTGGAACGGATTTGGCATCAACATCAATGGCGAATACATCACTCACCTTCGTTTTGCCGATGATATAGTCATCATGGCTGAGTCGATGGAGGATATTAAGACTATGCTCAGGGACCTCAGTAACGTTTCTCAACAGGTGGGTCTTAAAATGAATATGGACAAGCCGAAAATTATGTCGAATGTCCATAACCGACCAGTCATCGTAATTTTGTGTTGTCAAACAGCTACTTCAAACATCAAAATATTATGGAATCTCTTTTTGAATAACTTTAGCTGACGGATTTTTATGTCATGAAACAACCCGTTACATTTAACGTACGTTAAACATCGCACGTAATAGTAACTTTTTAACCGTCCGTATGTAACGTTAACCGACTGTTTGAAACAACCCGCCCTGGTCGGTTATGGTAATAGTAACTTTTTGACGTATGATTTTGTGAAACAACCTATTTTTTTTATTTGACGATAGTTAGCGCCATTTTTGACTATCACCGGTCAGTAACGGTTAGTTGAAGCAACCCGCCCTTAGTCCACAATAAACGTTTACACTTTGACTTTAAAAACGTGTAAGCTAACCTAAACGCGTCATCTGAACAAGCTCTTAGCTTCGCGCGTAATGTAATGTCATGCTCAAATCGGCGTGTAATTTATTTTGCATGCTTAGATCATCTGTGTTGTTTAATAAGATTAGATCAGTTCACTATAGGTCATTGCTTAGGCCCATTTGGTGCGTAAAGTCGTCAACAAAAGTCATAAGTTACATCCTATAAGGTCGTGTGTATACCGAGTCAAAATAGCGTTGGAAGTAGCACTGAACTTTTTAATCGACTTCAAAAAGGAGGAGGTTATCAAAATACTTTTTTTGTTCGAAAGGGGTTTATTCCGAAATGGTCCCATATATCATCGAAATTGATTCAGCGCTTTTTGAAATAATCAACAATATCCCAAAAAAGAAAAACATAGATGATGTTTTAGTTTCTTTAATCTTTGGAGGATTTTCAATCTCTGATTTTAAACTGTGTCGCCGTTTCTTAATGAATTTGGCGATACCTGGCAGAGAATGCCTAAGGCATTAAGTCCGCCTTTGTACCTTTGTGCATGAATTGTAAATCTATACATATAATAAAACAGTAACAAAACTGTGTCTGTACATTGAATATATTAAAAAATAAATAATTGAGAGGGGTTTAGGAACAGTAATAGAGCACGAATCCAAAAAAAAAATTCTGTCTGTTTGTCTGTTTGTTTGTACACGCTAATCTGCGGAACTACTGGGCGGATTTGAATGATTTTTCTTTTGTTGTATAGGTATTAAGTCTGGGCAACATATAGGCTATAATTTATCTTGGAAACTTGAACACCAGATGCAGAACCGCAACAGACCAGCTAAACTAGAGTGTAAAAGAGTAAAAGAAAGAGTAAAAGAGTAGAGTGTAAAATCTGTTATAATAAGTATATTGAATCGGTCGAAGAAAATATTATTAAAAATGTTAAATACTTATGGAGTTACATCTCTAATCGAAAAACAGATACTAGTATACCTTCAACAATGTCTTATAAAAATCGTATTTCGAGTAATCCCACTGAGATTTGTAATTTATTCTCAGAATTCTTTCATTCTGTTTACGAATATTCTACTTTTGATATAAATAATTGGTTACCTCCGCAAGAGTACAGTGAAAATAGTACTCTTATCAACAGCGTTACTTTCAGTTATGATAACATTCTTAAAGCATTAAAATCACTTGATACTACAAAAGGTCCGGGCCCGGATGGTATACCACCGCATTATCTTAAAAAAACTGCAGATTTTATATGTACGCCCCTACATATCATATACAATAAATGCATATCAGAGGGTTCATTTCCTGAAATATGGAAAAATACTAACATAACGCCCGTTCATAAATCTGGTTCAAAACAAAATATTGAAAACTACCGCCCCATCTCCATTTTGTCCACATTGTCAAAACTTTTTGAAAGGTTGGTTCACGATGAGCTTTATCCTATGTTACACAACTCGATTATTAAGCAACAGCATGGATTTGTTCAAAAAAGGTCCACAGTCACAAATCTATTGATTTTTACAGATTTTTTTGTTCAATAACATGGACCATCAATTGCAAGTAGATGCTGTTTACACAGATTTCCAAAAAGCTTTTGACAAGGTGGATCACGAACTGCTTCTGACAAAAATAGCTTTCAATGGTATACGTGGTGATTTATTACGCTGGTTTGCATCATACGTCACTAATAGAACTCAGAAAGTAGTCATCAAAGGCTTTGAATCATCATCCATACATGTCACATCCGGGGTACCCCAAGATTCAATTTTAGGCTCTCTCCTATTTATTCTTTTTATTAATGACCTGAATCAATGTTTCAGATATTCAAAATTTCTACTATATGCCGATGACCTCAAAATTTTTAGAAATATTCAAAACCAAACTGATTGTACTCTATTCCAAGACGATTTAGATAGATTCTCGGCATATTGTATTGAAAATAAGTTAAAGTTAAACATACTAAAGTGCTCATCTATAACATTCACCAAAAATAAAAATATTATAACTCACACATACAACCTAAATAATACCTCATTGCATAGAGTCACTGTAATCAGGGACCTTGGGGTACTTCTGGATAGTAAACTTCACCTGGATCAACACATAGATAAAATTATTAGTAACGCGTTTCGCATGTATGGTTTTGTGATGAGATGCATGACCGATTTTAAACGCACTCGCACATTCATTCATATAAATCTTTGGTCAGAATATGCTGTAATGGTATGGAACCCCTTGTACAAAAAATACATAGATAATCTTGAAATCGTTCAACATAAATTCCTCAAAGCCACACATTATCGTTGCTTCCGAAATAAAACATCCTACGTTAATTTATTGAAATATTATAAACTAACTACTTTAAGTAATAGACGCATTTTCTTGGAAACAAAGTTTCTCTATGATCTGTGTAATAACAAATATGATTGTTCAGAGTTAACAAACAAACTGTGCTATATAGTACCTAGAACTGTAGTGCGGCGTGGAGTGCGTGGACGCCCGCTATTTGCAGTGTCCTCATGTCGCACCAAGGCAGGTGTCCGCGCGCCTCTAAGACGTTTAGCAAAAAATTATAATACTCTTTTTTCTGAATTAGATTTATTTTCTTTGTCAGCTAACAAAATTCGCATTGAGCTACTTAAAATTATCGAGAAAACAGTTGATTAACCATATCCTCATATTATTATGTATACATTTTAGTATTACAGTAAGAATTATTATTTTGTATGATTAATTAGTAACATTGTATTCGTGCTCTTCCAAATTTTTATTCGAATATGTAACATGTGGATAACGTAGTTAGTTACGCACTGATAAACCTAGATTGTAAGCTATTGTTAACCATGTACAGTGTGTAATTGTTTGTTTTCCTTAATAAATAAAAAAAAAAAAAAACTATAAGAGATACGAAAATGGTACCATAGCAAAAATTGTTCCACGTGATGAGCATTTTTTGTTGAGAGAATAAATTTGAAGATCTGGAACACCTAATGTGGAACTCCAAGAGCCCAGCTACACCATGACACATATAGGAATGACGTCTTAGCAAAAGGTGTTCGGTCTGATGGGCATTTCCTGTTGACTTCTAAAAATCGAAGATCAGAAACATCTGATGTCAAAATCAAAGCTATCACTAATTTCACTGTATCTTATAAAATAATATAAGCTGGGAGTACCTCCACGCGGTGAGGGCGGTAACAGTTTCAGATCTTCGATTTTGCCGACCCCGTTGACGCTGGCAAAAGCAACAGGATCCGCGTACGAAGTTGCGGGCAGAAGCTAGTAAATAAATAATTAAAAAGAGAAAAAATAATAAAAACTTCTTTAAAAAAAACAACCGCCTTCAAAAACTAAAAACTGACAAATAAATAAACTAAAACTAAAGTAATGTGTGTTCTGTTCTGAAGTTATTTATCACGTTTTAGTTTTTGAAGGCGGTTGTTTTTTTTAAAGTTTATTATTTTTTTTACTTCTATTATTCATGACGTTACATGGACTAAGGTTACATGGAGAAGCTCGGGGCTAAGTAAAGTTTGTGGATGGGTGACATCCATTTCATACCAAGTCCCCTCCGTGCCTCGGAAAGCACGTAAAGCCGTTGGTCCCAGCTGTCATTCGTAGATCTTTTGCAGTCGTTCTAGGTAGATGCTAGAAAATCTGACAACCAGTACCAAGGGGTATCGTGTTACCCAGCAGCGTGGGTTGTGGAGATCAGATCCCACCCACACGCACAAAACGTTTTGGGAACACATTCATTGTGCGTACTGCTAAGGAGTGGAATTCCCTGCCCGAGTCTGTGTTTCCTGATAGCTACAACCTAGAAGTCTTTAAGTCAAGAGTGAATAGGTTACTTCTAGGCAAGCGTGCTCCATCTTAGAGCGCATCATCGCTTCCCATCAGGTGCTTCCCAAAAGGCTCATAGACAACGACTCCCTGGTTAAGGCTAAGCTTTAAAGCCTTGAACACCGCCGCGCCGTTGCGTGTATATCGGTCTTTTATCGGGTACATTTCGGAGAGTGTGCTTTGGAATTACACAATTTAATGCTCTCCATTCCATTATAGGACGAGCAAAGATACGGCGAAGCGTCACCGCTATACGGTTGAAGTTCCACGGTCTCGAACCAAGCGCTTTGCTTCCACATTTATTGTGCGAACTGCCTGACTGTGGAATTCACTGCCCGCCTCTCTATTCCCCGAAACATATAATCTGGGTATCTTTAAGGCACGAGTGAACCGGTTTATCCTAGGCAAGCGTGCTCCACTTTAGGCCGCATTGTCACTTAAGATCAGGTGAGTTGTGGCCAAACGTATACCTATTAATAGATAAAAAAAAAGCAGTCGCTCCATGTAAAACACTGCTGGTCATCATCATCATCATCATTTCAGCCCATAGACGTCCACTGCTGGACATAGGCGTCCCCAAGGGGGGTTTTGCCATAATCGCCACGCTTGGCAGGCGGAACACACTGGTATGCTGGTGTACTGGTATGGTGGAACATGCTGGTTTAGTCAGAGTGGAAACCGAAGATACGCGTTGGTAGGACTGGTTGCCAGACTTTCTGGCTTCTGACTACCCATACCCATTGTCAAAGATGTACGAATAACAGTCAGGACCAACAGCTTTACGTGTTTCTTAAATATAGAGGATACAGAAGGACCGCTCCCGCTATCTTCAAAAATAATTACCTAAACTTGCCAGACTCACTAGGGCTGTCACTATATTGACTCTGTAGGTTTTATTCGTGACAGAAATTTTATTGACACTGGTTGGATCTCTTTGCAATTTTTTTTATAACAAAATTTTCCTGTGTCTCTCATTTACTCATTTAGACAACACGTGAAAGTCGAGACTGAAGTCTGCTTGAAACTGCTTGAGAATGCCTATAAAAGTAATGTCAATGTGTGCGTGCGAAAAGTGGCGGTTTGTTCTGAGTGGTCTCTCTGCTCGGGCGCGACGCAGCCTTACGTACTTTGTGGTCTGGGTATGAGATAGAGGGTCAACCATTCACAGACCGACCGCGGCAAACGTAGACTGGAAGGCGACCACAACATAGTTAGGAAATGGCTAACCTGATGAAAAAACAAAATAAATGAATGTATTACGAAATTGTAACAAAATGCAAAGGTCAGGTCACCTATTTAAAAGACCTTTAGCATTGTATGATTATTATTAAAGTTTTAACCTTTATTAATAATTAAAAATGCATTTAGTTCATATTATGCACAATGATTTTTGTATTACTTCTGTGGTATTGGAGAGTAAGCATTAATTTACAACTTGAGATACACTAATTTACACCTTGAGATAAATTAGCTAAGTCCCTATATTATGAAGTCTGTATATTGAGTACATACATAACGGTCTTCTCGCACAGCTGTCTTTTCACACAGCGGTCTTTTCGTACAGCTATGTTTTTGCACAGTTGTCTTTTCACTCAATTGTCTTTTCATTCAACTATTATATTCACGAAATTTTTTTTTCACGCTGCGGTATTCTCGCTTAACTGTCTTTCACGAAACTGTTTTTAACGCAACTGTTTTTTCAGACAACTTTCTTTTCAGGCAACTGTTTTTTAACACAACTGTCTTTTCACGCAACTGTCTTTTCACGCAACTGTCTTTTCACGCAACTGTCTTTTCACGCAACTGTCTTTTCACGCAACTGTCTTTCACGTAACTATATTTTCACGCAACTGTTTTTTCACGCAACTGGCTTTACACGCAACTGTCTTTTTACGCAACTGTCTTTTTGTACAATTATTTTTTCACGCAACTCTCGTTTTACGTAACTATCTTTTTACGCAATTGTCTTTTCACGAAACTGTATTTTCGTGTAACCGTCTTTCACGCAACTGTCTTTTCACACAGTTGTTATTCACGCAAGCGTAGAAGCTATTTTAGTACAACCTATCACCATTAAAAGTTATTAATTCAAGGTCGAAAAACATCATAAGATTACACGCAAAACCAGGTCAAATACTCAGTGAATGTTTACTAATAATAACATTTAATAAATTTGTAATCACTATGCAAATTATTAAACGCTTCACTTTAATCTAGATGTTATTAAATTAACTTTTGATGTTATGTAAGTTAATATGTTGCGAATCTTATTATTGAAGAATGCGAGAATTGTACTGACACCGTGCTCCAGATAAAACGTCTAGTCTACTTAGTCATATTTTGAACCAACTTCATAAAAGATGGCTCTCCGGCTTACGCTGAAAACCAGCGCCGTGGTTCGTGCCTTCCTGCGCAGACAGGACAGGACAGGCAGATACAAAAAATCCGAATCTTTTATATTTTATTTTTAGAATCCGCTCGTTTCAGTTTTAGGCTTTGTAACAATGTGTATATTATATGTGCGTCGCTTTCGCGTGAACAAAAAGGTTTTCTTTATTTTTTCTACCTTTTCGACATTGTTTTTTAATACATAATAGTAATATTTTCGTAATTTTGGCTCTGTAGCTGTCTTTATATATACTTTATATACTGTTGGAAAAACGCATAAAACAAAATATTTTGGCATATTGTAATGGTTGTATTCGTCCTGAAAGTTAACTCTGACGTAAAAACTGACGGACTAACTATTTTCGTAAAAAAATATGAAAGAATTGTCTTCGCTTTAAAAAATCATAATAAAAAATATACTTTTACTCTGTAGCTGTCTAAATCAAGACTTAATCTTTCTAAAACTGTAAATTGTCTTTAAATAATCTGCTCACATAATTACGATATTGCTCTGGGCAAAACGCAAAAACATGAAGTTTTCGTCACGAATCGAATACGCGCTCTTAAGAGCGCGTATTCGATTCGTCGAAGTCTTGATTTAGACAGCTACAGAGTAAAAGTATAATTTTTAATTATGGTTTTTTAAAGCGAAGGCAATTCTTTCATATCGTTTTACGAAAATAGACATCAGAGTTAACTTTCAGGACGAATACAACCATTACAATATGCCAAAACATTTGGTTTTATGCGTTTTTCCAACAGTATATACAGTCATAAAGACAGCTACAGAGCCAAAATTACAAAAATATTACTATTATGTATTAAAAAACAATGTTGAAAAAGTAGAAAATCGGTTTATTTTGACAATTTCTTTTTACCAGTATTTGAATAAAAACATAACTGATATATTTATTTTATGAAAGTAAATGTTATGCTTAATGTACAGAATATTTTTCAGTCCGTTATACGAGCCCATTTATTTTAGACAATTATTTTAAAAAGCACTGTAAAACATCGCGCGCTTTCGTTTGTCGATCAATTTCAATAATTCGTGCTTATTTCGTGCATATTTTTTTTCTGATGTACACAAACCGACCATTGTATTGTACTAGTGTGTATCAATGCTGCTACGCCGTTCTAGCAATCGTTTAGATTTTGAGTTGCGCTAAATCGAATACGCGCCCTTAAGTCTTATCTATTAACACTAGTTTTTAAATGATTGAAATACTAGCTTTTGCCCGCGACTTCGTCCGCGTGAACGTCGGTTATCGCGGATGAAAAGTAACCTATGTCCTTCCCCAGGATTCAAGCTATTTTCTTACTGAATTACATCAAAATCGGTTCCGCCGTTTCATCGTGAAAGCGTGACAGACTTCGTTACTTCCGCATTTAATAATAAAAAGTATGGATAGTATTGATTAGTATGGATGTATGGGCCTATGTAGCCTGCAATTATTGAATTATTATTATTATAATAACGTAGCTTACTATAAGTAAAAGAATGTTTAAAATTGGTAAAGTATTTTTTGAGTATCTATACAGACAAACATACAAACAATCATTTTTTTCTCTGTATTATATTATTAGATATTAAATATGACATTTGGGTTAAAACGGCAAAGTCAATTTATATATTTCTGGTACAATTACTATTTGACTTGTAGGCGGTTCCTAGATCTCTTAATACGTCGTAAGCAATGTTTATTTACTGTCGTAAATAACAGTTGTTATGCATATAAAAACAATCCGAACCGGTTTAAAAGGTTTGTTACTTTATTTAGCAACTATTAATTTAGTATTTAAGAAGAGTTTCCGACCAATAGACAACCTGCCTTTCAAAGTCAAAGTCAAATAATTTATTTCAATTAGACCATTTTATGGCACTTTTGAACGTCAAATGAGAAAAAAAAATGGGTGCGTGTACTTATGTACGAGCGTGAGAAGTTATACTTCTTTGGCATTATTAAAAAAGTATATAAGCACAATTACTCCCGTGAGAATTTCGTGTGACGCTGTGCGCGCGCATGCGCGAATCGTAAAATTTCACTCTCATCATTTTTTCATAACGCGCCTAAAGAAGTATAACTTCAAAAATATTCTAGTTGCCCATTCCAAAAGGTAGTTTTGTTTGGAGATCAATGGGGATGAAACTCCATACATACTCTTTTAAAATTGAATCGAAGCCAGAACCCCACCACTCAGCAGTTGCTCTTGGGACTATGAGACCAATAATACAGGTAAAAAGTCAGACCTTCGCAGTTTAATATTATTATAAACGTAGTATTACGTGAATGTCATAATGTCGGGCCGCCGTCAAGAAGAGAACTAGAAAAAACTTGCATGAGGCGGAAATGAGAATGTTGAGATGGATGTCTGGAGTGATCAGAATGGATATGGTGAGAAATTAATATATTAGAGGAAGTTAGAAAGCGGCGTCAGTGACAGAAAAGTTGAAAGGGAATCATTTGTCTTGGTATGGGCATGTGAAGACAAGAGATGAAACGCATGTGACCGAAAGAGTTATGAATATATGTGTGGATGGATAGAGAGGGAGATGTAGACCAAAGAAAGGATTGATGGATTGTATGTCAAAGTCAAAGCCAAAGTCAAAGTCAAATCATTTATTTCAATTAGACCATTAAAAAGGCACTTTTGAACGTCATAATAAAAAAATATAAAGTTGATTCTAGTTGCCCATTCCAAAAGGTAGTTTCGTATGGAGAAGAATGGGCAAGAAACTCCATACTTACTCTTTTAAAAATAAATTTGTACAATATTTTGCATTTACAGTTTACAGTTATATAACTATACGTGAATACGATGGACCTTGCATAAAAACACTATATTGAAGTATGTACAAAGTATTACAAGATAAAGAATGACAGCTAAGTTGTATACATAGATACATAGTGTTCACATATTATTATTTACAATTATTGTAAAAGTAGACAACCACTCCATACATTTCAACAAACTATGAACCTATAAACCAGTGTGTGAACCAAAGCAAGAATTAAATATAATGTACCTATACACTAAGTATAAATTAAGTAGTTTTAATTAGCAATCAGTTTGATTTTGTCTAGACTGTAGATTGTCCTATGGAGCCCGGACCAGCATGTTTCCAAGCATTCTTATCATGGATATAATCCTCTAAACTGTAATATGCTTGTTTACAGAGTGTACTTTTAATATATGTTTTAAATTTTCTTTCATTTAGTTGTATGAAGAATGATATGAGTGAAAAGGGAGTCAGTGAAAGCATGATAGTTGACAGGACGGAATGGAAGAAGAAAATATATTATGTTGCGCTGATTGATGATGATGTTGATGAATATTAAATGAATGTCATAGTATTATTTATATCCGGAGCTTATTTTTTATAATCATACTAACATCATCAGATCAATAAATGATTGATTACTTTATGATACGATTTGATTGATAAAAAATATGACTCAATCATAATTCACAATCGATAGATATACTAGACCTTAGTACTGTTACAACAAATATGAAGTTTACAGAAGTACCATTGTGTTAAATATTTTGTTATTTATAGTAGAATAAAAATTGTAAGTATTCGATTTTTTGTGAAGGATCAGCTCGTGGCTAAGTAAAAGTCATGGTTAAAAAAGCTACCCTTGACGCGGTTACTCTTAGGACCTCTCTCTCTAGGACCTCTAGTGACCATTCATTTCATACCGAGTTCCCTCCGTTCCTCGGGAAGAAATGAATCTCGGGGGTCTCAAACATTTATTTTTAAACCACTTAGATAACCATCATGTCAACCTTTAGACGCCCACTGCTGGGCATAGGTCTCCCCCAAGGAGGGGTTTAGCCGTAATCGCCATACTTGGCCGATACATGTTGGTGATCGCAGTAGGTGTAATGGGACACAGAGAAAATGTCAATGTCACATTGTACTGGGATCGACCCATCATCACTGACAGGACTATTGTAACCAATAAGCCTGATGTAGTGGTGGTGGATCGATTGGAGAGGCACGCAATGATTATTGCCTTAGCAGTTTCGCATGACGTGAACCTCGTGAAGGCCGAGAGAGACAAGTAGAAAAAGAATCGTGACTTGGTCCGCGAGGTTGTCGACATGTGGGATGTGGTCTCAGCGATCATTGTGCCGATAGTTGTCCACCAAACAAAACCAACACTTAAGGAGGCTCTCGTTAGGCAGCTGGATCACTGGACACGGCCTGCGTAGTCAAGAGGCCTCTCTCATTTCCTACAGAGTTCCCTCCGTGCCTCGGAAAGCACGTAAAGCCGTTGGTCCCGGCTGTCATACGTAGATCTTTGACAGTTGTTAAAGGTAGTCAGAAGCCATAAAGTCTGACAACCAGTCTTACCAAGGGGCATCGTGTTACCCAGTAACTGGGTTGTGCAGGTCCGCTAGACAGTCGCTCCATGTAAAACACTGGTATTCAGCTGCATCCGGTTAGACTGGAAGCCGACCCCAATATAGTTGGGAAAAGGCTAGGCAGACGATAATGATGTAAATAATGATAATAAATGAAAATAATAATATTATGTAGAACTTATAAACATTAAAAAAACATTCATCCTATGGAGGGCATCAAAAACTCGTCTGCATTGCTTTCAATGGGACAAGTGCCCAAAGACTAGTCAGCATTACCACGTGGTATGGCAATGCTATTCTTTGACCCAAGAAAAGGACAGCCCTCTGACCACATGAAGAGTTAACCAGCCTTTTACCAATGTCCCTAAAAACAAGCTGAGCACTCGGGCCTCATGGCCCTAGTGTTTCAACCCCAAACGGCTCAAATACATAGCATCCAAGAAGGTTGTTATATTAACGCCGTTTGAGATTTTCGGTACCTGCAGCAGTCGCCCCAGTACAACACAACGTAAGCCATTAACCTTTTGTGTATTATACTGCTATGGTATAAACGGACGAACTAACAGTTCCGCATTCCTAAAATTTTACCTAATTAAGATATTTATAGTATATTATTTAGAATACAAACGCTAGGGTTTTCTACTAGGATGTACATATTTGTGACGTAAATAATCAAAACACATAAAACTATAAAGATTTCTTGAAATAATCATCTAAAACAGTAATAAAACAAAGTCCCTTGTGTGTCAGCTGCGTTCTTCAAAACTGCGTGATGGATTTTTATGCGTTGCTCATCATCATTTAGAGATAATTTCCGAAGTCAGCGGCTTTGGTTCTCAATGTTGTACTGAGTTGTGTTGTTGTGTTGTTATAGACTTACGAAATTGTAGTGATTTTTTACTTTGTAGTTTTTAAAAGCGTTTGTCTTTTTTGAAAAAGATTTTTATTTTTTGCTTTTTAGTGCCTGCTTCTCCATCATCATCATCATGTCAACCTTGAGACGCCCACTGCTGGGCATAGGCCTCCCCAAGGGGGGGTTCAGCAGTAATCGCCATGCTTGGCCGATGCATGTTGCAGGCGATCGCAGTTGGTGTTATGGTACTCAGAAGGACACTGCTGCCCATCCTCTGGTCAATACCCCTCTGTCGCCTTCTACGACACCCACGAGTAGAAATGGGGTGGTGCTATTCGTGGCCCACACAACACGGCAAACCTCCTGCCTGCCGACCTGCATCTTATTATCATCCAAATACATTGAAAAACAGTTACACTACAAAGTAAACATCCCTTTGTGCCTATTGGCCTAGTTCTGTTCTGTCTCCAGCTTGATGAGGAAAGTGGAAAATATATTATTTTCTTACTCCTCCGCTGTTCTTTTGTGGTTAATTTCGTTGCTGGATCCAAGACAGTTGTAATGTTTCTCTAGGACTCGTCGAGCTTCATTGCTCTGGCGCTTTTCTGGTGGTCGCCACTGTTGATTCTGGCTTACAGGAGTTACAGTGATTTGGGAGTAGTGTGGCGGGCTTGCAGGGGTGTGATTCTGTAAGACCTCATTCTAAATTTCGAATCTGAATCCGCTGTGAGTTTCTTGATTGGCATTCTAAAAACTCGGTTAATGATTCGAATTTACACTAGCGCCACCCTTGCGAACGTGTCATCGAGTTGAACTAAATTGACAGGGAGATTTTGACAGATAAAGTATGAGATGACGTATGAAGCGGCATCCTGTAAGGTAATTTCCCCGTCACTTCGACGTTCACTTCGCACTCGAACCCGATTCAAAGTGTCAAATATATCAAGGTAATTTTGAACCTTATGCGAAGTGTGAGTGAATAGCGATGTGAGATGCGAGTTGTTGTACGAATTTTACAGAATCGACCTACGGGTGCGTGGTTTCCATTCGAGAACTTTGCGGCTTCATCGAGCATCAGTTCTGTGTACCGTGGAGGTTTTATGCACCGGTTTAGAGTTTCGATAGAACACTCTGGAAACTTCTAGAAAGATAGGTGTCATTCGATTATATTTGAATGATTTAGAATAAAGAAGCCCGTCACATACGTAGCTATAATATATATTATAGCTAGCCACCACACCACACACGGTAGCTGTAATCTATACTAGTAATATTATAAAGCTGAAGAGTTTGTTTGTTTGTTTGGTTGAACGCGCTAATCTCAGTATCTACTGGTTCGAATTGAAAAATTATTTTTGTGTTGGATAGTCCATTTATCGAGGAAGGCTATTGGTCCATGCGAAGCCGGGTCGGGTTGCTAGTATAATAATATATTTTCGTCCACACCGTTTCACATTTTTGAAATATATATATTAATATACCTATATGTCCGTATGGTGTCGGACGTTAAGAATAGCACCATCCCATATCATCCCGTGGGTGTCGTAAGAGGCGACTAAGGGACTCACCAGAGAATGGGCAGCAGCGTTCTCTGTGCCTTTGTAACAACCATACTGCGATCGCCAACCCGCCTGGCAAGCGTGGCGATTTTGGCAAAACCCCCACTTGAGAGGGAGGCCTATGTCCAGCAGTGGACGTCTTTCGGCTGAAATGATGATGATGATGCTTGCTATATCTGTCTATATATTTTGGTAACGTAATAAAGATATATATTATAGCTGCGTCTGTTGTCACTCAAAGATTACTAAAGAAAATATATCGTAATAAGCCTTGCTATGAATTATATTAATATATATTGAAGCTACGTCTGTGACGGGTACACTAAATAAATACGAAAAACTTTATTCCGAAAGTCAGATAATACGAATTTTAAAATACCGATTTTCATAATTCCGAATGGTTCAAAATTCCTAATATAACAAGTCCGATTTATCATTCATCCTATTTTTATAGTTCTAAAATTTCAAAAATCCGTGCGTTTATAATTACTATTCTCAAAATACCAAGTTTCAAAAGATCGAATAACAAAAAGTCCGACATAATGAAAATTAGAAACATCAAAAATACGAATTCCGATTATTAAATTACCGACTATCTGTTTTTTGCAGTGTATTAGTTCTCATTTTAAACTATGATTGATTACTTTTGAATAGAAATATTTTCAGTAGTATAAAAATCAAATATTCTTTATCCTCTTATTAATTATTTACCTAATATATAATTTATTACCAAGAATGGGGGTCTCAGTCTAACCAAACCTACTGCGCGTGCGTGCAAGCAACCATGCAGCATGCAAGCAAGCATGCAGCGTGCAAGCAAGCATGCAGCGTGCAACCAAGCATACAGCATGCAAGCAAGCATGCATCATGCAAGCGAGCATGCACATATTGCATGCTCAGCCCACGCAAGCTTATCATCGCAGATGGTATTCACGCTCACCACCGCTCCGCAGCTCGCGGGCCGCCTCGCCCCTCCGCGCCTACGCGGATTTAAATTACACTCTAGTTGTAGGGCAGACAAGACTACGTGGAGTCGGTAAAATAAATTTCATGATTCTAAATAATAGACATTTTAATTTTTAGGTATTATGAAATTCGGACTTTTGAAAATCGGAATATCGAAATTCGGAATAAAATATTTCGGAATATATGGGTGTTCCCGTCTGTGACGGAATTTATTGTTAGCTTATACGAAATAATAGCTGAATAATCCTAATACGTTCTTGATTTATCGTAAATAGTTCCAATACCTCACAGTACTATGTACCCTGCCCACTGCCACTTACACTTGCTGATTCGCTGGGCCATGTCGGTAACTTTGGTTCGTCTAAAGATCTCCTCATTTGATCTGAGTCATCATCATCATCATGTCAACCTTTAGACGCCCACTGCTGGGCATAGGTCTCCCCCAAGGGGGATCAGCCATAATCGCCATGCTTGGCCAATGCATGTTGACGATCGCAGTAGGTGTTATGGTACTTAGAAGCTCGCTGCTGCCCATGCTCTGGTCAATATCCCTCTGTCGACTTCTACGACACCCGTGGGTAGAAATGGGGTGGTGTCGGCACCACACGGCTCGATCTGAGTACTAACAGCAATTTATTCACGGAAGAACTTTGTGCAAATAGATGACGCTGTCGAATGAAGTAACTATACTAAACTGTGAGTTTATTTAAGAACTTCGGAAATCAAGCGTTACTTGATTATAAATTCTGCCATGCCTTTGTTATTAGAAGCGTGCAAATATGATAAGTACCGTCGGACAAACTGCTTGGTACACAGGCTCTATACTTGTGGAAGTTTAAAATATGTTTTTCTTACTCCTCATCATCAGCCGGAAGATGTCCACTGTGAACAAAGGCCTTCCCCATAAAGGGCGGGAGGGGGGTTGCCACGCTTGGCAGAGGTCTTGGGGATCGCAGTGAAGTTGTTGATGCATGGAAGTCGCTGTTGCCCGACTTCTGTATTTTCCCTTAATTGCCTTCTAGGACACCCTCGGAATGAAATAGGTGTGTGCTATTCGAACACGGACACTCCATGGAAAACTTACTCTTAACTTATTCGTAACTCCTAATAACATGTGTTTGCTGTGTGTGTGTGTGTGTGTAGTCAATTATTTAACACCTACTCTCTTAACTATGCCAAAAGCTTCATAAGTTATTATACACATCATCATCTGCCTAGCCTTTTCCCAACTATATTGGGGTCGGCTTCCAGTCTAACCAGATGCAGCTGAATACCAGTGTTTTACATGGAGCGACTGCAGCCTATCGGAACTCCACAACTCAATTACTAAGTAACACGATACCTTGGTAAGACTGGTTGTCATATTTTCTAGCTTCTGACTACCTATTTCGGATGCCGTGTGGTGCCCGCAGCGAATAGCACCACCCCATTTCTACCCGTGGGTGTCGTAGAAGGCGACAGAGGAATATTGACCAGAGGATGGGCAGCAGCGTCCTTCTGAGTACCATAACACCTACTGCGATCGCCAACATGCTACGGCCAAGCATGGCGATTACGGCTGAACCCCCCCTGGCGGAGACCTATGCCCAGCAGTGGGCGTCTAAAGGTTGATATGACTACCTATATTGACTGTCAAAGATCTACGAATGACAACCGGGACCAACGGCTTTACGTGCTTTCCGAGGCACGGAAGTTATTACACATACGATAACAACAATTAATTTATTGTCAGTGTGGTAGAGAACTGAATATTTTTGCCTGTACACCAAACAGATTGATTGTCTGTACAAAATATTTGAATAAATTAAGCCCTAAAGTTTAACCTGTTGACCTCAACTATTTCCTAGTTCAAAATAATAGTATGTAGATATAATTACTTATTTTAAACGTCACATGTTTCGTGAATTTTATGATAGTGTTGCCATCATTTTTTATTTATTTGGGACTCGATTCGACTGTCCAAATCAATGATGTTAAATAATAATACTGCCCGTGGGGCGTCCATCGCCCACCCATTTCATCCCGAGGGTGTCGTCGAAGGCGACCAAGGGAAAATCCGGAAGTCGGGCAGCAGCGGCTTCAATGTACTTAATAACCTCACTATCCCCAGAACGGTCTGCCAAGTGTGGGGATTATGGCAACCCTTTGGGGGAGGCCTTTGTCAAACAGTGGACATCTTCCGACTGATGATGCTGATGTTGAAATAATAATACCAGCCTATTTATTTATTATGGCAACCGCATGGGGAAGGCCTTTGTTCAACTGTGGACATCTTCCGGTTGATGATGCTGATGCTGAAATAATAATACCAGCCTATTTACGTCCCTCTGCAGAGCAAAAGGCCTCTACACTCCCACTCCAACTGCCTCTATTAAGGGTAATAAAGTCAAAGTCAAAGTTAAAGCATTTATTTCAATTGAAATATTTACAGGCACTGAATTGTCAAAGAGTCGGTCAGTAAGTCAGAAAATTGAAGCTACTTGCTCGTTCCAAAACGTAGGTAGGTCTCTATGGAGAAGAACGAGCAAGAAACTCCACGGACACTCTTTTAAATCAAGTTTTTACAAAATACTGGTTACATTATTCACGTTGCTTCTATATGTGAAAACAATGCAAGTTAAGACCAATACAATGCGTTTAAAAAATAGAATCAGGATAAAAAGATAAAACTAAAAAAAAGGTGCGAACTAAGGACTTTGCTTGCTACTACTCCTAACCGTTGGACTATTACCGCTCAGCTCAAAGCAATTTTTTTTTGTAATTCAGAAATTTGTATCGTGCGGGAATCGAACCCGCGACACGCAGCATAGCAGCCGATTGCGCTAACCATGACGTCAATAATTTACTTATTGACATTTATAATAATTAAAAAATAATTTCATTTTAATATCAAATTAGTAATTTATTATCTTTAAAAAAAAAACAGAAGCAGAGAAAAAAAATTGGCCAAGTGCGAGTCGGACTCGCTTACGAAGGGTTCCGCACCATTATCTGTACAACATTAGACATCGAGCAAAAATACAGCAAAAAAACACATTTCTTGTATGGGAGCCCCCTTACATATTTATTTTATTCTGTTCGTAGTATTTATTGTTATAAATAAATAAAATAAAATTCATTTGATTTAGGTCCTCAAATCCATATTATAATCATTAAAAAAAAAACAAAATCGCACATAAATATAACTACAGACAAACATACAATTCCATTACAATTCAATTATTATTACATTACAAGAGCCTCTTATGTGGGACACTATCATAAGTAACTTGTCTGTCACAGCAGTGTCGCACATAAGGACAGTCCAACCTACTCGCTATCATACTCAGAACGGTATTGGAGCTGGCCCGCACTCTGCGAACAAGAGATGCGCAGCGCTTACGCATGGTCGCATGGAAACAGTCCGTGCGCGCCCAAGCGAACATACCCGAAGCGCTGCAGCTATAGCGCCAACAGAAATACATCATCTGTGAAAATTTCAACTGCCTAGCTATCACGGTTCATGAGATACAACCTGGTGACAGACAGCTATACAGACCGACGGACAGTGGAGTCTTAGTAATAGGGTCCCGGTTTTACCTTTTGTGTACGGAACCCTAAAAATTAACCTTTATTAACGGATCTAATCTATTTTAATGTTAAAATAATTGGATTTATTATGAATTTTACACTCATACATCATACATAAGTTATTATTTTATTAACTATATTATGATTTTCAATTTATAAATCTATTAACTTTTATGGATTACACATAAATTGTTATATTTTATTGATTTCGTTTGAATTACGTTCAAGATCGCAGAGTCAGATCCAAGTATGTAATTTTAACATAGGTAACTCAAATTTTAAGAATAGATAGAGTAATGTAATTAAGAAGCTAGAGGTAGGAAGGTAGATAACTTGCTAGTTTTCGTGGAATTTCTGTGAATTCTCAATGTCGGGACTGCCACCAGTCGGTATTTAAGCATTTAAGCGGAAATTTCAAATTCTTTTATAAAATACTAGCGACTGCCCAGCTTCGCATGGGCCTATAGCCTTCCTCGATAAATGAATTATCCAACACAAAAATATTTTTTCAATTCGAACCAGTAGATGCTGCGATTAGCGCGTTCAACCAAACAAACAAACAAACAAACTCTTCAGCTTTATAATATTATATAAGTATAGAGTATAGAAGTATGTATAGATATTAGAATAAAAAGAAAGAAAATCAATTCGCAATTTAAGAGTTCAAATGTAGTTAAGTAGTTAGGTAAGGTAAATAAGAGAGAGATGTTATATTTTTGTTGTGGACTGATAAGTTTAAATACGTTATTTTTCAATTTGAATTTGATACTGTAAATGTTGTGTGTGCATGCATATGCACGCTGGTCGAAAAAATTGTATTTTTTTTTGTTAGCCTATTCTGTCCCACTCCTGGGCAAAGGCCTCCCTCCATGCCTTCCATTTTTCCCGATTCTGGGCTTCCTCCCACCAGTTTTGGAGGAATTCAACCAGTTCATCCTGCCATCTCCTTCGTGGCCTGCCGCGACGCCATCTTACTCTCTCAGGGCTCCAGTTCTATGTCACCTGAGCCCACAGTTTGTCCGGCATGCGGCAGACTTGTCCGGCCCAGTCTCATTTATTAATTTCATTTCGATTTATTAATTTTATTAATTATTAATTTATTAACAATTAATTAATTTATTTATCAATAAATTATTAATTTATTAACAATTAATTAATTAATTTAATAATAAATTATTAATTTTATTTAATTATTAATTATTTAATTAATCATTAATTTTATTATTTATCAATTTTATTAATAACATTTATTCATTTCAATCCCATTTATTTATCCCATAGATATCCGAATTTATCCCAAGTATTAATTACCTTACAAAAAATAATATGATGTACAATTCCAAGAAAAAAGGCAGAGGAGCTCAAAGGGCATCAAAAAACTCGTCCACATCGCTGTCAACGGGACACGTGCCCAACAGGCTGGCAGCATTGCCACGTTGTATGGCAATGCTGATTCTTTGACCCAAGAATAGACCAGCCTTCGGATGACATGAAGAAGCGACCAGCAGCTTAGCGATGTCCCGAAAAACAATATGGTTACTCGGACCCCATGGTCCCAGAGTTTCCACCCCAAGCGGCTCAAATATATAGCTTCCAAGTAGGCTATTACAAAATAAATAGTAAAGTCAATCTGTTCATAAAATTAAATTTAAAACAAACTGATTACTTATTACCTTTACATACTTTAACATCAAAAAAATAAACGTGTTTGTTTTCGTTGTTCCTAAACCCATGGTCACTTGTTATTTGCATTAGTTTAAAGAATCAATTCGTCAAAGGTCATCCATTGTTTTGTAGATTATCAATGATTTCATCTCAATATTATGACATAATATCACGAATGTGTTTTTAAAAGGGGTTTACAGAGGTCTTAGCGCTGTTACTGGCGCTTAGTATAAAAATAAAGTAAAAAAACTGTGCGAGTGAGACTCTCGCACGACGGGTTCAAAGTCAAAGTCAAAGTCAAAGTGTTTATTGCGAACTAAGCGTACAATATTGGTGTTATACATATATATGTTAAGTTAGTACTTATGACTTAGTAGCCTTCTACAAGCATTGCAATATTATCATTTGCCTGCCCTTTTCATCCTAAATTAGCATGCATTTAACATTTTTATTAGATATTTAATTATTTTCATATTATATTTGTACAATAAAATTGATATATTATAGATAAGTCAAAATTAAAATGTCAGTAATCATTGAATTAAATACAATGATTAAGCAATATTAATGTCATCTTTTCCAGGTAATACAATATTATAATTATGATTTTATTTGAAGTTGAATAGGATATACTACATTTTTTTTTATTTGTTTAAGACAGATCGCCATTTGTGTACATGAAAGAGAATTGTTCCGTACTATACAACATTCACATACAAAAAAACGGCAAGAAATCAGGTTTGTTGTATGGAAGCCCCCCTAAAATATTGATTTTATTCTGTTTTTAGTATTTATTTGTTGTTAAAGCGGCAACAGAAATAAATCATCTGTGAAAATTACAACAGTCTAGCTATCACTGTTCATGAGATACAGCCTGGTGACAGACAACCAGACAGACGGACAGTGACCCTAACATAGTTGCGAAAAGGCTCGGTAGATGATATTATTACCTTTGTCAATCGTTATGAATAGCCTAAAGTACTCAGGAATACCGTAGCTTCAGATTAGCGAACGAATTATCAAAATCGGTTCAGCAGTTCTGGAGATAATCGCGTTCAAACAAGAAAACAAACAAACTTTATAATATTAGTAAAGATTTATCGATATTTGATAGTCATAAAAATCTTCGCATAACAATGAATATAGGCAGTTCATTGTACTATTTCTTTACCTTGACATTTTGATGAGAATTATTTGAAATGGTCATGTCGGCCATATTTGATTTGGGCTTCAGAATTCGTGTGATGTGTATCAACTACTAATTTTTTTTTTTAGTTTTTAAGGTCATTATAGGCAGGTCTGAAGGCGGAGCTTGTGGCTTAGTAAAAGCCATCCAGAAGGCGAAATTTTTTGACGCGCCGATGAAGTTGTAGTGCAGTTGCAGTTCAATTCAAGTTTAAATGATAAACGGTATTCTTGTAATCTTTGAACTGCGCGCAAGCTGCGCGTGAACTGCACGTCAACTGTACGACAACCAAACTACCAAACTTACTTATGGTGTAGTCACATGAGAGAAAAAATATTACTCATTAAATATGACGTTATTATAATATTAAAATAATACCCCAGTACACATTTTAGTGCTTTTTAACATTCATTTTGAGACGTCAAACGAATAGTAGAATACCGTTATTGTGCTCGCGTGACGCGAACTTGACGCGAGCGTGTCTGACAGCGGTAGAGAATACGAAAAGCGTTGTTTTGATCGAAACTTAACTATAACTGCACTGCAAGTCAAAGTCAAATCATTTATTTCAATTAGACCATTAAAAAGGCACTTTTGAACGTCATAATAAAAAAATATAAAGTTGATTCTAGTTGCCCATTCCAAAAGGTAGTTTCGTATGGAGAAGAATGGGCAAGAAACTCCATACTTACTCTTTTAAAAAAAATGTGTACCATATTTTGCATTTACAGTTTACAGTTATATAACTATACGTGAATACGATGGACCTTGCATAAAAACACTATATTGAAGTATGTACAAAGTATTACAAGATAAAGAATGACAGCTAAGTTGTATACATAGATACATAGTGTTCACATATTATTATGATGATATTAAAGTATAGATAAATATTAGTACAGATAGCTTATTCCACTGAACAACAATCTCTAGGTAGGGCACTCATAAACATTACTAGTTACTCTAACCTTTTCACCACATCTTACTCACTCAAAATAACCTTCTAAACTGTGACGCATTCAATAGATCCTAATAGACATACTTCAAAGAATTTCACCTTGAATTATGGTTGAATAATAACAACATTATATCAGTTGGGCTATTCCGTATTAACCTTACTCGTTGTATTTATACTCTTTTTTTTAGCATTGATAGAAATTAAAAAAGGTTCTTTTTAATGCACACTTTGTATCAAAAGTACAATAAACCTGTTACGATAGACACCGAATTTATTATAATCTATTTGTAACCATTTTAATAATTTATCTTCTAAAATGATGTGGCTTTCATTAAGTTGTATATTAATTCCAATTAAACAGACACACAGACACGTGAAACTTATAACACCCCTCTTTTTCGTCGGGGTTTAAAAATTACAGTGTCAATGCTAAAAACCTAACAGAAGCAGGGATGAACAATACTCGGAACCTTATTCGTTTCACTGTATTTAGAATGTTACCAATCTTTAAAAGACTTTTATTCTGTTAATTAAAATTATGTCAAAATCAGTTTAATTGGTTTTGTTTATGGTTTTGTTTATGGACGACACGGTTGGCGCAGTGGCTGAGCGATCGACTGCTGTGCAGCGTGTTGCGGGTTCGATTCCCGCCCAGGGTAAACATTTGTGTGTTGTGTTTGCCTTGTGTCTGGGTTTTGTTTATCTATATATTATATCATAGAAGTAGGAATGCAAAACATTTTATTTCAAAAATAAGTTAAACAATTTTAATTATAATATAATAATATGTGGGGACATTTCACACACGGCCATCTGACTCCAAACTAGGGAGACCCTGTACTATGGGTGTCAAACAGCTATTATATGACCTAAAGGAATGGTTGTAGGTAATTTGACATAACTATAGTATTTATTTGTTTCGATAATTTTGTGTATTCTCATCTCAATTATTTTCTTTTGTTTTTTGTTCAAAACATGACATGTAATTTTTAATAATTATTAATAAATAAACATAAACACCCAGACACAAGGCAAACACAAGTGCTCATCACACAAATATTTACCCTGGGCGGTAATCGAATCCGCAACACGCTGCGCAGCAGTCGATCGCTCAGCCACTGCGCCAACAGTGTCGTCATGTGTCAAATGTAGGTAAAATGGAAGCTATTTTTGATAGATTGAGACTGACATTCCTAAAAGTTTGTAGAATAGTAGAATTACCCTCTTCGTATCGAGTCGACAACGGGAACATTTCAGTACAACAGTTCCTAACCTTTTGCAACGAAATTATAATTAAATCGTCTACATTACCATAATGAAATCATCAGCCGACTTGACAATTGACACAGCCCACCCATCCTATTATTATGTGCACCGGCAATGACTTAACCTCAACGCCCTTACGCCTACTTACATGGCGAGAGCTGAGTAATTTGACTACATGCATATTGTTATACGTACTTATTTACATACTAGCTGCTGCCTGCGACTTCGTACGTGATGTTTTTTGGCTTCGCGGGATTCCCCAAAACAACCCTGCAATAGAGTTAAGAGCGCGATTCGGGACGAAAACTTCATGTTTTTGCGTTTTGCCCAGAGCAATATTGTAATTATGTGAGCAGATTATTGAAAGACAATTTACAGTTTTAGAAACATTAAGTCTTGATTTAGACAGCTACAGAGTAAAAGTATAATTTATAATTATGGTTTTTTAAAGCGAAGACAATTCTTTCATATCGTTTTACGAAAATAGACGTCAGAGTTAACTTTCAGGACGAATACTCGTACAACCATTACAATATGCCAAAATATTTTGTTTTATGCGTTTTTCCAACATTATATATACAGTCATAAAGACAGCTACAGAGCCAAAATTACGAAAATATTACTATTATGTATTAAAAAACAATGTTGAAAAAGTAGAAAATCGGTTCACCTTGACAATTTTTGATGTGAAACATCTATAGCCGCACGTAAAACCGATTTCTGGCGTGGCGACGCATGCCGTGGCGACGCGTCGCCACGCTATATGATGGTATATATATACAGTCTATATGCAGTAGTGTGTACGGTGTGGCGACGCGTCGCCATGCGCAATCGTCTGTGCGATTACCGAAGTCACTGATTAAACGAATTAAGTAGTCACGATTTGAAATAAATTCGTAAATTTTTGTATTTAATGAAAATAAATGTTTATTCAATAAATAGTCATCGTTATCTGGAAAAAAAATCGTTATATTTTATTTTATCATTATGACATATTTAGTTCCTATCACAATCTGTTCTTTTCTGCATATTACTTTTACAAAATAATGTCGATGTTTCACATCTGCCAGGCGTCCCGTGACGGCTCACATTTTTTTTTCACCAGTATTTGAATAAAAACATAACTGATATATTTATTTTATGAAAGTAAATGTTATGCTTAATATATAAAATATTTTTCAGTCCGTTATACGAGCTCATTTATTTTAGACGATTATTTTAAAAAGCACTGTAAAACATCGTGCGCTGTCATTTGCCGATCAATTTCAATGATTCGTGCTTATTTCGTGCATATTTTTTTTCTGATGCACACAAACAGACCAGTGTATTGTACTAGTGTGTGTCAATGCTGCTATGCTGTTCTAGCAATCGTTTAGATTTTGAGTTGCGATAAATCGAATACGCGCCCTTAAGTACTCAGGAAAGCATAGAGGAAAAACATAAAGACATTAATTTTTATTTACATGAAAAGTACCTACTACAAGTTATGCGCTCCTGGTACTTGGAGAGAGCTTGGAAACTGAAGATATTTGGAACCTGTAGTGCTACTCTGTTACAATCTACCTCATTGAACACTTAGGTGAAGTGAGCTGTCATCTGTTTCGATGCTATGGATTTACAATGCACTACAATCGGATGACAGCTCACTTCACCTAGGTGTTCACCGCAGATTGGTCATCTCTAAACTGCCATGGCTTATATCTTAATTAATTTTTAATTTCCTATTGAATGTTTTAGTTTATTTTTATTGTTTTCACATATAAAAGTAACAAGAGTAATGTAACTAGGATTTTGTTTAGATATTTATTTATTTATTACCTACGTTATGGAACGAGGAACTAGCTTCAATTTACTGACTAACTGACTCTTTGACAATTCAAAAGTGCCTGTAAATGGTTTAATTGAAAATTAAATGCTTTGACTTCTCTATAGAGACGGGTCTAACCCCGGTCCTCAGCAGTGGCAGAGCTAGGACCACTCAATCTGGGCAGTCTTAACAATACATTAGGCAATATTGCCCATCAGCAAACAAACGTGGCGCCGTTTAACTCTCACTCTGTAAGGTCACAAAGTCAGTGGGTGACTCAAATATTGATCCACCTACAGCAATTATCAACCTCCATTTTAGAATAACGATAATTTGTCAAATGTTTGCATTTAGAGTTCTAATGAGTAATGTAATAATTTGGTTAACATTTTTTTAAACATATGTTTTCCAATTTAAGGGCCCATATTCGATTTAGCGCAACTCAAAATCTAAACGATTGCTAGAACGGCGTAGCAGCATTGACACACACTAGTACAACACAATGGTCTGATTGTGTGCATCAGAAAAAAAAATATGCACGAAATAAACACGAATCATTGAAATTGATCGGCAAACGACAGCGCGCGATGTTTTACAGTGCTTTTTAAAATAATTGTCTAAAATAAATGAGCTCGTATCACGGACTGAAAAATATTTTGTATATTAAGCATAACAATTACTTTCATAAAATAAATATATCAGTAATGTTTTTATTCAAATACTGGTGAAACAAAATTGTCAAAGTGAACCGATTTTCTACTTTTTCAATATTGTTTTTTAATACATAATAGTAATATTTTCGTAATTTTGGCTCTGTAGCTGTCTTTATGACTGTATATACTGTTGGAAAAACGCAAAAAACAAAATATTTTGGCATATTGTAATGGTTGTATTCGTTCTGAAAGTTAACTCTGACGTCTATTTTCGTAAAACGATAAGAAAGAATTGTCTTCGCTTTAAAAAACCATAATTAAAAATTATACTTTTACTCTGTAGCTGTCTAAATCAAGACTTAATCTTTCTAAAACTGTAAATTCTTTTTAAATAATCTGCTCACATAATAATACGATATTGTTCTGGGCAAAACGCAAAAACATGAAGTTTTCGTCACGAATCGAATACACGCTCTTAAGGCGACGATATACGCCGGCGACCTTGAGCGACCAGAGAATCGTATGCGCTGCGACCAAAACTCTCAAAGTTTAGTCGAAAAAATTAAAAAAAAGATAGTATTCTTTAACTTAAAAAAAGACGTATACTAAAAGATAGACAATAAAATTCTCTGTAAGTTTCGTTTAATTATACCTGGTAGATTTTGTGTGATTGTCAATGTTTTGTCCGCGTCAGACACAACTTCACGAGTTAATTAAACTATTTAATATGAATATAATCAAAAATATTCACATACTAAATGATTAAGAGAATGTTCTAGTTAAACATATATTTTTTTCAAATCATTTGTATTACACTACACATTTTGACGTGGTTGGCAGTTGAAAATCTGTAAAAGTCGTTGAATAGCCCCTTAAATGGCCTCTATGAGTGACGCAGGTACTTTATCATGTCAACCTTTAGGCGCCCACTGTTGGGCATATGTCTCCCCCAAGGGGGGGTTCAGCCGTAATCGCCATGCTTGGCCGACTCATGTTGGCGATCACAGTAGGTGTTATGGTACTTAGAAGGACGCTGCTGCCCATGCTCTGGTCAATATCCCGTTGTCGCCTTCTACGACACCCACGGGTAGAAATGGGCTGGTGCTATTCGCAGCAACCACACGGCTAAGTTGCTGAATCGATTTTAATGAAACTTGATGAAGATTAAGCTTGAATTACTTTTTAATCCATGACTTCCTCTGGATACCTGATAGCCGACAGTCACATAGACGAATTTGCAGTCAAATACTAATTTCCAATGAAACCTTGATTTTTTTGGCAAACTTACACTACAGGGAAAAATTAACTTAAACACATTTATAGGCCGAGTGATTCACTATTGAATCACTTAGATATTACAAGGTGGTTTTGACTCATTCAAAGAACAAAACAAAATATCACTCCTACATTTTTGCCTGAAGGTTAGGCAGAGGAATTAAAAAATTAAAACGTAATTCAACATCATCTGAATAGTCTTTTCCCAACTATATTGGGGTCGGCTTCCAGTCTAACCAGATGCAGCTGAATACCAGTGTTTTACATGAAGCAACTGCCTATCTGACCTCCACAACCCAGTTACTGGGTAACAGGATATCCCTTGGTAAGACTGGTTGTCTGACTTTCTGGCTTCTGACGACATATAACGACTGTCAGAGATCTACGAATGACAGCCGGGACCAATAGCTTTTCAAGGCAAGGTCTCGATATGAAATGGGTGCCTACCCATTAATTAATATTCAAATAAACATAGAATTAGATGTTCTAATGTTTATTTAATAAAACAATCTTTAGATACCTTTGTAGAGATGAAAAAAAAACTAACATTTACACATAAAAGATTAAATAAATATGAAACAATATTATGAAAGTAACTTGAATCATTCAGTAAGTTGCGAAATTTTAAAACCCATATAAATAACGTCATAATCGAATATTTAATGTTCATTTGCATGAATAAGACCTCCCTTTCCCTCCCGTGTGTTGCAAGAAATGACTAAGGGATTCCAAGGCACTTTTAGGTTAGTACTTCCCCGGATTTCACAAGTAGCTAGTATACATGGGAAATCCGGGGAAGTACTAAGCCTATTTTAAATAATTTATTATAATAATTTAAAAATAATTCTTGACATTGTATTTAACTATTCTTGACATTGTATTTAATAATTCTTGACATTGTATTTAATAATTCTTGTCATTTTATTTAATAATTCTTGACATTGTATTTAATAATTCTTGACATTGTATTTAATAATTCTTGACATCAGATTCAATAACCCTTGACATTGTATTTGATAGTTGTTAGCGTTTTCCTTTTCCTTGACATTGTATGATTTAAACAACAAATTTTGATATATTCTCTGATTCATATATACGTACCTAATTCAATTTTTATTCCCTATTTGAAATATTTGTACGCTGGAAACAGCAGAATATTATGGACGTCATATTATATGTAACACCTTGTAACAACAATATTCTAACAAATAAATACATTATTATTATTTTTGTTATCATATTTTTGTTCCTCCGGCTACCCGGGAAGTTCTGGTGGCACGGGCCTAAGCCAAGTGTTCATCAGTTGGGTTAAGTGCGGGTATGGAAATATTAGATTCCACGTGGTTGTGCGCAGACTGTATAATATTGTCCGGCTCACACTGTAGAAACTTTCTTACTAACCTGCATGTGTTTAGGATCACTGCCTTTTGCAGTAAGTGGTAGGTGCTAGCTGGTAAGTTTAGAGAACTCAGGGACTGGTGAAGCTGTTTGGGGATGACTCCCGTTGAAGAAATAACTATAGGGACAATTATTACTTTTTGTAGGCGCCAAAGTCGGGTAATTTCGTCTTTTAACTCGGTGTATTTTGATAGTTTTTCGGCTATTGTAGTCTGTAAATTGTGAGTGTTTGGTACGGCTATATCTATTAGGAATCCAGTTTTGTTAACTTTATTAATCAATGTGATATCTGGTCTGTTATAATGAATTGTGCGGTCGGTAAAGAGAGCTCGGTCAAAGTACAATTTCGTGGCGGTGTTCTCTAGTACTGTTTCAGGGTTGTATTTATAATATGGTACTACAGTATCTACAAGTTTGTACTGATGAGCTAATTTCTGGTGGATTACGTTGGCTACTTGGTCGTGTCTATGTTTGTAGTCGGTTTGAGCTATTGATTTGCAGGCACCAGTTATGTGTTGAATTGTTTCTGAGGAACTATTGCATTTTCTACATGTGTCGTTTGGTAGATTTTTTATGACGTGCTTTCTATAGTTTTTGGTCTCTATTACCTGGTCCTGTATTGCTAGCATGAACCCTTCAGTCTCTGGGAAGAGTTCGCCTCGACTAAGCCATGCGTTCGACGCTTCTTTGTCGACATTTGGTTGGCATAAATCTTGGCGATGTCTTCCATGGAGGGACTTCTGGGTCCATTCTAGACATTTCGTTTTGTCATCAGTCAATCTTTCGTTTTTCTGTTCCGTTGTGTCTTTTAGATTAAGGGGTGTGAAGCGTTGGTCGTTTTTGGCTATTAGTTTGTGGAGTGTGGAAGATTCAGTTTTAGCGAAAAAGTATTGTCTAAGAGTTGTGATCTGTCGATTGTGAAGATTTAAAATATCAATAAGTCCCCTGCCTCCCTCTTTCCGCGGTAGTGTAAGTCTTTGCACGCATGATCTAGGGTGGTGTTTACGGAATTTAGTCATTGTAGTGTTAACTTTCCGTTGTAAGTTTTTCAGGTCTGTTTTCGTCCAGTTTATAACCCCAAATGAATAAGTGAGGATAGGGATAGCAAAGGTGTTAATTGCTTTTATTGTGTTTCGAGAGTAGAGTTGTGTTTTAAGAATTGTGTTTAATCTATGTTGGAATTGTTGTTTTAGTTTCTGTTTGATATCTTTATAGTGTATTTGATTTGATTGTATGTACCCTAGGTATTTGTAAGTATCCTGTTCATCCAGTGGTTCTATTTGTTCACCCGTTGCTAAGGTGTATTGGTGTTGGTAGTTCTGTCCTGCTCTTACTGAATTTATTTTGCATTTGTCTATACCAAATTCCATTTTAATATCGTTTGTGAATTTCTCTGTGAGGTTAGCTAACTCGTTAAGTTCGTCCTCCGATTTTGCGAACAGTTTAATGTCATCCATGTACATTAGATGGTTTAAAATACTACCATGGGTCTCCTCCTGCCCATCAACAATAGAATTTAAAGGGATTCCTAGTGAGGTTGTGTTTAATATTTTTGATAATGGGTTAAGAGCAAGGCAGAACCACAATGGACTAAGTGCATCTCCCTGGAAGATGCCTCTCTGTATTTTAATTGGACTGGTGTCTTTTGTTTCGGTTGGGGTAGTGAGTCTCAGTACAGTAGTCCAAGTTGTCATTACGGTCTTAAGGAATGCTATTAGTGATGGGTGTATTTTGTATATTTCTAATACTTGAACTAGCCATGAATGGGGAACTGAGTCATAAGCTTTTTTGTAGTCTACGTACATGGTAAATAAATCAGATTTGGACTTCTGGACTTTTCTTAAAACAACGGAGTCTATTATTAATTGTTCCTTGCAGCCTTGGCTAAACTTTCTACATCCTTTCTGTTGTTCGGCCAAGATGTTATTAGCGTCTATGTGTTCGTATATCAGTTCGGATATGCAGGATGTGATGATCTTATACAAGGTCTGCAAGCATGTAATGGGTCTGTATTTCGCCGGATTTGAGAGATCACTATGATCTTTGGGTATCATAAAAGTTGTGCCAGACGTTACGAAAGCGGGTATTGATTTTGGATCTTGGATAAATTTATTAATGTAATGATATAGATAACAATGAATTGCTGTGAATTTTTTGTACCAGTAACTATGTATGTGGTCTGATCCAGGGGCTTTCCAATTATGTAACCTTGACAGAACTTTATGAAAGATATCCGGGGAAATGTGCTCATATACCATTGGTTGGATGTTACTATTGCTATTTGATACTTCTGACTGTATCCAATCAGCTTGAGAGTTATGACAAACAGGTTGTTCCCATATTCTTGCCCAGAATTGTTTTAATGTTTCTGGATCAGGTGTGTTGTTTTCGTCGTCATGTGGGGTGTTATGTTGAATTATTATTATTATTATTATAAAAAGAAATACAAATAAAAACTTTATAATATTGGCAAAGAAGTATCTACTTAATAAGTAGTTTCTGGTTTCCTTACGATGTTTTACTACACCGATATTTATGATGTCCAAGATAAACTATGTACAATTGCTAGAAAAAGGGAGGAGAAAAGCTCATAGGGCATTACTTAAAACACTTGTCCACGTCGCTGTCAACGGAACTCATCATGGCCAACAGGCTTCTTTGCCCCAAGAATAGACCAGCATTTGGGTTACATGAAGAGTCGAGAAGATAAACTTAAATTAAAATTAAAATTCTTTATTGCGAACTAAGTGTACACAATTTTGAGGATGTTAACAATAGGTCTGTATGTCTATTCTGGACGAATGACAGCTCACTTCACCTACGTGTTCACCACGGGAACACGAGGGAGGTTGTAACAGAATAGTACTACTGTTCATAAAACTTAGTTGCCTGTTATGGAATTGAAATTTAAATGGTTCTAAAAGAAATATACATAACCAATATTGCAGTTCAGTTTACATTAAGTTTACATTATCTTATTCAATTATCATTATTCATATTTTATTATTCTTATAATATTTCTTATTATTTTGTAATCTATTATTTTTATAATTACTATTCTTATAATTTATATCGCATTCAATTAAGTATCACAATCATTTTAATATCAATTAATTATTTATCTTCAAGGAATTCTTTTACAGAGTAAAATGCCTTTTTAATCAGGAAGTCTTTTAGCTTCCTTAAAGACCAATTGAATTTAGGTTCTTATTGTCATTGGGTAACTTATTACTTACTATGGGTTACTTTTACTTAATAAGCACATAATATATTTGATATAATATATACTTAAGTGGCAGTGCGCCGGGCACATTGCTCGCAGAACGGATGGCCGATGGGGCCGAAAAGTTTTAGAGTGGCGACCGCGAACCAGAAGACGTTGCGTTGGAAGGCCTCCCACTAGGTGGACTGATGCCCTGGTAAAGGTTGCGGGGATCCGCTGGATGCTAGTCGTAGGGGACTGGTCAGTGTGGCGACAGTTGGGGGAGGCCTATGTCCAGCAGAAATTTGAAATACGTAACATCGTGTTGAGAGGCGCCTTAACAACTGGGCCATCACGAATCATCAGAAGTTTTTACAAAACTGTAATCTACGATTACCAAGATCATCAGAAAAATCATTGTAAAAAGTATAGTCATCTTAGAAATCGATCTATTGTACCAACAATCATTAACGTCGCGTGTTTAATGATGTTAATTAGTCATAATTGTGGCTTGCAAGAGAATATCTAGACATATCAATGTAACGTGTTTTAACTTCCTTTGACGGGATTAACAATTAATATTATGTTTTATCGGTATTTTGAAATCAGTCTTAGCACGGGGTATCGTGTTACCCAGTAACTGGGTTGTGAAGGTCAGATAGGCTGTCGCTCTATGTAAAATAGGCTGGTATTATTGATAATATTTTTAGTCCAAAATTACAAAACATAGTACGTTTCTACATTTTGCTACCTATATTTCTAAGAGTTCACTTGCACTTACTCTCTAACACAGAGTACATGCAAACACCACTTCTTCCCCACTGCTCAACTAGATTGCTCAACTAGTTGAGCAAAATTTAATGCTCTATAGCTCAATTATTTTTTGCTCAACTTAGTTTATCATCCCGCATCCCGTCATCCCGTTATAAAATCGAACATATAACTAGATGCTAGATATAAACTATAAAGAGCATTTTCAATAACAAACACCCTATTTTTCTGGAGAAGATACATACACAAATATATAAATAGAGACGTATATAGATAAACAACAACCAGACATAAGGTAAACACAAGTGCTCATCACGCAAATATTTACCCTGGGCGGGAGTCAAACCCGCAACACGCTGTGCAGCAGTAAATCGCAGGCAATAATCATCATCATCAGCCTGAAGACGTCCACTGTTGAACAAAGGCCTCCCCCATAAATGGGGGGTGTTGCCATAATCCCCATGCTTGGCAGGCGTCTTGGGGATCGTAGTGAGGTTGGTAAGTACACGGAAGCCGCTGCTGCCCGACGTCCGGATTTTCCCTTAGTCGCCTTCGACGACATCCTCGGTATTAAATGGGCTCGGGATAAAAAAAAACCGACATAGAAAGATGGATGACGTGAAATCGTATCTATTTGCTTGTTTATCTCAGTTTGTACCTAAACTGTCTAGTCCACCGTCTAACCGGACACTGGTCTTCTCAATATTCCTCTATAGCTCAGAATCGTGGACGATACGGGCAATAGAACGAAAACAGATAGACAGATAGCTTTTGAGATGTGGTGTTGGCGAAGAATGCTCCGCATACCGTGGACTGCCAAGAGGACAAACAAATCTAACCTTGAGCAACTACACGTGACAGTTAGATTATCCACGACATGCTACCAAAGGATTCTCGGTTATTTTGTTCACATTGGTGTGGTGCCGGCCGCGAATAGCACCACCCCATATCTACTCTTGGGAGTCGTAGAAGGCGACAGAGGGATATTGACCAGAGGATGGGCAGCACCGTCCTATTGAGTACCATAACACCTATGTACTGCGATCGCCAACATGCAATAGCCAAGCATAGTGAGATTACGGCAGAACCCCCCTTGGGGGAGACCTATGTCCAGCAGTGGGCGTCTAAAGGTTGACATGCTGCCCGTCAGGAACAAGATAACCTTGAAAAGTTGATAGTGATAGGCAAGGTAGATGGGAAAAGACCTCACGGACGGTCACCTAACCGCTAGTCAGACCAAGTAACGGCCCTCACTGGGCTCTCGTTACAACCGCCCTGAGAGAAGCAGAGAACCGAACGAAGTGGAAAAGCGTCATATTTAAAGCCACGAAGGTTTTTAGGGACACGACCTTCAGTAATGAAGAAAACGACTTAGAAGAAGAGTAGACCTAAACTGTAATCGGTCAGTTTATGACCACGGTCGGTACTTGTATGAGTGATCATCCATTTCTGACCCCTCCGTGTCTCGGAAAGCACGCAAAGCCGTTGGTCCCGGTTGTCGTACGTTGATCTTTGCCAGTCGTTATAAGTAGTCAGAAGCCAGAAAGTCTGACAACCAGTCTTACCAAGGGGTATCGTGTTACCCAGTTACTGGGTTGTGGAGTTCAGACAGGCAGTCGCTTCGTGTGAAACACTCACTGGTACATGCGCGTGCGAGCATGGTAGCGTGCCTCGCCCCTGCGATCTTGCCCCTAATTGCCTAAGTGTATCTACTCGCCCCCTTTAATAATAGATACCTCAAATCGCCCCCGATTGTAAGTTAATTAAAAGTACTGTCAGCATTCTAAATTTGTTAAATTTAAATAAATATTTTTTTCTTTATGTAATAAGTCGTTTAAGCTCCTAGTTCCAGTTCATTTCTGCTTTCCTGGTAGTTTATTAAGATTTGTTATTAACATAATTAAGAATATAAAAATAGAGGAAATAAAATGTCAAAAACACAACACTGTAGATAATCCATATTTACTATAAAGCAGTCATAAGTACGCAGTTACATACACAGTTTTTCTAAGGTATGCCTTTTTCTGTGTAATTATACCTTTTTTATTTTTATTTTCATGGGACCGGTCAATGTGGCGACACTTGGCGGAGGCCTATGTCCAGCAGTGGACGTCTTTCGGCTGAACTGTCTTTCGATGATGATACCTTTTTTAGTTAAATTTCCAAGGAAATGCCATACGGGACGACTCGATACACTTAAAAAAATATTTAAATGTCTTTTTTCCACTCGCCCCTTCGTAAGGGGCAAATAACTACACCAAAATAATAAAAAAACGTGGTGAGTGGAACACTTTAATCGAAAGGGGTAAGATCCAAGGGGCGAGCGGAGCCTAAACCGTAGCGTGCAACATGCTCCATGGGAAATATAAATACTTCTAAATCTGTCTGTAATAAAAAAAAAACACATTGGAAAAACACAAACCAACTTGATGAACGCACAATATAAACAAGGTTTTGTTTTATCTGTCAGTTAGCGGCATATAAACTACCGGATGTCGACCTACGACATAGGGAAATACGTAATAATTATTACTATTAAACAATAGTACATATATTTGTGGTATATTACATAACAAATTATACTTTATGAATGAATCATGTTGTACTACATTATAATAATATGTAGACTAGAATATGTAGCTATTTTTAGCCGACTTAATGAAAATGAGGTTCTCAATTTGACACGTAACTATATCTAAATTATTTACTTTTTATTTTCCCATGACACAGATGCCTTAATCGTGTTTTATTAAATTGCTTACGCAATACTTTAATAAACTAAAATAAAAACAAATTATGCATTTTTCAAATATTTGCATTTGCAAAAATCATTAAAATTTTGCTAAAAAAAAATATTTACTCTTCGTCTAAGACAAGTTCGGTTCAAATGGTTATAACTAAAAATAGTCTATAGGTACTAGCTCCGCTTCACGGCTTTGCATCGATCTACCAAACAGCCTGTATATCTTTTTTATGTTTGTCCACGCATAATTATCTTTTTGCGGTGTAGTCCGATCTCGATGATTCTTTTTTTAATGAATAGTGTATGCCTCAAAGTTGGTCCCATATAAATTTCATGAAAACATTTCACCTCTACTATTTTGTAACACCTGAAATCGTAGAACTACTAGGAAAAAATAGACCCACTAGTTCTACAGTGTAGAACTAGTGGGCAAAATCTGTGGCTTTGTTCTGTTTGTTGTTTTGTATTGACACCGACTTCCAAAACTAAAGTCGTGTGTGTTCTGTGCTAAAGTTATTTATCACATTTTAGTTATTTTTTTGAAGGCGGTTCTCCTTTTTCAAAAAAGTTTTTTTTGTAAAATAGTTTTTACTGTCTATCTCCTGATGATTACTATTACTTTTTCCCAATTGTGTCGGGGTCAACTTCCAGTGTTACTGGAGGCAGTTTTAATTATTCATTTCTGTTATAATCGGACCAGTATTCCGAGATATTCTTACAAACAAAGAAACAAACAAATTTTATGTCTTTTTAATAGATAACATCTATCACGTGCTTCTAATAGCGGAAACAATGTAATAAGCGTATGAACAAGAAATCTAGCTCATTGTAAAACAATAATAGACTAGTCTATAAAATAAACTTAACAGCCTATAAAACGGCTGTACTTACGCTTAGACTTAGAATCTTCCTATGTCTGAATAAAAAGAAAACCATACTTTAATATTATAAATGCTTAAGTAAGTCTGTCTGTATCACTTTCACGATGAAACGGCTGAACCGATGTTGATGAAATTTTGTACGAAGATAGCTTGAACCCCAAGGAAGGACATAGGCTACTATTTAATCAGCGACTTCGTCTGCATCCGCGATAACCGACATTTACGCGGACGAAGTCGCGGGCAAAAGCTAGTCAAACTCAAAATCATTTATTTCAAATAAACCATTTACAGGTACTTCTGAATTGTCAGAGTCAGTCAGTCAGAAAGTTGAAGCTAGTTGCTCGTTCCAAACAGTAGGTTTCTATGGAGAAGAACGAGCAAGAAACTCCATGAACAACACTCTTTTAACATCAATAATATGTTACAAATTTCGGTTACATCATTCATATTGAATCTAGGGGTACAATGTGAGAACAATGTAACAAGTCGTGTACGTTAAAAGAGGTTTAGATAAAAATATAATCATAATAAACAATTCAAAATAAAATTAGAATAACCGAGGCAGCTAAGAGATGACCAGTCCCAACTAACGGCGCCCGTTCACGAACATGACGCACGGATCGGCATCATTTGACTCAACCATTTTGAAGGGAACCGAATGATCCAACACGCGCGCCACCGTCAGCGAGACATTCCAGTGAGCATGACATACTCCCAACCGCCAGGGCACATTCAAGTCTTAAATAAGGTCAAAACATTTTGACGTGATAACGTCCTACAAATCGATGAACACCGGCTGCACGCACGAAAACGTGTCACGTTCCGCCTGAGCCTGAGCGTGCAAGCGAGAGCGCGAAACAAGCGATAGAGAGGCACGATCGGCCCAAGCAATAAGATCCGCCCACCTCGACGGAAGCCATTATTTGCGTATGTTATATATGTTAGCCATTATGTTTCTTTATGACGTTATCACGTCAAACAATCTTCCGTAAACCGACTTTACAGACAACCAATTTTTTTTTTTATACAATGGAGGTCATCATCATCTGCCTTGCCTTTTCCCTACTACATATGTTGAGGTCGGCTTCTAGTCTAACCAGATGGAGCGACTGCCTATCGGACCTCCACAACCCAGTTACTAGGTAACACGATACACCTTGGTAAGACTGGTGGTCAGATTTTCTAGCTTTTGACTGACTATCAAAGATCTACGAATGACAGCCGTGGGGTCAACGGCTTTACGTGCTTTTCGAGGCACGGAGGGCTCTCGGTATAAATTGAATGGTCACCCATCCATAGATCGACCGCGACAAGCGTAGCTTAACCTTTGACCGATCGATCTGTACAGCTATTACTTGGCCACGATTTGAATAGAAGGCGAGCCTATAAGTGCTAATAGTTACTTATTACACGATGATGTCAACAAAATGGCGCTTTCTGGTCATTTAAAGTCATCGATAGACGTGCCAAGAGGCTCATAAACAACGACTCCCTGGTTAGGGCTAAGCTCCAGAGCCTTGAACATCGCCGCACCGTTGCTAGCCTTTCGGTCTTTTATCGGGTACATTTCGGAGAGTGTGCTTTGGAATTGCACAATTTAATTCCCCCATTCCCGTTCCATCATCGGACGAGCAGAGATACGGCGAAGCGTCACCGCTATATGGTTGAAGTTCCACGGTCTCGAACCAAGCGCTTTGACTCCACATTTATTGTGCGAACTGCCAGACTGTGGAATTCCCTGCCCGCCTCTCTGTTCCCTGATAAGTATAATCTGGGTATCTTTAAGGCACGAGTGAACCGGTTCATCTTAGGCAAGCGTGTTCCAACTTAGGCCGCATTATCACTTACGATCAGGTGAATTGCGGTCAAACGCAAGCCTATTTAATAGTAAAAAAAAAAAAAAATATTATGATGATGTTATTATATTGCCCTTTACATCGGACATAATAAGCGTGAAAGACTGAATTGCTATAAGCTACCTGCAGTGCTATTCTGTTACAATCTCCCTCGGTGAACACAGGTGAAGTGAGGTGTCATCCGTCCCGTTCCCATAGTATTCGAAGATTTTTTTCTTTTAGAAATGAATGATTCCCTTCATTCCTGCATCCAAAGACACAACACTGGTGCATTATTGTATAAGACACTTCCCAATTTTGAACTCAATTAAGGCAAAATTTCACAATTTTCATCACGCTTTTAACGACTCGTCGAAAAACTGTTTACTGTTTATGCTAGTGCTGCACTCTGGCGTCAGAACTTTGCAGTATTATCCTCTATTGTAGCGCTAGATCTGTTGAAGTTATAAAAAATAAAACAAAGTCATTAGTAATTTTTACACACAACCCTCGCTACGCATCCTCACAGATGTCTGGTGGAAATGCAACCTTATTATCCTGTTAAAATCTAGTATTTTTATTATGGCGTTGTATGACAACCAAGCCGAGGGTCTATCTCGCTGCGTATACACATCTGGAATACCAGAAACCTTGCAGATGCATTTACATCACAAAAACAAAGTCTCATGTCTCATGTCCCATGTCTTATGTCCCATGTCTCATGTCCCATGTCTTATGTCCAATATCTCATGTCCCATGTCCCATGGCGTACGTCCGAAGCCACATGTCCCATGTCTTATGTCCAATGTTTCATGTCCCATGTCCCATGCCCCATGTCCCATGTCCCATGTCCCATGTCCCATGTCCCATGTCCCATGTCCCATGTCCCATGTCCCATGTCCCATGTCCCATGTCCCATGTCCCATGTCCCATGTCCCATGTCCCATGTCCCATGTCCCATGTCCCATGTCCCATGTCCCATGTCCCATGTCCCATGTCCCATGTCCCATGTCCCATGTCCCATGTCCCATGTCCCATGTCCCATGTCCCATGTCCCATGTCCCATGTCCCATGTCCCATGTCCCATGTCCCATGTCCCATGTCCCATGTCTCATGTCCCATGTTTCATGTCTTATGCCTCATGTCGCATGTCGCGTGTCTCATGTCTCATGCCTCATGCCCCAAGTCTCATGTCCCATGTCTCAAGACCCATGTGCCTTTAATTACACCGGCATCCGAACCCTTCAAACTGGAAGAGCAACGCTGCTGTACCACCTACAATGTAAAGGATAACTTACATGTAAATAAAGACAACGATTACCCTTTAATAAGAAGCATGAATTATTCAAACAATGTCTGGCTTTGATGTCACGAATTTGTCATCGATTTTAGTGCTGCTACCTTTCCAAGATAGGGTTTTCCAAGTCATATAGATCCGCTTTCATTCAAGGTGTTAAATGATTGATGACCAGAGAAGGTCGTGGATCGATCATGGTTGTCGACTGGCTTAACCGGACTTTCCTGTGGTGCCTGTGGGCCTCCAGCTAGGGCAAAGGCTTATAAACTAAGGCCGCGGGCAGCGGAGCGTTCCAGCGTGCACGCAACTAGTTTTCGTTAGACCGTGCGTGCGAGCGGGGCGTCCAAGTGTGTTGACCAATCGAATGCCGCGGTTCAAGGGCAACTCATTATGTCAAAGGAACGAGACACTTGTTGTTGTTTGTCTCAAAAATGAATTTTCTTCCCATCCCATATTTTATGAACACCACTTTTATCACTGGCAAATCGTGACACGCTGAATAAAATATCATTTGCACACGCTCGTTAAAACGCCGAATACTGATCAAGCCGTTTAACTACACGCTAAAAACGCTGCTATGAATTCACCAAGAGTAAAGTTCAGTAAATACGTTCAGTAGTCGAGCGTGCACGCTCATAACAAGACCCGCTGCACGCTCCGCCGTTCCGAATTTGTAGCCTTAGTCACTACACGCTAAGGGCACCCCCTGTGAGGTACGAACCTCGGCTCAGGGCGTCACCTGGAGGAGGCAGGAACAGACTAAATCGGGTTTCGTCAAGTCGTGGATGGGATGGGTCTATTTTATACCAAGATCTTTCCGTGCCTCGGACAGCAGGTAAAGCTATTGGTCCCGGCTGTCATTCGAAGATCTCTGACAGTCGTTATGGGTAGACAGATGCCAGAAAGTCTGATAACCAGTCTTACCAAAAGGTGTCGTGTTACCTAGTAATTGGATCGTGGAGGTCAGAAAAGCAATGGCTCCAAGGTAAACATTGGTATTCAGCCGTATACCTACGGTTACACTGGAAGCCAACCCTAACACAGTGGGGAAAGGCTAACCATACAATTAGAATACCGAGGACAAACTACGGTAGAAAGACTGTCGTATATGAGGAGGCTGAACTTTATAACAATGTAGGTACCTCAAATAATTAAGGAATCGAAGTCACTTCCAACTTTTAAAAGGCTATTACAGCAATGTTTAATTAAAAATGCTAAAGTAAGTTTTTACCGTTTTTATAACTTAACTAGCAACCCGGCATGGGCCTATAGCGTTCCTCGATAAATGGACTATCCAACACAAAAATAATTTTTCAATTCGAACCAGTAGATTCTGAGATTAGCGCGTTCAACCAAACAAACAAACTCTTCAGCATTATAATATTATAATAGTATAGATTTTAGTTTATTAGGTACCAAGCAAAACCGTCGGTTATTTAAATAATTATGTTTTTCCTCATAGAAGAGAATAATTGTATTATTTTTGAGCGGAATAAATGTTCTTAAACCGTAAGCTAGGCAGGTGATGAATAGATCGCTACTTCCCCACTGCTCAACTAGATTGCTCAACTAGTTAAGCAGTTGAGCAATAGGTTTGTATTACCGAACATTTTATGCTCTATAGCTCAACTAGTTTTTGCTCAACTAAGTTGATCAGTAGGTCATCCCGTTATAAAATCGAACATATACCCTACTGCTCAACTGCTCTCTAGGCACTGGCCGGTTATATTTATTTCTATTGATAAGAACTATTTAATACACAATATTTCTAATTGACAATGTTACTGTCACTGATTATAAAAAATCGTTTGATCGTACAGAAATCAACCTTTGAGCGCGAAGACCTGAAAATAACTCAATAGTCATACAAATGAGTCATATTTAAAGTAAACTATAAAACAGTTTCATGAAGTAATTTTATGTCCCATTGACTAGAAATCACCTTACTGATGCGGTATTAATATTTTATAGGTTTTTATGTACTTCCATCATGAAGTCATCTTATCTTATACAAGTTTATGCCAACTTCCGTGACCTCTACCGTATATAGACTTCAAAATCTATCCAAATTCATACACTATTCCCTTCTCTCTCTTAATTTAGCAGCATTATTTCAATTTTGTAAATGTCATGTCAGCCATTTATTCAGTAAATTATTATGTGTTTAACATAAATGAGCATTGTGGTTGAGATTATTGTCATGTTCAGTCTAATGTCTCGCTGATGGTGGCGGGTGTGTTGGATCATTCGGCTCCCTTCGAAATGTTTGAGCTGCTGTTCCACGCGTCAGGTTAATGAACGGGCGCTATCGGTACAGATTGGTCAACTCTTAACTGCCATTGCTTTTATCTTGATTCGTTTTTAGGGTTCCATAACTCAAAAGGAAAAAACGGAACCCTTATAGGATCACTTTGTTGTGCGTCTGTCTGTCTGTCTGTCAAGACCTGTTATCTCGGGAAAGAGTGGAGGTATCGAGTTGAAATTAAAACCATAATTATACTTACTCAAGTCTACGGTCCCTTGAAACTGTGAAAAAATCAAACTTCTAAGTTAACGTGAAAAAAAGATACGGCCGTTTATGCCGCAAAAAACGTATATTTCGACACTCTCAAAAGAATCAAAATTTATAGGGTACTTCCCGCTGACCTAGAATTATGAAAGGCAAGTAATATCGTCTTATACTACAAGTACAGGGAAAAGTCTGAAACTATACATTTGTAACTAAATCATAAAAAAATGTCTTTATTTAAAGTACGTAATCAATCATCAAGGTATAATCGTATGGGTGACCAAATCTCGGAATTTGAACGGAACCCTCGGTGGGCGAGTCAGACTCGCACTTGTCCGGTTTTTTATGTTTTTTATTGCTACATTACCCTCATTGTTTTCACGTTGCACATTGCACAAAAGTGCCTGTAAATGAATTAATTGAAATAAATGCTTAGATTTTGACTTGTTCTAGCGTCATTTCCCTAATGTTAGGAGTCGTGACCTATCAGGAAATCAACTTTTCACGGACGTAGACCGCTTCGGCAATCTTCATGTTGAGTGTGCTGCGAAGTCCAGCGCATTGGACTCCATCCTCTAGGTCGCTTGCCTTTCCACGGTGGACGTGTTCATGCGCGTAGCAACAGTATCCCAAGGTAAGGTCATCGTGGCAGTGTCTCTCGACGTTGCCAATGCCTTTAACACCTTGCCCTGGAGTGGCATTACGGAGGCACTCCGTCCGATATCACGGGGTGCCGAACTATCATCGCGGTACTATCGGGGACTAGATGGTGGACAGGTGTGTCATCTACCCGGATCGAGAAGGATGGGGTCGGCGAGAGGTATCGTGCGGTGTTCCGCAGGGGTCGGTACTGGGGCCGCTCCTGTGGATCATCTGGAGATTATCATCAGGTTTACGAGCGATGTGTCCAAAGAACTCAAAGATTCTCCGCAGACATAAGTTGGAGAACCTTGACTTTATGTCCAGCTTGAGTTATTTGAGGACCAAATAATAACTAATGATTGGTGATTGGAAACTTTTCTAACATAGGGAACATAGTAACAGGATTACATTTAGTATTATGTTAATCAATAGCTATATGTGTATCACATTTCAGCGAATTCCGTTCAGCCGTTTAATTGTGAATGAGTAACATCCATCCATTTTCACAAACTTTCGCGTTTCTAACGTATACAGTATGGGCTTAATGGATAAGTAGTACTTTCAAAAGCGAGATTTACCTAGATAATTCATAAGGAGATCTCCTTATGAATTATCTAGGTAAAACTAGAAATGCAAGTTACAGATGGCTCTCGTTATAAAACGGATGGTCACCCATCTACTACTAACACCAAAATACTAACACAACTATGGACATTAGTCTGAAATAAAGTTATATTTATTTTTATTTTTACGTATTGGCCGCGGTTGCCTTGATCGATCAGTTGATTTACCAGTATAGCACTACAGCTCTTATTATAAATTTGGTTAGTATTTATAAATAAAAAATGTAGATAAAATATTCAAAATTAGTCTTCTATGAGGAGAGAGTTCGGGTGCTGCTTACCGAGACGGATTCAAGAGTCACTTGTATCCGTCTCGGTAAGCAGCACCCGATCCGGTTTGTAAAAAGATGGGTGTGCGTTGAAAACAAAAATACTTACTTAAAGATTTCGTGGTTGTGAATTTCCTACCAACATAATTAGTATTTAATTTAGATGAACTTTAAAAATTGTGACTAATGCTGAATACATTAGAGTACAATTTATAGTGAAGTATAGGTCAAATATTATTTGACCCTGTTGATTTTGTGGTCACAAGCACGACAGCCGAACGTAGGGTTCGGGGTTTAATTCCCAGGTCGGTCAAAGCTTTTTCGATTAGGAATTTCTTAGTAGCAACCCGATGTTTGGAAGTTGGCGATGTAACACCCCCGTGCTTGGGAAAGCACGTAAAGCCGTTGGTCCTGCGCCTGATCTCTCTCCGGTCGTGTCGGATTGCCGTCCCCCCGGACTGTGAGAGTGAGGGAAAAGGGAGTGCACCTATGTTTGCGCACACACTTGTGCACTATAATTTTCACTAGCATCCCGGAGTTTGGAATTTGGGGAACTGGGTGTGGAGGTCAGAACGATGATGGAGGAGGCTTTGTGAATAAACGAAGAAATAAAGAAATAAAGTGCTATATAAAATGTTGATAGTAAAAAACATAGAATTCCCTTTGGGGGTATTCCTTGAAGCGCACTTATTTTGAAACGCACCCAACGAAGCGCATCTTAAGTATTCCTCAAAACGCACCCACGATTAAACATAGTGAAGTGCATGAAGGATTCGTAATTAATGATATCGATTGAAGACGTTTTAAAACGTCGTTTTAACGGCCTCTATCTGACATGTCCTATAATATACAATTACGTGACAAATAAAAACTAGAAATAGAAATAAAGTACGGAAAAACAGCATTATTCAACAAAAGTGTTCTTAGTATGGCATCATTGGTGTACAACAAACTGCCTGATGATATCAAAAAATTATATATTCCGCAGTTCAAATCTAAACTACACAAGTTTCTAGTTCATAAGTGTTATTATAATGTTAAAGAGTATTTAGAGGATAAAAATATTGTAATTTAATACTATCAACAAGTATCAAATAAAATTGAAATGAGTGACATGAACATGAGTATCGTAATTTAGTAACTTGAATTTTCCTGACATCATAAAACTTTTGACATTGTATAATTTTTGAGGTTTTATATTTTTATAATTTTTGACATTCCATAACTTTTGACATTGTATAATTTTTGACATTGTTTAAATTCGAACATTTTCTAAATCGTCTTTATTATTTTTATTTTTTAACTGAGTTTCAGAAAATTACTGCTATATTTTTATATTTATAATATTGTGATTGGTAGATATTACTTAAATTTGCACGCCTCATTAGGTTATAATGCAGTGTACTTTCTATGCATTTATAACACCTTACAAACATGTATTATGCAAATAAATGATTTGATTTGATTTTGATTTTGATACCTGAAAACAGAAATGACCTGGAAGTAGTTGCTTATGCGATTCAACTTAGCTCACTCATGGTTGAAGTACACGTAACCCATCTAAGCTCATGGAGTATATAATTTTTACGGACTCCTAAAAAAACGTGCATTATTTGCGACGTTTTCTGTTAGCTACCCATCCCTATCCACACTTTGACCATCGGGTGCGTTTTGAAGAGTAAGAATATAATATTTTTAATATTATTTCCTAAGCGCACCTGACGGGTGCGTTTCGAGGAATACTTTAGGTGCGCTGCGTCGGGTGCTTTTCAAAATGGGTGCGCTTGGCGGAATACCCCTTTGTACAGCATTCACAGTTAATAGAATAGGTGACCTAAACTGTGACGTATAACCGGTGCCTAAACCGGATGCAGTTTTTTTTTTACTTTGTCCCACTCTTGTAGTTCCTCCTGTTTATTGACAAATATTTAAACTCACATAAACAAACAGCCAGACCCGAAATAAGTACCTTTGGGTCACACAAATATTTACTCCGTGCGGGAATCGAACTTGCGACAAGCATTGCAGCAGCCAATGACTCAGTCACTGTGCCAACCGTACCGTCGTGCATGTATTCAAAGTCAAAAGTCAACAAAGTTTTGACTTAAGGTTTGTCTTGTTTTGTTTTAAGTTTTGTATTAACAATAATATGACTGGATGTAACTAACACCAGTAGAAAAAAATAAAAATATTATAGGTAACTGAACCCCAAGTCTCAAGGCCTTGTTATAAGTAGGTCTGTTTTTAGGGATGGGAAAAGAAATTTTTTTTTACATTCAATTTTTTTTTCATTGTTGAGAAATCCTTTGTTCTTAGCTTATTTGGGTATAATTAAACCGAAATATGTATGTGTATGTCAAAGTTTATGTAATACTATATTTTAAGTTAAAAAATGTTCTCAAGTAAGTGAAATCCTTGTAATTTCTTATTGAGAAATAAATTTCTTTAACCATAAATAGAAACTGCTTAATTTATTTTTTCTTTAGCAAAATTAGTAATACATTATTGATTTTCAAAGAGTGTTAATGGAGTTTCTAGCTCGTTCTTCTCCATAGAAACCAACAGCTTCTACTTTCTGACTGAAACTTTCCGCCTAAAACTTTCTGTCAGATCTATGAAACGGCTGGACCGATTTTGATGGGACTTTCACTGACAGATAGCCGATGTCATAAGGATATCTTGGGCTATTTTATTTTAGAAGAAAAATTGGGTTCCACGTAAAAAGATTAAAACCCCGATAAAGGTTAAGAAGAGAAGTTTGGTTAAGGTGATAACCGACTATTATGCGAACGAAGCCGCGGGCATCAACTAGTAATTTATAAGAAGCTATACTCCAATGACAATAGCATTAGACAGAAGTTAAAAAAGGTACTTTTTAATGCACACTTTGTAACAAAAGTACAATAAACATGCTAAAGTTACGATAGACACCGAATTTATTTGTAACTATATTTGTAACTATTCTAATATTTATCTTCTAATATTATGTGGCTTTAATTTAGTTGTATATTTAATTTCAATTTTAAATTACAGTGTCAATGCTAAAAACCTAACAGAAGCAGGGATGAACAATACCCGGAACGTTATTCGTTTCACTGTAATTCTACCAAATTTAAAATGTTACCTAATCTTTAGAAGACTTTTATTCGGTTTATAATATTATACGTCCATATTTAGTACTATCTCAGATCTATTTATCAAAATTATGTTAAAAAGGTTAAATTAAAATTGTTTTATCTTATCTTTGAAATAAAATGTTTTGGATTCCTGCTTCTATGAGCCTCTTTTTTCTGATGCTATTATTAATGGAGTATAGTTGACTTATAAACCAACCAACCCTGGTTATTAACCAATGATTAATACGACATCTCACTCATAACATTCTTTTAAAAGATGGCACTGTCTCATACAGACATACAGGTAATTAACTACTATATTTTTAATACCCTTATTTTGTTCAACAACATTGACTCGAACCCGGATACGCGTGGCCGTGGGCGAACCACATAGCTATGAGGTTACAGTTTAACTCAGCTGGATGTATGATGAGTAACCGAACAAAACCAGGCCCTGAAATGGTTAACAATGTTGCCAGTTGAGAATATTAAAGTTAATATTTCTGACTGAACTGGGGGCCAAGTCTGCTATTTTTGTAATTTCGTCATTCCAACACGATCCCATTGTCATTTTGCTAAAAGTTCGTAATCTGCTAAATTCATAACGGGTCATTGGTCGGTCGAATTAAAAGCAATGACTGCACCATGACGTTCTAATGGTAGGTCACTGATCAAAGGAATTATCAAAATGTTTGCAGATTAGTCAGTCATTCAGTTGTCATTTTGTACGAGATTACCATTCTATATCATTGCTTTCAATGGCGTGTCAGTGGTTGACCATTGGAAAGTCATAATGACGCCGTTATATTAGTAGATTACAATTTGTCAAAATCAACAATTATGAAATCAATGATAGACCGTTCTGACACTATTGTAATAGCAAACTTGAGGCCTTGTTGTGGTGTCGATTTTTTTATTATTATTTTTTTATTGTTAATTAAAGGAGGAGCACGTGGTCGTGGATCGATTGGTTAAAGGTTAAGCTATGCTTGCCGCGGTCGGTCGATGGATGGGTGACCGTCCATTTCATACCGAGTTCCCTCCGTGCCTCGGAAAGCACGTAAAGCTCTTGGTCTCGGCTGTCATTCGTAGATCGTTTCAGTAGGGTAGTCAGAAGTCAGAAAGTCTGACGACCAGTGTTACCAAAGGGTATCATGTTATCTAGTCAATATAGACTGTACTTACATACCACAGAAATCGAAATAATAAAAATAATAAGGCTTTATTATTTAGATTTCTGTGGTACACACGGCTACACATCAAACTGTACCAGGTTAAGCGGATCTCACATTGTAAAGAATTTCCATACAATGAGAAGTCAGCTTATACTGGAAATTATAGCTTGATGTGTACCCGTGTTCATACCGACCCCGAAGACGCTATAACTCTCCTTCAGGAGAGTAGACAAGTCTACCACATTAATCCCAAACCACAGCAATTTCTGTAAGCCAGAATCAACAGTGGCGACCACCACAAAAGCGCCAAAGCAATGAAGCTCGACGAGTCCCAGAGAAACGATTCAACTGTCTTGGATCCCGCAACGAAATTAATCAGAAAAGAACAGCGGAGGAGTAAGAAAAAGAACAAAAAATCCTCTTCTCTCAATACCAAGCAGGAGACAGAACAGAACTAGACCAATAGGCACAAAGGGACGTTTACAACTGAGAGAAGCCCATTTGCCAAGCGCCACGGATTACAACGACAACGTTTTTGTAAAAAAGAAGAAGAATGGGTCCTAAAAAAGTGACTCCAAGAGTAATGGGGCTACTAACACGTTTTTATTTTCCACTTTTTAGTACCTTCTTGTCCTCCAAATCCATTATGAAACGGCAACACAATTAAAACAGAAATTGAAAGGCCTTTTGCTGAAGGAAATCAAAACTTGCTTTTAGTTGATATTTTCATAAATTGAAATCAAATCAAATCAAATCATTTATTATTTGTTAAGACATGGGTAGGTACAAAAGTAAATTATACAGTTCTTGAGTTTGAAACAATAGGGCTCAATGCTATGCCAGAAGGCGTACAAATATCGCATGCAAGAAGAACAAATTGAATTGATTCAGATTGATTCAATTGATTCAGAATTGCTATAACAATTTCGATAAAATTGATATGGGGTATGGGACTATACCTTGAGTCATACTCTATCCATTTAAAAATATATTCTATCTAAAATTGCCAGAGAACTCGCGTAACAAACATACAAAAAACTGGTCAAGTGCAACTCACATTCGCACACGAAGGATTCCGTACCATTATCTATATACAACATTAGACATCGAGCAAAAAAGGGCAAAAAAATCGCATTTGTTGTATAGGAGCCCCTTTAAATATTTTTTTTTTGTATTTGTTGTTACAGCGGCAGCAGAAATACACTGAGTTGACTGGTAGAGAATGCCTAAGGTATTAAGTCCGCCTTTGTACCTTTGTGCATGAAGTGTAAAAAATAAATAAATAAATAACATAACCTTTCCTCTCAATTATGATTTATTATATACATATATATTTTTATTGGTTTATATATCTTAGCATTATGTATTTATATAAGTATATATTAATATTTACTTATATGTGTATTTATATATAATATTATAGGTTAGTTAAATAAGGCACATACATACTTTATTCTCTTCCTTTTCTCGCACACTATAGTCTATGTTTCTTTTTTCATTTCTCCTTTTGCAGGTCTGCTGGCAGAAATTTCTTAAGAAATAAGCAGTACCTATGTACTCATATTTTATAATGTTCTTTTCCTGTGTTGTCTACTGTGTGTACATAAATAGTAAAATAAATAAATAAAATAAATAAATAATTTGTGTTAATTTCAACTGTCTAGCTATTGCGGTTGTTGAGATACAGCCTGGTGACAGACAGACGGACGGACAGACAGCTAAGTCTTAGTAATAGGGTCCCGTTTTTACCCTTTGGGTACGTAACCCTAAAAGGAACCGTAGAATTACAGATAAAGAACCTCCTGTATAATAGGAACACAAATATTTCACTAATGTAGTTTTAATATACAATATTTACATTTAAAAATAAAAAAGGAAAACCTATAACTATTAAAAACAAAAAGAAAAGCTAAGACAATAAGGCATCAAAAAATCCCCCACATCGTCGTCAACTGGGAATGTGCCCAAAAGACTGGCGGCATTGCCACGTTGGATGGCAATGCTTAACCTCTGTCCGAGGTAAAAACCAGCCCTTGGATCACGGGAAGTGTCAACCAACCTTTTGGAAATTTCTTTAAAAAGTAGATGAGCACTTGGACCCCACGACCCGAGGGTTTCAACCCCAAACGGCTCGAAAATAAAGTTTTCGCTTAGGATACTATACTTTCGCCGTTTGAGGTTTTCTGCAACCGCAGCAGCAGCACCAGCACAGCACGCTGAGCTAGGAAGATGGGATGGCGCAAGAGTATCGACACACGTAGCGTCCCACACTAAAGGCCTACCCAACTTCCATGGAAATAATGACATGCCGTCCGGTCTCTTGCCATCGTCGCGTGCCAAAGTTTTAATTAATAGGAAAAAGAGACACAGGAAACTTAATTTAGTGCTTAAACTTATTTTTTTACACTTAAAATGTCCCGTGTAACGTGTTCTAGTCGGCTATAGCCAACTGTGACGTTCAAAGGTTAAACTCGTCCTTAAATAACCAAGATTAGTGTATAAGGTTTTTGCCCTTTCTGGAGGCCTTAAATTGTTTTTAAGGCAGCACAAGAAAGTCCGGTTAAGCAGCCGTTAACCTCCTAGGTTTACTTGCGTGACAGCATTCCAAAAAAACAAAAACATGAATATATTTTTTTATTATAATTTTGCGATACCCATAACTTAGCTTAGTTCTGACTACAATTTCGATTTACGTAAAACTAGTTCAATATGTCACCATGATACATTATTCAGTTCAAAAAAATATATATTCTTCTAATGTATAATGTATGCTTAGACTATTCTAAGCATACATTTTAAATAGAAGATCATTATTTATAAGTATTCGTAATTTGATTTTTTTAAAGAAGGCTATTTCATACATTGATATACATATATGTACTACGTATTTCTATGATTTCATATGCCTAGCCTTTTCCCAACTATATTGGGGTCGGCTTCCAGTCTAACCGGATGCAGCTGAATACCAGTGTTTTACATGGAGCGACTGCCTATCGGACCTCCACAACCCAGTTACTGGGTAACACGATACCCCTTGGTAAGACTGGTACGACATAATGACATATAGTCATACCCATAACGACTGCCAAAGATCTACAAATGACAGCCGGGACCAACGGCTTTACGTGCTTTCCGAGGCACGGAGGGAACTCGGTATGAAAGGGATGGTCACCCATCCACAGACTAACTGTGGTTAGCGCAGCTTAACCTTTGACCAATAAAAGAATGCTATTTATTAGTGTAAAATATGTGTGTGTATAATATATGTGTATGTGTGTGTGTATATGTGTGTGTGTGTGTGTGTTTGTGTGTGTTTATGTGTTTATGTCTAAATTAAAAGAACGCTATTTATTACTGTAAAATCTTTATTTCATACAAATAAATAGTCTTCTTTTAGTATTACTTGTGTCATTGTCTGGTCATCAAATGTTTACAAATAAATAACATTGTAGTGTCTGTTTGTAATGTCAAAAATAAAACAGCTTTTTACTCAATGCATATTATGAAAGTGTATACGGTGCTGCTATAACAAAAACACAATTTTCAAAATGTTTGTCTGTCTGTTTGTTGCGATTCATCTCTGAAATGGCTGAACCGATTTTGATGGGACTTTCACTGGCAGATAACTGATGTTATAAGGAGTAACTTAGGCAACTTTTGTAGGACGAGTTTTTTAATGCCCTGTGAATCTTCCATTGTACCAAAATACTCGGGTGCGATGGCGGACGTGTAGACGCGTGGAGTTGTGGCCTATTCCTAGTGGACATCATTTATTGGCTCCTTATTATTACTATGTGTAACTATTGGTCAAAGAAAACGTTGAAAACTCCACCAATCAAGCCAAGGATATTTTCTTGCTAACACTCCATATCGCGTCGTAGTTATAGATATGGGCTCAGTCGCAAAATGCCTACTTCCCAAAATGTCTGTAGGTAGCAAAATGTCCCTTTCTCAGAGTGTCCCTTTCGCATTCCTCGATACATATAATCTGGGTATCTTCAAGGCACGAGTGAACCGGTTTATCCTAGGCAAGCGTGCTCTACCTTAGGCCGCATCATCACTTAAGATCAGGTGAGCTGCGGTCAAACGCAAGCCAATAACAATATAAAAAAAATAAATTAATCCCAACTTTGAATCAATCGATTACCCATCTATTAAGTCATTAGAGAAAGCAACATGATCGCAGTTCGAGACAGAGGTGGCTGAGGTCAAAGTCACATAATATTTGAACCAAATACCTAAATTCTTTAGTTATGTCACTTATTATGTTTTACTGACCCGTTGATCTAGTGGTCGGAAGCGCGGCAACTGAGCGTGCGTTACTGAGTCCGATTCCCAGGTCGCAGTAAAGCGTGTTTTTTATTTTATCGCTTTGGTTGGCAAACAAGCCGATACATATATTCTATACTAGAGGATGCCTGTGACTTCGTCCACGTAATTTTCGGTTATTAAAGCCTATTCATACCTAAGCGGTATTCGCTACCGTCTGCGGCAGAGAAAACCTAGTGGGTATGCGGTAATATTACTGTTCAGACCTAAGCGGTATTCGCTACCGTCTGCGGCAGAGAAAACCCAGTGGGTATGCGGTAATATTACTGTTCAGACCTAAGCGGTATTCGCTACCGTCTGCGGCAGAGAAAACCCAGTGGGTATGCGGTAATATTACTGTTCAGACCTAAGCGGTATTGAGTTGTGAGGGGCGGGATGTATGCCGCTGCTCCCGCGCGGTATGTACCTCTACCCACAGCGGCAGCGAATATCGCTCAGGTCGCTCTAGCCGCGGTACTTGATACTAAATACCTGAGCGAAACTCGTGCGGTATGTACCTCTACCCACAGCGGCAGCGAATATCGCTCAGGTTTGAATAGGCCTTTAGAGGGGTTTCAATTGTTTTCGTCGTAAGACTTAGGTATATCAATGAAAAGGATACGTTAAGCAAGCTAACGTATGGTTGTGAAACCACTGAGAGAAAAACTCGCCAGAACACAAAGAGCAATGGAGAGAATCATAACCGGATATAAACGTCAGGATAAAATTAGAAACAAAGATCTCAGTGAAAAAACCGAACTCACTGACATACTTACACGAATTGATTTGCAAAACTGGAGATGGTCCGGACATATGATGCGTGACAAGGTAGGAAAGTAGACCAGTAAGGTCACGGAATGGCACCCAAGAGACGGCAAAGGAAATCGAGGAGAACACAGTCAAGGTGGGAAGACGAACTACTGTTCTTTACTGTAATGATTGTGTAGGAAATCCTAGAAGGATTAGGGCGGATCAGACATTAAGGCGGGTTAGGTCACATTTCAGTTCCGCGTTAGCCTTCGCGGTTTTTTGGCCTTTCAAATCCCTCTGGGGGCGGATCCGACATGGTTCAGGTTTCGCGACAACTACTTCGTCGTACAGCAGTGGTAAACTTTCGCAGTAACATACATCGTAGTAAATAACTTTCGCAACAATGTATGTTGCAATGGTAAACTTTCGCAGTAACGTACATCGCAGTAAATAACTTTCGGAACAATGTATGTTGCAATGGTAAACTTTCGCAGTGACGTACATCGCAGTAAATAACTTTCGCAACAATGTATGTTGCAATGGTAAACTTTCGCAGTGACGTACATCGCAGTAAATAACTTTCGCAACAATGTATGTTGCAATGGTAAACTTTCCTAGTGACGTACATCGCAGTAAATAACTTTCGCAACAATGTATGTTGCAATGTTAAACTTTCGCAGTGACGTACATCGCAGTAAATAACTTTCGCAACAATGTATGTTGCAATGGTAAACTTTCGCAGTGACGTACATCGCAGTAAATAACTTTGCTACTATGATTTTTTGATTTTAGTATTGAATTTATACGTATTTTTAATCACCGTAATTAGCAAAATATTTGTGATTTAGAGGTGTAAGGAAGAGGGTGGCTTCCTCCTCAGCGTTAAACATCCAAAATCAATACAATTACAAAAAAAAACATTTTAAAAAGTTACGTGACAAATAGCCCCAATTATCAGATATTTCAAAGTCAAACGTTTATTGCGAACTAAAGTTTACAATGTTGTAATTATGACTTAGGGCGGGTTGCTTCAACTAACCATTACTGGCCGGTAATAGTTAAAAATGGCGCTAACTATCGTCAAATAAAAAAAATGGGTTGTTTCACAAAATCATACGTCAAAAAGTTACTATTACCATAACCGACCAGTCATCGTAATTTTGAGTTTTTTTTTATTGGGACAAGCTCGCCACACTATTCCCTAACCACTGTAACTCCTGTAAGCCAGAATCAACAGTGGCGACCACCAGAAAAGCGCCAGAGCAATGAAGCTCGACGAGTCCCAGAGAAACGATTCAACTGTCTTGGATCCCGCAACGAAATTAATCAGAAAAGAACAGCGGAGGAGTAAGAAAAACATATTTTCCACTTCGTAATTTTGAGTTGTCAAACAGCTACTTCAAACATAAAAATATTGGAATCTCTTTTTGAATAACTTTAACTGACGGATTTCTATGTCATGAAACAACCCGTTACATTTAACGTACGTTAAACATCGCACGTAATAGTAACTTTTTAACCATCCGTATGTAACGTTAACCGACTGTTTGAAACAACCCGCCCTTAGTAGCCTTCTACAAACATTGCAATTATCATTCACGTGTCCTTTTCATCCCTAATTCATCATTTCAGCCGAAAGACGTCCACTGCTGGACATAGGCCTCCCCAAGGGGGGGTTTTGCCATAATCGCCACGCTTGGCAGGCGGGTTGGTGATCGCAGTATGGTTGTTACAAAGGCACAGAAAACGCTGCTGCCCATTCTCTGGTAAGTCCCTTAGTCGCCTCTTACGACACCCACGGGAAGATATGGGATGGTGCTATTCTTTACGTCCGGCACCACACGTCTGGCACATCCCTAATTAGAATGCATTAAATATTTTTATTACCTAATTATTTTCTTCTATGTAAGTACAATTAAATTGAGAAATTATAGTTATCAAAATTTTAAATTAATTTATCTATATATGTACGTATTAAAAACAAATGTTGTTATTTGGTAGGTATATCTACGATCTTTCGTGACGTTTTGATTCCTACGTAATGTTCGTGAACGGGCCGCTGTCAGTGGAGATTGGTCATCTCTTAACTGCTATGGCTTTTATCTTGTTTTTTTAATGTTCTGTCTATTGTTTAACTATATATGTATGTATTTAACATGTATTTGTGTATGTATATCAGCTGTCTGACACCCATAGTACAGGGGCTCCCTAGTTTGGGGTCAGATAGCCGTGTGTGAAAATGTCCCCACATATTATTAAAAAAAACAATATTATTATTATTTATTCAATGAGGAGGTCGTGGCTAAGTTAAAGCCGTACAGATCTATCGGTCGAAGGTTAAGCTACGCTTGCCGCGGTTGGTCGGTGGATGGGTGGCCATCACTGTATACCGACTTTTCTCCGTGCCTCGGAAAGCACGTAAAGCTGTTGGTCCCGGCTGTCATTTGTAGATCTTTGGCTGTCGTTATGGGTAGTCAGAAGCCAGAAAGTCTGACAACCAGTCTTACCAAGGGGTATCGTGTAACCCAGTAACTGGGTTGTGGAGGTCCGATAGGCAGTCGCTCCATGTAAAATACCGGTATTCAGCTACATCCGGTTAGACTGGAAGCCGACCCCAATATAGTTGGGAAAAGGCGACGCAGATGATGATTTATTATAATAATAACATTAGTGCCGTTTCTATTAATTTTGTTATTTTAGTCACCTCAATATTTCCACTGACTGACGCAGGAATCGAATTCATCCTCTCAAGGTCGGTTACTATTATTAAAATAATTTTCACATTTGAACTGTTGACCCTATTTGACTTTTAATTTAGAAGTAGGTATAGACAGTCCATTTTGGATTCTATCTCAATATATTAATTTAAGAATTCACAATAGCTTTTGCCTACGACTTTGTCCGAGTGGAAATCAAATCTATACTAATATTATGAAGCTGAAAAGATTTTTTATTAGTTTGTTTTAACGCAGTTATCTCCGAAACTGCGTGACCGATTTTGGAAATTCTTTTGCTATTATGAAGATATGTTATCCCTAAATATTATCATCATCTGCCAAGCCTTTTCTGAGATACGAGTGGCAGCCGGGACCAACGCCTTTTACTTGCTTTTTGAGACACGGAGGAAACTGGGTATGAACATGCATGGTCACCCATCCTTGGACTATAAGGTCAGACAAATCCGTGCGGTTTTAACTTAGCCACGAGCCAATCCCCAGAATCAAATACATATAAAACTTTTTTGTGAGCCGCTCATGTCTCATCATGTCAACCTTTAGACGCCCACTGCTGGGCGTAGGTCCCCCCAAGTGGGAGGTTCAGCCGTAATCGCCATGCTTGGCCGATGCATGTTGGCGATCGCAGAGGGTGTTATAGTACTCAGAAGGACGCTGCTGCCCATCTTCTGGTCAATATTCCTCTGTCGCCTTCTACGACACCCACGGGTAGAAATGGGGTGGTGCTATTCGCGAACGGGTGCCGTTCACGGCCATGTCTCACTGCTGAGCAAAGACCTCCAAGTCTTTGCAGGTATTATTGTCTTGCGCCGCCTCAAACCAGACCTCGCAGTGCACGTCTAGGTCACAAATCTCTCTGTTCCCTGATAAATACAATCTGGGTATCTTCAAGGCACGAACCGGTTCATCCAAGTGCAAGCGTGCTCCACCTTAGGCTGCATCATCACTTAAGATCAGGTGAGTTGCGACCAAACGCAAGACTATTAGAATATTTAATAAAATCTTTCAAATAAAAATAATAATTATATGCCATCATCATGTGAATCCCTACACGCCCACTGCTGGGCATAGGTCTACCTCAAGGGAGGGATCAGCCGGATCAGCCGTAATCATGCTTTGCCGATGCACGTTGGCGATCGCAGTAGGTGTTATGGTACTCAAAAGGACGCTGCTGTCGGTCCACAGGTCAATATCCCTCCAATATAGTTTTATGTAGATACAATTAAAAAGGGATTAATTACTAATGGGAATAGATACCACCAAAAAATACTTACTAAATACCAAATGTAGTAAATGATCACCGATACTAAATACCAAATGTAGTACCTAAATGATCACCAAATCTTAGTGTAGAAAAACCTTAGTGTGCAAAATTATAACCAAAATCTTTGGGGCGGATCCGACATGGATAGGTTAGGTTAGAACTGTGACCCCTTACGAACCCCAGAACCAAATCGCTTTTGTTTCTACAATACTTTAGGGAACACAATTATGGTGATCATTTTTAGTTTAGTTTTTTTTTTACTATTTTTGGTGATCATTTACTAGATCTTGAGGTTCGTTAAACATTTAATAAGCTAATTGATCAAAATTTGACCTGTTTTTTTTTGTATGGAGCGTGCTGCCAGCAACATCCTCTTATGGGTCACACGGTAAGCATGTAAGAAGTCAAGTATTAAGACAACCTACTTGTAACTTTTTAATTACAAATTGATAATTAGCAACTTCCTATTGCGTTTAAAAGTTAATTACAAAAAAATATAACAAGCTATTTATTACTTCGCTGTCGCAATTAATAAACCTAATTATGTCCTACATGTGACAACAATATTAGTCTATTACTATCCCACTGAGGGGAAAAGTCTCTTCTCATACAGAGAAGGTACGAGCATTGATCACCACGTGCGCTCAAGGCGGATTGGTGATTTCAGACATTTTTTTTTGTTTTTTTTTATTGGTAGGCATACGTTTGACCACTATCTCACCTGGAGTGTGATTCTGTAAGACCTCATTCTAAACTTCGAATGTGAATCCACTGTGAGTTTCTTGATTGGCATTCTAAAAACTCGGTTGATAATTCGAATTTACACTAGCGCCACCCTTGCGAGCGTGTCAGCGAGTTGAACTAAATTGACAGGGAGATATTGACAGATAAAGTATGAGATGACGTAAGAAGTGGCATTCGGTAAGGTAATTTCCCCGTCACTTCGCACTCGAGCCCGATTCAAAGTGTCAAATATATCAAGGTTATTTTGAACCTTATGCGAAGTGAGAGTGAATAGCGATGTGAGATGCGAGTTGTTGTTTGAATTTTACAGAATCGACCTACGGATGGGAAGCTAAGATGGAGCGAGCTTGCCTAGAAATAACCTATTCACTCTTGACTAAAGGACTCCCAGGTTCAGGCAGGCAAACACAGATTCAGGTAGGGAATTCCACTCCTTAGCCGTACGCACAATTATTTTGTTCCCAAAAGGTTTTGTGCGTGTGGGTGAGATGTCCACCATGTACCGGTGGCGCATCGCCGTTCGTCTTGTGGCCCGATGATGGAACGGGCTCATCATCATCATCATCATTTCAGCCGAAAGACGTCCACTGCTGGACCTAGGCCTCCCCCAAAAGGGGGGTTTTGCCATAATCGCCACGCTTGGCAGGCGGGTTGGCGATCGCAGTATGGTTGTTACAAACAAAGGCACAGAGAACGCTGCTGCCGATTCTCTGGTGAGTCCCTTAGTCGCCTCTTACGACACCCACGGGAAGATATGGGATGGTGCTATTCTTTACGTCCGACACCATACGGCCGGAACGGGCTCGGCGGAATTAAATTATGCGATTCCGTCGCACACTCTCCAAAATGCAACTGATGGAAATCCGACAGTCAGTTGATAAGTCCAGATTTCCTCACGATGTTTTCCTTCACCAATACCAGTGATGTCCAAGATAAACTTAGGTAAAAGGCCTTTTCTCATACAGAGAGAAAACTTGCTTTGACTATCATACAAAATTTGATTTAGCCTATATTGTTTCATTGCAAAGCAAAGGTCTCTCTTTCTCAACCTGCATACCTGTATGTAATACGAGTGTGTAACGTTTGAAATAATAACAAAAAATCATGATCTAATTTCATTTAATACACTTTTTTTAATATAACATTGAAATGCTGCTGCGTTGAAGGCTAAGCGATCGACTGCTGCGCAGCGTGTTGCGGGTTCGATTCCCGCCCAGGGTAAATATTTGTGTGATAAGCACTTGTGTTTGCCTTGTGTCTGGGTGTTGTTTATCTATATATGTATGTATTTAAAAATGTATTTGTGTATGTATATCAGCTGTCTGACACCCATAGTACAGGGTCTCCCTAGTTTGGGGTCAGATGGCCGTGTGTGAAATGTCCCCACATATTATTATTATTATTATTGAAATGATTTATAATGATTTTTTTTTATAATTTCATTTCACCTAATTTTATATAGTATAATGATTTTTTTTTAATATTTTATAATATTTATTTATGATAGGTATTTTAAAATAATATGAAATGAACGTTATACTAAATATTATTAGAGCAAAAGAAGGTTATGTGTAATATAACATTAGATCACACGAAATTGGGTCATTTTTTTTTATAGCATCTGAAAATTATATCATGTGAACGTTATTTCAAATGATATTATACTGTCTGTTATTGTGCTATATATTACACACCCATCATCATTATCATCATCATCTCAGCCTACAGACGTCCACTGCTGGACATAGGCCTCCCCAAGGGGGGGGGGGGGTTTGACATAATCGCCACGCTTGGCAGGCGGGTTGGCGATGGCAGTATGGTGGTTACAAAGGCACAGAGAACGCTGCTGCCCATTCTCTGGTAAGTCCCTTAGTCGCTTCTTACGACACCCACGGGAAGATTTGGGGATTACCCATGTGATCATAAATAAACGTCTTGTCACCTTACCAACCCTCACTGTCTAGAGGTAGTGTGGACCAATCCCTCCTAAGCTGTAAGCGCCAAGCTCATCTCACTATCTTCGCCTGAGTCTACCACAATGTAGCTGGAACCCATATTGTTGTTGTTTTACTTTTAACCCATGATCTGTTCGACATGTGGCAGACATGGCCGGCCCAGTTCCAGGGTCTTGACAGACGGACAACGAAATGAAAAAATTCGGGTTTTCCTTTTGAGGTACGGAACCTTTAAGGTAAATATAAATCTATAGGAGGCATTATGGATTCATCATGTCAACCTTCAGATGCCCACTGATGAGCGTAAGTCTCCCCCAAGGGGGGGTCCAGCCGTAATCGCCATGCTTGATCGATGCATGTTTGTGATCGCAGTAGGATGGTAGGTACTCAGAAGGACGCTGTTGCCCATCTTATGGTCAATATCCCTCTGTCGCCTTCTACGAACCCCACGGGTAGAAATGGGGTGGTGCTATTCGCGACTGGCACCACACGCCTCTCATTATGCATTACAACATGTAAAAACTAGGGTAGGTAGACAGCTGAAGCGTTCTCCCAAAAAGAAGGTCAACATAAGTACTCATCATCATTTAAAATCACCAATTTATCAATAATGGTGATTATGACAATATCCTCTTGAGATGGTTATTGTGATAAAAAATCGGCAATGCAATATTTAATAATAATAATCCAAACATATTCGTAAAATAATACTGCAAATCAACACATTTTTAACTACTGCAAAGTTATAAAAAACAGCCCCCTAAGATACACATCACTACTCATTTAATTTAGAGGCTAGAGAATCTTGCACATAATTAAAGACTAATAATAGCATTAACTGGTACTTGCAAATTGCATCCTCCAAAAAAACTACCACTACCACCGCTCTTTTTAAATTTACAAACTAAAAAACAATAAAAACAAACCCAACCCTTCCCTACATCCTTAACTAAAAATTTAAAAAAGGAAAAATACATGATTCAGCTCACATTTCCAAGGCATGCAGTATGAAAACCGAGGTCACGGTAATTTCATAAACATTTGTATATAAGCGTCCGTCGCATCTTAACTGCGGTTGTTCTTACCGACGAACGAAAGTGATGTGCCACGCGCGCTAAAAAAAGAGTAAAATAAAAAAAAAACAACTGGTCTGTGATACTAAAAAGACGTATTAAGTAAAGTTCTCTCGTGCTTCATTTCAGTGTGGTGTGGTATTCAGTGTGGAGTGGTTGCCGTGATTTTTTTAATGTGAGTTTTTTTATATTTTTATTTTAGTGTTGTAAGGTTTTTTTTCGGTTTTAGTAAAAAGGGACGCGCGTTGATGTCTATTGTTTGGGGGTCTGAATATTACAAAAAAAAAATATTTTTTTATATTTGCGTTCTTATTTTTTATTTAAATTATGATTATTATGGATAATAAAATAAGATGAGTTTTAATATTTAATACAGAATAAATTAAAAATTAGCCGAATTTTATAAATTTTTAAATTTTTGTATTGCGTTATTTAGTGAATTTACATGTTAAAATGAAAAAAAAAAATATGCTCATATTTCCATTTTATTTTATATAAATATTTCTTAAATTAGGTAATCAGCTTGATGAGCGAATGTGACACTTTTAACCAAAACTTTATTTAATGTTGAATCATTTTTAAATTGCAGAATTTTAATTCAATTACAATAATATATTTGAATACGGTAGATTATAATATTTTTATAATAAATAACATTGTCAAATCTACAAAAAAAAAAACTAAATGTCAAATCAGTGACATTTGCTGTGAGAAAACTAAATTTATTTATATATTGATGACATTTAATTAATTATATGTATTAACTTATTTTTTACAAGAATATAATCGAAATATTATGCATGTTTTTAATTAAATAAAATACAAAAAAATAAAAAAGAGTGTCTTTGCATTTTAATTTTAAGATAAATCTTTGAAATAAATCTGAAATAATATTAAGTATTACTCTTTCAGTACATTTACATCCGTTTGGAATATGAATAATTCATAAGTAATTATTTATATTATACATAGCAATTAAACAGATTTAAATTATAACTCGTAATTTAATTCTAGAAGATTTAAAGAAGATATCGTTAGTCATCCTTTTTTTTTAAATAAGTGTATTTAATTTTGGATTTTAATGACGACTAATAGAGATAGAAGAAGATGATATGTTAGGCCTACCATTAGTAGGTACATACAGTTCATTCGAAATAGGAGATTGCCTAAGGCCTGTTAGAAATTTCCTAAGGCTTAAAGTTCGCCTTTGTACCTTAGAAGACTAATTAAATAAATAGGGATAGAGGTACAAGGATGATGATAATTATATATTTAGTTCACCTAAATCACAATTAAAAAAAAAACATAGTTTCGTCTCTCTCTCACTAATTAACAAAAAAATAAACAAATTGAAGTAACAACAAAAACAATCGATATCGACTAAAAAATACGAAAAGTTTTTGAAAGAAAAACACAATTACAATTTTACGTGATATTTTAGCTAAAACCTATTCAAACTTCTTATTATTCAAAACACGTAAGTTTAGACATTATTATATTATTAGACACTATTGTTATAGGAGGCATTACTTCATAGTTATCCATAGAAACAAGGATTTACCCAAGATAGGTAATAAAAAAAACCGGACAAGTGCGAGTCGGACTCGCCCACCGAGGGTTCCGCACATATTTGTAGATACATATCCTTACTTCTATACTAATCCATACCTACTATCCATACTTTTATCTACTTAATATTAAAAATGCGTTTTTTGCGACATAAACGGCCGTATCTTCTTTTCACGTTAACATAGAGGGTTGATTTTTTTACAGCATCAAGGGACCGTAGACTTGAGTATATGGTTTGATTTTCAACTCGATACCTCCACGCGTTCCCGAGATAAAGGGTCTTGACAGACAGACGGACAACAAAGTGATCCTATAAGGGTTCCGTTTTTTTCCGGTACAGAACCCTAAAACAGTCAACAATTACCTCACTGTTGGGCAAAACCTTCTTCTCATACAGAGAAAGCACGAGCATTGATCTTAAGACTTATATTAATTAAAAGTCCAGGTTTCCAAAAGATGTTTTTCCTTCACCAATATCATTGATGAAATAGATTTATTGATCCTGATTGGCATTTTGAATTAGTTTGATGTAATTAATTGAGTTATTGAGACACTGTGGGTTGGCTCCTTTGGGCAGAATTAAGCACAAATGTAGGTGTGATCCAGGGGTGGATCTATACTAGGGGCTTTTTGGGGTCAGGGCCCCATCAATATATAGGGCCTCAGACAATCCATATCCATACTAATATTATAAATGCGAAAGTATGTAGTCTGTCTGTTACGCTTACACGATGGCTTAAACAATTTTGATAAAATGTATGAATATAGGACGTAGGCTACTTTAATCCGCGACTTCGTTTGCGTCCACGATAACCGACATTCACGCAGACGCAGTCGCGGGCAAAAGCTAGTGAACAATATTAAGAATATGAAAAACTTTAAAGAAAATTATCGTAAATATCATTATCGGAATTTTTTTTTTACAAAATGGCAATTAATTTTTTTTTAAGCAGGGCCCCAAGAACTATAAGCCTAGGGCCCCACAAACTCTTGGTCCGCCCCTGGTGTGTACAGACGCCAGCACAGCAAGCCATAACACACTGTATAATTTTCCCAATTGAATATGAACCTTATTTTTCAACCGACTTCAAAAAAAGGGACGTACTCCTTTCGACATATATATTTTTTCTGCTTGACCAGGCATAACCTTTTTCGGTGTCGTCCGATTTCGATGATTCTTTTTTTTAATTGATAGTGTATACCTCAAAGTTGGTCCTACATACATTTCATGGACATATTCCACCCCTAAGGGTATAAAATGAAGGGATGACTGAAATTGTTTGGTGTCATCGTTTCGTGATTAATTTCTATGATAAGAAGTAGGTACTAAAAGCAAAAAATAACTTTAAATTCGCAAGTCGGTTGCAATACAAAACCCAAACAAACACAAAGCCGCCGACTTGCGAATTTGAAGTTACTTTATACTTTTGAAAAGCAGTTGTCTTTTTTTTTGTAATAAAGTTGAAAATCTATCAAAGAAATTTGACATATTGTATTTTTGTGTAGCTTGATGCCAAGCCACCATGCCGTTCATTGCGCATGTGCTAACCTCAAACTCTATTATCACTTACTATACAAGAAACTTGCTAAATGCTAAAGAATTTTCTATTACAACATTTTGGCATTAGTGATACGATGTGTACTACGCGATAGAAGCTTTTAAAACTTTTTCCAGTTTTTAGTAGTGTTAATAAGATGTATATTGTCCGTGAAATTTTAAACTGCAATGCTGTTTTATGTTATATCATCGTCGTATGCCTTTTCCTAACAATAATGGGGTCGGATTCCAGTCTAACCGGATGCAGCTGAATACCAGTGTTTTACATGGAGCGACTGTCTATCGGACTGCCACAACTAGGGTTGCCAACTCTTTGTCGATCAAATATAGTGTTCTAAAATTTTTACCCATAAAAATATAGTAGATAACGATGAAAAAAATAGTAGGTTCCAAAAATTAGGTAGGTACTTTATTTTTTTGAAGAATATTTTGTGAATTATTGAACGCATCTGTCAACTTGACATTACAGAATAGTTAAAAATAGGTATTGACGTTTTGTTTTACGCTTACACATTTCGAACCGAATATTATTGCTAAGAGTTTGATGCCTTTAAATTATAGTAGTTGGGCCTCTAATATAGTTGGATACTATATTATATAGTAGGGTTGGCAACCCTATCCACAACCCAGTTACTAGGTAAGACAATACCTTTTGGTAAGACTGGTTGTTAGACTTTCTGGCTTCTGACTACCCATAACGCCCATTTGCCAACCCCCAGTTCTAAATGTCCCTTCGGTCCTATTGGCCTAGTTCTGTTCAGACTTCTGATTCATTTGGAGGGAAGTGGAAAATATGTTTTTCTTACTCCTCCGCTGTTCTTTTCTGATTAATTTCGTTGCGGGATCCAAGACACTTGAATCGTCTTTCTGGGACTCGTCGAGCTTCATTGCCTCGACCACAGATATGGATAAACCCTAGATAACGCAAGTATCACGATCTGTATGAAAACCAAGCGTGCCATTTTTTGACTACCTATTATGGCGTCACAATGTTTTGTTTTTCTTAAATTTGGTATTACTGAGGGTATTAGATTAAAAATAATTGTTTTTTAAATTAATTACGCATAATATTAATTACAAAATGACTTACCGATGGAAGAAAACGTTTACTTTATTTTTTGTAAGCTAGGCACGAAACTAGGCACGCAAAGTAGTTGCTCTTGCGGTATCTAGGTCTATCTATATCTGTAGCCTCGACGCTATTCTGGTGGTAGCCACTATTGATTTTGGCTTTCAGGAGTTGCAGACTGGTTGTCAGACTTCTTAGCTTCGGACCCCTATCTTCTTCTTCTTCGTGACACTCTTGTCAGAGCGGTCGTGGTCATCACGAGCTACCTGCAGAGGCTGATGTTATGTGCCTCACGATTTCTCGCCATTTGTCGCGACATTTGGTGTTTCTGCAGCACTCATGCAATGGATCGCCCACTGCGGATTTAATTTGGTCGGTCCATCGCATGGGAGATCTTCCTCGTGCTCTAGTGCCTTCCACTCTACCTTGTACGACGAGACGCTCGATGGACGCATTATTTCGTCTTGAGACATGTCCGAAGTATTTTAAGATGCGTGTGACCAGAACAGATAAACGCTGTTTAATATCGAGCTCTTGGAGAATGGAGATATTGGTGCGAAACTCGGTCCATGACACCCCAAGCATTCTTCGCCAGCACCACATCTCCAGGGCGTCTATCTTCTTTTTCTCCACTTCACGCAACGTCCAAGTCTCAGCAGCGTAGAGAAATACAGGAAAAACCAGCATTCGAACAAGTCGGATCTTAGTGACTTTTGTGAGGTCTTTGTTCCTCCAGACTTTTTTCAATTTCAGACCCCTATAACGACTGCCAAAGATCTACGAATGACAGCTGGGACCAACGGCTTTACATGATTTTCGAGGCACGGAAGAGTCTTGTTAAGAAATTATTGGTTACCAATCTACAGACGACTCTCTTTGATGGATTACAAGTGCAATAGATAACTTGGTCGGATCAATAAAAACACGATTTATTCTTATTTAATTAACATCGATTAACTTATAAATAAAGTAATTATGAAATGACAACCTTGATAATAATAATGATGGGAGGTGGTTGTGGTTAAGTAACAGCCATTCGGATCGACAGTTAAGCTACGCTTGCTGCGGTTGGTCTTCGGATGGGTGACCATCCACTTCATAGAGAGACCCCTATGTGCCTCGGAAAGCACGTGAAACTGTTAGTCCCGGCTGTCATTCGTAGATCTTTGACAGAAGCTAGAAAATCGGACGACCAGTCTTACCAAGGGGTATCGTGTTACCCAGTAACTGGGTTGTGGAGGTTAAATAGGCAGTTGCTCCATGTAAAACACTGGTATTCAGCTGCATCCGGTTAGACTGGAAGACGACCCCAATATAGCTGGGAAAACGCTAGGCAGATGATGAATAATAATGTCTCGTTAGCCCTGTCATACTTAGGCTATATCTATACTAATATTATAAAGCTGAAGAGTTTGTTTGTTTGTTTGGTTGATTGGTTGGTTGATCGCGCTAATCTCAGGATCTACTGCTTCGAATAGAAAAATTATTTTTGTGTTCGATAGTCCATTTATTGTGGAAGGCTGGCCCATGCGAAGCTGGGTTAAGAAAGCCAGACTCGCATCGAGGGTTCCGTACAAACTTGTATTTATCGGTTAATTTACCAACAACATCGCATTTTTTTGGTGTAACTAACTACAAATTTAATGTTTTCGTTTTTTTTTACTTGTGCTATCAAGCCATTGATTCTTGCCAAATCTCATGGTTCCAGAATCTAGGTCATCGAGAAGTACCCTATAGGTTTTGATGGTCTTGTGGGTGTCGAAATATGCAGCATAAATGGAGCATAAACAGCCGTATCTTTTGATTGCCTTGTTAGAAGTTTGATTTGTTCCCCGCTCCAAGGAATTGCAGACCTGAGTATTTGGTATTTATTTCATCTTGACACCTTCACGCGTTCTTGAGAAAAAGGGTCTTGACGGACGTATAACGAAGTGCTTTATTTACTATTATTATTTATTAATGATAACACGGTCTCAATGAGCCAATTACGCTAACATAACAGATCAAAACAAGTAACAAGTACACAAAATAATTCAATAACGGAACATCAAAATAATAAGAAAAAGGGTAATAAGGGTTACGTTTTTCCTTAATTTCCTTTTGAGATACGGAACCCTAAAAAAATTGTGATCCGTAGGAACAGTCACGCTAAAAGCTAGTCTTATATAAGAGTATTATTTGTCACTGTTCGAGTCAAAGGAATGCCGATTACGCAACTTTATAATGACGTCATCGCGGATGTGTCGCGGCCATATTTGTAAATACTCAAAACACATCTTTTAGCAACTAAAAACAGTCAGATTATAACCATTTAGTGTTGCCCCCGTTTTAAATCTAAAATGGCTTGGTACCCCAGTTTTTTTGTTCGTGGCAACATTTTTAGATGGTAAGTAAATCAAGCTTAGAAGGTCACATGATTCTCCTATCTTGTGTTAATTAAATTAGTTTTTTTTTAAGATGGCCTGATGGTTAGTTACCTCTCATGTCTAAGTTTGCGATTTCTATCCCGGACAAGCATCAATGTGACTCTTTCAATTGAACTTTCGAAGTTTATCTTGGGATCTTGATATGGGAGAAAAGAAAACATTTTGAGGAAACTTGGAGTTATAATTTATTTATTAAATAAAATTGTATATACAATATTTACACGTATAATAAAAAAGAAAAACCTATAACTATTATACAACAAAAAAACTAATATTATAAGGCATCAAAAAATTCCTCCACATCGCCGTCATCTGGGAATGTGCCCGAAGTAGAAACCAGCTCTTCGATGACAAGAAGTGTAAACCAACCTTTTGGAAATTTCCTTAAAAAGAAGATGAGCAGTCGGACTCCACTACCTGAGGGTTTCAGCTCCAAACGGCTCGAAAATAAAGTTATCACCAAGGATACTGATCCTTTCGCCATTTGATAACTTATAATTAATATAAGTCTGTAATCACCAATCCGCCTTGAGCGCATGTGGTGATCAATGCTCGTGTCTTCTCTATATGAGAAGAGGGCTTTGCCCAGCAGTGGGACGATAATTAAAAGGGTTTATCACGACGTCCTTTTACCATATATACCTCTGATTACCCATTTGGAGAACATACTAGGTGTGATATTACAAGACGCATTCCTCTTGTGAGGTGTGTAGCTTGTCTTAAACTTCATTATCAGACACTTTCGCAAATGATTGTGAAATAGTACCGGATCGTCCCTCCGCCATCTTGAAAAGATCATAAACGTTGTAGTGTTGCGCTTGTGTGGACAAAAGAGATATTTAATTTTTAACTATCTTTTGCCAGCAATTTCGTCGACTACAGAATTAAATCAAATCAAATCAAATTCTTTATTTCAGATAAATTACATTCAATAAATTATACATATTTGGGATAATCAATTAATAAATAAATAACATCCAATAACAATATTACACACACATTACACAGACACACTAGGAATGCCTGACATGCTGTCTTGTCCAATACTCCATGAAGGAACTGTCCGTGTTCATTCTCTCCGCAATAAGTTGCAAGAAGCTTAAGTATATTAAGCTAGAGTTCTGAATTTTCCCACGAATACTAAAATGGGTTGAGAATATCCTTCCATTAATGTTTTAGCTTATTTCATTCGCCCGTTTAAAGAGAATAAACACACATACTACCGTCCTTTCCGAATTGGCATCTCGTAGGCAATCTAGGAGGTTGTTGACTGCTTTGTCGGACTTTTCTGTTTATTTATTTATTTTATTTGGCTCTTCAACAATGAGTAGGTACACTATACCTAAAATATTTAAAGCCCGTCACATACGTAGCTATAATATATATTTTAGCTAGCCACCACACCACACACGGTCGCTATAATATAATAATATATTTTCGCCCTTATTACGTCTGCGATCGTTATTTGTTTCACATTTTTGAAATTTATATTAATATGCCTTGCTGTATCTGTCCACATATTTTGGTGACGTAGTAAAAATATATATTATAGCTGATCGTAATATGCCTTGATTATAGCTACGTCTGACGTATATTAATATATATTATAGCTACGTCTGACGTATATTAATACATATTATAGCTACGTTTGTGACGGGCTTAATGGTAAATACCAAACTTAAATCTTGAAGAGCACTGCATGCACTACATTTTGCGAATAAACCACGATTTAAAAAACAATAGTAAAAAAGACAGTGAAAAGGAAAAGGAATAGGAAGCTACGCTATCCCTGAGTAATCATCATCATCAGCCGAAAGACGTCCACTGTTGAAGATAGACCTCCCCCATAGAACGCCACAAGTCTTGCATCCACCGGTTACCCGCGACCTTGACGATGTCGTCGGTCCATCTGGTGGGAGGCCTACCAACGCTGCGTCTTCTGGGCAGTGGTCGCCACTCGAGAACCTTTCTTTCTTTTATCGGTTCTTCGAGCGATGTGGCCTGCCCATTGCCACTTCCACTTGCATATTCTGAGATCTATATCTGTGACTTTAGTTCTTCGGCGAATTTCTTCGTTCCGGATTCTTTCGCGCAAAGAAAAACCGAGCATAGCTCTCTCCATGACTCGCTGCGTGAGTTTGAGCTTCTGTAGGAGGCCAGCAGTTAAGGACCACGATTCTGTGCCATATATAATATAATATGTGGGGACATTTGTTATATCATCACCGGCAACACACTGGTTATAAAATCCCGTCTTTAGGCACTGAGGAATTTCGGACGAATCTTTTCGTCCAAAAGCGTTTGGGAAACTCGTAGTTTCCCAAACGCTGCCCATCCGAGTTGGATTCTGAGTGGCTGTGATTAATTATCTAGAAAATATGGGGTTTGTGAGACAACTTACCCAGACGAATTCGCGGGCAAAGCACTAGTTTATAAAATAAACATCATTAATTTATCAATTACGTCGTCTGTATTCCAAAGATGTTGTGTTGGCGTCAAGTATTCAAGTTGAATAAAAAATAAACATTACTGCTTCTTGCCTTGTTTGGAATCTGCACCCGATACCACATTCGGTTTTAGGCTAAAACCGCACACTGACACACAAAAAGCTACTTTGTTGTATCGATAGACTAGCGAACCGCCCCGGCTTTGCACGAGAGCAATATAGATCAAACTATATGTAAATAAATAAACCTTTCTCTCAAATCAGTCTATCTATTGAGGGAAATCACTTTAAGATCCTCTAACTGGATGCAGTTGCAGTGTTTTAAACAGCGTCTTAACTGACCTCCACATCCCAGTTATTTGGTACCTTGATACCCTTGGTAAGATTCGTTGTCAGACTTTCTGGCTTCTGACTACCCATAACGACTGCCAAAGATCTACGAAGGACAGCCGGGACCAACGAGGCATAGACGGAACTTGCTATGAAATGGAATGGTCACCCATCCATAGACCGACCGCGACAAGCGTACCGATCGATCCATAAAACCACATGTATTAACATAATATTATCAGTACGAACGATAAAGTCTTTTTTTGTTATATTATGTGCAAAAGTGCATTTTAATGATCTGATTCTATTGAGTGATTTGACTTTGAACATGCAACTTCGGGTTTCTTTAAGTATCTTTGTGGGTTTCAAATTCGTATGAACCAGCAACAAATGTAAGTAGGTACATTTGATTACAATCATCATCATCATCTTAGCCGAAAGACGTCCACTGCTGGATATAGGCCTCCCTAAGGGTGGGTTTTCCCATAATCGCCACGCTTGGCAGGCGGGTTGTCGATCGCAGTATGGTTGTTACAAAGGCACAGAGAACGCTGCTGCCCATTCTCTGGTAAGTCCCTTAGTCGCCTCTTACGACACCCACGGGAAGATATGGGATGGTGCTATTCTTTACGTCCGACACCACACGGACAATTAATAGGGTATTTTACAAAAAAAAACTAATTAGTCCATCAGATAGATTTCCAAAAAATATTGGACACGTGTTTTTTCTTTTTTCACGTAAATAAAAAATGAAGACGATACAGTGCGTCGAAAACACGTGTGACGTCACTATGTCTGTACACTTTTACTGGCGAAGTGACGTCACAAACCCCCACTCATGGTCTTTGATACGTTTTATCTTCGTCAGTTTTTATTGATTTGAAAAAACAAAAAATACGTATCCAATATTTTTCGATAATCTAACTGACGGACTAATTAGATTTTTTTGGTAAAATACCCTATTACAATAAAAGGCCTAAAATTGTAAGACCTAGAGTACATATAGCTACTTCTGCTCCTAATTTCGGCCACTTAATTTTCTTTGGTCTTTCCATCCATTTCAAAACAAAATCCCTCCCTGCCTCGAAAGCACGTAAAGCCGTTGGTCCCGGCTGTCATTCGAAGATCTTTGACAGTTGTTATGGGTAGTCAGAAGCCAGAAAGTCTGACATCCAGTCTTGCCAAGGAGTACCGTGTTACCTAGTAACTGGATTGTAGAGGTTAGATAGGTACTAGTTTCACTATGTTATTTAAAGCTACCATTTACGAGGTATGTCTTTCATTGACTTGAATGTGCCCTGGCGGTTGGGAGTATGTCATGCTCACTGGAATGTCTCGCTGACGGTGGCGCGCGTGTTGGATCATTCGGTTCCCTTCAAAATGGTTGTTTTAAATGATGCCGATCCGTGCGTCATATTAGTTAGTTAGTTAGTTGGGACTGGTCATCTCTTAGCTGCCTCGGTTATTCTTATTTTATTTTGAATTGGTTATTATGGTTATATTTTTATCTAAACCTCTTTTAACGTACACGACTTGTTACATTGTTCTCACATTGTACCCTAGATTCAATATGAATGATGTAACCGAAATTTGTAACATATTATTGATTTTAAAAGAGTGTTGTTCATGGAGTTTCTTGCTCGTTCTTCTCCATAGAAACCTACTGTTTGGAACGAGCAACTAGCTTCAACTTTCTGACTGACTGACTCTGACAATTCAAAAGTACCTGTAAATGGTTTATTTGAAATAAATGATTTTGAGTTTGAGTTTGAGTTTCATGTAAAACACTGGTATTTATATGCATCTTGTTAGACTGGAAGCCGACCCCAAGATAATTGGAAAAAGGTTAGGTAGATAATTTGCTACCTACTAATTCAATAACATTTAAACACACAATAACACGTGATCATACTTTACGACTCTCCCTATAAGGCAACGCCGTTAATATAATAATATATTTGCAATAATTTATTTATAAATTGAGTCGGCACTCAACATACTAAAATATAAATCATAATGTTATTGTCAAATATCTATCAACCGCCATATATGTCGAAACGTTTAGAATCGGAGATAATAATGTTATATTATTATTTGTGGAAGTTCCGTAAACCAAATTGGTGTATCTGTTCTCTTTTTTTTTATTTTATTACTTGATTAGTGCTATGTTACTTGGAATTGGCGTGGGAATTTTGAAAAAAAAAGAGGTATATAATATTATGAGCTCATGCCTACGACTGACCGCGTCTATTTGTCTACGGATCCCTAATTGATTCAACATTTTAGGACCCATTAAATAATGTTAGTGTTACATGTAATCAAGGTGCTTGGCAACTGTGCTTCTCCTAGTTATAAACGTCCCTTTGTGCTTATTGGCCTAGTTCTGTTCTTTCTTATGCTTGATTTAGAGAGTAGGAGAGAAAATATGTTTTTCTTACTCCTCCGGGTGAATTTTGATTCTCTGCAGATCTTTCAGGGGGTAAAATTACTAATGAATGTGAACTTCTTTTACTTTTAGTAAAATATCGGCTTCAGTTTATGCGAACTGCCCGACTGTGGAATTCACTGCCCACCTCTGTGTTCCCTGATAAGTATAAACTGGGTATATTCAAGGCACGAGTAAACCGGTTCATTCTAGGCAAGCGTGGCTCTATCTTAGGCCGCAGCATCACTTAAGATCAGGTGAGATGCGGCCAAGTGCAGGCCTATTAGAATACAAAAAAAAAAACTCAATATATTTTAATCGTATGCATTTTTTTAGAGAACCGTTTGCACCCTATAAAAGTTGCGCAGTTAATTATAAGTCACGCACGCTGTATAATTATTTAAACATATTCAGTGTAGTTTAAGTCCACTTTAAATAATATTGAAAACAATTTTTATGAAATTAAAATAATAATACTCGTAATATAATACTAATATCTAGTTATTAGTTGATACTTTGATAGTATTCCATTCTTTGATAAAAATAAAATATGTTTTTTTTGTTCCTATTAACATTAAACTTGTATTAATGTTATCAACACTGTTTTCGAATGTTAAGTAGGTAATAATATTTTAATCCAATATTTTTTAATTTACTTAATCATAATCATCATGTCAAGCTTTAAACGCCCTCTGCTGTGCATAGGTCTCCCCGAAGGGGGGATTCAGCCGTAATCGCCATGATTGGTCGATGAATGTTGGCAATCGCAGTAGGTGTTATGGTACTTAGAAGGACGCTGCTGACCATCGTCTGGTCAATATCCCTCTGTCGCCTAATATGCTGGTATGTTTGAGTAGCTATTGTATAGAGCAGTGGCACAGTATTATGCTACATTATAATAATGATAAAATAACACGTATGTTAGTTTTTTCAACAAGAAATTTCGACACAAGAATTCAAATTGCATTACAAATATTTTGTTCCCGGATTTCTAAGCCTAGGATAACATTTCAACAAGTTATGTAAATAAAACGGACAATATTGACCTGTGACCTTCTAATCACGTTACATCTACGTGTTGCTACGCCAGCATATATATTGTAATAATAAATATATATCCAATGTATAGAAAACCATTTAAAAAGTGAATATAATTATTTGTGTGACACCATTAACCTTTGATCGAGAATTATAATTGTTAATATATATTATTTAATGTTATGTTGTTCTGTCGTCTGGTATATTATTTACATGCGGTCTTTTATAAACCTCCCTCGATGGGTCATGAAATGACAATGCCAGATCCTGCCCCACCCATTTACAGAAAATGTAATTTAATAAAATAATTGTAATGATCATAGAATCTTATTATAATAAATTGTTTTACTTTAGAACTTGCGATTTTGCGAACTTGCGTTCTTGGTTTGTTTCCACGAGACAGGCTCGAGTGTGGAGTTGTGTGGAGTTCATTAGCAAAATGCTTCCTTTGTGTCTTATATTTGTTTTTTTTTAGAACCTAATTGATAATGTAGACTATTGTAGATTATAAGGAAATGTAAAGAACTTTTTTGTTGGCAAATGAACAACATTATTATTATTACTTGCGGATTACAAATCAATGCTAAAAGGAATGCAAATACAGTTTTTTGATTTAAACAGAAACGGCAAGTTCTGCAGCCATTAAGACTAATGTTTAGTTATCAGCAATGAATAAGCAGTAAGATGCTACATATTGCAAGCTGGTACATGACTTTTATTGAGTGGGGCAAAGTTCTGTAGAGTTTCGGGCATTGTCCTTTAGGTGAATTGAGCGTGAGGTTAGTGAAATGACAGCACCCTTCACCTAAAATTCAATCATATTAGAATCCCCATACGCTATAACCCGGTACCACAAAATATAAAGGGTACAGAAGGACCGCTCCCGCCATCTTCAAAAATAGTTACCTAAACTTGCCAGACTCACTAGGGCTGCTACTGTATATCTCTGTAGGTTTTATTTGTGACAATATGAAATGTTATTGACACTGGTTGGAACTCTCTGCATTTTATTTACAACATTTTTTTTCTGTTCGTCATGAAATGTCAATGTCATTTATTCATTTAGACAAAACGTGACAGTCGAGACTGATGTCTGCTTGAAACTGCTTGAGATTGCCTATAAACGTAATGTCAATGTGTGCGTGAGTAAAATGGCGGTTTGTTCTGAGTGGTCTCTCTGCTCGGGCGCGTCGTACAGCCTTACGTACTTTGTACCAGTACCTGTAAGAGGTCCAACTGTCATATTAGAATTAACATGAATACTTGGAATCAAATGAACTTCATTAAAACACCGCACTTCATAAAACAATACAAATCTACGATTTGAACTTATTCTAATTATTCTAGAAGGAAGCAGAGTGTTTAGCCATAAACCATATACATACTTAATGGTTTCTGCATGCTAAATGCATGCAACCTTTACAGTACATAACGCATTTTTTTCTATAAATCAATGATCATAAAAAACTTAATCTAAATAATTCGGTTCAAAGTATTCGTTTTATTTTTATTGTTTAAATTTACATAACTTTATAACATTCCGAACCAAAGAAAGATGATCTGAAAAGGTTGATCTTTTGTTTTATAACTTGATTTATGGTCTAAAGGTATGGCCACATTATAGTAATGTATTATTATATTTTATAAACTAATATTACCTACAGAGTAAAAATATTTAACATCACTGATTTTTTTTATACTATTGGTTATCCTTGCTTAGCTGTATATTTTTTTTTTTTAAAAAGAGGGTTTTGTAAGTTACGCGGACGAAGTCATGGGCAAAGCGCTAGTATAGAAATAAAAATGTGTTATTTCTATTTGAGAGAAAGAAAGGAAACACTTTTATAAACACACTATTTAATATACAAATATTTACAACAATAAAGGAAAAGCAAAAAAAAGAAAAGATATTAATTAATTTAAAAAAATTAAAAGAAAAGTAAAATATAGTAGGAGGGAGTAGTAGGTAGTAGTTAAAATTTAAACTTAAAATACCCAATTATTAGGAACTACATTCATACAAAATATAAAAAAGTAAAAAATATTATAAATGTTAGAACTTTCATTTTGCAGTTAAAACACATTTGAACTTTGAACGTCAAAATAATATATTATTTTAATCTGTACTAATAAAAATATATCAAAATTAATGAAGCTAGGAGCTTAAAAATAACTTGTCACATTTACCTAACACTCATTCTTGTTATAATAAGTGAAAGTTTAGGTATAATTTAAAAAACACGTGATTCCATTCAGCTGTTGAATAAAAAACTTATTATAATACTAAAATACTAAAAATAATATACCTAACTTCGAACCGCGTGCAAACTAATCGTGTTTGGCATAATAATGAAGTTACATAACTTTTTATATCATACTAGCTCGCTACTTTGCCTGTCCAGACTTTAAAAATAACTATTTTAACACACACACACATAACTCTTTTTTTCCACTTCTTTGTGTTTCTACAGAAACACAAACAAGGGATAAAACAAGACAACAAAAGATTCAAATGATGTGATAAAAAAACTTGTGCGGTCAGAGGACCCCCGTAAGGGACGAAGTTCCTTACGTACGTGTCTGTACAAAAAATAATAATAATGATATCACGAGCAGGCGAGTGCGCAGCAGCGGCTCGATACACGCACACATACATACAAGCAGGCATTTCGTTACGTGACGATTACTACTAATTGGCACTACCCGTAAACCGCGTTAAGGAACTTCGTTTCAAAAAAACAATTCTCAAATGGTAAATGAATGGAAAATGATATGAATGGATTGAATTGAATGATGTGTTTTTTCCAAATTATATCTAATTCCGTTCAGAAAAAGCGAGAAAGAGTTACAAACATACATCTATTCATCCTATAGTAGTAAGATATTACTTTGTGAATTAATAAGTTTTAGGAAATAAGTTGTTATTATTAAGTTTACTGCAACTATTGCATTGGGTTGTACCTGTAAAAATAGTTGTGTGTGATGGTTATATAAATAAATAAATAAAAAATAATTATTGTGCCATAACGACTGGCTTAGGAAGAGTAGTAGGCATGGGGTTCGTGGCTAAGTAACAGCTGCCACGTTTCCTGTGGTCGCTTTGTAAATAGGTAGCCATCCTCAGCCATCATTTCTTACCAAGATTTCTTAGATCTTTGACAGTCGTCAAATATAGTCAGAAACGTGACAGTCTGGCATTCAGTCTTACCAAGAACCACCTGGTAACTGGGCTGTAAATGATAAAGGATAATGACAGTCGCTTCATGTCATCATTATCATCATCATTTCAGCCGAAAGACGTCCACTGCTGGACGTACATTGGCCTCCCCAAGTGTCGCCACATTGACCGGTACCGTGCGACTCGCATCCAGCGGATCCCCGCAACCTTTACCAGGTCATCGGTCCACCTAGTGGGAGGCCTTTCAACGCAACGTCTTCAGGTTCGCGGTCGCCACTCCAGAACTTTTCGGCCCCATCGGTCATCCGCTCTGCGAGCAATGTGCCCTGCCCACTGTCACTTAAGTTTGGCAATTCTTCGGGCTACGTCGGTAACCTTGGTTCTCTTGCGGATGTCCTCATTTCTGATTTTATGCTGAAACTCCGAGCGTAGCTCTCTCCATTGCCCTTTGGGTGACTTTAAGCCTTCTGATGAGGCCCATTGTGAGCGACCACGTTTCGGTCCCTGGGTCGCTTCATGTAAAACATTGGTATTCAGCTACATCCGGTTAGACTGGAAGCCGACCCCAGCATAGTTGGAAGAGGCTAAGCAGGTAAAGATGACGAAAGGTCACAAGTTGATAGGTTATGCTACCTTAATACTTTATAATTAGTTGTTTTTTTAAATAAATTTTAAATAACAGGTTGTTTTGAATTTATTAAATTCATAGAAAATCTAGATATTATTATTTTAAGACGTTATATCAGCATAATAATAGACTTTTAAAGTTTACTAAAAACGAATGATTAATAAAATATTATACATAAAATATGTAATAAAAAATTATAATCAGTCGATTTAGAATTCAAATCTAATTTTACAAGTAAATAGAATCAAAATACGCTTTTGTAAACACTTATTTTCAAATTGTTAAGGTTGATTCACATATTCTAATTTTCCGGTAGAAATCGAGTTGTATGGAATCTTTGTCACTTGTTGGTAGTGTACTAATGAGAAAAAAGTGTGTGAACTTTTTTTTCCCGGTACAGCATCTCGCAGGTCATCTTGGGAGGTTGCCGGCAGCTTAATCGAACTTTTGTTGTTTTAAGCACACTCAATAATTTTACACCTACCATGTTATTTGTTCATCACTCTTGGATGACTGGTAGAGAATGCCTAAGGCATTAAGTCCGCCTTTGAACATTTTGTTGCATCAAGTTTAATAAATAAATATTAAGCTACAGGAAAAAAAATGTCTGTGCAAGTGACCTACAAGGTCGAATCGAAATATATGGAACAAATGATGCTAGAGATTTTTTTTAATAGCCGACAAAAAAGTTGAGACCTGTTTCATGGTAACGGCAAATCAATTCTATTAATTAATTTAAAACGTTCAAAATCTAGTGACAATCTCATCTCAGTGGCAATCAGTGTCAAGATGTTGTCAAAAATTTAGGTTAACGTTACTAAAAGCCTTCTTAAAAAAAAAGTTTAATACAACATAAAATATTTTTTTGCCGTGATAACGTCTTAACCGGCTGCACGCACGAAAAAGTGTCACGTTCCACCTGAGCCTGAGCGCGCAAGCGAGAGCGCGGAACAAGCGATAGAGAGGCATGATCGGCCCAAACGTCTACAGTAAGCTCCGCCCACATCGAGGGAAGCCATTATTTGCTTATATATGTTAGCCATTATGTTTCTTTATGACGTTATCACGTAATACTATCGTCCGTAAACCGATTTTACAGACTACCAATTTTTTCTTTAACCCTAATGATGTGATGTGTACAAGCAAGTACCAATGTGACTTTTTAATTATTTTTTAGGGTTCCATACAAAAAAACGGAACCCTTATAGATCACTCGTGCGTCTGTCTGTCCGTCTGTCTGTCATAACCAATTTTCTCCAAATCTAATGGACCAAATCAGCTGAAATTTGGTAGGATGGTGTAATCCTATCTATGACTTAAACACAGATGTACAAAGCAAATATTTTTTTTTTTTATAAATAATCGTCATTTTCGGGGGACAAATTAGGAAATTAATGTAAAAGTTTTGCAAACCATACTGTGTCATATATGAAATGAAAGGGCGTTATGAGGATCTCAAATATATTTTTGTTATTTTTGTAAAATCAATAGTTTTGATTTTATTCATGAAAAAAGACAAAACTTGACCCTACCCTGCTTGTAGATTACAGGAAAACCTATAAGAATTCTATCAATTGAAACTTTGGCATTGTATTTGGAAAGAGTTCCTCTTTCCACGCGAGTTCAAATCGCACTTGGCCAATTTTTTTTTAATACTCTACTATAATATAAAATATACTAATCTGGAATCGCCAAGAATAAAAAGATTTAAAAAAAAACATGAATCTCTTTTCTCTATAAGAGAAGGCACGGTTACACATTACACACAAGATTACATTACGATTGCTTTACCTTCCAGTGGGACAATAATAGGCTGGTAATAGAATACTTAAGCCCATACAATAGTGTGGCCGGACCCTAATATTTTTTAAATACCATAAATCTTGTCCACTCACGGCATCAGTAGAAATATACTAAGGACATTACATTTACATAGAACAGCAATAAATAAATATGTACCGGATTATTTGAAGGAAAAATCTATTTTTTTAATATATTGATATTTTTGTAAGTAGGTAGCAACATGAGTTTTGAAGTTGCATAATATGTTAAATAGTTATATGTCTACGTGTTGTTAAAATTCGTAAAATATACGTTTTTTTTGTATTAAAATTATAAAATAAAGTTTTTAAGAATATCATCATCATAATCTGCCGAGCCTTTTCCCAACTAATTTGGAGTCGGCTTTTAGTCTAACCCGATGCAGCTGAATACCAGTGTTTTACATGGAGCGACTGCCTATTTGACCTCCACAACCCAGTTACTGGGTAACACGATACCCCTATACCCTGTTCACATTCACAATAAGATTAGACATAAACACAAACCTTTTTTACAGACCTTTCAGCCGATTTTGACTTCTATTCCGTAGGCTTACGATGGATGACATTAGAGGCAAAAAAGTGGTTACAATAACAACTGTTTACTGCAGTTGCCATTTGTCATGCCACCAACGAGTCAAAATCGATTGAACGGACTGTAAAAAAGGTTTTTGTAAATGTCTAATCTTATTTTGAACAGGGTATAGTTAAGACTGATTTAATTTTATTTATTAATGACAAAAAAACAGTTACATGCAGAAAAATGATTAAATAAGATTTAACAAACATGTAACCCAAACCCAGGGACTAGAAAAAAAAGAAGGAAAGTGAAGCACCCTAAGTAAGCCGGACCGTTTGTACAAACATGCCTCACGCACACATTTATATCACAGTCACGGACTACAAAAAAAAGGATTCTGCGAGTACCGACTACCGACCGTACCGATCTATGTGTGCGTCTCGGTCCGGCGTACTTTAGGTGCTTCACTTTTGATATGCGTGGCGTGGAGTATTTTTTTTTTCTAATCCGTGCCCACACCATTGATTGTCAGATTTTCTGGCTTCTGACTACCCATAACGACTGTCAAAGATCTACGAATGACAGGCAAAGAGCCACAATATTTTTTAAAGGTTCACCTTCTCTGGTTATTGCAATTGAATCTAAGTACTTTGGTATGATATCAAAGTGTACATGACTTAGCACATTCTTCACAATCTTCACTTACGTAACGATCCATTGAATTTAATTTTAGCTATCATAATATTGCTAAAGGTCATCCTTATTATTATATTAATTACACCATCTTCATTAGAACGTCTAAGTACAATCCTACTGACTTTTAGGGACGTTCACATTTAAATCTCAGTCTTAGGCAAAGCGCGCACTGCGAATTTTAATCGTTGCAAATAAACAGTCTGTGAACAATACCAATATTCTAGAGTTCGCGCACTGCGATGTCAATTCGTTTGCGAAATAATTCAATCGATTTCAATTCGAATTTTTAAAATCGCAACGAATTAATTTCGTAGTGCGTGCTTAGCCTTAATCTGTCAGATATGCCTGTATTTTACGTCAAAGCTGTCAAGCAACATCGCCGTTGCACTGTACACTTGAACACAGAACACAGACAGAACGTGGCAGTCGCAACAGCACCCTAAACGCATTGTTATATTGGATACGCAGAGCATCGTAAGCCCTTTGGGTACAACTGACCCTGTTGTTCAGTACCCCGCGTACAGTGTTCTGCATCATGCTTGGCTGATACATGTTGGTGATCGCAGTAGGTGTTATGGTACTCAGAAGAACGCTGCTGCCCATCGTCTGGTCAATATCCCTCTGTCGCCTTCTACGACACCCACGGGTAGACATGGGGTGGTGCTATTCGCAACGGTGGTGCTGTTCAATATGCCTTAAAAAGAGCTATTTTAACTGCGACTGCATATAGATTTTCACAGCATAAAAATAAATAAATATCTAATATAAGATCTCAAATCTCCGTCCATTATCATCTGCCTAGCATATTCCCAACTATGTTTTAATCGGCAACTGAATACCAGTGTTTTACATGAAGCGACTGCCTATCTGGGGGCCAAGTCTGCTATTTTTATAATTTCGTCAATCCAACACGATCCCGTTGTCATTTTGCTAAAAGTTCGTTATCTGCTAAATTCATAATGGTCGATCATTGGTCAGTCGAATTAAAAGCAATGACTGCACAATGACGTTCTGAGGAAAATGTAATGAGGAACTGTCAAAATTTTAGCAGATTACCGCCTAAGTCACTCATTCAGTTGTCATTTTGTACAAGATTACCATTCTATTTCATTTCTTTCAATGGCGTGTCAGTGGTTGACCATTGGAAAGTCATAATGACGCCATTATATTAGTAGATCACCAAACTTGTCAAAATCAACAATTATGAAATCAATGATAGACCATTCTGACCTCCAGAACCCAATTGCTAGGTCACACGATACCCCTTAATAAAACTGGTTGTCAGATTTTCTAGCTTCTGACTACCCATAACGACTGTCAAAGATCTACGAATGACAGCCGGGACCAACGGCTTTACGTGCCTTTCTGAAGCACGAAGAGAACTCGGTATGAAATAGATGGCCATTGACGTAGCTTAAAAATCATTACCGATAGATCCTCCGGCTTTTATTTAGTCACGACCTCCTCACTAAGATCTCAGTACATTGGTTCATAAGTAAACAAAAGCCTAACGCAATTGAAATTCATATACACAAAGTACATAAAGGTACGATACCGCGCGGCGTGCCCGAGCAGAGAGACCACTCGGAACAAACCGCCATAATGCTGCGTGCATTATGGCGGTTTGTTCCGAGTGGTCTCATTGACATTACGTTTACAGGCATTCTCAGGCAGTTTGCAGACCTCAGTCTTGACCATGAAGATATAGGTATAAATGGAGCCAACACTTCGAACAAAAGCTTGAAACCAACTGTGGGCTGATGCTCTCTTTCTGAATGCATACATAAGAACGAGACAGTGATATGTGTTTTCTTTATCTTATATATGCATTCAGAAAGAGAGCGTTTGCCCACAGTTGGCTTCACGTAGGTATTTAGAGTGTTGCCTCCACTTTTATCTATAAGCTTCTTGGTCTTGACTAGCGATACGTGTTGTCAAAATGACAACCGCTTTCAAAAAGTAAAAAATAACTTTCAATTCGCAAGTTTGGTTTTGCTTGTTGTTTTGTATTGCCACCGACTTGAGAATTGAGTTATTTTTTACTTTTTGAAGGCGTTTCTCTTTTTTGTTGAAAAGTTTTTTATTCGCTTCTTATTATACAAATTAATTACGAAACGGTGACACCAAAAAAAATCAGTCATCCCTTAATTTTGTACCCTTAGGTGTGGAATATTTTCTTGAATTTATATGGGACCAAATTTGAGGTACCTATACACTATCAATTAAAAAAAGAGTAATCGAAATCGGACTACAATGAAAAAAGTTATGCGTAGTCAAGCAAAAAAAATGTTCTTGAAATGGAAACTACTGGGTCAAACTATGTTAAATGTTTATGGGACCAAATGGCAACTATTCCGCATCAAACTAAAGAAGAATCACGTAAATCGTATCATAAATCTCAGCGTAATAGATGTACATACATAAAAAATATACCAATCGAATTGACAACCTCCTTCTTTTTGAACTCGGTTGAAAATGATGTAATTGACATTTCATGACAAACAGGAACATTTTGATATAAACAACTTGCAAAGAGTTTCAAACCAGTGTCAATAAAATTCCACAAATAAAACCTCTAGAGTCAATACAGTAGCAGCCCTAGTGAGTTCGGCAAGTTTAGGTAATTATTTTCGAGGATGGCAGGAGCGGTCCTTCTGTAACCTTTTTATTTTGTGTCATGAACCACGCGTGTGCCTTAGGCGTTGTGGGGCGTAACATAAGTTTGGTGTCATCCTCTATGGAGATACGGCATTGAAAGGTTAGATTTGATGTTGCTATATTTAAAACACTGGTATTCAGCTGCATTTGGTTAGACTGGAAGCAGACCCCAAAATATTTCGGAAATGGCAAAATATGAGTTGTTGTAACTGCAAATGGGGTTGTTTTGATTTCTGGATCAGGCAAAATGTTGTTTTATTAAGACATTCTTAGTAATAAATGTAAAAGTATGGAAAAAAATATCTAATGTGTTGCACACATACAAAGTGAGGATTACATTTGTTCTACGACTTTTCAAAATTCTAAATATTTTTTTTCCATACAAAAAATATAAACACTCTTTAAATTTTATTTTGCTATATTATTTCTGACACGGTCGACGAAAGGCATGCAATCAGCTGTGCCTGTACAATAGCCTATCTACTACCTACATCATATTCGCTATCATATGGGTGCGCGCGCGCGTAGTATACGTAAATTTAACAGACTTCAAATAAACAAAAACAAATTGTTTTTGGCTACGTTATTTAGTTGAGGTCAAAGTCGTAGAACAAATGTTATTCAGGGTGATGATACGAAGTCCAGATTAAGAGGTTTTGGGTATTTTATCAATTTCCCTGTATAGGTATAAATAAAGTTGAAGTGTCTGTTTGTAATGTTAAAACAAAAGCTTTTTACTGAATGCATTTGAATGTTTACACGGTACCTACTAATAAAACAAAACTATTTTTTTTTTAATTTTGTTTGTCTGTCTTTCTGTTTGTTCCGGCTAATCTCCAAAACGGCTGATCCGATTTTGACGGGACTTTCACTGTCAGATAGCTGATGTTATCAGGAGTAACATAGGCATTTTATTTAAAAAAAAATGAGAGTTCCGTCCAAAAAAAAGAGAACTACACAGATAATCGAAATTTTATTTAAAAATAAGTAAAGAATAAAAACTGGTCAAGTGGGAGTTGGACCGGCACACGAATGCAATAGGTACCTAGTCAATAACAAAATATAAGTACGTTTCTTGATCGATATCGTAAAGATAAAATATTTGATGTGTTTGTATGTTTGTAACGTTAAAACTCAAAAAATACTTGAAAAAAAAGTAATTAAGACAAAAAATAAAAATACTTTAGAAAAAAAATACTAACTCGAAATTTTAACAATTTAAGAATTTATGCGTGTGCTGTTTAGTCTAACGAAAGATTATAATTTAAGACAAAAAAAATGCGTTACAAAATTAATAAATATCTATCTTACATAATATTAAATAGACATATCTTAATATTATTAAATCTAAAACACGTCGTCATTAATTATTGAAATCAACGCGTTTTATTATAAAATTTCCACCATTTTTAAGTAGGTAATAGGTACGAAATATAAAAAAAAAAAAAAAATCTTAAACACTTTTACTTACATTAACATAATTAATTTTAGAACTAGTTATTCTAGAAATCTGCGTAGCTTTTTCGAACTGGTTTTAAATCTAAAAAAAAGTGAAACCAACTCCCTATATGTGAACACTATGTATCTATGTATACAACTTAGCTGTCATTCTTTATCATAAAATACTTTATACATACTTCAATATAGTGTTTTTTATGCAAGGTCCATCGTATTCACTAGTTAAATATATAACTATAAACTGTAAATGCAAAATATTGTTCACATTTTTTTTTAATACGAATAAGTATAGAGTTTCTTGCCCATTCTTCTCCATACGAAACTACCTTTTGGAAGGGGCAAGTAGAATCAACTTTTTTTTTATATGACGTTCAAAAGTGCCTTAATCTAATTGAAATCAATGATTTGACTTTGATACCTACTTCTATTTATTTCGGCATAGCCATTGGCTCGGAGGAAGAGCTCGTGGCTAAGCTAAAGCCGTACAGATCGATCGGTTAAAGGTTAAGCTACGCTTGCCGCGGTCATTCTTTGGATAGGTGACCATCCATTTCATACCGAGTTCCCTCCATGCCTCGGAAAGTACGTAAAGCCGTTGGTCTCGGCTGTCATTTGTAGATCTTTGGCAGTCGTTAAGAGGAAACACGAGGGCCGTTTTTCCATACAAACTTAGTCCCCTGTTTCCTCCCTGGATAATGCCAGTAGATCAATTTTTTTTTTTTTAAATATCCATGGCTACTATTGGCATGTCCCTATGTTTTCCTTTTTCTCATAAAGAGATATGAATATTCAAAAACCTAAAAAATTGGCATGATTTTCCGCTGTGTTCAAACATTCAGAAAACAAATTTGACTTGATTATATAAAAAATAGAAAACATAGGAACACGGCAAAAGCCTTTCATTATTTTTTAATGAAAAAAGCAGTTAAATCGGTTAAGTTTTGGAGAAGAAATCAGGGGACTACGAATCATTGATTTTGTGTACTTTTAATAGGTATTTTCGGTCAAAGCTGCAGTTGTCTCTATCGCGCTCTGCGGTTCGTGTTCGGGCATCGCGCGACAGCAATAGATTTTACAAATACCTAATTTTCAATTCTCTAGCCCGTGGTACTTCCTCTTAAGGGTAGTCAGAAGCCAGAAAGTCTGACCACCAGTCTTGCCAAGGGGTATTGTGGTACTCTCACTGGGTTGTGAAGGTCCGATAGGTAATCGCTCCATGTAAAACACTGGTGGTATTCAGCTGCATGCGTTAAGACTGGAATGTGTGCCTATCATGGTTCATGAGATACAGCCTGGTGACAGACAGCCAGACGGTCAGTGGAGTCTTAGTAATAGGGTCCCGTTTATACCCTTTGGGTACGGAAACCTACAAAGTAGGAGACTAGCCCTCTCTGTAAAGGAGGTCATCCGGAGAAGTAGGTACTAGAATCTTTTCCAAAATCATTTGATAAAAATGTAAACACGACACATGTTTAGGTAGGTCACTTAAATTACTAAATGGACTGACATTAATCGGTATTTCAAAGGTGATTCGAATATATTATCCACAATTATTGAATCAATAAAATTCAAATTGTAATTGAAATGATTGATTTGACTCTGACTTTGACTCTGAGCTTTCTCAAAAACTTCCGCGTTTATAATATTTAGTAGGATATTATATTGCAGATGTCTGTACCTATTACCTTTCAGCTATTGTATTAAACTCTTATTAGGTAACGAAGCATTGTGATGACAGTAATCGTCAATAAATTAGGTAATTACTATAATATTTAGATTTGAACTGACAAAGATGTACTTAACTCGGTGATTTATGATAATGAATTTATTATATTCTTTAAAAAATAAGATAGGTACCTATTTTTATAATTATATAATAACGAAAGGTCAGTCGCTGACTAAGATCCAATCCAACGAGATCAATATCTATGAAGCTGAAATTTGGTAGGTAGGTAGCGAATAATCTATACTAAATAGATATCTACACTTAAGGCGACGATATACGCCGGCGACCTTGAGCGACCAGAGAATCGTATGCGCTGAGTCCAAAACTCTCAAAGTTTAGTCGAAAAAATTAAATAATAGATAATATTCTTTAACTTAAAAAAAAGGCGTATAGATAAGATAAGATAAGATAAGTCTTTATTTGCCTTAATAAGCCTTTGTATGATGGTGTTACAGTCTGGTTTAAAAACAATGTCCACATGTTTAGCTATACACAAAATGTATCAATTGCATGCAAAAGTAAATATTAGGGCAATGAGTCATAATAATAATAATAGTAATTAATAATAATAGTAATTAACGGATTCATTAGTTATATCTTCAAGTCAAAGAAATGTTTTATGTCATAAAAATTGTGTTCTTTTAGCCATTTATACAGCTTGTTTTTAAATAAATTAGCGTTATTTATACATTTTAATTCTTTTGGAATTTTGTTATAGATTCGTACACACATCACAAGGCAGCTTTTAACATACTTGGCTGATTTAGGGTTATCCGTTATTACAAGTCTGTGTGGATCCCTTGTTGGTCGAGAGATTACTTCATTTGCGTTTTTAAAAAATTGCTTATTACTATAAACGAAGTTACAGATTACATATATGTAAAGTGCAGGAAGTGGTAACAAACCTAGCGTTTTAAAGAACGGTTCGCAAGATTCGTCAGGACGGAGTCCACAAATGGCCCTGATGCACTTCTTCTGTGCAATAAATACTGTTTCTGTGCAATATATACTAAAAGATATATGATAAAATTGTCTGTAAGATAGTAAAAGTTTCGTTTAAATATTCCTGGTAGGTTTCGTGTGATTATCAATGTTTTGTCCGCTTCAGACACAACTTCACGATTTAGTTAAACTATTCAAAAATATTCACATACTAAATGATTAAGAGAATGTTTTAGTTTAAAATATAATTTTATCAAATCATTTACACTACACATTTTGACGTGATTGTCAGTTTATGCAAAAGTCGCTTGTTAGCGCCTTAATATAAACTTTCCATGCTATACAATATTACTACTACTATTTTTGCTATATCCATTCTCCATACTTAATATTATAAACGCGAAAGTAACTCTGTCTGTTACGCTTTCACGATAAAACGGCTGAACCGATTTTGATGATATTTGGTATGAAGATAGTTTAAACCCCGGGGAAGGACATAGGCTACTTTTTAATTCGCAACTTTATCTGCATCCGCGATAACCGACATTCACACGGACGAAGTCGCGGGCAAAAGCTAGAATTCCATAATTTTTTAACCCCAAACCCAGGGGACAAACAAATGTATTGTGTAACCAATCAGTTTTTCGACTACGCAACTGCGGTTGCGCAAGCGCAAAGGTAAACGGGATCCGGTCATCAAAACTTGTTTGACGCCACCGAATTCTTTAGCTACCATGTTACTTTTGTACACACAATCCTTTTTAATGGAGATGGTAAGCAGAACTTTATGTACAGTGTGTCCGGCTATGAACTACTATTTGAATACACAAAATATCCAGGTTAAATCCATGGGCAGCAATTTACAATAACAACAATAATAATGCTTCAAAAAGCTTTTATACAAAAAAGACAACCGCCTTCAAAAACTAAAAAGTGATAAATAACTTTAGCACAGAACACACATGACTTTAGTTTCGGTAGTCGGTGGCTTTATTCTGTTTTTTGTCCTGTATTGTCACCGACTTCCGAAACTAAAGTGATCCTTGCTAAATTTATTATCACATTTATAGTTTTTGAAGGCGGTTGTCTTTTTTGTAAAAAAGACAATAATTTGTTGGTTTGCTTGTGTAATTGTTTGATACGTTTTAAGGGAGATTTTTTGCAACGCAAGATGTAAGCTCATTTTTTTTTTGTAATGTAACATAACAGACGATATTATTACCCATTATAGATTGAGAACAACGGATTAACTCACTGTGTTCTAAATCTATAATGTGTAACAATATTCACGTTTCGTTTAATGAAAAAATATTATTACCTATAGAATTCAAGGGTACCGCAGCTTCGAGATTAGCTTGAACTTACCCAAATTCAACTTTAAACCAACGTTAGCCAAATCGGTCCAGCCGTTCTCGAGTTTTAGCGAGACTAACGGACAGCAATTCATTTTTATTATAGTAATAGTTATCCTGCTATTCGAGGCGGAGTCAAATCCAACAATTAAAATACTCACTAATTAAACTTTCTCTGTTCTTCCACAAATATTTAAAGATCAAAATTAGCCAATTTGGTCTAGTCGTTCTCAAGTTTTACCGAGCCTAACAAATAGCAATGAAGATATAGACAAGTGTAATAGATAAATTGTTAATTAAATTATCAACGCCTAAAGATTTAATTATAATAGTTTACTATAAAAACTATGATATCGTTACACAGAAGCTGTTTAAATTTAAAAATCGTGCATTACCAATAATCAACACCATTGATTATTACATAAGTGCGTATATCTCGTCTTGTTCGTCGTCCAAAGTGCGTAACAAGTTAATAACGCTTACGTGCGTATATATCATACATAGAGATGTAAATAGAAAAAATACTAAATGTTTTCTCACTTCTCTTGCTCAAAAAGGCCGTCATTGTAGCATACCAGAGCGGGGATAAAATAGCATTTCATCCTCTAGGGGAAAAAGTTTTTTTTTTTAATTTTAGTGTGTCAAATATGACAATGAGCCTACAAAACCGAAAAAGTCTTTAGTCATATGTAGAATAATCATGAATAAAGACTCGACTTATTACTGTTTCATAAAAAAGAACCTCATTTTAATTTTGAAAATGGAACTAAAATCGGCGATCTCTGGTAGAATGCATGCGATGTGTTGCGGCTACAGAAGAAACAAAAAAAGACATTGGCGCGAAATCTTTATAATTTTTCTCTAATTGCAAATTGAATTGGTAGTGACCGTAATTAATTTCTCGCAATCGTAGTGAAAAGTATAGTGTAACACACGGCGCTAAAACCCATTAAAACTCGGTTTCTCGTATATAATGGGTCATTTTAGCTCCTTGTATAACAATCTACTATTTTTCACAATCTTGAAAAAAAAACATAAGAAACTCGTTTTTTTTTCTACATTTGGTTTTTTTTTTCAGAAAAAAAATGTAATTTAAATAAAACACTTTATTGTTTTGTTCTTATTTAAAAAACGAACTCTCATTGTCTCAAGCTTTCTGCACTTCTGCATTCTGACGCAATTCAACCAAAACATAAACCAAACGAGGATTAGGGAAATCCCCGTTCGTAAATGGTAAACTTCAGTGGGTGTTGCAAATTATTTTAAGACATTTATGTACTCTTTAAAAAAAAGAAATTGTATTTTCTTATTAAACAAAATAAAATGTAATATCAACTCATAACGATAACCGCCTAACCATATTTTTATTTTCGTACTCTTGAAAAAAAACCTACTCCAGAAAAACTGTCTTTGTTTCATGTATTTTTTAAACGTTTTTTTTTTTCATCTAAAAAAAAACTGTTTTTTTACAACTCTAATCATACAAACATCCGAGTCCAAAAAAAATTGCCAAAATTGCTTTAAAACACATTTTCCAAAATGTTATCTTAAGACTTATTAAATTACTAGCTTTTGCCCGCGACTTCGTCCGTGTAAATTTCGGTTATCGCGGATGCAGACGAAGTCGCGGATTAAAGAGTAGCCTATGTCCTTCCCTGGGGTTCAAGCCATTTTCATACCAAATTTACGTTTTATAGTTACTTTCGCATTTATAATATTAGTACAGAGTATAGATAGTATGGAAGTATGGATCATCATCTGCCAAGCCTTTTCCCAACTAAATTGGAGTCGACTTTCAGTCTAACTAGATGCAGCTGAATACCAGTGTTTTACATGGAGCGACTGCCTATCGGACCTCCACAACCCAGTCACTGGGTAACACTAAACCCTCTGGTAAGACTGGTTGTCAGATTTTCTGGCTTCTGACTACCCATAACGACTGCCGAATCTACAAATGACAGCAGGGACCAACGACTTTACGCGCTTTCTGAGACTTGAAGGGGTCTTGCTATGAAATGGATGGTCACCCATCTAAAGCCGACCGCGACAAGCCTAGTTTAACCATAACCAATCGATCCACGAGCCGCACCGATAAAATATTTGACGACTGTAGACGAGGAAAATTGAATAATGTAAAAAAACGTCGTCGATTTTTTTTATTTAGCAAGTCTCCAATGGCCTTGACATCATAACCTTGAAAGGGTTTTAAGTAGGTATTGTGGGCGGAACACAATGAAATATTCTAAACAATAAGTGTCTCAGTCACTAACGATCATTCTTGAATTATCTTCATGGTGCCTGGAGTGTGATTCTGTAAGATCTCATTCTAAACTTCGAATCTGAATCCGCTGTGAGTTTCTTGATTAGCATTCTAAAAACTCGGTTGATAATTCGAATTTACACTAGCGTCACCCTTGCGAGCGTGTCAGCGAGTTGAACTAAATTGACAGGGAGATTTTGACAGATAAAGTATGAGATGACGTAAGAAGTGGCATTCTGTAAGGTAATTTCCCCGTCACTTCGACGCCGAACCCGATTCAAAGTGTCAAATATATCAAGGTCATTTTTAACCTTATGCGAAGTGAGAGTGAATAGCGATGTGAGATGCGAGTTGTTGTTTGAATTTTACAGAATCGACCTACTGCTGTTGCATGCATCCTTTACCCAGTGGCGTGTCTAGGAGTCAAAGTTCAGGCAAGCCTGACAGATTTAAGAATAAAACCCTATGAATTTCTTCAAATTCAGCAAGCTCACATTTTCATGCCATCAGCGCAAAGTACTGTGCGGCTGCGGCGCGCCCGAGCAGAGAGACCACTCAGAACAAACCGCCATTTTTGTCACGCACACATTGACATTACTTTTATAGGCATTCTCAAGCAGTTTCAAGCAGTCTTCAGTTTCGACTGTCACGTGTTGTCTAAATGAATAAAGAGAGACATTGACATTTCATGACGAACACGAAAATTTTGTTTTAAAAAAAAATGCAAAGAGTTCCAACCAGTGCCAATAATGAGGTATTACGAATAAAACCTACAGAGTCAATACAGTAGCAGCCCTAGTGAGTTTGGCAACTTAAGGTAATTATTTTTGAAGATGGCGGGAGCGGTCCTTCTGTAATCTCTATATTTTGTGCCATCAACACAATCAAAAATATTTATTGTTATCAATTCTAATGAGATAATGATTTAATACCTACTTAGAGATGCTTTCTTTGTTATTTTTTATCATCTCTCGCGGTTTTTATATCAAGCCTGGCTTTTTAGCTTTTATGGAAGACACGCTGCTGACTTCACCACCTTAGTACCTTCAGGTTACGGAGAAATTGGAGTACAAAGATCCAGCTTTTTTCAACAAAAACTAGCTTTCCCGGGTTGGTAGGCAATCTTTAAGAGGAAATACCACGGGCTAGAGAATTGAAAATTAGGTATTTGTAAAATCTATTGTTGTCGCGCGATGCCCGAACACGAACCGCAGAGCGCGATAGAGACAACTGCAGCTTTGACCGAAAATACCTATTAAAAGTACACAAAATCAATGATTCGTAGTCCCCTGATTTCTTCTCCAAAATTTAACCGATTTAACTGCTTTTTTCATAAAAAAATAAAGAAAGGCTTTAGCCGTGTTCCTATGTTTTCTATTTTTTATATAATCAAGTCAAATTGGTTTTCTGAATGTTTGAACACAGCGGAAAATCATGCCAATTTTTTAGGTTTTTGAATATTCATATCTCTTTTAATAATAAATTTATGAGAAAAAGGAAAACATAGGGACATGCCAAAAGTAGCCATGGATATTAAAAAAAAAAAATGATCTACTGGCATTATCCAGGGAGGAAACAGGGGACTAAGTTTGTATGGAAAAACGGCCCTTGTGTTTCCTCTTAAGGGAGGTCTACGTTCAGCAGTGGACTGATATAATTGTGATGATGATGGAGTAAATTCACGTGGAAGTCGCGACACAAGCTAGTGTGACATTAGTAACTTTTCTATTGCACCCAATGTATCGCTAGTTCTGTATAAATTAGATAATGATGAACAATTCCTTAAAAAATAGAAAGAAAAAGGCATATTCCTTATGAACAAACCAAAACAACTTTCGCCAGAAAACGAAAGTGATAATGTGGTTTTAAAAATAAAAGTCCTTTTTTATGGCGTCCATAAAACCTTCACTTGCAAAGAGCCTTAAATTATTTACAATCAAAATTCACTTTCGAAAACAAAGCATGAACACTGTACACGAGTTTTTATCCTTATGGAAATACTTATCTGCTGGATTATTATGTAAAATTCATATTCTGTAAAGTTCTGACAGGTGAATGAGTTTGAGGTGAGGATGTGAGGAGCACGTGGCGGTCAAGGTTAAACTACGCTTACCGCGGTTGGTTTGTGGATAGGTGTGCATCCATTTCATACCGATTTCCCCCCGTGTCAAAAAGACAACCGCCTTCAAACTAAAAAGTAAAACCTTGCGTAATTAAAGTTTAAACTAAAGTTTTTCTAGCCGGTTGTCTTTTTTGTTCATTGTTTTCTAGCCTAATCTGCTAGGAAAGAGAGGGCAGGATTTTTTCCACACTAGTCACACACGCTACTTTACCCTGTTCACAATAAGATTAGACATAACAAACCTTTTTTACAGTCCCTTCAACCGATTTTGACTTCTATTCCGAAGGCTTAAGGATGACATTAGAGTCATAAAAGTGGTTACAATAACAACTGTTTACTGCAGTTGCCATTTGTCATGTAACCAACGCAATATAAGTTAAAATCGGTTGAACGGACTGTAAAAAAGGTTTGTGTAAATGTCTAATCTTATTGTGAACAGGGTATAGACACATATCGTTATATTTCTGCCAAATTACACAAAATCTTTTTAAATTATAGCCTATATGATATTCTAATATACAAGCTATATTACTGTGAAGTTTCATCAAAATTCGTTTTGTACTTTTTGCGTTAAAGACCAACAAATATCACTCGATTCAACCTCACAAACTTCCGCGTTGGTAATAGTATATTAGGTAGATAGCATCATCCCTTTTTTGTAAACACACACTACTGTGATAAGAAATACTTAAGTAAATAAAGTTCAAAGTCGCTTCTAAAGTTCAAACAGTTTCAAGTAATGACCAGATCATATGAGAACCATGTAGGTTGACGTTCTTAGAAGGAGCTTCTTCATCATCAGCTGGAAGACGTCCGCTATTGAACAAAGGCCTTCCCCATAGAACGCCACAACGAGCGAAAACCTGCCGCTTGCATCCGTGTGTCAGCTCCCTCGTACAACTCGCTTTGAATTTTGTTATATATAATTAGAGTCTTATGACACACCAATAGAAATTGCATTTATCGAAGTCCAACCGCACACGCCACACGCCCGCCTCGCGCTCACCCCGCACACGCCTGTTGTCATTCGTAGATCTTTGACAGTCGATAGAGGTAGTCAGATGCTAGAAACTCTGACAACCAGTCTTACCAAGGGGTATCGTGTTACCCAGTAACTGGGTTGTGGAGGCCAAATAGGCTGTCGCTCCATGAGATCGTCATCATAATCATGTTCACCTTTATACGCCCACTGCTGGGCATAGGTCTCCCCAAAGAAGGGGTTCGGCCATAATCGCAATGCTTGACTGGTGCATGTTGGCGATCGCAGTTGGTGTTATGGTACTCAGAAGAACGCTGCTGCCCATCCTCTGGTCAATATCCCTCTGTCGCCTTCTACGACACCCACGGGTAGAAACGGGGTGGTGCTATTCGCGACCGGCACCACACGGCTTGATGTAAAACTCTGGTATTCAGCTGCATCCGGTTAGACTGGAAGACGACCCCAACAGAAAGGCTAGGTAGATAAACTAATCTATGAGAATTAATGAGAATTTAAACTTTCTTAGAATATAGGAATGACATCATTCATCTGTCATTCTAACGAGTGCCAAGTTTGTTCACTATGCCTTTAGGCTGCCAAGAATTGTCACGAGCAATAGCGGCATACCAAATTGGGTAGGTTACAAAGTTCATATTAAAAGTGTTTGCAAAATATTATGGCAATTTGTTTTTATATCAAAATGTCATGTAAATATTTAACATTGGTAATCTAATAAATATTTACTATATAACCGAGGGACCCTGTGACTTAGGAGTCAATGTTCTATCGTAATTTCGTGCACAAATAGTCCATTTTATCAAGTACTAGCAATTTTTCCGTGACATCCTCCGCGTGTTTGTCGGTTATCGCAGAAGCAAACAAAGTCGCGGATTAAAAAGTATGCCTATGTCCTTCCCCAGAGTTAAAGCTATTTTCACACCAAGTTTCAGCAAAATCGGTTCAGCCGTTTCATCATGAAAGCGTAACAGACAGAGTTACTTTCGCTTTTATAATATTAAAGTATGGAAGCATGGATATGTAGTATAGATAAAGTCAATAGTAAAGTATGGATGTTACACAGGGATATTGTGGCATTCTAATGGTGAAAGAATTTTTAAAATTGGACCAAAATTGTAACAAACAAACAAATCTTTCCTCTTTTTTTAATATTTGTTTAGATGTGATTCAGTAGGTAGGTAGTAGAAACATTATATTGCTGTATACGCTATTCTTATACCTTGTAGGTCAAAAAGGTTAAATCACAGTTTATACCCAGCTTCTAAAGAGTGAGTATAATATCTTAGAGCACAGGCGTTACCTAAACAGGTTGTCATTTGTCCTAGGCCGTCTAAATAAGTACGTAGTGGGCGCAAGGTGAAGCGAAAGTTATTGTTGAAGAATTAGGCATGTAGGACACTGAAAGCTATCCTAGTAATATTCACCCGACCGTATTACGGTCACAGCCAATCAAAGTGGAAACCCTTATTTCAATTAATCCAGGCACTTTTGAATTCTTTTCTTTTTTTTTTTTTTTTTTTTTTTTTTTTTTTTTTTTTTTTTTTTTTTTTTTTTTTTTTTCTGAATTGTCATGGAGTCGGCAGTTAGTCAGAAAGTTGAAGCTAGTTGCTCGCTCCGTTGGTGATTCAGAGAAGAGTCGAGGACACGAGACCACGTGGTCGATCACCAACCTGATAGACAGACTCCATCAAATGTGCCACCAAGATCCCTGTGGCAGAATGTGCTCGCCTTGCAGCCAATAGAGACCGGTGGAGAAGGATCGCGAAAAATGCGACCTCAGTTGTGGGCGACGCCCTATGGCTAACACCACTCTATCTAGAGTGAACGATTAAGAAGAAGAATTTGTTCGTTCCAAAACGTACGTAAGGGTTTTACCAGACCAATCGATCGATCGTCGATCGACGGTATCGATCGATGTTAGAATGGATTAGCCGACGTTGATCGATAGTTTCTACCAGACCAATCGATCGATCATCGAACGATAGCATCGATCGATGGTAGAATGGATTAGTCGACGTCGATCGATGTCGATTGATGGCATCGATCGACGATCGATCGATTGGTGTAGTAACAACACCCTAAGAGATCTTCTCCTACCTACGTTTTGGTTTCTTGCTCATTCTTCTCCATAGTGACCTCTCTATGGAGAAGAACGAGCAGGAAACTCAGGGGATGTTATAGTGCACAAGTGTGTGTGCAAACACAGGTGCATTTCCTCTTACCACGCTCCCATAGTCCTATGAGACGGTTTGTTCGGATTCACGGCCAACGAACGATCATCATAATGTCAACCATAACACGCCTACTGCACTGTAGGTACACGAAGGTACCACGTAGGTAGGTTTGCGTAAAGAACACCAAGAAACATGCGTCATGGCTCTCAGATTGAGATCTGTGGGCTAGTTCACGTAACTAAAGAAGTGCTGTTGCAGTGCAGTTGCAGTTAAGTTTAGATCAAAACAACGCTTTTCGTATTCTCTACCGCTATCAGACATGCTCGCGTCAAGTTCGCGTCACGTGAGCGCAACGACTTTCTACTGTTGCGCGTCTTTGGTGCGTGCTTCGGAACGCAACATGATCGGTATTCTACTATTCGTTTGACGTCTAAAAAAGACAGATAAAAAGCCATAAAATCTGTACTGGGGTATTATTTTAATATTATAATAACGTCATATTCATTGAAATGTAATCGATCGATATTTTTTTCTCTCATTTGGCTACACCATAAGTAAGTTTGGTAGAGTTTGGTTGTCGTACAGTTGACGTGCAGTTCTGCAACTGAAGAGTTTGAACTTAACTGCAACTGCACTACAACTTCATCGGCGCGTCATAAAATTACGTCATTAGACAACAATTTCGGTTTCCTTATGAAAAAGTGCAACTCTCCAAACTGCGAGGTATCTATGTGGAACTGTGGAAGATGTCGAGTGCATTTGTTGACGGAATGTGTGCCGTTTCAAGCTGATAGAGAAATGTTAATAATTTATCTACAGTTATTTAAAATAATTTAGATAGATTGTTTCATGAAATTTTATCTAAGCCAATGTCAGATGCCGCTAAAAGATTGTTTAGATTAGTTAGTTTACGTTTTATATCTACTTAGTTTATTATTTCAGTTAGTTAATTAGTTTATTTATTACTGTTGTAGTCTCGTGAAAAGGTACGACGGGACTACCATGTATTGCTATATAAAAGTCCCAAATTTAAATAAAGGAGAAAAAAGAAACATGCGCCTACGGTAACGTTGTCTATGTTGTCATGCGGAATTACGCAGTCCAAAATTCCACCGAGTTTTACCTTTCAAAATCATGCCTCTATATTTTTGACATTATGACCTACGCATATTTAAATATCATAGCCATAAACAACATGTTTCTGTATTACCAGATCACTCAGGAATTTATGGTTTCCTAATCGTAAATGGCTTGTTATATTTTTGATGATTGATCATTTTTGAATATTAATTTATTACTTCGCAAACTGTTTGGTAAAATAGTTGCGAAATTCTTCAATAATGAACTGATATTTTTAAATAGAAAACGGCTGAAGAATTAATAAGACAGTTTGACATATTTGCTGTCAAACGAGTGTGTATGAATCCCCTATGCATGGCAATGTGAAAAGTTATGCTGTAATAAATAATAGACTTTCTACGCTAATATTAAGGAGTCAATTTGCAATGTAAATTACGCACAGTCGCACTGACATACGAACTATGACAGTCCTTTTCATTTTGAGCTAAATGGTGCTGAATTGCTGATGTTCGTGTCAGTCAAGATTGATCATCTCTTAACACGTTGAACGCCATGTAGGTCACCGGTGACCGACCTTAGTGGAGGTTATACCTTCAACATTTTTAGCCCGGCAGTGAATGACTTAATGACTTTTATATATTATAATATGTTTTGTATATCCCTTCACGTATATTGTTTTCACATAAAGAATCAACAAGAATACCGTAACCGCAGTATTTAGTGGAAACTAGAGACTTGATGCGCCCTCCTTTTCCCGTTGACTTGACTTGTCTTGAGTGTCGCGGAGTTTCTTGCTAGTTCTTCGCCATAGAGACCTACCTACGTTTTGGAACGAGCAACCAGCTTCAACTTTCTGACTAACTGACCGACTTCTTGACAATTCTCAAGTGCCTGTAAATGGTTTAACTGAAATAAATGTCTTGACTTTGTCCATTCTACAACTTCTCTGCTCGAGCAGACACGACATCGAACGAATCTTTTGACAGTAATTATTTATAGCTTCTTGTTATCTTTGACATAGCATCGCTATACTCTTGCAGTGTACCACAGTCATATATCGCGTAGGTAGATACAAGTACCTATACTACATTTAACATGCGGAGAGTACAAGATTCACGGTCCGTGTTATGTAAATTCACTGTTCGGGTGCGTTGCTAAGTATAAAAGTAAACAATTTTCACTTTTTTTCCCCGATTGTGAAGGAAAAAGGATGTGTAATAGTTTTGCAATATTTCTGTGATGTTTTCTTACAAGTATAAAAAATACGTGGCAGGAATTCGGGTTTTGAGATTTTGTAGCATAGTCAAGAGATAGATAATGATAGATAATTTGACTTAAATTATTATTTATAGACCAATAAAAGGCAACTATAAACGCCATTTACATAAAAAATAAAAACCGATACTTTACTATTAAACAAAAAAAAAACAAAACAAAAACGAAACGAACCAAAATGTCATCAAAAAAATTCTCATCTGGAAATGTGCCCAAGAGACTGCAGCCATTTGCCACGTTAGATGGCAATGTTTAACCTCTGACAGAGGTAAAAACCAGCTCTTGGATCATGGGAAGTGTCAACTAATCGTTTGGACACTCCTTAAAAAGCAGATGAGCACTCGGACCCCACGACCCGAGGGTTTCAACCCCAAACGGCGAAAGTATAGTACCTAACATTAGTGATAATTTCATAAAAAAAATAATTTAGTTGCCTCTTCCAAAAGGTACGAATAATCATACCTTTAAAAAAAAAAGTAAATAATAATAATAAATTCGTAATATTTATTAGTATTCATTGTTTAATTTCAGAATGATAATGATTTTGAAATTGACCATCACGCTTGCTAAAATCGGATTGGCGTTGCTGATTTATATCCATACTATTATTATGATTGCGTAACTCTATTACGCTTTCACGATGAAACGGCTCAAACGATTTTGATGAAATTTGGTATGAAAATAGCTTGAATCCTGGGGAAGGACATGAACTTACTTTTTAATCCGTGACTTCGTCTGCATCCGCGATAACCGACATTAACGCAGACGAAATCACTGACAAAAGCTAGTCAATTTCACGATGTTTTCTGTCATCGATGTCAGTGATGTAAAACATTAACTTAGATAACATCGCGTTTAATTACTTATTTACCAAATTATGATTACTTTTGTATGGAACACGCTGACGATACAGTCCTTTAAACAAACATGGCGCTTCGCAAACACAGGGCTGGCAGAGGCCATACAAGCGAAGAAAAACAAATATTGATTTTAACCAGATTCTTACATGTCAAGAAAAACCTTGAAATAAGGTGCCATAACAAATATAAAACTGCTAAATAGGTATAATTTTGCTTGTTAGAGGTTTTAGGCGGAGTAGGAAGGTAGTTCCGTTTTTTGGAGGTTTCCGGTTCCGATTTTATCAATGGCAAGATGAAATTTAAAATTCAAAAATTCCCTGGCATGACATACCTTGATCAGGCCTGTGGAAGATGTTCAAAATTTGTTTTTAAACTAGAATAGAATTTTTCTTTACTTAAGTTTCCAAGACTCAACAAGATTGTTAGTAAAACTTACGACTATGTCAATAAGCATAAATGCTTAATACAATACGGTCAACGTAACTTGGCGCGTCTGAAGTTAGCTGTTTGGCTGCGCAATGGAACTTTTAGCAACGAAATTGTCTACTGCGCAGCTAATCGGCTAACTTCAGACGCGCCAAGTTACGTTGACCGTACTGTAACATAGTCGTAAGTTTTACTAACAATCTTATTGAGTCTTTAAGTATAAATAAAGAAAAAAAATCTATTCTATAATTATAATATTATAAATGAGAGAGTAACTCTGTCTGTTACGCTTCCACGATGAAACGGCTGAACCGATTTTGGCGAAATTTGGTATGAAAATAGCATGATCCCTGGGAAAGCACATAGGGTACTTTTTAATCCGGGACTTCGTCTGCATCCGCAATAACCGACATTCACACGGACCAAATCGCGGGACAACCTCATTATAAATAAAGAATATAGGTATTTTTAATAATATAAATACAAATGTATAGTTTTCAGACTTTTTCCTATATTTATAGTATAAGACGATAAATCTTGCCAAATGACAATGCCAGATCCTGCCCCACCCATGTACAGAAAAAGTAACCCATGTACAGAAAAGTAATGAATATAGAACCTTTCTATAGTAAATTGTTTTTCTTTAGAACTTGCGGATTACGAAATACCTACCCACAAAATTCAAACTCATTTTACCTAAAATATAATTTAACCTATTATCAATGTCATTATTGTTTTCAGATTCAAACGAAATCCGCAAGATCTACAGTCACTAAGACTAATGTTTAGTTATCAGCAATAAATAAACAGTAAGATGCTATATACTGCACATGACTTTAATTGAGTGGGGCAAAGTTCTATAGAGTTTCTGGCATTGTCCTTTCATAGTTCTAGTTCGACAGAAAGTACCTACCCTATATTTTGATTCCCTTGAGAGTGTCGAAATGTACGTTTTTTGCGACAGAAACGAACTGATAAACACATATTTGTACGGAAGCCTCGGTGAGTCTAACTTGTCTAAGTTTCTGTTTGTTGCGATTGCGAGCAATGTACACGCGCATCGGCGTAGACGAAGCCGGCCCACTTCCACTTCAGCATGCTGATTCGACAAGCAATGACGGTGACTTTAATTCTCAGCTGATATGATGATGTTGAATTATCTGCCTACTTCAAAAATTGATTCATATTTGACTCTGAATAATATAATATAAACAGCTGATTGCAAATCGTTCATGACTCAATCTAATCTTGAGTCATAATAAGTAGGCGATGGTGGAAACTAGCTGTATATACATATACATATGTGCATAGCAACACAACATAATCTCAATCAATTCAAAATATGCGAAAATACGCTTGTTCAAAACGGAATGTAAAGATTAAGTCAGAAATCGCCAATTTCTGACTTTACCTAGTCAAACTCAACTCAAACTCAAAATCATTTATTTCTAATAAACCATTTACAGGTACTTTTGAATTGTCAGAGTCAGTCAGTCAGAAAGTTGAAGCTAGTTGCTCGTTCCAAACAGTAGGTTTCTATGGAGAAGAACGAGCAAGAAATTCCATGAACAACACACTTTTAAAATCAATAATATGTTACAAATTTCGGTTACATCATTCATATTGAATCTAGGGTACAATGTGAGAACAATGTAACAAGTCGTGTACGTTAAAAGAGGTTTAGATAAAAATATAATCATAATAAACAATTCAAAATAAAATTAGAATAACCGAGGCAGCTAAGAGATGACCAGTCCCAACTAACGGCGCCCGTTCACGAACATGACGCAAGGATCGGCATCATTTGACTCAACCATTTTGAAGGGAACCGAATGATCCAACACGCGCGCCACCGTCAGCGAGACATTCCAGTGAGCATGACATACTCCCAACCGCCAGGGCACATTCAGGCCAATGAAAGACATACCTCGTAAATGGTAGCTTTGAAGAACATACATATACGTGCTCACATGTATGTGCTTTGAAAAATTATATAATACTAACACATTGAGTTTATACAATGCAAAAATAATGTAGATCTATATCTTCAGCTAGTATAAAACAAAGGTGCTCCCGCTGTCATTCGCAGATTAATCACATCGACAACACAAATATTCTTTCAATTTTCAACCTTATTCACGAAGTTGTGTGTTCGCTTAGAACTTTTAAACTACGCAACGGATTCTAATGCAGTTTTCATCAATAGATAGAGTGATTCAAGAGGAAGACAGGAGTACAGGGAAAACAGCCGGACACGGCATAAAGATAAACTTAGGTTGCAAACAATAAAATTGAAGCTGCTTAAGAAAAATATATACTGCATGGCTATTGTTGTATACAAACACTCTCCAAGATTTACCACTTCTACTATTTAAAAAAAACGCTGTTCAAACTCTGAATGCAAAAAAAAATATTACATGGTTAAGGAATACTTAGAGGACAATTCAATCATGCTTAGTGAACATTTTCAGGACATTGTCACCGCTATATGGTTGAAGTTCCACGGTCTCGAACCAAGCGCTTTGACTCTACATTTATTGTGCGAACTGCCAGACTGTGGAATTCCCTGCCCGCCTCTCTGTTCCCTGATAAGTATAATCTGGGTATCTTTAAGAGGAAATACCACGGGCTAGAGAATTGAAAATTAGGTATTTGTAAAATCTATTGCTGTCGCGCGATGCCCGAACACGAACCGCAGAGCGCGATAGAGACAACTGCAGCTTTGACCGAAAATACCTATTAAAAGTACACAAAATCAATGATTCGTAGTCCCCTGATTTCTTCTCCAAAACTTAACCGATTTAACTGCTTTTTTCATTAAAAAGTAAAGAAGGGCTTTTGCCGTGTTCCTATGTTTTCTATTTTTTATATAATCAAGTCAAATTTGTTTTCTGAATGTTTGAACACAGCGGAAAATCATGCCAATTTTTTAGGTTTTTGAATATTCATATCTCTTTTAATAATAAATTTATGAGAAAAAGGAAAACATAGGGACAGGCCAATAGTAGCCATGGATATTTAAAAAAATAATAATTGATCTACTGGCAATATCCAGGGAGGAAACAGGGGACTAAGTTTGTATGGAAAAACGGCCCTTGTGTTTCCTCTTAAGGCACGAGTGAACCGGTTCATCTTAGGCAAGCGTGTTCCAACTTAGGCCGCATTATCACTTACGATCAGGTGAATTGCGGTCAAACGCAAGCCTATTTAATAGTAAAAAAAAATAATAATTAAAATTTATTAAAACATTGACATAAAAAAAAAATTGTATCGTATTGACATTTGCCCGCCATGTATGTTGCTCGTTCCGAACAGTAGGTTTCTATGAAAGAGAACGAGCAGGACACTCTTTTAAAATCAATAGAATATTACAAATTTAGGTTACTTAATTCATGTTGAATTTACGGGACACAAATGTGAGGAAAATGTAACAAGTTGTGCACGTTAAAAGAGGTCTACAGACAATTATAAACAGTTTATAACAGTTGAAACCCTCGGGCCGTGGGGTCCGAGTGCTCATCTCCTTTTTAAGGAAATTTCCAAAAGGTTAGTTGACACTTCTCGTGATCCAAGAGCTGGTTTTTACTTTGGGCAGAGGTTAAGCATTGCCATTCAACGTGGCAATGCAGCCAGTCTCTTGGGCACATTCCCAGATGAAGGCGATGTGGAGGAATTTTTTGATGCCTTATTAGGTATATTAGCTTTTATATTTTTTTTTTGTTTAATAGTTATAGGTTTTTGTTTCTTTATTGTATGTTTAAAATAAATTTAAAATAACCGAGGCAGTTTCGAGATGACCAGTTCCAGCTGACGGTGGCCGTTCACGAACATGACGCACGGATTTGCACCATTTAGCTTAACCATTTTGAACGGACAAACAGACGCGACGAGGGACACCGTGATCGTGATTGACTAGGTGTTTTATCGAAAACACCTGATTTTAAAACATCACTATTGATTCTATTTCTCATACCAAGGTCGAATAGCTAATCAGATGTGGATAAGAATACTAAAAGAAACCGATTCTTATTTTTAACAAGAAACAAACGTTATTATAAAGCAACTAGGTTTAAAATTCAATGGCAGTGTTCTGTCTAGCGAAAATTTAGTAATTTGCATCTTATTTGTTATTATTAAGAGCTCTTTTTGAATGATAAGTAGCGTTAAAAGGTAATTCCAAAGTGTTAATACAAATAACGTGACATTTAAGGAATAAATCAATGCAAAACATTGTTTTTTTTTTTTTATTCATAACAGTTCAATTACGAGTTGGACTTGTACACGAAGGATAATATAATACCGCTAATAACACTGGTTATAGAGTTTTCACCCCTTCTATTCGAAAAGTGTCGTTTTGTTCCTCTATAAGCGGGAGCAAAGTAGCTCTTTTCCCCACTTGACTTTTTAGCGTGCAGTAATGAGATTTGAATTGGGAACATGAATCGTACAGACGCCCGCACATCAAGCCATACCTAACTGTCAAATTTTCCCAATTAAACCTTACGTTTTTGTAATAAAGTTGAAAATCTATCAAAGAAAGACAGATTGTAGTAGTTTGATGTGCAGGCCTCTGTACATTGAAATCAAACGCAAATTGTATAAATTACTAGCGGGCCCAGCAGACGTTGTCCTGCAACCCGACTGCAGCGCCACCTACCGGGTCCAATTGTTAATCTAAACCATTCTCCAATCCACTGAAACACACACAGTAATTTTCATTAAAAAAATCAAATCGGTCCAGCCGTTTAGGAGGAGTTCACTTTCATACACACGCACAGAAGATTTTTATTTATAAGATTAGCTGTAAGTGTTGGACATACGGTGCGGCGAGGCGATGTAAATAAAAAAGCTTTTTACAAAAAAGACAACCGCCTTCAAAAAGTGAAAAATAACTTTAGCACAGAACACACATTGACTTTAGTTTCAAAATTCAGTGGCTTTGTTCTGTTTGTTGTTTTGTATTGCCACCGACTTTTTATTTTTATTTTCCGCTTTTTAGTACCTCCTTCTCATCCAAATCAATTAAGAAGAGATTGAAAGTTAACTACTACAAAGATTGATGAAACTAAAACGTCGTCTATGTAAAAATTTTGGGTATTTGTTGATTTTTCAAAAAGTGCTGAATCAATTTCGATAAAATTTATATGGGACCACCCCGAAGCATACCCTATAATAATAATAATATGTGGGGACATTTCACACACGGCCATCTGACCCCAAACTAGGGAGACCCTGTACTATGGGTGCCAGACAACTGGTATACATACACAAATACATTCTAAATACATACATATATAGATAAACAACACCCAGACACAAGGCAAACACAAGTGCTCATCACACAAATATTTACCCTGGGCGGGAATCGAACCCGCAACACGCTGCGCAGCAGTCGATCGCTCAACCACTGCGCCAACCGTGTCGTCAATAAAATAAGTCGTGTAAGATCTACGAAACGGCACTGTCAGTTTCACTGTTACCGACAGACGCCGCTTCGTTCAGAAATAATGAGCTTTTCGTTAACCTATTCACATTTAACATCCATTTTTATTGTGGGGTAGTAAAAATATTGTAGTACTCAAGAATTAGAATTTCAACTCCTCTAAACATCTTCATTTTTTTTGTACAAATCCTGCCAAGATTCTTTGTGACGAAGCAGTCGTCGCTTAATCAACACACTGATTAAAGCCGTGTAATTACAAAGGAACGCACACATGGCCGCTTGCAAAGATGAGTTAACTACCTCTACAGTCCTACCCTACGTTAAACAAGATGTCTTCAACCTCCGGGCATTCACGACCTTTACAACAAAAATAATATTTTGATAAGCCAAACAAGATAAGTCATGTTACAATCGGCTACGAATAGTTCATGGCCCAGGTTTGAACTTTGAACTTTTGGTGCCGACAATAGCCACAAGACTCATTTCTTACGGTCCAAGATCTCACTCGACAGACTTATGTCATTAATTTTGATAATAGGTGGAGGAATTATTTATTAATTTATTAAACGTTATGCACATAAAAACACTGTACAAAGGCGGACTAAATGCCTTGGGCATTTTCTAACAGTCTACCTTAGGGTGATGCAGAGACAAAACATGGTAGGAAGCATGGTAGGAGGAATTATGCGTTTGTGATTGAGGTACCTAACTTTTACACCAGATTTTATTATTTTTTATTGAAGTAAAACTTCTTTACACATGCTTGACTTGGGAAGTAAGCTGGTGAATGCGTGACGAAAGTGTTAGGAAAAGTGTGATCGGGCGAGGCGAACGAAAGTTGAGAGGGAGATATAAATTAGTGAGGATAGAAAGAGTTACGTTTCGTATATTACTGTAGGGGCAAGAGAGAGGTACGAGCATACATTTTCTTTCTCTCTTTCTCTCATAGCCAGTTCCAAACGGATACATACATACATATAGATGGAGCTAAAGAAGTTTTACTTCAGTCGTGTGGCACACTCGTATATCTAAATCACACTCGTATTTTTTATTCTTAAAGGTTTGCGTTTGACCGCAACTCACCTGATCTTAAGTGATGATGCGGCCTAAGGTGGAGCACGCTTGCCTAGGATAAACCGGTTCACTCGTGCCTTGAAGATACCCAGATTATATGTATCGGGGAATAGAGGCGGGCAGTGAATTCCACAGTCTGACAGTTCGCACAATAAATGTGGAAGCAAAGCGCTTGGTTCGAGACCGTGGAACTTCAACCGTATAGTCGTGACGCTTCGCCAAAATACACAATTTAAAACTTAAAAACAAACCATTTTATATTATTAGTATATAAACTAATAGGCCCACATAGTACAGAGGCAATGCGTTTTTCCAACAAAATGTTCAAGTACAAGAAATAATTAATCTCATCATATCTGCCTAGCCTTTTCCCAAATATGTTGGGGTCGGCTTCCAGGCTAACCGGATGCAGCTGAATACCTGTGTTTTACATGGAGCGACTGCCTATCGGACCTCCACAACCCAGTTAATGGGAACATTTTACCCCTCGGTAAGACTGTTTGTCAGACTACCGAACGTTAACGACTGTCAAAGATCTACAAATGACAGCCGGGACCAACGGCTTTACGTGCTTGTTGTGTGAAACTCGGTATAAGAAGGAATGGCCACCCATCCACAGACCGATCGGCATCGCGGCAAACGTAGCTTAACCTTTGACGGATCAGTACAAGATAAAAATAATCTATTAACAAAAAAAAACCTTGCTCGTATGTATGTATATTAGAGAAGGGATCAGACAGCTCTTAGGTATTTCCGTGTAGTATCCTAGACGGACGTGTTTAAACTCTTAAACAAGTAGATTTGCAGACGCTCAGGTAATAAAACATACTATTTATATGTTAATTCTGTGACTAGAATCTAGTTGCCAAACTGCAATTTTTTTATTTGTGTAAATTAGTGCTCTGTGTCATTTATTATTTATATTTCAATAACGGAACTGAAGAAGGCTTAAGAAAAGATGAAGAATGACATGAAAAATAAAATATTGACCAAATACGAGTCGGACTCGTGCACGAAGGGTTCCGTACCATTATCTATAAGTTCAACATTAGACATCGAGAAAAAAAAAGGCAAAAAAACACGTTTCTCCTCTTAAATATTTATTTTATTCTGTTTTTAGTATTTGCTGTTTTAGTGGTAACAGAAATACATCATTTGTGAACATTTCAACAGTCTAGCTATCACGGTTCATGAGATACAGCCTGGTGACAGACAGCCAGACAGACGGCCAGTGGTCGCTTGATAATAGGGTCCAGTTTTTACCCATTGGTTTTCTCCTGGATCTTGGGTACAACAAGACCTTACATAACTACTAGTACGTCATGCAAATAATTATTTCGTGTGGATATCGAACCCGAGATACGTGGTGCAGCAGCTTATTGCTACGCCACTGCACCAGCCATTTCGACAAACCATATCCATTTCCGTGTCATGTAATTATTATTTAATAACACATTCGTTTTCTCTTTGTTACAGAACCATGAAGCCACTATTTCCAATAGTGGTAGCCTTACTGGTATTAGCGGCCAACGCTCATCCCGAGAACATCGAAGATGTGAAAGAACTGCCTCAGGGTAAGGAGCCAGTCCTAGAAGCAGAGGCAAGCGAACCTCAGGCGAGAACAGAAAGATGCACAGCCTGCGCCGGCACCAACAACTTAAAATTCCCAAAGGGACACCTAGGAGCAATTCAGGCATTACCAGTCGCTGAATTACACACCCAAGAATCCTACGAAGGGTGCTCCTCAGCAAAAGGATGTGCTGGACTCAAAGTCAAAGATGGCAAAATCATCGAGAAGTTCGGTAACATACAAGCCTTTAATGCAGCACTCGGTGCTGACACTGATAACGAATTCCAGTTCCAAGCAGCTGGAAACAGTGTCTTTGAAGGCGGTGTTCCCAATGGTGGTCCGTTCTGGTGGATGAACCAGAATTCTCCGTTCAAAGCCGGCGCTGCTGGCAATGGTGGTTCCTTTGAGAACTTTAGCAAGACCTCTTCAAGCTTTTCTAGCTCGAGTAACGGTGGTGCAGGAGGAGTAAACCTGGGTGCCAACCCGTTCTTGAATGGTGATTTCTCCAAGCTTTCTCAAGGTGCCGGTTTTAATGATGCCGGTGGAAACTTCGCAAGCACCCAATCTTTCAAGTCTACTACGGCAAAGGAGATTGACATTTCAGGTAATCCATTCTTGAACGGTGGTTTGACTGGACAAGCCGGTTTTGGTAGCAGTTCTCAAAGCGCTTTTGGTTCTAACTCTCAAAGCGGATTTGGAGCTCAGGGTGGTCAGACTGGATTCGGAGCTCAGAGTGGTCAGGCTGGATTTGGAACTCAGGGTGGTCAAAGTGGATTCGGAGCTCAGGGTGGTCAAAATGCTTTTGGCAGTGCCTTCAACTCTAACAGCAAATTCGGTTACACCGGTTCCTCTCCTGCACCTTTCGCTACTGCCACTGGCGCCAACGTTAACCTGATCCAGAACAGCCAAAAGAACAATTTCGACTACGAACAACAACAACAGACACAGCAAAACATAGATGAGATCTTCAAGAGTACTGGAAACGTTAATGCTCACGATAATTCTGGTGGTGATCTGCAACAGACCTGTGCCGGTCAAGGATATGTCTGTGTTCATAAGGCGCAGTGTAACAATGGTGTGGTGAACACCAATGGAGCTGGTCTTCTCCAAGCTAACACTCAGGTGAGTCTTTCAAAATTCTTTTTTTTTTTCTTCTAGCCTATTTTGCCCCGCTTGGATTCTTTCTGGCTTCCATTGGGAAGTTTGAAATAGCTAGGCTATCGCCATTGAAAAATGAAACAGACTGTAATATCTTTAGGTCTACTATTGCCAAATACTATAGTAATTCTACAGATATTTTTAACACAGCATAAAAAAAACTATTATAAAACCACACTGTTCGGTTTTGTGGTCGTTTGGTTTCAAGATAATAATAATAGCCTTTATTCAACAATTATACATAGGTAATACGTATTTTTCTAACATGCGAAGTTTGACTATTGGACACCAGTTTCGCGAAGATTATGTTGCTTCCCACCATAGGCTTCCCCTAAAACCTTCCACAGTACGATCATATGCCTTTCTTCTCCACGTAAAGCCTGTTATTATTTTGACGTCGTCCTTTTATCTACGACGTTGCCTCCCTTTCTTTCGTATGCATATATTGTCTAGAACACCAGTCAGTTACGTCCTTGGCCCATTTATCTTTTTTGTTCTTCATCATGTGACCTGTTCACCTCCATTTACACTCGTAAGTCCAGTTTGCTTGCGAATTGTTTCTAATTTTATTTTGTTTCTTAGTTTGATGTTGAGCATGCGCCTTTCCATAATATGTTGGCAGGTCTCTAGTTCAGTTTGTCAAACTCCATGTTTGGCACCCGTGGCTTAAAGATACATGGAAGAGCGCGTATTCGATTCGTGACGAAAACTTCATGTTTTTGCGTTTTGCCCAGAGCAATATCGTAATTATGTGAGCAGATTTTTTAAAGACAATTTACAGTTTTAGAAAGATTAAGTCTTGATTTAGGCAGCTACAGAGTAAAAGTATAATTTTTAATTATGGTTTTTTAAAGCGAAGACAATCCTTTCATAGCGTTTTACGAAAATAGACGTCAGAGTTAACTTTCAGTTAACTTTTAATACAACCATTACAGTATGCCAAAATATTATGTTTTATGCGTTTTTCCAACAGGATATACAGTCCTAAAGTCTACTAAAGAGCCAAAATTACGAAAATATTACTATTATGTATTAAAAAACAATGTTGAAAAAGTACAAAATCGGTTCAATTTGTAAATTTTTTTTCACCAGTATTTAAATAAAAACATAACTGATATATTTATTTTATGAAAGTAAATGATATGCTTAATTTACAGAATATTTTTCAGTCCGTTATACGAACTCATTTATTTTAGACAATTATTTTAAGAAGCACTGTAAAACATCGCGCGCTGTCGTTCGCCGATCAATTTCGATGATTCGTGCTTATTTCGTGCGTATTTTTTTTTCTGATGCACATTAACAGATCATTGTATTGTACTAGTGTGTGTCAATGCTGCTACGCCGTTCTAGCAATCGTTTAGATTTTGAGTTGCGCTAAATCGAATACGCGCCCTTAACATGATGGCAAAAAATTTCATACATAGCAAACTTACGACATTATTTAAAAGTAGTCATAAGCTGCCTCATCATTTCCCTAGCGTTTTCCCAAATATATTGGGGTCAGCTTCCAGTCTAACCAGATGCAGCTGAATACCAGTGTTTTACATGGAGCAACTGCTTATCTGACCTCCACAAGACCACAACCAGTTCCCGGGTAACGCGATACCCCTTGGTAAGACTGGTTGTCAGATTTCCTAGCTTTTGAATACCTATAACAACAGCTGTCAAAGATCTACGAATGACAGCCGGGAAAAACGGTTTTACGCGCTTGCGTGCGCCAATAGTTTCATCAATTAGATTACATTTATTAATTAGATGCGACATTGATTTATACTACAAGCTTCTAGATTACGTAAACTTAGACAAGTGTTATTTCCGTGTGCGGAAATTGAATTTTTTTAAATATAATTTGATTGATAGGACTAGGTGATTAAAAATATATGAAGATGTTTTTTTTGCAAGATATTATTTTGGTTACAAAGACATTTACATAACTAAGTTTAATTATCCAAGAATTAACTTAATTACGTCAAACTAGTTAAGGAAGAGGGGCGCGGCTCGAATCGGTTATGGTAAAGCTACGCTTACTGCGGTCTGTCTGTAGATGGGTGACCATCCATTTCATACCGAAACCCTTTCGTGTCTCGGAAACCACGTAAAGCTATTTTTCCCTGGAGTAATTCGTAGATCTTTGACAGTCATTATAGGTATCCAGAAAATCTGACAGGAAAATTTTATCAAGGGGTGTCCTAAGAACCCTCTTAGGACACGATACCCCTTGATAAATGGATGGGTAACCATCCATTTTCAAACCGACTTCTCGCCGTGCCTCGGAAAGCACCAAAATGCCGTTGGTCCCGGCTGTCATTTGTAGATCTTTGGCAGTCGTTATGGGTAGTCAGAAGCCAGAAAGTCTGACAACCGGTCTTACCAAGGGGTATCGTGTTACCTAGTAACTGAGTTGTGGAGGTCCGATAGGCAGTCGCTCCATGTAAAACACTGGTATTCAGCTGCATCCGGTTAGACTGGAAGCCGACCCAAATTTAGTTGGGAAAAGGTTTCGCAGATGATGATTCATAATCATCTTTATTTTTACATAGTAGTTATAAAACAGTCGCTCCCGCCGTCTGTCCGTTTAGATCTTTTAAACTACGCAACGGATTTTAATGCCGTTTTCATCAATAGATAGAGTGATTCAAGAGGAAGGTTTATACCTACGTATAGTTTGATCTACATTGCATTTGCACCCGTGCGAAGCCGGGGCGCGTCTCTAGTTACGTGTTCAAATAAAAATCATAACTACGAAACATAATTTTAAAATTATGTTACTAACCAAATTTCGGTTTTCACGGTGACAATAATTATAGTCAATTGAAGTCAAAGTCATAGCATTTATTTCAATTAAACCATTAGCAGGCACTTTTGAATTGTCAAAGAGTCAGTTAGTCAGAAAGTTGAAGCTAGTTGCTCGTTCCAAAACGTAGGGTAGGTCTCTATGGAGAAGAACGAGCAAGAAACTCCACGGACACCTTTTCAATCAAGCTTTTACAAATTCCTGGTTACATCATTCTTGTTGCTTCTATATGTGAAAACAATGTAAGTGAAGAGAAATCCAAAACATTCTAATATTAAAAATAAATTAATATAAAAGCCGGGGCCGTCACACCAACAACGGCCAAACTCCTGACTCTGCTGCATAAAAAATACATAACATTTTCAAAACTTCAAACGGCGAAAGTATATATAGTAGTCCTTGGTGATAACTTTATTTTCGAGCCAGTTGGGGTTGAAACCCTCGGGTCATGGGGTCCGAGTGCTCACCTCCTTTTTAAGGAATTTTTCCAAAGCTTGGTTGACACTTCCCGTGATTCAAGAGCTGGTTTTTACCTCGGGCAGTGGTTAAGCACATTTCCAGATGACGGTGATGTGAACTAATTTTTTGATGACTTTTAGTTTTTTTGTTTAATAATTATAGTTTTTTCTTTATTATTATACGCGTAAAGTAAAGTATATAAAGTTTAACTTTTAACATTTTGCCCAAACTAGCAGTCGAACCCAGAACCAATGAACGGAATAGTCAAAAAGTAATACAGAGACGTAACAGATTCAACGTTAAAATGCGCAAACGCAAGAATCGGAAATCATAAATCAATACACATCAAGTATTAAGGAAATATTAGAATCTCAATTTTTTTAATAATAAAGGCTTTATGCTGTAACCTTCAATAAATACATTAATATAAGGTCATAACATAACATTTGACTTTGATGTCAAAATCATCATAATGTACACCCTTAAGACGCCCACTGCTGGGCATAGGTCTACCCCAAGGGAGCCAGCCGTAATCGTAATGCTTGGCCGATGCATGTTGGCGATCGCAGTAGGTGTTATGGTACTCAGAAGGACGCTGCTGCCCATCCTCTGGTCAATATCCCTCTGTCGCCTTCTACGACACCCATGGGTAGAAATAGGGTGGTGCTATTCGCAGCCGGCACCACACAAAATCGAAATCGGAAAGCTGGTGGTTTGTTCGATATGTACTGTAGATAAACCAACAATTTGATATACAGGCCTTATGACTAGTTCTCGGTTCGATTCCCAGGTCGGACAAAGTGTTATTTAGTCCACAGTCCACTAAGAATCTCTCAGTACCAGCTCGAAGTTTGGATCTTGGTGGTGTAACATCCCCGTGCCTCGGAAAGCACGTAAAGCCGTTGTATGTATGTCACAGTCAAAACTACTTTTGACTGCAAAACTCAGTTAAAACTACTTTCGAACGATTTTAATTTATCCTTAACTAGCTGACCCGACAGACGTTGTCCTGTCCTTATCTACCTACTTACCTGCCTATTTACCTACCCTATACCTACCCTACACCTACCCTACACCTACCCTACACCTACCCTACACCTACCCTACACCTACCCTACACCTACCCTACACCTACCCTACACCTACCCTACACCTACCCTACACCTACCCTACACCTACCCTACACCTACCCTACACCTACCCTACACCTACCCTACACCTACCCTACACCTACCCTACACCTACCCTACACCTACCCTACACCTACCCTACACCTACCCTACACCTACCCTACACCTACCCTACACCTACCCTACACCTACCCTACACCTACCCTACACCTACCCTACACCTACCCTACACCTACCCTACACCTACCCTACACCTACCCTACACCTACCCTACACTTACCCTACACCTACCCTACACCTACCCTACACCTACCCTACACCTACCCTACACCTACCCTACAAAAGTTTTTGTTTTTTTTTTTTTTTCTCTCCGTAAGAACCATCTTCGTACTTCAAGGAATATTATAAAAAAAGAATTATCCAATTTGGTCAAGCGGTTCGCAAGTTATGCGCTTACCAACACATTTAGCGATTCATTTTTATGTATAAGAAGAATTATCCAATTTGGTCAAGCGGTTCGCAAGTTATGCGCTTACCAACACATTTAGCGATTCATTTTTATATATAAGAAGAAGAAGAAGATATTTAGGAACCCAATATGTTGGTAGGTTTTTTAATGTGACCCTTTTAAAACTTTTGTTTTGTAGTGATTCTTACAAGGGCGTTCCGTATTTTTGTAAACCAAACGCATTTTATCTTAATAACGGTTTTGACTGAAGTCAGTCCAAAGTAATTTTAACTGGTTAAGAGTTTTGACTGCAACATGTCATACTAAATGGACGTAAGTCAGAAATTAAAGTTCATTTTTGGAAAGTGATCCTAAAATCTTTGCACGACGTCGGAATCGATCCCACTACCCCACGCTCATAAGTCGCATATCAGACGGATCATCTGCCTCGCCTTTTCTCAAATATGTTGGGGTCGGCTTCCCGTCTAACCGGATGCAGCTGAATACCAGTGTTTCACATGGAGCGCCTGCTTATCGGACCTCCACAACCCAGTTACAAGATAACACGATACCCCTTGGTTAGACTGGTTCAAATTTACTGCAGGTACTTTATAACGACTGTAAAGATCTACGAACGACAGCCGGGACTAACGGCCTTACGTGCCTTTTGCAGTCAAAGTCAAAGTCAAATCATTTATTTCAATTAGACCATTATAAGGCAATTTTGAACGTCAAATGAAAAAAAAATGATTCTAGTTGCCCATTCCAAAAGGCAGTTTTGTATGGAGAAGAATGGTCAAGAAACTCCATACTTACTCTTTTAAAATCGATGTTTACAATATTTGCATTTCCAGGAATTATATAATTATACGTGAATACGATGTAAGTACCTTGCACAAAAATATGTATGTAGGTACAAAGTATCACAGATAGAATGACAGCTAAGTTATGTACGTACATAGATACATAGTGTTCACTAAGGTATTACAAATGTTGAAACAGTAGACGACCACTCCTTATATTTTAACAAACAATGAATCAGTAGAAGAAGAAGCACGAAGGGGTGTCGGTATGTATAGGATGGTCACAATGGGGTATTACACCCATTTTTTTAAATCGTTTCAGTTAAATTCTGTAGTGCTATTAAGTCACCAAAAAAAACACAACATTTTTATTCAATCGCTAAGTGCCACAAAAATGCATCTAAATTTCAAAATTTCAAATTTCGCGCGTAGTTTGACGAAAACGCCTCGTAGTGGACTCCATATTGCTCTGCGGAAATGACGTCAGTTCGCTGGTTAACAAATGCGCTGATATTATATATGATAATTGAATATAATGATGAAATATTTTGTAATAGGTGTAATCATTAAAAAATTACGTTGGTTACGAAAATAATAAAAGTACAAAGCCCATTATACGCCAATCGGTTGACTAAGAGTTGTAAATTTTTTGTTTACACAGCCGTACGGCATAATAACATGGCGGCTACTATTTCATGGTGTTATAAAATAGATTAAAAATACCGAAAACTTTGAATTACATTTAAAAAATTATTTTGTTAATTTATGAACTAAAACTAACATTTTCCGATTGCTTTTTGCTTAATAATATATTTATAGATTTTTTTCTCATATAGAGTAAAATATCCTATTATCGATCCGAACGGCCTTAACTTAGCCACGAGACACACTAGATAAAGATGCGTACAAGAATAAATTATTCATTATTGAAATACGCATATCAGTGACAAAAACCGACAAATGTCAGGGTCATATTAAAATGCCACAGGCGAATATTCTACCCGGATCCTCCCAATTACAAACGATGTTTCATTAATATGTATGTATTTGTTTGTCTATCTATAAAACTGATGGATCAATTTTGATTAGAGACTTTTGTTAACTAACAACAATAAAGTTGATAATGATTGTTAAGATTGTAAATTAATTATTGTAGCTTGTTTGTTAGTTAGGTATTTGAGGTGTGGTTTTTGAGTGACGAATTTGAGACGAGGAAATAATTTGTTATTTTATTTTTAAATATGTACATAATTGAGCTTGACTTGTATAAATCACGTAATGCATTATGTTTGAGTTCAAATGAACTTGGTTATGTTAAAACGAGTCAAGCCAAAAATTCTCAACAAATATATTAAGAAACAACCTATAAGACTACATATTTTAAAAAACTAACATCATTCTATTTACACTTAAATCTTGTATTACAAAAAACTAAGACAATAAAGTATCAAAAAATTCCCCCACATCGTCGTCAACTGGAATTGTGTCCAAGAGACTGGCGGCATTGCCACGTTGAATGGCAATGCTTAACCTTAGGCCTCGCCAAAGGGGGGGTTTTGCCATAATCGCCACGCTTGGCAGGCGGGTTGGCGATCGCAGTATGGTTGTTACAAAGGCACAGAGAACGCTGCTGCCCATTCTCTGGTGAGTCCCTTAGTCGCCTTTTACGACACCCACGGGAAGATATGGGATGGTGCTATTCTTTATGTCCGACACCATACAGATACATATGATAATATTTATACTAATATAATAATATATGTTTGAGCCGTTTCGGGTTGAAATACTAAGGCCATGGGGTCCGTGTGCTCACCTTGTTTTTAGGACATTGCTAAGAGGCTGGTCGACTCTTCACGTGACCAGAGGGCTGGCCTTTTCTTGGGTCAAAGAAATAGCATTGCAATTCAACGTGGTAATGCATTTTGAGCACTTGTCCCATTAAGAACGATGCGGACGAGTATTTTGTGTTCGTGTGTTCGCGGCTTTGTACTCTGTGAGCCCTCCATTGTGCATAATATTAATGTGCGTAACAGACAGAGTTACTTTCGCATTTATAATATTAGTATGGATTTTAGTTGAAAAGTTTGTTTGTTTATTTGAAAGCGCTTATCTCCGTAACTGCTAGTCCAATTCTGAAAATTATTTCGCCTTCCGGAAACTACGTTATCACTGAATACTATAGGCTATATTTTATTATCAAAAAATTAGAAATCCGTGAGAAAAATCACACGATCGAAGTCGCGAGGAAACTGCTAGTTTTAAAGATATTCTGACTCAGAAGTGGAACCTAAAGAACCTTATAACTGCATATCCTAAAGCGATATATTATTAAAATACCTTTCAATTATTACCATTAATAAAATCGTAGTAAAAGAGGGCCAAGGCGATCTTCATTATTAAATAATAATAGTAAGGATAGGCAGAGGTTCAATAATTAATAATATTTAAATAGAAATAGAAAAGAATAATACATACAAATATATTGATTGGAACAAACATAGATTACCATTTTATGTGTACGTTAATAATGCGTTAGTTTAATATAGTTCGCGTCAAATAACTTTGCCGCTCTGAAGCTAGGCTTTCGGAACGACCGCGCAGGTACTATCGCGTAAAAAAGTTTTCGCTTACGAAAAAATATTTTAAATGTATAGGTACGTAAGTTTAAATATATTATCTAAAATTAAAATAGGTACCCTCATTTCATTTTGATGTACCTACAAAAAGAAGAAGGAAGAAAAAAATATTTTTCTGCATATGAATTATTTTTCTCGCCTGACGGCGTGAAACTGTGCTGCGTTTCGGCATTTCTTTCACAAAACTTAAAGTATAACGTCAACAGTAACAATAACAAGGAAAATGCAACAATAACAAATAACAATAAACATCAAACTAAAAACGCGTAACACTTTTGGCATCGACAGTCTACCGTAATGTGCGAGCGGGACACATGTAAGCATCGGACGTATACGGGCGACTGAGACGGAAACACAACGCTGTTGCCCAACCCTTGCTTCGCTAACCGCGCATGCGCGCTGCTGTTTTATTCCTAAGATTAACTACTGCGCGGTGATTTGTTGCCTACTTCAGAGCGGCAAAGTTATTTGACGCGAACTGTAACTCTGTCGCAGTTATTAGCGCCCACCCCAGCACGCGTAGCATGACCACGCTATGTCTGCGGAAGAATAGACATACTGACAGCAAGAATAGACAAACTGTACTGCTGTGATATTCTATTACAATCTCCCTCGGTGAACACCTAGGTGAAGTGAGCTGTCATCCGTCCCGATGCTAGGGATTGACAAAGCACTACAATCGGAATACAGCCTAACGAATGCCAAAGATCTACACATCAAGCGTGATGATTAATGTTCGTGCCTTCTCTGTTCAAACCGGATGCAGCTGAATACCAGTGTTTTATTTGAAGCGACTGCCTATCAGGCCTCCACAACCCAGCTACTGGGTAACACGATACCCCTTGGACGACCGGTTGTCAGACTTTCTGTCTTCTGACTACCCATAACGACTGCCAAAGATCTTCGAATGACAGCCGGGACCAACGGCTTTACGTGTTTTCCGAGGCACGGAGGAAACTCGATATGCAAATGGATGATCACTCATCCACAGACCACCCGCTACAAGCGTAGCTTAACCTTTGACCGATCGATCTGTACGGCTTTACTAAGGAGTTCCTTTACACTTCTACCTAATAAAAAACCGAATTTACGTTTTATCAAGAAAATGTAGGAATTTTACTTGTGTGTCCAAATTAAGGTCAGCATAAAAAGCTTATGTGTTTATGCACGGTAGACTTAAGCAATTGTAAAGAAAACATTTTGATGTCCATCTAGCGAAACAAGGCATGTACGGTTGGCAAAATAGTTTGGAATTTAAGTTTTATTTTTGGAATGATTAGAATAATTTCCAACAAAAACTTAAAGAAATAATTCCAAATAAAACCATTTAATTAATATTGTGGTTAGGGTACCCACCTCCCATGCATGAGGTTGCGAGTTCAATACCGAGCAAGTACCAATGCGTCATACAAAAAAAAAAAAAACAATAAAAAAAAACAGAAAACATCGATCTTCATCCTTTTTCAACCGACTTCAAAAAGAAGGAGGTTCTCATTTCGTCTGTATGTTGTTTTTTTTTGTATATTTGTAACGCGATTTGTCCGGCAAATGTAAAGCGATTTTGAAAATACTTTATTTGATGGATGATCGATGTTATCTAAATTGATTTAGAACTTTTAAAAAAATCGACAGAAAGCAAAAAAATATACGGATGTATGATATGATATATGGATGATGTCGTAATGTTCTCCAACCTTGTACTTTCAATCTCTGTTTTGACTTTGTTGCCGTTTCTTAATGTATTTGGATGATAAGGAGGTACTAAAAAGCGAAAAATAAAAAGCTGTTTTACAAAAAAGACTTCAAAATCTAAAAAGTGATAAATTACTTTAGCACAGAACACTTTAGACTTTAGTTTGAAGTCGGTGGCAATACAAAACATCAAACAGAAAAAAATCACCGACCGACTGTATGTATGTTGTAAATGTATGTATATCAGCTGTCTGACACCCATAGTACAGAGTCTCACTAGTTTGGGGTCAGATGGCCATGTGTGAAATGTCCCCACATATTATTATTATTATTACTCACATTAGTTTATTTTATATACACATTAAATTACATTTTCAAATATTCATATAAAAATAAAAACATTTAAAAATATAAAAAAATAGTACCTCACCGGTATCGGAAACAGGGTCCAAGCTACCGGCGGTCAGGGCTCCAGAGAGAGAAACCTCCTGACAATGCCGTGTCCAGAAGTACTGCCTTCTGAATCAAGCCCTTGATCCAGCCGCCTAACGAGAGCCTCCTTAGATGTTGGTCGAGGCTCTTGGCAATTAAGCCATTGGCTGTAACAATTATCGGCACAATGATCGCTGAGTCTACATTCCACATGTTGACAACCTCATGGGCCAAGTCAAGATACTTTATTATTATTATTATTACTCTGCCTCGAGAAATACGTAAATGATAATATATTACGTTCAGGTAAATAAAGTCCCAGCAGGCCCCAAACAAAATGTCACAACAAACAATACTTTACAAACCGCATGACATTTTTGCTGACGCTCCGTCATCTTGATGTCCTTTGCAGTGGCGTCGTCTCGTCGTAGGTACTAGCAGTATTGCAACACTGGCACTAAACCTGACGACCTGGCTTACTAAGGATATGTGTATGATTACGGTATTTATCTTAAAAGTGTTGGCAGAGTGCCCAGACATCTAATTGTTAAAATAATGAAAGACCAAGCATTGTTTTGCATTTATGGTTACACTTCATTTGACGCATTTGTACGAATAGGTAATTACGTTACTTGGTTAATATAAAATGTCCCCTATATGTACTTATGAAATGAAGTCCATTTTGCAAGGTACAGAGTATTCACAAATATTTATATAATTATTCCTGTAAATGCAAAACATTTTTTTTTAAAAGAGTAATTATGGAGTTTCTTGCAAGCATCCTCCATAGAAAACTACCTTTTGGAAGGGGCAACTAGAATCAATTCTTCTGAAGTGCCTTCTAATAGTCTAATTGAAATAAATGATTTGACTTTGACTTTGAACTGAACCGATTTTGATGAAACGTGCCCTGTTCTCTAAGTTGAAGTAAATGTAAACCAATTAGAAAAGAGCGGTCACAATCCGTTTAATAGTTTCGGTGAAATAAAAAAAAAACATTATACAATTTTGTGTATTTGTTTGGAAGGCCTAATTGATCATAATTATGTGAATATATAGCAGTTTCAAAAACATAACATACTCGAGTCGAATTGATAACGTCCTCCTTTTTTTGAAGTCTTTAAAACGACTTCAAAAATGACCTAAGATCCATCCATCAGACTATTGTTAATGACTCATCAACTGCCATGCTAGTCACTGACAGCTAAATACCACATTGTAACAAGATTGATGCTTCTTTGTTTGACATAATTGACAATAATTATGTGGGTACCTATTATGATTTAGAAGAACAACAACATGCCAATTATCATTATGAAGGCGAAAGTGAATCTCATTGTCGGGTTTGATTCGTTTTTTTGGCAAAACTACTGAACGCATTTTGATTAAATTTGGTAGTTTTTTTTTGTTTTTTTGCAAATAGGCTTGCGTTTGACCACAGTTCACCTGATCTTAAATGATAATGCGGCCTAAGTTGGAACACGCTTGCCTAGGATGAACCGGTTCACTCGTGCCTTGAAGATACCCAGATTATACTTATCAGGGAACAGAGAGGCGGGCAGCGAATTCCACAGTCTGACAGTTCGCACAATAAATGTGGAGTCAAAGCGCTTGGTTCGAGACCGTGGAACTTCAACCATAATATAACGGTGACGCTTCGTCGTATCTCTGCTCGTCCGATGATGGAATGGGGATGGGGGACCAAGCTTGAACTCCAAGAAAGGACATAGGCTATTTATTAATCCGCGTTCTCGTCTGCATCCGTGATAACCGACATTGACGCCTACAAAGTCACGAGCAAATGGATCCGATGGATGGATGTGGATGCGTTTATTCGATTCGTAACGAAAACTTCATGTTTTCGCGTTTTCCCCAGAGCAATATCTTAATGATGTGAGCAGATTATTTAAAGACAATTACAGTTTTAGAAAGATTAAGTCTTGATTTAGGGAACTACAGAGTAAAAGTATAATTTTTAATTATGGTTTTTTAAAGCGAAGACAATTCTTTCATAGGGGTTTACAAAATAGACGTCAGAGTTAACTATCAGGACGAATACAACCATTACAGTATGCAAAAATATTATGTTTTATGCGTTTCTCGAACAGGATATACAGTCTTGAAGTCTACTACAGAGCCAAAATTACGAAAATATTACTATTATGTATTAAAAAACAATGTTCAAAAAGTACAAAATCGGTTCACTTTGTCAATTTTTTTTTACCAGTATTTGAATAAAAACATAACTGATATATTTATTTTATGAAAATAATGGTTATGTTTAATACACAGAATATTTTTCAGTCCGTTATACGAACTTATTTATTTTAGACAATTATTTTAAAAAGCACTGTAAAACATCGCGCGCTGTCGTTTGCCGATCAATTTCAATGATTCGTGCTTATTTCGTGCATATTTTTTTTTTCTGATGCACACAAACTGACCATTGTATTGTACTAGTGTGTCAATGCTGCTACGCCGTTCTAGCAATCGTTTAGATTTTGAGTTGCGCTAAATCGAATACGCGCCCTTGGTCACCCATCCACAGACTGACTGTGGCAAACGTAGCTTAACCTTTGACCGATCGATGTGTACGACTTTTAGTTAGCTTACGGCTTAATAGGCTAGTATTATTTACGATGTAATTTGACGAGAATATTTATCAGTTTCCAGCCACGCCTCGACGCTACTGCAAAACGGTATGATTAAAACATTATCTTCAATAGAAACAATCAAATAATGCCTCCGGCGATTTGAACCTTGTTTGTATTACATCTCATACATAAATACATACATTTCTCATGCGTATGTATGAAGTTTAACAGTTATTGTGTCAGTGGCTCTTGTTTATGGGTACAGTTGATGACAAAAGTGAAATTTAGAATTTATTTATTTGTTTGTCAATTTTTCTTTTCAACTTTTAGATTGGATTTGATTTGTTTCTCATTTGACGGTCAAAAGTGACTTATAATGGTCTAATTGAAATAAATGATTTGACTTTGATTGGCAACTGAGTTCTAAAAAGAAGAAAGTTCCTCAATTTAACAGTACCTATATATTTATTTTTTGTATGGTTGTTACGCGATTTCTCCGGCAAATGTAAATCGATTTTGAAAATTCTTCTTTTTTATGGAAGGTTTGCCTCGGGCGTAGTCTGATAATATATAAATTTTATCGAAACTGAGTCCGTGCTTTTTGTCAATCAACTTAACAAAATCAACTAAAAAAAAACATATATTACTAGGCTGCATAGGCCCATAGATAAATACCTTAACCTAAACATACATATTTTATAATTTGTAACTTTTGTTAGTAGTAAAGACATAAGACTATTGTTAGTAGCACTTCACTTTGCACTATTTTGTCTTTGTGCTGTCCTGTGGCACTTGTCCGCGGAAGCGACGGAACACCACGTCCTGCGGCCAAAAGTCTTCTTCCATGACGAGGGGCAGGAAACAATTCGGTACCCGCACCACAAACGCCTTGAAGTTAACGTTGTGGCGCGACTCCAGTAACTGCACCCTCGGCGTGTACTTCGTCTTTCGGCGCACGTACTCCACGATGTCCTCCGCCTTAGTGGTGTAGTGCAGGCGGGAGATATACACCGGAGTGTTCGGTTTAGCTACACGCAGACTTACATCGGGCTCCGTTGGTGCTTTGCCGCAGCGGTTCGCGTTCTTCCGTGACCGGCGTTTCCTCTTTTGCACCGTCACGAAACCATGACGTTTTAGTTTCTCCAATCTTAGGAGTACATTTTAGTCACAATAAAGGCTATTGGGGAATTCGATGCCCAGGTCGATGAAAGTGTTATTAAGATTTTCAATCACCTCCGTGCCTCGGACAGCATGTAAAGCTGTTGGTTCCACGCCAGATCTTGGTCCTGGACCTGGTCATGTCATCAGACTATAAAAGTGAGGAAAGAGGGAGTGCATTAGTGTTCGCGCACACACTTGTGTAATGTGTGTAATCATGTCAAATAGCACGCCCACTGCTGTGCATTGGTTTCCCCCGTAAGGAGGCGTTCAGCCATAATCACCATGCTTGACCAATACATGTAGGTGTTATGGTACTCAAAAGGACGCTGCTGCCCATCCTATAGTCAATATACCTCTGCCACCTTCTACGACGACACCCACGGGTAGAAATGGGATGGTGCTATTCGCGGAAGGCACCACACGCCGATGTGCAATGTGTACTATGCTTGCGTTCTTGGCTAATCTCAATTGATATTGGCCACTATGACCGAGTAATCGGTCATAGACGAAAATTACGCCTATCTCCAAAGAGATTACCAGGGGTGTAAATCACACCCATACAAGCCCCATGTAAATGAAAGCCATACAAATACCAGGTGCAAAGGTCGCCAAAAAGGTCATACACCTACCCATATTTAACTGAAGTACTTACGAAATAAACAAACAACTTGCGCAAGCGACTGTACCGCGGTACATGTCTACACTTGTGTTCTTGACAGTACACGACGTTATGATAAATGGTGGTTCAAGTATTACAATATCAAACATTATCGTGGTTTGGTTAGGAGATATCTGCATAGATGGTATTACGAAATATTGACGGTAGTTCTATTGGAGGGGCCCGTAACTTAGACCACAAAATATAAAGGGTAAGTACAGACGGACCGCCAGACTCACTAGGGCTGCTACTGTATTGACTCTGTAGGTTTTATTTGTGACAATATGAAATGACAATGCCAGATCCTGCCCCACCCATTTACAGAAAATGTAATGATCATAGAATCTTATTATAATAAATTTTTTTGCTTTAGAACTTGCGATTTTGCGAACTTGCGTTCTTGGTTAGTTTCCACGAGACAGGCTCAAGTGTGGAGTTGTGTGGAGTTCATTAGCAAAATGCTTCCTTTGTGTCTTATATTTGTTTTTTTTGAGACACTAATGGATAATGTAGACTATTGTAGATTATAAGGAAATGGTAAGAACTTTTTTGTTGGCAAATGAACAACATTATTATTATTACTTGCGGATTACAAATCAATGCTAAAACGAATGCAAATACAGTTTTTTGATTTAAACAGAGACGGCAAGTTCTGCAGCCATTAAGACTAATGTTTAGTTATCAGCAATGAATAAGCAGTAAGATGCTACATATTGCAAGCTTGTACATGACTTTTATTAAGTGGGGCAAAGTTCTATAGAGTTTCTGGCATTGTCCTTTTATTGACACTGGTTGGAACTCTTTGCAATTTTTTTATAACAATGTTTTCTTATTCGTCGTGAAATGTCAATTACATCATCATCTCAAATTCTGTTTGCATAAATTCTTTGACGTGTCTTTTGTGCCGGTATGAAATGGATTTTCACCCATCTACGTGCCGACCTCGGCAAGCGTAGCTTAACCATCTCAAACTCAAAATATTTGATACGGTTTTAACTTAGTCATTAGTAGGTTCCTTTCGATATATACCTACCATCAAAATTTCAACCATGCTAAAATTACGTATTTCTGGCGACTTTGGGTTCTCACTTGAAGTAAACATGACCTCACTAGGCATACATTAATCATCTCTCACGCATATTTTGACGCGCATAATTTATCATTATGTATTTAAACAGTAGGGTTAAATTATCTGTAATATAATAATGGTGATTATTCGATAATATCTTGATAATAGTAATATTTTATGTCAGAATCCTACCTCAACATAAATAATATAAATACCAGTCTGTAGACTATAACTCCATATTTAAGTTTCACAATAAGATTCTTTTTCTATCAAGGACCATTTCTATATAATAGAATAAACGCAATGATCCCACTGCAAACATGCTGTAAGCTAACATGTAAAAAGCGGATTACGGAGTTTCTTTCTTCCAAAAATTATGAAGATACCGAATCCCTTCTTACAACTATAAAGTAACCTATAAAATATACACACACACTCACATACACACACACATACGCGCACGCGCACTCACAAACACAAAATCACTCATGCGCGCGCACTCACACTTTCTTGTATTGAACTTTTATTATTTTATTTTACTTTGTACTAGCAATACTTTTGTCCTATTTTCGGGAAATGAGGGCTGATTGTCCTTAATACGGGTTACTAACTGCCACACTCAGAGACGTCACTTAATAATAATGAATCATTAACTTAAATGACCACCATAACTTGGAACGCTGTCGGTCAAAAATATTGTGGTTGACATGTGCCAAGTTATGTCGGTCAATTAAAGTTAATGATTCATTATTATTAAGTGACCTTTCTGAGTGTGGCAGTAAGTAACCTAGCTAGGACATCAGATCGTAAAATTGTAATGTTACTTATTCATCTCAGATGTAAACTATTCCTAAGTTGTCATCCTACTTTGTAACAGACTGTACCACTTTTATGAAATAAATTATTATTATTATCTATAACTGCTCCTACTGCTTGGCATAGGCCCTCTTCTCATACAGAGAAGACACGAGCATTGATCACCACGTGCGCTCAAGGCGGATTGGTGATTTCAGACTTATATTAATTACTAGCGACCCGACCCAGCTTCGCATGGGCCTATAACCTTCCTCGATAAATGGACTATCCAACACAAAAATAATTTTTCAATTCGAACCAGTAGATCCTGAGATTACCGCGTTCAACCAAACAAACAAACAAACTCTTCAGCTTTATAATATTAATAATTAATAATATAATATTAATTATAAGTTCAGGTTTCCTCCCGATGTTTTCCTTCACCGATGTCAATGATGTCCAAGATAACCTTAGATAGTACACCATCATCACCTTCCTGCTCTCAGATTATGAATCAAAAGGTAGATAGACCGCGCGGAACACTGAAAGTGAAGCCACCAAAGCAAATACAAATTCAAAAGCGAATACCTACAATCTCGTGATTGTATTCGCTTTTGAATTTCTATATGTGTATTTGTTGTTTTTAACGATGCGGCGCGGTATAATATAGCTTCCAAGAAGGCTAGTACATTTGCGCCGTTAGAGGAAACCTTAATTAAACTGTGAAAATTACACCACACACTTAAAGTGACGTCTGCGATAGAAGCTGTCAATTTAAAAGCCAAGTTTATATCTCAAGATAAGGATCGTAAATCAAGTTACCGCCGTGCATGCGCCGGTCTAGAAGTTAGGTCAGCGAGCTGTCAAACGCATAACGCAATTTTAACCTTTTACAGCCCGATAGTGTTGCCCGTTTAAGAAAGATATTTCTATTTTTAGGTAGATTTTGTAATAGGGTTAGAAGTTAGGTTAGCATTATATTAACCGATTCCTTGACAATTCAAAAGTGCCAGTAAATGATTTCATTGAAATGAATGCATTTGTTTTTGTATTACCGTTAACGTATCGCATCGGATCAACGCAGGATGGATGAAATGGCGACAGGTCATTGGAACAACTTGTGACCCACGGATGCCCCTCAAGTTAAAAGGGAAAATCTACAAGTCCGTGATAAGACCTGTCGTACTGTATGGATCGGAATGTAGGGCCGTGAAGAAGATGGATGAAAAAAGATTGCACGTAGCGGAAATCAGAATGTTGAGGTGGATGTGTGGAGTGACTAGAATGGAAAAGGTGAGAATGAGAAATGAATATATTTGAGGAAGTTTGAAAGTGACGCCAGTGACAGAGAAGTTGAAAGGGAATCGTTTGTCTCGGTATGGGACGGTAGTACTAATACTTATACTGTGGTATGGGCATGTGAAGAGAAGAGATGAAATACAAATGTGACTAAAAGAGTTATGAATATTAATGTGGATGCATGGACGGGGAGAGAAAAGCCAAAGAAAAGATGGATGGATTAAATTGTGTGAATAATGATTTGAATGAAAAGGAAGTCAGTGAAAGCATGATGATTGACGAGACGGAATGGAAGAAGAAAACATTTTACGCTGACCCTAAGTAATATGGGGCAAGAGCAGGAAGATTTTTTGTTAACGTTGAATAATTTAAGACCTTGACTTAATTCCGAAGCCAACGCAGAAGAAGTTGGGAGCAGAAGGTAGTCTTATATATACTTTAGGTAAGGACGCGGTCCGGTTGTTACTTGTAGATCTTTGGCAGTCGTTAACGGTAGTCAAAAACCAAAGATGAACGACGCCGACGATTTAAAGAAGGTGGCTGGCAGCGGATGGATGCGTGTTGCCCAAGACCGGGTTGGCTGGCGATCTCTGGGGGAGGCCTACCTTCAGCAATGGACGGTAATAGGCTGATATGATGATGATGATGATGATGATAGCTTGAACCCTGGGGAAGGACATAGGCCAGAAAGTCTGACAACCAGTCTTACCAAGACGTATCGTGTTTCCCAGGTACTGGGTTGTGAAGGTCCAATAGGCAGTCGCCCCATGGACACACACATGGTTACACTGGTATTCAGCTGCTCCAGTTAGACTGGAAGCTGACCCCAACACATTTGGGAAAAGGCTAGGCAGATGATGAGGTAAAGATGCTGTCATCTAAAAAATATTTGCGATGTTGCACAAAAATGGACGCGAATATTTTATTACCTATGTTTTCGAAATTGGTCCGATTTGTGTTGAGTAACACACGAAGCGGCACGCTTCGCTAAGAGGAGTCAATATTTTAATTTGTTGGCTTAATCTAATATTTGAATTTCATTGACTCTGTGGTTGATATTTTGCAATCATTGTTTTTAGAAGGTAGGTTGGTACTTAATCGTTTTAAAAATGCCAATTTAAAATGTCGTGTTAATTCGTTTTGGACTTTTACGTAAACTGAAAAAGACTGGTCATCGTTTCAAACTATGCTTGCCGTAGTCTGTCTCGAGATGGGTAAACATCCATTACATACCGAGTTCCCTCCGTGCCTCGGAAAACACGTAAAGCCGTTGGTCCCGGCTGTCATTTCTAGATGTTTGACAGTCGTTATGGGTAGTCAGAAGCCAGAGAGTCTGACAAACAGTCTTAATCTACAGAACTACTGGTCCAATACAACGTAGATAGACGACAGTATATTATATTAACAAATAAAATTGGGATCCTTAAGAAAAATCACACGGGTGAAGTCGCAGGCAAGAAGTAGAAATTAATATTAGTCCAAAATCGCCATTCCACTTTGAGCGCACGTGGGGATCAATGCTCGTGCCTTATCTGTATGAGAAGAGGCGTTTGTCTTGCAGTGGGGCAATAATAGGCTGGTATCTTATCATAGCCCCAAAAGTCTTAACAGCCAGTGTAGGTATTGTGTTACCCAGTAACTATGTTGTGGATGTCAGATAAGCAGTCGCTCTATGTAGAACACTGGTATTCTGCTGCATCCAGTTAGACTGTAAGCTATCATCTTCATCACTATCATCAGCCGAAAGACGTCCACTGTTGAACATAGGCCTCCCCCATAGAACGCCACAAGTCTTGCATCCACCGGTTACCCGCGACCTTGACGATGTCGTCGGTCCATCTGGTGGGAGGCGTACTAACGCTGCGTCTTCCAGTTCGTGGTGGCCAGTCGAGAACCTTTCTTCCCCATCGGCTATCGGTTCTTCGAGCGATGTGGCCTGCCCAATGCCTCTTCAACTTGTATATTCTAAGAGCTATGTCGGTGACCTACTTCCAAGCCGTCTTGATCAAACCCAGACTTCTAGCTACAATGATACCGTTGCCACGCGACGTATCGTTTCCGGATATCAGTTTTTTTTCCTCTGACGCGATTTACAAGGAAACAACTTAGTTTGTCTATGGTCTAATTAAGTTTTTTCCGCGTGCGACCCATTGTCCTATTGTTGCGCGAATCCTAACAGTTTTTCTATGTTTTTTTTTTGTAATTAACATCAATAATAAGTATTATTTATACGCTGGGGATAATATTCCACGTTTTGCGTTTTTGTTGTGAATTGTACGCGGGACGTTTTGATATTAGTTCATCATCATCTGCCTCGCTTTATCCCAACAATGTTGGGGACGGCACCCAGTCTAACTGAATACAGTTGAATACCAGTTTTGTACATGGAGCGACTGCCTGGATTTAATCTTGGTTATAAATCCATGCAGGACAAATAGGTTTCGATGAAAACGGAGATGAGGTGAATGGCTGAAATTTTGAAAATAAACAGAGGAAGAAAGATGAATGTGATGTGTGTGTGGGTGGTGTGATGTGATGGGTGTGTGTGTGTGTGTGTGTGTGTGGTCTGTGCGATGGTTGTTGTTAAGAACGGGTGAAGAATACGTAATTACTTGCTAATTTTAATTCTGGGTCGATATCCGTGGTCGTAGCCTATGAACGCTTTCAACACCCGAGCGAGACCAACGCGTTGCTGACACTGCAAAAACTTTATGACAAACCTTTGCAAAGAAGCCTGTTACTGAGATCTTTCTAATAAAATACGACAACATTTTAAACGTATAATTAGAAACTATTATAGTTACACGTGATTATGTCCACGTGAGCGATGAGTACCGATGATACAAGTACAGACAAAGTCAAGGATTAAAAAGAGCCTACGTCTTTATCCAGTTTGTGAACGTCATAAGCTTGTCTGCCCTACCCCTAGAGTGTAATTGAAATCTGCGTAGGCGTGGAGGGGTGAGGCCGCCCGCGAGCTGAAGAGCAGGTGGTTTTAACGCCCGCCGCCGCGGCTGAGGCTGGCCGGCGTATTTTTTAAACTTATTAACACTCTATACTTCCTTAATTTAATATTATAAATGCGAAAGTAACTCTGTCTGTTAGGCTTTCACGATGAAACGGCTGAACCGATTTATATGAAATTTGGTATGAAAATAGTTTGAACCCCGGGGAAGGACATAGGCTACTTTTTAATCTGCGACTTTATAAGCATCCACGATATTCAGGCGGACGAAGTCGCGGGCAAAAGCTGGTTTATAATGTATGGATTATTAGGTAACATTGAAACAAAATATTTTCATCAAACCTTTACCTAATGATTCCTATATATTCCAGTAATAACATTTGCATTGGCAGCTGCAATTCAATATTCTTGTTATCCTGTCTCGTTAAATGCTTGGATATTATAAATTATCAAAGACTTTATATTAACATAACCTACGTGTAAATTGCAATTTAACTTTGTAATTTGAGTTATGTGTAGTGACATTTAAGTGACAGATTCTTGCTTGTTAATTGAACGATTGATCACTACTCTTGCTCACTTCGTTTGGACGATTTAAAACTATTTTAAGTTTAAGATTTTCATGATTATTTTCTTTCTATGTTTGTATGGTAGCTAGGGGTAAGGAGAATTACTAATCTCCAAAGGGGGAATAGTTATCAAATAACAGTTACAAATAACTGTTAAAAAATAACAGTTCCAAAACCCGCCAAAATGGCGCTAGTAGGTATGAATGTAGCAGTTGTTGACGGAATGAAGTGATGCCGAGTTAGAAAGTTTTTACCCTGTCGCGATTGTAGCGCCAGCGATATTTAACATATTTTAACAAACACTTTATCATACACAGAGACGGGTTTGACTTTAAAATGGTAGTCTAAAATGTTTATTTGAAACTTCTCCTCCCAAGCCAATTTTTTTGATAAATGATTGGTCTTGGTGTTTCTTGCTCGTTCTTCTCCATAGGAACCTACTGTTTGGAACAAACAACTAGCGTCAACTTCCTGACTGACTGACTCCCTGATAATTCAACAATGCCTGTAAATGCTCTATTAACCGATATAAAAAAAGAAGGAGTTTCTCAATTCGACACGTATTTTTTTTATGTTTGACAACACATTACTTTTACAGTGTGGTCCGATTTCGATGATTATTTTCATAATAGGACAGTGTATACCTACCTCAAAGTTGGTCCCATATAAATTACATAAAAATATTCCACTTCTAATGATGGACAATTAAGGGATGACTGAATTTATTTGGTGTAACTGTTTCTTAATTAATTTGGATGATAAGAAGTAGGCACTAAAATGCAAAAATAGAACGTCATAACAAAAAATAAATAATAGCTTTAATTTCGAAAGTCGGTGACAATCCAAAACCATAAACAGAACCAAAGCCTTGCAAAATGAAAGTTATTTTTTTACACTTTAGTTTTTGAAGACTTTATTGATTGAGATTGTCTTTATTTGTAAACTATCACTTTGCCCGTGACTTCGTTCGTCTGCGTGAATTTTCCTAAGGACCCCTAATTTTTATAAACTGATAGTTTATGTTACTCAGGGATAATGTAGCTTTCGATTGGTGAAAGAATTTTTAAAATAGAACCAGGAGATTTTGAGTTAATTCGTAACAAAAGTGTTTCTGGCAAATAAAGACATTCATTCATTCATTCAAACAAATCCGTCTTCTTTATAATATTAGCACACCCGCGACACTCCATAGAAACGAAACGATATAATTGCCTACACTAATACTAAAATAATAGACTATACAGATACGTGCGTGAGTGTGCGTGTCTACGCGCCGCGCGAACAAAAACGCAATTTCCAGAGCTAGTCGTTCGACGCGGGGAGAGGTGAGGAACGGTTTCAGAGGGAGGCGGAGCGTGTCGCTACTGTACGGTAGTACTAATACTTATACTGTGGTATTAGTTTAGAAAAGCTTTTCATAAAATAGCATTGTAGGTAGGTAGTTGTGCAAATATAAAATCCCCGTACGAATATTAATTCCTCCACAAAGAGCCCAATAATTACACAACTGACACTTATAAAATATCAAGCCAATTATATTGATAGATATCTCTTGCAATCACCGCCTACGATTAAAGAAAGTCTTTGAAAAGAAGTTGACAAAAGATTGTGTCATTATTTTTTTATGTCAGTGTCGCAAATATGTACAATTGACACTCGATGTTTTGTAAAAGACATCGTCTTTGTGATGATGCTGTGGACATAAAATATAAAGGTTCCAGAAGGACCGCTCCCGCCATCTTCAAAAATAATTACCTAAACTTGCCAGACTCACTAGGGCTGCTACTGTATTGACTCTGTAGGTTTTATTTGTGACAGTATGTTGACACTGGTTGGAACTCTTTGCAAGATTTTATAACAAAATTTTCCTGATCGTCATGAAATGTCAAAGTCTCTCATTTATTCATTTGGACAACACGTGACAGTCGAGACTGAAGTCTGCTTGAAACTGATTGAGAATGCCTATAAAAGTAATTTCAATGTGTGTGTGCTAAAAATGGCAGTTTGTTCTGAGTGGTCTCTCTGCTCGGGCGCGCCACAGCCTTACGTACTTTGTGCTGTGGATGACGGTTCAACCTAGAGATAAAGTTAGCAATTATCTCCTGTCTAAGCAGTTGTTTCTTAATTAATGAAACTATCGGATCCATCAGACGTTGTCCAGCAGTGCAAGTCTGTAAGAATTCGCTCGCGAATTCGAATTCTATCTCATTTCCGATTTCACTTATCTGAAGGGAAAAGTATTTGGTATTCGCTTAAATAGTAACGAAATAATAGTTCGCTTCACCTATGTTGTCACTTAGTATGTCGTTTGTAAGTCTCAGTCTTACCAAGGGAAGGCAGATGATGATTTAAGAAACTGCGCGGTGTCAGCAGTTCTTTGTGGTCTACACCAGGGCCGGATTTAAAATTGTAGAGGCCCTGGGCCAAGCAAGAAGTGGAGACACCCAATTTTTTCTATTCTCTCTTTGACGGACACAAAAATGTATATTTTTCTTTTTAAATAAATACATTGTGGAGGCCACTTCTTTGTGGGGCCCAGGGGCCAGAGTCCTTGTTGCCCAGCCCTAAATCCGGCCCTGGTCTACACCAATGGGGACCACTGCAGTATGTGATCCCTCCAGTGAGGCCTCGTCGTTTATTCTGGCAAATAAATTGTCACTCTATAAAATATAATAGACTTAGCATTTATATAAAATGACACTACAACACACCATATTGGTCGCCAATCCTTACTATTAACGAATGATATATCTTCGTCGCCATTACTTTGTATTAACTATTTACGATTACACATTAAAATAAGATAAATTAAACGCTCTGTGTTGCAATTTTAAATTAATGGAGCTCTTTGGTTAGGGCTTTGCTCACGACTTTTCTTATGCAATTTTCAACACTCTTTTGCATGGTTGATAAGGGGATGATTTATAAAAAAACATACATCTTTAAGTTTACTCCTTATTTTTCTATTTAGGGTTCCGTACCTCAAAAGGAAAAAACGGAACCCTTATAGGATCACTTTCTTGTCCGTCTGTCTGTGTGTCTGTCTGTCTGTCAAGACCCTTTATCTCGGGAACGCGTGAAGGTATCGAGTTGAAATTGAAACCATATACTCAAGTCTACGGTCCCTTGATGCTGTAAAAAAATCAACCCTCTATGTTAACGTGAAAAAAAGATATATATTATGATACGGCCGTTTATGTCGCTAAAAACGCATTTATAACATTAAGATGAGATTAAATATATAATATAATATAATATAATATGTGGGGACATTTTCACACACGGCCATCTGACCCCAAACTAGGGAGACCCTGTACTATGGGTGTTAGACAGCTGATATACATACATAAATACATTTTTTTTTTGTAAATACATTGGAATCGAACCCACAACACGCTGCGCAGCAGTCGATCGCTCAGCCACTGCGCCAACCGTGTCTTCAATTAAAGTATGGATAGTAGAAGGATTAGATTTGGATTAGTATAGAAGTATGGATATGTACCTACAAATATGTACGGAACCCTCGGTGGGCGAGTCCGACTCGAACATGTCCGGTTTTTTTTATTTGAAAATAAAAAAAAAACGGATGTAAATTATCCTTTGTGCGTGTGTGTTATTATTTGCGACTAGCGACCCGACCCGGCTTCGCATGGGCCTATAGCCTTCCTCGGTAAATGGACTATTCAACACAAAAATATTTTTTCAATTCGAACCAGTAGGTCCTGTAATTAGCGCGTTCAACCAAACAAACAAACTCTTCAGCTTTATAATATTAGTATAGATTTCAGATCATAGAAATTTCAGAGATTATAGTAATTACAAGACCTGGTTTCCTCACAATCTTTTCCTTCACTGATGTCAGTGATTTCCAAGATAAAACGCCTCCCTCATAAGGGGGGGGGGGGAGAAAGTACATATGACATTGAAAAGGTCACATTGATGATTGCTTGTTCTCGGTTGTGGATCCACAGCCTCATATACAGGTTGTCCAGTAAATAGCACGACATACTGCAGAGGGTGATAACTTGGGTCAATACCTGTCAAAACAACACAATATATGTTCAGCAAAATCTTACGGATTTACAGTTTTACAAAATTTTCGGAAATATCGAAAAATCTCTACCTTGAAACAGATTTTTAAGCATCTCGTAATGAAAAATTCCTTTTCTAGTATTTTTTTTACATCAAATTATTCGTGAATACTTTACTCATTGATAAGTCTTTTTTCTATCAAAAACAATAATGTTTTCAAGAAATACAGTTTTTTGTTTAAATTTTCACAAAACAATTTTCGTATCGCCTAACTTTAACCTACAGTGGTAAAAAAAAATCCGTAAAGTTTTACTGAACATATATTGTGTTGTTTTGGTAGGTATTGGCCCAAGCTATCACCCCCTGCAGTATGTCGTGCTATTTACTGGACACCCTGTATAAGAGGCAGGCACCTTAATCACAGGGTCATTGCAGTTTTTTTTAGTAATGTCTCAATATTTCTAAGCTCGTTTTTTTTCCACACCCACTCAAAGCAGGGCCGTAACCTTTAGTCAAGAAAAAAATTAAACACCGATAGCTAAAAATAAATCATTACACACGTCTTTGCGGTCAAGTGCGAGTTGAACCCGTGGACTAAGGGTTCTGTACTAAAATATAAAGTTGTAACAAAAATATGTTTAAAATGATTTTTTTTTTATACGATTCTTGCTGTGTCTAGGTTCTAGGTTTAGATGCCTCTAGTAACTAAAGAAATAGTAATTAAACCCTAGAGTCTAAGGTTTAAACTTTTCTGTTAAAGTTGCCCTAATATCTTTTGACCACCTTTAATTGACTGGTACAGAATTCCTAGAGCATTAAGTCTGTCTCTATAGTTATCTTTTGATGCATAAAGTTTAAAAAATAATATTCTACGAAAAACTCGGATTACTGACACCTAATAACACTACTGCCTAGTAGGCAACACACAAAAACACACGACACACACACACAACACACGCAGTTCAGAAAAATATTACAAATACTGAGGTATTATTATCTATTAATATGAAAAGGAAATGTAGCTATGTCAACTACATACGTGATGGACAAACAGTGTAGGTAACTGTAGGGTCACGGTTTCAACATTTAATTACGGTACCCTAAAAACAAGAATTTATTTAGCAATTATTGAAATTAAATGATTTTGATAATAAATCGCTTTTTGAATTTAGTTTTAATTAAAAGGTCAATGATAGCGGTATTAGTATTAAATAATATTTATGTGCATGTCGGTCCGTGTAACTAGTTTTACATGTTGCTAAATTTAAAATTATTTAGGGTTTTGTTGTGTCTGACAACACTAGTCAATGAAGAAAGTCTAATTTGTTGGTATTAGCGTGTTACCTTTTATCACTTAATTTCAATCTGGTTTATATTTTAAATTATGTAATAAACAGCCAGGCATTTTAAATCTTAAAGCAGGACTTTTCTTCTTCAAATTGTACCATTGAACAAATTATTGTACCTATTTGATACATGCAAAACTCTTAATCAGTCAAAACTACTTTTGACTGGGTTCAGTCAAAACCCTTATTATGATAAATCGCGTTTGCGTTACAAAATCAAAAATACGGAACGCCTTAGTTATAAAAATCACTACATTTTAAAAGGGGCACAAAAAAAACCTACCAACCTAATGGGTTTCTAAATATTAAGGATAAATTGAAATCGTTCAAAAGTAGTTTCGATTTTGACTGATTTTTGTAGTCAAAAGTAGTTTTGACTGGTTTAGAGTTTTGAATGTGGCATAAACACTGAAAATAATAGTACTTACGTACTACTAAGTGCACTAGAATATGTTTCATGATATACTTTTCTTCCACGGAAAAGTAGTCGCGGGTAAAAGCATGCTATTTACATAAAACGTCAAATCATAAACTGACCAATGTTTTTTGTTTGTTCCAGAAACAATACTGCAACACCAGGACAGAAATTTGCTGCAGAATCGAAACCTCATCATTGGCTGGTAATACTAACCTCCAGGGATCCCTAGGAGTTGGATCCGGCACCTTCCACAGCAACAGCAACCAAGGCCAGGGTCTCTTCAGTCAATCAGGCTCAAGCCAAGGCAGTCAGAACAGCTTCGGATCTACAGGTTTCGGCACAGGCTTCAATGCGAACAGAGGAAGCTCATCCACCGGCTTCGGAAGTCAATTTGGATCCGGTTCAGCGTTCAATAGCAACAAATTCGGATCCACAGCCTCAGGATTTGGATCAACTGTAACTCCAACCCCTACTCGTTTCGGAGCAAATGCTGGAAACTTCAACAATGAAGTCTTTAAGTCAACCAGCCAAACAAACTTTGTGGAAACCGATTCCTTCTCAGCTGGTTCAGAGAATGCTGGTGTCTTCCGTCCAGGAGCGACTGGGTCTGGACTGAAACCTGGCGTACCTTACCTTCCTCCTACGGACACATCCACAAGCGGATCCAATGTCAATGTTGTGTCTTCAGTTTATACTCCGGCCTTCGTCACTACACCAGTATCTCGTCCATTTACGACCCCTGGTCCCGTGATTACTCCAAGACCGTTCACAACTCCAAGGCCAACGTACCTGCCTCCTGTGTCAACCAAGGCACCTGAATACTTGCCTCCTATTGATAGAATCACTGGATCCGACAGCTTCCAGAATCCTCATTATATTGATGGACAGCTGATCCTTGATGAGACCCTTCCTAGGCCCGTCAGCCGCCCGCCTCCACCACAAAACAGTAAGTTGAAATAATTATCATCATCAGCCGATAGACGTCCACTCTTAAACATAGGCCTCCCCCATAGAACGCCAGAACGAGCGGCAACACCAAAGCTGCGTCTTCTTGTTCGGAAATAATTATAACTGGTGTAAAAAAGACATTTAACAAAGATGGAAGTTATATATTCTAGCCATCATTTTTAACATGTTTTTCTTCTGAATCGTACCTGTAAACCTTTTAGTTACCGAGGTATTGAAGGCCAAAGTTCCAACATTGTTATAGCTAAACTTTACATACCCCTCTACTGTTGCATGCATCCATAAGCACAACGTTTGCGTGCCTTACATACTTTATAAATTAAGTGATTTTTTTACACAACAATAATGTAAAACTTCCGTGCCTCGTAAAACATTTTGATCCAGATTAAAGCCTGATCTCTCTCTGGTCGTGTCGGATTCCAAGTCAAAAGTCAAATCATTTATTTCAATTAGACCATTAAAGGCACTTTTGGACGTCACATCATATTTTGCTGTCCCACCGGACTATGAGAGTGAGGGAAGAGAGAGTGCATCTGTGTTTGCGCACATACTTGTGCACTATAATTTCTTCTGCGTACTTGGCTGATCTCCGTTGAGTTGCCCGCCGTGATCGAAATTTGGTAGGAAGAATTATTACATAGAAAAATTTTAAGTTACAAACCTGAATCTTTCTCCAGTCGACATTCCATCTGCTTGCGCCGCCGCTCTACTCTGCACACCCGTCGAGTTTTGTACCGCAGACGGAATCGTCTCCAACACCTCTGTCGCTCTCACCAGAGACCAACAAGCTTACAGAGTACCTTTGACTGTAAGTATACCATATAATAGTAATATATCATTTATTTCACACACACACAAAAAATCAGACCTGGACAACTTGGTCATACAAACATTTGTTTCATCCGTGCAATCAAACCCGAGACACACAGCATCAGCTCAGCCACTACGCTAACTGTCACCGTCAAATACATCTACCATATTTCTTCAAACATCTTCATTTATATTCATAACTCTTATGGTCACATGCGTTTCATCTCTTCTCTTCACATGCCTATACCAAGACAAACGATTCCCTTTCAACTTTTCTGTCACTGGCGACACTTTGAAACTTCCTATAACGTACTTATCCCTTATCTATTCTGGTGACTCCTATACATCCATCTCAATATTCCCATCTCTGCTATCCGTTATCAGCACGGACGGTTCCCAGGCGGTGCTTCGAAAAAGAACGGCCTTCCTGTGGTCTCGGGTAAAGGGTAGCACTAACACGCTTCTGAGCGTGGTATCGGTCAGCGTGGACAGTCAAATCTTGAGGCATTGGTCGCTCATTCATGTCCAAAGTACCCACTAATATAATATGGACTTGTGTCATGTGTGCTTGGTCTGAAATAAATATTTTTAATTTCACTAACCTAAACTAGCGACACCCCGGTTTCGCACGGCTATCAGAGCATAGCCATCTACATAAATCTCCCAGTCGCCATGATTGTTTTCGCCGAGTCCTTCAATAATCATCGTCATATATCAGCCAATTCACACAAAATTTTAACACCTAAACTATTGGTGAAAACCACATGAAAATCTGTACGGTAGTTTTTGAGTTTATCGCGAACAAACGCGACGGGGGACTCCATTTTATAATACGTTATGATGTGATTTTGATCCTAATCTTTCAACAGGACTGCAGAATCGCTGATTCAGGCCGCATCGGCAAGTGTTGCCGCGATCCCTTCTACACAGATCCCTGGCCAGCAACTCAAATCGGCCAATGGGTGCCCGGAGTGTTCGGCGGTAACGATGGTAAATACGTGCCCGACAGCAGAGGCAGCTCCAACAACCAGCCCGGAGTTACTGTACGACCACCAGTTACTGGTTCCGTTATTTTGAATAACTTCAGGTAAGCTTGTGAGATTATTTAATTTGGAATTTTTATTTTTGGCATAAATAAAAAACGTGGATGAAGCCAGTGGTAGCATGACGATTGATAGGATTGAACGAAAGAAAAAAAAACGATTTACCGCGTAATATTTGCAGCTGTCGAAAATATCCTCAGAAAACTTATTCGATTACTCTACTCTCACCCACATCCTCAAACTGTCGTAACCAGCAATATCTTTACAGGACCACCAATACACCTCTAGGACCTACTGCTACCCCTGGATACGGCCAGGGTTCATATTCGACAGGTGGACAAGGATCTTACACCAAGGGAGGTCAGGGACAAGTGCAGATCCAAGGGCAAGGACAGTATGGATCAGCTGGACAAGGTATGTTTGTGTAGGAGTTTAATTTCAATGGCTTTGTGGATAAAACACCTTTATCTCATAATTATGTAGTATCAAAGTAGAGAAGCTCGTTAAGCTACGCTTGCCACGGTTGGTAATGGATTGGTGAACATCCATTTTATACCGAGTTCCGTCCGTGCCTTGGAAAGCATGTAAAGCTGTTGGTCCCGGCTGTCATTCGTAGATCTAACTTAGTAGACAACCAGGCTTACCAAGGGGTAGGTAATATGTTACCCAGTGACTATATTGTGGAGGTCAGAGTGGCAGTCGCTCCATGTTAAACATTGGTATTCAGCTGTATTGGGTTAGACTGGAAGTCAACCCCAAAATAGTTGTAAAGATGCTAGGTAGATGATGATGTAGTGTCAAAGTTTATATTGGGCATCAATGACAGATTTCACTAGAATGGGTTAGTGATTGGATCAAATCACTAACTTTCTTCAGGGAAATGACCCAATTGAGTTATTATTGTAAAATCTGCTGTAGTTTAACCATATCCCTCAGGGATTAAATTCCTAACTGGACCATTTTGAGACATACACACACAACTTTACGATATAGCAGAAAGATAAAATCTACATGACAATATTTTCTCGCAGGTTTCGGCACTCAAATTGGCCAAGGCTCTTCATTCTCCCAAACTTCCCAAGGATTCGGTCAAGGTGGTGGTGGAACATACACTACAGGAGGACAGGTAAGAGTCAGAAGGATTATTTGGGCGTGAATTTGATATACTAGGACTACAATAATGAATTAACTCTAGAGCTCCAATATACGTAGATGGAAAGGAGAAAAAGTGTGAAGCATTATTGAACCAGTGAGCAACAGAATTCAATGGAGGGAAGTGGAAAATATGAATTCGATACTCTTCCGCTGTTTTTCTATTTAATCACGTTGCAGGATACAAGACAGTTGTAATGTTTCGCCGGGACTCGTTGAGCTTCGTTGCCTCGACGCTATTCTAGTAGTCGCCACCGATGTTTCTGACTTTTAGAAGTTGCAGTGATCCTGGAATAGGGTGTACCTAGGGGTTGTCCCATTAAAAAAAGAAGAATTTAAATTAATTTGACAGTCCTTATGGGTAGTCAGAAGCTTCAAATCTGACAACCAGTCTTACCAAGGTGTATCGTATTACAGTTACTGGATTGTGGCGGTCCGATAGGCAGTCGCTCCATGTAAAACACTGGTATTCAGCTACATTCGGTTAAATTAAAAGCCTACCCCAACATAATTGGGGAAAGGTTAGGCTGATGATGAGTTAGCCAATGGCATCCAGTCCAGATGAGACGAGACAGTTTCTTAAAAAGCTTCAAAGCAATATAGTCTCTATAAAATGTTTGTGTTTTTGTATTTGTATTTGTATTTCTATTTCTATTTCTCTCTGCGAACAGGGTACCCAAGTCACGCAAGGAGGTGGACAAATAATCCGCCAAGGATTTGGAACTGGAGTGACACAAGGCCAAGGTCAGGGCGTTATTCAAGGAGGAGGAGTAGGAGTTAGTCGTGGACAAGGATTCGCCGTTACTGGTGGTGCTGGACAGTACACCACACAAGGATCTGGATTTGGAGTTCAGCAGGGAGGTGGATTTGGAGTACAACAAGGAGGCGGTTTTGGAGTACAACAAGGAGGCGGCTACGGAATTCAACAAGGCCAAGGTCAAGCCATCATCAGAGGTCAAGGTCAAAAACTGATCCAAGGTCAACAAGGATATCAAGTGGAGAATGAATTCGGAGAGTCTGTCCAGAGGGTGTACTTGCCAAGATACAGCGGTTCCGGAGATTGTGGTACACAAAACGTGAGTACATCATCTATATAAAAGGCTCTCGTCTGATTTTTCTGTTTTTTTTTGTGTATAAAAGTCTTAGAATAGGTCGTAGGCTATTTTTTTTATGTGGCAAAACAACGTTTGACGGATCAGCTAGTATATTTTTTATTTGATTACTTTTCATATTATGAGCTTAATCAGAATATATCTTATACGGTGGTAAACATATACGTCTCACTTCTTCCCCACTGCTCAACTAGATTGCTCAACTGCATAAAGTTGAGCAGTGGGTAATACTAACTGGGCCTCAAGTCTGCTATTACAATAGTGTCATAATGGTCTATCATTGATTTAATCATTGTTGATTTTGACAAGTTTGTTAATCTACTAATATAATGGCGTCATTATGACTTTCCAATGGTCAACCAATGACACTCCGCTGAAAGAAATTACATAGAATGGTAATCTCGTACATAATGACAAATTAATGACTGACTTAGTTTACGAACTTCTTACTACTTCAGATTGCCTAATAATAATATGTAAAAATATATATAAATGAAATCTGGCATGAATAAATGTTCAAATTTGTTGACGATGTCATTATAACACAATTCTATTACGAGACCAATGATCCATCATTATGGATTTAGCAGATTACGAACTTTTAGCAAAATGACAAGGGGATCGTGTTGGAATGACGAAATTATAAAAATAGCAGAATTGGCCCCCTGCTCAACTGTTATATTTATTTGACATCTATGCAGACGAAATCATGGGCAGAATGTAGTTAATAAAACACTAAAGATCACTACAACTGTGAGAACAATCTTGTTCTTAGGTTAGTAATACAAACAGCAGCCATGGTCTTCTAATTTCAGTTGCACCGAGCCCAGCGCATTAAGCTACCACAGTCTGTCAAATTAATTTCTTTGATGGATTTTCAACTTTATTACAAAAGTTTAAGGTTCATATTCAATTGGGAAAATTGCCAGTTCGGTATGGCGTGATGTGCTGGCGTCTATACAGCCATCTGATTAGCATAAACATTAAAATTCAGGCTAATTATTCCTAATTAGTGTTTAAACACATTTGTAATCACGTTCAACATAATTGTGATTATTTTAGAGCTCATAAAATAATGTTTTGTTTTGAGATCAATCGGTTAAGGTTAAGATATGCCTGCCGCGGTCGGTCAGCGGATGGGTGACCATTCCTTTGTGTGCGGACCTATTATACCACTGGCTATACCCCTGGTGGTATGGTGGGTCTAAACCTTTATCTGTGAGAAAAATAATTTGGGTTAGGTTAGAACAGTGATCATTAAAGCGAGAAGGGTAGCGGTGCCGCGGTAGCGGCCGCCACGCGCCGGATCCCCTCTATTTGTTGGTGGATTATTTGGTTTAGGTTAGGTGTGTGGTATAGTTAAAGACTCATGATACCACCAGGGGTATGATCAGTGGTATCATCATCATCATCATCATTTCAGCCTAAAGACGTCCACTGCTGGACATAGGCCTCCCCAATAGACAGATCTGACTGATTACATGATTAACATTTGCAAAATGTTCAATTAATTATAAATAATATGTTATTTATATTATTAACATTATTAGCTTCTGAGTTATTATTTATGGCATTGGTATCAAGAATTGATTTTCGATAAACTTAAATAAATATGTATATACAAATACAGTCTCAATATTTATAAATATATGAACACTATGTCTCTATGAACATAACTTAGCTGTCATTTCTTAACTTGTAATACTTTGTACATACTCTAATAATAGTGGTTTTTATGCAAATATATAAAATATTGTTAGCATTTTTAAAAGAGTAAGTATGGAGTTTTTTTGCCGTTCTTCTCCACACGAAACTACCTTGGAAGGGGCAACTACAATAAATTTTTCAATTATAAAGGTGAAAAGTGTCTTTTAATGGTCTAATTGAAATATCTAACAAAAGGCAGATAGACCGCGCGGAACACTGAGAGTGAAGCCACCAAAGCAAATACAAATTCAAAAGCGAATACCTACAATCTCGTGATTGTATTCGCTTTTGAATAGGTATTTGTTTTTGATTTGTTTTGTTTAACGATGTGGCGTTTCGTGATATACTGATCGTGTCACGAAGCGCGTTGTGGGTATTCGATTTTAAATTTGTATTTGCTTTTTTGGCTTCACTGTTAATGTGCCGCACGGTATATCTGCCTTTTGTTTCATAATCTGAGGCTGTATACCGCATTAAAATCCGTTGCATAATTTTGAAGATCTTCAAAATCACTTTGTTTTACACAACGATTTTCTTTTAAGGGCGCGTATTCGATTTAGCGCATCTCAAAATCTAAATGATTGCTAGAATGGCGTAGCAGCATTGACACACACTAGTACAACACAATGCTCGGTTTGTTTGCATCAGAAAAAGAAATACGCACGAAATAAGCACGAATCATTGAAATTGATCGGCGAACGACAGCGCGCGATGTTTTACAGGGCTTTTTAAAATAATTGTCTAAAATAAATGAGCTCGTATAACGGACTGAAAAATATTCTGTATATTAAGCATAACATTTACTTTCATAAAATAAATATATATATTATGTTTTTATTCAAATACTGGTGAAAAAAAATTGTCAACGTGAACCGATTTTCTACTTTTTCAACATAGTTTTTTAATACATAATAGTAATATTTTTGTAATTTTGGCTCTGTAGCTGTGTTTATGACTGTATATACTGTTGGAAAAACGCATAAAACAAAATATTTTGGCATATTGTAATGGTTGTATTCGTCCTGAAAGTTAACTCTGACGTCTATTTTCGTAAAACGATGTGAAAGAATTGTCTTCGCTTTAAAAAACCATAATTAAAAATTATACTTTTACTCTGTAGCTGTCTAAATCAAGACTTAATCTTTCTAAAACTGTAAATTGTCTTTAAATAATCTGCTCACATAATTACGATATTGCTCTGGGCAAAACGCAAAAACATGAAGTTTTCGTCACGAATCGAATACGCGCTCTTATGCTTTTTTGAATCAGACCCATAACAAACCTTGATTACTCGACCTCAGCCAAAAAGCCCCAAAACTAACTAACGTCACTCATGAAGATAAACTTTCATTTTATTTAAATCATTATCAAGTTAAAATACATAAAATACCATGTCATTTTAAACCCTACAAATTGCAAGGTTAACCAGAATACAAGAAATACTGGTATCATCAAACTATGACATTTAAAAATATGTTACACTCATATGATTGAGTAATCAAATTCTTGAAACTAATTAAAGGTTTGAATTCTTGTAACGATTTGTAGTTTTATTGAGGTATCAATTTGTAATAGGTACAAATTGAGAAAGCCAGAAAGCCTGACAACCAGTCTTATTAAGGGATATCGTGTTACCCAGTAACTGGGTTGTGGAAGTCAGATAGGCAGTCGCTCCATGTAAAACACTGGTATTCAGATGCATCTGGTTAGACTGGAAGCCGACCCCAATATAGTTTAAAAAAGGCTAGTTTTTGGACAGCGGTTGTCCATTTTGTAAAAAAAAAATTGTTTTCGCTTTTTAGTACCCACTAGTTATCATCCAAATCCAATAAGAAACGGCAAAACTAAAAACAAAATTTTTCAAAATCGATCCTCAATTTCCGCAGTTATCGCGTTATAAAGTAAGTATAAATCAATAAAATTAAGTCAACCCTTATTTTCCTACCTTAGAGGTAGAATATTTTTATGAAATTTATATAAGCCCATTCCTAAGGCATACTCCATTAAATGATGAATTTTCAAAATTCAAATTCAACCCCAAATTTTCCACCTTTAGAAAGAAATATTTTTATGAAATTTATATGAAACCATCCCTAAAGCATACTCTATCCATCAAAAAAAAGAATTTCCAAAATCGGTCTAAAATTGCTGGAGAAATCTCGTAACAAACATAGTCCTCTGCTGTTCTTTTCTGATTAATTTCGTTGCGGGATCCAAGACAGTTGAATCGTTTCTCTGGGACTCGTCGAGCTTCATTGCCTCGATGCTGTTCTGGTTGTCACCACTGATGATTCAGGCTTTCAGAAGTTGCAGTGACATGGAAATATGGTGGCAGGCATGACCCAAAAAAAATTCAAAGCAAAAACATACAATTGAATGGAAGTCCTCCTCCTTTTTAAAAGTCGGTTAATAAAAGTTACAATGACACAGAGGGTCAAAATTATAATAACCTCTTGACCTCAGTTAGACCTTATCAAAGGTAACCAGCTTATTATGTAATCCAAGGTGGTTCTGTGATTCTATCAATAGTGATTAATTTACCAAAAGTCATCGATATAAATGAAGGTTAGGAGGTCAAGCGGAAGATTTTTTTAAATTACCATAACGGCAATGTAGTTCCGACGCCAACTTTTCATTCATGAGCTTGTGAGTTCGATACAATGGTGCTATTCTCTAAGTACAACCTAAAGCTCGACGCTGTGGCAGCGGCCACTGGCAAGATACATTTTCGTATTCGTTTCAAGCCGTGTGGTGCCGGTCGCGAATAGCAAAGTCTAAGTCAAATCATTTATTTCAATAGGACCACCAAAAGGCACTTTTGAACGTTACATTAGGAAAATTGAATCTATAGTTCCCATTCCAAATGGTAGTTTCGTATGGAGCAGAATGGGCAAGAAACTCCATACTTACTCTTTTAAAAAAAATGTTGTGTAGTACACCCCATTTCTACCCGTGGGTGTCGTAGAAGGCTACAGAGGGATATTGATCAGAGGATGGGCAGCAGCGTCCTTCTGAGTACCATAACAGCTACTGCGATCGCCAACAATCGGCCAGCGATTACGGCTGAACCCCTCCTTAGGGGACACCTATGCCCTGCAGTGGGCGTCTAAACATTGACATGATGAAGCAGTAAAAGGACACCAGTATTCTAAACTTATGTCTTTTCCCACAGCCCCAGAAACCATTCGGTAACCGCAAGGACTTGGAGGTAGACTTCTCACAGATATCCTGGCAAGCGATGATACTCCTGAAGACGAACAAGACCCTTCTATGTGGTGGAGTTATCGTCAGGCCTGATGTTGTTCTCACCTCTGCCAGCTGCGTTGAAAGGTAAGTTTTGAAGGCTTTGATGGGCAGACAGAGATTCAGATAAAAACAAAATATTTGGTTCTATCTGGTCTGTTATAAATTGTTTTCGCTCATTTTATACAGTTTAGATATAGGGTGGTACAAGTATACAAGTTGTTTATAAGATCGATGCAAAACCGTAAAGCGGAGCTAGTATAGAGTATTTATAACTATTTGAACCGAACTTGTCTTCCCTGCATCAACTAACCATTACTGACCGGTAATAGTCAAAAATGGCGCTAACTATCGTCAAATCAAAAAAATGGGTTGTTTCACAAAATCATTCGTCAAAAAGTTACTATTACCATAACCGACCAGTCAACGTAATTTTGTGTCGTCAAACAGCTACTTCAAACGTCAAAATATTATGGAATCTCTTTTTGAATAACTTTAACTGACGGATTTTTATGTCATGAAACAGCCCGTTACATTTACCGTACGTTAAACATCATCATAGTAACTTTTTAACCGTCCGTATGTAACGTTAACCGACTGTTTGAAACAACCCGCCCTTAGACGAAGTGTGACAATTTTTTTCTTAGCAAAATTTTAATGATTTTTGATGTGAAACCCCAAAATATTGCACCCAAATTATTGTCTCATGACACATAGACCTGCAATATTTTGGGTTTTGTCATCAAAAATCATTAACAATTTGCTAAAAAAAAATAGCCACACTTTGTCTGAGTCAAGTTTGGTTCAAATGGTTATAAATAGTTTATACTAGCTCCGCTTTACGGCTTTGCATCGATCTTCCAAACACCCTGTATACTTGTACCACGGTTCCCTATATCTAAACTGTAAACACATGGTAACACCGATCCCTTGTTCACAAAATTAACGAAAATTAGACATTTGCCATCTCTTAATGCCAGGCAGCTGAAGAAAAGGACGGCGACAGATGAGAACTAAGTTAGAGATGTCAAATTAGTTTTTTCTTGAACTTCACCGTGTTTTTAATCAATACATTCTGTAATGACAACTATAATTGTATGAACATTTTAGATGAACTTAAATTGACAGCTCTTATTAATATCTGTCTCTTTCTTGTTTTATTGGAGAGAAAGAGATATAAATAGCTTAAAAAGTATCTGTCTAAAATATACGACCAGCGTCCGACCCGCACCCGTCATTATATTTTACGCTTTTTCTTCTATGTAATCTTATAGGCTTGCGTTTAGCCGCAACTCACCTGATCTTAAGTGATGATGCGGCCTAAGGTAGAGCACGCTTGCCTAGGATGAACCGGTTCACTCGTGCCTTAAAGATCTCCAGATTACATTTATCGGGGAACAGAGAGGCGGGCAGTGAATTCCACAGTCTGGCAGTTCGCACAATAAATGTGGAAGCAAAGCGCTTGGTTTCGAGACCGTGGAACGTAAAGCAGCAGTGATGTTTCGGCGAATCTCTGCTCGTCCGATGATGGAATGAGAATGAGGATAGGGGAATTAAATAGTGCAATGTCAAAGCACACTCTCCGAAATGTAACCGATAAAAGATCGATAGGCTGGCAACGTTGCGGCGATGCTGGCGTCAAAATAATTAAAAATATTTGATTTACTGAATTTCAACCCAGAATAATGTTTTAGTTGAACTTCTTATTTTTTCATTTCTAACAGAAATAAAATCAAATTTTTTGGTCCCTTCCCCTAACCGCCACTTTAAAAACCTAACTCACCCCTTTCATCTCCAGATATACCGCCAAGGACGTAGCAATCAAGGGTGGAGAATGGAAACTTGGAATCGACGAAGAGCCCCTGCCATTCCAGATCGTCCAGGTCCAGACTATCCTCCGCCACCCATTCTACAAGCCTGGAATTCTAACCAATGATGTAGCTATACTTGTTTTGGGCGAGAACTTGAGGCTGGCGAAGAACATTTTGCCGATATGCCTTCCATCATTAAGTGATACCCTGGACGGCTTCTACAATGGTGCTGGAGAATGCATAGTTACTGGATGGGGAAAATCTGTGTTGCAAGGTAAGAATTTCAAACTTTTTTCCAAGCTTTTTTTCAGCTGAAACTTGGAATAAAAATTGGAAGTCGAATTTAATCAACTTCTAATTGTTGTATAGATTTAAAACTTTGGAAATGTGTGTTACACCAATGACAATACCAAAATTTAGACTTAAGAGTTTACGGCTTACGGTATTTCATATAAATCTTTCAAGTCCAAAGTCTTGCAATAACGTAATCCGATCTGTAAGTCGATTCTGTAAAATTCAAACAACAACTCGCATCTCACATCGCTATTCACTCTCACTTCGCATAAGGTTCAAAATGCCCTTGATATATCTGACACGTTGAATCGGGTTCGAATGCGAAGTGAGCGTCGAAGTGACGGGGGAATTACCTTACAGAATGCCAATTCTATCTGTCAAAATCTACCTGTCAATTTAGTTCAACTCGCTGACAAGCTCGCATGGGTGGCGCTAGTGTAAATTCGAATTATCAACCGAGTTTTTAGAATGCCAATCAAGAAACTCACAGCGGATTCAGATTCGAAGTTTAGAATGAGGTCTTACAGAATCGCACCCCTGAATTGAACTTGATACGTAGGTATATGCAAGATATATAAGTCGAATGAATTAGTTGAGAATTTTTTTCAAAACGTGACTGCGGCCGCGTATATTTTCAAAGTTGATTCCTGAATGGATCACGAACCCCAGCATTGGGGAAATGACACAAGGAGACAGAAGTATAACGTTGCTACCTTATAGCCAAAGAATTTTCAGAGTAATTCCGTAGATTAGCGCCTTCAACTTCTTCCAAGAAGTTTAGTAATGACACTTGGAATAAGTATTTGTAAAAAACTCAAAAGAAAATGCGACTTTGATCTTCGATATTTCCAGGACCACTGGATTTCCAGGTATGTCCTAGAACAAAAAAATATCCTAGCAATTGGTACAATATGTGGTTTAAATATCATTCACGCTATAGATTCCTCGTATAGATGATTCCATTTCTCAATACCAGCCTAAAACTGTCATAGTAAAGATTGCACAATACAAAAATTCATTGTCACCATCTTAAAACGATGTCCGACATACTGTGAAATCGTTTTACCATCCAAACAAGTTACCTTACTCTTAAACTAGCTAAAAATAAGATCGAATTTCGCATAAAAACTTCGTTTTTCAACAGCCAAATCGAGTTTACTCGAGAGAATAAACAGCCAATTTTCTTTGGTCTCTCCGTGACTGAAGTTTGTTTTGTTTTAAGTGTCAAAGTATAATGGTTCAGTGTGATTACGTATTGATACATGGAATTTTGTCAATATACGATCTTTGCACAATCTGGGTTTTGAGAACTGTTATTCTAAGTGTTTCTGAGGTCAATTGTCACTAGTTTATGATGTTACAAGTTTATAGTATGCTGTGACCACGAAATTATTCATTTGTTTATAAGTACCACTTTTGTTTTGAAAGATATCGAGCAAAATTTTTGTAGTAGTACATTATTCAGCTATTCAATAATCAAAGTTATGTTTTAGCATGTGTATTCTCCTCGTCTTAACCTATGGTGCACAGACTTGGTCTTTGACTCATTCCCAGAAGTCCAAACTCAAGGTTTGCCAAAGAGCAACGGAGCGCAGTATACTAGGTGTTAAATTAAATGATCGAGTTCGAAACACTATAATAAAATAATAATAAAATTTATTTATTCAAGTAACAAAGACTCATCGTGTTAGTAAACTTAAGAACTAGGTTAGCTTATTCTACTATACTGTGCTCCAAAACAGGTATAGAAGATGTGGTTCATCAGGCTGCCCATCTTAAATGGGACAGGGCACAATATGTCTGCCCCATGAACTAACTGTAGGCTCAGGTAAAACAGAACTGGTGCCCTGAGACAGTAAAGTTCTGTATTAATCAGTAGAGTTCCGAACACTAAAGAGATGGACGAAATGAACGAATCCCTGGAATGATCATGCATCAGAGATGCATCTGGTATTGTAGATGTCCAAAGTCGAGTAGTGTTCTATAGGGTTTTCATTAGAAATTTATCCGTAACACCCTGAAGTTGATGGTGTGGCATCTTCGTGCCTCGGGAAGCACGTAAAGCCGTTACTCCTGCGCCTGATCTCTCTCCGGTCGTGTCGGATTGCCGTCCCACCGGACTATGAGAGTGAGGGAAGAGGGAGTGCATCTGTGTTTGCGAATACACTTGTGAACTATAATTTCTCCTGCGTACTGGCCAGTCTCCAAGATTGGCCGCAAAAACCCGTAAGGAGAATATTATTTTTATTGATATTATGATGTAGGTGTTGCAAAAAACCCGTGAGAAATAGTGAGCAAGACACAAAATAATTAACTTTTAACCCCTCTTACGTCACTTTAAAAATCGATACACGAAACAAGTATTATTCAACCTATTACAAACTAGTATTTTATCAGTGTCGGTTAGGGTTGGGCAAATTCCATTTTTTTATTTTGTCGAAAGGAGATTCCTTTTTTTGTATTTTTTTTCGAAGTTTCTAATAATTTAGTTGTATGTCTAAATAGTTGAATTTGGAAATATTTTCGATTAATTTCGTATATCTCTTTAAAGTATCTATAAAACAAAACCGCTTTCCGCCGGTTTTCAAAAGCTCAAATACTCGATAGAGTGATTCAAAAGGAAGGTTTATTCGTGAAGTTTCATATTGTTTACCACATTAGTATCTACATTGCACCCGTGCAAAGGCGGGGTGAGTCGCTAGTTATTCGTAAACATAATTATGGTAATAATTATGTTTATGAATAAACATTTATGATCTACTAGCTTTTGGCGGTGACTTTGTGCGGATTTTTTTTTTTTTTATCTTTTGATAGGCATACGTTTGACCACTATTTCACCTGATGGGAAGCGATGATGCGGTCTAAGATGGAGCACGCTTGCCTAGAAGTAACCTGTTCACTCTTGACTTAAAGACTCCCGGGTTGTAGCTATCAGGAAACACAGACGCAGGCAGGGAATTCCACTCCTTAGCAGTACGCACAATGAATGTGTTCCCAAAACGTTTTGTGCGTGTGGGTGGGATGTCCACCATATACCGGTGGCGCATCGCCGTACGTCTTGTGGTCCGATGATGGAACGGGCTCGGCGGAATTAAATTATGCAATTCTGTCGCATGATGATGAATTTAAACCAACATTCATCGCAGATACAGTCGAAGACGCGGATGTAAAAAGAAATGTGGAAAAGTAGCTTATTATGTACCTTCCCCAGGGTTCGAGCTATCTTCATAACACACTTCATTTAAATCGGTTTAGCCATTTCGTCGTTAAAACGTAACAGACAGAAAGACAGGCAGGCAGACAAAGTTTTAGTAGTAAACATTTTTCAATTTTCATACTGCACGCGTAGCATGACCACGCTATCTATGTCTACGGAAGAATAGACATACTGACAGGAAGAATAGACAAGATGACCACGTTATGTCTACGGAAGAATAGACATACTGACAGGAAGAATAGACAAGATGACCACGTTATGTCTACGGAAGAATAGACATACTGACAGCAAGAATAGACAAGATGACCACGCTATGTCTACGGAAGAATAGACATACTGACAGCAAGAATAGACAAGATGACCACGTTATGTCTACGGAAGAATAGACATACTGACAGCAAGAATAGACAAGATGACCACGCTATGTCTACGGAAGAATAGACATACTTTCAGCAAGAATAGACAAGATGACCACGCTATGTCTACGGAAGAATAGACATACTGACAGCAAGAATAGACAAGATGACCACGCTATGTCTACGGAAGAATAGACATACTGACAGGAAGAATAGACAAGATGACCACGCTATGTCTACGGAAGAATAGACATACTGACAGCAAGAATAGACAAGATGACCACGTTATGTCTACGGAAGAATAGACATACTGACAGGAAGAATAGACAAGATGACCACGTTATGTCTACGGAAGAATAGACATTCTGACAGCAAGAATAGACAAGATGACCACGCTATGTCTACGGAAGAATAGACATACTGACAGCAAGAATAGACAAGATGACCACGCTATGTCTACGGAAGAATAGACATACTGACAGCAAGAATAGACAAGATGACCACGCTATGTCTACGGAAGAATAGACATACTGACAGCAAGAATAGACAAGATGACCACGTTATGTCTACGGAAGAATAGACATACTGACATCAAGAATAGACAAGTCAGTACATTTTGTCTATTCTTCCTGTCAGTATGTCTATTCTTCCGTAGACATAGCGTGGTCATCTTGTCTATTCTTGCTGTCAGTATGTCTATTCTTCCGTAGACATAGCGTGGTCATCTTGTCTATTCTTGCTGTCAGTATGTCTATTCTTCCGTAGACATAACGTGGTCATGCTACGCGTGCTGGTCATTGTAATATTGTTAATTTCTTAGTTTTCTTTGTATTAAATATTTTAAAAGTGACAAAAATTATATTTGTTCATAATAATTTGCAACCAAAACCACGTTCCATAATACATATTTTTTGATTAATTTTTTTTTTGGCGATATTGTTAACAAAAAGATGTTGGTTGCCAACCCTGTTTACGCATCCAAACTAGGGCGCTATTGGTTTTCTTAATAAGTTTTTGTTAAATGACCTTAATAACTTGATTGACCTTAGATGACCTTTGAAGCTAGGAAGTTTCTTTTTAGCAGTTTTCTAGGTCCTTCTAGGCGTAGGTGTTACATCCGTTATTGTCTTATGTAATAAGGCTGTAGTTGACTGCCACGTTTTTCTCGTGGTTGTAAGCGCAACTGCTTAGCAAGAGGGCCTAGGTCCGATTCGCAGGTCGGGATTTTTTTTTTTTGTTTTTTTCCATTAGTAATTTTCCGGTAGTAAAAACATTTTTTTTCAAAAAAATGTAAACCGCCTTCAAAAACTAAAAAGTGATAAATAACTAGCACAGAACACACATTACTTTACTTTCGGAAGTCGGTGGCGGTGGCTTTGTGTTTGTTGTTTTGTATTGCCACCGACTTCCGAAAGTAAAGTAATGTGTGTTCTGTGCTAGTAATTTATCACTTTTTAGTTTTTGAAGGCGGTTTTCTTTTTTTTTTAAGTTTTATTTTTCGCTTTTTAGTGTTGCCTTAACATCCAAATCCATTAAGAAACGGCAACACACTTAAAAGAGATTGTAAGTCCTCCAGTGATTGAAGAAACTAAAATGTCGTCTAAGTAAGTTTTTTTGGGAATTCGTTGATTTTCGTTGTCGTACCAATTTTGATAAAATTTATATGGGACCTTTTCGGGATAAACCCCTTTCGAACAAAAAAAGAATTTTGCAAATCCGTCTATATATGACAGAGTTATGCCCGAACATACATAAAAAAAATATATATATATAAACATTCGAATTGATAACCTCCTCCTTTTTGAAGTCGGTTAAAAAGCACGAAAGCAAGTGTCACCGGTTTGGTAAATGGTTTATCTATACCAATATTATAAAGCTAAAGAGTTTGTTTGTTTCTTTGGTTGAACGCGCTAATCTCAGGATCTACTGATAAGAATAAAAAAATATTTTTGTGTTGGATAGTCCATTTATCGAGGAAGGCTATAGGCCCATGCGAAGTTGGGTCGGGTCCCTAGTTTGAAATAAATGATTTGAGTTTGAGTTTGAAATTGCCTATCGCTTCAAGGAAAACAGATATGATATAAAATTATTGTCATTTTCAAACTTTCTTTTTTTGTTGTATCCATATATTGCTGTTTATCCCATAAGGGGCACGGAATGATATAACGTACTGACCCGAGAAGACCCGAAGTTTTACGAATAGGTACGAAAGGAAAGCGCGCGAATAACGAGGTCATGGCCGAACCGTAGTGTCAACAAAACAATCTTTAATTTTATTGATTTTTAAATTAGCTATTTTTATTTTTGTTTTTATTTTCATATTTATAAAAATGTTCCGTTTCTTATTGCTTTTTAAGTGGAAAAGTGAGGTTATTAAGTAAATGAAGATTTTTTTCCACGAAGTTCGATTCCGTGTCAGGGTCAATATCAAATGTATTCGCAGAAGATTATTAATTTCAAGGGAGAGTAATAATATTCAATTAGAGATTTAATTTTATCTCTTAAACAGTTTTTTTTTAAGTCATATTATACCTACCTACTAAGTAATTAAATAGTTGGCAGTATGCAAAAGTTTCTGCGAAAGGTACTTGTAAGTATAAGCTTGTTGCCAATCACTACATATGGTAAAACAAAGTCCCACGCCTCGTCTGTCCGTCTGTTTGTTGGCGATAAACTCAAAAACTACTCAACGGATTTTCATGCGGTTTTCATCAATAGACAAAATGATTTCAGTGGAAGGTTTAAGTGTATAATTCGTTGATGTTTTATGTAAATTTGTTTAATATGACGTCGATAATATTCATGCGAAGCCGGGGCGTGTCGCTAGTATTATTATAAAGAGGTAGAATTAGTTAGTTTGTTTGTAAAAAGTAATCTTTGGGAGTCCTAGTGGATTATAAAAAATATTTTGCTAATAAACATTTGTCTGTATACTGTCCCAGCAGTGGGACAGTGTAGGTTACTAAAAAAATCATCTGCCTAGCCTTTTCCCAACTATATTGGGGTCGACTTCCAGTCTAACCGGATGCAGCTGAATACCAGTGTTTTATATGGAGCGAATGCCTATCGGACCTCCACAACCCAGTTACTGGGTAACACGATACCTCTTGGTAAGACTGGTTGTCAGACTTACTAGCTTCTGACTACCCATAACGACTGATAAAGATCTACAAATGACAGCCGAGACCAACAGCTTTACGTGCTTTCCGAGGCACGGAGGGAACTCGATATGAAAGGGATGGTCACCCATCCACAGACCGACCGCGGTTAGCGTAGCTTAACCTTTGACCGATCGATCTGTACGGCTTTACCTTAGCCACGAGGTTTAGGTTACTAAAAAAATAAAAAAAATAAAATAAACAGCTACACATAATAATATAAAAATACCTACTAGAGATACTAGTAATATTTAACCGAGATACAGCACATAGCACGCACCAAAAATATCTAAACAGCGGTGTACAACAAAATGTTACCTAATTTACCATAGACACAAAAAAAAACTTAATTAAAATAACAAAACCTAACATGATTGTGAACATTTCAAAAATAGAAGCAAGCCGGATATTTAGTTTTAATTAAAATTATGCAAAAGAATTAACTCATCATTTGTAATTATCACTTGTATTCTGGTGTTAATTATAATTATAAGGTAGCTAGTATTATTATTAATGGGTCGTACTTATGTATAGACTGTAATTTAACATGATTACGGTAATTTGGTAACGAGAATCTTAGTTAGCTTCGTAGCTTAACCCATTGAATGTCTAATTACCAGACATAATAGATAAACAATAGCTTATGTCGAACTGTGTAACTTAAGACACGCGAGGGGCCGCTATATGTCCTACGATATGTGGCCATCTATTTAGTACTGAGACATCTCTGTACCACTAACAGCACGTAAAGTCATTCCATCTTCACAAACTTTAGCGTTTACAGCATTACAGCTTTAATTATGAAACAAAAGGCAGATAGACCGCGCGGATCACTGAGAGTGAAGCCAAAAAAGCAAATACAAACTCAAAAGCAAATTCATAATCATCATTTGTTTCATAATCTGAGGTTTACAGTATTAGTTAGATGTATTAAGCAATTCTAATAGATTTGAATCAATGCACTAGTTAGTGATAATTAACTTAGTACTGAAGTCAGTTCGATTCTAAATAGTGTTTGGTTTGAGCTGCTTATATACTGGTTTGTTTATTGTCCCACTTTAGGGCAAACACTTTTACCAATCAGAGAAAAGATTAGGTACCACGTTTGCTCAAGGCGAGTTGGTAATTTCACATTTACATTTATTATAGAATAGAATAGAATTTAGCATTTATTAGCAAATAAATAAATAAATAATAATAAGTAGATAGTAGTAGGTATACATCAGAGTTCTGCCATATTTCACCATTCGGCATACAAACATTTTCATTAAGTCTGTCATTAAGTTACAAAATTGTTGAAATTTAAATTCTCATTAAAACATTAAATAAATTATTTCAATCAATAAATAAAATTATTAAAATTCAAATCGTCATTGAAAACATTAACTTAATTATTACATTCAATAGGTAACAAAAAATATTAAAATTCAAATTATCATTAAAACATTAACTTAATTATAATTATAACAATATATCTTATATACATTAAATAAAATGCTTAAAAATTTAAATTGTCATTAACAGTATAAATATATAAGAATAAAAATCGTGGTCGAATATAAATAAACAAACAAACATTAAAATTCTAGGTCATAGATAATATGTAACACTCCATAAGTAAATCAATAATTAATTAATTAAGCATTACAGGTATTCAGAAAGTTTTGTCCGTTAAAAACTCAGTTACACTTTCCGTTTTATCTATTAATAATTTTCGAAGTCTAGTTTTGAATTGGACCGTTTTTAAATCTTTCCAAGCACTTGGCAATTTATTATAAACAATTAGGGCCATGTAATAAATACTTTTGCGCATCATAGTTGTTTGACACGATACCTGATTTAATTTTGTATTATTTCGCCTATTTCTTAGAAATACATTGGCCAAATGTATAAGTTCAGGTTTCTTATAATCTTTCAAACTCAAACTCAAAATCATTTATTTCAATTAAACCATTTACACTGGGTAGGTGGTGGTAGGTACTTTTGAATTGTCAGAGTCAGTCAGTCAGAAAGTTGAAGCTAGTTGCTCGTTCCAAACAGTAGATTTCTATGGAGAAGAACGAGCAAGAAACTCTATAAAAACTTTGACACTACAACATCATCTGCCTAGCCTTTTCCCAACTATATTGGAGTCGGCTTCTAGTCTTTCCAAATGCAGCTGAATACCAGTGTTTTACATGGAGCGACTGCCTATCTGATCTTCTCAACCCAGCTGCTGGGTAACACGACCCCTTGGTAAGACTGGTTCTCTGATTATCCAGCTTCTGACCATACCGACTGTCAAAGATCTATGACTGACAGCCGGGATCAACGTCTTTACGTACTTTCCGAGACACGGTGAGGTCTTGGTATGAAATGGATGGTCACCCATCCACTGACTGACCGCGGCAAGCTTATACTGGTTGGCAACCAAAAACAAACAAATTAAAGATTGTCAAAACTTTCCTATTTTACATTTAAACTCATTAAAGATTCGTCTTTAGTAATATCGATGAATCAATGTCGTGTTGACCAATTTTATTGAATTTTACAACTTTATTATATTGGGGTTAGAACCTTGCCCTAAAACTTAATTAATATGTATTTTTTGCGAAAATTAATTAAGTAGGTAACATTGATTGCTTTGTTAATCTAGTGGACGAGAGCGCCATGTCAGACGGTCAAGCAAAATGTCATAATTATTTTTCTTTGAGGCATTGCTCAGTAGCTGCCTAGAAACTGGATTTGTGCTTAAATAACTATCACAGACACGTCCATTATTACATGGATCTTATGTAAATATACATAGCTGGCAAAATGTAAATGCTTTAATTTTTTAAAGGATGCCTTATCACCATATATATAAAAATGAATCGCCGAAATGTATCTAAGCGCATAATTTGCTGAACCAAATTGAATAATTCTTTTTTTATTGTGTTCGTTATTGTCAGGAGAAAATTTGTATTAAAAAAATGAAAATTAGGGTAGGTACGTTAGTTAGGTAGGGTAGGTAGGTAGGTTAGGGTAGGGTAGGTAGGTAGGTAGGTAGGGTAGGGTAGGGTAGGGTAAGTAGGTAGGTAGGTAGGGTAGATAGATAGGGATAGGACAACGTCTGTCGGGTCAGCTAGTTATAAATAAAACAAACTCCCCGCTACGTCTGTATGTCTGTTCGCGACAAAGTCGAAAACTACTGAACGTATTTTCATGCGGTTTTCACCAATAGACAGAGTGATTCATGAGGAAGGTTTTGGTGTATAATTCGTTATGGTTTTGTGTGAATTGGTTGAAATATGACGATACCTGTGCGAAGCCAGGGCAGGTCGCTAATTTATATATATAAAACACAAAAGTGATTGATTGATGTATCATCGCACAGGCCAAACCCTTAAGGCTAGAAAATTGAAATTTCGTACACGTATTCCTCATATGACGAAGGCATCCACAAAGGAAGGATTTTTCAAAACTCAACCCCCAAGGGGGTGATATAGGGGATAAAAGTTTGTATGAAACTTTTTATATTCCTTGAATATATTTGCACTATGGGTATAGGGTAGGGTAGGTAGGTATAGGTAGGTAGATGGGACAGGACAACGTAGTTTATAATAAAATGTATGTGTATTATATAGCACTCAGGGATTTAGCCTTAGTTTTGACTTAGTGTCCATTAGCTTTCTGGCTAGTCTTATGTCGTTCTTTAACTATTTATAAGTTTCTATATTGTACGGTACCCTTAACAGTGTGTCCCACATTACATGCAATTTCGCCATTCTCCTTTAAAAATCGGTTAAGTACTTTTTTAAGTTTTTTACAAATAAACAGACAGAAATCAAATCTTTCTTCTTTATAAGCCAGTCTCTGGTTAATCAGCCAGTCTCTGGTTAAGTTTAAGAAATGTCTTAAAATAGTAATGTAGGTAAAGGAGAATAGGTAATGGCAGCTGTTCAACGGTATTGAGTACTTTCTTTTCTTTTTTTCTTTTTTTATGGTGAAGTCAGCTATTTTAATATGCTGCAGAACTTATTGTTCTTTTTTTCTCGTCTACTGTATTATTAATTGTAAATATGTGAACACTGTGTGTCTATGTTCATAACTTAGCTGTCATTTTCTTAACTTGTGATACTTTGTACATACCATAATATAGTGATTTTTATACAAGATACATCGTATTCACATAACATAATCATTCTTGTAAATGAAAATATTGTAAACACCCTTTTTTAAAAGAGTATGTATGGAGTTTCTTGCCCATTCTTCTCCATACGAAACTACCATTTGGAATGGGCAACTAGATTCAAATTTTACAATATGACGTTCAAAAGTGCCTTTTAATGGTCTAATTGAAATAAATGATTTGACTTTGACTTTGACTTTTTTTCGAAAGTCACTTTATTATTAGCTATTTAATTTGTTAGTTTAGTTGTAGATCTTGTCCATGCTGTGGTCCCCTATAATTCAAGGATTACACCTACAAAATACTTTGGCTGTTAACAATATGTTGTAATGTTTAGTGTATATCTTTTGTTGGAGATCCAAATATAAATAAATAAATAAATAATATTAGTTTAGACTAGGACTTTGCCCGCGACTTCGTCCAAGTAAATTTTCTTAAAGATTCCTAATTCATTGCTAGTAAAATATAGCCACGGATAGCTACTTTGGGGAAAGAATTTTTGAAATCGAATGAATAGTTTTGGTGATTTATCATCATCATCATGTCAACCTTTAGACGCCCACTGCTGGGCATAGATCTCCCCAAGGGGGTTTCGTAATCGCCATGCTCGGCCGATGCATGTTGGCGATCGCAGTAGATGTTATGGTACTCAGAAGGACGCTGCTGCCCATCCTCTGGTCAATGTCCCTCTGTCGCCTTCTACGACACCCACGGGTAGAAATGGGGTGGTGTTATTCGCGACCGGCACCACACGGCGTTTTGAAGATTACCTGCTACATAGTTACAAAATTTACCTCTTTAAAGTATTGGTATAGTTATAACAATATTATATAATAAATATGTACCTAAAGGCGTAATGTCATGTATGTATGTCAGTCAAACAATACGCTTCTTTTTTTTAATACGTAAAATCACAAATCGTTAACTTTAAATAAAACACGTGTTTTACACACATTTAAACAGCCTTGGAGGAACAAATAAAAGTTTTTTTTTTACGACACATATACACACATAGACATACACTGATTTAAACATTTAACATGAATATTAATTATTTGAATTGCGAACCGCACTATTTCGTCGAAATATTTGACGATAAATAGAAGGAACCGGATACTAAATAATATTTGGTATTTTTGTGTTATTTTTTTGCTAACCATTGTTTTCTAAAATGTGGTAGGCCTGGCTCTTAAGTAGCAGTGTGATTTCATCGGCATTGTGTTATGTACTTAAGGCAATATTTACTTCAATACTATTGATCATAATGTCCTCACCACAGATATAGATAGACCTAGATAACGCAAGAGCAACTACTTCGCGTGCCTTGTTTCGTGCCTAGCTTACGTACAAAAATCGTAAGTAAAAAAATAAAGTAAACGTTTCCTTCCATCGGTAAGTCATTTTGTGATTAATATTATGCGTAATTAATTTAAAAAACAATTATTTTTAATCTAATACCCTCAGTAATACCTGGTAATACCAAATTTAAGAAAAACAAAACATTGTGACGTCATAATAGGTAGTCAAAAGATACTTGCGTTATTTAGGGTCTATCTATATCTGTGGTCCTCACCCTTTCTATCTCAGGTAAAGACGTTAGTTGTAATGGGTAGTCAGAAGCCTAAAAGTCTGACAACCAGTCTTACTAAGCAGTATCGTGTTACCTAGTAACTGGGTTGTGGAGGTCCGATAGGCAGTCGCTCCATGTCGCTCCATTAATTATGTCAATTATAATCCGTGGTGCTTAGCAATTGTAAACGTCCCTTTGTGCCTATTGGCCTAGTTCTGTTCTGTCTCCTGCTTGATTTGGAGGGAAGTGGAAAATATGTTTTTCTTACTCCTCCGCTGTTCTTTGCGGGATCCCAGACAGTTGAATCGTTTCTCTGGGACTCGTCGAGCTTCATTGCTCTGGCGCTTTTCTGGTGGTTCTGGCTTACAGGAGTTACAGTGGTTAGGGAATAGTGTGGCGGGCTTGTCCCATATTAAAAAAAGTCGCTCCATGTAAAACACTGGTATTCAGCTGCATCTGGTTTAACTGGAAGCCGACCACAGTATAGTTGAGAAAAGACTAGGCAGATGATAATGAGATGATGATGATCCTACCTAGAAAAGAAAAAAAGGAAGATAAGAAAGAAAAACTATTTATTAACGTGAAAGTGATGCACATATATAAAAAATATTGTTTAAAAAAGCCTGAAACGAAACAGGTATAGGAACATATTCTAAAAATAAAATCCTAACCGGAAATAGGTACCTATATAATTACATAATTATGTTTAGACTAGGTTTTGTTTGGAGCGCTCTGGGGTTAAAATCCTAAAGTACCTATTCAACATCGTAAAGAATCATGGCGAGATCCATATTCATTTGTATGAAAAATAAAAAATAATTTAGAGAGAATAGAGAAGAATACATTACCAGGAGTAGATTGATATGCTTACCATATTTTAAAACCCCCGCATAATTAAAATATAACGAAATGAAAATAACACTTTTTCGTTTCATCTCGATTCCCATTTTGTGTTTATAAAAAAAAGAAAGTGACAAGCGACGTTAATGGGTCTATCAAATTGGCAGACAAGTGATGTGACAAGTGTGTGGAAAAAAAATATTATTCTTTATGACATTGTTTCCCACAAAACGATGCAATTTCAGTGTAAGATTTGCAAAACGGCTAATGTCAGTGTCACTATTACTGTCAGTCGCCGTTTCGTTCTGAAATAATGAGCTTTTCGCTAAACCATTCACTTTTTTTGCGTTTTAAAAATATTGTAAATGCCTGAAGATATTCTTTAGGTACCCAAGAATTATAATTTCAACTTTTCTAAACATCTTTATTTTTTTTTGTACAAATCCTGCCATGATTCTTTGTAAGATTTTATTAATCACGTCATTTGTTCACACTGCCCTTAACAGTCAACATGACAGCCATAGTTTAAACCTCACGCATCACTGACTTATGAGATCATTCACATTAATAATCAAGATAAATAAAGTAGTCAAACACACTACTAATATTAAAATAGATGAGGTAAAATCCCTCGAACTCAGAGGCCAATGTCCAGCAAAGAATTCTATAAATGGCGTAGGTTTTAATTAAACAATTCTTTTTAGTCGTAATGTTGGATAATGGCGCCGAATCCCTTATTCACTTACTCAACTGAAATTAGACAATTGGCATCTCTTACTAACAGGCAGCTGAAGAAAAGGACGCCGACAGATTAGAACTAAGTTAGAGACAACTATAATAGGGTCTTTTACCAAAAAAATCTAATTAGTCCGTCAGTTAGATTATCGAAAAATATTGATAAAACTGACGAAGATAAAACGCATCAAATATCATGAGTGGGGGTTTGTGACGTCACTTCGCTAGTAAAAGTGTACTGACATAGTGATCTCACACGAGTTTTCAACGCACTGTATCGTCTTCAATTTTTGTTTACGTGAAAAAAGAAAAAACACGAGTCCAATATTTTTTGGAAATCTATCTGACGGACTAATTAGATTTTTTTGGTCAAATACCCCATTGTATGAGCATTTTGGATCAACTTATATTGACAGTTCTTATTGATATCTGTCTCTTTCTTGTTTTATTGAAGAGAAAGAGATATAAATAGATTAAAATCAGTTTAGCTAGTTCACAACAGAATTGGGACCAATGTCGTGTCTATTTTGGACATTAGCACTGACATCGGTGATGGAAAACATCGGGAGGAAACCTGGACTTAGGTCTGAAATCTCCAATTCGCCTTCAGCGCACGCAATGCTCGTGCCTTCTCTGTATGAGAAGAGGCCTTTGACCTGCAGTGGGACAATAATACTACAGTATAAATATTAGTACTACCGTACAGTAGCGACACGCTCCGCCTCCCTCTGAAACCGTTCCTCACCTCTCCCCGCGTCGAACGACTAGCTCTGGAAATTGCGTTTTTGTTCGCGCGGCGCGTAGACACGCACACTCACGCACGTATCTGTATAGTCTATTATTTTAGTGTTAGTGTAGGCAATTATATCGCTTCGTTTCTATGGAGTGTCGCGGGTGTGGTAATAGTCTGGTATTAGCATGGTGTGGGATACATTCGTAGTTTTAAAAATCTGGCCTTTTTCCTCAAAGCTAGTGTTGGTTTTACTTTCTAGGAAACTTTGTATCGTCTAAAATTACTGTTTTTCAACCGACTTCTAAAAGAAGGAGGTTCTCAATTCACCTGTTTTTTTTCCTTTTTTTTGTATGTTCGTTATAAACGCGATTTCTCCGTCAAATGCAAATCGATTTTGAAAATTAGTTTTATTATGGATAGAGTGTGCCTCAGAGGTGGTCCCATATAAATTTTATCGAAATTGATTAAGCACTTTTTGAAAAATTAACAACAATCAAAAAAATATACATAGACGACGTCTCTAGTTTCTCCAATCTTAGGAGTACTTTCAATCTCTGTTTTAACTGTGTTGCCGTTTCTTAATGGATTTGGATGATAAGAAGGTAAAAAGCAAAAATAAAAACCTTTTTTACAAAAAAGACAACCGCCTTCAAAAACTCAAAAGTGATAAATAACTTTAGCACAGAACACACATGACTTTAGTTTCGGAAGTCGGTGGCTTTGTTCTGTTTGTGGCTTTTTGAAATCCTATATTATAAGGCACATTTTATATAAGACCCGACTAAAATAGAACCCGACAACAGCGCCACCTACCGGGTCCAATTGTGAATCTAAACCATTCTCGATTCCACTGGAACACACACAAAAAATTTCATCAAAATCGGTCCAACCGTTTAGGAGGAGTTCACTTTCATACACACGCACAGAAGATTTTTATATATAAGATTTATTTATATAAAAAGGGCCACACAGTATAGGATTTCAAAAAAGAGTACTTTTAGACGACATTAAGTTGTCCAGAAAGTAAAACATACTTTAGGATTGAGGAGAAATCAATTCAGCGTTTTTGAGCTGCAGATATTTAAAAATCTTTCTAGATTTTTTGTCGATTATAGTCAGGTTACATAATAATCTTTTCAGCAAAAGAATATCAGTATTCTACATGAGTAATAGTCTTTATATAATTTACTACAAGATCCTGCAATCAATGCTGCAGTCATCATTTAATAATTATCCACGCTCCCAAAATGGCCCACAGCGTGAAGAGGCAAGTCAGGATTAAAAAGCTTAACCGCAAATCAAGTCGATTCGTACCAAATCTTAACCTTAGCTTGTCAAGTTATATAAGAAGATGATAATTCTTAAAATTCAAGGCCGACATGATGATACACAACGGAATTTGCACACAAATATTGAAATTGAATAAATTAAATTAAAATTCTAAGAGGTTATGTTCAAACTTGATTTCCCTTATAAGAATTGAGGTATTTAGATTACGTGTCAGAAAAGTATGTTTTTCGTTGTGAACGATTGTATTTTTTTGTAGGTTTTTCCGTATTTAGAATAGTCCTGTTTTGGTTATCTAGGTTTTCGAAAGTCATGTCGAATTTTGTAATCGATTATTTTTATTATGATCTACTAATGATGTCTCTGACTGTCCGTGTGGTGTCGGACGTAAAGAATAGCACCATCCCATATCTTCCCGCGGGTGTCGTAAGAGGCCACTAAGGGACTTACCAGAGAATGGGCAGCAGCGTTCTCTGTGCCTTTGTAACAACCATACTGCGATCGCCAACCCGCCTGCCAAGCGTGGCGTTTATGGCAAAACCCCCCCTTGGGGAGGCCTATGTCCAGCAATGGACGTCTTTCGGCTGAAATGATGACTAATGATGTCCAAAACAATGTTTTTTATTTTTTTGTTTATAATGGTATAACTCAAAAAATACATAACCGATTTTAAAAAATCTTTCACGAATAGAAAGGTACATTATCAGCGACTAACCAAAGTGATACTTATTATCGAAAAATTACGGATATGTTAGAAAAATCACGTAGATAAGATCGCGGGCTAATGCTAGTTCGTTATAAAACAAAACTTCACTGACTAATAAATAAAATAAAATAAAATAAAAATATAAAAATAGCCTTTAATTCTTACTACTATACGAACTTCCATAAAATCTATCAAGTTAAAAATAGTATAAGTACGTACTTTAACGTTACTATTGTGTATTTATACATATTATTATTAACTTATATTAGTAGTAGTCGCCTCTGCGGCGTAGGCCTCTCCTAAACCTTTCCACACATCTCTTTGCCGCGCTTCTCGCATCCATAAGGGTCCACACCTTTCGTTGAAGATGTCTCTCCACCTTTTATTCGGTCTACCCTTTCCTCTTTTCCTGTCTCTTGGAATCCATTCCGTTAAACGTTTTGCCCATTTGTCATTGTTCATCCTACATAAATGTGTCCACTTGAGTAATCGTGTTCTTTTCCTTACGTCTATTATTTTTGTTTTCTTTCTGATGTTAGTGTTTTTAACCCTATCTGACATTTTGAGACCAACCATGCTTCTCTCCATTTTACGTTGACAGATAGCAATTTTTTCTTTGTCTTCTTTCCTCAGTGACCACGTCTGGCAACCATATGTAAGGCAGGGCAATATCACTACTTCATAGAGTTTTTTCTTTATATTAATATTGATGTCCTTATTTTTCATTATTTCCCTTAATCCCCAATATTTCTTTCAGGCTAGTGTTATCTCTTCGTGTATTATTTCCGAATGATACTGCTGTCCTAAATATACATATTCATTGACATATTCGATCTTCTCGTTGTCTATAATAATATCCCGAGGTACTCCGTTTGTTGAAATCTTGGTTTTCGATTTGTTCATCGACAATCCCACTTTTTGACTCTCCTTTGATAGTTCTATCACCATACTCTCCAATTCAGTAGCGTTTTCTGCGAAGACTGACACTGACTAATAGTTAAGTAAAAAATAACATAAACACCTAGACTGACTTGATGAAAATTGCCAACACGCTGTGTTTCATTGATGAATGTTTTTATCAAGATCATATATAACTTTTTAGGTTACCAATTAAACTATTTGACCTAACCATTGATTGTATATATTAGTTTTTTAATCAAGCTATTTTCATTAATAGGTCTACTAATAGCCCAAGGTTAGGTGACTGAACCTCCTTTAAAATAAGAAACAGGAAAAAACGACCGAAAAATTTAAAAAGAATCTTTTGTTTTGCATGATTAATCCAGGGTCTACCTTCCTGCTTAATTGTGCCTAAATTTATATAAAATCGTGATCGCATTGTTGTTTAAAATTATTAATTATTATTCAAATTCTATAACAATAATTATTTCAATGTAAAAACCGATCGAATTGGTCTGTCATGGTTATTTAAGAGGACTGTGAGGTGCCGCGGCGCGAGTAGGTATTTCCAAAAATGCTATCTGTTTCATACTGCTCGCTCTGCCTCCCTCCGGGTGAACAATACAAATACAATATGCCCCTGCCCTCCGACCCGTATCGTGCGATAGAGAGAGTTGCAAGACTCTCTCGATCTAATTGCCTAATTACTTGCATACATTTCCTTTTTGAAATATGGTTTGGGCTATAACGTTTTCCCCCCTTTAAACCTTCACGAAATTAGACAATTTTGGCCTCATTAGATTCAGTACACCTTAATCTAGGTCTGTACGTTGCTTTTTAAGTAATTCAGTATAGTTTAATGATAAAAAAAATGAAACGCTCGAGGCTCGAAAATGTAGATTTTTAGATACTAATTACTTCTATCGTACGCAATATTTCTTTTAAAAGAAACGTACAGACTTATTTTTGTATTATATCTACAACCAGTGGCGTGCCTAGGGGCAAGCCCGACAGATGAGATAATGATTCAGTACCTACTTAGAAATAATTTATTTGATACTTTCTATGTTTTTTTTATTGTCTCGCATTATTGATTGCAATCGGGTGGGCTTATGGCTAAGTTAAAGCCGTACAGATGGATCGGTCACAGGTTAAGCTACGCTAGCCGCGGTCGGTCTGTAGATGGGTACCATCCCTTTAATATCGAGTTCCCTCCGTGCCTCGGAAAGCACGTAAAGCTGATGGTCCCGGCTGTCATTTGTAGATCTTTGGCAGTCGTTATGGGTAGTCAGAAGTTTGTAAGTCTGACAACCAGTCTTACCAAGGGGTATCGTGTTACCCATTACCTGGGTTGTGGAGGTCCGATAGGCAGTCGCTCCATGTAAAACACTGGTATTCAGCTGCATCCGGTTAGACTGAAAGCCGACCCCAATATAGTTGGGAGATGAATTATTTAAATGTCAAAGATATGGTTTTGTTTCTTTATTTGTCATTCTTCTTGTATGTAAATTTTTATTGTGATAGATAATTGGTTTTGTGTCAATTAAAATTAATGGAGTATTGGTATTGAGAAATGCATTGTTTTCACAGGAATTCATTAATTGTTGAAGATTTTAATTGTGTGCTGGCAATTAGCGTTGGAATGCTGTTCTTTTTATTTGTAACTTCTTTTTACTTGTAAAAGGGTATGATGGGGTTGACATGTATCTGAGATAAAAACCTCGAAAAAAATCAATTAAAAAAAAACTTTTCTTTTATCGTTTTTTTTTTTTATAGTAAAATATAGCTTAAATTAGTCGCTGTTAAGATAACGTATCTTTCTATAGGTGAAAGATTTTTTCCAATCGGTTATATATTTTTTGAGTTAATCCAATAAAAAAGAAACGTATAATAAAAAATCAAAGCTTTTCTAAAGTAATAAAGAGAAAAGATTTGTTTGTTTGTTTCGATTTAACTCAAAAACTACTGGCTCGATTTCAAAAAATCTTTCACCAATCGAATGCTACATTATCCCTGACTGACATAGGCTATATTTATTAATTGAAAAAATTAGGGATCCTTGAGAAAATTCGCGGGCAAAGTGCTAATCTTTTTGTAATATTAGTTGAGATTTTTAAATTAGAAGGTACTTTTCATTTATCGTTGACTACTTCTAACCACGGATCCACTTGCTTATTCTTACTACTCTGCTAAAAATACTTAAAACGATTAGCAATATGGAAATAAAGAATAATACTCAAATCGTCGCGGATCTGTTTTTAAATAGTGTGATATTTGTCGCATAAATTATTAATAGTAATAATAACCTTTCAACGGTCTTGAACTTGCAAAAAAACATAAGTTCTTTTTTAATAATAATGTTTTTCGCGTCTATTTTAAATAAAACGATGATAACAACACAAAAACGATCCTTTTACTTAATTTTTTTTTTTATTGTTTACTTAAAATGTTACCTTATCTTTAAATAAAACAAAATTAAAAACAATCCCGTTACTTTCATTTGCAATCAGAGTCAAAGTCAACGCATTTATTTCAATTAAACCATTTACAGGCACTTTTGAATTGTCAAGGTGTCGGTCAGTTAGTCAGAAAGTTGAAGCTATTTACTCGTTCCAAAACGTAGGTAGTTCTCTATGGAGAAGAACGAGCAAGAAACTCAACGGACAGTCTTTTCAATCAAGTTTCCACAAAATACTGGTTACATTATTCTTGATTCTTCTATACGTGGAAACAATGGAGGTAAAGAGCAATACAAAACATAAAAATAATCATTTGTTTTTTACAATTTATTTTTTTATTACGTTATGCTTTTGCCCGTGTCTTCGTCCGCAGTCAGTTGTCGCGGATGCAGACAATTGACTGAACTGGCAGACGTTGTCCTGCCCTTAAAATAAAAATGTTCTACAACTCGACTGCAGCGCCACCTATCGGATCCAATTGTGATCTAAACCATTCTCGAATCCACTGGAACACACACAAAAATTTCATCAAAATCGGTTCAGCCGTTTAGGAGGAGTTCACTTTCATACACACGCACAGAAGTTTTATATATATGAAGTATATATGTAGTATGGATATGATTAAACCGTTAATATAACTGAGTTGTAATAATCTTACTAGAAAAAAAAACAAAATAAAAGAAAATATTATGATAAAATACAAAATGTTTCTGCTAACGCTACTTCATTAACCGGTTGATACTCCGAAGATATATACGAGATACTTCGTTACGAAGTTATTTTGTAATATTTAATCAGTATTGCGCGTTACACGGACGATAAACAATATGGTTATATACATAGTTATACCACAAAGTATGTAAGGCTGCGGTGCGCCCGAGCAGAGAGACCACTCAGAACAAACCGACATTTTTCGCACGCACACATTGACATTACGTTTATAGGCAATCTGAAGCAGTTTCAAGCAGACATCAGTTTCGACTGTCACGTTTTGTCTAAATGAATAAATGAGAGACATTGACATTTCATGACGAACAGAAAAAAATGGTTTTATAAAAATGCAAAGAGTTCCTACCAGCGTTAATAAAATTTCATATTGTCACAAATAAAACCTACAGAGTCAATACAGTAGCAGCCCTAGTGAGTCTGGCAAGTTTAGGTAATTATTTTTGAACATGGCGGGAGCGGTCCTTCTGACCCTTTATATTTTGTGGGTATACCCTGATGACACGGTTTGCGCAGTGGTTGAGCGATGACTGCTGCGCAGCGTGTTGTGGGATCGAATCCTGCCCAGGGTAAACATTTGTGAGATGAGCACTTGTGTTTGCCTTGTGTCAGGTTATTGTGTATGTATTTAAATGTATTTGTGTATGTATATCAGCTGTCCGACACCCATTGTACAGGGTTTCTTTACTTTGAGGTCAGATGGCCGTGTGTGAAATGTCCCCACATATTATCCTACTAATATTATAAATGTGAAAGTTTGTAAAGATGTTTGGATGTTTGTTACTCAATCACGCGTAAACCGTTGAACAGATTTGCATGAAAATTAGCACACAGGTAGACCATTTCCTGGATTAACACATAGGATACTTTTTATCCCGATAATGTGTTCCCTTGGGATAATCGTTCCTTTTTACGCGGGCGAAGCCGCGGGCAGAAGCTAGTTGTAATTATATAATTATGCGGTTATATAATCATCCTTCTTTTCGTTCATTATTTTCCTCATGTATTAGCGCTGAATGTCTCCTTCCGTAATCAAAACATTCATTTCAATGAGCCCATTGAAATACACTTTTGAACGGCATCTATTATACTCTATAAACGATACAAATAAATAAAGAAGTGTCTGTTTGTACTGTCAAGTTATCAGCTTTTTACTAAATGCTTAGGAAAGCACCTACATACGGAACCTAAATCTAAAAATATTTTTTTAAGTTTTTTGTCTGTTAATTGATCGCAGGCAATTTTTAATACCCCTATACTCCATTTACATTAAGATTAGACTTTAAAACAAACCTTTTTTACAGTCCCTTCAACCGATTTTGACTTCTATTCCGTAGGCTTAAGAGATGACATTAGAGGCAAAAAAAGTGATTACAATAACAACTGTTTACTGCAGCTGCCATTTGTCATGCCACCAACGCAATATAAGTTAAAATCGGTTGAACGGACTGTAAAAAAGGTTTGTGTATATGTCTAATCTTATTGTAAAATGAGTATAGCTGATAATAAATAATTTATATGGCAAAATAACGTTTTCCGGGTCAGCTAATCCTACTAGTCCTACTTAATATAAATGTGAAAGTTTGTGAAGATGTTTGGATGTTTGTTACTCAATCACGCGCAAACCGTTGAACAGATTTGCATGAAAATTGGCACATAGATAGAGCATTTCCTGGATTAACATATAGGATACTTTTTATCCCGGTAATATGTTCCCTTGGGGTAATCGTTCATTTCACGCGGGCGAAGCCGCGGGCAGAAGCTAGTAATATTATAAATGCGAGAGTAACTAACTCTATCTGTCTGTTACGTTTTAACGACGAAACAGCTGAACAGATTTTGATGAAATTTGGTAGGTATAAAATTAGTAGTATAAATACATAAATAAATTATTATGTAATTTATATGAGACCACTCTTAAGGGGCTATTAAACGACTTTTACAGATTTTAAACTGACAATCACGTCAAAATGATGCAGTGTAAATGATTTGAAGAACATTCTCTTAATCATTTAGTAAGTGAATATTTTTGATTAAGTTCATATTAAATAGTTTAATTAACTCGTGAAGTTGTGTCTGACGCGGACAAAACATTGACAATCACACAAAATCTACCAGGTATAATTAAACGAAACTTACACCATCTTACAGACAATTTTATTATCTATCTTTACGCCTTTTTTTTAATTTTGAAAGAATACTACTTTTATTTAATTTTTTTGACTAAATTTTGAGAGTTTTGGACGCAGACTGCGTCCGTTCTGCATCAGTTCTGCTTCCAAAACTCTCAAAGTTTAGTCGAAAAAATTAAATAAAAGTAGTATTCTTTCAAATTATACCTGGTAGATTTTGTGTGATTGTCAATGTTTTGTCCGCGTCAGACACAACTTTACGTGTTAATTAAACTATATAATATGAATATAATTTAAAATGTTCACTTACTAAATGATTAAGAGAATGTTCTAGTTTAACATATATTTTTTTCAAATCTTATTTACACTGCACATTTTGACGTGATTGTCAGTTTAAAATTTGTAAAAGTCGTTAAATAGCCCCTTAAGGCCTTAGGGTTAGTCTATCCATTAAAAGAAGAATTTTCAAAATCAATCTACAATTTCCGGAGAAATCGCATAATTTGTTGCGGGATCCAAGACAGTTGTAATGTTTCTCCGGGACTCGACGAGCTGCATTGTTTCGACGCTTTTCTGGTGGTCACCACTGTTGGTATTGGCTTACAGAATTTGCAGTGGTTTAGGTATAGAGTAGCATAATAAAATCTTCTATAAAGTAAAATACTGAGAATATTCTTTCCCTAAACCATGACTATCTTTTCAATCTGTAATTGCAAAGTGGACGAGACATAACCTAAACATAAATTGACGATTTTATTTACCTTAATAATCGTCTAGACCTCACCCAAATACCTTAAAGGTGCCTCACAGGATGTTCCGTTGCACAAAATGTTAATTTTAACATTTTCTGTACTAATTTTGTAATTTAGAATAAATAATGTCAATTTACCTAGTCCTTAGACTTATAAAGCTAAGTTATTGAAGGGAAACATCATGAGGAAACCTGTAGTAGCAGGTCTTCTGTAAAATCTCCCTCTGTGTATAAAATTATACTTTCTTATCTATATAATAAAAATGAATCGTTGTTCGTTAGTCTCGCTAAAACTCGAGAACGGCTGGACCGATTTGGCTAATGTTGGTCTTGAAATATTTGTGGAAGTCCAGGGAAGGTTTAAACGGTGACAGGACAACGTCTGTCGGGTCAGCTAGTTAAAAATAATATTAAGTATCCAATTAAGTAGATTGAATTAGCAGTTTGATTTTGTCTAAACTGTAGATGGTCCTATGGAGCAAGACCAGCATTGCAGCATTGTTTTCTTGGATCATCATGTCATCCTTTGGACGTCCACATTTGGGCATAAGTCTCCCCCAAAGACGTCCATCTGTGTCGGTCCCGCGCCGCGTTCATCCAGCGGTTTCCCGTGGCTTGGACCAGCTCGTCGGTCCATTTTGTTGGGGACCTGCCGACTCTGCGTCTGCCGGTGCGCGGCAGCCACTCCAGGGGGCCAAGTCTTCTATTTTTATAATTTCGTCATTCCAACACGATCCCATTGTCATTTTGCTAAAAGTTCGTAATCTGCTAAATTCAATATATTGATTGTATATAATGGTCGATCATTAGTCGGTCGAATTAAAAGCAATGACTGCACAATGACGTTCTCATGGTAGGTCACTAATCAAAGGAACTGTATTTTTTTTTGCAGATTACCGCCTAAGTCAGTCATTCAGTTGTCATTTTGTACGAGATTACCATTCTATATCATTTCTTTCAATGGCGTGTCAGTGGTTGACCATTGGAAAGTCATAATGGCGCCATTATATTAGTAGATTACCAAACTTGTCAAAATCAACAATTATGACATCAATGATAGAACATTCTGACACTATTGTAATAGCAGACTTGAGGCCCAGGACCTTTGTAGTCATCGGTCATCGGAGCTTGAGCTTGGCCATTCTTTAGCAGTGACTCGGGTTCTCCTGTCGATCTCCTCATTCCTGATTCAATTCCGCAAAAAAACTTCAAGCATAGCTCTTTCCATTGCCCTCTGAGCGACCTCTAGGCACGTTACGATGTCTGAAGTGAGTGATCATGTTTCCGAGCCATCACTGGCAATATACACTGGACAATCTGAAATCCTCTAAATAATAATATGCTTAACAGCACTGCTGATTCATCATCATCAGCCGAAAAACGTCTACTGTTGAACATAGGCCTCCCCCATAGAACGCCACAACGCGGCAGCGGCAGCTTGCTGCTAGCTGCCGCTTGCATCCACCGGTTACCCGGGACCTTGACAATGTCGTCGATCCATCTGGTGGGAGGCCTACCAACGCTGCATCTTCCGGTTCGTGGTCGCCACTCGAGACCCTTTCTTCCCCATCGGTCATCGGTTCTTCGAGCGGTGTGGCCTGCCCATTGCCACTTCAACTGGCATATTCTGAGAGCTATGTCGGTGACTTTAGCTCTCTAGCGAATTCTATCGCACTAAGAAACTCCGAGCAAAGCTCTCTCTGGCTCGCTGCGTGTCTCTGAACTTCTCTAGGAGGCCAGCAGTTAAGGACCACGTTTCTGTGCCATATGTCATCACTGCTGATTGGCTGTTGAAAATTCAGTCCGTCAATCACAGTAATTGACAAGCGAATGATAATTCTGTCAGTTAATTTAGTGCTTATTTTCGTTCTATAACCTGTTGCTATACAGTTAGGCAATTGGAATTTGACGCCAGACGCTTAGGCATTACACAAAATTACGATTATTACTATTCTCAATCCAATTGCCCTTTTAACAATCACTATTTACGATCAATAATACTAACGAGCGGTTAATGAAATAGGAACCGGACTTAAAACATTATAATTAGTAATTTCAATGAAAATTACTGAGATTGGAAGCGTTTTAAATGTTGGATGTGAATAATTTTATGCAAATTATATTCAAAGACCAGGTTATTTCTTAAGATGTCGCTTTTAAAAGAAAAACGGCTAGACATTTTGTAAGTGGCGACTTCACATGACATTTTATTTAATATTTACAATAATAAAATCCATTTCGGTCACGGCAGCCAATCTCAATTCATCAAGTCATCATCATCAACATGTCAACCTTTATAACCCACTGCTGGGCATCGGTCTCCCCAACGAGGGGGTTAGCCGTAATCGCCATGCTTGGCCGATGCATGTTGGCGATCGCAGTAGGTGTTATGGTACTCAGAAGGACGCTGCTGCCCATCCTCTGGTCAATATCCCTATGTCGCCTTCTACGACACCCACGGGTAGAAAAGGGGTGGTGCTATTCGCGGTACCACACGGCTGCCAAGCAAAGTACGCAGTAGATATGATAAGACATGTGCTCAAGTGTGTACGCAATCACAGATGCACTCCCTCTCTCATAGTCCGGGACGGTCATCCGACACGACCGGAGAGAGATCAGGCGCAGGACCAGCGGCATGGAGACATTTCAACTCTGTTTCTGGGTTGACAACGTATCTGCAAGACCTGTGGTATTGCAGCTATGTCTGTAGGCAGTCATGCCACTTAATTTCAGGTGGGCCAAAGACTTGATTCAAAAAGAGTAATCAATGACATACACAAATGTCACTTTTAACACCAGGGGTGTGATTCTGTAAAACCTCATTCTAAACTTTGAATCTGAATCCGCTGTGAGTTTCTTGATTGGTATTCTAAAAACTCGGTTGATAATTCGAATTTACACTAGCGCCACCCTTGCGAGCGTGTCAGCGAATTGAACTAAATTGACGGGGAGATTTTGACAGATGAAGTATGAGATGACGTAAGAAGCGGCATTATGTAAGGTAATTTCCCCGTCACTTCGACGCTCACTTCGCACTCGAACCCGATTCAGTGTCAAATATATCAAGGTCATTTTGAACCTCATGCGAAGTGAGAGTGAATAGCGATGCGAGTTGTTGTTTGAATTTTACAGAATCGACCAAAAGGTGTACTGTCCTCCATATTTAACACTTTTTTAACTGTCTCCCTGCTACTAAAAGGCCTCTTCTCCTAGGAGCATACATCACCACACTTACTCATTACGTGTTGGCAATTTAATGCCAATATTTTATTATGACCATCGCAAAATTTTATGGCTTGGAGATACATATCAAATTATGCAAATTGTGTATATAAATACTGTAGGCTTTTGTAAAATTTATTAGCCTAATAGTAATAAAAAAAACCTAATTTTGATTTATTGTGGTAATCAAAATTATTTAAACTTGACTACCTATTTTTATTGAAAAGATAAAATTATATTCCTAATAGTCATTTTGAGTTCGAGAAATTGACAAAATCATTTATTATTTTTTTATTTAAAAGCATAGAATAACAATAACAGATTTCCTAACGATGCTTTCCATCACCTTATGTCAATGTTGCCATTAATAATTAAAATATTTATTAATTATTTATAATAAATCATTGATGACTTAAAATATTGCAATCGCCTTGGGCTATTGACAAATTAATGAAAATTTAAAAACAAAATACTAATTTTAAGCAATGATGCGCTATTATAATTATTATTCGTACATAATTATTATAATGTAAAGTAATTAATTATTTTCCATAAATATGTATACAAATAAGAATTTATTTACCTTAGTAATATGCTAATGAAAGAGTTAAGATTTTATTATTCTCAATTGGTTAGGCGTTACCAAGACACATTATTTTATTTATTTATTGTGGATACACACATATCAGGGCCGTGTTTAGGACGTGCACGTCTCTCTATCTGTCGCCGTCCTTTTCGACCCGGAACAACAACCTGTAGACCTGTGTTTTTATTTACTGTTTTCTCTAATTTACTTTTTTTCATGTATTTATATTTGTTTATTCATTTACACTATTTATTTTTTATTATATAATATCCGTATCTGACCGTGGCATCACTTTGGGCCCTATCAGAATATCAGCGCTGTGACATTTTTAAATGTTACAGCACAATGCTGAGATAGGGGCCTTTTGGCATCGTACAGGACCGATTCGTTTCTTATTTTTTATTTTGTAATAATACTTAAACCTTGTTGTTATTTGTGTGTTTCTTCCTGTGCGGGCTAATAAATGCTTTTTCTTTCTTTCTTTCTTAGAAACAGAAACTTATTCCGTGCAGGGGCTCTAGCCAAATTAGCTAAATCGACAATCTACAATCGATAACGCTAATAGAAAACTAATTAAAAATGTATGGAAATGACGTCATCTCAACGATAAGTCACGTGATCGAAGATCAAAAATGGATTTCGACAAGGCGTTAATTATTGTAGAAAGAGATACGATACGAAACGTTTGTAAACTTGGCTAGGCCTACAGGACCCTGTAGAGAAGCAAGCGTTATCAATTTTTGAAAACGATTCGACACGGAGTGATCGGCACTTGTCTAAGCTTGCAGGAATAGAATCTGCGACACGCAATGCCGCAGCCCAATAGTTTAGCCACTGCGCTCACCGTGCCGTCAACTCTTAAATATTTATAATCTATGGTATCTAGTTATCAAATAAAAGAATTTTAAAAAAATACGACAGGTAACCTTGTCATGTCGAATATTATAAAATCGACGAAAATTGATTGGTTCCAAATGCCACGTGCTTGCAAAAAAAAATGTTTAAAGATTTCTTAATAAAAGTTTTGAATGTTATCTTCCATGTTATAAAGCTGTAGAGTATGTTTGTTTGTTTAAATGCATTGATCTCTAGAACTAATGGTCTGATTTTGTTTTTTTTTTATATTTAATACGTATGTACCAGGGATACCTACGTGCTCGAGATGGGAAAAGGAAATAAAATAAAATATTGTGAGTGTAGTAGAAAGATGAATATTTTTGCCTGTAAACCAATTAGCTTGTTCGACTGTACTAAAAAGCGAAAAAAAAACTTTACTGAATGCATACGAATGTTTACATGGTACTTATACCAAAAACCTTTTTTCGTCTGTCTGTTTGTTCCGGTTAATCTCCGAAACGGCTAGTCTGACTTTTACGGAACTTTCGTTGGTAGATAGCTGGTGTTATAAGTAATAATATAAGCTACTTCTATTATGTATATTTTAGAAAAATAATACCCTGCAGATGACTGACTTTCACGCGGTCGAAGTCGCAGGAAGAATTAGCTAGTTCATTCTATTAGTGGACAACACATTGTATTATTTACACTATAATGTCCATAGTTTGTATGTAAATCTGTTAATAATTTATTAATTTAGAACATTCGAATTTAATAATTATGTTAAGCATTTTAAGTGTTGAGAAAGTTTTTAAAGCTAAATGGCTTATGGTCTAAGATCCTAGAGCCTCTAGACTAGATAAACGTCATTTTAGCAAAACTTTTGAGACAAGTTATGTAACTAGTTACGAAGGAACATAATCAATGATTCTGGTTCTGATTCTGATTTCGATTCTGATTTATTCTGATTTTGATTCGGATTTTAATTTTGATTCGGTTTTGATTTTGATTCTCATTCTCACGTTGATTCTGATTCTGAACAGATTCTGATTCTGAACACGTACTTGCTAGTTTGAAATCTGGACTATTTAAAGGATCAAGTACCTACCAATATACTGACTAATGTTTGAATGCTGGATTTTATGTACAGAATGTTATGGTTAACACCGTATTCCTTAAAACAAGTGGTTTGGTTTCATTTAGAAAACGTAGCATAAAATAAAATTCTTTTGAGTTTTAGTACTTTTTACTACACTCACGTGCTGTCATCATTGCGGTTATGCGGTATGGCATGAAGACACCAAGATTTTTATACGAAGTTAGGGAATATTCATCCATTCCTCTATGTACGTAACTTTGAGCTCTTGGAACGTGATCGGCGATGGGTTATGGTATGACACACATAGTCCTAGTAGTAGTATGCCCGATCGGGTTGGTCACTTCATACAGTTAATGTCCACATCTTGAAGGTCATTCACAATTTATCCTGTTTAAGGCTAGACTCTGTCGTTCATAAAATCGAGTGTATTTGTTGTTATAGTGACCATAGTACACATTTTGTAAACATTTCAAGTTTCTTCCAATAACGATACTGCCCTGTAACAGAGAGACAGACTGATAGACAGACGAACAGACAAGAAAGACCAATAGGGCTCTGTTTGGACCTTTTTACTACGGATCCCTAAAAACCATCAATGCTGCTGAAAACCAGCGCCGTGGTTTGTGCCTTCCTGCTCGGACAGCGGCATTTATGTTGAGCGTTGACCGTTTCGCGCGGTAGTGATGCATAATTGTTTCCGACTCGGTCACTTTATTTTTATTTTTAAGAATCCACTTGTTTTTGTTTTAGGTTTTATAACAATGTTTATGTAATATGTGCGTCTTTCTATTATTGACAGACACTTTCATTTGGCAATAACTTCAGCCAGAAGTCTCAAAATGTTATTTTTCCTTCATTCCAGCTCACCTCCAAGGCGCTATCATGCACAGCCTCAACGTATCTCTCATCAACCCTGGTGAGTGCCAGGCTACAATCTCCTCGAACTACCCACACCTTCTGGAGAATTACGACCAGGCAACCAGCGTCTGTGGACAGCCTACCAACCCAGCCAACAATATTTGCAAGGTAAGACCCCTAGATCTATGTTTTCGTTTTCATTTTTTTTTTTTTTGCAAAGTTGGAGCCTGGACTAACCTGCTTACTAGATAAATATAATAAACAGATAAACACATTTATTGGTATGAAAACGTCAAAGTCTTCATCAGAGTTCAATGAGTGATGATGAAGGTCGTCTTGGATTAAATAAAATTTCTCATTACATTCTCTTTTTTTCTGAACTTTGAATGAACATCTTTACTTACATTTCAGGTCGATACCGGCAGCGCCCTCGCCTGCACAAATGATGGCATCCACTACGTTCTTAGGGGAATCTATTCTTGGGAATCCGGTAAGCATACTCTCCTTCTTTCTATTTCTACTGTGCTGCTTCGAATCATAAATTCGATAAGCAGACATCGGGATGACATTAAAACTACGCTGACTTAATTTCATCATTCGGTTTGCCCAGCGAACCGGTCATGCGAATTTCGCATCTAGCGACTCCCCACGACACTCATAAGGTCATCTTGTAAGGGAGGGCCTACCAACCGTGCATCTTCCGGAGCACCGCCGCCAATCTAGGACTTTTGTGCTCCATCGTCCGTCATCACATCCATTTAAAATACTTATATTATCATTTTTCCCATAGGCTGCCAGACAGGAAACCAGCTAGCCGCATTCTTCAAATTCGACCTGGAATGGTACGAATGGGCCATCGGTTTAGGTGAAAGCACCCGCTTCACCCAATTTACAACAGTGAAACAGGGACAAGGTCAAAAAGTGATCTACGGTCAGGGACAAGGGATTGTACAGGGCATTGCGACTGGTGTGAAACAGGGACAAGGTCAAAAAGTAATCTACGGTCAAGGACAAAAAATTACCCAGGGCGTTGCGACTGGTGTGAGTCAGGGACAAGGTTTCTCAGTTTCCCAAAATGGAGGATATCAAGTTGAAAATGCGTTCGGAGAGTCTGTCCAGAGGTTGTTCTTGCCAAGATACAGCGGTTCTGGAGATTGTGGTATACAAAACGTGAGTACATCATTCTATTATATTATTTATTTGGTTACTTCTCAAAGCTTTATGAGAATATTTCATGCGGTGGTAAAAATATTTGCCACTTAGCTTGGCTGATTATCCAGGCACACCCCACGTATATCTGTACTAACTAGGTATATCATATATAAATTCAGGTAATTTATTCGGAAGTAGTGTTTGAATACATGTGAAATCACGTTTAAGGTAATTGTGTTGATTTTAGAGTTCATAAAATAATGTTATAATTCGAGGTTCTCTTGGCTAAGTAAAACCAGCACGGATACAAAAGTTGAACCTACGGTTGCCGTGGTTGGTCTGTGTCTCGAAAAGCACGCAAAGATCGTTTGTCCCAGCTGACAGAAAACGTTACAGGTCTCTTTGGAAAAAAATAACGGGGAACTCCACGGATAGTCCTTTTACTTAAGGTTTAAAAAAACCTGGTTTAAATCTTTGTTGCTTCTTTATGTGAAATCGATGTGAAGACATTATACATATTTCGTGGTAAAGACCAATACAAACTAAAGTTATAAGCAGTAAACAAAATACAAGTATTCTAAATTTATCTCTACTCCCACAGCCTCAGAGACCCTTCGGTAACCGCAAGGACTTGGAGGTAGACTTCGCAGAGATCTCCTGGCAAGCGATGATACTCCTGAAGACGAACAAGACCCTTCTGTGTGGTGGAGTTATCGTCAGGCCTGATGTTGTTATAACCTCTGCTAGCTGCCTTGAAGGGTAAGGTTTGAAAGCAACTGTAGGACAAGTACATACAATCAACAATAAGACGGCCAGACAGGCAGACATCACATGTTATGCAATAAAACAAAATATTTTGTTTTTGTTTGTCTGTCTGTCTATGAGGACCGACGGACACCGTTCGCGTCTGACCCGCGCGTTAGACCCGCAACCGTCAGTATATTTTACGCTTGCGTCCTAAATACCAAAAAAATAAAAATAAATTCGTCTACTGAATTTCAACCCAGAATAATATTTTAGTTAAACTTCTTATTTTGAATTCTTATTTTTAGTCCATTTACCTAACCACAACTCTAAAAACCTAACTATTTCCCTTTCACCCCCAGATTTACAGAAAAGCAGATCGCAATCAAGGGTGGAGAATGGAAACTTGCAGTCGAGGATGAACCCCTGCGCAACCAGATCGTTCAGCTTCGGGCTATTCTTCGCCATCCATTCTACAAATATGGAACCTACGAAAATGATGTAGCTATACTTGTTTTGGCTAATAACTTGAATCTGGCGCAGAATATTTTGCCGATATGCCTTCCATCATTAAGTGATACCCTGGACGGTTTCTATAATGGTGCTGGAGAATGTGTGGTTACTGGATGGGGAAAAGAAGTTTTGCGAGGTAAGAATTTGATACTTTTTAAACACGTGTTCACCTGTTATTTTGTAAAAGAATTGGAAGTCGAAATAAATCAACTTCTGAGTATCGTGTCGATTTGAAATTTTGCTTTTGTTTGCCGTACCAATGACAATACTATAATTGAGACTTCAAAGTTTTTTATGTCTCACGGTATTTCCTTGAAACATTGATATACATGATAAAACGCATGAGCGATTGGGGCTCTGTCATTTGCCAAAAACATTCCGTTGGCAATAACTTCAGCCAGAACTCACAATGTTATTTTTCTTTCATTCCAGCTGGTCGCCAAGGCGCCATCATGCACGGCCTGAACGTGTCTCTGATCAACCCTCGCGAGTGCCAGTCTAAGATCTCCTCAAGCTACCCATACCTTCTGGAACGTTACCACCAGGGAACCACCGTCTGTGGACAACCTACCAACCCAGCCAACAATATTTGCAATGTAAGACCCTTAGTTAGGAGTTGAGTTTTGATATCTCATGTATACGTGCACTACCTGACCAGGTCTACCTAAATCTAGAATAGAAAAAATAGAATAGAATTTATTTCAATATGAACTTACATAAGATTCTAAAAAACAATTGCACTTATTATAAATCTAAACGAATTTGCTCCCAAAGTAATATACTTTCTTTCTTTCTTTTTTCTGTAAGGTCCTATCATCAAAAGAGCTTCTAAAAACGTGTAAATGTTTTATTTTTAACTGACATTTTCATCATCATCCCTCGGCTCAACTTCACCCATTGATAGAAATAATGTTCTCCATGTTTCTACCAATATCCATGCTTCTGTACCAGACTCCTCTACTTGCTAAAGAAATATCAGTTTACGTCAAAGTCTTCATCAGAGTTAGATAATGAACGTTCTCTTGGACATAATTAATAAGTTTTGGAGTTACATTGTTCAGTTGCTGAATAGTTAATAATTTTCTCTTCAAATTCTCTTTCATTCTGAACTCCAAGTAACATCTTTATTCACATTTCAGGTCGATACCGGCAGCGCCCTCGCCTGCACAAATGATGGCATCCACTACGTTCTTAGGGGAATCTACTCTTGGGAATCTGGTAAGCATATTCTCCTTCTTTCTACTGTACTGCTTCGAATATACATCATAAATTCGATTTGCAGACATTGGAATGAAATTAAAACTACGCTGACTTGAACTGAAAGCCGTGCACTGTTGGGCATAGGTGTCCCCGAAAATTGTCTGAACGAACTGCTAACCTTGCGTCTTCCGGAGCGCGCCCGCAACTCTAGAAACTTTCTGCTGCATCGTCCGTCATCTTCTACATTCTACAAACTTATTCTATATTTTTTTCCCACAGGCTGCCAGACAGGAAACCAGCTAGCCTCATTCTTCAAATTTGACCTGGAATGGTACGAATGGGCCATCGGTTTACGCGAAAGCACCCGCTTCACCCAGTCCGCCACCAAAGTTACCAATAAATTTGGTGTCAGTCAGGGACAAGGTCAAAAAGTCATCTACGGTCAGGGACAAGGGATTAACCAGGGCATTGCGACTGGAGTAACTCAGGGTCAAGGTCAAAAAGTGATCTACGGTCAGGGACAAGGGGTTATTCAGGGCATTGGGACTGGTGTAAGTCAGGGACAAGGTTTCTCAGTTTCCCAGAATGGAGGATATCAAGTTGAGAATGCGTTTGGAGAGTCTGTCCAGAGGTTGTTCTTGCCAAGATACAGCGGTTCTGGAGATTGTGGTATACAAAACGTGAGTACATCATTCTATTATATTTATCATTTGGTTACTCCTCATATGAGCGTTATAAGAATATGTCATGCGGTTGTAAAAATATTTGCTGCTTAGCTTGGCTGATTGTCCAGGCCACTAATAAAGTTATAATTCGAGGGTCTTGTGGCGGATCCTTCGGTGGTTGGTCCGTGTCTCGAAAAGTACGCAAAGATCATAGATTCCGTCTGTCAAAGAATGTGTTATTTACTTGTTGCGCCCTAGTTGCTCATTTGAAAATGTAGGTGTCTATGGAGAAGAAAGAGCGAGAAGCTCCACGGATACCCTTTTCAATCATTGTTATAATTTTCTTGTTGGTTTTATATGTGAAAACAATGTACTTAGGTGAAGTGGAATAAAACAATAAAAATACACGCTGTAAAAAAATACAAGTATTCTAAACTTATCTCTTCTCCCACAGCCTCAGAGACCCTTCGGTAACCGCAAGGACTTGGAAGTAGACTTTGCAGAGATCTCCTGGCAAGCGATGATACTTCTGAAGACGAACAAGACCCTTCTATGTGGAGGAGTTATCGTCAGGCCTGATGTTGTTATCACCTCTGCTAGCTGCCTTGAAGGGTAAGGTTTGAAAGCTTCGATGGGCAGACGGACAGACAGATAAAAACGAAATAAGTATGTTGTTTTATTGCATTACATATAATGTCTGTATGTCTGGCCGTCTTGTTTTTGATTTTATATACTTGTACTACGGTACTCACGTACTACCCGTCTGTAACGTATGACTCGCGCAAGACCCGCATCCGGCCCACACCTGACCCGCACTCTCACATTTTGTGTGTTGTCCTCCATATTAATACTCATACACATAGCCGCCGTACTTTCGACACAGCCCGCGTCTAAACCGCGTTCGACCCGCAACCGCCAGTCTATTTTACGTTTGCGTCCTATTTACCAAAATAACTAAAAATTATTTGGTCTACTAAATTTACACCCAGAATAATATTTCAGTTAAACTTCTTATTTTTAATTCTAATATTCACACATTAATAAATTCTTGATCCATTTACCTAACCGCAACTCTAAAAACCTAACTTACCCTCTCTCACCCCCAGATTTACGGAAAAACAGATCGCAATCAAGGGTGGAGAATGGAAACTTGCAGTCGAGGATGAACCCCTGCGCAACCAGATCGTTCAGCTTCGGGCTATTCTTCGCCATCCATTCTACAATTATGGAACCTACGAAAATGATGTAGCTATACTTGTTTTGGCCAATAACTTAAATCTGGCGCAGAATATTTTGCCGATATGCCTTCCATCATTAAGTGATACCCTGGATGGCTTCTATAATGGTGCTGGAGAATGTGTGGTTACTGGATGGGGAAAAGAAGTTTTGCGAGGTAAGAATTTGATACTTTTTAAACACGTGTTCACCTGTTATTTTGTATAGAATTGGAAGTCGAATTAAATCAACTTCTGAGTATCGTGTCGATTTGAAATTCTGCTTTTATTTGCCGTACCAATGAAAATACTATAATTGAGACTTCAAAGTTTTTTATGTCTCACGGTATTTCCTTGAAACATTGATATACATGATAAAACGCATGAGCGATTGGGGCTCTGTCATTTGCCAAAAACATTCCGTTGGCAATAACTTCAGCCAGAACTCACAATGTTATTTTTCTTTCATTACAGCTGGTCGCCAAGGCGCCATCATGCACGGCCTGAACGTGTCTCTCATCAACCCTCGCGAGTGCCAGTCTAAGATCTCCTCAAGCTACCCATACCTTCTAGAACGTTACCACCAGGGAACCACCGTCTGTGGACAGCCTACCAATCCAGCCAACAATATTTGCAATGTAAGACCCTTAGTTAGGAGTTGAGTTTTGATATCTCATGTATACGTGCACTACCTGACCAGGTTTACCTAAATCTAGAATAGAAAAAATAGAATAGAATTTATTTCAATATGAACTTACATAAGATTCTAAAAAACAATTGCACTTATTATAAATCTAAACGAATTTGCTCCCAAAGTAATATACTTTCTTTCTTTCTTTTTTCTGTAAGGTCCTATCATCAAAAGAGCTTCTAAAAACGTGTAAATGTTTTATTTTTAACTGACATTTTCATCATCATCCCTCGGCTCAACTTCACCCATTGATAGAAATAATGTTCTCCATGTTTCTACCAATATCCATGCTTCTGTACCAGACTCCTCTACTTGCTAAAGAAATATCAGTTTACGTCAAAGTCTTCATCAGAGTTAGATAATGAACGTTCTCTTGGACATAATTAATAAGTTTTGGAGTTACATTGTTCAGTTGCTGAATAGTTAATAATTTTCTCTTCAAATTCTCTTTCATTCTGAACTCCAAGTAACATCTTTATTCACATTTCAGGTCGATACCGGCAGCGCCCTCGCCTGCACAAATGATGGCATCCACTACGTTCTTAGGGGAATCTACTCTTGGGAATCTGGTAAGCATATTCTCCTTCTTTCTACTGTACTGCTTCGAATATACATCATAAATTCGATTTGCAGACATTGGAATGAAATTAAAACTACGCTGACTTGAACCGAAAGCCGTGCACTGTTGGGCATAGGTGTCCCCGAAAATTGTCTGAACGAACTGCTAACCTTGCGTCTTCCGGAGCGCGCCCGCAACTCTAGAAACTTTCTGCTGCATCGTCCGTCATCTTCTACATTCTACAAACTTATTCTATATTTTTTTCCCACAGGCTGCCAGACAGGAAACCAGCTAGCCTCATTCTTCAAATTTGACCTGGAATGGTACGAATGGGCCATCGGTTTACGCGAAAGCACCCGCTTCACCCAGTCCGCCACCAAAGTTACCAATAAATTTGGTGTCAGTCAGGGACAAGGTCAAAAAGTCATCTACGGTCAGGGACAAGGGATTAACCAGGGCATTGCGACTGGAGTAACTCAGGGTCAAGGTCAAAAAGTGATCTACGGTCAGGGACAAGGGGTTATTCAGGGCATTGGGACTGGTGTAAGTCAGGGACAAGGTTTCTCAGTTTCCCAGAATGGAGGATATCAAGTTGAGAATGCGTTTGGAGAGTCTGTCCAGAGGTTGTTCTTGCCAAGATACAGCGGTTCTGGAGATTGTGGTATACAAAACGTGAGTACATCATTCTATTATATTTATCATTTGGTTACTCCTCATATGAGCTTTATAAGAATATGTCATGCGGTTGTAAAAATATTTGCTGCTTAGCTTGGCTGATTGTTCAGGCCACTAATAAAGTTATAATTCGAGGGTCTTGTGGCGGATCCTTCGGTGGTTGGTCCGTGTCTCGAAAAGTACGCAAAGATCATAGATTCCGTCTGTCAAAGAATGTGTTATTTACTTGTTGCGCCCTAGTTGCTCATTTGAAAATGTAGGTGTCTATGGAGAAGAACGAGCGAGAAGCTTCACGGATACCCTTTTCAATCATTGTTATAATTTTCTTGTTGGTTTTATATGTGAAAACAATGTACTTAGGTGAAGTGGAATAAAACAATAAAAATACACGCTGTACAAAAATACAAGTATTCTAAACTTATCTCTTCTCCCACAGCCTCAGAGACCCTTCGGTAACCGCAAGGACTTGGAAGTAGACTTTGCAGAGATCTCCTGGCAAGCGATGATACTTCTGAAGACGAACAAGACCCTTCTATGTGGAGGAGTTATCGTCAGGCCTGATGTTGTTATCACCTCTGCTAGCTGCCTTGAAGGGTAAGGTTTGAAAGCTTCGATGGGCAGACGGACAGACAGATAAAAACGAAATAAGTATGTTGTTTTATTGCATTACATATAATGTCTGTATGTCTGGCCGTCTTGTTGTTGATTTTATATACTTGTACTACAGTACTGACGTACTACCCGTCTGTAACGTATGACTCGCGTTCGACCCGCAACCGCCAGTCTATTTTACGTTTGCGTCCTATTTACCAAAATAACTAAAAATTATTTGGTCTACTAAATTTACACCCAGAATAATATTTCAGTTAAACTTCTTATTTTTAATTCTTATTTTTAGTCCATTTACCTAACCACAACTCTAAAAACCTAACTTATCCTCTCTCACCCCCAGATTTACGGAAAAACAGATCGCAATCAAGGGTGGAGAATGGAAACTTGCAGTCGAGGATGAACCCCTGCGCAACCAGATCGTTCAGCTTCGGGCTATTCTTCGCCATCCATTCTACAATTATGGAACCTACGAAAATGATGTAGCTATACTTGTTTTGGCCAATAACTTAAATCTGGCGCAGAATATTTTGCCTATATGCCTTCCATCATTAAGTGATACCCTGGACGGCTTCTATAATGGTGCTGGAGAATGTGTGGTTACTGGATGGGGAAAAGAAGTGTTGCGAGGTAAGAATTTGATACTTTTTTCCGCTTTTAGTAAATCACCTGTTATTTTATAAGAATATTGAAAGTCGATTCAATCAAATTCTAAGTATCGTATCGATTTGAAGCTCTGCAAATGTGTGTATGTAAACACTTATGTCTCAATACAAAATTTGCTACACAACTTTTATACAACGCAGGACCGAAACCAATGGGGCTGTATGAACATTTTGGGTAGTACCCCTAAGAACTGTCCATTATTGCCAGAAAACCGTTGGCAATAAATTCAGTCAGAAGTCTTAAAATTTTATTTTTTCTTCATTCCAGCTGGTCGCCAAGGCGCCATCATGCACGGCATGAACGTGTCTCTCATCAACCCTGGCGAGTGCCAGTCTAAGATCGCCTCGAACTACCCACATCTTCTGGAGCGTTACGACCAGGGAAGCTGCGTCTGTGGACAGCCTACCAACCCAGCCAACAATATCTGCAATGTAAGAGAAATTAGAATTTATTTTGATAAAAACTTATATAAAATACTAACAAATAATGGTTCTTCTATAAATATACTAATTTAAATCCACACTGGCACCTAAGGCAACCTTAATTCTTTGTTTTTTCTCTGTAAAATCCTATCATTAAAATACTTGTGAAAATGTTGTTTTTCACCATCATAATACACAGCTCGACTTTACCTATTGCTGAATATAGAAACGTCTCCATGTTTGTACCAATATCCAGGCTTCTGTGCTAAATAAATAAATGTATGGTGTCAAAGGTCTATGGTCTTGAAGTCAATTAATACGTTTTAGAGTTAGTTTGTTCAGCTGCTAGATTTGTTTAAAACGTCTAGTGACATCTTCATTTCCATTTCAGGTCGATACCGGCAGCGCCCTCGCCTGCACAAATGATGGCATCCACTACGTTCTTAGAGGAATCTACTCTTGGGAATCTGGTAAGCATATTTTCCTTCTTTTTACTGCTTAGAATTTACATCACAAAACCGATAAGCAAACATTGGGATGACAATAAAACTCCGCTGACCTGATTTTATGACGATTGGGCATAGATTGACCAACCGAACCGGTCCTGCGCATTTCGTATCTAGTGACATCTCGCGACTCTCACAAGGTCATCGGTCCAACTTTTAAGGAGCCTACCAACCCTGCGTCTTCCGGTGCGCAGCCACCACTTCAAGACCTCTATGCCCGACCGTCCAACATATCATAAAGTCAAAAAACTAATATTATTATTTTTTCCCACAGGCTGCCAGACAGGAAACCAGCTAGCCTCATTCTTCAAATTTGACCTGGAATGGTACGAATGGGCCATCGGTTTACGTGAAAGTACCCGCTTCTCCCAGTCCGCCATCACCAAGTATACCAAGAATAAGATCATTGGCCAAGTGTCTGGCACCCAAGGAAACTTCGGAAGCGACATCAAGGGATCTTATGGCGTTGGATTTAAGGGAACCGGAGCTGGACCCGTTTCCTCTGGAGCTACAGCTATATCTGGGTCAGGAGCAACAGGATTTAAAGGATTTGGCGTCCAAGGTCAAGGCCAGTCAGGACAGTTTAGCCAATTTGGCTTAGGAACTTCAGGAAGTGGAATTAAGGGGACTGCCGTCTCTGGATCAGGAGTAGGAGCTATCAAAGGATTCGGTGTCCAAGGCCAAGGTCAGGCAGGACAGTTTAGCCAATTCGGAATCGGATCCGGAGGATTCGGAACCGAAATCAAGGGACCCATCCAGAATACATTCAGCGCGACGTACTCGGAAAATAAGTTCTTCCAAACTGAGCCTAAATATGTTACTTATACGACGAAACCCGAAATCGTAACGTTCACGACGAAGCCCGAAATTGTAACCTTCACAACTAAACCCGAATATTTCACTTACACCACTAAGCCTAAATACGTAACATACACCACTAAGCCCGAAATTATCACTTACACCACCAAACCCGAAATTGTAACTTACACGACAAAGCCCGAAATTATTACTTACACTACAAAACCTAAGATTGTGACGTACACCACTAAACCAGAGTTCATCAGGTATGATTACCAGACTTCTGGAAGTCAGACAAGCCAACAGGTGGTAGCTCCAAGTGTATCTTTTAACCCATCCTTTACGGAAGTTGTAGGAGCCAGGCACACACACGATTCTAAATGCAAATGTCTCGAAGGAAAGAAATAAATGTTTTTTTTTTTACGAAAGAAAGATAAATATTGGTAACAAAAGTTATAAGGAAGACAAAGTGCCATAAAATTATTCGCAATATTTTTATAATTTTTATTGTTTTTTTTAATGTTTTGACACAGTACAAAAAATAATCCAGTTCCTATGAGAAAAGTTACCATTTTCTGGGTTAAATTTGTTTTTTTTTTTGAGGAAACTGCGAGCGAAATAATTCTAATATTCTTTTTTTTATTTATAAATATTAATGATCTGTAAATAGGTAGGATTATATTTAATTTTTCAGATATTTATCGTCTACTTTTATTCCTCAATATGTTTATTTTATTTTTACACCTATTAAAAAGGGCTTTAAAATCTTAAACTTTAAATTTTTAAACTGCCAATCTTTAAAATTATTATATTTTTATTCACCCCGCCCTCTGCTTTGTATTTTTAATACATTGTATTTTATTACTAAGTATAGCACAAGAAATAATGATATGTAATGTTTTTTAAGAAAAAAAATTGTCAAAAATTAGAAATTTGACCATAGTGGATATACTGATTGGCCAAAATGGTCGACTATCTAATAAAATTGGAATTTAGTCGTAAAAACCGCACCTCACTGATTTCAATTCTAAAAAAAAGGAAAAGAAAAACACGTTAATGTTTAAAACTGACTTAAAAACCATTTTGAATTTTAAAATTGAAATCAGCAAGTATTCGTAAAATTAAATAAGTATTTTTATATCAAGAAAAATATTCACAATAAGTATTTAGTCAATATACGTATTTTATTATGTATTGATATAAATATATAGTTTTTTTAATTATTGTCTACCAATTAAGAATAAAATAATTGAAATAAATGGAATTTACAAATAATATAAAAAGCACTTTTATTTATTAATTTGGGTACTACCCTTTTTTGTCACGTTCTTCAGAATCAGAATCACAATCAGAATCACAATCAGAATCAAAATCAGAATCACTATCAGAATCAGAATTAGAATCTTTATTTGTAAACATAGGTTACAGAGTTACATAATGTGTGATATGTCACAATATTCAAATAGGTTCTCTATACTTGGCCATTAGGCGTACAAATATTAAACATAATATTATAATATCAATTACTAAATTAAAATAAAAACAATAATATCAAAGCATAAAACATAAAATCGTAAGATAGTAAATGTTTTTCTTGTGTTTTTGTGAGGTGTACAATAAAATAATATTGTAAATGATTTTGAATAAGATTAAATTAAAAAAAAAACATATAAATTAATTTAATTTCAATTAAATGCAAGAATGTCAAATCAAGTAACAAAACAATCAAATATTTCAAGAATGTCAACAGTAAAATCATATTGATATTACTTATAGTTTTTTTTTTTCAAATAAATGCAAGAATGTCGTAACAGGTAAATAAGGGGACCTAATGTTTATTTTCTGAATCAGAAATTATGGAATTATCTTCCCTATTTGGAAGACAATTCTATAATTTCTTTCCTTTAACGACAGTATTATCAAAATACACCTTTGAATTTGTCCAGATTAAGCGATTTGAATGTCTGACATTGATAAATATTTATGCGGCATACAAGAAAGAAAGTTCTTTTGTTCATGCTGTTTTATCACGTGAAATCTCGAGCTCTAGATTATGTGTGTCACGTAGTCTACTGCAGTAGCTTTTGGAAACTGTTTTGCGAGATCACGGACTAGAAAAAAAAGAAGGACTCCGCGCCACGCATATCGAAAGTGAAGCACCCTAAGTAAGCCAGACCGTTTGTACAAACATGCCTCACGCACACATTGACATCATAGACACGGACTAGAACAAAAAGGATTCCGCGCCGAAAGTACTGACTACCGACCGTACCGATCTATGTGTGCGTCTCGGTCTCGGCGTACTTTAGGTGCTTCACTTTTGATATGCGTGGCGTGGAGTCCTTCTTTTTTTTCTAGTCCGTGTGCGAGATGTGTGTTTTTACAAATAAATTACATAGTTTCATAGATATACAGGGAAATTGAAAAAATACCCAAAACCTCTTAATCTGGACTTCGTATCATCACCCTGAGTAACATTTGTTCTACGACTTTGACCTCAACTAAGTAACGTAGCCAAAAACAATTTGTTTTTGTTCATTTGAAGTCTGTATTTGCACCCATATGATAGCGAATATGATGTAGGTAGTCGGTAGGCTAATGAATAGGCACAAGCGTGAGGTCCTAGGGTCAACGACCTTGAACATCTGGGCGGAATTCGTACCTATACTGGAGCAAACGCCGTTTGATTTAGCCGCGCAGTCCACCGTCCGAGTCAGAAAAAATAATATGCAAAATTTTAAGTGTGTTTACCTATATAATTTATATGGAAAAAAAATGTTTCGAATTTTGAAAAGTCGTAGAACAAATGTTGTTCAGGGTGATGATACGAAGTCAGGATTAAGTGGTTTTGGGTATTTTTTCAATTACCTACCCTGTATAGGGTGATTTATTCAAGTTATTCGCCCATCATTCGACATGCTCGGAAGTGTCATCGAAAATTGGATCTGCAAAATGGACCATGTTAACCGTACGTACGGACAACATTTGAAAGAAATCATCATCATTATGTCAACCTTTAGACGCCTACTGCTGGGCAGAGGTCTCCCCCAAGAGGGGGTTCAGCCGTAATCACCATGCTTGGCCAATGCACGTTGTCGATCGCAGCCTACGTCCTTTCTAGCGTCCTTCTGCGTAAGTTCAAAAGGACGCTGCTGCCCACCCTCTGTCGCTTTCTACGACACCCACTGGGGGTGTACCAAATGTGTGTGCACCAAATGGGGTGGAGCAAAAAAAAAAGTGAATAGTTTAAAGAAAAGCTCATTATTTCAGAACGAAACGGCGACTGACAATAACAGTGACAGTGACATACTATATTCGCAGTTTTTACACTGAAATTGCATCGTTTTATGGGAAATAATATCACAAATAATGATTATTTTTTTCCATACACTTGTCACATCACAGTGGCACACACCGTGTGCCAATTTTATAGATCCATCAACGTCGTTTGTCAGTTTCTTTTTTTTTTAAACACAAAATGGGCATCGAAGATGAAACGAAAAAGTATTATTTTCATTTGGTAATATTTTAATTATGCGGGGGTTTAAAAATATACTAAGTATATTAATCTACTCCTGGTAATGTATTCTTCACATTGGAAAATATTTGAGCCCTGTTCCATGTAAGGCTTGAAGTGCAAGCGAGAGCACGGAATGAGCGACAAAGAAGCACAATCGGCATGATTCTTTCGCGTTGTCACGTTCAACTATCGTCAGTAAACCGACTTTACAGACAACCAATTTTTTTTTCGTTTTCCCTGAAGACTACAAAAGGATCAAGTGTTCTGTTCTGGTTCCGTGTTCTGGTTCTGGGACACTTGATCTTGGCATAGGGTAGATGTGATCATAGGGGATCAAGTGTACCTCAATGCGTGATATGAATGAATAATGGGTCTTAATTCGTTAGAAATTTGTCGTTTATTTAACTATTTGTCCATATTTTTATTACGCCATTGGTAACTACTAGTTCTTCTAATCTTTATGTTCTTAGAATATGCTTAATATAAAAAATAAAAAGCACGTACTCGTAATAATAATAATAATATGTGGGGACATTTTCACACACGGCCACATCTGACCCCAAACTAGGGAGACCCTGTACTATGGGTGTCAGACAGCTGATATACATACACAAATACATTTTTTTTTGTAAATACTTACATATATAGATAAACAACACCCAGACACAAGCCAAACACAAGTGCTCATCACACAAATGTTTACCCTGGGCGGGAATCGAACCCGCAACACGCTGCGCAGCAGTCGATCGCTCAGCCACTGCGCCAACCGTGTCGTCGTAATGGTTCATTACTGCGCCTAAAACCGTAAAACTAGTCATATGTGGCAATATTGTTGGTCCATTTTCATATTTTATTTATTTTAAGTATATGTATTATATTACATTTTAAACATTTGTATTAAATAAAAACATTTAAAAATATTAAAAATAGTAGCCCACCGGTATCGGAACCAGGGTTTAAGCTACCGGTGGTCGGCTCCTGAGAGAAGAATAATCTCCTAACTACGTATTTTTTTTCAACATCATTAATGGCACATTGAAGGATTTGGCTATGCCTTTTATGCTATTACCTTCTAGGATAGTTTTGATTACTGCTTTCAGTTTTATTTTGTCTCCTGGTCGGCGGACCCCTTCCTTCTTTATGTAATTTCTAGACATTTTAGAATCCAAAGGAAGAAACAGAACAAAAACTAATTAATCTCTTGTAAGAATGCAGGGGACACCTGATCCCATAATCAAGTCTACCCGTGTTCGCCGCCCATGATCAAGTGTACCCTGGACCATGATGTTACAAAAATATTTTTTATAATCCAAAACAAAATGCTAATCAAAGAAAACACATCTCTATATACACTTTAATATATCAGGTTTGAACAGTTTTAAATGTAACGCGTAATTTATTTACATGAATATCTGAAAATAACGGTCAAAATACTTACAAAAATAAATGTCAACACGCTGTAAACAAAACCACGCCACTGTTCTGAATTTGTAGATATTTAACTTTCAAAAATGACATTTGGTCGTTGACAATGCCAGTAATGATCAGTATTGCATGAATCGAATTTAAAAAAACATTGTAGTTTTGTAGTTATGGCTCAGGGATCAAGTGTCCCGAGGGATTAAGTGTCCTCAGTCCCCCTACGGTAGACTGACACAGTCCTCTTGTTAAGTTTTTGTTGTTTTTCTTAAATTGTTTTACCCCAGCCTACATTACCTCTTGAATAAGATACCGGTAGATAGGTAGTTTAAGAGATATAGTGATAATCATTATTGTACAGAAATGCAACATGAATTTTGATAAATGTCTACATCTAAAAATCTCTGTATCAATCTGTAATAAAGTTTATTTTTAGCTAAATAAACTTTATTTTTATTACTATTAGCGCCCTCTTGTGGCGACTACCAATACTAGTGAAAGGTTAGCTAGTAGCGCCATCTAGTATTGAGCGGTAGTACTACATTGAGAATAAACTAAAGTTATTATTGTGTTTGAATAGAATACGTAAATTATAGCTATATGTAAACGTAACTTATTTAATTTTAAAAGTTGCTTATTGTTTAAAGTTATTAATAGGAGATATGGTTTAAAAGTAGCTATACAGTAATTAATATAGCAGAGCAAATGTTTCCAAATTTTATCAACAGATGGCAGTCATAGACATTTAGAAATATAATATTTACAATAGTATTAAATATTCATTTCTTTCTTCTATTAATTAACCAGAAAACAGACTTCAAGCACGAAGAAAGGAAATTTAAACCATTTATATATTTGTTTATCAAAGTCACTACATTTCTTTATGGAACGAAATAACTAGGTAGGTACTGTCAAAAAAGTCCTGTCTCACAAAACGGAATGACATTACCAAAAAAAAACTATATAAAAAACAGTTACAATTACAAAAAAAAACATGTCTAGTAAACAATCGTTACCTAAAATAAAAAAATCCAAAGTAGCACTGGATGAAAACGTGGTATCAAGCACAAGATTTAAGAATCATGAAGCTTCATCAGACGTCAATGATGGTCACATGGACATTAATTTCACCTCAAATTTTATGCCCCAGGAACATTCTAATGTCCGCGTATTAATAGACATGACGTGTGTATCATTTCATTGTGTATTTGAATTTTGTAATTAATGGTTTTATGAGGATTGTGTTGCTGTAAATTTCCAACACAAAGCGATAACGTTTTACCCCCGTAAACTAAATCCAATTTTCATAGGTACAATTTTTTTTTGGAAATAGGTACCTACCTATTGTAGATATAATGTAGAACTAAGTTTTTAATATCATCTAAATATTTACCTACATGTTTTATTTCAAAACTTCCTCGAGCTTTTTTTATTTTTATTACTTTCAAATCTAATTAGACTAAAATTGTCTCATTTCGTAAAGGTTTAGGGGGGTAAAAACGCTATTGCCCAAAACAATGTTTCAAAAAGGAAATGTAGGTAATCGCCTCCAAGACTTGCAAGTCTCTCTACCGCACGATACGGGTCGGGGGGCGGGGCATTTTTTATTTTTTAAGGGAGTCAGAGCGACCGGTATGAAACAGATAGCATTTTTTGAAATACCTAGACACTCGCGCTGCTTATCGGCACCTCACAATCCTCTTAATGTATTTTATTTAATTTTCGTTTGGTGCCGACCGTGAAGCACCACCCCATTTCTACCCATGGATGGGTGTCGTAGAAGGCGAGAGAGGGATATTGATCAGAGGATGGGCAGCAGCGTCTTTCTGAGTACCAGAACACCGACTGCGATCGCCAACATGCATCGGTCAAACATGGCGATTACGGCTGAACCCCCCTTGGGGGAGACCTATGGTCAGCATATAGTACTCTTTGGGTCAGCATTAGGCGTCTAAAGGTTGACATGATGAAGTAGTTCTAATGTGTTTGTGTAATACATTTGTTGTTGATTATTTTAATATTGATGTGGGTTTTATATGGTTTTTATTTGTTATATTATAGTCATCATATTAAAGGAAGGGTGAATAGTTCCCAGAGACGCATTGCCAGTCGTGCCATGATGTCAGTGGATCCTTCTGTTGTACTATCTAGTACTTCTATTGGATCTTCTCTAACAAGGTATGATTAAAGCATAGACATGACTGAATAGCACCCTCACAAACTGACCACTCACTTGACAGAGAGAAAGCAACTGTGCGGCCTATACCCGTCTCTTTCTGTAGGTCTGTAGCGCCGAAGGCATCGTGCCACAAAACATCCGTTCCTGCAAGGGTGTGGATCACGCGATTCTAGAAAGAGATAAGTACTGGCCGTACCTTCGCTTTATCTCCCTCACACTTTACTGCTCGTATTAACCATTGCGGACCCACCATACCACTGGCCATAGCCCTGGTGGTATAGTAGGTCGGAAACTATACAATAGAGAGTAAACAAAAATACAATAGAGGGGATCTGGCGCTCGGCGGCCGCTGCCGCGGCACCGCTCGCTTCGCTCATTCGCCTTCGCGCTTTAATGGTCACAGTTCTAACCTAACCTAACTCAAATGATTTTCTCAAGGGTACCATCAAATGCTGTAACATTGCCTACATGCTCAACATTGCCTACTTTCTAAAAAGTTAAATTATTGCCGCTGAGAAATGTTTTTTTGCCGTATAGATAGCCGACTTGCTTTTAGTAATACCATACACAGCGAAACCATTTCACAGCGGCAATAATTTAACTTTTTAGAATGTAGGGCAATGTTACAGCATTTGACCGGTATAGTTCTAGACCCACCATAACGCCAGGGGTATGGCTAATGGTATGGTGGGCCCGCACACGTATTAACTTCACAGTTGATAATGAACGCTCCGCCCATTGTCTATGTTTATAGATTAAAGGTCATGGCGTAGTTTGACCATGTGTTATCCGTGTGGTGCCGATCGCGAATAGCACCACCCCATTACTACCCGTGGGTGTCGTAGAAGGCGACAGAGGGATATTGACCAGAGGATGGGCAGCAGCGTCCGTCTGAGTACCTTCGTACGTCTGAACCTTGGGGGAGACCTATGCCCAGCAGTGGGCGTCTAAAGGTTGACATGATGATGATGATGATGTGGCTGTGGCGTGGATACGGCCGTGTGTTTTACGTGGATACGTGTACGTAAGGGATAATATTTGCATAGAGCGTATTACATACACCTATGTAATAATCATTTTGGAACGAACTGAAAAATGTAAGTAACAAATTATTCAGCTATCGACTGTTGTTACTACATTTTTGACTTTTAAGGCGCGTCCCTGTGCAAAACGCAGTGCTAGCCATTTTTTGTTCAGTTTTTCGGACCTTACTACTCTATATCCAAAAGAAATATCAACAAACAAAAAATTGATTAAATTTCTACATATTCTTGACTCCAAAATGGTAGATCTGATTTTTATTTACGAAGTATAGTATTTAACTAATCTCCTCACAACGAAACCACAGAAATGAGAAATAATTATTGAAAACATGCATCTCCTCGGCAAGTAACCATTAATTCGATTTTTTACTAACACTAATGGATAGGCAATTTATTAATGAACATTTTGGTAGAATTTTTTTTTTCAAAATCCCAATATGTGATTTTATAAAGATTTAATTCTAAAATCTGAGCGTATTTTGCTACTGTATCTCTTGCGCGGCGCAAAGGGAACGAATGCTCAAGGTTATTTGCTCAGGGTACCGCCTTAACCGCGATTTTTGGCATGCGCTAATCACCTGATATTAAGTGATGATGCGGCCTAAGGTGGAGCACGCTTGCCTAGGATGAACCGGTTCACTCTTGCCTTGAAGATACCAGCAGTGAGATCCACAGTCTGGCAGTTCGTACAATAACTGTGGAAGCATAGCTACCTACTGGATCGAAACCGTGGAACGTAAACCATGTAGCGGTGACGCTTCGCCATATCTCTGCTCATCCGATGGTGGAATAGGGATGGGGGAATTAAGTTGTGCAATTCCAAAGCACAGTCTCCAAAACGCAACCGATAAAGAGCTAGGCTGGCAATGGAAAGGTTCTCTGGAGTGGCGACCACGAACCGGAAGACGCAGACCATCAAATGGACCGACGACATCGTCAAGGTCGCGGGTAACCGGTGGATGCAAGAGTTGTGGCGTTCTATGGGGAGGCCTATGTTCAGTAGTGGACGTCTTTCGGCTAATGATGATGATGATGATGTAGGTACCCATATTTGTGGGCAGCTCTACCGATTTCGGCTTTTGACGTTCGAAGCCACTGGATTCGGTTCGACAGCCACTATCACCTACGACCGTATGACTTGTTGTTTCTTTTCTTTTTTTTTTAAACGTTGCCCCACACTAGGAGTTACTCCTGTACCGTGGGTGCGTTTACAAACATATAAACTGACATACACAAACAGCCAGACCCGGAACAACTATCTGTAGGACATACGAATATTTGTTACGTGCGGGAATCGAACCCGCGACACGCAGCGCAGCAGTCGATCGCTCAACCACTGCGCCAACCGTGTCGTCGTTGGACGTATGACTTGTTGGTGTATAATTATGACTTGTTTACAGATTTCGTGATGATTTTGAAACCTTCAAGTATAAGGCGCGAATATTTGACGAGACATTAGACTTGTGCCGCTGTTTGGCCGACGACTATAAGAATCGATTAGAAAAAATGGAAAAAAAAATGGAAAATTTGGAGAAAAGACATAAATTAACTAATGTGAGTACACCTACCTACTAATACCTACTTCTGATCTAAGTACCTACTTATATTATTAATAATAATAATTCTTTATTTTAGATCATAGATCCATAAAGTGTTAGTTACCATCTTAACCTAATATTAGTAAATAATAATTTAACAACATAATTATAATTAAATTAATTGAGGACTTGTACATCTGTGCGCACAGTGCTTAATAAATGGTCCGTCAATTTTGTCCGCCAGTGTAGCACAGACGTGTAGAATTTGGTTTGGAGTAAACCTGAATCGCCGCAGCATAGATGATCATCGCTTGCTTAGGACGGCATACAAATCGTCTATTCGCGCTTCAGCAAACATTCCTGGGGCTTGTAGACAAAATCCCTTTTCTGCTAACGTAAACGGATAAATCAAATTGTAGTCTCTGAATATCATATTCTTAAAATATCATAATCGCAAATCATCATATTATCAGAACATCATATTATCAACACATCATATTCTCAAAATATCATAATCTCAAAACACCACCTTCGCAAAATACAACATTCTTAAGACCATATTCGTATTTCATAACATTTTTTAACCTGTGTGTACTGTTTATTAACAAAGTTCTTAGCGAACTTCGCTAAAAATAGAAAGGTAATTCAATAGACCAATTTTTTCAACTCAGAAAAAAGTTGAACACCTTGGACAATAAAAACGCATGTGCTTTCAATATGGAGCCAAATAGTTGTAAAATTTTCACGCGTACTATTACATGAAATGTTAAAAAAACTTAAAAAAAATCATTTAATTACCTAGATTTTATTCACTTTATTTTATTACACTTTATTTATTTTCCACCTAAAGTAAGTACTAGGATAACATAAGCTGGTAGGCGGTTGTTAGAAAATTAATTTTAATGTGTATAATTACTATTTAATTACAACTTTGACTTTCAACATGCTGCAAGCTTATGTTATCCTAGTACTTTTTGTAAGATTCTTTACCGTACCTAATTATTTCAATGTGGCCTTTGTGATTTGTTTTCTTTTGATCACGATACTTGTTAAAAATCCAAAAAAAAAACCCAAAAAATTAGCCAAATCTAGGTAAGATTATGCGATTTTTTTTTAAGTTTTTTTAACTCTTGATTAAATTGTACCCGTGAAAATTTTACAACTATTTTTGGTTCCTTATTAAAAGCACATAATGACCTAAATACACACGTTTTTAAAACTACATAGCAGGAAAATAATTATTATTTGAATAAATTTTGCCCAACTCTGCACAGCTCAACGCTGTTGAGGACTGTACGTTGAATGTGGTATCCTAAGACTGTTGTATTTTGCGAATGGCCCCCGAATGGCCTGCACCCGCGGTGGTGAATGGGTAATTTTCCCAGTCTGCTCCCGAATTTATGTAAAAGGTTAAAAACGGTGGCAGTTGGGAAAACGTATTAAAGAAACTAACAAATTTGGTAAAAAAGATATCCATCCACCACCGCGGGGACAGACCATTTGGGGGTCATCATCATCGTCAGCCGGAAGGCGTCCACTGTTGAACAAAGGCCTCCCCCAAAGAACGTCACAACGAGCGGAAACCTGCCGCTTGCATCCACCGGTTACCCGCGACCTTAACGATGTCGTCGGTCCATCTGGTCAGTGGCCTACTAATGCTGCGTCTTCCGGTTCGTGGTCGTCACTCGAAAACCATTCTTCCCCATCGGTTATCGGTTCTTCGAGCGATGTGGCCTGCCCATTGGCACTTCAACTTGCAAATTTTAAGAGCTATGTCGGCGGATTTTCTCGTTCCGGATTTTATCGCGCAAAGAAACTCCGAGCATAGCTCTCTCCATTGCTCGCTCCGTGACTTTGAGCTTCTGTAGAAGGCCAGCAGTTGAGGACCACGTTTCGGCACTATAAGTCAACACTGGCAACACACACTAGTTATAAACCTTCGTCTTTAGGCACTGTCGAATTTTGGACGAAAAGATATCTCGTAGCTTCCCGAACGCATCCGAGTCGCATTCTTCGGGTGACCTCTTTGTCGAAGTTGGACCTACCTAGTTGGCCAGTTTGTCCAAGGTAAACATATTGCTCGACAACTTCGAGGGTATCGTTCCCAACAACTACCGGTACGGGTGGAACATGGACATTCGACATCATTTTCGTCTTGTCCATATTCATTTTAAGACCCACCTGTTGAGAAACGTTACTGAGGTCCCTGAGCATAGTGTTAATGTCCTCTATCGACACAGTCATAATGACTATATCATTGGCAAAAGGAGGTGAGGGATGTATTCGCCATTGATGTTGATCCAAATTCGTCCCAGTCCAAGAGCTTAAAAACGTCCTCCAATGCGTTCATGAACAGTTTCGTAGAAATGACGTCTCCCTGTCGCACGCCTCTTTGCAATTGGATTGGTTTCGTACTCTCGTCCTATAATCGGATAGACATAGTGACGTTTCTATAGAAACACTCCAGCACTTCGATATACCTATACTCGATACGGCATCGCTGAAGAGACTGTAATACCGCCCAAGTTTCTATTGAATCGAAGGCTTTTTCATAGTCAACAAACGCTAGACATAAATTGCCTATTATACTCCTCGGTCTTCTGTATAATCTGGCGGAGCGTATGGATGTGGTCTATAGTGCTGAACTTGCAATTTTTTTTATGACCTAAGATAATGTCTGAGCTGTAAGTAGATATATTTTTTAATCGACAGCAAGTCTAGATCAGAGAACTTATCTTCCGCAAGAGTCGACTTCAGATACGGTTTAATTAGCATAAGCTTGCTGAAACTGCGTTCACTTTTGGCTACCGTAGCCAATAGGCGCCTCAGTCAAATTTTATTATAGCATAGTACTATGTAAAAATTTGACTCAGGCGCCCCCTGAGACTTGGCGCCTGGAGCAGCCGCTCCGTTTGCGCTATAGTAGGGCCGGCCCTGGCAAAACCGAGACAGTCTCAACAATATCTTCAGCTGAATTATATATTTTTTTCTTTTTTTTATCTATTGATAGGCATACGTTTGACCTCTATCTCACCTGATGGAAAGCGATGATGCGGTCTAAGATGGAGCACGCTTGCCTAGAAGTAACCTATTCAGTCTTGACTTAAAGACTCCCAGGTTGTAGCTATCAGGAAACACAGACTCAGACAGGGAATTCCACTCCTCAGTACGCACACTGAATGTATTCCCAAAACGTTTCGTGCGTGTGGGTGGGAACATTATATTGAACACGCAGACCGTTATAGGCCTTCTGCGTATACCTCACCCACAGGCTGCACGAGTAAAATGTCTGGCAATATGCTCTGAAAAGTGTCAGTTTAACCTGTTTAGTATTTAACTTGCGTTACGACCTTCAGCGGAGCTCCTTGCAACTTTACAGGTGGAATATTTGCAGGTGTGTTATTACGCACTTTAAAAACGATTATTTCACTTTTGGTGGCACTGAAGCCATGGGTATAACTCTCACAGAAGGCCAGCAGATCCCTCACCCCGCAGATTGAGCTCTCCCACACTGGCGCGTTATTATCGGCCCATAATACCGGATGTGTTTTTGTGATAATAATAATAATAAAACCATTTATTTTCAGGTAACAAAGACCCATAGAAAAATACCTTAACTTAAGTATACATATAACAATATAACAATTGTTTTAGTAAATAAAACTTAAAACTGTGTTAGTATCACTTAGTTGCACTAAGTCTTTGCACGTTCCGGTGGCACTTGTCCGCGAAAGCGGCGGAATACCATATCCTGTGGCCAAAAGGTTTCATCCAACACTTGATGCAGGTAACATGTTGGTAATGCGTCCCGATTCCTTGCACACAGTGCGTAACGTCCGATAATTCTATTTCGTATTCGTGTTTTGGCAGGTTTTTCGTTAATGTCGAACAGAATTGTCATTTTTGTGATGGTCACACTGTACAGTAGCTACTGTTAGCGATAAAAATTCTTCGTCTGATAAAAAATCAATATCCATATTATAGATTTTTAGAACACTCGGTAACCGTCGGTTAAACCGAATTTCGTCCTTTACGGATCTCGCTGCTGTGTGTGGGATCGCTTGCGTCCCAACACAAATGTTCTAAGAACTCATATCGGAATATCGCAGGACGGAGGAACGCAAGCTCATATTGCAGCGGACGGCCAACGCTCTGCGCTCACGCTCCATGTCTAAGCTATCTTGTAGGTCCTCGCAAAGTTTTAGCTGTGGTGCAATCGGGTAGGTTTTAGTGTTACTTCTATTGCGTCCGTTATTTGTGTCGCAGCAGTGTATAACTTCGTAGTCGTCCTAGTACAAAATGTAGTGAAAAAAAATATCGCAATAACGCAACCGACATGAGGTATCGGCCGATAAGTTTACTTCTATTATTTTCTATCCGTATGGTGTCGGACGTAAAGAATAGCACCATCCCATATCTTCCCGTAGGTGTCGTAAGAGGCGACTAAGGGACTCACCAGAGAATGGGCAGCAGCGTTCTCTGTGCATTTGTAACAACCATACTGCGATCGCCAACCCGCCTACCAAGCGTGGCGATTATGGCAAAATCCCCCCTTGGGGGAGGCCTCTGTCCAGCAGTGGACGTCTTTCGGCTGAAATGATGATGATGATGATAAATTTAACACACTAGTGGGGGAGAGCCTTGAAGAACTGAGCAGCACCATATCATCAGCATAACTTATGTTGTTGATCATCCTTCCATCAATAGAACAGCCAACCATGGTGCCGCTCAACCCACCAATCAGCCGCTTGACAAACTGGGTGAAGTTAAACCCCCCTGCCTTACTCCACAATCTAGCTCGTATGAAACAGATTGAGCCACACCGTAAAAACGGGACCCTATTACTAAGACTCCACTGTCCGTCGGTATGTCTGTCTGTCAACAGGCTGTATCTCATGAACCGTGATAGCTAGATAGTTGAAATTTTCACAGATGATGTACTTCTGTTGCCGCTGTAACACTAAAAACAGAATAAAATAAAGATTTAAGGGGGGCCCATACAACAAACGTGATTTTTGCAGTTTTTTTACTCGATGTCTAATAATGTTGTATAGATAATGGTACGGAACCCTTCGTACGCGAGTCCGACTCACATTTGGCCTGTTTTTTCTGGTTTTTATACCTATATTTATAATATACTAATAACCTCAGTAGGTAGATCCGTATCATAGGACAGTTTTTGCCACAGAATGTCATAATATACCAGGTCAAAAACTTTTGACAGATAAAAAATAATTGCGATTATATAATACTGGTGTCTTCCTGTCTGTGTAGTACTGAATAGTCTGCTTATGACTTAGGTGTTGCACTTTCAGTAGATAAACCGTTTCTAAAACCAAACTATTAATATAATTTCAATGAATTTAATGTTAAATTGTAACAAACCAATAGCATGTAGACTTAAGTATTCTGTGCCAATAGGTAACTTATTTGAATAAACAAGAACCTAAATAGATACTTAACTACCTAATTTCATAGGTGAGCCTAATATTTATATTTTTTATGATCTTTTTTTATGCGTAATTAATGAGGTAGCTACGTGTTTAGCTTTTTGACAATCTTAAACCTCTTGTAAATAAAAAATAATAATGTGCTGTCGGCTCTAAATCCGTGTATTTGATAAGAAGATCAAAAAGTTTACCTATTGTTTAGTTATTTTAATGATTAGATAAAATGGCCTAGGAATAATTTTAAAATATTTATGTTCGCGATTGGTGTGTAAGTTACATTGACTTCAAGGTATCTGTGGGTTATCGTCATATCTAAATTTACAAGCACAATAATTAGTACCATCTATCTACTCATATTATATCGAAACAAGTAAAAACTTCATAGTGTCTAAACACACTATGCCGAAGTTACGCGACTAAGTTCGGCGGCTGATTTTACGTTCCGACGTATTCGGCTGATATAACACACCATAAGTGCCGAACTTACGCGGCAGAAATTTAGTTCCGCAACTTTGTTTGTGTATTCAGTGTCTCGAGCGCTGTCGTGGCGTCGTGTCGTGTTATCTACACAGTTGGACAGACAGACGCAAAACAAAGTGATCTTGTTATTAATGTATGCTTACAGAATAAGTTGCCGCTGAACTTACGCCCGACCGAAGTTAGACTGTACGCTATGATGCGACGTAATTTCGGCATAGTGTGTCGTCAAACTCAAACTCAAACTCAAACTCAAAATCATTTATTTCAATTAAACCATTTACAGGTACTTTTGAATTGTCAGAGTCAGTCAGTCAGAAAGTTGAAGCTAGTTGCTCGTTCCAAACAGTAGGTTTCTATGGAGAAGAACGAGCAAGAAACTCCATGAACACTCTTTTAAAATCAGTTAAATTTTACAAATTTAGGTTACATCATTCATGTTGAATCTAAGGGTACAATGTGAGAACAATGTAACACGTCTTGCATGTTAAAAGAGGTCTAGAGAAAAATATAGTTATAATAACAATTCAAACCAAAATTTAAAATAACCGAGGCAGCTAAGAGATGACCAGTCCCAACCGACGGCGTCCGTTCACGAACATGACGCATGGATCGGCACCATTTAGCTCAACCATTTTGAAGGGAACCGAATGATCCAACACATGCGCCACCGGCAGCGAGACATTCAAGTGAGCATGACTCTCCCAACCGCCAGGGCATATTCAAGTCAATGAGAGGTATACGTCGTAAATGGTAGCTTTAAAGAACATAGTGCTCACATGTATGTGCTGCGAAAAATTATATAATACTAACACATTGAGTTTATACAATGCAAAGATAATATAGATCTACATCTTCAGCAGCTCCAAAAATTGTTACAAATGCTAATCAATTAATCTATGAACCCTTATGGCTGTGGAGCTAGACCAGCATCCAGCCAAGCATTTTTATCAGTGATGTAATCACTCAACTTATAATATGCTCGGTTGCATAGCGTGCGTTTAATACAAGACTTAAATTTTGTCTCATTTAGTTGAACAATGTGGGGAGGTATTTTATTGTAACACTTTAAACAGTACCCCATGAAAGACGAATCTACTTTAGCCAGTCTGAAACCTGGTTGAACTAGTTGGTCCCTATTTCTAGTATTATAATTATGTATGTCACCTCTTTTATCAAAAAGATGCAGATTTTTTCTAGCGTACATGATGTTTTCATAGATGTATTGACAAGGCACCGTCATTATGTTAATTTCCTTAAACAGTTCCCTTAGAGAATCGCGCATACGCAGATTGTAAATGGCTCTGATGGCTCTTTTCTGCAGAATAAAAATAGAATCGATGTCTGCAGGTCTTCCCCACAATAAAATACCGTAAGACATAATACTATGAAAGTAACTAAAATAGACCAGTCTCGCGGTATCCACATCAGTAAATTGCCGGATCTTTCTGACAGCATATGCTGCCGAACTTAGCCGTCCTGCGAGAGATGTTAAATGAGGACCCCATTGTAGCCTTGAGTCGAGCGTCAATCCCAGAAAAACGGTTTTATCGACGAATTCCAGTTTCTCTTTATTCAATACTATGTCACACTCACTATTTTTGACATTTGGCAAAGCAAATCTGATGCACTTAGTTTTATTTCCATTTAATACTAAATTGTTAGCCGTGAACCACTTTTGTACCTCCAGTAAGGCGTTATTTACGATGTCAAGATTTTGAGCCCGTCTATTTATTTTAAAAATTAATGACGTGTCATCGGCAAATAACACCATTTGTGGTTGGTTTTTGAATAACCGGGGAAGATTATTAATATAAACTAAAAAGAGGAAAGGACCTAAAATTGAGCCTTGTGGAACTCCCATTTGTACTTTTAAACCATGTGAATTCACCCCGTTTATTTGAACTTGCTGCTGTCTATCATTTAAATAAGATTTCACTAAACTAAGCGCAAGTTTACCTAGTCCGTAATGCTCAAGTTTCAGAATTAATGTCTCGTGATTTACGCAATCAAATGCCTTGGAGAGGTCACAAAAGATTCCTATGGCATCTTGTGCCTCTTCCCACGCAGTAAATATGTGTTTTAATAAAGTGACACCGGCGTCAGTCGTACAACGCCCTTTGGTGAAACCATACTGTTGATCGTGTAATATGCCATTTGTGTTAAAATGAGCAAGCGTCTGATTAAGCATAATCTTTTCAAAAACCTTGCTGAAAGCCGGCAACACGGACACGGGTCTATAATTGTTAGTATCTTTACTATCCCCGGATTTGAAAAGAGGTATGACCTTACTAAATTTCATTAAATCTGGGAAAACACCTTGGTCTACGCACATATTAAATATTAAAGCCAAATAAGGTGCTATTGTTTCTATTATAGATGTACAAACTTTAATAGACATACCCCACAGATCTTCAGTAAATTTTATTTTGATTTGCCGAAAAGCTTTTAAAACGGTCATGGGGTCAATATGTTTAAATTGAAATTCTACCGGGCAGCCTGGAACGTTCGCTTTTAATAACGCAATTGAATCGTCAGGTGAGGAATTCAAAGCTTCCGTGGTTTTGATTGGTATGCTAGTAAAGAAATTTACAAATTCACGAGCTACTTCTATGTTAGAGATTACGGGACCATGTGATGTCTCCAATGTATATTCCGCGTTACGAACTTTTTTCTTGCTAGTTTCGTTATTTATAACTTTCCAAACTGTCTTTATTTTATCGTCTGCCGATTTGATCTTGTTACTAATGTATAGCGCTTTCGCTACCTTGCAAGTATTTCTAAAAGTTTTAGAATAAGTAGCAACATACTTGTTGAAAGTTTCCGTGTTAATGTAAGGCTTAAGGCCATACAGCTCAAACAGTCTTTCTCTACTTTTTCTAATACCCTTAGTTGCCCAGTCACTAAATATAAACTTAGGGCTAATATATTTCGCCTTTTTTTCAAAATTTTTATTGAATTCAGTTTCGACCACAGAAAATAAATCATTATACAATTTATTTGCATCGTTGTTATAGTGGTCCAGAGTATTTAACTTATTATTTAGAGTTTTATTAAATTTATTTAATTTACCAGTTGTTATAGGTCTAAATTGTATTTGTACTTTTGTCGTAGGCATTTTGAACATAAATGTTACCGTTTGACCGCTATGTCAGTAATTCAAATAGCATTGCAGGCGTAATTGTGCTGAACTTCGGTCGCGTAACTTCGGCATAGTGTGTTTAGACATTTAGTTGAATTTTGACACTTGTGGCTGAATGAGGAAAAATACGTTTGCAAAAAAAAGAAATGATGTTTCATGTCTAGAGTTGCCACGTGGAAAGTTTTACCCCATTTCATGGAAAATTAAAATTGTTCCTCACGTGAATGTGACCGTTTCTTTTCTGTCATTAATAACTTCGTTGACGTCCAAAAGTCATCTGTCTTAAAAATAATCTAATATTTGTATTTTAATGAGTCGGTAATTAGTGTCTTATCTGATAACAGTAGGTACTATAAAGCATCTTTGTTTTGTCGTCACTTTACGCTCTCAATAACGAGTCAAGTCACTTTGATTCTTCTCGCTTATGACAATTTAATTGTTTCTTCGATATTAAAAGTAGTTTTTAACCGACTTGGGATGATTACAACTAGGTAGGTAGGTAATTATCCATAGTATGAAGGCTGTGAATATTTTTTAATATAAAGTATAATTACCGGCACGTAAGTTGGCTAGAGATTTTGTAGTGGGGGAAGTTCGCGCACGCACAATTTCATACATTTTTACATGCGCGAACTTCCCCCACTACAAAATCTGTGGCCAACTTACGTGCCGGTAACTGTATCCATTACTGAAATGAAAAAAAGTTATTTTTTGCTTTTTCAACTTATAATTACATACCTATATTATTTATTTTTTTAATTTAAGTATTTTATTTTATTATTATAAATTATTATTATTTTATTTTTTGTCCCATTTTTGGGTTTCAAAATCTAAAAAGTGATAAATTACTTTAGCTCAGTACACACATGACTTTAGGGTATGGTGTTACCCAGTAATTGGGTTGTGGAGATCTGGCAGTTGCTCCATGTAAAACACTGGTATTCAGCTGCATCCTGACTGGAAGCCGACCCCAATATAGTTGGGAAAAAGCTAGGCAGATGATGATTATAGATTAAATTTATTATTTTCTTATTGGAAACTTTGAAAGGAGATTGGGGAATCCTTTGTCCAGCAGTCATCATCATCATGTCTACCTTTAGATGCCCACTGCTGGGCAAAGGCCTCTCCCAAGGGGGCGTTCCGTAATAGTCATGCTTGGCCGATGCATGTCGGCGATCGCAGTAGGTGTGATGGTACTCAGAAGGACGCTGCTGCCCATCCTCTGGTCAATATCCCTCTGTCGCCTTCTACGACACCCACGGGTAGAAATGGGGTGGTGCTATTCACGGTCGGCACCATACGGCAACTTTATTATCGGGAATATTTCCGTCAGTGAGAGCAAGAGTGGCCTGTCATTTCCAGACACAATTTAAAATGCTCTGTGTCTGGAAATGGTAGGCCACTCTTGCGCTTACCGCTTCATTTGACAGTTTGTTATCTGTACCTACCTATATTACTATTAAAATGTTGCCATAACAATAATGGAAAGGAACTTTGTAGTGTTTTTCTTCTAATCTATTAGAACAGAAACAGTTGTAATAAAAAGATGGTGTAAACGTGCAGTAACAGGCAAAATGTCACGTAGGTAGGTTCTTAAGGCAACGATATACGCCGGCGACCTTGAGCGACCAGAGAATCGTATGCGTTGCGTCCAAAACTCTCAGTTTAGGCGAAAAAATTCAGACAGTATTCTTTAACTTTAAAAAAAAGACGTAGACTAAAAGATAGATAATAAAATTGTCTGTAAGATAGTGAAGTTTCGTTTAAATATACCTGGTAGTTTTTGTGTGATTATCAATGTTTTGTCCGCGTCAGACACAACTTCACGAGTTAATTAAACTATTTAATATGATTATAATCAAAAATATTCATATACTAAATGATTAAGAGAATGTTCTAGTTTAACATATTTTTTTTTTAATCATTTACACTAGGTACACATTTTGACATGATTGTCAATTTAAAATTTGTAAAAGTCGCTTGTTAGGGCCTATTGTTGTGAACTTCATTGAAAGTTCCTCCGTCTGTCCAGCCATTTTTTTCAAAATGTTGTTCAAAATGTTTTTTCATAGTTCTACGCTGCGGTCACGCCCCGATTACGCAACCAAAATACGCGACCGTAATACGGTCGCTTAACAGACAGGGACTTTTTGAATCGACCGTAATACGGTCGCTTGACAGACAGGGACTTTTTGAATCGACCGTAATACGGTCGCTTGACAGACAGGGACTTTTTGAATCGACCGTAATACGGTCGCTTGACAGACAGGGACTTTTTGAATCGACCGTAATACGGTCGTTTGACAGACAGGGACTTTTTGAATCGACCGTAATAGGGTCGGTTGACAGACGACGGCTTGTTGGTTTTTACACTTTCACGGATAAACTAAGTACCTACTGAACCGATTTTGATGAAATTTGGTATAGATTACGCTTCAAACTTAAGAAAGTGTCATCTGCCTTTCCCATGTTGGGGTTGGATTCCGGTCTAACCGGATGCAGCTGAATACCTGTGTTTTATATGGAGCGACTGCCAAATAATACACTCCCTTATGATTTGATGTGCAGATTGTTCGTATTCAATCAGAGGGCTAATTCACATAATTTTATGACACGCCGATGAAGTTGTAGTACAGTTGCAGTTAAGCTCAAGTTTGAGTGATAAACGGTATTCTTGTAACCTTTGAACTGCGCGTAAGCTGCGCGTGAACTGCACATCAACTGTACGACAACCAAACTCTACTAAACTTACCTATGGTGTAGCCACATGAGAGAAAAAATATTCCTCACTAAATAACGCTGAATTAATTCTCTCAATCAATTCTTCTTTCCTGTTTAGGTTTAGGGCAGAGATGGGCCGAACCCTTGGCCCACCCGGTCACCCGACCTGACTCCGCTTGACTTTTACGTGTGAGGTCGGGCCAAGGATCTAGTTTATACGAATGTGGAAATAAACAGGAAAGAAGAATTGATTGATATAATTAATTTAGCGTTTGAAACGATGAAACTGGAGATGAAGTTAAAAATAACAACAACAGAAGTGTGAAGATGGGCCCGTGTTGGTGTTAGAGACCAAGGCGAACATTTTGAACACGAATAATAAATGATTTTAATTATAATTTTCTTTAAATAATTCGTCTAAAAAATTTAATTTTCTCCTTCAATTTGGTTTGTAGGTCCTAATTTCAATAATTGGTGAGCTCTCCGCGATTTTTTTTCATGCCGTCTTTCTCTTTAAAAATGTCTTTGTCTTTAAATGTCTGTAAAAAAATTGTCTTATCACACAGATCCCCTAATTATGTTTTATTATATTGTTTACGCATTATGTTAACCAAATAAAATAAAAAACAAATGACTTATCTTTAAAATTTACCATTATTTGCAACTAACTGCAATATTTTGGGTTTTGTCATCAAAAACCATTAAAAATTTGCTAAAAAAAATTAGTCACACTTCGACTAAGACAAGTTCGGTTCAAATGGTTGTAAACAGTCTGTATTAGCTCCGCTTTACGGCTTTGCGTCGATCTACCAAACATTCATCATCATCATCATTTCAGCCGAAAGACGTCCACTGCTGGACATAGGCCTCCCCAAGAGGGGGGGGGGGTTGCCATAATCGCCACGCTTGGCAGGCGGATTGGCGATCGCAGTATGGTTGTTACAAAGGCACAGAGAACGCTGCTGCCCATTCTCTGGTGAGTCCCTTAGTCGCCTCTTACGACACCCACGGGAAGATATGGGATGGTGCTATTCTTTACGTCCGACACCACACGGACCAAACATTCTGTATAATTATATTTGAGTATGTTTAAAGTATGCCAAGTTAAGAAATGACAGCATAGGTACACATAGTGTTCACATATTTAAAAATATTTAAACTTTGGACGAACGCTCCTGATATTTTTTTAAGGCCTTAGGTCTTCGCTCATCGACTTATTTGGCATTGAAAAAGTCACTTGTCATTTCTCACTCAATACTGATTGTTCAATTACGCAAAAACTAAAAGTGTAAAAAACTAATTTATGGACAACAATGAACGGTAATAGATGTTTCCATTGTTTGTCTCTGACACATTGTGTTTAAAAAGAAAGACGGCATTCAGGCGCCATTTTGTTTCTGACGTCATTGAAATACGTCTGTTCTATGAAATGTCTTTTATCTTTATTTACAGCCTTGAGCTGTTGTAGATTTTGCACATGGATTGGTCTTAGGTCGATGTACAAGGTTATAGCATTAATTTAAATCCGAGCCAGATTCTAAGCCGTCGTCCGTACCCCACAATGATTTTTAACCGACTTCAAAAAGGAGGAGGTTCTCAATTCGGTTTTTTTATGTATGTATATCGATTATTCTGAGATTTATGATTCGATTTACGCGATTCTTCTTTAGTTTGATGCGGAATAGTGTATGTAATTTATTATTTATTTATTATAAAAATTTAACATTGTTTGGCCAAGTCGTTTTCATTTTATGAACTTTTTTTTATTTTTTATACATTTATTTTTATGTTTGACCATGCATAACTTTTTTCAGTGTACTCCGATTTTGATGATTCTTTTTTCAATTGATAGTGTTTACCTTAAATTTGGTCCCACATAAATTTCAAGAAAATGTTCCACCCCTAAGCGTTGAAAATTAAGTTGACAGATTTTTTTTGGTGTCGTCGTTTCGTAATTCTTTTCTATGATAAGAAGCAGGCACTAAAAAGCGAAAAAAACATTTTTAACAAAAAAGACAACCACCTTCAAAAAGTAAAAACTAACTTTTAATTCGCAAGTCAAAGGCAATACAAAACAACAAGCAAAACCAAAGCCGCCGACTTGCGAATTAAAAGTTATTTTTTACTTTTTGAAGGCGGTTGTCTTTTTTGTTAAAAATTTTATAATCTAAATTAATAATAAAGAGGAAAGATTGCTTTGTTTGTTTGTTACGATGTAACTCAAAAACTACCGGTCCGATTTCAAAAAATCTTTCAATAATCGAAAGCTACATTATCCCTGAGTAACATAGGCTGTATTGCATTATTAAATAATTAGGGGTCCGTAGAAAATTCACGTGGACTAAGTAATAGCTTACTTCTAGGCAAGCGTGCTCCATCTTAGACCGCATCATCGCTTCCCATCAGGTAAGATAGGGGTCAAACGTATGCCTATAAATGGATAAAAAAAAATAAAAACAATAATAATATTCTTTATTGCAACAGTTGGTACATTCTATAACAAGTTACTCTGGACCCCACACTAGGATACCCTGTGTCGTGAGGTCCTCTCTTTCGTCATACTACAAGAACATTTATATTCATTTTATTAAAGTAATAAACAAAAAGTAAGACAAATCAAACCTGTCTGGTTTGATTTGTCTTAGTTTTTGTTTGACCAGAGAAACCAGAGAAATAAAAGAAAAAATTATAACAGAAAAAAAAGTAACAACCCAAGCAGCAAAATTATCCTATAGTGCAGATGTTATAGGCCTCCAACACTTATAATATTCTCTTAACGGTTCTAGTATTGGCTGCCACGCTTATAATAGCAAGCATGGAGTGAGTAGGGCCTTATAGTATAACTAATCTTATACATTAGCTTATAACTACTTATAGGTCCAAATTAAGGATGCATTATAAGCTTGGGTGACCTATAAAAGTATCGCGAGGGTGTAAATGCACTCAAGAGTAAATAAACTGGTAAGCTATACTTATAACTGCTAACAAGAAGCATTATAGAACTACTATAAGTAAAGTACGCCAATAAAAGTGATAAACAGAACTAAATATACTGGAAACTATTTGTATTTATTACTTGGTTATATAAGGGTTTATAAATTCACTTTTCAGAACAATTATAAGTAAAACGGAGCGGTTTTATAGTGGTATAATCCAATATTATTATAATCTTAACAAGATTATAAAGGTTTAATATAATTTACTTAGTATCCAAAACTATATCCGTGGTGTCCTGTACAAGAATACATTGGTCTTGCATAGTCTCGGTACGGACATTTTGATTTTGTTGTGTCGTATTCGTTGCCGACGTGGTATTCTATTTACTTTTCTTTAAAAAATGGGTCTATATAAATGGAAACGGCTAAAAAGAAGTGGTTATTACAAACGAAAGGTTCAGATAAAACGTCGGGTACTATCTTTGTATATGGCGAAGAACGAATCGTAGAAATAGGAAGGTTCCGTACAAAATAGTTGCCTACTGTGAAAAGATAAACGGGCATTTTGTTCGGACCCACTAGCGATCACTAACGAAACGAGTTCCCACTTCCGATTGTTAAAGACCATGAATACTAACTACCCAATGAGATGAGTTGCATTCCTCAAAACGATGGGATTTTTTATCTAACAAGAATTAATATAAATAGAACGAATTTTCGTATATCCACATCCTTTTAAATATATAAAACGCTTAAAAAAATGCACAATGATCTTCCTGAAAATGGTCACCTATCTACATTAATTTTAGATTGTTAAGTAGGATAACCAGAAATGAAACACTTTATTTTCACATTTTATCCAATATAATCGTAACATCGTCTTAAAACCTTGCTGGTGCATTTATTTCTTCCTGATGTCTTGCCCACGATAAAAAGTACACCACGCTCGCGACATGCGCGCAGTTTCCAACAGTACGGCGGTCATGTATACAGGAACATGAATAGTTTTGAATACTTTGTCTTCCATTTAGAGTGGGATCAATCAAAATATATGTCGTCGTGTGGAGAAGTGTCGTGGCCGTCTTGCAAGACTTTTTGAAACTTTATAGTTACATGCACGACATTTGTGAGACAACAAGAAATTTTCACGAAGAGTTTCATTCCAAGGCCACCTTAAGGTTTTAAAAGCTCGAAAATCCCTTTTGGTCGTAAGGAGATCGACGTCCAGAAATATTACATTTTCAATGCTGACCTAACCTAAACAAAAAACATTAAAATAAGACATAGGTACCTAATAGCAATATAAAATAACAGTTCAGTTACAGAAATATTTACGGAACTCTAATTACAGACAATATGGCGAAGCAATGGTTCTCTTATTTACTATTTTAAATCAAAGTACGCCTATAGCGGTTTGTTAATGTATTTGGGAAAACCAACTTTGTCAAGATGGCGACTTTTTGTTGTATGTCTTACTGAAACCAACATTATTTTAAAATTCAACTTAATGAAAACGCTAATTTCAAGGGGCGCGTAAAAATTTTGATAAAAAACTTATTATACTTCACAGAAAATATACGTGCGCCATGCAGATTCAAACATATTATACATCTTGACTTATTGTTAACACTCTACTCATAATTAATATTCTAGATAATATTTATAATAAGAAATGGATGAATAACTTACCTTTGTCACTATTAATTTTTACAAATGTGAGCAGCAACATTCACCAATTCACAACACTTTGTATGATCTTGTAAGAGGTTTGTTATTGTCGTGTTTGGTTCCATTAAGCGCTGATAGTTAGCTTTGCGGGAGCAAATAGTTTTACGTAGTCCAACTATAAGGTCGTTATTGGGCAAAGCGGTGTTCACCAAGTCTACTAAAGATATTTAATCAGGCAAAATACGCCTATAAATTGGGCCCTTTTCCGTGGTTATAATTGCTTACTATTCCGTTATAATCCTAATAAAATGTTGGTTCCAGAACCATTACTAGACTACATTTTGCTGCTTGGGAATAACAAGTATGTGTGTGTGGGTGTGTGTATGAGTGTGTGGTGTGAGAGTGGTGAGAATGAGTATGTAAGCAGGTTAGTGTGAGTATGTGTGATAAGTTTCATACAGAATTGAATATATTTTCAGTGTGTAGGTAATCCAATCCGTATCCGTAATCCTGTGTCCGTATGGTGTCGGACGTAAAGAATGGCACCATCCCATATCTTCCCGTGGGTGTCGTAAAAGGCGACTAAGGGACGTACCAGAGAATGGGCAGCAGCGTTCTCTGTGCCTTTGTAACAACCATACTGCGATCGCCAACCCGCCTGCCAAGCGTGGCGATTATGGCAAAAAACCCCCTTTGGGGGAGGCCTGTGTTCAGCAGTGGACGTCTTTCGGCTGAAGTGGTGGTGGTGGAGGTAATCCAAATCTAACAACCAAATTATAATCTGTTTTTTTTGCAGAGATATCTAGATAGGTCTTTGTTCATTTTAGAAAACAGAGTGGGGCCCATGAAATTACTTAAAAGTTTTTTTTACCAAAATTTAGCTGGTCTGTCCCATTTGCATCTCCTTTGTGAGCGTTCCTCAAATATCCTAGCAGAGTTTGCAGTTTTGTGGAACTTAAGAATAACAGCCAGTATATACATACCGTCCGTGTGGTGTCGGACGTAAAGAATAGCGCCATCCCATATCTTCCCGTGGGTGTCGTAAGAGGCGACTAAGGGACATACCAGAGAATGGGCAGCAGCGTTCTCTGTGCCTTTATAACAACCATACTGCGATCGCCAATCCGCCTGCCAAGCGTGGCGATTATGGCAAAAACCCCCTCCTTGGGGAGGCCTATGTCCAGCAGTGGACGTCTTTGGGCTGAAATGATGATATACATACAACTTGCGTACTGTCAATACCTTAGTCTCATCGTAAAGTAGCTTGGTTGGATAGCGTATTCTTTTTTTATATATTACCTTTAAGGTTGCTCTTTGTGCTCTTTCTACGATGATAAGATGTCTTTTACTTGCAGATCCCCAGGTCAATAGGCGATAACTAAGGATAGACTGACATAGGGCGTGTAAAGTCCGGTTAAGTAGCCGATAACCTTACGAGTTGACACGCAAGATGCAAAACCGAAAAAGAACAAGTTCGAGGACAATCTGTGCACACAATATCTCTCTGTCATCCTTCCTCAATGAGCATTTAAGCTAATGACCCTGGTTGTTATACGATTTTCTACGACATTCAGTGCCGGGAAATCGGTAGCCCGGAAATTTGGCAATCAGTTTAACCTTAGAATATCGACATTGCGTTGATTTATTTATTTGAATTAAATAAGGCATTCTCTACCAGTCGATCAATGGTTGTTAAGAGATAACATGGCAGGTGGCCCCTTAGTGTTTCAACCCCAATCGGTTCAAACATATAATTTCCAAGAAGGTTGTTATTACCGCCGTTTGAGGTTTCCGGCACCTGCAGCAGCCGCCCCAGCACAACACGACGTACTAGGAAGATGAGATGGCGCAAGGGTGTCGACACAAGTTGCATCTTATACCAAAGGCCAACCTAACTTCCAAGACATTATGATCATCCCATCTGGTGTCTTTCCGTCGTCACGTGCCAAACCATTAGGTTCTAAAACAGCTGGCATCCCGGTGGAGGCAAGAGCATGACGGATGATGTCATTAGTGCTGGCGTGCCGTGCTATCCGGCCTGCGCTCATACAGCAGGACAGGCCATGGTGACCGAGGCAGTCGACAACTTCACCGTACTGACAGCGATATGGAGCTCCGCATGGAGCACCCAGACGCAGGCGTGTAGCGAACGCGATGACTACATCAAGCACCAAGCATAGTTCGTATGTCCAAGCATAGTACCTATGTTAGATGACGGGAGTGCCTGAAGCCAGAGGCCCGCCATCCACTCAGCCAGCAGGCGGAATTGCAATTGGTGGAAGTATTCATGAGATTATTCCAAACCAACCTGTAGAGCACTCATCCCACTGACTCTAGGGGAAAAAAGTGACATAGCTCAATCAACCCAATTTTCAGGGTCAAAGATACACCCAAGCTCAAGCTCCCTGCTAGTCTATCCCCTTTTAAGAAAAGTATCGAACTACCAATGACTCTTTAAAAATATATTGGTAATATCTCAGATTATGAAACAAAAGGCAGATAGACCACGCGGAACACTGGGAGGGAAGCCAAAAAAGCAAATACAAATTCAAAAGCGAATACCTACAACGCGCTTCGTGCTTGACTGACACGAGTCAGTACTGTACGAAACGCCGCATCGTTAAAGACAACAAATAAAAATTCAAATACAAATTCAAAAGCGAATTCATTCACGAGATTGTAGGGATTCACTTTTGAATTTGACTTCACTCTCAGTGTTGCGCTCGGTCTATCTGCCTTGGAGATATTACGCTTAGATTATGAAAATCTGAGGGTAATATCTGCAAGAAATTAAGAATATCTGAGGAGCTCATGACTAAGTAAAAGCCATGCGTAAACCATGATCAATCCTGGTTAAGCTACGCTTGCCGTGGTTGGTCTGTGGATGGGTGACCATCCATTTCATAAGGAACAAAGATCTACACAAATGACAGCCGGGACCAACAGCTGTCATTTGTAGATCTTTGACAGTCGTCTGACAACCAGCCTTACCAAGGGGTATCGTGTTACTCAGAAACTGGGTTGTGGAGGCCAGACAGACAGTCGCTCTATATAAAACACAGGTATTTACTATTCAGCTGCATCCGGTTAGACTGGCAGAAGAAGTCGAACCCAATATATGTAGTTGGGAAAAGACTAGGCAGATGATGTCGGTAGCCTGTCCGTGGATTTCATATCGAGCCTCCTTCGTGCCTCGGAAAGCACGTAAAGCCGCCAACTATGTACTTTATAACATGAAATACGGCTTTACTTTACGAATAACAGCCAACAACCCATAGTGCCTCTCCCCTTCGGACACCTACGCACCATGGTAAGAAAACGTACCAAGGATCTACACCAAAGACTGTGGACCGAACATGGCGAGTGCAGGCAAGCCAAGGAGGCTCTTCCTGCAATTGAGGGCCACTTCACGAGGCAAGCCCTCCGACTGTCCAAACAACAGCTACGCACGGTCACAACCGCCATAACTGGTCATGGGTCTTTCAATAAACATCTTTTTGTCATAGGAGTCACAGACAGCCCATTGTGCAGAGCCTGCATGGGGGCGGACGAGACAGCAGCCCATGTGCTTCTGAACTGCCCTGAGGTCGCTTCATACAGGGCAAAGTACTTCGGTAACCCAGGTAACCTGCGGGAGATCGCCAGCGACGTCAAGGCGCTGCTGGCCTTTCTTGGGGAGCTCGGGTGGATCGAATGACCTACTTCCCACCTGTACGCAAAATACGCGCCGAGTCGTGGAGTTGCGGATACCGGCCCGTCATACTACTACTACTACTACTACGAATAACAGCTGAAGACAACCCATGGCTATCATTCGTAGATCTTTGACAGTCGTTATGGGTAGTAAGAAGCTCGTGGCTAAGTTAAAGCCATACAGATCGATCGATCATAGGTTAAGCTACGCTAGCCGCGGTCGGTCTCTAGATGGATGACCATCCCTTTCATATCGAGTAACTTTGTGGAGGTCATATAGGCAGTCGCTCCATGTATAACACTGGTATTCAGCTGCATCCGGTTAGACTGGAAGCCGACCCCGATATAGACAATAGGCTAGGCAGATGATGATGGGTAGTAAGAAGCCAGAAAGTTTGACAACTATTCCTACCAAGGGGTATTGTGGAGGTCAGTCGCTCCATGTAAAACACTGATACTCAGCTGCATCCGGTTAGGTTGGAAGCCAACTCCAATTTAGTTGGGAAAAGGCTAGGCAGATGATAACTTGCTTGCCCGAGGATGGCTGGCAGGTAAACGCCAAAATATAATAATAACCCTTACGATTCCATTTTGAATTTACTTTTGGAATTCCTCGGTGTTCGGAAAAAATATTTTTTTAAACTTTTTCGACAAGGTTGTTTTTCGCTAACAACCTTTACAATAACCATTGTAAAGGTTGTTAGCGAAAAACAACCTTAACGTGACTTTATATTTAAAATAAACAAAGTGATTATCTATTACTGTTTGGAAGTCACGTTCCGTTGTTAATATGTGATAAAATATGTACTAATGCCTACACTTTTTTAACATATTAACTAGACACACACACATTATGGATTCATTAGCAACTTGACGAAAACTGATTTTGTTATATGTTACCTACATTGCAGAAAGGACTTCATCATGAAAACTTTTACAATAGACACAGGACATGATTATAGACCGTTCAAAGTCCTTTTTTTTTTTTTTGTTACGGGCTGGAAAATCCTCATGGATGTCCCGGGGAGAGTCTGACAGACTAAAATCCACCCCGGTAGTGTTCCATCTCATACCTACGGCGGGGGTGGCGGGAACTGGAGATACTTCCGCAACCCCCGACTGGTGCCGGCCCACTAGTGCGGGCCACTTCTCCGGGGGGAGGGAAGTGTTAGACTCCCCCCCGGACGTCTAAGAGGGGCGCGCGTGGAACACTACGCGCCGCCACCTCCGGTCCTGATGTATGTGGGGGGCGACAGACGTCCCCGAGTCTGCCGCCCCTGGACCCATTTAGGGGGGCCGGAAGAGGGCGTTCGAGTCGAAGCAGTGGTGACACCGGGCGTCCGGCTCCGTTTATGCGACACAGGTACTTCCCGAAGCAACCATGCCCCGAGAGCACCTGCGTCACCCGAAACGACAGGGAGCCGTGCCTCCTCCCGAGCCAGCGCTCGAGCACTGGCCGGACCGCCTCGATGAGACAGTCCAACGTCCTGGTCCAACGTTAACATTGGCGCTACAATCGCGACCGGGTGATTTTTTTCTTACTTATGGCATACTTCAGTCCGTCAACAACTGCTACATTCATACCATAAAGGTTGATATAATAATGATGATGAATAATCCAACCTATCTACATATATTTAAAATAAAATAATCAAAATTGTATGTCGAATCGTCTTGCTTTTGCAGAAGCTTAGACATACGCACATTATTCAAATTCGTCCGCAAATAGATCACAGTTCGGGTTGGCTTCCACGAGGCTATTGAGCGCAGATAGAACGCGAGGAACAGGAGATTTAAGGATTATTTGACTCCCAAAGTGATAGTCAAAGTCATTTCAATAATTTCAACTAGACCATTAAAAGGCACTTTTAAACGAGCAATATGCAATTTGATTCTAGTTGCCCCTTTCCAAAAGGTAGTTTCTTATGGAGAAGATTGGGCAAGAAATTCTATACTTCATTCTTTAAAAAAATGTGTAATATAGTTTGCATTTTGCGTCATTCCCGTGGGGTGTCCGGGCTAGAATAGCACCCCCCATTTCATCCCGAGGGTGTCATTGAAGGTGACTAAGGGAAAATCCGGAAGTCAGGCAGCAGCGGCTTCCGTGTACTTAATTAACAACCTCACTGCGATCCCCAAGACGCCCTTTCAAGCGGGGGGATGATGCCAACGTCCCCCATTTATGGGGGAGGCCTTTGTTCAACAGTAGACATCTTCAGGCTGATGATGATAGTTCGCATTTCATCTGTCCCTCAGGTATGACCTTAGTAAATCAAGAGAGGTTTTACTAACCCCGTAGTGCTCCAGTTTCAACAATAGTGTCTCATGGTCAACGCAATCGAACCCCTTTGAGAGGTCGCAAAAGATTCCAATGGCATCTTGTGATGCCTCTGCAATCGGAGTCACAGGCAAAAGATACTAATATAATATTTTGTTTCAGAGGTCAAGCAATTACTCATTCATCATCCAGAAAAACAAATTTCTATCGTACAAGATGAAAAAAGATGTTAAGGTATTTATATTTTTTAGTATTTCAAGTACAGTAGAACCTCGAATCCTCGTATTATTCGTACGCTGACATAGTTTATCCGAACGGTTAATTAAACCTTTTTAAGGTTTTTGCCAAGTGTTTTACACGTACAGCCTGGCTTTACTCAGCGGGCTATCAGCGCCTTACGGGTCCAGTATATTAACGGGTTCAGGATGTTGATGGGGCTGCCTCGTTTCTGCAGTGCATCAAGGCTTCAAGTCTGCTATTACAATAGTGTCAGAATGGTCTACCATTGATTTCATAATTGTTGATTTTGACAAGTTTGGTAATCTACTAATATCATGGCGTCATTATGACTTTCCAATGGTCATCCGATTGACTGAACTGACACGCCATTGAAAGAAATAATATTGAATGGTAATCTCGTACAAAATGACAACTGAACAACTGACTTAGGCGGTAATCTGCTAAAATTTTGACAGTTCCTTTGATCAGTGACTTAGAACATCATTGTGCAGTTTGCATTGCTTTTAATTCGACCGGCCAATGATCCACCTTTATGAATTTAGCATATTACGAACTTTTTGGACAATGACAATGGGATCGTGTTGGAATGACGAAATTATAAAAATAGCAGACTTGGCCCCGGTATGTTTGCACAAGCACGCGTCGATGGCTTCCACGCCATCGTTAGACAGAAATTTGCCTCTTTGCTCTGCGGAGTGACTACTTAAAGCGGGAAGTAGTTACTAATTTCATTTGTAAGTTGATGTTGTTCGAAGATGCATTTCGAACAACAGCCTATAAGTCACTAAGGCGTAAAACAGACGAGCAACACTTTGCTGTCAACAGAGCCAACTTCAGCTGTTGACAAAAGCAACTGCTGCAGTATTCACTGTTCAGCTGTCCACCATGTCAGCTTTCGACACCATGTCGACAGCTGTCGACATGGTGGCGAAAGATGTCGACGCTCATACTAAGCTGTCGCCACTGGTCGGCGTTTGCTGTCCACTTGTCGGCAGCTGCAGTTGCCTCTGTCGACAGCTGCAGTCGCCTCTGTCGACAACTGAAGTTGGCTCTGTCGACAGCAAAGTGCTACTCGTCTGTACGAGGCCTTAGTAGATTAGTTTACTAGTAGGTATAAGTTATCCTTTTGTTAACTAACCCTGATGTTACTTATATAAAATAAAGATTATTTTTATTTATTTTAACTATCCGAATATTGTTGCCGCGAATTTGTTGCACGCTACGCATATGTAGGTATCGATCGTGTTGAAACGCGTTTTGTTTCATCGAACGTTAATGGTCCGCTTACCTTACGGAGATTCCGTCATTCCGCTCGCATTTGTGAAACGTAACACTAATGTCCGACCACTGTTACTATTGTTCAAACTTCAAGAAGTATGTACACTGCACGCGACCTGGGCCTCAAGTCTGCTATTACAATAGTGTCAGAATGGTCTATCATTGATTTTCATAATGACGCCATTATATTAGTAGATTACCAAACTTGTCAAAATCAACAATTATGAAATCAATTATAGACTATTCTGACACAATTGTAATAGCAGACTTAAGCCCCTGTAATACAGGCTCAGCCTAGGTCAGGCAAAGTTGCTTACATTTTATTACTGATAATTATTTTACTTCATTTATTTCTGTTTTAACTACCTACTTATTACACTTTTTAACCGACTTCAAAAAGGAGGAGGTTGTCAATTCGAATGTTTATACATATTTTTTTTTATGTAGGTATGTTCGAGCATAACTTTGTCATTTATGACGGATTTGCAAAATTTTTTTGGTCGAAAGAAGTTTATTCCGAAATGGTCCCATACCTATACATTTTATCAAAATTGATACAGCCCTTTTTGAGAAAATCAACAAATTCCCAAATAAATGACGTATACGACGTTTTAGTTTCTTCAATCTTTGGAGGACTTACAATCTCTTTTAAGTGTGTCGCCGTTTCTTAATGGATTTGGATGTTAGGGCAACACTAAAAAGCGAAAAAAAAAGTAAAAAAAAAAAGAAAACCGTCTTCAAAAACTAAAAAGTCGTTGAAAAGTTGACGACACGGTTGGCGCAGTGGCTGAGCGATCGACTGCTGCGCAACGTGTTGCGGGTTCGATTCCCGCCCAGGGTAAATATTTGTGTGATGAGCACTTGTGTTTGCCTTGTGTCTGGGTGTTGTTTATCTATATATGTATGTATTTAAAAAAATGTATTCGTGTATGTATATCAGCTGTCTGACACCCATAGTACAGGGTCTCCCTAGTTTGGGGTCAGATGGCCGTGTGTGAAAATGTCCCCACATATTATTATTATTTCTCGGTATATTTAAAATATCTCACATCTATGTGTGGGTCGAAATTGGCACGGGCCGAAGCCAAGTGCATTGTGTACTAAATTAGTTATTTAAAAATTTGCGGGTTAACCTGCATGTATTCAAAATAACTGCTTTTTGTAGCAGAAGGTAAGTAGATGGACTAATATTCAATGAGTTAAGGCTATTGTGTAGGGTTTTTGGGATGACTCCTGTGCTGGATAGTATGATGGGGATAGTTTTGGTGTGTGTAACATTCCACTGCGTTTTAAGTTCTATTGACAAATCTGTGTATTTTGCAATTTTTTCCGTATGTGTGCTAGTAAGGTTATGGGTGTTGCAAATTGCTATGTCTATTATGTACACTAATTTCTTTTGTTTATCTAGTGATAAATAACTTTAGCACAGAACACACTTTACTTTCGGAAGTCGGTGGCAATACAAAACAACAAACACAAAGCCACCGCCACCGACTTCCGAAAGTAAAGTAATGTGTGTTCTGTGCCTGTGCTAAAGTTATTTATCACTTTTTAGTTTTAGAAGCCGGTTTTCTTTTTTTTGAAAAAACTTTTTATATGAACAAATAAATATTAAATATAATTATTTTAATGTAGGTATGTATATTTAATAACCGGTGGATGCAAGCGGCAGATTCCCGCTCGTTGTAGCGTCCTATGGGGGAGGCCTTTGTTCAGCAGTGGACGTCTTCCGGCTGATGATTATTTATATATGTATAGGTACCTATTTCTTACATTTTTGTCCCAAAAAACCCGCATTTCGATGATCCAAACTTTTGATTATCGTCTTTTTTGATGATTGTCCCGATTAGCTCGAATAATCGAGGTTCTATCGCATTACAATTACTATTAAATCACATAGAACGCGTTCGTCAATCATAGAAAAGTGTAGTGAACTGGCGAATCGCGGTATGTATCTTAGGTGGCACACAATATGAAATAGATCTAAACTAACTACTACTTCTATTATAAGTCTTACAGTAAAATGCTTATTTTGAAAAACTATACAACAAAAAAAAATTGATTGAAAAATTCAAGGTTAAACAGAGAAAAATATAACATTCTATCTGTTTCTATTAAGTAGGTAGGTACTTAAAACCACAAACTATTGTCATTTGCTTTTTATTTCATGCTTACAAGTTTTTACTTAAAATCGGGAAAAACTTTGTTCTATAAATGACTTACAGGGTAAGTACCTACATAATATATCTGTAAGTAAAAAGTTGATTTGACTTTTTTGTACTTAAATATTTAGGTTCAATAGAAAAAATTGTAAGTAGATAGGTATGGCAACATTATTACTTACATCGATCTCAGATTATGAAACAAAAGGCAGATAGATAGACCGCGCGGAACACTGAGAGTGAAGCCAAAAAGCAAATACAAATTCAAAATCGAATACCCACAACGCGCTCGTGCTGTACTGACACGAGTCAGTATAGCACGACACGCCGCATCGCCGAAAAACACAAATACAAATTAAAAAACGAGGTGAGACGGTACTTCACTCCAGAACAGCTGCTTAAACTTTATCAAGCGCAAGTTCGATCGTGTATGGAGTACTGCTCTCATCTTTGGGACGGATCTGCCAGATACTAGCTTGATGCCCTAGAGTCAATTGAGAAACGAGCCAAGAGGATCATTGGCAATGATAGGCTCGTCGAGTCAAAGCTCCAAAGTCTTGAGCATCGACGCCGAGTTGCTGGCCTGTCGGTTTTCTATCGGTTGCATTTTGGGGAGTGTGCGACGGAATTGCATAATTTAATTCCACCGAGCCCGTTCCATCATCGGACCACAAGACGTACGGCGATGCGCCACCGGTACATGGTAGACATCCCACCCACACGCACAAAACGTTTTGGGAACACATTCATTGTGCGTACTGCTAAGGAGTGGAATTCCCTGCCTGAGTCTGTGTTTCCTGATAGCTACAACCTGGGAGTCTTTAAGTCAAGAGTAAATAGGTTACTTCTAGGCAAGCGTGCTCCATCTTAGACCGCATCATCGCTTCCCATCAGGTGAGATAGTGGTCAAACGTATGCCTATCAAATGATAAAAAAAAAACAATCACCCGTATCATCTACCCAAGTATTTGTTCCGTGCAGGAGTCGAACCCGAAACATGCAGGGAAGCAGTTAATCGCTTAGCAGCGCCCACTGCACGGTCAGCGCAGTGGGCGCTGACCGTGCTCCTAAATAAAGATAAATTTAAATAAATGCGTGAGGGTTTTTACCAAATAGGTTACAACAATATAGTTTAGATTACATTATCTAAATGCGTTTATAATACGCATAATATTGTCCTAATCGTTTTATGAGATATATTTTGATAAAACGGTTTTTATTTAGGTACTTTGTACTTGTCGGATATTGCCGTTGACCATCGATCGCGGCTATGATTTTTCTTTTGTAAACATCTTAGGGCAAGGCCACAACACTGCGTTGCGACGTCGCATCGTAAAAACCTACGACGCCGAAATTTCCGATGCGCTGACGCAACGTACAAATCTGCAATGCGACGACATGATATCTATCAGTTAGTGTCCACATTGAACGAACTGACGGTTAGCGTCTTGTACGATGTCGGAGGCGATTAAATTTTTGCGATGCGTCATCGCATTGTATTGCTGTGCGACGTCGTTTTTGCGATACGACGCTGCAGCGCAGTGTTGTGGCCTCGCCACAGAGTACTTTGTAATATACTGAAACTCGCCCTTAGTGGTCGGTGCACGGTAGGGTGGTTAGCTGAGACTTCGAGCTATGGAGAGTAGAGGCACAGTATAATTATTTATTAGTACTAACGTACAGTAGCGGCACGCCCCGCCTCCCTCCGAAACACTGTAAGTACCTCACCTCTTCCCGCATCGAACGCGCTCTCACAACACAACTGCTTTTATGACAACAACAACAAATAAAAAAATAAAATTAAAGGGTGTACCCCATACAAGAAACGGGCTTTTTCTACGTTTTTAACTCGGACTTAACATTGTACGGTAGTACGGACCTCTTTGAGTGTGCGAGTCCGACTTTTTCATGGCAGGTTTAAAAAAAAATCTTGACATTCAATAAAATTACAAAACGGATCCGAATCCCGCCAGTGATACTGACAACGGGCTACCAGCCCAGGATACAGTTGGACCTCTTTGAGTGTGCGAGTCCGACTTTTTCATGGCAGGTTTAAAAAAAAATCTTGACATTCAATAAAATTACAAAACGGATCCGAATCCCGCCAGTGATACTGACAACGGGCTACCAGCCCAGGCTACAGTTATTGCTTTAAGGTACAGACCATGCTAAAAAGTAGACCTCTTCCATTATTTCAAGTGTTACCAGCTCAAATAAAAAAAGAAATTCAGGGAAAATAAAAAATGATAAAACCTGCTATTTTTCCCTACCTTATTTTTGCTGATTTGATGATTGTTCTTTTAGGAATTTACTGTATAATTTGTTCTGATAATATTTACGTCACATTTTGTTTATACACTTTCGAAAACAATATATGTGTAACACTTACAAGAAATATTTTATCAATAACAAATACTAAGAATTAGACCTAATGACTATCGTTATAACCTGTTTAACATTAGCAAACAGATGACTAGATATTAAGTCAGCTTTGCAGTCATTTACTATGCTGTGAGGGTTAACGGTAGGTATAACCGTACATTATTTTATGATAATTATCAAAATATGTGATGTGACGTAATGATACGTATAAGACATGCATGACTTAAAGAGTTATGAATGAGTAGATTCAAGAGGTAGAGAAAATCGAAAGAAAAGAAAAGTGGATTTTGTGAAGAATGATATGAATGAAAAGGGAGTCAGTGAAAGCATGACGTTGAACAGGACGGAATGGAAGAAGAAATCGTATTGCGACGACCCCAAGTAACATGGAATTATGGGACAAGGGCAAACAGATGATGATGACTCTCTCTCTTTCTATCTTCACTAACTTACATCTCCCTCTCAACTTCCGTTCGCCTCGCCCGATCACACTTTTCCTAACGCTTTCGTCACGCATTCACCAGCTTACTCCCCAAGTCAAGCGTAAAGAAGCTATACTTCAAGAGAAGCAAGAGAATTCACGCAGTCGAAATAGCGAGGAAAATCTGGTTCAGAAATATAACAGAAAACTAACATATTTTTTAGATTAAAGGACAATGCCAGAAACTCTATAGAACTTTGCCCCAATCAACAAAAGTCATGTGCAATATGTAGCATCTTACTGTTTATTTATTGCTGATAACTAAACATTAGTCTTAGTGACTGTAGAACTTGCGGTTTCCGTTTAAATCTAAAAACAATAATGACATTGATTAGAGGTTAAATTGTATTTTAGGTAAAATGAATTTGTATTTTGTGGGTAGGTATTTCGTAATCCGCAAGTTCTAAAGGAAAACAATTTACTATAGAAAGGTTCTAAATTCATTACAATTATTATCATTAATTTACTTTTCTGTACATGGGTGGGGCAGGATCTGGCATTGTCATTTGTAAGTAGAATTTTCGCATGCAGTTATAAATCAGTGCCCTTTTTAAAAGAAGTATCATAGACAATGTTTGTTTTTCTACGTGGACGATTGGATTGGTGGATTTCCCAAGGATGCAGCTGAATACCTGTGTTTTACATAGAGTAACTGCCTGGCCGACCTCAACAACCCAGTTAGGAACTGGATAAGACATGTTGTCCGATTTTCAGGCTTCCCATAACGTCTGTCTAAGGGTCTTCGCCCACGTCAGATAATCGGTGACCGATGTTTTGTCGGTGAGAAATGGAACATATGAACTCCAATATACCAACGCAGATGTCCCACAAAAAGTCGGTCTTACGAAACTATGAAATAATCGACCGATCCAATAAAATCGGTCCTACAACAAGTCTGACGTGGGCGGGTAGCCTACGAGCTACGAATGACAGCTGTGACCAAGAGCTATACCTTCGTGCTTTCCGAGGCACAGAGGAATCTCGGCATAAAATGGGTGGTCACCCATCTACGGACCGATCGCGACAAGCGTAGCTTAACCATAATCGATCCGTATTGCTTTTACTTACCCACGTGATCCTCCAATATAATGTTGTTGTTTATTAGCAATATGACGTACTATGTTTTACCCATTTTGTTCTTTATTATTCTGAGTTTTTCCATTGTGTTAAGGAAAATATAACCACAAACTGCAACTTTAACTCTTTCTAACAAGTACCTATTAACTTGGCCAGCGTTTACAAGGTAGGTAAGTAGGTAAGATAAAAACCGACCAGCACGCGTAACATGACCACGCTATGTCTACGGAAGAATAGACATACTGACAGGAAGAATAGAGAAACTGTACTGACTTGTCTATTCTTGCTGTCAGTATGTCTATTCTTCCGTAGATATAGCGTGGTCATGCTACGCGTGCAGCAGTGCAATTCTGTAAGAAATCATCCGCGATTTCGAATCCTATATCATTTCCGATTTCACTTTAAATCACAGATGATATAATACTTTTGGCATTCGCTCAATTAGTGGCGCTAGCATAGTTATCATCGAGTTACAGAATAGGTACCTTTTACAGGTGGAATTAAAAATGAGGACTGAAGTGAGTTCTTACGAGTAGGATTGATTGTTATTTTGGTTCTACTATCGGCTATAGCAATATATAAATGGAAACATCGAGTGTCTACTTATTACGGTTCAAAAGATATAGATACAGCTCTGTGACAAAAGGACGGACAGGGAGCAGTCTTAAGAAGAGCCCGAAGAGGGTCCTGTTTGGCACCTTTTAGATCATCATCATCATGTCAACCTTTAGACGTCCACTGCTGGGCATATGTCTTCCCCAAGGGGGGGTTCAGCCGTACTCGCCATGCTTGACCGACGCATGTTGCCGATCACAGTAGGTGTTATGGTACTCATAAGACGCTGTTGCCCATCCTCTGGTCAATATCCCTCTGTCGCCTTCTACGACACCCACGGGTAGAAATGGGGTGGTGCTATTCGTGACACCACACGGCTAAATTACCTTTAAGATATGGAACCCGAACTATGTTTTAACTAGTTTTTATATGAATTCAGTTCATGTTACCAATTCAAGGGCGATTTAGATCAGTTTCACGACAGTTTTTATTTACATTTGACATTGAAGGGTATACAAATGTCAAATAAGAAATTAGAAGTCAAGTTCGCTGTGACTTGTAACAGTTTATAAATCAATAATGTCTTGCAGAGACGGTAGTGTCATGCACGGGTTTTGAATTTAATTATGTATGCTTGTCAAGTTTATAACGGTTGTATGAATTCTACTACTAAGTACCTATTATAAATGCGAAAGTTTGTGAGGATTTGAATGGATGTTTGTTTTTCGTGTATGCTTCATCGGCAGAACGAAATTACTTAGCTGAAAAAAAGCATTTAGATATTTATCTATACTTCATTTACATTAGACAGAAGCTGAAAAAGGTTATTTTCAATGCACACTTTGTAACAAAAGTACAATAAACATGTTCCAGTTACGATATATAGACGCCGAATTTATTATTTATTATTATTATTTTATTTCCAAAACACATTTTTTTACATTTACAATGGTTTAAAAGTAATAATTTATGTTATGAACTTATGTGTCTTTCATTAAGTTATATAACTTCATTCCAATTTAAAATTACAGTGTCAATGCTAAAAACCTAAATGAAGCAGGGGTGAACAATACGGGGAACGTTGTTCGTTTCACTAAAATTCTACCAAATTTACAATGTTTAACTATATTTAGTACTATCTTAGACTTATGTATCAAAGTTATATTAGGGTGTTACTACACCAGTCGATCGATCATCGATCGATGCCATCGGTTGACATCGATCGACGTTGATCGATTGGTGTGGTAGTTTTGGCTGATCGACGGATATCGTTCGACTAACTAATCGATCGATTGCCGGTCGATGGCATCGGTCGACGTTGATCGATTAACTCCGGCTAATAATAATCAAGCAGCTCGATCGACGACGACTAATCCATTCTTTTTGGGGACTGAGTCGCCCTCGTCCGTGGGAGTACACCCTAACTCTGAATCCCCACACGTGGTCCCTGGGTGGTGCAAATCCACCCACTGGACAAAGCCGCCCCGCCAAGCGGCGTAGCCGTGTTTCGGTGTGATGTCCAGTGACGCCGTCTGAGTGGGGTGGGTCAGAGTAGTTGCTTCACTCGCTGTTGAACCGTATTTGACGCACATCTCTGTAGCTACTTCGGGTGCCTAGTCGTGGAGGACAGCGGGATCCGAGGCACGGTGTACCGCTGGCCGACCGCAGTTAGTAGGGGGCCCGATCGGAGCTAGCCATTCTCGGGAGGCTGCCCCGCCAACTCGCGAAAAATCCCGGGATACCATCGTGCCGGTTGGCGACCGGACGATAGGGCCCGATGGACATCCCCGGGGGGGCTCGGGCGTCCCCGCAGTCTCCAGGCTAGTTACCCACTGAAGTCGTTGCGCTATGTGTGTCTGCTGGGCAGCAGCGAGAAGCCTCACTCTACTTCCACCTTTCTCACAGAAATTCACTCCAAATTATGCCAAGAAATAAGAGATATAAGGTTGTACAGCGGCTGCATTATTCTATCATTGAAAGTGCACCTCACCAATATTCGAGGTTTGCACTCAAATATCGTGCCGGTCCACTTTCATCTTGAGACCGAAAAGCCAGCACTCTTGTTTCTGACGGAGACGCAAATCAGATGTCCGTTAGATACGGCGTACCTTTCGTACCCAGGGTACTCTCTGGAGCACAATTTTAAGGCCCGAGCCGGAGTATGCCTGTACGCCCGTGACGACATCTGTTTTCGTCGCCTCCGTAACCTGGAAGATCGTAGGTTTTCTGTTCTTTGGGTTCTGGTGGACACTGGTATGGAGAAAATCCTTTATGCCTGTGTCTACCGTTCGCACAGCGGAGACCAGGAGACGACCAGACTCACGGAATACCTCAGTGAGGCGGCTGATGCGCCTCAGCAGAAGTACCCTACTGCCCAATTAGTGTTACTGGGGGATTTCAATGCCCACCACAAGGAGTGGTTATTCCCAAACCGGGACACTGACCATGCTGGGAGAGAGACGCAAAAGCTTGCTTTAGCGTTAAATCTCACCCAACTGGTCCAAGGGGCTACTAGGGTTCCTGATGTTGAGTCGCACACAGCCTATTGCTTGGACCTTCTGCTCACTACTGATCCAGACCTTTACTCAGTGTCGGTTTCTGCACCTCTGGGCAGCTCCGACCACTGTCTGGTAAAATCTGTTTCCGTCTACTCTCCGTTCATTCCTAGCCCAAGTGGCTACCGGCGGATGTGGCGGTACAAGTCAGCAGACTGGGATGAGATGCGCTGTTTTTTCGCGTCGTACCCTTGGCTGCCGGTCTGTTTTTCTTCTGGTGATCCCTCTACCTGCGCGGATGCCGTGACGGAAGTGTTGCGTCAAGCTATGGAGTTTTTTATTCCATATAACGACGTACCTCTGTCCGGCAAAGCTCGCCCCTGGTTTAGTTCTCAATGCAGACGCGCAGAAGCGCAGAAGCATGAGGCTTACCTAGCTTGGATTGACGCTCGTCACCGTAAAGCAAGGGATTTACGCCAGAAGAAGACAGCCTTTAATAGAGCTGCCAAGTCCTGCAAGAAGGTTCTACAGAGGGCTCGTCATGACCACATTAGTCGAATAGGGAACAAACTTGCTTCGTACCCTGCGGGTAGTAAAGCTTTTTGGTCCCTAGCTAAATCGGTCGAGTCAAACTTCTGTCGCCCCTCACTGCCTCCACTGCTGAAACCTGATGGTTCTCTGGCTCACTCTGCAGAAGAGAAAGCAAACCTATTTGCTTCTCTATTTGCAGAATCTTCACATCTTGATGCAGGAGACGCGACGCCCCCGACTTTACCTGGCAACACGACTTCAATGTCTGATACTCGCATTCGCCAAAAGGAGGTTCGTCAAGCGTTACGCAATCTTGATGTGAACAAGGCCAATGGACCAGACGGTATTCCGGCTATAGTTCTGAGGACCTGTGCACCTGAATTGTCTCCTGTACTGACACGCCTCTTTCGGCTCTCTCTCGAGACTGGATTAGTGCCGAAGTCATGGAAGCTTGCCAACGTGCAGCCCGTGCCCAAAAAAGGTAGTCATGCCGATCCTACCAACTATAGGCCCATCTCGGTCACGTCCATTATCTGCAAGACAATGGAACGTGTCCTCAATAACAGGCTCCTGGCGTACCTTGAAGCTAACGACCTCCTCAGTGATCGTCAATATGGCTTTCGCCGAAATCGGTCCACTGGGGATCTTCTCGCGTACGCCTCTCATATCTTTAGTGAGGCCATCGAGAAATATGGGGAAGCACTTGCCGTCTCCCTGGACATCTCGAAGGCCTTTGATAGGGTATGGCATGATGGCCTTATTAGCAAGCTTCCAGCATATGGCTTGCCCGCTGGTTTCTGTGCATGGATATCGGATTTCCTGAGTGATCGATCAATTCGCGTTGTCATTGATGGCTGCTCGTCAGATCAAATGGCAATAAATGCCGGGGTTCCTCAGGGCTAGGGCTTGCAATCCGGATATCCGGATATCCGTATTACCCGGATATCCGCCGATTTTCAAATCCGGATTTGACTTGGATCACTATCCGGATTTTTCGGATATTACGGATAGTTGTATTTCTCCTTTAAATATTAAATAAAGGGCTGTCATCTGTACAGAATATAACTGTTATTACGTTATTTATTATTTTAATATAGTTAATCACTCTTTCAATTATTTATTCACTTCACAAATCACAATAGTCAATTTAGAGCTGATTTTTCAATCCTCGGGTAAATAGTTAGATAGTACTCAGATAGCAAAATATGGCATTTTTCAATTGTCAGATAGGCTATATCGGGTTATTAACGGCCTTACCTGAGGAATAAATTTATTTTGGTCTTTCGTGGCTAGATCAACGTCTATTCAATAGATATAACTAGATTCATCGACGTTTAGTTTGGGGTTATTTCTTCTTTTTCCAAAGTTATATCAAAATTATGAAAATTTTCGATACTGTTTACGATGTGACCATTTAAGAAGAGGCTATATAGTGTATATTGTGTATCAATTAAAACATAAATACGAGAAGAAATCATCCGGTTTATAAGGCAGCCATCTTCTGCGCAGCGACTTCTTCAACAAATTATTTAGACACCACAATTCGAGTAGAGATGGCACTATTTGATGAGAATAGTTAGAGATGCAGAATTTAGATGGGGTTTACTAGCTACTTCTATCAATACCACCGACCAGCGTAGACGCAGAAAGTTTGTTTCATGCTACAGGATATTTATGTAAGCATTTAAGAACTTGAACCATGAAAGAAGATTAATTAGATAATTTAAGCTTTTTGATCTTAATACCAGAATTTTAAAAAACGAACGATTTAAGAATTACGTTAATATTATATTTGATTATTTTGAGATATATTGTTCATTTTTGTTTTATTATAGTTGTATTACTTATTGAGCTGATTTGCCAGGGAAAGTGATATTTTTATTTATTATGTTTTAAATACTTAGGTTGATTTGATTGGGGTGTTGTGATTTGTGATAAATATAAGATCCGTCAATTAGAATTGTTTTAGTATGACAAGAATAGATACAAATTTAATGATTTTTTAAAGTGAACTAGTTTTCTTATGTGATTGTTACTTGAAATATTTGTATAGTTTATTATTTCTTTGTCATTTTGCTTGAGAAACTGATTTTAACGTGTTTCTAAAGTTTATTAGGTTTTATTTATAATAAAAACAAAAATATCCGTATTATCCGCATTATCCGGATAATCCGGATAGTTCAATATTAAAATCCGTATTATCCGGATAGTAAAAATGAACGGATATTGCAAGCCCTACTCAGGGCTCAGTACTCTCTGCAACCCTTTTTTTGCTGCATATCAACGATCTGCTGAAACCCGGTACCTTTGGGTACGCAGATGACAGCACGGTTGTAGAGAGTTATACATCCAGCGCACGTGCCAGTGCGGTTGAAATCCAGTCTTCTAGAGAGTCCATGGTCGAGCGCTTGAACTTGTCCCTCAAGGCAGTCTCCGATTGGGGCGATGCCAATCTGGTCAGGTTCCATGCAGCTAAGACCCAGGCGTATCTTTTCTCTGCCAAGAGGAGGCCTTTCCATCTGGCCCCTACTTTCCGACATGTATCCGTTCCAATCACTGACCAGCTTGAGCTTCTTGGCGTTACTTTGACGTCAAATCTTAACTTTGGGTCATTTATTGAGTCCAAGGCCAAACTAGCTGCCAAAAAGCTGGGAGTCCTCGCAAAGGTGCGAAAGTACTTCACGTCGGAACAGCTGCTCAACTTATACCAAGCACAAGTTCGATCGTGCATGGAGTACTGTTCGCACCTTTGGGATGGATCGGCAAAATACCAACTGGAGGCATTGGAAGTCATCGATAGACGTGCCAAGAGGCTCATAAGCAACGACTCCCTGGTTAGGGCTAAGCTCCAGAGCCTTGAACATCGCCGCACCGTTGCTAGCCTTTCGGTCTTTTATCGGGTACATTTCGGAGAGTGTGCTTTGGAATTGCACAATTTAATTCCCCCATCCCCGTTCCATCATCGGACGAGCAGAGATACGGCGAAGCGTCACCGCTATATGGTTGAAGTTCCACGGTCTCGAACCAAGCGCTTTGACTCCACATTTATTGTGCGAACTGCCAGACTGTGGAATTCCCTGCCCGCCTCTCTGTTCCCTGATAAGTATAATCTGGGTATCTTTAAGGCACGAGTGAACCCGTTCATCTTAGGCAAGCGTGTTCCAACTTAGGCCGCATTATCACTTACGATCAGGTGAATTGCGGTCAAACGCAAGCCTATTTAATAGTAAAAAAAAAAAAAAAAAAAAAATCTACCATCGATCGATCGTTGATCGACAATTGATCGATTGGTCTGGTAGAAACTGTCGATCAACGTCGGCTAAACCGTTCTACCATCGATCGATGCCGTCGATCGACGATCGATCGATTGGTCTGGTAACGCCCTTAAATTTATTAAAATCAAAAATTGTTTTAACATAACTTTGAAATAAAATGTTTTGCATTCCTGCTTCTACGAGCCTCTTTTTTCTAATGCTTAATAGCATTAGAAAAAAGAGGAGAAAAAGAATGGAGTATAGCTTAACACATAAGTTAACTTTTATCCCGCTTTGGTGTTCCCGCGGGATAATTTAAGACTTTTGCAGACTTTTGCTCAATTCTTTAGTCTACGCCAGGGTTACTTAAAGTGGGGGCATGTGTATCAGGGGTCCGCAGTAGGTCAGTTAACCCACAACATATTTATTAGGAACATGTGTAGTAAACTCTGCATTTCTCAGCCAAGCCACGACCCCAGAATAAGGCTTATTTTCTTTCCTAAAATACTCTTTAACAGAGGTCCGTAGAATTGTTTAAATTGCGAAAGGGGTCCGTGATTACAAAAAGTTTTAGAAACCCTGGTTTACGCAAATGAAGTCGCAGAAAGAAGCTATTTATTTCAGCCTGAATTTTTTAACTGCAGAGCAAAGGCCTCTCCAGTCTCCTTCCAACTCTCTCTCTATTAACAGCTATTTGGGACCAGTCTTTTTCTAAGGAGTCCAGATCATCCCGCCATCTCCGCCTGGGCTTGCCGCGATGTCACTTACCACGTAGAGCAGGGTTTCTTAAACTTTTTGTAGTCACGAACCACTACCACAATTTAAACAATTCCACGGACCCCTTGACCAGACATGTCAAAGTCAAAGTCAAAGTCAAAGCATTTATTTCAATTAAACCATTTACAGGCACTTTTGAATTGTCAAGGAGTCGGTCAGTTAGACAGAAAGTTGAAGCTAGTTGCTCGTTCCAAAACGTAGGTAGGTCTCTATGGAGAAGAACGAGCAAGAAACTCCACGGACACTCTTTTAAAATCAGGTTTTTACAAAATACTGCTTACATTATTCTTGTTGCTTCTATATGTGAAAACAATGAAGGTAATCTAGAAATACAAAATATAAAAAATAATCAAGATAAAAACCATGGCAGTTAAGAGTTGACCAATCTCTACTGACAGCGCCCGTTCACGAACATGACGCGTGAATCAGCACCATTCAGCTCAACCATTTTAGAGGGAGCCGAATGACCCAACACACGCGCCACCACCAGCGAGACATTTGAGTGAGCATGACAATTCTCTCAACCGCCATGCTCATTTAAGTCAAACACATAATAATTTACTTAAAATATGGCTCCATGGTACTCACATTTACAAAATTGAAATAATGCTGCTAAATTATACAAAACTAAGGTTTCCAATGTTTCTAAAATGTCGAAAAAGTAATTAAAATATATATTTGTGTATAATAATAACGATACTCGTTACTCATGTCAATAAAAAAAAGGGGTAGGAAACAACATTCCTCCAATTAGGAAATTCCCTAAACTGCCTGTGGAGCAGGACCAGCATTTAGCCAAGCATTTTTATCATTGATGTAGTCTTCTAATTTATAATATGCTTGTCTACACAGTGTGCGTTTAATACATGTTTTAAATTGTCTTTCATTTAGTTGAAGAATATCAAGAGGTATTTTATTATAAAATTTTACACAGTACCCCATAAAAGAAGTATGAACTTTTGACAATCTGAATCTTGGCTGATCTAATTTGTTCCTATTTCTAGTATAAACACAATGTCTGTCACTTATTTTATTAAAAAGATGAAGGTTTTTTCGAACATGCATAATGTTTTCATATATGTATTGACAAGGTACCGTCAAGATGTTAATCTGTTTAAACAATTCTCTTAGAGACTCGCGACTGCTGAGATTATAGATGGCTCTGACAGCCCGCTTTTGCAGAATAAAAATAGAATCAATATCTGCAGCCCGCCCCCAAAGCAAGATACCGTAGGACATGATGCTATGAAAATAACTAAAATATACTAGCCTAGCGGTATCCACGTCTGTCAAATGCCGGATTTTTCTGACAGCGTAAGCGGCCGAACTCAACCGCCCTGCAAGAGATGTTAAGTGAGGACCCCATTGCAGCTTTGAGTCAAGCGTAATCCCTAGGAAAACAGTCTTTTCGACGAATTCAAGTATATCCTTATTCAATACAACGTTACATTCACTACTTTTAACATTCGGTAAAGCGAATCTTATGCATTTAGTTTTCTTCTCATTTAATACTAAATTATTTACAGTAAACCAATTATGAACCTTAAGCATAGCGTCATTTACGTCGTCATGGTGCTGTGCCCGTCTATTAACTCTAAATATCAAGGAAGTATCATCAGCAAATAACACCATTTGTGGTTGATTTTTCAACAAATAAGGTAAATCGTTTATATAAACTAAAAAGAGGAACGGACCCAATATTGAGCCCTGCGGTACCCCCATTTTTACTTTTAAGCCCGATGAATTTACACCGTTTACTTGAACTTGTTGCAGTCTATCAGTCAAATATGATTTTACTAAGCTAAGCGCTAGTTTACCCAGTCCGTAATGCTCAAGCTTTAAGAGTAGTGTTTCGTGATTCACGCAATCAAATGCTTTGGAGAGGTCGCAAAAGATACCAATAGCATCTTGAGAATCCTCCCAAGCCTTAAATATATGCTTGATTAAGGTGACACCGGCGTCAGTAGTGCAACGTCCTTTGGTGAAACCATACTGCTGATCATGTAAAATTTTGTGACAGTTAAAATGACTGAGCATTTGATCAAGCATTACTTTTTCAAACACTTTGCTAAAAACCGGCAAAACCGAAACGGGTCTGTAATTATTAGAGTCTTTGCAGTCGCCGGATTTAAAAAGTGGTATAACTTTGCTGAACTTCATTAGATCCGGGAAAACCCCTTGGTCTACACACAAATTAAAAATGAAAGCTAAATAGGGCGCCACTGTCTCAATAATTGATTTACAAACATTCGTAGACATCCCCCATAAATCTTCAGTACCCTTAATCTTGAGTTGTTTAAAAGCTTTAATAACGATTGCAGGGTTTATATGTTTAAATTTAAATTCCGTGGGACATGCTGAAACATTCGAACTTAGTAAGTTTAAAGCAAGTGAGGGCGAAGAATCTAAAGTTTCAGTAGTTTTAATAGGAATATCGGTAAAGAATGTTGCAAATTCCTGAGCAACTTCTTTATTAGTACTTAAGAGACCACGAGAAGTCTCCAGAGTGTAATCAGTATTATGTTTTTTGTTCCTGTTTGTTTCATTATTAATTATTTTCCAAACAGTCTTAATTTTATCATCAGCTGATTTAACTTTATTGCTAATGTATAAGGCTTTAGCTGCTTTACAAGCAATTTTAAAAGTTTTAGAATAAGTCGAAACATACTTATTAAATGTTTCGGTGTTAATATAAGGCTTAAGGCCATACAACTCAAAAAGCCTTTCTCTACTTTTTCTGATACCTTTAGTTGCCCAGTCACTAAATAAAAACTTAGGGCAAATAGTTTTAATTTTTTTCTTAAAAATATTATCAAACTCTGTTTGCACAACTGAAAAAAAATCTTTATACAAAATATTACCATTATTCATATTAAGTTCCTGAACGGGTAACTTACTAATTAAAGTCTTATTAAATTTATCTAAATTACTAGATGTTATTGGTCTTGACTGTATCTGTATTTTTTGCAAGGGTGTGTTGGACTCAAAAGCAATGGTTTGACCGCTGTGATCTGAAGGGAGATAATTTACAATAGCTTTATCTAAATAGTCGCAGCTACAAAAAACATTATCAATACAAGAAGCAGTGGTTGCAGTTATTCGTGTTGGTTCTAAGAACACATTTGACAAATTAAACGATTTAAAGAGGCTTAATAAACTACTGCTATTTGCGTTATTTTCTAAAATATTAATATTAAAGTCTCCACAAATTATTATTGATTTATTACCAGTTGCAAGTTTAGTTAGAACATCCTCCATTATAGACTCAAATATAGAATATGTTTGATAATTCGGGGGTCTGTAAACGCACACTATGACATGCCTATCTAGCTCAACACAGGACAGTTCAATAATATGTTCAACCGAGAGTTCAACTATGTCTTTGCGAGACTTAGATTTAATATTACTTTTTAATATAATTAGTGAACCACCACGCAGCATCGATTTCCGATTGAAACAACTGCTCACAGTATAATTTTCATAATTAATTAACATTTCATATGATTTCAACCAATGTTCAGTTATACAAATAATGTCGAACATTGTCTTCTCTAAAAACAATTCAATTTCCAATTGCTTGGAAGAAAATCCTTGAATATTTTGATGGAATAATTTCAAAGAATGTTGCCTAGCCCCTTTTTTTAAACTTGCTGATTGATTGCTAGAAGATACCTTGTTATTGATAAGTTGCATTAAATTGATACTGGTACCTTCTGTTGTCTTGCTAACTAGTTTAAACAATTTGGGCTTACCACCTTAATATTAGTATTATTACTAACTATTGTGGAGCTAATTACGGAACACTTCGACATATTAATTATGTCTGAGTTAATATTAAATGCTAATAGCCATGCTATCTGACGTCTAAACCTAATAGGCAGATACACTGTATCCCTAGTCGAATTCAATTTTTCAACAAAAGTGTTGGTGTCAAGAAACATAAGCTTGTCATTATAATGACTAGCTAATAAATGCATATGATTATTAAGCATATGTATGTTATTATTTGTCCTATTTGATAGGTGCCCAAAGTAAGGAAAAGCGCACAATATTATTTTCTGACAATTAATTTTCAATATTTCAGTGACACTGTCAGTGATATCATTTAATCTAACACTTGAGCTATTACCTACACATACTGTAATAATGGTATTCGGATCATACTGCTTCCTAGTTATGGATGACATTATTTCTTTATAAGAAGTCCCAGGCATGCAATAATTTAAAGCAGAACAGGTAGTCAGGTTGTTATTTAATAATTTTCCTAATCCTTTCCCTAAACTATCTGAAAAAATAATGGGACGATAACCAACCTCATCACAAGGTACACAACTACTATCTGTCTGAACAATAACCAATGAATCTGGTACAATTTCTGGTGTTACAATGTTCGTGGACAAACATTCCAAGTTCTCCACTATCTCCGGCTGTGAAGACTCAAGGTATGATTCCTTTTGTAAGGTACATGGAGTGGTGTTGATAGGAAGTGGGTCCACTGTGTCTACATTAGAGTTACACATACCCACCAACTCATTAGTGGCAAGGATATGCTCTTTTATTTGGTTTTGAGAGTGCACATACTTTGTATAAAGAGAATGTAGCGACTCTTCAAGAACCTGAATTTCAGACTGTAAGCGTTGAGTGTCAACCTCATAAATATTTGCACTGTCTTCTAACTTTATTTGAAAATTATTCAATTTATTCACAAGAAAAACACGTTCTTTCCTTAATTTAATGTTACTGGAATAATGTTTTTGTTGTTTCCTGAATTTCTTACATTTATTAATGATTTTATTTAGCTTAACATATTTTTTTATTTTGTTATGACTCAATTTATAATTACTATTACCATGTTTTATTAAAGAATCTTCTGTAAGGTCGATTGTTACCAAGGAATTTTGATTGCAATTACTACTTAACAATTCATTATATAAATGGTTGGTGTCCCTAACCTGAGTACATTCTTTTTTCTTTTGTAATTTTGTAATGCATACATTTGCATGAATTAGTTCATCCTCTAAGTCCCTAACCTTACACAATGCCTCCTCATATAAATTGCTACAGCTGGTGAAACCATCCGTGACCACCTGAAGTTTGTCCCGTTCATCAACAACATCTAGGTATTGTTGATGAAGGTCTACAAGTTCCCGCTTTAACTTTGTGTTTTTGTCAACAATTTTCTTAATTTCCTCTTCACCTTCCTCTCTTTCCAGTAATAATTGTTGACATTGGATGTTGGATGCCTTGAGTTCCTGTAGGGCTGTTCTCAATTTAAGCTCCATATCCTGAGCAGTAGCCTTACGGGTCATCACTGGCATGGTTTCAGGAATAGTTACTGAAATTTAGAATTGAAGAAACGGTGAGAACTAATTGAATAAAAAAATGAAAAAAAAATAGGAAAGGTGGAAATAACAGGAAAAGATGGGAAATTTAGCGTTTAAGGTGAAGGTATAAGTGTGGGAGGCTGCTGATTAAAAATCAGCTACTCTAAATACATTAAATGCGAAATTAAATTAATTTACAATTGACTTATGATTTTATTTTTTCCTATGTGGGTAGGAGACTTAGATTAAAATTATAGTTTTACATCAAGACTACAATGCAAATTAAGGGAAACACGATAATGCTATTATGTATTTAAATTTAGAGTAAGATTTATTCTGTTTGGAAACTAAGTTTTGTCTTTTGTATGAAAATCAATGTGACAATGGCCTATTGCAAAGTGTGAAATCTACCAGAATAAATGATGCAAAACGAGCGTGTTACAAAATAATTGACGATCGTATGCTAATGTATGGCTACGATAGAATAGAAATAAACAATACTCCCCGTTTAAATCCGCAGGTTGATATCAGCTGTTCGGTGTAGGTTACCGGTAACGGTGGATAACCCAAAACACTGTGTTTACTTTGTTACTTCGCAGGAAAACATTAATCCTGGTTTTTTATACAGTTATTTTACTTAAATATATGATATTACACCTTAATTATACTTATTTAATAATTAAAACTAATTTTTAAATACGGTTTAAAATTTTGACATGTCACTTGGACAGTGTTGCCAGCGCTTTTTCAAAATGCATGCTTTAGAGACCCCACTTTTGACCCCACTCACAAAAAACCCTGATGTGGAGGGAGGGAGAGGGATGTAGGGGGGGGAGTGGGATGTAGGGGGGGGGGAGCGCGCCATGGTTTTTCTATCAATTTAACGATGGATGAACAAAATTTTTGCACAAACAGGCCCCTTGCCTCGGCATAACCACGTCGATGATTGCGGTTTGTACTATCGTGGACACACCCGCCTGACCACCACTAGGTTCATTCTTGCTTGCACTCAAAAGATGGAAGCACTCTCTAGCCCGCCCCGTTGACTTCGCAGGCGCCGAAAGAATTTTTTTTTTAACTGAGCAGGCTGAAAAGTCCGTTATAGTACATATACCTACCCATGACAGTCGTTACGTATTTATAATTAGAAGCTATAAATCTGAATGACAGATTATTTTGGGCTTGAACACACGAACCGATGGTACTCTGCTATCTAGTTTACAACACCTGTCAACGCCAATCTTTCTCGTCTGCTCGATGTCCGCATGTCACTGCAGGGATTCAGCAGAATATCAGCGTCAGGTATATTTGCCTGACACATGTTGAGCTGGACTCCCATTTGGTGCAACCTTGAGACGCACACCACACTTTGTCTAATCCTTATTTGATTTGTTTATGTTGCGATAATATGTCTTTTGTGTGCACTAAATAAACGTTTTATCTATCTATCTATCTTGTGGGATTATCTGACGCAAGTTCTGCTCCTCTGGTGAATTATAGCCCGTCATAAACATATATCTATATCATAGCTATGTTGTTTATCTATATATGTATGTATTTACAAAAAAAAAATGTATACGTGTATGTATATCAGCTGTCTGACACTCATAGTACAGGGTCTCCCTAGTTTGGGGTCAGATGGCCGTGTGTGAAAAATGTCCCCACATATTATTATTATTATAGCCCGTCATATATATTTAGATACATATGCATGTCGCGAAATGGCGAGACGGAGCGCGGTAGACCATGAAAAAGATGGCGGGACATCTTGGATAAGTTCCTTAGGGATTGGCAAGATGTAGCGCAAAGCTCGACTTTGCACTACATCTTCACTGATGGAAGGAATTAAAGGAGGCCTTTGCCCTGTAGTAGGTCAGTACCTACTGGCTAAATATGATAATATTAATATCAATAATTTCATTAGCATCTTCCTTTTGGATATCCTACGTCTCCATACTTATACGATATAAAAAATAAGTGTCTTTATTTATAACTAGCTTTTGCCCGCGACTTCGTCCGCGTGATTGTCGGTTATAGTGGATGCAGACGAAGTTGCGGAAAAAAAAGTAACCTATGTCCTTCCCCGGGGTTAAATCTATCTTCATGCCAAAGGAATTGTTTCGAAATGTATGGAGCCTGGACCCAGTCCTTGTACACCATATTTAAAAATAAGGAAACACATTTTAAATAGTTCTCAGTTGTCCAATTACTTTAAAATAGCTTTGTGAGCAGGTAAAATACAAGAAATTGCACTTGAAATTGCAACACACAACAAACACAGTCATGGCGGTAAGCTGTCATTTTGATTGATTAATGACGTTTGACATTTATAATTCTGATTTTTTGCGAAATTCAAAAAACGAATGGGAGGTTGTTATAAAGTACTCTAGAAACTAGAAACAAACCGAGACGAAAGTGGCACTGTCAGCTGACAGTTCTCTTTCTATTATCAATGGTCGATCTATGGTTTATAGAGTAGCTAAATCTGAGTGACGCCATGTTGAAAATCCGTAAAAAATATCGTTAAATTATCAATTTACTACCACAACAGTATACATTTAAATGAATTATCTGTATTTTTCCCGGATTCTACGGATTTTTCTCTTTTTTTTGAAGTGGTGTACATAGACTGGGCCCAGAATGAAACATGTCCTTTCATTTCATGAAAATCGGTTCAGCCGTTTCATCGTGAAAGCGTAACAGACATTTCGCATTTATAATATTAGTATGTAAGTATGGATTATCAGGAAACAATCTATACCCGAGCATATACTATAATTCTGGCATCAGTTCAATTCGTCTATCAGCTGTCAGAACGACTTGATACGAATAAAAAATTAATGAGATTTTACGTCAACCTGGATCAAAAACATGGATTGAAGTAGTGCCAGATTGATCGTCAATTTTTTTTTGTCGGAGAAATTTTTGCTTTTAATAATTTATGCATGCCAAGTGACAGCAAAAATATGCAGAGAAGACATTTTGCGAATTGGACATTGTGCGACCTCTGGACATTTTGCGAATTGGACATTTTGCGAATTGGACATTGTGCGACCTCTGGACATTTTGCGAATTGGACATTCTACGAAGTGGACATTTTGCGAATTGGACATTGTGCGAAATGGACGTTATGCGAACTGGCTATTTTGCGAATTGGACATTCTGCGAATTGGACGTTTTGCGACCGCTGGACATTTTGAGTATTTGACGTTTTGCGCCTAAACGACCGTCATGCTTTCACTGACTTCTCTTTTCATTTATATCATTCCTCACACAGTCCATCCACCTTTTCTTTGGCCTTCCTCTCCCTCTCCATTCATCCACATTAATAATCATAACTCTTTTGGTCACATGCGTTTTATCACTTCTCTTCCCATGCCCGTACGTTTCATATTTTCTGTAACTGATGACGTCACCTTCGAACTTCCTCTTATACATGGTGGGGACGACTATACGACAAAACATTAAAATACTGGTAATACTAGTTCATAAGAATATTTTGAAACTATCAAATAAATCCTAAAAACGAAATAAGCATACTAAAGAGCATATAAATGTAACCCAAAATAAAACACCATATGAAATGTTGGTTTTCTAACTTGCGAGAAGAGCGGCAACTTGTGGCGTCATAATTTAATATTATTAATGCTCAATAAAAACAATTACACCAAATTACCAAATCCTACCATGATCCTTTTTTATGCTATTGCCACCCCCACCCTGTATATTCATTTCTCACCTTATCCATTCTGGTCACTCCACACACCCATCTCAACATTCTCATCTACGCTACATGCAATCTTTTGAACTACACTGATTCCCAAAAATGGATATAGGAAACTTTTTAAACCGCGACTTCGTCTCGGACGACCGTAGCTGGTATGTAATTAATAATCTAGTATAACACTAATGGCGTTTCCATCAATAATAGAATCGTAACAGCGTGACTCAAGTTTCCTTGATTATCAGTGTCTTGAATTGTTGAACGATTGTAGAAGATAATCTATTATGAAAACATGACCTGAATCAAAGCCTGGCCTTTACAGTCAATCTAACAATAAGTCTTGAATGTACGACTTTGTACATAGTTGAGTTCATTGTAAAGGTACTTGTTTAGAAAAGTACCATCACCAGGCAATGTTATGGAGCTTCGTAGTAACCTAACGTTAAGGTTTTAAGCAATAAAAATATTAATTATCTGGGAAGGTTAATTTATAAACACATTCATGCGTACGTCCCGGGTAAAAGCTAGTCTAATTTAAATAAGTAAGTTTGTTACTCATTAACGCTTAAACGGATGAACAGAATTTCGGCGAGTGTGCTTTCAAATTGCATAACTTAATTCCCCCATCCCCATTCCATCATCGGACAAGCACAGATACGGCGAAGCGTCACCGCTATAGGTATGGTTAAAGTTCCGCAGTCTTGAAGCTAGTGCTTTGCTTCCACATTTCACTGCCCGCCTCTCTGTTCCCCGATAAGTAAAATCTGGGTATCTTCAAGGCACGAGTGAACCAGTTCATCCTCGACAAGCATGGTCCACCTTAGGTGGACCACGGTTCATCATCGGCCTCATCATCGCTCAAGATCAGGTGAGTTGCGGCCTAATAGGCTTGCGTTGAGCATATTAGAACATAAAAAAAAGATTGATGTAGCATAACCCAAATTTTTATCCCTGTTTTGGGATAATTTAGAAGTTTAAGCCTACTCACACGATGTCGCGAGCAGAAACTAGTCTAACCAGCCTAGTGATACAAAATTTGGGCCATCTACTTGATTTCAAACTTAAACAAAATTACGTACATTCATTTCTATTGACGCGCTAACAAGCGGCTTTTGCAGATTTTAAACTGACAACCACGTCAAAATATGTACTGTAAATGATTTGAAAAAAATATATGTTAAACTAGAACATTCTCTTAATCATTTAGTATGTGAATATTTTTGATTAAGTTCATATTAAATAATTTAATTAAACCGTGAAGTGGTGTCTGACGCAGACAAAACATTGATAATCACACAAAATCTACCAGGAATATTTAAACGAAACTTTTATTATCTTACAGACAATTTTATTATCTATCTTATAGTATACGCCTTTTTTTAAGTTAAAGAATGCTATCTTTTATTATTTTTTTCGACTAAACTTTGAGAGTTTTGGACGCAGCGCATACGATTCTCTGGTCGCTCAAGGTCGCCAGCGTATATCGTCGCCTTAAACCTTTTGATTGTCTAGAAGTTGATAGTTAGTAGTTTAGTCAGAAAGTTGAAGCTGAAACGTAGGGACTTTTCTATAAAAAAGAACGAGCAAGAAACTCCACGGACACTCTTTTCAATGAAAATTGTTGCCTAACAAAAAAAAGTAGGACGTCATACGACTTTTCTTTTATAGAATTAAATTTAGCCTCGATTTATTATTTATTACAAAAAGAAAACTTGGAATGTTGGTCATTTTTTCATTGTATGTACTTTCGCCCTCAAAAAGATGTAGGCGTAGATACCCACGTAAACAAGTTCAATGTCCAAATATTCCTCCTGAAAGGGCCTCAAAGGGCTGTTTTGATATTTATACTTAACGATCGTCCGCCCACTACCGAATGACGTCCAACAATCTGTCGTGTTTTTAGTTATGAAATTATTTGAAACACCCACTGAAATTCAGGCTCTTCTTGTAAACTTCTAGTAATTGAATATACACTGTTGTTTCTGTGTTTTCTCTCGTAATTGAGTGGCAACCAAGCCGACACGGTCACTAACCATAGACATCTGTAAGGGTGTTACCACCAGACCAATCGATCGATCGTCGATCGACTGCATCGATCGATCGTCGATCAACGGCATCGATCAATGTTGGAATGGATTAGTCGACGTTGATCTATAGTTTCTACCAGACCAATCGATCAATTGTCGATCGACGATCGATCGATGGTAGAATGGATTAGTTATTATTATTATTACTGATGGATTATAGCTCGATCAACGTGGACCGATGCCATCGATCGGCAATCGATCGATTAGTTAGTCGAACGGTATCCGCCGATCAGCCAAAGCTACCACATCAATCGATCAACGTCGACCGATGGTATTGATCGATTGGTGTAATGTAACCCTAAGAAGGTCTTGCAGATGTGAGCTCATCCGGGGAAGTTCTACCACCATACCTATTCCTGTCGCAAAGCAACGTTGCTGTGTCCCAGTTTGAAGAGTGGTGCCTCATGCCGGTGTGTTTACAGGCACATGAGACATTTTAACTTTGTTTCTGGGATAGCAACGCATCTGCAAGTGCCGGGGATATAAAAAAAAACCATTAATTTTCTACCCTTAGGGTTGAATATTTTCTTGAAAATATGGGACCAAAGAATCATGGCGAGATCCATACATCCATTTGCATGAAAAATAAAAAATAATTTAGAGGGTTTAAAATATTTGCCAATTTAATGTAAAGAATACGTTTCCAGGAGTAGATTGATATACTTACCATATTTTTAAACCAACGCATAATTAAAATATTATGAAATGAAAATAACAGTTTTTCGTTTTATCTCGCTGCCCATTTTGTGTTTACTTATAAAAAGAAATAAGGTGACAAGCGACGTTAACGGATCTATCAAATTGGCAGATAAGTTAAGTGACAAATATGTGGAAAAAAATAATCATTATTTTCCTTAAAACGATGCATTTTCAGTGTAAGATCTGCAAAACCCATTATTTTTTTTAAGTATCGTTCTGAAATAATGAGCTTTTCGTTAAACTATTCAGTTTTTTTTGCAGGGTTTTAAAAATATTGGTAATGCCTGAAGATACTCTTTAGGTACCCAAGAATATAAGAATTAGAATGTCAACTTCTCAACTTTATTGTACAAATCCTGCCATGCTTCTTTGAGGTATACACTATCAATTTTAAAAAAGAATCATCCAAATGGGCCTGCACTGAAAAAAGTTATGCGTGGTCAAACAAAAATAAAAAAAAATGAAAACTTGGTACTTGGCCGAACCATGTTAAATAATGGGACCAAATGTCAACAATTCCGCATCAATCTAAAGAAGAATCACGTAAATCGGATCATAAATCTCAGCGTAATCGGTATACATACCTACATAAAAAAATACCAATCGAATTGAGAACTTCCTCCTTTTTGAAGTCGGTTAAAAACAGTCGCCGTTATCGAAATCGATAAGGAGAACTATACAGGGCGTCCTACGGATATGCCACATGGAGGGAAAGTACCTTGAATATTGAAGATGGAACATTTTACTGAAAGAAGACTTTATTTGAATTTATAAACCAATTTAAACTGCATTCATAGATATTTAAATAATTACATGGTTGAACCGGGAATCGAATCTTAATCGAAAAATATTTTTTGCTAAATAACATAGTGTCAAAAATAAAAGGAAGACCGTGAATTTTAATTTTTTTTAATACAAAATTTTATTTTTAATACAAATTTAATCAATTTATGTCCTTACAGCAATGTCAGCTTTTAATTTTTCTGAACAAAATTTCACATCAAATGTTAAAATTCATGGTCTTCCTTTTATTTCTGACACTATGTTATTTAGAAAAAAAGAATCCTTATGATGAAGCCTTTCGATCGGTATGATAAAGCTACAGGCTATTTTGCTCATGTAACGGGTTCGATTTCCGGTTCAACCATGTAATTGTTTAACTATCTGTGAATGCAGTTTAAATTGTTTTTTTTTTTTATTCAAATAAAGTCTTCTTTCAGTAAAATGTTCCATCTTCAAAATTCAAGGTACTTTCCCTCCATGTGGCATACCCGTGGGACGCCCTGTATTAAGATAGATCATATTTTCTTACTGCCTTTGGGAATTCCAAAAAAAATCGACCATTTCTCTGGGATAAAAGATGTGCATTGAAAGATTATAAAATAAATGCGCCTTTCCTTTCATTTCTTGCCATATAGATCATCCTTGTATTTGATTTTACCTTATTGTGACTCATTACAGTTGTACCTAAATACAAAAAGTTTACCTCCTACTTTATATCATTCAATAAAAAATTAAAAGGTTTATTATTCATCACCTTTTTCTCGCGTCTTCGTCCGCCCGGATATCTTACGAATCCCTATTTTTTGAAATATAGTTTATGGCAACTCAGGACTATCAAGCGAAAAAAAAATTTAGAATCGGACCCACAGACTACTTAGAGATACTACGTATATCGGACCATGGTTACGTAGTACTATTAAGTATTCTGTGCCATGGTTCCGAAGATTACCATCTACATCCAAGGTTACAAACTTTAGTAGGTAATAGGTACTTTTTTTTTCCTTTGTGACCTTTGACAAAATTCGCCCCTTTTTATCTTAAAGCAAATAAACAACGTTTTAATGTTACAAGTGATTACAATTTCCGTTCATTTTATAGGTAAGTAGGTACCTATAGTTTAAACCTAGTTTTAGACGCCAGACGTAAATATTTTGATAACAATGCAATTCTCAGATCAAAACTATTCAAAACAATATCCATACTTCGTAGGTAAGTTGGCGCTTACGTTCGTTTCATAACACTTTCCAATGTCGATAAAATCGTAAAAATATCACCAAATTCGCACCAAAACTGTACTGCTAATTATTCATAAATATTTAAACATTTGAATATGATTATCACGCCAGTAAAATACTTTGCTAATCACTCATAGGGAACGAGTAAAATAAAATGAGTGATTTCTTTCTGTCAGTTTCTGTATTTGGTTGAGTTTCTGTGACGTTTTACCCTGTACGCGCATAACACGGATAGCATTTCGCGGAATATCGGTATGGATCGGCTGTTTTCGCAATGCTGCATCCCTTTCGCACTCATGAAATCGCCAATCGCGTCACGTTATCGAATTTCTGTGCTCCTCGCATCATGTTGGCTCCGTCAGTACATATTTTTAGATTGTGAAGTGTGGACGTATGCGATATAACATTTTATCGGTGATTTTATAAAACGAAATTAAAGAATTAAATCTTTGTTTCCTGTATTGGACGTGTAACCCGTGTTGAAATGGCAAAGGTAAACTATTGTTTGGTTTTCAGAATTACTTAAATAAGGTAAACTGGTGAGATTACAAAAATATGTATATTTTTTTGCATCGCTTGTCGTACCACCGGTGACGTATCGTCTCGGAAGATAACTCATGCAAAATCTCTTAATAAAAAAATCGTTTTTATTATATATTTTTTTATATTTTAATAACTGTAACAAATTATGTCGTTTCATTTATACAGAACAAACAAATAACCGCTAATGCTGTTACAACATAATTGGTATATATTTAAAACAGTTTTACAATAATAAATAAGAAAAATGTCAAAATATTAGTCACGCAAAAAAAAAACAATAATAATAATACGATTGATTTTTAAGCCAAACCAAGCAATTTATTTTACAATGCAGGTAACATTAATAAATCAATAGATATTGCAAAAAGTCATAACAACATTGCCAGATTATTAATCTCTTCCTGTAATTCAGGGTTTGTTTAACTTGAATTGCATTATTTTTAAAATCATCTGGGTGAAAGGCATCCATGTAACTTTGAAGGATTGTGACGTTACATTAAGAAAACTTTCCTAAAACCTGTCATTGTTCATTGTTGTACCTACTTCACATTTTGTATTTATTTGAAGACTATATTATCAAGTTTTCAACAGTAGTTATTTGTTTAAAATGTTGCAGTAATAGTAATATTTACTAAGATAAGGGATTCTCAAACATAACAGTGTGGTACTCATTTTATGATAATTTCTGTGTTTATATGTGCTAAGGTCTTGCAATAAACACTGTTGTTGAATATTTACTATTTACATACCATAAATTGTTAACAATGAGTCATTAGACAGTACATCATGTTTTCGTTTTTCATTGTTATTTATAAAACAGTTTATTTAGTTGTGTAGTAGTTAAGTTATTCCAATAAAAAGCATTCTTGCATACCTACTTTGTATAATAGAAATGTGTTTCAATAATAACAAACAAACACATTAGATAATTTCATTAATTAAGTACGTTGGTTTCTAAATTTAAATTAGTATTTGCAACAGGACCCGGCTTCGCACGGGTGCAGTTTTAAAATTTCCGTATTTTCCTGTAGATTTTCGAAAAAATATCTGTCAAATAAACGTAACAAAAAAACAAATGGTCTAGCTAGTCGGTCGGGTCGAGCCGTCCCGATAATCTGTCATATATACGGCAATCGATTTTTTATTTATATACTAGCTGATCCGACGAACGTGCTTTTTCCATACAAATTAAAAAAAAATAACTTACGACCTATTCTCAATTTCTTGAATCATCATTATCATATCAGCCTATTGCCGTCCACTGCTGAACAACCTATTCTCATGCCTACCAAAAATTCAAAATTCATAAAAATCGGTCAAGCCGTATCGAAGGAGTTAGATAACAAAGACCCGAGATTTTTATATATCAGATTTTTCTTCTTTAAAAGATCTACCATTTAACTCTGACACCGGGCCGGGTAAATTTGATTTGAACATGGCAACCCCGTCTGTCATATGGTTGGTTGACAAACTTGACAGAAGAATGACAGACAGGTTACTCGTTGACCGGTCGGGAGTACTTTTCCTCGAGATCGATCGATTTTAAATGTTATATTAATGTCGCATACAATAAAGAATCTATTAGTACAAGCTAGAAATAGCTACAGGAGGTTTATAGATATGAATAAAAGCAGTTACCTGGTGAGTCCCCATTAATTATTGCGTGTTTAAAGATATCTTTCTCAATGGGCGTGGATATCACTGCTTTAAAGTCGGAAAAATACCTTTAATTAGCGTTTATTTACAATGTTATTGCCTTGAGAGTGTTGTAAAACTATTAACGTACAATAAAAGTGGCATTTGTTTAGACTTTTGAGGCATTTTGTAGGTTATTCGTGTGTTTTTATATTCATGCGCTTTATAAGAATAATGTACGTGTTTTTTTTATTAATTATCCGTATAAACGTAATTCATCGCTTAGTTTAAGATATAAACAATACCAGTCAATGCCTTTAACGCCAACTACGCGTCTATATTACGGGTTTAAAGCATATTTCTTTAAAAAAATAAGAAATCAAACGAATATTTTAATTCAATTATTGACTATTTAATTCATACTATCACATTTTTAAGACAATTAAGTCGCAGACGACAGCTGAAGGCAGTCAGTGCCAGACCACATCCAAATAAAGAGTAGTGCAATGACACTTGTGTAAACACTTGTATATTAAGTTACAAAATATGGAGCCATAAATGATTATTATCAACTAACTTTTGCCTACGCCTTCGTCCACGTGAATTCTCTTACAAATTCGTCATTTGTTTACAATTAAATATATCCTATACCGCTTAGGGATAGTGTAGCTTCTCTTCAGCTTCAAAATAATAGTGTAGGCTACTCTAAAACAGGTTGAATATTAAAAAGAAATAGAAATGGTCACCCATCCACAGATCTTAACAAGTGTAGCTTAACCTGATCAATCACCACACTCAATATGTTGATCTATGTTAAGTTATCTCTTCACCCCCTTTGGTTGACTGGTAGAGAATGCCTAATTCATTAAGTCTGCCCTTGTACCTTTGTGCATGAAGTTTTAATAAATAAATGAATACAACAATAGCAGTATGCCCGTGACTTTGTCCGCCTGAATTTTCTCAAGGATCCCTAATTTTTTTAAACATAGCATAAGTTACTTAGTGATAATGTAGCTATCTAATGGTGAAAGAATTTTTTAAATTGGTCAAGTAGTTTTTGAGTTAAATTCGAACAAACAAACAAATCTTTCCTCTTTATAATATTGTATAGTATATTATTATATTATTGTTGAAAGATAATTTTTAAAAGTCACTATGTTATAGTATGAAAAAAATTGGAAAATAAGTGTTTTAAAAATAAAAGTGTTCTTAGAAATATGGTCACGATTAACATTATATTCTTTCCACTGCCACAAACTCAATAGATCTTACTAAAAACATGTTTGAGATGAGTCCATTAGGAGAACGGTATCATAATGTTAAAGGTCATAATGTAATTTGACAAAAGAACTCAACTTACATTATCTTTACTAGATTATACAAGGCCAGGGGCCGTAAGAATTGTCAGTGCTGTCACGTTTCCAGTACTAAACAGAGATTGGGTTAAAGATAAAACGAAAATGGGAACACTCAAATACCCGGAGATCTGATAGTGTACAAGTGTATGGGCAAACACAGGTGCACCTGTACTGCCTCACACACAACTGGCAAGAGATAAGCCACAGGACTAAAAGTTTACAATGATTTCTGTCTGAGCAACCAGTCTACAGATTTTTTTTTCTAGTAGGCTTGCGTTTGACCACAGCTCACCTGATCTTAAGTGATGATGCGGCCTTAGGTGAAACACGCTTGCCTAGAATGAACCGGTTCACTTGTGCCTTGAAGATACCCAGATTATACTTATCAGGGAATATAGAGGCGGGCAGTGAATTCCACAGTTTGGCAGTTCGCACAATAAATGTGGAATCAAAGTGCTTGGTTCAAGACTGTGGAACTTTAGTTTTTAGTGGACTCATAATTTCATCATTAATAGTATGTAATTACAAGGTACAACAAACTTTGTAAGTAATTAAAAATAATCAGATTTTGTATTTTCTCCATAAATAATAATTATCAGATTGGTAACATAACATGAAATATTCCATAACCTTACAAATAAATAAATAAAAAATATGTGTCAGATTTTAATCTTGGATACGTAGTAAAAGATAACATATCAATACCTACACAAATAAATAATGTAATACTTGTACAATGTAAATAGGTACATGTAGTAGTATGACGGGCTGGTGTCCGCAACTCCACGTCTCAGCGCGTATTTTGCGTACAGGTGGGAAGTAAATCATTCGATCCACCCGAGCTCCTCAAGGAAGGCCAGCAGCACCTTGACGTCGCTGACGATCTCCCGTAGGTTACCTGGGTTACCGAAGTACTTTGCCCTGTATGAAGCAACCTCAGGGCAGTTCAGAAGACATGGGCTGCTGTCTCGTCTGCCCCCATACAGGTTCTGCACAGTGGGCTGTCTGTGACTCCTATGACAAAAAGATGTTTATTGAAAGACCCATGGCTAGTTATGGCGGCTGTGACCACATGTAGCTGTTGTTTGGATAGTCGGAAGGCTTGCCTCGTGAAGCCGCCCTCAATCGCAGGAAGAGCCTCCTTGGCCTGCCTGCACTCGCCATGTTCGGTCAACAGTCTGGTATAGATCATTGGTACGTTTTCTAACCATGGTGCGTAGGTGACCGAAGGGGAGTGGCACTATGGGTTCCGGACCCACCGCGCTTGTACTCGACCCCCCTTCTAGCGAGCTCGTCCGCAGCGTCGTTACCGCGCGAACCGCTGTGTCCTTTGATCCATTGAATGGTTGTATCGTTGAGAATACCCACCTCGTTCAGTCTTTGATGACATTCGTATATCAGCCCGGAGTTGACCGTGTAGCTGTTTAGAGCTTGCAGTACAGCTATGCTGTCCGACAATATGCGAATTGGATGTCCTACTACCGGCCTGTTTAGTATAGCTGAGAGGCCGCCAAGCAGATGCCATGCACTCGGCCTGGAACACTGTGTTGTAAGCACCCAGCGGCGCGTTGCTATATGTATGTTGAGGTCTTCCGAGAAAATGCCAGCTCCCGTGCCGGAACTTGTTTCAGATCAATCCGTGAAGATCCGCAGCTCTGTCGGGCGAAGGCCCTCACACTGCCGATCCTCATGCAGTTGGATTTTGTATTTTTTGTCAAATATGAATTTTTATTATTATTAATTAATTAATTTTTATTAATAGTATAGTCTAGTCTGTCGTTAATAGCATTAGTTATAGGAAACTCCTTACTGAGGTCCTCTAGTGACGCAGTGTGTAGTACTAGTCTTGCCCCCAGAGATTTAGTGTCTTTAAGCGTAATGCTGCCGTTGTCGCTTCTTGTAGGATGAATAGGTGAAGCGGCGGAAGCCCTAACATGGCCTCCAGTGCTGCCGTCGGAGTGGTCCTCACTCAGCCGTGGTCGTCATGCAGGCTAGTCTTTGCATACGCTGGAGTTTGTTAGCGGCTGTGATTAGCTTGGTCCTAGGCCACCATACTACCGAACCATAAGCAATCATGGGGCGGATTACCGCGCCATACAGCCACACATTGCCAACATTGCCAAAAGGTGATGCAGGCCCTGTTTATTTTGTTGTCTAGGTGGTTACTCCAGTTTAACTTACTGTCCAAGATGACCCCGAAGTATTTGACTTCGTTGGCCAGCTGGAGGTCGGTATTGAATAGTTTGGGTAAGCGGTAGGGTCCTCGTGCACGTTTGTAAGTAACATGACTAGTTCGGTTTTATTGGGATTTACGGATAAATCGAATTCGCCGCACCATCGCTCCACGATGCGTAGCGCCCGCTGTGTGAGGTTGCAGATGGTCCGGTCACCTTCCCTGACACAAGGATGGCGAGGTCGTCTGCGTAGCCTATAGTGTAGTAGCGTTCGGCATTGAGTTTCTTGATTAGAATGTTGATCACCAGGTTCCACAGGAGAGGGGATAACACCCCTCCTTGGGGGCAACCTCTGGCAATCATGGCCGCTTGCTGCTCATCTTCAAGCCGAACTACACGTTTACTTAGCATATTGGTAATCCAGTCAATTAGTACCTGTTCTACTCCATGTTTGGATAGGGCGGCGCTGATGCTGGAGAAGATAGTTTTGTCGAAGGCCCCTTCGATGTCTATAAAGGTCCCCAGGCAAGAACCTTTTTGGTGTATGTCCATCTCGATCCTCATCATTCATCATCATTTCAGCCAAAAGACGTCCACTGCTGGACATAGGCCTCCCCCAAGTGGCGCCACATTGACCGGTCCCGTGCGACTCGCATCCAGCGGATCCCCGCAACCTTTACCAGGTCATCGGTCCACCTAGTGGGAGGCCTTCCAACGCAACGTCTTCCGGTTCGCGGTCGCCACTCTAGAACTTTTCGACCCCATCGGCCATCTGTTCTGCGAGCAATGTGCCCTGCCCACTGCCACTTAAGTTTGGCAATTCTTCGGGCTACGTCGGTAACCTTGGTTCTCTTGCGGATATCCTCATTTCTGATTTTATCACGCAAGGAAACTCCGAGCATAGCCCTCTCCATTGCCCTTTGGGTGACTTTAAGCCTTCTGATGAGGCCCATTGTGAGCGACCACGTTTCGGTCCCGTATGTAATCACTGGCAACACACACTGGTCATAGACTTTCGTCTTGAGACACTGCGGTAAGTTGGACGAGAAGATACCACGCAACTTCCCGAACGCTGCCCAGCCGAGTCGGATTCGACGATTGACCTCTTTCTCGAAGTTAGACCTACCTAACTGGACCGTTTGTCCCAGGTAGACATAATCGTCTACAACTTCGAGTGTAGAGTCTCCGATCTTGATAGGAGTGGGTGTTACATGGGCATTCAACATGACCTTGGTTTTTTCCATGTTCATTTACTGCTCTACTGAGGTCACTGAGCATTGTACTGAGGTGCTCCATGGTCTCAGCCACGACCACTATATCGTCGGCAAACCGAAGGTGAGAGATGTACTCGATCCTACTGACCACCATGTGGAGAACGGATTCTGACGACTTACCTGAGCTGTAGGCGTGTTGATTACCGTGTAGGGTATGTTTCTTAAAGGCCCATCCCTTAGCTCCCTTTCGCATAGTCTTTCCAAAGTCTTCAGCAAGAAGGAGGTCAGACTGATCGGTCGGTAGGATTTAGGGATGAACGATATCCATGTGATGGCATGAAATGTGAATCCAATGTGAATCTGTAAGGCCTAGTGGGCTATAATTTTGTAAACCAACCAAATACATAAGAAAATAAATAAATCTATACATCTATATCTATTCAAATAAATGAATTTGTTATATCAAAACAAAACTACCATTTTTTAAATGTTTTTTTTGTTTGTTCCGGGTAATCCGTAATGGCTGATCCGATTTTGACGGGACTTACACTGGCTTATAGCTAAACTTTTATTTTAGAAAAAGAATTAGGGTTCCACGCAAGAAAATTAAAAACCTTGCACAATAAAGACGCGGACGAAGTCGCGGGCTTAAGAGGAAACACAAGGGCCGTTTTTCCATACAAACTTAGTCCCCTGTTTCCTCCCTGGATAATGCCAGTAGATCAATTATTTATTTTTTAAATATCCATGGCTACTATTGGCATGTCCCTATGTTTTCCTTTTTCTCATAAATTTATTATTAAAAGAGATATGAATATTCAAAAACCTACAAAATTGGCATGATTTTCCGCTGTGTTCAAACATTCAGAAAACAAATTTGACTCGATTACATAAAAAATATAAAACATAGGAACACGGCAAAAGCCTTTCTTTATTTTTTAATGAAAAAAGCAGTTAAATCGGTTATGTTTTGGAGAAGAAATCAGGGGACTACGAATCATTGATTTTGTGTACTTTTAATAGGTATTTTCGGTCAAAGCTGCAGTTGTCTCTATCGCGCTCTGCGGTTCGTGTTCGGGCATCGCGCGACAGCAATAGATTTTACAAATACCTTTTAGTTTTAATTCTCTAGCCCGTGGTGTTTCCTCTTAAGCCAATAAATAAAAATCGAAATAGTATCTTTAGCTGCGTTTGCGCAGATACAAACCCTAGATTCTTGCCCACGTTTCATAAATCACACGATAACTTATCTGTCTGGCAAGTGACTGTAATACATTTAAAGCCTTAAGATATAGTAAACGATAGCCTATACTATGTGATCCTATATCTGATACCGTTATCATACTTATCTACACTTAATAATATAAAGAGGTTGGTTTGGATGTGGGAGGTAATCTTTAGAAATACTAGTTCGATTATAAAAATTCTACATTTGACACTTTGAATCGGGTTCGAGTGCGAAGTGAGCGTCGAAGTGACAGGGAAATTACATTATAGCATGCCACTTTTCACGTCATCTCATACTTTACCTGTCAAAATCTCCCTGTAAATTTAGTTCAACTCGCTGACACGCTCACAAGGGTGGCGCTAGTGTAAATTCGTATTATCCACCGAGTTTTAACAATGCCAATCAAGAAACTCACAGCGGATTCAGATTCGAAGTTGAGAGTGAGGTCTTACAGAATCACACCCCAGGAGAGTAATGGGGAGAGTTTTGTTGAGTGTTATAGAATATGCTTTATTTGATTTCTACACGGACAAAGGCGAGGGGCAAATGCTATTATTACTAATCTATGATACATCTATAGTAATATTATAAAAATGTTATTAAGTATAAATAAATGAATTATTAATGTAAGACACAAACAAATATATATAAAGAGGAAAGATTTGATTGTTGTTACGATTTAACTAATCATTTCAGCCGTAAGACGTCCACTGCTGAACATAGGCCTCCCCCAAGGGGGCGGTTTTGCCATAATCGCCACGCTTGGCAGGCGGGTTGGCGATCGCAGTATGGTTGTTGCAAAGGCACAGAGAACGCTGCTGCCCATTCTCTGGTACGTCCCTTAGTCGCCTCTTACGACAACCACGGGAAGATATGGGATGGTGCTATTCTTTACGTCCGACACCGTACGGACATTAACGGGATTTAACTAATAAATAATAATAATATGTAGGGACATTTCACACACGGCCATCTGACCCCAAACTAGGGAGACCCTGTACTATGGGTGTCAGACAGCTGATATACATACACAAATACAGTTTAAATACATACTTAAATAGATAAACAACACCCAGACACAAGGCAAACACAAGTGCTCATCACACAAATATTTACCCTGGGCGGGAATCGAACCCGCAACACGCTGCGCAGCAGTCGATCGCTCAGCCACTGCGCCAACCGTGTCGTCTAAAGGTTGATGATGATGATGAATATATTTTGAAAAAAATAGGGATCCTTGAGAATATGAACGCGGACAATGTCGCGGGCAAAGTGCTAGTAATATATACGATCATAAAGCTGAAAAGTTTGTTTGTATGAACTTGCTAATCACCAGAACTACGGCTCCGATTCTTGAAATTCTTTCGCTTATTGGAAGCTACGCTATCACTGAGTTAACAAAAAAGCGGCCAAGTGCGAGTCGGACTCGCCCATAAAGCGTTCCGTAGCAAGTAACATAATATAAAAGTTCTTATTTGAGTTGATTGAATGAAAGGTAAATTGCGGTTTACGATTTATGACGTATTAAAAAAACTAATTATTTGATCTCGTTCGAACCAATTTTCGGTGGAAATTTGCATGGTAGTTAGTGCACATCATATATATTTTTTTAGTTTTATCATTCTCTTATTTTAGAAGTTACAGGGGGAGGGACACACGTTTTACCACTTTGGAAGTGTCTCTCGCGCAAACTATTCAGCTTAGAAAAAAATGAAATTAGAAACCTCAATATCATTTTTGAAGACCTATCCATATCCACGCGAACGAATTCGCAGGCAAAAACTAATGCTATGTAATCCTACATCTGATACTGTTATCATACGACAACATTTTTGTAACGTGACAGAATTTAAATTGACCATGAAAAGATTATCGCCCCCCGCAAACTGCGAAAATGGTAATAATCAATCATTTTTGTCATTGGCCTGTCTATAATCGGTGAGCTTATCAGTTAAATTCTAGGGTTTATAGGGTCTATTTCTAAGCAAATCTTCATCATAAACTTGAAGATATATATATTTTTTTACCGTCAGCAAATCAAATCAAATTTATTTGTAAATGCAGGTTTCAATACATTTGCATTTAAGATGTTATAATAAGATGGTCGGTTCGCTACATTTTACTCGAGAGCATACAAATAATAACAAAGTTAGTTGTGTCGAAAGATCAGACACAACATTTAAAATTAAATAATTCAATTACTTATTCACTTATTCCTTACGATATTTATTACACAATTACCAATGTCAAAATAATAATAGTCAAAACGTAATATTGTAAAAAAAAACGTATTTTTGACCAATATTCAGGGTTAACTTTGAACGTAATTTTTACCACTTCCAACTATCTTTAGTGTGTTACACCGTCAAAACATGGCGTAATGACTTGAATTCTTAATATAAGATTAAATAATCGGCTGTGTTTAATTTTACAGGTAAAAATTAGTAAAATATTAGAATTTTAGGTAATTATCAAAGTTACCTCTTGTTTTGAAAGTCACCCCGTTTGACGGTACCATTTTTTATGTATGCGCGCTATCGACCCTAAAAATGCTGGCGATCGACCGATCGACCGCGATCGACTGTTTGCCCACCCCTGATGTAAAGTATCGGTCATATCCTTCGTTTCTCCGCCTTTCAATCAGAAAAAATCAATTTGTTTAAACCATTTAATATTGCCATAACCATAACGAAAATCACGTGCAATTTCTTTAATAACGTGTTTTATGCCCAACTAGCTTTTATCCACGACTTTGCCCACGTCAATTTTCCTACGGTTTTTGTTGTCAATCTATTGTACATAGGGTTGCCAACTCTTTGTCGGTCAAATAATAGTAGTTCTAAAATTTTTACCCATAAAAATATAGTAGATAACGAAAAGGTGAAAAAAAATATAGTAGGTTCCAAAAATAAGGTAGGTACTTATTTCTTTTTAAGAATGTTTTGTGAATTATTGAACGCATCTGTCAACTTGACATTCCAGAATCGTTAAAAATAGGTATTGACGTTTTGTTTTACGCTTACACATTTTGAAACGAATATTATTGCTAAGAGTCGATGCTAAGAGAGATGCCTTTAAAATATAGTAGTTTCGCCTACTATATCTTTATTTTCAAAAATATAGTAGTTGGGCCTGTAATATAGTAGGATACTATATTATATTATAGTAGGGTTGGAAACCCTAATTGTACACGAAGTGACGGCGTCGTGTTAAGGCTTGTAAAGGATGAGAGCATTTGGCCCGTACTGAATTTGTGGACGAGTGCGGGGGTTTTGTAGGCGCAGTCTTTAATCGAACGCATTTTTAATTTATTGTAATAAAAATAATACATATTTGTAAAAAGTAACAAAAGCAAATTATTTTCCTTTGTATTGCGAAGTAGCAGATATTTTTTTTCTCTTTTGAAAAGAAATTAAGGAGTAAAATGGTTTCATCTCAATGATTTGAAGGTGATTTGACATTTTTTTTTCTCATTATGTGATACCGATAAAAAAATTGTGGCTAACCAAATTACGTATCATATCATGTAGATTTCTAGCATTTTTTTTCATATGTAATTTCTCTGTAAATGCCGAAGAAAAGTTGCTTCATCTGCATGCTTCTTTCAAGCTTTTTTCGAGAGAGCAGCTTTAAGGCGGATTCACATTATGATCATTTGCTCGATCCGATCGCTGTATCCGTATCACCGTATCATTCTTCATACTGTATCAATCTCCGTATCTAGTTACGCCTTTGTTTTACTCCGTATCGTACCTACCTGTCGTATCCTCACTAAAAATCATTGGCAAACCGTGCCGTATCTACTTTGATGGTCGTTGAAATGGAACGGGCCATATCGCACTGTGTATCAGAGTGGTGTATCAAGACTGTGTATCATGATTGCGTATATTCTCCCGTTCAGATAGGCGATCATGCTACGCGTCGGCGATACGGAAACGGTGATCGGATCGGGCAAATGATCATAATGTGGATCCGCATTTACGTTGCGTGGTGTCGCATAGCGTTCCGCGGAATCGCCGATACACGATACCACGACACCCTTCGGCCAAAACTCTCCCTTGAGGAAGGTCTCAATATAGTCGGTACTCGCACCGCGAACGACTTGAAGTTCGTGTTGTGGCGCGACTCCAACTTCTCAACCCTTAAGGTCCAGCTGGTCTACACTCGAACATACTCCACGATCTCAACCTTCGTGGTGTGATGTAGCCGGGACATATAGAGCTACAACCATTGCGGACCCACCATACCACTGGCCATACCCCTGGTGGTCGCACCACTCACCTAACCTAACCGAAATGATTCACCAACAATAGAGGGGATCTGGCGTTTGGCGGCCGCTGCCGCGGCACCGCTCGCTATGCTCGCTCGCTCGCCTTTGCGCTTTAATAGTCACAGTTCTAACCTAAACTAACCCAAACGATTTTGCGACGACGACGTTGCCGGATCATATTGGGTCCTGCCAGGGCGGTTCAGAATCGGACTAGTTAGTAGTTTCGGAGATTAGCGAACAAACAAACAAACTCTTCAGCTTTATAATCTCCTAGTGACTCGCCCTGGCTTCGCACGGTTACAATGGATCAAACCATACGTAAACCTTCCTCTTGAATCACTCTCTATTGATGAAAACCGCATTCAAATCGTTGCGGAGTTTAAAAGTTCTAAGTGTACAGAGAGAAGTATTTTTTTAAATAGAACATTCCAATAACATTTTGCCCGGCCTGGAAATCAAACTCAGGTAGCCACGCTCAACAGTCGCGCTTGCAACCACGAGACCAACAGGACAGCTAATTAGTAATTATTCAAAACACATTCGGTGAACGAGGAGGTGTTAAAATTAGTTAATCGCAAACCACATGTTACTTTAATTTTATCTGTGGTATTAAGCCTTGTCTGTGGTTCAACTGAAATATACTTGTCTTTTTAATAGACGTTCTGTGTTCGTTTAATTTAAAAAATAAATAATACTGTCCAATTGTCAAATAACGAATAAAAATCTAGTTTAAAAATAATCAGTGGCAACACTAAATGAAATGTTAATTGTAAATTACGATTGCAATCACTGCTTACATAACTGCAGCCTATTAATAACAATTAAAGGTAATTGACGGTACTTAAACAGGGTTTTAATTGATATAAATTAACTTGTTATTTTCGTGTCAAAAGCGAACAAGTTGCAATTAGCAATTCTTGTAATATCAGGTTCTGTTTCTGATGCATTTAACCTTTTCCACGTCCTCCAAGCCAAGACTCAAATTACCGCAAATTCCTACAAATAAAAATAGAAGAAATAACTACATACTGAAGGCCGGGCCAGACTGTTATAAACAAGCTCCCAACAGAGGTCACCTTGGTGAGAGGCTTGTGGAGCCCACGGTTGGTGTTTGCGTCCTCACTGGTTTACAACAAGGCTCCCACCTCAGTGTGTTGTCGACTCTTTGTTTACAACGGCGGTATCCACACGCGGTTTACAACGCGCGTCCGTCCACAGAGGTTGTTGAAGGTCAAACGAATTTTTGTTGCAAACAAGTGTTTACACTGTTGTAAACCGCCGGTGGAGACCGATGTGGAGGGCTTGTTTACAACAGTCTGGCCGGGGTTTAAAATTGAAAAACTCACATTGGTACTCGTTCGTGCCGGGTTATTCCCGGTTGTCCTCGCCCCGTCGTCCCCACCGGGGACGAGTGGGAAAAAAGTTTCGTTCGTCCCCAGTGGTGACGATTGGAACTTTTTATTCCCCACTCGTTCCGCTATAGACCGAGAGTCAAAATGCAATAATGGGGATTTCAATAAGATATTTCACAAGATGCAATAAATCCATATATATAAAAGGCAAAGGTGATTGACTGATGTATCAACGCACAGGCCAAACCCTTAAGGCTAGAAAATTTAAATTTCGTACACGTATTCCTCATACGACGAAGGCATCCACTAAGGAAGGATTTTTCAAAATTCAACCCTCAAGGTGAAATAGGGGATAAAACTGTATGAAACTTTTTATATTCCTTGGATATATTTGCATTACCTACCTACCTAGGTAGGTATAGGTAGGATAGGGTAGGTAGGTAGGTAGGGACAGGACAACGTCTGTAGGGTCAGCTAGTTCTTAATAAAAATGATTCATAATCCTAATAATATTATAAATGCGAAAGTATGTCTGTCTGTCTTTTCTTCACGCCTAAACTACTGAACCGATTTGTGTGAAATTTGGTACAGGGTAAGTGTGAACCCCAACAAAGGACTTAGGCTACTTTTATTCGACTTCGACTTCGTCTGCGTCCGCGATAACCGACATATACGCGGACGAAGTCGCGGGCGTTTAGATTCGCAATTAGACCCGGTAGGTGGCGCTGCAGTCAAGTCAGGGTAGGTAGATAAGTAGGGTAGGGTAGGTAGGTAAGTGTCCAAAGATCTACAAATGACAGCCGGGACCAACAGCTTTGCATGCTTGCCGTGTTTTAAATAATAGGTGGAAGAAACAGTAAATTTAATTTATATTCATTTCGTACTTCAAAATGTTACGTGTAACGTTTTCTTGTCGACGATAGCGTGTTGGGCACGTTGTCAGTCCTATATTCGACCGTGACCTTAAAAAGGATAAAGAACGTGTTTTGATCAATTTTCAAGCCTGTGTGTGTTTATCGTTGAATCAACAAACTGTTTTTTAACGACTTCATTCGTCAACGAATTAACTGTTAATAGAAACAAAACAGTATGTTTACAATCTCCCTCGGTGGTCACCGAGGTTCACAATAAGATTAGACATTTACTCAAACCTTTTTTACAGTCCGTTCAACCGATTTTGACTTCTATTGCGTTGGTAGCATGACAAATGGCAACTGCAGTAAACAGTTGTTATTGTAACCATGTTTTTGCCTCTAATGTCATCCTTAAGCCTACGGAATAGAAGTCAAAATCTGTTGAAGGGACTGTAAAAAAGGTTTGTGTTTATGTCTAATCTTATTGTGAACAGGGTATAGGTGAAGTGAGCGTAATACATATGGAATGCAATAAAGAATTTGAATTTGAGCTGTCGCCGATACTAGCAGTACGATCGGATGACAGCTCACTTCACCTAGGTGTTCACCGAGTGATATTGTAATAGAATAGCACTGCAGTATGTCTATTCTGTTACAATCTCGCTCGGTGAAAACCTAGGTAAAGTGAGCTGTCATCCATCCGTCTGCTTTGTCAATCCGACGGATGACAGCTCACTTCACCTATACTCCATTTATAATAGCATTAGAAAAAAGACAACCGCCTTCAAAAACTGAAAAATAACTTTAGCACAGAACACACATTGAACACACACATGAAACTAAAGTCAATGTGTGTTAAGAAGAGATTGAAAGTTAACTACTACAAAGATTGATGAAACTAAAACGTCGTCTATGTAAAATGTTTGGGTATTTGTTGATTTTTCAAAAAGTGCTGAATCAATTTCGATAAAAAATTATATGGGACCACCCCTGAAGCATACCCTATCCATAAAAAAAAGAACTTTCAAAATCGGTTTACGTTTGCCGGAGAAATCGCGTAACAAATCGCGCACATACTTAATGCAAACTTAAGACTTATACGGTTTTCTCATGGATGCCATTGTCGGAACTGGACCAAATTATAATGGGACCACACGGGAAGCACTAGCTTTCAAATAAAAAAAGAATCATCAAAATAGGTTCACCCAGTCCCAAGAAAAAAAAAAAAATACAGACGAATTGATAACCTCCTCCTTTTTTGAAGTCGGTTGAAAAATAGCATTCAAATCCAGCTCAGTTTAAAAGATGAAAGCAAGCATACAGTCAGCGGGAAAGATTATGCTTGTGTTTGGCCTTACGATTTTTCCTCAACCCCCTTAATATGGATATCAAATGAAAGGGTTTGAAGAGTAGAAAACGATAAAGTTAGTGAGACTAGAAAAGTAAAAAATAAAATGAAAATTAAAAACGAAACATTTTTAAAAACAAGCTTTTAACCTAAAAAAAATTATAATAACACGAACTAAAAGGAAAAAAGAAAAGCTTGAGGCACTGGTCTATGCTCTCCGTTATACTATCTACACAATATCAATGCCTCAAGCTTTTCTTTTTTTCTTTTAGTTCGTGTTATTATATTTTTTTTAGGTTAAAAGCTTGTTTTTAAAAATGTTTCGTTTAGTTTTTGTTTTCATTTTGTTGTTATTGATCAACTAGCGGACCCGGCAGACGTTGTCCTGCCCTTAAAATACCGCCTACCAGGTCCAAATGTGAATCTAAACCATTCTCGAATTCACTGAAACACTCACAAAAAAAATCATCAAAATCGGTCCAGCCGTTTAGGAGGAGTTTACTTTCATACACACGCACAGAAGATTTTTATATATAAGATTTATAAAGAAATAGGTAAGGTAGTTAGATTGACAGGGTAGGATACGGTCAATGCTTATGCGAATCCCGCACCACCCGGTAAGAGTCCGGCATGCCCCTCTGTCACCCCCACGATGGAGGAAACCAAGAGGATTTCCAACGCGTAACAAAAATAATAGGATATTGATAGGGTGTCGTGTATCGGCGATTCCGCGAAAGACTACGCGATACCACGCAACGCAATACGACGCCGTCTCTTCGTGAACAATAGTTTTTTGTGGTTTTTGTAAATATGTTTGTAAGGTATATTATGTTCATGCGTCTTTGACGTGGAGTTGCGAACACCAGCCCGTTATATCATGCTATACCATACCATGGGCACACCCGCGACACTCCATAGAAACGATATAATTGCCTACACTAATACCAAAATAACAGACTGTACAAATACGTGCGTGTGTGTGCGTGTCTACACGCCGCTCGAACAAAAACGCAGTTCCCAGAGCAGTCGTGCGACGCGGGGAGAGGTGAGGAACGGTTTCAGAGGGAGGCGGAGCGTGTCGCTACTGTACGGTAGTACTAATATTTATACTGTGCCATGGTGCTTTGCTACACGAAATAAATGATTCATTAATTCACTAGCACTTTGCCCGCTTGTTTTTCTTACTCCTCCGCTTTTCTTTTCTGATTAATTTTGTTGCGGGATCCAAGACAGTGCTTATAGATTCATTAAGGAGCTGTCTAGGAATGCCTAGCTAAACTAAGCTATTTGGGTTTAAAACATAACAAATATTTAATTACAATATAGGTAATATTCAACGGCCTTACTTAACTTGATGTAACATACTCAGAGTGACATACAACAAACAGTTTTTCTCCAATCTTTTGTTGAATGAATGAATGAATGCTATATTTGCTAGAATATAGGTACATTGTATAATGGTAAAATTGATAATTATATGGTTTCACTATATTCGACTTTCCAGTCGTGCAAATTTTTAAGTGAAGTACAAGGACCAACAGTTATCGGGTCAGATCAACAATAAAAGTAGTCTCCTACATAACATTGTTAAATAGTTATTAAAAAAAAAATACAATATCAATTAATACTACATAATAGCTACAAGTTAATACGCAAATACAGAAAAAAAATATATATATCTTAGTTATTATGTCAAATACAGTAATATAATGTCAAAAAGATTTCAAATTATTAAAGTCATCAATTGAATAAAAACATCTGTCACATAGATGTTTCTTTCTTTAGGTAGGTAAATCAATTTCATATAGTTAAAAACAACCTCCATCGAAATCAAATTTTACTAAAGTTCGTACGAACGCGCGCTGCATTATTTTGACATTGATATGAACGAGCCCGGGCGTCACGCATGCGCGAAGGACTTGTATGCAGGACAAAAAAAAAATGGCGCCGCGCCGGTTCTAAGTGCAATACCGCCATATTGGTTTTCTCCCACGTAAAATATTGATATCGATTAATGCTGTTTTTTTACCTTCGTATTGAAAAGAGGTCTTTGCACTGCCGTTGGTAAATTATAGGCTGGTTTGTAATAAATGACAATGCCAGATCCTGCCCCACCCATGTACAGAAAAAGTCACACATGTACAGAAAAAGTAAATTTATGAAAATAATTGTAATGAATATAGAACCTTTCTATACTAAATTGTTTTTCTTTAGAACTTGCGGATTACGAAATACCTACCCACAAAATACAAACTCATTTTACCTAAAATACAATTTAACCTATAATCAATGTCATTATTGTTTTTAGATTTAAACGGAAACCGCAAGTTCTACAGTCACTAAGACTAATGTTTAGTTATCAGCAATAAATAAACAGTAAGATGCTACATATTGCACATGACTTTTACTGAGTGGGGCAAAGATCTATAGAGTTTCTGGCATTGTCCTTTAACTACGCATCATCATCAGCCGAAAGAAGTCCTCTGTTGGACAAAGGCCTCCCTAAAAGGGGGGGGGTGGGGGTTTGCCATAATCCCCACGCTTTGCAGGCGTCTTGGGGATCGCAGTGAAGTTGTTAAGTAGGTACACGGAAACCGCTGCTACCCGACTTCCAAATTTTCCCTTAGTGGTCTTATTCGAGTTATTCGTTATAGAGCAATGATTTCAAAAGGAAAGATACGCCCATTACAACATTTTAAACAAACGTTCAAGGAACAAGCAAAAGTAGCGACATCTGTCAAAACTCATACAATGTCGACTGAGTCGCGTTGCCCGTTAATAATAATTATATGTGGGGACATTTTCACACACGGCCATCTGACCCCAAACTAGGGAGACCCTGTACTATGGGTGTCAGACAGCTGATATACATACACAAATACATATTTTTTTTGTAAATACATACATATATAGATAAACAACACCCAAACACAAGTGCTCATCACACAAATGTTGGCCCTAAACTGTCATTTTTAGGGCCAGCGCTGGTGCCATTTGGTCGTGCGGTTGGCCTGGTCCTTATTTTATTTATTTATACTTCATGCACAAAGGTACAAAGGCGGACTTAATGCCTTAGGCATTCTCTACCAGTCACACAGTAATATTGTCAATGTTATAGAGTAGATGATACCATCAATCAATTGACATATTTTTATGAGCTGTCAAAACGCGATTCCCTCAAGGATTTCGTAAGTCAATTTATACTTATGACGTCACTTGTATATTTATTGATTTCTAAGCAACGCAAAGCAAAAATCTAAGACAATAAGGCATAAAAAAATTCCCCCACATACTGGGAATGTGCCCAAGAGACTGACAATTATACCTTAATATAATTATATCACACATGCTGGTCACATTGTACAAAATAATTTTATAAAATGACAATAATGTCAGTCTATAAATAATATTTATTTTACAATAAATTATGACGATGAATGATTGCCAAAGCAAATGGTGTCACCTACCTAGTTACAATGTTAGGTAGCGATCTGCCAGATCTAGGTTAATTCAAACCTGTGTTTTAGGCCACTCATTATTTTTCCAACTACCATAATGTAGTTGGAAAAAGACTAGGCAGATGATTATGGAAAATGACTAGGCAAATGATTATGGAAAAAGACTAGGCAGATAGTTAGTTGGGGTTAGCTTCCAGTCTAACCGGATACCACTGAATAGCAAAGTTTTTCATGGACCGACTACTTATCTGACCTCTACAACCCAGTTGCTGGGTAACACGATACTCCTTAGGGTGTTACCAGACCAATCGATCGATCGTCGATCGACGGCATCGAGCGATGGTAGAATTTATTAGTCGACGTCGACCGAGCTGCTTGATTATTTTAACTGATGGATTATAGCTGGGTTTAATCGATCGGCAATCGGTCGATTATTTAGTGGAACGGTATCCGTCGATCAGCCAAAGCTACCACACCAATCGATCAACGTCGATCGATGTCGATTGATGGCATCGATCGACGATCGATTGATTGGTGTAGTAACACACTTAGTAAGACTGGCTGTCAGATTTTCTAGCTTCTGACTGACCACCTATAAGGGCTGTCAAAGATCTACGAGTGACACCCGGGGCCAACGGCTTTACGTGATTTCCGAGGCACGGAGGAGTCTCGGTAAAATCGATGGTCACCCATCTACGAATGGACCGCGGCCACCGTAGCTTAACCGTCATGTCCGGTCGGTCCGTCAACTTTTACTTCTCTATCTTCGCGCACTCATAAGTCACAATCGAAATATTACTAGACAGATTGAGGACGTGCAACATTTGCTGATGGAGTGTGTCAGGAATGAGGTGGAGAGGGAGTCGGTGCTAAGAAAGTATGGTATTGCAAGGATGGACATAGGGATCATACAGAGTGCTTTGAGTGACCCTGCATCAGAATTAGCACAAGCACTATATTTGATAATACCGCCGACCTAGCACCGACCGCCTGAGCCTTCATTAAGATTAATAGTATAAGTAGAAGTAGACCCATAGTAATAAGGAACAATGGGTTTGATATGCTATTGTAAAAAACCCTAAATTCTAGACACTGACGCTTTTATCCTTAGGCAAGCGTGCTCCACCTTAGGCCGCATCATCACTTAAGATCACGTGAGTTTCAGCCAAACGCAAGCCTAAAACACGTAGAAAGTAAATCCAACACGTAATTCCATGTGTTTATGTTTACATGTTGTTATCTACAGTTGGCATCCTGCCAAGACTTACACGCATTGCTATTAAACGCGAGCGATCTAGCAATCTGAGAACGCAAAACCGCATACAAGGCGGATTGGTAATTGAAATTACACAATCCCGGTTTTTTTTCTCTCTTATTTTCTGGTCTCCTGGTACATTGGACCACTTATTTGAGAGCAGATTACCTGCCACTTCTTCCGCTTGTATTTTCCCAAGGACCCCTAATTTGTTATTAATGCAATATAGCCTATGTCTCAGGGATAATGTAGCTTTCGATTGGTGAAAGAATTTTTGAAATTGGACCAGTAGTTTTTGAGTTTATTCGTTACATACAAAAATGCAAATCTTTCCTCTTTATAATATTCTTATAGCTGACCCGACAGACGTTGTCCTGTCCCTATCTACCTATTTACCTACCTTACACCTAAGTCAAAGTCTAATCATTTATTTCAATTAAGTAGTTTTAATTAGCAATCAGTTTGATTTTGTCTAGACTGTAGATTGTCCTATGGAGCCCGGACCAGCATGTTTCCAAGCATTCTTATCATGGATATAATCCTCTAAACTGTAATATGCTTGTTTACAGAGTGTACTTTTAATATATGTTTTAAATTTTCTTTCATTTAGTTGCAATATATCACTAGGAATTTTGTTATAACACTTAACACAGAACCCCATAAAAGATTTATGAACTTTAGACAATCAAAAATATGGTTGAGCTATTTTGTCTTTGTTTCTAGTATTAATATTATGTCTATCACTAACTTTATTAAATAAATGTAGGTTGTTTCTGACGTACATAATATTTTCATAGATAAATTGAATTGTCAAGGCACTGTCATTATATTAATATTTTTAAATAGTTCCCTAAGAGAATCGCGGCGACGTAGATTATAAATGGCTCTAACAGCTCTACCCTACACCTACCCTAACCCTTAACATTTAGGGGGATGAAAAATAGATGTTGTCCGATTCTCAGACCTACCCAATATGCACACAAAATTTCATCAAAATCGGTCAAGCCTTTTCGGAGAAGTTTAACTACAAACACCGCGACACGAGAATTTTATATATTAGTTAGATGTTCCGTGCGGGAATCACACGCCTTTCAGCGCAGATGTCAATCACTCTACCTCTGCCAAACGTGCCATTGTTTGATATATCTTCTCTTTCTCTTTCCAGAAACTTCAAATGTGTGGCACGGAGGAAGAGATGAGGGAAGTAGCCGGCAGGATCTGTCGGAACTACCTCCATGGAGCGTGGAAGACGGTAGACCCTAAGGAGCTGGACTTCAAAAGGATCAGGTGAGATTTCTTTATGAACAGCATCTGGGGGCCGGAAATCTTAAAAGATATAAGCGTATAGACAGTGGGAGCGACTTTGTTTTATATAAAACAAGGATTCTAATTCGGTTTTCATCAATAGATAGAGTGATTCAAGAGGAAGGTTAAACCTTCCTCTTGAATCACTCTATCGTATAGTATACGTATAGTTTGATCTACATTGCACCCGAGCGAAGTCGGGGCGAGTCGCTACATAGTAGGTACTAACACTGTTCATCAATAGATACAGTGATTCAAGAGGAAGGTTTATACGTATAGTTTGATCTACATTGCACCCGAGCGAAGTCGGGGCGAGTCGCTACATAGTAGGTACTAACACTGTTCATCAATAGATAGAGTGATTCAAGAGGAAGGTTTATACGTATAGTTTGATCTACATTGCACCCGAGCGAAGCAGAGGCGGGTCGCTATATAGTAGGTACTAACACTGTTCATCAATAGATAGAGTGATTCAAGAGGAAGGTTTATACGTATAGTTTGATCTACATTGCACCCGTGCGAAGAGAATATAAAAAAGCGGCCAAGTGAGAGTCGGACTCGCCCATGAAGGGTTCCTTAACAGCAAGTAACATAATATAAAAGTTCTTGTAGTTTTATGACGTATTAAAAAAAACTGCTTACTAAATCTTGTTCAAACCAATTTTCGGTGGAAGTTTACATGGTAATGTACGTCGTATAATTATGTTTTTTTAGGTTTATCATTCTCTTATTTTAGAAGTTACAGGGGGGGGGGGACATTTTACCACTTTGGAAGTGTCTCTCCCTCAAACTATTCAGTTTAGAAAAAAATTATATTAGAAACCTCAATATCATTTTAGAAGTCCTATCCGTAGATACCCCCACATGGGTTTGATGAAAAAAAAAAACAACTTCAGTTCTAAGTATGAGGAACCCCCAAAATTGATTGTTTTTTTTTTCTATTTTTGTGTAAAAATCTTAATGCGGTTAACAGAATACATCTACTTACCAAGTTTCAACAGTATAGTTCTTATAGTTTCGGAAAATAGTGGCTGTGACATACGGATGGACAGACAGACAGACATGACGAATCTATAAGGGTTCCGTTTTTTTGCCATTTGGCTTCGGAATCCTAAAAAGTATAGAATCATGTCAAGCATTCATAATAAAAGTTAGCGCCAGTTGGTTCCTCCCACTGTGTATTTTTATGGAGCTGTTAAAAATTGAATGCAAAATGATTATTTGTTTTGTACACAAGGTCATATTTCATCGAGTATCGCTTTGTTTAAGAGGCCAAGCGTACTCGGCAGGTTACATGTGATTGTAACCACATACAAAATCATGTCAAAGGCAATTCATTTATTTCAATTAGACCATTAAAAAGGCACTTTTGAACGTCATAATAAAAAAATATAAAGTTGATTCTAGTTTCCCATTCCAAAAGGTAGTTTCGTATGGAGAAGAATGGGCAAGAAACTCCATACTTACTCTTTTAAAAATAAATGTGTACAATATTTTGCATTTACAGTTTACAGTTATATAACTATACGTGAATACGATGGACCTTGCATAAAATCACTATATTGAAGTATGTACAAAGTATTACAAGATAAAGAATGACAGCTAAGTTGTATACATAGATACATAGTGTTCACATATTATTATTTACAATTATTGTAAAAGTAGACAACCACTCCATACATTTCAACAAACTATGAACCAGTGTGTGAACCAAAGCAAGAATTAAATATAATGTATATACTAAGTATAAATTAAGTAGTTTTAATTAGCAATCAGTTTGATTTTGTCCATGTGTGGGGAACTGACGACTACACGGTAGTAAATAGCTTACGCGGAATGCTGTTTTGTCGTCTTAAGAGGTCCCTTCCCCATCGGTCTAACTTCAACGCGAGCGTGATTGCTCGCGATTTTTTTTTGTTTCATCCAACGCAATGTTCGAGAAATTTCACAAAACTTGTTCCAGAAAAAACCTTTACAAGTTTCTGGTAAAAACAAAAATATTTCATTTGTTATAACGTAACCGTCGTTGCCCTTAAGACCGGCCATACCGTCATAATTCCCGTTCAAACGCTCGTACGTGATTATGGCGTATACCAAATGTTTCTGCAGATATTTTGAACACACAGGTATGTTAATTGTGGTTTATATCTAACAAAACCTAGGTAATAAAAAATAAACTTCTTAGAAACGAATTCAGTAAAGACGTTTGAAAATCAGTCCTTTTGCACATATTTTATCTGAACTTTGGCCGTTCATAATGTACTCATACACTGAAAAAGTTCAGAAAAAATCGTTGCGCATGTAATAGGGATTCTATATTACAAACAATTTTACCGAAAACTTGTAAGGCTTTTTCGAAAACACGTATTTCCTGAAACAGTTTGTGAAATCTCCGCGTGTCAATTTTCGTGCCATGTTATCGCGTTCTCACTCACTCGTATTTTTCGAACATTGCGTTGGTTGAAACAAACAATTTTACAATCATGCTGGCATTGGCGTCAGACGGACCGGGAAGGGCTCTCTTAACGGCAATTACATGAATAATGATTATACTGATGATTATATTTCAAATATAGTTGTTTTTGAAGTATTTATGTGGGAATGTCGGCTCAGAGTAAAACAACTTTAATAATTAACTCAATATGATTATTCTTTACAAAATAAACTTAACCACTCGTCCTTGTCGTCATAAGTCTTCCGCCATCTTCCTCGTCCTCTCTCTCTCCTTCACTCCCGATACATTCGTCCCTTTCACTCACTCTTACATTCCATTTTCCATATTTATTTAAGTAGGTCTCATGGTCGCAAGCGCAACTGCAGGGCGTGGGGTTCTTGGTTCGATTCCCTGGCAAAGTGTTATTGAATTTTTTCATATAGAATTTCTCAATAACAGCCCGGAGTTTGGAAGCTGACGGTGTAACACCCCCGTGCCTCGGAAAGCATGTAAAGCCGTTGGTCCTGCGCCTGATCTCTCTCCGGTCGTGTCGGATTGTCGTCCCACCGGACTATGAGAGTGAGGGAAGAGGGAGTGCATCTGTGTCTGTGTACGCACGGCTACACATCACATTTCCAAGTTGACCTCTCACTGTAAGGAAATTCTATACAAGGCGAGATCAGCTTATGCTGGAATGTATAGCTTGATATGTAGCCGTGTGTACACACTTGGAAACTACATATAATATCTTTTGAGTACTTGGCTGATCTTTATTTATATTGGCCGCCATGACCAAAATTCTGTCGGGATTAATATATTTATAGATATTCATCACCTTTGTAAATAAAACCTTTTTCGTTCAACCGGCGAAAACTCAGTAATGCGTTAAATTTTCCACCGATTACCAAGGTTAGCCTATGTATTATAAGAAGTCTATTACATAAGCTTTTATATAGGTATATAAAGACGCAAAAAATGTAAATAAATACATGAGACCTTGACTTTAGCAGAATAAGTTGTCGTTAGGAGCGTGGTACGTGTTGTAAGCGGAGGCGTTTTATCGCGGCTACTGAGCGTTGAGTTCGATACCTAGGTCGGGAAATTAGTTATTGGGTTTTTCTCATTTGGGAATTCTCAGTTAATTAATGGATGGAGGGATGGCTGTTACTCTTTCACGTTAAAACGGCTGTACAAAGTCAAAGTCAAAGCATTTATTTCAATTAAACCATTTACAGGCACTTTTGAATTGTGAAGGAGTCGGTCAGTTAGTCAGAGAGTTGAAGCTAGTTGCTCGTTCCAAAACGTAGGTAGGTCTCTATGGAGAAGAACGAGCAAGAAACTCCACGGACACTCTTTTAAATAAAGTTTTTACAAAGTCTGGTTACATGATTCTTGTTGCTTCTATATGTGAAAACTATGAAGGTAATCTAACAATACAAAACACAAAAAAGAAGCAAGATAAAGTGGCATCTAATCCATGGCAGATAAGAGCTGACCAATCTCTACTGACAGCGCCCGTTCACGAACATGACGCGTGAATCAGCACCATTCAGCTCAACCATTTTGAACGGATACGGAATTAGTTGAAATTTGCCAGACATATAGATGATTAGCTTTTACCCGCGACTTTGTCAGCGTGGATGTCGGTTATTGCAGATCAGACGAAACCACCTTACATGGGCCAAATTCTGTACCAAACACCAAAAGCGAAACAAACGAACAAACTCACTTTTGGATTTATAATTTTAGTATGGATATACGCCTATCTATAGCTCGGCAAATTCGTACGTGACACTACCATGGCGGGAGCGTCAACCGGGCGCTGTCGCTGTAGTAGTTACGTCCCCTGCCACCCGCGTGGACCATAGGAGTGTCATGTATGAATTTGCCAAGCTATACACATAGGATAATTTTATCCTATTTTTGTGTTCACGTTTGATAATTTAGCACTTTGCTTAGTTCTACGCAGACGACGTTGCGAGCAAAAGCTAGTGAGCTATATTTTATTGTAAAAAGAAATTGTGATCCTTAAATTAGAATTTATTTATTACCCGACTACGGCAAAGCCAAAGGAGGGTTATGAGTTTGACAGGCTATGTATGTATGTATGTATGTATGTATGTATGTATGTATGTATGTATGTTCATCTGTACGCGCATAGCTCCTAAACTACTTATCAGAACTGAACAAATGAGATATCGTTAGAAGCGTATTGATCGTCCGCTGGTTATAGGCTATATGACGTGTCACCGAATCCAATGTGGCGCCCTCTGGCGGACAACAAAACCAAGATTTAAAAAAAAAATGAAGTCAAGCATACCGTGTTTGGTATCATTTTAAAGGGGTTCACTAGTACCATTCAAATATATAATATTTAGTTGTGTTTTGTCACAAATTATTTAAAAAAAGAAAAGATTACCAAATAAATTAAGATACGCATACCGTGTTTAGTATCATTAGAAAGGGGTTCACTAGTACCTTTTAAATATATAATGCTTAGCTGTGACTCCAAAATGGTTTAAATAAAAAAAAATAGTTTAAAAACTAAAACCCGACTACAACAAAAAGTGATCTAAAAAGTACGAAACAAGAAAATATTTCACACAGAAATCAAGACATAGGTACAAAATAGTCAAGGTAAGCCGTGGTTGCATGCCATTATAATTCATGTTCATCGCACTCATATGGGATACAGGCATGCAACCATGGCTTACCTTGACTATTTTGTACCTATGTCTTGATTTCTGTGTGAAATATTTTCTTGTTTCGTACTTTTTAGATCACTTTTTGTTGTAGTCGGGTTTTAGTTTTTAAACTATTTTTTTTTTTGTATGAATGGAGTTACATAGTATGGTCACAGTATAACTATTAGTACTACCGTACAGTAGCGACTGAAATCCGATCCAGCCTGTCCCTTTGCTGTCCTCTCCCAGCGACGCCCTAAGCCGAGGCTCGTACCCCACAGGGGGTGCCCTTAGCGTGTAGTCGCTTAGTTTGTAAGCTGTTTTGCCCTGGCTGGAGGCCCTAAAAATAATATTTTTTAAGGCACCACAGGAAAGTCCGGTAAAGCAGCCGACAACCTCCTAGGTTGCCGAGTGCGAGATGCCAATCCGAAAAAAAAAAAAAATACTGTAGCGACACGCTCCGCCTCCCTCTGAAACCGTTCCTCACCTCTCCCCGCGTCGCACGACTGCTCTGGGAACTGGGAACTGCGTTTTTGTTCGAGCGGCGCGTAGACACGCACACCCACGCACGTATCTGTGCAGTCTGTTCTTTTAATAGTAGTGTAGGCAATTATATCGTTTCGTTTCTATGGAGTGTCTCGAGTGTGCTATGGTGTTAATATTTTTCAAGTTTTTATACACTCTTCTACCACATGTGGTGTACAAATATTTAAATGACATTCTTATAACAAAGTACAATAATGAAGAAATTCAAGTGGACGGTGAAAACATGTATAACAGTTTTTAACTTAGACCAAACGCCAAAATCAGTATTGCAAAAAAATATCGTTTGCTTCGTGCAGGGCTTTGTAATAAAGCAAAACCTGTAGTAAACAAAATGAAATTGCTTTATTTTTTTTACAAAACCTCTCTTTTATATAAACTTGTCGGTGTTTCTATATAAACAAGGTAAAAACTGTGAGTTTTTGCAGTTTTTCTTGTGAGTATTTCTTACGTACAAAGTACAAAACATGTAAACAGTTTGTCTGACTGAATGATTTTCTCCAAAACTATTGATTGAAACGTTAACGAATTGAGTATTTTTAATCCCTACTACTCTAAAACAGGTTTTATCTATAAGTTGAAACGTATCACGAGAAAATTGCTTCTGAATTTTGCTATCCGTATACATATTTATGCTCGTGACTGTATATGTTTCTTTTCTACCACCATACTATTCCTGTTTAGGGTTGCCAGATTGTATCCACCGCCAACTTGTAATATCTAGGTTGCTATTCAGAAATTCTTTATAGAAAAACTCAATAAAACTTTGCACGACTTGGGAATCGAACCCGCGCTCAGCAACTGAAGAAAATTACGGCGACAGATAAGAACTAAGTTAGAGATGTCAAATTAAGTTTTTCTTGAACTTCGACATGTTTTTATTCAATGCCTTCTGACATGACAACTATAATATTGTATTAACATTTTAGATCGAGTTAAATTGACAGTTCATATTAATAAATATTTGTCTCTTTCTTGTTTTGGAGAAAAAGAGATATAAATAGGTTAAAATAAACACACCAAAACACACAAACCAACGAGCATCTAATGCAAAAAGTTGTGTTGTGTATATAAGGTTCTATAAAAATATCTGCCACGGCTTTAATGGGAGGTAGTATTGTGTTTAAAGATTACAATAGTGAAGAACTTTCGTACCCCAGAATATTTAATTTAATTTGAGAAAATAAAGTAGTTTAATAAACATTGACTCTACTCTGCATAACGCGTTTCACAAATTACGCGCGATGTGTTGCTTCGTCAATGAAGACAACTGCTATCTCTTTCTATCTGTTCTGTGAATGAAAACTGAAATCAGCTGATTAGTTCGTCACTATCTAACCTACTAGGTACACAATAATACGCAGGGAAAAAAGTGTGATGATCAATAATTTATCTTTACTATTGTAATCTATAAACACAATACTGTCTCCCATTGCAGCCGTGGCAGATATTTTTATAGCACCTTATATAGGGAACTGCAAAACTAAATGACGTTGCAAATGAAAGTCCAAGAATTGATATTTGAATTCTAACCAATCTGGTACATATTTATTTATTAATTAAGTTTGCTAACAGACCACTGGTTAATCTGTTGTATTTTTTTTTTGCCGCTTAATGAACTAGTTAGTTTTTACGATTTACATCCAACTTTTTTCCGGCCAAAGTAATAACTTGAGATCGTTACCTTTCAGTACTATGTAGACCTCAGTCTCAGTGGTGTTGGCGACCAAGACGTCACGCAGGTGCTTGACCAGATGCTCACACAATTCACACGGCACGTCACTGACAAATAAACACACAGTCAAAATAAATACTTAAGATTGCGCGAAATATTTGTTAGTTTCTTGCAGTTTCGTGCTTACGACCAAGCGAACAACGAAGCAGTCAAAGTCAGTTGCAGTTTATATTTGGTAAAACCGCGGGGTACGGGTAGTCATTAGCTGCCTTACTATTTTGGGGTTGGCTTCCAGTCTAACCGGTTCCAGCTGAATACCAGTGCTTTACATGGAGCGACTGCTTATCGGACCTTCACAACCCAGTAACTGGGTAACACGATACCCCTTGGTAAGACTGGTTGTGACCTATATATGTTACAGTCATAACTCTTAACCAGTCATTACTACTTTTGACTGGGTTTAGAAGATAAAACGCTTTTGCGTTACAAAATCAAAAATACGAACGCCTTAGTTATAAGAATCACTACAAAACCAACGTTTTAAAAGGGACACAAAAAACAACCTACCAACCTAATGGGTTTCTATAGAACTTTGCCCCACTCAATAAAAGTCATGCGCAATATGTAGCATCTTACTGTTTATTTATTGCTGTTAACTAAACATTAGTCTTACTGACTGTAGAACTTGCGGTTTCCGTTTAAATCTAAAAACAATAATGACGTTGATTATAGGTAAAATGTATTTTGTGGGTAGGTATTTCGTAAACCGCAAGTTCTAAAGAAAAACAATTTAGTATAGAAAGGTTCTATATTCATTACAATTATTTTCATTAATTTTCTTTTCTGTACATGAGTGGGTTAAACCGTTCAAAAGTAGTTTTGACTGATTTTTATAGTTATAAAAATTAAATTAAAAATTTAAAAAACCCCCAACGCAAAACATAAAAGCAATTATTTAAAAAGTAAAAAATAATGTCTTTTGTTGAGCCATCAAATGTTTGTTCGTTGAAATGGCGCTATAATGTCGCGGTGGGGTACCGCGTAAGTTAGTATTTTACCTATTTAGCTATTGCTGACTTAGCGGAACCCCGCCGCGACATTATAGCGCCATTTCAACGAACAAACATTTGATGGCTCAACAAAAGACATTATTTTTTACTTTTTAAATAATTGCTTTTATGTTTTGCGTTGGGGGTTTTTTAAATTTTTAATTTAATTTTTATTTGAAAGTTTTTAAATGTAATTTAGCATGGTTTTGAGAAGTTGTAGATACGTCTAAAGTTGTATTTCGTCACATGGATATTTTTTTATATTAAAGATATCACCCTGAGAATGCGTTTGGTATATAAAATTCGCCATTTTGTGGTGCCGGTCATCTTGGCCTTGAAATTTATCATAGTGTAAAGTATTCTACTAGTGAAGCCCTTTCATTTGATACCCATATTGATGGAGTTGTGAAAAAATATGTGATTAGCTATTTTGTAGCGGCGGCCATCTTGGACCGATTTTCATCAAACATAGCTAAGAACACTCCCGACTAATTCACCTTTCAAATAAAAAAAACAAAAACAAAATCGGTTCATCCGTTCGGGAGCTACGATGCCACAGACAGACACACACACACACACACACACACACACACACACACACACACAGACACGTCAAACTTATAACACCCCGTCGTTTTTACGTCGGGGGTTAAAAAGTAGTTTTAACTGGTTAAGAATTTTGACTGTGACATATATATATATAACGACTGTCAAAGAACGAATGACAGCCGGGACCAAGAGCTTTACGTGGTATTCGAGGCACTGAGGGGTCTCGATATGAAACGGTTGGCTACCATCTACGTGCCGACCGCGGAAAGCATAGCAAAGCCGTGCGGATAGATTACGACATTACGTCATGAACGACGACTTTCACCTAGCCACGAGATCCTCTAGGGTATAGCCAGTGTAAATGATACAATCATGATGGCCGTCTAGTCAAAAAACGACGGACACGCATTACAACACGTTATCAGTACTCACTAAGCAATGCGTGTCTTATCAGCACGTAATTTTCCAATGCTCCACAAAAACAGTTCATTTAATTCGTAATATTTTTTTCAAGTTCTTTTGGTAACCTTGACCCTGTTCTTTGGAGGACAATGTGAATTAAAAATTTCGAAAAAAATCTACTGGCGTATGTAGGTTCTATGTCAGGGGGGTTTGGTTTCCGCACTTATAGATTATACACTTATAGATTAAAAGTTAACTTTAAAATACGTTATAAAATAAATATATAAACTGTCTTGCATTAATGGATTATCTTATTTATGACCCCCTACAGACATTAAACTACAGTATAGGTAGGTATTAGTTTTTACAAAAAACATAAAGATTGTTATGCGCATGAAATATGGTTACAGTCTATCATTCTTAGTGATGGGATCGGATGTATTCGCTTCAAATGAATAAATCGAAAATAATAATTTTATATTTATGCAATCCTAAAAACCTATATATTTTGAAAATAATCCAATGGGATCCAATACCGCAATATTGGATCCAATATTGCGGGTTTAAAACATTGAAAATTAAACAAGCAAATTAATATTTTAAAGTTAATTTTACATTGTTATTATAAATAAATCAATAAATTATTCGTTGTCTTACGTCTGATGACGAGTCTTCGCCCAAATTTATCACGATTGTTTCTGGCTTGCTTACTTCAAATAATTAAAAATCGATACCATATACAAATTAAAGTGTAAATAATCGAAACGTTACGTTGCTGCAATCACTAGTTGTCAAAACCACCACCTGTCAAAAAACTAACAACCCAATGGACAGAGAGTAGTCTGTACGTGCCCATTCTACTGGCGTATATATTTTCATGTTCATCGCACTCTTATGGGATACAGGCATGCAACCACGGCTTACCTTGACCATTTTGTACCTATGTCTTGATTTCTGTGTGAAATATTTTCTTGTTTCGTACTTTTTAGATCACTTTTTGTTGTAGTCGGGTTTTAGTTTTTAAACTTATTTTTTTTATTTAAACCATTTTGGAGTCACAGCTAAGTATTATATATTTAAAAGGTACTAGTGAACCCCTTTCTAATGATACTAAACACGGTATGCGTATCTTAATTTAGTTGGTAATCTTTCCTTTTTTTAAATAATTTGAGACAAGTCACAACTAAATATTATATATTTGAACAGTACTAGTGAACCCCTTTCCAATGATACCAAACACGGTATGCTTGTCTTCATTTTTTTTTTAAATGTTTGTTTTTTTGTCTGCCAGAGGGCGCCACATTGGATTCGGTGACACGTCATATAGCCTATAACCAGCGGACAATCAAGACGCTTCTAACGATACCTCATTTGTTGAGTTCTGATAAGTGGTTTAGGAGCTATGAGCGAACAGATGAACATACATACATACATACATACATACATAGCCTGTCAAAATCATAACCCTCCTTTGGCTTTGCCGTAGTCGGGTAAAAATGGACCACTGTACGTGCCCATTCTACTGGCGTATATATACATACGCTAGTTTTTTTTTCGATTTGGCATCTAGCCGGTCAACCTAGGAGGTGGTCAACTCTTAACTGCCATGGCTTTTATCTTCATTCTTTTTTTTATGTTTTGTATTGTTCTTTACCTGCATTGTTTTTATAGAAGCAACAAGGATAATGTAACCAATATTTTGTAAAAACTTGATTTAAAAGAGTGTCCGTGGAGTTTCTTGCTCGTTCTTGTCCATAGAGACCTACCCTACGTTTTGGAACGAGCAACTAGCTTCAACTTTCTGACTAACTGACCGACACCTTGACAATTCAAAAATGCCTGTAAATGGTTTAATTTAAATAAATGCTTTGACTTTGACTTAAGAGCGCCCAACCCGTCATATTTTCCATACAAACGCTCGTACGCGATTACGGCGTTATAACAAATTATTTTCCAAATATTTTTAGCACATTGGTATCTTGTGGTTTAAATCTAGGTTTGTATGAAGCCAAAAATAAACTTTTTTAAGAAACAAATTTAGTAAACACGTCCGAAAATCAGTTTTTTTGGCACAATTTTATCTGAACTTTGGCCGTTCATAATGCACTCATACATTAAAAAAGTAAAAAAACAACTTCATAGAAACCTTGCACATGTAATGGAGATTCTAAATTACAAACATTATTACCAAAAACTTGTAAGAGTTTTTCAAAATCGTATTTCCTGGAACAAGTTTTGTGAAATTTCCGCCCGCCAATTTTCCTGTGATGTTATCGCGTTCTCACTCGCTCGTTTGTTTTCGAGCTTTGCGTTGGTTGAAACAAAATAAATTTCAACCACGCTCGCGTCGAAGTTCGTTCGATGGGGTTGGGCGCTCTTAAGGGGCTTACAAGAGCCAACTAGCGTCATCCATAATTTTATTTCTATAACTCCTAAATCAGATTAAAATAAAAAAATCTAAAACTGTACTTAACCAGTATATAATGGAGAGTCACTCCAGAAATACTTCATGGAGTGACTCTCCATTATTTTGCATTTGATACATTAAAAGAATCGTTGCTTAACGCTAAAAGTGGTAACTTTTGGAGATACGGAATGCGGAACGAAACGCATTTTAGAATTCTGTATATGAAATCTTATGAAACTTTGCATACTTTTCCGCGTCGATTCGTCCGAATCTGGAAGAATCCCAGAAAACCTAGACGAATTCGGATGACGTCATCGGACCCCATATTTACAATCATTCGATTCGATTCCGAACCGAATCGAAAGTCTAAAGATATCGAAGATGTCCTTCAAAAGCAATTCACAAATCCGAAACCGAATAATTTTGACAGTTCAAATTCGATACGAAGACTGAAGTCGGAAATGACATTGTCGAATACGGTTCCTTACCGACACGGAAACGTATCGAATGGTTGTGAATAAGGGGCCAGATTCGGCGCGGTCGACTCGGCCGATGCGCTCGCACCACAAACATCAGTCAAGATTCGTCACAATTCACATAATAACAGTGCGACAGGCGTAAAGGAAATAGAAACGATTTCTTTGGCACGGTCGATTCTTTTGGTGCGGATATGTGTGCGAGGCCTCCTTGTCTTCGATTCGTTCGACACGTCCGGCTCGGTTAAATGTGTGTTCACCTTTAACCTTGCCTTTAAGGCCTCCAGCCAGGGCAAAACTGCTTACCCTTGCCTTAAAGAGAATTTAAGGCCTCCAACCAGGGCAAAACTGCTTACCCTTGCCTTAAAGAGAATTTAAGGCCTCCAGTCAGGGCAAAAACTTATAAACTAAGCGACTACACGTCGCTGGGGTAGGACAGCAAAAGTGACAGGCTAGATTGAATCTTGATATAATAATAATAATTGCTTTATTACAGGCTACACAGTCCCATATATACCTTACCTAAACATACATATTTTATAACTTAAAACTTGTGTTAGTAGATAAGACTTAAAAGTATGTTAGTAACACTTAATTTTGCACTAAATTGATATACACTAACTAGAGCATTTCTATGTAATGTAACGTTCCCGCGAATGCTCGAATTAGGGTATTACACCCATTTTTTAAAAGTGTCTCAATTAAATTCTGGCGACTACTATTTCAAGATGTTATAAAACAGATTTAAAAAACTTAAAACTTTGGATTGAATTTAAAAAAATATTTTGTTAATTTATGAACTAAATCTAACATTTTCCGACTGCTTTTTGCCTAAACTATCTCAATAATATATTTATAGGTTTTTTCTCATATAGAGTAAAATACCCTACTGTATTCGACGCAATAGTCGAGCTATTTTTTTGTAATACCTATTAATTTCTATTTTTTGCATTTACTCTTCGCTGATATGAGGAGTGGTCGTCTACAGTTTCAATATTTGTAAATAAGTGAACACTATGTGTCTATGCACTAAACTTAACCTTGTAATACTTTGTACTTATTTAGTGGTTTTTATGCAAGCCACATCGTATTCACGTATTTATATAATTCATGTAAATGCAAAATATTGTACACAATCATTTTAAAAGAATACGTTTGGAGTTTATTGCCCATTTTTCTCCATACGAAATTACCTTTAAGAGCGCCCAACCCGTCATATTTCCCATACAAACGCTCGTACGCGATTACGGCGTTATAACAAATTATTTTCCAAATATTTTTAACACACAGGTATCTTGTGGTTTAAATCTAGGTTTGTATGAAGCCAAAAATAAACTTTATTGAGAAACAAATTCAGTAAACCCGTTCGAAAATCAGCTTTTTTGTACAATTTTATCTGAACTTTGGCCGTTCATAATGCACGCATATATTGAAAAATTAAAAAAACAGCTTCATAGAAACCTTGCACATGTAATGGAGATTCTAAATTACAAACATTTTTACCAAAAACTTGTAAGGCTTTTTCAAAAACACTTATGTCCTGGAACAAGTTTTTTGAAACTTCCGCGCGCCAATTTTCCTGTGATGTTATCGCGTTTTCACTCACCCGTTTGTTTTTGAGCTTTGCGTCGGTTGAAACAAAAAATTTTTCAATCACGCTCGCGTTGATGGTCGTTCGAAGGGGATGGGCGCTCTTAAGAAGAGGCAAATAGATTAAAATTTTCTTATATCACGTTCAAGAGTGCCTTTTAATGAACCAATAGAAGTAAATCTTTCTTTCTTTCTCTCTTCAGCGGAGGCCTATCAAATTTCCTGTACTATCTGGCGCTCCCTGATGACCATTCCAAATGGGGAACCTACCAGCCACGCGAGAGTTCCCCAGATACAGATTCAGCAGAGACTTTGGAGACCAAGACTTTAAAGAAAAGGAATTCTTTTACTGCCCTTGAAGAACCGACCAAGGTGAGTCATCATGTCAACCTTCCAGGCGCCCACTGCTGGGCATAGATCTCCCCCAATGGGAGATCCATCCGTAATCGCCATGCTTGTCCGATGCCTGTTGGCGATCGCAGTAGGTGTAATGGTACTCAGAAGGACGCTGTTGCCCATCCTCTGGTCAATATCCCTCCTTATCAACGACTGTCAGGCGAAAGTGTTGAAGGTCTAACCTCCGCTGTTTTTATCGGACTAAGATGTAACATAAGCCATTCGAAAGGTTAAAGAGTTACGGGGCGTTCATTTTAATAAAGCTGCCAGAATGTGTGATATTCGCTGTCCGCCTCTCTGTTCCCCGGTAAGTATAATCTGGGTAGCTTCAAAGCACGAGTGAACCGGTTCATCCTAGGCAAACGTGCTCCACCTTGGGCCCGAACCACTAGAACCGAAATACACGCGGACGAAGTCGCCGGCATCTGCTAGTAGTTAAATATTGTACTGTGGTACAGAACTCTTTAATTAAACACCAATTAAATACCTGAAAGACAAATAGCCAAGTCACTGAGTGCAACGTTTAACCAGGGGGCCAAACCTGCTATTTTTATAATTTCGTCATTCCAACACGATCCCATTGTCATTTTGCTAAAAGTTCGTAATCTGCTAAATTCATAATGGTCGATCATTGGTCGGTCGAATTAAAAGCAATGACTGCACAATGACGTTCTAATGGTCATTGATCAGAGGAACTGTCAAAATTTTAGCTCAGCTGGTCAGTCATTCAGTTGTCATTTTGTACGAGATTACCATTCTATAACATTTCGTTCAATGGCGAGTCAGTGGTTGACCATTGGACAGTCATAATGACGCCATTATATTAGTAGATTACCAAACTTGTCAAAATCAACAATTATGAAATCAATGATAGACCATTCTGACACTATTGTTATAGCAGACTTGAGGCCCAGATGGCTGAATCTCGTGTAGTCATTTAGTTAAATTGGATATTCATGAATTTGTGATGTTTGGTTAGGATTTTAATGTGCTGGTCCGACCCAAACCTGTCGCAAGTGCGGCTTCAAAGCATTGTGGAACCACCACCATACCACTGGCCATGGCCCTGGTGGTATGAAGGTTGGAAGATAGCTTGAAAATGTAATAAATAAATATAAATAATAATAACAACAATAATTTAATTGATCATTTTTTAGTTAACTATACATCCTACGTTAATATTAGTATTTCTCTAAAACAGAACTTCCTCTCTTCTACCCATTTGCTGTGCCCGATCAGGGTCCATAATGATCCTAACCAAAGACCTACCACCTAAGCATATTTGTACTTATGGAAAAGCAATAAAGATATTGAGTATTGAGTATGCTGGGTCTATAACTGGCATCTGGCGCTCGGCAGCCGCTACTTACTATCCTAACTTCACTACATATTATAAAACAAAGTCCCCCGCCGCGTCTGTTCCTATGTATCAAGGGCGTCGCCAAGGGGGGGCGGTAGGGGCATCTGCCCCCCCCTAGAGATTCCAAAAGGTTCATGTGCCTTTGACTGTATTTAAAATTCATACTTTTCTTATCCACCAAATATCAATTTGCCCCCCCCTAGGCCATCAGCTGGCGAGTCCTGGCGACGCCCTTGCTATGTATGCTTAGATCTTTAAAACTACGCAACGGATTTTGATGCGAGATGTTTTAGTATATAATTTGTCAAGCGGGCCAAGCCGCGGGCATCACCTAATCCATACTATCCATACTTTCCATACTTCCTACTAATATTTTAAATGTGAAAGTTTGTGAAGATGTTTGGATGTTTGTTACTCAATCACGCGTAAACCGTTGAACAGATTTGCATGAAAAATGGCACATAGATAGACCATTTCCTGAATTAACACATAGGATACTTTTTATCCCGGTAATGTGTTCCCATGGGATTATCGTTCTTTTTACGCGGGCGAAGCCGCGGGCAGAAGCTAGTAATATTATAAATGCGGAAGTAACTCAGTCTGCTACGCTTTCACGACGAAACGGCTAAACTGATTTTGATAAAATTTGGTATGAAGATAGCTTGCATCCTAGCGAAGTACATAGGCTACTTTTTTATCCGCAACTTCGTCTACATCCACGATAACCGACATTCACGCGGACGAAGTCGCGAACAAAAGCTAGTTAACTATAAGACGAAGTCGCGGATTAAAAATAGCCTATGTCCTTCTCCAGAGTTCAAGCTATTTTTATACCAAATTTTATCAAAATCTCAGCCGTTTTATCGTGATAACGTAACAGAGTTACTTTCACATTTATAAGTAAATAAGTAATAAGTATGGATTAAGTATATTAAATATAAGAATTATGTTTATATAAAAGGCAAAAGTGATTAACTGATGTATCAACGCACAGGCCAAACCCTTAAGGCTAGAAAATTTAAATTTCGTACACGAATTCCTAATATGACGAAGGCATTCACTAAGGAAGGATTTTTCAAAATTAAACGCCCAAGGAGGTGAAATAGGGGATAAAAGTTTGTTTGAAACTTTTTATATTCCTTGAATATATTTGCATTACCTACCTATCTAGGTAGGTAATGCAAAAAAAGTCTGCAATCGCCTTCTCTCTATGAGAAGCTTTGCCCTGCAGTGGGAAAATAATAGGTTTTCTTATACATTGCTGTTTTTTTCCAGGTGTTACTCCGCATTTACGGTCAAGTTCATGGAGAACGAGCAATGGATGCTATCGTGACTGAATCTGTCGTATTTACTCTTCTATCAGAACGAAGACTTGGTCCTAGGTTGCATGGTGTTTTCTCCGGAGGCAGAATTGAGGAATACATACCTGTGAGTGAATTTTATATATTTTTTTAGTAAGGTAACCCTGTTGTCAAAACATGGCTATATAGAAAAATTTAACAAAAAAAAAATTAAATGATGGCAGGTTTTTTTATAAATTTTGCATTTATAATGTAGGTTGTATAAAATCAAAGACAAATTATTTGATTTAATTGGATAATTAAAAGTCATTTAAAACTTCATTTACAAGTATAAAGAATTGGATCTAGTTGCCCCTTCCAAAAGGTAGTTTCGTATGGGCAAGAAACTCCATACTTACTCTTTTAAAATAAATATGTATAACTTTTAATTAAATTATCCAATACCCATAAAATGGCCATTTTCTTTTTTTTATTGCTGAGAACGACATTTGTGCCAGACAGACAGACAGACAAAGATATCATGACTTTGTATTGTATAATTACATGTTCTTGTTAATTTCAGTAGGGAATACTAAAAATCTAACTGATGTTTTGTTTATAAAACTGTTATTCTACGACTTCTATGGAATAAAGCATACGGTTTTGTCACACAAGATAAGATAAGAACAAATAGAAGTAAACTAAAAATAATCAATATATAATTTAACTTTTGAATTAAACCTTCTTTAAGTATATTTGTCAAATTAAAAGTTCAATTTCTATTTTATCTGTGGTGCTTTGTCATTCGTTGTCTTCGGTCCTATGTTCGGCCGGTAATTGGGTATTTCTGTTAGGAAATTCTCAGTTGCAGCCCAGGTTTTACGCGATAGACCCCCTATCGAGTGGTGCCTAATACCGGACACCGGAACTACGTCATAACCAGGGAACAGACGCGTGGTATGTAATTTGACATTTAATGTCTAAGAAATATGGTTGATTTTTGTTCGTAGTGAATTTTACAGGGATTTTTTGTATTTATTCAATTAATATTCAAGAAGTGACGTAAGGTAAAATACATTGCTCAAAATGTATTGAAGAAAATTACAAGTATCGGCCAAAATATTGATGTAATTTCACCCATATTTGGGTAAAAATCGGTAATTCAAAACTGCACTTACCCGAAATTAGGAACACACTAATCGTTTCCATCAAATTCCCCTCCTATTTTCGACCTGCATCCTACCTATTACATACATAAACTTAAAAAATTCTATGATTTTAAAAATTCAGCCGATATTGATAATTAAAAACTACACTTAACTGGAATTAGGGTCGCACTAGCCATTGTAAATCGGTCTCTATTTTAGGCCTTTCACACTATTTCGGGCTCACTGCTCCCAATTTCGGGCTACTGCCCCCAATATTGGGCCCTCTTCTGCCCCCTATTTCGGGCCCTCTGCCCCCTATTTCACGCCCACGGCGCCCTGTTTGAGACCTTCTGCCCCCTATTTCGGGCCCACTATCCCCTATTTCATGCCCACGCACCCCTATTTGGACCTGTCGCCTATTTCACCATACTTAATACACCCCTGTTTTCAGGCCCGTGCCCTACTCACAAAAGAACTAGCAGATCCATCGCTGTCAATGAAGATTGCTGAGAAAATGGCCGCCATCCATTCAATGGATGTACCCCTGAACAAGGAACCCAATTGGATTTGGAAAACGATGTATAAATGGTTGAAAATCGTAAAGGAAGAACGGCTTTCAGGAGCTACGCAGGGAAAGGTGAGACTCTTAGGGCGGGTTGCTTCAACTAACCATTACTGACCGGTAATAGTAAAAAACGGCGCTTACTATAGTCAACACAAAAAAATGGGTTGTTTCCCAAAATTATACGTCAAAAAGTTACTATTACCATAACCGAGTCATCGTAATTTTGTGTTGTCAAACAGCTACTTCAAACATCAAAATATTATGGAATCTCTTTTTGAATAACTTTAACTGACCGATTTTTATGTCATGAAACAACCCGTTACATTTAACGTACGTTAAACGTCGCACGTCATAGTAACTTTTTAACCGTCCGTATGTAACGTTAACCGACTGTTTGAAACAACCCGCCCTTAGTCCAAAATCATTCATTCATACCACTCCATTTACAATAAGATTAGACATATACACAAATCTTTTTTACAGTCCGTTCAACCGATTTTGACTTATATTGCGTTGGTGGCATGACAAATGGCAGCTGCAGTAAACAGTTGTTATTGTAACCACTTTTTTGCCTCTATTCCCTTAAGCCTACGGAATAGAAGTCAAAATCGTTTGAAGGGACTGTAATGAATACCAGTGTTTTACATGGAGCGACTGTCTGTCTGAGCCGCCAACCGCTCCGATTGTCTTGGAAAGTGCGTTTTAGGCGTTATTGGAAACATGAGATACCTCTAAGCGAGCTTTCCGAGATACGGCAGACTCTCGGTATAAAATAGATGGCCACCCCATCCACGGACCGACCTCTGCAAGTGTTGCTTAACCTTGAAAAATCGACCCCTGCGGTTTCTTCAGTTACACTCACACCTATTTCACCAGTTATCGTTGATTTCTTAAACGATTAATAATCTTTTCTCCTTCTAGAACGAAGAAGAACAGCATATAATCAAGCATTTGAAGGACACGGATCTTGAGAAAGAGTTGGAGTGGCTGAAGAAGTTCCTGGCTGCAGTGGAGTCTCCTGTTGTCTTCTGTCATAACGATATGCAAGAAGGTAATATGAGAAACAGTATATTATTTACTAGCTTTAACCCACGACTTCGTCTGCATAAAGAATCATGGCGAGATTCATACATTCATTTGTATAAAAAATAAAAGTGATTTTGAGGGTTTAAAATATATTCCAATGTGAAGAATACATTACCAGGAGTAAATTGATATACTTACCATATTTTTAAACCCCCGCATAATTAAAATATTACGAAATGAAAATAACACTTTTTCGTTTCATCTTAATGCCAATTTTGTATTTATAAAAAAAAGAAAGTGACAAGCGACGTTAACGGTTCTATCAAATTGGCAGACAAGTGTGGAAAAAAATAATCATTATTTGTGATATTATTTCCCATAAAGCGATGCAATTTCAGAGTAAGGACTGCGAAACGGCGACTGTCAGTATCACTGTTACTGTCAGTCGTTCTGAAATAATGAGCTTTTCGTTAAACTATTCACTTTTTTTTTTGCGGGGTTTTAAAAATACTGTAAATGACTGAAGATACTCTTGATACTCTTTAGGTACCCAAGAGTATAAGAATTAGTTTCAACTTCTCTAAACGTCTTTATTTATTTTTTTACAAATCCTGCCATAATCCTTTCAGAATTAAGAGGGACCTTCCCGGTCAGTCTTTCGCCAACTCGAGCATGATTGAATTTTATTAATTGTCATTTTTATTTTAGACAGTTATTATAATAAATATTATAAATAATAATTATTTAAATTATTATTTCTATTATTATTATATCAGCCTATTCTCGTCCACTGCTGAATAGGCCTCCCTCAGAGATCGCCAACCAACCCGGCCTTAGGCTGCCCGCATCCATCTGCTGCCAGCCACCTACTTATTTTACACATGGCAACATTAAAATTATTACACTTTTTGTCGTAGCAACACCGAACTATTTTTAATTATATTTTGACGTGATAACGTCTTATAAATTGATGAACACCGGCTGCACGCACGAAAAAGTATCACGTTCCGCCTGAGCCTGAGCGTGCAAGCGAGAGCGCGGAACAAGCGATAGAGAGGCACGATCGGCCCAAGCAATAAGCTCCGTCCACCTCGACGGAAGCCATTATTTGCTTATGTTAATATGTTAGCCATTATGTTTCTTTATGACGTTATCACGTAAACCTATCGTCCGTAAACCGACTTTACAGACAACCAATTTTTTAACCTATATCATGATAGCGCAGTGGTTAAGGCCCACCTCTCATGTACGAGGTTGTGGATTATCAATCGAGCACGACCAAGTACCATGTGACTATTTCAATGCCCATATGACATTTGCTTTCGAAATTTATCTTGGACATCATTGACATCGGTGAAGGAAAACTAGACTTATCTATACTAATATTATAAAGCTGAAGAGTTTGTTTGTTTGGTTGAACGCGCTAATCTCAGGATCTACTGGTCCGAATTGAAAAATTATTTTTGTGTTGGATAGTCCATTTATCGAGGAAGGCTATAGGCCCATGCGAAGCCGGGTCGGGTTGCTAGTAATTAATATGTCTGTAATCACCAATTCGCCTTGAGCGCACGTGGTGATCAATGCTCGTACCTTCTCTGTATGAGAAGAAGCCTTTGCCCAGCAGTGGGGCAAAAATAGGCTGGTATTTTGATTTTTAACCGACTTCAAAAAGAAGGAGGTTCTCAATTCGCCTTTGTTTTTTTTTTGGTTTATATAAATTTTATCTAAGTAAATTGATTCAGCACTTTTTGGAAAAATCAACAAGTACCCAAAATGTTTACATAGACGACGTTTTAGTTTCTTCAATCTTTGGAGTAGTTACTTTCAATCTCTGTTTTAACTGTGTTGCCGTTTCTTAATGGGTTTAAATGAGACGGAGGTACTGAAAATCGGGAATGCAAAAGCTTTTTAACAAAAAAGACAACCGTTTTTAAATCAAATCATTAATATGCATAATACATGTAAAAACTGAAAAGTGAAAAATAACTTTAGCACAGAACACACATGACTTTAGTTTCAGAAGTCGGTAGCAATACAAAGCAACAAACAACAAAGCCACCAACTTCCGAAACTAAAGTCATGTGTGTTCTGTGCTTTTTTTTTTACCCTAGCAACACTAACCACCAATTATTTCACACAGGCAACATCCTCCTAGTAGAAGATACGCAAACAGCAAACCCAGAAGATGACGGATCATTATACGTTCCGAATTACGCATCTGATGTACAACTTAAAGACGAACAGAAAGAAACCTCTGATTACGAAGACGCAAATACTTCGGACACAGTTCTAAGCCACATCTCGGACTGGGGAGAGCCGAAACTCGTGCTGATCGATTTTGAGTACTGTGCCTACAATCATAGGGGCTTTGATATCGCCAACCATTTCCAAGAATGGGCGTTCGATTATACGAATTCTGAACATCCGTTTTATTATGAGAATCAAGATAATACGCCGAGTTTGGAACAGAAGGTAAGAATTATATATTACTAGTATTTTGCCCGCGACTTCGTCCGCGTGAATGTCGATTATCGCGGATGCAGACGAAGTCGCGAATTAAAAAGTAGCCTATGTCCTTTCTTAAAAAAAAACAATAGGGTATTTTACTCTATATGAGAAAAAAATCTATAAATATATTTTTGAGATAGTTTAGGCAAAAATCAGTCGGAAAATGTAAGTTTTAGTTCATAAAATAACAAAATAGATTTTTTTATTCAATTCAAAGTTCTCAGTTTTTTTTAACCTGTTTTGAAACACCACGAAATAGTAGCCGCCATGTTATTACGCCGTACGGCTGTGTAAACAAATAACAATTGTCAGTCAACCAATTGGCGTATATAGGGTGACTGGTAATTAGTGTACGAAACTTAAACACGTGATTGTGTTCATGATAACAAACAACTTTCCCGAAGATAAGATGTTTTTTGTACTGGTTCACTTTAGGTCACAGGCGTGCGCGCGCGTAAATTTCATACGGCTGTTGTGTTATTGCGATAAAAGTGAACCAGTACAAAAAACATTTTTTCTTCGGGAAAGTTGTTTGTTATCATGAACACAATCACGTGTTTAAGTATCGTACACTAATTACCAGTCACCCTATATAGGCTTTTTACTTTTATTATTTTCGTAACCAAAGTAATATTTGAATTACTACACCTATTACAAAATATTATTTTAATAATTTTAAAATTATATTCAACATTTGTAACATCAGCGCATTTGATATACAGCGAACTGACGTAATTTCCGCAGAGCAATATGGTGTCCATTACGAGGCGTTTTCGTCAAACTACGCGCGAAATTTGAAAATTTAGAATTTAGATGCATTTTTATGGCACTTATCGATTGACTAAAAGTTTTGTGTTTTTTTTGGTGGCATATTAGCACTACAGAATTTAATTAAGACACTTTTCAAAAATGGGTAAGCCTATTATTGGCGATATGAAATGATATCGTATATGTTCTGTGCTAAAGTTATTTATCACTTTTTAATTTTTGAAGGCGGTGTTCTTTTTGTATATAAACGTTTTTTTTATATAATGTTATATATTGTGTAGCAGAATGTTTCTAATGAGAGCGTTCATATATTTACCGGTATAACCTTCCTAAAAAAAGCGGCGGCTGCCAGTACACTGTTACTGTCAGCCGCCGTATCGTTCTGAAATAATAAGCTTTTCGTTAAACTATTATCTTTTAACATCCATTTTTATTGCGGGATTTTAACAATATTTTTAATGTCTAAAGATACTCTTTAGGTACCCAAGAGTAAGAATTTCAACTTCTCTAAACATCTTTATTTTTTTGTACAAATCCTGCTATGATCTTTTGGCAAGTAATATCGTCTTATACTACAACAAGTACAGGGAATAGTCTAAAAACTATACATTTGTAATTAAATCATAAAAAATTAAATAAAAATTGTCTTTATTTAAAGTACGTAATCAATCATCGAGGTATGCGTGGTTACAATAGGGTATTTTACCAAAAATATCTTATTAGTCCTTCAGTTAGATTATCGAAAAATATTGGATACGTATTTTTTGTTTTATCAAATTAAGAAACACTGACGAAAATAAAATGCATCAAAGATCATGAGTGGGGGTTTGTGACGTCACTTCGACAGTAAAAGTGTACTGACATTGATGTCTTCATTTTTTGTTTACGTCAAAAAATAAAAAATACGTGTCCAATATTTTTTGGAAATCTATCTGACGGACTTATTAGTTTTTTTGGTAAAATATCCTATTGAATGGGTGACCAAATTTGAACGGAACCCGAACCCTGGATGGGCTAGTCCGACTCGCACTTTCCGGTTTTTTATTTGCTGTACGAAATCTTTCCAATGAGAACATTCAATATATTTGCCGATATAACTTTTAAATATATGTTTCCAGGAAATCTTTATTCGCGAATACTTGAAGCATTACCATGCAAACACCCAGTCAACATCCGAGGTTACACTAGATGATGTGAACAAGCTATTAGATGAGGTGGAAGCCTTCGCTTGTGCCAGCCACCTGTTCTGGACTCTATGGTCTATTGTCAATGCGTCCAAAAGCCAGATTCCTTTCGGATATTGGGTAAGTGTGTCTTCATCATCTGCCTATCCTTTTCTCAACTGGGTTGGCTTCCAGTCTACTCGGGTGCAGCTAAATACCAGTGTTTTACATGGAGCGACTGCCTATCTGAGCTCCACAACCCAGTCACGCCTCAGTTGCCAGATTTTCGGGCTGCTGACTACCCATAACGACTGTCAGAGAGGTGAATGACAGCCGGGACCAACGGCTTTAAGTGCTTTCCGTGCGCGGGGTCGTCACACCACCAACTTCTAAACTTCGGGCGGTTACTAAGAATCATGGCGAGATCCATACATTCATTTATATGAAAAAAATAGTAATTTAGAGGGTTTAAAATATTTTCCAATATAAAGAATAATTTCCAGAAGTAGATTGATATACTTACCATATTTTTAAACACCCGCATAATTAAAATATCGAAATGAAAATAACACTTTTTCGTTTAAACTCGATGCCCATTTTGTGTTTATAAAAAAAACAAAGTGACAAGCGTTAACGGATCTATCAAATTGGCAGACAAATGATGTGACAAGTGTGTGGAAAAAATATATATTAGTTGTAACATTATTTCCCATAGAACGATGCAATTTCAATGTAAAATTTGCGAAACAGCGACTGTCAATGCCACTGTAGTCGCCGTTTAGTTCTGAAATAATGAGCTGTTCGTAATACTATTCACTTTTTTTGCGGGGTTTTAAAAATATTTGTAAATGCCTGAAGATACTCTTTAGGTACCCAAGAGTTTTAGAGCATTAGAATTTCAACTTCTCTAAACATATTTATTTTTTTGTACAAATCCTGCCATGATTCTTTCTTAACGAAAATAACCAGAAGTCGAAGTTGCGAAACTAAAGTTTATTTGTACTTTTTAGTTTTTGAAGGCGGTTGTCTTTTTTGTAATTTCACCCGTCATTGACGCGGACAAAACCTTGTAAAATTAATTCTAACTTCTTTTTTCCCCAGGAATACGCCCTATCTAGACTGGACATGTATTTACGACTGAAACAAGAAGCAATCAAAGACAAACACGGCTTGCCACAGAAAAGAAAAATCTGCGAGGTTGACATTTGAGAGGGAATCGAAATTCTCGCGCTGTTGGACGGCACTCCCGTCTCTCCGGCGCAGAGGGAGGACCTCTAAACCAACGTATAGAGGTCCAATTATGATTTTCTGAAGAGAGAAAAAGCTCTGAGTTTCTTAGTGGCGAAAAGTGATGGACAATTTCCAAGGTCTGGAGGTCTGTTGGTACTGTTTATTTCTTGGAGGGCCAAATGTTGTACATTATTTTACCTGACTGCTACAGAAGGTGTTGTTTTTTTATTATCTACAGAGTGTTGGTTTTTTGTAGACGGAATTTGGAGTTGATTATGAATAAGCCCAAAGATGTTTTCGTAGGAATTCAGTTTGAACTGTGGTCGGCTTCCAGTCTAACTAGACGCAGGTGGAAAATCAGTATTTTGTGCATTGATATACAAAAATGCCTGGATGCACAGTTTCTAACAAAAACACAAACTTTAATTAAAAGTACTTGTCAAGACAAATCCAACAACTCAAAACACGATATGGCTGCTGTAAGGTATTGAGGAGTTGGGTGGTCTGTAGGTAGTCCTAGCAGCAGCATCAGGTCCAGCTCACCATAATATTGCATTGTCATCAGGTTTACACATGAATACCAAATTTCAGCCTATGCAGGCTACGAGAACTGGTTCAAAGTTCAATTGCAAGTTTTGACCCAAAAGAACAAACATACATACAAACATTGCATGTTAAATAAAAGCTTGTAAAAATGTCGTGAATGGATCTAATTAAACAACATAAGTAATTTGAAACAATTTCGACCTAATGCTCTCTGCATAAGGTCATTTTTTAAACGCTAATGACATGAGCGCATTTCTTTAATTTCGTGTTTTTTTTTTGTATATCAATGAACGACTGCTTTTCTGACCTCCACAACCCAGTTACCGGGTAACACGATACTCCTTGGTAAGACTGGTTTTTTTTTGTATATCAATGAACGACTGCTTTTCTGACCTCCACAACCCAGTTACCGGGTAACACGATACTCCTTGGTAAGACTGGTTGTCAGACTACACATAACGACTGTCAAAGATCTATAATTGACAGCCGGGACCAACGGCTTTCAAGACACTTTCTGTATGAAATTGATGGTCACCCATCCACGAAAAGACCGTGCGAATGTAGCTCTTATAACCAAAGACAGAAAGTTCAAACTGGATTTCTTACAAAAGTACTGTAAATATTAGGAAGTCAAGTCAATCATTGGTTCCTTAGAATGCAGTATTGTTTTTTAATATTATATTTACATGTTGTTCTAAAACAGACTTGTCAAGTCCGCTTTCAATGTTCCACTAAGATAATATTTATTCCAAGTTAAGATTGCATATCCTAGTTAGAATCACACTGAAATTCAGAACCTTAGATAATTTACACTCCATTGCCTCAACTTTCATCTTTAGCGTTATGGAATTAGGATCATTTTTGAATAAGAATTTGTACCAAAAAAGTTTTGAAAATATTTTGAGGACAATTCTTGTAATTATCAAACGTTCTAAATCTATTCGCAATGTCATCTTCATCATCGTTATCATGTCAAGCTTTGGGCGCCCACTGCTGGGCATAGATCGGGGTGATCTATGCATAGATCACCCCCAAGGGGATTCAGCCGTAATCGCCATGCTTGGCCTATGCATGTCGGCGATCGCAGTAGGTGTTATGGTACTCAGAAGGACGCTGCTGCCCATCCTCTGGTCAATATTCCCTCTTCGCCTTCTACGACACCCACGGATAGAAATGGGGTGGTGCTATTCACGGCAGTGACCATCAATATAAAAAAATTGTCAAAAATTTAGGTCATCATTTTCCTAGCCTTTTCCCAACTATATTGGGGTCTGCTTCCAGTATAACCGGATGCAGCTGAATACCAGTGTTTTACATAAAGCGACTGCCTATCTGACCTCCACAACCCAGTTACTGGGTAACACGATACCACTTATTAAGATTGGTTGTCAGACTTTCTATTGGCTCCTGACTAACCCATAGCGACTGTCAAAGATGAGAGCCAGGGATCAACGGCTTTACGTGCTTTTCCAAAACGTAATTATCTAAGATTCTGAATTTTCGATTAAAATCTTCATCAGAAACAGTCAAGCAGTTTTGGGGTTATCTCGAATATGTAAGTACAAAAAATATTGTTTTTTTTTTTGAGGTCGCTCGTCGACGTTGGGTGGCGAAATTGACTGAAATTTGAGACTAGGCGCACAATAGGCGATGTGTTGACTAGGCTAGGCGATTAGGCAACTCCGTTTAAGTTAGAAACTAGTCGGGAAATCATAATACGTACCCGTTACTTATAAGTGTAGCTCAACAGTGGCGCTACAGTTGGTTAATATAAATTGCGTTTTGTGACATTAAAACGGTTCACTGGCAACACTTTATCGTATGTCAAATCATTATGTTGCCAGACTAGAAAAAAATAACATTGAAATTAACCTTTTCTTATCTTTATCCAGCAATATATTGGGCAATATAGGCCAAGCTTTTATTATTGAAAAATATTAAACCAATACATTGCTTACTGTGCGCTTTTCCTTATTATGGATATGTTACCTATAAGGATCTCTTAGATAGCGTGCGTTCTTAAAAAAATAACCAAAAAGAAAAAAAAATATTGGAAGAAAATTCCTTCCCTCTACGATAAAAATAAGTTGTATATGAAACTTTGACAGATTTAAATTTAATAATATTTAACTTATTAATGAGATTAACAAGAAAACCTAAGTTTTATTATTAAAATGACGACATATTTAAATTAGTATCATCCTATTTAATTCCGACTTAACTTCGAAATGATGCTTTTCGCTCCAAACGGGTGTAGAAATCATCCATCTGCCTAGCCTGTGTGTTGGACCTCCACAACCCAGTTACTGGGTCACACAATACCCCTTGGTAAGGGTCAATTCATACTAGAGCCGAGTCTAAGCGCATCGAAGCTTCAATCTGAAACTTAACATAGCAAATTCACCCTTATCTCCACAATATAATTCACATATTCCTTCTAAGATAAAAAGACGCGCGAATTCGCGGCGCATTCGACAGAATTCGCGCTTCGGAGCGCAAACTCTGATTGAAACGTGTCGGCAGTCGGCATCGGCTGGTCTGTGTCGGAGATGATCGTACGACAGCGCGCGAATTCTCTAGAATACGCGCGCTTTCGTTGGAACTTTGCTTTACTTGTGAATAATTTGACGCTTAGACTCTGCGTTAGCATGACTTGGCCCTAAGATTGGTTGTTTTACAATTAATTTATGGTTTCTACACCCTTATTTTGGTACTCAACTAAATATGACTTTGGGCTTTTTATACTACTCATCTATAGAACTTTAGTCAACTTGCAAGCTTAACCGCCTTATTCTTTTAATCGTCAGAACATAACCGCACAACCCTCCACGCTAATTCGATTTATACGAGTTTTAGGACATATTCGAGAACATTCTAGCATATGTGGGAATGGTCTAGAACGTTGCAACTCGACACTTTACCATTTCAAAAGTTCCATAAGACCTGTAGTTCCGCTACTCGATGATAGATGGCGTTAGTGTGGCGTTTTTGGTCGTACCGACCTACGTAACATAACTAATGAAAATTGTTAAAGGGCACAAAGATATGCCTTTCTACAGTATTTCATTAATGTAGTTTTAAATAAATAGGAAAAGAAACAACTGTGGAATTCACTGCCCGCCTCTCTATTCCCCGAGACATATAATCTGGGTATCTTCAAGGCACGAGTGAACCGGTTTATCCTAGGCAAGCGTGCACCAACTTAGGCCGCATCATCACTTAAGATCAGGTGAGTTGCGGCCAAACGCAAGCCTATAACAGTTAAAAAAAAACTGAAAACTTAATTTAGCATATTTATTTTGTACTTAAAAATGTTCCGTGTAACGTTTTCTTGTCGACAGTAACGTGTTGGGCATTTCATCATTTTTCAGCTTATAAAAGGTTAAAACGATAAATTATGTCATAATCAAGTCATATTTAGTAATTAAAGCGAAACTACCAAAGCTGTACTAAGCTCAAAATGTTAGTTGGCTCAATATTGTACATAGAATTTAGGCTAAGAGGTGAAGTCGAGAAAATGTATATGTTTATGAATCTATAATCAAGCGGCGGAATATAGAAGTTACATTACGACTGTAAGGAATTATATTATTTCTAAAACTTATCTGTGCCCAAAGAAAATTGAACTTTAAGTAATTATGCAAACTGAAATCATTTATTTCAAATTAAACCATTTACAATTGTCAGTCAGTCAGAAAGTTGAGGCTAGTTGCTCGTTCCAAACTGTAGGCTTCTATGGAAAAGAACGAGCAAGAATCAATAGAGTATTACTTTTTTTTTCTACATGAAAATTAAGAAAAGGCAAAGAAATTCTACATGATGTCTTGCACACAATTTTCTAATAAATTGCACACAATTTTCAAACAATAAGTTAATTATCAATTAATAAATGAAGAATGAATTACTCCACCATATTGTTTTTCTGTCTCGCTGACTGTTTTACGTAATGTAACTTCGATATTAAGTCAAAATCTTTAGTGTTAGAATTATCAAAGCTAACTGTAAATTGTCTAGTTATATAAGTCATGTGATTCTAGAATTTTAAGTCTGGTGTCCCGCTATGCGACGGAACGTAAGAATTTCTATTAGAAAAGAAAAATAATGACATTCCTAAATGTTATTCCTATCCAAATAAAATGTTGTGTATTTATTGTAAAAAATATATCGAAATACATGAAAAAAAATGATTGTTTAAAAAAATGATGTTCAAACTTTGACAGCTGTCAGTTCGTTCTACCATTCTGGTTTCAAGCCGCTATTTTGTTGACAGTTCGTTTGACGCATGTTTTGTAATTTAAAATGGACAATGTATCGCTATCGTTTGTAAATTTTCATAGAAATAATGTAATATTTATTACTTAGATGAATTTGTAATTCGCTGTACCCTCTATAATGTATTATTTTTTTATAATAGACCATATTTAATTCACTTTCGAATCACAGGGAAGCATATTTATACTGTCTTCTTATAAAACTAGTTACAACTTTAGCCAGTTATTGTATTTGCAACTTTATTCTGACGATTGTAAGATTGTAAAAGACAATTTGGACTTGGTTCTTAAGACAGTTTTTGTATTGAGAACCTTATATTAGTCGGTATAAAGTTCAAAATGCAATAACTAGCTTGAACTGTTGAGCTAGTAGGACTAAATTTAGAATTCGTTTCATGATGAGACGAATAGTATTTATTAAAAATAAAAAAGTACACAGGAAAATCACTGGCTTGACTCAACAAATAAGTCTGCCAACTATCGCGCAACAGTTGCGCTACTAACAAAGGCACATCAACCATATCTTAGTCTTGTATTCGCTAATTAGTATTAAATTCCTGTGCCTTTGATTATAAAGCTTAAAACTTAAAGAGTAAGCAGTAACTGACTGACTAGCTTTTGGTAATTTGTCAAAATTGTACTTAAAAAAAAGAAAAATTGGCAATGAAATGTCATAATAGACCATGTCATATTTAATCATGCCGTGTGCAGATTCTCCAGAACTGCCCAGGGTGCGCATGTACAGAGGCCAGCACATCAAGGTACTACAATCTGTCAAATTTCTTTGATAGATTTTCAACTTTATTACAAAAGCATAAGGTTCATATTGAATTGGGAAAATTTGACAGGTATGGCTTGATGTGCTGGAGTCTGTACATACGTACAGTCAAACAAACTATTTGGTATACTTACAGTCAAAATTATTATTGGTAAATAACAAAAAAAATAGTACTTAGAAAAGAAAAATTGGTAGCAAAATTACGTAATTAAACATGCCGCAGTCAGGTTCTTGAGACAGCAGCTTAATAACTGGGCGATTTGACCAGGGTACGTACAACAAGCTAATTTTGGTAGACAGGCAAAAATATTTATCTTCAGAATCAAAATCAGAATTTTATTTGCTTCCTACACGGGCAATGCGTAACTTTTTAAGCTTATAGGCCGAAGCATATTTAAGATTGCCTTTTTCCCATACTTTCAGAAGTTGGTATTAAATGTTTCTCTGAAATCATCCCTAAATATGTTAATTTTCCTCCTTGTGTGAATCCTGTAATGTAACAATTTAAGGTTACAATACTGCCTCTCAGTGAGGCAGTATATTTTGAAAACAACGTTTCGCAACATTGTTTCCTGCAACATTGTTACCTCCAACATTGTTTCCTGCAACATTGTTTCCTCCAACATTGTTTACTGCAACATTGTTTACTGCAACATTGTTTCCTCCAACATTGTTTCGTGCAACATTGTTTCCTGCAATATTGTTTCACAACTCTTCTTTCCAACAACATTTGAAAATTAATGTTCCGATAACAGTTTCCAGCAACATTTAATGTTGCGAGATGTTCTCGAATATGGAACAGCATATTGCCAACCACTGCAACATTCCACGTACCTAACAAATTGTTGACAACTCAAAAACACGTTGCTGAAATATTGTTGTGCAACTTTGTTTGACAATGTATACTCTGTATTATTCCCGGACACTGTCAGGGTATTCTAAAACTTTGGCGTATCTATGTTTCCCACAGATATAGATAGACCTAGATAATGCAAGAGCAACTACTTCGCGTGCCTAGTTTCGTGCCTAGCTTCCGTACAAAAATCGTAAGTAAAAAAATAAAGTAAACCATTCCTTCCATCAGTAAGTCATTTTGTAATTAATATTATGCGCAATTAATTTAAAAAACAATTATTTCTAATCTAATACCCTCAGTAATACCTGGTAATACCAAATTTAATAAAAACAAAACATTGTGACGTCATAATAGGTAGTCAAAAGATTGCACGCTTGGTGTTCATACAGATCGTGATACTTGCGTTATCTAGGGTCTATATCTGTGATGTTTCCACTACCACACGTAATTTGACAGTTGTGTGAAAGCGACAGCAATATTAGTCAAAGGAATTTCTAAGTAACCTTTATGTATCCAAACCTAAAGCAAGCTTGCTTAGACTATGTTCCTTATGCTTATGGGAATAAGGTTCCGAATGTGATCAAGCGTTTCATTACGCATTAGCGGTCTTCGTGCGTACGTGACACAGTGAGGTTGTGGCAGTGCGTATACCGGTGACTCATCGCGGAGGACAATGACCTCGAATACTGTGAAGTGCGTGAATTGCAACATTGTAATTAATGAAGTTCTGGCATTCCTGTACAATGTCCTGGGTTTCATGGACGAACAGAGTATACACCAGTTGTGTACTACGTCTTTTTCGGCTGATGACATTCTGAAGGCTAAAACCTTGCTATTTGAGTCAGTACCTAATTCAAAGAAGATGCCGATTCGACGAAAGGACGGTAAGAAAAAAGTGCTACGTGATCTGGAAGATATAATCTGCCTTATGAAAAGCACAGATCAAGATTTATTCCCAATTTTCGTAGCGAAGGAATTACATAAGATCCCACCGGTCACCTTTGATCACGTGGATGCGACTCGGCTGCTGAAGGATATACGGAAGCTGCAAAACCAATTCAGTGCGCTGGAGAAAAGAACCGTAACTACGGATAAGTTTGACCTACTCAAAATGGAGGTAGATAATATGAAACATGCATCAATAGTATTAGATCACGTTTCTTCTCATGTCAATGTAAATACAAGAAGAGGGGCCTGTTTACAAAATAGTCAACATGACAGCAGTGGTCCTATAGGTCTTCAATACGTGCCCATAACGACGTCACAATTATCAGCTGAGACTGAGGTCAGTGACCGCCCGAACTACGTGAGTCACTCATCAACGTTAACATCTAATAGTGAAGATGATTTTGTCTCTTTTTTACGTACGCAAAAAGGCGCAACAGAGACTCAAGGGCACGTGGAGGCGCAATCTTGCACTGTGGTTTCGAATCGAGCGAACGAGAGGACAGTCGATCATAGTCAAGGACGCGGCGGCTGTGGGGGTTCGAGCGGGACAGCGCAACAAATGGAGCGTGTGGAGGCCCCGGCGAGTACAACGGTTTCGCACAAACCAGCCAGCACACCGGTTGCCGTGGCGCGGGCGCACACCTCAGTCGAGCCAGCGATCAGTGGAGAACGGTCGTTGCGATCAGCAGCGGCGTTATTTGGAAATAATACGAATGACCCACCAGCACCTAAATCGAGTATGTGTATGCAGGAGGCGAGTGCAAAGTGTGATCAAGCGGTAAATGAGTGCAATACGGAATGGACGTTAGTGCAGAGCAAAACATCCAAACGGTACAAACTAATTGGTCAGAAAGGGTGTGCTGCCACTGCACCGAATAGTAGATTTAAAGCGGCTGACGTCAAAGTGCCTTTGTTTATCTCGAATGTTAGCAAGGAAGCGAGTGAGCAGGACATTATTAGTTATATACAAGAAAAAACGAATGAGTGTGTTTCGCTTAGATCGATAAATATGAAAGCAACAAAGAAATATAATGCTTATAAGTTGTATGTCTCTAAGACGAAACTTAATCTATTTTTAAATAATGAACTGTGGCCAGATGGCATAACTTTTAGACGTTTCGTGCATTTTACGTATCGGAAGAATGAAGACGTAAATAGGTTATAGGTTATAGTAAGTTAACGAGGTACATTATGAACAAGAACCATAATAATTATTGTAAATTAGTTAGTTTTAATTGTAAGTCTGTTAAACGTTCAATTGACAGTGTAAGGAGCATTTGTGAGACGTCAGATATAGTAGCCCTCCAGGAGACGTGGCTTCTCCCCCATGATATTCCATTCCTAGGTACCATAAGTGACAATTTTGAATATACGGGTAAGTCGGCCGTTGACACATCCGCGGGTTTGCTAGTAGGTAGACCATATGGGGGTGTGGCCATTCTCTGGAGAAGGGGTATTTTTGAAGATGTATCAATATTAACATGCACAAGCTCTCGTTTAACTGCCATCAAAGCGACTGTAGCGGATCGCTCGATTATTGTAATATCGGTTTACATGCCGACTGATTCGACCGAAAACTTGCCTATTTTTACAGAGATTCTAGGTGAAATTAGTGCTGTAGTTGCAAGCGTAGATATTGAGAGTGTCTTTGTATTAGGCGATTTTAATGCGCACCCACATGAACTGTTTTTTCGAGAATTAAATAATTTCTGCAATGACCAATCTTGGATTTGCGCCGATGTAAAGAAACTGGGTTACGGGACAGATAACTACACTTTTGTAAGCGAAGCTCACGGGTGTAGAAGGTGGCTGGATCATTGCGTTGTGTCTTTGTCTGCTTGGCAAACAATTGGTAAGGTAGGCATTATGGAAGACGTATATATGTCAGACCACTTACCGTTATACATTGAGTGTGATTTGAATGTAGTGAGGCCTAAATTAAGAACACTGAATGCATCGCGCTCTAGAGTTATTTGGGGGGAAAGGGATGAACGTCAGATCAAACGGTACCATGACCTATGTAACAATGGATTGCGTGACGTTGATTTTCCCTCAGAGTTTGCAGAGTGTAGTTATGGGTCGTGTAGCTCGGTAGCACACAAAAGTGTCTTAGACGGTTTGTACAATGACATTGTAGGTATTTTATGTAACGCTGCGGAGCAGACCAATATTGTTGGCGAATGCAGGTCAAAGAGAGGCAAAGTGTTATGTGGGTGGAATAGTCACGTCCGGGATGCTCACAATAAGGCCAGGCTTAATTTCAAATTATGGGTAATGCATAAGAGGCCAACAAGTGGAGTAGTATTTGAAGAAATGAGGGAGTCTCGTAAAATATTTAAGGGTCGACTGAAATGGTGTCAAAAAAATAAAGATAAAATCAAAATGGACATCATAGCAAAGCAGAGAGCCACATGTAATTTTAAGGAATTTTGGAAATCCACTCGTAAGTTGGATATTAGGCCTGGGCTTCCGGTGAGCGTAGGAGGGATCAGTGACCCTGGGGGGATCGCGAATATGTTTATGGAACATTTTAAGGTGCAGTCGCCTCTGGGTCCGTCTGTTGCGATGGGCGATGCTGAGTCTGACCGTGAGAGGTCGAAACCACTGACACACTTTTCGGCTAAACAAGTCAAACTTGCCATTCAAAGCATGAGCAGAGGTAAATCACCCGGCCACGATGGACTCAGCATTGAGCACTTCAAATATGCTGGGGTTCACCTACCGAGGGTCCTGTCCTGGTTTTATACAATGTGCATTAGTCACTCTCACTTACCAGCCGAGTTGATGCGAACTATAGTGGTGCCTATTGTTAAAAACAGGACAGGGGATATCTCAGACCGGGGTAACTATCGTCCGATCTCTCTAGCGACCACCTTTGCTAAAGTATTGGACAGTATGCTTGACTCATGCTTGAAAAAATATCTGTGTTTGCACGATGCACAGTTTGGATTCCAACCTGAACTATCGACCGAAAGTGCGATACTGAGTTTGAAGAATACTGTTCAATATTACACAGACCGCAAAACGCCGGTGTATGCCTGTTTCCTGGATCTCTCCAGAGCCTTCGACCTTGTGTCATATGATGTGCTGTGGAGAAAGCTGGGGAACGGGAGTGTACCGGCGGAAGTTCTAGACATCCTGCGATATTGGTATGCAAACCAAACAAATACTGTAAAGTGGTCCGGAACCTTCTCGGAGTCGTACGGGTTGGAGTGTGGTGTGAGACAGGGGGGTTTGACGTCTCCACGACTCTTCAACCTGTATATAAATGATCTCATAGGTGAGCTCAGCAGTATGCGTGTCGGCTGCCGGGTGGGTGGTGTTAGTATTAACAACATTAGCTACGCGGACGACATGGTACTGCTGGGCCCGACTGAGGGGTCTATCAGAGATATGTTGAAGGTCTGCGAGAAGTACGCTGGTACGCATGGACTTATTTATAATGTCAGGAAGTGCGAATACATGATCTTTAAGGCCGCCGGTAAGTGTCCTAATCATATACCTAATTTTACCCTAAATGGTATGAGCATGAATAAAGTAGACAAATTTAAGTACCTAGGGCATATGCTTACCGACGACCTTAAGGATAATGTAGACATTGAGAGGGAACGTAGGGCACTAGCGGTCCGAGGTAATATGTTGGCTCGTAGATTCTCCCGTTGTAGTGACCAAGTCAAAATCACCCTATTCAAGGCGTTCTGTCAGGGTCTGTATGCGGGGGGTCTATGGGTCAGCTACTCCAAGAGATCGCTAGATGCTCTACGCGTCCAGTATAATAATGTTTTCAGGATGCTGTTGGGACTGCCCCGCTTTTGTAGTGCATCGGAAATGTTTTCGCAAAACCGAACTGACGGTTTCCACGCTGTCATTCGTAAGAAAGTTGCTTCACTGATGCATCGAACGCGGGTCAGTAACAATAGTATCCTGAAATCAGTGGCGGAGAGCCCTTACTCTCCTGTTCTGAGGCATTTTGTAGAGAGGATGGTCAACTAAGTACCTGATCTCCTGCGTGGTCATTCTCTGTGCAACCTGCTTCGGACACTTAAGTGATCATAATATGTATTGTTTTATTATTGCCGGTTGATTTGTGTTTTGTTTTTAAAATACTAACATTAGGTATAAGGTTTTTGTTTTACTAACAAAATGGATTACATTGTTGTCCGAAACTGAATATATAAATAAATAAATAAATAAATTACGAATATAAACATTTATTTAGATAATGGTGACAATTCTGTTGTGCACAAGCTGAACTTTAAGCCATTTATATCTCTTTCTATAACAGAACACTGACAATTTACGTTGATCTAAAATTTGGTGTGTCAGTGTTTCATGTCCGAACTTATCGATTAAAAACACGGAAAAAACTAATTTGACATCTCTAACTTAGGGCGGGTTGTTTCAAACAGTCGGTTAACGTTACATAAGGACAGTTAAAAGTTACTATGACGTGAGATGTGTAACGTTCGTTAAATGTAACGAGTTATTTCATGACATAAAAATTCGTCAGTCAAAAGATTCCATATAGCTGTTTGACAATACAAAATTACGTTGACTGGTCGGCTATGGTAATAGTAACTTTTTGGCGTACGTTAAGGCCACCATTTTGTGAAACAACCCATTTTTTTGGTTTGACGATAGTTAGCGCCATTTTTGACTATTACCCATCAGTAACCCGCCCTTAGTTGTTATCTGTCGCCGTCTTTTTCTTCAGTTGCCTGGCAGTAAGAGATGCTAATTGTCTTATTTTAGTTTGTGAACAAAGGAATCGAACCCAATAACTGACAAATAACTCAAATACGCGCATAAATCTGTAATACTATGTCAGTTGGGAACGTATCTATGAGTTTCCTTAAAGGCCGGAAAACAAGCCCATCAAAACAAGCTTCCAACAAGGGTCACCTTGGTGGGAGGCTTGTGGATCCCACGGTTGGTGTTTGCGTCCACACTGGTTTACAACAAGGCTGTGGAATACGTGTACAACGGCGAAATCCACACGAGGTTAACAACTTCACAGAGGTTGTTGAAGGTCAAACGAATTTTTGTTGCAAACAAGTGTTTACACTGTTGTAAACCGCCGGTGGAGACCGATGTGGAGGGTTTGTTTACAACAGTCTGGCCGGGGTTTAACCTTTTGTCCGTTACGAATTACTACTCTATGGAATTATGTATAGAAGTCTGTCAGTTGTCGTGCCGTGGCGTGTTAACCACATTTTGGTTTGTCATCTATACATGACTATAACAAGCAAAAGGTTAAAGTCTGAAAGGGAAAGACATACGCAGTCGACGCCATTTTTTTTAAATACCGACTGATAATAATGTCAAAACATAAATAATAGACTGATCGTCTATCCAACTGTAAAGTAAATACGGACAGTAAAGAGTGAGGGAGAGAAAGCGATCGCGCGGCCAGTAGTTGTCTCTTTCTGCGAATTGGGATTAGTCCACGTCACTGTTGCAGGAACGGATGCTTTTTAGTGCCGCGCCTTCGTCACTACAGACCTACAGAAAAGAGACAGGTATTGGCCGCAAAGTCGCTTTCTCTCTTTCTAGTGACTGGTCAATTTTGTAAGGGTCGACTGATATAATGTCAAAAGCATAGACAGAGAATAGACTGAGCATCCTATATCCAGCTGTAAAGTAAATACGAACAGTAAAGAGTGAGGGAGAGAAAGCGATCGTGCGGCCAGTAGTTGTCTCTTTCTAATATTGTGATTGGTCCATGTCACAGCCTCGCAGGAACGGATGATTTGTGGTGCGTTCCTTCGTCACTACAGACCTACAGAAAAGAGAGTTATTGGCCGCATAGTCGCTTTCTCTCTTTCTAGTGAGTGGTAATGGTGTTGCTCAGTCAATTATATATGTCGAAAGAAATCACTGTCGTTTTGTTAAAATTCTACCCTATTGTGATTGCTATAGCATATTTTTTTCCAATGATAGCTTCTGTTTAAGAAATGTTGAAATACTGTAAATAGTCTTGTGATAAATGAAAATTATGATTTAATGTATATTTTTTTTAGTTTTATTTAATATTTTTAATGATTGTTTTTTTAAATAAATAAATAAAATATTGTTTCGAATGTTTTTCTTTTTATTGAAAATACTTGGTTTAAGGCGCTAACAAGCGACATTTGCAGATTTTAAACTGACAATCACAATGTGTAGTGAAAATGATTTGAAAATAATATGTGTTAAACTAGAACATTCTCTTAATCATTTAGTATGTGTATATTTTTGATTCATATTAATTAGTTCATATTAAATCGTGAAGTTGTGTCTGACGCGGACAAAACATTGATAATCACACAAAATCTACCAAGAATATTTAAACGAAACGTTTACTATTTTACAGACAATTTTACTATCTATCTTTTAGTATACGCCTTTTTTTAAGTTAAAGAATTTTATCTTTTATTTAATTTTTTCGACTAAACTTTGAGTTTTGGACGCAGCGCATACGATTCTTTGGTCGCTCAAGGTCGCCGGTGTATACCGTCGCCTTAAGAGCCCCCTGCAGACTTCCTATCGGCCGATAATTTAATCGGTTTTTTAGACAAGCCCAATTTCTGTAAGCCAGAATCAACAGTGGCGACCACCACAAAAGAGCGCCAAAGCAATGAAGCTCAACGAGTCCCAGAGAAACGATTCAACTGTCTTGGATCCCGCAACGAAATTAATCAGAAACGAACAGCGGAGGAGTAAAAAGAAAAATATTTGCCACTTTCCCCTTTTTCAAGCAGGAGACAGAACAGAACTAGGCCAATATCACACCTACGAGTCGACACTATTGTTTTTTTTTTCTATTTTTGTGTGAAAATCTTAATGCGGTTCACAAAATACATCTACTTACCAAGTTTCAACAGTACCTATAGTTCTTATAGTTTCGGAAAAAAGTGGCTGTGACATACGAACGGACAGACAGACCATTTGCCATTTGGCTACGGAACCTTAAAAAATGGTCTTAGTAAGTAACGATAAACAAAAATACCTACACTCATCATCAGCCGGAAGACGTCCACTGCTGAACATATCCCTCCCCCATAGAACGCCACAAGTCTTGCATCCACCGGTTACCCGCGACCTTGACGATGTCATCGGTCCATCTGGTGGGAGGCCTACCAACACTGCGTCTTCCACTTCGTGGTCGCCAGGAGATAATCTTTCTTCCCCATCGGTTATCGGTTCTCTGAGCGATGTGGCTTGCCCATTGCCACTTCAACTCGCAAAGGACAATGCCAGAAACTCTATAGAACTTTGCCCCACTCAATAAAAGTCATGTACAAGCTTGCAATATGTAGCATCTTACTGCTTATTCATTGCTGATAACTAAACATTAGTCTTAATGGCTGCAGAACTTGCCGTTTCTGTTTAAATCAAAAAACTGTATTTGCATTCCTTTTAGCATTGATTTGTAAGTAAATAATAATGTTGTAAAATAACAAGTAATAATAGTAATGTTGTTAATTTGCCAACAAAAAAGTTCTATTCATTTCCTTGTAATCTACAATAGTCTTTCAATTTTTTTTTTTTATTATTCTCAAAAAAAAACAAATATAAGACACAAAGGAAGCATTTTGCTAATGAACTCCACACAACTCCACACTCGAGCCTGTCTCGTGGAAACAAACCAAGAACGCAAGTTCGCAAAATCGCAAGTTCTACAGCAAAATAATTTATTATAATAAGATTCTATGATCATTACAATTATTTTATTAAATTACATTTTCTGTAAATGGGTGGGGCAGTATCTGGCATTGTCATTTTGAGAGCAATGTCAGTGACGTTACTTCTTCGGCGGATTTCTTCGTTCCGGATTGTATCGCGCAAAGAAACTCCGAGCATAGCTCTCTCCATTGCTACCTACACTACTACCAAAATAACAGACTGTACAAATACGTGCGTGTGTCTGCGTGTTTACGCGCCGCGAGAACATAAAGCAGTTTCGAGAGCAGGTTCGACGCGGGAAGAGGTGAGGAACAGTGTTTCAGAGTGAGGCGGGGCGTGTCGCTACTGTACGGTAGTACTAATAATAATAATATAATAATAATATGTGGGGACATTTTCACACACGGCCATCTGACCCCAAACTAGGGAGACCCTGTACTATGGGTGTCAGACAGCTGATATACATACACAAATACATTTTTTTTTGTAAATACTTACATATAGATAAACAACACCAAGACACAAGGCAAACACAAGTGCTCATCACACAAATGTTTTACCCTGGGCGGGAATCGAACCCGCAACACGCTGCGCAGCAGTCGATCGCTCAGCCACTTCGCCAACCGTGTCGTAATATTTATACTGTGACAATAGGCACAAATGGACGTTTTTTTTTCAGGCTTGTTGCTTCGCTCTTGTCGGCTTTTTAGACAGTATGAAGATGTATACAAGTTTGTACATTATAACGATTCGGTATTGACCGATAAAAAGTTTGATGACCACACGATTGGCCAACCACCCTACTTTTTGATTTCATCAAAATCGACAAACAAACAAATAAAATCAAATTCGCATTAAAATATTATTATGTATTACTATTACTAAAACTGCATTTACAATTCAATTTATTTATTTGGATAAATAACTTAAAAATCTACACATAAAGTTCAGTATACGTTACAATATTACAAACATGACATTATCAATAAGTCATTTAAAACTCGACTTAAATAACTCTAGTGTAAGTTGATATTTGTTGAATTGAAAATAACATCAATTGGGAACCAGGACTTGGAACAATAAACATTGCGTTTTTAATAATAAAAGTCATTTTTAAAACCAACCTAATTTAGTCAAGAGTAATGTGATATTTGTATAATTGGAACTAACATTAGAAATTGTCACTTAAATTAACTTTTCATTCCTGCATATTTTAAAATAAGACTATACACGGTAGAAAGTACATAGGGATTTGCAACCTGTTAGCATAGACTCAGTACCATGATTGTAAACCTAAAGAAAAATTTGACAACGCTGGGTCCTACTGGTTACGAAATGGCCAATCTTAACTGACAGCGTCCGTTCACGAACATGATGCATGGATCAGCACCATTTTGAAGGGAACTGAATGATCCAACACACGGAACCATCAGTAAGACACGTCATGTACTAAATTCATGAAAGCAGGTTGCGTCGCTGATGTCTTTTCCGCCATTATTATAAATACAATAATTATTATAATTTAAATATGATACATAGTAAGTAAACATTGGCTGATGACTCTCATATATCTCTCCCAGACGCTTTTCAAATCGGCTTCCCTGAAACAAGAACATTTGTTTAAATCTAAAATTGTCAAATATTGATTAATTTTTTTTAATAAAAATTTGGTTGTCTGTAAAGTCGGTTTACGGACGATAGTTTTACGTGATAACGTCATAAAAAATACGAACCTAACCGTTCAGAGTCAGGTTGCACATTCGATCAGTTAATAGTACTGTAGCGTCCTGCCTGTTGGAATATTTACGGTTCACCAACACCACACGTACACAATCGCACCACACAACCATTCCGGTCGAGCGCCATATTGCAACTGCCACGTGACGTCAGCGCATGAGACGACCAACGCTTTAGTCAATACACTACAAGTATAGTGCGTGCCACGAAAGATGAGACATGACACAGTCTAAGTTTGACCGGTTTAGAGTTTTGTCTGTAACATATATAAGGGAGTAGGGACCTCCGTAGCGTTCTTTACAAGGGTGACGTCACCATAGCTGACGTCACAAATTTAGTCGTCATGATGATCACTCATTTATTTATTTATTTATCTATGCATGGAAGACTTACAGCTACAAAAACTTGGGTCATTAAATGAAAACTTCACGACTTGTTACAAACTTTGTTATTCAACGTGCAGAATAACCACGCCTAGAGAGGTCCGCACTGTCCGGCGGCTCGAGCTTGAATGACCTGAGCACTTTTTTTTTTTTATATGACCACTCGCAGCGCAACGAGTCTCTGAGGTTGATGCTGCTTAACCGGACAATCCTGTGGTGGCCGAAAATTACTTTAAGGCCCCCAGTCAGGGCTTACAAACTAAGGATACTTATTAAATGAACAGACACTAAGGGCACCCCCTGCGGGGTTGGAACCTAGTCTTAGTGCGTCATTAAGGGGACAGCAATGGTCAGGCTGGGTCGAAACTAGTTAGGGGAATTTAAAGCTACAGGCTCAGCGGCGCGGGCTGGCTCGTCGAGCAAGAGTCGGGCTGTGATATTACGGGGGGTCGCGGGGGGCCTCGGCGGCGGGGCCGGAATCGCGGTCGGTATTTGTTTTTGTACTTACTACGGATCGTACTGGTGTCCCTACTACTCTCTTGGATGAGGGTCATCACCCTCCCATCCATCTCATCATCTGACCCCATCGGGTCATCGGGTTCGATGAGGGTATGCCTTGGATGGCGAAGCTTCGATATTAGTGATGGGACGTATCGGGAAGCTGAAGAAATTAGGGGGTTGGGGTGTTTCTCGGCTGAGTCAAAGAAACGCTTAGTAAGACGTTTCATGCACTGTTTGATGGTGGGGATTTTCAGGTCGACATGTAGTCGTTCGTTCCTAATGTACCACGGGGCGCCCGTGGCATTTCGGAGAAATCGGTTTTGAAGGGTCTGCATCCTATGTAGGTGGTGGGGCTTGGCGTGTGCGAACACGGGGCAAGCGTAGGTCAAGATGGGCCTAATGCACGCGGTGTAAATAGGCAATTTGCACTCAAGTGACAATTTGCTGCGCGCATTCAGCAAAGAGTGAAGCCTGCCGAGGGCGAAAGCGGCACGCGAACGTACCGTCTTTATGTGCTCCCCGAAAGATAATCTCCGGTCTAGGATGACCCCCAAGTATTTAGCTTGCTTCTCCCAAGGGATCGGCTTGCCGAACAAGATGATCGGACTTGGCGTGTGGCCGTATTTATAAAGCTCGTGCACGTGTATTCAAGTTTCAGGTTAAGTATTAAAATATTTGAATTACAATAAGAGAAATGGTGACATGTTGTTAAACGTTAATTTTACATCGTAATAAACTCAAAGTAATCAGTTGATAATTAATGAACTAAATAAACCACTAAACTCAAGGTTCTGATCTTTATAACAGACGTATTGTAGTTGCGCCGATATATACAATATTTACCATAATGTATATGTCGGAGACAGTTTATTAATCACATTGTGGGTGTTAACTAAATTTGTTATGATTTGTGTTTCTTATTGTTAATTTATGTAATTTTACTATCAATTATTGTCTATTAATTCGAAACATGATTTATTGTGTGTGCACACTGATTTGTGGTTACTTTATTTCGATAATTGTTATCGATGGATTTATTCAAAACAATTGTTGACATGTTACTTTGAATGTAAAACGAATTACTTTATGAAATCACTATTGTTTATTCATGACAATTATTAGTGTGTTATTGATTGCTTTATAATTAAATCTTATTAGATTTAGTACATTGTAGTGTTTTGTATCAAGTAAACGCGTGACGCACTTCCGTGCGGCATTGGATAGACTTGTATGGAGAGGTTGCAAGGTGGGGGGCATCGCCTTATAAAAGAGCGTGCACTCCGTAAGTATGGCAGTCGATCCTCGGATTCGACTCAGTAAAGAGTTCCTGCTCCCGACAATACTGTCGGTTTACCTGGTACAGCGCTGCTGTATATTCACATAGCTGTATAGGCTTGCTGCTAGCAAACGATACACTTTGTATTTGGGTGGCTTATGCTACTGTACGAACTATGAACCTTAAGGGTTTGTTCGTTTATCATTGGGTGGCTTAGGCTGCTGTACGAACTATGAACCTTAAGGGTTTGTTCGTTTATCATTGGGTGGCTTAGGCTGCTGTACGAACTGTAAACCTTAAGGGTTTGTTCGTTTATCATTGGGTGGCTTGGCCACTGTACGAACTGTGGGACCTTAATGGTCTGTTCGATTAACTGTATTGTTGCTGTACCTTTAACTTACTTTATTCCTGTTACTGATTACCATTTGTATTGTGTTTTCTGTACTAATAGTGTGAAATGTAGTAGAAATGTAGTGTGTTTTTACAGGTCTTGTTTATCGTTAATGGGATAATGGGAACGCCTATAGTCCTGACGATGTACTATACCGCTCGGCACTCCTCCTCTATCGCTCACTGACGATCCTACATCAGAAGTGGGATTGCCTCTTAATGCTTCCGCATGGCTTCCCTAGTTATCGTTTAAACCAGGTACAATAGTATGTCACTTTAGTGACTACCGGAGAACAGCCGGGAGGTTCGACTGAGTACTACTACTTTGAGTCAGTTTTCGAGCAACTAATCATCCGTGATAAGTTGAAGTCCGTGATAAGATAAGTGTGATGTGAGGTAAGGTAATGACATGTGTTGTGAGGTAAGGTAATGACATGTGATGTGAGGTAATAAGGTAATGACATGTGTTGTGAGGTAATAAGGTAATGACATGTGATGTGAGGTAATAAGGTAATGACATGTGTTGTGAGGTAATAAGGTAATGACATGTGTTGTGAGGTAATAAGGTAATGACATGTGATGTGAGGTAATAAGGTAATGACATGTGATGTGAGGTAATAAGGTAATGACATGTGTTGTGAGGTAATAAGGTAATGACATGTGTTGTGAGGTAATAAGGTAATGACATGTGTTGTGAGGTAATAAGGTAATGACATGTGTTGTGAGGTAATAAGGTAATGACATGTGTTGTGAGGTAATAAGGTAATGACATGTGTTGTGAGGTAATAAGGTAATGACATGTGTTGTGAGGTAATAAGGTAATGACATGTGTTGTGAGGTAATAAGGTAATGACATGTGTTGTGAGGTAATAAGGTAATGACATGTGTTGTGAGGTAATAAGGTAATGACATGTGTTGTGAGGTAATAAGGTAATGACATGTGTTGTGAGGTAATAAGGTAATGACATGTGTTGTGAGGTAATAAGGTAATGACATGTGTTGTGAGGTAATAAGGTAATGACATGTGTTGTGAGGTAATAAGGTAATTACATGTGTGGTAATAAGGTAATTACATGTGTGGTAATAAGGTAACTACATGTGTGGTAATAAGGTAACTACTTGTGTGGTAATAAGGTAATTACATGTGTGGTAAGATACTAAACTTGTTTTGTGATATCAGGTCTGTAGTGTTTGATTTAAATTGATCAGAATGACCGAACGTTACTCGTAAGCTGTTTACTTGAGCTCTTTTCTGATTGTTTTCAGATGATGAGATAAACTATTCACCCGAGAACGTGTGAAGATTCAGGACTGCCGTAACGCTGTTGATGTGGAGAAAGAAATTAAATTATGTCCCGTGAAAGAAAGCGAGCAGCCCTGGATGTCAAGGGTTTAAAGTGCGATGTTTTATTGTTGGGTACTTTATATTATTGGATACTTTGTTATTGGTTAATTTGTTAATGGTTACTCTGTTAATGGTTACTTTGTTATTGGATACTTTGGTTGTAGATCCAAAATGATATTTGTTAATGTTTGAGTAACAATGTACGAAAAATCCCTGAATGTCCAACAGTAACTGTTAATGATGTCAATGTTGACAATGATGATGATGATGATTCATCTGCTGCTGACATACTATAGCTGAATTGACAAGATGTCTATGTTGACTCTTGTTTGGATGTCTATGTTGACTCCTGGATTTAAATGTTGAACATGACGCTTATGCGGGTTGTCTATGTTGACGCCTATGCGGGTTGTCTATGTTGACTCCTTTATTTGAATGTTGATCTTGACGCTTATGCGGGTTGTCTATGTTGACGCCTATGCGGGTTGTCTATTCAACTTCAAGTTACTTGTCGAATCCCATGGTGTGATTTCGGCTGATTTGCTGAGCTATGTATTGTCTGTAACAGTATGGTTATTTTGACTGGTTATGATGCAAATTTTGCTAATGATTTTACTTCAGGACTAATTCAGGATTTTTCGTTACTGTTATGTACGGTATTATTATAACTAATAGATCATATTCACTTGTGAGGGTATGTCGAAATACTTAATAAATCAGTCTGCTTTGAATCTCGGTGTTTCATTGTCACGAACATAACATTGGCGACGAGAAAATTATTAATTGCCTATTTAAACGCGTGTGTTTAAAGTTTTAACATGCCAATCGGAAAAGTAGAAGGTTTTCAAGTTGGAACCCAAAATTGGGACACTTATGTTCGTCGAATTAAGCAGTTTATAATGTTGAACGACATCGATGATAACTTACACGTGGCTACATTAGTGACGTTGGTTGGTTCGGAGTGTTACGATTTAATGTGCGACTTATGTTCACCGGATCAGCCAGAGGATAAGACTTTCGATGTGCTCGTTAAACTGGTAAAAGACCACCTGGAACCCGAGAGATCAGAAATAGCCGAAAGGCATATTTTCAGGCAGAGGAAGCAGCAGCAGGGTGAAAGCGTTCGTTCGTACCTACAAGGTTTGAAACATCTGGCTAAAACCTGCAATTTCGGTACCTCACTGGAGGTAAACCTACGCGACCAGTTCGTATCCGGCTTATTCAGCGAGGAGATGCGATCCAGGTTATTCGCCGAAAAGAATGTGGACTACAAGCGCGGTGTGGAGTTAGCGATGGCTCTCGAAGCGGCGGAGCGGCACGCAAGCGTGGCGAGCGCCCCGGCTGCGGAGGCCGCGAGCGCAGGCTCCAGCGCCGGCGCGAGCGACGGCCTGCACCGCGTCGGGGCGCCCGAGCGGCGGCCGTGCGCGCGGTGCGGCAAGGCCGGTCACGTGGAGGGCAGGTGTCGTTACAAGCATTATTCGTGTGACAAGTGTGGTGAAAAAGGACATTTAAAATCGGTGTGCACTCGTAGTGAGAAGGATGGTAATTCCAAGAAGACAAATAAAGGTCAGTTTTATCTTGACAATTCTGTTACCGACTCCGATTCTGATTGTAATTTCTATAACATGGGTCATAGCAATCAAAGTAATAATATAAATGAGTGTGAGGATGACGGTCCCTATTACATTAAGTTGAATGTCGAAGGATTATTTTTAAAGTTCGAAATAGATACGGGAAGTAAGATATCGGCTATCTCAAAAAAGTTTTATGATAAAATGTTCTCTAAGTTGCCGATAATTAGTAAAATATTAACTTTTAAATCTTATACTGGAGACGTTATTCAAACACTCGGATATATACGGGTGACAATTACAAACAATAATAAACAACTTTCATTAAAATTATACGTTATCGCTAATGGAGGGCCTCCGTTAATGGGGCGAACGTGGATAAAACAGTTAAAATTATCAAGTTTCGATGCACTTAAAAGCCACCATTATGTATCCGAGAATTTGTTACCGAAAACGCTCAAGGATGAATATCCTGAAGTTTTCGCTGAGGGACTGGGTACATTCAAGTCGCAGATACGACTTCACCTAAACGACACGACCCCTGTGTTTGTGAAGGCGCGGCCGTTGCCTCTGGCTCTGCGCGCGCGCGTCGAACGGGAACTCGATCGGTTACAGGGGGAAGGAGTTATATACAAGGTAGATAGGTCAGATTATGGTACGCCGATAGTACCTGTAGTCAAATCAAATGGGGATATCCGCATTTGTGGAGACTACAAAGTGACAATCAATCCGAGATTAAAAGACTTTCATTACCCGCTGCCACGGATCGAGGACCTGTTCGCAACATTGGGTGGAGGTGAACTGTTCACTAAGCTAGATCTGTCGAATGCGTTTCAACAATGTTTACTCGATGAAGCTTCAAGGCCGATGACAGCAATTACCACTCACGTCGGTACTTTTGTTTATAATCGTGTGCCGTTCGGTATTAAGTGTATACCTGAAAATTTTCAGAAAATAATGGAGGAGACATTGAGTGGTTTGCCGTTTACGGCAGTGTTTGCGGACGATATTTGTATTAGCGGTAAATGTAAGTCATCACATATATCAAATGTAAAGGCCGTATTGCAGAGATTGAAGGAAAATGGCCTTCGGATTAATTATAGTAAATGTCATTTTTTTAAAGAATCAGTGACATACTTAGGTTACAGAATAGATAAACAAGGCCTACATACTGATGATAAAAAAATTAAAGCGATTGTAGCTGCTCCAGCACCTTGTAACATTACTCAGTTAAGGAGTTTTTTAGGACTCGTAAACTTTTATTCTAAGTTTTGCGTAAACATGAGTGATGTATTAAAACCTCTCTATGATTTATTAAAAAAAAATGTGAAATGGAATTGGGATAATAAATGTGAAGATGCCTTTACTAGGATTAAAACCGTCTTAAGTAGCTCTCCGGTGCTTGCACATTATGATCCAAAGTTACAACTTATACTGGCAGTAGATAGCAGCCCATACGGTTTGGGTGCGGTATTGTTACAACGTTACGAAGACGGCAGCGAGAGGCCGCTATGTTGCGCCTCGCGAACTTTAAATCCTGCTGAGTCCAACTATTCACAGTTGGATAAGGAGGCTTTAGCGATTGTATTTGGTGTGACTAAACATCACCAATATGTATACGGTCGATATTTCATTCTTAGGAGCGATCATCGTGCTTTGAGTTATATTTTAGGTGACAATAAAGGCATACCTGTGACCGCTGCAAGCAGAATTCAACGCTATGCAGTTAAATTAGCAGCTTATAACTTTAAAATAGAATTTGTAAGATCGGAGAGGAATTGTTTCGCGGATGCCTTGTCACGTCTCCCTCTTAGCTCGGCTAAAGAACGAGTACGAGAGGATGACGATGACTGTAGCTACCTTAACTTTGTTGAAGAAAATTTTCCACTCAGTTTTAAGCAAATTAAAACAGAAACGGATAAAGATTCTCTTCTAAGTAAAATTGTGGGTTATACAATGTTTGGTTGGCCGTTACAGGTTTACATAGATCAAGAAAAACCTTATTTTAATAGGAAAGACTCGTTACATTTAGATCACGGATGTTTAGTATGGGGCTACAGGATTGTTATACCCAAGGCGTTACGACAATCAATATTACAAGAAATACACGAGGGTCATCCGGGTATAGTTAAAATGAAACAGATAGCCCGCAACTATGTGTGGTGGGAGACGTTAGACAGTGATATTGAGCGCATTAGCAGTGAGTGCGCGGCGTGCGTGTCGCAGCGCGCTCAGCCTGCACCAGCGCCGTTACACTCCTGGCCCTGGCCCGAGGAGCCGTGGTCACGATTAAACGTTGATTTCTTAGGCCCCCTACACAATCGATATTATTTAATACTAGTCGATGCTCACTCTAAGTGGATTGAAGTAGAACGAGTGAGCACCACTTCAGCAACTGTTGTTATAGATAGTTTCAGAAGGATTTTCGCTCGTTTTGGCATTCCTAAAAATATTGTAAGCGATAACGGACCGCCGTTTTCATCGGCAGAATTAGGAGCGTATTTTAAACGTAACGGCATAAAACATTTGCCCGTCGCACCATATCATCCCTCCAGTAATGGAGCCGCCGAGAACGCAGTACGCACTATAAAACGAGTTTTAAAGAAGGCATCATTAGAAAATTCAAAGTCAAAGTCAAATCATTTATTTCAATTAGACCATTAAAAAGGCACTTTTGAACGTCATAAAACGAAGAACGTCAAAAATGTAAATGACAACACTGCTTTATGTAAGTTCCTGTTTATGTATCGTAATACAGAGCATAGCACAACGGGGCGCGAGCCGGCGGTAGCGATGTTCGGGCGCCGACTGCGCGGCAGACTCGACCTGCTGCGGCCGGACACGGGCGAGCTGGTGCGCGGCGCGGCAAGCAGACGTCGGGGACGCCGTGATCATGCGGGATTATTCTAAACTTAGGCAAAAATGGGCAGAGGGCGTAGTGGTGCGACGGTCAGGGCCGGTTACGTACTCGGTTAAAACCAATGACGGACATCTTCATAAGCGACATATAGATCAGTTGTTGACTAAAGGCGGTAGTAAGTCTAGACGTTCTATCACAGGTCCGAGTCCTAGTCTGAATATGGAGTCAGCCGAAGCTGACCCTAATGCGGCCATTGAACAAATAAAAACCACTTCATCGGTAGACTCCCCACTCAATACATCATGCGAGGGTGAAGAAAAATGCGCGAGGGATGAGTCTACCGAACCAGCAGTCACGGCAGCTAAAAGTTCGCTACCGTCTACGTCATCGCCGATCATTGATAGTCGTTTACGCCGGAGAGCTGCCATAGATTGTGCCAAGAAGTTAAAAACTACAAAATAGCAATTTTAGAATCTGTTTTTAAATTGTTGGGTTGACGTTAGTGAATATGTATTCGTTTTAAATAGTTGTAAGTATCAACACGACATTTATCATATTTTTATAGTAATAAGTAAGTTTTAAGTACCTACATGTGCTTTTTGTTATTTTTCTTATTAGCTACTAGCATTTGCCAGCGGCTTCGTCCGCGTAAAACATATTATTATAATATGTAGATTAAGAGGGGACAGTGTTATGTACGGTATTATTATAACTAATAGATCATATTCACTTGTGAGGGTATGTCGAAATACTTAATAAATCAGTCTGCTTTGAATCTCGGTGTTTCATTGTCACGAACATAACAGTTACAACATACCTTTTGCTAATTAAAGCTTTTTGTCAGAAAGGCCGATCGATATTTACCAAGAACTTTATAACTACACGAGGACGTGTAGAATGTCAGTCTGGCCGTGTCGGAGACAGTTTATTAATCACATTGTGGGTGTTAACTAAATTTGTTATGATTTGTGTTTCTTTTGTTAATTTATGTAATTTTACTATCAATTATTGTCTATTAATTCGAAACATGATTTATTGTGTGTGCACACTGATTTGTGGTTACTTTATTTCGATAATTGTTATCGATGGATTTATTCAAAACAATTGTTGACATGTTACTTTGAATGTAAAACGAATTACTTTATGAAATCACTATTGTTTATTCATGACAATTATTAGTGTGTTATTGATTGCTTTATAATTAAATCTTATTAGATTTAGTACATTGTAGTGTTTTGTATCAAGTAAACGCGTGACGCACTTCCGTGCGGCATTGGATAGACTTGTATGGAGAGGTTGCAAGGTGGGGGGCATCGCCTTATAAAAGAGCGTGCACTCCGTAAGTATGGCAGTCGATCCTCGGATTCGACTCAGTAAAGAGTTCCTGCTCCCGACAATACTGTCGGTTTACCTGGTACAGCGCTGCTGTATATTCACATAGCTGTATAGGCTTGCTGCTAGCGAGCGATACACTTTGTATTTGGGTGGCTTATGCTACTGTACGAACTATGAACCTTAAGGGTTTGTTCGTTTATCATTGGGTGGCTTAGGCTGCTGTACGAACTATGAACCTTAAGGGTTTGTTCGTTTATCATTGGGTGGCTTAGGCTGCTGTACGAACTGTAAACCTTAAGGGTTTGTTCGTTTATCATTGGGTGGCTTGGCCACTGTACGAACTGTGGGACCTTAATGGTCTGTTCGATTAACTGTATTGTTGCTGTACCTTTAACTTACTTTATTCCTGTTACTGATTACCATTTGTATTGTGTTTTCTGTACTAATAGTGTGAAATTGTTTTTACAGGTCTTGTTTATCGATAATGGGATAATGGGAACGCCTATAGTCCTGACGATGTACTATACCGCTCGGCACTCCTCCTCTATCGCTCACTGACGATCCTACATATATAATTATTTCTCGAATAAAATAGACAATAATATAGGTACCTCAACACATCCATCTGTAACGCACATTGCTCGTAGGCACACAAGAACTGCGCTAAATCAGTTTTAGGCCAAGAGCCCAATCTCAGAGGCTCGACACACCTGAAAATTATAAAAAATATAATTAATATCATCATCATCATCATTATTTCAGCCGAAAGACGTCCACTGCTGGACATAGGCCTCCCCCAAAAGGGAGGGTTTTGCCATAATCGCCACTCTTGGCAGGCGGGTTATCGATCGCAGTATGGTTGTTACAAAGGCGCAGAGAACGCTGCTGCCCATTCTCTGGTGAGTCCCTTAGTCGCCTGTTACGACACCCACGGGAAGATATGGGATGGTGCTATTCCTTACGTCCGACACCATACGGACGAATTAATATCATATAAAAGGATAATCACTGGGTTCTAATGTTATCTGAAAATCTATTTCATTAATTTACTCTTGGTTGCAGTCTTCTTTTACCCTAGATAGTTAAAATAGGGTATTTTACTCTATACGAGAAAAATCTATAAATATGTTATTGAGACAGTTTAGGCATAAAGAAGTCGGAAAATGTAAAGTTTCAGTTCATAAAATAACAAAACAATTTTTTAAATTCAATTCAATGTTTTCAGTTTTTTTAATCTGTTATAAAACACAGTGAAATAGTAGCGACCATGTTATTACGCCATACGGCTGTGTAAACAAAAAATTGTCAACTGTCAGTCAACCGATTGGCGTAATATAGGCTTTGCACTTTTATTCTTTTCGTAGCCAACGTATTTTTTTCATTATTACACCTATTACAAAATATGCTTTTAATTATTTTTAAATGATATACAATTATCATATTTAATATGAGCTCATTTGATACAAAACGAACTGACGTCATTTACGCTGAGCAATATGGCGTCCAGTAAGAGGTGTTTTCGTCAAACTACGCGCGAAATTTGAAAATTTAAAATTAAGATGCATTATTATGGCACTTATCGATTGAATAAAAACTTTGTGTTTTTTTTGGTGGCATATTAGCACTACAGAATTTCATTGAGACACTTTTAAAAAATGGGTGTAATACCCTATTGTATATTTACTGTTAGTTTCTAAAAGCTTTTTTATGTATCTATTGTTTCAAGAAACCTTTGGTTCCGTAAAGCTTATTCGCTTAACGTTACATTGTAAAATGTGACGTTAAGCCTTGAAATCAGAACACCTCTCATTTTACCCTTGAATTCAGAAAACGTCCTATTTTACCCTTGAATACAGAAAACGTCCTATTTTACCCTTGTATTAAGAAAACGTCCCATTTTACCCTTGGATTCAGAAAACCTCTCATTCCACCCTTGGATTCAGAAAATCTCTCATTTTAACCTTAAATGCAGTAAGTAAGTAAGCCTCTTATTTTAGCGTCGAATTAAAAAAAAATACTATTTACCCGTGATATGATACAATCTCTTTAATTATACTTGAATTCAGAAATCCTAATACCATCACCCACCACCACCACCATCACCTTTCATCATCATCATCATCATTTCAGCCGAAAGACGTCCACTGCTGGACATAGGCCTCTATTTACCTTTGGTTTCTAAAACCTACCAATGGTGCCAATTCTGTTGTGCACAAACTAAACTAATTTTAAGCTATTTTTATCCTACTAATATTATAAATGTGAAAGTTTGTGAAGATGTTTGGATGTTTGTTACTCAATCACGCGTAAACCGCTGAACAGATTTGAATGAAAATTGGCACATAGGTAGACCATTTCCTGGATTAACACATAGGATACTTTTTATCCCGGTAATGTGTTCCCTTGGGATAATCGTTATTTTTACGCGGGCGAAGCCGCGGGCAGAAGCTAGTCTCTAATAAAACAAGAAAGAGACAGATATCATTAAGAGTTGTCAATTTAAGTTTATCTAAAATGTTCATACAATTATAGTTATCATGTCGGAACGTATTGATTAATTAAAAACACAGCAAAGTTCAAGGAAAAAACTAATTTGACATCTCTAACTGAGTTCCTATCTCTCTCCATTTCTTCAGCTGCCTGATAGTAAGAGATACCAATTTTAAAAGATTAACATAACGCACTAAGAAATTGAAAAAGTGATCTTTGAACACCACAGTAGTACAATTTCTTACCTCTCTAGTAGGTCAATAAATAGAGACCTCAGTTCTCTGCCACGATGTAGATTGCAAGCCAGGCCAACTAAAGCGCGGGTATAGAGCCTAGAACAAAAAATAACAATATTATCTATCGATTAAGGGGCTATTAAACGACTTTTACAGATTTTAAACTGACAATCACGTCAAAATGTGCAGTGTAAATGATTTGAAAAAAATATATGTTAAACTAGAACATTCTCTTAATCATTTAGTAAGTGAATATTTTTGATTAAGTTCATATTAAATAGTTTAATTAACTCGTGAAGTTGTGTCTGACGCGGACAAAACATTGACAATCACACAAAATCTACCAGGTATAATTAAACGAAACTTACACCATCTTACATCTTATCTTACTTATTTATCTTACTTTTAATTTTGAAAGAATACTACTTTTATTTTATTTTTTCGACTAAAAAAAAAAAAAAAAAAGGCGTATACTAATAGATAGATAGATAATAAAATTGTCTGTAAGATGGTGTAAGTTTCGTTTAATTATACCTGGTAGATTTTGTGTGATTGTCAATGTTATGTCCGCGTCAGACACAACTTCACGTGTTAATTTAACTATATAATATAAATATAATTAAAAATATTCACTTACTAAATGATTAAGAGAATGTTCTAGTTTAACATATATTTTTTTCAAATCATTTACACTGCACATTTTGACGTGATTGTCAGTTTAAAATTTGTAAAAGTCGTTTAATAGCCCCTTAAATTGGAATTATGCCAAATCAAAGTCAAGGCATTTAGCAGCCAGATAGTCGAAGCTAGTTGCTCGTTCCAAAACGTAGGTATTATATTACTATTTTGTTTTATTTTACCTGAAATTTAGTTCCAATTCTTGATAAGATTTTTCCAATAATTTTGGCCTGAGACGCATGCAGATCAAACTGTAAACAAGAAAACACAAATAAATATTGTTCGATGGAACTTTTTCTGTATGCTTATCAATACTAACAACTTTTTATTTTGAAACGAACACTAAAATATGAACAAAGAAATCTGCTGTTTCATAAATTTTAATCGTTTTGAATTTCAGTTTTTAACCGACTTCACAAAAAGAAGGAGGTTTTCAATTCGACAATATTTTTTTTATGTTTGACCACGCATTTCTTTTTACAGTGTAGTCCGATTTTGATGCGGAAAGGTGAGGGAGGGTGGAAAATTAAGGGATGACTAAATTTGTTTGGTGTTACCGTTTTTTAATTAATTTGGATGACAAGAAATAATCACTAAAAAGCGAATTATTTTTTTTACAAAAAAGATAACCACCTTCAAAAGTTAAAATGTAAAAAATACCTTTAATTTCGCAAGTCGGCTTTGAGGGACCAACTTTGATGTAAACATCCATTAAAAATATCATCAAAATCAGACAACAGTGTAAAAAGTTATGCGTGGTCAAACAAAAAAAACGTGTCAAAATCGAGACTCTCCTCCTATTTTTGAAGTCCGTTAACAAATATACTAAAGTACACTCACTGCTTATGTTCTTTCTCCTTGTCAAGCAATATGCGCAACTCTCTGAGCTCCAGCAGGAACTCCCTATCCATCTCAGTGTCGTAGTACTCAGGACCTGTGCAGCTGTACGTCCAGCTCGTCATTATAGCCTGGAAATCATAGATTCAGGGCACAGATATAGATAGACCTAGATAACGCAAGAGCAGCTACTTCGCGTGCCTAGCTTACGTACAAAAATCGTAAGTAAAAAAATAAAGTAAACGTTTCCTTCCATCGGTAAGTCATTTTGTGATTAATATTATGCGTAATTAATATAAAAACCAATTATTTTTAATCTAATACCCTCAGTAATACCTGGTAATACCAAATTGAAGAAAAACACAACATTGTGACGTCATAACAGGTAGTCAAAAAATGGCACGCTTGGTTTTCATACAGATCGTGATACTTGCGTTATCTAGGGTCTATCTATATTTGTGATTTAAGGCCTGTTTCAACATTTTTCAAGACCCTATAGGATTGACTTGGTAGCCGAAATGTACAGTACGCAAAAGAGCTAAGTATCCACGTCGTCGGGAATAGTTGAAGATTTCTTAGAAACCAATGGGGGCTTTCAAATGAAATTTTATTAAATCATTGAACTGTTTATTCTCTATAAATTGTATTTTATTTTATTCATAAAAACCTATCGGTTTCTAAGTAAACTTTAACTGTTTCCGGCGACATGGATACTTATCTCCTTTGGTGACCGTACAAAGAGTAGTCATGAAATAGTGAGGCCTTTGCCCAGCAGTGGGACTATAATAGGCTGGTGATCTTATTTTTTTTTTTTTAAATTAGGAACTATACAGGGTGGGGACGACGATACGACAAAAAATTAAAATACTAGTTCATAAGAATATTTTGAAACTATCAAATAAATCCTAAAAACTAAATTAAAAAAAAAGTTCAGATATACTAAAGAGCATATAAATGTAACCAAAATAAAACACCATATGAAATATTGGTTTTCTAACTTGTGAGAAGAGCGGCAACTTGTGGCGTCATAATTTAATATTATTAATGCTCAATAAAAACAATTACACCAAATTATCAAATCCTATCATGATCCTTTTTTGTGCTATTGTCATGATTACTTTATTTTACCTGTGCGCAATGGTAGAAATCATTGAAAGTCAGGTAAGTGAGCTTCCTCTTTGCCGTCTCGAATCGCATGCAGGCGATAAACACTACTGCACCATACTTTCTGTAATAAAATTACAAAACAATCAACTATGTAAATTAGTCAGCTCTGTCCGCTACTTTGATTGATGGTTCAAAGATTATTTCTAAGTTTATGCGGACAATACGTGTGTATGCCCTCATCTGCCTAGCTTTTTCCCAAAGGTCAGTAAGTCTATACAGGCGTCCCACGGACAGTGGCGGCGTAAGGGGGGGGCGGAGGGGGCGGTCCGCCCCGGGTGCCAAGCACCAAGGGGTGACAACGAAAACTTACTTGAACAGCCAAAGCATGCACACAAAATCTCGCTCTATTAAGACATATCAATAAATAAATAACTACCTACGCTTGTCAACTTCCTTACTAATATCATATTTTGAAACGCATCGAAACCATATTATTTTCATATCTTTTTTCGAATATAATTATTGAGAGTGAGTGTTCTCATTTGGGAGCGTTACTTCAAGGTTTAATGTTTTTCAGAACTGTAGAAAAAGTTTACACGTTCTTTTCATTATCCACACATCGGTGGAAAATATAAATGTAGTGGTGTCCGTTATATGATTTATCAGAGACAAGATGGAGTGCTCATCACGACGCTTTTAAACCACTATTAACACCCCAAAGAAAACGTCGAAACAAGAGAAGCAGCATCAATTCTGTGACTTCAGTTTTCTATGCTATCTTTCCTTTTAGTGTGAAATACTAGAAGTTAATCAGACAGATAAGTATATACAAACAACTGGGCTATCGTTGGAAAAGCGTGTGATAAAAATTAAAGCCCTTAAAAAATGTTCTTCGAAGTCAACGCAATCAAATAGTGGAAAGGGCTATTTGCTACGCAACAATATTAAAGAGGATTTAGACATTCGGATTGAAGGAAAAAGAGGAAAGAGGAGGTTTCGAACGCATATGCCTGGAGAAATGGCCCGAGATGCTGAACTTGCATACATATTTACATATGTGGGGACATTTTCACACACGGCCATCTGACCCCAAACTAGGAGTACTAACTAACTACTAACTACTCCTTTGCATTACCAAAGGAGTAGCAGAAAGCAATGTTAGAATGTCACGACAGATTTTACGAAGAACAAGACCATCATTACAGGGCAATGGATTTTATTCTGGTAACATTTAGTGTAACTTAGCATACAATGTTGGTAACATCACCAGAAGAAGATTTTCGTGGAATCGTGGTATGGTTCTAATTCTGTTAAAAAAATACATCGTGTTAAAGATTTTACAATTGAGGCGCCATTTGGAAACCGCCAACATTTCTGCCCAAAAAGCGGTTCATTGGAGTTTCTCAGATTCAATGCAAAATGACGGCTGAACAGTCACCTCTAAACCAGAGATCTCGGTGGAAGTTCAAAAGTTCTATGGACAGCTGTACAAATATTAAGCGGTGAGACCTGTTTCCCATGGTACCGAAGATCCAAGGGCCCAATTGACGAGGATATCCCGGACGTTGACCAAAGCGATATTAGTGCGGCTCTGGAACAGCTTAAAAACAGCAAAGCTCCGGACATTACGACTGAACTTTTAAAAGCAGGTGGGGCTACAATGACCGTTCAAGTAAAAGACGAAAGCAATCCAGCTGCGCAGAGAGATGAAACAAGATGATGTTATATCTCCGAAACTTTTCACCAACGCGCTGGAGGACGTCTTCAAAACATTGGACTGGACTGGGCGGGGCATTAACATAAACGGTAAGTAGATCACATATCTCCAGTTTGCCGACGACATCGTTATTATGGCAGATCTTCAAGACGAAGGGGCCTCAGCATGAACTTGGACAAAACGAAGGTTATGTTCAATCAACACGTCGAGCCAAGGCTGATCGCCGTTGATGGCAACTTGCTCGAAGTGGTCCAGGAATACGTCTACCTTGGACAGACGATCCAACTTCGAGAAGTCGATAGGAGGGTGCATTTGGGGTGGGCAGCATTTGGTAAGCTTCGTCGAGTCTTCTCGTCGCCTATACCGCAGAGTCTGAAGACGAAATTCTTTGACCAGTGCGTCCTTACGACTTATGCTGCCGAGACGTGGACACTTATAGCGGGGCTAGTTCACAAGTTCAGAGTTGCTCAGCGGGCAATGAACCGAGCAATGCTTAGAGTTTCTCTAAGGCCTAAGCGATAGCTAGAATTCCCAACGAGGACATCCGGAGGAGAACTAAAGTCACCGACACCGACACCGCAGAATCAGTAAGCTGAAGTGGCGCGACGGCTGATGGAGCAGACTTGTCCTAGAGTAGAGTAGAGAGTACCGCGAATCGGTAGACGCAGCGTGGGACGCCCTCCAGCCCAATGGGCCGATGACCTGAAGAAGGTGGTGGTGGCTGGATGCGGAAGGCAGAGGACCGGGAAAACTGGCGCGCCTTGGAGGAGGCTTATGTCCAACAGTGGACCTAAACAACACGGAAGTGATGATGATGAATGTAAATTGGGGGCTATTTTGAGTCTGTTTCAAGGTTTGCGCATGTCTTCAATTTTTATAACAATTTGGTTAGATACTTCATGTGAAACAAGCTTTTGAAAGTTTAAATTAATAAAATCATACTGACTTGGTCTACAATGAGCCAGCCAAGCGCGACTAACCAATCTTTCGATTTTATCAATTAATAGAGACAGGAAATTCAATTTTGATAATATGTTAAAATATGGTCTCGTATGCATTTTTAGTATAATTTGGTGTTTTATTTTGAGTCCCTAGGGGTGCTCTATACACATCCGCCCGGGGTGCCAATCTACCCTACGCCGCCACTGCCCACGGATATGCCATATGGAGGGAATGTACCTTGAATATTGTAGATGGAACATTTTACTGAAAGAAGACTTTATTTGAATTTAAAAAACAATTTAAACTGAATTCATAGATATTTAAATAATTACATGGTTGAAACGGGAATCGAACCCGTTACACGAGAAAAATAATTATTTGTAAAAAAGTTATTTTCAAATAGTTATTTGAAATCGACAGGGTGACTTTGTATTCAACAGGAAGGGACTCATTTTGAGCATTTGATAAATTGATTAATTTTGTATTAAAAATGTAAAAATTCATGGCCTTCCTTTTATTTCTGACACTATGTTATTTAGCAAAGAATAATCCTTATGATGAAGCCTTTCGATCGGTATGATAAAGCTACAGTATGATTATTTTTCTCGTGTAACGAGTATCGATTCCCGGTTCAACCATGTAATTATTTCAATATTTATGAATGCAGTTTAAATTGTTTTTTAAATTCAAATAAAGACTTCTTTCAGTAAAATGTTCCATCTACAATATTCAAGGTACTTTCCCTCCATGTGGCATATCCGTGGGACAACCTGTATACTTGGTTTAAAAAAATGGGGTGGACTCACTTGGCCAAAGGTTCAGAAAGCAGGAAGGTACTTCTAATATTAGCGACCACGTTTCCGGGCATTTCTTCTACCGCCTTGAACACTCGACGAACATTGTCGAACTGACGGCGACAACAACGCAGCGGGGCGCCAGAACGTTCAGCTACCTGTTGACAGGTTAATGATAAATAGAAAATATGTAGGCGGCAGATTAATGATACATAAGCAGAAGTGTGGGCAGGTAAATCATAAATTGACAACACTGTTGGCGCAGTGGCTAAACGATTGACTGCTGCGCAGTGTGTTGCGGGTTCGATTCCCGCCCAGGGTAAATATTTGTGATGACCATTTGTGTTTGCCTTGTGTCTGGGTGTTGTTTATCTATATATTATGTATGTATTTGTGTATTTATATCAGCTGTCTGACCACCCATAGTACAGGGTATCCCTAGTTTGGGGTCAGATGGCCGTGTGTGAAATGTCCCCACATATTATTATAATAGTTATTATTAAATTGAAAGAAATATTGATATCCGGTGAATGATAAATAGGAAACGGAGTAATTATAATATGTAATGTTGGGGACAGGTTAATGATAAATAGGTAAAAATATAGTAGAAAATCTACCTCATCCAGGTCTTTCCTGTGTCTTGAAGACAATTTCCTCCCAAGTAGCTCCCTGATCACAGCATCGTCAAGGTCATAGTACCTGAAACGAGTATTGTCATTTAGTTAGTAATTATTGCATTGCTGATGAAAGCAGTAACATGGTTATCGTCTTTACAAAAAAAGGCAAACATTCTCTCCTCTTTCTCTTTTGTTCCGTAAATCGGAGCCCTAGGAGCTCTCGCTCATTCGTTCGTCCGTCTGTCTGTCCCTCTGTCACGGAGTTGTATCTTTTGAACTGTAATAGGTACACATTTGACATTTTCACAGTGCTAGGGCAGTTAAAACAGCAAATCATTAAAAAAAGGGGGGTCCTAATATAAAAAATGTGTTTTACGTACAGTTCGGTTCAGTAGTCGAGTTCGGTTCCCGTTTTCTCATTTTATTTACTTACTTCTCAATAAGCATCTGTTTAGTAGCCTCGTCGATCTGGAATATCATCTGTTCTGATAACTTTGAGGGTACTGTGAGCAGGCGCTCCAGAAGGGCGAATGTCCTGCAATTTACACCAATAGAAATCATTTTTACAATACAGTGCTGAAAAATACGAAATTCCTTTCTTTGACAGCAATGAGAGCCAAACTTGTGCTGTAACTCAAAATCAACCCAAGTCTTCGAAATCTTTGTTACAAATTAGTTCAGTTAAATCCCTTTTAGGAATCGTTTTAAATTAACATGTAGGTTTTATATTTTTTAAGAGCTTGGCATAATCTTGTAAAAGGAGAGTAATAATACATTCTATTTAAATTACCCACAAATTCATAAATTTCAAAAGCGTCATCGATGTGAGGTTTCGCAAGAATGCAAATGGTGTGAAAAGCACTTGACATCTGTAGGTATAAACCATAATATTCACCTGGGGTGCACGAAAAGAGCCTTGAAAGAGATTTGAAACGTCCGGCGCACCCTGGACAGCTCTCTTCATCAACCTTAAGATGCCCACTGCTGGGCGTGGTCTGCCTCAAGGGGGGTTCAGCCATAATCGCCATGCTTGGCCGATGCATGTTGGCGATCGCTTACTAGTAGATGTTATAGTACTCAGAAGGACGCTACTGCCCATCCTCAGGTCAATATCCCTCTGTCGCTTTCTACGACACACACGGCAGAGCACCCTGGACAGCTAGCACTCGGTAATGCAGAGTCTAGCTAACTAATACTTTCACCACGATGGCAAATCCAAAGGGCTCTCCTCAGAGCCATGGCCCTTCTTGAAATGCCCACTCTACGAACACTCAATCACCTGTAATGATCCAGCACATCGCTAGCAATAAGTTCCACGCTAGCTCCAAGCTGCTTCGCGAACTCCTTCTTATGTAACGTAGAGACGGCTTCGCTTGCTGAAAGTTAACATTAGATATTCAACACCTCAGATAATGAAATAAAAGGATTTGTTGACAGATTGATCCGCGGAACACTAAGAGTGAAGCCACCAAAGCAAATAAAAATTTAAAAGCGAATACCTACAATCGTAAAAAAAAAACAAATACAAATTCAAAAGCAAATACAATCACGAGATTGTAGATATTGGCTCTTGATTTGTGTTTGCTTTTTTGGCTTCACTCTCAGTGTTACGCTCGGTCTATCTGCCTTTTGTTTCATAATCTGAGTTCAACGCCATCTTAGGTTAATTTGAATAATTTGGTATTTTTTTTAATTTTGCCGCTCACGTTGAATTTGTCTTTGTAACTTGAACCGACGACATTGTCAAGGTCACGGGTAAAGTACTTTTAACACTATACAATTTGTAGGAAATCAATTTAGGTACCTAAGTTGTTTGTCTCACTCTCACACTACACTAAATTGAATTCTAAACTGGACCAATTTATAATTCAATTTAATAAACCTCCCATTTTGCACTAAATCGGATCCAATCTGTTCTAACTGCGATTACACTTGCCGATTTCCTAAATTGATATCCTACAAATTGTATAGTGTAATAAGGACTTAACCGGTGGATGCAAGCGGCAGGTTGCCGCTCGTTTTGGCGTTCTATGGGGGAGGCCTATGTTCAACAGTGGACGTCTTTCGGGTGATGATGACGATGACTTTGTTCCTTTCTCTCCAAAATAAATGATTTGATTCAAAAGAGATGATACACAAAAAATATCCAAAAAATAAAGCAGTGCCAGGTACTTGCTGTTAAGTGTTGGGCCTGTCCAATCTATATGGCAAAATTATATTGCTATTGACTTGGAAAAAGAAAGAGAATTACATTCTGGCACCACTGGTGAGATAGTGGTCAAACGTATGCCTATCAATAGATAAAAAAAAAAAAAAAAAAAGAAAAAAACATAAAACAGTTTCATAGTCACTTATTATTTAATTTCCTTTACAAAAATAATCTCAGACAATTAGGAATGACAGGCATATATTGTGTGTTGGTAGATTACATAAAATTTGATATTATGCCAACATTTTGATCAATTGTGTCTCATTTTAGTAAATCAACTTTAAATTGTTGGTGTGTTTAGTAAGTTTAGATTACTCTCAGCCAAGAATCGAATATCTGGTTGAATACTGTGGTCCAACACGGGATAGTAACACATAGTTCACATAAGATGATATATAGCGGGTGCTATTTAAGTCATCTATAATACCCATAAGTTTCGTCCGTATTTTTTTTTAATTGTAAAATATGGCCTATAGCTCTCTGGAATAACTAAGCTTCCTATTAGCAAAACAATTTTCAGAATCGGACCAGTAGGTACTTTTGGCCCCTTATTCACAACCATTCGATACGTTTTCGTATCGGTAAGGAACCGTCTTCGACTATCTCATTTTCGGCTTCAGTCTTCGTATCGAATTTGAACTGTCAAAATTATTTGGTTTCGGATTTGTGAATTGTGTTTGAAGGACATCTTCGATATCTTTTGACTTTCAATTCGGTACGGAATCGAATCGAATGATTGTGAATAAGGGGCCTGGAAATTAAAATATTTTTTCTGTTTTATAATAGTTAACTAATAATATAAAGAGGTACAAGTTTATTTTTTGTTTGAAAGAGGTGATCTCTTTAACTCATCATCTTCCTGCCTTGTCCCATTTTACTTGGAGTAGGCGCAACACGTTTTCTTCTTCCATTCCGTCCTATCAACCGTCAGGTTTTCACTGACTCCCTTTTCATTCATATTCTTCCCCCTCTATCCATCCACATTAATATTCATAACTCTTTTGGTCACATTTGTTTCATCCCTTCTCTTCACATGCCCATACCAAGACAAACAAGGTCAGGTGTCCCAGTGATGGAATCTTACACTATTGTCAGATACCATAACATAGCCTATGGTACCTGGCAAAAGTGTACCTACACTAGAGCTGTGTCAATCATAAACAATTCGATCATTTGACCCGGGTCACGTAGAAGTATTGATGATTGCAATTGTTCATTTTCAATGATCCGGTTCACCAATCGTCGGTCCTAAGATTGTTATAATTCATTTTCAATCATTCAATGATACGATTCAACCAATCTACCCAGCTCACAATTGACAGATCCTTTTCAACTTATCTGGTTGCAGATTTGTAGAAAACTGACCAATAACGAGTGAGCACAAATGAATGGGTTACAGACAAACACAGAGCAAACAATTGATTGTACTAAAGTAATTTGGTTCAATCAATCGTTTGATTTGTGTTGTTCACTGATTTAGTATTGAACCAGTGATCGAACTATTGAAATTACCCGGGTCGTGGCACGAACCAATACTTCAATGATCGAATCACTGAAAATGAACGATTGACACAGCTCTAACTTACACTTGGTAAAAGAAGTGACAGACATAACTATAGTACTAGAAACAGGGACCAACTAGTTCAACCAGGTTTCAGGCTGGCTAAAGTAGATTCTTCTTTCATGGGGTTCTGTCTAAAGTGTTACAATAAAATACCTCCCCACATTGTTCAACTTAATGAGACAAAATTTAAGTCCTATATTAAACGCACACTATGCAGCCGAGCATATTATAAATTGGATGATTACATCACTGATAAAAATGCTTGGCTGGATGCTGGTCTAGCTCCACAGCCATAAGGGTTCATAGATTTATTGATTAGCATTGGTGACAATTTTTTTGGAGCTGCTGAAGATGTAGAACTACATTATCTTTGCATTGTATAAACTCAAACTATTAGTATTATATAATTTTGCATAGCACATACATGTGAGCACTATGTACTTTAAAGCCACCATTTACGAGATGTCTTTCGTTGACTTGAATATGCCCTGGCGGTTGAGTGTTTGTCATGCTCATTTGAATGTCTCGCTGATGGTGGCGCATGTGTTGGATCATTTGGTTCCCTTCAAAATGGTTGAACTAAATGGTGCCGATCCGTGCGTCATGTTCGTGAACGGGCGCCGTCAGTTGAGACTGGTCATCACTTAGCTGCCTCGGTTATTTTAAATTTATTTTGAATTGTCTACTTTCATTGCCACTAGGACCTCGTTTAACGTGCACAATTTGTTACATCGTTCTCACATTGTACCTCTAGATTCAACATGAATGATGTAACCTAAATTTGTAATATTCTATTGATTTTAAAAGAGTGTTAATGGAGTTTCTTGCTCGTTCTTCTCCATAGAAACCTACTGTTTGGAACGAGCAACTAGCTGCAACTTTTTGACTGACTGACTCCTTGACAATTCAAAAGTGCCTGTAAATGGTTTATTTGAAATAAATGATTTGAGTTTGAGTTTGAGTTTGACTTGAAACTTTTTCATCACTTATGATATACTTGATTTCCGTACAGGCCCTCTTTTGGGGGGGTTCACAGATAGTGGATAGTAGCATGCATAGCATGTGGACCAAGTCATGACACAGTGACCCAGTCAGCATAGAAAACTCCATCAAATATGGAGCTTACTAACAACATTGATAGCTTAATACCTATTTCTCAACTTCACAATTTCTTAAAAAACAATACCTTCAAAAGAATTGTTTTAAATATGTATAAAAAAATAGTGCCCTGCCCACAGCAAGAGCGTCGCCAGGACTCGCCAGCTGATGGCCTAGGGGGGGCAAGTTGAAATCTCTCCCCCCCCCCCCCTTTGGCGACGCCCTTGGCCCACAGAGAGGTGGTAAGACTCAGGCTAACAGTGATTTTGCCACCATCAGCTTGGTTCCTATTCAGAGAGAAAAACTTGCCCACCATGTGAAATTGTGTTCATAAAAAAGGCAAAATTATCTGAACACAATTTCCTCTCTCACATTCCCTACTAGCTAATAACAATAACAGTACTTATTGCAGAAAAAGAAAAATACTTGGGAATTAAATCATTTGAATTAGGTATATTTCACAGCTGTTTTTTCTTTTTTATTATTTTGTATCTACTTATCTAAGTAAATAGTACAGCTGATGGCATTTGCCAAAAAATAAATTAAAAAAAATCAAATGTCTCAGCTACAGCAACTTAATTTTGGAATCTCAGATCAAGTAAAAGTAAAACTTGATCTGAGTTTGGAATCAATAAGTATTGTTATAAGCTAGTAATGTGATACTGGACTGTTTTGAGCTGTTAGCTGATTTTGCCAACATTATATTTTCAAGACAGTTCTCCAGAACTAAACAACTAAACCAAAAAACCACCACTTATTAAACAATCAGAAATCAAGTATTATGTCCGTGTAGTAACCTATGACTCGCGTAATACCTCTCCTTTATATAAATAACACCCTAAATTTAGAATTTATATTAGATTTGGAGAAGATAATTATTGATAAAGAATGTTAATTTTAGTGTTAATACTCACAAGAACATCCTTCGATCCACAGTTGATATATTTCAGGATCAATTAAAGTATAATTACTGACAAATACATCCACTTCAGTATACATTTCTGTTTATTTTTATTAATTTTTTGCAACCCGAAAATACAACTACGATTTTCGGCCAAAATAATGTTTTTCAATTTTTGACACTGACAGACGTCAGACAGCTATGAGCTAAGGAAGGATCATGAAGATATAGGTATAAATGGAGCCAACACTTAGAACAAAAGTTTGAAACCAACGGTGGGCTGATGCTCTCTTTCTGAATGCATACATAAGAACGAGACAGTGATATGTGTTTTCTTTATCTTATGTATGCATTCAGAAAGAGAGCATCTGCCCACAGTTGGCTTCACTTAGGTATTTAGAGTGTTGCCTCCACTTTTATCTATAAGCACAGAATACTTAATAGTACTACGCTATAAGCTTCTTGGGAAGGATATATGATGTACAATACGGTCAACGTAACTTGGCGCGTCTGAAGTTAGCTGTTTGGCTGCGCAATGGAACTTTTAGGAACGAAATTGTCACTGCGCAGCTAATCGGCTAACTTCAGACGCGCCAAGTTACGTTGACCGTACTGTAAGTGATGTTGCCCACCTAGAAAAATAAAGCCCGTCACACACAGACGATAATTCATAGCCAGGCATATTACGATTACGATCATATTACAATGTAAATCTATAGTAATCTTCGAGCGAAAGATTTATATTATAGCTGGGTCTGTGCAGCTATAAGATAAATCTTTATTACGTCATCAAAATATGTGAACAGATATAGCAAGGCATAGTATATATTTCAAAAACGTTTTTGAATTAGAGAACCGCGTTCAAAAAAAACTAAAAAGTGATAAATAACTTTAGCACAGAACACACATGACTTTAGTTTCGGAAGTCGGTGGCTTTGTTCTGTTTGTTGATTTGTATTCTGTGCTAAAGTTATTTATCACTTTTTAGTTTTTTTTTAAAGGCGCTTCTCTTTTTTCAAAAAAGTTTTTATTTTAAACTTTTCAGTGCCTAATTATGACCCAAATCCATTAAGGGGGTACCGAGCAAAATCATTCAAAACAGTCGTCACTGTTAAAGTGATATAATCAATACTTTTACCATAATTGCCATAAAAAATATGTAATGAATACCACAGTGAATGTGTTAACCGATTATCGTTGGCAAAAAATAAGAATACTGTTTAATTTAATAAACAAAAATATGTAAAGTTGTACAAAAATCTTTAAAAAAATCTCGTAATTAGTTGAGTTTTGTTAGTAAACTGTATTTTTTTTTCACAAACTTGAATTCATATTAATCTTTAACATTCATACTACAATTTGTAGTTTTTACATTTTCGAAATGTCGCTTAGTTATTTTATTATTAATTTTTGTTTTAATTGACGCGCTGTTTTGAATCATACATACATACGTTGCGTATGATTCAAAACAGCGCGGAAAATTAATAATAAAATAACTAAGCGACATTTCGAAAATGTAAAAACTACAAATTGTAGTATGAATGTTAAAGAAAAAAAAAGTAAGTTTGTGAAAAAGAAATACAGTTTACTAACAAAACTCAACTAAATACGAGATTTTTTTAAAGATTTTTGTACAACTTTACATATTTTTGTTTATTAAATTAAACAGTATTCTTATTTTTTGCCAACGATAATCGGTTAACACATTCACTGTGGTATTCATTACATATTTTTATGGCAATTATGGTAAAAGTATTGATTATATCACTTTAACAGTGACGACTGTTTTGAATGATTTTGCTCGGTACCCCCTTAAGGAACGGCAACACAGTTAAAACAGAGATTGCAAGTCCTCCAAAGATGGAAAGATGGAAGAAACGAAAACTTCTTCTCGGTGTTTGTTGTTTTTTCAAAGAGCGCTGATTAAATTTCTGTTTGTTGTATGTTAAAACCTTCTCCAGAATATAACAAACACTTTTCTGAAAACCGCATCAAAATCGGTTTAGCCAAACGGGAGATAATCGCGGACAAACATACATACAAACATACGGGTCGAACTGGTAACCTCCTTTTTTTTGAAGTCGGTTAAAAAGGTGCAGCAAACAACGACCGCAGACATAATAAGGGCGAAAATATATGATTATATTATAACTACCATGTGTGGTGGCTAGCTATACAATATATAGTACTATAGTACATTTATATTAATATATATTATAGCTACGTCTGTGACGGGCGTGCCTTTAATTCGGGTAATTTCACCCCTATGTTTCACCCTATCCTTTTCACGAACTGTCCTCATGAACTTAATACTCAAACGCATGAGTGTATTCTCACCCTAAGTTGAAGAGTGAAGTTAGGTACATAACATCTGACAGCCTGAAAATTAGTTCGGAAACCTAAATGTTTAAAATATAGTTTATTCTGAACAGGTCATGCAATTTTTAGCCCTCCTTACATATTCGTTTTATGGTTTTGAAAATCAAACAGATGCAATAGCCAGTATATTAAAGTAGTCTTTGGATGCAATATTAACATTACAAGCAGGTATAGGAAAACTTCACTGCAAAGGATATCCTCTCAACTGACCACAGTCTCTTTTGCGCTTATTACCATGAAGATATTTAATATAATGATTATCGTGAGGATTTTTTTTTTAGCTGCAGAAAAATATTTTGAAAGACTAAGATAATGCGTTTCCGAACGTAAACCAATGTGAACAAGAAAAAATGATTGATTTTATTCGTGAGCGTTTCTGAAATTTATTGATAAAGTAATGTTTTTTAACTCAACTTCATGAAATAAATGAGTAAGTACGTAACTTAATCTTGATTTAAAATAGCACAAACACTTCCTTCGATAAAAGAAACCGGTTACGCACAAATTCGGTAGAACGGCATCAAGTTTTTTGTAGTATCGCATCCAAAAATAGATATGGCCAGATAGCCTTGTTAGTAAATCACTGATACATTATGATAATAAGGCCGCTATTGCTTTTAAAATCTCACAATAGCTTCTTCGTCTACTGCAGCAGTTAAATTCGTTGGTTATTAAATCGGTACGTAACAAAAACATCATTTTGTTAATGTTTGTTGCAGTAACATTTGAAGCTTCTGATATTTGCAGTCGTCTAGTCTTTTGCTCGTCCATCCTTTGTTATGGCTTGTGCTTCTGCTTGTGCGTAAACTCCGCCCCAAAAGCGCCTAGCGCGTTTGAGTATGATAAGCTAAACTTCTTCCCGCGATTTCATCTGCGTGATTTTTAGCCTCACTCAAAGATATCGTAGCTAACTTAGCCAAAGAAATTTCAGAATCGAAAGCAGTTTCCGAGATTAGTACATTCAAACAATAAAACAATAAATATGTGACAAGTGTTTAATGTGTTAAATGATACAAAACTTCTGAATGCTATTTAACTGTACTTACCTGCATTGAATATGTTTGACCAAATGAATTGACTTGATTCAAATGAAGCAGTGTTAAATCGACGATTGGTGGCATGATTGTTGATTGCTCCAACTTCTGACCAACAACCTTTCAGAATGGTTTCTATCATTTATTCATCATAAAATTATATTTAAAAAAAATGTAATACATGTCTTGAAATTCACTTTTTAACCGACTTCAAAAAGGAGGAGGTTATCAATTCGGATGTTTCCATTTTTTTTTTATGTATGTTCGGGCATAACTCTGTCATATTATAGACGGATTCGAAAAATTCTTTTTTTGTTCGATAGGGGTTTAGGTATTTCGAAATGGTCCCATATAAATTTTACCAAAATTGATCCAGCCCTTTTTGAGAAAATCAACAAAACCCTAAAAAAATACTTAAATGATGTTTTAGTTTCTTCAATCTTTGGAGAATGTACAATCTCTTTTAAGTGTGTCGCCATTTCTCAATGGATTTGAATGTTACGGCAATACTAAAAAGCCAAAAATAAAAAGTTTTTTCAAAAAAAAGGAAACCGCCTTTAAAAGCTAAAAGGTGATAAATAACTTTAGCACAGAACACACATTACTTTACTTTCGGAAGTCGGTGGCAAAAAAACAACAAACACAAAACCACCACCATCGACTTCCTAAAGTAAAGTAATGTGTTCTGTGCTAAAGTTATTTATTACTTTTTAGTTTTTGAAGCGGTTTTCTTTTTTTTGAAAAAAACTTTTTCACATGAAAATTTAACTTTCACTGTTTCTTTCTGTGAATATCAATTGAATCTGTGGAATCTGGCTAACTTGTCCACAATGTGGTTAACTTTAGGAATTTCTGCTCTGATGGTAAAACCCACATAAGCAAACAATTTTAAGAAGTAAGCAGTCAGGGGTAATGAGTCGTTCTATAGTATTAATAGATTATTTCTTCCAGCACACCATGGCAGGTAATGTGGAACCAGACCAACATGAGAAGGACATGCTCAGCATGTTTGCCAGCGTTTGGGTTAAGGTGGAAGTCGAGGAACATGATGAAATGATCACGGAGAGCCCGCTTGATGAAGAGAATGTGTGAGTATATATAATATGTGGGAACAACAAGACAGAAATTCAACAAATATAAATTAGAATGAGTCATGGAACAAATTAGCAAAGGAAAAACATTGAAATGTACGCTGGGACACATAGTAGAAGCGAAACTTCAAAGGACAAGCCGCTGCCGCCTCTCACCACGCGATATATCGTCTACCCCCTCCACGCGGCCGTAACGGTTTAATCGTAATACCCCCCATCTATATAGAAGTTTCACTTCAAAAAACAATGTGATAATTGGGTTGTTGACACCAGTAACCAATAATTCCAAAATACAACTTATATTACACTTTATTTTAGCTCGGAAAACCCGATTAATGGTCAATTTACTGTTAAATTCGATTTAATAATAATATAATAATTGAGCTGGTAAATAAGTGACGTCACAGGCCGCTATTGTCATACAAAATCTATGGAGGAATCGCGTTTTGACAGGTATTAAAAAATAAGTCAATTGATTAGTGGTGTCAAGTACCCAATTGAGCTTTATATACGGATAAAAGTGTCATGTTAGTTTGTGAGTGTGACTCGATGGGCACATTTTCGTTTGTTTTTGTGGCAGTCAAAAGGTTAATAACTTGTTGGTAGCAATGACCGGCATGCTAACTGCAAACATGTTGAATTGATAACCTCCTTTTTAACCGATTTAAAAAAAGGAGGTTATCAATTCGACACGTATGTATGTGTATTATTGGAAGTGCTATTATATTTACTTATATGATATGATAATTTATTAGGACTTCCCTATAAATATAGAATTTTCATAGGTGTATGTATGTAGGCAGGTAGGTACAGTCGACTACAAAAATGTGTATACATTTGAAAGTTATAAAAATATGTATCCATTCATGATGTCGTCATTGTTTGTTACAAATACTAGTAGACATGATGTATGCCAGATTTATGTTCCTATCAAATATGCCAATTTTATGTACACAGCTAAAATTACACTGTAATGTGTACGCTCTGAAACGAATTAATGTGTTCATATTTGGTTACAATAATATGTATACAGGTCTAATATTCTATTTTTAAATTCTAGAATAGTGGGGGAATACTTGTTTTCTCTTTCATTTCGTGCATGACGTCATTGGCGTGTCATTTGTTTATCAAAGTTGACTTACAAAGTTACAAATTATTTTCGCCACTTATTTAAATTACCTATTTTTCTCTCACTCGACTCATAAAAAGAAGGTGTTTTCTATTCAACCCGATTTTTTTTCCATAAAGAAACGAAACTTAACATTATTTGGACATAGATAAAATTTAAACTATTAAATCATAAAACAAATTTATTGAAACTTAAATCGAAGTCTTGCTCTTAATAATATTACTTATCTATACAGTTCGCATCAAATAAGTTTGCCGCTCTGAAGCTAGGCTTTCGGAACGACCGCGCAGGTACTATCGCGTAAAAAAGTTTTCGTTTACGAAAAAATATGTTAAGTGTATTCGTAAGTTTAAATATATTATCTAAAATTAAAATAGGTACCCTTATTTCATTTTGATGTACCTAAAAAAAGAAGAAGGAAGAAAACATTTTTTTTCTGCATATAATTTACCACATTATGAATTATTTTTCTCGCCTGAGGGCGTAAAACTGTGCTGCGTTTCGGCATTTCTTTCACAAAACTTAAAGTATAACGTCAACAGTAACAATAACAAGGGAAACGCAACAATAACAAATAACAATAAACTAAAAACGCGTAACACTTTTGGCATCGACAGTCTACCGTAATGTGCGAGCGGGACACATTTAAGCATCGGATGTATATGGGCGACTGAGACGGAAACAACGCTGTTGCCCAACCCTTGCTTCGCTAACCGCGCATGCGCGCTGCTGTTTTATTCCTAAGATTAACTACTGCCCGGTGATTTGTTGCCTACTTCAGAGCGGCAAAGTTATTTGACGCGAATTGTAATATCCTTTTACTTTTAACAATAGCAGATCTACTTCACATTTTGGCAAGAAATTATAAATCTTGCGCGGGGCTCCTTTTTCTGTCTGCAGGTTTTGACGTCGACCTAAATTAACCTAAGTTTTTTCTGTCCAAAGAGAAATTAGTTCCAGAGATTACCCCTACATACAAACAAATTTTACCTCGTTATAATAATTATGAATATTGATTTATAAGTGTCATCATAACAGAAAAAAAACTATTACACCATCCAAAGAGTTTTCAACGGTTTTGACAGAATTTCTGAAATTTAAAATTAGAATGTATCTTGTATACATATTTTTGTAACTAAGTGTGAATACATTAATTTGTTTCAGAACGTACACATTACAGTGTCCATCTTGCTGTATACATTAATTAGGCACATTGAGTGAATACAATTAAGCGTCATGTTTCATGTGTACAATAATTTGTATCAAAGTATGTACACTTATTTAAATGGGTACATGTATTTGTAACTTTAGAGTTTAGGGGGTATACATCTCTTTATAGTCGACTGTACTAAAAAGCGAAGAATAAAAATCTTTACAAAAATGGACAACCAGCAAGATATATGACTTTAGTATCAGAAGCACAGTAAAGATATCTTTACTGTGTCAGAAGTCTGTGGCAGGCAATACAAAACAACAAACAGAACAAAAACCGCCGCCTTTCGGAACTAAAGCACAATCTTTAAGTACTGTGACTAAAGTCTTATATGTTCTGTGCTTATTTATCACTTAAATGACAATGCCAGATCCTGCCCCACCCATTTACAGAAAATGTAATTTAATCAAATAATTGTAATGATCATAGAATCTTATTATAATAAATTGTTTTGCTTTAGAACTTGCGATTTTGCGAACTTGCGTTCTTGGTTTGTTTCCATGAGATAGGCTCTAGTGTGGAGTTGTGTGGAGTTCATTAGCAAAATGCTTCCTTTGTGTCTTATATTTGTTTTTTTTTGAGAACCTAATTGATAATGTAGACTATTGTAGATTATAAGGAAATGTAAAGAACTTTTTTGTTGGCAAATGAACGACATTATTATTATTACTTGCGGATTACAAATCAATGCTAAAAGGAATGCAAATACAGTTTTTTGATTTAAACAGAAACGGCAAGTTCTGCAGCCATTAAGACTAATGTTTAGTTATCAGCAATGAATAAGCAGTAAGATGCTACATATTGCAAGCTTGTACATGACTTTTATTGAGTGGGGCAAAGTTCTATAGAGTTTCTGGCATTGTCCTTTCGGTAAGATAATTAACGCAGACGAAGTTGGGGGCAAAAGCTAGTCATATTGCAAACGTTTAAAAATAGACTGTACAACACACAAACATAGGTCGAATTTGTTTTAAATTAGTTATAATATATTTGAAACATCCTCCACATTCTTTTATCATAATATTTATAATGGTGGCACTTCACTTGGCGTATCTGTGCAAATATCGGCCTTATTCGGATAATACAAAATCGACTTTATCTCAATATTTACAGGGTATATTTTGTATTAACCAAGTAACGCAATTATTTGTACAAATACGCCCAGTGAAGTGCCAACATAAGGAAATGTGCATCTGGGTTTTTTTGTATAACAATTATTCAGACACTAATATTTCTATTTAAAATTCCAGAGACATTAAAAAGCAGAAAACTCCACAAACACGCACCAAAAAGGTCCTAAAATGTGAAGAATGTGAATACACGACCATTTACAAGAACTGTTTGAACCTACATATCCTAGGTCATACTAACTCCAAACCCTTTTCATGCGAACGCTGCGAGTACACAACAAAGTACCCAAGTTCTTTGCAAAGACATTTAATGATACAGCACGAATTGAAAAAGACATTGAATGAGAAACTTGATAACTTCAAATGTGATGAATGTACTTACACTACTTATTTTAAATGGAATCTAAAAGCGCATAAGAGAAAGCATAAATCAGAGAAACAGTATAAGTGTGATCATTGTTCTTATGCTACTGCGTATAGGCATAATTATGTTAAACATAGTAAAGTACATAAGAAGCAAGAAGTCATTTTTAAATGTGATAAGTGTCCGTTTGTGACCAAGTTTGAGGGACATATTTCAAGACATCTGGCTAAAATACATAATGAAGTGTCCGAGAAAGCAAATAAGTGTGATTTCTGTGACTTTTCTACTAAAGTACAATGGAGATTGAACGTTCATAAGCGGAGAAGTAAACAGGACAAAGTTTTAAAATGTTCTTCTTGTGAATTTGAGACGAGTTACATGTGTGAGTCGAAGAAACATAAGCTGTCACATTACAGTGATAATCATTCATACAAGTTGAATGAGAGTAATGGAGAAATTAATTTTGATCTTGATGATTTTGAACCGGCACCAATACCAAACACTGCAATGGAGGATGCAAACTTAACAGTTCATGAACGAAGTAACAATTATATGTTGGATCCAAACTGTGACGTTGACTGGAAGAATATCAAAGTCATGGAGTCAAGTTCTAAAGACCGTCCATTCCAGTGCATCATGTGTGCGTACACGTCAAGATTCAAAGCGTCCGTACAACGTCACTACCAACGACATCACACAGGCAACATGAATCGTCCGTACAAATGTGTCAATTGCGAGTTCTCAACGAAAACGAAAGACCAAATCGCCTTACACAACAAACGGAGCCAATCAGAAGGAGTTTTAGTCTGCCAAGAATGTAAATTTACAACGTTATTCAAATGTCAATTTGTTACTCATCAAAAATGTCATTATCCGCATAAGTGTACGGAGTGCAACTATTCTTGCAAACATAAGTATGAGATACAGAAACATGTTTCCACTATGCATATGGGGAATGGGTTGAAGTGCCGTTTCTGTGATTATAAAGCAACAAGAAAAGAAAGCTTGCTTTGCCATGAAACTATTCATACGGGTAACAAACCTTTTAAATGTAAGTATTGCGATTACAAATCTGTTAGAAAATCACTTTTGGATAACCACGTGAAGAGATATCACAGTGATGTGAGTCAAAATACAGTGATTGTTGCCGATAACAAGATTGAATCATTAAAAATACCAGTTGGAAATAAAATGAGCAGCCAAGATCTTATACAAAACATTAGAGAGCAAAATATTTCTTTGGAAGACATGCTGGATTCTCAGGATGCAAGAGATTTTTCCGCTATTATGAATTCTACGCAAGTCTAGTAATAGACTCCTATAGTTTTATAACTATGTTCTTCTGCTGCTTTGCCTCGAATTTACCAGATTTCGGCATAATAAATATGCGATGTCTTTCTGAAAGTAGAAAATGAATTCTTTGTAATTTTTCTTTACAATCATGTTTATTTTACTCGTAAATGCGTTACCAATAAGGTATATTACTGCAATGTTCTGGCACCAGAGTGCAGCACTAGCATAATCCGTAAACAGTTTTTCGACGAGTCGTTCAAAGCGTGAAATTCTGCCTTTAATTGAGTTAAAAAATTGGGAAGTGTATTATATTATACAATAATGCATCAGTGCTGTGTATTTCGATGTAGAAATGAAGGGAATTATTCATTTTCAAAAGAAGAAAATGTTCGTAAACTTTGGGAAGCAGCTAAAAATCACTCTAAAATATGTTAAGGTTAAGTATTCAGGTGAGATAGACGTATTTACAGAGTAACGTTCACTTTTGTCATGTAAGACAACCAAATATGATTTTATTCTGAGCATAACCTAGAATCCACTTTCAAATGGCCGTAGGACGCCATAATATAGTTAAAAATACAGTTAGGTAAGTAAGATTAATTAAAATTGTGATATATTTTCACAAAATACCTAGCTATTATAATTAATAACATAATTAAACAGGAATACGAGGTTATGCTCGTGGGTATGTGCTAGTGGCGCCCTCTGCGCTGAGTTTCGCGTAATGTTCCCTATTCTAGGCTCTGTTTTGTATTTGTCATATAAATGTTGGTAGTCATTTGAAATAGGCGGTTGATGCACGAGCGTTTTTTTAACGCGAACAAAATCAACTGCGCTTTTAAAAAAGCGCTCATGTGTATGTACATTTATACATGTTAATTCCTGATATTAGATATTTTGTCTGATTTTATGATAAGAAACTAAGCAATTGAGTTCTTGGTTACCTCATGTTATTATGTAAGTATTATGAAATAAATATCGAAGTTTTTGCTTTTTCCTAGACTGTAGTTTTATTTCTATTATGGCAATCCATTTTTTAAGCCATGTTGCGTAAAAGATGGTAAGTATTAGGGCCGAGTCAAACCGGAATGACTACTGCCGGCGGCAAAGCTGCTAGCAGCCGCCAGCGGCCCCCGGCCATCGCGCGACCTCCACACTCCACGCCGCCAAGGAACCTCGGTGTGTTTGGAGTGAACATGATGGAATAGGGTATTTTACTCTATACGAGAAAAAATCTATAAATATATTATTGAGACAGTTTAGGCATAAAGCCCAATAACAAAACAAATTTTTAAATTCAATTCAAAGTTTTCAGTATTTTTAATCTGTTATAAAACACCGTGAAATAGTAGCGGCCATGCTATTACGCCATACGGCTGTGTAAACAAAAAATTGTCAACTGTCAGTCAACCGATTGGCGTAATATAGGCTTTGTACTTTTATTATTTTCGTAACCAACGTATTTTTTTCATTATTACACCTATTACAAAATATGCTTTTAATTATTTTTAAATGATATACAATTATCACATTTAATATGAGCTCATTTGATACAAAACTAACTGACGTCATTTACGCTGAACAATATGGCGTCCATTAAGAGGCGTTTTCGCCAAACTACGCGCGAAATTTGAAAATTTAAAATTTAAATGCATTTTTATGGCACTTATCGATTGAATAAAAATTTCGAGTTTTTTTTGGTGACATATTAGCACTACAGTACTTCATTGAGACACTTTTTAAAAATGGGTGTAATACCCTAATACACTTATCGTATAACGTATCCCATCGCTATACTACAGAGAAATGGTACGCTCAGTGTTGCGACGGGCGCACAAAGTACTGTGCGGCTGCGGCGCGCCCGAGCAGAGACCACTCTGAACAAACCGCCATTTTTGTCACGCACACATTGACATTACTTTTATAGGCATTCTCAAGCAGTCTCGACTGTCACGTGTTGTCTTAATGAATAAATGAGAGACATTGACATTTCATAACGAACAGGAAAATTTTGTTATAAAAAAATGCAGAGTTCCAACCAGTGCCAATAAAATTTCATATTGTTACGAATAAAACCTACAGAGTCAATACAGTAGCTGTGCCCTGGTGAGTCTGGCAAGTTTAGGTAATTGTTTTTGAAGATGGCGGGAGCGGTCCTTCTGTAATCTCTATATTTTGTGACGGGCGTAAGGAGCGCGCGACCTTTTCAAGCGATACTGGTCTTTTAAGTATGTAGATAAATTTTAAAATTATTTCACACTGAAAGTGCTCGCCGCGTCGCTGCTATTCCGGTGTGACTCGGTCCTTAGGTATACGAGAAGCTTATGATGAGCTAGCTGGTACCCACTCTGGCTTCGCACTAACAAATTATACTTTATAGCATAGGTACTAGTGGTCCTGGTACACGTTGTCTTGCAACCCGACTATAGCGCCACCTGCCGGGTCCAATTGTGAATCTAAACCATTCTCGAATCCACTGGAACACACACTAACAAATTCAGTAAAATCGATCCAGCCGTTAAGTCAAAGTCAAAGTCAAACATTTATTTGCAGAAAAATATGGTTATAAAAGTTCATATAGATACAATAGTAGCTTAACATATTTTATCATAACATAATGACATTCAAATTTCGGGTATACAATTAAGTCATTTAGATTTAAACTAAAAAAAAATCTTTTAAAGTGTAGAAGGAATTCTCAATTAACCAACCGCGTAAAGCCCTTCTGAAGCGGACCATTGGAAGTTCTTTAATTTGGTCAGGAATCTTATTATAAATTTGAATGCACATAGGATAGCAACTTCGCCTATATAGTTCCGTTTTCATTCTAGGAGGAATTAATCTATTAGGATATCTAGTTTTGAAGTTGCATTTATCTTCCAGTTTTTCAAACATTTCAGGGTGAGATTTGGTAAATTTACATATTTCCTTCCTTATTAGGGAGTTCACTTTCATACACACGCACAGAAGATTTTTATATATAAGATAACCTGTCTATGTATTCAATTCAATTCAATTCAATTTTTTGAGGTTGTGGCTCCATCGACGAACATTCGATGATTTTGCCAATGTCAAGGTATGAGATAGAAATAATGGCCGGTGCTCAATAGCAGGTACCTAACTGAAATGACTATTGATCAGTTTTTGTGGTGATGTCATCCATTATTTGCCATGCTAAAAAGGACAAAACATTTGTTAAAACATATAAAACACATAATAAGATTATTAAAACATCAATCATACAACTACTTAGGTACAATGAAAAAATAAATAAATAATAATAATAAGTAATAAAAAGTAATAAGTATATAAGTACCTATGTATAAATTATAAGTAGATTTTATTTATATTAATAAATTTATATAGGATTTTGACAGCGGGGGTATGGGCTAAGGATAAAAGGAAAGGAATGTTAATTGGGCGAGGACAATCAGAAGGGAGTAAGTCATAAAGGGGAGTAGATAAACGAGGACAGGAAAAAAACAAGTGCTCCAGAGTACCCTCCTCTAGACCGCATTCACATAAAGAACTGTCTCTTACACGAATCTTTGCCAAAAAAACTGGAGTGCATACAAACCCAAGTCGGAGGCGGATTATAACAGAGGTAGCCAGTTTATTTGAAAATTTTAGTTTGCTAAACCAACTTTTAGAAGGAATAAGTGGTTGGATGGAGCCATAAAATTTGCCCTTCTGTAACCGAGTTTTTTGCCACAGTGTGTTCCAACATTCCATCATCTCTGGTTTGGCAAGACAGCGCAAATCTCGAGCATAACAGGACGTGTGAGATTCCATCCCATTCCGAGTAGCCGATTTGGCAATCGAATCGGCATTCTCGTTACCTATAATTCCAGAGTGGCTAGGGATCCAGGCCAAAGCGATGTCTGTGCCCAAACAGTAGCATCTATAAAGAATTTGTTTGATCTGTAAGGTAAGAGGGCAATTGTGACGAGAACGGAAAGGTGATTTAACCAGGTCTTGAAGGCAGCTGAGAGAATCGGAGAAAATAATAGATTTGTTGAGACCATGAGACTCAACATAGGAGACCGCTTCCAAAAGAGCTATTGCTTCCCCGGTATAGATGGAGCCAAATGAAGGACTACGAAAATTGAGTATTATTTTAAACTTTGGCATCCACACAGCAGATCCAACATTGCTATCGTCTGTCAGCTTCGAGGCGTCGGTGAATATAGTAAGCCAGTCATGCCAATCCTTTGCTAAAATCTTGTTGAATTTAGCATTAGCAGCAGGGTCATGTTTAGATATACCAAAGTTAAATATAATTTTAGGTTGAAAGAGTAGAGAACTAAAATTTACTTCAAATAAGGGGTGCAAACTTGTTTGGGCTAAAGAAACGTGCAAATTATTAAATTTGGTGAAGCTGTTAACAAGGAGAGGAGGATTTTTATGAGACCAATATCGGGATGATGGGATTAACTCAAAAAGAGAACGAAGGAGAGGAAGAAGGGGGTGTGATTTATTTTGAATGACTTTATAAAAAAATCTCTCACAGAGATATTGTCTCCGTAAATGAAGGGGGGGCTCCAAACACTCTACCTGAAGGGCATTAATAGGGGAGCATTTCATAGCACCCGTGATGATGCGCAAGCATTTGGACTGAATTGTCACCAGTTTAGCAAGAGCTATTTTATTGCATGGTTCTAGAAGAAAGCTCCCATAGTCAAAGTGGCTACGAACTATGGCATTGTAAAGAATTTTTTGGGAAGTGGGATGGGCTCCCCAACGAACTCCAGAGAGAGCACGAAGTACATTATTAACACCCTTTTCACATTTCTTCGAAATGTAATCCAAATGATAAAGACCAGATAACTTGGAGTCAAGAATGAGGCCAAGAAATTTAACCTTATCACTGATCAAAATGTGATCATTTTCAACGGATAGGTTTATAGGGGGAATACTACGTTTACGGGAAAAGACAACTGCGTTACACTTGGGGACAGATAGGTTCAGGCCATGATCGACAAGCCACTGATTTAAATATTGAAGGGCAGAGTTTAGGCGGATTGAGGCATCTGAAAAAGAAGCTGAACTGAAGTAAAGTGCAATGTCATCGGCGTATTGTAAGATTTTACAGAAACAGCTGACTGAAGACTCCAAGTCATAAGTGTAAAGATTATATAAGATAGGGCTTAAGACCGACCCCTGAGGTAAACCTTTCCACACAAGACGGGATGGTGAGAGGGTGTTTTGATGGCGGACAGAAATAGAGCGGGACATAAGAAGATTACAGATGATGTTGACCATCCTCACAGGGATACTCAGCTGTAGCAGTTTTTGCCTGAGTATTGGAAGTTGGACATTATCATAGGCTGAGGCTATGTCTAGGAAAACGCCAAGAACGCTTTCATTATTAGAAAAAGCAATGCGGACATCAGATAAGAAGATACTGAGGCTATCTAAAGTGCCCATGCCTCTTCGAAAACCGAATTGAGACCTGGCTAGGATGCCTTTAGTTTCTAATAACCATTCAAGTCGGTTCTTGATGAGGTTTTCCATGATTTTAGCCAAGACAGAGGATAAAGCGATAGGACGATAGGAAGCAGAATCTTTTGGGTCTTTACCAGGTTTCAAAATGGGGATAATAATTTGGGATTTCCAGGACTCTGGAACTTGACCAGAAACGAAAAATGAATTGATTAGGTTGAGGAAGATTAATTTACATTTTGGAGAGGATTTAGAAATAAAGGAATAGGTTATTCCATCGCCGCCCGGAGCAGAATCACGGAGATGTTCCAAGGCACATGTCAATTCTGAGTACGAAAAAAGGTCATCAAATCTATCAGAGGAAGATGGAGAAGGGGGGTCTACAGTTGGAAGGCAATCAAAACTAGGAACGAAAGGGGGGGCTAATTTTGTAATAAAGTCCTCTAACCAAGGACCAGGGTCATTGGTTGTGTCTTCATAAGACTGACTGGCACAAGCTCTGCGGTAGGACTTAATTTTTTTCCAAACAAGGGAAACTGGAGAACGAGGAGAAAGGGATTCACAGAACTTGAGCCAGCCAGACCTTTTCTTTTTTGCCAATAACCTGCAAACTCTTGCAGAAGTCTTTTTGAAATTCACATAATCAGGCATGTCCAAGCTAGAGGCAAAAGTATTTTCTGCTTCTTTACGTTTTCGAACGCCATCAGAGCACTCAGCATCCCACCAAGGAGGGGAAGGTAGTAGGCGGCGGGCAGAGTTTTTTAAGGGGATTGAGGAATCGGCCGCTCTTAACAAACATTCAACAAAATCGTTGTAGATGATGAGGGAATTGGAGGAGTTTATAGGGGAGAGGTTTCTAAGTTCCGAATCTAATTGGGAAGAGAAATGGGACCAGTCAGCTTGCGAAAGGAGATATTTTTGTAAGGGATGAATAGGAGGAGGACGAGGATGAGAGCTTGGAAACGAAATCAGTATGGGGAAATGATCACTCCCATAGGAATTAGGGAGAACCGACCAGGAAAGTGACGACACTAAGGAAGGAGAAGAGAAAGTAAGGTCAGGAACACTAATGTTTTGGGTAGGCGAAACCCTACGGGTAGCAGATCCATCATTAAGAATGCAAAGGTTGCGGTCATCTAAAAGGTCTAACAGAAAGCTGGAACAGGGGTCATTACAGTGAGAACCCCAGAGGGTGTGACGGCAATTGAAATCACCAAGTACTATCAAAGGGCTTGGAATAGAAGAAAGGATAGAGTTAAATTCAGATAAAAGACTGGCATTTGGGTGAGGGATGTAGGCAGACACATAGGATATGCCTAAGGCTCTAACTGCTACAACATGTAGACCAGGATCATGTCTGGGAAGAGGAATCTCTGAAAAGATGATAGATCTGCTAACCAATAGGGCGCAGCCGGCCCAACCGTCCTCTCTATCGTCCCGAAGACATGAAAAACCAGGGACCCTAAAGGAGGTTCCAGGTCCAAGCCACGTCTCCGACACGGCAAAGACGAGGGGAGTGAAACGATTAATGAGGTAGGTTAGTTCGTGTTTCTTTCTGCGTATCGATCTACAGTTCCACTGAAGGATCTTTTCCATTTTGGCGAGTCCAGGATTGAAGGAGCTGTTGAACTAGTATTATGACATTGTCCGGTATTGCGTCGCTAAATTTAGACAACATATTAATGAGTGAACAGGCCAGGAGCTCTATTAAGTTGTCATTAGGGGTGGGAAGGGGAGTGGTTTCAACATAAGGGGAGTTTAAAGCACAGCCATTAGGTTGAGAAGAGCTAGGAGTGTAATCCATTGACCTATGAGCTTGGATATCATAAGTTTTTCCCAAGTCTGGACGGGGTCTTGGGGCACGATATACGGTCTTGGTGTACGAAGATTTAACAGGGGTTGCATATGGAGAGGAGGAAGGACTATTAATAGGGTCTGAGAAGAGATGGGGTTCAGAAGGAGAATGTTGAGATGGTTTAAAAGTGGAGGGACCCGCAGTCACATTGGAGTATAACATTTTGGGGCGGGGAAACCTAGCAGAAGCCTCCCGATAACTTAAATTTTCCTGAGACATAACCATTTTAATAGATTTCTGTCTCGTATGTTCAGGGCACCTGTCGTCAGTAGCCTTATGGTAACTGCCATCACACAACAGACATGTAGCTTGTGAATCTGGAACATTGCAGCTATCACCAGGGTGTGGTTGAGCACATCGGTAGCAGCGGGGCTTAGATCTACACTGGGAGCTAATATGGCCAAAACGGAGACAATTACGGCATTGGATAGTAGGAAGATGATAAATAGATACAGGGAGAGACACGTTATAGCAGAAAACTTTTTCTGGGAGTACTTGACCAGAGAAAGTCAGCACTACGGTAGTTGATGGAGACCATGAAACAGAACCCTCTTTTCTATTTTTAAAATTGAGCCTCCTAGCCCTAATAACTTCCCCACAGTTACGAGGGGTCTCTAAACCTAAAACTAACTCCTCAAGAGTCCAGTCTGTGGGAATATCTTTAACAACTCCCATGCGTGTAACATGGAAGCGTGGGATGGTCGCAACATATTTGTTTTCCACTAATACAGGGTTGTTTACAAATTGGTTGGCATCATTAAATGACACAAAATCTACAGACATCCTGTTACGGCCCATTGACTTAACACTGCCTTGCACAACACCTCTAAATCCTTTACTGTGAAGAAACTGGGCAAACCTCAAAGAATTCAAGGTTAGGCCTTGCTTAGGGTCTGATTCCAGCCTAGAAATAAATACAGAGAAGGGTGCTCTGTCGGACTCACTATATAGAACTTTGGAATCGCTCTCAAATCCGGGTTTGGTGTAAACAGACTGGATTGAGTCTGATGGCGGCTTGTTCCTTTTCGCATCAACATAAATCTCAGGTTCTCTGGAACGTTTTCTGGTTTCAGCTCTAACGGAACCAACATCAGAATCTTGCGAGCACTCCAAAATCTCGATATCTGGAGGTGTCCCTCCACCCCCGTCAGGGGGTTCTTCGGCACTCATTTCCAAGGAAATGAGTGCCAAAAAAGCTTAAAATACTAACCTTATAACTAGATTCCTGCACCAGACAACACAAAACAATAGATACAGCACCAAAAAAAAAAAAGATTTTGATAACAAACAAACTCGGAGGTTAAGAAACGCGTGCTTTAACTCACCAAGCCATTGACAAAATCCAACCTGTCTATGTAAGTGTTTTCTGTTGATGGTGAAAACCATATAAAAATAAAATACGTTCAGTACTTACTGTCTCACTGCAGGCTGCAGGGCAAAGGCCTTTTCGCATTATTACTAGTCTATGAAAGGCCTCTTCTCATTCAGAGACGGCACAAGCATTAATCTGTATGTTTGAGCAAGGCAGATTAACGAGTCTGTTTGTAATGTCAAAATGACAGTGATAAGTATACGAAAATAGGTTTATACCTACGTAACGTTAACAAAAACAAAAATTTTAATAGTATCGATCAGTTTGTTCCTGTTAATCTGCGAAACGGCTGACCCAATTTTGACGGGACCTTTGCTGGCAAATAGCTGATGTTATAAGGAGTAACTTATTATTTTAGAAAGAACGACACGACGACACGGTTGGCGCAGTGGTTGAGCGATCGACTGCTGCACTGCGTGTCGCGGGTTCGATTCCCGCACGGAACGAATATTTGTATGGCCTACAGATAGTTGTTCCGGGTCTGGCTGTTTGTGTATGTGAGTATATATGTTTGTAAACGCATCCACGACACAGGAGTAATTCCTAGAGTGGGGAAACGTTATTTAAAAAAAAAAAATAAAAAAAAAAAAAAAAAAAAAAATAATTAATGCCCCCTTATTAATAATTAACGGGGCTTGTAATTATTGTAAGTCCATGCTTTACAAGTATTTACAACAAGAACAGCTGTTATAAATAAAACACTCTGGACAAGGACAATTACCTTTTATTAAAGTTCATTGTGCATTCGGTAAATATAAAATAAATGGCAAATTAACATTATATTTAGGCGTGCGAGTGGCATCGGGCCTATTAGATACATGTATGATTTAGTTTATATATATAATTTATATATTATATATATAACGTACGATCGTGAGACGGCAGCAGTGTCCGCAACTCGAGACAACATAATTTAGAGGCAAGGCGTCGGGTGTCACATGTACAGGTTACACTTGTGACACCCGACGGCAGTAAGGGCGTGTTACAAGTGTGTTTCACGCTTTAGTGAAGCTGAGCCCCAGCTCCAGATATTTTTTTTTAACATTTAATAATATCGTAATACTTAATCTCTATTAATATTTTAATAATAATCATTACATAGCAGTAACTAAGCGGCAAGACTAGAATTGAATGGCGATGGCTTCTACTAATATATATATATTTATTTATATATATAAGTTTATACAGTTTGGGTCGTTTCGTGCGTGTGAGTACTAATGCATAGTGAAAACATATGTTTTATTATACACATTCGCCCATCATCATCATCATCATTTCAGCCAAAGACGTCCACGCCCATACTTGCTAGGAATTATAGAGGGTAGAGATATGGAGAATTGGGTTGTTGACACCATTAACCAATAATTCCAAAATACAACTTATCTTAAAATACACTTTATTGTAGCCCCGAAAACCTGATTAATTTTCAATTAACTGTAAAATTCGATTTTAAGTTGCTTTGAAATCAATTAATAGTTAGTCAATTGAGTTGGTAAATAAGTGACGTCACAGGCCGCTATTGTCATACAAAATCTATGGAGGAATGTCGTTTTGACAGCTCATAAAAAGTATGTCAATTGATTGGTGGTGTCAAGTACCTCATTATCTTTGTATCGAAGTGTGTTAAAATGTGTTACAATGGCGACCGGGTAAACATGTTCTAACTCGGCATACTTCACTTTGTCAACAACTGCTACATTCATACCATACCCTGTGCCTACGCTAGCGCCATTTTGGCGGGTTTTGGAACTGTTATTTACTGCTGCTGGACCAATTTTTAACTTTCCCCCATAAGAGATAGTTCTCAGTTCTCTTTACCACTACGCTCCATACTAGGAACAAAGGTGTAATGTTGTCATTCGTAATTGAGGATACCTTTGCCTTAATGAACCAACATCTGATAAAATGTCTCCCTTGTTTTTGAAGTAATTGGTTACTTAAGGGCGCGTATTCGATTTAGCGCAACTCAAAATCTAAACGATTGCTAGAACGGCGTAGCAGCATTGACACACACTATTACAATACAATGGTCTGTTTGTGTGCATCAGAAAAAGAAATACGCACGAAATAAGCACGAATCATTTAATGTATCGCGCGCTTTTGGTACATTTGAATAAATTTAATAATTGGCTCACTTTGACAGTACAATGCTCAATTACTTATTTGTAATCACACGCACAAACCACTTTACACAAAATATTGATATTATTATAACATTATAGATATCTGGCAACACAGCACACATTTCATAGACGCTTTGCCTGCCCTTTCGGGGTAAAAAATGCGTTTTAAGCGAACTTTATCTCTCACCCCGCATACCTACTCGCTTTAAATGTTATCACAGATAGTTCGAAAAATCTTTTTAAACGTTTTATGTTATCTATGAACCTAGTGTTGCCAGTTAACAAAACAATATTATAATGATACCTTTAAAAAAATCGTGCCGAGATCATCGAACTAAAAGTACGCCAGATAGATTAGTTTTTAACTCGTCCATACTATTATTAATTAACAGTGCAGTACTATTAAATAACTGGCAACCCTTTCGAGAAATGCGGTAGTGACGTAGTATGTAAGCACTTATTTAATAGTACTAACACCATTGAGTAGGACATAAAACTAATATTTCCATTTTTCTCTGAGCGCTGTATACAGGGTAGTTTGTAAAGCGATGTCATTTGTAAAGGGGGTATATAGGGTAGTTGAAATTAATCATATTAATTTAAGACATAATGAAACTGATTATACTCAAATATTAACAATTTGCAACTTTCAAAAATAAGCAGTTTTACAATGTGTGTTTTTTTTTTATAATTGTATCTTGGGTTAAAATGACCCATTTCACCCTATTAAATTTAACATCGCTGTACATTTCCTGTATACTAATATTATAACATAAAACTTGTGACAATCATTTTAATAATCTATTACATTTTGTTGTCTGTTTTGTAAATGTCGATATATTTTGTGTTTAATCATAATTATTTCACTATTATTTTTGATGAGTCTTATGTTCAGTTTAAGAAGGATATTTAGTGGACTGGTATATGCTGAGTTTTTTATATCACAGAGGTAACTACAGTACTACCAGCATCTTCTGGCACTCTTGACCGGGGGGGCGCTTGTTTTCATCCCGATGCACAGCAAAAGTTAAAATTATGACCGCGTGCCAAAATAGCTTTGTAGCTCTAAAGGTGTTGATCCCATGATAATTTATAGATATTAGCTTGAGAAAGTTTATAATGTAGATCCAGTATCTTACAGAAGTCTTTCAAAGAATTAGAACACGAACTACACCAACATTCAAAAACAACAACAATAGCCCAGTCGATACGTTCAAAAGCATAAACATTATTATACCTTAACCATATCTAAGTATTTTAAAAATTACGCTATCCCACCATTTCATCGATGTATCGGTAACTTAAACTATCGATACATCGACGTTAATGTTAGAGAAGTATTAAAATATTATTTTCCAATCAGCCGATACATACATATTAACAAATTTTGAACTATTTTGCACCCATTTTGTAAAATATTATAACTTTTTTTTTTTAAGGGTGGAAACGAATTTTGTACATGACATGCTCACTTTTTTATATGTAACAAATATACAGTATGGTATTTTAATGACAATTCTAAAAGGTGTAGCATACAAATCAAATCATTTTAATCCAAATGACTACCATACCAATTTAGTTTACGCGACGGCGCGTACGCTGCGCTGCTAGACATTCAACGCTACATAGCGGCGCCGCGCGGTCGTTTCACCGGTAAAGATATAAAATCGTTTTCTATCTCCTTCTATTTAAATGCATTCCATTTTTAACAAATTGTGACAGTTTTTCTTTGACGATGGCCTTAAGATGTGACGTTTGACTGTTTGATTCGGACTAAGTAGGTATTTTAGGGGGTAAAATGACCGATTCGACATACTCTAACTACCTTGTGAGAATTTAACATTAATCTACCAAAAACCTTCATTATCTTAAATATGTGTTTTTAACTAAAACATGTCACTGTAGTTTAGCAGTTTAAAAATTATGGCCTAGAGACAGTTGTTTCTGATTGTTTAGGTATGTGACTTTGTGTTTGTAAACGCACCCACGATCCAGGAGAAAATCCTCGCAACGTTTAATTATTAAAAAAAATAAGAATTGGTATTAAACTTTAGCAACTTAAGTGACAATGTTTTAGTAAAAACTGTCTGAACAATACATCTGCCATCAGTTGCTCGGATTGGTTGAACAATATACATAATATATACAACAACCAATCATTAAGTTGGCTTGAGATTTGACAAGAGACTACATGGCATAATCTTTCAGAAACAGGTTGTATCTCATTACAAAACGTGACCGCTATCGAGCCAAATATTGTATTTTGAACTGTATTCCGACTGAGGTAAAGTCTTTTTTACGAAATTTTGAATAGTTCCTAACCCGGTTTCTCGTACGAGAAATGAATGTGAAAATTCATGCAGCGATTTTCATACGAGAAAAAGAAAAAAGAACTTAACCTCAGTCAGAATAAAGTCAACAATACAAAAACGGTGTCGAAATTTAACTTATTTTGTAATGGGATGGATTGTGTCTTTATGTTATTGATATAATAGATATAGCACATTGCATTTCAAGCAATTAGTTTTAACTTGAAATTATCTGTATAATGAGAATCACCGTCCTTTGATCACCAACTAGTTTGCCAAGCGAGATACTAGATAATCTCACCATTGTATAGGCAATATCACTTTTAATAACTGCAAGCACTTAGAAAATCCAATAAAATATTTTATACATACAGTGAAATTGTTTTTTATACTACTACGCTGTTCTTTTCAGATTAATTTAATTGTGAAATCCAAGACAGCTGAATTGTTTCTCGGAGACTCGCCGAGTTTCGTTGTCTCGGCGTTTTTCTGGTGGACGCTACTGTTGTTTGTGGCTTGTTAGCTTTTGAAGTGGTGAAGTCTCATACGTATTGTATTAACTAATGCTACCAGAGATAACTAATCTCTTCGCCAGCCGTGGTGATAAGTCTAAATCAGTAATTAGTTCTAAAATTGTAGTGATTATTACAGTATTCCGTGTTTTTTGGTCTTCTTTTATTTGGTGGTTGATCCTTTTTTTTTTTTGTTACAGTACTGTTAGTATGTTCTTTGATATGTGATCATCAATCTTGTAAAGTAGTTACGGTACCACTATGTTAACATTTTATTAAAATGTCACATAAATTTTATTGATTTTTCTAAGCGTTGTCGATCTAGTTAAGTGACTATCTATTTATTCCCTTGTTTTTCCTTTCCATATTCAATGAAACTTTATCTACATCGTACAATGAAATAACATCAGATGTTAGAAAGAGATATGAGCAGTATCTTTATCTTTGTCATGGTTAAGTCGTTGTCTCATTCAATTACTTATAAATAAAAATAATATAGAGAGCTTTTAAATGACATAATTTAAATAAAAAAATAGCTACTACTTTTAATCATTTTAGCCTTATTTTCCCCTGGTGTCCTCCAATATTTCGCATCTGCTAAGAAAGAAAGCTTGCGCTCTACAAAGCGGAGGATTGCCGAACATGCTCGAATGTCTCTTCCTAACACCCGAAATCGCGCACAATAATGTATACCTATCAATGTCACTTTGTATAGCACGCAGTCACTTTTAGTGTCAACGTGGCATTTTAAATGTAACTAATAAATTAATAATTAAGAGATACAACACTATATTAAGCATTTTATAGCAAATTAATGTTCTAGTGAGGCTTTGTTATGTGCCTAATGTGGTACTTTTGGTGGTAATGAATATTATGTTCTTTATATAAAATTGTGATGATTCGTCTGTTTGGCAGTATGTTTCCTCTATTAGTATCTTATAACGACCTCTATTAAATCTTACTTTGGCTTTTAGCTGCCCACTTGACACTAAAAAGTACCAAAACGACACATAACAATACACACATACAACAAAATAAATAACGCACCGCTTTTTTAAAATTAACTCAATATTTACAAAATAAAATACAATTAAAAATTTTCAATTTCTAACACAAATAATATACAGGGTGACTCGTATTTCAACGTTAAGGCGTGATAGAGAACAAATGCAATTGCGACCCCCTATAGGTGCAAGGTCCTACAGTTATTAATTTTCTACATATTTCTTATATTTTGATAGAAAAATGTTATTTGAAAGTTCTATCTAAGATTAAAGTAAGTGAAAGTAATCTGAATATGTTAAAGTATTTAAATAAATGTAAACGAACATGATATGTATTTTTTTAATCTAAAAATGCAACCTCATATTAGAGGTATGAGGAACAGGGTGGAAAGTTCTTCATCCTCCACTGAAAAGGGATGATCCTCCGACCAGACGGTTGTAGTCGGGATTCTGTATTTTTGACTTTGATATTGTGATGTAGGATAAGTCAGTAGTAGTTCGCATGTGGTGCAATAGTTGTTGCGACTTGTTAGTTGCTAAGTCATGAATTTCGTTATAAAGAAACCACGATCGTTTACATCAATTTAAACGCCTAAACAAACATAGCATATACTTCTAATACAAACGGGAAATATGTAGAAAACTAACTATTGTTTAGTTTCAGCTGTAGTCTGTGAGCTTGGCATGATATGGCATGTTTGTGTTAGGGCGCGATGGAGAGCGGCCGGAAGCGTCTCGCGCGCGCCGCGTTGTGCTGCGGGGCGGGGGCGGGCGGCGCGGGGGGCGCGCCCGGGGGCGGGGAGCCCGACGACGACGAGCCGCCCGACGCGGGGGGCGACGACAGCAGCAGCGCCGGCACGCCGCGCGATGTGCTGCGGCTATAGCAAAACCAATATACCAATTAAACCCTATATAGAAAATTACCTGACACACGAAAAGTTTTGTTTTTCCAAGCTACATTTTGTGTAGTCGATTAACCGAATTACAATCTGTTTAGAAAATTACCCGCATTACATCCTGTATAGAAAATTACCCCAATTAAATATTGTATAGAAAGTTACGAACTACCTGTTTAAAAAATTACCTAATTTACAGTGTATAGAAAGTTACCCCAATAAGACCCTGTATAGATAATTACCCAAATTACACCTGTATAGAAAGTTACCGAAATTACATCCTGTATAGAAAATTACCACAATTACACCCTGTATAGAAAATTACCCCAATTACATCCTGTATAGAAAATTACCACAATTACACACTGTATAGAAAATTACCCCAATTGCACCCTGTATAGAAAACTACCCGAATTACACCTGGCATAGAAACTTACCCTAATTAGACCCTGTATAGAAAGGTACCCAAAATACACCCTGTATAGAAAGTTACCCAAAATACATCCTGTATAGAAAGTTACCCAAAATACATACTGTATAGAAAATTTCCCAATTTACAGCCTGTATAAAAAATTATCCAATTTAAACCCTGTATAGAAAATTACCCAATTTCCAGCTTGTTTAGAAAATAACCCAAATTACAGACTGTATAGAAAATTACCCTAATTATAACCTATTTAGAAAATCCCCGAATCATACCTTGAAATCACCCAAAATTACTATTTATTTACGCTATCGTAACTCACCTAGAATGATGGTGCGGCGCCTGCCGGTGCCGCGGACGCGCGAACCGCAGGTTCAGTTCCCGCGCGGGGTCTACGGCGTACTTGTCCCCCGCGTTCTGACGACGACGCCGAAGGGCTGCAAGGGGAGCACTGGGGGGTCTTTATTATGTTACGCCTCTGTTTAGGATGGGGGGAGGAATGTAATTTAGAAAAAGAAAGGGTTCGAGGGTTCTTCGTTGATTTTAATGTACCAATATAAGTTTTTACCCGACGCAAAAGAGGAAGATACCGTTTTTATAAAACTGTATTCTACAGATTAGGATACTATGTCATCATTTCAGCCGAAAGACGTCCACTGTTAGACATAGCCCTTCCCCAAAATGGGGGGTTTTGCCATAATCGCCACGCTTGGCAGGCGGGTTGGCGATCGCAGTATGGTTGTTACAAAGGCACAGAGAACGCTGCTGCCCATTCTCTGGTAAGTCCCTTAGTGGCCTCTTACGACACCCGCGGGAAGATATGGGATGGTGCTATTCTTTACATCCGACACCACACGGACAGGATACTATGTACGTGTACAGGGGCGTGCACAGAGTTTTTAGACAGGGTAGGCAGAAAAAAATAGGTATGCAGGGTCGACAGATATAGTCAAAGTTTACTTAGAAACCGATGGATGTTTTTGAATAAAATAAAATAAAATTAATAGAGAATAAACATTTCAATGATTTAATTAAACATTCGAAAACATCCATCGGTTTCTAAGTCAACTTCAACCATTTCCGTCTTTCCGATGACCTGCATACCTATCTCTTTTGATGACTGTACCTAAGTGATTTGCCACCTCAAATGATTCCTAGATTGACTGAATTTATAGACATCAATTAGTTTTTTTGCTGCCGTAGAAAAAATATGAATAGGACTGTATCGATGTAATGCCTCGTTTCAGGCGATTATATTATTTGAAAATAGTAGGAAAGGTAAACAGAACAACCGCTGTATAGGTACTCAAGCGTCAGGCCCGCGTCACAGAGTAGGTAGGTATGTACCTCCTCCTAAAGCATCATACGAACAGATGTGTTCAATTTTTTTTAATCGATTTTATGATAGAAACTCAAAACAGGGTTAAAAATAATATGCGTAGAAGAAAAACGTTTTGCAATCTACTAAACAAGGAACAATTAGGTACTTACCTAATGTGTTTTTTTACCAATAAAATAATCTCAAGTTCACAACTTACTAGAAGTAGGTATTACAAGCACCTACCCTTTTCCCTTTCATGTGATGATGAGGTGATTATCTATCATAATATTGAGTACCGAAACCTAAACAAAATGTAGGCATTTTATTCGGGTTCGGTTCTACAACAAAATCTCGCGAATCTTCTACCTACTTTAATTGATGTAATAAAACAGAACTGTACCAACCTCTTACGACCTAATCGCATGGTTTGTTTGTATTGATTGAAATCTAGCGGCTATCCTCGATCAGTGTTTTTTCACCGAAGCCGAGAGAAAGTTTTGAAAAGGAATCATTTTTTAAGTATTGTCTGTACCTACATAACTACACAACAAACTTTCACAGTGAAGTTATTCCATTTTACACACTAGTAACAACGTTGAAATAATATAAAAATGCATTCACAAAACCATGAAACAAACCAAAACAAAAAAAATGGCGACTTAATAATTCACGTATATTTTTGTACCTACACAATTGTCGTATTCCGTCGTGTAAACTCGTGTAGTAAAATCTAAAATGTTAAAAAGACAATGTCTTCAGTTCGCGTTGTGTGCGTGAGTTGTGACATTGTGTGTCATGTACGAATAGAAAATGCACACGCGTGCTACGAGCCTGTCACGAGGCACACATCCAAACAAAATATAATAATCTAGGCACAAATATTTTGTGTCTCTCCCGTAGGATCCTAGCGGCGCTAGTGCAGCGCGAAGCGATCGAAATGCGCGGACTAAGGCGCAAACGTATCGATGAGACTTCGTGTTACCACCGTTACGCGACAGATGGAGCTGATTTAAGATTTTTTTATTAATTGAGAGTAATTACTCGTGTATAAAATATTAGAGATATCAAAAAAAATTAAAACAAGATAATAAATATTTATCTGAGTTGTAGGGTAGGCAATGTCTGTGTGACTGTATGAACCGCACGCCACTGTACGTGTACATTAAACAGGCACATTTAAGAGCTTTTCTAATTTGGAGAGTCATGATAAAATTATATTCTGGAAATGCATATTTGTTATTTCCGCGAATATTTTTTTTTTTATTAACATACAACTATACTCCACTGATTTAAATAAAGGTAAACAATCTTGAGATGTCTTTCTATTTTATTATAATGTGCTTGTTAAAATTCTGATATTTCTTGCAAACATAGGCACTGCATTTGTAATATACAAGCAATACATACCACACGTTTGACAATCTTAACAAACAGATATCAATAAAAAGACATATCGTCCGTGAACTTCCGATATCACATTTCAAAAAAAAAAAAAATGTTTTAAACCAAATTCTCCATGAATAATTAATAAATTAGTTTTACGTTCCTCCTGTAAAATTAGTTTGAAAGTAGATAGAAGATCTCAGAAGTTCACGGACGATATAACGATTGTTTTTTTGACATATAATGTTGAAATGTCCCCACATATTATTGTTATAGTATCACTCACCGGGCGTGAGGTCCGCCACGTCCGGAGACAAGGGTCCATCCCCGCTCCAGCTGGCACACTTGGCGAGCCTCTGCTCGGCGCCGCACGCCACGGGGATCCGGGACGTACTAGCACTACCGGTGGAACGCTGGGGACAACGATCGTAATGAGGTATTTTACACCAGCAGTGCTATTATTTTACAATCTCCCTCGGTGAACACCTATATGAAGTGAGCTGTCATCCGTTCCGATGCTAGGGATTGACAAACCAGACGGACGTATGAGCTCACTTCACTTAGGTGTTCACCGAGGAAGATTGTAACAGAATAGATACACAAGTAAATAAAATGTTTATAATAGATTACATAAAAAGTAAACGAAAAACGTCGATATCTATATATATAAAAGAAAGTCGTGTTTGTTACAACACTTATAACTCGAGAACGGCTGAACCGATTTGGATGAAAATTGGTTGGGAGGTAGCTTAAAACCAGGAGACGGACATAGGATACTTTTTTTTTTTTTTTTTATGTTTATGGTAGGTGTAGGGTAGGTGTAGGGTAGGTGTAGGGTAGGTGTAGGGTAGGTGTAGGGTAGGTGTAGGGTAGGTGTAGGGTAGGTGTAGGGTAGGTGTAGGGTAGGTGTAGGGTAGGTGTAGGGTAGGTGTAGGGTAGGTGTAGGGTAGGTGTAGGGTAGGTGTAGGGTAGGTGTAGGGTAGGTGTAGGGTAGGTGTAGGGTAGGTGTAGGGTAGGTGTAGGGTAGGTGTAGGGTAGGTGTAGGGTAGGTGTAGGGTAGGTGTAGGGTAGGTGTAGGGTAGGTGTAGGGTAGGTGTAGGGTAGGTGTAGGGTAGGTGTAGGGTAGGTGTAGGGTAGGTGTAGGGTAGGTGTAGGGTAGGTGTAGGGTAGGTGTAGGGTAGGTGTAGGGTAGGTGTAGGGTAGGTGTAGGGTAGGTGTAGGGTAGGTGTAGGGTAGGTGTAGGGTAGGTGTAGGGTAGGTGTAGGGTAGGTAAATAGGCAGGTAAGTAGGTAGGATAGCGACAGGACAACGTCTGTCGGGTCAGCTAGTTTGTTCATAAAAATGCAATGCTGCAATTCAATTAAAAAAATTGCCATATGACATTTTGGATTCCGACGTCATATTTGAGAGACCAATAGTACCGATGTGCTACATATCAAGCTATACATTTCCAGTATAAGCTGACCTTGCATTGTACGGAAATCCTATACAATGCGAGATCAGCATTAACTGGAAATGTATAGCTTGATATGTAGCCGTGTGTACACAAACTAGGTTTTCTCAAGAACCCACACTTTTTGTGGCGTTCTTACACTTTTATTACTGCACACATTATAACTCATTATTTTCAAAATCTTGAGCGGATTCTGGAGTAATGTCACGAGCCGAAACAGCATAGCGGCCAGCGTTTCAGAGCGAAATTTTAAAATCCTACTAATATTATAAATGCGAAAGTTTGTGAAGATGTTTAGATGTTTGTTACTCAATCACGCGTAAACCGTTGAACAGATTTGCATGAAAATTGGCACATAGATAGACCATTTCCTGGATTAACATATAGGATACTTTTTATCCCGGTAATATGTTCCCTTGGGATAATCGTTCTCTTTACGCGGGCGAAGCCGCGGGCAGAAGCTAGTCATAAACAAAAATTAATAATGATAATAACCGTTTATTTGGAACAAGTAAAGGGGCACAACATGTACAATATGAAACGAAGGTAGTTTACAATATGAAAAGAACAGCCAAAAACTGTGGCGCAGCTATCAACGCCCAGTGTGCTAATTCACGTAACTAAAGAAGTGCTATTGCAGTGCAGTTGCAGTTAAGTTTTGATCAAAACAACGCTTTTGTATTCTCTATCGCTATCAGACACGCTCGCGTCAAGTTCGCGTCACGCGGGCGCAATAGCGACATTCTACTGTTGCGCGTCTTTGGTAAGTGCGACGGAACGCAACATGATCGGTATTCTACTATTAGTTTGACGTTACAAAATGACAGTTCAAAAGCACTGATATCTGTACTGGGATATTATTTTAATATTATAATAACGTCTCATTGAAATGTAATAGTTCTATTCAATTATTTAATGAGTAATATTTTTTCTCTCATGTGGCTACACCATAAGTAAGTTTGGTAGAGTTTGGTTGTCGTACAGTTGACGTGCAGTTCACGCGCAGCTTACGCGCAGTTCAAAGATTACAAGAATACTGTTTATCACTCAAACTCGAAAATAATTGCAACTGCACTAAAACTTCATCGGCGCGTCATAAAATTACGTGAATTAGTCCTCAGGGCAAGAACATGGAGCATTTGTTAACGACTAATAATTAAAAAGCACAAAATAATTAAAACAAAAAAGGTTAAGTTTATAGGTTTAAAAAATTTATTCTCATAAGAACGTAACAGTTCACTTAAAATGAGATACAATGTGAAATATTATTGTACGTATTTGCCTCTAGGGTATGCTGGTGGTGTTACAGGACATAAGTACATGTTTTTTGAGTCTAGCCTTAAATATGTTAAAACTATTACATTTCTTTTCTTTTCTTACTAACTTTGTGTCACTGTGTAGTGGTTGTTGAGGAGTATGTGAGTAGTGAGTGTGTGTGAGTGCGGGATGTTGTGTTTATGTTTATGGGGAATGTATGAGTTATGTTACCACAAGTTTTTCTGTAGCTTTCGTAGGACAAGGATCGTAGTAATTCAGACAGTTTTTTTCTAACTAAAGTTCTGGTTAAAGACAACAATCAGAACAAAGCCACCAACTTCCAAATCTAAAGTCATGTGTGTTCTGTGCTAAAGTTATTTATCACTTTGTTTGTGTTATCTTTTTTGCAAAAAAGCTTTTTATGTACAGTCAACAGCAAAAGTAGATGATCAAAATCAGAAATTCAATACTAATTTACTAACTCTAATTTATATTATTTATTACTAGTTTATTTATTAAAAGCATGTGATTGTCACACACATACTTTTGAATCACTTCGACGCCACACAGTTCTGACGCGAACTCCGTTCATTATAGTATTGAATTTCTGATTTTGATCATCTACTTTTGCTGTTGACTGTACCTATCACTTCTTAGTACCTTCTTATCATCCAAATCCATTAAGAACCGGCAACACAGTTAAAACAGAGGTACTCCAAAGATTGAAGAAACTAATACGTTTAAGTAAACTTTTTTGGAATTTTGTTGATTTTTCAAAAAGTGCCTAATCAATTTCGATAAAATGTATCTGGGACCACCCCTGAGGCATACCCTATCCATAAGAAAAATTATATTCAAAATCGATTCACATATGCCGGAGAAATCGCGTCACAAATATACAAAAAAAATAGTAGAATTGAGAACCTCCTTTTTTGAAGTCGGTTGAAAACTGATATGACCTATTGTCCCGCTTATACGGCATTATTCACAGCTTTAAGTTTTGTTGATAATTAAAGACGACACGGTTGGCGCAGTGGCTGAGCGATCGACTGCTGCGCAGCGTGTTGCGGGTTCGATTCCCGCCCAGGGTAAACATTGGTGTGATGAGCACTTGTGTTTGCTTTGTGTCTGGGTGTTGTTTATCTATATATGTATGTATTTACAAAAAAAAAATGTATTTGTGTATTTATATCAGCTGTCTGACACCCATAGTACAGGGTCTCCCTAGTTTGGGGTCAGATGGCCGTGTGTGAAAATGTCCCCACATATTATTATTATACTTTACTATTACTACTTAACTTTTAATTATTATTATTCTATCTACCACGTAATAACTTTTTAATATTCTATCTACCACGGTGAGGCGGTGGTGGTGGCAGTGGTGGTGGTACACGGTGTTTCGGTTGTTCTTTTACTCTTCTATTTACTACTTTTCTATTATTATTATTTTACTTTATTCTTTTTTTTATTGTTTACAACACTAGTCTTAAAATTTACCAAATTGTTACATTGTGTATCTGTGGAGAAAGTAGTTGAATTCTCATTTGTATCATTTCTGTATCCTATTTATTTGTAATTCTTTTGTGTAATTGTTTGTTTTTCCGAATAAATAAAATAAAATAGTGAGTTACTTACATCTCTCAAGCTCTGTGACCCGTCTCCGCCAGCGCTGGTCATATCCTTCTTACTAATTGCTATGATACTTCTGTAAAAAAAAAACAAATTGATTGATACACAATATTTCTTCTTAGTAACTGGGTTGTGAAGGTCCGATAGGCAGTCGCTCCATGTAAAACACTTAGTAGAGGAGACGTGGAAGATCGACCTTCACCCATCAGATAACTTGATGAGACATATTTTTTATCAAATATAATTTATTAACAAACATGCCTATGATAACTTGCCTATCGAAAAGTTTTCATAGCTACTTTTAATTTAATTTTCCAGTATAAGCTGATCTCGGCTTGTATAGAATTTCTTTACAATGCGAGGTCACGGACACGGACCTCGGACGCTCTACTTTCTCTCTCGCACCTATCAAATAGCTCCAATTCTAAAACTTTATAGCTTGGCAATAATATTTCATATACACACGGCTACACATCAAGCTATACATTTCCAGTTTAAGCTGACCTCGTATTGTAAAAAAATTCTATACAAGGCGAGATCATCTTATACTGGAAAATTAAAAGTAGCTATGAAAACTTTTCGATAGGCAAGTTATCATAGGCATGTTTGTTAATAAATTATATTTGATAAAAATATGTCTCATCAAGTTATCTGATGGGCGAAGGTCGATCTTCCACGGCTCTTAGACTAACTGGTATTCAGCTGCATCGGGTTAGACTGGAAGCCGACCCCAATTTAGTTGGGAAAAGGCTAGGCAGATGATGATGATTTCTTATGAACTCTTATATCGTATGAATTTTATTTTATTATTATCTATACATCTATACAAATAAATAAAATTGAATGTATATGAAAGTGTATACTGTACTCGTAAAACTTTTAAAATTTTGTCTGTCTTTCTGTTTGTTCCGGTCAATGTCTGTAACGGCTGGACCGATTTTGACAGAACTTTCACTGGCAAATAGCTGATGTTATAAGGAGTAACTTAGGCTATTTTTAATTTAGATCAAAAAATAGGGTTCCGCGAAAAAAATAATCAAGTATAACGCATAAAACCCCGCTGATTACTGACAATAACGAGGACGAATTCGAGGGCATTAGCTTGTATTATAATCCATACTTAAGGGGCTATTAAACGACTTTTACAGATTTTAAACTGACAATCACGTCAAAATGTGCAGTGTAAATGATTTGCCAAAAATATATGTTAAACTAGAACATTCTCTTAATCATACAGAAAGTGAATATTTTTGATTAAGTTCATATTAAATAGTTTAATTAACTCGTGAAGTTGTGTCTGACGCGGACAAAACACACAGACAATTTTATTATCTATCTTTTAGTATACGCCTTTTTTTTAATTTTGAAAGAATACTACTTTTATTTAATTTTTCGACTAAACTTTGAGAGTTTTGGACGCAGAACTGATGCAGAACGGACGCAGCCTGCTTCCAAAACTCTCAAAATTTAGTGGAAAAAATTAAATAAAAGTAGTATTCTTTCAAAATTAAAAAAAAGGCGTATACTAAAAGATAGATAATAAAATTGTCTGTAAGATAGTGTAAGTTTCGTTTAATTATACCTGGTAGATTTTGTGTGATTGTCAATATTTTGTCCGCGTCAGACACAACTTCACGTGTTAATTAAACTATATAATATGAATATAATTAAAATATTCACTTACTAAATGATTAAGAGAATGTTCTAGTTTAACATATATTTTTTTTAAATCATTTACACTGCACATTTTGACGTGATTGTCAGTTTAAAATCTGTAAAAGTCGTTAAATAGCCCCTTAATATTATAAATGCGAAAGTAACTCTGTCTGTTACGCTTTCACGATGAAATGGCTAAACCGATTTGAATGAAATTTGGCATGAAGATAGCTTGAACCGTGGGTAAGGACATAGGCTTCGTCTTATGATACGCGATTTCGTCTGCATCCGCGATAACCGACATTCACGCGGACGAAGTCGCGGGCAAAAGCTAGTAATTACTAAAATGTCCTGCCAGCCCTTAAGGGGTTATTAATACGCCTTTTTTTTAATTTTGAAAGAATACTACTTTTATTTAATTTTTTTTTTATTTAAGTAGTATTCTTTCAAAATAAAAAAAAGGCGTATACTAAAAGATAGGTAGTAAAATTGTCTGTAAGATGGTGTAAGTTTCGTTTAATTATACCTGGTAGATTTTGTGTGATTGTCAATGTTTTGTCCGCGTCAGACACAACTTCACGTATTAATTAAACTATATAATATGAATATAATTTAAAATATTCACTTACTAAGTGATTAAGAGAATGTTCTAGTTTAACATATATTTTTTTCAAATCATTTACACTGCACATTTTGACGTGATTGTCAGTTTAAAATCTGTAAAAGTCGTTTAATAGCCCCTTAAGATGAACTCTGAAGTTTTCCTTATTTTAATCAATGTTAATCTCATAGTAATTCATACTAATATTATAAATGCGAAAGTGAGTTTGTATCATACTAAGGACTACTTTTGAATCCATGACTTCATCCCGCATCCGCGATAACCGACATTCATTCACCGGCGCAGTGGCTGAGCGATCGGCTGCTGCGCAGCGTGTTGCGGGTTCGATTCCCGCCCCGGGTAAACATTTGTGTGATGAGCACTTGTGTTTGACTTGTGTCTGGGTGTTGTTTATATATATATGTATGTATTTACAAAAAAATAAATGTATTTGTGTATGTATATCAGCTATCTGACACCCATAGTACAGTCTCCCTAGTTTGGGGTCAGATGGCCGTGTGTGAAAATGTCCCCACATATTATTATTATTATTATTATTCGAAGTCGCGGGCAAATCTAGTTTGAAATAAGATGGGATATGGTTAAACAGTATCTATATTCTGTCAAATAAAGCATTGATTCATTCATTCGTACATGAATTAATTTGTTTTTTAAGAATTCGTTTATTCAATCATTGATTCATTCACTCAGTTTATTGATTCACTTATTAATTCATTGACTCATTCGTTTATTAATTCATTCGTTGTTTATTAATTCACTCATTCGTTCATTCGTTCATGCATTGATTCAATGCCTGCTTTATGAGTTTCCGGTATTAAGAGTTGCTTACCTGTCCGGAATAGCGTCTAACCGTGTCCTCTCCATCGCTGGGCTCTGACTCTTCTCTCCACTGCGTGTCGATGACCTGAAACCAATGACAATTTGACTCAATAAAATCCCGCTTATTTTAAATTTTATTTTAAACTAGCTGACCCGACAGACGTTGTCCTGTCCCGATCTACCTACTTACCTGCCTATTTACCTACACCTACTCTACCCTACACCTACCCTACCCTAACCCTTAACATAGTAAAAAGACCAAGAATAAAATAACAGAATATATAGTTAAAATAGTTAAACTAGTAAATTACAGAAACAAAACATAAATAATAGGAAACAAAATAACACAGCCTTAAACAAAATCCCTGCAACAGTTGTAGCAGGGGCTCACGCTTAGGCAGGAGTGTGGTTTTAGCCGGTAAGAGTCCGGCACTGCCCAGGCTGTTTCCATTATGGGACAGCCTGGGCGTCCATGAGGATTTCCCAACACTGCCTCACAAAAAAAAAAAAATTAAAAAAAAAACCCTTAACATTTAGGGGGATGAAAAATAGATGTTGGCTGATTCTCAGACCTACTCAATATGCTCACAAAATTTCATCAGAATCGGTCAAGCCGTTTCGGAGGAGTACGGGAACGAACATTGTGACACGAGAATTTTATATTTAAGATGTTATTATAGCGGCGGAATTTTTTACGATTCACAAGATATTGGTTTGTAATATTTCGTCACTAAAAGTAAAAAGAAATCAGACGAGCAAGCGAGCCAAAGCGAAACGAGCTACGCTTGCCGCGGTCAGACGGTGAATGGTTGACCATCCATTTCATACCGAGACCCCTCCGTACCAATGATCCCGGCTGCCATTGGTAGATCTTGGACAGTCCTTATCTGGAGTCAGAAGCCAGTCAGTCAGTCCTGCTAAGGATCGTATTACCCAGTCTTCTCATACAGAGAAGGCATGAGCATTGATCACCACGTGCGCTCAAGGCGGATTGGAGATTTCAGACTTATATTAATTACTAGCTGACCCGACAGACGTTGTCCTGTCCCTATCTACCCTACTTACCTACCTAGCTACCTACCCCCTACCCTACCTACTCTTTTTCGTGGATTTTTTGGATTTTCTCACGTTTTAAACCTTCCCTGGACTTCCATAAATATTTTAAGACCAAAATTAGAGAAATCGGTCCAGCCGTTCTCGAGTTTTAGCGAGACTAACGAACAACGATTTATTTTTTTATATAGACTAGCTGGCCGGGCAGACATTGCCCTGCCCTGAAAAAAAAAAGTCCTAGAACCCGACTACAGCGCCACCTACCGGGTCCAATTGTCAATCTAAATCATTCTCGAATCCACTGGACCACACACAAAAAATTTCATCAAAATCAGTCCAGCCGTTTAGGAGTTCACTTTCCTACACACGCACAGAAGATTTTTATATATAAAGATAGTATCACACAGGATTCACCACATAGCACTGTATTTTGAGAGATAAGAGGGTATTTTTTTTGCAAGTTCAACGTGTCCTAAAATTCAGCTTGATATATAGATAAGTCCAGGTTTCCCCAGATGATGTAGATAAAAAGGAAAAAATTCAGCTGTCCCATACATTTTGACCTCGTAGACACAGCACGTTTGTATGGAATAGCCGCGTGTGTGCGCGTACCGTTTGTCCCGGTGGTGCTCGGTGGCGTCGTAGTACACGGATGCGTCGTCGAGATGGTTCGGCCGCGTGTCTCCGCTCACTACTGACTGAATCTTCACTGCAACAACACACATTGTTAATTGTATTTACTTAAAAAACCGTCATTATCTCGACCAGTTTTCGGCCAGCAGATATTATAGTGCACAAGTATGTGTTCAAACTCTCCTCCTTCCCTCGCTCTGGGACGGTCATCTGACACAACCGGAGAGGGCGACACGTGCTTGCTGAGACACAGAGATGTCTCGACCCGAACTTTGAAATTCCAGGGTGTTACTGGGAAATTATTAATAGAAAATCCCAATAACACTTTGCCCGACCTCAGAATCGAATCCAGGGCGTCACTCTCAGTAGTCGCGCTTGCGACCACGAGCAGAAACCTTATATGGGTACAGTTCTGTATTTTATAGATATGTTGCTTAAATTAAATTATAAACTTTCAAGATTTTGGAATTTTTAAGAGATACTGTATCCCATCCCATATCTTCCCGTGGGTGTCGTAAGAGGCGATTAAGGGAGTCACCAGAGAATGGGCAGCAGCGTTCTCTGTACCTTTGTAACAACCATACTGCGATCGCCAATCCGCCTGACAAGCGTGGCGATTATGGCAAAATCCCCCCTTGGGAAGGTCTATGTCCAGCAGTGGACGTCTTTCGGCTGAAATTGGTCAGCCCGCATCCATCCGCTGGCACCGTCTTTAACTCGTCGGTCCATCGTGCCTGCGGGCGTCCTGTACTACGCTTGCCAAAACGCGGTCTCCACTCTACAGTGTGTCTGCTCCATCTACCACTCGCCGTCTGCAGATATGGCCGGCCCACTTCAGCATGCTAATTCGACGCGCAACGTCCTTGATTTTAGTTCTAATAATACCAGCCTATAATTGGGTACAGTCAAGGCCTAAGTTGAGCCTTGTATTTGTGTGAGTGATCACCAAAAATACAGTCAGACAAAAGACTTTTAAAAATAAAGACAAACAAACAAATTCAAACATAAAGAAATTTTAACAATTTTACTACACCGAACATTGCATCTTTATCATTTTCACTCTCGTCTGATGTGTCGTTTGGGTTAATAATGAATCGTTTCGTTATATCATCAAGAACACTTCTTTACGCAACAGTACAAGAGGACGCACCGCGCTTCAGGCCGGTTGCCAAAAAGCAGTATAAACCGGTTAAAAGTCAAGCAAGGGACGCGTCGCGTTCTGGCCGACGTCACACCTACAATATCTATGTACACTCACACAAATGTAAAGCTCAGCTTGGCCTCGCGGACTGTAGTTATCATTATCATCATCATGTCAACCTTTAGACGCCCACAGCTGGGCATGTTGCAGTGTTGCTTTTATATCAATAAATATACATTGAGTTGACAAATAACTGACGTCACGTTTTGGCAGCCCACTGAAAATATATCAATTGACTGTTTGGTGGGGTCTACTAATAGGGTATTTTACCAAAAAAATCTAATTAGTCCGTCAGATAGATTTCGAAAAAATATTGGACACGTGTTTTCCTTTTTTCACGTAAACAAAAAATTAAGACGATACAGTGCGTCGAAAACTCGTGTGACATCACTATGTCAGTACACTTTTACTGGCGAAGTGACGTCACAAACCCCCACTCATGATCTTTGATGCGTTTTATCTTCGTCAGTTTTACTTAATTTGATAAAACAAAAAATACGTATCCATTATTTTTCGATAATCTAACTGACGGACTAATTAGATTTTTTTGGTAAAATACCCTATGTTAGCTTTGCCAGCTAATATATTTAGTTCGTGTGTAATATTTGTATGTTGTACCGGAGTGCGGAGGTTCGTCCCTCGCCGGCGGCCGCACTCTTATCTCCAGCCGACTGGACACGGTGGGCGCGGGGGGAGACGGGGGCGCGGGGGGCGCGGGGGGAACCGCGCTTGACGACAAGCTGGACAGACTCTGGGGAACAAAGAAAATACGAATGATAATCAAGGTTACAACACTTGTGTTAGCAGCAGTATTTTGTAAAAATGTCTCCCGATGAAATGAGTAAATCAATTCAAACTAGCTTGGCTATGTCCTTCATTCCGATGGTCATCCATGCACGGACCGACATAATTAATATGATATTGAGGTGTTTTACGATCTTCTATTGTGATATTATACATTAATAAATTTACTTGAAACAGTGTACAGTGCAGTGTGTTCAATGTGAAATGCTAGTTTGGTCACATATTTATAGTGGTAATTAAGAGCGCCCTTCCCCATCGAACGAACTCCAACGCGAGCGTGAATGAAAAAATGTTTGTTTCAACCAACGCAAAGCTCGAAAACAAACGAGTGAGTGAGAACGCGATAACATCACAGAAAAATTAGCGCGCGGAAATTTCAGAAAACTGGTTCCAGGACATACGTGTTTTTACAAAAGCCTTATAAGTTTTTGGTAAAAATGTTTGTAATTTAGTATCTCCATTACATGTGCAAGGTTTCTATGAAGCTGGTTTTTTTAATGTATGAGTACATTATGAACGGCCAAAGTTCAGATAAAATTGTGCAAAAAAACTGATTTTCGAAGGTGTTTACTGAATTTGTTTCTCAAAAAAGTTTATTTTTGGCTTCATACAAACCTAGATTTAAACCACAAGATACCTGCGTGTTAAAAATATTTATAAAATAATTTGTTATAGCGCCGTAATCGCGTACGAGCGTTTGTATGAGAAATATGACGGGATGGGCGCTCTTAAGTATTTCGTTGTTTGTACATGCATCTTATTCCGAAACTCATCTGCTATTCAGTTCCACTCGATTTAGGCACAGTTTTCTGTGGCCAAATCGAGTGGAAGTGGAAGCAGACGAGATTGTGTAAGTTTATGTATAATATCACATTATATACTTTCAAAACTTTAACTAGGCTTTAATGACAAAAAAGAAATGAAAGAATAATTAATATATAAATGACGTTAGTCTCGTTGGCCCTGGGATTTTGGTCCACACCACTATAGATAATGCAATCCACGAAGACGCGCCTCACTCTTTTTCCTAATCGGTTGCAGTGCAAGTGTGCATCCATTCGCTAGTGTTGTAGTGCTATCGATACGTATACGTCAGAGGAGTTGGGTCGAAATAGTTGTTCCAATGCAGGCAGACCGACCAGGCTCGCGTTGATACGGGCGTATCGGGAGACTAGTCGAGGAGGGTAGCGGGATCCGAGGCACGGTGCGCCGCTGGCCGACCGCAGGTAGTTGGGGGCCCAAGTAGTGTGCTAGCCACACATGAAAGGCTGCCCCGCCAACCGAAAAATCCCGGAGTGCACCATCATGCTGGTTGGCGACCAGACGAGAGGGCCCGATGGACATTCCCGGGGGGGCTCGGGCGTCCCCGCAGTCTCCAGACTAGTCCCCCAATGATGCCGTCCTATCAGAGCGTGCCTGAGGGATAGCAGCATGGAACCTCATTTCACTTCCTTCTCCTCTCCCTTCTTCACTCTCAAATCCATGACCAACAGGAACAAATTAAGAAAAGCTGTACAGCGGCAGCACTCCCTCTCACTCAAAGTGCACCTCGGTAACATACGAGGTCTGCACTCAAATCTCGCCGCAGTCCATCACCACCTAGAGACTGAGAAACCAGCGCTCTTGTTCCTGTCGGAGACGCAGATCGGTTTACCCTGGAGCACCACTTCAGACCACGCGCGGGTGTATGTAAGTACGCCCGGGACGACATCTGTTATCGGCGTCTCCGCAACCGTGAGGACTCCAGGTTCTCAACGCTGTGGGTTCTAGTGGACACAGGCCTGGACAAAATTGTCTACGCCTGAGTCTACCGGTCGCATAGCGGCGATCTGGAGACAACTGGGCTCATACAACACTTCAGTGAGGCGGCGGATGCGGCTCAGCAGCGGTACCCTTCTGCCCAATTGGTGTTACTGGGGGACTTCAACGCCCACCACCAAGAGTGGCTCTTCCCATAGCAGCACACAGACCATGCTGGACGAGAGGCGCGAAACCTGGCGCTAGCGCTAAATCTCACCCAGCTGGTCCAGGGGGCAACAAGGGTGCCAGATGTTGATTCGCACACAGCCAATTGCTTAGACCTTCCGCTGACAACAGATCCAGACTGCTACTCAGTGTCGATTTCTTCTCCACTGGGTAGCTCCGACCACTGTCTGGTGAAGTCTGTGTCCGTCTACTCCCCGCCCGATCCTTGCCCTAGAGGCACCCGGCGGGTATGGCGATACAGGTCAGCAGATTGGGATGGCATGCGATCTTTCTTCGCATGTTATCCTTGGCAGCCTACTTACTTTTCTTCGACTGATGCTTCGTTGTGCGCGGACGCCGTGACGGATGTGTTGCAGAGGGGGATGGAGTACTATATTCCGTTCTCAGACGTAACAATGTCTGGCGAAGCTCGCCCATGGTTTGGTGCTGAGTGCATTCGTGATAATGCGCTAAAACATTCAGCGTACCTAGCATGGGTTGAAGCCCGCACTCGCAAAGCAAGTGACGTGAGCCGGAAGAAGAGAGCCTTTAACAGGGCTGCCAAGTCCTGCAAGAAGGTGTTGCAGAGAGCTCGGTTTGAACATATTAGCCGAATAGGGAACAAACTTGCTTCATACCCAGCAGGTAGTAAGGCTTTTTGGTCCCTGGCTAAGTCGGTCGAATCGAACTTCTGCCGCCCCTCACTACCACCACTGCTGAGACCCGACGGGTCGCTGGCCCACTCCGCTGAGGAGAAAGCTAACTTGTTCGCCTCTATGTTTGCGGAATCGTCACGTCTGGATCCGGGTGGCGCGAGGCCCCTTGTTTCTTCTGTTGGATGCGAGTCGAGTATGTTGAACATAAGCATTCATCAGAAGGACGTTCTTAGGGTACTGCGTAACCTAGACGTGAACAAGGCTAGTGGCCCTGACGGGATTCCAGCAATTGTACTGAAGATTTGTGCGCCTGAGTTGTCTCCGATCTTGACGCGCTTATATCGCCTGTCGTTTGAGACTGGGAAAGTGCCGATGGCTTAGAAGCAAGTTAACGTGCAGCCCGTGCCCAAGAAGGGTAGTCGGGTTGACCCGTCGAATTATAGACCCATTTCGGGTGCTAAATCGTAAGCTCCTGGCATACCTAGAAGCGAATGATATCCTCAGTGACCGACAATACGGCTTCCGCCGAAATCGATCAACTGGGGATCTATTAGCGTATGCCATTCACATCTGGAGTGAGGCCATCGAGAAGCATGGAGAGGCACTAGCAGTCTCCCTTGACATCTCTAAGGCCTTCGACAGGGTCTGGCACGATAGCCTTATTAATAAGCTTCCTTCCTTCGGTCTGCCCGCTGGATTGTGTGATTGGATTGCAGATTTCCTGAGGGATCGGTCTATTCGAGTGGTCATAGATGGCTGCTCGTCCGGACTGCTGGATATTAATGCCGGGGTTCCTCAGGGGTCGGTGCTCTCGGCAACATTGTTCCTGCTGCATATTAATGATCTGCTAAAACCCGGTACCTTTAGGTATGCAGACGACAGCACTGTCGCTGAGAGATACGTGTCCGACGCACGAGCTGGTGGGTCGCAGATCCGGTCTCTCCAGGAGGCGATGGTTGAGAGCTTGAACTTGTCCTTACAGGCTGTCTCTGAATGGGGCGACGCCAATCTGGTCAATCAATGCTGCTAAGACCCAAGCGTGTCTCTTTTCCGCTAAAAGGAGCCAATTCCACCCAGCTCCATCTTTCCGAGGTGTAACCGTGCCGATAACCGACCGACTTGAGCTTCTTGGTGTTTGTTACGTTAACATCAACCCTCAATTTTGGCCCTTTCATAGAGGCAAAGGCTCAAGTGGCTGCCAAAAAGCTGGGGATCCTAGCAAAGGTGAGATGGTACTTCACGCCGGAACAGCTGCTTAAACTTTATCAAGCGCAAGTTCGATCGTGTATGGAGTACTGCTCTCATCTTTGGGACGGATCTGCCAGATACCAGCTTGATGCCCTAGAGTCAATTGAGAAACAAGCCAAGAGGATCATTGGCAATGATAGGCTCGTCGAGTCAAAGCTCCAAAGTCTTGAGCATCGACGCCGAGTTGCTGGCCTGTCGGTTTTCTATCGGTTGCATTTTGGGGAGTGTGCGACGGAATTGCATAATTTAATTCCGCCGAGCCCGTTCCATCATCGGACCACAAGACGTACGGCGATGCGCCACCGGTACATGGTGGACATCCCACCCACACGCACGAAACGTTTTGGGAATACATTCATTGTGCGTACTGCTAAGGAGTGGAATTCCCTGTCTGAGTCTGTGTTTCCTGATAGCTACAACCTGAGAGTCTTTAAGGCAAGAGTGAATAGGTTCCTTCTAGGCAAGCGTGCTCCATCTTAGACCGCATCATCGCTTCCCATCAGGTGAGATAGTGGTCAAACGTATGCCTATCAATAGATAAAAAAAAAAAAGTATGAATTGTCTATGAGTGCGCACGAACACTACGATGACACATACGCCTGGAGAAAACTCCCCACACCCCGCGGCCTCCTCGACCAAAAAATAGTGGGGCGCGTCTTCGTGGATTGCACTATGTATAGTGGGGAAATAATACATGATTATGTTACTCACCGGAGCACTGAGCGCCCTCTGTGGCGGCGCGGGCGCGCTGTCGTGTCGCGCCGCCACGCCGCGCATGACGTCGAGGCGGTACCGCACGGAGCCGCCGCTGCCGTCGAACGACGCCTGCTGCAGCAGCGGCGCCCGCAGGGACCGCACGCGGCTGCCTGCGCCACGACACACCAGGTATTACAACAGGTGGCTAACATCATGGACAATAGGGCACTGATCACGCTGAATTGCGCACCATCGCGTAGCGCGGGGATATAACGCACTTGCGGCTATCCAAAATGCGGTGTGCCGTTATTTGTAATATAGATTACAGTTTAATATACTAGAGGTATGAGGAACAGGGAGGAAATTCCTTTTCCGTTTATGTCGAAGATGGCTATTAATTTTTTTTTTTTTTGTAATTTAGAGTACCGTTCCATGTACAGTCACCAAAAGAGATAAGTATCCATGTCGCCGGGAATAGTTGAAGTTTATTTAAAAACTGATGAATGTTTATGAATAAAATAAAATACAATTAATAGAGAATAAACAGTTCAATGACTAAATTACATTTGAACGCGTCCATTGGTTTCTCAGTAAACTTCATTTATTTCTGACGACATGGATACTTCTCTTTTGGTGACCTTTAGAAGAATGAGGAACAGAGTTAAAAATTCCTCATCATCCATGTGAATAACTGCTGTCCTTTTTAAACATTTTTCTGTAATCTATACACGGTTTAATGTAGTGGCACATCAAGCTACAACAATCTGTTAAATTACTTTGATAGATTTTCATTTTTATTACAAAAGAATAAGGTTCATATTCCATTGAGAAATTTTGACATTATTGTATGGCTTGATGTGCTGGCGTCTGTAACTTTAGATGTATAAGAAATACATGCATGTAAAATATTTGCTATTGTTTTTAAAGTTTTTTTGTAATCTTTATTACAGTTTGTTACTTTAGATATATCTCCTCCCTGTTCCTCATATATGAGGAACAGGGACATAATTTCCTCATCATTTGCTATTATTTTTAATTTTATTTTGTTACCTAGATTACAGCTTATTACCCTTATAGAGGTAGGAGGAATAGGGAGGAAAGTTTAACATCGTCCATAAGTAAAATTTCTTTTCTTTTTACAGATGTTTTTTATAATATATATTACATTCTTATATTATTTTAGAGTTATGAGGAACAAGGAGAACAATTCCTCAACATTCATGTCAAAGATTGCTATTATTTTTAAAGAATGTTTTGTAATTGCTATTACAGTTTAATGTTACTTTAGAGGTTCGAGGAACAAGGAGAAAATTTCCTCATCGCTCATGTCAAGTTTTTGAAGTATTTTTAAATAAAAGTACTCACCAATGGCAGGCAGCGACCAACACCTGGGCAAACTAGGCTGCAGTTTGGGATAAGCATCTATCCCCGGAATATAAAGACAGTGTAGCTGTTTCCTCCGCGGCGTTGGCTCGGCAGTTTTTCTGGCAGGTTCACTTTGCTGTCGGGCAGTGACTGGTCGAGCGGGGGTGGGGGATGGGACGGGGACTGGCGGGATGGGGGCGGCGGCGATGGGTGGTGGTACGGGGGCGGTGGAGGTGGCAGGGGGTGATGTCTTTTCTGGCTGTTGGGCGGCCTGTAACAAAGGGATTGTTTGTTAGATAAGATAGGATACTTTGAACACACACACTAAATAATTTGTGTTCGAATCTCATGTGCGCTAATAAGAAAAAGTATGCGCTTCGAAAATCTTCGTGTTTACGATTTAGTACGTATGTTACGATAAGGAGTATTTTTTTTAAATAACATTACGGTCTGTAGGAACTTTTTCTATATCGTGGGTGCGTTTATTCTTATATGTATTTAAATAAATAGATATTATAATACAACGTATAAATTAATTAACTGCAATCCTGAAAAGGGGTATTTTAACTCGTCATTACGAACTAATTTTACAACGGGACCAACCCTGACATCATGAAAAAAAAAATCAGCTGATCGCTGAGCATTTTGATTGCGAACATTTATTTTTATTTTTAATACGTTATCCCAAACTTTGTTTGGTACGATAAACTCACAAACAGAAACAAACACCCGAAACAACTTTGTGAAGGCCATATAAATATTTGTATCGTGCGGGAATCGAACCAGCGATACGCTCAGTCTCTGCGCCAACCGTGTTGTCAACATATGAATGGATCAGCTGATTTTTTCATGATTTCAAGGTTGGTCTCGCAGTAAAAATTGATCATAATGGTGAATACAAGAACCAGTTTTCGGGTTTTCAGACAATTCGATTACAACTTGTATTTAGACCAAAAATAATTGCAGTAAAGCATTAGCGCATATTCCCTCATAGTGTCTAAACACACTATGCCGAAGTTACGCGACCTAAGTTCGGCGGCTGATTTTACGTTCCGACGTATTCGGCTGATATAACACACCATAAGTGCCAAACTTACGCGGCAGAAATTCAGTTCCGCAACTTTGTGTGTAAATTCAGTGTCTCGAGCGCTGTCGTGGCGTCGTGTCGTGTTATCTACACTGTTGGACAGACAGACGCAAAACAAAGTGATCTTGTTATTAATGTGTGCTCACAGAATAAGTTGCCGCTGAACTTACGCCCGACCGAAGTTAGGCTGTACGCTATGACGCGACGTAATTTCGGCATAGTGTGTCGTCAGTAATTCAAATAGCATTGCAGGCGTAATTGTGCTGAACTTCGGTCGCGTAACTTCGGAATAGTGTGTTTAGACACTTACTGCCTGGCAGCTGAAGAAAAGGACGGCGGCAGATAAGAACTAAGTTAGAGATGTCAAAAATTTGTTTTTTCTTGAACTTGTCGTGTTTATAATCTGACATGACAACTGTAATTGTATGAACATTTTAAATCCAACTTAAATTGACAGCTCTTATTAATATATGTCTCTTTCTTGTTTTATTGATGAGAAATAGGCTTAAAATAAGTTTAGATCGTGCCCAATAGAATTGGCACCTACGTCTAGATTTACTAAAAATATTGAAGCTATTTACTATAACGGTGCAATCAAGGTTGCAAATGCGAAAAGCATAACGGTCGAATAGAACAATTTCAATTAGGGCTGATTTTTCAATAGTCAGATAACTTTTATCTGAGGAATAAAAATGGCGGTTTGACAGCTTATGTATAGAAAATATGTCAAACCGCTATTTTTATTCCTGAGATAAAAGTTATTTGTCTGTTGAAAAATTAGCCCATACATAGGCATATAACAAATACATCTAACGCAAAAAAAAATACATTGCAGGAAATAGCTAGAAGATACATCGCTCTTTGCAATTTTGGCATTTGATAATAAAGGTAATAGTTGTGTGCGTATTCAAGTTATAGGTCAAAAAGCTGGTGCGTTGCCTTATATGAAATGTATATCATGTGCTTGCATATAAATATATTTCGCCGACTAGCCAAGTAACGCATAAGATATTATAGTGCACAAGTGTGTGCACAGACACAGGTTCACTCCCTCTTCCCTCACCCTCATAGTGTGATGACAGTCATCAGACACGACCGGAGAGAGATCAGACGCAGGACCGACAGCTTAACGTGCTCTCCGAGGTACCACAACACCACCTTCCAAATAACGGGCTGCTACTGAAGATTCCTAATGGAAAAACATCTCGGTGTTTTTTTACCGACATTTTATTTTTTATGCCTTTGGTTGGTCTAATTGATTTTAAGTGGTCACCGCAGCCGCACACATCTGCAATACTAAGAGCCTTGCTGATGCGTTGTCATCCCAGAAAGTAAGTTGAAACGTCTCATGTGCCTGTAATTACACCGTCTTCTTCTGACAATCCCAAAATCCCGACAATTTGAGGACAGATATTTAGCTCTGGCAGCCCAAAGCGGTAACATAGCAAGCCTACTGGTGGCATGGTGGTGATCCCTGGTGTGAATTTCATTACACCGTCTTCTTCCGACAATTCCAAAATCCCGACAATTTGAGGACAGATATTTAGCTCAGGCAGCCCCAAGCGGTAACATAGCAAGCCTGCTGGTGGTATGGTAGTGATACCTGGTATGAATTTCATTACACCGCTTTGTACCGACAATCCCAAAATCCCGACAATTTGAGGACAGATATTTAGCTCAGGCAGCCCCAAGCGGTAACATAGCAAGCCTGCTGGTGGCATGGTAGTGATACCTGGTATGAATTTCATTACACCGCTTTGTTCCGACAATCCCAAAATCCCGACAATTTGAGGACAGATATTTAGCTCAGGTGCCCCAAGCGGTAACATAGCAAGCCTGCTGGTGGTATGGTAGTGATACCTGGTATGAATTTCATTACACCGCTTTGTTCCGACAATCCCAAAATTCCGACAATCCCAAAATCCCGACAATTTGAGGACAGATGTATAGCTCTGGCAGTCCCAAGCGGTAACATAATAAGCCAGTTCATAGGCATGGTGGTGATACCTGGTGTGAATTTCACTACACCGCCTTCTTCTGACAGCTCAGTTGGTTAGAGTGCCGATTATTTGAATTTGAATTCCAAAATCCCGACAATTTGAGGACAGATAGCTCTGGCAGCACCAAGCGGTAACATAGCAAGCCTGCTGGTGGCATGGTGGTGATACCTGGTGTGAATTTCATTACACCGCCAATTTTTTAGAAATCCCGACAATTCGAGGAGATTTAGTGCAGATATTTAGCTCTGGCAACCCCAAGCGGTAACATGGCAAGCCTGCTGGTGGCATGGTGGTGTGGATTTCATTACACCGCTTTCTTCCGACAATCCCAAAATCCCGACAATTTGAGTACAGTTTTATTCGCCTAACAGCCCCAAGCGGTAACATAGTAAGCCTGCTGGTGGTGATACCTGGTGTAGCTGTGCATGATGCACGGTGTGCTGCGTGTGGTGGGTGGTGGTGGTGGTGAGCAGCTGCGTGCGAGCGCCGTGCGAACACGACGACACCGCGGACGCTGCTCTGGCACCGCGGTGCTCCGGCGACTGCGGGCAACCGGGTACCACGTCAGCTTAGGACATTGGTGACGTAAGGAGTTTTTTTTTTTACCTTACTTTTGTTACCTTTGTTTTATATTGCTAGAGAAATAGACAGAAAAAGTCACCGCGGAGTGTTCATCATCCTTGTCCGTCGACTTTCTATTTTTAACTTACTTTTGGTCATTTTTATTTTGCTAGAGAAAGAGACAGAAAATGTCACCGCGGAGTGTTCATCATCTTTGTTCGTCGACTTTCTATTTTTAACTTACTTTTGGTAATTTTTATATTGCTAGAGAAAGAGACAGAAAATGTCACCGCGGAGTGTTCATCATCTTTATACGTCGACTTTCTATTTTTAACTTACTTTTGGTCATTTTTATATTGCTAGAGAAAGAGACAGAAAATGTCACCGCGGAGTGTTCATCATCTTTATACGTCGACTTTCTATTTTTAACTTACTTTTGGTCATTTTTATATTGCTAGAGAAAGAGACAGAAAATGTCACCGCGGAGTGTTCATCATCTTTATACGTCGACTTTCTATTTTTAACTTACTTTTGGTCATTTTTATATTGCTAGAGAAAGAGACAGAAAATGTCACCGCGGAGTGTTCATCATCTTTATACGTCGACTTTCTATTTTTAACTTACTTTTGGTCATTTTTATATTGCTAGAGAAAGAGACAGAAAATGTCACCGCGGAGTGTTCATCATCTTTATACGTCGACTTTCTATTTTTAACTTACTTTTGGTCATTTTTATATTGCTAGAGAAAGAGACAGAAAATGTCACCGCGGAGTGTTCATCATCTTTATACGTCGACTTTCTATTTTTAACTTACTTTTGGTCATTTTTATATTGCTAGAGAAAGAGACAGAAAATGTCACCGCGGAGTGTTCATCATCTTTATACGTCGACTTTCTATTTTTAACTTACTTTTGGTCATTTTTATATTGCTAGAGAAAGAGACAGAAAATGTCACCGCGGAGTGTTCATCATCTTTGTTCGTCGACTTTCTATTTTTAACTTACTTTTGGTCATTTTTATATTGCTAGAGAAAGAGACAGAAAATGTCACCGCGGAGTGTTCATCATCTTTGTCCGTCTTTTAAAATGAAAGTTTCTTAAGTTTAATTTTGTTTCCAAGAAAAATGAGGCTCATTCAGTTTTCACCTTTTAAGGACCACAGTTGGATATACACCACCAAATGTAAACGTACCTAACACGCCACCGTCGACAAGTAAACGTTACACGTAATATTTTTAAGTACAAAATAAATATACTAAATTAAGTTTTCTGTTTCTTTTTCCTTTTATCTAACAGTACATTAATGAAATATTGTAAAAAAGGCACAAAATATATCAATTAGTTATTTCCCTGGCTTACGGATAGTGCGAATTAGTAGAAATCGTCACGTAACGAAATACGTGTAACGAGCCTACTACAAACAAACGAGCACACGAGCAGCTGCGCACTCGTCTGCTCGTGTATACTATATTATTATTATTTTTATATATATAGGGTGACTGGTAATTAGTGTACGATACTTAAAAACGTGAATGTGTTCATGATAACAAACAACTTTCCCGAAGAAAAAATGTTTTTTGTACTGGTGCACTTTTATCACAATAACACAACAGCCGTATGAAATTCACGCGCGCGCACGCCTGTGACCTAAAGTGAACCAGTACAAAAAAAATTTTTTCTTCGGGAAAGTTGTTTGTTATCATGAACACAATCACGTGTTTAAGTATCGTACACTAATTACCAGTCACACTATATATTTTCTTTTTGTACAAAAAGTAAAGTCCCCCGACCGCACAAGTTTTTTTTTATTTGTATTTGGTATTTGCGATGAATTGTGCCTTGGTGTGGGGGGCACGTTAGCGTTCATAAGGTTAAATATTATACTTTGAATTGTTTTTTGTAATGATTAATCTGTTTTCACATTTTGGCCATAAATATATTACCATGATTACCAGAGATAGTGATTACCATGTAACCTAGTTTGATTTTAGAACAGTGACAATTAAAATGAAAGTTATATATTTGATTTGTTATGCAACCTCGAGATTGTTTCCTTCAAATCACTTATACCTAGAAGTCGTTTCCATTATTTCTTAGCAAAAGATGATAAATATATAAATAAAGTTGACGTCGCATCCAAAGAATTGGTTCGACAACCCAAACTTACGTTGATATTAGAGAACGAATGTGACAGCTGTCAACTTGATGTAACAGGCGTAGGCGGCCCGCCAAAACGGGTGACAAACGTCAGATTCGATGGATAGAGCGAAAAACTAGTATTGATTTATTGGTTGATGACAATTTCGAGATGATTACGGTTATAGTGAAGTCGAGTGAAGTGGATAACTAACATTACTTATATTTAATGAAGAATTTAATTTATTAACATCTTTTTGCCCATAAACCCACGCACATCTGACCTCTTCTTATAACTACGAGTTGTTATTTAACTATACTCCATTTACAATAAGATTAGACTTTAAAACAAACCTTTTTATAGTCCCTTCAACAGATTTTGACTTCTATTCCATAGGCTTAACCACTTTTTTTGCCTTTAATGTCATCACATTAGAGGCAAAAAAGTGGTTACAATAACAACTGTTTACTGCAGCTGCCATTTGTCATGCCACCAACGCAGTAGAAGTCAAAATCGGTTAAACGGACTGTAAAAAAAAGGTTTGTGTATATGTCTAATCTTATTGTAAATAAAGTATAGTTAAGAGAGTGAATCGGGTTTTCAGTTCTAAAATCTAGTGATTATTTTTAGAAGTTCTATCTTAGAATTACTATTGGTTAATAGTGTCATCTGTATACCCAATAATTTCTATTTATTACACGCTTTTTATTAGCTTCACCTGTATGTTTGTATGTTTGTTTGTAACCGACTTCTTTGGGCGCGATTTTGACCCACTTTAAACGGCCAGATTTCGTTCAAACTTTGTAGATTTATCGAGGACCGATGACAATACACTAATTTGATAAAATTATTCCATTTTTCAAACTAAAAAGTAAAAAATAAATAATAGTTAAAAAAAACTAAAAACACGCTTTTTATAGAAAAGCATACTAAAAAATAGGAAATAAATTTTAATAAATTTAAATTAAGAAAAGTGTAAAAAATTTCAATAAATATAAATTAATAATAGTGTGAATAAAAAAAAAATATTTTATTTTAAAAAAAGCGTGGAGTGCTTTTTAAGACATTATCAAAATGATAATCACTCTACTCATATCTGTCAATAAAATATTTATAACTATTGACACCATGCACCCCACGCTTTTTTTAAAATAAAATATATTTTTTTTATTCACACTATTATTAATTTATATTTATTGAAATTTTTAACACTTTTCTTAATTTAAATTTATTAAAATTTATTTCCTATTTTTTAGTATGCTTTTCTATAAAAAGCGTGTTTTTAGTTTTTTTAACTATTATTTTTAATACTTACCACTTGTATGTGTATATCATGAATTTCGTTAAAATATTCGTTATACGTATCAGATTGCTATAAAGAAACGCCCGCAGTCGACCGTGGTAATGAGCTGAGTGGCTGACGGGCGGTGCGTGTGCGACCGGGTTCCATACCCCGACCCCGCGCCGTTCCCAGTGTCGTCTGTAGCTACTCATGCGCTGACACATAGTATTGTTTTTTGCCCCAAACTAGGAATTTCTCCTAAATCGTTGGTGAATTTACAACCATATAAACTCACATACACAAACAGCCAGACCCAGAACACCTACCTGTATGTCAGGGATCCTAAATGGGATCCTAATCCTTTTGTAGTCACGGGACCACTTTCACAATTTAAACAATTTCACGGACCCCTGTCAAAGAATATTTTAGGAAAAGAAAACAATCCTTTGGGTCCAGAAAATTCAAATTTGCGCAAATTCAACATTTTGCAAATTCAACATTGTAGTCCTGAAGGATTTCGAGTTCGTGGCTTGACCGAGAAATGCTGACTTTACTACCCAATTTCCTAATAAATATGTTTTGCGTTAACCGACCTACTGTGAACCTCTGATATACATGCTACGGACCCCTAAGTGGTCCGTGGACACCACTTTAAGAATCCCTGCTGTAGGCCATACAAATATTTGATCCGTGTGGGAATCGAAGCCGCGACACGCAGCGCAGCAGCCAACCGTACCTTCCATCTATATTGTCTATGACTAACCTGTAACTGTTCCTGTTTCCATTCGTTGTCTGTGGTCTCCTCCGAGTCATCGAACTGTGACTTCCACAGCGATACCAGTGTGAGTGCTCCCCCTTTCGTGACCTGATTACAAAAAATAATAATGTGTGTAAATAATGGAAGAATGCTGATATCTGTGGAATTCACTGGCCGCCTCTCTGTTTCCTGATAAACTATACCCTGTTCACAATAAAATTAGACATTTACTCAAACCTTTTTAACAGTCCGTTCAACCGATTTTGACTTCTATTGCGTTGGTAGCGTGACAAATGGCAACTGCAGTAAACAGTTGTATTGTAACCACTTTTTTTGCCTCTAATGTCATCCTTAAGCCTACGGAATAGAAGTCAAAATCGGTTGAAGGGACTGTAAAAAAGGTTTGTGTTTATGTCTAATCTTATTGTGAACAGGGTATAGGTATCTTCAAGGCCCGAGTGAACCGGTTGATCCTAGGCAAGCGTGCTCCACCTTAGACCGCATCATGACTTAAGATCAGGTGAGTTGCGGCCAAACGCGAGTCTATTAGAATTCAAAAAATATCTTCGAAATGGCTTATAATGGCCGATCTTCACATCTCTCAATTCAAAATCAGTTTTCCATTAAAAAAAAATAAAGTTTAAAAACTAAAACCCGACCACAACAAAAAGTGATCTAAAAAGTACGAAACAAGAAAATATTTCACACAGAAATCAAGACATAGGTACAAAATGGTCAAGGTAAGCCGTGGTTGCATGCCTGTATCCCCTATGAGTGCGATGAACATGAATATAATGGCATGCAACCACGGCTTACCTTGATCATTTTGTACCTATGTCTTGATTTCTGTGTGAAATATTTTCTTGTTTCGTACTTTTTAGATCACTTTTTGTTGTGGTCGGGGTTTAGTTTTTAAACGTTATTTTTTTTATTCAAACCATTTTGGAGTCACAGCTAAGTATTATATATTTAATAGGTACTAGTGAACCCCTTTCCAATGATACTAAACACGGCATGCGTATCTTAATTTATTTGGTAATCTTTCCTTTTTTTACAATAATTTGTGACAAGTCACCACTAAATATTATATATTTGAAAGGTACTAGTGAACCCCTTTCCAATGATACCAAACACGGTATGCTTGTCTTCATAATTTATTATACCTTGGTTTTTTTTTCAAAAAAAAAATTGGATCCGGTGACACGTCATATAGCCTATAACCAGCGGACGATCAAGACGCTTCTAACGATAACTTATTTATTCAGTTCTGATAAGTAGTTTAGGAGCTATGAGCGAACAGATGAACATACATACAAACATACATAGCCTGTCAAAATCATAACCCTCCTTTGGCTTTGCTAGTCGGGTAAAAAATACTGCATTCAAATAGGTCTGTTTGTTTAGGAGCTACGAAGCTACAGATACACGCGTTAAACTTATAACAAACACAGAGTGGGTTTTTTGTGGGGGGTTAAAAATAACCAGAGAAACTATTGCTTAAAGAATACACCCAATAAAGCTGAAAGTTACATGTTCTTCCAGTATTGCGATATTTTTTTTTGTTCCGGATTATATTTAACTGATGAGAACTTTCTGGTTAGCACAGATAAGTATGTCAACAACATAGGGTTTAAAATTGGGTAACTATTTTCCATGCATTTACACAAATTTATACGTCCATTATCAATTAATTATTTATTTTAGTATAGACAGTTTTATTATTTTTTTTACTATGCAACAGCCATGTTATTTCTTCACCACCCTTGGTTGACTGGTAGAGAATGCCTAAGGCATTAAGTCCGACTTTGTACCTTTGTGCATGAAGTACATAAATAAATAAATATTTTACCTGCTGCAAAGCTGACACGTTCTCGTCGTCCATGACAGCGAACTGTGTGTAGCTCTGGTCTGCGCGGGCGCGGGCGGTGCGACGCGCTCCTGACCACAATAATACATCATTAATACTAATACGAACATTCATTATAAGTACCTCCTGACCACAATAATACATCATTAATACTAATACGAACATTCATTATAAGTACCTCCTGACCACAATAATACATCATTAATACTAATACGAACATTCATTATAAGTACCTCCTGACCACAATAGTACATCATTAATACTAATACGAACATTCATTATAAGTACCTCCTGACCACAATAATACATCATTAATACTAATACGAACATTCATTATAAGTACCTGGGCGACTAAGCAACGCTCGGTATTTTTTTTTTTTGTGTTTTTTTTTCAAATGACACCAAGCTGGAACGATTTATAGCCCCCGAAACCCCCTGCATACTAAATTTCATGAAGATCGTTGGAGACGTTTCCGAGATTCAGATTCAAAGTCAAAGCATTTATTTCAATGAAAACATTTACAGGCACTTTTGAATTGTCAAGGAGTCGGTCAGTTAGTCAGAGAGTTGAAGCCAGTTGCTCGTTCCAAAACGTAGGTACATTAATACTAATATGAACATTCAATATCATCATCATCATGTCAACCTTTAGACGCCCACTGCTGGGCATAGGTCTCCCCCAATGAGGGTCCAGCCGTAATCGCCATGCTTGGCCGATGCATGTCGGAGATCGCAGTAGGTGTTATGGTACTCAGAAGGACGCTACTGCCGATCCTCTGGTCAATATCCCTCTACGACACCCACGGGTAGAAATGGGGTGGTGCTATTCGCGGCCGGCACCACACAATTTATATTTTTATTAGTTTATAGTTTATTCAATATATATTACAAATACTCTAAAGACGTAAATACGCTTGCCGCGATCGGGCTTTGGATGGATGACTATCCATTGCATACCCCGAGTTCCCTCCGTGCCTCGGAAAGCACGTAAAGCCGTTGGTCCCGGCTGTCATTCGTAGATCTTTGGCAGTCGTTATGGGTAGTCAGAAACCAGAAAGTCTGACAACCAGTGTTACCAAGTGGTATCGTGTTACCCAGTAACTGGGTTGTGGAGGTCAGATAGGCAGTCGCTCCATGTAGAACACTGGTATTCAGCTGCATCCGGTTAGACTGGAAGCCGACCCCAATATAGTTGGGAAAAAGCTAAGCAGATGATGATGATTCTAAAGATATAAATTATTTTGTCCGTTGGTTTGCAATCGCGAAAAATTAAATTGCTGATGCATACAAATATTGCCGACGTTGCGAACAACGTTTGAGAAGTTAAGCTTCATATTTTCAAATTCATTACAATGTAAATATTGTTTAAGAAATCCGTACTAATTATTATCTAGCTTCTGCCCGCGGCTTCGCCCGCGTAAAAAGAACGACTATCCCAAAGGAACATATTACCGGGGTAAAAAGTATCCTATATGTTAATCCAGGAAATGGTCTATCTATGTGCCAATTTTCATGCAAATCGGTTCAACGGTTTGCGCGTGATTGAGTAACAAACATCCAAACATCTTCACAAACTTTCGCATTTATAATATTAGTAGGATGTGAAAGTAACTCTGTCTGTTACGCTTTCACGATGAAATGGCTGGACGAATTTTGATGAAATTTTGTATGAAGTCTACTTTTTAATACGTGAGTTCATCTACATTCGCGATAACAGACATTCTCGCGGACGAAGTTGCGGAAAAGAACTAGTAAATAAATAAAATAATTTTATTTACTAATTTTTGGGCTAAGCAAATACACTCACCAGTCAACATCTTAGCTACCGAACTGTATTACAAAAGACAGCTTTACCTTCATCTCACTAATGACACTTATTTATAAAACACGTCAATTTAGAACGAGGTCACCTGTTTGACTGATTTTAAAAATTACACATTTTTGAGTAAATAACAGTCAAGTGCGTGTTGTAATGATCATGTAGGGGTTCTGTAGATTTAAAATAATTGGAGAAGCGACTACCTGTCTGTCCTCCACATACCGGTTACTGGGTAACAACACCATACCCCTTGGCTTCTTGCTAGTTCTTCTCCATAGAAACCTACTGTTTGGAACGAGCAACTAGCTTCAACTTTCTGACTGACTGACTGACAATTCAAAAGTACAGTGGGTGATAGCTGTTACCTGACCCACCCTAAAAACAAACGAATTTAAACCCTCTGTGTGTAACAATAAGGGTTTTTCAATTTGTATGAGTTCATCTGACTAGCGCTACTCGATAAACAAATACAATAATAAAACAGACATGCAAAATTGATTTTTAAAACGTTGGCATTAGAATATTTATAACTACTTGCTATGCAAATTTGATATTTAATGGTTTTTTTTTTATGGTTTAATAAAGAAAATGGTTTTGAGTTTGAGTAATACTCATCATCATCATCATCATTTCAGCCTTTAGACGTCCACTGCTGGACATAGGCCTCCCCCGCGTGTCGCCACATTGCCCGGTCCCGTGCGACCCGCGTCCATCCCCGCAGCCTTCACCAGGTCCTCGCTCCACCTAGTGGGAGGCCTTCCAACGCAACGTCTTCCGGTTCGCGGTCGCCACTCTACAACTTTTCGGCCCCATCGGCCATCTGTTCTGCGAGCAATGTGCCCTGCCCACTTTCACTTTTGATAAACGATTTTGTTTTTTTTTTACCTTTCCTGTATAATAGGCTTAACGTGTTACTAGGCTACTATGGTTTATGTTATAAAGAATGTAGTAAATTATTATCTGAATATTTAGCGACTCTCAATTACACAGACACAGAAATACTTTTAGAAGTTTTGGCATAATAATAAAACTATTTATTCTTGTATATTTACATAAGATTAACATAGGTTTACTTTTAGATAATAATGTATCAATATATGCTTTTTCTCTTCATTGTTAATGGATTATTATATATTAGCTATACTTTAAACTTCACTTCCCAATTAAATGACAATGCCAGATCCTGCCCCACCCATGTACAGAAAAGTAAATAATTGTAATGAATATAGAACCTTTCTATACTAAATTGTTTTTCTTTAGAACTTGCGGATTACGAAATACCTACCCACAAAATACAAACTCATTTTACCTAAAATACAATTTAACCTATAATCAATGTCATTATTGTTTTTAGATTTAAACGGAAACCGCAAGTTCTACAGTCACTAAGACTAATGTTTAGTTATCAGCAATAAATAAACAGTAAGATGCTACATATTGCACATGACTTTTATTGAGTGGGGCAAAGTTCTATAGAGTTTCTGGCATTGTCCTTTAAGTACAAAGTGATGGCCTGAAACACAGATTTGAATTAATCTAGATCGGGCGGGTCGCTACCTAAACATTGTAGATTCCGATCCATAATAACTTGCACCAGTAGTATAAATATTTTAGTTTTACTTTATTTTTAGGAAATATATTTGTATTGGGAATTATTCCATCTGCTGACTAAATGTAACATTTGTAAACGTTATTTTAATAAATAAATTATTATTATTATTACTTAAGTTTGGCAATTGGGTTGTAACTTATCTTAAAATACACCGTATTTTAGCCCCGAACACCCGATTAATTTTTAATTAACTGTAAAATTCGATTTTAAGTTTATTTAAAATCAATTAATAGTTAGTCAATTGAGTTGGTAAATAAGTGACGTCACAGGCCGCTATTGTAATACAAAATGTATGGAGGAATCTCGTTTTGACAGCTCATAAAAAGTATGTCAATTGATTGGTGGTGTCAAGTACCCAATTCTTCGGGCTACGTCGGTAACCTTGGTTCTCTTGCAAGGAAACGCCGATGCACTTTGGGTGACTTTAAGCCTTCTGATTGTGAGCGACCACGTTTCGGTCCCGTATGTAATCACTGGCAACACACACTGGTCATAGACTTTCGTCTTGAGACACTGCGGTAAGTTGGATGAGAAGATACCACGCAACTTCCCGAATGCTGCCCAGCCGAGTCGGATTCGACGATTGACCTCTTTCTCGATGTTAGACCTACCTAACTGGACCGTTTGTCCCAGGTAGACATAATCATCTACAACTTCGAGTGTAGTCTCCGATCTTGATAGGAGTGAGTGTTACATGGGCATATCTAATACTGCTTGCCGAATTTTCTAGCTTCTGACTACCCATAACGACTGTCAAAGACAGCGATCTACAAATGACAACCGAGACCAACAGCGACACGTGCTTTCCGAAAGCATGCTCGGTATGAAATGGATGGTCACCCATCCCCAAACCGACCGGGGCAAGTGGAGCTTAACCATGACCGAATACAAATAAATGGATGTGAATAACGTTAGCAACACTGACCTCTTTTGAAATGCGTGTCTGAGTGCACGCTGTCCACATCGGCAGCCATTATTCTGGGACTAACCGCTTCACCTGTTAACAAAAACATAATTTAACAAAGTTTATGGTGAAAGGACAATGCCAGAAACTCTATAGAACTTTGCCCCACTCAATAAAAGTCATGTGCAATATGTAGCATCTTACTGTTTATTTATTGCTGATATCTAAACATTAGTCTTAGTGACTGTAGAACTTGCGGTTTCCGTTTAAATCTAAAAACAGTAATGACATTGATTGTAGGTTATATTGTATTTTAGGTAAAATGAGTTTGTATTTTGTGGGTAGGTATTTCGTGTTCCGCAAGTTCTAAAGAAAAACAATTTATTATAGAAAGGTTCTATATTCATTAATTTACTTTTTCTGTACATGGGTGGGGCAGGATCTGGCATTGTCATTTCTATGGTTATGACTTTTATGGAATGTGATATTATATGATTATAAACGAAATCCCTGTTTTGACTATATTAAAGATAGAGATTCTCGCAATATATTTAGGGCAAAATTCAAATGACAATATTATTACTTATTAGCTGATTCTCGCGGCTTCACCCGCTTGACAAATTATATACTAAAACCTTCTTCTCAAATCAGTCTATCTATTACAAAAACCCGCATCAAAATTCATTGCGTAGTTTTAAAGATTTAAGCATACATAGAGACATACAGGCGCCCTTCACCATCAATCGAACTTCAACGCGAGCGTGATTGAAACATTTTTTGTTTCAACCAACGCAATGGTCAAAAACAAACGAGTGGGTAAGAACGCAACAACGCATGAAATTTCTTTTTTTATAAAGGTTCTAAGTGTGCAGTGTAGAATGTTTGATCGCGGCATTTAGCTTCTAAAAAATCGTTTTAAAAGTTCGAAGTTTTAAAATCGCCGATCGCCGATGATAAAAGTGCCAAATTTCGACTTTTAATTCTATTCAGTGACTTGACAGTTGAAGGGATACCAGAAATTGACAAAAAGAAGGTAGTGAGGTGATGTAAGAATGAACGAAATTCAATGAACTTAAGTAAAGTTCTTCTAAGCAAACATTTTATTTGAAATTTAATAACTTTTCTTAAAAACACGATATACACTATTAAAAATCTATACACACACATCACACCCATCTATCTATACTTCTATACTAATATTATAAAGCTGAAGAGTTTGTTTGTTTGGTTGAACGCGCTAATCTCAGGATCTACTGGTTCGATTTGAAAAATTATTTTTGTGTTGGATAGTCCATTTACCGAGGAAGGCTGTAGGCCCATGCGAAGCCAGGTCGGGTCGCTAGTATCTTTAAACTATTTAAATGACAAAAGTAAAAAAAAAAGTAAAATAATATGATTTTTATTTTGTTTCTATTAGAAGAATAAGAGGAAATTATTTTAATTAAGAATTATTAATTGTTCTTATAATCCACATCTTACATACGAACATTTAAAGTTTTTATTTAAATTAAACCATTTTTATCATTTGTTCTTTACGCAAAATCGTTCACTATCCCAACACTAATAGTTTTAATATGGTATCATTATTATTCTTTGACGTGTCAAGATACTGAATAGAATTAAAAGTCAAGGCATAGTCTGCTGTGGCCCTAACTATTGCTTATAAACAATTCTAGTTCACTATATCTATGTTAGTAACGATCTGTGGGTTAATTCACGTAACTAAAGAAGTGCTGTTGCAGTGCAGTTGCGGTTAAGTTTCGATCAAAACAACGCTTTTCGTATTCTCTACCGCTGTCAGACACGCTCGCGTCAAGTTCGCGTCACGCGAGCGCAATAACGGCATTCTACTGTTGCGCGTCTTAGGTGCGTGCTTCGGAACGCTACATGATCGGTATTCTACTATTCGTTTGTCGTTTTAAAATGATAGTTAAAAAGCACTAAAATCTGTACTGGGGTATTATTTTAATATTATAATAACGTCATATTCATTGAAATGTAATCGATCGATATTTTTTCTCATGTGGCTACACCATAAGTAAGTTTGGTAGAGTTTGATTGTCGTTCAGTTGACGTGCAGTTCAGGCGCAGCTTACGCGCAGTTCAAAGTTTAACAGAATACCGTTTATCACTCAAACTTAACGGCAACTGCACTACAACTTCATCGGTGCGTCATAAAATTACGTGAATTAGGCGACTGGGATTTGTGTTAAATATGAATGAATGATGATGATTGATTAAAGTCAGTATTGTGTGTCAAACATACAACAACTACCTGGCGTGGCGGGCGCTGCAGTCGCCAGCTCTTGCACACACGTGGGCGGCGCAGTCACCACGCGCAGGCGAGCCAGGGTCGGGCCACCTCCTAGGAAGACAACATAAATTCATTTATTTAAACATTTTCACGTGAACAATATAAACACAAATAAAGGCCTTAAGAGCGCCTAACCCGTCATATTTCCCATACAAACGCTAGTACGCGATTACGGCGTTATAACAAATTATTTTCCAAATATTTTTACCACATAGGTATCTTGTGGTCTAAATCTAGATTTGTATGACGCCAAAAATAAACTTTTTTGAGAAACAAATTCAGTAAACACGTTCGAAAATCAGCTTTTTTGCACAATTTTATCTGAACTTTGGCTGGTCATAATGCACGCATGCATTGAAAAAGTACAAAAACAGCTTCATAGAAACCTTGCAAATGTAATGGAAATTCTAAATTACAAACACTTTTACCAAAAACTTGTAAGGCTTTTTCAAAAACACGTATGTCCTGGAACAAGTTCTGTGAAATTTTTGCGCGCCAATTTTCCTGTGATGTTATCGCGTTCTCACTCACTCGTTTGTTTCACAACACTTGTTCCAGTGTTTTTAAAAAAGACTTACAAGTTTTTGGTAAAAATGTTTGTAATTTAAAATGTCCATTACATGTGCAAGGTTTCTATGAAGCTGTTTTTTTTTTACTTTTTCAATGTATGAGTGCATTATGAACGGCCAAAGTTCAGATAAAATTGTGCAAAAAAACTGATTTTCGGACGTGTTTACTAAATTTGTTTCTCAAAAAAGTTTATTTTTGGCTTCATACAAACCTAGATTTAAACCACAAGATACTTGTGTGTTAAAGATATTTGGAAAGTAATTTGTTATAACGCCGCAATCGCGTACGAGCGTTTGTATGAGAAATATGACGGGATGGGCGCTCTTAACATTTGAGCGGACTAAGGTCAGTGTTTACATCTATTACAGACTTGCACAAAGATTTACTTATCGCACTGTCAGTTTCTAAAATTGAATTATTGTACCTTCAAAAAATATTTTATTTTTTGTTTTTACTGAGTAAGTTTGGAGTTTCTTGCCCATTCTTCTCCGAGTAGTCGAAATCGGCATGCGGTGTTATTATTACAATTATATACAATTTATTAAAAAAGAATCAACGAAAAAATACAATGTTAAAAAGTTATGAGTCGGTTAAAAAGCTAGCTAATTTACCTAAATAACCTCAGGGTGTTACTACACCAATCGATCGATCGTCGATCGATGCCATCAATCGACATCGATCGACGTTGATCGATGGGTGTGGTAGCTTTAGCTGATCGACGGATACCGTACCACTAACTAATCGGTCGATTGCCGGTCGATGGCATCGGTCGAAGTAGATCGATTAATCCCAGCTATAATCCATCTCTAATAATAATCAAGCAGCTCGATCGACGTCGACTAATCCATTCTACCATCGATCGACGATCGATCGATTGGTCTGGTAACACCCTTATGTACCATATTCTAGTAAATAAAATTATTTGATTTAGGCAGATGATGAGAGGATATGGACTTACCAGGAGCTGGAGGTCTAGGCTTGCACGGAGGCACACTCTGTCTCTCAGGCCTCGTGGTAGTGCCAGTCACCGCTGAGTTACTGGTCTCCTGTTGCTGCAAATAACAATATCGAATTATTTAAAACGTCACCGACAAAGCTCTCAGAATATGCTATACTCCATTTATATTAGAATTAGAAAAAGAGGCTCGCAGAAGCAGGTATGCAAAACATAATATTTCAAAGATAAGTTAAAACAATTTTATTTTTATTTGTTTTTTATTTTATATGGACGAATAATATTTTAAACAAAATAAAAGTCTTTTAAGATAATGTCACATTTTAAATTTGATAGATATGAATAGTAAAACGAATAACGTTCGGTATTGTTCATCCCTGCTTCTTTTAGGTTTTTATCATGGACACTTATTTTAAATTGGAATAAATATTATACACCTAAATGAAAGCCACATAATTTTATAAGATAAAGTATTATAATGATGCTGTTGTAAATGGAGTGCAGTTGAAGTGGCAATAAGCAGGTCATATCGCTCGAAGAACCGATAACCGATGGGGAAGAAAGGGGGTCGAGTGACGACCACTGCCCGGAAGACGCAGCGTTGGTAGACCTCCCACCAGATGGACCGACGACATCGTCAAGGTCGCGGGTAACCGGTGGATGCAAGACTTGTGGCGTTCTATGGGGGAGGGCCACAGATATAGATAGACCTAGATAACGCAAGAGCAACTACTTCGCGTGCCTAGTTTCGTGCCTAGCTTACGTACAAAATACGTAAGTCAAAAAAATAAAGTAAACGTTTCCTTCCATCGCTAAGTCATTCTGTGATTAATATTATGCGTAATTAGTTTAAAAAACTTTTATTTTTAATCTAATACCCTCAGTAATACCAAATTTAAGAAAAACAAAACATTGTGACGTCATAATAGGTAGTCAAAAAACGGCTCGCTTGGTTTCCATACAGATCGTGATACATGCGTTATCTAGGGTCTCAGTGGACGTCTTTCGCCTGATGATGATGAATAATCTATATACATAAAAATGATTCCCTATTTCCCTTGGTCACGGCATCAAGCGTAAACGGCTGGACCAATTTCGATAATATTTTTTTATAATATTCCTTGAAGTACGAGGATGGTTCTAACGGTGAAAAAAAAAAACTTTTGTAGGGTAGGTCTACAGTAGGTGTAGGGTAGGTAAGTAGGTAGATAGGGACAGGACAACGTCTGTCGGGTCAGCGAGTAAAACATAAAATATTGCTGCTGTACTCAAGGCGATTGAATGCCATTGGCGTGCGGTTCATAAAGACAAAAAAGCTTTTTACAAAAAAGACAACCGCCTTCAAAAACTAAAAAGTGAAAAATAACTTTAGCACAGAACACACATTGACTTTAGTTTCGAAATTCAGTGGCTTTGTTCTGTTTGTTGTTTTGTATTGCCACCTCCTTTTTTGAAGTCGGTTGAAAAGAAACTGCCTACCCCTGCCTACCTTTGAGTTATGTATCAAATAATATTATTATCTTGTTTTATTTTATTCTGATAACTAATATTTTATCCACGAGTAAGCAAGTATTTTTGGTAAATAAGCTTTTAAAATGTTTTAAATGAGTGTTACCTTGGCGTGTCTGTCGGGAGAGGGCGCGGGCGTTGTTCTAGCTTCCGCTTCCTTGTCTGTTGTTGGCTTGTCAGTCGTTGACTGTTGACAAACATTGTAATTGTTATTACAAAATAGCCTTTATTTCAATTACCATAGGGTACATAATGTATTATCCAAATAAAACGAATATTAGCACAAATATGCCATGTGAAGTGCCGGCATTAAAGTATGAGGTTTGGGCAACTTTGGTTGCAACAACAGTTGGCTATAATATATTTTTAATTTTTTTTTTATTATTTTTTTTTGGGACAATCCCGCCACGCTATTCCCTAACCACTGTAACTCCTGTAAGCCAGAATCAGAATGTAAGCTATAATATGTGGGCAACCTCCACTCAGTATAGTGCTATATTTTATTATGTTAGCAACTTTGGCCAACAGCGGGCTATGTGTGGACAACGTTGCCCAATAGTTGGCTATGTGGAGCTACTTAGACCAACTTTGGTTTATGCGTATGACAACTTTGCCCGACAGTAGATACGTGGGTTACTTTGGCCAATAGCGAACTACAATTGAGTGTGGATAGCCTCCATCCTTGTGCATTTTTTAAGACTGGCCAGTAGCACACCACGTGTAGACAACTTTGCCCAACAGCAGGTTATAAATGGGCAACTTTACCTAAACGGTAGGAGATTTGTGGGCAACTTTTTCCCAGCAGTGGGCAAAGGTGGGCAATAAAACTCCCACTACCATTCCACCGGTCAGACTTAGAGGAGTTCCTATAAGTAGGGTCACTAAATTCAAGTACCTGGGGCATTGGGTCACTGAGGATCTCTCTGATGACTTGGATATAGAGAGGGAACGCAGGGCATTGGCAGTCAGATGCAATATGCTGGCGCGCAGGTTTGCAAAAACAATGTTAAAATTACTTTGTTTAAGGCGTACTGCCAGTCATTGTACACCTTCAGCCTGTGGGTCCGATATACGCAGAGGGCTATTAATGCTCTGCGGGTCCTCTACAATAACGGGTTTAGGATGCTGATGGGGTTGCCGCGGTACTGTAGTGCATCGGGGATGTTTGCGGAGGCCAACACAGACTGCTTTAGGGCAATAGTGCGCAAGAGAGTGGCCTCCCTGATGCATCGTGTACGGGGCAGCTCCAACGGCCTACTAAGTACCATTATGGATAGAGTCGAGTGTCCTATTGTGAGGCACTGGAATAAGGTACACAGCTCTGGTGGTGCCCTTTTTAATGTGGGATAAGTAGTTATAAGGTACTAACATAGTTTTAAGCTTTACTAACAATTTTTATGGAATTTATGTTCTGATGTAAATTATAAATAAAAAATAAAATAAAAAAAAACTTACATATCCATTAAGATGATGTGGCGCGTGCCTTGGCGACGCGGGATGTACTCTCTTGTCCGTGTGCTTGTCTTTGTGCACGCCTGTCTGTGTGTCTGTTGCTACTGCGGTCGTCGCTTCCGTTTCCAAACGCCGACGTGTCTGTGGGCAGAATGTTAACATTAACTTTTGACCGCCACACTCATGTATAGATGACAAACCAAAATGAGTCAAGCACGCCACGGTCACGACTACTTGACAGACTTCTATGCGTAATTCCATAGAGTAGACATTCGTAGTTTGTTGCTGAGGGCACGTGTTTGTTTTTTTGACATGGCGGTTAATATTTATACTAGTAGGGCAGGTTGTTTCAAACAGTTAACGTTACATACGGACGGTTAAAAATTACTATGACGTGAGATGTCTAAGGGCGGGTTGCTTCGACTATATAGGGTGACTGGTAATTAGTGTACGATACTTAAACACGTGATTGTGTTCATGATAACAAACAACTTTCCCGAAGAAAAAATGTTTTTTGTACTGGTTCACTTTAGGTCACAGGCGTGCGCGCGCGTAAATTTCATACGGCTGTTGTGTTATTGTGATAAAAGTGAACCGGTACAAAATACATTTTTTCTTCGGGAAAGTTGTTTGTTATCATGAACACAGTCACGTGTTTAAGTATCGTACACTAATTACCAGTCACCCTATATATTACTGACCGGTAATAGTAAAAAATGGCGCTAACTATCGTCAAATCAAAAAAATGGGTTGTTAATAGATAATAATCAAGCAGGTCGATCCACGACAACTAATCCATTCTACCAACGGTCGATCGTCGATCAACTGCATCGATCGATGGTAAAAAGGATTTAGTCGACGTCGATCGACAGTTTCTACCAGACCAATCGATCGATTGTTGATCGACGATCGATCGTTGGTAGAATGGATTAGTAGACGTCGATTGTTGATAGAATGGATTAATCGACGTCTATCGAGCTGCTTGATTATTATTACTGATAGATTATAGCCGGGGTTAATTGATCATCGTCGACTGATGCCATCGACCGGCAATCGATAAATTGGTTAGTCGAACGATATCTGTCGATCAGCCAAAGCTACCACACTAATCGACCATCGTCGATCGATTGCTATAGTAACACCCTAACGTTCGTAAAATGTAACGGGTTCTTTCATGACATAAAAGTCCGTTAGACAAAGTTATTCCAAAAGAGAATATTTTGATGTTTGACGTTGCTGTTTGACAACACAAAATTGCGATGACTGGTAGATGAAGCATCGGTTATGGTAATAGTAACTTTTTAACGTACGTTAAGGCCACCATTTTGTGAAACTACTCATTTTTAGGTTTGACGAAAGTTAGCGTCATTTTTTACTATTACCCGTCAGTAACTAACGTCGAGAACTTAATTACGATGACACTGAAAAGTTACTCACAGTCTCAACATAAACCCTATATACGAATAAAACATACAAGCAACAAAAAACCACACAGACACGCCCCCCCCCCCCCACATACACACACAACACTCACTTCAGTACTACACAAACTACACACTACACATACACGCAGTACACACTCAATTTCACCCCGATATTAACTATACTAACCAATCATTATAAAATTGTAATTATATAAATATATATATAAAAAACAAAAATGTTAACATGTCCCTAATCGCACACTTTTGTACGAGCCCATATCTAGATTTGTTAAATGTAAATGAAGGAGTCCTGGTGACCTGAAATACAGGCCCTGAGCCTAGTTTAGGCACCAGTCTCCCACAATATAATGTTTTGTATGGCACCGTAGAAATTAATAAGGCTAGCAATTAAGATTAATATTGTGGAGAAAAATAAACAATTTTTATTTTTTTATTATAGTAAAGTACAGTTGAAGCAACCCGCCCTCGTGGTGGCCCAGCGGTAAAGGCCTATTAATGGTCAATAATGCACAGAAGAATAAAATTAATTTAGTAAAGATTTAATGTAGACCTTCGGGGACCAGCAGTACTCATATTGTGATTTGGTTACTGTTCTGAAGATCAAAGTTAATTGTTGGTTAGTTACCTATCCTTGGTCTACTAATCATGGACTTCGAAGAGACCCCAGGGAACTCCTCACCGACGAGCAGTACATATGTCGCAGCCATCTGGTTAAATTAGCCAGCAAATTGAACGCCTAGGCCGTTCATTAAACGCCAGCATCCAATTGGATAGGCCGTTAGGTAATTAAACTAGAATCCTTCAAGGTTTAACAACTTGGCGTATTGGCTGACTTTCTATCAGCCCTTTGAAGGTATCAAGACTCAGCCAAGTGATTTAAATTTAGTTCGGTTTTTTCAACATGCATGCAGCAAGCATACAGCATGCAAGCGAGCATGAAACATGCAAGCGAGCATGCTACATGCAGCAGGCATGGTTTCCGTCGCTGTGGGGCTCCGGCGGTCCTAGACCTCGCAGAGAGCTTTAACGCTCACCACCGCAGCTTCGGCTTGCTGCTTGCTTTGCGGCGTCTAATTAGCTGGCTAATTTAACCAAATGGATGCGACATATACACAGTGAAAGAGATATCATGTCGGAGGATGTAACATATTTGCTGATTAAGCTAGGACTGCTGCTTTGATGGAGCCGCGCTGTGCCTTCGTCTCCGAAGTAGACAGTGAGCTGTCGTCGCTGGCCGTAGTCAGTTCAGAGGTCGACAGCGAAGATTCCTGGGACGCGGTGGTCTCCTTCTTCGCAGAAGGAGGCTGCGGAAAGGGAGAGGGAGATCTGGGCATTCTCCCGGCCCGGGGGTTGGTAAAGGGCCTACAACGTCCTCCCAACTTTGTTGGGATCGGCTTACAGTCTAACCGGATCCAGCTGAATACCAATGTTTTACATGGAGCGACTGCTTAACTGATCTCCACAACCTACCTTGATAGGACTGGTTGTCAGTCATTCTTGCTTCTGACTACCCATAACGACTGTCAAAAATCTACTAATGCAGTCTATCAACACTGTTGACGATCGGGAAAAAAAAGTTTCGTTCGTCCGCAGTGTTGACAATCGGAACTTTTTTCTCCATCGTACACAATTGCTTAGTTCAAGAGTCAACGTTTAGAAAGGTGGAGCTCAATTAAAGATGAATTGGATTTTTAAAATGTTAATTAAGCACGACTTACAAAGCCAAACATTAACATCAAAATGACAAATTAGGTATTTGTTTTTTACTTTAAAATCAGCGTATCAGAAATTATGCAACACAAAACATCAAATACCTATGTATATGTTGTTAAGTACAATATTAATATTTCAACGATCGTCAACAGTGTCAACGACTGGGGTGTTACTGAACGGGAATAATTGGTATAATGAAATAAGGTCCCGTTCGTCAACACTGTGAACGAACAGAACTTTTTTTTCCCGATCGTCAACAGTGTTACCGATCGGGAATATTTGGTTGGCATGTGTGTAATGGGTCAAGTACAGGAGGACATAGAGATAGTATGTATGTGTTACTCACCGCGTCAGGCAGCGCATCGTGTGGCGCGGCCAGCTCGGGCGCGGGGTGTAGCAGTACAGGAGGACATAGAGATAGTATGTATGTGTTACTCACCGCGTCAGGCAGCGCATCGTGTGGCGCGGCCAGCTCGGGCGCGGGGTGTAGCAGTACAGGAGGACATAGAGATAGTATGTATGTGTTACTCACCGCGTCAGGCAGCGCATCGTGTGGCGCGGCCAGCTCGGGCGCGGGGTGTAGCAGTACAGGAGGACATAGAGATAGTATGTATGTGTTACTCACCGCGTCAGGCAGCGCATCGTGTGGCGCGGCCAGCTCGGGCGCGGGGTGTAGCAGTACAGGAGGACATAGAGATAGTATGTATGTGTTACTCACCGCGTCAGGCAGCGCATCGTGTGGCGCGGCCAGCTCGGGCGCGGGGTGTAGCAGTACAGGAGGACATAGAGATAGTATGTATGTGTTACTCACCGCGTCAGGCAGCGCATCGTGTGGCGCGGCCAGCTCGGGCGCGGGGTGTAGCAGTACAGGAGGACATAGAGATAGTATGTATGTGTTACTCACCGCGTCAGGCAGCGCATCGTGTGGCGCGGCCAGCTCGGGCGCGGGGTGTAGCAGTACAGGAGGACATAGAGATAGTATGTATGTGTTACTCACCGCGTCAGGCAGCGCATCGTGTGGCGCGGCCAGCTCGGGCGCGGGGTGTAGCAGTACAGGAGGACATAGAGATAGTATGTATGTGTTACTCACCGCGTCAGGCAGCGCATCGTGTGGCGCGGCCAGCTCGGGCGCGGGGTGTAGCAGTACAGGAGGACATAGAGATAGTATGTATGTGTTACTCACCGCGTCAGGCAGCGCATCGTGTGGCGCGGCCAGCTCGGGCGCGGGGTGTAGCAGTACAGGAGGACATAGAGATAGTATGTATGTGTTACTCACCGCGTCAGGCAGCGCATCGTGTGGCGCGGCCAGCTCGGGCGCGGGGTGTAGCAGTACAGGAGGACATAGAGATAGTATGTATGTGTTACTCACCGCGTCAGGCAGCGCATCGTGTGGCGCGGCCAGCTCGGGCGCGGGGTGTAGCAGTACAGGAGGACATAGAGATAGTATGTATGTGTTACTCACCGCGTCAGGCAGCGCATCGTGTGGCGCGGCCAGCTCGGGCGCGGGGTGTAGCAGTACAGGAGGACATAGAGATAGTATGTATGTGTTACTCACCGCGTCAGGCAGCGCATCGTGTGGCGCGGCCAGCTCGGGCGCGGGGTGTAGCAGTACAGGAGGACATAGAGATAGTATGTATGTGTTACTCACCGCGTCAGGCAGCGCATCGTGTGGCGCGGCCAGCTCGGGCGCGGGGTGTAGCAGTACAGGAGGACATAGAGATAGTATGTATGTGTTACTCACCGCGTCAGGCAGCGCATCGTGTGGCGCGGCCAGCTCGGGCGCGGGGTGTAGCAGTACAGGAGGACATAGAGATAGTATGTATGTGTTACTCACCGCGTCAGGCAGCGCATCGTGTGGCGCGGCCAGCTCGGGCGCGGGGTGTAGCAGTACAGGAGGACATAGAGATAGTATGTATGTGTTACTCACCGCGTCAGGCAGCGCATCGTGTGGCGCGGCCAGCTCGGGCGCGGGGTGTAGCAGTACAGGAGGACATAGAGATAGTATGTATGTGTTACTCACCGCGTCAGGCAGCGCATCGTGTGGCGCGGCCAGCTCGGGCGCGGGGTGTAGCAGTACAGGAGGACATAGAGATAGTATGTATGTGTTACTCACCGCGTCAGGCAGCGCATCGTGTGGCGCGGCCAGCTCGGGCGCGGGGTGTAGCAGTACAGGAGGACATAGAGATAGTATGTATGTGTTACTCACCGCGTCAGGCAGCGCATCGTGTGGCGCGGCCAGCTCGGGCGCGGGGTGTAGCAGTACAGGAGGACATAGAGATAGTATGTATGTGTTACTCACCGCGTCAGGCAGCGCATCGTGTGGCGCGGCCAGCTCGGGCGCGGGGTGTAGCAGTACAGGAGGACATAGAGATAGTATGTATGTGTTACTCACCGCGTCAGGCAGCGCATCGTGTGGCGCGGCCAGCTCGGGCGCGGGGTGTAGCAGTACAGGAGGACATAGAGATAGTATGTATGTGTTACTCACCGCGTCAGGCAGCGCATCGTGTGGCGCGGCCAGCTCGGGCGCGGGGTGTAGCAGTACAGGAGGACATAGAGATAGTATGTATGTGTTACTCACCGCGTCAGGCAGCGCATCGTGTGGCGCGGCCAGCTCGGGCGCGGGGTGTAGCAGTACAGGAGGACATAGAGATAGTATGTATGTGTTACTCACCGCGTCAGGCAGCGCATCGTGTGGCGCGGCCAGCTCGGGCGCGGGGTGTAGCAGTACAGGAGGACATAGAGATAGTATGTATGTGTTACTCACCGCGTCAGGCAGCGCATCGTGTGGCGCGGCCAGCTCGGGCGCGGGGTGTAGCAGTACAGGAGGACATAGAGATAGTATGTATGTGTTACTCACCGCGTCAGGCAGCGCATCGTGTGGCGCGGCCAGCTCGGGCGCGGGGTGTAGCAGTACAGGAGGACATAGAGATAGTATGTATGTGTTACTCACCGCGTCAGGCAGCGCATCGTGTGGCGCGGCCAGCTCGGGCGCGGGGTGTAGCAGTACAGGAGGACATAGAGATAGTATGTATGTGTTACTCACCGCGTCAGGCAGCGCATCGTGTGGCGCGGCCAGCTCGGGCGCGGGGTGTAGCAGTACAGGAGGACATAGAGATAGTATGTATGTGTTACTCACCGCGTCAGGCAGCGCATCGTGTGGCGCGGCCAGCTCGGGCGCGGGGTGTAGCAGTACAGGAGGACATAGAGATAGTATGTATGTGTTACTCACCGCGTCAGGCAGCGCATCGTGTGGCGCGGCCAGCTCGGGCGCGGGGTGTAGCAGTACAGGAGGACATAGAGATAGTATGTATGTGTTACTCACCGCGTCAGGCAGCGCATCGTGTGGCGCGGCCAGCTCGGGCGCGGGGTGTAGCAGTACAGGAGGACATAGAGATAGTATGTATGTGTTACTCACCGCGTCAGGCAGCGCATCGTGTGGCGCGGCCAGCTCGGGCGCGGGGTGTAGCAGTACAGGAGGACATAGAGATAGTATGTATGTGTTACTCACCGCGTCAGGCAGCGCATCGTGTGGCGCGGCCAGCTCGGGCGCGGGGTGTAGCAGTACAGGAGGACATAGAGATAGTATGTATGTGTTACTCACCGCGTCAGGCAGCGCATCGTGTGGCGCGGCCAGCTCGGGCGCGGGGTGTAGCAGTACAGGAGGACATAGAGATAGTATGTATGTGTTACTCACCGCGTCAGGCAGCGCATCGTGTGGCGCGGCCAGCTCGGGCGCGGGGTGTAGCAGTACAGGAGGACATAGAGATAGTATGTATGTGTTACTCACCGCGTCAGGCAGCGCATCGTGTGGCGCGGCCAGCTCGGGCGCGGGGTGTAGCAGTACAGGAGGACATAGAGATAGTATGTATGTGTTACTCACCGCGTCAGGCAGCGCATCGTGTGGCGCGGCCAGCTCGGGCGCGGGGTGTAGCAGTACAGGAGGACATAGAGATAGTATGTATGTGTTACTCACCGCGTCAGGCAGCGCATCGTGTGGCGCGGCCAGCTCGGGCGCGGGGTGTAGCAGTACAGGAGGACATAGAGATAGTATGTATGTGTTACTCACCGCGTCAGGCAGCGCATCGTGTGGCGCGGCCAGCTCGGGCGCGGGGTGTAGCAGTACAGGAGGACATAGAGATAGTATGTATGTGTTACTCACCGCGTCAGGCAGCGCATCGTGTGGCGCGGCCAGCTCGGGCGCGGGGTGTAGCAGTACAGGAGGACATAGAGATAGTATGTATGTGTTACTCACCGCGTCAGGCAGCGCATCGTGTGGCGCGGCCAGCTCGGGCGCGGGGTGTAGCAGTACAGGAGGACATAGAGATAGTATGTATGTGTTACTCACCGCGTCAGGCAGCGCATCGTGTGGCGCGGCCAGCTCGGGCGCGGGGTGTAGCAGTACAGGAGGACATAGAGATAGTATGTATGTGTTACTCACCGCGTCAGGCAGCGCATCGTGTGGCGCGGCCAGCTCGGGCGCGGGGTGTAGCAGTACAGGAGGACATAGAGATAGTATGTATGTGTTACTCACCGCGTCAGGCAGCGCATCGTGTGGCGCGGCCAGCTCGGGCGCGGGGTGTAGCAGTACAGGAGGACATAGAGATAGTATGTATGTGTTACTCACCGCGTCAGGCAGCGCATCGTGTGGCGCGGCCAGCTCGGGCGCGGGGTGTAGCAGTACAGGAGGACATAGAGATAGTATGTATGTGTTACTCACCGCGTCAGGCAGCGCATCGTGTGGCGCGGCCAGCTCGGGCGCGGGGTGTAGCAGTACAGGAGGACATAGAGATAGTATGTATGTGTTACTCACCGCGTCAGGCAGCGCATCGTGTGGCGCGGCCAGCTCGGGCGCGGGGTGTAGCAGTACAGGAGGACATAGAGATAGTATGTATGTGTTACTCACCGCGTCAGGCAGCGCATCGTGTGGCGCGGCCAGCTCGGGCGCGGGGTGTAGCAGTACAGGAGGACATAGAGATAGTATGTATGTGTTACTCACCGCGTCAGGCAGCGCATCGTGTGGCGCGGCCAGCTCGGGCGCGGGGTGTAGCAGTACAGGAGGACATAGAGATAGTATGTATGTGTTACTCACCGCGTCAGGCAGCGCATCGTGTGGCGCGGCCAGCTCGGGCGCGGGGTGTAGCAGTACAGGAGGACATAGAGATAGTATGTATGTGTTACTCACCGCGTCAGGCAGCGCATCGTGTGGCGCGGCCAGCTCGGGCGCGGGGTGTAGCAGTACAGGAGGACATAGAGATAGTATGTATGTGTTACTCACCGCGTCAGGCAGCGCATCGTGTGGCGCGGCCAGCTCGGGCGCGGGGTGTAGCAGTACAGGAGGACATAGAGATAGTATGTATGTGTTACTCACCGCGTCAGGCAGCGCATCGTGTGGCGCGGCCAGCTCGGGCGCGGGGTGTAGCGCAGCGCGAGTGCGAGGGACTGCACCGGACTGCAACCACATTATAATATTAGCCTTAAGCGGCTATTAACGACTTTTACAGATTTCAAACTGACAATCACGTCAAAATGTTTAGTGTAAATGATAAAAAAAAAACAGACAATTCACAACACATTGACGACACGGTTGGCGCTGAGCGATCGACTGCTGCGCAGCGTGTTGCGGGTTCGATTCCCGCCCAGGGTAAACATTTGTGTGATGAGCACTTGTGTTTGCCTTGTGTCTGGGTGTTGTTTATCTATATATGTATGTATTTACAACAAAAAAAAAAAATGTATTTGGTGTACGTATATCAGCTGTCTGACACCCATAGTACAGGGTCTCCCTAGTTTGGGGTCAGATGGCCGTGTGTGAAAATGTCCCCACATATTATTATTATTATTAATTACCGACACCCAATTTTACACATTTACAGTCATCGCTCATTTTTACAACACTGACACGGCACCGGCCCTGGGCCTGTTAGTGTTGACGCCAAAGAAAATCAAATTGTATGCAGTTGACATATTTGCATCACGTGACATCTGGTAAGCAAACGTCAACTGCATACAATTTGATTTTCCCGTTGGTGTTAACGTCTAAGGGCCTGCGCAGACTAACGGCATGGCATGGTAAGGGATATTTTATGTGACGAAACATAATACACCTTAACATCATAATATTATTATTGAAATTTCAAATACGTACTGACAGGAAATTGTATAGAACTTCATTTTCTAGTTAGAACAATTATCATTGAAATTTCAACTATAACAACATGATTTAAGGTGTATTATGCTGCGTCATACAAAAAAAATCATTTAAATCAATCCACATCAATTAACAGTTAGCTATCAGCGCGCAGTCTTATTTTATCATGTCACTGTAATGCCCGTCACATACGTAGCTACAATATATATTAATATACGTAGCTATAACATATATTATAGCTAGCCACCACACGGTAGCTTTCTTATAATATATTTTCGCCCTTATTACGTCTGCGGTCGTTGTTTGTTTCACATTTTTGAAATATATATTAATATGCCTTGCTATATCTGTCCACATATTTTGGTAACGCAATAAAGATATTTATTATAGCTGCGTCTGTGATCATTCAAAATCGTTATATGCCTTGCTATGAATTATATATAGCTAGGTTATATTATAGCTACGTATACGTGACGAGCTATAAGCGTGATGCGTGAGGGTAGACCGCGAAATTAAAATTTTCTTTAGTTTTTTGCAATTTACAGCTCCAGTATCAGGTTACGCGTATTTGGACCACCAATTTGTAACTATGAGAACTAAAGCTTCCAAAAGATCTTTGAATAATTAATCGATTTAATTAAATAGCAACTAAATTCGAAAGCAATAAAGATTATTATATTATTATTATAATTAAATTCGAAAGCGCAAACCGACAAGTGCGCTCGCGGCGATTGTCGCGCCAATGACTGACTGGCTTGTGTAACAGTGTAACATTCAAAGGGGTTCGTCAAAAAACCGACAGCGGAGTGTTCGGGTGCTCGCCGCTCGTCACCGAGCTGTTCGGCTCGCTGTATTGACATACCGAACATCCGATTTGTAAGGTGCTCACATTGAGCGAATATTCATGTCCAGTACAATGAGCGATGACTTTTAAACCAGAAAACCAGACATCACATTTAATGTTCTAATACGTTTAATGTACAAATATACATAATGGTTGAACTATCGAGTTTATTTCATTGTTCATTCTCACCTATTTCGTTTTTAAAGTTGTTGTCAAAACAAATATGCCTGAAAATTTTATTAATTCGGCTTAGGGCTGATTTTTCAATAGTCAGATAACTTTTATCTGAGGAATAAAAATAAAATACACCAAATCGAAATAAAACATAAATAAACGTTTTTAGTTAAAGTGAAAAGTCTAATTGTGTTGTTTTAATTACTCTATAACAATAATAAATTAATAGGGACTGTAAAAAAGGTTTGTGTTTATGTCTAATCTTATTGTGAACAGGGTATAGATAACGCAATCTGTATGAAAACCAAGCGTGCCATCTTTTGACTACCTATTATGACGTCACAATGTTTTGTTTTGATCAAATTTGGTATTACCAGGTATTACTGAGGGTATTAGATTAAAAATAATAGTTTTTTTTTTAATTTATTACGCATAATATTAATCACAAAATGACTTAACGATGGAAGGAAACGTTTAATTTATTTTTTACTTACGATTTTTTATCGTAAGTTAGGCACGAAACTAGGCACGCGAAGTAGTTGCTCTTGCGTTATCTTGGTCTATCTATATCTGTGGCGACGCTCTAATCGATCTACGAACACTATGTCAGGCTTTTTGGCAATTATTATTGTTATGGCAACTCCCCCCTTTACGGGCAAAGACCTTTGTTCACTAGTGGCCGCCTTTGGATGATGTTAATGATGATTGTTTCAAGTACTTACATCTTTCTCCCAATCGTAAGGATCAGTGTCTCTGATGCCGCGTCTCTTGCAGCATCGCTCCAGGAGTGACGTCAGCATCGCGTAGTCAGGCGTGTCGGCATACTCCAGCTGTTGGACGTGTTCCAGAAACTGGCGCAGCTCCGACGGTAGATGCTTGAGAAGCAAACGGTGGTCGTACTTCTCTTTCATGAGGCCGACCTGTGAAATTACAGTTTATGAGGCTATTCTTGTGGATGGGTAACCATTTGGTTGTACGTTATATTTTCATCTGTTATAATTAAATAAATAACCGTATAATACTTTACGCGACCTTCGAATCGAACCTATAAATGCCCATACTCAGCACGAGACCAACGGGTTAGTTGAGCATGTATAATTGTAAAATAAATTCCACTAGTAATTCTATGCAATTTTTACTGTCCTCAGTCTACTTTGTCCAGTAGACTATAGTCTACTCGGCCTACTGAGATTAGTAGACTGAGGTTTATGCGATCTACTGTGATCGGTAAAACGTGCAACGGTCTACTCGATCTACTGTGTTCAGTAGATTGTGGTGGCACCCAGTCTACTATGACAACTCAGTCTACTGTGTTTAATAGACCGTGGTCTACTCGGTCTTCTGACAGCAGCAGACCGTGGTATACTCGGTCTACTCATAGCAGTAGACCGCGCTCTACTCGGTCTACTCAGTAGACCGTAGTATACTCGGTCTACTGAGTAGTCCGTGGACTACTTGGTCTACTCACCTGCTCCTTGTCCTTGATCTTCCTCCACGGCAGCTGTCCGTTGACAAACTCTACGAGCATGTAGAACAAGGACCACAGGTCGTCGTGTCTGCCCATCTCTTTGTTCTTGTGGGCATTTATTGACGCGTAACGGACGGTTCCTGAAAATAAGTAAAAGAGTTTTTATTTTGGACACAAGCGACTCTCTCCTGCAAGTTTAATATACTTTTTACTTATAGTCTACATAGTATAAAACAAAGTCGGTTCCCGCCGTCTGTTCCTCTACGCTTAGATCTTTTAAACTACACAATGTATTTGAATGCGGGTTTCATCAAGAGGAACGTTTATAAGTATAGTATTGATTTTGGATTAATTTATTGAAATGTGACGATACTTGTTCAAGAAGTCGGAAGAAATCAAGCCGGCTGTAAGCTTTTATCGAAAATATTGTCTTATTTATTTGAAACTAGCTGCTCGCTCCGAATTCGCACGGGAGGTGTAATAAATAAAAATTAGGAATCTTTCGTTACCCTACCTACCTAAAATTATTATACAAACCTTGTCCTGACAATAACGAACACAAAAAAAAAGAATCATCCAACTTGGTGCAGTCGTTCAGGGCCTCAAGTCTGCTATTACAATAGTGTCAGAATGGTCCATCATTGATTTCATAATTGTTGATTTTGACAAGTTTGGTAATCTACTAATATAATGGCGTCATTATGACTTTCCAATGGTTAACCACTGACACGCCATTGAAAGAAATGATATAGAATGGTAGTCTCGTACAAAATGACAACTGAATGACTGACTTAGGCGGTAATCTACAAAAAATTGGACAGTTCCTTTGATCAGTGACTTACCATTAGAACGTCATTGTGCAGTCATTGCTTTTAATTCGACCGACCAATGATCGACCATTATGAATTTAGCAGATTACGAACTTTTAGCAAAATGACAATGGGATCGTGTTGGAATGACGAAATTATAAAAATAGCAGACTTGGCCCCCAGAAGAATTGCGTCATACTTCGGCGATTCATTTTTATATATACTATATGTAGATAGATAAATCACTCCACTACCGCGTAAGGCGTAACCGTCAGATGACGTCACGGTAAGTCGTTCTGTTCAAGTTTGCGTGAGCCTGGTGCCGATAGGGGCGTACCGGGACCTACGGGAGTACCTTGGCACTCGTTTGTTTGATAGAATGCCCAGCAGTGGACCGTACCTCTGAAGCCGGCCGCAGCCCTGGGCGGGCGCACCTGACCGTTGCTGGTGGTGTATTGTCGCGCCAGGCCGAAGTCCAGCATGTACACCTTCCTACAGTTAGAAGGGTGACGGCCTATGCTGAAATTACTCTGAAATAGACATACAAATGTGTTTTAATTTTATAAATGCGTAAGTCGTCTTGTTTGGGGAACGCGTGTTGTACGGGGAGTGAGTCTTGTATGGGGAGTGAGTCTTGTATGGGGAGTGTGTCTTGTATGGGGAGTGCATCTTGTATCGGGAGTGAGTCTTGTATGGGGAGTGTGTCTTGTATGGGGAGTGCGTCTTGTATGGGGAGTGAGTCTTGTATTATTTATTTATTTATACTTGATGCACCAAGGTACAAAGGAAGTGGTTCTTATATGGGAAGTGTCTCTTATATAGGGAGTGCCTCTTGTATGAGGAGCGCGTCTTGTATTGGGAGTGAATCTTGTATGAGGAGTGAGTCTTGTATGGGGAGTGCGTGTTGTAAGGATAGTGCGTCTTGTATGGAGAGTGCGTGTTGTAAAGGGAGTGCGTCTTGTATGGGGAGTGCGTCTTGTATGGGGAGTGCGTCTTGTATGGGGAGTGCGTCTTGTATGGAGAGTGCGTGTTGTAAAGGGAGTGCGTCTTGTATGGGGAGTGCGTGTTGTATGAGGAGTGTATCATGTATGGGGAGTGTGTTTTGTATGGAGAGTGCGTATTGTATGTGGAGTCCGTCTTGTATGGGCAGCCTCTTTTATCTGTGAATTAGTTTTATTTTTATTCTAAGTTTAAACGAATACTTACAGGTTTAATATCTCTGTGTAGGAATCCTACGGAGTGAATAGAATCTATAGCTTTGAGTATTTGTAGTCCCAGTCTGAAACAATCATAAAAACACTGATTAAACATTTCCTTATTTTACAATCTTTAGCTCAGCAATGCTATTCTGTAAGAACTTACTTCAGTGCTCACTTGTGATTCCGCAGAGAAAACTGTATTATACTTGGACTTTTAATTCTATTCAGTAACTTGATAGTTGAAGGGTTACCAGAAATTGACAAAAACAAGCTAGTGAGGTGGTGTAAGAATGAACGAAATTGAATGGATTAAATAATGTACTGATATGTAAACGTTTTATTTGAAACTAGCGACCCGGCCCGGCTTCGCATGGTCCTATAACCTTCCTCGATAAATGGACTATTCAACACAAATAGAATTTTTTAATTCGAATCAGTAGATCCTGAGATTAGCGCGTTCAACCAAACAAACAAACTCTTCAGCTTTATAATATAGTATAGATTTAATATTTTTTCTTAAAGATACGATATACACACCAATCTATATCTATAAAAATGTATACACACCCATCTACACTCGGCGTCACAAAAATCGCACCTTTTCGAAAATAAGTTTAAAACATGTCCCGCCAGTAACGAATACATTAAACCCAATTAATATTGGTATCAATTAAAAGTATGTTTAACGACCTTTAAATTAACAACAGTTAGAATTCCTAAACACAACAGATCTCATTAGCACGTAACGTTAAAAAAAATGTTGTCAAAATACGCATTACAACGGCCACTAATTGCACCTCCCTACAAGGGTATAAAACGGGCGACCCGGGTTAAATGTGGGTCATTCGCTATTCAACCTTTGAAGTGAACACACGTGAACAGCTACAGCAAGAAAAATACCCCAGAAGATGGATACCACTGCAGATGAAGCCGCTCAAGTCATTGCACTACTGCAATCAGGGATGCGGCAATGTGATGTTGCTCGGCAACTGAACTTGAGTCGTTTTGCCGTTCGACGAGTGTTCCAACGTTTCCAAGAGACTGGTGGCTATATCCGAAGACGTGGATCTGGAAGACAACGGTGCACATCCGAAAGAGACGATCGCTTCATTGTTTCGACGTCTTTACGTAATCGGTTCTCCAATGCTGTTGAGCTGCAACAACAACTGCGATCAGCTCGCAGAACTTCTGTAAGCGTCTCCACGATTAGAAGAAGAATGCGGGAGAAGAAAATTGCAGCTCATAGGGCTGCTACAGGGCCCAAATTGACTGCACAGCATAGGAGAGACCGGTTGCAATTTGCCCGTGACCATGTGGATTGGACAATAGACCAATGGAGGGCTGTGCTCTTCTCGGATGAGACGAGGGTGTGTCTTTTCTGCAACGACAGGCGTCGAAGAGTGTATAGGAGGCAAGGGGAACGATTCGCACAAGCCTGTATTCAAGAGACAGTGGAATACGGGGGTGGCTCGTGCATGTTCTGGGGCGGCATGTCAATCGACGGTAAAACGAACCTTGTGTGTGTTTCTCGGACTGGAAGTGCTCGCGGGCAAGGGTCGCTGACTGCTGCTCGGTACATAACAGAGATCTTAGAGGAGCAGGTTGTCCCTTATGCGGGTTTTGTTGGCAGTGGGTTCACGTTAATGCACGATAACGCCCGTTGTCACACCGCTTTAATTGTAAGAGACTACCTGCAAGAAGTTGGCATCCCTGTTATGCGCTGGCCGGCGCGAAGTCCAGACCTGAACCCTATTGAGCACCTTTGGGATGAACTGAAACGGCGAGTACGGGCACGAAATCCTGCCCCTACCACTCTCCAAGACCTTCAAGATGCCGTCGTTGCAGAATAGGACAACATTCCACAAGAGACTGTTGTCACATTAATAAGGTCCATGAGAGAACGCATGGAAGCAGTCATCAGGGCTAGGGGGGGGTAACTCTAGGTTTTAAGTTAGTTTTAAGGACTTTGTTGTAATTTTTGCTGATAAAATAAAATTTAACTTTTTAATCATTTGCATTAGCTTGCTTTTTTTTATTCCCTGGTAAACAAAAAACCAAATCCATTGATTTATTCTGAAATTTAAATAAATTGCCTTTCCAATTATACCTTATAGTCATATGTATACCTTTGATTAATAGGGTTAAAATGACTTTGAAGGGAATTTTTAAAGAGGTGCGATTTTTGTGACGCCGAGTGTATATCTATACACTATTTAAATGACAAAAGTAAAAAATATGATTTTTATTTCGTTTCTATTAGAAGGAAAAGAAAGGAAATTACTTTAATTAACAATTATTAATTGTTCTTATATTCCACATCTTATATACGAATATTTAAAGTTTTATTTAAATTAAACCATTTTTATCATTCGTTTTTAAAATCGTCCACTACCCCAACACTATTAGTTTTAGTATGGTAGCACTATTATTTTTTAAACTGTTAAGTTACTGAATACAATTAAAAGTTGAAGTATAGGTATTCTGTAACACGATCAAAACTACGCTGTCTTTGAAGTGAAATCGGAAATGAGACAAGATTCAATATGAATAATGTAACCGGAATTTGTATTATTGATTTTAAAAGAGTATTCATGGAGTTTCTTGCTCGTTCTTCTCCATAGAAACCTACTGTTTGGAACGAGCAACTAGCTTCAACTTTCTGACTCTGACAATTCAAAAGTACCTATAAATGGTTTATTTGAAATAAATGATTTTGAGTTTGATTCGAAGTCACTGTGTATTTCTTTAGATTTGCACTGCTGCTCCGCTACTAGTACACTATCTACCGATGTGACCCCCACCCTAAAGTATATCCGTCTCTCTCTCACCTAAGGGTGGTAGACAGAGAGAAGGCGCCTCTGGGCTGCGCCCTCCTCAGCTCGGCGAGGTTCCGTCCCTGCAGCTGCATCACGACGTAGTTGAAGCGCGCGTTACGACCGCAGCCGATGAAACGACACACGTGCTCCTTGCCTGGAATGTTAAAGTTACAATCTTATATAATACTAGCTGATCCGACAGACGTTGTCTTGTCCCTATCTACCTACTTACCTATACCTACCCTACACCTACCCTATCTTTCGAGTTGGATCAAACTGCACACGGTGTACAAATTTCATTAAAATCGGTTCAGTACTTTAGGAGTCCATCGCGGACAAACATCGTGACAGGAGATTTATATATATTAGAAAGATAGATTAGATGTGGCAGTCAAAACTCTTAACCAGTCAAAACTACTTTTGACTACAAAAATCAGTCAAAACTACTTTTGGACGGTTTAAATTTATCCTTAATATTTAGAACTTAATATTTATTTTACTAAAAAAATCGAATTAGTCCGTCAGTTAGATAATCGAAAAATATTGGATATGTATTTTTTGTTTTAACTTAATCAATAAAAACTGACATAGTAATGTCACACGAGTTTTCGACGCACTGTATCATCGTCTTAATAGGGTATTTTACTCTATACGAGAAAAAATCTATATGAGAAAAAATCTATAAAATCTACTAAATATGTTATTGAGACAGTTTAGGCATAAAGCAGTCGGAAAATGTAAGTTTTAGTTCATAAAATAACAAAACTAATTTTTTAATTCAATTCAAAGTTTTCTGTATTTTTAATCTGTTATAAAACACCATGAAATAGTAGCGGCCATGTTATTACGCCGTACGGCTGTGTAAACAAAAAGTTGTCACCTGTCAGTCAACCGATTGGCGTAACATAGGCTTTATACTTTTATTATTTTCGTAACTAACGTAATTTTTTCATTATTATTTTTAAATTATATGTAATTATCATATTTCATATGAGCGTATTTAATACAAAACGAACTGACGTCATTTACGCTCAGCAATATGGCGTCCAGTAAGAGGCGTTTTCGTCAAACTACGCGCGAAATTTGAAAATTTAAAATTTTGATGCATTTTTATGGCACTTATCGATTGAATAAAAATTTTGTGTTTTTTTTTGTGACATATTAGCACTACAGAATTTCATTGAGACACTTTTCAAAATTAAGTGTAATACCCTATTTTATGTTTACGTGAAAAAAAAAAACATGTGTCCAATATTTTTTGGAAATCTATCTGACGGACTATTTAGAATTTTTTGGTAAAATACCCTAAAGGTTGGTAAGGTTTTTTTTTGTGACCGTTTTAAAACCTTGATTTTCTAATGATTCTTTGGAACGTGGCTAAAAATCATATTGTATATGGCATACTATTAACTTTTTTATCAAAAGAATATACAAAAAAGTCCACCTTGCAACTTCTTGAGTACCGCCACCTCCATCTTGAGGACCTGTTTGGGCTGCCGTGCGGACTCCACCTTCAGAGCCACCTGCTCCTGAGTGACCAGGTCTAGACCCTCATAGATCTCGCCGAAACCACCGCCACCGATCTTCTTTACTACCTGGGGAGGCAAGATTTGAAGGGTTATCACATAGATTATTGATAAGTCTGCGCGCGCTACGACTAAATGTCGCCAACTGTTAATTAACTTCATAAAAAAATTGAATTTGGCCTTCCTCTCCCTCTCCATTTATCCACACTAATATTCGTAACTCACTTCCCTTTCAACTTTTCTGTCATTGACCCCAATTTCAAACTTCCTCTAATATATTCATTTCTCTCTGCCGTCTGGTGCCGGCCGCAAATAGCACCACCCTATTTCTACCCGTGGGTGTCGTAGAAGGCGACAGAGGGACATTGACCAGAGGATGGGCAGCAGCGTCCTTCTAAGTACCATAACACCTACTGCGATCGCCAACATGGATCGGCCCAGCATAGCGATTACGGCTGAATCCCCCATTCGGGGAGATCTATGCCCAGCAGTGGGCGCCTAAAAGTTGACATGATGATGGTGATTAATTTCTCACCATATCCATTCTGGTAACTCCACACATCCAACTCAACATTCTCATCTCCGCTACATGCAATCTTTTTTCATCCATCTTCTTCACTATACTACCGCACATAAGAGGTCTTGTAGTTCCACTATGGAGTACACCAGGTCCTACCTTCCAACGCTCTTTAACCACGTGTCCCGGCTGCAGCAGGTCTTCGGACGCCATGGTGATGTGGTGAGCTCGGCGGGAGGTGTCACACCTCGACGCCTCGCGGGACTGACGGCCTCCGAAATTCGGGAGGGTTCGGGACCTGGAATGTAGAGTGAGGAGTCAGAAAACTGGACTAGAAACATCGTGGTATCATTTAAACTAGCTAACCGAAATTTCCTTTCCTTTTACCTTAGGAACGGTCTCGATTAGGCGGTTGGGCTAAGGAGTGAAATATATTTAGTGGGGGTTGTGGAAGTATCTCCAGTTCCCGCGACCCCCGACGTAGGTGTGAGATGGAACACCGGGGTGGTTTTTAGTCAGTAAGAGTCTGACAGACCCCTTCGCCCGCCCCAAGGCGGAGGCCATCCACGAGGATGACCCCGAAACAAAAATAAATAATGGAGTGAAATGTTTTGAATAATTATTGAATGAGTTTTAACAGTAATTACCTGAAATATTGGGGGTTGTTGATCAAAATATGACTACACTACTTTGTATAGAGCGGGCTGTCGGTACATTCTCTTCAAGGTCATAGGTCAAAACGTGTATAAGTTTTGACCTTTATAGAGTTCATATAATAAAGATTTTATTAGCATTTTATTAGGTTAAATTATGTTAGAACGTTTACATGATTATTCTAGATTCTGGCCGCGATTTCGTCTGCGTCAAATTCTTTTATTCACATATGATAATCTATTAGGGCTTCCAAATAAAATATATAAAATTGTATCCTTAGCTGTATGTTTGTCCACGTATTTCTCCGAAAATCGGTGACAATACAAAACAACAAACAGAACAAAAACCACCGACTTCTGAAACTGAAATCTAATATGTTCTGTGCTAAAGTTATTAATTACTTTTTTGAATTTGAAGGCGGTTACCTTTTTTGCAAAAAGTTTTATGTTTGTAGTGCTCAATATTGTACGTTAGTACGGAACCCTACGTGCTAGTTTCAATTGTCACCTCACGTGATATATTCATGAACGCATCTATTCAGCACGTCGTTTGTGTAACGTCAAAGGGTAACCTCGAGGCAAAACGCAGAGTGTATAGAATGACCTGGGTGAAAGTTGGGACCATTTTCAGAGCATTAAAATAGCCCATTACATTTACTTAAGAGGAAACACAAGGGCCGTTTTTCCATACAAACTTAGTCCCCTGTTTCCTCCCTGGATAATGCCAGTAGATCAATTATTATTTTTTTAAATATCCATGGCTACTATTGGCATGTCCCTATGTTTTCCTTTTTCTCATAAATTTATTATTAAAAGAGATATGAATATTCAAAAACCTAAAAAATTGGCATGATTTTCCGCTGTGTTCAAACATTCAGAAAACAAATTTGACTTGATTATATAAAAAATAGAAAACATAGGAACACGGCAAAAGCCTTTCTTTATTTTTTAATGAAAAAAGCAGTTAAATCGGTTAAGTTTTGGAGAAAAAATCAGGGGACTACGAATCATTGATTTTGTGTACTTTTAATAGGTATTTTCGGTCAAAGCTGCAGTTGTCTCTATCGCGCTCTGCGGTTCGTGTTCGGGCATCGCGCGACAATAGATTTTACAAATACCTAATTTTCAATTCTCTAGCCCGTGGTATTTCCTCTTAAGCACTGGCGTTTAATAGGTTAAATAATTTTCAAACGTTTAAATAAAAATAGGGGGGGGCATCAAAAAACTCCGCATCGCACTCAATGGGACAAGTGCCCAAAAGGTTATCAGTATTAATTACTACGTTGTATTGTAGGTAATGCTAATTCATACTTAGTATAAATATGTACATACATATATTTGACTCTTTTCACTACACTGCTCAGGCTCACATACTGATTCATTGTTTGTTAATATAAGGAGTGGTCGTCTACTGTTTCAACATTTTGTAATAATATGTGAACACTGTGTATCTATGTATATATAACTTAGTCTGTCATTCCTTAATCTGTGATACTTTGTACACACTTTCAAATACCTAGTGTTTTTATGCAAGGTACATCGTATTCACGTATACTTAATTATATAATTCCTGTAAATGCAAATATTGTTAACATCGTTTTTAAAAGAGTAAGTATGGAGTTTCTCGCCCATTCTTCTCCATACAAAACTACCTTTTGGAATGGACACCTAGAATCAATTTTTTTTTTCTCATTCGACGTTCAAAAGTACCTTATAATGGTCTAATTGAAATAAATGATTTGACTTTGACTTTGAATAAAAGGTCAACCCTCTGGTCTCGTGAAGAGTGGACAAGCCGCTTAGCAATGTGCCTAAAAACAAGGTGAGCACTCGGGCCCCATGGCATGGCCCATGGGGCCTTGCCCTAGTGTTTCAACCCCAAACGACTCAAACATATAACTTCAGTTTGAGGTTTTCGGTTTTAATTAAAGATCTTAACTATACTCCATTTACAATAAGATTATTACACAAACCTTTTTTACCGTCCGTTCAACCGATTTTGACTTATATTGCGTCGGTGGCAAGACAAATGGCTGCTGCAGCAAACAGTTGTTATTGTAACCCGTTTTTTGCCTCTAATGTCATTCTAAGCCTACGGAATAGAAGTTAAAACCGGTTGAAGGGACTGTAAAAATGTTTGTTTTAAAGTCTAATCTTATTGTAAATGGAGTAAAGATGTTATTAAAGTTGTACCTAATAAAATAAAGGTACTGACGTAATTTTTTTTCATAGGCGTCGAAAAATTGGCGTGATCAGTTGAGTTATTTAGAGATTGTAGGTTGGCTCATTTTGGATGAAAATGATGGTTATCACTCACCTCAGTAAAGGGTTGGGTTGTATGCGCGGGGCGCTAGCCGCTTCCTGCCGACGCTCTTCCCTCTGTGGACAAAAAGAATATTTATATAAAAAGCCGGCCAAGTGCGAGTTGAACTAGCGTGGAGAGGGTTCCGTACAATGCCAATTGATAGAATTCTGATAGGTTTTGCTGTAATCTATAAGCAAAGAACTATACCTATTGTTTTTTTTTCAAAATTTTAGACTGAGATCACGGGGGGGGAGGGGGGGGAATGAAAATTTTTGGCAATTTTCGTCTTCTTTCATAAATATAATCAAAACTATTTATTTAACAATAACAACAATATATTTGAGATTCTCGTAACGAGCCCTTTCATTTGGTATAAGATACAGTAAGGTTTGCAAAAATTTTTTTTTTATATTCCTAATTTGTCCCCAAAAATGACCCACATTTAAAAAAAAAAGACGGGTTGCACTCCGGGAGTGCCGGCAGAAGTGAAAACTTGATTATTAACGTTGAGCATGTTTGATATTTTGGAATGGTTAGGGAATAATTTTGCACCAATTGCTTTATCAGTATAAAAGTACTATCATTTATGTGGTAGAATACAATATTCATTTATTGCGCTATCGTACACAAACATGACAATTTATATTACATTAAAAATTTAACACTTTAAAACTATTACAATTATTTTACATTAAAACTCTCCATCCGTCTTACGCTTTTTCGATCAGGTCACGTGTCCTGACGCGAGTTTAAGATTTTATACCCATTACAGAAAAAGTGCTCAACGCCGCTAAAGAAGTTTTCACTTCAAAAAATATTTATTTACTTTGCACATCTGTGTTTGGGTCATAGGATTACATCATCCTACCAAATGTCACTTGATTTGGTCCAGTAGATTCGGAGCAAATTGGCTGTGACTAACGGACGGACAGACAGACGCACGAGTGATCCTATAAGGGTTCCGATTTTTTTTTGTACGGATCCCCAAAAAACATTGTCATTCGCCAGAGAACTAAAGTCACCAACATTGCGCGTAAAATTTGCACGCTGAAGTGAAGTAGGCCGGCCGTTTACAGACGGACAGACGGTAGATAGAGCAGACACGCTCTAGAGTGGAGACCGCGTTTGGGCAAGCGTAGTGTGAGACGCCCTGCGGCACGATGGACCGACGATTTGAAAAAGGTGGCTGGTATTAAACGAAACGTGAGTATTTTTACACATTATAGACCGTAGGAGCGCGACGGGCGGCGTGTCATCCTGTGGAACTCCTTGAGAAAGGTGGCCGTATGCAAGAAGCTTATAGGTAAAAGTGGAGGCAACCCTTTAAATACCTAAGTGAAACCAACTGTGGGCAGACGATCTCTTTGTGAATGCATACATAAGATAAAGAAAACACATATCACTATCTCGTTCTTATGTATGCATTCAGAAAAAGAGCGTCTGCCCACAGTTGGTTTCACTTAGGTGTTCAGAGTGTTGCTTCCACTTTTACCTATAAGCTTCTTCGCCGTATGCCACCGACACTAGTCGGACCACAGATATAGATAGACCTAGATAACGCAAGAGCAACTACTTCGCGTGCCTAGTTTCGTGCCTAGCTTACGTACAAAAATCGTAAGTAAAAAAAAAAAAAGTAAACGTTTCCTTCCAACGGTAAGTCATTTTGTGATTAATATTATGCGTAATTAATTTAAAAAACATTTATTTTTAATCTAATACCCTCAGTAATACCTGGTAATACCAAATTTAAGAAAAACAAAACATTGTGACGTCATAATAGGTAGTCAAAATATGTCACGCTTGGTTTTCATACAGATCATGATACTTGCGTTATCTAGGGTCTATCTATATCTGTGAGTCGGACGAACCCGGCAACACAGTGAGTTAATCCGTTGTTTCAATTTATAAGGTAGCTGGCAGCATATGGATGCGAGCTGCCCAAGACCGGGTTCGTTGGCGATATCTGGAGGAGGTCTACGTTCAGCAGTGGACGGTAATACGCTGATATGATGATGATGTAAAATATTGAAATGATAATGAAACTACGCCTTCAAATTAAATCAAATGATTGGGTTAAACCTGATGTTAAGTGATTACCACTGCCTATACACATCTGTAAAACCAGAGGCCTTGCAGATGCGTTGAATCGCCACATGTGACTTTTTATGGGACTAGCCAGCCACACAATTCCCCAACCACAACAGCTCCTGAAAGCCAAAATCAACAGTAGCGAACACCAGAAAACCGTCGAGGCAATAAAGCTCGACGAGACCCGGAGAAACGTTACAACTGTCTTGGATCCCGCAACGAAATTAATCAGAAACAGCGGAGGAGTAAGAAAAAAATGTGACACAGAAAAGAACTAGGCCAATACGCAAAAAGGAACGTTTGTTTGCTTATAGGGGATGCCCAGCGGCCAGGCACTACGGATTACAATTAGCTCGATTTAATGGGGGCGTGGGGTGTCCGGGCGGTTCCATGGGGAAACCGGGCTTGAATAGCACCCATCCATTTCATCCCGAGGGTAAAAGGCGACTAAGGGAAAATCCGGAAATCGGGCAACGGCGGCTTCTGTGTACCTCAACCGCATTGCGATGCGACGTCTGCCAAGCGTGGGGATTATGGGATTATGGCCCCACGCGTTATGGGGGAGGCCTTTGTTCAACAGTGGACGGCTTCCGGCTGATAATGAATGGGCTGTCTCATGTGCCTTTAATTACACCTGCACTCATACTGAGACCCAGCAACACTGCTTTGTGGCAGGAATGGGTATGGGGGTAGTACTATCCTGGACGAGCTCCTTCACAAAGAACTCTACTACTACACAAGGTGTGGGCAGCCAAGCAATCATAATCGACAATAGTTAGGAGGAGCAATTCTACAAAATTTTAGGAAAGTTTGCATTGAAATATCCGTTTCATGCTGTCAAAAACAGCTCATTTTGACATAGATTGTTGCCGGGAATAATAATATGTGGGGACATTTCACACACGGCCATCTGACCCTAAACTAGGGAACCCTGTACTATGGGTATCTGACAGCCGATACATACACAAATACATTTTTAAATACATACATATCGTCGCCTTAAAGTGAAAACCTCGTATATGAAAAAAAATAATGAAAGAGTCAACTTTACAGGAGGACGAAAAACTGCGCCCTGTTTTTTATTACCGCAGGTTTTTTAATTTTATGTTTTTCATGTACTATTCTGATATTTTTTTCAGATGCAAAAATAGCCTTTTTAAGTTATTATCTTTCAAAAAATGTATTTAAGTAAAACTGACCAAAATTGCACTCCCGACTTCACTCTAAGACGACGATATATGGATAAACAACAACCAGACACAAGGCAAACGAGATGAGATTTGAACGTTGGTAAATTAACAATGGTGCCGATTCCCTTGTTCACAAACAAAACTAACATAAAACAATCGGCATCTCTTACTGCCAGGCAGCTGAAGAAAACGACGGCGACAGATAAGAACTAAGTTAGAGATGTCAAATTACTTTTTTCTTGAACTTCACCGTGGTTTTAATCAATACGATGTGACATGACAGCTATAATTGTTTGAACATTTCAGATCAACTTAAATTAACAGCGCTTATTAATATCTGTCTCTTTCTTGTTTTATTGGAGAGAAAGAGATATAAATAGCTTAAAATAACTTTAGTTCGTGCACGACAGAATTAGCACCATTGATTGTCGTTGAAATGAGACTAAATATTGAACGATTTTTATAGGAACTGGCTTTCAGATTTACGTAATTTAAGTAAGGATGAAATTTTAAGGATGAGTGAAGAAGGTAAACTTACTTGAATAGATACACATTGCATGATCTGCAACACAGCTTGCTCTAAAGACTTCATTATCACTAATCTTCACTATCAATTAGAAAAGTTTAATTGCAGTTACCGATTTGCAATATGTATAACTATAGTGAATTAAAAGTTCCCCCTTTTCTACAGCCTGTTACGGAAAGGGTATATGTACATATCAAAGGCACGGATTCTTTTGGTAAGTGATAACAAACCACATCGCAACATTTCTGCAAAACTTATTAAAAATAAAACATTTTTATTGATAAGTTTTGCACAGAGCGCACGCCCAGTGTCCGCTAGCCAATGGTCTCCACGCAATGGGACCCTGAAAATAGTCGGCGTCGCAAACTTACACTTCACATACACACACCCCTATACACACACTACTTTCATAATATAATCACACCTAGATACACAATCTTTCAATAATTTCTTTCTTTCTTCCAATCACAATCATTAACTCCATTTGCTGTGTTAACAACCACTTTAAACGAACAAAAAAAACTTGAGAGGTGTCAAGGGACACCCGGATGGAACGAAGTTCCTTTCGATTAATTAGTGAAGGAATTTTATTACAATTTTATTACAATTCCTTCACTAATTAATGTGATGCGTTAAAGTGAATTTAAGTGGCTTTAAGCCAGGGCAAAAAAAAAGCGAGGAATGAAAAGTTATTATGGCTGCTTACATTGTAAGTAAGTAATTTTAAAGATTAACATTTTCTAACATGTTAGTACAATGCGTAGTTATTTAGATAGAAAGACCAATAAATTATTTCTGCGCCATCTATTGGCCGTTCGTAATTCGATCTCGAAGAGCACAGTTGCGCCAATAACGTTAATAGATGGCTCTTAAATCAAATGAATGACGAAATGTCAAATGTCGTGACAACTTTTCGTAAGAATGTTTTCCGTCTAGCCCCCTTTCACAACGCGCGATAAGGAACTTCGTTCCAAAAATGTCTGAGGTGGCCTCGGCCTCGGCCTATCGTACGATCCCGCGGACTTAGGTGTGAGATGAAATACCGGGGTGGTTTTTAGTCAGTAAAGAGTCTGACAAAACCGACGACTTGGTCTAAGCCGCGGGAAGCCGCTGGATGAACACGGCACGAGACCGACACAGGTAAAGGTTGCAATGATGATGATGATGATGATCAAGAGTCTGACAGACCCCTTCGCCCACCCAAGGGCGGAGGACATCCATAGAGGCTTTCCTACCCCGGGAACAAAAAATAACAATGTAATTTCTGCCAGTTGACAAAATGTAAATCCTGCTCGTATTTAAAAGTGACACAATACTTTTTTTCCTAAATTCTATCTCTAAACCTAAGATCACTACTAAACACAAAACTCTTCAACACAATGATTTTTCGACACGTTTTTAATGTCACATCATTTAACGTACACTAAAATCAACTCTAAACATTTCCTAGATTGGAAATAAACATCAAATTAGTATGTTTGTCGCGTAGATACATGTATACACGCACAAGTATAAGTGCAGAAGGTCCACTTTTTATGTCATTGAATGGCAAAGAAGCTGACTGTTCACCTGATGTTAAGTGGTCACCGCTATGTCTATAACTATAGACTACACACGTTACGTTGTCGGTATCGTGTTTCGCTGCTTGGTGTCGCGTAACAGCCCTCGGTAACGTCGCGACATATAGCGTAGCAGGCAATCACTCAGCCATTGCGCTATATACAATTACTTTATTAAATTTTAAAGTTAACACACAAAATTGTTAATAAGTCAAGTTGTCGGGTCTGGCTGTTTTGTGCGGTTTTCTGATTTTCATCATCATCATTATCAGCAGAAAGACGTCCACTGTTGAACATAGGCTTCTCCCATAGAACGCCACAACTCTTGCATCCACCTGTTACCCGCGACCTTGACGATGTCGTCGGTCCATCTGGTGGGAGGCCTATCAACGCTGCATTTTCCGGTTCGTGGTCGCTACTCGAGAACCTTTCTTCCCCATCGGTTGTTGGTTATTTATTTCGGGTCTGATTTTAGGATCTGCCAATACTACTCGCAGTAAATAAAGCGTGTGTTTGTGTATGTGTGTGCGTTTTCGTTCGTTATAAGTAGTTGACCTTCTATATCTGTCTATTTTGTGGCACACGTTTTATTATGATGTATCAGGTAACGATCTTTGATTGTAAGGCGGTCGGTCGACGAACCAATGATTTTAAAGACGTTATTTTTTTATTGTCAGTTAATTCCTGTACCATCTTGGGCAGTATTTATCAATGATTAATTTTATGATGTTTCTGGTTATCATAACCAATGTGACTTTTCAATTTTATTATGTACTGTAGGTTTATCTTGGACATCAGTGACATCGGTGAAGAAAAACGTCGTGAGGAAACCTGGACTTCATTAAAGTCTGAAAATCGTCAATCCGCTTTGAGCGCACGTGGTGATCAACGCTCTTGCCTTCTCTGTATGAGAAGAGGCCTTTGGGACAATAACAGGCTGGTATTATTATTATATAACCTACTATGTTGTATGTGACCCCGAACCGGAAGACGCAGCGTTGGTGGGCCTCCCATCAGATGGCCCGACGACATCGTTAGGGTCAAGTCACACCGGAATGGCAGCGGCCGGCGGCGACGCCAGCGGCTGGCAGCCTCGCGCGACCTCCACACCCCACGCGCCTAGTCTCCTCTTGACTAGTTTAGTTTCTACATTCGGCAAGGAAACTGTGTGTTTGGAGTGATCATGATGGAATTGGAACGTATCCCGTCGCTATACTACAGAGAAATGGTGCGCTCAGCGTTGCGCGACGGGCGTGATGAACGCGAGGTCGCTCGCGCGGGCCGCGGGCGGCCTCACGACCTTTTCAAGTGATACTGGTCTTTTAAGTATGTAGATTAAAATTTAAAATTATTTCACACTGAAAGTGCCGCTGCCATTCCGGTGTGACTCGGCCCTTAAGGTCGCAGGTAAACGGTGGATGCAAGCGGCAGGTCGCCGCGAGTTGTGGCGTTCTATGGGGGAGGCCTTTGTTCAGCAGTGGACGTCTTCTGGCTGATGATGATGATGAACCTACTATGTATTGAGAACTATAAGGTTGCTTGTGCTTGTTTGGTTAGATTAACCACCTCGCTATTCTTAATCATACTAGCTGACCCGACAGACATTGTCCTGTCCCTATTACATGCCAATCTACCTACCCTTCCTACCCTACCTACCCTACATACACTAATTGCGCCAATCCTCCAAGAATTTAAGTAACTATACGTCATCTATGTATTTGTTTTTGGTTTTTGTCGATTTTATTAATATTCTGCTCAACTTTCTTAGTTTTTTCTTTCATATTTTTCTTCTACTCACAATAACAAACACAACTAAAAAAGAGTTAGCGAAATTGGTCCAGCTGTTCACGCGTGATGCCGTGACCAAGGAAAATAGGGATTATTTTTTAGGGTTCCGTAGCCAAATGGCAAAAAACGGAACCCCTATAGATTCGTCATGTCTGCCTGTCTGTCCGTCCGTATGTCACAGCCACTTTTTTCCGAAACTATAAGGACTATACTGTTGAAACTTGGTAAGTAGATGTATTCTGTGAACCGCATTAAGATTTTCACAAAAAAATAGGAAAAAAACAACAAATTTTGGGGGTTCCCTGTACTTAGTGGGAGGTATCTATGGATAGGTCTTCAAAAATGATATTGAGGTTTCTAATTTTTCATTTTTTTCTAAACTACATAGTTGGCGCGAGAGACACTTCCAAAATGGTAAAAAGTGATTTGATTGTACATGTAGTATAAATAAATAAACAACGACCTATAGGCCATACAAATATTTGTTCTGTAGGGGAATCGAAACGGAGACACGCAGTGCAGCAGCCGATTGCTCAGCCACTGAACAAAACGTGTCGGTGCAAGTAACACTTAATTTTATCCAAACATTTGGTTTTTACAACCTGCTACTACAAGGTGGCTACGCATTGTCGAATCACTGTTTTTTTTTTTTTATTTACTTAAAGAACATACAAATTAAAACTAGAAATAAGGGGGAAAAGTGGAATAAACCAAAATAAAAAGGGGCATTTCTGGATTTTTTTTACATTAAGGTACACTTTTCCCCCTAGGGAGATTCTCTCAGGGGGGGAAAAGTGGAATAACTAAAAATGACAAGGGGCCTTTCTGGACGATTTTTACATTAGGGTCCAGATTTCCCCCCTGAGGGGGATTCTCTTAGGGGGGAAAAGTGGAATAACCCCAAGTAACGTAACTTTATTTTATTCAAACATTTGGTTTTTACGACCTGCTACTACAAGGTTGCTAGAAGCAAATGGTTACCTGTGGTTCATGTCGTCGCGCTCGCTGTACGGGGGCAGCTGACCCTGAACCCTGCGACGCTGTGTCCGCTGATGATGTGGAAGATTCTGTAATAGAAGCAAAAGGTTGCTGAAGAAGATTTTGGTACACTTTATATTACTGACCGCGGGAAAGCTGCGTTCATAAAAGAGGTGGTTTCTGAGGACCTCATATAAGCAGTTGCTAGATATTTATTCAGTAAAGTTACTATGCGAATTTATTTCTAAACTGAGTGTTCTGCCCATCGAAACCAACACTATTATTGAATACATAACTTTTAGTAAAAAAAATAACAGCAATCACCACGACTATTGGCAGTAAACAGAATTATTTATATTGAAAAAATATTTCAGGCTAAATTTTCCGCGTCCTAAATTCACCGAGGAAGAGTTTATTTTTTTACCGAGCCCGGCACATTATTCTGAAACCACTGTAACTCTTGGAAGCCAGAATCAAAAGGGGCAACCACCAAAAAGCGCCAAGGCAATGAAACTCGACGAGTCCCGGAGAAACGATTCAACTGTCTTGGATCCCGCAACGAAATTATTCAGAAAAGAACAGCGGAGGAGTGAGATAAAAGATATTTTCTACTTCCCTCAGTATCAGGGGAGACAGAACAGTATGTCTATTCTGTCTCCCGGATGACAGCTCACTTCACCTAGGTGTTCACCGAGGGAGATTGTAACAGAATAGCACTGCAGAACTAGGCCAATAGCCGCGGAACGACGTTTACATCTGGGAGAAGCCCAGTTGCCAAGCTCCACGGGTTACAATTAACATAATTAAGGAGTCCTAAAAAGAAAGCTGTTACATTTGATTTCAGTAATAGGCATCGTAAAATCGCTAGAACGCACGGAAATTAATTCTACTCTCTACAAGGTTCACAAAATAAACAGCTTCAGATGTAACCTGTACACTATCTAACATAATATAGCGTTCTCTCTGCCAAAGAATACACTCCCATAAGATATGATATGCAGATTGCCGAGAGTTTTACAGAATAACATCACTGAGCTAGACATGTTAAAGTACGAAACGAGTGCAACAGAGGAAGTTTTAAAGTCGCCCCTATTACAGACAAGCTCCGAGAAAGTCGTCAGAGATGGTACGGACAAAAAAAGAAAAGATCTCGACCATACCGTAAATCGAGCATTAGCAATTCTTGAGGTAAAGAGCGACAGAGGTCGACCTCCCGACACAATATCCAAGGCAAGCGTGCTCCACCTTAGGCCGCATCATCACTTAAGATCAGGACCTGTAGCGTTAACGCAAACAGAAAAATTAAATTGTATGGAGTTGACGTTAGCCTACCAGATGTCACGTGGTGCAAATATGTCAACTGCATACAATTTGATTTTTCCGTTGTCGTTAACGCTAACAGAAAAGGGATTTTGTCTACAGACCCTGGTGAGTTGCGGCCAAACGCAAGCCTATAAGAATAGATAAAAAAATAATCATGGCTCTCAACTGTGACCCTTCATATTGACAATCAGACAATCCAGGGTAAAGCATCGTGGCGCCGAGTAACGAGGAGAGCCGACCTCAAATGGTGAGAAGAGGAAAAGAAAAAGAAGAGAAGAAGACGATCGCTGGTGTAAATGTAAGCCTTCGACCGATTTTCGGTCACGGCGGCCAATCTCAATGGAGATCAGCCAAGTACGCAGAAGATATTATAGTGCACAAGTGTGTGCGCAAACACAGGTTCACTCCCTCTTCCCTCACTCCTCATAGTCCGGTGGAACGGCAATCTGACACGACCGGGGAGAGATAAGGCGCAGGACCAACGGCTTTACGACCTTTCCGAGGCACGGGGGTGTTACACCGCCAACTTCCAAACTCCGGGCTTTTATTGAGAAATTCTTAATAACACTTTGCCCGACCTAGGAATCGAACCCAGGACCCCTCGCTCAGCAGTCACGCTTGCGACCGCGAGACCAACGAGGCAGTTATCGCTGGTAATCATTACGTGATGATGTCAGAATGAAAGCCACAACTTACCTGATCTATTGGACTGGTGCGGCGCTTGTTGTTTGAAAGATGTGTCTCTCTCGCACGTCGGCTCTTGTTCCCTGCAACAAACGAAATTAAAGTTGAAAAAAACATAGCCAAGTTCTTGCTTTTTACAGCAATACGTTTTAAGTCGATCGTCTTTTTTTATGTGGAGCTCAAGGCGAACAACTCAATGGGTCTCTCTACGTGGCAAGCGACATTGCGGCAGGCCCAGGAGGAGATGGCGGGATGATCTGGACTCCTTCGAAAAAGACTAAAGAGACGGGCTCTTTGGGGAAAGTCTGTTTCGAGATAGAGAGAGTTGGAAGGAGAGTGGACAGGCCTTTTCCCTGCATGGCTTAGTAGGTAGAAGCCGTACAAATCAATTGGAGAAAAGTTAAGCTACGCTTGTTGCGGTCGGTCCGTGGGTAGCCATTCATTTCAAGCCGAGTTCCCTCCGTACCTCGGAAAGCACATAAAGCCGTTGGTCCCGGCTGTTATTCGTAGATCTTTGGCAGTCTTTAAGGGTATTCAGAAGTCAGAAAGTTTGACAACCAGTTTTACCAAGGGGTATTGTATTATCCAGTAACAGGGTTGACCACAACCCAGTTACTGAACCCCCTGACCACCAGCTCAGGTAGGCAGTCACTCCATGTTTTAACCTAGGCCAGTATTAGCTGACACACATATATGTGTGCCAGCTAATTCTGTTCAGCCGTTTAAGTGTGACAGAGTAACAAACACACAAATCTTTCCTCTTTAAAGATTTAGATAACACTCAGGGATACCGTGCCTTCTTATCAGCGAAAAAATTTACAAAATCGGACCAGGAATTTCAGTTTAAACGAACAAAAACTCAAGTTTAATTTATAAATGTACGATTCACAAAAACAACACGAACTTGGCAGGTGCACTACCACGCACAGATAAATAGGTACACAGCTAATGAGCACATAATAATCAATTAATTTGGCCTCAATAGATACTGCAGAAATATTTACGATAATGTTTGGTAATTTATAGTGTCGTTTTCGATTGAATTAGATAGCAAACCAAGCTGTACTGGACTCGTTTGGTGTACTGCAGTCCTCAAGGAGAGGAAGCTTGAGTACCAGCAGTGAAAACATTATCTTCATCATCAGCCGGAAGACGTCCACTGTTGAACATAGGCCTCCCCCATAGAACGCTTGCATCCACCGGTTACCAGCGCCCCCCTTTGACGAGTTGGAGTCGTAGAAGGCGACAAAGCGATACGGATCAGAGGATGGGCAGCAGCGTCCTTCTGAACACTTACTGTGATCGTCAACATGCATCGGCCAAGCATGGCGATTACGGCTAAACCCCCCCTTGGGAAACCTATGCCCAACAGTAGATGTCTAAAGGTTGACATGATTATGATAAAGTTGTATCACGATTGTTTCTTGCTTGCTTAAAAAAATAGATAATCGATACTATAAACAAATTAAAGTAAATAATCAAAACGTTACATTAGCCTCACTATTTCTAGCTGTCAAAAAACGGTTAAGACAGTGGACAGAGTGTGTAACCAAGAATTGAAATGATGATTGGCTACTTACCTAGTGACTAGTCTCATAATTTTAGCTGCCTTTAAATTATTCGAGACGAAGAAATCAAGAACGAGCTTCCAATAACGCTTCCTCGACCTCTTCATCTGTATGGTCCATCACACTACGAAACCAATACTGACCATATTTTAAAAAGAAATATTTTCCTATCAAAACAAAACAGTGAGGATAATAGAACTATGCACAATACACAACAGTAAAATTCCTACCGCGAATCGTTGCCATAGTTATTTTATTTATGGACTTTATGCACAAAGGTACAAAGGTGGACTTTGCCTTAGGCATTTATCATTAGTGATCCAAGGATGTGCATTGTTAAAAAAAGATTTTAACAAAAAAGACAACCGCCTTCAATAAGTAAAAAATAACTTTCAATTCGCAAGTCGGCAACTTTGGTTTTGATTGTTGTTTTGTATTGCCACCGACTTGCGAATTGAAAGTTATTTTTTACTTTTTGAAGGCGGTTGTCTTTTTTGTTGAAAACTATTTTTCTTCGCTTTTTAGTGCCTACTTCTAATCATACAAATTAATTACGAAACGGTGACAGCAAAAAAAAACAGTCATCCTTTAATTTTCTACCCTTAGGAGTGGAATATTTTTATTCACGTAAATCGGATCATAAATCTCAGCGTAATCGGTGTACCAACAGCCTCGTCCTTTTTGAAGTCGATTAAAAAGTAAAAAGTCCCTTCCAAAAGTAGTTTAAATACATATCTAAACAAATAACTAATTTAAGCGTCTGTTTGTAATGTCAAAATAAGAGCTTCTTAGCAAATGCATATGAAAGTATGTACGGTACTTATATAAAAAGACAATTTTTAAATTTCTTGGCTCTGTTTGTTCCAGCTAATCTCTGAAACGACTGGACTGGTTTTGATGGGACTTCCACTGGCAGGTAGCTGATGTTATAAAAAGTAACAGAGGTTATTTTTATTTTAGAAAAACATTAGGGTTACGCGCAAAAAAAAATTAAACCTAGCTGATAATCACGCGGACAAAATCAGCTACTAAAAATCCATATTTTTTTTTTTCATATTAACCTTGAACCCCAAGAGCAGACATAGGCTACTTTATTGACTTTGGCTATATCCAAAAATCTAGTAGTTACCTCAAATATACCTATATCTTCCTAGCACGTCGTGTTGTGCTGGGGCGGCTGCTGCAGGTGCCGAAAACCTCAAACGGCGTAAATATACAACCTTCTTGGAAGTTATTTGTTTGAGCCGTTTGGGGTAGAAACACTAGAGCCGAGTTGCACTAGACCTTGTTTTTAGGGACTTAGGTAAGCGGCAGGTCGACTCTTCCCGTGACCAGAGGGATGGCCTTTTCTTGGGTCAAAGAATTAGCATTGCAATCCAACGTGGTAATGCTGCCTTTTGGGCACTTGTCCCATTGAGAGCGGTGCGGATGAATTTTTTGATGCCCTGTAAGCTCTCCATTGTACATAATTTATTTTTATATTAATTATTTTTAAGCTTTCTACCTCCTAAAGTATTTATATTAATCAAATAAATAAATCCCTATATCCAGAACATCTAGTGCAACAATTAATAAATCAATCTGTTTACATAAGAAACGAACCGAAAACTGAGTTATTAATGATATTTACACAAATAGTTAAGTGCATACAATATTGATAACGATAACCCTAGATGTGGTTATTATGATTTTGACATAGCAACATCTTTAAGGCCGAGATAAATAAACTTAACATCATCTACCTAGCCTCTTCCCTACTATATTGGGGTCGGCTTCCAGTCTAACCGGATTCAGCTCAATACCAGTGTTTTACATGGAGCGACTGCCTATCTGCCCTCCACAACCCAGTTATTAGGTAACACGATACCCCTTGGTAAGACTGGTTTTTTTTTTTATGGGACAAGCCCGCCACACTATTCCCTAACCACTGTAACTCCTGTAAGCCAGAATCAACAGTGGCGACCACCAGAAAAGCGCCAGAGCAATGAAGCTCGACGAGTCCCAGAGAAACGATTCAACTGTCTTGGATCCCGCAACGAAATTAATCAGAAAAGAACAGCGGAGGAGTAAGAAAAACATATTTTCCACTTCCCTCCAAATCAAGCAGGAGACAGAACAGAACTAGGCCAATAGGCACAAAGGGACGTTTACAACTGGGAGAAACCCAGTTGCTAAGCACCTAAGACTAGACTTTCTGGCTTCTGACTACCCATAACGACTGGCAAAGATGACAGCCGGGACCAACGGCTTTACGTGCTTTCCGAGCCACGGAGGGAACTCGGTATGAAATGGATGGTCACCTATCCACAGACCGACCGCGGCAAGCGTAGCTTAACCTTTGACCGATTGATCTGTAAGGCTTTCACTTAGCCTTACTTAAAATGATATTTAAACTTACAGACCACATAAGAAACACCACACTGCGCTACAGAACGCAAATTGTCGACCGACGTAGCTCAAAAAACTTTTTAAAGTTAACGTTTTTTTTTCGCTTTTTTGTGGCTACTTCTTATCATACAAATTAATTACGAAACGGTGACACCAAAAAAAAACAGTCATCCCTTAATTTTCTACCCTTAGAGGTGGAATCTTTTCTTGAAATTCATATGGGACCAAATTTGAGGTATACACTATCAATTAAAAAAGAATCATCGAAGTCGGACTAAACTGAAAAAAGATATGCGTGGTCAAACAAAATAAATTAACGGTAAAAAAAATATTTTAAAAACAAGCTTTTATTATGCACCAAAAATTAAAAAAATAAACTAAGACATTCATAAAATTCGTAGTTTCATAAACTTTATAAGTAACACCCTACAAAAATGTTCAGTTTAAATGACAAACATATATTATCTATAACCAGTATATTAATATTCTTACGCGATCTGAAAGCTTGTCGCGGCCGAGGACTATGCGTTAACGAAATTGCGCGACAAGCTTTTAAATCGCGTAAGAATATTAATATACTGGTTGTAGATAATATATGTTTGTCAGTTAAACTGAACATTTTTGTAGGTTGTTACTTATAAAGTTTATGAAACTACGAATTTTATGAATGTCTTAGTTTATTTTTTTAATTTTTCGTGCATAATAAAAGCTTGTTTTTAAAATATTTTTTTTACCGTTAATTTATTTTTAACTTTTTAGTTGGACATATTCCTTAGTCTATCCATTTCCATTAACGCTTCATTGTTACAAGGTCTCTTTCTAGTTAATTTTGTGCAATCTAATTCTTCAATTTGTAGACCGTCTAAAGACTTAACTCTACTCAGAGCTACATACGCTTGTCCAGCAGCGAAGAGTTTTGAACCCAAATATACCACGGCATGTTCAACAGTGCTCCCCTGCATTTTATGTACTGTTGAAGCCCAGCATAATACTATGGGTAACATTCTTCGTTCCGCGGTGCCGTGACTATATTTGGTCTGAAACTGCACTGATTTGGGTTGTATCACATGCACACCATCGTTTCCGAAGTTTATACGAACTGATGGAATATCAGTATCGTACATTTGTGCTCTACGGAAGCAGGGCCATATAATTTCTTCGATACATCCGATAGCACCATTCACCAGTCCTTTTGATACATCGGTGTCAATACATACATACATCGGTGTCGGCCGGTGCCATCGGCCATTACATTACCGTTCATCTGCTCTTGTTCGCTTCATACGTTGTTTCACGTTATCGAGCCTTTGACGTTTTGCATCAGTACTTTCATTGGCAAATTTCTGTTGCCGTTTCAATTTTTCCTTCGCCAATCTTTTTTTTTTTGTGTTGCTGTTTCTTTTCCCATCTTAGTCCCACGAGTATAGAAGAATTATAGCGTCCACCCTTTCAGAGCTTTGAATAAAAGGGCAAGGGCAAAATATACAACAGGGTGCGCCCTGGTTCCCTGAGGTGGTGTTCATGACATCATATTAGACCCTGATGCCACTCATTTCTCGGCACGGCCTCACCTTAAATTGGGTACTAGAATTATGCGCCACTTGTTTCGGGTTGTACCTTACTTGTGCCTCACGAATACTGTGATCCGTGTTTGATTTTGGAGTTTTCCTTCTCCTAGACCGGTTGCAAACCAATGCTATCGACGCCAATCTCGCCGAACTACACAACGTTACCAAAGTAACTTAGGTATACCTTAGTTCAGCACAAACTGTCCACGCGAAGTGGTGTTCCTATGACTATATTCCATCTCCATCATCAGAGCAGCTGCATCGTACCATAATATTATTGTATTGTTATCAAATTTCCGTAAGTATATCAATTTTCAGTTTACTCGGTCCACGAGAAGTGGTGACCCTATAAATACCGTCCAACTCCATCACCAGACCAGCTCCATCGTACTATATTATCGTATTGTCAACAAAGTTACGTAAGTACACCAAATTTCAACTCAATCGACCTACTGGATCTCGTGTTCCTGTGGCTACGCTGCAACTCCTCATGACACCAGCTCAATGATACCTTGTTATTGTATTGTCACCAAACTTACGTAGTCATACCGAAATTCAACTCAATCGGTCCATGGGAACTAGTGTTCCTATGGGCACCTTCCAACTCCTCATGACACCAGGTCAATGATACCTTGTTATTGTATTGTCACCAAAGTTACGTAGTCATACCGAAATTCAACTCAATCGGTCCATGGGAACTAGTGTTCCTATGGGCACCTTCCAACTCCTCATGACACCAGGTCAATGATACCTTGTTATTGTATTGTCACCGAAATTACATAGACATACCAAATTTTGGCTTAATTGGTCCACAGGAATCGGAGTTCCTACGGGCTTCTTCCAACTCCTCATCAGATCAGCTCCATTATACCATATTTTGTATTGTTACCGAAATTACGACGACATACAAAATTTCAGCTCAATTGGACCTCAGGAATCGGACTTCCTATAGGCATCCTCCAACTCCTCATCAAATCAGCTCCATGATACCATATTTTTTTTGTATTGTTATCGAAATAACGAAGACATACAAAATTTCAGCTCAATTGGACCACAGGAATCTGAGTTCTTATGGGCATCCTCCAACTCCTCATCAGATCAGCTCCATGATACCATATTTTTGTATTGTTGCCGAAATTACGAAGACATACCAAATTTCAGCTCAATTGGACCACAGGAATCGGAGTTCCTATGGGCATCCTCCAACTCCTCATCAGATCAGCTCCATGATACCATATTTTTGTATTGTTACCGAAGTTACGAAGACATACCAAATTTCAGCTCAATCGGTCCACAAGAACCGAAGTTTCTATGGTCACCGTCCAACCTCATCATCAGACCAGCTCCATGGTACCATATTATTGTATTGTCATCCAAGTTACGTAGGTATACCAAGTTTCAGCTCAATCGGTCTATTGGAAGTGGTTCAAATCTTCCTTGCAAGATTTGCAAACATACATACAAAAGTGAAGTTAAATAAAAGCTTGTAAAAAATAAATAAACAATATGTTCATAAAATGAAAACTACTGGGCCAAACTATGTTAAGTTTTTATGGGACCAAATGGCAACTATTCTGCATCAAACTAAAGAAGAATCACTTAAATCGGATCATAAATCTCAGCGTACCTAATCGGTGTAGGTACAGACGCCAGCACATCAAGCCATACTTAACTGTCAAATTTTCCTAATTAAATATGAACCTTATGATTTTGTAATAAAGTTGAAAATCTATCAAAGAAATTTGACTTGTAGTAGCTAGCCTCTGTAAATACTAATCGAATTGAGAACCTCCTCCTTTTTGAAGTCGGTTAAAAAGCCGCAGAACTAAAATGGGACTGGGTGGGTCATTTCTGCCGGATAGACCTATGCCCAGTGGGCGTCTAAAGGTTGTCATGATGACTTATAATCTTAATCAACATAATAAATTAAGTACCTACAAAATCAAGCACGTAACATGATGGCTACTTCCCATTTGGTAAACTTCCCATTTCGTAAACCTCAAACTGTACCTACTAAAAAGTTGCGTTTGGTAAACATTATACATTTCATACATTTAGTCCCATTTCGAAAACATTTCAATATTTTTTTGTGTTATATCCCATTTGGTAAACTTTCAGATGAAATGGGTACAGTCAAGTAAAAAAAGAAAAACGAAACTAATGATAACATTGTCATTTATTTTGTTAAATATTTTTAATCACAGGTACAATAGTCGGATTATGTGTACGTATGCCATTTACACATATTGATATTTAAAAACAGAAATAAAAAGTGGGGTGTACAAATAACTTTCATTACCCAAGCACACCTACGACACTCCATACAAACGAAACGATTGAATTACCTACACTACTACTAAAATAACAGACTGTACAAATACGTGTGTGTGTGTGTGTGTGTGTGTGTGCGAGTCTAGAAAAAAGAAAGAAAGCTCGCGAAAGCGACGCACATACATACACATTGTTACAAAGCCTAAAACTAAAACAAGTGGATACTAAAAAATAAAATGTCCGAGTCAGAAATACTGCATCACTACCGCGCGAAACGGCCAACGCTCAGCATAAATGCCGCTGTCCGCGCAGGAAGGCACGAACCACGGAGCCGGTTTTCAGCGTAAGCCGGTCTACGCGCCGCTTGAACTAAAAGCAGTTTCGACAGCACGTTCGACGCGGGAAGAGGTGAGGAACAGTGTTTCGGAGGGAGGCGGGGTGTGTCGCTACTGTAGGGTAGTACTAATATTTATACTGTGCTTATAGTATGCGATATAGTTATATGTGGGCCCTCATATCGCAAGACTGGGGCCCTGACACAGGCGGAGTCGCGGCAGACCGAGGAGAATCGGGACACCTTTGATGTATGGCATCCTCACGAATTGGCGTGATGAGGCACAGCATCTGGAGAAATGGAGGGAATGGCCTTAGCCCAGGAGAGAGACAGTAACGGCCAGCAAAAAAAAAAACATGATCTTTGGCATAGCTACATTCCCGTCTCTAACTTTCATTTGTAATTTGACAGTAGCTCGAAAGTCTGACAACCAGTCTTACCACGCTATGATTCAGAAAGGGAAAATCTGTTTATTCGTTTGAAGACTATCAGCTCTTTTCTATCATCATCATCATGTCAACCTTTAGACATAGGTCTCAATCAAGGGGGGGTTCAGCCGTAATCGCCATGCTTGGCCGATGCATATTGGCGATCGCAGTAGGTGTTATGGTACTCAGAAGAACGCTGCTGCCCATCCTCTGGTCAATATCCCTCTGTCGCCTTCTACGACCTCTCAAAAAGTTGCCCAGCTTAAATGGGACTGGGCTGGACATGTCTGCTGCATGCCGAACGACTTATGGGCCCAATAAATCAAAAAATTGGTGCCCCGAAATGGCGAGACGGAGCCGCGGTAGACCACGAAAGAGATGGCGGGCCGCGGGACGACTTGGATGGCTTCCTTAAGGATTGGCAAGATATACTTAGCGAAAAGAAATGGAGGGAGGCATTTGCCCTGAAGTGGGACAGGACAGGCGAAATATAAAAATAATAACTACATTTGAATCTAAAAGACCAATAAATATATGTATTTTTTACCTTTTACAGACTTTTAAAGTATTTTTGTAAAGGTTTTTTTAAAGAATCATGGCGAGAACCATATATTCATTTGTATGAGAAAAAAATTTTTTTGAAGATGTAAATGCATTTTCCAATGTGCATTACCAGGAGTAGATTGATATACTTACCATATTTTTAAACCCCCGCATAATTAAAATATTACGAAATTAAAATAATACTTTTTCGTTTCATCTCGATGCCCATTTTTTGTTTATAAAAAAAGAAAGTTACAAGCGACGTTAACGGATCTATCAAATTGGCAGACAAGTGATGTGACAATTGTGCGGAAAAACATAACCATTATTTGTGATATTATTTCCCATAAAACAATTCAATTTCATTGTAAGAACTGCGAAACGGCTGTCAGTGTCACTGTTACTGTCAGTCACCGTTTCGTTCAGACATAATGAGTTTTTCGTTAATTAAACTATTCACTTTTTTTGTGGGGTTTCAAAAATATTGTAAATGCCTGAAGATATTCTTTAGGTACCCAAAAATATAAGAATTAGAATTTCAACTTCTCTAAACATCTTAATTTTTTTTGTACAAATCCTGCCTTGATTCTTTAAATTAATATTTTACTCATTGTAATATGTTAATTCTGTAAGCGATGCGTCTTTCAAATTCGCTGTAATCTACAAATCAGTACATTGTGCACTTTCCTTAAATTAGTATGCATTAGTACACCCACATACTCTATTAACACGACAAAGTACTAAAGCAAGTGATACGCGACCATTATAAACTAAAAACATACTCCTCGAATAATATTCTAGTATTTTCCTATAGTATTGTGATGCCCCAGTAGTAAGGGCAAAGGCCTCTTCTCAGACAGAGAAGGCACGAGCATTAATCACCACGTGCGCTCAAGAAGAGCTGGAGAGATTTCAGACTTATATTGAATACTAGCTTTTGTTCGCGTGAATATTCTTATGAGCCCTTAATTTTTTGATAGTAAAATACCTTTACTCGCTGATTACCTAAAACGCAGTCTGCCAATTTCGCGTTATGCCAAAATGTCATTTAAAATAAGCGATGGGACTAAGTATGTTTTTATCTATGTCGCAATAGGTCTACTCCTCATATTGCCCATTTAGCGATACGACTATGTCGCAGTAAACCTATTTCTCACTATGGTAATTTAGCGATATGACTATGTCACAATAAACCTATTTCTCATTATTCGAATTTAGCGATAAGACATACGCGAGAGTCGAATGTTCAGTACAAATTTCAATACAATAGAGGGGATCTGGCGCTCGGCGGCCGCTATCGCGGCACCGCTCGCTGCGCTCGCTCGCCTTCGCGCTTTAATGGTCACAGTTCTAACCTAACCCAAACGACTCATCATACCACCAGGGCTAAGTCTTAATTTGCCTGCCTCGCACATAACCTAACGCTCAATATACCTACCTCGCCCTTGACCTAATACGCACTAAACCAAAATCTCAATTCGCCTACTTCGCTTATTAACTAATACGCAATGGGTCTAAATATCAATACGCCGATCTCTCGTTAAGTCTAGGCATAACGCGAAATTGGCAGACTGCGTTTTAGGTAATCAGCGACTAAAGGGTAAAATACTATAGTCCAGGGATAACGTAGCTTCCCGTTAGCTAAATAATTTACAGAATCGGACTAGCACTGGAGATAAAATAATTTACAGAATCGGACTAGCACTGAAGATAAAATAATTTACAGAATCGGACTAGCACTGGAGATAAAATAATTTACAGAATCGGACTAGCACTGGAGATAACATAATTTACAGAATCGGACTAGCACTGGAGATAACATAATTTACAGAATCGGACTAGCACTGGAGATAAAATAATTTACAGAATCGGACTAGCACTGGAGATAAAATAATTTACAGAATCGGACTAGCACTGGAGATAAAATAATTTACAGAATCGGACTAGCACTGGAGATAAAAGCATTGAAAAAAAAGAACCATCTTTTCAGCTGGCTTTTTAAATCTATGGTTTAAAATAAATGAATTGAAGTAATGAGTATAGATTTTCTTCACCAATGTCCAAGATTAACTAAGAAAGTACATGTGAATTGAGAAAGTCACATACTTCCCCATTATCGAAACTAAAACCTCATGCATGAGAGGTGAGTGGTAAGTAGGACTTTAAAATCATCATCATATCAGCCTTTTGCCGACCACTGCTGAACGTAGGCCTCCCCCCGGAGATCGCCAAACAACCCGATCGTGGACAGCCCGAATACATCCGCTGACAGCCACCTTCTTGAAATCATCGGTCCATTGTGCCGCAGGGTGTCCCACACTACGCTTGTCCAAACGCGAGTTTAAAATAAAGGGTAACTTTCGGCTTATTTCCCTCCCCCCCGACCACGGTGTAATGTCAGATGTCACGCAAGGTAGAGCTCCACACAACTAAATAAATCTTAATAACAGTAATCTATTAGAAGGCAAAGCAGAAATAAAAGAAACTGCAAAATGTCAGATCTGGTTCCAAAAGATGGTATCTCGACCGAGTGTCCTACATTCGCGGTGCTCGCGGTACACCAATCAAAAATAAGCAATGCACCGGTAGAAAGAAGACATAAAATATTATATTTCTTTTTAGGTCCGTACCCCAAAGATGTCGACCGGGACCCTATTGCTAAGACTCCGTTATTGATTTTGAAACAGTGTCCGTGGAGTTTCTACTGCCTCCGTTTCTCTACCTACGTTTTGTAACGAGCAACTTTCTGACTAGCTAACAGACTCCTTGACAATTCTAAAGTGCCTGTAAAATGGGTTAACTAAAATAAATGGTTTGACTTTCAATAATCATGGTACCAACGTGGTATTGACAAAATTGTGGTCTCTTCACAAAAAACATGAACGAAAAGTTCAAGGTATTGTGGTCAATACTTCCTTATGGTATTGTGGTGATGGGCAAGGTGGATAGGAAAAGACATCGCAGCCGGTCACCTAATGGCTAGCCAGACCAAGTAACCCTCATTGGACTCTCGGTTACGACCGCCCTGAGAGAAACAGAGGACTGAACGAAGTGGAAAAACGTTATATTTCAAGCCACGAAGACCTTTTAGGAACAAGACCTTCAGTAATGAAGAACATGACACAAAAAGAGATTAAAAAAAAAACATCTGGTTTTCTATAGAAAATTTCATCACCTAAACTGCAAAATGTATGGAAAGGCTGACGAAAATTTTTATCGCATGGTGGCCAAGAACCATGAACTGAATGCATGGTAAAAGTCTGTATAACTATGTCCCTTTCCACCCTTTTCTTTAGGAACCCCTTAACTAAAATTCCGAGCAATTGGGTAATCCGAGGTTATATAGGTACTTCCTACTTTAAATCCCCCTTGTGTAGTAAAATTAACATAAGCCCACGTGAGTAACGTATCGATTATACAAATTGATGGAAGCAAGTCCACATAAAATCGTATTGAAATGTAACTTTGTTCAAGCATGGCAATGATAAAGTAATAAACTTGATCAGTAGTATTTCATATTTATTATTTTCAGCCTGTATTGTCCCACTGCAGAGCAAAGGCCTACCGCGCTTCGTGTTAGGAATACGGTGCTCCGCTCTAAGACACAAATCGCCGACGTCTCTAAAAGCAGCCAAGCTTAAGTGGAACTGGGCCGGCCAGATCTTCCGCATGTCGAACGGATCATGGCTTAAAACAACCACAATGTGGGTCTCGGAAAACATCCAGCGACATCGTGGTAGACCCAGGCGAAGATGGCGGATCGAAGTTGGATCAGTAGGAGCTGTTTCTGTAAATATCTCATTCATACATTTACCATTTCAGAGTCAGTCAGGCAGTAATTTGAAGTTAGTTGCTCGTTCCAAACAGTAGGTTCTTAGTGAGTAGATTTTATGGAGATTTAGCTTGATCTCCATAAAAACCCCTTTAAAATCAATAAAATATTACAAATTTAGGTCAAAACATTCAGGCGAATCTGCAGGTACAATGTAACCAGTCGTGCATGTCAAACGAGGGTCTAGAGCAAAATATACCTAAATAATAATTGTCACTAAATTATTATTTATGTACCTATGTATAAGGGTCGAGTCACATAGGAATGGCAGCGGCCGGCAGCGGGGCGGCGAGCACTTTCAGTGTGTAATAATTTTAAACTTTATCTACATACTTAAAAGACCAGTATCGCTTGAAAAGCTTAAAAAGGTCGCGAGGACGCCCGCGTCGACGCGAGCGGCCGCTGGCAGCCGCGCGCTCCTCACGCCCGTCGCAACACTGAGCGCACCATTTCCACAGTAAAGATATCTATACAGTATTCTATCTTCATACAAACGGTCGGAACGCGAGTTATACCTAGACGCGCCGACTTAGTAGGGAAATTAGTATACCGACAGTCTCGGATGCGCCGCAGTGGCGAATGGACGGTGTGATGATTTTGTAAGCAGTAAGCGTGCGATTTGTGACTAATATTCTAACAAAATAAGTATAAGTACATAAGTGCTTCTTTAATATGGCAAATAGAAATTGTAAAATATATTGTGCTGTTTTTGGTTGCTTCAATTCGTCAGAAACGCACCCAGAGATAGCATTTTTTAAATTACCTGGAAACTACGAAAGGTAAGCTACTAGTACCTACGTAATTTGTTTTTTTTTAAATGTAAGTATTTCGCTTTTTTTTCTGCCGAGTAAGGATTAATAAATAAATAAATAAGTGGATGGGGTGAAAAAAGCGACCTACCTACATTCGCGATAAAAATAACTGATAAGTAGGTAGTTTCTTAGGCTAGGCTATCTACCTACTTATGTACCTAGCTACATAAATATGTTGTGGAATTAATCATTAAATAATGATTATGAGAGTATATGACAGGTATAGACGCCAGCACATCAGGCCATTCCAAATTGTCAAATTCCCCCATTTGAATATGAACCTTATGCTTTTGTAATAAAATTAAAAATCTATCAAAGAAATTGGACAGATTGTTGTAGCTTGTGCTGGACTCTATACCTACCTACTTAGTAAGATTTACATTATTATTTATTTTTGAAGTAAGATTTTGTAGTAGGTAGTTAGAGGCTTTCGTTGCTAAACTTAGGTACCGCACACGCGATGCTATTGTTGATATTAAGTAACGTCTGGCAGCAGTTCGACATCGGATGGGTGACCAAAAAATGGTAAAAAGTGGTAATGGAGACACCTTAATAAACTGAGATGACAAAAGAATATTACAATTATTTCAAGGTGTTGAAGTTTGTAAGGATTGCAGTTTGTTTTTTTTTTACCTACAATAAAGGGAATTAATTTTTTTTTTAGACGCCTTGATTTTCGTACGTCTCAGGCGAGGCGCAAATATTTTTCAGTCTCAAATTTATAATGGTGGTTTTTTTTTATTAAATAAAAAATATAATATTTACATTCACAAAACTAGAAAGAAAATAAAACACTTTTCACATTTATAATCACAAAACTAGAAAGAAAATAAAACACAAACTAGGAAGAAATTCAAAAACTATACGCGTGTCAACCCTATCGCATGTTGATGTACTGCGCGCGTGTAGGTAATTATTTCAAGGACAGGGCCGAGTTACAATACTGTATAGATATCTTTACTGTGCCGGCAGCGACGCGAGCGGCCGCTGGCAGCCGCGCGCTCCTCACGCCCGTCGCAACACTGAGCGCACCATTTCTCTGTAGTATAGCGACGGGATACGTTATACGATACGAAGTGCAAAACCAATTCCATCATGTTCACTCCAAACACACTGAGTTTCCTTGCCGAATGTAGAAACTAAACTAGTCAAGAGGAGACTAGGCGCGTAGGGTGTGGAGGTCGCGCGAGGCTGCCAGCGGTAACGCTGGCGGCCGCTGCCATTCCGGTGTGACTCGCCCCTTATAATTTCGGCTTGTGGCTAAATAAAAGCCATACGGTTCGATTGGACAAGGATGGGTGACCATCAATTTCATACCAAGACCCTTCGGTAGTCAGAAGCCAGAAAGTCTGACCAAGGGGTGTCGTGTCAGACTATAGCCAAAGATCTACAAATGACAGCTGAGACTAACGGCTACTATTCTGTACTATATCCAAGTTAAATATGTACCTAGGTACTACACAAACTTCCAGGATACATTCTGTAATATTGATAGAAAACCGCAAGAAAAACAATTGCGTGTTTTTGAAGAACAAAGGACACACAGACACATTTTCGTCAATAAGTAACTTAACAGGATGAAATAATAGAAATAGGATAAGAGCGCTAATATCTAGACTTATGGTTAGTCAGTAACTCAGTATTCCGTAAAAAAATCTAGACCGGCTCAAATATTTTCAATAATGGGTCCAAATTGTTCAAATCGCTATTGGCGCGGTTTTTATTTAAATGGTATAGTTATTCGACATTACTAAACATAATTTGAGACTACAGGACTTGTTTATTTCATTTCGGTTTTTATTTAAAGACCTGATTTACGCGGCGGGTTTTTTCCCTATTTTTTTTTTTAATATATTTAAGTACTTACGAATATTTGAAGATAAACTGGCTAATCACAAGCCTAGATTATAGTTCCCATAACCTCTCTACAAAATTACATAGAGTTCAATTACTTATTACCAAAATGTGACTAGCGACGTCGAGAGCGCTGCCGGTACAAACGGCTTTAATTTCGCATCAGACGATACTAAAACAGACATTCCGAAAGTAAACTAACATTAAATTAGGCTGAAATCGAGACAAAGGCTGGAATGGCGAGGACGTCCTTGTGTCGTTCTAGGCCGATTCAAGGGTAACCTCAGAGGCAGCATCTCACAGATCAATACTTCGGGACAAAGAAATGCAAGCAGCTGGTTGCATTGAACGTGTTCTTACGATATAACGGTCTATGTCAATACAGCAGAGAGCCACAGAATGCTCGAGCCGATTTTATGATAATGAGCTAAAACACAACAGACATTGAGTAAATAATAGCATAATTACGAGCAAGATAATAAACGGCGCGCAAAATTATAGTCTTGAACACAATTATCAACTCTATCATCATCTTCCTGCTCTTGTCCATGTTACTTGTGGTCAGCGCAACACGTCTTCTTCTTCCATTCCGTCCTTTCAACCGCCATGGTATCACTGAGTTCTTTTCCGTCCATATCTTTATTCACTCAAACTGTAATGCTTCATGCGTTTAATATTCTTCCGACCGCATTTCAGCCACAGCAACTAATCTCCACGAAGACTAGTTAAATACGCGGAAGATACAGTGCACAAAGGTGTGAGCAAACACAGGTGCAGTCTCTATGTCCTCACTTTCATACACCAATGGGACAGCAATCCTACACAACCGGAAATAGATCAGGTGCAGGACCAAGGCTTTACGTGCTTTCTGAGCCACGGGCGCATCACACCATCAACTGTCAAACTGTGTCTACTGGTCTAGTTCTGTTCTGTCTCCTACTTGATATGGGGATCAGTGGACAATATGTTTTTTTCTTACTCCTCCGCTATTATTTTCTGATTAATTAGATGCGGGATTTAAGACAGTTGTAATGTTACTCCGGGAATCGTCGAGCGCTTTTCTGGTGGTCGCCACTGTTGATTCTTTCAGAAGCTGTATGGCGGGTTTGTCCTAACGACTCTCGGGCGAAACATGTTGAGGATCAAACCTACACTGCTTATGAAGCTATGAGGTATCATCAAAGCTCGAGAAGTCAAACTACGGGCTGCGATAGAGAAATTCCTGATGGAAAAACCCGATAACACTTAAGTCGGTAGCCTAATATCAGATTTCTGAACTCAAAACCCTAGACGTGGCAGAAAATGGTCTGTTATGACCTAACCTCGTTATCGTTATTGACTGGTTTATAGGCTATATCGTTAAAATGCCTGTCGGGCGGCCATTAATCATTGGCATCTAATAATCTCGGGGTTAATGCGTTTTTCGGGTGAGCAGTTTAGACGAATGGGAATTTTGTATCGATAACCAAATAGTCATGTTCAAAACAGTGGACCTCTAGTAGGCTAAGGTAACGATGATGATCATAAACCAAATAGTATGTAATTTTTTACACGACGATAAAATATCTTTGGGTAGTCTCTGTGCCTCGGAAAGCACGTAAAGGAGTTGGTCTAACCTGCCATTCGTAGACCTTTGACAGACGTAATGGGTAATCAGAAGCCAGAAAATCACACAACCAGTTTTACTAACGGCTATCGTGTTATCTAGCAACTGGGTTGTGAAGGTCCGATAGGGAGTAGCTTAATGTAAAACACTTGTATTCAGCTGCATTCAGTTAGACTGGAATGCGACACCAGCATAATTGGGAAAAGGTTAGGCAGATGTTAATGACATCATGACTATCAAATACCTGTTACATCACTCCCACGCCAGCCAATTATCTCATAATATTTGTCGCATTGCTTCGACAAAGAGACATGTCGAGAATGTTGTCGATACAAACTATACAAGTTGTTGTTTTATTGAATCTAATAAAGCAAGAAAGTTTTTATTTTGCACAGAAATTATTGTATGTATAATTGCATAATGTACCCTACTGTGCCTCGGAAATCACGTAAAGCCATTGGTCCCGACTGTCATTCGTAGATCTTTGCCTGTCATTAGGGTAATCAGAAGCCAGCAAGTCTGACAACCAGTCTTATCGTGTTACCCAGAACACCTGCCACTCGGAAGTGATTTGCAGTGGCCTATATGGAAAGCGCTCAATAGACTGCGCACCCAGGTAGGCTGCTGCAAACACAACTTAGCAAAATGGGGGATAATAGATCCCAACGACACCCAGTGCGAGTGCGGTGATCCTGACCAGACAATGGCCCACTTACTACAGTACCCAAAGTGCCCCTACACCTGCACCTTAGAGGACATTAAAAACGCCACTAATGCTGCGATAAATGTGGCTACCTATTGGGCCCAAGTAGTCTAACAAAAAAAAAAAAAGGAAAACCATCGATTCGAAAAGAAGAACCCAGTAACTGAACTGGGTTCTGGAGGCCAGATCGGCAGTCGCTTCATATAAAACACTATTACTCTGCTGCATCCAGTTAGACTGGAAGACGACCCCAAAATACTTGGCAGCAGGCTAGGCAGCTCATGAATTGCATAATATATCCTCAAGATTTGAACCAAACTAAAAAGACGTAGTCTGACGATTTTGGCCTCACAATCTAATAGGAAGTATTGATAATGAACAGCCTTCTAACAAGTCAAGGACTAGAACAATTGGACAACAAATTCTGTGACTAATTGACAATGTACCAACTTCGAGGTGAGACATTGTTTATCATTATTGCTGTACGTCTCGAAGTCAAAATATTTATTTGAATTGGACCATTAAGACACTTTCAAACGTCTTATACAAGAAATTGAATCCACTTGCCACCTCCTCCTTCCTCCATCCAAGGAGTACTGTAGTTTCGTATGGAGTAGAATGGGTAAGAAACTATCATCATCTGCCTAGCGTTTTCCAAACTAGGTTGGTGTCGCCTTCAACCAAGGGCGTCGCCAGGGGGGGGGGAGGGCTGGTAGAGGCAGTTCCCCCCCCCCCCCCCCTAGAAATTACAAAAGCTTCATGTGCCTTTGACTGTATTTCAAATTCATACTTTTCTTATCCACCATATATCAACTTGCCTCCCCCCCCCCCCCCCCCTAGGCCATCAGCCATCATTAACATTATTATTATTAGTAATATTTTTGTGGTTTTTATAAATATGTATGATAGTCTGTAAGGTTTAAATGTTATGGGTCTTTTGTTACCCGACATAAATTATTATTATTATTATTATTTAACCGGATGCAGCCAAATACCAGTGTTTTACATGGAGCGACTAGGTACTTGTCTGACCTCCTCAACCTCGTTGTCCAGTTGTCCTTGGTAAATACCTTTAACGACAGTCAAAGATCTACGGCTTTACGTGCTTACCAAAGCACGGAGGGGGTCTCAGTATGAAATGGATGGTCACCCATCCACGGACCGTCCGCGGCAAGCTTAGCGATCCGTACGGCTTTTACATAACCACGAGCTGTTTTACTGTTAACTTTAATTTTTAAAATGAGGAGGCTGTTTTTAAAAAGTAAAGTTTTGCAATAATTCGTATTAGGTACTCCACTCCACTCGTCTCCAGTTTAGTGAAAAAGCATGTGAAGTGCAAGATTCCTCATGGTGGTCGTATATTTTGATTGTGGAGTGTCTCCATGAGAAACTACCTTTTGGAACCCCTTCCAGGGTAGTTTATTTAGCTTAAATTCTTTGTTTCTTGTATAAGTCCTTCAAAGGTGCCGTTTAAACGTCGTAGCACATTACACCAACTCAACGTCAACTCAACTCAACTCAGTGTGGCATTGAAATGTAAGCTTTATTTCGTGTTACATACGAGTGAATTTTTCAACACAGTTGAGTCTACGACGCGTCGTCCACGCGTTGTTCACCTATTAATGTGTTGAAAAATTCACTTATAATAACACGAAATAAAGCTTACATTTAAATGCCGTATTGAGAATTGAGTGGAGTCGACATTGAGCTGGTGTAATGTGCAATGACGTTACTGGCTTCATATTGAAAGATTTGACTTTGCATTACACAATGACGTCTAAAACTAATAAATTTTGCGACTCGGTCTGCGTGTCGCGGGTTGATTCCCGCCCGTTACAAATATTTGTCTAGTCTAAAGGTCTATGTGAATTTACGCACCTACAATACACCCACCCCCATGCCATGTTATCTCTTCATCACCCTTGGTATAAATAAAAAATACAGGAAAAATCCTTCTGTGGGGGGAAGGATCTTTTTTCATTAAAAATATAAATATTAAGTACTTTTGCTGAAAATGCTAATTACTTAAAATAACTTCAATGCATTAGGTAGAATTAAATTCAAGGTTGGTCTGTCTGTGCCAAGCTGCATAGACCAAATAACTAGCATGACCTTGAAATGTAAGTAAAAACGATATTACTTTGCAACGAAAAAACTACAAGCAAAGATTTGGCTAATAGCAAACGAATTTTCAATTCTTTCGATTGTTTCTTATGGCAAGAATGTTTTGGGTTTATTATTATAACTAGCGCCCCTGCTTCGCAAAGGTTTAATGTAGATCAAACTATTCGTATAAACCTTCCTCTTGAATCACTCTATCTATTGTTGAAAACCGCATTCAAATCTGCTGCGCAGTTTAAAAGATCAAGGCGTACAGACAGCGGGAGCGACATTGTTTGATACTATCATCACCCGTACAGATAGGCGATCCACTTATATGATGGCGGATCGCCGATAATCGTCTATGGACGGGACGGGTTATGATACGCGCCGGCGGGCGCCGCGCGATACGGCTCGTTCCATTGTTATGGAACGAGCCGTATCGCGCGGCGCCGGCTTTTGTCCGATCATCAAAGGAGATACAGATACGAGACGGTTTGCCGATACTTTTTCTTGAGGATAGGACAGGTACGATATGGAGTAAAATAAAGGCGTCCATATTGTAGATACGGAGCTTGATACAGTCCGACGAATCGGGATACAGCGATCGGATCGAGCAAATGATCATAATGTGGATTCGCCTTAAAACCGTTGGTCCTGCGGCTGATCTCTGCCCGGTCGTGTCTGGACTATGAGTGTGAGGAAAGAAGAAGTGCACCTGTGTTTGCGCACACACTTGTGCACTATCTCCTGCATTGAGTTTAGCCGCCGTGACTGAAATTCGGTCGAGACAGAAGAAACACTGTACATGTTTTTGTTTCTCCGAGAGCACGTAAATTCGCATTCCTGGCTGTCATTCGCAGATCTTTGACAGTCGTTTATGGGTTGTAAGAAGCTCGAATGTCGTGACAATCAGTCCTACCAAGAGGCATCGTATTACCTATAGGAAGTAGGTTGTGGAGGTCAGATAGGCAGTTGCTCCATGTAAAACACTGGTATTCAGCTGCATCCTGTTAGACTGGAAACCGATCCCAATATAGTTGAGAAAAGACTAGGCATCTGATGAAGGGAGCATGACATGCAATCGGTATAAGGAAAGGAGATCTCTTTGATAGAAACCTCATAATGGGTTGTGTTATTCCTGTATATACAATAGCCATATAAAAATGAGTGTTTGTGTGTGTGTACACAATGAGAGATTCTAATTCAAGATCAATGAGAGAGGTGAATTTGTTTGGCTTGTATTTGGAATTGATCAGAATCAATTATGTCTGAATTTACCGAGGCCAAAATTTACATCGACCAGGGTGATATTATACTCAGGAGCAACGGTCTTAGGCGGATACATACGATCATTTGCCCGATCCGTATGTCTATTCTGTTACAATCTTACTCGGTGAACACCTAGGTGAAGTGAGCTGTCAGTCCATCTGCTTTGTCAATCCCTAGTATCGGGATGGATGACAGTTCACTTCACTTAGGTGTTCACTGAGGGCGATTGTAACATAATAGACATGCCGATCGGTTTTTGTCCGATCATCAAAGTAGATACGGATGGATACGGCACGGTTTGCCGATATCTTTTCTTCTACTAATTCGAGGATATAAGACAGGACACACTGACACGCCATTGAAAGAAATGATATAGAATGGTAATCTCGTACAAAATGACAACTGAATGACTGACTTAGGCATTATCTGCTAAAATTTTGACAGTTCCTTTGATCAGTGACCTACCATTAGAACGTCATTGTGCAGTCATTGCTTTTAATTCGACTGACCAATGATCGAACAATATGAATTTAGCAGATTACGAACTTTTAGCAAAATGACAATGGGATCGTGTTCGAATGACGAAATTATAAAAATAGCAGACTTGGCCCCCAGATCAGGCAAATGATACATAATTATGTGGACGGGCCTTTACGTGGTTTCCGGGATGTGACACCGGTTTTTACCCAGCAGCCTTTCTTCAGTTCTCCATCATCCTCATAGCCTGATGGGACGGTAATTCGAGTCGAAGAGATCAGTCGCAGGACTGATGGCGATACGTGCATACTGGGACATGAGGTTGTTACTCCACCAACTCCCGAACTCAGGGCTGCTGGACCTGGGAATCGTCCTGAGGTCCCCAGTCAGCTCAGCAGAAAGAGACACCATAACTTTGACAATTTTATGTAGGTACAACATTTATCAAAAGTGTCATAGGTTCAAGCACGTTTTTGCTAGTTCAGTATTTTTTGAACTCCTATAAATACTTATCAGTTAAAATTATCTTAAGAAAAGGAAATAGTTTTTGATTTTCGGTCAAATGACAATCTTCAGCCAAAAAAGTCAAGTCTTTTGAAGAAAATCTCATATTGTATAATCCTGCAATGGGTTTAAGGCCAAATCAGTACAATTTCTGCCATTCTTCTGAGTGCCATGCAATGGGGCAATCATTATTGTTATTATTTTGTATAAAAAAAATATTATTATTGATGGTATAAATATTACTGTTTAACAGTCATCACAGAATTACCATGAAAATAGTTGAGTAGTTTACATTAAAATTGAATTGAAAATTCTGTGGTTGACAGCACTGCACAATACAAAACATTGTGAAACTATTTTTTTCAAGTGAGTAAATATGGAGTTTCTTGCCCATTCTTCTCCACACAAATACTACCTCTTGGAAGAGGCAACTAGATTCAAATCTATTTTACTTTAAGAGATAACATACAAAAGTGCCTCCTAATGGTCTAATTTAAATAAATGATTAGAGTTTGACTTAAAAATACTTTTAAATACCGATAATTCATAACACATAGTAGGTACTTTTATTCTACAAAATAATAGCTAAAATACCAAGAGAACATACTTTGAAAAGAGATACAAAAAACCATTAGTGTTGCCCTTATAAAAGGTCAAGTTTACAGCAGAATAAGCAAATTCTACTTATTAATGGATGACTCACTTGCTTGATATAAATAGCTGTTACATATTAGATCCCAGCTGTCATATGTAGATCTTAGACTTGTTTGACAGTTGTTATGGATAGTCAGAAGCCAGAAAGTCTGACAACCAGTCTTACCCATGTATTGTGCTGTGTTCTGAACGTCAGATAGTCACTCTATTACTATGGATTATGAAACAAAGTCCCCCGCTGCATCTGTCTGTCAGTTTGTCTGCTTGTGATAAAGTGTCTGTCATATTGGAACAGCTGAAGATTTATGTGCACCTGTGTTGAGGCATTTCTTTCGTCTGGTGATCTTTTAGGAAGGTATCTCCCTATTGGTTATTTATTTATTTATTTATTTATACTTCATGCACAAAGGTACAAAGGCGGACTTAATGCCTTTGGTTATCTTGGCAGGTCAGGGGTCACAGCACAGGGGCATTTGTGGTTTATGTGTGGAGTCTCTATGGTACGTAAAGCATGGCACCATCCCATATCTTCCCGTGGGTGTTGTAAGAGGCGATTATGGCAAACCATGTAGGCTCGGCTTCCAGTCTAACCAGATGCAGCTGAATACCAGTGTTTTACATGGAGCGACTGCCTATCGGACCTACACAACCCAGTTACTGTATAACACAATACTCCTTGGTAATACTGGATGTCAGACTTTCTGGCTTCTGACTACTCCTAACAACTGCTAAAGATCTACGAATGACAGTCAGGACCAACGGTTTTACTTGCTTTCCATGAGGGAACTCAGTATGACAAAGGATGGTCACTCGACTGCGGCAAACATAGCTTAACCTTTGACCAATCAATCTGAACAGCTTTAACATAGCCACAAGCTCCTCCAGCAGGAAAGTCTAAAGTTGATAATTCTTTTTTGTACGAGGTAAGCATTGGAAGTCCACGTTCGATTATAATAATTCTTTCACTGATAGAAAGATACTTTATTGCTTTATGTTATATGATATGTTTTGTAGTATACTAGACTTTCACACGGCTGAAATTGCAGAGAAAACTTAAAGATATTCAGTTTGTTTGGTGAGACTGGAAACCGACCCCCACTGTTGAGGATTTAACTTCATATAGTTTATTATATGTATAAAATCACCAGAATTATTGTTACACAAGAACAAGCCTATTATAAGGGGCAGACTAGATAATATTTGGCATTGTTAAAAAATCTTCTACATACCTCTCTAGGTCACCAGTTTGAGCTGTTCTGAAAAAAAAACTGCTGTACTCACCCTACTTCCTTATTTCACTTAGATACCTACCTAAGCTCAATCATTCTTAGTTCAATTTAGAATATAATTGACAAAAAAACATAGGTACCTATTAAGTTTATTTTTGCAAAGACAGTTATTTCAACTATTCATCAATGGCATTATTTGTGGAAGAGACACCTGAATTTTGCCAATACCTATCATGTATTGCTGGGGTTTATTCAGAGGTCAGTTATTGTTTTAAACAATAATTTCAATCAATCAATGAATCCAATAAAATCAAAATCATTATATTTTGACATTTACTTATCGTCAATTCCATTCAGGTGGGACAAGGCAAGTCAACTATAAAGCCAATAAGCTCAGGAATCTTATCAGGTAGGTACTTTATTGGAAGGGTAGGGAGACACACCTGTAATGTACGACACTCCTTCGCCACAAATTAATTAATTCGACGCCAAAACTATCTTTAATTTATTACATTTTGCACTCGCGACATTTTCCAATATTAAAAATATCACGCAACTTTCGCTCTTACGGGAGTATCGTCTGATTAGATGAACACACATTATCGATTAAATACAATACTATTTATGATGAAAACTGCTGGTCAGTCTACCGCGAAAGACGCGTAAACTCCCATAGAATGTATTTGTACAGTGATTCATTTGAGTTTTACATAGAAAACTGTGAAACTTGTGAAAGAATCTCGAAAAAAATAACTAAAATTAATAAGACATTACGATAGAAAGGAATAGATATGGTTACCCGGCCGATTTGAATGGACTGCGACGCGATGCAGACGTCGCATTGTTACGTCACTCTTACACGCAGCCGGGTTATACACAAGTGAGACAGGAACAGATCCCAGCAATCCCACCCACTTATAATCGATTTTTATTCAAGCAAGTAATTTTTTTCTCAATTAAAAACATATATTTACAAATAAAACACATTATTATCTTCTTTAACGGCCGCCTACGCACAAGTGAGCGTCGCAAAAAAACACAAATACTCACCGTGAAAATTTTCACGACTGGTCCCGTCCCGTCTGACAAGGAACAAATTTAGATACGCTTGAAAATCACACAATAAACACTTTACTAGTGTAGCGATACGTTAAATATAATTATTATAGTTTTGCGAAGGCGCGAGTGACGTCCTTCAGCGCTTCACGCGACATATTTTTATGTTTTCCAGTAATTTTTAACTGGGGACTAACATCGATCGCGTAGCCATGACAGATACATTTTCAACTGTATGAAGTCGGCCGCGGTCGCTCAGCTGACGGCCGGACAAGTTTTTTTTCTGGTTGACGCAGTGAAGTGAGCGGGTATCGCTGTAAGGAGGTTAGTGACCTTTGCGGTGTAAAATTAGGGTTCCGCACGATACCGCAATGTATGGTTCGCATAGTTGACATTATTTGTGCGAAACGATTTCAATCATTTTTTTTGCGAGTGAGGTTTTATATGTTCATTGATTGAGTTTCATTGATTGTATCTATTATAAATTTATATTCTATTGTTATCGTAGTATATTGTATATGATTCGGAGCGACCGCTATTATGTTTATTGTTTTCCTTTAAAAAGGATCTGTTATTCCTAACCTTTCGCCAGTCGTCTCGTTCAATTCTGCTGAGAAGCTTGACTTTCAGTACGGGTTTGATCTCAAAACTCTACTACTAATTCAGAAAAAGAAGACCCTATGTCCTGCTGTGGGTAACTTCAGGTACAGCAGCTGCAGCTCACTACCTAGCACACACTCAATCTCTTGAAGATACCTAGGTACATACAACATGGAAATCATCTCATATCATTAGAAAATGACACAAAAAAAACACAAAAGGTACAACCTACCTACTTAAAGCTGACCAGCTACGAGGTGCGCATGATAAGGACTATATTGTAAAGGGAACTGGGACTCTGGGAGATACCTTGACCCAGGGATTAATAAACGAAACTAGGAGATGCCATGACCCAAGGATGACCCACTTTGTTTTTAAAAGAACCGATGCCCCTCGGAGTTAGTGTTGAGATACTTAATAAATCCGTCAATAGATGGAAGGAGAATAGTCAAGCAACACTGATAGTCTTTCATAGACAGCCTATTCCTTTAAATTCCTTAGTAAAACTTTTTTCTATATGATATACAGCTTTCAAATTGCGAAATAAAAGTTTGGCGACTCGCCTTTAGAAGCAAAGGCATCAACACGCCTGCAGCAGCTACAGCCTACTCGAGTGTTATCTTTTCAAGCCAGATGGCGCTAGTTGTCACTTTGTTATTTACTTAGAACTATTACTTTCAAAGTTTTGAATAAATTGAGTAAATGTCAGAAGTTTCATAAGAGTCTAGTCGGGAAATATACAATCTGGACGTGTCTTTGAACACACACGTGGGTGAAAGGTTCGTAATATTCCAGCAAGCTGGTATCTAGTGGAGCTGACTATCCAGGGAGTGCCGGATGTACATACAGTATAAGCTGACCTCGCATTGTATGGAAATCCTATACAATGCGAGATCAGCATTAACTGAAAATGTAATAGCTTGATGTGTAGCCGTGTGTACCTACTTTCATTCTTTCATGTATGGTGGCCACTTGTGTAGGATATCATGTCCAGCAGTTGGAAACGAAACAATCCACTTTTGGATAAATATTTGTCGTAGATTAATTAACGGCGACAGAGGGATATTGACCAGAGGATGGGCAGCAGCGTCCTTCTGAGTACCATAAACATCTACTGCGATTGCCAACATGCATCGGTCAAGTATGGCGATTACGGATGTCCACCAGTGGACGTGTAAAGGTTGACATGATGATAGTGGATTAGTTTCACGTTACTACTTCAATTATTAAGAGATCGTAGGTTGATCCGTTTTGGTAGCACATCATCATCATCAGCCGAAAGAGCACTATCCACTGTTGAACATAGGCCTCCCCCATAGAACGCCACAAGTCTTACATCCACCGGTTACCCGCGACCTTGACGATGTCGTCGGTCCATCTGGTGGGAGGCCTACCAACGCTGAGTCTTCCGGTTCGTGGTCGCCACTTGAGAACCTTTCTTCCCCATAGGTCATCGGTTCTTGGAGCGATGTGGCCTGCCCATTGCCACTTCAACTTGCATATTCTGAGAGCTATGTCGCTGACCTTAGTTCTCTGGCGAATTTCGTCGTTCCGGATTCTCGGTTCACGCGTCATGTTCGTGAACGGGCGCTGTCAGTAGAGATTGGTCAACTCTTAACTTGGTCCATGGTTTTTATCTTGATTATTTTTTATATTTTGTATTTCTAGATTACCTTCATTGTTTTCACTTAGAAGCAACAAGAATAATGTAAGTAGTATTTTGTAAAAACTTGATTTTAAAAGAGTGTCCGTGAAGTTTCTTGCTCGTTCTTCTCCATAAAGACCTACGCTACGTTTTGGAACGAACAACTAGCTTCAACTTTCTGACTAACTGACCGACTCCTTGACAATTCAAAAGTGCCTGTAAATGGTTTAATTGAAATAAATGCTTTGACTTTGACTTTGACTTCTATCGCGCAAAGAAACTCCGAGCATAGCTCTCTCCATGGCTCGCTGCGTGACACTGACCTTCTGTAGGAGGCCAGCAGTTAAGGACCACGTTTCTGTGCCGTATGTCATCACTGGTTATAAACCCTCGTCTTTAAAGCGTCTTACTGACCATCCTTCGTGCTGTACGTCCCGCCAAGGTCATGCACGATGCACGATGCAAAACGCCCGTGAATAAGCTTGCTGTACGTCAATAATTATTATTAATTGTTTTTTTTCACGGTACTTTTGATCTTGGCGGGACGTACAGCAAGAAGGATAATGAATAAGGCGTTTAAGCACTGTGGAATTTTGGACGAAACGATTTTGGGCAGCACTATGTAAAGTAATTAAGTATGTGAATCTTACCATGGTATTATCGAAGGTGCCCAGTCAAGTTGGACTCTCCTTGGCGCAACGAGCGACATCTTCAGTCCTTTTCTACCAGCCACACTCAAATATAAAATCTATCTCTTTTGCACAATCACATAAAATTTTTCTCTCGTAAAAATGCCATTTATTTACTTTTATTTATTTAAGTTAATTACTCTAACTAAATGCTCATTTATGTAAGTTTCTACTATAGCGAAGTTCTTTTCTTTTTTTGGCGGGAATGAATAGTGCTTGGTAGATCTGTCGACCTGTAACAAGAGAAAAAAAATGCATTTAAAAAACATAAAAACGGGCCAAGCGCGAGTCGGACGAACGGGATCTGTACCACTGTAAAATATTATACACTACAAAGAAAAAAAAACCGATTCTGGTCCCTGTATGGGGATTACATGGACACCCTTTAATTTTTAAATTCAGTATTTGTTGTTATAGCGGCCATATTCACTCGCTGTGATAAATTTTAGTGCCTACCTATACCCTGTTCACAATAAGATTAGACAAAAACACAAACCTTTTTTACAGTCCCTTCAACCGATTTTGACTTCTATTCCGTAGGGTTAAAGATGACATTAGAGGCAAAAAAGTGGTTCCAATAACAACTGTTTACTGCAGTTGCCATTAATCATGCTACTAACGCAATAGAAATCAAAATCGGTTGAACGGACTGTAAAAAGGTTTGAGTAAATGTCTAATCTTATTGTGAACAGGGTATAGGTATTACGGTTTAAAAGTTACAGACTTGTGACAGACGTTGACACTAACTGCCACATTCAGAGATGTTACTTAATAATTTTTGACAGCGTTCCAATCTTCCAATTTATGTTGGTCGATTAAAATGAAAATAAAAGACAGGGATGTTAAATCCCTCTCTTTTATTTTTTCAAACAAAATTGGGAAACACAAGATAAGAATAAAACAACACAAACACACAAAACATACTTTATTCTCTTCCTTTTCTCACACACTATAGTCTTTCTTTTTCATTTCTCCTTTTGCAGGTCTGCTGGCAGAAATTTCTTAAGAAATAAGCAGTATGTACAGTACGCAAAAGAGATAAGTATCCAGGTCGTCGGGAATAGTTGAAGATTTCTCAGAAACCAATGGGGGCTTTCAAATGAAATTTTATTAAATCATTGAACTGTTTATTCTCTATAAATTGTATTTTATTTTATTCATAAAAGCCTATCGTTTTCTAAGTAAACTTCAACTGTTTCCGGCGACATGGATACTTATCTCCTTTGCTGACCGTACCTAAGTATGTACTCATATGTTATTGTTCTTTTCCTGTGTTGTCTACTGTGTGTACATAAATAGTAAAATAAATGAATAAACAAACCATAGATTACCAAACTATTAAGTTTTGTTGGTACAGACAGCGTCATTCAACTGCTAACCCCCTTGCTGAGGAAAGGACAATGCCAGAAACTCTATAGAACTTTGCCCCACTCAATAAAAGTCATGTGCAATATGTAGCATCTTACTGTTTATTTATTGCTGATAACTACACATTAGTCTTAGTGACTGTAGAACTTGCGGTTTCCGTTTAAAATCTAAAAACAATAATGACATTGATTATAGGTTAAATTGTATTTTAGGTAAAATGAGTTTGTATTTTGTGGGTAGGTATTTCGTAATCCGCAAGTTCTAAACAAAAACAATTTAGTATAGAAAGGTTCTATATTCATTACAATTATTTTCATTAATTTACTTTTTCTGTACATGGGTGGGGCAGGATCTGGCATTGTCATTTCAATATATGGGGGGTAAGCAGTTGATGACGCTGTCTGTACCTAAAAAGCAACCATGCCGATAGAATATAATTATTAAGAGCTGTACGGTATTATAATCCAGTAGAGGTTGAAATAATTAATATCATACAGCCGTGTCAATGTCATTGTATAAGTACATTATAGGTATTCTGTAACGCAAATTATATCTATCCAACTATACCCTGTTCACAATAAGATTAGACATTTACTCAAACTTTTTTTACAGTCCGTTCAACCGATTTTGACTTCTATTGCGTTGGAAGCATGACAAATGGCAACTGCAGTAAACAGTTGTATTGTAACCACTTTTTTGCCTCTAATGTCATCCTTAAGCCTACGGAATAGAAGTCAAAATCGGTTGAAGGGACTGTAAAAAAGGTTTGTGTTTATGTCTAATTTCATTGTGAACAGGGTATAGGTAGGAACTAATACCTACTTTGTAAAAGACATAATTATTTATTAGATCGTCTTTGTTTTAATGCATGTAATAATTTTCCGAAACAGACACTGCGATAAGCAAATTAATGTTTTGCATGTATTTAACTCATAGGTAGATATAAAAACTAGTGCTACTCCTCGAAAATATTAATTTCCTTGTTTGTGTTGTGTATGCTAAAAAAATAAACAAATAAAAATGGCATACGAAAAATGTAGCTTTTGTTTTAGGGTATTACACCCATTTTTGAAAAGTGTCTTAATGAAATTCTGTAGTGCTAATATGCCACCAAAAAAAAACCCAAAATTTTTATTCAATCGATAAGTGCCATAAAAATGTATCTAAATTTTCAATTTTCAAATTTCGCGCGTAGTTTGACGCAAACGCCTCTTACTAGACGCCATATTGCTCAGCGTAAATGACGTCAGTTCGTTTTGTATCAAATGAGCTCATATTAAATATGATTATTGTATATTATTTAAAAATAATTAAAAACAAATTTTGTAATAGGTGTAATAATGAAAAAATTACGTTGGTTACGAAAATAATAAAAGTACAAAGCCTATATTACGCCAATCGGTTGACTGACAGTTGACAATTTTTTGTTTACACAGCCGTATGGCGTAATAACATGGCCGCTACTATTTCATGGTGTTTTATAACAGATTAAAAATACTGAAAACTTTGAATTGAATTTAAACATTTGTTTTGTTATTTTATGAACTAAAACTTACATTTTCCGACTGCTTTATGCCTAAACTGTCTCAATAACATATTTATAGATTTTTTCTCGTATAGAGTAAAATACCCTATTCAGTTTTGTAACGGTTTTCCCTTTAATCTTTTATTCTGAATGCGTTTTACATATTATTTGTTTCAAATTAACAATAAAGGTGAAAGGTGAGATAAAGGTAACATGTTAAGTGCGTGTCGAACTACCACATGAAGGGTTCCGTACCACTATACAATATTTAACAATACATATTTTTTGTAAGTTGTTAGACCCCTTTATTTTTAACTTTATTTGTATTTTTATAATTTGTTGAGTAGGTAATGCAAATTCTGTGTAATTTTCAAGTGTCTACTTATTATGGTTCAAAAGATACAATCCTGTGACAGACGAACGCGCAGACGGACAGGCTGACAGCGGAGTTTTAGTAATAAAGTCACGCTTTTTTATTTTTAGGGTTCCGTACAAAGTCAAAGTTAAATCATTTATTTCAATAGCCGTACAGATCGATCCGTCAAAGGTTAAGCTATGCTTGCCGCAGTCGGCCGGTGGATGGGTGACCATCGAGTTCCCTCCGTGCCTCGAAAAGCATGTAAAGCCGTTGGTCCCGGCTGTCATTCGTAGATCTTTGGCAGTCATTATGGGTAGTCAGAAGTCAGAAAGTCTGACTACCAGTGTTACCAAGGGGTATCGTGTTTCCCAGTAACTGTGTTGGTGAGCTCCGATAGACAGTTGTTCCATGTAAAACACTGGTATTCAGCTGGATTCGGTTAGACTGGAACTTGGAAGCCGACCCCAAAGTATTTGGCAAAACGCTAGGTACCTACCTAGGTAATATGAGACCATCAAAAGGCACTTTAGGCACCTACCTATAATGGAATTATACAGTTGGTAAGTATGGAAAAAGAAAAATAGAAACAATAGATAAGTATATAAGAAGATTTCTGTGTACCAATGCTGTCGGACACAGCAAAATTTGAACTACCTATGTTTAGTGATCTCTCCACTTTGGCGGTTCTAGGCGGTAGTTAGGAGGATCTTGATTGACTCTTGGAGATATCAGAAGGTTGAAGAAAATACTCGTTGATAGTGTAGAAGTAATAATAAAGTAATATATTTATTTACAAAATAGTGCGTCTTATATAGTATTTACATTCAGTTCGCTTAACCAATAAAAAACTGTACATTAATTTTAAACAACAAATTTACAAAAGTATAACCAATAGGAACAAAGTAATTACAACCAATCACATCACACTGCACTGTTGTCACGTGAATTCCGCGAGGGGGCGCGTGTGTGTTTCCCGCGCTCGCGCGCCGCGCTGCCGAATGCATAAATATAAGTGCGCGGTCGTCGCGCGCTTCCATTTCGACGCAGCCGCCGTTGCGTGAATATCTGCGTGTGATTGTTTGGGCGCGGCGATAGGAAGACGCCGCGACTCGAAGCTTTCTTCTCGTTTCTTCGCAGTTTGTCAAAAAACATAACAACAGTTCTTTTCAGAACTATTCTCTGTTTCTTTTACGAGAAATGTCAAACGTTATAGTTCTTCTCAGAGCTGGTTGCTTCAATGTTTCTTTATGCAGAAATGTCACTCAAACGTTATGTGCTGTGATGCATGGTGGCTACAGTACTCCCCTTCAAGCGAAGCGTACCGGAAGCTTGACGACGCGGCCTGAACGTGTTGTGTTCTTGACAGCGGGCTGTGACGTCACGTTGTCCGTAGGTACTTGTTGCTTGACTGGTGTGGTATTGGCTTGGGTTTGCTTGGTATTGGTAATATGGTTTTGAGGTAAGGTATTGGTGATGGTAATCTGGTTTTGAGGTAAGGTTTTGGTGATGGTAATCTTGGTTGGAGGTAAGGTATCGGTATGCTCAGCTATGACGTATGCAGGCTTCAGTCGATCGATTGATATGTTGGCTTGCCGATTAGGTAACTGTATGGTATATACCTTTTCTGTTCGGTTTATAACACGATATGGGCCTTCATACGGAGCTTGGAGTGGTTTCTTGACTGCATCAGTTCTGATAAACACGTGACTGCACTTGAGTAACTCTTGATGCACGAATACGCGTTTATTGTTGCTATGATGCTCGGTGACTGATTGCGGTTTGTTTGCTTGAATGATGCTACGCAGTTTATCGACGTAAGTATAGTCCATTGTAGGTGTGTGTGTACTCGTAAAGAAATCACCAGGCAAACGTAGGTTGTAACCGTACGTAAGTTCGGCGGCGCTCACACCGGTGTCGGTGCGCAGAGCGGCTCGTAATCCGAGTAGCACTGTAGGGAGTTCGTTGACCCATGAACTTGTGTCGGAGAGTTTCGCGCGTAAAGATGTTTTGAGCGAACGATGCCATCGTTCGACCATTCCGTTGCTCTGAGGATGATAAGGTGTGGTGCGATTTTTCTTGATACCCATTTGTTTCATTAAGTTTTGGAACAGCTGACTCTCGAACTGACGACCTTGGTCGCTTGTTAGTGTAGTCGGGCAACCAAATCTTGATATCCAGTGTTGATAGACGATATCGGCGATTCGATCAGCTGTTATTTCATCTGTAGGTATTGCTTCGGGCCACTTCGTTAGTCGGTCGATCATTGTTACTAGGTAGCGATAACCTTGAGCTGTTGTAGATAATGGCCCGACCACATCGACATGGAGATTTTGAAAACGATCACATGGTGGGAAAGATGAGATGTTTGAGAATGTGTGACGTTGTATCTTGCTTTTCTGACATTGTATACAGGTTCGAGTCCAACGGCTGATGTCTGCGTTCATTGATGGCCAAAAGAATTTTTGTGTGACGAGTTTACGAGTCGTGCGCGTACCAGGGTGACTGATATTGTGCACACTGTTGAAAACTTCTTGTCTATGTTCTTCTGGTATATACGGGCGTATATAAGGTGTAGATGTTTCGCAGAATAACTCGATGTCAGTGTTAGGTATTATTATTTTCTTGAGATCTATGTTGTTTTCTTGTAATAATTTTTCAATGTTGCTATCCTTTTCTTGCGCGGTAGCTATGTCCTTGAAGTTTATTGAAGATGGGCAAGATATTGTTTCGATGCGGCTGAGTGTGTCGGCGACGATGTTTTGTTTACCGCTGACGTGACGTATGTCCGTGGTAAATTCGCTGATAAACAAAAGTTGTCTCGTTCGTCTTGGTATTTCAGAGTTTGATTGCGCTTTTGACATTACGAACGTTAATGGTTTGTGATCCGTAAATATAATAAGGTGGCGTCCTTCAAATGTTTTACGAAAGTGTTTCACTGCCATGTAGATAGCGAGTAATTCTCGATCGTATGTAGAATACTTCTTTTGCGCGTCGGTGAATTTCTTAGAATAATATCCGAGCGGTTGCCATGTGTCGTTTAGGTATTGTTGTAGAACGGCACCAGCTGAGTTGTCGGATGCGTCACAGAATAAGGCAAGTGTCGCATGATGTGATGGGTGAGCGAGTAAAGCTGCTTTTATGATGCTGGCTTTACAATGCTGGAATGCTTGCGTTGCCTCATCGGTCCAGGTGATCGGAGTTTTGTCTCGCTTCTTTACGTTGTGTAGGTATGAATTAAGTGGAGCTTGTAGTACTGCGGCGTTAGGTATATGATCACGGTAAAAATTGATCATTCCGAGAAATCTTCGTAGTTCTTCGATTGTAGTCGGCTGAGGGAAATCGGTGATTGCTTGGATTTTATGTTGCGGTGGTTTTATTCCTTCTTCCGATACGGTGTAACCAAGGAACTGGACTTCTGGTTTGCCTAGGTTACATTTGGTGGGGTTGATGGTGATACCGTTTTCTTCTAATCGCTTCAGTACTATATGGAGATGTTTTCTGTGTTGGTCTTCGTTTTCTGATGCCAATAACAAATCGTCGATGAAAGGGAAAACGAAATCTAATCCTCGTAGAACTTCATGGATATAACGTTGAAACGTTTGTCCCGCGTTTTTCAAACCTAGGCACATACGTGGGAATTCAAACAATCCCATTGGAGTTATAATGGCTGTCTTCTGGATGTCTTCTTCTCTTACGCTCAGTTGTTGGTAGGCGCGGTTGAGATCAATTGTTGAGAAGATAGTTTTTCCTGATAGGTGATGAGTGAAATCTTTGATGCGTGGAACAGGATAGCGATCTGGTATAGTGATGGAATTGAGTCGGCGATAGTCACCACAAACTCTAATATCGCCATTCTTCTTGGGAACGATGTGTAGAGGTGATGACCATGGGCTCTTGCTAGGTCTGCATAATCCTTGTTCGATCATATTTTCGAATTCTTTCTTCACTATTTCGAAACGGTGTGGTGGGATCGGTCGAGCTCGGCTGTATATCGGTGGTCCTGTTGTTTCGATATAATGTTGCACGTTGATATCGGAGCTTAGTTGCATCGATGTTAGTCTTGTTATGCCGGGATATTGTGCTAATATGTCGTGGTATGACTGCGTGATGTCTATGCTGCGTACAGTAGGTACGTCCGATAGTCGTAGCGGGGCGTTGACCTTTAGGCTAGTCACACCGTCGATTAATCTTCGGTTTTTCAGATCGACGATAAGTTGGTGATGATTGAGGAAATCGGCTCCCAGTATGGGTTTGGTGACGTCAGCTACGATGAATTTCCACAAGTACGGTCGACGAAGATTTAAATCGAGTGTTAATGTTTTCTCGCCATACGTAGCTATAGTTGTGTTGTTCGCTGCGTATAGCTGGAAAGGTAGCGGTTTAGGTATCTGTCCCTTTGTTCTCGGTAGCACGGATATGTTTGCTCCAGTGTCGACTAGGAATGATAACTTCGAGTTCCTGTCAGTGACGTATAGGCGGTGGGACTTTTCTTGAACGCCGGTGTCCGCCATTGCCAACGTTCCGTCTAGTTTTCCGAGTTCTGTTTCTTGAATGAGCAAGGCGATGTACAGCGCCTAGCTTCTTCTTTGAAACGTCGGTGATAGTAACAGAATGGTGATGGCGATGCTTCTCGACTGCTGGATGCTCTCGGTCGTGACGTGCTGCGGTGACGAGATGAGTGACGTCTGTGGCGATAGTTGTTGTTATATCGACTTGATTTTAACTCAGCTATTTCTAGTGATAATTTTCTTATTTCGCTAATAAGGTACTGTGTATCAGCGTGTGGCGCGGATGGTGGTGGTGGTGGTGTTGTCTGCACGACTGCGACTTCTGTTGCTGCTGTCTGCTCCATTATCTTGTCAGCGAGTAGAGCGAGTTCATCGAGTGCTGTCTTGGTGCTGAATGTTTCGCTGACGGCGAGGACTGAACGGACGTGTGATGGAAGATGGTTGGTCCACATGAGTCGCAGAGTGGATTCCGGTATCTTGTCTGTAGCAAGGTTTCGCATGCGCCGGAGTAGTTGTGTCGGCCTCTGGTCTCCGAGTTCCATCTCGGACAGCAGTTTCTGAAACTGGCGGCTGTCGGACTCTTCGTAGGCTGATATGAGTCTTTCCTTGATGGCCTTGTATTGATCCGTCTCTGGTGGGTTGTAAAGTAGGTCCATGATCTGCTCGATGTCTTGTCGCTCGAGCTGTGCAATGACCATCTGAGCAAGCTGGCCTTCTTCTTTCTTGAGGTCGTGAGTTGCTGCTTCGAAGCTGATGAACCAGAGTCGTGGTCGATCGCGCCAGAAACGTGGAATGCGCATGGTGAGTGATATGCCGGCCGCTTCCACCTTCGGGCTTGAGTGCGATGTTGAGCTTGATTGTTCTTCTGTTTGGCAGGGATTCGACATCTTGATGTTGAGGCGATCTTCAATTTCTTCACTGTGTTCTGCACGGGGTAACCACTTTAGTGATCTCTCCACTTTGGCGGTTCTAGGCGGTAGTTAGGAGGATCTTGATTGACTCTTGGAGATATCAGAAGGTTGAAGAAAATACTCGTTGATAGTGTAGAAGTAATAATAAAGTAATATATTTATTTACAAAATAGTGCGTCTTATATAGTATTTACATTCAGTTCGCTTAACCAATAAAAAACTGTACATTAATTTTAAACAACAAATTTACAAAAGTATAACCAATAGGAACAAAGTAATTACAACCAATCACATCACACTGCACTGTTGTCACGTGAATTCCGCGAGGGGGCGCGTGTGTGTTTCCCGCGCTCGCGCGCCGCGCTGCCGAATGCATAAATATAAGTGCGCGGTCGTCGCGCGCTTCCATTTCGACGCAGCCGCCGTTGCGTGAATATCTGCGTGTGATTGTTTGGGCGCGGCGATAGGAAGACGCCGCGACTCGAAGCTTTCTTCTCGTTTCTTCGCAGTTTGTCAAAAAACATAACAACAGTTCTTTTCAGAACTATTCTCTGTTTCTTTTACGAGAAATGTCAAACGTTATAGTTCTTCTCAGAGCTGGTTGCTTCAATGTTTCTTTATGCAGAAATGTCACTCAAACGTTATGTGCTGTGATGCATGGTGGCTACATATGTAAGTAGGTCAGCGGAATTTATTGGTTTAGATAGATTCTAATCTTTTATGGATGAAACACAAACAGCAGTCAAACTCGTCAAGATATTTAGGACAATATAAATATTTGGGACGAAGTATTCTTGCATTAGTTTCCAGCAGGTGACTCCTACGCGAATCGTAAATAGAATTGACTACAAAATGATTCTGAACGTTCTGTCTCGGAGTTGTCTCAAAATGATTATTACAAAATGGCGCTCGGAATTGGGTTTTCGCGCGCTTTTTTCTTTTTGCGAATTTGTCACATATTTGTTTTATTATTCGTCATTATTTACTATATATTTATCCAGCACAATAGGTAAATAACAACTTGTCTAGTACCATTCAAACCTGTTGGTTATGTACCTACTCGATGAACCTGATGTTTGAGTGTGAAAGTCACAATATTTTTTGTCGTGCTAGCTAGTATTATTAATAGTTTTTAACAAACTTAGTGATTAGTTTCTATATATATAGCTTAGTTTAATTTTTTTTACAAAGCGATTTCCTTAAAAAATATTTTTTCAATATTATGCCGCCGAATAATATTACTCATATTAGTTAAACGCCTGTTACATTATTAACAGCAAATCGTAAAACAAGTTATTGCAGTTTTTAAATGCCAGGCGCTTCGGACGCAATCCTACTATTTACTAATATTACAATATCACGTACTACGTCCGTTGGTATGGAAATTATGACAGGTTTTAGGGCGAATTTTGAAAAATTGACCGTTTACAAAAGCCGTCAGGTAATCGGTTTATTCCAGAGATAAGAGGCTAATACCAGGTATAAAAGTTGCGCGATAATCACCGTAATAAAGCCTTTCCATTAAATACAACAAAACCAAGAATTCGATATCCTACATCCCCTCTACAAATACCTACACAACAGCTCCCTACCTGGAGCTGTTGTGTAGGTATTTGTAGACTTAAGAGTTGGAAGAGCTTTCACCGACCAACTACAGGAAGACGTTTACGTAGGTATGTTGTGGGAGGAACATCACCAACCACCACTCTACTTCGTTCAACCCCAGGAACACCTGCCACTCGAAAGTGACTTGCAGTGGCCTATATGAAAAGCGCTCGATAGATTGCGCACCCAAGTAGGCCGCTGCCCGCTGCAAACAAAACCTAAGAGAAAAACGGGGGATTATAGATCCCACCGACACGCAGTGTGAGTGCGGTGCTTCTGACCAGACAATGACCCACTTACTACAGTGCCCAAAGTGCCCCTACACAGCACCTTAGAGGACATTAAAACGCCACTAATGCTGCGTAAAATGTGACTACATAACCTACTGGGCCCAAGTACTGTAAAGTAAGTAGTAGAGTAGTAGTATTCCAGAGGATGATAGTATGATGTCCACTGTGTAAGTTGTGCTTTTACCCAGTCCCGTGACTTGGAACTGGACAATTAGCAATCTAAGACTACTTTGTGGCTTTGTGTTTGTTGTTTTGTATTGCCACCGACTTCCGAAAGTAAAGTAATGTGTGTTCTGTGCTAAAGTTATTTATCACTTTTTAGTTTTTGAAGGCGGTTTTATTTTTTAAGAAAAAACATTTTATTTTTCGCTTTTTAGTGATGCCTTCAACTTCCAAATCCATTAAGAAACGGCAACACACTTAAAAGAGATTGTAAGTCCTCCAGTGATTGAAGAAACTAAAACGTCGTACAAGTAACTTTTTTGGGAATTTGTTGATTTTCTCAAAAGGGGCTGTACCAATTTTGATAAAATTTATATGGGACCTTTTCGGAATAAACCCCTTTCTATTAAAAAATTTTGCAAATCCGTCTATATATGACAGAGTTATGCCCGAACAAACATAAAAAATGATTTGATAATGATTCGAATTGATAACCTCCTCCTTTTTGAAGTCGGTTAAAAAATGTTGTGTTAATGAATAAATAATAAATAGGATGGACTATCATCGATTCAAAAAGAAGAAGAACTAAATACACATTATGTGCGGAAATTCCTACAATTTCCAATTTAAAAATTGACCTGATTTATTTATTTACTAGATGCGCTTGCGTTATGGTCATAATATGTCCTCTGTTATATAATCAGGTATTGTATTATTACATACCTAGGTAATAACAAAGGTTAGGTACAACCGGCCAATGATGCTCAAATGTTTATTACCCTTTTTTATTGACATGAACCAGGAACCCGCCCCGGATTCGCACCGTACCATTCCTATAAAACTATATCTACGTATAAACTTTCCTCTTGAATCTTGAATCCCTCTATCTACTGATGAAAACGCATTACAATCCGTTGTGTAGTTTAATAAAAAAGAAAACCAGGATAAGTAGCTCGATTTATGAGATCGGGAGCATTCATTACCATTACTTGATTGAAAAAAGTATTCGTGGAGTTTCTTACTTGTTCTCCATAGAGACTTAACCTACCTACCTACGTTTAGGAACGAGCAACTAGCTTCAACTTTCTAACTAACTGACTAATTGTTTTAATTCAAATTGAATCTTTGCTGGAAATGTATATTTTACTTAATGGACTGCAAACGACGCAATAATTAAAAACTTTGACAAACACTGACGCTATAGAATACCAACAATAAACGTGTTAGAAAGATCATTAAAGTATTCACAATAATCTAAAATAAATGGCCGGAAGGTGATAAACGAGCATAAGGCAGACTGTACCGTACCATACCCTTCAGTCTTCCACAAGTTAACAACCTGACAAGTCGTGCATCATGTCAAAAAAACACTTAATATTACTGGCTGTGATACACGTTTGTAATGGAAAAGAATCAAACAACATATTTCCACAAACAGTAAACGCTGAAGGTACAGCTGAAATATCAATATATCCTCCTACACGATCTTATAGTAATGCGTTTGCAGCTGCTGTGAACTCAGTGACGTGGTTGCCTCAAGCCGTGGCGAGCGTTCTAGGACCAGTCACACAGCCAAACTTCATCAGCAACACAGAAAAGGTGGGCAATGATAAAATCAGCTTATTCGACATGGATGAAGCAACTGAAAACGAAGACTCGACATTAGAAATGTCTCCTGCACGGGTTTATAGTAACCCGTTTGCAGCTGCCGTGAATGCAGTGACGTGGGTGCCTAAAGCCGTAGCTAGCGCACTAGGCCCTGTCACACAACCAAGCTTCATCAGCAGTACAAAGAAGGTGGACAAAATCAGCCAATTCGTCATAGATTTTACTGAAGCAACTGAAAACGAAGACGCAAATTTAGAAATAACACAGTTAATACACAAATACGGATTTCCAGTCGAGGTTCATGCTGTGGTCACCACTGATGGCTATGAATTGACCATGTTTAGGATCCCCAGTAATGGGTCAGCTGTGTTTCTTATGCATGGATTGTTAGGGAGTGCTGACGACTTTGTGATAGCAGGCAGAGAGAGCGGCCTTGCTTACCTACTAGCTGACGCAGGATACGATGTTTGGATGGGAAATGCTCGCGGCAACAAACATTCAAGAAAGCATATCATTTTGGAGCCCTCTTATGCTGAGTTCTGGGACTTTTCATGGCACGAAATTGGTGTTTACGATCTCCCAGCCATGATAAACTATGTGTTAAACAAAACTGATGAGCATTCTTTGAAATACATCGGCCATTCGCAAGGCACGACCGCGTTCTTCGTGATGGTTTCGGAAAAGCCAGAGTATAATAATAAAGTGTCTGTAATGATAGCTATGTCACCTGTGGTCTTTATGGGGCACGCTAGATCACCAATAGTGCGTCTAATGTCACCTGGAACCTACATCTTGAATGGATTTCTGAAGAGTTTAGGGCAATACGAGTTTTTACCAGACAACAATGTTGTTCGAACGTTAAAACTCATGATTTGCGGCACTGGAGTTCTTGCGGAGTTGCTGTGTAGCAACACGCTTTTTCTCATGTCAGGATATGATTTCGAACAGTTAAACGTGACAAACCTTCCAGTTGTTTTTGCCCATTTACCCTCAGGAGCTTCAATGAAGCAACTCGCACACTACGGCCAAGGAGTCTTGTCGAATAAATTCCGGAAATTTGACTACAGTAGTGAAGAAAATTTGATCAGATATGGAGTACGAGTTCCTCCTAGTTACGATTTGAGGAATGTGATGACTCCAGTGTCCATGTTTGTTAGTGATTCAGATTGGTTGGCTCATCCTACAGATGTAAATAGGTTACGTGACACATTGATGCATGTAGTTAGTATGTATAAGATTCCGTATAAACAGTTTAATCATGTTGACTTTATTATCGCCAAAGATGTTAAGGAGTTGGTTTATAAAAGGCTGCTCGAAGAGTTGGCTTGGTTTTAATTAAGAGTTGTGGATGTTAATTAAATAGTGTATTTAAGTATTTGTTTCATCATCTGTTTCGCACCCAACATAAAAAGGGTAGGCAGATGACTTTAACTTCACTTTTAGTTAAATAAATAATTTAATAATTTCATTCGTTTAAAAAAAAATAGTAAATAAAATATTTTTTGGTGTTTACATTGACACGTATAATAAATAGCATAATGTATATTTATGTTTATTGTTTCTCTTAAAAGCCCAGCTCCTAACTTAATTTAAAAAAGCGGCCAAGTGCGAGTCGGACTCGCCTATGAAGAGCGTGTAGTAGCAAGTAAAAGAAAAAAAGTAAGTAAGTAATAAAAGCATTTTTATTTTTATATTTGTGTTGATTGAATGAAAGGTAAATTGCGGGTTACGATTTATGACATATTAAAAAAAACTACTTACTAGATCTCGTTCAAACCAATTTTCGGTAGAAGTTTACATGGTAGCGTACATCATATATTTTTTTTAGTTTTATCATTCTCTTGGTTTAGAATTAACGGGGGTGGGGGGGGGGGGGGATTTTGAGTTTCAGTTCTAAGTATGGGGAACCCCCAAAATTTATTGTTTTTTTCTGTTTTGTGTGAAAATCTTAATGCGGTTCACAGAATACATCTACTTACCAAGTTTCAACAGTATAGTTCTTATAGTTTCGGAAAAAAGTGGCAGTGACATACGGACGGACAGACAGACAGACATGACGAATCTATAAGGGTTCCGTTTTTTGCCATTTGGCTACGGAACCCTAAAAATACTGAGGAACCTGATTTGAAATTACTCTGCGTATGAAGTACTTTATACAGCATACGTTGTGGAGGGGCGCGCCATTTTGTATGAAAATGTAGGCCTATACCTACCTATACCCTGCTCACAATAAAATTAGACTTAAACACAACCCTTTTTTACAGTCCCTTCAACCGATTTTGACTTCTATTCCGTAGGCTTAAGGATGACATTAGAGGCAAAAAAGTGGTTACAATAACAACTGTTTACTGCAGTTGCCATTAATTGTCATGCCACCAACGCAATATAAGACAAAATCAGTTGAACGTACTGTAGAAAAGGTTTTTTGTAAATGTCTAATTTTATTGTGAACAGGGTATATATAGTAGGTACTTACTCACATATCTGTAACGATTAAAAAAAAACAAATGAGTAAATAAGCAAGTACCTATTTACGAAAACATAACATATTCTAAACCCCATATTAGAACGAGATGAAGATCTCTTTTTAACTAGGATTGATCATGATAATTTTGTTTTTTCTTATCTCGAATTTGTGTTTATGTAAATAACTTTTGTTTTTCTTAAGAGATTTTATCTAAGTACCTTCTGTCATTAAGGTTTCGTTCATATAAAAACTAAACAAGTTGCATTATGTACTAAGTATCTTATAGACTGAGATCCTGAATTGGCTAGACCCACGTCATGGATGAAAATTTCAGGATTATTATCATTGCATTTTTGACATATACTATAATCTAAGGCCAATCGATCGATCGTCGATCCACGGCATCGATCGATGGTAGAATGGATTAGTCGACGTTGATCGATAGTTTCTACCAGACCAATCGATCGATAGTCGATCGACGATCGATCGATGGTAGAATGGATTAGTCGACATCGATGGAGTGCTTGATTATTATTAGTAATGGATTAATCGATCAACGTCGACCGAGGCCATCGACTGGCAATCGATCGATTAGTTAGTCGACCGGTATCCGTCGATCAGCCAAAGTTTCCACACCAATCGATCAACGTCGATCGATGTTGACCGATGGCATCGATCGATGATCGATCGATTGGTAAAGTAACACCCTAAAAGGGCAAAGTCGCAGGAAAAGAAAACTAAGGAAGTCATGGTTGAGTAATATCAGGGAGTAGACTGGAATCATGAGTGCAGCCGAACTTTTCCACCTCCCTGGAGACAATGACAAATATGTGGAGCTGAGCGGACTGCCAACCTTCATTAGTTGGAGAGGCACTATTAAGGAAGAAGAAGAATAAATATAAGAGCAATGTTTTTTTATAACTATTAGCTGCATCTTTGTTTCCTGAATCCTTACCGTGTGGTGCTGGCCGCGAGTAGCACCACCCCATTACTACCCGTGGGTGTCGTAGAAGGCGACGAGGGATATTGACCAGAGGATGGGCAGCAGAGTCCTGAAATTCTTAGTACCGTAACACCTACTGCGATTGCCAACGTGTATCGGTTAAGCTTGGCGATTATGGCTGACACCCCATCTTGGGGAGACCTTTGCCCAGCGCTGGGCGTCTAAAGGTGGACATGATGATGATAATGAATAGCCTGCTATGGCTGATCTAGTAATGTAGGTACCTACCTGAACAAAGTGAACAACCTGCATGCTCTGCTTAATCTATATTAATGTTTCTACAGTTAGATATATTTGAAAGAAACTCTGTTAACGCTTATTTCACGGGCGGGACCATTACTAAATATTCCTCTATCAATACATCAACATTTCTGGGGTCTTGGACCACAAGGTTAGGTAGATTATGTCACAAAAAATGGCATCGTTGGAAAACAACACGTTTAGCAATCACAAAACAAAAGAGATTCACGGCCGGAAAATGTAAACAACTTTTTATAAATATCTTGAGTGCGCGCGAAAAACGACAATGGTTTTGGGGAATGTATCGCTGGGACGAGGTTCCGTACAAGTCAGAGAGACTTTTTGCTAACTGCTTTTTGCCGGTGATTGTATAAACCCTATAAGAATTTAGGGATTTCATCCCCAGGCAGAATTTAGGCATTTCATCCCCAGGCAGAATTTAGGGATTTCATCCCCAGGCAGAATTTAGGGATTTCATCCCCGGGCAGAATTTAGGAATTTCATCCCCGGGCAGAATTTAGGGATTTCATCCCCAGACAGAATTTAGGGATTTCATCCCCGGGCAGAATTTAGGAATTTCATCCCCAGGCAGAATTTAGGGATTTCATACCCAGGCAGAATTTAGGGATTTCATACCCAGGCAGAATTTAGGGATTTTATCTCCAGGCAGAATTTCGGTCATGGCGACTAATTTCAATAGTGACAAGTACGAAGGAGATAATGATGCCGATTCCCTTGATCAAACCTAAACTAAAATTAGACAATAGGCATCTCTTACTACCAGGCAGCTGAAGAAAAGGACGGCGACAGATAACAAAAGTTAGAGATGTCAAATTAGTTTTTCTTTGACTTCGCCGTATTTTCAAAATAATTGTATGGACATTTTAGATTGATAGCTATATCTGTCTCTTGCTTGTTTTATTGGAGAGAAAGAGATAGGTATAAATAGCTTAAAACAAGTTTAGATCTTGCATAACAGAATTTGGCACCATTATAGTGCACAAGTGTGTGCGCAAACACAGATGCCGCACTCCCCCTTCCCTCACTCTCACAGTCCGGTGGGACGGCAATCCGACACGACCGGAGAGAGATCAGGCGCAGGACCAACGAACGGCGACACGTGCGATCCAAGGAACGAAGCAACTACCAAACTCCGATCAAAGATCAAATTAACTTATTGTTTAATTTCTTCGTAGCATCCCGAATAAATTCTTTTGATCTCAAAATCAATCTTGAAATTCTATCTTTAAGCGATTGGCTGCAGCGCTGCGTGTCGCGGATTCGATTTCCGGGCGTAACAAATATTTTTATGACTGGTTTTCTGAGTAAGTGATAATTAAATTCTGTTAAGAAAGTACCGGGAATTAATAATTTAAAAAGCTCATTGAAAGGGATTGTCTAAATTCTTATTAACGCTAAGTTGGCACAACTGTCCTCTTTACTCACGCGGAGTTCGATAGTCAGTGGTCATTCTGTTTGTTCAGTGTGCCATTTTGACAGTTCAGGTCAACTAAGTAATCCGTCTTAAATGTTGAATTGCAAATAGAATTTCGTGTGCAGAAGCACTGAAAATGTTACATAAGGCTTTCAGTGAATCGATTTTATCAAAAATACGTGCATAAGAGTGGTAAAATGCATTTAAATGTGGTCGAGATGTGGTGTAAGATTTGCCTCGTTCTGGTCGGCCATCAACGTTTTTCACTGAACTAACATCGCTACAATAAGGAAATGGTGACTGAAAATCATCGTATTAGTCTGGGAGAGATAGCTGCTGAAATTTCTGTGTGTCAAGAATCAATTCGTAATGTTTTAAACGATTGTTTTGGCATAAAATGCTTTGCTGCTCGACAAGAACTCAAAGATTTGAATCGTCTGCAATATCTCAATCGCGAAAAGGTTGCAGAAGACGTGTTAGATAGAGTCAATTCCGACCCCACATTCATAAAAAGCATTGTTACTGGTGACGATGATGAGACATGGGTTTACGAGTTTGACTTGCAAACCAGTCAACATGATTCGGAATGGCGCGAAAAAAGGTGACTTAAAATAAAATTCGCGGCAAGTATTGCAGTGGATTCCAAAAAACGCGCCTAAATATGATTGGATTATTGGGTTATTCGTTGGCGTTAGTGTATTATTACGGAAGGGACCTACTTACTTTGAAGGCGATACAATAAATTTAGATATTTAATACATGACATACAAGTTATTTTATTGTTATTGAATAATTCCCGGTACTTTCTTGACACAGTTTAGTATAATGTAGATACACCCCAGCCACAAAGATACAAAGATGGTGCATAATGTATTAACATTCCTATTGAAAAACCCAATTCATCATCTGCCTAGCCTTTTCCCAACTATATTGGGGTCGGCTTCCAGTCTAACCGGATGCAGCTGAATACCAGTGTTTCACATGGAGCGACTGCCTATCGGACCTCCACAATCCTGTTACTGGGTAACCTTGGTAAGACTGGTTGTCGAACTTTATGGTTTCTGACTACCCATAACGACTGCCCAAGATCTACGAATGACAGCCGGGGCCAACGGCTTTACGTGCTTTCCGAGGCACGAAGGGGTCTCGGTTTGAAATGGATCGTCACCCATCTACAGACCGACCGCGGCAACCGTAGCTTAACGTTTGACCGCTCGATCAGTACGGCTTTTATTCAGCCACATGGTCCTCCTAGCTATTGAACACCCAATTACAAAGTGTAATTGGGTCTGTCAAAGTTTGTAAATGTATGGTATTTATAATCTTTGTATCTCGACCTGGAAATCGAGGGTTACTGCCTTCAGGAAATAAGAGAGTAACTTACAGACAGTTTAACTCTTAAAAATAAATAAGAAACATGCTTAAAGATACGTAAATTACTCCAATTACTTTCAGTTAAAATAAAATGGCATTTCCTGAGAACGACTCGCAAATGTAGGTAATTTTGTCATTCCCGAAACTCGAACGAGTTCGTTGACCAATATCGTTTTATGAGTTTTAAAATTGAAAATAACACAAATATACCTCACATTCAAATAATATCTTCAGTCTGCATGTCTCCTGTTTGTGAAAACATATTTATTTGTCATGTTTCTCGTAATTTATTTGATCTACGAATTTTAGACGCGCGATTCAAGATGGTGGAATCTAGGATTGCGTTTCTAAAATACCAGCTCTTGCTCGCAGCTTCGTTCGCGTGATTTTTTTTTCGGGTCCCTTAGTTTTTTGATAATAAAATAAAGCGTACTAGCTTCTACCCCCGACTTCGTTTGCCTTCAGAATAGGGTATTACATCCATTTTTGAAAAGTGTTCAACGAAATTCTGTAGTTCTAATATGCCACCAAAAAAAACACACAATTTTTATTCAATCGATAAGTGCCATAAAAATGCATCTAAATGTTGAATTTTCAAATTTCGCGCGTAGTTTGACGAAAACGCCTATTACTGGACGCCATATTGCTCAGCGTAAATGACGTCAATTCGTTTTGTATCAAATGAGCTCATATTAAATATGATAATTGTATATCATTTAATAATAATTAAAAGCATATTTTGTAATAGGTGTAATAATGAAAAAATTACGTTGGTTACGAAAATAATAAAATTACAAAGACTATAGGTATTACGCCAATCGGTTGACTGACAGTTGTCAATTTTTTGTTTACACAGCCGTACTGCGTAATAGCATGGCCCCTACCCAAGTAGCAAAATTCTCCTATAATCATTAACTAATAAGACAAAACGTCCTATAGGAATCCAGTAAACGGTTTGCCAAAGATCACTCATCCTAATACAGCATCTTATGATGCGATATGCGCTAGAAGCACTTTTGATTCTATAACGTAATTTTATAAACGTTTGCAGGATCACTTTATAATAATGTAACTAGAGTTGTAGTCCTATAAAAGTGTTTGATAAAACGATTTAGCATAATGTAATTTTTCATCCTATAAACACATTTAATAAGATTGTTTATTCTTTTTAACGTCTTGTTTCATTCCTTTAAAATACATGAGTACTCCTATGTACGTCTTAGGTATAGCTGCTATAGGTAATATATTACAGGATTGATTGGTCTTAGTCGTGACTTCTAATGGATTTTAGGCTCCAAACTGGCACGCCCACCGATTTTTATAGGTAAAATTCTACCACTATGCGTCCTATATTTGTTATTACTAGATTGCTTGAATCAAACAGAGTCTGACAAAGTTTGGGATGGTTTCGTACAACGAGAAATCGAAATAGACCTCGAAAATTGCGAAGAAAATTGATCTGAATGTTGCTGAATAAGAAGATTAGATCACATTTAGTCATAACTGAGCTTTCAGTGATTATAAATAAAATAAAATATTATAGATATTTTAGAGATGTGGTTCTATCTGTAATATTTTTGTAAAGGAACCCTAAAAATTAAATATGGTGAATATGGTATCCTGTAATAGTTTTACTTAGACTAAATAGTCTTATAAAGTTCCTGAGAAACTCCATATTGTGGCGTGATGATGGCGGCTAACTATTTTGTTTATTTTTATTGAACATACAAATAATTTAGAAGTTTAATTTTAAAGGGGCATAATAATATGTTGATTATCATCGATACATTTATCAATAAAATTATTTTCGCAAGTTGAGTAGGCATTCAAAACGACAGTCAAGAAACAACATTTTATTGTATGCTAATAGATTTATGTGGACTACTTCCATTTTTTTTGTTTGAAATATTCCCACTAAATACGCACTGTACTAACCAGAAAAAAAATATCATCTGTTTTGTCAATTACACCGGTAGCAGCAGGTACCAGATTATTCCAGGACTTAACACCAGTAATGGCACGCGCTAGATCTTTGCAGGAGTAATCAAGCGGATCCAGTGCATTTACCGGATCTTTATAAACCGAATTGCATTTTACCCGATAATAACAAAACTACTATAGGGCGAAATACTTTTATTAACTGCGCCCAAATGCGGCACTATTAACGTTTGTAGGATTTTTATAGGAGTAAAAAATGAATGCTCCTAAGATATGTACAGGACTACATTTTGCTACTTGGGTACTATTTCATGGTGTTTTATAACAGATTAAAAATACTGAAAACTTTGAATTGAATTTAAAAAATTGTTTTGTTATTTTATGAACTAGTTAAAACTTTCATTTTCAGACTGCTTTATGCCTAAACTGTCTCAATAACATATTTATAGATTTTGTCTCGTATAGAGTAAAATACCCTATTATACAAGTCTTCTGACAAATATGGGACAAAATTATCCTATGTCTTCATAATTTCCAACCGAAGTCAAAAAGAAGGAGGTTCTCAATTCGTCTGTATGTTGTTTTTTTTTCATTTGTAACGCGATTTCTCCGGCAAATGGTAAGCGATTTTGAAAATTCTTTTTATATGCATAGGGTATGCCTCAGGGGTGGTCCCACATAATTTTTATCGAAATTGATTCAGCACTTTTTTAAAAAATCGAAAGAAAGCAAGAAAATATACACGGATGATGTTTTAAGTTTCTCCAACCTTGTACTTTCAATCTCTGTTTTGACTGTGTTGCCGTTTCTTAATGGATTTGGATGATAAGGAGGTACTAAAAAGCGAAAAATAAAAAGCTTTTTAACAAAAAGTGATAAATAACTTTATCACAGAACACACGACTTTAGTTTCGAAAGTCTGTGGCTTTGTTCTGTTTGATGTTTTATATTGCCACCGACTTCCGAAACTAAAGTCATGACGTGTGTTCTGTGCTAAAGTTATTTATCACTTTTTAGATTTTGAAAGCTTTTTCCTATCTATAACTTGGCTCTAGGCCATCAGCTGGCGACGCCCTTGAATGGAGTAGATATATTCAAGTCGATCGGTGCATTATTGCATTTCTGTTCAGCCATTTATGCGTAAAATACTAACAAACATAACAGCCATCAATAAAGCGGTCCCTAGACGATCATGCGACATGACATGCCTTTACGTGAATTGTCATGCTGCATGATTGACCAAAAAAATTAAATCATTCATTTTCATCGCACTTCAAGTCCATAGTCCTACTATAGTGCAGTGTTCAGTAAACTACTGCGAAATCGATTTTTTAAAAATTGTTTGTTATTTTTTTCTTTTCAAGTCCCATAATTCGGGACAATCTTTATACATAGATATTAATAACCAGATGAATTACTTTCTCATCTGGGCTCACGTTGACGTCGTCGTCGTCGTCGTCGGGAAGCTTTTGCGGTGCGCTGTCTATCGTTGACCCATGAAACAAACTGAACTGTTGCATGACATGCCCCCGATCTAAAGTCCGATCATGCGTGCATGTCAGTCATAGCTTGCAGGATGAAAAATAAAAGGAATTATCAATCAACTCCCAGCACGTAGTTTGCATGTCATTCACAACGATCAATACGATTAAATGGTCATGCATGCATGACAGGACGTAACGCATGTCATGCTGCATGATCGTCTAGGGACCGCTTAACATTAGCAAAAGAGTTTCCAGAATTCGACCAGTATTTCCGGAAATCAGCGCGTTCCGTTACACAAACAAACAAACTCGTTAGCTTTATATTATTGTATGTATAGATTTGAGATGATTGAACTATGAACGAAAATAAAATGATTCACGATATCTGTGTAACTTCTAAAGATTAGAATAATTTTATTATAGGTAAGAAGTCGTAATGTCTTTGTAGTGACATTTAAGTACTATCGTACTTACTCTACATTTGTTTGATGATATTTCAAATTAGAAACACAGGCATGCCTACTCGGATTATAATTTGATCTCCTACAGAAGCTTTCGCGATGAGGTATTTTTAATAACACTACCAAGTTCAATGTACTGTTTGTTTGATCTCATTTGTAGATCAACAATCGCTATAATCAGCAGTTCAATACAAACGTACCGACATTCGGGAAGCTACGTGATATCTTTAAATAGTCGATCCCACAATCCCTTAAGACCCGAGTTCACCAACTACAACATAACCATTGGTTCCGTAACCGTTCGGTTAACATTTAACAGTTGTTTAAACGAACCGCGTTTTTTTCGAGTTCACCATTTATTTTTAACCAACGGTTAAATAACCGAACGTTTTCGAATGGTTGAGTCGAAAATGACCGAATAATCGAATGGTTTGACATTATTTTGTGAATGTTGAATGTCAACGTCAGTAAATTCTCATTGGCAAACTCTGTGATCAAACAAACTCAGTGTTAGGTTATTTAGTGCTACCGTTTTTAATGAATTTGGATGATAAAAGTATTAAAGGTAGGTACTAAAAAGTAAAAAAATAAAAATAACTTTAGCATAGAACACTTAATGACTTTATTTTCGGAAATTGGTGGCAATACGAAACAACTACCAGTCTACAAGCAGCCAACTTCCGAAACAAAGTCATAAGTGTTCTTTTCTGAAGTTACTTAATAATTTTTGAAGGCGGTTATCTTTTTTTTTAAAGACGTTTTTAATAATAAACGGTTTGTATGTTTAACGGACCACGGACCATTTAACGGTAATGTGACTTGTATTAAAAAAAACGACAGAACAAAAGCACTAATACCAAATAACACAATGTAAGCCAGATGGCACGACGCAACACATCGCAGCCGCACCTGATTGGCTAACGCTAGTCGTCTGCGGTCCTCTACAGTATTGCACAATGCAAAATTTCACGGCAGGAAGCATAAACCAATGGTTAAACTGAGTTAGCTACTTCGTTTAAGTTAATCATTCGATTACAGTACTTAATCAATGGTTAGCGCGTGGTGAACATCAAAATATTGTTAAACAGCCGTTTATGGTTTAAACAGCTGTTTAAAATTTAACCATCTGTTGGTGAACACGGGTCTAAGACCACTTAAGGGTTTTTAACCAATGCGTCCTACCCGTAATGTCTTACTGAGCCGAAACGTGGACACTCACCGTGAGCCTGGTCTACAAAATCAAGGTTGCTCAGCGTGCTATGGAGAGAACGATGCTCGGGGTTTCTCTGGTAGAGAGAATTCGTAATTAAATCATTCGCCAGAGAACTAAAACCACCGATATTACGCGTCAAATCAGCAAGCTAGGTTACTTCTAGGCAAGCGTGCTCCATCTTAGACCGCATCATCGCTTCCCATCAGGTGAGATAGTGGTCAAACGTATGCCTATCAATAGTATAGTTAAAAAAAAAAATAAAGCTGCTAAGCAGTGGAATTCCCTGCCTGAGTCTGTGTTTACTGATAGCTATAACCTGGGAGTCTTTAAGTCAAGAGTGAATAGGTTACTTCTAGGCAAGCGTGCTCCATCTTAGACCGCATCATCGCTTCCCATCAGGTGAGATAGTGGTCAAACGTATGCCTATCAATAGTATAGTTAAAAAAAAAATAAAGCTGCTAAGCAGTGGAATTCCCTGCCTGAGTCTGTGTTTCCTGATAGCTATAACCTGGGAGTCTTTAAGTCAAGAGTGAATAGGTTACTTCTAGGCAAGCGTGCTCCATCTTAGACCGCATCATCGCATCCCATCAGGTGAGATAGTGGTCAAACGTATGCCTACCAATCACGGATATCGCTACCCATAGTTAAAAAAAAAGCTTAAACGTGAGACCTATCCCAAGCAGCAAAATGTAGTCCTGTACATATCTTAGGAGCATTAATTTTTTACTCCTATAAAAATCCTACAAACGTTAATAGTGCCGCATTTGGGTGCAGTTAATAGGAGTATTTCGCCCTATAGTAGTTTTGTTACTAGCGGGTAAAATGCAATTCGGTTTTAAAAAGATCCGGTAAACGCACTGGATCCGCTTGATGACTCCTGCAAAGATCTAGAGCGTGCCATAACTGGTGTTATAAGTCCTGGAATAATCTGGTACCTGCTGCTACCGGTGTAATTGACAAAACAGATGAGTTTTTTTTTCTGGTTAGTACAGTGCGTATTTAGTGGGAATATTTCAAACAAAAAAATTGGAAGTAGTCCATATGAATCTAATAGATTCATTAAATTGCAAACAATTAAATTTTGTTTCTTGACTGTCGTTTTGAATGCCTACTTAACTTGCGAAAATAATTTTATTGATAAATTTATCGATGATAATCAACATATTTTTATGCCCCTGTAAAATTAAGCTTATATATTATTTGTGTTTTCATTAAAAATAAACAAAATACTTAGCCGCCATCATCACGCCACAATATGGAGTTTCTCAGGAGCTTTATAAGACTATTTAGTCTAAGTAAAACTATTACAGGACATACCGTATTCACCATATTTAATTTTTAGGGTTCCTTTACAAAAATATTACAGATAGATATAAAATATCTATATTATTTTATTTTCTTTATAATCACTGAAAGCTCAGCTATGACTAAATGTGATCTATTCTTCTTATTCAGCAACATTCAAATGAGCTTTCTTCGCCATTTTCGAGGTCTATTTCGAATTCTCGTTGTACGAAACCATACCAAACTTTGTCTGACTCTGTTTGATTTAAGCAATCTAGTAATAACAAATATAGGACGCATAGTGGTACAATTTTACCTATAAAAATCGGTGGGCGTGCTAGTTTGGAGTCTAAAATCCAATAGAAGTCGCGACTAAGACCAATCAATCCTGTAATATATTACCTATAGCAGCTATACCTAAGACGTAAGTACATAGGAGTACTCATATCTTTTAAAGGAATGAAACAAGACGTTAAAAAGAATAAACAATCTTATTAAATGTGTTTATAGGATGAAAAATTACATTATGCTAAATCGTTTTATCAAACACTTTTATAGGACTACAACTCTAGTTACAATATTATAAAGTGATCCTGCAAACGTTTATAAAATTACGTTATAGAATCAAAAGTGCTTCTAGCGCAAATCGCATCATAAGATGATGTATAAGGATGAGTGATCTTTGGCAAACCGTTTACTGGATTCCTATAGGACGTTTTGTCTTATTAGTTAATGATTATAGGAGAATTTTGCTACTTGGGATGTATAGTGGTTTCTATGCAAGGTATTCACGTATAATTATATAATTCCTGGAAATGCAAAATATTGTAAACATGTTTTTAAAGACTAAGTATGTAGTTTCTTGCCCATTCTTCTCCATACGAAACTACCATTTGGAATGGGCAACTAGATTCAAGTTTGATTGATAATATGACGTTCAAAAGTGCTTTTTAAATGATTTGACTTTGACTAGGAAATCACGACATGTTGTTTGTACTATGCATAGCGTCCCGCCCCGCCTTCGCACGGTTGCAATGTAGATCAAACTATACCAAACGTTCCTCTTGAATCACTCTATCTATTACTGAAAACTGCATTAAAATCCGTTGCGTAGTTTAAAAGTTCTAAGCGTACAGACAGCGGTAGCGACTTTGTTTTGTACTATGTAGAGATGTAATTACATTACAATCATAACAAATAGTGATAACGGACAATCCAATGTCGATTAACATCGCCAAACTTCTCAGGAATGCCTACATAACCCGCCATCCATCTTTCAACAGTTAATTTAAAACAATGACCTGATTATGAACCAATAATAGCTGGCAACACCGCTTAACCTTGCCAGATGAATTAAATATTAGTTTCTGATTCACGTCTCTCGATGTTTACGCGGATATTTGTGGTGTAGCAGATGGTGATTTGGCGTAAACTTACCGTGAGAGAAAACCTGTGTTTTAGTTGTAAAGGTCAGTGTATTGGATTAATAGTAGCAGTGCAGCACTTTCTGATGGACCTCGTATTTCTACCGCAAAGCAACGTTGTGTTCTGATTTTAATATTCTCCTAGACGAACCTTACTCGTTCTTCTCCATACAGACCCTACGTTTTGGAACGAGCAACTTCAAGCATCAACTTCGTACTAACCAACCGACTCTTTGGCAATTCAAAACTGTATTTTTTTTTTATCAACCGACTTCAAAAACAAGGAGGTTCTCAATTCGTCTGTTTTTTGTTTTTTTTTCTTTTTGTATATTTGTTACGCGATTTCTCCGGAAAATTTGAAAGCGATTTAGAAAATTCGTTTTTTGATGGATAAGGTATGCCTCAGGGGTGGTGCCATATAATTTTTTACCAAATTGATTCAACACTTTTTGAAAAAACCGACAGAAAGCAAAAAAATATACGTGAATGATGTTTTAATTTTCTCCAACCTTGTACCTACTTTCAATTTCAATCTCTGTTTTGATTGTGTTGCCGTTTTTTAATGGATTTGGATGATAAAGAGGTACTAAAAAGCGAAAAATAAAAAGCTTTTTTACGAAAACGACAACCGCCTTCATAATCTAAAAAGTGTTAAATAACTTTAGCACAGTACACACACGACTTTAGTTTCGGAAGTCGGTGGCAATACAAAACAACAAGCAGAACAAAGCCACAGACTATCGTAATATATAAATCACATTTTAAATTTTGAGAGCGGTTGTCTTTTTTGTAAAAAAGTTTTTTATTTATATACCTTATAATAATTATTTGAATTAAATAATAATATATACAAAGCTTAAAAAAATATATAAAATAAATTATCTACAATGGTGGGCACTAAAAACTCGTAAAAAGCTCTGGATACCAAGAATAGTGTTGTCAAAATGTGTGAAAAGTTTTACCAAATACATATTCGGCCACCCTTTCGGCAGAAGCACCGAATATTCGGCAAAACATGTGACTACTATTTCGTACGTGAAAGGTTACGAATTTCGACCTATCTCACTGCGGTGCGTGCGGATGCAACGCCGACGCTATGCCTGACGTAATTTGCTAAGATTTATCAACAGATTTACGAATAAACGGTTCCATAGAGGCATTGTACTGCAAAATTCGTTGATTCTTTCTAAAAATACACTGCATTGAAATAATTATACCCACGGAAACTAGACGTATTTTTAAACATCAGACCACACAGTGAACACATTAATCTATCCCTTACATCATAGACAATTTGTTTATCTTTTAAGCATCACGTTTTCAAAACAAGAGTCAATGATAGAACGCGCATAGACAATAATTTATAAGAAGACAGAAATAAATGGTTCTATTTCGAAGCGCATTATAAAATATCGCTGGCGTTACATTTCTCAGTGCATTTCTGTCACTAGCTCTTGTGTACTGTTTTGCTTGCATAGATAAAGGTTTAAAGATTTTTCGATAAGCACATTCATCTTGTTCTTCTCCCTGCCCTTGAACGACTTCAAAAAGGAGGAGGTTATCAATTCGGATGTTTGTAATTTTTTTAAATTTTTATGTGTATGTTCGGGCATAACTCCGTCATAAGTATATAGACGGATTTGCAAAATGCTTCTTTTGTTCGAAAGGGGTTTATTCCGAAATGGTTCCATATAAATTTTATCGAAATTGATTAAGCACTTTTTGAAAAAAACAACAAAATTCTTTAAAAATTACATAGATGACGTGGTTTCTTTAATCTTTGGAGGACTTTCAATCTCTGATTTAACTATGTCGCCGTTTCTTGATGGATTTGGATTTTAAGGCGATACTAAAAAGCGGAACATAAAAACATTTTTCAAAAAAAAAAGACGGTTGTCTTCAAAAACTATAACTTTAGCACAGAACACACATTACTTTAGTTTCGGACGTCAGTGGCGGTGGCTTTGTTCTGTTTGTTGTTTTGTATTGCCACCGACTTCCGAAAATAAAAAAGTTTTTATTTTCATCCATTCCGTCCAGTCAACCACACGCCGCAGCCTTACCTACGTACTTTGTGAGTCAACTGTCATGTTATCACCGACTCCTTTTTCATTCATATTATTCTTCATACAATCTATTCATAATATCTTTGACCTTCTTCTACATCCACATTAATATTCATAACTCTTTTGGTCACCTGCGTTTCATCCCTTCTCTTCAAATGCCCACACCAAGACAAACGATTCTCTTTCAACTTTTCCGTCACTGACGCCACTTTCAATATTATCCAATGGTCACTCCACATATCCATCTCAACATTCTCATCTCAGCTACGTGCAATCTTTTTTCATCCGTCTTCTTCACGGCCTAACATTCCGATCCATACAGTACGACAGGTCTTATCACGGACTACTCAGGTTATGAAACAAAAGGCAGATAGACCGCGCGGAACACTGAGAGTGAAGCCAAAAAAGCAAATACAAATACAAAAGCGAATACAAACAACGCGCTTCGTGCCCTACTGACACGAGTATAGCACGAAACACCGCATCTTTAAAAAAATAAAATTACAATTACTAATTCAAAAGCGAATCATACAATCACGAGATTGTAGGTATTTGCAATTGAATTTGTTTGAATTTGTTTTTTTTGAAAAATCAACAAATACCTAAAAATTTTACATAGACGATGTTTTAGTTTCAACAATCTTTGTAGTAGTTAACTTTCAATCTCTTCTTAATAGATTTGAATGAGAAGGAGGTACTAAAAAGCGGAAAATAAAAAGCTTTTTACAAAAAAGACCCGCCTTCAAAAAGTGAAAAATAACTTTAGCACAGAACACACATTGACTTTAGTTTCGGAAGTCGGTGGCAATACAAAACAACAAACAGAACAAAGCCACTGAATTTCGAAACTAAAGTCAATGTGTGTTCTGTGCTAAAGTTATTTTTCACTTTTTGAAGGCGGTTGTCTTTTTTGTAAAAAGCTTTTTTAAGGTACTAATACAACACTAAACGGGACCACATAAGATTTGTCTATAGACCTTCAAACAGCGGAGGGTCCAGCTGGAAAATAATTTAAGATTTAGCTGTAAAAATAAAGATACAATTTTTCTACTTATCCGATGCGGAACGAACTAAATACTACGCACGTTAACAATTAAATTTCAATGGAATTAAACGTAGGGTTCTGCTGGGTACACGATGAAATCTTCCTATTGAATAACTCTATCTATTGATGAAAACCGTATTCTGTACACTTTAAAGTCATTCTCCTGTATCGTGTGTGCGTTTACAAACATGGGAATAAAAAATATGGATACAAAAACATTGGAATTTGTAAAAAAATTGAAGGTAGACCGACGACCAGCGAGGGCAGCCACTGGATGAACGCAGCGCGGGACCGACACAGGTGGAAGTCTTTGAGGGCGACATATGCCCAATAGTGGACGTCTAAAGGTGGACATAATAATGATGATGATGAAGAAAATTCTCACGGACATCACAGGCACAGTGCTAGTTATGTATAAGCTTTTAGCAGGTAACCAATTAACGCAGCTGAAATTTAAAATGTCACGGACAACCTTGACCAACCTCTCTTATTATAGATGCACAGATGCACTGTTTTTCATCAAAATCATACATAAAATTCATAATACACGTGCTGTAAAACATGCCAAAAACAACACGTGTTGTTTAATAGAATAGTTACAAGTTTAATAGTGACAAATCATTGATATGTTTTTCTACAAAAAAAAAACCGTAAAATCTCTTTTCTGAATTTTATTTGAAGCAAAAGACATATTTAATAGTACGGAATTGATGTTGTGATTAGACTGTTTACAGAATTTCCTTGGTCATAAAATAAAAAGGGATTAAGAAATGAATTTATAACGGGCGAGATTGCCAATAGAACGCCACGTTGGTCGCAAAGCTGTTTTGCAAGCATTTCTGTAGGGGTAATGCATGTTTGCAAACGTAAAACTAGTCTGTTAGAGTCGGTTGTTGAATTGGAAAAGACTTTGTACTTTGGAATTGCACAATTTTTTTCCCCCATCCCCATGCAAACATCGAACGAGCAGAGATACAGCGAAGCATCACCGCTATACGTTCCACGGTCTCGAACCAAGCGCTTTGCTTCCACATTTAATGTGCGAACTGCCAGACTGTGGAATTCACTGCCAACCTCTCTGTTCCCCGATACATATAATCTGGGTATCTTCAAGGCACGAGTGAACCGGTTTATCCTAGGCAAGCGTGCTCCACCTTAGGCCGCATCATCACGTTTGAGTTGCGGTCAAACGTAAGCATATTAGATTTTTTTTTATTGTGGGATTGCCTTCTAGTTGAAGTACGACATAATATTTAATATTATAAATGCAAAAGTGAGTTGGTTTTTACGCTACAGAACCGATTTTTACGATATTTGGTAAAACCTAAGCTTGAAACCCAAGAGAGAATTATATAGGCTACTTATTAATCCGCAACTTCTTCTGCATCTACGACAGAACCACACCTGCGTCACTCCATATAAACAAAACGATTTAATTACCTACACTACAACCAAAATAACAGACTGTACAAATATGTGCGTGTGTGTGCGCGTGTGTGTGCGCGTGTTTACGCGCCGTGAGTACTAAAAGCAGTTTCGAAAGCAGGTTCGACGTGGGAACTGTGAGAAGAGGTGAGGAACAGTGTTTTGGAGGTAGGCGGGGCGTGCCGCTACTGTATGGTAGTACCATATTTAGGTATACCAGGCGCTAAGATAAAATCACGCAAACCAAGGCAATGCAGGCAAAAACGAATACGCTGTGAAGGAGAAAGTAGCCATTTATTTTACAAAACCACTTAATCAGCCTGTCATGTTATGTTCCAAATTGTTGGCATCCAGACCCGTGACGTCTCAAATCAACAATAAACTGCGCTTTGTTGTGATAAACAGTTTTCCTGTCGTACCTTTTGTTTACGTGCGATGAAAATGTGTGGGTGAGTACTTATACAGTAGCATTTACTTTACATTTACATTTACAAAACATCAAACCGCTCTAATGTACGTAATGTACGTATCACCATATCACATTGAGCACGACACTTTGTCACAACTCGATGTAAAGGTGGCGACTGACATGAGTATTTGCTCGATGGGAATATTCGCATCGAATATTTGTTACTAGTAAGCAATTGCTCATGACACCTGTATATTCGCGATGAATATATGCTGGACCGTGCTCCGCAGCTGTAGTTAAAATGGCGGACCAAACGCAAACCGACACGTGCGCTCGCAGCAATGTTCGCGCTAGCGACTGACTGGCTTGTGTTAACATTACATAACATTACAAGGGATTCGCCAAAAATCCAACAGCCGTGTGGAGCGCGTTCGGGTGCTTGGCACTCGTCATCGAATTGCTCGGTTTGCTGTACTGACATACCGAATATTCGGTTTGTAACGTGCTCAGCTCACATTGAGCAAATATGCATGTCAGTCGCTACCTTGCGAGCGAATTGATGTAACATTTCATCAATTATTCCGTGCATTTCATCAAGCGACCTGTAGATCCGACATTTGAACCAAGACTAATTTCAAAATAGAAAGAAATGTTACAACGTCGAACACAGCGTCGAGCATTCGCAAGGACGTTACATTACATCCAAATGTGGGGCTAGCTGTGACAAGTAAGCGTCAGCTGACGTCACCGTTAGACTTGTTGTTCATGTGTGTGTAAAACTGTTGCTGATACGAGCTCACATATTACACAACAATTTATTCATGTGACTGGCACTCACACATTTTTAGGGTTCCGTACCACGAAAGGAAAAAAACGGAACCCATAGAGGGTCACTTCATTGTCCGTCTGTCTGTCAAGACCCTTTATCACGGGAACGCGTGGAGGTACCGAGTAGAAATTAAAACCATATACACAAGTCTACAGTTCCTTTAAGCTGTAAAAAAATCAAACTTTTAACTTAACGTGAAAAAAAGATACAGCCGTTTATGTCGCAAAAACGTAAATTTCGACACTCTCAAGGGAATCAAAATTTATAGGGTACTTCCCTACCTAGAACTATAAAATTTTGCAAGTAATATCGTCTTATACTACAAGTATAGGAAAAAGTCTGAAAACTATACATTTATACATAAATTATAAAACTTGAGAGGTGTCAAGGGACACCCGGATGGAACGAAGTTCCTTTCGATTAATTAGTGAAGGAATTGTAATATTTTTTTTTTTTTTTAAGTTATAATAATATTTTTTTTATTATTAACAAATATAATGTAATTAAAAGACAATTTAATTAAACGTGCCCGTTTATGTATCGAGCGAAATGGACTCCATATTGAGCAGTTGCTTCGATACAGGGAAGTGTAAATTTTATACCTAATAGGTAAGTTTTTTAATTAAGCCAAAGTTGATTAAAACTGTGATTGTGAATAGCTCTAATTTATTTAAATAGGTTACCTATAGCACCTATAGGTACCTACGCCTGCCTGCCTTTCTTTTTCTAGCAAAAGAGTACCTACTCACTTACCTACTTACAACTACAAATAATTCGCCAATGATAAAAGTAAGTACCACTACCTACCTAGGTACCCACCTAAGCTCCCACTGGCTTAATTTAAACCAAAACATTTTAATCAAATCAAAAAAAATATTATTGTCGCTAGTAAAACCTAGAGAAAAGTACTCTGTGACCTAGAGCGATAAGGTGCAGTGGTTACCTACTGACGACCGCGACCGATAGAAAGCTCATGATTACCAAACCCAAACTTTCAATAGGTACCTACTAAACAAAACATAGAAGTAGGTACAGTAACTACCTACCTACCTAACCTACGTATTCTATGGCATAATCGACTTCAAATTTACACTCGTTTTCACAATCCACAGTCTCACAGTGAAAGGTGGACTTATCTCGTAGGTCGTTATCATCGGAATTATCACGCAATGATAATTCCGATGTCATTGAGGTAGGTACCGCCACTATTTGAGCGAATAAACTTAGGTACTAAACATATCGCCGTAGGTACCTAGTTCAAAGAGTTCGCCGCACCGCCTTTAAATACATAAACATATTCTACGAAAAGCGAATTCGGACTTTGTTTTGTAAACGTAAACGGTTAAAAATTGAAATTTTACCAAACTAGGTATGATAAAATTATTCTGAGAAACGTATAGGCTGGTGCCCGACCGGACAATAGGAGCTATGTGCAACCGAATTTCACGGTTAATGTGTAAAAATAAGGTTTTAATTCGCTCCAATATTTTCATAGAAAAGCCGCCATTCAACTAATAATGATAATAATAATAATAATAATAATAACTTTATTTGCTTCAGAAAAGTACAACCAAATAATTAGGTATAAATTGTTACATTTGGTAGGTAGACATTACATAAGTAAACAAATACGTTCTTGCACTTAAATACTAACCAATAATGTGATATTATATTTCTCACCTTTCTAACGTCGTAAAAATATTGTTCTCTAACGTCACAAGATAATTATTTAGTACGTATGCAAGCACTACTCACTCACTAATTGTTAGTTACACTGATATTGTTATTTAGGTTGTAGTATTCAATTCAAACTGTCCTCCGTACTAGTCGAAACTGTATCACGGTAGGATAGTCTTCCTCTTACACCATTAACCAGTTCTAAAATACAAATTGTATGTATTCCACTATTATTTCACAGTATAACAATTATGTATCAACGACTTTGTGTTCCAGCGTAAGGAGGTAGGTATCAGAACATTTTACATTATTAACGAACAGAAGTGATCACAATGCAGGTAGTGTTAAAAAATAATGTAGTATATGTAAAGTTTGTAGACAATCGTTAAAATTTTATCCTATAAGACTTAATTATTATTTATGTGGGAACTATCCTAAACATAGCTAATAGTTGCAGTCACAATTCATAAGTTTAGAATTTAATCATAAAAGTTAATGTTTGACCAAGTAATATGAGTGTGTGTGTGTATGTGTGAACGTGATATTTTAAATATGAGTTTAGACTTTTGTAAGGTGTGTTGTATGTTCGTGTGTGTGTATGAGTGTGTTTAGTTCAAGCTTTTCAATAGTTTTTCCGTTTTATCGTAGTTAAGTTGTTTTAAATATTCAATAAGAAGCTTCTTACAGGCAAATGAAGTCGTATTTCGTAGGTTGACGTATTTTGATATTTTATTATATAAGAATGGACTTAAATATTGCATAAATTTACAAGCAAATATGGTTTTGTAAGATGGGACTGCGTATACTATGTCATTTCTTCGCCTTCCTGTGTAATGTGGGGGGAAATTGTGTTGACTTAGTGTTACACTTAATATGAATAACTGTCTCACTGTTAGTACAGGCAATTCACTGTATAGTAAATCGGTTGAGTGTCTATACCTCTTAAATGTCATAACTTTCAGAATAGCGCGCTGTGAGCGTTCTAGGGTAATCATTGTTGACTTAGATGAGCCTCCCCATGTGGAGATACAATATGTTAAAATTGTCTGACAAAGTGCATAATAAAGTGTTATTAGTAATTTTTTGTTACAAAAGTGACGGATTTTTTTAAAGACATAAATCATTTTTCTGACTCTGGCTGTTGAGGTCATTATGTGCTCATTCCAATTTAGGTTTTGATCTACAATTAGTCCTAGATATTTAATTGACTGTGTTTTAGAAAGGGAGTAGCATGAGCAGATACTGGTCTGGCTGCATGTGTGATATTTAATATGAAAGGTATTTAATGGCGGTTGTGTCTTATTTCGGATGCTAAAGGTAATGTATTTTGTTTTTTGTGTATTTAAAGTTAATAAATTGTGGTCGAGCCATGTAGATACCAGAGAAAAACCCTCATTGGCTAATTTATATACTTCCTTCCAAGATTGTCCTTTAAATAGGAGAACTGTGTCGTCCGCAAAAGTAATTACTTGACCTTGGTTTAATTGCAGATTACACAAATCATTAATATATATTAGAAACAATACAGGCCCAAGGATACTTCCCTGGGGTACACCGTATAAATTCTTTTCAGGTTCACTCACATAATCACTCACTTTTACGGTCTGTTCCCTGTCAGTTAGGTAGTCTTTTAGCAATTTAGGGTAATTCCGCGAACCCCGACTAATTCTAACTTCCTGAGAAGAATGGGAATAGAAACAGTATCAAAGGCCTTGGCTAGGTCGAGAAAGATGCCAATAGTTTTTTCTCCCTTGTCTAGGCTATCAACTATAAAAGAAGTAAGCTTCTGCGTAGCATTTGCAGTTGATTTTTGTGCTCTGAAACCGTATTGATTCTCAGAGAGAATATTGTATTTTTGTAAATAATTCCTTAGCCGAGACTCTATGATACGTTCCAAAACTTTTGACAGTGACGGTAGCAGGGAAATTGGCCTATAATTGGCGACATTGTCTTTGTTCCCACCTTTATGTATAGGTACAATTATTGATTTTTTAAGTGCTGACGGGAATACACCTTTTTCAAGGCATAGGTTACAGATCCTAGCGATTGGTGGCGCAAGAGCTTCTAAACTCATTTTGAGTAATAATGAACTCTATTTGACAGTTCCAACGATTCAATTTTTCTGTTCGAATTGTCTGCGTTTGTGAAGTATAGCAAAAAGTGTCGTGACAACTTTTCGTAAGATTTTTTTCCGTCTAGCCCCCTTTCACAACGCGCGATAAGGAACTTCGTTCCAAAAAACATAGTCTTTTTTTAAAGTACTTATGTACCTATGTATTTACGTAATCAATCATCGAGGTATGCGCGGTCAGAATTGTATGGGTAACCAAATCACGGAATTTGAACGGAACCCTCAGTGGGCGAGTCCGACTCGCACTTGTCCGGTTTCAGGTGTATAATCACGTTTACGTTTCTTGGCCCTCTGATTACGCTATGAAGGAGAAAGTGGCCGTTAATTTTACAAAACCAATTTATGATCATTCTGTCATCTCAGATTATTTATAATCTGAGTCTGTCATATTATATTCCAAATTGTTAGCATCCAGTAACAAATCAACATTAAATTGCGCATTGTTGATTTGCTGTCATATTGTTTACGTGCGAAAATGTAACGTGAAGGATACAAAAGACTGAAAAGAAAAGAAAAGATCTGCGTAAGCTTTCTCCCTATGTTGGAGTGGAGTCAGCATCCAGGCTAAACGGATGCAGCTGAATACCGACTGTTTTACATGACCTCCACAACCCAGTTACCGGGTAACACGATACCCCTTGGCACAAAATATAAAGGGTTCAGAAGGACCGCTCCCGCCATCTTCAAAAATTACCTAAACTTACCAGACTCACTAGGGCTGCTACTGTATTGACTCTGTAGGTTTTATTTGCGACAATATGAAATTTTACTGACACTGGTTGGAACTCTTTGCAATATTACCAGCTTTTTATTAGCTTCACCTGTATGTTTGTATGTTTGTTTGTAACCGATTTCTTTGGGCGCGATTTTGACCCACTTTAAACGGCCAGATTTCGTTCAAACTTTGTAGATTTATCGAGGACCGATATCAATACACTAATTTGATAAAATTATTATTAAAAAAAAAAAAAAAACATAAGTCGTTCAAAATTTGTTGCCGAAAAAACAGCTATTATATACTAGGAAGGTACTGCACAAGCGCCCCTGGTAGAATAAATGTACATAATATTTATAGATATAGATATAACTAAACTAAAAAGTAAAAAATGAATAATAGTTAAAAAAAAACTAAAAACACGCTTTTTATAGAAAACCAAACTAAAAAATAGAAAATAAATTTTAATAAATTATTTTATTTTAAAAAAAGCGTGGAAAATGCACAAGAAAATGTTGTAATATTTTTATAACAACATTTTCTTGTTCGTCGTGAAATGTCAATTACATCATTTTGATTCATTTTGACCATTCATTTTGACACACCATTCATTTTGACAACACGTGACAATCAAGACTGAAAGGAACTAAAATGACTGAAGTCTGCTTGAGAATGCCTATAAACGTAATGTCAATGTGTGCGTGCTAAAAATGGCGGTTTGTTCTGAGTGGTCTCTCTGCTCGGGCTCGACGCAGCCTTATGTACTTTGTGCCCTTGGTAAGATTGGTTGACAGGCTTTAAGGCTTCTGACTACCCATAACAACTGTTATAGATCTGCGTGCTTTCCGGCGAAGATACTTATTGTAAGTTTAAAAGACTCAAAGGAGTTCGGTTCAACAAAAGTAGGTCGATTCTGTAAAATTCAAACAACAACTCGCATCTCACATCGTTATTCACTCTCACTTCGCATAAGGTTCAAAATCACCTTGAGATATGTATCACTTTGAATCGGAACTTCCGAAAGTAAAGTCTCGGTGCTGAAGTTATTTACACTTTTTAATTTTTGAAGGGGGTTGTCTTATTTGTAAAAAAGCTTTTCATTTTTCGCTTTTTAGTACCTCCATAACATCCAAATCTATTAAGAAACGGCAACACAGTCAAAACAGAGATTGAAAGTACCTACAAGATTGGAGGAACTTAAAACATCATCTGTGTATAATCTTCATTTATAATCTGAATCAATTTCGATAAAATTTATATGGGACCACCCCTGAGGCATACCCTATTAATAAAAAAAACTTTTTAACAAAAAAGAAAACTGCTTTCAAAAAGTAAAAAATAACTTTACACGACGGCTTTCGTTTTGCTTGTTGTTTTGTATCGCCACCGACTTGCGAATTGAAAGTTATTTTTTTACTTTTTGAAGGCGGTTGTCTTTTTGTTAAATAAGTTTTTTTCTTTCGCTTTTTAGTGCCTACTTCTTATCATACAATTTAATTACGAAACGGTGACACCAAAAAAATTCAGTCATCCCTTAATTTACTTCCCTTAGGGGTGGAATATTTTCTTGAAATTTATATGGGTCCAAATTGTATGATGTACTATCAATTATAAAAAGAATCGTCAAAATCGGACTACACTATAAAAAGTTATGCGAGGTCAAACATAAAAAAAAATAATGCTGTTACAAAGAGGTATCTCGTATCTCTCAAGATCTATGAAATGTAGGTTTGGCACCACGTTCAATCTTGATTACTCACACATATCCCCAGGTATACATCAAAAGGTTCTTAGATTTATTTTAGGTACATATTATGTAGGTATATACGGTTTTTCACTAAAGATTTGGTAAGTAATGCTTCTAGAAATCCAGCCTTGACATTTTTCGTAAGTTATACTCCATTTATAATAGCATTAGAAAAAAGAGGCTCATAGAAGCAGGAATGCAAAACATTTTATTTCAAAGATAAGTTAAAACTATTTAAATTAAACTTATTTTAATATAATTTTGATAAATAGATCTAAGATAGTACCTACTAAATATGGACGTATAATAATATAAACAGAATAAAAGTCTTTAAAAGATAAGGTAAAATTTTGAATTGGGTAGAATTACAGTGAAACGAATAACGTTCCGGGTATTGTTCATCCCTGCTTCTGTTAGGTTTTTACCATTGACACTGTACTTTTAAATTGGAATTAAATATACAACTAAATGAAAACCACATAATTTGAGAAGATAAATTATTAAAATGGTTTCAAATACGCGCGACAGCTACTGTAAAAATAGATTATAATAAATTCGGTGCCTATCGTAACTTTTACATTGCTTATTGTACTTTTGTTACAAAGTGTGCATTAAAAATAACCTTTTTTAACTTCTGTCTAATGCTATTGTGAATAGAGTATAGGTACCTATTAATTTTTTTTACTATTAAATAGGCTTGCGTTTGACCGCAATTCACCTGGGGGCCAATTCTCGATTTTCGCCATTTATCTCGAGTTCGAGATTGTAAGTCTATCTCTATGTCTATCAAAAATATCTCTATCTCTACCAAAAAAGGTCGAATTGAGCAGAATTCCGTATTCTCAGTCAAAATAGACATAAATGTCACGAAAATGTCAAGTCGAGTGAAGATAATCTTACCATAATCAAGAATCGCACGTTCCGTTTTAGGTAGCTATGAGTTAATGAATGATTTTGTTTAAAACGCGAACTAAACCTAATTATTTAAGTATAAAACGAAACGTTAAGTGTAAAAATAATCAGTTTGACAGTTGACTGTCTGTCAGTGGCAGATTTTGCGGTTCCTTCAAAACTTTTGTTAAGTTTAGTGTTTAGGTTTACATTGTTTAGATTTTTATTTTAACATGGACTAATAAAATTATGAAGCAGACAATTATTTACCTACCTTCGTTTTCAGGTCTATTTTCGTGGTTTCCTGAATTACAGGAGCCAATAGATCTATTAGAACCCTTATTAAATCTTTATTTAGTCTGAAGTTTTTAATGACTTCTGTTTCGCTCAAGTCGTAAATATCGACGGCGGGATAAGCGCGCTGTTGTCGCCGTGTATTGGCCAGTTGCTCGCCACTTTCCAACAACTCCGAGATAATAATGCTATTAAACTCGTCCATCTTTCAGTGGTTTCAAATCCAATCGTGGGTACACAAATTACAATGCACAAATCAAAGAGTTCATATCGAATTTCCAGTAGGTATGAGATGCCAAGCCGGATTTTATTTAAAAACTAAAGAAAAGAAAACACAGTGTACAATCCAAAACTCAACGAATTCACTCAGAAATGACGTATCTCTACAATCGACATGACATCTCTACTGCTCAGAAGCACTCGACATGAACTCTAACGTAAGCCTTCGACAAATGTCGAATTCGACATCCCCAGAATAGCAACTTTTAAAATTTGTCGAAAAAATGACGTCATTAGAAACTTTTGTCGAGTTCGACACCATCTCTAAAACCGAGAATTGGCCCCCTGATCGTAAGTGATAATGCGGCCTAAGTTGGAACACGCTTGCTTAAGATGAACCGGTTCACTCGTGCCTTGAAGATACCCAGATTATACTTATCAGGGAACAGAGACGCGGGCAAGGAATTCCACAGTCTGGCAGTTCGCACAATAAATGTGGAGTCAAAGCGCTTGGTTCGAGACCGTGAAACTTCAACCATAGTAAAGTGCGACACAAACGGTCCAAACAGCTCTTTTTTTTGTGTCCTCGGTGTTTTTACTTTCCAAGGACCAACAGACTAATAGCAAATTATGATTCCATAGAAAAAAAACAAGATAATATTTAGGGAAAATCCAAAAGAAATCAGAACATAAAATGATAATAAAAAAACACTGCCATCTTTAAATTCCCTCTCAACTCTATTACCAAAATAACTCAATGAAACTGAAATGCAAAAAAAATATAATTATAACATAATAAATCTGCATACAACTATTCAAATTATTTCACACACTTATTCTCAGGACGTACCATAAACAACGTCCAGTCTAGTCACAATTGCGGCCATCTTGGATTTGTTCCAAGCGCGTACGTGTTATAAATTGCACGTCAAAATTTTAAGTATTTTGATAAGAGAGAAACTATTATACAAATTGATTGAGATAAATACAAAGTAATAGCAGGTGATATTAATGATGTATGTATCGTTTCCTGGTTCTTGTTTTGGTAAGCAACGTGGTTAATATTTTGGTTCATTCGAGTCATGTGGGCGCCATATTGAATTAACTGTTTATTTTAAACTAGTTTCTGGCTGCGACATCGTCTGCGAGGAAGTCAAATATACTCTAAAACGTATATCCTATTATCACACTCAACTGGGCATAGGTGTCCAAGGCCACGTCTCCCAGCCGTAATGGCCATGTTTGGCCGATGCAGCAGGTGTTATGGTACTCAGAAGGATGCTACTGCCCATTCTCTGGTCAATATCCCTCTGTTACCTTCTACGACACCCACGGGTAGAAATGAGGTGGTGCTACTTATCCGTGACCGGCACCACACGGCACCATAGTATTAGTAAAATAAGACTCGAATTTTCGTACGGGGCCAACTTATGTGCCCTGCTCAAGAGGGATATCTAGACTATCTAGAAGTAGGTAACTTCTAAGTTTGCCTTTTTAGAAAATAATTATTAAATTCATCAGGCAGGACTTAGGTAACCTTGCTGCACTGTTCCCTTTAAACTGGAACAGGAACGTTGCTTGGTAGCACAAATGCGTATGTTGGTCAAAAACGAGCTCCTTCACAGACACCTCTACTAGTCACTAATTAGAATAAATTGTTGTTTTCCGCTGAAAAACTAGCGTAAACAGACATACCTACATGATACGTCAAACGTAAACATTGCTCTGCCTTCTTAATGACTTCGGGGGATATAAATAGTTTTATAATTAAACCACAGCGGAGCGCGCAGATTTCAAAGAAATAGCTCTAAAACTTTTACTGTAACTCAGTACCGATGGGTATTTTGATTTTCCCTGCAGTTGGTTTTTTTCATGACTCATCGGATGTTTTGATTCTACGCTTACTGTTCAATACTGCCGATGCCGGTGAGAACTTCCAGCGAGAAGCAGAAACTCTCTCAGTGATGCTTGCGATCTTCAGCTGTTTTGACATTTTATTAAGCAACAAGAACCAGGATTTTGTAAAAATGTGGTTGAAAAAGTGTTCGTGGAGTTTCTTGCTCGTTATCTTCATAGAGAGGGGCAAAGAGTGACAGAGTACTATACTTTGTTGAACCAACGCCGATAATAGTTTTAAACAGCCCACGACACTAAACCTACTTCGATATAAGTGTTTAAGAGGACTAATAGTGTCAGAGTTACAGAAAACTCAGAGAGGGTAGAGTAGATATAAATGCCGCATGGGATAAATGCCGTGTATTGTACCCTGTTTGCATTGCACGAAACCCAACTTCTGCCCACATGATGACTGAATCTAACGGACTAAATCCTGACTGATCCGACATATATTTATTTTTAAGCTTTGTATATATTTAATTCGGTTAATTGGTTTGAAAATAAATAATTCCCTAACGTATCAGTTGAAATTAGCAACATTTATTTAGTGATTTGAATATTGCTTTCATCGTGTCTGCCCTTCAGTAGGTAGGTCAATTACACACTAATGTTTGTTTGTACGAAATCTATGCGCGGATTCGATATAATAAAGCGAATTCTGCGTGGTTTACGTAGAATCAAGACTCTAATAATAATACGAGAAACAATACGTCGAAGTGTCTAGTGATACCATTCGCGCAGAGCATTCTATCTCTATCTGTTTACCCTTATTAGAAAGAGACATCATGCCCTGCTCGAGTTTAACAGAGCTTTGACGTTTCCTCTCCATTTTTATTGTAATGTTTTTTTGCGTTGAATGATCTTTTAAGCCAGTTCGAGGGCAGACGTAAAATTATTCTCTTGAAACCGGATGGAAGATTGGAAGCATTTAGAGGAGGCTTATTTACTGCCTCGAGACGGCCCTTACATTGACAAAAATAGTGAAGAAAGTAACAATAATATAAATAAGTTTTAATTTTTTTTTCTTGTACTGTAATTTTTTACCTACAAGGAACAGTTCAAAGGTACTACCAATGTCACTGAAGCGCAAGCTATAGACATGTGTATTCTTCCCATCTTGACCTATGGTCCACAAACTTGGTCTTTGACTAACATCCAAAAGTCCAAACTTAGGGTTTGCCAACGTGCTATGGAGCGGTGTTAAACATACTGCGCTCCAAAACACAAGATCGTTGACGTGGCTCAAAAGGCTGCGCAGCTTAAATGGGACTGGACTCTGGACTGGACATGTCTGCCGGATGCCGAACGACCTATGGGCTCGTAAATACCAATGAAAGAGATGGCGGGACGATTTGCATAACTTCCTTAAGAATTGACAAAAGTCCCAGTAGTTGAAGGAAGGCCTATGCCCTGCGGTGAGACAGTACAGGCTAAAAATTACCGTGCTTAAAAAAGGAGGAGTTTATGAACATTTTCCATCTCTAAGGGTGCAAAATTAAGGGATGACTTAATTTGCCTTGTCGTGTATAACTCGTTACTCGATGTCTTTGCCTATAAGACAAAACCAATAAAATATACATTTTAATCGAGATTTTTCTTGTAAAAACACAGGCTGCTCTTGGATGATCTCATTCTGATAATAGTTAAAGTTTATTTTTATGCCAACTCAATCGATGGATGCAGTCAAAATTGTTTTGGTTTTCATGTTACACTTCATTATAGCGGGATTATAATTATTTTTGTTATACCATATTATGTGTACGAATGCGCGTCATTCTGCGAAGTAAAATTCAAGAAAATATCTGCAATTTTGCATAAGCAAATTGTGGTAATAATGTTTAATTTAACATGGCCGAAACAACAAACTTACGATAAAGTCACAGTCAAAGACAATAATTATTTACTTTATTACAATGAGGTACTAAGTACTACGCTAGTAATATAGGGTAAGTTCGCCTGTTCGCGTCCATCGCCCAATTCGCGTCCATTTTACGGATCTCCCTTTAAAAATCCTCGAAAATAAGTAAACTAACACACCAATCAACCGAAATTTAATTACCGCTAATACCTCAATGTTTATGAGGCACGCACGCATGGACAAAAGGTCCGTGCGCCAAACCAATCCCGTTTAGAAAAAATAATTAATATCGGCTGTTCAACAAGGGAGCGCGTAGCGCGGGATATTTAGAAAAAAAATAGTGTGCAGCGGCGCGTTCGATGGTATTTTTTTATTGTTTTATGTGAATTTTAGGATACATAGCTGTTTCTAGACTTTAATAATGAAAAAAGGAATAATATTAATTATGAATTTGCTTATTTTTTTTATATTTAACGGTTAAAATAAGGTGGACGCGAATTACTACATCGAATTTACAAAACTTCCACTTTGCGTCCGCAATGGACGCAAACTATACCTACAGGGAATAATAATAAACCAAATTGCGTCCACTAGGTATTTTCGTTAAATACAATTGACTTGCTTGTAAAAGTAATTAAAAATGTGTTGTTTGTTATTATTGTACATTTTTTATTAAGACTACGTGTTTATAATTCTATTTTTAAATGAAATGAGTAATTTAATTCATTCTTATTTTTTTTTTATTTAATCTGAGTTCTTGACAATTCAAAAGCGCCTGTAAATGGTTTATCTGAAATAAATGATTTGAGTTTGTGTTTGAGTTTGGGTTCTTCGGAGACAAGAAAGAAGAAGGAAAAGAGAACATACACAGTAGACAATTTATGCTATTAGCATATAGGAATTGCATTTATATATATAAAAATGAATCCCTATTTCCATTGGTCACGGCATCACGCGTGAACGGCTGGACCAATTTCGATAATTCTATTATTATAATATTCCTTCAAGTACGAGGATGGTTCTTACGGAGAAAAAAAAACAAAAAAAATTTGTTGGGTAGGTGTATGGTAGGTGTAGAGTAGGTGTAGGGTAGGTAAATAGGCAGGTAAGTAGGTACATAGGGACAGGACAACGTATGTCGGGTCAGCTAGTATTATTATAAAAATGATTAACTGTTATTAGAAATAGCATATCGATAGCAGCTCAATCAATGTTGAGAAGAATTATTTTTATTTTTTTTAAGTGATTTTTTAATGATAATAATGTTGATTTTTAATATTTATATTCTTAAATAAAGAAATTGTTATAATACAATCTTTCTTTACAAATTCTTAAAAATATCACCCCTATATTCATTTTCTAAGCTGGTGGACGCTAAATGGTCCACGGGTGGACGCAAATTGGATTTTGTGGACGCAAAGTGGGTAAAACGCTTAATTCTGAAGTTTATCTATTTTAAAAAAAAACGCAAAAGGTTTCGAACTAAACTTAAGGTTAATCTTAAAATAGACTAATTTAGTGAACACATTACATCATTTTTTCATAGAAATTAGTGCTAGGACATTTTTATTATCGCCGTCAAACTTGCCAACTGCACTAAATGGACGCGAACAGGCGAAATGACCCTAACTCAATGATTTATCATTTCTTTCTGCGACTGTCAAACATTTAGATTCTATTGCAGAACAGTTTACATTTTTAAAGCAACTCTTTTTTTTATTTTATAACCTACATCGCGGTGTCGCGGTCGTTAAAATCTTTTTACTGTTTGGTTAGCCATTGTGCACAGATCAGCACCCCATTTCATAATAGTTCACACAAAAAATGGGAATTAATGTTGGTAAACAAGAATGATCTACAAACTAAAAGTACCTATTCATTATTTTGATCTTATGAACAATTTTTTTATTTATAGATACCGACACAGAGGAGCTCGTGGCTAAGTTAAAGCCATAAGATCGATCGGTTAAAGGTTAAGCTACGCTAGCCGCGGTCAGTCTGTGGATGGGTGACCATCCCTTTCATACCGAGTTCCCTCCGTGCCTCGGAAAGCACGTAAAGCCGTTGGTCCCGGCTGTCATTTGTAGATCTTTGGCAGTCGTTAAAGGTAGTCAGAAGCCAGAAACTCTGACAACTAGTCTCAACAAGAGGTATCGTGTTATCCAGTAATTGCGTTGTTTTTTTTTTTTTTTTAAATATCTTGGGACAACTCACACACGGTCATCTGGTCCCAAGCTAAGCAGAGCTTGTGTTATGGTAACCAGACAACTGATATACATACTTATATAATTTATAAATACATACATATTATAGATAAACACCCAGACACAGAACAAACAATCATGCTCATCACACAAAGTTTGTCCTGGGTGGGAATCGAACCCACGACCTTCCGCTTAGCAGTCAGGGTCAGTGACCACTAGACCAACAGGCTCCATGTAAAACACTGGTATTCAGCTGCATCTGGTTAGACTGGAAGCCGACCCCAATATAGTTGGGAAATGGCTACGCAGATGATGTTGATGATAGATACCGACACATCAATTTAATATAGTTACAGAACTTCTCATTTAACAATGGCTTATTCACTATATACAAATCATAAAAATCAAAATTCTAAGAAAAAGACAGGGAGCTCAAAGGGCATCAAAACCTCGTCCACATCGCTGTAAGTTATTATCATTGTTAAATATAGATTTAAAATAGTTAATATAGAATCCTCAGATAATATAAAACACATACTGTATTGGTATAAAATGGGAGATAAAAAAAATGGCATGAAAATGACTTCTCATCAATTAAAATATATTTGGTCAGTTACCCCAATTAGCTGACCCATAAATGGTTGAGATTTTGTAGAATACGAATCGATAGAATTTTATAATTCTAATATATTTTAGTATCATTTGAGCAAAGTAAATAAAATGCAAAAGAATTATAAAATTATGTCGATTCTCTTTCTTGAAAATCTCGACCATTTTTATGGAAAGGTGGGTCAGCTAATTGGGGTAGCTGACCAAATATATTTTAATTGATGAGAAGTTCTGCATAACTAAAAATTTATTTCAAAATACTATATTAGATTGTACTAACTTTTACCGGCGACTTCAAATTCAAATTCAAATTCAAATTATTTATTTGTAAACATAGGTACAGTAAAGGTAATAAGATCTATTGTTAGTGTTAGAATCGCTATGTTCAGCCTAATAGGCATACAAATTTTTGGATACATTTATATAATTATACATTATTATTATAATACTAATTTTAAATTATTATTTATATGCATTGATAACTTTAAATTATTTAGTTATATATTATAATATTAATACCATTTTAAAGAATTGAACTTAAATAAATCGGACATTTGACTCACACAACGACTTAACTAATTATTATTTATTAAAATTGTCTGTTAAAAGTTCACCAATAGAATAGTACGCTTTATTAACCATAAAGTCTGTTAACATTCTTTTAAATTTATTAACATCATTCTCAGCTCTTATATTCTTGGGTATCTTCTTATAAATGTTTGGGGCCATTCCCAGAAAGCTTTTTGCGTATAATGCTGTTTTATGAGGCCTAACGCGAATTTTGTCCCGGTGACGTTTACTAGTCAGGGTTTCAAATAAACCGAAGTGTTTTTGCTACTTCAAATGCGTATAGAGATGGAAATGTCATTATTTTTAGTTCAATAAAGCGTGGTCTACAACTATCTGTAGCTTTTATTTGGCATACTGCTCTTAAACACTTTTTTTGTGCCTTAAACACATGCTCCCTATCCGATGAATTTCCCCAGAACATTATGCCATAACGTAACGTAGAAGACACGTATGCATGATATGCAGTTAGTACGGTTTCGCGGCTTGCTATTTTACTGAGATTATGTAGAGCGTACTGGAACTGATTTAGTTTTTTTATTATATGTTCAGTATGTTTATTCCATTTCATATTCTCGTCTATATAGAGTCCCAGGAACTTTGTGTGCATTGTCTCTTCTATATTTTTGTCAGCATATTTAATGTTAAGTTTTTCTTGATTTATTCTTTGTTTGAATGACATAACATTGGTTTTATCTAAATATACACTAAGATTATTATTATTTAACCATGTTATTAACCTGATTAGATTTTGATTTATATCTATTTCATAGCTATGTGATTCCCTATTTTGTTCTGTGAAAAAAACTGTACTATCATCTGCGAACAAGGTCATGGGATGTTGAATAGCTCTGGGCATATCGTTTATGTATATGAGGAACAATAGCGGGCCGAGGACGCTGCCCTGGGGTACACCAAAGTTCGTTTTTCTTGGTTTCGATTGGTACGTTAGTTCCAATTTAGTCTTATGGCAAATCTTTGTTACATTCGTTATTTGATACCTATTTTTGACTTCGCCTTGTTATTGGATATGCAAACGAAGTGGCAGATTAAAAAGTACTTATCCTATGTTTTCCCCCAGGGTTTAATCTCTTTATGAGAATATGTGTTCAGATAGGTACTTATAATTATTATCCTTTCCCATTTAAGTACCCAGTTTCTAGGATATTTCAAAGTAACTTTAACTCCTGATTACTGATCTCTTTAGTTGTCTGTATATTCGTATTGCGAACAAAAAGAAGAGTCTGCTATGTAATTATTTAGATTAGGCATTAAAGAATGCTTCGAAACACACCAGTCTGTTTACTTTACATTCTTGTGCATCGTTATGTTCGACATTGTTACGAGTGTGTTAGTGTTGTGCAACGTTTTAAAATTATGCAACGCCTGGTTAAAATAATAACTGAATCGTGTTTCCAGATTTTTGACTAAGACGACACGGACACACGGATTCTTATAGTTCCGAAGCCAAATGGCAAAAAACGGAACCCCTATGGATTCGTCATGTATGTCTGTCTGTCTGTCCGTCCGTATGTCACAGCCACTTTTTTCCGAAACTATAAGAACTATACTGTTGAAACTTGGTAAGTACATGTATTCTGCGAAACGCATTAAGATTTTCACACAAAAATAGAAAATAAACGATACATTTTGGGGGTTCCCCATACTTAGAATTGAAACATTTTATTTCATCAAACCCATACGTGTGGGGTATCTCAATATCGTTTTTGAAGACCTATATGAAAAATGATATTGAGATAAAGGTTTCTAATATCATTTTTTACTAAACTGAATAGTTTGCGCGAGAGACACTTCCAAAGTGAGTGGTAACATGTGCCCTCCCCCCCCCTGTAACTTCTAAAATAAGAGAATGATAAAACTAAAAAAAATATACGATATACATTACCATGTAAACTTCCACCGAAAATTGGTTTGAACGAGATCTAGTAAGTAGTTTTTTTACGTCATAAATCGTAAATCGCAATTTACCAAATGAACTTTTAAATTATATTACTTGCTGTTACGGAACCCTTCATGGGCGGGTTCGACTCGCACTTGGCCGTTTTTTTAATTCGACCGACCAATGATCGACCATTATGAATTTGGCAGATTACAACCTTTTAGCAAAATGACAATGGGATCGTGTTGGAATTACGAAATTATAAAAATAGCAAACTTGGGCCCCTGTAAGCTTGTTCCTAAGCCATGAGCGCCTCGGCACGAATTGTACGGTATTAATACTATCGTTTTGGCCAAATTTCAGTCACGGCGGCCAATTTCGACGGACATTAGCCAAGTACGCAGGAGATGGTAATCTATAATGAAACGTGTGCATAAACACAGGTGCACTACCTCTTCCCTCACTCGCAGTCTGACGAGACGGTAATTCGACCCAAGCGGGGAGAGATCTTAAATGCTATTCTGTTACAATCTCCCTCGGTGAACACCTAGCTGAAGTGAGCTGTCATCAATCCCGATGCTAGGGATTGACAAAGCAAACGGACGGATGATAGCTCACTTCACCTAGGTGTTTACCGAGGGAAATTGTTACAGAATAGACATACATGCCGTGTGGTGCCGGTCGCGAATAGCACCACCCCATTTCTACCCGTGGGTGTCGTAAAAGGCGACTGAGGGATATTGACCAGAGGATGGGCAGCAGCGTCCTTCTGAGTACCATAACACCTACTGCGATCGCCAACATGCATCGGCCAAGCATGGCGATTACGGCTGAACCCACCTTGGGAGAGACCTATGCCCAGCAGTGGGCGTCTAAGGGTTGACATGATGATGATGATGATGATGAGACATACTTGTAAGAAATCACCTGCGAATTCGAATCCTATCTCATTTCCGATTTCACTTAAGTACCTGAATTGAAAAGTATTTGGAATTCGCATATATAGTTACGTAAAAAACTATTTTCATAAAAAAAACCACCACCTTCAAAAACTAAAAAGTGATACTTAAATAATTTTAGCACAGAACACACATGACTTTAGTTTCGTAAGTCGGTGGCGGTGGCTTTGTTCTGCTTCTGCAACTAAAATAATGTGTGCTCTATGCTAAAGTTATTTATCACATTTTAGTTTTTGAAGGCGGTTGTCTTTTTTTTTTAAGTTTTTATTTTTCGGCTTTTTAGTATCGCCTTAAAGTAACATCCAAATCCATAAAGAAACGACGACACAATTAAAACAGAGATTGAAAGTACTCCAAAGATTGCAGAACTAAAACGTCATCTATGTAATTTTTTGTGATTTTGTTATGTTTTCTCTAAAAGCGCTGAATTAATTTCGATAAAATTTATTATGGGACCATTTCGGAATAAAACACTTTCGAACTAAATAATATTTGTAAATCCGTCTATATATATGAGAGAGTTATGCCCGAACATACATAAAAAAAATACGTAGGTATATAAACATCCGAATTGATAACCTCCTCCTTATTGAAGCCGGTTAAAAATAGTTCGCTGCACCTATGTTCTCACTGAGCCGTGTGGTGCCAGTCTCGAATAGAACTGCCCCATTTCTACCCGTGGGTGTCGTAGAAGGCGACAGAGGGATATTGACCAGAGGATGGGCAGCGTCCTTCTGAGTACCATAACACTTACTGCGATCACCAACATGCATCTGTCAAGCATGGCGATTACGGCAGAACCCCACCTTGAGAGAGACCTTTACCCAGTGTTGAGCGTTTAAAAGTTGACATAATGATTTTTTTTTTTTTTTTTTTAATCTTTATTTGGAAAAGGCTTTAATCGCGAAGCGATTATGTCAGCCTCGTAATTTTACAAAGTAAGTAGAAAAAACGTAATTACTAGGATCTTAACCTAATTAATTGAACAATCAATCGATATAACTTAATAGCTAATTTGGAAGTAGGTTTAGACAAGATCAAATTACAAATACCTACATCCCTTAATCTAATTCCTGCTTCTGATTCTAAAGCTCTTCGTTCTACCGCAACCCGAGCACACTCCACCAAAGCGTGGTAGGTGTCCTCCCTCATGTTGCATATCTGACAGTTTGGGCTATCAACAACCTTCATGAGATGCCCGAACGCGTTCAATGGAATGTGCCCGGATCGCAGACGCATACTAATTACCAACAATCGTCTATTCATCTGTATTTCTGAAAACCAAGGAATCCTTGGTGGTTCAGACTGAATTGTTTTATACCAGATTCCATGCACTTCAGATCTTTTATCGAAATATTCTTTCCACATCTCAGCGCAAATTATTTTAACATCCCTTAATATATCCGTGAAGTAGGGCAAATGGCTCACAGGTATACCTTCATAAACTCCTGTTTTTGCCAATTTATCTACATACTCGTTTCCCATCAAACCTACATGTGATGGAATCCATTGGAATTTAACAGTTTTGCCACTTTCCGTCAACTTTAAATATGAACCCAGAATAGAATAAGCTACGGGCAGACCTCGGATACCCGAGGTGCACCGAGCTAGATGTTGTAAAGCGCTTTTTGAATCGCAAAGTATTACTAATTTTGTATGTTCGCATGTCATGAAGTACGAGAGACATTCCGAAATAGCATACAGTTCTGCTGACATTATCGAAACTTTGCGGTTCAATGTAAAACTGGCGCCTGTACCTGATTGAGGATCGAAATATGCTGCTCCTGTTCCAGTATCATCCTTGGACCCATCACTGTAAATCTGATAGAATCCATCATAATTTAGTGCAATAGTTTCAGCAGATTTTTTTAAAAGTGCTAAAGAAGTATGAGATCTTTTAGGTTTTGTCAGATCGTTAATTCTGAAGTTAATTTGTGTCTTGATGTCAATATTTGTAACCCATGTTGGCAGTGAGAACATCTCTAGAATTTTTGAACGATGTAACGTTTGATTAGACATCTCACTGTATACAATAGTTAACAACGGTTTTTTCTTATTACGCCAATATGATTCCTGTTCGCATAACGATGTCAATTTTGATATCATTGAGATGGTGTCACCTTCCATAATAGATTTAGCTTTTAAACAAAATTTTGCTGCTAAATACTTCCGCCGAACAAACAGTGGTGGCAGACACAACTCCGATTCCATCGCGTGGATTGGGCAACTTTTTAAAAAACCGCCTACTACTCTCATGGCTTGGTTTTGAATTTTGTCTAATTTTGAAATGTTGGTTTTAGCACTATTATCGAACAAAAAGCTTGCATAGTCTAGCCGACTGCGAATTATTGCAATGTATAGTCGTCTTAAATGCAGTGGATGTACACCCCAAGACGAACCTGCTAAAATCTTAAAAACATTTAAAAATCTCATACTTCTTTCACAGGTTTCATTGATCTGTTTGCGCCATCTCAGAGAGGAATCTAACCAGAGTCCTAAATATTTAACTACGGGAACATTTTCCAAAATTACATTATTAATATTTAAATTTGTATGTTGTTGCGTTCTACCTCTAGAAAATAAACATATCTTACTTTTCGTAGGAGATAGTTCAAGACCCAGTCCACTTAACAAATTTGACAAGCTGTCTATGGCTTCTTGGAGAGTTGCAGTCATAAATGTAATGTCTTGTCCAGAAACACAGAGGACGAAATCGTCAGCGTACTGGGATACAAACACAGTCATAATCTGTTTACAAATATCACTAGTAACTATGTTAAATAAAATTGGGGACATAGGGTCTCCTTGAGCCAACCCCTTACTTGTCCACCTTGTGACCGAAACTTTGTTTCCTACTTGAGATACCACTAAATGTCTCTCCCTTAAGTATTCCCATATATATCTGCATATAGAAGACCCCACCCCCATTTGATCCAGCTTAGATACAACTTTGCAGATATCGACATTATTATATGCGTTGTCCACATCTATAAAGCATCCTAATGTCTTTTGATTAGTTGTGAACCCTATTTGCACTTGTGATACTAGTCGTACAAGATTGTCCAGGCAGGATTGAGATCTTCTAAATCCCACTGTGTTTTTGGAAAAGAGTCCTTTACTTTCATAAAACCATTCAAGACGTCTAGCTATAATATTGTGTAAAGTTTTGCATAGGCAAGATATGAGTGAGATTGGTCTCAGAGATGTTATGTCACTTAGATTTCGACCAGGTTTCGGTACAGGGACTACTCTAACGTTTCTCCACTGTCTTGGAACCTCACCTGTAGACAAACATTTGTTAAATAAATGAGCTAATAACTGTTTGTTAGGAAAATTATAGATCATCGAATAAGAAATATCGTCCTCTCCTGGAGCGGTATCCTTCATCTTCAGTATATTAGAGAGTTCCTGTTCCGAAACCTGTGTCTCCATTTGCAAATTACTTGAGTTAAAGACAGGAGGTGGTGCCAGGACGCAGTCTGGCGTTAATTGTCTTAGGAATTCACTAGCCCTCTCTGCATCCAAGCAGATTCTATTAGTACCTATATCCTTTATCCGATATCCCTTGAGCCACCGCATTTTGTTCCACAACTCACTACTAGACACCATCTCACTAATACTGTCACAGAACTGACGAAACGATTCTGCATTAGCTTTACGTATTAGTCTTTGTGCTGTAGCAATCTTCTGTTTAAGAATAATAAAATTTGTGGGAATAGGGTTTTTCCTCACCTGTGCTAATGCTAATCTGCGTTCCGCGACCGCCTTAGACAGCTGGGGAGACCAATAAGATCTCGGAATAAACTGAGTAGCGGGGTTTTCACAAATCCGAATGGCTGGGATTGATGCTTGAGCCGCACAATTAATTAAATCTATAATATCATTATACATTTGTTGGGTATCACCTGTTAAACTAATATTATTAATTTTACTTGAGATTACTTCTTTATATTTCTGCCAATCTGCCTTTTTAAAATTACGTTTCAATTTAATTAAATTATGACAAACTATTTCTGTAGAAACTAAAACCATTAAGTGATCACTACCTAGATTTTCATTCAAAACATCCCACTGGAACCGCAGTGCAATATCTGATGACGCAAACGTGATATCAGGTGAACTTTTTTGTAACTGATTCAATACTAACTTAAGTCTAGTAGGGCCTCCAGTATTGAGAGAAACATATTGCCAATCATCAGCTGCATTGTGGATTTGTAAACCCCTGTGATCGCTTTTATATGACCAATTTGTATGATGACCGTTGAAATCTCCTCCTATCAAAGTTTTATTTGACCATCTAGTGAATAACATTTTCCAATCGTCATCTGAAGTGTGAATATTAGGAGGACAATACACTGCTACAATATTTTCTAAAAAACTGCAGTTAAATATTTTAATGTGGAGTACTTGAATGTGTCGATTACGTAAACAAAAATTGCTAATCTGTGCTTGAATGGAATTATGTACTACAATTGAAATCCCGCCATAAGAATCGTCTCGGTCTTGTCTAAAAATATCATAACTACCAATTTTCAACTGACTGTCTGGTTCAAGCCAAGTCTCAGATATAATACATATGTGTATTTTACTATTTAATAAAAAAATCTCTAACGCTTTAATTTTAGGTCTTAAACTTTGTGCGTTCCATTGCAATAACTTTAATTTAACAATTTTATTTTTCGGGTCCATTATTTATTGAGTCCGAAAAAAAACCCTAAACACTTGTTCAAAATAGGCCACTCAGACATATGATCTACCACAACCAGTACTAACCATTCAATACAACACTTAATACCATCTCTCAACATTTCTTGTAAACTAAGGTTTCGCATATAAATAATATTTTTCAATCGGGTAATTAACTCATCGAAATGTACCTGCCGTTTATTGTTTACGTCGTCGCGATCATCGTTATCAGTAGCAGCTGGTTGCTTTGGAATGCGGTCCGGTGACTCCTGACGTCCCCACCACGCCGCCGCTTCTTCTATATTATGCGATTGTTTAGTTTTATTACTTTTTTGCGGTGATTTCGGTCGATTCTGCTTAAACAACGGTGGAAATTGTGATTGGCTCGGTGAATAATATTTATGAGTGTTTTCTGATTCTTCTAATAATAAACCACTAAAGCTGTTGGTATCGATCTTTGGTTTTTCCGATTGTCTCACTGTTTGTAAACCACTTGGCGACTGGGGGCTAACATACATATTGCAAGCTACGTGATACGTACAATTATATTCAGCCATTATCTCCCTTACGCGCTTCTCACGAACAAACACTGGACAACTTCTATTCAATGCCATGTGATCACCCCGGCAGTTTACACATTTAAAGATTGTAACTTCACAGTTAATGTGTTCTTCTGTGCACTTAGGACATATATTATTTTTATGCGTGCATCTTGTTTTGACGTGACCAAATTTCCAACATTTTGAGCACTGCGTTACGGGAAAAATAAAAGGTTCGACCTTGGCTCGTAGACAGCCTATATAAATAAAAGCTGGTAGGTATGAGCCCCTAAAGCTCACCTTGGCTACCTCACTAGGCTCCCAGTCGCCTTTGTCATCACGTCGTTGTAGTCTTTTTAAGGATATGATCTCGATATCATTCGGACACTTGATCGCTTCTAATGCCTCCATATCAGTCAACTCGAGATCCACGTCACGTATTATACCGTACGAAATATTGACATCCATTGCACTATAGACTTTCCACTCTTTGGCTTGCAACTCCTGACAGTCCAACAGCTTTCCCGCACATTCCTCAGTCGATACCTCTAATTTTAACTTATATGGGTTAATGTACTTAATGTGGTTAATATCCGTTAAACCCATCTTGTGAAATAATTTTGCGATAGCAAACTGCTTGGGTAGTTTTTCTTTGCTCCAAATGATAACTTCTTTTTTAATTTGTTTCTGTTTCTTTCCTCTCTTATTCTCAACTTTGGTCCAACTTTGTTCATCCTCCTCTCTTTCTCGTTTTGTTTGTCTCTGATTATCTACTACATCTTCTTCCATGATTTGAATTTCACCGCAATTTGACTCACTTTTATTGTCTCCCCTCTCCTCTATTTGTGATATCCATTCTTCTACCTGGCTTCCCTCTCCCATATCAATATGATCCAAGTTAATATTTTCTTGATCACATTTATCTGTGGCCATTATTATGTATAGTCCTGCATCTCCTATGAGCTCGTCGCGATATAATAATTGTAATAAAGGTATACGTCTGTACCGTTATCGATAGTCGAGCACGAGCGATCTACACGAGTGCCGTGACAGAACTGGACATAATGATGATGATGAAGTTCTCACTTAGTGGCGCATAGTTTTCATCAGAATACCTAATTAATACAGTTTTTACAGCAGAATCAGAAGTAAGGACTGAAGTGAGTTCTTAGGTACAGAATAGCATTACGGGCGCAGAATCAACGGCTTTCCGTGCTTTCCGAGGCAAAGGGATGTCGCACTACCGATTTCCAAACTCCTAAGTTTCTGCTACTGATAAATTCTTAATGGCTTGTCTTGTTACCTGACCAGGAAAACAAACCCGTTGTTTGTAGTACTTAGCGCTTGCTTGTTATCGACAATCTCATGTCGTGGTAAGTAAATGTTATGCTGGCACTTTACATGGCGTATTTGTGCAAATATTCGCCTTATTTGGATAATACAAAAAACGACTTAATTTCAAAATCAATGGGTATGTTATGTAAAGGCTTATGTTTAACGAACTTCCAGATATAGTAAATTACCTCCAAAAATAGTAAATGATCACCAACTATTGTAGAAATGTATGAGTTTGACAGAGTTTGACTGTGAAAAACGAATTGGTTCGTAGGGGGTCACAGTTCTAACCTGGCCTAACCATGTCAGATCCGCCCCAGGGGGGACTTAAGGGTCCTAAGATTTGGTGAGTAACATTTGGTGATCATTTACTATTTTTGGTGGTCAATTTATTCCCTTATTCAAATAACGCGAATATTTGCACAAATACTTATGCCATGTGAAGTGCCAGCATTACAAAAACAGATTGTATAAAAAAATATTAATGTTTATACAAGCTTTTGCCCGCAACTTCGTCCGTGTCAATAGATGCAGACCAAGTCGCGGATTTAAAACTACCATTAAATCCTTGTGTTTCAAGATTAGTTTGTACCACGGAGTAAGCCCATTTTCCCTACATCTCTGGGCCCACCTGTTATTGTTAGTCATGAAATTGGTGACATTTTTTAGACAAATACACCAGGTTTTATCTGACTTAATTTCAATTAAATTAGCAATTGCATTTCTGAGATTTTACAATTTGAATTTATTGCTAAGTTATTTTACAAAATGCACCAAGTGAGTGACAAGAAACGATACGATTAAATCAAATATAACTCTTATTTAGCTGGTTTGTAATGAGAAACTGGTTACAGACATTTCGTTTTATGTGTGATTATAACGAAGCCTCATATTTTTTGTAGTATCTACCTTCTTGTATCTACCTAGACGTTTGAGGTCATGTTTGACAGATGATGACATGTATTTTAAAAACTGACACAATGTCTTTTTATCTATACTAAACTAGTGAGAGTTGGAACTAAGTGCAATAAAATGCATTTTTCACAGATTTGCCATTGTGAATTTAATTTTTTTTTCGTGCTTTTGTTTTATGATAAAATTACGATAATTTTGGAATAAAACAGTTGACTGTAACGCGTAGGCCTAAAAGTGGGCATTTTCCATCAAAATCGGTTTGTTAATTTAGCCGTGAAAATCTATCAATCAAACATACTTTCACATTTATAAAATTAGTTTGAATACTTCCAGTCGTTAATAAGAGTAACGATCGGTTAATTAATACCGATGGTACAGTCGAACAAGCTAATTGGTTTACAGGCAAAAATATTCATCTTTCTACTATACTCACAATATTTTATTTTATTAAATTTTCTTAACTCGAGCTTGTAGGTATCCCTGGTACTTACGTACTAAAGATAAAATAAATAAAATAAAAAAATAAATTGTTAGTGTAATAAAAAGATGAATATTTTTGCCTGTAAACCAATTAGCTTGTTCGACTGTACCTAATAAATAACCATTGGTAGAAATGACGGGTAACGGATCGTTATATTACCGATGGTTGCTGTATCATTCGGTCAGTATTGACAATAAGTTATATACCTACAGGACGGATCTGCTATAGGTATGTAAATGTATAGCAGATCAGTCTCATATAATTTATTTGAGGATAATAGATATTTACTTGTAAGTTGTAACCAAAGAAATCTAGTAACTATGGGTAGGTAACGAATAGTTAGGTATTTACCTGACGGTGTGCCGAGGGATAATATCTTAACCTTGTTATAAGATTGTAAATTTTACAAAGGAAACTTCTTCAAAAGACAGACTCATCTATCTCACAAATCATTTGCGTAGCTAAAATATAAAATAAGACGCGAAAACATACGAAAATAGAGAAACATGGAGACATACCAGAAGTGTCACAGGAAAATGTTCATAAAAACAATATTATCATTATATTTTTAAACGTTTTTTTGCGAAGAAGTGAATAAATCAGGGAGACTATATGTTATATAATTCTTATGAGGCAGGGCTGCCAGCATGACGAAAAAATGTTTTGTTAGAAAATAACCAATTTGTTCTTATTGGGCATAAAATAGTATATACTAAATTATTTTTTATTTACAAGATACAATTATGATGCATCTTAGGGTAAAATCGCTAGTGTAGCCTGCGAAATTCAAAAATTAAACGCGCAAGTAAAAAAATTACTACTGAATTAAAATTATCAACAAAACTTTCCAAGTTAGTTAATTAACATTATTCGTAAACTTCATATTTTGATTTAAAAGGCATATTTACGGATTATGCTAACTTGAAGAGATATATGTTGTTGATTTTAATTATTACAATTGTCTAAATACATATTTGTTAGTTACTCTCCCGTATTTTTTTATTACAACTATTGATACTGTGCGGTAAATTGCATAAAAGCGCATCCCCCTAGAAGTATTTTTTTTTATACGTAATCATTCGAATAATAAGAAAGAAAAGAGAGGTTTATCTTGTTTATGGGTTGTTCGTAGCATCACCTAACCAGATATCTATCGGTGTTTTTATCGGTAAAAAATAAAAGTTAATATTTCTGCGTGTGACCTTACTTAGGTATTGCGTATTTAAGAGACGCTCTACAGTCTACATGCTTAAATATTATGATCACACTATTCTGATACACGTTGTATAAATGTAAAACCAAACTTTCGATTTGTAAAAATGCTATTCCCTGTTAATTTTCTCCCCAAAACGAAAGCGGTCGGCTAACCACAGACAACCCTGTTCTACAAGTCTATGCGTAACTCCAACGTTTTTAACCTGACATTGACCTTCACGGACGCCATTTTAAATCGACAAAAATACGCGGGAAAAGTTTAATGTGATTGCGCTATTTCGTACTCAGTTCGGACTTTCTGAGGTTAGACTTTTTTAGAAACATTTATTGGTTTTGAAATGCTGGAGGGCCTAGCAGGGGCGCGCTTAGTAAACGGAAGTAACGTAAATTCGATATTTTTTTTTATGAAAATGCCTGTTTAGCACATATAATATTTATTTTAAAACTAATAATATTTTCTACATAATAAATTAACTTTAATAGTGTTGACATAATTGGGTACTTGACACCACTTATTAATTGACATACTTTTTATGAGCAAATTCACATTCGCAATTCCACCATAGATTTTGGCAATAGTAAAATGTGACGTCACTTTTTTTCCAACTCAAAGTCAAAGTCAAATCAAAGCATTTACTTATTTCAATTAAACCGTTTACAGGCACTTTTGAATTGTCAAGGAGTTGGTCAGTTAGTCAGAAAGGAAGCTAGTTTCTCGTTCCAAAACGTTGGTAGGTCTCTATGGAGAAAAACGAGCAAGAAACTCCACGGACACTCTTTTAAATCAAGTTATTTTAACAAAATACTGGTTACATTATTCTTGTTGCTTCTATAATATGTGAAAACTATGAACTTAATTGACTATCCAACAAAATATAATTTGACAGTAATTTGAAAATTAATCGTATTTTCAGGGCTAAAAACTCAATTGTTTTTTAAGGCATTTCTGTCTTGGAATTACCCTATTATTCAAATACTTTGACGTAACTAATTGAATACTGAGTTATTAGCAGTAAGTTGGCTCTTTTTATCACAACTAAAAGTATTGAAAAGTTTCTTGAAATCTTACAAAAACAATGAATGACTGGTTTTCATGCGTCAAATGTATTTTTGGTCCAAACAAAATACCACGCCAAGCGTTTACAGGTCAAGTCCTGTAATGTTAACAGAATTGACATGTGTTCAATCTGTCACACTTTTAAAGTGACAGCGTTCCAATATTACTTTATTTTTTTTATATATTTGCTTGTAAACTGACTCTTATTGCACCGATTTTAGGGTCATAATGTAGCGTATTACGCACGCGTGTTTTTACTTTACGTTTCATGAACTCAAAAATAATTTGAAAACTCAATCCGAAAAAAGAATAACCAAGTTCCTCCTGTTCCTCATTCAATATGTTATAGTACGTTATTTTTATAATTTTTAAAGATTATAATTAATGAGGATAATGAATAAACCTATAGGAACTAATATTATTCTTTTTTATTATTATTTTATTATTTATTTATTTATCAGACAGCAAAGGTTTAAGGTTTTGTGAAAGGTTATTTCATTATTATTTTATGAGGTAACTTCACCATGTTTTTGTATCGAGAAATTTAAAAAATACATTTTTAAAACGACAGACTTCTTATGTATAATCAAAATAAATACATATATTTTCCTCTGCCATAAACTCTAAAACGTCTAAAAATTCAGGTTTGTAACAGCAAATTAATTCCCCCACATAACACATCACAGAGTTTCGACACAATTTCAAAACATTCACAATTCTGATTTCCCGACATTCCTGCCTATTCTAAAAACGTTACAATCAACAATTACAAAACTAAACACAAGCGCCAAGTAAAACTTTCAACGATATAGTTGAGAAAACTAAATATCATAAATTTAATGCCTCGTGGGTCTAATGGGCCATAGCTTCAAAGCCAAACTAAAATTATTTATTTGAATTAGACCATTAAAAGGTACTTCTCTTATTGAAATACATAATTTGAATACTTACATTCAGTAGAAATAGAGTAGAGTAGAGTATGATGCACAAGAAAAAGAATTGCGTTGTCCTTCCAAAATATAGTTTCGTAAGCGATTTGGACAAGACTCTTTTTAAAATAAATGTTTTATAATATTTGTTATATATAAGTAGAGACAGGAATTATAATATATTGACACGTGAATACGATGTACCTTTCATAAAAACCATTAAATGTATAAGAATACGTTTAGAGTAAGAAGTTACAGTTAGATTTTGTTCGATCTTCCGATCACTTTTAGTAAAATGACTGAGTGTGGTCTACGGTGCAATCTCTAAGTCTGGCTGTCTCAGATTATGAAACAAAAGGTGTTCGCTTCTGAATTTGTGTTTGCTTATTTGGCTTCACTTTTAGTGTTCCGCGCGGTCTATCTGCCTTTTGTTTCATAATCTGAGCTGGCAGTGTTAAAAGTTAAAATGTTTTAGTAATTTCAATCTTTGACCACGTAAGGACAGCTAAAATAATTGGTTACCTCTTTACTAAGGCACCTATTTCAATTCAGAAGGACAGCATGACAGCTTGCAGCGTAAAGAAACGGACTTATGGGGGATCCGCCAAGGTAGACCGCGAAATTCTATAATTATTACGGAATGTTGATCAGAAATTCACATGCGGAAATTGTGATCATAATTTATTAGAATTAGATCATTTACAACATCAAAATAACTAGTTCTTGCAATTATAATTCTTGGAAGTCGTTATATTTTTGCAAAATTGGCAGTCTAATTTCCATAAATACAAGAAAATTTACCACAAAAGTACTGCTCATTGCCAAATAGCAAAAACATTTTGCCATCATACAAACCTCCTCGCTGTATTTTCTAAGATCTCACCCAAAGATGGTGGCCAAGTAGACCACAAAAGCCAGCATAGATTTTAAGAAATGCCTAGACAAAAACTGTGAAAAAAAAAGACGGGATATAGGTGTATCATGTCACTCAGTTTCCTGCTGAACTGAGTCTGTCACTTCGTTGGCACCCGACACCAGCGTAATAGGTGTCCGACTGAGAAGCGAGGGGCATTGTAACGTTTAATATTGCGTGGGAGTCGACCTGTGTGTGTTTAAGAGACTGTACGAGGAACTCATTTCTAATGACGCGGTTCTCGTAAAGAATTCTCTTAGTTGAGGATTGTTTTGGCAAGCAAAGTCATCAACATCATCTGCCTAGCCATTTTCCAACTATATTGGGGTCAGTTTCCAGTCTAATAGAGTGCAGCAGAATACCATTGTTTTACACGGTGCAACTACCTATCTCTTCTCCACAACCCAGTTACTGGGTAACACGTTACCTCTTAGTAAGACAGGTTGTCGGACTTTCCGGCTTCTGGCTACCTGTAACGACTGCCAAAGATCTACGAATGACAGCCGGGACCAACGGCTTTACGTGCTTTTCGAGTCACGGAGGATTTTCGGTATGACATGGATGGTGATGACCATTCATGTCATACCGAAAATCCTCAGACCCGTGTCCGTCCTCCGTGTCCGTGTGTGGATGCATACACGGACACGGTCGTCATTGACAACTCTTCATCCAGAGTCAACGATGGTATTCTGCACAAGATCTTCAAACAGGAACACGGTAAAGGTATTTGGTGGGAGCAGTCCGTCTGTTGCAAAGATTTACCCAAAACTTCAGACAAAGATTTCTAATTAAGTACTAATAAAGAACTTCAGACCAAGTTAATGTGATGCTGGTGACGATATTTTTTGGAGGACTACGTCGATCTGGCGACTCTAAGAATCTTGGACCATATATAGCGTGACTCATAATCAGAGACAGATATTTAAACCACACTAGTTTATGCCCGTAACTTCGTTCACGTGGAAGTCGTAAAAAAGGACTACTTCAGTAGAAACTCAATAGTAATAAAAAATTTCACTGATAGACATTGTACATTTAAACCACATATTGAACCAATTTTAAAACAACACGACGACGTCACGTGATTTTGACCTTCAATATCTCCAAAATCAGTGGATTCCCATGCGTGTTCTAGAAGATAAAAATATCATGATTGATACAATATGTTTTTTAACTAATGATAGGCATACGTTTGACCACTTACTCACCTGATGGGAAGCGATGGTAAGTTTATGTATATGTGGTAAGTATCAGTAATTAGTTACAGTCACCCTGTATATTAAAACCACCAGCCCATTTATTCTAAAATTACGCCAAAAAATGTTAAAACAATACCTATGTCCAGTGCACTTAGACGCCAACACAATATTCGTTTATTTTGATTCAAATGAATATCGTTAACGTTGAATTGTGCTCGAGCCAATTCTAATGTTTGGATAGTGGTCTCTGGATTAAAATAGATGCAAGTTTAACTGGGGCTATGTACCGGTAGGATGGGGGGATTGACTTGAGTGCAGCGCATTCTGGGGCAGGACCTTGAATGCATCGTGATGATGTGAGATAGATCTATCATTTATTAAACAACATTTATTGACAAACACCCTTGCGCCATCTCATCTTCCTAGCACAACGTGTTGTGCTGGGGCGGCTGCTGCAGGCGCCGAAAACCTCAAACGGCGCAAATATAATAGCCTTTTTGGTTTGGGGTGGAAACTTTAGGGCCGAGGGGTATGGGGTCCGAGTGCCCATATTGTTTTTCGTGACACCGCCAAGCGACTGGTCGACTCTTCACGTGACCCGAAGGCTGGTCTATTTTTCGGTCAAAGAATCAGCATTGCCATACAACGTGGCAATGCTGCCAGTCTTTTGGGCACGTAAATTATTCTCCAAATATTTTTAACACACAGGTATCTTGTGGTTTTAAAAATCTAGGTTTGTATGAAGCCAAAAATAAACTTTTTTGAGAAACAAATTCAGTAACCACGTCTGAAAATCAGCTTTTTTGCACAGTTTTTATCTGAACTTTAGCCGTTCATAATGCACTCATACATTGAAAAAGTAGAAAAAACAGTTTCATGGAAACCTTGCACATGAAATGGAGATTCTAAAGTCAGAAGGCAGAATCCATCTTAGACCGTATCATTGCTTCCCATCAGGTGAGATAGTGGTCAAACGTATGCCTATCAATTGATAAATAAAAAAAAAGAAATTCTGGGCACCAGTCTTTCTAAGGGGTATCGCGTTAACCAGTAACTGGGTTGTGGAGATCAGATAGAAAGACTGTACTGAAAAACACTGGTATTTAGCTGCATCCGGTTAGACTGGAAGCCGTACAACCTGACATAATTGGGAAAAGGCTAGGCAGATGAATTTAAACACGTAATATACGTACCACAACATTTTTTTTTATTGGTCTTTTCGTTTTCAAAGATTCAGCATTGCCATACAACGTGGCAATGCTGCCAGCCTTTTGTACACGTGTCCCGTTGACAGCGATGTGGACGAGTTTTTTTTTATTGTACATAATATTGTTATTTTTATCTATAAGCTTTGTAGGTATATAATTCTGGTTAAGTTGTAAATAAAGTATGACAGAAACAAGTGATTTAACTTTAATTTTAAATCTTATATACTTCCACATAATTATTATGATACATTGGTACGCAAAAACAAAATTTGTATTGTTTTGGTTATTATTTCTTTTGCCTTAATTGTATACCTATTTGTTCCTATTTGTAGGTAGTATTAAAATTTAGGGCTTTCAACCACACGCAAATAGTAGCAACATAATGTAACACATGTAGCATATTATAATTAGTTTGACCTAGAATTGAATTATTGAAAGGTTGGTTTGATCCGAACTAAATTTAAATTTTATCGTCAAACAGGAAAAAAACAGTCTTTATTTACCCCCAAAAATACATTTAGCTTTCGGAAATATCTTTTCCACTAATCTCACGATCTGCTTGGCAATGTTTGTGGGCTATTAATGCCAATGTTGCCCCCGTTGTCTTGCCAAACAATACATTGTCCTTTTTACGTAGTTCGTCACTACTTGACAAATTGTTGACAAACTGAATGCTGTACTGACACTTTGCCCCAATGATATTAAAAGTAAAAACGTATAGCACCTACGTTACCTAGACAAGATTTGACCTTTTGTTCCCGATACCTAAAAAGGTTCGAGCAGTTTTTTGAAGATTCTTAACAATCAAGTTAATACATTCATTTTGAAGAAAATAGCCGACATACATATATACTCGTCCAATACAGAAGCTGCTTTTTTTAAGTCGGTCAAAAATCTATGGGCCAGAAATCTATGTTTATATATGGGCCTATGCAGCCATGAATTAATTAATATTATTAAAAATCAAGTCCCAGATGTTTCCGGCGACTGGGACTGCAATTAACTCGGACTACAGTCCCAGTTGCCGGATCTATTATAAAAAAAATCTATTATATTGTTCAAGTCCAAAACAGAACAGTCAAACTGTTTTGGACTTGAACAATATAATAGATTTTTCTTATTAATTTAGGCGTGGTCCTAGTCGCCGGAAGAAAAATATTAAAATTAAATGAATCGAAAAAATATTTAAAATAAAAAACAAAATATTTAAAAAAACACCCTTTCACTACCTTTATCTTTAATTATTATTTTAAATAATTTTTCGTTTTTGACTGTACTGTTTTTGGCTTGAACAATAGATTTTTGTTATGCGTGGTCCCAGTCGCCGGAAGAAAAATATTAAAATTAAATGGATTCGGTATCTGGGACTGTAGTGCGAGTTAATTGCAGTCCCAGTCGCCGGAAGCCTCCCACATCATCAGCGTCGCCTTTTCCCAAATTTTTGGGGTCTGCTTGCAGTCTAACCGGATGCAGCTGAATACCAGCGTTTTACATGAAGCGACTGCCTATCGGACCTCCACAACCCAGTTACTGGGTAAACATGATACCCGTTGGTAAGACTGGTTGTCAGACTTTCTGGCTTCTGACTACCCATAACGACTGCCAAAGATCTACGAATGACAGCCGGGACCAACGGCTTTACGTGCTTTCCGAGGCACGGAGGGAACTCGGTATGAAATGATGGTCACCCATCCACAGACCAACCGTGGTAAGTGTAGCTAAACCTTTGACGGATCGATCTGTGCGGCTTTTACTTAGCCACGAGCTTCTCCGAGCTTAAAAATCAAGACCTTTTTATCTTTCATCATCATTCCCGGAAATAATGACACAAAGGTTTAGAAGAAACAAAGCTTGTTTGTTTCGTCCTAATTTCAGAATAATGTGTCTTCTAACGCAGTACAATCACCTGGGCTGTAAGGTCATCGTCTTATTGACCTAGTAACCGAAATAAACTGCCTGGAATCATTTCAATGCGCGTGAGTGTGCTGTTTTAGAAATATTGTTTTAGTTAGTTCCGGTTGGTGGTAGTACCTGGTAAGATTGTTAAGGTGGTGGAAAGATGGTGGTAAGGTATCGGGTATAGGCTTGCCTCTAAGTTGGGAACATGGGAAATTAGTGTAACTGTTGAAAGGTGTGTATTATAGTCAGGTAAACCTAAAGTACCCAAAGGGTTACTTGGGGAAAAGAATGTATGGCAGAAATAAAAAAGAAAAGATGGAGATAAATACATAAAGAAGGAAAGAGAGACAGAAATAAAGAAAGCAGGAAAGAAGAAAGAAAGAGGTAAATAGTGAAAGGAAAAAGAAAGAAAGAAATCAAGAGAAAAATAAGGAAAGATAGAGCGAGAAAAGGAAAGAGAAAGAAAGAATGCACAAAGGAAAGGAGATAAATAAAGAAGGAAAGATACAGATAAAGATAGAAAGAAAGAAAAAAGGAAATAGAGAAAGTAAGAGAGAGAAAGAAAGAAATAAATAATAAAACAGGAAGGAAGAACGAAATTATTTAAGGTACACGCCACTTTTATCTTATCTAAAATTAAGCACATTACTATAATTTAGCGTCTTTCTCTATGACCTCTTCAGAAGCTGCCTGTACCTACGAGCTACGTAATGATCAAAGAAAATATACCACTCTGTATATCAGTGCGATGACCTGTTAATGTTTTGATCGATCATGGCAATGTTTCAAATTATTTCTTGCTTCGATGAGTGATTATTGATTTAGGTCATCTTCTGTTTAGCCTTTACCTAACTTTGTTGAGATCGACTTTCAGTCTTTTTAGGGTTCCGTACCTCAAATGGAAAAAACGGAACCCTTATAGAGTCACTTTGTTGTCCGTCTGTCTGTCTGTCAAGACCCTTTATCCCGGGAACGCGTAGAGGTATCGAGTTGAAATTAAATCATAATATACTTAGGTTCACGGTCCCTTGAAGCTGTGAAAAAATCGAACTTCTAAGTTAACGTGAAAAAAAGATACGGCCATTTATGTCGCAAAAAACGTACATTTCGAAACTCTCAAGGGAAAAGGGAAAAAATTTGTAGGGTACTATAGTATACTATAAATATAGGAAAAGTCAGAATTCAGTCAGTCAGAACATTTGTAATTATAACTTACAAAATATGATCTTTATTCATAACGAGCTTTTGTCCGCGATTTGGTCGAAATTCGCAAATTTTATTGAAATCGCTTCAGCCGAAGAAAACGTAACAGACAGAGTTACTTTCGCATTTGGATAATTATGGATCAGTACGGGTGGTAACAAAAATAAAATCTCTCAACAAACAAATGAAATCAGTTTTACAATCCACATTGTTTTAAATTGTCAATAACGACAGCTAAATATAGCGTACAGTGGCACTCACACGCATGCCAGGTTGTCTTTCGACAATCAGTTAGTATGGCGCCGTGTTATTGTAACTATTTATAGTTCTGTTTGTAAGTCTTTAACAATATTATCTAATATCTGAATAAAAATAAAATTCATTTATATTTTTTATATAATTAAATCCATACAAGCTTATTTTTAAAATTAAAATACAAATTACGTTTAATGAAGGATCTCCATATCGGAGAAGACATCCTACCTGCTCCAGTTTTCAGAATTCCGTTGCAGCTGCCACGCATTCTGCAGATCGGGGATACCGTTTTCTTGCGGATGACGGCATGAAAGCCATCAGTGCAATACAGTGCTAACATCCCTGATGCACTACAGAAGCGAGATAGTCCCAGCATCTTCCTAAAGATGTTGTTATAATGGACGCGCAGGACATCCAGCAATATTTTAGTGTCACTGACCCACAGATTTCCCTTATGAAATCTTTGACAATACGCCTGAAACAACGTTACTTTAACTTGTTTAGAGCAGCGGGAGAATCTGCGGGCCATGATACCTCTGACCGCTAAAGCCCTGCGCTCCCTCTCAATATCCAGATCATCTTCAGTGACACGATTTATTGCCCCATTGTTCTCGTGAAAGAGAAGTGATGTTCTCCACGAGAAGTAAAGTGAGTCCTCAGTAGAAGCTCGGAGTTTACAAGTTATTACAAGAAAGGACACTATTCCCAGACCACTGCCACTTGTGAAAGTTAGGATCAACAGTGGCGACAACCAGAAAAGCGTAGAAGCAATAAAGTTCAACGAGTCCCGGAGAAACGATTCAACTGTCTTTGATCCCGGAACGAAATTAATCAGAAAAGAACGGGAATAAATATATTGACCACCAAAAAATACTTTAGGATCTTAACTCCTTTACCAAAAAAATATACTAAATACCAAATGTAGTAAATGATCACCAAATCATTGTGTGCAAATCAATGCAATATATACCTACTTCGTGGCTATTTAGAATAGCAAGATGTAAACTTTTTGGCTATAATTTAGTCTGACGCCCGTGGTCTCTTACCAAAATGGATAACCAAAATCTTTTTGACCCTTAAGTCCCCACTGGGGCGGATCCGACATGGTTAGGTTAAAGGAACTGTGACGCTCGAGGCAAGCGAGCGGAGCGAGCGTGCCGCGGCTGCAGCCGCCAGGTGCCAGAACCAAATCGCAAGTCATACATTTCTACAATACATTAGGAAACACAATTTGGTGAGCATTTAAAACTTTGGTTATAATTTTGCATTAAAATGCGGTTTTATTTTTGGTGATCATTACTATTTTTGACTATATTTTATTATATCTGGTAATAAGTTAAACATAAGCCGAAAATAACAGCGGAGGAGTTAGAAATACAGTTTGAAAGTTAGTGGTGTGACAATATGACATAATGTCTCCCCCAAGGGGGGCTCAGAGGCAATCGCCATGCTCGGCCAATGCATGTTGGCGATCGCAGTAGGTGTTATGGTTCTCAGAAGGACGCTGCTGCCCATCCTCTGGCCAATATCCCTCTGTCGCCTTCTACGACACTTACGGGTAAAAATGGGGTGTCCTGCTGTGTTATTCTGTAAGAACTCACTCCAGCACTCACTTCTGATTCAGCGGTGAAAACTGTTTTAGGTAGTCCTTAACTCGATGAAAACTATGCTAGCGCTACTAAGTGCTGGCATAGGTGAAACGAACTATTATTTCGTTACTATTTAAGCGAATACCAAATACTTTTCACTTCAAGTAAGTGAAATCGGAAATGAGATAGGAATTCGAATTCGCGAGTGAATTCTTACAGAATTGCACTGCTGTTGGAGGACCAACAGCAGTGCAATTCTGTAAGAATTCACTGCTTCAGGCGCAGGAGCGCCTGATCTCTCTCCGGGTGTGACGGACTGCCGTCCCACCGCACTATGAGAGTGAGTGAAGAGGGAGTGCACCTGTGTTTGCGCACACACTTGTGCACTATAATATCTACTGCATACGTGGCTAGGTTAGATGGAGATTGGCCTCCGTGACCGAAATACGGTCGGCAAAATTTTATGTCATGCCTACATTACGTAATGCTGGCACTTTACATGACGTATTTGTGCTTGCCTTATCATCCGACTTCAAAAAGAAGGAGGTTCTCAATTCGACTGTATGTTGTTTTTTTTTTCGGCAAATGTGAATCGATTCTGAAAAATCTTTTCTTTTCTTTTCTTATGGATAGGGTATGCCTCAGAGGTGGTCCCATATAAATATTACTGAAATTAATTCAGCACTTTTTGAAAAATCAACACAACCGCCTTCAAAATCTAAAAAGTGATAAATAACTTTGGCAATTAAAGACAACAAACAGAACAAAGCCACCGACTTCGAAATCTAAAGTCATGTGTGTTCTGTGCTAAAGTTATTTATCACTTTCTAGATTTTGAAGGCGGTTGTCTTTTACGTAAAAAAGCTTTATTTTGGATAATACTAAATCAACTATATTTCAATACGTTAAGGGTAAATTTTGTATTATCGAAATTAGACGAATATTTGTTCAAATACGCCTTGTAAAGTGCCAGAAAAATATCTTTTGTATTTTCGCCCGCTTGAATTTTCACACGGAACCTAAACAAAGTCTGTAGCGTTATGTCATCAATTATTGATGTACATATTTGAAATTCAGCAGAACGCGTGCATTCTAGTTAGAACATTGGCATCATTTTAAGTGAATGACGTAGTATACCACCAACACATTAGGTTGATCACCCAGACTTCCACGGTCCATATTAGCTTTTAAATGATTCATAATTTCCGCCCTAAATCGCTTGTTTTTTGTTTGTCATTTCGTTTGTCCAATAATTTCTCAGTGATCTGCGCCCGGTTGCTCACAAAAGATAAGAAAAGATTTTTAATTTTGCAGATATGGGACAAGACATGATGATATAAAAATATAATTATCTTGTTTTTCGGGACATAGCCAATAGCCATAGCCTAGCGGCTGGTCGACTCTTCATGTGACCCGAAGACTGGTCTATTCTTGGGTCAAAGATTAGCATTGCCATACAACGTTGCAATGCTGGCAGCCTGTTGAGCACGTGTCCCGTTGACAGCGATGTGGGCGAGTTTTTTGATGCCCTTTGAGCTCCTTTTTCTTGGGATTGTACATAATATTATTATTTTTATGAGTCAAGTTTATGCACTTAGTTAAGACAAAATTTGCAACAAAACAACCATATTTTACCTGAGGGTGAGTAAAAGTACAAAATGCATCACTATAAAAAGTAAGCTGAACTGACAGACATTGTCTTTGTAGTCAACTTATTTCGTATTTAAATTACACAATAAGTTAAATAACCCTAAACTCGTTAATCTACTTACATCAATAATAGATTTCGAAAAAATATAACAACAATAAAAAATAAGTATTCAAAAATTCGAATGGATGCGAGCTACCCAAGACCGGGTTCTTTGCTGATCTCTAGGGGAGTCCTAAGTCCAGCAGTGGACGGCAATAGGGAGGTTTCCAGCTAGGACTCTGTAGTAGTATGTTCTGAATTTTAATTTCTACATTTTTTATATGATATTTCTAAATTAAAGAGCTTTTTTCTGTAAAAATTATTTACATGCAATATTTATATTGTCATGTTACTGTCATCTTGTAACATTCCAATACTTTCTATATCAGGCATTTCTTAACACTAATCCCTTGACAACCTTTTCGAAAACACTAATAAGAGTCCTGGCCGTAGCGTAAAATTGCGCAATTATTACTATTTTAATTAAATATTGTTTCGTTTGACTGTACTGTTTTTGGCTTGAACAATAGATTTTTGTTATTAATTTATGCGTGGTCCCAGTCGTCGGAAGAAAAATATTAAAATTAAATGGATCCGGCAACTGGGACCGTAGTCCCAGTTAATTGCAGTCCCAGTCGCCGGAAGCCTCCAATAGGCTGGTATGAAAATGATGAAGATTCTGATATAAATAATCCAAAAATGAAGTGTTTCCTTTACGTATTGTATGACATTTAAAAAAATACAATAATTTTTATTTCAGAAGGGAATATTTTATTAGTAAGTATCTATGGACGATGTAGTATTACCGGTTAAAGGTACCTACGTCATTCTGTTGTTAATTAACATACTGTGACCAGTTGTTTGAAGAGTTATCTTTACTAGAATATAAATCCTTGTAGAAGTTAGGATCCTGGATCTATAGTACGCACACGAAAGAAAGAATTGAAAAATGTCAAAGAGCTATGGAGAGAAGCATTCTAAAGTTAAAACTCATAAACAAAAAACGACACAGCGAACTATGAGAAATAACAAAAGTTATTGATGCATTAACCCACTGCAAGAAACTTAAATGGAAGTGGGCTGGTCACCTGGTCGCATTGCACGTCAGGTTAAAGAGAGATTGACTAGAAAAATTACTACATGGGCCCCCCCACCGGAAAAAGGAAAAGAGGTCGCCCCCTGGAAAGATGGGAAGACGAACTGATAAAATTCGCAAACAATGACTGAATGAGAACAGCCCAAGATAGGAAAAAGTGGAGTGAGATGGAGGAGGCCTATACTCGTTTTGTAGTATTAAAATAATTATGTTAATACTACAAAAAAAAAACCTTGTATTATTACTAAGGAATTAAAGAGACTTAAATAAATGAAATAAATAAGAGCAGTTAAGGTCATTCTTCTAATAGGCCTCTCTCCAGATAGGCTCGGGACGATCAAAATGTGTGGGAAATAGGTAGGTACACCTCTGCCTAAGCTTCAGGGGAGAACAGCCGTGAAGGTACGTCATGCGTAACGCCATGTCTTCATTAAATCAGCATATTTACGGATTATTCTAACTTGGAAACTTGTGGTGATGATTTTAATAAATTATAATTCTATAAATGCACATTTGTTACTCCCGTAAATATTTTTTTAATACCATACAATCTGATACTAAGCAGAAAAATCCAAAAACGAAGAATACTCGAAATTCGCGGGCGACCCTAGCTTTCATTTTACAGAAACAAATGCGTCGAGGTAAATGATGTTCATATTCACATTTATAAACTAAATAAATAATAACATTCTGTATGTCTATTCTATTACAAATGTAACAATCGCCCTCGGTGAACATCTAGGTGAAGTGAGCTGTCATGCGTCCGTCTACTTTGTCAATCCCTAGCATCGGGGACGGATGACAGCTCACTTCACCTAGGTGTTCGCCGGGTGAGATTGCAACAGAATATCACTGCAGTAGTACTTTTCTTTTACAATCTCCCTCGGTGAACACCTAGGTGAAGTCAGTGAAGTGAGCTGTCATCCGTTCCGATGCTAGGGATTGACTAAGCAGACGTACGGATGACAGCTCACTTCACCTAGGTATTCACTGAGGGAGATATTACAACAGCATAGACTCTACATACAGCTTAGAGACCGCTGCCCGTTAGAAGTGCGATGTATTTATGTTACTGCGAAAGTTTAGGTACCATTACGACGTACGTTGTCGAAAAAGTTTATTACTGCAATGCATGCCCCATTGAAATTATCTTCACTAATATTATAAAGAGAAATGATTTGATTGTTTGTATGTAAATTATGTTTGTAAGACAAACTCAATAAACACTTTATTTCCTCATCCTGTATTTTCCCACTGCAGGGTCTGCAGGGCAAAGGCCTCTTTACTCTTCTCCAACTTCTTTCTGTCAAGAGCTATTTGGGACCAGTCTTTGTCAAAGGAGTCCAGATCATCCCGCCATCTCCGCCTGGGCCTGTCGCAATGTAGCTTGCTATGTAGACTGACAAATTGAGTTCTGCGTTTGGCCCAATGATCGTGTGACATTTGGCAGATTCTGATGTGTCCAGCCCAATTCCACACACATAAACACTTAACTTTGGAATCCGTATACGTAAATTCACGCGCACGAAGTCGCGGTAAAAGTGCTAGTTATAACATTATATCATGCAAGCTACTTGCATACTTTAATGCAAGTTGTTGGCATGTATATTCCTGGCTATAAAGACTGAATACCAGACTGCAATTATACCCATTATCCTTTGTAACTATACCACATATAAAATGTATATGTTTGTATATTTGTAAAATCATAAAAGTTTCAACGCAAGAGGGAGTGTCGGCGAGAACCGTGTGCAAGATATTACTGTGACGGCTAAATTCGTTAAGAATAACCGAAGTTTTAGTACACATTAAAAAGATTAATCGTAGCTTGAGAAAAAACGTAAAAAAGAACCGTAAACTACAAATAAAAAATCAAAAAGAAATACACTAAACATTTGAGGACATCGCGCCTAAAAGTTCATTTAAAACTTCCAGATAGAAACAGCTGATAATAATACAACCACCACGTTTTAAAATACGTCACACACAAAAAAACCAACCAAAAAAATGAATTACGTACAAAAAACTACTTACTTACCAATTCAAAATCATATTTCACTCACAAAAAACACAGAACTAAAAATTGAAATAGAAACGTTTGTGTATTTTTAACTTGAAATTTAGTATTCACGAATAACTGTCGAGAGTAAATTTAGACCGGCCGCGACTGAGCCACGCTCCGGCTCAAATACATCTGAACACTACACTCCCGCGAAACTAAAGAGAATTGGGGAAATATAAAATTACTCCTGTAGGGATGGGGTATAAAATAAAATACATATCGATAATTGAATATATATACAAAACTAATATTTTTGTTAGCTTCCCACACCAGTCCACTCCACACCAGGGCAAAGGCTGCATGCCTTTCCATTTTTTTTTTACTATTGATGGGCATACGTTTGACCACTATCTCACCTGATAGGAAGCGATGATGCGGTCTAAGATGGAGCACGCTTGCCTAAAAGTAACCTAGTCACTCTTGACTTAAAGACTCCCCGGTTGTAGCCATTAGGAAACACAGACTCGGGCAGGGAATTCCACTCCTTACCAGTACGCACAATGAATGTGTTCCCAAAACGTTGGGTGGACACCATGTACCGGTGGCGCATCGCCGTTCGTCTTGTGGTCTCCGGACGTGCTCGGCGAAATTAAATTATGCAATTCCGTCGCACACTCCCCAAAATACATACGATAGAAAACCGACAGGCCAGCAACTCGGCGTCGATACTCAAGACTTTGGAGCTTCGACTCGATGAGCCTATCGATCCTGGACTTTATCCCACCAATTTTGTAGTCCCACCAGTTTTTATTGTACATATAATTTTAATTCACAAGGCATCAAAAGTTCGTGTGCACCGCTCTCAATGGAACAAGTGCCCAAAAGGCAAGCAGCATTTACCACGTTGTATCGCAAATTGGCAATGCTAAATCTTTGGCCCAAGAAAAACGTGAAGATCTGGTCACGTAAAGATTCGACTAGCCGCTTAGTAATGTCCTTAAAAACGAGGTGAGCACTCGGGCTCTGTGGCCCTAGTGTTTCAACCCCAAACGGCTCAAACACAAAAATTCTAAGAAGGTTGTTATATTTACGCCGTACGCACAATACGGCGTGCTTGGTAGATGAGGTGGCAAGAACTGAATTAATAAAGACTTTATTTTGCAAGAAAATAGAATGCAACTTACAACTCGATTTGGCTTCCCTTCGTTTTTATAAGTTTAGGTCAACGGGAAGTACCCTTAATGTTTACATTTTACAGCTCCAACAGAACATGGACCGAAGAAGGTTATTTGAGATTCATTTAAATTTGATCACTCAACTCGTTTCTGAGAAAACCGACAGAGTTTTTTAAAGTACCATTATTAAAACAGTTATGAAAGCCAAACTCAAATCATCATCTCGCCTTTTCCCAACTACATATATCGGAGTTGGTTTCCACTCTAACCACTGGGATGCTGTGTGTTCTACATGGAGCGACTGCTTGTCTGACCTCCATAACCCAGTTACTGGGTAACACGACACCATTTGGAAAAACTGATGGACAGACGTTCTGGTTTCTGACTACCGAAAATTACTGTCAAAGATCGACGAATGACAACCGGGACCAACGGCTTTACGTGCTTTCCGAGGCACGGAGGGGTCTTGGTATAAAATGGATGATGGTTACCCATCCACAGACCGACTGCGGCAAGCAAACCTTAACCATAAACGGAAAAAAAGAGTCAAAGTCAGAACATTTATTTCAATTACACCAAATCTAAAAATTATAATAAAGATAAAATATAAGGAATAAGGAAATATAAGTATCGACTAATTAACTCAACTATCGACAAATAACCATCGACATGTCCCATCACTAAACGTCTAGCACCTGGCATTGCCCGGCGCGTTCCTAGAAACGATTGTTTATTTTAGAAACATCATGTATATTTTGTTTTAGAAACAACATGTATACAGTTTTGTTTTCTACTCTCTTTTGTAAATTTAATTGTTTTTAGTCGGTCATGGAACGAGGTGACCTTTGCAAAGATACCTTATTGGGATACAAATGGTCGACGCTCCATGTAATCTATAGTACATCTCTACATAGTATAAAACAAAGTCGCTCCTCGCCGCCTGTCCCTATGTACGCTTAGATCTATTAAACTACGCAACTGATTTGAATGTGGCTTTCATCTATAGATAGAGTGATTCAAGAGGAAGGATTATATAGTTACGTATAGTTTGTTGTTAATTTGTTGATACATGACGATAATTGTTGAAGATGTCGGAAGAAATTAAACATTGCACCCGTGCGAAGTCGGGGTAAGTCGGTAGTATAATTATTGTATAGTTATTTGACGAGAAATCGACTAATCATTAGCCTAGATATTAGTTTCCTTATGTACAAAATTTCACCAAGTTCAGTTAATTATTGCTCAAAATCTAGCTAGACTACGATTGTATGTCATGGCTTTTTTTTTATGGGACAAGCCCGCCACACTATTCCCTAACCACTGTAACTCCTGTAAGCCAGAATCAACAGTGGCGACCACCAGAAAAGCGCCAGAGCAATGAAGCTCGACGAGTCCCAGAGAAACGATTTAACTGTCTTGGATCCCGCAACGAAATTAATCAGAAAAGAACAGCGGAGGAGTAAGAAAAACATATTTTCCACTTCCCTCCAAATCAAGCAGGAGACAGAACAGAACTAGGCCAATAGGCACAAAGGAACGTTTACAACTGGGAGAAACCCAGTTGCTAAGCACCACGGATTATAATTGACATAATTAATGGGCCCTAAAAAGTGAGCTGTTACATTAAATTTGATTCCAATAATAGGTATGGCAAAATCGCTTGAACGCACGGAAATTAGTTCTAGTTTCCACAAGGTCCGCATAATAAACTGCTCCGGATGTCATGGCTTAAAAAATGTGATCATCATCGGCCAGTTACAGTGCTCCACCGATCGTCAGTGCGTACGTTTGGTCCTGACGGTAAGCATTAACCTACCGTCAGTCATTGAACTAATAACTCAGTGCCGTCAGTTTGTATCAATCAGTGCTCTCCTGACCAACAAACTGATTGGAGTCATACACTCACAGACATATATACTTGTTTATGTTCAGACATCCGTACGGTCGGTCCACCAAACGGTGCAGCACTAGCACATCGGTCGACCGATGGCACGCATGTGTCCACTGTTGGGCATTAGGTCTCCCCCAAATACCTTCTCCTGTTTCGATCCCGCACCGCGTTCATCCGTCGGTTTCCTGCGGTTCGGGTCAGGTCGTCGGTCCACCATAAGGGGTCTGCCGACACTGCGTATGTCGTTGCGCGTGTCGTCACATCAGGACTTTTTGTGCCCCATTGGTCATCGACTCTAAGGGCAATGTGGCCAGCCCACTGCCATTTGAGCTTGGCCATTCCTGCTGATTTCTCGCTTAGGCGATTAACACACGATGTGGTGAAGCGGATCTCACGTCGCATTGGCTTGTGTGTAGGTAAACCGCACATGCCTAACAAAACAAACGTACAATTATCGGCACGGATCTTGAGCGCTGACCTTCACCTGCGCAGAAGTGAGTTTTTGGGTCCCTTTGGTGGTATGAAGTGAGGGGCGGTAGCCCGCTATACATATTGTCGTACAGTGATTGGCCCGTCGCGCGATGCGATGCGCAAAGCGATCCCCACTCTACCGCCGAGCGCTCAAGATCCGTGCCGGCACTGTAATATAGATATCAAAGAGTACTATAAGTATATAGATATCTTTACTGTGGTGCCGGTAACTGTACACCGCCTGACCGCAGCTAGTCCGTAGACTAGCGGCGGCGCTCACGTCGCCCTCCGCGGCGGTAAAGAAAGAAAGAAAGAATCGTCGTGTAAGAATCGCCTATGGTGATATTTATGTGAAAATTGTCGCTATTGCATATCTTGTTACGGTTGCCTCGAAAAGCACGTAAAGCCGTTGGTCCCGGCTGTAAATCGTTGATCTTTGACAGTCGTTATGGGTCGTTAGAAACCAGAAAGTCTGACAATCAGTCTTACCAAGGGTATCGTGTTACCCAGCAACTGGGTTATCGATGTTAGAGCTCTATGTAAAACGCATCCGGTTAGAGTGGACGCTCTGATTGGGACGATGCCAATCTGGTCAGGTTCAATGCAGCTAAGACCCAGGCGTGTCTTTTCTCTGCCAAGAAGAGGCCTTTCCATCTGGCCCCTACTTTCCGACATGTATCCGTTCCAACCACTGACCAGCTTGAGCTTCTTGGCGTTACTTTCACGTCAAATCTTAACTTTGGGTCATTTATTGAATCCAAGGCCAAACTAGCTGCCAAAAAGCTGGGAGTCCTCGCAAAGGTGCGAAAGTACTTCACGTCGGAACAGCTGCTCAACTTATACCAAGCACAAGTTCGATCGTGCATGGAGTACTGTTCGCACCTTTGGGATGGATCAGCAAAATACCAACTGGAGGCATTGGAAGTCATCGATAGACGTGCCAAGAGGCTCATTAACAACGACTCCCTGGTTAGGGCTAAGCTCCAGAGCCTTGAACATCGCCGCACCGTTGCTAGCCTTTCGGCCTTTTATCGGGTACATTTCGGAGAGTGTGCTTTGGAATTGCACAATTTAATTCCCCCATCGCCGTTCCATCATCGGACGAGCAGAGATACGGCAAAACGTCACCGTTATATGGTTGAAGTTCCACGGTCTCGAACCAAGCGCTTTGACTCCACATTTATTGTGCGAACTGCCAGACTGTGGAATTCCCTGCCCGCCTCTCTGTTCCCTGATAAGTATAATCTGGGTATCTTTAAGGCACGAGTGAACCGGTTCATCTTAGGCAAGCGTGTTCCAACTTAGGCCGCATTATCACTTACGATCAGGTGAATTGCGGTCAAATGCAAGCCTATTTAATAGTAAAAAAAAATAAAAAAAACTCCAACCCCAACATAGTTGAGTAAAGGCAAATGATGATAATATTCTTATTGCATGACAAACATTTCCTTACCACCGGAAATGCAGCGGAAAAGCATTGAAATCTGACGTCGCTCGTTACTAAATAACCTTCTACAGAAGTATTTAATTTAATTACTCTATTTTCATACTCGCTCTACATTTGTCAACAAATTCAAAGGTTAATAGAGAAAATAGTTGAGGAAACTAATAAACTGGGATCTCAGTGCCGGCAGAATAATGATACAAGTCTAAATATTGTCCCACTGCAGGTCAAAGGCCTTTTCTCATACAGAGAAGGCATGAGCATTGATCACCACGTGCGCTCAAGACGGATTGGAGGTTTCAGACTTATATTTATAACTAGCGACCCGACCCGGCTTCGCATGGATCTATAACCTTCCTCGATAAATGGACTATCCAACACAAAAATAATTTTTCAATTCCAACCAGTAGATCCAGAGATTAACGCGTTCAACCAAACAAACAAATAAACTCTTCAGCTTTATAATATTATATAAGTACTAGCGGGCCCGGCAGACGTTGTCCTGCCCTTAAAATCCTCACAAAAGTCTAGGCCTAGCCTACCCTACCCCACCTACCCACCTACGTATCCTATCTACCTACCTACCTACATACCTACCCTACCCCTACTTACCATAGAAATCTAAAAAACAGACATACTTCTTTCTTAAATCTATGCTACCACCTACCTATCCTATCAACCTACCAATTAATTGAAATACCTCTTCATTGCGAAGAGCCACCTTGCCGTTCTCGAGTTAGCGCATAAGTTATGCGCTTCTAGTACCAAGGTGACAGTTATTCACTCCTAGTACCAGGGTGACAGTTATGCGCTCCTAGTACCAGGGTGACATACATCTAAGAAGTTCTCTAACTCGACTGCAGTGCCACCAACCGGGTCCAATTATGAATCTAAACCATTCTTGAATTCACTGGAACACACACGAAAAAAATCACCCAAATCGGTACAGCCGTTTAGGAGGAGTTCACTTTCATACACACGCACAGAAGATTTTTATATATTAGATAGATAAGTTCAGGTATCCTCACGATGTTTTCCTTCACCGATATTTTTTTTTTTTTATATTGTTATAGGCTAGCGTTTGACCGCAACTCACCTGATCTTAAGTGATGATGCGGCCTAAGGTGGAGCACGCTTGCCTAGAATAAACCGGTTCACTCGTACCATATCATGGTAATGTCCAAGATAAGCTTCGAAAGTAGGTACAGACAGCGTCATAACTGCTTACCCCTATGCGAAGAAATTTCAACGCGCGGGGGGTTAGGAATTGATGACGCTGTCTGTACAATAGAAATTGAAAAAATCTCATTGATACTGGTCAGGTTTCGAACCCGCAACATCATACATACCTCAGAGGCTATTCAGTCATCACTACAGCAACTTTAGAGCGTAGAAAAGGGTGTGATTCTGTAAGACCTCATTCTGAACTTCGAATCTGAATCCGCTGTGAGTTTCTTGATTGGCATTCGAAAAACTCGGTTGATAATTCGATTTTTCACTAGCGCCACCCTCGAGAGCGTGTCAGCGAGTTGAACTAAATTGACAGGGAGATTTTGACAGATAAAGTATGAGATGACGTAAGAAGTGGCATTCTGTAAGGTAATTTCCCCGTCACTTCGACGCTCATTTCGCACTCGAACCCGATTCAAAGTGTCAAATATATTAAGGTCATTTTGAACCTTATGCGAAGTGAGAGTGAAAAGCGATGTGAGATGCGAGTTGATTGAAAGAAGTACTTCGGCAATTCGAACCGAAAAATAAAAGAGGCCTTTTTAAAAAGATTTTATTTACTTAAACGTGTCTTTCAGGATATTATTAAAACCAACATAACTTTATTGCCAGACAGTTTCTGGAGGTCATAACAACAGTCTGACACTTTAAAGGCAGGGGGCATCTTGGATCACGAGGAAACTAAGTTAGCCATGAAATAACTAAAGTACCTACCACGCCTACCCTTACCAATACCATGGGTTTTCATTTATTTTTTCTTTGTCTCCCTTTACGTCTGCCTTTCTACCTTTTTGTTGCAAAACGTTTAAAGAAATAACTAAAAAAAAAAGGTTGTCTGTAAAGTCGGTTTACGGACGATAGTTTTACGTGATAACGTCATAAAGAAACATAATGGCTAACATATATAACATAAGCAAATAATGGCCTCCGTCGAGGTGGGCGGAGCTTATTGCTTGGGCCGATCGTGTCTCTCTATCGCTTGTTCCGCGCTCTCGCTTGCACGCTCAGGCTCAGGCGGAACGTGACAATTTTTTAGTGCGTGCAGCCGGTATTCATCGATTTATAAGACGTTACAACGTCAAAAAGTACAATGATTGCAGTACAATTAATGAGAAGGAAGTCGTGTGCCGATGACCCGACATGTACTTACTTTGGTGTCTAAAAATATTCTTCAGATGCAAAATTGAATGTCATTGATTGAAAGTCAATTGTTTCGAACTCAGTATGTATTGATCTATAAATATCAATTGACTCAATCAAGGGAGCCAATGGATTCACATACATAAAGCCAGGAATACACATGCCAGAAACTCCTGCACAAAAGTGTGGAGGTTCTAGCATCCCATAGTAACATTCGCCGATCAGAAGTTTTTTTTTAAAGTGCCTCACATTAGGAATTACTCCTGTGTCGTGGGTGGGTTTACAAACATATAAACTCACATACACAAACAGCCAGACCCGGAACAACTATCTGTAGGCCACACAAATATTTGCTTCGTACGGGAATTGAACCCGCGACATGCAGCGCAGCAGTCGATCGCTCAACCACTGCGCCAACCGTGTCGTCAGAAGTTGTCATGGCACATTGGGATGCTTACTATTTTTTTATTTTTTTTCAGGGCCAGCGGTGTGATTCTGTAAGACCTCATTCTAAACTTCGAATCTGAATTCGCTGTGAGTTTCTTGATTGGCATTCTAAAAACTCGGTTGATAATTCGAATTTACACTAGCGCCACCTTTGCGAGCATCTTCACGACGAGTTGAACTAATATGACAGGGAGATTTTGACAGATAAAGTATGAGATGACGTAAAGGCCTATTCAAACCTGAGCGATATTCGCTGCCGCTGTGGGTAGAGGTACATACCGCGCGGGTTTCGCTCAGGTATTTAGTATCAAGTACCGCGGCTAGAGCGACCTGAGCGATATTCGCTGCCGCTGTGGGTAGAGGTACATACCGCGCGGGTTTCGCTCAGGTATTTAGTATCAAGTACCGCGGCTAGAGCGACCTGAGCGATATTCGCTGCCGCTGTGGGTAGAGGTACATACCGCGCGGGTTTCGCTCAGGTATTTAGTATCAAGTACCGCGGCTAGAGCGACCTGAGCGATATTCGCTGCCGCTGTGGGTAGAGGTACATACCGCGCGGGTTTCGCTCAGGTATTTAGTATCAAGTACCGCGGCTAGAGCGACCTGAGCGATATTCGCTGCCGCTGTGGGTAGAGGTACATACCGCGCGGGAGCAGCGGCATGCATCCCGCCCCTCACAACTCAATACCGCTTAGGTCTGAACAGTAATATTACCGCATACCCACTGGGTTTTCTCTGCCGCAGACGGTAGCGAATACCGCTTAGGTATGAATTAGGCCTTAAGAAGTGGCATTCTGTAAAGATATTTCCCCGTCATTTCGACGCTCACTTCGCACTTGAACCCGATTCAAAGTGCCAAATATATCAAGGTCATTTTGAACCATATGCGAAGTGAGAGTGAATAGCGATGTGAGATGCGAGTTGTTGTTTGAATTTTACAGAATCGACCTACAGGACTGCCGAACTTATTCCCAACCCTGCAACTGCAACACTGGAAACCGAATCAACAGCGGCGACAGTCAGAAAAGCGTCGAGGTAATGAAGGTCGACAAGTCCCGGAGAAACGAGTCAACTATGCAAGGTAGAGTTGCTGTCGAGTGGTGTCGGCTGCGAATAGCTCCACCCCATTTCTCCCCGTGGGTGTCGTAGAAGGCGACCAGAGGATGGGCAGCAGCGTCCTTCTGAGTACCATAACACCTACTGCGATCGCCAACATGCATCGGCCAAGCATGGCGATTACGGCTGAACCCCCCTTGAGCTACCTTACAGCAGTGGGCGTCTATAAGTTGACATGATGATGTAGAGTTTGTCAGTTTGAATGTAGGTCATCTCCGTATCTACACGTCCGTTTTAAACAAAATCTTTCACTGATTGATGTAGGGATATATATATCCTATATTATACGGTGTTCTTGAATTTCACGCGGATAAAGTCGCGGACAGAAGTTAGTCTTACTATTAATCACAAATAAATAGTTACCGTGGTCGTGAATACGTCATTGGTAACACGTTATACTTGACTTGATATGTTCGTGTCCATTGTTTTCTCCGGTACGGTTTTTGCATTTGCTTTTGTGACGGATGCAAAAAGAAACTTAGAAAAATAAGTTAATTATATCGGGCACTGTCGAAACTAATGAGAATATCATTGCCTAAAATAAAATAGCAGACTTATATTGTTTTCACATATAGAAGCAACAAGAATATTAATGTAACCAGGATTTTGTAAAAGCTAGATTGAAAAGAGTGTTCGTGGAGTTTCATGCTCGTTCTTCTCCATAGAGACCTACCGTACGTTTTGGAACGATCTTTCTGCCTAACTGACTCTGTGACAATTTAAAAGTGCCTGCAAATGGTTTAATTGAAATAAATGCTTTGGCTTTGACTTTGACAAAGAAAGAGAAACAAAAACGCCACAATTAGTTTATTTTTTTATATTTTAATAGGTTTGCAACAAAGGTTTGCAAGGTTTGTATGGCCGCAACTCACCTGATGTTGACTGATGGTCTAAGGTGGAGCACGCTTGCCTAGGATGAACCGGTTCACTCGTGCCTTGAAGATACCCAGATTATATGTGAATTCCACAGCTTGGCAGTTCGCACAATAGATTTAGAGAAAGATTAGAATCTATCTCTAAACCAATAAATTCCGCTGACCTACTTACATAGGTAGTTCAAATTTTGCTGTGTCCGACAGCATTGGTACACAGAAATCTTCTTATATACTTATCTATTGTTTCTATTTTTCTTTTTCCATACTTACCAACTGTATCATAGGGTATTACACCCATTTTTGAAAAGTGTCTCAATGAAATTCTGTAGTATGCTAATATGCCACCAAAAAAAGCCACCAACAAAATTTTTATTCAATCGATAAGTGCCATAAAAATGCATCTAAATTTTAAATTTTCAAATTTCGCGCGTATTTTGACGAAAACGCCTCTTACTGGACGCCATATTGTTCAGCGTAAATGACGTCAGTTCGTTTTGTATCAAATGAGCTCATATTAAATATGATAATTGTATATCATTTAAAAATAATCAAAAGCATATTTTGTAATAGGTGTAATAATGAAAAAATTACGTTGGATACGAAAATAATAAAAGTACAAAGCCTATATTACGCCAATCGGTAGACTGACAGTTGACAATTTTTTGGTTTACACAGCCGTATGACGTAATAACATGGCCGCTACTATTTCACGGTGTTTTATAACAGATTAAAAATATTGAAAACTTAAAATTGAATTTAAAAATTTGTTTTGTTATTTTATGAACTAAAACTTACATTTTCCGACTGCTTAATGCCTAAACTGTCTCAATAACATATTTATAGAATTTTAATCGTATAGAGTAAAATACCCTATTAATGCGGAAGCAAAGCGTGTGAATTCGACGAATACCGTGGAACGTCACCATATAGCAATGACGCTTCGCCGTATCTCTTCTCGCGCTTCTCTTTAAATAAAAAAGAACATGTGTACCTTTGCGTAAAATGGCTTCATCTCTACTCTCTCTAATTAGTAAAGATTTTTTATTATGCCGTTTGTCATTTATATATATTATTTATTTTAACATACATTTTTTTTTAATTTAAATTTACAAACGGTAGAGGAGCTTGAGGCTAAGTAAAAACAGTATGGTTCGACCGATCATAATGGTTAAGCTACGCTTGCCGCAGTCAGACCGTGGATGGGTGACCATCCATTTCATACCGAGACCCCTCCGTTGGTCCCGGCTGTCACTCGTACCTAGATCTTTGACAGTCGTTATAGGCAGTCAGAAGCTAGAAAATCTGACAACCAGTCTTATCAAGGGTATTCAGTTACATTCGATAAGACTGGAAGCTGAACCCAACATTGTTGAGTAAAGGCTAGTCTGATGACGATAATTTACAAAAGGCACAAAAGCACTTAAGTATTGTTATAGTTAGATGGCAACACTTGTTTCCAATTGACGCAGTCAACTGTCATTATAGTTCAGCAAAAACAAATGATTACAAATCATCTGTGAGGACATCGAAAAATAATGATTGTAAGTATGTACACAAGGCATAACATACTTACAAAAATGTCAATAAAAAAGCAGGGCAAAATCTACAATAAGGGATCAACAATATCATTCTACTATCCACGTTTTTGAAATTTCGATAAAAATACTGCTTAAAACCTGTGAAAGACTGAAAACCGTTTATGCAAAGTCAAAGTCAAATCATTTATTTCAATTAGACCATTAAAAAGGCACTTTTGAACGTCATACTACGGTATCTTATACATATTTTAAAGTCAAAGATAAAAAGCAAAGCAAATGTAGTGATTTTAGGTTTTTTTTTCAACTTAAGAGCCATTTTAAGTTGAAAAAAAAACCTAAAATGACTACATTAGCTTTAAAACTATTTTTCAAAAGGTTTTTTTTTGGGACAAGCCCGCCACACTATTCCCAAACCACTGCAACTCCTGTAAGCCAGAATCAACAGTGGCGACCACCAGAAAAGAGCCAGAGCAATGAAGCTCGACGAGTCCCAGAGAAACGATTCAACTGTCTTGGATCCCGCAACGAAATTAAATTAGAAAAGCGGAGGAGTAAGAAAAACATATTTTCCACTTCTCTCCAAATCAAGCAGGAGACAGAACAGAACTAGGCCAATAGGCACAAAGGGACGTTTACAACTGGGCGAAGCACAGTTGCTAAGCACCACGGATTATAAATGACCTAATTAATGGGTCCTAAAAAGTGAGCTGTTACATTAAATTTGATTCCAATAATAGGTATGGCAAAATCACTTGAACGCACGAAATTTAGTTCTAGTTTCTACAAGGTCCGCATAATAAACTGCTCCGGATGTAGCCTGTAGACTATACAACATAATATTGCGTTCTTTCTGCCAAAGAATACACTCCCATAAGATATGATGTGCAGATTGTTCGTATTCACAGTCAGATGTAGGACATTGACACAAAGGCGAAGCAACAATCTTGAAATAAAATAATTTACGTTGACCTGTTAGAAATTGGGCAACACAGTGGTCCACCTCCAGCCATGTCCTGGCCAGCCGCTCACGAACGGATGGAAAGAACTGATGAAGGTGACTTGCCCTTGCTGGAATCATCCCACCTACACTGCCACTCGGATAAAAGTTCCTCCCAGATGTCAGTGTGCGGTTTAAATAATCTAGAGATCTTAGCGCGGTCACGTTGAGTTAAAAAGTTTGCGTCCATGGTCTCTCGCGTGGAATAGTACATTGCAGCATTCAAAAGGGTTATTTTCTGTTTATTTCCATCCATCCTCAGCCTATTAGCGTCTACTGCTGAACGTAGGCCTCCTTCAGAGATCGCCAGCCAACCCGAACTTGGGCAGCCTGTTTCTTTGTCTTTGGCCATATATCGACTTTCTATAGGGCACTATACGGTACCAACTGGCTGGATAACCGGCACATCACGCCATAATCTATTCTTGTCCATTTCCTCGTTTCTCTATACTCAAACATCATTCTTCCATCTTTAAAACAACAAAAACAACACAGTAATTACAGAGATTTGACTCAGCAAACAAACTTACCTACTGATTGTGTTCGCGATATTTTTTGTGGTATTATATGCAATGATAACGATATAAATTATAATTAGATATTGGTATTACGTCGTACTAGTAGGTAGTACGTGATGGTTAGTGTGGGTTTCCATTGGCGTTACGATACGATATCTGACGGTTGACGGTACGAAACGCTACAACGTACAATACCGTACAATAGCATTGTACGGTATGTACATTGTGCGTCATGTTGGCGGATATGCTGACGGTATGACGGTATGTACAATAATTTCGCAATGTACGGTTGCACCGTACAGCTGTAGATATCTATAATACATACTTAATATTCTAAATGCGAAAGTAACTCTGTCTGTTACGCTTTCACGATGAAACGGCTAAACCAATTTTGATGAAATTTGGTATGAAGATAGCTTGAACCCCAGGGAAGGACATAGGCTACTTTTTAATCCGCGAACCGTTTTTAATAACCGACATTCACACGGACGAAGTCGCGGGCAAAAGTATACTATAAACAAATAAATAAAACTAAAGTGTCTGTTGGTAATGTTAAAAGTAAAAGTATATAGTGTAAAAGTTAAAGGGGAAGGCATTTCATACACAATTTCAAGTGTAAAATATAGGATGGGCGGTTTCAGACTTTAAAATGAGATTAATAATACCAACCAAGCCACGAGCATTGATCACCACTCTTGCTAAAGGCAGATTGACGATTTCAGACATTATAATTTCCAAAGTTCTGTAGGTCGATTCTGTAAAATTCAAACAACAACTCGCATCTCACATCGCTATTCACTCTCACTTCGCATAAGGTTCAAAATGACCTTGATATATTTGACACTTTGAATCGGGTTCGAGTGCGAAATGAGCGTCGAAGTGACGGGGAAATCACCTTACAGAATGCCACTTCTTACGTCATCTCATACTTTATCCGTCAAAATCAATTTAGTTCAACTCGCTGACACGTTTGCAAGGGTGGCGCTAGTGTCCATTCGAATTGTCAACAGAGTTTTTACAATGCCAATTAAGAAACTCACAGCGGATTCAGATTCTAAGTTTAGAATGAGGTCTTACAGAATCACACCCCTACAGTGCTGCTGTCATCTGTCCCGATGCTAGGGATTTACAAAGCACCACCATCGGATGACAGCTCACTTCATCTAGGTGTTCACCGAGGAAGATTGTAACAGAATAGCACTGCTGGTCCGAACCGCGGGAGACTGCTGGATGAACGCAGCACGGAATCGGGTATTTGGGGGAGACCTAATGCCCAACAGTGGGCATCTTAAGGATGATGATTATCACATTATTTAAGCTGTAACATACAATCGTAGAGTCTAGCTACATTTTGAGTAATATCTAACTGATCTTGGTGAATCACTCTATCAAGTATTGATGAAAATCACACCCCAGGTTTCCTCGAGATATTTTTCCTTCACCAATGTCATTGATGTCTAAGATAAAATTAAGAAGTACCTATGAAAATATATAAAACGTCACAATGGTACTTGTTATATACTTACAATGGTACATAACTGAACGAAAACTAAATTATGCAGACATAATAAAAGCATACAGTACGAAGCATGTTAAAGTATGTCAAATCAATTAACATAAATTATGAATCATCTGTGTTCAATGGAAACAAACTCATTCGCGCACAAACATCCAGCTGATATATTTACATCGAAATTTACCGCCTTTAACCTGCTAACATTTTCGCGCTTATCACGGTGTGATAGGGTTTATTTTCGATTATATTTGTGCGTTTATAAATGTTGGTCTTAGAAGCACTCTTGAATTTGACGTTTAGGTACGAACAGTCACGTGGATAACTTTGTATAGTGAACACATTTACATGTTTTAATAATGTAAGTAAATATAATAATTCGTTTAAAAATCATACGATAATACTACGCGGGTTTACGAAATCATTAATTCTAATTCATTTTTGTGTTATCGATTTTAAATGAAAAATAGTTTTCAATATTTAGCTAAAAGGTGTGAATATTGTAAGTATTTTGTTTTGCCTATGATAAAACAAACTTATTGAGTGACGTCTCCGAATAAGGCAGTAATGACCAAATACTGAAATGCTAGGTACTCAATTTTATTAAGTCTCGTGCTGTCTCTATCACTTTATGACAAAGTGACTGTGATAATACCAGACTTAACGGCATCTTAAAATTGAGTAGCGTTTGAGTATTTGGCCATAAGATTGCGAAATGTCTTAGTTTGAAGATGAAGTAATATCGAGCATTAAATTAGTTCCTGATAGAAATATCGAATAACATCATGCTAATCCTGGAAATCGACCTTATTTATTTACATTTCATGCACAAAGGTACCTACAAAGACGGACTTAATGCCTTAGGCATTATCTACCAGTCAACCAAAGCCGGTGATGAGATAACATAGCAGGTGCATAGTAAACAGTGAAAAAAAAAAAAACTTACAAAAGTAGACCTACTTTTGTAAGTTTTTTTTTTTTTTTTACCTTACCTTTACCTTTTTATATACCTGTATGTAAAAAGGTAAAATCTAATCTATCTAATACCTTTAAAAGAGCAATTCTTGTATATTTATACTTAATCTGAATCTCGAAAATGGCTCCAACGATTTTCATGAAATTTAGTATTCGGGGGCGATAAATCGATCTAGCTAGGTTTCATTAAAAAAAAAAACACGAAAACGGTCGCCCAGGTACTATAGATAAACAACAGACACAGGTCAAACACAAGTGCTCATCACACAAATATTTAACCTGGGCGGGATTCGAACCTGCAACACGCTGCGCAGTAGTCAATTGCTCTACCGCTGCACTAACCGTGTCGTAAATTACATCTAGAAGGAACGTTTACGTCCTGTGGGCTAATTCACGTAACTAAAGAAGTGAAGTTTCGATCAAAACAACGCTTTTCGTATTCTCTACCGCTGTCAGACACGCTTGCGTCAAGTTCTTGCCACGCGAGCGCAATAACGACATTCTACTGTTGCGCGTCTTTGGTGCGTGCTTCGGAACGCAACATGATCGGTATTCTACTATTCGTTTGATGTCTCAAAATGACAGTTTATAAAAGCATTACAATCTGTACTGGGGTATTATTTTAATATTATAATAACGTCATATTCATTGAAATGTAATCGATCGATATTTTTTCTCTCATGTGGCTACACCATAAGTAAGTTTGGTAGAGTTTGGTTGTCGTACGGTTGAAGTGCAGTTCACGCGTAGCTTACGCGCGTTTCAAAGATTACAAGAATACTGTTTATCACTCTAACCTGAACTTAACTGCAACTGCACTACAACTTCATCGACGCGTCATAAAATTACGTGAATTAGCCCTCAGGAAAGTAATACCATCATACCTATTCGGTCACCCATGTCCTGTACTACATAAATATATTATAATTATCCAATATAATATCATCTGCCTAGCCTAATCCTAACTTGTTGTGGTCAGCTTCCAGCCTAACTGGATGCTGCTGCCTATCAGTGTTTAGCGACTGCCTACCTTACCACCACCGTCCTGGGGGCCAAGTCTGCTATTTTTATAATTTCGTCATTCCAACACGATCCCATTGTCATTTTGCTAAAGGTTCGTAATCTGCTAAATTCATAATGGTCGATCATTGGTCGGTCGAATTAAAAGCAATGACTGCACAATGACGTTCTAATGGTAGGCCACTGATCAAATGAACTGTCAAAATTTTAGCAGATTACCGCTTAAATCAGTCTATATTATTTCTTTCAATGACATGTCAGTGGTTGACCATTGGAAAGTCATAATGACGCCATATTAATAGATTACCAAACTTGTCAAAATCAACAATTATGAAATCAATGATAGACCATTCTGACACTATTGTAATAGCAGACATGAGGCCCAGATACTGGGTAACACAAACACAGTCGGCATCCCTTGGTAAGACTGGTTGTCAGACTTTCTGGCTTCTGACTACCCATAAAGACTGCCAAAGATCTACGAATGACAGCCGGGACCAACGGCTTTACGTGCTTTCCGAGGCACTAATCGATCTATACAGCTTTTAATATTCAATATTTAATTTGATTATCAATCAATCTACTGACAATCTGACGATCAATATTTCCAAAACCAGTAGATTCCCATGTGTATTCTAGTACCAAAAAATTATTCTAATAATTGGTACGGTCGAACAAACTAATTGGTTTACAGGCAAAAATATTCATCTTTCTACTACACTAATCACAATTTTTTATCTTTAGTACATAGGTACCAGGGATACCTACGTGCTCGAGATAAGAAAATGGAATAAAATAAAATTATGAATGTAGTAGAAACATGAATATTTTTGCCTGTAAACCAATTAGCTTGTTCGACTGTACAATAATTACTAGTAACCCTATACAAATATATAGGCGCTAGACCAGGAAGGTACTACACAAACATTGAAGCCGAGGTCAGTCATCGAAATATTTTTTCTTCTGCAGATGCCTTGGGAAAGACCTGCAAGTGTGCCTATTGGCCAGGTGTGGAGCCGGTTCAAGGGAAGAGAACGGAATGGGAAGCCAGCATTGATGTAAGGTATATCTTGTTATTGTCTATGGTTATAGTAGAGACCTACGTAGAAAGAGCTAGCTAGATTCAGCTAACTAACTGACTCATTTTTTATCCCCGACTAATTTTCTCAAGGACACCTAAGTTTTTCTGGGAATAAATATATAATGACCACTAAAAAAATACTTACTATGTAGTAAATGATCACCAAATCTTAGTGTGCAAAAAAACCTAAATATTTTTGACCCTTAAGCACAGAATACTTAATAGTACTACCCTTAAGTCCCCCTTGGGGCGGATCCGACATGGTTAGGTTAGGTTAGAACTGTGACCCCCTACGCCAGAACCAAATTGCTTTTATTTCTACAATACTTCAGGAAACACAATTTTGATAATTTACTATTTTTGGTTTTATTTTATTTACTATTTTTGGTGATCATTTACTAGATCTGGAAATTCGTTAAACATAAGCCTTTTCAATTGATAAATATAGCCTACTAGCTTTTGCCCGCGACTTCGCCCGCGTGAATGTCGGTTATCGCGGATGCGATAAAAAGTAGCCTATGTTCTTCCTCAGGGTTTAAGCTATCTTCTATTAAAATCGGTTCAGCCGTTTCATCGTGTAAGCGTAACAGACACAGAGTTACTTTCGCATTTATAATATTAGTATGTAATAGGGTATTACACCCATATTTGAAAAGTGTCTCAATTAAATTCTGTAGTGCTAATATGCCACCAAAAAAAAACACAAAATTTTTATTCAATCGATAAGTGCCATAAAAACGCATCAAAATTTTAAATTTTCAAATTTCGCGCGTGGTTTGACGAAAACGCCTCATACTAGACGCCATATTGCTCAGCTTAATGACGTCAGTTCGTTTAGTATCAAATGAGCTCATCTTAAATATGATAATTGTATATCATTTAAAAATAATTAAAAGTATATTTTGTAATAGGTGTAATAATGAAAAAATTACGTTGGTTACGAAAATAATAAAAGTACAAAGCCTATATTACGCCAATCGGTTGACTGACAGTTGACAATTTTTTGTTTACACAGCCGTACGGCGTAATAACATGGCCGCTACTATTTCACGGTGTTTTATAACAGATTAAAAATACTGAAAACTTTGAATTGAATTTAAAAATTTGTTTTGTTATTTTATGAACTAAAACTTACATTTTCCGACTGCTTTATGCCTAAACTGTCTCAATAACATATTTATAGATTTTTTGTCGTATAGAGTAAAATACCCTATTATGGATGTTACTTAGGGGTAATTAAATAGCATTCTAATGGTGGAAGAATTTTTGAAACCACACCAGTAGTTTTTGAGTTTATTCGTTACAAACATACAAACCTTTCCTCTTATAACTATATTAGTATCTATAGAAATGCTTTGATCGTCATGGTTGCCCAGTGGTGGAGGCGCCCGCCTCTCTTGCATGAGGTTGTGGATTCGACAATGAGCAAGTACCAATGAGATTTTTTCTATTTTCAACCGACTTCAAAAAAGAAGGAGGTTCTCAATTCGACTGTATGTTGTTTTTTTTTTGTATATTTGTTACGCGATTTCTCCGGCAAACGTGAATCGATTTTAAAAAGGCTTTTTCTTATGGATAGGGCATGCCTCAGGGGTGGTCTCGTATAAATTTTATCGATATTGATTCAGCACTTTTTGAAAAATCTATTAAATCCCAAAAAAATCTACGTAGACGACGTTTTAATAGTTAAATCTTTGGGGTACCTCTGTTTTAACTGTGTTGCTGGTTCTTAATGGATTTGGATGATAAGAAGGTACTAAAAAGTGGTAAATAAAAAGCTTTTTCACAAACAACCGCCTTCAAAATCTAAAAAGTGATAAATAACTTTAGCACAGTTCACAGTACACACATGACTTTAGATTTGGAAGTCGGTGGCAAGACAACAAACAGATCAAAGCCACCTGTGCTAAAGTTATTTAGGTATCACTTTTTAGATTTTGAAGGCGGTTGTCTTTTCATATGTACTTTCTAAGTTTATCTTGGCTATCATTGACATCGGTGAAGGAAAACATCGTGAGGAAACCTGGAGCGCACGTGGTGATCAATGCTCGTGTCTTCTTCTGCTCTGTATGAGAAGAGGGCTTTGTCCTGTAGTGGGACAGTAATGGGTTGGTGTTATTATTTATATCTTCTAATTGAACATAATGAAAAGACTAGCCAGGTTCAAGTGGGTGTAGGCTGGCCACATTGCCCGTAGAGATTACGGACGATGGGGCACAAAGGTGACCCAGTGGCCGCAACTGACAACTACCGGACGCTGGGATACATACTCGAGAAGTTTTAATTTATTCATTGATTATGAACTTAATACATCGCGCATAGAGTTGAAAATTACAATACATACACAGATATACAGCAATGCTATTCTGTTAGACATCATTTCAGTGCTCACTTTTGACTCCGCAATGAAAACTGTTTTGGTCTTCTGTAACTGAATGAAAACTACGCTAGCGCCACTAGGTGAAGAAAACTTTTATACGTAACGATATTAGCCAATCTTATAAATAACAATCTTCTGTGCGTGTGTATGAAAGTGAACTCTTCCTAAACGGCTGGATCGATTTTGATGAATTTGTTAGTGTGTGTTCCAGTGGATTCGAGAATGGTTAAGATTCACAATTGGACCCGGCAGTTGGCGCTATAGTCGGGTTGCAGGACAACGTCTGCCAGGCCCGCTATTACTAAATAATTTTCGTAACAAATACAATATGGAACTCACTTACATGCAATAAATGAAACCTCAAGTAGTACAAGTCCACAGAAGTATAGCAAAATTAAATATTAAATTAAAAACCGAAAATTAAAAAAGTTAAATTTTCAAACATAATAAATATCAAAATAAATTCAGTTAAAGTAAACACTTTGTTTAAAGACAACGTACCTTGACCCCGGAGCGAATTTTACATTTAGGCAAGTAACTAGAATAGGTACTTAACAGAGTCGTGATAGTTTTTAGTCGTCACTTTTCAGTGTTAAGAGGATTCAAGTTCATTGAGTTATTGACCTAGTGATCCAATTCTACAAAGTGTTTAAATTTGTTCAAAATTGAAACTATACTTTTTGACCTAATTACTGGAACGATTTCGTTCATTTTTTAACCCCCGACGAAAAAGAGGGGTGTTATAAGTTTGACGTGTCTGTGTGTCTGTGTGTCTGTGTGTCTGTGTGTCTGTCTGTGGCACTGTAGCTCTTTAACGGGTGAACCGATTTGAATGCGGTTTTTTTTATTTGAAAGTAGATTCTCTAGCGATGGTTCTTAGACATGTTTCATCAAAATCGGTTCAGCAGTTTTAAAGTTATCAGCTCTTTTGTTTGCTGCGGTAGGGATCTTAGACGCATACCGGATGTTTACTTTGCTTTCAAACATATTATTATAGGTGACCACACTGACCACACAAAACCAAACTAAATTACATTTAAAAAAATTAAAATAAAAATTAAATTAAAAATTTAAAAAAACCCCCAACGCAAAACATAAAAGCGATTATGTAAAAAGTAAAAAATAATACTTTTGTTGAGCCATCAAATGTTTGTTCGTTGAAATGGCGCTATAATGTCGCGGCGGGGTACCGCTAAGTTTAAAGCAATAACTAAATAGCTAAAATAGCGAACTGATGGTAACTAGATTTGCAACAAGATTAACAACTAGATTAGCAACAAAAATTTGATAATATCGAAGCAAATTGGTCGGAAATGCTGGTAAATTAATAGACAGTGAATGAAATTGAGGGACTGACTTACTTAAGCGGTACCCCGCCGCGACATTATAGCGCCATTTCAACGAACAAACATTTGATGGCTCAACAAAAGTATTATTTTTTACTTTTTACATAATCGCTTTTATGTTTTGCGTTGGGGTTTTTTTTAAATTTTTAATTTAATTTTTTTGTATATCGTCAGAAAAGGCGATATCAAGTGTGTCGTAAAATTGTGGTCCCCATTCTGTATAATCTAATTAACTCACTGTCACTCTCTGCCAACATTTTTTTTTTCTCGATTTATTTGTGTAGTTACTTCGCCATTGGCGTAACGTTATACTTATAATTATATTACACTTACATGTCAGCTGTTAAGTCACCTTGTATAAATAAATAAATACAATAAAACATAAATTCTAACGTTCTTTTCTGTTTCAGGTACCAAATAAGGGATATGGATGAAAATACCAGAAAAATATGTTTAGACATGATGCAAGAAACGTTTTTAAGAGACGAACCGCTATGTCAAGTTCTAGGTAGGTACGTAATCATTTCTCAGAGAGCATAACAGAGTTAAAGTATCTAAAATTCAACTGTAATATAACAATTGGGTACTTGACACCACCAATTAATTGATAGTAATAATTAGGTTTGGCAATACTAACATGCCGTGTGGTGCCAGCTGCGAAAAGCACCATCCCATTTCTACCCGTGGGTGTTGTAGAAGGCGACAGAGGGATATTGACCAGAGGATGGGCAGCAGCGTCCTTCTGAGTACCATAACACCTACTGCGATCGCCAACATGCATCGGCCAAGCATGGCGATTACGGCCTTGCGGCGACTGCAGCGACTACGGCGACTACGGCAATAGCCAATAGCACTTCGACCTAGGACCCCAGGCTCCACGTTTAGGACTACGTTCGTAGATGCCATTACTCTACAGTAAAACCCATCTCTTACCATTCCAGGAATAAACGAAGATCCACTTTCGATAGCCACCATCAGAGCGAACTGGGAAGCTTTCGTCTCCTTCAACACAAGCCTGGCTTGCTTCACGGAGGTGGACGGTCAGCCCAAAGACCTAATGGGGTTCAACATAGTGTATGTTAAGAGCAAGGACGATAAGGAAGAGGAATTTGAGAAGGTACGTCTAGGATTTTGAAGACAGACACGAGCATGCTATTAACATTTTACACGACGTATGGAAAATTACATATTTTATTACATGTAGGTAGGTATATTATATCAGTAGACAACACTAAGTTTTCCTTACGGTCACCTGCACCGGTTATATAATGTTATCTGTAGGATATTGATAATATTTACAAGGCCAAAGACTTGATAATAATATAAGATAACAATCATTGTCAAGTAGGTAGGTACCTACAATAGAGGTAAAATACCTACTTGTAATGTTTTCCTGCAATTTTGCAATGTCAAAACCGAGCTATTATCCCAATGTCGGATATCAGTCTGATCGGATGCAGCTGAATACCACTGTCAAAGTCAAAATATTTATTTCAATTACTTGACGACATGGTTGGCGCAGTGGCTGAGCGATCGACTGCTGCGCAGCGTGTTGCGGCTTCGATTCCCGCCCAGGGTAAACATTTGTGTGATGAGCACTTGTGTTTGCCTTGTGTCTGTGTGTCTATATATATGTATGTATTTACAAAAAAATGTATTTGTGTATGTATATCAGCTGTCTGACACCGATAGTACAGGGTCTCCCTAGTTTGGGGTCAGATGGCCGTGTGTGAAAATGTCCCCACATATTATTATTATTATTATACCTAAACCATTTACTTTTGAATTGTCAAGGAGTCGTTTCGTAAGTCAGGAAGTTGAAGCTACTTGCTCTTTCCAAAACGTAGGTAGGTCCATATGGAGAAGAACGAGAAAATAACTCCACGGACACTCTTTGAAATCTTTTTTTTAGTTACATAAAAAATAATGAAGACAAAAGCCATAGCTATATATAGCATAGTTATGAGTTCACGAACATGACGCGTGGATCAGCACCAAGCTACGTTGTTCGGAGAGGCAATAGAAGAAGAAAACGTACTTATTCAGTATGCTAAATATGCAAGTTCCATTACAATTCAACAGTTCAATGTTTTGCCTATCCAAAACGCATGCTTAGAATTTAAAAATAATATAGCGTTAATGTCCAAAATCATTTGACTTCGAAAAATAGAGGAAATTTGATATAGATTGTTTCGTTTTAGCCGAATTAAACCCTTTATAGTTGCTCAAATAGTCACGCGATAAGCACCTAATTATAGGGTATCTCCTTCTCAAACTCTTTAATCTACTTCTAGGTGCAAGGAGAATCCTGGAAGAAACTTCTGCGCACCCTCATCGCTGCTGAGGAGATGGTAGACGTCTTCGAACATTACAACGTTGACAGATACTTGACGTCGAGTGGACTGACAGTTCTGCCTGAATATAGAGGGCAGAATATTGGAGCTAAGCTGTTTGAAGCAAGGTAGGAACCCTAATGTTTACTTGACGAATAAGCAACATGGGTGGTGGTAAGATTTATTTTTCGGAATGGCATCTCGCAGGTCAACCTAGGAGGTGGTCGGCTTGTCGCTGACGGCCGTGGTCGAGTCGATGGTCGACAGCGCAGAGTCCTGGGACGCGGTGGTTTCCTTCTGCGAAACTGTGATGTCGCAGAAGGAGCCTGCGGAAAGGGAGAGGGAGATCACAACCTCCAACCCTGCCTGCATCAGGCGCACCGGGCGTCGGCGAAGGGCGGACAACGCCCTCTTCCGGCCCCCCTAAATGGGTCCAGGGGCAACAGACTCGGGGACGTCTGTCGCCCCCCACATACACCAGGACCCGAGGTGGCGGCGCGCAATGTTCCACGCGCGCCCCTCTAAGACGTCCGGGGGGAGTCTAACACCTCACTCCCCCCCCCCCCCCTGACCAGAGAAGTGGCCCGGCGTAGCGGGCCGGCACCAGTCGGGGGTTGCGGAAGTATCTCCAGTTCCCGCGACCCCCGACGTAGGTGTGAGATGGAACACCGGGGTGGTTTTTAGTCAGTAAGAGTCTGACAGACCCCTCCGCCCGCCCCAGGGCGGAGGACATCCATGAGGATTTTCCACCCCGTACAAAAAAAAAAAAAGAGGTGGTGGCCGGCTACTTAACTGGACTTTCTTGTGGTGCCTAAAAGTAAATTATTAAGGCCTCCAGCCAGGGCAAAAGCTTATAAACTAAGCTACTACACGCTAAGGGCACCCTCTGTGAAGTACGAGCGGGCCTCGACAAGGCGTCACTGGAGGGCAGCAAAGGGGACAGGCTGCATCGGAGCTCGATTCATTCGGGTCGAATTTAAAGCCACAGGCTCAGCGGCGCGGGCTTGCACGACCAAGGGTCAGGGTACGGGGTCGTCGCGGCGGGCCCCGTGTGGGTGGTTGGGTTTTTGTATATATGCTAATGTTACGGAGAATTTTAATATCGCGATTTAGGAAACGTCAGTTGCAGTTCGCATTTGGAGCGATAGATGTCGCTACATATACCGTGAAGACCATGCTCAAAATGAACAGTAATATATTCAAAATGAACAGTAATATATTCAAAATGAACAGTAATATATTCAAAATGAACAGTAATATATTCAAACTGTTTTCAATTCATCACTTCAGCTTACTAGTAGTCTTCTGTGGAATATAACCCTCCTCCATGGCGCGCTTGTGGACTAGCCCCACTGTAAGTGTCCACGTCTCTGAACCATTGACTTTTTTTTTCAGAGAACCGCTCGCCAAAGCCTTTGGTATCCAAGCAACAGCCACGGTCTTCACAGCCACAGCATCCCAGGTCTTAGCAGCGAAATGTGGCTACGAGGTCCTGGCTGAACTGGACTACGAATATATAAAGAAGCAGGGCATCGACCTAACTGGATGCCCGACACCTTCAGCTAAACTCATGGGCACTAAGTTTAAATAGAACAAGTTATTTTTCCATGTGGGTGTTTTATTTTGTTAGTCTTGACTTTTTAGGTTTCCGTACTTAAGGTGCTAAACTGAACCCTATTACTAACTGCCACACTCGGAAACGTCACTTAATAATAAGTATCTTTAACATTAAGCCTTTAAGAGGAAATACCACGGGCTAGAGAATTGAAAATTAGGTATTTGTAAAATCTATTGCTGTCGCGCGATGCCCGAACACGAACCGCAGAGTGCGATAGAGACAACTGCAGCTTTAGTAGTAAAAGTACACAAAATCAATGATTCGTAGTCCCCTGATTTCTTCTCCAAAACTTAACCGATGTAACTGCTTTTTTCATTAAAAAATAAAGAAAGGCTTTTGCCGTGTTCCTATGTTTTCTATTTTTTATATAATCAAGTCAAATTTGTTTTCTGAATGTTTGAACACAGCGGAAAATCATGCCAATTTTTTAGGTTTTTGAATATTCATATCTCTTTTAATAATCAATTTATGAGAAAAAGGAAACATGCCAATAGTAGCCATGGATATTTAAAAAAAAAATGATCTACTGGCATTATCCAGGGAGGAAACAGGGGACTAAGTTTGTATGGAAAAACGGCCCTTGTGTTTCCTCTTAACTGCCGGGCCAAAAACGTTGAAGGTAAAACCTCCACTAGCGTAGGTCACCGGTGACCTACATGGCATTCAACGTTTTAATTGACCAACATACCTTGGCACATGTCAACAACAATAATTTTGACTGGCAGCATTACAAATTATGTTGGTCAATTAAAGTTAACGATTCATTATTTTTAAGTGACGTCTCTGTGTGTGGCAGTAATACTTCACCGTTCTATCTAGCTGTCCGTTCGTCGGTCATAGGACTGTATCTTTTGAACTGTAATAGGGTAGATACTTGCTCCCAGGGCCGTCTTTAACCTGTTGGGGGCCCTGGGCACAATAGGATAATGGGGCCCCTATGACCTAAACAGAGCACTAAGTTGTTAGTTCAAACAAAGAAAGTAGATAAGCAAAGTTCTAGGTTTATTTATTTACAGTGACAATAAATAAATAAGAGGTACCTACTAGATTTGAGATGGGCAAAATCTTTATTCACTTCTTCACCTACATGGACATTAGCGACCAACTGGTTAAAATCTCTTGATGCATTAACATAACCTTTTTAATATTGTTTTTAAATTTGGCTATTTTGGCTTAAATTTTGTTTTTTTTAATATGGAGAAGGCACGCTCGCCACTGCTGTTACAATTGTTTTTTTTTTATTTCTCATTTGGAAATGTGGCTTAAATTTTGTTTTTTTTTTAATATGATATGTTAACAAAACTCTTTCTTCCTTCATTTTCACTATGAACAATTTTCAAGTATTCTGTATAATGTATATGTTACGGCTAATAGCGGAAGTGCGGCTACACCTAGTTTAGGCCGGCTACAACTTGGTGCAGCCGCAGTGGCGTAGCTAGCCCTAGAAGGGCCCTGTATCAAAATTTGTCAGGGGCCCTTCTGCCCGATACGGCGAAGCCCAAAAGCGGGTTATTTTTTTGAATATAAAATAAATTGGTTCATATTTTGATTAGAATAGAATAAAGTTAAGTTTATTGTTTCCAGCATTACAGCTTGTAGTAGTTCATACATAGAACTATAATACCGGAGGGCAAAAGGTTCAAGCGTCAGCATTAGGTATGCTTAGGTCCCCCCCTAAAGGGTTGCTAAACACTGGTTTTCAGCATAAACCCTTGGCTCCTGTTTACACAAAAAGGCATAGAAATAATTACTTATAATGACTGCTCAAAGCGAACGACCTAAGTTTGAGTGAGAGTGTGGGTAACATTTTATGAAATTTTGGTTACACACGTTGGGGCCCCTGCAGTCCGGGGGCCCCGTATCATTGATACGGCTGATACGGCGGTAGCTACGCCCCTGTGCAGCCGGCCACTTGCGGTTAAAGTTAGATGTACATCCTACTTATCCTCGGTTAGAACCAAGTTTAGCCTTCATCATAGCGGCTAGAACTAGGTGCAGCCACACTCCCGTGGTTAAATTGTCTGTTTTTGTGATATTGAACCGGAAGAAGACAGAAAGAGGAGCCCCGCGCAGCGTGGCTCCGTCGATTTGAAAATTTTTTTTTTTTAATTATTTGAAAAATTAGTTCACTGATTATTTAGTCTTCAAAATAGTGTAGTTAGTGTCCCATTAAATTATATTTTTATTATATGTTTGAATTACATATCGGTTATCGTTTTGTGATCTGGCAGGAATTGGGGGCCCCTATCGATCGGGGGCCCTGGGCACGTGCCCAGTGTGCCCAGTGGGAAAGAGGGGCCTGCTTGCTCCAATCGGTCCTTTTTTTTTAATCGTATGTAGTTACTTTCTATCTCTGTTTTAACTGTCTTTCCATTTCTTATTGGATTTGAATGAGACGGATGTACTAAAAAGCAGGAAATAAAAATCTATTTTATCTATTTTTTGTAAAAAAGATTTTTTGTTCCGTTGTGGAAAAATCCTCATGGATGTCTTCCGTCTCGTACTGACTAAAAACCACCCCAGTGTTCCATCTCACACCTACACCGATGGTAGTGGGAACTGACAATACTTCCGCACCCCCTGTGCCGGCCAGCTTGTGAGCAACCATGCATAGGTAATTTAACATCTATATAAGAGTACCTTTTCATCGCCACAGACGGGCCTGTGGCGATGAAAAGGCTAAAATAAAAAAAATTAAGAATGACATCGAAAAATAGGAGCAAATTTGACTTGGTTTGGGTTTTTTTTTGGCAGAAAGTTGCTAAAATAGTCACAATCGACAAAAAAACACATATTAATTTCATATAAATAAAAATGTATTTTTTCATCTTCTTTACAAACGTTTTAAAATAATATTTAAATGCTTTTAAACTCACTGCGAACTACATCTTATTATTATTACACAGTGGAACTGTAAGTACACAGTGGGTCAATAACTAAATATTTATTAATTTTAGAAAGCTTTGGTTACATGGTAAATAATAAAAAATATATAAGTAAGTATTTACCTTACTTACATATTGATATGCAAAAACCTAGATACACATTTAGCGATTCAAAAACGTTTAAAAAATGACTTTATGCAGAGACCATAAGGTTGAATTTTAAATTAGTTATATTGTTTTTGAACTATCCACGACACTTTTATCGCGACATTTCAAAGGAACTGTGCATCTAGACTTTTTGTGTATCAATGTGCAGACGACAAGCAGCACATCAAGCTAAAACAATCTGTCAAAGGACAATGCCAGAAACTCTATAGAACTTTGCCCCACTCAATAAAAGTCATGTACAAGCTTGCAATATGTAGCATCTTACTGCTTATTCATTGCTGATAACTAAACATTAGTCTTAATGACTGCAGAACTTGCCGTTTCTGTTTAAATCAAAAAACTGTATTTGCATTCCTTTTAGCATTGATTTGTAATCCGCAAGTAATAATAATAATGTTGTTCATTTGTCAACTAAAAAAGTTTTTTACATTTCCTTATAATCTACAATAGTCTACATTATCAATTTGGTTTTCAAAAAAAACAAATAAGTATAAGACACAAAGGAAGCATTTTGCTAATGAACTCCACACAACTCCACACTCGAGCCTGTCTCGTGGAAACAAACCAAGAACGCAAGTTCTAAAGCAAAACAATTTATTATAATAAGATTCTTTGATCATTACAATTATTTTATAAAATTACATTTTCTGTAAATGGGTGGGGCAGGATCTGGCATTGTCATTTATTTAATAGATTTTCAACTATATTACAAAAAAATAAGGTTCATATTTAATTAGGAAATTTTGATTTTTTTGTTATAACTTTGACATGCTGTCGTCAGTACTGTAGAGGTTTTACGCATTTGGTTCTCTTGGTACTCTGGATTCTTCTACAAAGATAAGTGTCATTCCAATACATTTACATGACACCTATCTTTACACCTACTTACCTCTACAGTACTCACATCAATTACTTTTATATGGAAACACAAACATGAACAAAAAATATAATTTGCTTTTTTATATTGTATCAACACTTTCAACAGAGGGCTTAAAATAAATTATATAGTGCTATTTCTACGCACTGTATACAATATTAAAAATGCTTTTTACGTATTGTATTGTAATTAAAGCAAAATAATGATTTAAAACAAACCCATATCTACAAAGTAGGCTAGTTTTGAAGTTGAACAGCAACATTATAGGCTAACTTTGTAGCAGGACAGGTTATTTTTAACCTCAGACTACCTCTGAAGTAGGTCAGGCTATTGTTAACGTCAAAATAGGCTAACTTTGAAATAGAACAGGCTGTTTTTGACGTCAATATAGGCTAACGTTGAAATAGTACAGGCTATTTTAGATGTCATAATAGGCTAACTTTATAATTGGACAAGCTATTTTTGACGTCATAAGAGGCATTACATTGGCGTCCAACTAGTGGTTACGAGATTTAATTTTATTTTATTGAAATTTCATTACACCATTTAAAGTCAGCCTGAATGTATTTCTCTCTCTGATTCTAAGTAAATGAACACAGTCAACAGTTCGCATACGTGTGCGTTCTAATGTCATCCGTATGAAGTGCAACTTAGTGTTGAAATTTAAAATGTTTTTCTTAAAAAAAAATCATACCATTACCTAATAAATATTACACAGTTATTATTATGATATAAGCACACCCTGTGTTGTAATAATAAAATTATTATTAAGAATACGAAATTATTATGGCTGGCAAGAAAGACTTGTCATATTTTAAATATAAATTTCTAATGTATGTAATGTACAAAATTATTTCAGTTCAACAGAAACCTGAAAATGGGTACTCATCATTATAAACAACTTACGTAGGTATTTAGAGGATTTAGTTTTGTCTGTAATTGAGTGGGCGTTATAGAAGAATGTAACTTCTAGAAGTTGATACTTTGTTGAAGATCATTTCAATGTATCTCTCGTTGGTCTTCTTCTGACAGAATTTCGGCCACGGAAATCAGTCTCAATGGAGACTAGTCAAGTATGCAGTAGATATTATAGTGCACAATTGTGTGCGCGAACACAGGTACACTCCCTCTTCCCTCACTCCACGATTGGGGAGACATCAGGCGCAAGACCAACGGCGACACGTGCGAACCAAGACACGGGGTGTCTCTCCGAGCAAGTACTAAACAATTGCTAAAGAAAAATCCCAACAACTTTTTGCCTGACCCCGGAATCGAACTCCACGCTCAGCAGTCGCAATTGCGACCACGAGACCCAAGAGGCAGTTGTTCGGCTGCTTGGCAATCCTCAACTAAATAAGTAAACTTTAACTATGGGACTTATTTTCGCAAATTCAGGGATCGTCCTACAGTAAAAAGTAGTTCATAATGATGATTACAATTACAGTTTTGTACACCTTGTATAGTTAATGCCAATAGAATAAGAAAACTATGGAGGACACCTACTTATTACGTACTAGTCAAAAATGACATATTATGGGCAAGTTTTTTCAAGTCAAAAAAGTGATAATTGCACACATTAAATTTACTAATAACTTAAATAAATAAAGGAATAAATTACACGCAAATTTGAATACATTTTGGAATTATTTTAACCCTTGTACGTGACAAGAAAAAAAGCATTTTTTTAAATAAATTGATATTGATGTACAAAATCCAAGATACAGGCTAAGGCTTGGACCACTAAAGCGGAGAGGAGGTCCCGTACAACCAAATGGCTTGCGTTATATTCATATCTCTCCGCTCAACGCAATAGTGTATCTTATTTCTTGGCTTGGTGGTGTCCAAGTCTTAGCAATTTAAAAGTGTTCCCAAAAAATTAGAGACCAAACTGAAAATGTACGTTCAATTAATTTAATTTAAAAAAAGGATTTTATGCCGAATTCCTAAAGTGGAAATTCTTTTAAATTAGTTATGTTGTTTAACTTGAACCATTATAAAGGAAAGGACTTTTCTATTTCAAATGATGAAGTAATGAAAAGATGGAAAGAGGTATTAGAGAGAAATGGTTTGGAATACAAAGATTATGAACCAGAGGATGAAAACAACTGGTATGGTACGATGGGCCCCTACTTGGATATGTTTTCGGCATATGCACTCCGAATAAATGAACTGAGACTAGGTCACAACAATATGCCAATTACCAAAACAGATGGGGTCCATCGCAGCTTTCCTGTATCTAAATACGGGCTTTCAGGTGCTCACCACGTGCTGTTGGAAGGGGCTTCTTTTCCTCCAGAAAGGCGGTCATCTATTGTCCAGAGTATCGGTCCTATGACAGCGTGGCTCTGTATGATCCGCAGTGAGGGGATTTATAGGCGGAAATATGCAATGGCCGTTAAGAGAGCAATGTCCCACGTTCCATGCATAGACGATATAATCGAATTGACCAAAAACACAAAACAGGCGTCGGAAATTGCGTCATTGACAACTTTAGTGGAAGAAATATTGTTAGTTACAACGTCAAGGCAAGCCACTAGAATGTTTTTCCCAATAACTATTTTTGCACACGTATGGAATCAACAGAAGGACAAGAAAAGATTCTGTAGCTTTTTCAGCACAACAGGAGCGGGAGGTTGGTATACCTATAAACTTGCTTCAACCTGTAAAAGGAACTTTTTCATTAGTGGAAATATAGAAGAGGAAATGGCATCACAAATCGTCTTTCATGGCATATTCGGAACATTTAAGGAGGAGTTATCTGTATTAAGCCAAATAACTTCGGTTGCAAATTGGTATACAAGGGAGCAAATGGGAGGGTGCTTCAGGCAGGCAGGAAAAGGAGAAAGTTGCTCCAAGGTAACATTGCCCTTAGTGTACAAATACGCTAAGATGTACTGTGCTAATCAAAGCGGCTTGTTGTCAGGAGTGTACAATCAGGTTGTCACGGTACCCTGTTTCAGCGGGCATAGAACTCACCTGTTTGATGCCACGTTCTTCGAACATATTGAGAAAAAGAGAATAATAAGCAATACGGGGAAAACTCTTGCCCAAATCATAAACATACTCACAAGCACCTTGGAAGAACTCCATGAAAAACTGAAGAAGGAGAATGGAAGAATTGAGATGGGAACAACCCTGTGGAGAGACATGGAATCCCTGGATATAGAGAAACCAGGAAAAGAAGTTGAAGTTCGTATTGTAGGGATGAATAAGATGTTTCTTGGGAAAAACTAGATATTTTGATTAATCATGCCTTATATACTTTTTTGTAAACTTGTGTAAGTCTCCAGATTTTCAATGTAATGTCTTAATATATTTTATTTTTGGTAATTGTGACATTTTTTAGAAAACGATCTAGGTTTTTGTACATCAATGCAATTTGACGAAATTAGTCTTTAGTGTCAGTAGGTTGAGTTGTGGGAAATATTACAATCATCTTAGTAACGCCAATGATCCAACCCACATACTGATTTAATGCATTGTGTCAAACTAATCTGATATTTAAAATTTTCAATATACATCCAATAAAGAAGATAGTTAATAAAAGGAATCATCTGTAATGATCCAAAAAACATTTGGAGTTCTTATATTGTTATAATATTCGATGTGGGTTGGTACATTCTGGGAACACAGTGAACATTTATATTACGTGGTGCAGACGTTTAATATTTATTTCGTCAGTACCATTTTATCTTAGACGTCTATTCACAAACACGATTCTAATAAAACTGACGTTATTATGCGTCTAAATACGTTCACAAAACTACGTTTTTTATACAAAATACTTCATATTATAGTTTTATATCAAAATACTATAGGTACATACATTCATACAATTACTTAAAGACAAATAGAATATAACCATACAGTAGGATATTCTTGTTGCTAGTATTTTTGACGATTGACAAGTTATATTTGATGTCAAAATAAGTTAGCTATGACGTTCGACAGGCTATATGTGACGTCAAAATAAGCTAGCCATGACATTGGACAGGCTATATTTGACTTTAAAAGAAGCTTGCTATGAAGTTGAACAGGCTATTTTTTGACGTCAAAATAGGCTAGCTTTAAAGTTGGACTGGCTATTTTTGAGGATAAAATGAGCTAGCTTAGAACATGGCCTGACTATATTCAACGTCAAAATAGCCTAACTTAAAAGATGGACAGGCTATATTTGACGTCGAAATAGGTTATTTTTGAAGTTGGTCTGGCTATGTTTGACTTAAAAATAGACTAGCTTAAATGTTGGACAGGCTATTTTATAAAAAAAAAAGTCTATTTCTAGCTCATTTTGTCCTGGTTCGAGACGACGAATCACGGGTTCATTAATTTAAAGTTAATTATGTATTCATGAAATCTTAAATGGCAATAAAACACAGTTATCTGCGTTTAATACGAAATTAAACGATAATACTTATTATTATGATGTCAAAATACTTTTAATTTATTCCTTTTATACACTTTGGAAGGGACACATCTTGACATAAGCCAGATGATTCTTAACCTTAAATGCAAACAGCGGTTTCATACATTTTGCCAGTGTATGTCTTGCATTGTATTGTTTGTATGACACGGCAGAGTTTTTTTTAAGTCGTGGAAAAGTTGCAAAACTATCTAATCTTTATTGCAATCTATAATATGCACATACAGGTGGAAAATAACACGTCAAACGGCGTCGTGATATTTTCAGATCGTACAGGACGGGAATATTTTAAATGACGGCGTTGTAAAGTAGAGCGTTTAAAGTTTACGTCACGAATCTCGATGTCCCTACTCCGCTACTATCGTGTATACAAATTCTATTAAATAGTAGATAGTCTGTAGTCAAATCTAAAAATGTTGCCAAGTCCCATAAACTAAACTAAAATGAGACAATTAGTATCTCTTACTAACTGGCAGCTAAAGAAAAGGACGGCGACAGAAGAACTAAGTTAGAGATGTCAAATTACTTTTTTCCTTGAACTTCGCCGTGTTTTTAATCAATACGTTTTGAAATGACAACTGTAATTGACAACATTTCAATTTTTTAACCCGCATGTATTATTACGTGATATAAAAGTAAATACAAATCTGAACACCCCTATTTTTGTGTTTTTAGAAATGATGTACTTTTCATTCATATCTGTAATTCATCTGTAATACCAGAGACAAAGTTGAAATGTTTCTTTTTTTAATTTCTGGTTTGATACGATGTTTGTTGTTATTTTTATCAACCAATCACAGTACAAAACATGAGATTTGACAGCAGGCTAACTAATTCGACATGAAATAAAATTATGATTAAAGTTTTTCACACAATACATTCTAAAGTTGTCTTTTTAAAATATTGCTCAAAATCTTATTACTTTTAAGCATTACATACGATGGCAGTATTTAAACAATATTCAAGGCCTGTTTTATAACCTCCTGATAAGTTCTGGTTAATTTACTGACTTTTATGTCACTGCGCATCTTTTAGAAGCAACCACTTTTACCATTAGACCAACACTGAAATATGATTAAAACGTATAAAAAAGCTGTTTTTTTCAGAGCTAGTCTCGTAGCGAAAGTTATTCATATTCATAAGTACTTTGACCCCTGAAAGATGCGCACTGAATTAAAATCCAAACCTGTACAAACTCACTATTTTGTCTGTTTCGTACAAATATTGCAATCTACATTTAACAAAGTTCCCGATGAGCTAGTAACTTGAAATTTTAAACATAGCTCAGAATTAGATGACAATGCAATTCTAAAGTATTTATTGAAGTTATACTTCTTTAGGCGCGTTATGAAAAAATGATGAGAGTGAAATTTTACGATTCGCGCATGCGCGCGCACAGCGTCACACGAAATTCTCACGGGAGTAATTGTAAACAACGCCATCTCTGACGTACATGCTGAACTACTTACTGCTGCTGCTTGCTGCTGCTTCGGCAGTAAGTAGTTCAGCATGTACGTCAGAGATGGCGTTGTTTACAATTCAAATTGTGCTTATATACTTTTTTAATAATGCCAAAGAAGTATAACTTCTCACGCTCGTACATAAGTACACGCACCCAATTTTTTTTTAAATATTTACTTCATCTAGAGACTAGAAAAAAGGCCTTAAATATTGTTTTTTAGATATTTTATAGAAACTTTACATGCTTTTTTCAGTTTGTAAAGATGGTTTGGAATTAATTTTTAAATCGAGCTATTCTATTTCTTCAGTTTTTCTTTTAGCCAATCGCCTGTAAGCTCGTCTATCTCTCTCACTTCTAGAAGGCGTGGGGCACCTACGGTTGCTGCTAATGCTCTTTGGGTGCCAGCGTACATGACCTGCAAATCAACAATAATAAAGTCAAAGACATTACTGAAAGTTGAATTAACATTTTAAAAATTATAATATTTTGAATGGATTTCCTTAGCACAACTGAACAGTGCGTTTCGAGGAATACTTTGGTGCGTTTCATTTAGTGCGGTTCAAAGTTGATGCACTTTGAGGACACATCGAAATTTCTTCCTTTTTCCGAAATAAATGTTTGTAATGTTTTTGGATATTTAATGCCGATTGATTTTAAATCTATTTTAAGCATAAGTTTAGGATGTACATTAAACTGATATTGGTGGATAGTAATGTAACATACTTCATCTTCAACATAATCATCAGCCTAAAGACGTCCACTGTTGAACATAGGCCTCCCCCATAGATCAACGAGCGGCAAACTGCCGCTTGCATCCACCGGTTTGTAACTCATTTATCATATTAAATTAGTTTAACGTTTTGACAAAACTAAGCTGAATAATCTTATACATAAAAATCTTCTGTGCGTGTGTATGAAAGCGAACTCCTCCTAAATGGCTGGACCGATTTGGAAGAAATTTTTCGTGTGTGTTCCAGTGGATTCGAGAATGGTTTAGATTCACAATTGGACCCGGTAGGTGGCGCAGCAGTCAAGTTCTAGGATCACTTAGATCTATGTTACTCTGGTACTAGGAGCGCATAACTTAGTAGTACTTATCTTCTTTATATATAATTCTTCTAGATAGGTAGGTTGATAGGGTAGGTAGGTAAGTCGGGTAGGCTGGACCTGGATTTTTCAGGGCAGGACAACGTCTGCCGGGCCCGCTAGTAACATTAATAATAGTAACATTAATAAAAATACAACTTATGGTGTGTATAGCTACATACCTGTAACTCCATATGTGCGTCGCGTGGTGTGTAGAATATGAAGCACATGGGGAATGACACGCGTCCGTCGTCATGATCTAGTTTGTAACTGAAGATGGACAAAAAACATGTCAAAACATATGGCAAATATCAATAAAAATAAAACACAGACTAACATGAAATAAAAAAAAAGAAAAATAGGGTATTACACCCATTTTTGAAAAGTGTCTCAATGAAATTCTGTAGTGATAATACGCCACCAAAAAAACAACACAACATTTTTATTCAATCGATAAGTGCCATAAAAATGCATCTGAATTTTAAATTTTCAAATTTCGCGCGTAGTTTGACGAAAACGCCTCTTACTGGACGCCATATTGCTCAGCGTAAATGACGTCAGTTCGTTTTGTATCAAATGCGCTCATATTAAATATGATAATTGTATATAATTTAAAAATAAATTAAAGCATATTTTAGCAATAGGTGTAATAATGAAAAAATTACGTTAGTTACGAAAATAAAGTACAAAGCCTATATTACGCCAATCGGTTGACTGACAGTTGACAATTAGTTGTTTACACAGCCGTACGGCGTAATAACATGGCCGCTACTATTTCGTGGTGTTTTATAACAGATTAAAAATACTGAAATCATATTTTCCGACTGCTTTATGCCTAAACTGTCTCAATAACATATTTATAGACTTTTTCTCGTATAGACACAGAATACTTAATAGTACTACGAATAGAGTAAAATACCCTATTCTATAGATATACGTAACTGGTAGGTAACTCAGTAGGTATATCATAATTTTGAAGGAAAACTGACAAGCATAAGCCAGGATAGTAGTACTCTTAGGTCCAAATACTCAAACGCTACTCAATATTAAGATGCCGTTAAGTCAACAACAGAGGGGATATGGTGCTCAACGGCCGCTACCGCGGCACCGGTCGCTACGCTCACTCGCCTTCGCGCTAATGGTCACAGTAAATTTTTTTTTCAGAGGAATAATTTTAGACCCAGCATAACACCAGGGCCTCAAGTCTTCTATTACAATAGTCTCAGAATTGTCTATCATTGATTTCATAATTGTTGATTTTGACAAGTTTGGTAATCTACTAATATAATGGCGTCATTATGACTTTCCAATGGTCAACCAATGACAGTCCATTGAAAGAAATGATATAGAATGGTAATCTCGTACATAATGACAAATAATGACTGACTTAGTTTACGAACTTCTTACTACTTCAGATTGCTTATAACACTTATAAATAATATGTAAAAATATATATAAATGAAATCTGGCATGAATAAATGTTCAAATTTGTTGACAATGTCATTATAACACAATTCTATTACGAGACCATTGACCGACCAATTATCGACCATTATGGATTTAGCAGATTACGAACTTTTAGCAAAATGACAATGGAATTGTGTTGGAATGACGAAATTATAAAAATAGTAGACTTGGCCCCCAGGAGTAAGGCCAGTGGTAGTGGTGGTGGGTTCGCTCACTTCTCGTACTGTCACAGTCACTTTGACATAAAGTGATAGAGACAGCACAAGACTTCGGCATCGAAAAATTAAATTGGTCATAAAACTATTTACATAATTAATACCAAAGAGAGAGACAGGCCAAAGAGAAGATGGATGGATCGTGTGAAGAATGATATTAATAAAAAAGTGAGTCAGTGAAACCATGACGTTGGACAGGACGCAATGGAAGATCAAAACATGTTGCGCCGACCACAAGTAACATGGGGTAAGGGCTGGATCCGCCGCCGGGATCACACATCGTGGTCGGGGGGGCCCGAATAGCTGTCGAGTCCACCATGAAGTACCTTGGATTGGTGCTCGACAGCCGATGGGATTTTGGCCCTCATTTCCAGCGGCTGGCGCCCAAGTTGTTTGGCGCGGCTGGGGCGTTGTTAACGCTGCTTCCCAATCTGGGGGCCCGAGCGCCGTCTGCAGGCGGCTCTACGTGGGGATCGTACGATCGATGGCCCTTTATGGGGCCCCGATCTGGGCGGCAGACCTGACGGCCGGAAGCATCGCCGTGCTGCGAAAGCCGCAACGCGCGATGGCCGTCACAGGGGATATCGCACGATCTCCTACGAGGCGGCTTGTGCACTGGCCGGATCCCCGCCCTGGGACCTGGAGGCGAAGGTACTCGCGTCACTGTACCGGTGGCGCGAGGAAGCGCGGGCGCGGGGTGAGCGACCGATGCAGCGACACATGGAGCTGCGTCGGTCTCAGCTTCGCGAGGTTTCGGTGGCGGAATGGCGGGACAGGCTTTCGCGCCCTACCGCCGGCCTCGCCATCATCGAGGCGGTCCGGCCAGTGCTCGAGCGCTGGCTCGGGAGAAGGCACGGCTCCCTGTCGTTTCGGGTGACGCAGGTGCTCTCGGGGCATGGTTGCTTCGGGAAGTACCTGTGTCGCATAAACAGGGAGCCGGACGCCCGGTGTCACCACTGCGTCGACTGCCGGGAGGACACGGCGCGGCATACGCTGGCGGAATGTGCCGCTTGGGAGGGGCCGCGCCGTGCCCTCGTCTCAGAAGTAGGCAGTGACCTGTCGCTGTCGGCCGTGGTCGAGTCGATGGTCGACAGCGCAGAGTCCTGGGACGCGGTGGTTTCCTTCTGCGAAAGTGTCATGTCGCAGAAGGAGACTGCGGAAAGGGAGAGTGAGATCTCAACCTCCCACCCTGCCCGCAGCAGGCGCACCGGGCGTTGGCGGAGGGCGGACAACGCCCTTTTCCGGCCCCCCTAAATGGGTCCAGGGGCGGCAGACTCGGGGACGTCTGTCGCCCTCCACATACACCAGGACCCGAGGTAGCGGCGCGTAGTGTTCCACGCGCGCCCCTCTAAGACGTTCGGGGGGGAGTCTAACACCTCACTCCCCCCCCTGACCCGAGAAGTGGCCCGCTGCAGCGGGCCGGCACCAGCCGGGGGTTGCAGAAGTATCTCCAGTTCCCGCGACCCCCGACGTAGGTGTGAGATGGAACACCGGGGTGGTTTTTAGTCAGTAAGAGTCTGACAGACCCCTCCGCCCGCCCCAGGGAGGAGGACATCCATGAGGATTTTCAACCCCGTACCAAAAAAAAAAAAAAATAGGGCTGGATGATCATCATCTGCCTAGCCTTTTCCCCAAGTATGTTGGCTTCCAGTTTAACCGGATGCAGCTGAATACCAGTGTTTTACATGGAGCGACTGCTTGTCTGGCATCCATAACCCAGTTACTGTGTAACACGATAGCCCTTGGTAAGATTGGTTGTCGGAATGTCTGACTTATGGCTAACCATAACGACTGTCAAAGATCTACGAATGACAGCCAGGACCAACGATTTTACGTGCTATCCGAGGCACGGAGGGGCAGGAAGATGATGATTCTATTTATATAATTTAATCGCGTTTAGTTCAGCCGTGTGTTGCCGGTCGCAAATAGCAGCCCATTTCTACCCGTGGGTGTCTTAGAAGACGATAGAAGAATATTGACCAGAGGATGAGCAGCAGCGTCCTTCTGAGTACCATAACACCTACTGCGATCGCCAACATGCATCGGCCAAGCTTGGCGATTTCGGTTGAACCCCCCTTGGGGGAGACCTATGCCCTGCAGTGGGCATCTATAAGTTGAAATGGTGATGATTACTTGTTGAACACAATATGGCTACACTACATCCTATGGAGACGGTGTGTTAACACTCCTACAACAAGCAGGTTGTCTTCGGATGTGTCTGAAGTATTGATTCTAGGAAATGCTTCAAGCTCACCTGTACACAATAAACCTTGGCTGGTGTGATGGTAGGATGTCCTGCAGTTCCTCTAACTCCACATTCTCTAACTGCTCGTCCACTTCCAGGGTTTGCTTCTCTCTGTTCACCTGGAGATTACGGAAAAGCAGCTTTTAAATCAGGAAGTTAATAAAGAGAGGTCATTGTTGAGGGTTATTAAAGGGTCTATAACCTAAGGCGCCCTATTACTAAGGGCGAGAGATTTTGAATGAGGTTTGAGATCATTTATTCTCACAAGAACTACAATTAATTTACATGAGAATATTTAAAACTAGACATATCACAATAATAAACTAAATGTTGGACGTATTACAAAAAACTGGGCGTCGATTGTAATATTTTGAGGGTAGGTTATAAAAAATAATAAACAAGTTTCGGTTCGATACTACGGACTCAGCTGTCAAAGTACGAACAAGTTTCCGTATAACACAGATCAGCGGATAAAGTGTTTAAGCAATTTTTTAAAAGTAGTATTAGATTTAGCTTCTCTGAGGTCTCTCGGTAATTTATTAAATATTTTAGATCCTTCATACATAATAGTTTTTCTTCCGCAGTTTATGCAGGTTGGATGTAGTTGTAAAAAGTCTTGTTTGCGTCTCAATTTCATTTTGAATTGTACTGACACTGCATTATGATTTTTATTTTGCTAAGTAAATGTTTCGTAATCTATTTTTATCTTTCTATTCTGTATTGTCCCACAGCAGGGTAAACGCTTCCCTTTCTGCTATCCAACCCTCTCTGTTCAGACCTAGTATGGACCAATCCCTCCTCTTACAAGCGTCAAGCTCATCCGGTCATCTTCGCCTGGGTCTACCGCGATGTCGCTGGACTTTCTCTACATTTTTAGTTTATCTTGTTGTATGTTATTAATGCAATTACAATTGTCAAATACAGGAACATAATTCTACAGGATATTAGCATGTTATTACAGTAACAAATACAGATAGTAATTTATAAATATAAAAGTAAGTCTACCCGTAACCACAATGTTGTGTGGTTAAACTTTATAATATACATATAATAGCGACTTGCCCAGGCTTCGCATGGTTGCAATGTAGTATAACTATACATATAAACCTTCCTATAGTATAGATATGGCAGTAAGTAAACCACAAGACTTTGTTAAAAAGATTTATAATGTAGTGCACTTGAAGAAAACTAAAAATTCAAAGGATCATGGCGGGATTTGTACAAAAAATTTAAGATGTTTATAGAAGTTGAAATTCTAATTCTTATTCTCTTGGGTACCTAAAGAGTATCTTTGCACATTTACAGTATGTATTTTAAAACCCCGCAATAAAAAAAGGATGTTAAAAGTGAATACTTTAACGAAAAGCTCATTATTTCAGAACAAAATGGCGTCTGACAGTAACAGTGACACTGACAGTTGTCGTTTCGCAGTTCTCACACTGAAATTGCATTGTTTTATGGAAAATAATGTCACAAATAATGATTCATTTTATCTACACACTTATCACATCACTTGTCTGCCAATTTGATAGACCTGTTAATGTCACATGTCACTTTCTTTTTTTTATAAACTCAAAATGGGCAACAAGATGAAACGAAGTAAGTGTTATTTTCATTTCGAAATATTTTAATTATGCGAAAGTTTAAAAATATGGTAAGTATATCAATCTACTCCTGGTAATGTATTCTTCATATTGGAAAATATTTTAAACACTCTAAATGTTCTTTTTTTTTTCAAACAAATTAATGTATGGATCTCGCCATGATTCTTTAAAATTTTAATGTTGTATGTTACCAGTAGTCATTTTTGTTGTCTTAAAAAAAGTCATATTTTACTTATAACGGTACAAAATCTGAAAAAATGTTCAGTCGATTTTGTGACAGACACTTACAAGAAGAATACATAACCTCCTTCATAAAAGTCGGTTAAATATTTTTGTACTAAGACTGATATTTTCTCATGTTTCCATTATTGCTAATTCACTATGAATCATTGTAACCAATAATGTAAATATCAAATCCTGTGCAAGTACCTACTTTATGACGTAAGTAAAGCAGGAGATATGCTTCAATGAGTCAGAGTTAATGGAGCTCATCTACCAACTATAATTATGGAAAATTACTACAAAATACCTAACTTATAGGGTAACAACAGATATACAAACTTTTTAGACAACTATACCAGAAACAACGTTAGAAAAATAATAAAGTGTACATTTAAAATACCTTCAATATAAGCGCAGAATTCGAGGTGTGTTTCTGAAATCTAAACTTCTTTAACACCTCCTTCACGTCGTCTGTGATGTCGCAAACGTTCACATTATGTGCCGACATGTTTATCAATCGAGTTTAATATAAAAATAAACAATAAATACAGAAACTCTGCGTAGATTGTTTAATTTGTTTACGTCGACAATCTGACAACTGACTGAGTGACGTTAACGCCCTTGAGTACAATAGAGGTGGGAAGTGTTCATGGATGACCATCGATTTGTCCATCCTCATGATGAGTCCATCGATTTTGAAGAAGAATATCAAATATTTAATAAAAAACGACGATCGACGCCTACGCTGCCGTTTGACTTTTTTTACAAGGCCAATAGCTACCATTATTTTTAACAGAGAAACTGGCCTATCTTACTGTTAATAAGTCCCGTAATTTCTCTTATAAGTAAGATAATTTATTACTATTAACATAATTCTCAGTAACTCTTACAATTATGTTGCATTGTAATGTTGGTAATCTCGTTATCAAACACGTCACCCTAACGGTGAAATAGATTTAGTACATAGGTCCAAGTTGAAAGGGAATCGTTTGGCTTGGTATGGTCAAGTAAAAAGAAGGGATGAAACGCATGTGACCAAAAGGTTTATAAATATTAATTTTAATGGATGGATAGGGAGAGGAAGGCCAAAGAAAAGATGGATGGATTGTGTGAAGAATGCTAATAATATGAATGAAAAGGGAGTCAGTGAAAGCATGATGTTGGGCAGGACCGAATGGAAGAAGAAAACATGTTCCGCTGACCCCAAGTAACATGGGATAGGGGCAGGAAGAAGAAGAAGGCATCATCTGGCCATGGTCTTAGCCTTAGGATATTTTTAGACCAGCAATAAGTTTCCATAAAAAAACTTAAAGCTAAGCTTGGTGGTCAAAGAGTACTACAAGTATCGGTGGTGCTGCGGCCCCACGCAAGGGCAAACATTTGATTTTTTATAACTCGTTAGGGTATCGACGTTTTCAAGATAAGTAGAACTACTCTACTGTTTCGTTCAAAAACCATAACGATATCGTAAAATTTTATCATGCTAATAAATAAATGTAAGATTATCGTACTTTTAATTTAATTAAATAGAAGCTCTTTATTGTAGCTTTATATTTAAGTATTTGTAACAAATATGTTGTATAATTACAAAAAACATTCTAGCTAATTGTTCAAGAGTTTTAATTACTATTGTTCTGAACGAAAATGTTGAAATGTCAACATGACATAATGGAAATAAAAAGTACATTTTCTTGCTATTCACAGTAAAGTCATTCTTTTTTGTTAAATAAATCAACAAACAAACTGGAATAAATTGATTTACAAAATTTCAAGTAAATTGCTTCTCCCGTTTATTGTTTTATATAATTTAGTCCAAAACTTTAGTGTAAAAAACGTGAAATATTGTGAGTTACTTGTCCGTGATGAATAGTAGTTTACAATTTAATCGGTTTTCTGCAATAGTGTTTAGTTAAGCGGCCTAATTAAAGGTCAACAGCATTGTGGAGGATTCTGCTGTGCTTGTAAGTATCGGTAACCACTTGTAAATAACGATAAATCTGGCTCAATCATTGTGTAATGTATCATAACAATCATTTCATAGAAATGTCTGTCGTGTGCAACTTTCTCATTGTTCCGATGCATTTATTGTAATATTTTTATGCAAACGTTAGTTAAGATGGTCTATCGTTCTGTTTATCTGTAGATAGTTTGCATAATTCGAGGAGATTACAAATTTTTTGAGGATTAATTGATTTAAGATAACAAATCAGAAATAAGTCTTCTTCCAAATTCTCATGCTACCGTTGTGACCTGAATATGCTAATGAGAGGGTATTGGACCTTGATTTATCAATAACACATTTAAATATTGAGTTATTTTTATGACTTTATCATCAACATAGGTAATATTATGAGAAGCTTTAACTATATTAAAAGAAAAAAAGATGTGTTTTTAATTTATAATATCAAACTTTACCTAAACATCTTGATATTACACTCAGTTTTGTGCAAGACATCCAGAAATGTAAACAAACACAAGGTAAAAGTTATTAAACAGAATATTATTGAAGAGTTTGTAATTTTGTTTACAGTTTCATTTCAATTGATTACTAAGTATTATACTACAATAGAAAGTGTAAAAGGTAAACTAAGTATTTATTAAATTGGTAAACAATTGAAATAATTTTCTTTGTCACAAGATGCAACATATTATGTTTAGTTTGTTTGTCACAGATTGTGTCACAATTGTGTATGGAATGTCAAGGACCAAGCATTTTTTTTCAATTACACCATTTACAGACACTTTTGAATTGTGAAGTCGGTCAGTTAGTCAGAAAGTTGAAGCTAGTTGCTTGTTGCAAAACATAGGTATGGGTACGACTTTCCATTGACGTTCGTCGAATTACGGGTGGGGAGGGGGTGGGGGATCTACTACCCCCCCTTAAAGGGAAAAGTTGCGGAGCCCCCCCTTTTCGAGTTATGAATTAAAATTAATAGTAAGTGTAAAAAACCATGGGGGACCCCTTAGGGGGGAAGGGGGTTCTCCCCCTACAGAAGGGGGAATCCCCCTTCATCAAAAAAAATGGCACTGATTTAAAGAGGCAGTTGTAAATAGCAGTTTTAGTAAGTTAAAAATTATAAATGGCACGTTTTATAACTACCTACCAGCCAAGCCAAACCCTAAAATATTTTATGCATGGTCGAGGGTGGGCTTGGTCGACGGAGCCCCGCTTAGCGGGGCTCCTACTTCTGGGTGGTTTATAAAAAAATAACCACGAAGGGGATGGGGACCTCTTCTAACCTAACCTATCCGAATCGGGGTGCCCTAAAGTTCAGATTGCAATCTGTTTCTCCTATAAAGTAATAACCGTTGGTGAAACGAAACATTCAATAGCGAGAATTCTATATAATCTGTGGTAGGAATTGATATAAATACTGAAAAATATTTATTTTAAATTTTTTTTTTCTCAAAATGTACGCGTATCCGCATGTTGAGACTTTACGTGTGTTCTTATAATAATTTAACCTTTCTGTAAAAAAAATATCAACCCCCAACTCGACGGCCAGCAATGGAAAGCTTAGCCCAGTATGCCACCCAACCCATGGTCTACCAATGTGCCTAATTTCATCCTAATCCATTTAACTGTTGAGGAATGTTTCAATAAGAAACATTAAGAATGATTCAGACTTTCACATAATTTTTAGATTTAGAAAATGCAAAGTTCCTGTATAATCATAGAATGATAGTACATATATAGATAAACAACACCCAGACACAAAGCAAACACAAGTGCTTATCACACAAATATTTACCTTGGGCGGGAATCGAACCTGCAACACCCTGAGCACCAGTCAATCGCTCAGCCACTGCGCCAACCGTGTCGTCGCTATATAATATTAGAGTATGTACAGAGTATTTATTACATGTTAAGAAATGTCAGCTATGTTCATGTTTACATATTTACAAATATTAAAGGTGGTAGACAACCTTTTCACAAAGAGTGAAAAAGTGTAGGTTTTTATTACTGAATGATTTTTTGAAATCGGACTATACCCTGTTCACAATAAGACATTTACACAAACTTTTTACAGTCCGTTCAACCGATTTTGACTTATATTGCGTTGGTAGCATGACAAATGGCAACTGCAGTAAACAGTTGTTATTGTAACCACTTTTTTGCCTCTAATGTCATCCGTAAGCCTACGGAATAGAAGTCAAAATCGGTTGAAGGGACTGTAAAAAAGGTTTGTGTTTATGTGTAATCTTATTGTGAACAGGGTATAGCGCTTCTGAAGATTACCCCTACAAATAAACAAAGAAACCATTTTTTTATTTTGTGCACCAGCTTTTGCCCGCGACTTTCATCGTGGATACTGACGAAGTCGCGGATTAATAAGCAGCTTATATCCTGTCCTGAGGTTCAGGCTTAAACTGTGCCAAATTTCATCAAAATCAATTCATTAGTTTAGCCATAAAAGCTTACCAAACAAACAAACAATTTAGAATGGATTTGGACTGTCATTTCGGAGATTACCTACTACTAGCAAGCAGACATATTTATTTCTTTTCTTAATAATATTTTTGTAAAATCAATATTTGTCAATTTAGAATGGATTTGGACTGTTATTTCGGAGATTATCTTCTACTAGCAAGCGGAAATATTTATTTATTTTCTTCGTAATATTTTTGAAAAATCAACAAAACTTTGTTTCTTTGTTTCAGATTTCAGTAATGGTCAATTATGGATTGGACAAACAGTGAAGTGTTGTAATACTAAGACTGCAAGGAGCAATAAATATCGCCATGTCTTCTTCTTGTAAGTATCTTTTATAGGGTTCCATATTTAGAAATTAGTGGCTCGCGGCTAAAAGCCGTATAAATCGATCGGTTAAATTAGTATTACATAGTGTAATGGGCTGGTGTCCGCAACTCCACGTCTCCCCGCGTATTTTGCGTAAAATTGGGAATTAATTAATTCGATCCACCCCAGCTCCTCGAGAAAGACCAGGCTTTACGTGCTTTCCGAGGCACAGAGGGAACTCGGTATGAAATTTATGATCACCCATCCATAGGCCGACCGCAGTAAGCGTAGTTTAACCTTTGCCCGATCGATTTGTACGGCTTTAATGTAGCTACGAGCACCACTCACCTAACCTAACCCAAATGATTCACCAACAATAGCGGGATCTGGCGCTCGACGGCCGCTACCGCGGCACCGCTCGCCTTCGCGCTTTAATGGTCACAGCTCTAACCTAACCCAAACGATTTTCTCAGTGGTATAGTTTTAGACCCAGCATATCACCAGGGCCTCAAGTCTACTATTACAATAGTGTCAGAATGGTCTATCATTGATTTCATAATTGTTGATTTTGACAAGTTTGGTAATCTATACTAATATTATAAAGCTGAAGAGTTTGTTTGTTTGTTTGTTTGGTTGAACGCGCTAATCTCAGGATCTGCTGGTTCGAATTGAAAAAATCTTTTTGTGTTGGATAGACCATTTACCAAGGAAGGCTATAGGCCCATACGAAGCTGGGTTGGGTCGCTAGTCTACTAATATAATGGCGTCATTATGACTTTCCAATGGTCAACCACTGACACGCTATTGAAAGAAATGATAAAGAATGGTAATCTCTTACAAAATGACAACTGGAATTTAGATTTAAGCGGTAATCTACTAAAGTTTTGACAGTTCCTTTGATCAGTGACCCACCATTAGAACGTCATTGTGCAGTCATTGCTTTTAATTCGACCGACCAATGATCGACCATTATGAATTTAGCAGATTATGAACTTTTAGCAAAATGACAATGGGATCGTGTTGGAATGACGAAATTATAAAAATAGCAGACTTGGCTCCCAGGGGTATGGCCAGTGGTATGCGTGGGTCCGTACACGTGTAAAATCACGCGAACGAATCCGTGGGCAAAGTGCTAGCAGCAAAAACCCGATTCAGAGCACAATACAATTATTCTAATCAATCTAGTTAACTGTATGTCAACACACAATTTGATAAATTAACACGACATGTTTACTCCGATAGCGGAGTGAGGTCCTTCAATCGGTGGTGGGCGGACATTGTTCTGTATGTAAATGAGTTTGACTCATTTAATTATACAACAGCTTGATAGACAGAGATGGAAATAAAATACCTAACTAACAAGTATTTGACAAATACCCATACAAATAGTATAATATGGAATATATTTATAGAACAAAATACTAGTAGGTGTTTCTAGAACAATAAGTTGAATTCAGACGAAGACGTCGTGTTTTCAGATTTACATATACATTATCTGGGCGACCGAGCTTTGCTCGGAATTATTTTTTTCGTGTTTTTTTAAAATGAAACCTAGCTAGGTCGATTTATCCGCCCCCGAAACCCCCTGCATACTAAATTTCATGAAAATCGTTCGGGCCGTTTCCGAGATTATACTATACTACCGACCCGACCCGGCTTTGCATGGACCTATAGCGTTCCTCGATAAATGGACTATCCAACACAAAAAGATTTTTTCAATTCGAACCAGTAGATCCTGAGATTGGCGCATTCAAACAAATAAACAAACTCTTCAGCTTTGTAATCCATACTATATACTATCCATAGTAATATTGTAAATGCGAAAATAACTTTGTCTGTTAAGTTTTCGGGATGAAACGGCTGAACCGATTTTGATGAAATTTGGTATAAACATAGCTTCAACCCTGAGGAAGGACATAGGCTGATTTTTGATCCGCAACTTTATCTGCATCCGCGATAACCGACATTCACGCGGACGTTATCGCGGGCTTTAAATGCTATCAAAAGCTGTAAAGTTTCCAGACTTTTCTCTGTACTTGTAGTATAAGACGATATTACTAGCCAAATTTCATAGTTCTAGGTCAACAGGAAGTACCCAATAAATTTTGATTACCTTGAGAGTGTCGAAATATACGTTTTTTGCGGCATAAACGGCCGTATCTTCTTTTCACGTTAACTTAGAAGTTTGATTTTTTCACAGCTTCAAGGGACTGTAGACTTGAGTTGACTTGTAAGTGTTCCGATTTTTCCTTTTGAGGTACGGAATCCTAAAAACAAACTTTGCAGCTTTGTAATATTAGTATAGATTGGTAATAAGACTAGAATCCTTTTGTTGAAGCGCGTTGTCGGGACAGTCCTTTCAATGGCGCACGTTCTAGAAGTGGCGATGACCTACATCCTTCTGAAGAAGTAGAAGTAATATATTTATTCTTTGTTACAGTGGAAACTACGGAAATGCTGGAAAAGAATCTTCCGTAAGTACTAAATGTATTATTTTACTCTTAAGAGCGGCCAACCTGTCAAAGTTCTCATACAAACTTTCGTACGTAATTTTGTAATTATGGCGTTATAACAATTTTTTCTCCAGATATTTCGAACACATTGTACATCTAGGTTGCTAATAAATATATAAAAAAATTGATATGATTTCAGTAAAGACGTCTGATAATCAGTTTTATTTATACAATAGGGTTAATTAGTCCGTCAGATAGATTTCCAAAAAATATTGGACACGTGTTTTTTCTTTTTTCACGTAAACAAAAAATGAAGACGATACAGTGCGTCTAAAACTCGTGTCACTATGTCAGTACACTTTTACTGGCGAAGTGACGTCACAAACCCCCACTCATGATCTTTGATGCGTTTTATCTTCGTCAGTTTTTATTGATTTGATAAAACAAAAAATACGAATCCAATATTTTTCGATAATCTAACTGAGGGACTAATTACATTTTTTTGGTAAAAACCGCCAAAGTTCAGATAAAAATAGGGTATTCTTATCTGAACTTTGGCGGTTTAAAATTGTGCTCATACAATAAAAAAAATAATGAAAACAGTCTTACAGAAACCTCGCACATCTAATGGAAATTCTGATTGCCAATCATTTTTTCCAAAAACGTGTAAGTTTTTTTCAAAAACACGTATTTCCAGGAACAAGTTTTGTGAAAACTCCGCGCGCCAATTTGGTTTCTCCATCGTGCCTCTTTTGTTTCAAACATTATATTGGATGAAACAGCAAGCTTTTCAATTATGCTCGCGTTATCGTCAACGTGAGCATAAGAATTGACTGACCGGGAAATTTAGAGATTGACCCAGAAAAAGTGAGTGATTTCATGAAATCCCTGAACTGTTTCAGTGAAATGATGAAATTAACAAGTCTATCAATTTTTGTTTCAATAGGGGATATTACTGCAATGTTCTGGCACCAGAGTGCAGCACTAGCATAATCCGTAAACAGTTCATCGACGAGTCGTTCAAGGCGTGAAATTCTACCTTTAATTGAGTTCAAAATTGGGAAGTGTGCTATATTATACAATAATATATCAGTGCTGTGTATTTCGATGAAGAAATTAAGGGAATTATTCATTTCCAAAAGAAGAAAATGTTCGAAACTTTGGGGAGCAGCTAAAAATCACTCTAAAATATGTTCAGGTTAAGTATTCAGGTGAGATAGTCGCATTTACAGAATAACGTTCACATTTATCATGTAAGACAACCAAATATGATTTTATTCTGAGCATAACCTAGAATTCACTTTCAAATGGTCGTAGGACGCCATAATATGGTTAAAGTACAGTTAGGTAAGTAAGATTAATTAAAACTTAGATATATTTTCACAAAATACCTAGTTATTACAATTAATAACATAATATAACAAGAATAATAGGTTATGATTTACGGAATGTGCTAGTGGCGCGCTCTGCGCCGAGTTTCGCGTAATGTTCCCTATTTAATAATTTTCTTCAGGGATTTATAATAGAGTTGCCATCGTATTATTAGCTCGTACTGTCCCACTGCAGGGCAAAGGCCTCCGTCCATCGGTCTCGACTTTTAGCCATAGCTAAAAGTCGAGACCGATGGACGGAGGAACAAATTCCGGCAGATAATACGATGGCAAGACATATCTTGCCATCGTATTATCTGCCGGAATTTGTTCCATTTCCTAATTCTAAATAATAATAAGTAGGGACATTCACACACGGCCATCTGACCCCAAACTAAGCAGACCTTGTACTATGGGTGTCAGATAGCTGATATACATACACAACACATAGTTGTTGTGGTGTTGTTGTCTATCTATATGGATAAACAACAACTTGTTGTTTATCTATATAGGTAAACAACAATTTGCAACTTGCTTTTTGTAATGCACCTGCCATGTTATCTTTACCACCCTTGGTTGACTAATAGAGAATGCCTAAGGCATTAAGATGCCTTTGTACCTTTGTGCATGAAGTGTAAATAAATAAATAATAACTAGACACAAGGCACACACAAGTGCTCATCACACAAATGTCTACCCTGTGGGCTAATTCACGCAACTAAAGAAGTGCTGTTGCAGTGCAGTTGCAGTTAAGTTCCGATCAAAACAACGCTTTTCGTATTCTCTACCGCTGTCAGACACGCTCGCGAGCGCATTAACGGCATTTTACTGTTGCGCGTCTTTGGTGCGTGCTTCAGAACGCAACATGATCGGTATTCTACTATTCGTCTGATGTCTCAAAATGACAGTTAAAAAGCACTAAAATCTGTACTGGGGTATTGTTTTAATATTATAATAACGTTCAAACATTCATTGAATGAATGAATGAATGATACCTTGTTACATTACAAATTGTATAACACCTAATACACATCCTATATTCTAGCAAATAAAGGTATCATTGAAATGTAATCGATCAATATTATTTCTCTCATGTGGCTACACCATAAGTAAGTTAGGTAGAGTTTGGTTGTCGTACAGTTGACGTGAAGTTCACGCGCAGCTTACGCGCAGTTCAAAGATTACAAGAATACCGTTTATCACACAACAACAGGATTCGAACCCGCAATATGTTACGCAGCAGTCAATCGCTCAACCATTGTGTCAGCCGTGTCGTCAATTATGATGCCTGGGACAATTATACAAGTCCGGGAGTGTTTATGAAAATATTTCAACTCTGATTTAATGCACTCAATAGATATTGCTATCAAATGATATAGTCATTGAGTCGGAACAATCTCATTGTTGACACAGATAACTGTAAGTCCGATTGTCTGGGTATGCGCTCGCGCATAGCAACTGTTATGACACAGCGCCTGCGTTCACGAAGTGGTGGGCAGAGGTGTATTGTAGGTAGGTTAGTCTTAGTAGGAATGAGTTGACTTCGCTCTTGGTCTCGTAGTCGCATGTGCAACTGCTGAACGTGAGATCCTGGATTCGGTTCCCAGGGGGCCAAGTCTGCTATTTTTATAATTTCGTCATTCCAACACGATCCCATTGTCATTTTGCTAAAAGCTCGTAATCTGCTAAATTCATATTGGTCGATCATTGGTCGGTCGAATTAAAAGCAATGACTGCACAATGACGTTCTAATGGTAGGTCACTGACCAAAGGAACTGTCAAAATTTTAGCAGAGACATTAATTTGTTTTTTTGTACGAGATTACCATTCTATACCATTTCTTTCAATGGCGTGTCAGTGGTTGACCAATGAAAACTCATAATGACGCAATTATATTAGTAGATTACCAAACTTGTCAAAATCAACAACTATGAAATCAATGATAGACCATTCTGACACTATTGTAATAGCAGACTTGAGGCCCAGGTCAGGCAAAGTGTTAGACCTACAACGCGCTTGCGGCTGCCCGCAATGAGGCGCGGCGTGCCGTTGCGGAAGACAGCATTTCTATTTTTATATGAAACCGCATCTGACTTGCGGCCTGCCTTCAACCCCTCCGCTTGTCTTGGAGCTGTGGCGGGCCGCACATCTATTATTATGAGAGTTTGTAATTGCTGTCGCATATAGCCATCAATATAATGGAAAAGAAATGCTTGTGATTGAGGACGACATGCTGCGGACCGCAATAGAACCGAGACGATAAGGTTAGCCGGAATCAAGAAGCTTATAGATAAAAGTGGAGGCAACACTCTAAATACCTAATTGAAGCCAACTGTGGACAGACGCTCTCTTTCTGAATGCATACATAAGATAAGGAAAAAACATATCACTGTCTCGTTCTTATGTATGCATTCAGAAAGAGAGCATCAGCCCACAGTTGGTTTCAAGCTTTTGTTCTAAGTGTTGGCTCCATTTATACCTATTTCTTCATGGCCGGAATACGGCGCGTGCCGCAAGTGCGTTGTAGATAGCGTTGCCAGTGGTATCCCGATATGCGCGGGACGTCACGAGTTTTAGGGGTCTGGGGACGCGTCCCGACTTGCACCTGATCGGGACATTCAATCTGTCAAAAGCGATTTCATCAGTCGGGACCCATTATAATCTAGACCGGCTCAAATCTTCCAGATAAGTGGTTATTTCAATAGTACCTATAGTTATTGAACATTATTACTAAGAATAATCATAATTCTAGCCTACAGGACTTGTTTATTTATTTTCAGTTTTTATTTAAAGTTCCCTCTTTACGTAGTCGGGTTTTTTATTTTTCTATTTTTTTTTTCTATTGTCCCGATCTAAAACCATAAATCCCGATTTGTTTTACCTTCTGCCCCGATTTAAAACAAATTAGACCTGGCGACACTAGTTGTAGGTCTCATTCCATTAGGTATTTAAAGTATACGTTTTAAGTACAAAGGAGGATATGCGTCATTGCTTGTGTGGTGGCCAAATGTGTGGGATGTAGGTAGTACTTCCCCGAACTCATTATTATAATTATCATTTATTTATTTTGAACTTGTTGACCCGACAGACGTCCTGACTGTATCTACTACCTACCTACCTACCCTACTTACGCTATCTTTTCGTGATTTTTTCCGACTTCAAAAACCTGTATGAAGTATACACTATCAATTAAAAAAAGAATCATCGGAAACGGACTACACTGAAATAAGTTATGCGTGGTCAAGCATAAAAAAAAGGTTCATAAAATTAAAACTACTGGGCCAAATTATGTTAAATTTTTATGGGACCAAATGGCAACTATTCCGCTTCAATCTAAAGAAGAATCACGTAAATCGGATCATAAATCTCAGCGTAATCGGTGTATATACAAAAAAAAAATACCAATCGAATTGAGAACCTCCTCCTTTTTGAAGTCGGTTAAAAAGTCGCTCCCGCCGTCTGTACGCTCAGATCTTTTAAACTACGCAATAGATTTTAATGCGATTTTCATTAATAGATAGAGTGATTCAAGAGGAAGGTTTATACGTATAGTTTGATCTACATTGTACCCGTGCGAAGCCGGGGCGAGTCGCTAGTTTGTTTATATAATTATTTTATTAGCCTGAATTTTCCCACAGCAGGGCTAAAGGCTTAAGGGCTGTTTGGGTCCAGTCTTTGAGTCTAGATCATCCATCATCTTCGCCTGGGCCTGCCGCGATGTCGCTTGCCATGTAAAGGGACCCATTGGTTCGCGCGTTTGGCCCATGATCGTCTAACATGCGGCAGATGTGCCAAGTCAAAGCCAAAGCATTTATTTCAATTAAACCATTTACAGGCACTTTACAATTGTCAAGGAGTTGGTTAGATAGTCAGGAAGTTGAAGCTAGTTGCTCGTTCCAGACGTAGGGTAGGTCTCTATGGAGAAGAACGAGCAAGAAACTCCACGGACACTCTTTTAAATCAAGTTTTATAAAATACTGGTTACATTATCCTTGTTGCGTCTATATGTGAAAACAATGCAGGTATCCGTTCTATAGCTCTCTGGCAAACCTCGAGACCGTGGTGTCTTCTGATTTGTCAAAGACTAATTAAATAGAGGTTACTCAATGTTTTGTAGAAAAGATAAGCACACCGCTAATATCTACGCTTGTGTATAATAGGTTTCTGTCAAATAACTTAATTTTAAAAGTCAAAATGAGACAAAACACATTATCATTAAAAAAAAATAGGCTTCTACAACATTTTACCGAGTTTAATTACACAAATAGATCTTTGAGCGTTCGCAATGAAACGCCTGCTAGAATTGCAATAGCAACATATTGTTGATGCAGCACTAAATCTTTGCTATGTAAATTAAGATAGGCGTTTTTTTTTTTTTTTTTATTGTTCTTACTATTAAATTGACATCAAAAACCATTTGTATTTGTAGATCTTAATCGATGCTTAGATTACGAAATCATTATCATTAGCCTCCAGTCCTTATCCAATATGTATTAATGGTCAGCGTGACTTTTTAAGTTTAAGTTCATAATATTATATACTTTCTTAGTATATATCTTGTTTGTCATTGACATCGGTGAAGGAATAACATCAAGAGGAAACCTGGACTTAAAATTAATCATCATCATCATTTCAGCCGATAGACGTCCACTGCTGGACATAGGCCTCCCCAAGGGGGGGGGGGGGATGCCCATTCTCTGGTAAGTCCCTTAGTCGCCTCTTACGACACCCATGGGAAGATATGGGATGGTGCAATTCTTTACGTCCGACACCACACGGACAATAAAATTAAAATTAATATAAGTCTAAAATCGCCAATTCACCTTGAGCGCACGTGTTGATCAATGCTCCTGCCTTCTCTGTATGAGAAGAGGGCTTTGTCCAGCAGTGGAACAATAATAGGCTGGTATTATTATAAATGATTTCAGTTTGCCACCTCTACCTACACCCATATATGTACATATAGCTAATAATCTTTATCTTTGTCATTGAGCACTCGAGACGAACGGATAGCCATTATTGTCTGTCATTACGTTTCATTTTACAATTTAATGCAACGAAATAGAGTTGTTATTTGATCAGCTATGTTGAGACGCGATACTATGATCTAAGTAGCGTAATCTGTTGAGTGATGGGCTGTTATCGATAGGAGGTTGTCGATGATTGTCTATTTTTGTTTTAACTTTGCGTCATCAGCATATGTCACCAATGCGCGAGCGCATCATCATCATCAGCCGGAAGACGTCCACTGCTGGAACAAAGGCCTCCCCCATAGAACGCCACAACGAGCGGAAACCTGCCGCTTGCATCCACCGGTTACCCGCGATCTATTACAGTTAAAGTAAAAAATATGAAGGTCAATAACCCTGTTCAAATAAGTGGAACGGGTACTTTCTGCCATTTCAATAAGCTAAATGCCACAAGTAATGGAGAACTGAAATCTTTTCTCGTAAAAAAAACACCTTTATGCCGCTTTATGCATTGGCAGATAATGGTGACAATAAATTGACCCTGTTTATGTTTATAGCGAATCAGATTGCTTTGAGTAATAATATCGGATTTTAACTGTCCTCTTGTTTGGCAAAGAACTGAAAGTCAATTTTCATATTTAATAACGTTCAAGATCTTATCGACGATCAATGTCAAAAACTTGTAGTTTCTCGGCCATCAGCTGACCTCGTATCTTGCCATTATCATCATCATTCAGCCGAAAAATGTCCACTGCTAGGCATAAGGCTCCCTCAGGCTCTGCTACAACAACTGGTCCTGTCATAGTCACATTCTGTGGTTCTCAAAAGGTTTACCAGGATGTCAGTCCACATTGTGGGAATCCATGTTTATTCATGGTCTTAGGTACGGCTACGGTTTCAAAACTTTTTGGGTCATGGGCCATCCGGTTAGTAAACAATATACCCTCGCCACTTTGGGTTTTGTTTTGGGCTATGTCGGTGCCTTGGTTTCTCCTGTGAATCTCAGAATCAATTAAGGCATTAAAAAACAGAAAAAAGAATACTTGGAATGCTTGCGTGTAATGTGTGCTTTATATGCACTGCCATATAAATAATTGGAATAACACAGGCTATTTGGATCGAACACATCTTTATTCAATTACAATGTTATAGGTATACCTATACTTCTATTGACGTAACATTTTTAGAGTGACATAGAACAAACAGTTTTGCTTTAATATTAAAACAATGTCATGTAGATGTAAAACTTCCATCATACAGTAACGTTTTTCTTTGAAAATACGGCGTTATTTTTTACCTCTCCGTTGGGCATTATCAAAATCATCCTGACGAGGTATTCGTATCAAAGGACCACTTAAAAATCTACACTAAAATTCCGTTCTTTGCAAAAAACATCGATAAAATGATAATAGTCCACCTTTTCCCACCACTAGTTCTCTTCCATTGAGGTATCTCGTCAGCTCTACGGCAGTGCTTGCGCGCGCCCGCGAACCACCAGTCGTTATGTACAGCGAAAGTTGCCGAACTCGCTCGAAGCGATTCGGAACACTTTCCAAATTCAAAATGCTCTAATTTTTTCCGGTAATTCTGCCAGTTCTGTGTTGTTTTTGATTTGTCAAAAGCTTCGGTGTGTGTTGTGTTCTTTTTTCGAATCGAATACGAATTTAGTTTTTTTACTTTACCTGTTGTTTTTTTGGTTATTTGCGAAGATCTTTTCCGCGTAACTTTAGCGCTAAGTTAGAAGTTGTAAAGAAGTGATGTTTTACTTTATAAGTTATCAAAGTTTATGCGTAATTCTGTGTTTATTTCCATTGAGTGAAAGTTATTCTAACTGACAGATTAGATGCGGTAACTGACGATGTTACAACTCATTGAAACGCTCCGGTTTCACTGAATTTGTTACGTGATAAAAATTACAATTTAACGCCAAATTTGGTAAATAATAATGGTAATTTACATGCGTGTTATGGTGTATGATATGTTTGGATTTTTTTTACAATACAATGAACATGCAATTGCTTGTTTGAGGGCACTGTACCGAAAGCGCAATTCATACAAACAATACAAACTACTTTATTTATTTTAACAAGTGTTTGAAGCATCCGTTTAGGCGTAAAATACCTGTAGTAAGACACTTCCTTCTACAGTAACTTAAATTTACTAAATTGAACACAATATATAGAGCTGCCAAAAAGAGGAAAAATAGAAAAACACAAATACAAAAATAGTTAAGTCATATTTTGACCAATAACTAATTAATGTATTGACGGCCACAGTCGTATATTATGTATACGGATATCACAGTCAAAACTCTTAACCTGTCAAACCTCTTAGCCAGTCAAAACTACTTTTGACTGCAGAAATCAGTCAATAGTACTTTTGACTGGTTTAAATTTATCCTTAATACTTAGAAATTTATTAGGTTGGTAGGTTTTTTTTGGGCCTTTTTTAAACTTTTGTTTTGTAGTGATTCTTATAATTAGGTAACGAAATTTTGTAACGCAAACGCGTTTTATCTTATTAAGGGTTTTGACTAAAGCTAGTCAAGTCAAAAGTAGTTTTGACAGGTTAAGAATTTTGACTGACATATAGATAACATGACGAACCGGAAGACGTTGCGTTGGAAGGCCTCCCACTAGCTGGACCGATGACCTGGTAAAGGTTGCGTCGATCCGCTGGATGCGAGTCGCGCGAGACCGGTCAATGTGGCGCCACTTGGGGGAGGCCTATGTCCAGCAGTGGACGTCTTTCGGATGAAATGATGATGATAGATGACAAAACAAAATGTGTCAAGCACGTCACGGTCACGACTACATGTCAGACTTCTATACGTAATTCCAGAGAGTAGTCATTTGTAGCTTAAATTGACGTCGAGGGCACTTATATGCTTTTTTGAAGTGACAAAATGTCATCAAAAAGGTTGAACTTGATGTCATTTTTTTTGTACATAGAATCATCACTTCAGTTTACTTGAGGTCCACTGTTAGACATAATCCTCCTCCATGGCGCGCCATTTTTGACGGTCCTTTGCCTCCCACATCAAGCTACCACCGGCTACCTTCTTCAGGTCATCGGTCCATCGGGCTGAAAGGCGTCTCGCGCTAGGCCTACCGATTCATGGTCTTCATTCTAGGCTTTAGCTTACTCGAGGATTACTGTTAGACAGAATCCTCCTCCATGGCGAGCCATTTTTCCTCTGCCTTCCGCTTTCAGCCACCGACTACCTTCTTCAGGTCATCGGTTCACGTTTCATGGTCTTCACTCTAGGACAAGTCTGCTCCATCGGCCATCGGTCCTGCGACAGACGTGACCAGCCCACTACCACTTCAGTTTGCTAATTATGCGAGCTATGTCAATGACTTTAGTTCTCCTCCGGATTTCCTCGTTCAAAACAACCAAGGGCACTTATACCTAGGCTTGTGGTCAGGCAATTTACGACATTACACATCGAGCAAAAAATCGGCAAAAAATCTATGCCTAAAATATTTATTTTTAGTATTTGTTGTTATAGTGGCAACAGAAATACATCATCTGTGAATGTTTCAACTGTCTAGTTATCGTATATAGCCTTTTCCCAACACCGTTATGGTCAGCTTCCAGCTTAATCACATGCAGCTGAACACCAGTGTTTTACATGGAGCGACTACCTATCTGACCTCCACAACCCAGTTATTGGGTAACACGATACCCCTTGCTAAGACTGGTTATCAGAATTCAAAATGTCATACAAGAATTTTAAAAAAATTATTACTATTAATACTCTTAGCCTGTCTATACAAAATGTTATCGAGTTTAATTAAGTACTTATTGACGAAAATATGTAGGTATAGGTATATCCTCTTAGAAGTAGCCAAAAATATAAGTTATTCCATCTCACTAATGACGTGTGACGTAAATGTGAGGAAATCCCAGACCTATTTCTACCGCAAAACAGCGATAGTGTGTTCCGGTTTGAAGAATATACAGGATGAAATTGAATTCATGAGCAATTTTTTAAGAAGTGACTCAGACCACGATCCTGAACAACTTTCATTATGGGCCCAACTCAAACAGCGCGAAAAAAAATCAGCCGTTCCATATAAATGTGCAATAGGTGCTCGTCCAAAATGTATGCAACAGCTGTTTTTTCGCGCTGTTTGAGTTGGGTCCATAATGAAAGTTGTTCAGGTTCGTGGTCTGAGTCACTCCTTAAAAAAATGCTAATGAATTCAATTTCACCCTGTATACCTACATAAGTATATAATTATCGTCTTCATATCAGCCTATTGCTGTCCACTGCTAAACGTAGGCCTCCCCCAGAGATCGCCAACCAACCCGGTCTTGAGCAGCCCGCATCCATCCGCTGCCAGCCACCTTCTTCAAATCATCGGTCCGCATTGCGTCCTACATACACTACGCTTGCCCAAATGCGGTCTCCACTCTGGAGCGTGTCTGCTCCATCTACCGTCTGTCCGTCTGCAGACGTGGCCGGCCCACTTCCACTTTAGACTTTAGTTCTCTGGCGAATGACTTCATTGCGAATTCTTTCCACCAGAGAAACCCTGAGCATCGCTCTCTCTCATAGCTTAATATCAAGTGGTCATTGTCTAAGTTCCGTATGGTGTCGGACGCAAAGAATAGCACCATCCCATATCTTCCCGTGGGTGTCGTAAGAGGCGACTAAGAGACTCCCCAGAGAATGGGCAGCAGCGTTCTCTGTGCCTTTGTAACAACCATACTGCGATCGCCAACCCGCCTGCCAAGCGTGGCGATTATGGCAAAACCCCCCATTTCTTGGGAGAGGCCTATGTCCAGCAGTGGACGTCTTTCGGCTGAAATGATGATGATGAATGTTTAAGTTGAAATATTTTTTTCAAAACCACTAGAAGGTACTTTTGAATGTCATTTACATGAAAAAATGGCCCCTTCCAAAAGGTAGTTTCGTATCGTGAAAAATGGACATAAAACTCCATACTTACTCTTTTAAAGCGAATGTTTTACAATGATTTGTAAACATTAATTATATAATTAGACGTGAAGACGTTACACTTTGCATAAAACAAAAGGTACAAAGTATTACTAATTGATAAATGACACTACATACGTGATCCTTACACAGATTCGTCCGTCGGTTTGTTTGCTTTTCAATAACATAGCGTTAATTATTAAAGTTATTGCCATAAACTTTTTTCAAAATTAATACACCATTGTGAAATTGTTGAAGGAAAACATCGTGAGGAAAACTGAACTTATAATTCACTAGCGATCCGTGTGTTATCGTCTTATTTCACAAATGAACACAAAACAATATCAAACTATACGTATAAACCTTCCTCTTGAATCACTCTATCTATTGATGAAAACTGCATTAAGGCGCCAACAAGCGAGTTTTGCAGATTTTAAACTGTCAATCACGTCAAAATGTGTAGTGTATATGATTTGAAAAAAATATACCCATGTTAAACTAGAACATTCTCTTAATCATTTAGTATGTGTATATTTTTGATTAAACTCATATTAAATAGTTTAATTAATTCGTGAAGTACCTAGTGTCTGACGCGGACAAAACATTGACAATCACACAAAATCTACCAGGAATATTTAAACGAAACTTCTATCTTACAGACAATTTTATTATCTATCTTTTAGTATATGCCTTTTTTTAAGTTAAAGAATACTATCTTTTATTTAATTTTTTCGACTAGTTTTGGACAGTTTTGACGCAGCGCATACGATCCTCTGGTCGCTCAAGGTCGCCGAAGTATATCGTCGCCTTAAAATTCATTGCGTAGTTTAATAGATATAAGCATACAGACAGCCGGAGCCACTTTGTTTTATACTATGTAAAGATAAAGAAGTAAACTAGTCTGAAATCACCAATCCGCCTTGAGCGCACGTGGTGATCAATGCTCGTGCCTTCTCTGTGTGAGAAGAGGGCTTTGCCCAGCGGTGGGACAATAATAGGCTGGTATTATTGTCATTTTCTACCCGTGGGTGTCGTAGAAGGCGACAGAGGGATATTGACCAGAGGATGGGCAGCAGCGTCCTTCTGAGTACCCAAACTCAAACCATTTATTTCAAATAAACCATTTACAGGCACTTTTGAATTGTCAAGGAGTCAGTCTGTCAGAAAGTTGAGGCTAGTTGCTCGTTCCAAACAGTAGGTTTCTATGGAGAAGAACGAGCAAGAAACTCTATGAACACTCTTTTAAAATTAATAGAATTTTACAAATTTCGGTTACATCATTTATGTTGAATTTACGGGACACAAATGTGAGAAAAATGTAACAAGTTGTGCACGTTAAAAGAGGTCTAGAGACAATCATAAACTATTCGAAACCACCATAACACCTACTGCCAACATGCATGAGCCAAGCACGGCGATTACATCTAAACCCCTTCTTGGGGGAGAGGGAGATGTCCAGTCTCGGGTAGACATGATGATGATAATGTTAATTATTATCATCGGCAAAGTGTTATTACGGATCACAGCTTTCTGTAATCTACAAAGAGCAAGCGTCGTAATTGTTGCCTCTCTCTGTATCAGAACAGATTCAATGTGACAGTTCTAGGCATTGCATAAGCCACAAAGCTTGCAATGAATAACATTGCTCAACTAATTCAAGAAAGCGGAAATATTGATCAAATTTATAAATATAACACCTGTATACTTGTACGTAAAATAATTAATAGAGACATACATACACAAATAACATTTACAAAAAGTATGCAAATTCTAAAGCGCAAGACGAGGCAGGCAAACCATATAATTTTAAGAGCACCGACGACAAACTACGATAGGAAGACTGTCGTCTGAGGGGGCTGGACTCTATAACTCTTAACCTAAAGTTATTAAGGAATCCAAATCACTTCCAACTTTTATAAAGTGTGTAATGCATAAATTGTAAGTTTTTACCGTTTTAATAACTTAATTTTAGTTTATTATCAAGTGAAACCGTCCCTTATCTTAAATATTATGTTTTTCCTCATGGAAGTGAATAATTGTGTTCTTTATGAGCGAAATAAATGTTCTTAAGGGGCTATTAAACGACTTTTACAGATTTTAAACTGACAATCACGTCAAAATGTGCAGTGAAAATGATTTGAAAAAAATATATGTTAAACTAGAACATTCTCTTAATCATTTAGTAAGTAAATATTTTTAATTATATTCATATTATATAGTTTAATTAACACGTGAAGTTGTGTCTGACGCGGACAAAACATTGACAATCACACAAAATCTACCAGGTATAATTAAACGAAACTTACACCATCTTACAGACAATTTTATTATCTATCTTTTAGTATACGCCTTTTTTTGAATTTTGAAAGAATACTACTTTTATTTAATTTTTTCGACTAAATTTTGAGAGTTTTGGACGCAGACTGCGTCCGTTTTTCATCAGTTCTGCTAAATAAAAGTAGTATTCTTTCAAAATTCAAAAAAAGGCGTATACTAAAAGATAGATAATAAAATTGTCTGTAAGATAGTGTAAGTTTCGTTTAATTATACTTGGTAGATTTTGTGTGATTGTCAATGTTTGGTCCACATCAGACACAACTTCACGAGTTAATTAAACTATTTAATATGAACTTAATCAAAAATATTCACTTACTAAATGATTAAGAGAATGTTCTAGTTTAACATATATTTTTTTCAAATCATTTACACTGCACATTTTGACGTGATTGTCAGTTTAAAATCTGTAAAAGTCGTTTAATAGCCCCTTAAACCGTGAAATCATGCTCGTGCTCTAGAATCGTAATCATTTACCATCCTAGTCTTTTCCTCAAATATGGTCATCTTCCTGTCCTTGTTACTTGGGGTCAACGGGAGGCGCGACATATTTCCTTCTTCTATTCCGTCTCTATCCATCTTTTCTTCGGCCTTCTTCTGCCTCTCCACCCATCCAGGTTTATATTCATAACTCTTGGTCTCATGCGTTTCATCCATCCTCTTCACATGACCAAACCAAGATAAACAAAAGTGCCTTTCTATAGTCTTATTGAAATAAATGATTTGACCTTGTCTTTGAGAATAGCTGAGGCCGTGGTATCAATATTGGCTAGTCAGCAAGGTCGCGGGAAGCTAGTTGTTCAATAATCGAACGAGTCAATTAATGATAACTGTTTTTTTGCGGAACCTTGGTCTCTTTTCTTTGGGATTCGTACTATCACGGACATTTCCGCCAGCTCAGTTAAAAAAAAAATCCCTTGGCGCCTGCGAAGTCAACGGGGCGGAGTAGAGAGCGCTTCCATCTTTTGAGTGCAAGCAATAATGAACTTAGTGGTGGTCAGGCGGGTGTGTCCACGATAGTACCTAGGTCCTAAGTTGCTACTACTGGTACGCTTACGTACGCATTATAGACTGACCAGTAATAGCAGCTGCATCTAACATTACAGCAGCAATTATTCCTAAAGTGGGCTCCGCGAAACCTAGGAACAAGTTTCATAGAAGAGACACTAAGACCCTAGGCACAAATAACATGGCAAAGACACCAAAGTTCCGCGGATCCTAGGTACAAGTTCCGTGGAATTGACATCAAGGTTCCGCGGACACTTAGTGTCTTTTCTATGAAACTTGTTCCTAGGTTCCGCGGTGACCACTTTAGGAATTGCTGCTGTAATGTTAGATGCAGCTGCTATTACGGGTCAGTTTATAAAGCTCTGCGTAAGAGCAGCAGTAGTAGCAGTCTGGTAAACGCCACCGGCCACAGCAACCGCGAAGTGTCCTCTGTCGATGACAAAAATCAGCTTTTTCCTAACGTGTGTGTGGCAAATATATATATATACAGAGTGGGGATGGCAATAGAACAAAAAAGGATCATGGCAAGATTTGATAATTTGGTGCAATTGTTTCTATTGAGCATTAATAATATTAAATTATGACGCGACAAGTTGCCGCTCTTCTCACAGGTAGTGTGTACAATATGTAGTACAATATTTCAAATGGTGTTCTTTTTTGGTTACATTTATATGCTCTTTAGTAAGTTTGAATGTTTTTTTTTTAATTTTGGTGATAACTAGTATTACCAGTATTTTAATTTTTTGTCGTATGGTCATCCCCACTTTGTATATAGCCCAGTATTTACCTAAAGCAATACCATCCGCTGTGATTAGGTCCTCACGTATGCAGGTAACAGGGCATGCGGCTTACATGTTATTCTCGAATGTAAATTGTATGATTCAAGGATGTGAGTGATTACGTGTTAAAGGATCGTCAACAATGGAGCTATCTATACCTACGAATATTATAAAGCTTAAGAGTATGTTTGTTTTTGTTTGAACGCGTTAATCTTCGGAACTGCTGCTCCGATTTTGAAAATTCTTTCGATAATAGGAAACTAAGTTATTTCTAAATGCTATAGGGTATTTTAATATCATTATCATATCATTTAGGGTTTCGACAAAAAATTACACAAAGCTACAGAGAGATTCCTAATGGCTAAATCCAATTACACTTTGCCCGACCCAGGTCCAGACTCTCAGCAGTCGCGCCCAGAGAATATCCTGTAAACAATGAAGTACCTTTTTAAAATATTAAGTACTAGCACTTTGCCCGCGACTTCGTCCGCGTGATTTTTCTCAAGGATTCCTCATTTTCAACCGACTTCAAAAAGAAGGAGGTTGTCAATTCGTCTGTTTTTTTTTTTTTTTTTTTGTATATTTGTTACGCAATTTCTCCGGCAAATGTAAAGCGATTTTGAAGCGAAAATTCTTTTTTTAATGGATAGGGTATGCCTCAAGGGTGTTCCCATATAAATTTTATCGAAATTGATTAAACACTTTTTGTAAAAATCGACAGAAAGCAAAAAAAAATACATGGATGATGTTGTAATGTTCTCACCTTCTAGTACTTTCAATCTTTGTTTTGACTGTGTTGCCATTTCTTAATGGATTTGGATGATAAGGAAGTACTAGAAAGCGAAAAATAAAAAAGCTTTTTTACAATAAAGACAACCGCCTTCAAAAACCAAAAAGTGAAAAATAACTTTCAAACAGAGCACACATGACTTTAGTTTCGGAAGTCGGTGGATTGCCACCGACTTCCGAAACTAAAGTCATGTGTGTAAAGTCAAAGACAAAACAACAAATAGAACAGCCAAGCCACCATAGATATAAGAAATTTAGATTTAGGTTAGATTTCTATGATTATACTAGTATAGATGATACGTACAAAGTACCTATTATAAATTAATAAATGACATCTAAATAATGTTCATAGATATTTATACTCCATTTACAATAAGATTAGACATATACACAAACCTTTTTTACAGACTTATATTGCGTTGGTGACATGACAAATGGCAGCTGCAGTAAACAGTTGTTATTGTAACCACTTTTTGCCTCTAATGTCATCCTTATGCCTACGGAATAGAAATCAAAATCGGTTAAAGGGACTGTAAAAAAGGTTTGTTTTAAGTCCAATCTTATTGTAAATGGAGTATAGTGTCACATATTTACACATATAGGTATCACCTAGATAGTCACTCATTTATCTACTATATTCTAAAATTATTGAGAAATCATAAACGTTTAATCGTTCATCAATCTATGAAGCGGTAACTTCAATTGTTTTCAAGTTCTAGAAATCGTATAAATGTTATATGACTTTAATACTGTAATAAAAATAATAACTTATATTGACGTTTGTCGCTATTTATGTGGTTTCCCCCTTTGAACAGGAACTACCTGGGGGCCAAGTCTGCTATTTTTATAATTTTGTCATTCCAACACGATCCCATTGTCATTTTGCTAAAAGTTCGTAATCTGCTAAATTCATAATGGTCGATCATTGACTGCACAATGACGTTCTAATGGTAGGTCACTGATCAAAAGAACTGTCAAAATTTTAGCAGATTACCGCCTAAGTCAGTCATTCAGTTGTCATTTTGTACGAGATTACCATTCTATATCATTTCTTTCAATGGCGTGTCAGTGGTTGAAAAGTCATAATGACGCCATTATATTAGTAGATTACAAAACTTGTCAAAATTAACAATTATGAAATCAATGTTAGACCATTCTGACACTATTGTAATAGCAGACTTGAGGCCCTGGTCGGTATTTGCAATGTCATTGGTCGTGGAAATTTTGCACGACACATCTTTAGGACTTGCTGTTGCATACATTTGATCTTGAGTATTATTGTTGGTTAAAAGCACAGATATAGATAGACCCTAGATAACGCAAGTATCACGATCTGTATGAAAAATTAAATTAAAAATTTAAAAAACCCCCAACGCAAAACATAAAAGCGATTATGTAAAAAGTCAAAAATAATACCTTTTGTTGAGCCATCAAATGTTTGTTCGTTGAAATGGCGCTATAATGTCGCGGCGGGGTACCGCTTAAGTAAGTCAGTCCCGTAATTTCATTCACTGTCTATTAATTTACCAGCATTTCCGACCAATTTGCTTCGATATTATCAAATTTTTGTTGCTAATCTAGTTGTTAATCTTGTTGCAAATCTAGTTACCATCAGTTCGCTATTTTAGCTATTTAGTTATTACTTTAAACTTAGCGGTACCCCGCCGCGACATTATAGCGCCATTTCAACGAACAAACATTTGATGGCTCAACAAAAGGTATTATTTATGACTTTTTCCATAATCGCTTTTATGTTTTGCGTTGGGGGTTTTGAAAATTATTAATTTAATTTTTATTTTAAATTTTTTAAACGTAATTTAGTTTGGTTTTGTATAAGAGTTTACAAAAATAATTTACAAGTTTTTAGTTTTCATTTCGTTACTCATTCCTCATTCCCTTGCAATATAGTATACATTATTCTACTAGTCAAGGCCTTTCATTTGATACCCATATATTGAGGGAGTTGTGAAAATAGAATGTAATTCACCATTTTGTGGTTGCGGCCATCTTGGATTTAAAATTTGTCATAGTGTATAGTATTCTACTAGTCAAGCCCTTTCATTTGATACCCATATTGAGGGAGTTGTGAAAAAATATGTGATCCGCCATTTTTTGGCGGCGGCCATCTTGAACCGATTTTCATCAAACATAGCTAAGAACATTTCCGACTAATTCACCTTTCAAATAAAAAAAAAACAAAATCAAAATCGGTTTTATCCGTTCGGGAGCTACGATGCCACAGATACACACACACACACACAGATACGTCAAACTTATAACACCCCGTCGTTTTTGCGTCGGGGGTTAATAAAATACTGATTAAAACGAATCCAAATACTATATATCTGCTACTAGGTACTAGTGTGCTGTATAATCTGGCTGGCTGCATCATAAGACCAAGAATTCTATATTCTTGCATAGTTTTATAGCACACATGGGTGTTTCAATGGGTGGTCAGTGTGGTCACCTATAATAATATGTTCGAAAGCAAAGTAAACATCCGGTATGCGTCACTGTAATTAAAATTTTACAAAGTCCGGTATGCGTCTAAGATCCCTACCGCAGCTAACAAAAGTCCTGATAACTTTAAAACTGCTGAACCGATTTTGATGAAACATGTCTAAGAACCATCGCTAGAGAATCTGCTTTCAAATAAAAAAAACCGCATTCAAATCGGTTCACCCGTTAAAGAGCTACAGTGCCACAGACAGACACACAGACACGTCAAACTTATAACACCCCTCTTTTTCGTCGGGGGTAAAAAACCAAGCGTGCCATCTTTTGACTACCTATTATGACGTCACAATGTTTTGTTTTTCTTAAATTTGGTATTACCAGGTATTACTGAGGGTATTAGATTAAAAATTATTGTTTTTTACATTAATTACTTACGCATAATAATAATCACATAATTACTTACCGATGGAAGGAAACGTTTACTTTAATTTTTTACTTACGATTTTTGTACGTAAGCTAGGCACGAAACTAGGCACGCGAAGTAGTTGCTCTTGCGTTATCTAGGTCTATCTATATCTGTGGTTAAAAGCCTCTTGTGTCTCATAATATTTACTTTTTAACCGACTTCAAAAGAAGGAGGAAGTTCTCAATTCGACAGGTATCTATATTTTTTCTTTTTGTGTTTGACCACAATGATCACGATTAACTTCGACACGACAGTGTAGTCCGATTTCGCGGGAGAATCAAATAAATATGCATTTACAGAATTATAACAATAGGGTATTTTACTGTAGGTATACGAGAAAAAATCTATAAATATGTTATTGAGACAGTTTAGGCATAAAGCAGTCGGAAAATGTAAGTTTTAGTTCATAAAATAACAAAACAAATTTTAAAATTCAATTCAAAGTTTTCTGTATTTTTAATCTGTTATAAAACACCGTGAAATAGTAGCGGCCATGTTATTGCGTCATACGGCTGTGTAAACAAAAAATTGTAAATTGTCAGGCAACCGATTGGCGTAATATAGGCTTTGTACTTTATTATTTTCGTAACCAACGTAATTTTTTCATTATTACACCTATTACAAAATATGCTTTAATTTATTTTTAAAAGATTTACAATTTTCATATTTAATATGAGCTCATTTGATACAAAACGAACTGACGTCATTTACGCTGAGCAATATGGCGTCCAGTAAGAGGCGTTTTCGTCAAACTACGCGCGAAATTTGAAAATTTAAAATTTAGATGCATATTTATGGCACTTATCGATTGAATAGAAATTTTGTGGCATATTAGCACTACAGAATTTCATTGAGACACTTTTCAAAAATGAGTGTAATACCCTATTCAAATCACCAACATAACACTCCGAACACAGATATAATCTGTCTCCAAGTTAGAAAAGCTTGTAAATATGCCAATTTAATGAAAATACGACGTCATTTGATATTGCATTTGCAAAAAAAATAGGGATTCTGTATATACATATATATTTTTTTAATATTTAAATAGGTTTGCGTTTGACCGCAATTCACCTGATATTAAGTGATTATGCGGCCTTAAGAAAATTCACGTGGATGCAGTCGCTCGCGGACAAAGTGTGATAAAGATACAACAATTCGAAAACCAAGGCCAATGTAAAAAAAAACATCGAAATTTCCTTCAAAATTCCACCAGCTGAATAAAGATAAATTAATATTCGTTTGAAACAAAGTAAATAGACATGTAGCTTCATCTTACCATTGAATAAGAGACACGTAAAGTGTAACAATGTTAATTAAATAATTGTAATAAAAATGCCATCTTTTGTTTACTTTCATTCTTATGCCAAATCATTTTTAAATAAAATTATTATTAAGTATATATATTTTACTGAAAAATAATTCATGAAGAACGAGGAAATATAATAATAATAATAATAATGTGTGGGGACATTTCACACACGGCCATCTGACCTCAAACTAGGGAGACCCTGTACTATGAGTGTCAGACAGCTGATATACATACACAAATACATTTCTTTTTCAAATACATACATAGATAAGCAACACCCAGACACAAGGCAAACACATAATATGTGCTGTCATTGTCAATTTATTTAAAAATTGGTCCTTCTAGACGGAGTTCGATTATTAATTAAGGTCGATGCCCAAAGACCTACAGAATTATAGACAGATTGTGCTGACTGACAATTAAGCATAAATCGTTTCGCCAAAACGAACGACCTACAATCTCACAATATTGAAAAAAAAAACCAGACAAGACAACTCGCCCACCGAGGGTTCCGCACATATTAGTAGGTACATATCCATACTTCTATACTAATCCATACCTACTTATCCATACTTTAATCTACTTAATATTATAAATGCGTTTTTTTGCGACATAAACGGCCGTATATTTTTTTCACGTTAACATAGAGGGTTGATTTTTTTACAGCATCAAGGGACCGTAGACTTGAGTATATGGTTAGTTAGTTAATTTTAACTCGATACCTCCACGCGTTCCCGAGATAAAGGGTCTTGACAGACAGACGGACAACAAAGTGATCCTATAAGGGTTCCGTTTTTTTTCCTTTTGAGGTACGGAACCCTAATAATAAAGCTTTTTTTGCTAATCATAAAACAGTTGCCATATTTACACAATGGAAATGATAATAGCCGCAAAAGTTATTAGGAAACTAAAATCCGACTTCGACAGAAAATGTCTATCAAAAAGCCATAAACAAGATTCAAGTTGGCACATTTATGTAGGTAGGGCTCGTGGCTAAGTTAAAGCAGCTAGGTAGCCATCCATTTCATAGCGAGACCCTCTATGCCTCGGAAAGCACGTAAAGCCGTTGATCCCGGCTGTCATTCGTAAATCTTACAGTCGTTAAGGGTAGTCAGAAGGCAGACATTGTGACAACCAGTCTAAGGTCAGATAGGCAGTCGCTCCATGTAAAACACTGGTATTCAGCTGCATCTGGTAAGACTGGAAGCCCCAGCATAGTTGGGAAAAGGCTAGGCAGATGATGAATTGTATATCACGTACAATACGGTCAACGTAACTTGGCGCGTCTGAAGTTAGCTGTTTGGCTGCGCAATGGAACTTTTAGGAACGAAATTGTCTACTGCGCAGCTAATCGGCTAACTTCAGACGCGCCAAAATACGTTGACCGTACTGTACTTACTGTCAAAACATAATATTTGACTAGACAAAGAGTCCGTGTGGTGTCGGACGTAAAGAATAGCACCATCCCATATCTTCCCGTGGGTGTCGTAAGAGGCGACTAAGGGACTTACCAGAGAATGGGCAGCAGCGTTCTCTGTGCCTTTGTAACAACCATACTGCGATCGCCAATCCGCCTGCCAAGCGTGGCGATTATGGCATAACCCCCCCCTTGGGGAGGCTTATGTCCAGCAGTGGACGTCTTTAGGCTGAAATGATGATGATGATACAAAGAATATTGTTTTAAGTATTCTCACGTCTATAAATTATTTTGTAGATAGGTAGATCATGCAAATGACATGTGAATACAACTACAAAGTGCAAATGAAAATTCAAACGTGAATTGTAATATTCCACATCTTTTAACATCGCGAGGAAACCTAGTCTTATAATTAATATAAGTCTGAAATCACTATTTCGTCTTGAGCAAGCATGTCTCGTGCCTTTTCTGTATGAGAATAGGTCTTTATCTTTATTTAACTAAAATCCCCTGTAATTCTGTTTAGGATGACTTGGGCGACTTACTTTTAAAATAGCCTGTTGCCGCAGCGAAAGATAAAGGCGGTGGCAAGACCCGAATACTTCAAAATCGGCTTTTATGAAACATTTTATTAAGCCAATTTTATTAAGTACTCTTTTCAGCTCGTTACTTTGTCCTAGGGGTAACCAAGTATATGTATATGTCACAGTCAAAAATACTTCTGACTACAAAAATCAATCAAAAGTACTTTTGAACGGTTTAAATGTATCCTTAAAATTTAGAAATCCATTAGGTTGGTAGGTTTTTTTTGTGTCCCTTTTCAAACTTTGGTTTTGCAGTGATTCTTATAACTAAGGCGTTTCGTATTTTTGTTTTTGTAGCGCAAACGCGTTTTATCTTAATAAGGGTTTTGACTGAACCCAGTCAAAAGTAATATTGACTGGTTAAGAGTTTCGACTGTAACATATATACCTATCCCATAGGTTAGTAGGCCTATCCTATGAAACTCAGCAATAGTGTAGCTTATTCCTCAATCATCATCATCAGCCCAAAAACGTCCACTGTTGAACATAGACCACCCCCATAGAACGCCACAACTCGCGGCAACCTGCCGCTTGCATCCACCCGCGACCTTGACGATGTCATCGGTCTATCAGTGAATATATTTTTATAATTAGACCTGACCCTTTTTATAATTCCAGAGATTACTTCTTAAAAACATCATCAACCTAGCCTTTTCTCAACTATATTGGGGTCGGCTTCCAGTCTAACTAGATGCAGCTGAATACCAGTGTTTTACATGGAGCGACTGCCTATCGGACCTCCACAACCCAGTTAACCCTAACAAACAAACATAACATCAAAGTTAAAAGCTTTACCTCTAATGATATGGGTAGATTAGTATAGATTAAACAGCGCTTAAAATGTGTATATGTCAATATTGAACATATTTCTGAGAACTGTTGTTTTCAAACGACGTTTTTTTTTTAATTTATTGATACAGCATCTCTTAAAGTGACCTTTGAGCAAAAATTTACTCATCAACATAAGTTGGCGAAATTACATACAAAAACGTGTCTCATAAGAATGAAGAAAGACTTGGTTTGTGTTATTTAATTTTGGATACTGTCCTCATTTTAAAGTAAAGCAATCATTTATTGTCCATATCTACAGCAATATTATAACAGTAAAGAGTTTGTTTTTTTATTTGAACGCGATCTTCGACACTACAGCAATGCTATTCTGTAAGAGCCAGTGGCGTGCCTAGGGTCAAAGTTAGGGCAAGCCCAACAGATTTAAGAATAAAATCCCGATAAATTCCCAATACCCATTTAGAGGTATCTTCTTTTTTTATCGTCTCGCGTTATTCATAGCAAGCGGGGCTTTTCGGCTTTAATGGAAGGCACGCTACTGGTAAGGGCTCACTTCAGTGCTCACATCTGATTCCGCGGTGAAAACTGTATTAGGGATTCTGTAACTCGATAAAAACTATCGTAGAGCACTACTAAGTGAGAACATAGGTGAAGCGAACTATTTTCACGTAACTATTTTAACGAATACCAAATACTTTTCACTTCAGGTAAATGAAATCGGAAAGAAAATGGGATTCGAATACGCGAGTGATTTCTTACAGCATTGCACTGCTGGTTTAATTCTGAATATTCTTTCGATAATTGCAAGCAACTTTATTCCTTAGTGCTATCATAATATTTTGTTAATAAAATATTGGAATCTGTAAGATAATAAACGAACGAAGTCGCGGATGAAAGCTAGTTTTGTAATGAATAGCAACCGTTGTTGAGTCATCGCTCGTCTCTTATGCTTTGCATGCAGTCTGACAGTGAAATTGACGAATCGCAGATATGAAGGTCAAAGATTCAACTTTTTTATGAACCTTTTTTTTTAGTCGAAAACAATATTTAAATGTTCTAACCTAACTGTAAATATACCGCGACGCTCTTTGCACCGTTGCTTGCACCCGTGAGCGCTTTAAGAGATTTTTCCACGTCAAAAGAAATGGTTTCCCAGCAAACATTTTTGCTCAATGTCACTGAGTTCGAAGGGTACTGTTTAATTTAAAAATTCACAGATTCAACACATAATCTCAAAAATGACAGTTGATAGAAAGATAGGCAGGAAACGTCAGTAAGAACAAATATGACTGACTTCAACGCGGACGAAGTAGCGGGAAAAAGGATGGCTAATAAAAAATACGAAACGCACCGAAAACACAGTCGTAAAATGATCCAATATCTCCCCATAACAAATATATTAAACATAAATACTGATAAGTTTATCGTATAATGTTTGTACTAATTTATCTTACAGATATCAGAACTTGTATCAAAGGACCAGAAAATCTTGATCCGCGACATTAGGATAAACAGAATAAAATATGTATCGAATTTGACAGTGACGTTAGATGTTGGCGCCATTTTGAAATATCAAGATATTTTGGTCTTAAAATACTCGTGTTATCTTTTATCTTTTAGATTAGAGTAGATACTTACTTAGGTAAATAGTAGGAAATATTGACAGCGTAGAATGTATGGGTATTTTATAAATGTAGGTTAATACTTAGTATTATTATCTCTTTGATTTATTGAATTTATTATTAAAGGACACTGGCGAAATTAGGCCCAAGAGTAAACACAAGAAACTGGTGTCAAAAAAATACATTTTATTTTTATTAAATTTTCTTTTGGAACCGCCTTTTAACCGAAATAAATAAAAAAAGATTTGTCTTTGGATTGCAAAGTCATAACCTGGGTTGCCAGAGGAGAAATGTAATATTGTAAACACAAATTAATCATAATTTCACCTAATTTTATATTTTTTTTTGAAAACTTAACTCAATTAATGTCTGGTCGTCGAGAGGTAAAATATTTGTTTGTTTCATTAAGAATTATTTTAGTTATTTGCAACGTTTTGTTTTATTCGTTCATCGGTATTGTTATTTTTAGGTTGAATACTGCTTAAAACGATAAAGCCAAAATCAAATAAAAAAAATAAAGTGTCAATCCGAAAACTGTCAAATTGAAATAGACACTACAACCGGTCAAATGCGAATCCATTAAGAATCAAAGTGTGCACTTCCGCCTTTTTCGAAGACAGTTTAAAATAACTGCCACCATTACCTCAAAGTACCAGAAAAGAGATCGTTTTTTAACCCCCGACGAAAAAGAGGGGTGTTATAAGTTTGACGTGTCTGTGTGTCTGTGTGTCTGTCTGTGGCACTGTAGCTCTTTAACGGGTGAACCGATTTGAATGCGGTTTTTTTTATTTGAAAGTAGATTCTCTAGCGATGGTTCTTAGACATGTTTCATCAAAATCGGTTCAGCAGTTTTAAAGTTATCAGCTCTTTTGTTTGCTGCGGTAGGGATCTTAGACGCATACCGGATGTTTACCTTGCTTTCAAACATATTATTATAGGTGACCACACTGACCACACAAAACCAAACTAAATTACATTTAAAAAAATTTAAATAAAAATTAAATTAAAAATTAAAAAAAAACCCCCAACGCAAAACATAAAAGCGATTATGTAAAAAGTAAAAAATAATACTTTTGTTGAGCCATCAAATGTTTGTTCGTTGAAATGGCGCTATAATGTCGCGGCGGGGTACCGCTAAGTTTAAAGCAATAACTAAATATCTAAAATAGCGAACTGATGGTAACTAGATTTGCAACAAGATTAACAACTAGATTAGCAACAAAAATTTGATAATATCGAAGCAAATTGGTCGGAAATGCTGGTAAATTAATAGACAGTGAATGAAATTGAGGGACTGACTTACTTAAGCGGTACCCCGCCGCGACATTATAGCGCCATTTCAACGAACAAACATTTGATGGCTCAACAAAAGTATTATTTTTTACTTTTTACATAATCGCTTTTATGTTTTGCGTTGGGGGTTTTTTTTAATTTTTAATTTAATTTTTTTACATTTCAATGGTCCTTGCAGTCGGTGCAGTTGCTTCTTAAGAGTCTTTTTTTTAAAACCAGGATATAAGCATTAAACAAGACTTAAACAAACAATACTACATTACTTCATGTTCTTGTACATTATTTATATGACTGCGGCTATTGTCTAGCTAATGTTTTTCAATTTATCAGGTCGGAAGAATACCAGCGGTCTTAATCATTGAAATGATTGATCATAATATCTAACAAAACATAAGTACGGAACGAGAACCCAGTGTTGCCTGGTAAGTCAAAGTCAAAGCATTTATTTCAATTAAACCATTTACAGGCACTTTTGAATAGTCAAGGAGTCGGTCAGTTAGTCAGAGAGTTGAAGCTAGTTGCTCGTTCCAAAACTTAGGTAGGTCTCTAAGATAAGATAGATCAGTACCTACATAATTAGGAAACATAAAAACACCCTCCGCAGCGTTTGTCAGTCTGAACGCGAACTCAAAAAAGTTTTTTCAAAAAAAAGGAAACCGCCTTCAAATACTAAAAAGTGATAAATTACTTTAGCACAGAACACACATTACTTTACTTTCGGAAGTCGGTGGCGGTGGCTTTGTGTTTGTTCTTTTGTATTGCCACCGACTTCCGAAAGTAAAGTAATGTGTGTTCTGTGCTAAAGTTATATATCAATTTTTAGTTTTTGAAGGCCTTCCTTTTTTTTGAAAAAACTTTTTATTTTAGCTTTTTAGTAATGCCTTAACATCCAAATCCATATAGAAACGGCGACACACTTAAAAGAGATTGTAAGCCCTCCAAAGATTGAAAAAACTAAAACGTCATCTAAGTATTTTTTTGGGATTTTGTTGATTTTTTCAAAAAAGGCTGGATCAATTTTGGTAAAATTTATATGGGACCATTTCGGAATAAACCCCTTTCGAACAAAAAAAGAATTTTGCAAATCCGTCTATATATGACAGAGCTATGCCCGAACATACATAAAAAAAAAATAGAAACATCCGAATTGATAACGTCCTCCTTTTTGAAGGCGGTTAAAAACGCACTGAACGTATTGTATTTTCATACAGTTTACACCAACAATAAGAATGGCCTGAAACATGACGATGCTTTTTGTAGCTTATATCTTTAGTTAAGTATTTATTGTTTTTATTGCTCTATTTTCATTGGTATCACAAAAGATGCAACGTATAATGTGGCCAGAATTTTGCTAAAACCCAATGAAAAAATTGGTTGTCTGTAAAGTCGGTTTACTGACGATAGTTGAACGTGACAACGCGAAAGAATCATGCCGATTGTGCTTCTTTGTCGCTCATTCCGCGCTCTCGCTTGCACTTCAAGCCTTACATGGAACGCCTCAGAGCGGCGTTATGGTAACGCCGCATACGTCATGTTCTTTCGTGCGTGCAGCCGGCTCTATCGAATTATAAGACGTTGTCACGTCAAAAGAGTATCCGTGGAGTTTCTCGCTCGGCCTTCTCCATTGAGACCTACCTACGTTTTGGAACGAGCAACTAGCTTCAACTTTCTGACTTACTGAAACTTTGACAGTTCATAAGTACCTGCAGTGCGATTCTGTAAGAATTCACTCGCGAATTCGAATCCTATCTCATTTCCGATTTCACTTACCTGAAGTGAAAAGTATTTGGTATTCGTTAAAATAGTAACGTAATAATAGTTCGCTTCACCTAAGTTGGTACTCAGTGGCGCTAGCGTAGTTTTTATCGAATTACAGTATACCAAAAACACTTTTCACCGCGGAATCAGACGTGAGAACTGGAGTGAGTTCTTACAGAATAACATAGCAGTAAGTAGTTGTATTGTAATAAATGCTTTGATGTTGACATTTATCATCTGCCTAGGTTTTTCCTAACTATGTTGGGTCGGCTTCCAGTCTAACCGGATGCAGCTGAATATCAGTGTTTTACATGGAGCGACTGCCTATCGGACCTCCACAATCAGTAACTCTATAACACGATACTCTTCGGTAAGACTATGTGACAGATTTTGTAGCTTCTGAGACTTCTGACTACTTTTAACAACTGTTAAAAATCTACGAGTGATGTATTATGCATTGACTTTATACAATATAATTAGTTGCATGGACTGCTTAAACAACATTGAGTTAGACTTTGAGAGTCAGCCAATGTATTCCCCGACAGATTTAGCGAAATTATGTACAATCGATGCCAAATTCAGCCTGTTTCTGGCAAAGGCAGGGAATAATATCTAGTTAAGTATCTGTATTTTTTATCTATGCTTCCCACTACGAAGTTCAGTGGGTAGACTGACATGAGGGAGTAGTCCCTATGGTAAGATATAAAAAGAAAGGAAGTTTTCCTCGAGTTCTTGACTGCTTGTAAATTAATCGTTACCATTTACCTGCTACAAAAATGATTGTTGTTTTGTATTGTGTTTGATATAAAGATTAACTTAAGAAGCTCAACTGTCAATTAGGAAACACAATAGTTAAACAATGACAAACGACCAATGTTTGGCTTCTGGACAGACGAAGGGAGAATTATATTGATGATACAATGTGCACATGAGTTTCATTTGAAGTACGGCGCAAGTAAGCGCCTAAAACTCAAAGGGTAGGACCTTTCCAGACAGGCTCTATACAAAATACTGACTTTATTTAATTTAGCAACTTTACATGCTCATCATGATCTTCCTAGCCTTTTCCCAATTATGTTGGGGTCGGCTTCCAGTCTAACTGGATGCAGCTGAATACCAGTGTTTTACATGGAGCGACTGCCTATCGGACCTCTACAACCCAGCTACTTAACACGATACTCCTTAGTCAGACTCTTGGTCAGAGTTTCTAGCTTCTGACTACCCATAACGACTGTCAAAGATCTACAACAACTAGCACTTAACTTTACTTATATAGTTACATGCTATTTACTGTCAATTGACAAATGTAATTATTAAACATCTGTTCTTAACTTTGTGTGCATCGTACAATAGCGAAACTAAGTAGCTACAAAACAAATAACATGTTTAGTCAGTATAGAGACAGTGCTATATAGATCTGTTTGTGATGGTTCAGAGGGGCACGTGGCTCGTCAAGATCGATAGCTCATGGAAAGCCGTTGGTCTTGCCTGTCATTCCTAGGTCTTTGACAGTCGTTAATCGTACTCAGTAAGTCTTACCAAGAGGTATCCTGTTACCTGAGTTGTGGAGGTCAGGTAGGCAGTCGGTAGGCAGTAGCGACACACCCCGCCTCCCTCCGAAACTCTGTTCCTCACCTCTTCCCGCTTCGAACGTGCTCTCGAAACTGCTTTAAGTTCTCGCGGCGCGTAACACACACATACACGCTCGTATTTGTACAGTCTGTTATTTAGGTAGTAGTGTAGGCAATTAGGTAAATCGTTTCGTTTGTATGGAGTGTCGTAAGTGTGCTTTACGCCTATCCCGACATAACTGGGAAAAGACTAGGCAGATCAAGGGCGTCGCCAGGACTCGCCACCTGATGGCCTAGGGGGGGGGCAAGTTGATATATGGTGGATAGGAAAAGTATGAATTTGAAATACAGTCAAAGGCACATGAACCTTTTGGAATCTCTAGGGGGGGGCAGCTGCCCCTACCTACCCCCCTTGGCGACGCCCTTGAGGCAGACGATGATAACATATATTATAGATTTTAATTTCTTACTCTGTGATCTGACATACGTATTTCTTCCACGCGTACGAAGTCGCAGCGAGAAGCCAGTATTCAATACTGCTTCAAAAGATTGTTGTATGCCTTCTTGATCAGCTCATTTCCAACGTATGACATTAATTCGGTTCACACGTAAGTACACATTGCAACATAGACCTTAACGAGCACAGATTAAAGGTGTGTCGAAACAGTTACTGTAGCAACGATATGTAAGGAGTTTAGTACCACACCATGATAAAAACCTTGACCTACCAGAGACAATGGTGGCCTAGCTATAACCAAGAAGCTTATAGGTACAAGTGGAGGCAACACTCTTAAACACCTAAGTGAAACCAACTGTGGGCAGACGCTCTCTTTCTGAATGCATACATAAGATAAAGAAAACACATATCATTGTCTCGTTCTTTTGTATGCATTCAGAAAGAGAGCGTCTGCCCACAGTTTGCTTCACTTAGGTATTTAGAGTGTTGCCTCCACTTTTATCTAAAACTAGCGACCAGACCCGGCTTCGCACGGGCCTATAACCTTCCTCGATAAATGAACTATCCAACACAAAAATAATTTTTCAATTCGGTCCAGTAGATCCTGAGATTAGCGCGTTCAACCAAACAAACAAACAACTCTTTAGCTTTATATTATTAAGTATAGATTTTCTTGGTTATAAAGACATAGAGCCATTTCCTCCTTTGTAAAACTCGATTTAAAAGAGTGTTCATGGAGTTTCTTGCTCATTCTTCTCCATAGAGACTTACCTTTTTGGAACGAGCAACTAGCTTCAACTTTCTAACTGACTGACTCCTTGACAATTCAAAACTATTCAAAAGTGCATGTAAATGGTTTAATTGAAATAATCTTAGCGGCGAAGATAAAATTCTCGATAGACGGAAGTCAAAGCAAATATTGTGGTTTTAATTAAAATAAGCACATTATTAGGTATACAAAATAAAAGTCAATGTCAACACATTTATTTTAATTAAACCATTTATAGGCACTGTTGAATTGTCAAGGAATAGGATAGTTAGTCAGAAACTCAGAAAGTTAAAGCTAGTTGCTCGTTCCAAAACGTAGGTAGGTCTATATGGAGAAGAATGAGCAAGAAACTCCACGGACAGTTTTTCAAAGCAAATTTTTAAAAGTAGGTCTCTATGTAGAATCAAGTTTATGCATAATACTGGTCACATGAGTAGGTATGTTAATTATGTATATTAATTATGTGTGTTTTATACTTAAACGCCTTATTCACCATCCTTCTTGCTGTACGTCCCGCCAAGGTCATACATCAAAAGTACCGTGAAAAAAAACAATTAATAATAATTATTGACGTACAGCAAGCTTATTCACGGTCGTTTTGCATCGTGCATCGTGCATGACCTTGGCGGGACGTACAGCAAGAAGGATGTTCAGTAAGACGCTTTACTTCGTGGTTTTAGCCAATGCATTCCTCAACAGATATACCTAACGAAATTATGTACAATCGATGCCATACACAATTGAGCCTTATGGGGAGAGGCCTTTGTTGAACAGTGGTTGATGATGTTGATATCCCGGTAACCAGAAGGTCTGAAATTATTGCGATGAAGAGAAGAACATAATATTGGCTTTGATCAGTGTTTTTATACACCAGTTGTAACATACATTAATGTAGGTAAATACGTCGAAGCCACTGTGGTAATATCCTACGAAAAACCTTGCTCGTAGTGAAAGTTCGGTGCGGGACAAAGATAGCAATACGTTTGAAAGAGACGGAAGTATTTCTTAGAATATTGTTTGTTGTTTCTTGAAGTTAGATCGTATACTTTGTAGTTTTATACCTATTTACTTATTTCATCTAAACTAAGATTATAAAGAGAAAATATTTGTTTGTTACGATTTGAAGGAAAATTAGCGTGATCGTGGTAAATAAACAGTATAAATTCTTTCAGTACAACTTACTCCGTTCACCATAAGATTAGACATATACAAAAACCTTTTTTACAGTCCGTTCAACCGATTTTGACTTATTTTGCGTTGGTAGCATGACAAATGGCAGCTGCCAAAAACAGTTGTTATTGTAACCACTTTTTTGCCTCTAATGTCATCCTTAAGCCTACGGAATAGAAGTCAAAATCGGTTGAAGGGACTGTAAAAAAGGTTTGTGTATATGTCTAATCTTATTGTGAACAGGGTATAAGTACATGAGAAAAAGCGGAAGTTGTAAGTTCTATTAGAGACCATAGATCATAGATAAACAGATCATTAATAACAGTTACTGATTGGTTGCAGTCAATCAATGTAAAAGTCAATGTCGCAAAAACCAAATTTATTCAATTTAGAACTTATAAAAGCAAGCCTCCTAAACTAAACGTAACCATGTCTGATACAGCGGTTGAACAAGTAAAGGACACACATTTCTTAGGAGTTACAATAGATCAGCATTTAAACTGGAAGACACATATTGAAAAGATTAATACAAAAATATCCAGTGCTTGCTGCGCATTGTCAGTTCTAGCAGAAACTACAAATCGAAGTGTCACGAGAAATGCTTATTTCGGAAATGTGTACAAACGGTATCATATATTGGGGTAACTCGACAAACGTACAATCCACATTCATTCTCCAGAAAAAATGTCATAAGACAATATATAACATGTATAGAATTAAATCATTAAGAGATGTCTTTAGATCGAAGGGTTTTCTGACACTGACTTGTATTTATATTCACGAATTATGTTTATTTGTTAAAAACAATATGCAATATTATAATTTAAAATCAAATTAAATAAAACATTCGGAAGCAGTATAAATATGACATTAATTTACGATGTATTATAAAAGTACCTATGTTACTGCTATTCGTGTGTATAATCAGTTACCGCAAGCAATTAAACAATTAAATGGAAATATGTTTGAAAATAAATTGAAAAAATGTTAGTTGAAAATGTATATTATCTGCATGAATTTTTTGATAATAATTATTTATTACCTTCCTAATTTATAAAAATACTATTGCACATCCGACTTGGGTAGACTGTTGAAACTAATAATGTAATGTTTATTATATTAAGAATAACTTAATGTACACAGTTATGCAATAAATATATCTTTATCTATATAGAATCGACGACATAGACGAGACGCGTCACAGATGATTACTAAAATGGTTTGGTTGCGATTAATTATTCTAACACGATTTAACTCAAAAATTACTGGTCCGATTTCAAAAATTCTTTCACCAATCGAAAGCTACATTATCCCTGAGTAACATAAGCTGTATTTATCAGTTGAAAAAATTAGGGATCCTTGGGAAAAATCACGCGTACGAAGTCGCGGGCAAAGTGTTTGAAGGTAGGTACCTACTTTATAATTTCATAGTTTTGCGCGTCCAAACTAACAGACAAACAAACTCTTCAGCTTTATAATTTGTATCTATAAGATTACATATATGATGTAAATGTAATTGCAACAAAAACATTATTGTATGTGATAACAACAAGATTTCAATCTACAAGATGATTGGCATTCTATTAAATAATTAATTCGGTAAGAGTCTTTACGCTGAATGATATCTATTACAATCTTTCTACTCCAAAATCTTGGAAATGAATAATAATAATATGACGGGACATTTCACACAGCCATCTGACCCCAAATTAGGGCGACCCTGTACTATGGGTGTCAAACAGCTGTTATACATACATTTTTAAATACATACATATAAAGATCAACAACACCCAGACACAAGGCAAACACAAGTGCTCATCACACAAATATTTACCCTGGGCGGGAATCGAACCCGCAACACGCTGCGCTGCAGTCAATCGCTCAGCCACTGCGCCAACCGTGTCGTGAACTAAAACTAATGAACTACACATGATCATTTGCCTGGCCTTTTCCCAACTATATCGGAGTCAGTTTCCTGGCTAACCAGAAGGCTAATTCACGTAATTTTATGTCGCGCCGATGAAGTTGTAGTGCAGTTAAGTTCAAGTTTGAGTGCTAAACGGTATTCTTGTAATCTTTGAACTGCGCGTAAGCTGCGCGTGAACTGCACGTCAATAGGGTATTACACCCATTTTTGAAAATGTCTCAATGAAATTCTGTAGTGCTAATATGCCACCTACCTACTATATAGCGACTCGCCCCGGCTTCGCACGGAAGCAATGTAGATAAAACTATACGTATAAACCTTCCTCTTGAATCACTCTATCTATTGATGAACAGTGTTAGTACCTACTATATAGCGACTCGCCCCGGCTTCGCACGGGTGCAGTGTAGATCAAACTATACGTATAAACCTTCCTCTTGAATCACTCTATCTATTGATGAACATTGTTAGTACCTACTATATAGCGACTCGCCCCGGCTTCGCACGGGTGCAGTGTAGATCAAACTATACGTATAAACCTTCCTCTTGAATCACTCTATCTATTGATGAACAGTGTTAGTACCTACTATATAGCGACTCGCCCCGGCTTCGCTCGGGTGCAGTGTAGATCAAACTATACGTATAAACCTTCCTCTTGAATCACTCTATCTATTGATGAACAGTGTTAGTACCTACTATATAGCGACTCGCCCCGGCTTCGCTCGGGTGCAGTGTAGATCAAACTATACGTATAAACCTTCCTCTTGAATCACTCTATCTATTGATGAACAGTGTTAGTACCTACTATATAGCGACTCGCCCCGGCTTCGCTCGGGTGCAGTGTAGATCAAACTATACGTATAAACCTTCCTCTTGAATCACTCTATCTATTGATGAACAGTGTTAGTACCTACTATATAGCGACTCGCCCCGGCTTCGCTCGGGTGCAGTGTAGATCAAACTATACGTATAAACCTTCCTCTTGAATCACTCTATCTATTGATGAACAGTGTTAGTACCTACTATATAGCGACTCGCCCCGGCTTCGCTCGGGTGCAGTGTAGATCAAACTATACGTATAAACCTTCCTCTTGAATCACTCTATCTATTGATGAACAGTGTTAGTACCTACTATATAGCGACTCGCCCCGGCTTCGCACGGGTGCAGTGTAGATCAAACTATACGTATAAACCTTCCTCTTGAATCACTCTATCTATTGATGAACATTGTTAGTACCTACTATATAGCGACTCGCCCCGGCTTCGCACGGAAGCAATGTAGATAAAACTATACGTATAAACCTTCCTCTTGAATCACTCTATCTATTGATGAACATTGTTAGTACCTACTATATAGCGACTCGCCCCGGCTTCGCACGGGTGCAGTGTAGATCAAACTATACGTATAAACCTTCCTCTTGAATCACTCTATCTATTGATGAACAGTGTTAGTACCTACTATATAGCGACTCGCCCCGGCTTCGCTCGGGTGCAGTGTAGATCAAACTATACGTATAAACCTTCCTCTTGAATCACTCTATCTATTGATGAACAGTGTTAGTACCTACTATATAGCGACTCGCCCCGGCTTCGCTCGGGTGCAGTGTAGATCAAACTATACGTATAAACCTTCCTCTTGAATCACTCTATCTATTGATGAACAGTGTTAGTACCTACTATATAGCGACTCGCCCCGGCTTCGCTCGGGTGCAGTGTAGATCAAACTATACGTATAAACCTTCCTCTTGAATCACTCTATCTATTGATGAACAGTGTTAGTACCTACTATATAGCGACTCGCCCCGGCTTCGCACGGGTGCAGTGTAGATCAAACTATACGTATAAACCTTCCTCTTGAATCACTCTATCTATTGATGAACATTGTTAGTACCTACTATATAGCGACTCGCCCCGGCTTCGCACGGAAGCAATGTAGATAAAACTATACGTATAAACCTTCCTCTTGAATCACTCTATCTATTGATGAACATTGTTAGTACCTACTATATAGCGACTCGCCCCGGCTTCGCACGGGTGCAGTGTAGATCAAACTATACGTATAAACCTTCCTCTTGAATCACTCTATCTATTGATGAACAGTGTTAGTACCTACTATATAGCGACTCGCCCCGGCTTCGCTCGGGTGCAGTGTAGATCAAACTATACGTATAAACCTTCCTCTTGAATCACTCTATCTATTGATGAACAGTGTTAGTACCTACTATATAGCGACTCGCCCCGGCTTCGCTCGGGTGCAGTGTAGATCAAACTATACGTATAAACCTTCCTCTTGAATCACTCTATCTATTGATGAACAGTGTTAGTACCTACTATATAGCGACTCGCCCCGGCTTCGCTCGGGTGCAGTGTAGATCAAACTATACGTATAAACCTTCCTCTTGAATCACTCTATCTATTGATGAACAGTGTTAGTACCTACTATATAGCGACTCGCCCCGGCTTCGCTCGGGTGCAATGTAGATCAAACTATACGTATAAACCTTCCTCTTGAATCACTCTATCTTGTAATGTGGCGGGAACGGAGCGATTAAATGAAATGCGTGTAGTCACGTTTATATCTGTTTATTGACTAAGGCTTATATCTAACACCACTACATCTACGGGGTAATTGAAAAAAATAAAAAATAAAACATTTTTTTTTTTTTTTTTACATTTGTATAAAATTTTAAAGTAAAAGTTTGACATTTTTGTCATAACGTAAACACTTAAATTACACAATTGTACCTCTACATTGATTTTCTTACATAGTTACGACATTGACACTTAGTTATCTGTTGTTTTATAATGTTATCATATTGCCTACTTGCCTATCGTATGGATATTGTTACAATGTTGTTAATTAAACTAGGATACATATGGCTTTGTTCGATTTTTGTGGACTGTCTCCATTTTATTGTTCTTAAGTACTATTACATTAGGTTCATTTTCACTTATCACTAGATATGGACCGTCAAACAATTTATCCAACTTTTTACCAGTCTCATTTCTTATCAATATCAAGTCACCCTTTTGTTATGTAACTGGGTTACTTCTACGATCGTAACAACATTTTCTTTTAATTTTAGACATAACTAAATTTTCTCTTGCTTCTTTATTTGCTATTTGTAATCTATACTTAAGTTCTAGTGCATAGTTATCTGGATTGTATAGAGGTTCTACTATATTACTAGTTAAATTACTCGGTAAATGGCATGGTTTTCCAAAGACTAGTTCGTAAGGTGTGTATCTGGTCTCGGTATGTACGGTGGTATTGTAGGAGAAACACCAAAATGGAAGCCAGTGGCTCCAAGTTTCCGAATGTCCATCGCATTGGGTCCGCAAGAAAGCAGCTAAATGTTTATGCGTATTTTCTAACGCACCCAATGACTGATGGTGATAAGCAGTAGAGTTTACCTTATCAATTTGTAGTAACTTGCACACCTCTGTCATTGTTTCCGACATGAACTCTGTGCCTCGATCCGTTGTGATAGCCTTTGGCAAACCGTACCTAAGTATAAAATTATTAATAAAAGATCGTGCGACACTTACCGTATCTTTTCGCTGAATTGGATATGCCTCCACGTACTTGCTCAGCTCACATTGTAAACTTAAAATATAAACATTACCTTCTAAATCCTTATCTAGGGGCCCCACTAAATCTAAATATACCTTTTCAAAGGCGCTAGTCGCCGTAGTCGTTATAATCATAGGTTCTACAGTATTTTTAGAATACTTATTTTGCTGACACTTTTGGCATTTGTTGACGTACTTGCGTACATCGCTTTCTAGACCTGGCCAAAAATATTTGCTTTTAATATTATTTATCATACGTCGTGCTCCTGCGTGTCCACTCGTAGGAAGTACATGATAGTCGTGTAATATGTATGTCCTTTCGTCGTTGTCTATGACTCGTTTTACTCCTCTTAAAATTTTTATGTGTGGTCCGGACCACTTCTCTTTGTTTTTTATCTCATTTGTTAATTCTTTAATAAATTTACTATTATACTGATCCTTTATAATGCATATTTCCCTTATATTTATATCGCTACAAAAACTACTCAATATATTCGCAAATTCGGCTCGCGTAAAATGCGACATATAATTGGTGTCGATATATAATGTTTTCTGTGCTTCTACATAAACAAAACATTCTTTTTCATATATTTTGAATGTTTTTGATATGTTTTCTTTTTTTATAAACTTTAACTCGACACAGTCACTCGGCTTTCTTAATATCTCTGCGACCCTTGGTTGGCCGAACTTTGGTTCTGCAGGTATATTAGAAGACCTTGTGCTGTTGGTATCTTCTTGATCAATTCTAGCTTTTTGCGCTCTGGTCATTACCAATGTTACTTTTCCATTTAATGTTTTTAACTCGTCCGAACTTATGGTCACCCTACTCAAAGCGTCTGCCACTACGTTATCGTTCCCTTTTATATAAACAACGTTATAATCGTATTCCTCCAATTGTAGTCTAAATTTTAATAGCCTCGTTGAGGGATCCTTCATGCCGAATAGGTAAATAAGTGGTTTATGGTCAGTCATTACAGTAAATTTTCTCCCGTACAAATACGGTCTAAAATATTTTATACTCCAAACGATTGCTAAAAGTTCTTTTTGAATTGTGGGGTAATTTAATTCTGCCTTATTTAACGGTCGACTAGCATATGCTATCGGCCTCATGTTTTTATTACATAAAACAGATCCTATTGCTATACCTGATGCGTCTGTCTGAAGGACAAATGTGTTATCTTTAGAGAAATCCGGATATTGTAAAATAGATGGTGAAGCTAATTGCCTTTTGAGATTTTCGAAACTGTTTTGACATTCATCACTCCAAAGAAACGGTTGATTTTTCCGACATAATTTATTTAATGGTATTGTAATTTCTGAAAATGAAGGTATAAATTTCCTGTAATAATTGCAAAATGCTACGAATCGTCTAACCTCATCCGCGTGTTTTGGTACTGGATAATTTTGCAATACTGCAACCTTATCAGGGTCAGGTAATACACCACTAGCTGATACTACATGTCCTAAATATAATAGTTGTGTTTTCATAAAATCACACTTCATTTTTCTAAGTCGCTCAAATACATCTAGCAGATTTTTATTGTGAATTTATCCGCTATTTCTCCCGAAAACGATAAGGTCGTCGCAATATACGAAACACTGCTCATAAGTAAGTCCTGACATTGCTACCGACATTACTCCGGAAAAAACACTAGGACTGATCTTCAGCCCCATAGGCAAACGTTTCATTTGATACTGTCCCGTACTTGTACTGAAGCTAGTAACGTTTCTACACTCTGGTTTTGTGCTGACTTGGAAAAATCCTTGATGCAGGTCTAAATGAGTAAAATAAATACTTCCGGAAAGTGAATCTAATATATCGGTTATGTTAGGTAGGGGAAATTTATCATCCTGGATCGATTCATTAACCTTCCTGTAATCAATAACTAAACGCCATTTTTTGTCACCTTCCGTTTTTTTAGGTACCAAGAGTACTGGACTATTCCACTCGCTATTCGCGGGTTCTATAATGTCATCATCGAGCATTTTTTGAACTTGTTTATTAATTTCTGACTTTAGCGACTGCGGTAGCCGATAAGGTTTTACGTACACGGGTTTGGTATTTGGTTTCACGGTTATCGACTGTTCAGCAACATTCGTCGTTCCTAACTTGTCGCCCTCCAAGAAGAAAATATCGGTATACTTCGCGCAAATAATTTCAATTTGTTTTCTGTCATCGGAATTTAAATGAGTTAATTTTAGTAGGGGTAGTAACTTTTTTACACGTTCAACACCCTGACCGGTTTTGTTAAATGAACATATATTATAATTGTCTAAATAGTCTATTTCGTCATTAGTAATCAAATTATTTGTAGATGTTTTTATTAATTCTTCACCGGTGTTTAATATTTTTACTGGCACTTTACCCCTTATTGGTTTTACAATACTTGCTGCCATAAATATATTTTCGCTTATTTGCTTCGCGTGTATGACGAACTCTTTGTATACATTTTTATTTATGTTAATATAATGTATTGATTCGCTTCTTGGCGGTGCAGTTAAATAATTATCATCTGCTTGTGTCTTGTTGATATAACTGTTATGTATTTTTAATGTACAAGTTCTATTATTGGATTGTAATGTAAGTTGATTTGTGGGCACATTTATGTTTGCGTTATAAGTTCTCAGAAAGTCTAACCCTATAATACCGTCCACTGCACATGGCATATTGTCGAATAAGCGTAACTTGTGACGGAATACGAAACCTGCCTCTGTCCGTAAAGGAATGTATGCGAAACATTTTGATTCTACTTTCCCACCGATTCCTTGTATAACTGTACTTTCTTTATACCTATATGTGTTATTTTTAACTATTTGATTATTAATTATCGATATTGAAGCGCCTGTATCTAATAGAAATGTACACTTCCTGTTCCCTACGTATAAATTGATAAAATCTAATCCTTTACAGGTTAACGCATAATTAGGCTCGAAAAAACTGTTCTAAATTTTCGTTATGATGCTCACCTTTTGACTCCTGACAATTCTGACTGTCATCTTTTGATGTATAATACATATGTGGTCGTGTGCCTCTGGTACCCCTGTTAGAGTTATTTCTTGAATTACCTCTGTTAGACCATATTTACACGCGTTGAAAACTCCTGCCGCGGCCATTGTAACCATAGCCACGATTGCCACGCGTTTCAGCTGCATACCTTGGCTGCACCTGATTTCCTCTAAAATGTTGCTGGTGCCAGCTACGATTGTAATATCCTCGACCACGGTTAACTCTACGGTTATTGTAATATTGGTTCCTATTCGTACCTCGTGAATATGAGTAAACAGCATCCTGCCCCGCAATGTTAGGGCGCGCGTCTTCCTCGTCCTCTGCTGCGCGTACGGCATCCTTGAGCTCCTTGTAGTCTCGGGCTGATATTACTGTGCTCAGCCGGCGGTTCCTCAGGCCATCTGCGAATCTTTTAATTACCATTTTCTCGTTTATGGGACTGAGTATTGCACTTGCTTTTGTATTTCCATCAGCTTGTGCTATAGTAAGTCCTATAAAGAGTTCTTCTAATTTGGATCCATATTCCGCAATTGTCAAATTATGTTGTGATAAATTATTTATTTGTGACAACAAAGAATTGGCTGATTTTTTTGTCAATAAATACGTTTTAATATCTTCTACTAAATTTTGTACACTTGCATACTCAGTTTTTAATTTTTGTTTTGCTGATTTTGTTAGACGTGTTTTTAAAACAAAAGATATCAGCAGTTTTTTGTTGTCGCTCGTTGTTAAACAACTGTCATATATCTCAATGCTATCAATCATTTTTTCTGTTGTTTCTTCCTTCCATCCATTACCGGAATTAGGACACTCGCGGTTTTTAAACTAAAATTTTCCATTATATTTCCTTCTTGGGAAACCATCTTATATTCAAGAATTTTAGAGTGAAACTTCTCTATTCCTTCGCAAATTAAATCGAAAGAATAACCAGATAACGCTGCAGTACGAACGTCTTCCTTATCAAGAGACCTTAAAAGTAACTTATACTCGTTATATAATACTAGCGCCTGTTCAAATTTTTGCTTTCCTAACTTTTCTTCACGCCTCCTAGGGCCTAATTTTCCTATACTTTCGCTTAACTTTTTTATGTGTTCATATATATTGCTTAATTTTTCCATTAAAGATCTTACCTTATATTTTATTTTTTCTTATATTTATTTTAGTTTTAGTTTTTACCTATTTATTATATCTTACCATATTAATTTTAAATCTATACCTTCCGAATGTAACGAAACACACCCACGTACGCACGCACTACACTATTTACTTCACATCACACGATTTCTTGTCCGTTATTTCCATTTTCTTCTTCCTGCTGTCTCCTATTTCCTCGGCCGGACAACCTTGCCTGGATGCGCCGCACCATTTCACGCCTCACCTCTCTTTGTACAATTCTTTGGCAGTATTTTGCACATATCTTAATTAGGACAATGATCATTAAAACGCCAGCAATTCCAAGGATGAACGACAGAAGAATTGTGTGCTCATGTCTGTCTGATGATGCTCCATTCGAGCCACCTGATGCGGTTTGTGCGATTAAAACCTCGTCCTTCGAGTAGCTCTTGCCCATCTTTAAATCATTTTTCTAATTTTTGGTCGTTGTTATAATTTTTGGTTTTCTCTAAACTTTCTCTCGTACTGTAATTCTTAATAATACGGGGTTTTTTTTTAAAACGCGCAGCGTTGGAAAACTCGCGTTAGTACGTACCGCGCCGGGCTTGGCAGGGTCGCCATGTAATGTGGCGGGAACGGAGCGATTAAATGAAATGCGTGTAGTCACGTTTATATCTGTTTATTGACTAAGGCTTATATCTAACACCACTACAATCTATTGATGAACAGTGTTAGTACCTACTATATAGCGACTCGCCCCGGCTTCGCTCGGGTGCAATGTAGATCAAACTATACGTATAAACCTTCCTCTTGAATCACTCTATCTATTGATGAACAGTGTTAGTACCTACTATATAGCGACTCGCCCCGGCTTCGCACGGGTGCAGTGTAGATCAAACTATACGTATAAACCTTCCTCTTGAATCACTCTATCTATTGATGAACAGTGTTAGTACCTACTATATAGCGACTCGCCCCGGCTTCGCTCGGGTGCAATGTAGATCAAACTATACGTATAAACCTTCCTCTTGAATCACTCTATCTATTGATGAACAGTGTTAGTACCTACTATATAGCGACTCGCCCCGGCTTCGCTCGGGTGCAATGTAGATCAAACTATACGTATAAACCTTCCTCTTGAATCACTCTATCTATTGATGAACAGTGTTAGTACCTACTATATAGCGACTCGCCCCGGCTTCGCTCGGGTGCAATGTAGATCAAACTATACGTATAAACCTTCCTCTTGAATCACTCTATCTATTGATGAACAGTGTTAGTACCTACTATATAGCGACTCGCCCCGGCTTCGCTCGGGTGCAATGTAGATCAAACTATACGTATAAACCTTCCTCTTGAATCACTCTATCTATTGATGAACAGTGTTAGTACCTACTATATAGCGACTCGCCCCGGCTTCGCACGGGTGCAGTGTAGATCAAACTATACGTATAAACCTTCCTCTTGAATCACTCTATCTATTGATGAACAGTGTTAGTACCTACTATATAGCGACTCGCCCCGGCTTCGCTCGGGTGCAATGTAGATCAAACTATACGTATAAACCTTCCTCTTGAATCACTCTATCTATTGATGAACAGTGTTAGTACCTACTATATAGCGACTCGCCCCGGCTTCGCTCGGGTGCAATGTAGATCAAACTATACGTATAAACCTTCCTCTTGAATCACTCTATCTATTGATGAACAGTGTTAGTACCTACTATATAGCGACTCGCCCCGGCTTCGCTCGGGTGCAGTGTAGATCAAACTATACGTATAAACCTTCCTCTTGAATCACTCTATCTATTGATGAACAGTGTTAGTACCTACTATATAGCGACTCGCCCCGGCTTCGCACGGAAGCAATGTAGATAAAACTATACGTATAAACCTTCCTCTTGAATCACTCTATCTATTGATGAACAGTGTTAGTACCTACTATATAGCGACTCGCCCCGGCTTCGCTCGGGTGCAATGTAGATCAAACTATACGTATAAACCTTCCTCTTGAATCACTCTATCTATTGATGAACAGTGTTAGTACCTACTATATAGCGACTCGCCCCGGCTTCGCTCGGGTGCAATGTAGATCAAACTATACGTATAAACCTTCCTCTTGAATCACTCTATCTATTGATGAACAGTGTTAGTACCTACTATATAGCGACTCGCCCCGGCTTCGCTCGGGTGCAATGTAGATCAAACTATACGTATAAACCTTCCTCTTGAATCACTCTATCTATTGATGAACAGTGTTAGTACCTACTATATAGCGACTCGCCCCGGCTTCGCTCGGGTGCAATGTAGATCAAACTATACGTATAAACCTTCCTCTTGAATCACTCTATCTATTGATGAACAGTGTTAGTACCTACTATATAGCGACTCGCCCCGGCTTCGCTCGGGTGCAATGTAGATCAAACTATACGTATAAACCTTCCTCTTGAATCACTCTATCTATTGATGAACAGTGTTAGTACCTACTATATAGCGACTCGCCCCGGCTTCGCACGGGTGCAGTGTAGATCAAACTATACGTATAAACCTTCCTCTTGAATCACTCTATCTATTGATGAACAGTGTTAGTACCTACTATATAGCGACTCGCCCCGGCTTCGCACGGGTGCAGTGTAGATCAAACTATACGTATAAACCTTCCTCTTGAATCACTCTATCTATTGATGAACAGTGTTAGTACCTACTATATAGCGACTCGCCCCGGCTTCGCACGGGTGCAGTGTAGATCAAACTATACGTATAAACCTTCCTCTTGAATCACTCTATCTATTGATGAACAGTGTTAGTACCTACTATATAGCGACTCGCCCCGGCTTCGCACGGGTGCAGTGTAGATCAAACTATACGTATAAACCTTCCTCTTGAATCACTCTATCTATTGATGAACAGTGTTAGTACCTACTATATAGCGACTCGCCCCGGCTTCGCACGGGTGCAGTGTAGATCAAACTATACGTATAAACCTTCCTCTTGAATCACTCTATCTATTGATGAACAGTGTTAGTACCTACTATATAGCGACTCGCCCCGGCTTCGCTCGGGTGCAATGTAGATCAAACTATACGTATAAACCTTCCTCTTGAATCATTCTATCTATTAAAAAAACCGCATCAAAATCCATTGCGTAGTTTCAAAGATCTAAGCATACATAGGGACAGACGCGGCGGGGGACTTTGTTTTATAATATGTAGTGAAGATATGTGTACTACTTAGCTAGTTTCAATGCCGGGCACTTTCTCAAGGTATAATAGGCACCTTATCACTTACATTCAACTGTGACGCCTCGTTTTTAATAGGATATTGTTATTAACCATTATACGTTATAGTCAGACTCATTCTGTGGGTTGTAACTCCAACCAGATGTATTAAAATTCCAATCTTTTCTTCTGGCCCTAGTAATGGACCACGGTTTGTGCAAAATTATTGGAATTATAAAATTATTCGGTGAATACGATGTACTTTGCATACAAGTCACTATAATAAAGTATGTACAAAGTATTACAAGTTAAGAAATTACAGCTTGGTTATTTATTTATTTTTATTGGTTCACCAACAATAAAATTGTTAACACTGATTTCATGCTGCATGAAATCAGTGTTAACAAACACCATAATTGTAACATGCAAAAATGTATATGCAGCAGTGTATCAATCACTTAGAGGTAAACTCCGCATTCATAAGAACTTCTACAAAATTTTATGTTCATAGTTTATCCTATTGACCGCCACATCAAAAAAACAAAAGCGTGCCCTCGGCGCCAAGCAAAGGTTTTGTAGTCTTTGGCGCCAAGCTACGAATTACTATATGGAAGTAGGTACGTTTCTAAACGTAATACCATAGAGTAGAAATTAGTCCGTCATGCTTGTCATATATTTGTGACAGTGGCGTACAGTGCACGTGCTTGCTTGTCACGTATTTGTGACAATGGCGTTTAAAACGTTATCAGCTGCCTAGCCTTTTCCCCACAATGCTAAGGTCGGCTTCCAGTCTTACCGTATGCAGCAGAATAAGTACACACGGCTACACAACAAGTTATACATTTCCAGTATTATGCTGACCTCGCATTGTACGGAAATCCTATATAATGCGAGATCAACAATGAGAGTTTTTGCGTATGAGTGGCAACGTCGCAACCTAGTGTCATTTACTCGTGGTTTTAAATTTTTCTTATTTTATCGAAGCTATATTTTAAATTTTGTCCGTATGGTGTCGGACGTAAAGAATAGCACCATCCCATATCTTCCCGTGGGTGCCGTAAGAGGCGACTAAGGGACGTACCAGAGAATGGGCAGCAGCGTTCTCTGTGCATTTGTAACAACCATACTGCGATCGCCAACCCGCCTGCCAAGCGTGGCGATTATGGCAAAATCCCCCTTGGGGGAGGCCTATGTCCAGCAGTGGACTTGTTTCGGCTGGAATGATATTTTAAAAATGTTCTCTGCTAACTGTTTAGAATTAGGTGAAAAGTGTGTAAAAAGTAGGTAACCGTATTGCTCACAGTTATTTTACTATGAAAATAACGCTTTAGAAGTTTCAAGTTTCGAATGTATTATTTGCATATAAATAGAACTGTAAGCGCAGTGATTTCTGCATACTTTCTACCTAAATCTAAATAGTTAGCAGAGATTTTTTTTTAAATATAGCTCTGATAAAATAATAAAAATCGGAAACCACGAAATATGACACTAGATCGCGACGTTGCCGGTATACGGCGTAAACGCTCTTAATTGGAAATGTATAGCTTGATGTGTAGCCGTGTGTACCAGTGTTTTACATAGAGCGACTGCCTCATGACCTCCACAACCCAGTTACTGGGTAACACGATACCCCTTTGTAAGACTGGTTGTCACACTTTCTGGCTGCGGACTACCCATAACGACTGTCAAAGATCTACGAATGACAGCCGGGTTCAACAGCTTTACATGCTTTCCGAGGCACGGAGGGGTCTCGGTATGAAATGGATGGTCACCCATCCACAGACCGACCGCGGCAAGCGTAGCTTAAGATCAATCGATCGATCACGAGCTCTTCCCCTGATATGTTCATACATACATACATAATATTATCAGTTTATCTCAAGTGACTACTCATTACAAGTCTTTAACACTTGCATAGATTTACGCAGTAATGAAAACTGCACCCGACACTGTTTGGAGTGACCAATAAAACTTTATTGCGGCAGAAAAGGGAACTAAATTAAAATGTACTGTATTTGACGTTTGATTGACGTAAGTTAATTGCAAGTGGCGCCACTTTGACAGGTTTGGGTTTGTTGGTTGTGTTGTTATTATTAAAAGGGCTTTAGATTGAAGTTCTGTGTTGTTCATTTTGTTGTGTGTCTAATTGATTTAGTATTTGTGTATGAAAACTGAAAAAATGGTTGCAATCATATTATTAAAAGAGGTAAATTATTATGTATTGTGTTGGTAACGTACTTAATGTCTGGTAAATAAATAAATAATATTTAAAAATATTAGGGGCGGACAAAACTTGTATAAGTCTTATACTTGGAATAAAATCACTCATTACTCTAGAGTTAGAGCATTTTACCAAATTTTAATTTGTATTTTAATTTTGCGTGAAACATGTTGTAGTTTGGTCAATCTTACTAAAGGTGTGGCACATTATTGCTACGGATTAAATAATCACACTAATCTCTTACCAATGCCTTTGTTTCATCATTGTTATTGTACTAATGATAACTTAATGAAAACAAAATAATCGAATGAGTGAATGACATAGTTGTTCTTTTATCACTATAACTAGCGATCCGCCCCGGCGTCGCTCGGGTGCAATGTAGATCAAACCATACGTATAAACCTTCCTCTTGAATCACTCTATCTAGTGATGAAAACTACATTAAAATCTGTTGCGAAGTTTAAAAGATCCAAGCGTATAGACAGTACTAGCGACTTTGTTTTATACTATGTAAATATCATTGGTAAAGATACTTTCGCAGTTTTGAGAGAATAGATGATGGGAAGCCCGAAGAAATGCCAAACTTAAGTGGCAGTGGGCAGGGCACATTGCTCGCAGAACGGATGGCCGATGGGGCCGAAAAGTTCTTGAGTGGCGACCGCGAACCGCGAAAGACGTTGCGTTGGAAGGCCTCCCACTAAGTGGACCGATGACCTGGTGAAGGTTGCGGGGATCCGCTGGATGCGGGTCGCACGGGATCGGTCAATGTGACGCCTATGTCCAGCAGTGGACGTCTTTCGGATGAAATGATGATGAGATGATGGGAACATAATATACCGATCAAAAGCATTACCACCTTTTTGCTTCGCCGCAGTCGGGGTAAAAAAAAATATTAATATAGATTTCCCCATACTAGGGAGTTTCCTTTATGATGGGTGCGTTTACAAACAAAATTAAGCCACATACACAAACAGAGATAGTGGAGATGGCGCCCAAGTGTAAGAGCTCTTACAGATCTGCGACAGCTGTTGCGACTGCCCGCGACCGGCAGATATACCAGATGGGTGCCGCGATCGAGTATCGGCGAAATTCGCCGACCGCCTGCGATTACCCACGACCGGCACAGATACCAGAAGGCTAATTCACGTAATTTTATGATGCGCCGATGAAGTTGTAGTGCAGTAGCACTTAAGTTCAAGTTTGAGTGATAAACGATATTTTTGTAATCTTTGAACTGCGCGTAAGCTGCGCGTGAACTGCACGTCAACTTTACGACAGCCAAACTACCAAACTTACTGATACTACTTAAAACGAATAGAATTGATTACATTTCAGTTAATGACGTTATTATAATATTAAAATAATACCCCAGTACAGATTTTAGTGCTTTTTACAGTCATTTTAAGACGTCAAACGAATAGTAGAATACCGATCATGTTGCGTTCCGAAGCACGCACCAAAGACGCGCAACAGTAGAATGCCGTTATTGCGCTCGCGTGACGCGAACTTGACGCGAGCGTGTCTGACAGCGGTAGAGAATACGAAAAGCGTTGTTTTGATCGAAACTTTACTGCAACTGCACTGCAACGGCACTTCTTTAGTTACGTGAATTAGCCCACTGATGGGTGCCGCGACCGAGCGTCGTCGGCGACCGCAGCCGATCAGTGTCGGTCGACAGCTGTCGCGGTAGTGTCGCAGATGTGTGAGCTCTTACTACTACGAAATAAAGTCACTTTAATTGTGTGCACACGGGACTCGAGCAGATATATTGCGCACGCGCAGAACGTATTGATAAACGACTTACCTATTAGTGATGATTAAATTATTTGTTTATAGATTGTCACGCATTAGACATTTACAATACTTGACGTTAAACTGATAATTTAGATGATATTTTGTGTAAAAATAAAAACGTACGATTTTTTTATTATAGTCAAATTAAATAAAAACATAATTACTTTCTATTAATATTTTCGTGAAATCGAAATGATTTTTAATTATTTTATATTCACCAGAAAATATAACGACCTTTTCTGTCAAACTTGACGTTTTGAAAGTTTCAAAAAAGGAACACAAACACAGCTGTATATTTTCAGTGTTATATAGTGACAGTGTTGTGTGAGTGAGAGTGTGGTGTTGTTTACGTGTTTAACAATAAGTGAGATAGAGACGGCACGATGCGTGGAATAAAATACCAGCGGTTGGATGATCTGGAGATTGGGTAAGATTTTTATTTAATTTAGAACAAGTAGGCCATTTTTTTAAATTAAAATTACGTTGCCCCACACTAGGAATTACTCCTGTGTCGTGGGTGCGTTTACAAACATATAAACTCACATACACAAACAGCCAGACCCGGAACAACTATCTGTAGGTCATACAAATATTTGTTCCATGCGGGAATCGAACCCGCGACACGCAGCGCAGCAGTCGATCGCTCAACCACTGCGCCAACCGTGTCGTATTTGGACGGAAAAGGATAGAATTTAGTTTTCATCAAATTCGGCATTTTCCTAACCATAGGGTCGGCTTCCAGTCTAACCGGATGCAGCTGAATACCAGTGTTTTACATGGAGCGACTGCCTATCTGACCTCCACAACCCAATTACATACCTACTGGTTTACACAATATCCCTGGGTTAGATTGGTTGTCAGACTCTCTGGCTTTCTGACTATCCATAAACGTGACTCCAATTTATGCTTGACTACCCTCAGATCAAACTATACGTACCTTACTCTTGAATCACTCTATCTATTGCTGAAAACCGCATTAAAATTGGTTTTGCAGTTTGAAAGATCTAACCGTACAGAAGGACAGACGGGCGCTGTTTGACTTGACTCCATAATGAAATTGGTTCAGGTTCCTGGGGGCCAAGTCTGCTATTTTTATATTTTCGTCATTCTAACACGATCCCATTGTCATTTTGCTACAATCCTAATCTGCTATATTCATAATGGTCGATTAATGGTCGGTCAAATTAAAAGCAATGACTGCACAATGACGTTCTAATGGTAGGACACTGATCAAAGGAACTGTCAAAACTTTAGCAGATTACCGCCTAAGTCAGTCATTCAGTTGTCATTTTGTACGAGATTACCATTCTATCATATTTTTTAATGGCGTGTCAGTGGTTGACCATTGGAAAGTCATAATGACGCCATTATATTAGTAGATTACCAAACTTGTCAAAATCAACAATCATGAAATCAATGACAGACCATTCTGACACTATTGTAATAGCAGACTTGAGGCCCAGGTCAGGCAAAGTGTTACTAAATAGTTTTTTTTTCGGATCACTTCTTAAAAATTTGCTAATGAATTTAATTTCATTCAGCTATTTGTTTAAACACCTTCGATTCGTTGGTTTCGGGGACATTTTGTGACCGAAATCGATAATGTAGGATATAAAAAATAATGGTTGGCATCGAAACGAGATAGTGATATCAACGAGTCAATATTAATAAAATGCCTGAAAAATTATGTTTTAAATTAATAATATGTAATGATAATAATATGTGGGGACATTTCACACACGGCCATCTGACCCTAAACAAGGCAGACCCTGTACTATGGGTGTTAGACAGCTGATATACATACACATATACATACGTATATAGACTAACAACAGACACAATAACCTAATTTTTCTGCGGGGAAATGGCGTCTAATGCTGAAATACAGGTCCTCTAATAATTGTCTTAAAATATCTAGCCCATTTAACGATGTAAACTTTTTGTGAAACTGTTTTTGTGAATAAACTTTAAACTTTTAAACTTTAATGCAAACACAAGTGCTCATCACACAAATGTTTACCCTAGGCGGGATTAGATCCCGCAACACGCTGCGCAGCAGTCAATTGCTCAACCGCTACACCAACCGTGTCGTAAACTACATCTAGAAGCAGTACAGCTTTTAGTGAAGAAGTTCGTCTTGGAAAGTAATACCATCACACACAAAAGCAGCGTTGCTGTGTTCTAGTTTGAAGGGTATGGGTGCTGGTGTAATGACAGGCACGTGAGACATTTTAACTTTGTTTCTGGGATGACAATGTATCTTCAAAATATCTGTTTTTGAAGTAAAACTGCTTTACGCACGCTTGACTTGGGGAGTAAGCTGGTGAATGCGTGACGAGAGCGTTCGGAAAAGTGTGATCGGGCGAGGCGAACGGAAGTTGAGAGGGAGATATAAGTTAGTGAAGATGGAAAGATAGAGAGTTACGTTTCGTATATTACTGTAGCGGCAAGAGAGAGGTGCGAGCATACATTTTCTTTCTCTCTTTCTCTCATGGCCAGTTGCAAACGGATACATACATACATATAGATGGAACTAAAGAAGTTTTACTTCAGTCGTGTGGTCTAAAGCACACTTGTATTTTTTTAAATTGCCTATTCTGTCCAACTCCTGGGCAAAGGCCTCCCTACATGCCTTCCACCTTTCCCAAACTTGGGCCTCATAACATCAGTTTTGGAGGAATCCATCCAGTTAGTCCCGCCATCTCCTACGTGGCCGGCTGCGACCTTGTCTTACTGTCTCAGGGCTCCAGTTCTGTGTCACCTGAGCCCACAGTTTGTCCGGCAGACTTGTCCTACCCAGTGCCATTTAAGTTGGGCAGCCTTATGAGCCACGTCTGCTATCTCTGTTTTGGAGCGCAGTATAGTGTTTCGAACTCGATGTTAATTTAACACCTGCCAACAGTAATGTAACACCTGCCTTAATTTAACACTGCGCCCCATTTCTCGTTGGCAAACCTTGAGTTTTGACTTCAGGGACACGGCGAATCGTCACCGCTATACGGTTGAAGTTCCACGATCCCGAACCAAGCGCTTTGCTTCCACATTTATTGTGCGAACTGCAAGATTGTGGAATTCACTGTCCGCCTCTCTTTTTTCAAAATTGGTCTGGTATAACAGATGTAAAATATTTTCGAACCCGCGCGATCAAATAACCTAAATACCAAGCAGACAATTCCCTTTCAATATAAAGGTCGACCTCAAATGAAACGCGACTGAACTTCACGATAAATGAAAATGACCTAACGCCTCAATAAAGCATTAATGAAAAATACCACGCATTGCTTCGAGTATCGTCGAGCGTACATCAGTAGTGGGCGACACACGGGCCACAAAATGTCGCCTCTTGTTGCTGGAAGTGGCTACTAAGGCTTTTTGCACACGTACCACAAGCACACCACATTGCAGCGTCAAAATGTGATCAAGCAGTGGTTACGTATGAATGAATAGTGACGCTGCAGCTTTTTGTAGCTGCGTTGTCGTACCGACAAAGTGGTCAGTGTGTTTTTGTTGTACGTCTGAATGGACCCTATGCGCGACAAACACTTGCAATCGGTGGTCGATAAAGTTTATTTATATACTTCATGCACAAAGGTATAAAGGCGAACTTAATGTCTTAGGCATTCTCTACCAGTCAACCAAAGGTGGTGAAGTCGTAACAGCAAGATAGAAAAAAAATGGGGATTTTGTGGTCGGTGGTGACAAGCGACGCTTCTCGGTATGTAGCCACCACCGGCGTCATCCGTGTGCGGGGAGTACATATAAACTAGATCGCAACTCTTTGTGGCTGTGCTTTCCGACCCTTGTCGTATCCCTCAGGGGTGCCCTTAGCGTGTAGTCGCTTAGTTTATAAGTTTCTGCCCTGACTTAATTATTTTAGGACACCACAAGAAAGTTGGATTTAGCAGCCGAGATGCCATTCCAAAAAAAAAAAACTAATCTTTGTAGCTGTAGCTAGTTGCCCGTGTGTAGCCACACTATTACATAATCTGCAAAAACCGTACGTAGTGAAACGAAATAAAGTCGCGTTTGATATTGAAATGCGGTTGATTGCGCGTAGGAGTTCTACGCTATCCCCTCTCCTCCCACGCAGTGACGTCATATCTACCCACGTCTATGTATACAGCATTGTATTGATTCATTTGACTTCAGTATTTTAATGTGGGCGGACGTTTATTGTGTTTTTGATTGAATTTCTAACAAAACGTCATGCCTGTATTCCCTGAAGACTGCCTCGTAGGTCTTGTGGTCGCAAACAGCGTTGGGTCTGAGATTCTAATTCTAGGTCGTGCAACATGTTGTTAGGTTTTCTATTAAGAATATCTCAGAGCACGTGACTAAGTAAAAACCGTAAACATAAACCAGTAATTATGGTTAAGTTACGCTTGCCGCTGTCTGTCCTTGGATGGGTGACCATCCATTTCATACCGACACCCCTCCGTGCCTCGGAAAGCACGTAAAGCCGTTGGTCCCGGCTGTCATTCGTAGATCTTTGACAGTCGCTAAGTTAGAAGCTAGAAAATCTGGCAACAAGTCTTGCTAAGGAGTATCGTGTTACCCAGCAACTGGGTTGGAGAGGTCAGATAGGCAGTCGCTCCGTGTAAAACACTGGTATTCAGCTGCATCTGGTTAATCAGGAATCCGACCCCAATATAGTTGGGAAAAGGCTAAGGAGATGATGATGATGAATTTCTCAGTAACGGCCCAGAGTTAGTTGTGTGATACCCATGTGATACCCCATGTTTACCATCAATACGTAACATTAGCATGGAACAAGGACATTGTTTTTGCAACACAAAAACATGTTGCTGAAACAGCGTTGCACAAGTTTTGTTTACCATAAACATGTTCTTTTGCATGTTGCCAACAACGCTACAACATTCCATGGTATCATTATCATCAGTCGGAAGACGTCCACTGTTGGACAAAGGCCTCCACGATCGTAGTAAGGTACACGGAAGCTGTTGCTGCCCGACTTCCGGATTTTCCCACACCCTCGGGCCTCGAGATGAAATGGATGGGGTGCAAGGTATCAGCAATATTGTTTCATCCTAAACAAAAACATGCTGAAACAATGTTTTGCAGTGGATATGGGGCAGAACATGTTACTGGAAATAAAGACCGTAATACATCGACTGATCTACAGATAGACTGAATGTTATAGTCTATCCAAACTTTAACATTGTTTTGTTCCTACTCTCATCCTATGTTATTTGGGGTCGGCACAACACGTTTTCTTCTTCCATTCAACTGTCATGCTATCACTGACTGTCTTTTCTATCATATCTTTCCTCACACAATTCATCCATATTTGGCTTTCCTTTCTCTCCATCCATCCACATTTAGTCTTTAGTTTCATGTAGGGTGTGTGGTGGGCTCTTTTGAAATACGGAATAAGCAAACTTGACTACTGTTTACTAAATTCTTCTGCAAAAACTTATCTTTCAAATTAACGTACCATCATCATAATCCATACTATCCATGCTTATGCATGCTTATTATGCTTATAATATTCATCATCATAATTTCAGCCGAAAGACGTCTACTGCTGGACATAGGCCTCCCCCAAAGAGGGAGGGGGGGGGGGGCGTTTTGCCATAACTGCCACGCTTGGCAGGCGGGTTGGCGATCGCAGTATGGTTGTTACAAAGGCACAGAGATCGCTGCTGTCCATTCTCTGGTGAGTCCCTTAGTCGCCTCTTACGACACCCACGGGAAGATATGGGATGGTGCTATGCTTTACGTCCGTTACCATACGGACAATATGCTTATTTAATATTATAAATGAGAAAGTAACTCTACGGTTTCACGTTGAAACGGCTGAACCGATTTTGATGAAATTTGGTATGAATATAGCTTGAACCCTGGGGAAGGTCTACTGTTTAATCCGCACCTTCGTCTGCATGCGCGATAAGCTACATTCACGCGGACGAAATCACGGGCAAAAGCTCGTCTTCTATATCTGACACTCACTTCGTCCGTCATGCTCTCACCCTCATGATCGCTCGTTCACACAGTGTTGTCAGTTGTTACTCTATCATCTTACAATACGCGCCACGAAAGATGAGACTCGGCACAGACTTGATTTGACTTGCGCAGTACTCGATTTAAAGGTCTCTTACCTACTGCGCAAGTTCATCTTTCGTGGGGCGTACTATGCATCCCCTTAAAGTGTTGCCACTTAACTAATCTTACATTCCCACATTCATAACTCTTTTAGTTACATAAGTCAATGTATAATATTATTTCGCTGAACAATCGCCGTTCCTAATAATATGATAATAGATTTGATTGTATCTCCACACGTGGTGGCAGTCACATAATGTGATATTGACATAACATTTGGGACTAGTGCGCACGACGCGTGAACGCAAAACATTGGGCACTCAACAACAACAATCACAGCCCTACTCCTGAGTAGGGCTGTTATTCTTCTGGGATTCCCTAGAGGGCATATGTCCGAAGAGGTTATCAGGGGAATCCCGATTAAATCATAGATAAGCTAATAAATTAAAATTATGAAAATGTATACGATGTTTTTCTTAATTTATCATCATCTGCGACTGCCTACTTGACCTCCATAACCCAGTTACCGGGTAAGACGATATGTCTTGGTAAGACTGATTGTCAGACTTTCTGGCTTCTCGACTGCCAGATCTACGAATGACAGCCAGGACTAACGGCTTTACGTGCTTTCCGAGGCACGTAGGGAACTCGGTATGAAATGAACAGGGTGACTGGATCCATAGACTGACAGCGGCAAGCGTAGCTTAACCTTGACCGATCGATCCGTACAACTTTTACTTAGCCACGAGCTCCTCTCGATTACGGAAATATTGAATGATTAAGTTTCCAACTTTTTTGGGGGTATTTAAATTAGTTATAACATTTAGACCTCTTTTCGTAACAATATTGGAACATTTGGAACTGTAACTAACTTCTAATTCAAACGCACGTTCGAATAGCAACAGTAATTTTACACTTTCATCATTTCCCGCGCAAATGATTCGCGCCAAAACCAAAGCGGCCATTGTTTTACAAACAAGAAAATTATGAAACGATTTTATGGTTCCCGTAATTATGCCACCAGTGTGGTAATAATTTTACGACGATACGGTTCTTTGACGTGTTTGTGAATGAAAGTGATGACAAAAACTGATATAAAAATAATGGCGTTTTACGCACTAATTTTGACTGGCAAAGTGAAAATAATAGGGTATTTTACTCTATACGAGAAAAAATCTATAAATATGTTATTGAGACAGTTATGTGTGTGTGTTATAAAGAAGTCGGAAAATGTAAGTTTTAGTTCATAAAATAACAAAACAAATTTTTAAATTCAATTCAAAGTTTTCAGTATTTTTAATCTGTTATAAAACACCGTGAAATAGTAGCGGCTATGTTATTACGCCATACGGCTGTGTAAACAAAAAATTGTCAACTGTCAGTCAACCGATTGGCGTAATATAGGCTTTGTACTTTTATTATTTTCGTAACCAACGTAATTTTTTCATTATTACACCTATTGCAAAATATGCTTTTAATTATTTTCAAACTAGCTTTTGCCCGCGACTTCGTCCGCGTATACGTCGGTTATCGCGGACGCAGACGAAGTCGAAGTCGAATAAAAAGTAGCCTATGTCCTTTGTTGGGGTTCACACTTACCCTGTACCAAATTTCACACAAATCGGTTCAGTAGTTTAGGCGTGAAGAAAAGACAGACAGACAGACAGAGTTACTTTCGCATTTATAATATTAGTTAGGATGATATACAATTATCATATTTAATATGAGCTCATTTGATACAAAACGAACTGACGTCATTTACGCTGAGCAATATGGCGTTCAGTAAGAGGCGTTTTCGTCAAACTACGCGCGAAATTTGAAAATTAAAATTTAGATGCATTTTTATGGCACTTATCGATTGAATAAAAATTTTGTGTTTTTTTTTGGTGGCATATTAGCACTACAGAATTTCATTGAGACACTTTTCAAAAATGTGTGTAATACCCTATTCTCCCGATCGAATTTCGGACACAGCATGAGCAGAAGATATTATAGTGCACAAGTATGCAGGTGCAATTTCTCTACCCTCACTCTCATAGTCCAATGGGACGGCATATCACCGATACGACTGGGGAGAGATCAGGCGCAGGACCAATGGCGCCACATGGTTCTCGAGGTACGGGGAAATCACACCACCAATTTCCAAACTTCAAGAGCTTCAACTCATTCGCAATCTTCTGGAAATCGAAACTTAGACCCCACCGCTCTGGAGTTGCGCTCTTTTTTTCAATGGTTCTAGTTAATAATAATAATAATAATATCTTTATTGGACACAAACGGTGGTTAATAAAAAAGATTTCCCTAACTCCTGCGCTAGTAAAACTGTGTTGCAGAAGTTAGCGTCCTCCCCATAATTTGTCATTTAATTTATCATGCCCTTAGCAAATTATTATATATTTTTGTAGCACAACTTATAAAGTAAAAGAAAAAAAAAACTAAAATTAAAATTAAATACAAATGCGATAAAATAAATACAAAAACATTAAGGTGAAAACTATTTGCTATTACCTACTTATAATTTTTTTTTTATTGTATGTATGCGTGAGTGTGTGTGAGTGTATATGTCAGCGTGTGTGAGTGTATGTGTAAGTGTGTGTGTGTTTGTGTAGGGGTGTGTGAGTGTTTGAGTATGAATGATTTGTAAATGGGCGTCTGCGTTTAAGGGGCTATTAAACGACTTTTACAGATTTTAAACTGACAATCACGTCAAAATGTGCAGTGTAAATGATTTGAAAAAAATATATGTTAAACTAGAACATTCTCTTAATCATATAGAAAGTGAATATTTTTTTATTTAATTTTTTCGACTAAACTTTGAGAGTGTTGGACGCAAAACTGATGCAGAACGGACGCAGTCTGCGTCCAAAACTTTCAAAATTTAGTCAAAAAAAATTAAATAAAAGTAGTATTCTTCCAAAATTAAAAAAAAGGCGTATACTAAAAGATAGATAATAAAATTGTCTGTAAGATAGTGTAAGTTTCGGATAATTATACCTGGTAGATTTTGTGTGATTGTCAATGTTTTGTCCGCGTCAGACACAACTTCACTAGTTAATTAAACTATTTAATATGAACTTAATCAAAAATATTCACTTTCTATATGATTAAAAAAATGTTCTAGTTTAACATATATTTTTTTCAAATCATTTACACTGCACATTTTGACGTGATTGTCAGTTTAAAATCTGTAAAAGTCGTTTAATAGCCCCTTAAGTATGTGTTTGCAATGTTTGCCATACTATTTCCAAAACACTGCAACAACTCCTGCAAGTCAAAATCAACAGTGGCGACCACCAGAAAAGCGTCAAAGCAACGAAGCTTGACGAGTCCTGGAGAAACATTACAACTGTCTTGGAATCTGTAATGATTACTCAAAAAAGAACAGCAGAGAAGTGAGAGAAAAACAGTTGTGCTTACAACCACGAAACCAACGAGGTAGTCAAAAGAATGTCGTGTAAAAGATACACCTTGTTATAAATAGTAAGAATTTTACCAACTCTTGACTCGCTCCAAACATAGGGCGATTTGACCAAACTTTTACCCCAAATATTTGTCAGTTTTTCCATACAAATATACTGTCAGACGTCAATTTTATTCCACGTTTAATAAACTAAATTACAATAGAAATAGTGTTAAAATATTGTGTAAAAACCGGAATTTTAATTTGCACGCATTGTCAATTCTATTCGTGAAGTTTTTCAGTTTATTATCAATTATTTATTTACATTCATGAATGATGTAGGTAACCTAAAGTTTTTCAGTTTATTATCAATTATTTAACATACATGAATGATGTAACCTAAATTTGTAAAATGACTGATTTTAAAAGAGTGTTCATGGAGTTTCTTGCTCGTTTTTCTCCATAGAAACCTACTGTTTGGAATGAGCAACTAGCTTCAACTTTCTGACTGACTGACTGACTCTGACAATTCAAAAGTACCTGTAAATGGTTTAATTGAAATAAATGATTTTGAGTTTGAGTTTGATTCAGCCTGAATTTTCTCAAAGGTCAAAGGCCTCCAGTCTCTCTTCAGCTATCTCTATTAAGGGCTATTTGGGGCCAGTCTTTTTCGAAGGAGTCCAGATCATTCCGCCATCTCCGCCTGGGGCTGCCGCGATGTCGCTTGCCATGTAGAGGGACCCATTGGGTCGTGCATTTCGCCCAATGATCGTCTGACATGCGGCAGATGTGTCCAGCCCAATTCCATCTCAGCGTAACAGCTTTCTGAGCGACGTCAGTTATTTTTTCAGAATCAATTTTAATTTGACCGATGACTGTTCCGTTTACGCTGACACTCAGACCACAGATAAAAATGACATTCAGGAACTGTGTGAAGGTTAACTTAAAGAATCATGGCGAAATCCATAGGTACATTAATTTGTATGGAAAAAATAAAATAATTTACAGGGTTTTAAATATTTTTAAATGTGAAGAATACATTACCAGGAGTAGATTGGGAGTAGACTAGGAGTAGATACTTACCATATTTTTAAACCCCCGCATAATTAAAATATTACGAAATGAAAATAACTCTTTTTCGTTTCATCTCGATGCCCATTTTGTGTTTATAAAAAAAAAGAAAGTGACAAGTTGTGATAAGTCGACGTTAACGGATCTATCAAATTGGCAGACAAGTGATGTGACAATGGACAAGTGTGTGGAAAAAAAATATATTTGTGATATTATTTCCCATAAAACGATGCAATTTCAGAGTAAGAACTGCAAAACGGTGGCTGTCAGTGTCACTGTTACTGTCAGTCGCCGTTTCGTTCTGAATTGGTAAGCTTTCCGTTAAATGATTCACTTTTTTTTGCGGGGTTTTTAATTATTATATATATTGTACATGCCTGAAGATAGGTACCCAAGAATACATAATATACCTATAAGAATTATAATTTCAACTTCTCTAAACATCTTTGTTTTTTTTTTTGCACAAATCCTGCCATGATGCAAGTTAAAAAAAAAAACAAGAAAAAGTTTGTCGCCATAACGCGTTCACCACCAACAATTGGCACACACAACACAAGCCATATGGTAGTAATGTCTGCTGCATGATTGCATGCAGCAAAGAGAAAGGTAATTTAATTACCTCGTGAACTACTAGGTAACTACCTGTTCTTTAAGTTACGTTGTGTTTGGTAAGTAGAACCGACGAACTGAACACAGGCTGACTTGTAATTTACTGTCTATACATAATTATTATTTTATTATCGGTCAATCTGTAATAATCTTCATCACTGACAGGACAATTATCTGGACTTATGTCTAGCCTTTTCCCACCTGTGTTGGGGTCGACTTCTAGTCTAACCAAATGCAGCTGAATACCAGTGTTTTACATGGAGCGACTGCCTGTAATATTGTGCCTGTGTTATGTTGAATTTTCTACGAATGCCCAAGCAGTATTTTTTTTTAATTTTGAAAGAATACTACTTTTATTTAATTTTTTCGACTAAATTTTGAAAGTTTTGGACGCAGACTGCGTCCGTTCTGCATCAGTTTTGCGTCCAAAACTCTCAAAGTTAAAGTAGTAAAAGGCGTATACTAAAAGATAGATAATAAAATTGTCTGTAAGATAGTGTAAGTTTCGTTTAATTATACTTGGTAGATTTTGTGTGATTGTCAATGTTTTGTCCGCGTCAGACACAACTTCACGTATTAATTAAACTATATAATATGAATATAATTAAAAATATTCACTTACTAAGTGATTAAGAGAATGTTCTAGTTTAACATATATTTTTTTCAAATCATTTACACTGCACATTTTGACGTGATTGTCAGTTTAAAATCTGTAAAAGTCGTTTAATAGCCCCTTAACGACTTGTTTTATTGCATATCAAGTAGATTTGTTACACTGGATGCAGCTGAATACCAGTGTTTTACATGGAGCGACTACTTATCTGCCCTCCACAACCCAGTTACCGAGTAACACGATACGCATTGGTAAGACTGGTTGTCAGACTATCGGTCTTCGCTGACCTATAACGACTGTTTAAAGGTCTACGTATGACAACCAGGATCAACGACTTCACGTGCTTTTCAAGGCAGGAAGGCTAGCCAAGTACGCAGGGAATTTCATAGAGCACCAGAGTTGTGTGGGTAGACACAGGTGCACTTCATCTTCCCGTACTCTCACAATCCAATGGAACGCCAATCCGACACTGCATCCGTGATATATCCAATAAGTACACACGGCTACACATCAAGCTGTACATTTCCAGTGTGAGCTGATCTCGCATTATAAAGAATTTCCATACAATGAGTGGTCAGCTTAAACTGGAAATGTAGAGCTTGATGTGTAGCCGTGTGTACCCGGACGAAGTCGCGGGCAAAAGCGATAATTCGACTTTTAATTTTATTCAGTAACTGTTGAAGGGTTACCAGAAATTGACAAAAGTGGAAAATAAACCCTTTTTTGAAAATCGAGAACCGCCTTCAAAAAAAAAAACAAAAAAGTGATAAAGACGGTTCTCTTTTTTCAAAAAAGTTTATATTTTCCACGTTTTAGTGCCTTCTTATCACCCAAAACCATTAACGGCAACACAGTTAAAACAGAGATTGAGAGTCCTCCAAAGATGGAAAGATGGAAGAAACGAAAACGTCTTCTCGGATTTTGTTGATTTTTTCAAAAAGCGCTGAATAAATTTCTGTTTGTTGTATACTAAAACCTTCTCCAAAATATAACAAACACTTTTCTGAAAACCGAATCAAAATCGGTTCAGCCAAACGGGAGATAATCGCGGACAATCATATATACATACATACATACAAACATACGAGTCGAACTGAGAACCTTCTTTTTTTTGAAGTCGGTTAAAAAAGGTAGTGAGGTGGTGTAAGAATTAACGAAATTAAATGAACTTATATAACTGTCAAGTTACGGAATAAAATTCAAAGTCGAAGTTTAATAGACTATATTTTATTTTCAAAACATTAGGTATCTATATAAAAATTCGCGCGTGAAAAGTAGTGCTTGAGTTACTTAGGTAACATAATTCATTCATTTACATTCATACCACCTGTCCAGTTTAAACGTATTGTTAAAACGACCAATGTTTCTCTACACTATTAACTGTTTAATACACAACAAAAGTTTATATTATCACTATTGCAAACATTATTATATTCTAAAATAAACTTTGCATTATTCAATCTAAGCACTGTTCCGTTGGCATATTAAAAACATGAACAGCCATGTTTATTTTATTCGCGCGCTGGGACGCCATTGGTTGGTTGTCTGTCAGTAGCGGTCCTAGTTCTTATTTTTGAAAAAGGATTTGAAGCACTGGTCTTGTAAGTATTGCCTTGTTCTTTTTAGTGTCTTTGTATACATAGATAATACTTAGCATTTTTTTTGTGAAACACGGTTCGTTTTTGTATTTATTGCATTCTTTATTTTAATGTAATGAATACAGTCACGAGAAAAAACATGTAAACAGTTGGTCTCATTCTAAACTGATTTTCTCCTAAACTATTGATTGAAATGTTATAGGGTTAGGAATAGGGTATTTTTGATCCCAAACTACTATAAAATAGGTTTTATAAGTTGAAATAGTTATTTCCACGAGAAAATTGCAAAAAAATATAAAATGACATATTTATGCTCGTGACTGTACCAGCACGCTCCATATGGTAGATGGAATTTTGCGGATATTATATGAACACTAACATCTAGTCTTGTGATTTAGCTACTTGCTAGTGTCTCGGCAAATAACTTAGTTTTAAAATGACAAAGATATTTTATATACATGTCAAGCTATACATTTCTATTATAAGTTGACCTCTTATTGTATGGAAATTATATATTTCTTCTTACTATATTCTTTTTGTATCCTACTAGTTAATGAATTTTTGAAATAGTTCGTAGGTTACCTGCTCGCGATTCTTACAAAATGTACCTATTTAGGATTTAAAAGGTGACCCTTCTGCTGCCATCGCCGTGAGGTCATCCAAAGATGAGATAATCCAGTCATGGTTTTTTTTCCATTATCCTTATACCTACTTGAAATGATTATTCTCATGAGAAGGCTGTTTGTGTTTATTTGTAAAATAACTAATGGCTGCTCGCGACTTCGTCTGCGTAGAAGTTCCTAAATTATTATTATTTTATTATACCACGGGAACGCAAAACATCATCATTATTTTATTTATTTACTAGCTTCTGCCCGCGGCTTCGCCCGCGTAAAAAGAACAATTATCCCAAGGGAACATATTACCGGGATAAAAAATATCCTATATGTTAATCCAGGAAATGGTCTATCTATGTGCCAAATTTCATGCAAATCTGTTCAACGGTTTGCGCGTGATTGAGTAACAAACATCCAAACATCTTCACAAACTTTCACATTTATAATATTAGTAGGATTTACACTTCATGCACAAAGGTACAAAGGCGGACTTAATGCCTTAGGCATTCTCTACCAGCCTTTTCCCAACTATATTGGGGTCGGCTTCCAGTCTAACCGGATGCAGCTGAATACCAGTGTTTTACATGGAGCGACTGCCTATCGTACCTCCACAACCCAGTTACTAGGTAACACGATACCCCTTGGTAAGACTGGTTGTCAGACTTTCTGGCTTCTGACTACCCATAACGACTGCCAAAAATCTACAAATGACAGCCGGGATCAACGGCTTTACGTGGCTTTCCGAGGCACGGAGGAAACTCGGTATGAAAGGGATGTTCATGGTGAAAAATATCCTTTGTGTTATGTTTGATTAATATGTATGTGTGTGCCATAGCTAATTTCTTTCAGCCATTTATAACGAAAAGGAGTTACAAACATCCATCTATTTATCTTTCGCGTTTTTAATAGTAAGTATAATTAGTAGGAAATTATTGTTCTTTTGAAAAAAAAAAATAGTTTGAATTGAATACGAAATTAGTACTTGAAAATTGTGTTTCAATTTTTTTTTATACACAATAAAATTGACGTCTCATAATATTTGTATGGAAATACTGTCTAGAATTCAAAATGTATGCGGCTGTTTAGACTTATACAGTGCGTCCATTGATAAAGTGCACAAACGAAAATGAGTGATACTAGACCATAAATCATCGACAAAAATTAAAAAAAAAGTTAAAATTATTGTCGATGTTTTTTCTTTTTTTTATTGCCCAATAAGAAGTATCTATTCTATTGTAATAATTGTTATGTATGTTATAAAAAAAACTAGTAATGATTGATAAGGTTTCCATACGCGTTGATTCTTATGCCATTTTTTACCATGTCTTTTTCGCAGAGTTAGCATTACTATTGCTTCTATTACAAGAAATCCATCCTTAAAATGTAACTCTGTCTGCTACGATGAATTGGCTAAACCGATTTTGATAAAAATTTGGTATGAAAATAATTTGAACCCTGGGCACGGACGGTCTGTCTGCATTTGCATTAACCGACATTCACGCGGACGAAGTCGCGGGGAAAAGCTAGTAACAAAAATAAATACAATTGTTTTCTTCCTTTTAAGGGCTGATTTTTCAATAGTCAGATAACTATTATCTGAGAAATAAAAATGGCGGTTTGACAGCTTATGTATAGAACATATTATGTCAAACCGCTATTACATAAACTGTCAAACCGCCATTTTTATTTCCCAGATAATAGCTATCTGACTATTGAAAAATCAGCCCTAATTCTACTCGCTGTTTCTCATTTCACTGTCTTTCTCAACTATTAAATAAATAAATTCCATAAGTATAACAATCTATTAGCTGTCCTCCCTAGTATCTATGACCTTTATGTAAAGCAGCCTTATGTGGGTCTCGGCCATCATTACTTTGCCATTTAACTGTCTTCTATCGTGTACAAAAATAAGTATTTTATTATACAACGTGTAATAAAAAAAACTATTACTTGTAACTACTCATCATAGTGGACATTTTTAAGTATGGAACCAACGTTGAAATCATGAAATACTATGAGCTAATCCAAACATTTCGTTGAGCTACGGCAACATAAATGTAGGATAACAGATTTTTTTTCATGTTTTTTTTTGTATCTTCAACTGGCTTTTATATTACATTTTTGACATTGGGTAGATGACACTATATTAACCACAGATATAGTTAGACCTAGATAACGCAAGAGCAACTACTTCGCGTGCCTAGTTTCGTGCCTAGCTTACGTACAAAAGTCGTAAGTAAAAAAATAAAGTAAACGTTTCCTTCCATCGGTAAGTCATTTTGTGATTAATATTATGCGTAATTAATTAAAAAAAAAACAATTATTTTTAATCTAATACCCTCAGTAATACCTTGTAATACCAAATTTAAGAAAAACAAAAGATTGTGACGTCATAATAGGTAGTCAAAAAATGGCACGTTTGGTTTTCATACACATCGTGATACTTGCGTTATTTAGGGTCTATCTATATCTGTGATATTAACGTATAATTCCAAAACAGAATTTCTCTAAAAAAACATTTGATTTATAGCCCTGAAAATTCGATTAATTTTCTGTGTACTGTAAAATTAGATTATAGTAGCTCTAAAATCAATAAATAGTTAGTCAATTGAGTGTTCAAATGACAACCTACAAGTGACGTCATAAGTATAAATTGCCATACAAAATCTTTGTGGGAATCGCGTTTTGACAGCATAAAGCATATCAATTGATTGATGCTGTCATGTACCCCATTGTAGTGACTTGGTTGAATAAGTACCTATTTACCGTTGGTTCATATTAAATCTATTCAAAGCATGTCTGTCTATGGGCAGCAGTGGCTACTTAAAATCAGGTGGCCCATGACAAAAAAAAGTAATGTGTATAACATTAGCATATTAATTTAATTTGACGTAATTACTTTAATTGTAGATTAGCTCATTCTTGCAGAACTAAACTCATATAATCTATTGATTTGCTATTTAAGTATATCGCGTTTGGTAGTATTGACAAAATTATTTTTAAAACGAACGCACTTAGTCGTCTCCTTAGCAATGTTTTATTGTTGAATAAAAGCATGCAATAGTTACTGTACATTCAAATAAATATCAATTAAAATGTTCCAATATCATGACTAATAGGTAATGCTAAACACCAACTTACTCCAAGTCACACGACACTACAACAAATGAAGTAATAATAAAGCGCTTTAACCGCTGTAAAATATTATACGTTAACAATGACCCGTTTGTTGCATGCAGCGCTGTAAGCGCGTCGAAGTGTAAACAATTTGCACTCCGCGCGCGTTTAAACCGAACGCGCTCTTTGCATTTGTCTGCGTCACAATATTTAAATTTCGAACGCGAATGAGGCGGGAAATGTTGTCCTGTGTTTTTTTTTGTCTGTATAATGGTTATAAGGTTTCGTGTAAAACGTATGTGAAATAAAGTTAAAAACTTATCTCGTATTGTGGTTTAGTTATCTAATCGCCAGTTCGTTGATATTCTAATGTTTGATGTCTTTTTTCGCCTACTCGGTAGTTCCCGCGGAATTTAAAGTGTTCAATGTAATTTTTTCGCGACCGTGAGAATTTTTGAGCTCGGTGAAGTGCAAAAAAGTATTCTGAATGATGTGAAAAACGAATCGAAATCGTCATATTGGTGTAAAATAAGTGGTTCAAAACTTTTACGTAAATTACCTATTGTCTTTGAGCTATACGACCTTTTTCAATAATGAATTTCTATAGATTGGGCCATATGTATCAAATGTCGCATATTAAGCAGTAAGTTTAGAATTTTTAATCTTAATGTTAGGTTTATTTGAGGCAAATACGTAAACAAAGAAAAACACTCCTGGCTGGTTGACTCAAAACACAACGGGTTCAGAAAATTCCTCAAATTCGTGATTCCATCAAACTTATTCCTAAAAAAAACAAGAAAAAATATTGGACCCTGTACTGCACTTAGTTTTATTTAATCATATCATACAACCTCAGTAGGTTAATGCCATTTACTTTTACTTCTTAAACCAGTTTAGTTGTCGTATGCCATATTTAAAATGACGCACCGGTTAGTGTGGTTTTTTTGTTTTTGCTTGTTGTAAAGTTTTTGCCGAGTCTCTACTTATATTTTTATAGCGTAAATTAAGATAGTCCCCGATGTTCCCAACCACTACAACAGGGTATTACACCCATTTTTGAAAAGTGTCTCAATGAAATTCTGTAGTGCTAATATGCCACCAAAAAAAACTCAATTTTTATTCAATCGATAAGTGCCATAAAAATGCATCTAAATTTTAAATTTTCAAATTTCGCGCGTAATTTGACGAAAACGCCTCTTACTGGACGCCATATTGCTCAGCGTAAATGACGTCAGTTCGTTTTGTATCAAATGAGCTCATATTAAATATGATAATTGTATATCATTTAAAAATAATTAAAAGCATATTTTGTAGTAGGTGTAATAATGAAAAAATCACGTTGGTTACGAAAATAATAAAAGTACAAAGCCTATATTACGCCAATCGGTTGACTGACAGTTGACAATTTTTTGTTTACACAGCCTTATGGCGTAATAACATGGCCGCTACTATTTCACGGTGTTTTAGAACAGATTAAAAATACTGAAAACTTTGAATTGAATTTAAATAATTGTTTTGTTATTTTATGAGCTAAAACTTACATTTTCCGACTGCTTCATGCCTAAACTGTCTCAATAACATATTTATAGATTTTTTCTCGTATAGAGTAAAATACCCTATTCTTGTAAGCCAGGTACCCACTGTAGTGTAACCAGATGAATACCAGTGTGTTACATGGAGCGACTGCCTATCTATAATTAATATAAAAAATGGATGATAATAAGGGACGTTTAACTATTCCGGAAGAAGCTGCTCCGGAAGCTAAAAAATATAATTTTGATGCACAGATAATATCATTGATGCACAGACAAAAAGTATTACCATGTCAGTGTCACTTTGTTTACACAACAATGTCACAATGCTATTCATTTGAAGGAGATTAATAATGATTCACTGCTATTTTTTTTACAAGGTATCGTTTTTTTTTTATGTTTCCTTATAAATGGAGCCACGATATTTACGGGGTAACTGTACGTACTGGTTGCTAGAATTCCTAGCCTGACTTTAGTGACAAGGTAACCTGTTTGTGCGCCTGCGCCACGCCGTGCGCCGGTTGGTTTGGTAATAAACGATGCATAAAGTATGTTTTATTATTGACACATGTTGCTATACTTCTAACCACTGCAACTTCTAAAAGCCAGGGTCAGGGCGACCACCAGAAAAATGTCAAGACATTCATTTATTTACTAAAACTTTACTAAGTTTTGCACGTGACATCATCCGCGCGATCATCCGAGTCCGTGCCCACTCAACCCGCTTGACTCGACCCGAAGAAATACCTGAATATTTCTGTTTTGGTAGGTGTAAAAACGTCGATGTACAGTCACACAGAAAAGTGTTGATTTAACGCTTGTACCACAGAGAGTGTAAAATTTTAATAATGTTTGGATAAATAAATAAATAATTAAACAAATAAGTACTTATCCTTCTTAATATAATATACGGTTTGTACTTTGTAATAAAAATCCCAGATATAAATATATTTTTTTCTCATATACTTGCGTTTGACCTCAGCTCACCTGATCGTAGGTGATGATGCGGTCTAAGATGGAGCACGCTTGCCTAGAAGAAATTATATTTGTATATACATATATATAAACTAATACAAATTAAATTATGTACCTATTATAACAAAATATTTAATATCTTTGTTTATTAAACTTTATTTAGAATTAAAATATCACTTTTCCTGACTGTACAAATGGCACGGAATTGGTAGTCAAACATCTGGTATTATTCTTCGGGTCCAGTCTAAGCGGGTGGAGAGGGCACGGACCCGATCTTGTTACAAATCCCAGTAAATACATTTTTAAAAATTAAATATAGCAGAATTTTCAAAATCAGTCGAGTAGTTCAGAAGCTTAGCGCTTTGAAACAAAAAAAAAACTGGCCAAGTGCGAGTCCGACTCGCACTTGGCCAGCCCACCGAGGGTTCCGTACATATTAGTAGGTACATATCCATACTTCTATACTAATCCATACCTACTATCCATACTAATCTACTTAATATTATAAATGCGTTTTTTGCGACATAAACGGCCGTATCTTTTTTTCACGTTAATATAGAGGGTTGATTGTTTTACAGTATCAAATAATAAATAATAATAATAAATTTTTATTGCATGAAAATTACACAGGATTTAACATTGGCCCCAAACTAGGCAAGCCTGTATCTTGGGTACCAAAATCAAGGGACCTTAGATTTGAGTTTATGGTTTTAATTTCAACTCGATACCTCCACGCGTTCCCGAGATAAAGGGTCTTGACAGACAGACAGACAGACAGACAGACGGACAACAAAGTGATCCTATATGGGTTCCGTTTTTTCCTTTTATGGTACGGAACCCTAAAAATCATCCCTTATTGCTTGTTGCTGGATAATAAAATATAGCCTACTAGCACTGTCCGCGACTTCGTCCGCGTGAATTAGCTTAAGAACCCCATTTTTTTAATAATCCATTATAGCCTGTTACTCAGGGATAATGTAGCTTTCGATTGGCGAAAGAATTTTTGAAATTGGACCAGTCGTTTTTGAGTTTTATCGTTACAAACAAACAAATCTTTCCTCTTTACAATAATAGTTTAAGACAATTAATTTGTAGACAACACGGTTGGCGCAGTGGCTGAGCGATTGACTGCTGCGCAGCGTGTTGCGGGTTCGATTCCCGCCCAGGGTAAACATTTGTGTGATGAGCACTTGTGTCTGGGTGTTGTTTATCTATATATGTATTTAAAATGTATTTGTGTATGTATATCAGCTGTCTGGCACCCATAGTACAGGGTCTTCCTAGTTTGGGGTCAGAGGGCCGTGTGTGAAATGTCCCCACATATTATTATTATAATTAGTTTAGATAACACTCAGGGATGATGTAGCTTCCCATTATCGAAAGAATTTACAGAATTGGACCACTAGTTCCGTAGATTAGGCGAACGAACACGAACTAGTTCCGTAGATTAGGCGAACGAACACGAACTAAACTTTTTTTTTTTTTTTTTTTTTTTTTTTTTTTTATCATTTGATAGGCATACCTTTGACCACTATCTCACCTGATGGGAAGCGATGATGCGGTCTAAGATGGAGCACGCTTGCCTAGAAGTAACCTATTCACTCTTGACTTAAAGACTCCCGGGTTGTAGCTATCAGGAAACACAGACTCAGGCAGGGAATTCCACTCCTTAGCAGTACGCACAATGAATGTGTTCCCAAAACGTTTTGTTATTTAATTTGACGACACGGTTGGCGCAGTGGCTGAGCGATCGACTGCTGCGCAGCGTGTTGCGGGTTCGATTCCCGCCCAGGGTAAACATTTGTGTGATGAGCACTTGTGTTTGCCTTGTGTCTGGGTGTTGTTTATCTATATATGTATGTATTTACAAAAAAAAAATGTATTTCTGTATGTATATCAGCTGTCTGACACCCATAGTACAGGGTCTCCCTAGTTTGGGGTCAGATGGCCGTGTGTGAAAATGTCCCCACATATTATTATTATTATTTTTTTTTTAATACCAGCGACCCGGCCCGTCTTCGCACGTGTGCAATGGTGATACTAAATATACTACAGAATGTCTTTATATACAACGTTCACAGCTTTTTTGTCATTAGACAACACAAACATGTTTTCTTTAGAAGTTACTCTTGATAGAGTGATATACTTAATTTGCCATGTGAAAAATACTCAACGCTCAAATCTAAGCGCCAGCCGCTCTACCCCCGCACTTTAACACTGTGATATCTTCTAATCTATTGATTTTAATGATATGCTGTAAAGGGCAATTTTGATCTACATTATAATAATAATATAATATGTGGGGACATTTCACACACGGCCATCTGACCCCAAACTAGGGAGACCCTGTACTATGGGTGTCAGACAGCTGATATACATACACAAATATATTTTAAATACATACATATATAGATAAACAACACCCAGACACAAGGCAAACACAAGTGCTCATCACACAAATATTTACCCTGGGCGGGAATCGAACCTGCAACACGCTGCGCAGCAGTCGATCGCTCAGCCACTGCGCCAACCGTGTCCGTCATTACACATTAAATGCACAACGTATCTAAGATATTTAATTTGGTAAGGAATACAACTGTATTGTTCACTAGAGTACACGCGCCCCTTTTTTTTACACCAATACACGCGTACACAAATGTCAATAAATGTTTTTTAGATAATATTAAAATTAAACTAATAATGAAAATAATATGTTGTCCTGTCCCGATCTACCTACTTACCTACACCTACCCTACACCTACCCTACACCTACCCTACACCTACCCTACACCTACCCTACACCTACCCTACACCTACCCTACACCTACCCTACACCTACCCTACACCTACCCTACACCTACCCTACACCTACCCTACACCTACCCTACACCTACCCTACACCTACCCTACACCTACCCTACACCTACCCTACCCTAACCCTTAACATTTGGATGGGGGGTGAAAAAGGGGTGAAAAAAGGGGATGAAAAATTATTATTAGGAACATACCTACATTGTTTAAACAACAGTGACTGTTTGTAATTCAATATGAACTTTATACAATAGCAATAAAGCTCGTTTTAGTTAGAAAACGTTTGTGTGGGGAAAAGAAAAGGGCTGTTTTTAGGGTTTTTCCGGCAATTATTCGAATTTTTCTCGCCGTAAAAACCATCTTTGAACTTCAACGAACATTTTAAAAAAAGAATGGGCCAAATTGGTCCAGGCGTTGTTGAGTTTTGCGCTTACCAACACATTTTGCGATTCATTTTTATATTATAGAAGATGTAGTGATAGTGAAGAAGTGTGTGATGATATCTGATAGCTTACAAACGCAACAATTATGAAGGAAATGTATTACAAACTGTTTTCATAATATTATGAAACCAGAGCTGAGGAAAAAATTGATTTAAAAACAGGTCATTCCACTCAATGTCAAGTTCAAGTGCAAGCCATACTTTTTTTTCATTCTTCTGTGCTATCCCACTGCTGGACAAAGTCCTTCGGAGCTTTTTTCCCGCGCCGTCTCGAAGTAGCCCTGGTGGTACGCGTCTGCTCATACAAAGCCCGCCGTCCGATTATACTATTTTTCCATTAAATTGTTCCGAATTACAATCACTGGACCACAATTGATTTTTTTATGTTGTGTTAAAAGAAATGTGACAAAAAAAGCTTTTTTACAAAAAAAAACAACCGCCTTCAAAAACCAAAAAGTGAAAAATAACTTTAATAAAACACAAAAAAAACCTTTTTTATTTTTGTCTTTTTAGTACTTCCTTATCATCCAAATTCATTAAGAAATGGCAACACAGTCAAAACAGAGATTAAAAGTACAAGGTGAGAACATTACGACATCATCCATGTGTATTTTTTTGCTTTCTGTCGATTTTTTTCAAAAAGTGCCGAATCAATTTCGATAAAATTTATATGGGACCACCCTTGAGAGTTGAGACATACCCTATCCAATAAATAAAGAATTTTCAAAATCGCTTTACATTTGCTGGAGAAATCGCGTACCTAACAAACATACAAAAAAATAAATAAAAATATAAAACCAAAAACAGACGAATTGAGAACCTCCTTCTTTTTGAAGTCGGTTGAAAAATAAAACTGATTTTAACGAATAACTTGACTACTCATTAAAACCCAACTTTTGACTCAATTAGTGGGTGACAACGTTATGATGAATATAGGAAATTCTGCGGATTGGACATTCTGCGAGCATTGGACATTTTGCGAATTGGACATTGTGCGACCACTGGACATTTTGCGAATTGGACATTTTGCGAACTGGACATATCGCGAATTGGACATTCTGAGAATCGTACTTTTCGCGAACTGGACATTTTGTGATCTGGACTTTCTGCGAATGGGACATTTTTTGAGAAGCTCGTGGCTAAGTTAACGCCGTACAGATCGATCGGTCAAAGGTTAAGCTACGCTAGCCGCGGTCGGTCTGTGGATGGGTGACCATCCCTTTCATACCGAGTTCTCTCCGTCACTCAGAAAGCACGTAAAAGTCGTTGGTCCCGGCTGTCATTTGAAGTCTAACAACCAGTCCTACCAAAAGGGTATCGTGTTACCCAGTAATTGGGTTGTGGAGGTCCGATAGGCAGTCGCTCCATGTATAACACTGGTATTCAGCTGCATCCGGTTAGACTGGAAACCGACCCCAATATAGTTGGGAAAAGGCTAGGCAGATGATGATGGACATTTTGCGAATTGGACATTTGGCGCCTAAACGCACCGCGGTGGTTTTAGCCGGTAAGAGTCCGGCATGCCCCTCCGTCACCCACGATAGAGATAAAAACAAAACAAACTTCTTAAAATATAACGAAACAATAATCCTTCCAACAAAATGAGGCAAAATTGTGATTTAATTGCGCTATTTAAGTTAATCAGTACTTATGGACTTGCTAGTACAGTCTCCACCAAAGAATTCTTTATTTATTGCTTGTTTTTTGGACCTTCGTCCAAGAAACTCCATACTTACCGTTTAAAAATAATTGTTTGCAATATAGTATTGTATGTGATGTAATAATATTATTGCCTACTCAATTTTTATAAAACTACATGTTACACTAAACAAAATATTATTTAACTGTCTGTTCATGTATTGTTACAGAACAATGACACAAACGACTGTAATTTGTTTTTGTTTTTGACGTACCTATACTCCATTTATAGCATTAGAAAAAAGAGGCTCATAGAAGCAGGAATCCAAAACATTTTATTTCAAAGATAAGTTAAAACAAATTTAATTAAACTTATTTTAACATAATTTTGATAAATATAACTAAGATAGTACTAAATATGGACGTATAATAATATAAACAGAATAAAAGTCTTTTAAAGATTAGGTAACTTTTTAAATTTGGTAGAATTACAGTGAAACGAATAACGTTCCGAGTATTGTTCATCCCTGCTTCTGTTAGGTTTTTACCATTGACACTGTAATTTGAAATTGGAATTAAATTATGCAAATAAATGAAATCTACATAATTTAAGAGGAAACACAAGGGCCGTTTTTCCATACAAACTTAGTCCCCTGTTTCCTCCCTGGATAATGCCAGTAGATCAATTATTATTTTTTTAGAAATATCCATGGCTACTATTGGCATGTCCCTATGTTTTCCTTTTTCTCATAAATTTATTATTAAAAGAGATATGAATATTCAAAAACCTAAAAAATTGGCATGATTTTCCGCTGTGTTCAAACATTCAGAAAACAAATTTGCCTTGATTATATAAAAAATAGAAAACATAGGAACACGGCAAAAGCCTTTCTTTATTTTTTAATGAAAAAAGCAGTTAAATCGGTTAAGTTTTGGAGAAGAAATCAGGGGACTACGAATCATTGATTTTGTGTACTTTTAATAGGTATTTTCGGTCAAAGCTGCAGTTGTCTCTATCGCGCTCTGCGGTTCGTGTTCGGGCATCGCGCGACAGCAACAGATTTTACAAATACCTAATTTTCAATTCTCTAGCCCGTGGTATTTCCTCAAGAAGATAAATTATTAGAATAGTTACAAATACGCACGACAGCTAATGTAAAAATAAATTATAATAAATTCGGTGTCTATCGTTTATGTTTATTGTACTTTTGTTACAAAGTGTGCATTATTTTTAACTTCTGTCTAATGCTATTGTAAATGGAGTATAGTCTAATCCATTATCAATTTTTCTGCCTAGTCTTTTCCCTACTATATTGGGGTCGGTTTCCAGTCTGACCGTATGCTGCTGAATACCAGTGTTTACGTGGAGCAACTGCCTAACGGACATTTTAGCTAATTTAATAAATAAATAATAATTATGCTGTGCCCTGACAGGGTCTACAACGGTTCATAGCTCTAAGCCTGATTGTTACATCTTTTTAACCTTGTAGAACATTTTGACCGAAGATCAAAACAAAAAGGAATCTGGTACAAAACTATTCAAAGTCGGCCTCCTCGTTGCCCTTGGTTTGCCGAGGCTAAACTTAATAGAAACACAGTGGTTGTAGCATTAAGATTGCGTTCCGGTCATATTCCATCAAGAAAGTTCGGACATCTGATGAAAAAGTGTGAATCACCTATATTGTGAATCATGTGGCATTACAGACAATGTCCAACATTGCTTGATGGAGTGTGACCAGAATCGAAGAAAGAGGGACGATCTATTTTTTTATTATAAAATAAGCAGGCAAGATATTGGCGTATATTTTTTTTTTTTTGTCATTTTCACACACGGCCATCTGACCCCAAACTAGGGAGACCCTGTACTATGGGTGTCAGACAGCTGATATACATACACAAGTAATTTTTTTTTTTTTTGTAAATACATACATATATAGATAAACAACACCCAGACACAAAGCAAACACAAGTGCTCATCACACCAATGTTTACCCTGGGCGGGAATCGAACCCGCAACACGCTGCGCAGCAGTCGATCGCTCAGCCACTGCGCCAACCGTGTCGTCGAAAATTTAATAGCATACTGTCTAACCCTAACTCAGATTTGGCGAAATCAGTGTATAATATTATGTGTAGTAAGTAAGTAGCTAGGATAAGTTTTGCCACAATAGGACTGGCATCTTGTTAAAAGTCCTGTAAATAAATAAAGATTATAAAAAAAAAACCTTGTAGAAATGCAAATAAATGAATGAATAAATGGACCTCCACAACCCAGTGACTAGGAAACACGATACCCCTTGGTAAGACTGGTTGTCTGACTTTCTGGCTTCTGATTACCCATAACGACTGTCCAAGATCTACAAATGACAGCCGGGACCAACGGCTTTACGTGCTTTCCGAGCCATACCTAATATTATGTCGTACCTAATTCGTTTTATGTTTTACCGAATGTGTGTTAAATCGTTGAGTAATTAGACTATGCTTATTATTTGCTAGTTTAAAAGATAGTGTGTTTAGCTAATTACCTCAAACACTAAGACTAATTATGTAGCTCTAACTGCCATACTCAGAGACGTCACTTAATAATAATGAATCATTAACTTTAATCGACCAACATAAATTGGAACGCTGCCAGTCAAAAATATGACAGATTGAGAGGCCAAGTTATGTTGATCAATTAAAGTTAATGATTCATTATTATTAAGTGACGTCACTGAGTGTGGCAGTAAGATAACGTAACATCGCGCTTGTATTTTGAAAAGGGGTAGGTTTCTAGAGTGGGTTCCGCGAAATTACATTTGTCACTAACTAGCCGCCCGACCCGGCTTCACCTATATAGCGTTCCTCGATAAATGGACTATCCAACACAAAAATAATTTTTCAATTCGAACCAGTAGATCCTGAGATTAGCGCGTTCAACCAACCAAACAAACTCTTCAGCTTTATAATATTAGGTATAGATAATAATAATAATAATCATCATAAAACTTAAAAATTACTCACGCAGACTTAAGAAAATAATAAAATTGACACAAAAGGCAAAAAATAACCATAAAATAATGACATCAACAAATAAATCCAAGGACACATGGAAAATTATTAATGAAAATAGAAATTGCCCTCCGCATGAATACATAACAGAAATACGTAGTAATGGAACTAAAATAACAAACCCCAGTGATATTGCGAACGCATTTAACAACCACTTCGTAGATCAAGCAGAATTACATTCTAAAGCTTCAAAGTCTCCTAGCTGTACGACTGCCAACATATGCGACAGCTCTATATTCCTGGCTCCGACTACGCCTAATGAAGTGTATCGGATTATACAAGACCTAAAAAATAAAGTTAGCGTAGGTTATGATGACATCTCAACAAGAGTACTAAAATTCGTTTCTAAAGTGATATCGGACCCCATTAGTCATATAATTAATTTAAGTATTTGTTCAGGAATCTATCCCGATAAACTAAAACCGACTATAGTTAAGCCCTTATTTAAGAAAGACGACAAGACTGACATGAATAATTACCGACCCATTGCGCTCATACCGGTAATATCAAAAATATTTGAGAAAGTTATTTATAATCGCATGTATTCCTTTTTCACCAAGCACAACATTTTAGTATAGGAACAGAAAGGTTTTAGGAAAAATAATTCCATAAATATGGCTATCTATGACTTTCTAAATATTATAATGACAGATATCGATCAAAGAACTCCTACCAGCGCTATATTTATGGATATGACGAAAGCTTTTGATCTAGTTGACCATAATATTTTGTTAGATAAACTAAGTGCCTACGGAATAAGGGGAAATGCACAAGCTCTTATAAAATCTTACCTTGACAATAGAACACAGTGTACGGAAGTTAGACGAATTTGTAAAAAGGATAAAAAAGAATATAAATATATTTCAGAAAATCGTAAAATAACATTTGGCGTACCACAGGGCAGCGTATTGGGCCCGCTTTTGTTTTTAGTCTACATAAATGACTTACCGAAAAACGTCACTTTTCCTATGGTCCTTTTTGCCGATGATAGCACTTTAATTATAAGACATAATAAACGTAGAGACTATGAATGTGACCTTAAAGATGCATTACAACAATCAAGTAACTGGCTTGACCAGAACAACTTGATATTAAATCTTAATAAAACTAAAATTATGCAATTTCGACAAAGAGTTACTACCCCTGACATTAATATATCTTTTAATAATAATATAATTGAAAATGTAGGACATATTAAGTTTTTAGGATTAACAATAGACTCTAAACTGACGTGGAAAGAACATATTAACATTTTAATTAAAAAATTAAGCAGGTTTGCCTTTGCTCTTCACAAACTAGCAAAAATTGTAAATCAGGCAGCTGTCGTAACCGCGTATTATGGCTATGTAGACTCTATACTTCGTTACGGAGTAATTTTCTGGGCAAATTCATGTGAAAAGCATGATATCTTTAAAGCACAAAAGAGGTGCATTAGGTCCATATGCAATCTTAAATCAACAGATAGTTGCAAATCACATTTTACTTCCCTCAGAATACTAACGCTGCCTTGTCTTTACATTTACGAGACCGCATTGTTCGTGAAAAAGAACGGTGAGTTATTTAAAAAAACTTCAGAGCAAAGTTATAGATCTATAAGACCAACATATCGACATGAATTATGCCTTAGAAGATCAAAAACAGCCCTTATGCACAAGAGCATACTATGCATGGCTCCAAAAATTTTTAATAAGCTACCAAATAGCATAAAAGATTTAAACGTGACCCAATTTAAACGCACCCTAAATAATTTTTTAATAGACAAATGCTACTATACCATTGACGAATTTCTTGCTGACAACATTCCTTGTGACTGATCCTGTATTTTTAATTTTAAAATGTAATTAATTTCTAAAGATTTTGAATTTAGTAGAATTGTTTTGAGTTTGTTTAATTTATTTTATTGATATAATTGTCTAATATTGTTACATTATATGAAATTATTATTGTTAAATTTGAAATTGCTATTTTGTGTATGCCCAAAGGGTAGATTTTTGAGATTCTGTAAAAATCTGTAAGACCTGTTATCACCAGAAATCGCACAAATAAATACTTTGACTTTGACTTTTGACTTTGACTTTGACTTTGAATCTTATCTTTATTTGCTTAGAAAATTCAGTGAAAATCGATATTTTGTATAGGTACCTACTTTGTATACAAAATATCGATTTTCACAGAATTTTCGGCCCTTGTACAATCTACCTTAAAATTAAGCATGCAAATATTGAGAGTTCGAGATTAATAACTAAGTAATATAAAAAGTTTTTTCAAAAAAAAAAACCGCCTAAAAAGTTTTTTTTTAAAAAAGAAAAACTTTTTATTTTTCACTTTTTAGTGTTGCCTTAACATCCAAATCAATTAAGAAACGGCGACACACTTAAAAGAGATTGTAAGTCCTCCAAAGATAGAAGAAACTAAAACGTCGTCTAAGTATTTTTTTTGAGAATTTGTTGATTTTCTCAAAGAGGGCTGGATCAATTTTGGTAAAATTTATATGGGACCATTTCGGAATAAACCCCTTACTAACAAAAAAAGAATTTTACAGAAGAAACATTTTACAGTCACAAAATTTTATTAGGAAATTGTGTAGTAAACTCTGCACCCAAGCCAACTCAAAATAAGGCTTGTATTCTTTTCCTAAAATATTATCGTCTTTTACAGCCGCGAACCACTCTTTGCCATCCAATGATAAAAACAAACGCTGTTCTCTTTACGCTGGCTCTTAAAATATTCCTCACATGTTTATCGATTCTCTTACTGCTTTTCCATGTGGTTACCATAAGTACGTGTTGCATTTGTGTTGTGTTGGTCATTATGTCCTATCCTAATATGTCTTGTATGTTGCCAACTATGTTCGACTATATATTTATTATTTATTTATTTATACTTCATGCACAAAGGTACAAAGGCGGACTTAATGCCTTAGGCATTCTCTACCAGTCAACCAAGGGTGGTGAAGAGATAACATGGCAGGTGCATTACAAAAAGTAATATTCAAAAAAGTTAAACAAAAAATATTATATAAACTACACATACATAATTATATCTTGGAATACATATACACCGAAATAAATATACATACTTATATTATATAATATATATTATATTAATATAAGAAAAGAGTTTATGAGACAACTCTGCTCATTTGTGCTGAAAATAAATTCGCAATTTTCGCTTAAATGCATACAGTCTGTATGGTCAGTCTGGTGGCCGTCCTGATATCGAGAGGAAGCGCATTCCAGAGATGAATGACCTGGATATGAAAGGATGAATGAACATAATCAGAAGTATGAAAAGGGCACAGTAAGAGAAGGTTATTAGAAGACCGCAGGTTCTTAGCATGTGAGGAACATAGATATTGAAAGTGTGAGACTAGATAAGAAGGAGGGGAGAGAGAGTTCGCAGAAAGAGACTATTCGCAGTATTCCATACTTAATATTACAAATGCGAAAGTAACAAAGTCAAAGTCAAAGCATTTATTTCAATTAAACCTTTTGCAGGCACTTTTGAATAGTCAACGAGTCAGTTAGTCAGAAAGTTGAAGTTAGTTGCTCGTTCCAAAACGTAGGGTAGGTCTCTATGCAGAAGAACGAGCAAGAAAGTCCACGGACACTCTTTTCAATCAAGCTTTTACAAAATCCTGGTTACATTATTCTTGTTGCTTCTATATGTGAAAACAATGTAAGTGAAGAGAAATCCAAAACATTCTAATTAAAAATAAATTGATATAAAAGCCATGGCAGTTAAGAGATGATCAATCTCAACTGACAGCGCCCGTTCACGAACATGACGCGCGGATTAGCACCACTTAGCTCAACCATTTTGAAGGGAACCGAATGATCTAACCCACACGCCACCATCAGCGAGACATTTGAGCGAGTACGACAATGCTCTCAACTGACATGCTCATTTATGTCAAACACATTGAATAAATAAATGGCTCCATAGTTCTCACATTGAAATAGTGCTATTAAAACTCTATCGGTATCGGTTTTACGATGAAACGGCTGATCCGATTTTGATGAAATGACAATGCCAGATCCTGCCCCACCCATTTACAGAAAATGTAATTTAATCAAATAATTGTAATGATCATAGAATCTTATTATAATAAATTGTTTTGCTTTAGAACTTGCGATTTTGCGAACTTGCGTGCTTGGTTTGTTTCCACGAGATAGGCTCTAGTGTGGAGTTGTGTGGAGTTCAATAGCAAAATGCTTCCTTTGTGTCTTATATTTGTTTTTTTTTGAGAACCTAATTGATAATGTAGACTATTGTAGATTATAAGGAAATGTAAAGAACTTTTTTGTTGGCAAATGAACAACATTATTATTATTACTTGCGGATTACAAATCAATGCTAAAACGAATGCAAATACAGTTTTTTTATTTAAACAGAAACGGCAAGTTCTGCAGCCATTAAGACTAATGTTTTTATCAGCAATGAATAAGCAGTAAGATGCTACATATTGCAAGCTTGTACATGACTTTTATTGAGTGGGGCAAAGTTCCATAGAGTTTCTGGCATTGTCCTTTGGTATGAAAATAGCTTGAATTCCTTGGGGGGGCCTATGTCCTATCTTGATAGGAAATAGGCTAGTTTCGATCCGCGATTTCGTCTGCATCCGCGATAAGCGACTTTCACGCGGACGAAGTCTCGGGCAAAAGCGGCTTGCCCTTAAACACTACTAGCTTTTGCCCGCGACTTCGTCCACGTGGAAGCGAAAACCAAGTATGTGCATTGAGTATCTACCTGTCAATTTTAGCTTAATTGGTCAAGTAGTTTACGAGATTTCGTGTTTACTTTCGACTTTTTTCACAACTAATTTGAAACCTTCTGTTGTCCACAGAGAGTCCAGTTCGGAACTGGTGGCAGTTCGAGTGCCTATCAATGGCATGACATGCCAGTCATGCGTGCGCAGCATCGAGGGTTCCGTGAGGGAACTGCCGGGCATTGAGCATGTAAAGGTAAGTTAGAGAAAAAATACCATGTCTAGCAACTACTTGCTTGTACTTTTGGCTATTCAGAGATGTATTTATTTATTTATTTAAAGAACGTGGAAGACTTACAGCTAAAGCAAACAGAACAAAAAAACAGTATATTAGACAGACAGCCAATAACAAGTCTCCACTTATAAAACACAGAACAAAACTTATTCCATGGACATTTTAAAGAAAAATTTAATAACATATGTAGGTAGTAGGTACACTGTATTTATGCACTTTTGCTCGTATTGCAAACTATAGAGAAAACTAAATAACAGCTAAACGCAAAATCGAATTAATAACTAAATGAAAAACGCACCTCCTGGCTGAGGACTCACTGGTTAAGAATGGATCTATATCATGCTGTTTACATAACCTATTAAAATTTCTACTCGCACGCACTATGTACGAATTCTGTCGATAATTTGTTGTAGATAATGGAACACATAAGGGTGGATTGAAACGTTTAGACTTCCTAGGGGTGTTAAAATAAAATTTGGACAAAATTTCAAAACAATTGATGTTGCTATTAAAGATTTTTAACAGAAAAAAATTTATTTATGAATTTATGGCACTTTTAGGCTAAGAACTCACGATGCGGTTTTCGCCCGCGCCCGCTGCGGTGGAAGAATAGTCCAAACTCACTGGATCGGAGTTCTGTGCGGTTGCGATTGATTTGTTAGTCATCGTTATCTGGAAAAAAAATCGTAATATTTTATTTTATCATTATGACATATTTAGTTCCTATCACAATCTGTTCTGTTCACGTTTCGTTTAATGAAAACAATCTGTTCTTTTCTGCATATTACTTTTACAAAATAATGTCGATGTTTCACATCTGCCAGGCGTCCCGTGACGACTCACATTTTTTTTTAATATATATCTGCATTCTACAGAAGCTGCGAGCCCGCAACCGCAGGCGGACGCGGGTGAATACTGCATCTTGAGTTCTTAGCCTTAGCAAGCTGAAAAAAGACTAGAATATGTTGTTCTACTATGGAGTTCCATTCATAGCCAAAGTGCATCTCAACATTCTTACAAGCTCAAACACAACAATTAGTGGTTCTGTTATGGAGCTCCAGTGAGTGCCTATCTTCCGGCTCCATCATCAGATCATTTCTATAATACCTACCATAATATTGTTTTGTCATAGGTATTACATACATTTGCAAAGTTTCAAAACGATACGACTATTAGAAGTTGGGTAAATTCAGTTACCAAGTTTTTTTCACATAATAGGCAAAATTACTGTTTTTGAAAAACTGTCCTAAAATATTCATAAGTAGCTACTGTTTCCAAAAAATATACTGTATCCGCGGGAAACGATAGTTTTACTTTAAAAAAAAATGATTAAAAAACGTTTTTATAAAAAAGTCAACCGCTTTCAAATAGTAAAAAAATCGCAAGTCGGCTTTGGGTATTTTTGGTGTTTTGTATTGCCACCGACTTGCGAATTTAAAGTAATTTTTTACTTTTTCAAGACGGTTGGCTTCTTTGTATTTTTTATTTATTTACGCTTTTTGGTGCCTACTTCTTATCATATAAATTAATTACGAAACGATGACACCAAAAAATTTCAGTCATTAAGTTTAAGTTAAGTTTCCACCCTTAGGGGTAGAATATATTCATGAAATTTATATGGGACCAACTTTGAATTATACAATATCAATTAAAAAAAAGAATCATCGAAATCGGATTACACTTAAAAAAATTATGCGGGGTCAAAAAAAATATACGGGTCGAATTGAGAACCTCCTTCTTTCAAAACGATCGCCGCGCCGGCGGTGTCACGACATCTATCTTTGACGTCATACGTAAGTAAATCGACAGTAAATACTAGGGAACCAAAGAAATAAATCATTCGATTAATGCATATCGCCTTCGCTAGGGCCATTTCTATGCAACAGAGTAGAATAAAACATATTTTCCATGTGAACACAACACAATCCACAACAATAGAAAAGTAAATAGATAGCTGTTAAGTTGTTCTCTTGTTTTGTTGGTGGCAACAGAATGTTTCTTTGTTTCTACAAAGAAAATAATAACAAAACGTTTGAAACTTGGCTAACAACATGCATTTATTCTTTTATTTTGTATTTTTGTGCACCGATTTCTCCGTGTTTACTGGCCCGATTATCGTAATTTTACATTATGGTGAAAAAGCTCCCACATTTGTATATTTCATTAGCCAGAGAAGGCTACACACAACAGCTATCTAGGAGACCTTCGCCCAGCTGTGGGACATTACAGGATTATTAAAATGGTATTTGCCGTGATCTGAAATAGTGTCCACATGACAACTACTAAAGTGACTGTTTATCCTAATCACCACATTTTTTATTACAGGTAGAACTGTCAGAAAACGCAGGCTACTTCAGATATGAGCCGCGTACGATCACAGAGGAGGCTATCCGGTCTCATATAGAAGACATGGGATTCGAGGTGCCCAGTGACACGGAGCACGAAACTAGGTCAGTCTTCTTGGTCTACTCACAAAAGACCATCTTTTAAAAGGTTTTCAACACTGTCTCTGCTAAGTTTCTTTAGTAAACACACATGGTCTTCTCAGTCGGTTGGTCTACTTGGTCTACTCGCAGTAGACTTATGTAAATTAGGTTCGATAAGATTATTTAGAAGACGATCATTTAATGTTCTGATCTACTCAGTCTATTCGGTCTACTCGCAGTAGACCACCAAAACAAAAATAAAACTGTATTTTCACTTAATTATCGAGAATGTTATCTAAGCTAATGAGATTTAGCCCCAAGACTGCTTAAATAGAGTCCTAGCTTACGATCACTGTTATTTATTACAGAATTATAGTGATTAACTACGTGGTTGGCGCAGTGGCTAAGTGATAGGCTGTTGCGCTGCATATTGCGAGTACCATTCCCGCACGGTTCGAATATTTGATATGGGTAGCTAGTTAAAAAAAAAAAGTACTGTTGTTGTGTGTTGGGTCAGTCTTATGATTTTATGCTAACAAAAATATTATTGTAACGCAAAAATCTTACATGACGTAACATTTTTACCGAACCACGCCTACCGCATTAATGAACTTTACTTCCAAAACAATAAAAATCTTAAAAATAATTTCTTTCTGCTCCAGAAACCTACTGCCCAAAGAAATCCCAACGGACACGTTAATAGACATGTCTGGAACAGGAGAAGTGGACGAAGTGGAGGTGTTACTGTCAGTCGTCGGCATGACCTGTCAGTCCTGCGTCAATACTATTGAAGGTACGTGTCTATGTAAGATAGAGGCACAGTATAAGTATTAGTACTAGCGTACGGTAGCGACACGCCCCGCCCCGCTCCGAAACACTGTTCCTCACCTCTACCCGCGTCGAACCTGCTCTAGAAACTGCTTTTAGAAACTCGCGGCGCATAAAACTCAAACTCAAAATCATTTATTTCAAATAAACCATTTACAGGTACTTTTGAATTTTCAGAGTCAGTCAGTCAGAAAGTTGAAGCTAGTTGCTCGTTCCAAACAGTAGGTTTCTATGGAGAAGAACGGGCAAGAAACTCCATGAACAACACTCTTTTTAAAATCAATAATATGTTACAAATTTCGGTTACATCATTCATATTGAATCTAGGGTACAATGTGAGAACAATGTAACAAGTCGTGTATAGACACGCACACACACGCACATATTTGTACACACACACACACGCACGTATTTGTACAGTCTGTTATTTTGGAAGTAGTGTAGGTAATTAAATCGTTTCGTTTTTTTTATTTTTTAATGGGACAAGCCCGCCACACTATTCCCTAACCACTGTAACTCCTGTAAGCCAGAATCAACAGTGGCGACCACCAGAAAAGCGCCAGAGCAATGAAGCTCGACGAGTCCCAGAGAAACGATTCAACTGTCTTGGATCCCGCAACGAAATTAATCAGAAAAGAACAGCGGAGGAGTAAGAAAAACATATTTTCCACTTCGTCGATCGTTTCGTTTGTATGGAGTGTCGTAAGGAGCATGATCTCTGTGTATGAAAGTGTCCGTTAAAATGTGCCACATAAAGATGACGCTACAATTGCGACCGGGTAAACATTTTCTAACTCGGCGTACTTCACTCCGTCAACAACTGCTACATTCACGGATCTATGGCTACATTCATACCATACCTACCTGTCTGTCTGGCTGGCTGTCTGTCACCAGGCTGAACTCATGAACCGTGATAGCTAGACAGTTGAAATTTTCACAGATTTCTGTTGGCGCTATAAAAAAAAAACATTTTAAAATAAATATTTAAGGGGGGGCTCCCATACAACAAACATGATTTTTTGCCGTAATGTAACCTATCGTGCGGAGGGTCCGACTTGCACTTGACCAGTTTTTTTTATTTGCATTTTTTTGTATTGCTCTTTACCTTAATGGTTTATTCCTTTTTTTTTTTTGGTACGGGGGGAAAATCCTCATGGATGTCCTCCGCCCTGGGGCGGGCGGAGGGGTCTGTCAGACTCTTACTGACTAAAACCACCCCGGTGTTCCATCTCACACCTACGTCGGGGGTCGCGGGAACTGGAGATACTTCCGCAACCTGACCCGAAAATCCTAGCCCAGTTGCGGGTTAGGTTAGGAAATTGAAAACAATTATAATATTTATTCCGAACCTGACCCGATGATGATGGTTGATGATTTAGTTATAAGTTAATACTGTTATATATAAAGTGCGTCGCTTTTCGCGTGAATAAATGGCTTTTCTTTCTTTCTTTCTTTCTATGATGGCTAAGGAAAATTAATAACTATATAGTAAGTATAGTATAAAGTAAAAGCGTGGGGTGCTTGACAAATAAAATACTACAGAGCTGTAGTATTTTATAGTATTTTATTTGTCAAGCACCCCACGCTTTTTTACAATTAAATTAATTATTTTTTACTAACTTAATTTTTACTATATAGTTATTAATTTTCCTTAGCCATCATAGAAAGAAAGAAAGAAAGAAAAGCCATTTATTCACGCGAAAAGCGACGCACTTTATATATAACAGTATTAACTTATAACTAAATCATCAACCATCATCATCGGGTCCTAGAACCTATTAAAGACCTATGTCTTTAATAGGTTCTTGTTTTCATAAATAGAAGCAACAAGCAGTAACGAGTATTTTATAAAAACTTGATTGAGAAGAGTGTCCGTGCTGGTGTTTCTTGCTCGTTATTGTTAATGGTCTAATTGTAATAAATGATTTGACTTTGACCACACGATCGCCGATCATTTTTTATACTATGATCGGCGATCATGTGGGCACGCGCTCGCAACTACAAGCGATTCCCTTTGATGTGTGTCCAAAAAACCGACAAGTCATTGATCGCCGCAATCACGACGACGATTACGGGGCATGATGGGCGACTACAGGCGAGTACCCCGTCCACACGATCGTGCTCGCGTGTAATCGCCCATCATGGCCGATTGTGAAGACTTATGGCGCCTCTTCCCTCCTTCCCTCCTTCCCTCTCCTATAGTAAAGGGAGAATTTGACTGACGGCGTCCTTTTAATAATAATAATAAAAAAAAACTTTATTTCAGACCATACAAGATTCATAAAAAAACACAATAAGAAATAAAATTACAAATCAATAAAAAAAAATACAAATAAAAGATTAAATTAAAATAAACAATACAAATAATAAATATATTTTAATATATTTTTTAATATATAGGTAGTTATTATTTCCTATTACGATGAATGCTCAAACACCACCATCTTTTCTTCTTCCATTTTTTTGAACTTTTCTTTTAACTACATTCGTAAAATGATTGTATACGGAAATTAATGGTAGCTGCAGCTATAACCTCCGTGTCCATCTTGAACGCTTGCCGCTCAATAAATGATCATGGGCGATTGTGTGGATGCATGCACGATGATCGTGACAATTACGTTGCCGATCACAGACGATCAACGAGTGCCGATCATGGCCGATTGTGTAGAGGAGGGATTAGACTATGATTTTGTTCGTTCCCAGGAGCCCTGCGTGAAATAGCGGGCGTGACGTCAGCCACCGTGAGCCTGGCGGAGCGCTCGGCGCTGGTGCGGCACGCGCGCGGCGCCACGTCGGCGCGGCAGCTGGCCGACACGGTGTACGCGCTCGGCTTCTGTGTCACCGTGCGCCATCCGGACCCGGGGACGTACACTGGTGAGACTAGTAGAAAAAAATAATATAAAATCATGGTCAAGGTTATTTAACCTGACCAGACAATGGCCCATTTACTACAGTGCCGAAAGTGCCCCTAAACCTGCACCTCAGAGGACATTAAAAACGCCACTAATGCTGCGATAAATGTGGCTACCTACTGGGCCCAAGTAGTCTAACTTAAAGGAAAACCATTGATTCGAAAAGAAGAAGATGGTGAAGGTCTCTTCTCATAAAGAGAAGTTCTTGCTCAAGTTGTTTCTCAGGCGAATTGGTAATTGCAGACTTATGTTAATGATAAGTGCAGGTTGCAGACACTTAATACTAACCATTCGGTACCAATTACTTACCAATCGGAACGAAGTACTTTACATTCGGTACCAAGTACTTACCAATTCGGTACCAAGTACTTACCAATTCGGTACCAAGTACTTACCAATTCGGTACCAAGTACTTGCTATCGTGCCGCGGCAGCAGCCGCCGAGGTCCAGATCCCCTCTAGTGTTGGTGAATCATTTAGGTTAGATGAGGTTATAACAGTATGATGTTTCCTGAAATTTACTTATTCATTAAGTACAGAATTTTGGCTGAAAATGAGTAAATATGAAAATTAGGTCAACTGAACGTTATGTAAAAAGAGCATTATACAAATTAAAAATTATGTGAAATGAACGTTGGACTAAATGTTATTAGAGCCAAAGAAGTTTATATGAAATGTAACATTAGATCACATGTAATTAGGTTATTTGTTTTAAAATTATGTCTTGAAAGCGTTATTTCAAGTGATTAGTTATATTTTCTGTTATTATGCCATATATTACACACCCATTGGTATTACACGTATTCCACATATTCTGGTGAGACAAGTTAGAATTAAATTATGTAAAATCGGGGTAAAGGCCTCTTCTCATGTAAATAATGTTTTGCTTAAAATCTTCCCTAGGCAAATTGGCGATTGTAGAGTTTAATTAATCATAAGTGCAGGTTTTAGGCACTAATGAATTACCATCCAGTACCAAGTACTTACTATCGGGTACCAAGTACGGTAAGTACTTGGTCTATCGGGTATTACCATCGAACACCAAGTAGTTATTTATTTTTCTTTCTTTCAAAGTGTTTTTTATTACTCCTTTTATTGTTACAGAGTCGACACCACAAAGTAAAAGCGAGGAAGGTTCAGGGGACGGTATAAGACCACCTTCTCCTGTCAAGAGTCGAACGCAACTTAACGTGAGTCTCCCATCTCATTTAATTAGTTATTTTTATTTTTTTGTAATGAATTATGAATTTGACATTTTAATAGACTTTTAACAAAAATGTGGTTCTCTGTTTTAGTCATAAAATATGTTTTTTTAGTATTAGATTTTCTCAAAAACCTCCTTAACTGATTCGGATGGTTTTCTGAGAAGGTTTTAATGCATTATCGTTGTCCTAGATTCTAAGACACCAGAGCTATAGACTAAAACATAGGAGTTAGACAGTGAAATTACAAATCATTTTTCATAAAATGCAACTGCCTTTAAATAAATATTTTTTTAGTTCGTGGTATTTGTAGTTTTTGAAGATGGTTGTTTTTTTTTTACAATTTTGTGCATAAAGTTTAATAAATAAATAAACTTAAAAAAGACAACCACCTTCAAAAACTATTCTACCTACTACTACTACTTTGAGTCTAGAAAGAAAGACAAGAAAGAACGAAAGTCTCTTGCCCATTCTTCTCCATACAAAATCACCTTTTGGAAGGGGCAACTAGATTAAATTTTCCGTGTAATTTCGTCTAATTGAAATAAATAATTTTGACTTTTTTCCACTTCATCATGATCATCATGTAAACCTTTATACGCACACTGCTGGGCATAGGTCTCCCACCAGAGGGTTCAGCGGTAATCGCCATGCTTGTCCGATGCATTTTGGCGATCGTAGTAGGTGTTATGGTACTTAGAAGCTCGCTGCTGCCCATCCTCTGGTCAATATCTCTCTGTCGTCTTCTACGACACCCACAGGTAGAAATGGGGTGGTGCTATTCACGGCCGGAACCACACGGCTTCCACTCCCACTTATTATTATTATATTTAGCCTGTCCTGTCCCACTGCTGGGCAAAGGCCTCCCTCCATTCCTTCCATCGGTCTCGACTTTTCGCTATATCTTGCCAATCCTTAAGGAAGCCATCCAAGTCATCCCGCCATTTTTCGTGGTCTACCGCGGCCCCGTCTCGCCATTTCAGCACCAATTTTGGGATTTATAGGCCCATAGGTCGTTCGACATGCGGCAGACATGTCCCAGTGCCATCTTGGCTGTGCAGCCTTATGAGCACGTCAACGATCTGTATTTTGGAGCGCAGTATGGTGTTTCGAACGCGGTCGGTTAATTTAACACCAAGTATGCTGCGCTCCATAGCACGTTGGCAAACCTTGAGTTTGGACTTTCGGATGTTAGTTTACGAACGTTTCTTGCTCGTTCTTCTCCATAGAGACCTACCCTACGTTTTGGAACGAGCAACTAGCTTCATTTTTTAGGGTTCCGTACCCAAAGGGTAAAAACGGAACCCTATTACTAAGACTTCGCTGTCTGTCCGTCCGTCTGTCTGTCACCAGGCTGTATTTCAAGAACCGCGATAGCTAGACAGTTGAAATTTTCACAATATGTGTATGTATTTCTGTTGCCGCTATGACAACTAATACTAAAAACAAAATAAAATTATATATTTAAGGGGAGCTCTCATACAACAAACGTGATTTTTTGCTGTTTTTTTTGCTCGATGTCTAATGTTGTAGATAATGGTACGGAACCCTTCGCGCGCGAGTCCGACTCGCACTTTGCCTGTTTTTTTCTGACTAAATGACTGACTCTTTGACAATTCAAAAGTGCCTGTAAATGGTTTAATTGAAATAAATGCTTTGACTTTGACTATGACCAAGTCTGTGCTCCATAGGTCAAGATGGTAAAAATACACTTCGCACCTTCATTTCGAAACCGTTACTAAACAAAAACTAAATTTTACAGGTGAGCTAATTTACGATTTTTGCATGACTATTTGCATTACCTCTTAATAAAAAAGTAATGCTCCGAAATTTATTTGGCAAAACACACTTGGCATAATTTTCTTTAAACGAAGATTCTTAAGGCATAAAAATTGTTTAATATAATTATTGTTAGGCAGAATGTTTATATGTCCGAATTCACAATGGCATACTTTTAAGATGGCAGAATATTATTTCGCATAATTTCGTTTAGGATAACGTTTATTTGGCAGAATTTCATTTGGAATAATTTTATTCGGCATATTGCCATTTCTGTAAAAAAAGCATTTTTAATCTTAAATTAAAATTAAAAATAGGTATTGTCTTAAAAAGTCTATGTTGTGCTACATAAGTTAGTGACAGAAACGAATCGCTGCAAAACCGACTCCACGTAGTCTTGTCTGCGTAGTCTTGTCTGCCACCTAGAGTGTAATTTAAGCCCGCGTAGGCGCGGAGGGGCGAGGCGGCCCGCGAGCTGAGGAGCAGGCGGTTGTAAGCGTTAAAACCCTCTGCGACGGCAAGGTCGCGTGGGACTGCCGGAGACCCGCAGCGCCGAAGCCGTGACAAACCATGCCTGTTGCATGCCTGCTTGCATGCTCGCTTGCATGCTTGCTTGTATGCTGCATGCTTGGTGCATGCTTGCTGCATGATCGCTGCATGCATGGTTTATGCTTGTTTGCATGTTTGAATGCTTCTTACAGGAAAATAAAAAAACATAAATGTTCACAATCAGCTATTTGATTCAGTGATAATACATGCAATAATGAATTTATACAAATAATTAAAAAAATATTATTATGGTAAAACTACAAAATTATTCCAACTATGAATTTTCTGCAATGTGAAATATGAGTTTTTCAATTATTATGGATATGAAATGTATGCCAAAAGATGATTCTAACTGTAAGAATTCTGAGATTTATGATGGTTCTACTTTTCGATTATTATGCATATGAAATTTATGCCTAAAGATGATTCTGACTTACAAAATTATGAGTTTTGAATGTATGATCAATGAGTGTCTGCCAAACAATTTTCTGCGAAATGAAGTTTATGCTATCCGCTGTTATGCAAAATAATATTATGACATAAAAAGTTCTGCTATAAAAGGTAGACCATAATGAACACATATGAGATATTTCTGGCATTATTTGTTAAATTATTAGTTTCTTTTTAAGGTGTGTCAAGTCAAGTCAAGTCATATAGTTTAATATTTTAAATAAGTAACATGGCGTTATTATCTCAATTTCGTGAAAATTTCGTTTAGTAACGGTTTCGAAATGAAGGTGCGACTTGTCCATTAGCTTGCGCTTCAGTGACATTGGTAGAGTACCTTTGAACAGTTCCTTCAGGGACCAGTAGCTCTTCCAGGCGATTTCTTCCACTTACCTTAATGTAATGTCCCCACAGGGCACAGTATCACCGATACCAGAGAGCGAGCTATCCCGATGTACACTGGAAGTTCGCGGCATGACTTGTGCGTCGTGTGTGGCCGCCATTGAGAAGCACTGTACTAAATTATACGGTAAATTCAACTTAAAATACGCGTCAATTTATAAAATTATGCTTTTTGGCCTAACTTTAGTTGACATATCGCGTATTTTGAGCCGCGTAATTTATGCTTCTTTGAATGAAGCGTAAATTACGCGGCTCAAAATACATGTCGATTTACAAAATTACGCTTTCATACAAATGAATGCAGCGTGATTTACGCTTCTATAAGCGTAAATGACGCGACTCAAAATACGCGTCAGTTTATAAAAATTACGCTTTCATACAAAATTTATGTTTTTGAATATTTTTTTCTCTCTCTTACAGGAGTGCACTCCATCCTCGTAGCCCTTTTAGCAGCTAAAGCCGAAGTTCGGTACGCGCCTAACAAAATATCAGCGGCTGACGTGGCTAATTGTATCACAGAATTAGGGTTCCCTTCGAGCGTGATCAGTGATTGTGATGGTAGTGGACAAAGGGATCTGCATGTGGCGGTGAGCAGTAATTTCTTTACAATATTTCATCATCATCATCATCCATTAACATCCATAAACATCCATGAACATCCATATCGATGGATGTTCATGGATGTTTAACATGAGCATCGGCCCATGTTAATTTATTATCCTCTGCCATTTTCCATCAATTAACATCCATCATCATCCATAAACATCCATCATCATCCACGAACATCCATCAATAATATCCTTTTCTGTTTCAGATCAAAGGCATGACTTGCGCGTCATGTGTCAGTAAAATCGAAAAAAGTGTACTTAAGCTGACAGGAGTCGTGTCGTGTACAGTCGCCTTAACAACTAGCAAGTAAGTACCGTCAACATAAAAAGTGTAAAACAAAGTAACTTTTCAGGTCTGTCCGTCCGCTTTGTTCTTCAAAACTGCACAATGTATTTAGATGCGGTTCAAACTTTAATTTAGGGATTGCAAATTTTTTTAGGTTAAAAGCTTGTTTTTAAAAATGTTTTTTATTATCATTTTATTTTTTACTTTTTTAGTCCTAAAGATGTAATATCAGATCTAACCTAACAACTTTTTGTTGACCATTTTTAGGGTTCCGTACCTCAAAAGGAAAAACGGAACCCTTATAGGATCACTTTGTTGTCCGTCTGTCCGTCTGTCCGTCTGTCCGTCTGTCTGTCTGTCTGTCTGTCTGTCTGTCTGTCAAGGCCCTTTATCTCAGGAACGCGTGGAGGTATCGAGTTGAAATTAAAACCTCTATGTTAACGTGAAAAGAAGACACGGCCGTTTATGTCACAAAAAACGCATTTATAATATTAAATAGATTAAAGTATGGATTAGTATAGAAATATGGATGTACCTACAAATAGGTACGGAACCCTCGGTGGGCGAGTCCAACTCGCACTTGTCCGGTTTTTTTTAAACGGTTTAAAATAAAAATTAATCTGCCATCTTGGAGCGGCGGCCATATTGAATTTAATACAATATTGAGTATTGGACATTGTATTGTCACCAGAACTAAAAGTGCTTGCAAAATTTCAGCTCAATTGGATACCTAGAAATGGTCAAAAAATGGTTTGCAATTTTTGAAGCGACAACTTACATACGAACAGTGCCAGTTAAATAAAAGCTTGTAAGAAGTAGCCTATGTCCCTCCCCAGGGCTCAAGCTATTTTCATAACTAGAATTTTGCCCGCGCCTTGAATCGAGCAAAACAATTGCAATGCAATGGCTTACATTTTTCTCAAGGATCCCTAATTTGTTCTATTGATAAATATAGCCTATGTTCATCATCTGCGTCGCCTTTCCCCAACTATATTGGGGTCGGCTTCCAGTCTAACCGGATGCAGCTGAATACCAGTGTTTTACATGGAGCGACTGCCTATCGAACCTCCACAACCCAGTTACTGGGTAACGCGATACCCCTTGGTAGGATTGATTTTGGTTGGCTGGTTGGTTATTATAAAGAACTAGCGACCTGGCCCGGCTTCGCATAGGCCTATGGACTATCCAACACAAAAATATTTTTTCAATTCGGTCCAGTAGATCCTGAAATTAGCGCGTTCAACCAAACAAACAAACAAACTCTTCAGCTTCATAATATTAGTATAGATATAAGTATGAATCTACATGTCATAATTCTTTATTATTTTTGTTCACAGAGGTAAAATAAAATACAACGCTGAACAGATAGGTCCCAGAACTATTTGCGAAGCTATCAACAATCTCGGGTTCGAATCCAGCGTCGTTACACCGCACAACAGAGGGACTACCAATTATTTAGAACACAAGTAAGTCAAACATCGTGAGGAAACATGAACTTATCTAACTTATTTTAAGCTATTTATAACTCTTTCTCTCCAATAAAATAAGAAAGAGACAGATATTCATATTAATGTGATGTAACTTAGGCCGCATCCTCACTTAAGATGAGGTGAATTGTGGTCAAACGCAAGCCTGTTTGATAATAAATAAAGCTGTTAATTTAGGTTGTATCCAATCAATTAAGGATCATCATTATGATATATAATTCTTCTCAAACTAATATTAGTTTCTGTCCATTTCAGGCATTTATTACGCGTTCCCTTTTAATACAATTTATTCATATTCCATAATACAATTTCTTTCCACAGAGAAGAAATAAGAAAATGGCGGAACGCGTTCCTGGTCTCTCTAATATTCGGCGGTCCGTGCATGATAGCGATGGCGTATTTCATGGCGGTGATGTCGCACGGACACAGCGCTAAGGATATGTGCTGCGTGGTGCCCGGCCTCAGTCTCGACAACCTGCTCATGTTCGTGCTGTCTACTCCCGTGCAGGTACGACACACACACCCACACTTACAACTACACACTCCCACACTTACATCTACATTCCCTCATCAATGTACATTAGGCAACCCCACACTTATATTTACACATCCTGCGCTTACACCTACACACACCCCCACACTTACACCTACACACCCCCACACTAACATCTACATACCCTTATCAATGTATACTACAGACCTCCGCATTTACATCTACATACCCTCATTAATGTACACCACACTCCATCTACACACTCTCATCAATGTATACCACATACTCCCACACTCACACTTACATACCCTCGATACCCTCGTCAATGTATACCACCACACCCCCATACTTAAGGCTACACACCCTCGTTAATGTATACCACACACTCCCACACTCACACTTACATACCCTCGTCAATGTATACCACCATACCCCCACACTTAAGGCTACACACCCTCGTCAATGTATACCACACACTCCCACAGTCACACTTACATACCCTCGTCAATGTATACCACCATACCCCCACACTTAAGGCTACACACCCTCGTCAATGTATACCACACACTCCCACACTCACACTTACATACCCTCGTCAATGTATACCACCATACCCCCACACTTAAGGCTACACACCCTCGTCAATGTATACCACCATACCCCCACACTTAAGGCTACACACCCTCGTCAATGTATACCACACACTCCCACACTCACACTTACATACCCTCGTCAATGTATACCACCATACTCCCACACTTAAGGCTACACACCCTCGTCAATGTATACCACACACTCCCACACTCACACTTACATACCCTCGTCAATGTATACCACCATACCCCCACACTTAAGGCTACACACCCTCGTCAATGTATACCACACACTCCCACACTCACACTTACATACCCTCGTCAATGTATACCACCATACTCCCACACTTAAGGCTACACACCCTCGTCAATGTATACCACACACTCCCACACTCACACTTACATACCCTCGTCAATGTATACCACCATACCCCCACACTTAAGGCTACACACCCTCGTCAATGTATACCACCATACCCCCACACTTAAGGCTACACACCCTCGTCAATGTATACCACACACTCCCACACTCACACTTACATACCCTCGTCAATGTATACCACCATACTCCCACACTTAAGGCTACACACCCTCGTCAATGTATACCACACACTCCCACACTCACACTTACATACCCTCGTCAATGTATACCACCATACCCCCACACTTAAGGCTACACACCCTCGTCAATGTATACCACACACTCCCACACTCACACTTACATACCCTCGTCAATGTATACCACCATACTCCCACACTTAAGGCTACACACCCTCGTCAATGTATACCACACACTCCCACACTCACACTTACATACCCTCGTCAATGTATACCACCATACCCCCACACTTAAGGCTACACACCCTCGTCAATGTATACCACCATACCCCCACACTTAAGGCTACACACCCTCGTCAATGTATACCACACACTCCCACACTCACACTTACATACCCTCGTCAATGTATACCACCATACTCCCACACTTAAGGCTACACACCCTCGTCAATGTATACCACACACTCCCACACTCACACTTACATACCCTCGTCAATGTATACCACCATACCCCCACACTTAAGGCTACACACCCTCGTCAATGTATACCACACACTCCCACACTCACACTTACATACCCTCGTCAATGTATACCACCATACTCCCACACTTAAGGCTACACACCCTCGTCAATGTATACCACACACTCCCACACTCACACTTACATACCCTCGTCAATGTATACCACCATACTCCCACACTTAAGGCTACACACCCTCGTCAATGTATACCACACACTCCCACACTCACACTTACATACCCTCGTCAATGTATACCACCATACCCCCACACTTAAGGCTACACACCCTCGTCAATGTATACCACACACTCCCACACTCACACTTACACACCATCGGCAATGTAAACCACAAACCCTCACAATCATCAATGTTTGCCACACACCTACACACCCTTATCAGTTTATTTATTTATTTATTTACACTTCATGCACAAAGGTACAAAGGCGGACTTAATGCCTTAGGCATTCTCTACCAGTGAACACACCTACCACATACCCCCACACTCACATATTCACACCCTTATAAATTTACACCACTCACAACTACACACCCACGTCAATGTATACTACATACCCCGCACACTTACACCTACACACCTTTATGAATATATACCACCCACACCTACACACCCTCATCAATATATATCATACACATTCTTCCATATCGACGGGGGAAATGTAAGGGATAAATCCTTGTTTGCCATGTGTTGACTTTCAATATAAATACACCCCCTCTATCCACTTCTAGACACCCCCATACAGGCTGCTACTGATCCTCATTTACACCCAAAATATAAGAGTGGATTTGGAGCAACAAAAATACAATATTTTTTCTGATGAAAAATCTAACCGACTCCATTTCTTTCGCAGTTCATCGGTGGCTGGCATTTTTACAAGCAAGCCTACAAAGCGCTACGACATGGGACATCCAATATGGACGTTTTGATCTCAATGACTACTACAATAAGGTGGGAAATCTATATTTTCTATATCTCTTCTTCTTCGTGACACTCTTGTCAGAGCGGTCGTGGTTATCATGAGCTATTTGTAGAGGCTGATATTATGCGCCTCACGATTTCTCGCCCTTTGTCGCGACATTTGGTGTTTCTGGAGCACTCACGCAATGGATCGCCTACTGCGGATTTAATTTGGTGGTTCCATCGCATGGGGGATCTACCTCGTGATCTGTGGGCTAATTCACGTAACTAAAGAAGTGCAGTTGCAGTTAAGTTTCGATCAATACAACGCTTTTCGTATTCTCTACCGCTGTCAGACACGCTCGCGTCAAGTTTGCGTCACGCGAGCGCAATAACGGCATTCTACTGAACTGTGCGTCCTTCGGAACGCAACATGATCGGAATTCTACTATTCGTTTGACGTCTCAAAATGACAGTTAAAAAGCACTAAAATCTGTACTGGGGTATTATTTTAATATTATAATTACGTCTTATTCATTAAAATGTAATCGATCGATATTTTTTCTCTCATGTGGCTACACCATAAGTAAGTTTGGTTGTCGTACAGTTGACGCGCAGTTCACGCGCAGCTTACGCGCAGTTCAAAGATACCGTTTATCACTCAAACTTAAACTTAACTGCAACTGCACTACAACTTCATCGGCGCGTCATATAATTACGTAAATTAGCCCTCTGATGCGTTCCACTCCACCTTGTACGACTAGACGCTCTCTACATATTATAAAACGAAGTCACTTCCCAACGTCTCGTCTATTCCTCTGTAGGTACGCGTACATCTTTGAAACTACGTAACTGATTTTAATATTAACCTTTTGATCGCCACAGTCATGTATATATGACAAACCAAAATGTGTTCAGCACACCACGGCCCGCGACTTCATCCGCAAAATTTCGGTTATCTGTGCAGCTTTATTTTTTTTTGCGCATAACGCATGAGCCGATGTTACTCTGCTTGTGAAAGTCCTGTCAAAATCGGACCAGCCGTTTCGGAGATTAGACGGGACAAACTGACAGACAGACAAAAATATTTTTTGTTATTATAGTACCGTGTAAACTTTCAAATACATTTAGTAGAGAGGTGTTATTTTTTTAAACATTACAAACAGGGACTTTAATTCAATTTTTTTTAATTTTTTTTTATCATTTGATAAAAAAAAATAAAAAAAAATAGCATACGTTTGACCACTATCTCACCTGATGGGAAGCGATGATGCGGTCTAAGATGGAGCACGTTATTTGTGTAGATATCCTGTATGTAATCTATTTCTATATGTAATATGTGTTTAGATGTGTTTGTAGACAAATCTAAAGCATTTGACTCAGTGTCTGTCCCCATACTTCTACAAAAACTGCATGATATAGAAATACGTGGTCTGCCGTTAAATCTTTTTACGGATTATCTTGTAAATCGCTCACAGTGTGCCAGGATTGATGATATGGTCAGTAATGAAGTACAAATAGAGTTTGGTGTCCCTCAGGGAAGTATTCTTGGACCTACGTTATTCCTCGTTTACATCAATGAGTTATGCATACTATCCCTAAAAAATCTCTTGTCTTTACATACGCTGACGACACTGTACTTCTCTTCCATGGAGCAGATTGGAATGAAGTAAGAAGAAACAGATGACTTTATCTAGTTTGGTAGACAGCCATCTTAGACTTCTAGCTCATATTAAGCTTTACTTTGTCTTGTACCTCTGTCCTTGTCTTTTGTACAAAATATATTATTATTATATTATTATTTATCATTTTGTCAACAGTTACGCCTACTCGTTAGCTGTGGTGATAGCAGCCATGGCGATGCAGCAAGACACAAGTCCCGTCACATTCTTCGATACGCCACCCATGCTGTTGGTCTTTGTGTCTCTGGGGCGATGGCTTGAACATATTGCCAAGGTTGGTGATTGTGGTGATTAGTATTGTATCATGTTATCTCTTCATCACCCTTGTTTGAAATTTGGTTCACATACCGACCCCAATATATTTGGGTAACTGCTAGGCAGTTGATTGGTTTCTCATAGGCAAACATGATGATCTGTTTTAATTATTTATTTAGCATGACGATTATTGTATGTCCTCCGCTGTTCTTTTCTAATTAATTTCGTTGCTGGATCCAAGACAGTTGTAATGTTTCTCTGGGACTCGTCGAGCTTTATTGCTTTGGCGCTTTTCTGGTGGTCGCCACTGTAGATTCTGGCTTACAGGAGTCGTAGTGGTTTGGAAATATGGTTGCCGGCTTGTATTGTATGTATACTAACATTTCATCATCATCATCAGCCGAAACACTCCACTGTTGAACATAGCCCTCCCCCATAGAACGCCACAAGTCTTGCATCCACCGGTTACCCGCGACCTTGACGATGTCGTCGGTCCATCTGGTGGGAGGCCTACCAACACTGCGTCTTCCGGGCAGTGGTCGCTTCTCGAGAACCTTTCTTCCCCATCGGTTATCGGTTCTTCGAGCGATGTTACCTGCCTATTGCCACTTCATATTCTGAGAGCTATGTAGTTGATACTAATGTTTGGACATTTAATTTTTTTTTTTTCCAGGGCAAAACGTCAGAAGCCCTATCCAAACTGCTGTCCCTCAAACCTACGGAAGCAGTTCTAGTGACACTAGATGACAACGGACATCCCATCAGTGAGAAGAGCATACCAGTGGATCTGGTGGAACGAGGAGATGTTCTCAAGGTAAGATAACATCAGAGAGGAAGAAGAAAGACAGATTGACTGACAGACACACAGGAAAATTGTATGATTGGACAAAAAAGTTGAGTTAAATAGCTCTGGATAGAGAGAGTTTAAAAGGAGAGTTGAGAGGCCTTTGACCTACAGCGGAAAAATTCAGTCTGAAAAAAAAAACTCACTGTTTTTTTTTCACCGATGTCAGTTGTAGTTCTCATGTGATGCGACAGATGTCACCACATACTCCTCATCCAGCTGTCCTTATCTCCAGGTAGTGCCAGGAGCTAAGGTTCCTGTCGACGGCAAGGTCATCTTTGGACAGAGTACGTGTGACGAGTCGCTCATCACTGGAGAATCTATGCCGGTTCCGAAGACTAAAGGTAAGTTTTTAGTCAAGGTCAAAGTCAAAATATTAATTTCAATTAGACTATTATATACGCCGTGTGGTGCCACAGCACCACCCTATTTCTACCCGTGGGTAGAGGTAAGGAGAAATATGTCATATGGAGTACTCTCTCATGCCCTCCCCCATGAGATAGTACCTCGGTAAATAACAGTTCCAAAACCTGCCAAAATGGCGCTAGCGTACACTACCTACACTACCTACACTACCTACACTACCTACACTACCTACACTACCTACACTACCTACACTACCTTTACTACCTACACTACCTTTACTACCTACACTACCTACACTACCTACACTGCCTACACTGCCTACACTACCTACACTACCTACACTACCTACACTACCTACACTACCTACACTACCTACACTACGTACACTACCTAAAGTACCTACACTACCTACACTACCTACACTACCTACACTACCTACACTACCTATACTACCTACACTACCTACACTACCTACACTACCTACACTACCTACACTACCTATACTACCTACACTACCTACACTACCTACACTACCTACACTACCTATACTACCTACACTACCTACACTACCTATACTACCTACACTACCTACACTACCTACACTACCTAAACTACCTACACTACCTATACTACCTACACTACCTACACTACCTACGCTACCTACACTACCTACGCTACCTACACTACCTACACTACCTATACTACCTACACTACCTACACTACCTACACTACCTACACTACCTATACTACCTACACTACCTATACTACCTACACTACCTACACTACCTACACTACCTACGCTACCTACACTACCTACGCTACTACACTACCTACGCTACCTACACTACCTACACTACCTATACTACCTACACTACCTACACTACCTACACTACCTTTTTTTCCTGTATATTATTTCAATTTTCTAACCGTTTAACCTTCCCTGGACTTCCACAAATATTTCGAAATCAAAATTAGCCAAATCGATCCAGCCGTTCTGGAATTTTAACGAGACCAACGAACATGTTTTTGTTCGTGGCTGTACAGTATTGTTATATGTTGCAATGTTGAAAAATAATCTGTACTAATATTATAAAGCTGAAGAGTTTGTTTGTTTGGTTGAACGCGCTTATCTCAGGATCTATTGGTTCGAATTGAAAGAATATTTTTGTGTTGGATAGTCCATTTATCGAGGAAGGCGAAGCCGGGTCGGGTTGCTAGTGTTACATAATGTGGACGTGTTATAAAACACAAATTATACAACATGTTACTTAATCTGTACGCACCTTAATATTATATTGTATTAATTTTGTCCTCAGACTCAGTAGTGATTGGCGGCAGTATCAACCAGCATGGCGCTCTAGTAGTGTCTGCGACCCACACGGGTGAAGCGAGCACTCTGGCTCAGATAGTGAGACTTGTAGAGGATGCTCAGGCCAGCAAGGCGCCTGTACAACGGTTAGCTGACACTATCGCGGGGTGAGTTGATACAATATAGACTTGTAGAGGATGCTCAGGCCAGCAAGGCGCCTGTACAACGGTTAGCTGACACTATCGCGGGGTGAGTTGATACAATATAGACTTGTAGAGGATGCTCAGGCCAGCAAGGCGCCTGTACAACGGTTAGCTGACACTATCGCGGGGTGAGTTGATACAATATAGACTTGTAGAGGATGCTCAGGCCAGCAAGGCGCCTGTACAACGGTTAGCTGACACTATCGCGGGGTGAGTTGATACAATATAGACTTGTAGAGGATGCTCAGGCCAGCAAGGCGCCTGTACAACGGTTAGCTGACACTATCGCGGGGTGAGTTGATACAATATAGACTTGTAGAGGATGCTCAGGCCAGCAAGGCGCCTGTACAACGGTTAGCTGACACTATCGCGGGGTGAGTTGATACAATATAGACTTGTAGAGGATGCTCAGGCCAGCAAGGCGCCTGTACAACGGTTAGCTGACACTATCGCGGGGTGAGTTGATACAATATAGACTTGTAGAGGATGCTCAGGCCAGCAAGGCGCCTGTACAACGGTTAGCTGACACTATCGCGGGGTGAGTTGATACAATATAGACTTGTAGAGGATGCTCAGGCCAGCAAGGCGCCTGTACAACGGTTAGCTGACACTATCGCGGGGTGAGTTGATACAATATAGACTTGTAGAGGATGCTCAGGCCAGCAAGGCGCCTGTACAACGGTTAGCTGACACTATCGCGGGGTGAGTTGATACAATATAGACTTGTAGAGGATGCTCAGGCCAGCAAGGCGCCTGTACAACGGTTAGCTGACACTATCGCGGGGTGAGTTGATACAATATAGACTTGTAGAGGATGCTCAGGCCAGCAAGGCGCCTGTACAACGGTTAGCTGACACTATCGCGGGGTGAGTTGATACAATATAGACTTGTAGAGGATGCTCAGGCCAGCAAGGCGCCTGTACAACGGTTAGCTGACACTATCGCGGGGTGAGTTGATACAATATAGACTTGTAGAGGATGCTCAGGCCAGCAAGGCGCCTGTACAACGGTTAGCTGACACTATCGCGGGGTGAGTTGATACAATATAGACTTGTAGAGAATGCTCAGGCTAGCAAGGCGCCTGTACAACGGTTAGCTGACACTATCGCGGGGTGAGTTGATACAATATAGACTTGTAGAGAATGCTCAGGCTAGCAAGGCGCCTGTACAACGGTTAGCTGACACTATCGCGGGGTGAGTTGATACAATATAGACTTGTAGAGAATGCTCAGGCTAGCAAGGCGCCTGTACAACGGTTAGCTGACACTATCGCGGGGTGAGTTGATTGAAATTTCTACTATACAGTCCAATCATAGTCCGGGTAACGGTTATCTGAGGTACATTGCAGAACACATTGTCCTGTCCCGATCTAGGGGGATGAAAAAGGGGTGAAAAAAGGGGATGAAAAATAGATGTTGGCCTATTCTCAGACCTACCCAATATGCACACAAAATTTCATCAGAATCGGTCAAGCCGTTTCGGAGGAGTACGGGAACGAAAACTGTGACACGAGAATTTTATATATTAGATAGACTAGCTGACCCGACATACGTTGTCCTGTCCCGATCTACCTACTTACCTGCCTATTTACCTACACCTACCCTACACCTACCCTACACCTACCCTACACCTACCCTACACCTACCCTACACCTACCCTACACCTACCCTACACCTACCCTACACCTACCCTACACCTACCCTACACCTACCCTACACCTACCCTACACCTACCCTACACCTACCCTACACCTACCCTACACCTACCCTACACCTACCCTACACCTACCCTACACCTACCCTACACCTACCCTACACCTACCCTACACCTACCCTACACCTACCCTACACCTACCCTACACCTACCCTACACCTACCCTACACCTACCCTACACCTACCCTACACCTACCCTACACCTACCCTACACCTACCCTACACCTACCCTACACCTACCCTACACCTACCCTACACCTACCCTACACCTACCCTACACCTACCCTACACCTACCCTACACCTACCCTACACCTACCCTACACCTACCCTACACCTACCCTACACCTACCCTACACCTACCCTACACCTACCCTACACCTACCCTACACCTACCCTACACCTACCCTACACCTACCCTACACCTACCCTACACCTACCCTACACCTACCCTACACCTACCCTACACCTACCCTACACCTACCCTACACCTACCCTACACCTACCCTACACCTACCCTACACCTACCCTACACCTACCCTACACCTACCCTACACCTACCCTACACCTACCCTACACCTACCCTACACCTACCCTACACCTACCCTACACCTACCCTACACCTACCCTACACCTACCCTACACCTACCCTACACCTACCCTACACCTACCCTACACCTACCCTACACCTACCCTACACCTACCCTACACCTACCCTACACCTACCCTACACCTACCCTACACCTACCCTACACCTACCCTACACCTACCCTACACCTACCCTACACCTACCCTACACCTACCCTACACCTACCCTACACCTACCCTACACCTACCCTACACCTACCCTACACCTACCCTACACCTACCCTACACCTACCCTACACCTACCCTACACCTACCCTACCCTAACCCTTAACATTTAGGGGGATAAAAAATAGATGTTGGCCGATTCTCAGACCTACCCAATATGTACACAAAGTTTCATCAGAATCGGTCAAGCCGTTTCGGAGGAGTACAGGAACGAACATTGTGACACGAGAATTTTATATATAAGACTAGCTGACCCGACAGACGTTGTCCTGTCCCGATCTACCTACTTACCTGCCTATTTACCTACACCTACCCTACACCTACCCTACACCTACCCTACACCTACCTTAAACCTACCCTACACCTACCCTATCTTTCGAGTTGGATCAAACCGCACACGGTGTACAAATTTCATTAAAATCGGTTCAGTAGTTTAGGAGTCCATCGCGGACAAACATCGTGACAGCAGATTTATATATATTAAGATAATTTTCTATAACTAATCATAATTTTTTAGTGCGTGCAACTGTATCTATAGTTAATATGAATTTTGTATGCCTCAATGGCGAGACATAGCTAAACTGTCTATACCCATACACAACATCCTATGAACACAATAAATGATTTTGATTTCATTTGATTTGAAGTCTTTCAATATATTATTTTAACACACACGCGCTAAGATAAGTTTTATAAGATGGAGTCTCGGCAAGCGTAACTTAACCTTGGCCGATCGATCACGTATGGGTTTTATTTAGCCACGAGCCTACTAAGTAATAATGATAATCTGTATATATAAAAGAAAGTCGTGTTTGTTACAACACTTATAACTCGAGAACGGCTGAACCGATTTGGATGAAAATTGGTGGGGAGGTAGCTTAAAACCAGGAGATGGACATAGGACACTTTTTTTTTTTTTTTTTTTAGGTTTAGGGTAGGTGTAGGGTAGGTAGATAGCGACAGGACAACGTCTGTCGGGTCAGCTAGTTTATAAATAAACTTGTGTTATATCATGAAAGTGGGCTGTAGCGATAGAATTCGTAATGAAGTCATTCGCCAGAGAAATAAAGTCACCAACATTGCTCGTCGAATCATCACGCTGAAGTGGAAGTGGGCCGGTCACTGCAGACGGACAGACGGTAGATAGAGCAGACACGCTCTAGAGTGGAGACCGCGTTTGGGCAAGTGGAGTGTGGGACGCCCACAGGCACGATGGACCCACGATTTGAAGAAGGTGCCAGCGGATGGATGCTGGCTGACCAAGACCGGGTTGGTTGGCGATCTCTGGGGGAGGCCTACGTTCAGCAGTGGACGACAATAGACTGATATGATGATGATATCCTACAAGTACAAATGTTCAAATCATTGTTACAGGTACTTCGTTCCTCTCGTAGTGTTTCTATCTCTGCTGACTCTCGTATGCTGGATCATCAGCGGAGCACTGAACATTGATAGGATCAAGCTGATTACACCGGTAAGTTGTGCACTAACTGAACTTTTATTGAACTATTTCTATCTTTGTCTCTCTCATAATACAAGACAGGGACAGACATTTTCAGCTGTCGATTTTAGTTCATTTAATATTTCCATACATACTTGTATATTGTAAATTGACAGAAACAAACAGAGGCAAACGGACAGGCAAAATTCTTTTTTGTTTACCGAAATCCTGAAAAGAGGTCGATTTATCTTAATAAACAACTTTACTATGGTTCCAACCCTGTAATACTAACATACAATTCGCCGATATGTATGGAGAATAGAGAAGATGGCACGGCCAGTCAATAGGGAACATTACGCGAAACTCGGCGCAGAGGGCGCCACTAGCACATTCCGTAAATCATAACCTCGTATTCTTGTTATATTATGTAATTAATTGTAATAACTAGGTATTTTGTGAATATATATCAAAGTTTTAATTAATCTTACTTACCTAACTGTACTTTAACCATATTATGGCGTCCTACGACCATTTGAAAGTGAATTCTAGGTTATGCTCAGAATAAAATCATATTTGGTTGTCTTACATGATAAATGTGAACGTTATTCTGCAAATGCGACTATCTCACCTGAATACTTAACCTGAACATATTTTAGAGTGATTTTTAGCTCCTGCTTCCCAAAGTTTTCGAACATTTTCTTCTTTTGGAAATGAATAATTCCCTTCATTTCTTTATCGAAATACACAGCACTGACACATTATAAGACATTATTGTATAATATAACACACTTCCCAACTTTGAACTCAATTAAAGGCAGTATTTCACGCTATGAACGACTCGTCGATAAACTGTTTACGGATTATGCTAGTGCTGCACTCTGGTGCCAGAACATTGCAGTAATATCCCCTATTAAGATACTTTTTATGATCAGCTATCAGAATGCAATTCCCCGATAGAAAATTTTAATCTAATGGATAGGTACAGAAGATGTGCCAATGTGATAGTTGGCCATTTATAGAATGGGCCATTCGGAGAATTAGACTTTATTTTTTATTTTTTAACTATTGATAGGCATACGTTTGACCACTATCTCACGTGATGGGAAGCGATGATGCGGGCTAAGATGGAGCACGCTTGCCTAGAAGTAACCTATTCACTCTTGACTTAAAGACTCCCGGGTTGTAGCTATCAGGAAACACAGACTCAGGCAGGGAATTCCACTCCTTAGCAGTACGCACAATGAATGTGTTCCCAAAACGTTTTGTGCGTGACTTTTAGAAAATTTGCCATTTTGAGAACTTGTCCTTTTGCGACTCTGTTGTCATTTTGAGAATTAGGCCTTTTGCACCTAAACCGTTACAGCTACCAAATTCTACCTTTAATAAAAGTATTCTTGTTTTCATCCCAGCCCATGTACCTAAACGCGGGCTACGCAGACTGGGAGCTGATCATCCAGACAGCGTTCCACTTCGCGCTGTCGGTGCTGGCCATCGCCTGTCCCTGCGCGCTGGGGCTGGCCACGCCCACCGCCGTCATGGTGGCCACGGGGGTGGGGGCCAAGATGGGGCTGCTCATCAAGGGGGCCGAGCCTTTGGAGAACGCTCACAAGGTAAGGACCTACAGGGATTATTGATTTCTACCAGCTTTCTCATTTTGATTTAAATCGCATATTTTTTTGCATGTGCCTGTGTTTTTTTAGGCATCCTTGAGAAAATTCACGAGGATGAAGTCGCGGGCAAAACGCTAGTCTCTTATATATAAAAATTTCGTGTCACAGTGTTTGTTATTGAACTCTTTCGAAACGGCTTGACCGATTTTTTTTTTGTGTATTTGATAGGTCTGACAATAGGTCGTAGACAATTTTTTTCTTTTTAATTTATTTTACTTCTGTGTCAGCTAAGTAGGTATGCTTTTATTAGTGTTAAAGTACTTATATTCTGTCCATTGGATTATTAATTTTTTGACAGCTGCCTTAGAACGTAAATATTCCCGATTACCTTAAAGTTAACTTTAAAATACGTTTTATAATAATAATAATATGTGGGGACATTTCACACACGACCATCTGACCCCAAACTAGGAAGACCCTGTACTATGGGTGTCAGACAGCTGATATACATACACAAATACATTTTTTTTTTGTAAATACATACATATATAGATAGACAACACCCAGACACAAGGCAAACACAAGTGCTCATCACACCAATGTTTACCCTGGGCGGGAATCGAAAACCCGCAACACGCTGCGCAGCACTCGATCGCTCAGCCACTGCGCCAACCGTGTCGTCTTTAAATAAATATGTAAACTGCCTTGCATTAATGGATTATCTTATTTATGACTCCTTACAGACATTATAATACAGTATACGTAGCAGTTTTTACAAAAAACATAAAGATTGTTATGCGCATGAAATATGGTTACAGTCTATCGTTCTTAGTGATGGGATCCAATGTATTTGCTTCAAATGAATAAATCGAAAATTATAATTTTATGTTTATGTAATCCTAAAAACCTATATATTTTGAAAATAATCCAATGGATTTACATTGCGGATTTAAAACGTCGAAAATTAAACAAGCAAATTAATATTTTAAAGTTAATTTTACATAGTTATTATAAATAAACTAGTGATCCGACCCGGTTTCGCATGGGCCTATATCCTTCCTCGATAAATGGACTATCCAACACAAACAGAATTTTTCAATTCGCACCAGTAGGTCCTGAGATTAGCGCGTTCAACCAAACAAACAAACAAACTCTTCAGCTTAATAATATTAGTATAGATTATTCGTCGTCTTCCTACATGGAACTTCCGTCTGATGACGAGTCTTCGCCCAAATTTATCACGATTGTTTCTTGCTTGCTTCTAATAATCGATACTATATACAAATTAAACAATAAAATTATGATAATTTCAAATTAATGTGTTAAACAGTGCACAATCAAAAACAATAGAATTCCACAAAACTAAATTAAATAATAAAATTAAACAATAAAATAAATAAATAAAATTTAATAATACTGAATACTAAATTAAATAATAAAATTGTAAATATTTAGTTTATTATAATTAATTAGTTTATTATTATAATTTATAATGTTAATAATATCGAATGAATACCGTGCAATATATAATATAAAAATAGAACTTAAAACCAAATATATAAATACTTATAATAAAATATAAATACCTTAAAAGCGAATTATATTGTTTTAATGATAGGTTAATTTAATATTTGTCTTTTTTTCCTAACAAAAAGCGCCGTCATCCTCTCTCCTATTACAATATTAACTTTGCTGTGCCCGACATGGTCCATAATTGATTCGATGTTTTAACATACCAACTATTTGTACACATTATGGAATGCAATAAAGTATTGAGTATTGAGTATTAAAGTGTAAATAATCGAAACGTTACGTAGCTGCAATCACTAGTTGTCAAAACCCCCACCTGTCAAAAAACTAACAACCCAATGGACAGAGAGTAATACCAATAGTACTTAATTAAACAGATTTGAGTTTAATTCCAATTAACCTTATTCGCAGGTGAAAACCGTGATCTTCGACAAGACAGGCACCATCACCCGTGGTAGCGCCACCGTGGCCAAGCTGTCTCTCCTCACCGGCTCGGCTGCATCCCTGGGCTCCGTGCTGGCCTGTCTACTCACTGCTGAGCTCAACTCCGAGCATCCTGTGGCTTCAGGTGAGCTGTGTGACTGGAGTTGATAAATATTTATGACTAACTGACCCGGCAGACGTTGTCCTATCCCTGTCTACCTACTTACCTACTAACTTACCTTCCTATCTACCCTATCTACTTTAACTACTTACCTACCTTCCTACCCTACCTTCCTACCTACCAACCTATCTACCTACCTTCCTACCTACCAACCTATCTACCTACCTTCCTACCTACCAACCTATCTACCTACCTTCCTACCTACCAACCTATCTACCTGCCTTCCTACCCTACCTTCCTACCTACCAACCTATCTACCTACCTTCCTATCTACCAACCTATCTACCTACCTTCCTACCTACCAACCTATCTACCTACCTTCGTACTTACCAACCTATCTACCTACCTTCCTACCCTACCTTCCTACCCTACCTTCCTACCTACCAACCCATCTACCTACCTTCCTATCTACCAACCTATCTACCTACCTTCCTACCTACCAACCTATCTACCTACCTTCCTACCCTACCTTCCTACCCTACCTTCCTACCCTACCTTCCTACCTACCAACCTATCTACCTACCTTTCTATCTACCAACCTATCTACCTACCTTCCTACCCTACCTTCCTACCCTACCTTCCTACCCTACCTTCCTACCCTACCTTCCTACCTACCAACCCATCTACCTACCTTCCTATCTACCAACCTATCTACCTACCTTCCTACCCTACCTTCCTACCTACCAACCCATCTACCTACCTTCCTATCTACCAACCTATCTACCTACCTTCCTACCTACCCTATCTACTCTAACTACTTACATACCTACTCTCTCTACCCTAACTACCTGCCTACCTGCCTACCTACCTAGACTACCTTCCTATACCTACCCTACGTACCCATCTGCCTACGTACGTACTTTTTTTCCGTATTTTTTTCGATTTTCTCACCATTTATTTATTTATTTACACTTCATGCACAAAGATACAAAGCACGGACTTAATTTTCCCTGGACTTAAACATATCCTTTTGCAAGCCAAATTGGTCCAGTTTTTCTTGAGTTTTAACTGACATCTGCCTGCGATTTCGTCTGCGTTGACAAAATTAAGCTAAAGTTCTAAGTTACCCCACGGGTACACTAAAACGGAATCAAAATTATCCTATGTTAGACGTACTGAACGCTTTGGTAAAATTTGTCCACCTATTTTAATGGGACCATACACAATGAAATAAAATTCATTAGCAAAATTTTAAGGAGTGACTCAGGCCATGAACCTGAACAACTTTCATTATGGAGCCAACTCCATACATTTTGGCCGAGTACCTATTGCACTTCTGTATGGAACAGCTGTTTTTATTTCGCGCCGTTTGAGTTGGCTCCATGATGAAAGTTGTTCAGGTTCATGGCCTGAGTCACTCCTTAAAATTTTGCTAATGAATTCAATTTCATCCTGAATAGATCAGCTGATTTATTTTTCCATCTATGTTACCCTAATGTTAGTCTGTCTGTGTATAATGTTAGTCTGTCTGTGTATAATGTTAGTCTGTCTGTGTATAATGTTAGTCTGTCTGTGTATAATGTTAGTCTGTCTGTGTATAATGTTAGTCTGTCTGTGTATAATGTTAGTCTGTCTGTGTATAATGTTAGTCTGTCTGTGTATAATGCTCCCCCCTCCCCCCAGCCATAGTTCGGTGGTGCAGCTCAGCGCTGGGCGGCCCCCCGGGGCTGTCGTGCGTGTCGTTCGTAGTCTGTCTGTGTATAATGTTAGTCTGTCTGTGTATAATGCTCCCCCCTCCCCCCAGCCATAGTTCGGTGGTGCAGCTCAGCGCTGGGCGGCCCCCCGGGGCTGTCGTGCGTGTCGTTCGTAGTCTGTCTGTGTATAATGTTAGTCTGTCTGTGTATAATGTTAGTCTGTCTGTGTATAATGTTAGTCTGTCTGTGTATAATGTTAGTCTGTCTGTGTATAATGCTCCCCCCTCCCCCCAGCCATAGTTCGGTGGTGCAGCTCAGCGCTGGGCGGCCCCCCGGGGCTGTCGTGCGTGTCGTTCGTAGTCTGTCTGTGTATAATGTTAGTCTGTCTGTGTATAATGTTAGTCTGTCTGTGTATAATGTTAGTCTGTCTGTGTATAATGCTCCCCCCTCCCCCCAGCCATAGTTCGGTGGTGCAGCTCAGCGCTGGGCGGCCCCCCGGGGCTGTCGTGCGTGTCGTTCGTAGTCTGTCTGTGTATAATGTTAGTCTGTCTGTGTATAATGTTAGTCTGTCTGTGTATAATGTTAGTCTGTCTGTGTATAATGTTAGTCTGTCTGTGTATAATGCTCCCCCCTCCCCCCAGCCATAGTTCGGTGGTGCAGCTCAGCGCTGGGCGGCCCCCCGGGGCTGTCGTGCGTGTCGTTCGTAGTCTGTCTGTGTATAATGTTAGTCTGTCTGTGTATAATGTTAGTCTGTCTGTGTATAATGCTCCCCCCTCCCCCCAGCCATAGTTCGGTGGTGCAGCTCAGCGCTGGGCGGCCCCCCGGGGCTGTCGTGCGTGTCGTTCGTAGTCTGTCTGTGTATAATGTTAGTCTGTCTGTGTATAATGTTAGTCTGTCTGTGTATAATGTTAGTCTGTCTGTGTATAATGTTAGTCTGTCTGTGTATAATGTTAGTCTGTCTGTGTATAATGCTCCCCCCTCCCCCCAGCCATAGTTCGGTGGTGCAGCTCAGCGCTGGGCGGCCCCCCGGGGCAGTCGTGCGTGTCGTTCGTAGTCTGTCTGTGTATAATGTTAGTCTGTCTGTGTATAATGTTAGTCTGTCTGTGTATAATGCTCCCCCCTCCCCCCAGCCATAGTTCGGTGGTGCAGCTCAGCGCTGGGCGGCCCCCCGGGGCTGTCGTGCGTGTCGTTCGTAGTCTGTCTGTGTATAATGTTAGTCTGTCTGTGTATAATGTTAGTCTGTCTGTGTATAATGTTAGTCTGTCTGTGTATAATGTTAGTCTGTCTGTGTATAATGTTAGTCTGTCTGTGTATAATGCTCCCCCCTCCCCCCAGCCATAGTTCGGTGGTGCAGCTCAGCGCTGGGCGGCCCCCCGGGGCTGTCGTGCGTGTCGTTCGTAGTCTGTCTGTGTATAATGTTAGTCTGTCTGTGTATAATGTTAGTCTGTCTGTGTATAATGTTAGTCTGTCTGTGTATAATGTTAGTCTGTCTGTGTATAATGTTAGTCTGTCTGTGTATAATGCTCCCCCCTCCCCCCAGCCATAGTTCGGTGGTGCAGCTCAGCGCTGGGCGGCCCCCCGGGGCTGTCGTGCGTGTCGTTCGTAGTCTGTCTGTGTATAATGTTAGTCTGTCTGTGTATAATGTTAGTCTGTCTGTGTATAATGTTAGTCTGTCTGTGTATAATGTTAGTCTGTCTGTGTATAATGTTAGTCTGTCTGTGTATAATGTTAGTCTGTCTGTGTATAATGCTCCCCCCTCCCCCCAGCCATAGTTCGGTGGTGCAGCTCAGCGCTGGGCGGCCCCCCGGGGCAGTCGTGCGTGTCGTTCGTAGTCTGTCTGTGTATAATGTTAGTCTGTCTGTGTATAATGTTAGTCTGTCTGTGTATAATGTTAGTCTGTCTGTGTATAATGTTAGTCTGTCTGTGTATAATGTTAGTCTGTCTGTGTATAATGTTAGTCTGTCTGTGTATAATGTTAGTCTGTCTGTGTATAATGCTCCCCCCTCCCCCCAGCCATAGTTCGGTGGTGCAGCTCAGCGCTGGGCGGCCCCCCGGGGCTGTCGTGCGTGTCGTTCGTAGTCTGTCTGTGTATAATGTTAGTCTGTCTGTGTATAATGTTAGTCTGTCTGTGTATAATGTTAGTCTGTCTGTGTATAATGTTAGTCTGTCTGTGTATAATGCTCCCCCCTCCCCCCAGCCATAGTTCGGTGGTGCAGCTCAGCGCTGGGCGGCCCCCCGGGGCAGTCGTGCGTGTCGTTCGTAGTCTGTCTGTGTATAATGTTAGTCTGTCTGTGTATAATGTTAGTCTGTCTGTGTATAATGCTCCCCCCTCCCCCCAGCCATAGTTCGGTGGTGCAGCTCAGCGCTGGGCGGCCCCCCGGGGCTGTCGTGCGTGTCGTTCGTAGTCTGTCTGTGTATAATGTTAGTCTGTCTGTGTATAATGTTAGTCTGTCTGTGTATAATGTTAGTCTGTCTGTGTATAATGCTCCCCCCTCCCCCCAGCCATAGTTCGGTGGTGCAGCTCAGCGCTGGGCGGCCCCCCGGGGCTGTCGTGCGTGTCGTTCGTAGTCTGTCTGTGTATAATGTTAGTCTGTCTGTGTATAATGTTAGTCTGTCTGTGTATAATGTTAGTCTGTCTGTGTATAATGTTAGTCTGTCTGTGTATAATGTTAGTCTGTCTGTGTATAATGTTAGTCTGTCTGTGTATAATGCTCCCCCCTCCCCCCAGCCATAGTTCGGTGGTGCAGCTCAGCGCTGGGCGGCCCCCCGGGGCTGTCGTGCGTGTCGTTCGTAGTCTGTCTGTGTATAATGTTAGTCTGTCTGTGTATAATGTTAGTCTGTCTGTGTATAATGTTAGTCTGTCTGTGTATAATGTTAGTCTGTCTGTGTATAATGCTCCCCCCTCCCCCCAGCCATAGTTCGGTGGTGCAGCTCAGCGCTGGGCGGCCCCCCGGGGCTGTCGTGCGTGTCGTTCGTAGTCTGTCTGTGTATAATGTTAGTCTGTCTGTGTATAATGTTAGTCTGTCTGTGTATAATGTTAGTCTGTCTGTGTATAATGTTAGTCTGTCTGTGTATAATGTTAGTCTGTCTGTGTATAATGTTAGTCTGTCTGTGTATAATGCTCCCCCCTCCCCCCAGCCATAGTTCGGTGGTGCAGCTCAGCGCTGGGCGGCCCCCCGGGGCTGTCGTGCGTGTCGTTCGTAGTCTGTCTGTGTATAATGTTAGTCTGTCTGTGTATAATGTTAGTCTGTCTGTGTATAATGTTAGTCTGTCTGTGTATAATGCTCCCCCCTCCCCCCAGCCATAGTTCGGTGGTGCAGCTCAGCGCTGGGCGGCCCCCCGGGGCTGTCGTGCGTGTCGTTCGTAGTCTGTCTGTGTATAATGTTAGTCTGTCTGTGTATAATGTTAGTCTGTCTGTGTATAATGTTAGTCTGTCTGTGTATAATGTTAGTCTGTCTGTGTATAATGTTAGTCTGTCTGTGTATAATGTTAGTCTGTCTGTGTATAATGCTCCCCCCTCCCCCCAGCCATAGTTCGGTGGTGCAGCTCAGCGCTGGGCGGCCCCCCGGGGCTGTCGTGCGTGTCGTTCGTAGTCTGTCTGTGTATAATGTTAGTCTGTCTGTGTATAATGTTAGTCTGTCTGTGTATAATGTTAGTCTGTCTGTGTATAATGTTAGTCTGTCTGTGTATAATGCTCCCCCCTCCCCCCAGCCATAGTTCGGTGGTGCAGCTCAGCGCTGGGCGGCCCCCCGGGGCTGTCGTGCGTGTCGTTCGTAGTCTGTCTGTGTATAATGTTAGTCTGTCTGTGTATAATGTTAGTCTGTCTGTGTATAATGTTAGTCTGTCTGTGTATAATGTTAGTCTGTCTGTGTATAATGTTAGTCTGTCTGTGTATAATGCTCCCCCCTCCCCCCAGCCATAGTTCGGTGGTGCAGCTCAGCGCTGGGCGGCCCCCCGGGGCAGTCGTGCGTGTCGTTCGTAGTCTGTCTGTGTATAATGTTAGTCTGTCTGTGTATAATGTTAGTCTGTCTGTGTATAATGCTCCCCCCTCCCCCCAGCCATAGTTCGGTGGTGCAGCTCAGCGCTGGGCGGCCCCCCGGGGCTGTCGTGCGTGTCGTTCGTAGTCTGTCTGTGTATAATGTTAGTCTGTCTGTGTATAATGTTAGTCTGTCTGTGTATAATGTTAGTCTGTCTGTGTATAATGTTAGTCTGTCTGTGTATTATGTTAGTCTGTCTGTGTATAATGTTAGTCTGTCTGTGTATAATGTTAGTCTGTCTGTGTATAATGCTCCCCCCTCCCCCCAGCCATAGTTCGGTGGTGCAGTTCAGCGCTGGGCGGCCCCCCGGGGCTGTCGTGCGTGTCGTTCGTAGTCTGTCTGTGTATAATGTTAGTCTGTCTGTGTATAATGTTAGTCTGTCTGTGTATAATGTTAGTCTGTCTGTGTATAATGCTCCCCCCTCCCCCCAGCCATAGTTCGGTGGTGCAGCTCAGCGCTGGGCGGCCCCCCGGGGCTGTCGTGCGTGTCGTTCGTAGTCTGTCTGTGTATAATGTTAGTCTGTCTGTGTATAATGTTAGTCTGTCTGTGTATAATGCTCCCCCCTCCCCCCAGCCATAGTTCGGTGGTGCAGCTCAGCGCTGGGCGGCCCCCCGGGGCTGTCGTGCGTGTCGTTCGTAGTCTGTCTGTGTATAATGTTAGTCTGTCTGTGTATAATGTTAGTCTGTCTGTGTATAATGTTAGTCTGTCTGTGTATAATGTTAGTCTGTCTGTGTATAATGTTAGTCTGTCTGTGTATAATGCTCCCCCCTCCCCCCAGCCATAGTTCGGTGGTGCAGCTCAGCGCTGGGCGGCCCCCCGGGGCTGTCGTGCGTGTCGTTCGTAGTCTGTCTGTGTATAATGTTAGTCTGTCTGTGTATAATGCTCCCCCCTCCCCCCAGCCATAGTTCGGTGGTGCAGCTCAGCGCTGGGCGGCCCCCCGGGGCTGTCGTGCGTGTCGTTCGTGGCGGCGCCGGGCTGCGGGCTGCGCGCCAGGCTGCGCAGGGTCATGGAGCAGGAACCCACACATCTCACCAACTTCAACAACCAGACCAGGCAAGTGGGCTATCGAAAAAAATAAATCGTTGCGTAAACGCTGCGTGGACGTTGCGTAAACGCTGCGTGGACGTTGCGTAAACGCTGCGTGGACGTTGCGTAAACGCTGCGTGGACGTTGCGTAAACGCTGCGTGGACGTTGCGTAAACGCTGCGTGGACGTTGCGACAGGGATACCTGACTACGCTAGTGGCTTGATTGTATCAAAAGTTATGCTGCGTAATCGCTGCGTAATCGCTGAGTTGCAAACCAACTTTTCTGATGGTAAATGGTTTTATTCTAGAGACTGCAGATGCATTGCTCTCTTAATAAAACTTTATTGAAAGGTTTCCGTGGAGTTTCTTGCTATAGAAACCTACCTGGATATTGGAACGAGCAACTAGCTCCAACTTTCTCACTAACTGACAGACTCTTTGAGAATTTAAAAGTGCCCGCAAAAAGTTTAATTTATGATAACTAAATAACAAAAGGAACATGGAACTAAAGTCCCATAAAATGTCCGTGTCAGAATTAGGAAAAATCCGGAAGTCAGACAGCAGCGGCTTCCGTGTACTTAACAACCTCACTGCGATCCCCAAGACATGCCAAGCGTGGGGATTCCACTATGGTAACAACCCCCTATGGGGAAGCCAAATACGTCTCCAAATTGATAATAATGATGATGTAATAACAGAATATCTTCCAACAGGTCAGGCAGCACATTCCTCGTGGAAGGAGTTCCAGTAGAGGTGGTGTCTCCGGGAGGGGACGCAGCCCTCAGCTCAGCTCAGGCGGCCGCTAGGCTGCACACGTTGATACGGGCTGACCAGCCAGCTGCGGGCGAGGTAAGTGCCCAGATCTTATATATAAAAATGAATCGCTAAATGTGTTGGTAAGCGCATAACTTGCGAACCGCTTGACCAAATTGGATAATTCTTTTTTTATAATATTCCTTGAAGTACGAAGATGGTTCTTACGGAGAGAGAAAAAAAAAAAAAAAAAAAAAGTAAGTAGGGTAGGTGTAGGGTAGGTGTAGGGTAGGTGTAGGGTAGGTGTAGGGTAGATGTAGGGTAGGTGTAGGGTAGGTGTAGGGTAGGTGTACGGTAGGTGTAGGGTAGGTAAATAGGCAGGTAAGTAGGTAGATAAGGACAGGACAACGTCTGTCGGGTCAGCTAGTAAGATAATAATATTCGCCCGAGCGAATTTCGGCCTCGATCTAAAAAATGTATGTCTATCTATTTATTATATTAAACCAGCGACCAGCCCCGCTTTCGCACGGCTACAATGTAGGTCAAAATATACGTATACATTCTGTCATGAAAGTACCGGGATTGAATCATTTAAAAAGCTCATTTAAGGGATTGTCTAAATTCTTTTTGACGCTAAGTTGGCACAGCTGTCCTCTTTACTTACGCGGAGTTCAATCGTCACTGGTCATTCTGTTTGTTAACTGTGCGCCATTTTGTCAGTTCATGTCAACGATGTTTTGCGATTTTTACTATAGTTAAAAATATCGAATGTTGCATTGCAAAAGAATTTCGTGTGCAGAAGCACTGAAAATGTTTAAGGCTTTCAGTGAATCCACTTTATCAAAAACACGTGCGTATGGGTGGTATAATGCATTTAAATGTGATCGAGATTTAGTGTAAGATTTGCCTCATTCTGGTCGGCCATCAACGTCTTTCACTGAACTAACATCTCTATATTAAAGGAAATGATGACTGAAGATCGTCGTTTTAGTCTGGCAGAGATAGCTGATGAAATTTCTGTGTCTCAAGAATCAATTCGTACCGTTTTAAACAATTGTTTTGGCATGAAATCCGTTGCCGCTCGACTAGTACCGAAGAATCGTCTGCAAAATATCAATCGCGTTAACGTTGGTGTAGACGTTTAGAAAGAGTAAATTCCGACCCCACATTCATAAAACGCATTGTTACTGGGTTGTTACTGTACATGGGTTTCCGAGTTTGATAGGCAAACCAGTCAACAAGAATCGGAATGGCGCCTTCTAACTGCAAAAAAGATGACGTAAAAGAAAATTCGAAGTGGATTCCAAAAAATACGCCTTAAAATGTTTTGATTACATATTGGGTTATTCATTGGCGTTAGTGTATTATTACGGAATGGATCTACGTTAAAAAAATAAAATAAAAATTTAAAGGCGATACAATAAATTGAGATATTTAATACATATTTTGTTTTTTTATTGAATAATTCCCGGTACTTGCACAGCAGTAAACCTTCCTCTTGAATATTCATGAAAATTTGAATTTAAAATCCGTTGCGTAGTTTAAAAGATCTAAAAGTGTACAGAGGGACAGACGGCGGGAAGCGACTTCGTTTACTAATATGTAGAAATTACTTGCTAACTTATTTATTTGAACTCTTAGACCTAGTTTCACCATACCATGTTTGTTAGTTTAACTGTCTATTTTAATGTTAACGGGACATTAAGAGTAGCGAGTGTTACACCAAGCGTAAATCCATGATTAAATTTCTTAATTCCACTTTACATTTAATTGCTGCTCTGGAAGTCCGTAGACCTACGGCCAAACCCAATCACCCACCCAACGCCACCCACCCACCGCCACCACCGCCACGACACCCCGCGCGCGTGTTGTCGTCTAACCCACGTTTAGTCAGATGTCAAAATCATCAAATTGGAACCAGCATAGAACTTTATTTTCAAAATCAAAATGTTTTGGAAATTTAGAAATAGTATTCATACACAAAATGACACACCGTCGTTTTTACGTCGTGGGTTAATGATAACAAACAAAATTAGAAAACGATTTTTTATTTTGGTTGCTTTGACAAATGACCGATTATGAAGAGTTTCGTGTATTTGGCCCTTATGTTTCTAAACAACATCTCCGTCATCTACAGGATGTGGAACAAGTGGTCCTCATCGGCAACCGGGAGTGGATGCTGAGGAACGGAGTGACTGTGCCGCGCAGGGTACAGGAAGCTATGCAGCAGGACGAGGAGCTGGGCAGGACTGCTGTGCTGGCTGCTATCAACGGTAAGACCTGGCCTGGATCATCATCTACACTATTATTTATTTATTTATACTATATGCACAAAGGTACAAAGACTTATTGCCTTAGGCATTCTCTACCAGTCAACCAAGGGTGGTAAAGAGATAATATGGCGGGTGCATAACAAAAATGTAATACATAATAAAAAAATTGGTTGTAAGTAAAGTCGGTTTACGGACGATAGCTTTACGTGATAACGTCATAAAGAAACATAATGGCTAACATATATAACATAAGCAAAAAATGGCTTCCGTCGAGGTGGGCGGAGGTTATTGCTTGGGCTGATCGTACCTCTCTATCGCTTGTTCCGCGCTCCCGCTTGCACGCTCAGGCGGAACGTGACACTTTTTCGTGCGTGCAGCCGGTGTTCATCAATTTATAAGACGTTATCACGTCAAAAGTGAAAAAGATCTAAACTCACATACGTATCGTATACCTACTTGTATAATGCACATACGTATCGTATACCTACTTGTATAATGAGCTCAACTGTCCAATTAGCAGACACAAACATATACATCGGCATATACATGCATACATATTTATGTATACACACACATAAATGCAACGCTCAGATTACGCCTCGCGGACGGTATCGCGTTACCCAGTAACTAGGTTGTGAATGTCAGATAGGCAGTCGCTCCATGTAAAATACTGGTATTCAGCTGCATCTGGTTATACTGGAAGCTTACCCCAATATGGTTGGGAAAGGGCTAGACAGATGATGAACTTTAAAAATTGTCTATGATTAATGCTAAATAGATAAAAGGGCAATCTATTTTATTATTATTTTTATAAGAAAGCTTACAGACTAATAACACAATTGAAATCTTTAATAGGTAGGAAAAATTGCTAATTACAAACTTCCACATATTATTTATTGGAACGAAGTACCTTATCGCGCGTTGTGAAAGGGGGCTAGACGGAAAAAATTCTTACGAAAAGTTGTCACGACACTTTTGTATATTTGATTTAAGAGCTATCTATTAACGTTATTGGCGCAACTGTGCTTTTCGAGATCGAATTACGAACGGCCAATAGATGGCGCAGAAATAATTTATTGGTCTTTCTATCTAAATAACTACGCATTGTACTAACATGTTAGAAAATGTTAATCTTTAAAATTACTTACTTACAATGTAAGCAGCCATAATAACTTTTCATTCCTCGCTTTTTTTTTTGCCCTGGCTTAAAGCCACTTAAATTCACTTTAACGCATCACATTAATTAGTGAAGGAATTGTAATAAAATTGTATTACAATTCCTTCACTAATTAATCGAAAGGAACTTCGTTCCGTCCGGGTGTCCCTTGACACCTCTCAAGTTTTTTATTTATTTATATAACCATCACACACAACTATTTTTACAGGTACAACCCAATGCAATAGTTGCAGTAAACTTAATAATAACAACTTATTTCCTAAAACTTATTACAAATAATGTTATCCTTGTGAATTCACTCAGTGTACAAGCAAATATGTCTAGCTCGTCTGCTACAAGGTTAAGAGTGCGAAACATTATATAGTCATTATCTCCCTGTCCTTGTCCATGTTACTTGTGGTCGGTTCAACACGTTTTCTCCTTCCATTCCGTCCTGACTCCCTTTTAATTCATATATTAATTAACAAATCCGTCCATATTTTCTTTGACCTGGATATGATCTTAATTATGGCAAGGCCAATACTTGCCATCGGGTACCAAGTAAAAATCTTTATACAAAAAGATTTTTAACCTTTGACTGCCACAGCCATGTATAGATGACAAACCAAAATGTGCCCAGCACGCCACGGTCACGACTAAAGAAAGAAAGAAAAAGCATTTATTCGCCCGCCAGCACAAAAAAAAACACAAAAATAACATGATTAAAAAAAGAAACGAAAAATTAGTCCTGCACGAGGCAAAAAGGCTCCTTTCTCAGCAAGTTGCTGTACCATTTAAAAAAAAAACGTCACTGTGACACACAGACACAACGACAACACGGCGACTACATGACAGACTTCTATACATGATTCCATGGTAATTCGTAGCTTGATAGAACAAAAGTCACTATGTTTAAAAAACATTTTCTTCGCCCACAGACCAACTAGTGTGCACAATAGGAGTTGCCGACGAAGTGAAGCCGGAGGCACACTTAGCTGTGTACTGTCTGAAGAAGATGGGGCTGCAAGTGTGTCTGCTCACAGGAGACAACAGAAAGACTGCAGTGGCCATAGCGAGACAGGTGAGGAACTGCTTCAATAACAGAAGCTTACGGCGCCATCTATCGCGCTACATGCGAACTACAACTGATGTATCCTACATTACGATAGCAAAGTTCTCCGCGATATTAGCATCATCATCTGCTTAGTCTTTCCCCAACTATATTGGGGTCGGCTTCCAGTCTAACCGAATGCAGCTGAATACCAGTGTTTTACATGGAGCGACTGCCTATCGGACTTTCACAACCCAGTTACTGGTAACCGATAGTCCTTGGTAAGACTGGCTGGCTCTTTTTGATGCATAAAAGCATATTTGGTTTGATTCCACTTTTTAATAAAATTTTAACACTAATTATTTGAGTTACATTGCAAAAATAAATCTTTTTGCTTTGATTTTGACTCTGACCTTAATTTGATTTTAACCTTATCTATTGCTTTGACTTTAACTTTGATTTCAACCTTGATTTTGACTTTAATTTCAACCTTGATTTATATTTTGACTTTTATTTTAATATTGACTTTGACCTTAATGTAAACTTAAAATTTAGTTTTGAGCTTAATCTTGACTTGGACTCTGACTTTGAATAAACAAATTGTACGGTGTACGTACATGGTTTTAAAATAATCATATATTTTTAATGCAATAAGTTAGTAGGCTCGCGTATTTGTACTTTGATCGCGATCTACATTTGGGAGTGCATAGACATGCGGCGGAAGCTAGATGATGCATTATTGTACATCTTTTAGTTAGTGTTCAATTAGACGTGGTTCGGGTCGGACAACTTGCATTTTTATTTATATTCTTACCCGTTGAGCATTCACTGACAATCCTTGCATTTAATTGACATTTTTTGCATATTACATTTGCATTGACAGACTTTAATGTTTGGTTAACACACCCTACACAAATCTATCACACCACACTCACGCGTCCCATCTTCCGCAGGTCGGCATCAACAAGGTATACGCAGAAGTCCTGCCCTCCCACAAGGTGGCCAAGATCCAGAAGCTGCAGGCGGAGGGACAGAAGGTGGCCATGGTGGGGGACGGCGTCAACGACTCGCCGGCGCTGGCGCAGGCCGACGTGGGCATCGCCATCGCCAGCGGGACCGACGTCGCGGTGGAAGCGGCTGACCTGGTGCTCATGAGGGTAAGTGCTCACTGATTAAGGAGGGTATGGGAGGGGCAGAAGCCCCTTAGTGACCCCCTTGATGATAATGATCGGATGAATTCTTTTTTGTTTCGTCGTACAGTTCCCGGCACGTAAGTTGGCCAGAGATTTTGTAGTGGGGGAAGTTCGCGCATGTAAAAATGTATGAAATTGTGCGTGCGCGAACTTCCCCCACTACAAAATCTGTGGCCAACTTACGTGCCGGTAATTATACAGTCTTGCGTTTTTATTTATTTACGTGATAACGTCTTATAAATCGATGAACACCGGCTGCACGCACGAAAAAGTGTCACGTTCCGCCTGAGCGTGCAAGCGAGAACGCGGAACAAGCGACGGAGAGGCACGATCGGCCTAACCAGTAAGCTCCGCCCACCTCGACGGAAGCCATTATTTGCTTATGTTATATATGTTAGCCATTATGTTTCTTTATGACGTTATCACGTAAAACTATCGTCCGTAAACCGACTTTACAGACAACTACTTTTTTATTTATATATTTAAGAAGCATGAAAGAATTACTTAACGCTAGAAACAAAAACTTATCAACAAAAAAAAAAAGTCAAAAGTCGACAGAAAGCCAATTACAATCAATTTTGCCGCAACTCCCTTGATCTTATATGATAATGCGGCCTAGGATGAACAGGTTCACTCGTGACTTGAAGATACCCAGATTATACTTATAGGGAAACAGAGCGGCGGGCAGTGAATTCCACAGTCTGGCAGTTCGCACAGTAAATGTGGTAACCAAAGCGCTTGGTTCGAGACCGTAAAACTTCAACCATATAGCGGTGATACTTCGCCGTATCTCTGCTCGTTCGTTGATGGAATGAGGATAGGAGAATAGGGTATTACAACCATTTTTGAAAAGTGTCTCAATGAAATTCTGTAGTGCTAATATGCCACCAAAAAAAACACAAAATTTTATTCAATCGATAAGTGCCATAAAAATGCATCTTAATTTTAAACTTTCGAATTTTAGTGTAGTAGTTGTCGCGTAGTTTGACGAAAACTCCTCTTACTGGACGCCATATTGCTCAGCGGAGTTGACGTCAGTTCGTTTTGTATCAAATGCGCTCATATTAAATATGATAATGTATATAATTTAAAAATAATTAAAAGCATGTTTTGTAATAGGTGTAATAATTAAAAAAAATACGTTGGTTACGAAAATAATAAAAGTACAAACACTATATTACGCCAATCGGTTGACTGACAGTTGACAATTTTTTGTTTACACAGCCGTATGGCGTAATAACATGGCCGCTACTATTTCATGGTGTTTTATAACAGATAAAAAATACTGAAAACTTTGAATTGAATTTAAAAAAATATTTTGTTATTTTATGAACTAAAACTTACATTTTCCGACTGCTTTATGCCTAAACTATCTCAATAACATATTTATAGATTTTTCTCGTATAGAGTAAAATACCCTATTCAGTTGTGCAATTCTTTTTCAGCCTGTATTGTCTCACTGCAGGGCAAATAACTCCCTTTCTCCTTTCCAACACTCTCTGTTCAGAGCCAGTGTGGACCAATCCCTCCTGTAAGCGTCAAGCTCATCCCGCCAGGTCTACCACGATGTCGCTGGACGTTTTCCGTGACCCACATTGAACTAAGAATAGCATCACCCCATTTCTACCCGTGGGTGTCGTAGAAGGCGACAAAGAGGGACATTGACCAGAGGATGGGTAGCAGCGTCCTTCTGAGTACCATAACACCTACTTCGATCGACAACAAGCATGGCGATTACGGCTGCCTCACCCCTGGGGCAGACCTATGCCCAGCAGTGGGCGTCTAAACACGTAAACGTAAACGTCACGACACGTTTGGCGCAGTGGTTGAGCGATCGACTGCTGCGCTGCGTGTCGCGGGTTCGATTCCCGCACGGAACAAATATTTGTATGGCCTACAGATAGTTGTTCCGGGTCTGGCTGTTTGTGTATGTGAGTTTATATGTTTGTAAACGCACCCACGACACAGGCGTAACTCCTAGTGTGGGGCAACGTTTTTTTAAAAAAAATAAAATAAAAAATAAAGGTTGACATGATGCTGACGGTGAATTAATTATTTGTTACAGAATGATCTCCTAGACGTAGTAGCTTGCCTAGAGCTGTCCCGCACCACAGTCCGACGAGTACGTCTCAACTTCCTGTTCGCCAGCGTCTACAACTTGCTGGGCATACCGCTGGCTAGCGGGGCCTTCGCTATGTTTGGCTTGCAGCTGCAGGTGAGACACACACATTACAATAATCACCTACATACCCTACAGTCATGCTATTATACACACCCACAATTATACACCCACACATCCCCCGGTCAGGGTATTATACACACCCACAATCATACACCCACACATCTCCCAATCACGCTATATTATACATATACCCTGTAAGACACCCACACACCCCCCAGTCACACTATTACGCACACCCATAATCATACACCCACACACCGACACACCCCTTAGGCACGGTATTATTCACACCCATAATCATACACCCATACACCCCCCAGTCAGATAATCATACACACCCACACACCCCCCAGTCACGATATTATTCATACCCACAATCACACACCCCCACATTTCGTCAACTATGGTCGTAGTCCTTTGAAATAAGGTCGAGAATGTAAGTTTACATTAATATTGTATTGTATTTTCTTTCCTTAGCCATGGATGGCGTCAGCAGCGATGGCGATGAGTTCAGTGTCCGTCGTTTGTTCCAGTTTATTACTCAAAACGTAAGTGTACTTCTATTTTTATAAAATAGAATAGAAGTGGGTAATCTCCGAAACAATTAATCCAGTTTTACCTGGACTTGTCATATTATAAAGAGGTAAAATTTGTTTGTTAGTTTGTATGTTTGTAGGTATGTATCTCCGAAACAGCTCATCCAATTTTAAAAATTCTTTCACCAATAGGAAATTACCTTATCCCTGAGTGCTGTAGGCTATATTTCATTATCAAAAAAAAATATTGAGCCTTGAGAAAATTTAATGATAAAATATTATATCATCTGCCGTGATTTCACTAAATCCCTTAGGGATTTGGTTAAATCCCTTATTGTAACATTTCCCGCGAAGATCTTTGATATCACTATGTAAGATACACCAGTTGTGATTCGCATATGATGCGATAAATGTCTCGACACTGTATTTCATAATTTCTCTTACAGTTTCAAAAAACCAACACTAGAAAAACTTCGTACTGCTGAATATCTTCAATCTATTCACTTAGAGGAGTTGGACACGGTGTCTGTACACCGAGGTCTGGACGAGAGAATAGACCCCAGCGAGCGGGGAGCTTCGCCTCTTGCCAAGTTAGTATACAACATCTTACTTGAATTATAAACTAGCATTTCACCCGCGGTTTTGTGCACGGTGGCCGTTGAAAAACGAAAAAAAATTAATGAGAATTGGGTAGATGACATTAACCAAATTTCATTCCATTCCAAAACAGAACTTCTCTAAAAAAAATTGGTTGTCTGTAAAGTCGGTTTACGGACGATAGTTTTACGTGATAACATCATAAAGAAACATAATGGCTAACATATATAACATAAGCAAATAATGGCTTCCGTCGAGGTGGGCGGGGCGGGGCTTATTATTTGGGCCGATTGTGCCTCTCTTTCGCTTGTTCCGCGCTCAGGCTCAGGCGGAACGTGACACTTTTTCGTGCGTGCAGCCGGTGTTCATCGATTTATAAGACGTTAACACGTCAAAAAGTATGTTAATTGATAGGTGGTGTCATCTACCCCATTGTCGAACACTATCGATAATTGCACAGCTTTTAATAACGTGGAAGGAAGCACAAAAGTTACGCTGTCTCACTCTGACATGCTTTTAAACATGTGGTAAAATGTTTGACCGGTAGAGCTATTCTGTTTCAATCTCCACCTAGGTGTAGTGAGCTGTCATCCGTCCCAATGCTAGGGATTGACAAAGCAGACGGACATATGACAGCTCACTTCACCTAGGTGTTCACCGAGGGAGATTGCAACATAATAGACATACTGTGAATGTATATAATGCTGGCACTTCACATGGCGAATTTGGGAAAATATTCGCCTATTAATAGCTATAATACAAAATCGATAATACGGAATCTTCTAAAAAAGGTTTATTTATGGCCAAATACTCGTTTTTTTTTTTACAAAATACTGGTTACATGATTTTTGTTGCTGAAAAATTCAGGGCAGTTAAGAGTTGACCAATCTCTACTGACAGCGGCCGTTCACGAACATGACGCGTGTGATCCACGCGTCATGTTCGTGAACGGCTGCGGGCACACCATTCAGCTCAACCATGAAGGGAGCCGAATGATCACGCGCGCCACCATCAGCGAGACATCTGAACGAGCATGACAAATCTGACTTCTCAGATTGTCAGGAATATAGTACTAAGTAGGAATGTAACAGTACGCATCCGTTTAGCTTTCCGCGTCTAAACGGCTGCGATACAAAACAGATCTTTTCTATAGACAAAATCTAATAGTAGAGGACACGTGGAAGATCGACCTTCACCCATCAGATAACTTGATGAGACATATTTTTTATCAAAAATAATTTATTAACAAACATGCCTATGATAACTTGCTTATTTAAAAGTCTACATAGCTATTTTTAATTGAATTAATTTTAATCAATTTTCTTTCATCACCTTCACTCTTTTCATAACCGAATGAATTTCATCTGAACTGATAGTTACACACAGAATATGCCTAGGTAGGCTTGCCTACTTATTTATGACGGGCCTGTTGGTCTAGTGGTCACTGACCCTGACTGCTAAGCCGGAGGTCGTGAGTTCGATTCCCACCCAGGACAAACTTTGTGTGATGAGCATGATTGTTTGTTCTGTGTCTGGGTGTTTATCTATAATATGTATGTATTTATAAATTATATAAGTATGTATATCAGTTGTCTGGTTACCATAACACAAGCTCTGCTTAGCTTGGGACCAGATGACCGTGTGTGAGTTGTCCCAAGATATTTATTTATTTATTTATTTATTTCTGTGCATGGCTACCTGGCAAGCAGATGTGAACAGGTAAATCAACATAGGTAACTACACCGATTTGTTAACCAATCGAAATTGATATCATAAGTAAGATATTTTAATTACAAAACCAATCGTATAGGCTTGCCTGCAAAAAATACTTGAAATATCATTGCCAAGCTATAAGGTTTAAGAATTGGAGCTATTTGATAGATGCGAGAGCGAAAGTAGAGCGTCCGAGGTCCGCGTGATAAAAGAAAATTGATTAAAATGAATTCAATTAAAAATAGCTATGTAAACTTTTCGATATGCAAGTTATCAAAGGCATGTTTGTTAATAAATTATATATGTTAAAAAATATGTCTCATCAAGTTATCTGATTGGTGAAGGTCGGTCTTCCACGGCTCTTAGACTATAAATTAAGCTGAACAAGTGTAGTTAGTCCCTAAAACGGAGATTAATTTATAGAGGTAATTATTCGGCAAGCTTTGCATTTCATTCAATATTTTTACTTCCATGACTGTGTCCTAACTGAAATAAATTGTAAGTAAATTGTTAAGCAAGTTGTCACTTAAATATTTCGTTTGAAAAACCACGGGTTAGTCTTAATTTTGCTAAGTAAGCAATGATTATAAACCTTATAATTATGAGGATAATGTTCAAAGAATCATGGCAGGATTTGTTCAAAAAAAATAAAGATGTTTAGAGAAGTGGAAATTCTAATTTTTATATCAAGCCCAAAGAGTATCTCCAGGCATTTACATTATTTTTAAAACTCCGCAAAAAAAGTGAATTGTTTAACGAAAAGCTCATTATTTCAGAACGAAACGGCGACTGACAGTAACAGTGATACTGACAACCGCCGTTTCGCAGTTCTTACTCTGAAATTGCATCGTTTTATGGGAAATAATATCACAAATAATGATTATTCTATTCCACACACTTGTCACATCACTTGTCTGCCAATTTTGTAGATCCGTCAACGTCACTTGTCACTTTCTTTTTTTTATAAACACAAAATGGGCATCGAGATGAAACGAAAACGTGTTATTTTCATTTCGTAATATTTTAATTATGCGGTGGTTTAAAAATATAGTAAGTATATCAATCTACTCCTGGTAATGTATTCTTCACATTGAAAATTGTAACCCCATAAATTATTATTTTTTTCATACAAATGAATGTATGTATCTCGCCATGATTTCTTGTATCAAACGCTTAGTAAAGAGTGCAGACTGTATTTTCGCCCAGTATCTTAATAATTAGCTTCTTTTTTTTTATCAATTGATAGGCATACGTTTGACCACTATCTCACCTGATGGGAAGCGATGATGCTTTAGCAGTTATGTTTTTTATAATATAATTTCAATATAAAGCCATTGAAATGATGACAGTTACCAAAATTACCGACAATTGTCAATAATGCTTCTCTTTCTTAATAATTATACCTTTTTTAGTATACAGGGTGATTTTAATTACAATGCATCTTAAAAAAAATGGTCCCTATAAATATACTGAAAAGTCGTTTTATTTTTCACATTTCATGGTTGGTCCTGAAACAAAAGTTGTTAGTATTTATAAGTATTTTCACCCCCTTAAAGGTGCGTAGTAGATAGAAAGTCAACCTGTATGATAAAATTATACTTGCTTTAGTCATCTTCTTTAGCTTATTTGAAAAACAGGAGTACAGGGAAAACAGCCGGACACGGCATAAAGATAAACTTAGGTTGCCAACAATAAAATTGAAGCTTTTTAAGAGGAATATATACTGCATGGCTATTATTGTATATAATCATTTGCCAAACACGCTCCAAGATTTACCACTTCTACTATTAAAAAAAATGCTATTGAAACTCTTAATGCAAAAAAGATATTACACGGTTAGGGAATACTTAGAGGATAATTTAATCATACTTAGTGAACATTTTTAGGACATTTTATAATTTAGTACAACATTGACATAAAATAAAAATTGTATCGGATTGACATTAGCACGCCATGTATGGCAGGATATGCTGGAACTATCTAAATGAAACATCTATTGTGTACCATATTCTAACAAATAAATATTTTGATTTGATTTGATTTGATTTGATTTGATTTACCTTGTCGCAACAAATCTGTATAGATTTCTTTATTAAACTATTTGCTGCAGAAACGAGAAAGCAAGACGACACAATACTAGTATACAACATTATTTGGTGAAACTAGACCATAAAAGAGGTCATGTTCATTTGAAGACTCGGTTGGCACAGTAGTTGAGCGATTGGCTGCTGCGCTGCGTGTCGCGGGTTCGATTCCCGCACGGAGCAAATATTTGTATGACCTACAGATAGTTGTTCCGGGTCTGGCTGTTAGTTTATGTGAGTTTATATGTGTGTAAGCGCACCCACGATTCAGGAGAAAAACATAGGTTGGGGCAAGGTATTTAACAAAAAAAGTCGGCAATGGGAACTATTCTGAAATCTCTACAAAAAATCATTTATTTCAATTAAACCATTTACAGGCACTTTTGAATTGTCAAGGAGTCGGTCAGTTAGTCAGATGAAGCTAATTGCTCGTTCCAAAAGGTAGGTAGGTCTCTATGGAGAAGAACGAGCAGCAAAGATTAACGTTGTAGATATTGAGAAATATCGAACTAAATATTCTCTGTCTTGCTCGCACATTTATGACAGCGACTGCCACAAATCCTGACGTTTAATAAATTTTGTTTAAGAGCGCCCATTCCATCATAGTTCCCATACAAACGCTCGTAAGTGATTACGGTGTTATAACAAATTATCCTCCAATTATTTTTGACACACGGGTATCTTGTGGATGTTATAATATAAACAAATTATAATAAAAACAAATTCAGTAAACACGTTCGAAAATCTGCTGCTGCAAATAAAATTTCAATCACGCTCGCGTTGGAGTTCCACCGATAGGGAAGGGCGCTCTTAAGGCGCAAATGTGAACTATAGTCAGCGCCTTAAGCCATAGATCTATACATGTACTCTTAACCTGAATTCAGAAACTTAGATAAATGATCATTTTTTACAAAAACATACTCAAGTTATATGTTTCAAATTCAATTGAAACATAAAAAGACATTGAAGATTTTTTTACTACAATTTGTCATTCTAAAATCAACTTACACTACATAACTCTAAAGTAGATAGTTATAAATTGTCTAAGATTCCGAATTCAAGTTCCCATCTCTCTCTATTCCACTATATTTTGTATCTGCCATCACTTTCTAACATTGTATTTCTTCTATCACAGCAAAAACCGCGACTCTTGGAAATCGGCACTTTTGAAAGTTGACGCATAAAGTATGTAATATCTTATGGATATGGTGGTGTGTTTGTGTGTGTTCTAGTCTGTGTGTGTGTTTTTGTGTTTGTTTTAATACATGTATTATGAGTTTGAGTTCTCTGTGTTTTTAGTTAGCAGTATACTCTAACAGTTTTCATTGATCTAATAGAGAAAGAATAATACCAATCACCTATTTACCGTGGGATGCCGGCCGCGAATAGTACCACCCCATTTCTACCAATGGGTGTCGTAGAAGGCGACAGAGGGAAATTCACCAGAGGATGGGCAGCAGCGTCCTTCTGAGTACCATAACACCTACTGCGATCGCCAACATGCATCGGCCAAGCATGGTGATTACGACTGAACCCCCCTCGGGGAAGACCTATGCCCAGCAGTGGACGTCTAAAGGTTGTCCCACTGCTGGGCAAAGGCCTCTTCTCATACAGAGAAGGCATTGATCACCACGTGCGCTCAAGGCGGATTGGCGATTTTTTTAATTACAAAGAAACATACAATTTTCTCTTAATTTACATAGATTAATAAAAATGAAGTTTAGGGCAATCAGATTTGCTTTGCTATGGCCTATATGGAAAGCGCTCAGTAGACTGCGCACCCAGGTAGGCCGCTGCAAACACAATCTAACAAAATGGGGATAATAGATCCCACCGAGATACCCAGTGTGAGTGCGGTGATCCTGACCAGACAATGGCCCACTTACTAGTGTCGAAAGTGCCCCTACACCTGCACCTTAAAGGACATTAAAAACGCCACTAATGCTTCGATAAATGTAGCTACCTACTGGGCCCAAGTAGTCTAGCATAAAGAAATGAAAAAAATAATAATGAATGAATGAAATTTACTAATATAGCTTTAGGTAAACATTGTTACTAACTCTTATATGAGTGCAAACTTGAAATAAATGATTTAATAATAAAGGAAAACCATCGATTCGAAAAGAAGAAGGGCAGTCAGAAGCCAGAAAGTCTGACAACCAGTCTTACCAAGAGTTATTGTGTTACCCAGTAACTGGGTTGTGGAGTTCCGATAGGCAGTCGTTCCATGTAAAACACTGGTATTCAGCTGCATCCGGTTCGACTGGAATCCGACCCCAATATAGTTGGGAAAACCCTACGCAGATGATGTTGATAGATTAATAAATGAAAACTTTTATGAGTGTTTACCTGTTTGTTTGCGTTGTAACTGTTTGTTTTGTGTTTAAAGGTTTTTAGGATTCCGTAACTCAAAAGGAAAAATACGGAACCTTTAAAATATTATTTCTTGTCCGTCTGTCACAAAGAGGTTTTTCTTAAGTTCCACGCTATGTAAGAAATTGAATTTTGGGACTATTTTAGATTTTGTTTTTTCGACATAGTTGTAGTTACATATTCTATGAGATTTTAGGAATATATCTTTATTTGGTCATTAAAAAATATTTCAATAAAAGTATTAATTAAATTTTAGATAAATTAAGAATATTGTCATCTTCAGACACTATTAAATATCACAAAATAGTTTATATTTCTTGTATTTTAATCGCCCCTTATACATAAAACATCGTTTTTATTTTAAATAACTGCATTGGGGTTTTGGTGGTGGTAATCTTTGTTATTTGATTATGTAATGTGATTTTGTGTGTGATGTGTGTTGGTTCTGTCGTAATGGTCCAGTGGTAAAGACAATAGGCGACACCTAAATAGTATTTATAAAATTCCTAAATAGTAGAACTCAAGGTTTGTAAAAATCCGATATTTATAGTAAATATCAAATTATCCGATAAGAAAAATAATTAAGTAAGAGCTTGGTTGGTTGATGTTTGATTTTATATGATTAAAAAAGTTAAACAAAATAGAGTATATTTTTGAAAATATTAAGTAATACATACGTCGTAAAAGTTAAAGGTAAATTTACTTCCGATAAGTTTGCCATTTCAGAAAAATTATATCAATTGTAGTTTTTTTTGCTGCTGCCAGTATACATAATTTTACTAAATTTCTAGTTAAGAAGGCAGTACAATATTAATTAATATATAGCCGCATAAATACCAAAATATACAAGTAGGGGTTGTGAATTACCGAAATAAACAGTTTTCTTCTTGAAAAAAAAAACTTATTTTATTAATTATTAGAACTTCTTTAGTATTTATTCGTCTTTCACATCTTGTTCTCGCTCGCCATTTACTCACCGCTGCATTTATATTCTACTTATTTTTTTAAATTATGTTGCGTTGCAAATTAAAATCCTACATAAGTATATACATATCAGCAAACACTGGTAGAATTATACATTTAGGTGTCGCCTACGGAAAATGGATATTAATCCCCATTCATTATCATTCTCCCTTCTTTCTTCACCAAAAACTGTTGAACTAAATCCTTTTTTGTTAGTTAAAAATGTGGCAGACGCCAGCACAACAAGTTATACCAAACTGTACAATTTTCCCAATTGATAATGAAACTTATTCTTTTGTGTGTTTGCCTTGTGTCTGGGTGTTATTTATTTATATAGGTATGTATGTATTTAAATGTATTTGTGTATGTATATCAGCTGTTTGACACCCATAGTACAGGGTCTCCCTAGTTTGGGGTCAGAAGTCCCCCCATTGTTTGAAATGTCCCCACACATTATTATATTATTATTATTATATTCTTTTGTAATAAAGATAAACATATATCTTTAAATTCTTATTAATAAACATAACATTTCAAAGATCAAAGATATTTGACAGATTGTGCTTGATGTCCTGGCCTCTGTACTTTCAATAGTAATCATAGTTTTAAAGGCAAGATGTAACATAAACGTTATGTTAGATTTTATCTTCTAGATTTTAAAGGGAATAAATATAATGACCACCAAATAAAGTAAATGATCACCAAATCTAAGGACCCTTAAGTCCCCCCCCTGGGGCGGATCCGACATGGTTAGGTTAGGTTAGAACTGTGACCCCCTACGCCAGAACCAAATCGCTTTTTACTCATACATTTCTACAATACTTTGGTTACCTAAATGTTGGTGATCATTTACTATTTTTGGAGGTAATTTACTATATTTGGAGGTTCGTTAAACATAAGGCGATTTTAAACCAGAATTCGGGCCTAAAAACTGCCAGAATAAAGGTTAGAACAAACTCATACATTTCTACAATACTTTGGTTAAATGTTGGTGATCATTTACTATTTTTGGAGGTCATTTACTATATCTGGAGGTTCGTTAAACATTAGGCGATTTTAAACCAGAATTCGAACCTAAAAACTGCCAGAATAAAGATTAGAAGGGTATGGGTGCTACTGTAATGACAGGCACATGACACATTTCAACTTAGTTTCTGTGGAGACAACGTATCTGCAAGGTGTCTGGTATTCCAGATGTGTATAAATAGCGGTGACCATTTAACATCTGGGGGCCAAGTCTGCTATTTTTATAATTTCGTCATTCCAGCACGATCCCATTGTCATTTTGCTAAAAGTACGTAATCTGCTAAATTCATATGGTCGATCATTGGTCGGTCAATGTTCTCGTAAAAGAATAGGGTATTTTACTCTAAACGAGAAAAAATCAATAAATATGTTATTGAGACAGTTTAGGCATAAATCAGTAGGAAAATGTAAGTTTTAGTTCATAAAATAACAAAACAAATTTTTAAATTCAATTCAAAGTTTTCAGTATTTTTAATCTGTTCTAAAACACCGTGAAATAGTAGCGGCCATGTTATTACGCCATAAGGCTGTGTAAACAAAAAATTGTCAACTGTCAGTCAACCGATTGGCGTAATATAGGCTTTGTACTTTTATTATTTTCGTAACCAACGTATTTTTTTCATTATTACACCTACTACAAAATATGCTTTTAATTATTTTTAAATGATATACAATTATCATATTTAATATGAGCTCATTTGATACAAAACGAACTGACGTCATTTACGCTGAGCAATATGGCGTCCATTAAGAGGCGTTTTCGTGAAATTACGCGCGAAATTTGAAAATTTAAATTTTAGATGCATTTTTATGGCACTTATCGATTGAATAAAAATTTTGTGTTTTTTTTGGTGGCATATTAGCACTACAGAATTTCATTGAGACACTTTTCAAAAATGGGTGTAATACCCTATTGTGTTATAATGACATTGTCATATTGCATTCAAACCTGTGAGTAGAAATGATTTTCGAAAAAACTACTGCTAATTATTTTTTATTTTTTACTATTAAATAGGCTTGCGTTTGACCGCAATTCACCTGATCGTAAGTGATAATGCGGCCTAAGTTGGAACACGCTTGCCTAAGATGAACCGGTTCACTCGTGCCTTAAAGATACCCAAATTATACTTATCAGGGAACAGAGAGGCGGGCAGGGAATTCCACAGTTTAAAAATAAATAAATTTGAACATTTATTCGTGCCAGATTTCATTTATATATATTTTTACACATTATTTATAAGTGTTATATAAGCAAACTGAAGTAGTAAGAAGTTCGTAAACTAAGTCAGTCATTCAGTTGTCATTATGTACGAGATTACCATTCTATATCATTTCTTTCAATGGAGTGTCAGTGGTTGACCATTGGAAAGTCATAATGACGCCATTATATTAGTAGATTACCAAACATGTCAAAATGAACAATTATGAAATCAATGATAGACCATTCTGGCACTATTGTAATAGCAGACTTGAGGCCCTGGAGGACCGTCCACTTGATTACCATAAAAAAAAACCATAAACTAAGAAATACTATGTTCCTCTCCCCAGATTGTTCCATCGCAGCAAACCAGCAGAAGGCTGCCTCCTCCAAGAAGATGATGACCTGATGACAGTCTCCTTCATCCCCAAAAGGCGACAGGAGCCCAGTATTAATGGATGATCTTATCCCACCGCTGGGGAAACGTCCCACGGTTAAACGGACTAGATTCGTGAAGGTTAGCGATAGATGGCGCTAGATTGTAGCATTTTTTTGAAGTCAAAGCATTTATTTCAAACACTTTACAGGCACTTTTGAATTGTCAAAGAGTCGGTCAGTTAGGCAGAAAGTTGAAAATAGTTGCTCGTTCCGAAACGTAGGTAGGTCTCTATGGAGAAGAACGAGCAAAGAACTCCACGGCCAAGACCATTTCAGTTCAAAAGTGCCTTTTAATGGTCTAATTAGAAGCCACTTTTGAACGTAATTTACAACAAGAAAAAGAGTACCCTCGGTGCCCTTTCCAAAAGGTAGTTTCGAATGGAGAAGAATTGGCAAGACACTCCATACTTACTCTTTTTTGTCGTGAGCATAATTTTCGAATGAAAAATGATGGAATGGTTTCTCACGAACAGATATCAGGGAAGAGACAATCTATTATCACAGTAAAGTAAAACTGTCCCACTGTTGGGCAAATACCTCTTTTCGTACAAGGTACGAAGTTTGATTGTTAAAATATGTAACGTTAAATTAGAAATTACTACCTAGTAACAAAAATGGTTAATAGCGCCATCTATTGACAGAAAACATCATGGACAAAATGTCCTTATAGAGGTATTGAATGGACAAATTCCCAAACGGACAACATGTCCAATGGACAAAGTGCAGTGTTACAGTGAAACTAAGAATAAAGACTGATGTGTATGTGTAAATATTAAGAGTGACAGGTAAAGTTGGAAATTGAAGATTTGGTGATATTACTGGGTTATTTTTTAATTGTGTTTTTTGTATTATCCTACCTTTATGTCATAAAGGTGGTATTTTGCCTATATTTTGTAAATATTTACGTGGTATGTATCGTTTATTGTGAATTATTTTGATAGTTATGATATTTAGATTATTGAGGAATGGATGTCGCTCAATTATAGTTTTAATCTAATTATAACAGTTTAAAAAAATATGTTGATAGAAAGTATGTTGTCTTAAAGTATATTGTTCAATGCAGTAATGCAGATCCCACTAAGCTATATCATATCTAAAGCGTGTCTTCTTAAAATAAAATTGTATATCTTCCAAAATGTCTTCTCAAAAAAATCTAGGCATTTCACGGAATCTCCAATTTCCAAACTTTGATACCACCTAGCTAGCCTTTAGAAGCTAACACGGCTGATAACAAATTAATATCGCTTTGAATTTTGGGTAAAAATATAAAATCGTACAAAATGTATGCATAGAAATGTAAAACATTATTAACTTCCAATGTTTAGGAAAACCGTAAAGCAAAAGCCATGCAAATACGCGATAATTCATGTGTTTATTCAGACACAACATCTTTAAAATAAAAAGGCTGTAAATGTCAAGTTACTCACGAGAGGGAAGGTACATATTCGTCAGAATAGATTATAAGCTGTTTTTTTCTGACTAAATTAGTCTTCTAGTAATTTTAGTAAGATCCGCTTACGTCATAACATAACATAAAACTAAAGAGTCGAAAAGAAATAGTAAGAAGCTGCATTAAGGCGGAAATAACAATTTACGACTGTCTGCAACGGTTACAAAAATTGACACAAAAATGGTCGACGTCAGGTCGACGGAGCTCCGCTGCGTGGGGCTCCTATTTCTGTCTGCAGGGTTTGAAGGAACCTAACCAGCCGAACCTCGGGGTGCACCTGACGTTGACCTAAATTAACTTAAGTTTTTTCTGTCCAAAAAGGAATTCGTTATTCGTCAGAAAAAAATACAGCTTAATATGTGTACCTCCCGTCACGAGAATTGATGTGACTCACGCACACATGAACAACATTATATCTTGCACGCAATAATCAACTCTATTCGTGATGTATTTTAATTCATTATCAAATAATGAAATTTGCATGCGCAGTCTAAGTTGACTTAATCGTTGTCTGAAAGCCTGATCATGTATGCAAAGATATCGCTTAAAATGCTATAAAATATAATCAGTTATTATAAATTCTTCCAGTTTTTGATTAGCACTCTATTAATTCATTTGGCTACTGTCAGAATGTACCAACCCACAATCTCGAGGAGAAATTTTGACGTTGGTTGGTGACAGAACTACACATTAATAATAAATAAAATTTTGTCTAACCAAAATATCCACATTTTGTAACGTTTAGAGTAATGCCAAATACTTACTACGCGCGCTTCTAAAAGCCAAAATTATGTACTTCCTTCTTTTGCAAATTATATTATTAACATATTCCAATATTATTGCATTATTGTGTAAAATCAATAGTTACCATTTTGTACAAATACAGTTATTAAATAATGTACAATATTTTGATGTTTAAAAGGTTCTATCTCATCTGAGTAAATGTAAATATTTCCAAGAATCAACAAAATCTTGTACACTATTAATAATGAGACCATTGAAAATCTCGATTTTGAAAATGTACCTACAACATCAATATCGGATCAGCCGTTCTCGAATTGATAGCAAAAAGTGAGACACAGAATAACGAATAAATGGAATGATAAAACTAAGGTCTCTTTATGTAAACATAAAAAAAGTATTGAATTTTTTAGAAATAAACGTTGTTATTCCATTTATTTTTTACTCTCAAAAAAGGCGATAACTTTATAACATAGTATTATTTTAATATTTTATTGACAGGGTCATTGATACTAGAAAAAATCCAGCGTATTTCAAATAATCACCACAATTGTCGGTGATCCCAGTTTTTAATCACCAGTATTGTCTATTGACCATTTAAAATACTTTTGTACCACTTTGATATTTTTACCACGACATTATCCATTCTTAAAAATCTCGAACCAATCCGGGAACAGAAGTATTATAATGAACAATATTTTCAATCCTATAAGGTTAAAATTCATACAGTGCCAGTGACTTTGTTAATAAATATGCTGTTTAAAAGTGACATTATTTTTTCTAATAAACATCTGTAATATACTTGTATTTAACTCCGTTATAAATAATATCATACCGAGGATTTCTGCCGTAAATCAAGTGATCAATTTCGTTGCGGGATCCAAGACCAGTGAATCGTTTCTCTAGGACTCGTCGAACTTCATTGCATCGGCGTTTTCTGGTGGTCGCCACTGTTGGTTCTGGTTTACAGGAGATGCAGTGATTTGGTCAAAAATAATGATAGTGACCATTTACACTCAGGTGGGTCGCTTGCTTACAACAGATCGAATCTGTACCTATATGTGTCCAGATAGAGCCAATAATAGACGTGCCTAGGGGTCAAGGTTAGGGAAAGCGCGGTAGTTTTTTGCGATTAAAAAAAATCCGCAATCTCAGTTATTATATCTTCTATTAAGATGATACCTATAACCAATAATTCGAAGACAGAACTCTTTTATTTAAAAGAAACATTTGATTTTAGCCCTGAAAGGAGCTGAATTAAGCTGTAAAAAAATAGATTTTTAGTCGCTTTAGAATCAATCAATAGTTTGTCAATCGAGTTGGCAAATGACTACTTAAAAGTGACGTCATAAGTATAAAACCTATGGGGGCATCGCCTTTTAACAGCTCTTAGAAAGTATGCCAATTCATTGGTGGTCAACTACTCGACCGTTAGCCGAAAGTCGTCCACTATTCAAAGTCAAAGTCAAATCATTTAATTCAATTAGACCATTAAAGGCACTTTTGAACGTCATATTGTAAAATTTGAATCTAGTTGCCCATTCCAAACGGTAGTTTCGTATGGAGAAAAATGGGCAAGAAACTCCATACATACTCTTTTAAAAAAATAATGTTTACAATTAACTTTTACAAGAATTATAATATGTTACGTTGAATTGAACATTATACGCGAGAATTGAACATATGCCTCCCCCAGAACGCCACAAGTCTTGCATCCACCGGTTACCCGCGACCTTGACGATGTCGTCGGTCCATCTGGTGGGAGGCCTACCAACACTGCGTCTTCTGGCTATCTCAGCCTATATCGGTGTGATGTTATTTAAAAGGAATTAAATACATGAGTATTTGAAAATTTAAGATATTTTTGCGTTTATAGTTAATACATTTATACATTATTATTATTATGTTTTGTTTATACACTTATCATTTTAATCGTGTATCGTATTTATACAGTTTTAATGTTGTAGTTTTTAATACAAATGTATTTTTGTAACAAAATATATTATAAAGACTTAATTTTGAATTTTTGTGTTTTATTTTTCTGGTCTTTCGAGAACTCGCGGTAAGTAAAAGCCGGATTGGACCGGCCATGGTCAAGCCACGCTTGCCGCGGCCCGACTGTCCGTGGATGGGTGACCATCACAGATATAGATAGACCTAATTAATCACAAAATGACTTACCGATGGAAGGAAACGTTTACTTTATTTTTTACTTACGATTTTTTATCGTAAGTTAGGCACGAAAATAGGCACGCGAAGTAGTTGCTCTTGCGTTATCTAGGTCTATCTATATCTGTGGTGACCATCCATTTCATACCCAGTTCCCTCCGTTTAGCACGTAAAGCCGTTGGTCCCGGCTGTCATTCTTAGATCTTTGACAGTCGGTATCGGTAGTCGGAAGCTAGAAAGTCTGACAAACAGTCTTATCAAGGCGTATCGTGTTACAGTAACTGGGTTGTGGCGGTTGGATAGGCAGTCGCTCCATGTAAAACACTAGTATTCAGCTGCATTGCTGGGAACCGACTCCAACATAGGGAAAAGGCAACGCAGATGATAATATTCTGGTCATTCAAAAATCAAAGGTCTTTTCATTCAATCACTGCCGAAACATGAATCTTGAAAACTTTTTGACCTATGTAGGCATCTTTATATGTAGGAGAGAACTGATTTATCGACAGAGCCAAATGATAGGGACCTTTGACTTCCACGAGGATAGTGTTGGACAAAATTTCATGTTGTGTGATGGACAAAATGACGAACAAGATCTGAGAATGGACAAAGTGACAATATAGTAAACACCTACCTAAATCATAGTAATTCTGCGCTCTTAACAAGAATTAGCATGTTTTTATTTATATTATCCTGAAAGTTTGAGTAGTGTTAACCTGGTTTCATCCCCAACTCAACAACACACCTTATTTATTAATACTTCATGCACAAAGGTACAAAGACGGACTGAATGCTTTAGACCACGGTTTACATTAGGTCGAACCGGCAGTTTTATCGGACCGACAAACGTGTCGGATGCATATTGGCATATGTATTTCAATAGCGCCATTCACATTAGGGTGACCCGATAATACTGACGGAGACGACACATACCGGACGTTCAGCTACGATTTCTGACGGATCGGACATAGTATTGGCATCTGGTTGCCACCTTTTTTTAAAGCAAATAAAGTACCTATTATAGGTACCTACTTTATTTGCTTTACTTTCTAAGGTATAAAAAATAAACTACAGCATAATTATGCGAATAAAGTAGGTATTATTTATAGAGCAAGGTTTTACCGATGCGATCCATTCTACAATTTAAAAAACTTAAAAATAAAATAGTGGCTTTCAAAAACTTTCATTTCGGAAGAACCAAAGTTGACTTACTTCAACTTTGGTTCTTCCGAAATGAAAGTTTTTTTACTTTTTGAAGTTAGTTAATAAAACCGTTAACTTAATTGTTTCTTTTGTTGAATAAAACCTTCGTAAAGTCCAAATAAGTAAAATAAAGTATTTTCACGTACTTTATACGTTATTTCAGGTAGACGTACCTACAGTAGGTACGTCTATAACAATATTTTATTTTAAAGTACGGGTGGCAACCCCATGCGCCGTTCACATTTGTCGGCGCGTAGCGGCGAAGCCACATTCCTTTTAACCTTCATATCAGTTGTCGTGCCTTCAGCGCCTGGCACAGTGAATAATATTAGTAATTCATCGAACTTCGGACAATATTTTTCGGACTTCTAATTAAGAGATTATCATCATCATCATCATGTGAACCTTTAGACGCCCACTGCTGGGCATGGGTCTCCCCCAAGGGGGGTTCAACCGTACTCGCCATGCTTGACCGACGCATGTTGGCGATCGCAGTAGGTGTTATGGTACTCAGAAGGACGCTGCTGCCCATCCTCTGGTCAATAAGAGACTAAAGTAGGTATATTAAATTATAAATGATTACTTTAATGAACTATTTACTTAATTACCTAATATCAACATCTTCTCGATAGAGTACAGCGTGATTAAATAAAAAAACGGACTAAACGACCTGTAGTATTTGGTCGCAGGCGTAATGGACACGAAAATATTTGTCGGATTAATCCGACGTAAGCGGTTAGAAGGTTCATCAAGTTTTTACAAAATTCGGGTTACGTTTTCAAAGTCAAAGTTGTTTCAATTAAACCATTTACAGGCACTTTTGAACTGTCAAAGAGTCAGTTAGTTAGTCAGAAAAATGAAGCTAGTTGCTCGTTCCAAAACGTAGCGTAGGTCTCTATGGAGAAGAACGAGCAAGAAACTCCACGGACACTCTTTTAAATAAATAGTTTTTACAAAATACTGATTACATTATTTACGTTGCTTCTATACGTGAAAACTATAAAGGTAATCTAACAATACAAAACACAAAAAAAGAAGCAAGATAAAGTCCATGGCAGATAAAAGCTGACCAATCTCTACTGACATCGCCCCGTTCACGAACATGACGCGTGAATCAGCACCATTCAGCTCAACCATTTTGAAGGGAGCCGCATGATCCAACACACGCGCCACCATCAGCGAGATAATTGAGTGAGCATGACAATGCTCTCAACCGCCATGTTCATTTATGTCAAACACATACCTACATATAATTTACTTTATAAATAGCTCCATGGTATTCATATTCACAAAATTATTCTTGGTGAAGTGAAAACAATGTGAAGAGCAATCCAAAACATTTACTAATAAAAAATAAATAAAGATAAAAGCCATGGGCAGTTAAGAGATGACCAATCTCAACTGACCGCGCCCGTTCACTAAAATGACGCGCGGATCAGCACCATTCAGCTCAACCATTTTGAAGCGACCCGAATGATCTTACCTACACGCCACCTTCAGTGAGACAATGTCCCACCGCGGCGATCATTCATTGCCCTCTAGATTTTTACATTACATACATCAAACATGTCTTAGACACGCCACGAATTATTATAATTCACATAATATAATACATATACTTATATTCGCAAAACCAAACAAACCATGGATTTAGAAGAAATCTACATGACATTGTACGGAGCCAGCCAAACAGGGGAAGGCGCAAAGTACGAAATAGTAGAAAAATGGTTCAAAGAGTGCGAAATTATTGACGAAAAATACCTTACAAGTCGATTTTTCGAAGAATCCTACAAAAGAGTGAATGTGAATAAGCATCCTCTTTCTCTGGTACAATTTGTGCAGTTACTTGGTATCATGTCAAGGGACACTGACCAAGATGTGGATACATTTGCATTGAAGTTCAAAACCGTTAATAGAAGGATTATAGAGGAGATTCAGGCTAATTATGATTAAACTAGGTACATCATCATCTACCTAGCCTTTTCCCAACCATATTGGGGTCGGCCTCCAGTCTAACCGGATGCAGCTGATTCATCATCATCATCATCATAATGTTAACCTTCAGACGCCCACTGTTGGACATAAAAATAATAATGAATTGGTAATGACAATATTAGGATAATGTAAAATTTTAAAATAACTGTATTTATGCATGCAATTATAAATAATGTACTCAGATATCTGTGATATGTACCTAATTATATAATGTTGTGGTGACTTATATTATGTAACAAGACCTTGTACACGACATGAATGCAATAAATAAATAGGGCTCCCCCAAGAGGGGGTTCAGCCGTAATCGCCATGCTTGGCGGATGCATGGTGGCGATCGCAGTAGGCGTTATGGTACTCAGAAGGACACTACTGCCCATCCTCTGGTCAATATCATAAAAGCAGTTGATGACCAGTATTTTAAAATGGAGCGACTGCCTGGATGGCCTTCACAATCCAGGTACAGGATACCTATAGTCCGACGGCAATCCGACACGACCGGGAAGAGATCAGGCGCAGGACCAACGGCATTACGTGCTTTCTGAGACACAAGGTTGTTACGTCGCCAAATTCCAAACTTCGAGCTGCTTCCTAAAAATTCCTAAAGCAAAAAACACAATAACACTTGCCGTGTCCTGGGAATTAAACCTAGGACTCCACGCTGAACTGTCAGGGGCAGTTAATGATTATGAATAAACTATAGTGTAGATTATTGCTGTTTCTGGTTATACTAAACATTGGCTTTAGTTAGATACTGACACTGCCGCTAGATGTCGCATTATTAAATTAATAAACATGTCATTTTTGTAAAATTTTGTCGCACGTGAGGTTTTCAGTTCTTTTCATCTCGAAATTATTTTTCCGACATATTTCTTTTCTTTGATATTTTGTTAACAAACGATTCTGATTATTTCATATCATTATCTATTAAACTCGTGTGTTTTGCCTAGAAACCCTCACATTGATTCCGGAGCAATTTGGCCGGCTCATAGACGTAGGCAATGGACTGAGCAATACCCTCACTAGACAGCGAGAAAGCGACTATGCGGCCAATACCTGTCTCTTTTCTATAGGTCTGTAGTGACGAAGGCACGGTGCCATAAAGTATTCGCTCCTATTAGGTTGTGATCCATTGTGACGTAGACCAGTCACAATTTTAGAAAGAGATAACTACTGGCCGCACGTTTGCTGTCTTTCTCGCAATTTACTACAAAATCGCAAAAGAAAAACTGAAAATTGTAAAAAAACCTATGAATATTTAAATTTCGCAGGCCAACCTTATTCTTTTGACCGAAACGTCAAGACTACATGACAGACTGTTTGTTATACGACGTACCTATAATTATGTTAAATAAAGCTCATAAAACAATATTGTTTTTTATTTCTTTTGCTAATTATGTTTCTTGACTACTTAATCCTCCAAAGAAAGAAGTTCAACTAATATAATAGTTGAACTTCTTGTTTATATTTCATCTATGACAAAAAACTAATAACAATTATAGCAATAGGTATAAAAGGATGACTTCATAGCTTGACGTCGAGAGGACGTTTTTGCTTTTTTGACGTAGGGTTAATAAATTAAGACCGCTCATCATTTTGTTGCTCTACTAACGCTGCTAACAAATGAAGACCGCTCATCATCTAGTTGCTCTACTAACGCTGCTAAACAAATGAAGACCACTCATCTTCTTGTTGCTCTACTAACGCTGCTAACAAATGAAGACCGCTCATCATCTAGTTGCTCTACTAACGCTGCTAACAAATGAAGACCGCTCATCATCTTGTTGCTCTACTAACGCTGCTAAACAAATGAAGACCGCTCATCATCTTGTTGCTCTACTAACGCTGCTAAACAAATGAAGACCGCTCATCATCTTGTTGCTCTACTAACGCTGCTAATAAATGAAGACCGCTCATCTTCTTGTTGCTCTACTAACGCTGCTAACAGAACTTGTACTGCTTTTTGGTTCTGGGGCATTGAAGGTGCCAAAAACGCCATCTGCACAGTCTCTAAAGAAAATTGTGTTTGTAAGTTTGAATGTATGGGGTAATCTCCGAAACTACTTATCCGATTTCAAAAATTCTTTCAACAATATGAAGCTACGTTATCCCTGAGTGCTGTAAGTAATATTACATTATCAAAAAATTAGGGATCCTCAGTTCACGCGCACGAAAGTGTTAGTAATCAATATAAGTCTGAAATCACCAACCCCGAACCCGCCTTGAGCGCACGTGGTTATCAATGCTCGTGCCTTCTCTGTATGAGAAGAGGCCTTTGTCCTGCAGTGGGACAATAATAGGTTGGTATTATTTATTTATTTAAACAACGCTTTAGTTCAACAAAGAATTTAATCCAGAAGCCATTATTTTCCAGCCTTCAAAGCTTCCTTAAAAGCATTTAGCCCTACTACAGCCGCGTCGATGATCTTCGGTGCCTCGTCCACTAACTGCTTCGACAGCTGCTCTAAACTCTTCTTCTGTTCCAGAGCCATCTGCTCAATTACCTCCTTGAACTTTTTCAAATCGACTTTTTGTTGATTTTGGATGTTACCAAATAATTTGCGAACATTTACTTCATTCATAGATTCCATTATACGGGCTGTAAATAAAGGTGTCATCATCATCATCGTCAGCATCATCAGCACGTTAACCTTTAGACGCCCAATGCTGAGCATAGGTCTCCCCAAAAGGGGTTTAGCCGTAATCGCCATGCTTGGCCCACGGATTAGAAAAAATAGAAGGACTCCATGCCACGCATATCAAAAGTGAAGCACCTAAAGTACGCCGGACCGAGACGCACACATAGATCGGTACGGTTGGTACTATCAGCGCGGAATCCTTTTTTAGGGTTCCGTACCTCAAAAGGAAAAAACGGAACCCTTATAGGATCACTTTGTTGTCCGTGTGTCTGTCTGTCAAGAACCTTTATCTCTGGAACGCGTGGAGGTATCGAGTTGAAATTAAAACCATATACTAAAGTCTATGGTCCCTTGATGCTGTAAAAAATCAACCCTCTATGTTAACGTGAAAAAAAGATACGGCCGTTTATAATGTCGCAAAAAATGTATTTATAATATTAAGATGACTAAAGTATGGATAGTAGGTATGGATTAGTATAGAAATATGGATATATCCATATTTCTATGTACGGAAACCTCGGTGGGCGAGTCCGACTCGCACTTGTGTGGTTTTTTTTCTAGTCCGTGATTATGATGTGAATGTGTGCGTGAGGCATGTTTGTATAGAGACCAGCACATCAAGCTAATACAATCTGTCAAATTTCTTTGATAGATTTTCAACTTTATTACAAAAGCATAAGGTTCATATTTAATTGGGAAAATTTGACAGTTAGGTATGGCTTGATGTGCTGGCGTCTGTACAAACGGTCTGGCTTACTTTAGGTGCTTCACTTTCGATATGCGTGGCACGGAGTCCTTCTATTTTTTTTAGACCGTGGCTTGGCCGAAGCATGTTGGCGATCACAGTAGGTGTTATGGTATAAATGACAATGCCAGAACCTGCCCCACCCATGTACAGAAAAGTAAATTAATGAAAATAATTGTAATGAATATAGAACCTTTCTATACTAAATTGTTTTTCTTTAGAACTTGCGGATTACGAAATACCTACCCACAAAATACAAACTCATTTTACCTTAAATACAATTTAACCTATAATCAATCTCATTATTGTTTTTAGATTTAAACGGAAACCGCAAGTTCTAGTCACTAAGACTAATGTGTAGTTATCAGCAATAAATAAACAGTAAGATGCTACATAATGCACATGACTTTTATTGAGTGGGGCAAAGTTCTATAGAGTTTCTGGCATTGTCCTTTGTTTTATACACACTACAATATTGATTTGTTCCCTTCTCAGAGCTATTGTTTTAGGTAGTGCGGTATCTATAGTCGAAGCGCGCGGAGACCTAATAATCCAAGACGATGATGCTAAGGGTACTATTAAAAATGAATGTTTCATATTTACAATTTTTCATCCAATTTATTAAATTATTGACGTCATTTTTTCCAGCTTCTTCAAGATCCTTGAATATTTTATCTATGTCGTTACTCATTTTCTAGGTTAATTAGATTTTCTTTGTTCTTTAAAATAAAATTTGTGTTGTAACAAAGTTCTTTTTTTTACTAGGAAACTACATAATAAAAGTTGTCATATCATCAAAATGTCATTATTCCATTGATACAGTGAATTATTCTATTGTCTTTCTTTTTTCTCTAATACGGCTTCGCACAGATGCAATGAACTAAACATCACATTTTTTATTCTGGTTTTCATTTAAAAATTATCTTTTTGTCCTTGTCCCATGTTACCTACTTCAGTGGCAAGACCATGAAGCTATAGGTATAAATGGAGTCAACACTTGGAACAAAAGCTTGAAACTAACTGTGGGCTGATGCTCTCTTTCTGAATGCATACATAAGAACGAGACAGTGATGAGTTTTCTTTATCTTATGTATGCATTCAGAAAGAGAGCGGCTGCCCACAGTTGGTTTCACTTAGGTACGGTCAACTGCTGTAACATTGCCTACACTCCAAAAAGCTCAATTATTGCCGCTGAGAAATGTTTTTGCTGTATAAGGTATTATTTTAAGCAAGGAGGCTATCTTTACGGCAAAAAATATTTCTCAGCGGCAATAATTGAGCTTTTTGGAGTGTAGGCAATGTTGGGCGTGTGGGCAATGTTACACCAGTTGACCGTATTTATAGTGTTGTCTCCACTTTTATCTATAAGCTTCTTGGGCAAGACAGACACGTTTTCTTCTTCCATTCCGTTCTGTCAACCGTCATGCTTTCACTGATTCCCTTCTCAATCAAATCATTCTTCACACAATCCATCCATCTTTTCTTTGGTCTAAGATCAAAGTCTTCGGTCAAGTTCTTTGGTCCTCCTTTTTCTCTCCATCCATCTACATTTATATTTAGGTACTTATAACTCTTTTGAACACATGCGTTTCATCTCTCCTCTTCACATTTCCATACCAAGACAAACGATTCCCTTTTAAAATCTTTTCTGTCACTGGCGCCACTTTTTTTCAGAGGCGCGGTAGAGTTTCCACAACATTTTTTCATGCAAGGCTTTTAATGTTAATGATGCATACAGCCGATTTCGGCCACAGCGACTGCACGGCCTACTCGTTAAGTAACTGCAAAGTTGTTATGTAATGTAAGTACTTATGTTTTATTTATTTTTCTATGGTACCTAGTCAAATGGTAGTCAAATGGTAGCAAATACCTAGTGGCGGCAATAAATGTATGCACGCCTTTTTAGAATAGCCTTTGCATTGTCTCATATCTATATGGACACAAAAAAGCTGTCGCCTGAGTTATAGAATGGCAGACGTATTGTGGGCGCCTAGAGTATTTCATACGATTACGAACTTTGTTTCAATCACGTAATTAATACACAAAATGGCCTACATGACACGTTCTGACAAATAATTTTGTTATACATTTTGAAGTTACAGAGGCATCTCTGGAGATCTATACGCCGCTATAAAAATCTACAGCTGTCAACTGTCAAATTCATGGCTCTATAGATGTTGCAAGTTTTTCAAACACATTGGAAAGCCATGCATGAATAGTTGAAATTGAAATCGAATGTCAAGTAAAAAATATTCTTTTTGTTTTTTTCTACAAATTATATTTTCTAGCTGTAGAAAAAAACAGAAAGCCCATTAATAATAATAATAGTAGCAGGTAAACATGGAAGCCGCTTTCTCCGATCTAGAGAAACGGGGGAAGACTGACGTGGAAAGTTTAGTGAAGTGGATGAAGGATTGTAAGTACCTGGTTTCTGTTATTAAAAACCTTTGAACCTCTCAAACATATCAGCATCGTACCAGCATTGCCTCAGCCTTTCGAGTCGCCGTCATCCGTACACAGGCATAAGAACACGATCCCATTGAGAGTAGACTTTAGAATAGAGTAGATCTTTAGACGCCCACTACTTGGAATAGGTCTCCCACGAGGGGAGGTTCATCTGTAATCGCCATGCTTGGCCGATGCATGTGTTGTGGCACTCAGAAGGACGTTGCTGCACATCCTCTGGTCAATATCCCTCTGTCGCCTTCTACGACACCCACGGGTAGAAATGGGGTGGTGCTATTCGCGGCCGCCAGTACCTTTACCTACCTCACTAAAATTACCCTGGTGGTCACTATCAACACATGGACAAGGTTTCGTTTCAGCAGAACCCCTCTGTGAAGCATCTGTTAGGGCACATACTTGGGGAGACTGTAAAGAGGTCTCCGAGCTTCGATTCGGCATTCTTAATAATTCTTCGATCGATTATCAATCGACGATCGATCGATGGTAGAATGGATTAGTCGACGTCGATCGAGCTGCTTGATTATTATTAGAGATGGATTATAGTCGTAGTTAATCGATCAGCGTCGACCGATGCCATCGACCGGCAATCGATCGATTAGTTAGTCGAACGGTATCCGTTGAACAGCCAAATCTCAACGTCGATCGATGTCGACCGATGGCATCGATCGATTGGTGTAGTAACACCTTAAGGTAATCGGAAATAATTACGTTCTAAGGCAGCTGTCAAAAAACTAATAACCCAATGGACAGGGTTCTTAAGAATGAATTCGTAGCTTGGCACCAAACGTAACGCACGTTTTTGCTATTTTGACGTCGCGGTCAGAAGGTTAGCAAACTTTTTACAGCAGTATTATTATCTTCTGTTACAGCAAAAGTAATTGATTCAACAAAAGAACAAGAAGAGAAAGCTCGAGGCTTCTTTAGCGGTGTTGCAGATCAAAACAAAGTTCGACTAGACGAGTTCAAAGAAGCCATGGGGAAGGTAGCAGAAGAATTGAAGAAGAACTTGGATGTAATGATGAAACAACTGGCAGATATTAGTCCCAAATTGTTGCAAACCGCCAGAGATGGTGCCACGAGTACTCTAACAGGCTTAGGAGGGGCTTTAAAAGATTTTATGGGACTAAAAAAAAATTAAACAACACGTAACTAAAAAAAATGCTTTAAAAAATAATAATAAAGAATATTTCTAGATTTTTTGAGTTTTCTTTTATTTTCAATATGGCAAGGTAAATACTCAATGCTCCATTATTTTGTCTACTTACCTATAGGTTCTTATAGTAAGTTACAACGATGAAGAGTTTATTTCTTTAAATGCGCTTAGCTCCGAAACAACCGGCCCCGATTCTGTAAATTCATTCACTGATAGCTTAGGCCTTGTAAAGACGAGCAGCACTTTGCTGTCGACAGAGGCAACTGCATTGGTCGGCGTTTGCCGTCGACACGTGGACAGCAAACGCACACCAATGGCGACAGCTTAGTATGAGCGTCGACAGCTGACCATGTCCACACCTTGTCCACAGTCGCCGGCCATGTCGACTGCGTCGCGTCGACAGCTGTCGGCTGTGGGCAGCGGTCGGCGTGTCGAATACTGCAGCAGTTGCTTTTGTCAACAGTACCAGTTGCTTCTGTCGACAACTGAAGTTGGCTCTGTTGACAGCTGAAGTTGGCTTTGTTGACAGCAAAGTGCTGCTCGTCAGTTTGACGCCTAGAGCTCTTACACACGAGCGACACGTTCCCAACGGCAGAGGTAAGTGCAGCCGTCGACATGACGTCAAAGATCAGCGGCAGTCGTCGTCAGCATTCTTGTATAGGACTCAGTTGCAAAATGGATTCCGAAGAAGAAACATTTTGTTACTGTATTCTTTCTACTTACAATTCCAAACACAACCTTTTTTTTTTACTGCCACAATTAGCAATTCAACATCAATTGTCACTGGAACTCATTTTGGAAATTCGCACACTCTTGAATTATTTGCAGTCGACTGTCAAAATGGCGGACGCGGCACGCTACAACTGCAACTGTCGCTAACTCGCTTCAGGTCGTCGGCTGCCCCCGACACGTATCAACGGCATCGGTTGCCTCTGCCGGCCGGTGATAATATGCCGCTCGTGTGTAAGAGCTCTAACTAAAAACCTAAAAATAGAAGATATTAACGGTATCCACAAAGAGCCTGAAAATAATAGTAACGGTTTCCACAAAGAGCCTGAAAATAATAGTAACTATTGTTTTTAATGCAAGCTCAATTTAAACTTTAATATTATAAATGTGAAAGTAACTCTGTCTGTTACGCTTTCACGATTTTGATGAAGTTGGGTATGAATACAGCTTGAAACCCGGGGAAGGACATAGGCCACTTTTAAATCCGCGACTTCGTGTGCATACGCGATAACCGACATTTTAGATACTGAACGAGCTGTCTTTTTCAAAGAGTACATACTAACAAAGTGCAATTTGTACAAATTTTCGACATTGAAGAGTAACATATCGTAGTCAGTGAACGGAAATAAAACATGGAAGTATTCCTAGCTTCAGAAAATGACCCAATGCAGATTGCGCTGCAGCAGGAGGCGGGGCTTACCGATTGAGCCGCGCACGTGTTTAGGTCATTTGTATTTGACAACAGCGGCGCTGTATGCAGCGGCGGTCGACTAAATTGTTTTTCGGTTTTGACATTGGAAATGTCTTTTCGTTCACTCCTATGTAGGCTCCGATTTCACGAAAAAGTGTGATCCCCTTATATCTCAAGTTGTGAAGATATGATATTCAAAAAAGGCTTAAAAGACGCGTTTTCACGAGAGAAAAAGAACTAATCGAGTAAGTCAAAAACGAAAAAAGTTAAGGCCGAAATAGTGAAAAAAAAAAAATTATTTTGGCGCACGATATTTTGGAAATGAAGAATGATAGCAAACATTTGAGAAAAATGCCTCTGGACAATTTAGTCAGCTACAATTTGAGCCTAAAACAAAGACGATCGGGTTAAGGGTTTGCCCTGTAGCCATCAATATATATGTACTACGCATATATTTCTATGCCTATAGCCCTTTTTTTACTTCATCTGAGCCTGTAGCCTAACCTTTTCGAAAAAAGTCAAAAAGTCAAATCGACATTTTTCATACGACATTTATGACTTCATATTTCGCAGAGTTATATTGTACTCTTTGAGTTTGTTATCGGTAAGGTAATTGTTGTTTAATTATCGGGAAACTTTTCCTTATTTTTCCGACTTTCTCGTCGCTCAGCGACAATATTTTTTCGAATTCCGTATATTCATTTCCAATGTGCTCGATAGTCGTGTGAGACACGAAATCTATAAATTTTTGCTTCCTAAACATTTAAAAATGCTTTCTTGTGCAGTAAAGTGGTGTATCACTTATACATAAAAAGCATGTCGGAATTATTTTTCACGTGTAAGTACATCGCAATTACTTATTTTTCTATTATAAAAGAATTTTGACAGGAAATCTATGGGGATGATGTTATGCCAAACAAACAATTTTATTTAATTTTCTTCCCTTTTTTTCACAATTTAACATACATTATACAACATATATTATTCTTTCTATGGGGATGGCACTATGCAAAATATACTAATTTATTGTAGACACATACAAGTTTCTTTAAAGTTAATAACATAAAGAAATTAGATTGTATTGTATTAAAAAAATATTTTATGCTCCTCTATTTCACTACTTACTCACACTATTTTAGATTTCCACAAGAACCGAATCGATGAGAATTATGGACGAAAGCTGTTTGTTTAGAAAGACAGCAAAGTGAATGGACACCAAGTAAAAAAGACAAGGTTATTATGCTCGATTCAATAAGTCTAGGTTTCGTCACGATGTTTTCCTTCACCGATGTCAATGATGTCCAAGATAAATTTAGAAAGTACAGTCAGCAAAAGAGATATTTATGCAGGGTCGTCAGATATAGTTTAAGTTTACTTAAAAACCAATTGATGTTTTTGAATAAAATAAAATAAATTTAATAGAAAATATACATTTCATTAAACGAAACGTGAGTATTGTTACACATTATAGATTAAGAACAATGGACACAGTGAGTTAATCCGTTGTTCTTAATCTATAATATACATTTCAATGATATAATTAACAAAAAAAACAAAAAAAATCATTCGAAAACATTCGTCGGTTTCTAAGTAAACTTCATCCATTTTCGATGCCCTGCATACCTATCTCTTTTGCTCACTGTATAAATGAATTGAAAAAGACTCACTGGTACTTGCCCGGTTTCGAACCCACAACCTTATGAATGAGACGCGGGCGCCTTAACCATTGGGTCATCATGACTACCTTTTTATTTTACCTAGTTCTATATAATTTTGTTGTTTTATTGTTAAGAATTTTAATATACTTAATAATAAATTAAAAATATATCACACATTTTTTTATTAACTGTTAAAGCCTCTTTGGTATTGTACAGCTGCAGTGCTTTAGTATAAAGTAGAGTATATTTCTTAATTTGAAAATGCTAGTTGTCACTTGTCAGATAGATTTTCTTGTTCAATACATATATTTTCCTAAAAGCATTTCCAGCTCTTTTATTCATATCTGATTGCTAAAAACGCTTCGCCGCATTGTCAGCGCTCCGCTACATTAACCTACCATATAATTTAATTTTAGCAAACGCTGATCTATTTTAACCCCAGTATAACTGCCGCAGCCGACGCAGCGCACTATGGGTACTGTGCATGAATTATTTCATCTGCATCTGACTCGCAGTATTATTATTATTTACATCTTTTATTTATTTATGACTCACTAAATGTATTTCTCAACTGCTAGTTTCATCACATAGGTAACGAAATAAACCTAATTACTCATACTCAGTCCCTCTTTACTACACGTTTTATTTATTTTTATTTATTTATTTATCCACGTATATATCATAACAAAGCTGGTTTACATCCGTACGTCACACACAAAGGTCCAGTTGAAAACCAGCGTCAGGCACAAGTGGTCTGGCATTTATGCTGAACTGGGCCTGTTTGGCGCAGCCGTGGGGCACACAAATAATGCTTTTTATTTATTTCTGTTAAATATTGAAAACTTTATTATTATTATTTTTGTGTGCACATGGTCTGTGTCAAATAAACATTTTTTCTTTCTATTTTGCAAATTGCAAAAAACGTAACCATATTTGAATTTCGCAGGCTACCATGGCTATTTTACCTTAAGATTAATTATTTGCATTGCACTTTATTACATAAAACATCCCGGGCGACGAGTTGTGGGCGCAGTGACGACGTAAAAATGACGTAAGCGGCCTATACATTAGAAGGTTAATTAGGCCCAAACTGTCAGGACGTAAGGTTGATTTTACACTATGCATGCTGAATGATACGAGTAATACATTTTCGGCGAATCAGCGACGAGATGATCAGTTTGTTTCCGATGTGTCAGTTTGTTTGGAATATTGTGTCATGATGCGCGCTTAGTTTCCTTTGTACTCTTTGAAGTAATGTTTCCACAGTACATTCATTTATTCTTCTTTGCATAAAATTCTCTAAAAAATCTTCAGCCATAAAATTTTATTCAACATTGGAGAATGCTACTCAAATATATTTACAAATAAGTATAGGTATCAAGTAAAAAAAATCAGAAAGACAAGAAATAGCAGGTTACCTACGAATGGAAGCCGCATTTCAAGATTTACAGAAGGCAGGAAAGAATGACGTGGACAACTTACTCCAGTGGATGAAAGATTGTAAGTACCTAGTGGAAGTAAAAACTGTGAAAAGACCTAGACCTAAAGGCTCATTTTCATTGGTCGTTGAAGCTCGTATTCGCGGTGCGGGAGATTTCAGTTTACGCATGCCATTAGGATCGCATGCGATAGTCATTTTCATTAGTGTACGAGAGATTTCTGTTTAAGCATGCCATAGCGCCAGCATGTCGTGCCCTGATAGCCGTGTGGTGTGCTATAAATGGCTGCGAATAGCACCACCCCATTTTTACCCGTGGGTGTCGTAGAAGGCGACAGAGGGATATTGACCAGAGGATGGGCAGCAGCGTCCTTCTGAGTACCATAACACCTGCTGCGATCGCCAACATACATCGGCCAAGGATGGCGATTACGCCTGAACCCCCCTGATGATGAGCGGGATGATGAGCCAGCATGCGATAACCGTTTTCATTAGTCAATAAGGCCCGCTTGTGGATTGTTGGATATTCTTCACTGCGCATTTGTTATACTGAACAGACGTAAGTACATTCCTGAGCAAACACGTAACCAGGGCCTCAAGTCTGCTATTACAATAGTGTCAGAATGGTCTATCATTGATTTCATAATTGTTGATTTTGACAAGTTTGGTAATCTACTAATATAATGGCGTCATTATGAAAATCAATGATAGACCATTCTGACACTATTGTAATAGCAGACTTGAGGCCCTGAGTTCCTGCACCACGCTTGCTTTACACCAACTGATGAATTTCATTGGTTGTTAGGCCGCGTGCTTCTTCTCCAATAATTCCTTAATATTCATTATCTTCTGTTAAAGCAAAAGTAATTGCTGAAACGAAGGAAGCTGAAGACAAAGCTCGCAGTTACTTTAACGATGCCTCGAATAAAAAGGACGTCACCGTTGATCAGTTCAAAGACGTTCTGAAGAAGTTATCTGAGGATACTAGTAATACTATGGAAGGTGTGATCAAACAGCTTGGTGAGCTTGGTCCTAAATTGCTGCAAGACCTGAAAGCGGCCGGTACAACTGCCGCAGCCTCAATAGCAAGTGCGGTGAGCGATGCGGTGAAAGATCTCGTGCCTAAATAAGAAATCATCATCGTCATATCAGCCAGAGATCGCCAACCAACGGTTTTGGCCATCCCTAAATAAGTAATCGTCTGTTATCAATAAATATATATCTGAAATTGTTTTAGTTTCTTTTTAACCGACTTCAAAAAGGAGGAGGTTATCAATTCGAATGTTTATATAAATATATATATTTTTTATGTATATTCGGGCATAACTCTGTCATATATATACGGATTTACAAAATTCTTCTTTTGTTCGAAAGGGGTTTATTCCGGAATGGTCCCATATAAATTTTACCAAAATTGATACAGCCCTTTTTGAGAAAATCAACAAATTCACAAAAAAAAATACTTAGACGACGTTTTAGTTTCTTCAATCTTTGGAGGATCTACAGTCTCTTTTATTTTAGTGTGTCATGTTAAGGCAACACTAAAAAGCGAAAAATAAAAAGCTTTTTAAAAAAAAAGAAAACGGCCTTCAAAAACTAAAAAGTGATAATAACTTTACTTTCGGAAGTCGGTGGCAATACAAAACAACAAACACAAAGCCACCGCCACCGACTTTCGAAAGTAAAGTAAGTGTGTGTTCTGTGCTAAAGTTATTTATCACTTTTTAGTTTTAGAAGGCGGTTTTCTTTTATTGAAAAAGCTTTTTTTATGTTCGAAAGGGCAAGGGAAATACTGAGGGCGTTTTTCCATAGCCGTTGTCATCGGGACGTTACCGAAAACGAGATTTAAGAACCGTACATAACGGTCCTGTGATGTCGATCGTGTATCCACTGCCACCAAACTTGAAGGTACAGTTGACTCTCGCTGATTCTGATAGACGAAACAAAAGCCAGGGTACTGTCTCTGGACAAGATCAAACGTTTCTTACTGCGTAAATCAGTCCGTCATATCTCTTTCTATAAAAACCGGACAAGTGCGAGTCGGACTCGCTCACCGTGGGTTCCGTACAAATTTGTAGGTACATATCTATAATAGGTTTAAGGAATTTATTACTCAGATATAATTAACAATACATAGTTCAATTAATAATGGGCTTAAATAACTAATTATGTAGGTAACATCCGAAAAAAATGGATCCGTATTTAAAAATTAGTTTTAATTATGATTTAAGTATAATTAAGGTGTATTATGTTAAATAACTGCATAAAAATCCAGGATTATAATTTTCCTGCGAAATAACAAAGTAAACTCAGTGTTTTGGTTGGGTTATCATCACCGTTACCGTACCGGTAAAAAAGAGTACCACCTTCAAAAAAAGACTAAAAAGTGACACTTAAATAACTTTAGCACAGAACAAAGTCACTCTTTTTTAAAAAAAGTTTTTATTTTCCACTTTTTAGTGCCTCCTTATCACCCATATTCAACACAGCTAAAACAGAGATTGAAAGTCCTCCAAAGATGGAAAGATGGAAGAAACGAAAACGTCTTCTCGGTTTTTGTTGTATTTTTCAAAAAGCGCTGAATTAATTTTTGTCTGTTATATACTAAAACCTTCTCCAGAATGTAACAAACACTTTTCTGAAAACCGCATCAAAATCGGTTCAGCCAAACGGGAGATAATCGCGGACAAACATACATACAAACATACGGGTCGAACTGAGAACCTCCTTTTTTTTTAAGTCTGTAAAAAAGCATGACTGTTGACAGGGCGGCATGGAAGAAGAAAACATGTTGCGCCGACAGCGACACCAAGTAACATGGGATACGGCCGACGTATGATCTTGCTGTTTGGCTACGCAATGGAACTTTTAGGATCGAAATTGTCTACTGACAATTCAAAAGTGCCTGTAAATGGTTTAATTGAAATAAATGCTTTGACTTTGACTTTGACTGCGCAGCTAATCGGCTAATCGGACCGCCATGATACGTCGGCCGTATTGTAGAAAGATGATTTTTTTTTAAACGTTGCTCCACACTTTGAATTGCTCCTGTGTCGTGGGTCCGTTTACAAACATATAAATATACATACACAAACAGCCAGACTAGGAACAACTATCTGTAGACCATGCAAATATTTGTTTCGTGCGGGAATCGAACCCGTGACACGCAGCGCAGCAGTAAACCGCTCAACCTCTGCGCCCACGGTGCCGTCTAAATATCTAAATAATTCATTTGTGTAAATTTTATAATAAAAAGGTGCTAGAGAAAAAATAAGAATAGGTAGAGTGCTAGAGAAAAAATAGAAATAATAAAATCAAAAATAATAATAATATAGCGAACGTTATTGAAAAAGTAGTACCTTTAAAGGATGATTCACGCTACACCGTGTCGCGACCGGGCCGTGCCCCGGCCGGGACACGTCCACCGTGCACCGGCCGGCCCAGTCATTCATGTCATGTTACACCGGGCTATTTGGGTGTATTATATAATCGGCCGCCATGGCTCACGTACAGTACGGTCAACGTAACTTGGCGCGTCTGAAGTTAGCCGATTAGCTGCGCAGTAGACAATTTCGTTCCTAAAAGTTCCATTGCGCAGCCAAACAGCTAACTTCAGACTCGCCAAGTTACGTTGACCGTATTGTACAATGGTCCATTTTAAGGACTAAGTGCTGAAACCAAACCCCCCTAACATAGAACATTGGGTGTATTATTTGCACGACTATATCTGTGTTATGTGGTTTTTGTCAGCTAGTGATTTCATCTGTCGGCAGACTTGACGCTTAAGTAAATATGCAATTGATTATTGGCAGCTATTGCAATTGCCATCGATGACGAAGTATTGGAAAAACGAAGCGAAACTACTAAAAGAAGATGGGTGTACATCCAACCTGGAGAAAGTGAGAAGCAGAAGGAGAATTTGCTTTACTTTACATAGAATTAATAGATGACGAGAGCAAGTTTTATGGTTATTTTAGAATGTCTGGAATGGTTTTCCAAATAATATTTTTGTATTTGTTATCTAAATACTTAGGATGGCTCATGTCGTAAATCACAGGGTACTTGCGCACACAGGTACTAATAATTTTTCATCGTCCATTTTGCTGTTGAGCTGCTAACCTCACTAAGATTTGACATTAACTGCTCTGCGGGCGCCCGGGCGCATAAAATATGTTCATGTTATAACGTATCGGGGCCGGACCGCGCCGGAGCCGGGAAACAATACCCACCGACATTTCATCGCCGTGCCCCGGCCGAGCCCCGGTGGGGCACGGCCGGGGCACGGCAGAGCCACGGTCAGGAGGCATGAATCACTTCATACAAAAAGTATACCATAATGTTAGACCGTGTCCCGCCCGGGGCACGGCCCGGTCGCGAGACACGCCGCGCCGGCCGGTCACAAATGACCGGCGCTAGTGGAGGTTTCACCTTCAAAATTTTTGGCTCGGCAGTCAATGAGTTAAGAAATTTATGAGCGCCATTTTAAATATTCAATGAGCTGTCATTTGAATTGACAAAAATATTTTAGTACTAATTTTCGACATTGAAGAGTAATACGAGTAATATAAAAATACATTAATAATATTCTTCTTTACTTAAAATTCTTGAAATAATCTTCAGCCATTATTTTACTCAACATTGAACAATGCTACTCAAATATATTCACAAATAAGTAGATATAGTGAAAAAAAACAAAAAGACAAGAAATAGCAGGTACCTAAGTACGAATGGAAGCCGCGTTTAAAGATTTACAGAAGGAAGGAAAGAATGACGTGGACAACTTACTCAAGTGGATGAAAGATTGTAAGTCAAAGTCAAAGTCAAAGTCAAAGTCAAAGCATTTATTTCAATTAAACCATTTACAGGCACTTTTGAATTGTCAAGGAGTCGGTCAGTTAGACAGAAAGTTGAAGCTAGTTGCTCGTTCCAAAACGTAGGTAGGTCTCTATGGAGAAGAACGAGCAAGAAACTCCACGGACACTCTTTTAAAATCAGGTTTTTACAAAATACTGCTTACATTATTCTTGTTGCTTCTATATGTGAAAACAATGAAGGTAATCTAGAAATACAAAATATAAAAAATAATCAAGATAAAAACCATGGCAGTTAAGAGTTGACCAATCTCTACTGACAGCGCCCGTTCACGAACATGACGCGTGAATCAGCACCATTCAGCTCAACCATTTTAGAGGGAGCCGAATGACCCAACACACGCGCCACCACCAGCGAGACATTTGAGTGAGCATGACAATTCTCTCAACCGCCATGCTCATTTAAGTCAAACACATAATAATTTACTTAAAATATGGCTCCATGGTACTCACATTTACAAAATTGAAATAATGCTGCTAAATTATAAGTGCTGCTGCTAAGTACCTAGTGGAAGTAAAAACTGTGAAAACTAAGACCTAAGGACTCATTTTCATTGGTCGTTGGAACCCGCATTCGGGGCGCGGGAGATATATCCAGGATATATCCGTTTACGCATGCCATAGGAACCGCATGATGTACCTAATCGTTTTCATTAATCTATAGGGCCCGCATGTGGGGTACGAAAAATTCCTGTTTTTAAGCATTGCCATAGGGCCAGCATGCGATAACCGTTTTCATTAGTCGATAGGACCCGCTTGCGGATTGTTTGATATTCTTCACTGCGCATTTGTTATACTGAACAGACGTAGGTACCTGAGCAAACTCGTAAACTGAGTCCTTGCACCACGCTTGCTTTACACCAACTGATGAATTTCATTGGTTGTTAGGCCGCATGCGAGGATTCCCCGCTCTGGCCTAACAGCCAATGATGCATGCCCTGTATCGATCGAGATATAGATAGCCTACTTTCATTAGTCGATAGCCCGTATTCGGGGACCGTATGCTGTATAACGACTGAGTTAACGACCAATGAAAATGAGCCCTAACGCACTAGAGGCTTGCCGCACTTCAATTTTGATATAAAACTGCATGATATCAACGCACTGACTTGCGGTCAGTCCTCAACCGCTCCAGTTGTCTTGGAGCTGCGGCGGGCCGCACATATATTGTTATGAATTTGTAATTGCTGTCGCATATAACCATTAATATAGTGAAAAAGAAATGCTTGTAATTCACGACGACATGCTGCGACCGCAATAGAACTGAGACGATACGGTTAGCCGGAATACGGCGTGCTGTTGCGGGTTACCGTATATACTGCGGTCTGCCGCACCGGCACGCCGCATTGCGGCCAGCCGCAAGTACGTTACGTTAGGGTGTTACTACACCATACACATACAGACACACTCACCCTCACACACGCATACACACACACATTCACTCACACTCACACACCCACACGCATACACCCCCCCTCACTTATGTAGGTACTTATACACCGCCACACTCCCACTGAACACTCCCATATACACAAAAGTTCACATCTTTCTTTAATATTTTATAATCTTTTTATAATTTACTGTGCTGGTAATTCTTGTAAACGGAATGAAAGAGCCTTGATCATACGACACAGGGAATCCTAGTGTGTGATCTAGGGCTTCAACCCAAATATGTAACCTATCGTGGCAATAAATTATTATTATTTTTATTATTACACCAATCGATCATCGATCGATGCCATCGGGCGACATCGATCGATTGGTGTAGTAGCTCTGGCTCGACTAACAAATCGATCGATTGCCGATCGATGGCATCGTTCAACGTTGATCGATTAACTCTGGCTATAATCCATCACTAATAATAATCAAACAGCTCGATCGACGTCAACTAATCCACCATTCGATCGACACCATCGATCGATCGTCGATCGACAATCGATCTATTGGTCTGGTAGAAACTATCGATCAACGTCGACTAATCCATTCTATCATCGATCGATGCTGTCGAACGACGATCGATGGATTGGTCTGGTAACACCCTTAAACGTTTAAACCTTCCCTGGACTTCCACAAATATTGCAAGACTAAAATTTGCCAAATTGGTCCAGCTGTTCTCGAGACTAACGAACAGCGATTAATTTTTATTATATAGATAGATAGATAGATTTAGCCCGTACTGCCCCACTGCAGGGCAAAGACCTCTTATTCAAATCATCGGTCCCAACTTTGCTCTACGTCTTACTAACCTTTATGAAAGCCGTCCAAATCTACCCGCCATCTCCTGCGTGGTCTACCGCCCGTCCTGTCTCGCCATTTGGGGCACCAATTTTAATATTTATTCATCATCATCATCAACCGAAAGACGTTCTCTGTTGAACATAGCCTCCCCTCATCGAACGTCACAACTTGCGGCAACCTGCCGCTTGCATCCACCGGTTACCCGCAGGCCGCAACCTTGACGATGTCGTCGGTCCATCTTGGGGCCAAGTTTGCTATTTTTATAATTTCGTCATTCCAACACGATCTCATTGTCATTTTGCTTAAAGGTTGTAATCTGCTAAATTCATAATGGTCGATCATTGTTCGGTCGAATTAAAAGCAATGACTGCACAATGACGTTCTAATGGTAGGTCACTGATCAAAGGAACTGTAAAAAATTTAGCAGATAAGTCAGTCATTCAGTTGTCATTTTGTTCGAGATTACCATTCTATATTATTTCTTTCAATGGCGTGTCAGTGGTTGACCATTGGAAGTCATAATGAGGCCATTATATTAGTAGGTTACTAAACTTGTCAAAATCCACAATTATGAAATCAATGATAGACTATTCTGACACTATTGTAATAGCAGACTTGAGGCCCTGGTGGGATGCCTACCAACACTGCGTCTTCCATTCTAATAATTCCTTAATATTATTCTCTTTTGTTAAAGCAAAAGTTGTTGCTGAAACGAAGGAAGCTGAAGACAAAGCTCGCAGTTACTTCAACATTGCCTCTGATAAAAAGAACGTCTCCGTTGATCAGTTTAAAGACGTCCTGAAGAAGGTATCTGATGATGCTAATAAGAATTTGGACGGCGTAATGAAACAGCTTGGTGATCTTGGTCCTAAATTGCTGCAAGATCTGAAAGCGAGCGGCACAGCTGCCGCAGCCTCAATATCGAGTGCGGTGAGCCAAGCGGTGAAAGATTTCGTGCCTAAATAAGTCATTATCATCATCATCGCCAGTGATCGCCAACCAACCCGATCTTGGGCTGCCCTAAATATGTAATGTAATGATTGTCTTTTATCAATAAATATTTCTGGAATTGTTTTAGTATCTTATTTTTTATTCAAAAGGGCTATGGAAATACTAAAGGCGCTTGTCCACAGCCGTCGTCATGGGGACGTTACCGAAAACGAGATTATTCCAATTGTCCATGACAGCTGCGTGCGGCCGCGAATAGCACCACCCGATTTCTACCCGTGGGTGTCGTAGAAGACGACTGAGGGATATTGACCAGAGTATGGGCAGCACCGTCCTTCTCAGTACATAAATAAAAGAAAGAAAGAAAGAACAGTTTACTTGTGAGAATAAAACAATGAGAAGTTGCAATTGTCATGGTCTCATACATTCTACCATTTATGGTGTACAAATATGTTCTTAGGTTCCCTATCCATTTGCATAACATTTTAAGACCTAATATAACTTGGCATACTTTTATTTCGCATAATTATATGTTCGCATAATATTATTTACGCATAACAGCTTACGCTTAATTTTTTTAAGAATAATTTCTCTAATCGTAATAATAATTAAGCATAACATTTTAAAGCATAAAATGATATTAAAATATATTTTTACCATACTAACCAAACAAACATGCATGCATGCAGCAAGCATGCAGCATGCAAACAAGCATGCAGCAAGCATGCACGGGGCTTCGGCGGTCCCGCGCGAGCTTATCGTCGCAGATGTGTTTTACGCTCACACACAGCCTCAGCCACGGCTGAAACCACCTGCTCCTCAGCTCGCGGGCCGCCTCGTCCCTCCACGCCTACGCGGGCCTAGATTACACTAGGGGTAGGGCTGAGAAGACTACGTGGAGTCGGTTTAGCAGCGATTCGTTTCTGCCATCAACTTTTATAGCACAACATATTGAATTTTTAAGACATACTTTAGCGTGGCACAATAGATTTGCACAGAAACATTATGCGAAATAAATGTATGCCAAAACAAATTAGCCTTAAAGATTATAAGGCCAAAAAAAGAATATGGCAAGGTATTATTATGACAAAACAATTTATGCCAAAACAGTTATGTCAAAGTATATTAGGAAAAAGAACATTATGCGAAAAGAAGGGATCCCATTTTCTTATAACTAAAATTTAAACAATATTTTATTATGATTTATCACTCAGGAACTAATTAAAGATTGAGAACAACAGATTCACTGTGTTGCCGGGTTCGTCCGTCTAATGTGTAACAATACTCACGTTTCGCTTAATGAAAAACACTCAGTAACTCGTTTGTTGAGTAATAGCATTTACGAAGTAATAAATGAAAGAATTTGCGCTTAAACTTGCTTAAGTTAAGGCATTTTACGCCTATTTGCCATAACATCTATTGTGATCGCTAACATGCATCGCCCAAAGCATCTCATCATAGTACTGCACGCAGCTTGCGACGTCTTGCTTGCAGACTCAATCAATGAGCGGCGAATTCACAGCGAAATGACGCGGTCAATTTGATCCAGTCAGCGGCGAAGTACGCTCCCTACACATCCAAACTCTTGGAGTCAGCAAGAAATTGTGCAGTTGGGCGGGGGGAAAATTCGCCAGCGCTTCGCGACTATATTGCTACAGTTCAGCGCTCATTCGCCATTCAGAGTTCAGAGTTCTTTGTGATAGTGGGTAGCAAATGTCATTGTAAAAAAATGGTAGTAAAGCCAGTCACATACGTAGGTAGCTTTAATATATATTATAGCTAGCCACCACACCACACACGGTAGCAATCATATAATAATATATTTTCGCCCTTATTACGTCCGCGATCGTTGTTTGTTTCACATTTTTGAAATTTATTAATATGGTTGCTATATCTGTCCACATATTTTGGTGAAGTAGTAAAAATATATATTATAGCTGCTCGTAAATATGCCTTGATTATAGCTATGTCCACGTATATTAATATATATTACTAGCGGACCTGGCAGACGTTGTCCTGCCCTGAAAATCAAAAATCCAGATCCCGCCTACCATACCCCACCCACCTACCTACTTTCATATCCTACCTACCTTGTATCCACTCGACACAGCAATTTGGCTCTTCGCAGTTGAGAGGTAAGTACCAGGGAGGGTGACATAACAAAGTACTACTAAGTTATGCGCTCCTAGTACCGGTGACATACATCTAAGAAGTCCTACAAATCGACTGCAGTGCCACCTACCGGGTCCAACTGTGAATCTAAACCATTCTCAAATCTACTGGAATACACACAAATAATTTTATCAAAATCAGTCCAGGTGTTTAGGAAGAGTTCACTTTCATACACACGCACAGAAGATTTTTATATATAAGATAGCTACGTCTGACGTAAATTAATATATATTATAGCTACGTCTGTGACGGGCTTAATGCGTCGTTCCAAAAGACCCGGCCGTGGACTACCACCACCGCCTCTGTATGAACGAAATAATAATGATAGTAAGAAGGCAAGAAGAAGTAGAAGCAAGAAGAGCCAATAGTGAGAGGAAGACAGAAAGCAAAGAAAAGAGAGAAACTGAACAAAAAAAGAAGGACGAATAAGAAAAAGAAGAAGGTGAAAGAAACATACTACTTCCATGAGCGCAAGAAATGTTTTGCGCACCTTAAGGAAATCAACAGCTGTCAACTGTCAAATCCATATTATTATTATTGACACTGTTTTTCGAAACTGAAGAACGGTTTAAACTTGTAAACATATAAGTATTATTTTTATAGTATAGCAGGAAAGAATGGAAAACGCGTTCGAGGAGTTGAAGAAGGCAGGAAAGAATGACGTGGAAAACCTATTGAAGTGGATGGAAGAATGTAAGTACTGTCTACCTGCATCTACTTATTAAATCAAAGACTTAAATGGACCCTCGCACATATATCAAGCTCGGCAATGGACCTCACGTTTAAGACTTGGCGATTAAAACACGACACCGCGCACCGACGCGGCTGGCGGTTAAGCGTATCTTACGTAGCATTGGCTTCAGAAACCGTTGATGCCTAAGGGCCATTTAGATGGAGAGAGATTTTCGTATTTCGTAGATTTTGTGCCAGTGGCTACCATGAGTGCAGTGCGCGAATATCTTCTCTTCTAGACAAGAATTACTAAAACGAAAACGGAAAAAAGACGTTGGGTTACAAAATTTATAGCGAGAAGAAACACTTTTGGAGCAACTAATACTTTGTGTTTTGAATTACAATTGAAAGATGAAAAGACTTATAATGACGTATAATATGTGTATATTAGGTACAAATTACAATGCACGTCTTCCGTATCCCACAAACACTCGTAGTTTCTATTTCAATGAACTTGACATTATCGGCAGTACCAAATTTGAATGATTTTTGTGTCATTTTGAGAACAATACCGTGGTAATCACAGAACTCGAATGGCAAAACACGCACTCAAAACGGTTCCAACCGATTTGTACGATACTCGTATGATCTTGAAAAAATGTGCGGAGTGCCGCGTGGTTCACCGCTACAAAATCCGCTTCGCCGCCTCCGCTCTCCGCGGCAATAAGCGGCATCGTGTGAGAATCGCCTTACCGCCAACCGAATACGGGTACCAGAGAGGCCGCCATGACGCTTACAGCTGGCAATTTTTGCTCAAGAGGTTGCCAGTTGGCCGAAGTCATATCTATGATAATATTCTCTTAAAAGAATTGCCAAATCGATCGGTCAAAGATGGGTCACCATCCTTTTCATACCGAGTTCGCTCCATGCCTCGGAAAGTCGTTAGTCCCGGCTGTAGATCGTTGGCAGTCGTTATGGGTAGTCAGAAGCCAGGAAGTCTCCAGTCTTACCAAGGGGTATCGTGTTAACCAGTTACTGGATTGTGGAGGTCCGATAAGCAGTCGCTTCATGTAAAACACTGGTAATTAGCTGCATCCGGTTAGACTGGAAGCCGAGTCAACATAGTTGAGAAAAAACTAGGCAGATGATGTAACAAATCTAAATAGAGACTACCCAAGTTCACAGGAGGTCAACAGTGCACAAGTGTGTGCACATATATAGATGAACTCCCTCTTCCCTCGGTCCTTTAGTTCGTCGATAAGACCAGTGGCGTGCCTTCCATTAGTTCCATTAAAGCCGAAAAGCCCGACTTGCTATGAATAACGCGAGACAAAAAAAACAACAAAGAAAAGGTATTGAAAATTTATCGGGATTTTATTCTTAAATCTGTCGTGCTTGCCCTAACTTCGACCCCTAGTCACGCCACTAGATGGAACGATATATAGACCATTTAAAGTCACTCATGGCCTCATCAGCATCAACGGTTTATCGTTCAGATGCTAATGTTTACGTCGCGACGTAAATCTAACATCGGGACGTATTCATTAGCATCTAGACAAGTAGGTCGATTCTGTAAAATTCAAACAACAACTCGCATCTCACATCGCTATTCACTCTCACTTCGCATAAGGTTCAAAATTGACACTTTGAATCGGGTTCGAGTGCGAAGTCGAAGTGACGGGGAAATTACCTTACAGAATGCCACTTCTTACGTCATCTCATACTTTATCTGTCAAAATCTCCCTGTCAATTTAGTTCAACTTGCTGACACGGTCGCAAGGGTGGCGCTAGTGTAAATTCGAATTATCAACTGAGTTTTTAGAATGCCTATCAAGAAACTCACAGCAGATTCAGATTCGAAGTTTAGAATGAGGTCTTACAGAATCACACCCAAGTTCAAATGATGTTCCAAATATTTTTGTATTTGTCGTTCATTTTGATCGTCACGGCTTCATCAGCTTCAACGATGTATTGTACAGATGTTCATGTTTACGTCGCGACGCTAGATTTACATGGCGTTTATATGTTGAAACTATGAGCATTATGACATGTGTTTTGTGTAATTAAATAAAACCCATCACGAATAGACCTTTAAATTGTGTGCATCTAATTACGCGTGGCATGATTGTATCACCTATCTGTACTCAATTAACGACTATGACTATATTTTAGTTTATATCAATCAAGCAATAAATGAAAACATCTCGAATTTATTAATGCCCTTCCTACGCTGACCGTTATAATATTAAAAAATACTATTTTCTGTTAAAGCAAAATTGATTGATACAACAAAGGAGCAACAAGAGAAATTTATCGCATATTTTAAAGATGTCGCAGATAAAAACAACATTACCTTTGAGAAGTTTATAGAGGTGATAAACCAAATAGCTGAAGAAGGTAAGAAGAACTTTGAGATAATGCAGCAACAGCTTGTTGAACATGGTCCTATATTGCTAGAAGGTTTAAAAGCGAGTGTAGAAGTTGCCGCATGTGCCATAAAAAGTGCGATAGATGTTGCTGTGGAAGAACTGAAATGCAAAGAGAATAAATAACCACGAACTTCGGCCTGCGACTTCAACCACGAAGTTAACTAGTTAGGATACTGAAACATATTTTAAGCTGGACACACAGAAAAGACGAGGACGGGGCGCGTACATATGTCTCTTCCGCGTCCCTTTCATACAAAATGTATAGAAGCGTCGTCGCGACGCAACACATATAGAAAAGACAGGGCGCGGACTCAACGCTTACTCGTCTGCGCCCTTTTGTAAAAACATATAGAAAGGACGGGGCACGGGCGCGAGCGTACGAGGGGCGGGCGAGAACGGGGGTGCTGGTGTGGTGGGGCGCAGGTGTCGGGTATGTCTCTGTGATAAACACAACTACCTGCGTAATCTCTCGTGGCGCCCACGAGAGTCACGTCCATGCCTCGTCTTTTCTATATATTTCAAAAAGTCGCGACTGCCTCCGTCGCGAGTCCGTCCTCGTCTTACGTCTTTTCTGTGTGTCCAGCGCTTAAGACACCCGCCAATATTGAAGGTTTCTGTGTATGATAGAGTTTTTGTAATCGGATCTATTTTCAAAGACAACCTCTTTATAATATTAGTTTAAATAAATATTTCTGTTGTTATTCAAGATGTTTTTCTTGGTTTACCTAACACCTGGTGCATACCTGCAACTATCTGCTTATCATTATCATAGACCTCCCCCTTATAAACTCCATTCATTCTTATAACAATAATACCAGCCTACTGGGTTGTTGGGGTCAAATAGTCAGTTACTTCATGTAAAACACTGGTATTCAGCTGCATCCAGTTAGACAAAGCCATCACCTGGGTTCGCAATAATTAGCGCAATGCTGTAGGTATTACATGCTGTGCCGAAGTATATGATTGTGCACACAATTTTTAACTTCAAATGTGATATGTTTTAGTTTATTAGACGAAATACAAATGTAGCATCATCATCATGCAACTAGTTTCAACATGTAAACGCGACGTAAGGCTAAGGCCACATTCGCACACAAGCTTCGCTGATTATCCTACTCGCTAAGTGACAGATCCTATAGCGAACAGACATTTTGCATCACTGCAACCGACGCACACTGGGGCCCTTTCATATAAAGTAATGCTCAAAAGTCCAAACATGAATAAAACGCTATAAAATGTTCATTTTAATTGAAATATCAGTCAGAAATGAAAAATTTATAAAATACATTTACATCGACATCCGAAGCATCAGAATAATTATAAAGGGTTAGTCATTCTTCTAAAAGCATATCTATATCTTCAGGATCAAACGGTCTTCTTTTAACTACTTGCGAAGGTCTTAAATTTGTTATGACAGGGTCAGAAGAAATACCTATATCTTCTAAGTTACTCTGTCTTGAGGTTTTTCGAGAGAAGCGCTCTCTAACAACTAGAATCAACTTTATATTTTTTTTTATATGACGTTCAAAAGTGCCTTTTAACGGTTGGTGGATAATAGGTGGTAGGAATCTAGCTAAGAAGGTTGTGCATCAGTGTGTCAGGTGTTGTCGAATGAAGGCAAAGCCCATAATGGGTAATCTACCCAGTGAACGCTTCCAATCAGGTTTTCCATTTATTAAATGCGGGGTTGATTACGCCGGGCCTATGTATATTAAAAAAAAAGGGGCAGGGGTTCACGGTTAGAGAAATGCTACTTATGTTTATTTGTTTGTTTATCAACACGAGCATTACACTTGGAACTTGTGACGTCACTGTCATCAGAAAGTTATATCTTAGCTTTAAAAAGATTCATTTCTTGTAGAGAGAAACCCTCCCTCATTTACTCTGACCACGGTAGGAACTTCGTAGGTGCAGCTAGGGAATTTTCAGATTTTTTCAAGGTATTATTGATTACGCCTCAAATAATCAAATAGAATTTAAATTTATACCTCCTCACGCACCTCACTTTGGCGGTTTGTGGGAAGCTGGAGTCAAATCCGGCAAGCACCATATAACGAGCGTGATAGGGAAGGATCATTTAACTTATGAAGAGTTCAACACGGTTTTAGTACAAATAGTGGCCGTCCTGAACTCCCGTCCTATGCACCCAATGTCCGTAGATCCTGATGACCTTGCGCCCCTGACGCCAGGTCACTTCCTCATCGGCCGACCTCTGACGGCTCCTGCAGGAGCAGACATTACGGGGACGTCGCAAAGGACCTCGGCGGCGAGGTCGGAATGACGGAAATCTGTGCTTGTGTTTAACTACAGTACTAGTGGCCCTATTACTCTCTTGAAGGAGGGTTATAGCGTATCTGGATGGTATAGGGTATGACGTGGACGACGGGTCTTGCTAATACGGGACGGGGTGTATCGAGCGGCCGCTACGACGAGCGGGTTGCGGTGTTTCTCCGCTTGATCGAAGAAGCGCTTGCAAGCGCGCTTCATGAACTGACGGATGGTCGGGAGTTTGAGATCGAGATGAAGGTTCTCGTTGCGAACATAGAACGGGGCGCCCGTAATTTTTCGCAAGAAACGGTTTTGTAGGGTCTGCATCCTATGGAGACGGTATGCCTTTGTGTGTGCGAATACAGCACAGGTGTAGGTCATGAAGGGACGAATGCACGCGGTGTAGGTACGCAATTTGCACTTGAGTGACAATTTGCTGCGTGCATTCAACATAGAGTGAAGTCTACCTTGAGCGAAAGCGGCGCGCGAACGCGCCTGCTTTATGTGCTCACCGAAGGTTAGGTGACTGTCGAGGATCACTCCTAGGTATTTGGCTTGCTTCTCTCAAGGGATAGGCTCGCCGAACATGGTTATCGGACTTGGAAGGTAGGGACAGAAGCGCGGTTTGGAAAACAGCACTGCCTGACTCTTGGCGGGGTTGACTGTGATTCTCCATCTCCGGAACCAATCGCCTAGGGCGTTTGCGGAGTTTTGGAGGGTGCGGGTAAACCAGAGCAATAAATGGCTGTGTTATCGGCGAATAGAGCCAAGTGAGCCTGTCTGTTCTTTGGGATGTCACTGGTGAACAGTGTGAAAATGAGAGGGGAGACCACGGAGCCCTGGGGGACTCCAGCACGTATGGGACGTGGAGACGAGAGTGCCCCCTCGACGCGATAGCGAAATGTGCGATTCGACAGAAAGTCTCGTAAGATCAGTACGAGACGATCCGGTACCCCCAGTAGGTAAAGCTTGTATAACAAGCCATTGTGCCAGACTTTGTCAAATGCCTTCGAGACGCTTATAAATGAGCCTCTCGTAGATCTTGCCGAGAATGTTGAGTAAACTAATGGGGCGATAACTGGAGGGGTCAGACTTGGGTTTGCCTGGTTTCGGAATGCCGATAACAGTGGCTTCTGTCCATGCCTGAGGAAAAATGTTGTTGCTTAGAGCGCCATTGAAGATGGCAGTCATTAGCATTATCAGGGAGGCGGGTAGGAGTTTAAACACCTTATTGGTGATGCGATCAGAGCCAGGGGCTTTGCGGGGTTTGAGCCTCTTCCTGCACTTCGTCTGAAGTGACGGGAGGCAGAGGCTAATCAGGGTCTTCGACGGGGGAAAGGGAGGCTCTACGTTCGACTTCAGCATCGACCTTGGAGAGGTGCGCTTGGTCCACTGGTTGGGAACTAGGGGAGCATTGAGCCTCTAGGCTGTCGGCCAGGCACTCGGCCTTTTCGTCGTTATCGAAAGCGACAGTTTTGTCGGGTCGAACTAGGGGGGGCATGGAGGCCTCGTTAGAGGAACGAAGTGACCTCTGCAACAGCCAGAAAGCTAGGTGCGTGGGCTCGAGTTCGCTAAGTGTCTTGTCCCAGCGGTTTGAACGCCACTACTCAATGCGTTCCTTTACAGCACGCTGTAAGGAGCGCATGTGGGCTTTGTTCGCATCGCAAGGGAAGGTACTATACGCACGGACAGCCGATCTTCTCTGTCAACAATTCACGCACATCGTCTGGCAGTTTCCAGCGATGACCACTCATCGCTGGAACCTCCCTTGAACAATCGTTCATGACAGATTGTACGTGACTTGTGAACGAGTCGATCGCGCCCGTCGTGTCTGCGACTGTCACCAAGTGGTCGTTTATGGCGTCCAAATTAGGCGACGTAGTGGATTGTAGGCTTTCGCTTACTTTCCTCCAGTCGGTTATAACTTGACGTAACTTGACGGTCGGGGGGGGGCTGACTGGGGTCAGCGGGACCGGTACGAGAGTTTAATTCCATGACCACAGGCCGGTGATCGGAGGTGAGCTCGTGTAGCGTCTCAATGGAATGCAAACGGAGGTTAACATTCTTGAGCAGCGCTATATCGAGGACGTCGGGACGATGGTTGGGGTCATGGGGGAAATGAGTGGGAGTCATCGGAGCGATGACAACGAAATTAAGGGAGGAACACAGGTGGAACAAGGTCCTACCTCTAGTGTTGGTCGTGTTGCTATTCCACGAAGGATGTTTGGCATTGAGATCACCCGCCAGTAGGACGGAGTCACCTAGGCCAAGAAGGACGGTGAGATCATCCTTGAGGAGGATGGAGTCCTCCGATGGAAGTGGAGGGGCATAAGCGGAGATGATGATTAACGGCTGATGACCGGTCATGCCGAGCCGACAGACTGAAACCTCTAGGCGAGAGAGGGGAGGGGGGTCCATAGCGGAGCAGTATAGGGACTTTTTGTAGTAAATAAGGGTGCCACCCTTATGACAGCGGGTCCTATCATTGCGAACTAAATTATAATTGGCAATTTTAGGGTCCCGATGATGTGGCTTGAGGAAGGTCTCCTGGATAAGGAGAAAGTCGAGCTGATGGTCGCGGATAAAGGTAGCGATCTCATCACGTTGATTGGTAATACCGTTGGCATTGAAGAAGCCTAACTTAAGGGAACGAGGTTTAAAGGTTCTCTGCCTCTCGTGCCACGTGCCAATAAATATAAAATCATCTAAGTTATGTATTTTCAATTGTTTGAGTCCCGCAACCGTAGAAGTTAATTTGTCAAAACCCTTTTCAATATTAGCGGGTGTCGATCCGAACGACTTCAGTGAGAACAACTGATTTAAATAATTAGAGGCGAGCGCGCGAGTATCCAGGTACTTTGCGATAAGCGCATCCCAGACAACGCGGTAATTATCGCCAGAAGGTACAATACCTACTGCCACATTCCTAGCCTTTCCTTTTAAACAACTCAACAGATAATGAATGCGGTCAGAATCTGATAAATCTGCGTTAGTATGTACCTATAATACGTTTGAAAGTTTCATGAAAGAACGGAAAGCTCTGAATATCACCGTCAAAGGTAGGCAGCTCAATTTTAGGTACCTTGATGAGCATTAGGGCTCGCTTTCGGGCTAGGTTCTTTGGAATCATTTGATTCAGTTAATGAAGCTAAAGTAATATTTATCTCGCCTCTATTGCGTAAAGAATAAAAAAGGTCAGACTGCCTTGCATGAAGTAGTTCTACCGGCAAATTAATTGTTAATTTAAATCTTTAATTTCACTAATTAAAACTTCGAAAAATACATTTTCATCCCACCATCTCGGAAAGAGTATTTTTAATCTTCAATATCTGAGTGGAAAAGCCGTTTTTATTCTCTAGAGGATAAAGTAAATTTATCTTCAATATCTGAGTGGAAAAGCCGTTTTTATTCTCTAGAGGATAAAGTAAATTGAATTTAGAACATCGTGTGCACTAAGTTTGTGAATTAAAAAAAAACATTAAACCTATTTACTGCTACCTCTATGGTGCCGAATATATCATACAACTTTTTTTAATTTGTTAAAAACTCAGACTTTGTAAACGTTTTTTTTTTGCATTTAGTCATTTCCTCGCTGAGGTGGAATGAAAAGTTACGTGTTGCACTCGAGTGCAAAGATTTTTCACCTCGTGCTCTTTTGATTCCCTCGCTAACGCTCAGGATTCTAATTTTGAATCACTCGCTGCGCTCGTGATTCAATTTTAGAGTCCTTCGCTTGCTCGGTCATCAAAATTGAACACGCGGTTAAAAAGCAACTTTGCACTCTTGTATAACAAATAACTATTAATTGAATATCAACGTTGATTCATATCGCTAAATAAGTTTATTTTTTTGCATTTGCGTATTTTTTCTCCTTAAAGTTAGCACTGCTGAATCAGCAATTATAGCCTAGACTGCTCTAATAATCTAGGTTCACGCGCGTGTGATTTTTACTAGTAACTTTCAAATTCTAGAGGTTATACGCACCAGCCACCTCCACTCCAGCCACGGAATAATATTATTATTCCGTGGCCACCTTCCAGTTCCATCATCAGACCCTGAATACTATCTAGAGACAAAGTATTCTGAAACTATGTGTTGGTTAGTTTTCATTATTCTTATCATTAAAATGAGCAAAAAAAATGTATTAATGTGATGGGTAATTTTAAGAATGTTTACACCTCGCTGTTTTTGAAGGCCGATTCTAAACAAAGTAGCCCTACTAAGTACTACTTTTTTTAAATGATTATGTAAGCTGAGAGTTTGGCGCATTCTTAAACCCTACTTAGGAACCATGAAGTCACCTGTTTAGATTTTTAATTTCATGTTGAAAATTTAAGTCGTAATTTAACGAATGTAAATGTTTTCACTTTAGACGAACTTTTTCATAATTTTCATCACAGTTACGACGCTGGTTATTTTATGCATAAAAGTACTACTCATGAAGATTCAGTTGCATAAAAAAAATCTCGACAAAGTTATCTACTTTTATTTTAGAATAGTTTTTAGATTCATCAGGTCGAAAATTTTAAAAAATTCTGAATTAAAATCATAACTCGATAACTATGAAAAGTCGTGGTACATACATGGGGGTGATTCGGATACCCCACGATACGAGAGACCTATTTTTTTTTTTTGGACGTGAATGTTCCGGCCTGCTTGTATAATTACCGTAAGGTTACATTTTATTTTGAAAAGTTCGTTTGCAATTGATAGCAAACGCCAATTGCTTAATAAATACGTTTTGTTCACTCAACTCAAATCCAAAATCATTTATTTAATTAACTAGCTTCTGCCCGCGACTTCGTACGCGGATCCTGTTGCTTATGCCAGCAACAACGGGGTCGGCAAAATCGAAGATCTGAAACGTCTGATGTCGAATTCTAAGAGCCCGGGGACGGGAAACCAACGGGATGCGCGAGACGATTCGAGACGTTCAAAAAATACAATTTTGAATCATACCTCCGATGGCGGAATATGTGGCGTAGTCAATCTTAGGAGTATACGTAAATGCACTCCGTTCCTTATCAACCCAAGGAAGGTCGCCATGCCCTACGGCTATATCTGAGACACATCCGATTCTTCAGATGATATCGACATACTGTTGAGAGAATGTCGAAGTTGATCAGAATTGAAACGTTCGTTGCGCTCTTCTTCTGTCTCTTCATGCCGTACTCCTGCAATTCTTTCTCTCTCACTTTCTAACTGATTATGAATATTTTGTTGTGTGCGTGTTCGGGACAATGTATGATAATCGCGATCAACAGTTAGTCGTGCATCACGTTCATCACTCGTTTCAAAAGACCTGTTAGTAGATGTGCGAATACGCTGAGAACTCAAGCGTGATTCTGTATCGGTAAACGTTTCCGATTCGCGAGACAATGCATGTCGCTCACGATCAGCGGACAGTCGCGCATCACGTTCCGCACTTGTCTCTAGAAACCTAGAAGCAGATGCGTAGATACGCTGAGAACTCAAGCGAATTCTCTATCCGTGAACGTCTCCGACTCGCGACACAATGCGTGACGTTCACGATCAGCGGTCAGTCGCGCATCACGATCCCCACTTGTCTCTAGAGACCTGGATGTAGATGCGTAAATACGCTGAAAATGCAGACGTGCTTCGCGACCTGAAGAGGTTTCCACGGAGCTATTTGCAGCCTGATGTTCTCGAACAGCATCAAGTCTCTCCTGACGCTCTTCGGTAGATTCTTGGGATCTTATGATCCTCAATCTTTTAGCTCCTTTGGAACTTTGGGAAAGATTTGACCTCTTTCTAGGCATGGTTATAGTTTTATTGTGAAGAGAAGAGATACCTGATCAATTAAAATCTAAATGACTGCTCCCCTGCGTTACCGGGTAGGCTACCGTGTAAAGGAAACCATTTTTGTATCTCTTATAGTTTAGCTGGTCTGTTACGGTTCTGCATCAGGTGTTCAAGTTTCCAAGATAAATTATAGCCTTTATGTTGCCCAGACTTAATACCTATACAACAAAAAAAAAATCATTCAAATCCGTCCAGCAGTTCCGAAGAATAATAAGCGTGTACAAACAAACAGACAGACAGAATTTTTTTTTGGATTCGTGCTCTATTACTGTTCCTAAACCCCCCTCAATTATTCTGAAGTTTATTTTTAACTATTTCATTACTTACTGAGAAAGCTTTCTTAACACTCGCATTAGAAAACGGTAGGCACAAAATGCTGGTTACGAACTTATATTTATATTATGGAACGTTTAAATTAGCAGTCTGTTTCAGCTTTTCCCCATATTTACGTCAAGAAATAATGTGTTCCCCAGATTTTTTATTTATTTCCCCATAAATTTTATTTTCCCCTAATTGGGGAAAAAAACCACTACGAACAAAGCCGTGACGGTTCGCTTATCGATCGCGATAAATAAAATACAATATAGGGATGCCCAATACGATGCGATATATCGAAATATCGATACAGCGCCATACGATATATCGATATTTAATACGATATTTTAGTCATACGATACGCCTCGATATATCATATTCCAAAAAATATATCGTATCAACGTATCATATCAAGCTATGACTAAGTTTCTTTACAATTTATTATTTTTTTGTTTATAATAAACCTACCTACTCTCAGTCACAATATTGTTATCCGTAATAAGAGATACCTTCCATTGACAATTTGTTTATAGGACAAGAGCAGCTGACTGATTGTAGGTAGATCATTACCTTTGTAAGCTTGTAGTGCCGCCAATTAGATTAATAAAAGTGTATTATTGCATTCTCATAATATATTCCGTTCGAGTTCAAGCTACATAATATCATATCTCATGTTTATCATATCTTACATTTTTTCTATGGCACCGCCCAGTATGTCGTAACAGGTACAATCCACAACGTACCTATAATCTTACATATACATGCGATACGGTTGCGATGCGATATATCGATACAAAGGGATGCGATAACCATAACATCGCGTATCGATACATGGCGATTCGATACGGTTACGATGCGATATGTCGATACAATACAACAGACTTTTTTGGGCATCCCTAACAATTTACAATACATTATCTCTAATATATAAAATTCTCGTGTCACAGTTTTCGTTCCCGTACTCCTCCGAAACGGCTTGACCGATTCTGATGAAATTTTTTGTGCATATTGGGTAGGTCTGAGAATAGGCCAACATCTATTTTTCATCCCCTTTTTTCACCCCTTTTTCATCCCCCGTAGATCGGGACAGGACAACGTCTGTCGGGTCAGCTAGTACATTATAAGATCGAATAAAAATCCAATCTCTTCAAAAATATTGAGTTGAAGTTTAAAAACGTGTCTGAAAAACTTGATCCCACATATTATGTGATTCGTTGTAACGAAACCATAGCGCGATCTAATTCGATGCCAACGCCATCTGTCGAGCTAGGAGACATCTCGGTTAACAGCGGAAAATAATCAAAATGTTTTTGTTTTTTAGATTGATTTTTAACTTGTTAATGCAAGTACGTATTTGTAACTATGAATATTAAATTAAGCTGCTCCACAATCTCTAAATTAATGCTTACAATGCTGCAGCCGCTGAAGATTGTACTTAATTTTTGTATTGCATACCTAATCTCTAAGCATTGTATAATTACACTGCACATTTATTTTGAGTTTCTAATTGACTACTTGTAGCGGAAACTTTGATGTCGGGGACCCGACTTTCTGAAGAGTCAGACTGGCATTAGTGATTTTATTCACACTAATATTATAAAGCTGAAGTTAGTTTTAATGTTTTTTTATTTGAACGCGCTAATTTTCGGAAATTCTGTACCGATTCTGAAAATTCTTTCGCAAATAAAAAGTTATATTATCCCTGACTGTTACAGGAGGCTATAATTATCAAAATAATTAGGGATCCGTTAGAAAATTCGCGTTAGAAAAGTCTTTAGCAAAATCTAGTTTTGAGTATAGCAGCGGAGCTAATCGCGCATCCAGTCTACATTACTACGTGACTCGATTATTTTCTGTTCTGTGCTGTTTCCGTTCCGATACTAATGAAGCGCTATCCGATTTCTACTGTTTTTCTGTTCTGTAGCTCTTATGTGTTTGTGTATACCGACCCTGACAGTATTTTGTATGGGAGTATGTACTGTCAAAAGGAAATTTATTTTATTATTACTATTTATTTCCAAAATACTTAATCTATATTACAGATGGTGCTATGTTAACTGGCAACATAAGAAATTAAAAAGTTAAAAATGTCATATAAATAATCTATGCTTCGTCTTCTTACTCTTTGCTTCTTCTCCATCTTTGCTAAGAGATAAGACAATGATTTTCCTTGTGCATGTGCGTGTCTCTAATAAAATCTATGTTGAAATAATAATTTGGCAGTAAATAAAAACATTAAAACCATCTCCACGTCTCCTTATTTAAATCTCAATACACAACGGAAGAGAACCAAGGTTACCGACGTAGCTCGAAGAATTGCCAAACTTAAGTGGCAGTGGGCAGGGCACATTGTTCGCAGAACAGATGGCCGATGGGGCCGAAAAGTTCTAGAGTGGCGACGGCGAACCGGAAGACGTTGCGTTGGAAGGCCTCCCACTAGGTGGACCGATGACCTGGTAAAGGTTGCGGGGATCCGCTGGATGCGAGTCGCACGGGACCGGTCAATGTGGCGCCACTTGGGGGAGGCCTATGTCCAGCAGTGGACGTCTTTCGGCTGAAATGATGATGATGATGATAATAAGTAGTAAGATACAACGGAAACCTCTCAGGGTTTATCTGTGCTGCTCAGTTAACTTTGTTGATAAAGTAACTGCAAGCATAATTGAGATGACAATAAAGACATAATTATTATGTCTTTGTACCTATTGATATATGCTTGTTACTATATTGTTAAACATGTATTGCTTGTATATTACAAATGCAAAACAAAAGTACCTTTGTTTGCAAGAAATATCAGAATTTGAATAAGCACATTATATTAAAAAGACATGTCATCATTATTTACCTATAATTAACTACCTAAATCAATGGAGTATCGACATAACACTTATTACCCTATAATAATAATAATAATAATAATAATAATAAGCTGGCAACACTGTAATGTCACTTTGCAATTTATTTTACTCCGTTACAAATATTTTAAAATTAACATACATTTGGATCAACAAAGAAATTATAATATATTAAACAGTTGTAAAGTCACTCCGCATATTATATAATAAAGAAATGGACCTTATTAATGCAAGCAATAGTCACAGAGAAACATTTTTAAAATTTTCTGACATCTGTCACGATGTCAGTACACAGAATGAAATACACAATATATTGATGGTAAAAATAAAACCAAACTAAGCAAAGTATGATAACAAGAGCAGCTTCACGAAGAGCACGCCCACCACCACCGGACTCGTCGCTCAGCTCCGCCTCGCCGCCACCGGAACCCAGCCCCATCGCGAGTGCTGTGACACCGGTCTCGGCAGTTGCGTCGAGCTCGAGCGACGAATATTTCTCTCCGCCTACGACGCCACCACCTGCTCGTCGACGGGGAGGACGCCGGCCGCCGGACGGTTTAGGATCTCGAGGCCCACCGGCCTCTGATAGGGTCCCAGCTCCCGGCGGAAGTGTGCAGCGCATGAGATGGACACAAGCCATCAACGAAAATGTCATGCGCGCATACTATGGGGCTACAGAGGGGGGAAATAATCTGACCGCGTACCGTGCTCGGATGCTCTCTCTGTTTCAGGTGCTTGAGCCAGCTGTCAACGTTTCGGCACAACGTCTATCGGATCAGGTGCGGGTCATCCAGCGTAATCGTATGTTGGATGACGGTGTACTTGATCGCCTCCAAACTGAGATGCAGAGAAACCATGTCACTGCTCCCTTGCCGCAGATTGTGGAAGTGGCACAATCACAGCCGACCGCAACGCCTAGTCATGTTAGTGATGGGAGTGATGACATGGTTACACATGTAAGTACCCAGTGCAATGAGGAATTGAGGAGCGCTTTGGAGGGTGCGATTCGGGAATACCGATTCATGTCGCCCGAGCTGAGACCACGTTTACCTCGTTTGCCTATGCATAACAAAAATAAGGCGCTGGTGTGTGCCCTGGATTCGCAGTTATCAAATTATTTTGATGATTGCGAAGACCTCACTGATGCGCATTCGATTCTGTACTGCGCAGCTGTTACGGCATGTCGTGTAGCTCACGTCAAATTTGGTAATGATGACAGAGCTACACGATCAAAACCTGCCGTACCGGCGTGGCAGTGCAGAATTGAGAGGCGCATTAGTGGGGCCAGAGTGCTCATCGGCAAATTAATCTGCTTTAGGGAGGGCAATACTCGCCCAAGAGTGATGCGCTTTGTGAGGCGGGCATTCTCGGGGACCGATATCAGTCCTCGAGACTATATGTCCTGGGTCACAGAGCGCATCGACTTCCTGAAGCAGAAGGTGTATGCATGGGCAAACCGTATTCGAAGGTATAAGCGGCGAGTAGAACGATACACTCAGAATCGCACATTCCAAAGCGATGAAAGGTGGGTTTATAGGACTTGGGAGCGACCGATTCCAAGTGTGACTGATACGCGTCTGCCGGATGATGACGCCATGTGTTTGTTTTGGCGCAACATCTGGTCGGTGCCTGTCAGTCACACTGAGGGTGATTGGACTCTGGAAGTCGAACGAGCGTGCGACCCGATACCAGAAATGGGGGCCATAACTATCAGCCCCCAAGATGTAGCTCGTGCAGTCCGTCCATTGCCTAATTGGAAATCCCCAGGGCCGGATGGGCTGCACAATTTCTGGATAAAATGGTTCAGAAGGTCGCACGTTTGCTTGGCATCTCGGTTCCAGTCAGCCTTGGAATCTGGATCGTTGCCCCAGTTTTTAACGACAGGAATAACCCACCTGCTCCATAAGTCAGGTAGTACTGCGGAACCCAAAAACTATAGACCGATCACATGTCTGCCGACGGTCTATAAAGTTTTTACATCCATTTTGAGAGCTAAAATTAACCGACACGTAGACACTAACGATATCATGTCTCCATCTCAAAATGGATGTAGGAATGGGTCCCGCGGTACTAAGGAGCTGCTCCTGATTGACATGGCCATAAGTCAACAGGTTCGCCGATCCCGAAAGGATCTGTCCACATGTTGGATAGATTACAAGAAGGCCTATGACTCTGTGCCACATACATGGCTCATGAAGGTGCTGGAGTTGTACAAGATAGATGCCACTCTACGCACCTTCCTGATGTCGTGTATGAGGCAGTGGAGGACGGTCCTTCGCTATCCAGGATGTCGACATATCCAGAGGAACAGCGAACCAATAAGGATTGAGCGAGGTATATTTCAGGGCGACAGTTTGAGTCCGCTTTGGTTCTGCTTAGCCTTGAATCCTCTAAGCACACTGCTAGAGAATTCAAGTCTAGGCTATCGGTTGAAGAGAGGAGGTCAGGTAATATCTCACCTTCTTTACATGGATGACCTAAAACTCTTTGCCCCCAACAGTTTACAACTGATGGAGCTACTGAAAGTAACAGAAACTTTCAGTAGTGCCATCAGGATGGAATTTGGTGTGGAGAAATGTGCGGTCATGCATGTAAAGCGAGGGCAGATTATGGAATCTGAGGGAGTTCAACTATCAGATTCCATAAACCTTAGATCACTCTCTTCAATTGAGACCTATAAATATTTGGGTATGGCGGAAGCGTTGGGCATCAATGCAGCTGACATGAAGCAATCGTTGAAGGAGCGCTTCTTTGGCCGCCTGAAGAAAGTATTCAATAGCTTTTTGTCAGGCGGAAATAAGGTGCGCGCCTTCAACGGGTGGGTCATGCCGGTTCTGATGTACTCTTTCGGCATACTCAAATGGACTCAAACTGAACTCGATGCCCTAGATAGGAGAGTCCGCACATTACTGACAGCATATCGGATGCATCACCCACGATCATCGGTGATGAGACTGTATATCCCGCGGAAGTGTGGAGGTCGTGGCTTCTTAAATGCTAAGACCCTCCACAACCGTGAGATATGCAGTCTCAGGGAATATTTTCTAGAAGCCGACGTGGGGATGCACCGAGATGTAGTTGCAGTGGACAAGGGCCTCACCCCGCTCTCCTTGGCTAAAGAGAACTGGTGCAAGCCTGTAGTGCTTGAGACTAATGATCGCGAGGAGGTTTGGAAGAGTAAGGAGCTTCACGGACGCTTTTTCCGGGCCCTACATGGGCCCGATGTGGATTTCTTAGCGTCTGTGTCCTGGCTACGATTCGGTGATCTGTTTGGAGAAACCGAAGGTTTTGTCTGTGCAATTATGGACGAAGTTATTTTGACGAATAACTACCGGAGATTTATTGTGAGGGATGGCACGGTTGACATTTGTCGGGCATGTCACCGGCCTGGAGAATCAATCCGTCACATTATCTCTGGATGTTCTCGTCTTGCTAACGAAGAGTATTTGCATAGGCACAACCTTGTGGCCAGGATTATCCATCAGCAACTTGCTCTGAAATACAACCTCGTGGAATCAGAAGTACCATACTACAGGTATGTGCCCGATCCAGTTCTTGAAAACGGCAATGTCACATTGTACTGGGATCGATCCATCATCACTGACAGGACTATTGTAGCCAATAAGCCTGATTTAGTGGTGGTGGATCGATTGGAGAGGCGCGCAATGATTATTGACATAGCAGTCCCACATGATGTGAACCTCGTGAAGGCCGAAAAAGACAAGCAAATAAAGTATCTTGACTTGGCCCGCGAGGTTGTCGACATGTGGGGTGTGGACTCTGCGATCATTGTGCCGATAGTTGTTACAGCCAATGGCTTAATTGCCAAGAGCCTCGACCAACATCTAAGGAGGCTCTCGTTAGGCGGCTGGATCAAGGGCTTGATTCAGAAGGCAGTACTTCTGGACACGGCCCGCATTGTCAGGAGATTTCTCTCTTTGGAGCCCTGACCGCCGGTAGCTTGGACCCTGTTCCCGATACCGGTGGGCTACTATTTTTTATATTTTTAAATGTTTTAATTTTTTTATTAATATTTAAAAATGTAAATTATATGTATAAATGAATAATAAATGGAAATAATAATAATTCATTTATTTCGCATAGGCCCATAGATAAATACCTTAACCTAAACATACATATTTTATAATTTCAACCTTGTGTTAATAGAAACGACTTAAGACTATGTTAGTAGCACTTCACAAAATTGCACTAAGTTGACTGTGTGCTGTCCTGTGGCACTTGTCCGCGGAAGCGACGGAACACTACGTCCTGCGGCCAAAAGTCTTCTTCCATGACGAGGGGCAGGAAACAATTCGGTACTCGCACCACAAACGCCTTGAAATTGACGTTGCGGCGCGACTCCAGTAACTGCACCCTCGGCGTGTACTTTATCTTTCGGCGCACGTACTCTACGATGTCCTCCGCCTTAGTGGTGTAGTGCAGGCGGGAGATATACACCGGTGTGTTCGGCTTAGCGGCACGCAGACTTACGTCGGGCTCCGTTGGTGCTTTGCCGCAGCGGTTCTCGATCTTCCGTGATCGGCGCTTCCTCCTCTGCACCGTCACAAAACCATCTCCATTATCAGCCTTATTCGGCGCCTTTTCCGGCACAGGCTTTATACTAGCAGCGCCAGGGGCGCTCGCAGTGACGTTAGCGGAACCCCCCTGCAGAGGTTTCACCGGGGCTGCAGACACTGGCAGCGAGACGGGGCTCGGGGCTCGGGCGGCGCTGCGTGAAGGAGCCGCGGAGACGGGCGCGGGGCTGCGGGGCGCGCAGGCAGGACGTTTTGCTAGCTAGCGCATCGAAACGCGACACAAGCAAGACTGACATACCCTACCCTACACCTACCCTACGCCTACCCTACGCCTACCCTACGCCTACCCTACGCCTACCCTACGCCTACCCTACGCCTACCCTACGCCTACCCTACGCCTACCCTACGCCTACCCTACGCCTACCCTACGCCTACCCTACGCCTACCCTACGCCTACCCTACACCTACCCTACACCTACCCTACACCTACCCTACACCTACCCTACACCTACCCTACGCCTACCCTACGCCTACCCTACGCCTACCCTACGCCTACCCTACGCCTACCCTACGCCTACCCTACGCCTACCCTACACCTACCCTACTCCTTTTTTTTTGTCCCTGTGAAAATGCTCATGCATACGCCCGGGCTCGGGGGAGCTCGGGACGTTATGTGAGACTCCTGGGAAGACGACCCAGACCTACTCACTAAAAACACAGGGGAGACCCTCTCCCTCTCCACCCTCAGGCCACTATAGCGGGGGTTGAAGATGCGCAAAGCGCCGCCTTCTTCTCCCCGGCCTCCGTCGGCGGAGCGCGTCTGCATGGACGTCTTCTTCTCTGACGCGCTCCGCGGCCTCCTTCAGCGATATGACGGATTCGCAGAAGGAGACCATTGCTTCCCAGCATGTCTCGCTGTCCAGCATGGCGTTGACGCCTACCCTACACCTACCCTACACCTACCCTACACCTACCCTACGCCTACCCTACGCCTACCCTACGCCTACCCTACGCCTACCCTACGCCTACCCTACGCCTACCCTACGCCTACCCTACGCCTACCCTACGCCTACCCTACGCCTACCCTACGCCTACCCTACGCCTACCCTACGCCTACCCTACGCCTACCCTACGCCTACCCTACGCCTACCCTACGCCTACCCTTTCGTTTACTACCGTTTCGTTTTTTTTTGTCCCTGTGAAAATGCTCATGCATACGCCCGGGCTCGGGGGAGCTCGGGACGTTATGTGAGACTCCTGGGAAGACGACCCAGACCTACTCACTAAAAACACAGGGGAGACCCTCTCCCTCTCCACCCTCAGGCCACTATAGCGGGGGTTGAAGATGCGCAAAGCGCCGCCTTCTTCTCCCCGGCCTCCGTCGGCGGAGCGCGTCTGCATGGACGTCTTCTTCTCTGACGCGCTCCGCGGCCTCCTTCAGCGATATGACGGATTCGCAGAAGGAGACCATTGCTTCCCAGCATGTCTCGCTGTCCAGCATGGCGTTGATGATGCTGGGCAGCGTTAGGTCGCATCCTGTAATTGCGGCCAGGGTGTACCGTTGTGGCGCCCAGGCCGCGCACTCTTCTAAGGTGTGACGCGCCGTGTCTACAGGCGCGTCACACTCGTGACAGGCAGGTGTTGGTTCTCTTCCGGCTATCTGGTGCAGGTACTTACCGAAACAGCCATGGCCGGTAAGCACCTGCACAAGACGAAACGTCAAGGCCCCATGCCGGCGGGAGAGCCATCGGTCTAGGTGGGGGCGGATTGCTGCCACAGTCATCTCGCCAGCCACAGGAGACTCGAGCTCATTAGCCCATTTGCGGACGAGAGCTCTGTGGCTGACCGCCCTGATCCGCTGCACCTCTTCTAAGCTAGGGCGCTCACCCCTGGCCCTCAGCTCCACACGGTGTCGATAGACATCTGCCAGAACTTCGGCTTGAAGCGACCACGGTGGGTCGCCGGCGAGCAGAGTGGCCGCCGTCCACGACACCGTGCGGTAGCCCCGGATGGCTCTCACGTCGATGACTCTCTGTGGCCTTTGCAGCAGGGTCCTGTTCGCAGCGTTTAAGGCACTGACCCATATAGGGGCCCCGTACATGGCCATGCTCCGTATCACTCCGGAGTACAGTTTCCTACAAGTGGAGTCGGGGCCACCAATGTTCGGCAGCAACTTCCCAAGGGCCGCTGCAGTATTTACCAGTTTCGGGGCGAGTTGGATGAAATGCGCCCCGAAGTTCCATTTTTCGTCTAACACCAGACCCAAATATTTCATCTGGGCCTTGATGTCGATTTGCACCCCCTGAACGCGAATGGTGATGTTTGCGCCTCTAGGGGGCCCCTTTCTAGGTCCATGGAAGAGGACGGCCTCTGTTTTAGAGAGGGAGACCGCCAGCCCTAGTTGTTGGATGCGACTCACCACGAGATTCGTGGCGTCCGCACCAAGCCGTACCGCCTCCTCGTAGGACCCAGCCCTGACAGTGACGAGGGTGTCGTCCGCATAGCAAATCACCCCTGCACTGGGTGGGAGAAGTCCCCGCAACAGCCAGTCGAAACCCACGTTCCACAGGTTAGGCCCAATAACTGAGCCCTGTGGAACACCGCAACTCATGCGACGGCGGCAGAGTTCTCCATCTCCGCCTTCCCATACAATCACCCTATCCTCGAGGTATGATTCCAACACCCTCCTGAGATAAAGAGGCACCTCATGGTACCGGAGCGCCTCTCTTAGGGTCTCAAAAGGGAGGGTGTTGAAGGCGTTTTTAACGTCGAGTGAAACCGCCAAGACGACCTCCCCTCGCGCGATCGCTGCCGAGGATAGGGTCTTTAGTGCGGCCAGAGCGTCGATGGTAGAACGACCTGCCCTGAACCCATACTGTGCGTCGGATAGATCAGGTCCGACTTCAGCCAAGTGCTTGACGAGACGGTCTGCAAGAATTTTCTCAAACACCTTGCCCACCTCGTCAAGCAGCACGATTGGCCTGTATGCGGAGGGGTCCCCCGAAGGACGACCTGCTTTCTGCAACAGGCACAACTTTCCTTCCTTCCACAGCTTCGGGAACTGTCCGGTAAGAATGCACCGATCGAACAGTTCCCGAAGCTGGCCTTCCAGGTATTCCGAAACAATCAAAAGAATCCGCCCCGGAATTCCATCTGGCCCCGGTGCCGTTTTTTTGCCCCGCAGCCGCAGCAATGCCACACCCATTTCCGCCTCTGTGACGAGAGGGGCGTCAATTATGTCCTCCCTAGCTGAGAAGAGAGGGGCCATAGTAGGAGGTAAGTGTCCCGGATGGTCTGGGAACAGCTCCTCCACTATGCTTCGCAGGAATGCTGGCTGCAGAGACTCGGTGAGTGGAGCACCTAGAGTACCGAGCTTTTTCCTCACCGCACGGTACGGCCGCCCCCAAGGGTCCCGATTCAGACTCTCGAGGATTTCCTTCCAGGCGTCGCTCTTAGCCCGACTTATTGCCAGCTGCAGCTCCTTTTTTGCGCGACGATAGGCAGACCGCAGCTGGTCCTCGAGGTCTGGGTCATGGCCGTTGCGTCTACGACACCGGACAAACGCCCGACGGGCCCTATTGCACGCTGCCCGCAATTCCCTTATCGCGGGCGTCCACCAGTATACTTGGCGACGGTTTGGCCTCCGTCTGGTTCTGGGCATGGCCGCATTGCACACCGCAGAAAGAGCAGTACGTATTTGAGAGGCTAGCTCATCTACGTTGTTGTTTGGTGGAGCATCTCGCGATATCCACCGTCGTACAATGGCTGCCTCCTCAGCTAATTCCCTATTTAAGCGGCTGAGGGACCACCGAGGGAAGTGACTTTGAGCTCTAGAACCGTTGGTCGTCGTCGTCTCGATGGAGGACACTTCGAAACAGATATAAAGATGGTCCGATAGAGTCTCCGTATCTTCCATGACCCGCCAATTATGGACTCTGCGCGCTAACGTGGGAGAGGCAAACGATACATCCACAACAGAACCTCCTTGCTGACGCACGCAGGTGTGGGTGGTCCCCTTGTTTAAGAGCGATAGGCCCGTGAGGAGGGCCCACACCTGGACGGCTCTGCCGCGGACATCAGTGGCTGGGTTACCCCAGGCTCGAGATTTGGCGTTAAGGTCGCCAAGGAATACGATTTGCCTTGACGCCAATCGTCCGACCGCCGCCCTGATGGAGTCGAGAAACACCTCGAACTCCGCTAAGCTGCGGTTAGGTGAAAAGTACGCACCTATGATAGCAAGCTCGCCTCGTCCTGCCACCACGTACCCTGAGCCTCTTTCCAACATCGAGAGTGGAGGACCCCCCGCAGTCTGCGCCAAGACAGCCACATCACCATCCAGGTCCCCTATCCAGTTTGTGTGGGAAGGGACATAGTAGGGCTCACAGGCCACGGCCACATCTATGTCCAACTCCACCATGGACTGGAGAAGGAGGTCCTGAGCCCCGGCGCAGTGGTTTAGATTCGACTGGAGGAAGCTAACATGTCGAGACTGATTCATTCCGTCATTACATTAGCCTCCTCCGGCGCCCCCGCGTTGACAGACACAGCTGCGGTAGTCCCCCCCCTTTCTTCAGCGGGGGGTTACATTTTCTGCCACCCATAATGTGCCCTGAGGGCTTTCCGGAATCTGCGCATACTGCACAGCGCGGTGCTCGGGTGCAGTCAGCGGATTTGTGGCCGTCCTCGCCGCACCGGAAACAGAGAGTGTCTCGGCTCACTTCGAAGGGGCACTTAGGCCTTGTGTGCCCAATGCCCATGCACTTATAGCAGCGCAGGGCCCGTTGCTCCAGCACATGAACATTTGCCGAGCTCCAGCCGACCATCACTTTGCCCGCATCGGACAGAATCTTAGCCACCGCGATCGGACACTGAACAATCACGGTGCCCATCCCGCGGGGACCCCGCTGCACCTCTAAAGATTTCACCTGGTCAACAGGGCAGCCTCCGGCTTGGGCAACGGCAGCAGCCACTTTCTCCCTGGTGGCGGTGTCACTCAACCCAGTGATACGTATGTCAGCACATTTGGTGGGTCGAATGACATTAACCACCCCGTCAAGAGCCACGCGTAACTTCTCAGCCAGTTGGTCGGCTTTTTCTGGGCCGAGTGCGCTTGGCAACTCCATAATTCTGGCCCCGGTGATGGACTCTCGGAACCTTATACTAGATATGCCGAGTTCTGCAAGGTTTACGTGCTCCTCGGCTTTTTCCAAAACCTGTTTGTAGGTCACCCCCTTCTCGACAGCTTCCGGCTGAAGTTTCATTATAACAGCAGCCGTACGAGGGGGTGACAGTTTCGGCTTGGTGGGTCGAGCGTCCTTTCCCTTACCCTTGTTGGGATGGGTCGTTTTCCCTATAGCGGAAGCCACCGTGTTTGTCCCGCCAATGGGTTCAAGGGCAGCCGTCCCCGATGGATGTGACTGTTGTTTCCCCTTCTTTTTTTTTATCCTCTTCCTTTTGGTGACGTCTGCCCAGGTTTCTTTCCCGGCCACGGAATTATTAGCCGCCGATGAAGGGCCCGCCACTGCCAATGGAGGACTCGACACGTCTGACTGTGATGTGCTCGCAGTCGGTGTTTCAGCTGTCGACGCAGGTCTCGTCTGCGCTGTTGGGGCTGCCTCCTTCCTCTTATCAGCCGCTAGCAGTGGCCGACGGGTGACGGCAGGCAAGAGGCGTTCCTCAAGCCCCTCAAGGCGCGCGTTCACCATATCTCCCACTGAGCATATGATGGATCGCTTTAACTCCTCCATGGTGTTGCTGTCGAGCAGGGGTGGGGGTCCTGAGCTTTCCCCCGTGTTAGCTTTCATTGAGGCCCTCATTTCGCTGAACTCGCGACGATGTGATCTGAGCTCAGCCCTGAGGACCTCAACCTCGCGTCTGAGGCGGTTATTGTCGGCCCTGACACGACGCACTTCATCTGCCTCGGTACGGTCAGCCAGGGCATTCACCACGTCTTGTAGTGAGGCAGCTGCGACTTTTAGCTGCCTAACAAATGTACCTTTCAGGTTGCCAGACTTTGTGGCGACCTCCAGTATGTCCGCCATGTTCTGCCCGGCAACGGCTCGTAATTGTTCTGCGTCTAGGCTCATCGGGTTGGTCGATGGCTCTGACGGGTTTAACTCCGTATCCGAGACAGAGGCAGGGTTCAGTCCGCGGTCAGCCCCGCTCCTTCTCTTAGCTTTTACCCTTCCTGGAGCCCTTCCCGCAATAGCGTCGCTCACGCCCGAAGCGGAGCTGGGGCTGGATGTTCGATGATGACGACGCTTCCTCTCCTTTCCGTCGTTCTGCCAAAATTTACCCTGGACGCAAGGTGCGTCCATAGCGGAGGCCGTCACCGTTGCTGCACTTTTCGCAGCAGCGTTACCGTCGCGCAGGCGCTCTAAGCTCACGTGGAGCACCTTTTCTCGCTGGGTTGTGATTTTACGTGCTCGTGATCTTGTCACGCGCTTCTCCATTTCGGAGTCAGTTGTATCCAGTTGCGCTGGTTGACGCAGGTCGGCGGTGGTCTGCCGGCCTGCAAGACTATGGTTGCCCCCCCCAGATACGACAGGGCAGCCCTCAGAAGAGGGGCGGGATTCCCCCCGAAGGGGACCCGCCTGGGGAATATTTCCGATAGTCTGCTTTTTCATTTTTGTTTTCCTTTTAAAGGGTGTGGTCCCTAACCCCTGATCCCCCCCAAGCGCTAGCGACCGGACACCCTCCGGCCACTCATCCCCTCGGCACGCTAGACCTTAAGATTAGGGTAATTTTTTAAAGAGGTTGTCTTCCTCGCCGCCCGGACCATCCCGTCCACTCTTCGTCCACTCGTCCTGCCCTCTGTAAGCAAAGGGGGGGAATGGACGACCGTCGCTTGGTCGAAAGCGTCCCAGGAGCATACTGCTCCCCCCCACGCAGAAATTCGCCACGGTCAATAGTCTCTCCAACTCAGAGAGGGTAATCAGTACCCTCCCCGAATCGGAGAGACCATTGACCGTGCCCAGGGTGCACCGGCCCGACTACTGCTCTTTCCCCCGAACGTATTCGAACAGAACCAGCAGCAATCAGGCACACGAGGAGGTTTTCTGCACGCACCCCAACCCTACACCTACCCTACACCTACCCTACACCTACCCTACACCTACCCTACACCTACCCTACACCTACCCTACACCTACCCTACACCTACCCTACACCTACCCTACACCTACCCTACACCTACCCTACACCTACCCTACACCTACCCTACACCTACCCTACACCTACCCTACACCTACCCTACACCTACCCTACACCTACCCTACACCTACCCTACACCTACCCTACACCTACCCTACACCTACCCTACACCTACCCTACACCTACCCTACACCTACCCTACACCTACCCTACACCTACCCTACACCTACCCTACACCTACCCTACACCTACCCTACACCTACCCTACACCTACCCTACACCTACCCTACACCTACCCTACACCTACCCTACACCGAGAGAACGTTTCTTGCGCTCGACGCATACAGACGTGCTCAATCGATGCATTAAAAATCAATAAATTAACAATTGCATAAATAGTGACCTAGTTTAGTGCGCTACACTAAACTGCGTGTTATATATAAAAAACATTGTAGTGATCGTTTTAAAATAATGGACTGTTCGGTGGTTACCTTACACCTTGTTTGTTAATGTTATGAGTACCGCGCCGCGACCCAGGTTAGGGAATTTGATAGAGTAAAACGATGTTTACTGTTACACGGATTTATTGGTACTAAAGTAATTAATTGACAAATGGAACGCAATGCACCGCATCGTGAGTGCAAGCGTCAGCATTATTACTAAACAATACAAAATGTACGGGTTTGCTCGTACATACTCCCTACAGGAGAGATTAACAAGAAACAAAATAAATGTTATCAGATCAAAGATTGAAATATTTTAAAACAATGTTTTAAGAAAATACAAAAAATAATAAATGTTATACAAAAATAATGTTGATACATTATAATGCTAAAGGACTTAATTAATGATAAAGTATTTTCTCTGGTCGCATCATTTAACTTAACGAGCGCAAATAGGTGACGTAGCTTTATTCACTCGCGCACTATTGTGATTTGAAACACAGCTCTGATTGTTGTCATTTATCTCACTAACACTGTGGTAAAACACTCGGTCACCGAGAATCACGCACGGGTTGTCATTGTTGCTGCGAGAAGTTGCAGGCGCACCCTGTGCTTGCGCTGGTGTCGTCGCCGGCGCTGGTGCGGCCGGCACGCTCCAGGCGCGCACGCGACGCCACACGTACACCAGTCCCGCTATTCCCACGATGCCGACGATGATGTATATCAGCGTGTAGTGGTGTATATCATGAACAGAGATGCCTTCAGCTATAGCGGCATTATCTTTCATGATCTTAATTTTTTGGGCAAGTTCTGCTAAATCGATTTGATTCTGGCCAGTTTCTGAATCATTCATGGATATCAGATGCGGGATCGTAATGTTGATAATATGATTTATCGGCGGTATCAGTGGAGTGTAAACATGAGGTTTAATGTTCAGTTGGCTAGACTGTTGTCTGTGTGCAATCAAAGTAAATGATTGCGTTTTAATAATACACCCATTGTCTATAGCAACAAGACCCGCTCCGGTCAGCTGATGACTGGCAACTTGATCCTCGCACATTATACGTAAAGAGCATTGATCGCAACAAAAATAAATGTAGTTGTTAATCGTGTTACTTTCAACCCAGCTGTTTTTGCAGGGAGAGATCCTTGTCTCACATTCAAACTCTTCAGTCTGACAGAAATCTTTATCCCCATTTAGATGATAAATAGGTCTCTGAATATGACACAGATATACATCTGATATAATACATGATGTTAATGTTTTCTCTGTCATAGTTAAGTAGGTATCCTTCTTCAAGTTTATGGCCACATAATCTGATATTGGTTGGATGTTAACCATGTCAGTTCCTTTGATTTGAGGTATGGAAAATATTTTGAATATCTCAAAAGTGTCTCTACTGATAAGGGGAATTCTGATTTCAAAGATGAGGTATTCTTCCAGCATCCTGGCCTTTACTTTGAGAAGCTTGTATATTTTCCTTAAATCCATTTGCACATTGTCTACAGGCAATGTCACGTCCTTTGGGAGCTGACTAGCGATGGTACTCAGCTGATCTTGCAATTGAACGGGAGTCAAAAGGTGTGGATTAAACTGGCCGTGATAGATGTCAGTGATAGTGTCCAGCAAGGTGCTTTGTAATGACTTCAAGTTATGTAGCATGTTGCTCCCTATAATAGCTCCGACAGTCAGCTCGTTTACAATAGACATGTTTTGTGTTTCAGATTGAAGTTGGTTTAGCGCCTTTTCGATGGTAAATATATGTTGGGAAACCATTTTATGTTGCCTGTTCATGGTTTGCTCTGTTCGTTTGAGAAGATTATATTCAACCTCTATAATCGATGTTTGGTTTTTCCAGTAAGAGGCAATATGACGTTGGTTGTCGCGTAGTAACGTTATGTCCTTACGATACTGTTCGGCGAATCTCGCATCTAATACCCCGAAGAGGCTATTCGCAAGATATCCGACACCGTCGATAAGACCGCGCCGCTGTCTAGCTCGCTGCTCGTTCGAGTGCTGACCGAGCAACATCTGGTTATAGTACTCAAGTTCACCGAAGCCTTGAGCCAGCTGTAATAATATGATATCACAGTTCATAATATTACGTATTGTTTTGCATGATTGTTCTAGGGACTTCGTGTATTTGTTGAGAGCTGTTATGCCTTCCCAATATGGTTGCATATCGTAGTAGATGATGAGCTTCCACTCGTCCCGTATAATTTGCATGTTAGATAATTTATCAAAATACAGACTCTGATTAGGTCTAAATTTTGTTGATTGGAAATCGCAGTGTCCTCCTGTTACGATTGTCATAAAAAATAATAAAGACGTAAATAATGTAGTTACGCTAACTCTCTTCGATTTCCTTTGAGGTTTTGTTTCTTCGCTGTTTGTTTTCAACTCTTCCTGGACGTTTTCGGTCGAGTCTGATTGATTTTGGTTTACAGGTAACATTGATATTTTGGTAATTGGTCTTTTAAGAATTCCGTTCTTGGTTTTTAAGCTGACAACGCGAACAAATCCATCTGCTCCAGGATGTAGATCGACGACCCTACCCATAGACCATTTTCCAGGAGGTAAATTTTCATCGTGCAAAAGGACTACGTCATTTAGGTTTATGTTTTCACGAGATTGTCGCCATTTGCTTCTTGTTGTCAGTTGTGTTAGATACTCAGAGCGCCATCTTTTCCAGATGTCAGCGAAAATTTTCTGAGTTAACTGCCATCTAGTCCTCAAGTCCCTTTCTGTTTCAACTAGGGTAAGTGCTGAACCGCCAGTCAAAAAATGAGATGGAGTTAAGTAGTCTAAGTCCTCCGGATCTTCGGTGAGAGGACATAAAGGCCTAGAATTGAGGCATGCTTCGATTTGCGTGAGGACTGTTGACAATTCTTCGAAGGTCAACTTTTGCTCTCCGATAACTCTTCTAAAGTGATGTTTAAAACTTTTGACTGCGGATTCCCAAAGACCGCCTGCGGAAGGCCAGATAGGTGCATTAAAATGCCACTTGATTTCCATATCTGTCAGTTCAGCCAAAAGTTTGTTGTTAAATGTTTGTAGCAGTTCCTGGTATTCTTGTTGGATTTGATTGTTGGCTCCAACGAAGTTTCGTCCATTGTCACTATAAATGTGACTCGGAGTACCTCTACGTGCTGCCATTCTCCGTAAAGCTGCGATGAAAGACGAGGTGCTTAGATCGGAAACTAGCTCTAGGTGTACTGCTTTTGTAGACATGCAGACGAAAACAGCCACATATCCTTTAGTGGTTTTTATGCCACGGCCCTTGTTGGCTTTCAGGAGTAGGTGCCCAGTAAAGTCTATTCCAGTGTGTTCAAATGGACGAGAGGGGTTGCTCCTCGCGGCAGGTAGGTCACCCATGATTTGGTTATGCTTGTTAGGACTTAGCTTTTTACATTTAACGCATAGGCGTATTTGCTTTTTTGTTGCTTCATTTCCGCCAACGATCCAATATCTTTGTCGGATGAATCCCGATGTCAAGCGGGCTCCGCCATGGAAAGTAAGCTTGTGTGCATGTTCTATAAGAAGCTCTGTTAAACGTCCTCGTTGAGGAATAATTAAAGGATGTTGCATGTCAGCATGAATATGAGCATGTCTTAACCTTCCCCCGACACGGAGAAGCCCAAAGTTATCCAAAAATGGATTTAGATTTAGTATTCTACTTTTGTTACTAAGCTTTCCTTTCTCTCTTAAGCTTTTAATTTCTTCCGCAAACTCTTGCTGTTGTACTTGCTTTATGATCTTCATTTTGGCTTTTCTTATCTCTTCTAGCGTAAGATAGGAAGTTTGCGCATGGTTTTGCTTGCTTGATAAAAATCTATGCACCCATGCTAAAATGTGTACAACTTTGGTAAAAGAACTGTGACTTTTCAACAAGTTCATGATTATACTGTCATCTTCTGTTTGTTTCATGACAGTGTTAACTTGCTTCTGGGCCTTGGTTTCCAATGTCGTTGTGTAGTTTATTTCTTCACTTCCTTCATCGGCGTTAAATGTTTGTAACCAAGATGGCCCTTGCCACCATAAAGGATGTTGAGTCAATTGCGACATCAATAAGCCTCTACTTGCGCAGTCTGCTGGATTTTCGGCAGACTTGACATATCGCCAGCAGGCGGAAGGCATGATTTCCGTTATAAATCGTGTTCTGTTGGCAACAAAGGTTTGCCAACGGCCTGGATCTCCCTGCAGCCACCCCAGTACTGCTGTGGAGTCAATCCAGCCATAAATATCAATCTCGTAGTCAGTTAAAGAAGCTTTGATCTTAGCCATGAGTTTAGCTAATAAATGTGCGCCGCAAAGCTCCAATCGTGGCAGCGATATGTTTTTGTTAGCCGGGATTATTCTTGATTTTCCGGCCACCAATATGATGTTTGTTTGTTCGTTATAAACTTTACAGTAAATAACGCAGGCGTATGCCTTTGTTGACGAGTCGCAAAAACCATGTAACTCGACTCTTTGCTCGGGTTTAGTACCCAACCATCTTGGTATTTGAACCTGAGTTATTTGATTGATGTCCGCCTTAAGTTTATTCCATTCATCAAAAATATCTTCAGGTATCTGCTCATCCCACTGAATTTGTGAAGTCCAAATTCGTTGAAATAAAATTTTGAGTTTTGTTGTTGTAGGTGTGAGCCACCCCAAGGGGTCAAAGAACTTGGAGATATCGGATAACACGGATCGTTTTGTAGCTTTGTTGACTGTTGAATAAATTTTTGGCTCAAATGTAAAATTATCCTTGACAGGATTCCAGCGAAGTCCTAATGTTTTGGTTGACTCCGGCTGTCGAAAGCTTTTGCTTTGTTGTTGGCATGGGACTTCATCATGCAGTAAATGCGGATCATTAGAAGCCCATTTTCTTAGATTGAATCCCCCGCGTTTTAGGAGTTCAATTAAATCTTGTTGAAGTTGGCGTGCCGCTGATATGCTTTGAGTACCATGGAGAAGGTCATCCATGTAGAATGACTCCTCGAGGACTTTAGATGCTTCTTGATATTTAGAGCGTTCGTCGTTCGCCAGCTGTTTCAGCGTCATCATTGCGAGGAATGGAGCCGCTTTAGTCCCGTATGTGACCGTGGTCAGCTGATATTCTTGTAGTTTATCTCTGGGGCTATCTCTCCATACGATTTTTTGCAGGCTCTGATCTTCATTATGGACCAAAATTTGGCGGAACATTTTTTCTATGTCTGCGGTGAAGGCAAATTGATACTGCCTCCACTTAAGTATCAATGACTGAAGGTCCTGTTGCAGATTTGGGCCCTTGTGCATCAGATCATTTAAACTTTGGCCACTTGATGTTTTTGATGAGGCGTTGAAAACGACTCGAAGTGAAGTAGTTGTAGAATCGTCACGTAGTACGCAATGATGGGGCAGGAAACATTCGAGTTTCGTGTTACAAATAGCTGGTTTCATATGTCCTAACGCTAGGTACTCGTGTATGAATGTTTTATATTCATTTGCGATGTTTTCATTTTTAATTAGTTTACTCTCTAAATGACCAAATTGTGCTATGGCCTTTGATTTCGAGTAGCCCAATTGTTTTTGCCAATTTGCTCTCAGAGGGAGCCTTACTATTGCATACACTCTTGCTCATCTGATGAAAACGAAGTGGACTCTGCAATTTCCTCCGTTTCCCAAAATTTTTGCAACTGGTCAATATCAAACTGTACGACATTGCAATGCAGTGTGTTTACGTTGCCGCACAGGATCCACCCAAGCCGAGTTTGTTGAGCAATGGGTGTTGTTTTTTCAAGTCTGCAGATTCCCTCCATAATAATGTTTGAATAAATGTCCGCGCCAAATAAAATATCTATCGGACGACTGACGTAAAAGTCAGGATCTGCAAGTTCTATGTTTTCTAAATAAGACCACGTGGGCTTTGCGAAGGTATAAGTTGGCAGATTTTTTGTTAAACTACTCATGATGAAAACGTCAGTATTAAAGGAATAAGACTCTTTTCTTGATGAGCAGTTTATGTTGATAACTCCCTTGCAGGCATTATCCCTGGCTCCTATACCGGTTATTACGCCCTTGCATCGTTGACGGGGAAGTCCCAATTGTTGCGCCGCATTTTCGGTGATGAGTGAAGTTTGGGAGCCTTGATCAATCAAAGCTCGCAAGTTTAGATAAGATCCATCACGTTTTTGGACCTTAATCACGGCTGTGGACAATAATGTTTCTGGAACATCACGTTGTTGAGCCACGTGAGTCCTAAGTTGCTGATTTTGCTCAGGCAATGTACGAGCATTTTCAGCTTTAGGTATTGCTTGGTTAGGTGATGTGTTTGCGGATTGCGCAAACGCGTCGTGAAGTATCGTATTATGACTTCCGTCGCACTCATGGCACCGTTTTGTTGAAATGCATTCCTTGCCTTTATGACTAAAAAGACAATTTTCGCATAGCTTGTTGTCAACGACAAATTGTTTTTTGTCGATTGGAGACAATCCAATATATTGTTCACAATGGAATAATCCATGACCATTTTTGCATAATGGGCAAGTTCGTTTGGTATGAAATTTTCCGTTCGATTTCGTAACGTTTTTGTTGCTCGAATAAGATTGTTTCGAATTACGATTGATATTTTTGTTATTAAAATTGTTATCCTTAGATGATTTTGCATTGGAATTTGGAGATTTCTGATCTTGTTTACGCCGCGATGACTCCATACTCGTAAACTTGGCTTCCAGGAAGTCCAAAAAGTCTGATAAAATAGGTAGTTCACGCGGTTGCTTAAGAGATGCGATGTATTCGGAATGCGTGTTGGCATCTAATTTGTTCGACATCAAATAGCAAATTACTGGATCCCATGTGCTTACGTCTGCTCCCATGTTCTTTATGGCGTTAACACATTCGATGGTTGTATCGTGGATGCGTTTTACATGGTAGACTGAAGGTTGTTGCATGACCGGAAGGTTGGTTAGAGTATTCATGTGTGAGATGAATATAAGCAGTTTGTTGTTGTACCTATGATTAAGGATTTCCCAACATGTTGAATAGTTTTCAGAGCTAATCTGAAGATGATGTACTAAACCCTCGGCTTCCCCTTTCAGTTTAGCTTTAAGGAACTGCATTTTTTGAGCTTGTGAGAGCGACGGATTGTTGTGGATGGCCTCCGTGAACAAGTCTTTAAAGGATACCCAGTGTTGATAATGGCCATTAAACGTAGGCACTTCCATCTTTGGTGTAGAATGTTCTCGGTGCGATACAGACCACAATTTGCTGTTCAGAGACTTCTTCATATTGTTGTACGTCATTTCATACGAGGTAAACTTGTCCTCATACGAATCATCTTGGCCGTCGAGTTCCCCTTCCAACTCCCAGTGAAGCATGTCAATGGCCGACCACCTCGTTTCCAATGTTTTCAACGTATCTTGAAACTCCCATTTCTCAGTTATGGCATCGACGTTGATGTTCACCACCGTACGATAGAAAGCCTTAAAGTTGATGGCCTGCTTCTTCAGTAATTCATCCAACTTGCTGTTGGTGCCCTGAGACTTGAATTTCAGTGTTTCAAGAAAGGTCGTAGCCTCGCCCTCCTCGGGATTCCTGTTCTTAAGGGTCCCGTCCACGCCGGCCCTGGATGTGCCAGCTAACGGTGTTGCGGGTCTTAAAATAGACGGAGGTTCTGCACTTTTAATAGTTTCACGTGTCGAAAGATAGAAAGCATGAGTTTGTTGATAATGATTCAATGCAAAATACTCAATCGATTTGTTGCTAAAAGGCTTCAACTGATCATGATTAGATTGAAACTCCTGCCAGTAGGAGTCTAAAGTTTCCAATCTACGTTTGATGTAGTCAGAAGTTTTGCGTTCCTGACCTTCTTTCTTAAAGTTTGATAAAAGTTGGTTCATGGCCCCCATGATTTGTTTCTGGTTAGCTAGAAGATCCTCCATTGTTTGGCTCATATCGTTTGGTCAAGCAAAAAAAGGAAAGATCTTACTTTGATTCTGCTGTATGGTGGGTATGTTGATTGCGCCCAAGACTGCTGTCTACTTCCTGAACTGCAACTCCACCGCTGTTGCTGATATGGAACCACTCACACGAACTGACACAAAGTCTACTGATTGCTCGCGTTAATGATCCCGCCCGTTTGCTCGAAGGACCATAAAGATGTTCGGTGGTTACCTTACACCTTGTTTGTTAATGTTATGAGTACCGCGCCGCGACCCAGGTTAGGGAATTTGATAGAGTAAAACGATGTTTACTGTTACACGGATTTATTGGTACTAAAGTAATTAATTGACAAATGGAACGCAATGCACCGCATCGTGAGTGCAAGCGTCAGCATTATTACTAAACAATACAAAATGTACGGGTTTGCTCGTACATGGACTAACTGTGTGAATTTTAAAAACATGGAAGGCAGCCCCTTTATTCGGAGCGGGATGACACCGCGCTCTCCTCCACCGACTTCTCCCCGGCCTCCGAGACAGGACCAGGAAGAGAAAATTGAAAAAATTGAACTTGTTTCGACTCCGGAGATACAAAATTGGCTGGGGTCTATTGAGCAGTGTTTGAACGAGGTCTGTTCCATTGCTTCTGATGGTAAGTTGAACGCGGATCAGAAGGTAAGAATCACCAACCTCAGCCGAAAAATAGGACATGGAGTTGCGCAAATGGCTGTACAATATCAGTCACTTAAGCAAAAAGCCATACAGACCCACACTTCTCTAAACACTCTGACTGAAGAACGCAACCTGGCCGATTGTTTAACCGAAATCAAGCAGACAATTCAGGAGTCCTGTAAGAAACAGACCGTGGCAAGCACAACATCCTTTGCTGATATGGTGAAGATGGGATCCAGTAATTTTGTTCGTCCTAATAATTTCAGCTCCGTGGCGATTTATCCCAGTGATAATTCGAAAACCAGCGACGAAACCAAGAACATGGTCCAAAAAATCATCTGTCCGGAAGAAATGAAGCTGAAAGTTCGAGGAGTCCGAAAAATAAAGAAAGGAGGTCTTATTATCAGCACCGAGACTAAGGAAGACTTAGATAAGGTAAGACAAACAGTGCAGCTCGCGAACTTAGGACTAACCGTCGACGAACCCCAAAAGCGCAAGCCTCGTATTATTATAATAGGAGTCCCCGCATCCATGGCTGAAACTGAGGTTTATAAATGTATTTATGAACAAAACCTTGCCGATAAATTACCTGCAATGTCACGAGATACATTTTTGACCTCAATGAAGCTAAGCCACAAATCTGGCAAAAAGGATTCTGAGAACTGTAATTATATTATAGAAGTTCCAGCTGCTATTCGTAAGGCCATCATTTCCCAGGACAGATTATTTATAAATTGGTCGTCCTGTCCTGTACGGGACTTCACACAGGTGACTAGGTGTTACAAGTGCCAGCAGTACGGACATGCGGCCAAATCATGCAAATCTGAGGCTCCGACATGTGGACATTGCGGGGAGGAAGGCCATTCAGTCCAGGACTGTTCTAAGAAAGCCGAAGCGCCAAAATGTGCAACATGTTTACGCTTTAAAAAACAGGCGAATCACAAGACGGGCGACCCAGATTGTCCTGCTAAAAAAGCTGCCGAGTCCAGGTATATTAACTCGATCGACTATGAAGGCGCCTAAGAGCGCCACATACTTGTTTGTAATTTAGACGTAATTTACTACTAGTTTCAGTATGGATGCTAACTTAATTACTGAAATAGATAGCACATTTTTAACGGATTCAAGGTCATGTGAGGTCGAGGATTGCAGACAATACCTTTCTGATTATCAAAATTCACTAACCATACTTAATCAAAACATTCGTAGTATTTATAAGAATATAGACAGCTTTAATGTTTTTCTACATAGACTTAACTTTCATTGCGATTTAATAGTACTAACCGAGTGCTGGCTATCTAATCGTCACGATAACCTCCCAGTAATGCCAGGATACAACTTATTCTTTAGCACATTAAACCATAATCAAAATGATGGTGTGGTAGTCTATGCTAAGGAATCATTAAAGGTCACAGTCGAAGAACCCACTCTACAAGACTGTATGAGTAATTGTTTAATTATCAAAGTCAGCACATCCATGGCAATCATCGCTATGTATAGGTCCCCTTCCGCTAGAAACTTAGATTCTTTCCACACTTCCTTGAACCGGGTTTTACAGACACTAAGCTCTTTTAAGAATATTATACTAACTGGTGATATGAATATAAACATTGGATCAGAAAATTACGACACAGGTACTCATAACTACCTTAATATGTGCTCATATCATGGGTTTCTCCCCGCGCATACATTGCCTACTCATCAGAGCGGTTCCTGTCTCGATCACATGATGATTAAATCCAGCTTACCATATAAGACGCTTGTTACTAACTCGACAATTACTGACCATCACGCTGTTTTAATAAATGTAAATTTAACGCTGCCTAAGCTAAATCGCCCCCAGACCAAAAACAAACTAAACATAAACAAACTCGAATATGATTTATGCAACATTGATTTTAACCCAGTTTACAATAGTGCTGACGCTAATGTGTCTTTATCATATTTAATAAATCAAGTCCAACAAGCCATATTACGTAACACGATAGTTAGTACAGTAAACAAAAAACATTATAACATTAAACCGTGGATTACTCCTGGGCTTATTCGGTGTATAAGACACAGAGATAAACTTCATAAAAGAACAAAAAATACCCTGATAATCTTATACTGCAAATCACATATAAAAGGTATAGAAACTTTTGCAACAACCTCCTTAGGAACTTGAAAAATAATTACGAGAAAAATATGTTAAATAGTGCAGGTAGCGATAGCAAACAACTTTGGAAACATATTAAACCCATCACATATATCTCTAAACAGCGTGAATCAAATTCGAGTTCACTGCTTACTAACCCTTCACCAGTTTTGTCAGCTAACTTCGTAAATAACTTTTTTGTAAATGTAGGTAAAAATCTTGCCGAACAGATTCCGACAAAATCCAGTAGCCAACCAACATCACCTTTCCAAAAATTAAACAATAGCTGTAGTCCAAATTCCTTTGCTATGTTGGACACTGACGAATATGAAATAACTCAGATCATTTCAGGGCTAAAGAACGATTGTGCAGTTGGATGGGATAATATAAGCAATAAGATCCTCAAGCTTTTTAAGCATATTTTGGTACCTCCCTTAGCGCATATATTTCGAATTTGTCTATCTGATGGAGTTTTTCCAACATGTTTAAAAAAAGCTGTTGTAATCCCTATCTTTAAATCCGGAAGTAAAGACCTAGTTAATAATTATAGGCCAATTTCGATACTCCCTTCTATTTCAAAAATATTAGAAAAAATTATAAACAATAGACTCGTTAACTACCTTGAAAAAAACCATTTCCTTTCCCCTTCGCAATTTGGTTTCAGAGCCAAATTATCTACAGCCGACGCGGTTCATAGCCTGACCGATTATGTAACGCAGGAACTTGACAAAGGGAACCATACCCTGGGAATTTTCCTCGATTTAGCTAAAGCCTTTGACACAGTGTCAGTTTCTATTCTTCTAAAGAAGCTAGAGGCCATAGGTATCAGGGGTACGCCTCTGAAACTCTTTGCTGACTACCTAAGTGATCGCCACCAATGTGTTAGAATAGATAATATTATAAGCAATGAGCAGAAAAATACTGGTTTCGGAGTTCCCCAGGGAAGTATCCTTGCCCCAACCCTATTCCTGATCTATATTAACGACTTGTGTAATCTAAATATAGAACATGGCAAAGTTATATCGTATGCCGATGACACAGCGTTAATTTTTACCGCAAAAACCAGCACCGAACTGTACGAGAACGCTCAATTAGGTTTTAATACTGTAAATATACCCTACACCTACCCTACACCTACCCTACACCTACCCTACACCTACCCTACACCTACCCTACACCTACCCTACACCTACCCTACACCTACCCTACACCTACCCTACACCTACCCTACACCTACCCTACACCTACCCTACACCTACCCTACACCTACCCTACACCTACCCTACACCTACCCTACACCTACCCTACACCTACCCTACACCTACCCTACACCTACCCTACACCTACCCTACACCTACCCTACACCTACCCTACACCTACCCTACACCTACCCTACACCTACCCTACACCTACCCTACACCTACCCTACACCTACCCTACACCTACCCTACACCTACCCTACACCTACCCTACACCTACCCTACACCTACCCTACACCTACCCTACACCTACCCTACACCTACCCTACACCTACCCTACACCTACCCTACACCTACCCTACACACCACACACACCTACGCATCACAAGGTATCTTTCGTTGCAAACTGATGGAGCCAGAGCGATCCAAAGTTAGAAAATCCGTAAGGGGGCCGACATTTAGCGTATTTACCCTATTAACATTCCTATCTGTATTTTGTATGGGTAGTACACCACAAACAAATATTTATCTATGTCATTATAGTGAATTATACAAGCGATGTTTTAGCAATGTTTTGTGACAAGTTTTAGGTTTAGCATTGTATTTTTTTCTGGACCGAAATAGTATGAATTATTAAACATTTGTTTGTAAACTACAATTTAATCTGTCAAGCATTGTTGTCGGGCCGATGTCGGCTTCCGAAACAATAACTTTAAGTTGCGTCTGTAATTATGGTAACAGAAGAAAAAAATGAGATCTATATAATAATGCAATCAATGGAAATATAGCACAGTAAACGAAACATATACATGCACTTAATTTGTTTCTATTAACTTTCTCTGTCACAGTTGGGCAGCCAATCAGTCCGATAGAAGTAATCAGGGCCTCAAGTCTGCTATTACAATAGTGTCAGAATGGTCTATAATTGATTTCATAATTGTTGATTTTGTCAAGTTTGGTAATCTACTAATATAATGGCGTCATTATGAAAATCGATGATAGACCATTCTGACACTATTGTAATAGCAGACTTGAGGCCCAGGTCGTAGTAAAATAAAATTGCGACGAGAACAGGAAGCGTGGACTATAGGCGAGATACAAATTGGCACTAATGTTTGTTAATATTTTTTTCTGCACGCACTTACTGCACTCACACAAATACTTATTGTTTTTAATTGGGTGGAGCAAGGAAAGGGCGTAGTCTGTCAATAACTGTGCTTCCGCAGGAATATTTTCTTAAGTGAGCTTGCTTAAGTTTTGCCGATAGTACCTAGTGAAATGGTTAAGAGCGCGTTTTCGATTCGTGACGAAAACTTCATGTTTTTGCGTTTTGTCCAGAGCAATATCGTAATTATGTGAGCAGATTATTTCAAGACAATTTACAGTTTTAGAAAGTTTAGTTACAGTTTAGTTTTTAGATAGTAAGTCAAGATTTAGACAGCTACAGAGTAAAAGTATAATTTTTAATTATGGTTTTTTAAAGCGAAGACAATTCTTACATATCGTTTTACGAAAATAGACGTCAGAGTTAACTTTCAGGACGAATACAACCATTACAATATGCCAAAATATTTTGTTTTATGCGTTTTTCTAATAGTATATACAGTCATAAAGACAGTAACAGAGCCAAAACTACGAAAATATTACTATTATGTATTAAAAAACAATGTTGAAAAAGTAGGAAATCGGTTCACTACGACAATTTTTTTTCACCACTATTTAAATAAAAACATAACTGATATATATTTATTTTATGAAAGTAAATGGTATGCTTAATATACAGAATATTTTTCAGTCCGTTATACGAGCTCATTTATTTTAGACATGTATTTTAAAAAGCACAGTAAAACATCGCGCGCTGTCGTTTGCCAATCAATTTCAATGATTCGTGCTTATTTCGTGCATATTTTATTTTCTGATGCACACAAACATACCATTGTATTGTACTAGTGTGTGAATGCTGCTACGCCGTTCTAGCAATCGTTTAGGGCCTTTGCCCACGGCGACTTTTTGTAGCGATGCAGTCGCGCGTTTAGCAAACGCGCGACAGCATCACTTCTAACGCGTGTTAGTCGCATTTGCAACGCGCTACTGCATCGCGATTGTATCGATACAAACGCGCGACGCGGTCGCGCTACTAACGCGCTACTGCATCGCGATTGTATCGATACAAACGCGCGACCGCGTCGGACGACATCGGTAGAGAGAACGGAGGGGGGAGGGAGTGTGGCGCGGCGCGTGATTGGGAATCGGCATCAGTGCAACGTGCAACACAGACAGGTCCAGAGTGCATGCTATTGTCCGTCACAGGCGTAAAATGGAGTCATTTGATACTGAAACGTTTATTACGGCAATTCAGGAGCGTCCTGTAATATGGGACTCACGTCTTCCTGAGTATTCGAATAAGATTGCAAAAAGGAAGGCATGGGAAGAGATAAATGAATTATTTAATGCAGAATTTGGAGAAAAAACCAACAAAGAAAAGAATGATTGTGGTAAGTTATTTATTTATTTAACTCATCGATCACTAATAAAAAACTAGATACCTACACAATCGGTGACAAAAAATGTCCTCACCGAATGAGCGCCCACTCGAACATTTGGGTTGCGCTTTTAATCTAGTACAAAGAGTACTATAAGTATACGGGTAAAGAGTGCCCTCTTACGATATATTTATGCCAACAAGCGCAGTGGCGCCGTCTACAATTTGTTCCCGAACTAATCCAGCGTCTATATCTAGCTATAGATGTATAGGTGGGTACTGGATGTATAGAAATAGAGCATTATTATTTGGTGTAACCGCTTATCAACGGTAATGAAACCATTTTAAGCGGAACTGGCTTATTATCACTTGTCGTAGATACTTTCTGGAAGATTTCACAACCGAAATACAAACTAAAAATGGAAAAGATGATACAAGCATGCGTATACGCAGTGATACAGCCACCATTTTGAAATCTGTAACAGATAGTACCAGTCAAAAAAAGATCAGTACGAAGATATCATCTTATTTATTTTAATGTTTAAAAATATTAAAATAAGCTCAACTTTAATTGGAAACTTAAAAGATATTTTGGTTTTATATTTTATGTCATAAAATATATAATAATCACGATAATAATGAAATTAGTATTTGTAGCGACATCTGTTGAGATGATTTACTTACAAACAAAACCTAAAGTTTTGGGAACAACATGTAGATGGAGCCATCATCTTTTGGTCCAAGCCAAATATATGTGACTGTCCCCCCCCTGATCTAGTAGCATTCGAACGTTCCGACGGTAAACATGCCGTGCTCGTTTAAACATTGTAAAAATCACACATCCAGGACGCTAAAAAAGGATGGAATTTCATATTTTCGGTAAGTATTAATATTATTTAATTGTTATCACACTTATCACTGTACTTATCACTTATCTAGTTTTTATTAGTGATCGATGATTTAACTTTAGTATTAGCACAGTTTAACAATCCATACAGTTGCGCAACGAATGTACTTTCGTGGAGCAACGGCGGGTATCTCGCGGGGGGTTGGGCGACGCGGTACGCGGTCTCTGATCTCGCGCAGTTTGTATACTTGGACGCTTACGGCAGACGCGTCTGTGTAAATCGTTGTTAATAATAATAAATTGTTAATAATCGTTACATAAATTGAATATAATACTACTGCGCTAATTGTGAACGTTTAATAAGATAGTTTTTAAAAGAATTGTTTGTACGCGTTTCACATACATGTTAGATAATTACGAGAGCAACTTGAAAATGTGATTTTTTGTTTGTTGAGATATCTTAACGATTTTGGTGTCAAATGAAAGGTCTAGGTCTAAAACCATTTTATTCGTTTGAATCATGTAAATTGGTTCACGCGTTTAGGAGATAATAATTAGTACCTATAGTAAAAATATAAACAAGATGATCTCCTTTGCTGGTTATTTTATTGGTTACTTTTTTCAAATTTTTGAATCTTGCCACGGTACAGAACCTTCACCGGTGAAATAGTCAGTATATATATTTCGGATTGCAGTACCACTTAGTTCAGATCTTCGTCTTCTAATTAAATGTAAATTATCACTGGCAGGTGAATCTTGGAATCCAATTATACTCAGAGTGTGATCAAATTGGTACCCATCTCGCTTACGTATGAAATTGTGCAATACGCAACACGCTTTAACAATGTTCGTAGCAAAATCAACATTAACGTTTATGGGCCTGTTGAAAATTTTAAATTTGTTACTCAATATACCAAACGTACATTCAATATAACGCCTTGCGCGTGTCAAGCGATAATTGTATATTCTCTTATTTCGTGGTAAATGTTTACCAGCGTATGGTCTTTGCAAGTGTTCGGATAAAGCAAATCCTTCATCGCCAATAAATGAAAACGGTATAGGTATTCCATTGTTACACATAGCTCTCGGTTGAGGTATTTTAAAATTTCCTTCTCGTATTTTTTTAACCCATTCGCTGCTGTCATGTATTGTTGAATCGGAGCTGTTTCCATAGCATCCGACATCGATAGCTATGAAATTATAATTAGCGTCACATATTGCTAGCAACACGATGGAAAAAAAATGTTTGTAATTGTAATATTCTGAGCCGGTATGACATGGTTTTATAATTCTTATATGTTTTCCATCTATTGCTCCAATTATGTTAGGAAAATTTGCATGTTTCATAAACCCTTCAGCGGTTTTTAAATGTGATTCTTCTGTTGGTTCTGGCATGGATATGACTTTTAATTTATTCCATATTACTTCTACGGTTTCTTTAACAATTCTACGTGCAGTAGTATGTCCACATTTAAAATCTATATGAAGATCTGTGAAATTACATCCAGTTGCTAAGTACCTGAAAAAGAATAAAATTACTAAAGATTACATTATATTTATGGCCTGGGTCTAATTTCACGAAAGTTACATGCTACAAAACTACAAGTGTAAAATGGCAATACTGTCATATCAGCCAATCACGTCGTGCGGTCCTGCAACGCGATTGGCTGATATAACTGTGTTGGCACTTTACAGTTGTAGTTTGTTACTTTCATCAAATGAGGTCCTGTTGATTAAACTTGTATATATTTTTTCAGCTGTGGAACTCCAGAAAAAATGGAAAAGTTTAAAAGATTCCTACAACAGAGAACGGGCAAAGGAAAAGAACTGTTCCAGTGGGTCCGGGGCTAAACCGAGAAAACAATATGTGTAAGTACTATAAATTATTGTCATTTTTACAACCTTTGACCGAAATCAGACCGCCAAGTCGACCTACAGTTACTGAGGGAACCGACTCCGAAGATTGTTTGGAATCTTTTGTAATGCCAAAATCAAAGAAGCTTAAAACAAGTGATGATGCACAAAACAAATTATACGAAATTCTGACTGAAAAATTGAACAAAGTCACGCCAACCATTCAACATCCAGATCAACATTTTTTACTTTCTCTTTTTCCACATTTTCATTCCATAAAGGAAGAATATAAACTCGATGCAAAAGCCGAAATGATAAATTTGCTTCGCAAATATAACAATAGGGCACAGACGTCTGCATACGTCAGTCACTATGGATATCAGTCTGGATATCAAAGCTACGACACAACAGCTCGTACAAGTACTGAAAGTAGCGTGTCGCAATCGCAACTAATAAGTAAGAACAACACGCTGCCAACGCCTGCTAGTACCAACATCAATACTGCAGCTTCGTTGCAATATAATGATGATGAATATAATTATATTAATGATGATTCTACACAAGATTCTATTATCACAAATCTATATTCACCGTAAAGTAAAAATTAAGAAATTACAAACCTGTTTAAGATTTTTTTTTTTAAATGTGGAGAACACCACATATTACATTATATAATACAACTTTCAGTACCACTGTGCCATTGAATGAACCATTAAAAGATAATTAATATAATACTTGGTTTTTCTTACCTTAAAGTTATGGTTAGTCGTTCTTCAGCTGATATACATTGTCTCATCATTGTATTTCTGCGTGTCAACTCTGGTTTTACAATGGAAAGCAATTCACAAAACGTCGAATATGACATTCTATAACAACTTTTGAATTTAAGATCATAATTTTTGAGTTGTTTGAATGTTGTTACATGATGTCCACAAAGTAATCTCTGGGTATTAAATGGATGCATCCAATATTGACGCTGCTTCCGTTGCCTACGCTTCGGCTGCTTACGTAAAAGCAGCACCAAAGACAACGTGACTAATGTTGCCTCAATGGAGTCCATCTTGCAACTGTACTGATCCAAGGTATTTTTGTATCGTAACTGCATCGCGACCGAATCGCGTTTGCATCGCGACCGAATCGCGTTTGCATCGCGACTGAATCTGGTCCCGTGGGCGCGGGCACACAGCTAGCGACTGCTTCGCGTCTGTATCGATGCTACGCGCGAGAGCATCGCGACTGCATCGCTACAAAAAGTCGCCCGTGGGCGAGGGCCCGATTTTGAGTTGCGCTAAATCGAATAAGCACCCTTAAGTAAATTGTGCAAAATCAGACGCTTAGTAGGTACAGTAATCTCATGCTTTTGTTAATATTTTAATAAATTAAAACAATTAACCGCTAATGACGAACTCTTATCAAGAATCAGAAATAACCTTCCGGACATTTTGAAAATCTAAAAGCCTACTATAACTATAACTAATTGATTGACCAGTGATTGTACGAGTAATTACCTAATAGTTACTCGAGGGTGACTAACTATTCGGTTAATTATCTGTAATTCGGTGTGATGTCTATATTGAACATTAATAATATAAAATTATGGCGAAAAAAATTGCGTCGCTCACCCGTCGCGTCGCCGCGCTGTTGCCGCTCTTCACACAGGTTAGTGAACCAATATTTAAAATGGTGTTCTGTTTTGTTTACATTTATATGCGCTTTAGTTTGTTTAAAAAAAAACATTTTTTTAATTTCGGTAACACAATTTATCTGGTAGTTTCAAAATATTTTGATGAAGTAGTATTACCAGTGTTTAAATTTGTTGGCATATTGTCATTCCCACGTTGTATAAGAAGAAGAAGATAGCATCGATAATAGTAAGAAACGTCGATAATTTCTACCGACAATTTTTTATATCCTGACAACCCTAGGAACGTCAGTTTGACATAAGTCGCAGAGATCAAGCTATCTTTTATGTAGTATAGTCAGTGTGTCAAGTAGAGTGTAAGGCGCTACCCACGAATGTGTGCGCGTGAAGTTTAAGCTATAGTTAAGTAGTAACTTGTGATCTGGAAAATATACTGTAACTTGGTAGCACCATCGTTTTTCTACACCTGTTCCCCGGCTAAAGTTTTTTTTTTTCTTTCTTATTTTTTGTTGGCAGTAGTTTAACGTATCCACCATTTTGAAGGTTGTACCGGAGCCGAATAATGTGATCTGCTGTTGTAGTTTACATTTTATTCTGGAGTTTATTTTTAACTAAATTCATTACTTGCTGAGAAAGCTTTCTCAACAATCGTGTTAGAAAACGGTAGGCACAAAATGCTGGTTACGAACTTAATTTATATTATATTTTTAATCTATGGAACGTTTCATGAATTAGAAGCCTGTTTCAGCTTTTCCCCAAATTTACGCCAAGAAATAATGTGTTGTTTTTATTTATTTCCCCATTAATTTTATTTTTCCCCTAAATGGGAGAAATTAATACCACTGCAAAACTGGGACGGATTATAAGATCGAATTAGAAATCCGATCTCTTCAAAAATAAATTATTATTGTGTTATTTGACTACTTCAAAATTAGTCTATGTAAGTGTAAACTTGATTCCACATATTATGTGATTCGTTGTAACGAAACCATAGCGCGATCTAATACGATCCCAACGCCATCTATCGAGCTAAGAGACATCTCGGTTAACAGCGGAAAATACTCAAAATGTTTTTGTTTTCTAGATTGATTTTTAACTTGGTAATGCAAGTACGTATTTGTAACTGTGAATATTAAATTAAGCAGCTCCACATACTATAAATTAATGCTTACAATGCTGCAGTCGCTGAAGATTGTACTTAATTTTTGTATTGCATATCCTAATCTCTAATCAATGTATACTCTGCACATTTATTTTGAGTTTCTAATTGACTACTTGTAGCTGAAACGTTGATGTCGGGGACCCGACTTTGTGAAGAGTCAGACTAGCATTAGTGATTTTATTCACACTACTATTATAAAGCAGAAGAGTTAGTTTTTCGGAACTTCTGTACCGACTCTGAAAAAAAAAAAAAGTCATTGTCTTAACTCTTAGCAAAAGATTGAGGCGAAGATTTTCCTTGTGCGTGTCTCTAATAAAATCTATGTTGAAATAATAGTTTAGAAGTAAATAAAAACATTAAAAACATCTCCACGTATCCTTATTTAAATCTCAATATTCAGCGGAAACCTCTCAGGGTTTATGTGCTGCTCAGTAAATTTTGTTGATACAGTAAACTTCAAACATAATTGAGATATCAATAAAAACACATATTATGTATTTGTACCTCTTGATATCTGCATGTTACTTTATTCTTAAACATGTATTGCTTGTGCGTTACAAATGCAAAACAAAGAACAATGCTCAAAAATGTATGGACCCTTGTAGCATTTTAAAACCTATGTTAATCGAAGGACCATAGCCACCATATTATTTTATTGTATAACAGCGAAACTGAAATGTCCGTCCGAAAAAGTTATATCGAAATGAAGTAACCGGAATCTGCAGTCACAAGTCACAACTATCTGGCCGAATGTTGTTTGTTGTTGCTTTGTTATTAAAAATATGGCAAAAAAATATCATAGATCTGACAGTTCATGTTGCTTCTACTTTTACCAAGATATTTATTACTGTGGAATAGATAAATACTTTCAGTCGGAGTTTTCAAACAACTCTTTGGAATCAAAATGGTGAAAAAAGTAAAATGAATATAATAATTTAATAATAATATAAAACGTTTTTTTTTTCTCTACACAAGTTACGTACTTAATAATATTACTCTACTCTAAGAATCCTGGATGGTTTTCCATGTATTCACGTCGATTTCAATCTCGCAATAAAATTCGTGAACACGTGACACATGGCTGATTTCGTGATTCTGTCCCATATTGCCAAAACTAAACTATAGGCACGCAAAAGCGGACAGTGAATATGTTTTGAACTAAGAAAACTTAACAAAATCTGATGTTATTTTGATAAAGTACATTTTGGACATTATAATTGTCACTTCATTTTATTTTATTATGATCGATTTTAAATAATTAAGTCTGTAAATCATCCATTTCTTTTTTTTTTCTTTTTTTTTACTTTTCTTCTATCATCATCTGCCTAGCCTTTTCCCAACTATATTGGGGTCGGCTCCCAGCCTAACCGGATGCAGCTGAATACTAGTGTTTTACATAGAGCGACTGCGTATCGGACTTCCACAACCCAGTTACCGGGTAACACGATACCCCTAGGTAAGACTGGTTGTCATACTTTCTGGTTTCTGACTACCTTTCTATGTTATGTGGGTTTAGTTTCCGTACTTAGTCCTTGGATGGACCATTGTACGTGAGCCATGGCGGGCGTTACTCCAACCAGCCCACCTCCCTCCAGAAGCATATCAGTCTTCCCAGTCTTCCCAGGGCATCCGCAAGGGAGTTTGGTGTTCCAAGGATATCCCTGCGGATCTGGGTGACGCCAGCCACCTAAAGAACACATGCGCCACCGTTTCTTCCGCCTCCGTGCAGGCTCTGCATAGAGGACTATCAGTGAATAAAAAGAAATAATTTCGGTGATACAATTTATTTGATAGTTTCAAAATATTTTGATGAATTAGTATTACCCGTGTTTTAAATTTTTTGGCGTATTGTCATCCCCACGTTGTATAAGAAGCAGAAGAAGATAGCATCGATAAATAGTAAGAAACGTCGATAATTACTACCGACAATTTTTTATATCCTGACAACCCTAGGAATGTCAGTTTGACATAATTATGTCGCAGAGATCAAGCTACCTTTTATGTAGTGTAGTCAGTGTGTAGAACTAGAGTGTAAGGCGCTACCCACGATTGTGTGCGCGTGAAGTTTAAGCTATAGTTAAGTAGTAACTTGTGATCTGGAAAATATACTGTAACTTGGTAGCACCATCGTTTTTCTACACCTGTTCCCCGGCTATAGTTTTTCTTTTTTTCTTATTTTTTGTTGGCAGTAATAAAATTTAACGTCTCCACCATTTTGAAGGTTGTACCGGAGCCGAATAATGTGATCTGCTGTTGTAGTTTACATTTTATTCTGGAGTTTATTTTTAACTAAATTCATTACTTACTGAGAAAGCTTTCTCAACAATCGTATTAGAAAACGGTAGGCACAAAATGCTGGTTACGAACTTATATTTATATTATATTTTTAATCTATGGAACGTTTGAATTAGAAGCCTGTTTCAGCTTTTCCCCAAATTTACGCCAAGAAATAATGTGTTCCCCAGATATTTCCGCACAGTTTTTATTTATTTCCCCATTAATTTTATTTTTCCTCTAAATGGGGAAAATTAACACCACTGCAAAACCGGGACGGATTATAAGATCGAATTAAAAATCCGATCTCTTCAAAAATAAATTATTATTGTGTTATTTGACTACTTTAAAATTAGTCTATGTAAGTGTAAACTTGATTCCACATATTATGTGATTCGTCGTAACGAAACCATAGCGCGATCTAATTCGATCCCAACGCCATCTATCTTGTTAAGAGACATCTCGGTTAACAGCGGAAAATAATCAAAATGTTTTTGTTTTCTAGATTTATTTATTAACTTGTTAATGCAAGTACGTATTTGTAACTGTGAATATTAAATTAACCTGCTCCACAATCTATAAATTAATGCTTACAATGCTGCAGCCCCTGAAGATTGTACTTAATTTTTGTATTGCATATCCTAATCTCTAATCAATGTATAATTACACTGCACATTTATTTTGAGTTTCTAATTGACTACTTGTAGCGGAAACTTTGATGTCGGGGACCCGACTTTGTGAAGAGTCAGACTGGCAGTAGTGATTTTATTCACACTACTATTATAAAGCTGAAGAGTTAGTTTTTCGGAACTTCTGTACCGATTCTGAAAAAAATCATTGTCTTAACTCTTAGCAAAAGTTGGAGGCGAAGATTTTCCTTGTGCGTGTCTCTAATAAAATCTATGTTGAAATAATAGTTTGGAAGTAAATAAAAACATTAAAACCATCTCCAAGTCTCCTTATTTAAATCTCAATATACAACGGAAATCTCTCAGGGTTTATCAGTGCTGCTCACTAAACTTTGTTGATACAGTAAACTTCAAACATAATTGAGATATCATTTAAAAGACATATTATGTCTTTGTACCTCTTGATATCTGCATGTTACTTTATTCTTAAACATGTATTGCTCGTGTGTTATAAATGCAAAACAAAGAACAATGCTCAAAAATGTATGGACCCTTGTAGCATTTTAAAACCTATGTTAATCGAAGAGCCACCTTATTATTTGATTGTATGACAGCGAAACTGAAATGTCCGTCCGAAAAAAGTTATATATCGAAATGAAGTTACCGGAATCTGCAGTCACACGTCACAATTATCTGGCCGAATGTTGTTTGTTGTTGCTTTGTTATTAAAAATATGGCAAAAAAAATATCATAGATCTGACAGCTCATGTTGCTTGTCTACTTTTACCAAGATATTTATTACTGTGGAATAAATAAATACTTTCGGTCGGAGTTTTCAAACAACTCTGGTATCAAAATGGTGAAAAAAGGAAAATGAATATAATAATTTAATAATAATATAAAACGTTTTTTTTTCTCTACACAAGTTACGAACTTAATAATATTACTCTACTCTAAGAATCCTGGATGGTTTTCCATGTATTCACGTCGATTTCAATCTCGCAATAAAAATTGTGAAACGTGACACATGGCTGATTTCGTGATTCTGTTCCATATTGCCAAAAGTAAACTACAGGCACGCAAAAGCGGACACAGAAGGCACGAGCACTGATTACCACGTGCGCTCAAGGCGGATTGGAGACTTCAGACTTGTATTAACTATAAGTCCAGGTTTCCTCATGTCTTCTTTCACCGATGTCAATGATGTCCAATAGAAACTTAAAAAGTACATAAGTATTATGAAAATGAAAAAGTTTCATTGGTACTTGCTCGTGCCCGTTTGCGAACCCATAACCTGGAGGCCAAGTCTGCTATTTTTATAATTTCGTCATTCCAACACGATCCCATTGTCATATTGCTAAAAGTTCGTAATCTGCTAAATTCATAATGGTCGATCATTGGTCTGTCGAATTAAAAGCAATGACTGCACAATGACGTTCTAATGATAGGTCACTGATCAAAGGAACTGTCTGGAATTTTTGCAGATTACCGCCTAAGTCAGTCATTCAGTTGTCATTTTGTACGAGATTACCATTCTATATCATTTCTTTCAATGGCGTGTCAGTGGTTGACCACTGGAAAGTCGTAATGACGCCATTATATTAGTAGATTACCAAACATGTCAAAATCAACAATTATGAAATCAATGATAGACCATTCTGACACTATTGTAATAGCAGACTTGAGGCCCTGGTGCATGAGAGGCCGCGTTAACCCATGGGCCATCACAGATTTTTGATTAAATATAAAAAAGTTCATGTTTTTGTGTTTTTTGGATATTCGAAGGGGGTAAATTACGGGATGAAAGTTTATATAGGATTGAATGAATTAAGAAATATGTCTTTTTAGTGATATCTCAATTATGTTTGAAGTTTACTGTATCAACAAAGCTTACTGAGCAGCACAGATAAACCCTGAGAGGTTTCCGTTGTCTATTGAGATTTAAATAAGGAGGCGAGATGGTTTTAATGTTTTTATTTACTTCCAAATTATTATTCCAACATAGATTTTATTAGAAACACGCACAAAGAAAATCATTGTCTTAACTCTTAGCAAAAGATGGACAAGAAGCAAAGAGTAAGAAGAAGAAGCATAGATTGTTTATATGACATTTTTTGTTAAAATTGTTATCAAAATTATGTTTTGAACATAGATCAAAGAGTATAATAGACATAGATACTATTCCTGATTTCCTGTCATCTGGTATTAACTCTATAGAAGTGTACAACATTGTCTATGCCTAAGTGAATAAAGTTTCCTGTCTTGAAGTAATCTTTCTAGTTTTTGGGTTATATAACCTGTATCCTTTCACATTATCTGGATACCCAACCAGAATTAATTTTTCAGCCTTCTTATCCCATTTTTGTCTTTGAACTTTGGGTACATGCACCATTACTTTACTTCCGAATATTCTGACATGGCTCAGGTCTGGCTTCCTGCCTGTCCACTTCTCGAATGGTGTCATCATGCCTAAACTGGCGGCTGGCGTTCTGTTCATGAGGTATACTGCAGTGTTTACTGCTTCTCCCCAAAAGCTTTTGTTGAGATCTGCTTCAAACAATAAACATTTAGCCCGTTCAACCACAGTTCTGTTGAACCTTTCTGAGAGTCCATTCTGCTCTGGAGTGTGAGGATTAGTCTTCTGATGTACGATTCCTGTTTGTTTCAAGAAGTTTTCCATCTCTCGTGAACAAAACTCACCTCCGTTATCTGTTCTCAATGTTTTTATCGTGTTTCCCGTCTGATTCTCAACCAAAACTCTAAATTCTTTGAAATGCTGGAAGACCTGGTTCTTTTCCTTTAAGAAGTAGACATAAGTCATTCTGCTGGCATCATCCACGAACAGAAGAAAGTACTTTGCCTGTCCAATTGATTTGGTCTCCATCGGCCCGCATAAATCTGAGTGTATTACTTCCAGTAGTATATCACTTCTATGATTAGCAGATGGGAAAGGTAAACGTGTCAGTTTTCCTTCACAGCACATTTCACAGTTCTGGATTCGTATGTCAGCTTTCTTGTCAAAAGAAACCCCTTCCACAGCACCTTCTTTCATTTTCTCTAGGCACTTACTATTTATATGTCCTAGCCTTCTATGCCACATTGTCATAGCAGATAACAAGTTCTCTGATTTTAGTATTTCTAACTTGTACACACCGTTGGTTAAACATGCAACACCAATAAGCTCATTTACTTTATTATATATCAAACAGACATCCTTTTTGAAAGTTACTCTGTTGCCATTTGCTATTAATTGGCTAACTGAGAGTAAGTTTGTTGTGAGCTTTGGTATGTACAAAATATTTTTCACTATCACATCATGCTGAGAACCGTTTACGCATGTTGTTATCTGTGTTTCACCAACACTTACAACAGACACAGTCATTTGATTTGCAACTACTATTTCTTTGTTTTCATGGTATTAACTCTATAGAAGTGTACAACATTGTCTATGCCTAAGTGAATAAAGTTTCCTGTCTTGAACAACCTCCTCGCGTGTTTCATTATTTTTAACTTTTTAATTTCTTATGTTGCCAGTTAACATAACACCATCTGTAATATAGATTAAGTATTTTGGAAATAAATAAATAAGTAGTAAAAATAAAATAAATTTCCTTTTGACAGTACACATTCCCATACAAAATATTGTCAGGGTCGGTATACACATTAACACATAAGAGCTAGAAATATCGACTCACATAGTAACGTACACTGGATGCGCGATCAGCTCGGCTGCTAAACTCAAAACTAGATTTTGCTAAAGACTTTTCTAACGCGAATTTTCTAACGGATCCTTAATTATTTTGATAATTATAGCCTCCTGTAACAGTCAGGGATAATATAACTTTCTATTAGCGAAAGAATTTTCAGAATCGGTACTGAAGTTCCGAAAATTAGCGCGTTCAAATAAAAAAAACATTAAAACTAACTCTTCAGCTTTATAATATTAGTGTGAATAAAATCACTAATGTCAGTCTGACTCTTCACAAAGTCGGGTCCCAGACATCAAAGTTTCCGCTACAAGTAGTCAATTAGAAACTCAAAATAAATGTGCAGTGTAATTATACAATGATTAGAGATTAGGATATGCAATACAAAAATTAAGTACAGTCGACTACAAAAATATGTATACATTTGAAAGTTATAAAAATATGTCATCCATTCATGATGTCCTCATTGTTTGTTACAAATACTAGTAGACATGATATATGCCAGATTTATATTCCTATCAAATGTGCCAATTTTATGTACACAGATAAAATTACACTGTAATCTGTACGCTCTGAAACGAATTAATGTGTTCATATTTAGTTACAATAATATGTATACAAGTATAATATTCTATTTTTAAATTTTAGAATAGTGCGGGTATACTAGTTTTCTCTTTCATTTCGTGCATGACGTCATTGGCGTGTCATTTGTTTATCAAAATTCAAAAATTCAAAAAAATTCAAAAATTCTTTATTTGCTTTAAACATGGTATTTATAGGTCTTACAATTAAAACAGAAGTACAAACATGTTTAGCTATTCGAACTATAGCATGCAAAATCGAGCCATAACCTATTTTAAAATTTATTGTCAAAGAATGTTTTAAGGGAGTAAAAGTTATGGGTATTGAGCCATTCCAATAATTTGGTTTTAAATTGTCTATTATTTGAGATTTTAAGTTCCCTAGGTATTTTATTATAAATTTTTACACACATAGTTAGACAACTTTTGCCGTATTTGGACAGTCTGGGAGTGTCATAAAAAACTAATCTATTTTGGTCTCTCCGATTTCTAGAGCTTACGTCAGACACTTTTACAAAATATTCTTTATATTTCCATACAAACATGCACATTTCATATATATAAAGACACGGTAGCGGTAATAAACCAAGTTTTTTAAATATTGACTCGCAGGACTCATCAGGCGCTAGCCCATAAATTGCTCTGATACATTTTTTTTGCGCAACAAACGCTCTATTTCGTTCAGTACTATTTCCCCACATTATAAGACCGTATCTTAAAATCGATTCTACATATGCACGGTAGCATGTTATAGCTGTTTTTATATCAGTTTTATTTTTAATTTGTCTTAGGGCATATACAAACCTATTTATCCTGTTACATATATTTTCTACGTGTGCTTTCCAATTTAAGTTTTGGTCTATAGTAACTCCTAAAAAGTTTCATTTACTTCGTCAATTTTCAATATTTTAAGTTTAAAATTGTATTTTGTATTATGAGATTGATTAAATTGTATGTATTTTGATTTATACAAATTAATTTTTAAATTATTATTATTTAGCCATTTTATAAGTTTGTCAATTGTATTATTAATGTCATTTTCGTGATTTTTTATTCCGTCAATTTTTTTGTCAGATGTTACCAATATCGAGATGTCATCAGCAAATAAAATACATTTATGATTTGTTATTTTGGTTATCTCATTAATGTATAATAGAAACAAAATTGGTCCCAATATGCTTCCTTGTGGGACTCCATACTTGTTATACCGATATTCGGACGAGTATGACGTCATATTATTATGCTCATCTAATTTTGTGATTACATCACATTGCTGTCGGTTTTTGAGATACGACGACAACCAATCTAGTGCGGGCCCTCTTATACCAATCGCCTCTAGTTTTTGCAATAATAAGTCATGAGATACATAGTCAAAAGCTTTGGATAAGTCGAAAAATAGCCCAGTTGTCAAACGGTTTTTGTTAATATTTGTCAATATTATTTTTAGAAGGGAAAATATGGCTAAAGATGTCGATTTCTGTTTTTGGAAACCAAATTGTTCAGTCCCAATGATCCGAAATTTATCGCAGAAATCAACCAATCGTTTGTACATACATTTTTCAAATAATTTTGATAAAATTGGAATTAGTGTGATTGGACGATAATTATTTAAATCTTCTTTTTCCCCATTTTTAAACAGTGGTTTTACTATAGACAATTTCAATGCCTCAGGAAAGGTACCAGTCAAAAAAGATAAATTAATTAGATGCGTCAAGATTGTAATTAGGTCAGCAGCACAAGCTTTTAGAATTTTTGTATTGATTTCATCATAGCCTTCCGAACTAGTATTTTTTAACGACATTATTTCCATTTTAACCTCATATTCCGACATTGGCCTAAGAAATATTGAGTTAGCCCTGTTGTTTAGAGGTTGTCTTTGCGTGTTATTCATTAGTGTTGGGTTGTAACTATGAGTACTATCGATGTAATGGTTATTAAAAGCCGTTGCTATTTCTACGGGATTAGTTAAAATATTTTTATTAGTTTTAATGCTGTCTATGTTGTCCTTAATTGTTTTATTGTCAATTTCATTTTTTATAATCGTCCATGTCGCTTTGCATTTGTTGTCGTGGTTATTTATGAATTTAATGTTTGTGTTCTTTTTTGATTTATATATACATTTTCTTAGAAGATTTGAATATGTAACGTACTTGTTTTTGTTTGTTTGATTTTTATTTTTATAATATTTATACCGTAGCATCCTTTTGGTTTTGCAGCTTGTTTTTAGTCCCTTACTTATCCATTTCAAATTTTTATTAGTGCCTATATTTATTTTCATCCTAATTTTGGGAAAGCAAAGGCCATAGAATTGACTTATATGTTCGTGAAAGTTATTGAACGCTGTATTCATATCATGTTCTGAATATACTTCTGACCATGAAAGACTTTGCAAACACTCTCTGAACTTATGTATATTCTCCTGACTGAAGTCCCTTTTATAAATAAAATACGATGTAGATGTTATTGTTTTGGTTTTAATTGGAAAGCTTAGCATTTGTGCCGTGTCATGGTCCGAAAGATGAAGAGGTAGCACTGCTGCTTTAGCGTCTGGGATGTTACTCAAGATGTGATCTATGCAAGAATTCTTCCGTATAGGTATATTTATGTGAAGTTTTAGATTATGATTATTGGATAAGTCTTGTAAATCCTGTGTAGTTTTTCCTTTTTTTAGAGTGTTTATGTTAAAATCACCAGCTATTACAATGTTTACTTTAGACTTATATTTTTTGTGTATTTCTTGTAATACGATCTTTAGTTTCGTTAAGAATATGTTAGGATCTGATTGAGGGATCCTGTAGACGCAGATACTAATTAATTTGGCTGCTACAAGTACTACACCACAAATTTCAAATGTTTTATTTGTTGCATACGCTTTTAAAAAAGGAATTTCTTCGCATGATAAGCCATTTTTTATTAATATAAACGTACCGCCTCTTTGTTTATCTCGACAAAAACTAGCCGCCATCCTGTAGTTTTCAACTTTTAAGAAACTATCATAGCCTTTTTTGAGGAATGTTTCTGAAAGACAGATTACATCAGGATCGTTCTGAGATTCACGTAACTCTTGTATTGTCATATCCAATATCTCCTGCTTGCCGCATTAAGACTTTCACACAAAAATAGAAAAAAAACAATAAATTTTGGGGGTTCCCCATACTTAGAACTGAAACTCAAAATTATTTTTTCATCAAACCCATTCGAAACTTAAATCGATGTCTTGCTTTTAATAATATAACTTATCTATAATATTGTTTTACATATAATAATAGTAGATCTACTTCACAATTTGGCAAGAAATTATAAATCTTGCGAGGGACTCCTATTTCTGTCTGCAGGATTTGACGTCGACCTAAATTAACCGAAGTTTTTTCTGTCCAAAGTGGAATTAGTTCCAGAGATTACCCCCTACATACAAACAAATTTTACCTCGTTATAATATGAATATTGATTTATAAGTGTCATCATAACAGAAAAAAACTATTACACATATACCATCCAAAGAGTTTTCAATAGCTTTGACAGAATTTCAGAAATTTAAAATTAGAACGTATCTTATATACATGTTTTTGTAACAAAGTGTGAATACATTAATTTGTTTCAGAGCGTACACATTACAGTGTACATCTTGCTGTATACATTAATTAGGCACATTGAGTGAATACATGTTTCATGTATACAATAATTTGTAACAAAGTATGTACACTTATTTAAATGGGTACATGTATTTGTAACTTTAGGGGGTAAACATCTCTTTGTAGTCGACTGTACTGTATCTTTAGCGACTGCAGCATTGTAAGCATTAATTTTAGATTGTGGAGCAGCTTAATTTAATATTCACAATTACAAATACGTACTTGCATTAACAAGTTAATAAATAAGTGTAAAAAATAAAAAAATATTTTTTTCATCCCACCATCTCGGAAAGAGTATTTTTAATCTTCAATATCTGAGTGGAAAAGCCGTTTTTATTCTCTAGAGGATAAAGTAAATTGAATTTAGAACATCGTGTGCACTAAGTTTGTGAATTAAAAAAAAAACATTAAACCTATTTACTGCTACCTGTATGGTGCCAAATATATCATACAACTTTTTTTTAATTTGTTAAAAACTCAGACTCGGAACCTTCTTGGTGTTCTTTTTTCAATTTGCTTTGTACGCGGTTCTTTACGCGGCATTTTTTCACGTCATTGTTAAACCTATTAAAAACAAGAAACTTGAAAACAAGTGAAAAAACTAAAATGAGTGATTCTAGCGACGAGGAAGTTTGCTTGACGCCAACAGAATTGACTGAAACTGTTAATAATGCGCAAATGAGCTTTCTCCCTCAACAATCACGCGAGAAGTATTTAAAACAGTACGATATGTTCAACACGTGGCGACTAGCAAAAGGAGCCAAAACTTTCTCAGAAAACGTATTGCTGGCATATTTTATAGAATTATCCGAGAACAAGAAAGCAAGCACTCTATGGAGTACGTATTCGATGCTAAAAGCAACAATAAAGATGAAAAAAGACAAACATATCGAAACCTATCCTAAATTAGTGGCATTTTTAAAAAGAGCCTCATCTGGTCATCAGCCAAAAAAATCGAAGGTTTTCACAGTATCTGATATTGAAAAGTTTCTTAACGAAGCACCCGATTCCGTATATTCGGCGGCAAAAGTAAGTCAGTTGCCCATTCAGTATCTACTTAAGTATATTAATCTCAATTAAATAGTATACTTAGTAGATGTTGATAGGCATAATTATGCGTTCATATCAATTTTATTCATTTATCTACTACAATACTCTTTACGTTACAGGTTGTTCTTATTATTGGAATAAACGGAGCATGTCGAACTAATGAACTAACACAACTTAATGTCAAAAACATTGAGAAACATTCAGATGACTTACTATTCATTAATTTACCTAATATAAAGACAAAAAGAGACCGCAACTTCGTCATTCGCAAGGAATACGTAACGATTGTTGAGAAATATCAAGCCTTACGCCCGCCTAACACTCCAATCAATCGATTTTTTCTACAGTATCGCAATGGAAAGTGTGTTAGACAGCCTATGGGTACTAATAAAATTGGCAGTATCCCACGAGAAATAGCAACATTTCTTGAACTTCCAGAACCCCTGTTGTACACGGGTCATTGTTTCCGACGAACTTCAGCCACACTTTTGGCTGATTCCGGAGCTGATCTCCTGTCCCTTAAGCGCCACGGAGGCTGGAAGTCCAATGCAGTTGTAGAGGGATACATAGAGGATTCCATCCAAAATAAATCTAAAATATGTGAAGGCATCGTAGGAGCCATTACACTGAAAGAGCCTCAATCGGATCCTTGGACTGGCCCTTCTACATCAAAAATAAGCCGTTATGAAACACCTAACCATCTCCCTCTCTCTCCAACATTCACGCCAAGGGAATCCGATGAATCGGTACAACTATTAAGTATGACAGATAGTTTACCGAAAAACAGTACACAAGTGACAAACACCAATATTACAGTACCAAACAAAAATATTACACTCAATTTAAATAACTGTAGCAACGTTACTTTAAAATTTTCTTAATTATACCTTAGTATTATTTTGTTATAATTTAAAGATTATTCTGTAATACTTACCTGTCATAATGTAGTAATTAATACCTAAACTGAAATAAAAGTGTACCTATCTTGTGATTGTAAACGCTTTTTTTTTGCATTTAGTCATTTCCTCGCTGAGGTGGAATGAAAAGTTACGAGTTGCACTCGAGTGCAAAGATTTTTCACCTCGTGCTCTTTTGATTCCCTCGCTAACGCTCAGGATTCTAATTTTGAATCACTCGCTGCGCTCGTGATTCAATTTTAGAATCCTTCGCTTGCTCGGTCATCAAAATTGAACACGCGGTTAAAAAGCAACTTTGCACTCTTGTATAACAAATAACTATTTTCATCCCACCATCTCGGAAAGAGTATTTTTAATCTTCAATATCTGAGTGGAAAAGCCGTTTTTATTCTCTAGAGGATAAAGTAAATTTATCTTCAATATCTGAGTGGAAAAGCCGTTTTTATTCTCTAGAGGATAAAGTAAATTGAATTTAGAACATCGTGTGCACTAAGTTTGTGAATTAAAAAAAAACATTAAACCTATTTACTGCTACCTCTATGGTGCCGAATATATCATACAACTTTTTTTTAATTTGTTAAAAACTCAGACTTTGTAAACGTTTTTTTTTTGCATTTAGTCATTTCCTCGCTGAGGTGGAATGAAAAGTTACGTGTTGCACTCGAGTGCAAAGATTTTTCACCTCGTGCTCTTTTGATTCCCTCGCTAACGCTCAGTATTCTAATTTTGAATCATTCGCTGCGCTCGTGATTCAATTTTAGAATCCTTCGCTTGCTCGGTCATCAAAATTGAACACGCGGTTAAAAAGCAACTTTGCACTCTTGTATAACAAATAACTATTATTATTTTCCGCTGTTAACCGAGATGTCTCTTAGCTCGATAGATGACGTTGGGATCGAATTAGATCGCGCTATGGTTTCGTTACAACGAATCACATAATATGTGGGATCAAGTTTGTACTAGTTACCACAATTTAGCACAAACTCAATTTAAATAGTTAATAGTAACACTTTAACTCAATATTTTTGAAGAGATCGAAATTTTATTCGATCTTATATTTATAATGCATTGTAAGGCAAAATTACTTAATGGCGTTTAGGTAATTTAGCCTGACTGTTATTGAGCAGTTTTTGTTTTTTTGGGACAAGCCCGCCACACTATTCCCTAACCACTGTAACTCCTGTAAGCCAGAATCAACAGTGGCGACCACCAGAAAAGCGCCAGAGCAATGAAGCTCGACGAGTCCCAGAGAAACGATTCAACTGTCTTGGATCCCGCAACGAAATTAATCAGAAAAGAACAGCGGAGGAGTAAGAAAAACATATTTTCCACTTCCCTCCAAATCAAGCAGGAGACAGAACAGAACTAGGCCAATAGGCACAAAGGGACGTTTACAACTGGGAGAAACCCTGTTGCTAAGCACCACGGATTATAATTGACATAATTAATGGGCCCTAACCTATAGCTCCCTATACGCTAGCCTATTGAGCAGTTTGCGGATTATCAGCAAGTGGTTCCGTAGTTGAAATTCTGAGAAAGTCACAGAAGTATTTTACCCTTTACGTCCGTATATATCCATCCTACACATCTTTTAAGTAAATTTACTAATCGTAAGAAATTATTATTATTGTTGAATAAGTATCGACTTGATAGTACAAAATTGTAAGTGAACGCGCCTACGCAGGCGGTTAAGGCAGTCGGCTGGACAGAGTTATAGCGCTGCTGTCCCGTCTTCCCCCATGCAGGCTCTACATAGGGGGCTGTCTGTAACTCCTATGGCAAAGAGATGTTATTTGAAAGACATGGCCATGGCGGCTAACCATATGCAGCTGTCGTTTGGACAGACGAAGGGCCTGCCTCGGGAGGAGCCCTCAATTGCAGGAGGTGCCTCCTTGGCCTGCCTGCACTCATTAAGTTCGATTCACAGTCTTTGGTGTAGAATCACGCTAGACGAGAAATTACAATGGGGACCTCATATAACATCTATTGCGGGGCGACAAAGTTCCGCGGCTTATGCTGTTAGAAAGATAAGACAGTTGACAGATGTAGAAACTGCGCGTTTGGTCTATTTTGGCTACTTTCACAGCATTATGTCGTATGGTATTTTACTGTGGGGTCGGGTTGCTGACATTGAATCCGTTTTTATTTTACAAAAAAGAGCTGTCAGAGCCATTTATACTCTACGTCGCCGCGAATCTCTTAGAGAACTATTTAAAAATATTAATATAATGACAGTGCCTTGCTAATTTATTTATGAAAATAGTATGTATGTAAGAAAAAACTTACATATGTTTAATAAAGTAAGTGATATACATGGCTTTAATACTAGAAACAAGGACAAAATAGCTCAACCATATTTTAGATTGTCTAAAGTCCATACATCTTTTATGGGGTACTGTGTTAAGTGCTACAACAAAATTCCTAGTGATATATTACAACTAAGTGAAACAAAATTTAAAACATATAATAGTAAAAGTACACTCTGTAAAAAAGCTTATTATAATTTAGAGGCCTATATTCAAGATAAGAATGCTTAGAAACATGCTGGTCTAGCTCCATAGGACGATCGACAGTCAAGACAAAATCGAACCGATTGCTAATTTAAAATACCTAATTTCATACTTAGTATAAATATGTACATTTATATATTTGACTCGTTTTTATACACTGCTCAGGCTCACATACTGATTCATTGTTTGTTAAAATATAAGGAGTGGTCGTCTACTGTTTCAACATTTGTAATATGTGAACACTATGTATCTTTGTACATATAACTTAGTCTGTCATTCCTTAATCTGTGATACTTTGTACACACTTTAAAATACCTAGTATTTTTATGCAAGGTACATCGTATTCACGTATAATTATATAATTCCTGTAAATGCAAATGTTGTTAACATCGTTTTTAAAAGAGTAAGTATGGAGTTCCTTCCCCATTCTTCTCCATACAAAACTACCTTTTGGAATGGGCACCTAGAATCATTTTTTTTTTCTCATTTGACGTTCAAAAGTGCCTTATAATGGTCTAATTGAAATAAATTATTTGACTTTCACTTTGACTTTGATCCTTGGTGGTACGTGAGAAGGTGACCGAAGAGAAATGGCACTATAGGTTATGGACCTACCGCGCCTGGACTCGACCCTCTTCTAGCGAGCACGTCCACAGCATCGTCACCACACGAACTGTTGTGTATTTTGATCCATTGAATGGTTATATCATTGAGAATACCCACCTTGTTAATTTTTTGGTGATATTCGTGTATCAGCCTGGAGTTTACAGCTGTCTACACTCGTGTAGTAGCACAGCATTATTTACAGCCTAGCCTGTAGTACAGCCATGCTGTCCGACATATGTGACGTATGCGTTTAGTATAGTTAAGGCTGCCAGGGAGATGCCCATGCACTCGGCCTGGAATACTCTGTTGTAGGCCTCCAGCGGTGTTGGTAAGTGTATGTTGAGATCATCCGAGAAGACCCCGGGCTCCTGTGCCGATACTTGTTTTGGATCCATCCGTGAAGATCTGCAGCTCTGTGGGGCGAAGGCCCTCACAACGTCGATCCTCATACAGTTGGATTTTGTATTTTTTATCAAAGATAAATTGCTTGGGTATCCTATCGTTAATAGCGTTTATTCTCGGAAGCTCATTGCTGAGTTTGTCTAGTATGTTGTTAACGCAGTGTGTTGAGTTCTTCTCTAGCTCCACAGGTTTAGTGTATTTAAGCGAAATGCTATTCGTCGATTCCCGTTGGATGAATAGGTGGAGCGGCGACAGCCCCAGCGTGGCTTCGGAGGACCACTCCGACGGCAGCACTGGCCGTCGGAGTGGTCCTCATGTAGCCCGTGGTCGCCGTGCATGCTAGTCAGCAGGCATACGCTGCAGTTTATTGGAGGTTGTGATTAGCTTGGTCCTCGGCCACCATATCACGGACCCATAAGCAATCAAGGGGCGAATCACCACGCTTTACAGCCATATTATCTTAGGGGATAAGCCCCATTCTTACCTATCATTTTCCTGTATTACCAAAAGATGATGTAGGCCCTGTTTATTTGGTTGTCTAGGTGGTTGCTCCAGTTCAACTTACGTTATTATGGATGACCCCGAGGTGTTTTACTTCGTTGGCCAGCTAGAGCTCGGTGTTGAGCAGTAAGGGTAGGCGGTAGAATCCTAGTACACGTTTGTGGATAATTATGACTAGTTCAGTTTTGCTGGGATTCAACTGTTCCATGATGTGTACCGCCTATTGTGAAAGGTTGCAGATGGTCCCGGTCACTTTCCCTGACACAAGGATGCAAGGTTGTCTGCGTAGCCTATAGTGTAGTACCGTTCGGCATTGAGTCTGTTGATTAAGTCGTTGATCAGCAGATTCTACAGGAGAGGGGATAACACACTTCCTTGGGGTAGCTTCTGGCTATCATGGCCACTTGCTGCTCTTCTTCAAGCCGAACCACACGTTTTTTTTTTTGCTTTGTGCGGCTTTGATATCACTGCGACCAGAGTTGGTCTATTGTGATCGCCGCTTGTGTTGGTTAGAGATCTCCGCCAAACCCTGCAGCTGTTATAAACTGCAGGATCTGCTTTGGGGCGATCTCCATTAGTTCATCCGGGCTTAACAGGTATTTGCCCAGATGATTGTTGCGCTTGTGCATTAGTGGTCCGCATTCCCCCAGAAGGTGAAGTGGCGTTTCATCAGCCTCATTACAGCGTCTACAGGTTTGCGTAGCACTTATCCCCAGGTGGAACATGTGCTTGTTCAAGCAGCAATGTCCTGTAGTGGCTCTAGCTACAATGCGCAAGTTGTTCCTACTGAGTGCTAGAACTTGGTTACTAAGCCTTCTGTCATAGGCTTTGATGAGTGCTTTCGAGTGTAACATGCCCGGGAACTCCTTCCATAACTTTCTGGAAGCTTCGAGGCATGCTTTAGTCAGGGTGCTCTGAGCTAGGCTTTTCGGTATACCACAGAAGGGCTCCGGACCCTGTTGCGTGATATGCGCCCCCGCCCTTGCAAGCTCATCGGCATGTTCATTGCCAATAATGCCTGCATGTCCAGGCACCCATCTTAATACCACTCTATTCTTATTGCCTAGAGAGTTAAGTTTAGCCATGCATTCCTCTACCAGTTTCGATGAGACTTTATTCGAGTCCAGCGCTAGTAGAGCAGCTTGGCTATCTGAATTAATGTGTATGGTTAGGTTGAAGTTAGGCCTTTGCAGATTTATTTCCGCACATTCTAGGATAGCGTACCCCTCTGCTTGGAAAATGGAGGCGTACTATCCCAGGTTTACACTTTTACTGAACCTCGGACGCACTCCATTTATCCCACAACCTACTTTGGATCCTATTTTGGAACCGTCCGTGTACCCGATCATGCAGCAACTACACGTTTACTGAGCATATTGGTAATCCAGTACCTGTTCTATCCCGTGTTTGGATACGGCGGTGCTGATGATGGAGAACCGCGAAGGCACATTCGATGTCTATAAAAGGACCCAGGCAAGTACCGTTTTGGTGTATGTCCTCTTTGATCCTACTTACCACCATGTGGAGGGATGATCTTGTCGCCTTACGTGAGCTGTAGGTATGTTGATTACCGTGTAGGGGTAAGTTTCTTAAAGGCCCGTCCCTCAGCTCCCTTTTGCATAGTCTTTCCAAAGTCTTCAGCAAGAAGGAGGTCTTAAAGAAAGGCTTTAAATAGGTAAGTATGATATTGATTTAATTGATTTCAAAGGTTTTATACTAGTATAAGTATAAAAGCTTATAATTTGATAGAAAGTGAATTAAACTGTCGGAACAATTATGTCATACCTACTTACCATCCGATCGTAAATCACAATCGTTTAGTATAGTGTTCGTCATGAAATAATTTAGTTTGATTTGCAACACCATAGTCAATATGCCCCATACAACTACAACATACAAGACTTAAAAGTCAGGTCAGGTAGACGTCAAATTTTATGTATCCACATATTGTATGTATCATATATTGTATGTATTCGTTCTGGATATGACGATAAACTGTCCACCCCAGGTAGTAGGACTTTCCTTGCAGAGTCCGTCTGAATGGGTACCACGGCAGTGTCAGATATTCTGACGTATAACAGTAATTGCGAAGCATTATTTCGGTTTAACGTGTTCTAAATATACGGTCGTGGGGCGAATCGCACAATAAGTTCTCAGGATGACCACTATGACGAGCGCAGTGCAGTGCAACGTGTGACATTGCAATGTAAAGTCATGGGACGCACTGCATCTGACATGGGCAACAATTTTTTTCACCAGTATCTGAATAAAAACATAACTGATATAGGTATTCATTTTATGAAAATAAAGGTTATGCTCAATGTACCCATTTATTTTCAGTTCCTTGTACGAACTCATTTATTAGACAATTATTTAAAAAAAAGCACTGTAAAACCTCGCTCGCTGTCATTTGCCGATCAATTTCAATGATTCGTGCTTATTTCGTGCGTATTTTTTTTCTGATGCATACATACAGGCCGTTCTAGCAATCGTTTAGATTTTAAGTTGCGCTAAATCGAATACGCGCCCTTTATATCCTACTGCAGGTGTAGGGACACTTTGGGTGTTTCAGTAAATGGGCCATCGTCTAGTCAGGAGCACCGTGTATTAGCATTGGGTTTTTATTTTTATGCCATTGCATAGCCAGGAGCTCGTGGCTAAGTTAAAGCCGTACAGATCGATCGATAGTTTATGGAGCGACTGCCTATCGGACCTCCACAACCCAGTTACTGGGTAACAGTACGACACTCCTTGGTAAGACTGGTTGTCAGACTTTCTGGCTTCTGACTACCCATGACGACTGTCTAAGATCTACAAATGACATTTTTTTTTTTTTTTTTTTTTCTGTATGGCATCTCGCAGTTCAACCTGAGGGTTGGTTACTGCTTAACCGGACAATCCTGTGGTGCCTTAAAAGTGACTTTTAGGGCCTCCAGCCAGGGCAAAAACTTATAAACTAAGTGACTACGCTAAGGGCACCCCCTGTGGGGTACGAGCCTCGGCTTAGGTCGCCACTGAGAGAGGGCAGCAAAGGGACAGGCTGGATCGCGTCTCCATTAATTAGGGGCTATTTTAAAGCTAAGGGCACAGCGACGCGGGCTGGCGCTAGCAAGGGTCGGGGGGGGGGGCGTTACGGGGTCGTCGCGAGGGACCTCGGCGGCGAGGTCGGAATGACGGTAATTTGTGTCTGTGTTTAACTACTACAAATGACAGCCCGGACCAACGGCTTTATATGCTTTCCGAGGCACGGAGGGAGGGAGAGAATTCGGTATGAAAGGAATGGTCACCCATCCTCAGAACGACCGCGGCAAGCGTAATTTAACCATGTCCGATCGATCCGGACGGCTTCTCATAGTTCTAAGTAAATAAAATAAAACATCAACAATCTTTATAATAAGTATTGTATTTACATCCTTGACTAGAAGTACAATGCTAATATACAAACAAACACAAATAATAATTATTAATTAACTACATATTTATTTAATAACAATTGGTTTAATAATACTGACATTTAACATAATCGGTAATCGAACATCGAAATCAAAACATAGATGACACCCGGTTTTAGAACGAAAAATTTATTTGTTAAATTACCAAGGTCGCGTAAGCTAAACCCGTTATTACACTTGGCTAAATTGAGTCGACTAAACTCAGTCCTTAATTTAGCCAAGTGTAATAAGGGCTTTACCTGTGATTTTGCTTGTGCGCTTTTCGGAATTTGCCAAAAAACCGGGTGTACCTAGTTTAAAAATTCGGTTATTGATGGAACGTGTCTAAATTCGGAAAAATCTACGTAAGTATGTAATCATATTCTATACCCTACGGCGCAATTCCACTGCTGTACCAGATGTGTATGGAGAGTCAAAAGGGGCGCATCTTAGCCGCTTCGCTCCACGGGTTCATTTGCTGACCAATCGGATACATTGTCGTGGCTCACAGACGCGAAGAACCTTATAACAAAATTAGAATAATACGTCTGGGTCTTATTTTATGAGACAAGCTCGCCACACTATTCACATACCATTGTTTCTTTTGTCTTGGATCCCGCAACGAAATTAATCAGAAAAGAACAGCTGAGGAGTGTCAAGAAACATATTTTCCACTTCAAGCAGGAGACAGAACAGAACCAGGCAAATAGGCACAAAGGGACGTTAAGAACTGGTAGAAGACCAGTCAAAGAGTCTAGTGACACCTAAAGAATCATGGCGAGATCCATACATTCATTTGTATGAAAAATATATTAATATTTTCCAATATGGAGAATACATTACCAGGAGTAGATTGATATACTCACGATATTTTTAAACCCCCGCATAATTAAAATATTTCGAAATGAAAATTACAGTTTTTCGTTTCATCTCGTTGCCCATTTGGTATTTATAAAAAAAAAGAAAGTGACAAGTGACAGTAATGGATCTATTTAACTGACAGAAGTGATATGAATCGTTGTTTACAGTGGAGTAGTTGAAAAAGTACATAATTATTGATTAATAATTATTTGGGACATTATTTCCCATAGAATGATGCAATTTCAGTATAAGACCTACGAAACGGCGTTTCATTCAGAAATAATGAGTTTTTCGTTAAACTGTTCACTTTTAACATCCATTTTAAGTGCGAAGTTTTAAAAATATTGTAAATGCCGGAAGATACTCTTTAGGCACCCAAGAGTATAAGAATTAGAATTTCAACTTCTCTTAACATTTTGTTTTTTTTTTTGTACAAATCCTAACATGATCCTTTGTAAAATATAATTATTGATTATAAAAGTGTTCATGGAGTTTCTTGCTCGTTTTTCTCCATAGAAATCTATAACTGTTTGGAATGAGCAACTAGATTCAACTTTCTAACTGACTGACTCTGACAATTCAAAAGTACCTGTAAATGGTGTATTTGAAATAAATGGTTTTGAATTTGTTAAGACCTGTTTTGAAACCTTTGCTAGAAGGAGACGGCAATACCTGATTCGAAAGAGAGGCACGCCTTAAAACTTCCAAAAGAGGTTTTACTAGACTGTTTGTCGTCTGGGGCTCTGGGCTCTACTTTTATTATAAGGTTCTTGATTCCACCAATATATTCATACAAACTGACTGTTTACGTGTATTGCGAAGACAGCAATGGAAGTACGCCTTCATTTAAGTAAATTGTCTAAAAATATACAAAATTAACTAACTTATAGGAACATAGTGCAATGTTACAATATTAACAATATTCTCTAATACTACCTACTGATAGTTACATTTTTCATTTATTGCTTAAATGTTCATTTTTATTGAGCTTGAGTAATATTATAATTTCACTAGTAAATTATAATATTACTATCAGAAACTATTTTTAGCCGAGACAGCAAAGAAAAGACTTAGCAGTTACAAACAAAGCAAGTATTCATCGCGGCACAGCACAGTTGCACAATTATTCCCCAAAACACTTTCTGTAAACAAGGCTGATTACCAAATCGTTTCAAGATCAGATGACATCGAGACTGTTGCGAACTGTACGTGTATTTGCAAAATAGCATTTAAAAATTTACTTAAGTACCATGTCAAGGTTATCTTGGCTGCCATTTTGCAAAGTTTGGTCGTTTAAAAGCTTTAGTCAGCGTCTTAATTGAGTTACACACCGAGTGTGAGGACATACAAAACGTTATTTTCTGAATCGCGTAACGCTGCATTTCTTTTCAAACAAAATCTAAGAATAAAAATGATCTAAGGCGTAACTGTGTAGCCTCATCTGCCTGGAAAAGGCTTGGGAAACAAGAGATCTGATAATATAGAATAACAGTTTTAAGTCTACCCGTGGGTGTCGTAGAAGACGACAGAGGGATATTGACCAGAGGATGGGCAGCAGCGTCCTTCTGAGTACCATAATTCCTACTGCGATCGTCAACATGCATCGGCCAAGCAAACGATTAACTTCGACTCAATAATCGACTCAAACTTATACGCCAAGTTCAGGCCGCAGGATGCGTCCCACGTTAGTACATAATTCCTACATGGAGGACATTACAAAGCACTAATCAGCATTTTTGGAATCTTAATGAGCCTACAAAGTTTAAAATTAAGTTGTAAAATCATTGTAGAGACATTTTCTCAAGCAATTCTTGTAATGCTAACGCTTTTGCTAGTCTTCTTCGGAAATCCTGAAACAAAAAAAGGTTATGTTAGATTTATGATTATATTTACACAGTATAAAACTACGTCGCTTCCCGCCATCTGTTCTTCTGCACGCATAGATTTTTTAAACTGCGTAACGAACTTTAATGCAGTTGTACTGACCTTTTACATCGGAACACTAAAAATACTACCTAATGAAGAGAGTATTGGGTAAAATACACAAAAATTGACCTCACGCTTAACACCACCTTGATGTGACCCAGTTGTCTTCTCCACATATAATATGAGATTCCGCTTCAATTATTATTGATATTTCTGTATATTTTGCTGATTCCGCTGAGGACCATGTTCGGGAATATCAGGAGTATTTAAATAAAAATGACTGTGTTTCGTTAAGCGATGTAATGTAGAATGACTTTACAAAACTTTTTACGAAGATCTACATAATTAACATAAGATGTCGGTGGTTGTAAAAAATAGTAGTAAGTATTTAATGTTATTCCTATGACAGACGAAGTGGCAATTAGTTAGGGTCCTTTGGATTGCTATAATATTTGGTCTGGCGTTGTCGATTCTGAACAGCAGTTTTCATCAATAGATAGAGTGATTCAAGAGGAATGTTTATACGTATAATTTGATCTACATTGCAGTCATGCGGAGGCGGGGCGGTTCGCTAGTGAAGTGATAATTTATTCCGTAAATAGGTGCTATGGCCTACAGATAGTTCCGGGTCTGGCTGTTTGTGTATGTGAGTTTATATGTTTGTAAACACACCTACGATCCAGGAGAAATTCTTAGAGAAATAGTGAGGCGCTTAAAATAAAGCTGCCACGTGCGAATCAGCCTAGCACACGAAATGGTTCCGTACCACAGCACTATATTTAACACAGTGTTAAATATAGTGCTGTGGTACGGAAATCACTTCACACTCACTGAGTGTGAAGTGATTTTATATAACACTATATGTACAAAAAACTCGCTTCTTGTACTGGTGTTAAATTTTTAAATTTACTTTAGTCATAAAATCAATTCGTACAATTTCAAGTGTCTACCTATAACCGATGGCTGAATACTGGGCCAAACAAGGAATATGACAAGAAAAAACACGACACACATACGGACACATACACACATGATACATAACTGTGTTGCCATCAACATACTAAGAAGGTGACAGACGGACAAACATACAGTAGAATCTTAGTAATAGGGTCCTAACTGGGTACCCTTGAAATAGAAAGAAAGAAAAGTCATACCCTAGAAATAGAAAGAAAGAAAAGTCATGAAGTACTAACCTGATGTAAGGCATGACCACTATGAGGCACTCTGGAGGCAAACATGTCTTTGGACATGAGACACAGTGCCTTCCCGTTCATGGGGAACCTCTCCGGTAGACCTCCGCGTCGGGCCACCCACGTCCCGACCTCAGCGCGGCCCCACGACCGGGGGTCTGAGGGAGAGAGAGAAAAAATGGGTTTTAATGAGGAGTTTTTAGTGAGCAATAGGGTCATCATCATAATCTGCCTAGCCTTTTCCCAACTATATTGGGGTCGGCTTCCAGTCTAACCGGATGCAGCTGAATTATTATTAAAAATAAATATCGAAAAATAATGGATACGTATTTTTTGTTTTATCAAATCAATAAAAACTGACGAAGATAAAACGCATCAAAGATCATGACTGGGGGTTTGTGACGTCACTTCGCCAGCAAAAGTGTAATGTACTGATGTCACACGAGTTTTCGACGCACTGTATCGCCTTAATTTTTTGTTTACGTGAAAAAATAAAAAACAAGTGTCCAATATTTTTTGGAAATCTATCTGACGGACTTACTATAATGTCAATGAATTTTTAAATGACAAATCGCTTGTAATGTAACTGACTGAATTTAATAAATTGATTTTGAATTGCATGAATATATTATTTACCAAATTAATTTTTGATATATTTTTTTTTTATTTAATATTAATTGTTATTTTATATTATAGATTTTTTGATTATGTAACATTGTTTAGTTTTCTTGATTTTACTAAAAATTTTATTTATGGTCTTTCGACCAAATTTGTACACCAGCCATGGTCAAACATGTTGTGCCAAAGAATCTGTAACACCTACAATAAACACCATGTATATTATCTACACATGTTTTTGCAAATAAATGAGTCTAAATGAGTCTAAACGGACTAATTCGATTTTTTTGGTAAAATACCCTATTCTTTTCATATGTTGTTAGATTTTAAGTAACAATCTAAACGGCCTTTGTGATACTCTCGAAATGTGTAGAAAGAATTTTCAAAATCGATCTACAATTACTGGAGAAATCGCGCAACAAATTATACAAATAAAAACATATAGTCGAAATGAGAACCTCCTTCTATTTTGCAGTCGATTAAAAATATCGTATTATATACTCCATTTACAATATGACTTTAAAACAAACCTTTTTACAGTCCCTTCAACCGATTTTGACTTCTATTCTGTAGGTTTAAGGATGACATTAGAGGCAAATAAAGTGGTTACAATAACAACTGTTTACTGCAGCTGCCATTTGTCATGCCACCAACGCAATATAAGTCAAAATCGGTTGAACGGACTGTAAAAAAGGTTTGTGTATATTATTATGTCTAATCTTATTGTAAATGGAGTATAGGTACTTCTGCACGAATCGCCCTGTCAGTAAAGCCCTCAAATAACACTCACCAAGAGGAAGGTCATCTTCTTGCAACACCCTCAGGTCTAAGGCATCCCATTTGGCATGAGGAGGGGGGACTCTGTCGCAACGTGCTTGAGTAGGCATGGCTGCAGATAAGGATCTGGAAAAAATAGAAAAATCTGATTAGTTTAAAATCTACAGATATAAATACGATTGGTATTGGAATGAAGTAATTTTAGAATCAATTAAAACGGAAAACTATACAACATATATTTTTTAAATTTATTTTACACTTGCACTTTTCCCACAACTTCGTCCGCGTGAATTTTCTCAAGGATCCGTAATTTTTAGGGTTCCGTACCCAAGGGGTAAAAACGGGACCCTATTACTAAGACTTCACTGTCTGTCCGTCCGTCCGTATGTCCGTCCATCTGTCACCATGCTATATCTCAAGAACCGTGAGCTAGACAGTTGAAATTTTCCCAGATGATGTATTTTTGTTCCCACTATAACAACAAATACTCATCATTTCAGCCGAAATACGTCCACTGCTGGACATAGGCCTCCCCAAGGGGGGGTTTTGCCATAATCGCCACGCTTGGCAGGCGGATTGGCGATTGCAGTATGGTTGTTACAAAGGCACAGAGAACGATTTCAAAAAATAATTTATGAAATCGGACCAGTAGTTTTTGAGTTTATTCGTTACAAACATACACAAATACAATTCTCTCCTCTTTATTATATTAGTGTAGCTGTAGAATAATGAATGACAGAATGAATGTCTTTCTTTGCCAGAAACACGGTAGGTTGACAACTTTGATTATATAATGTCTAGATGGAGCGTCGCCCTACAATCATAACAAAGAAAACGAGTCAACATTGTCAAGTATGTGTGCGTGCAGGCGTCGTTTTACACTGTGCATCTACGTCTCTGTGTGCGTAAATAATGATTATATAAGCAATTATGTATATAATTATACATAAACTAATACTATTATACATATATTAATCATTTATCATTATTATTACGCATTTGGGCTTTGATTATATAAGCACTTGTCAGCCAATAGTTGGCTGACACTTTTTGATACGTTTGCGTGCACTTGACGCTCCATCTAGACATTATATATTTATTCAAAGGTTGACAATAATATCTGCCAAACTGCAAAGCAATTTATCGGTAGCTCATCAAATGTTTGAACCACAGCAACTAACAAGCTCAGATTCCCTCACAATCGATCCATCCGTTCTTTTATTTATTTAATTCGTAATGTTTGTTACAATAACCCGCATCCTTTATAATTATGTAACATACACAAAAATGTCGCCATTTACAACTATTAGCGTTCGCCGCATCCGTTTCCGGTAGCAAAATGTCCGCCACATCCGCCATCTTGAATGGGTTTTGTTACGTTCAGCCTATTGTGGGTTTATTTCCCGATTTTTGTCCTATATCCGCCAGGGATCGGCTATTATTTGATGTATTTAAACCAATTGTGTGTTTAAATATATTTATAATAGTAGCGATTGTCCATGATTGTGTACGTATTGGTTTGAAACCTCTGTTTGACGATCAGGAATTGCTTTTCGAAAAGTCCTTTTTTAGTTTTCTTTAGTTCTAAATCTATAGTTCGCCATGGTATTCTCTAACGTTACCATTCTCAGCGGCAGTTTTTGTTTAGCGAATATCGTTTTTCATATTACGAACTGTCAAAAGTGTCAAATTATTCAACCTTGAAACCAAATTCATCAAAAACCGTTAATTCAATTGGCGCTAGCGCTGCGTAAGCAAAGAAATATGAAAATGTACCCCGCCGCTGCCGCAGCGTCGAACTTTAGGTTGTGTTACTTGGAGAATAGCATTATATTTTGCATTGAAGCTAAGTGGTGTGATGAGAAAATAACGCAATCCGATTGGATGTACGCAAGAAGCTTATAGGTAAAAGTGGAGCCAACACTCTGAACAAAAAAGTGAAACCAACTGTGGGCAGACGCTCTCTTTCTGAATGCATACATAAGATAAAGAAAACACATATCACTGTCTCCTTCTTATGTATGCAATCAGAAAGAGAGCATCTGCCCACAGTTGGTTTCACTTAGGTATTTAGAGTGTTGCCTCCACTGTTATCTATAAGCTTCTTGGATGTACGGGACATTTCCGCTCCTCTATGCTTTTGTGTAGTCCGGGTTTATCTGACTCAGGGAACCTGACATTATTAATTATTTTATTATATTGTTTACATACTAATAACAATGTACTTGCGTAATATTCTTACTTCATGGATAACACAAATGCTATTTAACTAATTAACTACATGCTGAAAAACAAAATATATTAAAGTAAAACTGATAATGGTGCTGCTTAATTAATATTATTGTTATTAATTAATTATTGTTTGTGTATGTGTATTATATTTGTAAGCGCACCTACGATACATGGGAAATCCTAAATGTGATCATTCCAACACATTGATAAATAATACTGATATGTATTTAGGATTCAAGGTCAAAATTAGAGGTTAGTTTACGGAAAAACGTTTGTTTTTGGCAACATGTGAGAAGTTCGTGGCTAAAGTAAAAGCTGTGCGGGTCGATGGGTGTTAAGCTACGCTTGCCGCGGGCGTCCCATGGATGGGTGACCATCCGGAAATCACACGTGAAGGCTTTGGTTCCGTCTGACATTCGTAGATCTTTGACAGTAATTTAACGTACAGTGTAATAAGTAGTCATAAAGTGTGTCAACCATAATACCTAATTTCATAAGAATAATTACAATTAATTATTAATGGTTAGTATTATTATTAATGGTTACAATTAGGTGCGACAGCTGTTGTAAAAATAGATTAGTTATAATAAATTCTGCGTCTATCGTATTCGTAATTGTAACATGTTTATTGTACCTACTTTTGTTCCAAAGTGTGCATTAAAAATAACGTTTTTCAAGTTCTGTCTAATGCTATTGTAAATGGAGTTTAGTTCTAAATGAACACTCATTACATTTCAATCTAACACCATACAAATAACCTCTCATGCTGGCACTTCACATGGCGTATTTGTACAAATATTCGCCTTACTTGGATAATACAAAGTGCACCCTATCGTTTTTGAAATAAAGTCTATTTTGTATTATCCAAGTAAGGCGAATATTTGCACAAATACGCCATGTGAAGTGGTAGCATTAAACATCCAAATCGGTCCATCAGTTTCGAAGATAACATCACACTAACAATTACATAATTGGTGGCCCATTAATAAATTAAAGGCCCCATTCAAAATGAGGATGCAACAAGGCAGACAAACGTAATATCTTTGCCAGCGGATAATAATAAAAAAACCCGACAATGCGTTCCTTTTTTGAAACGGGCGGAAGTGTCGATTTCGATTATGGCGCGTCCGTCCGTTTTGGCGGGAAGACGGCGGCGCGCGCACTTCCGCTCAATACATCGACTTTTTAATGAAAAAACAATTATTTATTGAACCCTTAATTATGCATTTATTTGACAGATGTTTGTAGACATGGCTGTGGGCTGTGTTTTTTGTTGATTAGGAAATTAACTAACGGATAACTGTGGTTGCACCTTCTCCTTTAGTTTTAAGTTGCGACCCGCTGCGACTTCAAACGAATGCAATGCTTAATTTCTTCAAACATCTCGTCATATTTCAACAAATGAATACAAGAAAATATCAAAATATACGTTTAAACCTTCCTCTTGAATCACTCAATCTATTGATGAAATTCGTTTTAAAATCCATTGTCCGACATAAATAGTTTGGTAATAAAATCTTTGCAACCAAAGACAATTCATTAAAATCCAGATTTAGTAGATGGTTCGATGGTGAACTATCAAAATTGGCAGATAAATTGAGATACGTGTTGCGTGTTGCTTCCATGCATTCTTCATCATTATATCGGCTTAATGCCGTCCACTGCTGCAGCCTGCAGCTGCTGAACGTAGCCTCCCCCAGAGACCGCCAACCAACCCAGATGTCTGCTGATGGTTCAATAACAGGCCAATCCTTGTACTTACATGTTCACTTACATGTTCGTGAACGGGCGCTGTCAGTTGAGATTGGTCGTCTAACTGCCATGGCTTTTATATAAATTTATTTTTAATTAGAATGTTTTGGATTTCTCTTCACTTACATTGTTTTCACACATAGAAGCAACAAGAATAATGTAACCAGGATTTTGTAAAAGCTTGATTGAAAAGAGTGTCCGTGGAGTTTCTCGCTCGTTCTTCTCCATAGAGACCTACCCTACGTTTTGGAACGAGCAACTAGCTTCAACTTTCTGACTAACTGACTCTTTGACAATTCAAAAGTGCCTGCAAATGGTTTAATTGAAATAAATGCTTTGATTTTGGCTTACTTAGAACAGATTTTAAATGATGAGCGTTGAATAAAATGATAAATAATGTAAAAAATACAATTGAGAATTAATGAATAAATTGATGATTTTTTTTAAGTGATATCATAGTGTCTACGTTAATTTAATAATTTTCTAAAACAGAGCTTCCTCTCTTCTACCCTATTGCTGTGCCTGATCAGGGTCAATAAACACTTATGCATATTTGTATTTATGTAAAAGCAATAAAGATGTTGAGCATTGAATAATTGTGAATACCAAGTTCAATGTTCAAGTGCTCGTGGCTAAGAAAAAGTCGAACGTATCGATTGCTCATGGTAAAGCTACGCTTGCCGCGGTCGGTCTGTGGATGGGTGCCCATCCATGTCATACCGAGTTCCCTCCATGTCTCGGAAAGCATGTAAAGCCGTTGGTCCCGGCTGTCATTTGTAGATTTTTGGCAGTCGTTAAGGGTAGTCAGAATCCAGAAAGTCTGACCACCAGTCTTACCAAGGGGTATCGTGTTACCGAGTAACTGGGTTGTGGAGGTCAGATAGGCAGTCGCTCCATGTAAAACACTGGTATTCAGCTGCATCCGGTTAGACTGGAAACCGACCCCAACATAGTTGAGAAAAGGTTAGGTAGACTGCTCAGATTATGAAATAAAAGGCAGATAGACCGCGCGGAACACTGAGAGTGAAACCAAAAAAGCAAATACAAATTCAAGAAAACAAATTCTAATACAAATACAAATTCAAAAGCGAATATAATTATTAGATTGTACTCTTCACTCTCAGTGTTCCGTGCGGTTTATCTGCCTTTTGTTTCATAATCTGAGGTAGACGGGCTCAACTGTCCAATCAACAGAATTAGCAGAAATATGTGTGAATATTTTACGTGGATTGTTTTTTTTTAACATAACTAAATCCAGTAAATATGAGTCACATCAAAGCGTTGTAGCAGTGACTAATAACTATTATGATTATGTGGTAGGAACTAATAGCATTTTGTTTGATAAAACAATCAGTGTGTTTTGCTTCTGCAGAATAATAGGCTGGATATCACTTGAAATATTATTATTGTTTTGTTTAGTCCATAGTTAGATTTTTAGAGTTGCTTTGAAATCAATAAAAAGTTAGTCAATTGACTAACTGACAAATTACTAACTAAAAGTGTAAAGTCATAACTTGAATTTAAATTCCCTTCGCGTTTTGACAGCTCATAAAAAGTATATCAATTGATTCTAGGTGTCATATTACCAATAGCTACTCTATTTCTAATAATTATGATTTCTTTTTAAATAAACGTCTTTTTAAAGTACCTAACCATCTATTCTGACGACGGATGAATGAAAGAATTTGTACTCATTCAAAGCGTAGCGAAGGCGTAAGGTCAAAATTGTTTATAATTATTAGTTATACTTATCTACTAATATTATAAATGCAAAAGTGATATTATTTGTTTCTTACTCGTGAACGACTAAACTATAGAACAGATTTTGATGAAATTTGGCACAGACTTAAGTTCAACCCCAATAAAGGCTATAGGCTATTCTTTAATTAGCGACTTAGTCTCCATTCGCGATAACCGACATCCACGTAGACGAAGTAGCGGGAAAAAGGTAGTTAAATGTAATTTTAGAATAGATCTCGTCTTTTATGTTACCTGCCTTTACCTACTCCGTGGTTCGTGCTTGACTCGCAGAAGTAAGGTATCAGCTGTTTCTGTCTGCTGTCATTCGAATCATGTTACTGTACACATAGCTTACACGTGTTTAATAACGTTGTGCACTAAGGAACCCCGGAAGTTGTACTCAGGTTTACATAAAGCAAATACGAGTACATCTTCCGGTTTTCCCGCATGAAACCAGGAAGTCCCGGTAAACTATTAACCAATAATTTCAAAACACTACTCATCTAAACAATCACTTTGTTTTAGCTCTAAAAACCTGAATAATTTTCAATTTACTGTGAAATTAGATTTTTTGTTGCTTTGACATCAATAAATAATTAGTCAATTGATTTGGCAAATAAGTGACGTCACATTTTACTATTGCCATACAAACACTTCGGGGGAATATTGTTTATACCAGTTTATATAAAGTATGTCAATTGACTAGTAGTAGTAGTAGTGTATTAGGATTTAAAATCAAAAATGGGTATTTGTACGAATTTTCTCGTTTTGAGAACGCTAAAGAATTTTACATGAAGAATATTACGATGTGTTTAAAATAGTCATGAATACAGTAGAAACAAAAAGAGGCTGTGGACGACCACTATTAACCTGGCTACAAACTATTGAAAAAACGAAATGCTAGCGAGCGGCATATATCCCACCAGCCACAACCGTACCGTGTAGCGTAGAAATACTAGGAGGGCTGACCCCAAATAAATTGGGATAAAAGCCAGGAGTAAGCAGAAGAAGAATATTACGATAGGAACAAATCTAGAAGATTTGGTTAGAAATCTCTTAGTCCTACGTTTTACGTTATGGAAGACGAGTCGTGTTAGCCAAAACAAATAATACTATCCTATAACAGTACCACTGCAGGGCATAGGACTCTTCTCATACAGAGAAAGCACGAGCATTGATCACCACGTGCGCTCAAGGCGGATTGGTGATTTCAGACTCATATTAATTACAAGTCCAGGTTTCCTCTCGATGTTCTCTTTCACCGATGTCTGTGATGTCCAAAATAAACGAAAGTATCTACGGTTAACAGTTACTTCAGATAAAGTTAAACTTTTCTTAGAGACAGATGGACCCCCATGTCCACCTGTCAAGTATAGTATGTGCCACGAAAGATGAGACTTGATTTGACTTGCGCAGTACTCGATGTAAAGATGTACAGTACCTTTAAATCGAGTACTGCGCAAGTCAAATCAAGTCTGTGTCAAATCTCATCTTTCGTGGCACGTACTATAAATTTCTAAGTATCTGTCTAAGTAAATTTTGTTGCAGTTACCTATCTTTTTAGGTGAATTCATTATATGTAATTACCTACAGCACGGCCGACATATCTTGGCGGTCCTGAAGTTGGTCGATTAGCTGCGCAGTAAACAATGTCGTTCCTAAAAGATCCTTTTGCGCAGCTTATTCGGCTAACTTCAGGACCGCCAAGATATATGTCGGTATATTGAAAATGTCACATTGTTACTTATTTGAACCCACAAACTTATACAAGAGAAGTGTGTGCCTTAACTGGCATCGCCACGCCACACTAATAAATTTCACCAGCCGTTATTCAATACCGACTCAAAGTTATTCAAAAGACTTTTCCATTTCAACTTTCTCATTTGTAATGCGTGCACAGTTTTCACACAATACGTGGTAACATTCTGACTCACGCCATTTGCCATCCGTGTTTACTTCTGGAACACCTACCTACTATTATTATGGTTTAATTACTCATTTCCCTCGTAAAACTAACGATTTACTGCATTATGTTAACACTACTTAAGTACTTAGGACATAAAATGACAGTTTACATGTTTGACAACACAAAAATGACATTTTATAACTTATTGTTAGAATAGAAAACTAGATTTTGAATGTTAGTTTTATTGCGGAAGTAGATAAAGAAGCAGATTAAAAAGTAGCCTGTGTCCTTTTTTGGGGTTTCAACTTAGTATGTAACCTTATAATCGGTTCAGTGGTTTAACCGTGAACGAGAGACAGAATAGGTTACTTTCGTATTTATAATATTACTGGTATGTATTCTGCCATTATTACTACTAATTACGTGTGAATATGGAACACGCTAGGTATTAAGTACCGGGTTAATACGTCCATACGTTTATTTGTTTTTTTCCGTAAAGTTTTGAGGTTAAGAGAGATCCTTTATTACCAAACCTATTTTAAAACACTCGTTTAAAAAAACGATATTTGGCTCTATTGTGGACACGTGTACGTTTTCTTAGGCGTATTAAATGTCTATGTCGTAATAATTTTTGATCGAATTGAAATTATAACAAATTCTTTAATCCTTTAGCTATAGAGTGGTGTACCTACTTGTTAAACTTTGGATGTAAGTAAATAATAAATATGACGTAGCTACAACAACAAACTATGCCCCGAATTTGTTATCATTAGTTATCTAAATTACATCCCACTAAGGAAGTAAATTGAAAGATGTATATTTACGTCAATATCTATTGGTCTGAGGTCAATATATAAACAAAACAATTCAAATAAATCCGTAAACAGTATCATAATTTTATTGTATCTCACACAAAACTAAAAAATATTAAAAACACTATACTCCACACACGTTACCTTTGCCTCATTATTCACGAAAAAAACAACAATTCCCGCCATTGTTTTTGACACATATTCACACAGGAAGTCGGAAAGCGCGGGAAAGCGAAATAATGGCGGGAAGACTAAGACACAATGGGGTAATTACTCGAAATTACGGCCATTTTGGTAAGATGGCAGATTAGAAAGCAGAATAATGATAGAGCTGTTTTATAAACATCGTGCCGTAACGGATGGGATGGTATTATTTCCTGTAGATGTTTTAATTTGACAAGGGATTGTTTAGAAAATGGAAGTTCTATCCGCCATTTTTTTATAACATAATTATGAAGTTGAACTGTCAATATCATTTAAAACTAGTTTTTTCCCTCGACTTACTACTTACCGTGCGGATCCCTAAAATTTAGATAATAAAATACAGCATATGATGACAATCGTCCTATTTCTAGGTTGGTAATTTATTTTATTTCTAGTTATTAGAACATGATAAAATATATTTTCATCCGTTCAAAATATTCAAAATAATCAAAGTTCTTAATATGTACCTCAAATATTTAAAAAATGTAATTGTGTAATTAAGTAAACAAAAGAAAAGTAGAAAATGTATTATTTATTTGCTTACATAATAATGAAACAGTTATAATGTAATCTACTTAATTTATTTTAAGAAAATACTAGGCGTCACATTGTCCTAACATGTAGATCTAAGCTTTTCAATAAATTATAATATTTTTGATGACGTGTACGACGTAAGCCCAGCTTATTGTAATAAAGCGTAATGTGATTGTATATTTGCAATAATTTTTTGCGACATATCACAGCTCCTGAGAATATTTCTGCAACACTTCTCGAGGTTAAATACTTAAGAAATAACTAATTAAAATTGCGATTCATCTTGGGACATGTATTGCAAAGAATGGATTCTGAATCGGTCAACTGTCACTGTCATTGACAAATCTCTGCAGATTATGTTACGGTATTGAATTATTTGCGAAAGTCATGCTCTGAATACCTAGCTAGATTGTAAAAGTTATTTTTTAGAAGGAATGTGGAGAAATGAGTTTTGTTTTATTTTTAAGAGAATGCTTTGCAATTCTCAAATGACGTTGCGATTGTTTTCGGCGAAATTCGGTTTTTAATTACGGTTTTTTTATGTTATTAATTAATTAGTTATGTTTTAAATTATAATAATGTATCTAATCAGTTTAATGTTTGCCAAAGACTTAAATCTTTATTAAATAATACTATTACATTTAGAAAAACAATACTTAAATAAAGCTTAATAAAATAGAAAAAACAAGCTTTAAAATTACTAATTACATTATTTAACTTACCAGACGCTCTAGAAAAATAGCAGAAGCAATCCTTTTTTCACAAAAAATTGTTTTAATCACAAAATCACACAGACAGTTTGACACTTATTTTTCAACACACCAATCGCCAATAATAAATAACGTAAATATTTACGGTTTTCTTTTCGATAGACACCACTGCTCTCGACCGGCCTCGATCGTTGAATGATGTTCTGTCGTTCGTTCCTCAACCTTTGAATGAATGCAGATGGTTGACGCAAACACAAGACCAAAATCAGTCTTTCGTACAATTGTCACTCACACGATTTTAAGTTTTATCCAGCGAACATAAGTTTTAGTTTTGAATGAATATTAAGGGCAATTACGGCATTTCTTATTCTTTGTAATATTTGCAAGCATGCGCCACTGCGGCTGGATACAAAGCTCTTTCTCGCTTTCACTTATTTTAATACATGTTAGAGAGAAAGAGATGAAAGGTTTTGCTTTTAAAAATCGATAATGAATTCCTCGCATCCTGCCTGTCAGCATGTGCCTCTGAAACTAATCGTTTCCGCATAATTAACGTATTCTATAACAGCTTAACTCTATACCTTTAACAACTAAAAACATGCTCTAGAACTTTACAGTAAGGTTGATATTTTCTTGTGCGTCTTTTGCAAAATACATTTTAAATGATTAAGTTAACATAATTAGGGACGCGCGTTTCCGACGCGAACGCTATTTTCGGTTTCCCGCGCAAATATGTTTCGTCGAACACCGGATGGCGGCCACAATTTGAAATGACCTTTTTTCATGATACTTCACGCTAATTAAGTGGTCTTTTTTCATAAAGCCTTCATTAGAGATGATTACGCACTAGTCAGACGTGGGTTATTTTTTTTCCAAAATGTGATGCTGTGCTATTAGTATAGTAGGTAGGTATTTGTTTTACTAAAATACGTTTTTGCATTTGCTAAATTATTTATTAGTATTTACCAGATGTATAATAAAACACGTTATAAAATTAAAAACTTCAGCTGGAATATTTTATTTTCAGTAAGAAAACATATAACTTTTCAACAGTCATCATCTGCCTAGGCTTCTAGTCTAACCGGATGCAGCTGAATACCAGTGCTTTACATGGAGTGACTGCCTATCTGACCTCCACAACCCAGTTACTGGGTAACACGTTCCCGTAACCCATCTTCCTAGCACGTCTTGTTGTGCTGGAGCGGCTGCTGCAATACTGTAAACCTCAAACGGCTTAAATATTACAACCTCTCTATCTTGAAAGTTATAGTCTTTATGTTTGAGCCCTTTGGGGTTGAAACACTGGGGTCAAGGGACCCGAGTGCTCGCCTTTCTTTGGCAATACATTTTTTTTTCCACTTGACCATTTATTTCTGTTATTAAATTGGTGTAAATTATTTACCCCGAACTCCAGCTCGTGACATTACCACAGATTAACTAATAGTTGACATTACATTCTACATACCTAGTTAACGACTTCAAAACCGGCAGTTTTGTTTGTTCGTGTCGCACAAAACATAAATGCTCAGTGTCTTAGGTCATGCAGGAGCAGGTGTAAGTACCAATCAACATCACTGCTCGCGGGGATAATTGCTCAAGATGCTCTGTAATCGTCGCGAACAGCTTTTCTATAAAACGAATGAAGTAATCACAAGAAACATTTAAGTATCAAAATGATTTTGACCAGGTTGCACTAAGCAAACAACCTTTACAGTAATAATAATAATAATACATTCATTTATTTCGCAACTAGTCCATATCCACAAATGTAAAATTTAAAAATATTAGAAACGTTAAGAATTAATTACAAAAAATTAATAACCAGCAGCTATTTACAAAAAACTGTTCGCGTCAACCATTCTTACGTTCGTTCAACCTCAAGCGTAGCCAAGCTCGTGTCGACTCCGCAATATGTTGCGGTCACCTGTCGTGTAAAAAAAACAAAGTACACCTTGTGATACTCGCACGTAATAATACCAAGTGATCTTATTACAAACACAAGATGTTTGGCACAACGGCACTTTCTATGAACTTTTACTCTACCTCGAATTTTACGTCGAATATTGTTACGGGAAAATGTATAAAATAATCTTTTAATACCTCAGTGATCAATATCACCACATATTATAAAACAAAGTCTCCCGACGTGTCTGTCTGTCTGTTCGCGATAAAGTCAAAAACTACTGACCGGATTTTCAAGCAGTTTTCACCAATAGATAGAGTGATTCATGAGAAAGGTTTGGGGGTATAATTTGTTAAGATTTTGTGTAAATCAGCTGAAATATGACGAGGATTGTTGAAGGTGGTGGCAAAAATCATGGCAACTGAGAGCTGTGTAGATGCTATGCTCTACTACCTACCCGTGCGAAGCCAGCCGATCCGGTAGTAATACAATATAATATATCGAATAGGTATACTTAAGCTGTTTACAATTGGAAAATATGTCTCTTCTTGCTCCTTCGTTGTTCTTTTCTGATTAATTTAATTGCTAAATCAAGACAGTCGAACGTATCTCCGGGACTCCACAAGCTTCACTGCCTCGGCGTTATTCTGGTATTCGCCACTGTTGGTTCTGGCTCTCAGGATTTGCAATGGTTACCAGCTAGAGCTAAACAAAAATCAAGGGTTTAGGGGTTTAAGCTGATGAGCTGCCAACTCCTAACATCAGCAGTCCTATTCTGTATAAATCTCTGTGAAATTAGATGCAATAGTGAGTTATCGTTCATTGACCAATCAGGTCGCAAATAATATCGCAAATATCAATTAGTCTTCAGTTGCACTGATGGCTCACTGTTTTCTTAACGCGAATAGACTAAGATTCGCGAATGGCGAGAGAGAGTCTAAGTTGCAAATCCACCCAGTTTTTTAAAGTAGAACTTTACTAAGCGGGAAAACCTCACATCGAATCGAAAAGGAAATAACACGGAGAACTCAATTTGTCACACAACCCATTTCTCGAAACCATCATAATAAAAATAATTTAAACAAAAACAAGGAAGGAAGACCTCATCCCAAAGGAAACTATAAAAAATCCTTTTATAACGCTTATTATATAACAAACGTCTTAACAAATATGGCTCAGCATTGTTTACAGTGGACATCCGTCTCTCAAACGGTTTCCGGACAGACAAACAGACGATCTTATAATAAAATGGTTTAACTTTTATAATGACGGCGGCGTCCGTCCGTCTGTTAGAGATGTTTTCGGTTTTTTTTTTACGGTTTTTTTTTGTCTGTGGACTCGTCTTTGACGTTTTTATTTGGGTAAGTATTACGTTTTATTGTTTTGAAATGAGATAAAGGTGTTTGTCGGATACGTTTTATGAACGTCTTGCTTCTTATCTTCTTTCTGCTATCAAAAAATGCGAAAGCTTGTGAGGATAATAGATATTTGTTATTCTTTTAGGTACGCTTAAACAGCTGAACGGAATGACCTAAAAACCATTAATGATGAGTTGAAGTTAGAGTTTATTTTTATGTTTGACGGCCTACCTGATGTTAAGAGGTTACCGCTGCCTGCCTACAGACATTTGCAATAGGTACCAGAAGCCTTGTAGATGCCGTAGCGTTCTACAAGACCTCTGGTATTAGAGAAACAAAGTTGATTTTGAACTATTTGACTAACGATAATTGGTCTACTGGTGTTCCGGGGCTCCATCGACCAGGCCTTATTTTTTAAGAATTTTACTATAATTAGGAACAGGGCTGATGACAGAAATTAAGTACCATTGACCACCGAGGAGGGCACTAGTTAGTGCCAGCCCCCACCCTAGTACTAATACTTATACTGTCTGTTCTGTCTTGTACTGTCTGTGCTAGTGGCAAGGTTGAAGGGGGCAGAGAGAAACGAACATACGAAAACATGAAAGTAATGTGTGCTTCTGAATTTCTCTCTACACCCTACCCATTCAAGGTTCTCACGATATCAAAGAAAGACAAGGACATCCCAAGGCATGGTCATCTTATCTACGTGACTACACACCACTATGAGAGTCCCTTACTAATACTAGGTACTTTTACCACTGAAGATGCTGCTACACTAAAAAAAAACTTATTCAAAAACGTAACAAAAATAAAGCTTCAAAATCCTTCACACCTGTCAATTATCCCTTAATTTTTGAACCCAGTCCTAAATAAATACAAAATGTACCAATATAGAAACGTGCAATAACAAAAGCTACTAGTACTACCTTATTTTTACTATAATATTTGACAATATAATACGGCCATTGTCCAGCCGGAAGTCCGGTCCGGCCCGGACGTCGTTCATAAACAACTTTACCGGTTTTTTTTTTCAAAATAATTTTTCGGTTTCGGACCTCACGTGTGATTGAGTGAATGATTTAGTAGTCTGTGGCTGCAGGCGATTTGAAAGATTTTAAATTCTTTTTTTATTTTTGTTTTGTTGGTGAGTTTGTTCCGGTTTGAGGTAGGTAGGGGTTTAAATAGAGGTAAGATGTTGGATTGGTCACGTAACCAAGTTTTAGTTTTTTTTTCCTATTTTTCGGCCCGTATATTTTTTTTTTGCAATAAGTACTTTGTTGTTCTGGTTATTTTGGTTTTGTTTTCTGCTAGCATGGTGTTATATGCCCATCATCATTAAGTTTATTTTCCTGAAACACCGTATTAGCTTTCTTTTTATATTCTAATTGGCTTGCCTAGGATGATTCTGTTCACTCGTGCCTTGAAGATACCCAGATTATACTATTTTAGTATTTATTTATTGGTTTACGTGGAGACTACCTACTCTAATTCAACAAACCAGCGTTAGCATTATACCAGATGACCGTAAAATAACTTCCGGTTTCGAAAAAAGGTCTAATAACCATGATCATTGCCGACACACGTTCAATAAAAAAAAAGAATGTCATAACGGAAACGGCGGGAAAGTATAGAATGACAGATGAAAAAATCTTTTATTGTAGCGACAATAAGCCCTAAATAGGATCTTATTTTCGTCACAAATCTTGCGTAAAGCCGGATTTGGGGACAACAGCTTATTTTCGGAGTTATAAATGAGAAATTGCACGCATCCGTTGAGGTTGGCTGTCAAAGATTGACAGGTTGTCGGTTGTGCAAAAAAATTCGGGTATGTCAACATTTTATATTATACTAGACTTTTGATCATGCCTGTATTCTTAGCCTGTATACCTACAGTGCCGACTTATCAAGCTTACACTAATTAATGACATATTCGTTAAAACCGCCATACTGCGATCGCCACCCCGCCTGCCAAGCGTGGCGATTATGGCAAAACCCCCCATTACTTGGGGGAGGCCTATGTCCAGCCGTGGACGTCTTTCGGCTGGAATGATGAATGATGATGATAATATTATTATAACATTAAATAAAAGCTTATAAGTATATTCCCCTTTTTTAAAGCACATGCATAATGAATACATCTCTACATTATTTAAATTGTTGAAATAATAGCCGCCATCAAAAGGTTACACATCCCTGCACATCCTTTTTTTTCGACACAGGAGGCGCAGGCGTGTGGCGTGCAGCCTACACGTGGCCGCCATTTACTATAACAACCTTTTTTATCTGTGCATTTCAAATTCTCAATCTTCTTCCAATGCATTTTACATCTTAACGCTTATAGAATAAAGTATTTCCGATGAAATCTATGTTTTACACTAATGATTTTAAATTACATATTTGCTATTTCCTGCATTTTGACTTGTCAAAAAAATATTTTCGTTTTTATTGTTCTAGTGTCTACAGTTACTGTTGAGCACCAGGGCCTCAAGTCTGCTATTACAATTGTCAGAATGGTCTATCATTGATTTCATAATTGTTGATTTTGACAAGTTTGGTAATCTACTAATATAATGGCGTCATTATGACTTTCCAATGGTCAACCACGAACACACCATTGAAAGAAATGATATAGAATGGTACCTCGTACAAAATGACAACCGATTGACTGACTTAGGCCTGATCAGTGACCTACCATTAGATCTAACGTCATTGTGCAGCCATTGCTTTTAATTCGACCGACCAATGATCGTCCATTATGAATTTAGCAGATTACGAACTTTTAGCAAAATGACAATGGGATCGTGTTGGAATGACGAAATTATAAAAATAGCAGATTTGGCCCCAAGGTCCTGGGTTTGATTAAGTGTTAATGAGTTTTTCTATAGGAAATACCTCAGTAGCAAACCAAGGTTTGGATGAATGCCTAGTTTATGACAAAAGGACTCACCCCATAGGCAACTCCGAAAAACAACGGCGTATTTATCTACAATTAGAAGCACAATGCTGATTGTGGATAAATTAAACTCGACCTCCTCCACCGTGGCTGAATTATTGTTTTACGAAAATCTCTTCATTCTGAACTTTTGATTGACACCATGATGATTTCCTTTCAATAGGCTTCCAACTCGATGACACGCAGAGAAGGAGTTCGATTAAATGCGCACATGATTAATAATTGTCCGCTCAAGTGGTAAGGCCCCCATAAACCGAGTAAACACTGAGTATATTTGGCGTATTGATACATCTTACATACCTAGGTACTACATCACAGATTCACAGCATTATAGGTAGATACACCCCTGCCTAACCCATCGGGGTATCTATTCATTTATTATAACAATAATACCAGTCAATTGTTGTGTCACAGCAGGGCAAAATCCTATCTCATATAGAGAAAATACGAGCATTGATCAACACACTGGCGAATTCAGATTTATGTTAATTACTGGCGAACCGCTCCGGTTTTACACGGGTGCAATCACAGATATAGATAGACCTAGATAACGCAAGAGCAACTGCTTCGCGTGCCTAGTTTCGTGCCTAGCTTACGTACAAAAAACGTAAGTAAAAAAATAAAGTAAACGTTTCCTGCCATCGGTAAGTCATTATGTGATTAATATTATGCGTAATTAATTTTAAAAACTATTATTTTTAATCTAATACCCTCAGTAATACCTGGTAATACCAAATTTAACAATAACAAAACATTGTGACGTCATAATAGGTAGTCAAAAAATGGCACGCTTGGTTTTCATACAGATCGTGATACTTATCTAGGGTCTATCTATATCTGTGGGTGCAATGCAGATCAAACTATGTGTGTGTGTGTGGACGCGTCGACACCCGCCCCTGCCTGCTGTGCCTGCAGCCAGAACCAACCTACTGGCGAGGACTCCTCTCACAAGAGCCATGCGTGTGATGAACGAGGTTCACGAGAGGGTTGATGTGTTGTGCTTAGATTAAGGATTTCGACAAGTCTAACGTGGGCGGGCAGTCTAAGGCTGCCCGCCCACGTTGAACTTGTTGTAGGACCGATTATCGGATCGGTCGATTATTTCATAGTTTCGTGAGCCCGACTTTTTGTGGGACATCTGCGTTGGTTTATAGGAGTTCATAATTATATTCCATTTCTCTCCGACAAAACATCGATCACCGATTGTCTGACGTGAAGACCCTTAAGATCACTCTATCGCATTGGATCGCAGATGTATGATAGATGTAGGCACGATTTAAATAACTATATAAATAAAATATGTATAACATAGGCGTATATAGAGGAGGGGCCCGGTGAGCCGTGCCCACCCCAGTATGGTCTTGTGCCCACCCCAGGATGTTGGGTTAACGATTCGAAATTCTAGGATGGACACCTATGAAACTTCACACAAAAATCGTTTACGGCCGAGAAATCTACATACTTACATCATATTACATATTATTTGACAATAATTGTTATCTGTTTACATTTATTACGCTATTTTTACATTTACTAGCTAAATCGGTCAAGTCAAACTTCTGTCGTCCCTCACTGCCTCCATTGCTAAAACCTGATGGTTCTCAGGCTCACACTGCAGGAGAGATAGCAAACCTATTAGCTTCTCTATTTGCAGAATCTTCGCATCTTGATGCAGGAGACGCAACTTTACTCGCGTCACTGTACCGGTGGCGCGAGGAAGCGCGGGCGCGGGGCGAGCGACCGATGCAGCGACACATGGAGCTGCGTCGGTCTCAGCTTCGCGAGGTCCTGGTGGCGGAATGGCGGGACAGGCTTTCGCGCCCTACCGCCGGCCTCGCCATCATCGAGGCGGTCCGGCCAGTGCTCGAGCGCTGGCTCGGGAGGAGGCACGGCTCCCTGTCGTTTCGGGTGACGCAGGTGCTCTTGGGGCATGGTTGCTTCGGGAAGTACCTGTGTCGCATAAACAGGGAGCCGGACGCCCAGTGTCACCACTGCGTCGACTGCCGGGAGGACACGGCGCGGCATACGCTGGCGGTATGTGCCGCTTGGGAGGGGCCGCGCCGTGCCCTCGTCTCAGAAGTAGGCAGTGACCTGTCGCTGACGGCCGTGGTCGAGTCGATGGTCGACAGCGCAGAATCCTGGGACGCGGTGGTTTCCTTCTGCGAAAGTGTCATGTCGCAGAAGGAGGCTGCGGAAAGGGAGAGGGAGATCTCAACCTCCCACCCTGCCCGCAGCAGGCGCACCGGGCGTCGGCGGAGGGCGGATAACGCCCTCTTCCGGCCCCCCTAAATGGGTCCAGGGGCGGCAGACTCGGGGACGTCTGTCGCCCCCCACATACACCAGGACCCGAGGTGGCGGCGCGTAGTGTTCCACGCGCGCCCCTCTAAGACGTCCGGGGGGAGTCTAACACCTCACTTCTCCCCCTGACCCGAGAAGTGGCCCGCTGCAGCGAGCCGGCACCAGCCGGGGGTTGCGGAAGTATCTCCAGTTCCCGCGACCCCCAACGTAGGTGTGAGATGGAACACCAGGGTGGTTTTTAGTCAGTAAGAGTCTGACAGACCCCTCCGCCCGCCCCTGAGCGGAGGACATCCATGAGGATTATCCACCCCGTACCAAAAAAAAAAAGGAGACGCAACTTCCCCGACTTTAGCTGGCAGCACGACCTCAATGTCTGATACTCGCTATCGCCAAAAGGAGGTTCGAAAAGCGTAACGCAAATCTTGATGTGAACAAGGCCAGTGGACCAGATGGTATTCGAGCTATAGTTCTAAGGACCTGCGCACCTGAATTGTCTCCTGTATTGACACGCCTTTTTCGGCTCTCTCTCGAGACTGGATTAGTGCCGAAGTCAACATGTAGCCCGTGCCTAAAAAAGGTAGTCATGCCGATCCTACCAACTATAGGCCCATCTCAGTCACGTCCATTATCTGCAAGACAATGGAACGTGTCCAATAACAGGCTCCCTGCGTACCTTGAAGCTAATGATCTCCACAGTTATCGTCAATACGGCTTTCGCCAAAATCGGTCCACTGGGGATCTTCTCGCGTACGCCACTCACACCTGGAGTGACGCCATCGAGAAATATGGGAAAGCACTTGCCGTCTCCTGGAACATATTTGGCATGATGGCCTAATTAGCATGCTTCCATCAAATGGCTTGCCGTCTGGTTTCTATACATGCATATCGGATTTCCTGAGAGATCGTTCAATTTGAGTAGTCATTGATGGCTGCTCGTCTGATCGAATGGCTATAAATGCTGGTGTCCCTCAGGGCTCAGTTATACTCTTTTACTCTTTTTTGCTGCATATCAATGATATGCTGAAACCCGGTACCTTTGGATACGCAGATGACAGCACGGTTGTAGAGAATTACACATTCAGCGCACGTGCCAATGCGGCTGAAATCCAGTGTTTCCATGGTCGAACGCTTGAACTTGCCCCTCAAGGCAGTCTCCGATTGGGGCGATGCTAATCTGGTCAAGTTTAATGACCCAGGCGTGTCTTTTCTCTGCCAAGAAGAGGCTTTTCCATCTGGCCCCTTCTTTCCGACATGTATCCGTCCCGATTACTGACCATCTTGAGCTTCTAGGCGGTACTCTGAAGCCAAATTCTTAACTTTGGGTCATTCATTGAACCCAAGGCCCGATAAGCTGCCAAATAGCTGGGAGTCCTTAAAAAGGTGCGAAAGTACTTTACGTCGGAACAGCTGCTTAACTTATACCAATCACAAGTTCGATCGTGCATAGAGTACTGTTCGCACCTTTGTGATGGATCAGCTAAATACCAACTGGAAGCGATGAAAGTTATTGATAGACATGCCAAGAAGCTTATTGACAACGATTCTCAGGTTAGGGCTAGGCTCCAGAGCCTTGAAAATCGCCGCACTGTTGTTAGCCTAACGCCGCGGTCTTTTGTCGGGTACATTTTGGAGAGTGAGCTTTGGAATTGCACGCTTTAATTCCCCCATCCCTATTCCATCATCGGACGAGCAGAGATACGGCGAAGCATAACCGCTATATGGTTGAAGTTCGTCGGTCTCGAACCAAGCGCTTTGATATCACATTTATTGTGCGAACTGCCAGACTATTGAATTCACTGCCCGCCTCTCTGTTCTCTGAAAAGTAAAATATGGGTATCTTCAAGGCACGAGTGGACCAAGCGTGTTCCAGATAATGTGGTCTAAGGTGGTAAGTTTACGTTTGACCGAACGTTTGACCGAAACTTACCTAAGCTTAAGTGTATCACTTATATTAAAAAGCACTAAGTTCAAAACGTCAGTTTACAGTTCATTGTTCAAACATGTGGAACAAACTAACGTTACGTAACTTAGGTAATTCAAAATAACTTAACACTTATTATCAATGATATTATAATCATTGCTTATTATGAACTTTGTCACTACAAAAAAGTTTATAATAAATGTAAAGTTATCTATGAATTATTATGATACTAATCGAATCGCACCTACTCGCTGACAGAACATTGGGTGTCTTCATTACAGCGGCCATGGCATCTCAGGGGCGAGGCCCCCCCTGAAAAATAACTCAAGATACGCCAATGATGTATAAATCTTTCTCTTGAATCACTCTATCTATTGATGAAAACTGTATTAAAATCCGTTGCTTAGTTTAAAATATGTAAGCGTACAGATGGGCGTACTTATGTAGAGATACGTTCTGGTATCCTCACGATGTTTTTCCTTCATCGATGTCTGTGATGTCCCAGATACACTTAGAAGGAACTTGTGAATTGATTTGGTAGGTACTTTATAATAATAATAAAAATAATTTCCATATAAGGTCCATACTGTTAGTACATTACATTCAAACTTATCAAAACTAATGTTAGTACACATACAATGACGAAATAAAGTTTTTTTTTTTATTATTTGATAGGCATACGTTTCACCACTATCTCACGTGATGGGAAGCGATGATGCGGTCTAAGATGGAGCACGCTTGCCTAGAAGTAACCTATTCACTCTTGACTTAAAGACTAAAAAAAATAATTAAAAAAAAACAATCACTATTTTTTCAGTCCACTTATCTGGCTGCGACCTGTGTGTGCAGTCCCACCCATCGGCCGAGCATTGGACAGTCCCACCACTCTCATAATGCCCTCAGCATACTGTTGGAGCTGCCACGTGTTCTGTGCCGCAGAGAGGCGCAACGCTTACGGATAATTGCGTAGAAATCATCCACCCTCGCATCGGCAAACATACCAGGGCCTCAAGTCTGCTATTACAATAGTGTCAGAATTGTCTTTCATTGATTTCATAATTGTTGATTTTGACAAGTTTGGTAACCTACTAATATAATGGCGTCATTATGAAAATCAATGATAGACCATTCTGACACTATTGTAATAGCAGACTTGGCCCCCTGAAGCGCTACAGAACCGCGTCAGCCCCATAAGCATTCTGAAAGCATTATTGTACTGGCCACGCTTTTATTTATCCGGCTTTATCCGGTATCGAATCTACAACCTTGTGCAGGCGAGGCGGGAACTTTAACCACTGGGCCACAACGACCTACACACGAATTATTAGTTATTTCCGCTTTTTTATTTGATTGAAATCTTATGACGGATAGCGTTTTCCTGTCGTTGTATTAAACATCTAATAAGGAAGTGATAAGGTTTATGTTTTTGTTATCGCATTTCATCAAAGTATAATGCTATGCTTACCTATAATTTTTATTGCTATTTCTTATTATTGTATCCTGTTGTTCCGGTATTAATCGTTTTAGGAACTGTAAAGGTTTGTATGCTAATGCAACCTGCAACGGCGGCCATAAGCGTCCATAGAGAATCGTATGCGCTGCGTCCAAAAGTCGAAAAAATTAAATAAAAGATGGTATTCTTTAACATACAGAAAAGGCGTATACTAAAAGATAGATAATAAAATTGTCTCTAAGATAGTAAAAGTTTTGTTTAAATATTCCTGGTAATTTTTTTGTGATTATCAATGTTTTATCCGCGTCAGACACAACTTCACGGTTTAATTAAACTATTTAATATGAACTTAATCAAAAATATTCACATACTAAATGATTAAAACAATGTTCTAGTTTTTCAAATCATTTACACTACACATTTTTGACGTGATTGTCAGTTTAAAATCTGTCGCTTGTTAGCGCCTTAAAGGCCTACGCAGACCGGGACGGCATGCCAAGGGACATACTAATAGACATTCAAACGTAGTATCGATACAGAAATACGATATATATTGCTATGCTTTAAAATGTTTCCGTGGCATCGAAAAGGATTTCGCTGCACGGCATTGAAAGACATACCACGGGCTCCCACGGGCTGGGTAGGCAACGGCATGCCAAAGACTCCGGCGCTCGTTATGACATACCGCGGAGTGAGGCGGGGGTAGACTGAAGACTAAAAGTGTATCGGGCAGCAGGAGCTGCCGAGGCGTGCTTTGTCTTGCCGCGGCACGCCATGGCATGCCGTGGCAAGGCGCTGGAATGCCGCGGTATCTAAGCGGCTAGTGTGCGCTGACTGACGGCAAAATCCCTTGACATGCCGTCCCGGTCTGCGTAGGCTTTTAGGAAGACTGGTTGTCGGACTTTCGGCCTTCTGACAACAATTAACTACTGTCAAAGAACGGTCGGGATGAAAGGTGTAACCACGAAGTAAGTGTTTCAAAGACTCGGAGTGGTATGTAGTAATAATATGTGGGGACATTTTACATACCTCCAAACTAGGGAGACCCAGTACTATGGGTGTCAGATAGCTGATATACATACACAAATACATTTAAATACAATAATAGATAAACAACAACCAGACACAAGGCAAACACAAGTGCTCATCACACAAATGTTTATCCTGGCCGGGATTCGAACCCGCGCACGCTAATGTATGGACCATTCACGGGTTCGATCAGTTATTGTTCGGTACCTACTTAGTCACAACCTGGTGTAATAACAAACCATACAAATGTACAAAAGATTTTACAAACAAAAAAGAGAACCGCCTTCAAAAACTAAAAAGTGATAAATAACTTTAGCACAGAACACACATGACTTCAGTTTCGGAAGTCGGCGGCTTTTTTCTGTTTGTTGTTTTGTATTGCCACCGACTTCCGAAACTAAAGTCATGTGTGTGTGTTCTGTACTAAAGTTATTTATGATCACTTTTTTTTTGAAGGCGGTTCTCTTTTTTGTAAAAAGTTTTTATTTTCCACTTTTTACTGCTTTTTTATCACCAAAATCCATTATGAAACCGCAACACAGTTAAAACATAGATTGAAAGTCCTCTAAAGATGGAAGAAACGAAAACGTCTTTTATGTATATTTTTTTGGTTTTTGTTGTTATTTTTCAAAAAGCGCTGAATAAATTTCTATTTATTGTATACTAAAACCTTCTCCAGAATGTAACAAACACTTTTCTGCAAACCGCATCAAAATCGGTTCAGCCAAACGGGAGATAATCGTGGACAAACATACAAACATACGGGTCGAACTGAGAACCTCCTTTTTTTTGAAGTCGGTTAAAAATATTTAAAACATCTTTCCGATCTCAAGATCATAACAACATACATAACAATTAACAGAAAAATTAAACAATAAGTTAATTAAGTCGCTCAATTGACAGGAAGTGTATGCAAAACATGGTATAATATCCTCCGTCGGTTACCGCCATGCACTTCCTGTTCCCCTGAACAATAAAAAGGATGTCCCACTATAACGATGTTAGCCCCATTTCCGTGGGATGAAGAAAGTTGCTGTAGGTATCTATCTCATTTCCCGTGTCGAGTCGCCGAAAAAAGTTTTGCATTGCTTGTGGGCAATATTACAACTTTTATTGTCCCACTTTCCCCACAGGCCTTGAGAAGAGGCCTTTGCCCTTATCATCAGCTCGATCTTTAGATGCCCACGGTTGGACATAGGTCTTCTTATACAAAGAAAACACGAGCATGATCACTACGCCTGCTCAAGATGGATTGGCAATTTTATATCTTTCATCCCTTTTAGCCTAGCCTTTTCCCAACTAAATTGGGGTCGGCTTCCAGTCTAACCGGATGCAGCTGAATACCAGTGTTTTACATGGAGCGACTGCCTATCGGACCTCTACAACCAAGTTACTGGGTAACACGATACGACTTGGTAAGACTGGTTGTCAGACTTTCTGGCTTCTGGCTACCCATAACGACTGCCAAAGATCTACAAATGACAGCGGGGACCAACGGCTTTACGTGCTTTCCGAGTCACGGAGGGAACTCGGTTTGGAAGGCATGGTCACCCATCCAGACTGACCGCGGCTAGCGTAACTTAGCCTTTGAGCGATCGATCGGCGGCTTTAACTAAGCCACGAGCTCATTTTCAGACTTATATCTTAACATAGTATAAAACAAAGTCGTTCCCGCTGTCTGCACGCTTATATCTTTAAAACTACTCAACGGATTCTGATGAAGTTTTCATCAATAGATAGAGTGATTCAAGAGGAAGGTTTATACGTATAGTTTGATCTACATTGCACCCGTGCGAAGCCGGGGCGAGTCGCTATATAGTAGGTACTAACACTGTTCATCAATAGATAGAGTGATTCAAGAGGAAGGTTTATACGTATAGTTTGATCTACTTGAACCCGTGCGAAGCAGGGCCTGTAGACAAAATCCCTTTTCTGTTAGCGTTAACGCCAACGGATAAATCAAATTGTATGCAGTTGACATATTTGCGTCACGTGACATCGCGTAAGCAAACGTCATCATCATCATTTCAGCCGAAAGACGTCCACTGCTGGACATAGGCCTCCTCCAAGAAATGGGGGGTTTTGCCATAACTGCCACGCTTGGCAGGCGGGTTGGCGATCGCAGTAGATATGGTTGTTACAAAGGCACAGAGAACGCTGCTGCCCATTCTCTGGTGAGTCCCTTAGTCTCGCCTCTTACGACACCCACGGGAAGATATGGGTAAGCAAACATCAACTCCATACAATTTCATTTTCCGTTGGCGTTAACGCTAACAAAAAAGGGATTTTGTCTACAGGCCCTGGACTCAGGAGCGGGTCGCTAGTTAATTATAAGTACAGGTTTCTGCGATGTTTTTCTTCACCGATGTTCAAGATTAACTTATAAAGTACATATGAATTGAAGTCCCATTGGTACTTAACTTACCCGGTATGGAACCCACAACCTCACACATGATAGGCGGACGTCTTCACCACTGGGCTATCACGACACGTAGGATATACTTTTTTGAAGTAACAGCGTATTACTTATTGCTTTCCGTTATCGGAACTGACTGTTACTTGAAGTAGATTATTAAGTACTTGAGTAATAAGGTATTTGAGTAATAAATGCCTTGCTCACAGGTTAATTTTTAATACTTCCAAATATTTCAGAGGGCCCAAAGTTTCTTAAAAACTCCCTGAACATAACTTAGCTGTCATTTCTTAAATTATTTTGTACATTTTTATACTCTAATCATATGCCGCATCATCACATAAGAGCGCGTGTTCGATTCGTGACGAAAACTTCATGTTTTTGCGTTTTGCCCAGAGCAATATCGTAATTATGTGAGCAGATTATTAAAAACAATTTACAGTTTTAGAAAGATTAAGTCTTGATTTAGACAGGTACAGAGTAAAAGTATAATTTTTAATTATGGTTTTTTAAAGCGATGACAATTCTTTCATATCGTTTTACGAAAATAGACGTCAGAGTTAACTTTCAGGACGAATACAACCATTACATTATGCCAAAATATTTTGTTTTATGCGTTTTTCCAACAGTATATACAGTCATAAAGACAGCTACAGAGCCAACGTTACAAAAATATTACTATTATGTATTAAAAAACAATGTTGAAAAAGTAGAAAATCGGTTCACTTTGACAATATTTTTTCACCAGTATTTGAATAAAAACATAACTGATATATTTGTTTTATGGAAGTAAACGTTATGCTTAATATACAGAATATTTTTCAGTCCGTTATACGAGCTCATTTATTTTAGACAATTATCTTAAAAAGCACTGTAAAACATCGCGCGCTGTCGTTTGCCGATCAATTTCAATGATTCGTGCTTATTTCGTGCGTATTTCTTTTTCTGATGCACACAAACCGACCATTTTGTTGTACTAACTGTGTGTGTCAATGCTGCTACGCCATTCTAGCAATAATTTAGATTTTGAGTTGCGCTAAATCGAATACGCGCCCTTAACACGTTGAAAGCCATGTAGGTCACCGGTGACCGACCTTATTTATTTATTTTATTTATTTATTTTACTATTTATGTACACACAGTAGACAACACAGGAAAAGATCATTATAAAATATGAGTACATTACCTTAGTGGAGGTTTTACCTTCAACATTTTTGGCCCGGCAGTGAATGACTTAAGATCAGGTGAGTTGCGGCCAAACGAAACCGTATAACAATACAATATTAAAAAAAAGAGTGGTGGTAGGTGCATCGTATTCACGTATATTTTTAGGGTTCCGTACCTCAAAAGGAAAAAACGGAACCCTTATAGGATCACTTTGTTGTCCGTCTGTCTGTCTGTCAAGACCCTTTATCTCGGGAACGCGTAAAGATATCGAGTTGAAATTAAAACCATATACTTAATACGTCTACGGTCCCTTGAAGCTGTGAAAAAATCAAACTTCTAAGTTAACGTGGACAAACGATACAGCCGTTTATGTTGTAAAAAACGTACATTTCGATTTAATCCGTGTGAATGTCGGTTATCGCGTATGCAGACAAAGTCGCAGATTAAAAAGTAGCTTATGTCCTTTTCCAGGGTTCAAGCTATTTTCATACAAAATTTCATCAAAATCGGTTCTGACGTTTTATCGTGGAAGCGTAACAGACAGAGTTAAGTACTTTCTCATTTATAATATTAGCAGCATTTATGGTTAAGTACCTACAAATTTGTACGGAACCCTCGGTGAGCGAATCCGACTCGCACTTGTCCGGTTCTTTTTATTCTCTGCGACATACTGCAACAATGCAAATATCTACTGTTCCTTAAAGAAATGCACTACGATACTATTAATTTTTTTTTTTTTTTCATCGTCTTCCTCGCCTTTTTCCAACTATGTTAAAGTTGGCTTTGTCTAACAGGATGCAGCTGAATACCAGTGGAGCGACTGACGGTCTGATCTCCACAACCCAGTTACTGGGTAACACGAGACCCCTTGGTACTGGTTCATGACTACTGTCACCCCCCGAAAGATCCGCAGTTAAATAAAAGACAGCCGTATATTTTTTTTTTAACATTTGATAGGCATACGTTTGACCACTATCTCACCTGATGGGAAGCGATGATGCGGTCTAAGATGGAGCACGCTTGCCTAGAAGTAACCTATTCACTCTTGACTTAAAGACTCCCAGGTTGTAGCTATCAGGAAACACAGACTCAGGCAGGGAATTCCACTCCTTAGCAGTACGCACAATGAATGTATTCCCAATACGTTTCGTGCGTGTGGGTGGGATGTCCACCATGTACCGGTGGCGCATCGCCGTACGTCTTGTGGTCCGATGATGGAACGGGCTCGGCGGAATTAAATTATGCAATTCCGTCGCACACTCCCCAAAATGCAACCGATAGAAAACCGACAGGCCAGCAACTCGGCGTCGATGCTCAAGACTTTGGAGCTTTGACTCGACGAGCCTATCATTGCCAATGATCCTCTTGGCTCGTTATAATAATAATAAGTATTTATTTCTCACTACAATAAACATTGCAGACATTGCTACAATTTTCAATTTTACAGTTACAATTTTCATTCATACGTAATAGTTTAGTTTACTGTGGGAGACTGGTGCCTAAGTTAGGCTTTAAGGGCCTGTGGTTCAGGTCACCAGGTCTCCACCCTCTGGCAGCACCCGTAGGTGTCGTAGAAGGGATATTGACTAGAGGATGGGCAGCAGCGTCCTTCTGAGTACCATAACACCTACTGCGATTGCCAACATGCATCGGCCAAGCATGACGATTACGGCTGAACCCCCCCCTTGGGGGAGACCTATGCCCAGCAGTGGACGTCTAAAGGTTGACATGATGATGAATGATGGCATGCACTGCGCAGTACCCCCCACCCCTCTTCAGGGGTATTGTACAAATAAAACGATCTCAAAAACATTATGGAATCGGAATTTATTAAAGTACTATTTACAGTTTGATTGTAACATAAATCTAAGTTTTTATTACTTATGGCAATATGACACTTATAGCTAATAAATATTAGGTCTACAATCGTATGGTAGATGATTTTACAAGTTGGCGGACAGACTGGGCCAGTAATAGCCAGTGTGTACTGCACTTACAAAATGGATCACGTTGGCCTACTAAAATCTAAGTTATTTCCCTCAATTGAAATACATCTCTCATGCGATTGAATAGATAATAATTGTTTTTGAAAATATATCAAGTATTTGTAATATGAAAACATTTATTTTGTGTCGTATGCTCTCATACACACTCACACACACACAAACTAACCAGGAACAACTATCTGTAGGCCATACAAATATGTTTCCTTTCAAACCCGCGACCCGCAGCACAAAAGTCAATCTCGTACCCACTGCGCTACCAAGTATTTTAAATGTCTTCACAAACAAAATTAAAATACATTTCCAATTATATCTACTCTTATAACTATGTAACTATACTAATACTAAATAACTATTTACAAACTTATCGATACTAAAAAAAATATTGCATTGGATTGAAAAATTACCTCCTTTTTTATGTAAATAAGAAATACCATTATTTGTTCTGTTCGTCAATATTAATCAAATTGAATAGCTTACAGAAGATTTATTGCACATTTTCAGAAAACAGTACCTTTCTTTTGGGCCCCGCTGCAGTCGGGAACAGTCAAATATTATAATAATTGTAAAAAAAAATACGTGTCAGAAGGATATCGTCTCTTTCTGATAACCCTTGTTGGAAAGAGACAGCTTTACCTGGCGTTGTTCTTTCCACTTTCAGTATAAGGTTCTTGTATAAGTTTACTCTTTCAATCCAACGTAATAATCTCACGAACTTCTCAAAATGGAATTTTTAATTTTAGGAGAAAAAGGATTTCTTTTTTTATAATTAATATTATATGGAATAATAAATAAATTTTACGTAATATACAAATATGTGCAAAACTTTGTATTGTTTCTTGGATACAAAACGGTTTTATTTAAAATTAATTGTGAAATTTTGCTGATTCAATTGTTGACAGTCGTTCAAAAACCGTAACAAATTTTAAATAAAATCGTAACCTATTCTATTATGTACATTCTGTATTATGCGTAAATCTGTTTTTTTTTTTTAATTCTTCTATGCTGAAAATGCTGCCACGTAATATTTATATTTACAATTGAATAACCTCCGATTTGAATATCCTATTCAATATAATCTGTGGTCATCTTTTATGATTGGTAATTGTAATTTCAGTCAGCCAATCACACCAGCTGACGTAGGATTTAGGCTAAGATCTCAGCGTTTCATATGAATTTGAACCTTAACATTATTCAAATAAAGGTCATATTACTATAGTCAGACGTGATCAATAATTTTATACAAATATCAACATACATTTTATAAGAATAAGGTTTATATTTGTATGAAACGCGTACTATGCCTATACAGATCAGAGATTTGGTTGGTTAGAAACCAGAGGATTACACATTTATATTATTTAATTTCATGAATAAAACAGCATTCTACATTAATGTAGCTATGCCAAGAATTATTTAAGCGAACTGTCACTTTTGACAAGCAAACTGTCACTTTTGACATTAAAATGACATTTCCGCCATGACAGCTGAGTGAGCCCTAAAATGTCGCATTTAAATATAGAAAGATTGAGACGGAATGTTATATTCCAAGAAATAGGAATAATTATTATTTAAATATCCAATAGTTTTGGTACAGTCAGCAAATGTTTTCTTGTATGTTTGTTTTATTTGGTAAGATCCAGTTGCAGAAAGCTTTCTCTAAACACTGCTTTAGTTAGTGAGTCATTATGATTAATTATTAATTAAAAAAGATGTTGCACAAGACGGGTGAAGGTACATTAAAAGTGTATGTCCTGTTTCGTTATTTCATTTGGTCAATTGAAAGTAGCATTTTTGCTCTTAATACTGTTTGGAGCAACACTTTAATGATGTATTAGCGTTTAAAGTTACTTATTAAAAAAACTTTCTGCAAATGGGTGTTTGATACACGAGGTAATTTATCGTGAGATTTAGATATCTCCAGATTACTACTGAAGGCATTTTTGTTACTATTGTAAATGATATTGAATATCTTATAAAAAGCACTCGGTTTTTTCGCTAACTGTACTCAAATTGTTTCATAACTAATATTGCACAAGTATCACTTATTTTATCGCCTTGCTTCGCTCGTATCCGAGAACAAAAATAAAAACAAGAAACATAATCTCGTCTTTTTTAGAAGTCGGTTAAATAAAAAAAAGACTTAATATTATATTAATATTGTTGATTCAAGTATAATTTAAAAATGTCCTCGGACGAGCAAAACACACTTTCCAATATTTTTTTTTCGAAATACCTACTGATATGGTTTAAGCATCAGAAATTCACACATCGGGAATGAAAACGGCAAACGTTAAATGCACAGAACGGTAACAACCCGTTAAAAAAAAACGAAAATTTGACAGCTGTCAAAATTGTACCTGTCACTTTGACAGTGACACTTTTTAGGAAAAGCTTTAAACGTTATTTTTTGACAACAGTGATTTGTATTTTTAAGGAGGGTATTAGAAAATATAGTTAGACGGTTAAACTAGTAATTAATTGCTCGCAAAGTTTCCCGTATTCTCTTTGATCCAGTATTCTCCAGAATGTAACAAACACTTTTCTGAAAACCGCATCAAAATCGGTTCAGCCAAACGGGAGATAATCATTGACAAACATACGGGTCGAACTGAGAACCTCCTTTTTTTTGAAGTCGGTTAAAAATATTTAAAACTTCTTTCCGATCTCAAGATCATAACAACATACATAACAATTAACAGAAAAATTAAACAATAAGTTAATTAAGTCGCTCAATTGACAGGAAGTGTATGCAAAACATGGTATAATATCCTCCGTCGGTTACCGCCATGCACTTCCTGTTCCCCTGAACAATAAAAAGGATGTCCCACTATAACGATGTTAGCCCCATTTCCGTGGGATGAAGAAAGTTGCTGTAGGTATATCATTTCCCGTGTCGAGTCGCCGAAAAAAGTTTTGCATTGCTTCTGGGCAATATTTTATATTACAACTTTTATTGTCCCACTTTCCCCACAGGCCTTGAGAAGAGACCTTTGCCCTTATCATCATCTCGATCTTTAGATGCCCACGGTTGGGCATAGGTCTTCTTATACAAAGAAAACACGAGCATGATCACTACGCCTGCTCAAGATGGATTGGCAATTTTATATCTTTCATCTGTCTAGCCTTTTCCCAACTAAATTGGGGTCGACTTCCAGTCTAACCGGATGCCACCAGTGTTTTACATGGAGCGACTGCCTATCTGACCTCCACAATTTCCTGGGTAACATGATACCACTTGGTAAGACTGGTTGTCAGACTTTCTGGCTTCTGGCTACCCATAACGACTGCCAAAGATCTACAACAGCCGGGACCAACGGCTTTACGTGCTTTCCGAGGCACGGAGGGAACTCGGTTTGAAAGGCATGGGCACCCATCCACAGACTGACCGCGGCTAGCTTAACTTAGCCTTTTAGCGATCGATCTGTACGGCTTTAACTTAGCCACGAGCTCATCTTCAGACTTATATCTTAACATAGTATAAAACAAAGTCGTTCCCGCTGTCTGCACGCTTATATCTTTAAAACTACGCAACGGATTCTGATGAAGTTTTCATCAATAGGTAGAGTGATTCAAGAGGAAGGTTTATACGTATAGTTTGATCTATATTGCACCCGTGCGAAGCCGGGGCGAGTCGCTATATAGTAGATACTAACACTGTTCATCAATAGATAGAGTGATTCAAGAGGAAGGTTTATACGTATAGTTTGATCTACATTGCACCCGAGCGAAGCCGGGGCGAGTCGCTATATAGTAGGTACTAACACTGTTCATCAATAGATAGAGTGATTCAAGAGGAAGGTTTATACGTATAGTTTGATCTACATTGCACCCGAGCGAAGCCGGGGCGAGTCGCTATATAGTAGGTACTAACACTGTTCATCAATAGATAGAGTGATTCAAGAGGAAGGTTTATACGTATAGTTTGATCTACATTGCACCCGAGCGAAGCCGGGGCGAGTCGCTATATAGTAGGTACTAACACTGTTCATCAATAGATAGAGTGATTCAAGAGGAAGGTTTATACGTATAGTTTGATCTATATTGCACCCGTGCGAAGCCGGGGCGAGTCGCTATATAGTAGGTACTAACACTGTTCATCAATAGATAGAGTGATTCAAGAGGAAGGTTTATACGTATAGTTTGATCTACATCTCACCTGTGCGAAGCCGGGGCGAGTCGCTATATAGTAGGTACTAACACTGTTCATCAATAGATAGAGTGATTCAAGAGGAAGGTTTATACGTATAGTTTGATCTACATCTCACCTGTGCGAAGCCGGGCCGAGTCGCTATATAGTAGGTACTAACACTGTTCATCAATAGATAGAGTGATTCAAGAGGAAGGTTTATACGTATAGTTTGATCTACATCTCACCTGTGCGAAGCCGGGGCGAGTCGCTATATAGTAGGTACTAACACTGTTCATCAATAGATAGAGTGATTCAAGAGGAAGGTTTATACGTATAGTTTGATCTACATCTCACCTGTGCGAAGCCGGGGCGAGTCGCTATATAGTAGGTACTAACACTGTTCATCAATAGATAGAGTGATTCAAGAGGAAGGTTTATACGTATAGTTTGATCTACATTGCACCCGTGCGAAGCCGGGGCGAGTCGCTATATAGTAGGTACTAACACTGTTCATCAATAGATAGAGTGATTCAAGAGGAAGGTTTATACGTATAGTTTGATCTACATCTCACCTGTGCGAAGCCGGGGCGAGTCGCTATATAGTAGGTACTAACACTGTTCATCAATAGATAGAGTGATTCAAGAGGAAGGTATATACGTATAGTTTGATCTACTTGAACCCGTGCGAAGCAGGGCCTGTAGACAAAATCCCTTTTCTGTTAGCGTTAACGCCAACGGATAAATCAAATTGTATGCAGTTGACATATTTGCGTCACGTGACATCGCGTAAGCAAACGTCATCATCATCATTTCAGCCGATAGACGTCCACTGCTGGACATAGGCGTCCTCCAAGAAATGGGGGGTTTTGCCATAACTGCCACGCTTGGCAGGCGGGTTGGCGATCGCAGTAGATATGGTTGTTACAAAGGCACAGAGAACGCTGCTGCCCATTCTCTGGTGAGTCCCTTAGTCTCGCCTCTTACGACACCCACGGGAAGATATGGGTAAGCAAACATCAACTCCATACAATTTCATTTTCCGTTGGCGTTAACGCTAACAAAAAAGGGATTTTGTCTACAGGCCCTGGACTCAGGAGCGGGTCGCTAGTTAATTATAAGTACAGGTTTCTGCGATGTTTTTCTTCACCGATGTTCAAGATTAACTTATAAAGTACATATGAATTGAAGTCCCATTGGTACTTAACTTACCCGGTATGAAACCCACAACCTCACGCATGATAGGCGGACGTCTTCACCACTGGGCTATCACGACACGTAGGATATACTTTTTTGAAGTAACAGCGTATTATTGCTTTCCGTTATCGGAACTGGGAACTGACTGTTACTTGCAGTAGATTATTCCCTAAGTATTTGAGTAATAAATGCCTTGCTCACAGGTTAATTTTTAATACTTCCAAATATTTCAGACGGCCCAAAGTTTCTTAAAAACTCCCTGAACATAACTTAGCTGTCATTTCTTAACTTATATATTTTGTACATTTTTGTACTGTAATCTTATGCCGCAAGCGCGTGTTCGATTCGTCATGTTTTTGCGTTTTGCTCAGAGCAATATCGTAATTATGTGAGCAGATTATTAAAAACAATTTACAGTTTTAGAAAGATTAAGTCTTGATTTAGTATCACGTATTCACGTATATTTTTAGGGTACCCTACCTCAAAAGGAAAAAACGGAACCCTTATAGGATCACTTTGTTGTCCGTCTGTCTGTCTGTCAAGACCCTTTATCTCAGGAACGCGTAAAGATATTGAGTTGAAATTAAAACCATATACTTAATACGTCTACGGTCCCTTGAAGCTGTGAAAAAATCAAACTTCTAGGTAAGTTAACGTGGACAAACGATACAGCCGTTTATGTTGTAAAAAACGTACATTTCGATTTAATCCGTGTGAATGTCGGTTATCGCGTATGCAGACAAAGCCGCAGATTAAAAAGTAGCTTATGTCCTTTTCCAGGGTTCAAGCTATTTTCATACAAAATTTCATCAAAATCGGTTCTGACGTTTTATCGTGGAAGCGTAACAGACAGAGTTAAGTACTTTCTCATTTATAATATTAGCAGCATTTATGGTTAAGTACCTACTTTGTACGGAACCCTCGGTGAGCGAATCCGACTCGCACTTGTCCGGTTCTTTTTATTCTCTGCGACATACTGCAACAATGCAAATATCTACTGTTCCTTAAAGAAATGCACTACGATACTATTTATATTTTTTTTTTTTTCATCGTCTTCCTCGCCTTTTTCCAACTATGTTAAAGTTGGCTTTGTCTAACAGGATGCAGCTGAATACCAGTGGAGCGACTGACGGTCTGATCTCCACAACCCAGTTACTGGGTAACACGAGACCCCTTGGTACTGGTTCATGACTACTGTCACCCCCCGAAAGATCCGCAGTTAAATAAAAGACAGCCGTATATTTTTTTTTTAACATTTGATAGGCATACGTTTGACCACTATCTCACCTGATGGGAAGCGATGATGCGGTCTAAGATGGAGCACGCTTGCCTAGAAGTAACCTATTCACTCTTGACTTAAAGACTCCCAGGTTGTAGCTATCAGGAAACACAGACTCAGGCAGGGAATTCCACTCCTTAGCAGTACGCACAATGAATGTATTCCCAAAAAGTTTCGTGCGTGTGGGTGGGATGTCCACCATGTACCGGTGCCGCATCGCCGTATGTCTTGTGGTCCGATGATGGAACGGGCTCGGCGGAATTAAATTATGCAATTCCGTCGCACACTCCCCAAAATGCAACCGATAGAAAACCGACAGGCCAGCAACTCGGCGTCGATGCTCAAGACTTTGGAGCTTTGACTCGACGAGCCTATCATTGCCAATGATCCTCTTGGCTCGTTATAATAATAATAAGTATTTATTTCTCACTACAATAAACATTGCAGACATTGCTACAATTTTCAATTTTACAGTTACAATTTTCATTCATACGTAATAGTTTAGTTTACTGTGGGAGACTGGTGCCTAAGTTAGGCTTTAAGGGCCTGTGGTTCAGGTCACCAGGTCTCCACCCTCTGGCAGCACCCGTAGGTGTCGTAGAAGGGATATTGACTAGAGGATGGGCAGCAGCGTCCTTCTGAGTACCATAACACACCTACTGCGATTGCCAACATGCATCGACCAAGCATGACGATTACGGCTGAACCCTCCCTTGGGGAAACTTATACCCAACAGTGGGCGCCTAAAGGTTGTCATGATGATGAATCATGGCGTGCACTGCGCAGTACCCCCCACCCCTCTTCAGGGGAAACCAATGTATGTGTATGTAGATGTGATTGTACAAAAAAAACGATCTCAAAAACATTATGGAATCGGAATTTATTAAAGTACTATTTACAGTTTGATTGTAACATAAATCTAAGTTTTTATTACTTATGGCAATATGACACTTATAGCTAATAAATATTAGGTCTACAATCGTATGGTAGATGATTTTACAAGTTGGCGGACAGACTGGGCCAGTAACAGCCAGTGTGTACTGCACTTACAAAATGGATCACGTTGGCCTACTAAAATCTAAGTTATTTCCCTCAATTGAAATACATCTCTCATGCGATTGAATAGATAATAATTGTTTTTGAAAATATATCAAGTATTTGTAATATGAAAACATTTATTTTGTGTCGTATGCTCTCATACACACTCACACACACACAAACTAACCAGGAACAACTATCTGTAGGCCATACAAATATGTTTCCTTTCAAACCCGCGACCCGCAGCACAAAAGTCAATCTCCTACCCACTGCGCTACCAAGTATTTTAAATGTCTTCACAAACAAAATTAAAATACATTTCCAATTATATCTACTCTTATAACTATGTACTATTTACAAACTTATCGATACTAAAAAAAATATTACATTGGATTGAAAAATAACCTCCTTTTTTATGTAAATAAGAAATACCATTATTTGTTCTGTTCGTCAATATTAATCAAATTGAATAGCTTACAGAAGATTTATTGCACATTTTCAGAAAACAGTACCTTTCTTTTGGGCCCCGCTGCAGTCGGGAACAGTCAAATATTATAATAATTGTAAAAAAAAAATACGTGTCTGCAGGGTATATCGTCTCTTTCTAATAACCCTTGTTAGAAAGAGACAGCTTTACCTGGCGTTGTTCTTTCCACTTTCAGTATAAGGTTCTTGGATAAGTTTACTCTTTCAATCCAACGTAATAATCTCACGAACTTCTCAAAATGGAATTTTTAATTCTAGGAGAAAAAGGATTTGTTTTTTTATAATTAATATTATATGGAATAATAAATAAATTTTACGTAATATACAAATATGTGCAAAACTTTGTATTGTTTTTTGGATACAAAACGGTTTTATTTAAAATTAATTGTGAAATTTTGCTGATTCAATTGTTGACAGTCGTTCAAAAACCGTAACAAATTTTAAATAAAATCGTAACCTATTCTATTATGTACATTCTGTATTATGCGTAAATCTGTTTTTTTTTTCAATTCTTCTATGCTGAAAATGCTGCCACGTAATATTTATATTTACAATTGAATAACCTCCGATTTGAATATCCTATTCAATATAATCTGTGGTCATCTTTTATGATTGGTAATTGTAATTTCAGTCAGCCAATCACACCAGCTGACGTAGGATTTAGGCTAAGATCTCAGCGTTTCATATGAATTTGAACCTTAACATTATTCAAATAAAGGTCATATTACTATAGTCAGACGTGATCAATAATTTTATACAAATATCAACATAAATTTTATAAGAATAAGGTTTATATTTGTATGAAACGCGTACTATGCCTATACAGATCAGAGATTTGGTTGGTTAGAAACCAGAGGATTACACATTTATATTATTTAATTTCATGAGCAGCATTCTACATTAATGTAGCTATGCCAAGAATTATTTAAGCGAACTGTCACTTTTGACATTAAAATGACATTTCCGCCATGACAGCTGAGTGAGCCCTAAAATGTCGCATTTAAATATAGAAAGATTGAGACGGAATGTTATATTCCAAGAAATAGGAATAATTATTATTTAAATATCCAATAGTTTTGGTACAGTCAGCAAATGTTTTCTTGTATGTTTGTTTTATTTGGTAAGATCCAGTTGCAGAAAGCTTTCTCTAAACACTGCTTTAGTTAGTGAGTCATTATGATTAATTATTAATTAAAAAAGATGTTGCACAAGACGGGTGAAGGTACATTAAAAGTGTATGTCCTGTTTCGTTATTTCATTTGGTCAATTGAAAGTAGCATTTTTGCTCTTAATACTGTTTCGAGCAACACTTTAATGATGTATTAGCGTTTAAAGTTACTTATTAAAAAAACTTTCTGCAACTGGGTGTTTGATACACGAGGTAATTTATCGTGAGATTTAGATATCTCCAGATTACTACTGAAGGCATTTTTGTTACTATTGTAAATGATATTGAATATCTTATAAAAAGCACTCGGTTTTTTCGCTAACTGTACTCAAATTGTTTCATAACTAATATTGCACAAGTATCACTTATTTTATCGCCTTGCTTCGCTCGTATCCGAGAACAAAAATAAAAACAAGAAACATAATCTCGTCTTTTTTAGAAGTCGGTTAAATAAAAAAAAAGACTTAGACACTTTAGATATTAATATTGTTGATTCAAGTATAATTTAAAAATGTCCTCGGCCGAGCAAAACACACTTTCCAATTTTTATTTTTCGAAATACCTACTGATATGGTTTAAGCATCAGAAATTCACACATCGGGAATGAAAACGGCAAACGTTAAATGCACAGAACGGTAACAACCCGTTAAAAAAAACGAAAATTTGACAGCTGTCAAAATTGTACCTGTCACTTTGACAGTGACACTTTTTAGGAAAAGATTTAAACGTTATTTTTTGACAATAGTGATTTGTATTTTTAAGGAGGGTATTAGAAAATATAGTTAGACGGTTAAACTAGTAATTAATTGCTCGCAAAGCTTCCCGTATTCTCTTTGATCGCCGGAAATCCGGCGCATTTTCAAACCTTTCTTCTCCATCGCCTTGTTCTCGCAAAGAACAAGCTCGATTTGGATTCCTCCCGAATATTCCAAATTCAAATACCCCGTCAGGGTACCATCGCCATCTTTTTGGTCAGTTTCAACAAATATACTCTGTGGAGGAACTCTTGTATTAATGGCTTCTTTCAATAATTCGACTATTCGTTGAGAGTCGAGTTTGGAACAAACAGTAGACAACGTTACTTCATAATATTCTTGAACGCAAGAAACTTTTTGAGGACTTAGAAGAATAGGAATTTTAGGACTCGATTCAGGCCTACATATTTCTGTCAGCCGTAAATCCATTGTAGACCGCTGCAGCTTCTCAATTTCCTCGCTAGGTGGCGTACCTTCTTCGTCACATTTCTCCAGACAATGTCTACTGCTATCCCTGGACATGTAAACATCTTCATAATATTCTTTTACTTCTCCAAGAGTGCCTTGAGCGGAGAATGAAGACCTTGGCGTCTCACCTTTCTCAGAGAAGCTTCCTCGGCCGAAATCACTTTTTTCCGAAAACGAGGACCGTCCGAAGTCTCCCCTTTCAGAGAAACTCCCTCGGTCGGAAAAAGAGAAAGATTCTCTGTGTTCAGAGAAACTTCCCCGATTCTCGCTAAACCCCGAACTTATAGAGACAATGTTTGAGTATATTGACTGAACATTTTGTTCACAGTTAGGTGAAACATTAGCGGAATCATTGCTTAGAGAATCGTCGCTAAATCCTAGTGATTTATCACTCCCTCTTCTAGGATATTTTTTAATCTCTTCTGTTAGAAATTTCGCCGTTTCGTCGACACTTTCTTTGGGAGACTGCATCTCTGCGTCTTTATCTGCAGTGATTTCATCTTTGGGTTCTATTTGTTCTGTCTCCTGACTAACTTTCCGTCCAATACCTTTAGTAATCGACGGTCTATCATCTAAGTCAGACGGTTCAGAAATAACAAATTGTGGTAACGCGTACTTAGTATTCTCCAAACTGTCCATACTATCCTCCGAGGAAGAAGCTACAAGGGTAATTTCTGATCCAAGGCAATCTGTAAGACTTATTTGAGGATGGGTGGGCGCAAATGAAGGTATAAACCTCATATTTTCTTGAAAAACCCTGTCTAAATGTGTACCATTTCCAATTTCTTCTTGTATCATATCTAGGGGTGAACCAGGGTTGGAAATGGGCGAATTATTTAACGATCTATGTGTTACCATGTGTATTTGTGAATGGACTAGAGGATGCAGCTGTTGGTATTGTCCTGTATCCATATCGATATTACTTCGGAGGTCTAGAGGTGTGGCCGACGCTTGAGGGGTACCTCTAGTTATCGATCCTGTGTGGAGGTAGCTTAGTCCTTCAGTGATTTGGTGTAGAGGTGAGCCAGGACTGGCTGGGGATGTGTGCCCGGATAATAGTGCGAAGCTGTTGTAAGAATGTATCGATTTGATGATTTCTTGAGATATGTTGACGTGGGAAGAGTATAAGGCGTGCAGGTTGATGCCGATCTTCAACGCTATGTCCTGTGAAAGACAAAAATAGGGTTCAAATTCATAGCTAATATCGACTTAGAATGGAATAATAATCGTAGTAATCAAGTATTTTGACATCGTAGGTCCAGTTATGCGAAAATGATCCAATCCACATCGATATTTCTGGCATTTTTCGAAGTGATTTTAAAGATTTGTATAGTTAATTGCAAATCTGCTCAGATAACGGATATCTATAGGACTGTTTTCCCTAGTTTGTAATATACATTTGGAACATTACAATAATAATACACCTGGGGCAATGGTTTTACCCTACTCGTGCCTTCTCTTTATGACAAGAGATCTTTGCCCAACAGTGGGACAGTGTTGCTGGTGTTATGTTACAGACCTGTGTTAACACGAGTGTCGTATGCAGTTCCAGCGCGGCGGGGTCGGTGATGATGTTCCTGACGGCGAGAAGAACTGCCCGCGCAGCCTCCGGGCTCACCGTGTTGAGGTCCAGCGGGGAGGCGCCGTGCTGGTGGATGGGGGACCCTGCTCGAGGGGGGGGGTTAGTGAGTTGGATAGTTAAAAAAAAATTGTTTGTCTCTAAAGTCGGTTTACGGACGATAGTTTTACGTGATAACGTCATAATGAAACATAATGGCTAACATATATAACATAAGCAAATAATGGCTTCCGTCGAGGTCGGCGGAGCTTACTGCTTGGGCCGATCGTGCCTCTCTGTCGCTTGTTCCGCGCTCTCGCTTGCACGCTTAGGCTCAGGCGGAACGTGACACTTTTTCGTGCGTGCAGCCGGTGTTCAAGACGTTATCACGTCAAAGAAATAAGACTAATGGCCAAATATTCGATTTTAAGATGCCGTTAAGTCTGGTGCTGTCTCCTATCACTTTATGCCAAAGTGATAGAGACAAACGGCATCTTAGAATTGAGTAGCGTTTGAGTATTTGGTCATTATTCTACAAATATCCTTGTTATCCGTTAAAGGGGTAAATAGGAATCACTTTTGAAGTCACTGAGGAAATATTATACATAATATGCCCTAGCCCTTTTCCAACTTTAGACGGGCCTGTTGGTCTAGTGGTCACTGACCCTGACTGCTAAGCCGGAGGTCGTGGGTTCGATTCCCACCCAGGACAAACTTTGTGTGATGAGCATGATTGTTTGTTCTGTGTCTGGGTGTTTATCTATAATATGTATGTATTTATAAATTATATAAGTATGTATATCAGTTGTCTGGTTACCATAACACAAGCTCTGCTTAGCTTGGGACCAGATGACCGTGTGTGAGTTGTCCCAAGTTATTTATTTCTTTAAAAAAAAAAAAAAAAAAAAACTATGTTGGAGTCGGGTTCTAGTCTACCAGCTGAATACCAGTGTTTTACATGGAGCGACTGCCTATCAGACCTCCACAACCCAGTTACTGGGTAACATGACCCAGTTACTGGGTAACTTCTAGTCTAACCGGATGCAGTTGAATACCAGTGTTTTACATGGAGCGACTGCCTATCAGACCTCCACAACCCAGTTACTGGGTAACATGATACTTCTTGAGAACACTATACCCTGTTCACAATAAGATTAGACATAAACACAAACCTTTCTTACAGTCCCTTCAACCGATTTTGACTTCTATTCCGTAGGCTTAAGGATGACATTAGAGGCAAAAAAGTGGTTACAATAACAACTGTTTACTGCAGCTGCCATTTGGCAGATTTGGCATTTGGATTTCGGACAATGGAATACTGAGAGCCATATATGAAGCTAATTATTTCTTTATATATGGCTGTCAATATTCCTGCTAACAATATTTTTTTTTTATATAATTGTTTATTTTTAATTAATATTTTAACAATAATGTAATTTTAATTAAATTTTAATCTTATTTTAATTCAATTTGTATTCATTTTCAATATTTTATTTCAATTAAATGTTATGTAATTTTGTCGTATGGGTGTCTTGCCTGAAATAAATGAATTTTATTTATTTATTTTATTTATTTGTCATGCTACCAACGCAATAGAAGTCAAAATCGGTTGAACGGACTGTAAAAAAGGTTTGAGTAAATGTCTAATCTTATTGTGAACAGGGTATAGATGGCAGTCTTTCTACGTCTGACTAACGATTGTTAAATATCTACAAATAACAGCCGGGGTCAACAGCTTTACATGCTTTCCGAGGCACGGAGGGGACTCTATATGAAATTGATAGTCACCCATTCACGGACTGACCATATGAAGGGTATCGTGTTACCCAGTAACTGGGTTGTGGATAGGGTTGCCACTCGTACTTTATAATAAAGTATTGTACGTTATTTCGGGTAAACGTACTTTAAACTTTATGAGCGGAATAAAGTACGTGAAAATACTTTATTTTACCTATTAGGACTTTTCGAAGGTTTTATTCAATAAAAGAAACATTAACATTAGCGGTTTTATTAACTAACATCAAAAAAAGAAGAGGTTTAGAACCACTTCTTTCTAAAAAGCGAAAAATAAAGCTTTTTTTTTACAAAAAGATGACGCCTTCAAAAAGTAAAAAATAACTTTAGTTTCTGAAGTCGGTGGAAATACAAAACTACAAACAGAACCAGAGTTATAATAATAATAATAATAATGTTTATTGAAAAAAAGCCTACGTACTATAAATACAATGTTGAAAAAGTCTATGTTATAAAAGGCTTATGCTGTACACAATACATTGAAACCCTGATCTCCAAACTAGGGGGGTCCCTGTATCTCAGAGATCAGTGTCCCTCCGCAGCAATGGCACAAGCCAATCTTTGTGACATATGTATTACAAAATGTACAAACAATATGTTTATATTTCCATCGTTGAATAAAATCAAAAGTAAAAGTAGTAGTTTATATTATAATGGTACATTATTTAAAACTAAATAAAATAAAATTATTATTCTCGTTTACAATTTAGTGTGTGTGTGTGTGTGTGTGTGTTTGTGTGTGTGTGCGTGCGTGCGAGTGTGTATAGATGTGTATGTGTGTGTGTGTGTGTGTGAGAGGGGGTGTATAAGTAAGTGCAAGTATGATTTCTTTGAATGGAATTTAATTTTAAGGTAGATAATAATAATAAAAATAATAATAATAATATGTGGGGACATTTTCACACACGGCCATCTGACCCCAAACTAGGAAGACCCTGTACTATGGGTGTCAGACAGCTGATATACATACACAAATACATTTTTAAATACATACATATATAGATAAACAACACCCAGACACAAGGCAAACACAAGATGGCCTGAAAGAAGATCCTCAGTATTTTGATGGCTCAATTTAGACAAGTATTTGTTTAAGGTATGTTTGCATTCATATTTTGATTTCATAAATAGTTTTAATTCCTTGTTTAAATAATTATACACTTTTATGCTGTTGATGTAATACTGGTGCCTGGCAAAAGATGTTCTGTGGGGTTCTAGTGGAAAAATCTTATGCCTGTGTAATGTTCTACCAGCTGGTTCCACAAGGGGGCGGGAAGAGTGTTTCCGTATTATCATTTGCTGCACGTAAAGTTGCCTGACAGTCAACAAGTCACACTCAGCATAAAGCTGTAAAGTGGGGTACCTGCGTGGGCGAGACAGCATAACTTTAATGACCGCTCGTTGTGCCCGCTCAAGCCTAATAAACACATGTACAGTTGTCCCACCCCAAACTGGAATACAATAGGATAAAACCGACTGGCACAGTGCAAAATAAACAAGTTTAAGGGTATTCCTATCCGCAGATCTACGCAGTTTTTTAAATACATAGATCAGTTTGCGGATTCTGCCTGACAGTATATCTATATGCTTATGCCAGTTAAGGTTTTGATCTATGTGAACACCGAGATATTTTACACCACACGACCTGGATATGGTGAGGCAGTCACATTCAAGAGAAGATACATTAGTACAGGTGTGTGCTTTGACTACAAACGATAGCGGTGGTGCAAGATTTGACCTAATGGTAAAGGGAACATATACCGTTTTTTGGACATTTAGGGTGAGCAAGTTATTTGTTAACCAATACATAATTTGTTTCAGTGCCTTGTTAGCATTAGAATAACATTGGTTCCAATCTGCTCCATCTATTACTAGGGCTGTGTCGTCCGCATACGAGAATATTTTGCAATTCTGAATAGGCATTTTACACAGCTCATTGATATAGATGAGAAATAACGTGGGCCCCAAAACACTGCCTTGGGGCACGCCGTATGCTATAGGTAATACCTCACTCTCATGTTGACCCATTTTAACAAACTGCGTCCGTCCCCTTAGGTAATCTGAAAAAAATTCCAAAACGGGACCGCGAATTCCAATGTTCTCCATCTTCCCCAGCAAGGCAGGAACAGAGATGGTATCAAAGGCCTTCGATAGATCAAGGAATATACCCAAACATTTTAGCCTCTTATCGAGACTCCTAGCCACATGGTCAGACAGGCCCATAACTGCATCTTCCGTACTCATTCTTGTTCTAAAACCAAACTGGTTATGAGCTAGAATTTTGTTCGCTTCCAGGAAGCTGATGAGGCTGTTATTTAGGATACGTTCCAAGATCTTTGATAAAGCAGTGAGCAACGAGATTGGCCGGTAATTATTAACATCATCTTTGCGCCCAGACTTGTGTACCGGATGTACAACAGCCTTTTTAAAGGCATTAGGGAAAATTCCAGATGAAATTGAAATATTACAAATGTGTGTAATTACTGGAACCAGAACATGTCTCGTACATTTAATTATTTGAGCCGGTATTCCGTCCCAACCAGTAGCACATTCAGATCTAAGGCCGAGGATTATGTCTTCAACATCTTTTTCATTCACTTCAAGAAGAACCATTGAAGCACAAGAAGCGCTAGAGTTCAATGTGGACACATTCGTAGGTGTTATACAGTCAGTGGGGGTTATTTTTGATGCCAGATTTCTACCAATATTGGCAAAATAGTTATTGACCATATTTAATGCGGATTTAGGTGATTCAGAGAGATATAGTAGTTCCGTGGGTGAAACATGGTTTGATTGTATATCGGATACTTTCTTAATCACATTCCAGGTTGCCTTTATATCATTTTTTGCCTTCGCAAATTCTTGCTTTTCATAAGCATCTTTAAGCTTCCTAAACAAAGAGTTACAGTGATTTCGATAGCGAGTGTAAGTGATTTTAAGCATTTCATTTTCTTTATCTGCTTTAAGCTGGGCATTCATACGATCACGATGCTGAATGCAGCGCAACAATCCGGGAGTAATCCATGGCTTAAGGATTCGTTGTCTTCTGGGTACAGTATGTTCTCGTGTGTGCTTTTTAATAATAGACGACAGGTTCTCTATCAAAGTGTCCGCCGCCTGATTGGGATCCAAAATGTCCAGCATATGTGACCAATCATTGCTACTTATTTCATCTATAACTGAGTTGTAGTTTAATTTGCGAGTAATTTGTGTTTTTACTTTATACTTTCCTTTGTCTTGCAAAAATAAGACTAATGGATTGTGATCAGTTATAGAAGACTCAATAACAACTGTCGTAGCAGACTTATTGGTTTTGAGAAGGACGTGATCCAAACAGTTGGCTAGACGAGTGGGAAAAAGATGAGCAGGAAGAAGTCCATTTGCTGCAGCGCAGGATAAATACTCGTCAGAGTTCCTATCATTATTACTGTCCTTGATATCTATATTTATATCACCAATCAAGACTATAGTTTGTGAGGGTAATTTAGGAGCATGATCCAAGCTTTCAATGAAGTTGCTAATATCTTTGAAGGAGGGAGACCGATACAGAGCAATAATTGAGATATCGCAGATGTGGCACGTTAAGCAAGTGGCGTCAACAAATTGCGGTTCCTGTACTTCACATTTAATTGAGGATTTAACATATACAGCACATCCGTCATTTTGATTGTAATTATTTTTTGTACAGTAGGAATTATAGCCGTCTAAGATTGGCAAATTCTCCAGTTTACTCAACCAGCATTCGGATAATATGATAACATCGCACTGAAACCCTAGAAACTTCATTAGAACTGAAACTTCATCAAAATTTTTGTTTAAACTTCTTATATTGATATGTAAGATTTTTAACCCGTTGTTAGGTTGTGTAATATATTGTAAACAGGTTTGAGGTTGACATTTAAAAGATTTAGATATGCTAAGTGCATCTATTTCATTATTAACAATATTTAAGCTAGCCATTGATAAAGGATTAATGTACGGCAAAATATTTTACAAACATTGTTATATTTTATAAAATGTGTGGTCTGGGTAAAATAACTGCGCTTAAGTATTATAGGCAAAATATGAATGCGTGTAGGATTAAAAGAAACTGTATATAAAAACTTGCACATATTGTTATGTTTAAAATTAATATTGTTATTTGATGGTGAGTATGGTAATGTATGTATGTAGAAGTTGTGTGAATTAAGGCTCAGAAAGAGAATAATATAATCTCCAGAATAAATAGCAAAATTAAGAAAAAAAAGTATAATAAATTGAGGTTGAAAATGGAATTCGAACTGAGGATTTTCTAAAAAATATGGTAAACATAGTCATTGTTGTGCATTTATGTTAGATAGACACAGTTCCGACTTAATAAGAATTTGCTTATCGCCAACTTCTTTACGGATGAAAATATTACCGTTCGAAACCCAGCAAAACTTATAACTATTTTCTTTAGCGTACTTCCGTGCCAAGTAAAAAATTCTTCTAGAAGAAGGCGGTAAGTACTCGGCAACATAGACAGGTTGGCGATTTCCAGGAATACCAATTATCTCAGTATTTAATTTGTCAACTGTGCTTTTGTTTTTATTATAATTTATAACTGAACTGAGGAATGTAGATTTTTTATTTACGGTGGAGAACTGCGCGATAATGCTCCTATTCACTCCTTTTTTCCCTGGAAGTCTATACACATCTCGCAAATCATTTGAGGACATTTCTAATTCTACTGCCGAGCTAATACTTGTTACCACAGATGTTAACTCAGTTGTGGATTCATTTTCTTTTATCGGAACATTCCTTATTTCTACACTAGAATTGCGCGACATAAACTGGAAATCATGTATCTTCTTCTCTAATCCCAGGATACAGTCATGCAGGTTCTTTTTCTCCCTCTCAAAGTCCTCCATTTTTTTTCTCATGTCTTCATAGTTTAAATTCATAAAGCGGATGGACTCAACAATCTCAGCATTTGAGTCCTTGATACTTTGGTTCTGGATTTTCAGTTCCGCCACCTCAGCTACAATTTTTTTTAAGATGGTATCTTGTTCAGCCTTCCATGACATGATCGTTGACTTTAATTGTTCAAATTGACTCGCATCACAACACGAGTCTTCTACTCGCATACGCTTTCGGGTGTTTACGTTTAGCGAGTTATCACTGAGTCCGGTAAGGTCAGGTTCAGACTGCACTTCTAACAATGTGTCAGCTTTCGGTGGCGTGCGCACTGTGCGCGGCATTTTTGCACTCAAATTCCAAAGATACCAACAGGAGATATAAAAGAGGGTGGTGTAATGTGCGTAGTAATATAAATATATCACTCACCCAAGCATCAAAAATATTTAATCTGCGCTGGATATGAGTCGTCGAGCGATACAATCAAAACTTCTGGTAGTCTTCAAAACATTCGTCCGTGAGCGGTGGCGATCAGTTGACCTTGTCGCTGACTTGTGTGCAAAGGCCGGCCGTATGTCGGTGACTCACGCGCCGCGCACTATTTTACTTGAATATTGCTGGCTTGATATTTTGATATTGTGTTTAATCGTTACTGTCTCAGTAGTTTTAAAAACAAACGATAGCACCAGGAAGAATGTTATCTGGGCAACACATCGATATGTGTATCTACAATAGTAATTGTCTTTTGACACTATTACTGATTTTAACTTGCGAGCACAAAGATGTCACGTTTAGTCGCGTTACGTCCGCAGAGAGGAATGATGACTAAAGAAAAAATCATTTTTTTGAAAACAAAATATAATTGTAGCAAAGATCGCATCGATAAACCTTGCTCCATAAATAATACTTTATTCGCAGATGCTGTACTTTATTTTTTTACCTTGGAAAGTAAATATACTTTATTTGCTTCAAAAAAAGGTGGCAACCCTAGTTGTGGAGGTCAGATAGGCAGCCGCTTTATCTGGTATTCAGCTGCATGCGGTTAATCAGGAGTCCACCTCAAAATGGTTGAGAAAAGGCTAAGAAGATGAAACATTTAAAACTAGTTTTCCTAAAAACATGTAACTTTCTGCTTACTTTTAAGATGTCTTTTACACACGTTATTGTTTATTTTAATATAATGCTCACCAGGCATAGAAGTCCCCGGCGTGTGCAATCTGACGTCAGCGTGCGGGGGCGAAGCTCCCGGGCCTCCACTGCGTCGCTCCAAGCCACGCTACAAGGAAAAACAAATAAAGTCAGATGGATATGTGATGTGCTGTAAAGGATTGGCGTTTGTCAGAAAAAATGTTAATCGATGATGAAGTCATCAGGTTAGTTACTTCTTGAAAAGGTATAATGGGTTTTAAACGTGTGGTGCCGGTCGCGAATAGCGCCACACCATTTCTACCCGTGGATGTCGTAGAAGGCGACAGAGGGATATTGACCAGAGGATGGGCAGCAGCGTCCTTCTGAGTACCATAACACCTACTGCGGTCACCAACATGCATCAACCAAGCATGGCGATTACGGCTGAACCCCCCCTTGGTGGAGACCTATGCCCAGCAGTGGACGTCAAAAGGTTGACATGATGATGGGATTTGCTGACAAATTTTATTCATTTTAATCTCTCCTTAGGTTGGTACCCCCTCTGCCTCCCCCTTAAGGTTGGTATACCCATACAGGTTACAGGAACAGGTTTATAATAATTTGAGGTTTTTCTCTCTGGAGCCCTGAGCGTCTGTTAGGGTTAGACCTTGTTCCCGATACCAGTGAGCTAATATTTTTTTATATTTTGTATCGTATGTATACAGTGTGTCCAGCCATGAACAAGCGATATTCTAGGTACTTCTGTAACTATTTTATTACACACATGGGTCCAATCGTAGTCCAATCCAAGGGGAGAAATTTCCAAAAAAAAATTTGATTTGCATAATTTTGTGATATATTTTTTTTAAGTCACGACAATTTACACCCATTATGTATATTATATTGTTCCTCTCCGAATACTTAAACTTATTTTTTTCTCAGTAAGACCAAAACTGAGAGATATGATTTATTTTTTGTACATGCGTCTCCTCTACGTATAGAATAACTCAACAAAAAATACAAATTGGCTGCCACATTGCCGGGAAGTGGACCCAAATGTGTAGTGTATTTGTGTATTAAAATAGACACACTGTATATAATCAGCCGGAAGACGTCCACTGTTGGACAAACGCCTCCCCCACGGGGACGGGGGGGCATAAGGCCCACGCTTGGCAGACGTCTTGGGGATTGCAGTGAGGTTGTCAAGTACACGGAAGCCGCTGCCGCCCGACTTCCGGATTTTCCTTTAGTCGGCTTCTACGACACCCTCGGGATGAAATGGTTGGGTGGTATTCTGGTCCGGACACCACCTGGGCAACACACTGTATAGAAGGAAGATAATAATAATGGATATTTCGAATCACCAACCTGTAACTGTTGATATTCTAGCCTGGCAGACGCTATGTCGTGTGCGACTCGCGGCGGCGAACATTCGGCGCGACGCACCGGCGAATAACGTTCGGCGTGTTCGCGAGCTGTAAGTCAAGTTGTTATTGTAGTGAAATATTGTAGTACTGGGTATGAGGTGTAACATTTATACATAGTGTATACGGTATAAGGTACTGTAACCAAAAGAGATAAGTGACGAGAGTCGGATATAGTTTTGAAGTTTACTTACAAACGAAAGTATGTTTTCGAACGAATTTGCGTGCTGGGAATTATCATAATTTCCCTATACAAACGCTATTACTTGAGTCCCTCCAGATATTCTGAAGACTCAAGTATCTGGTGGTCTAAATCTAGGTTTCTATGTAATCAAAAATAAAGTTTTTTGAGAAACTAATTCAGTAAAGATGTATTTTTTCGAATGAAACTTAATTTAATTTGTCTCGCTGGTTAATAGCGTCCTACCCGTGAATTCCCCCATACAAATGCTATTACATGAGTCCCTCCCGATATTCTGAAGACACAAGTATCTTGTGGTTTAAATCTAGGTTTCTAAAAACGAACTTTTTTTATGAGAAATTGTAAAAATGAAATATCTGTTTTTTTACACAATATTTTATCTAAACTTTGGCCGTTCAGAATGTACTTATACATTGAAAAAGTAAAAAAGATACTTTCTGAGTTTATCTCGTACATCACAGACATCGGTGAAGCAAAACATCGTCAGGAAACCTGAACTTATAATTAATATAAGTCTGAAATCGCCAATCCGCCTTCAGCGCACGTGGTGATCAATGCTCGTGCCTTCTCTGTATGAGAAGAGGCCTTTGCCCAGCAGTGGGACAATTATAGGCTGGTATAACTATTTTTTTTAATTATCTGTTTATTCTCTACTAGCTGCTGTTATTTCGTTCCCGATGTTTACGGCTTCGAGAGCCATAGACCTCCTTAATCCGGCCCTGTCGCAAAATCCGTTCTTAGCGGACGTATACTACCTTCCTGCCAAAGGACAATGCCAGAAACTCTATAGAACTTTGCCCCAGTCAATAAAAGTCATGTGCAATATGTAGCATCTTACTGTTTATTTATTGCTGATAACTAAACATTAGTCTTAGTGACTGTAGAACTTGCGGTTTCCGTTTAAATCTAAAAACAATAATGACATTGATTATAGGTTAAATTGTATTTTAGGTAAAATGAGTTTATATTTTGTGGGTAGGTATTTCGTAATCCGCAAGTTCTAAAGAAAAACAATTTAGTATAGAAAGGTTCTATATTAATTACAATTATTTTCATTAATTCACTTTTTCTGTACATGGGTGGGGCAGGATCTGGCATTGTCATTTCATCTTTATACGTCAAGCGGTTTTTGATATTTAGTGATGACTGAGTGAGTAACCTTTCGCTTTTTTTTCTCTTTAGATTAATTTTATTTTTTTCCTCGGATGATCATTTGGTCCATTGATTTCTAAGTAAACTTCAACAATATCCAACAGACTATCTGTTTTGGTGACCCTACATCGGCGCATTAACATTTACCATCGGTGAATCGAAATGTATGTCGTCCATAGAGTTTTAGTACAATCAACCGAATTCATGTTAGCAATATGACAATGACAGCGCGTATGTGTCGTTTGTAAAGGCGATTTTTGAGGTTTCTGTATTACCCCGACTGTACTCATAAATATGTTTTTTTTTCCTATAAGATTCAGTCAGAGATATTTAAAAACAGCTGCTCCAAATGGCTGTAAATTCGTTTTTTTTTATGTATTTTTGGAACTCTGTCATTTTTGGTATATTTGTTTGGTAATTTTTAAAATATATTGAATTCGGACTTCACAGTTGTATGACAACACAATTAAATGTTATTCTTATAATTGTTTACGTTCAATATGGGATTCGAACCCTAACTAATAATGTAAGCAGAAGCACGGATTGGTCACTTAAAAACAAACAGGCATTTTATTAAAAACCACCTACATAAAATTCAATAATTTCAAAATCAACAAAAAAAAAGTGTAAAATAAAAACAACAGCTACAAACACACACAACAGTGCACACACAACTACAAAAAACGCACACACATACAGCAAGAAAATACACACAATTACACTCGCATGCAAAAAAACTGAACATTACAAAACAAATAAAATAGAATTGAATTACCTTTGCCGATATTGTACTGAAAAATTAGTTTACTAAATTAGTTTAAATGTTTTAAAACCTTCACCATTTAAACGAAATATTTCTTCTGACAAAAGGGATTGGGCATTTTGTATGATTACTGGTCCAAAAGTTTAGATAGAAGCATCGGTTAACGAAATCTATTTTGTTGAAAAGCATAATAATAATACACCTTTTCCTATGGACGTAAAAAAATCGTGTCGTGTTACGCATAATATTTTCACACACAGCAATTAATTATTTGATTTTGACCAATATTTTTTTCTCCATGTAGGTATAGATAATTTTTCGTTCTTAGAAAAATCATCATCAATCATCATCATCATCATCATCATTTCAGCCGAAAGACGTCCACTGCTGGACATAGGCCTCCCCCGCGTGGCGCCACATTGCCCGGTCCCGTGCGACTCGCATCCAGCGGATCCCCGCAACCTTCACCAGGTCATCGGTCCACCTAGTGGGAGGCCTTCCAACGCAACGTCTTCCGTCTTCTTAGAAAAATAAATATTATTATTAACTAACTTTCCAATAAAAGGGTTTCATTAACCGACGCTCATACCTACATAATCCACTCAATGATTTTTTGTTTTTAGTTTGTAACTGATGTTTGTTTACGGTTTGCCCACGTTTTTCTAAACGTGAATGAGACACGCGACCTTGTGGTATGAAAAAAAACTGTTTAAATTACACTGGCAGTCACGTTTGAGGCACGTGAGTAGAACAGTAAATTATCATTCATACAATACCAATTTTTTTTATCTTAAATTCTCATCTGCTAAACTAAATTAGAGAAATAAAAAAAGTCGCGTACACACTGTAGATATACAGTTTTTTTGGCACGCGAGTGTATAAAGTGCCCTTATTCTTATACTTTTAGTAAATTTATTATTTTGAATTTCAATTTCGAAATCTTGGACTCGTTTTCACCAAAATTTCAAATATAACTATGTACTTTTTTTTTTCGGGACAAGTCCGCCACATTATTTCTACACCATTGAAACTCCTGTACGCCAGAATCAACAGTGGCGACCGCCAGAAAAGCGCCGAAGCATTGAAGCTCGACGAGTCCCAGAGAAACGATTCAACTGTCTTGGATCCCGCAACGATATTAATCAGAAAAGAACAGCGGAGGAGTAAGAAAAACATATTTTCCACTTCCCTCCAAATCAAGCAGGAGACAGAACAGAACTAGGCCAAATTGGCAAGAACAATGTACTTTTAAGCGTTTAGTATCTCCTATTTTCCAATTTACAGTTTAAAGAATCATAGCGAGATCCATACATTCATTTGTATTAAAAAAAAAATTTGAGGGTTTGAAATATTTCTCAATGTGAAGAATACATTACCAGGAGTAGATTGATATACTTACCGTATTTTTAAACCCCCGCATAATTAAAATATTACGAAATGAAAATAACTTTTTCGTTTCATCTCGATGCCCATTTTGTGTTTTTTAATAAAAAGAAAGTGACAAGCGACGTTAATGGGCCTATCAAATTGGCAGACAAGTGATGTGACAAGTGTGTGAAAAAAAAAACATCATATTATTTCCCTTAAAACGTTGCAATTTCAGAGTAAGAACTGCGAAACGCTGGCTGTCAGTGTCACTGTTACTGTCAGTCGCCGTTTCGTTCTGAAATAATAACCTTTTCGTTAAACTATTCACTTTTTTTTGCGGGGTTTTAAAATATTGTAAATGCCTGAAGATACTCTTTAGGTACCCAAGAGTAAGAATTAGAATTTCAACTTCTTTAAACATTTTTTTTTTTTTTGTATAAATCGTGCCATGATTCTTTGGGACACTAAAAACAAATGGAAACCTTTTTTAATAACTACCCGTCACCTACAAAAAGAACAAAAAAAAAACAAAATTACCCATTTCCTGAACAGTTGCCAACATTTGCAATTTAACCCTCTGCGGTCCGGAGTATTTCCTCTGCTTCGAATTATACTGGTTAGGGTTGTAATTACCAGTTGTAACTGGTATTTGTACCGGGGTTCCGGCTGTTATCGAACCGCTTTGCATTGGAAGGGTTGAGACACCCCCTGGAGTATTCTGATACTGCTGGGTGCTCTGATACGATTGGTTCATTTGTGAGCCTTGGTTCATAGGCGTACCACTCGAAATTGACCCCTGACTGGTCGGGTTGACAGGGGTACTTCCAGCAATTGGACTGCCAGTAGGGTTTGGAAAGGAACTTTGATTCATTAAAGACCCTTGGTTCGGTGGGGGCGCTTGATATGCCTGGTTCATGGGCGTAATACTAATAGGGGGTTGATTTAAAGGGGTAGTACCCATCGGGGTATTCTGATAAGAATTTTGATTCATCGGAGTGGGAAAAGATTCTTGGTTAGTAAAGAACCCTTGTCCCTGAATAGGGGTACCTTCAGTAATTGAGCCCTTTTTGATGGGGGGTGAAATAAATGAGTCAGAAGTGTAATTATTTTGGTATATCGGCGTACTTTCAAAAGTCTGATGTATTGCAGGGTTAGAAAAAGATCCGGTTATAGAACCTTGAATTATTGGATTTTGATATGATCCCTGCCCTTGATTAATAGGGGCATTTTGAAATAGAGTATTAATAGGGGTACCATCAGTAATAGACCCCTTTTTGATCGGGGTACTTGAAAATGGAGTTTGATTTACCGGGGCGTTTTGATATGCACCCTGATTCATTTGTGGGGGTTGAAAATGATTTTGATTGATAGGTGTACCATCAGTAATTGAGCCTTTTTTGATAGGTGTGCTAGAAAATGGGGACTCATACTGATCCATAGTTTGATAAGAACCCTGGTTCAAAGGGGTAGATTGAAAAGAACCCTGGTTCAAAGGGGTAGATTGAAAAGAACTCTGATTCATTGGTGTACCACCAGATATCGACCCTTGATTCATAGGGGTGTTTTGATAACCTCCGTGGTTCATAGGCGTACCAATCATTATAGAGCCGTAACTATTGTTATTCTGAGCATTATAAGAAGTATTATTCGTGCCAAAGGTAAAAGTTTGCACTGTTTCATAACTTGGTGTTCCAGAAACTATGGATCCTTGGTTCAGAGGTGTACCACCCACATTCTGAGTAACTACATTCCCATGACTTGGGGAAAATGGTCCCACAGATGGGGTAAATGGGGACACTGCTTGACTTATAGGCGTACCAGACATTATAGAACCTTTGGCCCCCATTATGCTGCCCTGTGGTATTGTCTGTAGTGACGGTTTCATTGATTTCTGGTTGCCAGTATTTTGGTTGAAGTTAGGGGTGCCTGCAGTGATAGAACCCTGGGTTGGGGACTGTGGTACTGGATTTGGGGGCCCGGTGGGCGTTGGGGGACTTTGGTAACCACTCTGGTATTGCATTGAAGGCGGTAAATAATTCCTCTTCATTCTTGCTTCGACCTCCATAACTAATTCGGGGCTAATTACTAAAAAATAATAATAAAAAGAAACATAAAGTAAAAAAAAAAATAGCAAAAAATATTCAAAATAAAATTGTAGCTAAAAATTCGATGCATTTTACTAGCGGCATGCTTACATTAACTACTAACTTTACTTCAAACTTTAATAAAAATATAGAGTTATTGAGATTTGTTTCAGGTAATTTACTGCAAACTCTGTAAACATTATTGTTTAATATTTTTCAACACACTTGCTCATAAAATGGCTCTAATTTCACCGCAATTAGTCACATAATGACACCTGTAATCAAACTGTGATTTTTTCATTGCTATTATTCACAAGTGAGTTATAGGGTTTTTTATTTTTATTTTATTGGTTGAGTTGCTCTGTTCTTAAAAAAGTTTCGATACAAACAAGATCGTGTTCAATAGTACCTACAAATAAATTAATGTACCTATTGCTTGCTCATTTCATGCAACTTCGTATTTAAATAGATAATTTTAACTTGTACGTTTTTAATAAATAAAGCTTTCACTCAAATATAACTTTTGTTTTCTCTGTAATAAAGAAAACTTTGAATTCCTTATTTTGTACGTGGCTAGAACACTATCCGCGAAAAGACAAAAAAAAAGAAACCTCATTCTTTTAGTCTATGGCCGATCGCCATTATTTGATGCGCGCGCATAGAAAAACTGATTAATTTTTCCCGCCATTGCGAAAAACTTTTCACAACTCGTTTTCACTGTTGAAAATATTTTTTTAGTATTATTTTCTTCACAAGTGTGTTGAAAAACGTCGTATGATACACGTGTGTATTGATGATTACCGTCCTCGGCACTCTTAAGACCCTCACCTAACGGCTCGGGTCTCAATGGCGCCTCAGCGGTAATCACCAATATTACACACTTGTACCATAATGTACTATTAAACAATCGTAGTGCCAAGTACACTGCCCCCCCCCCCCCCTGTGAGTTGTATGAAAACGCGCACCGCATCCAGTCTAATGACATAAGTATTTCGTTTGTGTTTTTTTTTATCTATTGATAGGCATACGTTTGACCACTATCTCACCTGATGGGAAGCGATGATGCGGTCTAAGATGGAGAACGCTTGCCTAGAAGTAAGCTATTCGTCTTTGTGAATGTCGATTATCGCGGATAAAAAAATATTCTGTAGGCTCTAAGTCCTTAAAAGTATGAAGGAAGAGTTGGAACCGCACCGCACTCTTAACAGGGTTTCAAAATAAGTTACGCGTCATTCTTAGTGTACAATATTTACATTTTTTTTTTTTTTTTTTTAATAAATTCTTAGTAGTCATTGGATATATGAAGTGGACTGCCGTAAGACCATTTAAATACCACGGTGTAAAGAAAAGCTTTTACAGAAGATTTTGGACTAAAAGATTTTGCTCTTAATAACAAATATAGTATTACAAACACTGAAAAAAATCTCAAAACTCTAAAAGCAATCAAGTTTCAACACTAATACACTGACATATCATGAACATTACGTGAGCGTAAATATGGCACATAAGGGTTTTAGAAAGAGTTCTACTTTATATGTAAGAAAGTTCGTATTGTTACTGACAGTTGGCAATATTACCTAAAGCTGGAAATATTACTTTATGCTGACAGTTTAACCGAAAGTTGGCCATGATTATTTTCAAAGTAGGCAATATAATCTATAGCTGGCAATATTACCAGACACTGGCAATATTACTCGACGTTGGAACATAGAAGTAGTATTGCAGCGTTGAGAAGTATAGATTTTATACTAAACGCTGGCAATATTACCAGACATTGACAGTATTTCCCACAGTGGGAAATGCCACCTGTTGTCGATATAACCAAACGCTGGTAATTTTACTAAACGCTGGCAAAATTACCAAACATTGGCCATATTTCCCACAGAGGGCAATTTTACCTAAAGTTGTCTATATACCCAAATGCTGGTATTATTACTGAACGCTGGCAATATTAACAAACATTGCCAATATTTCTAACAGTTGTCAATATAACCAAACACTGGCAATATTGCTAAACGCTGGCAATATTATTAAACGTTGACAATATTCCCCCACAATGTGGACAATACCAAATTCCCTACAGTTGTCAATATTACCTACAGATGTCAATATAACCAAACGCTGGCAACATTACTGAACGTGGGCAACATCGCCAAACGCTGGAAATATTACCTGCAGTTGGCAATATTACACAAACTCCCTTAAAAATGTAACTTCATATAGCGTCATCTCCCTCACTCATACCAGTACAACAGCCTCTTTCTAACACTCAAAGTGCCACATCCACGGTCGAGTACTGACTGACTAACATACATAGTGTTTGTATTGACACACTTACCGGGAGGCCGTTCCGTCACTGTCAGAAGACCAGTTCTTCTGACGCGTATGCTTGTGGTCGAAGATGGTGATGTGCTTTGCTGCAGGGAGAAGACTATGTTTGTTAAGTTTATCTTGATTTTTAAACTGACAGCAACAAAAGGAGGTTCTTAAATGGGTAGATGACAGCACCAATTAATTGACGTACTCTTTATGAGCTGTCTCAAAACGCGATTCCTCTATAGATTTTAAATGGAAAAGACAATGCCAGAAACTCTATAGAACTGCCTCACTCAATAAAAGTATTGTACAAGCTTGCAATATGTAGCATCTTACTGCTTATTCATTGCTGATAACTAAACATTAGTCCTAATGACTTCAGAACTTGCCGTTTCTGTTTAAATAAAAAAACTGTAAATACAGTTTTTTTATTTAAACAGAAATTCAAATGAATTCCTTTTAGCATTGATTTGTAATCCACAAGTAATAATAAAAATGTTGTTTATTTGCCAGCAAAAAAAGTTCTTTACATTTCCTTATAGTCTACAATTCTACATTATCCATTAGGTTCTCAAACAAAGAAACAAATATAAGACACAAAGGAAGCATTTTGCTAATGAACTTCACGCAACTTCACACTCGAGCCTGTCTCGTGGAAACAGGCCAAGAACGCAGGCAAGCTCCAAAGAAAAACAATTTATTATAAAAAGATTAAAGAACCATTACAGTTATTTTATTAATTTACATTTTCTGTAAATGGGTGGGGCAGGATCTGGCATTGTCATTTATACTTAATTATGTCGTCACTTGTAGGTAGTCATTTCCAACTCAGGCTAAAATCAAGTATTTTTTAGAGAAGTTCGTCTGTCTTTGTATATTTATTTTTATACATATTTGGCCACGCGTATCGTTTTACAGTGTAGTCCAATTTCGAAAATTATGGGTTGGCCCATATAAATTTTATCAAATATTCCAAATTTAATGGAAAATTAAAGGGTGTCTAAATTGGTTTGGTGTTGAAGTTATTGTTTACTTTGTGGTATTTGAAAGTGGTTGTCTTATGTAAAAAAGTTTATTTATTTATTAGATACTTCAATGACAAAGTCAAATTATCTAATTCAATGAGACCATTAATAGGCACTTTTGAACATAATTTACAAGAAAAAAGACTAGCGAAGTGTTTCCTAACAACATACAATAATTCAGACAAAAAAATAAATAATAAAATAGCCATAGACAACATACCATAGAACCAGTGCTGGATGTGACAACGTTTGCGGCATCCTCTGGTGTTGCCATTGTATGCCGTTTACTACTACCGCGGTTCATCATGTACCTATAGACAAGAAAATAAAAATAATTCAAAAATCCATACTTATATTATAAATGTGAAAGTAACTGTTAACAGGCAGCGTTACTTTCGCTTTCACGATGAAACGGCTGAACCGATTTTGATGAAATTTGGTATGAAGACAGCTTGAGCCCTGGGGAAGGACATAGGCTACTTTTTAATACGCAACTCCATCTGCATCCGCGATAAATCGATAAAACGCAGACGAAATCGCGGGAAAGAGCTGGTATTTTATAAGGGGATGTACTGCCTAAACCAGGTCTAAATAGACGACAAAATAAGGAACATTTTTAAAAATTAATTCCCTAAAGGGGTTAACCAAAGGGTTAACGCCTTTAGGCAATGAATACTTACCGCTTACATCGGATTAATCCGACAAATATTTTTGCGTCCTTTATGCCAGCGTCGTATATTTCCGACCACATATCACAGCTCGTTAAATCTGTTTCTTTATTTAATTACGGTGTATTCTATTAACAAGATGTATATATTAGGTAAATAGTTAATTAAGTAATCCATACTTCCATACTAATATTATAAATGCGAAAGTAACTCTGTCTATTACGCTTTCACGATGAAACGGCTGAACCGATTTTGATTAAATTTGGCATGGAAATAGCTTAGACCCTGGGGAAGGACATAGGGTACTTTTTAATCAGCAACTTCGTCTGCATCCGCGATAACCGACATTCACGCGGACGAAGTCGCGGGCAAAAGCTAGTCATTTCTAATTTAAAACACTTTAGTCTCTTAATTAGAAGTCCTAAAATAATGTCCGAAGTTAGATGAATTACTTATATTATTTACTGTGCTGGACGCTGCAGGCACGACAACTGGGCCTCAAGTCTGCTATTACAATAGTGTCAGAATGGTCTATCATTGATTTCATAATTGTTGATTTTTACAAGTTTGACAATCTACTAATATAATGGCGTCATTATGACTTTCCAATGGTCAACCACTGACACGCCATTGAAAGAAATGATTTAGAATGGTAATCTCGTACAAAATGACAACTGAATGACTGATAATCCGCAAAAATTTTGACAGTTCCTTTAATCAGTGACCTACCATTAGAACGTGCAGTCATTGCTTTAAATTCGACCGACCAATGATCGACTATTATGAATTTAGCAGATTACGAACTTTTACCAAAATGACAATGGGATCGTGTTGGAATGACGAAATTATAAAAATACTTGTCCCCCAGATATGAAGTCGGGTGGTTAAAAGGTTAATAGATATAGGTTTTTCTTTTTTATTATACGTGTAAGTAATGTATATGTTAATTTAAATTTTATAAAAAAAAAAAAATTAAATACCTTATATTATGTCTACTGTGTATTAAATACAACATATTATAAGTAATACCTCTTTAATGTATATTTGCGACAGTTACAACCTATGAAGGAACACTGACTCCCAAAATACAGGTTTTAACCTAGTTTGGAAGCCAACAGTTACAAATTTGTGTATTGTTAGCCAGTCTTTGTACTTAGTTTTAAGCACCTTTTTGTAATTTGTTAAATTTGTTACTGGTATTTAATAAAATAAATGAAAAAATAAATGAAATTACAATATGTCGTATCCGGTCAATAGTACAGGCATGAAACGAATCGCAAGCCCGCCATTATCGAGAACGTGATCTACCACTACTTTTGGCGCGCTTCTACAGTGTCGTGATGTTTTCAGCCCACAGCGAGGAAGACATTCAGAATCCAGTGTCTGATCGCATCGGAGCTAAGACGTCCCGAAACTGTACTTTCGATTCGTTGTTGAAGTGAACTATGTGAATTTTGAATGTGAGTTTATTTAAATTGAGAATATGCTAAAATTTGGTTTTAATAAACGCCGTGTATTGTACCCTATACCCAGTGTGTTTTCATTGCACGAAACCCATATTCTGCCCACATGATGACTGAATCTAACGGACTAAATCCTGACTGATCCGACATATATGTCGTATCCGGTCAATACTACAGGCATGAAACGAATCGCAAGCCCGCCATTATCGAGACACGTGATCTACCACTACTTTTGGCGCGCTTCTACAGAGTCGTGATGTTTTCAGCCCACAGCGAAGAAGACATTCAGAATCCAGTGTCTGATCGCATCGAAGCTAAGACGTCCCGAAACTGTACTCGATTCGTTGTGCTTAAGTGTTACTGTGTCTATTTTAATTTGAGTCTGAGTTTATTTTAAATTGAGTTTGTGTTAAATTGTGTTTTCAATAAACGCCGTGTATTGTACCCTATACCCAGTGTGTTTGCATTGCACGAAACCATCTTCTGCCCACATGATGACCGAATCTAACAGAGTAAATCCTGACGATTCGACATATATAATAGGCTTTTTTACTCACCTGCATAAGTTAGTATTATAGTCGGTGTTCTGTTCCTCAGATTGTTCCGAGTCTTCTACACGCGCTGGCGTACCGCTGTCTGATACCTGAGGGGTGTGGATTAAATAGATTAACTGCTGGAAATTAATGAAGGACATAATTTGGGTAGTGGACACCATCTTTATCTATACAGGGTGTCCAGTAAATAGCACGACATACTGCAGGGGGTGATAGCTTGGGTCAATACCTGCCAAAACAACACAATATATGTTCAGCAAAATCTTACGGATTTTTGTTCACCACTGTAGGTTAAAGTAAAACGATAAGAAAATTGTTCTGTGAAAATTTGAACAAAAAATTGTATTTCTTGAAAACATTTTTGTTTTTGATAGAAAAAAGACTTAGTAAAGTAACTATTCACGAATAATTTGATGTAAAAAAATACTAGAAAAGGAATTTTTCATTACGAGATGCTTAAAAATCTGTTTCAAGGTAGAGATTTTTCGATATTTAGGAAAATTTTGTAAAACTGTAAATCCGTAAGATTTTGCTGAACATATATTGCGTTGTTTTGGCAGGTATTGACCCAAGCTATCACCCCCTGCAATATGTCGTGCTATTTACTGGACACCCTGTATAGTATATAAAAGGCAAAAGTGATTGACTGATGTATCAACGCACAGGCCAAACCCTTAAGGCTAGAAAATTGAAATTTCGTACACGTGTTCCTCATACGACGAAGGCATCCACTAAGGAAGGATTTTTCAAAATTCAACCCCCCAAGGGGGTGAAATAGGGGATAAAAGTTTGTATGAAACTTTTTATACTCCTTGGATATATATGCATTACCTAGGTATAGGTAGCGTAGGTAGGTAGGTAGGTAGATAGGGACAGGACAACGTCTGTAGAGTCAGCTATTATAATATAAAACAAAGTCGTTCCCGCTGTTTGTACGTTTAGATCTTTTAAACTACCGGTAAAACGGGATGAAGAGGGATATAGGGGTGAATTGGGATGCATCTTTAAAGAGGATTTTAACATTAAATCGCCGAAATGTATGTTAGTGCATAACTTCCAAAAGGCTGGACCAAATTGAATAATTCTTTTTTTTTTGTGTTCGTTATTGTTAGGAGAAGGTTTGTTTAAAAGAAAATTGTAGGTAGGTAGGTAGGTAGGTAGGGAGGGTGGGTAGGTAGGGTAGGTAGGGTAGGTAGGGTAGGTAGGGTAGGTAGGGTAGGAAGGGTAGGTAGATTAGGTAGGGTAGGTAGGGTAGGAAGGGTAGGAAGGGTAGGTAGAGTAGGTAGGGTAGGTAGGGTAGGAAGGGTAGGTAGGGTAGGTAGGGTAGGAAGGGTAGGTAGGGTAGGTAGGGTAGGAAGGGTAGGTAGGGTAGGAAGGGTAGGTAGGGTAGGTAGGGTAGGTAGAGTAGGTAGGGTAGGTAGGGTAGGAAGGGTAGGTAGGGTAGGTAGGGTAGGAAGGGTAGGTAGGGTAGGTAGGGTAGGTAGAGTAGGTAGGGTAGGTAGGGTAGGAAGGGTAGGTAGGGTAGGTAGGGTAGGAAGGGTAGGTAGGGTAGGTAGGGTAGGTAGAGTAGGTAGGGTAGGTAGGGTAGGAAGGGTAGGTAGGGTAGGAAGGGTAGGTAGGGTAGGTAGGGTAGGAAGGGTAGGTAGGGTAGGTAGGGTAGGAAGGGTAGGTAGGGTAGGAAGGGTAGGTAGGGTAGGTAGGGTAGGTAGAGTAGGTAGGGTAGGTAGGGTAGGAAGGGTAGGTAGGGTAGGTAGGGTAGGAAGGGTAGGTAGGGTAGGTAGGGTAGGAAGGGTAGGTAGGGTAGGTAGGGTAGGTAGAGTAGGTAGGGTAGGTAGGGTAGGAAGGGTAGGTAGGGTAGGTAGGGTAGGTAGGGTAGGTAGGGTAGGTAGGGTAGGAAGGGTAGGTAGATTAGGTAGGGTAGGTAGGGTAGGAAGGGTAGGAAGGGTAGGTAGAGTAGGTAGGGTAGGTAGGGTAGGTAGGGTAGGAAGGGTAGGTAGGGTAGGTAGGGTAGGAAGGGTAGGTAGGGTAGGTAGGGTAGGAAGGGTAGGTAGGGTAGGAAGGGTAGGTAGGGTAGGTAGGGTAGGTAGAGTAGGTAGGGTAGGAAGGGTAGGTAGGGTAGGTAGGGTAGGAAGGGTAGGTAGGGTAGGTAGGGTAGGTAGAGTAGGTAGGGTAGGTAGGGTAGGAAGGGTAGGTAGGGTAGGTAGGGTAGGAAGGGTAGGTAGGGTAGGTAGGGTAGGTAGAGTAGGTAGGGTAGGTAGGGTAGGAAGGGTAGGTAGGGTAGGAAGGGTAGGTAGGGTAGGTAGGGTAGGAAGGGTAGGTAGGGTAGGTAGGGTAGGAAGGGTAGGTAGGGTAGGAAGGGTAGGTAGGGTAGGTAGGGTAGGTAGAGTAGGTAGGGTAGGTAGGGTAGGAAGGGTAGGTAGGGTAGGTAGGGTAGGAAGGGTAGGTAGGGTAGGTAGGGTAGGTAGAGTAGGTAGGGTAGGTAGGGTAGGAAGGGTAGGTAGGGTAGGTAGGGTAGGTAGGGTAGGTAGGGAGTTTGGTAGGGTAGATAGATTGGGACACAGATAGTAAGGTTGATACGTCAGTATACATACGTGGTGCGGCGCGGCGTGGCAGCACGCTCTGTCGCGCGGCACGTGAGCCCCGCCGTCTGACGCGCGGCGGCCGAACGACGACGCTGACGACACATAATACATACAGAATGGCGACCACATATAAGCAATAAATTATACGACATACTTGTTATCGCATTTTCTGACGATATACAAAAAATGAACGAAATCGGTCCAGTAATTAGGTAAAAAAATTGAGTTTTAATTTTGAACAAATTTAAACACTCTGTAGAATTGGGTCACAAGGTCAATAACTCAGCGATTTACTCCTCGCTCCGCTCGGGAGTTAACGCTAGAATCCTTCGTTTTGCTCGGAATTCAATACGCGCCCGCTACATAAGACACTACTTTATTCAATTAGGGCGGGTTGTTTCAACTAATCATTACTGACCGGTAATAGTCAAAAATGGCGCTAACTATCGTCAAATCAAAAAATTGGGTTGTTTCACAAAATCATACGTCAAAAAGTTACTATTACCATAACCGACCAGTCACCGTAATTTTGTGTTGTCAAACAACTACTTCAAACATCAAAATATTATGGAATCTCTTTTTGAATAACTTTACCTGACAGATTTTTATGTCATGAAACAACCCGTTACATTTAACGTACGTTAAACATCGCACGTCATAGTAACTTTTTAACCGTCTGTATGTAACGTTAACCGACTGTTTGAAACAACCCGCCCTAAATGCATAATCTACTATTATCGTCTCACATTATTGATTGCAAGCCTGGCTTTTCGGCTTTAAGAGCGCCCATCCCCATCGAACGAACTTCAACACGAGCTTGATTGATATTTTTTTGTTTCAACCAACGCAAAGCTCGAAAACAAATGAGTGAATGAGAACGCGATAACATCACAGGAAAATAGGCGCGCAGAAATTTCACAAAACTTGTTCCAGTACATACGTGTTTTTGAAAAAGCCTTACAGGTTTTTGGTAAAAATGTTTGTAATTTATAATCTCCATTACATGTGCAAGATTTCTATGAAGCTGTTTTTTTACTTTTTCAATGTATGAGTGCATTATGAACGGCCAAATTTCAGATAAAATTGTGCAAAAAAAGCTGATTTTCGGACGTGTTTACTGAATTTGTTTCTCAAAAAAGTTTATTTTTGGCTCATACAAACCTAGATTTGAACTACAAGATACCTGTGTGTTAAAAATATTTGGGAAATAATTTGTTATAACGCCGTAATCGCGTACGAGCGTTTGTATGGAAAATATGAAGGGATGGGCGTCCTTAATGGCAGGAACGCTACTGAAACCTGGGCTTATTTAATGAGTCTGAAATCGTCAATTTGCCTTGAGCGCATGTGGTGATCAATGCTGTTCTGTATGAGAGGAGACATTTGCCCAGCAGTGGGACAATAACAGGCTAGTATTATTATTTACCTTGTGTCTGCATAGCATGAGGTGGTTTCAGTAGATGCTGGTCTTTCACGCTGAAGTACCGAGGAGGCTGATGTTGTACCGCCGGCAGTTTCGCTGCCAAGTTCGTGTTCGGCAGCATTGAGACGTTAGGGGAGGCTTGTTGCTGTTGAAGACAAAATTATTGTTGAAAATATAGATGATAAATACGATTGATTGATTTTATTTTTGTGTGTTCACATAGTTTGTCTCAATAAACAATTTTTCTTTCTTTTATTTTGGCGAGAGATTTCAGTTTTTCTGGCCCAGGTACCAGCCAGAGGTAGATGGAAAAGTATGAAAATAGAGGTACGGTCAGCAACGAAAGTCGATTAGCACTTCAGATTTTTAAATCATAATTCTTTAATTGGGTACTTGACACCACCAATAGGGTATTTTACTCTATACGAGAAAAAATCTATAAATATGTTACTGAGACAGTTTAGGCATTAAGCAGTCGGAAAATGTAAGTTTTAGTTCATAAAATAACAAAACAAATTTTTAAATTCAATTCAAAGTTTTCAGTATTTTTAATCTGTTATAAAACACCGTGAAATAGTAGGGGCCATGTTATTACGCCATACGGCTGTGTAAACAAAAAATTGACAACTGTCAGTCAACCGATTGGCGTAATATAGGCTTGGTACTTTTATTATTTTCGTAACCAACGTTATTTTTTCATTATTATACCTATTACAAAATATGCTTTTAATTATTTTTAAATGATATACAATTATCATATTATTTAATATGAGCTCATTTGATACAAAACGAACTGACGTCATTTACGCTGAGCAATATGGCGTCCAGTAAGAGGCGTTTTCGTCAAACTACGCGCGAAATTTGAAAATTGAAAATTTAGATGCATTTTTATGGCACTTATCGATTGAATAAAATTTTTGTGTTTTTTTTGGTGGCATATTAGCACTACAGAATTTCATTGAGACACTTTTCAAAAATGGGTGTAATACCCTATTAATTGACATACTTTTCATGAGCTTGTAGCTACATCTATCGCACATGGAGCATACTACAACCGACGTTTCCTAGATCGCGCAAGCAGAGTTATCCGCGACATTAGGATATATAGAAAATCCCGACTACAACCGTTGGGCAGTAGCCCACCAGACACAACACCCGTCTGGTCGGAGGATCCTCCCTTTTCAATAGAGGATGAAGAACTTTACACTCTGTTCCTCATACCTCTAAACTGGTGACCCCGACGTGATCCTAGTTAAATTAGAACTAACTAGTTAGCTACTTAACTAGTTAAGTTAGAATTAACGCGTCGGTAATTTTTCCTTTCGCCATCTTCACAAACTTTCGACCGTCAACGGCTTTTTTCACTGACGTCCTCATACCTCTAAAAGCTGTCAAAACGAGATTCTTCCATACATTTTGTATGACAATAGCGGCCGGTGACGTCACCTATTTACCTATTCAAATGACTAACTATTAATTGATTTTAAAGCAACTTAAAATTGAATTTTACAGTTAATTGAAAATTAATCGGGTTTTCGGGGCTAAAATAAGGTGTATTTTAAGATAAGTTGTATTTTCGAATTATTGGTTAATGGTGCCAACAACCCAATTGAAGGAAATACGGACAGGATAGAAAATCAAGATAAAATAAACTCCTGACTAACTTGACCTGAAATACTAATAACGTATTCATCATTTCAGCCGAAAGACGTCCACTGCTGGACATAGGCCTCCCCCAAAATGGGGGGTTTTGCCATAATCACCACGCTTGGCAGGCGGGTTGGCGATCGCAGTATGGTTGTTACGTATATAATAACGTATTACTTACATCGTATTTGTTTTTGTGTCTATTTAGAGGATATGGCAATGTAATATTGTTAATCTACTTTTATTGCTGACTGTACACAAAAAACATAATTATGTTCTTGATTGAATGATTTTTTTGACATTTTGATATTACTTTATTTTCGGCAATGAGCGTTTTTAACATAATACATTTTTAATATGAAACATTCTTTTGATATTGTGTCTAAATGTGTAATTTTGACGTCATTTTGACATAACGTCGGGGATAGTGCAAATCCGCGTAATTAGCATTGGATAATTTCGCGTATCTGACAAATGTAGCCAATTTAAAATTTCGCGGGCAATGTACGCACGATCGTCATTGGCAAACACCTCTTTGACGTGATTTTCGTCCGACCTATAGAATGCAAAGAATCGCCCAATAACAATACCGCTTGTCTACGGCCGGCAAGTATGGACACCGCACTTATAACCTTCCCCTGTAAACTTAGACGTAGTGCAGATACGCGCAGTTTACGTATGGTAGATTCGCGGATTTGCACTATCCCCGACGATAAGTGATGTTAACATATGTTTTGTGACATATTATGTGATATAGCATAGCATAGTTTATCTGATGATCTTACTTTTCCTATAATTTCGATCTTATTTATACAAAGCAGCTGTCTTCTACCTTCTTGTACCTATTAATGTATTTTCTATCTGTGAAAACTTTTAATTGACCTTATCGTTGTCACTATTTCTGTCTTATTTTTGTACCTAGCTGTAAGTTTTCCAAATAAAAATAAAATAAAATAAATAAATATGAACATGTGTTATTATGATAATGTAATTTCGACATTGTGTATTTTGCCCGTGTGATCTACTTACATTAAAGTGCGCAGAGCCATAAAGCGGTGAAGGTCTCAGGTCAGCAGACGCGGCTCCGCAAACCCCCAGTTCACCGCCCTGAAACAATCAATCAAATATGACACCCATTCCAGAAACGATATTTAATCACAGATTACTAACACTCAATAGAGCTGTCAAAACGCGAGATAGAGTCGTGTTGGAGAGTGGAGACTATGCCTAAATCACTTTTGCTCGAGACTCCAACCAGAGGGCTGATTTACGTTATTTTATGACGCGCCGATGAAGTTATAGTGCAGTTGCGGTTAAGAGCGCCCATCCCCATCGAACGAACTTCAACGCGACCGTGATTGAAATTTTTTTTGTTTCAACCGACGCAAAGCTCGAAAACAAACGAGTGAGTGAGAACGCGATTACATCACAGGAAAATTGGGGCGCGAAAATTTCACAAAACTTGTTCCAGGACATACGTGTTTTTGAAAAAGCCTTACAAGTTTTTGGTAAAAATGTTTGTAATTTAGAATCTCTATTACATGTGCAAGGTTTCTATGAAGCTGTTTTTCTACTTTTTCAATGCATGCGTGCATTATGACCGGCCAAAGTTCAGACAAAATTGTGCAAAAAAGCTGATTTACGACCGTGTTTACTGAATTTGTTTCTCAAAAAAGTTTATTTTTGGCTTCATACAAACCTAGATTTAAACCACTAGATACCTATGTGTTAACAATATTTGGAAAATAATTTGTTATAACGCCGTAATCGCGTACGAGCGTTTGTATGGGAAATATGACGGGTTGGGCGCTCTTAAGTTCAAGTTTGAGTGACAAACGGTATTCTTGTAATCTTTAAGCTGCGCGTGAACTGCACGTCAACTATGCGACAATCAAACTCTACCATACTTACTTATGGTGTAGCCACAGGAGAAAAAAAAAAAACGATCTATTACATTTCACTAAACATGACGTTATTGTAATATTAAAATAATAACCCAGTACAGATTTTAGTGCTTTTTTAACTGTCATTTTGAGACATCAAACGAATAGTAGAATACCGATCATGTTGCGTTCCGAAGCACGCACCAAAGATGTGCAACAGTAGAATGCCGTTATTGCGTTCGCGTGACGCGAACTTGACGCGAGCGTGTCTGACAGCGATACAGAATACGAAAAGCGTTGTTTTGATCGAAACTTAACTGCAACTGCACTTCTTTAGTTACGTGAATTAGCCCACATACACTTATCAAGAACGAAACTGTCGGAGTACCTATTTTACTACAATGAACTCGCTACAACCGAATCCAAACGATGACGGTGCTATAATAATAATTTTATTTTTTTTTCATTTTTAAATGTTTTTATTTTTATATGAATATTTAAAAATGTAATTTAATGTGTATATAAAATAAATGAATGTGAATAATAATAATTATAATAAAAAGTTTTATTGACATAAAAGAATAAATATTACATTTAAGTTTGAAGCCCTGACTCCTGAGCTAGGTGGTACCTGTGTTACAGGAATCAGTGTCTTCACCCGGTTTTGGAACATTGACAATTTATGCAATCATTTTAAATAAAATAACGTAAAAATTAATGGAAGTGCATGCATGCTCTTGATTGGTTTGGAGTTCGTGTGTGTATGTGTGTTTTTGTGTGAGAGTGTGTGTGTGCGTGTGTGTGTGTGTGTGTGTGTGTGTGTGTGTGTGTGTGTGTGTGCTATCGCTCAGCCGTCGCTGACGCCGTCATACTCTTGGCTATCCCAACACCTGGAAGCTCTTCATCATTACCTGCGTATGCCTGCAGTCTCCAGGCCCGACGGTGTGTCTCCTGGTGGCATGTGTCTCCGCGGTGCTCGTCACCACAGGTTGAGAAGGTGGTTCCTCACTTACTGGCGCGACTGTGGAGCCGAACTGGAAGGGAGAAGATTAATATTAATATCGTAGGTGGAATTTCGTGATGGCCTAGTAGTCCTAAGTTATTAGTAATTTATTTTATAACAATAATTGTGTCGAAAAGTGTGCTAAACAAACTTCGATCAATAATAGTACTATTATTGATCGAAGTAAACAAAAGAAGAAATAATAAAAATATTATTACTTTTATTTTTATTACATACATGTATGCATTTACTAAATGCGTATGAACTACCCACCTAGTTGGGGGCTTTTTTTTTTTTCGACGAATCCAATTTTTTTTCTAAAATAAAAGTTACCCAAGTTACTCCATAAAACATGAACTATCTGCCAGTGTAAGTTCCGTCCAAATCGGAGAGATCAGCCGGAACAGACAGACATAAAAAAGTACCGTATGCATTTAGTAAAAAGCTGTTTTTTTGACATAACAAACAGACACTTCAATTTTATTTATCTTATATATAAAATTCTCGTGTCACAATGTTCGTTCCCGTACTCCTCCGAAACGGCTTGACCGATTCTGATGAAATTTTGTGTACACATTGGGTAGGTCTGAGAATCGGCCAACATCTATTTTTCATCCCCCTAAATGTTAAGGGTTAGGGTAGGGTAGGTGTAGGGTAGGTGTAGGGTAAGTGTAGGGTAGGTGTAGGGTAGGTGTAGGTAGATCGGGACAGGACAACGTCTGTCGGGTCAGCTAGTTTCTATATATAGAAGACTACATTAATGTAATATTATTAAAAGGCACAAAGATCAATCTGTCACAGTCAAAACTCTTCTCTCTCTCTCTAGTCGTTCCCTCATGATTGAGGATCGTGGTCATCAACAAGTGGTCCACACTTGGAGTGAACTATTTGTTTCCATCGGCTTGTGTCCATCGCGGCCCTGACGACGGAACTAAACCTCGGGGACCTGGAGCTTTTTTTTGTGACCCTTTTAAAACTTTTGTTTTGTAGTGATTCTTATAACTAGAGCCACAAAGTACATAAGGCTGCGTCGGTGCTAGAGCGTTCCGTATTTTTGTTTTTGTAACGCGTTTTATCTTAGTAAGAGTTTTGACTGGTTAAGAGTTTTTAATGTAACATATTTATTACTAGTTATTTACCTATTTTTGTTTGAAGATATTTGCGAGGAATCGTGAGGGCTTACGCGTGGGTTTATGTTCTAGCGTTCTAAAAGGTAAATCCATTAGCATAAAGTTGAAATTAGCATGACCCACCTTCTCCAAGTTGTCCGGCTGATCTGTGAGGTAGTCGACAGGCTCACACGGTACTGTCACGAGGCAGTCCTGAGACGTTGACTCTTCTGCGTCCATTTGTTCTTCTTCTACGTTCTAGAAGAAGGAAGAAAATTAGCTGTGTTGTGAAATTTTGCTAAGAACGATTTTTTAAATTATTATGTGTGCCAAAGTATTTATTTTTATTTAAACCATTTACAGGCACTTTTGAATTGTCAAGGAATCGGTCAGTTAGAAAGTTGAAGCTAGTTGCTGGTTCTAAAACGTAGGTAGGTCTCTATGGAGAAGAACGAGCAAGAAACTCCACGGACACTCTTTTAAATGAAGTTTTAACAAAGTACTGGTGACATTATTCTTGTTGCTTCTATATGTGAAAACAATGAAGGTAATCTAGCAAAACCAAAACATTAAAAAAAAATCAAGATAAAAGCCATGGTAGAGTAGACCAATCTCTACTGACAGTCCCGTTCACGAACATGACGTGTGGATCAGCAACATTCAGCTCAACCATTTTCAAGGGAGGCGAATGAACCGCATGTGTTGGTTCATTCGGCCACCTTCAGCGAGACATTTGAGACAATACTCTCAACCGCCATGCTCATTTATGTCAAACACACAATAAATTACTTAATATATGTATATTCTATTCTTTACTGTACTTCAAGGGTACTCTGGCTCACACACTAATTTATTGTGATTAAAATTAGGGATGCATTCGATTCCGACACCGATACCGATATATCGGCGATACTTCGGATTTGCGAAATATCGGCATCGGCGATATTTTTATGGCCGATTCAATGATACTTTACAAAGGACAATGCCAGAAACTCTATAGAACTTTGCCCCACTCAATAAAAGTCATGTGCAATATGTAGCATCTTACTGTTTATTTATTGCTGATAACTAAACATTAGTCTTAGTGACTGTATAACTTGCGGTTTCCGTTTAAATCTACAAACAATAATGACTTTGATTATAGGTTAAATTGTATTTTAGGTAAAATGAGTTTGTATTTTGTGGGTAGGTATTTCGTAATCCGCAAGTTCTAAAGAAAAACAATTTACTATAGAAAGGTTCTATATTCATTACAATTATTTTCATTAATTTACTTTTTCTGTACATGGGTGGGGCAGGATCTGGCATTGTCATTTCACGCTTTAAAAATGTAATGTAAACACGCGCGTGTCGTTTCGTCTATTTCGTTGCACAAAAATCTTATCAATGTTAATTTTAATTACTAAAACTATTACCTAATATCAACCTGTCTGTATTTTATATAATAATTTAAAAAACTACCCTGACTTGTGTTTTTAGTTTACCTTTATTGACGTGACAACGTCTTATAATTCGATAGCCGGCTGCACGAACGAAAAAACATGACGTCATGCGGCGTTACATGACGTCATGCGGCGTTACCTCGCTCTGCGGCGTTCCAAGTGAAAAGTGAATGTGGTGTCAATATTGTTTATAGCAACGATAATTACAGCGATAAAGGTAATGATTCTTCCGCGTTGTCACGTTCAACTATCGTCAGTAAACCGACTTTACAGACAACCAATTTTTTTTTTTTATTTCAATAAGCGTATCGGTTTCGGTATCGCCGATATTTTTATAAGAGTATCGGTATCGTATCGGCAAAAAGGCGTATCGAGGCATCCCTAATTGAAATATGAGGAGTGGTTGTTTACTGTTTCAATATTTGTTAATATGTGAACACTATGTATATACATAACTTAGCTGTCATTTCTAGATTTTGATACTTTGTGCTTACTAGTGGTTTTTATGCAAGGTATTCACGTATAATTATATAATTTCTGTCAGTACAAAATATTGTAAACATTTTGTTTTAAATGAGTAAGTATGGAGTTTCTTGCCCATTCTTCTCCATACGAAGTTAACTAGAAAGGAAAAAAGATTCAATTTTCCTAATATGACGTTCAAAAGTGCCTTTTAATGATCTAATTGAAATAAATGATTTGAGTTTGACTTAAAGAAATGTCTCCATGGTAGGTACTTTTCGAAATTCGTTAAACAATTTTATAAGAAATAGTTTTATAACGTTTGTGGTTTCTTACCTTACAGCTAGTGAGATCCAATGGTTGGCCAGTAGTCGAGTCTAAGGAATCTGAAACAATAATATCTATATATATAAAATGAATCGCCGAAATGTATGTAAGCGCATAACTTCGGAACGGCTGGACCAAATTGCATAATTCTTTTTTTTGTGTTCGTTATTGTCAGGAGAAGGTTTCTATAAAATACAATTTTAGGTAGGTAGGGTAGGTAGGTTAGCTGGGTAGGGTAGGTAGGTTAGCTGGGTAGGGTAGGTAGGTTAGCTGGGTAGGGTAGGTAGGTTAGCTGGCTAGGGTATTACACCCATTTTTGAAAAGTGTCCCAATGAAATTCTGTAGTGCTAATATGCCACCAAAAAAAACACAAAATTTTTATTCAATCGATAAGTGCCTTAAAAATGCATCTAAATTTTTAATTTTCAAATTTCGCGCGTTGTTTGACGAAAACGCCTCTTGCTGGACGCCATATTGCTCAGCGTAAATGACGTCAGTTCGTTTTGTATCAAATGAGCTCATATTAAATATGATAATTGTATATCATTTAAAAATAATTGAAAGCATATTTTGTAATAGGTGTAATAATGAAAAAAATATGTTTGTTACGAAAATAATAAAAGTACAAAGCCTATATTACGCCAATCGGTTGACTGACAGTTGTAAATTTTTTGTTTACACAGCCGTATGGCGTAATAACATGGCCGCTACTATTTCACGGTGTTTTATAACAGATTAAAAATACTGAAAATTTTGAATTGAATTTAAACATTTGTTTTGTTATTTTATGAACTGAAACTTACATTTTCCGACTTCTTTATGCCTAAACTGTCTCAATAACATATTTATAGATTTTTTCTCGTATAGAGTAAAACACCCCCATCTCCAGACGAGCAGAGATACGGCGAAGCGTCACCGCGATACGATTGAAGTTCTACATTTATGGTGCGAACTGCCAGACTGTGGAATTCATTGCCCGCCTCTCTATTTCCCGATAAGTATAATCTGGGTTTCTTCAAGGCACGAGTGAACCGGTTCTTCCTAGGCAAGCGTGCTCTATCTTAGGCCGCATCATCACTTAAGATCAGGCGAGTTATCAAGCTTATTAGAATCTATAGTAATATTATAAAGCTGAAGAGTTTGTTTGTTCGTTTGGTTGAACGCGCTAATCTCAGGATCTACTGGTTCGAATTGAAAAATTCTTTTTGTATTGGATAGTTCATTTATCGAGGAAGGCTATAAGCCCATGCGAAGCCGGGTCGGGTTGCTAATATTTAATAAAAAGGACAGTCATACCTCTGTGTTGCAAGCTGTTCCGCGCACTAGACCTCTGATGTAACTTGTCCATTAAGAGGTGATAAATGGCTGATATGTGGTCGAAACGGTCTTCTTGGATTGCCTGAGAAAAATATATTAGAGATTTTATAATTTCGTAAACATTTACTTCACGCTAGGATATTCTTGTTTCATGGGTGCGTTTAAAAAAATCGGGTTCGGAACATTTCAAAATCTTGAAAATTAATTAATCGATTTTAATTATACTTGTATATCTAAGTAAGTAACTCATTTTAATAATTCATTTTAACAAATTCTCTAAAAGTTGTTTCTATTCAATATACATTACACAGTAACTTTGTAAAGATTTTAAATACATCCTGTATTCTATTCTCTGCTGCTGTTTATAAAAAGCGTCTTGTATTTAAAAACCGGTCCGGTATTTTACAAAAAATCTTCTTGTATTTTACAAAAAAGCGTCCTGTATTTTATAAAAGCATCCTGTATTTTATAAAAGCATCCTGTATTATACAAAAAGGTCCTGTGTTTTATTAAAAGCTTCCTGTATTTTACAAAAAGGTCCTGTATTTTACAAAAAGCTCCTGTATTTTATTAAAACCTTCCTGTATTTTATAAAAACTGCAATTAATAAAAAGAATCCTGTATTTTATAAAAAAGCATGCTGTATTTTATAAACCCATCCTGTAAATTAAAAAAAGTATCCTGTATTTTACAAAAAGCATCCTGTAATTTAAAAAAATCCTGTATTTAAAAAAAATGGTGTCACCTGTTCTATGTGCTGGTGCGTGAGTCCGGGTAGAGTGAGCATGTGCGCGACGACGGTGTCCCTCTGCGCCGCCCCCCCGCGCTCCTCCCCGCGCGGGTGACACGCGCACGCGCCGCCCCACGCGTCTGCAGCACGGAGACACAGAGCTCATGTTACGGAACGACAGGGCTCGTATCCATACACAGAGAATGGACTGAGCGTTCCCTAATTCAGCTGTGAACACAGATATAGATAGACCCTAGATAACGCAAGTATCACGATCTGTATGAAAACCAAGCGTGTCACTTTTTGACTACCTGTTATGACGTCACAATGTTTTGTTTTTCTAAAATTTGGTATTACTGAGGGTATTAGATTAAAAATAATCGTTTTTTTTAATTAATTACGCATAATGTTAATCACAGAGTGACTTACCGATGGTAGGAAACGTTTTCTTAATTTTTTTTACTTACGATTTTTGTAAACTAGACACGCAAAGAATTTGCTCTTGCATTATCTAGATCTATATCTGTGGCTGTGAAGTAAAGTGTGAGTGAGACAAAGCATGCGACCAGTAGTTGTCTCTTTCTAGAATTGGGTTGTATACACCATTAACCAATAATTCCGAAATACAACTTATCTTATAATTCACTTTATTTTAGCCAGGAAAACCCTATTAATTTTCAATTAACTGTAAGGTTTTTGTAAATGTCTAATCTTATTGTGAACAGGGTATAGGTGTCCTCCGAGGGAGATTGTTCCGTGTCCCTGAGCCTGTGACTCACCGTAGCGCCCCGGCCCCGGGCCCGGCTGGTGCGGCACGAGCCAGCGATGTCGCGCCACGCTGCGCAGGGACAGGCGCTTCTCGGGCTCCACCACCAGCATGTGGCGGATCAGGTGCTCGCAGTCTGAGGGGGAGACATTACAGGTAGATACAAATATTATATTCATTTGACATCACCATCATGTCACACGTGTTTTAATTCAAAGTCAAAGTCAAAGTCAAATCATTTATTTCAATTAGACCATTATAAGGCACTTTTGAACGTCAAAATTAAAAAATAACGTTGGTTACGAAAATAATAAACTGACAGTTAACAATTTTTTGTTTACACAGCCGTACGGCGTAATAACATGGCCGCTACTATTTCATGGTGTTTTATAACAGATTAAAAAACTGAAAATTTTGAATAGAATTTAAAAAAATAATTTGTTATTTTATGAACTAAATCTAACATTTTCGACTGTTTTATGACCAAACCGTCATAATAACATATTTATAGATTTTTTCTCGTATAGAGTAAAATACCCTATTATTTTTTTTCCTTAATAATTAAAATAAAATAAATAAAATAATTACCATCGTGTGGTAGTAGTGTACGGTGGTATCGTGTTGTGGTAGTGTGTGGTGTTGAGTTTTGGCAGCTTGTTGAAGTACACTACAGCTTACCTTGCGACATGAAGTAGGGTATCCTAAACTTCCCGCTGAGCACGACACTGCGCAGCTCGTGTAGTGTGCTGCCGTCGAAGGGCAGGGCTCCGCAGACCAGCACGTACAACACCACACCTAAGGACTGAAATACTCAATTGACTTACTATTTAATGATTTCAAAGTAACTAAAAAGCAAATATTACAGTGAATTGAAAATTAATAAGGCTAAACTCTCAAATTATGAAACAATAGGCTAAAATCAAGTGTTTTTTTGAGAAATTGTCATGAAATCTGCCCAATGGAGGTAGTTTTAAGAGCGCGTATTCGATTCGTGACGAAAACTTCATGTTTTTGCGTTTTGCCCAGAGCAATATCGTAATTATGTGAGCAGATTATTTAAAGACAATTTACAGTTTTAGAAATATTAAGTCTTGATTTAGGCAGCTACAGAGTAAAAGTATAATTTTTAATTATGGTTTTTTAAAGCGAAGACAATTCTTTCATATCGTTTTACGAAAATAGACGTCAGAGTTAACTTTCAGGACGAATACAACCATTACAATATGCCAAAACATTTTGTTTTATGCGTTTATCCAACAGTATATACAGTCATAAAGACAGCTACAGAGCCAAAATTACAAAAATATTACTACATATTATGTATTAAAAAACAATGTTGAAAAAGTAGAAAATTGGTTTACTTTGACAATTTTTTTTCACCAGTAATTGAATAAAACATAACTGATACATTTATTTTATGAAAGTAAATGTTATGCTTAATATACAGAATATTTTTCAGTCCGTTATACGAGCTCATTTATTTTAGACAATTATTTTAAAAAGCCCTGTAAAACATCGCGCGCTGTCGTTCGCCGATCAATTTCAATGATTCGTGCTTATTTCGTGCGTATTTCTTTTTCTGATGCACACAAACCGACCATTGTGTTGTACTAGTGTGTGTCAATGCTGCTACGCCATTCTAGCAATCATTTAGATTTTAAGTTACACTAAATCGAATACGCGCCCTTAATGTTTTTTCTTTTCTTAGTACTTAAGTATATCTCTTTCTCTCCAATAAAACAAGAGACAGATATTAAAAGAGCTGTCAATTTATGTTGATATAAAATGTTCATATAATTAATATAGTAGTCATTTCAGAACATATTGATTAAAAAAACGGTGAAGTTCAAGAAAAATACTAATTTGACATCTGTAACTTAGTGCTTGTCTGCCGCCGTCCTTTTCTTCAGCTGCCTGGTAGTAAGAGATGCCAATTGTTTAATTTTAGTTTAGTTTGTGAACAAGGGAATCGGCGTTACTGTCGATGTACCCCTCTGTCAGCCATCTTCCCAAACGTCTCAGCATTATGGACGCCCTATATCCAGCAGTACTTACCCAAATATCAGCCTTAGGTCCATCGTACTGTCTTCCCTCGAAAAGCTCGGGGGCCGCGTAAGGGGGACTCCCACACCACGTGGCTAGGGGGGAACCTGCTGTGTATTCATTGCTGAAGCCAAAATCTGCCAGCTGGGGGAAAACATAATAATATAATATGTGGGGACATTTCACACATGGCCATCTGACCCCAAACTAGGGAGACCCTGTACTATGGGTGTCAGACAGCTGATATACATACACAAATACATTTTTTTTTAAATACATATATATTAAGGGGTGTCCGGTAATTAATGGATAACCTTGAAATGGCTTATAGTAAACTTACGGCCATTCAGAGAAAAATACGAAAAGAAATCTATCATAAGTAGTACAGTCAACAGCAAAAGTAGATGATCTAAATCAGAAATTCAATAATAATTTACTAACACTAATTTACACAATTTATTACCAGTTTATTTATTAAAAGTATGTGATTGTTACACACATACTTTTAAATCACTTCGACGCCACACAGTTCTGACGCGAACTCCGTTCATTAGTATTGAATTTCTGATTTTGATCATCTACTTTTGCTGTTGACTGTACCTAAGATAAGTATTAAAAAAAATCCTTAATTTACTTTGTTGAACACTACCTACGACTAGAATACAATTTTTTTCCGTATTTTTTTTTGTTTTTTTTATTTTTTCTGAATGGCCATAAGTTCTACTATAAGCCATTTCAAGGTTATCCATTAATAACCGGACACCCTGTATAGATAAACAACACTCAGACACAAGGCAAACACAAGTGCTCATCACACAAATGTTTGCCCTGGGCGGGAATCGAACCCACAACACGCTGCGCAGCAATCGATCGCTCAGCCACTGCGCCAACCGTGTCGTCAAGAAAGAAGAAGATGAATAGAATAAACGTTTATGGTCTCTCTTATTAATAGCATAAATGAAACCGACCGGGAGAATCAATCCGACACATTATTTCTGGGTTCTCTCGCCTGGCTAACGGAGACTACTTGGATAGACACAACCTTGTAGCTAGGATTATCCACCAGCAACTTGCTCTAAAATACAAGCTTGTGGAGTCAGAAGTACCGTACTACAGGTATGTGCACGATCCAGTTCTCGAAAATGGCAGTATCACGTTGTATTGAGATCGACCTATCATCACTGACAGGACTATTGTTGCCAATAAACCTGACATAGTGGTGATAGATCGATTACAGCGTCGCGCAATGATTGTTGATATAGCGGTTCCGCATAACAAGAACCTCGTGAAAGCTGAGAAAGATAAACAAGTATCTTGACTTGGCTCGCGAGGTTGTCGACATGTGGGATGTGAATATAGGAGTCATTGGGCCGATAGTCGTGACGGCCAATGGAATCATCTCCAAGAGCCTCGACTAACGTCTGAGGAGGCTCTCGTTGGGCAGCTGGATCAAGGGCTTGATACAGAAAGCTGTAGCCCTGACCACCAGTAACTTGAACCCTGTTCCCGGTGGGCTAACTATTTTTCATCATCTGCCTAGCATTTTCCCAACTATATTGAGGTCGGCTTCCAGTCTAACCGGATGCAGCTGAATACCAGTGTTTTACATGGAGCGACTACCATTTTTAAAATATTTTTTATTAATTGTTTTTATTTTATACAAATATTTAAAAATTGTAATTAATATGTATTTAAAATAAATTAATGAGAATAATAATAATAATATGCATAATTTTATAACTAGTACATACACAGAACTATAATACCAGAAACAAGAGGTTCAAACGTCAGCATTATGCCTAGGTCTCCATTAAGGGTCCCTACAGGGTTACTAAACACTGGTTTTCAAATTAAACCCTTGACTCCTATTATATTATATATTATATTTCAGCCTGGATTTTCCCACTGCTGGGCAAAGGCCTCTCCACTCTCCTTCCAACTCTCTCTGTTAAGGGCTAATTGGGGCCAGTCTTTTTCGAAGGAATCTAGATCATCCCGCCATCTCCGCCTAACAAAAAAAATATAAAGAAGAGGTGTGAGGCACGAGTTTTTTTCAATTATGAGCTGTATAATTAAGACCACTCGCCTCAAAATTATAAAAACATAAATCCCTTCCAGTAAACTTCTAAAAATTCATAAATACTGTGTGCGTGTATATGTAAAAAAATACTACAGTAAATTTCTAATTCCTATGACCCATAGAAATTGACAAAAGTCCCTTTGTAGATAACCCTTATGCGAAGCAGGGGCGTGGTACTAGTTCTTTATTTAAGAAGCAAGTTTTAGGGTATAAATATAATGATCACCAAAAAATACTTTAGGATCTTAAGCTCCCTTACCAAAAAAATATACTAAATTATACCAAATGTACTAAATGGTTACCAAATCTTAGTGTGCAAAATAACCAAAATCTTTTTGACCCCCCTGGGGCGGATCCAACATGGTTAGGTTAGGTTAGAACTGTGACCCCCTACGCACGAGGCGAGCGCGCGGAGCGAGCGTGCCGCGGCAGCGGCCGCCGAGTGCCAGAATCAAATCGCTTTTTACAGTCAAACTCATACATTTCTACAATACTTTAGGAAACACCATTTTGGTGACAATTTACTATTTTTGGTTTTATTTTATTTACTATTATTGGTGATCATTTAGTAGATCTGGAGGTTCGTTAAACATACATAAGCCAATGTTTAATATCTAACTATCTGACCCGACAGACGTTGTTCTGTCCCTAACTATCTACACTATCTACCCTACATCTACCCTACACCTACCCTACCTTACACCTACCCTACCTTACACCTACCCTACCTTACACCTACCCTACCTTAAAATTTACAAACCTTCTCCTGACAATAACGAACACAAAAAAAAAAAGAATTATCCAATTTGGTCCAGCCGTTCGGAAGTTATGCGCTTACATACATTTCGGCGATTCATTTTTATATATATAGATAGATAGAAGATAGATAAATCACGAGACTTCATTTCAGAGATTTCATTTATTACTGAAGCGTTAAGGAATGTGCAAGTGAGAGTTTTGTCTTAGATTACTATTAAAAAGATTTATACAGAACTAGCTTCTGTTCTGCCCGCGGTTTCTTCTGTGAAGAACTTCAGAATTAAGCCAAAGTTTAGACGACTTTGCTATTACTACTTATTACATTTTTACCTCAGATTATGAAACAAAAGGCAGATAGACCGCGGAACACTGAGAGTGAAGCCAAAAAAGCAAATACAAATTCAAAAGCGAATACCTACAACGCGCTTCGTGCTGTACTGATACGTGTCAGTATAGCACGAAACGCCGCATCGTTAAAAAAATAAAACAAAAAATAAATAAATTAAAAAAAAAACAAACACAAATTCAAAAGCGAATATAATTACGAGGTTGTAGGCATTTGTATTTGCTTTTTTGGCTTCACTGTCTATCTGCCTTTTGTTTCATAATCTGAGATTACTACTATCTTTTAAAAGACTATTCTTCTAAACGTGTCGACTGATATTTGTATATTTTTGACAAGTTTTTTACCTTGATTGTCGTTGATTCCCACGTCAACGACAATGAATGTGAAGGGCCTTAACCGTTATAGTTACAGTAAAACGTTCCTACGAGACCATCCATAACATTTTGAGATATTCTGAACTGCATTCATAGATTTTAGAAAAAAATGCTGAAATACTTTTTCATACCTATCGATCTTATTTCCTGTATGGATCAAAAGACTCTATGAGACTAAAGGTATGAGTACTAGAAATAATATAAATCAACTAAAACTTTTCCAATACATTTTGTGATTAATACCAAAAACGGTAGTCATTTACAGGCACTTTTGAATTGTCAAAGAGTCAGTTAGTTAATCAGAAAGTTGAAGATAGTTGCTCGTTCCAAAACTTAGGTAGGTCTCTATGGACCTGGTTTTATACGCGAAATCTGTGGGTCAGTCACACCAAAAGATCGCTGAATGTCCTGCGCGTCCAGTATAATAATATCTTCAGGATGATGTTGGGGCTGCCTCGCTTCTGTAGTGCATCGGGGATGTTTGCAATGTATCGCACTGATAGCTTTCATGCCATCATTCGAAAGAAAACAGTATCCCTGATCTGCAGAATGCGTGGCAGCTGCAATGGAATTCTGAAGATTTTAGCTGATAGGATCTCTTCTCCCCTATGGAGATCCTTCATTAGAACAGTATTTAGTAGTTTCATATTTGTTTTGTTTTGTGTAGTTTTTTTGTATTTTAATAATTTAAGCCTATATGGATTTTCTTATCCGAAATAAATGTTCTTTTCTTTTTTATGGAGAAGAACAAGCAAGAAACTCCACGGACACTGTTTTAAATCAAGCTTTTACAAAATCCTGGTTACATTATTCTTGTTGCTTCTATATGTGAAAACAATGTATATTGTGAAACCGCTATCTTAATCTACTATATAAATGATTCTAGGTCTAGTTGGTCCTTTAATCCCCAGCATCCCCAACTGACCTTAATATTCATATTCTTGTCCAGCAGCAAGTTCTCCGCCTTAAGGTCTCGATGCACTACGCCGTTGGCGTGACAATACCCCACGGCAGCCACCATTTGTGCGAACGCCCGCGCAGCTTCCGGCTCCGTCATGCGACCTCTCGATACTAGGTGATCTGGGGATTAAGATCATTGGTTAAATGATTAGGAAAAAAAATTAAAATACTGGCTATGAAAACAGTTAACCTAGCAGCATAATTAATTTAAGGCGCTAACAAGCGACTTTTGCTGATTTTAAACTGACAATCACGTCAAAATGTGTAGTGTAAATGATTTGAAAAAATATATGTTAAACTAAAACATTGTCTTAATCATTTAGTATGTGAATATTTTTGATTATATTCATATTAAATAGTTTAATTAAATCGTGAAGTTGTGTCTGACGCGGACAAAACATTGATAATCACACAAAATGCACCAGGAATATTTAAACGAAACTGTTACTATCTTACAGACAATTTTATTATCTATCTTTTAGTATACGCCTTTTTTATGTTAAAGAATACTATCTTTTATTTCATTTATTCGACTAAACTTTGAGAGTTTTGGACGCAGCGCATACGATTCTCTGGTCGTTCAAGGTCGCCGGCGTATATCGTCGCCTTAAGAGCGCCCAACCCGTCATATTTCCCATACATACGCTCCGTACGCGATTACGGCGTTATAACAAATTATTTTGCAAATATTTTTAACACAAAGGTATCTTGTGGTTTAAATCTAGGTTTGTATGGAGCCAAAAATAAACTTTTTTGAGAAACAAATTCAGTAAACACGTCCGAAAATCAGCTTTTTTGCACAATTTTATCTGAACTTTGGCCGGTCATAATGCACGCACATGCATTGAAAAAGTAAAAAAACAGCTTCATAGAAACTTGCACATGTCACGTAGATTTTAAATTACAAACATTTTTACCAAAAACTTGTAAGGCTTTTTCAAAAACACGTATGTCCTGAAACAAGTTTTGTGAAATTTCCGCGCGCCAATTTTCCTGTGATGTTATCGCGTTCTTACTCACTCGTTTGTATTCGAGCTTTGCGTTGGTTGAAACAAAAAAAAAAACAATCACGGTCGCGTTGAAGTTCGTTCGATGGGGATGGGCGCTCTTAACCAATAATTCTTTGTATACAGTTGTGTAGTACGTCACATTCATATCACATAGTGCTATTCTTCACGTAATAGTCTAGAGATCTAGATTATGATGACAGTCACGTAAGATAGATAAGTAACATTTTATTATAAAGATAGTATGAATAGGTGGCCATTAATAGCATGTCTCACTTTGTATAAACAGTGTGGTGCCGACCGCGAATAGCACCACCCCATTTCTACCCGTGGGTGTCGTAGAAGGCGACAGAGGGATATTGACCAGAGGATAGGCAGCAGCGTCCTTCTGAGTACCATAACACCTACTGCGATCGCCAACATGCATCGGCCAAACATGGCGATTACGGCTGTACCCCCCCTTACCACACCCTGCAGTGCGCGTCAGCTTGAAACTGCTCGAGAATGCCTATAAACGTAATGTCAATGTGTGTGTGCGAAAAATGGCGGTTTGTTCTGAGTGGTCACTCTGCTCGGGTGCGCCGCAGTCTTACGTACTTTGTGTCGCAATGCAACCTAGATGCATCTAAATGACAATTTTAGCGATTACATTAATTATAGACTGATTTGTCAATGAGAAAGCACTAAGAGATTGTCACTTTCATCACAAAGTACAGTACGGTCAACGTATCTTGGCGCGTCTGAAGTTAGCCGATTAGCTGCGCAGTAGACAATTTCGTTCCTAAAAGTTCCATTGCGCAGCCAAAAAGCTAGCTTCAGACGCGCCAAGTTACGTTGACCGTATTGTACTGTGCGGCTGCGCCGCGCCCGAGCAGAGTGACCACTCAGAACAAACCGCCATTTTTCGCACGCACACATTGACATTACGTTTATAGGCATTCTCAAGCAGACTTCAGTCTCGACTGTCAAGTGTTGTCTAAATGAGAGACATTGATATTTCATGACGAACAGGAAAAAATTGTTATAAAAAAATTACAAAGAGTTCAATCTAGTGTCAATAAAATTTCATATTGTCACACATAAAACCTACAGAATCAATACGGTCAGCCCTAGTGAGTCTGGCAAATTTAGGTAATTATTTTTGAAGATGGCGGGAGCGGTTCTTCTGTAACCTTTATATTTTGTGCTCTCTCTCTCTCTCTCTCTCTATGCCACAAGATGGCGCTTTGTGATTTGACTGGTCGCCAATATTATTTCGACAGGTGACAAAGAATTTATTTCGATAGGTATTTTTAACCGACTTCAAAAGGAGGTTTTCAATTTGATTGCAGTTTTGATTTATGTGGATCGATCTCAAAAACAACTTTTTTTAGTGTTAGCGTTTTTTAATTAATTTAGATGATAACAAGTGGCATGAGTGAACCGGTTCATCCTACGCAAGTTTTTGCTCCACCTTAGGCCGCATCATCACTTAACATCAGCAATGTAATTCTGTAAGAACCACCTCAGTACTCACTTCTGATTCCGCATTATGTGATTTGAAGAAAACTACGAGCTATTTTCAACCGACTTCAAAAGGAAGGAGGTTTTCAATTCGTCTGTAAGCTGTTTTTTTTTTGTATATTTGTTACGCGATTTCTCCGGCAAATGTAAAGCGATTTTGAAAATTCTTTTTTGATGGATAGGGTATGCCTCAGGGGTGGTCCCATATAAATTTTATCGACATCGATTCGAACATCGATAAAGCAAAAAAATATACATGGATGATGTTTTAATTTTCTCCAACCTTGTACTTTCAATCTCTGTTTTGACTGTGTTGCCGTTTCTTAATGGATTTGGATGATAAGGAGGTACTAAAAAGCGAAAAATAAAAAGCTTTTTTTTTACAAAAAAGAGCTTTTTGTAAAAAATCTTTTGACGTAACATTTTAGCGAATACCAAATACTTTTCATGTCGGGTAAGTGAAATCGGAAATGAGATTCGAATTCTTACAGAATTTACTGCAGGTGAGTTGCGGCCAAGTGCAAGCTTATTAGAATTTTATTATTTTCCACTTTTTAGTGCCTTCTTATCTCCTAAATCCAATAAGAAACGGCAACACAGTTAAAACAGAGATTGAAAGTCAGTTGAAAGGAAAGGTGAAAAAACGAAAAATCTTCTTGGTATTTGTTGATTTTTTTCAAAAACCGCTAAATAAATTTCTGCTTGTTGTATACTAAAACCTTCTCCAGAATATAACAAACACTTTTCTGAAAACCACATCAAAATCGGTTCAGACAAACGGGAGATAATCGCGGACAAACATACATACATACATACAAACATACGGGTCGAACTGAGAACCTCCTTTTTTTTTTGAAGTCGGTTAGAAACAAGAAATAACTACTTACCGAAAATTTCTCCGTTGGGAGCATATTCCGTTACTAAATATATTGTGTGACTGCTCTCCATAACCTGAAAGATAATAATAGTATTATTAATTTGACTTAGAGGAAAGGTACCCACTCTTGGACATCAAGTCTGGCTGTGGTGTGTTCGTGGTCAATTGGAAGACAAGCTTGTTAATATGTTTGGAGTAATATGTTTTTCGTCCGTTTGGTGCAGGACGTAAAGAATAGCACCATCCCATATCTTCCCGTGGGTGTCGTAAGAGGCGACTAAGGGATGTACCAGAGAATGGGCAGCAGCGTTCTCTGTGCCTTTGTAACAACCATACTGCGATCGCCAACCCGCCTGCCAAGCGTGGCGGTTATACAAGTGCCCATCATTATGACTTTCCAATGGTCAAGCACTGACACGCCATTGAAAGAAATGATATAGAATGGTAATCTCGTACAAAATGACAAATGAATGACTGACTTAGGCGGTAATCTGCAAAAAATTTGACAGTTCCTTTGATCAGTGACCTACCATTAGAACGTCATTGTGCAGTCATTGCTTTTAATTCGACCGACCAATGATCGACCATTATGAATTTAGCAGATTACGAACTTTTAGCGAAATGACAATGGTATCGTGTTGGAATGACGAAATTATAAAAATAGCAGACTTGGCCCCCTGGACTTTACATGGAGCGACTGCCCATCTGGCCTCCACAACCCAGTCACTGGCTTCTTAAAAGGTCAATATTCTTACCTGATATAATCGTACTATATGTGGGTGTCGTAATTTCTTCATGATTGCTATTTCTCTAAATGTTTTCTTCAAATTGTCTTCATCTAATCTTGATTTGTCTATAATTTTGATTGCTACCTGAAATGTAAAGAAAAGAGGCTTTTTGAATCGTTAGCGATAATGCAGTTTATTAAACTAATAAAAACAGGCATAAAAAAAATTCTTCACTTCGCCGTCATCTGCAAATGTGCCCAAGAGAAAATGCAATGCAATGCCGCCATTGCCACGTTGGATGGCAATGCTTAACCTCTGCCCGAGGTAAAACCCAGCTCTTGGATCACGGGAAGTGTCAACTAACTGTTTGGACAATTCCTTAAAAAAAAAATGAGCACTCGGAAATGATGATGCAAACACATTGTTTTTGCCGGTCGTAACTTTTACCGGAATTTTGAACCAGTTGTAGTAGGAGAGCTTTTAACCCCGCTGTTGTAAGAGAGCTTTTGAACCCGCTGTAGTACGAGAGCTTTTGAACCAGTTGTAGTAGGAGAGCTTTTAACCCCGCTGTAGTAGGAGAGCTTTTAACCCCGCTGTTGTAAGAGAGCTTTTGAACCCGCTGTAGTACGAGAGCTTTTGAACCAGTTGTAGTAGGAGAGCTTTTAACCCCGCTGTAGTAGGAAAGCTTTTAACCCCGCTGTAGTACGAGAGCTTTTGAACCCGCTGTAGTACGAGAGCTTTTGAACCCGCTGTAGTATGAGAGGTTCTGAACCCACTGTAGTACGAGAGCTTTTGAACCCGCTGTAGTACGAGAGCTTTTGAACCCGCTGTAGTAGGAGAGGTCCTGAACCCGCTGTAGTACGAGAGCTTCTGAACCCACTGTAGTACGAGAGCTTCTGAACCCGCTGTAGTAGGAGAGGTTTTGAACCCGCTGTAGTACGAGAGCTTTTGAATCTGCTGTAGTACGAGAGCTTTTGAATCTGCTGTAGTACGAGAGCTTTAGAAACCGCTGTAGTACGAGAGCTTTTGAATCTGCTGTAGTACGAGAGCTTTTGAATCTGCTGTAGTACGAGAGCTTTAGAACCCGCTGTAGTAGGAGAGCTTTTGAACCCACTGTAGTAGGAGAGCTTTTGAACCCGCTGTAGTACGAGAGCTTTTGAATCTGCTATAGTACGAGAGCTTTTGAATCTGCTGTAGTACGAGAGCTTTTGAACCCGCTGTAGTAGGAGAGGTTTTGAACCCGTTGTAGGACGAAAGCTTTTGAATCTGCTGTAGTACGTGAGCTTTTGAATCTGCTGTGGTAGGAAAGGTTTGGACCCGTTGATGGACGAAAGCTTTTGAACCACCTATAGAGCGAGAGCTTTTGAACTCGTTGTAGGACGAGAGCTTTTGAACCGGCTATAGTACGAGAGCTTTCGAACCCGCTGTAGTAGATACGAGAGATTTTGAACCAGCTGTTGTACGAGAGCTTTTGAACCCACTGCAGTACGAGAGCTCTTGAACCAGCTGTAGTACGAGAGCTTTTGAACCAGCTGTAGTACGAGAGCTTTCGAACCCGCTGTAGTACGATAGCTTTGAACCCGCTGTAGTAGATACTAGAGTTTATGAACCCGCTGTAGTAGATACGAGATATTTTGAACCAGCTGTAGTACGAGAGTCTGTGAACTCACTGCAGTACGAGAGCTTTTGAATCCGCTGTAGTAGGTTTATACGTATAGTTTGATATTGTTTTGTGTCAATTTGTTGAAATATGAAGATAATCGATTGAGATGTTAGAAGAAATCAAGCCGACTGAGAGCTTTGCACCCGTACGAAGCCGGGACGGGACGCTAGTATTAACAGAATTACGATTAAAATTTTATTCACTGTCGAATTTTAATACTCGGTAATAATTATTATTAATTAACATTATTAGCACGATTATTAAAAAAAATATCGTGCAGTGACCGGTCGGACTGAGTTCAACGACCATATTAACTATTTGAATACGATCAAATCCTAATTTGCATATTAGTAAACTAGTAATGTGGTATTTGGAGCCTTCCGCATTTCTCGAGCAAAGATAGAATAGAATATTGTACTAAATTATTCAGCTAAAACTCTATAACAATCTACCTCGGTTTATTTGGGGAAAGTAAGCTTAAGGTGAGTTATTATCCCAACTGAATTAAAATTTTAATTTAATTATGAACATTAAACAAAATTTCTTATTAACAGGACAATGCCAGAAACTCTATAGAACTTTGCCCCACTCAATAAAAGTCATGTGCAATATGTAGCATCTTACTGTTTATTTATTGCTGATAACTAAACATTAGTCTTAGTGACTGTAGAACTTGCGGTTTCCGTTTAAATCTAAAAACAATAATGACATTGATTATAGGTTAAATTGTATTTTAGGTAAAATGAGTTTGTATTTTGTGGGTAGTTATTTCGTAATCCGCAAGTTCTGAAGAAAAACAATTTAGTATATAAAGGTTCTATATTCATTACAATCATTTTCATTAATTTACTTTTTCTGTACATGGGTGGGGCAGGATCTGGCATTGTCATTTACAACTTAAAATGACATACATGTACAAAACTACAAAAAATCACATCTTCTGCCTTTCTCCAACTATGTAGTCGTAGTATGTAGTCGTGTATGTAGTAGTAGCTACGTCTTACCGGATGCAGCTGAATACCAGTGTTTTACATGGAGCGACTGCCTATCGGACCTCCACAACCCAGTTACTGGGTAACACAATACTCCTTGGTAAGACTGCTTGTCGAACTTTCTGGCTTCTGACTAACTGGGTTGTGGAGGTCCGATAGGCAGTCGCTCCATGTAAAACACTGGTAGCTCAGCTAACTGGGTTGTGGAGGTCCGATAGGCAGTCGCTCCATGTAAAACACTGGTAGCTCAGCTAACTGGGTTGTGGAGGTCCGATAGGCAGTCGCTCCATGTAAAACACTGGTAGCTCAGCTAACTGGGTTGTGGAGGTCCGATAGGCAGTCGCTCCATGTAAAACACTGGTAGCTCAGCTAACTGGGTTGTGGAGGTCCGATAGGCAGTCGCTCCATGTAAAACACTGGTAGCTCAGCTAACTGGGTTGTGGTGGTCCGATAGGCAGTCGCTCCATGTAAAACACTGGTAGCTCAGCTAACTGGGTTGTGGAGGTCCGAGCGACTGCCTATCGGACCTCCACAACCCAGCTACTGGGTAACACAATACTCCTTGGTAAGACTGCTTGTCGAACTTTCTGGCTTCTGACTACCCATAACGACTGTTTAATGCCAGGACCAAAGCGAATATAGTCTTTGGCCTACGGCTTTACGTGCTTTTCGAGGCACGGAGGGAACTCTATGTGAAATGGATAGATATACAATTCTTATTATATGTACAATTATTTGTAATAATGGTACACAACGTGTCATACAATTTCTTTATATTCGGTAAGAAATCTCAATCTAAATAGTTCTTAAAAAGTGGGGCGGTAAAATGAATCCTGCTCGACGGAGCCCCGCTTAGCGGGCTCTTATTTCTGAATTGTAAAAGAAAACCACGAAGGGGGTGACAATATTCACATTTATACATAGGAGTCCGTGACACATTTATTTACAGAGCCGTTATGTATGTGCCAAGCAAGTCAAGGTGGATAGAGATTTTTTTTAATTTTGGTCTAATCGTGGTAAAAAAAAAACTTTTCAATTCAAGTTTTTCTGTTTTTTTAAAAAATCGCAAAAAATCTTGAATTGAAAAGTTTTTTTAAAAAACAAATCAAACTCAATAATTTTTTTGTTAATCAGAAATGTAAAAAAAAATAATTTGTACGTATTAAAAAAACGAAACTGGTATAATTCGAAAACATTTATATCTTGGTTGCTGTAACGTTTTTTTTTACTATTCAAATTAGTTGTCCGTTTTACGAGATATCCTGTAGATAATTGTTCCGGGTCTGGTTGTACATATTTTCCGCATAATTGTGACACACGCGGGATAGCTGCGTGAGCACTTCACTTGTTCTAGGGTCCCGTACCTCAAAAGGAAAAAACGGAACCCTTATAGGATCACTTTGTTGTCCGTCTGTCTGTCTGTCAAGACCCTTTATCTCGGAAACACGTGGAGGTATCGAGTTGAAATTAAAACCATTTATTATGGTCCCTTGATGCTTCAACGTGACGAAAAATCAACCCTCTATCAAAAAAAAAAAATTTTGTTTATTTCATAACAGTTAGACGACACGGTTGGCGCAGTGGCTGAGCGATCGACTGCTGCGCAGCGTGTTGCGGGTTCGATTCCCGCCCAGGGTAAACATTTGTGTGATGAGCACTTGTGTTTGCCTTGTGTCTGGGTGTTGTTTATCTATATATGTATGTATTTACAAAAAAAAAATGTATTTGTGTATGTATATCAGCTGTCTGACACCCATAGTACAGGGTCTCCCTAGTTTGGGGTGAGATAGCCGTGTGTGAAAATGTCCCCACATATTATTATTATTATTATTATTATAACCAAAATTAAACAATAGCATGTTAGTGATTGGAGCCTCCTTGTAAGCAAACAAATGCATGTATTAGGAAACTCCGCTCTTTCACAGCATGTAAAACCAAAAATACTTATTATAATAAAATAAAAAACAAAACAAAATGTGTGTGTGCATGTATGTGTGGAAATGTTTCAATGTAATTTAAATTAATATCTATAATAATTATAGCAATTTTCGACTGCTTGTGTATAGATAAATGGGGATGAGGGTGGGTTTGTGTGTTTTGTGAGTGTGTGTGTTGAGACAAGGGAGTGAATTAATTTCTGTGTTGCAATAGTGCCTCAGTGTCTTCATAAGAATAAGAATTATTTATTGCGTAACTGTGTACAATGAGATCTTATAATAATACATAACAGTTTTTGGATCAACAGTTTACCCATGTCGGATATGCAATATTTTTAACAGTGAAAAACAATTTAATTACTTAGTGTTAACTACATAGGTACGTCATTTTTACATTTGTGATTTTTTTGTCAAAGAATTCATTCAAATTATAATACACATTATTAATTAACATTTTTTTAAATTTAGTTTTAAACTAATTTCCATTTAATTCCTTAATAGCTATCCTTAAAGAAATGGTTTAATCCAATTTATTAGATTTTTTTTACATACATGCGCTTGTTTAGTGTATATTATTTCTTTGTTTATCCTATTGTAGAGTTGTGCAGAACGTGTGTTGTATTGCATAGCAGCGAATTTCGTTTTAGTTTGTGGGATTTGAGTAATCATGTCTTTTCGTCTTTTAGTTATTTATTTATTTTTACTTTAATTACCACGGTTTACACCACTTACAATAATTAAAGACAGATAATATTAGTTATAGAAGAGAAAAGATACAGGAAAACACAAAGACAGATACAAAAACAATAAAAATAAACATCTTAATTAAGTTTAGCTTCACACATTCATCCATTCTCCTCCATTTAGTTATTTATTTATTTATTTATTTATACAAGGTGACTTCACGGCTGACATGTAATTGTAACATAATTATACAATTAAACGTTACGCCAATGACGAAGTACACAAATAATTTGAAAAATAAAAGAATTTGATTGGCAGAGAGTGACGCAATTATTTATGAAGTAGGTACATATGTATTATATTTATTGGAAGTGTGGGTTGGTGATGATGTTTGTATCGTAAGGAAGTGTCTTATGTTTTTTTAAGACCGTATATGTAATGTATAGTTTTCTAACAGAAAGCGGATCACTAATTTGACGGGCCTGTTGGTCTAGTGGTCACTGACCCTGACTGCTAAGCCGGAGGTCGTGGGTTCGATTCCCACCCAGGACAAACTTTGTGTGATGAGCATGATTGTTTGTTCTGTGTCTGGGTGTTTATCTATAATATGTATGTATTTATAAATTATATAAGTATGTATATCAGTTGTCTGGTTACCATAACACAAGCTCTGCTTAGCTTGGGACCAGATGACCGTGTGTGTGTTGTCCCAAGATATTTATTTATTTATTTATTTATTTTTCTAAGAACGAAAAATTATCATTAAATGGAGAATAAAATATTGGTCAAAATCAAATAATTGCTGTGTGTGAAAATATTATGCGTAACACGACACGATTTTTTTACGTCCATAGGAAAAGGTATATTATGTATTACTAGCTTCTGCCCGCGGCTTCGCCCGCGTAAAAAGAACGATTATCCCAAAGGAACATATTACCGGGATAAAAAGTATCCTATATGTTAATCCAGGAAATGCTCTATCTGTGTGCCAATTTTCATGCAAATCTGTTCAACGGTTTGCGCGTGATTGAGTAACAAACATCCAAACATCTTCACAAACTTTCGCATTTATAATATTAGTAGGATTATTAAGCTTTTCAACAAAATAGATTTCGTTAACCGATGCTTCTATCTAAACTTTTGGACCAGTAATCATACAAAATGCCCAATCTCTTTTGTCGGAAGAAATATTTCGTTTTAATGGTTGTCCCAAGATATTTATTTATTTATTTAATCTGGTATAGACTGTCAGTAGGGTATCTTATCTTTTTAAAATACATAATTTTTAGTAGTGCTCGTTGTCCCCGTTCAACGTCTACGTCACGTGGAAAAAAGATACGGCCGTTTATGTCACAAAAAACGCATTTATAATATTAAGTAGATTAAAGTATGGATAGTAGGTATGGATTAGTATAGAAGTATGGATATGTACCTACCAATATGTACGGAACCCTCGGTGGGCGAGTCCGACTCGCACTTGTCCGGTTTTTTTATTATCATACAGCCTGATACTGATGAACATACGAAAAAGGACAATGCCAGAAATTCTATAGAACTTTGCCCCACTCAATAAAAGTTATGTGCAATATGTAGCATCTTACTGTTTATTTATTGCTGATAACTAAACATTAGTCTTAGTGACTGTAGAACTTGTGGTTTCCGTTTAAATCTAAAAACAATAATGACATTGATTATAGGTTAAATTGTATTTTAGGTAAAATGAGTTTGTATTTTGTGGGTAGGTATTTCGTAATCCGCAAGTTCTAAAGAAAAACAATTTAGTATAGAAAGGTTATATTCATTACAATTATTTTCATTAATTTACTTTTCTGTACATGGGTGGGGCAGGATCTGGCATTGTCATTTGATTTTCGCGGACTGCCCTGGCGCAATCCCCTTAATAGATATGTGAAGTGTGTTTTTACTGGTATGTTGAGACATCCGAAAGTCGTGTGGTGCCGGTCGCGAATAGCACCACCCCATTTCTACCCGTGGGTGTCGTAGAAGGCGACAGAAGGATATTGACCAGAGGATGGGCAGCAGCGTCCTTCTGAGTACCATAACACCTACTGCGATCGCCAACATGTATCGGCCAAGCATGTCGTTTACGGCTGAACCTGCTGAACCACCAGTGGGCGTCTAAATGTTGACATGATGATGTTCAGACAAGGACCAATAACAACACACCTTCAAATGACTCGTCATCTTTTACTCGTTTACATTGCGGTATCAAGTCACAGATAACAAATATCTGATACAATTAATCTTTTAGATAACAATTATATAACGTTGAACGTGACATTTGTACAACTTCGTAATAAAAAGATGGTAATAAACAGATTTGCTCACGAGACTGTTGGCCTCCAAGATCAGCAAAGTCATCATCTTCCTAGCCTTTTACCCTGACTGCAAGGAAAGGGTTATCCCAACTATATAATATAATATAATATGTGGGGACATTTCACACACGGCCATCTGACCCCAAACTAGGGAGACCCTGTACTATGGGTGTCTGACAGCTGATATACATACACAAATATATTTTAAATACATACATATATAGATAAACGACACCCAGACAAGGCAAACACAAGTGCTCATCACACAAATATTTACCCTGGGCGGGAATCGAACCCGCAACACGCTGCGCAGCAGTCGATCGCTCAGCCACTGCGCCAACCGTGTCGTCGTATTGGGGTTGGATTAGAATCTAACCAGATTTATTTATTTATTTATTAAATAAAGTATACCAACAGCATATACATCCAACACTGGTGTGATATCGGAACGTAACAGTATCTCAGTATGCAACAACTGGTTTACAGTAACTTAAAGTAGTGTATTACTTTTAATGTAGGTACATATATGTTACGGCTAGGGTTGCCAACCCTACTATATAATATAGTATCCTACTATATTAGAGGCCCGGCTACTATATTTTTGAAAAAAGGTATAGTAGGCGAAACTACTATATTTTAAAGGCATCAAACTCTTAGCAATAATATTCGTTTCAAAATGTTTAAGCGTAGAACAAAACGTCAATACCTATTTTTAACGATTCTGGAATGTCAAGTTGACAGATGCGTTCAATAATTCACAAAATATTCTTCAAAAAAATAAAGTACCCGAGTACCTAATTTTTGGAACCAACTATTTTTTTTCATCTTTTCGTTATCTACTCTATTTTTATGGGTAACATTTTAGAACTACTATATTTGACCGTCAAAAAGTTGGCAACCCTAGTTACGGCTACAACCCGAAGTGCGGCTACATCTAGTTTAAACCAGTTAGAACTAGATGTAGCCGCAGGAGCAAAATGCTTAATATTATAGGTGACTGGCAGCAAAGTCAAAACATTTCTTTCAATTAAACCATTTACGGGCCCTTTTGAATTGTCAAGGAGTTGGTCAGTTAGTCAGAGAGTTGAAGCTAGATGCTCGTTCCAAAACGTAGGTAGGTCTCTATGAAGAACAACGAACAAGAAAATTCTCACTCAATGATATTCAAATTTCTAACCTTCAAATATAAGAATTTTAGGAAAATAATTGAAATATATAAATAAACCGATGTATATTGCGTAGTTACATGTGGTATGAGATCCCTTGTGTTTTATTATATTTGGTATCATAATTGGTACACTTTCTAAATACACAAAATATCTTTTTTTTATTTTTTTAGCTGCTTTAACAAAGCGTATCACTCGTCACCATGCGTGACGCAGACTAAAGGCAATACGTCCCAATTAGGACGTTTTTGAATCTTCAAAATTAGGCGCTCATAACATATATCTGTTTAATATAATATCATTGCGGACACTCTTTTAAATCAAGTTTTTACAAAATATTGGTTACATTATCCTTGTTGCTTCTATATGTGAAAACAATGCAGGTAAAGAACAATACAAAACATAAAAAAAGGATGAAGATAAAAGCCCAGTTAAGAGTTGACCAATCTCTACTGACAGCGCCCGTACACGAATATGACGCGTGGATCAGCACCATTTAACTCAACCATTTTGAAGGGAGCCGAATAATCCAACTAGCCAACCAGATGCAGCTGAATAGCAGTTTTACATGGAGCGACTGCCTGTCTTACCTCGGAACTCCACAACCCTTGTCAGATATCAGTTATCACCATCATCATCATTTCAGCCGGAAGACGTCCACTGCTGGACATAGGCCTCCCCCAAGGGGGGTTTTGCCATAATCGCCACGCTTGGCAGGCGGGTTGGCGATCGCATTATGGTTGTTACAAAGGCACAGAGAACGCTGCTGCCCATTCTCTGGTACGTCCCTTAGTCGCCTCTTACGACACCCACGGGAAGACATGGGATGGTGCTATTCATATATAATCAGTTATAAAGTTACCTTACTCACTACGTTTATGTAATCATCATCTGACTAGCCTTTCCTCAACTATATTGGAGTCAGCTTCCAGACTAACCGTATGCAGTCAGAATGTCTCTTTCGCAAAATGTCGCGTTAGACCTCTTTTAAATAAATAAATAAGACTTTTTACATTGTTCTCACTGCTTATTTTTATATTTATAATATTGTGATTGGTAGATATTACTTAAATTTGCACGCCTCATTAGGTTATAATGCAGTGTACTTTCTATGCTTTTATAACACCTTACAAACATGTATTATGCAAATAAATGATTTGATTTGATTTGATTTTGTACCCCTAGATTCAATATTCAATATGAATGATGTAAACTAAACTACTAGCAACCCGACCCGGCTTCGCCTGGGCCTATAGCCTTCCTCGATAAATGGACTATCCAACACAAAAATAATTTTTCAATTCGTACCAGTAGATCCTAAGATTAGCGCGTTCAACCAAACAAACTCTTCAGCTTTATAATATTAGTATAGATTAAACTGACCCGGCAGACGTTTTCCTGTCCCTATCTATCTACTTACCTACCTATCTACCTACCCCACCTACCCTACCCTACGGAGGAAACTAATACGTCATCGATATGTATATTTTTTTTGTTTTTGTTGTTTTTTTAATGATCCGCGCAAATTCCTTTTTTTTTCCTTCCATAAGATTCTTTTCCTTACAATAACAAACATAACAAAAAAAAGAATTAGCGAAATTGGTCCAGCCGTTCACGCGTGATACCGTGATCAACAGAAATAGTGATTCATTTTTATTTAGATACATGTCGTTTTCGCAAGAGAAAGAGACATTATGCGACTGAGCCGACTGTCACTGTCCTCCACTGTCCGGCCATTTAACCCAAATGTCCGGCTGAACTGGCTGCTCCGTCCGGCTTTTCGGTTTTAAGACTTGGCAACCCTAGACACAGCCATGTTTCCCGATAGACGCCCGGCGTGCGAAAGCCCGCTAAGCTCGTGCTAGGCTTCATGCAGTCACGTGACCCAACTAAGAATCACGTGACGAGTGTGGCGACGCTAGGCAATGGTGCCGATTCCCTTGATCACAAACCAAATTAAAATAAGGCATTTGGCATCTCTTACTAGCAGGCAGCTGAAGAAAAGGACGGCGACAGAGTAGCACTAAGTTAGAGATGTCAAATTAGTTTTTCCCTTGAACTTCGCAGTGTTTTTAACCGACTTAAAAAAAAGAAGGTTCTCAGTTTGACCCGTATGTTTGTATGTATGTATGTTTGTCCGCGATTATCTCAAGTTTGGCTGAACGGATTTTGATGCGGTTTTCAGAAAAGTGTTTGTTACATTCTGGAGAAGGTTTTAGTATACAACAAATAGAAATTTATTCAGCGCTTTTTGAAAAAAAAAACAACAAATAACGAGAAGACGTTTTCATTTCTTCCATCTTTGGAGGACTTTCAATCTCTGTTTTAACTGTGTTGCCATTCCTTAGTGGATTTGGGTAATAAGGACGCCCTAAAAAGTGGAAAAAGCGGAAAGAAGTTTTTACTTCTTTTAAAAAAGAGAACCGCTTTCAAAAACAAACTAAAAAGTGATAAATAACTTTCGGAAGTCGGTGGCAATACAAAACAACAAACAAAACAAAGCCACCGACTTCCGAAACTGAAGTCATGTGTGTTCTGTGCTAAAGTTATTTATCACTTTTTAGTTTTTTTTTGAAAGCGATTCTCTTTTTAAGAAAAAGTTTTATTAATCAATACGTTCTGAAATGACAACTATAATTGTATGAATATTTTAGATGAACTTAAATTGACAGCTCTTATTAATATATGTCTCTTTCTTGTTTTATTGGAGAGAAAGAGATATTAAGTAGCTTAAAATTAATTTAGTTCGTGCACAACAGAATTGGCACCATTGTTTGGTAGGACGGAGGCATATTGCGATTGAATGCTGCGCTGCTTATCGCGGGTTCGATTCCCGCACGGGACAAAAGTTTTTATGGCCTACATGTAGTTATTTCGGATTTGGTGGTTTGTGTATTGTGAGTCATAATTCCCATACAAACGCTCATACGTGATAATAGTGTTAGAACGAATTTTCTTCCATATATTTTAAACACACAGGTATCTTGTGGTTTATTACTAGGTTTCTGTTAATTAAAAACAAAAAAAATTGGTTGTCATACATATCGACATATATAACATAAGCAAATAATGGTTTCCGTCAAGGCGGGAGGACCTTATTGCTTGGCCCGATCGTGCCTCTCTATCGCTTGTTCCGCGCTCTCGCTTGCACGCTCAGGCGGAACGTGACACTTTTTCGTGCGTGCAGCCGTTGTTCATCGATTTATAACACAAAGTGTGAGATAACAGATGAAGGGCGTTGTCACGTCGAAAAATAATGAAATGAAAGCAGTACAAACGTCGCTGATTTTCAAGCTTTCTTGCACAAACCTCTGAACTTTGGCCGTTCTATGTACTCTTACATTTCAAAGCTAAAGAAAACATCGTCATAGAAACCTTGTACATTTAATGACAATTCTAAATGACGAAACATTTTTAGTAAAAAACTTGTAACGCTTTTTGAAACACGTTCATTTCCTGGAACACGATTTGTGAAATCTCCGCGCGCTAATTTTCGTTCGATGTTCTCGCGTTCTCGCTCATTCGCTTGTTTTCGAACATTGCGTTGGATGAAACAGCAAGCCTTTTAATCATGCTCGCGTTGACGAGACGGACCGGTAAGGGTTCTTTGCTTTGTCGCGTTGTGTTGCAGTGTGAACTAATCCTTAAAGGCTTATTACATTATATAATTTGTAGAAAATCTATTTAGGAAATCGGCATTCGGCAGGTGTCGTCGCCGCCGTTAGAACAGATTGGATCCGATTTAGTTTAAAGGACATGTTATGAAATGGGCTTAAAATATTTTTTTTTTCGAGCAGCTATCATGTGTGGTTTTTCTGATAGAGAAAATTATTCAAGCTGGCCTAACAAAAACAAAAAAAAAATTAAAAGCACCATTATTTAATAAATAAATATTTTAAATCCAGATATTTTTTTGTATCGTAATATTATTTTTGTACATTGAAACAAAGAAAAAAGGGTTAAATATCATTTTTAAAGTACATTAAACACCTTATTGTTATTTAAAATATTTTTAAACATTATTAGATGGCTATAAAACCGACGAATTATCTCCATGATTTGTATGCATGGCATTGATTCCGGAATCTATGAAAACATTAACTGTGTTGTGTCAGTAAGGTTGTCAGTGTCACACCACACATGTCAGTTGTCATGTCGATCGCTTGTCAAGCCCTTGTCTCATTGTTAGAATCGCTATTTTTCCGTTTGCTTATGAATATTTAGGTTTAATATTTGTAATTTCTACTTGATATTAGTAAAATCATCATCTGAGGTGTGTAATCCCCGCACCAGGCCAGTGAGGTGGACTAAGGCCTAACCCTTCTCACTCTAAGAGGCCCGTGCCCAGCAAGGGGCCAGTAATGGATTGAATTTATTTTTTAATAGCTAAGTTGTATTAACGCAGAAATGCTATTATTTTCAATAACAGTAAATGGTTTATGATAAGGATAGGTAATGAATTTATATAAACTTATGTTGTCACATAGGGGATATCTTCCGTGATTGTTCATTGTTTTGAGCTCCCGATATTTCAACGCTGGCAAGCGCCATGATCGCGTATCACGGAAGATATCCCGTGTGACAATATAAGTTTAGTTTTAAACCGTGAAAGCTTAAAACAGTGTATGAATTTATTTGTATCAAACATCCTTATTTTCTCCTACAATTTGGGACTTTATGACTTTATCATCATGAATTCAGTAGATTGCAAAATGATTACTGATGGTTTTACGTCTTCTCCAAGGCAGGCCAGTAAACCAAACAGTCCAGATACAGACAGACTTAAATGGATTGGACCTGTTCACCTTTTGTAAATAGTCGCTCCAGCAGGTCAGAATAGGTAAACATTTTTGTGTATTAGGTAGAGAAATAAAAGTAATGCATTTATTTATATTTGACTGTATTTTATTCTACCTCTTAATTTTCAACATCATCCCTTATAATTATATTATCAAGAAACTGTGCAGGAAAGAATCCAAATTAAAAGCCAGGTCAAATAAAGATAACTTAAAGATTACAAGAAACTTGAACATCAATAACACAACAAAAACAAAAAAAAAACAAATCACTTGTGTCCGTTCCGTTGTTGTAACGCAAACCACAGACGCATTCGCAGAGTATATTAATAATAGGGCGCGCATAGGTACGCAATTATAATTGAATTTGACACTTGATTGACGTTTACACTTTTCATAATGACAATAATGACATCCAACCGAAAAGTGTTGCCAAAATCAATAAATACCAAGGGTTGCAATTTACTTTTAAATTACAATTAATTAAAAATATAATAATTTAGGAAGGGTGCTTTTAAAAAAAATAAAAAATATACAAGAAGTAGTCTTAATTTATGTACTTTCATAAAAAAAAATCTCTTCCCTGTTCACAGCAGCTCCGAATTAAAGCCCAGCCTCCATACAAAAACCTAACATGTCCTTTGACGTTTGCTAAATTTAATTATAATTGGTCAAAGGAGTTGTTTCAAAATGTATGGAGCCTGGGCCCAGTCCTTCTACACCATACTTAATAATAGGGAAACACATTTTAAAAAGTTCTCAACTGTCCAATTAATTTAAAATAGCTTTGTGAGCAGGTAAAACACTAGAAATTGCACTTGAAATTGCAACACACAACAAAAAGCAGTCAGGGCGGTAAGCTGTCATTTTGATTGATTAATGACGTTTGACATTTATAATTCTGATTTCCTGCGTCGATTTGTGGATAGCCAGGTAAACAGATGGGAAAGAAACGGCGTTAAATTAAAAAAAAAAAACGAAAGGAAGGTTGTTATAAAGTACTCTAGAAACTAGAAACAAAACGAGACGAAAGTGACTGAAGTGAGACTGTTGACACTGACAGCTGACAGTTCTCTTTCTATGATCAATGGTCGATCTATAGTTTATAGAGTAGTTAAATCTGAGTGACGCCATGTTGAAAATCCATAAAAAATATTGTTAAATTATCAATTTACTACCACAACAGTATACATTTAAATGAATTATCTGTATTTTTCCCGGATTCTACGGATTTTTCTCTTTTTTTTGAAGTGGTGTACATAGACTGGGCCCAGTATGAAACATGTCCTTTAGAATTCAATTGAGTGTAGTGTGATCACCAGCTAACAACTTTGGTTCCTAAATAGATTTTCTACAAATTGTATAGTGGAATAAGCCTTTTAAGCTACCGAATCTGTCTACCCACGTAGACAAAAGCGATTTATAAATGAAATGTTACATTTATTCCTATCACTGCTTCTCCATGGTACGCGGGTCTTCGTTCTAAGATTTTTTGTGCGACTGCTGCGCAGCGTGTTGCGGGTTCGATTCCCGCCCAGGGTAAACATTGGTGTGATGAGCACTTGTGTTTGCCTTGTGTCTGGGTGTTGTTTATCTATATATGTATGTATTACAAAAAAAAAATGTATTTGTGTATGTATATCAGCTGTCTGACACCCATAGTACAGGGTCTCCCTAGTTTGGGGTCAGATGGCCGTGTGTGAAAATGTCCCCACATATTATTTTTTTTTTTTTTTTTTATTTAATTCTCAGTATTACAACAATAATAATACCAGCCTATTAATTAAACAATGATTATGCACGACTGCTTTTAGTACACTGTGTAAAAAAGAGTATTTTAGCGCACTGTATTAGCATTGAAAAGATAGATACAGGACATTTAGATTATAAAGTACACCGACATGAAATAGAGTACAATGGCGCTACCCAGGTTATTCAGGGGCTATTAACTCATTAATTAAGAGAAACAAACTACATCTAAAAGCACATTATTAATGTTCAATATCCTCATCACATTCCACGTTCTTATTTTTCTTTATGCACCCTATATACAACTAAATCTCCCAGTAAAGAAATGACAAAAATAATTGAAAACATGTATCTTTTGCTAAAGATGACGTGCTATTAATTTGAGGATTACACTAATAGATAGGTAACTTAAAAGTCTTTATAATTCACGTTTTCTTTTATTTCAAAAGATCGTTTCTCTTTTTAAACGCTTTTTATTAGCTTCACCTGTATGTTTGTTTGTAACCGACTTCTTTGGGCGCGATTTTGACCCACTTTAAACGGCCAGATTTCGTTCAAACTTTGTAGATTTATCGAGGACCGATGACAATACACTAATTTGATAAAATTATTAAAAAAACAAAAAAAAAAAACATAAGTCGTTCAAAATTAGTTGCCGAAAAAACAGCTATTATATACTAGGAAGGTACTGCACAAGCGCCCCTGGTAGAATAAATGATTTATAGATATAGATATAACCAAACTAAAAAGTAAAAAATAAATAATAGTTTAAAAAACTAAAAACACGCTTTTTATAGAAAACCAAACTAAAAAATAGAAAATAAATTTTAATAAATTATTTTATTTAAAAAAAAGCGTGGGGTGCATTGTGTCAATAGTTATAAATATTTTATTGACAGATATGAGTAGAGTGATTATCATTTTGATAATATCTTAAAAAGCACCCCACTCTTTTTTTTAAATATAATAATTTATTAAAATTTATTTTCTATTTTTTAGTTTGGTTTTCTATAAAAAGCGGTTTTTAGTTTTTTTAAACTATTATTTATTTATAACAAAAAAAAACAAAAATTGTGCGAATTTCGATTCTGCGGCAAAGAGGAAATGTATGATCAAGGTTATTTGGTCAGGGAAGCGCCTCAAGAGTACGCTTGGCCACCCTGGTCTCTCTATCCATCCACATACAAAATAACTTCTCAATAAAAATTAGTTTATTTAGAGTAGTGCTAAAGATTTTCAGTACTGCACATAACCTTGACCTGGGAGGTCATGTGAGCTCGTGCCGCGACTTCTGTATAATATTAAAATAATATTATCGACACACGTGCCGACTTAGATCAGCAGATAACATTCAAGGACGGTGGAGGCATGTTGTATCGAAGCTCGGAAACTGATGGACCGATTTCGATTCAATTTTGTGGCATTTTAGTTCAGAAACAGAAGAATAAAAATTGAAATATCGATGTTTAAAAAGAGAAGTGTATACTACATTTTTCAGGATGACCCTATGTTCGTTTCTGTACACCTAACTATACTCCGTTCACAATAAAATTAGACATATACACAAACCTTTTTTACAGTCCGTTCAACCGATTTTGACTTATATTGCGTTGGTGACATGACAAATGGCAGCTGCAAAAAACAGTTGTTATTGTAACCACTTTTCAACCGACTTCAAAAAAGGAGGAGGTTATCAGTTTGTTACCTGATTTCTCGGGACTGGGTGAACCGATTTTGATTATTCTTTTTTTATTTGGAAGCTAGTGCTTCCCGTGTGGTCCCATTTTAATTTGGTCCAGTTCTGACCATGGCATCCATGAGAAAACCGTATAAGTCTTAAATTAACATTAAGTATGTGCGCGATTTGTTACGCGATTTCTCAGGCAAACATAAACCGATTTTGAAAATTCCTTTTTTTATAGATAGGGTATGCTTCAGGGGTGGTCCCATATAAATTTTATCGAAATTGATACAGCACTTTTTGAAAAATCAACAAATACCCAAAAATTTTACATAGACGACGTTTTAGTTTCATCAATCTTTGTAGTAGTTAACTTTCAATCTCTTCTTAATAGATTTGAATGAGAAGGAGGTACTAAAAAGCGGAAAATAAAAAGCTTTTTACAAAAAAGACAACCGCCTTGAAAAAGTGAAAAATAACTTTAGCACAGAACACACATTGACTTTAGTTTCGGAAGTCGGTGGCAATACAAATCAACAAACAGAACAAAGCCACTGAATTTCGAAACTAAAGTCAATGTGTGTTCTGTGCTAAAGTTATTTTTCACTTTTTGAAGGCGGTTGTCTTTTTTGTAAAAAGCTGTTTTTTGCCTCTAATGTCATCCATAAGCCTACGGAATAGAAGTCAAAATCGGTTGAAGGGACTGTAAAAAAAGTTGTGTATATGTCTAATTTTAAATAAATGAACGGAGTATACGTATATGTACAATTTCAGGATGATCGGTTCAATGGTTTAGGCGTGAAAAGGTACCAAACAAATAAACTTACTTTCACATATTCAATACTAACTTTTACCCGCGAGTTCGTCTGCGTGAATGTCGGTTATCGCGGATGCAGACGAAGTCGCGTATTAAAAGTACCCTATGTCCTTTTCCAGGGTTCGAGCTATTTTGATACCAAAGGAGTTGTTTCAAAATGTGTGGAGCCTGGGCCCAGTCCTTGTACATCATACTTAAAAATAGGGAAACATATTTTAAATAGTTCTCAATTGTCGAATTATTTTAAAATGGCTTTGTGAGCATGTAAAATACAAGAAATTGCACTTTAAATTGCAACACACGACACAAAAACAGTCATGGCGGTAAGCTCATAAGTAATTTTATTTGAATAATGACGTTTGACATTTATAATTCTGATTTTCTGCGTCGATCTGTGAATAGCCAGATAAACAGATGGGAAAGAAACGGTGTTTAATTAAAAAAACAAAAGGGAGGTTGTTCAAAAGTACTCCAGGAACTAGAAACAAAACGAGACGAAAGTGACTGAAGTGACACCGTTGTACTTGTGACACTGACAATTCTCTTTCTATGATCAATGGTCGATCTATGGTTTATAGAGTAGCTAAATCTGAGTGACGCCATGTTAAAAATCCATAAAAATAATTGTTAAATATCAAAACAAAATCTGATTGTTAACATTAACAATAGCACTGTCCGCAGTTGTATAATCCTTATTCATATGTAACCTTACAGCTGAACACTGTCTCTTAAGATACAGGTTATCCTAGTTTAAGAGGCAGGGCTCACAATATCTGTATACAAACTTCTGCAACATATAATTAGCATCTTGTTAATCAGTGTATACTAAAAATGTATGTTTTTTGTGACAATAAACTATTATTATTATTATTATTATTATTAATTTACTACCATAACAGTTTACATTTAAATGAATAATCTGTATTTTTCCCGGATTCTACGGATTTTTCTCTTTTTTTTGAAGTGGTGTACAGACAGCGTCATCAACTACTTACCCCCTATCCGAAGAAATTTGTATGCCTGGAGGGTAAGCAGTTGATGACGCTGTCTGTACATAGACTCGGCCCATTATGAAACATGTCCTTTCATCAATTACATCGTAACAGACAGAGTTACTTTCGCATTTATAATATTAGTATGGATTATTTATATATTTTCAGCCTGAATTGACCGACTGCAGGGCAAATGCCTCTCTTTCTCCTTTCCAACCCTCTCTGTCCAGAGCAAGTGTGGACCAATCCCTCTTGTAAGCGTCAAGCTCATCCCTCTGCGAAAAAGAGTTGCTAGACGCACCGAAAACGCCTGAAAGAACTATTGGTCGATAAAGGCTCATGAAAAGAGACCTTCCAATATGTCATAAGCTAACGGGCAACAGGAAAAAACAAACAAACAGGCAATCATTAAGTTTGATTTTGTATGATTTCGTTTTGTGTTTGAAGGTGTTTTTACGTTACCGCATAACTTCCTCCCTCCCCCAACGCCTACTTTTGCGGAAAAACAGCGCGACTGTCTCCCCAAGTCTCCAGCAACTCGTCTTAATGACATTGAGTGGCAAATAGATGACCCTGATTGTGGCAGTGACCTGTCTGCAATAGACCATTCGGTTCCCTTCAAAAATGGTGCTGATTCACGCGTCATGTTCTCGAAGGAGCTTGTCAATTGAGACTGGTCTACTCTTCTCATCATTTTTTATATTGCTCTTTAGCTACATATAGAATCTATGGGCCTTTGTCAAAAATTAACTGTAAAAGAGTGTACGTGGAATTTCTTGACAGATTCTACTCCATAGAGACCTACTTACATTTTTGGAACGAACAACTAGCTTCAACTTCCTGACTAACTGCCCGACTCCTTGGCATTCCTAAACTGCCTGTAAATGGTTTAATTGAAATACTTCAATGGTTTGGCTTTAACTTTGAGTACCAGGGCATCGCAGATGCTTTGCTTTCTCAGAGAAGCTGAAACATCTAATTTAAGGTGCTATTACTGGTGCAGAACTAAAGTACAGGCAGAAGTTTAGTTCTACACCTTTCAAACGGAAACATTACAGGTTCTTGGCCTTGGGAGGTCATCATCTGCCTAATCTTTTCCCACCTATGTCAGGGTCAGCTTCCAGTCTAACCGCATGCAGCTGAATGCCAGTGTTTTACATGGTGCGACTGCCTGACCTCCACAACCTAGTTACTGGGGAACGCGATACCCCTTGATAAGACTGGTTGTCAGACTTTGTAGCTTCTGACTATCCATAACGACTGCCAAAGATCTACGAATGACAGCCGGGACCAACGGCTTTACGTGCTTTCCGAGGCACGGAGGGAACTCGGTTTGAAATGGATGGTCACTCCAACAACACGTAACCGATCCGGGTACTCGACGCTCAGCAGTCATGACCATCGGACCAAAAAGTCAGTCAACCAACTTTTAAAGAACAATCGAAAATATGATACCTTTTGTAAATCGCGTGCAAATGTTTCGCCTAGCGCGGGTCGTACCGAAACCTTGGCACTCAAGGATGTTTCATTGGACCTCGTTCGGTGTCAGTAGCCCAGGGTCTTGTATGGTTTCCGCTTTTGCTTAAAGATAATGATTGACAAGGTTAGAAGAAAGGTAGAATAAGTTACTTTGACCAACTTCGTATTGCTCTTGTTTTCACGAAGTTCAAGAAAAATTATGTAACAAGAATTTGAGTATCCGTGGAATTTCTTGCTCGTTCTTCTCCATAGAGACCTACAGATTTTGGGACGAGCAACTAACGTCAACTTTCTGAAGGCTAATTCACGTAATTTTATGACGCGCCGATGAAGTTGTAGTGCAGTTGCAGTTAAGTTCAAGTTTGAGTGATAAACGGTATTCCTGTAATCTTTGAACTGCGCGTAAGCTGCACGTGAACTGCACGTCAACTGTACGAAAACCAATCTCTACCAAACTTACTTATGGTGTAGAAAAAGAGAAAAAATATTTCTTACTAAATAATTAAATATAATATAATAATATTAAAATAATACCCCAGTACAGATTTTAGTGATTTTCAACTGTCATGTTGAGACGTCAAACGAATAGTAGAATACCGATCACGTTGCGTTCCGAAGTACGCACCAAAGACGCGCAACAGTAGAATGCCGTTATTGCGCTCGCGTGACGCGAACTTGACGCGAGCGTGTCTGACAGCGGTAGAGAATATGAAAAGCGTTGTTTTGATCGAAATTTAACTGCAACAGCACTTCTTTAGTTACGAGAATTAGTCCACTGACTAACCGAGTCCTTGACAATTCAAGTGCCTGTAAATGATTTACTTATGCTTTGACTTTTGACTTATTTGTTGGAGAAATAAAAATACTGGCATTCATGAATACCAGTATTTTTCAAGGAGTGACTACCTACTTACAAGCCCGCCACAGTATTGTCAAACCACTGCATCTCCTGTGAACCAGAATCAACAGTAGCGAACACCAGAAAAACGTCTACAGTAATGAAGCTCGACGAGTCCCAGATAAATTATTCAACTGTCTTGGATCCCGCAACAAAATTAATCAGAAAAGAACAGCGGAGGAGTAAGAAAATATATTTTTAGGGTTCCGTACCCAAAGGGTAAAAACGGGACCCTATTACTAAGACTCCACTTTCCGTCTGGCTGTCTGTCACTCGGCTGTATCTCATGAACCGTGATAGCTAGACAGATGAAATTTTCACAGATGATGTATTTCAGTCGCTGTTGGAATAAAAAAGCTTTTTTACAAAAAAGACAACTGCCTTCAAAAACCAAAAAGTGATAAATAACTTTAAAACAGAGCACACATGACTTTAGTTTCGGAAGTCGGTGGCAATACAAAACAACAAATAGAACAGCAAAGTCATGTGTGCTCTGTTTTAAAGTTATTTATCACTTTTTGGTTTTTGAAGGCGGTTATCTTTTTTGTAAAAAAGCTTTTTTATTTTTCGTATTTTAGTACTTCCTTATCATCCAAATCCATTAAGAAATGGTAACACAGTCAAAACAGAGATTGAAAGTACAAGGTGAGAACATTACAAATATACCTACACAAAATAAATAAAAAAAAAACATACAGACGAAATTGAGAACCTCCTTCTTTTTGAAGTCGGTTGAAAAATACTTAAGGGGGCTTTCATACAAAAAAACGTGATTTGTTGCCGTTAAAAAAAGGTTATAATATAGTGTCTTATGTTGTATAGATAATGGAATAATACGGAACCGTTCGTGCGCGAATCAGACTCGCACTTGGCCAGTTTTTTCCTCTACCTACCTACCAGGAGACGAGGCCTTTCACACGTAGTCGTCATGGAAATTCACGACAAAAAAGAAGTAAAAAGTAAAGTCAACGACTCTCCTTGTATTCAACCTTGGAGGCCATAAAAAAACCCTGTAAGGTCAACAGTTTTTTACAAGAGAACCTGCAGGTCTCGTGTTACCATTCACATAGATGTAATTGTTCACGTGAAATTCCATGATTATGTAACTGTTATGTAATTTGAAGGTTTTATTAAATAACTCCTTAGTTACAGTAAGTGTTATGCAGTGTAAGGGATTCTTTAGAAGTTTAACGTTCAAAGCCATTTTTGCGAAAAGATTAGGTGGTAAGCTAAATTGGATCGATTTTTTTAACTGACTTTAAAGATGGAGAAGGTTCTCGAATCGGCTGTATGTTCTTTATGTGAAGAAAGAAAGACTATTTGTTCACGAGAAAGTGGCTGTATGTCTGTGAGTGTGTTCGTATGTTTGTTATGTGATTTCTCCGGCAATTGTATATCGATTTTGAAATTCTCTTTTTAATATATGGGGTATGCCTCAGGGGTGGTCCCATATAAATATTATCGGAATTGATTCAGCACTTTTTGAAAATTATTGGAAGAAAGCAAAAGAATATACTTACATGGATGATGTTTTAATTTTCTCCAACCTTGTACTATCAATCTCTGTTTTGACCGTGTTCTTAATGGATTTGGATGATAAGGTACTAAAAAGATAAAACCGCCTTCAAAATCTAAAAAGTGATAAATAACTTTAGCACAGAACACACATGACTAGTTTCGGAAGTCGGTGGCAATACAAAACATCAAACAGAACAAAGCCACCGACTTCCGAAACTTGTGTGTTCAGTGCTAAAGTTATTTATCACTTTTTAGATTTTGAAGGCGGTTGTCTTTTATGTAAAAAACCTTTTTTTTTGTAAAGAAAGAAATAAAGGAAAACTATTTATTCACGAGAAAGTGGTTGTATGTCTCAGTGAATGTGACTGTGTTCGTATGTTTGTTATGTGATTTCTCCGGCAATTGTAGATCGTTTTTTTTTTATGTGACTTTTTCAGTTTTTTATGGACATCACAGACATCGGTGAAAGAAGACATCGTGAGGAAACCTGAACTTATAATTGATATAAGTCTGTAATCACCAGTCCGCCTTCAGCGCACGTGGTGATCAATGCTCGTGCCTTCTGTGTATGAGAAGAGGTCTTTTTTAGGGTTCCGTGCCTCAAAAGGAAAAAACGGAACCCTTATAGGATCACTTTATTGCCCGTCTGTCTGCATGTCAAGACCCTTTATCTCGGGAACACGTGGAGGTATCGAGTTGAAATTGAAACCATATACTCAAGTCTACGGTCCCTTGATGCTGTAAAAAAACAACCCTCTATGTTAACGTGAAACAAAGATACGGCCGTTTATGTCACAAAATACTGAAGAATGATATTTCTACCTATACTGTGATGAGTCATCATAATCATTTTGTATTTAACTGTTTTATATTATTGTTATTATAGTGTTATTAGTCTGTAAGCTTTCCTAAAATAAAATAAATAAATAAAAACACGCATTTATAATATTAAGATGATAAAAGTATGGATAGTAGGTATGGATTGGTATAGAAGTATGGATATGTATCTACTAATATGTACGGAACCCTCGGTGGGCTAGTCCGACTCGCACTTGTCCGGTTTTTTTTTAAGTAAAAAAAAAACGCCTTTGCCCTGCTGTGTGACTATTATTATTATTATTTAATGGATAGAGTCTGCTTCAGGAGTGGTCCCATATTTTATCGAAATTGATACAACACTTATTGAAAAAATAACAAAAAGAAAAAAAATATATTCAGATAACGTTTTGGTTATCTTCAGCAAAAGTTTTGAGAAGGACTTTCAATCTCTGTTTTAACTGTGTTGCCGTTTCGTAATGGATTTAGATGATAAGGAAATAACTCGGTGGCAATACAAGACAACAAACAGGACAGAAGTCACCGTTTTCCGAAACTTGCGCGGCTATTAACGACTTATACAGATTTTAAACTGACAACCACGTCAAAATGTGTAGTGTAAATGATTTGAAAAAAATATATGTTCAACTAGAACATTCTCTTAATCGTTTCGTATGTGAATATTTTTGATTACATTCATATTAAATCCATTCATCCATTCATATTAATCCTTTATACATATATAATAAAACAGTAAAAAAACTGTGTCTGTACATTGAATACATTAAAAAAAAAAAATTGAGGGGGGTTTAGAAAGAGTAATAGAGCACGAATCAAATTTCTTGGGTTGATAAGGAACGGAGTGCATTTACCTATACTCCTATTGCTGACTACGCCGGAGTTATGATTCAAAATTGTACTTTTTGAACGTCTCGAATCGTCTCGCGCATCCCGTTGTTTTCCCGTGAGAGCCCGGGCTCTTAGAATTCGACATCAGACGTTTCAGATTTTCGATTTTGCCGACCCCATTGTCGCTGGCATAAGCAACAGGATCCGCGTACGAAGTCGCGGGCAGAAGCTAGTAATATTATAAATGCTAAAGTTTGTGAAGATGTTTGGATGTTTGTTACTTAATCACGCGCAAACCGTTGAACAGATTTGCATGAAAATTGGCACACTGATAGAGCATTTCCTCGATTAACATATAGGATACTTTTTATCCCGGTAATATGTTCCCTTGGGATAATCGTTCTATTCAGGCGGGCGAAGCCGCGGGCAGAAGTTAGTAGTTTAAATTAAACTCGTGAAGTTGTGTCTGACGCGGACAGAACATTGACAATTACACAAAATCTACCAGGTATAATTAAACGAAACTTACACCATCTTACAGACAATTTTATTATCTATCTTTTAGTATACGCCTTTTTAACCCCGGACGAAAAAGAGGGGTGTTATAAGTTTGACGTGTCTGTGTGTCTGTCTGTGGCACTGTAGCTCTTTAACGGGTGAACCGATTTGAATGCGGTTTTTTTTATTTGAAAGTAGATTCTCTAGCGATGGTTCTTAGACATGTTTCATCAAAATCGGTTCAGCAGTTTTAAAGTTATCAGCTCTTTTGTTTGCTGCGGTAGGGATCTTAGACGCATACCGGATGTTTACTTTGCTTTCAAACATATTATTATAGGTGACCACACTGACCACCCATTGAAACACCCATGTTTGCTATAAAACTATGCAAGATTATATACAAAACCAAACTAAATTACATTTAAAAAATTAAAAATAAAAATTAAATTAAAAATTAAAAAAAACCCCCAACGCAAAACATATAAGCGATTATGTAAAAAGTAAAAAATAATACTTTTGTTGAGCCATCAAATGTTTGTTCGTTGAAATGGCGCTATAATGTCGCGGCGGGGTACCGCTAAGTTCAAAGCAATAACTAAATAGCTAAAATAGCGAACTGATGGTAACTAGATTTGCAACAAGATTAACAACTAGATTAGCAACAAAATTTGATAATATCGAAGCAAATTGGGCGGATATGCTGGTAAATTAATAGACAGTGAATGAAATTAAGGGACTGACTTACTTAAGCGGTACCCCGCCGCGACATTATAGCGCCATTTCAACGAACAAACATTTGATGGCTCAACAAAAGTATTATTTTTTAAAGATAAAGGATAAAGATAAAGGTAATTTATTTGTCATAACATGCGTTTACATACAAATTAAAGCATGCAAGATCTTAGAAGTCCGTACATGTTTTACCTGGCGAGGCGTACAAATTTTTTACATAACATGACAAAAAAAAAAATTATAGTCTAAGTAAACCAAAGTTTTGTTTACATACGTTGTATATCCATCACTAAAATGTTAGTTAAATTTAATTGTATACTATTTATTATAATGATATTTTTTAAATTACTATATTACATTTTATGGAAATTACAAATATAAATATAAATTAGAACATTTCAAAGAGTATCCGTCAAAAAGTCGTTAACATTATAGTAACATTTGTCTATTAATAAATTTCTAACCTTATTTTTAAATTGATTTATGGGTAAAGCTTTATACCCCTGTGGTATCTTATTATATACTCTAGGAGCCATACAAAAAAAGCTTTTCCCCATAGCAGCAGTTTTTGCCGAGTGGAAGCAGAGTTGGCTATTGTCACGTCTGTTACGCGGGAAGGTATCCGATAATCGTGGAAACAATTGGGGGTTTAATTTTACGAACAACGCAGCTTCAAGAATATACAGAGATGGTAGCGTTAATATTTTGTATTTTTTGAATAATGACCTGCAGCTTTCTGTCGAATCTAAATTAAACATCGCCCGAATACATCTCTTTTGGGCCTTAAAAGCAATTTCTTTGTCGGTAGAGTTACCCCAAAATATGATGCCATAGCGTAACAGCGATGCCACCAATCCATGATATGCCGTTACCAAGGCATCTGTGTTAAGTTCAGGTGACAGTTTGAACAAGACATACGCGGCTGAGCTCAGCTTTCTACTAATGAATGCAATATGTGTTTTCCAATTCAGTTTTGCATCTATCATCAGACCCAGAAATTTTGTGTCGTCGACTTTATTTAAGACTGTGCCATTGTACAGAGCTTGAATGACACTATCAACCTGTAGCCGTAGGCTAAAATGCATTATAGTAGTCTTATCTAAGTTAATTTTGAGATTATTCTTATTTAGCCATGATATGAGTGATGTCAAAGATTTATTAATGTCATGTTCATAAATGTCCTTATTATTACATGTTATCGTCATTGTGCTGTCATCTGCATAGAGGGTCATGGGGTGGTCGATAGCCATAGGCATGTCGTTAATATATATAATAAATAATAGTGATCCAAGGACGCCGCCTTGTGGGACACCGTAAATGGGCGTTCGTATGCCAGATACGTAAGTTTCCTCTTTTTTTGTCGTACTATTTATTTTTGCTATTTCTGTGTACTGTTTTCTGTTAGTTAGGTACGACTGTATAAGATTTAGTATGTTACCTCTTATGCCGTATGCCTCTAGTTTCTGGAGTAGAATGTTATGGTTCACATAGTCAAAAGCTTGCGTCATATCACAATAGATGGCGCAAACCGGAATTCTCCTGTCCATATTTAACATTACTTTATGTAGGAAGTCATAAATTGCCCTATTAGTTGTCATGTTTTTTCTGAATCCCTTTTGCTCATCGATCAAAATATGCTTCTTTTCAAGGTATGAGTACAATTGTATATAAATGTATTTTTCAAAAATATTGGATATGATCGGAATGAGGGCAATGGGTCTATAGTTAGCCATGTGTTCCTTACTGTTTTTTTTAAATAGCGGTTTGACTATAGACACTTTTAAGGCATCCGGGTATACACCAGAACAGATACACAGATTTATAAGATGACTTAATTCGGTGCAAATAAAATCAGATACATACTTAATTACCTTTGTAGAAATTCCGTCATATCCCGTACTCTTTGTGGATTTTAATGATTTTATAATGTTTTTTATGTCTATCGGTATACTAGGGGCAACATAAATTGAGTCTTGACGTGGTACAATATTTGACTTTACATTATTTCCTGACCCTGGAATGGATTGAATTTTATCTACGAAATAGTTATTAAACGAGTTTGCTATCTCTTGAGGGTCATTTATTATTTTATCCTCTACGATGATCTGGTTTATGGAATTTTTAGGAAAAAAAGGTTTTGATTTGTTTATTATATTCCATGTCGTTTTTGATTTGTTGGTCGAGGTTTTAATAGAGTAATTGTTCTGAGCACGTCTAGTTAATTTCACAATTTTATTAAACCTTTTTTTGTAATTTAAAAACGTTGTTTTGTTAGTCACACTTGGTTTCATTCTGTAACGCCATAGCAATTGCCGCTTTTTTTTGCTGCATAATTTTATTCCGTGTGATATCCATTTTGGTTTTCTTATAACCCTTATTGTTATCACCTTGGGTGGAAAACACAGATCATAAAAAAGTTTGAACGTGTCAATAAAATGTTACTTTTTACATAATCGCTTATATGTTTTGCGTTGGGGGTTTTTTTTAATTTTTAATTTTAAGTTAAAGAATACTATCTTTTATTTAATTTTTTCGACTAAACTTTGAGTTTTGGACGCAGCGCATACGATTCTCTGGTCGCTCAAGGTCGCCAGCGTATATCGTCGCCTTAAAGATCTTTATCACTTTTTAGTTTTTGAAGGCGGTTTTCCTTTTCGTAAAAATGGTTTTCTTAATTAGAAATACCGGTTTCGCACGATATATTTATTTGGTTTGAAGCCTTCTCGAACAACAACAGATAATATATACCTAATAATAATATATGTATAATATGTGGGGATATTTCACACATGGCCATCTGACCCCAAACTAGGGAGACCCTGTACGATGAGTGTTAGACAGCAGATATACATATACAAATACATTTAAATAGATACAAATAGATAAACAACACCCAGACACAAGGCAAACACAAGAGCTCATCACACAAATATTTACCCTGGGCGGGAATGGAACCCGCATTGAACTTACCATTGCACTTCACTATCCCTTCATCACTAAGCATATCACTATCATTACTACATAATTATAAACTAGCGTTTGCCCGCGACTGGTCCGCGTAAATGTCGGTTATCGCGGATGCAGACGAATTCGCGGATTAAAAAAACTTTTTCGAAAAAAGAGAACCGCCTTCAAAAAAAAAACTAAAAAGTGATAAATAACTTTAGCACAGAACACACATGACTTTAGTTTTGGAAGTCGGTGGCTTTGTTCTGTTTGTTGTATTGTATTGCCACCGACTTCCGAAACTAAAGTCATGTGTGTTCTGTGCTAAAGTTATTTATCACTTTTTAGTGTTATTTTGAAGGCGGGTTCTCTTTTTTCAAAAATATTTATATTTTACACTTTTTAGTGCCTCGTTAACACCCAAATCCATTAAGGAACGGCAACACAGTTAAAACAAATATTGAAAGTACTCCAAAGATGGAAAGGCGGACGAAATGAAAACGTCTTTTCGGTTTTTGTTGTTTTTTCAAAAAGCGCTGAATAAATTTCTGTTTGTATTACTAAAACCTTCTCCAGAATGTAACAAACACTTTTCTGAAAACCGCATCAAAATCGGTTCAGCCGGGAGATAATCGCGGCCAAACATACATACATACATACAAACATACGGTTCGAACTGATAACCTCCTTTTTTTTAAGTCGGTTAAAAAGTACCTACGTCCTTTCCCAGGGTTCTAGCTATTTTCTTTTCTTAAAAAATCATCAAAATCGGTTCAGCCGTTTCATCGTGAACGTTTTAGTTATAAAACAGAGTTACTTTCGCATTTATAATATTACTAGTATCCCCCGCCGCGTGAATTTATGAAACAAAAGAAAGAAAAATATCTTCGACAGTCGTTATGTGTAGTCAGAAGCCAGAAAGTCTGACAACCAGTCTCACCAAGGGGTATCGTGTTACCCAGTTACTGGGTTCTGGAGGTCCGATAGGCAGTTGCTCCATGTAAAACACTGGTATTCAGCTGCATCCGGTTAAACATCTTCAAAATTATTCCCCAAAAGTTGTTTTGAAGACATTCGCAAGCTTCCTAAATAGATATTATTTAAATTAATATCGTTTGATGATGAAAATCTTTCCCGTCGCCCTCCCTCTTGTTTAAAATCGATACGAAAAATATTGATTTTCCGAATGGTTATGAAGAAATATTATGGTTGGCAGGCACTTCTGTGGTGGGTGTTTATTTTGATTCAAACCGGTGACAAGTCCGATGGTCGTCCGAATTTAAATAACAGTCTTGAGTAATTAATTCTTCATAATAACAAACTAGACATTGGAGTCGATTCTTTTGGTCACAAACTGAACTAACATTAGACAATTGGCATCTCTTACTGCCAGGCAGCTGAAGAAAAGGACGGCGGTAGACACAAATGAGGTCTAAGATATTAATTTTTTTATGGATCTTTTTGTAAATGTAAGCGCTAATTACATAATACTGATGCTGTGCGAACGTGGTCCTGTGTTGGGTGGCAGAAGGAAGGTTTGTACGGTTTTTTAACCGACTTCAAAAAAGAAGGAGCCTCTCAAATGACAATGCCAGATCCTGCCCCACCCATGTACAGAAAAAGTAACACATGTACAGAAAAAGTAAATTAATGAAAATAATTGTATTGAATATAGAACCTTTCTATACTAAATTGTTTTTCTTTAGAACTTGCGGATTACGAAATACCTACCCACAAAATACAAACTCCTTTTACCTAAAATACAATTTAACCTATAATCAATGCCATTGTTGTTTTTAGATTTAAACGGAAACCGCAAGTTCTTCAGTCACTAAGACTAATGTTTAGTTATCAGCAATAAATAAACAGTAAGATGCTACTGTATATGAGTGGGGCAAAGTTCTATAGAGTTTCTGGCATTGTCCTTTTGTTTGACCACGCATAACTTTTTTCAGTGTAGTCCGATTTCGATGATTTTTTTTTACCTCGAAGTTGGTCCCATATAAATTTTATAAAAATATTCCACCCATAAGGGTGGAAAATTAAGGGATCATTGTACATTTTTGGTGTCACCGTTTCTTAATAGTTTGTGTGATAAAAAGTAAGCACTAAAAAGCTTAAAAAACGATTTTTACAAAAAAGACAACCGACTTCAAAAACTAAAAAGTAAAAAAAGCTTTTTACAAAAAAGACAACCGCCTTCAAAAAGTGAAAAATAAGTTTAGCACAGAACACACATTGACTTTAGTTTCGAAATTCAGTGGCTTTGTTCTGTTTGTTGTTTTGTATTGCCACCGACTTCCGAAACTAAAGTCAATGTGTGTTCTGTGCTAAAGTTATTTTTCACTTTTTGAAGGCGGTTGTCTTTTTTGTAAAAAGCTTTTTATTTTCCGCTTTTTAGTACCTCCTTCTCATTCAAATCTATTAAGAAGAGATTGAAAGTTAACTACTACAAAGATTGATGAAACTAAAACGTCGTCTATGTAAAATTTTTGGGTATTTGTTGATTTTTCAAAAAGTGCTGAATCAATTTCGATAAAATTTATATGGGACCACCCCTAAAGCGTACCGTATCTATAAAAAAAAGAATTTTCAAAATTGGTTTACGTTTGCCTGAGAAATCGCGTAACAAATCGCGCACATACTTAATGCAAATTTAAGACTTATACGGTTTTCTCATGGATGCCATGGTCAGAACTGGACCAAATTAAAATGGGACCACACGGGAAGCACTGGCTTTCAAATAAAAAAAGAATCATCAAAATCGGTTCACCCAGTCCCGAGAAATCAAGTAACAAACATAAACATAAAAAAAAAAAAAAAAAAAAAAAAAAAAAAAAAAAAAAAAAAAATACAGACGAATTGATAACTTTGAAGTCGGTTGAAAAATCGCAAACTTTAAATTCGCATGTCGGTGGTAATACAAAACAACAAACAAAGTCAAAGCCGCCGACTTGCGAATTTAAAGTTATTTTTTACTTTTTAGTTTTTGAAGGCGGTTGTCTTTTTTGTAAAAAAGCTTTTTTAGGTTAGACGGAGGAAGAATACTATGTTTCCTCAAGACGAATTGGAGCACAGAAAGCTGACGAAATTTAAGAACCTTGCAGTCTGCGTACAGGGCCTCAAGTCTACTATTACAATAGTGTCAGAATAGTCTATCATTGATTTCATTATTGTTGATTTTGACAAGTTTGGTAATCTACTAATATATATAATGGCGTCATTATGACTTTCTAATGGTCAACCACTGACACGCCATTGAAAGATATGATATAGAATAGTAATCTCGTACAAAATGACAAATGAATGACTGATTTAAATCGAGAAAACCTGTTCTAAAATATTAAGCCTAACGGGGGCGTTACGTCGAATTGTGAGATGCTTTCCGCTTAAGGTCCGCCACACTATTTATAATTCTTTGGTGAAACCACACATTGAATATCTCATAGAAATGTGGGGTTCAGCAGCTAAAACCAACCTGGAAAAGCTACAAAGAGCGCAAAACAGAATTATAAAAGTCCTATTTCACTACCACTATCTGACCCCTACACACAAAATTTACAAAGAAACTAATCTATTTAACATTTCTGATATATATATATATAACACATGTATTTTAGTTCGTAAAATTCTTTCTAAAGACTTACACACACAAATCACATTCACAAAAAACATACAAGTACAAAAACGTATTCTGAGGCGCGCACAAGACTTACATATACCTAGTACTAGAACGAATTATGGAAAAAAAACTATAATGCATGAGGGAGCAAAACTTTATAATTCGCTACCAAAAGATATAAAAAATGCACAATCCATTTTACTATTTAAAAAGCTACTAAAATGCCATATTTTAAAAGGTCACAAAATAAAATAACAAATTTATGTAACATAATTTATTTGCCTCTAGTGTGAACGAATCCTTAGACTTCAATCATTAAAACAAAGATACGAGTCACCGTACGTCGATCGCGTCAACGCGCCGCACGGCGGTAGACAATTTATAAAACTGTAAACAATTACCCTCATACCATATTCGCAATGTTAACACTAAGTATAAGCTGTTGTTACTCCTGGACAACGAAATTGTTATAAATAAGTAATTTTTAGTGTTTATTTCTGTACAAGTGATTTGTAATCTTTAGAAATAAATGAATTCAAACCGTAACCGTATTTAGGCGGTAATCTGCTAAAATGTTGACAGTTCCTTGGATCAGTGACCTACCATTAGAACGTCATTGTGCAGTCATTGCATTTAATTCGACCGACCAATGATCGACCATTATGAATTTAGCAAATTACGAACTTTTAGCAAAATGACAATGGGATCGTGTTGGAATGACGAAATTATAAAAATAGCAGACTTGGCTCCCAGTTGTGTTGTTGTTGTGTTGTTGGGGCCTACTTTTCTGTCTCTTACTGCTGCGTTTCGGAGGACAATCATATAGGTATTTTACCCAAAAAAATCTAATTAGTCCGTCAGATAGATTTCAAAAAAATATTAAACACGTTTTTTTTTTCTTTTTTTTTACGTAAACAAAAAATAAAGACGATACAATGCGTCGAAAACTCGTGTAACATCACTATGTCAGTACACTTTTACTGGCGAAGTGACGTCATAAACCTCCACTCATGATCTTTGATGCGTTTTATCTTCGTCAGTTTTTATTGTTTTGATAAAACAAAAAATACGTATCCAATATTTTTCGATAATACGGATTAATTAGTTTTTTTTGGTAAAATACCCTATTGGCGGTGGACATTGAATGCTTCTTTACGTAGTAACAGTTATTCTTTGCCGATTATGTCATCGTCACTTTAGACTCAGTCTAGATAAACACCTAGAATTTCCTGTTGTCTTTCCTGGATAAATCCAGACTGAATTGTAATAATAACGCGTTATCATTTTTATTTCTATCTGTATGTATGCACGTGTAAATGTCGTGATGGCCCAGTGATTCAGTTGCCCGCCTCTCATGCATACAACTGCGGGATCGATATTGTGCAAATACCAGTGCAACTTTGTCGATCTTATATGTCGTATCCGGTCAATAGTATGAACGTGAAACGCAAAGACAATAAATAGTCTATGGTGAAACAACGGATCGCAAGCGCGCCATTATTGAGGTTGATCACGTGATCAACCACTACCATTTTGGCGCGCTTCTACAGAGTCGTGATGTTTTCAGCCCACAGCGAAGAAGACATTCAGAATCCAGAGTCTGATCGCAACGGAGCTAATACGACCCGAACTGTACTTACGATTCGTTGTTGAAGTGAAGTGCCTATTGTCTATGTCTAAGTGAACCTATGTCTATGTTAATTATAGCGTCAGAGTTTATTTTAAATTAATTGTGGTTTTAATAAACGCCGTGTACTGTATCCTATACCCAGTGTGTTTTCATTGCACGAAACCCATATTCTGCCCACATGATGACTGAATCTAACGGACTAAATCCTGACTGATCCGACATATATATAAAAATCTTCTGTGCGTGTGTATGAAAGTGTATAAACGACTACACCGATATTGATAATTTTTTTTGTGTCTTCCAGTGGATTCGAGAATGGTTTAGATTCACAATTGGACCCGGCAGGTGGCGCTGTAGTCGAGTTGTAGAACTTTTTTTATTTTCAGGGAAGGACAACGTCTTGCGGGCCCGCTAGTTTCATAATAAGTATGTACTACAGCTCACTTTTTAGGGCCCATTAATATGTCAATTATAATCCGTGGTGCTTAACAACTTAACTCCCAGTTGTAAACGTCCCTTTGTGCCTATTGGCCTAGTTCTGGTCTGTCTCCTGTTTGATTTGGAGGGAAGTGGAAAATATGTTTTCCTTACTCCTCCGCTTTTCTTTTCTGATTAATTTCATTGCGGGATCCAAGACAGTTGAATCGTTTCTCTGGGACTCGTCGAGCTTCATTGCTCTGGCGCTTTTCTGGTGGTCGCCACTGTTGATTCTGGCTTACAGGAGTTACAGTGGTGTGGGAATTGTGAAATGAATGCTCGTGCCTTCTGTGTTTGAGAAGAGGCCTTTGCCCTGCAGTGGGACAGTGATATTGAAATTGTTATATTTTAGAACCCTAATAATTAAGTAATGATTACTTTTATTCTGTTTATTTCTACATCATTCTTCCTACCATGTACTAATATTATCTATTGTAAATTACAATGGTAAAGTATTCAGTAGAATAACACGTAGCTTAGATAATAATGTGAAGGGGAAATCCGAATTTGATTGATACCAATTGTTATCACAAAAATGTTTATTAGTACAATCACTACTGCTGCCCGCGACTTCGTTCCTGAGAGCTTGGAAACTGAAGATATTTGGAAACTGGTGACTTCAACTGGGTCACGATTCCTTGGTACTTAGTCGTGTCATTCGTCAATGGTTGTCTCAAACTGAATTCACCACTTCTTTTCTCTCTCCTTTATTTTACACAATTTTTTTATAAAATTGTCTCAGATTTTGAAACAAAAGGCAGATAGACCGTGCGGAACACGAGAGTGAAGCCAAAAAAGCAAATACAACTTCAAATGCAAATACCTACAACGCTGACACGAGTCAGTATATTATGAAACGCTGCATCGTTAAAAAAAAACAAACAAAAATGCAAATACAAATTCGAAAGCGAATTTAATCACGAGATTGTAGGTATTCGATTTTTAATTTGTATTTGTTTTTGTAAGGAGCCGCCAAGGTCGACCGAAACGAAGGTGGTGTGACGATCTGACCATATTTGCGGGGCTAACGTGGGCTGTGGGTAGAGATGGTACAAGATCGGGAAGTTTGAAAGGAGAAAGGCGAACCCTTTGCCCAGCATTGGGACACAAAACAGGATGATAATAATAAAAAAAATGCTTATTTGGCTTCGCTCTCAGTGTTCCCCACGGTCTATTGCCTTTTGTTTCATAATCTGAATAATTTTTAGCCTTTGTGTTATTCTGATGTATTTAGCTGTATTACCACAAAGTACGTAAGGCTGCGTAGCGCCCGACCAGAGAGACCACTCAGAAAAAACCGCCATTATTACCACGCACACATTGACATTACGTTTAAAGGCATTCTCAAGCAGTTTCAAGCAGACTTACGACTCGACTGTCACGTGTTGTCTAAATGAATAAATGAGAAACATTGACATTTCACGACAAACAAGAAAATGTTGTTATAAAAAATTGCAAGGAGTTCCAACCAATGTCAATAAAATTTCATATTGTCACAAATAAAACCTACAGAGTCAAAACAGTAGCAGCCCTAGTGAGTCTGGCAAGTTTAGGTAATAATTTTCAAGATGGCGGGAGCGGTCCTTCTGTACCCTCTATATTATGTGGTATTACTGTACAGTTTCATCAAACATAGTTTTTGCGTGAAAGAGTCCAGATTAATTTCTCACTGCTCCTCGTGATCCTCACAAGCCTTCGCATTTCATAATATTTAGTAGGATAATCTCCACAACTAACGTTGTGCAAGCGACCAACAAAAGTTAACGACCGATTCACAAGTTGCAGGCCGCGGGGTCGATCCAATCATGCACTTCACTTTGTCCATTTTCATTGAATGACGAACAAACTAACGGCCCTCTTGATTAAAGTCCCGCCTCTCTGTTCCCCGATAAGTATAATCTGGGTATCTTTAAGGCACGAGTGAACCGGTTCATCCTAGGCAAGCGTGCTGCACCTTAGGCCGCAACATCACTTAAGATCAGGGGATTAAGTTGAGGTCAAACGCAAGCCTATTTAAATATACAGACCCGCATCCCGGATGGGGTCTGAATTAGTCATGACGTCAGTAAGGTAATCTGCATTGCCTTTTCCTAACTACTATTACGGCTGGCTTCCAGTCTTACCAATGCAGCTGAATACTAGTGTTTTACATGGAGCGACCTCCATAATCCAGTTAGTGGTCCAACACCATACTCCTAGATGAGACTGGTTGTCGTACTTTCTGGCTTCTGACTACCCATAACGACTGTCAAAAATCTACGAATGATAGGACAGGACAGCCGGGATCGGCTTTACGTGATTTCCGAGACACGAACGGGTCTTGGTATTAATTGACGGTCACCCATCCATAGACCGACCGCGGTAAGCCTAGCTTAACCTTGGCCGATTTGGCCACAAACTCCGCTCAATATGTCAGATATTTATTTATTTACTTTTTCTGATATTTGATAATTTGCTTGAATAAATATCAAATGCGCATTAAGTTCCTTTACAGTCTACAAACTCCTTATTTCTAGACTTGATAATTGTTGCTTATAAATAACAATAAAAAACCTAAACGGATTAAAAAAAAATACCAACGTAAAGTGCTTGTTTACATTTTCTGAGAAGGTGGAAGAAGGGATAAAAATGATTAAAATTCTGCTTACTACCTAAATGGCCCCTTGAAGGCGTAACACCCCCGTGCCTCGAAAACCACGTGTCGTACCACCTTGCGCCTGATCTCTCGCCGGTCGAATCGGATAACCGTCCCACCGCACTATGAGAGTGAGGGAAGAGGGGTGCACCTGTGTTTGCGCACACTCTTGTGCACTATAAAATTTCCTGCGTATAGTGCGCGCCACGAGAGATGAGACATGGCACAGACTTGATTTGACTTGCGCAGTACTCGATTTAAAGGTAAGAGACCTTTAAGTCAAGTACTGCGCAAGTCAAATCAAGTCTGTGTCAAGTATCATGTTTCGTGGCACGTACTATACTTGCCTAGTCTCTATCGCGATTGCCCGACCGAATTTCGGTCGGGAGAACTGAGAGAGAAGTGTTAAGGTGAACACACACTTATCCGAGCCAACCGCATCGAACAAAACGAATTTTAGAATTCTGTATATGAAATTTTATGAAACCTCTCACACTTGCCTTCGTCGAATCACGAAGAATCCGAGAAATTCTAGACGAATTCGGATGACGTCATTAGATTCGGCGCGACTTACGCAGTCGATTCGACCGATGCGCTCGCACCACAAACCTCGTCAAGATCTATCACAATTCACATGTAATAACAGTGCGACAGGCGTAAAGGAAATAGAAACGATTTCTTCGACGCGGTCGATTCTTTCGGTGCGGATAATGTGTGCGAGGTCTCCTTGACTTTGATTCGTTCGACGCGTTCGGCTCGGATTAGTGTGTGTTCACCTTTAGTGCGTCAGGGATGTTTGCGGCGGCACGTGTCTAGTACACTGTTTTTATGCTACAATGCACAACCGCGCCGAATTGCTGGGGGCCAAGTCTGCTATTTTAATAATTTCGTCATTCCAACAAGATCTCATTGTCATTTTGCTAAAAGTTCGTAATCTGCTAAATTCATAATGGTCGATCATTGGTCGGTCGAATTAAAAGCAATGACTGCACAATGACGTTCTAATGGTAGGTCACTGATCAAAGGAACTGTCAAAATTTTTGCAGATAGAGACCGCCTAAGTCAGTCATTCATTTGTCATTTTGTACGAGATTACTATTCTTTATCATTTCTTTCAATGGCGTGTCAGTGGTTGACCATTGGAAAGTCATAATGACGCCATTATATTTGTAGATTACCAACCTTGTCAAAATCAACAATTATGAAATCAATGATAGACCATTCTGACACTATTGTAATAGCAGACTTGAGGCCCTGGTAGCACGAGTCACGGGCAGCCCCAACGGGGTTCTGAATATGTTAGGCTGACAAAGTGGGCTGTCCATTTATAGTTTAGGGTCCTTTTCCTCTCATGCGTGTGTTCCGCACACAAATCTCGTCCGCATGCAAGCTGCCCGCATCCAATAATTTCATACTTGTTTTTCCTGTCATGCGGGCAGCACGCGTGTGGTCAAGATCGTGATATCACCCGCATGCGGACCAGTGGGCTAATTCACGTAACTAAAGAAGTGCTCTTGCAGTGCAGTTGCAGTTAAGTTTCGATCAAAACAACGCTTTTCATATTCTTTACCGCTGTTAGACACGCTCGCGTCAAGTTCGCGTCACGCGAGCGCAATAACGGCATTCTACTGTTACGCGTCTTTGGTGCGTGTTTCGGAACGCAACATGATCGGTATTCTACTATTCGTTTGACGTCTCAAAATGACAATTAAAAAGCACTAAAATCTGTACTGGGGTATTATTTTAATATTATAATAACGTCGTATTCAGATTCTATTCAATTATTTTGTGAGTAATATTTTTGCTCTCATGTGGCTACATCATAAGTAAGTTTGGTTGACGTGCAGTTCACGCGCAGCTTACGCGCAGTTCAAAGATTACAAGAATACCGTTTATCACTCAAACTTGAACTTAACTGCAACTGCACTACAACTTCATCGGCGCGTCATAAAATTACGTGAATTAGCCCTCAGATCCGCGTGCGGGCGAGAATCCGCATGACAGGAAAAGGGCCCTTACTGCTGCAATCTACATGCACCGACGTATTGCATTACTTACTAACACATATGGTATATAAATATTGTTACTGTGTACATGTGCATCTTTTAGCTGCCTCGGTTATTTTAAATTTATTTTGAATTGTCTTTAAGATTGTCACTAGACCTCTTTTAACGTGCACAACTTGTTACATTTTTCTCACATGTCCCGTAATTTCAACATGAATGATATACTTAACCTGTGTAATATTCTATTAATTTTTAAAGAGTGGTCATGAAGTTTGTTGCTTGTTCTTCTCCATAGAAACCTACTGTTCGGACATCAAAAATGCATGTAAATGGTTTATTTGAAATAAATGATTTGACTGTGAGTTTGTAGTTTCTTGAAATAAAGATTTTATTATTCTTATTGTTACCACGTAACCATACCTTTGCCCAGCTTCGAGTGGAACCGGGTAAACTTATGTGATGTCCATTCATTACTTTTCCATCAACAAAGTCATGCCACATTCTTAGATGAACAGATATTTATATTTTACGGAATTTCCATATTAGGGTCAATTGACATGAGTGTGTTAATGGACGAGGTTTACAATATTTATTGTTATATCACATGTTTAGTTTGTTATTTAAAATATATTTTATATATAATACTATTTACCTGCCCCGGTTTCGCACGGGTGCAGTGTAGATCAATATACACGGTATAAACATTCCTCTTAAAAAAAAGACAACAAAAAAAAGTAAAAAATATCTTTAAATTCACAAGTCGGCGGCTTTGGTTTTGTATTGCCATCGACTTGCGAATTTAAAGTATTTTTTTACTCTTTTTAGTGCCTACTTCTTATCATACAAATTAATTACGAAACGGGGACACCAAAAAATTTCAGTCATCCCTTAATTTTCTACCCTTAGGGGTGATGAAATTTATAGGTATGGGACCAACTTTGAGGTAATTATACACTATCAATTAAAAAAAGAATCATCGAAATCTGACTACCTATACACTGAAAAAGTTATGCGTGGACAAACATAAAATAAGAATCATCGAAATCGGACTATACACTGAACAAGTTATGCGTGGACAAACATAAAATAAGAACCATCGAAATCGGACTATACACTGAACAAGTTATGCATGGACAAACATAAGAAAAAAATACGTTTCGAATTGAGAACATCCTTCTTTTTTTCAAGTCGGTTAAAAATCACTACATCTATTGTTTACAAGTTCCAAGCCCCTATAGAGACAGACAGCAGAAGCGACTTTGTTTTATACTATGTAGAGCAAACCAACCATTTTACATTACATAATGAAGAATTTTAAATACAGCGTAAAACCATTTTTTTACGTAATCCGATGGCCTACATACAACCCGACGGCCTACCTGGGGGCCAAGTCTGCTATTTTTATAATTTCGTCATTCCAACACGATCCCACTGTCATTTTCCTAAAAGTTCGTAATCTGCTAAATTCATAATGGTCGATCAGTGGTCGGGCAATGGTCTCGTAATAGAATTGTGTTATAATGACATTATCGTATTGCCATTAATAAGAAACCCGTTAGTAGAAATGATTTTTGAAAAACTACTACTAAATTTGAACATTTATTCATGTCAGATTTCATTTATATATATTTTTACATATTATTAAAAGTGTTAGCAATCTGAAGTAGTAAGAAGTTCGTAAACTAAGTCAGTCATTCATTTGTCATTATGTACGAGATTACCATTCTATATCATTTCTTTCAATGGAGTGTCAGTGGTTTAACATTGGAAAGTCAAAATGATGCCAGTATATTACCAAACTTGTCAAAATCAACAATTATGAAATCAATGATAGACGATTCTGACACTATTGTAATAGCACATTACGAACTTGAGGCCCTGATTTTAATTGGGCACCCCTACCAACCCATTCCGCTGCGTATACACATCTGGGAGCCAAGTCTGCTATTTGTTTAATTTCGTCATACCAACACAATTCCATTGTCATTTTGCTAAAAGTTCGTAATCTGCTAAATTCATAATGATCGATCATTGGTCGGTCGAATTAAAAGCAATGACTGCACAATGACGTTGTAATGGTAGATCAGTGATCAAAGTAACTGTCAAAATTTTAGCAGATTACCGCCTAAGCACAGAATACTTAATAGTACTACGGCCTAAGTCAGTCATTCAGTTGTCATTTTGTACGAGATTGCCATTATATATCATTTATTTCCATGGCGTGTCAGTGGTTGACCATTGGAAAGGCATAATGACGCCATTATAATAAAGTAGATTATCAAACTTGTCAAAATCAACAGTTATGAAATCAATGATAGACTATTCTGACACTATTGTAATAGCAGACTTGAGGCCCTGGAATACCAGACACCTTGCAGATGCGTTGTCATCTCAGAAACAAAGTTGAAACGTGTCACATGCCTGTCATTACACCAGGGCCTCAAGTCTGCTATTACAATAGTGTCAGAATGGTCTATCATTGATTTCATACTTGTTGATTTTGACAAGTTTGGTAATCTACTAATATAATGGCGTCATTATGAAAATCAATGATAGACCATTCTGACACGATTGTAATAGCAGACTTGAGGCCCAGCACTCATACCCTTCACACCGGAACACAGCAACGCTGCTTGGTGGTAAATGTACTCCTATGGTACTTCCTGGACAAGCTTCTTCACAAAGACCTTCATATTTAGCTCATCTTCTGCCTCGAGAAGCTTGTGGCTAAGTTCAAGCCGTACAGATCGATCGGTCAAAGGTTAAGTTATGCTAGCCGCGGGTGACCATCCCTTTCATACCAAGTTCCCTCCGTGTCTCGGAAAGCACCGTTGATCCCAGCTGTCATTGTAGATCTTTGGCAGTCGTTATGGGTAGTCAGAAGCCAGAATGTCTGACAACCAGCCTTAACAAGGGGTATCGTGTTACCCAGTCACTGGGTTGTCGAGGTAAGATAGGTAGTCGCTCCATGTAAACCACTGGTATCCAGCTGCATCTGGTTAGACAAGAAGCCGAATCATCTTCTGCCTCCCTACCACCAGTTAACTTCCATACTTGACTGTAGATGAGTATTGCCAGTAGTTAATAATACAAACAGCATGTTTCAGTGTAGTCATAAACACTATTTACAAGATGAAACGGTCCTGTTGGTCTAGTGGGCGTAAAGGCCCTTTGTCGCGGCGTCTGCGCTGCGTATGAGTTAATCGAACGCCTACGCTGGACAAACGTTAGTGTGAAGGGGCCGTAACAGTCCTAAGTATGGGGCCCAAGGGTTCGATTCTCAGGTCAGACAAAATGATCATCATCAACTTCCTGCCCTTGTCAAAGCATTTATTTCAATTAAACCATTTACAGATACTTATGAATTGTCAAGGAGTCAGTCAGTTAGTCAGAAAGTTGAAGCTAGTTGCTCGTTCCAAAACGTAGGTAGGTTTCTATGGAGAAAAACGAGAAAGAAACTCCATGGACACTATTTTAACTCAATTTTTGTACAAAGTACTGGAACTTGTTACTTATAAGTAACAAAATATGTTATAAATAACATATTTTCTTCTTCCATTCCATCCTGTCAACCATCATGCTTTCACTGACTCCCTTTTCGTTTATATCATTCTGAACACAATCCATCCATCAGTTCAGGCAAGGTTTTATCCACCCCGAATTTATAGCAACATGGCAACAAGTTGGAAGTGTAACACCCCCATGCTTTGGACAACACATAAAAGAGGTTAGTCTTGCACTTGATCCTTTTCCGGTCATGTCTGATTATGACAGTTAGGATTTTAGGAAAGAGAGTGTATCCTAAATCCTATGTGTGTGTACACTCATGAACTATACTGTCTTCTGCGTGCTTTGGCAGCCGTGAATGTATTGAGGTCAGGAAAAATCTGATGCCAAAAGTATAAGTACTCCCACTATGTTATGACAGAATTTTGTTTTTTAGAAAATATCACCTATCTAAAAACGTCTCATATCCCTTCAAGTTTTCTTACACAAATTGTAAGAGATGCTGTTTTAATCATCAGTTAATAGTCAACAAACTTCACACAATCAACATGATTTTTAAAACAAAGGAAAAAAGAAATTGTTTTAGTGGTTGTGAGAACCCAACTTAACAAAAACGGTGCATTACTTTGAATATGTACTTGATTTTTATAGTCTTTTTTAGTGGCTCGTAAGTAAGCTACGATTGCCCCGGTCGTTACGTGAATGGGTTACCATCCATTTCTTACCGTGACCTCTCCGTGCCTCGGAAAGCATGTAAAGCTGTTGGTCCCGGCTGTCATTTGTAGATCTTTGACAGTTGTTATGGGTAGTCAGATGTCAGGAACCAGAAACACCAGTCTTACCAAGGAGTATCAAGTTACTTAGTAACTGGGTTGTGGAAACCAGACAGACAGCCGCTCCATGCAAAACACTGGTCTTCAGCTGTATCCAGATAGACAACACCAACCCCAACATAGTTGATAAAAGGATTTTGATAAAACCGATGTTTGGGTGTAAGGTAAGTACAAAATCTATGCATGTTTGTAATTAGAAGTATTGGAGTATACAAAGTGTAATTGAATTAAACAGGTCATTGTACTCATTAGAAAAAAAAATATTGCCAATCCGTAAGTTTGTTGAGACATGTGAACAGTGCACAGAGCCATGGGGCTCTGTGCACTGTTCACATGTCAAGACACATATCAAGCAGGTGTCTTAAATTCATATTTAAGACACCTGCTTGATATGTGTCTTAAATTCATGGCTCTCTCTTAATGTGTGGTATACACACATTAAGAAATGGAAACTGCAAAAGAAAGCATCATGCGGAAGCCTGGATTCCCTTTTGGGGTCTGAAATTTTGAGAATATCATATTTAATGGCTAATAAGGTTAAAATTTAGTATTACGAATTAAGGGATAGGTGGTGTTGGGGAGTGGAGGGGGGAGGTCCACCGACCCCCTGGTACCACTCCTATGATAAGAAAATGTATTTTTTGTAACGTAACCTCAAAACACTAAAGTTGACTAAAAAGCGTAGGGGGGGAGGCCCGCATCGCGGGGCTCAGTGGTTAAAAAAAAAATAACCACGAAGGGGATGGCGGGGTCCGGCGTTCGCTCGCTTCGCTCGCTCACTAGACCCCCTTCTAACCTAACCTATCCGAGTCGGGGTGTCCCCAGTCCTGAGCTCCCTGCGCTCGCTCTTGAATGCATGAGAATGCTAGTGTTATAATTGGGGACCCAACCTCTTCTAATTGCAATACTTTTTACTCCCCAACTCATGCTACCGTATACTAGATCCAACCCGCTAATAATTTTATGGTATGCTAGATATGAATTAAGAAACAATGGAATAGTCAAAATCAGCTGATCTGTTGAAAACTGCAGAACTATTGTTAATGTTAATATTGATGATAAATGTATTATACATTATACAAGCATACATTTTTCGCAAACAAAAAAACAGCTGTTCATTTTAGACATATTGACCATGACAAAAAGATTCCAATAAGAAAATGTATGTAGGTACCTATTTAATTTATTCAGGCAATTGACTTATAATTACCATTTGTTATGTAACAAGGCCTTAGTAATAAAAATTAATAGGTTTGTATATTTGGTTGTCCATGTGATAACAGTTTTCTCAAAAACTGCTGCAGACATTTTGAGATAGCTGTCAATGAAAATATTTTGGTCCAACATGAATGTGTGGTTGCTATCAGTGTTTTAGATAATATCTCAAGAATGTTTATAGTGCTAGGGTTTTGATAAAGTTAGAGCAAATAATGTTATCTACAACTTTTGGCTTTGTTCTTCCAAAATCGATATTGAAACAAAGTTTTTGCAATGTAATCGTAAGTGAGAATTGTCGTGTCTTGGTCATAGTACGCATTTAAACCAAATAGTACCAGTAGCGAGACACTACAATAATTGATCAAATGAACATTGAATGAAGACATCAATTGATCATAATTGACGCAAAAAACAAAGAAAAGGTCGCTGAAAAATAAATGACCCATTCGCGCCATTTTGTAGTTGAAAGATGAATTAAAAAGTTAGGAGTTTAGGACAAGGCAAAAGTAGAAAAACAAAAATTCTCAGCATTAGAACTTTTTCCACAAAATGTTTTAGTATAATCCGACTGATTGCAAATGTGTCGACTATGTTAGCCGGTTCATAGTAAACAATGTACTATCAAACTGGTTTGTTTAATGTTATTTTTTTTTAACAAACACGTTCTCGCCCCTCGTACATCAGCTAGTTGTAGATTAAAACGGGTTATATTGTAATGTTTGGCAAACCTGACCGCTGCCGACGAAAGGCTTCGGACGAATGGAAAAAAACCACTTAACACAACACGAAAACCGCTCACACACTGCTGAGATCGCACTGACACCTCCAAATACACTTTAAACGTGTAATACAGGAATGAAACACTAAAACCACAGTGATACGCGACATTACGACAAAAGGGTACGCACCTTACTCTTAGTTATAATGTGTGTAGCGAGTTTTACAACAGCGAAATTTCCCGTGCCAATCGTTTTCTCCAGCTCGTAATTGCCGACACACACGAGCTGGTCTATCGGGAAATGTTTGCTTTTGTGAATTGGCTTCATATTGCTGGCCATTTCGTGAGAAACTTGTAATAATTCGCTCAACCTCACATTACTCTGCGAGCGAAATTCGTCTACTGGCGCTAGTTCGTGCCGACTGCCGCAATAGCGCCACTGTCACTCACGTCATTCGCTTTGGGACGTTCATGTGCGCCCCGCGATGTTTCATTAACAAACACTATTTATTTTATATTAAATTCACATTTAAACGCACAATTCAATACGAAATCATGATGATTTTAATAAGCGATCATTACTGTCTAACTGTAAACGTCAATCAGGTGTTGACAGACGCTCTTATCAGTGTTTCTCTTATCAATAAGTAGGGATTCAATTGAACAACACAGACACTTGAAAGTAAGAACTCGATTCACAACCTTTACGCGACTCGCGCCGTTTCTTTCTCTCTGATTCATGTGTCTAACGGTAGAGGGAGTAGGGTAGAGTGATCTCCGTCAAGCGGGAGACCTAGTGACGTCATTGGGCTCGACTGACGTCATACGCGGCAATTTCAAACTAAGAGACGGTGTGGGGTGTACGTCAGTAGAAAATATCGATTTTTCTGAACGTTAAGTGCAACTTTAAATAAAAAATATAATTTGTTACCATTAAGCGCTAAAGAAATGTCGTATCAGTTGAACTATTTATTGTTACCTGCTAAAGAAACGGAATTCATAGAAAATTATGAATAGGTACTCATTCAAGTGAATCTGATAGACTCTCCACAAGACTGCTTTTTTCCCTTTTTTTTTTTTGTACAATATTCCGACATGATACATGAATCCAATTAAACAGCAATACATTTTTTCTATTAGAAATCCTGTAGAAATGTCGTGGTTTTGCTTACTGAACGACTTTTAAACATTCAAGGTCTTGCCTTATCGACGTTACCTATGTATTGCGTAGTAGATGTGATCTATGAGATTATGTATTCGGGAAGAGATAACTGGGTTTCTATAATATAAGCGCCATTCATTCATTGATGATTATGCTATCTTCATTGTGAATCTGTATTGATTATACGATGGCTGAGAAAAGCGCCATCTATATTGTCAAAATTGTAATTGATGAATCTACTTAGTGTTATCCAGATACTAGATGGCGTTGATAACAATGTATATTCATGAAGATTTATAAAACAGCTTCCTTCTGCTTCATGTGCAAATTGCAGTAAGGGCGACATCTATGAGGGAATCATTGAACTAAGTTAACGAGTGTTCAGTTGGGAATTTCAATGTAAATGAATGCTACATCAGCTACATGCTACTTGGTAGATTCTCTGGCCGTCGATTAGCTAATTAGGTACCTACTTATTATTTTGGATTAAAAGAATGGATCCACAGATTTTATAGAATATTAACACATTGTGACACTTCAGCCTGACTTTTCATTCATACGGTCATGCATTTCGGGTAGGTAGTTCTTTACATAAAGTTCTAAGAAACACCTTATTTCCTAGGTTATTGGCGTTTTATAGTGTCTACAACCTCAAAGTCAGTATGATAATCTATAAGTATAATAAAATAAAAAAAAGTTGTTCGTTAGTCTCGCTAAAACTCGAGAACGGCTAGACCGATTTGGTTAACTTTGGTCTTTGAAATATTTGTGGAAGTCTAGGGAAGGTTTATACGATAAGAACATTGAAAATTCAATAGACAGGACGTCTGTCGGGTCAGCTAGTAATAATATATTTATTTCTCAGATAAAATTGGATACATTAGATGCTGCTTAGTAACAATATTCTTATCCTATGTTAACAGTGATCGCCTCCCTCATTCATTTATGCAGTGTGTATTCAAGATTCTGTGTGTGCGTTACCCCAGCAAAATAATGTCGAAAATAGTAATTTAAATGTTACAGGCAATTAGTTGTCCAGCTTCTGTAAATGTTGCGCACATTTTCAAATTTGTTGCACATATAGATTTTGAGTTATTCCACAAACACATTTCCTGCTGGGGTAACGTTACCGCAGCCAGACATTTTCTTTTATAATGGGAATATTGAAATAAATATTAGCCATATAATTAGTAGTCTAGACGAGGTAAATGTTGCAACTTATTTTGTATTTGTTCTTCCTTCGCATTTTTTTTTTTATATTTATTTATTTGCCAATTAAAATTACTTAAAGGTTTTACATATTGACATATTGATTTTCGACTGCGATGTTGTTCAAGATTTTGCTGGAGTAACGTTTGTGGTTTTGCTGGATCTCTGAAACGGTTATAAGCAGATTCTTATCAACTTTATTACATGACTTCTTAAGAATTAGTTGGATAATAAAAAAAACAATAATAATGCACCATTCAAAGGTTATTTAATTAAATATAAAAACACTTCAATAGGTCCTAACACTTTGAATAAGAGCTCAAAAGACTTACTTTGAACGTTATTTTGTAGCTTGTATCTGTCTTCAAATGTATGTGAAGTTTCATTAGTATCCTGTTAGTAATAAACAAATTATTATGAAATTCAGTTCTCCACGTTGACGGTCATAATGCGCGCTTAGTTATTTGGCCTCCGATAACCCTGTATGTGAATATATAAACTAAATGATATATCAATAGTTAGTTACTTAGTTCAGTTATATTCCTGTAGAATTTCAGCGTAGTACTTACAATAATTAACGAGATAATAAAATAAAAGCCATTAGGAAGCGCAACACCGTGATAACCCGTGATATTGAGGTGGTTACAAAAAAGCGAACGCGCAGTACATTATGCTACCTTGATGATTTTTAAATAATGTAAGTCATTTTTAGAATACAACTATCCCTATTTAGCTAGAAAAAAATATTGTGATATTTGAAATTAGATTATAAAACAGTGGGGCTTACTGTAAGCATTTTACTACATACATTGTGATGTCATTTTATATTACCATCACTCTGTGATTTTTAAACGATATTTGTATTAGTAGGCATAGGTAGGTAAAATGTGAACTTAAAACATCTATTCTATATCTGATATTTTCTGCGATGGTTTTAAATCTTAATTTATATTTTAAAAGTGAAGATTTGTATTAATAAAGAGAAAGTGTAAACTAAAATTTGAAAAGTAATGGAAAATGCCATAAGAACAGTATTGCTACCTGTGATTGTTTTAAAGTTTTATCAATATTTTGAAAGTTTTATTGAAATGATTATTTTACCTGTAAATAAAATTTCATAACACAAATTCAAAACACTTGTGTACACGTCCGTACTAAACTTGTAAACCTATCATATTGTACTATGCGGTCGCTTTTTTGTAACCACCTAAATATGGTCGGGTTACCACGGTTTTACGCTTCGTTTGACTTTTATTTTATTATTTTGTTAATTATTGTATGTACTACGCTGAAAATTTACAAGGATATAACTGAACTAAGCAACTAACTATTGATATATCATTCAGTTTATATATCCATATAGAGGGTTATCGGGGGCCAAATAACTCCGCACGCATTATGACCGTCAAAGTGGAGAACTGAATTTCATCATAATTTGTTTATTACCTAACAGGATACTAATGAAACTTCACATACATTTGAAGACTAATTCTAACTAATTTTGAGAAGTCATGTAAAAAAGTTGATAAGAATCTGTCACAATGTTACTGTTGATAATGGGCTTTGATTTTGTGTGTTGCACATTGGGCCAATTGGTTGGTGTGTTGGTTGCAAATTTTGGATGGATTTTTTTAAATTTAGATTGTGAAGAGGTTGTGTCAAACAGTCGGTTAACGTTACATACAGACGGTTAAAAAGTTACTATGACGTGCAATGTTTAACGTACGTTAAATGTAACGGGTTGTTTCTTGACATACAAATCCGTCAGTTAAAGTTATTCAAAAAGAGATTCCATAATATTTTGATGTTAGAAGTAGCTGTTTGACAACTCAAAATTACGATGACTGGTCGGTTATGGTAATAGTAACTTTTTGACGTATGATTTTCTGAAACAACCCATTTTTTTGATTTGACGATAGTTAGCGCCATTTTTGACTATTACCGGTCAGTAATGTTTAGTTGAAGCAACCCGCCCTTAGAGGTTTCTTTTAGATGTTTTGTTGATTCAAAATCTAAATCTTCTCACTCACAGATTCAGTCACTTCTCACGACTATGAGAAGAAATCATAGATCGTTAATGATTCACTAGTCAGTGAATCATTAACAGACGTTCATCAGTCGTTTGTTTTTGGGAAATATTTTCTGTCAGATATTTTTAGATTTTAATTCCTTTGCAATTTTCCCAACAATTAAGAAACATTTTCCATGTTAATCTAGTATTTCGATGTCACCCTAAAATCTAAAAGTTTCATTTCCGTTTCAGAGATCCAGCAAAATCACAAACGTTCCTCCAGCAAAATCTTGAATAACATCGCAGTCGAAGGAAGAACAAATACAAAATAAGTTGCAACATTTACCTCGTCTAGACTACTAATTATATGGCTAATATTTATTTAAATATTCCCATTATAAAAGAAAACGTCTGGCTGCGGTAAAGTTACCCCAGCAGGAAACGTTTTTGTGGAATAACTGAAAATCTATATGTGCAACAAATTAAAAACTGTGCGCAACAATTACAGAAGCTGGAGATCTAATTGCCTGTAACATTTAAATTACTATTTTTGATATTATTTTGCTGAGGTAACGCACACGTACGCGCGCCTCAGCGAACATTCCAGATACGTTGCAGTACCGTGGCATTCCCACCAGCACACTGAATCATTACTGTACTTGCATGCAATAAGCGCTGTAAGCTCTCTGCGTGTAATTAACTCACACAGATCACACGTTTAAGACGGCAGCTTTGTGGCGTTGTATTAATAAACCAAATTACCGAATTCGCTTCCCGCCATCTGTCACTCTATACGCTTAAACACACAGATACAGATAGACCTATCACCTAACGGAAAAAACGCCTTACGCACCATCCTTCCTGCTGTACGTCCCGCCAAGGTCACAAGAAACCGAAGGTCAGAAGAAGGTTGTGGCAAGAAGGATGGTGCGTAAGGCGTTTAACGCAAGTATCACGATCTGTATGAAAACTCGGATTCTATAATGAAAACCAAGCGTGCCATTTTTTGGACGTCACAATGTAATACGAATGTTTTGTTTTTCCTAAATTTGGTATTCCGAGGGTATTAGATTAAAAATAATTGTTTTTTAAATTAATTACGCATAATAGTTATTAATCACAAAATGACTTACCGATGGAAGGAAACGTTTACTTTTATTTTTTTACTTACGATGTTTTATCGTAAGTTAGGCACGCGAAGTAGTTGCTCTTGCGGTAACTAGGTCTATCTATATCTGTGGCTTAAACTTTTAACGGTCACGTGAAAAAATCCAAAAACGTGACCACTGCGCAAGCTACAAATTAATACTCCATAGTAGTAATTCGTCTGTCATGTAGTCGTGACTTGTGACCGTGGCGTGCTGTGCACATTTTGGTTTATCATACACGACAGTCGCGGTCAAAAGGTTAAACTACGCAACGGATTTGAATGTGGTTTTCATCAATAGATAGAGTGATTCAAGAAGGTTTATAGTTTATTTTGTGTTAATTTGTTGAAATATAAAGAAAGAAAGAAAAACGACATGGAAACAATATTGTAAAATAAAAAAAAAGAAACGAAATTGGTCCTGTAAGAGGCCAAAAGGCTCCTCTCTTAGCATGGTGCTGTAACATTACGACGACGATAACGATAATTGTTCAAGATGTCGGATTTTTTTTTATACTCTTTGGAAAAAATAAAGTCGAATGAGAGCCTTCATCGAAAATGTTAAACTTAATCCCTCCACACTGACAGGTGTCAGCACAGAGTACTTTTATATACATGGGTGTCAGTGTGGAATGACTAATTCGCGTTCGCAAGGGTGTGCTGGTGTGCTATGTAAATACCATAGACATAGAACACTAGACTACTGCTCAGCGTGTCGCTCGCTGAAAGTGACAAAAAAGCACAACTAAGAACACTGCACCGTACCATTTTGCAGGAATATGTGAAGACTTTGTTTAGCACATGAACCAAAAACGCGGCACACGATGAGGGACAAAAAATATTCAAAAATAAATAATAATAATATAATAATAATATATGTGAGGACATTTTCACACACGGCCATCCGACCCCAAACTAGGGAGACCCTGTACTATGGGTGTCAGACAGCTGATATACATACACAAATACATTTTTTTTTTTTTTTTAAATAAAATAAAATAAAAAATTATTTTGGAACAACAACAAGACTAAAGTAAAACATGTGAAATGATGATACGCAACGCCCTTCTCAGATACAGAATGGAATGATGTTCCATGCAAAATTGTTGATTTAGTTAAAATGTATCAAACAAAAAATTTATTGAAGTAAAATAAATGAAAATAAACAATACGGGACATATGAAATTGGGATGTATTTTGACGTTGAGTTAAAGTGGCGAGTGTAGAGTGAATGGATGTGTGGTTGAGTGTAAATGAGGTGTGCGAGGGGTGTTTGTGGTATGTGTGTTGTGTGTGGTTTTGTTGAAGTGTGTGAGGGAATAAATGGTTATCTTACACCTCCACAAGTTTCTCTGTTTCAGCATAACTTTGTAATTTCAACCAAGAGTCAAGTTTTAATTTGCATTTGCTCTTGGTTAATGGGTAGATCTTTAAGCTTTTGTTTAATTTGTTGTAGATTTTTGAGCTTATGTGTTTGTAATGCCGACTTGCAGCTACGGTCCTAAGAGACTCAGTTGTACAAACCCTATTCGAGCGGCGTGTAGAACAGCATTTTGGCTCAAAGGTAAGTTGATTGTGTTTGCGAAGAATAGTTTGGAGGATAAATAGCTGTCTGACGGTGAGGACCTGGCAGAGGGTATATAGAGAGGATGTAGAATATCGGATCGGTTTCCTTGCCAGCACCTTCAGGACAGCTCTCTGCGCTCGTTCAACTCGTAGCATCACTGTTTTACCGGCACCACCCCAGACCGTTAGGCAATAACCTAGAACAGATTGAGCGAGCGCAAAGTAGACAGTTAATAAACAAGTAAAATCGGCCGCGCCTCTGAGTTTTTTAAAAATATATATAAGTTTTCTCACACGAGCTGCCGTCGCAGCAATATGTTGCTTCCATTTCAGGTTGCTATCAAGGGTGACCCCAAGATATTTCATAATAGGGGTATTTTCTAATTGTTGACATCCACAGTTTGCGTTTAAGTTTGGGCAGGTGTACGCTCGAATTTCAATCGGTGTAGACTTGACTTGATAGCAGAAAATGTGGTAAATTTGGTCTTATTGACATTTAGAGTAAGAAGATTTATGGTCAACCATTTCATGACGGTGTTCAAGGCAATCTCCGCGTTGAGGCAAGTTTCAGTCCAGTCCCGGCCATGAACAATTAGGGCTGTGTCATCGGCATATGCTATAATTTTGCAGTTGGGTAGGGATAACTGACACAGCTCATTAACGTATATGAGAAAAAGTGGGGGTCCCAGGACGCTGCCCTGTGGCACACCAAAAGTAATCGTCTCCAGGTTGCTGAGGTAGTTTTGAAGTTTTACCATTTGTTTACGACCTGTAAGATAACTCCTAAAGAGATCGTGGGCCGTCCCACGAATACCAAGATGCTCTAGCTTCGAAAAAAGTATGGGAATTGAGACTGTGTCGAAGGCTTTGGATAGGTCTAAAAATATGGCAAGAGTTTATTTTCCCAATGGCCAGTACAGCATCTTCTGTGGATTTTCCACTTCTAAAGCCATACTGATTATTAGAAAGAAGGTTAAATTTATTAAGGTATTTGGTGAGTCTGTGGTTTATTATATTAAGTTCTGTCTTTTCTTTACAAGCATCTAGTATTTATTTTTCTTTGTCTTGTGTAAGCGAGATAGAAGATGACCACCAGCAGTCTATAGTGCCTTCTCTGTCTATGGTAAATACCAACGAGTTCATTGGTATTTACATTGCACACCCATGCGAAGCCGGGGCGAGCCGCTAGTTTCTTTCGGGTGTTATTACACCATCCGATCGATCGCCGTTGAGTGATTGGTGTGGTAGCTGTGTGCGTTACCCCAGCAAAATAATGTCGAAAATCGTAGATAGATTCGTAATAGAATGATCGTAATAGATTTTGAGTTATTCCACAAAAACATTTCCTGCTGGGGTAACGTTACCGTAGCCAGACATTTTCTTTTATAATGGGAATATTGAAATAAATATTAGCCATATAATTAGTAGTCTAGACGAGGTAAATGTTGCAACTTATTTTGTATTTGTTCTTCCTTCGACTGCGATGTTATTAAAGATTTTGCTGGAGTAACGTGTGGTTTTGCTGGATCTCTGAAACGGATAAGCAGATTCTTATCTACTTTTTTTCATTACTTCTTAAGAATTAGTTTGAATTAGTTGGGTAATAAAAAAATAAAATAATGCACCATTCAAAGGTTATTTAATTAAATATAAAAACACTTCAATAGGTTCTAACACTTTGAATAAGAGCTCGAAAGACTTACTTTAAACGTTATTTTGTAGCTTGTATCTGTCTTCAAATGTATGTGTGTGAAGTTTCATTAGTATCCTGTTAGTAATAAACAAATTATGATGAAATTCAGTTCTCCACTTTGACGGTCATTATGCGCGCGGAGTTATTTGGCCCCCGAAAACCCTGTATATGGACATATAAACTGAATGATATATCAATAGTTAGTTGCATAGTTCAGTTATATTCCTGTAAAATTTCAGCGTAGTACATACAATAATTAACGAGATAATAAAATAAAAGTCGAAGGAAGCGTAAAACTGTGGTAACCCGACCATATTTAGGTGGTTACAAAAAAGCGACCGCGCCGTCTTTCAGCAGAGGGCGTCTTTCGGCTGAAATGATGATGATGCTGAAATATAAAAGAGCTGTGTTGAAATAAAAGACACAATTTTAGAAATTAATTTATATTTTTATTGTAATTAAAGGTATCGGGAGGAACGGAGGAAGATTTGACGCATACAGGCTGTTCGTGCACGGCTTACTGCACTGTTGCATTCTGGTGAATGAAACAAAAAAAAAATGATCTTGTTTTTTACTAAATCTTATTGCAATCACAGAATCGCGAAAATCTATCAGCTGATCTATAACTTCGTTAGCATAACGCGACAAAGGGAGTTCAATGGCCCATTTTCGGGATTTTGGTAACCAAAAAAACATTTTAATTTAACTCCAATGTATGAAATATAATTTATTAATATGTCAATCTTTAGATGCATAAGTCTCCCCCAAGGGGGTTTGCTGTAATTGCCACTCTTGGCCGATGCATGTTGGCGATCGCAGTAGGTGTTATGGTACTCAGAAGGACACTGCTGCCCATCCTCTGGTCAATATCCCACTGTCGCCTTCTACGACACCCACGGGTAGAAATGGGGAATGGGAAATTTTGACATTACTAACACCCCTCTCTACCCATTTGGGGAGTTATGGGGTGATTTTGTATATCCAACGTCTAAATACGTGGCCTCTATGGTAAATTTAAACAGTTCATCGTCGTCTTCGTGGATTGCACTGACTATACTTAGGTACTAATAGATTCAGGCTCAGTTCTCACCGCTGTGAAATTGGTAGGAATCAAATTTTTTGCACTTTGTGGTAAATCTACTCACCAGCTCCCAGGTCTACGCAGTGAGCAGGTCGGGCGCGGCGCTGGCCAGCAGGTCTGCGGCCCCGGCCACCGCGCCGCACCACGCGTCCAGGCGCGCGGCCAGGGCTGCGGCCCCGCCGCGGGGCAGAGCCCGGGGCCGCACCCAGCCGATGTGGGCCGTGCTGCTCACCTGGGGGACGAGGGACTCTGCTTAGAGCGGGTTGCTTCAACTAATACTTTACTGACAGGTAAAAATGGCGCTAACTATCGTCAAATAAAAAAAATGGGTTGTTTCACACACCTCTTCACACATCCTTCCACACGACACACCACACATCACTTCACATAAAATTAGAAATTGTAAAATCTAGTGTAACTTCATTTATCAATAGGGTATTACACCCATTTTTAAAAGTGTCTCAATCAAATTCTGTAGTGCTTATATGAATTTAAAAATTGGTTTTGTTATTTTATGAACTAAAACTTACATTTTCCGACTGCTTTATGCCTAAACTGTCTCAATAACATATTTATAGATTTTTTCTCGTATAGAGTAAAATACCCTATTACAAATTAGTTTATTGTCACAATTGGGTACTTGACACTACACCTAAGTTGAACACTGAGTTGAATGGTGCTGATCCACGCGTCATGTTCGTGAATGGGCGCATTCACGAACATGACGTAGAGATTGGTCAACTGCCATTTGCTAGCTCTGGCTTTTATCTTCATTCTTTTTTTTAAGTTTTGTATCGTTCTTTACCGGCATTGTTTTAACATATAGAAGCAACAAGAATAATGTAACCAGTATTTTATAAAAAAAATATTTAAAAGAGTATCCGTGGAGTTTAATGCTCGTTCTTCTTCATAGAGACCTACCTACGTTTTGAAACGAGCAACTAGCTTCAACTTTCTGACTAACTAATTGACTCTTTGACAATTAAATGCTTTGACTTTGACTATTTTTTGGCATCTTGCAATATTACTCACATTCTGCAACATTACCCACAATTACTCACATTCTGCAACATTACCCACAATTGCCACCAGAGTTGTCACCCTCGAACGATCGCAAGGGGCGGACCAAAAGAGAACGATACATACTTTGATACCACTACCAGTAAACGAAGACATAGACACGGCGGGAAATAGACAAACAATAGCGCCTGCGCAAACTAACTTAACGAGACTCAATATACACAGACAGCATGCTATGCATAAAACGACAGGCAAGCTGCAATATTGGTTTACAACGTTATTACTGACATTACAACTCATAACATCAGCAGCGACTACACATACTATCAAAAACTTAGACCCAGGATTATATATAGAGCAAATGGGGAACGCTACGTTAGACAGAGGAACCTTTAGAATAGAAACAACCTACGAAAGAAGCAAATTAAACAACAATCTAGCAAAAGCAAAAGACGCCTTAAAACAATTTAAAACATTATGTGACTATACTTCTACAATAAACAGCAACACACATTGCGATCAATACTATCATCACCTACAAGAGGAAGAGGAAAAATTTGAAAGGACACATGAATACTTAACAGAAATCACCAACACAAGAAAGAAAAGAGGTTTATTAGGATCATTAATGACTTCAATATTCGGAGTAAATGATGAAGTGTACAGAAGTTTAGAATCACTACAAGACAACCAACAAAAACTTATAGACTCAGCTAATCATCAGACAAAATTCATGATTACTACCATTTCAACAGTGAACCAAACGGAAGAGAGAATAAAACAAAAATTAGACAGATTCCAAACAAAGCTCAATCAAGCTCTGAGTTACATAAATAACAATAACCAATGGTACAAATCGATTGATAACAATCATCTAAAAATTCAAGTTATGCAATCATACCAATTGGCCTACAACTATATTACAGAAATCAATGATTATTACTCAGGATTAATGGAAATATATATCACGAAAGCTACAGTATACAGTGTGCTTTCTCCAAAAAACATAGCAGATGCTATAGACAATGCAAACAGCAAGATACCATCAAATCTTCACATCATGCAGACTCAGTTACTTGACACTAGACTAACTGAAAACGACACGCATATTACAGTGCTGTCGTACTTTCCCATTACAGAAAAGTCCAAATATACCTTTATACACGTCATTCCCATACCAATGAAAAACCAGGATGAGTCGTTCACAAGCATTGATATTTCTCAGACATTTATGGCGATAGATTATAACAATGAGATATTTTGAATTAACCCACGAAGAATACAACAAATGTTTACATAAACTCAACAACTTTATTTGCTTTCCTGCGGCCGTCAAAAACATGCAATTAAATGAGAATTGCATTGTTCGCATGATCACAAAAGACGACAACTCTACGTGCCCTACGAGAACCTATAACTTCAAAAATAATATTATTTGGAAACAAGTCCAAATGAAAAATACTTGGATATACCTAACAAAGAAACCAGAGACAGTGTCCATTGTGTGCGATGGAGAGCGAGAAGAAGATTCCATCCATGACATCGGAATAATACAAATGTCAGAAAATTGCATTATCAAAACGACGGCTACTACGTTAGTAGCTAAACGAGTACATTCAGTCAATGTTTTAGCGTCCTATAGTAAACCCCTTATATTTCAGTTAGATAATAATCGCTCTATAATTCGTTTACATAATGACATTACAAAGGAACAAGTAGTTTTAGATAGTTCTAAAGATATTTTCAAACATTTGATAGACGGAGAAATTAACGAACAGACAACCCTAGACCACACTATTTGGACCACTATTAAAACACAAACTTACGTTATTAGTTTCACAACTTTATTAGTAATTTTATGTATTTGTCTATTAATTTATTGTTTTGCGCCACAGATAGGGGCTAGATTACGTGCTATGGTGGCATCAAGACAGACAACGAAAGCACCGACCAGCAGTTCCCACGACGAGCTGCCTGCTGCACCGCCACGACCACGTGCACACACTTACGCACGGCCGACTCCTCGGAGGCAATCGCCGGCTCTCTATGAAATGAAGACCTTGAAGACCTATTCTTCTGAGACGCGCCAAGATGTTCACGCGAGGATGTGAACATGCCGACGCAGCAGGGCAGTGACCGCGGTGAACCCGAATTTACGTCAATACTTGTTATTTGTCATTTAATTATTGGACAGCATCAGCTGTTTCACACAAGTGCGTTAATATAATTTATATACTCATACATGTAAATAGATTAGTATAAATAACATGTAAAATTGTAATAAAGTCTCTTTCTACACTTCGAGCAACGCTGTTTCTTTACGACGAGACCATCGACTCCTCTCACTGTTACTGCGCCTATAAATGGTTACCGATAACTCTGGCCATACCCAGCCTTGGTTATTGGTCGGTCCGTGAGGCTGCGGATCGGCAGTGAGAAAATCCCATCCAATACACCCTTCATCCTTCCCACTTTCCGTCTGTTGCCTTAGGTCTCATGGCAACAGGCTTCCCACACTATATATATACGTATATATTGCTGTTATATGTTTAGGGCTAGGGTGTTAGGGAGCTAGGGTTGTTGATAGGCTACAGTCAACCCCCTTTACGGTACATTCAGATAGCTGAGTGTACATTGTAACATTCATTGCCTTAGGTTATTTGTCATATATATTAAAATACTAGCTGACCCGACAGACGTTGTCCTGTCCTTATCTACCTACTTACCTGTCTATTTACCTACACCTACCCTACACCTACCCTACACATACCCTACACCAACCCTACACCTACCCTACACCTACCCCACACCTACCCTACACCTACCCTATCTTTCAAGTTGGATCAAACTGCCCACGGTGTACAAATTTCATTAAAATCGCTTTAGTAGTTTAGGAGTCCATCGCGGACAAACATCGTGACAGGAGATTTATATATATTAGATATATGACAAAACATATATATGACGGGCCTGTTGGTCTAGTGGTCACTGACCCTGACTGCTAAGCCGGAGGTCGTGGGTTCGATTCCCACCCAGGACAAACTTTGTGTGATGAGCATGATTGTTTGTTCTGTGTCTGGGTGTTTATCTATAATATGTATGTATTTATAAATTATATAAGTATGTATATCAGTTGTCTGGTTACCATAACACAAGCTCTGCTTAGCTTGGGACCAGATGACCGTGTGTGAGTTGTCCCAAGATATTTATTATTATTTTATTTATTATTTATTATTTAATTACTCACATCTTGCAATATTATCCGCATCTTGCAATATTACCCACTTCCTGCCACATTACCCACATCTTGCAAAATTACTCACATCTCGCAATATTACCAACATTTTGCAATATTAGTTATATGTCCAGTTGAAAACCAGCATCAGGGACGGGTGGTTTGGGATTTATGCTGAACTGGGCCTTTTTGTGACCAACTAGTTCAACCGAGTTTCAGACTGGCTAAAGTAGATACTTCTTTCATGGGGTACTGTTTAAAATGTTACAATAAAATACCTCCCCACATTGTTCAACTAAATGAGACAAAATTTAAGTCTTATATAAAACGCACACTATGCAGCCGAGCATATTATACATTGGGTGAGTACATCACTGATAAAAATGCTTGGCTGGATGCTGGTCTAGCTGCAAAGCCATAAGGGTTCATAGATTAATTGATTAGCATTTTTAATTATTTTTAGAGCCGCTGAAGATATAGATCTACATTATCTTTGCATTGTATAAATTCAATGTGTTAGTATTATATAATTTTTCATAGCACATACATGTGAGCACTATGTTATTTAAAGCTACCATTTACGAGGTATGTCTTTCATTGACTTGAATGTGCCCGCGCGTGTTGGATCATTCGGTTCCCTTCAAAATCGTTGGGTCAAATCATGCCGATCCGTGCGTCATGTTCGTGAACGGGCGCCGTTAGTTGGGACTGGTCATCTCTTAGCTGCCTCGGTTATTCTACATTTATTTTGAATTGTTTATTATGATTATATTTTTATCTATACCTCTTTTAACGTACACGACTTGTTACATTGTTCTCACATCATTGTACCCTAGATTAAATATGAATGATGTAACCGAAATTTGTAACATATTATTGATTTTCAAAGAGTGTTGTTCATGGAGTTTCTTGCTCGTTCTTCTCCATAGAAACCTACCGTTTGGAACGAGCAACTAGCTTCAACTTTCTGACTCTGACAATTCAAAAGTACCTGTAAATGGTTTATTTGAAATAAATTATTTTGAGTTTGTGTTTGGAGCTGCCATGGGGCACACAAGAATGTTTTTTATTTATTTCTGTTGTTTTATTGAATAACCTTTTTATTATTAATTTTGTGTGCACATGGTCTGTGTTAATAAACATTTTTTTCTTTACAGTTGAGCTACATACCTGATCAATGTGTCCCCTGATCAGCTTCTCCGCTAAAGCCTTCATAACCAGGAGTTCCACCTCATCTATGGGGACCCTCGCTTCACGAGCTATCTCTGCGAAGGTCAACTTGCGTTGGGCTGAGGTACGGTTGAACGCCATCTGTAAAATGGAAAAAAATATGTTTATAAATGTCTCAATTAAATTAAAACATTTACAAAGGGTGGTTGCGTTTTACTCTGATTTGTAAGCTATTTAGTTTGTTTGAAAAAAAAATCTCATATTTGGTGCTTTTTATTTTTATACCTTAGTGAATTAACGTTTTGACCGCCACAGTCATGTATAGATGACAATCTAAAATGTGCCCAGCACGCCACGGTCACGACTGCATGACAGAAATGACAGACGAATTAGTACTCTATACAATTACGTTTAGAAACGTAATTCCATAACATAATTCGTAGCTTGACGCCTAAGAGACCGTTTTTGCTTTTTTGATGTGGCGGTCAATAAGTTAATACTAAACACATATCTTAATCTTATACGTATTGCAATTTAATGCTCCTCTGTCATATCAACTCTGTATATAGTCTCGTTGAAAGGTATTATACCCTGTTCACAATAAGATTAATTTACTCAAACCTTTTTTACAGTCCGTTCAACCGATTTTGACTTCTATTGCGTTGGTAGCATGACAAATGGCAACTGTAGTAAACAGTTGTTATTATAACCACTTTTTTGCCTCTAATGTCATCCTTAAGCCTACGGAATAGAAGTCAAAATCGGTTAAAGGGACTGTAGAAAAGGTTTGTGTTTATGTCTAATTTTATTGTGAACAGGGTATAGATCACGATCTGTATGAAAACCAAGCGTGCCATTTTTTGGACGTCACAATGTAATACGAATGTTTTGTTTTTCCTAAATTTGGTCTTCTTAGGTATTACTGAGGGTATTAATTAGATTAAAAACAATTACTTTTTAAATGGATTACGCATAATATTAATCACAAAATGACTTACCGATGGAAGGAAACGTTTTATTTTTTTATTTACGATTTTTGCACGTAAGCTAGGCACGCGAAGTAGTTACTCTTGCGTTATCTATACCCTGTTCACAATAAGATTAGACATAAACACAAATCTTTTTTACAGTCCCTTCAACCGATTTTAACGCAAGCCTATAACAATATAAAAAAAAAAAAAAAAAATTGACTTCTATTCCGTAGGCTTAAGGATGACATTAGAGGCAAAAAAGTGGTTACAATAACAACTGTTTACTGCAGTTGCCATTTGTCATGCTACCAACGCAATATGAGTCAAAATCGGTTGAACGGACTGTAAAAAAGGTTTTTGTAAATGTCTAATTTTATTGTGAACAGGGTATAATAATAATTCATTTATTTTCAGGCTGCATAGGCCCATAGATAAATACCTTAACCTAAACAAACATAATATTATTACCAATTGAATATGAACCTTATTTTATATAAAGCTGAAAATCTATCAATATATTTGACGGATTGGGAGCTTTGGTATAGATTCTGATAATTAGTTAGTTCTACCAAAACTCAGCTCAGCGAAATAATGATGTAGTTTACCTCCATGAGGCACAGTATGGCGATCTTCTGGCGCAGCTGTCGGTCCGTGCGCTGGAGGTCGGGGTGGCCGGAGTGGGCGCGCACGGCCTCGTAGCGCGCCGCGTCCCCGGCCGCCACGGCGCGCAGGAGGTCGCAGGCCCAGGCCTCCGGCGTGCCCGCCAGGGACTCCAGGATGGGGTGCGCCAGCTGGGGCGGAGTTACACGCACGTGACACAGTATGTTGCAGACGTTACAGAGGAAACCAAGGTGTAACTGGCCACTTTCAATAATAGGGTATTTTACTCTCATCATCTGCCTAACCTTTTCCCAACTATATTGGGGTCGGCTTCCAGTCTAACCGGCAAAATAATAAATATGTTATTGAGACAGTTTAGGCATAAAACAGTCGGAAAATGTAAGTTTTAGTTCATAAAATAACAAAACAATTTTTTTAATTCAATTCAAAGTTTTCAGTATTTTTAATCTGTTATAAAACATCGTGAAATAGTAGCAGCCATGTTATTACGCCGTACGGCTGTGTTAACAAAAAATTGTCAACAGTCAGTCAACCAATTGGCGTAATATAGGCTTTTTACTTTTATTATTTTCGTAACCAACGTATTTTTTTCATTATTACACCTATTACAAAATATGCTTTACAATTTTTTTAAATAATAAACAATTATCATATTTAATATGAGCATTTGATACAAAACGAACTGACGTCATTTACGCTGAGCAATATGGCGTCCAGTAAGAGGCGTTTTCGTCAAACTACGCGCGAAATTTGAAAATTTTTATGGCACCTATAGATTGAATAAAAATGTTGAGTTTTTTTTTGGGGGCATATTAGCACTACAGAATTTCATTGAGACACTTTTCAAAAATGGGTGTAATACCCTATTGGTACCCATTTTTCTAAGCATGTATTTATCGAGTCTTAAGCCAAACTATTGAACTATATTATACGAAAACGCCTCTTACTGGACGCCATATTGCTCTGCGTTAATGATGTCAGTTCGTTTTGTATCAAATGCGCTCATATTAAATATGATAATTGTATATAATTTAAAAATAATTAAATGCATATTTTGTAATAGGTGTAATAATGAAAAAAATACGTTAGTTACAAAAATAATAAAAGTACAAAGCCTATATTACGCCAATCGGTTAATAATAATAATAATAATAATTTATTTATTAAATAAAACGTTTACAAAATATTGTACAATAGTCAGCAGAAGAAGTTTTTCCCATACAAATATATAGACTAAAAATAAAACTAAAATATTTATGTTAGGTACTGATGCAAGTTAGTATGGATCGGAATTACAATGTTAGGTAGCGACCCGCCCGAACTAGGTTAAATCAAACCTGTGTTTCAGGCCATCACTTTACAATTGAATTAATTGGGCCAGTGAAGTTTGCAGTTATATATAATATAAATAAATAATCTGATAACAATTACGAGAAAAAGTATTTTTAATTACTATCTAAAACTAAATCTATGTAAGTAAACAAAAGTAAATACTTACGAGGGAATAAATTATTTGAAATTATTATTATGCCAAAACTTTTTAAAAGTAAGTAAATAAATGTATGTCTGTGTCTTTATTCTAATATTATTTTTCTACATTTTTTATTACTTCCGCTATAGTGGCCTTGTAATTAGTTGACGCTATTTTTGCTGTATGAAATCGCTGATAGCAAGTCGATAATTCGATATGTTTACGGAAAAGAATAATGGAGTCAATAGTGACACCTAGATATATTAAATAGTCAGCTTTTGCTAAAGTGGGGCAAAAATGTCAGCGTAAGTGATGCAATTATGTGCATAAACGTTTAAATTAGTAAGTGTTATGTTTGTATGTCTCATGTAAGTAAATATGGATGGAGTTTTTGATTTTAAATGATATGGTGTATGATACTACGTGGAGTGATAGAGAGCTGGTAAAAGTCCATCGCCCCTATATTAGGTTTTTAACGGTTGGCGCCCTTAAGCGGTTTCATAGTCCATTGAGTTTATATAATTAAGCTCTGCATATTTACGCGCCGGGCAGCTTTCATCACCAGTTGGATGGTCACATTTCCTCTTGAAACGTTTGCACGTCGCACATTGAGTGGGAGAAGATCTGTTGCTGCATTCCTTGAAGGAGTGTCCAGTCTCACCACAGTGATTGCAAGTCGGACTTGTTTCCCGGCAAAACTTGGCTGCATGTCCGAACTGCTGGCAATTGAAGCACCTGGTGACTATATTATATATTTACCGGTTTCAAAACTCTCTATTTTCCATTCAGGCCCGTATGTAATGTGTATAAAGATTTATAATAAAATTCCAAAATTCTTAAAAGAAATTAAAGGAAACAATTTATTTAAAACAAAATTGTTCAGTTATTTGAACCAGAAGTGCTACTACACTTTGCAAGAATTTTTTGAAGGAAATACATAAACAAACAGTTCGCCATTACTTGAAGACAAACGTAGGTCTATATTTAATTTAATTTATTTTCATTAATTCATTAATTTATTTTCATTAATTCATTAATTTAATTGATTTTAATTAATTATTATTATTTTTTTATTTTGATTGGACATAATATTCTAATTCTTCAATAATAATAATTTTGTAAATCTGACATGATAATTATAATTATAATGATGAAAATGTATTGACATTACTACCTACACTTTGCAAGAGTTTTTTTTTTTGAAGGTCATGCATAATTTTATACACCAATTTTTTATTAAGTACATTCACCATTACTTGAAAACAAATGTAGGTATTTATAATTTAATTTATTTTCATTAATTAATGTTATTTTCATTTGACATAATACCTATCTGGAATTCTTCAATAATATTAATTTTATTTTGATTTGACATAATATCTGGAATTTTTCAACAATAATAATTGTGTAAATCTGACATGATAATTATGAAAATATTTTGAAATGTAAAGTAATTAATTTGTTTATTTAATTTGTTTTGCAGTGCCCTTACAGGGTGCATGTTTGATACTAAAACCATTTTTCCAACCCCTGTACAACATGTTTGCAATAAACTGATTTGATTTGATTTGATTTGATTGTGAAATCTCTCACAGGGCATGATGTCCAATTTATAAAAAGTCGGCCTTGATTTATGACTATTTTCCTTATGCTAGCAGGTAGTTCCAGGATATAATTGCAGGTAGGAAGGTCTTTCTTACCCGATTTGTGACTCAATTTGATGCTCTCAAGGAAATATTCACGAGTTATATTCTTGTCTGATAGGTTCTGCTCGTAAATACATTCAAATATCTCCTTCTCGGTAAGGGCAACGGGAACACCAATGACAGCGACCCTTGGGCGGCGTTTAGAAGGTTCTTCTATTGTAAGGCCCGATGAAACTAGTTTTTCCGAATTCTTCAGTTTATCAATGTCGCCTTTGTTCTCAGTGATAATCAGAACGCCCCCATTTTTCACTTTTCTTAGGCCACGGGCATGGAGCTTAAGTTGCTCGGGGGATATTATCTTTTGAACAAGTGACTTGGTGTCGTCACTTGTTTGGGATTTATCGCTGGGATAGATGGCGACTGAGCTCAAATTGGCAGGACGGACGAAGTTATCGGCACCTTTCTTCACCATACTAACATAAGAATTATTGTTTGGTGAATTCAGCTTAGTTTCTACAACCTCTTTGAACTGCTGGAGAGAGTTCACAACGTTCTGGTGTTCCTGTAGGTGCTGGATTGTGGTATGGGCTTGAATTGTCTTCTGCTTTAATGATTGATATAAAACGGCCATCTGAGAAGTTCCACTTGAGACCTTCCGGCAAAGATTGGTCACACGAAGGTTCTGGTCAGAGTTCATTTTTCCCTCACCAACAATAGTGCAAACTTCGTTCACAATGGCATCTATAGATAATAACCATTTCTGGATCTCCGGTGTACTGATAACTTCAGACGGCAATTCATTGACCTCGGGTGCTGGTGGAATTGGGTAGCTCGGGGGTAACGGTGCAGTAGGCGTTGGTGGGGGACTACGCCGTAGTAATTGGCTACGACCAAACGGGCTCGATCCTGGGTTAGACATATTACCCGAAACACTTTATTTATTGATTGTATGAAGTATTTAGTTCATCTTGTAAAAACAAACTTGAAAAAACTACAAGACACACACGACACACTTTACTTTTATGCTGACGGCGCAAATAATTATTTTATTTTGTTGTAATTGTTTATTTCATCATACGGAATGAATACAAAAAACACGTCCGCTTAGTCTCGCACCTCGACAAGCGACCACATTGGATCGAGTACGTGCGCCGAAAGCAAACAGACTTGACTAACAGTTGACAATTTTTTGTTTACACAGCCGTACGGCGTAATAACATGGCCGCCACTATTTCATGATGTTTTATAACAGATTAAAAATACTGAAAACTTTGAATTAAATTAAAAAATTGGTTTTGTTATTTTATGAACTAAAACTTACATTTTCCGACTGCTATACGCCTAAACTGTCTCAATAACATATTTATAGATTTTTTCTCGTATAGAGTAAAATACCCTATTCTGCAAAATTACGAAAATCGTTACCAAAGTTCGGAGACCTATCTATTGACCCCGTTTTACGGAATTTTACTGTCGGGTCAGCTAGTGATACAACGCCAGTATCTCACCAGTTCCCCCAGGTCGTAGACCGTGGGCGCCAGCACGGCGGCGAGCGCCAGACGCAGGGCGGTGGCGCGCCTCTCGTCGGGCTCCAGGGCCGCGCCCCCGCCCGCGCAGCCCACGTAGCGCAGCGCCGAGCGGTAGTAGCGCGCCATGGGGCCGCGGACTCTGCAAGGGAAGGGAGACGGAAATTATTTATATTTACTTCTTCTTCGAAGCAAGTTCAAACTCAACATTTGCCAACGAGCGATGAAGCGTAGCATAAACCTTCTGATGTGAATCATCACAAATAAGGCACAAGTGGCTTTAGGTCTAGGTACAGAAACTTGAGTCCAACTTCGTAGAAATAACAGGGGGGGTCTCCTGTTTGTATGAAGGACATTAAGTGACGTGTAGGGGCAGCAATTAATTATACATTTAAACAGCAGGAAGGTAGAATTACTAGCTACAAGTAGTTAACGCGTTATTGATATACTCAGATGAGACAATAATAGGTGTCAAGCGAATGGATCGCGTTAGAAACACCACCCTTCGCTCCCCATAACTCAAGTGGCAGACGTCGAACAAAAAACAGCCAGGCTGAAGTAAGAGTGGTGGAATGTTACATGCATCCAGAGAGAAGGGCAAAGATGGTCACTCACTGAACACCTGAAGGAGGACATGCCGCCAAGGCGAAGGTGGTGTGAAGATCTGACCATATTTGTGGGGGCAAACGTGGGCAGAGGGAAGGAGAAAGTTTAGCCTATTTTTGTGTCCCGTTGCTGGGCAAATGCGGAAGGCCTTTGTAGTAGTGGGACACAAAAATAGGTTAATTCGTCCATCCGTTGATGCAGTCATTATGATGCGGTCCTCAGGTGTCATGGGTTTGTTTACCAGTAGCTGAATATGTTATTGGTTCTTCCTTCAGGAATTTCAGAGTAGAAGCCTGGAGTTCAAGGCACTCGTGTCAACGTCGTTGGACCCGCGCGTGATCTTTCCTCGCACTATATATATATATTCTTTATTTAAAGACAACAATTGGTCCACTGACATTACAAACAAGACAAGAAAAACTTACAACTATAATGTTAGTAAACAGTTTAACTCATAAAACTATGTTATATTCTACTACAGACAAGGTGGTTTTTATAAGATGCCTCATTATAGGGCTTTCATCATGCCTATCAGCAATAACTATGAAGAGGCTGTTGCTACTGCCCCGCAATCTGGCAAGAAGAGATGCTTTCTTTTTACGCACGACAGCTGAGAAACTGTCTACTCTGGCGTGTGCAAACATTGCAGATGCACTGCAAAAACGTGGCAGCCGCAACAGCGTCCTCAGAGCGTTATTGTATTGAACACGCAACGCATTGGCGGCACGTTTAGTACAGTTGATCCATAGGGCGCTCGAGTACAGAGATGTGCAGCTTTAAATAGTGTGATTTTGACTGCATCTGTACATCGAGCGAACCTACGGGCCAACATATTCGCCCGCACCGCCAATGCCCTGCGCTCGCGCTCAACATCCTCATCATCCCTAAGATCCTCGGCAATGAAATGTCCTAGGTATTTGAACTGGCGTACCCGACGAATCGGGAAGTCACTAATTTTAATAGGCGGGATATTTTTTGGACACTTCTAGCCAACAGCCCTAAAAACCATGAGTTTTGACTTTTTGACAGTGCATCTGCACTTGCGCACACACTTATGCACTTTAATATCTCTCTCTCATTGTTATACCGAGAAATGAAATTAGAGATCAAAAATTATGTGTAAACAACGAAATGTCAATGTCAAAGTGACACTTCAGGTGTAGGTCAACATATCCCAAGGAATTTAAAATAGACTAAAATAAAATGGCGACTACAATTTGCCATTTGGTTTGTACGGAACGCCTAGTTGAATCGATTATTAGGATACGGCGATATTATAAACTGTGTGCAGTATTGCATTTTACGTGGTTAAGAAATGCCTATAATTTTGGCACTACGTTATAACACTTTTCGGCAAACTACACAAAAGAGGTGATTATTTTAAATTGGCAACACCTTTGTTTACATTTTTGATATTTGCATTTCTGGATATAGTCTCCTTTGACCGCATCGAAATTCGATTCCAAAAACACTTTCACCCATCTAGGAATAAAATGCCGTAAGCCGTGTGGTGCCGGTCGCGAATAGCACCACCCCATTTCTACCCGTGGGTGTCGTAGAAGGCGACAGAGGGATATTGACCAGAGGATGGGCAGCAGCGTCCTTCTAAATACCATAACACCGACTGTGATCGCCAACATGCATCGGCCAAGCATGGCGATTACGGCTGTACCTCCTCCCCCCTTGGGGGAGACCTATGCCCAGCAGTGGGCGTCTGAAAGTTGACATGATGATGATGAGGAATAAAATCCATGATCCCAATATTCAATATAACCACCTGTAATATTTAATATATTCACCTGTAGTACTCCGAAGCCAGTTTATAAAACCTGCCATGCACAGGTGTTACTCCGTCTGCATCCTCGAGGGTGCCTTCCAGCTGTTCGATGATTTTCTCCGTGGCGTCTAGGTCGTTCAGCTGTTCCAGGTAGATTTGACCTTGGAGGACCTGGAAGATGAGTGTGAAGTTCAGTATTTTGTTCTTTAAATATTAACTACAAGAGGAGCTTGTGGCATGTTTTTTAGCTACGCTAGCTGCGGTCGGTCTATGGATGGGTGACCATCGATTTCATACCGAGACCCTTCCGTGCCTTCGCACGTAAAGCCGTTGGTCCTGACTGTAGATCTTTGACAGTCATTACAGGTAGTCAGAAGTCAGGAACTCTGACAACCAGTCTTACCAAAGTAGGGTTGCCATCCGTCCGGGTTTCTCTGGATTTGTCCTAGTTTGGAAGGCGTCCGGGGAGCATCCGGGCGGGGATTTTAAATGGTGTCCGGGAAAAACCCGGACCCTTTTTATGTTGAGGGAAATTCGAACAATTTAATGATTTGCAATAAATTAAAGCATGAAAATAAGTATGATAGATGGATTTAAAAAGAAAATAACCCGACTGAAAAGAAAATAAACAAGTTCAGAAGTTTAGAACGCTTTAAGCAGTCGGGGAACAAAAAGAAGTTACAGTTCATTATGTTCATGTACAAAAGACAATAAGCATTAAAAATTTATTTACTCTATCTAGACAATTTCTAATTTGTTATTGGTTTACAAGTTTTTATTTCGTTGATGCCAAAAAGACGAGCTTTTCTAATTATTTTCGTTACCAGAAAACCTCTCAGAAAAAAAAATGTGTATTGATTAGTAAATAAAGATAGAAAGACAGTCATTTGTATTGTTTTTATTTTATTGTAATTAAATTTTTCGTAAGAGTCCGGGGAAAAATCCTCATTTCACCCAAATGTCTGGGGTTTTATACGTTTTTGTACGGGGTCTGTAGTTAAGGCGATGGCAGCCCTATACCAAAGGGTATCGTGTTACCCAGTTACTGGGTTGTGGTGCTGCTTACTATAAGCGTGACTCAAAAAACTAATTCTGATGTTTTAAAACGAGTTGGTCAAAACCGCAAGTTAATGCAGCAAAACAAGAAAAGTTGCCTACCTCGGTCATATATTTAGACACGAGAGATACAATATTGGAATTCATAATGATGGCCAAAATTAAGGGCAAACGCGGAGTTGTTCCAGCTCGCAAGGACGAAGGACAAGGAGAACTCTTCAAGCTTCATAAGTATCGGCAAGAAGAAGATTTAAACTTACTTTACATAGCGTAAGCGCCTCATCGTTAGCCTTGACTTTCGCCTCAATCTTCTCTAAGAACGCGACAGCCTCCTTCTTGTTGGAATACTGCTTCACCACATGCGCTACTATCTCCACTAGGGATAAAGGGTTTATTCTGAAATGTAAGAGAGAACAAAAATATAAAAATAGGTAAATGTTATTTTTACATTTTGAAGGTGGTTGTCTTTTTTGTTAAATACTTTTTTTTTCGCTGTTTAGTGCCCACTTTTTATTATACAAATTGATTACCAAAAAAATTCAGTCATCCCTTTATTTTCTACTCTTAGGGGTCCACCCCTAAGAGTAGAAAATAAAGGGATGACTGAATTTTTAGATATTTTCTTGAAAAAATATTTTTAGATATTTTCTTGAAATTTATATGGGACCACATTTGAGGTATACACTATCAATTAAAAATAGAATCATCGAAATCGGACCACACTGAAAAAAGTTAAGCGTGGTCAACATTAAAAAAAAATTTTAGTAAAAACTACTGGGCCAAACTTTGTTAAATTTTTATGGGACCAAATGGCAACTATTCTGCATCAAACAAAAGAAGAATCAGGTAAATCGGATCACACATTTCAGAGTAATCGGTGTACATCATTGAACTATAGTAGTACGTCATTGGTGTACATATATTAAAAAAAACCAATCGAATTGTGACCCTCCTCCTTTTTGAAGTCGGTTAAAAAGGATTCGGCGCCTTTTGTAAACGCGTCGGCAAATGGACTAATATAAAAGTAAAACAGATCTTATTACAACTACGCCTAAAGTATGTTGTCAAATGCTTTCGGCGCTTTATAAGACGCCTTTTCCTTTGATATGAAATGTATGGTATTTTTGAGAACATAAACAAAACGAATAATGTTTAAAAAAACGTCAAATCATCATCTCATCATCATCATCATCATCATCATCATCATCATCTTTCTCTTTTCATTCATTTTAAAAACAGCCATTCAAGAAAAAAACATAAGTTCTATATTTGTGGGGACATTTTTTCACACACGGCCATCTGACCCCAAACTAGGGAGACCCTGTACTATGGGTGTCAGACAGCTGATATACATACACAATTTTTTTTTTTTGTAAATACATACATATATAGATAAACAACACCCAGACACAAGGCAAACACAAGTGCTCATCACACAAATGTTTACCCTGGGCGGGAATCGAACCCGCAGAACGCTGCGCAGCAGTCGATCGCTCAGCCACTACGCCAACCGTGTCGTCAAACCCTATATACCCTTGCCTAAGCTCCTTTCATTATTATCTTATTATATAATTCATTATTATCGTAAGCACAAGGATTAAAAGGAGGAACCTTTTAATCTAGCTTTTTTTTTAATTTTTGTTTTTTATTTTGGCACCTTGGAAAGTATAATCCCATTCACGGTTTCTGTATTCGCGGCATATTTACGGAACGCATCCATCTTCAGTAAAACAAGACAAAGATATGACAAAGTTAATAATGACAAAGATAATAATAAGAGCTGCCAATTTAAGTTCATCTAAAATGTACATACTGTTGTGCAAATTTTTTGTATACGCCTAATACCAGAGGGAATGCACTGGCCTCTGTAATTCAGTTTATAACTTTACTAACTCAGGGGTCAGGGATTTCAAATAATCAGATTGTATGTAAAAGAGCAATTAAGAGATTTAAAGGTATTTAATTATTTTGGTAAACTTTCTATTTTTCATTGATAATTAAATATGATAAATGTGTTACAGGCAGTCGCTCCATGTAAAACACTGGTATTCAGCTGCCTCCAGTTAGACTGGAAGCCGAACTCAACAGAGTTGGTAAAAGGCATTACTATCCAATGTAGGTACAGTACGCAAAGGAGATAAGTATCCATGTCGCCGGAAACAGTTGAAGTTTACTTAGAAACCGATAGGTTTTTATGAATAAAATAAAATACAATTTATAGAGAATAAACAGTTCAATGATTTAATAAAATTTCATTTGAGAGCCCCCATTGGTTTCTAAGAAATCTTCAACTATTCTCGACGACATGGATACTTATCTCCTTTGCGTACTGTACATCTAAAACTTATGCTATGAAAAAAAAAAAAATTTAAAAAATCGACAATTGTGTTTGTTCTGTTTGAGTAATGTCTTTGTAACATACTCACTTGTTCTCAAAATGGCTCAGGAAGTTGGTGTAGAGTGTGATCAGGTGGTCTGCGGTCTGCATCGATGGCTTCTCCACCAACTCCTGAATCTGCAGCGTGAGCTGGTGCCATAGTCTGGAAATTGATAGTTTTCAAATCAAATATCAAATCTTTAATGCAATTGTTATTTTCGAGCCATTGGAGGTTGACCCTCGGGTCGAGGGGTCCTAGTGCTCATCTTCTTTTTAAGGAAATGTCCAAAAGGTTGGTTGACACTTGCAGTGATCCAAGAGCTGGTTTTTACCTTGGTCAGAGATTAAGCATTGCCATCCAACGTGGCAATGCCGCCAGTCTCTTGGGTACATTTCCAAATGACGGCGATGTGGACGAATTCTATGATGCCTTATTGTGTTAGTTTTTTTAGTTTAATATTTTGGTTTTCTTTTTTATTATTCTTGTAAATATTGTACGTACTTAAAAACAATAAAGTTCGATCTATACATACAACAATTAGTAGGTATGTAATAACAAATAGAAACCTATCGGGCACAGTTACATTTTCAATATGTAGGAGAGAGTCAGAGCTCTTTACAAATGACAATGCCAGATCCTGCCCCACCCATTTACAGAAAATGTAATTTAATAAAATAATTGTAATGATCATAGAATCTTATTATAATAAATTGTTTTGCTTTAGGACTTGCGAACTTGCAATCTTGCGAACTTGCATTCTTGGTTTGTTTCCACGAGACAGGCTCGAGTGTGGAGTTCTGTGGAGTGCATTCGCAAAATGCTTCCTTTGTGTCTTATATTTGTTATTTTTTTGAGAACCTAATTGATAATATAGACTATTGTAGATTATAAGGAAATGTAAATAACTTTTTTGTTGGCAAACAAACAACATTATTATTATTACTTGCGAATTACAAATCAATGCTAAAAGGAATGCAAATACAGTTTTTTTATTTAAACAGACACGGCAAGTTCTGCAGTCATTAAGACTAATGTTTAGTTATCAACAATGAATAAGCAGTAAGATGCTACATATTGCAAGTTTGTACAGGATTTTATTGAGTGGGGCAAAGTTCTATAGAGTTTCTGGCATTGTCCTTTCCTTATTACTAAATATTCAAACAATTTTTATATTTTTTACAACAGTATGACAACCTGTAGAATAGTATGTGGAATAGGGAATGGGCTTTACCACTGCTACATGGGATTTCCAGATCAGCGATCCGAGCCTCAGACGGCTGAGTTCTCGGGAAATAATTTTAAATCATATTATTTTATAGGTGTTCACAAATTTCATGCTGTTGGTTCCTACTGTCATTCATAGAGCTTTGACAGTTGTTATAGGTAGTCAGAAGCCAGAAAATCAGACAAACAGTGTTGCCAAGGCGTATTATGTTACCTAGTGACCGGTTTGCGGAGTTCAGACCGGCAGTCGCTCCATGTAGAGCACTTGTATTCAGCTGCATCTAACTCCGCCCCTAACACGACCCACTGACCCTGCATCTGGTTAGACTGGAGGCCGAACCCAATATAGTTGGGAAAAGGCTAGGCAGATATTGAGGCAGATGTCAGCATCTATTGTAGTTAATTATCAGTTACTCACCCAGGTAGGGTTTCAAACAAAGAAATGATTGCTATGATAGGAAGAATTTGTAATTTTCAACTACTTACTTTAATTGTCTTTTTACACCCCTATTATACCTGAGGCTGTAAGCTTGCTAATTATGAAATAAATAACCAAAAGTTTTAGTGTTGTTTGTCTCTCTTCTGTGTAAGGGCGTCTTGGCATGAATATGTTTAATAGAAGTCTTTGTCGTCTCAGTATTTACTATTAAATACAAGAAAAGCTTATTGGACAACGGTTGTCAATTGTCAATTCTGGGAGGTAAATGTAAGTGGAGCTGCAGTAGTCGATTATATGGTTAATTGGTATGTTATTTACGTCAAATAAAATGTAGTAGAGTACTAATTATTCGAGTTTGTGCAGGAAATTGGAAATAAACAGAACGAATCAAAGGAAACAATGCCAGTTGCCGCGTTTCTCATCAGAAATTTGTTATTTAATTTGTGGAAACAATTAGTTTGTTTAAAAACAAGGATTTAATGCTTCTGGTGTGGGAAGAAGGTCATCAAGAGGTCTACAAGCCTCAAGTTCTTATAAAACGAACTATTTCTAAGAATTTTGGGACAATGACACGGTGACTTCACAAGTTTGTTAACGCATGAAATATATCAGTAAGAAGCCATAATACTCACTTTTTGTTGTACAACTCTTCTAATTTAAGCCATTCCGCAGACAATTCGGGATGCGTTGTCTGTTTTCTAGCAATAAAATCGTTTACTTCAACGTTGTAAAACTTTACGCCTGTTGTCGCCATGTTTCAGATTGAATTGTAATGATATAAAGTTAGCTGCGAGTCGCGTCGCAAACTTGTTTTCTATTACGTTTTTTGAGCACAGAAATTCCCATTCAGCCTTTCTGAAGTTAGCAGCGAGTGCTGACATCTTGTAGCGAGTAGATGTAACTTTGTGTTTGCTATTTGACAATAGATGGCGTAGTCTCATGAAAAATGTTCACTAAAATTTAGCTTAATGTCTAGTCTAGACAAGGGCGATGGACTTGATACCTGAACCTGTATTATACACACTGATTTTGTGACCTAACAAGTTTCTAATGCCTGCAGCTATTGTAGAAAGAAGAAACTCGCAATAGAAACTCTCGCCAAGTAGAAAATCGTGATTTATTGTAGAATTTCATTTCATTGATTTATTTTATACCGTGTGCTAAAATTATGCCTAGAGCGTCATTCTGGTTCAGTTTTATTGAATGAAATACTTAAATCTTGGAACATAAATAGTTGACAAATGGGTTAAAAAAATCAATTTCTGTCACATGACTCTACCATTTTTTAAATGTTTAATTGATTGACTTTCAGTCCGAAACGAATCCTGGTATTCAGTAGCTAGTTAAGTAGGTACCTAGGCTATTTAGGTATTTTTCCTGAATGGACTATCATCAGAGTATTTCACAAGAAAATCAGCTATTTTAGGCTTTTGAGCGCAATTTAATAAAAAAAGGTAGTTATTCAACCTCTTTGTCAACATTTGTGGAACCTAATATATCATCAATCTTAATCAATTTTATTCAAAGCCATACTTAATAAATTATAACCTAAAGGCAACTTGCTATAAATAGTTATGATGAAGGAAACCAGAACTACCTAGTACGTTATGTAGTAATTTCAATATAGTTCATGCATCTGGTACGACCCCCAAACATAGGCACCTTGTAATTCTTCAACATCCAAATCTTTTATTTTAGGTAGGTATGCTGAAAGATGCTTCTTTAGAATTAAGTACTTAAGCATTACTTTTTCATGAAACTGTAGGTACTGTACTCGGGGGTTAGATTACAACCCAGCCCACAGAGATAAGGCTTGATTCCCAGCTGTGGGAACATTTTATGCTATTAATGCAAAGGTAATTGTTCTTTTTAACATTTTAACCGAGTTCAAAAAGGAGGAGATTATCAAATAGGATGTTTTTTTTTATGTATGAAAATCAACAAAATCCCAAAACCTAAGACGTTTTAGTTTCTTCAATCTTTGGAGGAGTTACAATCTCTGTTCTAAGTCTGTCCCCGTTTCTTAATGGATTTGGATGTTAAAGCAATACTAAAAAGCGGAAAATAAAACAAAAAAAAAAGAAAACCGCCTTAAAAAACTAAAAAGTAATAAATAACTTTAGCACAGAACACACATTAGTTTCGGAAGTCGGTGGCAATACAAAACAACAAAGCCACCGCTACCGACTTTTTTGAAAAAACTTTTTTTTGTTTATTTTTTGTCTGTTCTTTCATCCCGCCGATGCTAGGAGATTGACAACTCAAGTCTTACCTTTAGTTAATCGAGGGACATTTTTACACTACTGGTGCAACACTCAAAGTCAGAATATTTATTTCGACAAAAAATATATATTGGTTTTATTATTTTCATGGTACAGACAAAATACCTTGTGGCCCTTGTTTTGTTTTGAGTAGTATATAGTTAATTCCTGTAAATGCAAATATTGTTAACATCGTTTTAAAGAGAGTAAGTATGGAGTTTCTTGCCCATTCTTCTCCATACAAAACTACCTTTTGGAATGGGCACTTAGAATCAATTTTTTTTTTCGCATTTGACGTTCAAAAGTGCCATAAAATGGTCTAATTGAAATAAATGATTTGACTTTGACTTGACTTTGATGTCATTAAAAATAAATCTTTTTATTTGCCCCTTCGGTAGTTTTGCATGGAGAAGAATGGGCAAGTAAGTCCATGCTTAGGTACAGTCAGCAAGACAGCAAAAGAGATGTAGATGCAGTAGGTATGCAGGGTCGTCAGATATAGTTAAAGTTTACTTAGAAACCGATGGATGTTTTTGAATAAAAGAAAATATAGTTAATAGAGAATAAACATTTCTATGATTTAATTAAATTTAATTCGAGAACATCCATCGGTTTCTAAGGAAACTTCAACCATTTCCGATGACCTGCATACCTATCTCTTTTGCTGACTGTACTCTTTTAAAATAATTTGATAACAAGATTTTATATAATAAGTATTATTTATGTATACCTTGCATAAATACCCCTTTATTACAGTACAAAGTACATAATAGAAGTTAAGAAATGACACCTAACTTATGTTCGTAGATACAAAGAACAGTGTTCATATATTAACAAATATTGAAACGGTAGACGACCGCTGCTTATAATACACTGCTTCAATCCTGGGCCCTTTTTCAGGTAGGTATTAGGTATAAAGTTACCGTACTCACTTACGTTTTGATGAGATGGTAAGTTCCTAAAGTTTTCAGGAATTTCCGTGGGCTATAATTTCAGTCAGACGACATGTCAATAGAATCTGCAATTTGTAAGTTAGTCTAATTGACATCGCTGATTGCAAATGCATTTGCACGCCATGTTATGGCGGTATATGCTGAAATAAAATGTCTGCCTTATATAATTCCATATTCTATAGGTATTCCATATTCCATAAAATGTTTTAGATTTTTGATTTGAAGATTAAAACGCCGTCCAGAATCTAAAATATTATTATTCTCATGCTTTTTTGTTTGTACGAGCCCTTCTTGCAGGTACACAGACGTCTGGGCACCCACGAAAGCTGCTACTGACGACCTTTGGAACGTAATTAATATCACATCGAATCTAACCAATAAAAAGAATAACAATATTCTATAGAGCATACTTATGTAGGTAAAGACCTGCAGTGCGATTCTGTAAGAATTCACTCGCGAATTCGAATCCTATCTCATTTCCGATTTCGCTTACCTGAAGTGAAAAGTATTTGGTATTCGTTAAAATAGTAACGTAATAATAGTTCGCTTCACCTAAGTTGGTACTCAGTGGCGCTAGTGTAGTTTTTATCGAATTACAGTATACCAAAAACAGTTTTCACCGCGGAATCAGACGTGAGAACTGGAGTGAGTTCTTACAGAATAACATGGCAGGCATTTCACTTGATCGTAAGTGAGTTTGGTTTCAACCGACTTCAAAAAGAAGGAGGTTCAAAATTCTCAAATTTTTTTTTATATGTTTGTTGCAAATGCGAAGCAATTTTAAAAAATCTTTTTTTAATGGATAGGGTGTGCCTCATATGGCATACCCATATAAATTTTATCGAAATTAATTCAGCACTTTTTTTAAAAATCGACAGAATGCAAGAAATTATACATAGATAATGTTATTAGTTTCGCCAACCTTGCACTTTCAATCTCTGTTTAGACTGTGTTGCCGTTTCTTATTAGGAGGAAAAAAAAGCGAAAAATAAAAGCTTTTTTACTAAAAAGACAACCGCCTTCAAAATTTAAAAAGTGATAAATAACTTTAGCACAGGACACACATGACTTTCGTTTACTTCAACTACTACTACACACATGACTTCCGAAAATAAAGTCATGTGTTTTATCACTTTTTTGAATTTGAAAACGGTTGTCTTTTTTGTAAAAAAGCTTTTGTAAGTGGAAAAGGATTCAACATTGGATCTAGCAAGTAGGTAGGTATAACTTCTTAACTACATTATACTACTACTCATCCTCAAAAAAAATTCCTTGCTAAAATGACTTATTTTTTAAATACTAGCTTATGCCCGCGACTTCGTCCGCGTGAATGTCGGTTATCATGAATGTATACGAAGTCACGGATTAAGGCGCTACCAAGCGACTTTTGCAGATTTTAAACTGACAATCACGTCAAAATGTGCAGTGTAAATGATTTGAAAACAACATACCTATGTTAAACTAGAACATTCTCTTAATAATTTAGTATGTGAATATTTTTGATTAAGTTTATATTAAATAGTTTAATTACATCGTGAAGTTGTGTCTGACGCGGACAAAACATTGATAATCACACAAAATCTACTAAGAATACTTAACGACACTTTTACTATCTTACAGACAATTTAATTATCTACATATCTTTTAGTATACGCCTTTCTTTAAGTTAAAGATCTTTTATTTAATTTTTTCGACCAAACTTTGAGAGTTTTGGACGCAGCGCATACGATTCTCTGGTCGCTCAAGGTCGCCGGCGTATATAGTCGCTTTAAAAAGCCAAATTTCATCAAAGTCGGTCCAGCCGGTTCATCGTGAAAGCGTAACAGAGAGACGTACTTTCGCATTTATAATATTATTTATGGATATTACTCAGTGATAACGTAGCCAATTGTCGAAAGAATTTTCAGAATCGGACCATCAGTTTCGGAGATTTGCGTGATCAAACAAACAAACTCTTTTCACTCACTCAAAAGCTTATTATATCATTATATCTATATATATATAAAAGGCAAAGGTGATTGACTGATGTATCAACGCACAGACCAAACCCTTAAGGCTAGAACATTGAAATTTCGTACACGTATTCCTCATATTATTATGACGAAGGCATCCACTAAGGAAGGATTTTTCAAAATTCAACCCCCAAGGGCGTGAAATAGGGGATAAAAGTTTGTATGAAACTTTTTAAATATTCCTTGAATATATTTGCATACCTAGGTACGTAGGTAGTTAGGTATAGGCAGGGCAGGGTAGGTAAGTATAGGTAGGTGGATAGGGACAGGACAACGTCTGTAGGGTCAGCTAGTTAGATATAAGATACATATAGAATAGAATATATAGTATAGATATGATGTCACGATGATGACATTACTCAGCACTATTAACTTCGAGTTTTTAGGGTTCCGAACCTCAAATGGAAAAAACGGAACCCTTAGTCTGTCTGTCCAGACTCTTTATCTCAGGAACGCGTAATGGTATCGAGTTGAAATTAAATTCATATACTTAGGTCTACGGTCCCTTGAAGCCGTAAAAAAATCAAAAGATATGGCCGGTTATGTCGCAAAAAAACGTACATTTCGACACTCAAGGGAATCAAAATTTATAGGGTACTTTCCGTTGACCTAGAACTATGAAATTTGGCCAGTAATATTGTCTTACTTTATCAATACAGGAAAAACTCTAAAAACTATACATTTCTAATTAAATCATAAAAAATATATTCTTTATTTATAACGAGCCTTTGTCTGCGGTTTGGTCCGTGTGAATGTCGGTTATCGCGGATGCAGACAAAGTCCCGGATTAAAAAGTACCCTATGTGCTTTCCCAGGGTTCAAGCTATTTTCATACCAAATTTAATCACAATCGGTTCAGCCGTTTCATCGTGGAAGCGTAACAGATAGAGTTACTTTCTCATTTATAATATTAGTATGGATATGTACAGACGCCAGCACATCAAGCCATACCAAACTGTCAAATTTTCCCAATTGAATATGAACCCTAAGCTTTTGTAATAAAGTTGAAAATCTTTTAAAGAAAGGAGTTGTTTCAAAATGTATGGAGCCTGGGCCCAGTCTTTGTACACCATACTTACAAATTGGAAAACACATTTTAAATAATTCTCAATCGTCCAATTACTTTAAAATGACTTTATGAGCAGGTAAAACACAAGAAATTGCACTTGAAATTGCAACACAACCAAAAAAAATAGTCATGGCGGTAAACTGTCATTTTGATTGATTAATGACGTTTGTCATTTATAATTTTGATTTTGTGCGTCGATTTGTGGATAACCAGGTAAACAGATGGGAAAGAAACGGTGTTGAATTAAAAAAACGAATGGAAGGTTGTTAAAAAGAACTCCAAAAACTAGAAACAAAACAAGACGAAAGCACAGAACATACGGACGAAAGTGTCACTGTTGTAACACTGACAGCTGACAGTTCTCTTTCTATGATCAATGGTCGATCTATGGTTTATAGAGTAGCTAAATCTGAGTGACGCCATGTTGAAAATCCATAAAAATAATTGTTAAATATCAATTTACTACCACAACAGTATACACTGAAATGAATTATCTGTATTTTTCCCGGCTTCTACGGTTTTTTCTCTTTTTTTTGAAGTGGTGTACATAGACTGGGCCCAGTATGAAACATGTCCTTTGACAGATTGTAGTAGCTTGTTGTGCTGGCCTCTGTACCTACAAATTTGTACGGAACCCTCGGTGAGCGGCTCGCGCTTGTCGGGTTTTTTAAACTTCTAGTTCTAACTAACCTCTATGTAAGTAATAAAAACTGTCTTACTAGTAATTAATGAAAAAAAATACGGAAATTAAACTTCTTGTTGAAAATTCTTGGTAAGTAATTAATTTTAAACATAAAAGTTTCAATATTAATTAATACATTTACCTAATAGATTCCATGGAAATAGGTTTTTTTTTTAACTTTAAGTATTTATCTATTTCATGCCTGAGTCTGTGTTTCCTGATAGCTACAACCTGGGAGTCTCTAAGTCAAGAGTGAATAGGTTACTTCTAGGCAAGCTTGCTCCATCTTAGACCGCATCATCGGTTCCCATCAGGCGAGATAGTGGTCAAACGTACGCCTATCAAATAATTAAAAAATTTAAAAAGAAATGTGTACTTTCTAAGTTTATCTCGGACATCGCTAACATGGGTGAAGGAAAACTTCGTGAGGAAACCTGTACTTAAAATTAATATACAGTAGAATCCGTTTACTACGACTCCGCCTATATTGGCGTCCTTGAGCGACCAGAGAATCGTAAGCGCTGCGTCCAAGTCTCAAAGTTTAGTCGAAAAAAATAAACAAAAGATAGTATTCTTTAACTTAAAAAAAAGCGTATATTAAAAGATAGATAATAAAATCGTCTGTAAGATAGTGAAAATTTTTTTTTAGTTTTATTTTAGTTTAAATATACCTGGTAGATTTTGTGTGATTATTAATGTTTTGTCCGCGTCAGACACAACTTTACGAGTTAATTAAGCTATTTAATTTGAACTTGATCAAAAATATTCTCATACTAAATGATTAAGAGAATGTTCTAGTTTAACATGTATTTTTTCCAAATCATTTACACTACACATTTTGACGTGATTGTTTAAAATCCGTAAAAGTCGTTAAATAGCCCCTTAAAATGAGCGGAACTCGATGGAACTTTTGTTATAAGGTTACAACACTATCAGATATGCCAAATAAAAATACCAAGAATACTTCTTAAAATATTTTGAATTGTTTTAGTTATATCTGAATGGATTACTTTATCTCTGATTATTATCTTCTCGTGCCTTCTCTTTCTGAGAAGAGACCTTTGTCGTGCAGTGAAACAATAATGGATTAGTATTATTAGTATTAAAATATAAATACGTAATGTTAATAAACACATATTAAATGATTTACGTCGATAACTATTTTCTTATATTCATAAAAAATATATAAATAAAAATAAATAGACACTTCTAACTGGCGACCTCACCTTATTAGCTATTTAAAAAAACAATGAACGAGAATACAATACATAATGTCCATTTGATCACCAATAAACTATTAAAATCTTATATTTATTTTTATATCCAAATATACCTACGAACCGCTAAAAATGTTTTATCTTCAACTGCGTAAAACCGTATGTACACATTTTTGACCAAAACTCAAAATCTACTGTACCGATTTTGATAAAAATTACACTAATACATAGGCTGATTTTGCAACAAAAAGTTGTGTTAACATTATTTTTCCTTACTGTCTAATGTAAATGAGATATTTTACAAAAACTACGGCCTGTTGAAATTGTTTTAAAACAAAATATCGTAACTCACAATCAGATTATTAATTCTTAATATTGCTATTAACTTTATAATACAAACTATTATAACATGTTTGAAATATTTTATTATTTGGTAGCTGTTTTTTATGGCGAATTTAATTTCTTTTTTTATACTTATATATTTTTGAATAATGGAATGGGGTTAACAGTAACTGTCCTTCTTAAAAACTATATTTTAGTTTGAAAATTATCACGTCGATGTTAAGCTAAATCAGTGATCCCTAAAGTGGGTTCCGCGGGACCTACGGGTTCCTTGAAACGTGACCAAGGTATCACGAAATTACGTTTATCATTGAATCGTCCGATTGTAAAGAAAAAAATGTTAATGAAACAAAAAAATATTAACAGGCTACTTTTATTTTAGTATAAAAAATAGGGAGTACATACTTAAAACCCCGCTGATAACCGACTATCACACGGACGTAGTCGCGGGCATCAACTAGTCATACATATTTATAAAAAAATCACAAAAATAAACTATTGTACACGAAGTGACGGCGTCATATTGCGCTGTGTGGTGTCGCGTAGCCTTCCGCGGAATCGCCGATATACAACACCCTTCGGCAAAAACTCTTCATTGAGGAAGGTCTCGGTATAATGAGTTGGAACTCGCATCACGAACGACTTGAAGTTCGTGATGTGGCCCGACTTCAACTCTTCGACCCTTAAGGTCCAGCTGGTCTTCGCTCGAACATACTCCACGATCTCCTCAACGGTCGTGGTGTGTTGCCGGGACACATAGAGCGACACACCTCACGGCTTCACGAAGCGCTTTGTGTCCACATTTAACTATAGTTCGAACTGCCAGACTGTGGATTTGCGGCACGCCTTTCTGTTTCCCGATAAGTATAATCTGGGTATCTTCAAGGCACGAGTGAACCGGTTCGTCCATCAAATCCTATTAGAATCCGCCCTTGTACAGTGTTTATTAAATGTGCATAAAATTCTTATAAATAAATAATATATGAAACAAAATTTCACCGAAGAACGTTTTTGTAGAATACCACTGCATATCTCCAGCTACTTCTGTTTCTAGCACTAGCACTTTGCCCGTTGCGTGTCCAGGCTAAGAATAGCACCCAGGCCTCCATTTCATCCCCCTTCCATTTTTTAAACCTATGTTACTCAGGGAAAATGTAGCTTTCGATTGGTGAAAGAATTTTTGCAATAGGACCAGTAGTTTTTGAGTTAAATCGTAAGTAACAAACAAACAAATCTTTCCTCTATAAAATATCACCAACGAATACGGTCGGGTTCAGTGGTTTTGCTTTGATTATTTATTTTTTAAGGAACTCCAACTAAAGAAACACAGATACATGCCATTCGATATAATATTGTGTGTGTCATCATCATCATGTCAACCTTTAAACGCCCACTGCTGGGCACAGGTCTCCCCCAAACTCAGCCGTAATCGCCATCCTTGGCCGATGCATGTTGGCGATCGCAGTAGGTGTTATAGTACTCAGAAGGACGCTGTTGCCCATCCTCTTTAACTTTGACTTTTGAGGAGTTGCTTTTTCAGTCTTGCTTCGATGATTACCGGAATCTATGAAGCAGGAAATCTTGACCTTGGCAGGAGGAAGTTCAAAGTCACAGCATTTATTTTAATTAACGCTTTCACAGATACTTATAAATTGTCAAGGAGGCAGGTAGTCAGAAAGCTAGTTGCTCGTTCAAAAACGTAGACAGGTCTCTATGGAGAAGAACGAGCAAGAAACTCCACGGACACCCTTTTTAATCAAGTTCAAAACTTTAGCTGTCTCCAATGAGGTTACAATACCGAAGAACTTATCCTTCTTTTCAAATCGATGATAAGGTATAGAACAGTTGTATCCTTTTTTTAATTACTTAAGCCCAGTAGGTGGCCAAGTTTACCGAGGAATTGGTGTGTCTCCTTTGGTCACTGTAGAAAGTGGCCTATCGTCTGGTGGGGGTTCTTAGATAATGCCAACCTTCAGTGCCTGTGTTGCGTCACCCCTCAGACCATGGCCGACCTTCTATCTTGCACCGCATGCGCTGTCACCTGCTCATGTGCGGACCTAATGACTGCGTCAGCGGATGGCGTTGCCGTGGCTGGATTCTGGGCCAAACAAGGAATCTGACAAGAACAAACACACCTTACACATGATACACATCCGTGTTTGCCATCGGCAAGCTAAGAAGTAGAAGAAGCGGAACTGCATTAGTACTTGCACTGTGTGTCGGCGAAATCTTTAATCCTCCAAGAACTGTCGTTGTCAGCGTCATCACTAAGTTAACTGATATCTTTTTCGTCTGTAGTCACGTAATTTGTAATGGACGGATTGTTTTCTGTTACCATACCTTTACTGTCTCCATGTTTGAAGGGAAGGTATTGTGGAAACCCCAAGCATTGTATCATCTTTGGCTCTGGATGAAGATTTGTCGGCGACCGACGTGAAGAAATTCCTAATGGTAACACCCCAAAGCTCTTTGCCTGATATGAGAACCAGGGTCTCATGGCCTCGGCAGCCGTACTTGTGACCACAGAGCATGGACAGACGAGCTCTACAATAACTGTGATTAATCTCTATCTCTCAACACTCATCATCACCATCTGCTTAGTCTTTTTGACTTGTTTCCAGTCTAAGCGAATGCTGTCTATCAGGGTAAGTACATGGAGCGACTGCCTCACAACACACAAACAACAACCGAACCCAGTTACTGGGTAACACGATACCCCTTGGTGAGACTGGTTGTTAGACTTTCTGGCTTCTGAAGACCCTGGCTTTGGCAGAACTGGCTTCGAACGGACGACTTCAGCTGGTTGCTTTGAAGGTCAAACTTTAATGAATCTGGCTGAAGTAATACCTCACAGAAAGTGTCCGGCAATAACGAGTTATGGTTTTAAGCAATATTTTTTCATTCATCTCCTAAACTCGTAGGGATAAATAGAGAGATTTATCGTTTTAAAAGTATGCATCATCATCATCTTCCTGTCTGCCCTTGTCTCATGTTACTTTGTTACTAGGAGTCGGCGCAACATGTTTTCTTCTTTCATTCTGACCTATCAACCGTCATGCTTTCACTGACTTCCTTCTCCTTCATATCATTCTTCATACAATCCATCCATCTTTCCTTTGGGAAAAAGTATGCGTTCTTGCTTATTTCAATGCTGAGCCCTTTTTCAGTAGTTATAAAAATTACCTTACTTAAGTAATCATCACCTGCCTAGACTTTTCCCAACTGTGTTGGGGTCCGCTTCTAGACATACTGACTGCCTACCTGACCTCCACAACACCCTCCACACCAGTGCTGGGTAACACGATACCCCTTAGTAAGACTGCTTCTGGTTCCCGCTTCGGACTACCCATAATGACTGTCAAAGATCTACGAATGACAGCCGGGACTAACGGTTTTACTTGCTCTCAGAGGCACAGAGGGGCGCCCATCCGAAGACCGACCGCGGCAAGCGTAGCTTAACCTCGATCCGTAAGGCTTATATTTAGCCACGAGCCCCCCAAAGTTTAAGTAATACCACTGGTTATTTATAATTTTTCTTACTCCTCCGCTGTTCTTTTCTGATTAATTTCGTTGCGGGATCCAAGACAGTTGAATCGTTTCTCTGGGACTCGTCGAGCTTCATTGCTTTGGCGCTTTTCTGGTGGTCGTCACTGCTGATTCTGGCTTATAGGAGTTGCAGTGCTGTGGGAATAGTGCGGCAGGTTTGTCCCATACAAAAAAAAAGGAAGATTATGAGCCTCGTTCATGGAGGAGCTCGACTGGGGAGATCCCAGATACCAGCACATCTGTTTCTGCCGCCAAGCAGTGTTGCCCTGCTCTGGTTTGAAGGCTGGTGCTGATGTAATTACAGGTCCACGACATTAGGCTTGCGTTTGTCATGCTCACTCAAATATCTCGCTGATGGTGGCGCGTGTGTTCGATCATTCGGCTCCCTTCAAACTGGTTGAGCTTAATGGTGCTGATCCACGCCTCATGACCCTGTCAGTAGAGATTGGTCTACTCTTAACTGCCATGGCTTTTATCTTGATTCTTTTTTTTAATGTTTTGTATTGTTCTTTACTTGCATTTTTTTCACATATAGAAGCAACAGGGACAATTTAACTAGTATTTTGTAACAACTTGATTTAAAAGAGTGTCCGTGGAGTTTCTTGCTCGTTCTTCTCCATAGAGAAGTTACCTACCTACGTTTTGGAACGAGCAATTAGCTTCAACCTACTAACTGACCGACTCCTTGACAATTCAAAAGTGCCTGTAAATGGTTTAATTGAAAAATGCTTTGAGTTTGACCGCAACTCACCAGCAGTGCAATTCTGTAAGAATTCACCCGCGAATTCGAATCCCATCTCATTTCCGATTTTACTTACCTGAAGTGAAAAGTATTTGGTATTCGCTAAAATAGTAACGTAATAATAGTTCGCTTCACCTATGTTGTCACTCAGTGGCGCTAGCATAGTTTTTATCGAGTTACAGAATGCCTAAAACAGTTTTCACCGCGGAATCAGAAGTGAGAACTGGAGTGAGTTCTTACAGAATAACATAGCTGATCTTAAGTGATGATGCGGCCTAAGGTGGAACACGCTTGCCTAGGATAAACCGGTTCGCTCGTTCCTTGAAGATACCCAGATTATACTTATCAGGGAATAAAGAGGCGGGCAGTGAAATCCACAATCGTGCAGTTCGCACAATAATTGTGGAATCAAAGCCCACGAGACCGTGGAACTTCAACCATATAGAGGTGTCAGTTCCCCGTATGTCTGCTCGTCCGATGATGGAATGGGGATGGAGGAATTAAATTGTGCAATTCCAAAGCACACTCTCCTAATTATGCCCGATAAAAGACCGATAGGCTAGCAACGGTGTGGCGATGCTCAAGGCTCTGGAGCCTAGCTTTAACCAGGGAGTCGTTGTCAATGAGCCTCTTGGCACGTCTATTTGGCTGATTCATCCCAAAGGTGCGAAAAGTACTCCATGCACGATCGAATTGGTAGACGTTAACCCAGGTGGCAGTGACCAATCACGATTAGATAGGCCTTTTAATGGTAATTATAAAAACACATGGAAAGGTACGGGTTTTTGTTAAAACCACTGTTAGTTAAAATTATTTTAACAATCATTAAACGACTATCAGAATCTTAAATCTAAATTTTTAGATTGTTAGAGAAATAATTGAACATAAGTAACTTGGTAATCTTTAGATCTAGACGTATAGGTAGACTAACAAGTTGTCAAGCCATTTATGGTATAAATATCCCTAGCTAAGTCTTATCGAACTATTTTTTAAAACCGTAAGAAATTCGAACATGATGTTTTTAAATTCATATCTTGTCAAAATATAGCAAATTAAAAAACGGCAAAAATTAAAAATTAATAAAATAACAATTAAATGCGTTAGGTATGTTATATTTTTAAATCAAAACAATTTTTAAAAGATTTTGAGATGATTAATTTTTTGACATAGCTGGATTAAAGGTAGGTAGTTAGCTGTGATATGTATACCTACGGATATTGATGCCTCTTTTAGGCGTAACTCGTAGCGAAGCCGCGTTGTACAAGGTTACCGTGCGCTGGCGCGTCGGCCCGCCATTTCTGCCAAGCAAGCCGCGCGCGCGCCACATCCCGCCATCGATAGCCACAAGCTCCCATCACCCCATCCCTAAACCACCCTTAACAACCACCCACAAATCGACCAACCGTTCCAAAAAATAAACCGACATTATTTTAAAAATTTAAAAAAGAAACCCTTAATTTCCCGCCAAGCCCTTCGGTTTTTAAAATTCAAAATAGACCGTGTTTTCTAAAGTTATTTTTCTTGTAAATTCGCTCGCTTGCGTCTAGATTACACCACGTGTTTTGTGTCTGTTTCATATGAGTTTCTGTTACACGGAATGACTTTTCAGTCCCTTATCTAGGTTGTGATCCTTATTTATCGAATGTTGTATTATCATTTGAGTGTTAAAAGTGTTTTGGCAACGGTGGCAGGGCGCGCGTGTGTCGAGCCGGTTGTCCGTAGGCCTAAATTCGCGGCAAGCGCGCGGTTCCGCAAAAATTTTGCACAAATAACCAACGTTTGATTCCAATAAGATTCTTGTAGGCCTATTTAGAAAATTATCACTTTGTACTCGGAAAGTATTCAAGTTTATGATTAAAATACATTTTTGGTGGATTTGTACGTGTATTTATGTTTTTTGAACGATATTGTGAAGTGCTTGTGAACCCACGCGCAGACCAGTGAATCAAAGTTAATGTGACTCTTAAAACTGGATTTTTCTCTACAGTTCCAGTTGAAAATGTGAGTATTACTATTATATTACCGCTATTAACACATACTAATAAGAAAACAGTATATTTAGAAGGGTTTTTTGAGCATTTTCCTCGCGGCAAATGCTTGTACCGCGCGAACTCGCGAACATGATTTAAAACAGCAAAAAGATGTTATATATCGGTTGGAAAATATTTAATATACGCTAGTCAATACATATTCTACTTTAATTAAAAAGATTTGATTTATTTAATTATTATTTAATAGGAAAAAAATCATCTCAAAGTTCGCGTCCCTATCAAAATCACTTCCGCGCGGTTTACCATTGTTTTAAGGCTTAATATCGCTTTAAAAATGTATAATCTCCGTAGAATGAGAAATAATTACACTTAAAATTATCTATTTTTACGAAATATAAACTCATATTAAGAAGTATACTTATTTAGTATTTTACAATAGCGAAATCAAAGCGAAATCTTAATTTGTTAAGTTCTTTGACTCTCCCGTCGATTTTTTGATATAAAACAAACAAAAAACATGTACAAACATTAAATAAATTCAATAAAAAATATTACCTAGAAAACCTCTATATTATTGTCTAAAACTAATTATTTAAATGACTGAAAACTCCATTTAATAAAGCTTTAAGACATTGCAAAGTCAAATCGGCAACACATTTAAGCTATTACAAGTCTTAAAAACCATAAACAACTATAAATAAGTGTTATTACCATAATTAAAATCTTAAATCGTATTTAAAAACACAGTTTTTCCTTTAAAAATAATGTTTAAATGCCCATTTAATACCATAAAATGGGTTTCTTAGCATAGCACTAAAGTATTTCTATATTTTTCACTACCAAACTTTAGGCCTAAATATTTAGATCTCATTTTGAATTTATAGAACTAAATAGACGACAAATCTTAAATACAGGGTCAATAGTATATATCAATTCAATTCAGAAATAAAATGTAGTATTAACCAAGTTAATATTAAATTAAAAACCTTATCCTATTTCTGGTCCCTCTAAATAATATTGCAGGGTTAAAATTAACCCACTTGATGCAATTGAAACCACTATAAATATAATATACAAAATATAATTAAATCATGATAATTATATAAACTCAAAAAGACCATAATCTGTGCTAAAAATAGTGTTTTCACTATATAGAGTTGTTGAGAATGAAGATAGAAAGAAAAGAGGTTCGATACATTTTGTTACTACTGTCAAAATGTTACGATAATTTCAAAAGCGGGCACTTTTGGTTATCAAATGGTTTAATTAAAATAAATGCTTTATTTATTTATTTATTTACTTACACTTCATGCACAAAGGTACAAAGGCGGACTTAATGCCTTAGGCATTCTCTACCAGCAAAACCAGGGTGGTGAAGAGATAACACGGCAGGTGCATATAAAAAATATAACAAAATAGGTAAAGTACTTAAACAAAATTATATAACTAATAAAATATATACTTACCTATATAAATATATTTATGTATATATATATATAATTATATCATAAGAAAAGTAAAGACGTTTATGAGATGGCTCTGCTTACTTGTGACGAAACACAAGGCTTTAACTTTGACTTTTGTGCCGGTCAACACGTGTAGTAATGTCTATGCAACTTTATACTCATAGCAAAACATGTAGGCCATTTTATATTTACATAACACTACAGTATATTCTCGTGCATACTCATGTTTTACAAAGAAAATATATTTTTATCATTTTAAAAACCTATAGGTAACTACCTATACACAAAACTTTAATAAGGTATTTCTAATGACTCATCCTGAACTTTTAGCCTCGCTACCAAATTACAGACTGACTAATATTTTGCCCATGGCAACAAATATTCTCCTAAATGTTACAGTACCATACCATGCTGAGATAGGAGTCTTTTGGCCTCGTACAGGACCAATTTTCGTTTTATTTTTATTTTTTAATGTTATTTTTGTGTGCCTTTGTCCTGGGGGCCGAATAAATACTTTTTCTTTCTTTTCTTTCTTTAAATTTCATGCTAGCGTGACACACTTATATGACATACTTTTCATGAACTGTCAAAATGTGATTCTACCATAGATTTTATTTGGCAATAGTGAAATGTGACGTCAATTACTTGTCAACTTAATTTATTTGAAATAGTTAAAAATCTCATTTTACAATTAAATGAAAATTTGTCGGTGTTTCAGGGATAAATAAAGGGTTTTTTTTTGGAGAAGTGGTGTTTAAATTGTGGAATGATTGGGTAATGTTGTCTGCCACCCAATTGTACCAATCTGATAATCTTTCCACGTTTTAACCGTTATTTTATACAAGACTCCATTTTCGTTTAAAATAAAGTCAAATCATTTATTTCTATGAGACCATTAAAAGGCACTTTTGAACGTCATAATTATGAGAAATTTTGATTCTAGTTGCCCCTTCCAAAAGGTAGTTTTGTATGGAGAAGAATGGGCAAGAAACTCTTTTTGCATTTACAGGAATTATATAATTATTCGTGTATGTATACGATATACATTGTGTCAAAAAAACACTATATTAAAGTATGTAGAGTATTTCAAGTTAACGAATGACAGCTAAGTTATGTTCATAAATACATAGTGTTCACATATTTACAAATATTGACGACAGTAGACGACCACTCTTTATATTTCCTTTTATATGATTTGAGATAGTTTAAGCTATGTATGGGTGTTGCAAATTGTACCGAAGATCTGTTTAAAACGTTTTTTAATAAATACGTAAATATCTAAACTAATAATATAAAGGAAAGATTTGTTTGCATGTTTGTTACGATTTAACTCAAAAGTTACTGGACCGATTTCAAAAATTCTTTCACTAATCGAAAGCATTATCGCTGAGTAACAAAGGTTATATTTATCAATTGAAAAACAGGGTTCCTTGACAAAATTCACACAGGCAAAGTGCTAGTCTAAACTAATATTATAAAGACGTAAAATTTGTATATAATATAAACACTAGCTTTCTTCCCCCGACTTCAACTGCGAAAACTGTAGAATTAAGCAGCAGAAGTCCTGAATTATCCTACGGGATCACAAATACGGTATAAAAACTATCCTATGTGCTAAGATAGATCTATATCTATATGTATGTCAAGTTTCAGCTTCTACCGTTCAGCCGTTTAAGTGTGAAAGAGGAACAAACATCCATCCATCCGCTCAAATATTCGCATTTATAATGTTACTAGCTTTTGCCCGCAACTTCGTCCGCGTGAATTTCGGTTATCGCGGATGCAGACGAAGTCGCGGATTAAAAAGTAGCCTATGTCCTTCCCCAGAGTTTTAGCTATCGTTATACCAAATTTCATCAAAATCGGATCAGCCGTTTTGTCGTGAAAACGTCACAGACAGTTACTTTCGCATTTATGATGTTAGTAAGTAATATAATGGATAGTATAGTACCTATATAGTAGGATAGCTTATAGGTGCTAAATTCTTATTGGAGTTTCTTGTATATTATTCTTCCAAAACACATTTTTCATTTTTATTTGCTTCTCATCCATTAAGGTCTAAAAATGATTGTTATGTTGCTTGTAAGTAGTTTAAGCTTCTGCAATGTAACATCTTGGTGGAAACTTGGAGATCCGTAACACAGGATTTCCCAAGTACGGAATCCAGTGTCTCGCAAAGGTGCTTTTCTCTGCATTTATTGTTTAGTTCTAAGGTATTCATTTGCCAACCTTTGTGAAGAGAGAAATAAATTTTATTTATTATTTTTATTATATGGCCGAGTTCTGAAGCTGCTTGTGTAATGACAGGCATATGAAACAATTTAACTTTGTCTCCAGTACCTTTATGATTACCTGATATCCGTGATTATCCACTTGAGTACTAGCAAGACTATTTTGAAAAAATCTCGTAAGAAGGTCAAAATCTCAAACGAGATTTAGAAATGATTTTCGTTTTGAAAGAATCCTGGCGAGATCCATACATTCATTTGTATGAGATAAATAAATAATTTAGAGGGTTTAAAATATTTTCCAATGTTAAGAATACATTACCAGGAGTAGATTGATATACTTATCATATTTATAAACCCTCGTATCATTAAAATATTATGAAATGAAAATAACACTTTTATGTTTCATCTCGATGCCCATTTTGTGTTTATAAAAAATGAAAGTTACAAGCGACGTTAACGGATCTATCAAATTGGCAGACAAGTGATGTGACGAAGTGTGTGGAAAAAAAAAATCATTATTTGTGGTATTATTTCTCCCAAAACGAGAGTAAGAACTGCGAAACGGCGGCTGTCAGTGTCATTGTTACTGTCAGTCACCGTTTCGTTCTCAAATAATGAGCTTTTCGTTAAACTATTCACTTTTTTTTTGCGGGGTTTTAAAAACATTGTAAATGACATAAGATACTTTGTATGTACCCTAGAATATAAAAATTAGAATTTCAACTTCTCTAAACATCTTAACTTTTTATGTACGAATCCTGGCATGATTCTTTACCATTTTTAAGTTAGGTTAAGTTGTTACTTTGACTTAGAAATCAGCGTGATTTCTAAGTCCAATGACCAACACAACTAATAATATAATGATACCAGCCTATTTTATGCAACTGCATGACAAATGCCTCTTCTCATACAGAGAAGGCAAGAGCATTGATCACCACGTGAGCTCAAGGCGGTCGGCCATTTCACACTTAATTATATTAGTTATAAGTTTAGGTTAAAATAAAAGAGGAATCTTAAAAGCTTGTAAAAGCAAAAAAAAAATGTGAGAGACTAAGATCTAGACTTTTTGAGGTTATAAATAGCATGTGCTCAATCTAGCCCAGATTGTAGCCACTAAAAATTCTAGACTTAGGTAATGTAGTATTAAAAATAAATGCGCACAAAAATGAGGTCGATTATATCGAACAAAAAATGTCAGTTCTTCTCCATAGGATTCTAATCAAATACCTACCTTTACTCAAGTAATTGAATACTTGACACCATCAATCAATTGACATACTTTTTATTAGCTGTCAAAACGAGATTCCTCCTTAAAATATTTGTATGACAATAGCGGCCTGTGACGTCACTTATTTACCAACTCAATTGACTAACTATTCATTGATTTCAAAGCAACTTAAAATCGAATTTGACAGTTAATTGAAAATTAATCTGGTTTACCGGGCTAAAATAAAGTGTATTATAAGATAAGTTGTATTTTGAAATTATTGGTTGATGGTGTCAACAACCCAATTCTTGTATACAGGATGGGGACGACGATACGACAAAAAATTAAAATACTGGTAATACTAGTTCATAAGAATATTTTGAAACTATTAAATAAATCCTTAAAACGAAATTAAAAAAAAGTTCAGATATACTACAGAGCATATAAATGTAACCAAAATAAAACACCATATGAAATATTGGTTTTCTAACTTGTGAGAAGAGCGACAACTTAAACAATTACACCAAATTACCAAATCCTATCATGATCATTTTTTGTGCTATTGCCATGCCCTGTATATATGTATATACTAGCGACCCGACCCGGCTTCGCATGGGCCTATAGCCTTCCTCGATAAATGGACTATCCAACACAAATTTTTTTTCAATCCGGACCAGTAGATCCTGAGATTAGCGTGTTCAACCAAACAAACAAACTCTTCAGCTTTATAATATTAGTCTACATATAACATCGATCACTATTCTTTATTAGTGATCGATGATATATAATCTAAATCTCGGAAACGGCTCCAACGATTTTCATAAAATTTAGTATGCAGGGGTTTTCGGGGGCGATAAACTAATCTAGCTAGGTTTCATTAAAAAAAAACATGAAAAAGAAAATTATCCAGCCAAGCTCGGTCGCCTAGGTACTTAAAACTAATAAAACATTCTTCTTTTTAGCGTAGTGATGAAAAACACAGATCATATGTTTCATGTGTGTGTGTGAGTGTGTGTGGATGTGTGTGTGTGAGTGTGTGTGGATGTGTATGTGTGTGTTGTGTGTGTTTGTTCTTCTCAAATTCCTTGTTTGGCCCAGTATTCAGTCATTTGGTCCTCACATGAGCAGGTGACAGGGCATGTGGCGCAAGATACAAGGTGGACCATGGTCTGCGGGAAGACCCCACTGCATGGCACTGAAGCTAAGAGAATAAAACTTTGTTACAAACTTTCGAAAAGTGATTACTTATCAAAATATAACATATTATGTAAGCTAAACGAAACTTAAAAATAAAAACATTAAAATTATATACTTTAACAAAAAAAAAACAAAGAAAATAAGGCACGTACATACTTTATTCTCTTCCTTTTCTCACACACTATAGTCTGTTTCTTTTTCATTTCTCCTTTTGCAGGTCTGCTGGCAGAAATTTCTTAAGAAATAAGCAGTACCTATGTACTCATAATTTATTATGTTCTTTTCCTGTGTTGTCTACTGTGTGTACATAAATAAATAAATAAAGAGGACGAGCTTATACTGCATCAAAAACTCGTCCACTTCGCTGTCAACAGGACACGTGCCCAACACTCTGGCTGGTTTGCCACGTTGTATAGCAATGCTGATTCTTTGACCGAAGAATAAGCCAATCTTTATTTACTTTATTATCAATAAATATTTATCAATTGATTCGAGTTGGCAAATGACTATCTAGAAGTGATGTTAAAAGTATAAATGGTTATACACAATCTATGGAGGATTGTCATTTTGACAGCTTATAAATATGTCAGTTGATCGTGGTGTACTTCCCTATTATTGTCAAAATAAATGAGTGACGGAATGAACTGAGACTGCATCGTATGTTTTGTTTTGAAACAAAAAGTATTTGATCCATAACGGCCTGTTATTAATGATATCCAACACTTAATCGGTGATATAATTACGATACCATACTTTAATTATGATACCATACTTTCTTTGGACATGAGACTCTTGATGTCTTTATTACGAACGGATACCATGAATGTGTGCCTTCACATTACAGTGCCAAGTTTTTGTTAATTACATTAAATTGTTACGAGTAACAAGACATCTTGTCTGGGCTTTCTAAAGGGGTGAGCAGTGGTGATGGCCCATATATATTTCGTCAGTTTTGTCAGCATTAATCCATAACCTTTTTTTGGATTTGGCAAAGTCGGTTAAAATTTTTATTTTTATTTTTTTTACCTATTCTGGGCAACGTTTGACCACTATCTCACCTGATGGGAAGCGATGATGCGGTCTAAGTCTAAGATGTTGCACGCTTGCCTAGAAGTAACCTATTCACTTTTGACTTATATTGAATAGTTAGAAAAATAAAATCGTTAACACAACATACAACATTATCATTTCTTCCAGTGAAGAATTTTTAAAGTTCATTTTCTAATACTTGCGTTATATTTTTGACACGTGCTTTTTTAAAATACACTTAAAAGTTTGGACCTAACATGCACGTGTAATAGGTATGTTAATATGATGATGTAAAAGCAAAAAAAAACTGTAAAAATGAAGCCAAATGTAATGTTGTACCTACAACAGTATAGATAGGTATTATAGACTTATTCATTTTGTGTCTGTTTGGTTTAGTTTTGCCAAAACGAAGACACATCAAAATTCCTCCTATTTCTGGAAGTAATGGTACTAATTTTGGATATCTAACGCTGATTAATTTGAACTCTATTCTAAGCAAAGGTTTTGGATGTAAATGGCCTCGAAAAAAATAAATGAAATACAGTAATTCTATGTGTTTTCATAATTATAAAGAAGGCATGTGCATTGATCACGCTTGCCTAATAACCTAAAACCTATGTACAAGTTGTCTATATACTAATATAATAAGAGGTAAAATATTATGATTCTGTTTTTCAAATAATTAATTTTAATCCTATATTCAAAAGCACGTGCCGTTCCAAGCACGAAAATATGTGAATAAAATTATACTAATTACCTTTTTAATTTTTTAAGTAATTATCATAAATACCTCACTATCATAGTCCTTGGAGGCTGGCCATTTATTTTTGTCTCTGGTTTAAGAAGTAGAAATACCATAGATTTTCCCGCCTTTTTAAAAGAATTGTTTGACGTTCCAAATTATCTGGTGTATCATTTTCTTATTTATTTAATAATACATCGAAAACAGCTATACATAGAGTGAATGAGAGAAGTTGAGTTAGCTACATTAGAATGCTGTGATTATATTATAATAAGTGCACTATTGCATTATGTAAACCCCTGTAATGATAGATGTAAGATAGAAAGAAAAAAAAAAAGCTTTATTTCAGAGGCTAGTTCAGTGGACCATATAACTTGTTAGTGGTTAGCAACAGATTCTGCTTATATGCAAAATAAATAATACTTATAATTAAACCAACGATATCGAACTCTATGACAAACAATTGGGTTGGACTATTATAATTTCAAGACCAACCTAAGAAAAAAATCAGTTAATTGTAAAATTGATTTTTAGTTGCTTTGAAATTAATTGAGTTGCAAATTAGTCACGTCACAGGTCGTTATTGTCATAGAACATCTATGTGGGATTCTCAGATTATGAAAAAAAAGGCAGATAGACAGCGCGGAACACTGAGAGTGAAGCCAAAAAACCAAATACAAATTCAAAAGCGAATACAAACACGACATTGTAGGTATTCACTTTTGAATTTGTATTTGCTTTTTTGGTTTCACTCTCAGTGTTCCGACCGGTCTATCTGCCTTTTGTTTAATAATCTGAGGTGGGATTCGCATTCTTACAGCTCATGAAATGGATGTCAATTGACACATTGTGTCTATTATGAATAACTAGCATCCCGACCCGGCTTCGCATGAGCCTATAGCCTTCCTCGATAAATGGACTATCCAACACAAAAAGAATTTTTCAATTCGAACCAGTAGATCCTGAGATTAGCGCGTTCAACCAAACAAACAAACAAACTCTTCAGTTTTATAATATTAGTAAAGATACACACAGTGTAGAACACCACTACACTCCTATTAAGGCTACAACCTTAATAAATAAATACCTTTTAAACATTTTTCATTTTTCTCTTCCCTAAGGAAGATATTATATACAGAATTTATAGCAGGAGCACGTGTAAGGTTAAGCTACGCTTGCCGCGGTCCGTCTGTGGATGGGTGACCATACATTTTATACCGAGTTTCCTCCGTGCCTCGGAAAGCACGTAAAGCCGTTGGTCCCGGCTGTCATTTGTAGATCTTTAGCAGTCGTTATGGATAGTCAGAAGCCAAAAATTCTGACAACTAGTCTTACCAAGTCCCTGAACCGTTTAAGGACCCAAGTGGGAAGGTGTAACGCCAATCTCGCAAAATGGGGCTACCTCGACAGAGCAGCAGCAGGGTGCGCATGTGGCGCCGAGTTGCAAACCATGCCGCATCTCATGTCATGTCCTCTGTGCCCCAAAGCATGCGATCGGGGTGAATTATGCGCTGCCACCGACGACGCCGTGGAAGTGGCTGAATTTTGGGCCAAACAAATTTAAAAGACTGTCGTGCCAGCGATACGAAGAAGAAGAAGACCAAGGAGTATCGTGTTACCCAGTAACTGGGTTGTGGAGGTCAGACAGGCAGTCGCTCCATGTAAGATACTGGTCAGCTGCATCCGGTTAGATTGGAAGCCGAATTCAACTTAATTGGCAAAAGGATTAGGCAGATGATGACATATAAATTGTTCATAAATAAAAAAAGAAGGTACAATGGAGGGTTCACAGGGCATCAAAAATCTCGTCCGCATCGCTCACAATGGGACAAGTGCCCAGAAGGCTAGCAGCATTACCACGTTGAATGGCAATGCTAATTCTTTGGCCCAAGAAAAGGCCATCCCTCTGGTCACGTGAAGAGTCGACCAGCCGCTTAGCAATACTTTTGAAGGCCGTCAATGTCAATAATTCTTAAAATAAAAATTTAATAACTTTCGTATTATGCTACAGTGAGTATAGATACAGAAAAAATTTAAAATTGTAAATTAATTCAACGTAGTACATGAAACAGTAAAAATGAAAAGTGGGGGCAAAGTTTCTTAATTAAAACCGGACAAGTGCGAGTCGGACTCGCTCACCGAGGGTTTCGTACAAGGTAGGTACATATCCGTACTAATATTATAAATGAGAAAGTAACTCCGTCTGTTACGCTTCCACGATGATACGGCTAAACTGATATTGATGAAATTTGGTATGAAAATAGCTTGAACCCTGGGAAAGTACATACTTAGGGTACTTTTTAATCCGGGACTGCTTCTGTATCCACGATAACCGACATTCACACGGACCAAATCGCGGACAAAAGCTCGTTATAAATAAAGAATAATATTATTTTTTATGATTTAATTACAAATGTTTAGTTTTCAGACTTTTTCCTGTATTTATAGTACAAGACGAGAGACTTTCCCTATAAATTTTGATTCCCTTGAGAGTGTCGAAATAATACGTATTTTGTGACATAAACGGCCGTATCTTTCTTTCACGTTATCTTAGAAGTTTGATTTATTTACAGCTTCAAGGGACCGCGGACCTAAGTATATGGTTTTAATATCAACTCGATACCTCTACGCGTTCCCGAGATAATGGGTCTTGACAGACAGACACACAGACGGACAACAAAGTGATCCTATAAGGGTTCCGTTTTTTCCTTTTGAGGTACGGAACCCTAAAAAGAGAAAGCTACCACGTGTAAGGTAGTATACAAACTAATGGAACATCAGATAGGACATATTCTGATTAGAGGGAGCCAGGATCTTCGCAAGGAGATTAGTAGCATTCATCATCAGGTTTAGGTGTGTTTTGTGTGAATAAAAAAAAAAAATTAAGAACCCCTTTTCAGTCAAGGTTACTACTTCTATTATCATTGAAGTAAATCGATCGTTTAAGGTTCCCGAGTTCCCTGCGTGCTTCGGAAAGCACGTAAAGCCGTTGGTCCCGGCTGTCATCCGTAGATCTTTGACAGTCGTTTTGTGTAGTCAGAAGTCAGAAAATCTGACAACCAGTCTCACCGCGTGGATTCGTGTTACCCAGCAACTGAGTTGCGAAGTTCAAATAGACAGTTAACAGATGTCGCCACTGGTAAAGTCTATTTCAACGCACACCTTCTATTAACAGTTCAGATCATTGAACTTCATCTATGACTTCACGATGACGTCACCAAATCATAGATATTTTTTTCATGTTTTTTTTTTCTCTTGGCACTAACATCCGTATGTTTTTTTAGATCAATTTTAAATAGTGGTCTATCGTAATCTGTATTCACGCCTGATTTTAGGGTTCAGTAGGTAGGTACCGGGAACTTCTGAACTCAGTGCACTTACAAGTACTTTTCTTTAATTTCTTTTCCTCCTCTCTTCTACATTCTATAATATATAATATAATAATAATATATGGGGACATTTCACACACGGCCATCTGACCCCAAACTAGGGAGACCCTGTACTATGGGTGTCAGACAACTGATATACATACACAAATATATTTTAAATACATACATAAACAACACCCAGACACAAGGCAAACACAAGTGCTCCTCACACAAATATTTACCCCGGGCGGGAATCGATCCCGCAACACGCTGCGCAGCAGTCGTGTCGTACGTAGAAGAAAGAAAGAAGAAGAAAAAATGTTTATTCTGCACGAATAAAAGCAAAATAGTCCTGAAAAATATAGTAGTAATATAGTTAGAAAAAAGAGAACCGCCTTCAAAAACTAAAAAGTGATAAGTAAATAACTTTAGCACAGAACAACATGATTTTTAACCGACTTTTTAGTGCCTCCTTATCACCCAAATCCATTAAGAAACGGCAACACGGTGAAAACAGGAATTGAAAGTCCTCCAAAGAAGGAAGAAACGAATCTATGAATATTTAATATAATAAATAATAATATGTGGGGACATTTTCACACACGGCCATCTGACCCCAAACTAGGGAGACCCTGTACTATGGGTGTCAGACAGCTGATATACATACACAAATACATTTTTTTTTGTAAATACATACATTTATAGATAAATATTTTTTTTTTAATTTTTTTTTTTTTTTTTTTTTTTTTATTTGATTTTTTTGGTTTTTGTTGATTTTTTCAAAAAACGCTTAATAAATTTCTATTTGTTGTATACTAAAACCTTTTCCAGAATGAAACAAACACTTTTCTGAAAACCGCATCAAAATCGGTTCAGCCAAACGGAAGATAACCGCGGACAAACATACATACAAACATACGGGTCGAAAACTTTTTTTTTAAGTCGGTTAAAAATGTGCAGAACCAACTAAGTTTTTCTTCGATTTAAACTTGGCCGGTTTCTGGAAGTTTCACCTTTGACCTTGTTTTATAGCAGTCGTTAGGAAGCTCGTGTGTTTAATTACAGTAATTAGTACATGGTCTAGGGCCATACGGATCGATCGATCATGGCTTGCCGCGGTCTGTGAATGGGTGTCTATCAATTTCATACAGAGACCGTTCCGTGCCTCGAAAAGCACGTAAAGCAGTTGGCCCCGGCTGTCATTCTTAGATCTTTCTTCTAGAAAGTCTTACAACCAATATTACCAAGGGGTAAAACATATTATATTTCTCAGGATTATTTTTTGCTTTTTTCGAGCAGAATAAACATTTTTTCTTCTCAAAAAAAACCGGACAAGTGCGAGTCGGGTTCGCCCACAGAGGGTTCCGTACATATTTGTAGGTTCATATCCATACTTCTATACTAATCCATACCTACTATCCATACTTTAGTCTACTTAGTATTATAAATGCGTTTTTGCGACATAAACGGCCATATCTTTTATTCACGTTAACATAGAGGGTTGATTTTTTTTACAGCATCAAGGGACCGTAGACTTGAGTATATGGTTTTAATTTCAACTCGATACCTCCACGCGTTCCCGAGATAAAGGGTCTTGACAGACAGACAGACAGACGGACAACAAAGTGATTCTATAAGGGTGCCGTTTTTTCCTTTTGAGGTACGGAACCCTAAAAAAAACCTTTTCTCATAATAAACGACACTAAACTAAAACTATTTTAAACTATGAGTAAACCGTTTTTCTTTCTTACCAAAAGAGGTAAAAGTATACAATAATGTAAACAGATTTCTTTTTTCTCATTTTTTATGAAATCGCTAACACAATTGAGCACGTACGAGTATGTTGGTCCAGACTCGTGTTTGCTCTGCAGAAGGAGCGGGAATTATAATAAGAAACATATTTATTGTACCCTCATATATCTATTCTTATCTAATAGTTAAGTAACTGGAAATAAATTATAAATAAACCACCCTTTTCATTACAGGGATAGAGGGTCATAAGAACATGATCTATTTATTCTACCCTATAAAGATCTATTAAAAAAATAGACTAATAGAAATAGATGTTGATAGACCAACCCTAAACATCCACCAATAAACAAAAAAAAGTTCACATACACTTCATTTAAATTCACCCCAATTTACATTTAAATGTAAATTTTACCTGTTTGCTTGTACAAGTTATTTAAAGCATGAGAGTAGCCTTGGAGATGTTGGAGGTCAAGTTTTAGCTCTTTTGACAAGCATTAGGGTAGTCTAAGGTCACCAAGGTTAGTTTCTCACTTTCTTAAAAAGGGTTAGATAAAGAAACAAAATAAATATTCATGAAACATGATTTATAAAGAGAACTCTTTTCCACGATGACTTGGCCGTCTTAATACGCGTTTTTTGTATATTCAGATAATAATATTTAATCTGGTTATAATAAAATAATTCCAGTGACTGTGGGATTATTTTGTGATTATAAGCAGAGTTGTGTCCTTACATTTTCCTGACAACTTACTGTGATTGACAATCGGTCAACTGTTCATTCTCAACTGTAAGAAAAACTTACTATTTTTTTAACAATTGTTTGCTGCACACATCCTTGTATGTACGAGCCTCTGAATGGCTATTACAGAGAACCATTATTACATCTCCATAATGAAATTAGCACCATAACAGATATTTTTTTTAATCCGCCTTTTATTATTATTTTTCATATTTTCGTAAAATTTGTATGGAACAAACTTTGAGGTACCTACACACTTTACAATAAAAAAAGAATGATCGAAATCTGACTACACTCTAAAAATTAAGCGTGGTCAAAGATTAAAAAATTGATAAGTATAGACACCCGGTCAATTCTGTGAAAATTTCCCTGGGTGAATTTTGGTGTAGTGGTCTTGAGGTCCAACACTACGTTTGCCCAAACACGGTCTTGACTCCAAAACTTGTCTGCTCCATCTATCGTTGGTCCGTCTGTAGACATGGCCGGCCCACATCAACTTCACTGTGCTGATTCTACGCGGAATATAGATGACTTTAGCTCGTGCCCTGCAGTATGATGGGCCGATGATTTGAAGAAAGTGGCTGGCAGCGAAAGGATTCGGGCTGCCCAAGGCCGGGTTTGTTGGTGGTCTCTGGAGGAGGCTGATATGATGTTCGTGAGGAGCCGTCAATTCTAGCATTATGTGGTGGTGACAGCTCATCTCAAGCATACTTTGTCGATTTTTTATATAACAGCAAAGCATATGGTCCGTATGGTGTCGGACGTAAAGAAAAGCACCATCCCATATCTTCCCGTGGGTGTCGTAAGAGGCGACTAAGGGACTCACCAGAGAATGGGCAGCAGCGTTCTCTGATCGCCCACCCGCCTGCCAAGCGTGGCGATTATGGCAAACCCGGGGGGGTCACTTTGGGGGAGGCCTATGTCCATCAGTGGACGTCTTTCGGCTGAAATGATGATGATGATGATATGATCAAATTGTGAATTTATTATGTTACCTACATAATATATCACCTAACGTAACTCACAGAGGGGCTGGTTTACATACTCTATGTCTATTCCCCTATCTATTCGAATCTACGATTTATCTAATAAATAAAATAGAAATAGACCAACCCCTTTGGACCGCAGTCCAATCAAAATAATAATATGTAAATTTGAAAAACGTTCACATGAAGTTCATTTAAATTCACCCTAGTTTACATTTAAATGCTGTCTTATAATTATTATTTATGTCATAAGTAATGTATTTATATTATTCTTTTTCATATACTTTCTTCTTTCTGCCCTTATCCTAATGGTCAAGGTAGCTTGTTTTCTTTTTCAACCGACTTCAAAAAGAAGGAGGTTCTCAATTCGTCTGTATGTTTTTTATGTTCTTTTTTTTTTTGTATATTTGTTACGCGATTTCTCCGGCAAATGTAAAGCGATTTTGAAAATTCTTTTTTGATGGATAGGGTATGCCTCAAGGGTGGTCCCATATAAATTTTATCCAAATTGATTCAGTACTTTTTGAAAAAATCGACAGAAAGCAACAAAACATACATGGATGATGTTGTAATGTTCTCACCTTGTACTTTCAATATCTGTTTTGACTGTGTTGCCATTTCTTGGATTTGGATGATAAGGAAGTACTAAAAAGCGAAAAATAAAAAAGCTTTTTTACAAAAAAGACAACCGCCTTCAAAAACCAAAAAGTGAAAAATAACTTTAAAACAGAACACACATGACTTTAGTTTCGGAAGTCGGTGGCAATACAAAACAGCACATAGAACAGCCAAGCCACCGACTTCCGAAACTAAAGTCATGTGTGTTTTGTTTTAAAGTTATTTTTCACATTTTGGTTTTTGAAGGCGGTTGTCTTTTTTGTAAAAAAGCTTTCCTATACCTACATATTTTCTAGCAAAATTAGTCGTTGAGATACCTTACCTGATGAGGCATGACTAATTTGTTTGGTGTTACCGTTTCTTAATTAATTTGGTGATGTAGGCACTAAAAAGCGAAACGTTTTTACAAAAGAGACAACCGCCTTCATATACTAAAAAGTAAAAAAATACTAGGAGTTTGATCATTTGATAATCACTTAAAAGAATTAAACATGTACAAAACTTAAAAATAAATTAAAATATATATATTACCTTACAATGGAGGGCTCACAGGGTATCAAAAAACTCGTCCGCATCGGTCTCAATAGGACAAGTGCCCAAAAGGCTAGCAGCATTACCACGATGATGGCAATGCTAACGTTTGGGGTTGAAACACTAGGGCCATGGCAAAGAGAATAAAACCACGGCCATGGGGTCCAAGTGCTGGCCTTGTTTAAGAGATATTTCTAAGCGGCTGGTCGACTCTTCACGTCACCAGAGGGCTGGCGTTTTCTTAGGCCAAAGAATTAAAAACACTTAGATTTCGGAAGTCTGCAGCAATACAAAACAACAATGAAAACCAAAGCCAAGATTTGAGAAATTAAAGTAATTTTTCTGAAGGCGGTTGTCTTTTTTGTAAAAACGATTTTTTTATATTTATTGTCTCTACAAGGACACTCCTAAAACTAAAGTTAATACCTAGACAGGTCACTGGACCTAAATCCAGACATGATACAACGTGTTCTATGCTATAAAGTATGTTATAAACCTGACTAGACGATCTGGCACCTTTTTAGATAGCTAGTCACAGAGCGCAACTATACAATTAAGTGCGTGGGTAGACGAGTCGTTTCTGACTGACAAATTAGTGGGTCGACAAGAATGGTGCGATGCTTGACATAATAGTTTAAATACAGAACATTATTTTTGGCCAGTTGTTTTAGTTTTGGTGTTTTGGACAAATAGGGAACATTACGCGAAACTCGGCGCAGAGGGCGCCACTAGCACATTCCGTACATCATAACCTCGTATTCTTGTTATAATAATATGTTATTAAGTGTAATAACTAGGTATTTTGTGAAAATATATCAAAGTTTTAATTAATCTTATTTACCTAACTGTACTTTAACCATATTATGGCGTCCTACGACCATTTGAAAGTGGATTCTAGGTTATGCTCAGAATAAAATCATATTTGTATCTTACATGATAAATGTTAACGTTATTCTGTTAATGCGACTATCACACCTGAATACTTAACCTGAACATATTTTAGAGTGATTTTTAGCTGCTTCCCAAAGTTTTCGAACATTTTCTTCTTTTGGAAATGAATAATTCCCTTAATTTCTTCATCTAAACACAGCACTGATACATTATTGTATAATATAACACACTTCCCAATTTTGAACTCAATTAAAGGCAGAATTTCACGCTTTGAACGACTCGTCGATAAACTGTTTACGGACTATGCTAGTGCTGCACTCTGGTGCCAGAACATTGCTGTAATATCCCCTATTGAGGTTGTGGTTTCTTAGTTTGAGCTAAGAAAACCGGCGTTATTGCTACGATATAAAGGCTAATCGTTAAGTGGTTGCTATCCACATACAGTTCACAACAGGTCACAATGTTGCTTTTAAATGACATGCGGCTTTTGTTTTATAATCTGAGGTCATTGGGTTCGTTGAGTTTAAAATCTAGGACCTGTACAAAACGTTGTAAAACATTTATTTTTAAAGAGTAAGTATGGAGTTTCTTTCCCTTACTTACATACGAAACTACCATTTGGATGGGGCAACTAGATTTATATTAAAACTTAATTAGGTACGTGTTTAAATATTTTTTAATAGTCTAATTGAAATAGACAATTTGACTTTGACTTTAAAAGAGCATATGGTGTATAATACCTTTAATAAATGGTTCAAAACAGCCATAGAGAATTCGATGTATTTAATGATAAATAATTATAATTGCATTTGGTTACATTGTCAAAACGAAAGTGATTGCAAATATACCACGCAATTACGCAGCGTAACACCTTTTGACAGTCATTCTGTCTGCAAGTAAATATCGTGTAAGTAGACACTTACATTTTAAAATTCAACGCAGAAATGACACAAGCAGCCATTTTAAATTAACATTATTTTAAAGTATAGGAATATTTTTGAGTACAAAGTCTGAATTGTTGAAAATGTGTTTTTTTAGTAAGTTTCCTGTTTAATTTAACTTTAGCTATTGGCTACTTCTATTTTATGTCGTGATAGCTCAGTGATTAAGAATTATTAAGAAATTAAGAATATTAATTTAAGAAAAGATTAATTAAAGACAACAAACAGAACAAAGCCACCGACTTCCAAATCTAAAGCCATGTGTGTACTGTGCTAAAGTTATTTATCACTTTTTAGACTTTGAAGACAGGCTTTTTAACCGACTTCAAAAGGGAGGAGGTTCTCAATTCGGTTGTTTTTTTTTTATGTATGTACATCGATTACTCTGAGATTTATGATCCGATTTACGTGATTCTTCTTTAGTTTGATGCGGAATAGTTGCCATTTGGTCCCATAAAAATTTAACATTGTTTGGCCCAGTAGTTTTAATTTTATGAACATTTTTTTATTTTTAATATATTTATTTTTAGGTTTGACCACGCATAACTTTTTTCAGTGTAGTCCGATTTCGATGATTCTTTCTTAATTGATAGTATATATTTCAAATTTGGTCCCATATAAATTTCAAGAAAAGAGACCACCCCAAAGGGTTGAAAATTAAGGGATGACAGATTTTTTTTGGTGTCGCTGTTTCGTAATTAATTTCTATGATGAGAAGTAGGCAGCAAAAACGAAAAAAAATGTTTTTTACAAAAAAGACAACCGCCTTCAAAAAGTAAAAAATAACTTTCAATTCGCAAGTCAGTGGCAATACAAAACAACAAGCAAAACCAAAGCCGTTTTGCTTGTTGTTTTGTATTGCTTGCGAATTGAAAGTTATTTTTTACTTTTTGAAGGCGGTTGTCTTTTAGATAAAAAAAAGTTTTTTTTTTATAAAAAAGTATTTTTTTAAAATAAATGTTCTTATAATCTATGTGTCTGCTATTTCTCGTGTGTTAAAAGCGTGAAGTTCCCACTTTCCCAGTAGGAGGGTGACGCAATAACCACGCCCTTTCGACGTCAACCGATTGAATAATAAGTTACAACCGAAATGTTGCGATCACGTCTGTGTTGCTACTCGGAATGAGGTTTGACTTTTTGGTAAACGTCTAGGTTTAGTCAAAAGATTATTGAGCTTGCTAATCTGGTTCTATTTGCTTTTTTTACTGTAATATTTACATTATAATGATGATTTAATATCCATCATCATCATCGTCATCTCAGCCTAAAGACGTCCACTGCTGGACACAGGCCTCCCCAAGGGGGGGTTTTGCCATAATCGCCACGCTTGGCAGGCGGATTGGAGATCGCAGTATGGTTGTTACAAAGGCACAGAGAACGCTGCTGCCCATTCTCTGATAAGTCCCTTAGTCGCCTCTTACGATACCCACGGGAAGATATGGGATGGTGCTATTCTTTACGTTCGACACCACACAATTTATTTAAATTATAATGATGATTTAATATCCTTACTATAATATTATTAAGAGGTAACATTTTTTTCTTTGTAAGTTTGGGTGTAGGGGGTAATCTCCGGAACTATTTATCCGATTTCAAAAATTCTTTCACTTATATGAAACTACGTTATTCCAAAGTGATAAAGGCCATTATATCCTTTTTTATACCGAGAGAAGCTTTACGTGCTTTCCGAAACATGGAGGGGTGTTTCTGAAAGCTCGTAAAGCCGTTGGTCCCGGCTATCATTCGTAGATCTTTGACAGTCGTTATGGGTAGTCAGAAGCCAGAAAGTCTGACAACCAGTCAAACCAAGGGGTATCGTGCTTAATTTGTTTTTCTGGAGGTCGTATTGCCAGTCGTTCCATGTAAAACACTGGTATTCAGTGGCATCCAGTTAGACTGGAAGCCGACCCCAACATCATTAGGAACAAGCTAGGCAGGTAATGACATTTTTACTTACGTATTTTTCTGTTCCTTCTTTTTGTCTGTTTACACGTGTCTGAATAAATGGTTAAATAAATAAATAAATAAACAGCTAGAATTATGTATGTTTAAAAAAAAATCCCTTATGCCTTGTGTGATTCACCATTCTTTGTCGTCGTCTTCTTCTTCTTGTGAAATTGATAGTTCTTATGTATTTGTTTTTTTTTTATGAGTATTTGGGCCTAGTTGGTAGCCACATTTAAGGCGGCGTCAGTGGCGTTTTTAATGTCCGCTAAGGTATGGGAGTAAGAAAACTTTGGGCACTGTAGTAAGTGGGTCATTCTCTGTGCGTCGTCGTTATACAACACGAATATTAAGTAGTCCATGTTGTAGTGAGATATCAGGAAGGTTGTAACCCGTGTAAGCGAATATTGACTTTTATACAACTTTTTTGGTATATCTAAACTATTAATGTTATAGGGGTGTGAATGCCGCCGCCGCGAATAGCATTTCCCCATTTCTACCCATGGGTATCGTAGAAGGTGACAGAGGGATATTGACTAGAGGATGGGCAGCAGCGTCCCTTTGTGTACCATAACACACACTGCGATCGCCAACGTGCATAAGCCAAGCATAGCGATTACGGTTGAAACCCCCCGTCGGTGTCGTCGGTTGACATGATGATTAAAGATGTATGGTTTGTTAGTTTGTTTGTAAGAACAAATCTCTGAAAGTATGTGTCCGAATGCAAAAAATCTTTCAGTGAATGAAAGTTACCCTATTGCCAACGGATTTTAAGGTATAATTTTGACTAACCTTTTAGCTAAGTCGCTTATATAAAGACTTTTATGTAAGTAGGTCAGTTTGAATTTACTTGGAATTTCTAACTCTAATACAACTGTCTTAGTTATTAAGTTGCACAGTCTAAGCTTCGTCTACAAATTGACAGTCGAAAGCAACACTGGTTTATGTACTAACATTCATACTAATACCTACTATAAATGCTAAAGTATCTCAGTCTTTCCATCTGTCTGTTTGTTTGTTCTGTGTGTTTCTTGTTTGTTCTTCTCCATCTACTACTCAAATCTACTGTTTGAAACTGTCAATAATTATTATTAGCAAAAGCACTGAACCAATAGTAGTGAAATTCTGAACCAATAAACACGTGGGTTAAGATCTAGATTAGGACTTACGCTACTTTCACTTTGTGATTTCATCTGAATCCTCGGTAGCAAAAATGCGGGTGAAGTCGAAGGCAAAAGTTAGTTTACTATAAATCTGTCACTCAGCCGACTTTCCTTGCTTCGTGACATGATGTAGTGCTGAATGTCGGTACTTTAACAGCTCTCCTATACAACATTTCAATCGTCAACTGCTGGGTAAAGAGACTTCAATCAAAGGTACACGACCGATGTAAGTCAACTGTCGTCTTGTAATCTATGAATTCCTAGCAAATGTTGTCGTACAGTCAACAGCAAGATTTAAAAGTATGTGTGTGACAATCACATACTTTTGAATCACTTCGACGTCTACTTTTGCTGTTGACTGTACATTTTGCATTATTTAAGAAAGAAAAATGAAAAAAAATAAGTTGAAGCAGAAAACATCAGCTGTCAAGCTATCAATTTGCCCGGGACTTTGTCCTCGTGAATTGTCTTCATCAGCAACCGTAAGACGTCTACTGTTGGATAAAGGCGTCCCCCGAGGGCGGTTACCATAATCCCCACGCTTGGCAGGCTTTGGTTGGGGATCGCAGAGAGGTTGTTAAGTACACGAAAGATGAAATATTTTAGCTATTTTTTGAGTTTATCCATTGCAATCACATAAAAATCATATATTTTTTCACAAAAAATAAGTAGGTATTAGTTTAGATTTAGATAATTTACTTCAGTACAGTTACTTAGTTAATAAACATAAAAATAAACATCCAAATAAACGATGTATTCAAGCAAAAACTCACAACAAAAAAAAATCTTGTATCACTGTACCAAAACTAGCAATTTCACTAAATGCCTAAGTCCTCACCTCCACCGCCACATAAGACCATGTGTACACTAAACTAAGCAAACAATAAGGCCCGCCGCACACTGCCAGACTGGTTTTTTGTCGCAGACGTTAAAAAAATTGTCTACTAACGATAATGTGTGTGTGGCCGCCATTATTATTACTACGCTTTACGTGTATTTAATTCTAGTGCGCATGTGCTGTTTCAATAGTATTGTTATTACTTTGACGACGCGACGGGTATAATATAAAATGTCGGATGGAGTTAAACTTTTTTTAATGAAATGTAGGGAATTAATCTTTTTAGTGTTTTTTTATTGAGTACCTAGGTTCTAGATTTTTTTGTGTAGGTATGTATTATAAAAAGAAAACACATCAGTAATTTTATTTTAATGATTATTTATTTTATTTATTGACTAGCTTATGCCCGCGACTTTGTCCGCGTGAATGTCGGTTATCGCGGATGCAGACGAAGTCACGGATTAAAAAGTAGCCTATGTCCTTCCCCAGGGTTCAAGCCATTTTCATACCAAATCTGATCAAAATCGGTTCAGCCGTTTCATGGTGAAAGCGTAACAGACAGAGTTACTTTCGCATTTATAATATTAGTATGGTAGTATGGATTAGTATGCATTTGTCATTGGTTGGTAGTTGGTTGGTTTATGACTAAAGAAATACCTAATTTATTTAGTTTTTATTGGGTTGAATTTTTATTTCATTTCTGTTGTTATTTGGAAAATTAAAAGCGAATTGATAGAATTGGAGTTACAATTTACAAATTAAAAAAGTGTTTTTGTTTTAAGATTCATTAGGTTTTTGCTTAGCTTTTAAAATATTAATATAGTGTAGATATATGATAGGGATTAAATTACGATTATTTTAATCTCAAGATAATTTAGTAAGTGTGTGTTTGTGTCTAAACAGTGCCTCATTTAGGGTGCAATAAAATATATTGAAAAAGAAAGAAATGTTTTAATTTAATTCATAAAATATAATCTCACATATTGTTGTAGACAGTTCTACTCTTTATAATTCACTGTTAACAGATAAACCCGCCTTTGTACCTTTGTGCATGAAGTGTAACTAAATAAATAAATTCATTATATTTTATTATTTAGTCCGCGTGATTGGCCGTTATCAGCGAGCACTTAATTTTGTTTGGTGGAACCCTATCTTTTTCTGAAATAAAATGAAGCCTATGTTACTCCTTATAACATCAGCTATCTGCCAGTGAAAGTCCCGTCAAAATCGGTCTAGCCATCTCAGAGATTAGCTGGAACAAACGGACAGGCAGACAGTTTTTTTTTTTTTTATATAAGTACCAAATAATATACTTTTATATGTATTTTGTAAAAAGCTGTTACAAACAGACACTTCAATTTTATTTATTAATTTGTACGGTAGATTTAACGCGGTGTAATTTTCAGTAAGTTAAATTACTTGTAAACCATGAAGTAACCTGAAATAAATAAATAAATCGAGATTAAAAACATCAAAACCGATTCAGTAGTTATGAAAACAACAAAACTAAACAACAGGTAACAAAATATTCCACATATATTATTATCAAACCATCCTTACATAGACCCAGAAACCCATAACGACATAGAAATAGATAAGATATAGAAAAAAAAATACCGTTCTCTGATTGGCTGACCCTTTTTTTTCTAGTAGGGTCCCCTCACTACTTCAAACTTTGTCTAGGATAGTACAAACTGGTTTAGGGACCTTGCTTATCCAATCGTGAATGGTCTTATTATTTACTTGTGTATAAATGTTTATGTATATCTTATCTCTGTTCATCATTTCAAATAGATTCCTTTAACTATTTTTTAACCTACTTTGAAGGTTCAACCTAATTCAGGCAAATGAGCATCTATGTCCTATTTTAAATTCTCAAATATGTTTTGTATGTGTCTTTTTATTAAATAAACAATGATTATATAAAAAAAAAGAATGGAGGAGGTTATGTATTTGAATTTTCGTGTTGTGGTTCTGTAGTTTATTCCTCAAAGGGTATTTTTTTAAATATTTTTTAGGGTTCCGTTCTAAAGGGTAAAAACGGGACTCTAGTTCAAAGACTTCACTGTCCGTCTGTCTGGCTGTCTGTCACCAGGCTGTATCTCACGAACCGTGATAGCTTGACAGTGAAATATTCACAGATGCTGTATTTCTGTTGACGGTATAACAATAAATATTAAAAACAGAATAAAGTGAATATTTAAGGGGGGCTCCCATACAACAAACGAGATTTTATGCCGTTATTTTGCTGATATTAAAAAAAGAGATTATAATATAGTGTCTAATGTTTAGTATGTAAAACTTCTTTTATTATTTTTAACAAATATACAATATTTACACGTACAATTAAAAAAAGAAAAACCTATAACTATTAAACCAAAAATAAACTAATATAATAAGGCATCGTAAATTCCTCCACATCGCCGTCATCTGGGAATGTGCCCAAGAGACTGACTGCATGTTGGATGGCAATGCTTAACCTCTGCCCAAAGTAAAAACCAGCTCTTGGATCACGAGAAGTGTCAACTAACCTTTTGGAAATTTCCTTAAAAAGGAGATAAGCACTCGGACCCCACGACCTGAGGGTTTCAACCCCAAACGGCTCGAAAATAAAGTTATCACCAAGGTGACTATACTTTCGCCGTTTGAGGTGTTCTGCAGCCGCAGCAGCAGCACCAGCACAGCACGCTGAGCTAGGAAGATGGGATGGCGCAAGAGTAATGTGTGTGAGTGTCTAATGTTGTCTAGATAATGGTATGGAACTTATCTTATTTCCTAGGATTCAAGCTATCTTCTTACAAAATTTCATCAAAATCGGTTCAGCCGTTTCATCGTGAAAGCGTAACAGACAGAGTTACTTTCGCATTTACAATATTAAGTCTTTGATTATATAATGTCTAGATGGAGCGTCGCCCTACAATCATAACAAAGAAAACGAGTCAACAATTTCAAGTATGTGTGCGTGCAGGCGTCGTTTTACACTGTGCATCTACGTCTCTGTGTGCGTAAATAATGATTATTTATGCAATTATGTATATAATTATACATAAATTAATATTATTATACACATATTAATCATTTATATTTATTATTACGCATTTGGGCTTTGATTATATAAGCACTTGTCAGCCAATAGTTGGCTGACACTTTTTGACACGTGTGCGTGCACTTGACGCTCCATCTAGACATTATATATAATCAAAGTATTAAGTATGGATAGTATGAATTATTAGGTACCTAAATGTTTTGGACTACAGTGAAGGAAAATATCGTGAGGAAACCTGAACTTATAATGAATATAAGTGTGAAATCACCAATCCGCCTTAAGCGCACGTGGTGATCAATGCTCGTACCTTCTCTGTATGAGAAGAGGCCTTTGTCCAGCAGTGGGACTATTATATGCTGGTACTAGCTTTTGCCCGCGACCTCGTCCGCGTACAAGTCGAAAATGGTTCTAATAGGACTTATAATTGTTCTTTTACGTTATTAATTTTGTTATAACATATAAATAATCATGGCAGGATTTGTACAAAGAAAGATGTGATGACGATGCGCGGCGATGTGTGGCGTGTGATGTGTGTGTGGTGTGTGTGTGTGTGTGATGTGTGTGTGTGTGTGTGGTGTGTGTGTGTGTGTGTGGTGTGTGTGTGTAATGTGATGTGTGTGTGTGTGGTGTGTGTGTGATGTGATGTGATGTGTGATGTGTGTGATGTTTAGAGAAGTTGAAATTCTAATTCTTATATTTTTGGGTACCTAAAGAGTATCTTCAGGCATTTACAATATTTTTAAAACTTCGCAAAAAAAAAGTGTGAATAGTTTAACGAAATGCTAATTACTACAGAAAGAAACGGCGACTGATAGTAACAGCTACACTGACAGACGTCGTTTCTCAGATCTTACACTGAAATTACATCGTTTTAAGTGAAATAATGTCACAAATAATGATTAGTTGTTCCACACACTTGTCACGTAACTTGTCTGCCAATTTGATAGATCCATTAACGTCGCTTGTCACTTTCTTGTTTTTTTATAACCACAAAATGGGCATCGAGATGAAACGAAAAAGTGTTATTGTCATTTCGTAATATATCAATTAGGCGGGGGTTTAAAAATATGGTAAGTAAATAGGAAATGTATTCTTTACATTGGAAAATATTCTAAACCCTCTAAATTATTTTTAATTTTTCATACAAATGAATGTATAGATCTCGCCATGATTCTTTATTATGGTCAAATGTTTGATTACGTATTGTGTCAAAATAAAATGTAATTTAAATAAAAATCACTAAGGAGTGTGATATCAACTTCGAAGCAAATCACGCACAAAATAACTTTCCACCCCTTTTTAACCCCGTTACTCGATGGGTTTCAATAAAATATATGAAACACGTCTTCCGTCAATTCTGTTAGCATGTTTATGCATAATTTGAAGTAGATTGGATCAAGGCATCACATTGTCCCATACAAACTTTCCCCCGTTTTTCACCCCCTAGGGGTAGAATTTCGGAAAATCCTTTCTTATCGGATCATCATTTATCATTTCAGCCGAAAGACGTCCACTGCTGGACATAGGCCTCCCCCAAAGGGGGGGTTTTGCCATAATCGCCACGCTTGGCAGGCGGGTTGGCGATCGCAGTTTGGTTGTTACAAAGGCACAGAGAACGCTGCTGCCCATTCTCTGGTGAGTCCCTTAGTCGCCTCTTACGACACCCACGAGAAGATATGGGATGGTGCTATTCTTTACGTCCGACACCATACGGACTTATCGGATGCCTACGTCATACAAAGAACACACCCTCCAAGTTTCAGGTCTTTACGATCAGCGGTTTAGGCTGTCCGTTGATCCGTCAGTCAGTTATTCAGGACAAAGCATTTTATATGTATAGATTTTTAATCTGAGCAAAATTAAAATTACATTTTTGTAAATTTTAAATTGAGAACACACCAGCCCTTGATTCTTTTTGGCACAGACTGTCGATAGAGATACCGTTTTTTTTTTCTTTTTGATGTATTTTTTTTTATTTTTTCTGTGTTTGAAAACGAGGTAGAGTGCCAAGTTGTTTGTCGTAAAAAGGAATTAAATGAAGATTGAGTTTGTAGTTTAGTAGCGGGTGGCATGGTTCCAACGTATTTTATAATATTTGTATACATATAGGTACTTACTATACGGTTATTTGATGGCCCAGTTACTTGCAGCGGAGCTTGAGGTCCTGGTTTTGATTCTCAGCAGTGCAATAGGGTATTTTACCAAAAACATCTAATTAGTCCGTCAGTTAGATTATCGAAAAATATTGGAAACGTATTTTTGATTTTATCAAATCAATAAGAACTGACGAAGATAAAACGCATCAAAGATCATGAGTGGGGGTTTGTGACGTCACTTCGCCAGTGAAAGTGTACTGACATAGTGATGTCACACGAGTTTTCGACGCACTGTATCGTCTTCATTTATCTCCCACGAATTCGAATCCTATCTCATCTCCAATTCCACTTAGCTAAAGTGAAAGAAGTAACTGGGTTGTGGAGGTCCGATAGGCAGTCGCTCCATGTAAAACACTGGTGTTCAGCTGCATCTGGTTAGACTGGAAGCCGACCCCAATATAGTTGGGAAAAGGGTAGATGATGATAAAGTAGGTACTTAATAAAACTCTATAAAGGTAAGTAGATAGGATAAGAGAAATATATCTAAGCGTGTGGTTAGTTAGTTTACCGTACCATAATTTCAAGTTGACCAGTTAAGTATTCAAAATCTCCTTAGTCCTTGATGAGTTTCTTGATTGGCATTCTAAAAACTCGATTGATAATTCGAATTTACACTAGCGCCACCCTTGCGAGCGTGTCAGCGAGTTGAACTAAACTGACAGGGAGATTTTGACAGATAAAGTATGAGATGACGTAAGAAGTGGCATTCTGTAAGGTAATTTCCCCGTCACTTCGATGCTCACTTCGCACTCGAACCCGATTCAAAGTGTCAAATATATCAAGGTCATTTTGAACCATAGGCGAAGTGAGAGTGAATAGGGATGTGAGATGCGAGTTGTTGTTTGAATTTTACAGAATCGACGGATTGTTATTTCCAATACCACAACGAACATATAATTTCCCAAGTAACAAATTACTTAATAAATAACTCTAATACCATCGAGTCATTTATTATTACAGCTCACTTCACCTAGGTGTTCACTGAGGGAGATTGTAACATAATAGACATACTGGATTGTTATTTCCACTTCTTACGTCATCTCATACTTTATCTGTCAAAATCTCCCTGTCAATTTAGTTCAACTCGCTGACACACTCGCAAGGGTGGCGCTAGTGTAAATTCGAATTATCAACCGAGTTTTTAGAATGCCAATCAAGAAACTCACAGCAGATTCAGATTCGAAGTTTAGAATGAGGTCTTACAGAATCACACCCCAGGTTACACTATTCTAGTTGCTTCTATATGTCAAAATAAGACAAATCTACATTATAGGTGTACAAGTCATAAGCACTAAAGACACGTGCTCTGTCAAAACCCGCGCATCCTTACACGTGTCGCGGCCTCTTTAGAGCACGTTCAGCCTCATTTCTATTTAGAGGCGTAATAACAGAAACAGGCCACTATTAGCATGTCGAAGTACTTCGTTATCGCTTGTGATAACACTCTCTTATCATTTGGGGCGCCGAAGCGTCTGACGTTTAGTTTAGGCTGTCACGACTCTTGTGGAAATTGGGTAGGCTGGGTATTGGGTAGTGGTAAATGGATTTCTTTAGATGCTTGTTCAAAGTCATTACAAAAAAAACCGGACAAGTGCGAGTCGAACTCGCCCACCGAGGGTTCCGTACATATTTGTAGGTACATATCCATGCTTCTATACTAATCCATACCTACTATCCATACTTCAATCTACTAAATATTATAAAAGCATTTTTTGCGACATAAACGGCCGTATCTTTTTTACGTTAACATAGAGGGTTGATTTTTTTACAGAATCAACGGACCGTAGACTTCAGTATATAGTTTTAATTTCAACTCGATACCTCCACGCGTTCCGGAGATTGAGGTCTTGACAGACAGACAGACGGACAACAAAGTGATCCTATAAGGGTTAAGTTTTTTCCTTTTCGAGGTACGAGGTACTTTCTTTTCATATACGATTTTTGTATTTTTTAGGGGTAAAGAAAAGAGGTTTATGAGATGACTGCTTAATCTGCTTGCTTTATGTTGAGAAAGCAAGCAGAGTAAGCAGAGTCATCTCATAAACTTCTTTTCTTTTCTTTCTTAAATATATATTTGTCGTAACAAGCGATAATTTAACGATAAAGAGGATTTAATTTGAATATTGAGCTTGGCACGGTCCCCACTCTCCAACACGACTCTGACCACGTGCCGCCATCGCCATTGCAACTGATAAGTGACGTCACGCGGCGTTTAACATTTCTTCTGTACTACAATATTCAAATTAAATCCTCTTTATCGTTAAATTATCGCTTGCTACAACATATTAATGTTACCGGCAATGTGTATATTTCAGGTATTGTACACAATACCTAGGCAATGTATAAAATGAAACATTATGGATATTATTGTGCATTACTTTACCTAGGTAATGTATACAATTCCTAGGGTTTATATAAAGTACCTGCTGGTCCACCGACAATGTGTAAAATAAATGGATTTTGGTCTATATTTAACAATGTTAACCGGCCTACCTATAAAATGACGGGCTATGACTATTAGCAGAATATTATTTAGGCACACAATTATTAGAAATAACGGAATAGTTATTTTTACGTATTAAAGTATTGTCTTAAAAATTCAATATGTTGGGCTAAAAAGTTTGTGACAGAAACGAATCGCTGCAAAACCGACTCCACGTAGTCTTGTCTGCCCTACCCCTAGAGTGTAATCTAAGCCCGCGTAGGCGCGGAGGGGCGGAGGGGAGCAGGTGGTGGCTGCAGTGTTGAGCGTAAACCACATCTGCGACGAGCTCGCCTGGTATCGCCGAAGCCGTGACAAAGTCAAAGTCAAAGTCAAAGCATTTATTTCAATTAAACCAATTACAGGTATTTTGGAAATGTCAAGGAGTTTGTCAATAAGTCAGAAAGTTGAAGTTACTTGCTCGTTCCAAAACGTAGGTAGGTCTCTATGGTCTCTATCACACATATACACTCTAGCACACACACACACACACAAACAAACACACACCAACACACTCCAAATCACTCTCACATGCAAAGATATCATAATTCATCCTAACACTTGTTTTAGTTTACTCATTCACTACACTCACATTCGCTTCTCCATGTTGACAATCTGTACAATATTATTAAATGGGGGGCCTGGAGATCTATAGTACAGGCCTCGGCTTAGTTTAGACTCCAGATCTCCCACAAATCACAAATATCTTATAACTTGATGTAATTTGTGGAAATGAAATAAACATATTATTATTATTCACATTTATTCATTTCTTACACATATTGTATTACATTTTAAAATATTAGTAAAAGAAATAATCCCACCGGTATCGGGAACAGGGTCCAAGCTACCGGTCAGGGCTCCTGAGAGATGAATCTCCTGACTATACGCGCCGTGTCCAGGAATACCGCTTTCTGAATCAAGCCCTTGATCCAGCTGCCCAACGAGAGCCTCCTGAGATGTTGGTCGAGGCTCTTGAAAATGAGTCCATTGGCCGTAACGACTATCGGCACAATGACTGCTGTATTGACATCTCACATGTCGACAACCTCGGAAGCCAAGTCAAGATACTTCATTTGTTTATCTTTCTCGGTTTTCACGAGGTTCTCGTCATGCGGAACCGCTACATCAACAATCACTGCGCGTCGCTCTAATCTATTATTATTATTATTATGGAGAAGAACGAGCAAGAAATTCTACTCCACTTCACTCCATATGTACTTTACCTATTTTAGTTATTTATTTTTTACTATGAACCTGCCATGTTATCTCTTCACTACCCTTGGTTGACTGACTGGTAGAGAATGCCTAAGGCATTAATGGAGAGAAGCCAAGTACGCAGACGATATTATAGTTCACAAGTGTGTGCGTGAACACAGGTGCACTCCCTCTTCCCTCACTCTCATAGTCCAGTGGGACGAGAATCCGACACGATTAACGTGCTTTCTGACGCACTGTGGTGTGCTACTGAGAATTTCCTGATGCAAAACCCAAGAACACTTTGCACTACGAACAATCTGCACATCATATCCTATGGGAGTGGGAGGGGGATGGGAGTATTCTTTGGCAGAATGAACGCAATATTATGTTAGATAGTGTACAGGCTACATCTGCAGCTGTTTACGGACCTTGGGGAAACTTAAGCAAATTTCCGTGCGTTCAAGCGTTTTTGCCATGCCTATTACTGGAATCAAATGTAACAGCTCCCTTTGTAGGACCCATTAAATAATGTTAATTGTAATCCATGGTGCTGCAACTGTCTCCCCCAGTTGTCAACGTCCCTTTGGTCATATTGGCCTAGTTCTGTTTTGTCTCCTGCTTGATTTGGAGGGAAGTGGAAAATATGTTTTTCTTACTCCTCCGCTGTTCTTTTCTAAATAATTTCGTTGCGGGATCCAAGACTGTTGTAATGTTTTTTTATTGTCCCACTGCTGGGCAAAGGCCTCTTCTCATACAGAGAAGGCACGAGCATTGATCACCACGTGCGCTCAAGGCGGATTGGAGATTTTAGACATATTAACCCCTGTTCTGCTGCATGCACACGTGAGCGCAACGTGTTGCGTGCGCGACAGGAGACCGAGACCAGAGGCAGAGACAGGACACTACACAGTGCCTCGGTCTCTTCTATTATACTGTGGGTCGAGACCGAGACCAAGACCGCAACCAAAGCTACTATTCATTAAGTATCGTAGAGTCTGTCGATGGAGTCAGTTGTGTATGTTGTACCTACTGTGTCATTAATTTATACTGTAATGGAAACTCAAGTAGAGTTGCTATTGAAGGAAGAAGAAGACGATGATTTGCTATTATATTATTATTACAAAACCAAGAAGCCACGAAGGTTAATAATAAACACATGCTTTTCGACCGTGACACGAGAAACTACTGGTCCAGGGCGGAGACCGTCTTGTTGTCTTCGGTCTCGAGTCTCTGCCTCCTGTCGCCGTCTTTACATTACACACTCCAACGCCAAACACGGTTTTTGCTCTAAAGCGTGTCTGCTCAATCTACTTTTTCCAAATCTAAAGTGCGATGTCGTATTAGCTCCCAACGACTGTAGACACCGAAGCGTTGTCGCAATCAATGTTAATTTAGCTAACTGACTAATTACAAGAGAATCGACAAGTGTATTTCCAATAAAAAATAATAGATTTTAAACAAGCGAACTGCAATTTCAATGAAACAGGTCAATCCGAGGTGGCTTTGTAATTTAAATTTGTTTTTTTCTGAAGCTGTGTGGTGCCGGTCGCGAAAAGCACCATCCCATTTCTACCCGTGGGTGTCGTAGAAGGCGACAGAGGGATACTGACCAGAGGATGGGCAGCAGCGTCCTTTTGAGTACCATAACACCTACTGCGATCGCCAGCATGCATCGGTCAAGTATGGCGATTACGGTTAAGCCCCCCTTGTGGGAGATCTATGCCCAGCTGTAGGCGTTTAAAGGTTGACGTAATGAGGTTTATTCTATCAAACTATGAGAGTGAGGGAAGAGAGAGTACACCACTTGAGCACTATAATATCTCCTACGTACTTAGCTAGCCTTCATTGAAATTGGCCGCCATGACCGAAATTCGGTCGGTAGATTATTAAAGTGCAAAAAATTGTATTCCGACGAATTTCACAGCAGTGAGAACTGAGCCTGAATCTATTAGTACCTAAGTACTCCAATATTATCTCGACCTCTTTGCTATCGGTTATCGACAAGGACAGTCGTATATCTAGTAATTGAATAAAGGTATCAAATATAATATCTATATAACTCAAGGACGATGAACTGATTAAAATTACCATAGAGGCCACGTATTTAGACGTTGGATGTACAAAATCACCCCATAACTCCCCAAATGGGTAGAGAGGGGTGTATAGTACATCTGTTACAACCTTCAATGTAGAAAAACACTGGAAATCTATATTTTATACAAGTGTCTATTAGTGATGTCAAAATTTCCAATTCCCCATGTCGACCCGTGGGTGTCGTAGAAGGCGACAGAGGGATATTGACCAGAGAGATGGGCAGCAGTGTCCTTCTGAGTACCATAACACCTGCGATCGCCAACATGCATCGGCTAAGCATGGTGATTACGGCTGAACCCCACCTTAACCTTTCCGGTCGGAAAATTACATTATGGTAAACAAAAAAACCATTTTCTAAATTTTCTGTCAGTCTGCCTATCTGTCTGTCTGTCTTTCTTTCTGTCTGTCTGTATATTCCTTATGGCTAATATCCAATACGGCTCCTCCAATTTTGACGGGACTTCACACCCTAGGCATCACCGATAGTCCTCTGTGCAGAGCCTGCATGGAGGCAGAAGAAACGGTGGCGCATGTACTCCTTGAGTGCACTGGCGTCACCCAGATCCGCAGGGAAACCCTTGGAACACCAAACTCACTTGCGGACACCCTGAGAAGACTGGGAAGATTGATCTGCTTCTGGAGGGAGGTGGGCTGGTTGGAGTAATCGGCCGCCCTGGCTCACGTACAGTGGTCCATATTTAGGGACTAAGTGCGGAAACCAAACCCCCCTAACATAGAACATAGACAGGACTTCCTCTGGCAGATAGCTACTTTTATTTTAGAAAAAAGAAGGAATTCTAAAATGTTAAAACTCTTAGATAGGTAACCGATTTTCACACGGAAGAAGTGGCGGGAAGGGGCTAGAAGAATAAATTGACACTTTTAGATTTTTTTTGTTGTTGTTTTAAAAGGAAACTGTTGGAAAAAAGGAATCTTTCATAGGTTTGAAATTGAAACCGTAACAATACTGCATTTAAAGTTATATTAATAATACTAGCCTACTACTGTCTCACCGATTTCAGACTTAAGTCCAGGGGGCTAAGTCTGCTATTTTTATAATTTCGTCATTCCAACACGATCCCATTGTCATTTTGCTAAAAGTTCGTAATCTGCTAAATTCATAATGGTCGATCATTAGTCGGTCGAATCAAAAGCAATGACTGCACAAGACGTTCTAATGGTAGGTCACTGATCAAAGGAACTGTCAAAATTTTAACAGATTACCGCCTAAGTCGGTCAAACATAATCATCAGAAGATCGTAAAACGTGTGGGATTTATGATGAATAAGCTACACTGACCTAAACCCACTTTATTGAAGCACATTCAGTTTTCATTTTGTACAAGATTACTATTCTAAGATATCATTTCTTTCAATGGCGTGTCAGTGGTTGACCATTGGAAAGTCATAATGACGCCATTATATTAGTAGATTACCAAACTTGTCAAAATCAACAATTATGAAATCAATGATAGACCATTCTGACACTATTGTAATAGCAGACTTGAGGCCCTGGTGGGATCACTGTTTGTATGTTTTCCATCACTGATGTCAGTGATGTCCAGGATAAAGAAAGTTCATTGAAATTGTTAACGTCACATTGGTATTGGGTTCTCTGGTGGATAGAATTCGCAATGAAGTCATTCGCCAGAGAACTAAAGTCACCGACGTTGCGCATCGAATTAGCACGCTGAAGTGGAAGTGGGCCGGCCATGTCTGCAGACGGACAGACGGTAGATGGAGCAGACACGCTCTAGAGTGGAGACCGCGTTTGGGCAAGCGGAGTGTGCGACGCCCGCAGGCACGATGGACCAACGATTTAAAGATGGTGGCAGCGGATGGATGCTGGTTGCCCAAGACCGGGTTGGTTGGCGATCTCTGGGGCAGGCCTACGTTCAGCAGTGGATGGCAATAGGCTGATATGATGATGACATTGGTATTTGCTCGTGCCCGGTCATGAAAACCAAAACGTCGTGCATGAGAGGCGGGCGTCTTAACTACGTCAGTATTTTTAGGGTTCCATACCTCAAAAGGAAAAAGACGGAACCCTTATAGGATCACTTTGTTGTCTGTCTGTCCATCAGTCTGTCAAGACTCTTTATCTCGGGAACGCGTAAAGGTATCGAGTTGAAATTAAAACTATATACTTAGGTCCATGGTCCCTTGAGCTGTGAAAAAAAACAAACTTCTAAGTTAACGTGAAAAAAAGATACGGCCGTTTATGACGCAAAAAACGTACATTTCGACAATCAAGGGAATCAAAATTTATAGGGTAGGTACTTTCCGTTGACCTAGAACTATGAAATTTGGCAAGTAATATCGTCTTATACTATAAATACAGGGAAAAGTCTGAAAACTTATACATTTGTAATTAAATCATAAAAAAATATTCTTTATAAAAACGAGCTTTTGTCCGCGATTTGGTCCATGTGAATGTCGGTTACCGCGAATGCAGACGAAGTCGCGGATTAAAAAGTACCTTATGTGCTTTTAGGGTAGTGTGTTTTAGGGTTCAAGCTATTTTCATACCAAATTTCATCAAAATCGGTTCAGCCGTTCCATCGTGGAAGCCTAACAGACAAAGCTTCGAGATTGGGGCGATGCCCAATCTGGTCAAGTTTAATGCAGCCAAGACCCAGGCGTGTCGTTTCTCTGCCAAGAAGAGCCCTTTCAATCTGGCCCCTGCTTTCCGAAATGTATCCGTTCCGATCACCGACCATCTTGAGCTTCTTGGCGTTACTTTGACGTCGAATCTCAATTTTGGGTCATACATCGAGTCAATCAAGGCCCAACTAGCTGCCAAAAAGCTAGGAGTCCTCGCAAAGGTGCGAAAGTACTTCACGTCGGAACAGATGCTGAACCTATACCAAGCACAAGTTCGATCGTGCATGGAGTACTGTTCGCACCTCTGGGATAGATCTGCCAAGTACCAGCTGGAGGCGTTGGAAGTTATTGAAAGACGTGCCAAGAGGCTCATTGACAACGACTTCCTGGTTAAGGCTAAGCTCCAAAGCCTTGAACATCGCCGCGCCGTTGCCAGTCTATCGGTCTTTTATCGAATACATTTCGGAGAGTGTGCTACGGAATTGCACAACTTAATTCCCCCATCCCCATTCCATCATCGGACGAGTAGGGGACACGGCGAAGCGTCACCGCTATACGGCTGAAGTTCCAAGGTCTCGAACCAAGCGCTTTGCTTCCACGTTTATTGTGCGAACTGCCAGCCTGTGGAATTCACTGCCCGCCTCTCTATTCCCCGAGACATATAATCTGGGTATCTTTAAGGCACGAGTGAACCGGTTTATCCTAGGCAAGCGTGCTCCACCTTAGGCTGCATCATCACTTAAGATCAGGTAAGTTGCGGCCAAACGCAAGCCAATATCAATATAAAAAAAAAATTACTTTCTCATTTATAATATCAGTATGGATATCGACGGCGAAGTGCCAATAACTCCTAACTGACCTTTTTAATATAGACACACACGCTGGTTTAGTTGGGCCTTGGGAAGTATTTCCACATTTAATATGGTGTTGCAATTAAAATACGCTGAGATTTTACTAAAACATGAGCATTACATTTGCATTACCTTTAAAAATCAAAACGATCAAAAAGTGAATTTCTCGAAAAATTTCAGTTAGTAGGTATTGGCACTTCACCGTCGATATGTAACTACAAATTGTACGGAACCCTCGGTGAGCGAGTCCGACTCGCTCTTGTCCGGTTTTTCATGTAAAGTTCATTTTCGAAAAATAATGTCGATAGTACGCACTGAGGGGTCGGTATGTCACCAGTTATGTCATTCTATGTAATAGGGGGCGAGATCGAGCCACAAACTCAACCCCCACGCTGATACAAAGAATAAACTCATTGCCGGTCACCCATCCAAAAGTTGACCTCGAGAAGTGCAACTTAACCTCACTTTACTATATTTATAATTCTATCAAAAAGTGTAGACAGACTGACTGCTGAGGAAAGGCGTTTCCTATTACCAAAAAAGTTTTATCAAAAAAAAGAAATCCGCCTTCAAAAACTAAAAAGTGATAAATAACTTTAGCACAGAACACACATTACTTTACTTTCGGAAGTCGGTGGCGGTGGCTTTGTGTTTGTTGTTTTGTATTGCCACCGACTTCCGAAAGTAAAGTAATGTGTGTTCTGTGCTAAAGTTATTTATCACTTTTTAGTTTTTGAAGGCGGTTTTCTTTTTTTGGAAAACCTTTTTATTTTTCGCTTTTTAGTGTTGCATTAACATCCAAATCCACTTAGAAACGGCAACACACTTAAAAGAGATTGTAAGTCCTCCAGTGATTAAAGAAACTAAAACGTCGTCTAAGTAAGTATTTTTGGGAATTTGTTGATTTTCTCAAAAAGGGCTGTACCAATTTTAATAAAATTTATATGGGACCTTTTCGGAATAAACCCCTTTCGAACAAATTAATAAGAATTTTGCAAATTCGTCTATATATGACAGAGTTATGCCCGAACATACATAAAAAAAATATATATATAAACATTCGTATTGATGCATTGTTAACCGACTTCAAAAAGGAGGAGTTTTGAAGTCGGTTAACAATGCATCAAAATACGTAATCTATACAGATAAATAAAATTGACGTGTCTGTGAATGTAATGTACCTATAACAGCTTATATGAATGTTTCCATGACATACAGTACCTACCTATACAAAAAATATATTTCTGTCTGTCTGTCTTTAACATCATCATCATCATATGAACCTTTAAACGCCCACTGCTGGGCATAAGTCTCCCCCAAGGTCTGATGCATGTTGGCGATCGCAGTAGGTGCCACGGTATTCAGAAGGACGCTGCTGCCCATTAACTGTCTATCTATACACAGTATTTTTTCAAATTTTTCTCTGTTCGTCAGTTTGTTCCAGCTAATCTCTGAAACGGCTGGACCGATTTTGAGGGGTGTTTCACTGGCAGATAGCTGATGTTATAAAGAGTAACATAGGCTACTTTTATTTTAGAAAAAATATAGGGTTCGCACAAAAAAAAAAAACCCCAGTCGCATGCATCAACTAGTTTTAAATAAAGTACTTACCTCGATACAATAATTCGGACTAAGTCATAGTTCAAAACTCAGTTCGTACCTACCTATACATTATTTGTACCTATGTATATTTTAATCGAACGGTTGGAGGGGTGGGTTTCACCCCTTTCCACCCTGCAACTCCCTGTTGCACCCCCTTGCACCCTCTTTCTGTATTTCTGGTTCTATTGATGCCCAAATTCCCAAGGCAGCTCTCTCTTAATGTGGGAGAGGGATGGGCGTATGATTGTGTGTGGGAGTGAATGAGAAAGGTATAGTCTGCAGTCGTATGCGCTGCGGGTTGAGGTGGGGTGCCAGTTTTAGCGAGGACGCCTATAATGGTTCTTCTCTGACGATTCATTTGGCTTAGTCCTGATAAAATAAACCAACACACATGCAATTAATTTACTTATTACGGTGCTTTCATTTGCCCTAATTCAATTTAAATTTATTCTAAGCACAATGTAGCGCATTTGGTATATGTAATATATTAGTTTAACGTAATTATTAAACTATTGAAAGCTTGTGGGATGGCTTGTTTTGGTAGAAGTAAGCTGATTTATTGTCTTTCTTCATCCCTACATCTCTATCAGACGTCATCTCAGAAGCCACCCCTTGTAGAAAGTTTTTCTAATATATATTTTTTCTTTGCAGGTTTGGAATAATACATCGAAGGATCCAGTTTTCATTGTTAAATAACATGTAAGTACAGTTTGTAAATAATATATTCAAATATAACATGTTTTTTATACAACCCTGTTCCGTATAAAATACTAAACCGTCAAATGAAAAGTGTGATGCCACGCTACTGGACTTAAATAGTATAATTTTTTTAAATATGTACGTCTATATAAAAAGAAGATTTTTTAGTGATGTTCAATTCAAACGTGATTGATAGACTTTACCACTTTTTAATATCATTCGTTTATACGTTCGGTAAAAGAAAGTGTCGAACATTGAAAAAAAAAGGAAGAAAAAGTAAGTTAACAGCGACTTCAAAAAAAAAAGCAAAAAACTTTCCAAATTGTCTTCTTTGATTTGGTTTAATTTAATATTTTTTGGCACTGACTACCAAAGCTGACTGTATGTAATATTATTTCATACAGAGGACAAAGAAATAACTGCTTCACTTTGATCCCGGGACGAAATTACCGGAGAATGTGTTTCCTTTATTTAGATATAAAAACATTTCGGTATATATGTGAATCATAATGTTTATTGGTTAATATTGGTTTTTCCTTTAACTGTTTCATTGGAGTTTTTTTTTCGTTCTTTTCCATAGCTATTGATTGGAGCGAGCAGCTTTACTGCTGCTTTCTGACTGACTGACGTCTTGACAATTTAAAACTTCCTGTAAATGGTTTAATTTGAAATACAAAAGATTTGATTTTGATATTCTTGCGCCATCCCATCTTCCTAGTTCAGCGTGCTGTGCTGGTGCTGCTGCTGCGGCTCCAGAAAACCTCAAACGGCGAAAGTATAGTATCCTAAGCGATAACTTTATTTTTGAGCCGTTTGGGGTTAAAACCCTCGGGTCGTGTAGTCCGAGTGCTCATCTACTTTTTAAGGAAATTTCCAAAAGGTTGGTTGACACTTTCTGTGATCCAAGGGCTGGTTTTTACTTCAGACAGAGGTTAAGCATTGCCATCCAACGTGGCAATGCCGCCAGTCTCTTGGGCACATTCCCAATTGACGACGATGTGGGGGTTTCAACCCCATAAGCCTCGAAAATAAAGTTATCTTAGCTTAGCTTAGCATACTATACTTTCGCCGTTTGAGGTTTCCTGCAACCGCAGCAGCAGCTAAATATTTAATTGCTACCGCATCGATCGACCGACCTAACATTCTCCGCTCGCACTGCGACTCCACCCAGCCGGGCCGGGCCTCGCTCGCGGCGGGGTCATTGTCCCGGCGGCCACTTCCGCGACCAAACACACCTAGCTTTATATAATGTCTACCTGTTTTGCAGACACCATGATATTGAACTGAGATCTCGAAGGCTCGGGAGCTTGACTGACTTGATGTTATAACATCATACAACAAGAATCAAGAGATAGGTAATACAGCGGTGAGATGTGGAGTTGCACACACTATAATACTATACTAGAACTAAGTTCCGTGCGTTCAAGCGTTTTTGCCATACCTATTATTGGAATCAAATTTAATGTAACAGCTCACTTTTTAGGGCCCATTAATTATGACAATTATAATTGGTGGTGCTTAGCAACTGGGTTTCTCCCAGTTGTAAACGTCCCTTTGTGCCTATTGGCCTAGTTCTGTTCTGTCTCCTGCTTGTTTGGAGGGAAGTGGAAAATTTGTTTTTCTTACTCCTCCGCTGTTCTTTTCTGATTAATTTCTTTGCGGGATCCAAGACAGTTGAATCGTTTGGACTCGTCGAGCTTCATTGCTCTGGCGCTTTTCTGGTGGTCGCCACTGTTGATTCTGACTTACAGGAGTTACAGTGGTTAGGGAATAGTGTGGCGGGCTTGTCCCATTAATAATATATATAATAAACTCACGATTCGTTCAAGGCGTTCTGCCAGTCTTTTAACACGAGCAGCCTTTGGGTTACAGGGTTTCTTAAAGTGGGGTCCACGGACCCCTTAGGGTTCCGTAGAAGGCGTATCAGGGGTCCGCAGTAGGTCTGTCAACTCACATTATTTTGTTTGGAAATTGTGTAGTAAACTCTGCATTTCTCGGCCAAGACTGGTTGTCAGACTTTCTGGCTTCTGACTACCCATAACGACTGCCAAAGATCTGGGAATGGTAACCGGTACCAACGACTTTACGTGCTTTCTGACGTACGGAAGAAGCTCGGTATGAAATGAATGATCACTCATCCATGGGCCGACCGAGGCAAGCTAATCTTAACCATGACCGATCGGATCAGTGATGATTATGAATGGTTGAGCTAAATGGTGCTGATCCATGAGTCATGTGCGTGAACGGGAGTTTGTCGTTTCTTAAATGCCAATTATATCTTTTCAACCGACTTCAAAAAGAAGGAGGTTCTCAATTCGTCTGTATGTATTTTTTTTTGCGATTTTGAAAATTCTTTTTTTGATGGATAGGGTATGCCTCAAGGGTCCCATATAAATTTTATCGAAATTGATTCAGCACTTTTTGGAAAAATCGACAAAAGCAGAAAAAAAAAATACATGATGTTGTAATATTCTCACCTTGTACTTTCGATCTCTGTTTTGACTGTGTTGCCATTTCTTAATGGATTTGGATGATAAGGAAGTACTAAAAAGCGAAAAACAAAAAAGCTTTTTTACAAAAAAGACAACCGCCTTCAAAAACTAAAAAGTGAAAAATAACTTTAAAACAGAACACACATGACTTTAGTTTCGGAAGTCGGTGGTTTGGCTGCTCTATTTAATGTTTTGTATTGCCAAAAAATGTCACAAGGATTTTGTAAAAACTTGATCGAAAAGACATATCTTCTCCATAGAAATGTTTTGGAACGAGCAACTAACTTTGTCAAGCAAAAATCGAAATGTTGGTAAAAAAAGGATTTTTAATTTTGTGGATTTTCTCAAAAAGGGCTGTATCAATTTTGATAAAATTTATATGGGACCATTTCGGCATAAACTCCTTTCGAACAAAAAAGAAGTTTGCAAATTCGTCTATATATGACAGAGTTATGCCCGAACATACATAAAAATAAAAAATATGTAAACATCCGAATTGATAACCAACTCCTTTTTGAAGCTAGCCGGACCAAGGGCGACACGTACTTTCAGAGGCATAGAAACGTGTAATTTAATTGTGATGTCATATTTAAATAGAACAAAGGATACCTGTTAACAACGACTGACGATTTTGATACCAGGTCGTTTGATAATGCAAATCTACATATTGATAATAACAATCTGATAATGGAATTAGGTAGCTTTAATGCTCATACATTGTGTGACTATATCTGATGCAATCGCTCAGTTGCTTTACCCTGCTCTGACAGAAGAGAGCGCATCAAGCTACAAGATAGATTTTCAACTTTATTAGAAAAGAATAACCTTCATACTCAAATGGTAAAATTTGACAGATTGGTGGTATGACGTGATGTGCTGGCGTCTGTACATACATTTTTGGGGTTCCTGACCGACGAATATTCTTAGGCTGAGGGTACATGAGTGATTACGTCTTCTTCTTACCCGACTTAAAAAAAGGAGGTTCATAATTTATTCTACTGTATTGTTTTATGTATGTTACGCAATATCCCCCAGGATATGCCCCAGGGACGGGCTCATATGAGTTTTATGAAAATATTTCACGTCTAAATGCAGAGAATTAAGGGATAACTTAATTTTATTCTGTTTCATCCACCTGACGCTATATCTCAGGCAATTGTGGATCGATTTCAAAATTTCTGTATTTACTGTTACCGTCTCTTATTGGATTTAAATGATAACAAGTGGGTACTAAGCGGTGGCATTACAAAACAGCAAACAGAACAATAGCTGCTGACTTCTGGAAAGAAAAACATATGAGTTCTGTACTAAAGCTGTTCCTCACTTTTTTGATTTTAAAGGCCTTAGTGTTTCTTGTAAAAAAGCTTTTTATTGTATTATACAAATATACAGGTCATCTGTGAACAGTGTATAGTGGGCCACAATATAGTCTACTAGATTCTTCCCGCGATTTCGTTCGCGTGGAAATCAAGCTTACTGTAAAACATATTCTATGGCATTAAGCAATAGTGCAGCTTTCTACAATTAAGTGAAGATTTTTTTATTCGGACCGCGTATTGTACTTCCAGAGTTTATCTTTTTCAATAAAAATATGTACCTCTTTGTAATATTAGTACAGATTACTCCCTGTCACTGTTGCACAACTCTCAAAGTACGACTGTAAGATAGTGACGGAAACATTTTTTAACCCCTTTTGCTGTAGGATATTTTAGGGCTTTGACTGAATCCCAAAGTCTATCAAGGAGAAGCTAGTTTGTTAAATAACAGAACATACCCTTTACATCAGCATGAGAATCGAATTCCAAGGCCAACAACCCTTGATACAAAACGATTAAAAAGTTACAATAAATCTTCAAACAACACATCTATTCACATCGCCACTTAAGCATACAACTTTGACCCTTAAAATAACATATTTTATAATTTCACATTCAAAATCTAAAGCTCAAGTAACTCGGTCATACATCGTGCGACCCCCTGTCGCAATCAAGGACGCTCACAAAGGACCCAGGATCGAGCCCTGCGGAACACGCACAAAAAGGTACAACAAAAATCAACTTGCTTGCCTCTTATCAATTATTTTTCAACCAGTTTAAGGTTTACTAAGTAAAATGTTTATCTTACGCTCAAATTTCAACCTTACAGCGTTTAAAGATAAGGTGCAATCTCCATGTGAACAGTGTCAAAGGCTTGAGTAAAGTTGAAAGTTGTGCGATGTAAAAATGCTGTTGCTATGTCGATACGTACTTAAGATTTACTTGCGTATGTCTTGTGCTGTCTTTAATTGGTGTTATCTCCTCGCTATTTATGATTTTGGATAAACAGTAATGTGTGTTCAAAAGATAATATGTAGCTTCTGAATATTGCGTGTTGGTGTAATTATAATTTACAACATATGCTCGTGAGTTTGTCCTTGTGATTGTCGGTTGAACTAGTCTATGTCTTTCTACAGATATCTAGACCTTTTTGTATAATTTCAGTAGTTTTGTCGTGATTAGGTAAAAAACAAATAGACAAACTTTCTTATTCAATGTCTTAGCGTGGATATCTATACTATACTAATAACATAAAAGGTAAACTAGTGTTTTTATGCAAGGTACATCGTGTTCACGTATAATTATATTATTCCTGTAAATGCAAATATTGTTAACATCGTTTTTAAAAGAGTAAGTATGGAGTTTCTTGCCCATTCTTCTCCATACAAAACTACCTTTTGGAATGGGCACCTAGAATCGATTTTTTTTCTCATTTGACGTTCAAAAGTGCCTTATAATGGTCTAATTGAAATAAATGATTTGACTTTGACTTTGACTTTGACTTTAAAGGTTTGTTTTTTTGTAAGAGGTCTTACTTTCTCTTCTTTTCTTGATAGAAGTCTTTTACTGATAGAAAGCTACTCTATTGCCGAGAGCATAGGGTATGTTTTACGGTATACTAGCTTAGTAGTAGGTAAAGAAGCCTATGTCCTTCCCCAGGGATTGGGCTATCTTCATGCCAAATTTCTTTATAAATGCCAAGTTTCATCGTGAAAGACAGAGATTTTACTTTCGCATTTATGATATTAGTATGGAGTATGGATAGTATAGATTATAATATTAGTATGGAAGTATGGATTTGACTTTCCACAAGGTCGTGGGCAGATATTTTAGTGCAGTGACGTTAACAATAAAGTCATTTTTAATATTTAATAATAATAATAACTTTATTATCAGGCAACTGTGGCCCATAGATAAAATACACAAAATAATCTTAAGCAATAACAAACTAATACATATTAAGTAAAACCTTATCAACTATAATTAAATATATCCTATTTCACACGATCGATCGATCGATTTTATCCTATTTGATTATGATGTTTCGATTTAACCTTACTGGGTACAATTACTTATTATATTGTTGACCAAGCATGGGCTAAACTTGCATGGGCTGCCATTCGTAGATCTTTGAGACTCGTTATGGGTAGTCATGTGGCGTTGCGTTTCGAATTAGCACGCTGAAGTGGAAGTGGGCCGGCAATGTCTGCAGACGGACATATAGATGGAGAAGACACGCTCTAGAGTGGAGACCGCGTTTGGGCAAGCGTAGTGTGGGATGCCCTGCGGCATGATGGACCGACGATTTAAAGAAGGTGGCTGGCAGCGGATGGATGCGGGCTGCTCAAGACCGGGTTGGTTGGCGATCTCTGGGGGAGGCCCACGTTCAGCAGTGGACGGCAATAGACTGATATCATGATGATGTAGTTGTCACAGTAATGCACTTTTAGGTTTCCGAACAAAAAAACGGAACCCTTAAAGGATCACTCGTGCGTCTGTCTGTCCGTCCGTCGGTCACAGCCAATTTACTCCGAATCTACTGGACCAAATCTGGTGAAATTTGGTAGGATGGGGTAATCCTATGACCCAAACACAGATGTGCAATTTTTTTTTTTTTAATATGGGTTATTTTCGGGGGACAAATTGCACACACAATTGCAACTGTGTCATATATCAAATGAAAGCTCGTTATGAAGATCTCAAATATATTTTTGTTTTTATTGTAAAATAAATAGCTTTGAATTTATTTTGAAAAAGATATACAAAATTTTGTTCATCGCTTGTAGATTACAGGAAAACCTATTTTAAGAATTCTATCATCATTGTACGGAACCCTCTCCACGCGAGTTCAACTCGCACTTGGTCGATTTTTTTGTTATTAACTTTTCTGTTTTGTGTATTATATAATATAATAATAATATAATATGTGGGGACATTTCACACACGGCCATCTGACCCCAAACTAGGGAGACCCTGTACTATGGGTGACAGACAGCTGATATAAGTACATACACAAATACATTTAAATACATACATATAGATAAACAACACCCACACACAAGGCAAACACAAGTGCTCATCACACAAATATTTACCCTGGGCGGGAATCGAACCCGCAACACGCTGCGCAGCAGTCGATCGTTCAGCCACTGCGCCAACCGTGTCGTCAAACCGTATACCTTTAACTGTAGCAAATCATCATCATCATCAACTGCCCTCATCCCATGTTACTTGGGGTCAGCGTAACACGTTTCCTTCCTCCATTCCATCCTGACCAGTCAACTCTAATGTTATCACTGACTCTCTCTTCTCTATCATATCGTTCTTCACACACTCAATACATAATTTCTCTGGCATAGACTGTACATTTTTGTTTCTTCTTTCTTTAGTCAGAAGCCCAATAGTCTGACAACCAGTCTTACCTACGTATCATCATCATTTGTCTGGCCTTTTGGGTCTACCAAGTTAGGGTCGGCTTTCAGTCTAACCGAATGCAGCTGAATACCAGCGTTTTATTTGGAGTGACTGTCTATCTTACCTTCAAAACCAGTTACTGGGTAACACGAAACTCCTTGGTAAGACTGGTTGTCAGTCTTTCTGGCTTCCGACTATCCATAACGACTGTCAAAGATCCAGGAATGACAGCCGGGACCAACTTTTTAGGGCCCATTAATTATGTCAATTATAATCCGTGGTGCTTAACAACTGGGTTTCTCCTAGTTGTAAACGTTCCTTTGTGCCTATTGGCCTAGTTCTGTTCTGTCTCCTGCTTAATTTGGAGGGAAGTGGAAAATATGTTTTTCTTACTCCTCCGCTGTTCTTTTCTGATTAATTTCGTTGCGGGATCCAAGACAGTTGAATAGTTTGGACTCGTCGAGCTTCATTGCTCTGGCGCTTTTCTGGTGGTCGCCACTGTTGATTCTGTTTATCTATATATGTATGTATTTACAAAAAAAAAAATGTATTTGTGTATGTATATCAGCTGTCTGACACCCATAGTACAGGGTCTCCCTAGTTTGGGGTCAGATGGCCGTGTGTGAAAATGTCCCCAGATATTATTATTATTATTATTATTCTGGCTTACAGGAGTTACAGTGGTTAGGGAATAGTGTGGCGGGCTTGTCCCAAAAAAAAAAAAGCCGGTACCAACGGCTTTACGTGTTTTCTGAGGCACGGAGGGAACTCGGTATAAAAGGTAAGTAATCGATGTACAGTACGCAAAGGAGATAAGTATCCATGTCGCCGGAAACAGTTGAAGTTTACTTAGAAACCGATAGGTTTTTATGAATAAAATAAAATACAATTTATAGAGAATAAACAGTTCAATGATTTAATAAAATTTCATTTGAAAGCCCCGATTGGTTTCTAAGAAATCTTCAACTATTCCCGACGACATGGATACTTATCTCCTTTGCTGACTGTACATACATAAAAAAAAAACCAACCGAATTGAGAACCTCCTTCTTTTTGAAGTTGGTTAAAAAGAAGTTGGTTTACACTTCCGCAGCTACTCTCGTTAACGATTATTTGCGCACACGCACATTCCTTTCCGCATAGTTGTTCAAACAATAGTATTAATTGACTTGGCATCACGCCAGGATGCTCCGGATGTAGTCAGAGAGGTCACGGCTTCATTTATTCTGTTGACCGGTATCTTGTGATATTCTGTGTAGGCCCCTGGGCCCCTGAGATGTCGTGGTGGTGTAACCAGGTCGCGTGTTCCATACATCATCATCATTATGTCAACCTTTAGACGCCTACTGCTGGGTTTATGTCTCTGGGGGGTTCAGTCGTAATTGCCATGCTTGGCCGATGCATGTTGGCGATCGCAGTAGGTGTTATGGTACTCAGAACGACGCTGCTGCCTATCCTCTGGTCAATATCCCTCTGTCAACTTCTACGACACCCACGGGTTGAGATGGGGTGGTGCTATTGAGGGCCGGCACCACACGGCACGGCACACGGCGGTGTTCCATACAGTGAAAGGATCATCGTGACATAATTTTTTATCGTGGATTTAGTACAGTACGATTCAAACTTAAGAGGAAATACCACGGGCTAGAGAATTGAAAATTAGGTATTTGTAAAATCTATTGCTGTCGCGCGATGCCCGAACACGAACCGCAGAGCGCGATAGAGACAACTGCAGCTTTGACCGAAAATACCTATTAAAAGTACACAAAATCAATGATTCGTAATCCCCTGATTTCTTCTCCAAAACTTAAACGATTTAACTGCTTTTTTCATTAAAAAATAAAGAAAGGCTTTTGCCGTGTTCCTACGTTTTATATTTTTTATATAATCAAGTCAAATTTGTTTTCTGAATGTTTGAACACAGCGGAAAATCATGCCAATTTTTTAGGTTTTTGAATATTCATATCTCTTTTAATAATAAATTTATGAGAAAAAGGAAAACATAGGGACATGCCAATAGTAGCCATGGATATTTAAAAAAAAAATAATTAATCTACTGGCATTATCCAGGGAGGAAACAGGGGACTAAGTTTGTATGAAAAAACGGCCCTTGTGTTTCCTCTGTGGCTGCGCAGTAACAATTTCACGTGAAAGCGGGGGTGAGGGACGGGGTACTGCGCAGCCAACAGCGCACTTTACAGCCGCCATTAAGTTTGAATCGAACTGTACATCATGGTATTTTGACCGTGTAGGTGTTTGCACGTTTGTTTGGAACAACAGTTTTTTTTTTTACGCTGAGGTTTCCAGATTCATTAATTAGCCCTGCGAGGTTATTAGTGTTTTAAGAATAACCCTGTAATCAACTTTTGTCGGCACGGTTGGCGCAGCGGCAGAGTGGTTGACAGCTTTGCCGCTTGTCACGGATTCGATTCCCGCACGGATCAAATATTTTTGTATGACCTACAGATAGTTGTTTCGGGTCTGACTGTTTGTGTATGTGAGTTTATATGTTTGTAAATGCACTGGCAATGTCTTCTAGTGTAGGTCAACGTATTTTTATTAAAAAAAAAATATTTGTTGCGGACGAAGTAAAAGCTAGCAAGAATAAAGCTTTCAAATTTCAAACTAAATAAATATTATTTGCGGAACTGATATTTTCAATTAAAAACTAGATCCAATTTCCGTTTCGTTTCCTCGGAGCTTGGGCCGAACTCTGAGCTTTTGCTCCAGCTAAAGCTCAGAGTTCGGCCCAAGCTCCAAAAAAACAAAGCAGCTGTTTCCTACAGTGTTAAATTAAATAACTTAAATGAACGCCACATAATTTTAGAAGATAAATTATTAAAATGGTTACAAAAATGTGCGACAGCTACTGTAAAAATAGATTATAATTAATTCGGTGTCTATCGTAACGTTAACAGGTTGATTGTACTTTTGTTACAAAGTGTGCATTAAAAAGAACCTTTTTTAACTTCTGTCTAATGCTATTGTAAATGGAGAATAGGTATAAATAAATAAATAATTATGACGATAAAACCAGTACGAAGCTAGGGCTGCCCCCTAGCCAAGTTACAAACGTTTCGTTTCGGATCTCTTTCTACAATAATTAACGCCTCGTCGTAATCCATTTTTTATTTTCAATCACGTGACTTATCGTTGAGATGACGTCATTCCCATATTTTTGATTATAGTTTTCTATTAGCGTTATCGATTGTAGATTGTCAATTTTGGAAATTTGGCTAGGGCCTCTGGTCTCGTATAAAAGTAAAACCAAAGTGCTTTATTTCTAATCAAAAAGAAACTATTCGTCAAAATCACCAGCAACGACCAGTAAGATAATTGACACAAATAGTACAAAGGTATAACTATCAGTAAGATATAGGAACCGCCACCTCCTTTGTGACTCCCGGTGGGTGGTTTGACTTATTTCTGAGCTAGATCAATACAGTGTTTCGTCTGGGTCTAGAGCTGTGTAATAATAGATACTGGGATGTGTTTCTGTAAGACCTCGTTCTAAACTTCGAATCTGAATCCGCTGTAAGTTTCTTGATTGGCATTCTAAAAACTCAGTTGATAATTTCGAATTTACATTAGCGCCACCATTGCGAGCATGTCAGCGAGTTGAACTAAATTGACAGGGAGATTTTGACAGATAAAGTATGAGATGACGTAAGAAGTGGCATTCTGTAAGGTAATTTCCCCGTCACTTCGACGTTACTTCGCACTCGAACCCGATTCAAAGTGTCAAATATATCAAGGTCATTTTGAACCTTATGCGAAGTGAGAGTGAATAGCGATGTGAGATGCGAGTTGTTGTTTGAATTTTACAGAATCGACCTACTGTACAATGTGATGGTAAAGGTAAAACATTCAAACGCAAAACTGACCAATAATTCGCTAGGAATAGGGATAGTATAGAACTGCCTTCAGTAAGAACTTTATACGGGAGGAGAACTATTGAGTTTGAGGGAGCGCAGCTTTATAATAGTTACCTAAAGAAATAAGAGACTCGTCATCAATGAACATTTTTAAAAATGGGTTAAAGTTGTGTTTGACCAACCAGCAATAAGAAACGACTACCCACTGTATGTACGATAGATCGAACGACAACTATATTTATTACTTAAGATATAATATTTTTTATTTGTCTCCGTTATGTTTCTTTAAGTGAACTATGTATGTTCTTTTTGAGAAATAAACTTCTTTAAACCGAAAGGCACATAAAACTTTAGAGACTGTTATACAATGCAACCAGAATTAAAAATAAATAAAACGTATAATAAAAATAATAATTTATTTATCTGCTTCGTTTGCTGCTAAGCCTTTTCCTGCTTGTCTGACCTCCACAATACTAAGGGCTAAGGGGTAAAGTCAAAGTCAAAGTCAAATCATTTATTTCAATAAGACCATTAAAAGGCACTTTTGAACGTCATAAAAAACTGGATTCTAGTTGCCCCTTCCAAAAGGTAGTTTCGTATGGAGAAGAATGGGCAAGAAACTCTACACTTACTCTTTAAAAAAAAAATGTGCAATATTTTGCATTTACATCAGTTTATAGTTATATAACTATACGTGAATACGATGGACCTTGCATAAAAAACTCTATATTGAAGTATGTACAAAGTAATACAAGATAAAGAATGACAGCTAAGTTATATACATAGATACATAGTGTTCACATATTATTATTTACAATTATTGTAAAAGTAGACAACCACTCCATACATTTCAACAAAGTATGAACTAGTGTGGGAACCAGAGCAAGAATAGGGTATTACACCCATTATTGATAAGTGTTTCAATTAAATTCTGTAGTGCTAATATGCCACCAAAAAAAACTCAACATTTTTATTCAATCGATAAGTGCCATAAAAATGCATCTAAATTTTAAATTATCAAATTTCGAGCGTAGTGGACGCCATATTGCTCTGCGGAAATGACGTCAGTTCGCTGGTTAACAAATGCGCTGATATTATGTGTGATAATTGAATATAATTAAAAAAATATTAAAATGATATTTTTTAATAGGTGTAATAATTAAAAAAATACGTTGGATACGAAAATAATAAAAGTACAAAGCCTGTAAACGCCAATCGGTTGACTGACATTAGTATTTTTTTGTTTACACAGCCGTACGGCGTAATAACATGGCGGCTACTATTTCATGGTGTTATAAAACAGATTAAAAAACTGAAAACATTGAATGGAATTAAAAAAATATTTTGTTAATTTATGAACTAAAACTAACATTTTCCGACTGCTTTTTGCCTAAACTATCTCAATAATATATTTATAGGTTTGTTCTCTTTTAGAGTAAAATACCCTATTAAGAGACAACCAGGGTAAGACTGGTTGTCAGACTTTCTAGCTTCTGCTACTCATAAGGACTGCCAAAGATCTACGAATGTCAACCGGTACCAACGGACATTGACGTCTTCTGGCTGATGATGATGTGGTTAAGGCGCTCCCCTGACCAAATAACCTTGACCATACATTTCCTCTTTACCGCAGAATCGAAATTCGCACAAATTTTGTTTTTTTTTGTTATAAAAAAAGATCTTTTGAAATAAAATAAAACGTGAATTAAGATTTTTAAGGTACCTATCTATCAGTGTAATCCTCAAAATAATAGCATGTCAACTTTAGCAATAGATACATATTTTCAATTATTTTAGTCATTTTTTTACAGGGAGATTTAGGTGTATAAAAAAAAATAAGAACGTCAAATGTGATGATAGGATATTGAACATTAATAATATGCTTTTAGATGTAGTTTGCTTCTCTTAATTAATGAGTTAATAGCCCCTGAATAACAAAGAAAAACGAACTTTTGCTCGGGGTAGAGCCTTAAAAGCGACGTTATGTCAATTTCCATACCGCATATTATACCGGAACACCCCCTACACCCCAGACAAGCTCCTCCGCAAGGAGTGTCCTACAAGCACCGTCCATTTTCGTGATTAACTTATTAATAATTTACGAACAACCGTTACAAACTAATAAAACGCTTTGATTGTGATACAAGGGGCTATAAAAGGGACTAATACGTTTAAATTGCTCTTAAATTACAGACTAAGTATCCCTGTAGGTCTAACGCGAGCGCTGTTATGTAAAAGTATTTGATTTAAGTCGATTTTATTCTGGCATTTCATTACATCAAAACTTTTTTATAAAAAAAAACAACCGCCTTCATAAACTAAAAAGTGATAAATAACTTCAGAACAGAACACACGTTACTTTAGTTTCGGAAGTCGGTGGCAATACAAAACAACAAACAGAACAAAGCCACCGACTTCCGAAACTAAAGTCATGTGTGTTCTGTGCTAAAGTTATTTATCATTTTTTTTTTTTTGAAGGCGGTTCTCTTTTTCTAAAAAGTTTTTATTTTCCACTTTTTAGTGCCTCCTTATCACCCAAATCCATTAAGGAACGGCAACACAGTTACTCGTAAAACAGAGATTGAAAGTCCTCCAAAGAAAGAAACGAAAACGTCTTCTCGATTTTTGTTTTTTTTTCAGAAAGCGCTGAATAAATTTCTGTTTGTTGTATACTAAAACCTTCTCCAGAATGTAAAACACTTTTCTGAAAACCGCATCAAAATCAGTTCAGCCGAACGGGAGATAATCGCGTACAAACATACGGGTCGAACTGATAACCTCCTTTTTTTATAAATCGGTTAAAAGAAAGATTCCGCTCCGAAAGTACTGACTACCTCGTACCGATTTATGTGTGCGTCTCGGTCCGGCGTACTTTAGGTGCTTCACTTGTGATATGCGTGGTGCGGACTCCTTTTTTTTCTAGTCCGTGTCATCATCATCATCATTTCAGCCGAAAGACGTCTACTGCTGGACATAGGCCTCCCCCAAAAAAGGGGGTTTTGCCATAATCGTCACGCTTGGCAGGCGGGTTGGCGCTCGCAGTATGGTTGTTACAAAGGCACAGAGAACGCTGCTGCCCATTCTCTGGTGAGTCCCTTAGTCGCCTCTTACGACACCCACGGGAAGATATGGGATGGTGCTATTCTTTACGTCCGACACCATACGGACGAGTAGTCCGTGTAGTAGGGATTTAATAATTACCAATTTACGTCACATTTGCTCCGCGCGGTCGTGCTAGGCCCTCTGTAATTGTGTGGGAAGAAAGCCGTCTGCTATGTATATTTTTAATCGTTTAAAAGACGAAGTAAAGGGTGGCAAAAGAGGGTCTCGTAGCTACCAATAATAGCCCCCCCTCCCCCCCACCCGGTGCATAGGAAATCACGTTCCATTCCGGCTGTCATTTGTTGAACTTTGGCCACAAAGTACGTAAGGCTGCATCGCGCCCGAGCAGAGAGACCACTCAGTACAAACCGCCATTATTACCACGCACACATTGACATTACGTTTATAGGCATTCTCAAGCAGTTTCAAGCAGACTTCAGTCTCGACTGTCACGTGTTGTCAAAATGAATAATGATGTAATTGACATTTCACGACGAACAAGAAAATGACAATGCCAGTTCCTGCCCCACCCATGTACAGAAAAGTAAATTAATGAAAATAATTGTCATGAATATAGAACCTTTCTATACTAAATTGTTTTTCTATAGAACTTGCGGATTACGAAATACCTACCCACAAAATACAAACTCATTTTACCTAAAATACAATATAACCTATAATCAATGTCATTATTGTTTTTAGATTTAAACGGAAACCGCATGTTCTACAGTCACTAAGACTAATGTTTAGTTATCAGCAATAAATAAACAGTAAGATGCTACATATTGCACATGACTTTTATTGAGTGGGGCAAAGTTCTATAGAGTTTCTGGCATTGTCCTTTAGTAATAAAAAAATGCAAAGAGTTCCAACCATTGTCAATAAAAATTCATATTGTCACAAATAAAACCTACAGAGTCAATACAGTAGCAGCCCTAGTGAGTGTCAGGTTTAGGTAATTATTTTTGAAGATGGCGGGAGCGGTCCTTCTGTACCCTTTATATTTTGTGCTTTGGCTGTAATTGTAAAACGTGTAGTCAGAAGCCCGAATGTCTGACACCCAGTCTTATTAAGAGAAAAATGTCCTTTTTAGGGTTTCGTACCCAAAGGGTAAAAACGGGACCCTATTACTAAGACTCCACTGTCCGTCTGTCGGTCTGTCACAAGGCTGTATCTCATGAACTGTGATAGCTAGACAGTTGAAATTGTAACAGATGATGTATTGTTGCCGCTATAGCAACAAATACTAAAAACAGAATACAATAAATATTTAAGGGGGGCCCCATACAACCAACTACTTAAATGTTTGAATTTAGAATTTAATGTTGTATAAACACGGACTAGAAAAAAAATTGGTTGTCTGTAAAGTCGGTTTACTGACGATAGTTGAACGTGACAACGCGAAAGAATCATTACCTTTATCGCTGTTATTATCGTTGCTATAAACAATTGACACCACATTCACTTTTCACTTGGAACGCCTCAGAGCGGGGTAACGCCGCATGACGTCATGTCACGCCGTAACGCCGCATGACGTCATGTTTTTTCGTGCGTGCAGCCGGCTCTATCGAATTATAAGACGTTGTCACGTCAAAAAAGGACTCCACGCCACGCATATCAAAAGTGAAGCACCTAAAGTACGCCGGACCGAGACGCACACATAGATCGGTACGGTCGGTAGTCGGTACTTTCGGCGCGGAATCCTTTTTAGTGTTCCGTACCTCAAAAGGAAAAAACGGAACCCATTTTGTTGTCCGTCTGTCTGTCTGTCAAGAATTTTTATCTCGGGAACGCGTGGAGATATCGAGTTGAAATTTAAACCATATACTCAAGTCTACGGTCCCTTGATGCTATAAAAAATCAACCCTCTGGGTTAACTTGAAAAAAAAATACGGCCGTTTATGCCGCAAAAAACGCATTTATAATATTAAGTAGATTAAAGTATGGATAGTAGGTATGGATTAGTATAGAAGTATGGATACATATCCATACTTCTATACTAATCCATCCGCATCCACCGCGGGTTCCGTACATATTAGTAGGTACATACCTACTAATATGTACGGAACCCGCGGTGGGAGAGTCCGACTCGCACTTGTCCGGTTATAGCCCGTGACTATGATGTAAATGTGTGCGTGAGGCGTGTTTGTACAAACGGTCTGGCTTACTTAGCATGCTTAACTTTCGATATGCGTGGCGCGGAGTCCTTCATTTTTTTCTAGTCCGTGGTTTTATTGATAATGGTACGGAACCTTTCGTGCGCAAGTCCTTGCACTTAGCCAGTTTTTTCTGATTGCTCTTTTCTGATTAATATCGTTGCGGGATCCAAGACAGTTCTAATGTTTCTCCGGGACTCGTCGAGTTTCAGTGTCTCTACGCTTTTCTGATGGTAAACACTGTTAATTTTGGCTTTCAAGAGTTGCTGGTGGGAACAGGGTGGCGAGAATATCCTTTAAAAAAAAACTTGAGAGGTGTCAAGGGACGCCCAGATGGAACGAAGTTCCTTCCGATTAATTAGTGAAGGAATTGTAATATTTTTTTTTAAGTTATTGTAGTATTTTTTTTATTATTAACAAATATAGGGTGACTGGTAATTAGTGTACGATACTTAAACACGTGATTGTGTTCATGATAATTAACAACTTTCCCGAAGAAAAAATGTTTTTGTACTGGTTCACTTTAGGTCACAGGCGTGCGCGCGCGTGAATTTCATACGGCTGTTGAGTTATTGTGATAAAAGTGAACCAGGGGTCCATATTGGCTCACCTAAAGTTCTTTACCCGAAATTGTACTTCCTAAGGATTTGTAATCCGAATGATCACTCTTCCTAAAATTTTTCATCCTAAAGTTTTTATTCATACTATTTGTAGTGCTACCGGCGATGTTCATAACACTCATGTTTCCGAAAATTGTTATTAATAATATCATTAATGTAAATATATTTAAACTCCTACTGTTTTTTATCATAACGCTTCTGTCCCTAAACATAATTACCATAATATTTTCACTCATACTCGGAAAGAAACATTAACCAAGTGTAATAAAAAATATATGTGGGAAGAAGATGATATTTATAGTTTTAATTTGAGGGTATGATTATTATTTGGGGGTATGCTTTACATAACGTACTGAGTTGTGTCTATTGCTAAGTTCAAACCTACTGCGCGTGCGTGCAAGCAAGCATGCAGCAAACAAGTAAGCATGCAGCATGCAAGCAAGCATGCAGCGTGCAAGCAAGCATGCAGCAAACAAGTAAGCATGCAGCATGCAAGCAAGCATGCAGCGTGCAAGCAAGCATGCAGCAAACAAGTAAGCATGCAGCATGCAAGCAAGCATGCAGCGTGCAAGCAAGCATGCAGCGTGCAAGCAAGCATGCAGCGTGCAAGCAAGCATGCAGCATGCAAGCAAGCATGCAGCGTGCAAACAAGCATGCAGCGTGCAAGCAAGCATGCAGCAAACAAGCAAGCATGCAGCATGCAAGCAAGCATGCAGCGTGCAAGCAAGCATGCAGCAAACAAGTAAGCATGCAGCATGCAAGCAAGCATGCAGCGTGCAAGCAAGCATGCAGCGTGCAAGCAAGCATGCAGCGTGCAAGCAAGCATGCAGCATGCAAGCAAGCATGCAGCATGCAAGCAAGCATGCAGCGTGCAAACAAGCATGCATCATGCAAGCAAGCATGCAACAAGCAAGCGAGCATGCAACATGCAGCAGGCATAATTTCTGTCACGGCTCCGGCGTTGCGGGGCTCCGGCGGTCCCACGCGAATTTATCGTCGCAGATGGTATTCACGCTCACCGCCGCGGCTGAGGCTGGCCGGCTAAGCCGGCCAGCAAGCCGAAGCTGCGGGCGTTGAAACCACCTGCTCCTCAGCTCGCGGGCCGCCTCGCCCCTCCGCGCCTACGCGGAATTAAATTACACTCTAGGGGTAGGGCAGACAAGACTACGTGGAGTCGGTTTCGCAGCGATTCGTTTCTCTCATTAACTTTTGTAGCACAACATATTCACTTTTTAAGACAATATTTTAGTTATTGTCTATTTACATATATTTTCGTTGAAATAAATTCCATGGAAAAATACACTGAACAAACAATATTCGTAAAAAAATAATTCTACTGTTTGATAAGTTTGTTAAACAAAAAAATGTGAATAAAAATTCATTGAATTGTGTTTCTGTGAAATATGTTTCATTGAAGTAAATAGTCTTTGAAACAATAATAGTCGAAATAAAATTACAAGAACCAAATATGATATGAAACATTTTCTGGAAATCGAAATTCAAAGAAATTTCTGTCTGCCAAACAAGGGGACACCGTTATACATGTTATGTGAAAATAAAGTTACGCAAAATTAATGTATATAGTACTGATTATTATGAATAAAAAGAAATCTAAACAAAAAAGATATGACTTTGAATAATAGTGTAAAAGATGGTTATGTTGAGAAAATATAGGAAAACAAATAAAAGTATAATAGATGTTTATTGCTACTGACATTATGAAGTTGAATGCTTCGGATTATGAACATTAGAGACAGAGTAGTTAGGAATTGTGATTGTTAGGATGAAAAATGTTAGGAAGAACATTTTCGGATTTCCAATTATCGGAGTTCAAAATTTAGGTGAACTTTGGCGCACCCGTGAACCAGTACAAAAAACATTTTCTCTTCGGGAAAGTTGTTTGCTACCATGAACACAATCACGTGTTTAAGTATCGTACACTAATTACCAGACACCCTATATGATGTAATATAAACTTAACGAAAATAACTGGCTTGCTTTCTATGAGCAAGAGAGACAGACAGAGAAACACACGCACGCCCCGCACGGCTTACAACTATAGCAAAAAGTGTCGTTACAACAAAAAGTGTCGTGTCGTGTCGTGTCGTGTGTTATCTTGCATGCTCTTGTATGTGTACACATGTTTAACAAATAAATAAATCTATTCTATTCTACAACTTTTGGTCTTAATTTTTTCCGCCTAGCCCCCTTTCGCAACGCGCGATTAGGAACTTCGTTCCAAAATCATAAAACGGAGTATCGTGTTACCCAGTAACTGGGTCGTGAAGATATGCACTCGCTCTATGTAATTTAAGGTATTCAGCTGCATACCGACCCAACATTAGTAATTGGAAAGGGCTGAAATGATGCTAAGGCAGTAGTAAGTATTATATGAAGCTTATGTACAGTCACCAAAAGAGATAAGTATCCATGTCGTCGGAAATAGTTTAAGTTTACTTGGTAATCGAAGGATGTTTTCGAATGATATTTAATTAAATCATTGAGCTGTTTATTTCGTTTTAACATTATTTTATTTTATTCATAAACGTCTACCGGTTTCTAAGTAAACTTCAACTATTTCCGACGACATGGATACTTATCTCTTTTAGTGGCCGTACAATACGGTCAACGTAACTTGGCGCGTCTGAAGTTAGCTGTTTGGCTGCGCAATGAAACTTTTAGGAACGAAATTGTCTACTGCGCACAATCGGCTAACTTCAGACGCGCCAAGATACGTTGACCGTCCTGTACCTATATTTTCATTTAGTTTTCAGTGAGATACATGGGTTATTTTCTTCTTCCAAAAACGTTGTCCAATACTGGTAATTTCTCCTGCATCGTGGGTGCGCTTATAAACATTTAAACTCGTATACACAGACAGCCAGACCCAGAACAACTACTTTTAGGCCATTCAAATATTTTGTTCCGTGCGGGAATCGAACACAAGACACGTAACGTAACTTACGCAAGTCCATTGACTGCTACGTTGCGTAAGTTACTATTTTTTTTTTAATCTAATTAGTCCGTCAGATAGATTTCCAAAAAAACTTGAGAGGTGTCAAGGGACACCCGGATGGAACGAAGTTCCTATCGATTAATTAGTGAAGGAATTGTAATATTTTTTTTTTTAAGTTATAGTAATATTTTTTTTATTATTAACAAATATAATGTAATATAAACTATACGAAAATAACGGGCTTGCTTTCTACGAGAGAGAGAGAGAGAGAGAGAGAGACAGACAGAGAAACACGCGCACGCCGCACGGCTTACAACTATAGCAAAAAGTGTCGTTACAACTTTTGGTCTTAATTTTTTCCGTCTAGCCCCTTTTCGCAACGCTCGATAAGGAACTTCGTTCCAAAAAATATTGGACACGTGTTTTTTCTTTTTTCACGTAAACAAAAAATGAAGACGATACAGTGCGTCGAAAACTCGTGTGACATCACTATGTCAGTTTACTTTTACTGGCGAACTGACGTCACAAACCCCCACTCATGATCTTTGATGCGTTTTATCTTCGTCAGTTTTTATTGATTTGTTAAAACAAAAAATACGTACCTATCCAATATTTTTCGATAATATAACTGACGGACTAATTTGATTTTTTTTGGTAAAATACTATATTGCTCAATTGCGTCGCTACTGCGCCAACCATGCCTTTGTTTACATATTATACATGACATATTGTATAACTATTACAATCAATATAGGTATAGGTACTTACGCAGAAAATATCTTTTACGCGCTTAATAAGAACATATTATTCCATGTGAATGTATTGTACAATAAGACCAACACATCTAACAAACTACTACTTACCTACATCTATATCAATATAGTAAATCAAAAGAATTTGTTGGTATGTTTGTTTGTCTAAATACGCTAATCTCTGGAACAACTGGGTTGATTATGAAAATTCTTTCCTTTTCTCTACCATTTTTTAAAACAAGCTTTCATAAGCCTAAACACGATATGACTGCTGTAAGCTTTTGAGGAGTTGGGTGGTCTGCTGCTGGTCCTGACAGCAATATCAGGTCCAACTCACCATAATATTGCATTGTCATCAGATTAACGCATGAATACCAAAATTCAGCCTATTCGGGCCACTGGAACTGGTTCTAAATTCAGTTGCAAATTTTGAACTAAACAAACAAACATACATGCAAACGTTGTCATTTAAATAAATGCTTTTAAAAAAATCAGCCAGACCAAGTCACGAGCAAAGGCTAGCAAGTAAATAATTATCAAATACATTAAACTACAGCAGTTCATGAGGTTATCAGTGACAGATTAGCATACAATGAAGAGGAACATAGTGCTAGTGTGACTAATGTACCGGCTAGACATTTTATACTAAACGTCACGCTTGTAAACTCCAAAAGGGATAGGCAGAGGTCAGTAGGTCGATTCTACAAAATTCGAACAACAACTCGCATCTCACATCGCTCTTCACTCTCACTTTGCATAAGGTTTAAAATGACCTTGATATATTGGCACTTTGAATCGGTATCGAGTGCGAAGTGAGCGTCGAAGTAACGGGGAAATTACTTTACAGAACGCCATTTCTTACGTCATCTCATACTTTATCTGTCAAAATCTCGCTGACACGCTCGCAAGGGTGGCGCTAGTGTAAATTCGAATTATCAACCGATTTTTTAGAATGCCAATCAAGAAACTCACAGCGGATTCAGATTCGAAGTTTAGAATGAGGTCTTACAGAATCACACCGATGATTCTGAAAATTCATTCGCTAATAGTCCCTGAGTGCTATAGGATAGACATAGAGACTATATTAAATCACATCTCAGTGTAAACTCACCCTAATTTCATTACGAGTTTTTCAGTAAACAAAAAAAGATATATTCAAGGTAATTTTCAACCTAATGCGAAGTGAGAGTAAATAGCGATGTGAGATGCGAGTTGTTGTTCGAATTTTACAGAATTGACTTGCGGTGGTTCCGGAGATAACACCGTTTAAAAAAAAACAAATTCTTCAGTTTTTTCTTCTTTATCTTTACATTGTATAAAACAAAGTGGCTCACGCTGTCTGTACACTTAGACACAAAGTACCTACGTAAGACTGCGTTGTACCCTTTATATTTTGTGACTTAGATCTTTTAAACTTCGCAACGGATTTTAATGCGGTTTTCAGCAATAGATAGAGTGATTCAAGAGGAAGGTATAAACTTATAGTGCGTGCCACGAAAAATGAGACAAAGTCAAGTTAAGTCTCATCTTTCGTGGCACGGACTGTACAGATTGATACTTGTGTGTGACACAACATTAAGTATCTACATTGAAGCCGGGGCTGGTTGCTAGTAATATTATATAGTCTAGCTTATGCCCGCGACGTCGTCCGCGTATGGTCGGTTATCAGCGGGATTGTATTTTTTTTTCTGCGAACATTGTTTTTTTTTTCTAAAATAAAAGTAGCCTCAAGTTACTCCATATAACATCAGCTATCTGCCAGTGAAATACACGTCAAAATCGGTCCAGCCGTTTGAGATATTAGCGGGAACAAACAACAGCCAAAAAAAAATTAAATTGTTTTTTTTTATATAATTACCGTACGTACGTCTCCCTCTGTTCGGCGGACGGTTCGATCGTCTGTTAGCACCATTAAAATTAGGGCGTTCGGTATTTTTGTTTTTGTAAAGCAAACGCGTTTTATCTTAATAAGGGTTTTGACTGAAACCAGTCAAAAGTAGTTTTGACTGGTTAAGAGTTTTGAATGTAACATATAGATTACAATAACAACCTAAAACTCCCCGGGGGACCCAGTAAGAAAAGTTAAAATAACTATATACTATACCGTCCATTTAACTTAGACATCAAACCTCCAAACTAAGTACCTTTACTTATAGATCAACTTATGCTAGACGTTCGAACGTCCCAGGAAATAACATCTAACGTAAATAGAGCTCGGCACATCGTCGATTAAAACGAATCTGGGAGTTCAAGTTATAATGGTTGGTCATTGTTAATGTAAAACCAGTATTGCCGTGACCTAGGTCAAGGAGCAACAGAGTTATATAATGAAAGAAAATATCAATATGGCAGATTTCTTTGTGCTTTGAATTATTTCTCACTGTCACCTGCCTAATCTTTTCCCAAGTATATTCGCTTCCAGACTCAGTGGATGCGGTTGAATACCAGTGTTTTTAACCGACTTCAAAAAGGAGGAGGTTATCAATTCGAATGTTTATATATATATATATATATATATATTTTTGTATGTATGTTCGGGCATAACTCTGTCATATATAGACGGATTTGCAAAATTCTTCTTTTGTTCGAAAGGGGTTTATTCCGAAAAGGTCCCATATAAATTTTATCAAAATTGGTACAGCCCTTTTTGAGAAAATCAACAAATTCCCAAAAAAACTTACTTTGACGACGTTTTAGTTTCTTCAATCACTCACACTTACAATCTCTTTTAAGTGTGTTGCCGTTTCTTAATGGATTTGGATGTTAAGGCAACACTAAAAAACGAAAAATAAAAAGTTTTTTCAAAAAAAAGAAAACCGCCTTCAAAAACTAAAAAGTGATAAATAACTTTAGCACAGAACACACATTGCTTTACTTTCGGAAGTCGGTGGCAATACAAAACAACAAACACGAAGCCACCGCCAACGACTTCCGAAAGTAAAGTAATGTGTGTTCTATGCTAAAGTTATTTATCACTTTTTAGTATTTGAAGGCGGTTTTCTTTTTTTTTTAAAAACTTTTTACATAGAGCGACTGCCTATCTGACCTCCACAGTAACACGATACCCCTTGGTAAGACTGGTTGTCAGACTTTCTGACTTCTGACTACCCTTAAATACTGCCAAAGAGCTACGAATGACAGCCGGGACCAACGGCTTTACGTGCTTTCCGAGGCACGGAGGGAACTTGGTATTAAACGGATGGTCACCCATCCATAAATCGACCGCGGCAAGCGTAGCTTAACCTTTGACCGATCGATCGGATGGTCACCCATCCATAAATCGACCGCGGCAAGCGTAGCTTAACCTTTGACCGATCGATCGGATGGTCACCCATCCATAAATCGACCGCGGCAAGCGTAGCTTAACCTTTGACCGATCGATCTGTACGGCTTTAAAATATGGCAGATAATTTTTTTGTCATCATAATCATGTCAACCTTTAGACGCCTACTGTCGGGCATAGGTCTCCCCCACAAGGGGGGTTCTGCCGTAATCGCCATGCTTGGCCGATGCATGTTGGCGATCGCAGTAGGTGTTATGGTACTCAGAAGGACGCTGCTGCCCATTCTCTGGTCAATATCCCTCTGTCGCCTTCTACGACACCCACGAGTAGACATGGGGTGGTGATATTCGCGAGGGGCCAGCACACGGCTAATTCGTTGCAGTATCCAAAACAGTTGAATCGTTTCTCCGGGACTCGTCGAGCTTCATGGCTTTAGCGCTTTTCTGGTGGTCGCCACTGTTGATTATGGCTTACAGGAGTTACAGTGGTTTGTGAGTAATGTGGCGGGCTTGTCCCAATAAAAAAAACCAGACAAGTGCGAGTCGGACTCGCCCACCGAGGGTTCCGTACATATTAGTAGGTACATATCCATACTTCTATACTAATCCATATCTACTATCCATATTTTAATCTACTTAATATTATAAATGCGTTTTTTGCGACATAAACGGCCGTATCCTTTTTTCACGTTAACATAGAGGGTTGATTTTTTTATAGCATCAAGGGACTGTAGACTTGAGTATATGGTTTTAATTTCAACTCGATACATCCACGCGTTCCCGTGATAAAAATTCTTGACAGGCAGACAGACAGACGGACAACAAAGTGATCCTATAAGGGTTCCGTTTTTTCGTTTTGAGGTACGGAACCCTAAAAAGGCCTACTGGGAACCCTAAAATATCTAGACTAAGGCAACATAAAACTCCTGCCTACACAGTTTGGACCCATACCATCGTTTTAGCTAATTTGAAAGTATTCAAACATATCATCAATATTATCGGCTTATAACAGCTTACTGTTGGAGCTGAATGTAGGCATTCAACTCCAACAGTAAGCAAATCAGTTTTCATCATCATCTCAACGCCCACTGTTGGGCTTAGCTAGGTCTCCCCAAAGACCTGTATCGGTCCCGCGAAGTATTCATCCAGCGGCTTCCCGCGGCTCGCAGTAGGTCGGTCATCGTGGGTTTGTTCAGGGAAAATGAACCAACCCACTTAATTTCTCCTCTATTTTGGAAGGACTTTAGAATTTTTTTTTTTATGAAATAGTTTGACGTAATTTTACAGAGTTTGTGGGTTTTGTCAGAATTAAACCAAATAAGTTTCGATTTTCGGTTAATTAAAAAAATTCAATCACTACGGAATTCAAGAGTTTTTGTAGTAAATAAAACATTTTCTTTCTTTCTCCTTATCAATAAGTATTACAATTTGTACGGTATAAAGTTCCCAGCCATCTACAAAAGTGATGCTTGCATACAAAAGTTATAGATCGTGTAAAGTCACAGAGTAACATTTTCAGTTCGACAACCATGACCTACGTACATCTATACTGAGTTGGGTAGGCTGTGGCGCCGCGCACACATTCACAATTCGAATTGCGAACTATCGACTGAATCATAACTATGTATTTGACATTTTCATTTTGATTTTTTTATTGTAATATTTTTATTAACGACTGCTTTTTGATGAGGGGTAGCTTGGGGTGCTTGTAGAGGAAAATTTTGTAAAATAAAAAACGATAGCGAATTGTTGGTACTTAACTGATATATATTGTACTTACACATTTTTTTTTGTCTAAAAGAAAGTGAAAGCGATTAGAAAAGATGTAAAGCATTGCTATCCCAAAGGTAAAGTTGACATGTCTCAAATGTCTGTAATTACATTGACAAAATGAATCATATAGTAACATGGGAAAAGATGTTTATTCGTATAATTTCAAAAATGTAATCATTATTTTCCTCAATTTTATTGTGTTGCAATTCTATGCAAAGTCCTGTTTCCTTTTACTCAAGATTCATTCCCATTATTAATACTGGAAAATCCTAAAAACATACTCGGTACCTATCGAATGTGTAATACTTTTATGGAAAACTTTACTTTGAGGTTAAGTTAGGTAAGTTAGTGTTTTAATTTATGACTAACACTACCTATATTCACTCAATATTTTTTTTTTATATTCTATGAATTTTAAAAGAGTGTTCAAGGAGTTTCTTGCTCGTTCATCTCCATAGAAGCCTACTGTTTGGAACGAGCAACTAGCTTCAACTTTCTGACTGACTGACTCCTTAAAATTTCAAATTGAAATAAATAAATGACAGCGTCATGGCAGGCCACGAAGGAGATGGCGGGACGAACTGGACGGCTTAAAAACTGAGTGGGAGGAATCCCAGAACCGGGAAAGATGGAAGGCATGGAGGGAGGCCTTCGCCCAGGAGTGAGACTGGATAGGCTAACAAAAAACACTGTGGCACTCGGGGACTGCCGCGGTAAAGCTATTGCATAGTATTTTATATATATATATCATAAATATATATATTATATATACATAGGTACACCTACCCTTACCCCCCCCAACCCTACCCCCCACATCCCCGCACTACCCCCTACCCCCTACCCCCCTGCCCCCCTACAACAAGTATATGCACAAACACAGGTGCACGATCCCTCTTCTCTCACTCTCATAGTGCGGTGGTACGGCAATCCGACACGACTAGAGAGAGACCAGGCGCAGGGCCAGCGGCTTTTCGAGTATTCCGAGGCATGGGGGCACCACCGACTTCTAGTGAGATAATCTTAAAGAAAAAACCTAATTACACTTAGCCCGACCTTCTTGCGCGGTGGAAATCCTTCCTCCGACTTTCTCTATCGTGGAGGAACGGAGGGGCTTGCCGCATCTTACCGACTAAAACCACCACGGTTTTCCACCTCTGATTATGGCCGGGGTTGCGGGATTCGCATAAGCATTCACCGCTCCCTGGGAATAGAACCTAGGACAATACGTTCAGCAGCACGAGACCAAATGGCTGCCCCATTTTTACTCCATTATTACTATAAAGTTACACAACAGCATGCAAGTTTCTTGCATACTTTGGACGCTGTTACATTTTCGACGCGACAATGCGGCATGCCTAAGCGGTTATGGCGAGATCATCTAGACTCCTTCGAAGACTGGTCCCAAATAGCTCTAGATAGAGAGAAGTGGAAGAAGAGTGGAGAGGCTTTAGAGAAGAAGCCTTTCCATTTTCCCAGGTTTCCTCACGATGTTTTCCACCAAAGTTGTCAAAGACGTCCAAGACTTGGAAAGTACATATGAAATTGTAAGTCACATTGGTAGATACTTTGTCGTGCCCGGTTGGCAACCCACCACCACTTTGTGCATGTGAGGCGGGGGCATCTTAACTACTGGACCATCACGACATTGTGTTACTCATACTCGAGTCCATATTCTGAAAAGTAATAACCATTGCATTACTAAGTAGTCAAGTTTGTAATTTCAAAAGAAGTTTTAGCGCTGTTTTCCTTCCTCGATGTTTATAAGAAAAGATTTGCATTTTATTTACTCATTTGTTTTTTTTTAATTGAATTTCGAACAGGGGGCCAAGTCTGCTATTTTTATAATTTCGTAATTCCAACACGATCCCATTGTCATTTTGCTAAAAGTTCGTAATCTGCTAAATTCATAATTGTAGATCATTGGTCGGTCGAATTAAAAGCAATGACTGCACAATGACGTTCTAATGGTAGGTCACTGATCAAAGGAACTGTCAAAGTTTTAGCAGAAAACCGCAAGTCAGTCATTCAGTCGTCATTTTGTACGAGATTACCATTTTATATAATTTCTTTCAATGGCGTGTCAGTGGTTGACCATTGGAAAGACATAATGACGCCATTATATTAGTAGATTAAAAAACTTGTCAAAATCAACAATTATGAAATCAATGATAGACTATTCTGACACTGTTGTAATAGCAGACTTGAGGCCCTGTTCTCGTGCATACGGTGCATACTCCTTATAAGCTTATAGATAGTTTTTCCGGGTCTCACTGTTTGTGTGTGAGTTTGTTTGTAAACGCACCCCACGACACAGGAGCAAATTCTTGTGTAAAGAAAAGTTTAAAAACAATATTTTTAATTTAATTCTGGGCCTTTTTATCAATAGGGTGCGTTATTTGTATGTTATTTCAAACGATTTTCGTAAGTTTCTTTTATAGGTAACATACGGACTTCTTCTGGGGTTGAATTGATTTAATTTAAAACGATAGTGGTCCACGCATTTTTAGCTATTACGGTTCTTAAGACTCAGTTCTGTCACTAACAACACAGGCTTACTAATAGGGCCCGTTTTAGTGAAATGTTTTCTGATAGACAAGTTAAAATCACTCTACATTTTTATAAAATAGTTTTGAAATGACTCTTTATTTTATGGTACATAATAATCTTGCCTACTACATGTAGGCAAGATTATTATGTTTAGTAGCCAAGTTTAATCAAAATCGGTTCAAACCTCTTTTATTTTCTTTTATATAGTACTAGCTTTTGCCCGCGACTTCGTCCGCATGAATGTCGGTCATTGCAGATGCAAAGTCGCTCTTTAAAAAAAGCTTTTTACAAAAAAGACAACCGCCTTCAAAAAGTGAAAAATAACTTTAGCATAGAACACACATTGACTTTAGTTTCGAAATTCAGTGGCTTTGTTCTGTTTGTTGTTTTGTATTGCCACCGACTTCCGAAACTAAAGTCAATGTGTGTTCTGTGCTAAAGTTATTTTTCACTTTTTGAAGGCGGTTGTCTTTTTTGTAAAAAGCTTTTTATTTTCCGCTTTTTAGTACCTCCTTCTCATTCAAATCAATTAAGAAGAGATTGAAAGTTAACTAATACAAAGATTAATGAAACTAAAACGTCGTCTATGTAAAATTTTTGGGTACTTATTTGTTGATTTTTCAAAAAGTGCTGAATCAATTTCGATAAAATTTATATGGGACCACCCCTGAAGCATACCCTATCTATAAAAAAAGAATTTTCAAAATCGGTTTACGTTTGCCTGAGAAATCGCGTAACAAATCGCGCACATACTTAATGCAAATTTAAGACTTATACGGTTTTCTCATGGGTGCCATGGTCAGAACTGGACCAAATTAAAATGGGACCACATGGGAAGCACCAGCTTCCAAATAAAAAAAGAATCATCAAAATCGGTGCACCCAGTCCCGAGAAATCAGGTAACAAGAATAAAAAAAAAAAAAAAAAAAAAAAAAACAGACGAATTGATAACCTCCTCCTTTTTTGAAGTCGGTTGAAAAGTAGCCTATGTCCTTCCCCAGGGTTCAAGCTATCTTCAAATTCAATATCAAATTTCATTAAAATCGGTTCAGCCGTTTCATCGTGAAAGCGTAACAGACAGAGTTACATTCGCATTTATAATATTAGAGTAAGTATATTATATTAGATATATAATTAAATGTTTATGTATGATATTATGATATTATTATGTATGATATGATATAATTATAGTTTAGTTATTTTTGTAAGTTTCTAAGCGTTTAACTTTTATTTGTTTTTAATATGCACTGCCATGTTATCTCTTCACCACCCTTGGTTTACTGGTAGAGAACGCCTTTGGTAATAAATCCGCTTATGTAGATATGTGCATGATGTGTAAATAAATAAATAAGTTTGTACGAGATACCGCACTGCGTAAATGCTTTTAAAAACAACGTTTATAAGCAAATGGGTGAGTGTTTCGCTAACATTGTAACTCTTCCGAATTCTAAACCGCAGACTTCAATGTAAATGTATGACTGCCGTCTATTCATTCATCAAGATGACACTATTAAGGACAAAGCAAATTGTGGGATTGTTTTGTTTAATTTCCGTTGTTAGTGTGTGGGTACAGATCTCTAAGAAATGATGTACTTACTGCCAGAGTTCCTTTACATTGTAATTTGTCGAACACACGAGTAGTCAAAACCTCGAATTTGTCACCCAGTTTTACCAAGGGTAATTACTGTTCCTACTAGTTTTAGGTCCCAATTAGGCCCCCCTACATAGAACTTCAGCCGGAAGACGTCCACTGCTGAACAAAGGCCTCCCCCATAGAACGCCACAACGAGCGGAAACCTGCCGCTTGCATCCACCGGTTACCCGCGACCTTGACGATGTCGTGGGTCCATCTGGTGGGAGGCCTACCAACGCTGCGTCTTCCGGTTCATAGTTGCCACTCGAGAACCTTTCTTCCCCATCGGTTATCGGTTCTTCGAGCGATGTGGCCTGCCCATTGCTACTTTAACTTGCAAATGAGAGCTATGTCGTTGACCTTCGTTCTTCGGCGTATGGATGGAACATGGAACTTAAAACTGATGAAATCTGGAAGAGTCATCATCTGCTAGCCTTTTGCCAATAATATTGGGGTCGGCTTCCAGTCTAACCTGATGCAGCTGACTACCAGTGTTTTACATGGAACGACTGACTATCGGACCTCCACAACTCAGTTACTGAAGACTGGTTGTCAGATTTTCTGGTTTTTGACTACCCATAACGACTGTCAAAGATCTACGATTGACAGCCGGGATCAACGGCTTTACGTGCTTTCCGAGGCATGGCAGGAAAGCACGTAAAGCGGTTGGACTGGGTACGAAATGGATTGTCACCAATCCACAGACCAACCGTGGTAAGCGTTGTTTAACTTTGACCAATCGCTCCTCCTCTGAAATCTGGAAGAGTATACACATTTATTACTAGGTGACAAGAACCTGGGTTTATCAGACCTTAGGATAAACTCAGGTACGTAGTCAAACTTAAACTCAAATAATTTATTTCAAATAAACCATTTACAGGCACTTTTGAATTGTCAGAGTCAGTCAGTCAGAAAGTTGAAGCTAGTTGCTCGTTCCAAACAGTAGGTGTCTATGGAGAAGGACGAGCAAGAAACTCCATGAACACTCTTTTAAAATTAATAGAGTATTACAAATTTAGGTTACACACTCATCATAGTGTGACAGCTATTACATACTAACTTTTACCCACGACTTCTTCCGTGTAAATATCGGTTTATACGGATGCAGACAAAGTCACGGGTAAAATCTAGTCTAAAAAAGGCCTTATAAAGTTAACTTATTTCCTTTCCCAGGGTTTAAGCTACATTCATACTAAATTTCATCAATATCGGTTCAGCTGAAAAGTTGTAACAGACAGACAGTAATACTTTCGTATTTATACTAATATTATAAAGCTAAAGAGTTGGTTTGTTTGTTTGGTTGAGCGCGCTAATCTCAGGATCTACTGGTTCGAATTGAAAAATTATTTTTGTGTTGGATAGTCCATTTACCGAGGAAGGCTATAGGCCATGAGAAGCCGGGTCGGGTCACGAGTTTATAATATTAGTATGGATTACAGTTCCTTTTGTCGTTTTTTTTGTTCTGGTGTCGAAAATCCTCATGGATGTCCACCGCCCTGGGGCGGGCGAAGGGGTCTGTCAGACTCTTACTGACTAAAAACCACCCCGGTGTTACATCTCACACCTAAGTCGGGGATCGCGGGAACTGAAGATACTTCCGCAACCTCCTACTGGTGCCGGCCCGTTTCTGCTGGCCTCCTCAGGTCAAGGGATACCGGTTTAAAAACCCAGTCAAGTGCGAGCTGCACTCGAGCACCGAGGATTCTGTACAACATTTATAAAAAAATTATAAGTTAATATAAAAATGAATCGCTAAATGTGTTGGTAAGCGCATAACTTGCGAACGGCTGGACCAAATTGGATAATTCTTTTTTTTATAATATTCCTTGAAGTACGAGGATTGTTCTTACAGAGAGAAAAATTAAAAAAAAAACTTTTGTAGGGTAGGTGTAGGTGTAGGGTAGGTGTAGGGTACGTGTAGGTGTAGGGTAGGTAAATAGGCAGGTAAGTAGGTAGATAGGGACAGGACAACGTCTGTCGGGTCAGCTAGTAAGTTAATAAAAATTTTACGAAATGAAATGGTGATGAAACTGTCAATTTACGGTTTTCGGAGTTTCTCCTTTAGTTGTGTTACTTGACATTGCTTCTTGCCAAATTTTATGATTCTAAGCCAATGTCGGTTGGAAGTACCTACCCTATAGGTTTCGATTACCTTGCGATTGTCAAAATATGCGGCATAAACGTGGCATAAATGACCGTGTCTTTTAATTGCGTTGATTTTGAAGTTAGATTCGTTCCATGTTCAGAAGATTGCAGACCTCCTACTTCATGCGTTTCTGAAAAAAGGGTCTTCACAGACGGACAACGAAATGCTCCTATAATGGTTTTACGTTTTGAGTTGAGGAACCCTAAAAACTGAAGTGAATGACAAGTGAATGTTTTTTTTTTTTAATTGTAACGTCGTGTACTACATACTGTAAGTGAGCAATTAACAATCGTCTGTAATATAGCTATTTATAGAATCAATTTTCCTGGAACGATACGATTACACGTCGTCAGCTGACGTAATATGTGACACAGACTAATCAATTTGTGTAACACTTCATCAAGATGTCTGTTTTACTGACTTATGAATGCGCAGCAGAGTCTTTCAGTCTGCTGAAAAATACATTGCGATCATTAATTCCATGATTAATGTAAGTATTAGTATTCTCGTGACTAAGTACAAGCCACAAGGAACGATTGGTCAAAGTTAAGCACAGCTTGCCGCGGTCGGGTAGTGGATGGGTGACCATCAATTTCATACCGAGCCTCCCGCTGCTTCGACTGCCTCGGAAAGCACGTAAAGCCGTTGGTCCTGGCTGTCATTCGTAGATCTTTGATCGTTATGGGTAGTCAAATACCAGAAAGTTTGACAACGAGTCTTACCAAGGTGTATCGTGTTACCCAGTAACTGGGTTGTGGAGGTCAGATAAGCAGTCGCTCCATGTAAAACACTGGTATTCAGCTGCATCTGGTTCGACTGGAAGCCAACCCCGGGATAGTTGGGAAAGGCCATTATGGCAGATGATGATGAGTGCTAACCAGCGTTTAGTCGGATAGAGTCAAACAACCATCAGTTTCTAAGTTTTCTTAGAAACTGATGGTTGTTTTTAAATGGTATGTGGGAGTGTGGGCTCAGAGTAAAACAAGTAATTCCAGTTCATCATCATCATCATCATTTCAGCCGAAAGACGTCCACTGCTGGACATAGGCCTCCCCAAGGGGGGGGGGGGTTTGCCATATTCGCCACGCTTGGCAGGCGGATTGGCGATCGCAGTATGTTTGTAACAAAAGCACAGAGAACGCTGCTGCCCATTCTCTGGTAAATCCCTTAGGCGCCTCTTACGACACCCACGGAAAGATATGGGATATGGGATATGGGATTTTCATTATGGGATATTCCAGTTAACTAAATATAATTATTTTACCTTTCTACCTTTTGGAATGGGCACCTAGAATCAATTTTTTTTTTCTCATTTGACGTTCAAAAGTGCCTTATAATGGTCTAATTGAAATAAATGATTTGACTTTGACTTTGACTTTTAAATAAAATCAATAGACGTCTTCGTCGTCTTACGTTATTCCTCTTCTGTCGTTCTTCTTATAAATCTGACATGACACCTCACTCTCACTTCGTCCGTCCTGTTTTCTCACTCATACTTGCTCGTTCACACAGTGTTGTCACTCCATCATCTTACATTCACACATGGTATTTAATTTATTACTTAGTAGAAAATAAACAGTTTATTATTTAAATTAAACAAGCGAAGATATCCGTTAGTTTCTTAGAAAACTGCAACTTCTCTGGTTATTTATCTCTAATGTTGACCTTACCCAAATGCTTTAAGAGATGCTAAACTAAGGTATGATGATCTTATTAAAAACTAGCTTATGCCCGCGACTTTGTCCGCGTAATTGTCGGTCATCAGCGAGGTTTTTTTTAGGGCGCGGAACCCTATTTTTGATGTGAAACATCTATAGCCGCACGTAAAACCGATTTCTGGCGTGGCGACGCATGCCGTGGCGACGCGTCGCCACGCTTTATGATGGTATATACATACAGTCTATATGCAGTAGTGTGTACGGTGTGGCGACGCGTCGCCATGCGCTATCGACTATGCGATTACCGAAGTCACTGATTAAACGAATTAAGTAGTCACGATTTGAAATAAATTCGTAAATTTTTGTATTTAATGAAAATAAATGTTTATTCAATAAATAGTCATCATTATCTGGAAAAAAATGGTAATATTTTATTTTATCATTATGACATATTTAGTTCCTATCACAATCTGTTCTTTTCTGCATATTACTTTTACAAAATAATGTCGATGTTTCACATCTGGCAGGCGTCCCGTGACGGCTCTCATTTTTTTTCCTAAAATTAAAGTAGCCTATTTTACTCCATATAACATCAGCAAGCTGCCAGTGAAAAGTTACCGTATGTACTTTCATATGCATTTAAATTAGACATTACAAACAGACACTACATTTTATGTATTTGTATAGATAGATGTTTCCTCAAAACAAAGCTCTACGTTCGGAAAATAAGGATAACTTTGTGTTCTAAATTGAGAAAAAAATTACAGGGCTATTTTGGTTCTCTACATATCACTATTTCAATGGATGGCGTACTATAATTTTCATAATTATTTAAAATTTACGACACTTTTCGCGATGTATTCAGTGCCATAATATAAAAAAGGCTTTAAGTGTTTACTTAAGGGTACAAAAACATACTAAATATAATAATACTCTGGCTATTTTTAGACTGTAAAGTTCCCAATCCAATAAGAAGAAAAAAAAATGATTTTTTGACTAATTTTGAAGTTTTCTAACCTAAAACATATTTTATTCTCGTCTTCTTCCAAACGCATGCTTCAAACCCTGCTGTCCCGTCAAAACAGTAAAGTCGTGATCATAAAAAGTCGTTCGGTAATTTCTTACTGTTGCTATGGTAAATGCAAGTTGCAGTGTTCTGGCTTTCACGAATGCAGAGTCGCGACCACGCTACATAAGCATAAGTAGGTACGTGTGGGAGCTATTGCGCTTGTGTGAGTACGCCCTGCCAATGCAGGCCCTCAGTACACCCCAATGCACCGAAGTGCAACGTCGTGTCGCATCATATAACCTTTAAAAAATATTTTTTACACAAAATAACACTTTTAGTGACATTTATAGTATTATTTTCGTTTATTGTTATGTTTTTTATAAGGATTACAGTTTTTTTTTTCGTAATTTCTTTGTTCGACCGCCATGTTGGAATCGCGGAGGTGAGTAGCTTTCTATTCTATATTTGAAATTTCTTTTTTATTTCCGTATTTTTTTTTTATATTTTTTAATGAGACCTACATGTTGAATGCTTTTATTTTGGTTATAATTCAAAGTTTTCGAGCATTTTTAGAGTTATAACATAAAATTTGGATTTTCCAAGAAATGTGTTTCTTCTTTGTGTTGTTTGATTAGAAAATTAATATATTTTTAAGTAAAATTCTTGTGACGGAATCGAAATTGCGATCGCTAAGGTTGTCATCTGCGCAAACAGGTTGACATCAAACTTCCTTGTCGTGCAACTTCTTGTGTTCAACCAAAAATCGCTAACATTTTGTGAAATTTTAGTACAAATTTTGAAAAAATCTTTAATTCAAGCGGAGAATATCGTTTTATTAATACATTATTACGTCACAGTCTTAGTCGCCATTTTGAAAATGGGCGTCCCCCTCCCCTTTGCTTCGATCGAAACAAAGACGACCATAGAATTTGCTGAGATTTCAGATATTTCACCAAAATAAATTGAAATTTTCAAATAGTTTTCAATTCTATTCTTATTACAGTAAAGTCCAAGATAATTAGGAAATGTTTAACTGCAGATATTTAAGGCTTCCACGGAGTCAATTAATAATTAGGTACCTATATCCGGCCGGATTTTAAATAATGAATGATTTCCTTCATGCGACTACAGACGTTAAAATTAATTTCTTCTTTTTATATAAAAGTAAAACCAGCCTATTACTGTCCCACTGCTGGCCAAAGCCCTCTTCTCATACAGAGAAGACACGAGCGACAGACCACGTGCGCTCAAGGCGGACACTTATATTAATTACTAGCACTTTACCCACGACTTCGTTCGCGTGAATTTTCACAAACTTACAAACAAAGGACAATGCCAGAAACTCTATAGAACTTTGCCCCACTCAATAAAAGTCATGTGCAATATGTAGCATCTTACTGTTTATTTATTGCTGATAACTAAACATTAGTCTTAGTGACTGTAGAACTTGCGGTTTCCGTTTAAATCTAAAAACAATAATGACATTGATTATAGGTTAAATTGTATTTTAGGTAAAATGAGTTTGTATTTTGTGGGTAGATATTTCGTAATCCGCAAGTTCTAAAGAAAAACAATTAGAAAGGTTCTATATTCATTACAATTATTTTACTGTACATGAGTTACTTTTTCTGTACATGGGTGGGGCAGGATCTGGCATTGTCATTTTACCTATTATTTTCTGGTCACCGGGTACATAGCCACTTATGTACCAGGAGACCAGATTGCCCGCGACTACATCCGTGTGAATTTTCTGAAGGATCTCTATTTTTTATTGATAATGCAATATAGCCTATAGCACTCAGGGATACCGTAGCTTCCTATTGGTGAAAGAATTTTTGAAATCCGATGAGTAGTTTCGGAGATTACCCCCTACAAACAAACTTACAAACAAATTGTAATAATAATAATATAGATAAGTACAGGGTCCTCTTTCCAAGGTTTCATTATTCTTAAAACAATCTCGAAAGGCGTGGGTACAATATCACCATCTTTTAGTAATAGTCTTTTAGTAGTAACATAGTGATTGTTTATCTAAACTAATTATATTATTATCTAGAGAAAATATTAAATTTATGTATGTTCGTTTGTAACAAAAAAATAACAAACAAATTACTACTATCCATACATTAATCTACTTAATATTATAAATGCGTATTTGCGACATAAACGGCCGTATCTTTCTACACGTTAACATAGTGGGTTGATTTTTTTATAGCATCAAGGGACCGTAGACTTGACTATACGGTTTTAATTTCAACCCGATACCTCCACGCGTTCCCGAGATAAAAATTCTTGACAGACAGACAGATTGACAACAAAGTGATCCTAGGGTTCCGTTTTTTCCTTTTGAGGTACGTAAAAACACGCGGACAAAGTGATATTTATTTATTTATTTATACTTCATGTACAAAATTAATCAATTTATCAATCAGCTTTTCATTTTTCTGAACATAATTTCACATCAAATGTTAAAATTCATGGTCTTCCTTTTATTTCTGACACTATGTTATTTAGCAAAAAATAATCCTTATGATGAAGCTTTCGATCGGTATGATAAAGCTACAGGATGAGTATTTTTCTCGTGTAACGGGTTCGATTCCCGGTTAACCATGTAATTATTTAAATATCTATGAATGCAGTCTAAATTATTTTTTTTAAATTCAAATAAAGTCTTCTTTCAGTAAAATGTTCCATCTTCAATATTCAAGGTACTTTCCCTCCATGTGGCATATCCGTGGGACGCCTGTATAAACTCTATGGATAACACTCATTTCATTCAAGTTTTTACATTTTGTAAAAACCTGGTTTTAATATTCTTGTGGTTTCTATTTGCAATAACAATGTAGGTAAACAGTAATAAAATAAAAAGTCTAATTATTGATTTCAATTAGACCATTCAAAGGCACTTATGAACGTCATGTAGTTTCGTTTTATATAAAACAATTCGGATCATGCTGAATGGTACTGATCCACGCGTCATGTTCGTGAACGGGCGCTGTCAGTAGAGATTGGTCAACTATTAACTGCCATGGCTTTTTTTTATCTTGATTTTTTTTAATGCATATTATAGAAGCAACGTGAATAATGTAATCAGTATTTTGTAAAAACTTGATTTAAAAGAGTGTCCGTGGAGTTTCTTGCTCGTTCTTCTCCATAGAGACCTACCTACGTTTTGGATCGAGCAACTAGCTTCATTTTTCTGACTAACTGACTCTTTGACAATTCAAAAGTGCCTGCAAAAGGTTTAATTGAAATAAGTGCTTTGACTTTGACTTTGAAATTCAAAAGTAAAAATTGTTATAGATAGTCAGAAGCTAGAAAATCTGACAACCAGTCTTACCAAGGGGTATCGTGTTACCTAGTAACTGGGTTGTGGGGGTCCGATAGGCAGTCGCTCCATGTAAAACACTGGTGTTCAGCTGCATCCGGTTAGACTGGAAGCCGACCCTAATATAGTTAGGAAAAGGCTATAGGCAGATGATGAGTAGAGTAGCGTGAAGGATCTACCACCATGCATTAACTATATTGCTGTACCTATTCCAGTTAAATGTCCACGACGACGATCTCTGAACTAAACTTTGGGACCTATCAGAATATCAGTGCTGTGACGTTTTTTTAATGTTACGTATTTTTGTACTTCCTTACGTAGACGTATTTTTCGCTTTTTAGTACTTCCTTATCATCCAAATCCATTAAGAAACGGCAACACAGTCAAAACTGAGATTGAAAGTACAAGGTTGGAGAACATTACAAAATCATCCATGTATATTTTTTTTTGCTTTCTGTCGATTTTTTTCAAAAAGTGCTGAATCAATTTCGATAAAATTTATATGGGACCACCCTTGAGGCATACCCTATCCATAAAAAAAAAGATTTTTTAAGATGGCTTTACATGTTTCGGAGAAATCGCGTAAAATTAGAACCTTTGAAGACGGTTGAAAATAAAATAAATTCTGTTTCTTATCCAACTTTAAATTAGACTACCTTAGTGGGCCTTAAGCCGTGTGGTGCCGGTCGCGAATAGCACCACCCCATTTCTACCCGTCGCGTGGGTGTCGTAGAAGGCGACAGAGGGATATTGACCAGAGGATGGGCAGCGGCGTCCTTCTGAGTATCACAACACTTACTGCGATTGCCAATATGCATCGGTCAAGCATGGCGATTACGGCTGAACCCCCCTTGGGGTAGACTATGCCCAGCAGTGGGCGTCTAAAGGCTGACATGATGATGATGATTTGATTTAAGTTTAATTTTGAAGTCTTTCAAAATTAAACTTAAATCTTAAATTTTCACACTGGATCACAAAATCAGTTTAAATTATTCCATGCGTTAAGCTCTGCTAGATCAATATCTATGTGTAAGCGTGATAGAGTTACAAAAATGTATTCATCCTCGCAAACTTTTAACTTTTCATTAGTAGGTGGTAGAAAGAATAGTGTCATTAATAGGATTTGAAGGCTAATAAGAGCCTAAATCGAAGTTCACACTTGAAACTTGAGAAAGAAGAAATTCACGCTTGAATTTAGTCCAGAAATCCGATTAATCCATACTTCCATACTTTAATATTATAAATGCGAAAGTAACTCTGTCTGTTACGCTTTCACGATGAAACTATGAAAAAACTGGCCAAGTACAAGTCGTACTCGCGCACGAAGGGTTCCGTACTATTATCTAAAACATTACATAGGTACACATACATACAACATACAACATACAAGAAACAGAATTTATTTTATTTTCAACCGTCTTCAAAGGTTCTAATTTTACGCGATTTCTCCGAAACATGTAAAGCCATCTTAAAAAATCTTTTTTTTTATGGATAGGGTATGCCTCAAGGGTGGTCCCATATAAATTTTATCGAAATTGATTCAGCACTTTTTGAAAAAAATCGCAGATATGGATTCTATTTTTATACTGCAAAAGCGGGCTGTCAGAGCAATCTATAATCTCCGCAAACGCGAATCTCTAAGAGAATTGTTTAAACAGATTAACATCATGACGGTACCTTCTCAATATATATATGAAAACATTATGCATGTTCGAAAAAATCTTCATCTTTTTAATAAAATAGGTGACAGACATAATGTTTATACTAGAAATAGGAACAAATTAGATCAGCCAAGCTTCAGATTGTCAAAAGTACATACTTCTTTTATGGGGTACTGTGTAAAATGCTATAATAAAATACCACTTGATATTCTACAATTGAATGAAAAACAATTTAAAACATGTATTAAACGCACACTATGTAGACAAGCATATTATAAGTTAGAAGATTACATCAATGATAAAGATGCTTGGCTGAATGCTGGTCCTGCTCCACAGCCAGTTTAAGGAATTTCCAAATTGGAAGAAAAGGATGTTTCCTACCCCTTTTTCTATTGACATGAGTAACGAGTATCGTTATTATTATATATAGATATTTTTAAATTATTAACTTATCACACTTCGTATGATAAAATAATATACATTGGAAACCTTAATTTTGTATAATTTAGCAGCATTATTTCAATTTTGTAAATGTGAATACCATGGAGCCATGTATATTAATACCTTTATGTTTGACAAAAATTAACATGGCGGTTGGGAGTATTGTCATGCTCGCTCAAATGTCTCGCTGATGGTGGCGCGTGTGTTGGATCATTCGGCTCCCTTCAAAATGGTTGAGCTAAATGGTGCTGATTCACGCGTCATGTTCGTGAACGGGCGCTGTCAGTGGAGATTGGTCAGCTCTTATCTGCCATGGATTAGATGCCACTTTATCTTGCTTCTTTTTTGTGTTTTGTATTGTTAGATTACTTTCATCGTTTTCACATATAGAAGCAACAAGAATGTAACCAAACTTTGTAAAAACTTGATTTAAAAGAGTGTCCGTGGAGTTTCTTGCTCGTTCTTCTCCATAGAGACCTACCTACGTTTTGGAACGAGCAACTAGCTTCAACTATCTGACTAACTGATCGACTCCTTGACAATTCAAAAGTGCCTGTAAATGGTTTAATTGAAATAAATGCTTTGACTTTGACTTTGACTTTGACATACATTACATTACGTATGCCATCGAAACTAGTTGGACGAACCCGACAACACAGTGAGTTAATCCGTTGTTCTCAATCTATAATTGGACATAGAGCAAAAAAACAGCAAAAAGTCACGTTTGTTGTATGGGAGCCCCCCTTAAATATTTATTTTATTTGGTTTTTAGTATTTGTTGTTATAGCGGCAAAAGAAATACATAATTTGTGGAAATTTCAACTGTCTAGCTATAGCGGTTCTTGAGATACAGCCTGGTGACAGACAGACGGACAGACAGACAGCGAAGTCTTAGTAATAGGGTCCCGTTTTTACCCTTTGGGTACGGAATCCTAAAAAATATTTTTATGAAATTTGGTATGAAGATAGCTTAAACCCTAGGAAAGGACATAGTGTACTTTCACGCAGACGAAGTCGCGGGCAAAAGCTAGTATTCAATAAACTAGTAGCTTTGAAATCAGTCAATAGTAAATCAATACAATTAATAATAATAATATGTGGGGACATTTTCACACACGGCCATCAGACCCCAAACTAGGAAGACCCTGTACTATTTATTTATTTATTTACACTTCATGCACAAACGTACAAAGGCGGACTTAATGCCTTAGGCATTCTCTACCAGTCAACCAAGGGTGGTGAAGAGATAACAAGGCAGGTGCATTACAAAAAGTAATATTTAAAAAGTGAAAAAAGATATATTTATAAATATATAAAAACTACACATACATAATAATATTATGGAATATACATACCCCGAAATACATATATACATACTCATAATATGTATATATATATATAATATATTAATAAAAGAAAAGAGGTTTATGAGACGATCATTTGTGCTGAAAATAAATTCGCAATTTCCGCTTAAATGCATACAGACTGGTGGCCGTCCTGATATCGAGAGGAAGCGCATTCCAGAGAAGAATGACCTGGATATGAAAAGAAGAATGAACAAAGTCAGAAGTATGAGAAGGGCAAAGTAACAGAAGGTTGGAGGTTGGAGGTTGGGGTTGGGGTTGGGGAGGTTGGGTTGGGATGGGTGTCAGACAGCTGATATACATACACAAATACATTTTTTTCTTGTAAATACATGCATATATAGATAAACAACACCCAGACACAAGGCAAACACAAGTGCTCATCACACAAATGTTTACCCTGGGCGGGAATCAATTGTCAGATACGTGACGTCAGAGGGTTCTCTACTGTCATACAAAATCTATGGTTGATGCGATTTGACAGCTCTTAAAAAGTATGTCAATCGACTAGTGGTTTAAACAGACATATTACAGTAAAATAGTATTTTTGGCAACAGATATAAATGCTTAAAATTCTTCAGTGTTAAAGCGTTTGATCTTTGAAAATGTTGAAAATATTCTGTCGTCATTTTCGTTTGCCAAGAACGCTGTCAAAGGTTCATTGACCTTCATGTCATGCTATGTTCCGGTTTTCAGGGTGTGGGGTGACAGTAATTCCCGTATACTTTATTATAACATATTTTATTGCTTCTTCCCTCGATTTCGTCTGCGTAAATCGGATCAGAAGGTACTTCTGGGGATTTCCTGCTACATCCAAACTTACTAAATTTACCATTAATGGGGTCCGTACTTAGCAAGGAAAAAACGGAACCCTTTTAGGATCATTTTGTTGTCCGTCTGTCTGTCTGTCAAGACCCTTTATCTCGGGAACGCGTAGAGGTATCGAGTTAAAATTTAAAATATATACTTAGGTTCACGGCCCCTTGAAGCTGTGAAAAATTCAAACTTCTAAGTTAACGTAAAAAAATGATACGGCCGTTTATGGCGCAAAAAAACGTACTTTTCGACACTCTCAAGGAAATCATAATATAGAGTACTTTCCGTTGACCTAGAACTATGAAATTTGGCAAGTAATATCGTCATAAACTATTAATATGGAGAAAATTCTGAAAACTATACATTTGTAATTAAATCATTAAAAATATATTCTTTACTTACAATGAGCTTTTGTCCGCGATTTGATCCCTGTGAATGTCGGTTATCGCGGATGCAGACGAATTCCCGGATTAAAAAGTACCCTATGTGTTTCCCATGGTTCAAGCTATTTTCATACCAAATTTCATCAAAATCGGTTCAGCCGTTTCATCGTGGAAGCGTAACAGACAGAGTTACTTTCTCATTTTCACTTTGTACGGAACTCTCGGTGAGCGAGTCCGACTCGCACTTGTCCGGTTTTTTATTACATCCACACTTTAATCATATTTTAAATGCGAAAGTATTTCTGTGTTACGTTTTAACGACGAAACGGTTGAAAAAAAATCATGAAATTTTGTATAAAGATAGCTTAAATTGAACCCTGGGACACAGGGTACTTTTTAATTCACGACTCTGTTTGCGCTGACCAAGTCGTGGGCCAAAGTTAGTATTATGTGGTACTAGCTTCTGCCCGCGTAAAAAGAACGATTATCCCAAGGGAATTACCGGGATAAAAAGTATCCTATGTGTTAATCCAGGAAATGGTCTACCTATGTGCCAATTTTCATGCAAATTGGTTCAACGGTTTGCGCGTGATTGAGTAACAAACATCCAAACATCTTCACAAACTTTCACATTTATAATATTAGTAGGATAGTTTTCTTAAACTTTGAATCAGCAAAAAACGTCCATTACACTATTGGCATACCAAATGTATTGGGGAATTTCATTCTGACAGCTAAGAAAAGTGTGTCAATTGACTGATGATAAATACTAGTTCCATTACTGACAATAAATTGTTTCAATAAAGCGTCAGTGATCGGGAAAACAAAATGGCTTCTTCTTCTGTCAAACCAATTACCTATATTGATGTCAATGATCGATGGTTTGAGATTCCACAGTAGCTGCTAGATTTACGTAATTTCATGGCTGACATTTTGAGAGCAGATTAAGAAACTTGTAGTTAAAAAAGTTTTTTCAAAAAAAAGGAAACCGCCTTCAAATACTGAAAAGTGATAAATTACTTCTAAGAAGTCGGTGGCGGTGGCTTTGTGTTTGTTGTTTTGTATTGCCACCGACTTCCGAAAGTAAAGTAATGTGTGTTCTGTGCTAAAGTTATTTATCACTTTTTAGTTTTTGAAGGCGGTTTCCTTTTTTTAGAAAAAACTTTTTATTTTTAGCTTTTTAGTATTGCCTTAACATCAAAATCCATTAGGAAACGGCGACACACTTAAAAGAGATTGCAAGTCGTCCAAAGATTTAAGAAACTAAAACGTCATCTAAGTATTTTTTTGGGATTTTGTTGATTTTTTCAAAAAGGGCGGGATGAATTTTGGTAAAATTAATATGGGACCATTTCGGAATAAACTCCTTTCAAACAAAAAAAGAATTTTGCGAATCCGTCTCTATATGACAGAGTTAAGCCCGAACATATATATATAAAAAAAAAATAGAATCATCCGAATTGATAACCTCCTCCTTTTTGAAGTCGGTTAAAAAGATATCCGTACAATGCTGGACCCTTTTCAACCGACTTCAAAAAGAGAAGGTTTTCAATTCGACACGAATTGTTTTGTTTTTCAAGTTTGACCACGCATATTTATTTTCAGCGTAGTCCGATTTCGATGATTCTTTCTTTTCAACCGACTTCAAAAAGAGAAGGTTTTCAATTCGACACGAATTGTTTTGTTTTTCAAGTTTGACCACGCATATTTATTTTCAGCGTAGTCCGATTTCGATGATTCTTTTTTAATTGATAATGTATACCTAGTTCCTGCCATATAAATTTCATTAAAATATTCCGCCCCTAAGGGTGGAAAATATGACTGTTTTTTTTATGTCACCGTTTCGTAATTCATTTGTCTGATCAGAAGTAGGCACTCAAAAGCGTAAAAAAAAAATACTAAAAAGACAACCGCCTTCAAAAAGTAAAAAATAACTTTAAATTCGCAAGTCGGTGGCAATACAAACCAAAGTAAAGCCGCGAATTTAAAGTTTTTTTTACTTTTTATGTTTTAAGGCGGTTGTCTTTTTTCAGCTATATGGTACGAAAGGCACAGGAGAGTTTCTTGGCTAAGTTAAAGCTGTACACGATCGGTGATAGTAAGCTACGCTTGCTGCGGTCAGAAGCGTCATGTTTGTCATAACTTCAGCCAGACATTTTGCAGTAGCGACGCTAAAAGAGTCAGGCTGAAGCTATGGCCCACGTAAAGTGTCTGGTACTTCATAATTTATTACTCTAAAAGCTTTAATCTACATATTTGAGCCATGTGGGGTGGAGAATTAAACGCCATAAGGTCCGACTAGCCATCTAGTTTTTCGGGACATCGCCAAGCGGCTGATTGGCGCTTCATGTGACCCGAAGGCTGGTCTATTCTTGGGTCAAAGATTCAGCCTTGCCATACAACGTGGCAATGCTGCACAGCGTATCCCGTTGAAAGCGATATGCACGAGGTTTTTGATGCTCATCCAAAAAGAGCTCCTTTTCAAAAAGGAGGATTTCTACTACAAAACCATTAATTGCAGCCCTCGGTTCTGAAGTGAAGATCATGCAATCATTGTCAGACAAGAGTCAGTTCAATGGCCGCGATACTGTAATCAGTTATATTTTTAGCTTGTTATTGACTGGTTTGATATGACGCCAACTCGCCAGAGGGCTTTGTGCTAAGTTTGTTTACGTACACAATAATATAAGTGGATTGATGCGTCCATCTTCGTTTTGACCGGGGTTTTGTTACAGTTCGTACTCGCTCCATCATCCTTTTGTCCTTTTACTTCCGGCCACGGTCGCCTACCTCAATGGAGACTAGGCAAGTAGGTACTGCGTATGACACGAGGTCGTAAGCACTCCTACTGGATTCTTGGGTTCAATGTCCAGGACAGGTAAAGAGTTATCACGTTTTTCCATTAGGAAATTCACATTAGCGGCCTGGAGATTAGAAGTTGGTGGTGAGACACCCACGTGCCTCAGAAAGACGGTCATTCGTAGATCTTTTGACAGACGTCAGAAGCCCGAATCTGACAACCAGTCTTCTCTACGTATCGTGTAACTGGGTAGTGGAGGTCAGAAGGCGTAGATCTTTGACAATCGTAATGGGTAGCCTACTTTTCATCATTTCAACCGAAAGACGTCCACTGCTGGACATAGGCCTCCCCAAGGCCTAATCGCCACGCTTGTATGGTTGTTACAAAGGCACAGAGAACGCTGCTACCCATTCTCTGGTAAGTCCCTTAGTCGCCTCTTACGACACCCACGGGAAGATATGGAATGGTGCTATTCTTTACGTCTGACACCACACGGATCCAGCCCACTTTTGCAGACCATTAAAAAGTAAAGTTGCTTCTTTAGGGCATAAGAGACTCGAAAGATATGAGCTGCTGCAACTTATAATGATGAGTGAAGTCGCAGGAAAAAGAAAAGTAGGTCGGAGAATGAAGTCTTGGTTGTGTAACATCAAGGAGTGGACTGGGATCGCGAGTGCTGAACTTTTCCGCCTCGCTGGAGACAAAGACAAATAAGTGGAGCTGAGCGGACTGCCAACCTTGACTAGTTGGACTAGTTGAGCACTATTAGAAGAAGAAGAAGAGTCAAAGGTACGAAAACCGGACAGCCAGTCTTACCTGTCGTGTTACCCAGCAACTGGGTTGTCGAAGTCAGATAGGCAGTCGCTCCATATAAAACACTGGTATTCAGCTGCATTGGTGGCAGCGCATAAAATATTGTGCTTACGGTTATATGTCACAGTACAGGGGGCCAAGTCTGCTATTTTTATAATTTCGTCATTCCAAAACGATCCCATTGTCATTTTGCTAAAAGTTCGTAATCTGCTAAATTCATAATGGTCGATCTTTGGTCGGTCGAATTAAAAGCAATGACTGCACAATGACGTTCTAACGGTAGGTCATTGATCAAAGGAACTGTCAAAATTTTAGCAGATTACCGCTAAAGTCAGTCATTCAGTTGCCATTTTGTACGAGATTACCATTCTATATGATTTCTTTCAATGGCGTGTCAGTGGTTGACCGTTGGAAAGTCATAATGACGCCATTATATTAGTAGATTACCAAACTTGTCAAAATCAACAATTATGAAATCAATGATAGACCATTCTGACACTATTGTAATAGCAGACTTGAGACCCAGGGGTCTTGAGGGTATTTATAGTTTTGTTAGGACATTCCAAACTCGTTTTCGGTTCCCTTCAAAATGGTTGTGCTAAAATGGTGCTGATCCGCGCGTAATGTTCGTGAACGGGCGCTGTCAGTTGAGATTGGTCAATTCTTCTGCCATGGCTTTTACCGTTATTTTTTTATTATTCAATCTTTTGTGTTGCTCTTCACCTAATTTTTTCACATACAGAACCTACAAAAATAATGTAACCAGGATTTTGTAAAAAATTTAAAAGAGTGTCCGTGTAGTTTCTTGGTCGTTCTTCTCCATAGAGACCAACCTACGTTTTGGAACGAGCAACTAGTTTCAACTTTCTGATTTCCAAACAGACTTCTTGACAATTCAAAAGTGCCTGTAAATGGTTTAATGGAAATTAATTGCTTCGACATTGAATTTTCTTTCAAGAACAAAAAAGAAGGTTGAAGCTTAGGTCTTCAATATCTTCGTAACCAAAACGTTCCCAGGTATAGTCTAGAAAAAAAAATGGCGGCAATTATGTAAAGAACGTTTACCTTTCAACTTCATTATCTATCTACTTAACACCAGATATAATCCCTACTCCCTAGAGTCTACGATAGAGCACATTACCATAGGTCAGTTTTGGGGATAGAAGCGCTCCCATTGGTCGGACTCTACATAGAGATAGAACATATGGTCTTAGACCAATAGCGGGACAGGACCCTTTACCTGAGTTTTTATTAAGATCTGGGAACTCTGATTGTCTGTTTCTTTTGGTTTGAACTATTTATTTTTATTAATGTGTGTAACACACCGCTGCTGAGGATAGAAATTTGAATTAAAAAATACTTTTAATTTGTATTTTAAAAGGGTTACTGTGTTAGTATTTTTTATTTGTTACCTATGAATTTTTTTTCTAACTTGACTTTTCTTTATTATTGTAACTTTTCTGATTAATAACTTTTATATAAATGACAATGCCAGATCCTGCCCCACCCATGTACAGAAAAGTAAAGTAATGACAATAATTGTAATGAATATAGAACCTTTCTATAGTAAATAGTTTTTCTTTAGAACTTACGGATTACGAAATACCTACCCACAAAATACAAACTCATTTCACCTAAAATACAATTTAACCTATAATCAATGTCATTATTGTTTTTAGATTTAAACGGAAACCGCAAGTTCTACAGTCACTAAGACTAATGTTTAGTTATCAGCAATAAATAAACAGTTAGATGCTACATATTGCACATGACTTTTATTGAGTGGGGCAAAGTTCTATAGAGTTTCTGGCATTGTCCTTTGCACACTTGACTTCAATCTATACTTTAATATTATAATGCGTTACTCTCTAGTCTGTCTATTACGCTTTCACGATGAAACGGCTGAACCGATTTTGATAAAATTTGGTACGAAGATAGCTTCAGCCCTGGAGAAGGACATAGGCTACTTTTTAATCCGCAACTTTGTCTACATCCGCGATACGCGACATTCACGCGGACGAAGTCGCGTGTAAAAGCTAGTTAATTTTAAAATTGTATTTGTAGACTAATTTAACTTAGCTGTAATTTGTGGTAAGGAAATAATCATCTATATTCTATTCCTACCTCTTTCTTTATATTTTTTAGGGTTCCGTACCTCAAAAGGAAAAACGGAACCCTTATAGGATCACTTTGTTGTCCGTCTGTCTGTCTGTCAAGAATTTTTATCTCGGGAACGCGTGGAGGTATCGAGTTGAAATTAAAACCATATACTCAAGTCTACGGTCCCTTGATGCTATAAAATATAATATAAAATCAACCCTCTATGTTAACGTGAAAAAAAGATACGACCGTTTATGTCGCAAAAAAACGCATTAATAATATTAAGTAGATTAAAGTATGGATAGTAGGTATGGATTAGTATAGAAGTATGGATATGTACTACTAATATGTACGGAACCCTCGGTGGGCGAGTCCGACTCGCACTTGTCCGGTTTTTTTAAGGATCACGAACATTAACCAATAGTAACAAAACAGTTCTCCTAAAATAGGCCATCAGATAAAGCAACACGTTCCGTTCCCCACTACTCAAAAAGTTACATTTACAACAAAAACATGAAATAAAAATATCGTTTTCTATCCAATAGCCCTTGTGCTCCTTGGCATTTCCAAGTCATCGTCATTCAAACAAGTCAACCAATCAGGAAGCGCATAGATTCGGGTCTATCACAGACTAGAAATGTGCAGAAGGACAATTTCGGATAAATTTTGACATATGTTTTTAGTTAGAAGTAGTATTTATTTATTTATTTACACTTCATGCACAAAGGTACAAAGGCGGACTTAATGCCTTAGGCATTTTCTACCAGTCAACGATTTTATATTGCAGTAGTTTTTCATTAAAACAGTATTTTAGTAAATTTAAATCACTACTTCAGACACCAGTTCCTTAGGGTCCGAGTGCTCATCTTGTTTTTAGAGACATATCTAAGCGGCTGGTCGACTCTTTTAACCATTGGTTTTACGAATATATATGAATCCTGCCATCATTTTAAATAAGGAGCGGTTTTTCAGCAGCTTTCATATTATTTAACAATAATATTGTAACCGTTCTTATTGATGTAAAGTTAAAATTGCCACTGCCTATCCCTTACGACTACAGGCGTATTGTTGTGTCTTATCACTAATCTAGAAATATAAATATCGGCCATTATTTACAGAAAGTATTCAATCTGAGATACATACAACAAATTGACAAAAATAAAACAATAAAAACTGCAAGAAGTATATTCATCTAAATTACAACACATTAATTTCAAACAAAAAATGTAAAAAAAATAGTTTTTTTTTGTTAAAGAAAACGCACATTTATAATTACACACGTCCTCCTTTTCACAAGTTGCTAAAAAGTGACACTTCTGTATTTACATTATTCGTGGTTCTATGATGCAGCTGATGCGGCAAAGGGATCGACCAATGGGATGGCCGGACGCCCTAGCCGTACTATTGTTGATTTTTGGCCCTTTCGGGTTCGATACTGGCGGGCAAGCGGACGCTTTGTTTTATTGTTTGATTTTATTTTTAATACAGTATTCTTTTCCTCTCATTTTTGTAAAGTAATGGACAGCATTTATATGTTAAATGGTAGGTAAATACAAAAAAATTAACAATAAATAAATGTTGAAGTTTTATCTTGTCTTGACTAACGAAGAATAATTAACCTACGTTTCTAGTTTCCATGTACTTAGTGCAAAATTCTTAATTATAACGTTTTGCTGTATTGCTATAATTGGAAGTAATTAATTGACCTTATTTTTATTAGTTAATAGAGAAAGAAAATATTATTTAAAATATTTGACCGCTATTAAATAATACGTAGGTATTTTTTTAGAGAACCATTATATTTGTTTTAATACGGATTCGTGGCAAAAATTCATGCAATTAAAAATATTGAAAAAATTACTCGAATACATTCATTAAAACAATAATGTATAATTGTTGCGTGTATTCACAACTATTATACACTATTTTTCACTTTGAAAACTCCCACTTGCGTAAATAGTAAAAATCTAAAAAATGCAAGATGGCGCGTTGCCACTCCCAGTTACAAAACACATTGCCTTGAGCCTGATGCAACACGGTTTTAAAGATCGTGCGAGATTTTATATTACCCTCTTGTTTTTTCTGTAAGGGATAGGCAGAGTTGAACTGAGCATTATTTTGTTCGATATACACTATAAGGGAAACCTTGGTAAACTTAGGTGGGTAAGATGTGTGCACGAGAATAGCCTGCATGAGACACTGGACTGTCGACTTACAACTATCTCACCACGGTATTCACATAAAGGTAGTCTTTCATCTTCACTCTTTTATGTTACTATCGTTTATAATTTATGCTCAATGCAAGAAGGCCTGAGAGAGAGTACAGATAATGGTTTTTACATAAGTAGTATCTAGCCGTCGGTAGCTGGCTTATTAATTTATCTCAATAATGGATTAAAATGTTATTCTACGGGAATAATATCTCAAATTTATAACAAAATAATGTATGAGACTGGCTCGCTGAAATTATTATTTGTCGACAAATCCGCCATAAGGGCATCATCTACCTTATTTTGGGTTTACGTCATTCCTACTAATGCGAAAGTATGTTTATTGATATATTCTTCTTTCACGCAGTAACTGAGAGACGAGTCGACGTGTTTTTTTGCATATAGTTTTTTAGCGATATCGGTTATTTTCAATTCCGGAAAAATCCTCTGTATCAGAGAGAAGCCGAAGCAAAAGTAAAAACTAATGCTGCCTAAGCTCCTTATAATGCAATCTCAGCAGCCGTTAGCAACCAGTAGGCCAATGAGGCGTCAAGATGTCGCCAGCCACACCCAGTTACAAAACGAATCGCCTTGAGTCTAAACTGATGCAATTTCATGTTCCACCGCCTGTTCCTAAGAGCTTTTATATTTTTGTAATGAATAATTTAAATGTTACCAAGTGTGTAGAACTTAGCGACAGTGAGGTGGGGTAACAGTTGGTTAAGAAAAAAAAGAAATAAAATACATAATGCAAAGATAAGAGAATCAGCAGCTTTTTATGTTCAAAAATTACAAAATAAAGCCCTCAAAAGGACCACGCTTTGCAACTTCTTTTTTCGCTAGGAAGAAGTGGCGCAAAAAACTCCCATCAACATGTCTAGGTATGTTTATAAAGCATTCAATAAAGTGATAATTATTAGGATTAACACACTTCTAAGAATAATTTCGAATAAAGAAACAATCAGACCCTAAAAGTAACCTAAAACTACGTTTAATAGGACTCTGAGAATCTTATTAATAGACTGAAAAAGCGTCATCTAGAAATCGTGTTCTTACTTTTAAGAGATGACATCCCTAAAAAGTAAACTCACGATTTGTAAATTTTTTTTTTTTTTGACAAAACGAAAAACCATACATTTTGGCAGAAACCCTATTGTTTTTTTTATGAAAATAGACAAGATGTGCAATAAGTACCAAATAAACAAGAAAGAGATGTTGTTAAAACCAGATAAGACAACATTTTATTTCGTTACAGTACAAAAAATATGTGAATTGTTTGCTAATCTGATCTCATCGTCAAAATAAAAATTAGCCAATCAGCAAGGTGGTATCGGAGCTCACTGTCCAGGGTGCACCCCACCTAATTAACAGTATCACTACTCGTGGAGGCCATTTTAATAAACAGACAAATATAGTGTTTATAGTTAAGTATCTAATTAATGTTGATTCAGTAAATAATGCGAGGTGACCTTATTCATGACTTTCTAGAAATGATAAGAGACTTTTATAATTCCAAGAATGTAATGAGTAGACTGTGGTGGTGTTTTATATTATAGGAATTCCTCTACAAGATAAATATTTGGCCATTCAATAGTGTATAGTATCCACACTATCCACGTATTGATTGTTGAAATTAATGGAAAAAGTAATTTGCCAAAGCGAGAAAAAATGAGTGGAAAAAGTAAAAGTGTTGTGTAGTAACGAAAAGAGATTTCAGTAGTAGTATTCGATATAATTATGTAGTTGTTGCTTGTCTTACGACTGCAACAGTTAACCCAATTTTATGCGATTTTGTTCCTTTTAAAAAAAAAGAAAATGTACAAAATTATATTCTTTCTCGCTAAAAAAAACGATAGACAGATCTCTTTGGGAAGAGCTACATTATCACTAACCCGAGTTTTCATTACATTGTTCCAACGTTACAGTATCCATTCAACAAGATCATGCAACATTATAATTATCTCCTCCTGAAACTGTTTCAAATCCCTAATTCAATGCTGTTTTAGGCTTAACCTATAAAGGTTCACTACTGGGAATAGGCTACACCCAACTTTCACTACAACCCACTTGATTTGAAACACACAAAAAAATCTTTTTTCTTGAGAAAAATCTAACACGACTTTTTTTTCACTAAAATTTCACAACTGTACGTATGTAAATTGATAAATCATATAGTAAGCGTTGCAAGGTCATAATTTCCAAAACTAAGCTATGTCTCGGCGCGCGCGCACAAGGCCGCGTGACGTAGGCAACATGGCCGCCGCATCGACGAGTAACGTCGAGTTCGTTCATCCGCACACACACAGACGCGTTTTATTACTCACTGCTTCACGGGGACAGTTTGTGTTCATTTGAGGATCGGCAGAGGAGTTAATTTGTTTGTAGAAGTTAATTTTATTGGTGTGGGCTGTTGTTCTTTTATCATCACTATCTATCTAACCACGTCCAGAGATCTTACTGAAAAAGTTTGCGCTGCTAAGAATTTTATTCATTAACTCAAAGCAATATTCAATAGAATTTTACCAGACACTAAAGTTATAGTGTTAAAAAATGTATGAAAAATCACAAAGATTCTCTTTAAAAAAGACTTACAAATATACCAACCTTTCACAATCTGCCAGTGTAGTGGAGGAAACGTAATAAGACGCACATTCATTAGTGTCGTATGGTCGGTATGGTCTTATCATTACACGCAACTTTACAAAGAAAGGGTCACTGTTTACTAGTAGATAGGAAGCAACACAACCTGCTACGTCGATAGTATTATAAACAACATGATGCCTTGATATGTTCTCACAGAAGTCAGGCAGAAATGATAAAATACTAGCGGTTGTTTGCAGTTTTACTCACATATTAGAGAAAATGCTTCTTGTATCTGGAGAAAAAGTATCTAGTGTGTTATTTGGAGACATGATTTATCTGTGTGCCAATTTCCATGTAGATATATTCAGCCGTTTATGCGTGATTGAGTAGAAGACATCCAAACATTATCGTCCAAATTTAAATATTGTTGGGATAGTGGAAGCAGCCAGCAGTCGACTGCCATTGTAATAATCCATTTGTTACCAGCCCAACCAGCCTAAGGTCCAACTTTAGTTCAAAGGCCTCTTCCCCCTGAGGTCCCCACAATGACCACCATCATCATATCAGCCTATTCCCGTCCAATGACTTACCTACTTCACCTTAAATCGGTATTGGCGGCTTAAGGTCGGTGTATTTAATACGATTAAATAACATCCATTAGATTTTATAACACCCATCTCTAAAGCGTACAATTAAAACATCATATAATATAATTGCAATAATTTCCTATATCATCAAAAAGTATGCATTCTTCATCGATCGTATTACATCGCTATTTTTCTAACGTATGCATAATTTTTTGTTTATATAACTAATCTCAGGAACTGCTGATCCGATTTTGACGGAACCTTGACATTGGACGGATATTTTGGTATAGATAAGTCTTCTTTACATAGTTATTAGTTTATAAGACAAAGTGTCTAACAGTGATTATGATGTGTTATGGCATTGCTGAATTATTTCTTAAAATATTTACCTATTTTCTTCTTGACTAGAGGTGTACGGTCCGTGTGGCTAACCTTGAAGGCGGCCTCTGTGTAGCAGTGGACATTATTCGGTTGAGATGATTATAATTTACTTTGGAATCACAGGAAAATTTACAGGTGTTTCGCTAGTAGGTGAAGGGTAAGTTAGGCTTCTCACTAACATCATCTGCCTAGCATTTTCCCAACTATGTTGGAGTTGGTTTCAGTCTGACCGGATTCAGCTGAGTACCAGTGTTTTACCTACATGGATACCAAATGATAAGGCTGGTTGTCGAGCTTCCTAACTTTTGAAGACGCGCATAACGACTGTCAAAGATCTACAAATGACAACCAGCACCAAAGGCGTGCGTGCTATCAGAGGCACGGTGAGAAATGGATCCACATACCGACCGCGGTAAGCCTAGTTTAATCATGAATTCATGATCCATTGATCTGTACGGCTTTAACTTAGCCACGAGCCCACTAACAACGTATGTTGTAAAACAGTTTTTTCCTTAGCAACAATCTACGGGGTGACATATTTTAAAGGACATTAAAAAAAAAATGTACTAATTAAATGAAAAAGACCATTCTCTTAGTCAATTTTATACCGACGAAGTTAAACAAAAAAGAAATGCAACATGTCCGATTTGCTTCCGTGCATCATAGATCAGGGCGTATAGGGCCTATATTGAGGGGATCTGTTGTCTCTCTCTGACCTATAACCCCGTCCTACTCTTACCTAGCCATACATTTTCGACACATGCACGTTTTATTCTTGAATAGGGTGGGGTCCGATATTTTTCGTCGTTTTTCTTTCATAGGGATATGCTTTTTTCAAAACGTAATTTACCACGGGGTGCATTTTTCGCTTTTTTTATACGGTTTTTTTTCTGTCTGGGACTCGAGTGTGTGGGGGCTATTTTTTTTGTATTTTTCGTTTATGTTTGGTACATGGGTTCGTTTGTATTTTTTGATTAAATGTGGCAGGGCTTTTGTTGTCTTGTGTTGATCAAATTATGTTCAATATTTCATTCGTTCTGAACGGAAGAAGAGAGAGAAAAAGGGGTGTACGAATTTTGAAGTTTTTTTTACTTTTTATTTAAATTATTTTGAACTGATGATCCTCTTTCTAATTCCTAAATAATGACTTACTGTCTGCTTTTGTTTATTGATTGTATATCATATTGTTATTTAATTTTTTTGCCTTAACTTTCTTTCTATCAAGCTCTACGTCAAAGTTAGGGTATTTATTTCAATTAAACCATTTGTCCAATTGTCAAAGCGTTAGTAAGGTACTTACTTATTCAGAAAGTGAAAGCTAATTGCTTGTACCAAAACGTAAGTAGATCTAGGTACTTATGGAGAACAAACTCAGATCAGGTGAGGTGCGGTTAAACGCAAGCCTATTAGAATATTAAAAAAGCAACGGAAATAATGTAAAAAAAATATTTTGTTATAATGGCTTGTAATTATTTAATAACTTATGGCAAAAGATGTGATTCAAATTATAAAAAAAAGTTTTTATATATAAAATATGGAATATACATCTCGGTATTAAACATACTTTAGTTTCAAGGTATCAGCTACTACAATGACACCATGTGTCTATAAATTATGGTTAGAAGACTATTAGGGTTACAGTAATTGACAATTTTTTTTCTTCTCGACTGTTGACTGTAGACCTCTAAGTCTACAATCGAGCAAAAAATAAACATAAAAATAGTCTACCACGTTTGAACCTTACGCGCTAGTGACAGAAAAGTTGAAAGGGAATCCCTTGTCTTGATATAGGCATGTGAAAAAGACTCGAAAAACTGAAAAGTGATAAATAAAAAGCTTTCTATTGGAAGTCGGCGGACGTCGTGCCGACTTCCAAATCTAAAGTCATGTGTGTACTGTGCTAAAGTTATTTATCACTTTTTAGATTTTGAAGGCGGTTGTCTTTTTTGTAAAAAAGATTTCTATTTATCACTTTTCAGTACAGTCTTATTATCCAAATCCAATAAGAACAGGCAACACAGTTAAAACAGAGGTACTTACCTACTCCAAAGTTTGTTGAAACTAAAACGTCGTCTATGTAGATTTTTTTGGGATTATGTTTTTTCATACCCCTTTTCAAATCCGGGGATTGTAAAGATTCCAATAATTATAGACCCGTGTCCGTGTTGCCGGCTTTCAGCAAGGTTTTTGAAAAGATTATGCTTGATCAGATGCTTGCTCATTTTAACACTAATGGCATATTACACGTTCAACAGTATGGTTTCACCAAAGGACGTTGTACGACTGACGCCGGTGTCACTTACTAAACCACATATTTACCACGTGGGAAGAGGCACAAGATGCCATAGGAATCTTTTGTGACCTTTCCAAGGCATTTGATTACGTTAATCACGACACATTACTTCGGAATTTGAGCATTACGGACAAGGTAAACTTGCGCTTAGTTTAGTGAAATCTTATTTGAATGATAGACAGCAGCAAGTTCAAATAAACGGGGTGAATTCACACGGTTTAAAAGTACAAATGGGAGTTCCACAAGGCTCAATTTTAGGTCCTTTCCTTTTTTTAGTATACATTAATAATAAACCGCATTTATTCAAAAACCAGCCACAAATGGTGTTATTTGCCGATGACACTTCTTCAATTTTCAAAATAAATAGACAGGCTGAAAATCTTGACTACGTAAATAACGCCTTACTTCAGGTCCAAAATTGGTTCACGGCTAATAATTTAGTATTAAATGGAAAAAAAACGAAGTGCATCAGATTTGCTTTGCCCAATGTCAAAAGTAGTGATTGTAACATAGTATTAAATAAGGAGAAACTGGAATTCGTTGATAAAACTGTTTTCCTGGGGGTCACGCTCGACTCAAGGCTACAATGGGGTCCTCATTTAACATCTCTCGCAGGACGGCTAAGTTCGGCAGCATATGCTGTCAGAAAAATCCGGCAATTTACCGATGTGGATACCGCGAGACTGGTCTATTTTAGTTACTTTCATAGTATAATGTCTTACGGTATTTTATTGTGGGGACGAGCTGCAGATATCGACTCCATTTTTGTTCTGCAGAAAAGAGCTATCAGAGCCATTTATAACCTGCGTATGCGCGATTCTTTAAGATAACTGTTTAAGGAAATTAACATAATGACGGTACCTTGTCAATACATCTATGAAAACATCATGTACGTTAGAAAAAATCTGCATCTTTTTGATAAAAGATGTGACAGACATTATTATAATACTAGAAGTAGGGACCATCTAGACCCTGTTCACAATAAGATTAGACATTTACAAAAACCTTTTTTACAGTCCGTTCAACCGATTTTGACTTATATTGCGTTGGTAGCGTGACAAATGGCAACTGCAGTAAACAGTTGTTTTTGTAACCACTTTTTTGCCTCTAATGTCATCCTTAAGCCTACGGAATAGAAGTCCAAATCGGTTGAAGGGACTGTAAATAAGGTTTGTGTTTAATTCTAATCTTATTGTGAACAGGGTATAGTTCAACCTGGTTTTAGGCTGGCTAAAGTAGATTCATATTTTATGGGGTACTGTTTAAAATGTTACAATAAAATACCTCCCCACATTCTTCAACTAAATGAGACGAAATTTAAGTCTTATATAAAACGCACACTATGCAGCCGAGCATATTATAAGTTGGGTGATTACATCACTGATAAAAATGCTTGGCTGGATGCTGGTCCTGCTCCACAATGACAAGGGTTCATAGATTAATTTATTAGCATTTGATGGAGCTGCTGAAGATGTAGAGCTAAATTATATTTGCATTGTATAAACCCAATGTGTTAGTGTTGTATAATTTTGCATAGCACATACATGTGAGCACTATAATTATACTTTAAAGCTACCATTTACGAGGTATGTCTTTCAATGACTTGAATATTCCCTGGCGGTTGGGAGTATGTCATGCTTACTTTAATGTCTTGCTGACGGTGGCGCATGTGTCGGAACATTCGGTTCCCTTCAAAATGGTTGAGCTAAGTGGTGCCGATTCATGCGTCATGTTCGTGAACGGGCGCCGTCAGTTGGGACTGGTCATCTCGTAGCTGCCTCGGTTATTTTAAATTAATTTTGAATTGTTTATGATTGTCTCTAGACCTCTTTTAACGTGCACAACTTGTTACATTTTTCTCACATTTGTTTGTCACAGTTGTTCCCGTAAATTCAACATGAGTGATGTAACCTAAATTTGTAATACTCTATTAATTTTAATAGAGTGTCCATGTAGTTTCTTGCTCGTTCTTCTCCTTAGAAACCTACTGTTTGGAACGAGCAACTAGCCTCAACTTTCCGACTGACTGACTCCTTGACAATTCAAAAGTGCCTGTAAATGGTTTATTTGAAATAAATGATTTGAGTTAAGTTGAGTTGAGTTTCAAAAAGTGCTGAATCAATTTAGATTAAATTTATAAGGGACCGCCCCTGAGGCATACCCTATCCATAAGAAAAAGAATTAACAAAATCGATTCACATTTGCCGATGAAATCGCATACAGTACGATTCAAACTTAATGGCGGCTCTGAACACGAGGCGAGTGGCTGCGCAGTTACAATTTCACGTGACAGCGGGGGTGAGGGGCGGGGTACTGCGCAGCCAACAGCTCACTTCACAGCCGCCATTAAGAGCGCCCAATCCGTCATATTTCCCATACAAACGCTCGTACGCGATTACGGCGTTATAACAAATTATTTTCCAAATATTTTTAACACACAAGTATCTTGTGGTTTAAATCTAGGTTCGTATGAAGCCAAAAATAAACTTTTTTGAGAAACAAATTCAGTAAACACGTCCGAAAATCAGCTTTTTTGCTCAATTTTGTCTGAACTTTGGCCGGTCATAACGCACTCATACATTGAAAATGTAAAAAAACAGAAAACCTTGCACATGTATTGGAGATTCTAAATTACAAACATTTTTACCAAAAACTAGTAAGGCTTTTTCAAAAACACGTATGTCCTGGAACAAGTTTTGTGAAATTTCCGCGCGCCAATTTTCCTGTGATGTTATCGCGTTCTAACTCACTCGTTTGTTTTCGAGCTATGCAGTGGTTGGAACAAAAAAAAATTCAGTCACGCTCGCGTTGAAGTTCGTTCGATGGGGATGGGCGCTCTTAAGTTTGAATCGAACTGTAACAAAAATACAAAAAAAAAACAACATGCAGTCGAATTGAGAACCTCCATCTTTTTTGAAGTCGGTTGAAAAGGGAGAATGAAAGTCATGGAACTAAAAGAGTTGTGAATATAAATGTGGTATGCTGCTAATGCAGTAGGCAAAGTTACGATAGGTACACAGTAAATGATCAAACAAAAAAAAAATTAAAAATGTTTCTTTTTTATTTACAGATTTCAACAAAATACAGTCATGCTGAATGTCCAAGTAAGTTTTCATATTTATTCAATATAATCAGTTACAATACGGTCAACGTAACTTGGCGCGTCTGAAGTTAGCTGTTTGGCTGCGCAATGGAACTTTTAGGAACGAAATTGTCTACTGCGCAGCTAATCGGCTAACTTCAGACGCGCCAAGTTACGTTGACCGTACTGTACTGTTGTATAATTCTACCAACTACTTCTTTAGTGTTAATACGGCACCTTAACTTTTAGAAAGAGACTGTCACTCTAATATGAGTGATAGAGATGACGCTCTACGATGCTTTTTTTTTGACGGGTATTACCGTGTGTACAGTACGGTCAACGTATCTTGGCGCGTCTGAAGTTAGCCGATTAGCTGCGCAGTAGACAATTTCGTTCCTAAAAGTTCCATTGCGCAGCCAAACAGCTAACTTCAGACGCGCCAAGTTACGTTGACCGTATTGTACCTACTACTCAATTATACTCCATTTACAATAGCATTAGACAGAAGTTAAAAAAGGTTTGTTTTTAAAGCACACTTTGTAACAAAAGTATACTAAAAAGTACACAGTTACGATAGACGCCGAATTTAATCAAATTTTAACCGACTTCAAAAACGAGGAGGTTATCAATTCGTATATTTACATTTTTTTTATGTATGTTCGGGCATAACTCTGTCGTAATATAGACGGATTTGCAAAATTCTTTGTTCGAAAGAGGGTTCTTCCGAATAATCGATACTATATACAAATTAAAGTGTAAATAATCGAAACGTTACGTAGCTGCAAACCACCACCTGTCAAAAAACTAATAACCCAATGTACAATACGGTCAACGTAACTTGGCGCGTCTGAAGTTAGCTGTTTGGCTGCGCAATGGAACTTATAGGAACGAAATTGTCTACAGCGCAGCTAATCGGCTAACTTCAGACGCGCCAAGATACGTTGTCCGTACTGTACAGAGAGTATAGTGCGTGCCACGAAAGATGAGACTTGACACAGACTTGATTTGACTTGCGCAGTACTCGATTTAAAGCCTGAAAGCCGAAAGCCAGGCTTTAAATCGAGTACTGCGCAAGTCAAATCAAGTCTGTGTCAAGTCTCATCTTTCGTGGCACGCACTATAAATCGAGTACTGCGCAAGTCAAATCAAGTCTGTGTCAAGTCTCATCTTTCGTGGCACGCACTATAATTATTATTATATTGTGCTAGTTTCTGACTGGACAGACTTAGACAGGTCTGGTAATAAGACTATTGAGCTCCTAACCTTGAACACAGTGTCTCGTCGATACTATTAATTATAAATTCTGACGTAATTTTTATCACGTCACCATTCTGTAAAACATTGAGGAATTTGGGGAAATATTTACATCGTTGTGGTGTATTTATAAAAATAATTATAGGTAGGTAACTAGCTTTTGCCCGTGACTTCATCTGCGTGAATGTCGGTTATCGAGGATGCAGAAAAAAATTAACCTATGTCCTTACCTAGGGTTCAAGCTATCTTCATACCAAATTTCATCAAAATCGGTGCAGCCGTTTCGTCATGATAACGTAACAAACAGAGTTACTTTCGCATTTATAATATTAAAGTATGGAAGTATGGATATATAAATATATACAGTAAATATAGGTAGTAATATAGTATGGAAGTATGGATTCCGTTTTTACTATGCACCTGCCATGTTATCTCTTCACCACCCTTGGTTGACTGGTAGAGAATACCTAAACCATTAAGTTCGCACAGTGTTGTACCTTGGTGCGTGAAGTGTAAATAAATAAATGTCACATGAATACTTCCTCGTGTTGGTTGTGAAGGCAGTGAAAGAGAGGCAGGCGCCTTCACCACTGTGCCATCACAACTCAATAATATGGCTAAATTTCTAATTTGAAAAAGGGTGAGGTAGGGTTAAATCGAACATATTACCAGTAAAATCTGTAGACCTGTGTGTGTGTCAAGGTCTTGTATTAAAAACCGGTCTTTTGACTGAACCCTTTTTATAATATTATTGTCGACTCATAAAAAAACTGATTTGATTAACAAAAATATTGTATGTGAATATTTATTATTTTTTTGTTCATGATCAGGAAAAGTATAAAAAAGAAAATAATGTTAACAACAGTCTTAGTTTTCTGATATCATAGTACTACACTACATAACATGTGATAGTGTCTTTTTTGTTTGTCACTTTTTCAGTGCGAACCCTCTGATCCAGTTTTGTTGTTTGATAAGAAAATGAACCCTAATGGGATAAAATACCAAAAAAGTTTAGTGACACCGAGAAAAATGTATAAGTACATTACATACACAGTTCAAGAAACTCTTGGCTTCAAAACTAAGTAGTAACTAGTAATTGTTTCATTAAATCATAAAAAAATATTGTATGGGAAAATCCGAAATCTACACGGACAATGTCACAGTCTAAGCAAAGACTATGACTCACTCACGCAGCTATTTTCCTTCGTTTACTTAAGATAAGATTAAAATATGGCTGTACACACGAACATAGCAAGTGCCTTCTTAGTCTGCTACCATCGGAAACTACTGAGCTCTTTTTGATACGGTTCTTACCATGACTTATTGTATTTCATGGAAGAATTTGTTTGTTTTATTTTTATGATAGTCAGTCGTCTATTGTTAGACACATTTAATTATGTTAATTGTTCTGGAAGCATGTAGAAAAATGCTTAAACAATTAACGTATTTATTTATTATTTTTCCTTGACTAGTAGTATTCCTTGGCAGGTGAAATATCTCTTCTCATATAGGGAAAGAATTACATTGATCACCGTGCTTGCTTACTGAATGTTGATGGTTTTAGATAATTCAATCTTGCAGCCTTATTAAATACCTACTTTTAGTAAGTTTATCTTGGACATCATTGACATTGGTGAAGGAAAGCATCGGGAGGAAACCTTGACCGTCTTTTGTTCGTCTTGAAAGACTTTTCTTGACATTGAAATGTAACATTAGGTCATTATTAGAATTAATCTCAGTTCTACTATAACGTGCCGTCCTATAAACTCTTAGAAAATAAATCACGTCAAACTAATTCCCTATTACTATCCAGCATAAATATTTCACTCAAACTTAAGCTTAGAATAAAATTACAATTAATTATTTATCGTTTAATGGGCAAGGGAAAAGACCTCGCGGACGGTCACCTAACCGCTGGTCAGACCAAGTAACCCCACTGGTCTCTCTGTTATGACCGCCCTGAGAGAAGCACAGAACTGAACGAAGTGGAACAGCGTTATATTTAAAGCCACGAAGACCTTTCAGGGACACGACCTTCAGTAATGAACAAAGCGGCTAAGAAGAAGATCGTTAACCATTACAATTACTTCGAAACCAAAGAGACATTATGATATATAATGTCTCTTTGGTTTCAAAGTAATTATATATCATAATGTCTCTTTGTTGGTTTCGTTTTAGTGGAACTAACCCCAATTCTAAACCACCTGGTGGTTCAGAAATGGGTTTGGGAACCTTCTGGCCATCACGGCATGTCGTGACATGAACAGTTTAGCATCAAACCGAGTGTGAAGGTCATATTTTTACACGCTTTTTATTAGCTTCACCTGTATGTTTGTATGTTTGTTTGTAACCGACTTCTTTGGGCGCGATTTGACCCACTTTAAACGGTCAGATTTCGTTCAAACTTTGTAGATTTATCGAGGATCGATGACAATACACTAATTTGATAAAATTATTCCATTTTTCAAACTAAAAAGTAAAAAATAAATAATAGTTTTAAAAAACTAAAAACACGCTTTTTATAGAAAACCAAACTAAAAAATAGAAAATAAATTTTAATAAATTTAAATTAAGAAAAGTGTTAAAAATTTCAATAAATATAAATTAATAATAGAGTGAATAAAAAAAATATTTTATTTTAAAAAAAGCGTGGGGTGCTTTTTAAGATATTATCAAAATGATAATCACTCTACTCATATCTGTCAATAAAATATTTATAACTATTGACACCATGCACCCCACGCTTTTTTTAAAATAAAATATTTTTTTTTTATTCACACTATTATTAGAATTTATATTTATTGAAATTTTTAACACTTTTCTTAATTTAAATTTATTAAAATTTATTTTCTATTTTTTAGTTTGGTTTTCTATAAAAAGCGTGTTTTTAGTTTTTTTTAACTATTATTTTTTGATCTGCTCTTTCTGTCATTTATTTCTTTTCAAGGACGTTTTTTCTTAAAGACAACACTGAAATATATGTCCAGCGCACCGTGGATAGCCACCACCTGGCTGACTGTCTATAGTCTTTACCAGGAGACGTCGAAACAAAAAATCGTGAAAGAAGGACATCGTGAGGGAATCTGGACTTATACATTGATATAAGTCCGAAATCGCCAATCCGCCTTAAGCAAGAGTGGTAATCAATGCTAGTGCCTTCTCTGTACGAGAAGAGGCTTTTGCCCAGCAGTGGGACAATAATAGGCTGGTATTATTATTATTACGTGTTATTACAATAAGTTATGTTGATATGGAGAAAACGAAAGAATATGATATAATCAAGATGTAACCTTGAGCTTATAAGAGAGCTAGGCTAGGCTTCGGAAGCTATTGAAGTAGACTAATGATGTCATTGTGAGATCAGACCTGACCTTCAACTTAGCTAATAGTATGCGAAAGTAAGTTTAATTGTTTGTTACCTCTTCACCTAAACCGATCATCCTGAAATGTTGCATATACGTTGTCAGGTGTACAGAAACGGACTTAGCGTACCTTTGATCCCGGAAAAAGAACTGTTCCCGAGGAAGACAACATTAAATTTCTTATGATAATAGGTGGTGTCACGTGTCTTTCGAATCATGATTACATTAAAGTCAAAGTCAAATCATTTATTTAAGGTCTCGTCTATGCGGTTCTGAGTTTCTAATCAATATAATAAAAAAGTGTTGCCAATTTATTCGCAGCATTATTTTTAATAACGTAACACGAATATTTCCGAAAAAAACGTTTCTTATAACTAAAACCACAAAAAACTGTGTACGTTTCCTTTTTTCCCCTATTCACTCAAAAGAGTTTTACAGTGTCGTAGGTATTCCAGTAATTTTTATATAATTCTTTGGAAGAATGTATTAGGTAGGTATCAGTAGAATATTCCAGAATAGGTATTACCTTGTCTTAATTAAAAGTACCTATTTTTTTGAATGCGTTAAGAAAAACATTATTATTGTTTGATTTTAATATTCATAAAATAGTAAAAGTACTTAAACAAATATGTAGAGGTCTCACTTCTTTATAATCGACTTCTTAAAAAGTTTTGTGGTCCTTCGATCCCTATGTTCTTTTTTATATAAAGCTTTCCTGAAAATTATATTTTATTCTTTTGGTTATATAGGTAGGTATTTAAATTAAAAATGTGACAAGACCTCTTCCATTAAATTAAAAAAAAAACTGTTTTCAGTTTTGTTGGTATTTCTTTTCTTTAAAGAAAGTACCTACTGTTTAGTTATAAGAATATAGGGTGTTGCGATTGTCATGGTCTCTCATACATTCCATCATTTCTGGTGTACAAATATTTTCTTATTTATTTATTTATACTTCACGCTTAGGTATAAAGGTGGACTTATGAATGCCTTAGGCATTGTTTACCAGTTAAATTTAAACCATTTTTTGTGATTTTTATCACTGAGGAACTCGAATCAATTAAAACCTATGCAAGTGGTGTTTTTTATAATAATAATGGTGGTAAAATTAAATGGAAAACAAAACAGTTAAAATAAAAAAGTAAAGAAAGTTTCAAAGGTTTTTTATTTATTTGCTACAGTAACAAAATTATGGCAAGCCTGTAGGTAATAATATTATCTAATTTATCTGTCCTGTCTGTAAATAGTGCAAACAAAAAACTTGATTATTACAAAATCTTCTTTTTGTCGTTTTTTTATACTGATCTTCTAACTTAATCACAAATTATGAAAGGCTTAAAAATATTATAATTAATTACTGTTTGTTTTTCATTTTAATCAATGTTAATGAAAACATCAGTTTTGTCGATTTTTGTTATTCTAGTTTTTACTTAGAATCTCATGATTTAAAATACTTATAAAAAATACCTACACGTAAGTAATATGAACGTATAAAAGTAGGTAGGTAGAATTTGCCTAACCATTAGTAATCATTTCATAGATTTTATTTAACAATTGGTGGTTTTTTATTCGTAATTTAAATCATTTATTTAGTATTTTATCACTAACATATTTATTTAAAATAAATTTATATAGTAATCTGAGATAGGATATGGAAAGAATATTGCATGTCCAGACATTCGTAATAATAAAACAAAAAACTTTATTCAGTGATGTTTATAAACAATTGCATATTTAATAAAAATTTAGAAAAATATTTATTTTCAATGGTATAGCAGAATATAAAAAAAGATATGCATTTTGATATCTTACGAGTTGCCACATTTATAATAATTATTATTATTTATGTGAATTCAATATATTATTATAGTCACAAAATTATAACTGGATTAATAGGGATATAGTCCTACAATGTATTGTAAATTGTTTAATGATTTTTAGACATATTTTTGTCGGAATTTATTGAACGGGAACTTTAGTATTCTATCAAATGAGGATTTAATTAAAATTAAAATTTGAAAACATTCAAATATTATCGTCCACATTCCAATTTATCCAAAATGAAACTTTTTTTTTATTTTACTTGTAAAATTAGCCTAAAAATTAACATTGAAATAAAACGCGGCAATAATGCCACGCCGTCTCCTCAGTAAATGTCAAATAAAAATACTTTCGCTGCACATAATAAAAAAAGTAGATATATTTGACCTCATTCCCGACTCGTATCGTGCATCCTGAGATCAATTTCGCGAAAACTACAAACAATTCTGAGAAAAATATATGTTCTAAAAATAGAAAGACCAGACCCTAACGTCTTTACGATCTTCAGAGACGAAAAAAGAAAAAAAACTTAAAAACAATGTTCCCCAAACAGATGGCCCGCTCTTCCTGAATTCAAAACTATATAATTTTCATCGAAAATCAAATTAAAACAGCGGAAAAAAGCGGTCGATTTAAAAAAAGTTTGAGGTCGCAAGCGCGGGCGCCGGGACCGTTATGCGTTCGAGACGGAGCTCTTAAAAATATAGTTTTGTCTCTGTCACACGCGCCCGCCTACCTCAGTCGCCCATCGAAAGGCGAGTTTAAACTACGACCATGAATTTTGATGCTCTGTCTGGCTTTTTTTGTAAAGGAACTTTTTTTTTCTTTCCCGGAGGAGTTGTGGTAATTGAAGTCTGGTGAAAGGTGTTATAATTAGGTGACTTTATTCAGTTTAGATGCTCATTCAATGTAGACGGGATGGCGGAAATGTAGGAAATAGTTTTTTGAGACAATCATTTCACATTTATCCTTAAAAGATTGGAAATTGAAAATATTTGAAAGAAAGAAAGAAAGAAAGAAAGAAAAAGCATTTATTAGCCCGCACAGGACGAAACACACAAATAACAACAAGGTTAACATTAACATTTAGTGGTTATATAACATTTAGTGTAATCATTTTTAAGGTATTATGCAAGAAAGTATGTTCTGTTGAATTATTAATGGTCACTGATTATTCTCACTTTAATTTATAACATGACAACAATAATATTGGGAAATAAAATATGCAAATTGATCATAAAATGAATGATTAAATATAATAAAATATGTTGTGAACTCGTTAGTTCATTATAAATTATTCAATAACTTCTCACCCTGCATTTTGGATTCACACGAACTGGCCAAATACAATGTAACTGGATTTTTATTGAAAAAGTAAATTATATATTTTTAAGAAATACGCATGATTTCTCAAACAAACACACCAGGTGACATTTTTAAGCTCATGTCATTAGGCAAACAAAGTCTATGCGGGTTGACTTTGACCCCATTGGCAGTCTTTTAGGGGTCGAAAATATTTAACCGCTTGTTACAGGTTAGGTTTTTTCTCTTCAGGATAAAAAAAAATACCCTGAAGGTCTGTGAATCCAAAGCCAGGTATTGAGGTAGTCTGAAGTTAGGGCATGCAAGGTTAACAAACTTTAGACTACCTCAACACCTACACCACCTACTATGGTTAGTTAAACTTTCCTTGTAATAAACAACTTACGATAAAATATATTATGTAAGTCCTTGACAAAGAATATAAATTGAGCATTTTATTACAATTGCAATTGACAATTCTCGCAAATATAAAAACTGCAGTATTTTGTCTGACAATACACATATGGCGGAGGAAACATGATATTTTTAGTTATTATAACCTTAAAATGCTGTCATAAAATTGTTACAGCGGATTTTATAGTCGGTAATTTTGTTTGTAACAGTTCTCCGCACACACACTGGAATTACTGCATAAGGCTTCTTCACGTTTTATTATTTAAATAAGAGTGTCCCCAATGTCAATATATAACAGTAAATATCAAGTCGACAAAGCGTGGTTGGTTGTGTACAAATAATAATTTAGATATTTTATCATGAAGCCGACCACAATCTCTTAAAACCGTATTATTTTAAATTACTCTGTTCTTTTCATTGTTGGATTTTCGACTGTCTGTATTGGGCAGAGCGTTGAAAATCCAACAGTACGCAAGACGAGGCAATATTATAATAATACTAACAGATGGTGGCAGGGGGAGGGCTGCTGCTATTTTCTTCTCTCACTTGACCATGAACCATAAATACAAGAAAAACTCATCTCGTGAAAGGTGGCCCTTGAATTTAGTAAGGTGGGTTTTCCATTGGAATGTTTACAAGATTAATGCACTTAAGCTAAAACAGACATTATTTTTCTATCTTTCATTTTTTCTTTCTTTTTTCTGGTGACTGGTTGGCAATTGGAATCTTTTAGTAAAGCTGAGGGCTGGGTACGCCATGACAAAGATAAAATGTTTCGATGTAACCACAACATCTAACAACATGTATCTTAAGACGCCGTTTGATATGGCTGTGAAGGGGGTGAAAATCAAGATGACGACTGATAGAGATGTACTTACCTAAAGAAGAAGAAAGCTTTTTACTACAGCCACAAACTAATTGATATAAGGACAAGAGGATGGTAATAGGGGTTTTAATACCAACCTCCTGCAGTTTTATCGGATCGTGATCCGCGTATACCACAGGTATCATCCATTTTATTGACATTTTAAACTAGTAATTGAATCGGAACTTCCAGCGATTATCTTTTACAAAAAAACAAATATTTGTGCAGATAAATTAAAATATTCCCGCTCGTCGCCAAAGATAGACAAGCAACAACAGACTTGGCCTTGAAAAAAACTCGTCAAGGCCCTCCACATATTATGCAGTGGACCTATTTTTAATTACACGCTCAAGTCCTGTTGAAGGTACGAAATATTTTTACACTTGAAGTACTTGCAACCTTGACCGTATACTGTAACCAGTTTGCGACGAGGGGAACAAAATACCGACGCTAAATTCTGCTCGGTGCATTCGATAAACGTGCTGAGAATGTTTTGAAGTATCGCGTGAATTTATATTGGTCTTTTTCTGGTTATGTAGGCTTGGCAGATGAGATTACCTATGTTTCTATTTTATGTGGCTAATTGAACATTTTTTTAAAGTCGTGGAATTCCTACATGCAATTAAACTAAGAGATAGGAAGGCCAAAGAAAAGATGGACGAATTTTGTGAAGAATGATATGAAAGAAAAGGGAGTCAGTGAAAGCATCACGTTAGACAGGACGGAATGGAAGAAGAAAACGAGTTGTGCTGACCCCAAGTAACATGGGACAAGGACAGGAAGATGACGTTGAATGTTGCTAGTTATTATTGACTCTGTCATATTGACTTATTGCGCAGTCTGCAGAATTATGTTAGAATGGCTTTTAATATTTAACACTAGCGTGTAAAATACAAGGAAAACCACTAAAATACCGTAAACTACTCTGAAAATTAGTCCCATGGACAATAAAGCAAATTGCACTTTCTAAATCTGAGCTTAAAGTTAAAATTCGCCTGCATGCGCAAGAGCATCGCAAATGCTATTTTCAGAACCGTCGGTCGAGATTGTTGCCATGGCAACGTTTAATTTATGAATGAATTTATGACTACGGGCCGCGGCGAGTGTATTCTATGCAAACACGAAATATTTATAGCATCGCTCTTCCCTGTCTGAGGACAAACGGCTTATTGTTCTATCTTTTGCATGTTACTTTATCCATCAGTGGGTTAGTAAAACTTAATTCCTTTCTGACTACGAGGCATGTGTAATGTGGGTTTAGTCACTTCAAAAGTTAGAGAGAGAAAAAATGCTTTTGCAGTAACCACTGAGTGACTAACACAACGCAATTTTAAGTGTCATGTTGTCTCTATCACTTTAAGGTATATTGTGGAGACAGAATTGCTCTCAAGAATGTTTGAGTAAATTCTGTGAGATTTGCGTTGGTGCGAAAGGTTTTAATGTAAAAATTGACACAAGATAGAAAAACCGTTAGAAAGAATCTGATATCTTCAACATTTATTAAATTAAAGTGAAGCAAACTACTACAATAACAAGCATTTAAAGACTAAGTTCATTACCTTATCAAAATATTTCTCTTCACCTCATAAGAATATTTTTATCACAATTTCTAGATGCACACGATGCACACGCACTTTTTAACCGTCATCCTAATTGTCTATCTCAAATAATGTATCACCATATCAACTTATATACGTCCATTATTGGACACGCAACTATGTATAAATAAATGTCATTAATAAGACAGGTGAGACGTGAGACAGTGGTCAAACGTATGCCTATCAATAGTAAAAAAACACTGCCATAAAACGTAGTGCTTACCCATTTCACCTACAAACCTTATTCAACCTCACTGATTCCTCAGAAAAGTACAAAAAAACCGTAAAAGTACTTGATACTTGCATCCCGACAGCATAAAAACTTTGCACAGATAATCAGTGAAGTTTTTACACTGCATTCTTCCTTGTCTAGCCTCTTAATTGACTGATTTAAGTGCTATTTATAACGATCTATAAATAGACAGCGCTGTTGCCAAGCAGTGCATCGTTGGGCTCGTTCTCGACTTGCGATTATACGACTTTTATGTGCGACAAGTCGTCGTTAAGATAAATAATGTTGGTTGTGTAATGGAGGTACTTTAAACATGTTTTTACTACAAAAGGTTAAATAAATGTCTTATGTATTTATAAGTATGTCGTTTTAATTTATTGGGGGCTGTTAGGGTTAATTATGAAACAAACAAAGGTTTTAATTGAATATTATAATTTTGTAAATAAGACTCTTAATTGTCGATTTATTTTTATTATTTATAAGTTTTCTTGAATTACATTACAATAATAATTTTATGCAAATAAGTTACCAAATTATGCAGTGTCACGTTTTATCAGTATAAAAATAACAAAAAAAAATCTGTAAAATAACCTAAACAGTTGGAAAACAGTTAAACCACCCATCACTGAAATCTATTGCATAACTTGATTTCCTTAATAAACCCCAATAAACGTCATGAGATACCGGCCAAAAGATAAATTAGACCCAATTTATACCCTCAATAAACCGTGCGAAATAAAAATCGCCGACGAAATTAGTCGAGCGTGTACAACTGGCCTTGCAACATAATGCGGTATTGTTTCATTCAGAAAGCATTAATTATAATTCCTTTGCTTTAATGAAAGTCGTTTTTTTTATAAATTAAATTGCATGGTAAGCATATTGGCTTATAATGTATTTTTTAGTTAAGTCTTTAATAAAGTAAAATTACAAAGTGACAGTGGGTAGGTACAGCTAAAATCTCATTGACAGCTTGATTAGTAAAACTAATCAAATACATTGTGTTCTGCTAATAAATTAAGCATTGCATATATTAAACACTTGCAGCCTTGCGTTTGCAATCATGAATGTAATTTAACTGTCACATTAAACTGGTTCGACAGTAAATTTTGCACGTGAATGGATTCTTTAAACGTTCAATTTCAGTAATTTTCCTTATAAAGAACCACACAGGCATTGTAGAACGCCTGTAAGAATCAAAAACTGACATGTACACCAACAAAAAACCACAGGAGAGTCTAAACTCGTAAACGAATTTTCAAAAAACAAAGACTTAAAAAATAAAGTACCAAGACTCAGACAGCGCGCTATATCGATCGAAATACAAGTTCTGAACAAAAAGTGGACCAGGATCACCCGTCTCTTTCACACACCTGCGCCGCCACCGTGAGCGAGGAAGACGGCAATATCGTTGCGCGCGCCCACACTTCAGTAGGACGGTACATTGAACTCTATTTGAAGTGTGAACCAGAGAGATATGTGCGTCTCTTTCTAACGATACGACATAGCGCTAGCATTCGGATTTTGAAACATACCCTATTCGTCTACGGTCGGGGTACGAAAATTCCATTCTAAATTTCGTTGTTCGGCATTCCGTGTTCGAATTTCTTTTCTATATTTTCGGGTTCGTTGAGAATTTTCGCCATGTTTTCGTCGAGTGAAAGTGTGTTAGGCCTAAATTCGTGTTGCTAAGAGCGAATTAAAATCTGTTTAGAGTGAACAATGCTGTGTTAATTCGGTGATTATGGGTTGGTGATGTGTTTTTTACGAAAACGTGCTTCGAAAATCACGGATGACTTTATTTGAAAGGATTGGTGTAATGAAACTGCGTTCTCTACTGGCGACATCGTGGAAAACTTCATGATAGGTATGTATACCTATACCTACTACTGAAATGTTTCACCCCTTGTACTAAAGGGGGTGAATAGGGCACTAGCACATAATAGATTTTTAGTTCTTTATCATATTTTTTTACTACGTACACGAGTAGGATTTTGAATTTTTTTTTTTATTAAAAGTCTAATTACGACCCCAATAGGTCCAAAATCATCCCCAATTTTTACGACAAACTCAACCCACTGTAGTCTACGACTGAAAATAGGACGTTCCCCTAAAAAAAGATCCCTAATTCTGTTCTAGATTTTCATTAAAAAAAGTAGGTAGGTAACCATTTTCAGATTTCAGTATCCCGTAGTAGGTACACCTAAAGGCAAACTGTCCAATGTAGAAAATTTCAGCCGTTTTCATAGGTCAGGTACCTACTGAAAAAAAAGTAATAGGTATTTGAATCAATTTAGACTATTGCAACGATGGAAGACCTCACATCGTCAGGCATCTAACCTGGTTCCAACTATATTGGAGTCTACTTCCAGACTACCCGAGGCATCAAAATATGACAATTCTACATGAAATGACTGCCATCTCAGCTCCACAGCCCATTTATATACCAGTCAGACCTATTTTTAGACTGTCGTGTCTTAGACTATCCTTAAGAACGGTCCTATTTATCCCCCAAGGCATAAAAAGGTCTTAATGATTGAATAATGGTCACCCATCCATTTACTGACCGCGACAAGAGCAGCTTAGCCTGAAAAATTGGTCCTTGCATACAGTTGGTTATACCTACAAGTACCGTAAATTAAAATATAATGTCTGTCTTAATAAAATAAAAAGGGATTATTTCATCCCACCATTTGTTTTTTAAGCCTTGATTTTCTCAATTTTATAAGTGACAAATTTAAAAAAAAAATACCTATTATGTGTCACAAAAAATACAAAATAAATTCTTATATTTTAACAAAGTCATGAACCCTAACTTTAAAATACATAAATATTTTAAATTAAAAACTAGTTCCATTTTTTAAAATAAATATTTTTGTATTTTAAAGTTAGGGTTCATCTCATTACGTTATAGGTAATTACAATTAATTAATTTACTAAATAACATGCCTATTGTGGTTCAGTGATTTCCTAATTGGCAAAGGGCAAAGGAAAAACTGGTCCTGTTACACTTTTTAACTCGGATCATAGGACCAATTTTTTTTAAATGCACTGACGATTTTCTACTACCTCTGTATATACTACAGTTCATTTAGTAAAGGGCTAAATGAACGACCTTCATAATTATACTTATTATTGCAAAAGTTAATATTAGCAAATCCCTTTTATATTGTCTACGGTTGACCCAAATTTTCTCTCTCTCCACTAACCCTGGTCATTTTGCTTGATTAAGTTGATATAAAAAGAAGAAAATTGAGTCGATTCTATTTCTGTTCCAGTATGGATGGGTTGTTACTAAACTAGATGTTAACAGAAACCCATTCTTAAACAAAAATTACGTCATCATTAGTCCATTGTCCAAATTCAAACTAGCAAAACTTCCAATTAGTTGTTCTAACTAACCTATATTTTTTTATTAAGACACGGTAGAGACTAGCTCTGACACCCACTCAATTTTCGAAATACTTTGTATTAAAATATTTTTTATTCATCTGCTATTCTCCAGCTATACCTAATTCCTGAGTCCTCAGGAGACATTTGTTAAAATAGGGAATAATCTATCCTAAAATAGGCAAAGACCAGAAGTAAAGACTGGTCCCTTAGTGCAAGCCCTTAGTACATGTACTTCTCCACCTTTGCCTCTAATTTCTAACATGATTTTTAACGATCATTATGTCAAGTGTTCTTGGGACCATATTCATAAATAATACCATATTTTTTTCTTAGAATCTAAACCCTGATTTGATTTAAATTGGATATCTCATTTCATAGCAATCCACTGACAGACATAGTCCTTAACTAGACCAAACTTAAGAAGGTAGTTGTTCATAATTAGGCTATATTCTTTACACAAAAAGAATCACCAATACCTATATAAAGAAAAATAAGTAGTTACCTAAGTATGACGTAAAAGGGAGAACGCTCACTCTGCCCTACCCTACTGTGAATATTAATAATCATCTACATACTAAAAACCTTACAATACAAGTTAAATGAAACACTATTGCAATATAAAGAGAGAAAATCTCCAAGAAACGTCTGACGTGTAAATATAACATAACCTAGTACAAGCACGTGGCCGCGAGTGTAATCTAGATAAGCAATGAAAGTGTTTAAACGTGGTACCTAGTTCTTAGTTCTTAGACTCGATTCAAATATTTCGATGACCAACACAATCTTCACTGAATTGGACATAAGGACCATCTTCATCAATATAACCCATTGTTTGTGTGTACCAATGTATTTTACAAGAAATATAGGTACTTAGGTACAGATATCTCCAATTACATTATGTAATATTTAGTACAATATAGCTTGATAATGTAGCATTATTTCCACAGAATAGAATATTCTATTGAAGGCCCATTTTAGGTCCCTTAAGGAACTAGTTCCTAGGGCTTAAAAAACCTTAAAAAATTGGTTCTTAGAAACTAAAATACATCTTTGTGATAATCCAATGCACAATCTTTGACAGGGTTTGATAACTCTTATTTACAGAAAATTGTATTTAAATACCATTGTCAAAAAGTTGTCCCTAAAATAAAATAGTCCTTAGAGCTGAAATATGTACCTACCTAGAAAATTGTGCTTGATTACAAACGTCGTACCTATAACAATCCTGTGATAATCCAATATGCAACCTTCGCATTATTTTTTTATACCTATTATACATAAGATAGGTTAACTTGTGACGCAGCATTTACAAAGTGTAGGTATATAAAGTTACCTCATCATTACGTAATACTTACAGTCATGCTGAAAGTTTGACAATAATGTTTCTAGAAAATTGAATTGGAGGACCAGTTTGATTATAGAAACACTCGAAACCCCAAATCAAAACTAGGGGCAAAGAGCCCTTTGTCCTTAGGTTTGCCCTAAAATATATTTTTAAATAGCATTCTTTCCATTTCATTATTTAAAACCTAGGTATTATTTAAAGAGATACTTAATTTTATTTAAAATCGTCACAAGACGTTAACATTTTTGATTATGTTTGATATAAAAAGATATTTCTTTCAATACGACCCATTGCATCGGGGTTTTAATGCAATATAATTACAAGTATACATAATTCTAGCTCTAAAAACTTATCAAATGGGAAGTTTAATTTAAGGACCATGGTCGTCTCTAGGGCTATACCTTAAAAAAGTGGTCCTAAGGGTTACAAGTCCTGAAAATACTGGTCCTTAGAACCGAAGGCCATAATAAATTACCCCTCGATATTCCAATGTGCAACCTGTATCATTTTTTTTTCACTTTATTCTTTGACAAACCAAAGGTAGGTATTTATAGTGACTTTATCATTAGGTACGTAAGACAGTTTAACTGAAACAAGGCCTGACGGTTTACAAATGAAACTGAGAACAGAATTACACAATTATATTAAACTACTTGGACTAATTTCATGTATTTTACATAATTATTTAGGGCTAACCCTTTACAACCCTTTGGGCAGACTTTTGGTAGCTTCGGAGCCCTTTGACAATCCTAAGACTCATCTTGATATGTATTTTAGAAGAAAGCATGTGTATTTTCTTATTTTCATTGATAATTTGATAAATTAATAAAAAATATGAAATTTCTGATTTTAAATTCTTATTGCAAAGTAAAAATCTCCGCTTGAACGATTGATAAATTGACAATTATGTATTCTAAGTATAATAGGTAGGTATGCGTCATGTATTTATTTATTTAACCATATATGTAGACTCATGTAATCAGACAAAAAGAAGGATGTTTATTTATTACATTATTATTAATAAATATTTTTTTGACTCTTAAATATAACGAAACTTGACTCTACCTTCACTTTAAGTTATCATAAGGAATAGAAAATCTTGCATAAGGACCAGCTTGGTCCTAAGTAATCCTGGTTAAGGACCAGTTTTATATAAAAGAAATGGTATTTTCTATGATTGGATTTGACTGTCCTTTGATAATCTTTTGTGTGATCTTTGACAGCTTTTTGTATGCCCTTTGACGCTGGTATACCAGTTACTAGACTGGTTTTGAAGATTGCTTTCTGTCGAAACAAATATTTTATTACAACTTTGCCTTTTACAATATTTATATTTTATTTTATCCAAACATTCACATGTAAGTAACAAGTTAAATCTAATTGACTATCTTCAATGGTAATTTAAACTCAAAAAAATATCGAAAAGGTTATTCATAAAAAGGCCTATAAGACGCTTTTCAGTCCTTTGATTGCCTTAGTATGTCTATTACTTGAAACTTTTAATAATAATTAAAAGTCTATATAAGTTAATGACCAGAAAATGATAATTAATAAATTAAATACACAATTTTAGTCATGTCAATTAATATAAACTAGGGATAAGCGTCCCTATTTCTGGTATAGACCAGAAAATCTTACAACCATCATTTTAATGTTACGTGAATGCTATGTACCTTAGTATAGGTCAAATTAATCCCTTAAACCTAAATTGCTGAACTTAGGACCACCTTACTGACTGACAGTAGGTATTCGTCATAAATTATTGCCACAGAATTGTACAAACTTATCTAACCACTGTTTTGAACCGTTGTGATTAGCCCTTTTTATTGTAATTAGCCCACCATTTGATTCCCAACCACTGCAATTCTTGTAAGCCAGAAATGCCAGAATCAAGAGTGGCAACCACCAGCGCTAATGAAGGCAATGAAGCTCGATGAGTTCCGGAAAAACTATTTCCATTGTCTCGCAACGAAATTAATTAGAAAAGAACAGCAGAGGAGTAAGAGAAAACGTAGTTTCCACTTCACCATGTCTCCTTCTGCTTCTTTTCCATGCTTGGCCGATGCATGTTGGTGATCGCAGTAGGTGTGTGTACTCAGAAGGACGCTGCTGCCCATCCTCTGGTTAATATCCTCCAAAGGTAACCTTTAACAAACACATTTTCTTCTGGATTATTACTTTAGGAATATATCTATCACCTTTATTGAATATCTACCCTTACAGGCATCACCAAACCCAACTTGTAAATTACATAATTAATTTTCATCTTTTCATAATGTTTCTAATTAATAGTTTGAGTTTGAAAATTAATGACTTAATAAACGTCGATTTAATTCTATTTAGGGGTCAAATCAGGGATGAAGCACTTATTTGTTCTTAATAAAAGACTCAAAACATCTTTTCCTAAATGTTTGTTTTATTCACAATTTCTGACGAATAAAGTTCACAATACCAAATTCAGGTCTATAAATTTATTTTCCATTAAAATACCAACAAGTAATAATAATAAATTAATTAATTTTTTTTATTGCATCAACTTATTTAACTTATTCTAGTTACAATGGGGAGCATCCTTTTAGGCAAAGAGTATGCTTGTATTAGGACACTCCGCCCTTCCCCAGGTTATATAATTTTAAACTACATTACTTAACAAGAAAACTACCTATTTCGAAATAGCTCCTAGTAAAAACTAACATGATCTACACAAATAGGCATTTCAAACCCACAAAATATTACAAATTGTTTGTATCAATTGAATTCTAGACTAGACGTCAAATTTCATATTTTTACGTCAACTAGTTTTTGAGAAAAAACGGTGGCTAGGTTCCGTGGTCCTTTTCGGGGATGAATCATGGGGGACTGAGGGCTGGAGGACCATTAAAATAAAAAATCCTTAGGTTCTTAATTCTAAAATTAATGTTTAAACAATTACCTAAAAGCTTACTTATGGATCACGAATTACATGCATTTCCCTTAGTCAAAGTAAAAGTCAAATTAATACTAGTTGCGTTTTCCAAAAGGTCTTGCATGGAAAATAGGTAATGGTCAAAAACTCCATACATTGCATTAATAAACAAAGTCAAGACAAAAGTGTCTCCTGAATTATTTCACTAATTGTGTTCTTTATATTAAAGTACTTTGTCATCCTAAAATATGTAACAAAAATAAAATTTCAATACTCAACACTCAATACTCAATATCTTTATTGCTTTTCCATAAGTACAGTTTACCTACATTTAGCAAAAATAAAATTTACCTATATTTAGAAAATCTAGACCAGACTCACGGTGACCTAAGACGCGTCATCCATAAAGGAGGAGGATAAAACAGGGGTGGTCCATTTTCAAATAAATTTGTACCAAAATTTCTTTGCCCATAACGGTAGACCACAGGCAGAATATGATTATCCTGGAATAATTAGCCAGGGTTGTATTTTAATCCTTAAGAACAAGCAAAAACTAATTATGACACACTAGGCAATTCTAACCAACGCATGCAATTTCCTACTTCCATGCGACTACTAGCGCCATCTATTGGCGGAATTCGTCAAACTTTATCTGCTTACATGCTTTGATTAAAATAATACCTACTTGTTTATTATTCATAGAATGTTTTATTGCTATTATACCTATGTAGAGTCTAGCTGCCTTGGTCGCAAACGTAGCAGCTGAGTATAAGGTTTTGGGTTCAACTCCCAGACGAAGCAGTTTTTCTCACCTTGGAGTCGGGATTTCGGAAAAATTCGCCCCCTAGGACTTATTAGGTAAGTGGTGAGATGTGGACTGAGGGTACTACACTTATCTACCTACACTTCAAGCGACTTGAAGTTAGTTAAAATGATTCAAACATATAAGTTTTTACATAATACTTTATCTAAGTACATTATGTGTTATCACAATGACGGGAAACCATGACCTACGCAACACACACACACATACATAGGCACCTACAATCATATTTTTCCGCACAATGCAGTAATAATGAGTCGATGACCACTATTTGCGTTTCTATGGGCTATGGTTTCATATTCAACATAATTCTTCTGGTTTCCTGGAATTCTAATTTAAACATTGTTCATTTTTATAATTTTTCAAGGTCCATCCTGCCTGTCTGTTTGTATTGTAAAAATCATTGTCAGTAAATTGACGTGAAGTTAGCTGCCGGTCCCTAGCATTAGATGGGATGACAGCTCATCTAGAGCTAACTTCACGTAATACAAGATTTACACTGATGAAAACTTTGAAGACGCAACTTCTCTAAAACATCACTTTATTTTAGTTCAGAAAACACAATTAGTTTTTTAATTGACGGTAATCATTATATTTTAGTTGCTTTAAAATCTATAAATAATATATCAATTAAGTTGACATTATAAGTGACGTCACAGCAGCGTTTTGACAGTTTTCATAAACAGTATGTCAATTGACAACCAAAGAAAAATATGTAGTCGAATAGTGAAAACCCTATCTAAATCGGATCAGTAGTTTTTGAGAAAATCATGAACATACATACATACATAAATACATAGGTAGGTACGGGTCAAATATTCTCTGTATAACCCGTACGTATTTATGTATATATATATGTACTACCATTTTTGAAGTCGGTCAAAAACACAATTATGTTTAATAAGAAAACAAAACAATAGGGTATTACACTCAGTTTTGAAAAGTGTCTCAATGAAATTCTGTAGTGCTAATATGCCACCAAAAAAAACACAAAATTTTTATTCAATCGATAAGTGCCATAAAAATGCATCTAAATTTTAAATTTTCAAATTTCGCGCGTAGTTTGACGATAACGCCTCTTACTGGACGCCATATTGCTCAGCGTAAATGACGTCAGTTCGTTTTGTATCAAATGCGCTCATATTAAATAAGATAATTGTATACCTATCATTTAAAAATAATGAAAAGCATATTTTGTAATAGGTGTAATAATGAAAAAATTACGTTAGTTACGAAAATAATAAAAGTACAAAGCCTATATTACGCCAATCGGTTGACTGACAGATGACAATTTTTTGTTTACACAGCCGTACGGCGTAATAACATGGCCGCTACTATTTCATGGTGTTTTACCCTATTGTGGGCGTATCACAAAATAAAATTACGTCAGCCGAACAAATCAATTATTATTTTCTTATTTTTTTAAACCCCAACAAAAGACAGGCTACTTCTTAATCCTCAACTTCGTCTGCACCCACGATTACCGACGTTCACGCGGACGGAGTCGCAGGCAAAAGCTAGTATAAAATATGTAGTTATAAACGACAGGTGTCTAGATAAGAGAGGTTACAAACGTTTTTAACAAAGAAGACAACCGCCTTCAAAAAGTAAAAAATAACTTTCAATTCGCAATTCGGCGGCTTTGGTTTTGCTTGTTGTTTTGTATTGCCACCGACTTGCGAATTGAAAGTTATTTTTACTTTTTGAAGGCGGTTGTCTTTTTTGTTAAATTTTTTTTTTTCGCTTTTTAGTGCCTACTTCTCAATATAGAAATTAATTACGAAACGGTGACAACAAAAAAAAACTGTCATCCCTTAATTTTCAACCCTTAGGGGTAAAATATTTTCTTGAAATTTATATGGGACCAAATTTGAGGTATACACTATCAATTAAAAAAGAATCATCGAAATCGGACTACACTGAAAAAAGTTATGCGTGGTCAAACATAAAAATAAATATGTAAAAAATAAAAAAATGTTCATAAAATGAAAACTTCTGGGCCAAACAATTTCAAATTTGTATGGAACCAAATGGCAACTATTCCGCATCAAACTAAAGAAGAATCACGTAAATCGGATCATAAATCTCAGAGTAATCGATGATGAAAAAAAACAACCGAATTGAGAACCTCCTCATTTTTGAAGTCGGTTAAAAAGACCCTACATCAACTCGAACAATCGGCAGTAGGCTATTGAGTACTGTAGAGGCTACATGAGTTTATGATGCAATAGCCATTAGATAATAAACTCTATGAGAGAACACTCTGCAATCTTCTAGAATAAGTTCAAATCGTCAAGTTCTTAGCCTGACCTTGTCATGGGTACACGTAAAAGTATCTTAATTATAAACTAGTTCCAAGTATCAGTGGTTTGATACTGAGTATATATATAGAATAAACCTCTTACATCAAGCCACAACCCGGTACCAGTAAGAAGCCTTGCAGTTGGACTTCTTACAGTACCTACTCAGAAGTTAATAATGATTATTTTTCATTTCCCTACACAGTCACCATAGCTAGGCAAATGCCTCTAGGACTTTATATAAAAGAAAAAATAAATGAAATGCATGAACTAATTTTTTTTTTTTTGGCAATAAATATAATGAATGGTACCTACATGATCTTAGAGTGCAAAATAAACAAAATCTTTTTGACCCTTAAGTCCCCCCCTGGGGCGGATCCGACATGGTTAGGTTAGAACTGTGACCCCCTACGACGCCAGAACCAAATTGCTTTTTACAGTCAAACTCATAAAATATTGGTGATCATTTACTATTTTTGTGGTGATCATTTACTGTTTTTGGTTTTATTTTATTTACTATTTTTGGTGATCATTTACTAGACCTGGAGGTCCGTTAAAGTTAGCCTTTATATAAAAAAAAAAATTGTCGACTCTGGTAATTAATGTCTTTAGACTTATAGATCACATAACATGGGTCTCTGGTTGTATGTGAATGTGAATTTAAATGTTTGTAAACGCACCCACGATAAAGAAGACATTTCTAGTGCATAGCAACGATTTTCAAGAAAACATCTTTTTTGTCATCTTTACATGGTATAAAACAAAGTCGCTAACGCTGTGTACACACGGCTACACATCAAGCTATAATTTCCAATATAAGCTGACCTCGCATTGTACGGAAATCCTATACAATGCGAGATCAACATTAACTGGAAATGTATAGGTTGATGTGTAGCCGTGTGTACACGCTTAGATCATTTAAACTACATAACGGATTTTAATGCAGTTTTTATCAATAGATAGAGTGATTCAAGAGGAAGGTTTATAGGTATAGTTTGCATCCGTGCGAAGCCAGGGCGGGGCTCTGTTCTAATCTAAACTTTAATTTCATAAAGAGGAATGATTTGTTTGTTTGTTACAATTTAACTCAAAAACTACTGGTCCGATTTCAAAAATTCTTTCACCAATTGAAAGGTACTTTATCCCTGAGTAACATAGGCTATATTTATCAATTGGAAAAAATAGAGATCCTTGAGAAAATTCACGCGGAAGTCGCGGACAAAGTTGCGAATAAAGACGAAAACAACAAATATTCACGGTCACCATGAACTCTGCCGGAGCGCGTAACTGTCGCGCCGTGATGGTTGGTCTCCGGCCGGCAGTATCTGTAGATCTAGTTTGAGTCTGACTGGTGTCATTGGCTTTCGAACTGGTGTGCGTGTCCAATATTTGGTCCGACACGTCATTTTGACGGATGTATCATTTTTTTTTATTTATGTGATGGTATATGATGTAATTATGATAATTTCTGAACAGTTATTCTCGGAAGAAAAATAAATGTTTATTAAGTGATTAAAATTTAAATAAAAAAGAACTAATGTTGCAGTTTAATAAAGACTTTAAATTGATGCTGTCACTTTCTTTCTGATACAAAATGTAAGGGATAGAATATAAAGTCTCCGTTAAAATAATGTTGGTTTCATGCAACTCAACGTCAGTCACTCACAATTAAGGATAAGATTTATTTTTATTTGTCCATTGTTAGAAAATATAATTACCTTAATAATACTTAATCTAACTAATTTAGATAACTAAATGGTATTTAATGGTAGCCTTATAGTATGATATCTTTTATTTAAATAATTATTATATCATTGTACATTAAAAAAAAAACACTTACTTTAATTTTTCTAAACATCGAAACATTTATTTCATGGATTTTTAAAAGAAAAAGAAAATGGTTACGTCTTTCTAAGCTCCACTAAGCTCATCTCACTATTTTTTTTTTATATTCGACTAGGCATGCGTTTGGCCGCAACTCACCTGATCTTAAGTGATGATGCGGCCTAAGGTGGAGCACGCTTGCCTAGGATAAACCGGTTCACTCGTGCCTTGAAGATACCCAGATTATACTTAGAGGCGGGCAGTGATTTCCACAGTCTGAAAATGAATCTAGGGACAGTCAACAGAAGTTAACCTACGCCCAAAGTTGCAATTTATTCGCATTTATCTAAAGTTAGTAAACATTTGATTAAGAGATTTGAAGTCGGTTTTCCAGAAGTGTTTAGTATACACACAGTTATATATAAGTTCTATGTAATAATAATAAAAACTGGGCACAACTTTCGATTCAGAACTGCTACCAGAAAAATCGTTCTTGGAATCGAACACAGAACCTCACGTACAACAGTCGTACCAACGAGGCAGTTTTAAATTCGGTTCACAAAACACACACACACATCTGGTCACAAAACATCTGGTCATCTGGCTGTCTGCAACGCAATATAAGTCAAAATCGGTTGAACGGACTGTATAAAAGGTTTTTGTAAATGTCTAATCTTATTGTGAACAGGGTATAGGTATAGAGACCTCTCTAACTAGAACTTTATAGTAGATAATTGCACCACTATTCTATCAATTTTATTGTAACTTGAAATAACTCTCGGTAAATGAGACAGATAATTATTTGTACCTGGATATCTAAGACCCTGGTAAGTGGAATACCTCTTTAAGTATCAGGCAGGTCCCTTAATGTCCCAGTTATCCAGGTTTCATTGTGTAATAATAATAATAATAAAGCTTTATTTGATTTCATACAAAGAAAAAACAAAAATAAATCAATAAAGTTTTACAGACATTTGATCTCATAATACATCTACATTCCAATTAATTTGCCTATTAGGCAGTAATTGTAGAAAAATAAAATAAATAAGTAATTAATTTCATTTCGTAGAGTTACCAATTTATATAATTGATTTAAAATTATTTTTGAAGTAAATAGTAGGTTGTCATGTTATTTCAAACGTAAATCTAAAGTAAATTACAAACTTGATTCCTTCATTTTTTTTTTTATTGTAAATTCAATATTTTGGATTGTAAAATTGTAAGTTTCATATAATGAGACAATTTCATTTTTCAAAATTACAAATTAATAAGCTTCACCGCTAATAAAAAAACACATCCTACCAAATATCGTACGGCATCCACAATCCCGTGGCACAACGCGCATGCACCTCACGCACACACCGGCGCTGGCGCAGCTCGCGTATCGCGGTAGCTGCCCGACCGGATCATACGCTCGTTATGTGGCTCTCTGAATCACAGGGGTTACACCGGCGAGAGGTCAGGCGCGAGCTGAGCCGCGAACGGTGTTCTGTCCAAAATAATTTATTATTTAAAGTATAACTAATATTTACACGTATTAAAAAGAATCCTAAAACTATTATTGATAGTTGATTATAGTTATTACATGTATCTATTACAAATGTGGTTTCGTCGTCTGTAAGTTATTCTACATATCCTACTATCCTACTATATATATCCTACTTCCTACTAATATTATAAATGCGAAAGTTTGTGAAGATGTTTGGATGTTTGTTACTCAATCACGCGCAAACCGTTGAACAGATTTGCATGAAAATTGGCACATAGATAGAGCATTTCCTGGATTAACACATAGGATACTTTTTATCCCGGTAATATTTATTTATTTATTTATTTATTGATTATTAATTACCACGGTTACACACCAGTAACAGTAATTAATTAATTTCTTATGTATTATATAACTACAATTTCATCTGGTACAGCATACATTAATAAAAGATAAAAATACATTTTGTTTGGTTGCAAATTATTAGGACATACAATAATAGTTTATATAGAATGTCTCTCACAAAATCTCGAGCACAATAACAGGATTTGGTTGAATCTGTCATTTAACACGTCACAATCGGGTAGGTCTAAAATAAGGGCATTGATTGCGCTGCGCATGCGACACAGCGGGGAATGCGCACGGGACACCGTGTGGCTCTGTGCAGTCGCGAATAGTCTGTGCCGGCGGTTGGACCGGTGGCGTAGGTAATTATCAGGAACATAAAATGTGCATAATAAGTTGTGCAATTCTGGGGAGTCAATTACGTTCCGTAAAATATGTTCCCTTGGGATAATCGTTGTTTTTACGCGGGCGAAGCCGCGGGCATAAGCTAGTAATATTATAAATGCGAAAGATTGTGAAGATGTTTGGATGTTTGTTACTCAATCACGCGCAAACCGTTGAACAGATTTGCATGAAAATTGGCACATAGATAGACCATTTCCTGGATTAACATATAGGATACTTTTTATCCCCGTAAAGTGTTCCCTTGGGATAATCGCTCTATTTACGCGGGTGAAGCCGCGGGCAGAAGCTAGTAATATTATAAATGCGAAAGTTTGTGAAGATGTTTCGATGTTTGTTACTCAATCACGCGCAAACCGTTGAACAGATTTGCATGAAAATTTGCACATAGATAGACCATTTCCTGAATTAACATATAGGATACTTTTTATCCCGGTAATATGTTCCCTTGGGATAATAGCTCTTTTTACGCGGGCGAAGGCGCGACCAGGAAGCTAGTAAGGTATATTTTGAGATGATCATCTTTCAGAGGGCATCAACTCGTTCACATTGCTGTCAACGGGATACGTGCCCAGCAGGCTGGCAGCATTGCACTGTTGTATGGCAATACTGATTCTTAATGCCCAAGAATAGGTCAGCCTTTGGGTCACATGAAGAGTATTGTCATAAATAAATAAATAATCCTTTTTTATCAAGTACGTACTTTAGTTTTAAGAAAAACATGTTCGATGATTTTTAATAACACCTTGTATACCTACTATGTTTTATGCAAATTCATGCTTCCATGCTAATATATTATTATAAATGCTAAAGTAACTCTGTCAGATACGCTTCCACGATGAACCGGCTGAACTGATTTTGATGAAATTTGGTATGAAGATAGCTTGAATCCTTGGGGAAGGATATAAGCTACTTTTTAATCCGCGACTTCGTCTGCATTCGCGATAACCGACATTCACGCGGACGAAATCGCGGGCAAAAACTAGTACATAACTATACTTGCATATCAAAATAACTTTCGTTTAACAATCAAGTCCAGTCATGCCTCAGAAAGCATGCAAAGCCGTTGTTCTCGGCTGTCATTCCTAGATCCTTGACAGTCGTTATAGTCAGTCAGAAGCCAGAAAATCGGACAACCAGTCTTACCAAGGAGTATCGTGTTACCCAGTAACTAAGTTGTGGAGGTCAGATAAGCAGTCGCTCCATGTAAAACAAATATTTTTTGTACAAATAAATATTTTTTCTTTCTTTTCTTTTCTACGGAAGAATAGACATACTGACAGCAAGAATAGACAAGTCAGTACAGTTTGTCTATTCTTCCTGTCAGTATGTCTATTCTTCCGTAGACACAGCGTGGTCATGCTACGCATGCTGGGAGAGCTTTGCTTTCTTCCATTTTAAGTGTATTTCGTATCAATACCGGAATGGTGGAACCCTAATTCCATACACATAAGCGTACTACCTCCCCCCCCCGCTTCTCGCCCCCCTCGCTTCCACCACGTCACAGCATCCGCTTGATCGTACGATGGAGACCTAGATAATTATGTTAGTCACTATCGCCGTAGCAGGAACACGTCGTTTGTATGTCTATGTATGTGAATGATATTGGAAACTAATGGACTCGTAATGTTTGAGGTTAAATTTCTATCGCAGTAGGATCATCTTAAGGGGCAATTAAACGACTTTTACAGATTTGAAACTGACAATCACGTCAAAAAAAAAGAGTATGCAGAACGCAGAACTGATGCAGAACGGACGCAGGCTGCGTTCAAAACTCTCAAAATTTAGTCGAAAAAATTAAATAAAAGTAGTATTCTTTCAAAATTAAAAAAAAGGCGTATACTAAAAGATAGATAGTAAAATTGTCTGTAAGATAGTGTAAGTTTCGTTTAATTATACCTGGTAGATTTTGTGTGATTGTCAATGTTTTGTCCGCGTCAGACACAACTTCACGAGTTAATTAAACTATTTAATATGAACTTAATCAAAAATATTCACTTTCTATATGATTAAGAGAATGTTCTAGTTTAACATATATTTTTTTCAAATCATTTACACTACACATTTTGACGTGATTGTCAGTTTAAAATCTGTAAAAGTCGTTAAATAGCCCCTTAATACTCTTGTATCTGTAACACAGGTACCACTTAGGTCAGGATTCAGGGCTTCAAACTTAAATGTAATAGTTATTATTTTATGTCAATAAAACTTTTTATTATTATTATTTGTATGATCAAATAAATTAGCCTTTATTGCTGTAAAATTTCTTACAATGGATACATGCCAACTAAATTACTATATTATAATTCTACTTAAATCATATTATTTACATTATCGGCAACTGGATGTTTTTCTGTAACAACTTGTCTGTCGACAAAGGCCTCCTCTATTCGTAAAGATTTCCATTTATTCCTGTCTCTTGCCAAACGGGTCTATACTGAACCAGCTAAATTTTTTAAATCAACTTCCCACCTTTAAATATTTGTTCTTTTGCTGTCTCTTGGATACCATTCTGTTACTCGATTAGTCCATTTCTCTTTATTTTCTCTTAGCATAGGTATGCCCCGTCCATCGCCATTTTAACTGTCTGTATTTGTATATCCCAAAGACTATATTCTCTTTGGGATATCCTTTTTTAAATAAGTACCTGGGCGAAAGAGATCAGCTCGGTTTTTTTTTGTGTTTTTTTTTTAATGTAATACTCTATTTACAATAGCATTAGACAGAAGTTAAAAAAGGTTCTTTTTAATGCACACTTTGTAACAAAAGTACAATAAACATGCTAAAGTTACGCTAGACACCGAATTTATTATAATCTATTTTTACAGTAGCTGTCGAACCGCGCGCGTATTTGTAACTATTCTAATAATTTATCTTCTAAAATTATGTGGCTTTCATTTATATATTTAATTCTAATTTAAAATTCCAGTGTCAATGCTAAAAACCTAACAGAAGCAGGGATGAACAATACCCGAAACGTTGTTTGTTTCACTGTAATTCTACCAAGTTTAAAATGTTACCTAATCTTTAAAAGACTTTTATTCTGTGTATAATATTATACGTCCATATTTAGTACTATCTTAGATCAATTTATCAAAATTATGTTAAAATAAGTTTAATTTAATTTAAATGTTTCAACTTATCTTTGAAATAAAACGTTTTGCATTCCTGCTTCTATGAGCCTCTTTTTTCTAATGCTATTATAAATGGAGTATAGCTAGATCGATTTATCGTCCCCGAAACCCCATGCATACTAAATTTCTTGATAATCGTTTCCGAGATTCTGATTACATACAAGAATTGCTCGTTTAAAGGTATTAGAGAATAAATAGTAATTTATTTTGTAAAGTATACAAAGCTTAAAAATAAATATAAACATATAATATGTACAATGGAGGGCTCATAGGGCACCAAAACTCGTCCGCATCGCTCTCAATGGGACAAGTGGACAAGTTCCGGCGTGCCAGCTGTGTTAGAACCTAATGGCTTGGCACCTGACGATGGAAAGAGACCTGGGCCTCAAGTCTGCTATTACAATAGTGTCAGAATGGTCTTTCATTGATTTCATAATTGTTGATTTTGAAAAGTTTGGTAACCTACTAATATAATGGCGTCATTATGAAAATCAATGATAGACCATTCTGACACTATTGTAATAGCAGACTTGGCCCCCAGATGGAATGACCATAATGCCGTGGAAGTTGGGTAGGCCTTTGGTGTGGGATGCAACTTGTGTCGACACCCTTGCGCCATCCCACCTTCCTTGCATCTCGTGTTGTGCTGGGGCAGCTGCTGCAGGTGCCGAAAACCTCAAACGGCGTAAATATAACCTACCTGTACCTTCTTGAAAGTTATATGTTTGAGCCGTTTGGGATTGAAACACTAGGGCCATGGGGCCGAGTGCTCACCTTGTTTTTAGGAACATTGCTAAGCGGCTGGTCGACTCTTCACGTGACCAGAGGGTTAGCCTTTTCTTGGGCCAAAGAATTAGAATTGCCATTCATTTTGTAAAGTAGGTTTAAAATGCAACGTCTTACAAATACTTGTTCCGTTCAGAAATCGAACAGCGCCAACCGTGCTGCCAAACTGGACACTGGCACTGGACTTCCTTCAACTCATCTGCCTAGCCTCTTCCCTGTTGGGGTCGGCTTCCAGTCTAACCGGATGCAGCTGAATACCAGTGTTTTACATGGAGCGACTGCCTATCGGACCTCCACAACCCAGTTACTGGGTCACACGATACGCTTTGGAAAGACTGGTTGTTAGATTTTTTTAGCTTCTAACTACGTATTATATCTTCTACGTTCGTTGAACGTAGGCCTCCCCCAGAGATCGCCAACCAACCCGATCTTGGGCACCTCGCATCCATCAGCTGCCAGCCACCTTCTCCAAATCGTCGGTCCATCGTGCCGCAGGGTGTCCCACACTACGCTTACCCAAACGCGGTCTCCACTCTAGAGCGTGCGTGTAAATCATTTATTTCAATTATACCCTGTTCACAATAAGATTAGACATAAACACAAACCTTTTTTTACAGTCCCTTCAACCGATTTTGACTTATATTCCGTAGGCTTAAGGATGACATTAGAGGCAACAATTGTTTACTGCAGTTGCCATTTGTCATGCTACCAACGCAATAGAAGTCAAAATCAGTTAAACGGACTGTAAAAAAGGCTTGAGTAAATGTCTAATCTTATTGTGAACAGGGTGTAGATCATTAAAGGCACTTTTGAACGTCATAAAAAACGTCGATTCTAGTTGCCCCTTCCAAAAGGTAGTTTCGTATGGAGGAGAATGGGCAAGAAACTCCATACTTACTCTTTTAACGTGAATACGATGGACCTTGCATAAAAAAAACACTATATTGAAGTATGTACAAAGTATTACAAGATAAAGAATGACAGCTAAGCGTGTCTGCTCCATCTACCGTCTGTCCGTCTGCAGACATGGCCGGCTCACTTCCACTTCAGTTGATTCGACGCGCAATCTCGGTGACTACGTATACCGACTGCTAAAGATCTACGATTGACAGCCGAGACCCAGAGGGAACTCTGTATGAAATGGATCGTCACCAATCCACATACCGACCGCGGTAAGCATAGCTTTTACTTAGCCACGACCTCCTCTCGACTTCTTTCGACTAAATATAATAAAACTCTAAAATAAGGACGTAGCGTGTGTCGGGTTGAAACTCAACCCCTGAACGGATTTAACGAGGGGTTGAAATAACGCACAACAGTTATGAAATACCTAGTTACATTTTATTACTTTACTCTTTCCTATGATATGATTGGACGTTACTATAGGGACGAATACCGGACGCTGTTAATACTGTTCACCCCTCGATAAGGGGGAAATGTAATCCAATGCTTATGAGAGGAAATATCGATTTGTTATATATTTTTTTACTACTAGCTGATACTCGCGGAACTCAATTTTTTCAAAAAAAAGTAGCATAAGTTACTCCTAACATAAGCTCAAAGTCCCATCAAAATCGGTCCATCCGTTTTAGAGATTAGCCGAAACAAAAGACACACAATTTTCTTTTTTTTAATGTGCCGAGTATACTTCATGATTTTAGTAAAAAGCTGTTCTTTTTACATTACAAACAGACACTTTAATTTTTTATTTATTTGTATATGTGTTAATGGTAGAGTACTGTTAGTTGGACAGAAATTGTAAGAGTCAATAGACAAATAATTATGTAGACTTGCTTGTTTCAAAGCTTTTACAACGCCACAACCAATACACAAACATACACTCCTTCACAGTCCCTCGTACACACACACCGATGGGTGTATGTGTGTGTGCGAGGGACTGAAGGCGACTGTGTGTGTAACTCTTAAAATTTCTGTCCAACCAACTGCACTCTTCTACTCTCTGGTCTAGTCTTACTATCTAATATACATATACATTCATACATATACAAAGTGTGTGTGTGTGTGTGTGTGTGTGTGTGTGTGTGTGTGTGTGTGTGTGTGTGGGTGCTGTGTATGTTAAATCACACACACACCACGCGCGAACTTAATTAATTAAATTAACCGAGGATTTTTATTTATTTTAAATAATCTGATAACTCTGTAAGTTTTTCTAAAATGTAAACTGGAAGGAAACTGTCTTCTGAGATACAGGCTGACAAACTAGTTCAGGAGGTAGATTCTGTAAAATTCAAACAACAACTCGCATGTCACATCGCTATTCACTCTCACTTCGCATAAGGTTCAAAATTAGCTATATATATTTGACACTTTGAATCGGGTTCGAGTGCGAAGTGAGCGTCGAAGTGATGACGGGGAAACTACCTTATAGAACGCCACTTCTTACGTCATCTCATACTTTATCTGTCAAAATCTCCCTGTCAATTTAGTTCAACTTGCTGACACGCTCGCAAGGGTGGCGCTAGCGTAAATTCGATTAATCAACTGAGTTTTTAGAATGCCAATCAAGAAACTTACAGCGGATTCAGATTCGAAGTTTAAAATGAGGTCTTACAGAATCACACCCCAGGAGGCAGCGCTTTTATGTCAACGGTAAATGTGTACAAGTTGCATTATTTTCAATAAATCATTATTGTTATTAAAACTGGGCTATTCTTGTGGTAAACGGCCCATCATTGAAATTACTCCCACGTTCTCAACTACGTACTATTTATTCCCTAAAAAAAAAGCTTTGTTAGAATGACGTTGGTGTTGGGACTTTGGGATCTTAGACTGTAGTTCGTAGTAATTATCTATAGATAATTGCTGTGTTTCGGTTAAAAAGGCAAAGCAGCCTAGATGACAGGGTACTTATATCACATAAATATTTTAGTCTTATCTCTGTGACAGCACCGTATCTACGATGCCACCAGGTAATGCAGAATTTTATAGTCAACGGTGACCACTCACTATCAGATTTTCAGCCTGCCTTTTGGACACTAAACATAAAAAGAAAAACAAAATAGTAGATTATTATACAAGGAGCTAAAATGACCCATTATATACGAGGTAGTTTTACTCCCGAGCTCTAGCGAGGGAGTAAATAGAAACCGAGTTTTAATGGGTTTTAGCGCCGTGTGTTACACTATACTTTTCACTACGATTGCGAGAAAATAAAACAATCCAATACAATATGAAATATTTCTTTTGTTTCTTCTGTAGCCGCAACACATTGCATGCATTCTACCAGAGATCGCCGATTTTAGTTCCATTTTCAAAATTAAAATGAGGTTCTTTTTTTATGAAACAGTAATAAGTCGAGTTTTTATTCATGATTATTCTACTTATGACTAAAGACATTTTCGTTTTTGTAGGCTCATTGTCATATAAATTTGATACACAAAAATTAAAAAAAAAAACTTTTTCCCCTAGAGGATGAAATGCTATTTTATCCCCGCTCTGGTATGCTACAATGACGGCCTTTTTGAGCAAGAGATGTGAAAAAATACTTATTTGATTTAAAACAAAACGCGTTGATGTCTTTCATTCTGAGCTTTAAATTTCTCTAATAAGGCTTTACTTTACTTCAAACGAGGACATTTTGAGTAACTGCTTAAGTCTCAGTTCTCATTAGATATATTGTGTCTACTATTATCCTACTGCAGGGCAAAGTCTTTTTCTTATATAGAGAAGTCATGGTTTGCTCAAGACGGGTTGGCGATTTATTCTTTATCGTAATGTTGGAGATCCTAATATAAATAAATAAATAAAAATAATGGTGTCATTTTATTTTTATTAATGGTGTGATGTTGCTATTGAGCATTCGTCAGTAAAAAAGGAACATCGCATTATGAAATAACATTCAGCTTACTATTAGTCTCTCAGGGTCTGACAGTCTCTCAGTGTCTGACAGTCTCTCAGTGTCTGGCAGTCTCTCAATATCTGGCCATCTCTCAGTGTCTGTTCTCTCAGTGTTTCTCAATGTGTGACAGTCGCTCAGTGTCTGACGGTGTCTCAGTCTATAACGGTCTCTCAGTCTATGACAGTCTCTCATTGTCTATCAATCCCTCAGTGTGTGACAGTGTCTCTTAGTGTCCGACAGTGTCTCATTGTGAGAACAGTCTCTCAGTGTCTGACAGTGTCTCAGTGTGTGACAGTCTTTCAGTGCCTGACAGTCTCTTAGTGTGTCACAATTTCTCAGTGTCTGAAAGTCTCTCAATGTGTGACAGTCTCTCAGTGTCTGACAGTCCCTCAGTGTCCAACAGTCTCCCATTGTCTGACAGTCCCTCAGTATCTGACATTCTTTCAGTGTGTGACAGTCTCTCAGTGTCTGACAGTGTCTCAGTGTATGACAGTCTTTCAGTACCTTTCAGTCTCTTAATGTGTCACAGTTTCTCAGTATCTGAGTCTCTCAATGTGTGACAGTCTCTCAGTGTCTGATAGTCTCTCAGTGTCTGATAGTCTCTCAGTGTCTGACAGTCCCTCAGTGTCTGACAGTCTCCCAGCGTCTGACAGTCCCTCAGTATCTGACAGTCTCTCAGTTTGTGACAGTCTCTCACTGTCTGACAGTGTCTCAGTGTGTGACAGTCTTTCAGTGTGTGAGTTTTGTTTCACCTTAATGTGTACAGTATTGTTATATGTTGCAATGTTGAAAAACAACAATGATATGGCAGCAGTAACATAATATGGACGTGTTAAAAAACACAAATTATACAAGATGTCTAATCTGTACGCACCTTTAGAAATACAATATTATAATTATGACATTGTCGTTTGTCGTTCTGCAGTGATGTTCACTATTGCATTTAAAGTTGTATAACATTGTTGTTAATATTAATAACATGTTCAATAACATTCAGCCTCCACATTACTGAACCATGTTACATTACAACGTGTTATGTTATATAATATGAACGCATCTTTACACATAATCACAAAACAAAGAATTTTGATGGGCATTAATAATCCATTGGTCATATTATATGTCAAAAAAATTGGTATTCGCGATAACGTAATGAATATTGTTGAATTGTCAAAATGAAAGGGATTGGCAATCTATGCTAGTTCTTTCACAATTGATTCCAAACACACTACGAACTAATTGGTCTTTTTAAGGATGGCATTTTAAGAACAAATCTGCAAGATACATTAAAATATCATCATGGCATTTTTTAGACGCCCACTGCTGGGCATAGGTCTCCCGCAAGGGGGTGGTTCAGTCGTAATCGCCATGCTTGACCGATGCATATTAGCTACCGCAGTAAGTGGTATGGTACTCAGAAGGACGCTGCTGCCCTTCCCCTGGTAACATCCCTCTGTCGCCTTCGTGTAGAAAAGGGTGGTCCTATTCAAGGCCATTAAAATATACAGAATTATTTTGCAATTATCTGCAAGATAACTTAACTAGACCTTCATCGGAGAAAGCAAAGCCACAAAGCATTACAACATAAAATCCAAAAAACTTCCTTTTTAAATTGGAGCAAGCAGTATGAAAATAAGCATTAAAAATTCACCCCTCTACATCAGTAGGGGTCGAAAGCATACTACCCTTGATCACTTTCTTTTTTTTTGTAATAATAATGACTAGGGGTGAAAGTAAGGGTGTGTTCCTATTGGCCCACACACCCCGTTATCAAGGGTGGGTCAGAGAACACGATATCTAGCAACCAATAGTATTTTAATTTGAAGTATTGATTTTTTATAGGGTTCTGTTTTAAAATGTGTTTAGGGTCGGAAATCAATGGGTGTATTTTAAGAAAAAATCTCCTTTAAAGATGCTTTTTGCCATTTTATTAAACGTTAGTAGTTGTAAATTTCTTTGTAACGGAGTTCGTCCGAAAATGTACTATTTGAACTGTGTTCGTATATTATTTTTTCTAAGACAAATTCATTCGAGGTAGACCTAAGCGAAGATGGCGGGATGAGCTTGACGCTTACAGGAGGGATTGGTGCACACTAGCGTTGGGTAGAGAGGGTTGGAAAGAAGAAAGGGAGGCCTTTGCCCTGCAGTGGGACAATAAATAATAATAAGACAAATTCTTATAAATTTTTCATCTTCTTGTCATTCCTCTCCAATTACTGAATTTGGCGAAGCCAATAAAACGGTCTCTCACAAGGCAGTGTGCTGGCAAATGTGTAGAGATGTTAAAAAGCGTCGTCGTCTGGTCGTTTGACCAGCCTACCACGCAACACACTGAACTCTTATTGTACGCGGACGACCTAGCCTTGGTGGCGTAAAGAAATACATTCGAGGAGGTTGAAAACCACTTGATAGATGCTTTTGAGTCACTTGGAGGGTACTACGAAAGTAATGCTCTTCGTCCAAATCCATCTAAAACTCAATCATGCGCTTTCCATCTTCGCAACAGAGTTTCAAACAGGATACTCAAAATTGCATGGCGATGAACTGATGTAGAGCACTGTAAGAACCCACAAAATACCTCGATGTTGCATTGGACAGAGCACTAACCTTTAATGTACATTGCCACAACACCAAGCGAAAAGTCGGAACCCGCAATAATCTACTTCGTCACCTTATTTCTACCAAATGGGGAGCTGAGTCTGAGGTCCTTCGCGCAACTGGCATGTCCTTATGCTTCTCTGCTGGCGAATTTGCTTACCCAGTGCGGCATCGATCCGCTCATGCTAAGCAAGTTGACATCGCCCTGAACGAGACGTGTCGGATTATATCGGGCTGCCTAAGACCGACTCCGCTCAACAAGCTCTACCCGTTGGCTGGTATCGCACCACCCATCGTCCGTAGCGATATCGCATGCGCGCTTGAGAAATATTACCAAGAATCCGGTACAATTACACAACAGCTCCGGTTAGACTCCAGGTAGACTTAAGAGTCGGAAGAGTTTTCTTCGCAGCACACAGGCCATTCAGGACCATCCGCGTACGGTGAGACGTAAGTTGTGGGAGAATCTCCATCCACCACCACCCAACTTCGTTCAACCCAAGAAACACCTGCCACTCGGAAATGATTTGCAGTGACCTATATGGAAAGCGCTCAATAGACTGCGCACCCAGGTAGACCGCTGCAGATACAACCTAGCAAAATGGGGGATAATAGATCCCACCAACCCAGTATGAGTGCGGTGATCCTGACCAGCCAATGGCCCACTTAATTCAGTACCCAAAGTGCCCCTACACCTGCACCTTAGAGGATATTCAAAACGTGGCTACCTACTGGGCCCAAGTAGTCTAGCAAAAAGGAAAACAATCGATTCGAAAAGAAGAAGAAGACTGAAGGTTGTTCATTAGTTCATAGCAGCTCAGGTCAGTGTGTCAGTCAGCTCTGCAAATATTTTATTTTTTCGTGAGGTGGAATAGTTCCGTGGCGCTCGAGAATCAAGAGTGCACTCTTGTGTACGTCAGACAAGAGTTCCTTCTGCGACCGACTCCTCACTTTTCAGGTACTTTGCCTATCAGTTATAAAAGGGCGTATCGTTCGTGACTTATCACGTGCCCACTTCGACGGTACCTCAATGTTCGCGTTTCTTGCCCACACGTCGCAGGATATCTTCGTAACCGAACCGTTTGCTGAAAAGTTTGACGTAATTACTCGTAATTTAATTATTGTCAATTTGTCTGTTGGCTCATTTTGACATAAATCAACTCAGTTATCATCTTTTACACCATTTATCCTTCGTTTCTTCGATCTTCCTCTTTTCTTATGGTAATTCTTATTCGAGCCCAACACTTTTCTAGTTAAATGCTCCTCACTCTTCTACATCACATGTCTTTACTACCGGTTACTCTTCAGTAGGCTTAAACCTCCCTCGATGAATTTAGGTGAAGTTAGAATGAGGTAAGCTGTCACTTCACTAATTGAGTGACAGCTCACCTTAAGTTCACTTCTCCAGAATTCACTGAGGGAGGTTTTATAGAACAGACTTTCTTTAACTTTAATATTATAAACTTTTACTAAGGCTGAAATCATCATCTGCCAAACCCTTTCAACCGATTTTAAAAAAAGGAGGTTCTCAATTCGTCTGTATGTTGTTTTTTTTTTTGTATATTTGTCACGCGATTTCTCCGGCAAATGTGAATTGATTTTGAAAATTCTTTTTCTTATGGATGGGGTAGGATATAAATTTTATCGAAATTGATTCAACACTTTTTGAAAAATCAATTAAATCCCAAAAAATCTACATAGACGTCCTTTTAATAGTTTATTCAATCTTTGGAGTACTGTGTTGCCGGTTCTCAATGGATTTGGATGATAAGAAGGTACTAAAAGTGGTAAATAAAAAGCTTTTTTACAAAAAATACAACTGCTTTCAAAATCTAAAAAGTGATAAATAACTTTAGCACAGTACACACATAACTTTAGATTTGGAAGTCGGTGATAATTAAAGACAACAAACGGAACAAAGTCAGCGACTTCCAAATCTAAAGTTATTTATCACTTTTTAGATTTTGAAAGCAGTTGTCTTTTTTGTAAAAAAGCTTTTTATTTACCACTTTTTAGTACCTTCTTATTCTTATCATCCCAGAAACAAAGTTGTTAATGTCTCACGTGCTTGTCATTACACCAGCACTCATACTCTTCGAACCGTAACACAGCATCATTGCCTTGCATCAGTGTTTGTTAAGACAAACCCACAGCTTTTCAGAGTAAGAGCCCCAGCTGATCCACGGTTAAGGAAAAGGAATTCGAACATTCTTTGTGTCGATCGCAGTAAAACAGCCCTCCTTCGAAAAAGTATTTATCAAATGGCTCCAGTTATTTTTAATAAAATTCCGCGACGAATAAAGAATCTGAATAATAATATGTTTAAAAGGAAACTGAAAGAATTTTTAATTCATAAATGTTACTATTCCACAACTGAGTTTATGGAGGACACCATTGACATTTAGATTTTGTTTATTTTGTTTTTTTTACAATATTACATTTTGACTATTAATATTTTGACATTGGTAATTGTATAATAAATATCGTAAGGAATAAATGAATAATTATGTTGGTATCTAAGTAATTGAATTATTTAATTTTAAATGTTGTGTCTGATCTTTCGACACAACTAACTTTTGTTATTATTTGTATGCTCTCGAGCAAAATGTAGCGAACTTACCATCTTATTATAAGACCTTAAATACTAATGTATTGAAACCTACATTTACGAATAAATTTCATTTGATTTGATTTGATTTGATTTGATTTGATTTGCGACAAATATGGGAAATAGGTTTCGGGACTAACCCGCCACACTAATCCCAAACCACTGCCTTTCTTGTAAGCCAGTTGATTCTGGCTTACGCTACTGTTGAATAGCGTAGTGGAGGTGTAACGCCAACCTCGTAAAATGCGGCTACCTCGACAGAGCAGTGTGGGTGTGCTTGTGGCGCCGAGTTGCAAACCATGCCCCACCTCCTGTCATGTCCTCTTTACCCCAAAACATGCTAGCATGAAGTGGCTAAGTTCTGGGCCAAACAAATTTAAAAGACTGTCGTGCCAGCGATACGAAGAGGAAGAACAGTGGAGTGGAGACCACCAGAAAAGCGCCAAAGCAATGAAGCTCGTCGAGTCCCGGAGAAATGATTTAACTGTCTTGGATCCCGCAACGAAATTAAGAGGATTGTGAGGTGCTGCGATTAGGTTTTTAACCGACTTCAAAAACGAGGAGGTTATCTTTTAACCGTCCGTATGTAACGTTAACAGACTGTTTGTAACAGCCCGCTCTTAGTCACTATTTTAACTATAGCACGACAGCTTAACTGAGACCGTTCCGACCGTTTGTAGACAATATTATCAACAGTCTGCAATATTACCCAACTGAAAGTCACCAAAAATTAACAATATTACCTACACCCCTATAATACAGATGTGCCGATTATGACTTTATGAATTATGAAATCCCCGAAGCCGATCACGGTTTCAGTGACGCTTCGTTTACAACTTATTTGCGCAAGTCGCAACCGCCTCCTGCGAGCGTGTCGGATTTTTTACACGGCTTCAAAAAGGAGGAGGTTATCATTTCGAATGTATATATATATTGTTTTTTATGATTGTTCGGGCATAACTCTGTCATATATAGACGGATTTACAAAAATATTTATTTGTTCGAAAGGGGTTTATCTGAAATGGTCCCATATAAATTTTACCAAAATTGATCTAGCCCTTTTTGAGAAAATCAACAAATTCCCAAAAAAATTACTTAGACGACTTTTTAATTAGTTTCTTTTTTGTAAAAAGCTTTTTATTTTCCGCTTTTTAGTACCTCCTTCTCATCCAAATCTGTTAAGAAGAGATTGAAAGTTAACTACTACAAAGATTGATGAAACTAAAACGTCGTCTATGTAAAATTTTTGGGAATTTGTTGATTTTTCAAAAAGTGCTGAATCAATTTCGATAAAAATTATATAGGACCACCCCTGAAGCATACCCTATCCATAAAAAAAAGAATTTTCAATATCGGTTTACGTTTACCGGAGAAATCGCGTAACAAATCGCGCACATACTTAATGCAAATTTAAGACTTATACGGTTTTCTCATGGATGCCATTGTCAGAACTGGACCGAAATGGGACCACACGGGAAGCACCAGCTTTCAAATAAAAAAAGAATCATCAAAATCGGTTCACCCAGTCCAAAGAAATCAGGTAACAAACATAAAAAAAAAAATACAGACGAATTGATAACCTCCTCCTTTTTTGAAGTCGGTTGACAAATATGAAAATTGGACTAAGTTTACGGTGGATAAAACGTTATCGCTTTTTGTACGATTTACAGCCTCACTCCGAAAAAAAACAGTAGTGGAGTAAGAATAAAAGATATTTTTCGCTTCCCTCATTATCAAGAAGGAAACGGAACAGAACTAGGCCAATAGGCACAAAGGGACGCTTCGTTACAGCTAGGGTTGCCAACCCTACTATATAATATAGTATCCTAGTATATTTATGAAAAAAAAATATAGTAGGCGAAACTACTATATTTTAAAGGAATCAAACTCTTAGCAATAATATTCGTTTGAAAATGTGTAAGCGTAAAACAAAACGTCAATACCTATTTTTAACGATTCTGGAATGTCAAATTGACAGATGCGTTCAATAATTCACAAAATATTCTTCAAAAAAATAAAGTACCTACCTAATTTTTGGAACCTACTATTTTATATAAAATAGTAGGTTTTCGAACGTTTTCGGTCGTTTTTGGAACCTACTATTTTATATAAAATAGTAGGTTTTCGAACGTTTTCGGTCGTTTTTGGAACCTACTATTTTATATAAAATAGTAGGTTCCAAAAATTTGGTAGGTACTTTATTTTTTTGAAGAATATTTTGTGAATTATTGAACGCATCTGTCAATTTGACATTCCAGAATCGTTAAAAATAGGTATTGACGTTTTGTTTTACGCTTACACATTTTCAAACGAATATTATTGCTAAGAGTTTGATTCCTTTAAAATATAGTAGTTTCGCCTACTATATTTTTTTTTTCAAAAATATACTAGGATACTATGATTAAAAAAATGATTGAAAAAATATGATTTTTTCGTTATCTACTATTTTTTTATGGGTAAACATTATAGAACTACTATTTTTGACCGACAAAGAGTTGGCAACCCTACTTACAACTGGGAGAAGCCCAGTTGCCAAGCACCAGGGATTGACATAATTAATGGGTCCTAAAAAGAGAAGGAAATAGATACTTCCGCGGATCAGTTCCTTGACAAAGAAGTCTGCTACTATCTAAAGTCGACGTTAAAGAAAACAGACCACGGTCCCATTTTGATTAACAACTTAGAAGTCTTCAACAGGATAAGCTATCCAAGGAGCTTTTATTATTTTATTCATCCTTCGACGTTACCGACTCTCTGAGGATAAGAATCAGCTGATCGATCAAACTATTACTTCACTCTACACAACAGTTAATTTAAACTTTAGTACATCTAACATAAAGTCTAAAACTCTCGAACAAAAGCTTCGTGTTTAAAAAAATCCTAAATCTTGCAAAAACCGACGGACGGTCAATGAACCGTTTTTGTATGTGTGCATTTGCAGACGTTTAGATACACTGATTTTTGGCTGTGTGCGTGCCGTCGTTGAGTTCCGTTTTTGTTAGTCTGCGTTTGTGATTACAGACGCGTTTGAATGTATGCGTGAGAATTATTTCTCTGTGTGCGTTCCAGACGTGTAAAGATGAAGATTTGCTTGTGTGTGTAGAACTCCTAGACTTTATGGACGTGTGAGTGAGACAGACGTGTACGTATAGGGATGCTTTTGTTTGTGTTTGTGCAGACTGAGCAGTCTGAGCGAATACAGCGTGTTGTTTTATTAATGAATTGATTTTGGAATAAGTACTTTTAATTTAAAATAAATTACTTTTTTAAGATCTTGTATTTAAATATTATTTAAAATAGGTGGATTACCTTTTCTAGTTAGAATAATTTCCTTTAAGATTATTAATTTTTTAATTAGACTCGAAACAAATAAGATCTTATAAGTTTTTGGTTTTTAAGTTTAGAAGGCTTTTTTATACACAAGTAGTCGAAATTTTTTGGTAAATAAATAATTTTGTAAATAAGGTAAGAAAACTAATATATAGGCTTGTGGTTAGTTAGTTTCCGGGCAGGCGAGTTTGAATTACGTATTATTTTTAAATTAAACTATTCGCTGGATTGTGTGAGGATTTTTTTTTTGTCTCTCATTACACTGCGATCTGTCACCACAGGGACATTTATTAGTGGGTTGGTTAGGTTTGTACTTTACTTTACTGTTGCGATTTTAGTGTGTCTTGGGGCATCTTCCGTTTTAGTCTGCGAATTGTAGTGTTGTCTTCCACAAGTGTAGGCTGTTCGGATGGTCTTTAATTATTTCCTTGTACTTGTTTGTATAGAAGAGTATTTCCTGTTTGACTGAGGTCTTGTGCAGGTCGTGATGAAGAATGATATGAGTGAAATTATTTTTTATTAAATTTTTAGAATCCACTTGTTTTAGTTTTAGGCTTAGTAACAATTTTTATACAATATGTCGCTTTTCGCGTGAATAAAAGGCTTTTCTTTCTTTCTTTCAAATGGTATGGAAGAAGAAAACGTGTTGCGCCGACTGTTGTAACATGGAATATGGCAGGAAGATGATGATGATGACAGGAACTGACTTTAGTACTTTTAGCTTGTTCATAAAATTTCATACAGTTTAATAACTTACTGATCAAAATATAAATGCACTGGGTGGAGTTTCCCTTAAGACTAAGAAAAAACAGTCTCGGTTAGGAAAATGTAAATGCTGCTAACCTTCCTTACATGGACCTATTCTTCTTCCAGCCCTTATCCCATGCTACTTGTGGTCGGCGCAACATGTTTTCTTCTTGCATTCCGTCCTGTCCAACGTCATGCTTTCTCTGACTCCCTTTGCATTCATATCATTCTTCACAGAATCCGTCCATCTTTTCTTTGGCCTTCTTCTCCCCCTCCATTCATTCAAATTAATATTCATAGCTCTTTTGGTCATATACGTTTCATCTCTTCTCTTCACATGCCCATACCACCATACTCTTACATGGACTGGACTCTATAATGTATAAATAATACCAGCCTATAATTGTCCCACTGCTGGGCAAATGCGTCTTCTCATAAGAGAAGGCGCGAGCATTGATCACCAGGTGCGCTTATGGCGGATTGGCGATTACAGACGTATGTATATCCAACCATATTTATACTATCCAGCCATACTAATATTATAAATGCGAAAGTAACTCTGACTTACGCTTTCACGATGAAACAGCTGAACCAATTTTGTTCAAAATTGGTATGAAGATAGCTTAAACCCCGGGAAAGGATATATAAGTAGGCTACGTATAACTCCGCGACGACTTGGTCTGCATCCGCGCTAACCGAGATCCACGCGGACGAAGTCGCGGTCAGAAGCCAGTTTATTATAAGTCCAGATTTTCTCACGATGCTTTCCTTCTCCAATGTAAGTGATGTTTAAGATAAACTTAGAAAGTACATATGAAAATGTCACATTGTTCGTGCCCAGATGCGAACCCACAACCTCCTTTATCACTGGGCCACCTATAATGTATGCAACTACATATTATTAACTACATATTATACGCTAACACTTCTCTAAAGGTCAACCTGCCAATTACTGGCCGTTTATCAAATCGCAAAATAACGATTAATCATAATAATAAAACATGCACACTTAATATTACAATACACTACCTAGACGTTAATATCTTACTACTATTATTCTGCTTCCTACTTTATACTAGCTTTTCCCTCGACATCATCCGCGTGAATTTTCACACAAATGCATAATTTTTCCATACTAATATAATAAAACTAAAGATTTTGTTTGTTAGAACGCGATTATCTCCAGAAAAACTGGTTCGATTTTGAAAATTCTGTCGCCAATTGGAAGCTACTTTACCACTAAGTGCAATAGGCTATATATAATTAACAAAAAAATATCCGTAAGGAAAATTACGCGAATGAAGTCACGGGGACAGTGTTAGTAAAATATAATTACATAGCCTATAACACTGACGTATGACGTAACTTCCAGTTGTTCTGGAGATTGAAAACAAAAAACATACAAACTTTAAAATGTTAGTAAAATTCTGTGGAGATGGATACAATGATGCTTGTTACTCTTTTTTTATATTCTATAGGCTTGCGTTTCATTAAAAATAAAACTACTAAACGGATTCTGATGAAACTTTACAATTATATAGCTTGTACATTACAATGACATAGAGTATAATTTACAAATATAGTAATACTACTATAATAGAATATAGTAAAATACACTTTTTTGCAAAATAGTCTCATTAAAAACTTTTGAGACTTAAGACAAAATCTTGTTGGCATGTCGATTTCTATCTTTAATGTCACTTCAGAGCTATGAGATTAGCTTTCATTAGTTTCCTAGTATATATCGTTTGCGAAACAACACAACTTTTTTGTCAAAAAATAAAATCACAGTTCAAGCTTCGACACACCGAAAAATAACATCCTGTATAAACAACGAGACATGACCTATATCTGTGTGCGTCAACTCCGTGTACAGATACGTCATCGCGTATCTGTAGGCGTTGTCTGGGTGTGCCTGTGTGCGTATCCTTTCAGGATACAGGACCGGGTAAGTTTTGATTTTGTTTTATGACGTCATTAGTATTGGTTGTTAGTGATTTGATTAATTAAGGATTTGACTGCCTCACTTGTCTAGTATGGGATTCTGATTTCGATTCCCAGCTGCCGAATTAAATCTAATATGTATATAAAAATTTCGTGTCCATAGTCTTTGCTATCAATTTCCTCCAAAACGGCTTGACCGATTTTGGTGATTTTTTTTGTGTATATTTTTAGGTCTGAGGATAGATCATAGGTTTTTTTTTATTTTTTCACTAACACACAATAATGACAATGTAAATTTTGACAAAACGAACTTTTTTAAAAACATAAGAAGCAATGGATTATTTCTTCGGATTTAGACAGGAAGTGTTCCACTGGTCGGCCAAAGCTTTATTTGACATTTCGTTTTCCATTATGTCAAAGTCAAAGCATTTATGTCAAAAAAACCATTTACAGACATTTTTAAATTATTAAGGAGTCAGTTAGTCAGAAAGTAGAAGCTGTATTTTTTTGGGACAAGCCGGCCACGCTATTTCCGAAGTAGGATATTATACATTTATGATAGGTAATTTAAATAAAGAAATTATATCCTAAGAGGGGTGAGGGGAATCCTCCCCCCCCCCAACCCCCCCGATTGGGGAGGATTCCCTTAAACTCGTTAATCTGCATCAATTATAGCTATAAAAATATAAAACAGCATAAAAAAAATAAGTATTAAAAATATTTAAACATGTACAGTGTTTCATATATATTCCGATAAAAAATCTGTATTTAAAAATAGTTTTATTTTTATTTTGGATAGTATTTTTTTTTTGTATCTATGGAACGTATAGTGTTAAATTACCAGTTAAAGGGAACGCTTTTCCTCAATTAACATACTGTATTTGTACCACACTAACAACTTCGAAGTTCCGGACTGCCACTAAGAAGTGCTAATGAACAAACCCAATAAGACTTTTGCCCGAACTGGGAATCGAACCGAAAACCCCACGCTCAGCAGTCGTACTTGTAACCACGAGACCACGGGGCACTTAGTCGTACTTAGAACACTTTCAATTTGCTCTCTAGAAAAGTTAATTGAAATAATTAATCAAACTCCGAATTGACATTTAGGTACCTACTCTATTGATATCAAATAACCGATCGCAGTCCAACGACCGACATTGTCTGGCGAGCGAGAGGTCGCCAGTATTTGTTTCGTGCGGGAGTCGAACCTGCGACACGCAGCGCAGCAGCCAATCGCTCAGCCGCTGTGCCTACCATGTCGTCAAAATTTGTTTCTTTGTTTTTAGGGAAAATCACTTCGTTGTCGTGTCTGTTAAGTTAAAATTACCATCAAATACTTTTAAATTAATTGATAATATCCCACAGGGACACAAAAACAGGATAAAAAATATCCTATGCCTTGAGCTAGATCCAGAGACCACCAGGGATCTTTATGTGTGACATATTCCAGCTAATTCCGTTTAGCCGTGTAAGCGTGAAAGAGTAACAAACATACATCTATTTCGTCTATACATCCAATATTAATGTACCAGCTTTTGCCCGCGACTTCGTCCGCGTGAGTGTCGGTTATCGCGGATGCAGACGAAGTCGCAGATTGAAAAGTAGCCTATGAGAAATGGCAGACATGTCGTGACCCACTCATATTTAAGATCTTGCATGCATGTATTATCCTAATTCTGTATGTATACTGTACATGTTTGATAATAAAATTTCTTATCCTTATTCTTATTCTCTGCTCACCCCACCAAGGAAAGCAGGAAGGACGGAAAGAAATTATGTAAAAAAAAAAACGTAAAGAATAATCAATTAGAAATTGTCGCACCCTGTTTTCTAATATAGGTTAGAAGTACACGTCACTGACCTACCTCAAGGCAGTACTGTGTGAGGTAGGTACTTACTTAAGTATGTGTGATTTCACTACCTTTTTATTTCTAAAGTTTAGCTTTTTAGATAATAATGTAATTTTTATTGAAGTACTAGCTTCTGCCCGCGGCTTCGCCCGCGTAAAAAGAACGATTATCCCAAGGGAACACTTTACGGGGATAAAAAGTATCCTATATGTTAATCCAGGAAATGGTCTACCTATGTGCCAATTTTCATGCAAATCTGTTCAACGGTTTACGCGTGATTGAGTAACAAACATCCAAACATCTTCACAAACTTTCACATTTATAATATTAGTAGGATTATATTGTATAGTGGGGTAAGGTCGAGGGTTTGATACCTGGGTAATGTAAAATTGTATCTCTATCTTAGTTTTTACTTAACATGTTTTTTTTTGTTACAGGTATACAGTACTCAAAGTGGTGTGCCATCAGACCAGATACTAAAGCCCCATTTACTTGAAGCAAGTTACTTGCCTGTTGCTTATAATTAAATTGAAGCAATCAATGACTTGCTTTGTTACACTGTTCAGACGGTGCAACTTTCATAGTCGCTTCAACTTATTGCATTGAACAGGCAACTAAATTGCATGTAAATGGGGCTTTACTCTACTACAACAGAAGATTAATATGAGCAGTTTTCAAAGGTAAGTGTCTGTGTAGTGAGGTTGGTGTGTGTGTTTGATAGATTTTCAACTTTATTACAAAAGAATAAGGTTTATGTTCAATTGGGAAAAGGACAATTCCAGAAACTCTATAGAACTTTGCCCCACTCAATAAAAATCATGTGCAATATGTAGCATCTTACTGTTTATTTATTGCTGATAACTAAACATTAGTCTTAGTGACTGTAGAACTTGCGGTTTCCGTTTAAATCTAAAAACAATAATGACATTGATTAAAGGTTAAATTGTATTTTAGGTAAAACGAGTTTGTATTTTGTGGGTAGGTATTTCGTAATCCGCAAGTTCTAAAGAAAAACAATTTCTATATTCATTACAATTATTATTTAGGATCTGGCATTGTCATTTGACAGTTTGGTATAACTAGGTGTGCTGGCGTCAGTACTAACGAACAATGTGTTAGATTCACTGGCAGCTAAAATGCCGCTTGAAAGCCAATTCTCGTAACTAAAAATGTAAAAAATATATGTAAATATTAGCAGTTTGCCCGCGAATTCGTCCGTGTGAATTTTCTCAAAGATCCCTATTTTTTTCAATTGATAAATATAGCCTACTAGCCACCCGACCCAGCTTCGCATGGACCTATAGCCTTCCTCGATAAATGGACTATACAACACAAAAATAATTTTTCAATTCGAACCAGTAGATCCTGAGATTAGCGCGTTCAACCAAACAAACAAACTCTTCAGCTTTATAATATTAGTATAGATGTTATTAAGGGATAATGTAGCTTTCTAATGGTGAAAGATTTTTTGAAAACGGACCAGTCGTTTTTGAGTTATATTGTAACAAACAAACAAATATTTTCTCTTTATATTGGTTTAGATAAGGTATTTTTAATAGACTTATACCCTGTTCACAATAAGATTAAACATAAACACAAACCTTTTTTACAGTCCCTTCAAATGATTTTGACTTCTATTCCGTAGGCTTAAGGATGACATTAGAGGCAAAAAAGTGGTTACAATAACAACTGTTTACTGCATTTGCCATTTGTCATGCTACCAACGCAATGGAAGTCAAAATCGGTTGAACGGACTGTAATAAAGGTTTTTGTAAATGTCCAATCATATTGTGACCAGGGTATAGATTAGAATGAAAATTTCCTTAAAATAAAAATAAACAAGAATTGACCGCTTGATTATTTTCTTACTCCTCTACTTTTCTTTTCTAATTAATTTCGTTGCGGGATCCAAGACAGTTGAATCGTTTCTCTGGGACTCGTCGAGCTTCATTGCTCTGGCGCTTTTCTGGTGGTCGCCACTGTTGATTCTGGCTTACAAGAGTTGCAGTTTTTGGGAACAGTGTGGCGTGTGACAAGTGCGAGTCGGACTCGCCCACCGAGGGTTCCGTACATATTTGTAGGTACTATCGCGGACTTTTCCGCCTGCTCAGTTAAAAAATAATTCCCTTGGCGCCTGCGAAGTCAACGGGGCGGGCTAGAGAGCGCTTCCATCTTTTGAGTGCAAGCAAAAATGAACTTAGTGGTGGTCAGGCGGGTGTGTCCACGATAGTACATATCCATACTTCTATACTAATCCATACCTACTATCCATACTTTAATCTACTTAATATTATAAATGCGTTTTTTGCGACATAAACGGCCGTATCTTTATTTCACGTTAACATAGAGGGTTGATTTTTTTACAGCATCAAGGGACCGTAGACTTGAGTATATGTTTTTAATTTCAACTGGATACCTCCACGTGATCCCGAGATAAAGGGTTTTGACAGACAGACAGAGAGACAGACGGACAACAAAGTGATCCTATAAGGGTTCCGTTTTTTTCTTTTGAGGTAAGTACGGAACCCTAAAAAACGTGCTTATCATCACTCTTTTAAAATGCCATGTGCTTATAAAGTTATTACTCACTCAATAAGAATGATTATTGGTTTATTGAAGGATATGGTATTTATATTTTTGCCTGGCAATCAAATCACTTGTTTCACTGTACAATTGTACTGAAATACTTAAAAAGTCAAAAATTATTATACTTCGTGCCTCAGATTATGAAACAAAAGGCAGATAGACCGCGCGGAACACTGAGAGTGACGCCAAAAAAGCAAATACAAATTCAAAAGCGAATACCTACAATCTCGTGATTGTATTCGCTTTTGAATTTGTATTTGTATGTTTAATTGTATTTTTTAACGATGCGGCGTTTTGTGCTATACTGACTAGTGTCAATACCTACAGCACGAAGCGCGTTGTAGGTATTCGCTTTTGAATTTGTATTTGCTTTTTTGGCTACCGCGCGGTCTATCTGCCGTTTGTTTCATAATCTGAGCTTCGTGCTACGAAAAATGGTAGAGAAATAGTTTGACAATAGATTATGGCAAAACAGCTGAAGTACGTTTTGAATTAAAATTTATTATAAAAATAATAATGATACCAGCCTACAATTTCCCCACAGCAGGACAAAGGGCTCTTCTCATACAGAGAAGGGGGCATAGTCAAAGTCACGGAAAAGTATACCCTATGTCCTTTTCCAGGGTTGAAGCTATCTTTATACCGAATTTCATTAAAATTGGTCCAGCCGTTTCATCGTGAAAGCGTAACAGATAGAGTTACTTTCGCATTTAATTTATAATTTTATATATGGTAGGTACTTATGAATGTATGGAAGTATGGTTATATAATTTTATATATGGTACTTATGATTATACGGAAGTATGGTTATATCTATCTAATATATATAAATCTCCTGTCACGATGTTGGTCCGCGATGGACTCCAAAACCACTGAACCGATTTTAATGAAATTTGTACACCGTGTGCAGTTTGATCCAACTAGAAAGATAGGGTAGGTGTAGGGTAGGTATAGGTAAAAAGGCAGGTAAGTAGGTAGATAGGGACAGGACAACGTCTGTCGGGTCAGCTAGTAATTTTATATAATAAAACATAAGTACATAAGTACTAACTTATGAATGTATGGAAGTATGGTTATATAAGTCCATGTTTCATCACGACATTTTTCCTTCACCGATGTCAGTAAACACTTACAAAGTTACTCATCATTTAATTTATTGTTACAAATACACAATATTACCATCAATATGCACTAGACATTATTCTTAGAAGCCCTGAGCGATGTAAACATGAGGGGTAGACAGAAGGCTAAGCTAGCCGACGTCTAGACGGCGAGGGCGTTGACCTCGCGGAGGCGAGACCCTTGATAACAGTACAGACAGGGTCGGCAGAAGTGTGGGTCGAACACTTTAACAATTTTTTGTGAGTTTTTAGAAATAATTTAATCTTTAAGATTAAGGTACTGTCAAGTCTTATTTTAGTCACTAAGATTATCCTGATCTAATTTTGTAGATAATTGATACACGTAGCTAAAAAATACTTAATGGAAAGTCCATAAAAATCAAAGTCAAACCATGTATTACAAGCAGTGTGGTGCTGGCCGCGAATAGCACCACTCCATTTCTACCCGCGGGTGTCGTAGAAGGCGATAGAGGGATATTGACCAGAGGATGGGCAGCAGCGTCCTTCTGAGTACCATAACACCTACTGCGATCGCCAACATGCATCAGCCAAGCGTGACGATTACGGTTGACCCCCCGTCCTCCTTGGACGAGACCTATGCCAAGCAGTGGACGTCTTGAAGGTTGACATGATGATTAAAAGGCACTTTTGAAAGTCATTTACAAGAAAACAGAATTGAATCTAGTGGCCTTTCCAATAGGCAAGAAACACCAGAAATACTTATTTCCATTATTGACCTACCTGGGGTTGTTAGGACTCGTACCAAAGCATAGGCCCTGGGGGCCTTACATGCCTCTGCGACTTTAGTTATGCTGCTCCAACCAGGGGGAAAAGTCGGCTATTTGTACTAGTATAATTTCATCATTCTAACACGATCCCATTGTCATTTTGCTCTTCTTTTTCTTTGCCTGTTCCCATCATTTGGGGTCGGCTCTCACTGATCAAATTAACTGTCAAATTTTTTGCAGATTACCGCCTATGTCATTCAGTTGTCATTTTGTACGAGATTACCATTCTATATCATTTCTTTCAATGGCGTGTCAGTGGTTGACCATTGGAAAGTCATAATGACGCCCATTATAATAGATTACCAACCTTGTCAAAATCAACAATTATGAAATCAATGATAGACCATTCTGGCTCTATTGTAATAGCAGACTTGAGGCCCAGGCTCTTCTCCGCTGGCTGGGCTGGTATTGCATTGTTTGGCATTGGGATTTGTGGGTTTGGATTATTTATTTACTATTATAGATATAGATGCAAACTATACGTATAAACCTTCCTTTTGAATCACTCTATCGATTGCTGTAAACTGCATTAAAATCCGTTGCGTAGTTTTAAAGATATAAGTGTACAGACAGCGGGAGCGACTTTATTTTATCTTAAATATAAAAATCTTCTGTGCGTGTGTATGAAAGTGAACTCCTCTTAAACGCCTAGACCGATTTTGATAAGATTATTTGTGTGTGTTCCAGTAGATTTGAGAATGGTTTAGATACACAATTGGACCCGGTAGGTGACTTCTTAGATGTATGTGACCCTGGTACTAGGAGCGCATAACTTAGTAGTACTTATCTATGTCACCCTGGTACCTACCTCTTCCACTGCGAAGAGCCAAATTGCTGTGTCGAGTGGACACAAGGTAGGTAGGATATGTACTGAAAAGAGATAAGTATCCATGTCGTCGGGAATTGTTGAAGATTTCTTAGAAACCAATGGGGGCTTTCAAATGAAATTTTATTAAATCATTGAACTGTTTATTCTCTATAAATTGTATTTTATTTTATTCATAAAAACCTATCGGTTTCTAAGTAAACTTCAACTGTTTCCGGCGACATGGATACTTATCTCCTTTGGTGACCGTACGTAGGTAGGTGTGGTAGGGTAGGCCGGATCTGGATTTTTGATTTTCAGGGCAGGACAACGTCTGCCGGGCCCGCCAGTACTATGTAAAGATTTATACTTCATGCATAAATGTACAAAGGCGGACTTTATGCCTTAGGTATTCTCCCTCGTCAACCAAGGTTGGTGACGAGATTACATGTCAGGCATGGCATTTAACTAGCCATCCACGACCACCTTAAGAATTACTTATTGACCGAAAATAGACTACGCTTTGTATGAAGCTCGTTCTCGGTAATACCCTCTACAATGTTTCAATAGAAATTAAGCTTTTATAGTTATTATGAAGCTGTTATTCTCCGAAGATGTGGGCAGAGGTGGTACAGTCACCAGTGAAGATATGTACTTATTTACCTAGCGTTGTCTGGCGTCCTGATAGAGTTGGACTTAGTAAGACTTTTTGGTTGTGCGTACGGAATGCCCGGCTTTGAGGCTTTTTAAATTTGATCATTTCCGCTCCGACCGCCTAAAAATATAAAAAAAAATATTCTCCCAATACGATCCAACTCACATCTCTCCATAATACAATAATTAAGTTAAACTAATACAATATTGATTGATTACAATATACCAAATGTGTCACAGTACTATTTAGCAATAAAAACTCATCACAAACTTATGCTTAGAATAAATTCATCATCGTCATCTCAACCTTTAGACCTGGCCTAGAGACCTGGGTCGTTTAGGCGCCTAACTACTGTTGGGTATAGGTCTCCCCCAAAGACCTTCACCTGTGTCGGTCCCGCCCCACGTTTATCCAGCGGCTTCCCTCGGCTCGGACCTGGGCCTGTGGACAAAATCCCATTCTGTTAGTGTTGACGCCAACAGAAAAATCAAATTGTATGCAGTTGACATATTTGTATCACGTGACATCTGGTAAGCAAACGTCAACTGCATACAATGTGATTTTTCTGTTGGCGTTAATGCTACATAATGGGATTTTGTCCACAGGCCCTGGGGGCCAAGTCTGCTATTTTTATAATTTCGTCATTCCAACACGATCCCATTGTCATTTTGCTAAAAGTTCGTAATCTGCCTAAATTCATAACGGTCGACATTGACTGCACAATGACTTTTTAAAGGTAGGTCACTGATCAAAGGAACCGTCAAAATTTTAGCAGATTACCGCCTAGTCATTCAGTTGTCATTTTGTACGAGATTACCATTCTACATGATCATTTCTTTCAATGGCGTGTCAGTGGTTGACCATTAGATAGTCATAATGACGCCATTATACTAGTAGATTACCAAACTTGTCAAAATCAATAATTATGAAATCAATGATAGACCATTCTGACACTATTGTAATAGCAGACTTGAGGCCCAGGTCGTCGGTCCACCTTGTGACGTCCACCTACCGACACTGCGTCTACCGGTGCGCGGCCGCCACTCCAGGATGTTTCTGCCCTATCGATCATCGGCTCGACGGGCAATATGCCCAGCCCACTGCCACTTCAGCTTTTTGCTATGTCGCTGACTCTGGTTCCTGCGAATCATCTGTAGCATTAGCTCCATCCGTTGCACTCTAACCTCACAGCACGCAAGCAAGCACAGCATAAATATTAGTACTACATTACAGTAGCGACACGCCCCGCCTCCCTCCACACTGTTCCTCATCTCTTCCCGCGTCGAACGTGCTCCCGAAACTGGTACAGACTGTTGTTTGGTAGTAGTGTAGGACGTGTAGGTAATTAAATCTGGCAACACACATTGGTCAAAGACTTTCGTCTTTAGAATGAATTAAAAAATCCAAAAGCATTACAATCACTAGGAAAAATGTAGCCGAAGATGATTCGTTTGGTACAAGAAACCTAATTAGAAAGTTTGATACATCATATTGATGTTCATGACTGTATTTTTTTTTATCATAGTTTTTCGATAATGTATGAATTCTCGAAAATAATTATTCCTATAAGAGTATCAAGGTTGGAATCTTCTCGAATCAGAGGTCAATCAGACTTATAAGAAAGTCACCCTTAGAAGTCATTTGTAATCGAACTAGTGTTTTTCCTACGACTACGCCTATGTGATTTTCAGAATACCGATTCCCGAAATTAAAAACCTAGCTACGACTAAAACCAAAAAGCTATAAACAAGACTTCATGTTGGTAAATTAATTTACATACTCGTACAGTACGCAAAAGAGATAAGTATCCATGTCGTCGGGAATAGTTGAAGATTTCTTAGAAACCCATGGGGGCTTTCAAATGAAATTTTATTAAATCATTGAACTGTTTATTTTCTATAAATTGTATTTTATTTTATTCATAAAAATCTATCGGTTTCTAAGTAAACTTCAACTGTTTCCGGCGACATGGATACTTATCTCCTTTGGTGACCGTACATACGACGACGTAAAGAATAACATCATCCCATATCTTCCCGTGGGTGTCGTAAGAGGCGACTAAGGGACTCACCAGAGAATGGGCAGCAGCGTTCTCTGTGCCTTTGTAACAACCATAATGCGATCGCCAACCCGTCTGCCAAGCGTGGCGATTATGGCAACCCCCCCTTGGGGAGGCCTATGTCCAGCAGTGGACGTTTTTAGGCTGAATTGATGATGACTATGTACAGTACGCAAAAGAGATAAGTATCCATGTCGTCGGGAATAGTTGAAGATTTCTTAGAAACCAATGGGGGCTTTCAAATGAAATTTTATTAAATTATTGAACTGTTTATTCTCTATAAATTGTATTTTATTTTATTCATAAAAACCTATCGGTTTCTAAGTAAACTTCAACTGTTTCCGGCGACATGGATACTTATCTCCTTTGGTGACCGTACATACTTCATACTAAATATTATAAATGCGAAAGTAGTTTGTTACCGTTTCGTAAAATAGGGCTACCTCGACAGAGCAGCAGCGGGGTGTGCATGTGGCGATAAGTTGCAAACCATGCTCCACCTCCTGTCATGTCATCTTTACCCCAAAACATGCGATCGGGGTGAACTATGCGCCGCCACCGACGACGCAGTGGAAGTGGCTAAGTTCTGGGCCAAACCAATTTAAGACTGTCGTGCCCGCGATACGAAGAAGAAGACCGTTTCACAATGAAACGGCTGAACCAATTTTGATAAAATTTGGTAAGAAAATAGCTTTAACCCTGGGTAAGGACATAGGCTACTTTTTACGAAGACGAAGTCGCGTGCAAAAGCTAGTAATAAGACTATATATATAATACTAGCTGACCCGACAGACGTTGTCCTGTCCCGATCTACCTACTTAGGGATGAAAAGGGGGGAAAAAGGGGGATGAAAAATAGATGTTGGCCGATTCTCAGACCTACCCAATATGCACAAAAAATTTCATCAGAATCGGTCAAGCCGTTTCGGAGGAGTACGGGAACGAAAACTGTGACACGAGAATTTTATATATTAGATTGCTTTTCTAATGCCGCAGTCTAATTGAAATTATATCGTAGATCGTACAAATGACATATGACTCAAGGGTCACCGACAAATCCATACTATCCATACTTCCATACTATACTTTATGTGTCATTGGGTAAAAAAATGCGTAATCCATTTCCATACTTTCATACTTTTATTTTTTTATAATACAAATGCGAAAGTAACTCTGTTTGTTACGCTTTCACAATAAAACGGCTGCACCGATTATGATGAAATTTGGTATGAAGATACCTTGAACCCCGGGGAAGGACATAGGGTACTTTTTAATTCGCGACTTCGTCTGCATCCGCGATAACCGACTTTCACGCGGACGAAGTCGCGGACAATAGCAAGTAGATAAGCTTTTAAGTAAACTTGAAGAAACACAAAAGGTTAATAAAGTTTCATGTTGGGAATTGGTTTAGCGGTTTAACTAAAAACGTTAATGAATCATCATCATCTGCCTAGCCTTTTCAACCGACTTCAAAAAAGGAGGAGGCTATCAATTCGCCTGTTTTTTTTATGTTTGTTACCTGAGATCTTTGAACTGGGTGCACCGATTTTGATGATTCTATTTTTATTTGAAAGCTGGTGCTTCCCGTGTGGTCCCAGTTCTGACAATGGTATTCATGAGAAAACCGTATAAGTCTTAAATTTACATTAAGTATGTGCGCGATTTGTTACGCGATTTCTCCGGCAAACGTAACCCGATTTTGAAAATTCTTTTTTTTATGGATAGGGTATGCTTCAGGGGTGGTCCCATACAAATTTTATCGAAGTTGATTCAGCACTTTTTGAAAAACAAATACCCAACATTTTTACATAGACGACGTTTTAGTTTCTTCAATCTTTGGAGTAGTTAACTTTCAACTCTTCCTTCCTTAGATTGGGATGAGAAGGAGGCACCAAAAAGCGGAAAATAGGCTTTTTTTCCAAGTCTAACCAGATGCAGCTGAATACCAGTGTTTTACATGGAGCGACTGCCTACCTGACCTCCACAACCCAGTCACAGAGAAACACGATACACCTTGGTAACACTGGTTGTCGAACGTTCTGGCCTCGAACTACCCATAATGACTGTCAAAGATGTACAAATGACAGCCGGGACCAATAGCTTTACATATTTTCCGAGGATTTACTTGCTAGAATATAAGTACAAATCGTGTGCCGTGAATAGCACCACCCCATTTCTACCCGTGGGTGTCGTATAAGGCGACAGAGAGATATTGACTAGAGGATGGGCAGCAGCGCCCTTCTGAGTACCATAACACCTACTGCGATCGCCAACATGCATCGGCCAAGCATGGCGATTACATCTGAAGATGAGTAGTCCCTCTTTGGGGGAGATCTATGCCCATCAGTGGGCGTCTAAATGTTAACATAATGAGGTACAAAAATACAGACAACTATCTAGTAAGAATCCATTCTAAGGACATAATTATCGACATTAGAATGTAGAGGGGTCACCTCGACAGTAACCTATGGGATGAAGGAGGACACACTGTGTTGTGTCTGCGATATAAATAGCCCTTAATGATAAGAAACGACGTCAAAATACACGTTATCGGTAAAGGAAAATAGTTTGCAAAGGTAGACTAGGTTGCCAGGTGGTAAAATGTTCCCTTGTTTAAAGGAAATTGGGGAGTTATTGATAGCAGGGAATTTGAGGTTACAAGTCACTGTAATAATTATTTTTATTATTATAGTTGAAATGTCTCTTGTATGTGTAATTGATGACTAAATTTCTTTTTTGCATGTAATTACTATTGAATAAACTTTTCAGTATTTAGGCAAAAATAATCATTTTTATTGCGTGCGTAATAACTTTTTTAACTTTTAACCGTCACAGTCATGAATAGATGACAAATCAAAGTGATATAAAACAATTGACTACTCATGCTGAGTAGTTAACCTACATACCCATTAAAAACACACAGTTGAATTTATTTTCCAATTCTGTTTCCTTATTGGAATTATAATTCCGTTGCGTTGAACGTGACAATTTCAGCCCTATTTTGAAAACAACATTATAAAAGTAGCAAAAAATATAAAATCGTCTTTATTAAATAGAATAGAGTAAAAATCGTCTAGGTTTTATCCAGGGTGATAAGGGCAGTATCATTTGTATGGTTGGCAACACCGCGGCACGGTCGTCGCGAGCAGGCTGTCTGTCGCTTGTTGCCTTCGCCTATGAACTGCTGTCACGTTGACGTTAGTACCTCTTCAACTGCCATGGGGGATGTGCGCGCCGTGTTCAAATTTTCCCGCGAAATCGAATCTGTCGTTGTGTTTCGTAATTTATTTTGTAATTTCCTTGTGATTTTTTTTGTAACGTGCTGTGTTGTTTTATAAAAAAGTTAGTGTGTGTATGTTTTTATAGAAAAGTGATTTAAAAGAGGTAGGTTTGGTAGGGATTTGTTTTCGTGAATAATAATTAATTAGTGTGTGTTTTAGATAGGATGGAATATTTCAATAGTTTTCGTTAGAAATTTAGTTTAATAGAATAGTCTTATATTTTACATTCAATATTATAACTATCTCTAACTATTTTGTAAATAAAAATTTAATTACTAACTACAGGAAAATCTAAATAAAATAGTTAAAAATAAAAACTAAAAATACCTTCATTATTCCACACAAAAATATATTAAAAAATAAAAAAAATACATTTCTAACAGAATAATACAAATTTAATATTTAATGTGAAATAGGAAAACATGTCCAATACAAATATACCTATAATATAAAAATAGTTACTTACTAAATGTTTCATATTGACTGATTAGTATATAAAATTAAATTAAGAATAATTTATTACACAATAAATAGGGTAATTGTTTATATTAGTAATAAGAAATACACCATATTGATGAAGATGATGATTATGATGATGAATTGTTATAAAAGGACTGGTATCTCACAAAAATGGGGTTTAATTTTTTTTTTCTTACAAGACATAGGTATTTTCGGAAGTAATTGAACTTAGTTCTATAAAACAAGCTAATGCAGATCATTTCAATTAATTACGTCAAATTAATCCACTATATTACAATAAGTACTATTCAGCAAAAAAAAGTTCAATTTAAGTAAGTATATCCAAAACTTATGCTTAAATTTAAAAAAACCTACAACTACTTCTAAAACAGGAGAACATTTTGACGATTTTGTGGGTTGGTTCATTTTGGCACACTTACTCCCAATTACCCTTATTCTTGGAAGATATTTAAAACCACTGAGTTACTCGAGTGGGATTCGAACCTGCTACCAGTAGGAAGTGATTTTATTTAGTTATTTATTTATATACTTATCTATTACCTAAACTTGCGTGACATAACGAAATAATTACATTATAAAGGTTTTTTTTTTTAATTTTAACTATAATATCTAATATATTATCTGAAGCTAATATATTATAGAAATCCTTACTTGACAAAAAAAGTATAAATGTTTGTTACTCAATCACGCAAAAACGGCTGAACAGATTTTGATAACATTTGGTACACATATGCATAGGCCAAGCATCAAATAACCATATAGGACACTTTTAATCTAAAAAAATATTATTACATTTAATTTTTTCTTAAATCATATTTTAAAACAATAAGTATGGAGTTTTTTATATCTATTAGAGAAGAAACTGCATTTTCGAAGGGGGAGTAACTAGATTAAATTTTTCATAAATGACGTCCAAAAATGCCTTTTCTAATTAAAATAAATCAATAGACTTGACTTTGGCAAAAGTTAATTCTACTTACTATTATATAGGCGAAAGATGAGAACGGATGAGTGGATGTTTGTAAGTCTTTTATGCTTGTATGGCTGAAAGGAATTCGCTGAAATTTTGCACAAATATAGACAGGGCCGGATTATCCTTAAGGCAGATTAGGCAACTGCCTAGGGGCTCCACATAGGCCAGGGGCCCCGCGCACCTAGAAAAACAAAAGAGAAAATGTTAAAACTGAAAACGTAATGTGGTAAAAAAATGCATAATCCATATCCATACTTCCATAGGTACTTTATTTATTAATATTATAAATGCGAAAGTAACTCTGTCTGTTATGCGTTCACGATGAAATGGCTGAGCCGTTTTTGATGAAATTTGGTATGAAAATAGCTTGAACCCTGGGGAAGGACATAGGGTACTTTTTAATCCGCGACTTCGTCGGCATAACCGACATTCACGCGGACGAAGTCGCGGGCTGAAACGAATTATGAATATAATTAATTGCGGTATGAAAATATTTTAGGAACTTAGAAAAGTGTAAAGGAGCCCTGAGAATTGCATTACTTAGGGGCCTCGACATGTTTAATCCGGCCCTGCATATAGATATAATCTACCTAACATATTATTCATTTATCACGTCTCTGTGTTTCCGCAGACAAAGTCATGGACACAAGCTGGTAAGGAAATAAACATTGCTTCTATTTTAGGGGCACATCGTCGTCAATTTGGGGCAATTTTGTTAACCGAACGCCGCCGCCGTCATTTTTACAACATAAATACAAGACCAAGGTTGAAAATATTGTCATAGGTCATGCCATACGGTCGTTCAACCTACCTATCCTGTTGAAGCTGATCACTTAGCTCTTTAGTTGACCGTACCTACGTACAAAGGAGAGGCTGTCATTCGTAGATCTTTGGCAGTCGTTATGGGTAGTCAGAAGCCCAAAAGTTTCACAATTCCACAGCAAAGGGTTACCGTGTTGCCCAGCAACTAGATTGTAGAGGTCAGACATACAGTTCACCATCATCATCATGTCAACCTTTAGACGCCCACTGCTGGGCATAGGTCTCCCCCAAGGAGGGTTCAACCGTAGTCGCCATGCTTGGCCGATGCATGTCGCAGTATAATAATTACTGTAACATCGCAGTAGGTGTTATGATACTCATGCTGAAGGACGCTGCTGCCCATCCTCTGGTCAATATCTAGGCTGTCGCCTTCTACGACACCCACGGGAGGAAATGGGGTGGTGTTGCACTGGTTCACGCAATACAAATACAAACATTTTATTTGTTCAACATAGAGGTCAGGTACAGGTATTATGATTTTTACTGAGCACTATGTCAAGCCGTCATCGTACAAATATTATTTTGAATAAAACTTGCTGATTATAAATTGATGAATAAACAATAAAACTAATAAAATTATCACAAAATAATAAATAGAATATTGTCAACACGATAAAACATTTCAATAAAATTTAAAAATTTGAATTGATGAATAAACAATAAAATTATCACACAATAATAAATAGGGTCTCCATTAGGAAGGCCGAAGAAAAGATGGATAAGAATGACATGAAAGAGAAGGCAGTGGATGGAATGGGAGAAAAAACGTGTTGCACCAACCCCTAAGTGACATCCAGGGCAGAAAGATGATGATGATGCTGAGGAAGTTGAATGAAAATTTCTAAGTTGGGATTAAGTGTTATCAAGGGTATTTCCATAAGAAATTTAGGGTTATTTAGGGTTGCCATTCGTCCCGATATATCGGGACTGTCAACGTCATTGGGGCCTAGGTCCCGATGTCCCGACAAAGCACTATTACGTCCCGTTTTTTCGCGTGGTCACGACAATTCAAATACGCGCAACAAATTCTATTCGGCCGAACTATTTTAACGCTGAAGAGACACCACCTAAAATAATGTCTGTTTTTTTTTTAAGTCTGATCAGCGAAAGTTATTTCCTATTTCTGCAATCAAATCTGAATTTGTTTCACGAAAAGAATTATAAAAAGCGTCGAGAACAAAGTGTCAAAGAGATATTTTTCTTTTTGTGTCCCGACACGAGGCTTGCCAAATATGGCAACCCTAGCACGATGCTTAGGATTTGATAGTCGTTCTTAATTTCTCCTTAGATCTATGCGAGCCTGGTAGTTAGTTTTCATAAGTGGTATCTTAACGGTTGCTATTTATTAGGATTTACAGACCATGAAAGTCCTTAGATCAATTCTTAGGTCGGCCAAAACACTGACAGGTACTTCTGATGGTTAAGCTACGCTTGCCGCGGTCGGTCAGTGGATGGGTGACCATCCATTTCATACCGAGACCGTTCCGTGCCTCGGAAAGCATGTAAAGCCGTTGGTCCCGGCCGTCATTCGTTGAACTTTGACAGTCGTTATAGGCAGTCAGAAGCTAGAAAATCTGACAACATCTTACTAAGGGGTATCGTGTTAGCCAGTAACTGGGTTGTGGTTGTGGAGGTCAGATAGGCAGCCGCTCCATGTAAAACACTGGTATTCAGCTGGGAAGCCGGGAATTCGATCCCAGCAAAGTTGGGAAAAGCCTAAGCATATGATGATTCCTGTATATATGGTTCCCACCCAACTATACTTTGAAAAAATTGTAGATCATTTATATCTGCATAGACTCAGTATTGGAATTGGAATATTCAGAATTAGAACAGTTCAAAGTAATTTATGAAATGTATCAGAAGAAGACAAAAATTCTATCCAAATGAGTACTGGCGAAAAGTGGAAATAATTGTTAGTAAACACTTCAGAAGAATTAAAAATATTACAAAAATTGTTAGGTACTACTTTCTGTTCCCGCCACAGAAAGAGTATTTTTTTGTCATGAATACAAAGTGGCGGGCCGACAGAAATAGATCTTCCGTAAATTTTACAAAAAATTAGCTCCTCATGAAGCCTTCAAAAATGACACTAAAGTTGACACTAAGTTGTGCGAGAAGCACCAAGAAATAGGTTTTTAAAAATAGTTCTGTTTATTTTATTGCAATACTGTTGATTTTCTTTCTCCAACCTGAATATACTGTTCTTTTTGCAAAAAAAGTTGGCAACGCTACCTGATACTTTAACCGCACATAGCAACACATACATGTCATACAGTTGGTTGGTTCGTCACAGGCCAGTGGGTCAGAATCGGTCAGACGCGCTGACGCGGTCACGTGACCCGTGACGAGTCCTTGAGACAGCCACTGTCAACAAAGGGTCAACTGAAGCCAGGTTTTACATACAATATACAGACACTACCAATGCATTGACATACGTTTTTGAGCTGTCAATACGCGAATCCTGCGTAGATTTTTTTATGGCAATAGCAAGCAAACTGTGACGCTATGTAACTAAAAGTCAAATTTTACAATCAATTAAACATTTATTGGTTATATAATAATACTGCCAATTCTGTTGTGCACGAGTAAAACTTATTTTAAGCTCTTTATATCTCTTTATTTTATTTTTATTTATTCTGTTACAATCTCCCTCGGTGTACACCTAGGTGAAGTGAGCTGTTATCCGTCCCGATGAAGTTTTAGGGGTGGAATATTTTCTTGAAAATTGTATGGGACCAAATTTGAAGTATACACTATCATATAATCATAGAATCATCGAAATCGGACTACATTGAAAAAAGTTATGCATGGTCAAACATAAAAATTAATATATAAAAAAAAAATGTTCATAAAATGAAAACTACTGGGCTAAATAATGTAAAATTTTTATGGGACCAAATGGCAACAATTCCGCATCAAACTAAAGAAGAATCACCTAAATCGGATCATAAATCTATGAGTAATCGATGTACATACATAAAAAAAAAACAACCGAATTGAGAAACTCCTCCTTTTTGAAGTCGGTTAAAAACAAGGTGAAGTTCAAGGAAACGACTAATTTGACATCTTTAACTTAGTTATCATCTGTCGCCGTCCTTTTCTTCAGCTGCCTGGCAGTAAGAGATGCCAATTGTCTAATTTTTGTTTAGTCTGTGAACAAGGGAATCGACGTCATTGGATTTTCAGGGCTAAAAATTGTTAGTGAAATGGAAAATAAACAACCTATGAAAAAGTTTACTTATAGCTTTTCAAGATATTCACCTCCAACCTTGCACTTATACATTTGGGTGAACTAGCTTCCGAAACATTTCAAAAATGTCTCTTGCGGGATGGATTTCTTGCTGCAGTATTCATGGACCTAAATCGGGGCTGTACGGAGGATGGGGTAACATTTTTACCCCCGAAGTATTCAAATAATCCGTGGTTCTAGCAGTTGTGTGTTTAATATCTTAAAATTAGACATTTCATCTTAGTTTCTGGGATCGCAACGGATCGACAAGTCCTTTGGTATGTACTCGTATAAAGGCAACGGTAATTTCCATCCAGTGATATAAAAACCGGACAAGTGCGAGTCGGACTCGCCCACCGAGGGTTCCGTACATATTAGTAGGTACATATTCATACTTCTATACTAATCCATACCTACTATCCATACTTTAATGTACTTAATATTATAAATGCGTTTTTTGCGACATAAACGGCCGTATCTTTTTTTCACGTTAACATAGAGGGTTCATTTTTACAGCATCAAGGGACCATGGTTTTAGTTTCAACTCGATACCTCCACGCGTTCCTGAGATAAAGGGTCTTGACAGACAGACAGATATACAGACAGACGGACAACAAAGTGATCCTATAAGGGTTCCGTTTTTTCCTTTTGAGGTACGGAACCTGAAAAAGTCGCTAGGTTTTGAACCCGTTGCGTCAGCTAACGTGAACAAACTATCAAACAATGGAACGTAAAATATCAATTATTGATCAATCTTTGTTTGTCCGTCTGTTTTGGTTCAGGTCATTATTATGCTAGACGAGTCTGTTCACTGATTAGGATCTTGCACACATAGTACGGGTCAAGTATTACTGACGATTCTTATGATTACCTAGCTGCTGCCCGCGACGTCGTTCGCCGTGTTTTTTGCCTTCTCGGGCAAGACAACCCCGCTAAGTTGCACGTTAAGGCGACGATATACGCCGGCGACCTTGAGCGACCAGGGGGCCAAGTCTGCTATTTTTATAATTTCGTCATTCCAACACAACTCCATTGTCATTTTGCTAAAAGTTCGTAATCTGCTAATTTCATAATGGTCGATCATTGGTCGGTCGAATTAAAAGCAATGACTGCACTATGACGTTCTAATGGTAGGTCACTGATCAAAGGAACTCAAAATTTTAGCAGATTACCGCCTAAGTCAGTCATTCATTTGTCATTTTGTACGAAATTACGAGACCATTCTACATTTCTTTCAATGGCGTGTCAGTGGTTGACCAATGGAAAGTCCTAATGACGCCAATAAATTAGTAGATTACCAAACTTGTCAAAATCAACAATTATTATGAAATTAATGATAGACCATTCTGACACTATTGTAATAGCAGACTTGAGGCCCAGACAATCGTATGCGCTGCGTCCAAAACTCTCAAAGTTTAGTCGAAAAGATTAAATAAAAGATAGTATTCTTGAATTAAAAAATAAAGGCGTATACTAAAAGATAGATAATAAAATTGTCTTTATGATAGTAAAAGTTTCGTTTAAATATTCCTGGTAGATTTTGTGTGATTATCAATTTTTGTCCGCGTCAGCCACAACTTCACGAGTTAATTAAACTATTTATTATGAACTTAAATGATTTGAGAATGTTCTAGTTAACTTATTTTTTTTTTTTTTCAAATCATATTCACTACACATTTTAACGTGATTGTCAGTTTAAAATCTGTAAAAGTCGCTTGTTAGCGTCTTTAGCACAAAGAAAAGCATAGATGACAGGCATACAAACATTAAATTTCATTTTTATGGTAAGTACTACTAAGTTATGCGCTCCTAGTACTTGGATATAAAAGAGCTTGGCAACTGAAGAAACTGAAACTGCCGTAATTACCTCTCTGTGGGTTCGTTCGCAATCGGGCAAGCCGTGTGGTGCCAGCCGTGAATATCACCACCCCATTTCTACCCGTGGGTGTCGTAGAAGGCGACAGAGGGGTATTGACCAGAGGATGGACAGTAGCGTCCTTCTGAGTACCATAACACTTACTGCGATCGCCAACATACATCGGCCAAGCAGCGCGATTGCTGCAGCCCCGCCCTCCCCTTGGGGCAGACCTAGGCCCAGCAGTGGGCATCTAAAGGTTGTCATATTTGCCCTGCAGTGTGACAATTAGATACCTATAAGTTGATATTATTTATTAAGTTAAGCCTACTTTAGGAGATTTCGTGTTCAGCAGTGCTATTCCGTTAGAATTTCCCTCAGTGAACACCTAGGTGAAGTGAGCTGTCATCCGATTGTAGTGCTTTGTAAATCGCTAGCATCGGGACAGATGACAGCTCACTTCACCTTAGGTGTTCATCGAGGGAGGTTGTAACAAAATAGACATACAGTCAGTATTTATGTTTATTAGATTACAAAAATACATTTAATGTTTTTGTATACATTATCCATTACATTATTAAAATTAAGGTACCTACGTGATATGTAACAAAGGAATATGGTGTACGTGTGTGTGTACGTGACAACTTCGTGAACGGCTGACACATTAATGATAAGTAACTTAATAGCTACTTATTGTACTTATATACAATTATGAGTTATACTGTTGATAAAGCAAGTATTGAATTGTATACGGCTTGTGTAGTAAGTTTTGCCCGCGATTTCGTCCACCTGAATTTTATAAGGATTCTTACATTTTTCATACTAAAATATAGCCTAAAGCACTCGTATAGAAGGTGTAACGTCAAAACCTGAAATAGTTTGATACGAGCAGAATCAATTGAACCACTTTTTAATATAGGTCACATTTTTCAAAAAATCTTTATTAAACATGTTGCCCTGTCTATTTATTAATAAGTCAAGCCATCACGTGCACAAAATTGCCAAAATAGGTAAACAAACACAACTGGTTGTCGTCCAATTTAAATTTTCTCATACGCGTGATAATAATAGTTCTTACTTCAATGCAAATACGAGTCTTGGTAAAACTAAAACAGCACATAAAACCTTTATTTTTTTATGTTTTTTTTCTCAGAATTAGGTTAATTGAATTAAAAATTAATTGGGGTGTCTGAGGTTTTGCGTGTTTAACTTTACACCTTGTATAATATATCATAGCTTCCTATTAGAGAAAAATGTTTTAGAACCCTCACACTGAACCAAATCACTGACTCATTCTCTTTCAAATCATTCTTCACAAAAGAGATCGTGCGTAAATAGTAACAATCCATTATAATCCATACTTCCATACTTAATATTATAAATGCGAAAGTAACTCTGTCTGTTATGGTTTCACGATAAAACGGCTGAACCGATTTTGATGAAATTTGGTATGAAAATAGCTTGATCCCTGGGGAAGGACATTCACGCGGACAAACTCGCAGGGAATAGCTAATTAATAATAAAAATCGTAATATAATATACCCGGTTGTCGTAATTACCCCAATGCACTCTAATTTTTTTTAATTTCCAGTTTCACTGTTCATAAATAATACTTACAAAAAAAACTAAAGCTAATAATACTAACAAGCGAAACTAAATTGTAAAAAAAACGTGCAATTTACACAAAAAAAGAAGTTCGCAATTTTTCACTACCGGCTCACCCTTCTAGATAACCCTAATAAAAAATGTGAACAATTGATACATTATTATTGGACAATAGTTGTACAAAATCAATAAAATCAATACGCGAAGCGTGACTGGGCCGGTATTGGGGTACCGTAAAGGTTTTGCGAGAACCATGTTTGAATATAATACGCGGTAATACAGCACTTCGTGTTTATAGAGCGTTGTCTCTGTCACACATGTACCTATGTGTCTCTTTCTATTTTCAAAAGACTCTGAAACTGCCCTTTGGAATGAGCAACTAGATTCAAATCTTTTTTTCTCAAACGTGCATTTTAATGGTCTCATTGAAATTAATAATGAGTGACTTTTTTATAATCTGATCCGAATTTAAGCTTCACCTAAATTCAGCGAGGGAAACGTAGACAAACCCACAGATTCGGTAAAAGTAAAGGAACAATTAAAGAAATATTCTGAATCACCATCAGCCAGAAGACGTCCACTGTTGAACAAAGGCCTCCCTCATAAAATGCCTCAACTCGCGGCAACCTGCCACTTGCATCCACCGGCTACCCGCGACCTTGACGATGTCCTCGGTCCATCTGGTGGGAAGTCTACTAAAGCTGCGTCTTCCGGTTCGTGGTCGCCACTCGAGAATCTTTTTTCTCCATCGGTTATCGATTCTTCGAGCGATGTGGCCTGCCTTTTGCCACTTCAACTTGCATAGATGTTGGTACCCTTAGTTCTTCGAAGAATTTCCTCGTGAATCATTTATCATTAAAAAACTGCAAAGATTTTAAAACCCAGACTAACGCGTGGCTCCAAAACCAATAGAAAAAAGTGATTTTCAAAGAAATCGAGTTTTGTTTGTAAACAATGTTTCAACCTATCCAAAATTCGACCTTGGCCTTGTCGAGACAACCCTTTGAAGTTCTGCCTATTGTACAAACTTACCTTACACGTTTTCTCTAACAAAATATTTAATATTGTAACGTACGGCACCATTCAATAAAAAAGAAAGTTTTAAAAACTATATTCCAGTAACACAATACCATATTTTTTTTATAATCCGCGTAAAAAATAATTAGGTTCGCGCGCATTGACAGTTTTTTTTTAAATAAATTTACACCACTGGCAAAGGAATCAGCTGCTCAGCCAGCATGGAAGACTCACAAAAGAGGTTTTTAAAACTTTTTTTTAATCGCTAAAGGGATGCGGTACAATGACGGCGGTTTTTTTTCTATTCCTTTTTTGAAACGGCTAAAAGTTGCGAACGTTGGTTTAGTGTAGATATTACTTATTTAGTAAGTAATAAGGTGTTTTTTTTTCAAATGGATCATTAGGCTAGTGGGTCTGTAGACGTATTTGTGAATACAAGTCAAATTATTTTTTGCTATTATATTGATATTTTACATAATCTACAGTCACTCCACTGCAGATTTGTTTTTATCTATTTTGAATAAAGACATTACTAGGACTTGAAAATTGAACGAAAATGTTGCTTATTTGTGAAGCTTGCCTTTTTTTGAACGCCTAAAGATGCCTATAAATGCTGGCCCTCAAATCGCCTACTCTTCACTAGGTACTTCCTAGTGTTCAATAAAATCTGGAAAGAAGTACTAGCGCAAAAAATTCTACGTTAAGAACATTTTAGAAAGCATTTTTGATCTAGTCCAGACTTGTTTGACTAGCAACTCAGCTTCAGACTTGACAACGCGTGTCAACGAGTGTCAAATGTCAAACTGAGTGTCAGATATTTTAATGTCCTTCATTTTTCGTCTAACATTGATCTGCTTTATGTGGTAGTAAGTATAGTAACTCCCTTTTTATAGATCGACAATTTGTCACCCTCATAATAATAGTACCTACGTTCGCAAACAGATCCACGCTAATCTTTACTTTTTGCGAAACTAAAAAACTTTAACCCCGTCCCAACAAAGGGTAGTGACAATTACAAGCGTATGCCGCGCCATCTGGTGGTGAACTTGTGTGTTGTGTTCGGTAGTAATCGGGTAACATCGGGAATGTTCGGCATTTAGAGCAGTTATTTCAACAATTTAACCTAACACTTATGTATCGTTATTTACTATTTGTCTAGTGCTTTAATAAATAGAGTAGATATAGTTTACAATTAATACCTCCTCGGGTCATTTTTCTGCTTCGCGAACCATTTTTTTTTTGTTAAATTATTCTTTATTGACTTACAAGGGGTTTTTGTACCAACATAAAATGACGAAAAATGCATACATTATAAGCAACCCATGTTTAATTTAAGTCTATGTTTAGAAAATCTATGTGCGTAGGTACTTATGACTGCTATAATCTACATTGTTGTGTTTTTGACATTTTATTCCACAACTTTTATAATTTTAATTTTGTTGATAACAATTCTTAGCAAACTACCAGGAAAGCAGAAATGAACTGGAACTAGGTGTATGCATTTTTTGGTAAAATTTCCAAGGAAATGCCGCGAGGGGCGAATCACTACACCAAAATAATAAAAAACGGGGCGAGTGGAACATTTTAATCGAAAGGGGCAAGATCCAAGGGGCGAACGGAGCGTAAACCATCCCATCATGCCTTATCCTAAAGCTTCCTAACCTAATTATAAAATACATACGTACACTCAACCTTAATGAAGTTCAAACGAGTATAACTAGCATTTTTGCTGCATCCGAATTCGGTTCAGCTAGATTGCTATGATAGGCACCCAACATTAAACAACATCATCTGCCGAGCCTGTTCCTAACTATATTGGGGTCGGCTTCCAGTCTAACCAGATGCAGCTGAATACCAGTGGTTTACATGGAGCAACTGCCTATCGGACCTCCACAACCGACTGGTAGTCAGACTTACTGGCTACCGAAGATATACGAATGACAGCTGAGACCAACGGGTTTACGTGCTTTCGAGGCACGGAGGAAACTCGGTTAAAAAGGATGGTTACCCATCCAGAGACGGACCGCAACAAGGCACCGACGTCAATGTAATTCAAATGAAATTATCTAACCATTTGGTCTCTTTTATAAGCAAACTTTTGATCGCATCGAATTAAAAAGTAGCCTATATCCTTCCCCGGGGTTTAAGCTATCTTCATTCCAAATGACAATGCCAGATCCTGCCCCACCCATGTACAGAAAAGTAAATTAATGAAAATAATTGTAATGAATATAGAACCTTTCTATACTAAATTGTTTTTCTTTAGAACTTGCGGATTACGAAATACCTACCCACAAAATACAAACTCATTTTACCTAAAATATAATTTAACCTATATTCAATGTCATTATTGTTTTTAGATTTAAACGGAAACCGCAAGTTCTACAGTCACTAAGACTAATGTTTAGTTATCAGCAATAAATAAACAGTAAGATGCTACATATTGCACATGACTTTTATTGAGTGGGGCAAAGTTCTATAGAGTTTCTGGCATTGTCCTTTAATAATTTAATACCGCCGAGCCCTCCATCATCGGACCACAAGACGTACGGCGATGCGCCACCGGTACATGGTGGACATCCCACCCACACGCACGAAACGTTTTGGGAATACATTCATTGTACGTATTGCTAGGGAGTGGAATTCCCTGCCTGAGTCTGTGTTTCCTGATAGCTACAACCTGGGAGTCTTTAAGTCAAGAGTGAATAGGTTACTTCTAGGCAAGCGTGCTCCATCTTAGACCGCATCATCGCTTCCCATCAGCTGAGATAGTGGTCAAACGTATGCCTATAAACAGATTTAAAAAAAACTTTCGCATTTATAATATTTTGTCTGTTCGCATACCCTTACCTTACCTTTCAAAATCAGGCAATCAGAACCGGTTTCTTTCGTTCTGGCAAAAAATCCGTCTGGCAACCGTCTGGGTGTCGGGGTCAATGGACCCGCTAGCCATAACCATCACAGTTATTATCTTAGATGACCATGAAGAGAATTTCACGAACAATTCCAAAGTTCATTTTATTTCTACACTGGAAGTCAAATCTCTAGGTACATTACTTTTATTCTTTATTTGGAGGAGTTCGCGGCTAAGTGATAGCCGTACAGATCGATCGGTCAAAGGTTAAGCTACGCTAGCCGCGGTCGGTCTGTGGATGGGTGACCATCCAATACATACCGAGCTCCCTCCGTGCCTCGGAAAGCACGTAAAGCCGTTGGTCCCGGCTGTCATTCGTAGATCTTTGGCAGTCGTTAAAGGTAGTCAGAAGCCAGAAAGTCTGACAACCAGTGTTACCAAGGGGTGTCGTGTTACCCAGTAACTGGGTTGTGGAGGTCCGATAGGCAGTCGCTCCATGTAAAACACTGGTATTCAGCTGCATCCGGTTAGACTGGAAGACCCCAATATACTTAGTTCGGAAAAGGCAAAGGTAACGGACCGCGGTACTTAAGCGTTATGTAAAACAAAATAAATGTATATAAAAATCAGCAATCACATTTGAATGTAAGGAAGTACAGTATGTAATACAGTAAGCAGTGTCTAGCAGAACTCTGGATTCATTCCTAGTTGAGGACAATAGGCTATCCTTCTGTCTATCCTAATATACAAGTATAATGTTTATTACAATTTAACTACAAATTATATCAATACAATAATGTATATACAGCGAGTACTCAGAATTCCTTATCACGTACAACTTCAATGGTCGGTTTCTCGACAACTTATCGGCTTTCCGTTAGCCAATAGACGCTAGTTAAATTATCTATGTTTAAATAGTAAATAGTTAACTGATAACCAATATCTATGAGGGTGCAGTAACGTATTTACTTTAACTGTAGTACGAACAGTTAAAATTTAACGGTAGCAGACTTTACATCTATCAGAGTCAATGTATATTTCATTTTAACCATTTACAGGCACTTTTGAATCGTCAAGGAGTCGGTGAGTTAGTCAGAGAGTTGAAGCTAGTTGCTCGTTCTAAAACGTAGGTAGGTCTCTATGGAGAAGAACGAGCAAGAAACTCCACGGACACTCTTTTAAATGAAGTGTTTACAAAATCGTGGTTAGATTATTCTTGTTGCTTTTGTGTGATAACAATGTAGGTTTATAAAACATTTAATAAGTAAGATGAAAGTAACAATCCTAATAATAATATTATAAATGCGGAAGTATGTGAGAATTTATGAATGAATGCCCTTTCACGCAAAAACTACGGAACAGATTTTGATAAAACTTTACAGTAAGTAATATAGCTTATACATCAGAATAACATATAGGCTACAATTTATTAAGATTTTGTGTAAAATTAAAGCCCTTATTACACTTGGCTAAATTAAGTGGACTAAATTCAGTCGCTACTGAATTCAGTAAAGTGTAATTGTATTCAGTAAAGTGGACTAAATTATGTAGCGATTGAATTTAGTCTACTTCATTTAGCCAAATGTAATAAGGGCTTATTAAGGAGAGAGAAAATAAAGTATGATGCAACCATTGACGAATGACACGACTAGGGAATCATAACTCAGTTATTTCAAATATCTTAGTTTCCATGTTCTTTTATATTCTAGTACTGGGAGCGCATAGCTTTGTAGTAGGTACTTTCCATTTAAGAGCGTGTATTCGATTCGTGACGAAAACTTCTTGTTTTCGCGTTTTGCCCAGAGCAATATCGTAATGATGTGAGCAGATTATATAAAGACAATTATAGTTTTCGAAAAGTTTAAATCTTTATTTAGGCAGCTACAGAGTAAAAGTATAATTTTTAATTATGGTTTTTTGAAGCGAAGACAATTCTTTCATATCGTTTTACGAAAATAGACGTCAGAGTTAACTTTCAGGACGAATACAACCATTATAATATGCCAAAATATTTTGTTTTATGCATTTTTCCAACAGTATATACAGTCATAAAGACAGCTACAGAGCGAAAGTTACGAAAATATTACTATTATGTATTAAAAAACAATGTTGAAAAAGTAGAAAATCGGTTCACATCGGGTATTTGAATAAAAACATAACTGATATATGTATTTTATGAAAGTAAATGTTATGCTTAATATACAGAATATTTTTCAGTCCGTTATACGAGCTCATTTATTTTAAACAATTATTTTAAAAAGCACTGTAAGCAATCGCGCGCTGTCGTATGCCGATCAATTTCAATGATTCGTGCTTATTTCGTGCATATTTTATTTTCTGATGCACACTAACTGACCATTGTATTGTACTAGAGTATGTCAATGCAGCTACGCCGTTCTAGCAATCGTTTAGATTTTGAGTTGCGCTAAATCGAATACGCGCCCTTAAATAAAAATTAATGTTTACAATGTTTTTCCTCTGGGTGCTAAACTTTAGTGTTACGTAGCGAGGTTGTCTTGCTTAAGCCCGCGAACGCAAAAAAAAAACACCAAGGCGCGGGCAGCAGTTAGTATTACAATGTATGTATGTACAATGATTGTCCGTTTTACAACTCAGTTTTCAAAACTACACATCAATGGATTCTATACAACTCGATTCAGACTTCTCTTTCCAAGTTTTGAACAACGGTCAATCTATATAAACTGTAAATATAGCACAGTTGTACACAATGAATTTTTATGCGGTTTTCCACCATCAAATACCTAATTTAGTTAGAGAATTTATTATAGGTAGGTATAGATAATACATTTATATTTAACTTTGATGATTCTGGAAGCATCATTTTTAAAATCGAATTTAAAGTCATCATTAAATATTTACAAAACTACTAGCTGACCCGACAGACGTTGTCCTGTCCCGATCTACCGAACTTTTGGATGGGGGATGAAAAGGGGGGGGAAAAGGGGGATGAAAAATAGATGTTGGCCGATTCTCAGACCTACCCAATATGCACAAAAAATTTCATCAGAATCGGTCAAGCCGTTTCGGAGGAGTACGGGAACGAAAACTGTGACACGAGAATTTTATATATTAGAAGATTTAATACGAGTACAGCTTTTGCCCGCGACTTCGTCCGCGTGAATGTCGGTTATATCGAATGCAGACGATGTCGCGGATTAAAAACTAGCATAAGACCTTCCACAAGCTTCATACCAAATTTCATCAAAATCGGTTTGGCCGTTTTTTCGTGAAAGCGTAACAGACAGAGTTACTTTCGCATTTATAATATTAGTATGGAAGTATAGATTAAAAGTCTGAATGGATTAAAAAGTACAGGGGGCCAAGTCTGCTATTTCTATAATTTCGTCATTCCAACACGATCCCATTGTCATTTTGCAGTTCGTAATCTGCTAAATTCATAATAGTCGATCATTGGTCGGTCCAATTAAAAGCAATGATTGCACAATGACGTTCTAATAGTAGGTCAATGATCAAAGGAACTGTCAACATTTTAGCAGATTATCGCCTAAGTCTGTCATTCTACATCATTTCTTTCAATGGCGTGTCAGTGGTTGACCATTGGAAAGTCATAATGACGCCATTATATTAGTAGATTACCAAACTTGTCAAAATCAACAGTTATGAAATCAATGATAGACCATTCTGACACTATTGTAATAGCAGACTTGAGACTCTGGTTTCCTCACAATGTTTTCCTTCACCGATGTCAGTGATATCCAAGATGAACTTAGTATGTACTTTTGATTGGTTTTCAACTTAATTACTAAAGCTTAAGGTTCAGGTTCAATTGAAAAAAATGACAATTTGGGATGGCTTGATGTGCTGGTGTCTGTAAGTACATATGAAATTTAAAAAGTCACATTGGTAGGTAGGTACTTGCTCGTGCCCGGGTCCGAACCCCAGAACCTCGTGTATGAGAAACGGGTGGCTTAACCACTGGGCCATTACTACACCAGGATAACATAACAGTCTGGTACTTATTTATGTATTATAATATAGAAATCTGGGAGGAGCTCGTGGCTTAGTAAAAGCCGTACAGATCGACCGGTCAAAGGTTAAGCTACGCTTGCCGCGGTCAGTCTGTGGATGGGTGACCATCCCTTTCATACCGAGTTCCCTCCGTGCCTCGGAAAGCACGTAAAGCCGTTGGTCCCGGCTGTTATTTCTAGATCTTTGGCAGTCGTTATGAGTAGTCGGAAGCAAGAAAGGTTGGCCACCAGTTACCAAGGGGTATCGTGTTACCCAGTAACTGGGTTGTAGAGGTCCGATAGGCAGTCGCTCCATGTAAAACACTGGTATTCAGCTGCATTCGGTTAGACTGGAAGCCGACTCCAAGATATTTGGTTAAAGCTAGGCAGATGTTGATAATATAGAAATCTGCATGTTTTGATGCGTCACTCCATGAGTAGACGGCACGCGAGCGAAGCGCTGCGAGTCGCTATTATCCTATAAAACTTATATAAAATTACATTGTCTAACGCCTACATGTTGCTAGGTTATCGTATTTATAGTCCTAGATCCCAGAGTCACCAGGCATAATCATCTGAAAGTACATTTATGTCAATCAGAAAGTATATATGTCACACTGGACGTAAGGTAATTAAAGGTACAGACAGCGTCCTTATCTGCTTACCCCCTATCCGAAGAAAGAATCATGGTGAGATCCACACATTCATTTGTATGAAAAAAAAAATAATGTAGAGGGTAGAAGGGGGACAAGAATACATTACCAGGAGTAGATTGATATACTTACCATATTTTTTAACCCCCGCATAATTAAAATATTACGAAATGAAAATTACACTTTTTCGTTTCATCTCGATGCCCATTTAGTGTTTATAAGAAAAAGAAAGTTACAAGCGAGGACGTTAACGAATCTATCAAATTGGCAAACAAGTGGTGTGACAATTGTGTGGAAAAAATAATTATTATTTGTGATATTATTTCCCATAAAATGATTCAATTTTAGTGTAAGAACTGCGAAACGGCGACTGTCAATGTCACTGTTACTGTCAGTCTCCGTTTCGTTCTAAAATATTGAGGTTTTCGTTTAACTATTCACTTTTTTTTGCTGGGTTTTAAAAATATTGTAAATTCCTAAAGATACTCTTTAGGTACCCAAGAATATAAGAATTAGAATTTCAACTTCTCTAAACATCTTTATTTTTTTTTGTACAAATCCTGCCATGATTCTTTGCGTGGGGGGAAAGCAGTTGATGACTCTGTCTGTACTAGAACATAAAAAACACTTTTTTCAAAAAATACACACAATGAGTCATAATAAGCGACATGTCACATTAAATGAAGTCATTATTATCCGAATTTTGCTATAAAGATTTAATATCAAAACCAAACTTCGCACTCCAATTACTTACCTACTTTTGTTGGTCAATACCTATAGCCGGAGTCATAGTAAATGGATTCTACTGTATATGTCACACTGAAAGTAAGGTAATTAAAGGTACTAGAAACTAAAAAGAGATTTTTCAAAAAAGTCACAACCACCTTAAACAACAACAAAGAAAAAATAACTTTAATTTCAGAAGTCAGCGGTTTTGGTTTTGCTTGCTGTTTTGCCTTTGCCTTTTTTGAAAAATAAGATTCTTTAATTTTTAGCTTCTACTGCCTACTTCATATCATCCAAATCCATTATTAAACGGTAACACTAAAAAAGCTACAGGAAAGTAAAAAACGGAAGACATTATGTTCCTATTACTTTTCGATAAATTTTATGGGACCAATCTGAAAGTTCATCCTTTCAAATAAAAAAAGACTTTTCCAAGTCTGCTTATCAATTACGAAGTTCTGAGGTAAAAAAGACGTAACAAAAACTTCCTCCTTTTTTGAAGTTGGTTAGAAAGGGCTGGACCCTTTCTAACCAACTTCAACATTGAAACAAGCTAGTAGGCCATACCTCTTAGCTATTCTTATGTGTATTTTTATTTCTCAGCCATGCTAAAATGACCTAGGTCTAACGACCCTAGGATCTCGGACTATAAGGCTAATGTGATAAATTTCTCGAACATGTGACCACAAATTCGTGGAATCAACAATTTTACTAAGAAATAATAACACAATATACATATTATAATGTAGTAAATAGTAAGCCATATCAGTGGTGTCTACTTCATTTCCGGTTATTTTGGCCGCTATTATTATTGTGTCTACGTTGCTATTAATAATATAATAATATGCCTGTCTGCTATATTATTATAGGAGGAAATACGGAATTTCCTAGTATGATGTAATTCGTACAATTCTCACTATCAATACTTATTATCGTTAGGAATATGACGATTTTTATTATTAAGGCGACGATATACGACTTTTACAGATTTTAAACTGATAATTACGTCAAAATGTGCAGTGTAAATGATTTGAAAAAAATATTTGTTAAACTAGAACATTCTCTTAATCACTTAGTAAGTGAATATTTTTAATTATATTCATATTATATTTATTTATTTATTTATTTATTTACATGGAAAACCAACAGCTATACAAAGATTGGAATACAGAAGTTGAATATGTTACATAAAGCCAATTATAGGTTCTCTCTCTCTTTTAGTATACGCCTTTTTTTTTATTTTGAAACAATACTACTTTTATTTAATTTTTTCGACTAAACTTTGAGAGTTTTGGACGCAAAACTTATGCAGAACGGACGCAGTCTGCGTCCAAAACTTTCAAAATTTTGTCGAAAAAATTAAAAAAAAGGCGTATACTAAAAGATAGATAATAAAATTGTCTGTAAGATGGTGTAAGGTTCGTTTAATTATACCTGGTAGATTTTGCGTGATTGTCAATGTTTTGTCTGCGTCAGACATAACTTCACGTATTAATTAAACTATATAATATGAATATAATTAAAAATATTCACTTACTAAGTGATTAAGAGAATGTTCTAGTTTAACATATATTTTTTTCAAATCATTTACACTGCACATTTTGACGTAATTATCAGTTTAAAATCTGTAAAAGTCGTATATCGTCGCCTTTAGTCTTTACCTTAGTACTCAAACGCTACTCAATTTTTAGATGCCTTTAGGCAAGTCTCGTGCTGTCTCTTTATCACTTTATAATTACTACTAATTACCTTAAATGTGGGGTTTATCTTTATTTCAATTCAATTTTATATACCTACTACTAGAGGGCCTGGCAGACGTTGTCCTGCCCTAAAAATAAAAAAGTCGTTTAACTGAACTGCAGCGCCACCTACCGGGTCCAATTGTGAATCTAAACTATTCTCGAATCCAATGGGAACACACACAAAAAATTTCATCAAAATCGGTCCAGCCCTTTAGAGGGAGTTCACTTTCATACACGCACAGAAGATTTTTATATATAAGAAGATATTTACATGTATAATAAAAAAGGGAAATACCTATTAAACAAAAGTAAAAAATTAAAATAATATGACATCAAAAAATTCCTCCACATCGCTGTCATCTTGGAATGTGCACAAGAGACTGGCTGCATTGCCAGGTTGGATGGCAATGCTGGCTTACAAACCAGCTCTTGGATCACGGGAAGTGACAACCAACCTTTTGGAAATTTCCTTAAAATGGGGATGAGCACTCGAACCCCACGAGCCGAGAGTTTCCTTTCAACCCCAAACGGCTTGAAAATAAAGTTATCACCAAGAATACTATACTTTCGCTGTTTGAAGTCTTCTGCGGCCATAGCAGCAGCACCAGTACCTACTAAGTACGTAGCAGTAACTAGGAAGGTGAACTGAACGCTGAACTGAATGGGATGGTGCTGAAGAGTTTAGACGCACGTAGCGTCCCACATTAAAGGCCTACCCAACTTCCTCGTACCGAAATCGGTCTTTGTATCTTTATATATTTAATAAGTCTACTATTGACAATTTTGTTTATCTGGCTTAATCCAAACCCAAGTTACGAGGGTTCAAAAAACGAGGAAAAGCTTCGAGTAAAGGTAGGCAGTGCCCTTGCGCTTCGCTTGGCTCATCTTGGCAGGGGCCCCAGACCCCAGATAGTAGTTCTATGGTAAGGAGCTTGTCCACCTTTTTCTGCCGCAAACCAGCTTTGCTGTGTTCTGGTGTGAAGGGTACGGGTGCTGGTGTAATAACAGTCACATGACACATTACAACTTTGTTTCTGTGATGACAACGCATCTGCAAGGCTCTGGTATTGCAGATGTGTATAGAGTATGTGTGCTGGTGTAACTACAGGCACATGACACATTACAACTTTGTTTCTGTGATGACAACGCATCTGCAAGACTCTGGTATTGCAGATGTGTATGGAGTATGTGTGCTGGTGTAACTACAGGCACATGTCTAATGTCAAACAAAAAAATAAAAATACTAGACCCTATGTCTAGTATTTTTATTTTTTTGTTCAGGTTTTTAGTATAAGCTGTTAGTAGATAAGCCTAGTTTTAATTGTTGTTTTTCTGGGACCACTCTATTTTTTTGGAGTCAACCTATAAATCAGTGGGTGTAAGTTAATTATATCAACATTTTACTAACGTTTTCATATTATCTCCTTACAGGGTTATGATCGAACACTGAAGAAGACTGAAACCAGCGAGCCTGCAAATAGATGGCAACTGTGACAACTTGATGACCATGAATATCTGAATTTGTAGGTAAATATTATCATAATTTTACTTACAACAACATAATAGAAATTGTATACTTACTTGGTGCTCTGGTAGATACACTGACATACATTTTATGAGATGCCACCATATATTTTGTATGGAAAGTATTTATAATGTCATTTATTGGCCAGTTTAAGTGACTTCAAAGCAACTAAAAAATCAAATTTTACCGGTAATTGAAAAGTAATCGGGTTTTCAGGGCTAAAATAAAGTGTATTTTAGTTTTAGTGAAGTTTTGTCATTAAATTTTGTAAAGATATAATCCAACTCGCTAACCTGTGCACTCCCACCTTCATCTGCACAGCCATTTTTTTTTTCAAAATGGTGGATCTGTCCTAGATCTTCGGGACGGTCACGGCCCGATTACACCCCGATTTTTAAAATCAAAGGCTCACTTTCAATATCAAGAAGTTCTTTGTAAAATATCCCAAAAACACTTTGCCCGACCAAGGAATCGAACCTCAGCACTTCAAGATCGATTCCAACGCCTATGTCCCAATAATTAGCATCCGTGAAAATACCACTTATCAAAAAAATCTACCAGGCTCGCATAGATCTAAGGAGAGATTTTAATGCCTATCAAGTTTAGCTTAGTCTTTTCTGTTACAATCTCCCTCGGTGAACACCTGTGTGAAGTGAGCTGTCATCCGTCCGTCTGCTTTGTCAATCCCTAGCATCGGGACAGATGACAGCTCACTTCACCTAGGTGTTCACCGAGGGAGATTGATACAGAATAGACACACAGTACTTTTCATCTTCCTGCCCTCATCCCATTTTACGCAACACGCATGTCGTCTTCTTCTTCCATTCCTTTCCATTTCATTATAGTATTACTTTTAATACTAAGAAAATCCTAATAGTAATGCTGAAAAACCAGTCGCTTCATGTAAAACACTGGAATTCAGGCTGCATCCGGTTAAACTGCAGATAACCCAGAAACCAACCCTATTTCATTAAGATACCACTAATCAAAAGTATCTACCAGGGTCGCATAGTTTTAAGGAGGAACCTGAACTAAGCCCAACGACTTTCAAGCCCTCACGAGTCACGGTGAATTGCATGAAACCAACTTTAAAAAACACACACACTTTAAATTGATGGTGTCACTTTCTTTTTGATACAAAATTCAAGGGATGGCATGAATTTAAAGTCTCCGTTAAACTACTGTTGGTTTCGTGCAGCTCAACGTAAGTTATTTAGATATTACTAATCCAAAGGCACCAGGCTACCATAGTTCTAAGGAGGAGCTTTGAACTAAGCCTCAACGACTTTCAAGCTCTTTTAATTCACTGCGCAGCATTGGGGGTGAAATTACTCATAAACACGAAAAATAAAATCTTTGAAATATGAATAAACGACACGGTTGGCGCAGTGGCTGAGCAATCGACTGCTGCGCAGCGTGTTGCGGGTTCGATTCCCGCCCAGGGTGAACATTGGTGTGATGAGCACTTGTGTTTGCTTTGTGTCTGGGTGTTGTTTGTCTATATATGTATGTATTTACAAAAAAAAAATGTATTTGTGTATGTATATCAGCTGTCTGACACCCATAGTACAGGGTCTCCCTAGTTTGGGTTCAGATAGCCGTGTGTGAAAATGTCCCCACATATTATTATTTATATTATATATTATTATTATTAATAAAACATCCGATGATTTCTACAAACATAAGCTAAAGTACTACATAAATAAGATTTTGTACCATATTTCGGTTCCCTAATAACAGCTTTTCGTTTTTCATGAATCTCAACTTTCTTCCTTCTTTCTGCCCGCCTCTCTGTTCCCTGATAAGTATAATCTGGCCTGGGTGTCTATCATCTTCAAGGCATGAGTGAACCGGTTCATCCTAGGCAAGCATCAAATGTTCTTTTCATCCCACCATCTCGGAAAGAGTATTTTTAATCTTCAATATCTGAGTGGAAAAGCCGTTTTTATTCTCTAGAGGATAAAGTAAATTTATCTTCAATATCTGAGTGGAAAAGCCGTTTTTATTCTCTAGAGGATAAAGTAAATTGAATTTAGAACATCGTGTGCACTAAGTTTGTGAATTAAAAAAAAACATTAAACCTATTTACTGCTACCTCTATGGTGCCGAATATATCATACAACTTTTTTTTAATTTGTTAAAAACTCAGACTTTGTAAACGTTTTTTTTTTTGCATTTAGTCATTTCCTCGCTGAGGTGGAATGAAAAGTTACGTGTTGCACTCGAGTGCAAAGATTTTTCACCTCGTGCTCTTTTGATTCCCTCGCTAACGCTCAGGATTCTAATTTTGAATCACTCGCTGCGCTCGTGATTCAATTTTAGAATCCTTCGCTTGCTCGGTCATCAAAATTGAACACGCGGTTAAAAAGCAACTTTGCTCTCTTGTATAACAAATAACTATTTTTGTAAAAAATTATATTAGCAAGTATAGAAAACTATTTAATATTGTTTAAAAGTATTTGTCCCAATTTATGAATTACAAAGCTAATATTTGTAGAACGAATTATTTTACTTAGAACCCTTAAAAATCATCCATAAATCTACCTCTAAATACTGCAGGTACCAGGCTCCCATAGCCCGTAGGAGTTAACAAGTTTAACGTAGTAACCGGCCGAGTCGATGAGGCTATGTCTAGACGACCCCCGCGCCCGCAAACCTCACCCCCTTGCCGTCTAGACGCTTGCTAGACACCCCCTCCCCCCGCGCACTCACACATACACCTGACGGTTATTTTGGGGATATTATTATTTTGACTGGAAGCTGTCTTTGGGTAAACAGAAACTAGGTATATTTTATTATTTTTAAATGATAACAGAGGTTTGAAGCAGAAATGTTAGAATTTTTTTTTTTTCTATGAGGTACCTGCTTACTTACTTAATTATTCCTCTAGTCTTTATGGACGCAGTAAATCAAACTGGTAAACACTAGATTTCCCTGGATGTGCATAATATGATGGTAAGTTTCGGCCATTGTTGCAAACCAAAACAAACTTATGAATATTAATTAATCATGATAAATTATGTACAACTTCAAAAAATATGGATCATAGGGCGTCAAAAAACTCGTCACATCGTTGTCAGTAGGACACGTGCCCAACAGGCAGGCAGCATTGCTAGTTTGCCACGTTGTATGGCAATGCTGATTCTTTTGCCCAAGAATAGACCACCCTTCGGGTCACGTGGAAAGTCGACCAGCCGCATGATAATAAATATACTTACATTATTTTAAGGACAAAAGATATCAATAAAAGAGTTTAGTTTTATAAAAAAAAATACTGATTGTTCTTCAATGTCTTAAAACAATCGTACAAGTAGTAATAAGTAAAATATCGGTAAACTTTAATAAATGGTAATTTAAAGTTTACCGAAGTACAGTTTTTAATACAAAATGGCATCCCCAACTACCAACAGGTGGTAGCTTCTTTACGCCAAAATTTCTATAAAAATAATAAAAAATGGCCGCCCCGACCGTGAGAAAACGAGACAGATGTTTCGCGCCGCGCAAAATAAAAAAGCAAAAAAACCATTGACTTTTTTCGGGAAAAAATCGAGAAATTATGTTTTATTATTTCTTTGTCAGTTCCGTTTTATTTGTGAGGGATGATTGTAGAATTAACGGTAAATGTTTGAGAGATAATGTTTTGATCTCGGAACTACATTTTGATTCGATTTGAGTCGATCTTAGCATAATAGCATTTTGGTTTAATTTTCTACGGCACTAGCTTTTGCCCGGGATTTCGTCTGCGTGCGGTATAACCTACCTAATTACTATCTTAATTTGATAGCTTTTGGTTAATTCTATAATAAAAGGAGTTTAGATATAATATGGGTACACCCAAGTAGTTAAGTAGGTACTTGAAAATACAAAATATTTTAATATGTACGGTCACCAAAAGAGATAAGATCCATGTCGTCGGGAGTCGGGAATAGTTGAAATTTACTTAGAAACCAATGGAGGCTTTCAAACGAAATTTAATTAATCATTCATTAAATCATTGAACTGTTTATTCTTTATTAATTGTATTTTGTTTTATTCATAAACACCCATCGGTTTCTAAGTACACTTCAACTATTCCTGGCGACATGGATCTCTTTTGGTGACCGTCCTTTTTTTTAAAGAGCAGATTTTATTGTTTGGAAACTCTTACCCATTCTTCTCCATACGAAACTACCTTTTGGAAGGGGCGAGCAGATTCAATTAATTTATCTGAAATGTTGACGTTCCACGTGGTCGCTCACAATGGGCCTCATCAGAAGGCTTAAAGTCACCCAAAGGGCAATGGAGAGGGCTATGCTCGGAGTTTCCTTGCGTGATAAAATCAGAAATGAGGATATCCGCAAGAGAACCAAGGTTACCGACGTAGCCCGAAGAATTGCCAAACTTAAGTGGCAGTGGGCAGGGCACATTGCTCGCAGAACAGATGGCCGATGGGGTCGAAAAGTTCTAGAGTGGCGACCGCGAACCGGAAGACGTTGCGTTGGAAGGCCTCCCACTAGGTGGACCGATGACCTGGTAAAGGTTGCGGGGATCCGCTGGATGCGAGTCGCACGGGACCGGTCAATGTGGCGCCACTTGGGGGAGGCCTATGTCCAGCAGTGTACGTCTTTCGGCTGAAATGATGATGATGATGATGTTGACGTTCAAAAGTCTTCTTGACATAAAATGTTTTGACTTTGTGGGTAGGTATGTCTATCTGGTAATATTATAATACTGGTTAGCGGAAGCACGGTAAAGCCCTTGGTCCCGGCTGTCATTCGTAGATCTTACCAAGGGGTATCGTGTTACCCAGTAACTGGGTTGTGGAGGTTAGATAGGCAGTCGCTCCATGTAAAACACTGGTATTTAGCTGCATCCGGGTAGACTGGAAGCCGACCCCAATATAATTGGAAAAAGGCTAGGTAGTTGAGGTTTTGGTAATCATAATCATTATCATCATTTCAGCCGAAAGACGTCCACTGCTGGACATAGGCCTCCCCCAAGTGTCGCCACATTGACCGGCCCCGTGCTGGTAATGTTTAGTAAAAATTATAATTTGCATATTGCACCGCTGTTATCAATGCTTGCGTTTATTACGGATAGGAAATGTCAAATAATCAGTTTGACATTAACAATAAAATGTATTGCTTTAACTCAAATGATGATAATTATGACAAATGGATTTTAAACAGAAGTTTTATTTGTTACTAGCTGATACCCGCGACTTCGTCCGCGTGATATTTGATTATCTGTGGCAACTATAGTTAATCTGTGCCTGTGGGGTTTTAATTAATTTGCACGGAACCCTAATTCTTTTATAAAATACTATGCACTTTTGCACTGTGCCCGCGACGCGACCACGACGACACGGTTGGCGCAGTGGCTGAGCGATCGACTGCTGCGCAGCGTGTTGCGGGTTCGATTCCCGCCCAGGGTAAACATTTGTGTGATGAGCACTTGTGTTTGCCTTGTGTCTGGGTGTTGTTTATCTATATACGTATGTATTTACAAAAAAAGAAGTATTTGTGTATGTATATCAGCTGTCTGACACCCATAGTACAGGGTCTCCCTAGTTTGGAGTCAGATGGCCGTGTGTGAAAATGACCCACATATTTAAGACTTTCGCGTGAGTTCTCTTAAGCACCCCTATTTTTTTATAATGCAATATAGCCTATGTTATTCAGGGATAATGTAGCTTTCGATTGGTGAAAGAATTTTTGAAATTGGATGAGGAGTTTTTGAGTTGATTCATTACAAATATACAAATCTTTCCTCTTTATAATAATGTTACTCCTGATAATATCAACTATGAAAGTCCCGTCACAATCAGACTACCCGTGCCGTGAAACTGCCGTTTTTTTTATAATAATTTGTAATATTAAATAGTTTTAATTTGAGGAGCTCGTAGCTAAGTAAATGCTGTAAAGATCGATCGGTAAAAGGTGAAGCTACACTTGCTGCGGTCAGTCTGTGGATGGGTGACCACCCATTTCATACAGAGTGCTCTCCGTTCTTCGGAATGCTTGTAAAAGCCGTTGATACCAGCTGTCATTCGTAGATCTTCAGGCAGTCAAACGCCTGAATGTCTGACAACCATATGGGGTATCGTGTCACCCAGTAACTGGGTTGTAGAGGTCCAATAGGCAGTCGTTCCATGTAAATCACTGGTATTCAGCTGCATCCGGTTAGACTGGAAGCCGAACCCAATATTGTTGAGAAAAGACTAGGCAGATGATGATGATTAAAGAGTTATAATTTATAATTTTCAGGTCCTGCGATGGAAGAACACTCCTCGACTGCACTCGTTGGTGGCTGAACACCTTGGCTGACAAGGGCAGCGAGTTTCGACCATTCAACACCTCTCAATGATAGATCACTGCTACCTGCTCCTGCTGATGCTCGTTGGAGTCAGGCGCGACTGCTGATGGTAAGGACCCAGTTTTGATTTCTTTTATGGGACAACCCCCGCCACTCTATTTCCCAAACCACTGCAACTCCTGTAAACCAGCATCAACAATGTCGACCACCAGAAAAGCGAGACAATGAAGCTCGACGAGTCCCAGAGAAACGATTCAACTGTCTTGGATCCCGCAACAAAAAAAAATCAAATCACAGAAAAAAACAGCGGAGGAGTAAGTCAAAGTCAAATCATTTATTTTAATTAGACCATTAAAGAGCACTTTCGTTTGAAGAAAAATGGGCAAGAAACTCCAAACTTACTATTTTAAAGTAATAATTGATGACAATGTTTTGTATAATTACACTGTGTAACCTCTGTCTAACTCTACCTGCGTTTACAAATAAAGATTCTGATTCCAATTCTGATTCTGATTCCAATTCTGATTCCGATTCTGATTCCGATTGTGATTCTAAACACGATTCCTAATCAATAATTGGATAAAACATATCAACCATTTAGCTACTTGATATTCCATTTCATTTTAATTTATTCGTTTTAATTATAATTTTCAGGTCCTGCAATAGACGACCTCTTCCCCCCGGCAATCAACGGTTGCCAAACACCTTGGCTGAAGAAGGCCAGGGGCCGGTAGCAGTGGCTGTCGACCGTTCGAGACTTCTGGATGATAAATCACTGCTACCTGTTTCTGCCCTCATCAGGCCTGATGTCCTTGTGTTGAGTTTTGGTGGTAATTTAGACTAACACTAGGTTTTAAGTATCTGATGTTACTAAAACTATATGGATGCTTTGGTCCTCTGGTTCAACCAAACAAACAAACAATAAAACTCTTCAGCTTTATAATATTAGTATAGATGTAGTGTCCTCCGGATCCGACAATCGTATTGAAAAATCTGACGTATATTCCTAGCGTAACAAATTGAGGAAAGAATATGTAGAGTAGTACCCGGTCAATTATAGAGCATCAAGTTTTAGAAACAGTCCGTGTTTGTAGAGTATCTTCTCTGTCACGCATACTTGGTGTAACATTCTCTTTCTGACACTCGATGTGTCTTATGAAATTCTTGGTAGCGTCGTACAAGCGACTTTTGCAGATTTTAAACTGACAATCACGTCAAAATGTGTAGTGTAAATTATTTGAAAAAAATATATGTTAAACTAAAACATGCCGCGCTAATCATTTAATATGTAAATATTTTTGATTAAGTTCATATTAAATAGTTGACAAGTAGACAAAAATTGATAATCACACAAAATCTACCAGGAATACTTAAACGAAACTTTTACTATCATAAAGACAATTTTATTATGTATCTTTTAGTATTCGCTTTTTTTAAAGTTAAAGAATAATATCTTTTATTTAATTTTTCGACTAAACTTTGAGAGTTTTGGACGCAGCGCATACGATTCTCTGGTCGCTCAAGGTCGCCGGCGTATATCGTCGCCTTAATTAAATACTTACAATCGTTTCGATTCACTGTAGAACAGAGGGCAAATTTTCGTATTTTAAAGGGTGCAATCTAATAGAGATACCTCTAATTTCATACATTTATTACCAAATTTTGACTACACCTTCAGATCTGTTTAGAATCCTTTACTACCTATTATTTATTTTTGTTATTTTTACTTTACTTTTTTTCTGTCACAGATGTTTTTATTTTACTATTTTTGTAGCGTTTCTTTTTGTAATATTGTGTTTTACCATTCAAACACATTATTCACACACAGTCATAGTTGGTATGTGTTAAAACTATTTTTATTATTATTTTCTATGTATTTTTAGCTCCATGGCCCCCTCAACTGGAACCCGTAGATCCGAACTTGTGCGTTTTACCGTTGGGGAGACGCGACTGCGCGACTTTTCTGTCGCACGCGGACGCGACTATTGTCGTTTTATTGCGACTTTTGTCGAGGTACAATAGCTTAGCTGTATACATATGATACATGCACCCTACTCCAGAATGAACACTTGGAGAAGTTATAAAGAATGCAAGTAATATTTACCAGATTTTGCTAATAATTCTTGGTAAATCTTTATTTTTGCGACAATATAGTCGTGTTCCTGTCGTGCGATCGTTCAGTCGTGAGTGTGTGCGTCCCCCACACAAGTTTGGTGATACGCGGGCGCAGTTTTGGCGGGAATTCGTCGCTCTTCGCCATTTTAAGATTCTTCATTTTTTTTCTTTACTTTTTTTTGCTGTGCAGTGTTATTTGCGATTGAAATAAGACCTCGATTAGTATCGTTTTTAACTTAATTTGTTGTCAGTACAATCTATAATAATCTTTTCGTACATAGTGACGTATTTATTGATTGACAGCTGATACCTTTGACAGATGAAACGTCGCCATTTTGAATTTCCTATTTGGTCTTCTCGCTTCTTATTTTGATCGCATAAGGGATGATGTATTTTACTGTGTGTCTAATAATAAATACACTACTTACGGTAAACGCAGACAGAGAGCATTTTATATATTGATTAATTAATAATAAACTATAATTTAACAGAAATAAAGATGTAAATTGCTTAATTGCTTGTAAGCTAATAAAATTAAAACTTCTCGAGCATTTCGCTGTTCTGCTTGCGGTCACCCTTTGACGTTAATATAGCACTTCGAGAGTTAGAAATAGATTGTCACATAAATAATGAGTGACAGAGATAACGTTCTACAAAGTTGAACTTTTTGTAATACACGAAATGCTATATTAGATGTTGATTTCGTACAATTTATACATTTTTTATCATTTTATTGCATTTAATTGAACACTTGTAAATATGTAGTTACATAGTACATAGTTGGCACTTCTCTTGTAGTGTAAAATGTAGTTTTTTGTGTCTTTTTTTTAGGTTGTTTTAGATTCTTATTATTTTTTCCGTTCATTCATTTGTATCCTAGATTAATTACATTTTTAATTATTCATATTAAAAAAATAGTAGCCCACCGATATCGAAGACCTGGTTAGATACGGATTTTCGAAGGATTTTTAATGCGTGAGGGAGGGATACCTTGTTGAGGGCGCTGTTTGTACATTAAATTATTAATGATAAATGTAGAGCTATGTTCTGCTAGATTGACTACAATAATAATCAGATTACATTGTGTCTCATCTAGCCAAAATTCTAGGTATTATCTACGATTTTTAGGGTTCCGTACCTCAAAAGGAAAAAACGGAACCCTTATAGGATCACTTTGTTGTCCGTCTGTCTGTCTGTCTGTCAAGAATTTTTATCTCAGGAACGCGTGGAGGTATTGAGTTGAAATTAAAACCATATACTCAAGTCTACGGTCCCTTGATGCTGTAAAAAAATCAACCCTCTATGTTAACGTGAAAAAAAGATACGGCCGTTTATGTCGCAAAAAACGCATTTATAATATTAAGTAGATTCAAACTCAAACTCAAACTCAAAATCATTTATTTCAATTAAACCATTTACAGGTACTTTTGAATTGTCAGAGTCAGTCAGTCAGAAAGTTGAAGCTAGTTGCTCGTTCCAAACAGTAGGTTTCTATGGAGAAGAAAGAGCAAGAAACTCCATGAACACTCTTTTAAAATCAGTTAAATTTTACAAATTTAGGTTACATCATTCATGTTGAATCTAAGGGTACAATGTGAGAACAATGTAACACGTCTTGCATGTTAAAAGAGGTCTAGAGAAAAATATAGTTATAATAACAATTCAAACCAAAATTTAAAATAACCGAGGCAGCTAAGAGATGACCAGTCCCAACCGACGGCGTCCGTTCACGAACATGACGCATGGATCGGCACCATTTAGCTCAACCATTTTGAAGGGAACCGAATGATCCAACACATGCGCCACCGGCAGCGAGACATTCAAGTGAGCATGACTCTCCCAACCGCCAGGGCATATTCAAGTCAATGAGAGGTATACCTCGTAAATGGTAGCTTTAAAGAACATAGTGCTCACATGTATGTGCTACGAAAAATTATATAATACTAACACATTGAGTTTATACAATGCAAAGATAATATAGATCTACATCTTCAGCAGCTCCAAAAATTGTTACAAATGCTAATCAATTAATCTATGAACCCTTATGGCTGTGGAGCTAGACCAGCATCCAGCCAAGCATTTTTATCAGTGATGTAATCACTCAACTTATAATATGCTCGGTTGCATAGCATGCGTTTAATACAAGACTTAAATTTTGTCTCATTTAGTTGAACAATGTGGGGAGGTATTTTATTGTAACACTTTAAACAGTACCCCATGAAAGACGAATCTACTTTAGCCAGTCTGAAACCTGGTTGAACTAGTTGGTCCCTATTTCTAGTATTATAATTATGTCTGTCACCTCTTTTATCAAAAAGATGCAGATTTTTTCTAGCGTACATGATGTTTTCATAGATGTATTGACAAGGCACCGTCATTATGTTAATTTCCTTAAACAGTTCCCTTAGAGAATCGCGCATACGCAGATTGTAAATGGCTCTGATGGCTCTTTTCTGCAGAATAAAAATAGAATCGATGTCTGCAGCTCTTCCCCACAATAAAATACCGTAAGACATAATACTATGAAAGTAACTAAAATAGACCAGTCTCGCGGTATCCACATCAGTAAATTGCCGAATCTTTCTGACAGCATATGCTGCCGAACTTAGCCGTCCTGCGAGAGATGTTAAATGAGGACCCCATTGTAGCCTTGAGTCGAGCGTCAATCCCAGAAAAACGGTTTTATCGACGAATTCCAGTTTCTCTTTATTCAATACTATGTCACACTCACTATTTTTGACATTTGGCAAAGCAAATCTGATTGAGATTTAAGTAAGTAAGATTAAAGTATGGATTAGTATACAAGTATGGATATGTACCTACTAATATGTACGGAACCCTCGGTGGGCGAGTCCGACTCGCACTTGTCCGGTTTTTTATTATATTATTGGTGAATTACAAAGAAGTATTTTGAAATAAACTTCTGTTTTGTTACTGTACAATAACATTTTTAGTTGCTTTGAAATCAATAAATAGTCAATTGAGTTGGCAGATGACAACCTACAAGTGACGTCATAAGTATGAATTGGCATACAAAATCTATGGAGGAAACACGTTTTGACAGCTCATGAAAAGTTTGTCAATTTTTTTGTGGTGTCATTTACCCTAATGGTCAACCTACTGTTTCCGCGAGTGTACGCTTTCTATAGGTCTTATGAAGAACAGAAGAGAAGAGAAGAAAAACGCCGTCAACTGGGTGAGGTAGTAGGTTGTATAGTACTGCATTACAACATTTGGGAGAGACTGTACGGCCTACTAACTTTCCTGGTTTTCGGACTAAACAACATTGAAGACGCATCGTCCTGAAACAAGAGATGCAGATATTTATTTTTATTACTTTGTTCTGTGTTGTTCTAGGATGCATTTCTACAGGGTGAAATTGAATAGAAAAGAAAAAGAAATTACTATTATACACATAATATACTTACCATTTCATACATATACACATACATACATACACCCATACACATCTTACACACACATAAACACCTTACACACACATTACACAGCGAGGTTTCATGTTATATAATTTTTAATTGTACTTTCCTTTTATTTCTAATTTTTGTTGCTAAATTGTCTTAACTTTATGTACATTTACAGCGAGTGACCGGTAATTTTGAACTATATTATGTAATTTAATGTCAATACTTGATTACACGTCATTACTGAGAACCCTGACTTCCATAACATAAGTTTAATCTTAGCTTGGGAGTCAGAGGTCTAAACTCTTTTGTAAAAATTTACAATTTTACTGTGATACATGATGACCTAGCTACGTACGATATAATGTACTATATACAAATCATAAAAATCAAAATAATAAAATGATTTACAATTCTAAGAAAAAGGCAGGGAGCTCAAAGGGCATCAAAAAACTCGTCCACATCGCTGTCAACGGGACACGTGCCCAACAGGCTGGCAGCATTGCCACGTTGTATGGCAATGCTGATTCTTTGACCCAAAAATAGACCAGCCTTGCCAATTGTAAACTGGCAATAAATATTATTCACATTTATTTATTTCATATACCATATTAAATTACATTTTTAAATATTCATAGAAAAATAAAAACATTTAAAAATATAAAAAATAGTAGCCCACCGGTATCGGGAATACGGTCCAAGCTACCGGTGGTCAGGGCTCCTGAGAGAGGAATCTCCTAACAATACGCGCCGTGTCCAGGAGTACCGCTTTCTGTATCAAGCCCTTGATCCAGCTGCCCAACGAGAGCCTCCTTAGGTGTTGGTCGAGGCTCTTGGAAATTAGTCCATTGGCCGTAACGACTATCGGCACAATGACTGCTGTATTCACATCCCACATGTCGACAACCTCGCGAGCCAAGTCAAGATACTTAATTTGTTTATCTTTCTCGGTTTTCACGAGGTTCTCGTCATGCGGAACCGCTATATCAACAATCATTGCGCGACGCTCTAATCGATCTATCACCACTATGTCAGGCTTATTGGCGACAATAGTCCTGTCAGTGATGATAGATCGATCCCAATACAACGTGATATTGCCATTTTCGAGAACTGGGTCGGGCACATACCTGTAGTACGGTACTTCCGACTCCACAAGCCTGTACTTTAGAGCAAGTTGCTGGTGGATAATCCTAGCTACAAGGTTGTGTCTATGCAAGTAGTCTCCGTTAGCTAGACGAGAGCACCCAGAGATAATGTGTCGGATTGATTCACCCGGCCGGTGGCATGCCCGACAAATGTCAACCGTGCCGTCCTTCACAATATACCTCCGGTAGTTGTTCGTCATCATAACTTCATCCATAATCGCACAGACAAAACCTTCGGTTTCCCCAAACAGGTCACCAAAACGCAGCCAGGATACGGACGCCAAGAAATCTACATCAGGCCCATGTAGGGCCCGGTAGAAGCGCCCGTGAAGCTCCTTGCTCTGCCATACCTTCTTGCGGTCATTAGTATCTAGTACTACAGGTTTGCGCCAGTTCTCGTTCGCTAAGGAGAGCGGGGTGAGGCCCTTGTCCACTGAGACCACATCTCGGTGCATACCCACGTCGGTTTTAAGGAAGTACTCCCTGAGACTGCATACCTCACGGTTGTGCAGGGACTTAGCATTAAGAAAGCCTCGACCTCCGCACTTCCGTGGGATATACAGTCTCATTACCGATGACCGTGGGTGATGCATCCGATTTGCGGTCAGCAATGTACGGACCCTCCTATCCAGGGCGTCAAGTTCCGTCTGAGTCCACTTGAGTATGCCGAAAGAGTACATCAAAACCGGCATGACCCATCCGTTGAAGGCGCGCACCTTGTTTCCGCCTGATAAAAGACTATTTACCACTTTATTCAGGCGGCCAAAGAAGCGCTCCTTCAACGATTGTTTCATGTCGGCAGCATTGATGCCTAACGCTTCCGACATACCCAAGTATTTGTAGGTTTCGGTTGAGGAGAGGGATTTAAGGCGTATGGAATCCGAGAGTTGGATTCCCACGGATTCCACAATCTCCCCTCGCTTCACATGCATGACTGCACATTTGTCCACACCAAATTCCATCCTGATGGCACTACTGAAAGTTTCTGTTACTTTCAGTAGCTCCATCAGTCGCAAATTGTTGGGGGCAAAGAGTTTCAGATCATCCATGTAAAGGAGGTGAGATATAACCTGACCTCCTCTTCTTAACCGATAGCCCAAACCTGAACCCTCCAGCAACGTGCTTAGAGGGTTCAAGGCCAAACAAAACCACAGTGGACTCAGACTATCGCCCTGAAATATACCTCGCTCGATCCTTATCGGTTCGCTATTCTCTCGGATTTGCCGACATCCTGGATAGCGAAGGACCGTCCTCCATTGCCCCATACACGACATCAGGAAGGTGCGCAGAGTTGTATTAACTTTATACAACTCCAACACCCTCATGAGCCATGTATGTGGCACAGAATCATAGGCCTTCTTATAGTCTATCCAACATGTCGACAGATCCCTTCGGGAACGACGAACCTGCTGGTTAATGGCCATATCAATGAGGAGTAGCTCCTTAGTACCACGAGACCCGTTCCTACATCCATTTTGAGAGGCAGATATGATAGAATTTTTGTCAATATGTTCGTTAATTTTAGCTCTCAAAATGGATGTAAGAACTTTATAGACCGTTGGTAGACAAGTGATCGGCCTATAATTTTTGGGTTCCGTAGTACTACCTGATTTATGGAGCAGGTGGGTTATTCCAGTGGTTAGGAATTGGGGCAACGATCCTGACTCTAAGGCTGACTGGAACTGAGACGCCAAGCGAACGTGCGATCTCTGTAACCATTTAATCCAGAAATTATGCAGCCCGTCCGGTCCTGGAGATTTCCAATTAGGTAACGGACGAACTGCACGAGCTACGTCTTGGGGGCTGATGGTTATTGCCCCCATTTCTGGTATTAGATCACACTTTCGCTCAACCTCCCGAGTCCAGTCGCCCTCAGTGTGACTAACAGGCACCGACCAGATGCTGCGCCAAAACGAACACATGGCAGCATCATCCGGCTGGTGCGCATCAGCCACGCCTTGGTCCGGTCGCTCCCAAGTCCTATACACCCACCTCTCATCACTCTGGAATATGCGATTCTGAGTGTACCGCTCCACTCGTCGCTTGTACCGTCGAATACGGTTTGCCCAAGCACAGATCTTCTGCTTCAGGAAGTCGATACGCTCTGTGATGCAGGACAAATAATCTCGAGGATTGATATCAGTCCCCGAGAATACCCGCCTCACAATAAATATTATTATTATTATTATTAATTCATGAGCAAATTTTTAAGGAGTGACTCAGACCACGAACCTGAACAACTTTCATTATGGAGCCAACTCAAACAGGGCGAAAAAAAACAGAGCTGTTCCATACATTTTGGCCGAGTACCTGATGCACTTCTGTATGGAAACAGCTGAATTTATTTTCTCGCTGTTTGAGTTGGTCCCATAATGAAAGTTGGTCAGGGGGCCAAGTCTGCTATTTGTACAATTTTGTCATTCCAACACGATCCTCGATCATTGTCATTTTGCCAAAAGTTCGTAATCTGCTAAATTCATAATGGTCGATCATTGGTCCGCACAATGACGTTGAAATGGTAGATCACTGATCAAAGTAACTGTCAAAATTTTAGCAGATTACCGCCTAAGTCAGTCATTCAGTTGTCATTTTGTACGAGATTACCATTCTATATCATTTCTTTCAATGGCGTGTCAGTGGTTGACCATTGAAAAGTCATAGTGACGCGATTATATTAGTAGATTACCAAACTTGTCAAAATCAACAATTATGAAATCAATGATAGACCATTCTGACACTATTGTGATAGTTCTTGAGGCCCTGGTTCATGGTCTGAGTTGCACCTTAAAAATTTGCTCAATAATTCAATTCCATCCTGTTTAATACACGCTGAAATTGAAATAGTTGTTTTCCCTCGGCAGTATAATTTGCCCTCAGTAGTATCGATTCGAAAAATGTTTTTTGTTTTCAAATTATTTAAAAAATATGCATCAACTCGAAAGCGTGAGAACCAGCAGTTACCCACTAGACATGATGTAGTGTAGGTATTACTCCAACCACACGTGCCGTAGCTCGACGCCGACAAAGTGAAGAGCGATTCGTAAATGTTCAGAGCAAAATAAGCTATCGCGCGTAGTAATAAGGCGTTCGCCGCACGCTGTAGTCCGTTCGTGCTGTGTTACTAATGGTTCGAAGTCGCTTTTGAGTATCGTTTTTCTCAATTTTAGATCTGCCGTTTTTTAAAACTTAGTTTTTATTCCTTTGTAAATCAATTGTACTACCAAGACAAAATTATTTCACTTCGGGAAAACAACCATTAAAAGGACAATGCCAGAAACTCTATAGAACTTTGCCCCACTCAATAAAAGTCATGTGCAGTATATGTAGCATCTTACTGTTTATTTATTGCTGATAACTAAACATTAGTCTTAGTGATTGTAGAACTTGCGGTTTCCGTTTAAATCTAAAAACAATAATGACATTGATTCTAGGTCAAATTGTATTTTAGGTAAAATGAGTTTGTATTTTGTGGGTAGGTATTTCGTAATCCGCAAGTTGTAAAGAAAAACAATTTAGTACAGAAAGGTTCTATATTCATTACAATTATTCTCATTAATTTACTTTTTCTGTACATGGGTGGGGCAGGATCTGGCATTGTCATTTCAGCGTGTATATCCATGGTCTCGAACCAAGCGCTTTGCTTCCACATTTATTATGCAAACTGTCAGACTAGGTAGAATCTTCCACAGGCCTCATCTTTTCCCGCGACTTCGTCTGCTCGTCGCGAATGCAGAGAAAGTCACAGATTAAAAAGTAGCCTATTTCTTTTGATGCTTGTTGAGTCTGTACCAAATTTCATGAAATGGGTTCAGTTCAGCTGTGAATACGTAACAATGCAAGACTAGTCAAAGCATTTATTTTAATTAAAAAATGCTCACCTTGTTTTTGGGGACATTTCTAAGCGGCTGGTCGACATTGCCATTCAACGTGGTAATAGTTCTAGCCTTTTGGGCATGTGTCTCATTGAGAGCGATGCGGATGAATACTATGACTATGAGCCCTCCATTGTACAGTCAGCAAAAGAGATTGGTATCCAGGTCATCGAAAATGGTGGAAGGTTACTCAAAAACCGATGGATGTTTTCGAATGAAATTTAATTAAATAATTGAAATGTTTATTCTCTATTAATTTAATTATATTTTATTCAAAAACATACATCGGTTTCTAAGTAAACTTTAACTATATCTGACGAACCTGCATACCTATCTCCTTTGCTGACTGTACATAATGAGGTCAGTATCTGTCAGATGAGGAGTGTGCTAAGCAGTTTGCGACATATTTTGAGTCGGTATATAGTAGTACGCCACCACGACTAGACTCAGTAGCGGCGGCGGCGGAAGCGGGTAACACTGGTAGTGCATGCGTGCAGATTAATATACTTAGTCTTAAGGACGTCAGAAGTGCACTCGAGCGCCTCAAGCCCAAGCAATCTGTGGGCCCGGACGGTATACCAGCATTTCTTTTTAAGGATTGTGTTAGGGTACTCGCGGAACCGTTACTGTATATATTTAACGCCTGCCTTCATTCTGCGAAGTTTCCAGCTCGGTGGAAGATTACGCGAGTCATTCCAGTGCCCAAAGGCAAGGCGGGAGCATCTGTGGGTATAGGCCGGTGGCAGTGTTGTCGACGCCGGCAAAGGTGTTCGAGTCTGTCATTCAGCGCTGTATGCAAGAGCAAGTGCGCGGACAGTTAACGGATGCGCTGCACGGACTCCGGCCGGGGCGTAGCACCGCTACCAATCTCCTTAACTTCATGGGACGTGTGGTGCCGGCGGTAGATGCTGGGGTGCAGGTAGACACAGCTTATTTTGACTTCAAAAAAGCTTTTGACACCGTCGACAACGACATATTATTGCGGAAGCTGACAGCGGTCGGATGTACTCCACATCTATTGCTGTTTTTCGCGAGTTACATGCTAAATAGACAGCAGTATGTAGACTGCAACGGATGTGAATCCGACTTATAAGTCAAGGCTGGTGTAAGTCAGGGCAGCAACGTGGGGCCTCTAGAATTCATAATAATGATAAACAACTTGCCGGATGTCGTAAGGCATGACTGTTGTTTTTTATTTGCAGATGACCTCAAGTTGCTGCATAAGATTAGGTCAGAGTCTGATTGCAGGCGTTTACAGGCTCGTTGATGAGTTACACCCGCGCTCGTGCGCCTCTGCTCTATGAGTACGTGATGGACGCGGCACCAATGCAGCGAGTCACAGAGGTGCGAGACTTGGGCGTCTGCATGACTCCCGATCTATCATTCCGTGAGCATGTAACCAAGATTTTTAAGAAGGCGTACTGAAACGTAGGATTTGTTCTGAGACAGACACAAAGCTTCACAAACATTGCAACAGTGAGGGTCCTGTATGACGCACTAGTCAGGAGTCATCTGGAACATAGTGCGGTCATATGGGCTCCACATGAAGCTAAGTACTGTGTAATGTCAGAGCGCGTTCAGAACAAATTCACGCGCCATTTGTACAGGAAGTTATATGGGGTCTATCCGTTCTACCCACTGATGTATCCCACTCTGTTTGTCCTGGGCATGGTGGGCTATAATCAACTGCATGTAAGACGGGAGTTTACGCTAAAAGCCTACTTGGTGAAGGTGCTTCGTGGAGTGGAGACTAACCCGGGAGTATTGTCGCGCTTGAGTCTGTGTGTGCCGGATCGCTACGTGTGGAGGCGGCGCCGCCCGCCACTGCTACTGGTACCTACAGCCAGGACAAACCTGCTCGCCAAGGCACCCCTTACCAGAGCTTTCCGTACCATCAACGACCTCCAAACACAAATTGATGTGTTTACGTGTAGTCGGAGTGATTTCTCAAGGGTATTGTTATTTATTTTTCATCCCACCATCTCGGAAAGAGTATTTTTAATCTTCAATATCTGAGTGGAAAAGCCGTTTTTATTCTCTAGAGGATAAAGTAAATTTATCTTCAATATCTGAGTGGAAAAGCCGTTTTTATTCTCTAGAGGATAAAGTAAATTGAATTAAGAACATCGTGTGCACTAAGTTTGTGAATTAAAAAAAAACATTAATCCTTTTTACTGCTACCTCTATGGTGCCGAATATATCATACAACTTTTTTTTAATTTGTTAAAAACTCAGACTTTGTAAACGTTTTTTTTTTGCATTTAGTCATTTCCTCGCTGAGGTGGAATGAAAAGTTACGTGTTGCACTCGAGTGCAAAGATTTTTCACCTCGTGCTCTTTTGATTCCCTCGCTAACGCTCAGGATTCTAATTTTGAATCACTCGCTGCGCTCGTGATTCAATTTTAGAATCCTTCGCTTGCTCGGTCATCAAAATTGAACACGCGGTTAAAAATCAACTTTGCACTCTTGTATAACAAATAACTATTATGCTACAAAAATTACTTAAATATATATGTATAGATTATTATAAAAGTATCAGTAAATTATAAAATTAGATATGGACTTAGTTCATGTAAGTAACTATTTAATAGTAGTAGTAGTTATAATGTTATATTATGCCAAGTTGTGGTGTAATAATACTGTAATAATGTAATACATAATGTTTTTGTTTTTATTTATTTTTTTAATTGTTGTTATTTTAAGTGTATAGTTTAATTAGTATTTATAAGGTCTTAACTGTCGCATTAGGGTAAACCCTGTAATGATAGTTTAAGTTGGTACAAATAAATAAATAAATAATATTTGTTTTTAAGTTTTGTATATATTTAATTCGGTTTAGTGGTTTGAAAATAAATATACCAAATACCATTTAAAAAAAATACGAGTGTGCTTTAAACCACACGACTGAAGTAAAACTTCTTTAACTCCATCTATAAGTATGTATCCTTTTGCAACTGGCTATGAGAGAAAGAGAGAAAGAAAATGTTTGCTCGCACCTCTCTTTCTTGCCCCTACAATAATATACAAAACGTAACTCTTTCTCTTTCTACTTCACTAACTTTTATCTCCCTCTCAACTTCCGTCCGCCTCGCCCGATCACATTTTCACTTGGTCACGCATTCACCAGCTTACTCCCCAAGTAAAGAGTGCGTAAAGAAGTTTCACAAACAAACACTTCAAAAATGTTATAGTATATCAGGTTGGTGTCCGCAACTCTTTGCTAAAGGTGCCTTAGCAGCCTTCGTGTCGGGCTGCAGCCCGCGTGCTGCGTCTGCCGTACCGCGCGTGTTGACCGCACTAAAGAAGCTCGTGGAAGCCAACCCGGACAGCAAACTGTTCGAAAATTAATTCACCAATTTAATGGTTATGTGCTCAATAGGCAGATAGACCCCGCGGAACATTGAGAGTGAAGCCAAAAAGGCATTTACAAATTCAAAAGCGAATACCTACAATCTCGTGATTGGCGGGGCTCCGTCATCATAACGTCGACCGTTTTCTTCTGCTCAATGGTTTAGTGCCCCAAGTCTCGAGCTCGCAGGTTGCAGTTACACCTAAGTTTAGTGTAGCCGCACTTCCGGTTTTCATCAAACTAGGTGTAGCCGCACTTCGGGTTTTCATCATTTCAGTCTAAAGACGTCCACTGCTGGACATATAGGCCTCCCTAGGGGGGGGGGGGTTGCAATAATCGCCACGCTTGGCAGGCGGATTGGCGATCGCAGTATGGTTGTTACAAAGGCACAGAAAACGCTGCTGCCCATTCTCTGGTAAGTCTCCCTTAGTTGCCTCTTACGACACCCACGGGAAGATATGGGATGGTGCTATTCTTTACGTCCGACATCATACGGACCGCACTTCGGGTTTTAGCCATAACATATACTTACAAAACTATGGATTAAAGAGTCATGATTAAAAATTATAATTTTCAGGTCCTGCATACAACACCAGGCACCACTGCTCGACTGCACTAAATTTTTGCTGAATACCTTGGCTGATAAGGGCAAGGGCCGGTAGCAGCGACTTTCGACCGTTCGAGACTTCTCGATGATAATTCACTGCTACCTGTCTTGCCTTCGTCAGGCCTCATGCTTCAACTTCGTTGGAGTCAAGTGAGACTGCTGGTCGTGGGGACGTGGATTCGATTTTTAGGTCCTTGTAGCCACCAGCATCACAGCACATAACGTTTTGACTTCTCTGCATGAAGAAACATTGAAGCAACCAGCTCTGAGAAGAACTATGTATAACGTTTTGACATTTCTCGTAAAAGAAACAGAAAATAGTTCTGAAAAGAACTGTTGTTATGTTTTTACTGTTATTAGGGTACTTTTAGGGATGTCTTCGTAGCAAATGCTTTGACTTTAATACAATCATGATAAACGTTTGGGTTAGGAACCATTGACCCATTATGCCAGGGGTTCAGCTGCTTGCAAGATGATATTGGGCTGGGTGGGTAGGTAATTATTTTTCAGATCAATGTTCACAAAATTATAATTGGATTTCACTTAGGTAAGTTCATCCAATTTTCAATTTTGCTTCACATTGATCTGAAAAAAATGAAAAGGAAACTCGCCACCTTATTTAGTAGCAAAGAGGCCAAATTCTGTAATTTTTTATAAAATATATCTGAAGTTATAGCAACTCGAAAGTGCCAATGTTTAATCTGAACATCTGAATTGAGGAGGTACTGTGTTTTGTTTGTTTGTCCTTCTTTCATGCAGCAATGGAGCTACTGTTCGACACGATTTGTGCATAGAGATAAGTTGGTTATAAGAAGCACGTAGAATATTTTCGATTTTGATTCTGGATTTTTTCTGTAAGAGAGCGAGACCTCTAGCATGTGATAGTATTTAAAGAGATTTTTGTATAAATAAATTATCTATACCAATAAATAAAATTGAAATGTTAAAATAACAAAATTTATATAAAAAATATATTTAAAAAAATTGTCTCTCTGTCGGCCTGTTTATTCCGACTAATCTCTGAAACGCCTGGAGCGATTTTGATGGTAATTTTACTGACAGATTGATGATATTATAAGAAACTAGCTTTTGCCCGCGATTTTGTCCGCGTGAATGTCGGTTATCGCGAATGCAGACGAAGTCGCGGAAAAAAAGTAGCCTTCCTTCCCCGGGGTTAAATTTATCTTTATGCCAAACATCAAAATCGGTTCAGCCGTTTCATCGTGAAAGCGTAACAGACAGAGTTACTTTCGCAATATTTTATAATATTAGTATGGATAACTTAGGCTACTTTTATTTTTGAACGAAAAATAGGGTTCCGCGCAATAAAAATTAACAAGCACGCAGACGGAGTTGGCATCAGCTGGTTTTAAACATCTCAATGTATTTTGTTGTAATACTTGACTTTACTTGTTAACTTACTTGTAATGAACTTAGTTGTGATAATTTAATACGTTCATTTTAATTTTAATTTAGATTTTTTCTATTTTCGATTTTATATTAAAACTAATGTCATATTTTTTATGTTTTTTTCTGAATCCTTTTAATAAGAATGTTGCATACCCATAAGTAATGAATTTGCACAGTATTGAAGATTTGTGATTACTTGCCTTAATATGTTATCTTTGTAAATATGTCGTCGATGTGCCTTGTACAAATAAATAAATACCTACATAGTTAGTGCAAATAAAGATTCTTTAACCACAAAGATACATTTCATCACCTTGGCATGCAAATATTAAAACAGTGCTAATTCAGTACGCAATACCCATAATAATTTGAATAAATAAGGGGCTCGTGGCTAAGTTAAAGCCGTGCAGATCGATCGGTCACAGGTTAAGCTGCGCTAGCCGCGGTCGGTCTGTGGATGGGTGACCATCCCTTTCATATCGAGTTCCCTCCGTGCCTCGGAAAGCACGTAAAGCTGTTGGTCCCGGCTGTCATTTGTAGATCTTTGACAGTCGTTATGGGTAGTCAGAAGCCAGAAAGTCTGACAACCAGTCTTACTAAGGGGTATCGTGTTACCTAGTAACTGGGTTGTGGAGGTCTGATAGGCAGTCGCTCCATGTAAACCACTGGTATTCAGCTGCATCCGGTTAGACTGGAAGCCGACCCCAATATAGTTGGGAAAAGGCTAGGCAGATGATGATGATTTTAATAAATAAATAATATAATAAGGAATAAGTTTTGTTGTCATTTTCCACAGAAACTCTATCTTTTATTTTGCTATTTGTAATCTAATAACACCCCTGTACCAGAAAATATAATGGGTACCTACAGAAGGACAGCTCCCGCCATCTTCAAAAATAAGTACCTAAACTTGCCAGACTCACTAGGGCTGCTACTGTTTTGACTCTGTAGGTTTTATTTGTGACAATATGAAATTTTGGAACACTGGTTGGAACTCTTTGCAAATTTTTTTAACAAAATTTTTGTCATGAAATGTCAATGTCTCTCATTTATTCATTTTGACAACACGTGACAGTCGAGACTGACGTCTGCTTGAAACTGCTTAAGAATGCCTATAAACGTAATGATATTGACTCTCTACTACTCTACTCTCTCTGCTCGGGCGCGACGCAGCCTTACATACTTTGTACCTGTACGCAATGTGTACTGTACAGTCCGTGCCACGAAAGATGAGACTTAATTGACACGGACTTGATTTGACTTGCGCAGAACTCGATTTAAAGGTCTCTTAACTTTAAATCGAGTACTGCGCAAGTCAAATCAAGTCCGTGTCAAGTCTCATCTTACCTTTACTTGATTTGACTTGCGCAGAACTCGATTTAAAGGTCTCTTACCTTTAAATCGAGTACTGCGCAAGTGAAATAAAGTCCGTGTCAAGTCTCATTTTTCTTGGCACGCACTATACATAAGTACTTCATCTTTTTGGCCTCCAGTCACGTTCATGTATAGATGACAAACCAAAATGTGCCCAGGTAAACAAAGCTTGTTAAACTTATATATAACATTAACATTTTTTTTTATTTAGTTTTCCAAATCAAAGTCAAAGTCAAATCGTTTATTTCAAGTAGCCCATTGGGCACTTTTGTACGTCAAATGAGAAAAGAAATATTCTAGTAGCTAATTATGTACCTTGACTCATCTTAATTTATATTAGTTGAACTTCTTTCTTTATATTTCATCGAAATTAATATTAAATGTCAAAAACTAATACCAATTAGCACACCTCGCGATCGCGTAGCGCCCGAGCAGAGCGTATATCGGAAAGAAATCGCTCTCGTCTGAACGCGCCCTAAGATTACAGACAACTGAATTATATTACGCTGTGGACAGGGTCGGATAAGAGTTTTTCAGGCTGCAGCCCAGGACCCCATGAATATATAAGGCCCCAAGCCAAGTTGAAGACAATGGACAATATTATGAATATAAAAAAGAAAACTGTCGTAAACATCAATATAGGTAGTTTTTTTTAAACAAAATGGCAATTAGTTGATTAATTAATCAGGGCCCTAAGTAGTATTAGCCCAATCAACTCACAGTCCGCCCCTGGCTGTAGAGCATGTTTTCAGCAACCCTAAGTAAAAATACCTGGAAAACTACTTACATAGGTATTTATTGTATCAACAAAGAAGAGTGTGAAAATGATTGTAACTACAGTGAAACCAACTTATGTGCGGAATGGCAGTTATTGGAACTATTTAAGTGTATTGACGAACAGTGGCTTCACTTATTTCACAAATCAACTTAGTTAGATTTTACTTGTTTATACCAATAAACCTGTGACTAATGATATTCTAATGAATATCATTGCCTGTGACTAGTTGTGTCAAGTTTACATTTCTTGGTAAATAATAAAAATAACAGACAATCAAATTGTTTTAAAGTCAAAGTCAAATAATTTAAAAAAAATTAATGTTGTTATCTTTCCAAAAGGTAGTTTCGTTTGGACAAGAATGGTCAAGAAACAAGAAACTCAATCCATACCTACTTACCTATTCTTGTAATTAACAATATTTTGTATTACTTTGTATTTATTGTATAATAATTAAATGTTATTTGTGTATTACTTGTAAGATTTTTATTGTATTTGTATTTGTACCTATTGTATTGTATTTGTATTGTATTGTATATTACTTACAAAAAACTCAATCCATACCTAGGTACTTAACTATTCTTGTTTTTTTAACAATATTTTGTATTTATTGTATAATAATTAAATGTTATTTGTATATTACTTGTAAGATTTGTATTGTATTGTATTGTATTGGTATTGTATTGTATATTACTTACAAATTACCTATTCTTGTTTTTTAACAATATTTTGTATTTATTGTATAACAATTACATGCTATTTGTATATTACTTCTGGTTTTATTTAATATAAAGTAGTAGATATCCTTTTGCTATTCAAGCTGCCTGTTCCATACAAAAAACCTCTACAACACTTGATGATGCGTGGATCAGGACCATTCAGCTAAACCATTTTAAAGGCATCTGATTTTAGTTGAGACTATAACTCCACGGTTCCTAACCTGGGGGTAATTACCCCTGCGTGGGTAAAACTGGTATTCTGTGGGGGTAATAAGCTGGTAATATACATATGTATGACAATTATTAGTCCAGTAACATCGAATCTAACTCGCCACTGCATTTCATGCCCTAGCTGTGTATATCATTAACTGTTTATCTTTATTTGTACTATGTATATTATATTCATTGGTAACAAGTGAGGAGGGTTAATCCGTTTCCCTAGCTAAGTCATATTATATCGTCCCTATTCACCCCGTTATACCGGTAGTAATTTATCTTTGCTTTGGGTTCAATTCCCGTTAATTAATTGAATGAACTACAAAACCTAAGACTTTCCAGTAAACGCACACATAATTCAAGGGCAGTTTATATCTAAGACCAGAGTTTCTTAAAGTTTTTGCAGTCACAGACCACTTCCACAACGAATATTTTAGGAAAAAAAAGAAGAAAATCGCCTTCAAAAACTAAGCGGTTTTTTTTTGAAAAAACTTTTTGTTTGCCGCTTTTTAGTATTTCCCTAAAATTCAAATGCATTAAGAAATGGCGACACACTTAAAACAGAGATTGTAAGTCCTCCAAAGATTGAAGAAACTAAAACGTCCTATGTATTTATTTTGGGATTTTGTTGATTTTCTCAAAAAGAGCTGAATTAATTTTGATTAAATTTATGAGGGACAATTTCGGAATAAACCCCTTTCGATCAAGAAAATAATTTTGCAAATCCGTCTATATATGACAGAGCTTTATGCCCGAACATACATAAAAAAAATATATTTATACATCCGAATTGGTAACCTCTTCCTTTTTGAAGTCGGTTAAAAAAACAAGCCTTATTTCGTGTTCAATACTCAATAGTTTTTTGCATTCTTCAATGAGAGCTTAGGTGGTAACTTAGATGAATGGTTCCCTTTATGTCGAGTCCCTTTACGTTGAGCCGATAACCATGTCTCGCTTCTATTACCCTTTCGTCGAGTGTCTACGATTTCTGTCCCGTTTGTACTCCCTTAACGTCGAGTTTTTTACCCCGGCTTTACTACCTTTACGTCGAGTTTAATAATATCACATTTTGAAATACAGTCAGGTTCAGATGTTTTATGTGTTATTGTGTGTGTTCAAATCTACTGAATTACCAATAATAACATATTACTTATATTTTAAAATTGAAACAAGGAGTATGAATACTCCTTGTTTGTATATGTGTATATTAGAGTATTTATTAAATATATAGATCAAGATACTTCTTAGAAGAACTAATACGATTAATCTTCCATACTAATATTATAAATGCGAAAGTACCTCTGTAACACAGAGTGACTTTTCACGATGAAATGGCTGAACTGATTTTTATGAGATGTGGTATGAAGATAGCTTGAAGTTTGGGGAAGGACCTTGGTGTTTTAATCCGCAACTTCGTCTGCATCCACGATAACTAACATTCACGGGGACGAAGTCGCGGGTAAAAGCTAATAAAACAATATTTTAATGAAACTGGTTTTTAAATTATATCCTGACTGTACTTAATAACCAAACACAAATGTTGCAACCAAAATAGCAACATTTTGCAAGAACAATAGACTCTCAGACTCGACGTAAAGGAACTCGACATTAGAAGAACTAACCACTTAGATATAGATCATTATGGACCCTGTCGAGCACAGTAAATAAGTAAGCAGAGGAGAGAGAAAGCTTAATATTTAATATTATTAGAGTTAATAGAGAGCTCGAATGTGTCGCCTAACTTATTATTAAATTATTATTATTTTACGTGCAGTTTAATTGGGTTATATATTTATATGCATATGTGTATATGTACTTATACATGTGTGGCTAGTTATCGCAATAAGTTAAAGAATTGTAATGGTAGCTTTAAAACCCAAAATACAATCTATACTAATATTATAAAGCTGAAGAGTTTGTTTGTTTGGTTGAACGCGCTAATCTCAGGATCTACTGGTTCGAATTGAAAAATTCTTTTTGTGTTGAATAGTCCATTTATCGAGGAATGCGTGCGATACTGGGTCGGGTTGCTAGTAAAATATAAACACTTCGTGACTTGACCAAGAAGTGCTGAGTTTGCTGTACAATTTCCAAATAAAATATGACCCCTGATACACATGCTACGGAACGAACACTTTAAAAAACCCTGATATAGACTGAGATCCCAGTCCCTAGACCGACGTCATTTTAGTATGAATTAAATTTTAGGGATATAAGAAATATTTCGTTAACCTTTTGAGTGCCACGATCGGATTTAGCCGACCAATGAAAACGGGCCCAACACACCACCTTCATACAGAATTGCCTACACTACCTTTACATAAATTTTTATTTATTTACGTTTTGACGTTTTTTATTTTTGCAACAAATACAACAAATTAAGACCTTTCTTTTGATGCATCATTCGCCTATCTGCATTATTTAGTTTCTGTGTAATCACAGGCGATGACTACGGCAAGTGGTGGGTTCTAGCGGCCAACTATTTTTGGTCATAGCGTCTAAGTTTTTTTTTGCAACAAATTCAGGAAAAAGAGGTGTGTATAGTAACAAGTTACCACTAATTCCTGGCAAAGTGTCATCAAATTTTATGAGTTGGCCGCGCGATTGAAATGTACATTTCCAAAGTGGTAAAATGTGTCCCCCCCCACCCCTGTGCAATACCTACAGTATAGTTCTTACAGTTTTGGAAAAAAGTGGCTGTGACATACGGACGGACAGACAGTTAGACATGACGAATCCATAAGGGTTCCGTTTTTTGCCATTTGGCTACGGACCCTAAAAAGGCATAAAGATTTATATCCATTAGCTGTTTCCCTATTTTTTATTTATTAGAAACGCACACGCGTAGTTTTATGCTGTGGTTTTCAACCTTAAGAAAACCTATTTGATACTGCCGGACACTTTCCATGGACCATAACTTCAGCCAGGCGTCTCGTAGCATGTATATCAGGTCAGTTAACTAACAATGTATTTATTAGAAAATTGTATGGTAAACTTTCTGACGCAAGCATTTCTGACGTGCCAAGAGCCTCATAGACAACGACTTCCTGGTTAAGGCTAAGCTCCAAAGCCTTGAACACCGCCACGCCGTTGCCAACCTATCGGTCTTTTATCGCGTACATTTCGGAGAGTGTGCTTTGGAATTGCACAACTTAATTCCCCCATCCCCATTCCATCACCGGACGAGCAGGGATACGGCGAAGTGTCACCGCTATACGTTTGAAGTTCTACGGTCTCGAACCAAGCGCTTTGCTTCCACATTTATTGTGCGAACTGCCAGACTGTAGAATTCACTGCCCGCCTCTCACTCACTCACTCTGGGTATCTTCAAGGCACGAGTGAACTGGTTTATCCTAGGCAAGCGTGCTCCACATTAGGCCGCATCATCACTCAAGATCAGGTGAGTTGCAGCCAAACGCAAGCCTATAACAACATTAAAAAAAAATCTCTGACACGAAATAAAGCTTGATTTCTTTTATTTCTAAATATTCTTAGTCAGGAATCCGTAAAATTGTTTAAATTGTGAATGTGGTCCGTGCTTGCAAAAAGTTTAAGAAACCCTGCTTTAGATAGATGTACTTACCTAATCAAAACTTCAACCATGCTAAAATAACGTAGGTCTTCCATTCTAGGGACTTACATAATACTAAGGGGTAATTTTAAAAAAAACTTTTTTGAAATAAGAGAACCGCCTTCAAAATTTAAAAAGGCTTATGTTTAACGAACCTCCAGATCTACTAAATGATCACCAATAATAGTAAATAAAATAAAACCAAAAATAGTAAATGGTCACCAAAATGGTGTTTCCTAAAGTATTGTAGAAATGTATGAGTTTGACTGTAAAAAGCGATTTGATTCTGGCACTCGGCGGCCGCTGCCGTGGCACGCTTGCTCCACTCGCTCGCCTCGTGCGTCACAGTTTCTAACCTAACCTAACCATGTCGGATCCGCCCCACGGGGGTCAAAAAGATTTTGGTTATTTTGCAAATTTAGTATATTTTTTTGGTAAGGGAGCTTAAGATCCTAAAGTATTTTTTGGTAATCATTATATTTATACCCATTTAAAAAGTGATAGGTAAATAACTTTAACACAGAATGACAGAACACACATGACTTTAGTTTTGGAAGCCCTTGGCTTTGTTCTGTTTGTTGTTTTGTATTGCCACCGACTTCCAAAACTAAAGTCATGTACCTATGTTCTGTGCTAAAGTTATTTATCAGTTTTTAGTTTTTTTTTAGGGCTCTTTTTTCAAAAAAGTTTTTATTTTCCACATTTTGTGCCTCCTTAACATCCAAATCCATTAAGGAACGGCAACACAGTTAAAACAGAAATTAAAAGTCCTCCAAAGATGGAAAGATGGAAGAAACGAAAACGTCTTTTCGGTTTTCGTTGTTTTTTGTCCAAAAGCGCTGAATAAATTTCTGTTTGTTGTATACTAAAACCTTCTCCAGAATGTAACAAACACTTTTCTGAAAACCACATTAAAATCGGTTCAGCCAAACGGGAGATAATCGCGGACAAACATACATACATACAAACATACGGGTCGAACTGAGAATCTCCTATTTTTGAAGTCGGTTAAAAAATAAAGGGGCCACTGAAGTTCTTTGTTCTCGGCTGTCAAAATTTGTAGAACTTTGACGTTACTGGTACCTAGCAAGAAGCGTGAATTCACAGTACCAATGTCAACCGAAATACTGCTACATCCTTTTACACTATAAGCCAAGACAAGAAAAGGCTCAAGTGGTTATGAAATCAGCCAAGACATCGGACGCTGTTCAGACAAGCTGACAACAAAATACAAGGGTGCACCATGTGTTGATACCAACCACAGTTAGCTGTCACCTTAAGTGCTCAAAAGAAAGAAATACTTATGAGATCTAAAATAACACGATTCATAATAAATATCGAATGCATACATGGTTATGACTAATTTATTGGAATATACGAACATACATACATTTTTATTCTTAGCTAATATATTAAATTATAAACGTAACATAATAATATTTCAAATTAAAAATGTACAGCGACATCTTGTGTCTACTACAGTTGTTAATTAGACTATCAGCGCCATCTAGTGATGAGTAGCTGTACTACCAGAAACAGAAACGTCGTTGCAAATAAATGTAGTTTTATATGTATTGTAGTATTATATTATATACAAATATAATATTAAAATATGTGATTTAAAAGTAAAACATAAATAAAAGTAAACGTGAATAAAATATTTACAGTAATTAATCAGCTGGTGTTGAGTCACACATAAAAAAGCAAACATATTTTGTAATGGCAACATTGAAACTCACCATCATTGGTTTATAAACCTTCAAGTAATTGTAAAGTATGCTTTATTACATTGTAGAAAGGATTAAAATTGCACGAAAAATAAAGTTAGTAAGACATTTTATCGTTTGAGTAGGAAATGGCATAAAAATAGGATTGCCAACAATCCGAGTGACGTCAGGCCATTGGAGTCATGGAGCCTTCTAAAATTACATAGGAGCACAAGAAAATATATTTTTCCGACGTATGCGCTCCATTTCAATACAATTAAATATACAATAGTGTCGGTAAAAGTGTTCGACGCGAGTGTTAAATGAAATAATTATTGTAAACACGACAGTACAAGTTAAAACTGTGTGATTTCGTTACCAAGTTACCGGAGATTTTTTTTCATATTTTGTGAGTATCTAATGTATTTTCCGCACGAAAACTGGTTATTAACGATCGATATTTACGTTATGCCGTACCAAACACGTGATGTAACGTGGATTAACGGATTAAATTTGTGTTTCTGTGAACATAGGCTGTGTCATGTTAAGTCGCTAAATATAACGCTGGAAAGTATTTTTGGAAATATATTTGGCAATTTTGCGAGTGTGAGGCGGTGAAGACGTGTGAAAGTTGAAATTACGCTTCTAAAATGCTTAAAAACGTGTGGCCTTGAAGTATTAAATCAATTTTATGTGCAGTGGTATCAGGTTACGCATTTTTTAACAGTGAAGTATCGTTTTTTTCTGCGTGAATCGGTTTGTTTTGTTATGTGGACTCTTCTGAGCGTGGAATGTCCGTGAAGGTTTTAATTGGATCAATTCTTAGTGCATGACCTTGAATAATAGAATACGCATCGCGGTAACCGTGTTTCACTTGCGACGAACACGGCAGTATTTTTTACGATACGAGTTACCAGTTGCGAAATTGTTGTTCTCCTAGTAAGGAAATTGTTATAAATCTATGTAGTCTTGCTTCGAAAAAAATCTAAAAAAAACACTGGCATTCTGCAATGTTGCTATACCTACATACCTTTCACTTTCTATTAAAACATGCTTGAAAAAACCAACATGAACTTACAACAATTTATGTCGCAATATTTGTATTAAAAGTTAACTATTTAACTACTTCATATCTAAAAACAACAATTTACTATCAATGAAAAATACCACCTATACTTTAACAATTTACCCTAAATCAAGGGTGATATTAATCTGGCAACATTATTCAATGTTATTGTAATTTGTACCTTCAGCACAAAGGCTGTTATCAAGAATCTAGTATTTGTTAGCATTTTGTATTGACAATAAAGCTCATTTTCTAGGTCACTTGCTATACACAAAGGTGGATTGTACAAACATTACCTCCATAGATAAAATGATACATGTTGATGGAAAAGTATGAGCAGTACAGTGGTCAATTGAGTTTTAGAAAATGTACGGCTTAGTAAAGAGCGATAACCATCACTCACAGGCCTTGTGATGGCCTTTCCTTAAATTTAATGCCATATTTTTGCTTCCAGATACTGTAGTACCATAATAGTCAATTGTAATGAAAATCTTATGCCCTCTCTAGTATATAAATACTGCCCCACAGATTACATAACTGGCAAAATATAGGTGTACACTTTTGCCTACCCTAGTAATAAAAAAATCGAAATGTGTGCTAGGACACATAGTAGTTCAGAAATGAAACTTCAACGGACAAGCCACTGTCCCCTCTCACCACGCGATATATCGTCTACCACCTCCACGCGGCTGCATCGCTTTTTCGTGACAGAAAAATCCTAATACCCCCCATCTATAAAGAAGTTTCACTTCAAAAAGAAGTAGTTTGTTATTGAGACAAAAATTCCTTAACCCTATTCGCATACTAGCAACCCGCCCCCCAGCTTTGCACTGGGGTGCAGAGAAAATGAAACTATATGTATAAACCTTCCTCTTAAATCACTATGTGTTGATGAAAACCGCATTAAAATCTTTTACGTAGTTTAAAAAATCTTAGGGACAGACAATGGGATGCAACTTTGTTTTAACTATATAGGGATATCTGTCTTCTACGTTGACAAAGTTGTGTGCTTAACTAATATACAGGCATTATGTAGGTAATGTTTATTCTAAAAACCCAAAAGTACCTACTATAAGTGAGGATAAATTTGATGATAAACATGTAGTAATTTAAAACAATGCGTGTTGTGTAGAATTGTTATCAGAAATACTATTACTCAGCTGTTATAGTATTACTGTTTTGTCATTGTGTGCCATTCACCGAAGTAATTGTTTACTATTACAAAGATTATTTGAGTAGAAACAAAACAAAAGTCAAACATCTAAGCTAAAAATAAATGAATCAAAAGTAGACTTAAGCTAGTGACAAATATGATTGATATTGTAATGTGCTTTTCAAAACTATTGTGTGACATCTGTAGACAAATAAATATAATTGAAGTGTCTGTTTGTAATGTCAAAATAACAGTTTTTTTTTACTAAATGCATATGAAAGTATACTCATCGTTTTCCTGCCCTCGTCCCATGTTACTTGTGGTTGGTGCAACATTTTTTCTTTTTCCATTCCGTCCTGTCCAAAGTCATGCTTTCACTGACTCCCTTTTCATTCATATCATTCTTCACACAATCCATCCATCTTTTCTTCGGCCTTCCTGTCCCTCTCCATCCATCCAAATTAATGTTCATAAGTCTTTTGGTCACATGGGTTCTATCCCTTCTCTTCACATGTCCATACCAAGACAAACAATTCCCTCTCAACTTTTCTGTCACTGGCGCCACTTTCAAAATTCCACTAATATATTCACTCCTCACCATATCTATTCTGGTCACTCTACTCATCATATGAAAGTATAGAAGGTATTAATAACAAAAAATCTATTTTTGTTATTAACATTTTTGTCAGTTTGTTCCGGCTAATCTCTGAAACGGCTAGTCCGCTTTTGACGAGACTTTCACTGGCATATAGCTGATGTTATAAGGAGTAACTTAAGCTACTTTTGTATATAAAAAATACCCCACAGATAACCTAAATTCACGCGGACGAAGTCGCAGGCATCAACTAGTCAAATATATTATGTTGATATTGTATTGTGCTGTTCGAAACTATAATGTGACATTTGCCGTTTGTAAAAAAGCCAGTTATCTTGATTATTTTTTATATTTTGTATTTCTAGATTACCTTCATTGTTTTCACATATAGAAGCAACAAGAATAATGTAAGCAGTACCTATTTTGTAAAAACTTGACTTTAAAAGAGTGTCCATGGAGTTTCTTGCTTGTTCTTCTCCATAGAGCCCTACCTACGTTTTGGAACGAGCAACTATCTTCAACTTTCTGACTAACTGACCGACTCCTTGACAATTCAAAAGTGCCTGTAAATGGTTTAATTGAAATAAATGCTTTTCCATAACTAATAGATCCATGTGATGGTGGTATGTAAAGTTTTTTACTGTTTTATTTACTTAGGTACTAGCTCTTGCCCGCGACTTCGTCCGCGTGAATGTCGGTTATCGCGAATGCAGACGTAATCGCGGATCGAAAAGTAGCCTATGTCCTTCCCCGGGGTTCAAGCTATTTTCATACAAAATTTCATTAAACTAGGTTTAGCCGTTGCATCGTGAAAGCATAACAGACAGAGTTATTTTCATATTTATAATATTAGTATGGAAGTATGGATAGACTAACTGCCACACTCAGAGACGTCACTTAATAATAATGAATCATTATCTTTAATTTACCAACATAACTTGGCTTCTCAATCTGTCATATTTTTGGCTGACAGCGTTCCAATTTATGTTGGTTGATTAAAGGTAATGATTCATTATTAATAAGTGACGTCTCTGAGTATGGCAGTTGTTGACTAAAATATGAGTTAGACCATGTTTTGTATGCAGCAAGCTGTGTCTACAGTTCTCTATAGAAACAGCTAATATAGGTACATAATATTGTTTCATTTTAGTAAATAGGTAGGTACCTACTTAAGCTCATAATAACATGTAAATATTTAGCTCACACATGAACACACACACACACAAAAACATACACACACAGGGTCCATAATAATCCTAACTAGAGCTAGACCCCTACCACCTAAGTATATTTATACTTATGGAAAAGCAATAAAGTATTGTATATAGGTAGGCACTTTGCATATGATTGTGTAATTTTAAACTTATATAAGTCAATTATTTCACAATATTATGTTACCATAAGTATGTTCAGTATCTGTATAAAAATATTACACTGTTAGGGAATACTTAATGGACAATTTAATCAAACTTAGTCAAAATATTTAGATAATTTATTAAAACATTGACTTAAAAAAAATATATCGTATTTAGGATATTATGGCATATGGGATTGTATGGCAGGATATGCTGGAACTACTTTAATCAATGAAACATCTATTGTACCATATTTTAGCAAATAAATGTTTTGATTTCATTTCTGGCTAACTTCTGACGTTATTTTTCATATTGTAATAATAAGTCAGTTAGCAGTCTGCAGTTCTGCACTTGGTCCTAAACTGAAATATATATTTCAGTATATTATGTAAAATAAGTCCTATTTTAAATAGGTTAAAACCACAGAATCAATTTTGATGAAATTTGGTACAGACTAAACCCCAAGAAAGAATATAGGCTACGTTTTAATACTGTATTCACGATAAGAAAATACTAGCTTTTGCCCGCGACTTCGTCCGCCTTATTACGGATTTCATTTTTTTTTGTTAATGAAATATAGCCTAGCACTAAGGGATAACATAGGTTCCTGTTTGCGAATTTTCAAAATCAGATCAGAAGTGCCGAAAATTACCGCGTTCAAATACACTATTTAGCTTTTTAATATTGAAAAAATTTATTGCAGACCATACACGATCCATAAAAAGAAAACAATTGGAAAAAAAATATAAATCAATAAAAAAAATTACAATAAAATCCAGAAAAGACAAATAAATAAACAAGAAAATCATTAATAAATAGAATCCAAAAAATATAAAAAAATAAACAATAAAATCAACATAACAATAAGTATAGAAATACAAATTGAAAAAAAGTACCCACGTAATATATAATTAGTGGAATCAAACTGCGGTCTGTAAATCCGGCCGGGATTTTGAGGTAATAGGAAATACTAAACAGTAATCACTGGAACAAACACTTTTAAAGTACTCAATATAAGGTAATATTTCCTCTGGCAAGCAAACTGACTGAATACGCATTTAATTGTATGGTATGTCGGTAATTGTAATGGTGATATGTCGTATACGTCAGAATGATATGAAATAGGTATTGAAAAATACCTACACCAAATGAAATATACCTATGTATCTGTCGCAGCCATTTGGTTAAATTAGCCAGCTAATTGGATGCCTAGACCGATAGTTAATTGAACTAGAATCAACGTTTAACAACTAGGCGTATTGAAAGTCAGGCCTTTGAAGATACTGACCAAGATTCAGCCAAGTGATTCAATTTTACAAAGAAACAAATATGGCGTTACCAAGAATTTAAAACATGTCGGATTCGCTCCAGAGGGGTCTTGATATAGAAAAGGAAGCCTTTTAACTTAACCTAACATGCAAGATCCGCCCTAGGATTAACTACAAAGAATAGTATGTATAAAATAAAACAATAAAATTTAAGAACTCATATAGTTACCCTAACCAAACATCACAAATTCCTCAATTTTCAATTTAATTAAATGACTAGACGACATTCAGCCATCTAGTTAATCGTTTCCAAGTAGTAGCCTTTGGTAATCCAAGTAGTTAATCGTTGCGCTCAAAGACTTAGCTAGTTGTCTTTCAACTATTTAATTGGATGCCGTGTTTGATGAACGGCCTAGGCGTCCAATTAGCTGGCTAATTTAACCAGATGGCTTCGACATACCCTCTAGGTTCTGCCTGCAATTTCGTCTGCATAGATTTCGAAATTATACCAAAGTGCTAAATGACCCCACAGGACCACAAAACACGGGATAAAAACTATCCTGTGTTAACTGTAAAACTAGATCAATAATATCTATCATCATCATCATGAGCCGAAACACGGCAACTGTTGAACATAGGCCTCCCCCATAGAACGCCACAAGTTTTGCATCCACCGGTTACCCGCGACCTTGACGATGTCGTCGGTCCATCTGGTGGGACGTCTACCAACGCTGCGTCTTTCGGTTCGTGGTCGCCAGGAGAGAACCTTTCTTCCCCATTGGTTATCGGTTCTTCGAGCGATGTGGTCAGCTTAGACTCAGATTTAATATATATGTATGCTAAATTTCAGTTAATTCCATTCAGCCTTTTAAGCTTGAAAGAAGATGTAGGATAGGATAGGTGTCCGTAGCGTTTCTCGCTCGTTCTTCTCTATAGAGACCTGCCTACGTTTTGGAACAAGCAACTACTTAATCTTTCTGACTGATTAACCGTCTCTTTGACAATTAAAAAGTGCTTTATCATGTCAACCTTTAGAAGCCCACTGCTGGGTATAGGTCTCCCCCAAGGGTTCAGCCATAATTGCCATGCTTGGCAGATGCATGTCTGTCGCCTTCTACGACACCCACGGGTAGAAATGGGGTGGTCCTATTTGCAGCCGGCACCACACTGCTAAAAAGTGCTTGTAAATGGTTTAATTGAAGTAAATACTTTGATTTTGTCAGGTTTATTCTAAAAATGAAAACCTCTAGGTATATTTTTATTCATTGATTAACACATAATGTGGTCTATACAAAAAAAATACAGGCGGTTTTATTTATCTGCGTATCTTTTAGTTAGTAAAAGTAATCGATTAAACATCTACATGTTAAATCAATTACGATTTCTAATTTCGTACTTAATCGATGTCAAAATCTTTAAATAAAAATAGAAAATATTACGTTGGCCTACGTACTTAAAATATTTACTTGATAAAATGTTAGTGGGTATCTAACTACCTTGTAGATTGTTGTGTGATGTTGATTCTATAACTTGTTTGAAGCGTAAATCATCCTAAAATCCATTGCTTCATATGTATAGTTTGTTCCAAAACTTTTTCATGAAAATGTAAACAAATCTACACTGCTATTGACTGCTATTCTAAAATCTCCCTCATCAATGAGCTTAGGTTAGGTAAACTGTCATCCAACCGATGCTTGGAATTGACATCTCGAGCTCACGTCGCTTCACGGGTTCGATTACAATGTTAGGCAAGCACTCTCTAATTTATTTTCAGCACACGTAAGCAGAGTCATCTCATAAACCTCTTTTCTTTTACACCTATTTGAATATTTAGATAGCCTATACATTTTAGATATTTAATTATGATTGTTTACCTGTTTTTTGTGTCTCATGATATCACTTCCCTTCACCACCCTTGGCTGGTAGAGAATGCTTAAGGCATTAAGTCTACCTTTGTATCTAATGTCTCACCCCACAGTACCCAACGATGATTGTTTTGATAACATCATTAAATTATACTTAATTGAAAAAAAACGTCGTCGAAAGGTGGGATTATTAAATTACCTTTCTTTTCACAACGTAAAACATGTTTAAGGTGATTTAATATTAGGATTTCAAAACATCATCTATCGTCTGTCCCTCTGTCCGCGATAAACTCAAAAACTACTAAACAGATTTTACAGCGGTTTTCACCAATAAACTGAGTGATTCAGGAGGAAGGTTTAGGTGTAAAATTTGTTAAGGTTTTGTGTAATTTGGTTGAAATATGACGATAATAGGGTATTTTACTCTATACGAGAAAAAATCTATAAATATGTTAATGAGAGTTTAGGCATAAATCAGTCGGAAAATTTAAGTTTTAGTTCATAAAATAACAAAATAAATTTTTAAATTCAATTCAAAGTTTTCAGTATTTTTAATCTGTTATAAAACACCATGAAATAGTAGCGTCCATGTTATTACGCCGTACGGCTGTGTAAACAAAAAATTGACATTATTGTTAGTCAACCGATAGGCGTATATAGGCTTTGTACTTTCATTATTTTCGTAACCAACGTAATTTTTTAATTATTACACCTATTACAAAATATGCTTTTAATTATTTTTAAATTATATACAATTATCATATTTATTATGAGCGCATTTGATACAAAACGAACTGACGTCATTTTCGCTGGGCAATATGGCGTCCAGTAAGAGGCGTTTTTGTCAAACTACGCGCGAAATTTGAAAATTTAAAATTTAGATGCATTTTTATGGTACTTATCGATTAAATAAAAAAATTGTGATTTTTTGGGTGGCATATTAGTACTACAGAATTTAATTGAGACACTTTTCGAAAATGGGTGTAATACCCTATTGCGAAGACGGAGCGGGTCGCTAGTATTATTATATTAAACCTGTACTGTCCCACTGCATAGCAAAAGCCTCCCTCCATTTCTTCCATCGGTCTCGACTTTTAGCTATATCTTGCCAATTCTTAAGGATTTAGATGGCTATCTAAGTCGCCCCGCCATCTCTTTCGTGGTCTACCGCGACCCTGTCTCGCCAGTATTTCGACAAATATGTTTACCTATAACGCCATTGTTGTTCCAATGTTACCATGCAAGCCACGACATTAGCTGATCCGACAGACGTTGTCCTGTCCCTATGTACCTACTTACCTGCCTACACCTACCCTACACATGTCCGCCTGCTGGTTCTAAGCCACGCCCCCACCAATTTTCAGCCAAATCGGTTCAGCCGTTCTTGAGTTTAACTAACCAATTTTCTTTTATATAGAGTGACTGGTAATTAGTGTACGATACTTAAACACGTGATTGTGTTCATGATAACAAACAACTTTCCCGAAGAAAAAATGTTTTTTGTACTGGTTCACTTTAGGTCACAGGCGTGCGCGCGCGTGAATTTCATACGGCTGTTGTGTTATTGTGTCGCCCTATATATACAGGATGAAATTGAATTCATAAGCAAAATTTTAAGGAGTGACTCAGACCACGAACCTGAACAACTCCAGACAACTCAAACAGCGCGAAAAAAAAACAGCTGTTCCATACATTTTGGCCGAATACCTATTGCACTTCTGTATGGAACAGCTGTTTTTTTTTTCGCGCTGTTTGAGTTGGCTCCATAATGAAAGTTGTTCAGGTTCGTGGTCTGAGTCACTTCTTAAAAATTTGCTAATGATTTCAATTTCATCCTGTATAGATAATTATAGTTATTGGACCGCCTTTTGTCTAATGCTATAATACATAGAATGTATATAGCCTCTTCCCAGCTAAGTTGGGGTCGCTTCCAGTTTAATCGAATGTAGCTGAACACCAATACTTTACATAGAGCTACTGCTGCTGACCTCCACAACCCAGTTCCTAGCTTTTTCTTATCCATACCATGCCTAAATGTGTTTGTGTATTTTAATATTAACTACAAATCTTCAAGGCAATAGTTAATGGCTATTTCTTGGCAAGCCTACTCCATTGTACTTCGCTTTGCTTACCGTTGGACTATGGATACTGACCTAATTCTGTACAATATGGACTAAACCTAGACTGTAATATTCTACCGACCGCATTTCGGGAAGTCTAGCCAAGTACGCAGGACTTGGGGATATGGGATGGCAATCAGACATGACTGAGGTGGGATCTGGCTCAGGACCAATGGCTTTACGTGATTTCTACGGGACGGTCACACCATCTACTGCCAAATTCCAGGCTAATTACAGGGAAATTCCTAATGGAAAAATTCTATTAACAACGCACACATTACGCCTGTTGTCTCCCAAGAATTAGACAAGAACATCCATATTTCGCCAGTTATACACCGTGGCATATCAATCGTCTTTCAACGGCAGCCCATTTCATGTATCTAAAGACTATTAATCATTCTTTATCATCTTCCTGCCCTTATCTCATGTCGACTAAGGGAGCGTGAGACCTAGTGCAGACCATTTAGCACCTTGGGTCAACCGTATGGTGGCGGGTAAACCATCAGCAACAACGTCCCTGAGGAGGGTTGGTATCAGTGACTGTAAAACATTTGCCAAATCCTTAGCAACATGTTAGGTACAAACAATACTTATCATTAATTGAAAAAAAAAAGACATTTACATAGACATTTTAATAATTAAAAACATGAAAATAAATAACATATTTTGAAACACCCTGTTAGGCCTCTGCCTCGAATCTTGCGGGCAGCGGGGCGGCGGCGGTGGCGGCGGCGCGGTAGCGGAGCGGGCAAGGCAACGCAAACCCGTTCTCGAAACGAGCGGGCAGGGCCTCAAGTCTGCTATTACAATAGTGTCAGAATGGTCTATCATTGATTTTCATAATGACGCCATTATATTACTTAGTAGATTACCAAACTTGTCAAAATCAACAATTATGAAATCAATGATAGACCATTCTGACACTATTGTAATAGCAGACTTGAGGCCCAGATCGCGCGGCACTATAGAGGCGTAGTGTTGGGTTCGTGGTTGTGTCGTCGAGATATTTGTTTTTATTCGCGATCGAAATGTTTGAACAACGGCGACAACATCTTTTTGATTCAAAATGATTTCCTAACGGTAAAAATAAATTGCACAACACTGCAATGCAGACGCGCGGGTGGTCACCGCTTGACTGGAGTGCACCGCTCGTTGCCCGCCCCCGCGCCGCTGCCGCGCCGCTGTTTTCGAGGGCCGGTCCATTTGATTTTACGCATTACATCCTGCCGCTGCCGCGCCGGCGCCGCCGCCGCCCCGCTGCCCGCAAGATTCGAGGCAGAGGCCTTACGGTCGCGTTTCGAGCCTTGCATTCCAAGGGCGGCGCGGAATGGATAGCGACATCTTTATCAAAGTTCATTCGCTGAGAGATACGTTTCCGACGCACGAGCTAGCGGGTCGCAGATCCGGTCTCTCCGGGAGGCGATGGTTAAGCGCTTGAACTTGTCCTTACAGGCTGTCTCTGAATGGGGCGACGCCAATCTGGTCAAGTTCAATGCTGCTAAGACCCAAGCGTGTCTCTTTTCCGCTAAAAGGAGCCAATTCTACCCAGCTCCATCTTTCCGAGGTGTAACCGTGCCGATAACCGACCGACTTGAGCTTCTTGGTGTTACGTTAACATCAACCCTCAATTTTGGCCCTTTCATAGAGGCAAAGGCTCAAGTAGCTGCAAAAAAGCTGGGGATCCTAGCAAAGGTGAGACGGTACTTCACGCCGGAACAGCTGCTTAAACTTTATCAAGCGCAAGTTCGATCGTGTATGGAGTACTGCTCTCATCTTTGGGACGGATCTGCCAGATACCAGCTTGATGCCCTAGAGTCAATTGAGAAACGAGCCAAGTGGATCATTGGTAATGATAGGCTCGTCGAGTCAAAGCTCCAAAGTCTTGAGCATCGACGCCGAGTTGCTGGCCTGTCGGTTTTCTATCGGTTGCATTTTGGGGAGTGTGCGACGCAATTGCATAATTTAATTCCGCCGAGCCCGTTCCATCATCGGACCACAAGACGTACGGCGATGCGCCACCGGTACATGGTGGACATCCCACCCACACGCACGAAATGTTTTGGGAATACATTCATTGTGCGTACTGCTAAGGAGTGGAATTCCCTGCCCTAGTGGTCAAACGTATGCCCATAAATAGATAAAAAAAAAAAAAAAAAAAAAAAACACCCTAGCGCAAAAATGTGTTTCTTACTACACTCGGCGTCACAAAAATCGCACCTTTTCGAAAATAAGTTTAAAACATGTCCCGCCAGTAACGAATACATTAAACCCAATTAATATTGGTATCAATTAAAAGTATGTTTAACGACCTTTAAATTAACAACAGTTAGAATTCCTAAACACAACAGATCTCATTAGCACGTAACGTTAAAAAAAATGTTGTCAAAATACGCATTACAACGGCCACTAATTGCACCTCCCTACAAGGGTATAAAACGGGCGACCCGGGTTAAATGTGGGTCATTCGCTATTCAACCTTTGAAGTGAACACACGTGAACAGCTACAGCAAGAAAAATACCCCAGAAGATGGATACCACTGCAGATGAAGCCGCTCAAGTCATTGCACTACTGCAATCAGGGATGCGGCAATGTGATGTTGCTCGGCAACTGAACTTGAGTCGTTTTGCCGTTCGACGAGTGTTCCAACGTTTCCAAGAGACTGGTGGCTATATCCGAAGACGTGGATCTGGAAGACAACGGTGCACATCCGAAAGAGACGATCGCTTCATTGTTTCGACGTCTTTACGTAATCGGTTCTCCAATGCTGTTGAGCTGCAACAACAACTGCGATCAGCTCGCAGAACTTCTGTAAGCGTCTCCACGATTAGAAGAAGAATGCGGGAGAAGAAAATTGCAGCTCATAGGGCTGCTACAGGGCCCAAATTGACTGCACAGCATAGGAGAGACCGGTTGCAATTTGCCCGTGACCATGTGGATTGGACAATAGACCAATGGAGGGCTGTGCTCTTCTCGGATGAGACGAGGGTGTGTCTTTTCTGCAACGACAGGCGTCGAAGAGTGTATAGGAGGCAAGGGGAACGATTCGCACAAGCCTGTATTCAAGAGACAGTGGAATACGGGGGTGGCTCGTGCATGTTCTGGGGCGGCATGTCAATCGACGGTAAAACGAACCTTGTGTGTGTTTCTCGGACTGGAAGTGCTCGCGGGCAAGGGTCGCTGACTGCTGCTCGGTACATAACAGAGATCTTAGAGGAGCAGGTTGTCCCTTATGCGGGTTTTGTTGGCAGTGGGTTCACGTTAATGCACGATAACGCCCGTTGTCACACCGCTTTAATTGTAAGAGACTACCTGCAAGAAGTTGGCATCCCTGTTATGCGCTGGCCGGCGCGAAGTCCAGACCTGAACCCTATTGAGCACCTTTGGGATGAACTGAAACGGCGAGTACGGGCACGAAATCCTGCCCCTACCACTCTCCAAGACCTTCAAGATGCCGTCGTTGCAGAATGGGACAACATTCCACAAGAGACTGTTGTCACATTAATAAGGTCCATGAGAGAACGCATGGAAGCAGTCATCAGGGCTAGGGGGGGTAACACTAGGTTTTAAGTTAGTTTTAAGGACTTTTTTGTAATTTTTGCTGATAAAATAAAATTTAACTTTTTAATCATTTGCATTAGCTTGCTTTTTTTTATTCCCTGGTAAACAAAAAACCAAATCCATTGATTTATTCTGAAATTTAAATAAATTGCCTTTCCAATTATACCTTATAGTCATATGTATACCATTGATTAATAGGGTTAAAATGACTTTGAAGGGAATTCTTAAAGAGGTGCGATTTTTGTGACGCCGAGTGTATTACAATCTTAATGTTCTCAATGTATAACAGTTTTAAGTATTTAAAAGCCACTTAATTTTAATGCTTCCTTCATACTTTTGCGGACTTAGGACCGTCAGAAACATTTAACTAGTGAATGTTAAAAAAAAAAACACGTTTTGCGGTATTTTATGTCGGATACATTGAGTGGGCCACTTTTGTAAGGCTAAAAAAATTCACGGTGTATATTTCGCTAGTCTGAATTTGTGGTTCAGCATTCATCATCAGATTTTCTACTAGCCAAACCAATAATAATAATGTCTCATTTGTTTCAGAAAACAAACCCAAACAATTGTTCTGCAAAGTAAGTCAAAAGAAATCATGCAAAGAAAACGACCGCCGTCCAGAATTAAAGTTAACCTAGACTAGAATAGACTAAGCCAAGTGTACATTAAGGATATGTGTCACAGACAGTAGAAAGAAAAATAAAGAATACCGCCACTATGCCTGTCGTATCCCCTTCACGATACAGCACTACCTCCTCGAGCCTGTCAGGGTCTTACAGGTCCACCCTGACCTCTTCCACCGTCGAAAAGCCCTACTACAGGACCACAAGCGAGAACTATGGCACACTTCGCAGTTATGAAAAGTCCGAATACCGGTCGAGGTTTTCGGATATCGATGGCAACCGAGAAAGAAAGACTCTTGTCGAAAGAACGCGAACCTCCAGAGCGCCAAGTATTGCTGACTCTGACAGCGGTATCTCTAGCAGATATAGGTCAGATAGAAGCGAGTCTAGGTCCAGAGACATCTCGACTACTCGTAGTGAGAGCAGTAAGACGGCCAGTGACCCTGTACAAAGGACTCGGAGACCTGTGCTGACCTCGGCTGATTTGGCGATGTCCCACGCCGAATGGTACAACAAATATTCGCCAGCGAATTACATACCGCTGACGCAGAGAATTCAGCAACAGCAGAATCAGAATTGTGGCGAAATTTCAAGGTCTAAGTCAATTTCTAATGATATTGGGAGACCACCAGCAGCGGATCCTTCTAGGCTTGCTAGGAAAGCGAGGAACTCTGCGGCTACCATTTCTGAGGTAACTTACTTTTGTTTTTTCTATCAATGTATTATATTTCCTTTTTTTATTTTATAAGAATTTTGAGTGTCTGCGAAATTTTAAATCTTTGTAGATTTAGTTTCTTTTTTAGTGGACAGTTCTGATGATGAATTCGGAAGTAATATTTTTGAATTCGAATTCGGAATGTTATCATTGCGATCTTATTTAATAATAATAATGAATTGATAACACATGGCAAAATTCTAAAAATATTTTTTAAATAATATCCAATACCTACATTCATTACAATATTAAGAATGAGTACAAAATAATTTAAAATATATATGTTTTCTTAGGTACAACAGTTATTTAAAGAACAGAAAAAAATTGTAATGGCGTAAAATAATGTGGTCTCTAATTCTGAAATGTCTCATGTGAAAACCCGAAATATCCACATAAATTATAAATAAAAATAAGTCTGTGATATACTCAAACATTTGATTCTAATAATATTTTTGATCTTGACCTGAAATGTGTTCAAGAACTAGTCACGAATTCTTTAATACAAATCATGTAAATGCAACAAGGTTAGTAGAAGAATGATTAGATCATTCATACAAAAATAAGGGAAAAAACATTTTTTATTAAACTAAGAAAAATGCATTAAAAATCTTGTTTCAAAATAATGTTTTTTTTTTCAAAAACAAATGGAGACAGAACAAAACACGGTTTAAAAAAAATAATTACGAAGTTTAGTAAAAATAGTTCTTTACTCAGGAGAAAAAAGTTTCAGGTTCTTGCCGACATACTCTGATACAAAGTTAAACTTAAACAAAAAGCGTACGTAATATCAAAAAAAGAAGAATTTATTTTAGCTACACACCACATATAAAACCAACAACAGGGGGCCAAGTCTGCTATTTTTATAATTTCGTCATTCCAACACGATCCCATTGTCATTTTGCTAAAAGTTCGTAATCTGCTAAATTCATAATGGTCGATCATTGGTCGGTCGAATTATAAGCAATGACTGCACAACGACGTTCTAATGGTAGGTCACTGATCAAAGCGACTGTCAAAAATTTTGCAGATTACCACCCAAGTCAGTCATTCAGTTGTTGTCATTTCGTACGAGATTACCATTCTATATCATTTCTTTCAATGGCGTGTCAGTGGTTGACCATTGGAAAATCATAATGACGCCATTATATTAGTAGATTACGAAACTTGTCAAAAACAACAATTGTGAAATCAATGATAGACCATACTGACAATTATTGTAATAGCAGACTTGAGGCTCAGATCACACTATACAAAACACATTTACCAACTGTCTTTAGTATGGAGGAGTGACAACAAAATTTTTATTATGAGTGACAACTTTTTAATGATTAATTTCTAGTTCATAGTACACAATAGTCAATTAAAAGATTATTTCATTCATAATGAAAATAGTAGTAGACTAAATATTAAAAAAAAACCTGCTACTATTAATGTTTTTAGATACTTGTTATATTTATTTACAATAGCTAAGTAATTTTCCATCTATGTAAGAATTCCTTGTAATGTGTTAACTTGTATTTGATATATCAATGGAAACATTCACAGTCATGTTTTTTTTTTCCAAGTTATTCCGTGTTACCTTGTAACTGGCGGTCGGATAGGCATCGCTCCATGTAAAATTCTGGTATTCAGCTGCATCCGGAAACCGCCCCAACATGTTGGTAAAAAGGCTAGATATTCTAGCATTTTTTTTTAAGTTTTATTTATTTATTTTTAAATTGACGTGTCCAAAGCTGTAGTGAGCAAGGATATTTAATTTTTTTGAGGTTCATATAATTATTTCTGCACACAACTTTGAGTCGTGTAAAAGAGATAGATATAATTAGGTTGTCGCCCTCTCATGCTACAGATTATGTATGTTTGTGTGGTTTTCTGTCACTGTCACGTTGACAGCATGCAAAAAGTTTTTATTAGCCTTTGCAGTAACACAATTGGCTGTTTTTTCTTCTTGGATTTGAAATTTCTTTTTAGGTGAGACAAGTAACTAAATGTTCTAGAAAACTTCTATAACAAATAAATTATGTACCTATAAAAAATATTCATCTTCTGATTTCATTGGTTCAGTTACTTATTTCCAATCATTTTATAATTTATGTCAAAATGTTTCTTGTTTTTAAATTCATTTCTTAAAACCTAAAAGTCCTTTATGACTGAACATAATTATTACATGAAAATCATCATTCATTATCATATTCACAAATCCGTTTCGACAAAACTGCTCCGAATATCATTTCATTAACTGTTATTTGTTCAATAAAACCAAAACCACAAACAACTGGTTTATTTTTTCTCGAAAATTTCGCAGGCACACAAACATAATGTGTGCGCGTGTGAGTGTGTGTGTACGTTCGTTAACATCGCACTAAATAAAGAGCCATACATTCAATTGACAGCTTCCAAAATAAGTAGTACTTGCACCGATTGAAAGGCAGTAACAGCCACAAACGTTAAACGATTATAACCTTTCAAAACGTGTCACCGTAGTAACATAGATGCAAATTTGCTTGTAATACCATTCACGTGTAACATTGATGCTACATCCTGCTATTTTATAACATCCTAGTACAATCACGATTGATCCAATAGTATCGGTACCATTAATGATACACCAGGTATTACAGCAAAGCATGAAATAAATGTTGAACTAACACACACTGATCACATGTCGCATTATTTACCTCACAAGATCCAAAAATAAGAGTAATATTTGAAAAGCAGAGACCTGAACGAAGATCGTATAAGGAAAACACGTCGGGGTACAAAAGAGGGATGCTAAACGGTGTCAAAGATACGAACGGGAACGAAGTGCCCTCGGTCTCGGAGATAAGAAAAAGATTCGACCCGAAAATGACCGTAACGAAACTACCGGCGAACGAGTCGCGGTACACCGAACAGTATCTAAACCAGCTCAAAGATTGCGAAAACGGTACAGTAGGGTATACGAAACTCGTTCCGAAAGACGAGAAGCCAGTACCAGTGCATCTGCCGTACGAAAAGAACGGTTTGCGATGGGAGGTAGGCTCGTCTAGCTCCCGATCCAACTCCAACTCAGACCTATCACTAAGTAAGACTATATCCGAGCCAGTGTGTCTAGCCAAACCCATACACGATAGAAATAGTTCCATGTCAACTTCTCTAACTGCAAAACTGCCTTCCGAACGACTAGCGAGCATTAAAAGCCAGTTAGATCCAAATAATCCAATCGGAAAGATCCTAGAAAAATCCACCGTCATCCATGTAGAAAATGGCGATTTGGATTATAAGAAACATAATACCGACGGACATAAAATTAAAGATATTAAAAGTGATATAGAAAAACAGACAAAAGCGCCAAAACATACTTCTAACTTCGCTTCCTACATACAGATTTCGCAGCCCGTCTCCTCAGGGACGACGCCGAAAAAACAAATAGAATTAAATCATACAATTAATGAAGAAGCACCAAAAAATGATATTAAAGCGGAACCTAGAAAAGCGCGAGCAAATTTAAAGTACATAGACTCCGAAGATGAGAGAATACTTCTCGATAATGATATAGAATCACCTAGCGGTACTGGTTTTGAGAACAAGACGTTTGAACATGAGAATTATTTGAAGAAGAGAACGGAAAAGAATGAAGAGGGGAAGGATCATTTGGAAGATGTAAAGTCAATGGAAACGAGTACGGAGAGTACTATCAGTGAGCCAACTGATGACCTTAGTCCCGAAACTCCGTCTGCTAGGAGAAGAGTCTTAGATTCCAAGGATTATGAAGATATTAAAGGGGTAAGTAATCATTTTGTTTTATTTATATCTCGTGGCTGCTACGATGGTGACAAGTTTGAAGAAATTCTGTCAGATATAGAAGAAAAGCTGGCTTGTATTTAATATTATTTTTAATTTTTCGAAAGTGTATACGAATTATCTTTTGTAACACTATTCCTTATATTCAAAGTAATGTCCAAACTACCTTGATTTTAACTTTAGTTTATTGCCTATAGGAATTTAACAAATTTCACTTAAAGCACTATTCTCTTTTTCTGCAAGACCTTACCAAATCCATTGCAGTACATAGCTTCTCCTATGTTGTCCAGATAAACAGATTTTTTTTAAAATAGTTTCTGGCCTATATCGTAGCAACCACGATACAGCACCTCATTTATATTGGCTCTTTTAAGCACGTGTTTTTAGTTTTGTTTTTGTCCTTTTTTTTAAATTAGTGTGTGTTAGTTATAGATTTCTTTTTGTGTCCTTTTCAGCTACCATAGACGAGGATGTTTGGGTTTTAATTTTGACTGCGTCTTCAATTTTGATATCGAATTTTTCGGATGTCTCGTGGTATTTTGTATAACAGATTCAGTAAACGTTCTAATGAAGATTAGGTTTTTTTAATCCTACTTCCAAAATATCTAATTTTGTGTCAGTACGTCACTGGAGTATGACATTTTTTGAAAGGTATTACGTACTTTCTGTGGACTTGATTCACAGTGGGTTTCTAACACCCAAAATTCAACATGTATTTAAGATTAATCCGCAAACCTTGCTTACTGTTCGTGATTCGCCGGAAAACTTCACTATTCGTTACTCACAATGGAATGGGCAAAAACATTTTTTTTTCTACATTCACATAATATATCAGTAGTCAAAATTGTTAGCTGCGACCTTCTACACCTCTTCGTATAGATTAGATGCCAATTACATCGCTTTGCTGGTGTCAGGGACAAATAAATATTTGATTTGCGTGCATCATTGAGTTACACGAAACAGTTGAATGACGCAGTGTTCAGGGTTGATGGTTTTCCTTGTGGGTTTCGTTCAAATGTTGGCTTTACCTTCCTCTCTTCCTGGTTGAGTTGGGAACTAGGTTTCTGTGTGTAAAAGTACTTGTGAAACTCTGATTCTCAAAACTGGGTAGTAGATACCATAAGTCTTCTCTAAAAAAAAAAAACACATAATTTTAGCCTTGAAAGTCCGATTTATTTTCAATTAGAAAATTAGATTTTTAGTTACGTTGGTTACAACAAATATCAAATTATATACTAATATACAAATCTTAAAAATTTAATAATATTATGTCAATTCCAAGAAAAAGGCAGGGGAGCTCAAAGGGCATCAAAAAACTCGTCCACATCGCTGTCAACGGGACACGTGCCCAACAGGCTGGCAGCATTGCCACGTTGTATGGCAATACTGATTCTTTGACCCAAGAATAGACCAGCCTTCGGGTCACGTGAAGAGTCGACCAGCCGCTTGGCGATGTCACGAAAAACAATATGGGCACTCGGACCCCATGGCCCTAGAGTTTCCACCCCAAACGGCTCAAATTTTAGTTTTTTTTTAAATTAATAAATAGTTAGTCAATTTACTTGATAAATAAGTGACGTCACAACTTGCTATTCTATAAGACAATCTATGGGGGAATTTTATTTTGACAACTCATAAAAAGTATTAGATATTTCCCCCATTTTTGAAATACTTAATTGTAATGATTTTGGATATCTAACGTTTATTAATTTTAAATCTTTTGTACACATACGTTGAACTGTTATTGCTGGGTAGTAATATCTCACACATTTGGTATATTGAATTAGTAGGACGTAGTAGATGGTATCGTTTTCACAGAACTTAATTCAGTTGACATATTTTTTTATAAGTTGTCAAAAAGCGATTTCCCCATAGATTATATGGCAATCTGTACTTATGACGTCGCTTCTTCGACAACTGAATGGACTTAACTACTTATTGATTTGGTTGATGGTATCATGTATTGTGTCTTGGTCAAAGATAGAAAAAGGTCAGCATCGTATTATAAACCAAAACCGCCGAATTAATTGCTTACCCCTCAAATAATAAGCGAGTACCAGGAAGTCATGAACACAAGCAGATAGAGTTCGTTTAAAAACGCACACATACATAAGTACCAACACGTAGGCGTCACGCACACAAATACATGACCTCAATACAAATGCCAATGAACTGCCGGGACTAAAACACACCTGTAGGGATTTGAACTTTTCTGGTAACGCCCGAAGTTTTTGCGAGATACACCAGATTCTAATAATACCAACCTTACGGTCCCACTGCTGAGCAAAAGCCCCTTCTCATACAGAGAAGTAACGAGCATTGACCACGTTTGCTGGAGGCGGATTGGATATTTCAGACTTATATTAATTATAAGTCCAGATTTCCTCACGATGTTTTCCTTTACCGATGTCACTGATAGCCAAGAAATTACATTTACAAAAAGTCACATTGGTACTTGCCTTGTATCTAACCCAAAACCTCATCCATGACAGGAGCCTACGTTAACCACTAGGCCATGGCATCAGATCAGATTCTAATATAGGAAAATCATCATCATCTATCAATTTTAGGCTGGTAAACTGAAGTCACATATTAAAGCTATCGATGACATTTGGCGTCAGTATTCATTTTAGAAAGGCCTTTTTTTGGAAACAGTAGGGGTTCCAGGTGTCCACAAGTATTTCCATGACAAGCATCAATCATCACATCAAAAACATACATTTGATAAGAATTCAGAATTTGCGAATAGGAATATTTAAGTCAAAGTATTTATTTCAATTCAACCATTTACAGACACTTTTGAATTGTCAAGGAGTTGGTCAGTTAGTCAGATAGTTAGAGCTAGTTGCTCGTTCCGAAACGTAGGCACTGTAGGCAGGTCTTTATGGAGAATAATGAGTATACATTTTTACACACACAAATTTAAATGAGGTTTAGAAAAGCTTAGCCATTTTCCCCCGCAATCCGCGCAGGATTTGCTTGACTTGAGTTGACCAAATAAGGAGTTAATTACTTCTATGTACCCTGTATAAGCCATCTCCTTTTTAAAATAATCTTTTTAGGTAGAGCTGAACTTAGCATCATATCTCTTAACTTTCTTGGTTTCCAGTATCCCGGGCCAACGTCAAAAGAGAACAGATCTCTACCACCATTAATGTTTAGCGTGTAAGGGTCAAATCTGGCTATCCTCTTTGCCTTCCCCTATTAAACTATCTTGGATATAAAGGTTCAGACAACCCGAACAATATGGCGAATTGCTGGTTTTATGAAAACTGGTAATTCTGCCGTATGAATCAGTATTTTAAAACTACCAGTATAGAATTGAATTTCGTATCCACGCTGTCTAAACTCTTCCCTAATCATAATTTGTTTAGTCACTCAAAATTCTAACACAAACTCCTCATCAATATTTAAGAGTCTAGTTGGCTAATGCAATTATTGTGTTCGTAAATCGTTACATTCCTTGAGCCAAATCATTGAACTTCGCTCAAAATATATCGAGTAGCTGAGACGTTTAGAACGTCATCTCACAAATCTTGCGAGATGTGTCATAAGTATCGACACGATTTTGTGTGAGAATCGTTAGAATTTGTGACAATATGTCACACACATGTTGTCGGTGTTAAGAGACCCTTGCCTGAGTGCCTTTCTCCTCATATTCTGGAAACCCAACAGATACTGCTAGCACATCGTTTTTTGCAGTGAATAAATTAGGTGTGGTTTTAGGATTAAATATTTTGAAGCTCTGTCCTAGCCTATTGAACTCTAAATTCAAAGCTATGTCGAGTTCTCCCATGACATACCAAGTAATAGTTTCAACAGACTCATCACTGAAGAATCTACATCGCATACTTATTGCTTGCTGCCAGAAAACATTTAGCATCAATATATCCAAGCGACAATATCTAGTGAACGACCCGTCGTCCCCTTTCCGATAGAAATTCGTAGCTAAAAATAAACAGCGCGAAATGTAACGTCTAGAAATAAAATAACGCGGGAAATAATCTCAGCAGACGACTGCCACGCTTTTTAAAACGCCACGTGTCGAGACGCCATCTTGAGAAAAAGCGCGCTAAAATTTTGACGTTTGCGAACCTAACCTCTTTTGTGTTGAAACTTTTTCCGCGTCTATGGTTAGAAACTGGCCGTTTTTATTTTTGACGGAGCATTCTAAAACCTTAAATTCTGTCAATTTTAGCATCTGTCATTTGAGATTTTCGATACTACATTTTTTGCAATCTATTTTTTCTACCTAATTGTGATATTTTTTAAATGTTAAATGTGATATCTTCATTTTATCCGGTAAGAGGAGTTGGTTGTTTATTTTAGTTTTGTATTGAACGCGGATTTGCACGGAAAAAATGGCGTTTTCGTTCTGATTTCGTATTTATAAGAAAGTTGTTTGTTTTTCAATGTAAGCGAACGACTAGGACCTTCGCTCATAGTCTCGTTTAACGTTGTGAAGTCCACTGTACACGCTGGTACATGCTGGCTAGTCTGCGACAGCTTGGGGAGCAATCATGGCATTGTGCCCAAGATCGTTATTCCTTGCAGTCTCAATAATCCCACGTTAGCCAGTGCAAATCATTGTACTACTATTGGCGGATCCGATTTGGGTTCCCGTCTTTTGTCAAAACCTACTTATTAACTATTAAAGCTATTTAAATGAGAATCTGAAAAGGCAGACAATATTTAATTTGGAATATAAATGATATCTGTCTAGCCTGTATTATTTAAAAATAAGTATTTCATTTTAATTATACACGCGCAAGCGCCGCTCCAATTGCATGCATTTGAAATCGTTTTTCGGCTTCTCTCGTACGGGGGACTTAGATATTATATTGTCTATTATCTTTTTAAAGTAGTATTTTGATGAAGTGACCTTGAAATATTACTTACAATTTTAATTATTTTGTTCTTAACTTTTAAGGCAGCGGTATACTTAATATGCATTAACATATGTATTATAATTAAAATCATCAACATACGTATTCTGAAAATGCAAAGTTACTCCCGCGAATATTTTTTTTATTACCATACAACTAGATCATCATCATCATCAGCTGCAAGACGTCCACTGTTGAACAAAGAGCTTCCCCAAAAGAGGAGGGGGGGTAGATACTGGACTGAATATTGCAAAAAAACTTGGCCTGCCCTGACGCATCACCCTTGAGTTGCTATTCGCGGCCAGCGAAACGGCTGACTTTTTCACGGTTTAATGAATTAATGAATTAATTTAATTAATAAGTTTGGAAATCGAACGATGCAATCCATTCTTTCATACTTTTTTTGATAATATTCTAAATGCAAAAGTAACTCTGTCTGCTACGCTTTCACGATGAAACGGCAGAACCGATGCGCATCCCACCCACACGCACAATACGTTTTGGAAACACATTCATTGTGCGTACTGCTAAGGAGTGGAATTCCCTTCCTGAGTCTGTGTTTCCTGATAGCTGCAACCTGGGAGTTTTTAAGTCAAGAGTGAATAGGTTACTTCTAGGCAAGCGTGCTCCATCTTAGACCGCATCATCGCTTCCCATCAGGTAAGATAGTAGTCAAACGTACGCATGTCCGTTGATAAAAAAAGAATAATCTGATGTTACTTCGTCTGCACCCGCAATAACCGACGTTACGAGCAAAACCTAGTGAAAATAAAACTGCGGAATTTCGGTGACTATCTACTTTGGGAATCCTAGAGTATCCACTTAAGAGCGCCCTTCCCCATCGGCCAAACTTCAACGCGATTGAAAATTTTTTTGTTTCATCCAACGCAATGTTCGAAAACAAACGAGAGAGTGAGAATGCGATACTATTGCTTGAAAATTGGCGTGCGGAGATTTCACTTAACATGTTCCAAGAAATAGGTATTTGTTCTTGAAAAAGCCTTAATTTTTGGTAAAAATGTTTGTAATTTAGAATCTTCATTCTCATTTCTATGAAGCTATTTTGTTTTTTACTTTTTGTGTAATGTATGAGTGCATTATGAACGGCCAAAGTTTATATAAAAAAATATGCTAAAAAGCTAATTTTCGGACGTGTTTACTGAATTTGTTTGTCAATAAAGTTGTTTTTTCTTTACCTATGAACCTAGATATTAACCACAAGATACCCGTGTGTTAAAAATATTTGGAGAACGCCGTAATCACGTACGAGCGTTTATATGGGAACTATGACGGCATGGGCGCTCTTAATACATATTTTTGCCCGTCACCGAACAAACACAAATCAACAAATCATTTTATCTTTATATACAGATAATATTGTCGTTGCGAAACTCCAGGTGATATCCATTGATGTGTACTCAGTGACGTCAAACGCGGTGTGCTGACCTTGGCTGGCTGACGGTTGACGCGCAATGACGTCATCGAACCGGTCATGGAGAACGCATCAACACGCACGCTCGTGCTACCTAGCAGAGTTTGTGTACGTTACGTAAACTAGCTTTTGTTTTGCCCGTGACTTTGCGTGGGAATTTTCTTTTTCTCCCTCGCCCAGGGATTCTAAGGGTGATACTACACCAATCGATCGATTGCCGGTCCATGGCATCGGTCGACGATGATGGATTAACCCCGGCTATAATCCATCAGTAATAATAAATAATCAAACATAAATTAAAATATTAATTAACAATCGAGGTTTATATTTAATGTAATTCCTCCTACATACATTTTATCGAGAAAAACATACAACGAAGAAGCCGAATAGTCTACGATCTTCGCCGAATAGTTACCGACTAAGTAGTCGCCGACTACGATAGCGGCAGGATATTCGGCAACTAGTCGATACATCTCTAATAAATATAGGTAGGGAAGTGGAAGCGTGCTAGACCCATAACCTGATGAAAGTAAAGCAAGGCTCTTATAAACTTTTTTTTTTACTAATAAGTAAAATATTGATAGCGCACGTCAAGGTCCAGAACAAGACAGATGCATAGACAAAGAAAAGATTGACATGAAGTAGTACGCGTAGATATTAACTATAGAGGTTTTGTGTTCAGTTAATTTTCCATCAATATAGTCTATGTTACTCAGGGATAATGTAGCATGCTAATGGTGAAAGAATTTTTAAAATCGGACCAGTAGTTTTGCCGGAACAGAACTCCCTGTATTTCACGTAAGGTGGGAACCCAAAGTACCGCCAAATCATTCGTCAGCAAGTCTGACGCATACTGATGAGGACCGAGAGCTACTTCTGTGAGTTTATTCTTTACAGAAATACAAATCTTTACCCTTTCTATACTAATATTATAACGCTGAAGAGTTTGTTTGTTTGTTTGGTTGAACGCGCTAATCTCAGAATCTACTGGCTCGATTTGAAAAAATATTTTTGTGTTGTCTAGTCCATTTACCGAGGAAGGCTATATGCCCATGCGAAGCTGGGTCAACCCGACCCAGCTTAGTATTATATAAAGTGTCGACTTGGTATTCAGCTTCAGTTATAGATGTTACTAATGCGATTCAGTCGCATCAAATATAGAGATGAGTTTGTTATGAAAAACCGATTCCAGAATGATCATATTAATCATGCACCCAAAATGGGGCCGCATCATAGAAAAAAAAGCACGTGTTCCCGGCTCATTCGTTGATGTTTGGCAGTCGTTTTAGGTAGTCAGAAGCTAGATAATCTGACAAACAGTCTTACCTAGGGGTATCGTGTTACCAGCTACTGGGTTGTGGAGGTCCGATAGGCAGTCGTTCCATGTAAAACACTGGTATTCCACTACGTCCGGTAAGACTGGAAGCTGACCCCAACAGCAGTTGGGAAAAGACTAGGTAATTTCTTTAGGGTGTCACTACCATCCGATCGATCGTCGATCGATGCCATCAATCGACGTTGATCGATTGGTGTGGTAGCTTTGGCTGATCGACGGATACCGTTCCACTAACTAATCGACCGATTGCCGGTCGATGGCATCCATCGACGTTGATCGATTAATCCCAGCTATAATCCATCATTAAAAAAAACAGCTCGATGAACGTCGACTAATAAATTCTACCATCGATCGATTGATCTGGTAGAAACTATCGATCGACGTCCACTAATCCATTCTATCATCGATCGATGCCGGCGATTGACGATCGATCGGTTGGTCTGGTAACACCCTTACACGCCCTATAGCCTAAATACCGAAATATATAGCACAAGGCGCCATCATTAGATTCGCCATGACACCCTGAGTGAGACGGGCTATATGGATTTTACCTGATTGAAAGATACGGTTGAGGTCTATGATGGAACGTCATCATTATCACCATCAGCCGAAAGTCGTTCACTGCTGAACAAAGGCCTCCCCTTAGAATGCCACAACCTACGGCAACCTGCCGCTTGCATCCACCTGTTAGTCGCGACCTTGACGATGTCGTCGGTCCATCTGGTGGGAGGCCTACCAACGCTGCGTCTTCCGGTTCGTAGTCGCCACTCGAGAACCTCTCTTCCCCATTATCGGTTCTTGGAGCGATGTGGCCTGCCCATTGCCACTTCAACTTGCATATTCTGAGAGCTATGTCGCTGACCTTAGTTCTTCGGCGAATTTCCTCGTTCCGGATTCTATCGCGCAAAGATACTCCGAGCATATAAGCCCTCTCTCTCTTCTTACTTTGAAGGTCGACTAAGAGTTCAAACTCTTTCATTTTTCTTCTACTTCTTCTCATGTTAATAGCTGTCAAGGTTCCGAATTTGAAATCGGTTCTAGTTTCGGGCCTTCCTCGAACATACTCGCCATTCATCATCGCGATTACATTCATAGGTACAGTTTGTACAAATGCTCACTAAATTACATAGTATACACGTGACTCGGATTATAAAGATGGAAGATAAATATTGATAACTATTGTATTTTTAGTACAACACCATTTGTGGAAATAGATAGACGTCGCGTTGACAAAACCGTCATTATTTCGCGTTTTTTTTTTTCGGTGAAAAAGTTTAGCAAACAATTTTAGTAATTTATGTGATTATTTTGTCATTTTTGTGGATGTAAAGACTGGAAGTTGATTGTCAAAAAAAGAACATTATAAAAAAATACCATTGATTTGACATATAAATTACCGGGAATTTGCAGCAAACAGATGCAAAGTCCAATGTCGGTGTGAATTCGTGCAAAAACTAGTCATGTTTGAAAGTATTCAAGTTCTTGCCGGCGCCGAGTTCAAGGCCTCGAAGTTTAGACGTCTCTGAGTCTGAACATTTGACTGTTTATGTAAGACGTGATCTTGAATCGTGCTCGTCATGTAGTGTTGCCAGGTTAAGTGAAGAAATACTAATGAAAGTGTTACGATTTGGTCTGAAATTTATTTGGACACGAAAAAAATTAGACTTTTTGAAACTTTGGCCTCCATAATCTATTTCTTTGAAGAAATAAGACTGAATAAAAATTAAGATTTATCAATAAATGCATACTACTTTAAAATGAACAAGTTCTAGGCGCTAAAAAAACTGCTACCACTTAAACATCTAACGAAACTAGAGCGAAACTTGATCTTGTCAAAGGTCGGTGAACTTTGATGACGTCAGAGTCCCACGTGACGTAATACCAGTGACAATGAGTGCTGTGATAGTGGTACTGAGGAATGTGATGCTAAAGTGGGAGTTTCTGCCAATTATTTGGGTGCAAATTGTGTGGGTATGTCATTTAGTTGTATAAACAGTACTTTTATATTTTTTACTAGCTTTTGCCCGCGGTCGATTATGGCGGATGCAGACAAAGGCGCGGATTAAAAGTAGCCTATGTCCTTCCCCAGGATTCAAGCTATCTCCATACCAAATTTCATCAGAATCGGGTAAATGGTTTAGTCGTAAAAGCTTAAAAGACAGAATTACTTTTGCATTTATCCTTTGCACTTTATCCGGTGCAAACTTCACACACATCGCATCGCACATCGCTACGCAATAAAGAATTGAGAATTGACATCACATCGTCCGCATAGGTGCATAAGCAGTTAAGGTTCGACCTTGAGCATTTTTCGCCCGACAGTCGTTGAGTCGGGAAACCCGTCAAGCCTTCAGAACTTATTACCATTCGACACTGGCAAGTCGGCAATCTCCTAATGCTGAAACACTAACCCAGTGATCTTGATTAAATTAGCCTTGACACGTTTGAGTCATCCAAAATGATATTACGTAATGATGAAAACTGGTCTACTTCAAAATGGCGCAAGACACTCCAAATTGCAATAACTATTGTCAATTCAACAATAGACATCCATTTATTGCGAAATTATAAATTAATAATCTTTCAAGGTCGAAGTGACTTTTTTTTTGCTTTTTCCGGGATTCCCCCAATGTTTATCGAGATTATTGATGGCTGCTGCCCTGCTCTATCGATTTATCTATGGGCGTACTGAGTAATTCAAGGTTTTATTGGAAGTTTTTAAAAGGCAATTGTTATTTTCGTCATGTCCATAACTGATTTTATTTATCAATTACTAACTTTCGCCCGCGACTTCGTCCGCGTGATTTGTTTTACAGATCCCTATTCTTTTTATATTAAAACTAGCTTTCGCCCGCGACTTCGTCCGCGTAAATGTCGGTTATTGCGCCCTTGTCTAGCCTATGGCTTTCCCCAGAATTCAAGCTATCTTCATGCCTATATGCATAAAATCGGGTCAGCTGTTTCATCGTGAAAGCGTTACAGAGTTGGTTAGTAAAAGTATGGGTATAGCATAGCACTCCTATCTATTATCGTAGGAATTTACAGGATCGGACCATTATTCCGGACATTAGCCCGAACAAACACAAAATCAATTTAAATGTATGAATCCTCATCCAATCGTATCTTTTCATTTGAAGTTACGATTAGACTCCTTAGAACCCTTCATCCAGTGTTATTTTTCTCTTGATCCACTCACTCGCAATACACAATGCTTAAATTATAATATTTTTAAAGGCTCAGCAATATCTCTAGATATATCACTGCAGTCCAAATTCCTTACGCATGTCTTTTACGATGCTCGTTCGTGTCGTGACCCAAAACCGGCCGATCTTTACAACTTAACCCCATAAAATTTCCCGCCTATGTGTCTGCAAGCGCTTGTCGCACCCCCTCCTTTTCTGCCCATGCTTTAACCTCTGGCCGCATGAGCGTCACGAATAACATATATTTACTATCAACGATCGTTACGTACAACCGATTGTGAAATTTGGCATCGGTTTATTGGCTTACACCCTCCGAACGACGCCTGAGCAGTCACCGTCGCGCCATCATACCGAAAGTCACACGCAATAACATTTGATTCAACTTAAAAAACTGTCGAAATGCAATTTCCCGCCGGTATAACCTAAACGCCATTTTTCCCGCGCGATCCGCTGTCAGAATTGACAGCGACCAATTTCTCTTCGCGATCAGAGACAATGAAGTGTTGATTTTTATGTGACCTCTTTTAGGGCTTTGCCCTTTGAAAATTGAAAGTTTTACGATGCGTGTTTAAAGAAACTTTTTTGCAGTGTGTGAGAACTTTTTGTAAGATCGAAGACCGCCGTTTGAGATGTAAAGTGTTAGTGCATAGACAATTATTGTGCCGTCCTAAGTCTGTGGTCAATATAATATAATAAATAAAACAATTTTACACAACAAACTCTCCAGCTGGACTGTAACTCAATAAAAATACGTAGCAACATTTAACTTTAAAGTTATAACTCGATCTTATTTGTTTTTAGTTTAAAAAACTTTTAATCAAACTTTAAGTGGTGTTTTAGCGAAGTTTCCATCTTTAAAATTCTTAGTATTGACAAAGACATCCCCCTTTTGGATCCTTTGTATTCCGTTCTGCCATTCACTTACCAATTATTCTTGATCTATTCTAAGAAATTCGAATTTGAAAACCTCATTTACTCCTTTATTTAACAACCACACACCACTACTTTCCGCCCATTTCTCCTTCGTACATTTAATACACCAAATCGCCGAAAAAAGAAAAAAATAGAAACTAAAACTCGACCAAGAGTTGTCATCTTGCCGCCAAGTACTCTATGCTCAGTTACTACGAAGTCTTGGTGATACTAGCATGCTTGTCAACGTGCTTGATCGCTCTTGGCCATGAGGTAAGTATTTATAACTGTTCGGGTACTTTGACCTGACGTTCGTTGCCGTACGCACACATGCACACGCAATGCTAGAAGGGAGAAAACAGCATATAACTCATGAAACTTGTAAGGAAACTGAGAAAATGGCGTCCCTCACAAATTCTATCCTTTGTTGTGCTAAGCCAGCCATACCTGGGATTTGTCTGCTTGAAATATTGAAGGTCAAGATCTCAAAAGTTGTACCCCAATGATTATATTTGCTCAATGTTTGGTATTGTTTTGATTCTGGCTTGGTGGTGGATATTATTACATCTAAAACACCTACCAACTACTTTCCTGAAAATATTGTTTTTGGATAACACCTGTAAAAAAAACCTCAGTTCTTCCAAAAACAAAGCGTTGCGTAGTATGTGTGCATATGATTCGCGAGTGTCATCCAAGTATCTCCTAACATCCAAGGTGTGGATGTCGACGGTGCTTCGAACCGCGGCCCCGCAGCGTCGCGCCGCAACCCAGCCGAGCGCACCCAAGACCTGCGCAACCACGACTGCCCCTAGTCGGGGGGAGGTCCTATGGGGTCAATACATACGAGGTGGCTACTTAGTTAATGACTTACTTAGAATAGATCATTTATTTAAAGCTATTGACACATTGTTCTTCTGATGCAACGCCAAACGCCATACGATAGCGTAGGATTCACAAATCACCAGCCTCGTGCCCATATACCAAATTCTTTGGGGTCGGTACAGCATATCCTTTGCTATAAATCTATATTAGCTGTCATCTAATAGTTGCCCTTCTCATGATCATCATTCATTCAAAAGATATTCACAAAGAACTACTCCAAACCTCGCCATAATATTGGTCTTGAACTTCTCCCATCCAGTGGAATCTTGCGACCTTTACCATACCTTTTTTGTTAGGTTATTTTCTGTCCCGCTTATGGGCAAAGGCCTCCACTTTCATCTCCCAAAGTTCTCTGTCTTGTGCGATCTCTGACCACGTTTGTCCCGCTAACTTGATCAGATCAATACACCAACTTCGCCGAAGTCTACTTCGACGGCAATGGTGCCAATTCTGTTGTGCACGATCTAAAGTTATTTTAAGCTATTTATATCTGTTTTTCTCCTTTAAAACAAGAAAGAGACGGGTATTAATAAAAGCTGTCAATTTAAGTTATAATAAAATCTCTAACTTGATTCTTATCTTTCGCCGTCCTTTTCTTCAGCCGCCTGGTAGTAAGAGACGCCAATTGTCTAATTTTAGTTTTGTGTGTGTACAAGGGAATCGGCACCAATGTCCTCCTTCAGGCGTTCGGTGAATGACCATTTTTGCTCATCACTCTAGACGCATTAACAAGACGTTTCCAATTTACCATCCCTCTCCTACTTCACGTTGACCACTACTTATAATGAAATTCCACGCTAGCGTAACAAATGCCCTTAAATTTCGCGATGGATATAATATAATGGTATCAATTGTTATGTAAGAGCGGCCTCAGACGCGACAAGTTGCTAACGGTCGCATGTCTCGACGGGTGGTGTTCAGCGGTCGCGAGCACAGCCGCTACGCGGTACAGCTCGCGGCGGTGACATTCGCGCGAATGGTACGCGACTGCGACGAGGACATACAAGGGTGAACCTAGCGTAATTTGCAATCTTCTACATAATTAAAAGTGCTGTTCGTTGGTAAGCATTCACTTGTGAACGGCTGGACAGATTTTGTATTCTTTTGTTTTAATAAGTTCGTAATAATCCGAATTTGGTTTTTATTAAAAGAAAATGTTAAATAAATAATATATCAAAATGAAATATAACAAATTTGGCAAAAATTTGGAAAACTGCCCGCCTCTCTATTCCCTGCTACATATAATCGTCAAGACACGAGTTAGTGAGTGGCGGCTAAATGCAAGCCTACGAGTATATGACTATAAAAAAAAACCTCCGTTTTCTCTCTAACGCGAGAATTTAGACAGGATAATGCCAGTCGCCTGTCGGGTCAGCTCGTAGAAGATAAAATAGTTTTTGAAGACTCCTTTGAACGGTCTAGAAACTCGTCCAGAGAGACATACCAGTACTGCTATTTGATTAAAATCTCTCGATCTACCTCTAAGCATGGTCTGATCATAGAATACTTCTCTGTAGACCTCCACAGACGGTATGTTTCTACCGCCAAGCAGCGTTACTGTATTCCGGTCTTCTCGAATGTCGTTTGCACCGCACAGGTGGATAAGTAGCAGAAGATTACCTTCACATTTTTCGCCCGACAGTCGTTGAGTTAAATGACATAGGCGCCGGTGTAAATTCAGGAACTTGGCAAAATTCAGCTGTATCTATGGTCTTGTCCATATCCGACAGTTACCATCAGCTGGTCCGTCGGTTTGTTTACCATTAAAAAAAGATGCAAGTTGCGCTTATGGTTTACGCTTGTCGGTTCTAATTTGTCGTAGCGCCGTTTGTTGGTCTTGAAATCGATTTTGAAGTTTTTGAATGCGTTTTACTAACATTTTACGGTGTGTTTTTTTGGAGAAATCTATATAATCTGTAACCCTGCATTATTTATTCATGTTGCGCGTACTTTAGAACACAGAAATCTAGTTGGTAGCTTGGTTTAGGCATTACTTTTTCCGTATTTACTAGCTTTGAATACATTCCATTGTTCTTTTCTGTATTTGTAGGAAGATTTTCTAGTTTCCCAGGAAACGGGCGTTTTGAAACGTTTTTGTTTGTCAACACAGCGATATAGCTGTTTTGTCTGTCATAGTCTAATTAGCAAAAAAAATGGTTTTAAAGGTTTTTTCATCGTAGCAAATATGCATGGTCAACATAGTTCGGTAAGTAAGTACTTCAAGAATGTTGGTAAGTAAATCAAGATCAACCTCGTCTTATGTAAGTTTGACAGTTAAAACGTTACGACTGTCAAAAATGACAGTTATGTTCCTACTCTGAACGTAGCATAGACTGCACTTTTTTGTGTTTTCCTTTTTGTTTTTGTTCAGCATGAAGTATAATCACTTACCTTTGTGCTTTTCAATGCCCTTCGTTCCACTCCCTCTTATTTATTTTAATTTTTAGTTGCGTTCAATTGGTAACTTGCGTTTGTTTTTCGTGTATTTAGTGGAACGCATGTGCATAGTGTGTCAAAAGTCGTGCGTTTTTTTGTCGCAACTCTTTTATTTGTCAAATTACTATTGTAAATGCTAAAATATTTTTCCGTACTTGCTGTGTAGATTGAAGTAAAAAATTTTGCGGCAAAAAAAATATCGACTAAAAATAGTGACAAAAAATATTGTCTAACATTCTTTCGATTGGCAGGAGTTGGCCGGTGGAAAGAGTGGGCCCAGTGGGATTCGGCGGAGCAGCGAGAGAGCAGATTCTCTCTCTGAGGGTCGCCACGAGAAGCAGTCCAGTCATACCAGTGGTAAGCTACAGATTATATTCATTTACCGTACGTAACCGTTATTACAGTCAGCTAGTAGAAGATAAAATAGTTTTTAAAGACTTAAAATGTCTAGAAACTTGTCCGGAGAGACGTATTAGCAGTGCTATTTAGTAAAATCTGTCTCGTACAATTTAGGATTAGTGAGCTATCAGTCCCTAACATGGTCTGATGACAGCTTACTTCTCCGTAGAGCTTCTCCATAGACAGTATGTTTTGCCGCCAAGTAGCGTTACTGTATTTCGGTCCTCTTGAATGTCGTTGCATAAGATGCGGTTAATGTCTTACAAAATCGGACACGTATAAGAAGCACTTTGTAGTTTTTCGTTTTTTTTTGCTGATATTATTTTTTTAAATCCATTAATGATGTACATTGAAAAGTTTAAAGAAACGTCCTCTGTTATTTATCTTACTGTATATTTTTCCAGGGCTCAACGGGCTCCGGAACATCGGCAACACTTGCTTCATGAACAGCGTCTTACAATGTTTGTCCAACACAAAGCCGTTGCTGGAATATCTGACTGACGATAAATATTCTGATGACCTCAACACTACGCTATCGTGCATGAAAGGAGCGCTAATGAAAGGTAACATTAATTCTAGCAGTGTTACAGACAAAACACACACAACCACACACATACAAAATTACGTTAGCTGCAATCGGAGGATTTAAAAAAAAAAACAAAAAATGATTTAACTTAATTTATTTTAAAATAAAAGAATTACAGTAATTATCTGCTAAATTAGCCTAAGTTCCTATTCGAAGTATGAATATGGAATGTCAAAACTACAAAATACAATAATTGGCTAAACTAGGTCCGTGCGTCACAAAATGCTATCTCAGCTCGGCGTTTCCGTCGTTCGTTTAATTGCAGCGTATAGTTTTATAATAAAAGTATTGAGTGCTGAGTTGGCGATTTCCCTTATGCAGCTGCACGTAACAACTCACATAACAAACAACAATAACAACAACAACATTTATTGATAAAAAATTTACAAGTCACAATTTTTGGTGTGGCAAGTTTATCTTGTACAGACGACAGCACATCAAGCCATACCGAACTGTCAAATTTTCTCATTAGAGTTGCTTACGCAAAGCTTATCTCAGAGGGCGCCACCGAACTATAACGTAAACACTCATACTCTATGGTAAATACTATAAACGCGGTAAAATTCAGAAGTGGCGGTATGAATGTTTCTTTGTAGTATTATAATAACTATATTCCTGACAATCTGAGAAGTCCCATTTGACATATCATATTTGAATATTAATCTACGATTAATTCGTGTTTATGAGTGCATTTTTTTCCAATATAAAGTTAATCTTGAACCTTACGAATGATACTCGTTGTTATAGTGTATGGTTAACATAGTAATTAATTAGGATTATGAATTTTATTTTTCAATTTCAGACGTATTATTTCGAAAGAAGAAACGTCAAATGGGACTTCTTACGTTGATCATGTCAATGTCACTTTCGTTTGTTTACGTTATATTTCGGTGGCGCCTCTAGCGCAAAAGTTTGTCAGTAATATTTGTAATTGAATATTTTATTCCATTTGTAATAAAGTTGAAAATCTGACAAACAAATTTGACAGATTGTTGTAGCGCTATAAAGATGTGTTCAAAAGACACCTAAACGCTTGTGCTATTGACCCTAAAGGTTGGGAGAGGCTCGCATCGAATAGGTCGTCTTGGCGCTCTACTAGAAGTAAAAATGTAAAACCATTTGAGCAAAAGCGACTTGACACTTTGAACGAGAAGCGCCAAATACGTAAAGCGAGACCTAAACCCTCCTACACCTATAGTTTTAACTCTGCAGGCCAACTTTACTGCATTCGTTGTGACCGGGTATTTAAAACCAAATTCGGTCTGGCGAGTCATATTAGGACTACACGCAAGGAAATATTTTTTATAAAGGGTCGCCGTTATCGAAATCGATAAGGAGGACTATATACTAGACTATACCACACCACGGACACTTCATACAAAACTTGCAAAATAATTACCTATTACTACTACAAAACCAAATGACGTCTGTACACGTGCAAATGTGTGCGTGAATTTTAGTAGGGTTGAATCAGTTGGATGTCGTGGCGTACAAAATGGCGCGAAAAGTGCAGCGCTTTGCGTCGGGTGAACCGAACGACGACGGAACTACCCAAACGTTTCGAGTATTATTATGAAGTGACCTTGTCCGAGCGTTCAATTATTTATTTCTTAAATAAATAAAATAAATGATATTTGATTTTGAATACTCAGATTTGTAATGACATAAACGTAATATTATAATATTTATTATGTAAAGAGGATTATTTATTCATCAATATTGGTAAATTAAGGTACCTACCTACCTAATTACAAAATATGGAATTCACGATCGCCCCGTACCATTACGCAGCAACGCAATTTTTTTTTTCATTTATTTCGGAACCTGTCCATGTCCATACATGTTAAGTTCAAAAGTATTAAAAATAAAAATTAAGAATTAATTAAAATATTACAATAATAATAATTACAATGGGGCGACGCGACAAGGTTAGTGCGTAGGCTACTACTTTTGAATTCAAAGAATGAATAGAACGTGAAAGAAAGGGACATAACTAAGACAATAAAGAGAGAGAGCAATATTAATAGCTGGTAATGTTGATACGTTATTATTACGGAAGTTTTAATTGTATTATTATAAAACGACGAAAACTTGGAAAATAAATGAATCATCGAGATTAAAATTAATAAATAAAACTTAAAACAAAATAAATCGCAAAATTGTGTGTTTGTGTCAGCAGTACCTCCAGCGCTGCAGTTCTTACGATTTTGAGCGCCCTGGCTAAAGAGTCGGTGATTAGCCCCTCCTAGTGCGGGGTGAGGGACGAGGGTGCGGTATCTGATGTAGCGCGGGGAAGGGAGTGTCCCTTCTGTACTATTAAGTATTCTGTGACTATACACTATACATCACTGACATTGGTGAAGGAAAACATCGTGATCAAACCTGGACTTATATTAATAATAAGTCTGTAATCACCAATCCACCTTGAGCGCACTTGGTGATCAATGCTCGTGCCTTCTCTGTATGAGAAGAGGCCTTTGTCCAGCAGTGGGACAGTAATAGGCTGGTATTATTATCTTTATCTTTACATAGTATAAAAGAAAGTCGGTCCCGCTGTCTGGATGCTTAGATCATTTAAACTACGCAACGGATTTTAATGCGGTTTTCATCAATAGATAGTGATTTTAATGCGGTTTTCATCAATGGATAGTGATTTTAATGCGGTTTTTATCAATGGATAGTGATTTCAATGCGGTTTTCATCAATGTATAGTGATTTTAATGAGGTTTTCATCAATGTATAGTGATTTTAATGAGGTTTTCATCAATGGATAGTGATTTTAATGCGGTTTTTATCAATAGATAGTGATTTTAATGCGGTTTTCATCAATGGATAGAGTGATAGGAGAGGAAGATTTATACGTAGGTATACATTGTTAAGGTTTTGTGTACATAGGTTGAAATATGACGATAATATCCGTGGAAAGCAGGGTCAGGTCGCTAGTTATTTAATAATATACTGTTATCGATTTGATTCTAATTTACTTAAAAAACACAATTTGCAATAACAAGTACGTTTGATTTAATGAACTATTAAAATACAACAAAATAAAAATGTGGATAGAAAAATGTCAGACAGAATATCACACAGAAATGTTGTCGCGTCGATGGCTATTGGCGAAAAAAGGACAGTCGCTTTTTTTTTCTGATTCGCATCTCGCAGGTCAACCTAGGAGGTTGTCGGCTGCTTAACCGGACTTTCCTGTGTTGCCTTAAAAAATATTATTTTTAGGGCCTCCAGCCAGGGCCAAATAGCTTACAAACTAAGCGACTACATGATGGGGGCACCCCTGTGGGGTACGAGCCTCGGCTTAGGGCGTCGCTGGGAGAGAACAGCAAAGGGACAGGCTGGATCGGATTTCCATTATTTAGGGACGAATTTAAAACTCAGCGGCGCGGACCGGCACGAGCAAGGGTCGGGGAGGGAAGGACAGTCGCTGGCGTGCGCCGTGTTTTATACCCTCTGTGAGACCGTAGTGATGTTATCTCTAACAATACCTATTCTTTCGGTGATTTTTGTGCAAGATACAGTCACCAAAAGAGATAAGTATCCATGTCGTCGGTAATAGTTAAAGTTTATTTGAAATAATTTGAAATATTTTGAAAAAATTGAAACCAATGGGGGCTTTCATATGAAATTTAAATCATTGGACTGTTTATTCTCTATTAATTGTATTTTATTTTAATCATGAACATTCATGGGTTTCTAAGTAAACTTCAACTATTCCCGACGATACGGATAAAGAAAGAAAAGAAAAACAACAACAACTGACTTCAAAAAGAAGGAGGTTCTCAATTCGACTGTATGATTTCTCTGGCTAATGTAAAGCGATTTTGATCATTCGTGTTTTGATGGATAGGGTATGTCTCAAGGGTGGTCCCATATAAATTTTATCGAAATGGATTCAGCAATTTTCGAAATAATCGACAAAAAGCTAACAAATATACATAGACGATGTTGTAATGTTCTCCAACCTTGTACTTTCAATCTCTGTTTTGACTGTGTTGCCGTTTCTTAATGGATTTAGGTGAGGGCTAAAGTTATTTATCACTATTTAGATTTTGAAGGCGGGGTTGTCTTTTTTGTAAAAAAAGCTTTTGGTGACAATACATCATATTTAAGTACATATTTTAGCATTCCCTTACAAAATATTGTTACATTATTTTAATTGCCCATTATTGTCCAAATGAAACTGCCTTTTGGCATGGACAACTAGATTAAATTTTATTTTTCCATCTATGTGACGTTCAAAAGTGCGTCTCGTCTTTTTTTTTATATTCTAATAGACTTGCGTTTGACCGCAACTCACCTGATCCTAAGTGATGATGCGGCCTGAGGTGGAGCACTGGTCTAATTAAACTAAATAATTTGACTCTGACCTACTTTGCTTGAAAAGAGGCCTTTGTCACACCCGCGACACTCCATAGAAACGAAACGATATAATCGCATACACTAATACTAAAATAATAGACTATACAGATACGTGCGTGAGTGTGCGCGTCTACGCGCCGCGCGAACAAAAACGCAATTTCCAGAGCTAGTCGTTGGACGCGGGGAGAGGTGAGGAACGGTTTCAGAGGGAGGCGGAGCGTGTCTACTGTACGGTAGTACTAATACTTATACTGTACCTTTGTCCTGACGTGAAACAGTAATAGGCTTGTCTCTACATAGTATAAGACAAAGTCGCTTTCCGCCATCTGTCCCTTTGTACGCTTAATTCTTTAAAACTGCGCAACTGATTTTTATGCGGTTTTCATCAATAAGGAAAGTTCATATGTCTTCTTCTTCTTCCTGCCCTCGTCCCGTGACCGCGTTGCGGGTTCGATTCCCGCCCAGGGTAAACATTTGTGTGATGAGCACTTGTGTTTGCCTTGTGTCTGGGTGTTGTTTATCTATATATGTATGTTTTTACAAAAAAAAATGTATTTGTGTATGTATATCAGCTGTCTGACACCCATAGTACAGGGTCTCCGTAGTTTGGGGTCAGATGGCCGTGTGTGAAAATGTCCCCACATATTATTATTATTATTTTACTTGTGGTCGGCGCAACATTTTTTCTTCTTCCATTCCATCCTGTCCAACGTCATGCTTTCACCGAGTCCCTTTTCATTCATATCATTCTTCACACAATCCACCCATCTTTTCTTTGACCTTCCTCTCCCTCTCCATCCATCCAAACTAATATTCATAGCTCTTTTGGTCACATGAGTTTCGTCTCTTCTCTTCACATGCCCATACCAAGACAAACGATTCCCTTTCAACTTTTCTGTCACTAGCCCCACTTTCAAACTTCCTCTAATATATTCATTTCTCACCTTATCCATTCTGGTAACTCCACACATCCATCTTCATATGTATAGTTTGATATTGGTGCCAATTCTGTTGTGTACAAGCAAAACTTATTTTTAACCATTAAGACAAGAAAGAGACCGATATTATACAGAAAAATTTAAAAAATACCCAAAACCTCTTAATCTGGACTTCGTATCATCACCCTGAATAACATTTGTTCTACGACTTTGACCTCAACTAAATAACGTAGCCAAAAACAATTTGTTTTCGTTTATTTGAAGTCTGTAAAATGTACGTATACTACGCGCGCGCGCACCCATATGATAGCGAATATGATGTAGGTAGTAGGTAGGCTAATGTACAGGCACAGCTGATTGCAGGCCTTTCGTCGGCCGTGTCAGAAAAAACATATTACGCAAATTTTAAAGTGTGTTTATATTTTTTGAATGGAAAAAAAATGTTTCGAATTTTGAAAAGTCGTAGAACAAATGTTGTTCAGGGTGATATACGAGGTGAGGATTAAGTGGTTTTGGATATTTTTTCAATTACCCTGTATAAGAGCTGTCAATTTAAGTTGATCTAAAATGTTCATACATTATAGTTGTCATTTCAGAACGTATCGATTAAAAACACGGCGAAATTCAATTAAAAAACGAATTTGACATCTTTAACTTAGTTATTATCTGTCGCCGTCCTTTTCTTCAACTGCCTGGTAGTAAGAGATGCCAATTGTTTAATTTAAGTTTAGTTTGTGAACAAGGGAATTAGCGCCATTGTTTTGTTTGTGTTAATTTGTTGAAATAAGGTCACATTTAAATAGATGGTCAAATTTTAACAGTGTTTAGTACGTCTAACTAAAGATATTAAAAAAACGGCAGATTTATAATTGTAGAAAACTAGCGACCCGAACCAATAGTGATACAGCGCGAACGGCTGACTGCGCGAGGTCCTGTGTTAACGAAACACAATACTTACCTAAAAGTTATTCCAATATTCCCTTCACACTTTCTACGGGTTTAGGACCGTTATAAGTGGAGTTGATGCGTATTTTTTTAATTATTTGAACAATTTTAAACATTAGATTTTTTAAGTTTAACTCCATCAATCGATAGTACTACCACAAAATATAAAGGGTACAGAAGGACCGCTCCCGCCATCTTCAAAAATAATGACCTCAACTTGCCAGACTCACTAGGGCTGCTACTGTATTGACTCTGTAGGTTTTATTTGAGACAATATGTTATTGACACTGGTTGGAACTCTGCAATTTTTTTATTACAATTTTTTTCCGTTCGTCATGAAATGTCAATGTCTCTCATTTATTCATTTAGACAAAATGCGAGACTGATGTCTGCTTGAAACTGCAATTTGAATGTGTGCGTAAGTAAAATGGCGGTTTGTTCTGAGTGGTCTCTCTGCTCGGGCGCGCCGCAGCCGCACAGTACTTTGTGGTACAAGATGTCGGAAGAAAGATGTCGCAAGTGAATATATGTTTTGTCTTGTTCTCGCAGCGTTCGGCATCGTGATAAAGGAGCTGTGGCTCCGCGGTGAGAAGGACGGCGTAGTGAACACGACGGCGCTCAAGTCCCAGGTGCAACGCTTCGCTCCTCGCTTCATGGGCTACAGCCAGCAGGACGCGCAGGTACAACTGCCTAGCCTTTTCACAACTATATTGGGGTCGACTTCCAGTCCAACCAGATACAGCTGTAATACCTTCTTGACGATAATTATTTTTTTAATGGATAAATACCTCAGTTGGTCTTATAAAAATTTCATAAAAATATTCCATCTCTAAGGGTATTATTATTAATTCCTTATTTCGGACAACAACCTACACACTGAACCAATAGTATGTCGCTGGTCCCCCAGGAGTTCCTGCGCTACCTACTCGAGGGTTTGCACGAGGACGTGAACCGCGTCACCACCAAGCCCAAGCCCATCCTCACTGAGATCGACGACAACCTGAGGTAAGACTATTCACCATAAAATATATCATCTTTTTTAGGGTTCCGTACCTCAAAAGGTAAAAACGGAACCCTTTTAGGATCACTTTGTTGTCCGTCTGTCTGTCTGTCTGTCAAGACCCTTTATCTCGGGAACGCGTGGAGGTATCGAGTTGAAATTAAAACCATAAACTCAAGTCTACGGTCCCTTGATGCTGTAAAGAAATCAACCCTCTAAGTTAACGTGAAAAAAATATACGGCCGTTTGCAGCAAAAAACGCATGCTTATAATATTAAGAGCGCCCAACCCGTCATATTTCCCATACAAACGCTCGTACGCGATTACGGCGTTTTAACAAATTATTTTCCAAATATTTTTAACACACAGGTATCTTGTGGTTTAAATCTAGGTTTGTATGAAGCCAAAAATAAACTTTTTTGAGAAACAAATTCAGTAAACTCGTCCGAAAATCAGCTTTTTTGTACAATTTTATCGGAACTTTGGCCGTTCATAATGCACTCATACATTGAAAAAGTAAAAAAAAAGCTTCATACAAACCTTGGACATGTAATGGTGAATCTACATTACAAACATTTTTATCAAAAACTAGTAAGGCTTTTTCAAAAACACGTATGTGGAACAAGTTTTGTGAAATTTCCGCGCGCCGATTTTCCTGTGATTTTATCGCGTTCTCACTCACTCGTTTGTTTTTGAGCTCTGCGTTGGTTGAAACAAAAAAAAATTCAATCACGCTCGCGTTGAAGTTCGTTCGATGGGGATGGGCGCTCTTAAGAAGATAGTATGGATAGTAGGTATGGATTAGTATAGCAGTATGGATATGTACCTATAAATATGTACGGAACCCTCGGTGGGTGAGTCCGACTCGCATTTGTCCGGTTTTTTTTATGGGACAAGACCGTCACACTATTCCCGAACCATTGCTGTTGTAAGCCAGAATCAACAGTGACGACCACCAGAAAAGTGCTGAAGCAATGAAGCTCAAGCCCGTAGAAACGATTCAACTGTCGTGGATTCTGCAACGAAATTAATCAGAAAAGAACAGCAGTAAGAAAAAAAGAAATTTTCCACACTCAAGGAGGAGAAAGGCAAAGTCAAAAGCATTTATTTCAATTAAACCATTTACAGGCACTTTTGAATTGTCAAGGAGTCGGTCAGTTAGAAAGTTGAAGCTAGTTGCTCGTTCTAAAACGTAGGTAGATCTCTATAGAGAAGAACGAACAGGAAACTCTATGGACACTCTTTTAAATCAAGTTTCTTTACACAGAGATAGAACTAGGCCAATAGATACAAAATGACGTTTATAACTGGGAGAAGCCCAGTTGCCAAGTACAAAATAATTTACCATAGAGTAAAAATAATCGAACACAAAGAATCATGGCAGGATTTGTACAAAAAACATTAAGATGTTTAGAGAAGTTGAAATTCTAATTGTTATATTCTTGGGTACTTAAAGAGTATCTTCAGGCATTTACAATATTTTTAAACCCCTGCAAAAAAAGTGAATAGTTTAACGAAAAGCATTATTTCAGAACGAAACGGCGACTGACAGTAACAGTGACAAGTTTTTATACTGAAATTACATCGTTTTATGGGAAATAATATCACAAATAATGATTATTTCACTTGTCTGCCAATTTTATAAATTCGTTAACGTCGCTTGTCACTTTCTTTTGTAAAAACACAAAATGGGCATCGAGATGAAACGAAAGAGTGAGAGAGAGTTTTCATTTCGTAATACTTATTTTAATTATGCGGGAGTTTAAAAATATGGTAAGTATATCAATCTACTCCTGGTAATGTATTCTTCACATTGGAAAATATTTTAAACGCTCTAAATTATTTTATTTTTCTCATACAAATGAATGTATGGATCTCGCCATGATTCTTTCAAGTAAATGTTCGGAAAAGTCATTTCAATCATCACGCGCCATTATGCTTATGTAGTCTGTCCTCTCTTCCAGCGACGCAGCGAAGGCTTCCGAGGCGTGGAACCGCTACCTGCGCATGGAGGACAGTCGCATCGGAGACATCTTCGTGGGGCAGCTCAAGTCCACGCTGCGATGTACTCACTGCAACCACGACAGCGTCACCTTCGACCCCTTCTGGGACCTCAGGTACACCTGACTACTGACGTGTCCTCATCATCATCAGCCAGAAGTCATCCACTACTCAGCAAGGCTTCCTCCATAAGGGAGGGGGGTTGTTACCATAATCCCCACGCTTGGCAGGCGTCTTGGGGATCGCAGTGAATTTGTTAAGTACATGGAAGCCGTTGCTGCCCGACTTCCGGGTTTTCCCTTGCCTTCGACGACACCCTCGGGATGAAATGGAGGGGTGCTATTCTCGCCCGGACACCATACGGGGACGTATTCTACATCGCGATAACAATAAAAAAACAAGCAAAAAAAAAAAGAAGCTACGTTAAGCTATACATCAAAGCTATCTTTTAACTTTAATAATATTAGATGATAAGCTTCCTCTCTTCTACTAACTTATTTACTGTGCCTGACAGGGTCCATAATGATCTATATCTAAGTTACCACCTAAGCTCACATTGTAGAATGCAATAAAGTATTGAATATTAAGTTGTCTGCGGAATTGGCATATACATCGTGGCATTTTAACTGTCTTACAACGACTACCCAATGGGATAGATGACTACATTGGGTACATGATCAATAGGGTATTACACCAATTTTTGAAAAGTGTCTCAATGAAATTCTGTAGTGCTAATATGCCACCAAAAAAAAAACACAAAATTTTTATTCAATCCTTAAGTGCCATAAAAATGCATCTAAATTTTAAATTTTCAAATTTCGCGCGTATTTTGACGAAAACGCCTCTTACTGGACGCCATATTGCTCAGCGTAAATGACGTCAGTTCGTTTTGTATCAAATGAGCTCATATTAAATATGATAATTATTGTATATCATTTAAAAATAATTAAAAACATATTTTATAAGTGTAATAATTAAAAAATTACGTTGGTTACGAAAATAATAAAAGTACAAAGCCTATATTACGCCAATCGGTTGACTGACAGTTGACAATTTTTTGTTTACACAGCCGTACGGCGTAATAACCTGGCCGCTACTATTTCACGGTGTTTTATAACAGATTAAAAATACTGAAAACTTTGAATTGAATTTAAAAAATTGTTTTGTTATTTTATGAACTAAAACTTACATTTTCCGACTGTTTATGCCTAAACTGTCTCAATAACATATTTATAGATTTTTTCTCGTATAGAGTAAAATACCCTATTGACATACATTTTATAAGCTGTCAAAACGCGATTCCCCCATAGATTTTGTATGACAATGTATACTTACGACGACACTTGTAGTTAGTCGTTTGCCAACTCAATTTGAAAAGTTCTTAATTGATTTCAAAGCATCTAAAAATTCGATTTTACAGTAACTTTACAATTGATCGAGTTTTCAGGTCTAAAATCAAGTGTTTTTTAGAGGAATTTTACCTTAGATTTATTGGTTAACGGTGTCATCTAGGTACCCAATTATTATATTGTGACTTTCAATCTGTTCCGTGACGCTACACAATACAAGGGGAGGTAATTAGGGTTTAGTCATAAAATTTAAAACTTGTTTTCGTAAGCCAACGTAAAAAATAAAGATGTAAGTTTTGACCTCCAATGTATGACGTAGAACGGAGTGCATACAAGCAGTAATGCATAAGCATATGTTTGTCCTCAGTTTGCCGATTCCGTCCCGCACGGGTAACTTGAAGCTACAGCAATGTTTGTCACATTTCACGCGCGAAGAAGAAATGGACGGCGACGAGAAACCGGTCGGTATTCTTATAACAATTAAGCACGGTAATGTTATCTAATAGTAATGACCCGGCCCTGTCCTTGAAATAATTACCTACAGGCGCGCGCTACTTACACACGCGAGAGGGCTGCCCGCCTACAGTATTTTAATGTCATCAACCTACTTGAGTTTCTTTTTAATTTTTTGTAAATATTACATGTATTTTATTTTAAATAATGAAATATATATGTTGTTTTTTGAGTCGTAGATTTAATAAAAAAAATAACATCTTTCTAAATTTGACACTGAAAAATATTTGCGCCGCGGCTGAGACGTATATACTATATTTAATATTATAAAGCTGAAGAGTTTGTTTTTTTGTTTGGTTGAACGCGCTAATCTCAGGATCTACTGGTTCGAATTGATTTTTTTTTTGTGTTGGATAGTCCATTTACCGAGAAAGGCCATAGGCCCATGCGAAGCTGGGTCGGGTCGCTAGTTTTTAATATAAAATTCGAATAAAAAGTTTAATTAAATATACTTATGGGAAAGTTTATAATTGCTCTATGCCATATCAAGTAAGTATTTGTAGTTATTTCAATGAATATTTGTCATTAATCGCAAGCTTACTACTACTAACCAAACCATCACACCGTCCTTTCGTTACTGCGGCGCATTCGCGACTGTTTGCGTACCAAGTGTATACCAAACTCGAGCCGCGTAGGTATGACCCGTGTTCCGACCGTTTGTATGAAGGTAGAATACTGTAGATAACATTACTGTGATAAGAATCGCCATTTTCTCGAACTATTACGGGATTATTTTTTAAACGCACCCACGGCACTCGTTTTCTAATCTCAAATATTGTATGTTTCAGACGTGTTCGAAGTGTGGTGTTCGCAGAAAGTGCCTCAAATGGTTCACCGTCCAGAAGTTCCCGCAGGTGCTCGTCATCCATCTCAAAAGGTACGTTTTTACTCGACTGCGGTCACACGACAAAGAAGGTTATGGTTTTAGCAGGCTGTGACGTGTTTTCTTGATACATGTGTTATCAAATAAAATTGGTTATTTCTTTGCAAACATAGGTATACACCGTGACCGCCACGTCAAAGAAAGCAAAAAACGTGCTACGAATTATTACTCTATGGAATTACGTTTCTATACGTAATAGGGTATTACACTCAATTTTGAAAAGTGTCTCAATATAATTCTGTAGTGCTAATATGCCACCAAAACAAAAACACAAAATTTTTATTCAATCGATAAGTGCCATAAAAATGCATCTAAATTTTAAATTTTCGAATTTCGCGCGTGATTTGACGAAAACGCCTCTTACTGGACGCCATATAAACATTAAATTGAATTTAAAAAAATATTTTGTTATTTTATGAACTAAAACTTACATTTTCCGACTGCTTCATGCATAAACTATCTCAATAACATATTTACAGATTTTTTTTCTCGTATAGAGTAAAATACCCTATTCCATGGAGTAGTAATTGGTCTGTCATGTCTGTCATCTCTGTCATCTAGTCGTGACAGTGGCGTGCTCAGCACATTTTAGCATTTGCATTTACATGATTATGGAGGTCAAAAGGATAGAGAGCACGTCGCCCACTGATGGCTCCAGGCCAAACAATACCTTGGCCTGTACACAAAATTCCTTTCTGTTAGCGTTAACGCCAACGGAAAAATCAAATTGTATGCAGTTGAAGTTTGCTTAGCACAGCTGTCACGTGATGCAAATATGTCAACTGCATACAATTTGATTTTTCCGTTGGCGTTAACGTTAATCAGCGTCACGTTCTAAATACGAAATCCTAGGTAGAACGAAACATTTAGTTCATGGTTTCGACCAGCATACCATATGCATGCGACCTTTACTGTACATGGTGCTTAAAGTTCTCTTATAGGACAAACAGTATAGCTAGGTACGCCTAAAAAAGTTCTATTCAATATTTTTCAATTTTCAAACTGTCTGCCTCGCCTGACACCGCGGTGGGTCTCGTGGGCACACGACTTTAGTTTAATTCTGAAAACTATGCAGTCGAAGTCGCAGGTAGAATCTAGTTAATGAATCAATGGTGCCAATTCTGTTGTCTCTTTCTCTCCACTAAAACATGAAAGAGACAGATATTAATAAAAGCTGTCAATTTAAGTTGATCTAAAACTGTTCATATAATTATAGTTGTCATTTCAGAACGTATTGATTAAAATCACGCCAAAGTTCAATGGAAAAACTAATTTGACATAAGTTGTCGCCGTCCTTTTCTTCAGCTGCCTGGCAGTAAGAGGTGGCAACTGTCTAATTTTAGTTTAGTTTGTGAACAAGGGAATTCTCTCCATTATCTGTCTAGCGACAGTGGTGGGCCAACTTTCTTAATGGCGGGCCAAAAAGTTTAAGAAATGTCAGAGGAGGGCCAGAATTATAGGAAAAATGTCATTTTGTGTTGAAACTTTTAATCATATATCACATCCACTTGGTTCTGTATAAACGCCAGAAGTTCACTAATAACAATATTACAATTCATACATTTCACTATATTCGTCGACATTTTGACACGATAGCGCACGACACACGCTCTGCGCGGTGACCGAATCATATATAGAAACATTACACAAATGTAAAAAATTACAATTTAAGGGGCTAATAAACGACTTTTACAGATTTTAAACTGACAATCACGTCAAAATGTGCAGTGTAAATGATTTGAAAAAAAAAATATTTTAAACTAGAACATTCTCTTAATCATTTAGTAAGTGAATATTTTTAATTATATTCATATTATATAGTTTAATTAACACGTGAAGTTGTGTCTGACGCGGACAAAACATTGACAATCACACAAAATCTACCAGGTATCTACTTTTATTTAATTTTTTCGACTTAATTTTGAGAGTTTTGGACGCAGAACTGATGCAGAACGGACGCAGTCTGCGTCCAAAACTCTCAAAATTTAGTCGAAAAAATTAAATAAAATTCTTTCAAAATTAAAAAAAAGGCGTATACTAAAAGAGAGATAATAAAATTGTCTATGTGATAGTGTAAGTCTCGTTTAATTATACCTGGTAGATTTTGTGTGATTGTCAATGTTTTGTCCGCGTCAGACACAACTTCACGAATTAATTAAACTATTTAATATAAACTTAATCAAAAATATAAACTTTCTATATGATTAAGAGAATGTTCTAGTTTAACATATATTTTTTTCAAATCATTTACACTGCACTTTTTGACGTGATTGTCAGTTTAAAATCTGTAAAAGTCGTTTAATAGCCCCTTAACTTTTATTCGAAGGCCCTGCCATGGTGGGCGTGCGAGACATATGAAATTGCTTTTGATTTGCCATAATACTTTCGAATGCAGGTTCGAGCTGTGACGAAGTAGCTTTCTATCACCATAATTTCTCTCTATTCATGACGAAAGACCGTTGGCGGGCCGGATTAAATGCTTTCGCGGGCCGGAGCTGGCCCGCAGGCCGTACTTTGCCCATCACTGGTCTAACTGGTCAATGTCTTTTTTTCATTGCAGGTTCTCCCCGACGGAGCGGTTCCGAGGCAAGCTGAACGTGTTGGTGGAGTTCCCGCTCAATAACCTGGACATGTCTCCGTACGCCGCCACCAAGGGCAACCCCGCCGTCTACAACCTGTACGCCGTCAGCAACCACTCAGGTACGTCAGGCTCACTGCAGCTATATGACACACCAACAACCTGGACATGTCTCCGTACGGCAACCCCGCCGTCTACAACCTGTACGCCGTCAGCAACCACTCAGGTACGTCAGGCTCACTGCAGCTATATGACACACCAACAACCTGGACATGTCTCCGTACGGCAACCCCGCCGTCTACAACCTGTACGCCGTCAGCAACCACTCAGGTACGTCAGGCTCACTGCAGCTATATGACACACCAACAACCTGGACATGTCTCCGTACGGCAACCCCGCCGTCTACAACCTGTACGCCGTCAGCAACCACTCAGGTACGTCAGGCTCACTGCAGCTATATGACACACCAACAACCTGGACATGTCTCCGTACGGCAACCCCGCCGTCTACAACCTGTACGCCGTCAGCAACCACTCAGGTACGTCAGGCTCACTGCAGCTATATGACACACCAACAACCTGGACATGTCTCCGTACGGCAACCCCGCCGTCTACAACCTGTACGCCGTCAGCAACCACTCAGGTACGTCAGGCTCACTGCAGCTATATGACACACCAACAACCTGGACATGTCTCCGTACGGCAACCCCGCCGTCTACAACCTGTACGCCGTCAGCAACCACTCAGGTACGTCAGGCTCACTGCAGCTATATGACACACCAACAACCTGGACATGTCTCCGTACGGCAACCCCGCCGTCTACAACCTGTACGCCGTCAGCAACCACTCAGGTACGTCAGGCTCACTGCAGCTATATGACACACCAACAACCTGGACATGTCTCCGTACGGCAACCCCGCCGTCTACAACCTGTACGCCGTCAGCAACCACTCAGGTACGTCAGGCTCACTGCAGCTATATGACACACCAACAACCTGGACATGTCTCCGTACGGCAACCCCGCCGTCTACAACCTGTACGCCGTCAGCAACCACTCAGGTACGTCAGGCTCACTGCAGCTATATGACACACCAACAACCTGGACATGTCTCCGTACGGCAACCCCGCCGTCTACAACCTGTACGCCTGCACTGCAGCTATATGACACATTGGGACATACATACAGACATTACGTTTACAAACGCACCCACTAAACAGAAGAAATTCCTAGTGCGGTACGTTTTTTTTAACACTGTAATGTACCTAGCCACAGAGTGTAACAACCGCCTTCAAAAATCAAAAAGTGATAAGTAACTCTAGCACAGAACACACATTACTTTAGTTTCGAAAGTCGGTGGCAATACAAAACAACAAACAGAACAAAGCCACCGCCACCGACTTCCGAAACTAAAGTAATGTGTGTTCTGTGCTAAAGTTCATCACTTTTTAGTTTTTAAAGGCGATGAAAAAAGTTTTTATTTTTGTGCTTTTTAGTACCCTTACATCCAAATCCATCAGTTACATCAGAGATTGAAAGTCCTCCAAAGATTGAAGAAACGTCATCTATGTAATTTTTTTGGGATTTTGTTGATTTTTTTCAAAAAGCGCTGAATCAATTTCTATAAGAAATTTATGGGACCATTTCGGAATAAAATCCTTTCGAACTAAACAAGAATTTTGCAAATCCGTCTATATATGACGGAATTATGCCCGAACATACATAAAAACAAAAAAAAATACAAACATCCGTATTGCTAACCTCCTCCTTTTTGAAATCGGTTAACAAGAAACGACGTACAGACAGTATTAAATGACACATGACTCATTGCATAACAGCTAATAAACGTCACATCGCACCTTCAGAACGGTATGGACTTAACTCAAAAATCTAAGAAATCGAGTTACGGTCATAGAGAGTCACTAAAAGGTACGCACTTTTAGGCAAATATTAAAACAGTGGCGTTTTTAGGGTAGAATATAGACGTACGATATTTCGGTCTCTTTCACACTCCCTCCCACTACCGGCGCCGTTCGGTTTGGTAGCGACGCAATTAGTGATGCATCGAAAGTGAAGTGAACAAGTCGTCGCAAGTTTATTAGTGAACTGACATAAAACGTAAGAAGTCGCTTGTGTACTGAACAAACGGGTAAGTAAACTTTTATTCTTCAGTTCAAGAGAGACTCTTTTTTATATTAGGTCTTTTTAATACCGATTTTGGTTCTTTCTTCTAGGACATATTGGTATTTGGGTCCCTTTAATACTTAAAACTGAGAATAGTGCTAAGGACTAAACAGAATTGAGTCCCTTTTAAAATAATACCAAGAACTTCAATATATTTTACATCAAAATGTGTCCTTACTACACTCATTTTTACCCGACTACGGCAAAGCCAAAGGAGGGTTATGAGTTTGACAGGCTATGTATGTATGTATGTATGTATGTATGTATGTATGTATGTATGTATGTATGTATGTTCATCTGTACGCTCATAGCTCCTAAACTACTTATCAGAACTGAACAAATGAGGTATCGTTAGAAGCGTCTTGATCGTCCGCTGGTTATAGGCTATATGACGTATCACCGAATCCAATGTGGCGCCCTCTGGCGGACAAAAAAACCAATATTAAAAAAAAAAATGAAGACAAGCATACCGTGTTTGGTATCATTGGAAAGGGGTTCACTAGTACATTTCAAATTTATATAATATTTAGTGGTAATTTGTCACAAATTATTGTAAAAAAAGGAAAGATTACCAAATAAAGTAAGATACGCATACCGTGTTTAGTATCATTGGAAAGGGGTTCACTAGTACCTATTAAATATATAATACTTAGCTGTGACTCCAAAATGGTTTAAATAAAAATATAAAGTTTAAAAACTAAAACCCGACCACAACAAAAAGTGATCTAAAAAGTACAAAACAAGAAAATATTTCACACAGAAATCAAGACATAGGTACAAAATGGTCAAGGTAAGCCGTGGTTGCATGCCATTATATTCATGTTCATCGCACTCATATGGGACACAGGCATGCAACCACGGCTTACCTTGACCATTTTGTACCTATGTCTTGATTTCTGTGTGAAATATTTTCTTGTTTTGTACTTTTTAGATCACTTTTTGTTGTGGTCGGGTTTTAGTTTTTAAACTTTATATTTTTTCCGACATATAAATGAGTTATTTTATTAAATGCGTCCTTATAATTGCATGAGATGGGTGTATTTAATTGCTTTAATAAGATTTAGGACCCTGTATTTCCTAAATACCGAATACTTATACTATATTAGTAACCCTGTTAGTTTCAGATAACAATTAAAATGAAGAGAAGAGCAGACTTAATATTTGAGAAATTACGAATAAATGAGCAAAGAGAGGTTTTTTCTAATGTGGTTCTTTGAACAGTTATCGTAATTATCTAGACATTTTCAGGTGGACGTAGTACCAAGCAATAACGAAAATGTAAGTTGTCCCTCGGACCAAATGCGCCAATATAGTGACGTGGTATGTATGAATTTGATTATTATAAATACCCATTCCTTGTTTCTATTTACTAGATATCTTTTTTCGGAAATGTAATTCAGTAAGTAGGAAGATATGAAATGTAAGTTTTTTCGTTACAGGATGAAATTAATAAAGAGAACATTCGTCATTTTATTGAGCAAAGAAAACTAAAGTTGACTCAGGTAACTTAAATGTCGATGTAGTTTTACCTAATTATTTTTAACCGATTGACTTTCTCCCACGATTTTCTCTGTAGTTTTATAACTAAGTAGGTAGGTACGGTAGGTACCTAGCTTTACCTAAGTAGGTTAATACGGGTTATGATATTTAGAGAATGAGTATGAAAGCGATACCTCTCGGTCATTCAGTCCATCAATAATAGAAGACACACCTGAAAAAAGTGTGCTGTTTCAAAATTACGCACACGAACTTCGCGATGGCAAAAGGAGCGTAATTAGGGTTGATCTCAAAATATTGTCTCTTTACGTACATAATTATTTAATGCCATAACATAAATTGCATATTAATTTATTGGATAATCTATGCTTTCAAGTTGATACTGAACAATGCTATTCTCAGCCAATAGAAGCTACACATAAAATCATTCTTACGGTACTTTGTAGGTACTAAAAACATTTTTTACACATGATATATTTATATTACACATAATATTATCTAAGTATTCATTTTAAAAAATTATATTTTAGGAACCTGTGGCAGATGTGGAAATTGTGAAATGTACACAGGGACAGGATCAACAAGAAAATGAACTGCCTAGGCGAGCACGCAGCAAGTCGTCGTCCAGCAGTTCGTCGGCTTCTAGCTCCAGTAGCTCATCTTCCTCCAGCCGCAGTAGCCCGCTCCATAATGATAACACAATTGAGTCGAAAACAAAGCTATGTGAACCCTCAACCTCTACAGGTGCATATCGTAACACTACACAACCACCAAAAAATTAACGTAAGTGATGCAGACTTGAGTAACGATGACCCTTCCTATTCAAACAGACCTCGTTCGCGTCTTGGAGGTGCAGTCAGAGTATCTGCGTCGAGTAGTTCCTCATCATGTGATACTACAGACAATGAACCCGAAAATGTTAATGCTTCTGCTGTGGAAGGTCCAAAGAAATCCCGCAAACGTCTACGAAATCCCAACAAGTGGACACAAATTGTAGCAAAAACTTTGCGAAATACTGGGAAAGAACATGTTTCTAACACTAAATCTAAAAAAATAGTTCCTGCTCGTTCAATAAAAGATTCATGTACCAGCAAATGTCGAATTAAATGTGTCGATAACATAAATAAGATCGACAGAAACCTATTATTTCAAAAATATTGGGCATTAGGAGACATTGAATTACAAAGATCTCTTGTTCGAAATTGCATGATATAAGTACAACCAAAATGTAAATACACAAATGCAGCTAGACCAAGACAGCCAAATAATACGTTTTATTTTACAGTTAATGGCATTAAAATTCGAGTTTGCAATAGTAAAGTACCTAATAAAGGGTCCTATCCAAAATGCAGGGGACAATGTCCACAGCCTCATTGAAAAGGCAATCCAGCGGAATAAAAAGGCTGGACCAATATACGCACCTTGTCAATATGTCACTTTAATAAAAAAATCGCGAAAAAACGGGAAACCATTATAATTCTTGAACAATTAATGGTTTCCCGTTTTTTCGCGAATTTTACGTATGATTTTTTTTGGGACTTAAAGATGTTTCAAGAGAAATGGGATTATAACTTTAGTGAAAATTAAAATAAAGGCAAAATGACTTGGAATGAGGTCAAAGTTCTTAAATTTACTAAAGAGGATAAGTTTATATTTTACTATAAGACATCTTATAGTCAAAATGAGTTTAACAAGTTAAACATGAGAAACAAAAGAAAGAAGATGAGTGATATAAGAGAAATTGATATGACCAGAGCATACTCCCAAAGACTGGTTTTATCTGAGAGAAAAAAATTGACTTACGATCCTTGATTGAACATAATCTGATACCTCGTCATTATGCTGATTTTTATAATAATATTATATAACTATTTTTATAGGTACACAACAGGCTATTCGCTATAGGTTTTAGTTTTAAATAACATTGCACCTACCTATGCATACCATTGCCGTTATGCATACTCTTTTTTATTGAAAGTGTTTTCGATTTTCTATAGTTGCATATTATATTATGTTAAACGATGAATAAAGATTTGTAATTGTTAACTTGTTAAGTACAAAAAGATAACAGTTCTTATATTTATTAACGAAAATTAAAGTTAATTATTATAAACATTTGCTGTGCAAAGCATTGCCTGAAGACTGATTTACGAATGATTGTGATAATTTGTACTTTGAAAAAGCTATTTCCATATGAATAATACAATAATTGTAAGGTTGTTTTGTTACTATTGATTTTATTCCTTAAAATTTTGTACTTGCAGATATTGAATCAAACGAACGAGATTATTATGTTTTTTTTCTGTGCCAAAGTACTTAATATAAGTCTTTTGAAAATAAAAAATTGTTTGATTTTTTAATATAAAATGACTTTTTTCTTTATGTGACATGTTATGATATTTTCAGTTTATTCTGATAGTGCACTTTTCAGAAATAGGACAAAGACTGTACAATGAATTCAAAATAAAAGAGACCTACAAAAAAAAGACCACCTTGCTCGTTCTTCTCCATAGAAACCTACCTACTGTTTGAAACGAGAAATGACTCTGACTCTTATCTTTCTTCCTCTTTCTTTTTTTTTTTCTCTTTGAAATGCTTTTAATGGAATACTTGTCTGCAGGCACGACATACTCGGGCCACTACACGGCGTACTGCAAGCACCCGTACACGGGCGACTGGCACGAGTACAACGACTCCAGGTCAGTAGGTCACCAGCATTACGGGAAGTAGACGCTTTGGGAATCTTCTATTCTATTTAAACAAATTTTACTAAAACTGTGTTACAGGTCGAGCTAATGAGCTAACATTTAACCAAGTTGTAATAATTGGATACACACACATCACACACACACACACACACAAACCACCACTTACACACCAACCACACCACACACACACACATTACACACATTACACACACCACACAACACACACATTACACACACCACACAACACACACAAATCTCACACCACACACACAAATCCACACATACTCACACCACTCCACACATACTCACACCACATCACACATCTGACTGTGAATACAAATAATCTGGTCATCATATCTTATGGGATTGTATTCTTTGGCAGAAATAACGCAATATTATGTTAGATAGTATACAGGCTACATCCGGAGCTGTATATTATGCAGACCTTCTAAAAAAATAGAACTAATTTCCTTGCGTTCAAGCGATATTGCCATTATTGGAATCAAATGTAACAACTCCCAATTTTTTAGGACGCATTCATTATGTAAATTATAATGCGAGGTGCTTGATTACTGGGCTTCCTGCAGTTGTAAACGTCCCTTTGGTCCTATTGGCCTAGTTCTGTTCTGTCTCCTGCTTGATTTCGAGGGAAGTGGACAATTGGTTTTTCTTACTCCTCCGCTGTTCTTTTCTGATTAATTTCGTTCCGGGATCCAAGACAGTTGTAATGTTTCTCCGGGACTCGTCGAGCTTCAGTGTCTCAACGCGTTTCTAGTGGTCGACATTGTTAATTTTAGCTTTTAGAAGTTGCAGTGGTTTAGGAATGGAATTGTCCCATAAAAAATAATTATGCAGTTGCAAAAAAAAAACTTTCAAAAGTCATATTCAATGTACGGTATGACTGATTTTTTTCTTTACGGTGTCACATCTCCAAACTAATTAATTAAAATATTCCCGTCTACTTCCAGAGTATCCCCTATCAACAGTCGTAACGTGGTGTCTTCGGAGGCCTACGTGCTGTTCTACGAGCTGCAGCGACACACGTAGCGGCGCCGGAGCACGTGACGCGTGACGTGACGCGTGTCGCGTGACGTGACGCGTGACACGTGACGTGAGCGCGGCGAGCCGGCGGGTCGGTATGGCAGTTCAGTAACAACTTTATGCTGGTGTAAATTATGTTGATTTTGGAATTATTAAGTAATTTATATTGTAGCTCAAACTGAACTCTTAAGTACAAGTGTTAGAGTTACTTTTTCCAAATACATTTATCTGTTTTCATGTTTGGAAACTAAATTGCGCATGTTGGTACTGTCCATTTTGTCAAGTTTTTCCAATTGAATATGAACCTTATTCCTTTGTAATAAAGTTCAAAATCTTTCGAAGAAATTTGTCAGATTGTTGTAGCTTGATGTGTGCAGGCCTCTGTACAAAATAAAATAAGAGTTAATTTGGGTTAAAATTTCCGTCAAATAATATTTGACAGTGCCATACCGACCATGCCTTCTGACGTCACTATGTCGCCAACGCCTGCAAGTACTCAAAATGTACAAGTACAGGAGGGGTAAGAAGATTGTACAAGTTAGCAATATTATATAAATACTATAGAAGTTACGAGAGTAAGTGGGTTGGTATTTATAGTGATGCAATGTTTTTATTTTTTTTGCTGTGGCAACACAGAATTTAGGTGATTTCTTGAATGTTGCCCGCTAAATTCGAACTTTATGATTTTTTTTTGCAAATTACAGCGATGCTTCTAAAATAATGATGATATTTTGGTTAAATTATCATCATTTAAAACATCAATACAGGTCTCGAATTTGTTTATTAGAAACTAGCATTTCTTCCGCGTGTTTTTCTCAAGGACCCCTAATTTTTCAATTGATAAATATAGCCTATATTACTTAGGGATAATGTAGAATTCTAATTGTGAAATTTTTTTTTAAATCGCACCTGATTTTTTTGAGTTAAATCGTAACAAATAAACAAATTGTTCCTCTTTAAATTGTAATATTGACTATTATGTGTTACGTATTTTTTATTTTCGCGGGCTTCCTTGAGGTTCGGTGGCAATAGAGGCAAAAGCCTTTCCCCTGATATCTCGTAAAAGGAATTCGAACATTAAAAAGAAAGAAAGAAAGAAAAACCATTTATTCACACGAGAGTGACGCACATATTGCCGAAAAATCCTAAAATGTCTCCTTAGAGCCGATGTGTAAATTTTCGATCTAAGAGTTACTGGATTTGCTTTTTCCCACTAGAATCTGTAAATAAATATACCAAAGCGGGCCAGTGACCGCAATTGCCGCCTTATTTTGATTAATCAATAGACAATAGTTTTTTTCAAATCTTTTTGTATCTGTATCACTACAAATACTGACCCAGTAGCAAGAGTACATGAAAGTATTTATTTTTACACTAAAACTAATTGCAGTGACACAAAATAGTAGCCTTTATACAAGTTATAAACTGTCTTCTTACTTCAGTTAAGCGTTGTGGCGCCATCTAGTAGCTTAAACCAACAACAAACCGTATTTGGTCAAAGTTTAGTTACGTGCAAGTTTCGGGGCAAATCCTATTTATTATTCGCATCGATTTGCGAATCCTCGACTGATTTCAGATCCAACCAGAAATGAAATTAACGAAATAATCTCAAGAAATGTTAGTTGATCTTGTCGATATTTTTGTATCACACACAGTATCGTCTACTAGATGGCGTTATAATAAATTGTGAATATGAATCTGACCGCTAGATGGCGTTGTTATAAAATATGTAGAGTTTTAAAAAAACTTGGTCGATGCAATTAACTCGATTGGTAATATATCTTGGCAGATACGCAATAGTGTTTTTAGAACTAACACTGGTTATTCAGACGAAATTTAGCAAACTTAAGCTTCTGTGACTGCCAGTAAACCATTTACAGCAATATATATATATATATAATATGTGGTTGAAGTTCCACGCGCTTTAACTTCCACATTTATTGAGCGAACTGCCAGACTGTGGAATTCACTGCCCACTTCTCTGTTCCCCGATAAGTATAATCGGAGTATCTTCAAGGCACGAGTGAACCGGTTACCATATTATATACCATACCCTGTGCCTACGCTAGCGCTATTTTTTGGTTTTGGACCTGTTATGCTGCAGAGGTCATGTCGTCTCTTTCTGATACCCGTACTAGAATGAGACAGCATTTTCTCTCGCGACTACTGTTTAACTTGATCTTCACTTTTCTTATGAGCTTCTTGCATGCAATTTTCTGGATATATCCGGAAGATTACATGCCCTATATAGGACTTAAACATGACTGGTAAAATGGTGTGCGAACTCACCATAAACCCCTGGCGGTATGATGGGTCTGAAACTAAACCACTGAGAAAATCGTTTGGGTTAGGTTAGAACTGTGGCCATTAAAACGCGAAGGCGAGCAAGCAGATCACAAACAACAAAAAAAAACTTAAACTAGAAAAAAAAACATAGTCAAACACACAAAAAGAAGTGAAATCCCACCAAAAACATTTTCATGTAAAATGTTGCCAAGACGAGAGCAAATGGCTAGCATTGTCAAAAAGTTATCAGATCTCTACCAATTATCTCTACTTTACTTGCCCTAACTTCACAAATTCTACACCTTAATCAAAATATGTATGTGGCTTGGAATATGTATGTGGCTTGGCTGTTTCGTTACTACAAGAACTATTGTTTAACAGAAAAGTAATAAACAGTGAATACATTTTTCACCTTACGCCCATGTAACGGTAGCTAAACGGCCAAGCCACATACATATTTTGACTAAGGTGTAGAATTTGTGAAGTTAGGGCAAGTAAAGTAGAGATTATTGGTAGAGATCTGATAACTTTTTGACAGTGCGAGCCGTTTGCTCTCGTCTTGGCAACATTTACATGCAAATGTGTTTGGTGGGATAACTCCTAGTTTTAAACGTCCCGTTCCGATATTCGTTCCAAGGAACGCTTACTTATGTACATATGTAACCAGTGTTTCTCATTCAATTGGATAATTGTATTCTGTTTTGAGAAATAAATGTCTCAAACCGTAAACCATTATTTTTGACCCACCATAATAATGGTAAAATGCGAGTGTCCTATTCCTCTGCCGACCCTTTCGAGGAATGCAGGCGTAATGGTCTGTCAAGATATATTAAACAATTAAGATAAACGGAACAGATTTGATTAGATAGCTAAAGATTATGTTTAATTATTATTAATAATAATTGTATTAATTTATTATTTTAACGGTGATGTGTTGTGGTTTTGTCTAAAATCCCTTTTGTGGAAATAGGATAGGATTTGTTATCATATAGGGGATATATGGTTTTGAAGCGGGTTACTTAAAATATTTAGATAAATATTAGTAAATAGTTAAATGCTTTCCTGTTGCAAGGAAAATGCGATTTATTATTTTGACACTGGGATTGAAGGATTTCTTTTTTCAATATAGGGTGAATTGGGTAAAAACACGACACAACACTTGAATATCGTTGCCATTTTTCACAGCCCTCCCCTCATAATTTATTTACTAAAAACAATACTTATAATTATTGTTACTATAATTGTTTTTTTTTTCTAATTTTATAGATAGCGCTTTTTCGAAAGTTAACGTGTGGTTGTAAGATAGATATTATTATGCATTTTATTATCGAGATATTGTCTGTTATGTTACGGTTACGAATGCTTAGTTGCCTGTTCACTGTTTCTGGTATTATCTATCAAAAGTTATCTTGTAGATGCATTTTTTATTTCGTAAATATTTTTAATGCTTGCCATAAACTTCTTTTTTTATCAAACATATTGACTTTAATCATAAAAAAGCTTATAAAGGTTAAGCAGGCAGCTAAGCAATACACAAGTTCCTCGTACATTTATAACTCTTTCAAAAATCATGTTACATGTCGAACGTATGGCATTTTGTTTCTATTTATAACGTGCGTCGCATTTGACGGCTCAGCGACGACTGACCGATCCGTCGCGGATGGTCCGCGTCCGCGCGTCAATCCGTCATGAATGTATGGTATTTACATTACTAAGTGCTTTAGTAATAACATATTACCATTTGAATGATAATTATGGTACAAAAAATAATGTAAAATCAAGTTATTAAAGTCGATATTTGAATGCGATGGGGTGTGAGTTTGGACTGTTTTATTATTAAAAAGATTACTTGATACAATGTTTAATTATGATAGACGGTTTTGCCAATTTACTCTGATACTCAAGCAGTCAATACTACATAAATACACTCTCGCCAGGCAGAACTGTTGTGTCCTGGAATGAACGGCATATGTGCCAGACTGGTCTGTACTAAAAAAAAGAATCATTTTTTACCGATTCATAAATGGTCATAAGCATCTCCTTATTTATGAAAATACTAGTATCAAGGTGTAAATATTGTATCATGAAAAAAATATCTAATAAAAATAATAATACAACAGTTTAAGCTTCAAAACAGCGGGTTAGAATAGTGTGTTCAAAATATAAAAATAAATATATATTATTATATGAATTGTTAATGCTTGTCTCGATATACGGAATCGCTGGCATCTTAGCTTAAAAATAAATAAACGTGTTTTGTAATTTATTAGCCTGGGGTCCCTGAAAAAATATTCTCACATACGTATTCAAAGAATTTGAAGGATGAGTAAGCTTGCTTCCTGTGAAATGGGACTTGGCAAAACGTATGTAGGTGTTTCTACATTTCTGCCTACCCTACTGCGGGCAACACACGTAATATTACGTAGCAAATAGAAATAATTTTATCACCCGTCCATTTTAAGGTTAGTGCTCGAAATTACATTAACAAACACTCTTATTATAAATGAATAAGTTACCTATATAGAATAATCTCAATTGGTTCATAATTGTTTTGTATTTATATTAATTTATCTAGTCAATCGATTTACTGTGTAAACTTCTGTCGCCATACTAATTCCCTGTACATAACAGATGTGTTTTTTTTATTATTATTATCGTTGAAATTATAGTACTAATTAGATGTACAATAAACAAAAAATAAAATCGTTGAATTTTTGTACTATGAATATTTTATTTTAAGTTCTGTACGCGGCCGGTAATATGGCATGTCGAGTATTAGTAAAAGTCTGGCTTCTTTCTTCGGCTCGAAGTAAAAAATCCGGCTTCTTTCTTCGGCTCGAAGTAAAAAGTCCGACTTCTTTCTACGGCTCGAAGTGACATATGATCGCTCTGGTACCGTAATTAGCTTCCTATTCCGATCATATACCTCGATAGTTTTTGAATACGTATGTTCTACGTTGAGGGATGTAACGTTTATCTATTTTTTACAAAGTTTCCTACCTAGCTGTAATGCCGATAGTTAAGTATGCTTTGAAGTCGCGCTTACATCCGCCGCCTTAGTCAATGGTTAGTGTAAAAATATAGCGAAATAAAGCCCATTCGGCCTCTGCCTTCGAAAGCCGAAGTCTGCTCCGAACTCGAAGATGTAAACGCGACTGACAGCGTGGTTTTTCTTTTTATATAATTTTATCAATTGTTATATTGTTTTAATAACTTGAAAAGTTCGCTGAGGGAATCTTAATTTTAACCAAAGATTTGCTAAATCGTAGTGTTTCTGTATTAATTATAAATAAAAATAATTTATTGTAATAATTATTTATAAATTGTAAAATCGTTGGCGCTCGTCGACTATTTATTGTAAAAATACGTAACAGATTACTATTATATAAATATATATTTAAATGAGTAAATTATTATGAATGTGTTTTATTTTGTAGCCACCCAACTAAAGAGATAAACGCAAAACGCAATAAACCTTTTTTTGGTACAGAATTGTAATAATTTAAATCATCAACACAACAAGAAGTTAGAAAAACTCGAAAATGTGCCTATTTGTTGATGATTTTAATTAAGTATTACAATTCTGTGTTATGCATATTTGTTGTAGTCGCGAAAATTTTTTTATTGCAATTCAACCTGATACTGAGCAAAACACGTAAGAAAATTAATTAGGAATATAATATAGGTAAATCGTATATATAATTATCATTTTATATTATAACGTAATTAATTATTATATTATTATTATAATATCAGGTAGGAAAACAAGTAGGTATGTAAATGGCAATAATTATTGCGCCATTTTCACTACATTGGGTCGTTAATAAAAACGAGTACAAGTAGGAGGTACACAGTATTCTTTAAAAAAATATGAAAGCCTGAATGAAAAGTTTCGAAAAATTGTTTTAATAGTTGATAATAGCCAATGCTAAAAAATTAAAATAGTTCATTGATTAAAAATAAAGTCGGGCACCTCTGATTTGTTCATCTATGTTTGTGTGGCGGAAAAGTAAGATTCACAAGGAATGTCAAACTGAAAATGAGCTTCATATTTTCTGATTCGATATGTACTTTAGTTGACTTTAGTGTTAGTAAGTAACTAATTGAGAATACTGTAAAGGTTTTATTAAAAAAAAACTATTAAACCCTAGCCCAGGTTTTATAGTCATGAAATAAGAAAATAATAAATAAATATTAATCCAAAAAACACTGAGAAACAACAACTTACGAAATGATAGGTACCTACTGATTCACTCCTTACACAAGATAGTAACACAAACCCGGGGTAGGTAAGTAGCAGATACTTAATCATTTTATGCCTTCTTCCTTTTAATTTCTAAATTTTATTTCTTTCTCTTTACTTTTTTACATTTTTCGAACAATATCAAAAAATGACTGACATTTTGTTCGAAAAAGGTTCGAAACTTCCCGCCTTCTCATGTGACACTGGAACTTGAAATGTTGCTATGCTACAAAAATCACCACATTAAACATACATACATACATTTTTAAAACGCAATAAATAATGTTACTTTCAATTTTTCCTTTTTTACAAAACATTTCAAAATATCTTGAAACAATAATTTTGATTATAGTAATGTCAACAATCGATCTCAAGAAAGGTGACAATAACCTAACAAAAATAATCCGAGTCCGGACTCCGGAGTCAGATGCACCACAAATTGCAAATGGCGTCCGCCTGACGGATGATTGCTCGCGTCAAAATGCATTCGCGATGTTACAAAAACGTGTAAAAAGCTATAATTTATCGTTAAAATATCTACAATTAAGCTAAGAAACCGTGAGTATAGAGATAAATCAATGTTATTAGAGTTACGTAACGCATTTTGTTATTGTTAATGCTGCCAGTCCATCGACTGTCTCTTTCGTTTGTTATGATTCGCTCCTCATCATTATTTACAATCGCCGACGTATATGCATCTCTTTCGGTACCACAGTTTTCTTGCAATGGGTTTTTCATTTTTAAGTGTTGGAGTGAGACCACGCAGGACGGCGGGGGCCCGACGGAAAAATATGAACAAAATTTTGTGCTCTTAAAAATTATTGATTTTCCATCGTTAAAAATAAGAGACGAGTCGCTAATTGCATACGTGATGTGAACATTGGTCGGGCTCACACAACTGTGAGTATTATGTCTATTTTCGTAGTTTTCCCTTAAACGAAGGTTGTGAAAAGTCACATTTTTTCAGTAAAATGATCATCGACCATATTGTCGTGTTTAGTTTTGCGTTCCGTGCGTCGCGTTCACTGTGAGATTGTTTAAATATTGATTTTTTTTTATTTGCATGTGTGCGTTGAGAATGTTTATAACTTTAGTTGGGGCCTGCTATTGGTACTATTTTGGGAACGGCCAAATGTTGGCTTTGTACTCTCGAGCACCATTGTAGCTCTCGGTTTAGTCCGTACGGAAACTGTGCATAAATTCCCGATATTCGGTAAGTGATTTGAAAAAAAAAACCTTGTGATTATTCGCGCTTAGTTTTTATCGGTCATAACTCTGGCTAATGTTTGCAGCACAGTTTAACGTAAAATGCCGATAAGATATTAAATAACACAGTTTTGAGGCCTATTTTTTCAATAAAAGAGTACAGGAAAATGTTTACTGATAACACTGAATACTTGTTCGGTGACAGCGTTGGAAAAACGTGAATCATTTTTTAAAAGTGTTTTTTTTTTAATAAGCGTCTATTGTGACCCCCTGTAATTTGACAAATATTTATAATTGTATTTTTCGGACCGAGGCACGTGTACCTGTACGTCTTAGAAAAATGATAATTCAAGAATTTAATAACTTCCGGTCTGTTCTTATCATTTTTCAGTGTAAATAAATAGGTACCTACTTACGTATTTTTGATCAGTGCGTGTGAAAACGAGGAAAAATATAACAAAATAATGATAACGTTGAATTTCAGTGAAATTTGTTATTTTTGGTACCTTACAGGTTGTTCTTTATCTATGGCTAGGTAGGTACTTATGTAAATCATATTATTTAGAATAGGTACCATTTCCTATTATTTTAAAAGTAGGTAGCACTTTGTCCGCGACTTCGTCCGCGTGAATTGTCTCAAGGATCCCTAATTTTTGATAATCTTCTAATATATAAAATTCTCGTGTCACAGTTTTCGTTCCCGTACTCCTCCGAAACGGCTTGACCGATTCTGATGAAATTTTTTGTGCATATTGGGTAGGTCTGAGAATAGGCCAACATCTATTTTTCATCCCCTTTTTTACCCCTTTTTCATCCCCCATAGATCGGGACAGGACAACGTCTGTCGGGTCAGCTAGTGTAATATAATATAGCCTATAGCACTCAGGGATAACGTAGCTTCCTATTGGTAAAAGAATTTTTGAAATCGGATGAGTAGTTTTGGAGATTACCCCCTACATACAAACTTACATACCTACTAGGTTACAAACTTTACTTCTTTAAAGTAATGTAATATTAGTACAGTCAACAGCAAAATTAGATGATCAAAATCAGAATTTCAATACTAATGAACGGAGTTCGCGTCAGAACTGTGTGGCGTCGAAGTGATTCAAAAGTATGTGTGTGACAATCACATACTTTTAATAAATAAACTAGTAATAAATTATATAAATTACTTAGTGTTAGTAAATTAGTATTGAATTTCTGATTTTGATCATCTACTTTTGCTGTTGACTGTACTATAGATTTGTTAGGTAGGTAACTGAACATTAGTAATTTTATATGGAAATGCCAAGAATAAAAACACGTTTTTTGTATGGGGAGAACTTACTTTGTGGGGAGACCGTTATAATATTTGTTTTAAGTGTGTTTATCTATTATTTGTTGTTAAAGCAACCAAAGTAATAAACACTATGTAAAAACCTTAAAAATTGGAACAATCTTGATCTTGACTGTTAGAAAACCATGGAGGTAGTAGGAAACATACGATGGCAGGAAATCCCACACTTTGGTTTCGTGTAAATATTACGTATGTTATGTCAATAAAATCTCCTAAAATTATGATTAGGTAATCGTTGTTTTGGATTAGTCAGAATCGAATAAGAAAAAAGCTTTTTCAAAAAAAAGAAAATCGCCTTCAAAAACTAAAAATTGATAAATAACTTTACTTTCGGAAGTCGGTGGCCGTGCCTTTGTGTTTGTGGTTTTATATTGCCACCGACTTCCGAAAGTAAAGTTATTTATCAATTTTTAGTTTTTGAAGGCGGTTTTCTTTTTTTTGAAAAAGCTTTTTATTTTTCGCTTTTTAGTGTTGCCTTAATATCCAAATCCATTAAGAAACGGCGACACACTTACGTCGTCTAAGTGTTTATTTTTGGGAATTTGTTGATTTTCTCAAAAAGGGCTGTATCAATTTTGATAAAATTTATAAGGGACCATTTCGGAATAAACCCCTTTCGAACAAAAAAAGAATTTTGCAAATCCATCTATATATGATAGAGTTATGCACGGACAAACATAAAAAAAATACAAACATTCGAATTGATAACCTCCTCCTTTTTGAAGTCGGTTAAAAATCATATGTTTACCTATTGGGGTTTAAATAAAATTTACCATCCCTCGCTCCAAAATATTAAAAGTAGGTAGCCATCATTGGTATGCCTTATTTTAAGTCCTAAGTTAACTAAGTACTCGTCGGACATTGTCCCTTCTATTGAGGAGGTCATCCTAGACTTCCCTGTCAGTGGCGTGCCTTCCGAAGCCGAAAAGCCTGGCTTGCCATCAATTACGCGAGACGATAAATAAAAACAAAAGACACACTATGAGAAAATTCGTCTAAATAGGTATTGGTAATAGTAAATAGGGTTTTTATTCTTAAATCTGTCGGGTTTGCCCTAACTTTAACCCCTAGGTACGACACTGTTCCCTGTAAACCAAGGTTTCTAAAGCCCGTCACAGACGTAACTAGGTATAATATATGCTCAGACCAATAAAAGAGAATATACCTATGTATATTAATATAATTTATAGCAAGGCATATTAATATTATATTTAAAAAAAATCAAACAAACAACGACCGCAGACGTAATAAGAGCGAAAATACTTAGTCTTGCCATAAAATATATTGTCACGAAGAAAAATATTTTTTTTTTTATTTCATGAAATATTTATTACTTTTACAGTGTGTTAGTTTAATACATAAATATAAAACAATTTAAAATATAAAAAGCCTATTCGAAGTGGTCTCCATTGGCTGCAATACAGTCCTTTAAACGTTGAGGCCAGTTATCAATGCACTCTTTCCATGGGAAAATTCTTCACTGCCAATCGTATGGATTGTTTTAGGGACTCCAAATTATCATGGCGTTTAGAGCAAGCCGTACTCTCTAAAACTGACCATAAATCATAATCCAGCGGATTAAGATCGGGACTAGACGACGGCCAGTCTACAGCTCTGATGAAGTCCGAAATGTTCACTTCCAACCAAGTCTGCGTGGACCGAGCTTTATGACCCGGCGCCGAGTAGGTTATAGGTAGGTTGGAAGGACTATACAAGTGGTTATTGAACATGGTGTTGTTAAGGGGCTTAACTACCTTCTCAAGAATGGTATCTTGATACACTTGTGCCGATGTTTTGATACCTTTTTCACAAAAATATGGCTCAGTCACTCCTTCATAGCTAACACCCCACCAAACCATCACTGAAGTCGGATAATGCCCACGTTGCACTCTGTCGACTAATTGGGAAGCTTCCTTAGAGCTTTCAGCATAAATACGGTCATTTTGTTTGTTAAAATGTTGCTCAATTGTAAAGATTTTCTCATCCGTAAACAAAAATTTTCTGTGACCTCCCTTTGCGTACCGCTTCAGTAGTTGTTTCGATTTTACCACCTTATTCTTTTTTAAATTATCAGTTAAAAAATGACCAGTGCGTCTCTTATAGGCTGCAAGTCCTAAGTCATCTTTTAAAATACGCGACATGGTTCTGGGTGCTATCTTCATCTCCCGAAATTAAATCTTTTGTTTTCGTACAGGATTTCTTTGAATTCTTTCCCTTACTGCTTTGGCCACCTTTTTCGTACGAACACTACGTGGACGGCCAGATCTTTTTCTGTCACAAACAGAGGACATTTGACTAATACCAAGCGTATGGAGAGTTTTAAAAATTGCATTTATATTACTTAATTGCATACCAACTTTGTGTAATGCTTATTTTTTGTTGTGGTTGTGGTACGTCAGAATGGACCCTAATATTGTAAAAATCTTGTGTCATAGTGTTTGTTATTGAACTCCGATTTTTTTTTGTGTATTTGGTAGCTCCGAAAATAGGTAGTAGGGAATTTAAAAAAAATATTGGAAAACAACATTTGCCGGGTCAGCTAGTAAATAAATAAAATGTTTATTTACATTCATAAGTACACAGTTACAAAAAAGATATGTATGTACATGAAGACAAAAAAGGCGAAATACTGCCTCCTAAACTAGGCCGAGATACGATAGTACTAAATATACTTATACTGTGCCGAGAGTCTGTATTATAGAAGCCAGTGTTCCTCCAGATACAACAGTACACAGCTAGGTAATATTGAAAGGTCATGCAAATACATAAACAATACATAAAGTAAAATATAAATGTACTGTACATAATTGCGTAGGTACGTGTTATACAATATTAGTTCCTAAGTGATAATTGTAATAAGATCTACGTTTCTGCAACCATTTGGTAATTTTGGTTTCTAAAATTCGTCATGAAAACGCCCGGTTCTAGATGTGCGTTGGGTTAGGTCAAACGGAATGGTCGAACACAGGAAATGTGTCATATCCCTATTTCAACTAATATGTAGATACTGATTTAAGACTTGAAAGAATGGTCTTTAAAACTCTGTGGTCATTGGCACAAGGCCAGAACAGATTAATTAAAAATTTGTAGATTTAGAAACAACGCACCAACCCGTCATAATTTCCATACAAACGCTCGTACACACGGCTACACATTAAGATATACATTTCCAGTATAAGCTGACCTCGCATTGTACGGAAATCCTATACAATGCGAGATCAGCATTCACTGGAAATGTATAGCTTGATGCCCTGTGTACGTACGTGATTATGGCGTTATAAAGGCCTATTCAAACCTGAGCGATATTCGCTGCCGCTGTGGGTAGAGGTACATACCGCGCGGGTTTCGCTCAGGTATTTAGTATCAAGTACCGCGGCTAGAGCGACCTGAGCGATATTCGCTGCCGCTGTGCGTAGAGGTACATACCGCGCGGGAGCAGCGGCATGCATCCCGCCGCTCATCACTATCCATCACTAAAATCAGATGCTCTGCAGAAATTACAACGTGACTGACGTGTATATTCTTTGGCGAGTCAGAAATGACTAACTGGCGAAAATTTCTTACCTCTCTGAGCGAAACTCGACTACCGCGCGTTATTCTACCCACAAAGATAGCGAAATCCGTTTTGGTGTGAACAGTAATATTACCGCATACTTACTGGGTTTTCTCTGCCGCAGACGGTAGCTAATACCGCTTAGGTCTGAACAGTAATATTACAGCATACCCACTGGGTTTTCTCTGCCGCAGACGGTAGCGAATACCGCTTAGGTATGAATAGGCCTTAACAAATGTTCCTCTAGAGATATTTCGAACACAGGTATCTTGTGGTTTAAATCTAGGCTTCTATGTAATCAAAAATAAACTTTTTCGAGCAACAACAATAACCTCGTATTCTTGTTATATTGTGTTATTAATTGTAATAACTAGGTATTTTGTGAAAATATATCAAAGTTTTAATTAATCTTACTTACCTAACTGTACCTACTTTTACTATATTATGGCATCCTACGGCCATTTAAAAGTGGATTCTAGGTTATGCTCAGAATAAAATCATATTTGGTTGTCTTACATGATAAAAAACAACGTTATTCTGTTAATGCAAATATCTTACCTGAACACTTTCCAATTTCAATGAAATCTTCGGATTTAAAATATGCTGAACATATTTTTGAGAGTTTTTTAGCTCGAAACTCTTAACTACGTGTTGGTGCTTCCCATAGTTTTCGAACATTTTCTTCTTTTGTTAATGAATGATTCCCTTCAGTCCTACATCCAAATACACAGCACTGATGCATTAATGTATGATATATTACACTTCCCAATTTTGAACTCAATTAAAGGCAGAATTTCACAATTTTCATCACCCTTTGAACGACTCGTCGAAAAACTGTTTACTGTTAACGCTAGTGCTGCACTCTGGCGCCAGAACTTTGCAGTATTATCCCCTTTTCAGTTAAGACGTCGGAAATCAGTTTCTTTGCACTAATTGTATCTGAATTTTAGCCGTTCATAATGTACTCATACATTGAAAAAGTAAATAAAACATTATCATAGAAACTTTACAAATGTAATGGAGATTCTAAATTATAAACATTATTACCAAAAACTTGTAAGGTTTTTTCTAAAACACGTGTTTCCTGGAATAAGTTTTGTGAAATCTCCGCGCGCTACTTTAGTGCGATGTCATCGCGTTCTCACTCGTTTGTTTTCGAAAATTGCGTTGGATGAAACACTGACCTAAAAGGGGGGGGGGGGCTGTTTAAGTGTAATGTCTAAAGAAATGAAAATAGAGTTCACGATACTTATCTCTACAGTCACGAGCATAAATATGTATACAGATTGCCAAATTCAAAAACTATTTTCTCGTGAAATAAAGTAGGTACCTACCTGTATCAACTTATACATAAAAGTTATTTTATAGTAGTTGGGGATCAACAATATCCTATTCGTAACCCTCAACAACAACAACCACCCTCTATTCGTAACATTTCAATCAATAATTTAGGAGAAAATCAGGTTAGAATGAAACCAACTGTTTACATGTTTTTGCACGTGACTGTATGTGGGTTGTATTCCTAAAGTGGGTTCCGTGAAAAAGTCACCAAGTTTCCGCAAAATTACAATTTTTTCATTGAATCTTATATAGCTTTTGCACGTGACATCGTCCGTGTGAATGTCAGTTTGTCGCGGATGCAGACGAAGTCGCGGATTAAAAAGTAGCTTAAATCCTTCTTGGAGTTTAAGCATAATCTATACGTACCAAATTTGATCAAAATCGGTCGGTATAATATAAAAGTGATAAAAAAGCTGAAAAAAAAAAATCTTGTATAGGGACCACCTCTTTAATTTTTACCCCGACTGCAAGGAAAGGGTTTTGTTTTTCGCGCCGGTAAAATAAAATAAAATATTTAATTTGGTTTTGTTTGTTGTTACACCGCGCACCGGCGACACACATTACGTGAAAATGTCAAATGTATGTACCCATTACGGTTCAAAAGATACAAACAGACAGCGGAGCCTTAAGTAATAGGGTCCAGATGGCTTTGAGCACGAAACCCTAAATAGCAACGAAGATGAGGCCATACTTGTTACTTGTAATTGATATCACATCGTCGTGTCGCTATCGTTCTATCTCCCTCGCTCACTGCGGCCCTGTATCCTCGCTTCTCTAGGGTCTCGGTGCTATTTCGGCTCATATTCTTCCGGTTTGCTACAGCCATGATCCAGCTAGCCACACGTCAGCTATTTGCGTTTCCAAAAATAAATATTAACTTGAATGTATCTTAATTTGTTGTTAGACGCTGTGAATTCTTGATTCAAGATTCTTTTTTCACCTGACTTCAAAAAGAAGGAGGTTCTCAATTCGACTGTATGTTTTTTTTGTATGTTTGTTACGCGATTTCTCCGGCAAATGTAAATCGATTTTGAAAATTCTTTTTTTTATGGACCAGGGGTGGTCCCATAGAACTTTTATCGAAATTGGTTCGGCACTTTTTGAAAAATCAAGAAATACTCAAAACCCTTTACCTACACGACGTTTTAGTTTCTTCAATCTTTGGAGTAGTTAACTTTCAATCTCTGTTTTATCGAAATTGATACGGCAGTTTTAAAAAAAATCAACAGGAACCCAACATTTTTACATAGACGACGTTCTTATTTCTTCAATCTTTGAAGTAGTTTCAATCTCTGTTTTAACTGTGTTGCCATGTTTTAAAGAATTTGGATAAGGTGGTACTTAAGTGCTCTAAAGCGAAAAATAAGCTTTTTTACAAAAAAGACAACCGCCTTCAAAAACTTAAAAGTGAAAAATAACTTTAGGACAGAACACACATGACTTTAGTTTCAGAAGTCGGTGGCTTGGTTCCGTTTGTTGTTTTGTATTGCCATATTGTGTTTACGCTTTTTAGTATTTTATATTCTAATTCTAAATAGGCTTGCGCTTGGCCGCAACTCACGGCCTAGGGTGGAGTACCTACGCTTGTCTAGGATGACCCGATTCACTCGTGCCTTGAAGATACAGTACGGTCAACGTAACTTGGCGCGTCTGAAGTTAGCCGATTAGCTGCGCAGTAGACAATTTCGTTCCTAAAAGTTCCATTGCGCAGCCAAACAGCTAACTTCAGACGCGCCAAGTTACGTTGACCGTATTGTACGCAGATTATATTTATCGGGGAACAGGCGGGCAGTGATTCTCGAGATTCCTTTCTTTTATTTTTCGAGGTGCATTCTTCCGCTGAAAGTCTGTTCATGCGGGGGCTTCTATTGACATTAGATGGTGTATCATCAAATGTGAATCCTCAAATAAAATTGAATTATGTAACTCATCGTTTTCCTGCCCTTATCCATGTTACTTGTGGTCTGCGCATCATGTTTTCTTCTTCCATTCCATCCTGTCCAACGTCATGCTTTCACTGACTCCCTTTTCATTCTTATCATTCTTCACACAATCCATCCATCTTTTCTTTGGCCTTCCTCTCCCTCTCCATCCATTTATACAAGGTGTAACGTTAAACACGTAAAACCTCAGACACCCCAAATGATTTGAAATTCAATTAACCTAATTCTGAGAGAAAAAAAAATCATTAAAAAAATAAAAGTTTTATGCGCGGTTTTAGTTTTACCAAGACTTGTATTTGCATTGAAATAAGAACTATTATTATCACGTGTATGAGAAAATTTAAATTGGACGACAATCATTTGTGTTTGTTTACCTATTTTGGCAGTTTTGTGCACGTGATGGCTTGACTTATTAATAAATAGACAGGGCAACATGTTTAATAAAGATTTTGTGAAAAATGTGACCTATAGTAAAAAGTGGTTCAATTGATTCTGCTCGTTATTCTAATCAAACTATTTTCAGGTTTTGCGTATTTGACGTTACACCTTGTATATGTTAACAACTATAATACAAAACATTGTGTACTCCATGGCTACAGCTGTGCTAAATATGCCCACTTCAGCAAAAATACCAGACCAATAGTTCCAACGCTAGTTTCCAACTGAACCTAATCGACCGTAACCTTTGCCTGTCCCAAATTTTTCGTTGATCACGTATAGTTTTTGGGAGAACTCCATTTTGTTTTAAGCATTAGAAAAATAACAACAGATATTGCGTGATATTGTTGAAATAACTACATTTTAGTGGTATGTTTTAAACGTAAATACAAATAGTTTGCTTTGTATTTATCGTGAATTAAAATGCTAACATGAGGACTTAAAATACATCCAGAACAGACAAAAAAAAACGTATAAAGTTACTTTTACAATATATAACGTTTAGGCAGGTCAACAGCTGGAGAATGTAAAATGGTGGATTGTGAAATGGGTTATTAAAATAACAATATTGTTATTTTTGTGATACAAAATGGAAGTGGTTAATTAGGTGTTATTTCTTTGCAATATGGCTAATTTCCAAAAACAAAACCCGAGCGCATCAATATTTTCAACTGCTGAAGAAGACGTCTTCCAGTCTAACCGGATGCAGCTGAATACCAGTATTTTACATGGAGCGACTGCCTATCTGGCCTCCACAACCCAGTCACACGATACCCCTCGGTAAGACTGGTTGTCAGACATTCAGGCTTCTGACTACCCATAACGACTACAAAAGGTCTACAAATGACAGTCGGGACCAACGGCTTTACGTGCTTTCCGAGGCACGAAGGGGATAAAAACATTGGTCACCCATCCACAGACCGACCGCGGCAAGCGTAGCGCTTTTACTTAGCCACGACCTCCGTCTCAATCTAAAAAAAAAAAAATAACTTCCACACAGATTCAGATACTTCTGAAATCACGTACCAAAACGGTTTACTTAAATTCTCAAGATTGGATAGTCTTATACCACAATCTTGTAGCTGTGACGCGGGACTGACGTCAGACATTTACAAAGAGACTGGTTGTTATCTAGTATTTGCAGAATTCTAAAAACATTATTGAAATACTAGGTTGAGCTGTGACTTTGCTTTTAGGCTTCCTATTTATTGTAACTTGTCATCATCATCATCATCATTTCAGCCGAAAGACGTCCACTGCTGGACATAGGCCTCCCCGCGTGTCGCCACATTGACCGGTCCCGTGCGACTCGCATCCAGCGGATCCCCGCAACCTTTACCAGGTCATCGGTCCACCTAGTGGGAGACCTTCCAACGCAACGCCTTCCGGTTCGCGATCGCCACTCTAGAACTTTTCGGCCCCATCGGCCATCCGTTCTGCGAGCAATGTGCCCTGCCCACTGCCACTTAAGTTTGGCAATTTTTTGGGCTACGTCGGTAACCTTGGTTCTCTTGCGGATGTCCTCATTTCTGATTTTATCACGCAAGGAAACTCCGAGCATAGCCCTCTACATTGCTCTTTTGGTGACTATAAGCCTTCTGATGAGGCCCATTGTGCATAGCACCATAACTTGTCAATAGTTATCACTTTTTGGGTTCGTAACCAAAGAGCCAGGTCAGTCTCAAAATATCGAAGCCGCTAATGACATGTGACCACTGCTTTTATCGCAACAAATTTTAAATGTCGAAACGTACGAAGCTTCGGTACACATTACTTCAGCACGCGTAGCATGACATACTGACAGCAAGAATAGACAAGTCAGTACAGTTTGTCTGTTCTTCCTGTCAGTATGTCTATTCTTCCGTAGACATAGCGTGGTCATGCTTCGCGTGCAGGACGATACACGCAGATGCGGTCGAAGCATAAGTATAACGCCAATTACCACCGCATACTCAGGTTAATCTGGAGAGGGCGCGATGAATTCGCTATGAATCCCGTACCCCCACCCATAGGTCGGTCGAGGAACCCCGTGGTGGTTTTAGCCGGTAAGAGTCCGGCGGATAGTCCATGAGGATTTACCCACGTAGAAAAAAAGGTGCTTACCATATACTTAGGTATTTTTGCGGATCTAAAATTAGAAGAAATACACTCCTTATCACTAGCGCTAGAATTAACTCAAGCGGGGGAAATGAATCATAGTGCACGATTGCATACACTTAACTATCAACGTCAACTTGTTAGTGTTCAATAATTATCATGACGCCAACCGACCTTAGACGTGTATTGTCTACATTTATTACGGCTAAACTGTTCTGCTGAAAAAGACTGACTGCGAGTCGGACTTGCAGAGATAGGTTTCTGTACGATATTCTTTCCTTCAAAAGTCAATCACACGGGAATAAATCTTGTCCAACGGATTTCATCAATTAAAGAAAAAACCGGTCAAGTGCGAGTCGGACTCGCAAGACTATATTTTTTATGAATTCATTAGATATGTATAGCTTTCAGACTGTTCCCTGTACTTGTAGTATATAACGATATTACTTGCCTTTCATAATTCTAGGTCAACCGAAAGTACCCTATAAATTTTGATTCCCTTGAGAGTGTCGAAATATACGTTTTTGCGGCATAAACAGCCCGTATATTTTTTAACCGACTTCAAAAAGGAGGAGGTTATCAATTCGAATGTTAATATTTTTATTTTTTTTATGTATGTTCGGGCATAACTCTGTCATATATAGACGGATTTGCAAAATTCTTTTTTTGTTCGAAAGGGGTTTATTCCGAAATGGTCCCATATAAATTATATCAAAATTGGTACAGCCCTTTTTGAGAAAATCAACAAATTCTCAAAAACAATACTTAGACGACGTTTTAGTTTCTTCAATCTTTGGAGGACTTACAATCTCTTTTAAGTGTGTCGCCGTTTCTTAATGGATTTGGATGTTAAGGCAACACTAAAGAGCGAAAAATAAAAAGTTTTTTCAAAAAAAAGAAAACCGCCTTCAAAAACTAAAAAGTGATAAATAACTTTAGCACAGAACACACATTACTTTACATGCGGTTTTTCTTTTTTTTTTAAACTTTTTTCGCGTTAACTTAGACGTTTGATTTTTTCACAGCTTCAAGGGACTGTAGACTGTAATTTCACCTCACAGACGGACGGACAGACAGACAAAAATTGCTCTATGTAAAACACTGGTATAGACAGTGCAATCCACGAAGACGCGCCCCTCCAATTTTTGGTTTAGGGGGTTTTCGGATTTTCGTGACGCTCTGTTCTGATTAGTCTATTCATTGTAGTGTGCGCGTGCACTCATAGGTAATTAGTGTGTACCGATAACACTCAAACATTGACGGAAGCTTGCACACATATACTATAAACGGTTAGGAGGTATAGTGGGGCGCGTCTTCGTGCACTTTCTGTATTGCACTATCTGTATTCAGCGGCATCCGGTTAGACTGGAAGGCGATCCTAACATAGTTGAAAAAAGGTTATTCAGATGATGATTTCCATTGGCTGGCTCAAGTAGTAACGCGTCACACTCTTGCGCATGTACTTACTTCGTAAAATGTTGACAATCGAAGGACACTAACGGGCGTTTCACTTACAAATGATCAGAATCTAGATTGTCATCAATTCGCAACATTGTTATACCTAGATGCTGTTTTCAGTACAAGCTGTACCTATCGAACATCGAAATGGCTATCCTAAAGTCATAATTACCTACTACTAAACCATCATATTTTTGCTTCTCAAATTTATCTGATGCGTCAGAGTTACCCACGAAATTCAAAATTTTCTCACGTTTTTTGCAATTTACTAATCAGATTTAGGGAATGCAATCTCGTACGAGATTTCCGCCTAGCGAGATCTCGCGAGACTCAAAACCCAGTCTCGCGAGATCTCGCAAATTACGGGATCTCGCGAGATTGGGAGAATCGCAATTAAAACATATGCAAATGCTTGTTTTAAGAACTAGTAATTGACATGCTATGTAATTAAATAGAAACTGCGTTGCTTAGTTATAAAAATAATGTAAGTTTTATTTTAAAAATCAACAGAGTACTTATTATTTTGTCTCTAACTCTAATAACATTTGTTTATGTCTATAATTATTATACCTACTGTAGCTAATCAGTTCAAATTCTTACAATATTGGTAACAAAACAATAATTATCTATATTTAGTCTTTTGTAAATTATTACTTTAGTTTCAATAATTAAGAGTAATAGGAACATTACTTATGGTAAATAAATACAACAAAACAAAAACTTTACTTCACAAGTTCTTAAATAAATGTTGTGAGATCGTATTAATCAAATAAAAAAGCTTTTTACAAAAAAGACAACCGCCTTCAAAAAGTGAAAAATAACTTTAGCACAGAACACACATTGACTTTAGTTTCGAAATTCGGTGACTTTGTTCTGTTTGTTGTTTTGTATTGCCACCGACTTCCGAAACTAAAGTCAATGTGTGTTCTGTGCTAAAGTTATTTTTCACTTTTTGAAGGCGGTTGTCTTTTTTGTAAAAAGCTTTTTATTTTCCGGTTTTTAGTACCTCCTTCTCATCTAAATCTATTAAGAAGAGATTGAAAGTTAACTACTACAAAGATTGATGAAACTAAAACGTCGTCTATGTAAAATTTTTGGGTATTTGTTGATTTTTGAAAAAGTGCTGAATCAATTTCGATAAACTTTATATGGGACCACCCCTGAAGCATACCCTATCCATAAAATAAAGAATTTTCAAAATCGGTTTACGTTTGCCGGAGAAATCGCGTAACAAATCGCGCACATACTTAATGCACATTTAAGACTTATACGGTTTTCTCATGGATGCCATTGTCAGAACTGGACCAAAAGAAGCACTAGCTTCCAAATAAAAAAAGAATCATCAAAATCGGTTCACCCAGTCCCGAGAAATCAGGTAACAAACATAAAATAAAAAAAAAAAAAAAAAAAAAAAAAAAAAAAAAAAAAAAATACAGACGAATTGATAACCTCCTCCTTTTTTGAAGTCGGTTGAAAAGAAGTTTAAAGTAAAAGTCAGATTAAGTTATCAAGGTACGGAAAGGCAAGTTAGTTTGTCTGAAAATGGCTTCTCAAAAAACACATCATGTCGAGAGTATCATCTGACAGACGACTTCTGATTTTGCATGCCAAATACCCTGCTGCTGAAAAAGCTCGTTCTGCCTCAACACTTGTGGGAACCACAGTTGAGAGGCAGTTATGTACGAAGTTTAAAAGTTCCCCTCTTACTCCACCAGCTTCGTACAAATTCATTTCTTTTTTTATTAAAATGTCTAAAGTATTTGTTGTAGAATTTGTTGAGCGAGCAGTGGGCTGTTTCAGTGCTTTCAGCGATTTTTGCAGCTTTTCATGAAGTGTGATATTTTTTCAGTAACTGTAGTGCTGCCGTGTAGTATCCGCAGCCGCGCTATGAAATACACGTCGTCACGCTGCATTTGTCGATCTCGTTATCTCGCGAGATCTCGTACGAAATTTGACGAGATACAATCTCGTAAAATATGGCCGGGATCTCGCAAGATCGGGATCTCGGCGAGACGAGATTGCATTCCCTAATCAGATTGTATTGTAATAAAAAAAAAACTTTTTACCAAGAAGAGAGAAAAAGACAACCGCCTTCAAAAAGTAAAAAAATAACTTTCAATTCGCAAGTCGCCGGCTTTGGTTTTGCTTGTTGTTTTGTATTGACTTGATTGTAACTGCCTTACACCAACTGCTACTTAAAAAATGTTATTATACTATAGACGAATTTTTTAATGACAAATTTAATTAATAACCTACTTGTGAACTGTGTACTTGTGTAGTGTAAGTAAAATACTTGTGAAAAATATTTCATACTTAAACTATTTTAAAATTTTCTTAATCTATGTTTATATTCGTGGGGTTGCCTTAGATTGGTTTATATCATATCTTCATGATAGAAAGCAAAGGGTGGCTCTGGGAGAATATTATAGTGATCCAGCTACAATAAATTATGGTGTGCCCCAGGGAAGCGTGCTTGGTCCCACACTATTTATAATTTATATAAATGGACTATGCTCCATGGAGCTACCCCAAGCTAAAATTTTTACTTATGCCGACGACACTGCAGTAGTTTTTTACGGAAAAACATGGACTGAAGTTCAGTCCGTGGTAGAAAATGGGTTAAAAACAGTAGCGACCTGGCTTCAACACAACCTGCTATCACTCAATATCGATAAAACAATGTTAATTAATTTTGCTATCTCAAAACGTTCTTCACCCAACAGAATACTTAACATACGGCTACACTCCTGCAATAGTTCTGATAACTGTACTTGCCCTAACATAGAACAAACAGACTCAATTAAGTATCTAGGAGTCTTTCTAGATAACCGTTTGACATGGTCTACACATTTAACCGCTCTGAGATGTAGGATTAGAATGATGCTGCGTATCTTTAAACACCTAGGCAAGATTGCTGATGATTCTGTCCTCAAAATGATTTACTTCTCTCTATGTCAATCAGTACTTAACTATTGCATAACAGCGTGGGGAGTTGCCGGCAAAACTTTGTTAATACAAGTTGAAAGAGCACAACGTGCACTACTGAAAGTGGCATATAGACGCCCGTACCGGCACCCCACCAATAAACTGTACACCGAAGTGGGAGTACTTAGGGTTAGGCAACTTTATATTCTCGCAGTCACTCTCAGATTTCATAAAACTTCTTTGAATACATGTGTTCAAAGTCGAAGGGTGAGATGGTCGAAAATTCGATGTCGAAAATCAATCGGTAGAAGATCGTTTAACTTTATGGGACCACATTTATATGAAAAAATTAACGATCGTCACAAAATTCTGAATTTATCAAACAAAAATTGCAGAGTGACGGTAATAAACTGGCTTCTCACATTGGACTATGACACGACTGAAGAATTTTTAAAAATAGCTACATAAATATTACGCGTTACACTCATACTCAATCTGGTAACAATTACGAGCTCACTAACACACACACACACACACATTCACACCCTCACACACGCATACACACACACTCACCCTCACATACGCATACACACATACACACACATACACACACATACACTCACATACACTCACATACACACACGCGTACACATCCCCTCACTTATGTAGGTACTTATAAACCGCCACACACCACTGAACACTCCCATATACACAAAAGTTCGCATCTTTCTTTAATATTTTATAATCTTTTTATAATTTACTGTGCTGGTAATTCTTGTAAACGGAATGAAAGAGCCTAGATCATACGACACAGGGAATCCTAGTGTGTGATCTAGGGCTTCAACCTAAATATGTAATCTATTGTGGCAATAAATTATTATTATTATTATTATTATTATTATTATTTGTATGTCATTTGGCAAAACATAGCGCACTATGTACCTACTATTTATAAGATCTATTTAATGTAATTACCTATTTTATACAAATAAATTATTCTGATTCTGATTCTGATTCCGAACCCACTTGCGAATTGAAAGTTATTTTTTACTTTTTGAAGCCGGTTGTCTTTTTTGTTAAAATGTTTTTTTTTGCTTTTTAGTGCCTACTTCTTATCATACAAATTAATTACGAAACGGTAACACCAATATAATTCAGTCATCCCTTAATTTTTGAAGTCCGAATTTCCTCCTTTTTGAAGTCTGTTAAAAATGACATTTATTTCTGCAATAGAAAGTTAATGAATAGAAACAAACACGGATTTGTTACTCATTCCATTAAGAGGCCGTTTCACTCGAAACAAATTCATTGTGACAAACAAACATAGTACCTATGTTTGTGTGCACCGTTCACGCACACACACCTAATGTACTATCGCGGACTTTCCCGCCTGCTCAGGGGCGGGGTAGAGAGATCTTTTGAGTGCAAGCGAAAATGAACTTAGTGGTGGTCAGGCGGGTGTGACCACGATAGTACCTATGTACCATTTAATGTATCAGAAATTGCTCATTAATGCTCAGCTGTTCAGTATGTGATAGTTGGCGTAATACTTTGTGGTTAGTTTTATTTTTGGCTCCACAATGACGATGTGTGACGTTTTTGTGGTCTTCAGAGTAATTCATCATCTAGCCTTTTTCCAACTATATTGGGGTCGGCTTCTAGTCTAACCAGATGCAGCTGAACACCAGTGTTTTACATGGAGCGACTGCCTATCAGACCTCCACAATCCAGTTGCAAAATTAAACACTATATTTCTTTACCAGATTCCTGATTAATTCCTTTACTCAGAGCCCATTTAGTCCTTAGCTAGTCAATTTACTTGGAAACTAGTTTTTAATAATAATAATAAAATCTGGTTATTTCAGAAAAAAAAATATTTCGGATCCAGTTATAACTTAACTTATAATCTTAAGAGCGTGTATTCGATTCGTGACGGAAACTTTATGTTTTCGCGTTTTGCCCAGAGGAATATCGTAATGATGTGAGCAGAATATTATTTAAAGACAATTACAGTTTTAGAAATATGAAGTCTAGATTTAGGGAACTACAGAGTAAAAGTATAATTTTTAATTATGGTTTTTTAAAGCGAAGACAATCCTTTCATACAAAGAAAAAGTACAAAATCGGTTCACTTTGACAATTTTTTTTCACCAGTATTTGAATAAAAACATAACTGATATATTTATTTTATGAATATAAAGGTTAAATGCTTATACAGAATATTTTTCAGCTGTAAAACATCGCGCGCTGTTGTTTGCCGATCCATTTCTATATTTCGTGCGCATTTTTTTTTCACACAAACAGACCATTTTATTGTACTAGTGTGTGTCAATGCTGCTACGCCGTTCTAGCAATCATTTAGATTTTGAGTTGCGCTAAATCGAATACACTCCCTTAAATGAAATTAAAGATTTTACAGTTAGTACTTGCTGCCTTGCTTAGGAAATGTTTCTTGAGTACGGTACATATTTTATTTGTTTACTTTTTTTCTTTACAATGTTACATACCTACTATGGATTTTGGCAACCTATTAAGTATTAGAGGCAGACTGCATTTCCGCACCCTCTCACCATAACATTTGTTTATTTCAAAGGTTGGAAGATATGACAGATTACGTACGGTGTTAGATCTTGTCGTCTTATTGAGGTCACCTAAATAGTGACTATACTGAGTTACAATGGCTAAATCTCGCTTATCGAATAGTTCAACCGACAATCTTTGCATGGGTCCACCGCGACAACATTTGGCGTTTCTGGACCCACACTGTGACTATTTTAGACCGCAGCTTAGATGGGAACAATTCACAGTTCGGATAGGAATTTGTGTTCTATCTTGTTGTGGCTAGTAGGTACAATTCGATTTCTACCAGCTTCCCCACGGAAATTAATAATAATAATAATATGTGGGGACGTTTCACACACGGCCATCTGACCCCAAACTAGGGAGACCCTGGACTATGGGTGTCAGACAGCTGATATACATACGCAAATACATTTTTAAATACAGACACAAGGCAAACATAAGTGCTCATCACACAAATATTTACCCTGGGCGGGAATCGAACCCGCAACACGCTGCGCAGCTGTCGATCGCTCTGCCACTGCGCCAACTGTGTCGTCACACACAACACACACAATTGGAACAACAACCGCTCTTGCGTCGTTTGTGTTTATGGATTTTGGCAACCTATTAAGTATTAGAGGCAGACTGCATTTCCGCACCCTCTCACCATAACATTTGTTTATTTCAAAGGTTGGAAGATATGACAGATTACGTACGGTGTTAGATCTTGTCGTCTTATTGAGGTCACCTAAATAGTGACTATACTGAGTTACAATGGCTAAATCTCGATAGTGATAATCGCTCGAGCTCGTACCTAAATAAAAGTCGATCGGTCGAAGGTTATGCTTCGCTTGCCGCGGTCGGTCTGTGGATGGGTGACCATCCATTTCATACCGAGTTCACTCTGTACCTCAGAAAGCACATAAAGTCGTTGGTTTCGTCCGAGCTATCATTCGTAGAACTTTGCAGTTGCTATGGGTAGTCAGAAGCCAGAAAGTCTGATTACTAGTCTTAGAAAAGGGTATCGTGTTACCCAGTAACTGAGTTGTGATAGTCAGGTAGGCAGTCGCTCCATGTAAAACACTGGTATTCAGCTGCATCCGGTTAGACTGGAAGCCGACCCCAATGTAATTGGGAAAAGGCTAGCAGATGATGATGTGACAATATTTCTATTACGTTAGTGATGTAGTTGCAGTTGCTATATTTTTAACAACATAATTATCTGATCCTATTGCTGTTTTAAACAATAACAAAAACCAAGAAGTTTATAATCAAACTAATATGATATCATTCGTAGCAACGATAGTAAACTAATAGTAGATATTTGTAACATTTACAAATTGTTGTCAGTCGAGATTACAATGGAACTTACATCACTGCTAAAATTTAGAACAATTGTTAAGTGTAAATAGAAAACTGTGGTACCGTATACGTAATCAAAACACCAAAACGTACGAGAGTCAATGTTTTGACTGTATCGATTAAAATTCCTACAATGCCTAATCTATTCTTTAGTCTTCAGCCTGTGCTGATATTAAATTACTTCCGTTAAAGTTAGCTTGGCTAGACTTGTTCATCCTTTGAATAAATATTCTCAGGTAAATTGCTCATTAGTAACAAGTACTCTGCGAAGGGAGTCGTTTGGGAAGATTTTTTTTAAAGCCTTTGTGGCTTGCGTTTGGCCCCATAAGCCTTGCTTGCCTAGGATAAACCGGTTCACTCGTGCCTTGAGAATCATCATCAGCCGGAAGACGTCCACTGCTGAACAAAGGCCTGCCCCATAGAAAGCCACAACGAGCGGAAACCTGCCGCTTGCACCCACCGGTTACCCGATGTCGTCGGTCCATCTGGTGGGAGGCCTACCAATGCTGCGTCTTCCGGTTCGTGGTCGCCACTCGAGAACCTTTCTTCCCCATCCTTGAGAATACCCAGATTATATGTATCATTCTTATGGGTAGTCAGAAACCAGAAAGTCTGACAACCAGTCTTACTAAGGGATATCGTGTTACCTAGTCAATGGATTGTGGAGGTCAGATAGAAACCGGATGTAGAAAAATGTTACATAGAGCGACTCTCTATGTAAAACATTTTTCTACATCCGGTTTGACAAAAGGCAACACAGATGCGATGTGTGGCAGTGACCAGCTTCTACCATCAGGTGGGCTGGCAAATTGTTTGCTAGCATCTAGCATATAACATCACATTTTTGTAACTTTGACACATTTATGAATTAGTACAAAAATGATGACTATTAAATTCTTGTGTTACACTGCAGTGTCCTCATTTCATTATAAATCACGAATAATTTGTCAACGTTTTCATTTTTGTTATTTTTGACGTTCATTCTAAACTTTCTTGGTGATATATTTCTAGTTCTCTCCTGTGATTCCTAAACGGCGTATCAATACTCCATGCTTCCTTTTTCGATAGGCTTTCGTAATGGTTATTCATTCATATACAATACGTCATTGATTTTGGCAATGCCATTCAATTCTAATCCATAGCTCGATGTAAGCAAGAACCACAATTGATTTTTAGAGATTTGATGCCTACCCACAATGTAGAAACAAATGACTTATCATTAATGAGGAAGATGAAGAGGAAATAATTTGGGGAAATACTACGTGTAGTATTTAATAATAAATGGCTTATGTTTAACGAACCTCCAGATATAGTAAATTAATTACCTCCAAAAATAGTAAATGATCACCAACATTTAACCAAAGTACATATTGTAGAAATGTATTCAGAGTTTGACTGTAAAAAGCGATTTGGTTCTGGCGTAGGGGGTCACAGTTCTAACCTAACCTAACCATGTCGGATCCGCCCCAGGGGAGACTCCTGGGTCCTAAGATATGGTGATCATTTACTATTTTGGTGGTCATTATATTTATTCCCATAATAAATTCTTTATTAGGAATGGAATGTGCTACCTAGTAACTAGCTTTTGCCCGCGACTTCGTTCGCGTGAATGTCGGTAAATGTAGCCTATGTCCTTCCTCAGAGATCGAGCTCTCTTCATACCAAATTTCATTAAAATCGATTCAGCCGTTTCATCATGAAAGCGTAATAGATAAGAGTTACTTTAGCATTTATAATATTAAGGATGATGGATTTAGTCATCTGTCATTACATATTATAAATGAAAGTCCCGCTTTTGCGCTGAGTTTGGTCTGTTCGGAGTTATCTCAGAAACTGCTCATCCGATCCTAAAAATTATTTCGCTGATAGGAAACTACGCGTTATCCCTGAATGCTATAGGCTTTATTTAATCATCAAAAAGGTAGGTTAGGTTATCCGTAAGAAAAGAATCTGTTGCGAGCAAAAACTAGTTTAATACTTATAACCATGTTTGGCTTTGACTTTGTAAATAAAATAAAAAATGTCTGTCTGGAATGAAGAACGAAATTACTTTGATTTTGAAAATGTAAGGCAAAAGTGGATAACATCTTTATTAGGTACTAAGCCGGGCTTAGCTTCAAGGGTCATTGACCTCACGATTTATTGGCGCCAAATATTTTATTAAATTTGATCGAAAATTGAAAATGTAATTTATCTGCCTGGTGTTCTTACATAGTTATAGTAGGTAGGTACAAAAATAATAATAATTCGTTCGTAACCTTATTGAAATAGGATACCTACCTACACTACAGGCCAAATGAAAACTAAAATAAGTAAATATCATTCTTAACAATCATTCTTTGACTAATATGCATGACGCAGTGACGCTACATTACCAAGAAGCCGTCTGGCCTCAAAACATCGCTCCAAAATTAACCGCGCCAGGCTGGGACCCCCGCATAGTCTATTTTCGTGCGCCCCTAGGGTCGACGCCCGGACCCGTCGCAAGATAACACTCCCTCCCTACTTTTTAGTGCCCTCATACATATTCCCCAGCATATTTTGACAGACGGCGAAATAAGGAACTAAGTTCTAATTTCAAGTATATTTTGACGGTTTCTTTACGAGCAGCGCCACCCTTGATTTTCAAGATATAGTGGTCATGGTGATAATGAGGGGCGTTTTTTCTTTCGAGTCTATTTTTGAATTTAGAAGTGTGTGAGTTTTGAGGGTGGCGCGAATCTTTTGTGCTAATGCGTTGCTTAAAGAAGCGTCTATTATCTGTGATTTGACGATTTTATTTTTATTTCTTAAATCCTTCCAGTTTCGTGTTTTATGATCGTGTAAACTATTCTGTATTTGTCATTGATATACGGAATTTATAGACTGAAAATATAACTTTGGAGATTCCAAAAAGTTACATGTTAACCAGTTTATTTTTAGATCGAGTTAAATGTTTCTAATTCTGATTCACGTTCTAAATTGTCAAAACACGCGGGATACAAAAACTGCGCTTATATTTACCATAGGTTATTGACAGTGCCAGCTATTCTAGCTTAAATCAACGCTAGTGTTTACGTACAAAATACTCGACTGAACATTAAAAACAAATACATTCTAGAAGCTTAGACTTGTGTTTGGTTTATGTTCCCAATTCTATGAAATATCTACGACAAATTCGAAATCTTGACGGTATTTGGATCGAAGGACCAGTTTTGTGATAAAATGATTGCTTTATGTTCGCTTTTCTGTACCTTTGGGTTTCCATAAAAGGATGTTTTCTTTGATATTTAGCACGTTCTTAGATGTTTTTCGAAATTGATTAATATGCCTTTTAATTATAATAATTATACGTCCTTTATAGTTTTTGATTCTATGAACCCTAATGTCGGTTTCAGTCTATTGGTTTTAGCCTATCTTGACAATCTACACTGAATTTAAGCCATTCTCGTATCACATCCTTGTAATTCATTCTGGGTTTTACCTACCTACCTAGTTCCAAACCCGAATCTAAGGACCGATTAATCGGGTTACAGGTTAACCGGGTAGACCGATAACCCGTCCGTTTAATTAACCGTTTGGACAGATTAAACCGTATAGAATATAGGTTAATCGTTAACATATTGCGGACACTTTCGAGCTTTCTTTCAGTGAAGGATTTTTTCTACTCGGACCAGTACTAAATAAAACTTTAATAAGTAGATATAAATGAATCTAAATGAAAGAGACAGGAAAACGGTATTCCACAGTCGTAACTACCGAATGCTTGTTAGCGGGCTCGGTAACCGTAACCGGAGCTATCGGGTATCCGAAATAAAAATCTACCAAACTACCCGAATTTGATAACAAAGTTTCGAATAATTTCCGATTGAGGCGGAGTCAAAATAAGACGCGTTACGATTGGTCTTCGCCCGACCGAACCGACCATAGATATTTTTTTATATTTCTATGGAGCCGACACTAGCCGCTGCGTTCCTTGCATATTTGTCAAATAATTTTTAATTCGGTATTTTCCTTTAACAGTTATTTAAAAATCTAATATTTGTAACTATCAGATATAATTGTCCCACTGCAGGGCAAAGCCCTCTTCTCATACAGAGAAGGCACGAACATTGATCACCACGTGCGCTCAAGGGGGATTGGTGATTTCTGACTTATATTTATTATAAGTTCAGGTTTCCTCACGATGTTTTCCTTCACCGATGTCTGTGATGTCCACAGTCCAAGATAAACTTGGAAAGCAAAAATGGAATATCAGATAATCTTTCTATTTCTAGTCTTATCTAAAACCGATATAATGTTATTTATATATCCGAATCCATATCCGAAATTGGATATCCATAACATCCCTGATCAATACCGAAGGACCAGGTCCACACGTCTTTAGCAATGTCATTCGGAAACACATACAAAAATGGAATATCAGATAATCTTTCTATTTCTAGTCTTATCTAAAACCGATATAATGTTATTTATATATCCGAATCCATATCCGAAATTGGATATCCATAACATCCCTGATCAATACCGAAGGACCAGGTCCACACGTCTTTAGCAATGTCATTCGGAAACACATACAAAAATGGAATATCAGATAATCTTTCTATTTCTAGTCTTATCTAAAACCGATATAATGTTATTTATATATCCGAATCCATATCCGAAATTGGATATCCATAACATCCCTGATCAATACCGAAGGACCAGGTCCACACGTCTTTAGCAATGTCATTCGGAAACACATACAAAAATGGAATATCAGATAATCTTTCTATTTCTAGTCTTATCTAAAACCGATATAATGTTATTTATATATCCGAATCCATATCCGAAATTGGATATCCATAACATCCCTGATCAATACCGAAGGACCAGGTCCACACGTCTTTAGCAATGTCATTCGGAAACACATACAAAAATGGAATATCAGATAATCTTTCTATTTCTAGTCTTATCTAAAACCGGTAGAATGTTATTTATATATCCGAATCCATATCCGAAATTGGATATCCATAAAATCACTGATCAATACCGAAGGACCAGGTCCACACGTCTTTAGCAATGTCATTCGGAAACACATACAAAAATGGAATATCAGATAATCTTTCCATTTCTAGTCTTATCTAAAACCGGTAGAATGTTATTTATATATCCGAATCCATATCCGAAATTGGATATCCATAAAATCACTGATCAATACCGAAGGACCAGGTCCACACGTCTTTAGCAATGTCATTCGGAAACACATACAATTTATCGGAACACAACCGCCTGCGTCATGTCGGTGTGTTGATTCCACATCTACGTCAAAACACTAGCGTTCTTTATAAACATAGCTAGGTACCCGGTTTTCTTTCGTTCTACGATTTGGTGGTTTAGGAATGTCTTTTGGGATTTTTATACCTATAAATGGTAGGTTATTTTTTCTGTAATTAAAAATGTTGTAGTATACGTTGTTGTTGTATGTTGTGTAGTGTCAGTGTCAAACAATGTTGGTAAATTAGGGGTATTTTTTAACCGACTTCAAAAAAGAGGAGGTTCTCAATTCGGTTGGTTTTTTTTTATGTATGTACATCGATTACTCTGAGATCTATGATCCGATTTACGTGATTCTTCTTTAGTTTGATGCGGAATAGTTGCCATTTGGTCCCATTCAAATTTAACATTGTTTGGCCTAGTAGTTTTCATTTTATAAACTTTTTTTTATTTTTTATATATTTATTTTTATGTTTGACCACGCATATCTTTTTTCAATGTAGTCCGATTTCGATGATTCTTTTTTTAATTGATAGTGTATACCTCAAATTTGGTCCCATATAATTTTAAGAAAATATTTCACCCGGTAAGTGTTGAAAATTAAGGGATGAGAGATTTTTTTTGGTGTCACTGTTTCGTAATTAATTTCTATGAAGAGAAGTAAACGCTAAAAAGCGAAAAAATTTTTCTTTACAAAAAATACAACCGCCTTCAAAAAGTAAAAAAATACTTACAATTCGCAAGTCGGTGGCAATACAAAACAACAAGCAAAACCAAAGCCGCCAACTTGCGAATTAAAAGTTATTTTTTACTTTTTGAGGCGGTTGTCTTTTTTGTAAAAAAAAAATTATTGACGCAGATTGAGACATATTATAATGTGGACATTCCTAAAAGTCAAATCATTTATTTCAATTAGACCATTATAAGGCACGTTTGAACATCATAACAGAAAAATTGTGAGAGAAGAATGGGCAAGAAACTACATACTATTTTAGAATTGCCTCTTATTGAAGTAACAATTGATAAAGATGCAGCGACGATGTTGGATTTAGCATTAAATGAGAGAGTGGTCAAACTCGAGCCTATAGAAAAGTGTCAGGATATTGTAGTTTAATCAATTTGATATAGACTTATTGTTTATGACTTTAAGATTAGATTTTGTATCTCCTGCAATATGTGTTGTTGTTAAGTTTAAAAAATATCGAGAAAAGGCCCTCTGAAATCTATTTTAAATCGTGGAGTAAATCATCTAGATCAGTTAGTAATACTTAAGTAGCATTACATTAATAACAATTAAAACCACATGAAACGGAAATCCTTTTGATATCGTAATGTCATATTCAGTACTACGGCGACGAGAACCACTTGCCATACAATGACATATATAAAATGTCTTTATTTATAATCCCACGTTTAAAATATGTTTTCCTAATAAAAATGATCGCTATCTGTTCTTTTAACCGATCATTTAAAATGGTCAGGACATTGACACACTTCAAAAGATCACAACAAAATGTTAAGGTATACCTCATTCATGAAACCTGTACAACATAATGTTGAGGTATAGCTCATTGCCATAGGGTCACAGTCGCCGCTCCTTATTGATTTTTATGTACCCACATTTTGTTTCAAACTTTAGTGTCATGGCGGAACAGAGGAACGTATAGCTATCTCGCTCGCACTTGAGGTAAAACTTCGGCAATTACGCGATGGAAGTTTTGTGCTGCATTCGCTTCTGTTTGCTTTTTTCGTTGGCGTTTAGGGTATGTCTGAGTATTTGGGGTTTTTTCTAGCCGGGATCTTGAACGTAGGGGTGACTGGCCAGGATGTGAAACACGATGTGATTTTCCTTATTCGTGGTAGGTTTTAATTAACGTTGTATTATATGCTTAACTTAGTTTATTTATTAACTAGCTTTCGAGTTTCGCTCGCGATTTTGTTCACGTCGAGGTTCAATCCATACTGTATAATATTATAAATGCGAGAATAACTTTGTCTGCGTTTTTAAGACGAAATGGCGGAACCGATTTTGATGATTTTAGTACGAATATAGCTTGAACCCCGGGGAAGGACATAGGCTACTTTTTAATCCGCGACTTCGTCTGCATCCGCGATTACCGACACTCACGCGGACGAAGTCTTGGGCAAAAGCATGTCCTAAATATACCTCACAATCAGCCTCGGTCGCCAATCACAGGCCAAACAGCATGTCCAGAAATAACAAAAACAAGACTATTGACTCTTGACCAGGGTTTCTTAGGGCTCCGTAGCGTGTGTATCTGGGGTTCGCAGTAGGTTAAGTTAACTCACAACGTATTTATTAGGAAATTGTAAAGTAAACTCTGCATTTTTCGGCCACGCCACAAACTCGAAATATGGGTCGTTTTCTTTTCCTTAAATATTCTTTGAAAGGGGTCCGTGGAAACATTTAAATTGTGAAAGTGGTCCGTGATTAAAAAAAGATTAAGAAACCCTGCTCTAGACAGTAAAAAAAATATATCAAACAAAATACTTTTGAAACTAACATTGTTGATTACTGGTTTTGGAGCCAAGGACCATTTTGGACAATAGGACCAATAGCTCGTTGTATTCACGTTATCACTATTACAATCTAATTATGGACAGATAACAATACAATCTAATAAGTGCCACTTATGACTATCGCCGTAGACACCCAATAAATGACAAATAACGTTAACGGGTGGAAAAAGACGAAACTCGCATTTTTTTTCTCTATCGCCATTTTTTTTTTGTGTTGGACCATACCTGGGAAACTACTGGTTACCAAAATATTGAAAGTTAAAGTGCCAACTTGTTTTTTATTACGAAAATGAGTTATAATGCATGCACTCGTATTCTGAAAATTGACGGACGGACTCAATATTTTTGTCATATTTCCCATACAAACGCGTGTACCAACGTAATTATAAGAATAATATTCCTTCAGATATTTTGAATGCATAGGTATTTTGTGGTTTGTATCTAACTTTCTACTTAATCAAAAATAAATCGAGAACAAATTCAGTAAAGACGTCTGATAATTGGCTTTTTTTGCACTAATTATATGAAGTTTGGCCCTTCATAATGTATTCATATATTGAAAAAGTAAAGAAAACATCGTCTAGGAACCATGCACATTTAAAAAAGATTCTAAATTATAATCATTTTTACCAAAAACTTGTAAGGCTTTTTCAAAAACACATGTTTCCTGGAACAAGTTTTGTTAAATGTCCGCGCGCCAATTTTCGTGTGGTGTTATCGCATTCTCACTCACTCGTTTGTTTTCGAAGATTGCATTGGACGAAACAAAAAAAAGATATAGTCATGCTCTCGTTGCCGATAGACGGACTGGGAAGGGCCCTTTTAAGTGTGATTTTTACACTAAAAATAAAAGTCGTTTGATGGGGCAATTTGCTATGTGATGTTACATTTTAGATAAAATAATTTAGTTCGGTGATTTCCCAGATAAGTTTGTTGGCATATTTACTAATTTTCTTTTTTTTCTTTTCAGGTATAAATATACAGTTCCAGTATTCAAACCTTTAAATATATACAGTCTAGTCTAAAAAGTTTCTACTTAAACTAAAATAAAAAACAAGAGTATTCATCGTACTTAATAAGAAATTAGCAAAAAAAAGAGAAAAAATATTTTTACTTGTTAGATTTAAAATTATATACACTGTGATAACGATTTTGGTGGGAAAATTTTTGAAAGAAGAACTGTGCAATTTTTTATAAGAAATAACGGTTTTGTGCAATTTTTGAAAAAGGAAAGTGAAGTGATTGGCCAAAGATAATTATGTTAAGATAGTTTACGTAACAGTTTGCCTTGTGAATGTAAGATGGCGCTGCCTCCGCAGCAGTTTTGTGTGAGGTGGAACTCTTATCACACCAATTTACAGGTATGTTGTGGCATTGTATTCTTGTTAGTTTTACAATATTTATATTTAGCGTAACTACGTACAATTTAATACAAAAGAAATTGGATATACTGTGCAGAAATGTTGACGTTATTTGACCGTAGTTGAAAAGGCTGAAATACCACTTAGGGTGTTTTCCGCTACACAATCACTATCAACTACAAACAACAACAACAAACAGACATCGTCAACAACGACAACAACTAACAATCTTGTCGGTTACTTAAATAGAGAACGTTCTATTCAATCTATTCTATAAGCAGTTATTTCCACTTTTACAAATAATCATGGCAGGATTTGTACAAAAAAAAATTAAAATGTTTAGCGAAGTTTAAATTCTAATTCTTATATTTTTGGGTACCTACCTAAAGAGTATCTTCAGGCATTTACAATATTTTTAAAACTCCGCAAAAAAAAGTTAATAGTTAAACGAAAAGCTCATTATTTCAGAACAAAACGGCGACTGACAGTAACAGTGACACTGACAACCGCCGTTTCGCAGTTCTTACATTGAAATTGCATCGTTTTATGGAAAATAATATTACAAAATATAATGATTATTTTTTTCCACACACTTGTCACATCACTTGTCACATCACTTGTCTGCCAATTTTATAGATCCGTTAACATCGCTTGTCACTTTCTCTTTTTTATAAAAACAAAATGGGCATCGAGATGAAACGAAAAAGTGTTATTTACATTTCGTAATATTTGAATTATGCGGGGGTTTAAAAATATGCTAAGTATATCAATCTGCTCTTGGTAATGTGTTCATCACATTGCAAAATATTTGAAACCCTCGAAATTATTTTTTTTTATACAAATGAATATATGAATCTCGGCAAGATTCTTTCAACATAACTCCTCGCGTAAATTATGTTGATTTTTTATTGACGCTGACTTTTGAACTACACACTCGCGTTACTGGTTGTAGCCCTCGGCACAGAATACCTCGGGTAAAGGATAACAAGCGATGATAAGCCTGCGATTCTAAATATTGGGATGGACTGTGACAGGCTGATAAAGACGACACTTCTCTGTCTCCATGCCCCAAGTATTCTTTTCTCACACCTCCGTAGTATTTTCTGATTAATTTCGTTGCGGGATCCAAGACAGTTTTAATCGTTTCTCCGGGACTCGTCGAGCTTCACTGCCTCGCCGCTTTTCTGGTGGTCGACACTGTTCATTATGACTTTCGTGAGTTACAGTGGTCGGGGACAGTGTGACGGAATTATTCAAAATAAAAAGACCGGACAAGGGGTTACAACAACACTAAAAACACTAAACATTTTCGGTTTTTTGACGTTTTCCTTTACTTGTGCTATATGACCAAGAAGCTCATGGATAAAAATGGAGGCAACATTTTAAACACCTAAGTTAAACCAACTGTGGGTAGACGCTCTCTTTCTGAATGCATATTTAACAACGAGACAGTGATATGTGTTTTCTTTATCTTATGTATGCATTCAGAAAGAGAGCGTCTGCCCACAGTTGGTTTCACTTAGGTATTTAGAGTGTTGCCTCCATTTTCATCTAACACACGGCTACACATCAAGCTATAATTTCCAGTAAAAGCTGACCACGCATTGTACGGAAATCCTATACAATGCGAGATCAACATTAACTGGAAATGTATAGCTTGATGGGTAGGTAGGTGTACATGATTGCTCCTTGCCAAATGTCATGATTCTAATTCGTCAACAGGCAGTATCCTATATGTTTTGATTCCTTTGCCAGTCTCAAGATATGCAGCATAAACGGCTCAGCTGTACGTTTTGATTGCGTCCCTGAGGAAAAGGGTCTTGACTTGACAGATGGACAACGAAGTGGTCTCATAAGGTTTCGTACCTCAAAAGGAAAAAACGGAACCCTTATAGGATCACTTTGTTGTCCGTCTGTCTGTCTGTTTGTCAAGACCCTTTATCTCGGGAACGCGTCTACGGTCCCTAGATGTTGTAAAAAATCAACCCTCTATGTTAACGTGAAAAAAGATACGGCCGTTTATGTCGCTAAAAACGCATTTATAATATTTAGTAGATTAAAGTATGGATTAGTATAAGTATGGATATGTACCTACAAATATGTACGGAACCCTCGGTGGGCGAGTCCGACTCGCACTTGTCCGGTTTTTCCTTTGAAGTACGAAATCCTAAAAATGTTAATACCAGTTTGGTTTCTATTCCAGGCGGTATTCCCGCGGCTGCTACTCACGGAGCAGTTCGCGGACGTGACGCTGGCGTGCGAGTCTCGTCAGCTGCGATGTCACAAGCTGGTGCTGTCGGCCTGCTCGGCCTACCTCGAGCGACTGTTGCTACAGAACCCCTGCGACCATCCCATAGTCCTCATGAGGGATATGCGGTGAGAATATACCAATCTTCTTTGCTGGTTGGGTAATGAACGGAGCAAGCCAAGGTAGCAACCTTGGCTATTCCAAATGAATGAATGCTGAGCGAATAATCGACTGCTGCGCAGCGTGTTGCGGGTTCGATTCCCGCTCAGGGTAAATATTTGTGTGATGAGCACTTGTGTTTGCCTTGTGTCTGGGTGTAGTTTATCTATATACGTATGTATTTAAAAAAAATGTATTTGTGTATGTATATCAGCTGTCTGACACCCATAGTACAGGGTCTCCCTACTTTGGGGTCAGATGGCCATATGTGAAAATGTCCCCACATATTATTATTATTATACCGCCACGATGAAGGAAGTCCATGAGGATTTCCACCGCGCAATAATAAAATGGTCTTTGGAGTTTGGACTCTTAACAAAACTGTGAGCACTGTTTATGCACCCATGGTACAAAATTGCATGACCCCGAGACATATCAGGTCTTCTTCTTAGGGTGTCGATTGGCATTGACATATCAGGTATCACGATGGGTGTTCCCAAAAGCTAAGCACGAAAAGCCGTTCTCTTGGTCCTACGCCTGATCTCTCTGTCCGGTCACGTCGGTTTGCCGTCCTATCGCACTATGAGAGTGAGGGAAGAGGGAGTGCACCTGTATTTGTGCAGTATATCTCCTGCGTACTTTGCTAGTATTCCTTTAGAACGTCCGCCGTGAAATCCGGTCTGGAGTATTCATCATCATCATCAGCCGAAAGACGTCCACTGTTGAACAAAAGCCTCCCCCATAGAACGCCGCTTGCATCCACCGGTTACCCACGACCTTGACGATGTCGTCGGTCCATTTGGTGGGAGGTCTACCAACGCTGCGTCTTCCGGTTCGTGGTCGCCAGGAAAGAACCTTTTTTCCCCATTGGTTATCGGTTCTTCGAGCGATGTGGACTGCCCATTGTCACTTCAACTTGCATATTTTTAGAGCTATGTCGGTAACCTTAGTTACAAGAAAGCAGGCAGGGGAGCTCAAAGAGCATCAAAAAACTCGTCCACATCGCTGTCAACGGGACACGTATCCAACAGGCTGGCAGCATTGCCACGTTGTATGGCAATGCTGATTCTTTGACCCAAGAATAGACCAGCCTTCGGGTCACGTAAAGAGCCGACCAGCCGCTTGGCGATGTCCCAAAATACAATATGGGCACTCGGACTCCATGGTACTAGACCATCCCAAACGGCTCAAATATATATAATATAGCTTCCAAGGTGGCTATTATATTTGCGCCGTTTCAGGTTTTCAGCACCTGCAGCAGCCGCCCCAGCACAACACGTCGTGCTAGGAAGATGAGATGGCGCAAGGGTGTCGACACATGTTGCGTCCCACACTAAAGGCCTACCCAACTTTCAACGCATTTTTATAATACTAAATACCTTTTGATGATAATTCTTTACTGAAAGATCCGTTTCTCTTGCAGGTTTAGCGAGATGCAAGCGCTGGTGGACTTCATGTACAAAGGCGAGGTCAATGTCACGCAGGAGGAACTGCCCAGTCTACTGAAGTCTGCGGAGGCGCTGCAGATTAGAGGTAAGCCTTAGTTGACACCTTCAGACCCTCACATGACATGCTCAGCCGGTACACAACGTACTGCCTACTACTGGGATTCAGGGCTCCTCACGACGCGGTTGTTCCGCATTTTCAACCGACTTCAAAAATGATGTTGTTTTTGTATATTTGTTACGCGATTCGGAGGAATCGCGTAAAGCAAATGTGAATCGATTTTGAAAATTCTTTTTTTATGGATAGGGCATACCTCAGAGGCTTCAGCACTTAAAAAATCAACAAATCCCAAAAAAAAAATCTACATAGACAGACGACGATTTGGTTTCTTCAATCTTTGGAGTACCTATGTTTTAACTGTGTTGCCGGATCTTAATGGATTTGGATAACAAGAAGGTACTAAAAACCGATAAATAAAAAACATTTATACAAAAAAGACAACCGCCTTCAAAATCTAAAAAGTGATAAATAACTTTTGGAAATCGGTCACTTTTTAGATTTTGAAGGCTGTTGCCTTTTTTTCTAATATTCTAATGGGCTTGTTGCCCACAAGTCATCTGTTCTTATGTGATAAAGCGGCCTAAGGTCCTACGCATGCCTAGGATGAACCGGTTCACTCGCGCCTTGAAGATACCCAGATTATACTTATCGAGAAACAGAGGGGGCGGACAGTGAATTCTAAAGCGCTTGGTTCGAGACTATAAAATTTCAACCTTAAAACGCATTTATACTTAACTTTGTTAATACTGTCTCGTCTTTTCACCAAGTTCCAATATATCTGGACGAATGTATTGTCAAAGTTAAGTCATGTATTTCAATTGGACCATTAAAACGCGCTAATGAACGTCATAAATGAAAAATTGAGTTTAGTTGCCTCTTCCAAAAGTTAGTTTCGTATGGAGAAGAATAGGCAAGAAACAATAGATAACTATTTGATTAGTATAGTATAAAATAACTTTTTTGAAAAAAGAGAACCGCCTTCAAAAAAAACTAAAAAATGATAAATAACTTTAGCACAGAACACACATGACTTTAGTTTCGGAAGTCGGTGGCATACAAACTAATAAACAAAACAAAGCCTTTTATTTTTCACTTTTCAGTGCCTCCTTATCACCCAAATCCATTAAGGAACGGCAAAACAGTTAAAACAGAGATTGAAAGTTCTCCAAAGATGGAAAGATGGAAGAAACGAAAACGTCTTCTCGGTTTTTGTTGTTTTTTTCAAAAAGCGCTAGATAAATTTATGTGTTTTGTATACTAAAACCTTCTCCAAAATGTAACAAACACTTTTCTGAAAACCGCATCAAAATCGGTTCAGCCAAACGTAAGATAATCACGGCCAAACAGACATACAAACATACGGGTCGAACTGATAACCTCCTTTTTTTTAAGTCGATTAAAAACCAGCTAAGTTTATGATCATAGATACACAGTGTTCACATTTTTTATTACCCAGGGCTATGTTCAAGCGACACATCGAATCTGACGTCAGAGCTTGGGAAGCCTGACAGCAAAGACTTTACAGTCGCCAGCGAAGCACTCGTCGCCAACGCGCAGCGGGAGAACGCTGTCAATGGTGAGATCTTCATGCTTGTTTATTTAAAGTGAAACCTGGATAACTGGGACATTAAGGGAACTGCAAAGTTGTCGTACTTAAAGAGGTATTCCACTTACCAGGGTCTCAGGTATCCAGGTACTATAATAAATATCTAATAATAATAGTAGTAATAAATATCTGTATTCTGTCTCATTTACGGAGGGTTCCATTAAGAGCGCCCATCCCGTCATATTTCCCATACAAACGCTCGTACGCGATTACGGCGTTATAACAAATTATTATCCAAACATTTTTAACACACAGGTATCTTGTGGTTTAAATCTAGGTTTGTATAAGGCCAAAAATAAACTTTTTTGAGAAACAAATTTAGTAAAGACATCCAAAAATCTGCTTTTTTGCACAATTTTATCTGAACTTTCGCCGGTCATAATGCACTCATACATTGAAAAAGTAAAGAAACAGCTTCATAGAAACCTTGCACATGTAATGGAGATTCTAAATTACAAACATTTTTACCAAAATCTTGTAAGGCTTTTTCAAAAACTCGTATGTGCTGGAACAAGTTTTGTGAAATTTCCGCGCGCCAATTTTTCTGTGATGTTATCGCGTTCTTACTCACTCGTTTGTTTTCGAGCTTTTCGTTGGCTGAAACAAAAAAAAATTCAATCACGCTCGCGTTCGTTCGATGTTCGTACGATGAGGATAGGCGCTCCTAATAGAGACATTGTGAATAGAGGTTCTCAGTTATAGAGGTGCAATTATTATTTAATTAAAAAAATGTCCTTGTTATATTATGTTGATGTTATATTGACGTTATCTCAGTTACAGAGGACATACCAATAAAATTCAAAGAAAATAATTTAGCAAAAGTATTATTTAAAATATAATCTCAGTAAAAGAGGTAAAATACACTCGCTGTCTCAAGTATAGAGGTAATTATGTTGATCAATCGAAAGAAGTAATCCCAGATATAGAGGTTTGTTTTGTCTTACTAACAGAGGTAATTCGGTGCTAAAGTGTCGGGACCTCACCATCGGTTCCAGCTATGGAGGTTTCTCACTTATACTGGTTTTACTTAACCAAGTTTTACTGTAATTACAAGAAAAATGTGTAGTAGTGTAGTGGAGAGGAGCTTGTGCCTATGTGAAAGCCGTACAGATCGATCGGTCAAAGGTTAAGCTACTCTTGTCGCGGTCAGTCTGTGGATGGGTGACCATCCATTTCATACCGAGTTCCCTCCGTGCCTCAGAAAGTACGTAAAGCCGTTGGTCCCGGCCCGGCTGTCATTCGTAGATCTTTGGCAGTCGTTATGGGTAGTCAGAAGCCAGAAAGTCTGACAACCAGTCTTACCAAGGGGTATCTTGTTACCCAGGAATTGAGTTGTGGAGGTCCGATATGCAGTCGCTCCATGTAAAACACTGGTATTCAGCTGCAACCGGTTAGACTGGAAGCAGACCCCAACATATTTGGGAAAAGGCTAGGCAGATGGTGATTACTTTGTAAAATTGGCGAAATTTTGACGTAAGTTCATCCGTTTAGGCAGAACAAAACCCAATACCAAAACAACGAAAAACAAACACCACCAACAAACATTCTAATTTTTATAACTCCTAGAAACAAATCCTTAAATTATTTTCTCCCAATTCCAGGCCCAACAACACACCCGTCAAAGTCAACAACCAACAACAACAATAACGCATCAACGACAACAAACGGCACTAAAAAAAGAAAGTCTGAAGATAGGTCGGATATCAAGGAGGAGACAGTGGAAGAGGATGGACTGTACTATGGAGAACTGGACAATGATAATATGGAGTTCAATGAGGTGAGACAATACGGATACTTGCAGGAAATGGTAGAACCTCGATTATCCGAAATAATTGAGATCTAGACTTGTTCGGATAATCAAAAGTTCGAATAATCGAAATTAAATAAAAACAACGCCTTTTTACATAAATACAAAACCAGTATTTTAAAATGTGATATAAATCATCACTTACTATTCGTATTAACCTTATAACCGTCCGACTTCATATCAGTTGTCGTGCCTCTAGCGCCTTAAACGTATTGTCACGGGGAAGTTAGAAGGAAAATGACCTAGGGGACGCAGCCCAACTAGATGGTCCAACCAAGTATGCAAAAACCTAAACACGACGATCACAGATGCTCTAAACCACGCCACCATCGAGGGAGGTGGAAGCAGCTCTGTCGTGGAGTCTGGTGGACGAAGCATCTCGACGCTCAGCAGTGGGCTTACGACTCGAGGAGGGGAGGAGGAGGGAATTTAAAAGAACCACTGACTTCTAGTACACCATAACTCACCAGGGGACCAAGTCTGCTATATTCCATATTCCTAATCTGCTAAATTCATAATGGTCGATCGAATTAAAAGCAATGACTGTACAATGACGTTATAATGGTAGGTCAAAGGAACTGTCAAAATTTTTCAAGTCAATTAGTTGTCATTTTGTACAAGATTACCATTCTATATCATTTCTTTCAATGGCGTGTCAGTGGTTGACCATTGGAAAGTCATAATGACGCCATTATATTAGTAGATTACCAAACTTGTCAAAGTCAACAATTATGAAATCAATGATAGACCATTCTGTCAGTTTTGTAATAGCAGACTTGAGGCCCTGAAAGTCTGTAATCTCCAATCGGCCTTGAGCGCACGTGGTGATCAATGCTCATGCCTTCTCTGTATCGACGCCTTAGAGCGAAAACCTCGTAAGTGTAAAAGAGATAACTTTTCAGGAGGAAGAAAAACTGCGTACTGTAAAAATTTTGTAGGGCGTCTTTTATGTTTTATTATTAATTAATATTGAGCTTCAACCCGCTTTTATATCCAGAATGGTTCGATCAATTTTCGAATGAGGAACGACATGTTCGTTGCAAGGTATTCACGCCAAACTGACAGATGCGAGTATTTACGAGGTTCTCATTTACTGTCATAGATGGCGCTATGAGTATCGAATGAACAAATGAGTCAGATCAGGATGTGCGTAGCGAGGTTTTCTTCCTAGAAACGCAATAAAATAAATTTGAGCAAAAATGCATTCCCGAGGTTTTCACTCTAAGGCGACGGTATGAGAAGAGGACTTTGTCCTGTAGTGGGACAATAATAGGCTGGTATTATTATTTTTAGGAGTATTTTGAGAAAATAGGTGTGTTGAGGTAATCACTCATTATACAATTTGCCATTCAATTTTGAGCTCACAATCGTGTTTGTTAAAATTAGTTTTTAACCGACTTCAAAAAGGAGGAGGTTATCAATTCGAATGTTTGTATTTTTTTTAACTCTGTCATAAATAGACGGATTGGCAAAATTCTTTTTTTGTTCGAAAGGGGTTTATTCCGAAATGGTCCCATACAAATTTTACCAAAATTGATTTAGCCCGTTTTGAGAAAATCAACAAATTCCCAAAAAAATTACTTAGACGATGTTTTAGTTTCTTCAATCTTTGGAGGATTTACAATCTCTTTTAAGTGTGTCGCCGTTTCTTAATGGATTTAGATGTTAAGGCAACACTAAAAAGAGAAAAATAAAAAGCTTTTTCAAAAAAAAGAACCGCCTTCAAAAGCTATTCATCACTTTTTAGTTTTCGAAGGCGGTTTTCTCTTTTTTTGAAAAAACTTTTTTTAATTACTAGTAAAACAAGGAGACTGCTTGCAGCCAACTAATGAGCGATGATCATTAAGAATAATGTTTGAATTTTAATTTCGAAGAGCTTTACTCCCAGTGGTTGGTGCTTGTCTGAGCGATTTTTATCATAATAACCGTTTCGCTTAAAATCCAATAAAACCATTTTTGAGTAAAAACTTTGCATAAAATGTTTAGCACACATCATCAGTAACGACGCTGATTTCTTACGATTTCATTATAATAGTGTCCCTAAATATCACGTAAATATTGTAACTTTTTGGGACTTTATGCAAGGGTATTTTGACCAGACTAGAGAAACAAGGTGTTTGGGAGAAATAAAGGCCAAATAGCAAGCAAAATAAAAAAGTTATGATTTTAATATTCCAGGACGACGAGCCAGGGAAACCGGGTAGCAGTCTAGGACAACCTTCCGGTGAGTTAAATGATTACAAAAAAAAAAGAAATATTATTTTATTTTTGTTAATTTTTGTTTAAATATATCAATGTTTGTTTGCAATGTGACTTCCCTCTCGTCACTTGCTTATTTTATTATTTTTATAATTTTTATTTTATCAATTTTTTTCTTACAAAAAATGTAATAAAACTTGGATTTGTATCGCGATAAACTTCGTCAAATACGTCCAAACACGCGTGTGTAGAGTGAAGATCATATTGTGAATGGACATTGTCGAAAGAACGAAACGAAAAAAATAAAAATAAATGTCTGTAAGGTAGGCCAATTTTTTTTACTATAAAATTCGGTAGCGAAATTGTTGTTAACATATTTTAGCCAAAATTTTAATTGAACCATGAATGTAATTTTTTTAAATTGGAAATTGTCTTTTTGACTATCTTACAGACATTTGAGTCAAGTTTTTCATTCACTCTCCCATTCATGGTTCAATATCATTATTTCCATGATATAATTTTATTTTTATTTTAGGTCGTCCTCCATATCTGCGCGTCAAACCGGAGAGCGAACTATTCTTTCAGACAAAACTACAGAATCTTGCTAAAGTTAACTCCGAATATATAAACAGGCTGTCAAAGATGAGTACAACAGAAATTAGGAATGAATTTTCCAAATATGGTTTTAATACAAACCCGACAGATGAAGCTTGCATACAAAAAACAACTGACAAATCTGAAAATGATTACTACAAGTCTTGGTTAGAGCAAAATGGAGAACTAGAAGTATCTCTCCTAAAAGCGAACCAAGTGAAAAAACCCAAAACAGATACCAAAAACCAGAAATCCGAAGTAGAGTTGATACCAAAGAGCAAAGACGGTGTTGCCACGAAAGAAGTTTTCCCTAAATTGAGGGAGAAATGTCAGATGAGAAGGCGGGGCAGACCGCCAATATTTAAAGATAGGAATGTAGATATTGGGGAGACTGTGCTAAAGTCTGATTTGGACCAATTTTTGGAAGGTAAAGAGGTTAGTTCCTCAGGGTTGTCACGTAAGGATCTGGAGAGGGTAATGATGGGGAAGTTCAACCCTAACAGACGGTATTCGAATGAAGCGATGTGGGCAGCCCTAATGGATGTTAAGAAAGGAGGGAGTATATACCGGTGAGTCTTTTAAACTTATTTATTTTAACTATTTAGGCGCGCTTGCAATAGAATGGGCTTGCTATAGAATGGAGCATTAATATGTAATACTAGCACTTTTGCCGCGACTTCGTAGCTTTAAAATACCAGATTTTTTGTATAACGCTATGAATACCGATATTTCCCTAAAAACACAACACGTCGCTAGACCTTTTGAGGAAAAATAATGGCAATTTTTTTTTCTGTATAGGCATTTATGCAAAATTCGTACAACTCCCCTTTGGGGATGAATTTCCAAAACCATCAGCAGTTTTAATTTGAAAATTTTAACATCAACAGCTTTAGCGGTTTTGATTTTATATACAAAATTTCATCCCTTTAGAGCTACTTTTACATACTATTGCTTTCTATGTGTATAGTAAGTACCTAAAATATAAAATTTGACGTCCATAGCTTCAGCCGTTTCCATATTCCAACATCATTCCATCTCTCATTTACCCTTCAAGGTAATTTAAATAAAACGATGTACCTACATTGTATTGCATTGTAGCATGTTTAAGTTTGACATCTGTAGATGCAACGGTTCCAATTTCTCATACAACAGTATTTCATCCTTTTTTAGGGAGTTAACAAAAAACACTGAAATGTATATTTTGTATGTTTAACTGTAAAGCCGGTAGAATACCAATTGTCATGTTTCTAACCTAAAAAATTATAGATTCCCCATTTCTATTTTATTCTAACTACAAAAATGACGGGGTTTTATACAAACTTTCATCCCCAATTTTACACCTGGGTTGAATTTAATCAGATTTTCAGGGTTAACATAGTGTTTCTCTAGAGAACGTGTGTTTTGGAATCATTGGTAATTGGTGTCATCTATCGAATTAGATACGGAAACATCCAATAATGAATTGTTTTCTCTTCCAGCGCGGCACAAACACACAAGGTCCCCCGCAAGTCCCTCCGCAACTGGATGAAGCGTTGCCACATCAAGTCCTCCTTCCCAATGCCTCAGCAACTCAAACAATTCGTGGAAAACAGCAAGAAACAGAAAGAATACAAAAACTTCGACTTCAACGTCCCTGAGACACAGAATTATGAGAAAAGTGGAACTGAAACGGAAGCTTATGAGGCTGACATAGATTTTGGAAAACATTTTCTAACATTCACTAATTCTAATGTTTCAAGCGAGGATGAAGGGGCTCCCAAAAGTGAGGAGAAACTTGAGGAAGGGAAGAATGAGGATGGCAACTCTGCTATAAATATGTCTTTGCATGAATGAGGAGGTTGTAGCGCATCGGGTTTGTATAGCGTTGTCTCTGTCACACATACAGGGGTGAGTTTTGGTTCACTGTGCATCTTTTGGGGTGGTCAAAGTACTTCAAACATTTGTACAACTTTTTTAGTGGGACAAACCCTGCAATGAGCCAGCAAAATGGGGATTATACAGTATGTTAAATAACATAGTGTGTTTTCTTAAACTCGTTGATCTACATCATTAAAATTAAAAAATAAATCATGCAGCTGAATACCTACCGCTGTTTTACATGGAGCGACCCAGTTACCGGGTAATACGATACCCCTCTGTAAGACTGGTTGCCAGACTTTCTGGCTTCTGGCTACCCATGACGACTGTCAAAGATCTTTCAATGACAGCTGGGTCATGGAACTATCTGTATACAATTGATAATTTTTTCTTCGTATTTCAGTCTTAGTTCAATAGTAAAAGTTGTCCCTATTTATAACTACCTATTTGAGCTCCCAAATTATGCGCAGTGGATTAAAAGTTAACCTGTATCCGAGTAGCAGTCTGATTCTAAACCTCGATGTGACACTTGAGGCTGACTTACTGTGCCTATGTTGGTGTGGGCCAAGGATTGCGAAATAACTTCAACTTGGCGAATTATTGGTGGCCTATACGTCTCAATAATATAGGACTATATTATGCATAATTAACTCAAAATGTGAAGTCTTACCATTTTGAACATTTTTATTGTAGAAAAGTATCTAAGTATTCCTAGTCCCCGCCAACATACGTCAGTCGGTGGAGTGACAGTTCATTTTGACATTGACAGCTGTCAATGAAAGGTGCTTATATGCAATTTTTCTGTTATATGCAATTCAAAGTTCTAGTAAATAAGATTTAAATTATGTTTTACTTCTCTGTTAAATAAATAAACGACTTATTGTTACTATTAGGATTGAATGTACTTTAAAATTATATGGCTATTTTTAAGAGCAACTACTTAATGAAAACTGTCTAGCGGTTTTTGAGATTGGCGCTGAAGACGGACTTTTATAAAGATAGGCCCAAAACGGCCAGTATACGAAAGATTTAAAAAACTGCCAAAGAAAAGCAAAGATTTAACGAAAAAAAACTAATTTATGAAATTTTCTAAAACATATTTTTAAATTAATACTTTTATTTATTTTGTCCAAAGATATGAAATTTTCTTATTATTTAATACAGTGTTGAGTGTGAACATTTAGGGTCATAATCTTTAATGGTACTTATTAAAAAAAATTGAATGAAATAGTCTCAAGAAAAGGAGGAAGTTTTCAATTGAGTTATTTTCTTGGATTTAAATATTTTGACTCTGAACCCCAAAAATCCTACTAAACATTTATCCTAAATATTCACATACCACACTAAACATTGACTATGTAATGTAAGCCTATTTCGTATGGCTCCATACAAACAATACCCAGCCGTATGTATGACACATCGAGTTAAACAAAATCTTCGTATTTGTAGAGCGTTGTCTCTGTCACTCATCACTTACATCTAAGGGTGTGGTCTGTCTGTTCGGTAGAGGTAAGAACTTTTTTTTTAAAATCGGTTCAGCCGTTTAGGAGGAGTTCAGACACATACAAACGCACAGAAGAATTATATAATACTACATACTAGTTCGTAGCTGTCAGTGAGACCCCACCCTAAGGCTCGATGTGTCATTTCAACGCCTGGCCACATTGTAAAAAGTATTCCTATAATTATTTTTCCCGCAATATTGTACCCAAAGATTGATGTTTCTTAGATAATTTAGAGAATATCGCAAATGTATTGTGTTTGTTTCGAAACGATATGAATTTGATGGAAAATATTAGCCAATGAGCGACGAGCTGGCTCACTGTCTGTGCTGCGCTTGCGCCGGGTGTACAGATGCCTTTCTTTGATAGGGAATGTATTTGATAGATTTTCAACTTTAGCGTAAAGGAATAAGGTTCATATTCAATTGGGATAAGGACAATGCCAGAAACTCTATAGCACTTCGCCCCACTCAATAAAAGTCGTGTACAAGCTTGCAATATGTAGCATCTTACTGTTTATTAATGGCTGATAACTAAACATTAGTCTTAATGACTGCAGAACTTGCCGTCTCTGTTTAAATAAAATAAAAAAAATTGAATTCCTTTCAGCATTGATTTGTAATCAAAGTCAAAGTCAAAGCATTTATTTCAATTAAACCATTTGCAGGCACTTTTGAATAGTCAAAGAGTCAGTTAGTTAATCCGCAAGTAATAATAATAATAATGTTGTTTATTTGCCAACAAAAAAAGTTCTATACATTTTCTTATTGTCTACATTAACAATAAGGTTCACAACAAAAAAAAATTGGTTATCTGTAAAGTCGGTTTACGGACGAGAGTTTTACGTGATAGCGTCATAAAGAAACATAATGGCTAACATATATAACATAAGCAAATAATGGCTTCCGTCGAGGTGGGCGGAGCTTATTGCTTGGGCCGCTCGTGCCTCTCGACCGCTTGTTCCGCGCTCTCGCTTGCAGAACGTGACACTTTTTCGTGCGTACAGCCGGTGTTCATCGATTTATAAGACGTTATCACGTCAAAAACAAAAATAAGACACAAAGGCAGCACTTTGCTAATTAACTCCACAGAATTCCACACTCGAGCCTGTGTCGTGGAAACAAGCCAAGAACGCAGGCAAGTTCTAAAGAAAAACAATTTGTTATAATAAGGTTCTTTAATCATTACAGTTATTTTATTAGTTTACTTTTTCTGTAAATGGGTAGGGCAGGATCTGGCATTATCATTTCTTTAAAAGATATTCAACTTTATTACCAAAGTTTAAGGTTCATATTCAATTGGGAAAATTTGCTTGATGTGCTGGCGTCTTTACAATAGAATCGCCAACTGCGGGTAACCATATTTTTCATGTAAGTGTCCTTTGTGAGAATAAAAGCTTTTTACAAAAAAGACAACCGCCTTCAAAAACTAAAAAGTGAAAAATAACTTTAGCACAGAACACACATTGACTTTAGTTTCGGAAGTCGGTGGCAATACAAAACAACAAACAGAACAAAGCCACTGAATTTCGAAACTAAAGTCAATGTGTGTTCTGTGCTAAAGTTATTTTTCACTTTTTAGTTTTTGAAGGCGGTTGTCTTTTTTGTAAAAAGCTTTTATTCTCACAAAAGACACTTACATGAAAAATATGGTTTACACAAAGTGCTTAAGAGCGCGTATTCGATTCGTGACGAAAACTTCATGTTTTTGCGTTTTGCCCAGAGCAATATCGTAATTATGTGAGCAGATTATTTAAAGACAATTTACAGTTTTAGAAAGATTAAATCTTGATTTAGACAGCTGCAGAGTAAAAGTATAATTTTTAATTATGGTTTTTTAAAGCGAAGACAATTCTTTCATATCGTTTTACGAAAATAGACGTCAGAGTTAACTTTCAGGACTAATACAGCCATTACAATATGCCAAAATATTTTGTTTTATGCGTTTTTCCAACAGTATATACAGTCATAAAGACAGCTACAGAGCCAAAATTACAAAAATATTACTATTATGTATTAAAAAACAATGTTGAAAAAGTAGAAAATCGGTTCACTTTGTCAATTTTTTTTACCAGTATTTGAATAAAAACATAACTGATATATTTATTTTATGAAAGTAAATGTTATACTTAATATACAGAATATTTTTAGTCCGTTATACGAGCTCATTTATTTTAGACAATTATTTTAAAAAGCTCTGTAAAACATCGCACGCTGTCGTTTGCCGATCAATTTCAATGATTCGTGCTTATTTCGTGCGTATTTCTTTTTCTGATGCACACAAACCGACCATTGTGTTGTACTAGTGTGTGTCAATGCTGCTACGCCGTTCTAGCAATCGTTTAGATTTTGAGTTGCGCTAAATCGAATACGCTCCCTTAACTAGAGAATTGTCTAAATTAGTTGCTAGCGATCTTCGCCCAGCTTCGAGTAGCGGGTAAGATATATCTCTATTGGTTTACGTGGACCACGCCACTAAAGCTACCAGTCGGCATTATTTTTTCCGACATGTTCAACATACATCATATTTCAACAAATTGACACAAAACAATATCAAACTATACGTATATACCTTCCTCTTGAATCACTCTATCTATTGATGAAAAGTGCATTCAAATCTGTTGCGCAGTTTAAAAGTTCTAAGCGTACAGAAGTACAGACAGCGGGAAGCGACGTAGAGATTAATCATGTTGCCAGCTCATAAATTCACCCCATTATAGGGCGTAAGTGTTGCAATCACACAAAACGTTTGAGAAATTCTCCCATTACAATTATTTATTAGTAAGTTTGACGTTATTATGCTTGTGTAATAAATTAATTAGTTGTGTAAAATTAAAATAATAATTATTATAATGAAATGATTGGCCTTTTTCAAAAACTGAGTGCTTGGAAGGACTTCGTCCAAATATATATGAAGAAAAGACTTAAAATGAAATTTTTAGTGTTTAAAATTAAAATTATATTAAGCTTTTGTCATGTTGCAGTACTTATATTTAGAAAATAAAATATATTGAAGGGCGCTTTGACAAATAAGTCTGTAGATGGAGTTAAAAATTACTAAACTGCTTGCGTAATACTTGGATAGCCCCTATTTTAAAATGGTAGTGAGATATTTCCCCACTAATAAATGTCTGAAAACAATTTGGATTTAAGGAATTCATTAATAACTAGCACTTGTGGGGGTCCAACGCAGCTTCATATTGGTGAAATAATTTTTTGAATCGGATAAGTAATTTCGCTCCACACAAACTTACTAACAAACAATTTTAATAATATTAGTATAGACATATGTAACAATTCCCTATACAGTGTGCCAACCAACATCTAAATCAAAACAGAACATTTTCAATTTTCTAAAAATAACTACTGCACAACAATGATAAAAAAAACGGCTTAACATATTATAAATTATATTTGTATTAATTTATTTATATTATATTATACATAATTATTATATATAATAGTATTTTATAATTATTATCGTACTTAATTAGAATAAATTACGTTTGGGCATCGATTATATTGAGATTTTAAACTTTTAATACTTTACTTGGTGAGAAATAGATATGGTCATTTTAATAGTAAGCGAATATTGATTCTTCCTTCAAGAATTTCTCAGTATTAATAACTCGGAGTTTGTATTCAATGCATATGCACACACTTGCATTAGCTCGCCCCCTATTCTATGGGATTTAAACATACCTGCCTCTCTATTGTATAAAAATCTTCTTCAATAAATATAAAATGGGAATAAATATAATGACCACCAAAATAGTAAATGATCACCATATCTTAGGACCCTTAAGTCCCCCCCCCCCCTGGGGCGGATCCGACATGGTTAGGTTAGGTTAGAACTGTGACCCCCTACGCCAGAACCAAATCGCTTTTTACAGTCAAACTCATACATTTCCCTACTATTTTTGGTTTTATTTTATTTACTACTAGCTTCTGCCCGCGGCTTCGCCCGCGTAAAAAGAACGATTATCCCAAGGGAACACATTACCGGGATAAAAAGTATCCTATGTGTTAATCCAGGAAATGTTCTACCTATGTGCCAATTTTCATGCAAATCTATTCAACGGTTTACGCGTGATTGAGTAACAAACATCCAAACATCTTCACAAATTTCACATTTATAATATTAAGTAGGATTATTGGTGATCATTTAGTAGATCTGGAGGTTCGTTAAACATAAGCCATTTACTATATCTGGAGGTTCGTTATACATAAGTCATATAAAATCGCACCATCGGTGTGTCCAAAATTCATAAAAATTACTTAAAAATGAAGTGCTTTAGAAACATCCTTTTATCTGGAGATACAAATACGCATATTAACTTCAGTTCATTGTCGCCACAGGAAGATACGTTCATGATGACATTTCACTTTTACTTCACTGAGTAATTTATACGAGAAAAGTTATATAAATTATAATTTGCTTTGTTATAATTCCGTCAATTTAAACTATTATACAGTTAACTATCGTCGTTGTTAAAATAATATTTCCAAGTATCCGGCAATTAGATAGTCTAATAACGTACCTAATGGTTTAATTATAAAAGGATAACTATCCCAGTTATCCACCCCCCTTACTTAAAAACGCATGCTTAAACGTCAGAAATGTGTGGCTAAGCAAACAGCAACGTTTAAAGTAAGGGGGCTGCCCGCGGTTTTTCGAACGACAAATTAATGTGACAAATTGCCAACCGCTTGTAAACTATTGTGGTTGATTGACATTATCATGACCAGGGGCGGACCATAAATTTGTGGGGCCCTAGGCTTACACTACTTGGGGGCCCTAATAATTCACGGGGCCCTGGGCAGCAGCCCAAAAAGCCCTTATATAGATCCACCTGATCATGACAGCAGCGTACGCGCATTTGACAATTTGCCACATAAATTTTTCGTTCGATAAACCGGGATTAATCTACTATAGTTAACTATCTCAATGCTAGTTAAAATAAACTATTATAATACACTATGAGATAGTTAACATAGCAGATAATTACCAGGATAATCAACCTGTCACCCTGATTGACCACAGTTCTTAGGCTTTCAACAACTTTGATATATAATTATTTAAAGTTCTTCAGCTGATCTAAGGCCCATTCCTGTAATGTAAAACGTACAAAATCTCGTCGTAATTCCATCTCAGTGACAATAGGTATATGTCAAAAACTTGTCAACAAAGGAGATCAGATTAGAATGAGCACGTTGCTAAAAATACGAGAACTATTGTCCTTCTGTCAGTCGACTATCTGAACGATCAATTGACAACTGTCAACTATCCGGCGGACAGCCACGTTGAATGGCCTACCTAGATATTATAACGTTCCTATGAAATAATACTACTGTTCTAATGGTTTTAGTTCTAATAAAATTCTCTTCTACAAACGTGTTTTGTATATTTTTGTAGTCCAGTAAAAGTCTTAAAAGAATACCTACTTACAATGCAATATAAATCAGCTGATTGTTATACTAAGAATACTAGAACTCTGGTTTTTAAAAGTATTGTATAATTTAGTTCCAGTCTTTCGAACCAAAAATTAATGTATTACAAAATGGCAGGTGCGCGTAGTCTACTTTAATTGATTGTTGATAATTCAGTCATATTTAATTTGATGACAGATTAATTCGAAAACTAGAGTTACAGCAATGTCTCGCCGTAACAAGACATCAAGGTTTCTATAAAGTTCGATGTTTCATATGTGTGATAAGTAGCTGATTTAACCCTGGTTTTTCGAACGAAAAATTAATGTGACAAATTGTCAATCGTACAGAGGCTAGCACATAAAGCTACCTCGACCTGTAATTTTTCTTTGATAGTTTTTCAACTTTATTACAAAATAATAAGGTTCATGTTCAATTGGGAAAATTTGACAGTTTGGTTAACATGATGTGCTGGCGTCTGTACGTAAGAGTTAAGAACAACTAATCGAATTTGTGGCATTAATTTTCCTTTCGTAAAACCGGAAATTAAATCCTTAATCTCAAACTACCCGCAAAATTATACAAAACGCGTTTATAACCCATGAAGTGCCTACTAGTATATAAATATATACATAATAATATAGGTTTAAGCGTCTACTGTAGATATATACATTGTATTTAAATGCTAAGCCTTGTTTAGTATTTATTGTGAATTGGTTTCATACTCGCATAAAGTTAGAAAATTTCCATTTTCCATTCTGCCTCAAAATCTTTTTTGACATCATCTTTCACAGTCCACTGAAATAATATTATTAATTATGGCATGAAATTAACTGCCGCACTCATAGACGTCACTTAAAAATAATCCTTAACTTAAACTGACCTTTATGTCGACACAATTGGAATGATCTCGATCTGTCATATTTCTGAGTGACAGCTGTCTCTGATGTCCGACATTAGTTGTTAAAGTCACTTTTCACACAACATTGAGTAATTATCAAACGAATACTGGTCAAGTGCGGAAAAAACGCCGCAAAAAACGTTTCTTGTATGGGAGCCCTCTTTAATTTTTACCCGTTTTTAATTGTATTATTTGTTGTGTCTAACTATTAGGGTTCGAAAGATACAGACGTGTGCGAAAGCAATAGGACTCCGTTTAGGCTCCTTGGGTACGAAAAACTAAAAAATGTGACCTTTCAGAAGAGTGAATAAACATTACGAAATCCCTTTGTGCCTATTGGCCAGATTGGCCTAGTTCTGTTCTGTCTCCTGCTTGATTTGGAGAGAAGTGCAAAAACATGTTTACTCTTCTACTGATATTTTCTGATTAATATCGTTGCGGGATCTAAGACAGTTGTAACGTTTCTCCGGGACGAGTCGAGCTTCATTGCCTCAGCGCTTTTTGGAGGCCGCCACTGTTGATGCTGGCTTTTAGAAGTTGCAGTGATTCGGGAATTGTGTGACGGGCTGGTCCCATTTAAAAACGTTGTGAATGAGCCCCTGTTGTGTGCCTTTGTGTCTCATGAAACCTCGGAATTGATAACCGCGTGACATTAGCTTTGATTAGATCATTGCCGTTTTCGTCACGCAAATTCGTCACGGTTAGTGCCCGGTCCTTTGATACGAAACAAAATGTGGGCGTAGTTCACACTACTATTATACATGCGAAAGTATCTCTATTAGTCTCTGCTTAATTACGACAAAACCACGTAACGGAGAATAATGAAATTTGACAATGACGCTCTTTCATCAACATCCGCGATGATAACCAACATTTACATGGACGATGTCGCTGGTAAACGCTAGTAAACAATCATTTTCTTTGCCTTTTATAACATGGCGACATGTGAGTGTACACCCCTGCAGTGTGGTGTAAAAGCCAGTTCACAATATAAACTAGAATATCAGCTACATTGTATGTTTATAAGCAGTATTATGTTTGTCATTGCGTTCGTTTCGCGTATTACTTAATATTATTTACCGGTTGTACTTAATGTATTACATAAACCAATTGTAATTATTTATGTTTCAATTAAATTGAGGTTTACCGTATTCATTGGTCGTTTTATTGAATTATCATTTTAATTGCACCATGTCAACCTCCAGACTGCTGAGCATAAGTTTCATCTCCCCTAAGGGGGGGTTCTGCCGTAATCACGATGCCTGGCCGATGAATGTTGACGATCGCAGTAGGTGTTATGATAATCAGAAAGGTGCTGCTGCCCATCCTCTGGTCAATATCCCTCTTTCGCCTTCTACGACACCCACGGGTAGGAATGGGGTGGTGCCATTCGCGACCAGCACCACACGGCAGCATTTTAATAGCAGAGTTTCTATTTTCTCAAAGTTTTAATCTACTTTTATTCTTTTTGAAGTTCTAGGAAATTAAATACGAAAACGATTGTTTTTAACTATATTACAAGAAATTGATGTATTGCAAAACAACATTATTTTTTAACCTGTAAAGGAACTTACAGTTGGAATATCTCGAATTGTTCCAAATTAAATAACGGCGACGTTCCAGCAAGGCTTGGAAGTATTTTAAATTGCTTTTGCGATTATTTTTACTATTTTTTTAGTTCTAAGATTTCTTAACGTAATCCCGCCCGCAAATAATATGAAACATATTTTTTTTATTAAAAAAGAATACTAAACCATGCTTCGGATATTTTAAACCCAAAAACCCACAAGAGCGGCTTTTCCTCGCTTTTTACAAAACGCATGCTTTCCCAGTATTTTAATGAAGATAGTTCACTCTAAGTAAATTTGCTAGATACCCCATACCTATTCATACCTTATCGGATCTTTATGAACATAAACTAGACACTCCCGTAGTTTCCAAAACAATTTTAGAATCTGTTAAATGTCAAGGGTTTTCATGTGGTTACTTATAACCACATGAAAACCCTTATTTTTATTTTTTGCTAAGCAAATATTTTTTTCGTCCAAAGTGATAGATTGGTCCTAGTTCTTAAAGTAGCATATTTATTTGGTAAGCCTTAGATTAATTAGCAAACTAGAGTGAACTATCAATCAGCTGTACACTATATAAAATATTATCGGATTTGTAGGCCTACACTTGTTCAATGACACACAATTTTCGAGCTCGAAAACTTCAACTGTAACTTTCGAATTGAAGCTTTTACTTGTTGATTTTTCAAGTCGGAAAAGTGTCACAGAATGAGGGTAGTCGTACATTCCGCCGCGATGCTGACAGCTGCCTGTAAGAAGCCAGGAAAAGAAACGCCCAAGTTTCTTCATCTACCTTCTTTTCTATGTTTTTGTTGTAATTCTAAAGGGCGGTTTCTTGACCTTGCTTGTTTCAGGAGTTCGGACCTCAACCGAAATAGTGACGCGCCATTTTATCGATATGGACCACGGGATCCCCTTAAACATCCACGCGAGACCCCGCCTCGTGGGACGGCGGCCGAACGAGATCGTGAACATAGAAACTGATGTGTTCCAAGAGAAATCTTATAAGCAATATTCGTCACAACACCTAAGGGACGCCCTCATCGCAGTGAAAAAAGGATACAGTGTATACGCAGCGTCAAATAAGTATGGAGTCCCAAGAAAGACTTTGAGGAATTGGATGGAGAAGTATGATATTAAGAGTCAGTTTTCCAAAGGTAGGCGTGGTGCGCGCACGCAGATTTTGGACCCGTTAGACCTTATGGTGGAGTCCAGGTCCGAGAAATATGAGGATACATTGTAAGTCTTTTAATCTTGCCAAATTTATGATAAGAGTTATTGGTAGCTCTGTTTGTAGGTACTCTTGTTCAGCAAAATTGTGAAATGTGATAAGTATTCTTGTAAGCCGAAATATTATGAGAGCCAATTAAAGTAACCAAATGAAAAAAAGCTGTATATTAACCTTTTTTTTTAAGGTTTTTAATTTTGTTCACTAGGATCTTTTTGATAAACGAATGCTAAAGAAATCCAAAGATTTGATCGATTCTATCTATCGAGATTGTCATGAACCGACGCCATTCTGTATTTGTTTTAATTAATTGAAGCAATTAGAGTTAAAACAACACTTAACACTAACACTTAACTTGTTTTAACTCTTAATAAGGTCTCATGCCAATAGGGTATTTAACCAAAACAATCTAATAAGTCCGTCAGATAGATTTCCAAAAAATATTGGACACGTGTTTTTTGTTTTTTCACGTATACAAAAAATGAAGACGTTACAGTGTGTCGAAAACTCGTGTGACATCACTATGTCCGTATACTTTTATTGGCGAAGTGACGTCACAAACCCCGTCATGATCTTTGATGCGTTTTATCTTCGTCAGTTTTTATTGATTTGATAAAACAAAAAATACGTATCCAATATTTTTCGTTAATCTAACTGACGGACTAATTAGATTTTTTTGGTAAAATACCCTATTGACAAGACTACCCAAAACATACTATCCGATTTTATTTACATAAAACAAGAGTACCTATATTTATTTTCGACTGTATTTATAGATTGTAAAGTGTTACAACTACTATGGTACTACAACTAACCTCTGCCATAACATAGCATCTAACTATGTAATATTTACGGCCGTATTCGTAAACGCCACTTAATTTTAGAATGCCGTTAAGTCTGATGCTGTTATTGACATTAATTGCCACACAGAGATTGCACTTAAAAATAATGAAACATGAAGTTTATTAAATTTTGTCCTTAGCATAATTTGGTTAACAAAATTAAAATATTCTTAAACTCATTTTTTACTGACAGCATTCCAAACTTTTAAATTCAAGTTAGTGAGTGAGTATTTAACCCCCGTCGGAGGGCAGCAAACTGTAAATTCAGTAATGGTGGTGGTGTTGGTGGGATTGATTGAAACATAATATTACTAATCTCATGACAATCTAAGAAGTTCGATTTGACGTTTCTTTTTCCGAACTTTGTTTGAATGTCTTCGTCATCATCATCATCAGCCGAAAGACGTCCACTGTAGACGTCCACGCCACAACGAGCTGCAACCTGCGTAAGAAAATCAAATTCATAATCCTAATTAATTACTATGTTACCCACTATAACAACGAGTATCATTCATATAAAGTTAAGTTCACACTCAAAAACGAATTCATTGTTGATTAACATTCAAATATGATATGTCAAATCGGGCTCAGGAAAATAGGTACTTAAATAAAAGAAAACAAAACAGTTTATTTTCGTTTCGGGATTTTTTTTAAATGTTTAATTTGTATTTTTAAGTGCCGTCTCTGAATGCATCAATACAGCGCTTTGCTTTGACTTAAAACCGTCTTAAAGTTAAGTGTCGATTTTTAATTCGGGGAATAGAGTGTTAAGAGGAAAAATGTAGGTTTTTCTATAAATATACTTAAACTGCTATAGAGATAAAACAAATTGAGTTTGTCTACAGGGAGCTAGCATTAAGAACCAAAGAATGTAAAATGTAGTCGAGTTAATGTAAGTGTAGGGAATTATAATGGGCATATCTTTACTAGTACATTTTGGACTGAAACCTTGATCATTATTATTATTATTTACCATAAGTACCTTGGTAATTCTGTTGCCAAGTAGCGTTGTTTAGCTGAAAAGGTATGGGTGTTGTAATTACAGGCACGTAAATACTTCTCTAGCAGATGTCTATGAAATACATAGCCCTTATCACTTAACATCAGGGCCGAATTAACCATGTCGGGGCCCCTAGGCAATGCAATTCTCTGGGCCCCTTTACCCTTGTCTAACTTCCTAAAATACATATTTTCGTTATAATTACCTACGCAAAATTTTTACTACATTACGTTTTCGTGTTCAACATTTTCAATATTTTTTTTCTCGGTGCCCCTGGCCGATTAGGGGCCCCTAGGCAGTTGCCTAATCTGCCTTAAGGATAATCCGGTCCTGCTTAACATGAAAAGGTCAATTCCTTAATTAAAATCAATGTCCTAAACCATTCGTTCCGAGCACATTACATGAGGCTGCTAGGTCTTAAAACCGAAAAGCTGTACAGAGCAGCCAGTCTAGCCGGAAATTTGGGTTAAAAGGCCAGACAGTGAAGGACAGTGATAGCCCGCTTGCTTCCGCTAGCGACACATGGTGAGACGGGCGAAGCGGAAACCAACATAATTATGGCAAATTATGTAAAAAAATGTGGTCAAATTTAAAAAGCCTGACTGTGTCCTACTGTATCCGAATGCCTGACAGTGACAACGCTATGCATAATAATAAATATTTGCCTTTGAGAAGCAATAACTATTATTCTTAACTATAGGTTTAGGTATGTGCTATCGTGGTCACCACTGACCACCACTAAGTTCATTTTTGCTTGCACTCAAAAGATGGAAGCTCTCTCTACCCTGCCCCGTTGACTTCGCAGGCGCCAAGGGATTTTTTTTTAACTGACCAGGCGGAAGAGTCCGCGATAGTACCTACCTACGTGTATACCGAATATTTTGCCAATGTCAATGTTATGTAAAGATATGATGTCCCTTTAAGATATACATGTTGTGTCTAGTCTAATTAATAATAATAATCAAAATCATGGTGTTAAATTGTGGTCGATCGACATCGATCCAGTCGAAAACAAAATCTATCGTCTACCTATATCGATAGATGAGCGACTTAATATATTTTAAAATAGACTGTATAGTTTGACGATCGACGTTCAGTAGAAACTATCGAATCCATCGAAAACAAAAATATCGATTTCTATCGATCATACTGCTACCATGCACACTGGATCATATCGGTGAACCAACATTTATCAGCGTTGTGTTCCTACTCTATTCGATTTTCATTTTCTATTCGAAATAATGTCATGTGACCCAAAGAAACGACTAACCAATGACTGATTAATTTTGAGACTCACACCGGTGACACTAAATATTTTAAATAGGTTTTACCCACAGATTATCTATATCTGTAGTTTTACCACATTTGTAATATCTGGTAAATTGTAATAATCACTAAATTAAAAACAATACTTTTAACGATTTCAGAAGCGGGGGATTTTTTAAAGGAAAAATAAAATAAATAATTTATAAATTAAAACACACAATTTGATGAAATGTTATAAGTGCCAATAGTATACCTATGACTTGACCAAAACTATAGACTTGTTGCTGGGTTACTCGATTAGTCAGATAAATCGATACTGTTACAGTTATAATAGATAGATAGAATATATTATTACTGATTAAAAATTGGTGCGAAGTCGATAGAAATAAAACCATTTTATTTTTCTATTTATTACACACTACCTACCTACTAAGTACTTTTACCCGCCACTTGACGCAGATGCAGACGATGTCGCGGATTAAAAAGGAGTCTAGCCAAGCCAAGCTTAGTCTGCTAAACCAATTACCAAAGAATCACGGCGAGATCCATACATTCATTTGTATGAAAAACAAAAAATTTAGAGGGTGTAAAATATTTTCCAATGTAAAGAATACATTACCAGTAATAGATTGATATAATTACCATATTTTTAAACCCCCGCATAATTAAAATATTACGAAATGAAAATAACACTTTTTCGTTTCATCTCGATGCACATTTTGTGTTTATAAAAAGAAGAAAGTAACAAGCGACGTTAACGGATCTATCAAATTGGCAGACAAGTGATGTGACAAGTCTGTGGCAAAAAATAATCATTGTTTGTGATATTATTTCCCATAAAACGTCAGTCACTGTCATTTCAGAACGAAACGGCGACTGACAGTAACTGTCAGTCGCCGTTTCGTTCTGAAATAATGAGCTTTTCGTTAAACTACTCAGTTTTTTTGCAGGGTTTTAAAAATATTGTAAATGCCTGAAGATACTCTTTAGGTACCCAAGAGTATAAGAATTAGAATTTCAACTTCTCTAAACATCTTTTTTTTTTGTACAAAACCTGCCACGATTCTTTCATCAAAATTGGTTCAATATTGTAGCCGTGAACGAGTAACAGACAATGAAACCTACTTTCGCATTTATAATATTATTATAGTTACGATCTTCTGGCTATTCGAATAATTATAATCTGACTTAAATGACTGTTTGACTACACTGTTTGATACATATTCCTAAATACTTAGTAATTAATCCACTAATTATAAGTCAAATAATTATAATTTAGTTCCTAATTTGCCAAAGTAGTGTTTATCCAATCCAAATATTTAGTAATTTAAATTATTATTTTTTGTTTGTTAATTATTTATAATTATTGTTGATTTTGTTTATCATTGGCAACGACTAGTAGTAAGTAAATTAATTGTAGAAAAATAATCGTCGTACTTAAATATTGATTACTTACTGTACTTAATTTTTTAAATGTGTGAATAATTATACTATTTTTGTATTTTGATTAAGCTGTAGAATTATTTGGAGGACGTATTGATTTTCTTTGCGTACTCTCTCGAGGTGGTGGCTTGAGTAGAATAATTATTTAGCTTTTAATTGTAATAATTAGGAAGCTATATTTTTTCCTAATTATGACGTCATCGCGCCCTATTGGCAGGTTTCGTTTTCGCAAAGAAGTTAGAATTAACACATATTACGGATTATTTTGTTTCGTATTCTCGTTTATAGGAAGTTATAGCAACAATAACAAGTGCACCCTTGGATAGTATCCATTAAATGAGTGCCGTTGCCTTCAGGTATTTGTTCCAAGTTTGTGAATGTAAACTGCATCGTTGACCACACAACAAGAGAGCTAGTTTTTTTCAATAATTGAATAATAGGACTGTTCTAGAGTTAACTTGATGGCACATAACTGAAAGTCGTCTAATTGTCCTCTACTAGGTACGTGGTGGCAAATCACTAGCCGGGACCACGTGGCAATATTATATACTTAATTAAATAGAAATCATTTAATTATTATTTGTTTAAACATAATTTTTATAACATGTTTAGTAAAATTTTAGTAACTATTTGTTGGTTTAACAACAAGCCAAAATAACTACAACATTTATGATTGATGTACTTAACTAAATTGTAAGTAAAATAATTATAAGTTAATTATTTATGTAACGTAATTTATTATAATTACTCTGCGATTTGAACTTAATTTCCCATGGAGTATTATAGTGGTCCTCTTTGATGCTTTGTCGTTATTTCGGTTTCATTAGGTTCTATTTGGAATACTGTTTTAAACGTTACCTATGATTTATAGTCAAAATTAAAACCATTTATTTCAAATTAACCATTCACAGGTACTTATGAATTGTCATGGAGTCAGTCAGTCAAAAAGTTGAAGCTAGTTGCTCGTTCCAAACAGTAGGTTTCTATGGAGAAGAACGAGCAAGAAACTCCATGAACACTCTTTTAAAATGAATATGCTAGTTTTACTTATTTACGTAAACATTATCATACTCCTTCCCAAATTGAATGAACATATTATTTTAAACTAGTTTTGGTTCTGTTACTTGGCTATTCATCTTAGTGTTATCTTTTCTAAAATTTTCCCTTCGATGGGATTACTCACCTAACTATACTAATTTTAATTCGAAGTAAAATTAAAAATCCAATAAATCCCATCAATGGGAATGTCATAGTACTCAATGGGAAAATAATCGCAGAGTAACAAGCCAGTGTGTAGAAGCTATGTGTTACGGGTGATTGTATGTACGGATAATAATTATCAATTAATAATGATTTTTGTCGTGTAACATTTATGTTTTATTTTTATTAAATTCCCTGGCAGTGGTCATTCAACCTGTATTGTGACAGCACAAAACAGGCTACGGTTTCTAAACGACATTCTGGTTTTACGAACGAAAAATTAATGCGACAAATTGTCAAAATCAAATCATTTATTTGCGTAAATAAGTTACAAAAAAAATAAAAATAATTCGCTTGAATTGGGCATGCATTGAATAAATTAAAGTACTAAATTGTATTAAATTTATTCTAATTTGGTAATAATTCATTATTCAGTATGTGACAATCAAGATACTACAGATTATGACTGATAACTTATAATCTAGGTACTCCTTAAAAGCAGTTATCGATAAATATTTGTGTTAGAATACGCTTGAAGCGCTTGTCAAGCTGCTGTGATTGGTTTGCTGAATTATCAACAGCCAATCACAGTAGGTGACGCGCGTTTGACAATTTGTCACATTAATTATTCGTTCGAAAAACCGGGGAATGTATTGTTTAGTAAAAATGTTCTTTAGAGTTTTTGATAATTATATTTTTAAACGAGAACTACTAGGAAAATATTCTGCAATGGAATACAACTGTCACACTGCTGGGTAAATGCATCTTCTCGTACAGAGAAGGAACGAGCGTTATCACCACTTGTTCTTTCTTTTATCAGAAGAGACTTTTACCTTGTAGTAGGATTATTCGTACATTCTGGTAAGTTTAGCCCGACCGCTTAACTAAGACCGTTCCTGAGGTAGCATCGCGGTGCGGGAGGGGTGTGGTGACGTGACGCGAGAGCTCACTGATGCGTCAACTTGTGACAACTGTCACCCCTCCCGCACCGCGCAGCTGCCTCAGTGTGGTGACGTGACGCGAGAGCTCACTGATACGTCAACTTGTGACAACTGTCACCCCTCCCGCACCGCGCAGCCACCCCAGTGTGGTGACGTGACGCGAGAGCTCACTGATACGTCAACTTGTGACAACTGTCACCGCTCCCGCACCGCGCAGCTGCCTCAGTGTGGTGACGTGACGCGAGAGCTCACTGATGCGTCAACTTGTGACAACTGTCACCCCTCCCGCACCGCGCAGCTGCCTCAGTGTGGTGACGTGACGCGAGAGCTCACTGATACGTCAACTTGTGACAACTGTCACCCCTCCCGCACCGCGCAGCCACCCCAGTGTGGTGACGTGACGCGAGAGCTCACTGATACGTCAACTTGTGACAACTGTCACCCCTCCCGCACCGCGCAGCTGCCTCAGTGTGGTGACGTGACGCGAGAGCTCACTGATGCGTCAACTTGTGACAACTGTCACCCCTCCCGCACCGCGCAGCTGCCTCAGTGTGGTGACGTGACGCGAGAGCTCACTGATACGTCAACTTGTGACAACTGTCACCCCTCCCGCACCGCGCAGCCACCCCAGTGTGGTGACGTGACGCGAGAGCTCACTGATACGTCAACTTGTGACAACTGTCACCCCTCCCGCACCGCGCAGCCACCCCAGTGTGGTGACGTGACGCGAGAGCTCACTGATACGTCAACTTGTGACAACTGTCACCCCTCCCGCACCGCGCAGCCACCCCAGTGTGGTGACGTGACGCGAGAGCTCACTGATACGTCAACTTGTGACAACTGTCACCCCTCCCGCACCGCGCAGCCACCCCAGTGTGGTGACGTGACGCGAGAGCTCACTGATACGTCAACTTGTGACAACTGTCACCCCTCCCGCACCGCTCAGCCACCCCAGTGTGGTGACGTGACGCGAGAGCTCACTGATACGTCAACTTGTGACAACTGTCACCCCTCCCGCACCGCGCAGCCACCCCAGTGTGGTGACGTGACGCGAGAGCTCACTGATACGTCAACTTGTGACAACTGTCACCGCTCCCGCACCGCGCAGCTGCCTCAGTGTGGTGACGTGACGCGAGAGCTCACTGATGCGTCAACTTGTGACAACTGTCACCCCTCCCGCACCGCGCAGCCACCCCAGTGTGGTGACGTGACGCGAGAGCTCACTGATACGTCAACTTGTGACAACTGTCACCCCTCCCGCACCGCGCAGCTGCCTCAGTGTGGTGACGTGACGCGAGAGCTCACTGATGCGTCAACTTGTGACAACTGTCACCCCTCCCGCACCGCGCAGCTGCCTCAGTGTGGTGACGTGACGCGAGAGCTCACTGATACGTCAACTTGTGACAACTGTCACCCCTCCCGCACCGCGCAGCCACCCCAGTGTGGTGACGTGACGCGAGAGCTCACTGATACGTCAACTTGTGACAACTGTCACCCCTCCCGCACCGCGCAGCCACCCCAGTGTGGTGACGTGACGCGAGAGCTCACTGATACGTCAACTTGTGACAACTGTCACCCCTCCCGCACCGCGCAGCCACCCCAGTGTGGTGACGTGACGCGAGAGCTCACTGATACGTCAACTTGTGACAACTGTCACCCCTCCCGCACCGCGCAGCCACCCCAGTGTGGTGACGTGACGTGAGAGCTCACTGATACGTCAACTTGTGACAACTGTCACCCCTCCCGCACCGCGCAGCCACCCCAGTGTGGTGACGTGACGCGAGAGCTCACTGACACGTCAACTTGTGACAACTGTCACCCCTCCCGCACCGCGCAGCTACCTCAGGAACGGTCTCAGTTATGTAGTCGGGCTATTAAAGGCATGACTGTGACATTTTATACCAGGCCGGGTTTTAATATTAGTATTAGTTGACTAAAATTAAAATTAAAAATATTTATTGCCATTTTACATAGGATCAGATTATTTGAAATCCCTGATCCCTGAGTTAGTATTAAACTGAATTACAGAGGCCAGTGCATTCCGTTAGGTATTTATAGGCGTATACAAATATTAGTGCACAACATTCACTGGGACACTATACTGACCAATTGTGGGAAAGTATGTATGTTTTCTTTTTTAACACAAATTATTTACAAACACACTCTACAAAGCCTAACCGTAGTATTTCCTTCAACAGACTTCCCGATCGCGAACGTGCAGTGTCAGTACGACAGTCCGTCCGACACGGAGCCGGACCGGGCCGGCGCCGTCCGGCCGCCGGACGACCACACGTACGACACGCGCGACGAGCCGCCCGCCTTCATCATACGACAGGTTAATAATGTGAGTGAATTTTTGTCTTGTACCAAAACAACTGCCTTATCGTATAGTTGTGTGAAGCGCGATTGCTAAAGTATGGGATTCCCAGGTCAAGAAAGTGCAATATGGTCTCTGGTCTGAGGATCCTACCTTTTCAATGCAGAATGAGGAACTTTCCTCATACCTCTAAAATGGTTTGCCCATCACGAATTTCTCAATAGCAGCCCGTAGTCTGGCATCTGGTGAGAGGAGTTCGTGTCTTAGTAAAAGCCGAACACATCGATCAATCAAAGGTTAAGCTACGTTTTCCGCGGTCGGTCTGGTGATGGGTGATCATCCCTTTCATACCGAGTCCCTTCCGTGCCTCGGAAAGCACGTAAAGCCGTTCGTCTCAGCTGTCATTCGACGATCTTTGGCAGTCGTCATGGGTAGTCAAAATCTAGATAGTCTGACAACCAGTCTTACTAAGGAGTATCGTGTTACCCAGTAACTGGGTTGTGGAGGTCAGATAGGCAGTCGCTCCATGTAAAACACTGGTAGTCAGCTGCATCCGGTTAGACTGGAAGCCGACCCCCATATAGATGGGAAAAGGCTGGGCAGATGATGACTCAACAGATCCATTAGGTTAGTAGGTAACAATATTGTGTATATTCCAGGCGCTACATCTGCAGACTCAGCCGCAGTTCCGCGAGATCCGGCCTAAGATCATGACGATAGGTCCCGGCCCCGCGGCCTCGGTCAACGTCATACACGTGGGCGACCAGGCGCAGGTCAGTAGCGACATCTGTTGTCCAGTAGATGTACTGTTAAGATCAGAACCAGACCTTCCTCAAGGAAGAGTTTTGGCCGAAAGGTGTACTGTATCGGCGTTTCCGCGGCCGGCTACATGACACCTCGCAGCGTAACACGACTAGTTTATAATTATTGTTTTTATGCTTATGTATGTATTGTGTTTTATGGGCCTTAGTTGCCTGAAATAAAGGATAAATAATAAATATGAATTGTTCTGTAATAATGTCCCTAGGAGCTCCCCCTGCAGCCTCTGTCGTCGCAGCCCACAGAGTACAGCATCAACAAGCGCATCCGCCGCAGCGAAGTGGTCCTCCGCCAGGCCGCCGACTGCGTCAGTCGCGGGCTCACATTCCAGACTGTGTCCGAGCAGTTCAACATACCTATATCCACCATACGGTATGTAGCACAACCATATACAGTTCAACATACCTATATCCACCATACGGTATGTAGCACAACCACAGATATAGATAGACCTAGATAACGCAAGAGCAACTAGTTTCGTGCCTAAATTACGAGAAAAAATCGTAAGTAAAAAAATAAAGTAAACGTTTTCTCCCATCGGTAAGTCATTTTGTGATTAATGTTATGCGTAATTAATTTAAAAAAACAATTACTAACACAATTATAAGGAATAATAAGGAAAAATAAAACATTCGTCTTACATTGTGACGTCCAAAAAATGGCACGCTTGGTTTTTTTTTTTTTTTTTTTCGGATTGGCATCTCGCAGGTCAACCTTGGAGGTTGTCGGCTGCTTAACCGGACTTTCCTGTGGTGCCTTAAAAATTATTATTTTTAGGGCCTCCAGCCAGGGCATAAAAGCTTACAAACTAAGCGACTACACGCTAAGGGCACCCCCTGTGGGGTACGAGCCTCGGCTTAGGGCGTCGCTGGGAGAGGACAGCAAAGGGACAGGCTGGATCGGATTTCGCACGCTTGGTTTTCATACTTGCGTTATATAGGTCTGTGAGCACAACCATATACAGTGAATCCTGGCTAAGTGAGCCCTGTATATGTGAGAAAGAATCATAGCGAGTACCATACATTCATTTGTATGAAAACAAAAACATTGAGGGTTTAATATATTTTCCAATGTGAAGAATACATTACCAGGAGTACATTGATATACTTATCATATTTTTAAACCCCCGCATAGTTAAAATATTTCGAAATGAAAACCACACTTTTTCGTTTCATCTCGTTGCCCATTTCGTGATTATATAAAAAAAGAAAGTGACAAGTGATGTTAACGAATCTATCAAATTGGCAGACAAGTGATGTGACAAGTGTGTTGAAAAAAAGGCATTATTTGTGACATTATTTTCCATAAAACGATGCAGTTTCAGTGTTAGAACTGCGAAACGGCGGCAGTCAGTCGGCGTTTCGTTCTGAAAAAATGAGCTTTTCATTAAACTATTCACTTTTAACATCCATTTTTATTGCGGGGTTTTAAAAATATTGTAAGTGCCTGAAGATACTCTTTAGGCACCCAAGAGTATAAGAATTGGAATTTCAACTTCTTAACAGTTTTATTTTTTTGTACAAATTTTGCCATGATCCTTTCTGTCGCTGATAATTACAATAAAGTCCCAGCACTTTTATACCTGTGTTACTGGAAATTTGAGATTAGATTTCATAAATTTTTTCCATGTTTACCTCTATAATTGGGACATCGTAACGCAATAACCCGTTTATGTGAGACAGTTTATCAGGTTTAGACAAGTTACGACAAGTTTGTTTACAAACAGTGTAATTTCTTCCATTCATAATGATAAATGGTACATTTCGACCTCTCTTAGTGGTACCCTCTATAAATGAGACAACTATCATGTTAACCTGCCTATTTGAGAAATTGGGTAAATGAAAAGCCTCTATGAGGGAAAAAAAATTATAGGTCTCTTAAGATCCCAGTTAAACAGGTTTCACTGTACATAGATAATGGACTGAGCAACACCCTCATAAAATTTACCACTTATTAGAAAGAAAGAAAGCAACTGTGCGACCTATACCTGTCTCTTTTCTGTAGGTCTGTAGTGAAGAAACCGCGGCACTCCAAAGCATCCTGCTCCTGCAAGGGTGTGACGTGGTCACAATTCTAGATAGAGAGAGACAACTACTGACCGCACGATCGCTTTGTCTCCCTCACACTTTACTGCCCGTGTTTACTTTACAGATGGATAGGGGACGCTCAGTCCATCCTTTATGTCTGAATACTTGTAACTGTATGTTTCAGGTTCTTCATGGCCCGGAAGGGCATCCTGCCGCGACGTAGGCGAGGCCGCAGTACTCAGGTAACTTTACTAAACACACACTATCTATTGCTCGTTTTCACCAACAATAGGTGGCTTAATGAAAAAACGTTTATCTAAATGAATGTTATAAAGAGAAACGATTTGATTTTTTTGTATGTTTGTAATGAATATCGTCATCATCATGTCAAGTCAAACTTTAGACGCTCACTGCTGGGCACAGGTCTCCCCCAAAGGGGGGTTCAGCCGTAATCGCCATGCTTGGCCGATGTTGGTGATCGCAGTAGGTGTTATGGTACTCGGAAGGACGCTGCTGCCCATCCTCTGGTCAATATCCCTCTGTCGCCTTCTACGACACCCACGGGTAGAAGTGGGGTGGTGGTATTCGCGGCCGACATCACACGGTATGAATGAATAACCACATTTTATTCTAATATAAGTATTTATTTTAATTTTGTCATTACAAACATAAAAAAAAAAAACAAATCTCTCTCTATACAAGGGGCATCGTGTTACCCAATAACTGATATAAGGCCAGCCAGGCAGTCGCTGCATCCATATTTCATTCCGCATTTCGTATCAATATTCAGCTGCATCCGGTAAGACTGGAAGCCGACCCCAATATAGCTGGGAATAGGCTAGGCAGATGATGACTCATATTTGGACAAATACAATAGGGTATTTTGCCAAAACAATCTAATTAGTCCGTCAGTTAGATTATCGAAAAATATTGGAAACGTTTTTTTTTGTTTTTTAAATCAATAAAAACTGACAAAGATAAAACGCATCAAAGATCATGAGTAGCGGTTTGTGACGTCACTTCGCCAGTAAAAGTGTACTGACATAGTGATGTCACACGACTTTTCGACGCACTGTATCGTCTTCCTTTTTTGTTTATGTGAAAAAATAAAAAAGACGTGTCCAATATTTTTTTTAAATCTATATAATAATAATAATATCATACTATAAATACCAACCCCAAATCATACTACATTCACCTGAATACAAATTGTACTGGGACAGAACTACACTGACTGATAAGACTATACACCACAACCGACTTGACATCACCCTGCACGATAAGCAAAATAAAATTGTATACCTGATAGATGTAGCCATACCTAACACACTCAATTTAACATCCACACACACAAACAAACTCTCAAAGTACGCAGACTTGACTATAGAATTGAAAACTCAATGGAGAGTCCACACGGTCAAGACGATCCCTATCATAATATCCAGCACCGGCGTCATCCCCAAAACACTTCATACAAGCCTTAAAACACTAGACATTCATCCACTCACATACATACTCCTACAGAAAGCAGTCATACTGAACACATGTAGAATCGTCAGAAAGTTTCTGTCTATAGACTAAATTGTCTATCGCCGTCATAGTTGTTTGGCCAAAAGCCCGCAATTTTGACATAGGTCCCCAGAAATGGGAGAGATTTAAATCAGATCATCTTTAAATAATATATAAGACGGACTAATTAGATTCTTTTGGTAAAATACCCTATTATCTTTCTTAAAGAAAGAATAAACACAATCTATTGTCACCTCCCAGCCGACTCGTCCGTGCAACAGTCCCGAGCCTCCGTTCCACATGCAGCACTTCAAGCTCCCCGACATGGTTGCCTTGACAACCAACGACGAGGAGCCGTCGCCGCAGTAACGTAGCACCTGAGATATGAGCTGCTGGCAACACTACATACAGTATGTGTGTGTGCGAGGTGTTGCCAGCCACACACCATAGACATAGATAACGGATTGAGCAACACTCAATAGACAGAGAGAAAGCGACTGTGCGGCCAATACCTGTCTCTTTTCTGTAGGTCTGTAGTGACGAAGGCGCGGTGGCCCAAAGCATCCGTTCATTATTTATTTATTATTATTCACAAAATCTACAGCTCTGACAATTCATCTTAAAATATTTACTGGTCTTACAGCCAATTCCGGATTTATATTTTAATAGCTATAAATACACGCAGCAGAAACAGACATACAGAATAAGCATTGCAATTTATATAGTGTGGGTGAGTGTGTGATGAGTTGCAGGTGGGTGTGTGTGTGATGAGTTGCAAGTGGGTGTGTGTGAGGAGCGTGTGAATTTACTTACTACTCATTTGGAGTTAATTTGTTTTTTTTTTATTTACAAGGGTCTGACGTGGACCAATTAGAATTATAGAAAGAAACAACTGCAGGCCGCACGATCGCTTTGTCTCCCTCACACTATTCTTCACAGTTGGATAGGGGACGCTCAGTCCGTTCTCTATGTCTATGGTTGTAACAATCAAGAAGCTGAGAGGGTGGTGCTGTCTCTTTCTGACAGAGTGCCCAGATTTCTAGCTACTAGTTACTATAAGCTTCTTGGTAAGAATATTTCGTTGACTGGCTTGAAACGCCTTAAACTTATCTCTATAGTGAGCAGACGGACCGGGATTTTATTGATGCAACATTTTAAAATTATGAAATATGTACATTGGCTGGTTATTGTGTGCTTTGACTAGTAGTTATCCTACTCAGACTTTCACTGAATGTTTATACACATTAACCAGAAAAGTGTTTAAAAACCGTTTACTTATGTACCTACACATATTTTAATTACTCATATAACCGGAATTTTACTAGCCATTTCATATAATGACAACGACAAAAATGGCTTTTGTTAAGAAAATGGGAACAACTCACCTGTCACAGACACCACAGATGCGTAACCATGCCAGAGACAAAATTGAAACGTCACACGTGCCTGTAGTCACTGCGGTACTCAGGGACATCACTTAATAATAATAAATCATTAACTTTAGTTGACCAACATAAATTGGAACATTGTCAGTCAAAAATATATGATAGATTGAGAAAATTGTAATGTCGTTGACATGTGCAATTAAAGTTAATAATTAATTATTATTATGTGGCGTCTTTAGAGTGTGGCAGTAAGGCGCTTGAGGATTAAACCTGAAATGTAACTTTGTGAATATTAGTTCTAGAATCTCAGTAACTTTAACCTGTATAAATATAATAATAATGTAACTGTAGAAATAGTAATGTAAGACATGTCGAGAGGAATAAAGTCGTAAGTGTAAAAAGGACTGCTGAATGCGAGGTTCGATTCTCAGACTAGACAAACTTGATGGGTTTGTCCATCAGGAAACTATCCGGTGATCGGCAATAGGGTCACTGGAACCTAGACTTAAATGACGAAATGCATGTGTAAGAAAGAAAGACTAAAGTTACGACTTTATAAATCTCTCGATGTAATATTTATACAAGAAATAATTGCGAATCTATAAAGAAGGAAGATCTTTTAAAATGAACATACAGAACCCAGCAAGTAATATGTCACATCGAGTTTTAGAAAACGTTCGTGTTTGTATAGCGTTGTCTCTGTCGGTCACACCGGTGTGACAGTCTCTTTCTAACGCTCGATGTGCGATATTAGTGCCGTATTTCTTATGCTCTACTCAATCGACAACAAAAAATGTTTTTTTCGAAATGTACCCTATAATTATTAAAATAAAGTCGATTTTTATTTTCCAAATAAGGCGAATATTTGCCAGCATTATTGAAGTGCCAGCATTATTCAATGTGGCATACATTGATAGTAATATGTTATAAAAGACATGAAGATTATTTATTACTAGGATTCTCAGTACCTAACTTTTACAGAATGACGACAGACAGAACAAATATTTTTAGGTTAGAGTTTAGTTTTGTCCAAAAAAGGTAACCCAAAATATCTCAGTACCTAATTTAATGAATTACTTCAAACTCAATATGCTAAATGGGTGACCTAACTCAGCGATGCATATAAGATACAAAATTATCACAATCACTTAAAAAAATGGGACAAATTTTAATGGGGGGATTCTACCTCATTTTCGCATACCTAACTAAACCTTACATTTTATCAAGACTTGAAAGTCGACAGTAATTAACTTTCCAGAAAAACGTTAATCATTTTTTGTTATTATTTTACACACAAATCGTATAGGTACCATAGACAAAGTCTTCAGAAACTTCGCCTTTCAAAAATTTTAGAACACATCATGTTTTAGGAAAAGTTGTAGAGCGTCTTTTCTGTCACTCATACCTCTGTGTGACAGTCTCTATCTAAAGCCCGATGTGTTAAAACTGTCGGCCGTGTAGATACAGTATTGTGTACCAAGATTGTAAATATATTATAATGTTAATGAGATAATAGCGGTGGCCTTGTGTGGACAATTGTCACTATAGTTTGACATATTGCTAAAGTAGAAGTCTGTATTGCTTCCTTTGATATTTAATATGTGTTTTCTTGATCAATAAGTTGGTTTTAAAATACATTTTTGGATGTGAATGAGTATTCAAATGTTGATTTTATACATAACTGAATCAGTTTGGATTTTTGTTCTTACCTGCCTGAGGTACCTGGTGATCAGTAAAGGCCAAACTGCAGTAACGACTGTAACTGTTAAGGCTAACTACTATTTTCGATTTTCTAAGAGTCTACAAAATACGGCCTAATTCAAACCCAAATCATTTATTTTAATGAAAATATTTACAGCACTTTTGAACTGTCAAGAAGTCGGTCAGCAGAAGTCAGAAAGTTAAAGCCAGTTGCTCGTTCCCAACAATATGTTTCTAAGGAGAAGAACGAGCAAGAAACTCTACAGACATTCTTTTATAATAAAAAAAATACCTATATTTAAGTTACATCTCTCATGTTGATTCTACGGGTAGGTACGATATGAAAACAGTGTAACAAGTTGTGCACGTTAAAAGATGTATAGAGTAAAAAATAACAAATTAAAATCCAAAGTATCTGGGCGTACTGTTTCGATTGAATACATACTAAATATCAAAAGGCCAACTGTATCTAAAAGCGTCTAGGCTTTACGTAGTTAACGTGACAATGTAGGTGACACTATTTAGTGCTAAAATAACACTAAACACTATAGAATAGTAGACTAAAGTACCACTTGAAATTATTTACCAGTGTATTTCGAATTATGTCACAAAATAACGAGCATTATTTTTAATGCCGCACTACGGCCATCTCTTGTTGAATAGCTGAACTAACTATTTTATTTTTGTAATAATAGATGGCGTTGATCGCTAAGAGAATATTTTTACACGACTTATGTTTCGGCAGCTGTTTTTGAAAACAAAAGTATTTTTTTTAAGATCAGTATTATATTGAACAAATTTGTTTTTGTTTTACTAAGTTATTATTAAAAATCTGCAATGTCCGTTGTTGGTCAGTGTTCGGATTGACCGGTTCACATAACGTGTGACATAACATGCACTTGTTTACTAATTCAACCGGCTAATCTGGATACTGGTTTTAGTTATGGTTTTTATTTGTTACATCTGCTGTCTTTATATTATAAGTATTTAAATTACGTTAGTTTCCTATTGTTGTATAATCCATTTGTCAATTTTATAAAATGGTTGTTTATTTACTTTACAAAAATAATGTTTGTGTACGTTATTTATCATTTGCACATTGCAACTTGACCGACATGTAACTGTTCCACTGCAGGGCCTCAAGTCTGCTATTACAATAGTGTCAGAATGGTCTATCATTGATTTCATAATTTATTGTTGATTTTGACAAGTTTGGTAATCTACTAATATAATGGCGTCATTATGACTTTCCAATGGTCAACCACTGACACACCATTGAAAGAAATGATATAGAATGGTACCTCGTACAAAATGACAACTGAATGACTGACTTAGGCGGTAATCTGCTAAAATTTTGACAGTTCCTTTGATCAGTGACCTATCATTAGATCTAACGTCATTGTGCAGTCATTGCTTTTAATTCGACCGACCAATGATCGACCATTGTGAATTTTGCAGATTACGAACTTTTAGCAAAATGACAATGGGGTCGTGTTGGAATGACAAAATTATAAAAATAGCAGACTTGGGCCCCATGCCTCTTGTCAATCTGAGAAGTCAGTCAACCCAACCGCACAACAATGTAAGACTTACAACGCTCTTGCAGCACACCGTATTCCGGCTAACCGTATCGTCCCGGTTCTATTGCGGTCCGCAGCATGTCGTCCTCAATTACAAGCATTTCTTTTCCATTATATTGATGGCTATATGCGACAACAATTACAAATTCATAACAATAGATGTGCGGCCCGACACAGCTCCAAGACAACAGGAGGGGTTGAAGGCTGGCCGCAAGTCAGTGCGCTGATATTATGCGGTTTTATATAAAAATTTAAATGCGGCCTGCCGCATTGCAGTCAGCCGCAAGTGCCTTGTAGGTCTACGGCTAGAACTCACGATGCGGTTTTCGCCCGCGCCCGCAGCGGGAGCCGGAAATAACAGCGCACACCGCGGGCGTAAACCGCGTCGTGAAATGTGCTTTTATTTTTTACATATATATATCTGCATTCTACAGAAGCAGCGGGCTCACAACCGCACGCGGACGCGGGTGAAAACCGCATCGTGAGTTCTTAGCCTACCAGTTTGCGCTGATAGCGTCTTTACTGCGTAAGCAATATAGTCGAATTTTGCCATTCACATGCGGTTGTCGAAACTAGCATTAATAATATAAAGACAGTTGATTTTGAAGACGTTGTAGATCAGTGCCATGAATGTGAAGCGTCAGCATTGTACTCGTAGCGTGTGTAGCTAAATATACAATGTGTAATAAAACGTATTTTGTGTACAAAAATGCCCTTTTATTTTTTTTACACCCAGGTCCACTACCGCCATCGCGTATCGTGTAGCTAAACAGAATCGATTAGTTTTCTTCATTATAAGATTGATCTGACATCATGAATGATTGAGCGCTAATTGTGTGGACAACCACTTAACTATACGTACCTATTATAGTAGGATTCTTTACGCAGTCAAAAACACCAAAAATTTACTTACTCGTAACTAGCAAAATATGAGTCGTACAGGCAAATCGGGGCAAAACTTTAAAGTGGTTGTTAACATTGAAATAATATAGCTTGTTACCAACAAGGACACTAGGAAAAAAATATTGATTACTAGCTGACCCGACAGACGTTGTTCTGTCCTTATCTACCTACTTACCGGCCTATTTACCTACCCAACAAAAGTTTATTTTCTCTCCGTAAGAACCATCCTCGTACTTCAAGGAATATTATAAAAAAAAAAGAATTATCCAATTTGGTCTAGCCGGACCAACACATTTAGCGATTCATTTTGAATCTTTTGTATGGGAATATAGAAAATCGGTGTTTTTTTTTTGTCAGGCAATTTTTTAATTTTTTCTCTCCGTAAGAACCATTCTCGCACTTCAAGGAATATTATAAAAAAAGAATTAGCGAAATCGGTCCAGCCGCTCTCGAGATTTGCGCTTAGCAACACATTTAGCGATTAATTTTTATATGTCGTATCCGGTCAATAGTATGAACGTGAAACGACGAATCGCAAGCGCGCCATTATCGAGAACACGTGATCAACCACCATCATTTTGGCGCGCTTCTACAGAGTCGTGATGTTTTCAGCCCACAGCGAGGAAGACATTCAGAATCCAGAGTCTGATCGCATCGGAGCTAATACGTCCCGAAACTGTACTTTCGATTCGTTTTTGAAGTGATGTTACTATGTCTATGATTATAGTGTCTGAGTTTATTTAAATTAAGTGTGTGTTAAATTGTGGGTTTTAATAAACTCCGTGTATTGTACCCTATACCCAGTGTGTTTGCATTGCACGCAACGCAACTTCTGCCCACATGATGACTGAATCTAACGGACTAAATCCTGACGATCCGATATATACTACTCAAAACAGTATTTTTTCATTTTGGTGTAATTTTGTTTTTTATGGTGCTCTTCACAGACGAATGCAAAGTTAAATTTTTCAACGACGATCGGCGTATTGAAGTATGGAGAAGACGCGGCGAGAGATTTTCAGAAGCCATGAAGTCGCATCCATGAAGTCGATCGTTGTGGTGGTCCAAATGTAATGATTTGGGGCGGGATAAGCTTACACGGCAAAACTGAGTTCGCTATTTTAAATGAGGGTACTGTTACTGCTCAGCGGTTTATTGAGGAAGTTGTCAGACCACATGTGATCCCATTTGCACAGCGAGCGGGTCCTGGATTCATCTTGATGCAAGACAATGCTCGTGCACACACGGCTCAAGCGACTCGGTTTGTACTGGAAGACTCTCAAATTCAAGTCTAGCCGTGGCCGGCGAACAGTTCGGACTTAAATCCAATAGAGCACATGTGGGATCAGTTGAAACGAAGAGTTAGAGACGGTGATTAGGAAATCCACAACCAACAGCAACTCATCGACGCTGTGAAAAGGACCTGGGAAGAGATTCCAATGGAAAATGTCAGGCATTTGATTGAGAGCATGCACTCCAGGCTTCAAGAGTGCGTAGCTAAACGAGGGGGGCACATCCGTTACTAAAAGATGAGCATGGAGTATTTTCTTTTGTTTTCAGTAACTTTACGTTGTTTTTATTTTTAACCTAAAATGTGTTTTTTCTTTCAAAAGCAAATAAACTTTTTATCATTATTATTTGAATAAATATAATGGTCTACATGGTAATAACAACATTAGTTTTCGTTATGGAGACAAAAAATATATATTGGTTTTATTATTTTCATGGTACAGACAAAATACCTTGTGGCCCTTATTTTGTTTTGAGTAGTATATATATATACTACTCTCTACTATCTTATATAAGATTAAGTCATTAATTAGAATAATTTTTGTCAACAAACTATATTATTTCAAAATTCTCTTTAAAGTTTCGTCCCAATTCACCCCGTTTGACGGTATTTTACTCCTTTACCTACAGACACTTCCATCTGATAACTCAGGGGTTCTAAAGATGCATTAAATAAAACAGGTAGTAATGTAAACATAATAGTTTTATTAGCTTACGTTAGGGTAAGGCATCGAAGGTAGGACGCGACAATTTGTACTGACAGTACCACTGTTGCTCAATAGTTACTTCAGAACGAAGAAATAAGAGAGATATCACATAATACGTAAAGAACCCCGTGTTCATGGTAAACAAATTGCCAAATAATGTTACAGCAACGTGTTTTAGTGTATACATGTTGCATGCAACACAAAACATGTTGTACCAACAATATTTTGCAAGTTTTGTTTATCATGAGTAAGTACGAGGGTTTTGGCTCAAAATAATAACTAATATAAGACCTCTAAGCTAAGCTTATTTAAATAGTACACGTTGATTACTGGCTCACAATTATAGCGAAAAGCTATCGGGTACTGTTCTAAGATGTTACGTAAGAAGGAAAGAGACGCATATAATTTCCCTCTGTTTTGGTAAGTCATTCCTTTTAAGTACTGAACAGTATATAATATTTAACGTCACAAAATATCTCTCTAATTTCTCATATCCGAAATAGTTACACATATTCTATGTGCTGTTAATACAATTAATATTAATTTATTGTAATATTAAATTAAGCTTTGTTTTTTTATAAAAAAATTGCTAGCTTAGTCATAGTTATTATCAAGTTTTAGACAAAATATTATTTTTTTATTAATCCAAAGCCTTATGTTAAAGACGATTGCATTGCATTTAGTATCAACAGCACACAGAACGTGACATATTCTTAAAGAATCGTAATAAAATATTTATTGATATGTAATTAATTATTGTTTCTCGTGTACATCGACTAAAACTAAACGTGTGGCGATTGCAAAAATACAAGAATACACTTCATGTCCACGAATTGAAATTATATATCTTTTATTCTAAATATTTGCTAATGTGCAAGCCCAACCGAGTTTCAAACAAACTTCTCGTCTGTAGAGCGTTGTCTCTGTCACTCATGCTTGTCTAACTGTCTCTGTCTAAAGCCCGATGTGTTAAATTTACGCCTGTAGGTTTCGACTATGAAGGGTAGAGGATAATAAGGAGCCCTATCCTTGTGTATGAAAAATGTCCGTTAAAATGTGCCACATAAGGGCCTGTGCACACCACGTTTTTTAAACGCGCCGTCGACGAGCGTTTTATGGAATGAGCTTCGTTAATTTATTAAAATAATAGAGAAATACCTATTTAATAATAATATTAACAGCAGTGAGACATTGGTGCCGATTCCCTTGTTCACAAACGAAACTAAAATTAGACAATTGTCTCCCTTTCTACCAGGCAGCTAAAGAAAAGGACGACGATAGACAAGGAGTAACTAAGTTAGAGATGTCAAATTAGTTTTTCCTCTTTGAACTTCGCAGTGTTTTTAATCAATACGTTCCGAAATGACAACTATAATTGTATGAACATTTTAGATCTACTTAAATTGACAGCTTTTATTGATTTATGTTTCTTTCTTGTTTTTATTGGAGAAAGAGATATAAATAGCCTAAAATTAATTTAGTTCGTGCACAACAGAATTGGCACCATTAATAGACTATTATTATTGTTATTAAGTAGGTATATCTCTATTCTTTCAATAAATTAACGAAGCTCATTCCTGAAACGCGTGGAAATGCGTGTTGTGTTCAGACCCTAAGGGTTGCGCTACAATCGCGACCGGGTAAACCGTAGACAGAGAAGGCACTATAGACTACTGATCATCTTCTATCTCGCTTACACAAGATAAAGGAAAATATATACAAGATGCTTGTAAAGAAAAGAGACAGAGCTTAATATTTTTTGTCCCTCATCGCGTGCCGCGTTTTTGGCTCATGTGCCTAAACAAAGTCGTTACATATTCCTGCAAAATGGTGAAAATACGCTGTACCGTAAGTGTTCTTGGTTTTGATTTTCTGTCCCTTCCAGCGACACGCTGTGCAGTAGTGTAGTGTTCTATGTCTATGGGGTAAACATTTTCTAACTCGTAATACTACAATCCGTCAACAGCTGCTACATTCATACCATACCCTGTGCCTACGCTAGCGCCATTTTGTCGGGTTTTGGAACTGTTACTTGCTGCTTTTTTTCAATTTTCCGCCCATATGAGATAGGGCCCCTACCCTCCATAGTTTCGACAAACGTAAAGGTCCATAATTCAAGGTAGACAACTCAATGTATTCATGTTTACAGTTTTGACAGCAACAAGATGTTTCTGCCACATGTTGCGCTATGAATACAAGGCTTTTAATCCACATAAAAACGGCCATTAAAATATAATTTCAATTCGTCGATTCTCAAACAGTGATTTAATGCAAAAATAGATGCAGATCTACTTTACTAATATTAACTATAAGAATAACATTTATATTCTGGGTATCTTTTCTGTAAAGTTACATTTATATATTTTATTATATTATTTTATAAAAATATAACTTTACAAACACACAAACTAACATACACATTGTAATATTGTATTTACAAATTCACTAAATCATTTTATTGTTTTATTTTATTTTAAGATTTAAGCCGATAATTCCAATATATTTATGTCATATATTTCATTGTTTAAAATTACATACATTTGCTATTTATCTGCTGGATAAGAAAACCTTAACTTAAACGGAAGATGTTAAACAAGACCAAAACATCAAATACCATTTATCTATTGTCTTAAATGTATGTAAGTTTGAACAAATTGATTACGTATTGTATTATAACTGGAGAAATAGTCATTCATGTATCATACAATATCAGCGAAAGAACTTAGTATTAAATACTACTGCTATCTCTATCTAGCACGTAGAACAAGAAAGAGGCGGAACAAAAGTGACAGCTGTCAAGGTTCAGCGATCGACAATTGACTGAGACTTTTTTATTGCATATCTAATGTCGTGGTTTCAATATTAACTAGTCAACGATGTGGTAGTTTATAAGACAGACAAACCAGAAAGCTAGAAGCCTGCAAGATGTAAATTTGAAGAAAAATGAACGAAGCGATCTACTGATGTGGCGACAAATCAAAACATTGAGATTTCTGTGCTATACACAGATATAGATAGACCTAGATAACGCAAGAGCAACTACTTCGCGTGCCTAGTTTCGTGCCTAGCTTACGTACAAAAATCGTAAGTAAAAAAAGAAAGTAAACGTATCCTTCTACCGGTAAGTCATTTTGTAATTAATATTACCTATGCGTAATTTATTTAAAAACAATTATTTTTAATCTAATACCCTCAGTAATACCTGGTAATACCAAATTTAAGAAAAACAAAATATTGTGACCTCATAATAGGTAGTCAAGAAATGGCACGCTTGGTTTTCATACAGATCGTGATACTTGCGTTATCTAGGTGGTCTATCTATATCTGTGGTGCTATACCATCCATTTCATATTGAGACCCTTCCGTGCCTCGGAAAGCACGTAAAGCCATTTGTCTCGGCTGACAAATGGCTTGTAGCTCATTGACAGTCGTTATGGATAGTCAGAAGCCAGAAAATCTGACATACAGTCATACTAAGGGGTATCGTGTTACCCAGTAACTGGGTTGTGGAGGTCAGATAGGCAGTCGCTCCATGTAAAACACTGGTATTCAGCTGCATCCGGTTAGACTAACTTAGAAAAGATATTATATGATACATAAACATCACAAAATGTTTATGAGTATATATCGTAAAGCATTATTTGGTCGGACTGTAACATTTAATACTAAGGAGGTAGAACATACATTTTCCATTCATCTCAAGTCGGTTCGGTGTCGTCTTCGGCTAAGTTCGGGATCGATCGTATCCGAGGACGACACCGCAATCGCTCTTAATATCATATACACTTAGTAATACTTAAGTACTAATATTTGAAACTTATATTAAAGAGACATAGGCAAGCTCGCTTTGTATACTGTTGAAGAGCTAATAAAAGGTGAATTTTTAAACATTTTACAAACGAAGATTAATTAATATATCGGAATTAGAAACATCTTTATATATATAAATCTTTTGTGCATGTGTATGTCACTGAACTGCTAAACGGCTGGACCGATTTTGATGAAATTTTATGTCTAGTTTCAATGGCTGTCTGTATTTCGCAAAATTTGTTTTTTTGTGTGTGTTCGAGTCCTGGATGGTTTAGACTCAGAACTGGTTCTAGGATGTTAAGGGCAGGACAACGTCAACCGCTAGTATTATACAAGATTTTCTTTGCATTCGAAGCAAAAGATAAAATCCATGCTCAGTACAAAATAATCCAATATTAGGTCACTTTTGTATAGAACTTCTATTTTTTTTTGCGATGTGATACTACTACTGATAAAGGTTTACTGATGTTCGTTTGTAAGATTGTTAAAAAATCACCGTGTATAATGAATGACTTGTTGGGTGAATATTAAGTGACAAAGGCCGAATACAGTATTATTTATGCCGGATATTCGATAGGTATTTACAAAATATCATTCATGTGACAAATTTGTCACACCAAACATACCTTTAAAAGAAAAAACATTAAGAATTACTGATTGATTTACTTACAAAAATATTCGGCGTCAATAACTATTCGGTTTTCGTCAAGTGTTCAAAACCGAATACCTACTCAAAATGATTTCAATTTCAACAAATATATCAGTTTCTATACAAATATAACACTGAAAATGTTTTCACTAAAACAACGATTTTGTGCTAAATAACAAGATATGTGGTACATAAGCGATTTGTCGCACTTATTGAGAAAGCGTGTCGCATTGTCGACTAAAATGTCGAGAATGCATCCCTCCGAGATATTTTACTACCAAACTCAGACACGTCATTTAATAATCATCAGGTTCGCTAAAATGTGCTAATACGCTGGTCAATTAAAAGTAATGAATGATTAACATTAAATGCGATCTCTGAGTGTGGCTGTTACATAGCGAATTTAAATACTTCTTATGAGTTTTGTTAAGGAATGCAGACGAGCGACATAAGTGTGCGACAAAAATACATAACAGTGAAGATAAAGATATAATAATAACTACACAACAATAACAGAATAATGAAATGCCCTCTGAACTACACGATTACTACTTAAGGCAGATGATTTGTAAGTTTGTCGAGATTGCGATTATTTTGTCGCACAACACTTTTTATGTTCACATAAAAAGTTTCTAAAAATACTAAAATTATGTGTAAGTACCTACATATCGACGGCTGGCAAAGTACAAAAGGGTAACATTTTTTTTTACATTGGATTGAGATTAATTATCCAAAATTGCAGTTGTTTTAGTCTACTTTGCGACCGAGGATATAAATATTGTCGCATTTAAAAAAATAACAAGGACGGCCAAAACGCAACAAGGTACGATTGTGCCGCACGACAAAAAAGCGCAACGACTATAGACCGAAACGCAACTAAAATTAATATTATTTACATTTACAAATGAGTATCACTAATGTTGCTATTCAATAAAAATATTATTACATTATAATTATGGCAACACAAAAGCTTACTTATATTGTTCATTATTGTTAACAGTTCACCTCACAAGTTGTGTCATTATTTTGCAGAAAAACATTTTTAATTCATTTCATGATTTAAGAACAAAAACGTTTATGAAAAAAAGCAGTATTTGATTAAGGGCGGGTTGCTTCAACTAACTATTACTGACCGGTAATAGTCAAAAATGGCGCTAACTATCGTCAAATGAAAAAAATGGGTTGTTTCACAAAATCATACGTCAAAAAGTTACTATTACCATAACCGACTAGTCAACGTAATTTTGTGTTGTCAAACAGCTACTTCAAACATCAAAATATTAAGGAATCTCTTTTTGAATAACTTTAACTGACGGATTTTTATGTCATGAAACAACCCGTTACATTTAACGTACGTTAAACATCGCACGTCATAGTAACTTTTTAACCGTCCGTATATAACGTTAACCGACTGTTTGAAACAACCCGCCCTAAGTGTTATTCACAATAACCGTTATTGTTGTCGTTAACGTTTTGTCAACAGCTAATAAATAATCGAGCGTTCAACGATCGATCGCAATCTCCATTCTCCGTTTGTAAAGTTAGTCCTCTCAGTGAATATTCAATTTTTTTTTTCAATCTGCTAAAAATATGATCAAAAATAGGTGGCATAGAGGGGGCATGCGGTATGGGAGAGCGTCATGCCATTTGCCATTACGGCAAAATGGATGATTTTACTGCCAATTATCGTTTCACGTCAAAAATTATAGAAATAACTGAATTTCAGTGATATTTTTAAGTAATATTTTACATGCTTGCATTAAAACAACCATTGTCTATGCCTATAATGTTGTAATGAATGGAGTATAGTATCATTAAAAGACGAACGCAAACATATGTTATTTTCATTGTTTGTCTTTTTATTTTTGTATATCCGTGTAAATATCTATTTACTGTATTATAAATGTAGTTTGAAATATATTTATAAAGTATTTAAATATACTTGAGTACTTTTTTTATATCCTTGTAGTTTAGCTTAGTATTAATTTAATTATCTTCAGATTACACCTACTACTGCTTATCTCTGCATCACCCAAAGGTTGACTGGTAGAAAATGCTTATGGCATTAAGTCCGCCTCTGTACTTTGTGCTTGTGTTGTTAATAAATAAATAAATATGTTAGCACATTGTTCTACACAACATTGTCAACATGTAAATGTCACAACTTGCGCGGCGCACTGCGCGCGTGGCGCCTATGTTTACTTCGTGAATCGTATGTTGGTGCAAGATGACGACACGAGACGACAGAGGGACGATAATCATTAACTGTAGCCAAGAAACTCATAATAAACTAGCGAATCACCCCGGCTTCGCGCGGTGGTAGGATATAACTTTGTTTTAGTTTACGCGAAATATGTCACTAAACCTTCTAGTCGGCATGATTTTATCGGTAAACTTCCAAAATCATCGTGATTTATACGTATCTATTTATGTACTTGTGAATGTATATCAGCTGTTTGACACCCATAGTACAAGGTCTGCCTAGTTTGGAGTCAGATGGTCGTGTGCGAAATGTCGCCACATATTAATATTATTATATTTCGACATCAAACTATACATATAAACCGTCCCATTTAATTACTCTATCCATAGATGAAAACGCATTTAAATCTGTTGCGAAGTTTAAAAGATCTAAGCGACTTTGTTTTATACTATGTATAGAAGTACAGAAAACACGTCAAGGAATCTTAGTGTAATCCTTTTTGGAGAACTTGAAGTCGTCTGTCTCAAACGGCAGGTAATGCCATCTCTGTCTGGCAACCTTTGACAGAAAGAGACAACATTCCCTTCTGCTGTAGCACAGGGTTTTCTTTATTATTTCTGTGAGCTGATAACTTTCGCTATTTTCACTTTGTCAGATCAATTTAAGCTTGTTTTTTTTATTATCAAATAGGCTGGCTTGCGTTTGACCGCAATTCACCTGATCTTAAGTGATAATGCGGCCTAAGTTACGTCTATAGATGAAGCCATTCTATATAAAAAAATATACAAAAGCGAAAGGTAAGCCAGTCACTGAATAAACACGAAATCTCGAAAACTACTAGTCCTATGAAGCTGAATTTTGATCCGTAAGTTGTTTATAGGTAAGAGACGATAGCTAAAAACAAATTTTGACTGTCAAAATCAAATCATCCACGCTGAAAAGGCGATAACAAAAGTTTTTTTTTCTATTTGTAAGTTTGTCTACATAAGTTTTAATTGTATCCTTCTACATTAAGTGAAGAATAAACAAATTCATCTCTCTGTCGTCTCATTACGTCATTACAAGACTATCTAAGGCACTATAACTATATTTACGGTGGTACTGTTTAAACTATACACTTCACAACTGGTGCTCACCCATCGTTATCGCAACCCGATTTGTAGCTGCTTAACGTTATAATTATAACTGGTTACAATGGCAAGACTAGGTGTCCCATCTTTTTCGCGACTGCATTTTACAGCTGCCTGTGACGTCGTTAATAAAGCTTCGTAAACCAAACATTGGTTCAACTGGTTTAAAAATATAATAATATATATGATATAACTGGCGTATTTTTGAACTGGTATAATAATAGTCATATTTCATTAGGCAAGATATAGAAACCCGCTTTCACGACAGCGCTGTACAAAGTTACAGCTAGTAAAGTTATTATAGTTTTAAGTTTATTTAAGGTTTAAGCTTAATTCTACCAAAACGACCCAAACAACAACCCATACTCATATTATAAATGCGAAACTTACTGTAAGTCTGTGACGTTTTTACGACGAAACGTCTGAACCGTTTCTGTTGCAATTTGGATTTCGTCTGCAACCGCGATAACCGACATTCACGCGGACGAAGTCGCGGGCAAAAGCTAGTATCTCAATAATTCAATAAATTCCGTAAAACGAATTAAATAATGTCAAATCTTTTGCATTACTATTCCGCAAAAACACAATAATGTACATCTAAAACTTATGTTTAGAATAGTTTCAAAATTAATTAGAGCTAGGAAGAACTACTGGAAACTATTTAGACGTGGGTTAGGCCGTTTTAGCAAAATTCAACCGATTTTAAAATGATATCAATTTCCAACGAACCAGCGCGTTTAAAAAGAAAAATTGCTACGTATTTTGTAAAATAAAGCTACCAAAGTGTATAAGTTTTAACAATAAATCGTGCATTTTACAAATAGCTGTCAACGGTTTTTAACAGTTAATAGCAGTATCGTTGGCGTTAACATCACTATCAATAGCCGGCAAGTTATTTATAATAGAACTTATACTTTGAACGTTATTCATATTAGAATCGTTATTAACCGGTTCGTTATTAGTAATCGTTGCTGGCGTGTTTTGTGACGTTGTATTGTTGTTATTTGTTACAGTAGCGTTATGTACACCGATACTGGCGGTAGAACCGTTATTTCTATTGATAACGTTATTCGGCCGACCGCTATTTGAAATAGCAGCTATCGACCTATCTCTGACACTGGCGTTATTACCGTTATTCTCAACGTTACTGGATGAAGACTCACCGTTACTAGCTGCTACACTGTTACCGGAACAACCAGCGTTAGAGCTTGACGCAGTACCGGTACGAACCGTCTGAGTACCGGTATTATTACCGGTACCCGAAGCAAGTTCATCGTAACACGGTGGCATTTCAATATTAGTTCTAGCTTCTTCGTCAACTCTTGCATTCAGACCTTCCCGACTCAAATATTCTGGAGGAGGCCCGAAGAATTTACATCTCATTGCTTCATTGTAGGGCGGAGGCCTAGTACCGTCAGGTAGGACTGGGTAATTCTCAAAATTAGCGCCTAAAAGACGTATCGTACGCCCGTTTAACGTGTAAGTGTCATGAGATGTCATTCTGACGAAATCTAAGTCGTCGATGTTAATTTCCGCGACGTTGGGAGTGTCCGGTCGCCGGTCGGTTTCCGCTCGGCGACCGAAGCGAGGTATCGTCAGCTGAAACCTGCCTAGTTGTAAGGTCAACCTCTGCCGGTCTAATTGGTCAATAACCCTCTCTAAAGTGTTGCTAGAGTTTCTCCTCATATATTCCACAGGTGTTGCCATATAATTTAAATCTCGAGCGAAATCGCCCGTCTCTGGGTTTGTGAAGTAAAACTCTGAAGCGTTGAGATCGCAGTAGGTCGGACTACGGTAGTTGTCTACAGTTCGGTTCCTGGTCGGTGAATTGTTGAGGGATGTTGAGCGGACGTTAGTTAGTTCTACGTCGCTTTGGGTTGGTACCTGTGGGAGAAATATTGTGTCTTTATTACAAAACTTCACGCCGGTATTAAGCGCAAGGGTAGGCAGAGGTGTACACCATACACACACATATTGTTCAAGTCAATAGACATTTTATAACCACAGATAAAAACTTACTTTGTAAGTACAAACTAATTTATATTTTATGACTAACATTAAATAACAATGAATAAAAATTATTTTAATAAAAGTAGTAGAGTAGTTTTAATTATTATGTGTTTTTTATGATTATTTCGACTTTTTAAACTATTATATATTTTTTATAATGACTACAATGTTTTTGTCTGTTGTATTATTGTTATTTTATTCTGCTTCTATGCGGATGTCACGCAAGCGCGACAGCTCATGATGGGGTCTTAGGATTGATAACCGGGTCAAGTAAAAATGTTAGGGTGTTACTACACCAATCGATCGATGCCATCGGTCGACATAGATCGACGTTGATCGATTGGTGTGGTAGCTTTGGCTGATCGACGGATACCGTTCGACTAACTAATCGATCGATTGCCGGTCAATGGCATCGGTTGACGTTGATCCATTAACTCTATAATCCATTTACTAATAATAATCAAGCAGCTCGATCGGCGTCGACTAATCCATTCTACATCGATCGATGATCGATCGATTGGTCTGGTAAATACCCTTATTGAAGAAGGTCCGGAGTCTAGGCTTCGCCCCAGTGTTCAATGAGTTGCACGCCGCACTGCACTTAATTGTGTGTATATTTCGTAGCAGTAAGAGCAATTTTCATAGTTCAAGTTAAAGTCGACCGAAGTTTCGGCTTTAATTTCGGTTTCAGTCTAAGTTTCGGTTTCGGTCTAAGTTTCGGTTTCGATCTCAGTTTCGGCCTCAGTTTTAGTGTTGTTTTGGTTTCGATCTTAGTTTTGTTTTAGGACTTAGTTTCAGTCTTCGTTTCGGTTTCAGTTTCGGCTTCGGTCTTAGTTTCGGTTTCGGTCTCGGTTACATTTTTAATTTCAGTTTTAGTTTCGGTTTCGATGTCTGTGGTAGTTTCGGTTTTGGTCTTAGTTTCGATGTAGGTCTTGGATTCGGTTTCAGCTCCGGTTTCGGTATTAGTTTCAGATTGGGTGTTTGTTCAATTTGCGGTTTAGGTTTCGGCCCCAGTTTCACTTTGGGTGTTAGTTTTGATTTCGGTTTTCGTTACGGTTTCGGTTTCAGTTCGTCTTAGTTTTAGTCTTAGTGTCGATTTCGGTTTCGACCTCAGTATCAGTTTCAGTCTTAGTTTCGAATTCAGTTTCGGTATTTGTTCCGGTTTCGGTATTAGTTACGATTATATTTTAGTCTTAGTTCCGGTTTCGGCCTTCGTTCCGGTTTCGGTATTAGTTTCAGATTTGGTCTCGATTTCAGCCTCAGTTTCATTTTTGATTTCTGCTTCGGTTTTAATTTCGGTTACAGTCTTAGTTTTGGTTTCAGTCTCAGTTTCGGTTTCAGCCTCAGTTTCAAGGTCAGCTTTTTCAGTTTCGGTCTTTTTTTTTCTTTTCGGTTTCGGTCACAACATAAACAACTATTTTTGTTACACATTAACATTTATTATTAATCAGTTCCGGCCGAAACTTACCGAAAATTCAATTTCGGCTGAAAACCAGTAGTTCAAGTTATATTAATGACGTACGTGCACGCCTCTGCCTGATGCTTTGAGGTACGCAGCCATATTTAACTGTCTAGTCTTACCTGTCGGTACCTAGAAGAGAATATAGCAGACAGTCGCGCCAGACCGAAGCCCCCGCGCTCCGGCGGACAGGCCTCCGCCTCAGCCGCGGGCTCCGGCGCCGGGCACTGTGGGACCAAAGCAAACTTACAGAGCAATCTTAATAAGAAGAATTATGTTACCTAGTAATTGGGTTGTGGAAATTAGATAGAAAATCGTAAAACATTGGTATTAAGCTGCTTCCGGTTAGACTGGAAACCTCGTCCTATACCTGTCAGTGAGAGCAGGAGATTGCGCGGGCGAGGCGGCGCTTGCATCCTGCTCCAGCAAGCGGGATGCCTCGTACCACGGTGGCAGGCGGTGCGTCTGTACCTGTAGTGAGTGCCTGTCGGTGTGCACGGGAGACTGCGCAGAAGAGTCGGCGGGCCCTTCCTGCTCCAGCAGGCGGGACGTCTCGTAGCACGGCGGGAGGCAGTGCGTCTGTACCTGTAGTGCGTGCCTGTCGGTGTGCGTGGGAGACTGCGCGGGCGAGGCGCCGCGCGCTTCCTGCTCCAGCAGGCGGGATGCCTCGTAGCACGGCGGGAAGCGATGCGTCTGCCAACAGGCATCAGTATGTTACATTATTTCGAAATACTCGAAGAAGAACAAGATCTACAAAGTCGTGACACAAGGCAGTGTATCTCATCATGTTTAAAAAAAAGTCTTAAATTAATTAGATTTCAACATTACACACTACATATTACAATATCTAGATCCTAACAAACTGGACCAGAAGTGCCAACAGGAAAAGAGGCATACCATTTAAAAGAGAGATAAATTACATAATCAAAATAGCTGGTAACCTTCGGACCAGAACAGAACTACGCGACGGATTATTTGGAGAAGGCTTTCACTGTCTTAGGCGGTCCTTATATTAAGAACGAACACAGTGAAGAAACTAACAAATATAATTTAAGTGTTTAGATGTTTTCTATGTTTTGAGTTTTGATGTCTCTAAGACATTAAGTCCGTCGATGTACCTTTGTACATGAAGTATAAATAAGTAAATAAACTTGCCTCACAGTTGTTCTAAGGAGTTATTAAAACCTTGTTCATTTTATTTACATATTATAAATTAAAGTCCCGCAGCGCTGAGTTTGTGTTCGTTCCGGCAAATATTCAGAACTACTGGTCCGAATTTGAAATTCTGAAAATCATTTCGCTAATTGAAAGCCACCATATCACTAAGGGCGGGTTGTTTCAAACAGTCGGTTAACGTTACATACGGACGGTTAAAAAGTTACTATGACGTGAGATGTTTAACGTACGTTAAATGTAACGGGATGTTTCGTGACACAAAAATCCGTCGTTAAAGTTATTCAAAAAGAGATTCCATAATATTTTGATGTTTGAAGTGTAGTAACTTTTTGACGTACGATTTTGTGAAACAATCCATTTTTTTGATTTGACGATAGTTAGCGCCATTTTTGACTATTACCGGTCAGTAATAGTTAGTTGAAGCAACCCGCCACAAGCTGGGTTTTTTTCAATTTTAATACGTACTAAATAGGAAAATATAATTTATGAATTTAATTTATTCTTGACAACTTCTTCTCCTTGTCTAAATCAACAACAATCAACTACAACAACAAAATCAAATCAACTCAAACCTCATATTTTCAAAAGTTTATTTTTTGATAGACCGATGGCCAACTCCGACCGATGACTCAAATGCTATTCAATTTTAAGATGCCAAAAGTCTGGCTCTGTCTCTTTTACTTAATGTCAAAGTGACTGTAACAGTACGAGACCACAAAGTACGTAAGGCTGCGTCGCGCCCGAGCAGAGAGACCACTCAGAACAAACAGACATTTTTACCACGCACACATTGACATTACGTTTATTATATTATATAGGCATTCTCAAGCAGTTTCAAGCAGACTTACGACTCACGTGTTGTCTAAATGAATAAATGAGAGACATTGATATTTCACGAAAAACAAGAAAATGATGTTATAAAAAATTGCAGATTTCCAACCAGTGTCAATAAAATTTCATATTGTCACAAATAAAACCTACAGAGTCAAAACAGTAGCAGCCCTAGTGAGTCTGGCAAGTTAAGGTAATTATTTTTGAAGATGGCGGGAGCGGTCCTTCTGTACCCTCTATATTTTGTGACGAGACTTAACGGTAACTAAAATGTAATCGAGTATTTGGTCATAAAAGTGAAGTAAAGTACTAAAGTTTTTTTTATAAAGCTTCTCACCTGTGCGTACTGCATAGAGTAGTGCTGCCTGGTGGCGCGCTCGGCGTGCGCGTAGCTGCGCAGTGCGGCGCGCTTCATGTGCATCTTGCAGATGGCCGACACCAGCAGCACCACCGCTATCATGAAGATGAGCGCGCATGCTACGAACACACGTACTCTTATACTATCTAAAGACTTCATGTGGCCGACACCAGCAGCACCACCGCTATCATGAAGATGAGCGCGCATGCTACGAACACACGTACTCTTATACTATCTAAAGACTTCATGTGGCCGACACCAGCAGCACCACCGCTATCATGAAGATGAGCGCGCATGCTACGAACACACGTACTCTTATACTATCTAAAGACTTCATGTGGCCGACACCAGCAGCACCACCGCTATCATGAAGATGAGCGCGCATGCTACGAACACACGTACTCTTATACTATCTAAAGACTTCATGTGGCCGACACCAGCAGCACCACCGCTATCATGAAGATGAGCGCGCATGCTACGAACACACGTACTCTTATACTATCTAAAGACTTCATGTGGCCGACACCAGCAGCACCACCGCTATCATGAAGATGAGCGCGCATGCTACGAACACACGTACTCTTATACTATCTAAAGACTTCATGTGGCCGACACCAGCAGCACCACCGCTATCATGAAGATGAGCGCGCATGCTACGAACACACGTACTCTTATACTATCTAAAGACTTCATGTGGCCGACACCAGCAGCACCACCGCTATCATGAAGATGAGCGCGCATGCTACGAACACACGTACTCTTATACTATCTAAAGACTTCATGTGGCCGACACCAGCAGCACCACCGCTATCATGAAGATGAGCGCGCATGCTACGAACACACGTACTCTTATACTATCTAAAGACTTCATGTGGCCGACACCAGCAGCACCACCGCTATCATGAAGATGAGCGCGCATGCTACGAAACACAAACTCTTACTGTCTAAAGACTGACCGGATTCATTCTCGGTTTCGGTCCAAAATGTAGTTTCGGCCTGTAACGGTTTCGGCCGATACCTCGGCCACGCCTTAACTTTGTGTTTGAGAATAGCCTTCCATGTCAAATTGTTAGTCCAGTCGACTCCCAATAGTTCGAAATTCAAGGGCTAATATTGAAAGCGGAGAGCGCTGTACGTTCTTTGCGTATATGTTGCCCACAGGCTGCACGTGTAAAAAGCAGTACACGAGGCTCGAAAGAGCGTGATTTTAACAGGAACTGAGCATGAGCAGCAAGTCGGCGGCTTTTGTTCGTTTGTTGTTTTGTATCGACATCGAGTACAGAAACTAAAGTCATATGTGTTCTGTGCCAAAGCTGCTATTTATCACTTTTTAGATTTTAACGGCAGTTATGTATTTCTTAAAAAAAAAAGTTTTTAGTTACCGCTCCTTAGTACCTTTTTATCATGCAAATCATTACAAAAGGATAACATAGTTAAAACAGAAAATGAAATACATTATCAAAACTTTCGCTGAAGTGAACCACACACCAAAACTGCATCTATGTACAATTTTTTCGCTTTTTGTCGGTATTTTTTTTAAAGTAAATTTCGATAAAATTTATTTCGGAACACCATGAGGACTATCCAGCCGCTAAAGTAAAAATAAAATCGGTCCAAAATTGGCACAGAAATCGGTGACCATACATTAGAAAAACATAGTTGAAAATGGAACCTCCTCTTTTTAGTAAGTACTTGTATAATAATAATTTTTAAATAACGACACATTCATCATTTTCTTATGATGTTTTAAATGTTGTACCTAGTTGTTATATTTTTCTTTTTATGGTAGGAGGCTTTTTGTTATTATTTTTCTACAACATACACATCATTTCAGATACAATAGAAGTTTTAACATGTCTAAATTAAAATAAGTTACTGTTTCGGCGAAACTGAGACCGATGACAATGATTTGTTTTCGGCCTAAAGCTAAGACCAAGGCTAAAGAATCCGTTTGGGCCGTGCGTTTGGCCAATGATCACCTGACTTGAGGCAAATATGTATGTGTATAAATTTTAATTTTAAACCCAAACTTTAATACAGACAGACGCCTGTCAAACAGCCAAAAATCGTACCCTGTAGAGCAGCAGTAGCGAAAAGGCACTTAACATGTATCAGCTCCAAAATATACAACAAAATAAACATACTCGTTGATCACCTAAAACGAAATGATCTAAGAAAGAAGTTGACAGTAAAATTGTGGAATCAATCGATTGTAACTAGTACTAATACACACAACCACACACACCACGCAATAATAAAAAATATGCAAGGTACGTATGTATTCACGTATAATTAAAGAATTCCTGTAAATACAAATATTGTAAACATGCTTTTTTAAAAAGAGTAAGTATAGAGTTTCTTGCCCATTCTTCGCCATACGATACTACCTTTTGGAAGGGGCAATCAGAATCAAATTTTCTTCAAAAGTGCCTTTTAATAGTGTAATTGAAATAAATGATTTGACTTTGAAAAACAAATTAGAATAATATTCTTACCGGTGACAGTGTAGATGGTGGACTGTATGAAGCCGTAGTCGTCGCCCGCGTGCCTGTCCTCGAACAGTGGCGGATACTCGACGTCCACGTAGCCTGCGGTCGTATTATATTCATTACATTAAAAAAATAGGAACAGGTAGGTACTTTATATGTAGGAGACGTTAGAGAATTTCTATGCAGACGAAGCCGCGGAAAAAAGCTAGTTAATTATATGAACTGACATTACTGAAATAAAAATGAGCTTTATTTATTCATCATCTGCCTAGTCTTTTCTCAACTATGTTGGGTCGGCTTCCAGTCTAACCTGTTGTAGTTGAATATCAGTGTTTTACATGGAGCGACTCACCCATCCCCAGACTGCTCACGGCAAGCATAGCTAATTGCTTGACCTTAAGCTTTATTATTACTTTATTTTTAGGGTTCCATACCTCAAAAAAGAAAAAAAAGAAAAAAAGGGACCCGTATAGGATCACTTTGTCGTCCGTCTGTCTGTCTGTCTGTCAAGATCCTTTATCTCGAGAACGCATGGAGGTATCGAGATGAAATTAAAACCATATACTCAAGTCTTCGGTCCCTTGATGCTGTAAAAAAATCAACCCACTATGTTAACGTGAAAAAAAGATACGGCCGTTTATGTCGCTAAAAACGTATTTATAACATTAAGTAGATTAAAGTATGGATTAATATAGAAGTATGGATATGTACCTACAAATATGTGCAGAACTCTCGGTGGGCGAGTCCGACTCGCACTTGTCCGGTTTTTTTAGATTGTCATCCATTTGCTGCCACTTTTTGGTGGAACATGCAAGTCCACGATAATCTTGACCATCTGTATTACCGTGTTTCATGTGAAAAGAATAATGATTATAACGAGTACGAAGTGACGTAGCGTCGTACCTTCGTGCCGAGAGTACCGCACGTGCTCGTCGCAGCATGCGGGCTGCTGGCACAGTGTTGCGGGCGCGGCGCAGCACGCTCGCGACGAGATGCAGCGACCCGTCGAGCAGTTCAGACGATCACTCTCTGTGTGGGGGGGGGGACCGCAGTGGAAAAGGTTACAATAACACACATAATGTACGTAACATCCGGTCGGAAGATCCGGCTCGAAGGACTAAAATTAATGTACGTAACATCCGGCCGGAAGATCCGGCTCGAAGGACCTAAATATAGGGGTCGCGACCTAAGGGCCTAAGCACACCACGTTTTTAAAACGCGCCGTCGACGCGCGCTTAAAGAATGAGCTTCGTTAATTTATTAAAATAATAGAAATATACCTACTTAATAATAATATTAACAGCAGTGAGACAATAAAATACTGTTATTATTGTTTTTAAGTAGGTATACCTCTATTATTTAAATAAATTAACGAAACTCATTCCTGAAACGCGCGTCGACGGCGCGTTTAAAAAACGTGAGTAAGACTGCTATGCTGCTAAATTAAACACTTTAATGACTTTTAAGGGTTTATTGCTAAAACGGTTGCTAAGCTATGCTACGCTAAATGCTCATGCTAATAAGAACGAATGCACCCGGTTTGCTGTCTGAATATGCACTGACGCCGCGCTGCACTTAGCGCGGCGTAATTGGTTAGCTAGATCAGCAAAACGTATTCGTTCGTAATTATTGCATCAAACACTCACCAAAGGAGATAATTAATCAAGGTCGGCGGATACAGTTGAAGTTTACTTAGGAACCGATGGATGTTTTTGAATACAATAATAATAATAGTGAACAAACAGTTCATTAATCAAAATACATTTCATGCGAAAACATCCAATTTCTAAGTAACAATCAACTATATTCAACGACCCATCCATCCTTCATCGTCCTTTGGCGACTGTACCGATACAAACAAGGAAACCAAGACAAACAATTCATATAAGTCGCAATCACCAAAAGCAAGCGTGGTGATCCATATACGTGCCTTTAATGTATAAGAAAAACCCGTTGCCATGTTATGGGACAGGTAACTTGTTGTTTACATAATATCTCCTAAGAAAAAACACTTGAGTCGATCTGGCGGACATCAAACCGAAACCTTACGTTCGGCAGTCGCGCATGCAACTACTAGACTGACGAGCGGGAGGTCGACACAGTAAAAATCATCACTTACAGCACGGCTCCAACTCAGCAAATAATTTGCCATTCGAATGAGGGCTTTATATGGTGTGTGTTATGATATTTTTTTATAATGACAAGATAAATAATAACTTTAGCACAGAACACACATGATTAGTTTTTTTTTGAAGGTGGTTCTCTATTTTCAAAAAACAAATTATTTTCCACTTTTCAGTGCCTCATTATCACCCAAATTAATTAAGGAACGGCAACATTGTTAAAACATAGACTCCAAAGATGGAAATAACGAAAATGTCTTCTCGGTTTATGTTGTTTTTTTTCAAAAGGCCCTGAATAAATTACTGTTTGTTGTATACTAAAACCTTCTCCAGAATGTAACATACACTTTTCTGAACCTGAAACCGCATCAAAATCGGTTCAGCCAAACGGGAGATAATCGCGGCCAAACATACATACATACATACAAACATACGGGTCGAACTGATAACCTCCTTTTTTTTTGAATTCGGTTAAAAAGGTGATAGCTCGCTGGCAGCGCATAGATAACGGTTGGATTTTTCGAGTCAGTTACGACCGGTCCCGTGACCGAGCGGCGTGTACGATGAGAGCTAGTGACGTCACACTCACGTGAACAGACGCCGAGCGGACACATGTGAGGGGCCTCGTCCTCCCCGAGCTCGCAGTCCCGCCGCCCGTCGCACACGTACTGCGCCGCCATGCAGCGCTGGCCGCACCAGAACGCGCCGCGACCGCAGTACTTAGGACCTGCACACAATGCTACCAATTAAAATATTGCCCACGATCTTCGAACAGATTTTCAATAATCCTGGGTAACTAAAAAAAATCAGATAAAAAGACAAAAACTGGTAAAAAAAAATGATCCGCCATTGGAAGCAACAATGCCACAAATTGTAGCCTTAAAGGCTTCAATACCCTCATCAGAAACAATCGAATTTTTAAATTAAAGTGACTGCTTTTTGACGTTCATTTTCGCAAGACATTCGCATGAATTTTGCGAATGCAAATATTAATCACATCACTAGCACTCACCTCTAGTCTGCACGAGTATGTACTTGGTGACGCTGAAGGGTGGCGCCGAGCACATGTACTGTCCACTGTCAGATTCCTGCAAGTCTTGCTTCGAAAGGGAACTGCTTGATGTCGGCCCTTTGGGCTCGCCTTTTAGGATTCTGAAGAAAAGTAACGTCACTACATACACACAAACACACACATATGACATACACACACACATAAACACACATATGGCACATGGCACACACACACACATAGATAGGTTGCCTGATGCATCCAACGTTGGCACACGTCACGCAGCGGGAAATGCTAGCGTGGGCAGTTTTGAGTCGGCGAGCTCCACTGCGTCACCCGCCGCTGAAATTGCAGGCGTTGCAAAATGCGCCGCCGCCGTCGCTGACTCGACGCCGATCGAGGTCGTGACTTGTGTAGGTACGTCGACCCCTAAACGTGCCTACGCTGATATCGCCGCCACGGATAAACCTGTGTCGCAGACCAGGAAGGGGGATAAAAAGAGCTCTTGTGTACCTGACAACAAGGGTTCGAAACAGCAAGGCCCAACGGGCCCGTGTGACAAGGACGGCTTCGTGAAGGTAGAGAAAAAGAAGAAGAAGAAGCCTCCTAGTCGAAACCAGTGCGGAACCGCGCTGGCAGGACCCAATATGCTGCGTCCGGCAACACCTACGACGCAGCTCTATGTGTCCCGGCTGCATCACACCACGAAGGTTGAGGAGGTCGTGGAGTATGTTCGAGCCAAGACCAGCTGGACCTTAAGGGTCGAGAAGTTGGAGTCGCGCCACAATACAAATTTCAAGTCATTTGTGGTGCGAGTCCCGACGCATTATATTGAGACCTTCCTCAAGGAAGAGTTTTGGCCGAAGGGTGTCGTGTATCGGCGATTCCGCGGAAGGCTACGCGACACCACGCAGTGCAACACGACGCCGTCTCTTCGTGTACAATAATAGTTTAGTAATATTTTTGTGGTTTTTATAAATATGTATGATAGTCTGTAAGGTATATATGTTATGGGTCTTTTGTTACCCGAAATAAATGATATTATTATTATTATTATTATTATTATATGACATATGGTTCTATTCCACGAAAGGGTGGGCAGAGTTGTAGAATACATCCAAGTAGGAGGGTCTGACCTATATTATTTGGCTTCATCATCAACATCCGGAAGAGGTCAAAATCAAATCAAAATCATTTATTTGCAAAAATATGGGACATTAGATGTTATTTTCGAACAGATAGATGGTTTCCGCATATTCTGCCATCCATGGCGTGCCATCGTCCACTATTGGACAAAGGCCTCTCCCAAGGAGGCAAGCGTCTTGGGGATCGCAGTGAGGTTGTTAAGTACACGGAAGTCGTTGCTGCCCGACTTCCGGAATTTTCCCTTAGTCGCCTTCTACGACACCCTCGGGATGAATTGGGGGGTGCTATTCTAGCCCGAAGAGGCCATCAAACCTATCCGCCAAATAAATCTTTGTGTGCGCGCGTTATCAAACCAACACTGTGCCAATATTCAAATTCCTACGTAGCGAAACCGAATCTTCGTCTGCCTTTAGTTTCTTAAGATCTTGTTAAGAAACTAAACACAGACGAAGATTCGGTTGCGAAACTTTGTGTTTTCACAAACGAACATGAATACAAAAAAAGTAATCACTTCTTGATAATAAACTGTCAAAAAATTGCTTTCGGTTTCGGCCGAAACTAGGACCGAGGTCGAAAACTCTGTATCAGCCGAAACTGGGACCGAGACTGAAGATTCTGTTTCGGTTTTGGCAGAAAATTCTGTTAATATATTTTCTAATTTAAGTAATTCTGCTACTTAATTACTTTTGTCTACAACTTATTTGACTGTAATAAGTATTTTTTATTTGTTTTTAATTTTGACATACTTATTTGATTTTAATTATGTTCATTCATTAGTATTTCTCCTGTATAGGCTGTTTGTGTATGTGACTTTATTTGTTTATTTATTTATCCTTTATTTCAGGCAACTAAGGCCCATTAAAGGCACAATGTTATGTTATGTTGATAAGTTTGTAAGGCACTTTAAATGTGTGTAAACGCACACACATTTAAAGTCACATACACACACAGTCTATATTACCCAACCAGTTACCTACTTGATATTTAATTTATGAACATACTATTAAATATTTAAATGCCTAATTTAAGGTAGATTGTAAAAGGATCGCATTTTTTTAACATAAATTGTTATTTCATGTACCTTCGCAAGTATATTATTCAATTCTAATAATAAAAAAAAAACAACTTACACATCCGCATTGGTCCCGTTATCATTCATATAGTTCCACACATAGATCCTGGGTGTCACATCTCCTCTCAGCTCACAGATCAGCGTCAGGTTATCGTGGACCCTTCGGACCAGGACATCCGTGTACTCCGGCTCACCTGGCAGGTAGAGGACTAGGGAGGGGGATGGTATGTCGCCACAACCTGAAAGAAGAGGGTGACTTTTATAATTAAACACTAGGACTTTTACCGCGACTTCGCCTGCGTGAGTTTTCTCAAGGATCCCAAATTTTTGGATAAAGCTTACTATTGGTGAAAGATTTTTATTAAATTGGATGAGTAGTTTCGGGTATTACCCCCTACATACAAACTTACAAGCTAACAAACCAATTTTACCTCTATATAATATTAGTAAAGATTCAGTCTTGTAGCTCTTAGTGAAGGAGTTGGTCTGGTAAGGTTACTACTTTGTTATTTTCCAGCCTGTGTTGTTGTGTTCTGGTTTGAAGTTTGAATGGATCATAGTAGGAAACATCTCAAAATTACTTTATACAGACTATGGTATGGTATGTACAATGGCTAGTGTCTGCATCTCCACATCTCAGTGCATATTTTCAACCAACTTCAAAAAAGGAGGAGGTTATCAATTCGTCTGATTTTTTTTTTTTTTTTTATGTTTGTTACCTGAGATGGCATATAGATAATTTAGTCCAGTTCTGACAATGGCATCAATGAGAAAACCGTATAAGTCTTAAATTTGCATTAAGTATGTGCGCGATTTGTTACGCGATTTCTCCAGCAAACGTAACCCAATTTTGAAAATTCTTTTTTTAATGGATGGGGTATCTGAAGCATACCCCCATACAGGGTATTTTTACATTTACTTGTTCACATAAAATAATGAACCTTTTTTTATTACTAAGGTATTATTATTTAACTACTATTTTTAAATTAACGGTGGCACTTCACTTGGCATATTTGTGCAAATATTGGCTTGCAAATTTGGATACTGCAAAATAAACTTAATTTCAATAACCATAGGGTATAGTTTGTACTAACCAAGTAACACAATTATTTGTAGAAATACGCCAAGTGAAGCGCCATTATAAAAATAAACCTAGCGAGAATGCATTTCAAACAAAATATGCAATTAAGTAATTATACATGGACTAGGACAGTAAACAACCATGCATTATGTTGATAATTACTCACAGGCCGTATGTGAGATCTTTAAATAAACTGTCATCATTCATTTTGACTAATGTCATACATTTACAAAAATATAAACTCACATATACAAACCACCAGACCAGGCACATACATACTGGTACTGTAGGCGATATAGATATTTGTTCAGTGCGGCAAACAAACCCGCAAATTCCAATGGACCAACCAATTACTCTCTAAACCGGTTCCATTATTATTGATCTAAGTAAATTCGTTTCCTAAGTAAATGTTGATGAACAAAATATTGAATAAATCACTTGAATAGATAAACAAACTGCGTAGCCTATTTCCAACTATGTTCCAGTCTAACCATATGCAGCTGAAGAAGCTCCAGCGTCCTACATACAGCGACTGCCTGTTTGACTTCCGTCATCATCATCATGTCAACCTTTAGAAGCCCACTGCTGGACGTAGGTCTCCCCCAAGGGGGAATTCAGTCGTTATCGACATGCATGGCCTATGCATGTTGGCGATCGCTCGACGCTATACTCAGAAGGATGCTGCTGCCCATCCTCTGGTTAATATCCCTCTGTCGCCTTCTAAGACACCCATGGGTAGAAATGAAGTGGTGCTATTCGCAGCCGGCACTACGCGGCTTGCACCCAGTAACTGGGTAACACTACACCCCTTGGTAAGACTGATTGTCAGACTTTCTAGCTTCTAACTACCTACCCATAATGACTGTCAAAGATCTCTGAATAACAGAGAATAGAGAATAACAGATGCAAAGATTAATGTGCTTTCCGAGGCATGGACGGGTCTCAGTATGTAATAAATGGTCACCCAACCATGGTCCGGCTCGGTCAAGAGTAGCGATGACCAATTAGTCAGTATGGCTTTGACTTAGCCATGAGAACCTCACATGAACAGATAAAATTCTGGTTAAAAGCCTCAAAAATCAGGCATAACTACCCTAATTAGTTACCTTCTAAACACAACTAACAGTAAACATTCTTAGGATGAATTAATAGCGATACATATATCACACAAAGTAATTATAAAACACCTGCACTGTACTTAATTATTATCTTCCTGTGACTCAGACTCAGATTCTACATTACACCATCAAAACAACACTTGTGTAAATGATGCATTGTACACAAAATACATGCTGAGGTGTGGAGTTGCGGACACCAGCCCATTTGACCATACCGATAGTTTAAAAGATCTAAGAGTACATACAGTGGGAGCGATTCTTTATTTAACCTTTTAACCACCGACTTCATATCAGTTGTAGTGCCCCTAGCGCCGGCACAGTGACTAATATTAGTAATTCATCTAACTTCAGATATTATTTTTAGGACTTCTAATTAAGAGAATAAAGTGTTTTAAATTGTAAATGATTACTTAATTAACTATTTACGTAATATAAACATCTTCTTGATAGAATACAGCGTAATTAAATAAAATAAACAGACTGAACGAGCTGTGGTAGTTGGTAGAAAATATACGCTGCTGGAGTAATGGACACAATCATATTTGTCGGATTAATCCGACATAGGCGGTTATAGGGTTAAAAGACAACAATTGGTCCACTAACATTACAAACAAGACTACAAGAAAAACTTAAAATAATGTTAGTAGACAGTTTAACTTATAAAACTATGTTAGTACTTATATTCTACTACAGACAAGGTGGTTTTTATAAGATGCCTCATTATGGGGCTTTCATCATGCCTATCAGCAATAACTCTCAAGTGGCTATTTAAAGAAGATTTCAAAGCAGTGAGGATGGATTTAGTATTTATCCGACAACCAGACATATGTCCGTAAGCCCGGGTTTATGTGACATATTGAGTTTTAGAAAGAGACGAATGTATAGGCACGGAAGCAATGCTCTACAATTATGTACGTCTTCTAAAACTTGATGTTCCATAACATTGTTTGAATTTTTCTCTCAGGTCTCATGACATAATTCATGTAAATGATTTTTATAAATCGAAATTGTGAAACTAAACTGCGCTTTCATAGTGTTCTATAACATATAAATATTTGAAGCTTCATTAAAAAGTTAGCCAAACCAGTTCTGTTAGTTATGTCTTCAAGAATTGTAGAATTTGTAAACAAATCAAAAGGATAGTGGAGCAAAAGAGAAAGGATCTAACTCCGCGTTAAAACTCCCGTTAGGTGCCTCACGAATTTTTTTAAACAAAAAATAAATATGCACCATCAAAATAATTTTCTCGATGCATTCTGAGATACACTTGATGCGATTATCCACGAACCTTGTCCTTAATTGATAAGCTAAGCTAACAACCACGGTCAAAGCAAATTTCAAGGCTAAAAAACCTGTATTGAACTAAAAAAAATAATTTGGACGATGCCAAATTTTTCCAAAAAAAAAACGTTTCACCATTGTGACAAAGATTGCGGTTTTACAAACAATACTTACATGTTTTTGAACTATATAAAAGGAGAATGACACACGATAAGAAACAATTGGACAATGAAAACATTTTTATTTACTTTTTACACATTTTCAACTATTGACATTCAACAAATTACGCCATTTTTGTTTCGTTAGGTATTTTTACGTTCCGAATTTCCGAACTACATGCGCAGCAGACTTAACCAATGTTTCGGAAAAGTAACTTTACTTTGTAATACGCCATTTTGATAAACTTTCATATAAGAAATAGCTTTAAATTAAAATGTTTTCTTTTTGTTATTATAAAAGGACAATAACTTTTTTCTTCGTCAAAAGTAAATATTGCGCTTTCTTGATACTACTACTACAGTACTACTACTGGAACGTTAGGCAGTTAGGCACGTTGGAGGGAGTAGCACTGTAGCAGTACTCATACAATTGAATTTACGCTGCGATCGCAGTTGACAGCTCAACATTTTGGAGAAATGGAAATTCTCTTAAAAACATTTCATTTTATTGTTATGACCACAGGCACCCATACAAAATATACAACGTTCTTCTAGCGAGTTCAAAAAGACAAAAAATGCCATAGAATGGAACGTAACATAACTATAACATGACATTCATGACATTGACTTTGTTTGACAATTTTGACATTAACATTTTTAGAATTAGAAATTCCATTTCCATGTGCTTTTGTTGAATCTTTAGCGTTATGTTCGCGTTGCGTTAGACAGTGAAGTGAGATAATGAGGTGTAGATTCTTACTTAGTCAAACAAGGACAAACTGCATGCTATGCTTGCTTTGCAAAAAAACAGATTTCCAGTGACTCAGAAAGCTTATTGAGCTGGTATTGTAAAAATTGTAATTGTATAGAATAATAAAATAATTCTCTAACTAAATATTCTCGAGTGTTTGGTGGTCTATCATAACCACGCATATCTTACGGGATCTTAGCAAAATTTTAGGCTGTTCCACAAAAGCCATTGATGAAGAGTTGAAGTAGAAGTCGAGCTGAAATTTCTTTGTGTTCGAAATGGACCTAACACGGCTCCCAAATGACAAGAAATTGGAACTTTGCAAGTGGTATTTCAAAGGTATCGTATTGATTCACTTTCTTTTTAATATTAACATTAAAAGCGACACAGTTACATACATCAAATGACTTATGTTACAGTGGGATGTCTCCTCCTACCATTTGTGTGGGGTGTGAACGCCATCTGGTTCTTCAAAGAGGCGTTCATGAAGCCTCCTTATGAGGAGCAAAAGCAGATCAAGAAATGTAAGTACTAGCTATACCTAGTACATTAACATTTTTTTATTTTTTATACACTTCTGGACACATCTATTGGCCCACCTTGTATTTTCAGTTTTGTTTGGTCCTAGCTAAAATTTTATATTAGGTCGAGCAAAAAGTTTTTATGCAGTTTTGAACCTGGCACATTCACAATTTCATTCAATAGTCTTTTTTTGAATTTCGAACACAGAATTTAAAGAAACAAAAGACAATTTGGAGCCTGTTTGTTGATATCAAACAATCGAATACTAAGAAAACTTGGTTTTATTGGTTTACTTGGATTTAATTCTTGAAAAAGTGATTGATATCTTTGGTTTTGCAACAAACATTACTTATTCTTAACATTAAGGTGAGGTTCTATCAATAATCTATGGATACTTCACCTGAAGTCGCCGTCCAAGCTGTGGCACTTATTCAGGCCGGACACAGCCAAAGAAACGTGAGTGCTCAACTTAATTTAAGTCGATCTGCGGTCCGAAATGTTTATCGGAGGTACCTAAAGACTGGCGGCTTTGTTCGTCGCCAAGGAAGGCCTCGATCTCGGGTCACAACTGAAAGGCAGGATCGATTCATCGTGACGACCAGCTTGAGAAATCGTCACCTTACCTCCATTGAGATACAAAACCAACTTCGCGACTTCCACGGAGTATCTGTGAGCGCTCGAACTGTTCGGAGAAGGTTAAAAGAACGCGATATGGTACCACACAAGCCAGCTAATGGGCCCAAACTAACGCGAGCCCACCGAACAGCGCGCCTTCATTTCGCACGCAGTCATTTAAATTGGACACAGCAAGATTGGAGCCGTGTACTCTTTTCTGATGAGTCTAAAATTGTGTTACATGGCAATGATGGAAGGAAGAAGGTCTACCGACGTAAGGGAGAGCGTTTCGCACAATGCTGCTTTGAAGAGAGGGTTGCTTATGGCGGTGGCTCATGGACTGTCTGGGGCGGTATATCCGCGAGCGGCAAAACTCAACTTGAGGTTGTTACAGGACCACGGCTGCCAACATTAAATGCTGAAAGGTACATTCGTGAGTGCTTAGAACCTCACGTGATACCATACGCGGACTATGTGGGCCCAAATTTCCTTTTTATGCATGATAATGCAAGAGCCCATGCGGCCGGCATCGTCAGGGAATATCTTCGGGATGTGAACATCACAGTTATGGACTGGCCAGCCAGAAGCCCAGACATGAACCCCATTGAGTACATGTGGGACGAGCTAAAAAGACGTGTTAGGGCTCGTCAGCCAGTTGCCCAGACGATGCAGGAGTTGAAAACTGCCATATAAGAGGAATGGGAGATGATCCCTCAAAATTTCATAGAGCGGTTGATAAACTCTATGCCTAATCGTATGAGAGCTGTGGTAGATGCCCATGGAGGCAACACGCGTTATTAAATTAAACCTTTATTTGATAAAACATGTTTTTTATTAAAAAATCAATTGCCTTTAACAAGGCGCATATCCGACTTGTTAGGCGTAGCTCCATGTCGTATGGTATTCTGAATTCAAATTTAAAACAATACGATCGAAAAAGATGGTAAAATGTATCAGGTTTAAAACTGCATCAACAGTTTTTGTTCAATCTAGCAATCATATTTCGGTAGGGGCCATCGAAACTTAAACTCTAAGGTGGGCCAATAGATGTGTCCAGAAGTGTATATTTATTTTTATGTTTGACCATGCATAACTTTTTTCTGTGTAGTCCGATTTCGATGATTCTTTTTTTTAATTGAAAGTGTATACCTCAAATTTGGTCTCATAAAAATTTCAAGAAAACATTCCACCCCTAAGGGTTGAAAATTAAGGGATGACAGATTTTTTTAGTGTCGCCGTTTCGTAATTAATTTCTATGATGAGAAGTAGGCACTAAATAGCAAAAAAAAAATTTTGTTACAAAAAAGACAACCGCCTTCAAAAAGTATAAAATAACTTTCAATTCGCAAGTCGGTGGCAATACAAAACAACAAACAAAACCAAAGCCGCCGACTTGCAAATTGAAAGTTATTTTATACCTTTTGAAGGCGGTTGTCTTTTTATAATATGTAGTTAAGATTAATCTTAATCAATCACACATTACATTTCCAGATGTGCTAATGAGTGCAGCTGGAGCGGTAGCATGGCTGGCAGTCTTTGCAGTCTGGATCAGCATATTCCAACTACAGAGGGTGTCCTGGGGGTCCACTGGAGATTCATTGTCTTTCATTGTTCCACTCGGACGAGCTTAGACGCTGAGGCTAATGAGAAGATGGTGTAATGTAACGAGAAGTGGAAGAACTAGAAGCAAGCTTAACAGATCAGCACTTAAAGACACTTGGTTATGCCAGAATGAACTAACCCATGTCAATGTTTCCCCTCTCCCCATTTAGTCTTATATAATAAAAATCTTGTGTGTGTGTATGAAAGTGAACTCCTCCTTAGGGGCTGGACTAATTTTGAAAATTTTTGTGTGTGTTCCAGTGGAACCTAGAATGGTTTAGATTTACAATTGGACCCGGTAGGCGGCGATGCAGTCGAGATGTAGGACTTTTTTATTTTAAGGGCAGGGCAAAGTAGTATTGTATATTATATTCATAAGTTGAATGCGTAGTATTTGTTTTAATAGACGGTGCTGTCCAAATTCTGGGCAATCGCCTTCCCCAAGTCCTTCCAGTAACTTTTGTCCAGCTCAACCTTTGTGGTTTGCTTCCAGTTCATTACGCCACCTCGTTCTGGGCGACGCCGCCCATCTCCAGGCACCCATTGCGTGGAGACTCTCGCCCAGCGTTCACTCTGCATGCGGCTGATGCGACCTGCACTTATGCCTGGAAGCCTTTTTGCCTAGTTGCTTAGTTTTAGAACGAAGCGTGGTGTTCCTAATTCTGTCCTGTAAGGATACTGATTTTGCTGGATAGTAAAATACCATGTAAGTCACTGGATTGTTGAGATATTGTGGATTATTTCAGTTTGGCATAACTGGGACCAGTTATTCTAGTGGCAGAACTGTATTGTCACTTAGGACTGTCTTAAAGCTTGCTTATGTTCAATTATTTATAAAAGACGCTAAAAATGCACTGTTGCGCGACTCGGGAATTAAATCTGAGATCTCGCCCTCTTTTACGTAGGATTTAACTTAACTGGCAAAGCTAACGTGAGATTTGAGAGTAAATTTACTGATTGGAGACTTGATCAAGTTAGTATAGTGTAGCAAACTTACCTGGCTGCTTGAGTTGGGTTTAACTCGAACTTAGTGGAGTCAAATCAAGCATTACGTTCGCCTTTGTACCTTTGTGCATGAAGTATAAATAAATAAATAATAAATCATTTATTTCTTTCTATAAGACCATGAATTAATACTTTTTGAGCGTCATTTACAACAAAAAAAGAATTGAATTTAGTTGCCCTATTAGTTAGTTTCGTATGGAGAAGAATAGGCAAAGAAACTCCAGACGTCTTCTTCTGTACTACTCTCCTATAATAAAATGTACTCTGTGTGTACTACTCTTACTACTTCGTATGCTTTCTCACCCAAAGTAATGTGCGAGAAAGAAAAGCACTGACCTGACCTTTGCGCGTGCGCTTATTACGAAAAACTGATTTAATCTTAAAGGTTTTATTTTTTTTTATTTTATTAATTTTTAAAACTTACAGCTAGTACAGACGCCAGCACATCAAGCGTCTACTATCTGTCACATTTCTTTAATCGATTTTCAACTTTATGGTTAAAGAATAAGGTTCAAGATTGATTGGGAAAATGTGACAGTTTCGGGTAGGTTGACCTGCTGGCGTCTGTACATTCGAGTAGTAAAAGTAAGGGTGTTACCAGACCAATCGATGGATCGTCGATCGATGGCAGAATGGATTAGTTGACGTCGATCGAGCTGCTTGATTATTATTAGTGATGGATTATAGCTGGGGTTAATCGATCAACGTCGACCGATGCCATCGATCGATTGGTTAGTGGAACGGTATCCGTCAATCAGCCAAAGCTAGCACACCAATCGATCAACGTCGATCGATGTCGATTGATGGCATCGATCGACGATCGATCGATTGGCGTAGTAACACCTTACCACGTACAGGGAAGCCAATTACAAGTTTCCACTTATATAAACACTTTTGTTTACCAACAGCGCCGCCCTCAACAGAGCGGCAGTTTGCGGCATTAACTAACCTTAACATCTACATAATAAAAGACTCCTTCGAGTAATACTTAGCTTGCTTTTGTATTCTAAGATTAATTATTAAGTACCTAATTTAATTGAATTTTTGTTAATTATTATGAAATAAAAACGAATTAAAATTTGAAAATTGTATATTCATTTACATAAGACACATTTGTACAATATATACAATAGGTACATTACAATACTATTTTGATAATAAATGCTAACTATTTAATTTAAATTAAAGTACAGTACACGGCCATTTTGACACATCGCGTTTTGGAATACCTTCGTGTTTGTAGAGCGTTGTCTCTATCACTCATAGCTGTCTCTTTCTATCGCTCGATATGTCATAACTTCGGGTACTGTACCTTATTGACTGACCGTGGGACTGGATCGTATTAGTCCCATATTTTCAATATTCTCTCATATAGTTTTATACTTGACACTAGATGGCGTTAAATACAAAGAAAAGTTTTGCTTCTCTAACAATTTACCAGTAATGAAATAGGAGTAGGTACATAATGAGTACAATTTTTAGGCATGCTCCCGTCTCATCAACTTCTATGCCAGCTGGAATTTTAGCGTGGTCGTACTGGGAAGGAATCTTGCCAGCACAGCAAGTATATCTGCGATAATTGAGAGGTATACAATTTTTAATTAGTGGTACAAAATAGTACAAATTAAAAGGATTTTAATACCATCTAAAATTATAATGAATTAATGCGTTCATGGTCGTGCTACGAAGTACAACACGGTTTTTGCCATAGTGTACGACGACGCGTCAAAATATTCGTCAACTTGAAACTGGTTTAAAATAGTCGAATTATCACGTTGAGAGTTGTCAATGGTAGATTTAAGATCGCTCTCAAACATAAGAGCGAGTTAGTAATACCAGCTTCATCATAAATCATGAAGGACTCCATTCTAATTGACTATTAATACACTATACTGCTAGATTCAAGTTAAAATACTATAATATTCTGGATATGTTGTTATATTCATATTTTATTCCACTATGTGTGACGTACATTTGGTTTGTATTCATACTAAGTAGGTACTTTGCTTTATTTGTGCAATAATATGTTCTAGGCTTGCACAAATCCTCGTCAACTATTTAAGTTTAGTTCGGAACTAACACACGTCAATATGTCTCCATTTTTTCCAAAAAAAATTAATGTATATGGATATTTAACGCCGATTAATTTGAAATTCTTGCTTTCTTGAATGGGAATCGTTTGTCATGGTATAGGCTTGTAAAGAGAAGAGATGAAACCCATGTGACCAAAAGAGCTATGAATATTAATTTGGATGGGTGGAGAGGGAGAGGAAGGCCGAAGAAAAGATGGATGGATTGCGTGAAGAATGATATGAATGAAAAGGGAGTCAGTGAAAGCATGACGTTGGACAGGATGGAATGCAAGAAGGAAACATGTTGCGCCGACCACAAGTAACATGGGAGAAGGGCAGGAAAACGTTGCTAAGCAGTTTTGAATGTACAGACGCCAGCACATCAAGTCTTACAAAATGTCAAATTTTCCCAATTGAATATGAACCTTACTGTTTTGTAATAAAGTTGGAAATCTATCAAAGAAATGACAATGCCAGATCATGCCCCACCCATTTACAAAAATTGAAAATTAATAAAATAATTGTAATAATCAAACAACCTTATTATAATAAATTGTTTTTCTTTAGAATTTGCCTGTGTTCTTGGCTTGTTTCCACGAAACAGGCTAGAGTGTGGAGTTCATTAGCAAAATGCTTCCTTTGCGTCTTATATTTTTTTGTTGAGAACCTAATTGATAATGCAGTGTATAAGGAATTGTATAGAACTTTTTTTGTTAGCAAATAACATTATTATTATTACTTGCGGATTACAAATCAATGCTAAAATGAATTCAAATACAGTTTTTTGATTTAAACAGAAACGGCAAGTTCTGCAGTCATTAGGACTAATGTTTAATTATCAGCAATTAATAAGCAGTAAGATGCTTCATATTGCAATCTTGTACACTACTTTTATTGAGTGGGGCAAAGTTCTATAGAGTTTCTGGCATTGTCTTTTGACAGATTGTTGTAGCTAGTGCTGGCGTCTGTACATTGAACTAATATTGCTGGATGGTAATGTATGGGTGGCTAATACACATCAACTGCCCATGCAGCTATCCCAAGCGTGTCACAATTATGCGAAAAATGTGTAAAATAATAACAAACTTCGTCAGTTGTAATAAGTCTTAATTTTGTAAGAACAACAAATAAGCCTTACGTTATTTAATGTATTGTTCATATAAAATTAAGACTTATTACAACTGACGAAGGTTTTTATTATTTTACATATTTCTCCGCATAATTGTGACACGCACAGGGTTTTCGTACGAATGTCCGACCCGCGTATGTGTATAGCACACTTAATTAAATTAACGTCATTCATTTAATTATTAATAGATCGTGTGTTATTTAACGTCATTAATTTATCGATCGTGTGTTGATCCGTTTTACCAGAACCAAATTTCATTACATACAACACGCAAATTAATAACACAGTCAAAATAATAAAATGTACATAATATATTATTTATATGAAATACTATCTCTTGTCACATAACAGACACTATTGTCAATATTGTCAACATATCGATTGGGACCAATATTGTAGCCAACAGTACGTTTTTAGAAAATGATGTCCAATATTTGATCAAAGTTTACAAAGCCTCCATGTCTACTGGAAATAAGTGTAGGTAGTATCATTAAATTATGATACAAACATTGAAATACTAGGTAGAAGATTGTGTTGTTTAAAATCTATAAGAAAAGATATTCTGAATAAAGAAAAAACTGTTTTTGAAATAAATTCTTCGTTCAAAGTGTGGATCCAATATTGGCACCAATAAATAACCCATAATTTGCTATAAAAAAGTATAGAAAAAAAAGCAATAAAATTAAAGGAATACATAGATTTCATTAAAACTAATACATTTACTGTAGGAATGACTAATACTAGAGGTTTCATACACAAATGCCCATCAAAGCTAAGAACAGACTGTTAACACACTGCGCGATTTCCTCACCAGAAATGTTACCTAATCGAAGTTACTTTTTGGGCCCTTGTGTAAAAACTCATATACAATATTATAATGGCAGTATCTGTAAGTAGGTATACCGTTAGGTTCCTGTATGTAACGAATAGACCGTAAGGCTTGTTTTACACGTACCCTAACCACACCACATCGCAGCGTCGAAAGGTGGTCGAGTAGTGCTTACGTGTGAATAGTGACCAAGAAGCTTATAGATAAAAGTGGAGGTAACACTCTAAATACCCAAGTAAAACCAACTGTGGGCAGACGCTCTCTTTCTGAATGCATACATAAGAACGAGACAGTGATATGTGTTTTCTTTATCTTATGTATGCATTCAGAAAGAGAGCGTCTGCCCACAGTTGGTTTCACTTAGGTGTTTAAAGTGTTGCCTCCACTTTTATCTATAAGCTTCTGGATAGTGACGCTGCGGCTTTTGCGAATATTCCCGATCGGGAACACCCCATCGTCAACACTGTTGACGATCAGGATAAAAAAAGTTTCGGTCGTTCACAGTGTGTACGAAAGGGATTTTTTTTCGATTATTTCAATTATTCCCGTTCATTAACACCCCGTCAAAATATTATTATTGTAATTGCTGTAAATCACATACATAGGTATTTGATTTTTTGTGGAGCAAAATTCCTGGTACCCTGATTTAATAGTAAAAAACAAGTACCTATTTTGTGATTTTGATGTCAACAGTGTTAACGACAGGGATGTTACTGAACGGGAATAATTGAAATAATCGAAAAAAAGGTCCCGTTCGTACACACTGTGAACGATCCAAACTTTTTTTTCCCGATCGTCAACAGTGTTAACGATGGGGTGTTACCGATCGGGAATATTCGGGCTTTTGTAGCTGCGTTGTCGTACCGACAAAGTGGTCAGTGTGAATAAATCTATTCATGTTTATAAAAAATAGTGCCCGATTACGTGTTTTTGTTGTTGTGTGGTTGTGGTTCGTCTGAATAGACCCTTACTGGTATGTAAAGCGAGTGATAACGGCCGGTAAATCAAATGGAAATGTTTACAAGTAATTGTGTACAGAAACATTACTTGGAAAATCAGTTACGGAATAAAATATTTGATATATAAGACAGATTATAAATTCGGATTTATTGATGAATTTTAACTAATAGTTTATTGTATAAAAATATTCTAGATATTATTTATTCACTGCGTAGCGCAAATATTTCACCTTTTATTATTTGGAATAAAATTTAGACCTATCTAGGTTGGTAACCAAAAACTTTGGTCAAACATCACGTTAATATCATAAAGAAACTAAACAGTGAATAAGGGTCAAAACACACCGGAATGGCAGTGCAACGGCCCGCAGTTTTGATGGCAAACCATTTTCAACTTTATCTCTAAACGTAAAGACATAGTATCGCTTAAAGATTCGCGTGCGTCGAGCGGCATCTCGTGCCGCGCCGGGCGATGTACGCCGAAGCGAAACTATGCTTTGAGGTTTAGAGATAAAGTTGAAAATGGTTTGGCAGCAAAACTGCCGGCCGCTGCGCTGCCATGCCGGTGTGACTTGACACTAAATGTTACAATAAAATTAAATATGATAAATATTTTACTAATTAATACTTTTAAGTAGAATCATTAAGATACAACTAGATAGGGATCGATCACATCGACCCAGTGTGGTATGTGGCAAGATTACATTCATCGATCGACCATCGATTATGTTTAGAGGCGATCAATATCGACTAGATTGCCGACGTAGATCGACCGCAATCGAGTTGTAAGTTTTTTTTTTATAATTGGTGCCAATTCTATTATGCACAACCTAAACATATTTTAAGCTATTTACATCTCTTTCTCTCCAATAAAACAAGAAAGAGACATATATTAATAAGAGCTGTCAATTTAAGTTGCTCTAAAATGTTTATACAATTATAGTTGTCATTTCAAAACGTATCGATTAAAAACACGGTGATGTTTTAGAAAAAATAATTTGACATCTTCAACTTAGTTATTATCTGTCGCCGTCCTTTTCTTCAGCTGCCTGGCAGTAAGAGATGCCAATTGTCTAATTTTTGTTTAGTTTGTGAACAAGGGAATCGGCGCCAATGTCACAGTTTTATTAATTACTAAGCCCGACTAAAAAGAGCACCGTACAACAACGTGTAAAAGAAGAGATATACAAGTGAAAATTACTGGTAACCATTCATTTAATACCGAGATCTCTCCGTGCCTCAGAAAGCATGTTAAATCGTTGGTCCCGGCTGTCATTCGTAGATCTTTGACAGTCGTTATGGGTAGTCAGAAGCCAGAAAGTCTGACAACCAATCTTACCAAGGAATATCGTGTTACCCAGTAACTGGGTTGTGGAAGTCAGATAGGGAGTCGATTCATGTAAAACATTCTGCATCCGGTCAGAATGGAAGACGACCCCAATGTAGTTGGGAAAAGGGTATGCAGATGAATCATCATTAGATATTCACAATAATTGACACCCAGTGTAGTTCCTGCATCTCATAAAAAAAACTTGTATACCCTTTCCGTTACACGTTGTATATTATTATTACTTAATAACAAAAAAAAATGCAAATTAAAACTAATACTTACAAATTGTACGTACTTTACTGAACAGACAGAAATACATATTCAAAATTGAATTTCGTAACAATTTTAATAAATATACACTTTGATAAAAAAATCACTTAGTTTATTTTATGTCAAACGTCTATCCAGCACAGTCCGCGAAGCGTAAGCTGAGCTTTGCATTTGTGTGAGTGTGCATAGATAGTGTAGGAGTGACGTCGGCCTAGAGCGCGACCCATCCCTTGCTTGGTTTAAACCGGTTTACACTGCTTTTGGAAACCGGCCTGAGGCGCAGTGCGTCCCTCGCGCGACACAACTCTTGTTTTTGGTGAAATGCAAAGCTCAGCTTACGCCTCGCGGATTCATAATGACAAAATTTGATATAGATATAATATTAAGGTTTACGTCAGAAAGTCGGGATAACAAGGTACGTAGACTATGGTCGACTAGAGGGTCTAGCGAGTCCGCAGAGTCAAAGTAACGTATATTTTTATCGATTTGAAAATTGATAATACTACAATACCAATTTAACAGTTGGCTATAATTCGGGCCATAATATGGGCAAATTGTTGGCCAAACATTCGTGTTGTATTTAATTTTTCCACAGCAACATGAATTTAAGATTGAAGAACAATTTTACTATCCTTATATAAAAACAAACGCTTTTAAATAATAGTGACAGAGATCAGCTCACAATTGCGTAATACACAACAATATCAATCTTTTTCAAAATGGTAATCAAAAAACATAGCATTTATTTAAATGAAACCATTTACAGGCACTTTTAAATTGTCAAGGAGTCGGTCAGTTAGTCAGAAAGTTGAAGCTAGTTGCTCCTTCCAAATCGTAGGTAGGTCTCTATGGAGAAGAACGAGCAAACGTAGTCGAGTAGACGAACTTTTTAAACATGAAGCAGAGGATTCTTTTTAAATGGTACAATCCCCACTTCCCAGATCACTGCAATTTCTGAAAGCCAGAATCAACAGTGGCGACCACTAGAATAGCGTCGAGACAATGAAGCTCGACTCGTCCCGGAGAAACATTACTACTGTGTTGGATCCCGCAACGAAATTAATCAGAAAAGAACAGCGGAGGAGAAAGAGAAATCAATGCAATGGATTATTAATTTCCGTCAAAACCCTTTGGATTGAGATGGCAAGTGTATTACGCAATAGGGTATTTTACCAAAAAAACTAAATTAGTCCGTCAGATAGATTTAAAAAAATATTGGACATGTGCTTTTGCGAAGACGATACAGTGCGTCGAAAACTCGAGTGACATCACTATGTCAGTACACTTTTACTGGCGAAGTGACGTCACAAACCCCCACTCATGATCTTTGATGCGTTTTATCTTCGTCAGTTTTTATTGATTTGATAAAACGAAAAATACGTACTTATCCAATATTTTTCGATAATCTAACTGACGGACTAATTAGATTTTTTGGGTAAATACCCTATTACCCGATAGGAACAGTTCTGTCATTGTATAGGATAGGAACAGTGGTTGATATACAGTATCCAGCCAAAAGTTTGTGTTTGTAGAGCGCCGTCCCTGTCACTCATACCTGTGTGTCTCTTTCTAATGGCCGAAAACTAACTACATAAAACCTTATGGTATGGTATGGTCATACTGACCACATTAAGTTATTCAATGCGCACTCGCGGCGGTGAGGCCATCCGTCGTTCTTGTCTTAGCTTCAAATATTCAGATCTTGCTATCCTGTTCAAGAGAATGGAGAATGTTAATGGCAGAGATATACAAAGATAGAGGCAATAAAACATTACGAATAACTATAAAACAATGAGAATTTACAAACATTCTGAGTCATCATTATCATCATCATATCAGCCTATTGTCGTCCACTGCTGAACATAGGCCTCCCCCAGAGACCGCCAACCAACCCGGTCTTGGGCAACCAGCATCCATCCGCTGCCAGCCACCTTTTGTTTATTATCAAATAGGCTTGAGTTTGACCGCAATTCACCTGATCTTAAGTGATGATGCGGCCTAAGTTGGAACACGCTTGCCTAGGATGAACCGGTTCACTCTTGCCTTGAAGATACCCTGATTATACTTATCAGGGAACAGAGAGGCGGGCAGCGAATTCTACAGTCTGGCAGTTCGCACAATAAATGTGGAATCAAAGCGCTTGGTTCGGGACCGTGGAACTTCAACCATATAGCGGTGACGACCTTCTTCAAATCGTCGGACTATCGTGCCTGCGGGCGTCCCACACTACGCTTGTCCAAACGCGGTCTCCACTTTAGAGCGTGTCTGCTCCATCTAACGTCTGTCCGTCTGCCTACGTAGCCGGCCATTTCCACTACAGCGTGCTGATTATACGCGCAATGTCGGTGACTTTTCGGATAAATTCTCAGTGTTTTATAGTTGATTGTAAAGTTTTACTAGTTGAGGCCATTACGGATTAAGGTATGGTGGGTCTAAAATACCACTCATTTAACCTAACCCATATGATTCACCAACAATAGAGGGGATCTGGCGCTTGGCGGCCGCTGCCGCGGCACCGCTCGCTAGCCTTCGCGTTTTAATGGTAACAGTTCTAACCTCATCATCATCATCATCATCATGTCAACCTTTAGACGCCCACTGTTGGGTATAAGTCTCCCCAAGGGGGGGTTCAGCCGTAATCGCCATGCTTGGCCGATGCATGTTGGCGATCGCAGTAGGTGTTATGGTACTCAGAAGGACGCTGCTGCCCATCCTCTGGTCAATATCCCTCTGTCGTCTTCTACCCGTTTCTCCGGGTTAGAGCGAGATAGCGCATCGTAGCGAATGAGGTGCTATCTGCAACCGCCAACCGCGCGCCGGCCGGGCCAGATGATTATAAACAAAGCTGATTTACGCCTTCGTTTGTTGAGTGGTGTATAGACTTTAAATGTTTATTTTAATGGGAATGAACTGGGCTTTAAGTGGATGTACGTTTCGTTGGACTGGCATTAATTAGTTTATTTATAAATAGGTTGTAAATGTAGACAATGAGAATTTGTATCATATATTTGATAAATAAATGGCTATAGTAAATAAATGAATGCAACAACCTGTATATGTTTAGGTTTAAAATGCATGGTATGATTATTCTTAACATAACAAATAAATAAAAGCACATAAGTTTACCACAATGTTTTTATTTACAAGCATCCCAAGTTTAGAAAAAAATGGTTAACGGAACAGAAGTTTTGCGCCATGACTAAATATTTTTATTCTTATTTTTGTTATTTTAATTTATTTTTTATTTTTTTTATTATTCAATGGATTGAATAATCATTTAGATAATATTTGCCTGATGATTTGCCTGATGATGTGAAGGAATCATAGAACAAATCAACGTAATTATACCAAAACAACATAAAAAATTTTAGGTTAAGTACCGGTAGAGGAAAAATATAGAAATTACGTATTTATTTGACTCACCCACTTGAATCCTATACTAATTCTTATTCCTTATATTATTGTCATCACACACAAATAGTTTTTTACCTGGTTTCTTTCGATATTTGCTAATATTTCACACTTATTTATCACTCACACGGCCAACAATAACAAATGAACGACATGATTGATTGACAGAAAAAGGATACAGATAAATAAATATTCCTGATATTCTCGTCTAGTATTGTCATATACCACAGTGAGCGGAATTTCAAGACCCCACAGATTATTGCATGGAAGTATAATGTGTTACGTAAAAAAATGAAGTAAATTGGACATAATTAAAATAACTAAAAAAAAATGGCGGCGGTCCTAAAAGTTGCCACCACAGATTATTTAAAAAAAATTTTTGGCTACTTTTATAGCCATCCCGGAGAAACGGCTACGACACCCACGAGTAGAAATGGAGTGGTGTTGTTATTCGCGGCCGGCACCACACGACTTCTTTAGTTCTAACCTAACCCAAAAGATTTTCTCAGTGGAATACTTTTAGACCCCCCATACCACTAGTAGTATGCTGTGTCCCATTGAAGCTGGACCTGTTCTCTTTATTATTACCTATCTGGCAGAATCTAAATACTTACGTAGTCGCCAAAATAGTACCTAATGTTACACGGATAGGGTCCTTTTGGTCCAACTAAGATCAAATAAGTGTTTAACTTTGAATCTTCATCTAGTTCTTCGACCATGCCCTCGTTGACTGAAGATGGTACTCACCTGAGCAGCAGGAACAGCGCCATGAAGTTGCAGGCGATGAGCATGTAGAACACGTGCGTCCACGAGTGGCTCGACACCACGCCCGCCAGCATTGGACCTATGGCGGCGCCTGAGAGGACATGCCACGAACATTATTAGCTATTATAAAGAGGACCTTCGCACTTCCCCAGCCAGCCTTCCTTTCCCGGCCGGCAGCGGACAAGTTAAGTGTCTCACCGGACTCAAGGAACACCCTTCAGCCTACCACGCTCGTTCTATCGACTGAGCCTATTACAGCCTTCTTCAGTGTACTATGGAGACTGGATGAGTTTATGATGCAATATCCATTAAATAATAAACTCTATGAGAGAACACTCAGCAATTTTCTAGAATAAGTTCAAATCGTAGATTTGTTTTGTTTTAATATGACATAAGGAACTTCTTAGCCTGATTTTGTCACGGGCACTCGTAAAAGTATCTTGCTTATAAACTATAACTTCGTTCGCGTTAAGAATGCAGTGAGAGTGAGTGATTAAAATATGATATTAATGATTTAATTTTGATTTTAAATTTTTAAGTGTATTTTTATAAATTCATTTAACTTAATCTGTTTAATAAAATATAATTTGTTTGAATTTAACACCACTGTGAATACACCTTTATCTTGCACTTGCACTGATGAATTCACTGCATTCTTAACGCGAACAGAGTATAGTTCCATATATCAGTGATTTGATTCTGAGTAGATATAGAATAAACCTCTTACATCACGCCACAACCCGGTACGAGTAGGAAACCTTGCAGTTGGACTTCTTACAGTACACATGGCTGTATCAAGCTTTACATTTCTAGTATACGCTGGCCTCTCATTGTGAGGAAATTCCATACAATGCAAGATCAGCTTAGCTTAGCTTGCTTGATGTGTAGCCGTGTGTACCTAGCCTGGACCTTTGTGGAAACCTTAATTAAAAGTGGTTTTTTATTAGTGACGACAATGCGCCTGTAATTTATTTCCAATAAGTAGGTTCCTTGGCGGCCGTATCTTGACAATTATTTATTTTATTTTTAAATTAAATCAAAATCGGATCGAGTTACGGTGCCACAGACACAGAGATAAATGTGTAAAATTCCACTGTTTTCGTCGGGGGGTACAAAAAAAAAACAAACATGGGGACTGGCGACTCAAGTGAAAGTGAAAACTTTGGAATAATCGTTATTTTTGACATTATTTTTCGCCTACATTCAGGAACTATTTAATCATTATTTAGTTTTCCACCCTTGGGAGGTGAAACATTATCTTGTAATTTATATGAAACCACCTCTGAGGTAAACCCTACCCATTAAAACCTCGAAGTCGGATTACACTGCAAAAAGATATGCGTGGTCAAACATATAATATAAAACAAAACTTTTTTGAAAATAGTAAACCGCCTTCAAAAACTAAAACGTGATAAATAACTTTAGTACAGAACACACATGACTTTAGTTTTGGAAGTCGGTGGCTTTGTTCTGTTTGTTGTTTTGTATTGCCACCGACCGACTTCCGAAACTAAAGTCATGTGTGTTCTGTGCTAAAGTTTTTTATCACGTTTTAGATTTTGAAGGCGGTTCTCTTTATTCAAAATAGTTTTTATTTTCTACTTTTTAGTGCCTCTTAATCGCCCAAATCCATTAAGAAACGGCAACACAGTTAAAACAGAGATTGAAAGTCCTCCAAAGATGGAAAGATACGAAAACGTCTTCTCGGTTTTTGTTGTTTTTTTCAAAAAGCGCTGAATAATTTTCTGTTTGTTGTATACTAAAACCTTTTCCAGAATGTAACAAACACTTTTCTGAAACACGCATCAAAATCGGTCCAGCTAAAAGGGAGATAATCGCGGACAAACATACATACAAACATACGGGTCGAACTGAGAACCTCCTTTTTTTTAAGTCGGTTAAAAATACTAGTACTTCGCCCGCGACTTCGTCTGCGTGAATTTTCTCAAGGAACAGATTTTTTTTTATAATGCAATATAGCCTATAGCATTCAGGGATAACGTAGCTTCCTGCTGGTGAAAGAATTTTTGAAATGGAATGAGTAATTTCTGAGATTACCCCCTACATACAAACTTACAAACATACAAATAAATTTTCCCTCTTTATAAAATGAGTACAGAAAAGAACCTTCTTTTTTTGAAGTTAGTCAAAAAACCTCGACTCACCAACACTGCCGGTGCCGTCGATGATGGCGGTGACCGTGGCGAGGGCGCGGCCGCTGCCGGCCAGGCTGGCGTGCGTGCCCAGCTCAGCACTGACAGCGGTGGTGATGAGGGCGTAGGGCCCGTTGACCAGCGCGCCCAGCAGCACCAGCAGACACACGTTCAGCATGTAGGACGCCGCGCCCCAGTACTGGTACATGAACAGCTGGGGAAACGTGGAAACACTCAACTGACTGCATAGACTTCACTATCAGTTCAAATTATGGTGATAGTATGTCAAATTAACCCAGATAATCATCCGTATGGTGTCGGACGTAAATAATAGCACCATCCCATATGTTTCCGTGGGTGTCGTAAGAGGCGACTAAGGGACTCACCAGAGAATGGGCAGCAGCGTTCTCTGAGCCTTTGTAACAACCGGCGATTATGGCAACCGCCCCCCCCCCCCTTTTGGGGGAGACCTATGTCCAGCAGTGGACGTCCTTCGGCTGAAATGATGATGATGATGAACCCAGATAATGTATAATTTTTGGTTATTTTAGTGATTGGACCACGAATGATGATTAACATAAATGGTAACCACCGGTTACTCTTAACGAAAAGTAACTGTTTGATGTTTTTGATTGGCTGACTGGATTGTGGCCCGCACCCGGTCCACCTCATCAGCCGCGGATGATCCGCGCCCAACAGCCGAAAATGATTTAATTTAAGTTTGTTTTTTAATGTAATTTAGTGTTAATTTATTACAAATATATAGAAGCACTTAATAGCCTGAAACACAGGTTCCACCTAGTTCAGGCAAATGAGCATCTATGTTCTATTTTAAATTCTAAGATATTTTGTTTATGTGCATTTTTTATTAAATAAACAATAATTAAAAAAAAAAAAAAAAAAATGATTCGCGCCCTATCAGCGGAGGATCACTATCACTCCGTCCGCCGCGGATGATCCGCGCCCCATCCGTATATAATACTAACTCACCATGGGCGCGCAGGCGGTGTAGAAGGCGACACACACGAGCGCGGGGCAGCCCGTGCAGTCCGCCACCAGCCCCGCCAAGATGGCGCCCGTCACTATCACTCCGTCCGCCGCGGATGATCCGCGCCCCATCCGTATATAATACTAACTCACCATGGGCGCGCAGGCGGTGTAGAAGGCGACACACACGAGCGCGGGGCAGCCCGTGCAGTCCGCCACCAGCCCCGCCAAGATGGCGCCCGTCACTATCACTCCGTCCGCCGCGGATGATCCGCGCCCCATCCGTATATAATACTAACTCACCATGGGCGCGCAGGCGGTGTAGAAGGCGACACACACGAGCGCGGGGCAGCCCGTGCAGTCCGCCACCAGCCCCGCCAAGATGGCGCCCGTCACTATCACTCCGTCCGCCGCGGATGATCCGCGCCCCATCCGTATATAATACTAACTCACCATGGGCGCGCAGGCGGTGTAGAAGGCGACACACACGAGCGCGGGGCAGCCCGTGCAGTCCGCCACCAGCCCCGCCAAGATGGCGCCCGTCACTATCACTCCGTCCGCCGCGGATGATCCGCGCCCCATCCGTATATAATACTAACTCACCATGGGCGCGCAGGCGGTGTAGAAGGCGACACACACGAGCGCGGGGCAGCCCGTGCAGTCCGCCACCAGCCCCGCCAAGATGGCGCCCGTCACTATCACTCCGTCCGCCGCGGATGATCCGCGCCCCATCCGTATATAATACTAACTCACCATGGGCGCGCAGGCGGTGTAGAAGGCGACACACACGAGCGCGGGGCAGCCCGTGCAGTCCGCCACCAGCCCCGCCAAGATGGCGCCCGTCACTATCACTCCGTCCGCCGCGGATGATCCGCGCCCCATCCGTATATAATACTAACTCACCATGGGCGCGCAGGCGGTGTAGAAGGCGACACACACGAGCGCGGGGCAGCCCGTGCAGTCCGCCACCAGCCCCGCCAAGATGGCGCCCGTCACTATCACTCCGTCCGCCGCGGATGATCCGCGCCCCATCCGTATATAATACTAACTCACCATGGGCGCGCAGGCGGTGTAGAAGGCGACACACACGAGCGCGGGGCAGCCCGTGCAGTCCGCCACCAGCCCCGCCAAGATGGCGCCCGTCACTCCGCCCACGTCGAACACTGTGCTCAGCTCGCCCGACTGACGAGCGGACAGGTCCGCTACGAAGAATACAGCAGATGAATTTATTACTAAAGTACGATACGATCAAAGGTGCCATTGATGTCGCCAACCACGAGCATAAATATGTAAACAATAGGGTATTACACCCATTTTTGAAAAGTGTCTCAATAAAATTTTGTAGTGCCAATATGCCACCAAAAAAAAAACACACATTTTTATTCAATCGATAAGTGCCATAAAAAAGCATCTAAAATTTAAATTTTCAAATTTCGCGCGTAGTTTGACGAAAACGCCTTTTACTGGACGCCATATGACTCAGCGGAAAAGACGTCAGTTCGTTTAGTATCAAACGCGCTCATATTAAATATGATCCTTATATATAATTTAAAAATAACTAAAAGCATATTTTGTAATAGGTATAATAATTAAAAAATACGTTGGTTACGAAAATAATAAAAGTACAAAGCCTATAAACGCCAATCGGTTGACTGACAGTTGACAATTTTTTGTTTACACAGCCGTACGGCGTAATAACATGGCCGCCAGTGTTACAAAACAGATTAAAAAAACTGAAAACTTTGAATTGAATTTAAAAATTTATTTCGCTATTTTATGAACTAAAACTAACAATTTCCGACTGCTTTTTGCCTAAACTATCTCAATAATATATTTATAGACTTTTTCTCATATAGAGTAAAATACCCTATTGGTCTCATTCTGAACTGATTTACTCCTAAATTGTTGATGGAAATGTTATGGTGTTACGAATATGGTATTTTTGATCACAAACTACTATAACATAGGTTTTATTTACAAGTTGAAATAGTTAATTCACAAGAAAATTGCTTTTGTATTTTAAAATCTGTATACATATTTATGCTCGTGACTTTACATTAGTTAGAACGTCAACATAGACGTTACACATATCTATAACTACGAAGCGTTATGGAGTATTAAGAAAGTATTCTTGGCAGGATTAGTGGAGTTTTCAACGTTTTCAAAATTGGTTGCATATACTAACAATTAGAAGCCAATAAATGATGTTTTAATAGGGATAGGTCATACTTCCATGCGACGCGCGTCCGCCATGGCTACCAAGTTTTGCCGACACTTAGAGCTCTGCCTCACCAAGACGCCATGGCGACGTCGCCGGCTACGTATCCAAGCAGTTAATATTGAAATGTATGGTACCTAACTCACTTGGCGACGTCGCCAAGTTGGAAGAGTGGCCACGAGCTACAGCTCTTATAGTGGCAACGTCACCAGACCGCCAGAGTATCCAGACGCCACATACGGAGCTGTAGCTCGTGGCCACGCTTCCAACTTGGCGACGTCGCCGAACTGTCGCCAAGTGAGTTAGGTACCATACATTTCAATATTAACTGCTTGGATACGTAGGCGGCGACGTCGCCATGGCGTCTTGGTGAGGCAGAGCTCTTACCGAACATCAATCGTTTGTTCATTCACTACGTCAGTCAGTCACTCAACGACTGTCAAAGTCAAACCTTCGCTATTAATACACCTATGCGATGCAAACGACATTCGAGAGATTTGAAATAATTTCCACTTACCCATAGTAAACCGGATATACGACGGCAGCCAATACAGGAAGGTGTAGCTGACGAGCTTGGCGAAGAACAGCGAGAAAGAGAACTCCAACACGCCCGGGATAGCGAGGGCGCGCGAGAGGGAGATAGCGCTCTCGGGAGACGAGCGGAGCAGAGACGTGCGCTCTGTTGCCTCGTCTTGCTGAGAGGGAGAGAGACAACCATATGATTATACTACGCCTTGTTTCCCTTGACTTCGACTGCTCGACGGACATACAAAATCGAGGTGTTAAGACTTTTTAAATGATGTTACAAAAGAATACGACAATTATACAATTACCAATAGTACTTACATTAATTTGTTATTGCGATTGTAATTGTATTTTTTTAGTTAATTGACATTAAGTAAATTGTTATAGTTTCGTATACCTAACTTCATGACTATCTGATTTTAATTACTCATTATTAATTCTATTCATATTGTTGACATTTTTTTATTTATTATTGTTTAAATTAATGTAATGATTTGCATGCCGTAAGGTAAAATGTAGCTGATCTTATTTATTTATGTTACTATACCATACTGTACCTACATTTAGAGCAAATAAAATGATTCTGATTCCGATTCCCACACAGGCGCGTTATTTCGGCCGATAATATCGCATTGCGATAATGCGTCCCGATTCCTCGTACTTCTATTTCGTCGTTATTATCGCAGCAGTGTGTAACTTCGTAGCCGTCCAAGTAGAAAATGTACTGAAAACAAATATCGCAAAAGCGCATGCGATATTATCGGCGGTAATAACACACGTGTGTGGGGGAGCCTTTAAGGACTCTGTTACATTTTCGACGCGCTCTTATTTAGGTGCCTGATGACACTCGTGCCGTCTCTATCACTTTATGTCAAAGTGCCTGTGACAGTACGAGACTTAACGACATATTGACATTGAGTATCGTTAGAGTATTTGGCCCTGAATCGTCACTAAAATGACACGGTGTACGCACGCATACATACAAAATGTGCACTAGATTTAACTTACACGCAAAATACGATAGTAGTATATTATTGGGCATTCTGGACCACTTTTCGCTCGGCGAAACGAGTTCGCCATCGCTCCGGTAGTCCAGAATGCCCAATCGTGAACGGTCGACACGGACCATTTGACAGTACCTCAGAATGCCTAATAATACAATCGTCTGTAATACAGACTCGTGTACGCAGTATGCTTTTTCATCGCAATAACGATAGGAACCAACAGGCAATGTTCGTTATTGCGCGCTCACAACTGGTACAATCGCCTGTAATACAGACTCGTGTACGCAGTATGCTTTTTCATCGCAATAACGATAGGAACCAACAGGCAATGTTTGTTATTGCGCGCTCACAACTGGTACAATCGCCTGTAATACATACTCGTGTACGCAGTATGCTTTTTCATCGCAATAACGATAGGAACCAACAGGCAATGTTTGTTATTGCGCGCTCACAACTGGTACAATCGTCTGTAATACAGACTCGTGTACGCAGTATGCTTTTTCATCGCAATAACGATAGGAACCAACAGGCAATGTTTGTTATTGCGCGCTCACAACTGGTACAATCGCCTGTAATACAGACTCGTGTACGCAGTATGCTTTTTCATCGCAATAACGATAGGAACCAATAGGTAATGTTTGTTATTGCGCGCTCACAACTGGTACAATCGTCTATGATACAGACTTGTGTACGCAGTATGCTTTTTCATCGCAATAACGATAGGAACCAGCAGGTAATGTTTGTTATTGCGCGCTCACAACTGGTACAATCGCCTGTAATACAGACTCGTGTACGCAGTATGCTTTTTCATCGCAATAACGATAGGAACCAACAGGCAATGTTTGTTATTGCGCGCTCACAACTGGTACAATCGCCTGTAATACAGACTCGTGTACGCAGTATGCTTTTTCATCGCAATAACGATAGGAACCAACAGGCAATGTTTGTTATTGCGCGCTCACAACTGGTACAATCGCCTGTAATACAGACTCGTGTACGCAGTATGCTTTTTCATCGCAATAACGATAGGAACCAACAGGCAATGTTTGTTATTGCACGCTCACAACTGGTACAATCGTCTGTGATACAGACTCGTGTACGCAGTATGCTTTTTCATCGCAATAACGATAGGAACCAACAGGCAATGTTTGTTATTGCACGCTCACAACTGGTACAATCGTCTGTGATACAGACTCGTGTACGCAGTATGCTTTTTCATCGCAATAACGATAGGAACCAACAGGCAATGTTTGTTATTGCACGCTCACAACTGGTACAATCGTCTGTGATACAGACTTGTGTACGCAGTATGCTTTTTCATCGCAATAACGATAAGAACCAACAGGCAATGTTTGTTATTGCGCGCTCACAACTGGTACAATCGTCTGTGATACAGACTTGTGTACGCAGTATGCTTTTTCATCGCAATAACGATAAGAACCAACAGGCAATGTTTGTCGTTGTGACTAACACAGCTTCAGCTGAGAAAGAAAACAACATAATATATTATTAAAAAAATATTTAATGTTATAATGTTAACTACAGTTTTGATTTGAAATAAATGTAGGATGGTCCTCACACAGTGCATCTATGGAGTGAACCAGAGATTGAAGTTTGCGCCATTGCGGTGTATCGTCTTCCGTTTGGAATTTTATCCGAACCAGCGCTTTCTTCCAAAGTTCTTGAGAATCAGTATTGCGTGCATCATTGGTTTGATATACTTTCAAATCAATAAGGTAGTCTCCCACCGTGTTGATCACTCGACGTTCGTTGCCATTCGCAACTCTATTAACGAAGTACGAGGACAGTACAAACGAAGAAGTATTTTTGGGTTCGCCATCGCCACGACTTAGATTAAACACGTCCTCAGACTTCGCCTTTTTTCTGAAACAAACATAAATAACCCGTATAAGAATGTTTCAAAATCATTACAAAAATAACACAATTAATACAGCCTAGGTAGGTACCATAGTAGTCAGTAGGCTTATAAGTATAAAAACTGCAAAGTGGTTGTCATGTTAACAAATTGTTGTTACTCGTAAGTGACAGCATCGATTCAATAATATTATTTAGTACATAACCACTTATTATTTACTAAGTTAAAAATATAGTGTTACTGTGATTTACATATTCCAACACTGATACGAAAATGACATGGAATAAATTAACCAACAAATAAAACTTTAATATAATTGATTGATAATAAATTAAGTATGATTACCTTATACTAGCAGGCGATTTCTTAACGGAAGTAGATTTACGCTTGCTTGCAGGAGTAGAACGCTTTCCCAAGATCTCGGTAATGCGTTCAACATCTGTAGAGTTTCTGCGATGATCACACTCTGAGTCCGACCTGTAAAATATTAAAAAATAATCAGATTAATTTAAATTCAAAATAATTATGCTTAAAGGAAACAAAATATTTACGTTAATTTTTTGGAATTAACTAATACCTAATAATATGTAAACTCGTACTTATTTATTCGATTCTAATTATCAGTAAGTTAATAAATATTACAAGTAGATATTTGGCTACATCTGATCTGTATAGTATTTGTTGAATTCAATTAAACAAAGGAAATAATAAAAAATATAAAGACTTACATTTTAAATGGTGGTCACTTGAAGTATAATTAAAACAATATGATAATTGTTTTAAACACTGAACTGCAGACTGCTCGCACTGTAGCATCGAGGGATCAGGCTCGAATTCAATGAATTGGACTCCGAAAACGCTAGCTTATAAGACAGATTAGTTATGTAAAAATGTTAAATTGAATGTTAGTGTATATTTAATAAAAACAACAGAAAAATTATACCTTTCTTATTTGTATGGATTATAAATACATGTAAAAATGAAAACTAACAATTATGCTAATCGCTATTTGTCAACGCTGCGAAAGCACTCAGGGCTGTCAATATAATTGTCATAATTATATCTTTTCGTTCCTACTTACAAATATTATAAATGTGAAAGTTTGTGAAGATGTATGCAATTATGCATGTATATATATATATATATATGTTACACTTTCTCGCAAAGCAAAAACTACTGAACGGATTTGGATGAAACTTTGCAGTAACATAACTTACCTAAACATTAGAATAACACATAGGCTATAAATTGTGCGGGCACGCAAAGTAGTTCCCTCAGGACGCGGGTGAAAACGCGTGAGGAAAACTAGTACATAATATGTAAGAATTGACTCCATTTTTTACAGTAAATGTGTGGAAGTGTCATCCCTAACCAAATTCGTTGCGTTAAAATAAAGGGGACTATTGCTAAATAGCAGTTTTAAATACGTACACAGAAATATATTGTTGTAAATATGATACTTTTGTTATGATATACCAAGAAACTATTAAAATTATTCTAATTAACGTTTTTTATTAGGGTTGACCGACAGGATATATTTAAAACGAAATAACTTAAAACTATGTAAATAAAAATACGAAGATAAAAAAAAAAATATTTGTGATCTATCATTAAAAGGGTCCTTTATATATTAGTGTCATTGTTTATCGAAAAAAATATTATGAATGACACCTACTTATACAATTTAGTAAATAAAATTATAGTCCACTAGCACATATAAGTAAATAAATCAAGGACAAACTATAATTATTTTTAAGGTAAGTAAACCTTGGAATTATTTATTTCGTATTTTATGCTTCTTTTTAATAATAACCTATATCAATTTACCCTTTACAAAATTTCTATGTAGCGTTTAAAATATTGTCTACATGATTTTTACATTTAGATCACAGCCCTGTACGAAATTGCATTCTTGCAAAATACGTTTAGGTAAACTGCGATCGGATGTAACGAATATTAACATGATACTTTTGTTTTTGACAATGCACACATTAGGCATTGCTATTACTTGCACGTAAAATGTGTCTTCAATTTGTTAAAACTATGTATTAGTTATTCTGTTTCATTTTAAATAAATCTTCACCGCTAACTGAATAACAATTATATTTATAGTTATTGCAAAATTGCTAACAGAATTGTTGTAAGGTAATAGTAATTATGTTAAAATATTATTTTATTTAGAAATAATTGATACCATTACCAGAATTATTATAATAAGTGTGATTTTTAATTTCAGGCGATTACTATTTACGAATTGAGGGTCAGCAGAGGTGCCTGTTAAGCAAAATATATTATATTGGAAATGTATATTAATTAACATTATTGTTTGTATCAATTACATACTTTGCAGGTAATTTTTAAATCTAATATTAATTTTGTTGTTTTGGCAACGTTAATCTTTTTATTCATTTATTTTATTTTATTTTTTCAGAAATATATGGTATATTCAATCCGGTGGAAAATACTTGTATTTGAACAACTCGATAATTCTACAATCTTCTTACTGAAGTTACTCCAATGACCTGCTGAAGCGGATATTATCTGTGTATTAACAAGATCATGATTATTGGTTGTAAGTATTTAAAGTAACCTTTTTCCTACACTACGATTTCTATAATCTTGCCTACACATTACATATAAATCCGGAACAACTAAACACAAAAAGGAATGGCGCTATTGTTTTTATGAACATTACTACGTAAATGACCAGACCAGAATGAGAGACATTTTAAATAAATCTTCACCGCTAACTGAATAACAATTATATTTATAGTTATTGCAAAATTGCTAACAGAATTGTTGTAAGGTAATAGTAATTATGTTAAAATATTATTTTATTTAGAAATAATTGATACCATTACCAGAATTATTATAATAAGTGTGATTTTTAATTTCAGGCGATTACTATTTACGAATTGAGGGTCAGCAGAGGTGCCTGTTAAGCAAAATATATTATATTGGAAATGTATATTAATTAACATTATTGTTTGTATCAATTACATACTTTGCAGGTAATTTTTAAATCTAATATTAATTTTGTTGTTTTGGCAACGTTAATCTTTTTATTCATTTATTTTATTTTATTTTTTCAGAAATATATGGTATATTCAATCCGGTGGAAAATACTTGTATTTGAACAACTCGATAATTCTACAATCTTCTTACTGAAGTTACTCCAATGACCTGCTGAAGCGGATATTATCTGTGTATTAACAAGATCATGATTATTGGTTGTAAGTATTTAAAGTAACCTTTTTCCTACACTACGATTTCTATAATCTTGCCTACACATTACATATAAATCCGGAACAACTAAATGTAAATCATAAAAATATTTGTGCTGTGAGAAAATCGAACCTGCAACACTTAACACGGAAGCCGATCGCTCAGTTATTGCACCCACCACACTACTAACTTTTAATTCAGTCTATTTTCTGATAAAGTCTATTAATAATGCCTCACTGTTCGGTTTGCAAAGTATTTGTAGATAATCGCCGATGGTCTGGTCATTTACGTAGTAATGTTCATAAAAACAATAGCGCCATTCCTTTTTGTGATAATATTGCTATTATTAATTCTTCGTTTAAACATCGCATTGCAAGTTATAAGATCACTGCAACTAACGATCAAAAAAATTATTTCCCTGAAATGTTTCTTAATGATAATCGTAAACAAATTAAAAATCTAATAGATCGATCATTACAGAAACATACATCTGTGAAAATTAATTTTGAACTTTTTTCCTTTTTTCTTTTGTTTAAGAATGATCAACAAGAACTGAAATCATTTAGTACAAAAAATTATATTGTTTACTTTAATTACGATTTTGAATCAATATATAAATCATTAGTTGTGTCACTGTTAAAGAAAATCGAGGAATTTCAAGAGAGAGACAGTGGTTGGACGTATCTGTGCAATTCACATTTAGAAATAAACATAAGTAAATATCAACCTCTCGGCGGATCTAAACATATAATATTACCTGAATTTATCAGAAATAAAAAAGCTTGTTTGAATATTCAAAACAATGACGAGTATTGCTTCTTATGGTCTGTTGTAGCTGCCTTGTACCCCGCAGCCCACCATCCTAATAGAATTTCATCTTATCCTCACTTCAAGGATGTTTTAAATGTCGATAATTTAACATTTCCAATCACATTTTCAGACATAGCTGTTTTTGAGAAAAATAATCCGTCTCTAAATATATTTGTGTATGGATTGAAAGATGATAGGACAATCATAGGACCTTTGTATACTTCAAACAACAATAAATCTAAGAGCATACATTTACTGTTTTTACAAAATAATACAAATTCTCACTATTGCCTTATAAAAGATTTACCTCGTTTAGTTAGAAATCAGATGACAAAGCATCACGGTAAACTATATTTTTGCGAAACATGCTTATTGTTTTTTCCAACGTCCAGTGAATGTGAAACACATGCGTGCGGAGGAGTTGTCACGGTCTTACCAGAAAAAGGATCATTTTTAAAATTTACAAATTATAATCGAAAACAAAACATTCCATTTGTCATATATGCCGATTTCGAAACATTACTCGAACCAATATTCAACGATGAATTTGACACCGCTAACACGACATACTTACAACGGCACGTGCCGGCTGCCTTCGGGTATAATGTTGTGTCATCATTAAACCTTACTGTTGATAGGTATAGAAATTATCGCGGTGTAGATTGTGTTTCGAAATTTGTAAATTTTTTAATTGAAGATGCTAGAGACATTTATAGAATTATATCCAAAAACGAACCCATGAAATTTACCGACAAAGATGCTCTTGATTTTAGTCAAGCTGTTAAGTGTCACATATGTGATCATTTACTATGGAATGATAAGGTTAGGGACCACTGTCATATAACAGGTCGATACCGAGGTGCAGCACATCGGCATTGTAATCTACAATATAGAGTACCAAAATTTGTTCCCGTATTTTTTCATAATTTATCGGGATATGATTGTCACTTATTTATAAAAAAGTTAGGTGAAATTCCGGGACAAATTAAAATAATACCCAAGACCAAGGAAAAATATATCGCATTCACAAAGTTTATACATATTGGTGATGATTACATACAATTAAGGTTTCTAGACTCCTTCCACTTTTTAGGCACTAGTTTAGATAAACTTGCTAAAACACTACAGGCAGAAGATTATGTTAATCTTCGAACTCATTTTCCTGACAAAAAGCAGTTTAATTTGTTGACACGAAAAGGGATATACCCTTATGATTATATGACAGATTGGAAATGTTATGAACAGAAATCGTTACCGTCTAAGTATCATTTTCATAATTCCTTAACCAACGAAGACATTAGTGAACAAGATTATAATCATGCTCAGACAGTTTGGAGCGAATTCAATATAAATGATTTAGGGGAATATACAGATCTATACTTAAAAACGGATGTGCTTTTGTTGTCTGATATATTCCAAAGTTTTCGAAAAACATGTAAAAAATACTACAAACTGGATCCAGCATTTTACATAACTGCACCTAGTTTATCATTTGATGCAATGTTGCTAAAAACCGGGGTTACGTTAGAACTCGTGTCAGACTTGGCTATCGTTAGAATGATTCAAAGTGGTATACGTGGGGGATTGTGTATGTGTTCCCGACGGTACGCAAAAGCTAATCATAAGTATATGCAAGAATATAATTCATCAGAGCCTAACTCTTTCATAGTATATTTGGATTGTAATAATCTTTATGGCTTTAGCATGTGTCAATATTTACCTTATTCTAGTTTCAGATTTCTTACTGAAAATGAAATAACTAATTTACATATCGAAAATGTTGAGGATGATGCCGACTGGGGATACATATTAGAAGTTGATCTTCTGTATCCCGAACATTTACATGACCATCATAATGATTTACCATTTTGTCCTGAAAAATGTATTCCCCCAGGAGGTAAAGCAAAAAAATTAATTGCAAATTTGTATAATAAGTATAAATATGTAATACATTACGTTCATTTAAAAAAGTGTTTAGAGCAAGGGTTGGAACTACGTAAAATTCACAGAGTTATTACTTTTAGACAGAGTTCGTATTTAAAACAGTATATAGAATTAAACACTCAATTAAGACAACAGGCAAAAAGTTCTTTCGAACAAGACTTTTTCAAGTTGTTGAATAACAGTGTTTTCGGTAAAACATTAGAAAACACTGAAACTAGAGTAACTGTTCATTTAGTTAATCAATGGTCCGATACGTTTAATCGAACCAAGAAATCAATATCCGCTGAGAGACTTGTAGCTAGCCCTTATTTCCATAGTGCAACTATTTTGTCTGAAAATTTAGTTGCTATCCAAATGAAACCAGAAGAAATAATTTTAGATAAACCTATTTATATTGGCTTTAGCGTTTTAGAACTTTCTAAGTCACACATGTATGACTTTCATTATAATATTATCAAACCTTTTTATGAAAATCGCGTGCAGCTATGTTATACAGATACCGATTCTTTTGTTTATAAAATATATACTGATGATTTTTATTATGATTTAAAATTTCATTTTTTGCAATACTTTGACACCAGTAACTATGACAACCAAAATGATTTCAGAATACCAATAATTAACAAAAAAGTACCCGGTTTGTTTAAAGATGAATTAGGAGGGAGATATATCTCCGATTTTGTGGGCTTGAGATCGAAATTATATTCTATAAAAACTCCTGATAATATAATTAAAAAAGCGAAAGGTGTAAAATCGTGTGTAGTGAAGGAATTAAACATCACAGATTATAAAAACATATTATTCAATGATGGAGTTATTCGTAGAAAGAATATAATGTTTAAATCAATAAAGCACGAAGTATTTACACGAAGTGTTAACAAAATTGTCTTATCTAATAATGACGATAAACGATCGATATCATTAGATAAAATATCAACGCGAGCCTGGGGTCACTCATTTATTTTAAAGAATAATAACGAAATTTGATAAAAAAACTTCAGTATAGAACACAGTACAGTTGAGCGCAATAACTGAGCGATCGGCTTTTGTGCTAAGTGTTGCAGGTTCGATTTTCTCACAGCACAAATATTTCTATGATGTAAGTACAAATAATTGTCTAATTTGTTTAAATTTGAGGTATTATTAATTTACCAAGTAAAATATAAAATTTATTTTAATGTAATTTTAATTTTGCAATTACTATAAATATAATTTGTATTCAGTTAGTGTTTAAGTTTTATATAAAATGTATGCGAATTAGATTGTAAGTAAATAGTATGTTAATTTTTTATGTATTAGTATAAATAAACTGTTTTTTAAGTATCAACTTTGTTTTATTGAACTTAACAAATATAGTCTTACCGTTGTTCGCATTTTATTCATAATCCTTAAAAATAGTCTTTACAACACATAACAGTGGCTGAAAACATAATCCTTACTAGTATTAGGTGAAGGAAAACATCGTGAGGAAACCTGGACTTACTGTTCCACTCAAACCATTTCAGAGGTCCTTGAGGCGGTTTAGAAACTCTGACACTAGGGTGTGTGGGCTCGTAAGACCTTACTGTTCACACGATAAAGAAGACTAGTGTTAATATTGTAAATATGAAAGTAACTCTGTTTGTTTGTTTTCTCTATTACACGTTCACGGGAAAACGACTTTGATGAAAATTTGGTTTAAACATAGACTGAAACCTGAGGAAAGACAGTAGGTTAGTTTTTATCCTAATACGGGAAGGAGTTCCTTCGATATGCCGGTGAAACCGTGGGGAACAGCTAGTAATATTAAAATACTCTGTTAAGGTAGATATTGTTTACAAAGGTATGTGCACGTTTTGCGTATAAGGTCACAGTTCATTGCACTATATGAAGTGTATGAAATATTTTGCAAGCTAGCAGTTTATAATTCATACTAAAACCTTTTATTATATTGAACTATAAGACTATTGACTAAAGAGTGATTTTCAAACAACTAATGTAAGCTTGACTTAATGCTAAGTTAACAATTCTAACTTAATATATACAGTTAAATTGTCAGTTTATTTTTTATTATTTACTGATTATTACTAGAGTTGACTAGTGGTTTTTGCAATATTACAGGATATTATCATAGTCATGTCAACGGTGAGTACAGTACCTGTTTAATTCTAATCTACAAGTGATTTTATGTACGTGTAGGTACACCAATTTTTAAAATGCAATATGTATATCTTGTTCCAGGTATCTGATTCTGAGATTGTGTTTAGCCAGTATGCTCAGGATCCTTACGAAGGATTATCTGAGATGTATCCTTGTGAACCCGAGCAATGCAAACAGACGAAACAGACACAGACGAAGAAGCAACGTCGCAGAGAACCTTTTAAAAAACATAAACCCACGAAATCTTTTGTTATGAGCCGACTACAACGACGAGGCACTAAGTTAATTAAAATTACGGTAATTGATCTCTGCAACAATTCTCAAACTAGTGACAGTGATAGTGAAAGTGAGAACGTTGTGATAAGTGCGCAGTACATTGTTAAGGACGCTATAGACAGTGTTATGGACGAAACGGAATCGTTAGTTAAGAAAATATCAAAATCTTTAATAGACAATGATTTTTAGTTAGCTTTTTTAAAGATACTTCTGTATCGATTAGATGTAGAGATTATATTGTTATTATAAGTTATTATTTTATGCTAAGTTTAGTTTTTCTTTATGTTATATTAATTCATTTACTTTCAAGTACTTAAGTATTTACGATGTGTAACAAATAAAAATGCATTTTATTAAAGAAACTTATTTTTATTTTCAAAATATACTTTACACTTCATATCCCAAGTGCTTTTTTACACATAAAACATTTTTTAGAGCACAATGATTTAAATGTACATTACAATTAAAATTAGTTTTTTTGTCACAGTATTTCTTATGCAATTCAAACATGCTGGGACACTTGTCTTCACCAAGATCGAACACTTTACAATTTTCACAAATGTTTTTTATCCACTTCACCTTCTCCAAACCTTTGACTAATATATTTTTGTTTTCTAAATAGGGTACAATTATACGGTGAAATTCTCTATAATCAATATATCCTTCGTTCCAATGAATACCTCTGTTCTTTTCCAACCACTTTACCTGCCTTTTTTCATCAGTTGTTAAATATTTGAATAAATAAGGTGGTTTTATTAAGAACAATTGTGTATAATCACGTGTAGCGAACGCTAGTTCTTTTACTATAAAATTGTTGTACAGATCTTTAAATCCTTGAATATCTACTATTATAGTATCCGAATTCATGATATTTTTCTCACAATATTACTTAACGGCTTATACTCTATTATACAATCATTCAATATAAGACAGTATGCAGATGTTTGGTCAGGTATGTCGGATTCACTCTCAATTTCTACTCTTACATCCACAACAGGACCTGACTTAATATTATCCACTTGTCTAGAACAATCGATAACAAATAGAGGCGCCAAGTCTTTAAATTGTTTCTCGTTTAATAAGGGTTCAGGACGACGTCCGTAATATGACTGTTGAAATCGTACATATTGCTCGTATAATAAAGCAATTCTGTTATTTGTGAAACTAACATTGAGGTTTTCATATGGAAAGTAGTTTGAATTGAGGTACACTTTTACATTACGAATATAGCAATGATCAAACCGAGACATGTCAGAACTTGCACTGTTTTTTCTATTTGTCTGTAGACCGACAATGATGTATCTAGGTTTCTCTATTTGCGATGAAGTTTTGATCGACCAAGTATGCTTTGTAGTTTTAGGTAAAGCTGGATATTCGTAAAGATCCCAATTTCTGTATATCATTTGAAGTGCACGGTCTTTTTCTAACACTTTTAACAAACTTATTTTCTCTTTATCTGATACTTTTACATGCGGTACGCGCCATATGATTTTATTAATTTGAACATCGTCTATAATTTCACCGGTGTTAAGTTTTACAGCATTCAGGTTAGTGTTACTTCTTAGTAATATCAGTTCGTGTCTACTATTTATCACAACTTTTTTAAAATCTTCTGCGAAACCAAGAATGTTACAGAGTGGTATAGAAGCCGAAAAACTACCTCCATTCATATTTTTTACACCATCAATATTCCAGCCCCAGGCATTGGAAGCCTTTGATTCACTTTCATTCATTGATATTAAAGATTTTATGGTGGTCGTTATGCCTACATTTTTTATTTTGTCAATCTCTACACCATTTAGTTCGTATCTTATATCTTGGAATAGGTAGAGGAGAGCATTATTTGTAAACTGCACACTAGTAGCTTTATCCTTTGAATCCTTTTTGCTAACTATAAAAGTTCCTTCTAAATACAGGGTACTGGCTGATGGTAGTATATACAGGTCCTGTTGATTGATAGGTATTCGGATTTCATCGTTTCTATTGAAACTTGTTACATATGGCTTGTATGAATGAAATTCAAATCCTTCCACAGTGTTGTCGTAAGTTGGAGCAGCCAAAACATCTAAGATATTCATTTTAACAATCCAATCGCTTTAAGAAATGCCTTATTGTCTTTAGTTAATTTTATTTTCTTTTTTGTGCGAGCTCTTATTTGTTTGGATGCTTGAGCAGAACTGATGCGTTTGATTTGATGTACATATTTATTATAGTCAATCATTTTTCCTTCTAAGATGTAGATACAGCTGCACTTCCTCACCACGTAAATTGATTAAGCGATTATTTATATCTAAAAGTCTAATATGTATGCAGCTTATGTTGTTTTGGTTAATTGGAAAGTATATAGCGTTTTTCGGGATTTCTATAATCCTGTACCCTGGTGGCACGTTGAGTGCAAATTCGTGGACAATGTGACTGGGTTCTCCGTTTATGTATGAACCGCTTACAATATCACATTCTATCCTGATCACTGTTGTAGGTAAAATGTTGACTGGAAACTGTGACACATGCCATTTATTTGCTTTCAAGTTCTGCTCACTAAACCCTAACAAACTTCTAAAGGTGCCTTCTTTACTAAAATTAATGCTTTTCGTGCAGTTAATAGCAGTTTTTAATGTATTATTATTGCACTGTAGTTTAATTGATGCATCCTTAATTTCAGATTTTAAATAATCACTTATATCTTGCAATTCATATGTACCTTCCGGTATTTCAATAACTTCGTTGGATCCGTAGTAGAACTTGTTATTCGTTTTGTCAATGTTGGGAATAGAATTAAATGTTGAGAAATGTAATAAGGCACACTCATACTTTCCATATAATTGCAATGTTGTAGGATAGTACGTAGATAAAGTGGATGAGTTTCCAGTAATCGACAAAGTAAGGGACATCTTGCAAATGATTAAAAATAACAAAAGCATAACATTTATACAATTTATTCCAAAAAGTCCATAGATATTCTAAACATAAGTGACCACAAATTATAGTGTTGAATTTCTGATATCTTGTATAGTTGTAATTAATGTTACAATTCTTAAAATATTTAATTAATTCCATTGGAGGTTTCAAATCCCCGAAGCTATCAAAATATTCACAGTAGTTGTATATTTTAACGTAAGCTACCCAATGTGTTCCTTCATTCTTAGAATCATCTAAATTAATGATACCACATTCAATCCGTTTCGGTATCTTGGGCAACCTATCTCTCATGTAAACTCCTCGAAAGTATGGGATGTGGTGTGCATACTTTTGGATGTCTATATTTGTTAGAGCACGATTAGGTAGCTTAAAATTCAGTTTTTTGGAGATTTTATATACAATCCTTTACCATTTTTATGTGTTTTAACGTATAAACCCTTGCCTAAATTCAGTGACTCCATAGCACGATTATGTCGTTCTGTTTCTCGCAAATTTTGTTGACCAGCTTTGTAATCATTAACTGTTTTCGCAATACCAGCCGCACCACCTGCTAATGCTCCTAAAGCCGATAAACCAGCAAAAATTGGAATCAAAGGTAGTACGCCTCCTGTTTTTGGTAATGGTATCACTCGCGGTACTCGAATCTTTTGCATGCAAGGAATTATTTTCCTTGCTGCTGAATAGGCAGCTTTAATTAATGTTTTACCGTCCTTGGGATTCAGTTTCTTTATTTTTGATTTTATTTTTGATACAAAACTTTTAAATGTTTTAGCACCAGATCCAGACTTCATTTTGGCTTTCATTACTTTACTTACTATCCATGAGCTAAGTTTTTCACCTTTACCAGCATCTTTCGATTTAAGCCTTTCTTTCGCCATGTTTAGTAATTGCAAATCAGCCTTGTGACGATTGTCTAAGTCTGTATGATTTGCATATGCTATATCGTGTTGCTTGCAAGCTTCGTCTAGCTTATTTATACCTCTATCACCTCGTGCTAACCGTTTGCTAAGTTTAGTTCCTGGCCCACAATAATTGTATCCTGGTAAATGAACTTCGAATGGTAGATTATTAATTATAGTGTTAACTAGTTCACCACCTTGCATTGTCCAAAGATTAATGAAGCAAAGATTACAATAATTAGTGTTTATATAGGTAACATAAAAATGATTTAACCCATTATAGCAGATTTATCAATCCAACTGTTTTCTTCTTTGTTTAAACCAAGCCATTTCACAAATAGTTTTGATCCTTTTCTTTTTAAAACCTTTTCAATCAGATAAACACCGGGACAGTAAGATTTTTGTAGTTCTTGCTCATAAAAAGTTCCTATTATGGGTTGATTTCGCTGGTCTTCTAGATAATACGTTAATGGGTAGGTATCATTAATTTTTTTTATGGTAAATAACTCGGTTGACCAATTAGGTGTATAACCTTTCTCAAAATTGTGTTTGTATTTACTGATGCGTACATAATCGCCTACTTTAAACTTAGGTTTCTTTGTATGGAGAGAGGATATTTTTTTTAATGTTCTGTTAATATTTTCTTTTATAACGTGTTCATTATATTTATTTACTTCAATCGGTTTATATTTAATAGTCTGATGCTTTGTATTATTATAGCTCTTTAATATTACTTCTAACGGTTGTCCTAACCACTTGTAGTTTCCATTGTAGCTAAAAGATTTATATAACTTATTTTTAATAGTTCTTATTAGTCTTTCAACAATCGAAGCTTTTTTGGTTGAAAACGTTGAGTAATGGTTAATATTGTTCGTCTTCATAAGATTCTGAAACGTGTTGTTATAAAACTCGGTCCCCATATCCGTTTGTAAATTAACAGGTCTGCGATTACTATCAATCAATATCCTTTGAAATGCATGAGTAACATCTTGTTTATTTTTTGATTTTAATGGTTCTGCCCAAGCATACTTTGAAAAGCAATCAATAACCACTAGCACATAATTGTAACTTTTATTATACTTTTTTAAGTTTTGCATGTCCATCAGATCGGCTTGCCACAAGTCATCAATTCCTTTTAAAATAACTGATCGCCTCAGGAAACTTCTTCGCGCAGCTTTATGTATTTCATTAACTATTTGCTGTTTTGCCATTAGAGAGATTTTTAATTAACTTGTCTACCTCCGCTTTGGTATAAAACTTGTCTTCGAAATGAATCAAAACGTCAGATGACTTTGTTTTTAAATAAGACTTAACTGCATTTTGCCCATCCAATATAATTTGAGAACGCAATGAAGAAATCAATCTATTGAATTCTTGTACCGTGAGAGCATTCATTCGATCTACATAATCCTTGTTCACAACTTCGTCTCCTTCTACGGGAGATCTTATTCCTTTCAGTCTAGTTGATTTTAAATCATAGTCCCCCGTTTCTGACTTGCACAGAGCGTTCTCATTAAAGTCTAGTAACTCTGTTAATCGTAATCTTTTATGAACGTGATGTCCAAATTTGTCTACGTTCATATTTAGATGTATATTAATGGAAGGTTAACAATAAAATGAATACATTTTTAAAAATCATTTATTTATTTATAATTTTATTTTCACGCAATTCTTCAATGATAGATATAATTTCATTGTTTACTCCAGTGTTACCAGCATCTCGAGAAGCTATCAGTAATTTTAACCTATTCACTAGTTCATTTGGATCATTCCAATATACAAAATCTGTATTCTTTTTCCACATTTTTGTCAATAACATTCCTTTTCCCTTCGGTAGAGGGTCTTGAATGGTACTTCGTAGTTTAAAAAGTGGCTTAATAACTTGTAAATATTTCTGTCCCTTATTACTTTTTATTGGTTTACTGGAATCATAGTCTCGTCGATGAGCATTTGTGTCGAGTAGCATTGACTTATAGTGTTGCATATCACAGTTGGTTACCAAACTTAAATCTACATCTTTCTTTAGCAACAACTGTTTCAAGCCAGGTGTATTTTGATATTTGCGCCCAGACACGATAATATATTCATCGCTGATTGTTATGTGAGCTGAACCTAGCATCAAGTTCCCATCCTTCACTCTAACACCATATGGGACCCCGGCGAGTGCTTCTGGTGATATTGACCAAGAGGATGTATCATCCTGTTTATTTTCAACTAATGATTGAAACGAACAATCACTTTCCTTGTCAGATTCATAGTCGTTGTCGACGTTACTCAGGTTTCCTTTCTGAGAAGCCGAATCAGTAAATGAAGTATCTGCTTCTTCATTTCCCGTGGTATGTAAACGAGGTGGTTGCTGGCTTGCATTTGCAATAAGGTTGAGAGGGTCTGTTACAGGCTTGAACACTGACTCCAGTGTATGTTTATAATCAATCTCAATGTCTTTCATTTTTCGTATTTTTTTCTTAACAGCTTCTGCAGCATCAACAATTTGTCTTTTTAATGATTTTTCCATTTTTAGATCTTGATAGATTAAGCGTTGTTTAATGAATAATAATATTGCAAAGGTAAGATACTTAAATATTAATTATTTTAATCAAATATTACAAATGTGTCAAATTTATTTCTGTAACATCCTTTATTTTTGGAACAATCCTTATTAATGACTACGTAACTGTAAGGTTCATTCCATATTTTTGAACACATTTCACGAAATTCTAGCCACGTCATATCAGTGTTGACATGTTCTTCATAAATATGTTTCAAATTAATTTCATCTTGTTTAAAAAGTATAATTAAGTTAGCATTGTCCCTAACTAACTGTTTAGGAATTTTACTATATGTCTGGTTAAGGTAAAAACAATCAATACATTTGTGTCTTCCCATCGCAAAGTAATCACGCATATTGTTTTGGTTTTCGCAAGCAACATCATCAAATATGATCACAGAATTAGGTTTTGCCTCCTGGACACTCAGTACTTCCGCATTACCATGATATTTCTGGAATGAGACACCAGAAACCCTTTGTAAAACTTGTTCTAAGAAGATGTATTTGGGTTGATGTAGAGTTTTCGAATAAACATAAACATTTTGAAATCTTAATCCATTCTCATGTATGAGAAGACCTATTAACAAATTAGTTTTTCCACAATTGGAAGGCCCGCAAATAATGCAACGTACAGAGGTAGGTAGTAGCTCTCCATGACGAGAACCAGTATTTTGAGGCTCAATACACACTGTTTTCACATGTAATGATTGTGGTTGTTTGACAAACTTCATAGTTACACATGAAACAAATAGATTAATAATGAGTCAATTAATTTGTTACATTCACATTTATAAATAATATTACGTCAGCAAACACTAAATAGTCTGTTCTCATGCTTGTTTGAGTTTTAAACTATTAACAATGCTCAGTGATAGAATACCATGGTAAACTGAACCGGTTAGTCGATTCTTGATTGTTGAGCGTCTTGAATCACTGTGTCAGTCAAGTCGATTGTGTATTATTGGACATTCTGAGGCACTGTCAAATGGTCCGTGTCGACCGTTCACGATTGGGCATTCTGGACCACCGGAGCGATGGCGAACTCGTTTCGCCGAGCGAAAAGTGGTCCAGAATGCCCAATAATATACTACTTACGATATTACCGTACCTACCTATTTAGACCAAATTTTTGTCATTTTTATGTGATTATTGCTACGGTAATATCGTATTTTTCCACCTTCACATTTTTTTACGTTTATAAAAGTAGTAGGATACAAGTTAAAGGTGTTAATATCATAATGAAAACTCTAAATTGACACAATATTATTGAAATTCTGTGTGTCGACATCTAACAACACAATGCGAACTACAATTTGACGTATTCTACCTTATTCCTCGTACAATAAATTCTTTTTTTAGTTTAACGGTCTCGAACCAAGCGCTTTGATTCCACATTTATTGTGCGAACTGCCAGACTGTGGAATTCCCTGCCCGCCTCTCTGTTCCCTGATAAGTATAATCTGGGTGTCTTTAAGGCACGAGTGAACCGATCACCCTATTCGATATTAAAAAAACTATAAGAAAAACTTTTACAAAAAAGAGAACCGCCTTCAAAAAGTAAAAAGTGATAATTAACTTTAGCACAGTACACACATGACTTTAGTTTCGGAAGCCGGTGGCAATACAAAACAACAAACAGAAAAAAGCCAAGTTATTTGTCGCTTTTTAGTTTTTAAAGGCAGTTCTCTTTTTTGTAAAAAGTTTTTATTTTCCACTTTTTAGTACCTCCTTATCACCCAAATCCATTAAGAAACGGCAACACAGTTAAAACAGAGATTGAAAGTCCTGCAAAGATGGAAGAAACGAAAACGTCTTCTACGTATAATTTTTTGGTTTTTGTAGATTTTTTCAAAAAGCGCTGAATAAATTTCTATTCGGTTCAGCCAAACGGGAGATAATCACGGACAAACATACATACATACTCCTGTTTTTTTGATTGCGGTTAATTTTTTTTCTTTTTCTGAAGTAATACTTACTTGTGGATTATTAGATGAATGCCTGTTGGGTCGCAAACTGGCTGACTGTGAAATAAAAAAACAATATTATAAGTACATAAATTCCAATTAAAAAAAAAAAACAAAAAAATATAAATGTTCATAATTATGACCTTTCTGGAGAAACCCGGGACCTGGTTACAGAAAATTAAAGAATTTTAACTTTAAACAGAATTTTGATTTCCATGAATGTATAGGAAGAAAAGTGAGAGCGAGACAAAGCGATCGTGCGGCCCGTTGTTGTCTCTTTCTAGAATTGTGATTGGTCCACGTCATACCCTTGTAGGAGCCGATACATTGTGGCGCCATATTGGCCGCACAATTTCGTTATCTCTTTCTAAACTTTCTCTGCTGTGATGGTCATGTGAAGACAACGGATAGAACGTATGTGACGAAAAAAGTTATGAATACAAAGAATCATGGCGAGATCCATACATTCCTTTGTATGAAAAATAAAAAATAATTTAGAGGGTTTAGAATATTTTCCAATGTGGAGAATACATTACCAGCAGGCGTAGCATGACAATTCTATCTCTACTCTACGTAGAATAGACATAGTTCTTTCTATCCTACTTGACATCTCTATCTAACCGAGCATGAGCCGACTGGTAGACTCGCGTTTCTACGTAGAGAAAGACATATCTTTTCTTTCCATAGCAACGCCGGAGTGCTGTGTTGTAGATAGACGTTAAAAATTTTACGATAAAATTGCGTTTCGTTGTCGACAAAAATGTGTCAATCGTTACGTTTTATCACATTTTAAACGTTTATTTATTTACTTAGAGACAACAAACAGTGTAATAATAAGTAGACATAGGTTAGAACTTAATAATAAAGGTAACAAATAAATATTATGTACACTACTCATATCCACATTGTAATGTTATTCAAAGCAACAACGAAACGTTATTTTTATTGTGACGGCTATCGGATCGATATAATAACAAAATATTTTAGAAAACAATATTAAAAATTTAATTGTCCAAATGTTTCGATTTTGGAAAATAAATAGACTTGGGACTACGGCAAAAAAAAGTAAGTACGAGTAAATCTAAGTGAAAGAAATTACTAAATAATTAGCATTGTGCATTGGTCTACCTATTGTGTGTGATTAATTTAAGAGAATGTAGTCCTCGATTAGTTGAAAATCGCATTTGAGGATTAAAAGAAGATAGTCGCATCGTCTGATAAAAATTCTTGGTTTACAAAGGAAAATTCTTCACTTTTATCTTCAATCAAAGAAAAAGCATGCACCTATCATATATCATAGCAAGTGATATATGATAAGTGCATGCTTTTTCTTTTCATTATTACTTATCGTCAGTGTTCTTACCTCATTCACATATGTACTAAAACTGATTAATTATTTATTTGCAGCGTGCGAAGTACCAACCCACAGATTGAGATGTTGTTGGTGGACTACAATTTCCAAAGGAACTATTAGTTAATCTGTGACAATAAGTTTATTTAAAACAAACTAGCTGAAAGGAAAATGAGACAAAGCCATTTACAAAGGTACAATTTTTATTTAAGTACTTAAAATAAATTTCTTATTATATGAGTAATGTCAGTTCTTCCATGAGTTACAACTTGTAGAACCTCTACCTATGTGCCTCCATAAAGGGCTACCTCTGTGCTTCCGTGCTTCGTGGTGTACCATGATAAGCATTCAAGTCATGAGCCGGTTCCAAAGTTTAGCCTGAACCTCCTGAAAATCAATAATAAATAATTCATTTTGTGTTTTGTTATTACAGATAACATAGTTCCTGAATGGTGAATCGATATCTGAGGCCCAAAAATGAATTACCTAGTTGTACATACTACCTATAATTATATTAATAAATAAAACTATACACCTATTGACTGTTTATTATTTCAAATTATTAATAAGTCCGGTTTCAGACTGAAATAAATTAAATACAATATAGTATAAAGTTTCTTATATGAATATTTTCTACTTTTTTTACTTGTTTGCCAAGTACTGTGGCCTTGCATGCTTTCTTTGCCGTTTATTGTATTCTTGTTCTAGATATAAGAGAGCGCCTTGACTTCCATAGTACAAGTTTTACTTCGTTTGGAAGTCCAGTTTGAAAATAAGTACAAACCTATTATGTGCAATATACTTTTTTTTTTATTTGGTAAGTACCTACAGTAAGAAATCTATCCAACTAAACGGCTACCTACTCACTTTCAGCAATCAAAGACCCAGCAAATGATAAGACATTGTTGGATCCACCGTACCTAGGTAATATTTCTGACCTATTTGTATTAGAAGCAGTTGGAAGGCGTGGGTTCCTAATCTTCAAATAGGTTGAACTTACTTTAACAAGAATAGGCAGTTCCTGAGATTTTCTAGGAGACAGATTCTTGCTCAGCTCCCGGCACAGATTCTGCATTTCTCTTTACTAACTTCATAATTTTCCAAAGCCTCGTTTTCGGGAAGAACGTGAGCACCGGTTTAATGCATTCTTCTTTGAAAAAAAAACTGAAAGGATGGTGACGGTAGTCCTCCAACAAGTTTATAAAAACAACTTCAACTCTTGATTTTGTGGAAGAGTCACCACAATTTTGCCAATATCACGGAAGTACTTATCATGATTGGCCATCAAATGAAGGAGATTCTTCAATAACAACAAGTTTAGATGGTAAAAAATATTGAATTGAGTTTTTAAAATCAATATAGATCCTTGTCTACATAGAAATATACTTGTCTAGGTCAATTGTGATGTAGACTATTTGACACTTGTTATAAGAAAAGTTTCTACACCCAAATGTCAAAAGTAGAGAAAAAAATGGTCGTCATGCTCGGCATTGTAGACTCTTGTCTACTGTAGAGTAGAAACATATCTTCTCTTCATCGCCATGCTCGCAACGATATAAATCTTTCTACGACGGTCATTTTGTCTATTCTTCCTGTCAGTATGTCTATTCTTCCGTAGACATAGCGGTGGTCATGCTACGCGTGCAGGAGTAGATTATATATTTTTAAAGCCCCGCATATTTAAAATATTTCGAAATGAAAATATGTAACAATTTTTCGATTCATATTATTCATAATTATGTTTATTAAAAAAAAGTGTCTATCAAATTGACAAGTGATGTGAATTCTTGTTTACAATGGCGGAGTTGAAAAAGAACATTGATTAATCATTGACATTATTTCATAAAACGATGCAATGTCAGTGCAAAAACCGCGAAACTGCCGTTTCGTTCTGAAATAATGAGCTTTTCGTTAAACTATTCACTTTTAACATCCATTTTTATTGCAGGGTTTTAAACATATAGTAAATGCTTGAAGATACTCTTTACCCAGAGTCCCAGCCCCAGAGACAAGAATTAGAATTTCAACTTCTCTAAATATCTTTATTTTTTTTATACAAATCCTGCCATGATCCTTTGGGTGGAGTAGGAGAGCAAGGCCGAAAAAAATATGGATGGATTATGTGAAGAATGATATGAAAGACAAGGGATTCAGTGATAATCAAATAGTAATACACACACACACACACACACACACACACACCCAACACACATACACATACACACACAACACACATACACACACAACACACATACACACACAACACACACTCACACAAACACAGCTAATACACACACGAACACAAACCACTCAAGAGCATGTACATTCGCATTATAGCTTATAATGTTATTGTTCCATAACGGGCTGAAGACACTGACTCTTGTAACACGGTACCTGTGTTACAAGAGTCAGTGTCTTCCTAGCTCAGGAGTCAGGACTTCAAATTTAAACGTAATCTTCTTTTTCTATGTCAATAAAACTTTTTTTTTTGTATCATGAGGGTTGACAGGACGGAATGGAAGAAGAAAACAGGTTGCGCCGACGCCAAGTAAGATGGGACAAGGTTAGGGACATGATAATTTAATTTAAAACAACATAGAAGACTCTCAGTCCATTATCCATGTGTATGTGTAAAAGTGATGTTATATGACGTAAGTGATGACTGCTTACCTGATCCCCCACGATCACAGAGGACGCGTCATCATCCGCCTCGTCCTCCTCGTCCGAACGTGTCGACTGGCGCGAAGGCTGTGACAATAACTAATTATTCATTCATGCATTTGTTTTTACATTCAAAGTTATTCTTTATATTTAAATAAATGTAATAGGGTATTACACACATTTTTGAAAAGTGTCTCAATGAAATTCTGTAGTGCTAATATGATACCAAAAAAAAACACAAAATTTTTATTCAATCGATAAGTGCCATAAAAATGCATCTAAATTTTAAATTTTCAAATTTCGCTCGTAGTTTGACGAAAACGCCTCTTACTGGACGCCATATTGCTATGCTCATATTAAATATGATAATTGTATATCATTTAAAAATAATTAAAAGCATATTTTGTACTAGGTGTAATAATGAAAATAATACGTTTGTTACGAAAATAATAAAAGTACAAAGCCTATATTACGCCAATCGGTAGACTGACAGTTGACAATTTTTTGTTTACACAGCCGTACGGCGTAATAACATAGCCGCTACTATTTCACGGTGTTTTATAACAGATTAAAAATACTGAAAACTTTGAATTGAATTTTAAAATTTGTTTTGTTATTTTATGAACTAAAACTGTCATTTTTCGACTGCTTTATGCCTAAACTGTCTCAATAATATATTTATAGATTTTTTCTCATATAGAGTAAAATACCCTATACTAATATTATAAATGCGAAAGTAACTCTGTCTGTTACGCTTTCACGATGAAACGGATGAACCGATTTTGATGAAATTTGGTATGAAAATGGCTTGAACCCTGGGGAAAGACATGCTACTTTTTAATTCGCGATTTTGTCTGCATCCACTATAACCGACATTCACGTGGACGAAGTCGCGGGCAAAAGCTAGTGTTAAATAAATAACAAACAACATGGAGTTTCTTACTCATTATTATCCCTACGAAACTACAGTATACGATTCAAATTTTATGGCGGCTCTGAACACGAGGCGATTGGCTGCAATTGGCGATTTTTTTTGATAATGCAATATAACCTATAGCACTCAGCGATAACGTAGCTTCCTATTGGTGATAGAATTTTGGAAATCGAATGAGCAGTTTCGGATGTTACCCCCTACTTACAAACTTACAAACAAAATTTTATCTCTTTATAATATTAGTGTAGAAGTGTAGATGAGTATGGAGCTGCGCTCGTATTTGTGACATACGACACATTAGACAGTGCGGTCGCGACTTTTTTTTTTTTTTCGGAATGTCATCTCGCAGGTCAACCTAGGAGGTTGTCGGCTACTTAACCGGACTTTCCTGTAGTGCCTTAAAATTTATTATTTTTAGGGCCTCCAGCCAGGGCAAAATAGCTTACAAACCAAGCGACTACACGTTAAGGGCACCCCCTGTGGGGTACGAGCCTCGGCTTAGGGCGTCGCTGGGAGAGGACAGCAAAGGGACAGGCTGGATCGGATTTCACGGCCACTAATAAAAAAACCGTTTTATAGACTTTAAGGCTTGCCTCTCTTTCTCTGCTCATTCTAGAAACCAACATTGGTTTCACTACGACTCTTTGACTTGTTCCACTTTTACTATAAGCTTCATGGTACAAATTTTCCTTACCGAGTTTCTACTGTTATTGACGGCGGCCCCCAGCCCCACGAGGCGCGGCTCAGGGGCCAGGAACAGCCACACGACGGCCCCCACGGCCCCCATGACCAGCCCCGGGTATATGAACGACAGCGACCACGAGTCCACGTACTCTGCCGCCATTATTGTACCTGGGAGAACAAATATATATTTTTTTAATAACGTTACCCCTCCTTTATTTCGATTTTTAATCCTATTCAGTAACTAGACAGTTCAAATAATAATAATATCCATGCCCCCCTCATCCGCCCCGACAAGAGCGTTGCTTTTGACGACGACGCCAAAGCTGGGGGCCAAGTCTGCTATTTTGATAGTTTCGTCATTCTAACACTATCCCATTGTCATTTTGCTAAAAGTTCGTAATCTGCTAAATTCATAATGGTCGATCATTGACTGCACAATGACGTTCTAATGGTAGGTCACTGATCAAAGAAACTGTCAAAATTTTAGCAGATTACCGCCTAAGTCAGTCATTCAGTTGTCATTTTGTACGAGATTACCATTCTATATCATTTCTTTCAATGGCGGTTGACCATTGGAAAGTCATAATGACGCCATTATATTAGTAGATTACCAAACTTGTCAAAATCAACAATTATGAAATCAATGATAGACCATTCTGACACTATTGTAATAGCAGACTTGAGGCCCTGAATGCCTGGCGACAGCCTAGAGTCCCAATGCTCCCAAGCACCCAGCCGGTAGACCCGGCCCAACTCACTGAAGAGGATGCTGAAGTTGAACGCCGATCCTCACTCTCTCCCGTAGAGGACCCGGATGATCCCCTGCCCCCCGTCACCCCAGACGAGGTGGAGGAGATCACAAGGGGACTCAAACCTCGGAAGGCCCCCGGCTCAGACGGAATCACCAATAAGGTGTTCAAACTCTTCCCCCCGGCCCTAATTATGTTAAGAACCCGTATCATGCTCTTTTGGTGATATTAGGTGATCTAGATCTCGGTATCTGTAAGTCTTAAGAGTTGGCTATTTGGACACCATTAAACTTGGGCTTATAATCTTTAAATCTGTTGAAGCGAAAACACGATTGGAAAAAAAAATCTCGATAAAAAAGAAAACGAAAACACCTCGTTTTGCACTTATTTTGAATTGGATCTCTGAAACCTTATGGAATTTAATGATAATTTTTAGCCTAACAGATAGGAACCATTATTATCTCAAATCGTGACATTTTATTTTTTAGTTTTTCTGCGTGGTTTTCTCGTAATTGTCAATTATGTGATTCGGCGCTTACGTTATTTAATTCTAAGCGAGCACACTTTTTCTGTCTCTCTTTTTGCACGCGGTAGTAATAGCGCTATCCTTTTCAATTTGTTCAATCAGTATGGTATTTGGGGCGGGGCGTATATACGACTTTTACAGATTTTAAACTGACAATCACGTCAAAATGTGCAGTGTAAATGATTTGAAAAAAATATATGTTAAACTAGAACATTCTCTTAATCATATAGAAAGTAAATATTTTTGATTAAGTTCATATTAAATAGTTTAATTAACTCGTGAAGTTGTGTCTGACGCGGACAAAACATTGACATTCACACAAAATCTACCAGGTATAATTATCCAAAACTTACACTATCTTACAGACAATTTTATTATCTATCTTTTAGTATACGCCTTTTTTTATCATTTTGAAAGAATACTACTTTTATTTAATTTTTTCGACTAAATTTTGAAAGTTTTGGACGCAGACTGCGTCCGTTCTGCATCAGTTTTGCGTCCAAAACTCTCAAAGTTTAGTCGAAAAAAATAAATAAAAGTAGTATTCTTTTAAAATTAAAAAAAAGGCGTATACAAAAAGATAGATAATGAAATTGTCTGTAAGATGGTGTAAGTTTCGTTTAATTATACCTGGTAGATTTTGTGTGATTGTCAATGTTTTGTCCGCGTCAGACACAACTTCACGTATTAATTAAACTATATAATATGAATATAATTAAAAATATTCACTTACTAAGTGATTAAGAGAATGTTCTAGTTTAACATATATTTTTTTCAAATCATTTACACTGCACATTTTGACGTGATTGTCAGTTTAAAATCTGTAAAAGTCGTATATCGTCGCCTTAATGACCGCTATCTTCAATAGCGCTTTTCGAACAATATGTTCCCACAATCGTGGAAGCAGGCTACCGTGATCGGTATTCCCAAACTGGGCAAGCCTAAATCCTCCCCCAGCAGCTACCGCCCTATAAGTCTCCTCAATGTCATGGGTAAAATCTATGAGAAACTTATTTATAAGCGCCTCAAGGATTTTGCCGAGGCAAAGAGTCTAATTCCTATAGAACAGGATTTAGGTCCAGATACTCTTGTAAAACTAAACGGTAGTAAACGATTTTGCGTAAAGAACGAATGTTAAAAATGGTTTAATTTAAATAAAACTTAAAATATTCGTATGTAAGATGTTGAATATAAGAATAATTTATAATTGTTAATAAAAGTAATTTCTATTGTTTTTCTTCTAATAGAAACATATTAAAAAAAGAATGTACTAACACTAGGCTAAGTTTATTGTTACTAACACCTATGGATAATAATTTAATAATTTTTAAATCCGAAATAAATATATTAGATTTGATTAGTAAACTTTTTTCCAAACAAACGTAACTTGCTCAACTTATAGGTACCTGGCATTTGATATTCATTGCATTTTTGTAAAAATCAAATCGTAATTTGTTAAGAAAATTAAAAAAATAGATTATGTTTATTTGGCAGAACTTCAATAATGATAGTCCACGTTGAGTCAACTTACCCAGAATATTTCCCAGTGAAGTGTGAGAGTTCCATATGCCAAAGATGAGACCTTTCTTGCTGTTCCCGAACCACTTGCCTACGATGGCGACCGTGCCCGGCCAGCCGGTGGTCTGTGCTATGCCTGCGCCTGCCTAGAAAGTGTGGGCAAATAATAATAATAATAACTTTATTATCAGGCAACTGTGGCCCATAGATAAAATACACAAAATAATCTTAAACAATAACAAACTAATACATATTAAAACCTTATCAACTATAATTAAATATATCCTATTTCACACGTAATGTTGGTCGTGTGTCGCGCGGTGTCAGCAGATAACCGGCCTCGGAAGCGCCGGAACATAACTTACACCTTTCGGCCAAAATTCCTCCTTCGTGAAGGTCGACAGATGTTCAGTTGGTACTCTCACCACAAAGGAGTTGAAGTTCACATTATGGCTCGAGGCCAACCGCTCGACCCTCAGAGCAAAATTCGACTTAATACGGATGTACTCTACAACCTCCTCAACCTTTGTAGAGTACACAAAACAAACATACACATGACAGATTTGAGTAGTAGGCTATTTATTGTGTATAACGATTTACCAAATACACATTTTACTGTAAGTTTATCTTAATCAAATGTACCCTAAATTCAATATCAATGATGTAACCGAAATTTGTAACATGTCATTGATTTTAAAAGAGTGTTGTTCATGGAGTTTGTTGCTCGTTCTTCTCCATAGAAACCTACTGTTTGGAACGAGCAACTAGCTTCGACTCTGACAATTCAAAAGTACCTGTAAATGGTTTATTTGAAATAAATGAGTTTGAGTTTATCGTGTTCTCAGGGATAATACAAAATATTTTTTTAGAGAAATTGGAATTACTGGTTGTGCTTTTGCATTATTTATTTTTACCCCCCCCCCCCCCCCCCCTCTCGGTGTACCGTAAAGTATGCAAGCATATGGCATGTTGGTCGAAAGCATTGACTAAATTATTATTATTAATCCTTTATTTCAGGCAACTAAGGCCCATAAAACACAATTCATACATAAGCATAAAAACATTAAAAAAAAAAAAAAAAAAAAAAAAATGTTTCACTGGATTCCTACTAGAGCCTTTTCGAATTTAGAACGTTTGTATGTTTTTGACAAGGGACTGTTTAGCCTACAGCCATCAGAGGCTGACGTACTATTCTATAATTAATTACAACAGAGTCCCTCTTCCATTGAAGTAATCCCTCCAACCTCTTCTTAACACAGTAAATTACATATCGTTCCGACACCGTAAGGGCTCCTCAAATTGAGCTCTATTACAAGTACCCTGTAAGACGAAAAGAATCAAGGCAGGATTTGTACAAAAAAAATTAAGATGTTTAGAGAAATTGAAATTCTAATTCTTATATTTTTGGGTACCTAAAGAGTATCAGGCATTCACAATATTTTTAAAACCCGCAAAAAAAGTGAATAGTTTAACGAAAAACTCAATATTTCAGAACGAAACGGCGACTGACAGTAATAGTGACACTGACAGGCGCCGTGTCGCAGTTCTTACACTGAAATTGCATCCTTATGCGAAAAAATAAATAAAAATAATAATAATATGTGGGGACATTTCCACACACGGCGGCGGCGGTATAATATCACAAATAATGATAATTTTTTCCACACACTTGTCAAATCACTTGTCTGCAAATTTTATAGATCCGTTAACGTCGCTTGTAACTTTATTTTTTTTATAAACACAAAATTGGCATGGAGAAGAAACAAAAAAGTGTTATTTTAATTTCGTAATATTTTAATTATGCGGGAGTTTAAAAATATGGTAAGTATATCAATCTACTCCTGGTCATGTATTCTTTACATTGGAAAATATTTTAAACCTTCTAAATTATTTACTTTTTTCATATAAATGAATGTATGGATCTCGCTATGATTCTTTAATTATTATAAGAAAGTTTTATACGCGTCTAGGTATATTACGTCACAAAATATAAAGGGTACAGAAGGACCGCTCCCGCCATCTTCAAAAATAATTACCTAAACTTGCCAGACTCACTAGGGCTGCTACTGTATTGACTCTGTAGGTTTTATTTGTGACAATATGAAATTTTATTGACACTGGTTGGAACTCTTTGCAATTTTTAATAACAAAATTTTCTTGTTTGTCTTGAAATGTCAATGTCTCTAACCCTGTCATTTATTCATTTAGACAACACGTGACAGTCGACTCTGAATTCTGCTTGAAACTGCCTGAGAATGCCTTTAAACGTAATGTCAATGTGTGCGTGGTAAAAATGGCGGTTTTTTCTGAGTAGAGGTTTGGTCTCTCTGCTCGGGCGAAAGCAGCCTTACGTACTTTCTGGTTACGTCGTGTAACCACTGGACCACGTTTCTATGACGACTAAAACACCACGGTGTAAAACACATAGTATCACCCAGGATTCACCACATAGCACTGTATTTTGAGAGATAGGAGAGTTTTTTTTTTTATGTTGCGATGTTGACGTGCCCTTAAACTCCACTTGTCTGGTATAAAACCGTTGCCACTAACCTGCACCAACAGATAGTACGATATGTTGTGTATGTTGTACGTGCGGCCGATGCCGAACAGGTAGCAGAAGATGGCGGACGTCAGCATGCCCAGCGACAGGAAGTAGCGGAGGTCTACCCGCTCGGCCACCATGCCTGCAACACAACATCACGTCTGGACTCCACGGAGGGGGGCTCAGCTTGCAAAAAGGAAGGGCTCGTAGCTAATGCCAGCACTTCACAAGGCGTATTTGTACAAATATTCGCCTTACTTGGATAATACAAAGTGTACCCTATGGTTATTGAAATAAAGTCTATTTTGTATTACCCAAGTAAGGCGAATATTTGCACAAATACGCCATGTGAAGTGGTAGCACCGTTCAGATCAATGGATCATGGTTAAGCTACGCTTACTGCGGTCGGTCCGTAGATGGGTGACGATTCATTTCATCTTCTTTCATTTAAAAAAAATTGGTTGCCTGTAAAGTCGGTTTACGGACGACAGTTTTACGTGATAACGTCATAAAGAAACATAATGGCTAACATATATAACATAAGCAAATGATGGCTTCTGTCGATGTGGGTGTGGAGCTTATTGCTTGAGCCGATCGTGCCTCTCCATCGCTTGTTGCGCGCTCTCGCTTGCACGCTCAGACTCAGGCGGAAATGATGATGATATAGAAAGTTAGCTATTAATCCTTACTCATTATCATCATCATTTCCGCCGAAAAACGTCCACTGCTGGACATAGGCCTCCCCCAAAGGGGGGGTCTTGCCATAATCGCCACGCTTGGCAAGAGGGTTGGCGATCGCAGTATGGTTGTTACAAAGGCACAGAGAACGCTGACGCCCATTCTCTGGTAAGTCCCTTAGTCGTCTCTTACGACACCCACGGGAAGATATGGGATGGTGCTATTCTTTACGTCCGACACCATACCTTATTACCATTACATAACTTTTGAAAACATTATTCTTATTAAAAATTAACACAATTTTACATTATGGGTAATCAAATCCATAGTCTGACAAAGGTTGTAGATATCATACAGTCGCCTCATGTCTGCTGCATCCAGTTGGACTGGAAGCCGACCCCAAGATAGTTGGAAACAGGCTAGGTTGACGATGAGTTGTAAAACAAACATAAACAAAAGTCGTTTGTAAAGCTATTTCTGAAAAGAAGCATTAATTATGACGTCAATTAATAAAACTGAAGCACATAGCACAGCTGTGTGATCATGCAAATATTTGTTACGACGCAGCACTCGAACCGACGACCTCAAGCGCCAAGGGCACGCGATGCAACCCGACAGGTGGCTTCATTCATACGATTCTTGAGTCAACATTACTAATTACCTACTAATTGGTAGTTATAAAGGATTAATCTAAGTGGTATGTCATTGCCACGGAGGCAATGACATTCTGAAAGTCTGATGTATTATGAAGTTAAAACAAATAAATAAAATTGAAGTGTCTGTTTGTAATGTGAAAATAACAGCTTTTAGGGATCCGTATCCAAATGGTAAAAACGGGACCCTATTACTAAGACTCCACTGTCCATCCGTATGTCTGTCATCAAGCTGTATTTCATGAACCGTGATAGCTAGATAGTTGATTTTTTACAGATGATGTATTTATATTGCCTCTATAACAACAAATACTAAAAACATAATAAAATCAATATTTAAGGGAGGCTACCATACAACAAACGTGATTTTTTGCCGTTTTTTGCTCTATATTAAAAAAAAGGTTTAAATATAGTATCTAATATTACGGAACTCTTCGAGCGCGCGTCCGACTCGCACTTATACAATTCGAAATTAATCAGAAAAGAACAGCGGAAGAGTAAGAAATACAAATTTTCCACGTCCATATCATGCAGGAGACCATCCCAACATCTGCTAAACAATGAATTTTTCTGACTGTACAAGAGTTTTACGCCTGAAGGAGGACATCACCGCCAAAGTCGACCGAAACGAAGATCTGACCATATTTGCGCGGCAAACATCGCACAAGATCGGGAAGTTTGGTAGGAGAAAGGGGAGGCTTTTTGACACAAAAACAGGCTAATAAAAAAAGAGGAATAGTTGTATTACCTGAGACGAACATGGCTCCAGCGTACGAGAACAGGAAAGCGGAGTCCAGGGCACCCAGCAACGTGTTCGCATCTGTCGTGTCTGCAACCAAGAGATGCAACGCATTACATTATATAGTGAGGGTTAAAGAGTAACGGCTGTCGTGTTGCACGACCTTTCAAAGAAAATGTCACACGTAAAAGCGAATAGCATACCCAGATTACGCCAGTTGTTAAAGTTCTAGTAAGGGGCGAGTCTGTTGACATTATCAAGCCACAATAGGGTATTACACCCATTTTTGAAAAGTGTCTCAATGAAATTCTGTAGTGCTAATATGCCACCAAAAAAACCTCAAAATTTTTATTCAATCGATAAGTGCCATAAAAATGCATCTAAATTTTCAATTTTCAAATTTCGCGCGTAGTTTGACGAAAACGCCTCTTACTGGACGCCATATTGCTCAGCGTAAATGACGTCAGTTCGTTTTGTATCAAATGAGCTCATATTAAATATGATAATTGTATATCATATAAAAATAATTAAAAGCATATTTTGTAATAGGTGTAATAATGAAAAAATTACGTTGGTTACGAAAATAATAAAAGTACAAAGCCTATATTACGCCAATCGGTTGACTGACAGTTGACAATTTTTTGTTTACACAGCCGTATGGCGTAATAACATGGCCGCTACTATTTCACGGTGTTTTATAACAGATTAAAAATACTGAAAACTTTGAATTGAATTTAAAAATTTGTTTTGTTATTTTATGAACTAAAACTTACATTTTCCGACTGCTTAATGCCTAAACTGTCTCAATAACATATTTATAGATTTTTTCTCGTATAGAGTAAAATACCCTATTTAACCTTTCAAACGCCAGTATTGCAATTCTGTAAGAAATCTTAACTCTCCATCTCCATTCCATCATCGGACGATAAGATACGGCGAAGCGTCGCCGCTATACGGTTGAAGTTCCACGATCTCGAAAACCAAGCGCTTTGCTTCCACATTTATTGTGCGAACTGCCAGACTCTGGAATTCACTGCCCGCCTCTCTATTCCCCGATACATATAATCTGGGCATCTTTAAGGCACGAGTGAACCGGTTTATTCTAGGCAAGCGTGCTCCACCTTAGGCCGCATCATTACTTAAGATCAGGTGAGTTGCGGTCAAACGCAAGCCTATATTGTTACTTTGTGGCGTTAGCGTAGTTTCGAGTTACAGAATATCTAATACAGTTTCCACCGTGGAATCAAAAGTGACACTGATTTGATTTTTGATTTTTAAAGGTCTTTATTATCATAATAAATACAAAATGTATACAATGAGATCTTATTCTAATCGCATACAACCATAAAAGTAACTAGTTATTAGGCTCACTTACCTTTACAAACATTTTACACAGAGATGACTGTCAAGTATTTCTAAAATTAAATCACATAAGTAAGTTCATAAACAAACACAGTATTGTTTGAAACACAAAAAGTCTTAGCACTGACTTTAAACGCATAACACCACTGTTTACCTAGTAAGGTAATGCGCCGAATTAATACATTGACTAATTAGATCGCAGGATAAACATTCATTACAAAGGGTTTTAACATACATTCTTACATTATAATAAGAGTACTACAAATATTTTATAATTCTAAGCGGTGGGTAATTTGCAAACATTTTTGCACCGAGTAATATCTACGGTGGCCGGGAGAGGGCAGCCCGGTCGGTCCGGTGGTATGCACACACGGTTATTCACTTAAAAAGTACAAGTAGTGATGTGGTAAACGATATCGATTGTATGTTGTTGAATAGGATAAATTACTTGATCGACTTTTACCTATTGAAGAAACTAATGGGTTATAGTGTTTTGGATTTTTAAACAGATAGAATTTTTGTGCTGATTTTAAAATGAAATTTTTAATAAATGGGAATTTAATTTGCTCGTGCACTCGTTTTAAATTTGTTCGTAAGGCAGTGTTATATGCAATTTTGATTGCCTTATTCTGAACAATTTGCAACTTGTTGTAGTTGTTATCGGTCTGGCTACACCAGACTGGCGCGGCATATGTCAAACATGGTCTAACGAGGGTGGTATAAATGCGTAGTTTAGTGACAGTGCTTAGCTTAGATTTCCTATTTAGAATAGGTTTTAAAGCAGCAAAAGTGACACTGAAGTGAGTTCTTACAGGCACTTAGTGTCAAGGCACTTAGTGTCTTGGAGCGCATCTCCTAGCACACATCTTAATTTGAAATAATTTGTACCTATTCTAGACTTAAACCGAAGAACTAAGGTCACCGACATATCGCTCACAATATGCAAGTTATAGTGGTAATGGGCAGACCACATCGCTCGAAGAACTGATAACCGATGGGGAAGAAAGGTTCTCGAGCGGCGACCACTGCCCGGAAGACGCAGCGTTGGTAGACCTCCCACCAGATGGACCGACGACATCGTCAAGGTCGCGGGTAACCGGTGGATGCAAGACTTGTGGCGTTCTATGGGGGAGGCCTTTGTTCAACAGTGGACGTCTTTCGGCTGATGATGATTCTAGAATTGTGGTTTTATTCTAGAACATAATTCGTGTACACGAAACATTTATTCTAAAAGAGCAAGTATAAAGTTTCTTGCCCATTCTTCTACGACAACTTCATTATAAAGAATGGGCACCTTTTGGAAGGGGCAAATAAATTCAATTCTTTATTCTTGCAAATGACGTTCAAAAGTATCTTTTAATTGTCTAATTGGAATAAACAATTTAACCTTGCTTTGCTATCAAATAACATGTTTTTGCTCAGCTTTTTGTGCAATCTGCAGTTTATATTTGAATGCTTACCAATTTATTTGTTATTTATGTTTTCTTTTAAAAGTATTTAGTTATTTATTCAAATTGTGTTTTTAATTTTATCTACTATCCTGTGATATCCCACTGCTGGGCAAAGGTCTCATCTGTGTCTTTCCAGGTAATATATATGAGAGAGTGTGTGCGTGTGTGTGTGCGTAGAGTAACCTAGGGGAATGAGGGTGTCTTGCTACGTTGGGGTAATTAATTTATGTATTTATTTTATTACATGCTATACTCCGTTCACAATAAGATTAGACATATACACAAACCTTTTTTACAGTCCGTTCAACCGGTTTTGACTTATATTGCGTTGGTAGCATGACAAATGGCAGCTGCAGTAAACAGTTGTTATTGTAAACACTTTTTTGCCTCTAATGTCATCCTCAAGCCTACGGAATAGAAGTCAAAATCGGTTGAAGGGACTGTAAAAAAGGTTTGTGTTTATGTCTAATCTTATTGTTAACGGAGTATAGTTAGCCTGCAATTTGCGACTTTTTAAGTCCGTGATTTATAGATCTAATAATACGTACAATAAATAAACATAACACTTATCATTGGGCCAAACTCATCCCCCAATGGGTCCCTTTACAAGGCAAGCGACATCGCGGCAAGCCTAAGCAGAGATGGCGGGATCATCTAGACTCCTTGACCTTCGAAGACTGGTCCCAAATAGCTCTTGATACAGAGAAGTGGAAGGAGAAGCCTTTACCCTGCTGTGAGAAAATACAGGCTAAAAAAAACAGTACTCACTGAAAGGTGCCCAGTTACACCACTGGTCATCGTTGGGGTCGGTGCCCGGAGGTGGCACCAGCGCGGAGCAGTTCTGATGCAGGACACTCTTCACCACGGAGATGGGCTTCCTCGTCAGGTGGTACGTCATGTACGTGAAGAATGTGAGCATCAGCACTGATGCCTGGTACCTGGAGAAGACGAGAAGAGGAAATTCATAAGTTACATTTAGTCTTTATTTCATTAAAGTTAGTCTCCTGTATCTGAAATTGATACTGATTCCCTTGTTCCCAAACTAAACTGAAATTAGACAATTGGCATCTCTTACCGCCAGGCAGCTAAAGAAAAGGACGGCGATAAATAAGACCTTAGTTAGAGATGTCAAATTCGTTTTTTCTTGAACTTCGCCGTGTTTTTAATCAATACGTTCTGAAATGACAACTATAATTAAAATGAACTTAAATTGACAGCTCTTATTAATATATTTGTCTCTTTCTTGTTTTTTGGAGAGAAAGAGACATAAATAGCTCTAAATAAGTTCAGCTTGAACAGAATTGGCACCATTATAGCATTTTATTGTTCATATATAATCTGTGTATCTTCAAGGCACGAGTGAACCGGTTCATCCTAGGCAAGCGTGCTCCACCTTAGGCCATATCATGACTTAAGATTGGAGGGCCTACTGTGAGATTTTACTTTTTACTTAATTTTCAAATCTAAAACAATGGTTTTAGATTAATTGAAAATTGAGTAATTGCGTAAAAGATCCTCTGTTAACTCGGTTGGTAGTGACCGCCAGCTGATTAGGATGGGTGACGTTAATTAGGGTTGACAGTTGTCAAGCTTTTACAGTGGTGTCTGGCTAGGGTTGCCAACTCTTTGACAGTCAAATATAGTAGTTCTAAAATTTTTACCCATATAAATATAGTAGATAACGAAAAGATGAAAAAAATATAGTAGGTTCCAAAAATTTGGTAGGTACTTTATTTTTTGAAGAATATTTTGTGCATTATTGAACGCATCTGTCAACTTGACATTCCAGAATCGTTAAAAATAGGTATTGAGGTTTTGTTTTACGCTAACACATTTTGAAACGAATATTATTGGTTAGAGTTTCGCCTACTATATCTTTTTTTCAAAAATATAGTAGTCGGGCGTCTAATATAGTAGGATACTATATTATATAGTAGGGTTGGCAACCCTATGTCCGGCTAAATATATACAAGTCCAGGCTGTTCGGCTTTTGTGAGGCTTCTGTTCAACCCGACCCCAAAAGATGTGTGTCATGCTTTCAGGGATACTGCTAAGCAAATACTGCCACTGCAGAAAGCACAGGGTATTTGCTGTCAACATTACAACAAAGGAATTTGTAAAACTAACAATGAAAGTCGCAAATAGATCCAATATTCAGAGAGTTGTAAAAGTTTAACCATGGCTGCGCGGTCAAAACTTGGAGAACCGCGCGGCCACTTAGTTCTTTTAAGGCGGCAAAACTCTCAAATTTTAGTCGAAAAATTAAATAAAAAAGATAGTATTCTTACGTACTTAACTTAAAAAAGGCGTATAGGTACTAAAAGATAGATAGTAAAATTGTCTGTAAGATAATGAAAGTTTCATTTAAATATACCTGGTAGATTTTGTGTGATTATCAATATTTTGTCCGCGGCAGACACAACTTTACGAGTTAATTAAACTATTTAATATGAACTTAATCAAAAATATTCACATAAAATTAAAATAAATAAAATTGAGAGAATGTTCTAGTTCATATATATTTTCTTCAAATCATTTACACTATAAATTTTGACGTGATTGTCAGTTTAAATCTGTAAAAGTCGCTTGTTAAGGCCTTAAACGGAGTTTGAACGGAGCGGAGTAGAGGCACAGCATAAATATTAGTACCTACTACCGACCGTACAGTAGCGACTCGCTCCGCCCCCCTCCGAAACACTATTCCTCACCTGTTCCTGCGACGAAAGGGCTCTCGAAACTGCTTTAGTTCTCACAGCGCATAGACACGCACGTATTTGTACAGTCTGTTAGTTTGGTAGTAGTGTAGGTAATTAAATCGTTTCGTTTGTATGGAGTGTCGTATAGGTGTGGGTAGAGGTCGCATTCTTTCTGCTAACCTCTGATACGACTTTGAAGAAAATGTAGACAGTATGAATAAAGCCCTAATGTTCGGACACGTTTGTACTGACTGACCTTCAGTTTTGTTAATGTAGGGGGTTTGTAAATTTTAAATGATTTTGTGAATCAACAGCCAACAACATACCTACCTACTTGAGTAAATTGTTTAAAGAAGTGTGCCAGGTGCGTCAGCCATTCGATTTGTTTATCTAACTTTATATGGCGATAGGGGCGACCACTTAGGTACAAGTTTACTTATATGGTAAGATAATCCGATGCCTCTTACTGCCACTATCAGAGACGTCACTTAATAATAATGAATCATTAACTTTAAACGACACAGGATAGGTATACCCTAGTGTGGGGTCTAGTCAAAGACATTAAATTATTATATTTTAATCTCTTTGGGTTTAGGGCTACTCCATTGCACACAAATTCTGCTTTACAAGCCAATCTGTGTTTTTTAGATTTATTTTGTGCTTACTAAATCTGTAAACTTGTGCTTAATAAATTCTTAATTCTTAATTGACCAACATAACTTGGCACAATCATGTAAATTTTCTCAAATTGTCATATTTTTGACTGACAGCGTTCCAATTTATGTCGATTAAAGTGACGTCAGTTAGCATAATGACGATATGATTGGCGTAGTAGCTGAGCAATTAGCTGCTGCATTGCATGTCGCGGGTTCGATTCCCGTACAGAAGAAATATTTGATTTTTCGTTGTTGGAGCGAAGCCGCATAAAAACTAGTTGAACAATATTTTCATTATCCTTAGTAACAAAATATCTACGAACCAACGCACAGTAGGTCAAGCAATTACACCGAAACGTGATAGCGTACAATGTTTATTACTAAATTAATTAACCGTAACCACTAATTATTTAAGATACCACGACATAATAAAATGTACCGATAGATAACGGTACTAAGTGTTATATTGTAGGTACAGGCACGTGGAACCTGTATAACACGACTGCTGGTCGTGGGTCCCTGGCTGGGTTGGACCCCAGGACCCCAGGGGGCAAACGTATAAGAGAGGCCAGCAAGCTTCCACAATTTGTCTAAGAATCATGGCGAGATCCACACATTCATTTGTATGAAAAAAAAAAGATTCATTTAGAGGATTTAAAATATTTTCCAACGTGGAGAATACATTACCACGAGTAGATTGATATACTATAATAATAATTAACTTTATTTCCAAAAATACAGACAAATGTACTAAGATTACATTTATATACGACGACGACGACGTACGGCGATGCGCCACCGGTACATGGTGGACATCCCACCCACACGCACGAAACGTTTTGGGAACACATTCATTGTGCGTACTGCTAAGGAGTGGAATTCCCTGCCTGAGTCTGTGTTTCCTGATAGCTACAACCTGGGAGTCTTTAAGTCAAGAGTGAATAGGTTACTTCTAGGCAAGCGTGCTCCATCTTAGACCGCATCATCGCTTCCCATCAGGTGAGATAATGGTCAAACGTATGCCTATCAATAGATAAAAAAAGAAAAAAAAAATGGTTTTTTATATGGTAAACAACATTTACATAAAAAAAACAGTTGGATGCTGCAGAATATATAATCTGTACACAATAAATTAAACTCTGTCTCTTAAACTAGGGTATACTATATCGTGTTTTGCGATGAGGTTCCAATTGCTATTATCTATAAGTGAACTGTGTCGATTTACCTTCAGAAGGAAAGAAAGTTATATTTTATTTTAGTTTTAAAATTATGTACCTATGAGTATGTGACAGTGCGATACTGTGGCGAGGGTGAGGGTGGATAAATGTGATTGTAGGTGTGTAGGTGTTACTGTGTCAGTGTGGATAAGTAGGTGACGAGGAGTTGGTGTGTTAGTGAGATGTGTGGGCGAGTGTGTATGGATGCGAAGACAGAAGAAGTATTCGTGCAAGCAAGAGTGTGTGTATATTAGGCAATGAAGGTAAGTAAATTCTCCGTTTGGCATAGTCCTGTTTGAGTAGCCACTCTGTCACTTTTAATTTTAGGTTGTGTTTGTTGAGGTCTAGGATATTTAGTTTTTTATGGATTTTTTTATAAATATAAGCGCTAATTATAAAGTACTGATGCTGTGCGAACGTGGTCCTGTGTTGGGTGCTCGAAGGAAGGTTTGTACGCTTTTTTGGGTTAGACGGAGGGAGGCTACTATGTTTCCGAAGGACGGATTGGACCACAAAGAGCTGACGAACTGTTAGAACCTTGCAGTTTGCTTACAGTTGTGTTGTCGGGTATCTGTGGGGCTTGCTGGTCATTACTTTTAGTACGGCTCTTTGTGCTCCGCCCTTAGGAGATAGCCTTTTGTTGCAGCACCACATACAGAGATGCAGTATCCTATGACCAATTGGCATAGTGCATAATCATGAAGATATAGGTATAAATGGCGCCAACACTTAGAACAGAAGCTTGAAACCAACTGTGGGCTGATGCTCTCTTTCTGAATGCATACATAAGAACGAGACAGTGATATGTGTTTTCTTTATCTTATGTATGCATTCAGAAAGAGAGCGTCTGCCCACAGTTGGCTTCACTTAGGTATTTAGAGTGTTGCCTCCACTTTTATCTATAAGCTTCTTGTGCATAATACACCAGTTCCAAAATAGCGGCATTAGCAGAATTTCGAAGGGATTTGAATACATGTATGAGGCGCAAGGTTCTAGTCGTGACAGCGTCAAGTTGTTTTTTTCCATGTAAGTCCGTCATCTATGAGGACTCCTAAATACTTTATGTTGTCACTTCTAGTTAGTGCTGGACAATGGCATGGTGCTGAACGATTCAAGCATAAATGGGCAGTAATTGAGAAATTTTGCGACGTGCGCTTTTACGCCTAATTGCAAATGGGATATACTAAGAGATACTAACCATATAATTAAAATATGTTTAAGTGTGAATTACAGGTTTTCGTTTCAACTTGTCGTCCATTTTATGTTTATAAAAAAAGAAACTGACAAGTGACATTAACGGATCTATCAAACTGGCAGACAAGTGATGTGAATCGTTTTTTACAATGGCGGAGTGGAAAGAGTACATTGAAACGATGCAGTGTAAGAACTGCGAAACGGCGTCTGTCAGTGTCACTGTTACTGTCAGCCGCCGTTTCGTTCTGTAATAATGAGCTTTTCGTTAAACTATTCACTTGTAGCGGTAGCGCGACCTCTGCGCGCCGCCATCCTGAGAGCATACACATGCGTCCTTCCACCACGGAGCGCGAACGCAGACTAAAGCGCCCCTTAGAAGCGCGGGATATTTATGGTTTGACCCGCGGAGTGAATCGCGACCGCGATCGATCTAAATACTTCGGAATCCTGCGCTCTGATTGGTTGTACATATTTTAGCATTTAGGTATATCACTACGCATAGGTTTAAGTTTGTAATATAATAAGGCTCATTTTATTTTAATAAATCATTCCATTTTCTACACTCGCTCGGTGTTGTCATTTACCCATAACTTTATACTAGAGGACACTCGCCTCAAAATTGGTGACCCGACAATCCTGAATCAAGACGCCTACCTTCAGATACTTCTAATAGTGAAGAACCGTCGAGATCAAGTGAAACAGCATCATGTCAAGGGATAATGCCGAAGATTTCTGTGACGCCCAAGGAACCGTGACAGCGAAGAGCGACGTGGCTACGGTATCATTACCAGCACGAATACCACCTTTTTGGCGCCAAAACCCCCGTCTCTGGTTCGCACAATTTGAAGCCGCCATCGCTGCCAGTAAAATCGGAGAAGAACAAAGATTCAACCTCGTCGTCACACAGCTGGGCTACAACGATTTAGAACAGATTGGCGATATCATCCTCAATCCACCTAGTTCTGGCAAGTACACCGCACTCAAGAACAGGCTGATATCAACATACCAGGAATCAGACCATCGCCAGCTACAGAAATTACTCGGCGGCCTCGAACTCGGCGACCAGAAACCTACCCAGCTACTCCGTAAGATGCGTGATTTGAGCGGGAAACTCCTAACAGATGAAGCACTCCAAGTCATGTGGCTCAACCAGCTGCCCACGCAAGTCCGCGCCGTGCTCTCTGTAAACACCGAATCCACGCTCGAGATACTAGCTGCAATGGCCGACAAAATGATGGAGCACTTCGAGCCAGCATCAGTCGCCGCAGTCTCCACCGCAACCACGTCAAGTCAACGCGAAAGCCAACCGAATGCTGCATCCATGACGAACTTACAAGTCGATTTGTTATCAAAACAAATCGAAAAATTATCACTCGAGATCGCTGACCTACGCACGAGTCAACAACAGCGCGCGGCGTACCCCCGCCGCCCTCGCCCCCGTTCCCGCCACCAGTCCGCGTCGCGGCAACGCAGCGGTTCGCGCCAAAATTCCCGCGCGCCAAGCAAGCCGGGCGACGCTGATTGGCTGTGTTGGTATCACCACCGATTCGGAGAAGAAGCTCGCAGGTGTGAGTCCCCGTGTGCAACAAAGAAGCGGGAAAACTAGAACATACATCGACTGTGGCGGGAGTCGATGTTAATCAACGAAGCCACCGCCTATGCATCACCGACATTAACAACAGAGAGAAGTTTCTTGTCGACACCGGAGCCGACATATCTGTGTTAGCAGCAAGAAACAAACAATATTTGAAGCCGACAGAAAACACCTACAAATTATTCGCAGCGAACGGCACAGAAATATGTACCTACGGAGAGCGTACACTCGAGCTCAACTTAGGTTTACGTAGAAAATTCAGATGGACATTCGTCGTCGCTGACGTGAAGACATCGATACTGGGCGCAGATTTTCTAGTAAATCACAAATTACTAGTCGACTTACATCACCGAAGACTAATCGACCGCGTTACCGATCTCAGCGTTAACGCCGTCCAAGTACAGTCAACTGAAGAAACCGTCTACATAATCGACCGTAACCACGCCTATCATGACATCCTGAAGAAGTATCCAGACATTCTGCGACCCATGTCACTCAAGACTCCGGCTAAACACGACGTAACACACCGCATAGAAACAACAGGACAACCTATTTACTCGAGGCCACGCCCCCTTCCTCCGAACAAATACAACGCCGCAAAACTCGAATTCGAAAAGATGATGGAGATGGGTATCTGCAAACCTTCGAAGAGTCCATGGGCCAGTCCACTACACGTCGTCAAGAAAAAAGATGGTTCACTACGTGTATGCGGCGATTACCGAAGACTTAACGCCGTGACTGTACCCGACCGCTATCCAATTCCGAGAATTCAAGACTTTACGTACCAACTACACGGGAAAAAAGTCTTTTCAAAACTGGACATGAAGATGGCATATTTTTCTATACCAATCGATGAAAAAGACGCTGCAAAGACCGCCATTATAACACCATTCGGTCTCTTCGAGTTTAACTGCATGACGTTTGGCCTACGCAACTCAGGTCAAACGTTTCAACGTTTCATGCACGAAGTATTACGTGGACTCGATGACATAGTATTTTGTTTCGTCGACGATTTACTTGTTTACTCTACGAATGAAGAAGAACACCAGCGCCACCTACATCAAGTACTTGAACGATTGAACAACTACGGTGTCACGCTCAACATCGATAAGTGTGAATTCGGCACGAACAAAATACAATTTCTCGGATACGAAGTCACGCAAGACGGAATCAAACCCACTGAAGATCGCATTCAAGCAATAGTCACCTATCCGAAACCAACTACAATACAAGAACTCAGAAGATTTTTAGGCATGATCAACTTTTACCGCAGCTGCCTACCTCATCAAGCCGAACATCAAAACCTACTAAACAAGTACCTACACAATAGCAAAAAGAACGACAAATCACCAATCGCCTGGACGCCTGAAGCCGAACAAGCCTTCGAACAATGCCGCCAAAGCATACTCGAGGCGACCGTTCTGACGCATCCAATACAAAACGCTCCGCTTTGTTTACTTACCGACGCATCTGATACCAGTCTCGGCGCCGTACTTCAACAGAAGGTTGACAACGTGTGGAAACCACTCGCCTACTACTCCAAGACAATGAGCGAGACGCAGCGAAGATACAGTGTGTACGACCGCGAACTACTTGCGATGTACACAGCTGTTAAGAATTTACGTCGACTGATAGAGGGCAATGACCTCACGATCTGCACCGATCACAAACCTCTAACGTACGCGCTTACAAGAACGCCGAGCAGTACCGACACACCAAGAAGAGAGCGACAACTTCACTACATAAGTCAATTCTGCACAAACATCAAGTACATTCATGGCGATAAAAACGAAGCAGCTGACGCGTTATCACGGATATCAGAAGTCGAACTACTGAACTCAACTATCGACTACAACAAACTCGTTCAAGAATATGAAAACGATGCTGAGTTACAAGCTTGCCTGAACAACCCCAAACTCAACTTTACCCGACTGACTATGCCCGGAGTTCAACGACCTATACTATGCGAAACATCTACAGCGAACATTCGACCTTATTTACCATCAACTTATCGTCTTGCCGCCTTCAAAGCGCAACATGAATTAAGTCATCCCGGAGTTCGAACATCAAGAAAAATCATAGCAACGAAGTACTTCTGGCCTTCTATGAACCGGGACATAGCTACATGGGCAAGGGCCTGCATCGGGTGTCAGCGCGCTAAAGTTCATCGACACGTGAAAAGCCCACTCGCTGAATTCCAAGAATCTACTAGGTTCGCACATACTCATCTGGACCTCGTCGGACCACTGCCGCTATCTAATGACTATAGATACCTAGTCACGATGATCGACCGCTGCACCAAATGGCCCGAGGCGATACCTACGCGTGACATCACTGCTGAAACAGTAGCGAAAGCTGTGTACGACGGATGGATATCGCGATTCGGCTGCCCGCTACGTATTACTACGGACCAAGGACGACAGTTTGAGTCTGCACTGTTTACGTCGCTGATGAAGAAGTTTGGTGTCACTCGCATTCGGACCACTGCATTTCACCCGCAGGCGAATGGTCAAGTCGAGCGATGGCACCGAACACTAAAGTCCGCGTTGATGGCGCGATCGGCCTCAACACGCTGGAGTGAAGAATTACCCACAGTTCTCCTAGGACTTCGCACCGCACTTAACGAGAACACCTCCGTCAGCCCGGCCCAGATGACATACGGTACAACAATACGCATCCCGTCTGATTTCTTCGTGCCTACAACGCCGAATATCGAAGACGCCGAGTTTGTTCGCCAGCTGACTGAAACAATGTCGTCGTTGTCGCCTGTGAGAAGAACGCACTCAACGAACGCGAACACATTCGTGTACAAAGATCTCGCAACCTGTACACATGTGTTTCTGCGCAACGACACCGTGCGCAGACCGCTCACGCCACCCTACGACGGTCCGTTTGAAGTACTACACCGCAGCGAAGATGGAAAACTATTCACACTGCAACTACCGTTACGTACCGCCGTTGTGTCAGTCGACAGATTAAAACCAGCACATCTATACAACGAAGACAACAGTGACAACACACAGACTACAATAACGCCACTCTCGTCGCCGCCGTCGCCACCGCCGCCGGCACCGACAGCGTCAGCAACACCGCCACCGATCGCACCGACGTCGACTCAAGCTAATTCCAACTCATCAGCTGCACTTCATCCATCGAGCTCAACGCGCAACAACACTAGGGCTTGCATTCGAACATTCGAATATTCGAATTATTCGAATAATCAACTGTTTCAAATATTCGAATATAAATTTTACGATATTCGAAAATTCGACCGATTCCTAGAAAGTAGAAAACAAAACTCAACAATCTGATGTGCACACAAAATTCAACATTCATGGCAAAGGTACATGATAGGATTAAAAAATACTGTAATTTTTAGTACTAAATGTAGCGTGCTACTTAGATCTGATCTGATCTCGTGATTTATTATTTTTGTTATCACTAAGATTTAATGTTAAATTAACACACATTATATTAATATCACACATTGTTAGTGTGACATTGACTATTTAACATTAAGAAAACGATTTTGCATCGAAGGTTTAATTGCGTTACTTACTTGTTATTGTTTTGTTTGATTTTATTTTATTATATTATTACAATATTCATAACCGATTTTATAAGACTGTGTTGTGTTTGTGTCCAAGGTTGAAAAACAAAACAAGATTAGTTTATTTTGATAACTATGGTTTATTTTAAAACATTTTAAGCATTTGTTTCAAATTTTTGCGAATATTATATTAGAATAACATTGTGGTGTATTAATATTTAATATTATCAGTACAATTAAGTTGACCATTAAAATTCTTCCAAAAAAATACGTTGATTATTGTGTTAGCTATGTTATTTGATGAAACTAGTTGATTATTTGCAGTCTAATGTTAGCTATTCTAATCCTTTGTGTTCTTATAATAGAAAAAAAATATTTTAATTGTTTTTGTAACATTGCGTTAGCTTTAAATAGTATTATTTTGATTTAGAGAATAAAGACTATTTAGAAATTAAAGAACATGATTTCTATAACACTTAATTTTTTTATTTAATATTCGAACAATATTCGAATTATTCGAATATGCCCCAAAAAAATATCGAATATTCGAATTGCAAAATTGTCGAATATTTGCAAACCCTAAACAACACCTACGTCACAAGATCCGGCCGCAGAGTGAAAAATAACGTACGCTTCGCTTGAGGGGGAGCTATGTAGCGGTAGCGCGACCTCTGCGCGCCGCCATCCTGAAAGCATACACATGCGTCCTTCCACCACGGAGCGCGAACGCAGACTAAAGCGCCCCTTAGAAGCGCGGGATATTTATGGTTTGACCCGCGGAGTGAATCGCGACCGCGATCGATCTAAATACTTCGGAATCCTGCGCTCTGATTGGTTGTACATATTTTAGCATTTAGGTATATCACTACGCATAGGTTTAAGTTTGTAATATAATAAGGCTCATTTTATTTTAATAAATCATTCCATTTTCTACACTCGCTCGGTGTTGTCATTTACCCATAACTTTATACTAGAGGACACTCGCCTCAAAACACTTTTAACATCCATTTTTATTGCGGGGTTTTAAAAATATTTGAAATGCCTGAAGATACTCTTTAGGTACCCAAGATTATAAGAATTTGAATGTAAACTTATCTAAACATCGTTTTTTTTTGTGCAAATCCTGCCATGATTCTTTCTTTCCTGGATCTTTAACTTTATTATTAACGAAAGAGTCAATAGTTATGATTTACAAAATTTTCCAGTTTTTAAAGAGCCACTAAAAGTTTTGTTTATTCAATATTCATACAATATGATTTGTAGCAGACAATGTGAAGAAAAGTAGCAGGTGTAGTAAATGAAATTAGTTTCTTATGATCGATTGCACGGTTTTTACTGAAGAGCCGCAACTTCACATCGAAAGAGCCGCAGGTTGCTGACCCCTGGCCTAGGACACTCGGTTATAGTGTACTAGCTTTCAATTTAAAGGCCGGGTCAGACTGTTATAAACAGGCTTCCAACAGGGGTCATCTTGGTGGGAGGCTTGTAGAGTCCACGGTTGGTGTTTGCGGCCACAACAAGGCCCCCACCTCAGTGTGTTGTCGACTCTTTGTTTGGAAGCACGCCTTGCGATATTGCTCCTTACTTATCTAAACTTCAAAAAGTTGGCGTGGCATTAGCACTTGTGTGCGCAAGTGAAGAGAAAAAAGAAAGAAAGCTTTTTTACAAAAAAAGATAACCGCTTTCAAAATCTAAAAAGTTATAAATAACTTTAGCACATAACACACATGACTTTAGTTTCGGAAGTCTTTTTTGTAAAAAAGCATTTTATTTTTCGCTTTTTAGTACTTGGAGAACATTACAAAAAATCGCCAGAAAGCAAAAAACAAACATATTATGGAAGAGCTGAATCAATTGCGAAAAATAAATAAATCAATTTCGATAAAATTTATAAGGGTGGTCCCATATAAATTATTTTGCCCTTGAGGCATCATAATTATATCCATCAAAAACCTCCTTCTTTTTGAAGTCGGTTGAAAAATATGGATTAAGCGACAAGCTAAAATTTTATGAATCTACTTGATTTTGGTGACCTGCGCAACTTACTCAGAATGGTAACGGAAACATTCTATGAGATATTAGAAATGGTTAGGCCAATCATAACTAAAACCTCGTGCATACGTGCGCACGCATCGGTTGCCGTTGCGCACTGCCCTTGCGTGGTTTACAACAAGCGTTTACACTGTGGAATACGTGTTTACAACGGCGACATCCACAAGCGGTTTACAACGCGCGTCCGTCCACAGAAGTTGTTGAAGGTCAAACGATTTTTTGTTGCAAACAAGTGTTTACACTGTTGTAAACCGCCGGTGGAAACCGATGTGGAGGGCTTGTTTACAACAGTCTGGCCGGGGTCTCAGTTAAAGAATTTTTGAAATCGGTGAAGAAATTACCTTCTGTACAAAGTTTAATTCTTTACAATAAGTACCTACATAAATTAGTTTGGAAGTTAATCTACTAATGGTTTATTCATGTATTTGTAAAGAATTGATAACATTTTCGTGTTTTAACTATGATTATATTTTCAGGAAGTCGATGGCAATTAGCAACAACATACTCGTACGTACCTAGTTTTTACAATAAGGGTTACGAATAGGGTTGCCACCCGTACTTTATAATAAAGTATTGTACGTTATTTCGGGTAAACGTACTTTATACTTTATGAGCGGAATAAAGTACGTGAATAGTTATTTGTTATACAAGAGTGCAAAGTTGCTTTTTAACCGCGTGTTCAATTTTGATGACCGAGCAAGCGAAGGATTCTAAAATTGAATCACGAGCGCAGCGAGTGATTCAAAATTAGAATCCTGAGCGTTAGCGAGGGAATCAAAAGAGCACGAGGTGAAAAATCTTTGCACTCGAGTGCAACACGTAACTTTTCATTCCACCTCAGCGAGGAAATGACTAAATGCAAAAAACGTTTACAAAGTCTGAGTGTTTAACAAATTAAAAAAAAGTTGTATGATATATTCGGCACCATAGAGGTAGCAGTAAATAGGTTTAATGTTTTTTTTTAATTCACAAACTTAGTGCACACGATGTTCTAAATTCAATTTACTTTATCCTCTAGAGAATAAAAACGGCTTTTCCACTCAGATATTGAAGATAAATTTACTTTATCCTCTAGAGAATAAAAACGGCTTTTCCACTCAGATATTGAAGATCAAAAATACTCTTTCTGAGATGGTGGAATGAAAAATACTTTATTTTACCTATTAGGACTTTTCAAAGGTTTTATTCAATAAAAGAAACATTAAAGTTAGCAGTTTTATTAACAACTAAAAAAAAAGAGGTTGAGAACCTCTTCTTTTTAAAAAGCGGAAAATAAAACCTTTTTACAAAAAGACAACGCTTTCAAAAACTAAAAAGTAAAAAATAACTTTAATTTCGGAATTCGCTGGCTAAAGAAATATTTTTTAATTGTAGAATGGATCGCCTTGCTCCATTAATAATACTTTATTCGCAGATGCTGTACTTTATTTTTTTAACCTCAGAAAGTACAAAAATACTATATTTGCTTAAAAAAAGGTGGCAACCCTAGTTACGAAACACGTCTAAAATTTTAATAAATATCTTGTCATAGGTAAAAGCCGTGGTCGCTCCGAGGATGGGTGACCATCCATTTCTCCGTGCCTCGTAAAGCCGTTGTTCCCGGTTGTCAGTCGTAGATCTTTGACAGTCTTTATGGGTCGTCGGAAGCCGGAAAGTCTGACAATCAGTCTTACCAGGGTACCGTGATACCCAGTAACTGGGTTGTGAAGGTCAGATTGAAAGACGCTCGATGTTAAACACTGGTATTCAGCTGCATTTGGTTACACTGGAAACCGACCACAACGTTGATGGGAAAAGGCTAGGCAGGTGATGATGAACCTCACCTCACCTAATGTCAACATTATTCGTACGAGCGAGAGCGATAGGACTCCAAATAAAAAACAAAACTTCAACGGCGTAAAATATAACAACGTTCTTGGAAGTCATGCTATGAATCACAAACTCTAGGGTCATGGAGCCCGAGTGCTCATCTTGTTTTTAGGAACATTGCTAAGCGGCTCGGTCGACTCTTCTCTTGGGCCAAAGAATTAGCATAGCTACCATCATCATCAGCCGAAAGACGTCCACTGTTGAACAATTAAAGGCCTCCCCCATAGAACGCCACAAGTCTTGCATCCACCGGTTACCCGCGACCTTGACGATGTCGTCGGTTCATCTGGTGGGAGGCCTATTGCCATACAACGTGGAAATGCTGCTAATCTTTTGGGCACTTGCCCCATTGAGAGCGATGTGGACGAGTTTTTGATGCTCTATGAGCTCCCTTCCATTCGTGCATATTCATTTTATTATTATTTGTAAATATATTTCATTAGTGTGTAAATAAATATTGTATTTCAATTACCTATAGAAACTCATAATACTATGTATAATTCCAAGAAAAAAGGGAGGGGGGAGCTCATAGGCATAAAAAATCTCGTCCACATCGTTGTCAACGGGACACGTGCCCAACAGGCTGGCAGTATTGCCACGTTGTATGGCAATGTTGATTCTTTGACCCAAGAATAGACCAGCTTTCGGGTCACATCACACATGTAGAGTCGACCAGCCGCTTGGCGATGTCCCGAAAAACAAGATGGGCACACGGACCCAATGGCCCTATAGGGCCACCCCAAACGGCTCAAATATATAGCTTCCAAGAAGGCTATTATGTACATACACTAATATTATAAAGAGGAAAACTTTGTTTGTTTGTTTGATTGTGAAAAATTCTTTCACCATTCGAAAGCTACATTATCCACGAGTAACATAGGCTATATTTTATTATGGAAAAAAATAGGGTTCCGTAAGATATTTGGGTTTTTCGGCCACAAGGTGTAAAAAATCAACCAGAAAAGTTACTTATTTTGCGTACGCTGCCTAAACTATAAAAGATAGAACCATAAAATGTTCTAATTAATTGTTGATCTTATAAATATCTACAAAAAAGTTCGCGACACACTATATCTATCTATGTCGAGTGAGGCACAACAACCATTTTTTAATTTAAAAATCTTGATTTTTTTTTTGGACTACTTTTAAACGCGTTTATTTTACTCATGCTATTAATCCTTATCAAAATAAATTATTTCATCACTAAGTACAGTTTATGTAGATAATATTTGGTCTTTGAATGATTAAAATTGAACGTTTGGTTTTGAAGTTATGGCGAAATTAAAATATTACGATTTCTGCTGCACGGCGCGTTGCGAAGTGGGCGTCACCAAGGCGGGGGTGCGCGTGCGGGAGGGGATGTTAAAGTTGTTAATGATGAAAATATTTTCATCATTAACAACTTTAACATCCACAGAAAGACAATCTGTGCAGCCTGCGGATGATGACTGCGTCGTCGATGTTAGTGTCGGTGTCTGTGAATAGACCTGGGAATCATGTTGCTGACCGTGTCTTTCCTGAGTAGGCTTTTTGCAGCGGTAACCGACATTCACGCGGGCGAAGCCGCGGGCGCCCGCTAGTATTTGTATATATTTAGTTCAGACAAAATGTAGTACCTACCTAATAAATAAAATTATATTATTAGTAGAAACTTAAATAGATGATATCATACTCCAAATACAAATTAGCTCCAGTTTACCGCCTTACCAGGAATGTATCGGATTACCGATTGGTGATTACCCTATACATATTTTACACTAACTGATGCCCCCGACTTCGTCCGTGATTGTTGGTTACCAGCAAGGTTTTAATTGTTTTTAGTTTTCTAAAATAAAAGGAAGCTCTAAAATGGAATATTTTTTTTTGTTTTTACAACATTTTTAATTGATACTCCGCTCCTATTGGTCGTAGCGTGATGTTAGCCTATAGCCTTCCTCGATAAATAGATTAACTAACACAAAAATGATTTTCCAACAAACTCTTTAGCTTTATAATATTATAGTATTGATAATACTACACGCACGAACACGCAGGTGTTACTACAGAACAAAATATTTTTTTTCTTTATTCGGTTAACCAAGACTCAACAAGATTGTTAGTAAAACTTATGATAATTTTAGTAAGCACAGACACTAAAATAAACAAAAACAAGGAAAACAATACAAGAAATAACGGTGCTCACAGTCATACAAAACTCTATGACATTTTCAAATGTCTACCTCTATTACGGTTCAAAAGATACAGGCTGCTGAGGCTTTTTTTTTCTTTTTTTTTATATATTGTTATAGGCTTGCGTTTGACCGCAACTCACCTGATCTTAAGTGATGATGCGGCCTAAGGTGGAGCACGCTTGCCTAGAATAAACCGGTTCACTCGTGCCTTAAAGATGCCCAGATTATATGTATCGGGGAATAGAGAGGCGGGCAGTGAATTCCACAGTCTGGCAGTTCGCACAATAAATGTGGAGTCAAAGCGCTTGGTTCGAGACCGTGGAACTTCAACCAGCTGCAAGCAGCGTGGCTGACAGACAGACAGGTAGACATCGGGAACTTATATATCAATTGTAGAATAATGAGTCATATATCAATTGTAATGACGTTCAAATTAGATAGAAGCAAAAAACTCGCACGTCTCGGTGCATTCTCGAACATCCTCGAACACTCCCGTAACCCGTTGCTACGCTTCGCGCGCCTTTTCGTACCAGGCGCGGCGTACGTCGAAATTGACTCGATCTTTCCCTTCCCTTCGCCCGCAGTGTAAATTGAGCGTTAGGAATAGGGACCCCCTGATCACCCTTCAAGACTCTAGAAAATCTCCCATCTGCTGTAAATCCCTTGCATCAAGTGGGATGACAGCTCACCTAGCATTGCCAGGCGTCCGGATTATTTTATCCGGCCCGACTGTGTCCGACTTCGGACACAGTCAGGCTTTTTGGTTGCGTGCTTGGCCAAATTAGATGGTATTGGCCTGTCCAGCTTTTGTTAGGCTTTATAACCGCGAGAACTGCTAAGCCGAACACATCGGGACACCGGTGTATATTTTCCACCTGCACTACGCCACTAAGGCGGAGGACATCGTGAAGTAAGTGCGGCGACAGGCCAGGTACATGCCGACCGAGGGTGCATTTACATGGAGTCGCGCCGCAAGAGCGCTCATCCCCATCGAACATACATCGAAGCGAGCGTGATTGAAATTTTTTTATCTCAACCAACGCAAAGCTCAAAAATGAACGAGTGAGTGAAAACGCGATAACATCGCAGGAAAATTAGCGCGCGGAGATTTCACAAAACAAGTTCCAGGAAATTCGTGTTTTTGAATAAGCCTTACAAGTTTTTGGTAACAATGTTTGTAATTTAGTATCTCCATTACATGTGCAAGGTTTCTAGGAAGCTGTTTTTTTTTTACTTCGTCAATGTATGAGTGCATTATGCACGGCCAAAGTTCAGATAACAACTATGCAAAAAAGCGTTTCTCAAAAAAGTTTATTTTTGGCTTCATACAAACCTAGATTTAAACCACAAGATACCTGTGTATTAAAAATATTTGGAGAATAATTTGTTATAACACCGTAATCACGTACGAGCGTTTGTATGGGAAATATGACGGGATGGACGCTCTCAATTGTTATCTGCCCCTCGTCATGGAAGATTAGAAGACTTTTGGCCGCAGGACGTGGTGTTACATCGCTTTCGCGGATACGTGTCACAGGACAGCACAAAGACATTTTAGTGCAAAGTGAAGTACCTACTACTAGCTTACCCTTAAGTCTTCTCTAACACAAGTTTTAAGTTATAAAATACTAGCGACCCGACCCGGCTTCGCATGGGCCTATAGCCTTTGTCGATAAATGGACTATCCAACACAAAAATATTTTTTCAATTCGTACCAGTAGATTTGCCTGAGATTAGCGCGTTCAACCAAACAAATAAACAAACTCTTCAGCTTTATAATATTATAGTATACTAGCTGACCCGACAGACGTTGTCCTGTCCCGATCTACGGGGGATGAAAAAGGGGTGAAAAAAGGGGATGAAAAATAGATGTTGGCCTATTCTCAGACCTACCCAATATGCTCAATAAATTTCATCTGAATCGGTCAAGCCGTTTCGGAGGAGTACGGGAACGAAAACTGTGACACGAGAATTTTATATATTAGACTAGCTGACCCGACAGACATTGTCCTGTCCCGATCGACCTAATGGGGGATGAAAAAGGGGTGAAAAAAGGGGATGAAAAATAGATGTTGGCCTATTCTCAGACCTACCCAATATGCACAAAAAATTTCATCAGAATCGGTCAAGCCGTTTCGGAGGAGTACGGGAACGAAAACTGTGACACGAGAATTTTATATATTAGAGATATACTATATATAGTATATCTATATACTATAATATAGATGTATGTTTAGGTATTTATCGATGGGCCTGTGTAGCCTGCAATAAAGGAATTATTATTATTCTTAAATCTGGCAATTTATTTTACATTTTTCACGTGTTGATTAACGCAGTCGCCCGTCAGTAGTCAGCGAGCGGACTACCTCCTCCTCCAAATGTCCGGCTAGACCCGCTAGTCTGTTTGGCTTTTCGGTTTTAAGATCTGGCAACCCTACACTAACCGAACCGAACGAGAGGCAGGCTTTACTGCACAATTAACGATAGTTTATAAAAACAAGTTACTGAGTCTTATAGCCGTGACCTAAACGCAATGCATCACTAACAGCCGCAGCCTTGGTTTGTTATAACTGTTTAGTAATTTCTTGATAAGTAAAGTGATATAATATAATATAATATAATATAACCATCCCTTTCATATCGAGTCCCTCTTTCCCTCCGTGCCTCGGAAAGCACGTAAAGCTGTTGGTCCCGGCTGTCATTTGTAGATCTTTGACAGTCGTTATAGGTAGTCAGAAGCTAGAAAGTCTGACAACCAGTCTTACTAAGGGGTATCGTGTTACCCAGTAACTGGGTTGTGGAGGTCCGATAGGCAGTCGCTCCATGTAAAACACTGGTATTCAGCTGCATCCGGTTAGACTGGAAGCCGACGCCAATATAGTTGAGAAAAGGCTAGGCAGATGATGAATATAATATAATATAATATAATATGTGGGGACATCTCACACACGGCCATCTGACCCGAAAGGGAGACCCTGTACTATAGGTGTCAGACAGCTGATATACATACACAAATACATTTTAAATAAGTTTGTATAGTTGAGGGCAAAAATTCTTATACACTAAATAGATTTCAATGATGATTTTCTCCTAAGTATTGACTTAAATTATGAGGTGTTGTGCATAATATACATAGTATCTTGCACACATACTGCACTGCCTGAAAGTCTGACAACCAGTTTTACTAAGGGATGTCATGTTACCCAGTGACTGGGTTGTGGAGGTCAGATAGGCAGTCGCTCCATGTAAAACACTGGCATTCAGCTGCATTCAGTTAGACTGGTAGCTGACTCCAACAAAGTTGCCAATAAAAAAAATATCGCACAAGTAAATTCGCCTGAGCCTGAGCGTGCAAGCGAGAGCGCGGAACAAGCGATAGAGAGGCACGATCGACCCAAGCAATAAGCTCCGCCCACCTCGACGGAAGCCATTATTTGCTTATGTCATATTTATGTTAGCCATTATGTTTCTTTATGACGTTATCACGTAAAACTATCGTCCGTAAACCACCTTTACAGACAACCAATTTTTATCCCGCTTTTGTGTTCCCCTAGGACAATATTAAACTTTGTTTAATACTGAAATCAATGCAGACAAAGTCGCTCACAAGCTAATAACTTTATGTTGCTTGTGACATACATAACGTGACCATACGTCCCCCTTTGGGCGGGATTGTCCCACTTTTAAGATCTCTGTCCCGCTGTCCCCAGTTAGAGGAAAAATGTCCCGCTTTGTCAAAAATACTAATAACGATCTTGAATTTTGTTGATTATGTATTATTTAGATACTCACAACACATTTTTTGTTTCGCGACAAATACAAAACGGCTGCCTAGACAGTTGTAATCATGTCACTAGGTCTTAGTTACTCTTACTGTGCTCTTGTAATCCAGCCTACTTATTAATCCTGTTCTTCGTCTATGAAATATTTTTTTACATAATATTTCCATAGGACGCGTCCCGCTTGGACGTAAAAAATAAATGGTAACGTTAGACATACAATACGGTCAACGTAACTTCGCGCGTCTGAAGTTAGCTGTTTGGCTGCGCAATGGAACTTTTAGGAACGAAATTGTCTACTGCGCAACTAATCGGCTAACTTCAGACGCGCCAAGATACGTTGACCGTACTGTACATAAGTACGCAAAATACGCGCTGAGTCGTGGAGTTGCGGACACCAGCCCGTCATACTACTAGACATATAACAAAGTGATGTAGGAGAATTGACTACACAGTACACTCACAACATAGTTTAAAAGTAGTTGTAAATTTCCTGCCAGTTTACAAAACAACTTGTTCAACCATTAAAAAACGGTACAAAAAACCATAATCCAATCATTTTTTATCACACACAGAACAAAAAATCCTCTGTTTTATTTGCCTTTTATCAGCAGTAATAATTATACCATATAGCTATACTTGGTGCCCTTATCTATAGTAATATTAAAAGCTGAAGAGATTATTTGTTTTCTTGTTTGAACACGGTTCTAATCTCCAGAATAACTGGACCGTTTCCAATTTTTTTTTCGCTAATAGTAATCTAAGTTATCCCTGAGTGCAATAGGCTTTATTATAAAAAAACGTTAACAATCTGTAGGAAAATTTATCTCTAGAAAAAGTTTATATACAATACAAGCAGGCCTGGCAGATGTTGTCCTGCCCTTAAAATCAGTACAAAAATCCAGGTCCAGCCTACCCAACCCACCTACCTTCTCACCTACCCTACTAAACTGTACCTACCTACCTAACTACCTATACACTTATTCTATCTACCTATCTAGAAGAATCATATATAAAGAAGTTATGTACTACTAAGTTATGCGCTCCTAGTACTAGGCTCACATAGATCTAAGAGGTCCTAGAACCCGAGTGCACCACCACCTACCGGGTCCAATTGTAAGTCTAAGCCATTCTCGACACACAACACAAAAACACACACAAAAAATTGCATCAAAATCGGCCCAGCCGTTTATGAAAAGTTCACTTTCATACACACGCACAGAAGATTTTTATATATAAGACTAGCACTTTGGCCGTGACTTCATCCACGTGAATTTTCACAAGGATCCCAAATTTTTACAATTGATAAATATAGCATATGTTACTCAGGGATAATGTAGCATTGTAATGGTGAAGAATTATTAAAATTGGTTTTAGTTTTCAATGTAAATCGTTACAAATAAACAAACAAATCTTTCCTCTAATATTAGTTTAGAAAAAGATCACGAGGTGGCTGAATGCCACAGAATACTACTTGACCTAGGAAGATGGGTCGTTTGTAAGTAGGAGACAGCATATAAGGCTAAATTATTATACATATATAATTATTATTATTATATTGATGCCGATTCCCTTGTTCACAAACTAAATTACAATTAGACATTTGGCATCTCTTACTACCAGGTAGCTGAAGAAAAGGACGGCGACAGACGAAGACTAAATTAGAGATGTCAAATTAGTTTTTCCCTTGAACTACGCAGTCTGAAATGACAACTATAATTGTATGAACATTTTAGATAAACTTAAATTGACAGCTCTTATTAATATGTATATGTCTCTTTCTAGGTTTATTGGAGAGAAAGAGATATAAATAGCTTAAAATTAGTTTAGTCCGTGCACAACAGAATTGACACCATTATTGTAGTTGGTGCACAGCAATGTTTGTAAAAGTGTAGAAGTGTGGGCGGACAGTTAATGAGGTGGGCTGACTAGCAAGGGCGTCGCCAAGGGGGGGCGGTAGGGGCAGCTGCCCCCCCCTAGAGACTCCAAAAGGTTCATGTGCCTTTGACTGTATTTAAAATTCATACTTTTCCTATCCACCAAATATCAATTTGCCCCCCCCCTAGGCCATCAGCTGGCGAGTCCTGGCGACGCCCTTGCTGACTAGTAAAGTTTGCTGGACAGGGTTGGATGGGGAAAGGGATGAGGATTTCCGCAATCAAAAAATAAAACCAATAAAGTTCCAAAGGGAATGGAGTGCAATGCAGGATGCTTACACTGGGGTGACAAAAGGCTGATAAGAAGAAGGTAGGTAGTATACTAGGTAGGTGTCTGAGGACTGCCCTCTGACCCATACCCTAGATCAGTAGGAAGTGACACATGACCTAGATAAAGTATTAGTATCTGCAATAAGTTATTACTAACTGCATGAATGCAACTGGTAGTTATGAATGGAAATAATATTATGTAAAGAAGTAACACTAGGATACTTGAACATCAGCTGTGTCCTACTTGGCTAAAACGATTACCTGACCTTTAGATCAGAATTAAAGTATTACTTAAAGAGCCTAAGTGACTCACCATCGTAGTCGATTGATCTGCAGCCGCGGGAAAAAATAGTTGCTCAGTTTTTGAATAAACTGAACCCCTACAGGAGCGTCTCTGCTGACACCACTCATTCTCCAGTATTTTCTTCTGAAAGTCCTCGCGATACCGTCCTGCACGAACCTCATTCACGCCCCCTTACCAATACACATTGTTTTAAAAATATTTCTTTTGTTTACATCGACAGGGAAAACGTAAACGATCACGATTCATAAGTTAATTTACGTAATTATTACAAACGATTCGAGGCAAATGTTTCAATAGAATTGTTTTATTTTAAGTACTTTTTACGTTAGTTTAATATTATCGTGGTTAGATCAGGGATATCCGTGATAAAATTAATATTTTGAACAGTTGTGCACGACACGTCCACTACGAGTGCGTTCCGTAACTAAGCGCGGTTTTCATCTTCAGCCTTGACATTTCTGACTCATGCAAATGTGTGTGAAAACATGTAGAGAATGAAGAAGAATGCTAAAACAATGGTCTTTCCCGTTTCGCAACGTAAATATCATTGACATTGACAGACGTCAGACGTCAGACTGCGGTATTGTCCATGAAGATATAGGTATAAATGGAGCCAACACTTAGAACAAAAGCTTGAAATCAACTGTGGGCTGATGCTCTCTTTCTGAATGCATACATAAGAACGAGACAGTGATATGTGTTTTCTTTATCTTATGTATGCATTCAGAAAGAGAGCGTCTGCCCACAGTTGGCTTCACTTAGATGTTTAGAGTGTTGCCTCCACTTTTATCTATAAGCTTCTTGGTATTGTCACTTTTGCGTTTTGTTGCAGCACTGAGAGAAAATCACGAAAAAGGTTAGCATAAAAAAAGGACACTGAAATACCTAAAATTAGAACTTTATTCAAGAACTTAATTCTTGCATAAAGTAAGTAGTCTGAGTGTCCACTATATACACAATATCTTTCTTTCTGGAACGCTGAATAATATTATAATTTAACTACCTACTTTGTGAGTGTCTGAAACTTGCTAGAGAGCATAGAGGTATACCTATCAATAGAGACTGACATACCCCTAGAGTGTCTTTAGTGCTTTCTCTGTCTACGGTCGTTAGTGAGTGTCTGACACTTGTGGGAAGAGCATCTTGAGTATGTACCTGACACTTGCGGGTAGGAAGTCGCGAATGTCAACTCGGAATGACCGATCTGAGAATCGAGTTCAGAAATCAATAGGCAGACCACAAGACCAACAGACAGTTTAATCTTTTTCCACTCGAATTAAACCTCTTTGTCGTGGTTATATATAAAAGAAAGTCGTGTTTGTTACAACACTTATAACTCAAAAAACGGCTGAACCAATTTGGATGAAAATTGGTGGGGAGGTAGCTTAAAACCAGGAGACGGACATAGGATACTTTTTTTGTTTTTTTATAGGTTTAGTGTAGGTGTAGGGTAGGTGTAGGGTAGGTGTAGGGTAGGTGTAGGGTAGGTGTAGGGTAGGTGTAGGGTAGGTGTAGGGTAGGTGTAGGGTAGGTGTAGGGTAGGTGTAGGGTAGGTGTAGGGTAGGTGTAGGGTATTTTTTTTTTTTTTTTTTTTTTTTTTTTTTTTTTGGCCCAGGCTGCCTCACAGGTGAGCCAGTCTGGGTAGTGCTGGACTCTTACCGGCTAAAACCACACTCCTGCCTTACAAAATATCCACAGGCAAGGAATGCCCGTGCTGTTGTTTACAGTGTTACAATTGTTTACATTTTTTCTTATCGTTATTACAGTTAATCGTGTTCCTACTGGACTAATGTTAGTAGCTTAAATAACTAACTTAAGTCTAAGTGAGTCCATTATTATTTTTTTTTTTTTTTTTTTTTTATTATATTACGTATATTATGTTAGTGTCGTGTCGTGGTGTTGGTGTTATTTTAAATTGTTACAAAGTTTATTCCGTTTAACTACATGGCAGAGTGAGCCGACCAGCCCCCACCGACGGCATCCGTTCTCGGACGTGACGTACACATCCGCGCCGCTTAGCTCAACCATATTTTAGGGAACTTAACGGCCGGATATGCACCGCCGCCACCGGAGGGACGTTTACGTGAGTATGACAGACTCACTCTGCCATGCAGTTTTACATTTTCGCATAGATTTAGGTTTGTCATTTATGGTGTGAGGGAGTTTGGATGGGGATTGGGTTTGTATGGGTAGGTCAGGTGTGTTGAGGTTTGCTGACCAGGGACTTCGCTAGCCTGAGCAAAGCTTCCACAACAGCTGCGTCTCGGTGCTGCATGGCCGTCTTTAGGTTGTAGTCGACGACCGTTTTAGTCGGCGCATCCATCGCTCTCTTCGCAAATCGGCCTGTGGCGTCATCGGCGTCGTCGGTGTAGTAGACGCAACTGGCTGTATGCCTGGACACCGCCACTACCGCGTGAGAGATGCTGTCGTGGATCTGAAGCCTCCTGGACTTGGTGTTGATGATTATTACGCTGTCGTAGGTCAACCCCTGAGCCTCGTGTATGGTCAACGTGCGCGAGCCTTCACCGGACCCATACCCCTGGCTCATAAGGGAGGATTTCTCCTCTTGCGTATGGACCAAGAATAGGGTGTTTTCGGCGGTGCTCGGTATTTGCGCTCCCGTGTAACCTTTCACCTTCAGGGAGTGGACCCGCGACAGCGACGACTTGGAGGAGTATATACCGGAGTATATCTCGCTCAGTGCAAACGCTACATCCATCGGGTTGCGGTGTGTGCAAAGCAACTCCTGGGTGATGCCTGCCACCAGGTTCGGACGGGTATACCTTAGTTCAAATAGGTTGTCTCTGTCCAAAAATGGTAACTGGTTCACGTCTCCGATGAGAACCACCTCGCTTGCTCCAGACAACTTGACTGCCATGACAATGGCCCCAAAGTGGTTCATGAGTGCTTCGTCTACCGTGAGGCGGTAGCATTTCTCTTTCTCTTTGAACCCGTTGGCTAAGATTGAGGCCATAGTGCGCACCTTGGTCTTCACTCGATCTCCTAAGCGGTGCGCTAGCTTCTCTCTGAGATCTTTGGCAGCTTCGGTTGTCGTGGTGGCAACGACGTCCTTCTCATCGTCGAAGTGTTTCACCACCCACGTTGTCTTACCGCATCCTGGAACTCCGTTTACCCACCTGATACTGGGTACCGTCCAATGTTCCTGCAATGCCGGGGTGTCTGAGGTCCCCGAAATAGACTTTGACATTTCGAGGATCTTGTCATCCAGCATGATCTTGGTACATTTGGCGGTAACCACTACCGGGTCGTCCTTTGGAGCGTGGAATGTAACTTTCCCCTTGCGCTCCGTTTCTTCCTCGTCCAGGGTCACGAAACAGTTTTTAGCGCCGCTGTAGGCTGCCATGTACGACCCCGTCATTTCCCCAGCAATAACTTGGGACGTGGCGTTGTCGTATACGGCTGCCTCGGATTCCTCGAGTAGTACTCTAAGCAGACCCTCTGTGTTGCGTTGAAAGGTCTGCCAGATTTTGCTGCATGTCATGAGATTAACCTGTTTGGTCGCTCTCACAATTGCCACGTACTCGAGGAAGGCGCTCTTCACGTGGTCCGTGGTGCCCGAGTTTACTGCGAGGGTCGGCGGGCTGACTTGCCCTTTGTCGGCTCTTGTGGGTGTGGGTCTTTTTGGTGCCGGTTCTTTTGGTGATTTTTGAAAGAACCGTTCCACAGCTGTTTCCTGCCTTGCAGATGGTGATGCGCGACTGATGCTTGGGAGCAGTGCGGTGAGGAAAGTACCGATTGCTTTTAGGCGACTCCTCGACCGGGCTTTGTCCTCCGGGCTGGTGGTTTTGGCCTGCTCCTTCGCAGCTTTTTCGGCGGCTGCCTTTTGCTGGGCCCGTTCTGATCCGCTTTGGGTGGTCGGACTTGTCGTGGGGCTCGTCGTTGTGGCTGTTGGGTCCCGTGGGGCTTTGAGGAAACTCAGAGTTTCCCCTCTGTCCTCGTAGACGATCACCTCGTGATGTTCTGAGGCTTTTAAACAGCCGAAGCGGTCTGCGACGTCTCCTCTATCCCATCCGATCGCCATTGCGTCGACACTTATGGTGCGGGCTGTGACTGCCATGTGTCCTCCCACCTCCCTGATCTTTTGGAGTAGTGAGCTCGCTTGTGCGAATGGTGTTTCCTCTCTCCACTCGAATAGTGCGATTGTTTTCCCTTTAGATCGCATTAGACGGCATCGGTGAGAGGCTATTTCCACTTGAGGCAGTGCTGCGTACTTGCTGCCTTTCATACTCGATTCGGCGGTACTCCCGTTGATCAGGGCTGCGAGGCCTGGTGATATGGCTATACGGGCTCTGGCTCGGCTTGATCCTATGCAGAAGCTTATGCCCAGCTTCTCTGTTTCCCTGTTCATAAACAGAGCGACACTTCGCAATCTGATGCCTGGTGTTCCGCCTCCTCCGCATGCCAGGAACTGCGTGATGGGCATGGTGTTGGGAGCCGACTGTGGGCTGGCTTCTGCTGCTGCTGCTACTGCCGCTGGTGGTGGCTGTATGTTGGTGTTGACGTGTGTGATCTGTATTGTTGTTATGGGTAACGTTCGTGTTGTGTTCTGTGAAGTTATTGTTTGTGTATCCGTTGTTGTTGTTGATGGTGTTGTCGTGGTTGTGTTCTGTGTCGTTGTTGTTGTTGATGGTGTTGTCGTGGTTGTGTTCTGTGTCGTTGTTGTTTGTGTGTTTGTTGTTACAGTTGTTGGTGTTGTCATTGTTGTGGTTGTCGTTGGTAGTGTTGCTGTGGTTGCGTTCTGTGTCGTTGTTGTTTGTGTGTTCGTTGTTTCAGTTGTTGGTGTTGTCATTGTTGTGGTTGTCGTCGGTGGTGTAGTGGCGAGTTCGAGCTGCATACATATCCGACTACTAGATATAAACAATCGTTTAATTAACTTGCGTGGTGAAGAAGTGCAGCTGTATTTACATCTTAGAAGAAAAAATGATTGACTACAATAAATATGTGTCTCAACAAATTAAAAATACCAGTTCTACTCAAAGCTACCTACCAAACAAGACGTCGTTCTAAGAGCAAAATAAAATTAACTAAAGACAATAAGATATTTCTCAGAGCGATCGGATTGTTAAAATGAATATCTTAGACGTTTTATCCACTCCGACTTACGACAACAGTATAGAAGGAATCGAATTTCATTCGTACAAACCTTATGTTTCAAGTTTCAACAGGAACGATGAAATACGCATACCTATCAACCAACAAGATCTTTACATATTACCATCAGCCAGCGCTCTGTATTTGGAAGGAACCGTTATCGTTAGCAAAAAAGATTCAAAAGAGAAAGCTACTAGTGTCAATTTTACGACCAATGGACTACTCTTCTTGTTCCAAGATATTAGGTACAAACTAAACGGAGTGGAGATTGATAAAATAAAAAATGCAGGTATAACTACAACCATGAAATCGTTAATATCAATGAATGAGAATGAATCAAAAGTAGCTAGAGCTTGGGGTTGGAGTATCGATGGTATAAAAAATATTAATGGGGGAAGTTTTTCTGCGTCTATACCACTTCGGAATATCATCGGTTTCGCAGAAGATTTAAAAAAAGTTGTAATAAATAGTAGACATGAACTAATATTGTTACGAAGCAACACTAATTTGAACGCTATAAAATTGAATACCGGAGAAATAGTGGAAGACATTCAAATCAATAAAATCATATGGCGCGTACCCCATGTTAAAGTATCGGACAAAGAAAAAATAAGTTTATTAAAACATTAAAACTGTTGGCAAAAGATCGACCGCTCCAGATGATATTTAGAAACTGGGATCTATATGAATATCCTACTTTACCTAGAACTACAAAGCACACCTGGTCTATCAAAACTTCATCTCAAATAGAAAAACCGCGATATGTAAAGGCGGCACCACACTTCGTTATGCGTTATTTGCTATGCGGCTACACTGTATTCGCCAAATATTTGTTATGTGAGCGTACAACAAACACGCCATCCACACTTCGTGCCGGTGTGCCAAACATAATATGTGGTGTGTTTGGCTTTTGAAAAAACAAAATGGACGTGTTGACTGTGGCTGCGCTTATTCGTGTCCTTTGAAGTGTGTCAAAAAACCGACAGGTGGACGGATAGGCGTATTTGCTATTCGCGCTTCTGCGTTATGCGGGCGAATAAAGCAAATATAGATGAATAAACCCTCCACACTTCGTCGTATGCGGGCGAATAAGGCGCATAACGCATAGCGCATAGCCAAGTGCGGTGCCGCCATAATAATCATCGGACTACAAACAAGTAGAAAAAATAATGCAAGTTCTGACATGTTGCAGTTTGATCACTGCTATGTTCGTGATGTTCGAGTGTACCTTAATTCAACATATTTCCTTTCCCGTATGAAAGCCTCAATATGAACTTCGCTAATAACAGAATTGCTTTATTATACGAGCAATAGGTACATCAGATTTCAGCAGTCGTATTACGGTAGTGGTGCGCGACTGCGAATGATCTGGTTACTCGAATTATCTGCAACTACTAATTTACAAATTCGACTTGAATATTAGTAGGTTACTAATTTTCATAATCGAATGACCACTACTAATATTAGTAACTACTAATGGCGTCGCGTCGGTCAGTCAAATAAAATGAAGTCGATCTATTCATGTTCTTGTTCGAATGAATGGTTGAACGAGCAATATATCATAATTTATTCGAATAATTCGAGTGAGTAGAAAAAAATAATTGAAAAATGAAGACTGTCTTGTTCTCAGATTATGAAACAAAAGACAGCTAGACCGCGCGGAACACTGACAGTGAAGCCACAAAAGCAAATACAAATTCAAAATTCGCTTTGCTCTGTACTGACACGAGTCGAAACAGCACGAAGCGAAGCATCGTTACAAAACACAAATACTAATACAAATATACAAAATACAAAAGCGAATACGATCACGAGATTGTAGGCATTCGTTTTTTAATTTGTATTTGCTTTTGTGGCTTCACTCTCAGTGTTCGGCGCGGTCTATGTCTATCTGCCTTTTGTTTCATAATAGCTGTACCTAATAATTGGTTATTCATGCTTTTTAACTTTATAAGCACGTTTATTGGTTTACGTACTACTAACCAGCTCCTAAACATTACCTACTATTAACTAATAATTCTATTAAACCTAAATAGAGAGTATCGAATTATTTTACCATTATAAACTAAGTGACAAAGTCGTAGGTACATCCAATTCGAATATCGAATGTCCAATTCGTTCGTTTATTCGTTAGTAGCATGAAGATATAGGTATAAATGGAGCCAACACTTCGAACAAAAGGTTGAAACCAACTGTGGGCTGATGCTCTCTTTCTGAATGCATACATAAGAACGAGACAGTGATATGTGTTTTCTTTATCATATATATGCATTCAGTAAGAGAGCGTCTGCCCACAGTTGGCTTCACTTAGGTATTTAGAGTGTTGCCTCCGCTTTTATCTATAAGCTTCTTGGTTAGTAGTTACTAATTTCAATCACTCGAATCATTCGAATGATTCGTTCAGTCGAATGATTCGAATGAAATCATTCGCTCGCAGTCGCGCATCGCTACAGGGTCTCCAGATTGGGGGTTTTTTTCCCCATTTTGGGGAAAAATAAAAATTTTGGGGAACGTTTGGCGAAATGAAAACTGTGGGGAAAATTCTGGGGAACACATTATTTCTTGGCGTAAGTTTGGGGAAAAGCTGAAACAAACTTCAAATACAGACGTTCCATAGATTATAAATATAATATACCAAAATATAAGTTCGTAACCAACATTTTGTGGCTACCGTTTTCTAATGCGAGTATTGAGAGAGCTTTCTCACTTTCTCAGTAATGAATTTACTTCAATATAAACTCCGAAATAAAACAGCACAACAGCACACAACAGCTGATCACGTTATTCGGCTCCGGCAAATTTGCAAAAAAAAATCAATCAGAAGAAGTAGCTGTATACAAGATCACGAAATGTGAACAGCGATGAAGTTCAAGAATTATGGGATGTAATTAATGGTAGATGACTTGACTAAATGGCAAAGATAAATATTAAATCAGTTTAGTAAATTATTGGTGTGTGAAAAACAATATTTTACTTAGCTAGCCAAATTAATAACAAAGTTTAAGGACAATTCATGTTATCATAATTTAGTTTTTTCTAGGTACAAAATTAATTTGGGGGAAATTTGTACCAAATAGTATCTTTTTGGGGAAAAATAAAATCAGTTCTGGGGAAATTTCACATTCATGACCTGGAGACCCTGCATCGCTATACGGACGTTGTTCGGAGTCTTTACTAAGCGAGAAACAATTTAAAGAGTTAGCACCGTTGTTTGATTGATGATGATTGATGGATTGCTCTAGACAGACCGATAATCTGAAGACTGGACCAGTTGTGGATGTAAGGGTAGAAATTGAGAGTGATTCAGAAATACCAGATCAAACTTCATTATACTGTCTCATTCTTAACCATTGCATTGTTGAATACAAACCATTAAGCAACACAGTGAACAAGATACCATGAACGCGGATATTATCATTGTCGAACTCCAAGGATTTAAATATTTTGACAATAATTTTATTGTCAAAGAAGTGGCTATCGTAAGTAATGAGCACACACACAGACGTTCTTGGTTAAACCACCGCATACGTTTTATTCAACTCAAGAAGAAAAGAAGCAGGTGCGGTGGTTGGAAAGAAATCGTGGAATTTTCTGGAGTGAGGGCTTTATAGACTACAGAGAGTTTCAACACGTCATCGTACCGTATTTAGAAAATAAAAAAATTATTACAAAGGGTTTGGAACAGATAAAGTGGATTAAAGAGTTATGTGCAAACTGTGAAGTGAATGTAGGTGAGAAAGGGTGTCCTAATTTTGTGACATTAAAAAAAAAGTTCTGTAAAAATTAAACTGATTTTAATTGTGTGAACCATAAAGTGAATTGTGCATTAAATAATGCGGTGTGTATTAGAAAATGGTATCTTGATAATAATATGTCTATATTTGAGGAGCTGGGGAACAAAAGCGGACTTGTCCAATTAATCAAATTTTACACTAGAGCAAAAAAACTGAAATAGGTATATGCATATGGGCTGTAATTTTGTGCATTTCAGTATAATTAGTATTTAATACAACATAACTAATAGCCTGCTTGTTGGTCATAAAACTATGCGTTTTCAATTTTTTTTTATTTTTTTGTAATGGACAAGTCCGGTTTTGATTACAAAAGGTGGACAACTCCGGTTATGATTGAAAGAGTTATGGACATGTCCGGTTATGAAAGAAAACTAGATTCTATTATTGTATTTTTTTATTAAAAAATTATATGAACTCTCCCACATCTGGTTCGCAACAGTCACAATCGTCACTGTGGTCGTCGTCTTCGTCATTTATTTGACTTGTTTCAGCAATTGCCACTGGTGAGGTATGGAATATATTGTTTTTAAACCAATCAAGCTCTTGATTATCCATCCAATTATCTCCGAATTGTTTCTTTAAGAGTGTTTCAACATCTTTTTTCTTGTTTGGTTTTAGTTCATTAACCATTGAAAATCTTTGTAGTAAACTCGGATGGTTTTTTGTCATTTTTAACAATGATACAGCATTTTCTGATGATTCATCTCCATAATAGGTGTTTAAGACTTTCACACCAAAGTTTACGTGATTTAAACGTGCAGTAGGATCTCTTCGTATGTTTGCAGTGCCTCGGCCACGTGCTCTGCCACGACTACGGCCCTGACTTCTTCGTGTTGATTGTTGAGATTGACTAGGAGTTTCTGTTTGGATGATGGTTGACTTTCTTTCTATTATTATTCTCTTTGCATCACGAATACTTTCCACTTTCTTGTAATAGTCTTCAAGGTTTTTGACGTTGTAAAGGTTCCAGTTTTCAGCTAAAATATGAACTTTGCCATGCTTTGCGTAAACCTCATGATATTTTTTTGGATCCAAAATGAAAGGCATCTTCCGCAAATCCTTTTCGACCCTCCCGAACACTCGATCCGCCGGCAAGAAGCTGTGACCGCGTACAGGAAAGGTTAGTACGATTTTGGCGACATTTTGAGGGGCGTAGTTTTTCAACCAGAAAATCAAAGTGTGGACGACATGTGCATTTTTATTTTGACCTCCACACCCGTCCGAAAAAAGGCGTAAAACTTCCACTTCAGAAAAATCAGTAAACATCAGGTATGTTAAAAGGGCAGACGCAATTTCGGTGGCGCCTTTTTTAGCTTGGTTTTCTGTCCATATGAAGAAATGTGGCTCCTTTGTAGGCATATCAGTAATGCAGAAAGAATAAAGTCCAACTTGTCGTAAATAAAAACATTCCTGGATTGGCGTTTTAGGAAGGGATTGAATTTGTTGGAGATCAAAACATATTGTCATAGAATTTTCAGGTTTTTCTTTGGTAAGGGAAAAGAACGCTTTGGCTCTAGCTTTATGAACTCGGAGTTGAAGTTTCAATGATTGAAGTTCTTCAGGATTATTTTCAGTCTTCTGCCTATTTTTCAGCAGTTCGCAGGTACTACATATGTCGGAAGATGGTGACGCAAACCCAATATTAAAATCGTTCTCAAAAACATTTCGGAACATCGTTTGTGAGACTTTCAAATCATCAGTCGCTGAATTATTGTACAACTCCCACAACTTTTTTACGTTTAGCTCGTATGACAGGTACACTCTTTTTGATTTATTTCGATTGTAATGTGACTCCTTTGCTGGCAAACCACCGAGAAATTTTCTTACAGATTCCTTTTTATCAATACTTTTGAAACTTTTCCTGTCTCCTCCTCTGCCGTCAAGTGGCGTTTTGCCTTCATATAATTTGCTCGCAATTAAGTTTACCCTGTGCTTACTGAGCCCAAGAGCAGCCAAAAAAAAAGATTTGCATACTTTTACTAACCTTTTTGAATAACGGAAGAGAAAGTATGTCACAAAGTACTTATTCCTCTGCGGTTTGCGAGATTCCTCTCTCGATCTTTCTCTTTCTATGGGGCATGGTGATATGAGCCGTGACAAGTAAATATCCTGTAATTTTTTGCCAATTTTTTCATATAGTAGTTTGCGGTTGTAAACAATTTCGTTTAATGTCAAAGTCTGGCACTTAAATTTTCTCTTGTTATGTTCACACGCAGACACGAAATTCAAAGCAAGGGGGTCTTTATCTGCGTACCTAAAACAAAATAATAGCAATTTTAAATTCATCATAGGTTAGAATAATAACAAACACGCACCGGTAGGTATAATTTTACACTCACTTCGATTCCCTGTTGTTTTGCGCTTGCCGTCCTGTTTTTTTTCGTTTACGTGAGCCGTCATTTATATTGGCCACTATTTCTTCGATTCCGTCCATAATTTTGTCGGTTTTCTAGGAAAATTCTTCTCAAAATTACGAAAGCAATGACCGTCACACAGCTGATTATCTTTTTTTTAATTTAGCAGTGTTGCCACAACTGATTTAGGGATATCATAACAAAAAAACAATGATTTTTTTAGACTTGTCCGGTTTTGTTTGACATTTTTCGTACTAACGGCAATTCTCCTTACGTTTTTGTCTGGTTTTGATTGGAGAAAAAATCCCTTAGAATTTTAATAAATTTCTAACAGGACAAGTCCGCTTTTGAACGAAATCATCATTTTTAACAATTTTTTTCTCTAAGATCGGACCGCTTTTGATACACAATACTCCGGGGTTCGATAGATATGAGCTTAACCCTGCAGTAGTCGCGCACCTAAAAGTAACGGGAGTGGTCGCACGGGCTACATTCGTAGTCCATTTTCAAATTGAAATAAATAAACTCATACGCATAAACAGTTTATTAGACGTATGAAAATATAATCACTACAGTTTTCTTAACTAAAAATGATTAACATAACCTAATCACAACCTCTGTGTTACAAAAAATTAACAAAAATAAAAAATCTCTCTAAATTGGCACAAAAATTACAGGATTCGCTCTAATTGAGATCACGATAAAAAAAAAACTAGGAACTAATTTCTAACTTCTATTTTCTGCACAGGACAGACACATAATCTTCGAATGATGCCCACATACGAACTTGTTACACGCGGTGCACATCTTTCTGGTGCTTTTACTGCGGGCTCTTCTAAAGTCATGGCAACGGCGCACAACATTACTCGATGTCGCTGCCGAGGGAGTTGGTTGGGTTTCTGTGAATCATAGAGGAATCCCCTATTCAGAGAAATCGTTTTTGACCACAATGTATTGTCAACTCCGGTATGTGTCAATGCGCGCGCGTTGCTGAGGCGGTTCATCATCTTCAGCCATGCCTCAATCGGTGCAGCTCGTTTATTAGTCATTTCTATGCTAAAAAATAAAAAGTCATTTATGTTAAATCTATCCGAAACTAATAAACAAAGTTTAAATAACGAATTTAAGTTAATTATCATAAAATTATTAAAAACACAAAAGTTTGTCATGATAAAAATACTTACGTAATTGGTCGCGCGGGCTACAATAGTAGTCTATGCACTTCGCTGAAGTCCTGTGACACAAACGCTCGCGACTGACCCTTGTGCTTTACTTAGCGTGTCTCTCGTACATTCGTTCGAAAGTACCTGGGAGCGCAGAAACCTAATGCTTACCGATTCTGAGAAATTCTCGATTTTGTATGAGTGGGCTACATTTGTAGCCCACGCGACTACTCCAGGGTTAAAGAGTGCAAAAAAATAAAAATAAAAAATTCGAGTACAGTGGACAAGTCCGCTTTTGTTCCCCAGCTCCTCATTTAATCTATTTTAAATTATTTTGTAATGTTCAGTTAATAAAAAAATGATTATGTACATGAGGTTGTTTTATTTAATATAATCCGGGTAACCTACATAACAAACTTAAAATTAGCTCTAATAAAATGAATTTAATTGAGTAAGTATAATATTAATTTTAAAATATTGAAAACATAATTAAAATATAACATAATGAGAACATTTCTTTAGAGCTAATTTAAAGTGGGAGTATGTTTATAATGTCAATAAAAGATAATTTAAAGGATAAATATATTATTTATTTAGTTTTCTCGTTAAAAACAATCACAAAACATTTACATTCACTTCAATTACAAACTAAATACACTTGGCCTTGTTATTTAATATTTTATGTATGTACATGAAACTTATCTACTATGAACTATGATGTATTTTAGAATTTTAATACACTACTCCCGTCTTGCTCTCGGCTTTTTGTTGGTTGGTTCATGTCTTTGTTGCTCTGGAGTATGCCAGCTTAAACTTGGAGTTGGCCAACCTTGACCGTATTGTGAGAAGATAAAATCAGGAGAATCGCACATTATTGATGATCTGAAATAAACAAAGTTATAATTATTGATAATAATTATGTTTAACAGATGAATAAAATTATTTCTTATGTTTAAGAAATAATTTTATAAATTATATATATAATATAAGCTTGTGCAATACTTACAATTTGTTTTGTTTTTATTCAACGTGATATGACCACTCCGACCGACTGTGTAATGATAGAATGATGTTCTACTTCTACACAATAATATTACTGTGGAACGTGGCTAATATGTAATTAGACTCCATAAAGCCACACGCTGTGAATCTATTTCATGTTTCAACATGTCCGAGCACCTGTTCGATGTCAAATTCTACAACGCGCGTGCGAACTTCGAGGCACGAATCCTTTGTCATCAAAAATGAACATTTTATGTTCATCAAGTTGGAACCTGTATCGACACGCTGGGAGCCCTGTGTGCTTTGTAATCAATCAGGAATGGAAATAAAACAGATATAATTATAACCATTAAATACTATTTATTTATTTACTACCAATATAAGAAAACTTATCACATAGCGATAGCGGCATGGCATTTCATACAAACTTAAGTCCCGAAGTTTTGGAAATGAATAATATGAATTAATAAAACTTGATAGGTACGTCACAAAAAGTTAGTAAATTATATTTTAGGAATTTTACGAAATGCTGTGTCGCGTAAACGCTCTTAAAACTAATTAAGTACTAAGTTCTAAAGTTTTATACATAATTTGCTATAAGTAACAGTTAAAATAATTTTATCTATTTGAGGCACCAAGAAAATTTAATTTTTTACAATTACATTACACATTATTTGACCTTACTTTAGGTAGGTAATTATCATTACATTTGAACGTTATCTAAATACATTGTAAAAAATGTACCTATCTACTGTAATTACTTACATTAAAAATAATGGCAATTCATTACTTAAATATAGTTAGATACCTTATCAAACGATAGCAACCGCTTATCATCATTGCTTGAAAGTGCTACTTTATTTACATCCTGAGTGAATATTTCATGTTTTATCGACTTAAACAAAACATTTTTTTTGTGAATGACATTACAATTGTACAAAACGTTTTTATAATCTAACATATTTAAATTTTTCGTAACACATTTTTTTGTACCTTTTGCTTTCTTTATTGTTTTGTCTAAAGTTTTAATACAATATAGCTTTGAGCGCAGTCCTACGAATTCTTTGATAATTTTACCACCCATTTCATCTTTAAATAACCCTGGAACCTTCTTATTAATAATTGGTAAGTTAAATTCGTTGTTTAAGTCGTAGTTGCTGGTATCAAAATATTTTAGAAAATGTTCATTGATATCTTGATAAATGTCATCAGTATTTACATCATAAACCAAACTATCCGTATCAGTATAACACAATTCAATTCGGTTACCATAATTGATGCTTTATGATTGAATAATGGAAGTCATACATGTGACTCTTAGATAATTCCAATACAGTAAATCCTATATATATTGGTTTATTAAGAATAACGCGAGAAGGCTTCATTTGGATTGCCACTAGATCATCAGAAAATACTGAGGCGCTATGAAAATATGGACTGCCGATCAATTTCTCAGCACAAGTAGTCTTTTTTGTTTTATTGTTCAAGTCACACCACTTGTTTACTAACTTAACATCTATTCGATGCTCATTATTTTCCAGTCTTTCCAAAAATACTATTGTTCAATAATTTGAAAAAATCTTGTTCAAACGTTGACTCTGCTTTTTGACGTAACTGGGTGTTAATATCAATATATTGTTTTAAAAAACAGCTTTGCTTGAAAACAATTGCACGATGAATCCTTCGTAATACCAATCCGTGCTGCAAGCATTTTTTTAAATGTATGTAATGAATAATATAGTGGTATTTGTCATACAAATTCGGTATTAATTTTTTATTCTTACCACCGGGTGGGACGAATTTTTCTGAGCAAAATGGAAAGTCATTATGTTCAATGTGCAATGTTGTAGGATATAATAATAATAATAATAATAATAATTCTTTATTCGGACAACCATGGATCCATTTTATACACATTAGTATGAACTTAAAAACTATGTTAGTACCTAATAACTAAGAGAGACTTAGTCCTCTGGGTGAGGCTCCACACCAGAGGGCTGTCCAACTTGTTGCCTATTACATTCAGGGTGCTGTTACTGCTCCCACGCAATCTGCTCAGCAGTGAAGCTGCCTTTTTGCGCCAGGTGGCATCAAAGCCGTCTGTGCGCGACTCGGCGAACATTGCCGACGCACTGCAGAAGCGCGGCAGACGTAACAGCGCCCTGAATCCATTGTTAAACTGAATGCGCAGAGAATTGTAAGCCCTTTGGGTATATCTGAACCACAGGCTCGCTGAGTACAAAGATGTGCAGTACGCTTTGAATAAAGTTACTTTCACCGCGTCTGTACATCGAGCGAACCTGCGGGCCAGCATGTTCGCCCGGACTGACAATGCCCTGCGCTCCCTCTCCATGTCTACATCATCTCCAAGACTTTCAGTGATCACATGCCCAAGATACTTGAATTGGTATACTCGCTTAAGAGGAATACCACTGAGTAGCACTGGTGGAACAACAGTTGGGCACTTTGTACCTGCCTTGAAGATCATGAACTCTGACTTTTTAACATTGTAGCTCAAACCGTGTGTGGCCGCATAATTTTCACATACAGCAAGTAATTTCCGCAATGCACAAATCGAGGGAGCCAGTAGCACCATATCATCGGCATAACTAAGGTTGTTTACACTGACACCATCTACGTAGCACCCTACGGGCAATTGACTGAGTTCCTCGATTAGCGCATTTATATATAAATTAAAAAGCAGGGGCGAGCTCAACCCCCCCTGCCTCACTCCGCATTCTAGTCTGTATTCACTCGACAGTTCACCCGCCCATTTTACATTATTTTTCTGGTTAAGGTACCAATACCTAAAAAGTGATGTCAACTCTGGCGGTAGCCCCGTCTCCTTTAACTTCTGCCATAACATATCATAAGAGACTAGGTCAAATGCTTTCGAGATGTCTAGAAAGCAAGCATAAACCGGGGTCTGTCTGTCAGTGTAATATTTGACAGTATGCTTAAGGCTAAGAATAGCAGTCTCAGTCGACAAGCCCGGACGAAAGCCGAACTGAGCGTCATGTAAGTTAACATGCTGGTTCAAATATGAGTTAAGCACACTGTCAAATACCTTCGCTACAATCGTGGCTAGCGAAATGGGTCTGTAGTTAGATTTATCAGACACATCCCCCGTCTTACTTTTGACAATCGGTACCACCAGAGTCCTCATCAGGGCCGGGGGTAGGTATGAGTGATTTATGCACAAATTAAAAAACATTGCAAGTACTCTAGGAAGGTGTACACCAGCATGCCTAAGGTGTTCCACGCTGAGAGCATCATACCCCGGTGATTTTCCTCCCTTCATACTCCTAATAGCACGACCAATAGCAAGTATTAAAATTGAAATATTCGTCCCCTGAGTCTCAGTATCGAACCGTCCGCATGCTGGTCCTAAGGGCATAAACTGCGTTACGCGTGTGCACGCACGTGAGCACGTCGCGGGCACGCTTCTGGTGCACGCACGTGAGCACGTCGCGGGCCACGCTTCTGGTGCACGCACGTGAGCACGTTCGCGTGCTTATGCGCGGGCATCGGCGCGTCAGTTTTCTCAGTACAATTTTGACGTTGGAGGTGTACAGTCGAGTAATTATGGATAAATTAATGTTGTATTATTTATCAAGACGACGGCGACGACGAATTGCCAAAAAAAGAAAAACAGTACTGTACAAATGTCTAGCCATGCTTTTGATTTAGCGTCCCGGTCTTTAAATATTTCGCTAGATTGGTCCCATATGGCAGGACGACACTGAACTTCAACAATTACCCTTTCTGTATCAAAATTTGTCATTTTTTGTTATGGGCCGGGCACGCGCGTGCGGTCGGTTCGAGATAGCGCTGTCAACTGAACAAGCACGCGCGTGCACCCGCTAGCGGGCTTCGCGCGTGGACCCGTCCAACGTGATGCGTGATCACGTCGCGTGCATGCGTGCCCCGTTGCACGGAAGTATCACGCGACGGGCGCCCGACGGGCTCACGAGCGTGTGCACGCGCATGGGCACGCGCGGGTCGGTTTTGTGTGGACACGCGAGAGGCACGCTTAACGCAGTTTATGCCCTAAGGGTGATTTTGCTACAAATTGTTCCTTAAAAACATTAGCAATGTCTTCAGGGTTGGAAACACCGCCGACACTCACTGGGATGCCAGGTCTAGAGTTCAATTCATTTGTACACTTCCAAAAATTCTTAAAGTCCTTGTTCGTGTAGTGTGTAGCCATCAAATCCATTTTTATCTGTTCTTGATGGTTTTGACACCACTTCAGCTTACCTTTAAATATTTTACGTGCCTCAATCATGTCTTTGAACAACGGCCCGCTAGCTGGCTTACCGTAACTTACCCATGAACTAAATGTCCGCCTGGCACCCGCGTAAGACTCACTAACGTGTTTATTCCACCCAGCTAATAACTTCCATGTTTGCCTTTCTTCATTATACAGGTCGTGGCCGCAGCCTTTTGTAACACATTAATTATATCATTGTATAATTTATTGACAATATCCTTATGGGAATCATTGTGACAGATCTTTCCACAACAACTTTGCAATTCATATGGGAAATCTAAAGTTTTTAAAAGTGTATTACATGTCTCTGTGTACTCGTTTATCTGCTCTGGGCTCCTATCGCCCCATTTAACTTTATTACATGGTGTGTACTTCAATACGGTTTTTTGTGTAATAACATTAAAATTGCATGTAACTACTAGTGGGTAGTGGTCTGACCAATACACATCATGCTTTACATATATATCAACAACACACGGCCACGCGGCCCTCGTGACAATACAATGGTCTAGCCATCTACGACACCCGTGTGCCTCGCTAATGAAAGTGAAAGTATCGGACGATAAACACAGTTTATTAGTGTCCGCACATATCCAGTCCTGTTCCGCACAGAATTCCAAAAGTTCAGTATAAAAACGCTCACCTGGATGTGCATTTATGTCTCCGAGAATGAAAACAGATTCAACACTACTTTCCTCAATAATAGCACTAATCGCACTTAGGCAGTCTGTGAACTCAGGTATGTTCTCAGCACAGTCCGTAGGCATGTAAACACTGACAACCAGCACAGGCCGATCGTTTGTAGAAATACGAATAGCCGATATACGCGGGTTTGCACACTGTATCACTGACACAAACTGGAATACGGATTTACGCCACAAGAGCGCCACCCCTCCAAAGGGTCTACCCTTGAGGATACCCACACTGGTGTCCACCGCAGAGGTCCCAGTGCTGCCAAAGTCTTCGTGAATGTGCGCTAGGTAGGACAGTTCACAGGGCAGCAGCCACGTCTCCTGTAGGGCAACGATGTCTGCAAAACCACATATCTGTTTTATACCGTCCACAGAACGTTTTATATTTTTGCAGTTAAATGTTACCATAGTAGCATTATACATTATCAATCGAAATATTTCTTTTGTTCTCATCATAAACTTGTTTGTACGGCATAAATCGACGACATATCACACCGTCTGGCCAGATCTCATCATTTAGGAAAAGATCTAATTTATGCTTCGTAACTGTCATTTTGTAGGCACTATAGCTTTTTTCTGTTTTAATTTTTATTTTCTGAAGAGTAACACTTTCGTTGGTTCTTGTGAAAATATACTCGATTATGTCCTTCTCAGAGGTATTTTTGTGCACATTAGACACGAACAACGGGATTTTAAGATCTGCTGGTCTGAATCTATCTTCAGGTTTAATTGAAGCTGTCCCTCTGATGCCCTCCGTCCTATTTCTGTATCTTCTTCTCTGTACCATCAACCACTCATTACTTAAAGTAGAAGCTTTATCTTTCAATTCTCCTTTCGACATAACTATTTCCGCCATTGTTTTATCATTATTTGTTACAACCGTACCACTCGCCGTGTTCATTACGGTGTGATTAGCGGCCGGCCCCGTCAGCTGTTCAGTCGCTGTACTTGTGGTGTCTGTGTGCGTACAAGCTTCAGTCTGCGTGCGCGCGTTATCAGCTGCTTTGGATGCAAAGGCAGTAGGGCTACACTTATACACCAAATCAGTTGATTGTGTAAATGTCGAACACGGCAAGTTAAGCACTTGCTGCTTCTCACTTCTTGCTTCTACCTCCGGTGCATTCTTTATTGACGCGGACGCGTCATCAATATTCAAAACACCGGTCGGCTCGCTATCTAGTAAATAGGCACCTCGTCTATTGTTTACATTGGAATCTTCATTTAATAATGACGCGTCTTTTATGTTATTCAACTCAGTTTTTAAGTACTCACTCGTTACGTAAGTTTCCTTAACTAGTTTTAGTTCCGACTGTAGTAACACAATATCTCTTAACAACCTAGTTGCATCTATGTGATCAAAGGTTACTGGTGGCAATTTATGAAGTTCTTTTGCCACGAATATGGGAATTTTATCCGGATCAACAGTTTTAAAAGCACATATGATATCTTCAACATCCTTTTGTTCTTTATTTTTACGTCGCGCCACTTTTCTGACGGTATTTGAAAAAGACGTAAAAAGGAGTTCCTTCGCGACACTGATTTCTAACGCGGAGAAATCACTTGTAATAAGTCTTATTAGACTCACTTCATCCATAACACAGATTTTATTTTGCGTAAAACATAATAGCTCATTTATAACTATGTTACACTGTGAACACTTCACAACTTCGGTAGACATTTTTATTCTGCACCCGTTCGCTTACGCGTTCGCGCGGAGACTCCATATAAATAAATCAACTTCAAGAATATAACCGTTTTCCGCAGTATCGCTTAAATCTATTAAGTTCAATTGCAAATCATCTATTTCCTGTCTACTCATGAATCTAAAATCCGAATGAGGCAAATATTGACACATGCTATAGCCATATAAATTGTTACAATCTAAATAAATAATAAATGAATTCGGAAGGGATGGGTCGTAAGAATCCAAGTATTTATGATTGGCTTGGGCATGTCTTCTGGAACACATACAAATACCTCCTTAATACCTGTTTGTATCATCCTATAAATTTGAACATCACTTATCAATTCTAATTTAATTCTAGTTTTCAAAAGCATTGCATCGAATGATAGACTTGGTGCCATAAGATAGAACGCGGGATCCAGATTGTAATGTCGTTTACATGTTTTTCTAAAACTTTCAAACACGTCTGTAAGCAAAAGAACGTCGGTTTTAAGGTATAAATCTGTATACATACCCATGTTACGAATATTAAATACTGACCAAACGGACTGAGCGTGTTCATAGTCTTCATCAGTAATTGACTCATTAGTTAGAGTTAAAAAAACATTTTTTAGAGGGTAAACACGTATCTTCGTAAAGTTTCCATTGAGACATCGAATTGTGTTTTTTCGGGAAAATAAAATTTTAATTGTTTAAATTATTGTTTTTTCATTGTAGGTACTAACCAACTTTTCTAAGCTTGTTCCTAAAAACTTGAAAGAATCTACAAATCGTACCTGTATGCTTTCAATATCGGAAATCGGAATATACTTCGTGAAAGAAATATAATTTTCTTTTGTTTTAGGTATGACTTTAATAGATCCTGGAGCTTTACCTAATTCTTTTATGAAAAGATGGCAATCATAACCCAATAAGTTATGAAAAAATATAGGCAGAAACTTAGGCATTTTATATTGTAGGTTACAGTAACTGTGAGCTGCGCCACGATATTTACCAGTCAAATGGCAATGATCGCGAACCCTATCACCAAACAAGAAATTCTCACAAATATGACATATATCAGAGTTTTCAAAGTCGAGAGCATTCTCATTCGTGTAAATCATAGGAATGGTATTATTTAAAATTCTATAAAGCTTTTTAGCGTCTTTATAGATAGACTTCACAAATTTCGAAACGCAATCCAAACCACGATACGAGACGTAACGATTATAGGTTTTATCTAGAGTGCATGTAATATGATAAGCGAAAGCGATGGGCACATGTCGCTGTCTCGTAACGGTGCTCGCCTGAGTTGGGTCAGGTTCGCAGGAGTCGTACCGCTTTAGCATTGTTTCAAAATCTGCATATATAACAAATGGAACAAATTGCTTTCTACCATAATTTTCAAATTGAATGAGAGAACCCTTTGGAGGTAGTTCAGTAGCAACTCCTCCACAACTGTGTGAATTCAGATCATCACATGAATCAAAGAACATTAAACAAACATCACAAAAGTATAATTTACTGTGGTGTCTTGTTATTTGTTTTTTAACAAGACGAGGTAAATCCTTAATGAGACAGTAATGTGATAAATCATCTTTTTCTAAGTAAAGTAAATGAATCACTTTCCTCTTCAAAGATTTTGGTTTATAAAACGGTCCAATCACGGAATTATTTTTAAAGCCATATTTATATGTATATACAAATTTCAGGGTTATTTAATTCGAATCGAGCAATATCTGAGAAACTCAATGGAAATTGAATGTCTTTTATATTTAACACGCTTTGAAAATGGGGGTAAGACGATACTCTTTCAGGATGAGTTTTAGCTGGATATAAAGCAGCAACAACTGACCATAAAAAGCAATAAGTAATTATCTTTATTGCGAATATTAATAGGTACATGCTTTTTTTGATTTAATTGATGTCGGCAACTCGATACAGCTTGAACCGCGCAAAGGTTGGTATTTGTTAACATTAACTTCCAAATACGAACTGTTTAAAAATGTCCACCCACTGTCACGATCTTGAAATTCGTCTATCTTTTTTTTCAACGTGTTTCTAACCTGAGATGCTAATGAATCATAATCATAATTCTGATGTACTACATAATTCTTTGTAGCAAATGATTTCATCTCCTGACTATCATTTTTAACCATCAAAAACAAAGCAAAATATTCGAAATTAATTTTTAGACAGATATGATCCCTAAGAGATTTGTTTATTAATGTCTTGATTTTTTCTTGACTGTTATTAAAAAACGAATCTAAAGAATAATTTTCGTTAGTATCAATAATTCTATAAGAAGCTATACGATTTAGAAATGCAGAATGAATTAATTCAACACCTTCGCAAACATATGAAATATTTTTATTTTTATGATCGGTACTGCGTAGATGACCTGTCCAATGACTGCGCTCAACAGATATGTTACAAACAGTGCAGAAAGGCATTCTATCGTAATTAATTACCTGCTAAGTTTAAAAATAAAGATTTATTTTGGATGCCTCAAAAAATGAATAATGTAACTTATTTAAAATGTATGTTATCACTATAAATATGGGCTCTGAGTCATCGAACAACTCGTGAGCCTTATGCATGAATTTTTGTAGTGAGTTTCACTGCGAGCTACCTTTATCCAGTTGCAGTTTTAATCTTATTTTGGATGCCTCAAATTAAAAGTTTAACTTATTTAAAATGTATCTTATCACTAAAATATACCGGCTCTGAGTCATTGAACAACTCGTGAGCCTTATGCATGAATTTTTGTAGTGAGTTCCACTGCGAGCTACCTTTATCCAATTGCAGTTTTAATGCAACTTGGGACTTCTTCCAACGCTCCTCAGGAGCAGTGGAGACGATGTCTTCTTTATGGTACACCTTCAGTTCCACAAAGAAGGCGCCCCTTAGGTCCGCTGTCCGTCGTACCTTCCCGTTGGCGATGCGGGACAGCAAGGATGAACCTAACTCCGACTGCGGAGGAATGCCATCTAAGTCTTCCAAACCGAAAAGATCGGTGCTCCCTGGTCTCTTGTTACTGTAAAAAAAATAATTTTATTTTAATAATCTAGAAGAAACACTTTTCTAGATACAAACTTATGTTGAGCGAAAAATAAGTAAGCATGTACTTAAAAATATTTTTGCAAATCAAAGTTCTCTATTGAAATCTACTGTATATTAGAATATGTGAAAGTAATAACTTAGAAAATAAAAAGTAGTCATAAAATAAAACCAATAAAGTTCCAAAGGGAATGGAGTGCAATGCAGGATGCTTACACTGGGGTGACAAAAGGCTGATAAGAAGAAGGTAGGTAGTATACTAGGTAGGTGTCTGAGGACTGCCCTCTGACCCATACCCTAGATCAGTAGGAAGTGACACATGACCTAGATAAAGTATTAGTATCTGCAATAAGTTATTACTAACTGCATGAATGCAACTGGTAGTTATGAATGGAAATAATATTATGTAAAGAAGTAACACTAGGATACTTAGACATCAGCTGTGTCCTACTTGGCTAAAACGATTACCTAACCTTTAGATCAGAATTAAAGTATTACTTAAAGAGCCTAAGTGACTCACCATCGTAGTCGATTGATCTGCAGCCGCGGGAAAAAATAGTTGCTCAGTTTTTGAATAAACTGAACCCCTACAGGAGCGTCTCTGCTGACACCACTCATTCTCCAGTATTTTCTTCTGAAAGTCCTCGCGATACCGTCCTGCACGAACCTCATTCACGCCCCATTACCAATACACATTGTTTTAAAAATATTTCTTTTGTTTACATCGACAGGGAAAACGTAAACGATCACGATTCATAAGTTAATTTACGTAATTATTACAAACGATTCGAGGCAAATGTTTCAATAGAATTGTTTTATTTTAAGTACTTTTTACGTTAGTTTAATATTATCGTGGTTAGATCAGGGATATCCGTGATAAAATTAATATTTTGAACAGTTGTGCACGACACGGCCACTACGAGTGCGTTCCGTAACTAAGCGCGGCTTTCATCTTCAGCCTTGCCTTGACATTTCTGACTCATGCAAATGTGTGTGAAAACATGTAGAGAATGAAGAAGAATGCTAAAACAATGGTCTTTCCCGTTTCGCAACGTAAATATCATTGACATTGACAGACGTCAGACGTCAGACTGCGGTATTGTCACTTTAGCGTTTTGTTGCAGCACAGAGAAAATCACGAAAAAGGTTAGCATAAAAAAAGGACACTGAAATACCTAAAATTAGAACTTTATTCAAGTAAGCACAGCCACGCTCACAATACTTGCATAAAGTAAGTTGTCTGAGTGTCCACTATATACACAATATCTTTCTTTCTGGAACGCTGAATAATATTATAATTTAACTATGTACTTTGTGAGTGTCTGAAACTTGCTAGAGAGCATAGAGGTATACCTATCAATAGAGACTGATATACCTCCAGAGTGTCATTAGTGCTTTCTCTGTCTACGGTCGTTAGTGAGTGTGTGTCTGACACTTGTGGGAAGAGCATCTTGAGTATGTACCTGACACTTGCGGGTAGGAAGTCGCGAATGTCAACTCGGAATGACCGATCTGAGAATCGAGTTCAGAAATCAATAGGCAGACCACAAGACCAACAGACAGTTTAATCTTTTTCCACTCGAATTAAACCTCTTTGTCGTGGTTATATTCTTGTCATCTTGTTCGTGGTTTCATCCATTCACAAAACATGTCAGATTTGTCAGAAATTTCAATGTTTACATCTATCAAATTCTAATCAAAAATAATTTACAAATATTTTTCATTCTGATGGGTCCCGTATAAAAGTAAATCAAATAATAAACAATGGGCATTGTACACGCAAAGGTAATAAATTACAAAATTATTTCCATGTATCACAATAACTTTTACTTATGAACCGTAACCAGGACCCATCGTCAGTATTCAGCAGTCGTGCTTGAGACAAATAGCCATTGGTCACACACAATTGGTGACATTGGTCTTACTGTAATCCGGACGAACAGATTTGGTTGAGCCTTAGGCACTTCTCCCATCGCCGACGATTAGCGAAAAGCGAGTAGCGCGATCTCGATCAGCTGTTTAAATATCATCTCTTTTGTTGACATGGGATGTACGTCTATTGTACGTTTCTTAAACGAGTACAGCTATTCGCTTCCTCGTCGGCGGTAGGATAAAAGCCTTAGCTTGCGCTGACGTTGTTAGTGACATGCCTACCGCGCTATTCCATAATCACTGCAACTCCTGTAAGCTTGAATCAACAGTGGTGATCACCAGAAAAGCCCGAGGCTATGAAGCTCGACAAGTCCCGAGTAACGATTAAACTGTCTTAGATCCTGCAACGAAATTAATCATAAAAAAAGCGACAAGAGACAGGACAGAACTAGGCCAATAGGCACATACGGACGTTTACAATTGGGAGAAGCCCAGTTGCCCATTGTCAGTAACAGCTACATGTGTTGTGCTTTTCAGTTGGATGTTCCAGAGTCTCTCCAGTATGACCCGGAAGTTGACGACGATGCCATGCTCAAATCCAACATCGCGCTAACCGGAGTTAAGGTACTTACATACCTACATATATGAACTACATACTTTTTTATTTTTGTTGACGGTTATCTCCTGAATTATTGTTCTGATTACAAAAATGTTTCAATGATAGTTACCTATACCCTGTTCACAATAAGATTAGACATTTACTCAAACCTTTTTTACAGTCCGTTCAACCGATTTTGACTTCTATTGCGTTGGTAGCATGACAAATGGCAACTGCAGTAAACAGTTGTATTGCAACCACTTTTTTTGCCTCTAATGTCATCCTTAAGCTTACGGAATAGAAGTCAAAGTCGGTTGAAGGGACTGTAAAAAAGGTTTATGTTTATGTCTAATCTTATTGTGAACAGGGTATAGTTACAGTCCGAGAAGCGTAAGCATTTGTGTGAGTGATCACCATAAAATAAGAGTTGCGTCGTGGTAGGGACGCACCGCGCCTCAGGCCGGTTACCAAAAAGAAGTATAAACCGCTTTAAGCCAAGCAAGGGACGCCTCGCGCTCTAGGCCGACGTCACACCTACACTATTTATGTACACTCACACAAATGCAGAGCTCAGCTTAGGCCTCGTGGACTGTACAGTATTTTTGTATGACTTATTAGGACGTGTTGCCCAAGAAGTTTTCTAGAAGTGTTTCTATACAAACACAAAACCGCGGGGCCCAGTTAGTTTCTTAAAATATGGGTCGTTGTATTCATTTGATTGGTTAGAAATAGATTTTCAGAAACCTGGGTTTCTGAAAATCTATTTCTAACCAACTTTTCAACAACTTTCTCACTCTGGAGTGAGGAAGGTTTTTCTTACGTAAAATATAATGTTTCAGGCTCGCGTAGATCGTGTACACGTGGATGGACTGGACCGCACAAAAGACGATGTAATTATTGGCACCGTCGGCGAACTGTTCAAGGCTAAGGATTTCGAAGATGTCATCGCTCGTGCACAGAAGGTAAACAATGTAGGGACAGCGTCATCAACTGGGTTTCCCATTTCTAAGGAGTTTAATGCATGAGGATTTTTTGACGCTGTCGTATAATGCACACGGAACACTGGTAGTCAGGTGGTGATCGTCCGCGGTCGGCGGTGGTCCTCAACCGATACATACCGATCACGAAGGCTGTCGCCTAAGAATTTAAAAAGCACAAGATTTAATAACATTTTTTTTTTAAGAATTACGGTGTTATTGGTAGCTAGAAAAGTCGACAGTTGACCGATATTGTGCCAAGTGACGATTTCATACGATTAACGATCTGCATACTGTTTATTTTTATTTTTTTTTGTTTATTTTTTTTTATAAAACGTTGCCCCACTCTAGGAATTTCTCCTGTGTCGTGGGTGCGTTTACAAACATTTAAATTCACATACACAAACAGCCAGACCCGGAACAACTATCTGTAGGCCATACAAATATTTGTTCCGTGCGGGAATCGGACCCGCGACACGCAGCGCAGCAGTCGGTCGCTCAACCACTGCGCCAACCGTTTCGTCAACTGCCAGACCTTGCCTCGGATCCACTATCCTTAGCTGTCAAAGCCTTTTCATGAGCACAGAGCTGACTTGTCAAGTTGTCCACTGTTCTGTCTTTCTTTGACATGAGCACCCAGCTTGAATTAAAGAAAAAATATTCTTCTGGCAATGTTCCCAAAATCTTGCAAATCAGAAGTACCTTCAATTTGGGTAATGATGGGCAATTCTATTCCCTCGTCCGTCTTCATGATCTCTAGATTGACTTTATGCCATAAATTCTTCACTTTAGATAGGTGAGTCGCCATATCAATGCCAGTTTCCAACTTGTATTGGAAAAATTCCATACAGACACCATATAACTGGGCCTCATTTACACCATCCTATAGTCTATGAAGTTCATCCCATACTTCTTTAGGATTCGTGAACCTGAGCACCTTGTCAAGAGCTTCATCCGTAATATTATTTGTTATCAACAACAGAGCAGTACTTTCCAACTTCAGGTACTCTCCCAAGTTTTTATTATACACAGCCAATACCTCTACAGCAGCAGCATCACCAGTGCCACCACTCACCACAAGCTTCTCAGGCTTTCGTGTCTTGCCTTGTACAATATCCATGAGACCGTCGATGCCTCGCAGCAGCACCGACATGCGGTACTTCCATGATACACAGTTATTGCTATCAAGTTTTGATTTTTGAATTTTACTAAGCTCCATGTCGTGTGATCTGGGCCCATAACCAATTGAAACAGAAATCAGAAGTCCCTGAGAAGATGAGTCAAATGTTAGCTGAAGCGAAATCGGCTGGACATACCATCAAAGAGATTTTAAGTGATAACGGAGGCAAGTTTGATAACGAGAAAGTCAGAAACGAGTTGAAGAAATATGGTACTCAACAGCGGTTAATTATGCCTTATACACCTGAGCAAAATGGGTGTAGTGAGAGGGATAATAGGACCATTGTCGAGATGGCCAGAGCAATGATGCATGCTCATCAGGAGCTTCCTCAAGTTTTGTGGGCAGAGTTGGTAAATACAGCTACTTATATTTTAAATAGAACGGGACCAACTACTGTTGACCACAAATCGCCGTTTGAGTTGTGGTTTGGGAAAAAACCACAAATTAAGCATTTAAGGATAATAGGCTCAACTTGCTACGTGCATGTTCCTAAACAGAGAAGGAAAAAGATGCAGAAGAAAGCAAATAAGTGCATATTGATAGGCTATGATAACGATGATGGGTATAGGCTTTGGCATAAAGAATCAAATTCTTTAATGAGGTCCAGAGATATCACTTTTGATGAAAGACCACTGGACTCTAGTTTAGAAGATGAAGGCACAATCAAAGAGGTACAAGAACTAGAAGTACCTTTGTATGTGAGAAAGATATATAATGAGTCACATACGCCTGTCACTGAAATACACGAGGAGTCACCTTTAGACAGAAGCCAAGGTGTTATAAATAGTCCTGTTGTAAGTAGTAGTGATGATGTCGAGTTTGACGATGCGCGGCTTGACGTGTCCGACCAAGAATCTGTTGAATTAGGGGGGGAGAATGAGGAAAATGGGAGTGAGGTTGTAGAAGAGTTGGCAAGAAGTACCATGCAACTCAGAGATCGATCACTCCTCAAACGCCCGGTAAAATTCAACGATTATGTGACTCATGTCGATACAAGCGTTGACAGTCACACAGAACCAGTGACTTATAAGGACGCAGTTTCTTGCCCTGATAAGGATTTGTGGCGCAAAGCTATGAATAAGGAGATAAAATCTCTAGAAGAAAATGGAACGTGGGTTCTTGAGAAATTGCCCAAACATCGTAAAGCCATTCCCTGTAAATGGGTCTATAAGGTGAAGTTAAACCCTAATGGTACAGTAGACAAGTTTAAGGCTCGTCTAGTGGCAAAGGGCTTTCGCCAGAAGAAAGGACAGGACTATGATCAAACCTTTAGCCCTGTAGCCAGAATGACAACGGTTCGAGCTGTACTCAGTGTAGCAGCTAGTGAAGGCATGAAGTTGAGTCAGTTTGATGTATCAACAGCTTTCTTGTATGGGTCCTTATCTGATAAATAAATTTATTTGAGACAACCAGAGGGCTATGATGACGAAACAGATCGAGTATGTCTTTTAAAGAAAATTAGATACGGCTTAAACCAAGCTCCTCGTTGCTGGAACAAATGCATTTTGGATTTCTTCAAGAATATAGGCTTTAAGGTTAGTGAAGCAGACCCATGTCTGTTCAATAGAGAGAAGTCTACGGGAAAGCTTATAATAGCCTTGTATGTGGATGATGGGCTCTTGGCTGGGACAAGTCAAGAACTTATTGATGAGTTTATCAATGAATTAAAAAGAAAATTTGATGTAACAACCAAACCAATCTCCTATTATTTGGGTTTGGAGATTAATGTCAGAGAAGGCGACTTAAGAGTACATCAGACCTCTTATGTGCAGAAAATCTTAAGGAGCTTTGGAATGCAGGATTGCAGACCTTTAAGTACGCCGGTTGTGAAGGAAAGTGTTGTATCTGAGAAAGCTGAAAACAATGAGGATTACTTCCTGAGAAACTACCGACAAGTAGTCGGAGCACTTGCATAATCTGATGGTCGGTACCCGACCTGATATCGCGTACTCAGTGAGTGTAGTATCAAGCTTAGAGAATCCAACTCAAGCTGATTGCGTGCGATTGAAGCGCATACTTAGGTACTTGCAATACACACCAGATATGAGCATCATATATAAAAGAAGTCACAGTCCAGTTTTGGAGTGCTACAGTGATGCGGACCATGGTGGCGATGTAGCTACAGGAAGGTCAACGACGGGAGTTTTATGTCTGTATGCTGGAGGTGCTGTATCGTGGCTAAGCCAGAGACAGCAATCCGTAGCTATTTCAACAACAGAAGCTGAAATTGTTGCAGCCAGCGAGGCAGCAAGAGAGGGTATTTGGCTTGCTCGCCTTCTACGGGGTATAACAAATTTGGACGATTTACCTGTGCTAAACGTAGACAACGAAGCAGATATGAGACCATCTTATTCTGGAAATTATTTTATAGCTTGATTTGTCGTCGTGTGTATATGCAATTTATTCTCAAAGACCTACAGGGACGTATTCGTTTTGTGACAGTAATTTGTGTGCAGGCTCGAAAAGCGCTGGACAACTTGGGCTGTTTCCGTAACGTCTGCGTGTACATCGACGTGTCGTCCGGCCCAGACGCCACTCCTGATGGACTCGAGGTATTTACAACCCTTCCCGAGCGTCATATACACTCAACTCCCACATGACTCACTCACTGACTCAGGTTACGTATATTAGCGGGCCCGGCAGACGTTGTCCTGCCCTGAGGACCGTTACAAAAATCTAGGTCTAGCCTACCCTACCCCTACATACCTACCCTACCCCTACATACCTACCCTACCTACATACCTACCCTACCTACCTACCTACCCTATCAACCTACCAATTAATTAAAATACCTTTTCACTGCGAAGAGCCACCTTGCCGTTCTCGAGTTAGCGCATAAGTTATGTGCTCCTAGTACCAGGGTGACAGTTATGCGCTCCTAATACCAGGGTGACAGTTAGGCGCTCCTAGTACCAGGGTGACATACATCTAAGAAGTTCTATAACTCAACTGCAGCACCACCAACCGGGTCCAATTGTGAATCTAAACCATTCTCGAATCCACTGGAACACTCACGACAAATTTCATGCAAATCGGTCCAGCCGTTTAGGAGGAGTTCACTTTCATACACACGCACAGAAGTTTTTTTTTATAAAAGATTTACATTTATATTCGTCCCTAAATATCCCGATCCAGCCTGTTCCTTAGCTGCCGTCTCCCAGTGACGCCTTAAGCCCGGCCCGTACCCCAAGGGGCCGTCTCCACGAGCGAGAGAATCGCGGCGATATTATCGTCGTGCCACGTATTTCTATACATTCTCTTAGAACGTGTCTACATACGGCGATGTTATCGCGGCGATGCGACAAGTGGCTGAGTGCGTGCGAAACGTCGTCGTATCACCTGCTATTAAGACCGAGATTACCCGACGATAGAAGCGCGGACATGTCGCGATTCTCTCGCTCGTGGAGACGGCGCCCATGGGCTGCCCTTAGCGTGTAGTCACTTAGTTTATAAGTTTTTGCTCTGGCTAGAGCCAGCTGACAACCTCTTAGGTAGACCTGCGATACGCCTATAAAAAAAAGGTTATCTGCAAGCTTGATCGTGTGCCCTACAGGTGACGTTTGAAGTTCATGAAATGTCGCGTATGGTGGGAGGAGTCGACGCCTCGGTCGGCGAGGATGAGGGCAGCGTCGTGTTCGGTAACGTACAGCATCCAAAGACACACATTGTCTCTTAGACAGAGATTGACACACATGTGTCTCTTATTTGATAGTTGTCACACAGGTGTGAGTAGCGTCCGGATAAAACCAAACACAGTCAGTCAGACCTTTCGACTTTTGTTAGGCTTTTCAAATTTGACCATTTAGTTTTCACATTTGTTATGTAGAGTTCGTTTTCGCTCCGACTACCTCACCTTATATCGCCAGCGCAAGCGAGCGGGCTAGCACTGTCCTCCACAGTCCGGCCATTTTACCCAAATATCTGTCTAAAGTGGCTGACCTGGCAACCCTAGGTGTCACACCTAGGGTTGCCAGATCAAACAACGCTCTACAAACGAAAGCGTAACAAAGAATTACTTTAGTTGGATCATTCACAAAATAAACCTCACATTCGCAATTTCGCATTTATAATATCACTCATACTTTTTGCTTAGAGCTACCTGCTAGGCACAGCAACACAGCAACATTTGCCTAGCAGGCACAGCAACATTTTTATTAATTTAATACCTACATAACAACATAAAATACGTATCTGAATAATTAAGCATTTGACAATAGTTATTGAGATCAATATTACCTAACTACTTCTATTTCTATTCATAAAAATAATAATAAGGGTGTTATTTAAATGGTTTGTATAGTACCTATTCGTATTTTTGTGAGCAGAAAAATATAATCTGTGAGCAGAAATAGCTAATTGATCAGCAACTCATGGCCAGCAAACATTCCAAAATCAATCAGCAATTTATGTCATTCTGGATGGCTGTAATTAATTTTGTACAGCATATTAATTATATATAACCTGCAATGAGCTGCTTCTGTTTAATAAAATTTTGGTAAGCACTCAGAGGGTAAGCAAAAAAAATCATTTTGAGCTGCATTTAAAAGTAGCAAAAAGACATCTGGCGTTGGCGTTGTGTGGTCACAGTTCTACGAGTAACATAACCAAACCTACCCATTTCGATTTTTACTAACTTGCTGCTTGCGTTGCCGCTCGACTCAACAAAAACGCAATCCAATTAGTTATTTTGCTCACCATGTTTTAAATATGCATACCAATCAAATACACTGCTTAGGTATAGACATGTTTTCTCTGCTGATCAATCATGAAATCTTACTGATCAATTAGTTATTTTGCGGACTGAATGTATAATAAGCAAACTCATTTTATTGTAAGCTGCTTAGTTATGATTTAATTTTTGACTATTATCAAAATTATTTGCGGAACAAGAATTGCTGCCTGATTTTTTAAATTGCAAACAAAATCTTTGTATGCCGCAATGCAAATTTTATAATTGCAAAATTTTTAATTACTTCACAAATAATAAGTGTGCGTTTCGACCGCGCGGCCACGGCGATATTTCGAAAAAAAAACTTTTCCAAGATTATGTAAAATTTTGTAAAAGTTGATTCCCAAAACCATAAATTTGTCGAAGATAAAATTCAGGTAAATAACAGATTGAATTTGTAACAAAAATGTAAAAATACAGAAAAAAATCCTAGGTTTATATTTTAGGAGCTGCAAGACAAAAACTCCATGGCCGCGCCATTGAAACGGTGAATAACACTCTAGCGCCGATATCACGCTGAAAATGCATCGCAGACGTCTGAAATTCATTGTAAAATCTAGATTTGAATTTGTCGAAAATGTAAAAAATATACAAAAAATACCTAGGTTTAGATTTTAGGAGCTGTAAGACTAAAACCCCATGGCCGCGCCATTGAAACGGTGGAAAACACGTTATCGCTGATATCTCGCTGAAAAAGCATCGCAGAGGTCTGAAGTTTTTTGTAATACCTAGATTTGAATTTGTCTAAAATGTAAAAAATATACAAAAAATACCTAGGTTTATATTTCAGGAGCGGTATCGTGTAAAAATAAGTTTTGATTATCTGTCGAAGAAAGTAAGTATTAGTGAGTTTTTTTTTAGAAACAACACCTATTAATATGTAGAACTACCGATAATATGCAAAACATATTTTTTATTCATAAAACAAAGCCTTGCAATGTGTTTTGAATATTTCGATAGGGTGACCATGCCTTGTTGTTTATAGAAAACTTTCCACCTGTTGTAATAGAAATCATGTCCCAAGGATTCTAAATTGAATTAAAATGAAACGAAGAGATACAAAAACATAATAATATATCTTTATTTCTTTAAAAATCACATAAATCACAGATTGTTTACTTACACTAAGAAATAAACTTCTATTAAAATCACAAATCACAGATTGTTTACTCACACTAAGATTAATATTTTTTATTAATTAAGGGGACAATTGTCGATATCATGTAAAAAAAAATACATTTCACACAAACCAAAACTATAAAATGTGGTAACCACCTCGTATAAAACTTCAATATTTTTGAGATTTCTAATAGATGATGATTAAGATATTAAAAATCAGGGTAATATTATACTTTACTTTACATTGGGAATAAGCTCGCTAAGTGGGAATATGCAACCACTTTTTTCTTGACCCTCGATTTCTTGGTGGAAATCTCAAAAATATTGACGTTTTATACGAGGTGGTTACCTCATTTTATAGTTTTGGTTTGTGTGAAATGAATTTTTTTTTTTGCATGATTTCGACAATTGTCCCCTTAATTAATAAAAAATATTAATCTTAGTGTAAGTAAACAATCTGCGATTTGTGATTTAAATAGAAGTTTATATCTTAGTGTAAGTAAACAATCTGTGATTTATGTGATTTTTAAAGAAATAAAGATATATTATTATGTTTTTGTATCTCTTCGTTTCATTTTAATTCAATTTAGAATCCTTGGGACATGATTTCTATTACAACAGATGGAAAGTTTTCTGTAAACAACAAGGCATGGTCACCCTATCGAAATATTCAAAACACATTGCAAGGCTTTGTATTATGAATAAAAAATATGTTTTGCATATTATCGGTAGTTCTACATATGAATAGGTGTTGTTTATAAAAAAAAACTCACTAATACTTACTTTCTTCGATAGATAATCAAAACTTATTTTTACACGATACCGCACTACTGCTCCTGAAATATAAACCTAGGTATTTTTTATATATTTTTTACATTTTCGACTAATTCAAATTTAGGTATTAAAAAAAACTTCAGACCTCTGCGATGCTTTTTCAGCGAGATATCAGCGATAACGTGTTTTCCACCGTTTCAATGGCGCGGCCATGGGGTTTTAGTCTTACAGCTCCTAAAATCTAAACCTAGGTATTTTTTGTATATTTTTTACATTTTCGACAAATTCAAATCTAGATTTTACAATGAATTTCAGACGTCTGCGATGCATTTTCAGCGTGATATCGGCGCTAGAGTGTTATTCACCGTTTCAATGGCGCGGCCATGGGGTTTTTGTCTTGCAGCTCCTAAAATATAAACCTAGTATTTTTTTCTGTATTTTTACATTTTTTTTAACAAATTCAATCTGTTATTTACCTGAATTTTAGGTCTCTGCTACGCTTAGTTTTAAAGATCTCCGTGGCCGCGCGGTTCTCCGCGTTTCAATGGCGCGGCCACGTTCAAACCCTTCTAACTTTTTAACCATATCTTCGACAAATTTATGGTTTTGGGACTCAACTTTTACAAAATTTTACATAATTTTGGAAAAGTTGTTTTTTCAAAATATCGCCGTGGCCGCGCGGTCGAAACGCACACAATAATAATAGCACTCAGCTCAACTACCTATTAGCAAAAGAATTTTCAGAATGAGACCAGTAGTTCCGGATATTACGGACGGTTCCGGATATTTAAACAAAAACACTTCAGTTTTTTTTATATTAGAGATGTCAACCTTATGTGTGTTCTTAGGTGTGAAGCTGCCAAACATATTCGGTCGCGGCGAGTATGCTCAAGCAGCCTACAGCGTCGGGTACCGAAACACCTGCAGCTTTAACGTCACCGCCTCCAAGCCAATGCCCCTCAAGCCGTTAGATCCTGTGTCAGTACTTTTAACTTAACACAACACAACATATATTTAACACAACAACAATACTTACATATTAAAAAAAATCCCCTGACACTAACTAATGCGTCTTATTCACCATCCATCTTGCTATACGTCCCGCCAAGGTCATGCACGATGCAAAACGACCGTGAATAAGCTTACTGTATGTCAATAATTATTATTAATAGTTTTTTTCACGGTATCTACTTTTGATGTATGACTAACGTGACCATAGGTCCCACTTTGGGCGGGATCGTCCCGCTTTTAGGATCTCTGTCCCGCTGTCCCCAGTTAAGGGGAAAATATCCCACTTTTTCAAAAAGACCAATCATTATTTAGTTTTTTGGTGATTATGTATTATTTTTACACTCGCAAAGCATTTTTTGTTTTGCGACAAATACAAAATGACTGAATAGATAATATATAATATTATGTGGGGACATTTTCACACACGGTCATCTGACCCCAAACTAGGGAGACCCTGTACTATGGGTGTCAGACAGCTGATATACATACACAAATACATTTTTTTTTGTAAATACATACATATATAGATAAACAGATTTGTACTAAGTCATGTCACTAGGTCTTAGTAACTCTTGAAATCAACCTACTTATTATTTCTATTCCTTGTGTATGATGAAATTTAAATTTTATTTTTTACATAATATTTTCTTAAAAGGCGTCCCGCATTGACGACAAAAATAAATGGTCACGTTATGTATGACCTTGGCGGGACGTACAGCAAGATGGATGGTGAATAAGGCGTTTAAATACATGCCCGAATGCTTACCGCTCACGCTCGATGATACCAATGCGCGAGATGTACGGCCGGTTCGATTTAAACAATATTTTATTTATGTAGTTTTACTAGGAAAAAAAAATACAGAAAAATAAATTTTGATACTCCCTCTTGTGGTTTAAACAAATCGCATAATTCCGCCCTCTCCCCTTGATTGTTTCCACTTAAACTATCAGTGAACTTATTAAATAGAGCTTGGCAAATTCGTACATGACACTCCCTTGGTTCGTGGGCGACAGTGGACGTAAGGCAGCCGCGCGCGGGACGGGGGTCACTCGACGGGAGCGTCACAGAGCGACACAGTACCTAGCGACCAAAAAGCTTAGAGATAAAAGTGGAGGCAACAAAATACCTAAGTGAAATCAACTGCGGGCAGACGCTCTCTTTCTAAACGCATACATAAGAACGAGACAGTGATGTGTTTTCTTTATCTTATATGTGAGCTCGTACCCCGTAGCCCGTGGGGTGTCCGGGCTAGAATAGCACCCCCCATTTCATCCCGAGGGTATCGTCGAAGGCGACTAAGGGAAAATCTGGAAGACGGGCAGCAGCGGCTTCCGCGTACTTAACAAGTTCACTGCGATCTCCAAGACGCCTGCCAAGCGTGGGGATTATGGCAACCCCCCCCCCCCCCGTTTATGGGGGAGTCCTTTGTTCAACAGTGGACGTCTTTAGGCTGATGATGATAGCTCAACTATCCAATTAGCAGACACAATAGTTAAATAATTGACGCGAATCTCCTGGAGATTTCGTTACAGATAAGAGGGTATGCATTCAGAAAGCGAGCGTCTGCCCACAGTTGGGTTCACTTAGGTATTTAGAGTCTTGCCTCTACTTTTACCTATAAGCTTCTTGGTAGCGAGCGACACGTTCCGCCCCCCTCCGAAACACTGTTCCTCACCTCTTCTCGCGTGGAACGTGCTCTCGGAGCTGCTTTTTTTTAGTTCTCGCGTAGGCACGCACACACACGCATGTCTTTGTACAGTCTATTATTTTGATAGTAGTGTAGGTAATTGTATCATTTTTTTTTATATGGAGTGTCGTGAGTTGTCAGTCAGGCGCCGTCGCTGTAGTAGTAACGTCCCCCGCCACCCACGTGGACCACAGGAGTGTCGCGTACGAATTTGCCAAGCTATAATGTTAAATGCTCGTGTCACGTATGTTCAGGATATCGAGCTCCTTGTACCAGCAGAACCACGACTACCCCTCGTCGGGGTACCACTTGCTGGACCGAGGAATACTCTTTAACGTGGGCTTCAAGACGTCTTCCACGGTGAGACAACAAAACATCAGCCTGTATTCTTCCAAGGGGTAGGCGGCTACGCAGGTGCGCAAAATACGTCAGTTGTGTTTTAGTGCAATTCACTGCCCGCCTCTCTATTCCCCGATACGTATAATCTGGGGATCTTCAAGGAATGAGCGAACTGGTTTATCCTAGGCAAGCGTGCTCCACCTTAGGCCGCATCTTCACTTAAGATCAGGTGAGTTGCGGCCAAACGCAAGCCTGGATAAAAGACTATAAAAAAGAGAGCAGAGGGAGGGCAGAGGTCGAGGCTATCTGACCATAAATCATTTAGGTTTCTACTAAGATTTGTGATGAAAAAACCCGCTAGCAATTTTTCCTGACCGGGCCATCAAATTCAGAAAACTCAATGGTAAAAGTAAAGTGGCAAGTGATTTTGAACCAGAGTTGCAACAAATTGTCATTTTGACTTCCTTACCAATGATTCCAATGAAGAGGCGATAGTTTACTTTTGACGTGCGTTGCAGACCAAACACAGCGTGCAGTGGGAAGGGGTATTGCGAGAAATGACAGTCAGCAACAACAACAAGACTAGCTTCAAGATCAGAGAGAGTAGCGGTGAGTGACGTCACAACGTAACATCAATAATTAACTATTACCTATAACTATGCTAAATTAAGCTGTTTTATGCTTCGCTAAGAAAATGTTTTGGTGCTATATTTTATGGTATTGCTTCAATGTGACTAGATGCTAAGATTGCTGGATAACAACAAAGAAAGTGCATGCGGTAACAGCACTGTGGCTTAGGTTTTAATAGGTAATACAATAACTCCCTCGTCTGTATGAAGAACCACACGGAATCTTTTAGTGCCGTTGATCTGCTTTAAGACCACTGTTCTCTCTTAAACTGCTAATAAAGTGCTGCAATGCTGCTACAGTGTACCTTTTGTAAACTTAAGGCTCAATAATTTGTATAAGGGCTGTATAGCATGCTATAAAGCACATAGACAGCTTACTTGGACAGCTTAAACAAATAAATGTGTACCATTAGTCAACCGCTATATAACCCCCAGTGCTTCTTAGATAGACTACTAATTTATAACGATTTAAAACAATAAGCTATTGATACTTGTTTTGTCTTAATAATACAGCAGCATACTTAGGTAATTACTTGCTTAGACTTATATGTTTAGGTCCACAACTGAAGTCCATCCTACGGCACATAATCTACATGGACCAGCGTGACGACCCCATCTTTCCGGCGAAAGGCTTGTGGACGCAGATCAGCAACGAGGTGGCCGGCGCCGGCGGCAGTGTTGCCAATGTGAAGTCAGAGTTACGTGTGCAGACCAACCATACGCTGTCTGATGAGTATGGCATTGTGAGTAGACTATTTATTGTACCCCAAAGGCCGGCCATACACGGACTGCTCGAGCAGTCATAGTCAACCGCTTGAAGCTGCCACTGATAACTGCTAACAAGCAAAACAAAAAGCAGGAGACGCTCGTGTCGGAATGAAGAGCGCGGGCGGAGAGACTGCGCGAGAGCAGTCGACAGCTCGAGCAGTCGAGCGTATGCCTGACAACTGCTTGACGGCACGATGAAATTCTACCACGCTGCTGACCACCCGAAGCAGTCGCGACTGCTCGAGCAGGTATCATCGAGTATGTTAGTCTATAGGTATGTTCTTCTCCTGCAATATTTTAATATCTCAGGGGATGAGACGTGCCTCGACTTAAGCCTAACGACCTCTCCCTCTTTTGTGTTCACTCATCAATCGGGTCAGTGTTCTGAAACTGACTTTTACCACCATGACCATTTCCACTCATTTGTCCTACACTGGTCACTAAAGTTCTGCATACGCCATTTCCGTGTATATGAATAGGGAGCAGACTATAGCTCACTATGCAGTCGCAGCTTGAAGCAGTCGATACTGACTGCTTCAAGCAGTCCGTATATGGCCGGCTTAAGACTACCCAAATGGACCAACGACATCGTCAAAGTCGCAGGTAACCGTTGGATGCAAGCGGCAGGCTTGTGTGATGATGACTACCCTCTGACTCAGTCTTCTCAATCATTTATTGTCCTACCGAAGGTCGATTTCTGCCCGAAGCCAAAGCAGAAGCCGATTAATCAGCTGTGCCCTCGATTTCGACATCAAAGAGCTGGAAGTCGTAAAGGAAAAAAGAGCGTAAAGGTTGACCTCATGTTAACTTCTCCTGAGGATTTGGGTCACCGATGACCACTTGGTGCTGGGACTGGAGTCTTTCTTCTATTGAAGTGCTGTAATTTGGAACTGCCTACTTGCAGCATTTTTCAGAAAACAACCTTGTCTCTACATAGAGATTCTCTATCTTCCTCGGTGGCGTTCGGCCACATCTCTTGTAGTTCTATATCACTATATCTCTGCATCATGTACTTACTGAATTCACGGTAAAAGTTTGTATCACGACGTCCCGTCCACCGTGTCATCGTCATCTTCCTGTCTTTTCGGCTTGTCGGCTTCAGCTTGTCTTCTTCTTCTATTCCATCTTGAAAACCGTCATGCTTTTATTTAATACCTTTTCATCCATATCATTCTTCACACAATCCATTCATCTTCCTCTTCATTCATCATAACTCTTTTGGTCACATGCGTTTCAAACCTTCTCTTAACAGCCCCATACCAAGACAAACGATTCCCTTTCAAATTTTCTGTCACTGGCGTCACTTTCAAACTTCCTCCTATATTCATTTCATTTCTCACATATTCCACTCTTTCCACTGTGTATTAATGAATTATTCTGGTGACATCTGAGTTCGTTTGTATGCAGGTGTTGCAAGTGACGGGCGCGCTTGGCCTGCTGCACGACATCTACGGCACCACGCTACCTGACCACTTCTTCCTCGGTGGCCCCACCTCACTACGCGGCTTTAAGCCAAGAGGGGTTGGGCCACACATGGACGGCCAGGCCATCGGTGGACGGGTGAGTTAATATCATCGGTTCAAACATGTAGGAATACACGAGGAAGAGATTGTTGGAAAGAGAGCTTGTCCATGACCGGGAGGTAAAAAACGATTGGTCGATACAGAAATAGCAATAGAGTTGAATATTGTGTAATAGCGTACAAGATGCTAGGCGGAATTGTATCTTCCCAACCCACATTTCTGATAATATGTGCATGCAGTCTTCGGAAAAAAAAACCTCTTCGACGAAACCTGCTTCCGCCAAGATGGTCCGAAGTTTTATCCGAAGCCGAAGGTTGTTTTAGGAAACGTCCAATTTGATAATAAATAAATGTTATAATTCACCGTCTTCCCAGCCCGCGTGGTCGTTATTTCTACGACTGGGTTTCCACCAAAGACGTGCGAAGATGTGTAATACTCGCACGTCTTTGGTGGAAATGTAGTCTTATCTTTAGAAAATAAGGCGAGGGATGTGTGTGAAACTAACCAATAACTGCGCCAGCTTAGTACAAGTTATGACAATGAAGCGGTATCATTGGTCATTATCACACACTTACATCGCTACGCATCCTCGGACATCTCTGGTGGAAACGCAGCCTATCAGAATTTATCTTATAGGTATAAAATAAATAAAGTAAAGGCGGATCCACACATGATCATTTGCCTGATCGAATCACCGTGTCGGTATCGCTAACGCGTAACATGATCGCCTTTATGGACGGGTGAACTGATAATACGCTATCATGATACACAGTCTTGATACGCTGCTCGTGTCACTCGCGACCAGATAGGGGATCATGTTACGCGTCGGCGATGCGAATACGGTGATCGGATCGGACAAATGATTATATGTGGATCCACTTTAAGGTTTCAAATGGCCAAACCCGCCAATCTCTACAGTACCTACTGTGTGTGCAGATATACTGGGCAAGCGGGCTGCACGTGTACACGCCTCTACCGCTGCCCGGCGCTCGCTCCGGCGTGTTCAAGTTGTTCCGCTCGCATTTCTTCGTCAACGCTGGCTGCCTCGCCTTCCCAGGTCAGAACCGCAACTTACGATTAGGTACTTCCCTCTCGCTGCCATCCTCGTACTTCTCTTTACCACAATACTTACTGTTACAGTAGACAGGTTCCTTTACCTTCACTGCACGAATCTTCCCACTTCACGAGTACTACGATCGAAATTTAACCTTTTGACCGCCAGTCATGTATGACTGACTGATGGTATATATATATACAGTCTATATGCAGTAGTGTGTACGGTGTGGCGACGCGTCGCCATGCGCAATCGACTGTGCGATTACCGAAGTCACTGATTAAACGAATTAAGTAGTCACGATTTGAAATAAATTCGTAAATTTTTGTATTTAATGAAAATAAATGTTTATTCAATAAATAGTCATCGTTATCTGGAAAAAAAATCGTAATATTTTATTTTATCATTATGACATATTTAGTTCCTATCACAATCTGTCCTTTTCTGCATATTACTTTTACAAAATAATGTCGATGTTTCACATCTGCCAGGCGTCCCGTGACGGCTCATTTTTTTTTTGCTTCTGGAACAGTTTTTTTAATTCCGGAATAATTAAACGTCCGTTATTATCATCCATATTTGTTAATAATTACATAAGAACAAAACACTCATAACGCAACTTCTATGTAATAAAAATTTTACCGTACTAATAGTGATAAGTTATAGTTTGGTGATGCCCTCTGAGATTAGCTTAGCGCAACTAGGTAGGACGCTCGACAATAATGTGGCTTTCTATTAGTGAAAGATACTCGTATTTTGTAAACGAACCAGCACTTCCAGAGGTTACCTGTCACAAACAAAGAATATTACCCCTTTTCACGCCAGGGAATGGCGTCTCTTTCTGGTTACAGCATTTTCTGGAAACCTTCCCTGACGCGAAAGAGAGGCATGCTTCCATTTCTCCAAACTACGTGTGACTATACTCTTTGACTTGTTCTCTCCACTACAAGCTTCTTAGTATAGATTCTATGATTAAAGTTCGACTGCAATCTATTCGCCCCTTGACAGAAAGGTCACCCACAATAGTGCCCGCGCTGTCATCGCTGTCGAGCTTGGGCGACGCGCGCGTGTCGTGGGGCGCGGGAGTGTGCGTGCGGCTCGGCCACGCGGCGCGACTCGAGGTCAACTATGTCGTGCCGCTGCGGATGCAGCCGCGAGATATTCATGCCAGCGGCGTGCAGTTCGGTGTTGGGGCTAACTTTTTATAGGTAATTATTACTAAACGTAGACTTAAAAAAAAATATATAAAATCATATTATTAGCAATACAATTCTGTAAGAAACCACCCGCGAATTCAAATCATACTCCATTTCCGATTTCACTTATCTAAAGTAAAAAGTATTCGGTATTCGTTAAAATAGTTTCGTCGTTAAGTAGTTTCGTTTCGTTTCGTGTTTGTTCGTTTGTTGTTGTTTGTTGTTGTTGTTGTTGTTGTATTGTTGTTGTTGTCGCTAGTGGCCCTAGCGTAGAGTTACAAAATACCTAACACAATTTTCACGGCGAAATTAGATGTGACCACTGAAGTGAGTTCTTACAGAATAGCATTGCAGGTTACCAGCAATAAGCTCTAAAAACGGAAATCCTCTAACATTACGTGTCGTGTGATTGTGTCCAAGAATACCTATTGCTTTTTATCCCGACTGCAAGGAAAGGGTTATGTTTTTTCAAAGCAATTTAAACCCTTGATCCAACCGCTTCATAAGAGCTTCCCTAAAAATAGGTTTCTATTGTCATTGGCTATATCGACAACCAACATCATCAAGATAATGTACGTTTTATGCTTTCAGTTCCAAGTTTGTACAACAGTGAGCTCAGGCAAGTTTGGCGAAGTATCGACAGTTCCCTAAAGTGTGTACCTGCACTAATAGCTTTATCTCCATCACTTATCGCTAGATGGCGCTTCGTTGGCTGCCAATGACGCGACCACTGGTTTTCTTACCTCATTGGACGCGTAATGACAGTTGACAAAAGATGCCACAGATGAAGTTGACAGATCATATTGTAAGAAATGTCCAGTTTCGTATCGTTTTTTTTATATATTTTCATCATTTATAATATAATTATATTTAGATTGATTCCTTTCGTTTCATTGAATTCAGAAATGAAAGATATACAATATTAACGAAAATAACAATTTATTAAATAGGTCAACTATTCTAATAATTATTTACAAAATTGACTAACTTATAATCGAGGGTGTACAGCCAACAACACCAGTATGGTAATTATTTGACATAGACAGCGCTTTTAACCGGCGGTTTTCGTAGTTCAAGAGTTTCGTGCTGTTGACAGGCGTGAATATGTCAAATGCTAACTATAGAAAGAGACAGTCACACAGGTATGAGCGACAGAGACGACACCCACTCTGACAGTCGAGCATTACTAAAACAAAGAACCTTATTGATAAAAGTGGAGGCAACACTAAATACCTAAGTGAAACAAACTGTGGGCAGACACTCTCTTTCTGAATGCATACATAAGATAAAGAAAACACATATCACTGTCTTGTTCTTCTGTATGCATTCAGAAAGAGAGCATCAGCCCACAGTTTCAAGCTTTTGTTCCAAGTGTTGGCTCCATTTATACCTTCATCTTCATGACTAAAACGCGATGTGCCATATTGAGTTATTAACTGTCAATTCTACATAACTACAACGAGCAACAACAGGCGAACGTTTCAATAACTTACACCGCGGAAGCCTGTACGTGAACAAATGAGCTTGTTTGCATGCTCTTTTGCTTATAGTATGAAGCAGACTTTTTATTACTGTAGCAGTGTAGCTACAGTATAAAAAGTAGCGAGCATAAATATGTTATAATAGGGGATATTACGGCAATGTTCTGGCACCAGAGTGCAGCACTAGCATAGTCCGTAAACAGTTTATCGAAGAGTCGTTCAAAGCGTGATATTCTGCCTTTAATTGAGTTCAAAATTAGGAAGTGTGTTATATTATACAATAATGTATCAGTGCTGTGTATTTCGATTAAGAAATGAAGGGAATTATTCATTTCCAAAAGAAGAAAATGTTCGAAAACTTTGGGAAGCAGCTAAAAATCACTCTAAAATATGTTTAGGTTAAGTATTCAGGTGAGATAGTCGCTTTTACAGAATAACGTTCACATTTATCATGTAAGATAACCAAATATGATTTTATTCTGAGCATAACCTAGAATCCACTTTCAAATGGTCGTAGGATGCCATAATATGGTTAAAGTACAGTTAGGTAAGTAAGATTAATTAAAACTTTGATATATTTTCACAAAATACCAAGTTATTACAATTAATAACATAATATAACAAGAATACGAGGTTATGATTTACGGAATGTGCTAGTGGCGCCCTCTGCGCCGAGTTTCGCGTAATGTTCCCTATTACCAGCACGTAAGTTGGCAAGAGATTTTGTAGTGGGGGAAGATCGCGCACGCACAATTTCATACATTTTTTCTTGCACGAACTTCCACCCCCTACAAAATATCTTGCCAACTTATGTGCCGGTAACTGTACAATTACGCAAAATTCAAAAACAATTTTCTCCTACAAGAACGATTGCAACTTTGAGATAGGTATGACTTATTTTATATTAGTAAGGTTTTGATAATACCTACCTAACTTAATATAAGTCGCTTCCCGCCGTCTGTCCCTCTGTACTTATAGATCTTTTAAACTACTAATATAAAAAAGGTAGAAAGCCGTTGTTGATTTTTGAATAAATGTACTTATGCTCGTGAATATGTATTGCGTGGCGGCAGATTACATCAGCGGCTTATTGAACACGTCGTGGTAGTGCAACTTGGTGTGAAGCATGTCATCTTCACTTATGTTCGAGATGAAGGTCGGTGGAATTAGCGCGGCTGCCACTGATCTGTAACAAACGCAGATAATAATAATAATATGTGGGGACATTTTCACACACGGCCATCTGACCCCAAACTAGGGAGACCCTGTACTATGGGTGTCAGACAGCTGATACACATACACAAATACATTTTTTTTTGTAAATACATACATATATAGATAAACAACACCCAGACACAAGGCAAACACAAGTGCTCATCACACAAATATTTACCCTGGGCGGGAATCGAACCCGCAATACGCTGCGCAGCAGTCGATCGCTCAGCCACTGCGCCAACCGTGTCGTCCATAATATAACAGGTGTAATAAGATTTAACGAAACCAAAACTTATACATTCTTCCTAATATTGCAATGTTTTTTGTCCTAGACAAAACGGATTTTAGATTGTTAAATTTTAAATAAAGAAAGCAGGCGACAACAGCGACAGAAAGCTTAGCTTGATTATATATAATGTCTAGATGGAGCGTCAAGTGCACGCAAACGTGTCAAAAAGTGTCAGCCAACTATTGGCTGACAAGTGCTTATATAATCAAAGCCCAAATGCGTAATAATAAATGATTAATATATGTATAATAATATTAATTTATGTATAATTATATACATAATTGCTTATATAATCATTAATTACGCACACAGAGACGTAGATGCACAGTGTAAAACGACGCTCCATCTAGACATTATACATATAATCAAAGCTTAGAACTTTATAATTTTCACACAATAGGGATTCATAAAAGCTCAGACTTAGGCTTTTTGAGGGCTTAAACCAAGGCAAGCCCCACTCTTTGTTCAATTTATTTAATCACCTTGCTGTCAAAACGGTTAAAGAGAACGTCGTGAAAAAACCGTCATCAGTTTCTTAATTAAAAAAAAAAACCGGACAAGTGCGAGTCGGACTCGCCCACCGAGGATTCCGTACATATTTGTAGGTACATAGCCATACTTCTATACTAATCCATACTTTAATCTACTCTTGCGACATAAACGGCCGTTTTTTTCAGAGGAGGAGAGGGTTGATTTTTTTACAGTTTTCATTTCAACTCGATACCTCCACGCATTCCCGAGATAAAGGGTCTTGACAGACAGACAGACAGACAGACGGACAACAAAGTGATCCTATAAGGGTTCCGTTTTTCCTTTTGAGGTACGGAACCCTAAAAATGACGTCCGCGCGAGCCCGGGTGTTCGATTATGGTCGTCTTCGCACATTGAGGTTCCAGCGGCGGGCCAATCACAACAGCGAGACATTATAAGCCCACTGACCTGGCTTCAGAGTTGAGAAAGTTAAACGTAGAGCAGGCGTGCTCTGTGGTCAGTATTTCGACGTTGAGGCCGTTGACCTGCGCGGCTTTGAACACGCGGTCCCATAGCGGGCGCTCGCTTGAGTCCAGGCCGATCACCTGGACACATAAATGGAATATTAGTATGAGACGAAATGTCTGGCCGGATACTTAATATCCGACCATTGACAAGGAGTGACGTAAAGCAATCTGATTTTTTTGTAATATTCAGAATCGTTTTAAAGTCGCGATACGATTAAATGCTCTAGTTAGTACGAGCCTTACGCATAGGCATTTAATTTGCTTTCAAAAATTTTTTGTGCCTAAATTAATATGACACGTTGTGGTGATTGGTTGTTGATAAATCACAATTCATTTTTTTTACATTAGTTTTCCGTTGGGAATCGAGGGGTTAGCAAAAAGATTAATTTATTGAAAGTCATATATTTGTCCGGATATTGCCTTACTATCCGTCCGATATAGATGGTGTTGATATTTTTAGGTAGATTTCGTTTTTTAAAGGATTCATTTAGTTCTTCTACTCACCAATAGATCAATCTTAGGCTCGAGTAATTTGAAGAGTCGCAGCGACTCTTCCGTGATGTCCTCCGTCGTACCTACCTGCCATGACATCACCGTCCTGCCCACATAAAGGGTAACACTAGTTAGTATCAATATGTAGTGTTAGAAAGAGACTGTCACACAGGTATGAGTGACAGAGACAACGCTCTACAAACACAAACTTCTTTTGTAGTGACGCTACGTGACGTTTGAGTAGTATACATATAATAATAATAAGTGGGGACATTTCACACACGGCCACCTGACTCCAAACTAAGGAGACCCTGTACTATGGGTGACAGATAAACTTAGTTGTAGCGACATCATACAGACATCATATCAACATACAAACAGCGCTTTGGTTGGACGAGTCTAAGGGCCAATTTCACGAAACGTTTCATAATCGGATATTAGCAAACCAGACGTTACAACTAACATCGATGTTCATTGTATTTATGTTCCACCAACAAAAACTAACAGAACATCAGGAAATCTGGCGTTAAATGAATGAGTCACGTGTCTTTCACTCTTTTATCGGTCAGCAATCAAACTAACCAAAATAAAAAGTCTCAAAGTCACAGGTCTATGTTCATTGACAATGTATCACTTTATCTAGCCGTATCGTACAGACTCGTTTTAAATAATACAACTAAATAAAAATGTTAGTTGTGTAGTCAAGTATGAGTGTGTTCTTGCAACATTTCATTTTGTCGGTATATAATTATGCCAAAATTAACATGTCTTCAAACACAGCGCGCAAAAAACGCTGCTACGTGCGGTTTTTTCCCAAGACACAAATCTACCGAGCGTCTAGTTAGGACAAACCCAGAAATGTTTGCGCGACAATAATACGCTGCATATCCGAGACACGCCGCGATCAAATCGCGTTCAAACCACAATGAAAGCGGCCGCGTGTGTAGCTCTACTATTATTCTATACATGCGTAGAAGAATGAACAGAAGAAAGTTTTAAAACCTCGTTATTAAAAAAAAGTGTAATGTGCATGGCACCAGTAGTGTATAATAAGATTCCAGATGATATTAAGGTACAACCTTTAAGACTGTTTAAGAAACAACTAACATCCTTCCTAATAAATAAATGTTATTATTCCATATCAGATTTTTTAGCAGATAAATTGTAATATTTTTGAATTATTAGTATAAAATGCTTATTTATTTAAGACAAATTTTGCATGCTTAACGGCAGAATGTACCAGGCGCTTATTTAGTACTTAAGAACTCATTGTATTTACCTACATTCAGTGCAAATAAATAAATCTATTCTATTTTATTCTATCTAAAGCCTATTAAAAAAAACAATATTGGGTGCGACCACTTTATCAACAGAGGATGCAGAATTTGAAAGCGATTAATTTCCGCGCATGATTGAAACGCTGTGTTTGGACACACCTTTAGTAATTTTCTAATTTTGTTTGTTATCGTTTTGTGTAAGAATAATAATGTCTTATTGTGGGGAAAACAAGGGGAATTTTCTGATGTGTAGGGCATCTACAACTTCTGTAAATTGTTCTAAAAAACATTTTGGTTTCGAAAATATAGTTTCATTTTGACAATTTTGACAACTGACAACTATCCTAATATCAACCTGTCTGTATTTTTTATAATAATTTAAAAAAATAACCTGCCTTGTGTTTTGTTATTTTACCTTTATTTTATATTTCAATAAGCGTATCGGTATCGGAATCGCCGATATTTTTATAACAGTATTGGTATCGGTATCGTATCGGTTAAAAGGCGTATCGAGGCATTTTAAACATCATCATTGTCATATCAACTGGAGCTATTTTTAGTTTTAACATAATCTATGAAGTAATATATTAAGTTACGAGTTGAATTGGTTATTAGTCTTTTAGACTAGATCATAATAGGGTATTTCACCCATTTTTGAAAAGTGCTATGTGCATGCTAATATGCCATTAAAAAAATACAAAATTTTTATTCAATCGATAAGTACCATAAAAATGCACCATAACTTAAAATTTTCAAATTTCGCGCGTAGTTTGACGAAAACGTCTCGTAGTGGACGTCATATTGATCTGCGGAAATGACGTCAGTTTGCTGTGTAACAAATGCACTGATATTTTGTATGATAATTTTATATAATTTAAAAATAATGAAAACGATATTTTGTAATATGTGTAATAATTAAAAAAATATGTTGGTTACGGAAATAATAAAAGTACAAAGCCTTTAAACGCCAATTTGTTGACTGACAGTTTTTTTGTTTACACAGCCGTACGGCAAATTAAAATGGCGGCTACTGTTACATGGTGTTTTAAAAGATTAAAAAACTGAAAACTTTGAATTTAATTTAAAATTTATTTTGTAATTTTATGAACTAAAACTAACATTTTCCGACTGCTTTTTGTCTTAAACTATCTCAACAATATATTTATAATTTTTTTTTCATATAGAGAAAAATACCCTATTAAGTATTGAGAATTTTGTTCTTACTAAAGAGTATAAAATTAAAACTGGAACACTCCACTGCTGGGCATTTTAGGTTACCTGCAAAGTTTTACTAATGAACCAATAAAATAATTTAAAATTTGAAGTCCCAGAAGTTTGGGATAAAAGCCTGAATGAACAGAAACTCATTCATTCAGGCTTTTATCCCAAATTTCTGGTTCGATTATGTAAATTATTTTACTAATAACACTACTTTATCCCTGGCTACATTTTATTATGAAAAGATTATTGGAACTGTAAAAAAATTAGAAGGCCTAATTTGACCGCAGAAGCTGGAAACAAATTGAACTCACTTGGGGAATATAGCCATTGGTCCAAGGACAGTGAGCCCATTGTTCAGCTTGAAGCCATACTGAAAAAAAAACAGAGGACTATAGCCACCATAACTATGTGTGTGTAACAATTTTGTGAAACATTGTTTCAGGAAAATGTGACATGTTTAGCAACATCTAAAAACTTTGTATTTATGGCATACAAAAGAATGAAAGCATTGTTTTAGTCCAGCAACATTGGCAGAGATCAATGTTGACCAACTGTTCTAGACTAGTTTTCAAATGAATGTTGTAGCAGGATTTTACAACATTCATACTTATCATATAACATAACTTTGTGGTTCCAAAACATGATATTATATAAGATTCTGAATTCTAATGACTGCTTACTGTAGCATATGTGTCAATCATCAGTCCGGAATCCACTTCCTGGTTGATCACACGGACTGTGGTCTTCCCCTCTCCTTCATATGCTGCCTTCCTGCGCACTGCACTGGAAAAGTTTATAACAGCCTTGTAAAGAGGATGAAGCGGGCGGGTTGCCTTAACCACAACATTCACATTCATATATACATTTAGTGTGAACATTTTAACTGCCTACCTGTTAATGTTTAAAAGATACAGTCCTGTAACTGTAACAGATAGTGACAGCGGGGCGTAGACTTCGTCGCTATTGGGGTCCCATTCTCACAGTAAAATTCTATTATGTGTTAGCGATTTGGTGATATAAAAACGTAAAACTAACCTCAAAAGGGGAGTTGCTTTTCTAATTATGTTCAATCGTCTGATGGGATTCGACAACATTTTGCTACGAGCTGCGGTGAGTCCGATTTATATTCTATCGCTATCCTCTGCGCATCAATTTTTTATTCTTATTTATGTTGCGCACTTTGTTTTCGTTTTTGTTCGTTAAGCTAATGTCTATGTCATATCATGTCAAATTGACATTGTCATGATTGTCAATTCATGTCATCACCTATCATAGCCGTCACGCGTCACTATTAAAATGTTTTATGCATGGAAATAGTATGTACTAGACCTATAATGCAGTAAAATGTAAATCACTGGGTGCATAAAGCGTGGTTTTTGTATTTTGAAGTGCATCTTATAATGTCTTGTTTATGGACCTTGGACAGCAATCGACCTAGAAGTTAAAAATATAAAAATAAGTATGTCTATAACATTGTATTGAATATAGACTATAGACATTCTATAACATATGTCTTTGGTGAGCTGTCAGTGTGACGTCAATGTTAATACACAAAAGGGATGCAAAGACTTTTGAAATATTGATATTAATATCGATATTTATATCGAAGGCAGATGAATATCGATATTCGATAAATTGGCCCTACCAACACGATAATTATCGATATTATCGATATTTTCACTATTTATATCGCTTTGTAAAAATTAGGGAAATCAAAAGCAATTTACAATCAAAGTTTTTTATTTTGTTACAAAGATAGACGAAAAAAGTAACAGCAAGCACACAGCGAAGATGATAGTCACATAAAAATTCACGTCAGATATGTTTTACTTAAGGCGGGTCTCCTGCGACACTGTTTTGTGTTTTCTAACACCTAACATCAAATATCTAACAAAATATACGCCCATATTTTGTTGAATAGCATCTTTGCTGTGTGCAAACATTTTTCATTTATCTCTGTAACAAAATAAAAATAACTTTGATTGTAAAATTGTTTTTGATTTGCAGTTTTGTTGCAATAGTTATTTATATTTGATTAGATTTAGATAGTAATAGTAATAGCAGGTAAAATAAATAGAAATAAAATATGCTCAAATAAAAATTTCAATGGTTTTATCAAATATGTATATTTTGGGTTTTCCGAATATCGATATTAAGTATCAATGATTTTAACATATCGATATAAATATCGATGTTTTGGTGTAGATTTTATCGATATTATCGGTAACGCGATATATCGTTGCAACCCTATCACAATGTAAGACGTACCCGTATACTTACACTACTCTTTGGTAAGACGAGAGACGAGACGTCAAATCAAAGTCGACAAAATATTTACAAATGTGTTTTTACTTCATTAAAATTGCGATTTAATTGCCGTTTTTGTATCTTATTATCTTACACAAAAGCAACGAATGAAGTGTTCAAGTTGAAAATTATTACAACAGGTTCTACACAAAAAGTTTACATAAAAACAGAACGTCTTGTGTCTACAGACGGTGAAGAAGTTTTATTATTACAGAAAGACTACCCACTGACCAGATATTTTGTAATTGTGACTTTCTCATAGTATTTTAGTACTAAAGTCCTGGGCGTGGTTTTTGAAATAATATTTCCATCATGGTGAAGTGTGCAATTAAAAGCTGTGGGTTGAGAAAAGATTACTATAACCATGGATTGACTTTGCACAGGTTTGTCATACTTTTTTGCTGTTTTAAACGTTTATTTTACGCAGTATGTTGAGTAGAAGTTAGAAGTTAACCCTCGGGACTTCGGGAGGTTCCCCCCTAGCCCCTCCCACCAACCCCCACTCCCAATTCATGTTTCCAGATACTATTTTAAGCTCAATATGGATTCAATGGTCTCTGCTAACAACCTGTCGTTGAAATTCGGGCCGGGCAATTGTTTGTTATATGGTTTTCCCCCCTCAGAAAGAGGAGTTACATAGGAAGTTTATAGGCTATAATTTATTATCAAAAATAGTTGAGGATTCATAAGAAAATTGATGGCGAAAATGTTGCGGGCTAGTTAATAATAATAATAATATTCTTTATTTAAAAGACAACATTTGGTTCACTAACAATACAAAGAAGACTACAAGAAAAAACTTACAAATATATGTTAGTAGACAGATTAACTTATAAAACTGTGTTAGTAATTTTATAGAACTATTCAGTCTAAAATCAAATCTTTCTTCTTCATCCTGTATTGTCCCACTGCTGGGAAAATATCTCCCCATAGCCTTCACTCTTCCCTTATGTTGCCTCCTCTAATTAGTCTCCAATAAACATAATTTGGTTTTACTTTCAGGTTACCTACAAAAGCGACAGAAAGGAGGAAATGGATAGATGTTATAGGAGCTGAAAATATTAATTTAAATTTTAAAACTAATTATATTTGTTCAATACATTTTGAGGATTCTTGTTTTAATAGAACCCTTGATGTGGTGAGATTACGGGACAACTCGGTACCGTCACTATACCTACAAGTTAGTAATCTATCGTATTTTCTTGTAAGTACATATTCATTGTACAATATTTATGAGGAAATTTACAGACAGTTGGTTTTGTACAATGAGCGAAAACTACACACAAACATACACATGCGTTTACCTACAGCAAGTGCAAGCAAGCAAGCCCGTGCCCAGTCGCCCATCCCACATGTTCTGTCTTCACTTAATGCTCTCGTGTACGCCAAGCTTGGCTGTGTGTGTTCGCGGACGAATGGAAGGCAATCCTGTCAGTATGTTTGGAGTATTGTGAGAAGAGTGGGTGAATGTTGTTAAGTATATGTAATTGATGTTGTTAAGTATAATGATATAAGTCTTTAATTAATGTAATTGGCCAATGGCCATTTTCATCATCATCTGCCTGGCCTTTTCCCAAGTATATTGGGGTCGACTTCCAGTCTAACCTGATGCAGCTGAATACCAGTGTTTTACATGGAGTGACTGCCTATCGGACCTCCACAACCCAGTTACTGGGTAACACAATACCCCTTGGTAAAGTAAAAATAAATAAATAAGTAACTTATCATAAATATGAGATTGGCATAGTTGTCAAGAATGCATAGAAGTCACTAAAACATAGTGTACTAAAAAAAAAAAAAAATATAATTAGCTAACTATGTGTGTGATTCTAAAGATGAGAAGTTAGGGAGCTCGAATTAAACAAAAGTAACTAAGAGAAATGAGGATCGGGCGCCAGAGCTCACTAGGTAGTTACAAACAAAGGAATCCTGGATAGCGGAAAGGAAAAGATATGACTTTTAATCTAAGGTCGGAGGGATTGAAATTAAGCTGCAATTTCTTAAACAATAGCTCATTTATTTCTAACACCGCAGGCAATATGGTGAACACAACACGAGAAAGTCCCTTTCTTTAGAAGGGAAAGTTGATTTATAACTACTAAATTTTAAATCTAAAGTTTATGGTAGAGCTGTCAGTATTGCACGATTTTAAATTGAAACTACGAAAAAACTAAAGTGACATACCACAGGCTTGGGGAAAGCTATATAAATTAAACCTGAGTTGTGGATCGGAGACTCGAGGCGAAACGCATCAGCTCATCTCCATGATGAATTTAAATTTAAAGATGAAAATCCAAAGTATAAATAAGAACGCCTTTGGGGCTGAAAACAAAACGATTTCTTTTGTTAGTCAAGTCCACAGGTCGAACAAAATGGCGACGAGGTATTAAATCGGAAATTTGGAGTGACTCACCGTTCTTTAACGAAAACAAAACATGCCACGCTCGTATTATGGGCACAACCAAACCGCGATGACAATATAGGTGCTGTAACAATGGAAAATCGACGAGGGTTAGGATACATGACCTCAAGTTTATTGTCAGGTCATGGCGATGAAGAATCAAGCAACAAAATACTCACGGTTTCCCAAAATATTAAAGTAGCACTGCTGCTATCATTGAAACAAAGAGGTTCCCACCCGCGGTGGACCTTTGAAACATTTCAATCTCGTGATTGAAACGGGCGAAATTTAATTTTGCATGTTCTTAGCGAAGACGGACAGGAAACTGAGTCCTAATTATGCCAAAACGGATACGTCAAAAAAATCTGACAGCCGGGAAAAAATCCACCTGTCAAACTAATGGTCTATGGTTCCATCGATTACTCTACTAAATCCTAGCCAATCTATAAAATATCTAAAGTGCGTCACGGCATTACCGTGAAAACTTCCAAAAAATGACGAGAGAGGTCGACACTATGTAGCGAGTAGAAAGTACTCGTTACAATAGATTTCCAAAATTGGGCAAACACAATAGTGTCTAGCATTCACTGAAATAGACGGATGTACATATTTGCTGTTCTCACTTGTTGTATAGAGCCTTCTGTAACAATTAAAATGCAATATATAAATATAAAAATTAGCTTATACTTGCCTAGTATGACGACCTGACTATAACATTTTTAACAATCTGCATGCTGATCTTTTTATGTATCTTATCTTTTTATGCGCAGACTTCCACTTGTATGGGGCCATTCGACCTACAGCCAGTACTGCCGGCTCCAGGAAACAAAGCACGGGCAGACGAGACGCAACATGTCTGTAAAAAGGTAACTTTTTGCATTCTTTTTGCGCCGAAACTCGAATGCGCCTCAGTGGCGAATATAAATTGTGTGTTTTTTGGTTGCTTGAAATTGTCAATAACGCACCCAGAGATAACATTTTTTAAATTACCTGGGAACTCCGATAGACTATGTTCCTGAAACTTAAGAAAGAAAGAAGAAGAAAGTCGGCGCATTGATCTTGTAGATCAATGTAGTAGGTTCATCATCATGTCAACCTTTAGACGCCCACTGCTGGGCATATGCTCCCCAAGGTGGGTTCAGCCGTAATCGCCATGCTTGCCCGATGCATGTTGGCGATCGCAGTAGGTGTTATGGTACTCAGAAGGACGCTGCTGCCCATCCTCTAGTCAATATCCCTCTGTCGCCTTCTACGACACCCACGGGTAGGATTGGGTGATGCTATTCGCAGCCGGCACCATACCTGGTTACCTAGGAGGTTATCGGCTGCTTAACTGGACTCGCCTGTTGTACTCTAACCAGTGCATATAACTTATAAACTACTAGCACTATGCCCACGACTTCGTCCGCGTTTATTTCCTCAGGAACCCTATTCTTTTTTCAAAATATAGCCCATGTTACTCAGGGATAATGTAGCATTCTAATGATGAAAGAATTTTTAAAAGCGGACCAGTAGTTTTTGATGTAAATCGTAGCAAAGAAATCTTTCCTCTTTATAATATTAGTATAGAAATGGGCAAATGGTGGGGTATGGACCTTGGCTTCAGGTGTGCTGGGGGATAACGGTAAAGGACCGGCTGGAGCATGGTTGCCACTGACAGTGGAAACTTGCCAAGTACGCAGGAAATATAGTTAGTGCACAAGCAAGTGCATGAACACACGCACGGGCACCCTCTTCCCTCACTCTCATAGTCTTACAGTAATCCGACACGAACGGGGAGAGATCAGGCGCAACCCCGCCAACTTTAAAACTCTGAGTAGTTCCTAATGGGAAATCCGAATAGTATTTTGTCCTACCGCGGAATCGGACCTAGAACCCCACGCTCGTTTAGGCGCAGAATGTCCAATTCTCAAAATTACCAGCGGTCTTAAATTGTCCAGTTCGTTGATTGCCCAATTCGCGAAATGTCCAGTTCGCTGAATGTTCAATTAGCAGAATGTGCAGTTCGCTAAATGTCCAATTAGCAGAACGTCCAGTTCGCTAAATGTCCAATTAGCAGAATGTGCAGTTCGCTAAATGTCCAATTAGCAGAACGTCCAGTTCGCTAAATGTCCAATTAGCAGAATGTGCAGTTCGCTAAATGTCCAATTAGCAGAATGTGCAGTTCGCTAAATGTCCAATTAGCAGAATGTGCAGTTCGCTAAATGTCCAATTAGCAGAATGTGCAGTTCGCTAAATGTCCAATTAGCAGAATGTGCAGTTCGCTAAATGTCCAATTAGCAGAATGTGCAGTTCGCTAAATGTCCAATTAGCAGAATGTCCAGTTCGCTGTAAACCCAAATAGGCAGAATGTCCAGTTCGCTAAATGTCCAATTCGTTGAATGTCCAATATTCATCATAACGTTGTCACTTTAATTGGAGAAAGAGCGAGCGCAGCGAGTAGCTCTTGCGCAAATTCTGGACTAAACGTATTGCGAATTGGACATTCTGCTAATTGGACATTGCGTCTAAACCCCCACACTCAGTAGTCCAATAATATTATACATTAAAGAAATCTATTATTATATTATGACGACGACACGGTTGGCGCAGTGGCTCGAGCGATCGACTGCTGCGCAGCATGTTGCGGGTTCGATTCCCGCCCAGGGTAAACATTTGTGTGATGAGCACTTGTGTTTGCCTTGTGTCTGGGTGTTGTTTATCTATATATGTATGTATTTACAAAAAAAAAAGTATTTGTGTACGTATATCAGCTGTCTGACACCCATAGTACAGGGTCTCCCTAGTTTGGGGTCAGATGGCCGTGTGTGAAAATGTCCCCACATATTATTATTATTCACATTCATTTATTTTATATACATATTAAATTACATTTTTAAATATTCATATAAAAACAAAAACATTTAAAAATATAAAAAAATAGTACCTCACCGGTATCGGGAACAGGGTCCAAGCTACCGGCGGTCAGGGCTCCAGAGAGAGGAACCTCCTGACAATGCGGGCCGTGTCCAGAAGTACTGCCTTCTGAATCAAGCCCTGGCCAAGCGTTAGACGGCTGGATCAACCAGCCGTCTAACGAGAGCCTCCTTAGATGTTGGTCGAGGCTCTTGGCAATTAAGCCATTGGCTGTAACAATTATCGGCACAATGATCGCTGAGTCCACATTCCACATGTCGACAACCTCATGGGCCAAGTCAAGATACTTTATCTGCTTGTCTTTCTCGGCCTTCATGAGGTTCTCGTCATGAGGAACAGCTATGTCAATAATCATTGCGCGCCTCTCCAATCGATCCACCACCACTATATCAGGCTTATTGGCTACAATAGTCCTGTCAGTGATGATGGATCGATCCCAGTACAATGTGACATTGCCATTTTCAAGAACTGGATCGGGCACATACCTGTAGTATGGAACTTCTGATTCCACGAGGTTGTAATTCAGAGCAAGTTGCTGATGGATAATCCTGGCCACAAGGTTGTGCCTGTGCAAGTACTCTTCGTTAGCAAGACGAGAACATCCAGAGATAATATGACGGATTGATTCACCCGGCCGGTGACATGCCCGACAAATGTCAACCGTGCCATCCTTCATAATAAATCTCCGGTAATTATTCGTCAAAATAACTTCGTCCATAATTGCACACACAAAACCTTCGGTTTCTCCAAATAGATCACCGAATCGTAGCCAGGATACGGACGCTAAGAAATCCACATCGGGCCCGTGTAGGGCCCGGAAAAAGCGTCCGTGAAGCTCCTTACTCTTCCACACCTCCTCGCGATCATTAGTCTCTTATTATTATTATTATTATATTTCCAGATTAAAGGAATATCCAGTTCTTCAAACAAGTCTCGAGGAAGTATAATATCCTGTCATTCAGTGGAAATAAAACATAAAGGTCCGCATCAATTGAGTGACTCGGATCCACTGGCGGAACATCCGGTTCCTCTGTGTGACACTGCGGATACTCTTGGTGAGGGGAGAGTGAGGACTCCGGTGCCGCAGGAGGACAACCAAGCGAGAGAACCCAGAGGGAAAGACGATACCTATCTGGTATGTTCTTTTATATTAAACTAGCTGACCCGACGGACGTTGTCTTGTCCCTACCTACCTACCCTAACTTGGAACCTAACCTATCCTATCAACCCTACCTATCCTATCAACCCTACCTATCCTATCAACCCTACCTACCCTACCTGCCCTACCTACCCTACCTGCCCTACCTACCCTACCTGCCCTACCTACCCTACCTGCCCTACCTGCCCTACCTACCCTACCAGCCCTACCTACCCTACCAGCCCTACCAGCCCTACCTACCCTACCTGCCCTACCTGCCCTACCTACCCAACCTGCCCTACCTACCCTACCATACCTTACCTACCCCAAAACACTCGACTGCAGTGCCACCTACCAGGTCCTATTGTAGATCTAAACCGTTTCCGAATGCCCTGGAACACACAAAAATTTCATTAAAATTGGTCCAGCCGTTTAGGAGTTCACTTTCATACACACGCACAGAAGATTTTTATAATAATAAAGACTAAGACAAACAACTATTATAAAACAAGCTTATATCCATTTGTGCCTTATGAAGCTGTGTGGTGCCGGCCCTCAATAGCACCACCCCATGTCTCCCCGTGGGTGTCGTAGAACACGACAGAGGGATATTGACCAGAGGATGGACAGCAGCGTCCTTCTGAGTACCATAACACCTACTGCGATCGCCAACATGCATCGGCCAAGCATGGCGATTACGGCTGAACCCCCCCTTGGGGCCTATGCCTAGCAGTGGGCATCTAAAGGTTGACATGATGATGATGGATCTGTTTCAGACTAGCAAAATCAACACGTTGAACATACGCTGTAGAGCCCTTAACAAGAAACTGAAGAGGTACCGCGAGGCCCTCAGACGGAGGGAGAAGAAGATGGCGGACCTACAGACAGACGTCGACAGCCTCCAGAGGATCATCTCTGAACATGACAGTGCAGGGGGCGGGGGGCCGACGATACAGGTGACGACATTATTGATAATGAATTAAAATACAACATAGATAGAGTTGAAAGTTGCATTGTGTGGCGGAAAACATAATAATTCTCTTGTAATTTGTAAAAGTGCTCATGTATTTTCCGTGTAAGTAATAATATAATAATAATATGTGGGGACATTTTACACATGGCCATCTGACCCCAAACTAGGGAGACCCTGTACTATGGGTGTCAGACAGCAGCAGGCGTAGCATGACAATTCTATCTCTACTCTACGTAGAATAGACATAGTTCTTTCTATCCTACTTGACATCTCTATCCAACCGAGCATGAGCCGACCGGTAGACTCGCGTTTCTACGTAGAGAAAGACATATCTTTTCTTTCCATAGCAACGCCGGAGTGCTGTGTTGTAGATAGACGTTAAAAATTTTACGATAAAATTGCGTTTCGTTGTCGACAAAAATGTGTCAATCGATACGTTTTATCACATTTTGAACGTTTATTTATTTACTTAGAGACAACAAACAGTGTAATAATAAGTAGACATAGGTTAGAACTTAATAATAAAGGTAACAAATAAATATTATGTACACTACTCTTATCCACATTGTAATGTTATTCAATCAAAGCAACAACGAAACGTTATTTTTATTGTGACGGCTGTCGGATCGATATAAATGATACAATAACAAAATATTTTAGAAAACAATATTCAAAATTTAATTGTCCAAATGTTTCGATTTTGGAAAATAAATAGACTTGGGACTACGGCAAAAAAAAGTAAGCACGAGTAAATCTAAGTGAAAGAAATTACTAAATAATTAGCATTGTGCATTGGTGTACCTATTGCGTGTGATTAATTTAAGAGAATGTAGTCCTCGATTAGTTGAAAATCTTATTTGAGGATTGAAAGAAGATAGTCGCATCGTCTGATAAAAATTCTTGGTTTACAAAGGAAAATTCTTCACTTTTATCTTCAATCAAAGAAAAAGCATGCACCTATCTTATATCATCTTATAGCATGCTTTTTCTTTTCTTTATTACTTATCGTCAGTGTTCTTACCTCATTCACATACTAAAACTGATTAATTATTTATTTGCAGTGTGCGAAGTACCAACCCTCAGATTGAGATGTTGTTGGTGGACTACAATTTCCAAAGGAACTATTAGTTAATCTGTGACAATAAGTTTATTTAAAACAAACTTACTGAAAGGAAAATGAGACAAAGCCATTTACAAAGGTACAATTTTTATTTAAGTACTTAAAATCAATTTCTTATTATACGAGTAATGTCAGTTCTTCCATGAGTTACAACTTGTAGACCCTCTACCTATGTGCCTCCATAAAGGGCTACCTCTGTGCTTCCGTGCTTCAGGGTGTACCATGATAAGCATTCAAGTCATGAGCCGGTTCCAAAGTTTAGCCTGAACCTCCTGAAAATCAATAATAAATAATTAATTTTGTGTTTTGTTATTACAGATAACATAGTTCCTGAATGGTGAATCGATATATGACGCCCAAAAATGAATTACCTAGTTGTACATACTATAATTATATTAATAAATAAAACTATGCACCTATTGACTGTTTATTATTTCAAATTATTAGTAAGTCCGGTTTCAGACTGAAATAAATTAAATACAATATAGTATAAAGTTTCTTATATGAATATTTTCTACTTTTTTTACTAGTTTGCCAAGTATTCTGGTCTTGCATGCTTCCTTTGCCGTTTATTGTATTCTTGTTCTAGATATAAGAGAGTGCCTTGACTTCCATATTACAAGTTTTACTTCGTTTGGAAGTCCAGTTTGAAAATAAGTACAACCCTATTATGTGCAATATACTTTTTTTTTATTTGGTAAGTACCTACAGTAAGAAATCTATCCAACTAAACGGCTACCTACTCACTTTCAGCAATCAAAGACCCAGCAAATGATTAGACATTGTTGGATCCACCGTACCTAGGTAATATTTCTGACCTATTTGTATTAGAAGCAGTTGGAAGGCGTGGGTTCCTAATCTTCAAATAGGTTGAACTTACTTTAACAAGAATAGGCAGTTTCTGAGATTTTCTAGGAGATAGATTCTTGCTCAGCTCCCGCCACAGATTCTGCATTTCGCTTTACTAACTTCATAATTTTCCAAAGCCTCGTTTTCGTGAAGAACGTGAGCCCCGGTTTAATGCATTCTTCTTTGCAAAAAAAAACTGAAAGGATGGTGACGGTAGTCCTCCAACAAGTTTATAAAAACAACTTCAACTCTGCTTTTGTGGAAGAGTCATCACAATTTTGCCAATGTCACGTAAGTACTTATCATGATTGGCCATCAAATGAAGGAGATTATTCAATAACAACAAATTTAGATGGTAAAAAATATTGAATTGAGTTTTTAAAATCAATATAGATCCTTGTCTACATAGAAATATACTTGTCTAGGTCAATTGTGATGTAGACTATTTGACACTTGTTAGAAGAAAAGTTTCTACACCCAAATGTCAAAAGTAGAGAAAAAAATGGTCGTCATGCTCGGCATTGTAGACTCTTGTCTACTGTAGAGTAGAAACATTTCTTCTCTTCATCGCCATGCTCGCAACGTAATAAATCTTTCTACGACCGTCATTTTGTCTATTCTTCCTGTCAGTATGTCTATTCTTCCGTAGACATAGCGGTGGTCATGCTACGCGTGCTGATATACATACACAAATATATTTTCATCCCACCATCTCGGAAAGAGTATTTTTAATCTTCAATATCTGAGTGGAAAAGCCGTTTTTATTCTCTAGAGGATAAAGTAAATTTATCTTCAATATCTGAGTGGAAAAGCCGTTTTTATTCTCTAGAGGATAAAGTAAATTGAATTTAGAACATCGTGTGCACTAAGTTTGTGAATTAAAAAAAAACATTAAACCTATTTACTGCTACCTCTATGGTGCCGAATATATCATACAACTTTTTTTTAATTTGTTAAAAACTCAGATTTGTAAACGTTTTTTTTTTGCATTTAGTCATTTCCTCGCTGAGGTGGAATGAAAAGTTACGTGTTGCACTCGAGTGCAAAGATTTTTCACCTCGTGCTCTTTTGATTCCCTCGCTAACGCTCAGGATTCTAATTTTGAATCACTCGCTGCGCTCGTGATTCAATTTTAGAATCCTTCGCTTGCTCGGTCATCAAAATTGAACACGCGGTTAAAAATCAACTTTGCACTCTTGTATAACAAATAACTAATAATAATAATAATTTATTCACATAAAAAATACACAAGCCCTATGAAGTCCCTGACTCCTGAGCTAGGTTCAAAGACCTGTGTTACAGGAGTCAGTGTCCTCTCCCAATAGCTGTCACGAACGCAAAAATAAAAGCAGTTACAACAAAAAGAAAAGTTGGAATGTGTTTATATGTGGAGTGTTAGTGTGTAGTGTGGATGTAGGAATATGTGTTGTGTTTTTCGATAATTTAAGTGTGGACGTGAGTATGATGTACATTTATTACATTACATTCTTAAAATGGAGTGTATTCAGGGTAGCAGTTTTTCAGTTTGGTCATAGTCTAAACCTAGTAGCCAATGCTTTATTAAAACTTTAGTATCACGATGTGATAGTGGGTGAAAGTTTAGTATTCTATTTATTTTATTCTACAAGTATGTAGACATGAAGCATTGTTGTCGCCTAGCAGATGCTGTAAGGCATTTTATTGATGGACAGACGTCTCTGATAGTTCGCTTTTTGTAATAATCTGAAGACTTATATGGGGTGATTTTATGTTGCTTAGTGAGAAGTTGCAGTAAATACAGCTGCCTTACTGAAAGAACTTGGCATGATTCATATAACGTTTTTGTTGGGAATCTGTATGGTCTGTGTGTCATGACTTTTAATAAAGACCGTTGTGCTCTTTCTAGGCGTAACACTAAAGTCTTGCACGCTCCTCCCCAGACAATAGCACAATACCCAAGAACTGACTGAGCTAAAGCGTAGTAAACAGTCCGTAATAGATGAAAATCGGCAACATGCCTCAAATGTCTAAACACCCATATAAGCTTCCTAGTACGAGCTGTAATCATGTCAATATGTGAACGCCAACTCAATCTATCATCCAGTATAACCCCAAGATATTTAACATTATTAGATTTTCTTATTGAGAGGCATGAGCAATCTGTGTTAGGAGAATATTTACAAGAATGTACCTTAAGATTAACATTAGGTGGAGTAGTTTTGGCAAACGAGAACTGTAAGTACGTGGTTTTTGTAAGATTTAAAGTTAGTAGGTTTGTGTTAAGCCATCGGCTGATTCGATGAAGCCCGACCTCAGCTATTTGCTTGACCTCGTCCCAAGAATCACCATAAAAAACAAGGGCTGTGTCATCAGCATAAGTAAAAATTTGGCCATTAAGAAGTTGTTGTTGACATAGGTCATTAATATAAATTAAAAAGAGACTTGGGCCAAGGATACTGCCTTGTGGGACCCCATAAACCACCGAAACAGCGGTACTAACGTGGCTACCGATTTTGACTTGTTGTGTGCGGCAATTTAAAAAGTCTTTTAAAATCATGAGCGCGTTTCCCCGGATACCGATACGTTCTAACTTGTCCACAAGTGCAGGAATCGAGACGGTATCAAATGCCTTGGCTAGGTCAAGGAATATACCTAAGCATTTTTTCTTGGAATCGACCTGTGTAGTAACATAATCTGTTAATGCAGTCACGGCATCTTCAGTACTTTTCCCCGATCTAAAACCAAATTGGCAGTTTGATAAAATGTTGTGTTTTTCAAGATACTTCATGAGTCGGCTGTTCAATATTTTTTCAAAGATTTTAGAGAGTGATGAAAGAACTGAAATAGGTCTATAGTTTGAAACTTCGTCTCGAGTCCCACCCTTGTGGACAGGAGTAATAAGTGCCCGCTTAAAAACTTTAGGAAACACACCTTGCGATAAACACAATTCAAAAAGTTTAACTAAAGGAGGGATTAAAATGTGTTTAGTTAACTTAAGTAATTGAACCGGTATTGAATCCCAGCCAGTGGAACAGTTATTCTTAAGGCTCAATATTAGTGATTCCAATTCTGCCTCATCCGGTGGAAGAATCACGATAGAATTCGCAAGGCGAGGTATGTGAAAGTCGTCGGACGTAGAATTGGAGTCACTTAAGGCAGCCACTTCATCCGCTAGCTGTTTGCCAATGTTTGAGAAATATTTGTTAACATGCTCTAGTTCTTGTTCCATGTTATCAATAGAGGGCAACAAGTCCTCGCATGACGTCTTAGGTTTTTTATAATCTATAATTTTTTTAATGGCATTCCAAGAATCTTTGTTGGTTTTAGCACTAAGCAATAAAGATTTTTCGTAAACTCTCTTAAGTCTTCGCAGCAATGAATTGCAAAAGTTCCTATATCGCTTATACGTTATTTCAAGGGTAATATTGTCTGGATTATTTTTAAGACTTTTGTGAAGTTTGTCCCTGTTACGAATGCAACGCAAAAGCCCAGGTGTTAACCAGGGTTTAAGAGTCCTTTTTTTATTGGGGATAAAGGAATTAATTGAATTCAGCTTTATTGCGGTCGTTAATTGTTCGACAAAAGTTGTTGCGGCCTCATTGGCGTCAGATTCGGGAGTTATGTACGAAAAGTCTACAGTCTCAAGGTATTTTATACACCCCTGGAAATCAATTTTTTTATAAGTGATTTCTTTATTTAACTTAGATTGCATAAGGCTCATATTAAGTATTACTGCCGCGTGGTCTGTTATAGTGGTGTCGATTATAAATACTGACGCAGGGAAGATAGTTTTTAAAATAACGTGATCCAGACAATTGTTCAGCCTGGTCGCATAAAGATGAGCCGGTAACATACCTAATTCAGCTAGTAAATTCAGATAAGGTGCACTATTCCTATCAGTATTGTTGGTTTTAATGTCAATATTAATGTCACCGACAAGTATAACACTTCTTTTATTCGAACTCCAATTAGTTCGAATTAACAATATTTTCAATTGAACTTAAAAAACTATCTGCACATCGAACTGATGGTGACCTGTAAACAGCCAAAATAAAGATATCCGGATCCAATTCTACTGTAAGAAAATTAGCTCCTATTGGTTCAGGTTCTGTTACCTTGCACCTTATATTTTTCTTGGCATATATAACAATTCCGTCATTTTGATTTAGGCATTTATGGGTGTAGAAATAATTATAGTTTTCAATATTAGGAATAGGTTTATGATCACATAGCCAGCACTCAGTTAAAATGATCAGATCAGGTTCAACAGACAATCTAGATAACTGCGCCAATAAGCCGTCTGTATTTTTGTATATGCTGCGGATATTTTGGGTGAATATATTTAGGGATGTAGGTTGGTTCCTTATAAGCATATTGCATGCTTCTGTGTCACAGTTATAGGCTGAGGCTACGCTTATATTATCTAGTTCAGCGGTAATCAAATTGGTAGAAACAATCACGGAAGAAACAATATTATCCATTGTTGCGATTTTATGGTGTTTAGGAAATTATTATAGAAGCATTCGAAAGGTACGGTTGAACTATGACTGAAGAAATGACGAGAATAACTGCGATGTAAGGAATGTACGTGTGTGTGTTTGTGTATAATAATTATTATTGAGGAGTTTGTGTGCAATGTTTGTTTTGATGGTTTCGTGTGAAGTAATGAATAGTAATTTATGATTAGGTTTTTAAACATGTCTAACAAGTACAAAACTAATATAATAAACACAGGTTTATGATAAACCGCGACGAAGTTCTCATAAAACAAAGCTAGTCACTTATTCTGTCGAAGACTGTTAATGTCAGCTTCGCTGTTAATAGTAATTTGCTTATTCCCTTCAATTTGTCTGAGAAATATCTTCCCAAACGATGTCCAGCAGAACTTAAAGCCATTATCTTTGGCAAAACTGCGCGCGAGATAGTACAGGCGCTGAGCTTTTGGGGTTAATCTCTCAGACAGGTAAACTGGTTTTGCTGGGCCTTCAAGTTTTAAATGGTTTGTGTTCAACTTATCCCCTTTGTTCTTAATATTAAACTGCCTGGCTCCCTTTATTATAGCTGCCTTGGTAGAAACGCTAAGAAAATCCACTACTATTAATGACGCTGATGAGTCATCCTTCTTGTTAACGCGAAAAACGTCTTTGATGTCTTGAAGCTGAATTGGCGTGTTCACAGCATTCGCCGTTGCCCTCACAATCTCACACAAATCCTCTTTGCTTTCATCTTGTTTTTTCGGTATATTTTTAATTTCAACTTTTGTTGAACATACCTGTCGCTCCAGACTTTCTACGGTCTCCTCCAGGCGTTGAATAAGGCTACGGTCAGCTTTGCGCTCTGATTCTAGTAGTTCCACTTTAACCAACATGTCGTCGTACTGTTTAGACACGAATTGTATATTTTTTTTAATTTCCTCATTTTGCGCAATAACGGCTGATATCGATGCTTGTAAGGCCGCAAACTTAGACTCGGACTGCGCAGCGGTCGCGGATAGCAATAAGCGGATCTCTTCCATACAAGTTGAGTCCTCTTCCCGTTTACGCTTAGGCCGAGTGGTGATATTTTCATTTTCGACAGTGGAAAGATTTGGCGTTGATCCTGATTGAGTTATCGCTCGAAAACAGATATTGGTACCTTCCTTATCGTCTGCAGAAGGCGTGCTAGGTGGTGTACGCCTAAGTGGCATGGTGGTAGGCTATGTGGATTATTAAAAACAAACCGCGCAAAACAGCACGTTCGGTACTATCACTTGTTTAGTTAACACGGGACGACAGTTGCACTGAGAGCACGGTAAGAACGTCGTAACCGCCGTGCCAAGCGCGTCGCTTACGCGTAACTGCGAGTCACTAAATAGTCGCTTGTTGACGGTATATTTTTTTCTTGGTTGTTAACAATTATCTGGTTTAATTATATTTGTTTTGCACATATAACCGCACAATTTTGTAGTAATGTTAACCACTGATATTCTAATAACAAATACTGCTAAAAATCTATCGCGACAATAACTTTATCAATGAAAGTCGGATTAAAAGTCGCGTCACAAATTACAAAGTTGTTGACCGCACGGTAGTCAGAAGACCGCACGGTAGTCAGAAGAATAACTATTAAATACATACATATATAGATAAATAAATAAAATAAACCTCGAGTCGTGCGGCCCGAGTGCCATCAAAAAACTCGTCCACATCGCTGTCAATGGGACACGTGCCCAACAGGCTGGCAGCATTGCCACGTTGTATGGCAATGCTGATTCTTTGACCCAAGAATAGACCAGCCTTCGGGTCACATTAGGACTCGACCAGCCGCTTGGCGATGTCCCGAAAAACAATATGGGCACTCGGACCCCATGGCCCTAGAGTTTCCACCCCAAACGGCTCAAATACATATCTTCCAAGAAGGCTATTATATTTGCGCCGTTTGACTTTGAGGTCTTCGGCACCTGCAGCAGCCGCCCCAGCACAACACGCCTACTCAACTTCCCAGGCATTATATACTTTTTTCTTTCTTTTTCAATTTTCAGTGTACTTTAATTCATTTGTGAACCACTTAAAAGAATTAAATATGTACAAAGCTTAAAAATTGTACATAATGTACAGGTATGTTTAAACCGACTTCTTTAAATAATTGTTTACAATCTATACTATAATATTATAAAGAGGAAAGATTTGCTTGTTTGTTTGTTACGATTTAACTCTAAAACTACTGGTCCGATTTTAAAAATTCTTTCACCATTACAATGCTACATATTCCCTGAGTAACAGGCAGTATTTTGAAAAAAATAGGGATCCTTGAGTAAATATTTTGTATAAGTATGTGAATATGCCTTGCATAAAAAAACCAGACAAGTTCGAGTCGGACTCGCCCACCGCGGGTTCCGTACATATTAGTAGGTACATATCCATACTTCTATACTAATCCATACCTACTATCCATACTTTAATCTACTTAATATTATAAATGCGTTTTTTGCGACATAAATGGCCTTATATTTTTTTCACGTTATCATAGAGGGTTGATTTTTTTACAGCATCAAGGGACCATAGACAGACCATAGATAACTATATACCCCCGTATAATTTCAGCTCGATACCTCCACGCGTTCCTGAGATAAAGGGCTTTGACAGACAGGCAGACAGACAGACAGATAGACGGACAACAAAGTGATCCTATAAGGGTTCCGTTTTTTCCTTTTGAGGTACGGAACCCTAAAAAGAAAATTAGAGTAAATACAAAGCACTACAAGTTAGAAATATGTAACAAGCAACAAAAATATCCCTCTGTTACAGATACTATCCTCTAAGGACGGAGTAGTGAAGAGGAAACCCAGAGGACAAGTATTGTTCATCAAACGTGGTCCTACCCGACAAAAGTCGCCATCCGACGTCCTACACACGTCGGACCAACAAGAACCCCTACAAAAGTCGCGGGATAGCGTCATACGCACGATGGATGACCGACAAAAGTCGTCTGCCGGCGTGCTACACACTTCAAACATCCTACAAAAGTCGCTGGTAGGTGACCTACCGACGTCGGAACTCCAACGCACGTCCGACATCCAACCGAACGCGTTAGTTATACAGATCGACGGGAAACACAGCTCTGTGTTGCAGCCCACACTTGTCAGACTTCAACACAATCATTATATGGAGATCGGATGAAGGAGACGGGAACACCCAAATATTCCGAAATATTTTATTCCGAATTTCGATATTCCGATTTTCAAAAGTCCGAATTTCATAATACCTAAAAATTATAATCTCTATTATTTAAAATCACGAAAGTTATTTTACCGAATGTCGTAAATCCGATTTGTTTGTTTTCCGATTTTCATATGTTCGAAGAATCAAATGCTCGATGAGTTCTCGGTCCGAAAAACGAAATTCCGAATTTCAATATTCCGAATAAACTGTTAAAATTAGGATTCTGATTCAATTCAGCTACGCATATATATTCAAAATGGTGTCCCCTTGTTTCGTAGACAGAAATTTCATAGAATTTCGTTTCCCAGAAAATGTTTCATATAATAATTGGTTCTTGTATTTTTATTTCCACTATTATTGTTTAAAGACTATTTACTTGAATGAAACATATTTCACAGAAACACAATTCAAAGAATTTTTAATCAAATTTTTTTGTTTAACAAACTTATCAAACAGTAGAATTACTTTTTAACAAATATTGTTTATTCGGTGTATTTTTCTATGGAATTTATCATATATCATCAACAAAAATATATAGGTATAAAAAGAAAGACAATAACAAAAATAATCTTAAAAAGTCAATATGTTGTGCTACAAAAGTTAATGACAGAAATGAATTGCTGTGAAACCGACTCCACGTAGTCTTGTCTGCCCTACCCCTAGAGTGTAATTTAAATTCGCGTAGGCGCGGAGGGGCGAGGCGGCCAGCGAGCTGAGGAGCAGGTGGTTTTAACGCCCGCCGCCGCGGCTGAGGCTGGCCGGCGAAGCCGGCCAGTAAGCCGAAGCTGCGGTGGTGAGCGTGAATACCATCTGCGACGATAAGCTCGCGTGGTACCGCCGGAGCCCCGCAACGCCGTAGCCGTGACAGAAACCATGCCTGCTGCATGTTGCATGTTCGCTTGCATGCTCGCTTGCATGATGCATGCTTGCTTGCTTGCATGCTGCATGCTTGCTTGCACGCTGCATGCTTGCTTGCATGCTGCATGCTTGCTTGCACGATAAACGATTGCACGATATCGATAAAGATAATCGGAATTTTAATAATCGGAATTCGTATTTTTGATGTTCGGAATTTTCATTATGTCGGACTTTTTGTTATTCGATCTTTTGAAACTCGGTATTTTGAGAATAGTAATTATAAACGTTCGGAATTTTGAAATTTTAGTATTATAAAAATAGGATGAATGATAAATCGGAGTTGCCATATTAGGAATTTTGAACTATTCGGAATTATGAAAATCGGTATTTTGAAATTCGTATTTCTGACTTTCGGAATAAAGTTTTTCGTATTTATGTAGTGTACCCGAAGGAGACGCCATTTTCATAAAGTTGTTTGAACTTCATTGTGGACCCGGCAGCCCTCGATGCTTGAAGACGCCATTGTTTTCGTATTTTTGTAAATACAGTGGTGTTCTACTGTTCGTCGTTATGAATGACAAAGACAAAGCATTTATTTCAATTTACTGGCACTTTTGAACCGATCGCAAAAGTTTTTTTTTAATATTTTTATCATAACATTAAGCCGTTTTAATGTTAAGGACTCCAAATAGATTGCTTTATGCTCATGCCTTACAAAAAATCAAAGAAAGAAAGAAAATACAATATTCAACGCAGCCTGAGAGGCAAACAAAAACCCATTTCTTTGAAGGGATTAAGTATATCAGCAATACAACCCACAAATTACGTAGAAGCTTATGAATGTGGACGTCTCATTTTATCGGATGGCGCCTCTTAGTGATAGAAAGAGATGAATACACAATCCGTGCATGCTTGTAGTGTTACTACACCAATCTATCGATCGTCGATCGATGCCATCATGACTTTGGCTGATCGACGGATACTGTTCCACTAACTAATCGATCGATTACCGGTCGACGGCACCGTTAATCGATTAACCCCAGCTATAATCCATCAGTAATAATAATCAAGCTACTCGATCGACGTTGCCTAATAAATTCTACCATCGATCTATCGTCGAAATACAATCGATCGGTTGGTCTGGTAGAAACTATCGATCGACGTCGTCTAATCCATTCTACCATCGATCGATGCTTTCGATCGACTATCGATTGATTGTCTGGTAACACCCTTTTGATTTTACTGTTAGAAAGAGACGCTACTGTGAGTGACAGAGACGGTCCTCTACAAAGACGAACTGTTTTTAAAACTCGATGTGCCATATTCACTACGTCTACGGTAGCTAGGTAAGCTACGCGTGCTGCGGTTGGTAAGTGGATGGGTGACCATCCATCACATACCGAGACCCCTTGCAGAGCACGTAAAGCCGAAGGTCCCGGCTGTCATTCGTAGGTCTTTGACAGTCGTTATAGGTAGTCAGAAGCCAGAAAGTCAGACAAGTGTTACCAAGTAGTACGCAGTAACTAATAATAATCTTTATTTAACCAAAACATACAGAGTTTGAAATAGGTTTGACATTGGATTGAGAATATTTTTATAGTTTATGTTGCAAATTCTGTGTAACAATAATGCTCTACCTCTTAAGCTGGGTAAACCTGTATTTTAAGAGGTAGGAACGAGGGGGGGGGGACTTTAATACAACGATCAACAAAAACTTATCTCAAGTGAACTGTGTCATTCTACTGTATGGTATACAAAGAGTAAAATTGTGTATAAATGTGTTGAGTGAGTGAGTGGTGTGTGTGTGTGTGTAGGTGTGTGTGTGTGTGTGTGTGTGTGTGTGTGTGTGTGTGTGTGTGCGCGTGTGTGTATGTGTAGATATGTGTGTTGGTAGGGTAGGTGTGGTGTGGGTGTATTAGACAAGATAGGTAAGTAAAGTCTGCGTGTAAGAGGGTTGTGGAGGTCAGATAGGCAGTTGCTCCATGTAAAACACTGGTATTCAGCTGCATCCGGTTAGACTGGAAGACCACGACATAGGAAAAGGATGGGCAGATGATGATTGTAACGAGTACCAACTAGAATTGTTAATAATTATTATTAAATGAATAAAACAAATTATTTTCGTTTGCTTCACGTGTTTTATTTTCTTATTAAAGCTTAAATATAATTGCAATGATCACATTTCTTATTAATTAAAGTTTGCAAGTTCTTAAACATAAGAAAATATTTTACTATCTTAATTATGATTTACTTAAATGTTATATAATACTTAAAAGCTTACATTTAACACTGCTGTCTATCAATAATTTAGTTTTCTATTAATATTTTCATTTTTTTCTAATGGTAGGTTAAAAAAACCAATTTCTGCGTCTAAAACATTTTGCTTTAGAAAATTAAATAATTTTGTTTTTTGCTTAAATATTGCCATATTACATTATTCGAAAAGCTCACTGTGTTCTCAACTAATAATAACAACAATACGATAGATTCACAATCACAGACGACTATGCATTATGTTATTTCACAAAAAATATATCAATATTTGGTTTGGACGAACTTACTTAACTAATTATTTTTAGATCAGTAACAGCCGCACTCAGAGATGTCACTTAAGAATAATCCATAATTCGCTCTAATTGGCCTCAGAGATGTCACTTAAGAATAATCCATCATTCGCTCTAATTGGCACATGATAATAAATATGGTTGTAAATGTTTGTCTTTGTTGATTTATTATTAAGTGTCAATTCTCAAGTGCGGCAACTTTGCCAGCCTCGAAAGCTAGCAAACTAATGAACACAAGAAATCTACGATATGTACTTAATATCTTAATTATTAGAGTAAGGGTATACGTTATAGCCCACTCTAAACATTTGAGCAAAACTACTAGGTTTGCTAATCTCAAGAGCTATCTCCTATTTACGACACCCTGTAGGTATATCTATAATTATACAATAAATTACATTATCAATTTATATTCACAGCTGACAGAATATTATCACGTCTTAAGTTCTAAAATATCGATTGTATGCGTTACAAGCTAACTACCGAATACTCAAACGACACTTAAGACTAAGTCGATTTAAAAGTATTAAAACCGCAATCGAAGACGTCACTTAAAAATAATCAATCAATTACTTTAGTTGACCAATAGGTTCGTAATCTACCACATATTATTAGCAATTTGCCATATTTTTGACAACGTTTGTCAGTTTAAGTCGGACTTTTAATTTCTCGAAATTCACACATTGCCAAGGTCGATTTAAGTAAGTATACAGAAAGCTTTTAAAATACACGTTATATCGACCATGTCAAGATGAAAATGATGACATTTTTGACTAATCAAAGGTCCTTATTTTGTACTTTCAAAATAAAAAAGATTTCGATATTTTTTTATTTAGACTTAAACTGCTCCTTCTGATAACTATCACTGTGTGGATTGCTCCCTGTTTGCATATAAGTAGGTCTAATGATAATAACGACTGACTTTGCTCTAATGGTTACAGAGACAGTTATGGATCTACAGTTACATAGTATATTAAGTATTGCGTTCAAATATTCGGCCGTTAGAACTTACAGTCTAATATTCTAATATACCTACTTACATAAGGCACCAACTTACTGGTAAACTTTAGAAAGAAGTTGCTTTTTTAAATGCTCGGTTCCTATTTTTAACAGATCGTCGTTACCTTTCGGTAATGCTTTAGTTACTTTGCCCTTTAAAACTTTAAAGATAATTTAACCACCAAACTGAAGGAAACGATGTTATTCGCGAAGATTCTTTTGTGTAAGTTTTATATCAATAATAACGGTTGATCAAGCTGCTTACACATAGATCTTATGTAGGTATGTACCTATAGGTTTCTACGAACCAATCAATTGGCTGAATTACAGATAAAGGACATAGTATACTTGAGCCACTATACAAACGTGCGAATTTAGTAATAAAACGTTTTTATCGGATCTCTCGCTCGCACTTTCGGGCCTCATGGAACTGCCCTAGTGTTGTGTGTAACAAAGGATTTGTCTTAATGATTCATGAGTCAGTTCGCACGTTTGTAATTGCTCAATACTATACTTGTGCTACAAGGTACAGGTACCTATTGCATACGTGTACATGGGTATCTACTCTTTTCGCATATCTTATTATTGTATGCTACAGAGTAGCATCTGCTTAGCTTGCTATTGTGCTACTACATATCATACGTATTCCACAATCACATTTTAAGCCAGATAATTTAATATTTCCTAAACAAGAAGTCAGTCAATTAGTACCCGCAACACGCATCACAGATACATCACAGATGTTACATGTAACGTACTCCACGTCACGTTGCGTGCGCGTCTCCGGGTCCTTGTTGCTGTAACAACGTCCAGTACAGTCCGCGACGCTTCACTAGTTCGTCGTGCGAACCGCTCTCTGCAACCACGCCTGTAACACAAAGTGTAACGTATGATGCATGGAAACTAATGTTATGTAGGTATTGAAATGTAAAACTCTGTATTTGGCTGTTCGGAGTCTTAAAATACCAGTCAGACAATTGTATAAGTAAATTGAGTCAGACAACCTGGTACGTAATTTCCATCTTTTCAGAAACCGCATTGGCTGAATCCACTCTAACCTCTGAAGTAAAACTCAAATCTTTATTGCTATCCCTAGAGTAGAACACATTAAAATAATATAAGAGCCTTTAAAGATCTTAAAATTAAATCAACAGAAGATCTTTGGGGAATGTCTGTAAAAGTTTGCAGGTCTACTATTGAAACTATTGAACCCTATTTAGCTCTCATATTTAACACTAGTGTGGACCAAGGAGTCTTTCCGGATTTAATGAAAGACAGTAAAGTCGTACCATTGCACAAATCCGGTGACAGAAGTAAAGATCCAAAAAATTATAGGCCAGGCGAATTTCAGGTCCAAAATTGGTTCATGGTAAATAATTTGGTACTTATTAAATGAAAAAAATAAACCAAATGTATTAGATTTACTTTACTTAAATGTTAGAAGTAGCAAATGAGATCTTATATTGAATGGAGAAAAATTGGAATTTATTAATCACACGGTTTTCCAGGAAACCACGCTAGACGAGAAGTTACAATGGGGACCACATGACCACATATAATATCTCTTGCGGGACGGCTAAGCTCAGCCGCTTACGCTGTTATAATAGAAAGATAAGACAGTTAGCAGACGTCGAAACCGCTCGTTTGGTCTATTTTAGCTACTTTCGCAGCATTATGTCATATGGCATTTTACTGTGGGGTCATCATCATTACACGTGGTACTAATAAATAGAAACAACTATGGACCCTATCGGGCACAGCTAAAGTATAGGAGAGAAGAAACATTACCTTTATCTATGACGCAGATGACGTCTGCGTGTCGCACGGTGGCGAGGCGGTGCGCGATGATGATGGTGGTGCGCTCGGCCGCCGCCGCCTCCAGCGCCGCCTGCACGGACTGCGCGACACGTTATACAACATGATGGATCATATATGATAGGAGGAATCTTCTTGGTTTGGGTGTGTGAGGACGAGTGTTAAATTGAATATTGTGTTAACGTTGACGGATGGAGAGGGAGAGCCTGACTCGTGAGCTTGGCCAAAGAAATGGTAGATGTAGGTATGGATAGAATGAGGAATGAATGATAACGTGACGACTGATAGGACAGAAGGGAAGGGTAGATAAGCAGATGATCGGTATACCTTCTCGCTGGAGGCGTCGAGCGCGGAGGTGGGCTCGTCCAGCAGCAGCAGCGCGGGGCGCCGCAGCAGCGCTCGTGCGATGCCGAGGCGCTGCTTCTGTCCGCCCGACAGCGACGAGCTGCTGCCACTGCCCAGCACTGTGGAGTAGCCCTGGGGAGAAGACGCAGCGTGAACCATTGAATCTATGTCACGTTGCCATGCAAATAGTAACGTCACCAATTGGCGTTTATGCATATTGAGCTTTAGGAAGAGATTGAAGATTTTCTTGAGTATAAGGTTATGTACCTATGTGTCTGTTTTAATTTAAATTTCATACAAATTCGCCATTCTGACATGTAGCTACTATTTATCTATGGATTTTTAACTGTAAAAATGGTTGGATTTGAGGTAAGGTTAGTCATTTTTAAGAAAAACATGAGCCTAGAGTTGAGCCCTGTGGGAGTCCCATTTTTACTACAGACCCGGGGGATTTATTTCCGTTAAAATCACATTTCTGAATTCAATTATCTTAACAAAAAGTAAGAAGTTCTAAACTTGATAGTGGTGCCGTTGCTTTTTAAAGATTTTATGAAGAACGAAATCAAATGCTTTGGACAAATCATAAATTATTATGTTATTTAGTGACAGTATTGTATGTATTATTAATTAAACACCACATTTCACTACCATGCGAGCGGGGCCTGCCGATGTTCGGTTGCGCGGAACTTGCTCTATGTGGCCATGGTGGTTATCTGGTAATGTGGTTGGAGTCTTAGTCTCAGTCTTACCATGGGCAGTCCTGTTACAAAGCTGTGTACGTTAGCCTGTTTGGCAGCTTCAATGATCTCGTCCATGGGCACATCCCTAGCGTTGTCTCCGTACGCGATGTTCTCTTGAATGGTCCGTGAGAACAGCGAGGGCTCCTGTTGTACTAGACCGAGCTGCGCGCGCAGCCGGCGCAGGGTTAAGTCGCGTTTTATGTCCTTATTGTCCAGGACCTGAAGAAATAATATTAAAATCTTATTAAGTAAGGCTGGAATTGGCAATTTTTTAATAAAATGCAGCTTTAAGAACCACCTTCATCTTTTTCTTCTGCAGTAACAGTATAAAATTGTTAAGTTGGTGATTCGCTAGCTTGGCATGTCACCTTTAAACTTACCAGCATTGAAACTAGTAAGAACCTTCTTGTTTTATTGTGTTTAAATAAAAAAATGGTGTCAGTCTAAAATGGCGAAATTCTGTCAGAAGGATTTTTTTCCTGAGACTGTTATAATTTATAAACGTGAAAGTTTGTTAGACTGTTTGGATGTTTCTTACTCATTAATTTTTCAATAATAGTAATGGCAAAAACGCTTGTACGCACGGAAATTAGTTTTAGTTTCTACAATGTCCGTATAGTAAGAAGCTCCAGATCGAACAATATTGCATTCATCCTGTAAAATGCTAATGTAGTACTCACCACAGTCCCACTGTCTGCGTCGTAGCTCCTCATCAGCAGGTTCAAGAGCGTGGACTTGCCGCAGCCGCTGGGCCCCACGAGTGCGACCGTGGCCTTGGGAGGGACCCGCAGGGACAGCCCGCGGAGTACCGGCACGTCCGGCCGGGACGGGTAGCTGAACGATATGTTGGAGAACTTCACCTCGCCGACTGCTGACTGCAAAAAATATAGAGAAATATTTATATAAATAACAAATATTAGGACTAGGTACATACCTACTATAAATCGTCGTAAAGTAAAACCCGTACGGATGGAACGGTCAAGGTTAAGCTACGCTTGCCGCGGTCAGTCTGTGGATGGGTGACCATCCATTTTATACAGAGATTCTTTCGTGTCTCGAAAAGCACGTAAAGCCGTTGATCCACCAACCAATGACAGCTTCATTGGTAGATCTTTGACAGCCATTGTTTGAAGCCAGAAAGTCTGACAACCAGTCTTACCAAGGAGTATCGTGTTACCCAGTGACTGTGTTGTGGAGGTCTGATAGGCAGTCGCTCCATGTAAAACACTGGTATTCAGCTGCATCCGGTTAGTCTGGAAGCCGACCACAGCATAGTTGGGATAAGGCTAGGCAGATGATGAAGTAATTTTGATGTTTTACGCTCGCACAATTGTGGCTCCTGCCATGTTATCTCTTCACCATCCTTGGTAGAGAATGTGTAGGGTATGAAGTCCGACTTTCTGCCATTTCTTGCGCAAGTATATAAGTAGTTCTTACCCATTCCGGCACATCGCTGGCGGTGTCCTCGCTGATGACGGTGGGTTCCCTCTGCAGCGCGGACACTATCCTCGCTCCGGAGCGTCGCGCGGCCGCGAAGCTCGGCGCGAACGACAGCGCCGCCGCCAACATCCACGCGCCGTAGATCAGCGCTTCTGATACACTGTGACAAGGAGACGAGGGGTTTAGTACATACGTACCAATTTTTCGTTGGTAAGACGACCTAGACGCGAACCGCTAGGGATGGTTTGAGGTGGTGAAAGAAAAGAATGCCTGGAAAGTTTTGGGGGACATTACAGGTAAGTAAAAAGTTAAAATTATAGATAAAATATTGCCCGTGGATTGTCGGGGCTAAAATAGCGCTCCCCCATTCCATTCCGAGGGTGTCGTAGAAGACGACTAAGGGAAAATTCGGGAATTGGCGGTTTCTTACTGCGATGCCCAAGACGCCGCCTGCCAAGCGTGGGGATTATGGAAACCCGTCCTTGGGGAAGGCTTTTGTCTAACAGTGGACGTCTTCCGGCTGAAGATAATGAGATAAAACCCGTAGAAATACTGCAACTCTAAATTGAATTGAAGAGGTGGTGCTAGTGTAGTAGGTAACATATTGATAATAAATATGATTTCCTGCTTTTTGTATCGCAGATGTCCATGCAGTAGTGATGACGACTTATCCAGTAAATCGTCATCACTAGACACTCACTCACTTGCTGACAGATCTGTCATCATCATCATAATTCAGCTAAAAGAGGTCGATTACTGCATGAACATAAGCCTGCCACAAGTATCGCCACATCAGCTCACGACATTCACGACGTCCTCGGTCCACCTCGTTGCACGCTGTGTCGCGTACAACGATATCAAGGGAATCGACACAACAATACGAAACGGTTTCAAAACTATCGAGCTGGATCGGGGTATCACCAACAATAACGTAGCCAAGGACGGTTTCTAAAGCGAGAGGAGAACGACGTGACTGGCCTTGAACTCTTTGCGATAAAAGAAGATGCGGGAAAATCGGAACCCCAACCAGTATTTGATAGCATATGACCGAGACCGGGAACGGAGAACGTATAGTCCATCATCATCATTATCAGCCAGAAGATGTCCACTGTTGAACAAAGGCCTCCCCAATGGGGGATGTGGGGTTTTGCCAGCGGTAAATTTTCAAAGTCCGATAACTGCGAAATATCCTAATAAAGTGCATAATTAAGTGTATACTCACAGTATAGCGTACTCATAGGGCAGGTCCTCCCTCGCGATGAGGTACCCCGCGTACGCGAGCGACACGGCGTACCCTAGTGTGGGTGCGCACACACACACGCCGTACACCGGGCCGCGCACGCGACGCGTGGGGGCGGAGAGAGATGCCGCCTCTGATAGTGATGCTGCGTAGCGAGACAGGATCGTCTCCTCTACACCTGGGGACGTAATGAAACCTGTGTCAGAGCAACTAGAAGTGCCAGTGAACGTGGCTCTCCATCAGGCCACAGACACTAGTCATTTTGGCTGAAAGTGTAGTCAATGACCAGACAGACAGTGTGTCTCAAGAAGCTTATAGATAAAAGTGGAGGCAACACTCTAAATACCTAAGTGGAACCAACTGTAGGCAGACGCTCTCTTTCTGAATGCATACATAAGAACGAGATAGTGATATGTGTTTTCTTTATCTTATGAATGCATTCAGAAAGAGAGCGTCTGCCCACAGTTGATTTCACTTATTTGTTCAGATTGTTGCCTTCACTTTTACCTATAAGCTTCTTGGTTATACTTACTTCATGGTGTGTACTGTCCACAGACTATAGAGATACTAGTATAGACTACTACTATAGACCTAGATAACGAAAGTATCACGAACATTTGACGTCACGAGCACTATTTAGTGATGGGAAAACCAAATCGATCAAAGACGTGTGGCAGTAAAAAAATATTAAGAATCATTTAAATCGACTCGATTTTGTGACATAGTAATGAGACAGATTCAGAATTTAATTTTCCTCTGTTTATATCATTATAATTATCTTAGCTTGCTCATTATTTAAAAACGAATTTTTAATCAGTCTATTAACGTCATCAATTTGTGTATTTTTTTAACTTTGCGAGCGACGTTTCCTTTGCTATTTAACTTTTTCTTTTGCTTGTTTTTTTTTTTATAATGTATACTAACGGTGCGCACGTTGAGCACGGCTTCAGTGGCGACGCGACTGGCGCGCTCCAGGGCGGCGCGCTCGCGTCTCTCAGTATAATATTAGTATAGATACTAACCGAGGCTGTGCACGGTGCGCACGTTGAGCACGGCTTCAGTGGCGACGCGACTGGCGCGCTCCAGGGCGGCGCGCTCGCGTCTCTCAGTATAATATTAGTATAGATACTAACCGAGGCTGTGCACGGTGCGCACGTTGAGCACGGCTTCAGTGGCGACGCGACTGGCGCGCTCCAGGGCGGCGCGCTCGCGTCTCTCAGTATAATATTAGTATAGATACTAACCGAGGCTGTGCACGGTGCGCACGTTGAGCACGGCTTCAGTGGCGACGCGACTGGCGCGCTCCAGGGCGGCGCGCTCGCGTCTCTCAGTATAATATTAGTATAGATACTAACCGAGGCTGTGCACGGTGCGCACGTTGAGCACGGCTTCAGTGGCGACGCGACTGGCGCGCTCCAGGGCGGCGCGCTCGCGTCTCTCAGTATAATATTAGTATAGATACTAACCGAGGCTGTGCACGGTGCGCACGTTGAGCACGGCTTCAGTGGCGACGCGACTGGCGCGCTCCAGGGCGGCGCGCTCGCGTCTCTCAGTATAATATTAGTATAGATACTAACCGAGGCTGTGCACGGTGCGCACGTTGAGCACGGCTTCAGTGGCGACGCGACTGGCGCGCTCCAGGGCGGCGCGCTCGCGTCTCTCAGTATAATATTAGTATAGATACTAACCGAGGCTGTGCACGGTGCGCACGTTGAGCACGGCTTCAGTGGCGACGCGACTGGCGCGCTCCAGGGCGGCGCGCTCGCGTCTCTCAGTATAATATTAGTATAGATACTAACCGAGGCTGTGCACGGTGCGCACGTTGAGCACGGCTTCAGTGGCGACGCGACTGGCGCGCTCCAGGGCGGCGCGCTCGCGTCTCTCAGTATAATATTAGTATAGATACTAACCGAGGCTGTGCACGGTGCGCACGTTGAGCACGGCTTCAGTGGCGACGCGACTGGCGCGCTCCAGGGCGGCGCGCTCGCGTCTCTCCGCGCGCTTGTTCACGAAGCCCTCCAAGTAGATGCCGCCCATCACCTGCAGGATACAGTCAATATTATTATACAATGTTTGTATAGTACACAAAGATTACAGTAATCCCAACACTATCCTGCAATCGATAGCCGCCCGGGCGGATAGCCCGCTAGTGTGGGCGCTAACTAATCGCACCCGTTCTGTTCTAGTTATTAAGTACTAACATAGGCTAAGTTAAATTGTTACTAACCCACTGGACCTTTGTAGTCTGTTATATGAATAAATAATAATAATAATAAAGTAATATAATAATGATTCCAGCCCATTAGGCCCGGCACCCATTGACGGCATCGGCATGGCAAAGTATTTTTAGGTGACAAATAAAAATATAACTTAAAAGCATGAAAATAAAGTTAAAATTTCAATGTTAACCGTTGTAAGTACAAAAACGATACCGCGGTATGCGTAGGCATGCCGTGTATTGAAATTTCAACTTTATTTCCATACCTTTAATTTATATTTTTATTTGTCGCCTACCTTGGCATGCCGATACCGACAATGAGCGCCAGGCCTTAATGTCCCACCACATGTGCCAAGAAGACCACGAGAGTTAAAATATCAACTCACACAAGGAACAGACAGGAGACTGACGAGGGTCATCTTCCAGGAGTAGATCATGGCGAGCCCGACGCCCAGCGTCATGGTGCTGACGCCTTGCAGGACTGTGCCCAGCCGAGTGCCTGTGGAGACGAACAGAGATTAGTAATGTATAGGTTGCTACCTGGTCGAAAATATTTTACTAAAATGTTTCTTAACGTTATCTGCCTAGCCTTTTCCCAATTTTGTTGGGGTCGACTTCCATTCTAACCGAATACAGCTGAATAGGTACCAGTGTTTTGAATGAATGATATATTTATTTGCAAGAATATAGCTAGCCAACATTAACTTAAGATTAGGATATCTATAATAATATTATAAAGCTAAAGAGTTTGTTTGTTTGGTTGAACGCGCTAATCTCAGGATCTACTGGTTCGAATTGAAAAATTATTTTTGTGTTGGATAGTCCATTTATCGAGGAAGGCTATAGGCCCATGCGAAGCCGGGTCGGGTCGCTAGTTTTCACTATATTCGCCATTTCAGCTGTACAAATATATAGATTATTTTTAACATGGAGCGACTGCCTCTGATGAGTAAGCAAGTTTATCTGCGGCACGATGACAAGGCAGTCTGAAAGCCGGCGGCTAAGCCGGCGTCATGTGTGGATGCACCATGACCTCCACAACCCAGTTACTGGGTAACACGATACCTCTTGGTAAGACTGGTTGTCATATTTTCTAGCTTCTGACTATCTGTAACGACTGCCAAAGATCTATGACGGTCGGGTCTTCTTTTCCATAGAGACCTACCTACGTTTTGGAACGAGCAACTAGTTTCAACTTTCTAACTCAATTTACTCTTTGTCTATTGAAAAATGCTTGTAAATGGTTTAAATTGATATAAATGCTTAGAGTTTGCAACTCACCCGTAGCTCCCTGCACGGCGGCGCAGTCGGTAGCGAGTCTCGCACACAACGCACCGACCGAGTTCTGAGACAAGTCGAACCAACCTTGTTCCTGAAATACAAATATTTACTTTTTGACAGTTGTCTTACAACATTGTAGAGGAGTGAGAAAGAAATTAAACTCGATTTTAGAATCTTAGATCATTATTAACTTATGGAATAATAAACTCAATGTTCAACATGATAAAGTTTAAGTTGCTTATATTGTTCACGTCTTAGAACATTATGAACACGATAAGCCAAAAGATTTTAAGACTACTGTAAATACATAGATGAAAATACAAAAATCTTTATTTGTAGAACATAGGTGAAAAGCAGAATATGTGAGGTATACTAAACAAAATTATTCAACGCTATGTTTTGCCGTCAAAGGTGTATTTAAAAAAATTTAAAACTGTGTATCTTGTTAAAGGTTTGTAACTCCCACACTAACCTGCACAAGGTAGTTCTTGAAGGTGAGCTGCCGCAGCCTGTCGGTGAGCCGCGAGCCCGCCAGGTTGAACAGCCAAGCCTGCAGGAACGTCACCAGCCCGCACGCCGCCGCCACCCCCGCGAACAGGCTCGCGTACAGCTGCGACTGCCACAGGATCGCGGCCTTGTCCGACAACGCGAACATCTGGGGGAGAGGATATGCTCTTAGTGCTTGATGATCACTCGAGTTTGGCCGCAACTCATCTGATCTTAAGTGATGCTGCCTAAGGTGGCGCACGCTTGCCTAAGATGAACCGGTTCACTTGTGCCTTTTGAAGATAGCCAGATTATGCTTATCGGGGAACAGACAGGCGGGCAGTCTACCAGTTCGCACAACTAAATAATGTGAAATCAAAGCGCTTGCCGTGTGGTGCTGACCGCGAATACCCCATTTCTCCCCGTGGGTATCGTAGAAGGCGACAGAGGAATATTGACCAGAGGATGGGCAGCAGCGTCCTTCTCAGTACCATAACAGCTACTGCGATCGCCAACATGCATCAGCCAAACATGGTGATTGCGGCTGAACCCCACCTTTGGGGGAAACCTATACCCTGCAATGGGCGTCTAAAGGTAGAGATGACGATGATAAAGGCGCTTGGTTTGAGACCGTGGAACTGCAACCATATAGCATTGTCTCACCTCACCCGACTGAAGACCACGTTTTTCAAGAGCCTATCACGCCCATACCGTCCTACCGTCTGAGCCCTAAGCCTCTTTCCTAATCTAGTGTATCAAGAATACTGTTTTTTTTGCTCTCGGTTTGGCATCTCGCAGGTCTACCTAGGAGGTTGTCGGCTGCTTAACCGGACTTTCCTGTGGTGCCTTAAAACATATTTTTGTGCCGATGTTTTGATACCTTTTTCACAAAAATATGGCCCAGTTACTCCTTCATAGCTAACACCCCACCAAACCATCACTGAAGTCGGATAATGCCCACGTTGCACTCTAAAACCGTATTAAAAGATAATGTTGAAGCCTTCAATCTTTAATTCATCTGCAAATCGATAGTTCCCTTAGCCACCTCGTGCCTACAACGAGGCGATTCCGTGACAGCATGATTAGTCCAGGGATATGCTGGTTAGTCTGTATACTTACACCATACAGCTGTGAGAAGAGCAGAGCAAACACCGGCATGGTGGCGCCCACCAGCAGAGAGGCGACCGCGCCGCCCGCCAGCTGCGGCCACTCCGGGGCGTTGAGCTTCAGGAGGGACCAGCTCGACACCGCCGGCACCTTGTCTTGTGACGGCTCTTCTTCTTCGTCATCGGGCTCCTGGAGAGAAGAATATAGTAAGAATAAAGTAAAACAGAGAGAGAGAGAGAGAGAGAAAGTAAAAAGTATGGATAAGCCCATAACAGGCACTTTTGAATTGTCAAGCAAGGCGTCCGTTAGTTAGTCAGAGAGTTGAAGCTAGTTGCTCGTTCCAAAACGTAGGTAGGTCTCTATGGAGAAGAACGAGCAAGAAACTCCACGAACACTGTTTTAAATCAAGTTTTTTACAAAATACTAGTTACATAATTCTTGTTGGATAAAAGTCACGGCAGTAAGAGTCCTCTAAGAGAAATCCTCTTGGGTGCTGTCAATAGAGATTGAACAATCTCTATTGAGGTCGCCCAAGAGGATTTTCCACCCCGAGAATATAAAAGAGAAGGTAGCAGGTATACTCACAGTGTGGCTGAGCGCGTCGGCGGCGGCGCACGGCACGCGCGCGGACAGCGAGCTCATGCGAGTGCTGCCGCGGGACAAGCGGGGCAGGGACTCTGACGGAACAAACATCCACAACCGTTACATAACTATGAGATAAGTAGTACATATTGTACTAGAACGGGTACGGAGTTACACACTGCTGCGATAATAACGACGAAATAGAAATACGAGGAATCGGGACGCATTATCGTAAAATGGGATTTAAGTCAAGAGTGAATAGGTTATTTCTAGGCAAGCGTGCTCCATCTTAGACCGCATCATCGCTTCCCATCAGGCGAGATAGTGGTCAAACGTATGCCTATCAAATGATTAAAAAAAAAAAAAGGGATCTGGTATTATCGACATAATAACGCGCCTGTGTAGAGAGCCTTTATAAGTGCTTCGCGAGTGGAATCTTGAAACTTTGCTAATTAGCTCACTTCAGCTCAGAGTTGTTTATTTGCTTGTCCAAATATCGTGTTCCGTTTGACCTTGGGTCGACTAATCAGAGCGCAGTCGTCACCGCAATGTTTTCACAGAAATGTTTTTAAACAAAATGAGTAGCATTTCGTCTCTAATAGGTTTGCACTCGATGGTATAAAACAGTGCTGATTATTTTTTATAATCGACGAAAAATGTCAACTCTGGGGTAGAATTATGAACTGAATATTGTTTTAGTTCAGCAAGGTTATTAGAGCTTTACAGTTAATCCTTTAATTTATAAATGTCAATAGCGATTTTGTAATTATATCAAATACGTGGGCACGCTGCCTCGGCTCAAATTGGATTGTGCGGGTCACGTCAGCCGTATGCACAGTGACCGCTGGGCAAACATCTCCACGCAATGGGTGTCTGAAGATGGTCCGCGTCGCCGAGGTTAGCTCACGAGGCGAGATGACCTAGATGCGTATTGCGAGGGCTGGTTCAAGGTGGTGCAAGAAAAGAATATCTGGAAAGACTCGGGGAAAACCTTTGTCCAGCAGTGGGACATAAGCAAATAGGTAAAAAAATCATATACTACACACCCCTGGTAGACTGTCGGCTGATGCACCGGGTAAAGTTTTGTGCGTCTGCGCCTGTGACGTCATCGTCGTCTAGTTCCGGTTCCGAAGACAGCGTGTTCGCGATACTCCTGGAGATAACAATGATAATGATTTTGTTATTTAACTTTTATAAGAGCCCTTAATATAGAGAGTTGGAAGGAGAGTAGAGAGGCCTTTGCCCTGAAGTGGGAGAATCCAGGCTGAAAGTAATTAATAATAGTAAGAGTGTGTCGTATGTACAGTACTTCTATATCATCATCACCTGCCTAGCCTTTTTCCCAACTATGTTGGGGACGGTTTCCAGTGTAACCGGATACAACTGAATACCAGTGTTCTACATGGAGCGACTGCCTATCTGACCTCTACAACCCAGTCACTGTGTAACACGATACGCCTTGATAAGACTGGTTTTCAGACAAATTTTCTACCCATGGGTGTCATAGATGGTGATGTCCTCCTGCTGCAGCCTCCAGTACATGCCTCTCCGCCGCATGAGCTCCTGGTGGCTGCCCAGCTCGCGCACGGCGCCCTGCTCCACGCACACGATGCGTGTATACTCACTTGCTGGTCATGTCCTCCTGCTGCAGCCTCCAGTACATGCCTCTCCGCCGCATGAGCTCCTGGTGGCTGCCCAGCTCGCGCACGGCGCCCTGCTCCACGCACACGATGCGTGTATACTCACTTGCTGGTCATGTCCTCCTGCTGCAGCCTCCAGTACATGCCTCTCCGCCGCATGAGCTCCTGGTGGCTGCCCAGCTCGCGCACGGCGCCCTGCTCCACGCACACGATGCGTGTATACTCACTTGCTGGTCATGTCCTCCTGCTGCAGCCTCCAGTACATGCCTCTCCGCCGCATGAGCTCCTGGTGGCTGCCCAGCTCGCGCACGGCGCCCTGCTCCACGCACACGATGCGTGTATACTCACTTGCTGGTCATGTCCTCCTGCTGCAGCCTCCAGTACATGCCTCTCCGCCGCATGAGCTCCTGGTGGCTGCCCAGCTCGCGCACGGCGCCCTGCTCCACGCACACGATGCGTGTATACTCACTTGCTGGTCATGTCCTCCTGCTGCAGCCTCCAGTACATGCCTCTCCGCCGCATGAGCTCCTGGTGGCTGCCCAGCTCGCGCACGGCGCCCTGCTCCACGCACACGATGCGTGTGGCGCGCACGATGGTGGCCAGTCGGTGCGACACCACCAGCGTGGTGCGGCCCGCGCTTGCCGCGTCCAGAGCTGCCTGGACCTGGGGGAGGGAGGGGAGGCAGCTTTTAGATGGGATGCGGAAATACGTAGTTTTTGGCATCAATTGGATAGATGACAGCACTAGTCAATTGACATACTTTTTATAAACTGTCAAAACGCGATGTCCCATAGATTTTGTATGACAATAGCTGACTGTGACGTCGCCTATTTTCCTACTCGTTTGTTTAACTATTTATTGATATTAAAGTAGCTAAAAAGCCAATTTGTAAATTGAAAATTAACCCGATTTTTTGGATTATAACAAAGTGTTTTTTTAGAGGAGTTCTGTTTTGGAATTATTGGTTGGTGTCATCTTCGAGTTTCGCGTGACCAGGAGGAAAGCGATTTAGGGGTTTGAGGAATAAGATGAAAGGTTACTCATCCCCCTTTGAACAGGTCCTCCGACCAGACGGGTGTTGTGTCTGGTGGGCTACTGCCCGACGGTTGTGGTTGGAATTTTGTATATATCCTAATATCGCGGAGAACTCTGCTTGCGCGATCTAGGAAACGTCGGTTATAGTTCGTCTCATGTGCGATAGATGTCGCCACATATCTTACTGACTTTGACTTGACTTTGACTCTAACTTTGACTTAATGTGACCCTAATTCATTGCTGTCGAGTGTTTATTAGCGGGCAGGAGGACCATAATGACGTCTGTCAATGAGCACATACCTGTCTCTCCGCGGCCGGGTCCAAGGCAGAGGTAGGCTCATCCAGCAACAGTATAGCTGGCTTCCTCAGCACCGCGCGAGCGATGGCCAGGCGCTGCTTCTGTCCGCCCGACAGCTGCGAGCCGCCTGCACCCAGCAGTGTGTTGTAACCCTGAGGAGTTCAGAGACACGTTATTATACTTCACGCCAGACTTCCCGAAGAGGTGGGCAGGACCACCAGGCCAAAGAATTAGGATTACCGTTCAACGTGGTAATGCTGCTAGCCTTTTGGGCACAAAAATATAAGTGTTACTTGTTATCACTCACCTGAGCCAACTTGGTGATGAACTGATGCGCATGCGCGGTCTTAGCGGCTTCGATGACGTCATCGTCGCTGACGTCATCCAGCCCGAAGGCGATGTTCTCGCGGATGGTGCCTGTGAACAGCACCGGCTCCTGGCCCACCACACCTGCACACGCACAAGAGGAGGCATCAGGATATGTGTGTCTTAGAGGATCGCGAGTAGAGCAATCGCCCAGGGAATCCCGCACCCTCGGCCAAAGGCAGAGGGGTGGTGTTAGCCGGTAAGAGTCCGGCATGTCCCTCTGTCATCCCCACGATGGAGAAAGTCCATTAGGATTTCCACCGCGCAACAAAAAACAAGAGGGTCTCGCTGCAGCAACGAACATCTTGGCATGTTTATGTCATAGATTATTGTCTTGGCGGCTTGAGGCTTAGTAAAAGCCGTCCAGATCGATCGTTCATGGTTAAGTTACGCTTGCCGCGGTCGTTCCGTGGATGGGTGACCACCAATTTCATACCGTGACTCCTCCGTGTCTCGTAAAGCTGGTTCCGTCTGACAGTCGTTATGGGTAGTCGGAGCCAAAAATTCTGTTTTATCATGGTAAAACAGAATTTTGGCATACCGACCTCTACTACCCATAGTGGTAGTAGAGGTCGAACAGGCAGCCGCTCCAAATAAAACACTGGTATTTAGCTGCATCTGTCATGTCATCATCAACATACTTGGGAAAAGGCTAGGCAGATTATACTTAACCTTGACCTATCGATCCGTATGGCTCTTATTTAGCCACGAGCCCCCTTGTAGGTATGAAATGCTAAGTAATATATTACCCAAACACACACTTGTCATGATGAAGTTACCAGGTCCTGTGCACAAAATCCCTTTTCTGTTAGCGTTAACGCCAACGGAAAAATGAAATTGTATGGAGTTGACATTTGCTTACGCGATGTCACGTGATGCAAATATGTCAACTGCATACAATTTGATTTTTGCGTAGGCGTTAAAGCTAACAAAAAAGGGATTTTGTCTACAGGCCCCGGTCAACAGACGTTAGCGTACTTACCAATTTTACTCCTAAAGTGATGTAAATCCAGCGCATTCAGCTGGTGTCCGTCTACTGTGATGTTGCCGCTCTCCGGTTCGTACAAGCGCTGCAGCAGCTGCAGAAGCGTTGACTTCCCGCAGCCGGAGCCGCCCACTAGTGCTATCGTCTCTCCCGCTCGCACTCGCAGGGATAAACCGCGGAGGACCTGGGAAACAAGTCAAATATATTTTTTTCTAATAAAAAGGATTGTTTGACCTTGGAATCTTAATATATCATCAAAGGGGGCAATATTGGGTTAGTACTGGTAGTTTATTTGCTACACTATACTTTTCCCTTTTAAACGGGGTGAATAGGGATGAAGGGATGAATCGGGACAAAACTTTAAAGAGGTCTTAACATTAAAATAATATAGCTTGCTGCCAACATATAGTAGAAAATATTGATTATTAAGTCATTCATTAGAGTCATTTTTTCAACAAACTATATTATTTCAACGTTAAAATCCTCTTTAATGTTTCGTCCCGATTCATCCCTGCATCCCTATTCACCCCGTTTGACGGTACTGTATAATATAAAATAAGTATAAGCTTTACCCACGACTTCTTCCGTTATTATGCAGGCGAAGTCACGGATTAAAAAGAAGCCACAGGGTTCAAACTACGTCTGTACCATAGTTTAGCCAAAATTGGTTTAGTATTTTAACTGTCAAAGCTTAAAAAACAAACAAAACAAAGTTTCGCGTTTATAATATTAGTATAGATACAGGAAAAACCATACCTTAACATCAGGCCTCGACGGGTAATAAAAGTACAGATTCTCAAATGTAATGTCTCCTCGGAAGGCATCAGGCCTCACTCCCTTCCTGTCCAAGGCGTTGATGTTGGAGGTCCTCTGCAGCAGCCGGTAGAGGGAGCGGGCGGCGCCGCGGGACGCGCTGAACATCTCCAGGTGAGGGTGACACATCGCCACGTTCTGAGCCGCCATGAAGGTCAGGAACAGGACCTGGGTAGAAAGGTATAGATTATAAATAGCTCACAGAGCTTAAAAACAAGTTGTGGGCGTTTGGGGGCAGACAAAAAACAACATAAGAATCAGCACTTTTTATTTATATCAACGTCATCAGCTCTAAAAGAAATATAAAACTTTTGATGTTATTATATGAAAAGTGCTGATTCTCAGAGTTTTTGACGTCGATAAACGAAAAGTGCTGATTCTAAGAACTTTTGACGTTGGTAAGTGAAAAGTGCTGATTCTAAGAGCTTTTGACGTTAGTAAATGAATAGTATTCATTCTCAGATCTTTTGAAGTTGATAAATGAAAAGTGCTAATTCTTAGAACTTTTGACGTTGATAAATGAAAAGAGCTGATTCGCAGCCTACCTACTACAGTAATGTCACTGCTTCGTTGATCGTGCTTGTAATCTGGTGATTTTGAGCATGGAATTCTGAGATTATTTTCTAGGTCAAACTAAGTGTCATTAAACCAGAGTCTAGGAAATGTGTCTGTAGTCTACAGCTCCACCTACACCTTTCGAGGCATGACGTCATGTTCAATTAGCTAAACATACCGTGACCATGACGCCCGGATGGTACTGCTGCTCCTCTACAGGCAAGTCCATGTCCCTCACGCAGAGGATGGTGCCGTACGCGAACACGATGGCGTTGAGCGCGTACGTGAGCAGCCAGCCGAGCCCCGCGCCCACGCCGGACCACACGCCGCGAGTGCGCGCGTAGCCAGACGCGGCCGAGAGGGCAGTGGTGTACCTGAGGGAGAGGAAACATTAGTGAGGAGATTCTGAATAATATAACCATTCAATGGATCAAAGGACACAGCGGCTCGCGTGTTAACGATGTTGCAGACGAGCTCGCTAGAAGGGGGTCGAGTACAAGTGTGGTGGGTCCGGAACCCATAGTGCCACTCCCCTTTGGTCACCTACGCACCATGGTAAGAAAACGTACCAAGGATCTACTGTCCAAAGACTGTGGACTGTACTTGGCGAGTGCAGGCAGGTCAAGGAGGCACTTCCTGCGATTGAGGGCCGCTTCACAAGGCAAGTCCTCTGACTGTCCAAACAACAGCTACGTGTGGTCACAGCCACCATAACTGGCCATGGGTCTTTCAATAAACATCTCTTTGTCATAGGAGTCACAGACAGCCCACTGTGCAGAGCCTGCATGGGGGCGGACGAGACAGCAGCCCATGTGCTTCTGAACTGCCCTGAGGTCGCTTCATACAGGGCAAAGTACTTCGGTAACCCAGGTAACCTGCGGGAGAACGCCAGCAACGTCAAGGCGCTGCTGGCCTGTCTTGAGGAGCTCGGGTGGATCGAATGATTTACTTCCCACCAGTCTGTCGTACTATTACTACTACTAGTGAGGAGATTTAGGAGCTGATTCTAGCAGTGATCTGTCTCTTGACAATAGAGATTTCTTTGTACGATATTCTTAGACGTTATTCAGCTGCATCCGGTTAGACTGTTGGCCTTAATATAGTTGGAAAAAGGCTAGGCAGATGATGTTGATGGAAATCCCTATTGCAAATGGACCCGAGAGGCGAGTTTTAGGCAGTGATGAGTTAAAAAACAGTTCGATAGACTCTATAACGTCACCATCGATATCTTAGAATCCTAGATGATTCTATTTGAATGCTTGAGCTACAGTTTTTGGTTTCCTATTGGATTCTTTTCTTGTTGGTCTAAAATGGAGAAGAGCCCGAGATTTTTTCAGTCTAGAACCTTTTACTACATGATTTAATCCTCCCTCCCTTCCTGTGCTGCAGTATATTCGCTGCATACTTCGTATTGACTGACCTGTCCACCTCGATGTCCTCACCAGCATACGCCCTTACAGTCCTAATGTTGGCGAGCGCCTCCTCCACCACGCGCCCCGCCGTACCGTACGCCGACACCTCCTTAGTGGTACACTTCGTCTGGTACTGTGGACAAGTAACATTGTTATTAGTATTAGGTTTCTGTACGCTGAACCTGCGAACACCAAGCCCAAAACTACTATTGTTAAGTTTACTTCATTTATCGGTGCAGCCTTCTTCCATCCATCTCTATCAGTCATCATTTGTCTTAGTTCAATATCTTCTTTCACATGTTCCTTCCCAGTCTGACTTTACTCTTAAATATCCACATTCATACTCCATAACTAAAAGAATTCACGACTACAAAATAGTTTTGTCCCACTCCTGGGCAATGGCCTCCTTCCATGCTTTCCATCTTTTTCAATCTCACTAGTTATTTACAAAATTCTTCCATGACACGTTCAAAAGTGCCTTATAATGGTCTAATGGCAATAAACGATTTGTCTGTGACTTCAAAACCAATCTCTGTTTTTTTTTTGGATTGAAAACAAGTCACCTCACCGAGCATCTCCCTCGGTTAACAACTGTAGTTCGTTCGCGTTAAGAATGCAGTGAAATCATCATTGTCCGTCGGCCTAGCCCCGCCCCTTACCAATCAAATCTTTTCAAATTACAAAGTCAAGTTCACAACCGCCCCTAACCAATCAAATCTTTTCAAATTACAAAGTCAAGTTCACAATGACATAGGACCAATCATATCTTTTCATATTACAAAGTCAAGTTCACAATGACACCCCTAACCAATCATATCTTTTCAAATTACAAAGTCGAGTTCACAATGACACCCCTAACCAATCATATCTTTTCAAATTACAAAGTCGAGTTCACAATGACACCCCTAACCAATCATATCTTTTCAAATTACAAAGTCAAGTTCACAATGACACCCCTAACCAATCATATCTTTTCAAATTACAAAGTCGAGTTCACAATGACACCCCTAACCAATCATATCTTTTCAAATTACAAAGTCAAGTTCACAACACCCCTAACCAATCATATTATTATCTTTTCAAATTACAAAGTCAAGTTCACAATGACACCCCTAACCAATCAAATCTTTTCAAATTACAAAGTTAAGTTCACAATGACATAGGACCAATCATATCTTTTCATATTACAAAGTCAAGTTCACAACGACACCCCTAACCAATCATATCTTTTCAAATTACAAAGTCAAGTTCACAATGACAGTTGAAGGCATTTTGCACTGATGATTTACTGCATTCTTAACGCGAACAAACTGTAGGTAACGTAAGCTGTCATCCGTCCGTCTGTTTTGTCAATCACTAGCATCGGGACAGCTTACTTCACCTAAGTGTTAACAGAGGGAGATTGTAACAGCATAGACATACTTTTGTTAAGTGGTAACACTGGTAACTGCTGCCTATACACACCTACAACACCAGAGGTATACCAGAGTCCTTGCAGATGTGTTGTCAATTTAGAAACAAAGTTGAAACGTCTCACGTGCCTGTCATTACACCAGCGCTCATACCCTTCAAATTGGAACACAGCAGTTGCTTTGCGGCAGAAACTGATCTGGTGATAGCTCTCACTGTATGGAAGTTCTATATAATGAGAGCGCAGCTTACACTCGAAATGTATATCTTGATGAGTAGCCGTGTGTACTGTAGAGGTTTTATACGCCAGTTTAGGGTTTCGATAGAACACTCTGGATTCTTCTAGAAAGATAGGTGCCATTCGATTATATTTGAATGATTTAGAATTATATTATGACAGATGGACTGCCAGGCCGCCCTCCGTCAGGCACGGTCATGTTATTCTTATCTTATCCCAATACAGAGTTCTATCATTTTACGTTTGATTCCTCGTAGATAGTGATCCCACAATATACGCCATACGGAAAAACCTCTACAGTACACTAAAGAATTTTGCTTCTTACCTTAGCCACTAGCCCTGCGACTACAATGGACACGGGCACCACCGCCAGCCCTGCTAGCGTGAGCTCCCAGCCGTACTGCAGCGCTAAGGTCGCGCCGAATACCACCGTGCCGGCTAGGTTGGCTGTCATCGCCACGTGTTCGCCCACTCCACCGCGGAACTTCTCCATGTCTCTGTAGTCAGATCGTGATGTGAGTCAAATGTTTGGATAAATTAATCATAATTATAATTAAAACTTAGTATTGTCTCGCTGCAGGACAAAGGCCTCTTCTCATACAGAGAAGGCACGAGCATTGATGAGCAAGGCGGATTGGAGATTTCTGACTTATGTTAAAGTGTAAGTCCAGGTTTCCTTACGATGTTTTCCTTCACCGATGTCAGTATCCAAGATAAAGTTAGAAAGGACATGACATTGAAAAAGTAACAAGGGTATCCCAATATCATAGTACAGGCACTGGATAATAAAATGAGCAATCTTAAGTAAAGAATGGTAGCTGAAATAGAATAGTCCTGAATTACAGACTCTGTTATATAAAACAGGTAAAACTCAAGAATAAACATAAGGCTAACATAGCAAGTAGGTAAAACCAGGACCTACAGAATTTAAAAGAATAGATATCGAATGGTTTAGGTGTAGATGGCAATGTAGTATTAACATATTGTTTAACATCAATACAAACTTGGTGTAATGTACTGTAAAAATGTAACTACTACAAGAAAACTCACTCAGTTAATGTAGACGCGAAGTTCATGGTGGTGTTGGTGTCGAAAAATGCGATCTCCTGACTGATCACGGAGCGCAGCAGCCGCAGCCGCATCCGCGTCACCTGCAGGTAAACAATCCATGTTGGTATAAAGCAAACCATTTTGGTGATATTACTGACAAGAATAGGAACAGATTAAGGCCTAGAATAAAGCCCTGTGGAACACCAATGAAATATAACATAATAATAAATATTTAATTATGTAATGAAATGTAATTATAATACCTATAACCTACTATTATTATATTGTCGTGTTCTTAGCTCTTACCAGCCTTTGTGTTGGAACTTACCTTACCTTTGTGTTTTTCGTTTCACGTACAATATCGAAAGCCTTAGCCTGATCATAAACCAGAAGTAAATTTTAATACATGCTTTCTGAAACCTTATTTTTTATACACAATGATTGTGTCCTTGCTATTTTTCTAAGCAGCTATTATTGTTGAGCTACAAACCATTCTAGCGGCCGCCCACTGGATCATCGCGACGGCGACAGCTGCGGTGATGATGTGCAGGCCAATGATGGACACACTGGCTACGGCGAACGCCTTGCTGTCCTCTATCAGAGCGTCCATGTGTAGCGAACGGTTACCCGCGGGTCTGTAAGTAATTGAGAACAATGGATTTAATTCAGGTCTTGCTAAAATATCCTCGTTTTGTCAGAAGACGTCCACTGAAATAGGACTGTTATTCATTTGCGGATGGTTTTATTGTAAGAGTATTTGTTTCGTTTTTTGTAAGAAGGAAGTATGATTGTGTTTATGGATAAAGCCGGATACAGTTAGGCGTTTAAAATTTGACCTTTTTTTTACATTTGTCATGTGTTGGTTTCCGCTCTGCCCGTCTTACCTTGTATCGCAAGCGCAAGTGAGCGGGCTTGCACTGTCCTTGCACTGGAATGTCCGGCTAACTTTAGCCGGACATTCCAGTACAGGACAGTAGACGAAACCACTTGGCTAGTTTGTCCGGCTTTTGGTTTTAAGACCTGGCAACCCTACATCCAACTATCCGTCCTCAGAAACTTACGGTTTAAGATACTTTATTTCACTCAAAAAGAGTAATACATATTCCCTTCTATGAGGAAAAGAAAAACACAATAATAAAAACTTATGGTAACATTTGCAAGACATGGTGCTTTAATAGCCTTTTAAAAGTTGGAAGAGATTTTGATTCCTTGATCACTTTAGGTAATTGATTATAAAGCTGTGCTCCCTCATACACACCAGTCTTTCTGCCATAATTTGTTCTCGGTGCTCTTAAAATTATATGGTTAGCCTGTCTAGTTATGCGCTTTTGAACTTGTATTCTTTTTGTAAATGTTATTTATAACACATTTGCTCGTAAAGTGTCTCTTATTACACCGATTTCAATATCGTAATGTATGTCATTACGTACTTGTGCGTTATTGTAATGTAAAACGCACGAGTTTCGTAAAACGTACAGTTTATCAAGATGCTCCGTCTTAAACGATCTTAGCAAAGAGTTTTTATGTGAGAAAATGTGGCCAAAATTTTTTGAATAAAATTAACTTTGGGAGATAAAATACAAGATGATTTTTTATGCACGCTCCAAATTTCTCAGGGTGATAGTACCCATGAAATTGAATAACTTTCTCCAAAAAACATGGGTCGAAATATTAAAAAAAAAATCGGACTTCCCATACAAAATCAATAGTCAGAAATTTGGAGCGTGCATAAAAAATCATCTTGTATAAAAAAATAAACATTTTTTATCTATAACAAAAATAAAAAAAATATTAATTTACTTTATTAGTAATACTGGCTGTTTTTGTGCCTTTGCCTTAAAAAAAAAAGCGCGGATGCGCGCGCATCGCTAATTTGTGAACAAGTAAAAATTATTACGTGCGCTTTTTCTTTTCGCTGTATTGTTTTCATTTGAATTATTTCCTCGCAAATATGTTATAAAACGACGTATAACATACGTGCGCTTTGATAATTACAGCCTCTGCTTTCTTTTAGCAATATCGCCTCGGCGGTAATTTTCAACCTATCGCACTTATAATATATCATAATGTACTATTGTGAATGTGTCTCTATTTATTATTCTACGCACAAGTACGCAAGTGTTATATTTATACGTTTGTTCAATATTCATTATTTTTCGCATTTATAGTAGTAGTATAGTTGCATTTGGTTAATACTTACAGCACCCGTCCTCCGCCGAAGGTCCTCAACACGTACGCGTCGGGCGACGCCACCGCAGCGGTGTGTCGCTTCACAAACAGCGCCGTCAGCTCCCCGTACACCACGATGCCTCCTATGGTCCCCAGCGAGCTCAGCATCGCCAGCGCCACGCTCAGGAACGTCACCAGGCGCTCCGGTAGAGTTGCGTAGCGCCACTGTAACAGATACAATAGTTCAGTTATTAACAATAATACCAGCTGTTGCAGGAATCATAATTTAATTATTTGATGGGCTTTTAACAATGCATCAATATTTATTTATATTTATTTATTAAACTTTATGTACATAAAAAAACACTGTACAAAGGCGGCTTAATGCCTTAGGCATTTTCTACCAGTCTATAGGTGATGCTGAGACAAAACATGGTAGGCGTAACGAAACTTATTTATAATAATAAAATAATAAATACTTACATACATACATACATACAAATAAAATATAAAGAGTAGAGAGCTAAAATACATAGATAGAGAAAGACAACAAATTAAGAGTGGGACGAGTCTGCCAAATTTTTAAGAAAGAATTCGCGAGCTTTTACTTTGAACGTGAACCGACTGGTGGCCGTCCTGACATTCTGAGGAAGCGCATTCCAAAGGAAAACCGCCTGGACAGGAAAAGAAGATCTAAGAAAACCAGAGCGGTGAGAAGGACAATATTCACTGCAAATGTTTTTTAAATTACGAGACATAAAACTTATTTTACATAACTTCCATAACGCTTAGATGTGTGTTTTTCCTTTGTAATAAAATAATAACTAATAAAATAATACGTAACAGATCTTAAAATGTTAATAATAAAAAATGTAATACAAAGTCTCGCGCACGAAGGGTTCCGTACCATTATTGATACCTACAACATTAGACATCGAGCAAAAAAAACGGCAAAAATGTACGTTTGTTGTATGGGAGCCATCCTTAAATATTAATTTTATTCTGTTTTTTGCTATAGCGGCAACAGAAATACATCATCTGTGGAAAGGACAATGCCAGAAACTCTATAGAACTTTGCCCCACTCAATAAAAGTCATGTGCAATATGTAGCATCTTACTGTTTATTTATTGCTGATAACTAAACATTAGTCTTAGTGACTGTAGAACTTGCGGATTCCGTTTAAATCTAAAAACAATAATGACATTGATTGTAGGTTAAATTGTATTTTAGGTAAAATGAGTTTGTATTTTGTGGGTAGGTATTTCGTAATTCGCAAGTTCTAAAGAAAAACAATTTAGTATAGAAAGATTCTATATTCATTACAATTATTTTCATTAATTTACTTTTTCTGTACATGTGTTACTTTTTCTGTACATGGGTGGGGCAGGATCTGGCATTGTCATTTCAACTGTCTAGCTATCATGATAGGTTAGGATAGGTTCATGAGATACAGCCTGGTGACAGACAGCCACACAGACAGACAGACGGACAGTGGAGTCTTAGTAATAGGGTTCCGTTTTTAATCTTTGTGTACGGAACCTTAAGACACGTATAAGTGTTGGTTTACGTAAAACATTATACAGGTTACTGTTAATTAATTTTAAAACATCTTAGAGTGGTTGGCCATTGTGGTTTTCACGCATTTGATTTTATTGACAGGTAAGTGCCGCTATGACGACGAGAGCGCTAAAATGACGCGTCATCATCCGTCACTTTAGCGCTCTCTGTAAGTGTTTGTTTACCGCATTGGCAGGAGATTTGCTCAGTGAATGTGCGAAAACAATACGTAACATGGATTGGATTGAAAAGTTTTTGATATAATTTTATTGATATTTGGCTCTGAACAAGTAGGGCGTACGCGGCCATGATGTTCATGAAGTTTGAGCTCTTGTCTTAGAAAGCCAAAAATGTATCTATGTGGATGTTGTTATAATGTTCTTGTAGAAACACGGCGAAACCATAAATAAGTACCCGTAAAGATCCGAGACACGTCAGTGTGTGAAGTCGTAAGTTCGGTAACTGACCTCCCACACGCCGTCCTTGTGCTCTGTCAATGTCGTGGGAACCGCCGCGATTGTATCTATGAGCGGTACTGTAGTTCGTGTGAACACTCCTTACTATGAGAGCTATGGAACAGAGCGTCTAGCACGAGCGGGCTCACGAAAAAAGTATTCTAAGTAATTGGAAATATACGAGTATTTTTTATTTATACTATAAGCACAAGTACAATGGCGGATTAAATTTATTTATTTATTCAATTGATCTTACGAGCAGATTTGACATCCAAAACGTTCACAATGCGTTCACATGATTAATTTTCATACAATTCAATATTATGGCTTAAAATATTACAGAAATGCTCGTCACTTTATACAATATATATTTTTATAAAATAGGTAGCAATAATGTCAGTCTATAAATAATAATAAAAATAAATTACAACGATATATCTATACTATAATATTATAAAGCTGAAGAGTTTGTTTGTTTGTTTGTTTGGTTGAACGCACTAATCTCAGGATCTACTGGTTCGAATTGAAAAATTCTTTTTATATTGGATAGTCCATTTATAGAGGAAGGCTATAGGCCCATGCGAAGCCGGGTCGGGTAGCTAGTTAATAATATGGAGATTTTTTTATAACTTTTATTAATACCTAGAGGACTCGCGTTTTTCTTTTTTACACGCTTTTTATTAGCTTCACCTGTATGTTTGTATGTTTGTTTGTAACCGACTTCTTTGGGCGCGATTTTGACCCACTTTAAACGGCCAGATTTCGTTCAAACTTTGCAGATTTATCGAGGACCGATGACAATACACTAATTTGATAAAATTATTCCATTTTTCAAACTAAAAAGTAAAAAATAAATTTTAATAAATTTAAATCAAGAAAAGTGTTAAAAATTTCAATAAATATAAATTATTAATAGTGTGTATAAAAAAAAAATATTTTATTTAAAAAAAAGCGTGTGGTGCTTTTCAAGATATTATCAAAATGATAATCACTCTACTCATATCTGTCAATAAAATATTTATAACTATTGACACCATGCACCCCACGCTTTTTTTTTAAATAAAATATTTTTTTTTATTCACACTATTATTAATTTATCATCATCATCATCATCATTTCAGCCTAAAGACGTCCACTGCTGGACATAGGCCTCCCCAAGGGGGGTATTGCCATAATCGCCACGCTTGGCAGGCGGGTTGGCGATCGCAGTATAGTTGTAACGTTACAAAGGCACAGAGAACGCTGCTGCCCATTCTCTGGTAAGTCCCTTAGTCGCCTCTTACGACACCCACGGGAAGATATGGGATAGTGCTATTAATTTATATTTATTGAAATTTTTAACACTTTTCTTAATTTCAATTTATTAAAATTTATTTTCTATTTTTTAGTTTGGTTTTCTATAAAAAGCGTGTTTTTAGTTTTTTTAAACTATTATTTATTTTTTTATCACTTATCTTCAAATCATGGACAATGGTGTGGGTTACATGTTTGTTAAATATATCTCTATATTTTTCAGCAGCTAACTGTATTTTGTCCCAAATAAATAAAATATAAATAAATATCACAAAGCATTCTGGTTAAATTGAAACGACAAACACAATAAGTATTAATTACCCTTTGATGTGAATAAAGTGTTCATACTAAACAAATATTATGTTCGAAATGGGTATTTCCAAATTTTAAATCAATGGAAATTAACGTAAATTGTATGTTTACTCTAAGACGTAGGTAAACTGCATTTCGAAGTTATTTTAAAATCCCATGTTATATTTACTTACAGGTTACCAGTTAACCATTTGACCGCCACGTCAAAAAAGTAAAGGCGTGCCCTCGGCGCCAAGCTACAAATTATGTATAGATATCTGTGACCGTGGCGTGCTGGGTACATTTTGCTCTGTCATCTTTAAATGACTGTAGCAGTCAAGAGGCTATAGTCCGCGTCTGTGAATTATTATATTACGGATCCCAATTTTTTAAATAAAATAGGGCCTATATTTAGGGTTGCCTTAAGTCTAATTACGGGATTGTCACCGTATTTGATCATCGCGTTCCGTTTTTTTCGTAATTGTCCCTTATTTCAATAACTTCGACCGGTTGTCGGCAGAGACCTTTGCATCCATATTGATTTGTCATTATCATTTTAAAATATTCCATTTTAAAATGATAATGGCAAATTTGCGCACCTTTTTATAATTATATTAAAAAAGAAAACGAGATCATTGCAGAAGTAAAATCTAGCTTAAAATATGATAGGGCCAAAAAATACTAATACTAATATTATAAAGCTGAAGAGTTTGTTTGTTTAATGTTTGGTTGAACGCGCTAATCTCAGGATCTACTGGTTCGAATTGAAAAATTATTTTGTGTTGGATAGTCCATTTATCGAGGAAGGCGAAGCCGGGTCGGGTCGCTAGTCGTAAATAAATAAACTGGATTGTGGAGGTCCGATAGGCAGTCGCTCCATGTAAAACACTGGTATTCAGCTGCATCCGGTTAGACTGGAAGCCGACCCCAACATAGTTGGGATAAACCAGGCAGATGGTGAGGGGGTGAACCTATTGTCTTCAACCGGGCGCTTCAACTTGGTGTTGAATACTTGGTGATCCGCGGAATAGATCGCAGGACCCTGCCGTCAGCAGCCGCTCGTGCGTCCACTGCGCCGACGAGGCACTCTGTCAAGGCTGTGAGAACCGGCGCGCGCGCACCCACAATGACTGTGATCTTGTAAGAGGACAGCTGTTCTCGCGACAATGCTCTGAGAAAGGAACGCGGCCTCCAATGAGGTTGTACTACGTGACTTAGGGGCTCTGTGTGACTGATCAAGATATAAGTTAGCTTACAGACGGACAAAGTCATTTTATATGTTGCGACCATGAAGAAATAGATATAAATGAAGCCAACACTTGGAACAAAAGCTTGAAACCAACTGTGGGCTGAAGCTCTCTTTCTGAATGCATACATAAGAATAAGACAGTGATATGTGTTTTCTTTATCTTATGTATGCACAGGATGTTTCACTTAGGTGTTTAGAGTGTTGCCTCCACTTTTATCTATAATAAGCTTCTTGGTTGCGATTGAAGGAACAATAGACAATCACTACTCTTGATAACAGTTTGACAGCGTGTCAGTGTAATAAGTTCTACAGATTCAGATTTACTTAAGTACTTCTCTCGATCTATATAGCCGTCTCCCAAAATTCAAGATTCCTCTACCGACTAATTTCCCTTCTCTCTTAACATCCCTGTCCAGAACTGCTTGTGGCGCTGATGACTTTCATCAGTCACAATAATATAAAACTATGAGAATCCGTGTGGGTGTGGTATACCTGTATGTATATTCTGTGTTCTAACCATATATAATATTTAAGTAACTTTATTTTGTTTGTTTGTTTCAGTACCGTACTAACCCAACAAAACAAGATCTACATTCAACAAATTAATCATATTTTAATTTATTTGCTATATAAACACATAAAGACAGTTTTTCCTTTCTGCACACCTGATTTCCCTGTCACTTTGACATTGGCAGAATAAATTGTCGACATCGGCATTGCTTGCCATAATATAAAAATAGCATAGAATACTTAAGTACTAGCTTTTGCCCGCGACTTCGTCTGCGTGAATGCAGATTAAAAAGTAGCCTCCGTCCTTCTCCAGGGTTCAAGCAATCTTCATGCCAAATTTTATTAAAATCGGTTCAGCCGTTTCATCGTGAATGCGTAACATACGGTTACTTTCGCATTTTATACGGGAATAATGACCAACAAAAATAGTAAATGATCACCATATCTTAGGACCCTTAAGTCCCCCCCCCCCCTGGGGCGGATCCGACATGGTTAGGTTAGGTTAGAACTGTGACCCCCTACGCCAGAACCAAATCGCTTTTTACAGTCAAACTCATACATTTCTACAATACTTTGGTTAATGTTAGTGATCATTTACTATTTTTGGAGGTCATTTACTAAATCTGGAGGTTCGCTAAACATAAGCCATTTTATAATATTATGGATTTGCCAATAATGTAGGTACAGATGTAAGGAGATGCTCGTAGCTAATTAAAGCCGTACAGATCCATCAGTCAGGATTAAGGTACGCTTGACGCGGTCAGTCCGTGGATGGGTGACCATCATCCATTTTATACCAAGTACCACGTGCCTCGGAAAGCACGTAAAGCCGTTGGTCCCGGCTGTTCTTGGCTCTCGGTGATCTTTGACAGTTATGGGTAGGCAGAAGCCAGTCTTACCATGTCGTGATATCGTGTTACTGGGTTACACTACATCTCTTGGTCAATACTTTTATGTCCCCGTGTGGTGCCGGCCGCGAATACCACCACCCTATTTCTACCCTTAGGTGTCGTAGAAGACGACAGAGGGATATTGACCAGAGGATGGGCAGCAGCGTCCTTCTGAGTACCATAACACCTACTGCGATCGCTAACATGCATCGGCCAAGCATGGCGATTACGGCTGAACCTCCCTTGGGGACAACCGCTATGCCCAACAGTTGTTGTCTAAAGGTTGTCATGATGATGATGAACACTATTACGACTATGAAAGATCTATGAATGACAATCTCTACGTAGTACCTTTAAAACACACTTGCTTCCCGCCGCCAGTAGCCGGACACGCAAGCCATAAGTGGAGATTAAGGGCACGTCAACATCGTAAGAAAAAAAAAAAAAAAAAAAAAAAAACTCTTGTCTCTCAAAATACAGTGCTATGTGGTGAATCCTGGGTGATACTATAGGGCGTTTGTGCACTACAAGGAATTTTACTGTCCGGCAGTCCGATTTTGGAATTTAACCTAATCTGAATCTACGAGACTCTGTATCGGACCGTAAAAAATCGGACTGGCGGACAGTAAAATTCCTTGTAGTGCACAAACGCCCTGACTGAGTCCGTTTTTATCCGGACGCCTAACAACGCTACCTAACTGCTATGTTACTTAAAATACCAGTGATGATGTAGTTGAACACAGTCCCTCCGCAGATCATGACTAGGGTTGCCAACCCTACTATATGATATAGTATCCTACTCGGATATCTATGATCCTACTATATTACAGGCCCGACTACTATATTTTCGAAAAATTATATAGTAGGCGAAACTACTATATTTTAAAGGCATCAAACTAAGCAATAATATTCGTTTCAAAATGTGTAAGTAGGTATATTTTCTGTAATGAATAACAAACGGCTATGAGACATTTCATAAAATAAAAAAATATCAATAATGGCTAAAAGCAACAAAAAATATTATTTTAAGAAATAAAGTACTATAGGAGGTGTTCGATGGTGACGTCACACAGGCGAAGAGAAACACGAACGTTGACAACAATATGAGTTTATTCTTCAGCAGTTTACAGTAGACTTAGTAGGTTATATTAAAAAAATAGGAGCAGTCCCAATGCCAAGTCCTAGGACGAAGGCAGGGAACTTTGTCCTCTAACCAAAAACTCAGGGATAAATCCCTATAAACAGTTCACTAAGTCAGCCAAATAGCAGGGGTGTTCTACGTAACCCTTTCCCACGAGGACTAGAATTCGCGGATGCACCTCGCTGCTAAGAGGAGTCGATTAGAATGAATAAATTACAATTTCTAACGAGGGTCATTAACTCTCGGATGATCTTAACACCGCGATTCAGAAAAGTGACGTAAATGCACAGTGACATCTAGTAACATCCTTGCGAACTAATTACAATACAATCAATCAAAGTGCGTTTGCTACGTTTACTTGCTACGTACATTCTTCGATATCGTAATTAGTGACAGGTTTACAGCTTTATACGCAGATGGCGCTAGTGGTAAGATACATAGAACATGAATAACAATGTTTATCGTAATTAGGTTTGTTACAATCTCCCCCTCAGTCCTCGAAGACGTCTCGGCGAGAGGGACTGGATTGAGAGAAGTTATTGTTTTCTAGGACGTCCACGTCCTTGTTTGGTTTCAGGTAAAGTCTTGCGAGCTACCTCTTTTCTAGATCGTCCTCTTCTTCGAAGTGGTTGCACGGGATCAGGAACTGGTTCCTGGCTTCCACTTTTATATGGGGTCAAAGCGGAAGCATGATAAAGGCCGATTGAAGTAGAAGGATCATTTGGAGAGGCTACTTTAAAAGAGGCGGGACCATGTTTATTAATTATAACATAAGGTCCATCTCTACGGGGTGCAAACTTTGCCGTTACCCCTTGAGCTCCCTTGCTAATGGGATGAAGGTTGACAAGTACCAAGTCGCCTGGTTGATACTGTGGTTGCTCACGCCGTTGCTTATTAATTTCTTGCACTTCTCGTTCCGTGGCAGAGTAGTTTCTCTCAGGTGACGTGAGTAATCTGCTTGCATACTCAACGGGGTACTCATCTTCGGTCTCCCCCTGGACCAGAACTGCTCCAAGCGCATAGCTACAGGCATCCTGGCTACTGGCATCGGCCAGCATGTTAACGTGTTCCAGGGTAACACGGATTCTATCGACAAATCGCTCAAAAACTGTTGCTGCCGCCAAAAACGCTTCCGTCACTTCGGAGTCCTTGGTTCCGTCGAATTCAACTTTGCAGGCGGTGAAGGAGCCATATCTCACCGACATCTTTGCTTTTTCCCTCTTTACCGTTGTCGTCGTGCTTCGTCCAGAACGTGTGACGTACCTGGGTTTTACTTCGGCCCCACGTTGGGCGCCAGATTATAGGAGGTGTTCGATGGTGACGTCACACAGGCGAAGAGAAACACGAACGTTGACAACAATATGAGTTTATTCTTCAGCAGTTTACAGTAGACTTAGTAGGTTATATTAAAAAAATAGGAGCAGTCCCAATGCCAAGTCCTAGGACGAAGGCAGGGAACTTTGTCCTCTAACCAAAAACTCAGGGATAAATCCCTATAAACAGTTCACTAAGTCAGCCAAATAGCAGGGGTGTTCTACGTAACCCTTTCCCACGAGGACTAGAATTCGCGGATGCACCTCGCTGCTAAGAGGAGTCGATTAGAATGAATAAATTACAATTTCTAACGAGGGTCATTAACTCTCGGATGATCTTAACACCGCGATTCAGAAAAGTGACGTAAATGCACAGTGACATCTAGTAACATCCTTGCGAACTAATTACAATACAATCAATCAAAGTGCGTTTGCTACGTTTACTTGCTACGTACATTCTTCGATATCGTAATTAGTGACAGGTTTACAGCTTTATACGCAGATGGCGCTAGTGGTAAGATACATAGAACATGAATAACAATGTTTATCGTAATTAGGTTTGTTACAGTACCAATTTTGGATCCTACTATATTTTTTCATCTTTTCGTTATATACTATAATTTGTATTTTAAAACTACTATTTTTGACCGACAAAGAGTTGGCAACCCTAATCATGACACTCCGTCCGCCATCAATTAACAACTAACCGCTATGTATTGAACAGTAAAACACTACGCTATGATGACGTCATTGTCAACCATGTAGTTAGAGGTATTTGTGATAATTTAACGGAATTAGGTACAACATAATACGGGTACAAAGTTAAAGGAAAATACGTAATATTATAGACTAGCGACCCGCCCAGGCCTGCAATGTAGATACTAATGACACGACCACAACACTCCATACAAGTAAAACGATTTAATTACCTACACTACTACCAAAATAACAGACTGTACAAATACGTGCGTGTGTGTGCGTGTCTATGCGCTGCGGGAACTAAAAGCAGTTTCGAGAACATGTTCGACGCGGGAAGAGGTGAGGAACAGTGTTTCGGAGGGAGGCGGGGCGTGTCGCTACTGTACGGTAGTACAGTCAACAGCAAAAGTAGGTAATAAATAAATAAATAATCAAAATCAGAAATTCAATACTAATGAACGGAGTTCGCGTCAGAACTGTGTGGCGTCGAATCAGAATCAGAATCAGTCTTTTTATTTGAAAAACATAGGTATTACAAAGCTGTTAAGTTAATATAATTGGCGCTATGCTTTGCCGTGAAGGCGTACAAATGTAGGATAAAATTGTATGATAAAAAAACTAATACTAAACTAAACTAACTAAACTAGTAATACTTTAAAACTTAATAAAATAACAATATAACACAACTAAAAATATACTAAAACAATATTAAAAGTGATTCAAAAGTATGTGATTGTCACACACATACTTTTTAAAAAGACTTCTTTAACTTAAAAAAAGGCGTATACTCAAAGATAATAAAATTGTCTGTAAAATAGTAAAAGTTTCGTTTAAATATTCCTGGTAGATTTTGTGTGATTGTCAATGTTTTGTCCGCATCAAACACAACTTCACGATTTAATTAAACTATTTAATATGAACTATTCACATACTAAAAAAAAAACTATTCACATACTAAAAAATATTCACATACTAAAAAATATTCACATACTAAATGATTAAGAGAATGTTCTAGTTTAACATATATTTTTTTCAAATCAAACACTACACATTTTGACGCGATTGTCAGTTTAAAATCTGCAAAAGTCGCTTGTTAGCGCCTTAAGTCATGATTTTTCAGTAATTTGTAGGGATTTTTACGCTTATGAGTCGAAAGGACTTCCGAGGATTTGTTAGTCAAAGTCAAAGTCAAAGCATTTATTTCAATTAAACCATTTACAGGCACTTTTGAATTGTCAAGGAGTTGGTCAGTTAGTCAGAAAGTTGAAGCTAGTTGCTCGTTCCAAAACGTAGGTACCTACCTACCAACCCTACCTACCTACCTGGTATAGAGACCTCTCTATGGAGAAGAACGAGCAAGAAACTCCACGGACACTCTTTTAAAATCAGGTTTTTACAAAATACTGCTTACATTATTATTGTTGCTTCTTTAAGTGAAAACAATGAAGGTAATCTAGAAATACAAAATATTAAAAATAATCAAGATAAAAACCATGGCAGTTAAGAGTTGACCAATCTCTACTGACAGCGCCCGTTCACGAACATGACGTTGTTAACTTGTATGTGACGGAATGGACGGAATAGAGCGACTTCAAAGAGGCAGAAAAATGAAGAATGTATAACTGTGTAGGTAACTAATAATTATAAATGCGCAAGTGAGTTTGTTTCAAAACTCATTTACGGTTTTACGGCTATGAACTACTGAACCAATTTTGATGAAATTTGGTACACGACTTCGTCTGCATCCGCGATAACCGACATTAACGCAAACGATGTCGCGGTCTTACTGAAAATGAAAAAAAAAATAAAAATCTTTTATTATCAGACACAAAGGCCCATGTATCAGTAGGTAAGCAACAAAAATTACTTAAAAACCTATGCTATTAGAGATAATTTAAATATAAACGAGAAAGTTTGTGAGATGACGGATGAATCTATAGAAGATGGATGTAGAGATAGATATATTTATTTATTTTATTTTACTTATTTATGGCAAAAAGCAATTCCAAGACGATGTCATACACACATAATAATTAAACACATGTATGGATAAGACAGATGGATGTTGTGAAGATGGATGGATGGATGTTTGTAACTGGAATTAGCTGAAACATGGCACACATATTTATATACTAGCTTTTGCCCGCGACTTCGTCCGCGTGAATGTCGGTTATCGCGGATGCAGACGAAATCGCGGATTAAAAAGTAGCCTATGTCCTTGCCGGGGTCAAACCATAGATATAAGAAATATTTCTATGGGTCAAGCTATTTTACTACCAAATTTCATTAAAATCAGTTCAGCCGTTTCATCGTGAAAGCGTAACAGACAGAGTTACTTTCGCATTTATAATATTAAAAGTATGTAAGTATGGATTAAACACATAGGACAAAGTTTACATCACGATGTTTTGCTCCCATTGGATAATTAACGACTTTAGCTTAATTCTGAAGTACGCAGAGGTACTCGGGGGCAATAGCTAGTAAGCTTATGACATTAAGCTGCCGAAGGAAAATATGATTATCATAAATATGTCACTGCGCCACCTGCGTGAGATTGAACAGGAAAACCGATGCGCGCGCAATCAGGTATAACCTGTTGCAGTACAACGGTGCGGGCGACTGTATGGGCAGCTGGGGGCAGGGACTTTAATACTGTCAGTCACTTAGTAAAGACACGTGCGTTATGATAAGTGCACCCCCTTGATGAAGTATAGGTACCCTTTGATGTATCCAACCATGTTTGTTTTGGGCATCGTGGGATACAAGTTGGAAACTAGAAGAGATCTTGCACTGGCGTCGTATATTCTTGGAGTGTTCCGGGGTAATATAAATAATCCGGGGGTGCTTCAGAGTATGAGTTTAAGTGTGCCCGATGGTTACGTGCAGCGCCGACGACAGCCCAACTTGTTCGCGGTGCCGCGCAGTCGAACTAAACTGTTGGACAATGTCCCTCTCACGCGAGCAATGCGCACACAGGTTAGACCTTTTTACGTGTTCACGGGGCGAGTTCGCTAGAGTGATGTTGCACGTATTGTGTAATGAGGTGTTAAATATTTTTTAGAAATAAACTTAGTACTTAATACTTATATTAATAGTAAGAATAGACTTAGTATAAATATAAGGAAATTGGAATTGTTAGGGATAACTGCACTACCACATTGGGAAACTGTAATGGTAGATGTAAGGATGGAAATAAATCTATACTGAGATTTTAAAGCTGAAGAGTTTGTTTGTTTGTTTGGTTGAACGCGTTAATCTCAGGATCTACTGGTTCAAATTGAAAAATTATTTTTGTGTTGCATAGTCCACTTATCGAGGAAGGCTATAGGCCCATGCGAAGCCGGGTCAGGTTGCTAGTAAATAAATAAGTGATGCTGAAACTAGCTGAAACCCGGGGGAAGGACATAGGCTACTTATTATTATTATTATTATTATTTTTAAATTACTTTTTACTGTTTATTCTATTACCATATGTTTTTTACCAGTTCACTATATCGCACGTTCGAATCTTAATTTATTATGTAACCTATCTTGGAAGGCGCTGGTGTCTGTGATACAATGATTTTCATTCATTAGTACAGGCACCAACGATACACTTCTTTCTGTTATGTTCATTTTAGTAGAAAACTGTTTTTGTGTACCTTAAATGTGTTTTTTCTGAAAAATAAATTATTATTATTATTATTATTACTTTTTAATCCGCGACTTCGTCTGCATCCGCGATAACCGACACTCACGCGGACAAAGTCGCGGATTAAAAAGTAGCCTATGTCCTTCCCCTGGGTTTCAGCTATTTTAACCGACTTAAAAAAAAGGAGGTTTTCAGTTTGACCTGTATGTTTGTATGTATGTATGTTTCGCTGAACCGATTTTGATGCGGTTTTTTTGTTGGTATACAACAAGCGGAAATTTATTAAATACTTTTTGAAAAAAAAGAATAAAGACCAAAAAAATTAAAAGAGACGACGTTTTCGATTCTCCAATCTTTGAAAGACTTTCAAACTCTGTTTTAACTGTGTTGCCGTTTCTGATTTGGGTGATAAGAAGGTACATACTCACTAAAAAACGGAAAATAAAAACATTTTTACAAATAAACGAGAACCGCCTTCAAAAACTAAAAAGTATTTTTTACTTTTTTATTTATCACTTTTCACTTTTAGTATTTTTCACTTTTTAGTTTTTGAAGGCATTTCTCTTTTTTTGTAAAAAAGGTTTGATTTTTTCATTAACAAATCATCAAAATCGGTTCAGCCGAGCAGCAGACAGAGTTACTTTCGTATTTATTAAAAATTTTGGATGTCTTTGTACCTAGTGATATATAGATACTGGACATAGAAGATTATTACATAGATTGCCCCGATTAAATAAAAAATCATTTATTTAAATTAGGAAATATAGTTCGATACTACGGGTGACAACCCTAGGCACACCTGCCCTTTGCCACGGTAATTCACAAGCTGGTGTTTCCTTCCTTATCTGATCTAGGGGCATCCCATGACGTCACGGACAAACTAATAGGTATTCCTATTCGATACGGCCACAACATTCGGCGTAATTATATGAGTAACCAACCGTCATGATTAGTTTGTGAAAGGCAAATAGACGACGAACGAAAAAGGTGGTCAGTGTGGTCACCGTTACCTGTGTAAAACCAGAAGCAATACAAATGTATCAAAATCAAATCAAAAATCAAAATCATTTATTTGCGTAAGGTAGGTACAGAATGTTCTTAAAAAATAGAATGTTGATCTCTTATTTTGCCATTAATTTCGGCGTGAAAATTTTACATGATCGCAGTCCCAGAGTCAAATTCAAAGTCAAAGTCAAATAATTAATTTCAATTAGACCATTATAAACGTCGGCGACCTTGAGCGACCAGAGATTCGTATGCGCTGCGTCCAAAACTCTCAAAGTTTAGTTAACGACCTCACTGCGATCCCCAAGACGCCTGCCAAGCGTGGGATTTAGGCAAACCCCCCCCCCCCTCCCCCTGGGGAGGCTTTGTTCAACAGTGGACGTCTTCTGGCTGATAATGATGAGACACTAGCTCTTTTAAAATTAACCTGCAAACATTTATATTAAATACCTAAGTGTTTAATAGAATATTTAAAATGTATGATTTATAATGAGAAAACTATTAAATATACTATTCCATAATATTACTGTAGAAGAATTGTCGTTAAAAACTTTTATTGTATTTTAATTATTAATTTATTGATGCCAATATGTTATAGGCTATTGTTTAATTGAAATATTTTTATGACTATTTTTGTGTAAAATTCCAATCCGACACAAATTATTGTTATTGAATCTATCCTTAATATAATAAAGCTGAAGAGTTTGTTTGTTTGGTTGAACGCGCTAATCTCAGGATCTACTGGTTCGAAATGAAAAATTATTTTTGTGTTGGATAGTCCATTTATCGAGGAAGGCTATGGGCCCATGCGAAGCCGGGCGAGTCGCTAGTAAATAAATAAAAAAATAAATAAAAAAAGATCATTAAAAGGCATTTTTGAACATCATAAGAGACGAAATGTGACGACAAGATTTGCGCAGTAGCTGAGTGATTGACTACTGCACTGTGTATCACGGGGTCGATTCCCACACAGTACATTAATATTTATTTGTATGCCCTGTTGGCAATGGTTTTGTTCCAATGTTTGTAAACGGAGGCGCTCGTGGCTAAATAAAAGCCGTAAAGATGGATACATCAAAAGGTTAAGCTACGCTAGCCGCGGTCGGACTATGGATGGGTGACCATCCAGTTCATACCGACCGAGATCCCTTCGTTCGAGAAAGCACGTAAAGCCGTTGGTCTCGGCTGTCATTTGTAGATCTTTGACAGTCGTTATGTGTAGTCAGAAGCCAGAAAGTCTGACAACCAGTCTTACTAAGAAGGGGTAACGTGTTGCCCAGTAACTGGGTTGTGGAGGTCCATGTAAAACACTGGTGTTCAGCTGCATTAGACTGGAAGCCGACTCTAAAATAGTTGGAACAAGGCAAGGCAAGATGATTTGTTTGTAAATGCACCCACAGTACAAGAGAAACATGTAGAGAGAGGAAAAGGTTTTGTATAAATAAAATGAGTCCGTGTCCACTCCACCCGCTTAGACTCGACCCGAAGAATAATACCTGAATACTTACTTCTGTTTTGATAGGCATATAGACGTCGATGTACAGTGAGACAAAAAAAGTGTCGATTTAACGCTTGTAGGTACCACAGAGAGAGTAAAATTTAAATAATGTTTGAATAAATAAATCAATAATTAAACAAGTAAGTATTTAATCACTGACTACATGGATATTTTTTTTATATTCTTATAGACTGCGTTTGGCCGCAACTCACCTGATCTTAAGTGATGTGATGATGCGGCCTAAGGTAGCGCACGCTTGCCTAGGAAATTATATTAATTAACAAAATATTAAAAATTCTTAATATGATAAGCTTTATTTAGAATTAAAATATTACTTTGCCTGACTGTACAAATTTCACCGAATTGGTAGTAAAACATCTGGTATTATTCTTCGGGTCGAGTCTATGCGGGTGGAGTGGGCACGGGCTTAATAAAATAATGTCACGTGTCTGTGCATAGGTACACTGACATTATACCTACTAACAGGGGGCCAAGTCTGCTATTTTTATAATTTCGTCATTCCAACACGAACCCATTGTCATTTTGCAAAAAGTTCGTAATCTGCTAAATTCATAATGATCGATCATTGGTCGGTCGAATTAAAACCTGCACAATGACGTTCTAATGGTAGGTCACTGATCAAAGAAACTGTCAAAATTTTAGCAGATTACCGCCTAAGTCAGTCATTCAGTTGTCATTTTGTACGAGAGTACCATTCTATATCGTTACTTTCAATGGCGTGTCAGTGGTTGACCAATGGAAAGTCATAATGACGCCATTATATTAGTAGATTACCAAACTTGTCAAAATCAACAATTATGGAATCAATGATAGACCATTCTGACACTATTGTAATAGCAGACTTGAGGCCCAGGACACGATGCTAGGCGGTGGACACAGGTGCCGTACTTCCTCGGACAAGCTAGTAACTATCTATCATAGTAATGATCTCGAACATAATTCTGCGATATGACATTAAGATTCAGGTCACAATCACAATGAACGTCACTGCGTTTTTCCTACAAACTGATCTCAGACATTTATCTTCCTTGTAAAGGAATAGGTATTATGTTGTAACAATTTATGACTCATCTAGTGCTAGGAAAAGACTGTCACATAGAGCAGGGTTGCCAGGTCTTTAAACCGAAAAGCCGGACAGATCAGTCAGTTTAGCCGGACATTTGGGTAGAAGGGCCGGACAGTGGAGGACAGTGCTAGCCCCTTCCCGAACTTTGCTCGTGCCAGCCCGCGCCGCTGAGCCTGTAGCTTTAAATTCGGTCCTAAATAATGAAAATCCAATCCAACCTGTCCCTTTGCTACCCTCTTCCAGCGATGCCCTAAGCCAAGGCCCGTACCCCACAGGGGGTGCTCTTTGTCGCTTAGTTTATAAGTTGCCCTAGCTGGAGGCCTTTCGCTTTAAGGCACCACAAGAAAGTCCAGCTGTTAAGCAGCCGACAATCTCCTAGGTTGACCAGCGAGATGCCATTACGAAAAAAAAGGACTAGTGTTTCGAAAAGGATTAGTGTTTGTGTAGTCCCCCGTTTGCGCTAACGATACAGGGAGGCGAATGGAGCGGAAACCATATAGTTACATGACAAATGATAAAAGAAATAGTTTGAAATCTAACAAAAAAAAAACTCGGACAGGCCGGACACCGTCTAATTTGGCCGGACACTCAAACAGAAAGCCTGATAATGTCCGGTTTTACGCTAGAGATGAGTAAGAGAGATGACGCTCTATAAAGACAAATCTGTATAAAATCCGATGTTCCATGAAACTCAGCAAACATCTTGTGTGTTTAAGAAACTGATGAGGTGCGGGGAGGGTGTTGTTGCAAGTCAGAGGGGCGGGAGGGGTTTGTACGAAAGACACCAAGAATGACTGGCTAAATGATATCAATATTCGAGTCTCGAAAATAGGACCACACATACCGCACATAGGTATAAATGATTCTCGTGCCATCTGTAATTGTACTAAGGAAGCATAAACACGTGGAGTGCATCACAATTCGCACCACGTATGGCGATATATATATACAACATAGCACGTGTTAGTGTAAAGGGAGGAACCGACAAGATTTGGCAAACCGCAAATGCTAATACTAACACTAATACTGATTTCCGTGCATTAAAACGTTTTTGCCATACCTATTATTGGAACCGAATGTATCAGATAACTTTTCAACCGACTTTAAAAAAAGGAGGTTCTAAATTCACACGTATTATTTTATTTTTTTATGTTTGACCATAATTTTTGTCAGTGCAGTCCGATTTCGATGATTTCTTTTTTTTTAATTGATAGTGTATACCTCAAAGTTGGTCCTATATAAATTTCATGAAAATATTCCACCCGTAAAGGGTGAAAAATGAAGGGATGACTAAAACTTTTTGGCGTCACCATTTCGTAATTTTTTTGTATGGTAAGAAGTCGGCCCTATAAAGCGTAAAAAAAGCTTTTTTACAAAATAGGCAACCGCCTTCAAAAACTAAAAAAAAAATAACTTTCCTACCCTCCCCTTCTCCCTTTCCTTTCCTTTCCTTCCCTTTCCTTTTTATTAACTGTCCTTTCTTTTTTCTTTCTTCTTCTTTTTTTTAACTTTCTTTCTTTGTATTGCCAACGATTAGCGAATTTAAAGTTATTTAGGACCCATTAATTTTGTTAATTGTAATCTGTGGTGTCTCCCTTTGTGCCTATTGGCGTAGTTCTGTTCTGTCTCCTGGTTCATATTAAGTGAAATATGTTTCTTCTTACAACTCCGCTGTTCTTTTCTGATTAATTGCGTTGCTCTGGATCCAAGACAGTGCAATCGTTTCTGCAGGACTCGTCAAGTTTCATTGCGTCAACCCTTTTCTGGTGGTCGCCACTGTTGATTCTGGCTTTCAAAAGTTTCAGTGGTTTGGGAATAATGTTGCTTGTCCCACTAAAATTTCCAGTTTGTGTATTTGTGACTAAAGAAAAAGTTTCACAAAATAGGAAGTCTTAGTAACGAAGGTTAGTTAAGCTACAAACACGTGTTCAGCACACATAATATTCACAAGATTGAGAGATTCCCATAACAAAACTTGTAATATTTCTATTACTTAAGATATCAATATGTGCGAGCACTAGAGTATATAAACACCAGAAGAAGAAGTCCTCATTGGGTCCAAGGCATGACATTTGCAATAGCAGAGACATCGTGCGCTGACTTTCCAGAAACTCCACTGAGATGTGTCATTTGTGCTTTCCACTGGTACCTGTAGCCTTCCAATTGCAACATAGCTGACCTCATGGACGACACGGTAAATTGGCGTATGTGGCTGAGCAATTGGTTCGATTCCCGCACGGAACAAATATTTATATGGCCTACAGGTAGTTGTTTCAGGTGTGGCTGTTTGTGTATGTGAGTTTATACGTTTGTAAACGCACCCACAGAAAAAAAAACCTAATGTTTTTTTTTTGTTTTATAAAGTAAAATTAATACTTGGCAATAGAAATAGGTGCTTACAGTAGCAGGAGTTCCCCTGACAAGCTTCTCAAAGACTTTTACTACTGCTATTGTAGTTGATGATCACGTTCAACGTTTGGTCTCTGTGGTGTATCTACTCCGTGCATTATGCATGACATTACTCCGTACAAGTGCAATACCTACAACTTGTTCATAACTCGATCGTGTCCACGTGTTTAGAATTACATACATTTATGGCATGAGATAATGCGGATGAAAATTATGATCTTGTTTGTAACTTTGTAACAGCTGTTATTATTTTATAAGAACTCATGTAGTTCTGCGGTCGTAATGACCCAGTGGTTAAGGCGCCTGTCTTCTGTACACGAGGTTGCAGATTCGATACCGGGCAAGTACGAATGAGACTGTTACAATTACAATTTTATTCATATGTACTTTCTTAGTATTTTGAACATAACTGTCATTAAAAGGGCAACATTGTGAGGAAACCAGGGCCTCAAGTCTGCTATTACAATAGTGTCAGAATGGTCTATCATTGATTTCATAATTGTTGATTTTGACAAGTTTGGTAATCTACTAATATAATGGCGTCATTATGACTTTCCAATGGTCAACCACTGACACGCCATTAAAAGAAATGATATAGAATGGTAATCTCGTACAAAATGACAACTGAATGACTGACTTAGGTGGTAATCTGCTAAAATTTTGACAGTTCCTTTGATCAGTGACCTACCATTAGAACGTCATTCTGCAGTCAATGATCGACTATTATGAATTTAGCAGATTACGAACTTTTAACAAAATGACAATGGGATCGTGTTGGAATGACGAAATTATAAAAATAGCAGATTTGGCCCCCTGGACGTATCTAAAGATGTGTTTGAGACGATTTTATCCAAAAACTACTGGATCGATTTAAAAAATTCCGTCTACATTATCCCTGAGTAACATAAGCTATATAAATTATCGATTGAAAAACTAGGGATCCTTGAGAAAAATCACGTAATTTTTATATATATCTACACAAAGTTATAGTCTTTGGATCTACACTATCATCAACTGGAAAGTGTCTGGTAATGAGAAATCCTTATAAAACTGCCGTACCAAAGAATCTAGTCAAGAATCCCACGCTTAGCAGAGAAGTATAGACACATAAAACACGGTTAAGTCAATTACCCTTTGTACGAAATATTGGTATTCTGGTGGTGCGTAATGGTCTGGAACTGATGTCGTATTTATGGTAATGTTGCGGTTTGTTTGACAACAACCGGCTAAGGGCAGTCACTCAGCTTGTTGACTGTACTCGAGGACGTGTGTGACCAGATTACGATCGATATAAAAAGCATTTTCCGCTTTTTAGTACCTCCTTCTCATGCAAATCTATTAAGAAACGGCAACACAGTTGAAACAGAGATTGAATTGAAAGTTAACTACTCCATAGATTGAAGAAACTAAAACGTCGAACGTAAAATTTTTAGGTATTTGTTGATTTTACAAAAAATGCTGGATTAATTTCGATAAAAATTATATGGGACCACTCTGAGGCACTCCCTATCCATTAAAAAAAGAATTTTCAAAATCGGTTTTGCTGGAGAAATCGCGTAACAAATCGCGCACATACTTAATGCAAAGAATAATGGCAATTCTTCACCTGAATGTTTTAGGAAGCGTCTAGATATATGACTTATGCAAAACATTGTCAAATTTTTTGTATGTTTTTTATCCATAATTACTTTCACATGTTCAACTTTAGTTAAAATTATGAATTTAATGAACTTTTATTTGATTAAATACATATCCGGTGTCGGGTGTCTGTTTTATCTGTGGAAGAAACTATTTTGAATCACCAGAGTTACCACTTTATCTCAGTGATTATGTTTAAGTAATGAAACCCCTAAAGTTTTATATTTTTTTCCAACATAGACGCTTCAAATCGATGTCAGGTAAAATGTAGTATGGAGCCTTGCCATTGTTCTTTAAGACTTATATGATTTTCTCATGGATGCCATTGTCAGAACTGGATTGAAATGGGACACGGGAAGCACCAGCTTTCAAATAACTTATCACCTAACTCACTCGTACTACTCCAACTATTTTTAACCGATTTAAAAAGGAGGAGGTTATCAATTCGATCGCACTTTTAAATGTTTGTTACCTCAGAACTTTCGACTGGGTGAACCGATTTTGATGATTCTGTATCATCAAAATCGGTTCACCCAGTCGAAAGTTCTGAGGTAACAAACATTTAAAAGTGCGATCGAATTGATAACCTCCTCCTTTTTAAATCGGTTAAAAATAGTTGGAGTAGTACGAGTGAGTTAGGTGATAAGTGCAGACATTTGTGCTTTGTCTCTGATATGGTAATGTATCTGTAAGGTGTCAGGTATGGTATTGCAGATGTGTAGGCAGCGGTCATCACTTAATGACCGTCGCCTTGCTTCCCATCCAATGGCGTAAACTTACAAACAAACAGAATTTGTGTGTTTTGTCACTTTGAGTTTGAATTGTTTATGAAGGAGGTTTTCAAGGCAGTACTCAATTCATAAACTGATTCACATTTCTGTCAGACTCAAGGTTCTTGCTGGGAATTTTGATTATGATTCAGATGTAAAAAAAATTATAGCTTATTCGAAAAACAGGAGTACAGGAACAGCCGGCATAAAGATAAACTGAGGTTGCCAACAATAAAATTGAAGCTTTTTAAGAAGAATTTTATACTGCATGGCTATTATTGTTTATTATGATCATTTGCTAAACACGCTTCAAGATTTACCACATCTACTATTTAAAGAAATGCTATTGAAACTCTTAATGCAAAAAAGATAATAATAATTTAATTGACACACACTAGTTATTACAGAGAAACATTTAGGTACACAGGGTTTACAAAATTAAGCACAGTAATGACGTTGCTGTGGGCCCCAAACTAGGCAGAGCCTGTATCTTGGTGGCCCAGTAGTTAAGAATAGGCAGATAGATTGTTCTGTGTGACGCTGCACAATATTACCATGTTAAACAAAATTCAAAATTAGGAAATTACAATAACTAATGAATTAATATTGAAATGCAATGAAAAATGAGAAACTTAGATAAATAATTAAATTAAGATTAAAATTAGATTGGATTTAAAATTACATTTCAAATTATGAACAAAAGAAAAATTAAAAATAAATGACCTAACAGGTAATATGAATTAATATTGAAATACAATGAAAAATGCGAAACATAGATAAACTAAAATTAGTTAGAATTTAAAATTACATTTCTAATTATTAACAATAGAAAAATATTATAGGCAATGTACTTACACGGTTAGACAATTTAATCATACTTAGTGAACATTTTTAGGGAATATAATTCGTTATATTTCGAGTTCGTAATACTATCAGAGTATCAGGGTTCACTTCGTTTCTATTGCTAATGATTTTTTTTTTTTTTTTTTTGTCTGAATGACATCTCGCAGTTCAACCTGAGGGTTGGTTACTGCTTAACCGGACAATCCTGTGGTGCCTTAAAAGTGACTTTTAGGGCCTCCAGCCAGGGCAAAAACTTATAAACTAAGTGACTACGCTAAGGGCACCCCCTGTGGGATACGAGCCTCGGCTTAGGTCGCCACTGAGAGAGGGCAGCAAAGGGACAGGCTGGATCGGGTCTCCATTAATTAGGGGCTATTTTAAAGCTAAGGGCACAGCGACGCGGGCTGGCGCTAGCAAGGGTCGGGGGGGGGGGGCGTTACGGGGTCGTCGCGAGGGACCTCGGCGGCGAGGTCGGAATGACGGTAATTTGTGTCTGTGTTTAACTAATGTGCTAGTGGCCCTATTTCTTTCTTGAAGGAGGGTAATAGCGTCATCTGGATCGGACAGGGTATGACGTGGACGACGGGTCCTGCTAATACGGGAAGGGGTATATCGGGCGGCCGCTACGACGAGCGGGTTGCGGTGTTTCTCCGCTTGATCGAAGAAGCGCTTGCAAGCGCGATTCATGAACTGACGGATGGTCGGTAGTTTGAGATCGAGATGAAGGTTCTCGTTGCGAACATAGAACGGGGCGCCCGTTATTTTTCGCAAGAAACGGTTTTGTAAGGTTTGCATTCTGTGGAGACGGTATGCCTTTACGTGTGCGAATACAGCACAGGCGTAGGTCATGATGGGACGAATGCACGCGGTGTAGGTACGCAATTTGCACTTGAGTGACAATTTGCTACGTGCATTCAACATACAGTGAAGTCTACCTTGAGCGAAAGCGGCGCGCGAACGCGCCTGCTTTATGTGCTCCGCGAAGGTTAGGTGGCGGTCAAGAATGACTCCTAGGTATTTGGCTTGCTTCTCCCAAGGGATAGGCTCGCCGAACATGGAAATCGGACTGGGAAGGGAGGGGTTGATGCGCGGTTTGGAAAACAGCACTGCCTGACTCTTAGCGGGGTTGACTGTGATTCTCCATCTCCGGAACCAAGCGCCTAGTGCGTTTGCGGAGTCTTGGAGGATGCGGGCTATGCGGACTGGGTTGGAACCAGTGCAATAAATGGCCGTGTCATCGGCGAATAAAGCCAAATGAGCCTGTCTGCTCTTTGGAATGTCACTGGTGAACAGCGTGAAAATGAGAGGGGAGACCACGGAGCCCTGGGGGACTCCAGCACGTATGGGACGTGGAGACGAGAGTGCCCCCTCGACGCGATAACGAAAGGATTGTTAATGACCGAAATTATCTCCTTTTATACTTTTCTTTTTTTTTTTGGGAATTTTTGGACATTTTATATTTTTATTACAACATTGACATAAAACAAAAAATTGTATCGAATTGACATTTGCACGCCATGTATGGCAGGATATGCTGGAACTACCTAAATGAAACATCTATTGTACTATATTCTAATAAATAAATATTTTGATTTGATTTGATTCCTGAAAACCAGAATCAACAGTGGCGACCACCAGAAAAGCGCCAAAGCAATGAAGCTAGCAAATATGATTCAACAGTCTTGGATCTCGCAACGAATTCAGCATCATTATGTCAACTTTTAGACGCCTACAGCTGGGCATAGATGAAAGAAAGAAAGAAAGAAAGAAAAATAATTTATTCGCCCCCCAGGACAACAACATTAAAAAATTAAAAAACAAGAAAACGAAAGTTGGTCCTGTATGAGGCCAAAAGGCTCCTATCTCAGCATGGTGCTGTCTTAGCGTGGTGATGTCCCCCAACGAAGGGTTCAGCCGTAATAGCCATGGTTGTAGGTGTTATGGTACTCAGAAGGACGCTGCTGCCCATCCTCTGGTCAATACACGCAACGAATTAAACAGAGATTCACAGCGGAGGAGTGAGAAAAATATAATTTCCACTCCAAGGAAAGGAAAACGTTATAACTTTACCCGAACCAGATATCGATCCCAGAACCTTATGCTCAGAAGCCTCGCTTGCGATCATTAAAGTCACAAGACCAGTCCATGCTCAGAGGGTTTTAATCCTCATACTAATAGCATTAAGAGCAAGTTACATGATAAGAATACAATGCTTGCTGCGCCGCCATGTTTACTAAACATTATTGTTTTACAGTTCCGTACCCCAAGGGGAAAAACTGGACCCTATTACTAAGACTCCACTGTCCGTTTGTCTGAATACCATGGAGCCATTTACTAACTATATTAATACCTTTATGTTTGACAAAAATTAACATGGCGGTTGGGAGTATTGTCATGCTCGCTCAAATGTCTCGCTGATGGTGGCGCGTGTGTTGGATCATTCGGCTCCCTTCAAAATGGTTGAGCTGAATGGTGCTGATTCACGCGTCATGTTCGTGAACGGGCGCTGTCAGTAGAGATTGGTCAGCTCTTATCTGCCATGGACTTTATCTTGCTTCTTTTTTGTGTTTTGTATTGTTAGATTACCTTCATAGTTTTCACATATAGAAGCAACAAGAATCATGTAACCAGACTTGTAAAAACTTGATTTAAAAGAGTGTCCGTGGAGTTTCTTGCTCGTTCTTCTCCATAGAGACCTACCTACGTTTTGGAACGAGCAACTAGCTTCAACTCTCTGACTAACTGACCGACTCCTTGACAATTCAAAAGTGCCTGTAAATGGTTTAATTGAAATAAATGCTTTGACTTTGACTTTGACTTCTGTCTGTCACCAGTGCTCATGAACCGTGATAGCTAGATAGTTGCCGCTATATCTACAAAATACTAAAAACAGAATAAAATAAATGTTTAAGGGAGTTCCCATACAGTAAACGTGATTGTTTGCCGTTTTTTTGCTCGACGTCTAATGTTGTATAGACACGCGGAACCCTTCGTGCCCGAGTCCGACTCGTACTTGGCCAGTTTTTTTACTTGCTCGTATTGAGTCATTGAGGGCAGTGTAATGTTATTTAACGTTCTTGGATGTCCAACAGTGAACATCTTCCGGCTAACGATGAGAGTGTGCAGATGTTCCGTTGTTTTTGCCACTTATATTTAACTATTAATGACCTTTAGAAAGTTTCCGGTTAACATTACTTAACGAACAACTTACCTCAAGTTCAAGATGTCTTCAAGATCAATTTAAACTCCTGTACTTAACTGTACACGCGACGACGGACTAGTGATACAGTTATAGAGTTACAGTACAGGTTGACCACGCATTGTTTATAATGTAGGTCACTGCGCATGTTTCAGGGGGTGAAAGTCCTCATTAGAACTGACCACTCTTACCATGGGGACCAACTATAATACCTGTATGTACTTTCTAACCAACTTCAAAAAAGAAAGGGTTCTCAGTTCGACCCGTATGAGTACGTATGTATGTACTATCGCGGACCTTTTCCGCCTGCTCAGTTAAAAAAAAATCCCTTGGCGCCTGCGAAGTTAACGGGGCGGGGTAGAGAGCGCTTCCATCTTTTGAGTGCATGCAAAAATGAACTTAGTGGTGGTCAGGCGAGTGTGTCCACGATAGTACATGTTTGTCCGCGATTATCTCCCGTTTGGCTGAACTGATTTTGATGGGGTTTTCAGAAAAAAAATTGTTACATTCTGGAGAAGGTTTTAGTATACTTACAACAAATATAAATTATTTAGCGCAATACAAAACAACAAACAGAACAAAGCCACTGACTTCCGAAACTAAAATCATTGTGTGTTCTGTGCTAAAGTTATTTATCACTTTTTAGTGTTTTTATGAAGGCGGTTCTGTTTTTTAAAAACGTTTTTTTAGTTTTGAAAGGCGGTTCTCTTTTTTGTAAAAAGTTTTTTTTAAACCCGTTCTGAAAGAATTCGACAGAACGGCTTGGGGGGGAAAGAATTTTGATTTCGTTCAAGAATCAGAGAATATATATTTTTTTTTAATTCTTATATGTAGGCTTGCGTTTGGCTGCAAGTCCGCAACTCGCCTGATCGGTGAGTGATCTGAGTGATGCTGCGGCCTACGGTGGAGCACGCTTGCCTAGGATAAACCGGTTCACTCGTGCCTTGACGATACCCCAAAGAGAATTCTTTGGGATACCCAGATTATATTTTTCGGGGAACAGTGAGGCGAGACAATATTTGGCGGGCAGTGAATTCCACAGTGGAATTCACTGCCCGCCAAATATTGTGCGAACTGCCAGACTGTGGAATTTCCACAGCCTCTCACACGTTTCTAGTTTTCGTTTCTAGACGTTTCTAGTCTTGCCATAATACATAATATTATGTATGCTGTGGTTGAGTGTTAAGTTTTTATTATACTTATATTTTAGTTATAGTACCTACAGAAAACGTAAACCTATTTACTTTATGGTATTACTAAGTAAAGCAATAGAAAAAAACCCATAATTTTGTAGTTTTCATCATACGCAGATAATATCAACGTTGTGGACCGCCATTACGACTTTACACACAAAAAATGCAGGAAATGAGTATTTATATTTCAGTTTATAAGTAGCTACAGTATGTTGTAGTACATCATGAGTACACCTCTTGTTTGGTACTTACACACAGTCGGCGCGAACATCAATCACAACACACAGACACTAACACTCTACGGCATGTGATGTGTGTGTTGCACCCTGCACAATAACATAATAATAATATGCTTTATTTATGTTTATTTGTTCATAACAGATTATACTATAATTACAGGGTTTACCCTTATGCGACAGTTAAGACCTTAGTTTAATTAAACTATAAATAAGTACTTACAATAACAAGAATTAGAAAAATTAAAACAAGAACATTATTAAATTATTACACCAAAACATGGCATTACTAATACTATTAAGTATCAACTTTACCTACGTACATGAAAAACATGTTGATCAATAAATAATTGTTGTATTCAAATAAAAATAGCTCTACATAGCTCTCAATCGCCTAGTCGCCATGAGAACAAGTTATCCGCTGCATCTGTTTGTCTGTCTGTCTGTTCACAGTAAACTCAAAAACTACTGAACGGATTTTCATGAGGAAGGTTTAGTTAAGTTTTTGTGTCTATTGGCTGAAGTATGATCACTAGTACTAAATATAATAAAGCAGATAATCTCGAGCTAAAATATGCTGGATGTGATGTCTTTGAGTGCGGCAGTAAGAAAGTTATTAAAATACTCAATAGCTCAGAGATCTTTATTAAAAACCTCCTTGAAGAAAAGAAAAAAAGAAAAACCTGTCATGTTTAATTAAATTTGAATATCGAACGATTTAAGTAAACAATGGCGGGCGGAACCTTCGTCTAATGAAATTAATTGGATGCCTTACATTGCGTGTCTGAATCGAGCACGCAATTATGAAGTTTCTGTTAAAAGAGCAATGGTAATGAACTTGACGAGTGAGTCTTTGTAATGTCAAGGTTTGGTTTCCATCTTCCTTCTGCGAATGATTACATCATGGCGGTTTTTTATGCAATATTATGGTAGGTAAGTGATAGATTTTTGAGCTGTCTTTAGCTATATGATTAAAACTGATTTGTGCTTGCAAATAACAGACAACAAACCATTGTTTTAGCGGTAGGCAGAGATTTATTGTACTTAAATCTCATTAGTTAGGGCAAGCCTGTTGCCCCGAACCTGACATACTCGTAGATTCAAACTTCATGCTGCGAACTCTGATTATAAAACAAAAGGCAGATAGACCGCGCGGAACACTGAGAGTGAAGTCAAAAAAGCAAATACAAATTCAAAAGCGAATACACATAACAACCATCACACAACACATTACACATTTACACCACATCACATCACATCATGTGTTGGGTACATTACAACAATCTCGTGATTGTATTCGCTTATGAATTTGTATTTTTATTTGTTTTTTTTTGACGATGCGGCGTGTCGTGTCAGTACAGCAGCACGAAGCGAGTTGTAGGCATTCGCTTTTGAATTTGTATTTGCTTTTTTGGCTTCACTCTCAGTGTTCCGCGCGGTCTATCAGCCTTTTGTTTCATAATCTGAGGCTGCTAATGACAAATTGTTTTCTCTACGAAAGAAACCATTTTTTATAATTTCCACCTTAAGGCCGCATCATCACTGTCTTAAGATTAAGCGAGCTGCGGTCAAACGTATTTGTTGTTAAAGCGGCAACAGAAATACATAATCTGTGATCAATTCTCTAGCAATCACGGTTCATGAGATACAGCCTGGTGACAGACAGCCAGACAGACGGACAATGGAGTCTTAGAATTAGGGCCCCTTTTTTACCCATTAGGTACGGAACCCTAAAAAAAATGTAAGACGTAGGTAGTCTTAGGAACTCATCATTCATTCCGGAGAATTTAAACCATTTTTTTGCATTGAAAATTTCATATCTACATTTTTAAATGCAAATTAGTATACACTTCTCATTATCCTCCTGCCCAAATCGCAATGTGGTTTAAGCTTACTACATATTTGGTCATTGTCATTAGGAATTTCTCAGAATTTCAGTTATTATTAGCGGTCGGGCCCGCACGTCTTCTTCTTCCATACCTACATCTCTATCAGCTGTTCCTCTTCATCATCATGTCAACCTTTAGACGCTGAAGGGCATAGGTCTCCTCCAAAAGAAGGTTCAGCCATAATCGCCATGCTTGGCCGATGCACGTTGGTGATTACATCCATGATAAGAATGCTTGGAAACATGCTGGTCCGGGCTCCATAGGACAATTATTTACAGTCTACACAAAATCAAACTGATTGCTAATTAAAACTACTTAATTTACTTAATCTACACATTATATTTAATTCTTGCTCTGGTTCACACACTAGTTCATAGTTTGTTGAAATGTATGGAGTGGTTGTCTACTTTTACAATAATTGTAAATAATAATATGTGAACACTATGTATCTATGTATACAACTTAGCTGTCATTCTTTATCTTGTAATACTTTGTACATACTTCAATACAGTGTTTTTTATGCAAGGTCCATCATATTCACGTATAGATTTATAAACTATAAACTGTAAATGCAAAATATAGTCCACATTTTTTTTAAATGAGTAAGTATGGAGTTTCTTGCTCATTCTTCTCCATACGAAACTACCTTTTGGAAGGGGCAACTAGAATCAACTTTATATTTTTTTTTTATATGACGTTCAAAAGTGCATTTTAATGGTCTAATTGAAATAAATGATTTGACTTTGACTTTGTTATGGTACCTACTCAGAAGGACGCTAAGTGAGAACATATGACATGCGAACTATTTTAGCAAATACCAAATAAGTATTTTTCCTTTCAGGTAAGTGAAATCGGAAATGAGATCTATAGGAGTCAATACGCGGGTGATTTCTTAGAGAATTGCACTGGGCCTGTTGACAAAATCCCTTTTCTGTTAGCGTTAACACCAACGGAAAATGAAATTGTATGGAGTTGACGTTTGCTTACGCGATGTCACGTGATGCAAATATGTCAACTGCATACAATTAGATTTTTCCGTGGGCGTTAACGCTAACAGAAAGGGATTTTGTCTACAGGCCAAGTGTCATATAAAAATCAGCCTCACGTTCTAAATACGAAATCCTTTGTAGAACGAATTCAGAGTGTTTAGACGATACATTTAGTTCATGGTTTCGACCAGCATGCGACCTTTACTGTACATAGGTGCTTAAAGTTCTCAGGACAAACAGTATAGATCGGTACGCCTAAAAAAGTTCACAGTGATGCAAAAAAAAGTTAAAATAAATATTTTTAAATTTTCAAACTGCCGCATCTGACACCGCCGTGGGTCTCTTGTTGAGGAACAAAGGCGTAACATTAGGTCGTTACTCTTAAAATGCAATGAATCATATTTAGGACAAAACTAACCAGTATTAGCAAAAAAAGGCGTAACATTTAAGACCGTTTTTAGTTACCTATATTATAAAGTGTTAAAGCTCCAGACTTCCGTATGTCTGCTGTGAGTCAAAGCGTTCTGAGAATGTGTGTGTGCAGGAATTCCCAACATGGCCGCCAGCTTTAAAACTGAATATTTATCGATTTTGGGGTTTTTTTTCTAATTTTTGGAATTGTGACGAAATTTCCGTATAAAATAACCAAATATGGTATTGTGGTAAAGGGGATTTAAATATTTAAAAGTCAATATGCAAAGCGATGGTCATTAATTTTTGCCTTCACCTGAATCAAAATCGGATTACACATTAAACAATGAATTATATTTTATAAAGAATAACCGGTTATCAGATTAAGAAACAAAAGGCAGGTAGACCGCGCGGAACATTGAGAGTGAAGCCAAAAAAGCAAATACAAATAAAAAAACGAATACCCACAACGTGCTTCGTGCTGTACCGACACGAATCAGTATACCTACCACGAAACGCCGCATCGATATAAAAAAAAAACAAATAAAAATAGGTACGTACAAACACAAATTCAAAAGCGAATACAATCACGAGATTATGGGTATTTGCTTTTTTGGCTTCACTCTCAATATTCCCCGCGGTATATCTGCCTTTTGTATTATAATCTGAGCCGGTTACATTTATCACAGCTTACCCATTATCGAATAACTATGCTCAATACACGATTAAATTAAATAAAAATACATTATAAAAACAGAACAATTGACATACTTAATTACGAGAATATTAAAATATTGCCGTGGGGTGCCGGTCGCGAATATAGCTCCACCCTGTTTCTACCCGTGGGTGTCGTAGAAGGCGACAGAGGGATATTGTCCAGAGGATGGACAGTCGCGTCCTTTTGAGTACCATAACACTTACTGCGATCGACAACATGCGTCGACCAAGCATGGCTATTACGGCTGAACCCCCCCTTGGAAGGAGACCTGTGCCCAGCAGTGGGTCTAGAGGTTGATATCATGATGATTAAAATATCGATTCAAATTATTATTAATTTCTTTCCCTTAACACTAGAAGTAAGTACTTAGCTAGTGTTAATTAATTATTCATACTGCACAGCGGAGAGGAAAGCTGTCACAATTCCAACACAATGCGGTTCGTGAACTTATTAATTACCTGTCTCAAGATAATGGTCAATTAATTGATTCCGTGATTGCAATGATTCACGTCCGGAGCGGAGCGGTTTGATTGTCATTGTATAATTTTATTGGAAGACAGAATTTTAATGAAGATGTTTCTTTTTTTCTTTAGTTACCGGTTTATTTGCATGATTGTTTATGAATTTTCCATCTGTTCATAGTATTAGTCAATTACCTAAGTCCTATAGGTAGGTATTATAAAAGACAACCGCCTTCAAAAAGTAAAAAATAACTTAAATTTCGCAAGTTCGTCGTGGCTTTGTTTATTTGTGGTTTTGTAAAAGTTATTAACCATCTTTGTAATATTAGTATAGAAAAAAAAAGAAAAAAAAATAGGAAACTTTTTGCATGAAAAACGTACCCATTAACGTACTGTCATTAAGTTTTATTCGTAACTTCGTAATGACCCGGTAATGATTATTAGAAAGAGTTGAATTTCCCATGCCGACTGGGTTTATCAATGAATTAAAATATTATGTAATACCTATATACTTAACATAAATTACGTAAATTAGGTGGAGACGCATCTCACACAATATTACCTAGATGTAGGTAACCAGCTGATTCATTTGCATTTTACATTTCAATCACGTTTCCCTGACCTCTCTCGTGTTACCAGTTTGTCAACTATTGTTGACAACAAAAACAGATAAAATTTTTTAACAAAAAAAGACAACCGCCTTCAAAAAGTATAAAATAACTTTCAATTCGCAAGTCGGCGGCTTTGGTTTTGCTTGTTGTTTTGTATTGCCACCGACTTGCGAATTGAAAGTTATTTTATACTTTTTGAAGGCGGTTGTCTTTTTTTGTTAAAATTTTTTATCTGTTTTTGTTGTCAACAATAAAAATTAATTACGAAACGGCAACTAAAAAAAATCTGTCATCCCTTAATTTTCAACCCTTAGGAGTGGAATATTAAATTTTTATGCGACCAAATTTGAGGTTTATACTATCAATTAAAAAAAGAATCATCGAAATCGGACTACACTGAAAAAAGTTATGCATGGTCAAACATAAAAATAAATATATAAAAAATAAAAAAATGTTCATAAAATGAAAACTACTGGGCTAAATAATGTTAAACCTTTACGGGATCAAATGGCAACAATTCCGCTTCAAACTAAAGAAGAATCACCTAAATCGGATTATAAATCTCGGAGTAATCGATGCACATACATAAAAAAAAAGCCAACCGAATGAAGAACCTCCTCCTTTTTGAAGTCGGTTAAAAATAAAATCATCCGTGTATCCACAAGTATGTTGGGGTCGGCTTCCGTCTACCCGGATGCAGCTGAATACCAGACTGTCTATCTGACCTCCACAAACAAGTTACTTATTGGGTAATACGATACCCCTTGGTGAGACTGATTCTCGGACTTTTCGGCTTCTGGACTACCCATAACGACTGCTAAAGATCTCCTTGTCAGACTTTCTGGGGCACAGAAGGAACTCGGTATAAAATGGATGTCCACCAGCGCAACTTAACCTTTGACCGATCGATCTGTACGCGGTTTTTAATTAGCCAGCTGGAGGTAAATAGAATACAAATACAGAAAAGCATCAATTTAGACGTGTTTGGAGGTTCTCTGAAGCAAACAATGCCTGTTTTAGGAGACTCCAACGACAACAATCACAACGCAGACGTTACCTTTGTTAACACAAGCTTAAACACATTAAAAAAAACAATATTCTGCGATTCTTGTACGAAATAAAAATTTTGTCTTTCCCCCCAAGCCAAATATTCCGTTGGATTCTTTCAGAACGGGTTTCAAAACGCGACGATTAGACAAAGACAGCGCTCTACATGAGATTCCTCCACGTATTATCCACCTTTCGCTCACACAGTGATCGCCAGCGGAATCCTTACAAATGCAAGTTGTCTGCGAAGAGGTCGCATGCACTTAGTACGGTCAACCGCTCGTCAGTCTTGAAGTACAAAAGCCGCTCGTACTGCTACGAAATAAAGATGCTGTCGAAATGCATTTTTTGTCATGGAAGTGCGTGTGTTGTTGACTGGTACTACGACTAGTGAATTCGAAAATATTAGCTTCTCTCTACTCTCTGCTACCTCGGCGAATGGCTGGGTAGTTAATTGTATAAGTAGTTACCATGCACGGCTCAAGATATTCACGATGCCCCAGATGTTGGTTAATTTGAACAGCGCGTTAAGATTGTAATGTCGAAAATCATTTCTGGACATTTAAGGCTGCCAGTTCTAGCTGATCTGACTGACATGACCCCTGACGACTGATACGATCTTTTCTGTCGGCTGTTTGTTCCTGACAAGTACATCGGACATCGCCAAAGCCTTCGACACAATTTGTTTGCGCCGCCGTCATCTAGATCTATCGCCAGAGCTGAGTCCCCGGTGTGTCGTACTTTAAGAATGCTTAACGCTCTCCTGACCATCAATCCTGAATGTGATCTGTTTGCCGACGAATGGAGTGGAATTATGCGTGTGTGCCTGATGTTTTGTGAGAGAAGGTATGCTAGGGCGTCCTCCATTATATCTTAAGTATTATTATAATTTTTTCTTGTAAACCGTAACTGTGTTAATTAATGTAATTGGTGTTACCGTTTTAATTAACAATAAACAATAAACAATGTAAACGACCCCAAGACACACACACACCACACACCACGGCCATAGCTATACTACTTAAACAATCTCAACGTTGGATGCATCTGGTGAAGCCAATCTGGTTCGTATTTATCTGTTCCAATTGTCTCTGCATGTATGGAGCCCTCAAAGAGTTTGTCTTCTCCTGTTCTGTCAGTTGTCATAATAATAATACCAGCCCATACATGCCCCACTTCAGGGCAAAGGCATAAAGAGAAGGCAGGAGTATTGATCACCACGTGCGCTCAAGGCGGATTGGTGATTTCAGGTTCATATTAATCTTCGCAATGTTTTCCTTTACCGATATCAGTGATGTCCAAGATAGACTTAGAAAGTACATATGAAATTAAAAATGTCACATTGGTACTTGCTTGAACCCGCAGGAGAGCCTTAGTCATCACGACTTCTTCATAAAAAGCAACCAAAAATAAATGCATTATGCGCGCATTCTTTCCTTGTTCTCAAACCTTCTGTGGTGAACCGTTCGGGCGAGCTCGGCTGTCCTCGGTCATAGGACAAGTTCAAGGTGCCTGCGCAACCTGTTTTATTACCGTAGTACGTATTTATATTTTTATGTGTGTGTCAGTAATTGCTGGGCTTGAAATTGTTGCTACGGTTATTGACGTGCGCGTTAAAACTTTTTGTTAATAATATTGGTAGCCTGGACCCCGCTCTACGTCTGTAGATGGGTGACCATCCATTTCTTACCGAGACCCTTCCGTGGAAAGCACGTAAAGCTGTTGGTTTCGGCTGTCATTCGTAGATCATTGAGTTGTTTTTGAGTTTAGGATTGGATCTTGCCCCTTTCGGTTACAATATTCCACTCACCCCGTTCTTTATTATTTTAGTGTAGTGATTCGCCCCTTGCGGCATTTCCTTGTAAATTTTATCAAAAAAGATAAATCCAACCGGTTGGTTGTCACTTCCCGTGATCCAAGAGCTGGTAAGTATTTAACTTAGTCAGAGCTTAAGCTTTGCCAGCCCAGTCTCTTGGGTACATTTCCAGATGACGGCGATGTGGACGAATTCTATGATGCTGTATTGTATTAGTTCTTAATACCATCTCCATTCCATCATCGGACGATAAGATACGGCGAAGCGTCACCGCTATACGGTTGAAGTTCTTCGGTCTCGAACCAAGCGCTTTGCTTCCACATTTATTGTGCGAACTGACAGACTGTGAAATTCACTGCCCACCTCTTTATTCCCCGATACGTATATAATCTGGGTTTCTTCAAGGCACGAGTGAACCGGTTCATCCTAGGCAAGCGTGCTCCACCTTAGACCATCAGTCAACATCAGGTGAGTTGCGGCCAAACGCAAGCATTATCAATATAAAAATAAAATTAGTTCTTTAGTTTAATAGTTATAGGTTTTTCTTTTTAATTAAGTATTCGTGTAAATATTGTACATTACGCGATATGCTACATTATTTTCAACATTTGCTAAACCAGTCACGAATACTTAGATCTGCTTTATGTTTAAAGAAGACAAGTTCTTGTGTTAATATTTAAACTTGTGTCAGTAGTAATAACTTTAATTTGAGACGTGCGTACAGCCGCCTCGCGCCTCGCCGTGTCTACCAAAGTACCATAGAAAAAAATCTAGTTTTGTGTCAGTCGGACTGGCGCACCGAGAGTTCCGTACAAACTTGTAGTCTGTCTCGAAGTCTCGAAGATAAGTATGTAATAGCAAAATTTTAACTACATTTTATGATTGTAGGTCAACAGTAAGTACCCTATAGGTTTTATTTATTTAATTCAAACACAATGATTCATATTAGTTAATACCACATATTAAACTATGCTAGTAACATTTCCCATTAAAACTAGAACAAAAATAAAACTAATTCTGGAACCTGTTCTACATAATTATGTCCGCTTCCCGATGCACCAGACCTGCTAGCCATACGGGTCCAGTACTCCAGGAACGGGCAATCAGGCTTATTCACTATCACCTTTAAATTTGATTGATTTGATTTCCTTGCAAGTGTCAAAATATGCACCCTAAATAAGGCATAACGGCCGTATCTTTTGATATGATATATTTATGCGTTGACTTAAAATTTGGGGCTATTTGGGTTGGGGGGGCGGGGGGGGGGTATTTTTGACAATATTTGGAAAATACAACATTACGTTTGTGTGCTTACCTCAAAGGCCACACACATTCTGAAGCCTCTTGATGTTGCCTTTTTCGCTCCTTTAAAACTTGTTTTTTTTGTAAAATTTGTAAGAATTTATGATTAATGTTTAGAAGTTTTGTTTTACTTGGATGTAAGTACACAAGTGTATGTAGAAAAGCTTTAAGCTCCATTATTCTTACCACTCATAGAAGTTTACCTACATTTGCAATAAAAATATTTTTTTCAATTACATTTTTTTTTTTAAATTCTACCAATCTCTAAAACAAAATCATTTTTTCATGTGGTATTCGGTAGTCTTTGTCCCAAATATCGATAGACTCGTTAAAAGTGGCTGTTTTGGCTCAAAATATGAATTCTATATCTGTTTTTAGTCCTGTCCATAATAGCCCCAAATATGCGATATTTGGGACCGCTTCATTTTTTTTTCTTTTTCTATTTCTGTTGTAAGTAGCTACTTCAAATGTATATCTGCAGAAGTAAAGGGTTATCCGAGACCCATATAATTTTTTTACCATAGCATTTTATGTGATGTTTACAAGATATTTGTTAAACTATGTCAAAATGTGTCCCAAGTAGCCCCGTTTTACCGATATTTGATATTAATTTCAGCTTGATAGCTCTACCCTACTCTGAGAAAAAAGGTCTTGACAGACGGACAGGCAACGAAATGAACGTTTTTTTTTCTTTTAAAGTAGGTACGGAACCCTAAAAATAATTTAATGAACTCGCGAATCTTCACAGACGATTGTATTCACATTAGTAATATTATTAAGCAATGTAATAAAAAACAAATGAATGCCAAGTAATTTCAGATGAGTACGACGACGCGACGGGGTCAACGACCGATGGTTGCTTGAAATGATTTCCTGAACTACTTTTTGTATTTGTATCATTCATTAATAATGACTGTTTGTGAAGATTCTCCAGTTGATTGAATGTTACCAATTGCCAAAATTGTAGGTACTCTATATACGGCGGGTTGTTTCAAACAGTCGGTTAAAAGTTACTATGACGGATGATGTTAGATGTTTAACGTACGGTCACCAAAGGAGATAAGTATCCATGTCGCCGGAAACAGTTGAAGTTTACTTAGAAACCGATAGGTTTTTATGAATAAAATAAAATACAATTTATAGAGAATAAACAGTTCAATGATTTAATAAAATTTCATTTGAAAGCCCCCATTGGTTTCTAAGAAATTTTCAACTATTCCCGACGACATGGATACTTATCTCTTTTGCGTACTGTACGTTAAATGTAACGGGTTGTTTCATGACATAAAAATCCGTCAGTTAAAGTTATTCAAAAAGAGATGCCATAATATTTTGATGTTTGACGTAGAGCCTGTTTGACAACACAAAATTACGTTGACTGGTCGGTTATTAAATATTAAATGGTAATTGTAACTTTTTGACGTACAATTTTGTGAAACAACCCATTTTTTTTTTTATTTGACGATACATAGTTAGCGCCATTTTCGAGTATTACCCGTCAGTAAAGAATAGTTGAAGCAACCCGCCCTTAGTAGTATTCGCCTTTCTACTCGTATCATCTGTCCATCACGTCAACCTTTAGAAGTTTAGACGCCCACTGCTGGGCATAGGTCTCCCCCAAGGGAGGGTTCAGCCGTAATCGCCATGCTTGACCGATGCATATTGGCGATCGCAGTAGGTGTTATGGTACTCAGAAGGACGCTGCTGCCCATCCTCTGGTCAATGTCCCTCTGTCGCCTTCTACTACACCCACGGGTAGACACGGGGTGGTGCTATTCGCGACCGGCACTACAGCCATCGTGTCCATGGTCTTCCCCAACTATTGGAGCTAATCATAATTAGGTATATTCATCAATTAATTAATTTCAATGACTCATTCTGTCTAATGACGGTAACCGCAATATTGTAGAAACTCCAAGCGCGTGTCAAACGCCACAGATAACTAATTGGATGGGTTTCAATAGAAATTAAGTATTTCAATCATGTTCATTCGATTTGGCTAACCAAAATTATAATATCTTCTTAATAGCTGAACCGATTATCGTAAATCTTATCTTGGATCATTAGCTGTTGCCTGCCACTTCGATCGCGCGAATGTCGGTTATCGTCAGATAAAATCGCGGATTAAAAAGTAGCCTATGTCCTTGCCCAGGATTCAAGCTATTAAATCATACCAAATTTCATCAAAATCCGATCAGCCGTTTCATCGTAAAAGCGTACTACCGTTACTTTCGCATTTATAATATTTGTATGGATTTAAGTACTTTTTAGCTTGTAATATTCCATTTCAATTATGAAATGGAGCTAAAAAGCAAGACAGATAACTATAGTACCCATACAAATGGTCAAGGCTGGTCCGGCAGGACTCAGGCGGCCTTCCTAATGTGATATATGCGACCTCCGGTAACATTGACATAAGAGTGATCGATTGTGCTCGAGATGACAGCAAAAAATGGAAACATTTACATTGAGTGTGATCACCACACGGAAAACTTATGACGAGATAAAATCTCAACAGGTGGAGTACTCACACATCCAGCCTGCTATGCTTAGAGGGCAAGCTTGACGTTCCTCTGACCGAAATCCGGTCACAACTTCAGTCAATGTCGGAGATATTATAGTGCTCAAGTGTGTGCCCAAACACATGTGCATTCTCTCTTCCTAATGCGGTGGCACGGCGATCCGACACGACCGGAGAGAGATCAGCCGCTGGACCAACGGCTTTATGAGCTTTTCGAGCCACGGGGGTGTCGGAACCCCGCGCTCAAGAGGACTGGGTGGGGTGACACGACACATAAATAAATGGATATTTAACACCGAGTACGAGGAAGACCTTAGCGTGTCGTCGGTCCGTTCATAAGTATTTTTCTGCCCTGCCTGGAGGTCTTAAACTCACTTCAGAGGGCTAATTCACGTAATTTTATGACGCTGCGATGCAGTTGCAGTTAAGTTCAAGTTTCAGTGATAAACGGTATTCTTGTCATCTTTGAAGTACGCGTAAGCTGCGCGTGAACTGCACGTCAACTGTACGTGTACCAAACTTACTTATGGTGTACATGAAAGAAAAAATATTGCTCACTAAATAATTGAATATAATCAATTACCTACATTTAAATAAATATGACATAATTATGATAATTTATTTATTTTATTTTATTTATTTTGATTTATTATTAAAGTAATACCCCAGGACAGATTTTAAGGCCTTTAGCTGTCATTTTGAGATGTCAAACTAATAGTAGAAGGCCGATCATATTGCGTTCCGAAGACGCGCAACAGTAGAATGCCCTTATTGCGCTCGCGTGACGCGAACTTGACGTCAGCGTGTCTGACAGCGGTAGAGAATACGAAAAGCGTTGTTTTGATCGAAACTTAACTGCAACTGCACTGCAACAGCACTTCTTTAGTTACGTGAATTAGCTCACAGACCGAATAAGCAGCAGACAACCTTCTATGTTGAGCCCAACATAGTTCGGAAAAGGGTGCGTCTCATATCATTTAAAGTTATTTGGTATATTTTCAGTTCAATAACGTTCACAAGATATAATAATCGTGAGATATCCCAACTATTGGTATTTTCTTTACATATAACATTTTATATCCTCTAAAATTTATTTCGTATAACGTTATTGGATATAACGTTTATTTAATCGAAAATCATGAAGTCTATCGTTTCAAATATATATTGATATCATAATTATAATTTACACCCCGTTTCAGAGCAATCAGACTCGGATGGGTTAGGTTAGGAAGGGATCCCTTCTTTTCGTATAATGTTCTTTTTCCTAATATACTTTGGCATAACCAGTTTGGCATAATTTATATTGTTATTATAATACTTTGCCATATATTTTTTTGCCAAAATTATCTTGAAAGCTAGTTTATTTTGGCATAAATTGAATTCGCATAATGTTACTAGGCATGATCTGCAAATCTACTGCGCCACGCTAAAGTATTGTCTAAAAATTCAAAATATTGTTCAAAGTTAGTGACAGAAACGAATCGCTGCAAAACCTACTCCACGCAGTCTAGTCTGCCCTACGCCTAGAGTGTAATCTAAGCCCGCGTAGGCGCGAAGGGGCGAGGCGGCCCGCGTAAAATCTAAAAAAGGGTTTTGAGTGGTATATCAAAAGATTTTATATTGAATGTATATTATGCTTATAAAAAATAGTTATTTTAAAATTATACCAATCGTTTATTATATTAACTGATCATTATATGAAACAAAATTATAGAATCAGTTGTTTATATCTTGTAAATATTAGAGATTTTGTAATTATATCATATATTACTTACCCTTCGGAAAAGGCTAGGTAGATGATGATAGTATTAGGTGCTTCGAAGGGGTATAAACGACGCTAAACAATGAGTCACGTAATTATCATAACATGTGAAGCTATCCGCGCACTCAATCAGTGGAGACTCGGAGACAATACGGTAAAAAACTAACTCCAAATGGCCCGACCATTTGGAGTTAGTTTTTTACCAACGTTTTGTATCAACATTCTGATATTATAAAGGAGTAAATTTTGCTAGCTTCTTGGTTCCTTCTCTTTCATATCTAAAAGAAACCAACTTTTTCTAAAAGAAATACATAGAGTATATTTGATTTCAGAAGGGTAAAAGACAACCGCCTTCAAAAACTAAAAAGTGAAAAATAACTTTAGCACAGAACACACATTGACTTTAGTTTCCAAGGCTTTGTTCTGTTTGTTGTTTTGTATTGCCACCGACTTCCGAAACTAAAGTCAATATGTGTTCTGTGCTAAAGTTATTTTGCACTTTTTAGTTTTTGAAGGCGGTTGCCTTTTTTGTAAAAAGTTTTTTATTTTTCGCTTTTTAGTACCTCCTTCTAATCCAAATCTATTAAGAAGAGATTGAAAGTTAACTACTACAAAGATTGATGAAACTAAAACGTCGTCTATGTAAAATTTTTGGGTATTTGTTGATTTTTAAAAAAGTGCTGAATCAATTTCGATAAAATTTATATAGGACTACCCCTGAAGCATACCCTATCCATATAAAAAGAATTTTCAAAATCGGTTTACGTTTGCCGGAGAAATCGCGTAACAAATCGCGCACATACTTAATGCAAATTTAAGACTTATACGCTTTTCTCATGGATGCCATTGTCAAAACTGGGACCACACGGGAAGCACTAGCTTTCAAATAAAAAAAGAATCATCAAAATCGGTTCACCCAGTCCAAAGAAATCAGGTAACAATAATAAAAAAAATAAAAAATACAGACGAATTGATAACCTCCTCCTTTTTTGAAGTCGGTTGAAAAGTACCAAGTTTTAACAAAAAAAAAAAAGAATGTAAGTGCATATTTTAATTCTTTAAAAGGTATTTAATTTTAAAAATATTATTACTTACCCTAAAACTACTTGTGACATTGACATTGTTTGACAAAAAAATTTTGACGTGACGGAGTTTGGTTTGGGGATACCAACATATTAAGAATATAACAGTACACATTTTTAGGTAATGCACGACTGGTATCAGTTTAAACATTTTGGAAAAAATAGTATTTTAGCGTACCTACTCTATTAATACTTATTACAGATTATAAAGTACAATACTCTGTTTTAGAGTACGGTTGGCAACTCAGTTCATATCATTCTTCTCACAATCGATCAATCTTTTCTTCGGCCTTCCTCTCTATCCATACACATTAATTATATTCCTAATATTCCCTTCCTTTGCTTATAAACGTTCACGACTTAGTTTTATAATGTTAACGTTACCTATTCATTATGATTTTAATTTTGGACCTTCGCAGAGCAATGACATCATTAAACCTAATTACAATTAAAACTGTAATATAAATAATATTTGTATGAGAATGGGAAAACTAGTGTGTAATTATCAAAGTTAAATATAGTATGAATTTATGAGAATCATTAAGCTTTATACGGTTTTGTTAAAATCAAACGTGGGACATAAGTACGGCCTCACAGACACACGTGAGTGTAAAACCCTTTAGTTTATGCAATAGTTTGACAAACAAACTTTCGGGCCACCAGGGGGCCAAGTCTGCTATTATTGGAACGAAGTTCCTTATCGCGCGTTGTGAAAGGGGGCTAGACGGAAAAAATTCTTACGAAAAGTTGTCACGACATTTGACATTTCGTCATTCATTTGATTTAAGAGCCATCTATTAACGTTATTGGCGCAACTGTGCTCTTCGAGATCGAATTACGAACGGCCAATAGATGGCGCAGAAATAATTTATTGGTCTTTCTATCTAAATAACTACGCATTGTACTAACATGTTAGAAAATGTTAATCTTTAAAATTACTTACTTACAATGTAAGCAGCCATAATAACTTTTCATTCCTCGCTTTTTTTTTGCCCTGGCTTAAAGCCACTTAAATTCACTTTAACGCATCACATTAATTAGTGAAGGAATTGTAATAAAATTGTAATAAAATTCCTTCACTAATTAATCGAAAGGAACTTCGTTCCATCCGGGTGTCCCTTGACACCTCTCAAGTTTTTATAATTTCGTCATTCCAACACGATCTCATTGTCATTTTGCTAAAAGTTTGTAATCTGCTAAATTCATAATGGTCGATCATTGGTCGGTCGAATTAAAAGCAATGACTGCACAATGACGTTCTAATGGTAGGTCACTGATCAAAGGAACTGTCAAAATTTTAGCAGATTACCGCCTAAGTAAGTCATTCAGTTGTCATTTTGTACGAGATTACCATTCTATATCATTTCTTTCAATGGCGTGTCAGTGGTTGACCATTGGAAAGTCATACTGACGCCATTACATTAATAAATTACCAAACTTGTCAAAATCAACAATTATGAAATCACTATTGTAATAGCAGACTTGAGGCCCTGATGAAAAGTAGAAATCATTATTTAATCAGGTAGGTACTTGCTTTTGCCCGCGACGAATGTCAGTTATCGCGAATGCAGACAAAGTCGCGAATCAAAATCGGTACAGCCGTTTCGACGTGAACACACAACACTCCTTAGGTATAGAAATATAAAAAAAACAGGTAAGTACGCTCACGGTACGATTTCTGTTACTTCATTACGTGAGTTCATTATTGAGTCATTATAATTAAATATGAATTAGTAAATACTTACTTGTTGTTTTTGCGAATTCATTAAATCATTATTTGAGAAATAATGTTTTTTTCAACAATCATGTGTGTAAAGATATTATCTTGTGAAGTATTTATTGTTTATTTTCTTTAATAATATAACGTAAGCACGTAATTAATTTACGTTTTTTCACCTCTGAATTTTGATCACTCAAATGGTCACCCATCCACCGACTGAGCTCTGTAAGCACTGCTTAACTGCAAATGGTGGGTGTTTTGAAATTACCTTTTGTAACTTAGATATTTAAAAATGCAGATTGTCATCCTTGTTGATTACCTACCAACTCAGACCAATAAAAAACTATAGACGGAACATTCGCCCACAAAAGTGTGACACGTAATATGAAGACGATTCGGTCATATGAAGACGGCCGCTCAGGAGTCAGCCGCGAGTGAGTGAGAGCGCATGACGTACATTTGGTGAAATAATAATTGCGAAATTATGCCGTCCTGTTGTATAAACTGTTGCAAAAACAATTCATGTTGTTGTAATAAGTCTTTTGGGATTACTTTTCACAAGTAAGTAACCAATTTTCTGCATAATTTAAACAAAATCGCGAAATGTTTGAAATAATTTCTTGGAATACCAATTCTAGACGTTATTGTCTCAGTGTTGCAAGTTAAGAACATTATCTTTTCTCAAAAGCCAAAAGTAAGGGCAGTTGAGAGTTTAGTTCAGACACGGTTCAACTAAGTGTTTTTAATCAGCTTATTGCATATTTAGTTTTCGAATACATTATACCCTGTTCACAATAAGATTAGACATAAAAACAAATCTTTTTTACAGTCCCTTCAACCGATTTTGACTTCTATTCCGTAGGCATAAGGATGACATTAGAGGCAAAAAAGTGGTTACAATAACAATTGTTTACTGCAGTTGCCATTTGTCATGCTACCAACGCAATATAAGTCAAAATCGGTTGAACGGACTGTAAAAAAGGTTTGAGTAAATGTCTAATCTTATTGTGAACAGGGTATAGGTATGTTATTATGACATGACATGTATGATACGTAAGTATTTATAAAATATTTTAATAATTATTGTTTTTGATATGATATTATTACGGTTCCGTAACTCAAAAGGAAAAAACGGAACCCTTACAAAGTGATCCTACTTTGTTGTCCGTCTGTCTGTCTGTCCGTCCAACAAGAAACGTTATTGAAAAATTGTGACTCAAAACGTCAAACATATAAAAAACTGAAGCAACAAGGGGCATTTATATAAATAAGCTTTGTTTTTTGGTAAATGAATAAAAATTACTCTCATTAGACTAAATTATCTTTCATTTCATACAACCAAAACAAATTAAACAATACTACCTAATAATAAAACTTTTCACCAAAGTATATCTCTCGCACTTGGGAGACGCAGCGCAGCACTTGCAACATTATTCTCTAGCACACATGCGCAAATCTGCGATATCGTACACCGAGTTACGCACACATAGCCGACTTTAGGTTTCACTTTTTTCGTCGTGATTGTTTACGGCTCCGTCTATAGTTTTTTATTGGTCTGAGCCTACCAATTGCATTTTATTTCAATTGGCAAAATTAACTTGAGGATATATAGGTATATGTACCTACGAGTATACCTACCTACCCTATGTAAACTCAGTACTTAGTTGAATCTATCTACATAATAATTCCATGATTTTTCCTCAAAGTCAAAGTCAAAACTCACTTAGGTATTTCAATTAGATCCAAGGTACATTTTAGAACGTCGTTTAAAAGAATAATAAAATAATTTATTCTAGTAGCCTTCCCTAGGTGAGCACGTATAGATCAAAATATAAAATATGTAAAAGTGTATTGAAAAAAAACATTTTAAGTAATTAAAATTGTCAAAGGTCAGTTCCGTTGTCATTCGTAACAATGGCGCGTTATTTTAGTGAAAGGAGTTAAAACCAGACAAATACATTAACATTACCTATATTTAGACTTACACGGAACAGTAACAATGTATTTAAAATAAATAATAGAAAAAACAACGTGTTTCGGTTACATTTAGATTTTATCTGTGGCGAATTATTTTACCTTATTTTACGTCAAATTAATTTAAAATTACCTACCTATTGTTAAGTTCACGGTCATTCGTTATTACGTATATTATTATTAATAATGCAATATTATGCTGTAAGTAGCTAGGTACTATCCGAATGTGAGCCCTTCGGATACTACAGCATAATTTTGCTTTGAATTCGTTGACAAGACTGTTTTCCTAGGGATTACGCTTGACTCAAAGCTGCAGTGGGGTCCTCACTTAACATCTCTTGCAAGGCGGTTAAGTTCGGCCGCTTACGCTGTCAGAAAAATCCGTCATTTGACAAACGTTGAAACCGCTAGGCTAGTATATTTTAGTTATTATCATAGCATCATGTCTTACGGTATTTTGCTGTGGGGACGGGCTGCAGATAAAGATTCTATCTTTATTCTGCAAAAGAGGGCTGTCAGAGTTATCTATAATCTCAGCAGACGCGAATCTCTAAGAGAAATGTTTAAACAGATTAACACAACAATACAAAACAACAAACAGAACAAAGCCACCGAATTTCGAAACTAAAGTCAATGTGTGTTTTGTGCTAAAGTTATTTTTCACTATTTAGTTTTTGAAGGCGGTTGTCTTTTTTGTAAAAAGCTTTTTTTTATTGACATGAGTAACGAGTATCGTTATTATTATATTTTAATTACTTTTTCGACATTTTAGAGTCATTGGAAACCTCAGTTTTGTATAACTTAGCAGCATTATTTCAATTTTGTAAATGTGAGTATGAGTAGGTACCATGGAGCCATATATTAAGTAAATTATTATGTGTTTGACATAATTAAGCATGGCGGGTGAGAGAATTGTCTGCTCACTCAAATGTCTCGCTGATGGTGGCGCGTGTGTTGGATCATTCTACTCCCTCCAAAATGGTTGAGCTGAATGATGCTGATTCACGCGTCATGTTAGTGAACGGGCGCTGTCAGTAGAGATTGGTCAACTCTTAACTGTGGTTTTTATCTTGATTATCTTTTTTATATTTTGTATTGCTAGATTATCTTCATTGTTTTCACATATAGAAGCAACAAGAATAATGTAAACAGTGTTTTGTAAAAACTTGATTTTAAAAGAGTGTCCGTGGAGTTTCTTGCTCGTTCTTCTCCATAGAGACCTACCCTACGTTTTGGAACGAGCAACTAGCTTCAACTTTCTGACTAACTGACCGACACCTTGACAATTCAAAAGTGCCTGTAAATGGTTTAAATTGAAATAAATGCTTTGACTTTGATGAATTAATCAGAGCTGTGTCAATCATGAACGATTCGATCATTTGACCCGGGTCGCGTAGAAGTATTGATGATTGCAATCGTTCGTTTTCAATGATCCGGTTCACCAATCGTCGATCCTAAGATTGTTATTATTCATTTCCAATCATTCTATGATACGATTCAACCAATCGCTCACAATCAACAGAACCTTTTCAACTTATCTGGTTGCAGATTTGTAGAAAAACGACCAATAACGAGTGAGCGCGAATGAATGTGTTACAGACAAACGCAGAGCAAACGGTTGATTGTACTAAAGTAATTTGGTTCAATCAATCGTTTGATTTGTGTGGTTCACTGATTCAGTATTGAACCAATGATCGAACGATTGAAATGACCCGGGTCGTGGCACGAACCAATACTTGAATGATCGAATCACTGAAAATGAACGATTGACGCAGCTCTAGAATTAATGATATGCGGTGTAATAGGTACCTACATTTATGTCCCATGTTGGTAATAGGGGATATTACTACGACACGGTTGGCGCAGTGGCTGAGCGACCGACTGCTGCGCAGCGTGTTGCGGATTCGATTCCCGCCCAGGGTAAATATTTGTGTGATGAGCACTTGTGTTTGCCTTGTGTCTGGGTGTTGTTTATCTATATATGTATGGTATTTAAAATGTATTTGTGTATGTATATCAGCTGTCCGACACCCATAGTACAGGGTCTCCCTAGTTTGGGGTCAGATGGCCGTGTGTGAAATGTCCCCACATATTATTATTATTATTATTATTACTGCAATGTTCTGGCACCAGAGTGCAGCACTAGCATAGTCCGTAAACAGTTTATCGACGAGTCGTTCAAAGCGTGAAATTCAGCCTTTAATTGAGTTCAAAATTGGGAAGTGTGTTATATATTATATTATATTATACAATAATGTATCAGTGCTGAGTATTTCGCTGAAGAAATGAAGGGAATTATTTATTTCCAAAAGCAGAGAATGTTCGAAAACTTTGGGAAGCAGCTAAAAATCACTCTAAATATGTTCAGGTCAAGTATTCAGGTGAGATAGTCGCATTAACAGAATAACGTTTACCTACATTTATCATGTAAGACACCAAATATTATTTTATTCTGAGCATAACCTAGAATCCACTTTCAAATGGTCGTAGGACGCCATAATATGGTTAAGTACAGTTAGGTAAGCAAGATTAATTAAAACTTTGACTGTCACTGTCAATGAGTTTCTAATGGTAAAACCACCCAAGTAGGTAGTGAAGTGTTGTGTTATGTCCATACGTCAGTCGTTCTCGTCTATAACACTTCTCTAGTCACTGCGTCGTGTGCTGGGTTTCCCCAATCACAATGTGAAAGGCGCTTGAGCCTGACTCACTCATTAAACAATATTAAGTATTGGTTGTTTGTAACTGTGTTACCGTTAACTCTGCAGTTTGTTCTTATCAAATATTTTTATCTTTTAAGAACTAGGTTTGGAGGCAGAAAAACACTTCTTAGCTGTTATGATTAGTTTATTTTGTTAATACATCTGTAAACCGTCTGTGAACTGGATTTTGAAATAAAAGAAAATCTTTGCATATGCATTAAAAACTTTTTAACAAAAAAACAACCGCCTTCAAAACGTAAAAAATAACTTACAATTCGCAAGTCGGCGGCTTTGGTTTTGCTTGTTGTTTTGTATTGCCATTGCCACCGACTTGCGAATTGAGTTATTATTACATTTTGAGGGCGATTGTTTTTTTTGTTAAAAAGTTTTTTTACTTTTCGCTTTTTAGTGCCTACTTCTTATCATACCAATTAATTTTGAAAAGGTGACATCAAAAAAAATTAATCATCCCTTCATTTTCTACCCTTAGGGGTGGAATATTTTCTTGATTTATATGGAACCACATTTAAGGTATAGGTACACTATCAATTAAAAAAAGAATCATCGAAATCGGACTACACTGAAAAAAGTTACGCGTGGTCTACATAAAAAAAAACATAAAATGAAAACTATAATATTATTCTGTGCTTCTGGGCCAAACTTTGTTAAATTTTTATGGGACCAAATGGCAACTATCCCGCATCAACCAAAATAAGAATCACGTAAATAGGATCATAAATCGGTCAGCGTAATCGGTGTAGGTACCTACATATATATAAAAAAAAAACAATTAAATTGAGAACCTCCTCCTTTTTGAAGTCCTCCTGTGTGGTGCCGCGAAATACACCTATCCCATTTCTACCCGTGGGTGTCGTAGAAGGCGATAGAGGAATATTGACCAGAGGATGGGCAGCAGCGTCCTTCTGAGTACCATAACACCTACTGCGATTGCCAACATGCATCGGCCAAACATGGCGATTACGGCTGAACCCCTCTTGGGGGAGACCTATGCCCAGCAGTGGGCGTCTAAAGGTTAACATGATGAAGCATTATAAAACATGACGACTGTACTCCAAGAAAGATCCTAAAAAAACTACAACGAATGATCATCGATCGAATTGAGAATTCGTTGATCGATTGATGCGTAGGTTAAGAGTAGGGTTGCCACCCACAATTTATAATAAAGTATTGTACGTTATTTCTGATAAACGTACTCTATACTTTATGAGCGAAATAAAATAAGTACGTAAAAATTCTTTATTTTACCTATTTCGACCTTCTAATGATTTATTTGATTGTTTAATAAAAGGAAAAACAGGTCACATCAATAAAGCATGCACCATAAAATATACTTTATTTCCACATGACCTACTGTATTTTTTTTTTTCATAAGAAATTACATAGGTACTTATAACACTATTTGTTTAAAAAAAGGTGGCATAATATCTTAGTTATGATGACATTACAATGGTTTTTTTTTTAATACCTAACCTGTATAACAAACGGTCTACACTAAAATTTTAATTTACGTTTTACGTTAGATAATAATATTATTATAAGCCAATGACGTTCGGTCTAAGTAAACATTACGATCATTAGAGTTCTGAGACTTCCTCGATTCTGCTGCCTCGTGCATGTTTACAGGGGGCCAAGTCTGCTATTTTTATAATTTCGTCATTCCAACACGATCCCATTGTCATTTTGCTTAAAATTCGTAATCTGCTGAATTCATAATGGTCGATTATTGGTCGGTCGAATTAAAAGCAATGACTGCATAATGGTTCTAATGGTAGGTCACTGATCAAAGGAACTGTCATTTTAGCAATCAGTTGTCATTTTGTGCGAGATTACCATTCTATATCATTTCTTTCAATGGCGTGTCAGTGGTTGACCATTGGAAAGTCATAATGACGCCATTATATTAGTAGATTACCAAACTTGTAAAAATCAACAATTATGAAATCAATGGTAGACCATTCTGACACTATTGTAATAGCAGACTTGAGGCCCTGAATATCGGGGTTGGATGACTTTTTCCGCAATAATGTGCAAGGAGTCACTGATATGTCGAATTAGGGGTTACTAGCAATAATAGAATCCTAAGAACGATTGCTGCTGCCATGTTTTCTCTTCACCACCCTTGGTTGACTGGTAGAGAATGTCTAAGACATTAAGGCGCTAACAAGCGACTTTTGCAGATTTTAAACTGACAATCACGTCAAAATGTGTAGTGTAAATGATTTGAAAAAAATATATGTTAAACTAGAACATTCTCTTAATCATTTAGTATGTAAATATTTTTGATTAAGTTCATATTAAATAGTTTAATTAAATCGTGAAGTTGTAACTGATGCGGACAAAACATTGATAATGACACAAAATCTACCAGGAATATTGAAACGAAACTTTTACTATCTTAAAGACAATTTTATTATCTATCTTTTAGTATACGCCTTTTTTAAAGTTATAGAATACTATCATTTATTTAATTTTGTCGACTAAACTTTGAGAGTTTTGGACGCAGCGCATACGATTCTCTGGTCGCTCACAGTCGCCGGCGTATATCGTCGCCTTAAGTCCGCTTTTGTACCTTTGTGCATAAAGTATAAATAAAAAAATATGTGAAGGGTAAAAAGTGTGAAGTAAGTTCATCAAAACTGCATATTTTATAAATTTTAATTAATACTGTTTTTTTTACCAATATACTTTACCTACTGAGAGTATTATTTTAGTGAAACGCTACTCAATTTTAAGATGCCGTAGTCTCGCGCTGTCACACTCACTTTGACATTAAGTGTGAGAGACAACACGAGTCTTAACGACCTCTTAACATTGAGTAGCGTTTCAGTATTTGACCATAAATTAGGTATCTATTAACAACCATTTACAGCAGACACGCGCGTTGTCACATTAATTTTGTGTTAGAAAAACCGCAGATTACCTGCTGCTACGTAATTAAATACTCTTTCGATGGTAGGTATTATAATTAAGAAGGTAATGGTATGCAGGTTTGGAGGATTTGATAAAAAAAAAAATATTAAACATTATAAACGCGAAAGTAACTCTGTCTCATACATTTTCACGACGAAACGGCTGAACCGATTTTGATGAAATTTGGTATGAAGATAGCTTGAACCTTGGGGAAGGACATAGGCTATTTTTTTTTAATCCGCGATAAGCGACATTCACGCGGACGGAGTCGCGGGCTAAAGCTAGTACAAAATACTTATATAAAGATTTATTTTGTTGCTGCCGATATCTGTACAACAAATCAGTTAAACATGGTTGAGTTTTAGGTAGCCATTTAGTGGTCATCTCGGAAACCGCTGCGCCGATTATGAAACGGTTTTTCTTAATGTTTTTAAATTGATTGCAAGGTAAATTATACTTATGGAAATAACTTGGCGTCATCTAAAGCCATGTTAAATGTCCCAGTACAGGATAGCACTGGGTCTACTGCATTTGATATATCAGGGGAATTAGATCAAGATTCCACAACAAAAAAAAAATCACAAAAAAACTAGGTACCTACAAATATTGTTACTTAACCTGGTCAACGCAACCATATCAAATATATTATACATATTGTAATAGGTAGCTTGTGTATTTAGGACTATTCCTTACGATAAGCCATGTAAAATCCACGTTCTAAATTATGAAAACTTGTAGTTGACCTTCTTTCATTTATGTTTGTACTATCAAAATCCAAGCTAATAAGATTACTGAAGAAATAAAATAAAAAATGATTTTGTTTTTTTAGTTGTTTGACTCCATACATCAAAAGAAAAAAAATAATCCTTAAAGCACACCCCCCTATTCCCTTACTTCCTATAATTATTAAAGGATCACTTCATAGTCCGTCTGTTGTGACAACCCTGTTCCCTAGGAACGCGTTAAGTTACAACTCAACTTTGAAGTGACGAGTCACTTTAAGTTTGTCCCTGAAGCTTTTATCAAAATAAATAAAACAGCTGTTTATTCATTTATCCTTATTAACTCACCAATAATTGTTAACAGTAACAATTTAACGTTAAGTACAAATAATTGACGCTTTATAGAATAACAGTGTAGTGAATTAAATTGTTTATTTTGTATGTATAAATTATATTATAGTACTTAGGGTAGGTACCTAGGTGTCTTGAGAATTGCATTTTATAGTTCTACAGTAAATTAGTAAATTATTTTGATAATAATCAAAACATATTATAGCCTAAAGTCCTCTGTCGCGCTGAGTTTGTATTCGTTGAAGCTTATCTCAGAAAATGCTCATCCAATTTTTTTTTCCGCCATAGCAAAAAAAACGTTATTCCTGAGTGCTGGTAATATATTTAATTATATAAAAAATAGGGATTCGTAACAGGGGCGGATCTAGAATTAAGGGTTTTTTGGGCTGCAGCCCAGGACCCCGTGAATATAATGCATATATTGCCGCGAACATATTGAAGACAAATTGATGAACACTCTTTGATTGAAGATAATGGACAATAACGGACTGCGGTGCGGTGTCTGGTCTGCGGTTTATGCTGAGACAGAAGCCTTTTGGCCTCGTACAGAAACAATTTCATTTCTTTTATTTTTAATTTTTCTCTTTATCTTCACTTTTTTATTAGCTATAATTACAATTTTACCATGTTATTTTTGTGTGTTTTGTCCTGGCGGACTAATTTATGCTTTTTCTTTCTTTCTTTCAATATTATAAAGACCTTTTTTTGACAAAATGGTCATTAGGTGATTCATTAAGTAGGGCCCCAAGTAGTAGATATTAGTCCAGGGTTCCGTAAGAAAATACACGCTTAGTTACGAAGACGCGGGCAAAAGCTTTATTTATGTCTAAAGAACGCATAAACACATCACTTCACTTTAATAATAAAAATATGTTTCGTCACACACCGAAGAGCTTGTTGTAATTTGTCAATATTTTTGACAGCAACCGGCAATTAATTTCAACAAAAATTGCAACTTTCATTTTTATAAAACTAAAAAATTCTCAAAAAAAAACTTACCAAATCAAAAAATCCAATATTGTCATTCTGCTTCTTGGCGACGTGTGTTTCGTACGCCTTGCCCTTTTGGCTCACAAACCGCTTCACTTGGCCCTTCATCACTATTAAATTAATTAATGAAGCTGTCACTTAGAATTCGCGCGCTTTACCGAGTAGGTTTTATTCGCGCACTTTGCGGCGTGACCGCAGCCTCTCGCGACGCAGGCTGTACTGACGCTTCGCGAAATGCGTCGACGATAAAAAACCTCTTTGGACTGCGACTCTGCGTGAGTTTCGTGTTTGGGGAAACACTGTTAGTGGTCTTTATTAGTTCTTTTGACTTGATTGGTTTATTTGACATCATTGACGCAGGCCCGCTTAGCGGTAGGGAGGTGTGTTCTTGGAATATTGTAATTATCCTACCTAGATTTGACGTGATTATTAATATTTACTGTCATTATTTTTGTTTTATTTTCTGTTTGGCTGCATTCGTCATCACTACTTATTATAAATAAAAGTTGAGTTTGTGTTCATTTGCTCTTTCCAGGCAAGAGAAATCAAAGAAATTGCAAGACCATGGACCATTGGGCCATGAAAGACCTCATGAAGGGCAAGCTTCCACTGTACCTTAAGAGAAGGCTAATAGATATGTGTATTCTTCCTATCCTCACATGTGGGTTCACGAACATGGTCTTTGGCAAATCAGCAGAAGTCCATGCTCGCGGTTTGCCAAAGAGCTATGGAACGTAGTATTCTGAGTATAAAACTGCAACGACCGGGTTAGGAATACCACCATCCGTTCCATCACAAAAATAACTTACGTCACTTGGAAAGTCGTCATGCTGAAATGGAATTGGGCTGGACACATCTGCCGCATGTCAGACGATCTTTGGGCCAAAAGCTTGACCAAATGGCAAGCGACATCGCGGCAGGCCCGGACGGAGATTATGGGAAGATCTAGACTCCTTCGACAAAGACTGCTCCGAAATAGCCCATAGAGAGAGTTGGAAGGAGAGTGGAGAGACCATTGCCCTGCAGTGCAGAAAATCAGTGAATTCGTAGCCCTATGGCAAAGTACTTGGGTAACCCAGGTAATCTCCGGTAGAACACCAGTAGCTTCAAGGGTTGTTTGCCATTTTCAAGGAGCTGGGGTGAATAGAATGGTTTATTTACCACCTGCAGTGCAATTCCATAAGAAATCATCCACGAATTCGGAACCAATCTATGAATTTGATCTAAATCAGTGAATTCAGGCTGAAAATAATAAATAAATTGTGTTCGTTTGAGCACTTTTCCGGAACTATAGGTTTTTTATAGGGTAGGTATTTGGAACCGATACCACAGATTAACTAATAGTTCCTTGGGAACCGATACCACAGATTAACTAATAGTTCCTTTGGAACCGATACCACAGATTAACTAATAGTTCCTTTGGAACCGATACCACAGATTAACTAATAGTTCCATTGGAACCGATACCACAGGTTAACTAATAGTTCCTTGGGAACCGATACTACAGATTAACTAATAGTTCCTTGGGAACCGATACCACAGTATAAGTATAAGCACTACCGTACCGATATTGTAAATTATTTTGCTTAGGCTATTATTGTGTTATTATAAAAAAATATAGATTTGTAATACAATTTACGAGGACGAAGTCACGGGCAAAAGATAATCCATACTTCCATACTAATATTATAAATGCGAAAGTAACTCTGTCTGTTACGCTTTCACGATGAAACGGCTGAACCGATTTTGATGAAATTTGGCATGAAGATAGCTGTAACCCCGCTAACTAGCTTTTGCCCGCGACTTCGTCCGCGTGAATGTCGGTTATCGCGGATGCAGACGAAGTCGCGGATTAAAATGTAGCCTATGTCCTTCCCCGGGGTTTAATCTATTTTTAGGGTAGCAATAAAACGAGTGACTGTAAATTACAATTTTAAGTGTCAAAATTAATTAATTTGGGTTATATAATTACTAAGTGAGCGACTGACTGTAAGTGACGAAAAATCAACAGAATAGTATCTTACAAACATTAATTTGAGTTACTTAAAATACAAAATGAGCAGCTTCATAATATTTGAGCGACTTAATATTTGTTTGAGTGTCAACGTTACGTCCTGCATTTTTTCAATATTTGGCAAATGTATTTTTTATACTGAGCGGCATTTTATCTTAAATGAAGTGTTTCGAATACAAAAACCACTTTGAAAAATACACTAATGAGCAATTTAGCGATAAGACATTCACGAGAGTTGAATGTTCAATACAAACTTCAACACAATAGAGGGGATCTGGCGCTCGGCGGCCGCTGCCGCGGCACCGCTCGCTGCGCTCGCTCGCCTTCGCGCTTTGATGGTCACAGTTCTAACCTAACCTAACCCAAACGATCCACCATACCACGAGGGGTATGGCCTGTGGTACGGTGGGCCACAGGAAATCGATTCTATCTTAATATTGAAGTTGCCCTCTCTATATTTCCAGTCGCTCACTTAGTAATGTAGTCGCTCGGATAAAATTTTAATATATGAAATGGATTTATCACAATCCACTTTTTGTAAGCTTGTTCTGGATTTTATTATTCGTCGTTAGTTTAGTTAATTTTTCGCTTACTCAAATTCATACCGCTCAAGTTATTAATACAGTATGTCATCATCAGTCGCAAAGCTTTTTTTTAATCGCTCGTTTTATAATTGCCCCTATTTTATACCAAACGCCCAAATCGGTTTAGCGAAAACGTAACAGATAAAGCTACTTTCGCATTTGGCAGTCGTTAAGTGAGAAGCCAGAAAGTCTGACAACCAGTCTTACCAAGGGGTATCGTGTTACCCAGTAACTGGGTTGTGGAGGTCAGATAGGCAGTCGCTCCATGTAAAACACTGGTATTCAGCTGCATCTGGTTAGACTGGAAGCCGACCCCAATATAGTTGGAGCTAGGCGGATGATGGTGACTAGCTGATGACCGCGGCTTCGCTAGTTTGACAAATTATATACTAAAACCTTCCTCTTGAAACACTCTATCTATTACAAAAACCCGCATCAAAATCCGTTGCCTAGTTTTAAAGATCTAAGCATACATAGGGACAGACAGATGCGGGCGGGGACTTTGTTTTTTACCGACTTCAAAAAGGAGGAGGTTACCTATTCGGATGTATGTTCGGGCAGAACTCCGTCATAATAAAGAGGAATTTGCAAAATTCTTTTTTTGTTCGAAAGGGGATTATTCCGAAATGGTTCCATAGGTATAATTTTAATCGAAATTTGTTTAGCGCTTTTTGAAAAAAATCAACAAATCCCAAAAAAATACATAGACGTCGTTTTAGTTTCTTCAATCTTTGGAGGACTTTCAATTTCTGATTTAACTGTGTCGCCGATTCTTAATGGACTTGGACGTTAAGGCCTTTTTCAAAAAAAAAAATCAATCTCCTTCAAAAACTAAAAAGTGATAAATAACTAAGTAGCACAGAACACACATTACCTACGTATTTCAGTTTCGGAAGTCGGTGGCGGTGGCTTTATTCTGTTTGTTGTTTTGTATTGCCACCGACTAGGACTTCCGAAACTAAAGTGATATGCGTGTTCTGTGCTAAAGTTACATATTTATCAGATTTTAGTTCTTGAAGGCGGTTGCTTTTTTTTTAAGTTTTTATAATTAGTGAAGTATGGAATGGGTTTTAGTCGAAAAAGGAAAAGATGACAAAGATAAATATTTTTGGATGTTTAAAGATGGTGGGGTAATAAAATATGGTAGGTACTTTGTCCTGCAGTGAGTTAACTGTTTCAGGCTGTCTGTAAATATTCATCATCCTCATGACAACCTTTAGACGCCCACTGCTGGGCATAGGTCTCCCCCAAGGGGGGGAGGGGTCTAGGCGTAATCGCCATACTTGGCCGATGCATGTTGACGATCGCAGTAGGTGTTATGGTACTCAGAAGGACGCTGCTGCCCATCCTCTGGTCAAGATCCCTCTGTCGCCTTCTACGACACCCGCGGGTAGACACGGGGTGGTGCTATTCGCGCCCGGCACGGCACCACACGGCTGTAAACATTGTTCAAAACATATTGCTCAACGTACAATATTAAGATCTGAGGATTATCAACTTTCCTTTTATAAATGTTATAGTTGATTAAATTACAATGCCTTAAATGTAGCTTTATGACAATAAATTATGTTTTACGAATGTTTTCAAGTTCGACAAATTCGTGTGATTGCGTCATTTGTAGTGACCTAGTGAGCCGCTGATGTTAAAAAAAAAATCTTTGTTTTCCACCACAAATGGAGAGAAAAGAAACTATTTAATATGTCGACAACTCAAGGGTGGACTGGAGCCTAAACTAGGGAAACCCTGTATTTCAGGATTCCAGGTCACTATGACCTCCGGCCTCCATGAGTTGCCGGCCTGCGGGTGGTCGACTTAGGGGCAGTCCACCACCCGACCAGATGTAGGCCCGTGTAGGCGGCGCGCCGTGTTCCGCGCGCGCCACACTAGAGGATTCGGCGGCGTTCAGACCGCCGAGGTCGACGGGATCCGCCGTGTAGGCGGATCATAGCCTGGCGGGGGCGCGGTGCATGCGCGAGCGAATCCCGTACCCCCGCCCATAGGTCAGTCGAGGAACACCGTGGTGGTTTTAGCCGGTAGGAGTCCGGCACACCCTCCCGTCTTCCCCAGACGGGAGACAGTCCATGAGGATTTCCCCACGATAAAAAAAAAAAAAAAAAAAAAAAAAAAAAAAAAAAAAAAAAAAAAAAAAAAAAAAAAGGTCACTCGTCTACGGAAAGATTTGCAATCTTTGTATAAACGCACAAGGGGTTGGACAGGGATCATGGTTGTATGAGTATGTGTGTTTGTGTGGGGAAGTGTGTTTGTGTGGAGGTGAGTGTGTGTATGTGCACGTGTGTGTGTGTGTGTGTGTGAGTGTATGTGCGTGTTTAAGCGTGGGTATGTTGTAGTGCTTACTTAACAATGGTTATGAGAAATTCGGTGCCTATGTTTAAGTTTAATAAGTAAGTTTTGATCATCCCTTTACATACCCTAAAAGCTTAGGGATATATTTGGATTTTGGGATAAAAGGGAGTTAATTTTGTGGTAAAGGTAAGGCGCGAGAAAAGACGATGTCTCCTGAAGAAGGCTGTGTGATGTGTGACGGAATCACAAATCCTGTTTCTTCTACGTGAGGAGTAGAACTTTGGATCATACTTTATCTCTTTGTATCTGCGGAGTTGGTGCTGTCGTGGGCTATTCAGGGGACTTTTGTGCACAGTATGTACGTCAGCAATACCTGACTATTTCGTCTAGCTATAGAAAGAGACTGTCACAGAAGTATGCGCCGCGGACATCAACGGCATCCTAACGTTGGGTGCCGCATCACCACACTTCCGCACTTCCAGCCGCCATTGAGCTCCGCGCCGGGTTCATATTTATCCCGTGTGGCCGTGTCGAGCTCACTTCGGGTCTGGCAACACCTTCTGCCGACCGGCACCACTCCTGGCGTCTTCAGCGTGGCATACCGCTGTGATCTTCGCGCCCAGGGCTGAGCCAAGAGAGTACTGTGCTGCTCCCAAGGGAGGTTGGAAGAATCTTAGTGACCGTAAACCTACCTACCCCCTTTTTCCTAATAGGACCAGCAGCACAGTACTCTAACCACCTATGTTTAATAAACAAATAGAAGAAGAAGCCTCCTAGTCGAAACCAGTGCGGAACCGCGCTGGCAGGACCCAATATGCTGCGTCCGGCAACACCTACGACGCAGCTCTATGTGTCCCGGCTGCATCACACCACGAAGGTTGAGGAGATCGTGGAGTATGTTCGAGCCAAGACCAGCTGGACCTTAAACGTAGAGAAGTTGGAGTCGCGCCACAATACGAATTTCAAGTCATTTGTCGTGTGAGTTTCGACGCATTATATTGAGACCTACCTCAAGGAAGAGTTTTGGCCGAAGGGTGTCGTGTATCGGCGATTCCGCGGAAGGCTACGCGACACCACGCAGCGCAACACGGCGCCGTCTCTTCGTGTACAATAGTTTAGTAATATTTTTGTGGTTTTTATAAAAATGTATGATAGTCTGTAAGGTAATGTTATGGGTCTTTTGTTACCTGAAATAAATGATATTATTATTATTATTAAATAAACTATTATTTATATTCTATTCTACTTATCATCATCTCAGCCTAAAGACGTCCACTGCTGGACATAGGCCTCCCCAAGGGGGGGTTTTGCCATAATCGCCACGCTTGGCAGGCGGGTTGGCGATCGCAGTATGGTTGTTACAAAGGCACAGAGAACGCTGCTGCCCATTTTCTGGTAAGTCCCTTAGTCGCCTCTTACGACACCCACGGGAAGATATGGGATGGTGCTATTCTTTACGTCCGACACAATTCTACCTAATATGGCCATAAATACTGTTACAATTAAAAATAAGAAAGATATTACATTTGAATTTGGAATCTGTCAATTTTATACGATTGTTCATTGAGTTTTCTAATTTTGGCGCCTATACATTGTACCATATTTTGCGATATTAAAATGGAGTGGGGTGAGAAAGAGAACCGAATCGCTGTGATTGCATTACACAAAGTTGGTATGAAGCCAAATGCAATTTTTAAAACTCTCCATACGCTTGGTATTATCGTTTGGTATAGTCAAATGTTTGTGTACCGGGCTATTAATAGGTACAATGAGATCTCCTCTGACCTCCTCTGTTTGTGACAGAAAAAGATCTGGCCGTCCACGTAGTGTACGTACGAAAAAGGTGGTCAAAGCAGTAAGGGAAAGAATTCGAAGAAAGCCTGTCCGAAAGCAAAATATTTTATCTCGGGAGATGAAGATAGCACCCAGAACCATATCGCGTATTTTAAAAGATGACTTAGGACTTGCAGCCTATAAGAGACGCACTGGTAATTTTTTAACTGATAATTTAAAATAGAATAGGGTGGTAAAATCGAAACAACTACTGAAGTGGTACGCAAAGGAAGGTCTCAGAAAAAAATTGTTTACGTATGAGAAAATCTTTACAATTGAGCAACATTTTAACAAACAAAATGACCGTATTTATGCTCAAAGCTCTAAGGAAGCTTCCCAATTAATCGACAGAGTGCAACGTGGGCATTATCCGACTTCAGTGATGGTATGGTGGGGTGTTAGCTATGAAGGAGTGACAGCCATATTTTTTTGAAAAAGGTATCAAAACATCGGCACAAGTGTAAGGCAAATCGCATCGGCAAAGATACCATTCTTGAGAAGGCCTCAACGTTTAAAGGACTGTATTACAGCCAATGGAGACCACTTCGAGTATTAAACTAACACACTGTAAAAGTAATAAATATTATTTGCAATAAAAAAAAAATCTTTTTCTTCGTGACAATATTTACGGCAAGACTAGGTATAAATCTCCTCGTAACCCCTACGTCACAGAGAGGACGCTCTACGTAGTAGTACTTTTCCTAACGCTAGTCACTGTAAACGTTTCCCTATTAGTCATGACGATTTTGTTAGTAAATGATGCATATTAATTGCTTTATTTTCTTAATGGCGTCTCGCTGGTAGGTATAGATGGTTGTCGGCTGCTTATTCGGATTTTCCTGTGGTGCCTTAAAGATAGTTTAAGGCCTCTAGTCAGGGCAAAAAAACTTACAAACAACGCAAGGCACCTCCTGTGGGGTACGGTCTCAGCCTAGGGCGTCGCTAGGGGAGGGCAGCAAAGGCACAGACTGGATCGGATCTAGGAATATTTGGGGACGAATGTCCAGGTGCTACAGGCTTAGCGACACAAACTGGAAAATTTTGGGGAACCTAAGGCTTAGAATCTTAGCCTAATTATTCCATACTACCATACTTCTTTGGCGAATGGGCAACCAGCATAACACATGGTCATATCACCGTCGATATCCCTACCATCATCGATGACTAATTACGATGACGACTGAGTGCGAGCGGCGCGGGCGACGGTGTCTGAACAGAGGGAACACTTTCTAGTCGCGACTGCGCTCGGGCGCTCGGGGTTCCCCTCCGCGACACATGTCATCCACGCGAGCTGACATAATGCTATGCCATTTGTATGTTTATCGCGTGTGAAAAAGCTCTAGATGTGGTCTGTGTAATGAAGTCAAAGTCAAGTCAAAGTCAAAGCATTGATTTCAATTGGACCATTACTTCAGAGGGACTACTAACTAAAAGCCGTACACAACGATGGTTCAAAATTAAGCTACGCTTGCCGCGGTCAGTTCGTAGATGGATGACCGTCTATTTCATTTCGATTCCTCCGTGACTCTAAAAGCACGTAAAGCCGTTGGTCCCGGCTGTCATTCGTAGATCTTTGGCAGTCGTTATGGGTAGTCAGAAAGTCTGAAAACAGTCATATCAAGGGGTATCGTGTTACCCAGGAACTGGGTTGTGGAGGTCAGATAGGCAGTCGCTCCATGTAAAGCACTGGTATTCAGCTGCGTGCAGTTAGACTGGTAGCCCACCCCAGAGGTAGGGGAGCGTAGTGTTCCACGCGCGCCCCTCGGAGGGGGAGTCTAACACCTCACTTCGCCCCCTGACCTGAGAGTGGCCCGCACAAGTAGGCCGGCACCAGTCGGGGGTTGCGGAAGTATCTCCAGTTCCCGCGACCCCCGACGTAGGTGTGAGATGGAACACCGGGGTGGTTTTTAGTCTGTAAGAGTCTATTTTTAATATTCTATTAGACTTGCGTTTGACTGCAACTCACCTGATCATATGTGATAACGCGATGGAACACGTTTGCCTAGGATGAACCGGTTCTCTCATGCCTTGAAGATACCCAAATTATACTTATCAGGGAACAGAGAGGCGGGCAGTAAATCCACAGTCTGGCAGTTCGCACAATAAATGTGGTTCGAGAACTTCAAACGTATAGCGGTGACGCTTTGGCGTATCTCTGCTCGTCCGATGATGGAATGGATTCCAAAGCACACTCTCCGAAATGTACACGATAAAATACCGATAGGTTGGCAACGGTGCGGCGATGTTCAAGGCTCCGGAGCCTAACCTTATATCCTACATACAACTAGAAGTCGATCTCCAAGATTTTCTTACACAGTTAGTTAGTACAGGTGAAGCAAATAAAAGCGATCGGCGGCATTATTTTCAAAAAGTTAACTTTTCCTCAATAAATATTATTAATTCCGTTACTTTGTCAGTAATTCCCTTTGATCCGAATCTTCCACTCGCCGGGGAAGCCCGAGGCGCAGTCATTCAACCAAAGAGTACCTTTACCTGCCGGTGTAATACGTATGCAACCTTCGACGGGCGCGCCTCTGACGCGCCATCTTTGTTCCTATCTGACTTATTTGAGAGCAGAGAATGGTAAATGGCGGGAATATTTAGCGTTAGTCACTCGTTTCCGTGCCTATAATGTTAAATGTATGACAGTGTGGTGTTGTGGTCAATTCTGCCACAAAATATAAAGGTTACAGAAGGACCGCTCCCGCCATCCTCGAAAATAATTAAGTATTGACTCTGTAGGTTTTATTTGTGAAATTTTATTGACACTGGTTGAAACTCTTTGCAGCTATTTATAGCAAATTTTTCCTGTTTCTCATAAAATGTCAATTAAGTACATCATTTTGATCCCACACTTTTTGACAACATGTGTCGCTAGTCGAACTGAAGTCTGCTTGAAACTGCCTGAGAATGCCTGTAAACGTAATGTCAATGTCTGCGTGCGAAAAATGGCGGTTTGTTCTGAGTGGTCTCTCTGTTCTCTCAGGCTCTTCCGCGACGCAGTCGCACAGTACCTACTTTGTGCTTCTGCGAAACAATACGATTGTCAGTGAACTATTTAATTTATCTCTTTGTGACCAATTCATGACTCCAAGCGATTGTATTTCTCCGAAATCTGTGCTTCCTTCTAGAATAAACAATACTTAAAGCATAATAGTAACGGATCGATGAGTCATGGTTAAACTGCGCTTGCCGCGGTCGTTCTGTGGATGGGTGACCATCCATTTGCCGACGAACGAATAACAGCTCACTTCACCTAGGTGTTCACCGATGGAGATTGTAACAGAATAGACGTACAGCAGTGCTATTCTTTTACAATCTCCCTCGGTGAACACCTAGGTGAAGTGAGCTGTCATCCGATTGTAGTGCTTTGTAAATTCCTAGCATCTAGACAGATGACAGCTCAATTCACCTAGGTGTTCACCGAGGGAGATTGTAACAGTTCGTAGATCTTTTGACAGTGGTTATGGTAAGTTTAGAGATTTTTATCAGTTTTTATTTTGCGCTGTTTACTGAAACCACGCGTCATTTGCCGGTAATGGACACATTCCAGGGCTACAGGAGATGTCGCTGAACGCCAACGAGGAAGATAAAGAATGCCTTTGCAGATACAATGTTGTTTTCTGCACAATACTGCAAGGAGGCAGTTCCAAATTACACGAGAAAGTAGTAGTAGTAGTACTCCAGGTGGAGTTAAAATAAGTACAATCTTTCTGCTTGTAGACCACTAAGAGTTCTAGCTCTTTGACAACGAAATTGAGGGCGTCTTTTATTGTGGACCAACGCACTCTTGCGTTGAACAGACGCTCAGCGGCTCAGTGGCTTCAAGTTCTGTTTTTCGATGAGTCTTGCTTAGAATTTCATCCCGATTCAAGAAGAATGCGTGTTTGGCGAGTTCCTACTTGCCAGAGGTCACTCTAGAATCCTCAAGAAGTTCATCCTTACCGAAGCGGGACAATCATGGTGGGGACTAGAATTCGCCTTGGAGGAAGATTGGATCTGGTTTTCTCGATTTATTTATTTTAAAATTATTTATTTATTTAAAAACATAAGCTGACAGTGCTTGCGACCAAATTGTTTACATTTTAATTATCTTATGACTAACCTTAACTAGCTAATGTTACTACTTAAGAATAAATATAAACATTTACACACATAATACGGTATATCGTGGAAGATATCCAGATCTATGTGCTGGGTGAGCAGAGTTCAACAGTGCGACAGCTCGGGCTGTGGGTGCAGCCGCTGCTCGACGAGTGCGCACTCCCGCGCGAGGCAATTTAAATGCGAAGGAATACGCTGAAGCATGCACACACAGCAAGGCTGGAGGTGCCGCCTGTCAAACCACTGGCAATACCCCTGTGGGTCTAAAACTATACCACTGAGAAAATCGCTTGGATTAGGCTAGGTTCTGCGAAAGTGTCATGTCGCAGAAGGAGGCTGCGGAAAGGGAGAGGGAGATCTCAACCTCCCACCCTGCCCGCAGCAGGCCCACCGGGCGTCGGCGAAGGGCGGACAACGCCCTCTTCCGGCCCCCCTAAATGGGTCCAGGGGCGGCAGACTCGGGGACGTCTGTCGCCCCCCACATACACCAGGACCCGAGGTGGCGGCGCGTAGTGTTCCACGCGCGCCCCTCTAAGACGTCCGGGGGGGAGTCTAACACCTCACTCCCCCCCCTGACCCGAGAAGTGGCCCGCTGCAGCGGGCCGGCACCAGCCGGGGGTTGCGGAAGTATCTCCAGTTCCCGCGACCCCCGACGTAGGTGTGAGATGGAACACCGGGGTGGTTTTTAGTCAGTAAGAGTCTGACAGACCCCTCCGCCCGCCCCAGGGCGGAGGACATCCATGAGGATTTTCCACCCCGTATCAAAAAAAAAAAAAAAAAAAGGCTAGGTTAGAAACTGTCAGTCGGAGGTTGCGGAAGCCTCACCAGTTCTCGCGACCCCACCGGGGTCACCCGAACGTCGGGTGGTTTTTAGGGCGGAGGATATCCATGAGGATTTTACACCTGGTAAAAAAAAAGGTTAGAAATTGTGACCAATAGAGCGCGGAGGCGTGCGTCAGATCCCATTTATTGTTGGTGAATCAATTGGATAGTTTCAGACCCACCATACCGCCAGGGTTATGGCCAGTGATATAGTGGGTCAGCAATGCAAGGCCAGGTGATGAATGTGTTCAAGTTCAACGAGCACAATATTTCTATATTAGAGTCGCCTACTCCGTCTGCTGATCACATTGAGCATACGTAGGATTTGCTCGGAAAGAACTTTAAGTGACGTTCCCCGAAATTCGATCACGACGCGTCGGAGCTTTTTGCACATCTTTCCAGAGTGTGGAGTCCACAGGTGGCTGTTGACAACCTTAAACTTAGCACGATACGGCGATGCATAGCCGTCGATAATGCTTTGCGAAGTCCAAAACGTTATCAAAAAGTTGCTTGGAATGTTTATTTTAACAAAATTATAACTATGTATTACATGAGCGCCACCCACGCATTCCGTTTTGGTGCGTGTTGGAAATCCTCATGGACTTCCCCCATCGTGGGGGTGATGGAAGGGCATGCCGGACTCTTACCGGCTAAACCAACTCGATGTTCACTCTGCTTATACCTGGAAGTGCGTTAATCGCATAAGCTCCCAAAGGGCCCGCCACACTATTCTCTAACCACTGTAACTCCTGTAAGCCAGAATCAACAGTGGCGACCACCAGAAAAGCGCCAGAGCAATGAAGCTCGACGAGTCCCAGAGAAACGATTCAACTGTCTTGGATCCCGCAACGAAATTAATCAGAAAAGAACAGCGGAGGAGTAAGGAAAACATATTTTCCACTTCCCTCCAAATCAAGCAGGAGACAGAACAGAACTAGGCCAATAGGCACAAAGGGACGTTTACAACTGGGAGAAACCCAGTTGCTAAGCACCACGGATTATAATTGACATAATTAATGGGCCCTAAAAAGTGAGCTGTTACATTAAATTTGATTCCAATAATAGGTATGGAAAAATCGCTTGAACACACGGAAATTAGTTCTAGTTTCCACAAGGTCCGCATAATAAACTGCTCCGGATGTAGCCTGAACACTATCCAACATAATATTGCGTTCTTTCTGCCAAAGAATACACTCCCATAAGATATGATGTGCAGATTGTTCGTATTCACAGTCAGATGTAGAACATTGACACACAGGCGAAGCAACAAGCTTGAAAGAAAATAATTTACTTTTAAAGTTGCCAACCTCTTAGAAATTGGGCAACACAGTGGTCGACCACCAGCCCCATAAAAAAAAAAAAAAAGCTCCCAAAGGGCACATCCAATCCCTGCTTTTTCTTAACACACAAAAAAGTATTTCCGGTCTGAAAATATTATGTCAAAATTTTACAAGTCATATATTTATGATACGGATATGATAATATATGATACAGATTAAACGGTGACTAAAAAAAATAAAATCGCAAGCGCTCCCCCTTGCAACTTACTTGGTATCTTTTAATCTTCAATAATTTTGGCACAGTTTCAGTTTTTCATACAGTTTTATTTTCTTAAATGAAACTATTGAAAGTAGTATTAAATTCTATTGACATTATACATAAAACAAAAAAAAAAGTTAAAATAAATACTATAACATTCTTGTTCCTAACTTTGTTGAGCAGTGTTTACTTACTCTGTGATTTGTTCATACTTATTCGAATGACGTTTTATTATTCAAATCGAAACAGGAAAAGATTTCGAAACCATCATCCTTCCTTGTGCATAACAAAAGATTTGTCTACTTAATATGTTGCTTTCAGAATAGCTCAAAAAGTATTTCCCTCCTTAAATAACTTTAGTTGCCCAGTCATTGATAAAAAAAATGTTATTATTGAACTTGGCTTAAGCCTAACTATTATCTAATAATGCCCTATTATTAATCTACTGCCATTGAATAATAAAAATTCTAATCTCACAAAAATATTTATATGCTCTTTTGTTGATTGTAGGTACGCAGTGGCCTGTAAACCAAATAACTTACAAATCTTCCAATATTTTATTTCATTAAATTTTTTAATCTCGAACAAACAAGTACGTGCACAAGTAAAAAAAAAAATATTGTTAGTGTAGCAGAAAGAGTAGTACAGTATAAGTATTAGTACTACCGTACAGTAGCGACACGTTCCGCCTCCCTCTGAAACCGTTCCTCACCTCTCCCCGCGTCGAACGACTAGCTCTGGAAATTGCGTTTTTGTTCGCGCGGCGCGTAGACACGCACACTCACGCACGTATCTGTATAGTCTATTATTTTAGTATCAGTGTAGGCAATTATATCGTTTCATTTCTATGGAGTCTCGCGGGTGTGGTAGTAGTATGTGCTCTTCGCAAGAAAGACGGCGGCCATTTTTCCATTGCCGTGGGGTGTACCTACAGGCGTATGGCACCCAAAATTTGTTGTAAAGCTTATGGTGAGACGCTTACCAGCAAAATTAAAATTTTTGCAAATTGGCTTTGGTGCAAGAGGGGGCTGTGAGGCTGTCGTACATGCCCTTTCTACTTTTTTAAATTCGAAAAAAGGTGAGGTCATTCTCAAGGTTGACGTAAAGAAGAACGCCTTTAACTCTATTATTAGAGACACTTTGTTGGCCGAAGTCAAAAAAGAATTACCCGAAAGAATCATGGCAGGATTTGTACAAAAAAAATAAAGATGTTTAGAGAAGTCGAAATTCTTTTTTTATACTCTTGGGTATCCAAAGAGTATCTTCAGATATTTACAATATTTTTAAAACCCCGCAAAAAAAAAGGATGTTGAAAGTGAATTGTTTAACGAATAGCTCGTTATTTCAGAACGAAACGGCGGCTGACAGTAAAAGTGACACTGACGGTCGCCGTTTCGCAGTTCTTACACTGCAATTGCATCGTTTTATAGGAAAAAACGTCATTATTTTTTGCCACACACTTGTCACATCACTTGTCTGTCACTTCGATAGATCTGTTAATGTCACTTGTCACAATCTTTTTTTTATAAACACAAAATGGGCAACGAGATGAAACGAAAAAGTTTTATTCTCATTTGGAAATATTTTAATATATGGTTTAAACATATGGTAAGTATGTATATCAATCTACTCCTGGTAATGTATTCTCCACATTGGAAAATAGTTTAAACTCTCTAAATGTTTTTTTTTTTCATACAAATGAATGTATGGATCTCGCCATGATTCTTTATGGTTTTATGTGGCAGTGCTACTGACAGGCACCCTTCAAAATTACTTTATAAGGCCAATATTTTAGAAGCTGCAGTCGGATGCCAAAATTAATTAATTTCCAAAATTAATCTACATCACAGGAAGCATCTCTTGGACAAAATTTATCAAATTATTAAAAACACTTTAACATCAAATTTGAATGTGGCTCTGGACGACCGAGCGTGGCTACAAGCCACACTACCTATTCATCTTGGTGGTCTCGGCGTCCGCAAAATTTCCAGTGTCAGTTTACCGGCTTTCCTGTCTTCCGTACACAGCACCGAAATGTTAAAGAAAAATAATTTACCCCCATCACTGGTGGCTTGCCCGGATACAGATCGGCCCGTGAACCCATCTTCCCAGAGACAGTGGGATGAGCCGCTCTGCAGGTTGGTACGGAATATTCTAATCAATACGTCCACCAAACGGGCCTGTTGGTCTAGTGGTCACTGACCCTGACTGCTAAGCCGGAGGTCGTGGGTTCGATTCCCACCCAGGACAAACTTTGTGTGATGAGCATGATTGTTTGTTCTGTGTCTGGGTGTTTATCTATAATATGTATGTATTTATAAATTATATAAGTATGTATATCAGTTGTCTGGTTACCATAACACAAGCTCTGCTTAGCTTGGGACCAGATGACCGTGTGTGAGTTGTCCCAAGATATTTATTATTTATTTATTTATTTAATTCTGCTGAGCGTGTCCGCCTACTGGCTGTGGGTGAGTGGGAGTCGAATCTCTGGCTTCAGGCAGTTCTGTCACCCAACATCGGTACTATGCTGTGTGTTACTACCTTCCGTCTCGCTACATGACTGCGTCTGGGCGCTTCATCCGGGGCTTCACATCGCTGTCAGTGTAGTGAAGCAATCGACTGCCTTGGACATCATGCCTATCCTGCAGTAGGAGCACCGGCCGAATGGCACGGCACGCCAGCATTAATGACAACCTCCGTCGTGCTCTTGCCACCGCCAGAGTGCCTGCTATTTTAGAACCCAATGGCTTGGCACGCGGCGATGGGAAGAGACCAGATGGGATGACCATAATGCCTTGGAAATTAGGTAGGCCTTTGGTGTGGGACGCAATATGTGTCGACACCCTTGCGCCATCTCATCTTCCTAGCACGACATGTTGTGCTGGGGCGGTTGCTGCAGGTACCGAAAACCTCAAACGGCGCAAATTCTTCTTGGAAGCTATATATTTCAGCTGTTTCGGGTGGAAACTCTAGGGCCTTGGGGTCCGAGTGCCCATATTGTTTTTCGGGACATCGCCAAGCGGCTGGTCGACTCTTCATGTGACCCGAAGGCTGGTCTATTCTTTGGTCAAAGAATCAGCATTGCCATACAACGTGGCAATGTGGCCAGCCTGTTGGGGACATGTCCCGTTGACAGCGATGTGGACTAGTTTTTTGATGCCCTTTGAGCTCCCCTGCCTTTTTCTTGGAATTGTACATTATATTGATTGATATGGATATGGATTGTATATGATATGATATGAATATGGATTGTACATAATACATATTATTATTTAGTAGAAAGATTAATATTTTTGCCTACTTATATACAAAATAGCTTTTTCAACTGTACCTACTTCACTCCCTGCCCCGTAGGCTACCCCTCACAGTCAATTTCCAAGGCATAATGGTCATCCCATCTGGTCTCTTCCCATCGCCGCGTGCCAAGCCATTGGGTTCTAAAATAGCAGGCACTCTGGCGGTGGCAAGAGCACGACGGAGGTTGTCATTAATGCTGGCGTGCCGTGCCATTCGGCCGGTGCTCCTACTGCAGGATAGGCATGATGTCCAAGGCAGTCGATTGCTTCACTACACTGACAGCGATGTGAAGCCCCGTATGAAGCGCCCAGACGCAGTCATGTAGCGAGACGGAAGGTAGTATCACACAGCATAGTACCGATGTTGGGTGACGGAACTGCCTGAAGCCAGAGATCCGACTCCCACTCACCCACAGCCAGTAGGCGGACACGCTCAGCAGAATTGGTGGACGTATTGATTAGAATATTCCGTACCAACCTGCAGAGCGGCTCATCCCACTGTCTCTGGGAAGATGGGTTCACGGGCCGATCTGTATCCGGGCAAGCCACCAGTGATGGGGGTAAATTATTTTTCTTTAACATTTCGGTGCTGTGTACGGAAGACAGGAAAGCCGGTAAACTGACACTGGAAATTTTGCGGACGCCGAGACCACCAAGATGAATAGGTAGTGTGGCTTGTAGCCACGCTCGGTCGTCCAGAGCCACATTCAAATTTGATGTTAAAGTGTTTTTAATAATTTGATAAATTTTGTCCAAGAGATGCTTCCTGTGATGTAGATTAATTTTGGAAATTAATTAATTTTGGCATCCGACTGCAGCTTCTAAAATATTGGCCTTATAAAGTAATTTTGAAGGGTGCCTGTCAGTAGCACTGCCACATAAAACCATAAAGAATCATGGCGAGATCCATACATTCATTTGTATGAAAAAAAAAACATTTAGAGAGTTTAAACTATTTTCCAATGTGGAGAATACATTACCAGGAGTAGATTGATATACATACTTACCATATGTTTAAACCATATATTAAAATATTTCCAAATGAGAATAAAACTTTTTCGTTTCATCTCGTTGCCCATTTTGTGTTTATAAAAAAAAGATTGTGACAAGTGACATTAACAGATCTATCGAAGTGGCAGACAAGTGATGTGACAAGTGTGTGGCAAAAAATAATGACGTTTTTTCCTAAAACGATGCAATTGCAGTGTAAGAACTGCGAAACGGCGACCGTCAGTGTCACTTTTACTGTCAGCCGCCGTTTCGTTCTGAAATAACGAGCTATTCGTTAAACAATTCACTTTCAACATCCTTTTTTTTTTGCGGGGTTTCAAAATATTGTAAATATCTGAAGATACTCTTTGGATACCCAAGAGTATAAAAAAAAAGAATTTCGACTTCTCTAAACATCTTTATTTTTTTTGTACAAATCCTGCCATGATTCTTTCGGGTAATTCTTTTTTGACTTCGGCCAACAAAGTGTCTCTAATAATAGAGTTAAAGGCGTTCTTCTTTACGTCAACCTTGAGAATGACCTCACCTTTACTCGAATTTAAAAAAGTAGAAAGGGCATGTACGACAGCCTCACAGCCCCCTCTTGCACCAAAGCCAATTTGCAAAAATTTTAATTTTGCTGGTAAGCGTCTCACCATAAGCTTTACAACAAATTTTGGGTGCCATACGCCTGTAGGTACACCCCACGGCAATGGAAAAATGGCCGCCGTCTTTCTTGCGAAGATCACATACTACTACCACACCCGCGAGACTCAATACTCAATACTTTATTGCATTCCATAATGTGTACAAATAGTTGGTATGTTAAAAACATCGAATCAATTATGGACCCTGTAGGGCACAGCAAAGTTAATATTGTAATAGGAGAGAGGATGAAGGCGCTTTTTGTTAGGAAAAAAAGACAAATATTAAATTCAAATAGTACCTGTCATTAAAATAATATAATTCGCTTTTACTCCATAGAAATGAAACGATATAATTGCCTACACTAATACTAAAATAATAGACTATACAGATACGTGCGTGAGTGTGCGTGTAGGTCTACGCGCCGCGCGAACAAAAACGCAATTTCCAGAGCTAGTCGTTGGACGCGGGGAGAGGTGAGGAACGGTTTCAGAGGGAGGCGGAGCGTGTCGCTACTGTACGGTAGTACTAATACTTATACTGTACTACTCTTACTGCTACACTAACAATTTTTTTTTTTTGGAAGCAAATTCTTCTTGGAAGCTATATATTTCAGCTGTTTCGGGTGGAAACTCTAGGGCCTTGGGGTCCGAGTGCCCATATTGTTATTCGGGACATCGCCAAGCGGCTGGTCGACTCTTCATGTGACCCGAAGGCTGGTCTATTCTTTGGTCAAAGAATCAGCATTGCCATACAACGTGGCAATGTGGCCAGCCTGTTGGGGACATGTCCCGTTGACAGCGATGTGGACTAGTTTTTTGATGCCCTTTGAGCTCCCCTGCCTTTTTCTTGGGATTATACATAATATTATTATTTAGTAGAAAGATTAATATTTTTGCCTACTTATATACAAAATAGCTTTTTCAACTGTACCTACTTCACTCCCTGCCCCGTAGGCTACCCCTCACAGGAATCTAGCCTTGTGTACACTTTCTTTTAACTTGTCTTAATATTATCAAGTTTTGGAACTACAAGCTCTATGTTAAATAATAAAAACCATAATGCAAAATAAAATTAACAACCTTTCTAACACAAGTGGTATAATAATAATATGGCCACTATTGAAAGTAAGAGTGGTGCTGATTCCCTTGTTTAGGTACAAACTAAACTAAAATTAGACAATTGGCATCTCTTACTGCCAGGCAGCTGAAGAAAAGGACGGCGACAGATAATAACTAAGTTAGAGATGTTAAATTAGAGTTTTTCCTTGAACTTCGCAATCAATACATTCTGAAATGACAACACTAGGTATATGAAAATTTTAGATCAACTTAAATAGACAGCACTTATTGATATCTGTCTCTTTCTTGTTTTATTGGAAAGAAAGAGATTTAAATAGCTTAAAATAAGTTTAGTTCGTGTACAAGAGAATTGGTGGCACCACTGATTAGTTATAATCATGGTATAACATTGTATCCTACTTACGAGTTACGTACCTACTAAATATTGTATCAGTCACCATAATTTTATTTAATCCCATTAAACCGCCATTTTCTAAATATTATTACAGTATTTCTAATTATCCTTAAATAAAAAGTCCGCCATTATTTTGATTTTCATTTGTGTAGCACAGCGCCGTTTCTTCGTAGTCGTGTTAGTGTCGCTACTGCCTGCAAGATGGCGGGAGCAGTTCGTATTGCCAATCGACACATTAAAACAGCGAGCAATAATTGCGTCGCGTTGTGAATCATGTGTAACCTGTAAATTAAGAATATAATATAATGTTTTATTTAAGTAATGAAACCAAACATATTACTTAAGTTTTTAAGTTTTTATATAATCTTTTTTGAAAACTGCGCCATCTGTTGTCGTGACGTTGACTAAACGTGTGTTCGTGTTTTTTATCATTTTAATTGAATAAATCGTTATAATTGGTTAAATAAGTAAGCTTACATGTGCATTCTTCTCCGAGCTTTCTCCATGTCTTGGTCCTTCTCTCGTAACAAGTACTTGCGTGTTCCTTTCACGAAGTCCACGCAGTGATCCTCCCAACTGAATAACAAAAGACATTTAGAATCATCATCATCATCATCATAAACAGCCCAAAGACGTCCACTGCTGGACATAGGCCTTGTTTATAACAGTCTGGCCCGGCCTTTACATGTAGCGACTGCCTGTCCGACCTCCACAACCCAGTCACTAGGTAACACGACACCTCCTGGTAAGATTGGTTGTCAGATTTTCTGACTTCCCACTACTCATAACGACTGCCAAAGATCTACAAATGACAGGCGGGACCAAGGGTTTTACGTGCTTTCTTAGGTACGGAGGGTCTAATTTTTATATTTTGTATTGATTACCTTCATTGTTTCAACAATGTAAGCAGTTTTCTCCATAGAGACCTACCCTACGTTTTGGAACGAGCAACTAGCTTCAACTTTCTAACTGACCGACTCTTTGACAATTCAAAAGTGCTGTAAATGGTTTAATTGAAATAAATGTTTGACTTTAACTGTATGTGTGTCCCCCTTCCTACGGCCAAGACTTCCCCAAAACAGAGAGGAGAGGAGATGTCTCGAGCATCCAACCGGCTTGCGTTATTTTCACATCTCACCTCTTAGCTTCAACGCAATACAGTGTCAAATTGGTTGTTTACGAGCCTTTCCCTCTCCTCTCTGCTTCGGTGGAGTCCGGACCTAAAGCTCGGGTACTACAGAAGTGGGTCTATGTCCCTGGACAGACAGCTGTGAGCTACGCACTCGATGGTGGCGGGGTCCAGGTTGAAGATCGCGGCGTCGGGCTCCGACAGCCGCTGCGTCAGCCGCCGCACGTTGTCCGTACTGAAGTGCCACTCACGCATCGCGAAGAATTTGAGCGCGTCGTTCATTGCGTTCAGGCGCCTGCTGACTGTTGACAGGCTTGGTCTGGAACAGGTAATGTATGTTGTGTATGTTGTTTGTAGGCAAAGAATGATGGCGAGATCAATACATTCATTTGTACGAAAAAAGAATAAATTTAGAGGGTTCTAAATGTTTTGCAATGTGAAGAATACATTACCGGGAGTAGATTGATATCATACCATATTTTTAAAACTCCGCATAATTAAAATATTTCGAAATGAAAATAACAGTTTTTCCTTTCATCTCGTTGCTCATTTTGTATTCATAAAAAAAAGAAAGTGACTAGTGACCTTAACGTACCTATCAAACAGACAGACAAGTGATGGGAATTGTTGTTTACAATGGCGGAGTTGAAAAGGTACATTGATTAATCATTATTTGTGACATTATTTCCCAAAAAACGAAGCAATGTTAGTGCTGAATGTTCTGAAATAATTAATATTTACTTTTATCAGCCATTTTTATTGCGGGGTTTTAAAAATATTGTAAATGTCTGAAGTATATAAATATGGTATGATATCAATCTACTCCCGGTAATGTATTCTTCACATTGCAAAACATTTAGAACCCTCTAAACATCTTTATTTTTTTGTACAAATCCTGCCGTGATCCTTTCCTTTGTTTGTAATAAAACTGTTGATGTTTTATCGAATTCGCTCTTACTTTTCGAATAGGTGTTATGGTGGTGGCTATTGAATGAAATCAACGTTCAATGACAGTGAGGAATTATTTATTAAGTACCTACCTACAAGTATTTGAAAAAGTTTGAATGTATAAAGTATGGTCTTAGGTGAAGCCTATTGTGGTTCTTTCTTAGTATGGTTGCGGGACTACCCTATCCCTTACCCTCCTAGCTATTTGTGTAGCTACAGAGGTTAATGTAAATTAAAGTAGGCACTCATCATCTGCCTAGCCTCTTCCCAACTATATTGGGGTCGGCTGCCAGTAGGCACTAAAAAGCGAAAAAATATTTTTTTTACAAAAATGACAACCGCCTTCAATAAGTAAAAAATAACTTTTGTAAAAATTTTATTTTTTCGCTTTTTAGTGCCTACTGGCAGCCGACCCCAATATAGTTGGGAAGAGGCTAGGCAGATGATGAGTGCCTACTTCTCATCATAGAAATGAATTACGAAACGGCGACACCAAAAAAAAAATCTGTCATCCCTTAATTTTCAACCCTTAGGGGTTTAGTCACTTAGTTTATAAGTTTTGCCCTGGCTGGAGGCCCTAAAAGTCACTTTTAAGGCACCACAGGATTGTCCGGTTAAGCAGTAACCAACCCTCAGGTTGAACTGCGAGATGCCATACAGAAAAAAAAAAAAAAAAAAAAAAAAAAAAACCTTAGGGGTGGAATATTTTCTTGAAATTTATATGGGACCTTTGAGGTATACACTATCATAAAAATCACCGAAATCGGACTACACTAAAAAAAGATATGCGTGGTCAAACATAAAAATAAATATATAAAAAATAAAAAAATGTTCATAAAATGAAAAGTACTGGGCCAAACAATGTTAAATTTTTATGGGATCAAATGGCAACTATTCCGCATAAAACTAAAGAAGAATCACGTAAATCGGATCATAGATCTCAGAGTAATCGATGTACATACATAAAAAAAAACCAACCGAATTGAGAACCTCCTCCTTTTTGAAGTCGGTTAAAAAGAAATCCGCCTCTCACGTGTACAATGGCGCTGGCTTAGACCTTTAATCCCTTAGAATCCTTAGATCATTAATAGGTATTAAAGTAAAACTATTAACCTCGGCTTGAACCCACACGCTTTGGAGACGTAGTGTATGATGTACAGCGGGACAGTCTGAAGAGTCGTCGACACCAGTCTCTGCATCATACTGCAAGCAGAAACAAGTACGGTGGTTAGATAGCCGTCAGATACTTAGAAGGAGCATGGAAGAGACATAGTAGTAGTGAATTACTCTCTAACAACCTCATATGCTAGACATTAGATCTTGTTTTATTTTATTTATTTAAAAAGAAAAAAAATAATATTTTATGTATAAATATGTTCCTAAGGTTGTTATTGTGCTGCTAGAAATAAATGTGTGTTTTTTTTTTTTTTTATAGAGTCCTGGAAGCAGTGGGCTAGCTTGCCCTAAAATGACCCTGGTATCAAAATGGCAATGGCGACCGGATACATTTTTCTTCACTTTTCTTTTGCGTCTACTGATGAAAAACATGTACCTAAAAGTCATCATCTCCAGGCTTCCAGTCTAACTGGATGCAGCTGAATATCAGTGTTTTACATGGAGCGACTATAAAAATATGTAAAAGTATAGGGTTTTAATTCCAGAACAGTTTTGTCCTTAGATATACTTTTATAGGAAGTCCAGGAGTTCGGTAAAGATATTTCAGTTCAAAGTTTTAGAGTTTGGTTCCTGTTTACTGTCGTTGTAAGATACGAGCATTAATTGTAGAAGTTCGGATTCGGGTAACAGGGCCCCTCTACCCGACTACAGCGAAGCCCAAATGGAGAGTATCTTTTTGTATAAAATAAATAAGTATACCTTTAACGATTATAAATAATTAAGTACAATTATTGCTCGTTTGCTCCTCTCGTGGCGCACGACTTAAAGTTTGAGTGAGATTAAGAGTAACATTTTATGAAATTTTGCTTGTACTCACGTTGGGGTTCTGTGTAGCCCGGGGGTCCAGTATCATTGATACCGTTGATACAGGTAGCTACGTCCCTGCATGGAAGCCATCAAGGTACCGTTGCGCAGAAGCGAAGTGTGAGTAGAGCTTTTTTAATGAAACTTGAGCTGGGATCACCCCGCTTGCGTCGTTAACCGGCGTTAGTGTGTGCGAAGTAGCCACAAGCACCGCGGCACATCTCAGCTTTGTCTCTAGTGTTAGCTAGAGGACTGGTGGCTTGTTTGGAGATGAAAGGTGATACCTATACATCCTGTGTAAGTCCATCCCTCTCTCGCACAGTACTCACGTGTTCTCGACGAGCAGTCCGAAGGGGTACCACAGCTCGTTGTCGAAGGGGATGCCGCTATACATCCTGCCTAAGTCCATCCCTCTCTCGCACTGTACTCACGTGTTCTCGACGAGCAGTCCGAAGGGGTACCACAGCTCGTTGTCGAAGGGGATGCCGCTATACATCCTGCCTAAGTCCATCCCTCTCTCGCACTGCACTCACGTGTTCTCGACGAGCAGTCCGAAGGGGTACCACAGCACGTTGTCGAAGGGGTGCGCGCGCACGCCGCGTATCATGTTGTTGCGGAACTGGCCCCACGTGGAGGGGGACTCGCACGAGCTGCAGTTGTACACGCGCGCCTCACGTTTGCTGAGGAACCACATCAGTACACTTAGCAGGACGACATCCAAGTAATAAAATTCTTTAAGGCGAATCCACATTATGATCATTTGCCGATCCGATCGCTGTATCCGTACCACCGTATCATTCGTCGTACTGTATCAAGCTCCGTATCAAGTTATGGACGCGTTTATTTTACTCCGTACCTGTCGTATCCTCAAGAAAAAGTATCGGCAAACCGTGCCGTATCCCTATCTTTATCGGATTTTCAGGGTTAGTTATCATCATCATCATCACGGGCATAGGTCTCTCGCAAGCAGGAGGGGGGGGGGGGGGGGGGTGTTTCAGCCGTATCGCCATTTTTGGCCGATGTATGTTGGCGATCGCAGTTGGTGTTACGGTACTCAGAAGGACGCTGCTGCCCATCCTCTGGTCAATATCTCTCTGTCGCCTTCTACGACACCCACGGGTAGAAATGGGGTGGTGCCAATCGCGGCCGGCACCACATGGCAACAGGTTTTTAGGGTTAGTATAAAATGTTTTTTAGAGAAGTTGTGTCTTGAAATTATTGGTTAAGCTACTTAACGCCAAGAATCTGCCTCTGGAGTTTAATTAACATTGGGTACTTGGTTTTGTGCAATGAAAGGTTTACTGTTGTCAACTACCCAATCGTAAAAGTTGTGACAGTGGGTGTCGTCTGTAGACAAAGTGCTAATATTTCCAGGCAAGCTGTAAGTGACGTACTCGTCGAGGGCGGTCTCCCAGGCGGCGGCGATGAGCGTGTCGATGCAGATGTCGACGGGCAGCATGTCGGCGCGCTTGCGGGCGGCGCAGCTGAGCGCGTGCAGCAGCCCCTTGCCGCCCCCCACCACCACGCCGCTCGGACCGTTCAGGTTCTCGATCCAGCCGGGGAACGGCGTCCGCAGGGACGAGATTACTGGGGACCAGACGCAGTATTGGTTATTGCAGCATAGAATAGAATAGACTTTTATTTTGCAAATATGGGTAATTCACAATAGTTGTTATATCATATTAAACCTCAGCCAATTTACCATTCGGCATGCAAACATTTACATTATATACGGAACATTATTATTATGAACTTACATTTTAAAACCAGTATGTCTTTAATCTGTTACAATCACCCTCGTTGAACATCAAAGTGAAGTGAGCTGCCATTCGTCCCGATGCTAGGTATTGACAAATCACTGTAATCGGATGACAGCTCTCTGTTCTCACCTAGGTGTTCACCGAGGGAGATTATATCAGAATAGCACTGCGGATCAATTATTACTACAATTATTAATCATTCAAAATATCAATTAATAAATTATCATTACCTACAATTATCATTTTAGATAGCCTAACTATCCTTGCTAGTATCAATGGCTGCATTGTTTAGTTCTTTTTGCTGATCTCGGTTCAATTAATTATAATGTTGTTAAAAAAACGTATTGGAGAAGCAATATTAGTTTATTGGTAGCTAGTGCTAGCTGTTGCAGGCTCTCTCACAAATGTGTCTAATTGAATGGCTAGATGGCTGTCGTACATCTCGTATATTACGTGTACCTATACTCGGTCTAAAGATGGCGGTGGCGTACTTAGCCGCGACAGCTCGCTCTGCCACCGCGCTCTCCGCCACCGCTTTAGTAAACGTGTACGTATTCGGCTTTGGAGATATTAACCTGAAAAATTAAAACTTCAAATTATCTTGTGGCCAGGATTGTGATGAAGACAGATTAAACATTTGTGATGTGTTAATAGATGGAGAGCAGAGGAAAGCAGACAAGATAGATTATGACAGAGGAGAGGTCAGGGTAGAGGGTGAGTTGAGAGGCTGTCAGAGGATCGACGCCTAGTAACTGGCAAGCTTGAGGCGCATGCTGGCTAGTGCTCGCCGCTATCGACGAAAATCTTTGGAACAATCCTGCCACATTATTTCCAAACCACTGCAATTTCTGAAAGCAAGAATCAACAGTGATGACCATTAGAAAAGCGTCGAGGCAATGAAGCTCGACGAAAAATGCAAACCTGCGAGCCAACATGTTACATCGGACTGCCAGTGCACTACATTCCCTTTCAATATCCACTTGTTCGTTAAGGTCGTCAGTTACGTAATGCCCCAAGTATTTGAATTCGTACACTCGTAATGTTTTTTTTTAATAGGACATGCCCACCACTCTGTTCCCAAACCACTGCAACTCCTGAAAGCCAGAATCAACAGTGGTCCGGAATTTGAGACGAACGATGAATTAGTGAAGATACAAGTTCAAAGTTTTACTATATAGTAACCGAAGTGGAATTTGGATTTGTTAAATATATAACGTGCGATGTAGAACACAAGGTACTGTAAAGGTTGCATGTATTTAGTAGAGCGTGCTGGTACTACCTTTAACTATATGGCATTGACGGAATACTCCAGATCTTTCTAGAGATATAAGTGTAGTTCGAATAAATTAGAACATAGCGGTTATTATATGACATATCGACTGACGGACCCGGAGACAGACATAATATTGTTGGTTTATATAAACACAGTGAATAATACAAGTTATCTACGTTTAATTGCTAGTATTTAGTTCTCGGTCCCTATAAGTGGTGGTATCAAGTGTGATCTAGCAACCACAACATTGATCATAATATTTCCATCTCGAAAAGAAGACGATTCTGCTGTAGTAGCAGTAGCAGTCTTTGAGAAGGAGCTCGTTCAGGGAAGTAAGTAAATTGAAAGAAGTGACGAGACGCTCTGTATGTCTGTATGTCTATTTTTCAATTTTGGAAATGTGAATACAATGGAGCCATTTATTAAGTAAAATATTATGTGTTTGACATAAATGAGCATGGCGGTAGCGAGCATTGTCATGCTCGCTCAAATGTCTCGCTAATGGTAGCGCGTGTGTTGGATTATTCGGCTCCTTTCAAAATGGTTGAGCTGAATGGTGCTGATCCACACGTAATGTTCGTGAACGAACGCTGTCAATAGAGATTGGTCAGCTCTTAACTGCCATGGATTTTATCTTGCTTCTTTTTTATGTTCTGTATTGTTAGATTACCTTTATAGTTGTCACATATAGAAGCAACAACAATCATGTAACCAATATTTTGTTAAAAAAGTTGATTTTTAAAGTGTCCGTGGAGTTTCTTACTCGTTCATCTCCATAGAGACTTACCTACGTTTTGGAACGAGCAACTAGCTTCAACTTTGTGAGTAACTGAACGACTCCTTGACAATTCAAAAGTGTCTGTAAATGGTTTAATTGAAATAAATGTTTTGACTTTGTCTTTGAGTAAACGGAAAAGTGGAATTTGGATTTGTTAAATTGTATAGCGTGCGATGTAGAACAAAAGGTACAGACAGCGTCATCAACTGCTTATCCTCTATCCGAAGAAATATTAATGCGTGGGGGGTAAGCAGTTGATGACGCTGTCTGTACGTAGAGTAACAATCTAGCAACCACAACATTGATCACAATATTTCAATCCAGAAGAGAAGACTTCATAAAATAAACTAGGTACTGTAGTAGCAGTAGAGGTCTTTGAGAAGGAGCTCGTTCAGAGAAATAAGAACGTTGAAAGAAGTGGCTTGACGAGATGCTCTCGATATGTAGATAGCGTGTCATGCTCACTTGGGCGTGATCTCGGCGAGCAGGTCTGTGGACAGCGCGTCCACGAGGCTCAGCAGCTGCGGCAGAGGTACCGGCGCCGGGTACACGCGCTCCTCCACACTCGTCAGCTCCGCGTTGCTGTACGCCGTCGACACGTGTACCAACACCTGACAAATATATGTATTACACTCCCTTTGCTAGAAGTTCATGTCCTTCATCCGAATAAACTTCATATTTGGTATTGCACTTAGTGAATTTTAAAGATGAGAGAAACGAGTATTTATATAATTCATCATCATCATAATCATGTCTACTTTTAGACGCCCGCTGCTGGGTATAGGTTTCCTCCAAGGAGGCCGTAATCGCCATGCTTGGTCGATGTATTCTGGCGATCGCAGTAGGTGTTATGGTACTCAGAAGGACACTGCTGCTCATCCTCGGGTCAATATCCCTCTGTCGCCTTCTACGACATCCAATTGGGTGGAAATGGGGTGGTGCTATTCGCGGCCGACAACACGACACGCATTTATAATTAAATATTCTGTAATATTGACCTTCTTCATTCTGTGGTGTGATGGAGTGAGAATAAAAAACAAAACACAAACATATTCGCATCTATATGCAAATATGTTTGTTAGAGGAAGTTTTGAAATTGGGCGTCAGTGACAGAAAAGTTGAAAGGGAATCGTTTGTCTTGGTATGGACATGTGAAGAAGAGGGCGGAAACGCATGTGACCAAAAGAGTTAAGAATGTAAATAGAGAAAAGCAAAAAAAAATGCGGATAATTCGCGTAAAGAATTATATGAAAGAGAAGTGAGTAAGTGAAATCATGGCGGTGGACAGGACGGAATAGAAGAAGAAAACGTGTTGCGCCGACCACAAGTAATATGTGAGAAAGGCAGGAAGATGAGTTAGCAATGTGTGCATACTACTAAATATTTCACTGAATTGAAAAATTATTTCACCAATAGTACGCTACGATATCTCTGTGTGCTTATAGGGATATATTATGTAGTTAGGTCTTCTAAAGTAAGATATGTTATAGTCACAGGAATATAATTTGTGCGGCGTCGAAAGTTTTGAGTTTGACTCTTCTTCGTCGTATTCTTCATTACTGAAGGTCGTGTCCCTGAAAGGCCTTCATATCTTTAAATATTACGGTTTTCCACTTCGTTCGGATCTCTGCTTCTCTCAGGGCGGTCTTAACAGAGAGTCCAGTGAGGGCGGTTACTTGGTCAGACCAGCGGTTAGGTGACCGTCCGCGAGGTCTTTTCCCATCTACCTTGCCCATCACCATCAACTTTTCAAGGTTATTTGGTTCCCGACGGGCAATGTGACCAAAATAACCGAGAATCCTTTGGTAGCATATCGTGGATAGTCTATCTGTTATGCGAAGTTGCTCAAGGATAGATTTGTTTGTCCTGCTGGCGGTCCACGGTATGCGGAACATTCTTCTTGAGTTTGACTACAAGCACAAAATACAAAGGTTCGTAGTTCGTACGGATTAGAGGCAGCCTCGCCTGAGGCAAGTACGGCTCGCTCTGTTGCCTCAAGTGCGTACGCGCCTCAGCCCGAGGTGTGCCTCCACGAGCCGTGCGTGGCGAGGCTGCGCACCCCGAGGCTGCCTCTAATCCGTACGCACCTTAACTCGGGCGCGCCACAGCCTTACGTGCTTTGTGCTACAAGGGTAGGTCAAAAGAGACAGATGAATTATGTGACAGATGACAATATAAAATGGATAACTATTCAGAGGATGGCACCAATCAATTGTCTTCAGAGGACGATGATTGTAACGTAGAAGTACCTGCATGTTGGGCAGCTGGTCGCAGATGTCCATCAGAGTGATGACGGAGCGCACATTCTGTGCCACCGCCGCGCGCAGGGGCTCGTCGAACTTCAGCGTCGCAGCCGAGTGGAACACCACCGACACCTGGGAGCAGGGTCACGGGTATATTACCTATGGTACATTTAGACAGTACATACTTCGGGTACATTTTCGTCCGTGTGGTGTCGGACGTAAAGAATAGCACCATCCCATAATTATCTTCCCATGGGTGTCGTAAGAGGCGACTAAGGGACATACCAGAGAATGGGCAGCAGCGCTCTTTGTGCCTTGGTAACAACCATACTGCGATCGCTAATCCGCCTGCCGCCTGCGATTATGGCAAAACCCCCCTTGGGGAGGCCTATGTCCAGCAGTGAACGTCTTTCGGCTGAAATGATGATGATGTTCTTCGGGCTAGTAAACGAGTATCATCATCATTATCATCAGCCGGAACTCCGGAAGACGTCTACTGTTGAACAAAGGCCTCCGCCACAAGGGAGGGGGGGGGGGTTGTTGCCATAATCTCCACGCTTGGCAGACGTTTGGGTCAGATGGGGGGGCAGTGAAGTTGTTGAGTACACGGAAGCCGCTGCTGCCCGATTTCCGGATTTTCCCTTCGAGTGATGGAATGAGGGGGGCGGGTGTGCTATTTCAGCTCAGACACCCCACGGGACAATGTTACCTAGTTTGTTATGAAGAATAGAAATTCGCGTCTGTTGAACGACTATAACAGACACGAATTGATATTCATCATAACAAACAAGTAAAATTGTATTATTACATTACTTATTTGTTATTGTTACGTCAACACTCGCGGTATGACGTCATAGGAGATATTGTGTGTTTTAAAACATGATTTTTGTACATTAGCATTTTGAATGACCCGAGCGAAACGAATCTGTCGATTACTAAGTACCTACTTCATAATATGTACAAAATCAATATCCCCATCGCCAGATAACTCACCTGGTTGAGCTGGTTGATGCACTGCTGGTTAAGGTCGAACCCAGGCTTCGTGACGTCTCCAGCCAGTATGTTCAACTTCTCCAACTGCTGTGGACAGTGCTGGCGGATCACCTCGAACACCTGGCGAAGGAATACTAGACGGGTTAACAGATGATCTTAGAAAATAATTTTCACTTCTCTTGCTCAAAAAGGCCGTCATTGTAGCATACCAGAGCGGGGATAAAATAGCATTTCATCCTCTAGGGGAAAGGTTTTTTTTTTTTTAATTTTTGTGTGTCAAATATGACAATGAGCCTACAAAAACGAAAAAGTCTTTAGTCATAAGTAGAATAATCATGAATAAAGACTCGACTTATTACTGTTTCATAAAAAATGAACCTCATTTTAATTTTGAAAATGGAACTAAAATCGGCCATCTCTGTTATACTTATAATGCATGCAATGTGTTGCGGCTACAGAAGAAACAAATAAAATATTTAATATTGTATTGGATTGTTTTATTTTCTCGCAATCGTAGTGAAAAGTATAGTGTAACACACGGCGCTAAAACCCAAACTCGATTTCTATTTACTCCCTCGCTAAAGCTCGGGAGTAAAACTACCTCGTATATAATGGGTCATTTTAGCTCCTTGTATAACAATCTATTTTTTTATCGTTCTGAAACAGAAGGCAGCAGAAATTAACGTGCATGGTCAACGCCTGTGTATTTGGTAAAGCTAGACAATTGAGTTTATACGTACTCGATGAGCTAGCCGTTGGAGGTTTTCATAGCATTCTATGTAGTCGAACCACATTTGTAAGTAAAAGTTTCAATAGTTCTACTATTTGGGGATAAATTAAAAAGTAGTACTAGTTGTAATTGTAACCATGCAAAAGTCCCATTAGTTCTACCGTAGAACTGTGAAAGAACTAGTAGAACTAGTGGGAATAAAAAGTCCCATTAGTTCTACCGTAGAACTGTGAAAGAACTAGTAGAACTAGTGGGAATAAAAATTCCCATTAGTTCTACCGTAGAACTGTGAAAGAACTAGTAGAACTAGTGGAAATAAAAAGTCCCATTAGTTCTACCGTAGAACTGTGAAAGAACTAGTAGAACTAGTGGGAATAAAAAGTCCCATTAGTTCTACCGTAGAACTGTGAAAGAACTAGTAGAACTAGTGGGAATAAAAAGTCCCATTAGTTCTACCGTAGAACTGTGAAAGAACTAGTAGAACTAGTGGGAATAAAAAGTCCCATTAGTTCTACCGTAGAACTGTGAAAGAACTAGTAGAACTAGTGGGAATAAAAATTCCCATTAGTTCTACCGTAGAACTGTGAAAGAACTAGTAGAACTAGTGGGAATAAAAATTCCCATTAGTTCTACCGTAGAACTGTGAAAGAACTAGTAGAACTAGTGGGAATAAAAAGTCCCATTAGTTCTACCGTAGAACTGTGAAAGAACTAGTAGAACTAGTGGGAATAAAAAGTCCCATTAGTTCTACTGTAACACTGTGAAAGAACTAGTAGAACTAGTGGGAATAAAAATTCCCATTAGTTCTACCGTAGAACTGTGAAAGAACTAGTAGAACTAGTGGGAATAAAAATTCCCATTAGTTCTACCGTAGAACTGTGAAAGAACTAGTAGAACTAGTGGGAATAAAAATTCCCATTAGTTCTACCGTAGAACTAGTGGGAATAAAAATTCCCATTAGTTCTACCGTAGAACTGTGAAAGAACTAGTAGAACTAGTGGGAATAAAAATTCCCATTAGTTCTACCGTAGAACTGTGAAAGAACTAGTAGAACTAGTGGGAATAAAAAGTTCCACTAGTTCTACTATTTTGTAACACCTGAAATCGTAAGACTACTGGGAAATAAAGTCCCACTAGTACTACAGTAGAACGGTTTAGTAGAACTAATGGGAACCATCCAGCAAAAGGATTTGCTGTACTCATTCAAAAAAAAAAAAAACGAAAATAAAATAAAATATAACTAATTAAGGTTGAGACATCAGATTATGAAACATAAGGCAGATAGACCGCCCGGAACACTGAGAGTGAAGCCAAAAAAGCAAACACAAATTCAAAAGCGCATACCCACAATCTCGTGATTGTATTCGCTTTTGAATTTGTATTTTTATTTGTTTTTTTGACGATGCGGCGTTTCGTGCTATAGGTACTGATTCGTGTCTTTTGAATTTGTATTTGCTTTTTTGGCTTCACTATCAGTGTTCCGCGCGGTCTATCTGCCTTTTGTTTCATAATCTGAGGTTGAGACAAAGTTTTTATAATTAAGATTAGGAAATTTTAAGATAAGGTAAGATTACTATTGTCATTTTTATGTACAAAAATCCCTTATAATTAAATAAAGAGCATCTATCTGTCGATCTTTCACCCAACTATGTTGGGATGGGCTTCCAGCAATGCTATTCTGTTACAATCTCCCTCGGTGAACACCTAGGGGACGTGAGCTACCATCCGTCCCGATGCTAGGGATTGACAAAGCAAACGGACGAATGACAGCTCACTTCACTTAGGTGATCACCGAGGGAGATTGTAACAGAATAGACATACTGTTTAACCGAATGCAGTGTTTACACGGAGCGACTGCCATTAAAAAAAATGGGGTGTGTGGCTGTGTCGTGGATACGGCCGTGTGTTTTTGTTGAATAGGTACCTACGTGTACGTAATAGGTACTTATTATTTTTTGAGGTTATATGTAAGTATGTCATATTTATTTTTAAACGAACTAAAAATTGTGTCTTCGTGCCTAATCGCCGATCGTACACAATCGATGCCTACACAGTCCAGTGTCGATATAGAAGTGATTTCTTCATCCAACTGCATAATTTCATCCGCCCCAGCTGCAGATGTACTGGCACCGTCGTTGTTACGCTCGGCCGCATTCATTCTTTTACGTTCCCAGCACAGTTTGACTCGATCATATGGGGTTTTATTGGTACCAATCAAAAAACTGTTAAAAAGCCCTTTCCAATCGTATAAGATATCTGTATTTGGATTTGGCTTTTTGATACGTAAAGGGCCGACATTATAATTTTTGGATATACATATTTTTTATTTTAACACCTTCTATATTCACTGTCACTGTTTCACGCTAATGTTTTGTATACAATCGATAGATTTTGACAAGAGCTAATGATTGAAACTTAAACGAACGTCGTAGCTTTTCCGAGTCAAATGTTATACTAAGTGTATATCTCAATACAAAGCAAAATTACCACAAAAGGACAGCGCTTCCCCCTTCCCCGCGCGCGGTGCTTCAAAGTCCTCACTTGACGTAATTAACTGAAGCTTTAGCTATCCAATGCTATAATTGGATTTAGATTTATGATAGTTATGAAGCTACAACACCAAACTGTATCCTCCGATTTTATTATCGTTGGTTTTTTTGACTTGCCTCCCTATGTATGTAAGCAATTTTAAAGACGTATTCACATCAAAAACAAAAGTACAAAGTATAAAAACGTAAAATTTAAATAAACTGGTAATGCTCATGTGCAATACCAGACACCACAGGTATATTGCACATCCCAAGACATCACCCCCTCCATTACACTAGCCCCCACCTTCACCGAGAGCTGTGGTACATGCGTGATGACGAGTGTGAGTACGAAGCGCCACAGACCTGCGACTGTTTGAGCTGCGCGAGTCGCTTCTCGGGCGCCATCTCCTGCTTGTGCCTCATGAGCAGGTGCAGGCGCGAGATGTCGCGACACGTCCACAGCAGCCGCTCCACTAGGACCTGCGGTTAATGATGTATAATTGTTATTACGAGTATATCTTATAAAACAACCAATTCTTTTTACAGCATGTACAATATTTACACGAAAAAATAAAAAAGGAAAACTTATAACTATTAAACTAAAAAAAAAACTAAGACAAAAAGGGATCAAAAAATTCCCCCACATCGTCGTCAACTGGGAATGTGCCCAAGAGACTGGCGGCGTTGCCACGTTGGATGGCAATGCTTAACCTCTGTCCGAGGTAAAAACCAGCCCTTGGATCACGGGAAGTGTCAACCAACCTCTTGGAAATTTCTTTAAAAAGTAGATGAATGATTCTTTTTTAATTGTACCAGGTGGTAGAAAGAACAAAATATGAGGCCTCTGACTGGGTTTTTCTTTTTAAACAAACGTTGCCCTACACCTGAAATTTCTCCTGTGTCGCGGGTGCGTTCACCAACATATAAACTCACATACACACACAGTTAGACCCGGAACAACTACTTACCTACTAGGCCATACAAATTGTTGTTCTGCGCGGGAGTCGAACCCGTGACACGCAGTGCAGTAGTCACTTGCACAGCCATTGCACCAACCGTATCGTCTTCCAGGGTAAACAGGCGTGATGTTATACGTGATCGTAGTGAGTGCAATGGTCTAGACACTCCCGACGTAAGTGTACACAAATAAAAATACTAAGTCACAGATTGGTCTACTCTCTCTAGACAAGTTAGTCTATTGTAGAACACAGCTAATGTTAAATGTAGAGCTCCGTGGAAGTGCACAGGCCTAGGCCTATCAGACAAAACGTCGTACTATTGACAGGAGCAAGACATTGTGTAAATGTTGACTTACCTTGCCCATAAATCCAGTGGCACCGGTGATGAACACCTCCCTCCCCGCGAAGTACTCCGGGATAAGAGGGGGCGGTGGCGACTGCGGGACGGGACGGGGCACCATCTTGATTCACTTCGGACGTGGCCTGATGGTATAGGGACCTTAAAACATTATCTACGTATATTTTTTTTACTTTCTGTCAGTTTTTTTCCAAAAGTGCAGAATCAATTTCGATAAAATTTATATGGGACCATCTGTGAAGTCTACCCTATTAAACAAAAGAAGATTTTTCCAGGCGGTTTCAAGTAATCGGAGAACATACAACAAAAAAACATAGGTGTCTAAAACAGTACAGGGCTCAGCATACTACCCTTAGGTACTCCACGTGGCTCGTTACAATATACTGCATGGATAACGCACAATAAGAAAGGTAACCGAATGAAACGCTTGTGAGAAGATCAAGTGCTTTTTGCAATAGTGAGAAGGCGTTGAAAGCTCAGAAGTAGATTATAATAGTAGATACACTCCACGACTGATATTCATAACGCGTGCTATAGCAGACAGGCTCGATACTGTGTTATGTTCAGAGTTAGGTAAATATTCTTGTTATTAATAAGGTATTTCTTTACTAACACTAGATTTCACGATTTCTCTGTCTCTATAGATTTTAAATGATCTCAAATAAAATATTTTTACTTTATTTTATTACTAGCTTTTGCCCGCGACTTCGTCCGCGTGAATGTCGGTTACCGCGGATGCAGACGAAGTCGCTGATTAAAAAGTAGCCTATGTTCTTCCCCAGGGTCTAATATATCTCCATAAAAAAAAAAATCAAAATCGGTTTAGCCGTTTCATCATGAAAGCGTAACAGACAGAGTTTAGCATGAATTATTTTTTACAGTGGCCAAGTCAACCGAAGCCCGCAAACAAGTCAATGTTTGCTTCGCTACTCTTCAATTCACAAAAGGGCAGCTTAATAACAAGTCGCGAATACGGATACGCGAAGTGCGAAAATAGTTATGTTGTCGACAAAAATAGTGACATCCTACGCTGCGTCACCATTTACTTGGCAATAACGTGAGTGTGTTGTGTGAACTTGTGTGGTTTACACTATGCACGTACACTCGGAGCTAGCTTCGCTGTGTAAACACTATCCGACGCGTCAGACACAAACAATGTCACTGCGACCTTTACCGCCATGCGGACAGTTCTAGGACCCAACACGCACACATGCATACTGTGCCGACTCCATGTTTTATTAAAATGATGATTGTTTGTGTCAAAACTATTGACTTTGTCTGATAATATTGGTTACAGTACGCTCTTTAAGCTGACTCCTCTATAACTTCATATGTACAGTCACCAAAAGAGATAAGTATCCATGTCGTCGGGAATAGTTGAAGTTTACTTAGAAACCAATGGAGGCTTTCAAATGAAATTTAATTAAATCATTGAACTGTTTATTATTCTCTATTAATTGTACTTTATTTTATTCATAATCATCCATCGGTTTTTAAGTAGGTAAACTTCAACTATTCCCGGCGACATGGATACTTAACTCTTTTGTTGACCGTACGTTGATTGTTATAATTGGTTGTGATTGGTTGGGCCTGGTAACAATAGCCAATCAAATCATGACAAAAATGAGATTTCCGAAATCAATGACAGTAATAAAAAACGTTTAGTGTTAAAGTTTTATATTTTTTGCCTTTTTTTACTTGCTATCATCAAAATGCAATAAGGTAAAATATTTTCATGAAATTCATGTGGGACCTCCATTGAATTTTTGAGATTGTTCCACAATAGGGTATTATACATATTAATCCCATTTCTGAAAAGTGTCTCAATAAATTCTGTAGTGCTAATATGCCACCAAAAAAAAACACTTTGTTATTGAATTAGTAGGTGCCATAAAAATTTAAAATTTTCAAATTTCGCGTGTAGTTTGACAAAAACGCCTCGTAGTGGACGCCATATTGCTCTGCGGAAATTACGTCAGTTCGCTGTGTAACAAATGCGCTGATATTATATGTGATAATTGAATATAATAAATAATTAAAATAATATTTTGTAGTAGGTGTTATAATTAAAAAATTACGTTGGTTACGAAAATAATAAAAGTACAAAACCTATATACGCCAATCGACTGACAGTTAACAATTTTTTGTTTACAATGTGGTAAGGCGTAATAACATGGCGGCTACTATTTCATGGTGTTATGAAACAGTTTAAAAAAACTGAAAACTTATAATTTAATTTAAAAATATATTTTTAAAATTAAATTTTAATTAAAAAGGAAGGCTTCTTTATTTGAAATTGGTCAAAATGTCGCCCTCTCATCTCAGCGGCAATCATTGTCAAAGTAGTACCTAATAGATACTTTGAATTAACATAAAACCTCCAAGATGAGTCAGTTTCTCCTACTAAAAACAAAAAACAGGTTGAGAAAGAAAAAACTTTTGAATCAAAAGGAACATATGAACAGGCTAGACTACATGAGGTCGATGGCTTGTATTATCCAAAAAAACGTTTAAATTTTTAAAGATTATTATTTTATGATTGGATTATTAGTGACAACCGAAAAGGTATTTCATTAACTTAATTTTGTGCAAAAATCGTAACGTTAATGGTTTATTACATTATTTCCCTTCTTTTGTTCTATATTATCTTCCTTTTCACCAAATTTCATGTTTCTACATCTACGGAAAGAACGTACGATATCTTAAAAGTGTTCTCGATTATGTACGAAATAATATGTGACGAAATATCTATTTTTTATTTCATTTATAAACTAAAACTCATTCGAAAGAGCAGTCCATCGATTAATAAATATTCGATGAATCGTTCAGTCGAAGTAGCGTTTGGCGATAAAAGTTTGTTTCGGATAAATTCCATTCGAACAAATAGGTAATGTTCAGTCGATTTTTCGTTAATCGAACATAACTATTTATATAAATGACTCTCGAAGTTACGTTACGAACCCCTTGGTGTGAGATATTCGAGTGAAACTTATTTACATTATTCGATTTACGAATTTCAATAAAATTGTTATTTTATTGAGCTGACGGAAAAGATGGAATACATCGAAAATCAGAGTAATTTTAATATTTAATATATTTTGAGATGTCTTTATTTCCCATATTAATTTAATTCACTTACATGAGTAATATTTGAGTAACATTAAAACATTAATATACAATATTTTATTTAATATATACATTCCACATTTATTAAAAAATATATCATAAGTTTGCCACTCTAACACTGACTTTGGAATTCGAACGTTTATAGAACACAAAAATTGCCTATGATTGAACAACAGATTAAATTCAACGATCAGTCAGAGAGCGCGGGTTTAGTCCCCGGGTTTTTTGCTAAGGTGCTAATACTTTGACAAATATTGTTTTAAAGTAAACAGTGAGAACAACCGAATAGTTTCTGTCTTGCATTGAAACGCTTTAATGTTGACACTACACATCATAACACGCGAATTGTCCGCAAACGGTGGGGTCAAGGCGGCCGTCAGATCACGACGCACTGCACTGCCAGGATAAGGACTGAAGACAGTTTAAACCAAGATACAGCTAAACAGCTGCAGATATAGCTAAGTGATGCTAACATGGTTTTAAGTTTTATTTACTAACACAACACTGTTATATTGTTTTAATGTTACTTAAGGCGACGATATACGCCGGCGACCTTGAGCGACCAGAGAATCGTATGCGTATAAACTCTCAAAGTTTAGTCGAAAAAATTAAACAAAAGATAGTATTGTTTAACTTAAAAAAAGGCGTATACTAAAAGATAGCTATGATAAAATTGTCTGTAACATAGTAAAAGTTTCGTTTAAATATTCCTGGTAGATTTTGTGTGATTATCAATGTTTTGTCCGCGTCAGACACAACTTCACGATTTAATTAAACTATTTAATATGAACTTAATCAAAAATATTCACTTACTAAAAATATTCACTTATTAAATGATTAACCCTAGAAGCCCAATCATATTTTATTGGTTATAAAGCCCAATCATAGGTCAAATTTACCTACATTAATACTATCAATGACTTGATGTATCCTAATAATTATATTATTTTTTATTAATATATATTTATTAGGTAACTATCAGAGAATTAAATAAAAACAATTTTTTTGTAACATTTATTTATTTGATTTCAAAAATAAAAACTATAAGTAGGCATACAAAAAATTGGCATAAAATGAGATCCTTTTGTTTTATTCTTATAAAGTAAAATAAAAAATAAAAAAAACTGAATAAATCTCCTATTTTACGATTATTTAGGAAACTTTTTATATTAATAAATCAGTTTTATGACAGTATTTTCATTTTATACACACTTCTGGCACACGTCAATATTGTGTTCACGACAAATTGGTTTTTTGCATTTCATGCACTGTGTATTTGTCTTTCGCTGTTTATTTATAAGAACAATATCCACAGTAGCGTCGCTTCTTTGGTTCTGGTTCATCTTTACAGATCTCACGATCACACGAGTCACACAGTCTTCCTCTCCCGAGTCTGTATCACAAAGGTCCGAGTCGTCAATATTTTCTAAAAGAGATGATATGTCTCCCTCATTCTGTTGCTGAGAGGACGCCATCTTATGTTATAATCTAAAAATAATATATATCGTTAAATATAAAAGAAAATAAAACGTTAAATCTCATAACTAAGACGTATGCAAAAGTTACATAAAGCCCAAACATAGGTAAAATCGACCTATGACTATACGATAACTCGGAAATGGAGGTACTTACCAAAGCGACGCAAACGTCTCGTGTTAGCTCTCGGCGGCTACTAAGTTGGTTTGATCAATCACGGCGATCGAAGAAACTGAGCGAAAGATATCGCAAATATGCGTTTACGTGTAGGTAAAAATGACCTAGATTGGGCTTCTAGGGTTAAGAGAATGTTTTAGTTTAACATTATAAAATTTTGTTTCAAATCATTTACACTAGTACACATTTTGACGTGATTGTCAGTTTAAAATCTGCAAAAGTCGCTTTATTTGTCTATGGGTCTTTGTTACCTGAGAATAAATGGTTTATTATTATTGTTCACATTTATTTATTTTATGTACCTATTAAATTACATTTTTAAATCTTATATAAGTATAAAAATCTTCTGTGCGTGTGTATGAAAGTAAACTCCTCCTAAACGGCCGGATCGATTTACATGAATTTGTTAGTGTGTGTTCCAGTGGATTCGAGAATGGTTTAGATTCACAATTGGACCCGGCAGGTGGCGCTATAGTTGGGTTGCAGGACAACGTATGCCAGGCCCGCTAGTATTCATATAAAAATAAAACATTTAAAAATATAAATAATCAACTAGAATCAATTTTTTCTCATTTGACGTTCAAAAGTGCCTTATAATGGTCTAATTTAAATAAATGATTTGACTTTGACTTTGATCTGTGAAGCAGAGAAGACCAGGACCCAGGAACCAGGAATTTCGTCATTCCAACCCGATCCCATTGTCATTTCGCTAAAAGTTCGTAATCTGCTAAATTCATAATGGTTGATCATTGATCGGTCGAATTAAAAGCAATGACTGTATAATGACGTTCTAATGGTAGGTCACTGATCAAAGGAACTGTCAAAATTTTAGCAGATTACCGTCTAAGGGCGGGTTGCTTCAACTAACCATTACTGACTGGTAATAGTCAAAAATGGCGCTAACTATCGTCAAATAAAAAAAATGGGTTGTTTCACAAAATCATACGTCAAAAAGTTACTATTACTAATCGACCAGTCAACGTAATTTTGTCAAACAGCTACTTCAAACGTCAAAATATTATGGAATCTCTTTTTGAATAACTTTAACTGACGGATTTGTATGTCATGAAACAACCCGTTACATTTAACGTACGTTAAACATCATCAGTCATAATAAATTTTTAACCATCCGTATGTAACGTTAACTGACTGTTTGAAACAACCCGCCCTTAGTCAGTCATTCGATTGTCATTTGGAACGAAAGGACCATTTTATATCATTTCTTTCAATGGCGTGTCAGTGGTTGACCATTGGAAAGTCATAATGACGACATTATATTAGTAAAATACCAAACTTGTCAAAATCAACAATTGTGAAATCAATGATTGACCATTCTGACACTATTGTAATAGCAGACTTGAGGCCCAGGAGCCAAGAAGCAGAGGAGCATAGGAGACAAGGAGCCGAGTTCCACCTGTTTGAGAACTGCACAAAGCTAACAATTCATTACAATTCGCATGTCGGACTTGTTTCATTTAATAATAGTCATTAGACTTGAATATTAACGATGTTAGCTCTCAGTAACGACTCGCTGTGCACACAGAACTGGTGGACGGACAAACAGACGCATTCAGTGAGAGCAAACAGTTATATAACGACTGACTGGGGTCACGTACGTCTTACTAGATCGTCCAGGACGAGTCGCTTAAATGTCTTGCTGATGGTGGCGTGTGGGTTGGATCATTCGGTTCCCTTCAAAATGGTTGAGCTTAGTGGTGCCGTGTGGTGCCGGCCGCGGATATCACCACACCATTTCTACCCGTGGGTGTCGTCTTTTTCAACCGACATAACAAAAAGACAACCGCCTTCAAAAAGTAAAAAATTACTTTAAACTCGCAAGTTGGTGGTAGTACAAAACAACTAACCAAAGCGAAGCCGCCCGCCGGCAGACTTGCGAATTTGCGATTGTCTTTTTGAAAACGTTTTACTAAAATAAAAGTATAAATAGTAGCTTATGTTACTCCTGATAACATCACCTATCTGCTAGTGAAAATCCCGTCAAAATCGGACCAGTCATTTCGAAGATTAGCCTCAACAAACAGACAGACAGACAGACCGACAGAGACAACAATGTGAACGATAGATTTGTTGTACATACCATGTAAACATTCAAATGCATTCAGTAAAACGCTGTTTATTTTAACAATACAAACAGGCACTTCAATTGTATTGGATTTGTACAGATAAGTACGGAAAAATCAAATTGTATGCAGTTGACATATTTGCATCACGTGACATCTGGTAAGCAAACGTCAACTGCATAAAGAATCATGACAGGATTTGTACAAAATAAATTAAAGATGTTAAAGAGTTAAATGCCTGAAGTTACTCTTTGGGTACCCAAGAGCATAAGAATTAGAATTTCAACTTCTCTAAAGTTTAGAGAAGTTGAAATTCTAATTTTTACTTCAGGCATTTACAATATTTTTAAACCCGCGCAGAAAAAGGAATAGTTTAACGAAAAGCTCATTATTTCAGAACGAAACGGCGACTGACAGTAACAATGACACTGACAGTCGCCGTTTTGCAGTTCTTACACTGAAATTGGATCGTTTTATGGGAAATAATGTCATAAATAATGATTATTTTTTTTCCACACACTTGTCACATCACTTGTCTGCCAATTTAATAAATCCGTTTACGTCGCTCGTCACTTTCTTTTTTTAATAAACACAAAATTGGCGCCGAGATCAATCGAAAAATTGTTATTTTCATTTCGTGGGGGTTTAAAAATATGATAAGTATGTCGGATCGTCAGGATTTAGTCCGTTAGATTCAGTCATCATGTGGGCAGAATATGGGTTTCGTGAAATGCAAACACACTGGGTATAGGGTACAATACACGGCGTTTATTAAAACCACAATTTAGCACAAACTCAATTTAAATAAACACTGACTCAAATTAAAATGACATAGTTAACATCACTTCAACAACCAATCGAAAATACAGTTTCGGGCCGTATTAGCTCCGATGCGATCAGACACTGGATTCTGAATGTCTTCCTCGCTGTGGGCGGAAAACATCACGACTCTGTAGAAGCGCGCCAAAAGTAGTGGTAGATCACGTGTTTTGGATAAAGGCGCGCTTGGATTCGTTCCACGTTCGTACTACTATTGACCGGATACGACAAGTATATCAATCTATTCCTGATGAAGTTCACATTTCAAAATATTTTAAACCCTCTAAATTATTATTGTTTTTCAAACAAATTAATGTATGGATCTCGACATGATTCTTTGATTTTTCCGTTGGCGTTAACGCTAACAGAGAGGGATTTTGTCTACAGGCTCAGGTTTCCTCGCGATGTTTTCGCTCACCGATGTTGGTAATACCCAAGATACAATTAGAAAAGACATAAATTATTTGGACAAGTCACATTGGTACTTCTAGCATCGAACCCGCAAGCTCATGACTAGAGGCGTCTACCAGACCACTGGCCATACAAACGAAACAATTTAATTACCTACCTACACTACTCCCAAAATAACAGACTGTACAAATACGTGCGTGTGTGTGCGCGCCACGAGAAATAAAAGCAGTTTCGAGAGCAGGTTCCAAGCGGGAACAGGTGTCGCTGTTGGTAACAGGCACCCGATTTACGTTTATTTACTTTATAGAACCTCATTAATAGTAATTATTCTTTGTTTTGGATACGGAATCCAAACGGGTTCGAACGTAAAACAATGTACAGTCAGCAAAAAAGATAAAGTCAAAGTCAAAGTCAACCTCAGAGTCTGCCACACTCAGAGACGTCACTTAATAATAATGAAACATTAACTTTACTTGACCAACATTACTTACTTGGAACGCTGTCTATTGGAACACTGTGATTTTAATGTTGTTGACATGTGTCAAGTTATGTTGGTAAATTAAAGATAATGATTCATTATTATTAAGTGGCGTCTCTGAGTGTGGCAGTAAAACATTAAAATGTTCATTCTCTGTTAATTTTATTTTATTTTATTTAAAAACATCCATCGGTTTCTAATTAAAGTTTAACTATATCTGACGAGCATGCATACCTATCTCTTTTGCTGACTGTACATAGGTACATCATTGTACTATTGCAAATGGTTATTACAGTTTAGTCATAAGTCATAGGTAATTTATTACAACAAAAAACACGTAGCGTTGGAAATTGTAAATGTAATGTAAAACGGTGGAATTGGCAATAATAATACAATAGATACCTAGAAGGAAAAAAAAGCAAAAGCAAATGCAAAGCATTGAAAAACTTATCAATACGTCAATACATACAGGGAAACCAAACAGACACAACCACCTCTACATTATGTCACATTCAAAACTCATAACCAGTCAAAACTACTTTTGACTGGGTTCAGTCAAACCCTTAATAAGATAAAAAGCGTTTGCGTTACAAAATCAAAAATACAGAACGCCTTAGTTTTAGGAATCACTACAAAACCAAAGTTTTAAAAGGGTCACAAAGAAAAACCTTGCAACCTAACGGGTTTCTAAATATTAAGGATAAATTGAAACCGTTCAAAAGCAGTTTTGATTGATTTTTGTAGTCAAAAGTAGTTTTGACTGGTTAATAGTTTTGACTGTGACATATACACACAGGCACTACACACACAGACATATTCCACATACTTTTCTAAACTATACTACTACACTACTACTATATTAATCCATTCAAACTATATTAAAATATTATAAATGCGAGGGTACCTCTGTCTGTTACGCTTTCACGATGAAACGGCTTAACCGATTTTGATGAAATTTGGTATGAAAATAGCTTGAACCCTGGGTAAGGACTGGGGTTGCCAACTCTTTGACGGTCAAATATAGTAGTTCTAAAATTTTTACCCATACAAATATAGTAGATAACGAAAAGATGAAAAAAATAATAGTAGGTTCCAAAAATTAGGTAGGTACTTTAATTTTTTGAAGAATATTTTGTGCATTATTGAACGCATCTGTCAACTTGACATTCCAGAATCGTTAACAATAGGTATTGACGTTTTGTTTTACGCTTACACATTTTGAAAAGAGTTTGATGCCTTTAAAATATAGTAGTTTCGAATACTATATATTTTTTTCAAAAATATAGTAGTCGGGCGTCTAATATAGTAGGATACTTTAATATATAGTAGGGTTGGCATCCCTAGTAAGGACATAGGCTGCTCTTTAATCCACGACTTCGTCTGCATCCGCGATAACCGACTTTCACGCGGCCGAAGTCGCGGGCAAAAGCTAGTAATAATATTATAAAAACATTTGTTTATTTGTTACGATTTAAAACAAAAGCTACTGGTCCGATTTTAAAAATTCTTTCACCATTACAATGTTACATTATCCTTGAGTAACATAGGCTATATTTGTCAATTGAAAAAATTAGGGATCCTTGAGAAAATACACGCGGACGAAGTCGCGGGCAATGCTACTCTTTTATAATTATTGCTAGCGTAACGCACTGCCTGACACAACGTATTGAAGATATGGAGTCAGGAGACCGTTGGTACAGGTCATTACTTAGATGGACGTCTGTCTCCCATCTTCTGATTGTTGTAAGAAAAAGAGAACCGCCTTCAAAAAAAGACTAATAAGTGATAAATAACTTTAGCACAGAACACACATGACTTTAGTTTCGGAAGTCGGTGGCAACACAAAACAACAAACAGAACAAAGCCACCGACTTCCGAAACTAAAGTCATGTGTGTTCTGTGCTAAAGTTATTTATTACTTAGGTATTAGTTTTTTTCAAAAAAGTTAAAAAAGAAGGCAGTTCTCTTTTTTCAAAAAAGTTTTTATTTTCCACTTTTTAGTGTCTCCTTATCACCTAAATGCATTAAGAAACGGCAACACAGTTAAAACAGAGATTGAAAGTCCTCCAAAGATGGAAAGATGTAAGAAACGAAAACGTCTTCTCGGTTTTGTTGTTTTTTTTCAAAAAGCGCTTTCAAATTTTCTAGTTATTGTATACTTAAACCTTCTCCAGAATGTAACAAACACTTTTCTGAAAACCGCATCAAAATCGGTTTAGCCAAACGGGAGATTATCGCGGACAAACATACATACAAACATCTTTTTTTATTTGAAGTCGGTTAAAAATGTAACTAACTCGAGAGAGTTAGCCTTACGAAACCAGTGACGTTTTTCAACGCTATTTTTGACATTTAAACATATTTATGAACGTTTTAATTTTAATTAGTAATTTCAGTGTTTCAGTATTTGATGTAAAATGATTGAATGTTTCTTTTGAATTTTTGTACGCCGATACTTACGACTAAACATGACTGGACTTCAATGAATGAACTGACATAATATCTTGCACGCTCTTGTATGTGTACACATATTTAACAAATAAATAAATCTATTCTATTCTTTTCTATTCATCAAGTATGTTGAAATAAAATAAAAAAATCATAATTTTTACTTTTTTCTGACTGAACCCGGTCACTCGCTCTCGTAGTTGAGTTGACTGATGAATAAAAGAAAATAAAAACTGAATATTTTTGTTAAAGAACACTACATATCTTGTTTATTTTAGTCTCTGTGGTATGAGCATTGACTGGTTAGTGCGCTGACCGATCTGAACACTGACTGGTCCGAACACTGATTGGTCTGAACACTGACCGGATGAGCATGGACTGGTCTAAGCACTGACTGGTCCGAGCACTAAGTGACCAGAGCACTGACTGTCCCAGCACTAACTGGTCTGAGCAATGACTGGTCCGAGCACTAACTGGTCTGAGCAATGACTGGTCCGAGCACTGACTGGTCCGAGCACTGACTGGTCTGAGCACTGACTGGCCCGAGCACTAAGTGGTCTAAGCACTGACGGGTCTGAGCAATGACTGGTCCGAGCACTGATTGGTCTGAGCGCTGACTGAGCACGGGTTAATGTTTTATTTAATTTTCATCGTCCTCCTTGCCCCAGTGTACATGACAAGATTGTATGCTCCTCCCAAACTCATGTCATCTCTCCCAACTGTCACCCAGTAGCCACCGCGTCTTCAACCATACTGTCACGCACACATTCATTCTTTACCTGCGTCAATGCAGATATATTTTTTTGGATGTTTCTGTAAACAATGGCGATGGTTCGCTTGTGTCTTAGGAACTACACATACGTATAATATGTTATCACCACGGACTAGAAAAAAAAAGAAGGATTCCGCGCCACGCATATCGAAAGTGAAGCACCCTTAGTAAGCCAGACCGTTTATATTACAAACATGCCTCACGCACACATTTACATCATAGTCACGCACACACAGATCGGTACGGTGCTTCACTGTGATGTAAATGTGTGTGTAGAAACGGTCCGACTTAAGCTCATATTACACTTACGCTAAATTGAGTCGACACACACGCTAAATTGAGTCGACTAAATTCAGTTACTACTGAATTCAGTTACTTACTACTACTACTTACTGAATGCGATCACACTTTACTGAATTCAGTAGCGACTGAATTTAGCCAAGTGTAATAAGGGCTTTAATTAGGGTGCTTCACTTTCGATATGCGTGGCGCGAAGTCCATTTTTGTCTAGTCCGTGGTGATAGCCACTTCAATCGCGTACTTCATTGCTTGCTTTATTTATCACTTGTCCAATCATCGCTCACTATTTAGTCACACAATTAGTACGTACCTGCTATAAATCCTAGTAACGCGACTTTGATCCGTGAGCTGTTCGTGTGTACTGATCATAAAGCACATGTAGCCTGCCGAGATGTTCGTGTGTGTTTAGCTTGACGGTCACCTCGCACGTGTTAATAAGTAGATACCTATTTATTTCCTTAAGTAGGTACGCTAGCTCCAGACTGCGGATTAGATGGCGATGACTTTAGTAGAGTTTATGTTTTTAGGTACTAGCTGCGTCCGCGGATTTGCTGTCATAATCTTCTATAATATAATAAAAATGATTGCTGCCGATTGGGCTAATTTGGTCTTGAATTATTTGTAGAAGTCCCAGGAAGGTTTAAACGTAAGAAAATAGTTGTAGGTAGGGTAGGTAGGTAGGTAGGGTATGGAAGGTAGGTATGTAGGTAGGTAGGTAGATTGGTAGGCAAGGTAAGGTAGGTAGGTACGTTGGTACGTTGGTACGTTGGTAGGTTGGTAGGTTGGTAGGTTGGTAGGCTGGTAGGTTGGTAGGTAGGTAGGTAGGTAGGTAGGTAGGTAGGGAGGAGAGGGCGCTACTGTGCGTGAACAAACATCAGCTCCGTGTATTTTATTGTTTTAAAAATAGATAAAGTGACGATATAGCGTTAAAAAGTGATTAAATCTGTACCCAACTGGAAGTTATAGTGATTAAAGTTGAAGTTCACAAGTTTATAATAAATATGACGAAAAAACTAAGTGCAAAAATACCTTCAACTTACTAAATTCAAATTGCAAAAATTTTATTCGCTGCATATTTTGCTGAGCTAAAGGCACTTCAAGCAAGCGGACATCTCGTAACGGATCAAAAGCCAAAAAGGTACTAAGGTAATAACAAAAATAACAAAACTTATTGATTTAATAAACATAAACACGAAGTCATCCTGGCGAAACAACACGAAACGGCGCCATCTGTCATCAAATAGACTAATCACCATCAAGTAGATACAATCAGCGCCATCAGTCATCGAGTGGACCAAACACCTCCACTCGTCGATATCACTGCCCGTTAATTTCCTAGATGTCAGCACCAGTAACAAACTTAGTCGAAATGGCACAAATATGTGCAGGATGTTCGCAAGATCTCCCTACCAGAGAATATCTTGCGTGTTCGTTATGTCGCTTCAAATACGACCTAGAGTGTGCAAATGTATCACGAGATCATTTTAATAAATCAATGACTTCAGATCTCAAAAAAATATGGAAATGTCAAGACTGCCGCTGTAAAATGCCCAAAATGGGTAATACTAATACTCCTATACGCTCACAAAACACAATTACCAACCACCAAATAATTACACCTTGTGAAGAAAGCAACGTCACACTTAGAAAGAAAACGACATACCCCACTGATGATACAACTTTTGAAGACCTTAGTTTACTAGGCGATACACTCCACACCGATAAAAAATCCGCGAGTACCCACATTCAAGCCGAACTATCATTACAAAGTTTAAGTGAAATGATTATGATACGTTTAAAAGAAAATAATGAAACTATTATATCTGATTTGCGGAGTACAATAAAAACAGAAATAAACAAAGCTATTGCTAAGCTTACCGAAGATCTTGAACAAAAAACAACTTACCTATCAAAACAAAATGACCAAAGAAAACTAGAAATTGAAAAAATTAACATAAAAATAGAAAGCTTAATAATAGAGAACGAAAAACTACAGAAAGAAATATCAGGACTAAAAAACATACCCACGTCCCAAGTTGTAACATGCACAGAAAGTAATTTAAAGAAAATAGTAATCTATGGCTTTGCCGAGTACCAGAAAGAACCGGAAACAGTTCTACACGACAGAGTACTTGAAATGTTTCAAGATATTCAGCGTGTGGACCTAAGGGGTTATATAGAGAATATGTATAGATTAGGAAGAAATAACACCAGTGCCCGACCATTAGTAATAGAATTAATCAGCAAAAGAATGGTAAAATACATCTTAAATAATAGTCACTACTTTCAAGAAACAAGAATATCTTTATCCGAATTTTTAGATGAAAACGCACGCAAAGAAAGGCAACAAATGCGAGAAGAAATGATAAAAGCTAGAAAGAAAGGCTTTTTTTCAGTGATTCGAAACAATCAATTATATATCGAAGGAAAAATTATAAAATTACCTAATCAGACACACCGTTTAAATAACTCAACTAATGAAAGGAAAAATAGTCTGAAATTAATCCAAAACGATATGACCAGCGAATGTCTACCCAGTCAAACAATTAGTGGCATAAATACTGGAAATTATTCCTTTCGAAAACACAGGCCAACAATTTAAAATTTTATTCCAAAATATCCAAAGTATTTATAATAAAACACATGTGTTAGAAGCATTTTTCGAACAAAACAATATGTATAACGCCGTGTGCATATCAGAGACATGGCTATCAAAGGAAAAGTTATCAATAATTCAATTCACCGGATATAAAATTGCAGCGTCATATTGCCGAAGTAAACGCGGGGGTGGTGGCGTCTGCATCTTGCTTCAAAATCACATCGATTACATAGAGAGAAGTGATATCTCAGTTATGTCAATAGAATATATATTAGAATTATGTGCAATCGAACTGCCAAAAGAAAATATATTATTAGTAACGATTTACTGGAACAAAAAAGAAGAAGATATTTTTAATAATCAATTAAAACTAATTTTGAATTATATAAGCGATAAATATTCTAAACTTAATGTTATTATAGGCGGCGATCTTAATATGAATATCTTGGAGAATAACAGGAAAATTAGTCAATTCTTAGATTTAATGTTAGAATACAAACTAACACAACACATAAAAGAACCCACACGTATAACACAAACAACATCCACATGTTTAGACTTGATTTTCACAAACTTGAATACAAACAAAATAAGCACTTCCGTTAAAGAATTAGGTTTCTCAGATCATTGCGGAACAGTGATACACATCACCATACCAAATGTAACCACGACACAACCTACTTGGTACGCTTATATGAGATTATTTAACAATATAAACAAATTAAAATTTAAATGTGCTCTAAATACCATAGATTGGAACACTATTATATCAACAAATAACAATATGAATGACAACTATAAGGCATTTCACGATACATTATCTAATATCCTGAACGAATGCATACCTAAACAAAAAATAAAAATAAAAACGAATTACAAAAAATATTGGTTAACCAAAGGCATCAAAATCTCCTGCAAAAATAAAAGATTATTAAAAACACTTACCCTAAAAACTAGCAACCCAATAATAACAAAATATTATAAAAAATATGAGAAATTATTAAAAAAAATAGTATCTACAGCAAGAAAATTACAATACATACATAAAATAAAAAAATCTAATAATAAAGTCAAAACAATGTGGAATATAATAAATGAACGTACCAATAAAGTAAATAAAAAAGAACAATATAACATAACACTACAATCTAACAGCAATAAAACAACCTCGGAACCAAAGGAAGTTGCAAACATTTTTAACAACTTTTTTGCATCGATCGGCGAAGAAAGCCCTTTACGAACAAATGAGCCAAAAGGTACCCAAGTGCTCACACCGACCCAAAACACAATGTTCCTGGCCCCTGTAGACCCTTATGAAATAAACACTCTGATAAAAAACCTAAAAAACAAAAACAGTCACGGAATAGACGAACTCCCACCTAGTTTACTCAGGAATTGCGCGGATGAACTCACTTTGCCATTCTTCAAATTAATAAACCAATCATTTGAAGAAGGCGTATTCCCCGATCAGCTAAAAATCGCACTAGTGAAACCCTTACACAAAAAAAATAGCAAAACAGACCCTAATAACTATCGCCCAATAGCCCTTCTGCCTACAGCTTCAAAGATCTTTGAAAAAGCAATGTGTAATCGTGTGTACACCTTCTGTGAGAAATATAAAATATTTGATGAATGCCAAAATGGCTTTCGAAAAAATAAATCCACATCACTAGCAGTTTTCACATTTATACAGGAAGCCCTAAATATAATAGATACTAAAAAATACGCAATCGGCATACTGCTTGATATGACCAAAGCCTACGATAAAGTGCAATATGGTATATTATTGAATAAGCTCTACGGAGTCGGAATTCGCGGCAAATCATATGAATGGTTCAAGTCTTACCTAGAAAACAGAGCGCAATTAGTAGAAGTAGAATTCTTCAACAATAAAACGAATGAACTCCAGAACTTTCGATCCAACATCAAGGCAATAAACGCCTCAATACCCCAAGGGAGTGTTATTGGCTGTCTTCTTTTTCTCCTATACATTAAAGATCTGCCAAAAATCATAATGGAGTCCGGACCATGCGTTTTGTTTGCGGACGATATTTCTATTCTTACTTCCTGTCATGATAACGTACATTTAAATAATATCCTTAATTATATATTCACTAAAACAATCACCTGGATGACCGAACATAATCTAGAAATTAATTTTGCTAAAACTAAATTAATAACATTTCACCCCCACCAAAAAAATCCTCTTCATGTAAATTTTTCATTTAACAATATTAATATAGAATCAGTAAATGAATTTCCACTGCTAGGCTTAACTATAGATTCAAACATCAATTGGAAATCACACGTACAGAAAATAAAATCCAAACTTTCCAAATTTGTTTACGCTCTTCGCGAAATAAAAAAGACCACAAACTTGCAAACTGCTTTGGTTACCTACTATGCCTATGCTCATGCATGGCTTAACTATGGCGTAATAATGTGGGGGAATAGCACAGACGCACCGGCTCTGTTCACTATTCAAAAAAAGTTACTTCGTATTTTATTGAATTTAAAACAAACGGATAGCTGCAGACCCCATTTCATAAAATTGAATATTCTAACTCTTCCTTCTATATACATACTAGAAATCTGTAAATTCGCACACACACATCAAGATTTTTACACTAAACGAGAAGACATACAGACAAGATACACACTCCGACACAAAACACGATTAAACATACCGACATCCCGATTAAAAATGCACTCATCTAGTCCACTGGTCATGTCAATAAAAATATACAATAAACTACCCGAGATACTCAGAAATGAGAAAAAGATTGCAATTTTTACAAATAAATTAAAAAAAATACTAGTAGATAAATGTTATTATAGCATAAATGAATATTTAATTGACAAATCCATAGAACTGACAGAATAATTTTAATGAATAATATTTTTTTTAACTTTTTTTTTTATTATTAAATTAATAATGAATAAAATTATCGATGTAATTAATAATTAATAAAATATTACCTTAAATTATAATTAGATTAAGTATTAGTTTGCATGTATAAATTAGTAGTCCTTCAAATCTATGTTTTGCTGTGCCCGACAGGGTCCACGATTGTTACTACAAATGTTTACCAACTTACCACCTAAGCAAATACATTGTGGAATGCAATAAATAATTGAGTATTGAGTATTGAGGTAGGTAGGGTAGGTAGATTGGTAGGTTGGTAGGTTGTTAGGTTGGTAGGTTGGTAGGTTGGTAGGTTGTTAGGTTGGTAGGTTGGTAGGTTGGTAGTTTGTTAGGTTGGTAGGTTGGTAGGTTGGTAGGTTGGAGGGTTTGTAGGTTGGTAGTGTGGTAGGTTGGTAGGTTGGTAGGTTGGTAGGTAGGTAGGGTAGGTAGATTGGTAGGTTGGTAGGTTTTTAGTTTGGTAGGTTGTTAGGTTGGTAGGTTGGTAGGTTGGTAGGTTGGTAGGTTGTTAGGTTGGTAGGTTGGTAGGTTGGTAGGTTGGTAGGTAGGTTGGGTAGGTAGATTGGTAGGTTGGTAGGTTGGTAGGTTTGTAGGTTGGTAGGGTGGTAGGTTGGTAGGTTGGTTGGTAGGTAGGGTAGGTAGATTGGTAGGTTGGTAGGTTTTTAGGTTGGTAGGTTGGTAGGTTGGTAGGTAGGTAGGGTAGGTAGATTGGTAGGTTGGTAGGTTGGTAGGTTGGTAGGTTGGTAGGTTGGTAGGTTGGTAGGTTGGTAGGGTGGTCGGTTGGTAGGTTGGTAGGTAGGTAGGGTAGGTAGATTGGTAGGTTGGTAGGTTTTTAGGTTGGTAGGTTGGTAGGTTGGTAGGTAGGTAGGGAAGGTAGATTGGTAGGTTGGTAGGTTGTTAGGTTGGTAGGTTGGTAGGTTGGTAGGTTGTTAGGTTGGTAGGTTGGTAGGTTGGTAGGGTGTTAGGTTGGTAGGTTGGTAGGTTGGAAGGTTTGTAGGTTGGTAGGGTGGTAGGTTGGTAGGTTGGTAGGTTGGTAGGTAGGTAGGGTAGGTAGATTGGTAGGTTGGTAGGTTTTTAGGTTGGTAGGTTGTTAGTTTGGTAGGTTGGTAGGTTGGTAGGTTGGTAGGTTGTTAGGTTGGTAGGTTGGTAGGTTGGTAGGTAGGTAGGGTAGGTAGATTGGTAGGTTGGTAGGTTGGTAGGTTGGTAGGTTTGTAGGTTGGTAGGGTGGTAGGTTGGTAGGTTGGTAGGTTGGTAGGTAGGTAGGTTTTTAGGTTGGTAGGTTGGTAGGTTGGTAGGTAGGTAGGGTAGGTAGATTGGTAGGTTGGTAGGTTGGTAGGTTGGTAGGTTGTTAGGTTGGTAGGTTGGTAGGTTGGTAGGTTGTTAGGTTGGTAGGTTGGTAGGTTGGTAGGTTGGTAGGTTGGTAGGTTGGTAGGTTGGTAGGTTGGTAGGTTGGTAGTATGGAAGGTTGGAAGGTTGGTAGGTTGGTAGGTTGGTAAGTTGGTCGGTAGGTTGGTTGGTAGGTTGGTAGGTAGGTTGGTTGGTAGGTTGTTAGGTAGGTTGGTTGGTAGGTTGGTAGGTAGGTTGGTTAGTAGGTAAAATAATAGTAATACCAGCCTACAATTGTCCCACTGTTGGGCAAAAGCTTCTTCTCATACAAAGAAGGCACGAAGGCTGATTGGCGATTTTAGACTTACATTAATTACTAGGTTTTGCCCGCGACTTCGTTGGTTTCCTCCCCTTGTCCCATGCTGCTTGGGCTCGGCGCAACGTGTGTTCTTCTTCCAATCCGTCCTGTCAACTGTCATGCTTTCACTGACTACTTTGTCATTCATATCATTCTTACCACGATCCATCCATCTTTTCTTTGATCTTCCTCTCCCTCTCCATCCATCCACACTTATATTCAGGTTAGAGGTTACCTATCATAAGGTCGAAAAATATTTGACCGAATTTCATTTCATCTAAAACTTTTCAACTTTTCTCGTTTCGTATTTTTTTACTTCATCGAAGTCACGTCTGCCACTGTATCAGTTGACCTATTTATATCAATTCGCTTTTTTTCGTTGCTCCGACGTTTCATTTGTGTTTAGGAGTTTTTACCGAAGTTACACTTAGCCGAAATAACATTTGTTCGAACATTCGTTATACCACTGTTTTAATAACCGTATTTCACCAAACGCCTAGTAGTAAATATGCCTGATATTGAGTCAATGATAACCGGTACTCCACCAGAAAAAAAAACGTCGTTAAAGAAACGAAAAATCAAATACTGAAGAAAGTTAAAGACAATTTGAGTGAAATTAAATATTTAAAAGAGCTTTCAAAACTAATGTATTTATTACAGTGGCGTTATAGAGAGCTAATTTCAGATTAGTTTCCTACTGTTTTGTTTCATTAATTATTTAACGTAATGGCACTTAGTAAAACAGGTAGAGAGAACAGGTAGAGAAGCTTGCAAACAAAGATTTTTGCTTTAAGCATGCAGCATGCAAGCAGGCATTCAGCATGCAAGCAACATGCATGTATCCGTTCCAATCACTGACCAGCTTGAGCTTCTTGGCGTTACTTTGACGTCGAATCTTAACTTTGGGTCATTTATTGAATCCAAGGCCAAACTAGCTGCCAAAAAGCTGGGAGTCCTCGCAAAGGTGCGAAAGTACTTCACGTCGGAACAGCTGCTCAACTTATACCAAGCACAAGTTCGATCGTGCCTTTGGGATGGATCAGCAAAATACCAACTGGAGGCTTTGGAAGTTATCGAGAGACGTGCCAAGTGGCTCATTAACAACGACTCCCTGGTTAGGGCTAAGCTCCAGAGCCTTGAACATCGCCGCACCGTTGCTAGCCTTTCGGTCTTTTATCGGGTACATTTCGGAGAGTGTGCTTTGGAATTGCACAATTTAATACTATTTAATAGACAAAAATAATTCGGAAAAGTGATCGGTTTCCTTATATTCATAACTTACATGTTTCATCTCTTCTCTTCACATGTCCTTCCTTACCAAATCAAACGATTCCCTTTTAACTTTTCTGTCACTGGCGCCACTTTTAAGCTTCCTCTAACATATTCATTTCTCACCTTAGCCATTCTGATCACACCACACATCCATCTCAACATTCTCATCTCCGCTACACATGCAATCTTTTTTCATCCATCTTCATAACGGCCCAACATTCCGGTCCATACAGTACGACAGGTCTTATCACGGACTTGTAGATTTTCCCCTTTAACTTGATCTTTGGGTTACAAGTTGTTCCAATGACCTGTCGCCATTTCATCCATCCTGCGTTGACGACATTTTCAATCTCATCGCAAATAGATATACTTAGTGTTGCATTAATAATGTATTTGTGGAGATATATTTGTTAAATACTAGATCCTAATTGCAAATAGAATTTCATGATTAAGGGTAAATCATATTCCTAGTTTAGCGTGCTGTGCTGGTGCTGCTGCTGCGGATGTAGAAAACCTCAAACGGCGAAAGTATAGTATTCTTGGTGATAATTTTATTTTCGAGCCGTTTGGGGTTGAAACCCTCGGGTCGTGGGAACCGAGTGCTCATCTTCTTTTTAAGGAAATGTCTAAACTGTTGGTTGTCCCGTGATCCAAGAGCTGGTATTTACCTCAGTCAGTGGTTAAGCAATGCCGTCAGTTTTTTGGCACATTCCCAAATGTCGGCGACGCGATGTGGAGGAATTTTTTGACGCCTTATTGTTATCGCTTTTTAGTTTAATCGTTAAAGGTTTTCCTTTTTATTATTCGTGTAAATATTTTACATTGTATTCTCGACACGTGTTAATAAATAATGTAAATCATTCCAATTTTGTAGAATAACCTTATTTTATTCTAAAATGCGGTCATTGACCTGCTAGGAGGCGCTTTGTGGACATTTGGTTAAGATGGCCGTCCTCTTGAATGTCATCAATGATTGCTTGCTCTGTGTGGAGAACACATTTTAGATAGTTGTAGTTTTCGACATATTTTCGACACTAATCGTTATATAAAATTGGTTTAAGTAGGTTCATATAGTATCGAACTACCGAACTAACAATTGCTGTAGGGTTTTTCGCACAAACGTTACATCGCACCAATAAAGCATCGATGGAATAAAACGTCGTCGTACAACTGAATGATCGACACAACGTGTTCGATGTAATAAAAATCGAAGCATCATCTTTCGGTACCACATAGGGACCCCATTTGAAAGGAATGGAAAAAAACTTTTTACTAAAAAGAGAACCGTCTTCAAAAACTAAAAAGTGATAAAAAATAACTTTAGCACAGAACACACATGACTTTAGTCGTAAATGCTTGAAGATACTCTTTAGGTACCCAAGAATATAAGAATTACAATTTCAACTTTTTTGACGACATGGTTGGCGCAGTGGCTGAGCGATCGACTGCTACGCAGCGTGTTGCGGGTTCGATTCCCGCCCAGGGTAAACATTTGTGTGATGAGCACTTGTGTTTGCCTTGTGTCTGGTCGTTGTTTATCTATATATGTATTGTATTTACAAAAAAGAAAAATGTATTTGTGAATGTATATCAGCTGTCTGACACCCATAGTACAGGGTCTCCCTAGTTTGGGGTCAGATGGCCGTGTGTGGAAATGTCAAAAAAACTTCTCTAAACATCCTTATTTTTTTTGTACAAACCCTGCCATGATTCTTTGCATGTCTTATGTTATGATAAAATATAAAGTTTAAAAACTAAAACCCGACCACAACAAAAAGTGATCTAAAAAGTACAAAACAAGAAAATATTTCACACAGAAATCAAGACATAGGTACAAAATAGTCAAGGTAAGCCGTGGTTGCATGCCATTATATTCATGTTCATCGCACTCATATGGGATACAGTCATGCAACCACGGCTTACCTTGACTATTTTGTACCTATGTCTTGATTTCTGTGTGAAATATTTTCTTGTTTTGTACTTTTTAGATCACTTTTTGTTGTGGTCGGGTTTTAGTTTTTAAACTTTATATTTTTATTTAAACCATTTTGGAGTCACAGCTAAGTATTATATATTTAATAGGTACTAGTGAACCCCTTTCCAATGATACGAAACACGGTATGCGTATCTTACTTTATTTGGTAATCTTTCCTTTTTTTACAATAATTTGTGACAAATCACCACTAAATGTTATATAAATTTGAAATGTACTAGTGAACCCCTTTCCAATGATACCAAACACGGTATGTTTGTCTTCATTTTTTTTTTAATATTGGTTTTTTTGTCCGCCAGAGGGCGCCACATTGGATTCGGTGATACGTCATATAGCCTATAACCAGCGGACGATCAAGACGCTTCTAACGACACCTCATTTGTTCAGTTCTGATAAGTAGTTTAGGAGCTATGAGCGTACAGATGAACATACATACATACATACATACATACATACATACATACATACATACATACATACATACATACATACATACATACATACATACATACATACATAGCCTGTCAAACTCATAACCCTCCTTTGGCTTTGCCGTAGTCGGGTAAAAATAATGTTAAGTTATTGTAGAAGTTAGGAAGTTGGCTAAATGATACTGCTGCTTTTAAACGGTCAAATTAAATATATTGTTCGGGCCAAAGGTTTAGTAGTAAGGAGCGAGGGAGAACACGCGATGACCGCTAATCGTATACTGAATGCTCGAATAAGCAAAAGGGCATTATTAGAGTAGTGTATGGTGTCACCGTACAGTTACCTACTATTATACTCTTAAGAACTTTTGTAACCAAATTTTCTGCAAATAAATCTTTTTTGACAGGTGTATAGGTACAATGTTCTTCCCTCCACATTTCTTATCTTGAAGAATGACGCTTAAGTACCTACGTACGTACCTAAGCTGAAGTATAGTTATTTATCACGCTATTAATATTTGATGTTTTGCAATAAATCGGTAGGCACATTAAAAAGCTTGTGATGACATTTTTAATTACTTAAATAATTATGTATATAAAGAAAAATTAGAGCCATCCTACTGTGTGGTGGTCGTGGTATCATGACGTCTCATCATGTAAGTATCATTCCTACACTTTACCACACAATTATATGTAAATAAATATGTAAATATTACACCACTACATATGTATTCATTGATAAGGTAGGTATTTCTCAAAATGTGATGAAGTAGGTATTCATTATTTTAATTTTTTTCGTAATTGAGAATTTGTGTGTTAAGTATGAACTACTCGAAATACATTTTTATATCGATGGTAAATTAAGAACTCAGGAGCTATAGAAAACGATTAATTTATTATTAAAAATGTATACCTACTTAATACTTTCCCAGAAAATGTTGATACAAAATGGGATTAAACTTGTTTTGTTCAGGCATAGTGGAATAATCATGTTTTGATATGATTGTTTTATTCTGCATTAGTCATGGACTCATGGTTAGAAACAGAGGGAAATAAAAGTAATGGTAATTATCACAAATGTACCTATTACACAAAAATTATATTTACATTTACCCTTCTACATCTTCATTATAATATTTACATTTACAATGTTACAACTAATAAGTTACCTTATTTTCTAGTAGCCCTCCAACAATTATCTCCAAGTCCGCAGTCACTCCGCAATCACTTCCCAGTCACTCCGCAGTCACTCCGCAGTCACTCCGCACTCACTCCGCAATCACTCCGCAGTCACTACACAGTCACTCCGCTATCACTCTGCAGTCACTCCGCAGTCACTCGGCAATCATTCCGCAATCACTCTGCAGTTACTCCGCAGTCATTCTGTAGTCACTCCGCAATCACTCCGCAGTTACTCCGCAGTCACTCCGCAGTCACTCCGCAGTCACTCCGCAGTCACTACGCAGTTACTCCGCAGTCACTTCGCAGTCACTCCGCAGTCACCCCGCAGTCACTCCGCAGTCACTCCGCAGTTACTCCGCAGTCACTCCGCAGTCACTCCGCAGTCACTCCGCAGTCACTCCGCGGTCACTCCGCGGTCCGCGGTTTTGCATATTATTCTAGAACCCAACCAAAAAATAACCGTTATAAGAAATCGTTTTGTATTTTTTTTATGTAGTTGCCGTTTTATTATTATTTTATGTCACCGATAAAACATAACAATTATGTCTGTAATAACGAATTAAATCCTTACACATGTTTCCTGTAGTCGTCTAATTAACAGACACAAATTTTACTTAAAATTACCGACTGGTAGCTGGATATGTTTTCGGGAGTATTTATTTGTTTATTAATGCAAGGCATGCCACCGACATATTAACAAATACAACAACAAAGTAATCACAAGTAGTCCACTCAAACGTTCATGCGCGACAGCTGTCAATGCCTTGTACGTCCGCGCGCGCGATCGGTATTGAACCACGTCGAGCTGCCTATGTCGTTAACGATTTAAAGCGTATTGTCTAGCAAACTATTGCAGCTGTAGTAAAGGAAAAAATACCAATATAAAGCTGAATTATTAGGGAATTGAAGTATGTTATAGTTAAAGTATAACAGTTAATCTGAAATTCATAAAAAAATGTTGAAATTAACAATAAATATATCTGCTTCTCAATTTATAAAAATGTCCAACCAGAACCTAATTTCAACATTAAAATACATGAGTGTGGAAGGACGGTTGATTGCGACTGCAATTGTCTAACCATCAGTAAAGTTAACCACATAAAGTACTTAGGCATAATGTTGGATCAAAGCCTGTCCTGGTATCCTCAAATTGAACAAATTAATGGGAGAATACGGAAATTTGTTTGGATGTTCAAAGCATTACGACACGTAGTCCCAAGGAGTAACTCAGCAAAAAACCTACTATACGAAGTGTATATCTCGCTAGTTCAATCCGTAATAACATATTGTATCTCCATTTGGGGCGGCGCGCGTAAATCACGTTTTCTTGATGTTGAAAGAGCGCAACGGACACTAATAAAAGTAATGTACTTCAAAAAAAGGACCTTTCCCACCTATGAGCTATACCAAATAAGTAATTTGTTGTCAGTCCGAAAATTATATATTATATACATAGTGTTAAAAAAACATAAATCCCTACCCTTAGATCCTAATGTAATAGCTAGGAGAAGAAAACATAATATTGCTTCCACCCCTTTTGTAAAAACAGAATTTGCAAATTTTCAGTATGTCAAACGCTCATCTTTCTTATATAATAAAATAAATAAAGAAATATATATACTTACTAAACCGTTTAAAGAATGCAAATCGTTGCTGATTAACTGGATACACAAGTTATGCTACGATGAAGTAGAGAATCTTCTATTAAATATAAGGTAAAACCGCTTCTGTATAAAACAACCACACACACACACACAAACACATATACACACACACATACATACACACACATATACACACACACACACATGCATGCATTAACAGACTAAGGAAAATAAATAAATAAAAAATATTAATTTAATAAATCTTTGTTTAGTAACATATTGCACTAATTGTAAGATATAAAAGAGCGGCGCCTCCTGGCACTGGCATCTATATACTTAAAAGGAGACGCCACCAACTGTATAATGTACGACGTGTAATAATGAAATAAAACATTTTGATTTGATTGATTTGATTTGATTTTGACAATACGGATAAAATTGAAGCAAAATATTTGTTTTAACAAGTTCTACCGAAACATTTTATAACTTTTGTCAATGTATTTTATTAATTAAGATACTAGATTAAATAAGCTTTTTTTGACACAAATATATCATTACTTTGATTGAGCAGTGTAGCACATTAAATCAAAATACAGTTACGGGCCGCCATAAGGGCTATTCAGGCGTAAGTACTACAACCACACCACAACCACAACCACAACTACACCACTACAAAAAATCGTGTGTTTTACTTGAATACGTGTACGTAATTGTTTATTTTCTTTGAGCGTACTTATTTCATACTAGCGACCCGACCCAGCTTCGCATGGTAAATGGAACCTTCCTCGGTAAATGGACTATCCAACACAAAAATATTTTTTCAATTCGAACTAGTAGATCCTGAGATTAGCGCGTTCAACCAAACAAACAAACAAACCAACCAACTCTTCAGCTTTTGTAATATTAGTATAGATTCATTTTTAACGAACTAGAAATTTCGTCTTCATAATCGACGATCGTGCACAATCGATGCCTACACAGTCCAGTGTTGATATAGAAGTGATTTCTTCATCCAATTGCATAATTTCAACCGCCCCAGCTGCAGATGTATTGGCTTCGTCGCTGTTCCGGTCGGCCGCGGTTCATTCTTTTACGTTTTCGGCACTACTTGACTCGGTCATATGGTTTTTTATTGGTACAGTCAACAGCAAAAGTAGATGATTAAAATCAGAAATTCAATACTAATTTACAAACACTAATTTATATAATTTATTACTAGTTTATTTATTATAAGTATGTGATTGTCACACACATACTTTTGAATCACTTCGACGCCACACAGTTCTGACGCGAACTCCGTTCATTAGTATTGAATTTCTGATTTTGATCATCTACTTTTGCTGTTGACTGTACCATTCGATTGTTCTTGAGAAGCCTTTTCTAATCATTTATGTTATTTGTATTTGGATTTGGCTTTTTGACGCATATGAACCCACATTATACTATTTTGTTTTATTGTAACACCTTGTTATACTGACAGTCACTATTTTACACTAATGTCTTGTCTACAATCGGTAGATTTTGACGAGAAAAACGCAAGTGTAAATCTCGATACACACCAAAAAGACCACGAAATGGCGGCGCTGCCCCCTTCCCTTTCATTTATTTTCAGTTGTATAGTGGCGCCATGTGCATAAACAAAATGTCTGATAGCGAGAAATTTGACACGGATTTATTTAATGATAAGGTCCGAGTCGAACTGTCTGTCTGCACACGACGCAACCACATCGCAACTACTGGCGACAACGTAACCACATCCACATTTTGTTCATTTGTCGGTACCACAACGCAACTGCAAAAAGCCGCAGCGTCACTATAAAAAGTCAATAAGTCAAAGCATTTATTTCAATTAAACCATTTGCGGGCACTTTTGAATTGTCAAAGAGTCAGTTAGTTAGTCAGAAAGTTGAAGCTAGTTGCTTGTTCCAAAACGTAGGTAGGTCTCTATGGAGAAGAACGAGCAAGAAACTCCACGGACACTCTTTTCAATCAAGCTTTTACAAAATCCAGGCTACATTATTCTTGTTGCTTCTATAAGTGAAAACAATTTAAGTGAAGAGAAATCCAAAACAATCTAATTAAAAATAAATTAATATAAAAGCCATGGCAGTTAAGAGATGACCAATCTCAACTGACAGCGCCCGTTCACGAACATGACGTGCGGATCAGCACCACTTAGCTCAACCATTTTGAAGGGATTCACACGTAACCACTGCTTGACCACGTTTTGTCGCTGCGATGTGGTGTGGTTGTGGTACGTGTGAAACAAGCCATAGTACGATGTAGTTGAACTGACGTCATCTCTTGTGTACAGAGGTGTACGGCGGCGCTGCTGCTGATGTCTGCACTAGCAGTGAGCAGTCTGCCGCGCATGCGCAGCGACTGGCTCGAGCGCGTCGTGCAGCACCACAAGGAGAAGTTCTTCAACGAGCTGTCGGAGCCGGCGCCGGTCAAAGGTATTGTTAACTCCAAGCCCTGTTTCAAAAGTCAAAGTTATACAATGTGCTATAGCTAAGTTCTTCCATCTAACTGCCTGTGTCCAACTTTGTTTGCAGCCCAAATTCAGCCGAAACCGGAAGGTTTTCAAGACTCCGCCCACTGGGATTACGACTCTGTCGTGCGCCTTCTTACCCTCATAAGAGGAAGCGAGACAGCGAAGAAGCTAAGACGAATGCTCGGTTCCACCAGACGTTATAGGATGTCAATGATAGAAAGCATGCACTGGTTTCCAAGCATTAAGGTAAGGAACGTACCAAACGACGAAGTACATTCACCCTCGGTGAACACCTAGGTGAAGCGAGCTGTCATCCGTCAGTCTGCTTTGTCAATCCCTATCATTGGAACGGATGACAGCTCACTTCACCTAGGTGTTCTCCGAGGAAGATTGATGTGAAGTGAGCTGTCATCCGTCAGTCTGCTTTGTCAATCCCTATCATTGGAACGGATGACAGCTCACTTCACCTAGGTGTTCTCCGAGGGAGATTGATGTGAAGTGAGCTGTCATCCGTCAGTCTGCTTTGTCAATCCCTATCATTGGAACGGATGACAGCTCACTTCACCTAGGTGTTCTCCGAGGAAGATTGATGTGAAGTGAGCTGTCATCCGTCAGTCTGCTTTGTCAATCCCTATCATTGGAACGGATGACAGCTCACTTCACCTAGGTGTTCTCCGAGGAAGATTGATGTGAAGTGAGCTGTCATCCGTCAGTCTGCTTTGTCAATCCCTATCATTGGAACGGATGACAGCTCACTTCACCTAGGTGTTCTCCGAGGAAGATTGATGTGAAGTGAGCTGTCATCCGTCAGTCTGCTTTGTCAATCCCTATCATTGGAACGGATGACAGCTCACTTCACCTAGGTGTTCTCCGAGGAAGATTGATGTGAAGTGAGCTGTCATCCGTCAGTCTGCTTTGTCAATCCCTATCATTGGAACGGATGACAGCTCACTTCACCTAGGTGTTCTCCGAGGGAGATTGATGTGAAGTGAGCTGTCATCCGTCGGTCTGCTTTGTCAATCCCTATCATTGGGACGTATGACAGCTCACTTTAGCTAGGTGTTCTCCGAGGGAGATTGATGTGAAGTGAGCTGTCATCCGTCGGTCTGCTTTGTCAATCCCTATCATTGGGACGTATGACAGCTCACTTTAGCTAGGTGTTCTCCGAGGGAGATTGATGTGAAGTGAGCTGTCATCCGTCGGTCTGCTTTGTCAATCCCTATCATTGGAACGGATGACAGCTCACTTCACCTAGGTGTTCTCCGAGGGAGATTGATGTGAAGTGAGCTGTCATCCGTCGGTCTGCTTTGTCAATCCCTATCATTGGGACGTATGACAGCTCACTTTAGCTAGGTGTTCTCCGAGGGAGATTGATGTGAAGTGAGCTGTCATCCGTCGGTCTGCTTTGTCAATCCCTATCATTGGGACGTATGACAGCTCACTTTAGCTAGGTGTTCTCCGAGGGAGATTGATGTGAAGTGAGCTGTCATCCGTCGGTCTGCTTTGTCAGTCCCTAACATCGGGACGGATGACAGCTCACCTCACCTAGGTGTTCACCAAGGGAGATTGTAACAGAATAGCTCTACTGGTCACAAAAACTTGTATAAATTACGTAGGTATCATATTTTTGTTATTTGCGTCAGAAAGGCTATTGTAGCAGGAACACTGGAGCTTCTACACTGGCCGGACAGACAGATGGCTTACATCTAGACACGCGGCAGCGTGTCAAGTCAAGTTCAAGCTAACAGGCGAGCAGCACTGTGTGTATTATTACACGAACCATTTGGAGCCACTTTTGACCCCTCATAACTCAAAAACTATTTCACATAGGCTCACATATTGAAACTTGCGAGATACACATGTGAGCCAAGTTTCATAAACACATCGCAAACGGTTATTTAGATATTAACAATGATATTCTAATAAACAGATATGTTATACACTCACAAAACCACCGAAAAAAGTGTTCCGCGCATCAGCGGCAGCACACATACACACTTTTCATTCATTTTACAATTCACTACTAGTCAAAATGTTGAAAAGGGATGACTTGAAAAAACCAACAAGAAAAAAAGAGACAGTTAGTGTTGTCAATTGCGCGTGAATGTAAACAGACATTATCCTGGCCACCAATCACCGCGTCTTGGCATCATAGACTAACAAATTTAACGAGACAGAAGGTACAAACCGCGGTCCGCGGTACATTTTATACACGCGGTTTGTACCTATAGCAACTAATTAACAGGACTAAAGGTATAATAGAATATATATAATAATATATATATAGAGTAGAAAATATTTATTTTGTCATAAAATTCATTTCTTTGTTTACGAACAAATGCGATTCATTCTTGAAGCCAGATCTCATTGGATAACCTTAACGAAGAAAGGATAGTAAATATCTGTTGTCACGTTGTTTAATTTCTAATTAAGTATATAAATGATTAAATGAAACAAAATGATTAAATATTGCAAGCTTAGAAAAAAGAAAAACAGAACTGTGTGTAAACAATGACTTTACTGCCTACGATATCGCATCTGTACTTTTATTCTATGTCCGGAGTGAACGCGTCCTTGTCTTACTCACATCAAAAAATGTATTTCCGTTTCTTTCTTTTTTCTAACCTCCAAATATAAGAATATTAGGAAAATTATTGAAATATATAAATAAATCGATGTATATTGCGTAGTTACATGTGGTATGAGATCCCTTGTGTTTTATTAAATTTGGTATCATAATTGGTACACTTTCTAAATACACAAAATAGCATTTTTTTATTTTTTTGGCTGCTTTAACAAAGCGTATCGCTCGTCGCCATGCGTGACGCAGACTAAAGGCAATACGTCCCAATTAGGACGGTTTTGAATCTTCAAAATTGGGCGCTCATAACATATCTGTTTAAAATAATAACATTGGATATTAACGTCCAAAAAATATTTTATGTTATAAATTAAATTCAGGACTGACCATTGAACTTGGCACCCATTTAGATCTCACTTCTTTTGTCGTTGAAGTCAGCAACCAAGGCATATATTATAATGTTGAACTGGGCTCTCATTTCACATTTACCTATGCTTTTGATGGGATTTAGTAATACATTATCATTATTCGACTACGGAATTCACAATTAAGCAGGAATGATACAAAACATAGATACTGCAATAAATACGTGTAGGTACATTACATATTGTTCAAGCACTTACGAGCTACATTCAGTATTCGCTTCTTCTATTTTGTTGACCTTTGGCCCGATATCTACTCAAATAAAAAAAGTGGAAAAAGATGAGAATGTTGTTACAAGCTGGGGTTCGGGATAAATAATTAACACCAATTTACAAAAAATAAAACACAAACACTTTATTTAAAAAGTCACAAACACAGTAATCAATCAACATTTGATACCTAATCACTTCGATCGCAGTAGTCGCAATAAGTCGCAGTTTTCAGTTTCGCGTCCAAAAACGAACTATTTCCGTCGCCTCGCTGTTCGCTATTTACATGTGGCTTAGGTCATATTCGAAATCATTCTTGCAAACACGGGAATGGTCGAGACTGTTGCAACACGACATTTAACCATCTCGAAAAATGTAGAATAGTCTCGAATGTTCCAGAACCTGTAGTTCTACAACTCGACAATAGATGGCGCCAAGGCCAACGTGTGACGTAGTTCTGCCACTCGACACAAGATGTCCCTGTTTAGCGTAGTTCTGCTACTGGATAATAGGTGGCGCTAGTATGACGTTTTTGGTTGTACCGACCTACGTAACAATATTATAATGTGTTAGTTTTGGTCGGCGTGAGTACCAACTGGTGATCGGCTGTCATCTGTTGTCACGTTGTCACCACGCATATCTGCAGTGTCAACAATCTAAGCTGACATGTCTGATGTGCCTGTTATACCAGCACAAGAAGCCACACCCTTTAAACTGGAACTCGGTTCTTTCTTTCGCGAAGAGCTCTACTTCTACTCGAGAACTACGAGCTACAGAGCACCTGTGTCTTCCCAACATATGATACTCCTCTGTTAGTCGGGAGCCATGCGGATGCTACTCAGAACTCCTTACTTCTCACCCTGTTTCACACACTCATCACATCAGTCACACAATTGAGTTAATAATAAATAAATAATAATAATAATATGTGGGGACATTTTCACACACGGCCATCTGACCCCAAACTAGGGAGACCCTTTACTATGGGTGTCAGACAGCTGATATACATACACAAATACATTTTTTTTTTTGTAAATACATACATATATAAATAAACAACACCCAGACACAAGGCAAACACAAGTGCTCATCACACAAATGTTTACCCTGGGTGGAAATCGAACCCGCAACACGCTGCGCAGCAGTCGATCGCTCAGCCACTGCGCCAACCGTGTCGTCAAAGTTGAAAGACCAGTGGATAAGTAATAGGCGCAGGGGTCTATTTTCGCTTACCGAGGTCAGTCCGTGGATGGATGGTCATCTTACATACAGAGGCCTCTACGTATCTCAGAGCGCACGCCAAGCCGTCGGTCCTCGCTTTCATTCGAAGATATTTGACAGTAATTGTTGGTAGTCACAAACTGAAAAGGTGTATTTACCTATCATGTTGCCTAGCTACTGTTGTCAAACTGAAACCTATTTATTTCAATTAAACCATTTACAGGTACTTTGGAATAGTCAGTCAGTCAGTCAGAAAGTTGAAGCTAGTTGCTCGTTCCAAACAGTAGGTTTCTATGGAGAAGAACGAGCAAGAAACTCCATGAATACTCTTTTAACCTTTCGTGTGTTTTAGACGTTTAGACGTGGATCCACGCGAGACACAATAGATTTTTAATTGTGTCTGTAATTACGGCATACGAAAGGTTAAATAGAATATTACAAATTTAGGATACATCATTCATTTTGAATCTAGGTGTACAATGTGAGAACAATGCAATGTAACAAGTCTTGCATGTTAAAACAGGTCGAGAGAAAAATATAGTTATAATAAACAATTCAAACTAAAAATTTCAAATAACTGTGGCAGCTAAGAGATAACCAGTCCCAAGTAACGGCACCATTTAGCTCAACCATTTTGAAGGGAACCGAATGATCCAACACATGCGCCACCGTCAGCGAGATATTGTGGAGGTCAGATAGGCAGGCGCTCTATGAAAAATGCAGCTGCATCTTGACTGTACAGTCCAGGATCTCATTAGATTGATGTTCTTGTTACAGAAGGATGACGACATATACTACGACGTGGACTACAGTTCTGAGAAGTGCCGCACTTGCAACTCTGTGGACTCGGAGAGTCAGTTGATAACGATCACCAACGCGGTGGAGGCTCACCTGCCCAGTGCCAGCATCAGTGTCGACCATCTCAAGTATATATATATTACCAACCGCATGAATGCTGTGTCACTATAACGCTGGCCTCACTTTGGACACGATTTTGTATCGTACGTAAACGTTATTGGACGTACGAATTGAACGCGTACGCTGGTTGCGTTTTTCTCCGTTGGAATGCCAGTAGTGATTGTGAACTGTAACCGGTAACATCGTCATAATTAATTAAGTATATTTACTAGATAACCATTTGTTAATTTGAAGATTGCGGCACTTGCGACGCCGTGCAATAACAGTCCTTTCTATCAGCGGTTATTCTGTTCTAAGAATAGGTTTATTTTTTAAAAGGGAGGTATATACGGAATTTCATCATACTTAAATATTTGTGATATATTGCATCACTTTGACATTTGTACTATCGTGGACACACCCGCCTGATCACGACTAAGTTCATTTTTGCTTGCACTCAAAAGATGGAAGCGCTCTCTACTCCGCCCCGTTGACTTCGCAGGCGCCAAGGAAAAAAATTTTTAACTGAGCAGGCGGAAAAGTCCGCGATCACCAAAATAAAAAATGTTTTCTAAATCCATACTGAATGACGTACGAGTACGAACACCTTAAAAAATCCGAGCAAGTTGGGATTAAATTCGTAAGATGTCGGAACTATACACGCGTACACCACGCACGACTAGTTCGCATAGAGTGTGCGAGACACCGAAGTACACTAAGAGTCGGGAATTCGGGATTGTTCGTGCGTGTTCGCATGAGTCGAATTCGTACGAAAACGTGTCCAAAGTGAGGCCGGCCTAAGAGCACCTGCGAATATAGGCAAAGTTATTTTAAAAGCATGAGGAGCAGAGTTGAAAGTTAAATATCGTGATGTAGGATACACCAGTTGTAGTGCGCAAATGACGCGGTAGATGTCACCACATCATTTGAACTACTATCACAGCCACGACATTCGATGATATAATTACCTACACTACTACCAAAATAACAGACTGTACAAATACGTATCTACGCGCCGCTTGAACTGAAAGCAGTTCCGAGAGCACGTCCACGCGGGAAGAGGTGAGGAACAGTGTTTCGGAGGGGGGCGGAGCGTGTCGCTACTGTACGGTAGTACTAATACTTACACTGTGCTAATGATATGTTACACGATGTATTTGAACTGTCGGAGTGTGAGCTATGCGGAACCTCCTCGAAGGGGTGGAAGGGGTGGGGGCAAACCGAACATACTGCATGATTGCAAACGACTGATTCCCCCGCGGCGAGGGAATTGAAAGGTTTCATCGTATATTGACGACATCATCTCGAGGTCGCTCAGTAAAGACGTGCCTCGCCCGAGCAGCCCCGGCCCGAGTCGAGGGTTGTCGGTTGTTGTGGATGCTCAAAGGCGCATGAGTTTGCCGCGGTTCCTTACGACGGTTGTCTTGTGCCTCGCTCTTCACGTTCAGCTGAGCTCTTACACGCCCGGGACGGCCTCGCGAGGCTGTTCGCGGCGTCAGTATGCGGCTTATGACGATCAGAAGTGCCTTTATAGTCTAATTTAAATAAATTATTTGACTTGAATCAATGCAGGCGTCATGGGTACTTACGTTGTACATATTATTATGATCCACAGAAAGATCCTGGAAGCAAAAGCACATGCGTTGAGGCAGATGCCGGTCAAGCCTGAGTAAGTTCAATCTACATTCAATTATATTACTTTATTTTTATTATGATGTACTAACTTATTATAGTCGCAACAACTACTTACAGGAGCGTGACTCCCCCACATAGTCTAATGGTCACTCGTGTGACTCCCCCGCTTGGTCTGGTGGTTACTAGCGTGACTCCCCCACATGTTCTAGTGGTCACTAGCGTTTATTGCCCACATAGTCTTGTGGTCGCAAGCGTTACTCCCCCACATGGTCTAATGGTCACTAGCGTGACTCCGCCCGCATGGGCTAGTGGTCATTAGCGTAACTCCCCTCACATGGTCTAGTGGTCACTAACGTGTCTCCCCCCACATGTTCTAGTGGTCACTTGCATGACTCCCCCACATGGCCTAATAGTCACTAGCGTGACTCCGCCCGCATGGTCTAGTGGTCACTAACGTGACTACCCCACATGGTCAAGTGGTCACAAGCGCGACTCCTCCACGACACAGCCCCGAGGACACGGCGCAGCATACGTTAGGGCCTGTCCACATCTCCACGTCACGACGTCGTCAAAGTGGAACGGTGCGGCAACGTCGCCGTGACACGGCGCGTCTGACGTCGTCGTAAGCCGACGTGGCTACGATGCGCTTGCTTAGTTAATGGTTAATTAAATTGTCTTAGCGATTCGTTGTGAGCAAAAAATGTCAGAGAATGTTTTTCTCCAACCTCGCTACGTACGGTGCGGTACGTTACAGAAGAATGTACCGAAAATTTGCAAAGCACGGCCACGTGTATCGTTATGGCGTCGTGACGTGCATTTTAACGATACGGTAACGTAAAGGATCATGGCAGGTTTTCTACAAAAAAAAAATAAAGATGTTTAGAGAAGTTGAAATTCTAATTATATACTCTTGGGTACCGAAAGAGTATCTTCAGGCATTTACAATATTTTTAAAACCCCGCAATAAAAATGGATGTTAAAAGTGAATAGTTTAACGAAAAGTTCATTATTTCAGAACAAAACGGCGGCTGACAGTAACAGTGATATTGACAGCCGCCGTTTCGCAGTTTTTACACTGAAATTTAATCGTTATACAGGAAATAATGTCACAAATAATGATTATTTTTTTCCACATACTTGTCACATCTCTTGTGTGCCAATTTCATGGACCCGTTAATGTCACTTGTCATTTTCTTTTTTTTATAAACACAAAATGGGCAAAGAGATGAAACGAAAAAGTGTTATTTTGATTTCGAAATATTTTAATTAGGCGGAGGTTTAAAAATATTGTAAGTAAATCAATAATAATAATAAATCCATAAATCAGGTAGTACTGCGGAGCCTGCAAATTATAGACCGATCACATGTTTGCCGACGGTGTATAAAGTTTTTACATCTATTTTGAGAGCGAAAATTAACCAACACATAGACAGTAACGGTATCATGTCTCCCTCTCAAAATGGATGTAGGAATGGGTCCCGCGGTACTAAGGAGCTGCTCCTGATTGACATCAGTCAACAGGTTCGCCGATCCCGTAAGGATCTGTCCACATGTTGGATAGATTACAAGAAGGCTTATGACTCTGTGCCGCATGCATGGCTCATGAGGGTGCTAGAGTTGTATAAGATAGATACCACTCTGCGCACCTTCCTGATGTTGTGTATGGGGCAGTGGAGGACGGTCCTTCGCTATCCAGGATGTCGACATATCCAGAGGAATAGTGAACCGATAAGGATTGAGCGGGGTATATTTCAGGGCGACAGTTTGAGTCCACTTTGGTTCTGCTTAGCCTTGAATCCTCTAAGCACACTGCTGGAGAATTCAAGTCTAGGCTATAGGTTGAAGAGAGGAGGTCAGGTAATATCTCACCTCCTTTGCATGGATGACCTAAAACTCTTTGCCACCAACAGTTCACAGCTGATGGAGTTACTAAAAGTAACAGAAACTTTCAGTAGCGCCATCAGGATGGAATTTGGCGTGGACAAATGACATGATGATGATGATGGACATGTCAAGCGAGGGGAGATTGTGGAATCTGAGGGAGTTCAGCTTTCGGATTCCATAAACCTTAGATCCCTCTCTTCAATTGAGACCTACAAATATTTGGGTATGGCGGAAGCGTTGGGCATCAATGCTGCTGACATGAAGGAATCGTTGAAGGAGCGCTTCTTTGGCCGCCTGAAGAAAGTATTAAATAGTCTTTTGTCAGGCGGAAATACGGTGCGCGCCTTTAATGGGTGGGTCATGCCGGTCTTGATGTACTCTTTCGGCATACTCAAATGGACTCAAACGGAACTCGATGCCCTGGATAGGAGAGTCCGTACATTGTTGACAGCGTATCGGATGCATCACCCACGCTCTTCGGTAATGAGACTGTATATCCCGCGGAAGTGCGGAGGTCGTGACTTCTTAAATGCTAAGACTCTGCACAACCGTGAGATATACAGTCTCAGGGAATATTTCCTAGGAGCCGACGTGGGGATGTACCGAGATGTAGTTGCAGTGGACAAAGGCCTCACCCAGCGGGGGTGAGGCCTTCGTTGAGGCCTTGGCTAAAGAGAACTGGTGCAAGCCTGTAGTGCTTAAGACTAATGATCGCGAGGCGGTTTGGAAGAGTAAGGAGCTTCCCGGACGCTTTTTCCGGGCCCTACACGGGCCCGATGTGGATTTCTTAGCATCCGTATCCTGGCTACGATTCGGTGATCTATTTGGAGAAACCGAAGGTTTTGTGTGTGCAATCATGGACGAAGTTATTTTGAGGAATAATTACCGGAGATTTATTGTGAAGGATGGCACGGTTGACATTTGTCGGGCATGTCACCGGCCGGGTGAATCAATCCGTCATATTATCTCTGGATGTTCTAGTCTTGCTAACGAAGAGTACTTGCACAGGCACAACCTTGTGGCCATCATTATCCATCAGCAACTTGCTCTGAATTACAACCTCGTGGAATCAGAAGTTCCATACTACAGGTATGTGCCCGATCCAGTTCTCGAAAATGGCAATGTCACATTGTACTGGGATTAGTATTGTAGCCAATAAGCCTGATATAGTGGTGGTGGAACGATTGGAGAGGCGCGCAATGATTATTGACATAGCTGTTCCTAATGACGAGAACCTCATGAAGGCCGAGAAAGACAAGCAGATAAAGTATCTTGACTTGGCCCACGAGGTTGTCGACATGTGGAATGTGGACATTGGCTGTAACAATTATCGGCACAATGATCGCTGAATCATTGTGCCGATAATTGTTACAACCAATGGCTTAATTGCCAAGAGCCTCGACCAACATCTAAGGAGGCTCTCGTTAGACGGCTGGATCAAGGGCTTGATTCAGAAGGCAGTACTTCTGGACATGGCCCGCATTGTCAGGAGGTTTCTCTCTCTGGAGCCCTGACCGTCGGTAGCTCTGTCTAGTCTCTGGACCCTGTTCCCGATACCGGTGAGGTACTGTTTTTTATATTTTTAAATGATTTTATTTTTATATGAATATTTAAAAATGTAATTTAATGTGTATATAAAATAAAAGAATGTGAATAATAATAATAATAATATGTGGGGACATTTTCACACACGGCCAACTGACCCCAAACTACTACAATCTACTTCTGGTAATGTTTTCTCCACATTAGAAAATATTTTAAATGATATTTTTTCATACCAATGAATGTATAGATTTCGCCATGATTTGTTGCACGTTATGTCAACGCACCGGGCCGCGTTCTCATACCGTTCCACGTTGACGACGCGCGACGTCGTGACGTGGAGATGTGGACAGGCCCCTAGAAGAGTGCCCAGCGTGGGATTAGCAGCGCAAAAAAGACTGCGATAAAACAATTAAGTGGCACTCAATTTGTTTATTGCAGAGCTTGGTATCCAAAGTCGACCACAATGACGACTGAGGCGGCCGCGAAGAAGACGCTGAAACTAGAGATAAATGACACGACGAAAGCAAATACAAAGAAGACGACGAAGACAAACGCGAAGAAGACAACGAAGACAAGCGCGAAGAAGACAACGAAGACAAACGCGAAGAAGACAACTAAGACAAACGCGAAGAAGACAACGAAGACAAACGCGAACAAGACAACGAAGACAAACGCGAAGACGACAACGAAGACAAACGCGAACAAGACAACGAAGGCAAAGGCGAAGCACACGACGACATCGACGCCCGACACTAGGACGGATGGTTTGTCTGTCGATGGTACCGACAGGACTGAATCGAGCGGAAGTACTTCGACGACCGTCGAAGGGAGCAGCTCTACTGACACTACTACGGAGAGCACGACGCCGATGTCGACGACGAGAGGCACAACGGAGGAGAGTGTGGAATAGACAGTTGTCAGTAACAGTCCAGAGTTTGTAAGTTGGCGGTGTAACACCCCCGTGCCTCGGTGCGCACGTGTCGCCGTTGGTCCTGCGCCTGGTCTCTCCTGGTCGTGTTGGATTGCCGTCCCATCGCACTATGAGAGTGAGGGAAGAGGGAGTGCATCTGTGTTTGTGCACTATAATATCTTGATCTCCATCGACATTGGCCGCCGTGACTGAAATTCGATCGGAAGAATTACATTTTTACACTAAACTTCTAGAGAGTATGTTCAATTACTCAGATTTGTTATGTTTATTTAGGAAATGAATTAAAATACTTGTAGAGACTTTGCAAAACTGAATATACTCTCTCTGATTTTAAACAGCAATATCTGGGCGACCGAGCTTTGCCCGATATTTATTTTCCGTGTTCTTTAAAAATGAAACCTACCTAGATCAGTTTATTGCCGTCGAAACCTCCTACATACAAAATTTCATGAAAATCGTTGGAGCTATTTCCGAGATCCAGATTACAAAATATACGTATACTAGAATTGCTCGTTTAAAGGTACCTATTAGATTATTAGATTAGATAACGTGAACAAAGTATTTTAATTCACCTGCGTCGCCTTTTCCCAACTTTATTGGGGTCGGCTTCCAGTCTGACCGGATGCAGTTGAATACCAGTGTTTTACATGGAGCAACTGCCTAACGGACCTCCAGAACCCAGTTACCCCTTGGTAAGACTGGTTGTCAAACTATCTGGCTTCTGACTACCCATAACGATTGCCAAAGATCAACAAATGACAGCCGGGACTAACGGCTTTACGTGCTTTCTGAGGCACGGAGGGAACTCGCTATGAAAGGGATGGTCACCCATCCACAGACCGACCACGGCTAGCGTAGCTTAACATTTGACCGATCGATCTGTACGGCATTAACTTAGCCAATACGCTTAGTCAATATACCTACTCTCCGGTGTCTCGATGGGCGCTAGTCAACGATCGGGGGGAGGGAGGGAACGCGAGCGCCGTTACATTCAGGATTTACGTAGGTTATTATTTATTTGTGGGAAAATTATACCTAGCTTAAAACTATTTTTCCGATATTTTTAAAAATAACATGCTACTTCTATTGGTATAACTTTGATATCATTAGATCTCGGAGTAATCGACGTTTTAAATTTTAAATTACGGTTATCTTTGTATTTTGTTTCTATTGAATAAATTGTTACTAGTCATGTTTGTCTTTCCGAAAGACGAGATTTAAATCCATACTAATCCATACTTTATTATCCATACTTTAATATTATAAATGCGAAAGTAACTCTGTCTGTTACGCTTTCACGATAAAACGGCTTAGTAGGTATGAAAATAGGTTAAACCCTGGGGAAGGACATAGACTACTTCGTCTGCATACGCGATAAGGCGATAACCGACATTCACGTGGACGATTTTTTAAGATTTGATTGACGATAAAATGTCAGTTTAATAATTCTGGGTTTGTCTTAAAAATAAATAGGTACAGACGTACAAAAAAAGTTTTTTCAAAAAAAAGAAAACCGCCTTCAAAAACTAAAAAGTGATAAACAACGAAGGCGGTTGTCTTATTTTTGAAAAAACTTTTTATTTTTCGCTTTTTAGTGTTGCCTTAACATCCAAATGCATAAAGAACGGCAACACACATAACAGAGATTGTAAGTCCTCCAGTGATTGAAGAAACTAAAATGTCGTCTAAGTAGTTTTTTGGGAATTAGTTGATTTTCTCAAAAAGGGCTGTACCAATTTTGATAAAATTTATATGGGACCTTTTCGGAATAAACATTCGAGACCATTCTACATTTTTCGAGGTGGTTAATAATAAATAATAATAATAAATTGTTTTTATTCGGGACTACATAGGAACCAATTTTTGTTAGTACATACCTTAAATACTACAACTTAGACACTAGGATTAGTAACAAAGAATAAATAACACGTTAGTGAGTCATGTACTTACAAGGCATTTCATGCGGACAATGATTCCGCAGGAGATGCCTCAGCACAGGAGCTCTCGGGTCCTCAGCCACGACTTTCAGGAAGCTGCTGCTACTCCCCCGAATCCTCCTCACAAGCGATGTCACCTTTTATCGTGTTACAACATTCGCGACCATTCCCGTGTTTGCTAGAATGTTCTCGAATATGACCTAAGTCACACATAGCGGAATGCGAGGCGGTGGAGTTAGTTGAAAACTAAAAACTGCAAATATTGCGACTACTGCGATCGAAATGATTATCAAGTGATTTTTGTAAGTGATTGATTAGTACTGTGTTTTTGACTTGTTAATTAAAGTGATAGTGTTTGTTTGGTGTAGATTGTTATCTTTTATTTATCCTGAACCCCAGCTCGTAACCATATTATAAACAGTGATCTGACAGTTTGCCCGTTTGTGTAAGAGCCGGCTCTCAAACGATGCCCGTGTGTGCTGTCCAGCAATATATGTTCAACTTAAGATAGTAGAGCATTTTGTTGTTTACAAAATGAATGTTATTCTACCGCGAGCGACCCGCGAGGAAGCTGAACAGGTGGTACCCTGTGGCCGCCTGCAACAGTTGGTGCAGCCAGTACAACCTGGAATAATAAAAAAAAAGTGATAAAGTGTTTATTCACAGAAATATCTTTTACACTTGACATTTACCTCAGCCAAGCTACAAAGCAGTTTGTTGGTAGACGTAGCTCCAATTTTTGTACATTATAGATATTTCATTTTTTTAATGACACTTTTTCACCTCTATACTATTCCTACATTCAAAAACTTTCAATTATTCTCTACAGCGAGGCTTTGGCAAAACATTAAAGTGGTTACAAAGGTACAAAGGCGGACTTAATGCCTTAGGCATTCTCTACCAGTCAACCAAGGGTGGTGAAGCAAAAGCTTATGGAAAAGCAATAAAGATATTGAGTATTGAGTATTGAGTATTGAGTGAAGAAATAACATGGCAGGTGCATATGAATTTTTTTTTATTAAAAATGTTAAAAAGACATAAACTTACGAATATATAAACTACACATACATAATTTAATATCTGGTATATAACATACCTATATAAAATGTATGTAAACATAAAAAATAATGTAATAATGTGTGTGTGTAATGTAATAATGTATGTATATAAATATATATATATAAATATAGATAAAGGAAAAGAGTACACACTACAACAAACACAACACAAGACACAACAACAACACCGCACAACAACAACAACAACAACCACAACAACAATAACAACAACAATTAGGTACAACGACAATAACAACAACAACACCACACAACACAACAAACACAACAACAATAACAACACAACTTACCTTCTTAACTTAGTCCTCGCCGTAGGCAGAGAATCTTCCGTGTCCTCCAAGAGGTACCGCCTGATGCCGAGCATGTAGGTGCCGACGTAGCTGTCCCAGCGCCAGCCGGCCGGCCACAGGGGGAAGGCGCCGGCGTCGCGCGCGGTCTGCGCATGCGCGCGCAGAGCTAACAGCGAGCTGATGCCGAACTGCCACGAGTGGTTGGCGAAGTACTCGCCTGTTGCGGCCGCCATCTTGAAGCGGCGGGCGAGCTTCAGCATTCTGGAAAAAGAAAGAAGAGCTCAGTACATAGTACAGGGTCTCCCTAGTTTGGGGTCAGATGGCCGTGTGTAAAATGTCCCCATATATTATTATTATTTATTATTATTAGATAGATATCTATATTTTAACATAAACAGTAAACATTTGTAAGTTAACTGATTCTGAAACATTTCTCCGACATTCGTTTCGCCGTTGAACGGATCACCGACAGAACGATTCACTTTTCATTATTTCACCGATAGAACGTTTCAATGACGAACGATTCGCCGACACTGTTCGTCCACCCCTGGGGTATAAAACACGGGAGGTGTTCGACATTTTTAAACACACAAAATACAATCAATAATACAAAATAATAATAACTACTATGCAATACTAAATACATAAAATTAAACTTTGCACTCATAGTCATTGCGAAGGATTATATAATTTCCGGCTAGCTCTTCTCCTTATTCTCAATACGCTCCTTTCTATTCCATCCTGGCAAATCGTTAGATTTAGTCACGGGAATAAATACTTATATTGACCACCAAAAATAGTCAATGTTCACCAAATTTCTCCGACATTCGTTTCGCTGTTGAACGGTTCACCGACAGAACGATTAGACAGAACGTTCTATCGATGAAATAATGAAAAGTGAATCGTTCTGTCGGCGAATCGTTCGTCATTGAAAAGTTCTATCGGTAAAATAATAAATGGTGAATCGTTCTGTCGGCGAATCGTTCTTCATTGAAACGTTCTATCGGTGAAATAATGTAAAGTGAATCGTTGTGTCGGTCCGTTCGACGGCGAAACGAATATCGGAGAAATGTTTCAGAATCTTTACAACAAGTTCCGGGAAAAGTCTGAAAACTATACGGAACCCTCGGTGGGCGAGCCCAACTTGCACTTGCCAGGTTTTTTTTCAGAACGAGGCTCTTTACTAAGACCTCACCTTAGTAGTCTATTTCCGATTGAACAGCCTCGTTATCCTCAAGAACGTTAGACAGTGAACACTTACGTGGGCTTCCTCCCCTGCGCCCGCAGCACCAGATCGTACATGAAGGCTGGCAGGAAGTGGCACGTGATCTCCCAGAACGTGTTCATGAAGCGGGACTCGGTGAACGAGAAGTTCGGGTACCACAACACGTATCTATAAGACAACATCATTTTTATTCAATCGATGAGTGCCTTAAAAATGCATCTAGATTTTAAATTTGCAAATTGCGCTTTAGTTTGACGAAAACTCCTCGTAGTGGACGCCATATTGCTCTCCGGAAATGACGTTAGTTCGTTGGTTAACAAATGCACTGATATTTTTTATGATAATAGGGTATTACACCCATTTTTGAAAAGTGTCTCAATGAAATTCTGGAGGGCTAAAATGCCACCAAAAAAAAAACAACATTTTTATTCAATCGATAAGTGCCATAAAAATGCATCTAAATTTTAAATTTTCAAATTTCGCGCCTAGTTTGACGAAAACGCCTCTTACTGGACGCCATATTGCTCAGCGTAAAATGACGTCAGTTCGTTTTGTATCAAATGAGCTCATATTAAATATGATAATTGTATATCATTAAAAAATAATTAAAAGCATATTTTGTAATAGGTGTAATAATGAACAAAATACGTTGGTTATGAAAATAATAAAAGTACAAAGCCTATATTACGCCAATCGGTTGACAATTTTTTGTTTACACAGCCGTATGGCGTAATAACATGGCCGCTACTATTTCACGGTGTTTTATAACAGATTAAAAATACTGAAAACTTTGAATTGAATTTAAAAATTTGTTTTGTTATTTTATGAACTAAAACTTACATTTTCCGACTGCTTTATGCCTAAACTGTCTCAATAACATATTTATATATTTTTTCTCGTATAGAGTAAAATACCCTATTGAATATAATATAAAAATAATTTAATTTTTGTAATAGGTAATCGGTAGACTGACTGACAGTAGATTTTTTTTAGTTTACATAGCCGTACGGCGTAATAACATGGCGGCTACTATTTCATGGTGTTTTAAAACAGATTAAACAAACTGAAAACTTTTTATTGAATTTAAAAATTTAATTTGTTAATTTATGATCTAAAACTAACATTTGCCGACTGCTTTTTGACTAAACCAAAAGTAATATATTTATAGTTTTTTTTCTTATACAGAGTAAAATACCCTATTAATTCCATTATTAGCAGCCCATAGCAGTCCACTGCTGAGCATAAGGCTCTCCAATCATGTGCCGCTCTACTCAATCCTCGGCTACTCTCATGCCACTAGCTGCTACACGCACTACCTTACGTCTGTCGGTTTGCGGTCTTTGCCACTTTAGCTGGTTTACTCTGTGTACTTTGGCTCCCGGCTAGACCACCCTTTAAGCCGGTAAGCAAAAGCTAATTAAAAACTTACTTGGTCGGGTTTTCTGTAGCCCATTTGATGCACAGCTTGGTGAACTGGCCCCATTGGAGTGGGCAGATAGATCCTGACGTCACATTGTACACTGGGCAATGACCGGGCCTGGCAAAAGAAAATAATGAGTGTAAAAGAGCTGCTGTCAGTGGAACAATGCCGAAGTTATTGGCAATTGACGCACCGGTAATCGATAACCGATGGGGAAGAAAGGTTCTCGAGCGGCGACCACGAACCGGAAGACGCAGCGTTGATAGACCTCCCACCAGATGGACCGACGACATCGTCAAGGTCGCGGGTAACCGGTGGATGGGTGATTTGGGGAAGCCTATGTTCAACAGTGGACGTTTTTCGGTTAATGATAATGATGATGACCAGCCAGCCAGCTCCCGCACCAGCTACCATTCGACCAGCGACACAATGTACTACACTCACTGCTTAGCGCCCTGTCTCCAAGCAGCCACGATGCAGGAGTTGACGACCAGGTCCACAGGCACCAAGTCTATCACGCAGCGCTCCCGGCTGTACCCGGAGCGGTACGTGCCGCGAGACATCTCCATGATGATACCTGTAACCAATGACGTATTAGAAATAGACGCGTCATACACGAACACTAGTGCACTTCAAAACGGCGTAAACTTCATATCTACATACCAGTAGGCACATACAATTATACAGAATTACCTTATTAACTAGAATTAGCTTTGTATAAATGTACATTTCTATTTTACGTTATGGAAGAGGGAAGTGTCCTACTACAGGTATTTCTTGTCTAAAAAAGTTTTTTGAAAAATACGAAAACCACCTTCAAAAACTAAAAAGTGCTAAATAACTTTAGCACAGAACACACATTACTTTACTTTCGGAAGTCGGTGGCAATACAAAACAACAAACTCAAAGCCGCCGCCACTGACTTCCGAAAGTGATGTGTGTTCTGTGCTAAAGTTATTTATCACTTTTTAGTTTTTGAAGGTGGTTTTCGTATATTTGAAAAAACTTTATTTTTCGCTTTTTAGTGTTGCCTTAACATCCAAATCCATTAAGAAACGGCGGCACACTTAAAAGAGATTGTAAATCCCCAAAGATTGAAGAAACTAAAACGTCGTTTAAGGCGACGATATACGACTTTTACAGATTTTAAACTGACAATCACGTCAAAATGTGCAGTGTAAATGATTTGAAAAAAATATATGTTAAACTAGAACATTCTCTTAATCATATAGAAAGTGAATATTTTTGATTAAGTTCATATTAAATAGTTTAATTAACTCGTGAAGTTGTGTCTGACGCGGACAAAACATTGACAATCACACAAAATCTACCTGGTATAATTATCCGAAACTTACACTATCTTACAGACAATTTTATTATCTATCTTTTAGTATACGCCTTTTTTTTAATTTTGAAAGAATACTACTTTTATTTAATTTTTTCGACTAAATTTTGAAAGTTTTGGACGCAGACTGCGTCCGATCTGCATCAGTTTTGCGTCCAAAACTCTCAAAGTTTAGTCGAAAAAATTAAATAAAAGTAGTATTCTTTCAAAATTAAAAAAAAGGCGTATACTAAAAGATAGATAATAAAATTGTCTGTAAGATGTGTAAGTTTCGTTTAATTATACCTGGTAGATTTTGTGTGATTGTCAATGTTTTGTCCGCGTCAGACACCAATTCACGTATTAATTAAACTATACAATATGAATATAATAAAAAATATTCACTTACTAAGTCATTAAGAGAATGTTCTAGTTTAACATATATTTTTTTCAAATCATTTACACTGCACATTTTGACGTGATTGTCAGTTTAAAATCTGTAAAAGTCGTATATCGTCGCCTTAAGTATTTTCTTTTCGGAATTTGTTGATTTTCTCAAAAAGGGCTAGATCAAAATTGATCTAGCCCTTTTCGGAATAACTCCCTTTCGAATAAAAAGAATTTTGCAAATCCGTCTATATATAACAGAGTTATGCCCGAACATACATAAAACACAAAAAAGCTCCTCCTTTTTGAAGTCGGTTAAAAAGCATCCTTTTAGACAAGAAATACCTGTAGTTGGAGTACCTCAAACACTAACTTGTTAAAATTAATAATAAAATTAATTTGAACAGTGTGAAGAAAAGGTCGGTCTGTCTTTGTGTAACCTGCATCGTTTATACACACATGAGGCCATTTTTCCTTGCAATTGTCACAAAATTACGAGCGATACTGACGTATAGCCGCGACACTGGGTGGTACGTGACTAAGTAAAACTCGGGCAATTGCTTTGCTTTAATATTGCCAATATTGACCACGGGTAACGCATCTAAGTGTATAATATATCATTGACTGCTCAGTTACTGGGTAACACGATACCCCTTGGTAAGGTTGTCAGACTTTCTGGTTTCTGACTACCCATAACGACTGCCACAGATCTACGAATGTCACCCGGGACCAACCGCTTTACGTGCTTTTCGAGGCACGGAGGGAACTCGGTATGAAATGGATGGTCACCCACTATCCATTTCATACCGAGTTCCCATCCACAGACCGACCGCGGAAAGTGTAGCATAACCTTTGACCGATCGATTAGTATGGGTTGCACTTAGTCAATGTAGTTTTGTCATGCCATACAGAATTTGCGTAATACACCTACAAGCACAATCGAAAGATTTCGAAGGAGATCCAAAAAAAAGTGTTTGAAAACGCAATGCAGGTGTGTTGCGTAATTAGGCTGCAGACTTTTCATAAGATGAAGGAGGATGCAGAGGATGATGATGACACATCTCGGGAAGCTGTCCACACTCACCAGTGACTCCGTAGATGTTGTCGATCCACCCAGGGAAGGGCTCGTGAAGCGCAGCAGTCACTGGAAGCAACAGGAAGACCATATCATCACGTTTATAGTACCGAACTGTTCGGCAGAGGTTGTGCAAGTACACACACATTTCACTAGTTATGTATAAGTCCCGTAATAAAAGAAGACAAGTTTATTGCCAGAGGAGAACGAAGAGAGAGAGGGAAATTATTATTTTACCTCTACAGTAACTTGAAACCATTGGACCAAAGATGGCAATGGAGGATTATCGAATTACTCTGAGGGCCAATTTTCTCCATCGTCAGATAAGTTTTATATTACTGAAGGAACCTATAATATATCATCATGGCAGTTGGATACCTACTTCCGAAACAACTAATTTTTCACTTCGTAGTATTTGGAGGCGTTTGTCTTTTATCCAAATAAGTTATTTACGCGCTAGCGCTGTTGTGCGGTTGACTTAATGTCGATAGTCGATTGGCTCAACAATCTGATTGTTAGAAGAATGCATGTGACAATAACTGACCTATAGACGGTCTGACGATGCAGACGGGCAGGTTGCTATGACTGTACACGACCGACTCTGCCAGCGCCTTCGAGAACGTGTAGGGGTTGGGGTGCTCGCCCTGAAACAACATTATTCATTGTTATGGGTGTCCGTTGAAGCGGCGGAGCTGGGCCCCAGGGAGGCAGGGACCTGGGGTGTTATTCTGTAAGACGGGGTGTCATTCTAAACTTCGAATCTGAATCCGCTGTGAGTTTCTTGATTGGCATTCTATAAACTCGGTTGATAATTCGAATTGACACTAGCGATGGCGCGAGTTGAACTAAATTGACAGGGAGATTTTGACAGATAAAGTATGAGATGACGTAAGAAGTGGCATTCTGTACGGAAATTTGCCCGTCACTTCGACGCTCACTTCGCACACGAACCCGATTCAAAGTGTCAAATATATCAAGGTCATTTTGAACCTTATGCGAAGTGAGAGTGAATAGCGGTGTGAGATGCGAGTTGTTGTTTGAATTTTACAGAATCGACCTACTGGACTCTCGAACATCAGCATATTAAAGTTTCAGCACTCGCGGAGGCGATCGAAGGGAGGTTTAACACCTTGTCTAATAAAAAAATTAGAGCGAATGGGTAATAAAAAAAGAAAGTTGTGGAGTGGTGACTGGAGACGGTGGACTGTAGAATGTAGCATGAGCAGGCAGATGAGATGCAGAGGTAGATGTCCAATGAGAATCTTTCGGCTAAATATTGAAAATGATTATGAGAACCAGCCAGCTCAAAGGGCATCAAAAAACTCGTCCACAGCGCTGTCAACGGGCACGTGCCCAACAGGCTGGCAACATTGCCACGTTGTATGGCAATACTGATTCTTTGACCCTAGAATAGACCAGCCTTCGGGTCACGTGAAGAGTCGACCAGCCGCTTGGCGATATCACGAAAAAAAATATGGGCACTCGGACCCTAGAGTTTCCACCCCAAACGGCTCAAATATATATCTTCCAAGAAGGCTATTATATTTTTGCCCTTTGAGCTCCCTTGCCTTTTTCTTGGAGTTGTACATTATATTTTTATTTAGATTTTTAAGATTTGTATGTAACTAAAATTGTAATTTCGACTTCATGTGATTTCCGATTTCGTTTCTTTTTTCTTTTTTTTTCTTTTTTTTTTTAATTTTTCTAAAACCTTGTTGTTATTTGTGTGTTTCGTCCTGTGCGGGCCAATAAATGCATTTTCTTTCTTTCTTTCTTTAATTTATTATTAATAAAAATATATACCTGTAAAGTCTCCGAGATGAGTTCCAGGGTCTCCGGAGGCAGCATGTTGGTGCACGTCACGATGCTGTCGGGGTCGTAAGGTGGCGGGTACACGACCTCCGCTATGATGGAGCGCGGCGCGTTACTGTAGGCCGTCGACACGTGCACTAGTGCCTGACACGTACAGAAGATGATAAAACATAATATATGAGCTTTAAAAAGAGACATTGCTACTCAGGTTAACGTGACTGAGAATAAGTTTTTTTTTTTTTTTTTTTTTTCATAAATATGAGGCAACCATACATAATAACTTAACAATAAATCCAGAATAGACAAACAATCTTATAGTTACTTTTACAATAAAATTTAGGGGAACCGATCACTTTTCCTAATTATTTTTGTCCGACTTTACCGAAAACTATTGACCGACGTCTTTTTTGCTATACGCATTATTTGACATATTTTTAGATCATCGAAGTATCATGTGCCATAGGTATTGTTTTACCGAACTATGTTTCTCGGATTTACAAAATAACTGTTTCCTGTTGACCGAAGTCTCTTTTGAACTATTTTAATTTGCCAAATGATTTATTTGCCATATTTTCAAAAACATTTTATGGAATATTATTTGATCACAAATATAGGTATAGCCGGTTACTTGGTAGCATTTTCAACATTAAATTAAAATAGTGTCATAATAAAAAGTCAATATGTTACAAAATTTATTGACAGAAACGAATCGACAGGAACTTTACTAGGCTTTAGCTCAGTCAGTTCTTGGGTATTGTGCTATTGTCTGGGGAGGAGCGTGCAAGACTCTAAAGTCTTGCACGCTCCTCCCCAGACAATAGCCTTAGTTACGCCTAGAAAGAGCACAACGGTCTTAATTAAAAGTCATGACACACAGACCATACAGATTCCCAACAAAAACGTTATATGAATCATGCCAAGTTCTTTCAGTAAGGCAGCTGTATTTACTGCAACTTCTCACTAAGCAACATAAAATCACCCCATATAAGTCTTCAGATTACTACTACAGAACTATCAGAGACGTCTGTCCATCAATAAAATGCCATACAGCATCTGCTAGGCGACAGCAATGCTTCATGTCTACATACTTATATAATAAAATAAATAGAATACTAAACTTTCACCCACTATCACATCGTGATACTAAAATTTTACTAAAGCATTGACTACTAGGTTTAGACTATGACCAAACTGAAAAACTACTACCCTGAATACACTCCATTTTAAGAATGTAATGTAATAAATGTACATCATACTCACGTACACACATAAATTATCGAAAAACACAACACATATTCCTACATCCACACTACACACTAACACTCCACATATAAACACATTCCATCTTTTCTTTTTGTTGTAACTGCTTTTATTTTTGCGTTCGTGACAGCTATTGGGAGAGGACACTGATTCCTGTAACACAGACCGTCTTTGAACCTAGCTCAGGAGTCAGGGACTTCTCTCTCAACGATTGTTTCATGTCGGTAGCATTGATGCCTAACGCTTCCGACATACCCAAGTATTTGTAGGTTTCGGGTGAAGAGAGGGATCTAAGGTGTATGGAATCCGAGAGTTGTGTGCCCACGGATTCCACAATCTCCCCTCGTTTCACATGCATGACTGCACATTTGTCCACACCAAATTCCATCCTGATGGCGCTACTGAACGTTTCTGTTACTTTCAGTAGCTCCATCAGTCGCAAATTGTTGGGGGCAAAGAGTTTCAGATCATCCATGTAAAGGAGGTGAGATATAACCTGACCTCCTCTTCTCAGCCGATAGCCCAGACCTGAACCCTCCAGCAACGCGCTTAAAGGGTTCAAGGCTAAACAAAACCACAGTGGACTCAGACTATCGCCCTGAAATATACCTCGCTCGATCCTTATCGGTTCGCTATTCTCCCGGATTATTATTATTATTATTATAGTTTGTGCTAAATTGTTGCACAAAACCCATATTCTGCCCACATGATGACTGTATCTAACGGACTAAATCCTGACAGATCCGACATATGTGTGGTATATAGTAGTATGTAGTTCTATTTGAAACAAACTTTTTCATGAATGTGTCAAGTGTCTGAAATAACTCCGGCAGGTAGGCTCTGACCTTCAACCCTGATCAGAGTAACGATACTTGGCTGTAGAGGTAGGTTTGGTGTTGGTGGTAGTAATTCCGCTGAGGAGGTCTTTTATCCCGGAGTTACAAATATGACCACAATAATGGAGTTGTGAAGGTTACCAAGTTATTTTATTTATTGGGCAAAATCATGCAGTCATGCAGCGAATTTAATGATGCCTACCTGTAAATGCAAAAGTGGAGATGGTCTGGACATATGATGCGTGACAAGGTAGGAAAGTGGAGCAGGAAGGTCAAGGAATGGCACCCAAGAGACGGCAAAAGAAATCGAGGAAGACAGCACTCAAGGTGGGAAGACGAACTGCGATTAACAGTGGGACCAAAATGGAGAAAGGTTGTCCAAGATAGGCAACAGTGGAAATCGTTGGAGGAGGCCTTTGCCAATAGGCACACCAAAGTGAGAGACATTATATAGTTTGTTTTATTTTTAAATTATAGTGTAAAAAATTTATCTAGTTATCTACTCGGAATAAAGGGCTTTATTATTATTATTATTTATTATACCTGTAAATAATAAAAAACAAAAAATGAAAAATTAACAATAAGTTAACAACAATAATTTACAAAAGAAGTAAACAACAATGGAGATTAATTAGTGAGAGTTTCTACGATGTTTCTTTTAAATTGAATAGCGGAGAGAACAAACATATTTATGTGGGTAAAGTACTCGTAGTAGTTACTAGTCAGTCTGCTCAGAAGCGCACGTAGTCCTGCGCTAGTGCGGCAGCAAGCGACAGCAAACAAAGGTCGCATGCGCACTCTGCGACATACTGTGGCAACGATACTTGGCGGTAGACGTAGGTTTGGTATTGGTGGTAGTAATTCCGCCAAGGAAGGTTTTTATCCCGGAGGGCCGGAGTCACAAATATGACCACAAGTCCACAATAATGGAGTTGTGAAGGTTACCAAGTTATGAAATGATGATGAAGGATGCGCCTCCCATCTGAAAGTGGACTGACCATTTGTCAAGTACTTACCTTCAACTTGTGCATATCTTCAGCCAGTTTGAGCAGTGAGACAGTTCCCTGCACATTCAGGGTGGTGGCAGTATGGAACGGCTCTGTGAACTTGACGGTGGCAGCCGAGTGGAACAGGATAGTCACCTTGCCCAGCAACTCTCGCTGTTCTGGGCTCACTCCGAGGTTCGGTGCGCAAATGTCACCGGTAATTGGATGCAGCTTGCCGAGACGTTCGGGCCAACGGGTTCTGATGTGATCAAAGACCTGGGGAGAGGAACCTATTTACACTAGCTTTTAATTCCCTCGTTGCTGTTTGCGCTTCGCCTTCGTCGCTCTTCATAATGGTCCGACCGACCGAACCCACGTAAATGTGGGTTTGGTTCTTAAAAAATGCAAAAGTGACCAAAAAAAAAAAACACACCACACATAAATAGTATCACACCAACCTGATGCTTCAGCAGTTCCTTATACCTTTGCTCCACACTCAGACCTCTCTTTGGCCTCATCAACACGTAGATGGTCTTAATTCCTGGACAGCTTCTCAGGAGTTTCTCCAGCAAGACCTTGCCAACGAAGCCTGTTCCTCCAGTCACAAGGAGCACGGAGTCCTCATAGAAGCCTGCGATGGTCTCCGAGGACTTGTCTGGTGTCACCAGGTTGACGTGGTCGCTTTCATAGTTCAGGTTGAGCGTGTTCAAGTCGTTTCCATTAAGCATATCTACATGTTTTCTAAAATGAAGGAGAATTTTGTACAAAAAAATTGTTAATGAAAGGTTTCAAAGCGCTGTCGGGCGTAGAGACAGTTCACAGTGTGTGTACAACAGACGCATCGCTTCAGTTGGTGTGTCTGGCTCTGCTTACTGTCTCCTTATTAGGTATTTAATATACATATTTATTATGTAAGTACCTATATTGAAGGAACGACATTACTCTCCTCAATTGAATTGAAAACGTCACTGTCAGCATGTTATAACTGTGAGAAGAATGACAAAAACTGTATCATGTTGAGTTTCAAGGTGACACAATTTGTGTCATTATGTTTCTTCTGCTCTAAACATAACGCTTAATATATTTAATTAAGTTCTAAACTAAGCTAATGTTGGTTTCGTCCAACTTACCGTTAGAGTTTAACGGTATTAGTTTAACGAAAACTAAATTAATGCTGTCACTTTCTTTTTGATACAAAATATAAGGGATGACATGAATTTAAAGTCTGTTGGTTTCTTGCAACTCAACGTAAGTCCGTTATATTTAAAGTCAAACAGAAAAATTATACAAAACCAAAGTTTTAAAAGGGTCAGAAAAAAAACCTACCCAACCTAATGGGTTTCTAAATATTAAGGATAAATTTAAACCGTTCAAGAGTAGTTTTGACTGTTAAGAGATTTGACTGTGACTATACATAATAAACTTAACTTACTGATACTCGTCGGGTTTGTCCGTTGAAATACATTTTGCGTCCATTTTAAACCGGCGGCGTCGCTTCCAATAAATTATTATGCTGTAACACACATAAGATAAAGTTTAAAGATATAGTGATTGTTTTTTCATAAATACTCAAATACTAAACCGTCAAGTGAGATGTGTGCGGATTACACAAAGTTATTGTGTTATTAATTAACTTATACGTTGTTCCTACTGTTTGCAATAGCAAGTAAGTTTGATTAATAAAATAAATAAAAATCTTAGAATAATGATTACAACAAAATACTTTTTTACAAAAAGACAACCGCCTTCAAAAAATAAAAAATAACTTCTTTGCAAGTCGGCGGCTTTGGTTTTGTTGGTTGTTTTATATTGTCATTGCCAGCGACTTGCGAATTTTTAGTTATTTTTTACTTTTTGGAGGCGGTTCTTATTTGTAAAAAAGTTTTTTTTAGTGCCTATTTTTTATCATACAAATTAATTACGAAACGGTGACACCAAAAAAATTTTTAAGGAACCAACTTTGTGGTGTACACTATCAATTAAAAAAAGAATCATCGAAAAAAAATACGTTAAAAACATCCCACTAGTTGAAACGAAACAAATGAATAAATGAATGGACACAAGTGAGCCCCTACCAATGTAAGTGTATCACTCCGACTCACCCAAATATATCGAAGTGTCCGGGATTAGGGTCTAAATATTGTTGTTTATATGAAAGTACGTGATCGTGTCGTGTGAAGCGGCCGGCGACTGACGAGTGCGGCCGCGGGCCGGCTCGCTGCGAGCGACAGCAGTCTGTAGCGAGCATTCACGTAAGGCTTGTTTCACACGTACCACAACCACACCACATCGCAGCGTCAAAACGTGGTCAAGCAGTGGTTACATGTGATTAGTGTCATGTGTACATACATGAATTACAAGACCGCAGAAGAAAGCAGATGAGAGAAAGCACACGTAGGCTAGACATTAAACGTTACCAGGTACATTCTAATTTGAACAGTCCCAGTTATCAATCGGTTAGATTATTTAATAAGTTGCCTCTGGATTTAAAAAGCGCTATCTACTCAAACCCTTTAAAAATCAATTTGAAAGTTTCCTGTTGAATAAGTGTCTTTATTCTGTTGAAGATATGTGTAACTAAATTCCTATACCTATTTATTTATGCATAGTTGTGATATTTAACGCGTTTTTCTCTCATGTGTTTAATTAAATTTTAAGGAGTTGTTTCAAAATGTATGGAGCCTGGGCCCAGTCCTTGTACACCATACTTAATAATAGGAAAACACATTTTAAATAGTTCTCAACTGTCCAATTACTTTAAAATGGCTTTGTGAGCAGTTAAAACACAAGAAATTGCACTTGCAATTGCAACACACAACAAAAAAGCAGTCATGGCGGTAAGCTGTGATTTTGATTGATTAATGACGTTTGACATTTATGTTTGCGTCGATTTGTGAATAGCCAGTTAAACAGATGGGAAAAAAAAGGTGTTAAATTCAACAAACGAAAACGAGGTTGTTAAAAAGAGCTCCAGAAACTAGAAACAAAACGAGACCAAAAGTGACTGAAGTGACAATGACAGCTGACAGTTCTCTTTCTATGATCGATCTATGGTTTATAGAGTAGCTAAATCTGAGTGACGCCATATTGAAAATCCATAAAAATAATGATTTATTATCAATTTACTACCACAACAGTATACCTACATTTACATGAATTATCTGTATTTTTCCCGGATTCTACGGAATTTTCTCTTTTTTTTGAAGTGGTGTACATAGACTGGGCCCAAAATGAAACATGTCCTTTACATAAAATTTATACCATGTAATTTCAGACTCAATTTATTGTTTATGAATAAATGAGCGTCACTGCGCCTTTTTGTAGTTGCGTTGTGGTACCGACAAAATGTGGATGTGGTTGTGTTGTCGCCAGTACAATACGGTCAACGTAACTTGGCGCGTCTGAAGTTAGCTGTTTGGCTGCGCAATGGAACTTTTAGGAACGAAATTGTCTACTGCGCAGCTAATCGGCTAACTTCAGACGCGCCAAGTTACGTTGACCGTACTGTAGTTGCGATGTGGTTGCGTCGTGTTGCTGACGAACTGTTCGACTCGAACCTCCTCAATAAATAAATCTGTGTCAAAAGTCTCGCTATCAGACATTTTGTTTAAGCAAAGGTTGACATGGTGGTAGTGGTGGTGCAATAAATGTAAGCTATCAAATAATGTAACCAGGAATAGGTAGTAGTAGGGGGGACCTGGTGACCTGTGTTACAGTGTTACGACCTACCACAGGCACCAGCGATCCACAACCAGAAATTGTTATGAATAGCTATTTGTTATATTTTTTTTAATTTGTTTGTATTTTTTGGCTTGTGGTGAGAAATAAATATTTTTTTATTATTTACTAGCGACCCGACCCACTTTCGCATGGGCCTATAGCCTTCCTCGATAAATGGACTATCCAACACCAAAAGAATTATTCAATTCGAACCAGTAGATCCTGAGATTAGCGCGTTCAACCAAACAAACAAACAAACAAACTCTTCAGCTTTATAATATTAGTAAGACATAGATTAATATAGATTATACATATCCACGCGGCTCCACTGTACAACACAGAATTGATGAGAGAGGAGGAGGCAGGCATGGGTGTCGTTACGTCGACGCACCGTTGTGTTTGCGATGCTAATTCGCGTTGTCGCTGGTGGTTGCGTTGTGGATGCGATGTGGTTGCGGTGTAACTAGTCGATATCACCCACATGGTTGCGTTCAACGACCAAATGCGGTCAGTGTGAATTAAACTATTCATTTTTATAAAAAACTAGCTGACCCGACCGACGTTGTCCTGTCCCTATCTACCTACTTACCTGTTTTTCTACCTACATTACCTACCCTACATATCCTACCTACCCTACACATACCCTACCTACACTAATTATTGCGCCAATCCTCCAAAAATTGAAGAAACTAATACGTCATCTAGTTTTTTTTTTTTGGTTTAGTTGTTTTTTTGAACATGTCGCGCAACTTTATTAGTTTTTGTTTCATATTCTTCTTCTCATTGCAATAACAAACACAACATAAAAAGAATTAGCGAAATTAGCTAAGTGACCTAGAGAAATAGGGATTCATTTTTATATTGTGCCCGACTACGAAAAGAAAACCGCCTGCAGAAAGTAAGAAATAACTTTAATTTCTTTAACTGGAAGTGAACGGAGTATTTGCAGAGGCTGTAATTTTCAAAGAGCACGTATGTCATACGACGTTTTATAACATATTTGCGAGGAAATAATTCAAATAATGCAATACAGCGAAAAGAAAAAGCGCGCGTAATAATTTTTACTTGTTCACAATATTTATTTGTTTTTGTTACAGATAAATAGTTGTAATTTATTGTCAAAATTAATTATATTAAAGAATTAAATGTTTATTTTTTTATATTTTATCTCCCAAAGTTAATTTCATTCATAAAATGTTGACCACTTTTCTACATAAAAACTCTTTGCTAAGATTTAAAAAAGTACCGTTTTAGACGGAGCATCTTGATAATCTGTATGTTTTACGAAACTCGTGCGTTTTACATAACGCACTAGTACGTAATGACAAACATTACGTACTAGAGGAGCTCGTGGCTAAGTTAAAGCCATACAGATAATAATAATAATAATAATAATATGTGGGGACATTTCACACACGGCCATCTGACCCCAAACTAGGGAGACCCTGTACTATGGGTGTCAGACAGCTGATATACATACACAAACACATTTTTTTTTTTTTTTGTAAATACATACATATATAGATAAACAACACCCAGACACAAGGCAAACACAAGTGCTCATCACACAAATGTTTACCCTGGGCGGGAATCGAACCCGCAACACGCTGCACAGCAGTCGATCGCTCAGCCACTGCGCCAACCGTGTCGTCAAGTCAAGATCGATCGGTTAAAGGTTAAGCTACGCTAGCCGCGGTCGGTCTGTGGATGGGTGACCATCCCTTTCATACCGAGCTCCCTCCGTGCCTCGGAAAGCTCGTAAAGCCGTTGGTCCCGGCTGTCATTTGTTGATCTTTGACAGTCGTTATGGGTAGTCAGAAGCCAGAAAGTCTGACAACCAGTCTTACCAAGGGGTATCGTGTTACCCAGTAACTGTGTTGTGGAGGTCCGATAGGCAGTCGCTCCATGTAAACCACTGGTATTCAGCTGCATCCGGTTAGACTGGAAGCCGACCCCAATATAGTTGGGAAAAGGCTAGGCAGATGATGATGACGTAATGACAAACATTACGATATTGAAATTGGTGTAATAACTAATATGAGACACTTTACGAGCAAATGTTTTATAAAGAATGTTTGTTATTTATTGTTAGGAGTTAACCTGTCTGTACTTACGTCATATGACATGTACGGAACCGCGTCCCCCTACCCCGAGCCCCATACGGTCCCCTAACGACACCATTATGGTTTTTCGCGCGCACTTTTTGCTAATGACATTTATCAAATGACACGATAGTCATTTGATAAAATGTCATTAGTAAAAAGTGGTTTGCATTTTCCGCGCGAGAATATCTTTTGTTTAGTGATTGCTAAGCATGTTGTTTTCCAACGATGACATTTTTTGTGTCATACATAATGTACGTCACGTAATTGTTAAAGAGACCACAAACACAGAGTACAGTGCGGCTGCTGCGCCCCGAGCAGAGAGACCACTCAGAACAAACCGCCATTTGTCGCACGCACACATTGCGGTTTCCGTTTAAATCTAAAAACAATAATGACATTGATTATAGGTTAAATTATATTTTAGGTAAAATGAGTTTGTATTTTGTGGGTAGGTATTTCGTAATCCGCAAGTTCTAAAGAAAAACAATTTACTTATAGAAAGGTTCTATATTCATTACAATTATTTTCATTAATTTACTTTTCTGTACATGGTTGGGGCAGGATCTGGCATTGTCATTTAAATGCCCGGATTGAACCTACGCCCTTGTACACGAGAGGCGGGCGCCTTAACCACTGGGTTCTTTAATGATAATTATTGAAAGAGGCCCCGTACAAGAAACGTGTTTTTTAACCGACTTCAAAAAAAAGGTGGAAGATGATGTATGTACAGTCGACTACAAAGAGATTATGATTATTTGTACCCATTTAAATAAGTGTACATACTTTGTTACAAATTATTGTACACATGAAACATGACGCATATATGTATTCACTCAATGTGCCTAATTAATGTATACAGCAAGATGGACACTGTAATGTGTACGCTCTAAAACAAATTAATGTATTCACACTTAGTTACAAAAATATGTATACAAGATACGTTCTAATTTTAAATTTCTGAAATTCTGTCAAAACCATTGAAAACTTTTTGGATGGTATAATATGTGTAATAGTTTTTTTTCTGTTATAATGACACTTATATATCAATATTTATATCGAGGTAAAATTTGTTTGTATTTAGGGGGTAATCTCTGGAACTACTTCCACTTTGGACAGAAAAAACTTAGGTTAATTTAGGTCGACGTCAAACCATGCAGACAGAAATAAGAGCCCCGCGCAAGATTTATAATTTCTTGCCAAAATGTGAAGTAGATCTACTGTTGTTAAGTAAAAGAATATTATAGATAAGTTATATTATTAAAAGCAAGACATCGATTTAAGTTTTAATAAATTTGTTTTATGATTCAATAGTTAAAATTTTTATAGGTCCAAATAATGTTACATAAGTGTCAAGCAGACTTAATGTTTGGTCAAACATAAAAAAAAAAACAAAAAAAAGGTTCATAAAATTAAAACTACGGGACCAAACTATATTAAATTTTTATGGTAACTATTCTGCATCAAACTAAAGAAGAATCACATAATTTTAATCATAAATCTCAGCGTAATCGGTGTACATACATAATAAAATAAAAAAACAATCGAATTGAGAACCTCCTCCTTTTTGAAATCGGTAAAAAATTCCATATTGTCAGTGATAAAACCTACAGAGTCAATACAGTAGCAGCCTTAGTGATTCTGGCCAGTTTAGGTAATTATTTTTGACGATGGCGGGAGCGGTCCTTCTGTAACCTTTATATTTTGTGCCACAAATGTTGATATTAACGACTAACATAGGCTATACTTATCAACTGAAAAAAATTGGGATCCTTGATGACATTCACGAGGGCGAAGTCGCGGAGATAGTGCTAGTTATATTATAAATGAAAAATAATAGTATAATATTAATTCGTAGCAAAATAATAAAAGGAACTCCTTCTGTTACGCTTTTACGATGAAACGGCTGAACCGATTTTCATGAAATTTGGTACTAAAATAACTTTAACCCCGTGGAAGGACAAGGCTACCTTTTACAAAAAAAAATACAAATAAGTTTATTGGCAAAAAAAGAAGAGGTGATAATAACGGTACATTTCATGAGCAAGTTGAGTTTATACATCTCAATTTTTGGTTTAACCATTGACCCCCAAACTAAGCAGGGCTTGAATCTTGGGGGTCAGAGTGTGAATGAGCATAAGAAGGTTTACAAGATGAATTAAGTAGAATGTACGTTAAGTTGTGAGTGTGTGTATGTGTGAGAGTCTGTGAGAGTGAAAGTGTAAGTGATGATAATGTATGTGTGATGTTTTGTATGATGTTTTTCTGGCACCTTGGATTGTAACAATAGTTACTACATTATCTTTGCATTGTATAAACTCAATGTGTTAGTATTATATAATTTTTCAAAGCACATACATGTGAGCACTATGTTATTTAAAGCTACCATTTACGAGGTATGTCTTTCATTGACTTGAATGTGCCGGCGGTTGGGAGTATGTCATGCTCACTGGAATGTCTCGCTGACGGTGGCGCGCGTGTTGGATCATTCGGTTCTCTTCAAAATGGTTGAGTCAAATGATGCCAATCCGTGCGTCATGTTCGTGAACGGGCGCTGTTAGTTGGGACTGGTCATCTCTTAGCTTCCTCGGTTATTCTACACTTATTTTGAATTGTTTATTATGATTATATTTTTATCTAAACCTCTTTTAACGAACACGACTTGTTACATTGTTCTCACATTGTACCCTAGATTCAATATGAATGATGTAACCGAAATTTGTAACATATTATTGATTTTAAAAGAGTGTTGTTCATGGAGTTTCTTGCTCGTTCTTCTCCATAGAAACCTACTGTTTGGAACGAGCAACTAGCTTCAACTTTCTGACTGACTGACTCTGACAATTCAAAAGTACCTGTAAATGGTTTATTTGAAATAAATGAGTTTGAGTTTGAGTTTAGAGGAAAGATTTTGTCTCTGTGTAAGTGAGTTCTAGAACCCATTTCTTAAGTACATTTTTTAGTTGCGCGGTTAACAGGTGCTTAATGTCCAGTGATTTGCAGACCTTGTTGAATGTGAGTGGGTGGGAGTAAGCAGGGCTCCGTCTGGCCAATAAGGACTTCGCAGGTGGAGTATGGAATTCTGAAAACCCACTTTGACAGAAGTTCAATATAGTCAGCTCTTTTGGGGAGGATCTTGTGAGTGCGGATTATTGCAGTAAGAATAAAGAGTTGCCTAACGCGGAGGACTTGGATTTATTTGTAGAGCTTGTCAGTTGGGAATCGGAAAGGTTTTCTGAACGTGACTTTCAGAAGCGCCCTCTGAGCTCTCTCAACGTAGATCATATGGCTTTTCCCGGCACTTCCCCAAACAGAGATGTAGTACTGTATTATGGGTTGACAGATAGCTAGGTAGACCTTCCATAAGAGATCTGGAGGCATGCAGTCGCGAAGATTTTTCATCAAGAATATTAATTTTCTTGTTCTGCCAGCCAAAGTGGCAATATGTGGCCAGAAGGAAAGCTTCGAGTCAATAGTGACACCTAGGTATCTGACTGACGAGGCGCGTTCAATCGGGCGGCATGTGCAGTTTATACATTTTGAACCTGACTGAGGAGAGCAGGAGTGTACTGACAGTTGTAGGACGTTTGGGGTACTAGACGTTGAGGTTTATGAGGCGATGTATTTTGTTTTTACAGTGTTAAGTGACAGTAAGTTATTATCGAGTGCCTCCGTAACAAGCGACATACCCTCCTCGGCGCGACTGAACACGAGGTCTCACGACTTGTCATGAAACAGAATAACAGTGTCATCCGCGTAGGTTATGATTTCCGTGTTATTTAATTCTAGGTTAGAGATATCGTTTATGTATAGCATAAAAAGCGTAGGACCTAGTATGCTGCCCTGTGGTACTCCGTAGTTTAAAGAGAGCTGTTGGCTGCAGAGATTATCTATCTTTAAGGCAAGTAACTCCTCGTATTCCCAGCGTGTCCAGTTTTTTCAGAAGTAAATCCAGCGAGACCGCATCGAACGGCTTGGCTAAATCAAGAAAGACCGCTATGCACTTCTCTCTATTGTCCGTGTAAGCCGCTATCCCATTAACCAGAAGTGTCACAGCGTCCTCGGTGGACTTACGCCTACGAAACCCAAACTGTCTGTTTGAGATTACTAGATGTTTTTCTAGAAAGTTCACCAGACGAGTGTTAACCACATTTTCCAGTACCTTTATTTATTTATTTATTTATTTATTTATTCTTAAGGCACATCAACAACATAAACACAAACATTTACAAATCAGAGAACAAGGACATGGACTAGTGTTTACGTCAATTACAGACGTGCACAGCATTTACAACAAAATAGAATAAAAAACACAGTATTCACGTTACAAAGAAATACAAGAGAAAACAGAACAATAAAAGTAGATAGTTATCGACTTATACATAGACTATTATATTATTATACTATTATTTCAGTCTTCCCCTCATTTATAATCTTAGATCTAAGGCGCGTGGGATGGTCGTGGAAGATATCCAAATCATAAAGATGGCAAAAACTGTTGTACGTGGACGTTAGCCTAGCCATCGGAGCATTCATGCCTAAGTTGGTTTTATGACGAGGGACATTGAATAAAGACGTGCATTTTCGTCGAGCATTAAGTTTAGGCACATTTATTTCAATGCGCTCGAGAAGCCCGTCAGCTTTAAAAGAACCGTCAACAATACTCCGCAAGCAAAGCAAGTCTATCATGCGTCGGCGCAGCTGTAAGCTTGACATATGAAAGAAACGCAATCGTTCGTCATATGAGCATCTCGCACTGATGCCAGTGGCAAGGAAAGCAATCTGCCGCGTAAAGGATCGTTGGATTGACTCAATACGATTACAATGAACCATATAATGAGGATTCCATGTGACACTCCCGAACTCGAGTACGCTACGTACCAGAGCATTATAAAGCACCATCTTGGAGGCTGTATGTTTAAAATCCTTAGTGTTACGTCTGATGAATCCCAACATTTTAGCAGCTCTTTGGACAATGTTATCACAATGTGGCACAAAACTTAACCTTGAATCAAGAACGACACCCAGGTCACGAAGTTGTTCAACTACAGCAATCCTTTCGGTATTGATGTGGTAATTTGATTCAAGCACCTTTCTCTTCCTTGTGAACCGAATATGCTGGCATTTCGAAGCGTTAAGCGTCATTCTGTTAGCACAGCACCATTCATAGATACGGCCTAGATCGGCCTGAATCAATTCCACATCTGCCAAAGAGTCAACCTGACGCGAGATTTTCATATCATCTGCAAAAAGGAGACAGTGACAGTGACGAACGCAGTCCACAATGTCATTGATGAATAATAGAAACAAGATTGGCCCAAGATGGGATCCTTGTGGAACGCCAGAAGAAGCAATGTATTTGTTAGATTCATAACCGGCAAGGACCACAACCTGCTCACGATTTTCCAGATATGATCTAAACCAGTCTAAGATTACATTACTGATGCCGTACTGGTTCTGGAGCTTATCGATGAGTATTTTGTGGTCAACGAGATCGAAAGCACTAGCGAAATCTGTATATATCGAATCGATCTGATGGTTCTTATCAACTGCTTCCATTACCGGAGTTATGTATGACATCAGATTAGTTATGACTGACTTTTTCTCTTGAAAACCGTGCTGTTCTGACCGTATTTGGAACTTGGTGTGTTTTGTTAATATGCGACAAACAAGACTTTCAAAAATTTTGGAAAAGGACGATAAAATTGATATTGGGCGTCAATTTTTTACGTTACTGTTATCTCCTTTCTTTAGTACAGGAACGATACGTGCACGCTTCCACTCTTGAGGAAAAACACCGCTCTCAAGAGATTTATTAAATATCAGCATTAACGGACAGGATAGTTGCGAGGCACATCTTTTAATAAAAAGTGGTGGAATTCCATCTGGTCCTGCTCCCTTATTCGGATTGAGGCGCTTTAAGCAGCTATAAACATCTTTCTCGCAAAAACTTAGGGTGGATAGTTTACTACAGGTTGGCTCTCCGGGAAAATCAGTTTTGGTTTTGTGTGACGAAGTTAAATCGCTTTTTGCGTTAGTGTATACCTGACTGAACTGTGATGCGAATAGGTTTGCTATGTCAGAACCATTTGACGAGTAGTTTTCATCATTACTGTGCATTACGGAGGGTAACGCATTACAAGAAGACTTTTTGTTTTTTATATAACTCCAAAAGGACTTTGGATTCTTTTTAAGGTTATTTTCGATAGTACTAACGTAGTTTTTGTAGCAATTATGTAGAAGTTTGTCACTTGCTCTTCTAACGTCCTCGTACTCGAGTCTATCTCTAGGGTTGTTAAATTTACGACATTTGAGCCTCAATCTGTCCTTTACATTTAAAAGGTGAACAAGTTCGCGCGTAAACCAGACAGGATGGGATGTACGTCCAGGTTTGCGTTTGGGTACGTGTTCACCAATAATATGATTGATTATATCATAAAAGTTTGAGACCATGTCATTAACGCTTATACAACCATTAAAGCTTTCCGACCAGTGAACGCCCTTCAGATCACGTAATATTGTATTATAATCAGCCTTAAAAAAATTAAAGTCTGAACGAGGTAGACAAGTTAGTGTTGAGGTCAGTGTTAAGTCTAGTACAATTTCAAGTGGGGGATGATACGGGTCGAGTTTACTAACACATTTTGTTGAAGACACACTGCAGTTCAGATTAGTTAGTATTAAGTCTAATATTTTACTTTCATGATTAACAATAGGGTTGATTTGCTGCAATCCAGTTACAGCTATGAAGTCAGTAAGTGTGTGAGCTAGTCGACCGCTATAGTTATCTGTATTGACACTTGTGTTAATTCTGGGAATCATGTAGGGTACGTTACAATCTTTAGTCCAATTTATAAAACTCAAGTTAAAATCACCAACAATAAAGACATCGTCAACTAAATCCATTACTCTATTTACATTATCCAAAAACTTGCTAAGTACCTCTATTTTAACTGGTGGAGGCATGTAGACTAAGCATATATGGCAATTTTCAACACTTTACTGTTCTGAACCAAATCTATAGTAATCCAGATATCCTCGCATTCGCTCTCCCACTTGTACATTCTGCATGAAGGCACGAGTCTTGACACCGCGACTAGGACGCCACCGCCGTCTGTTTTAGAAGTTCGAGAAAGGTCACGATCTCTTCGATAAACTATGTATCTATTGTCAACGATCTCACTATTCATAATCTTTGAGTTTAGCCAAGTTTCGCAAAATGTGATGACTTTGTAGTTGCATTGGAGAATATTATTGTACACATCGTTGGTCTTAGTGCGCATTCCGCGAAGGTTTTGATAGAAGATATCGAGAGAATTGAATTTTATATTGGTTTCTTGTAAACAAACCGGGTTCCCTTGAGAATAAATTATGAGCCCTTCCTGAGTAAGTTTAAGGTTTCGAAGCTGCGAATGTATATAGCTTGTCCCGTCTCGTTCTTTTTAGCGTAAATCCGGCCATCACGAATCCAGACAAATTTGAATTCCGCCTCTTTAGCCTTCTGCCTCGTTGCTGCGTGCAGATGTTTATTGTGAGGACTTAAGTGTTCAGACACAAAGATCGGCTCACGCTTACCGCCTATGCCAAGGTGTCGTGATGACAACTTGTCATCTGTATGGCTCCTATTATACTTTGTGACAGCAGCCAGAAGATTGTCACGTGCGGCTCGGTTACGTAGTTTTAACACCACTGCTCTTGGGCGATTACTATCTTTGTTAAGTTTTGCGACCCTGGTGACGTGCTGTATATCCTCGCTGGCGACCGGGCATTCGACTGTTTTCCCAAGCTGCAAGATAACATTGGCGAGATTTTCAGTTTGATGTTCGGGCATCCCAGTTATCTCGATATTACATTCACGCATGTGTTGTTCTACCGAATTTAGTCTTATAGTAAGGTCGTCAACATTTGAACGTAACTCAGCATTTTCCTTTTCCAACTTTTCTATTATACCCACTTTTTCATCTAGTTTCGTCTTCATTTCTTCCAGAAGATTGTTGTTGAATGAAATGGAATTATCGAACACCGCGATCTTTTTGTCTATGTTGATAAGATGCTCTGTGACAAGTTCTTTAATCGCAGACTTAAGCGTTGCACCGATTTCCTCTCGAATAATGTCGCGTAAAGCCTCTTGGGAAAATAGGCTGCTCTCATCTGGGACAACATCGGTGAGCCTACTCTTAGCTTTGCCACAGCGAAATGTTATGTTGCCATCGTCACTATGCGTGGGAGAACGAGGTGGGGTAGGTGCTTTAGATGGTTTCGCACTTGGCTCGGCACTTAGACACGAAGGACATTTCCATGTCTGTTTATGTTCGTTCATCATTAAAGCGTATCGATTTTTAGACACTTTTGAGCATTCAAGATCATATATCAAGGAACAAAGGCAGCATTTCATCATGTCAGTCCCAGTTATTGAGCACTGACAAGAAGCACATATTTGGCGAGGGGGTGATCGTAACATTTTGTAAACAGTATGACCGCACTCTTTAAATAGCACCTCAGATATTGTCTATTGGATACTAATGCTCAAAATGTAATAAAGTAACTACATGGAACGCTTACGCGTAGTGTCCGCGCGTGATGTTGGCAGCGCTGGTGTTTGAAGCGCGAGCGTAGCGTGCACGGTAATTTAAATCTTAACTGCAGCGCACAACCGATCGAATCCTCTGCACTCACTAATTGTAAATTATGATAAAGCACTTTTCTTGTTATTTCGTTACGAGTTATTACTTTGTTGATCAATGTCCAAAAGAGTTTTAATTATTACACTGAGTAAATAAGAAATTGTGAACGTATTTTCACTGTAGTCCTTGACAATTAATACCGATAATTAATTATTAAGTTACAAGCAAGCGTGGATATTGTGTTATTCGTTCAAAGCGCGTTCCATACCTTTGATAAGGTGTTGAGCAGAGCAATTGATCTATAGTTTTCTGGATGTTTTTTGTTACCGTTTTTATAAATTGGAGTAACGGCCGCTACTTTCCAGCATTCAGGGAAAGTCCCTGTATCTAAGCTTAGATTGAAAATATGCGTTAGGGGTGCAGCTATGGACTTACAGGTTTTCTTAATCAGAGGGACAGTAAGCGAGTCCGGGCCTGGTGAACTCTCATCTTTGAGCTGAGATATTATGTTGCTTATTTCATTAGGGTCAGTGGGGTGAAGAAAAAGCGTGTGCTCCATCGTGTTATGAGGATGGTATTTGGATACTCCTGATTCGTGTGTCTGAGATATATTTAATAGAATTTTTTCGACCAGTTTATTTCCTACCGAAGCAAAGTGGTGATTGCAGTTATTCAAAGACGACTCAATGGTTTGACAGCTATGCAATAATTCTGCATTATTATTGTTACGGTTTGAGGTTCCGCTTACGATTTTTATAGATTTCCAAAGTTTTTTAGGGTCTGAAATATTTTCTGATTAGGCTAGCGTTGTAATCTACCTTTATTTTGCGGAGAAGAGAGATGTAGAAATTATGATTACGGCTGTAAATTTTTCTACTGATAGCGTCATCCGGGTGAGCCCTTGAATAACTGTGGAGTCTATCTCTGAGATGCGAGCATCTAATTAACCCAGGAGTTATCCATGGCTTGATGTTAATCATGGGTCGGCTCACTTTAGTTGTTCGTGTGTGTTTTTCAGATGCCTTGGACATAACTGAGACAAAATTGTCGATTGCTGTATTTAACGAAGGGCTGTTGAACACAAGAGACCAATCTGAGTTATTAATTTCGGTCGCGGCAGCCTCGATGTCAATTTTCTTATTTAAGCGGGAACTTTTTTTTAACCGGGAACCAGTGGAATCAGTGGGCGCGGGATTTTTTCAGCTGGTGATGAATTAGGTTCTCCGGCGTCCTGGCGACGCGGACCTGTTATGTTATTCTGTAAGAACTCACTCCAGTTCTCACATCTGATTCCGCGGTGAAAACTGGATCGGGAAGTCTGTAACTCGATAAAATCTATGCTAGCACCACGAATTGACAACATAGGTGAAGCGAACTATTATTTCGATCCTATTTAAGCGAATACCAAATACTTTTCACTTCAGGTAAGTGAAATCGGAAATGAGATAGGATTCGAATTCGCGAGTGAATTTTTACAGAATTGCACTGCTACTGCTGGGCATTTAATAAAATCGATATCCTCATCTACAAGCGGGACTCCAATCTTAGTATTAATAATATGTACCATATGCATTGTGTTCTCGTTGGCATTCTCGTTTATGCCGGAAATTTCTACCTCGTTTCTTAAACTAGCTTGGATCTCTTAAGTTCAATTGCTCGCGAAGTTGAGCGACTGTAGTCTGTAGGATTGCGTATTCGGATTAACACCGTTCAAGAGATACTAATCTTTCTCTCTGCGCGCTTTAAACTTTTTTCCTGTAGTTCCAAACGCGAGTTGCATTATTTGATGTGTTCAGTTAAGGACGTTATGTTTATGTTCATAACGCCTACATCTTCCCGAAGCAGTCTTATCTCGACGGCTAAGCCACTAATTGCTTCGATGTTTTGCGCAAATGGAAAGACAGAGTACAAAAGTTACAATACCTACAATTACCGGGACTAACAAATTCGTCGAAGATTACCGTGAAAAATAAGCTTTATTCTGAAAAACTGAAGGCTACAAAACCTCAGAGAGATTCATCCTACAACCAACTGGAAAATTCGGTAGAAAAAATACTCCTAAAACAGTCAGAAAAATTTGACTCACTCTTGCAACAAATGAGCACCATGTTAGGTCTCTTAACAACCCTCATCAACAAGATGTGAAAATGAATGCCTTGAAGCTAGCAACTTGGAACATAAATGGTCTTGCGCCAAATAAAAATGAAGTACAAATACTAATAAATGAACATAAGCTGGATATAGTTCTTATCTCGGAAACACACTGTACGAGCTCTAGCAACATCAAATTCGAAGGTTACCACACCTATCTCACAAACCACCCAGATGGAACCGGCCATGCGGGTACGGCTATAATTGTTCGAAAGTCTGTAAAACATCATTTGCAGCCCATCATCAGAATTTAAGACTGATTACCTACAAGCTACAACAAATGTGGTGTTACAGACAGATGTGGTTATTTTAACGTGTCTTCTGTCTACTGCCCACCCAAACATAAAATAGACCAGCAAATGTTTAATAATTTCTTCTCAACTCTTGGTCACCGCTTTATTGCTGGCGGTGACTGGAACGCTAAACACAGCCATTGGGGATCTAGGTTAGTAACAACTAGAGAATATCAGCTTCTGAACCTACTTACTGGCCTACAGATACAAATAAAGTGCCTGACCTCCTGGACTTCTTTATCGTGGGTGGGCTCTCTAGGCATTACTTCAAAGCCGAGTCCTGTCTTGACAGTTTCTCCGACCACACACCAGTTATCTTGACAGCTAGCACCACTCCGATTGAATACGAGGTACAAGTGTTACACTTTAACTGTAATTTTATTGACTTGTGGTATATTATAACAGTAGTTGTATTGACTTGTTCGTTAAAAGCGCGCCATTTTGATGTCAGTAAAATGGCGGGGTGTTAGAGTGGGGAACAAGTATGAAACGGATCAGGGGACATTCGTTCGACATCGAGCCATAAGAAAGGTGGTCTCAAGTAAAATATATTGTAGAATATAAAACATATAATATAATATAATAATTGATGTATACGGTGTTTAAAATTAATGTGCATTGAACTGTTTAATTAAAATAAACTGTAACTGTGAAAACGAATACAAGCTGGTGTTATTTCGCTGTGGTCTTCCTGAGCATCGATTACATCTCAGAAGTGGGATAATTGGGCAATTTCGAACTGCGAATTGCCCTTACCACGCCAGTAAACTATTAAAACATAAATATGCCAAGAAACAAAGCAACTCGAAGTGGCACACCGGAATTACCCCGGTCTACTAAAAGAAGCCGTCGTGATGAAAGTCGGCGTCAGTCGAGCAGCTCCAGTAGCAGCGATGATGAACGGCGATCACATCGCCGTCGAGAAAGCCGCCGGCGACAAAAGAAACGGCGGGAATCTAGCGGTAGCTTGATGGATGGAAGTGAACGTAGGTCAAAACGTTCTCGCAGGTACGATCACCAAAATACACTTTTAAAACAATTTGTCGAAATAGTGAAAGACATGAAAAATGTAGGTGAACGTGATAAGTTTCCTGTTCTTAATAACGTTATACCTGAGTATGACCCAATGTCCAAAGAACAGACGATGGATGCATGGATAAATAAGATTGAGGAATGTGCTCACATTTACGGATGGAATGATAGGCAGTTGATTCATTATGCGTTACCGAAGTTAAGCGGCGTAGCAAAGTCATGGACAGAGTGGAAAAATAAACTTAAAGAATCTTTTCCGACTCGGGAAAACTATGCGGACCTGCTAAACGAAATGTTGAATCTGAGAGTTCGTTACGGAGAATCTTTAGAATTATATTATTATTCCAAAATGAATCTTTTGAACCGGTGTAGTATTACTGAAAGGCGTGCCGTTGATTGTTTAATTGCCGGTATTGATGATCGTGGAGTAAGGTTAGGTGCTCAAGCGGTTGAGTTTGCGGAACCGGAACAAGTATTAAAGTTTTTTAAGACTGTGAAAATTGGTCAAGACAAAGCTACTACCGATAATATAAGAAATAAGGATAAAGACAAACGTACAGTTACCCAAAACTTACAAAAAGCATCGTCTAGCTCTTATAATTCCCAATCAAGTTCCAGGTTTAGTCGTACTGTATGCTACAATTGCAATGAAATAGGGCACCCATTTTTTAAATGCACTAAACCTAAAATACAGTGCACCAAATGTAATTTTCTAGGACATTTAGAGAGAAATTGTCCAAAGAAAGATAAGGGTGACATTCCTGAAGCTTCCACTAAAACTGTTATGCAGATTAATAGTGCTAAAAGTTCAAATCACAAATATAAGATGCCAATAAAACTAAACGATGGCATCATAGATTGTCATGTTGACCTTGGAAGTGATGGCACCCTTATACGACTTAGCGACGCACGTAGATTAGGGATAAAATGGCAAACTGTACAAGCGCCTTTACTTAGGGGCTTAGGTAACGTGCCATATCAACCACTGGGTTTAGCTTACGTTAGTATTGAAATTCAAGGGGTTGTTCAACACGACGTCGAAGTACTAGTAGTTGATGATGAACTCATAAATGTACCTGTATTACTAGGTCACACATTCACAGAAAGACCATCTATTAGGATCATCAAGACTGCTTCAGATGTAATATTTCAAAACGTAGAAATTCCACATAGTGATAGCAGTAAGTTTCCCCTAGTTAGTCTCTCTGATAGTGATATCGCGCCGGGTGAACTTAAAGTAATTCCTGTTAAATATCATTACGATTATACGGGTCAAATATATATTCATGGTTTGATAAGAGGATGTACAGGTTCAGAACATTATTTATTACCAGGCGAATATCAATTGAGACTAGGCCTTGGGAATATTCTTATACAAAACGTCACCAATAAAACTATAGTCATTCATAAGAACGAATTAATTACACGTGGTTATAAGTTAGATAGGTGCTTGCAAATTAATACCGTTCAGGGTTCTCACGAAAACATCTTGGATCAATCACCACTAAAGTACGGCGACGGTATTACTTTTGAACAAGTGGAGTTATTAAAAAAACTTCTAGAGAAATATAAAGATTGTTTTTCATCTAACTTGAAGGACTTAGGGTTTACCACAACGACTGAAATGGTGATTAATCTCAAGGATGCTGAACCAGTGGTTTATCGCCCCTATAGATTGTCACACGCAGAACGCCTTCATGTTCATAATATGGTCCAAGAGATGTTAGACGCAAATATTATTAGAGAGTCGTCATCCCCGTACGCGAGCCCTATCGTATTGGTTAATAAGAAGTCGGGTGAGAAGCGATTGTGTGTAGACTACCGCGCTCTTAATAGGAAAACCATTCGTGAACACTATCCATTACCAAGGATAGAGGACCAACTAGATTTGTTAGCTGGTAGTAAACTGTTCATTACGTTAGATATGTATTCAGGGTACTATCAAATACCTATAGCCGAGGAATCGCGCGACAAAACAGCATTTGTAACGCCTGATGGGCAGTTCAAATATAACAGAATGCCTTTTGGTCTAGTAAATGCGCCTTCCGTTTTCCAACGCACGGTTAACAAAATATTACAAAAATCACAAGCGAAGTACGCTCTTATATTTATGGATGATGTGTTAATCCCGGCTGGTTCTTTTGAAGAAGGTATTACGAGATTAGAAGAGGTATTTAAATTACTAAGAGAAGGTGGGTTAACATTAAAAATGAGCAAGTGTAACTTTTTCTTTAATAAAATTGATTATTTGGGCTTCGAAGTCAGTGAATTTGGTGTAAGACCAGGGTCATCTAAGATAGAAGCCGTGTCAAAATTTCCCGTACCCAAAAATATACACGAGATCAGGAGGTTCATTGGCTTAGCAAGCTTCTTCAGGAGATTTGTCCGGGGATTTGCAATTATAGCACGTCCTCTGACGAGTCTCTTAAGGAAGGATCAGGTTTGGAAATGGAGCAAGGAAGAATCGAATGCATTTGAACATTTAAAGAAATGTTTAGTGGAACGCCCTGTATTAGCCCTGTATAGGCCGGACGCAGAGACACAGCTTCACACTGATGCTAGCAAGTCTGGCGTCGCCGGCATTCTATTGCAAATGGGTGAGGTTGGCTCTCTGCAGCCGGTGGCTTATTACAGTAGACAAACGACTGTCGATGAGCAGAAATTACACTCTTTTGAACTCGAAACCCTTGCTGTTATTTCCTCACTGAGCAAGTTCAGAGTATATCTATTAGGTATAAAATTTAAAATCATCACCGATTGTAATGCTCTGCGCACAACCAATTTAATACCGCGTATAGCTCGATGGTGGGTACAGTTCCAGGAATACGATTGTGAAATTGAGTTTAGATCAGGTGATAAAATGGCACACGTGGATGCTCTAAGTAGGGCTCCCATCGAGGGAGATTGTAACGATAATAATATCTTAGACGTACTCGCTATTGATTCGGAAGACTGGATAACTACTGTCCAACAAACTGATGACGAGATTAAACGAATTTCTGTAATTTTAAACGATCCCGATAGTAAAGAAGTGGCAGATGTACATAATAATTACAAAATTAAGAACGGACGAGTTTATCGGATACTTGACAAAGATACATTACGCTGGGTTGTACCAAAGGGTGCTCGATGGCAGATTTTAAGAAATAATCATGATGATGTTGGGCACTTTGCCTTCGAAAAGACTTTAGAACGTATTTCGTCACTATACTGGTTTCCGAAAATGCGACGCTATGTAAAAAAGTACGTGGCGGCATGTATGGAATGTGCACATCATAAACTGCCTAGTGGATCGAAGACTGGAGAGTTACACCCAATTCCCAAGGTCAGCAAACCATTTCATACTATACATGCTGATCACCTAGGGCCATTTATAAAAACAAAACGTGGAAATACTTACATATTAGTCATTATTGATGCATTTACAAAATACATAAGTCTATCAGCCGTTCGTAACACGAAATCTGCCACCAGCGTAAGAGTATTTCGCGAATATATTAGTTACTTCGGTACACCTAATCGACTTATTACGGACCAGGGCAGTAGCTTCACCAGTAGAATATTTAAGGATTTTGTAAAAGCTAGTGGCATTAAACACATTTATAACGCCGTGGCGACGCCGCGTGCAAATGGTCAGGTAGAGCGTTACAATAGGACTATACTAGCAGCATTAGGGGCCATGAATCACGATAAGCCAAATGGCTCTTGGGACGAGCATTTGGCAAATATACAGTTAGGAATCAATACCACACCGCATACTACTACCAAAAAGACCCCCTCAGAACTGTTATTTGGCATAAATGTTTTGAACCCATCTCAAGGTAAACTTAATGAAATCATGTCTGATGTTTTGCCTGCAACTTCGGAAAATAACTTATTAGAAATAAGGTCAAATGTTGAACAACTAATAAAAAAACAACAAAATAAAGATAAAGAAAGATTTGATAAAAAAAGAAAAAAAGGAGTCGTTTTCTCGGAGGGAGATCTTGTTAGAGTGATTAGAGCAATTACTGGTATTGAGGGTCAGTCCAAGAAATTGGAGGCAAAATGTAAGGGACCCTACAGGATTAAAAAGATTCTCCCTAATGATAGGTTTGTCATTGAGGATACCCCACTAACAAAAAAAGGTAGACGTTACGAGGCAATAGTAGCAATAGATAAGATATCCCCGTGGCTTAGTTTCGATGATCCTGCGTCTGAATCTCAAGAATCGACAAGTGACGATGAATGTAACAAGAATGATAAATGTAGTGAGAAGGATGAATGCAGCGAGAGAGATGAATGTAACGAAAAGGATGAATGAATCATAAGGGTTTATTGTAGTAAGATAGGTACAGAATGAGTTCTTAATATAATGTACATGTATTGATAGTACCATAACAAATATGTTATGACTTAGTAAGTGTTAAGTAATTAAGATATCAAATGTGATGTTATGAAGTAATATTTATGTAAAGGGATACATTATGACAGTGTAATGGTTAATAATGTATCCAGAAGGCACGTATATATACATTGGCCAAGGTAACCGGTCAATGTATACATTATGATGCTAAAGCTCCCCAGTCAAGGTAACCGACTGGTATGTTAGACTCGAATCATCGTGAAGGCGTTGGTCATTGTAATGGACTATACGTAGTAAAGTCGAGTTTAACAATGTATGAGGCACGTATAAATTGGCCAAGGTAACCGGTCAATTTATACCATTATGATGTTAAAGCTTCCCCAGTCATGGTAACCGACTGGTATTAATTTTCGTGAAGGCGTTGGTCATTGTCATGGACTATACGCAGTAAAGTTGAGTAAAATAATGTCTGCAGAACGAATTAAAATATGTATGATTAAGTGTATTCGCATGAGATTATAATAAAATAAAAATTGTTAAAGGAAAAAAAATGTTCGATTAGAGAAGTTAAAATAATGTAATAGAAAACTTTATTATGTTTTATTTAATTACTGTATAATGATGTACAGAGCACCCAACGATGGGACTCGTTGTGGAACGGATGGCCGAGCTGTTACACTTTAACTGTAATTTTATTGACTTGTGGTATATTATAACAGTAGTTGTATTGACTTGTTCGTTAAAAGCGCGCCATTTTGATGTCAGTAAAATGGCGGGGTGTTAGAGTGGGGAACAAGTATGAAACGGATCAGGGGACATTCGTTCGACATCGAGCCATAAGAAAGGTGGTCTCAAGTAAAATATATTGTAGAATATAAAACATATAATATAATATAATAATTGATGTATACGGTGTTTAAAATTAATGTGCATTGAACTGTTTAATTAAAATAAACTGTAACTGTGAAAACGAATACAAGCTGGTGTTATTTCGCTGTGGTCTTCCTGAGCATCGATTACACAAGACACACTCAGTAATAAACGAACGGATTGGCGGGCATTCCGGGAGTACATCGAGGCAAATATCCAACTTAACATGTCACTCAAATCGCCAGATAATATTGAGGAAGCTACCAAATATATTACATGTCTTATACAAGAAGCTTGCTGAAAGTGCACTCCTGAATTGAAATATAATAACGTCATGACAAACCAACCCATGCAAATTAAGCAACAAATCATGGAGAAACGTCGTCTAAGAAGAGTCTGACATCAATCTAGGAATGCGTGGGACAAAACTGCGCTAAATAGAGCAACTGCAAACCTTAAGATTGCGATACCACAACTTCATGATAAAACCCTACAGTCAAAGCTTAAATCACTCACAGCCACCGTAACAACAAATTATTCGCTCTGGAAATTTACCAAAACATTAGACCAACCTCAAGTACCAAAACCGCCTATAAGAACATGTCCAAACAAATGGGCTAAGACGAACCAGGATAAAGCAAACGCATTTGCAGAACATCTCGCCACCGTATTCACTCCTAATGACATTAGCGATGCTGATTTTGAAAGAAGTGTTGAGAGCACCCTCAGTCAAGCGTTACAACTGGACCTGCCTCCAGTACCTGTCACAACTCGGGAGGTATGGGGAGTAATAAAGACTCTTAAGGACAATAAAGCGCCGGGGTTCGACTTAATAACCAAAGAACTGCCGAAAAAAGCAATAATTTTCCTAACAACCCTCTATAATGGCATCCTGCGTGTACAATATTTCCCACGTTTATGGAAAATCTCCCAAATAATAATGATCCATAAAATGGGAAAACCAGCCCATGAAATTGCTTCTTACCGACCGATCAGCCTGTTACCCACCCTGTCAAAACTATTCGAGAAATTATTGCTCCGCAGACTTCTGCCTATACTTGCTAGCAACCGCACAATACCTGATCACCAGTTTGGCTTTAACTACAACACTCCACAATAGAACAAGTCCACCGAGTTTGCAATGCAATTCGAAATACACTGGAAGAGAAAGAATATTGCTCATCAGCGTTTCTCGACATCCAGCAAGCGTTTGACAAGGTCTGGCACAGTGGGTTGCTCTATAAAATCAAATGCTACATTCCTCACAGCTACTACCTGCTACTAGCTTCGTATTTGTCTGACAGATTGTTCCAAGTCAAGGAAGGTACAGTCGAACAAACTGTAGACTGTAGTAGAAAGATGAATATTTTTGCCTGTAAACCAATTTTACAGGCAAAAATATTCATCTTTCTACTACACTCACAATTTATTTATTTATTTTATTTTTTTATATTTAGTGCGTAGGTACCAGGGATACCTACGTGCTCGAAATAAGAAAATGGAATAAAATAAAATATTGTGAGTGTAGTAGAAATATGAATATTTTTGCCTGTAAACCAATTAGCTTGTTCGACTGTACTTCCACATCGACGTTTCATGACATCAGAGCGGGTGTAATAATAATAATAATAATTTATTTACCAAATAAATAAGTGCTTACATTTCCTTCAAGTACTTCATAACATCTAGATTTACACATCTTTAAAATAGTCAAATACATAAAGGAAACAGAATATTACTATTGAACTCCACACTAGGTCTAGCCTGTCTCGTGGAGTCCGTGAGTGGATTTACCAAAGGTTTGACCATCTTTGTTGCAAACAGTATTAATCAGGGTAAATTATGTTTTACTATTACATACTATACATTAGTTAACTTAAAATAACTTTTAAAATAACATAAACAAAAGAATAGAAGCGAAACAAAGAAAAGGTGTATATTGCGTGATGTATATTAAGGATGGGTGTAGGTGTGTAGGTGTGTGTGAGTGTACGGGTGAGGGTGAGTGTGAGAAAGTGTAGTATGTGCGCCTGGTAAGAATGTCCTATGAGGTTATTCTTATGAAGGACTCTGATTCACCGTAAGATTGCGATAGCAGATATTCTCGAACAATCTTTTTAACTTGGCTTGTACTGCAGGTTTTAATATCACATATTTTGGCTACTTTATTATATATGTGGCTAAGCATAAAACGTTGCATGTGTTGTGCGAAGACAGTTCTAGTGCTAACAGACTTACACTGAAACTCTCGACGTTTGAGGAGTTGCGGATATTCAGGTGATTAGAGGATGATTTTGTGTTGTTTCAGTAGTATTTTTAGAACGTACAATTGACGAACATTCAGTACAGTAGCTTCCTTATATAAGAGATCGGTCGGATATTGAAATGGCTTTTTAAACATTACTTTCAATACCGAACGTTGGGCTCGTTCGATTTGTATCATGCTGGAGATTCCAACTCCACCCCACACTGTTATGCAGTAGCAAAGAATCGACTCACACAATGCCACATATACCAAGTGTAAAATATTTTTGTTGTTGGTGTTACGCAAAAGTTTCATTATGTGAATCAACTTTCTGGCTCGCTTGGTTACTAATTCAATGTGAGGTTTGAAAGAAAGTCGTTGGTCAATTAGAACCCCCAGATATTTTAACACATCCGCTTTTTTAATACTCTCACATGAGCAACAAAGAGGGTCGCATGTAGGTTGATGTATTTTAATACTAAGAGGACGTTTGGGCGCTGACGATTTGGTTTTGTGGAAGCACAGGTAGTTAGTTTTGCCTACATTTAGAGATAGTAGATTATAGTCAAGCCATCGCTTTAAACTAGTCATGGTATTTTGAGCTATTTCCTGCACCGATTCCCAGGATTTGCCATGGAAGAGGATAGCCGTGTCGTCAGCATAGCATATGATATCAGTTTTTTGAGTTATTGCACTATGTATATTATTTATGTATACGATAAATAAGGTCGGGCCGAGTACGCTTCCCTGCGGAACTCCAAAAATTAAATCTTTTTGACAGCTGATGTATTCACCCACTTTTACACACTGACGTCTATTCGTTAGGTAGGTTTCAAACCAATTCAGTGGCAGTCCCCTGATTCCTATGACTTCCAGTTTCTTTAGAAGGATGGGAATTGCAACAGTGTCAAATGCTTTAACGAGGTCTAAAAACACTCCTAAGCACTTTTCGTTGTTATCTAGATAGGATGTAACTAGATTGGTAAGATAGCTCACTGCATCCTCTGTGGATTTCCCGCTCCTGAATCCATACTGTTTGTTTGATAAAAGCTTGTTTGTCTCTAGGAAGGAAACAATGCGCTTATTTACTATCTTTTCCAATATTTTAGAAAAGATTCCTAACAGAGAGATAGGCCTATAGTTTTCAGGATTTTGCTTCGGCCCGTTCTTATAAATAGGGGTGACTCTAGCTTCTTTCCATTTATTAGGAAACACACCTGAGCTCAAGCTGAGATTAATAATATACGTTAATGGGACTATTATTTCATTTCTTATCTCTTTTATAAGTTTTGGTGTAAGCCCATCTACGCCAGCAGCACTATCATTAGTCAGGTTAACGATTAATTTGTTAACTTCGTAATTATCTGTGGGTTGCATGAAGAAATTAATAGCCGACGGCTCTCCCAATTTGTGTTTGACAACCACTGACTCCTGGGTTTCATTTATATCAGCAAGAATTCGACTTTCCAAGTTGGTGCCAACCGAGGAAAAGTATTCATTGCAGTATTCAATTGAATTTTGTGCCGTGGATTTACATTTTAGCAAGTCGCAATTGTTACTTCTATTATTAGTTTGCTCCGTGATTGTCTTTATAGTATTCCACATGGTTTTAGTATTCGATTTGCTTTCTTCCAACTTTCTGCTGTCGTATTCATGTTTTAATTTATGCATCAGATTAGTGAAAAAGTTCCTATAGCGAGTGTAAACAAGTTTTTTTGGTTTTGTCGTCAGGGTATTTGTTGGACTCTTTGTGAAGTTTGTCCCTGTGGTTCATGCATTTAATGAAGCCGGGTGTGATCCAGGGCTTCCGTATAAATTTAGAGCGGCTTATCCTCTTTACAGTAGTGTGACATTTTATTGCATCGGTTAAAAGTCTGTGGAATTCTTCAGTCGCTGTATGTACAGTACGCAAAAGAGATAAGTATCCATGTCGTCGGGAATAGTTGAAGATTTCTTAGAAACCAATGGGGGCTTTCAAATGAAATTTTATTAAATCATTGAACTGTTTATTCTCTATAAATTGTATTTCATTTTATTCATAAAAACCTATCGGTTTCTAAGTAAACTTCAACTGTTTCCGGCGACATGGATACTTATCTCCTTTGGTGACCGTACATCTTTATTGGATACTACTTCATTCCAGTCATTATTTCGGAGATCTTCTATAAGCGCAGGAAAGTTAATTTTATTTATTGTGCGGCTTTGAGATTTTGTACCAGTAGTACTAGTGACTGTATTAAACCCCATCATTACCAAACGATGATCGGTGATATCCACATCGCAGACGATACCTAAAACATTCTGGTGTCTCGATTTTAAGAATATGTGATCTAAGCACGAATTTAGTCTGGTTGGCTTAGAGATTATTTGCTTCAGACCGTGTTCGGACATGAGAAAACCAAATTCTGATGTGGAGTTATCCGCCACAGACAAAAGGTTTATATTAATATCAGCGGTCACTATAACTGTTCGATAGTTATTGATTGAGCTAAGAGTTTTATCCATGGAGGTAATAAAGTTATCAATCTGCCTGTGCGAGGGGGAGCGGTAAATGGCAATTAGACAAATATCCTTGGAGAGTTCCAATAGGATAGATTCAGCGTCTTGAAGATCAGGCTCTGATACTGTAGCGTTCCAGCAGTTTCTGACGTATGTTACAACTCCGCCACATTGGTTATAGTTATTTACAGTGCTGTACGATGTGTAGCCCTCTATCTGTCCAACTGTTGGGAAATTTCCTAACCAGCATTCGGTGAGAACGATTACATCGTACACGATATTAAGTCGTTTTAACGCAATACAAAAGGTATCGAAATTGCGCCGTATACTGGGTATATTGAATGTTAATATTTTTAAATTATAATTATCAGTCAGATAATTCTGGCATTCCTCAAGCCCATCGAGTTCCAGACACACCGGATTAGTAACACTATCGATTTTATCGACTAGAAAATTTGCCATTGGAGGTTATTGTTACGGCACAGGTCACATGAGCAGTAAGGGTATTTGGCGTCTAGAACTCTAGACGCCAAATACCCTTACTGCTCATGTGAGCAGTGAGCAGTAGAGTATTACGTAAATATTAATAATAGCGATTAGGCAAGGTTTTATTTTCAATAATAGCACATTATGTAAGCCTAGTCGTAGGACTCATAGGTTTGTTTGATGGGACTATAAATAATATGCGTGATGTTGCGTATACGGGAAGAGTAGATTGTATGTCGTGTATGATCATTGTGTGGTGAAAAAAGCGTGTTTTGTGGTGTGGGGAATTACTGGATGATCGTATTTCCAATACTGCTGGATACCATTTCGTATCCAGCAGTATTGGAAACCGTGTGCTTGTGTCCAAGGGTGTACCCCAAGGGTCCATTCTTGGCCCAATTCTCTACACCATTTATACTGCAGATTTGCTAGAAGTAGCAGGAGTCATAACCGCCACCTACGCTGACGATACAGCCATTCTAGCCAGGAATAAAGACCCTGGTGTCGCATCAGAAATATTACAAAAGGGTCTTGATGAAATTAGTACTTGGCTAAACAAGTGGAGATTAAAATCCAGTGCCACCAAATCAGTACAAATTACATTCACCCTAAGGCGTGGTGACTGTCCACCAGTCACTCTTGGTAATAGTACCCTGACTCAGAGCGATAGCGTGCGATACCTCGGTATGCATCTGGACCGCAGGCTAACTTGGAAGAAGCACATTAAAAGCAAAAGAGATGAGCTTAACATCCACCATAAAAATGTGTAGTGGTTAATGGGACGAAACTCAAAACTCTCTATAGACAATAAACTCCTGATCTACAAAAGCTTACTGAGACCGTACGGTATTCAGCTGTGGGGAAGCGCTAGTGACTCCAATATAAACATTTTACAACGACTTCAAAACATTATACTCAGAACAATAACAAGCGCTCCATGGTTTGTCACAAATGCTGAGATACATGACAACATGCAAATTAACACCGTGAAAGAAGAAATCTGTTGCAATACAAAAAGAGGCTAGCAAGTCATCCCAATGATCTTGCTGCCCAGTTACTACAAACTAAGCATGGAACGCGCTTGAAACGGCGTGTGATCCTGGGACCAGACCAGGTTTAGCCATGCACCATGAGGAGCTGCCTCCACTGGGAGGCACACTCGACATGACACAGCGCATACAACAAATTTGCTTATAGTCTACGACTGATTGCAAATACACACAGAGAAGAAAAAAATTATAAAAAATAAACACGCAGGCTGTCTCTTTCACCCGAGTCGAAGCGGGGGCAACTTCGGCGCTCGGTAGTTGTTGTACGTAGTACTCAAAGAACAGATAAAGTAGTACTTGTGAGTTTTTTGCTTGGACACTGCACTCGGTAATAAAAAGCTCGGTTTAAGCTTAGTTAGGGGTAATGTTCTATGCAAAAAAGTTTAATTTAAGTAACACAACACGAAACGCGTCTACTCTTAAACTAGTCAGAATCGACATTCTCTAATTTTTAAGATACATAAGATACATCAGATACATCACATACATTAGATACATCAGATACATCAGATACATCAAATAAGTACATCAGCACGGCATCAGTTGGATCATTCGGCTCCCCTCAAAATGGTTGAGTTGAATGGTGCTGATCCACGCGTCATATTCGTGAATGGGCGCTGTCAGTAGAGATTGGTCAACTCTTAACTGCCATCTTGTTTTTTTTTTATGTATTGTATTGCTCTTTACCTGCTTTGTTTTCACATATAGAAGCTAAATGAATAATGTAACCAGTAATTTGTAAAAACTTGATTTTAATATAGGAGTGTCCGCTTTCTAAATATTACAAAAATAAGTCGGTGACTCGATGTGGCGCGACTCGAAATAGTGGCGACTCGACGTGGATATCCAACGAATCGAATCGAATCGAATCTTCGTGATTTTGACAGCTTGAATTAATTTACTTAATAAGGACAAAATAATATCTCATTCTGTATTATAAAGTCAACCTCAACCTTTAGACGCCCACTGCTGGGCATAGGTCTCCCTTAAGAGAGGGTTCGACCGTAATCGCCATGCTTGGCCGATGCATGTTGGCGATCGCAGTAGGTGTTATGGAACTCAGAAGGACGATTGACCAGAGGATGGGCAGCAGCGTCCTTCTGAATAACACCTATTATGTTATAAATGTGCTGTTATTTCATTACGTGTATTAGTGAATAGGTACTTTTCATTTCTGTATTATTTAAAATTAAAATACCTACAGATAATAAAAGATGATTATGTTTCTCGTCAAATGCATTATGTTAAGTACCTATTGAAATATCACAAAATGTTCACCTTTGAACATCTGGAGACTGATGGTTTATACATCTGAAGAACGAAACGGTGAAATATAATATAAGATCAGACGAACTTACCACAGTGGAGTTTGATCGACATTATAGACGAGTCCTTGTTTAACCGCATTCTGATAAATATTGTAAAACTGAACGTAATTTCTTAACAATTGTAAGAATTTGTTTATTTATACGTCACTAGATGGCGTTGTGTATTTGAAAATGAATTCTACATCGCGGTGTTAACATACTCCGTGATTTGGTATATTTACCTAGATTTCAATCAAAGATTATGTCATTCATTGTCATTTATTGCACTGGTTCCAACCCAGCCCGCATAGCCCGCATCCTCCAAGACTCCGCAAACGCACTAGGGGCTTGGTTCCGGAGATGGAGAATCACAGTCAACCCCGCCAAGAGTCAGGCAGTGCTGTTTTCCAAACCGCGCATCAACCCCTCCTTTCCCAGTCCGATATCCATGTTCGGCGAGCCTATCCCTTGGGAGAAGCAAGCCAAATACCTAGGAGTGATTCTTGACCGCCACCTAACCTTCGCTGAGCACATAAAGCAGGTGCGTTCGCGCGCCGCTTTCGCTCAAGGTAGACTTCACTGTATGTTGAATGCACGTAGCAAATTGTCACTCAAGTGCAAATTGCGTACCTACACTGCGTGCATTCGTCCCATCATGACCTACGCCTGTGCTGTATTCGCACACGTAAAGGCATACCGTCTTCACAGAATGCAAACCCTACAAAACCGTTTCTTGCGAAAAATAACGGGCGCCCCGTTCTATGTTCGCAACGAAAACCTTCATCTCGATCTCAAACTCCCGACCATCCGTCAGTTCATGAAGCGCGCTTGCAAGCGCTTCTTCGATCAAGCGGAGAAACACCGCAACCCGCTCGTCGTAGCGGCCGCCCGATATACCCCTTGCCGTATTAGCAGGACCCGTCGTCCACGTCATACCCTATTCGATCCAGATGACGCTATTACCCTCCTTCAGGAAAGAAATAGGGCCACTAGCACATTAGTCAAACACAGACACAGATTACCGTCATTCCGACCTCGCCGCCGAGGTTCCTCGCGACGACCCCGTAATCCCCTCACCCTCCCGACCCTTGCTAGCGCCAGCCCGCGTCGCTGAGCCCTTAGCTTTAAAATAGCCCCTAATTAATGGAGACCCGATCCAGCCTGTCCCTTTGCTGCCCTCTCTCAGTGGCGACCTAAGCCGAGGCTCGTACCCCACAGGGGGTGCCCTTAGCGTAGTCACTTAGTTTATAAGTTTTTACCCTGGCTGGAGGCCCTAAAAGTCACTTTTTAAGACACCACAGGATTGTCCGGTTAAGCAGTAACCAAACCTCAGGTTGAACTGCGAGATGCCATACAGAAAAAAAAAAATAAAAAAACAAAGATTATGTCGAAGCTAAGAGTCTCATTCCCGACGAGCAATTTGGACCTTCTGCTCACTACTGATCCAGACCTTTACTCAGTGTCGGTTGCTGCACCTCTGGGCAGCTCCGACCACTGTCTGGTGAAATCTGTATCCATCTACTCTCCGTTCATTCCCAGCCCAAGTGGCTACCGGCGAATGTGGCGGTACAAGTCAGCAGACTGGGATGAGATGCGCTGTTTTTTTCGCGTCGTACCCTTGGCTGCCGGTCTGTTTTTCTTCTGGTGATCCCTCTACCTGCGCGGATGCCGTGACGGAAGTGTTGCGTCAAGCTATGGAGTTTTTTATCCCATATAACGACGTACTTCTGTCCGGCAAAGCTCGCCCCTGGTTAAGTTCTCAATGCAGACGCGCAGAAGCGCAGAAGCATGAGGCTTACCTAGCTTGGGTTGACGCTCGTCACCGTAAAGCAAGGGATTTACGCCAGAAGAAGACAGCCTTTAATAGAGCTGCCAAGTCCTTCAAGAAGGTTCTACAGAGGGCTCGTCATGACCACATTAGTCGAATAGGGAACAAACTTGCCTCGTACCCTGCGGGTAGTAAAGCTTTTTGGTCCCTAGCTAAATCGGTCGAGTCAAACTTCTGTCGCCCCTCACTGCCTCCACTGCTGAAACCTGATGGTTCTCTGGCTCACTCTGCAGAAGAGAAAGCAAACCTATTTGCTTCTCTATTTGCAGAATCTTCACATCTTGATGCAGGAGACGCGACTCCCCCGACTTTACCTGGCAACACGACTTCAATGTCTGATACTCGCATTCGCCAAAAGGAGGTTCGTCAAGCGTTACGCAATCTTGATGTGAACAAGGCCAATGGACCAGACGGTATTCCAGCTATAGTTCTGAGGACCTGTGCACCTGAATTGTGTCCTGTACTGACACGCCTCTTTCGGCTCTCTCTCGAGACTGGATAAGTGCCGAAGTCATGGAAGCTTGCCAACGTGCAGCCCGTGCCCAAAAAAGGTAGTCATGCCGATCCTACCAACTATAGGCCCATCTCGGTCACGTCCATTATCTGCAAGACAATGGAACGTGTCCTCAATAACAGGCTCCTGGCGTACCATGAAGCTAACGACCTCCTCAGTGATCGTCAATATGGCTTTCGCCGAAATCGGTCCACTGGGGATCTTCTCGCGTACGCCTCTCATATCTGGAGTGAGGCCATCGAGAAATATGGGGAAGCACTTGCCGTCTCCCTGGACATCTCGAAGGCCTTTGATAGGGTATGGCATGATGGCCTTATTAGCAAGCTTCCAGCATATGGCTTGCCCGTTGGTTTCTGTGCATGGATATCAGATTACCTGAGTGATCGGTCAATTCGCATAGTCATTGATGGCTGCTCGTCAGATCAAATGGCAATAAATGTCGGGGTTCCTCAGGGCTCAGTACTCTCTGCAACCCTTTTTTTGCTGCATATCAACGATCTGCTGAAACCCGGTACCTTTGGGTACGCAGATGACAGCACGGTTGTAGAGAGATACACATCCAGCGCACGTGCCAGTGCGGTTGAAATCCAGTCTTCTAGAGAGTCCATGGTCGAGCGCTTGAACTTGTCCCTCAAGGCAGTACGGATACATGTCGGAAAGTAGGGGCCAGATGGAAAGGCCTCTTCTTGGCAGAGAAAAGACACGCCTGGGTCTTAGCTGCATTGAACCTGACCAGAGCGATGCCAATCTGGTCAGGTTCAATGCAGCTAAGACTACACTAAGACAACTAAGGCTTTCCATCTGGCCCCTACTTTCCGACATGTATCCGTTCCAATCACTGACCAGCTAGAGCTTCTTTGCGTTACTTTGACGTCAAATCTTAACTTTGGGTCATTTATTGAATCCCTAACTAGATGCCGAAAAGCTGGGAGTCCTCGCAAAGGTGCGAAAGTACTTCACGTCGGAACAGCTGCTCAACTTATACCAAGCACAAGTTCGATCGTGCATGGAGTACTGTACGCACCTTTGGGATGGATCAGCAAAATACCAACTGGAGGCATTGGAAGTCATCGATAGACGTGCCAAGAAGCTCATTAACAACGACTCCCTGGTTAGGGCTAAGCTCCAGAGCCTTGAACATCGCCGCACCGTTGCTGGCCTTTCGGTCTTTTATCGGGTACATTTCGGAGAGTGTGCTTTGCAATTGCACAATTTAATTCCCCCATCCCCGTTCCATCATCGGACGAGCAGAGATACGGCGAAACGTCACCGCTATATGGTTGAAGTTCCACGGTCTCGAACCAAGCGCTTTGACTCCATATTTATTGTAAGTATAATCTTGGTATCTTCAAGGCACGAGTGAACCGGTTCATCTTAGGCAAGCGTGTTTCAACTTAGGCCGCATTATCACTTACGATCAGGTGAATTGCAGTCAAACGCAAGCCTATTTAATAGTAAAAAAAAAAAGTCCCCGTAACGCCCCCCCCCCCCCGACCCTTGCTAGCGCCAGCCCGCGTCGCTGAGCCCTTATCTTTAAAATAGCCCCTAATTAATGGTGGGCATGCCCACAACCCTAATTTTCACGAAAAATAATGTGTAATTCCAGGTTATACCTCTCGAGTGTATGATATCGCATAGGCTCATAATATTAAGCATTGGAGGTTTGACCATTTACTGCCTGACAGCCTTTGTAATTTCTGTAAGTTGGCAACAGTCTGCCAGCCACTTGCCTGCTCATGTGCTCATTTGTTTGTAGTAGGCTCGTTACACGCACACATATACACATACATTTCGTTACGTCACGATTTCCACCAATTCGCACTATCCGTAAGCCGCGTTAAGGAACTGCGTTCCAAAAAGTGCCCTCAACAAAGTCTGTGGCCTGCTGGAAACCCTCCAGGGTTCCCTTTGAATCCAAAATAATATACAGTCCCGCACACCCAAAACCCAAACATACAATCAATGTTCTGGCTCTTATAATATTGGTAAACTGTTCCCCTCCTATTAATAAACACGTAATAAAGTCACACCAAGCGTATTCCTCGAAAAATGTATGGTTATTTCGATGATGAACGGTGGTGTAACTTTACTTTGCGTTTATTAATAGGAGTTTTGGTGATTATGGGTAAAAGTAAAAATCTATCATATACCCCTCTCATGACACCTAACGGTTCACTTTTATAAGAGAGTAACCCTGTTGAAATACCTAGTAGAGGCCACATTGTTACTGAAGATCTCCTAAGACGACCCACTGAACATGACTTGGATATGGAAAGGGAGCGCAGGGCGTTGGCTGTGAGGGGAAATATGGTAGCACGAAGGTTTGCTGTTAGTTCAGTACCTGTTAAAACCACACTTTTAAAGGCTTACTGCCAGACCTTCTACACCAGCAGCCTCTGGGCTAATGGTACCCATAAAGCGGACAATACCTTGCGCATACATTACAACTATGCATACAGACTGATGTTTATTTATTCATGGACACATACATTTGTTTTAACAGGTAAGACCCAAGCTACCGTAAAAAAGTAGTCACAAATTGTTAATTGTCCAGTCCCAAGTAATGGGTTCTGGGTAGAAAGAAGCACAACTTACACAATGGACAACATACTAACCCTCTGGAATTCCCCCAAACAGCAAGAGAATATTTCCAAATGCCTGTGTGTGTCAAGAGAGACACTATTCATAATTTTTACTGCACGAATCACTGGTGCAATCTTTAATAAGTTTGTACGAGTTGCCGGAACTTTAAAAAAGCCCCTCCTTCGGTCCTAACCGTAGCCTCCTGTTTGGAACAAGCAATCCCAACGACTCCAATATTTGTGAATTATTCAGCATAAAAACCATAAAAACATATTTTACCAGAGCAAGGTTGCGCCTTACTTCCAACTTAAAGTACCCAACCATCCCTATGACGAAGAGAGTTGGATACATTAGTAGGATAGACACCAAACTGCTTCATGTACTGAATAATAATGTTGAAGCTTCCACCTCGATGTAGTGCGTCTGGCATGTTCCCCGAAGCGCACGCAGACGATTACAGTACGGTCAACGTAACTTGGCGCGTCTGAAGTTAGCCGATTAGCTGCGCAGTAGACAATTTCGTTCCTAAAAGTTCCATTGCGCAGCCAAACAGCTAACTTCAGACGCGCCAAGTTACGTTGACCGTATTGTACTTCGCGGTAATGCCTAATAAAGTTGTGTCGCTACTGCGCAGAGTCAGGGGAAGCACCAACACGGACAGGCTGGATGATCCTACTGGATAGATTAGTCGCGCTGCATGTTATACATTCAGATCGATAAACTTAGGTACTTGTGAATGATGCGTTTATCGTTTCGTGATGTTTGTGTCAAAAATTACTATGTTGTGGAAAATGTCGTAGGTTATACATTAACAACTAGTGTATATTTATAACTTAGTATAAGATTTTAGTGTATAACTGTTTGTTTTCCCAAATAAAATAAAGTAAAAATAAATTTCTCTAATTAAAATAATAACATGTCATTTTTGATACTAACATGATATGGGACTTTGTGTCAGATAATAAAAGATATTAAATTATTTTAATTTGTTTATTTAAAAATAATGACAAGATAATATTACAACGCCTGCCAAAAGGAAAGAAAACAAAAAAAAATACTGTAAATGTAAAGTTGCCAGTGGAATAAACATTACTACATTGATGTTTTGTTTCATATCTTCGAATGAAACGTACTTATACACTTTCGATGGAACTTCTCTTGTGAAACACACGCAAGTGAAGTTCCATCGAAAGTGTATAAGTACGTTTGATCTCATATTACTCCGTCTACAAGCGATCGTGCGGCCTCGTCGCCGCCGTCGGCCGCCGGGCCGCGACGCTGCGGCCCAGAGCTCCCACAGGGGGAGTGGCATTGGCCCAGTGATCCGGAGGGCCTGTGGACGACACATATTCAGATCATTGTCTTGCAGTGCTGCGCCTGAATGCAAGGACGTCTCCTCGGGGTAGTTGCCTCTCCGCTAGAGATTAGTGATATTGGTGTGGATCAATGATTTAAAAAACTTTTAACAAAAAAGACAACCGCTTTCAAAACGTAAAAAATAACTTACAATTCGCAAGTCGGCGCCTTTGGCCTTGCTTGTTGTTTTGTATTGCCACCGACTTGCGAATTATAAGTTATTTTTTACTTTTTGAAGGTGGTTGTCTTTTTGTTAAGTTTTGTTTTGCTTTTTAGTGCCTACGGTGACACCAAAAAAAATCAGTCATCCCTTAATTTTATACCCTTAGGGGTGGAATATTTTCATGAAATTTATATGGGACCAAATTTGATTTTGATCTACACTATCAATTAAAAAAAGAATCATCAAAATCGGACTACACTGAAAAAAGTTATGCGTTGTCAAACATAAAAAATAATACTATAAAAAATAAAAAAATGTTAATAAAATGAAAACTACTGGGCCAAACTATGTTAAATTTGTATGGGACCAAATGGCAACTATGTCACATCAAACTAAAGAAGAATCACGTAAATTGGATCATAAATCGCAGCATAATCGGTTTACATACATAAAATAAAATACCAATCGAATTGAGAACCTCCTTCTTTTTGAAGTCGGTAAACAATAGATAAAATATGATTACATAATTATTAGTTTGCTTGAAGGTAAACAGGACATGGTAAGTACATCCACTATGTTGACAGAATATTGTTGGAACGTGGTTGGAAGTATGAACAGGATTTTACTTTGTATCAAAAAATTAAATTTGAAACAAGAGTGTTGACCGCAATATTATAGTGTACCTAAAGTATATTATGATGTACTCAGCGTAACTAACCTCTTACTAGTTTGTGTTTCAGAGCTTGCGGCACGGCATAATATGGCGGCGTGGAAGCAGCTGTGAAAATTGAAAATACAATCAATAATTTTCAGCATTCCGCGTCATCAATGTTCATAGGTTATCGCTTAGGATACTATTAGGCAACACCAGCACAGCAAACCAGATATATGCAAATAGTTCATACTCACTTATCGGAGCATAGTACTCGCAGAGGCAGCCTTCGACCTCCCGGTAGAAGGGCGGGCAGCCGCACAGGTTGGTGAAGCCGGTCTCGAGCGCGGGCGGAGTCAAGTTGTACACTGGTTGTCCTACCTCAGTGTAATGTGTGATGTGACAGTTCATATATGATTTTTCCTGTGAAAAAGAGCTAGGTATATACAGCGTGTCCAGTATATAACACGATGTAGCTACAGCTTGCCGTCATTGCTTGGGGTCAGTAACTCGTACATAGCGTTGAAAAAAGCAGGAAAAATTCCAGTTTCTTTCCAATTCCGTTGTATTTTCCAATGTTTCATTCGAAAATTTCGAGATTATTGGTTTTTTACAACTCTTTCCATAATAATAATAATACTGTTATAATGTACTCTTTCAGCATACTCAAGTGGACCCAGACGGAACTTGACGCCCTGGATAGGGGGGTCCGTACATTGCTGACCGCAAATCGGATGCATCACCCACCGTCATCGGTAATGAGACTGTGTATCCCACGGAACTGCGCAGGCCGAGGCTTTCTTAATGCTAAGTCCCTGCACAACCATGAGGTATGCAGTCTCAGGGAGTATTTCCTCAAAGCCGACGTGGGGATGCACCGAGATGTGGTCTCAGTGGACAAGGGCCTTATTCCGCTCTCCGTAGCGAACGAGAACTGGCGCAAACCTGTAGTACTAGATACTAATGACCGCAGGGAGGTATGGCAGAGCAAGGAGCTTCACGGGCGCTTCTACCGGGCTCTACATGGGCGTGATGTAGACTTCTTGGTGTCCGTTTCCTGGCTGCGATTCGGTGACCTCTGTACCGGAACGTTACACGGATATCAGCGGTGTGAGGTGTAGTGTTCGGGGGGAGAGGGTATAAAAGGTCATTGCGCCCGCGCAGCTCACGGTCAGTCGCTTCTAGGTTGACGTGAGACTGCACGTTTGTTTAGCGTCTCGCCAAGCGCACTAGCAGATACGAGCGTTAGCAATTTATTATCCTTGTTTTCTTTAACCTAATTAAAAGTGCAAATAAGAGTAGTGTTAATCCCGAACTAGGGTAAATTTTGAACAGCACACAAATTACACACATCACTTTCAGGCCATCTTTCTGCTTACTGTCATTCTGCCTATTTGTATTCTTTTGGTAATTTAATCAATTTACTGTTGCTCATATATCTCTTCTTAATATGCACCATTTAGAATACCTGAGTAATTGCAAGTAATGCTAATGTTCCTTCCAACCTTCAAGCACAATAAATTAATTTAGAAATTTTAAATGTTAACGTTTTTTTATACTTTTGAATCTTACTTTTGCTCTTTTTCTTCTTAAGCTTGTTCTTAATGTAAACTCCGTTCTGGTATGTGCCACCGCGACAGTACTACTACGACTAGATGGGTACTTTCATGTTGTCGCCGGTGGTACCCCCCAGCACGGAAGCTGCAGACCTTGTTCTAACAAGCTGGAACGGTGATTTCCAGGTGCTACGACGGGAATTCCAAGGTAGGAATTTTTCCGCCAGTTCGACCCACTTTGGAACCTGGGGAGCTGAGTGAGACGGCGGCCGCACCGTACCTGCCGTTCGACATCGTTATTGCCGTACAACACCTTCCCGAGCATCAGCTAACTCCGGCTCCGACCAAAAGGGGTGGTCGGGGTTTTTCGCCTGGAATATACAGGAAGTACCTGTCCCTGCAGAGGTGACAATAGACGACCATAACTCACGACCCTACAAATTTTTGTGTGCCTACGACTTCTAGCAAATTAAATGTTTATTTTTAATGGTACACATCTGTTTTAATTCATTCGCCATCTACTAGGGGAGGAATAAAACGGGTGGAGGCTACACCTCTTTGGGGAAACCGAAGATTTTGTCTGTGCGATTATGGACAAAGTTACGATGACGAACAACTACCGGAGGTGTATTGTGAAGGACGGCACGGTTGACATTTGTCGGGCATGCCACCGACCGGGAGATTCAAACCGACACATTATCTCTGGGTGCAGCTCTCGTCTGGCTAACGGAGACTACTTGCATAGATACAACCTTGTAGCTAGGATTATCCACCAGCAACTTGCTCTAAAGTACGGGTTGGTTGAGTCAGAAGTACCGTACTACAGGTATGTGCCCGACCCAGTTCTCGAAAATAGCAATATCACGTTGTATTGGGATCGATCTATCATCACTGACAGGACTATTGTTGCCAATAAGCCTGACATAGTGGTGATAGATCGATCAGAGCGTCGCGCAATGATTGTTGATATAGCGGTTCCGCATGACGAGAACCTCGTGAAAACTCAGAAAGATAAACAAGTATCTTGACTTGGCTCGCGAGATTGTCGACATGTGGGATGTGAATACAGCAGTCATTGTGCCGATAGTCGTTACGGCCAATGGGATAATTTCCAAAAGCCTCGACCAACACCTAAGAAAGCTCTCGTTGGGCAGCTGGATACAGAAAGCGGTACTCCTGGACACGGCGCGTATAGTCAGGAGATTCCTCTCTCAGGAGCCCTGACCACCGGTAGCTCAGACCCTGTTCCCAATACAGGTGGGCTACTATTTTTTATATTTTTACCTGTGTTTACCAATATTTAAAAATATAATAAAATATGTAAGAAAAATGAATAAATAATAATAATAATAAGCTGGCAACACTATGTGTCACTTTATCTCATATTTTGTTTGTTAAACAAAGATATTAAATACCATAACCATAGTACAAATTTGATATTAGATACCGATACATATTTTTATAAATAACGAGCACGTTTCTAAATAAGTCTACAACTTCTGTGAGCCATACCCAAAATAATACAATACAATAGTGATACATAAAAGACAGATAAACCAAACGAAAACTTGGTTTTATTGAACTTTAAAACTTTAGCGAGATAATTTTATCACATTGTTATTTTATATGACAACGTCTTGTCAAACCGTCAAAACATAATAGACAATAAAAGTAACAAAGACTCCTTACAAGACAAGGAGTTCATATCATTCACCCCATCCTTTTAAGACGAAACGTAATCTCGAAGGTAGGGCGGAGGCCTACGCTCTCGGGTAGAGCGACGAGGCTGAGGGTCTTCTATCAATGCCGACGGGCCAGGTTCCTCATTCAGAGATTGTGTATTTTCTGTGGTAGAGTTTGGTACGGGTATTTCTACAGTATCTTCGGCATCTAGGAAGATATCATAATTTTCCGGGATTGGAGCCAAGGACCTGTTCGAAACGGTTGTTTCACGACCATCCGGCAGCCTCACGAATGAATAGTCAGGATTGCTTTGTAACAATTCGACTTCTTCAATGGCTGGATCATATTTAGAATTTCTAATATTTCTCTTCATGTAGACAGGGCCTGGTGATAGCAGCCAAGTTGGCATAGATGAACCATTGGAAGATCGGCGAGGGTGACTAAACATCCTTTCATGAGGAGTGGTGTTTATGCCCGTGGATAACAGAGATCTAATAGAGTGTAAGGCAATAGGTAAGGCTTTCTCCCAGTCAGCAATTTCTAGATTATTAGAACGGAGATAAAGCTGGACCGTCTTCCACAACGTCCCATTTAGGCGCTCTACCAATCCGTTGCCCTGTGGGTTGTATGGTGACGTACGGCTGCATGCAATGCCAAGATTTGTCAAAAATGTTCTTGTTTCATCTGAGAGAAAAGAGGTTCCTCTATCGGTATGTACGTAAGCAGGAATACCAAATAAGCAGAAAAGTTCTTTTAAACACTTAATAACAGTCGCTGAGGTCATATCCTTACACGGGAAAGCGAACGGAAACCTGCTATATTCGTCGATTATAGTTAAGATGTATTTGTTGGAGGAAGTGGATGGCAAAGGTCCTTTGAAATCTAGGTTAAGCCTTTCGAATGGAGCTGTCGCTTTGACCAGATGCCCTTCATTCTTTACATATCTGGGTTTTACTTCGGCGCAAACACGACAACTAGCGGTCATCCTTTTCACGTCTTCTACAGAATATGGTAGGTTTTTGGAGCGTATCCAATATACCATTCTTGTTACGCCGGGGTGACATAAGGAGTTATGAAGGTCAGCAAGTTTATTGGAAGAGCCATTTACAACGGCACAAACCCTGGATAGCGCATCAGCGGCGAAATTTTGTTCGCCAGGTCGGTAAATAATATCGTATTTATAACAGGATAGTTCAAGGCGCCATCTCTCTATTTTCTCATTTTTAATTTTACTCGTGTGGGTTTGATTGAACATGAAAGAGACCGATTGTTGATCTGTGATAAGTATGAAATGTCGGCCGATCAAATAATGGCGCCACTTGCGAAGGGCTTCTACGATAGCACATGCCTCTTTTTCTATTGAAGGTTGGCGCTTCTCTGAATCATTTAATGAGCGTGTGAAAAACGCTACTGGGCGGCCTTTCTGTGAAAGTGTAGCGGCGATGGCGAATTCTGATGCATCAGTCTCGACGGTGAACGTCTCTTTGGTGTCAATTGAAGCAAGAGATGACTGTGCGATGTCAGATTTTAGATTATTGAAGCTTTCAAGTGCTTCTTTAGACAGGGGAAACGTAGTATCGACTAACGGTTTAATTTTAGCTGAAAAATTGTTGATCCATTTGGAGTAATGGGCAAATAGACCGAGAGTTCTTTTTAGAGAAGCTGAATCTGAGGTGACTGGGAGATTTAGCAGTGGTTCTAGGCGTGACTTGTCAGGCTTGATAGTGTTGTTATTGATAGTGTAGCCGAGAAGGTTAATGGCGTCAGTTTCGAACACGCACTTGTTTTTGTTTAAAGTTAGATTATACTTTTCTGCTGCTTCCATGAATCGGCGCAGATTGAAGTCATGTTCTTGTTTGTCCTTTCCACAGATGGTGACATCGTCTAAGTAAGCGTAAGTACCTTTGAGCTTCTCCGTACGTATAATATAGTGAAGGGTTCTTTGAAAAGCGGCGACACCGTTGGTAACACCGAATGGTATGCGAGTAAATTGATACAGATTACCGCAGGCCTCGAAGGCAGTGTATTATCTTTTCTTTAGAAAGGATAGGTACTTGGTGATATGCACTTTTCAAGTCAATTTGACTGAATAAGTTGTACTTAGAGACTGCGGTGACGATAGAATCTATACTTGGAAGGGGATATGCATCTAAGTCTGTGAATTTATTTATCGTTTGAGAATAATCAATCACTAGACGTTTGCGGTGATGTCCGCCTCCAGCGACCAAAACTTGTGCTCTCCATGGGGATATGCTCGGCTCAATGACTTTGTCTTTGAGGAGATTTGAAATTTCGTTAGATATGAATGATTGATCTTCTTCTGAGTGATGTCTGGAGCGAATGACGATAGGCTTGATAGATGGCGAAAGGTTTGTGAAAACAGATGCTGGTGGTACAGAGGCTTCGAGAACGTTGCAAATCTTTAGGGATTCCTTTTCACCACCAAACTGCAATTCGAGAGAAGAGTGGGTTTTGAGGATGTCGTGACCGATGATAACGTCAGCACATAAGTCATTGACAATGAGCAGTGGTTGTTGCTTATAGATGTGGTTGCCAATCTGAATAGTAGCGTGACATACGCCGTTAACATAAGATACGTTGTTTAATGATGCGAGGGTTACAGCTTGATTGCAGTGCTTCCTTTTTAGATTCATAGTTAGTGCCAAGGCGTTATCTATGAAACTGATAGAGCTCCCGGTATCAACAAGCGCATCGGCATTGTAATTATTAACAATAATAAGGATTGTGGCCTTACGTAAACTGGAAGGAGCTGCGGCACAGAAGGATGCAAGGGAAGTAGTAGGAGGTTCTTGAGATTCTTCCTCAGCATTTACAGTATTAAGGTTTTGCTGTTTTTGTCCAGCACTGCGACAAACGTTGGCAAAATGACCCTTCTTTTGACAGAGCTGACATTCAGCGTTATTTGCTGGACATCTAATTCTTGGATGGACGTTACCGCCACAAAAAAAGCACTTGCGTCGTTGCGAACTGCCGTTATGAGAGGTAAAAGCTGCTACATTTGGCTGTTGAAGATTTGCTTGAGGTTCGGTGGGTGCTACAGCATTCAACATGCTAGGAGAGGCAGGTAATGAATTTGATTGCAAGGCTTGAGAGGTATTCTCCGCAGTCTCGAGGGAAATAGCTAGATTTAAGGTCTCCTCTAACGTCATTTCCGATTTTTCAAGCAGACGTTCACGAATTCGTTGTGTAGACAGACCTGCGATGAATGCTCCACGGATTGATTCACTTTGGTGCTCTTCAGCTGTGACTGCCTTGTAGTGGCAGTCGTACGCCAGAGAGGTAAGCGCTCTGCAGTACTCGGCTACTGATTCCCCAGGCTGCTGTTTCCTACAGGTCAGTTGGTGTCGAGCCAGTGTAATGTTCTTTCTCTTTTCAACACACACACGACACGACACGGTTGGTGCAGTGACGACACGGTTGGTGCAGTGGCTGAGCGATCGGCTGCTGCGCAGCGTGAAGCGGGTTCGATTCCCGCCCAGGGTAAACATTTGTGTGATGAGCATTTGTGTTTGCCTTGTGTCTGGGTGTTGTTTATATATATATGTATGTATTTACAAAAAAAAATGTATTTGTGTATGTATATCAGCTGTCTGACACCCATAGTACAGGGTCTCCCTAGTTTGGGATCAGATGGCCGTGTGTGAAAAATGTCCCAAAAAAGAAAGAAAAAAAGAAAGGTATCGTTGAGGAGTTTGATAGCGGCGCTGTACTTTGAGCATTCTCTAATTATATTGAATATGGTAGGTGACACATGATTTGCGAGGAGCTTGAGTTTAATGACTTCGGTAGCAGATGAAGCTTGTTCAGAAAGAAAGTTTTCAAATGTATACCGCCAGTGAGTCCATCGTAAGTCCGAACCAGCGGCGGAAGGTTCAACCTCGAACCTTTCTGGACGTAGATAGCGCGACCAACTAGAAGACGGCAGGGCCTCTTTCTCCGACATGATATATTCGTAAATATAATTAAAGTTCAATAAATTGATACATACAAGACAGATAAACCAAACGAAAACTTGGTTTTATTGAACTTTAAAACTTTAGCGAGATAATTTTATCACATTGTTATTTTATATGACAACGTCTTGTCAAACCGTCAAAACATAATAGACAATAAAAGTAACAAAGACTCCTTACAAGACAAGGAGTTCATATCACAATAGTTTTTGGAAAATCATTTTCACATCATGACATCTGTCATCGTACAAATAATAAATTGCAGAAATATTTGGAAAGTGTTTACAATCATCGATATATTGTAATTGTATGTACTGTATCTAGACACGCGGAAGCGTGTCAAGCCAATTTCAAGCTAACAAAACTGGCGAGCAGCACCGTGTGTGTTACACGAACCATTTGGAGCCACTTTTCACCCCCTCATAACTAATAAAAACTTGAGAGGTGTCAAGGGACACCCGGATGGAACGAAGTTCCTTTCGATTAATTAGTGAAGGAATTGTAATAAAATTTTATTTTTTTGAAGTTATAATAATATTTTTGAGCGAATAAACTTAGGTACTAAACATATCGCCGTAGGTACCTAGTTCAAAGAGTTCGCCGCGCCGCCTTTAAATACATAAACATATTCTACGAAAAGCGAATTCGGACTTTATTTTGTAAACGTAAACGGTTAAAAATTGAAATTTTACCAAACTAGGTATGATAAAATTATTCTGAGAAACGTATAGGCTGGTGCCCGACCGGACAATAGGAGCTATGTGCAACCGAATTTCACGGTTAATGTGTAAAAATAAGGTTTTAATTCGCTCCAATATTTTCATAGAAAAGCCGCCATTCAACTAATAATGAACTCTATTTGACAGTTCCAACGATTCAATTTTTCTGTTCGAATTGTCTGCGTTTGTGAAGTAATAAAAATAGCAAAAATAAGGTTTTAATTCGCTCCAATATTTTCATAGAAAAGCCGCCATTCAACTAATAATGAACTCTATTTGACAGTTCCAAGGATTCAATTTAGCTTATTATAGCATGTCGTGACAACTTTTCGTAAGAATTTTTTCCGTCTAGCCCCCTTTCACAACGCGCGATAAGGAACTTCGTTCCAATAATAATAATCATTTATTTAATACAACGTCACATTTACAATATTTATCAATATAAAATAGATCGCGATTGCATATTTGCATATTGAAATATAATTTCTTTACAGCTAAAGTAGTTTAACTTATAAATACTAAGTTCTCTATTTAATCTATTGTACAAAAATGGTCCAAGGAAAGAAAAAAACCTTTCTACAAAGACATGTTTTGGGGTCAAAGAACTGCATACTATATCATTTCTTCTCTTGTTAGTAATGTCAGCATTGTAGGTAAGCATGGTGTGTTGTTTTAATACTAGGTGCATAATGAAAAGCTGGCGCACAGTCAACACGTTACAGGATTTATATAACAGATGTGTGGAAAAGAAAAAGGGATGGAAATTGCCTACTTTCAAAATTGCTCTCTGAGCCCGGTCAAGAGGAAGTAAATTAGTTTTGAGTGCTCCACCCCATGAAGGAATGCAATATTGAATTATTGATTGGCCTAGGGCCAGATAAATTTGTTTGATTAATTCCGGGTCTGCAATTGATCGTAGTTTTTTAAAAACATGTATTAATTTACGAACTCTTTTAACAAAACTTTCAATATGTTGTTTAAAGGAGAGTGTGTCATCGATTATGACTCCGAGATATTTAATATTGCAACTTTTGAGGAAGGACACCCACACGTGTTGACTGAACTATTTTCACATTGATGTGCATACATGTTATGTAGGTGCATGATAGTGAGACAAATGAAACTACTGAAAGCCAAAAGCACACTGTTTAATCATTGGTTTAGAGCAGGACAGGGACGCAGCCCACGCACACATACACAATATTGACATAGACATAATTATATAACATTTCCTCCCCTTATTTGACTAAAATATTACAAAGTTTTGTACAAGTACAAGATTAATAAATAATATCAAAGTTACAGAAAAGGTTTGTAATCTACCCTGGGAATGTTTCTCAATAGTCTGTCTGGATTCCTTGATACCGGGTCTGACACTGTATCTGCAGACGGTGGTGATTGCAGATTTACCTCATCAGTTTCCTCCCCCACAGAACTCTGTGCCGGGGGGTTGCCAGTAGACGGCTCGCTATGACAGTTGTTAAAGTCGTCGAAGTCATAATGGTGTTGCAGCTGTTTTGAAATATACTACTCAAAACAAAATAAGGGCCACAAGGTATTTTGTCTGTACCATGAAAATAATAAAACCAATATATATTTTTTGTCTCCATAACGAAAACTAATGTGGTTTTTACCATGTAGACCAATAAATTTATTCAAATAATAATGATTAAAAAGTTTATTTGCTTTTGAAACAAAAAACACATTTTAGGTCAAAAATAAAAACAACGTAAAGTTACTGAAAACAAAAGAAAATACTCCATGCTCATCTTTTAGTAACGGTTATGCCCTCCTCGTTTAGCTACGCACTCTTGAAGCCTGGAGTGCATGCTCTCAATCAAATGCCTGACATTTTCCATTGGAATCTCTTCCCAGGTCCTTTTCACAGCGTTGATGAGTTGCTGTTGGTTGTGGATTTCCTGATCACCGTCTCTAACTCTTCATTTCAACTGATCCCACATGTGCTCTATTGGATTTAAGTCCGGACTGTTCACCGGCCACGACAAGACTTGAATTTGAGAGTCTTCCAGTACAAACCGAGTCGCTTGAGCCGTGTGTGCACGAGCATTGTTTTGCATCAAGATGAATCCAGGACCTGCTCGCTGTGCAAATGGGATCACATGTGGTCTGACAACTTCCTCAATATACCGCTGAGCAGTAACAGTGCCCTCATTTAAAATAGCGAGCTCAGTTTTGCCGTGTAAGCTTATCCCGCCCCAAATCATTACATTTGGACCACCAAAACGATCGACTTCATGGATGCAGGCTTCTGAAAATCTCTCGCCGCGTCTTCTCAATACTCTAATACGCCGATCGTCGTTAAAAAATTTAACTTTGCATTCGTCTGTGAAGAGCACCATGCCCCATTGTTTTACACCAAAATGAAAAAATACCTCGTGGCCCTTATTTTGTTTTGAGTAGTATAGTAACTACCCTTGCCACCTTTAACTATAATATAATATTATTTGATTCTTATGCTTTTTAACATCACACAACGAATTCAAATCCTGAATTAGGTAAAGTACTTTAACGTAACGTTAAAGTACGTGTACATTATCTCATCCCCTGGCTTAAACACTTATATCCTCCAGACGATTTAATTTGTGAGCACTGTTGTTGATTTACATTATTGGTGAGGGTTGTGAGTGAGGCCGCCGGTGGCTTTGGATTGATTAAATCTAAGCGTGACCTCAACTTGCGGCCAAAGAGCAGCTATGTGATTCTCTAATGTTACCATTCGTGGCTGCGCTTGACGTCGAAGGCGACGTTGTGCCAACCGTTAAATCGACGTCGACCTCAGCGTTGGTAAAATCAATATGCACTAAAGCATATCGGCTCGAGGTCGAACTGTAGGCTATGCCGATCGTGGCTGGTCTCTAGGTTGAGTTAAACCTTGACAAAAAAAATATCGGTAAAAACCGTTTTTTTTTTATATAAGTCAAAATTTCAATTCATTTACGGCGATAGTAATAAATAAAATACTTGTTTTGTTTTAGGCAAATTAAGACAGCCTAATCAATTTAATTATAAATTTTGGTTTACGTGGCAGAATATCATCATGCCTTCGCTTACTTTCTAGTAATTTGAAAAAATAATGTTCAAATTTCGTAAGTAAAACTCTTTTATCAAAATCAAACTTCATAACACCTGTTCTGTTGGGGCCCACACAAAGAATACGTTTGCAACAAGCTGAGGTCTATTATAGGTAAACTTAGCATTCTGAAGTATAAATTGCCTTATAAAATGCTGAGAATGTTATACATGGCCTTAGCAGACTCAGTTATCAACTACGGTCTCAGCAGCTATGGGAGAACTTACCATTCATACTTAGCAGATATTTATAGGTTACAATTAAGGAGTATTAAAAGTCATAACACCTAAATATATAAAAAATAAATTCAAAAACAGCGGCGACGATCTATTCCAATACTGTAATGTTATGAATGTGTTCAATAAAGTTAAATTTTTTACCCTTGCTGTAGGGGTTTGTTAACGCCTACACTTGGATGATAAATGATAGATGACTGCTTCTCGTTGATATGGACAGTAAGATCGCGTATTAAATGTTAAACAACACAATCTTCTGTGACGAGTGTTTAATTGATACCTTATTGATACAAGTGATAAAATGCAGTGATACATAATGCTAAAGTTACCGTTTAAATACCGTATAAAAGTGCTGACGCGCGCCGCGACAATGATTATGTATATAAAATAAAAATAAACCTGTACAGTTGTCTGTACACTTGCTGAGGTCATTAGGCCCGAGCTGCTGACCGAAAAAACAAGACCTGACTTTTTGAGACCTATTACACCCAAAAATAAATACGTTCTACCAAAAACCAACAATGTGTACGGGATGAGGGTTGCAGAATATTATTTAGTACCTTACTTTCTTGATAAACCTTCAGAAGACCTACAAAGTTTATACAAAACAAGTTCGAAAAGTTATAAGTTAATAAATAAATAATAATAATATACTGCGGACCCGTCGCTCAGCTCCGCCTCGCCGCCGCCGGAACCCAGTCCCACCGTGAGTGCTGTGATATCGGCCTCGGCAGTTGCGTCGAGCTCGAGCGACGAGTATTTCTCTCCGCCTACGACGCCACCACCTGCTCGTCGACGAGGAGGACGCCGGCCGCCGGATTGTTTAGGACCGTGAGACCCATCGGTCTCTGATAGGGTCCCAGCTCCCGGCGGAAGTGCGCAGCGCATGAGATGGACACAAGCTATCAACGAAAATGTCATGCGCGCAGACTATGGGGCTACAGAGGGGGGAAGTAATCTGACCGCGTACCGTGTTCGGATGCTCTCTCTGTTTCAGGTGCTTGAGCCAGCTGTCAACGTTTCAGCACAACGACTATCGGATCAGGTGCGGGTCATCCAACGTAACCGTATGTTGGATGACGCTGTACTTGATCGGCTCCGAACTGAAATGCAGAGAAGCCATATCACTGCTCCCCTGCCGCAGACTGTGGAAGTGGTGTGTGGTGGTGGTGGTGTGTGTGGTGGTGTGTGGTGGTATGACAGCAAGAATAATGATGGTGACCGTGCTCAGCCGCTCCATGTGTCCTCCGATGTTCTGCAGAAAGGCGTCATTGTTTCCACCAGCCGCATTTTGATTTGGAAATACCTGGTCCTTTTCTATTTTGGAGTTACACATTTTGAAAATCGTCACGCAACAAAAACTTTGCCTAATCTGCCCCTTGGCAGACCCTAAGGCAGGGTCGCCATGAAATGTTGGGGGTTCGAAGGTGTGTTAAATCAGACAACCGACTTGATTGAACGTATTTTAATAATTGCTATATGGGAATATGATTTACAATGCGCATTGAAGTAAACTGCTTACTTAGCTTAAAATGATACTTATTTTCTAAAGGAGCATACTCACTACGTTATGCACTGTTAGGGAGCATACATACACTTCAGCACAACCACAGCCGACTGCAACACCTAGTCAAGTTACTGACGGGAGTGATGACATGGCTACACATGTAAGTACCCAGTGCAATGAAGAATTGAGCAGCGCTTTGGAGGGTGCGATTCGAGAATATCGATTCATGCCGCCTGAGCTTAGACCACGCTTACCTCGTTTGCCCATGCATAAAAAAATAAGGCGCTGGTGTGTGGTCTGGATTCGCAACTATCAAATTATTTTGATGGTTGCGAAGACCTCACTGATGCGCATTCGATTCTGTACTGCGCAGCTGTTGCGGCATGTCGTGTAGCTCACGTCAAATTTGCTAACAATGATAGAGCTACACGACCAAAACCTGCCGTACCGGCGTGGCAGTGCAGAATTGAGCGGCGCATTAGTGCGGCCAGAGTGCTCATCGGCAAATTAATTTGCTTTAGGGAGGGCAATACTCGCCCAAGAGTGATGCGCTTTGTGAGGCGGGCATTCTCGGGGACTGATATCAGTCCTCGAGATTATATGCCTTGGGTCACAGAGCGCATCGACTCCCTGAAGCAGAAGGTGTATGCATGGGCAAACCGTATTCGAAGGTATAAGCGACGGGCGGAACAATACTCTCAGAATCGCACATTCCAGAGCGATGAAAGGTGGGTTTATAGGACTTGGGAGCGACCGATTCAAAGTGTGACTGATACGCGCCTACCGGATGATGACGCCATGTACTTGTTTTGGCGCAACATCTGGTCGGTGCCTGTCGGTCACACTGAGGGTGATTGGACTCAGGAAGTCGAACGAGCGTGCGACGCAATACCAGAAATGGGGGCAATTTATTACTATCAGCCCCCAAGATGTAGCTTGTGCAGTCCGTCCATTGCCTAATTGGAAGTCTCCAGGGCCGGACGGGCAGCACAACTTCTGGATCAAATAGTTCAGAAGGTCGCACGTTTGTTTGGCGTCTTGGTTCCAGTCATGCTTGGAATCAGGATCGTTGCCCCAGTTTTTGACGACAGGAATAACCCACCTGCTCCATAAATCGGGTAGTACTGCGGAACCCAAAAATTATAGACCGATCACATGTTTGCCGACGGTCTATAAAGTTTTTACATCCATTTTGAGAGCTAAAATTAACCACCACGTAGACAGTAACGGTATCATGTCTCCCTCTCAAAATGGATGTAGGAATGGGTCCCGCGGTACTAAGGAGCTGCTCCTGATTGACATGGCCATCAGTCAACAGGTTCGCCGATCCCGAAAGAATCTGTCGACATGTTGGATAGATTACAAGAAGGCCTATGACTCTGTGCCGCATACATGGCTCATGAGGGTGCTAGAGTTGTATAAGATGGATGCCACTCTGCGCACCTTCCTGATGTCGTGTATGAGGTAGTGGAGGACCGTCCTTCGCTATCCAGGATGTCGACAAATCCAGAGGAATAGTGAACCCATAAGGATTGAGCGGGGTATATTTCAGGGTGACAGTTTGAGTCCGCTTTGGTTCTGCTTAGCCTTGAATCCTCTAAGCACACTGCTGGAGAATTCAAGTCTAGGCTATCGGTTGAAGAGAGGAGGTCAGGTAATATCTCACCTTCTTTACATGGATGACTTAAAACTTTTTGCCCCCAACAGTTCACAGCTGATGGAGCTACTGAAAGTAACAGAAACTTTCAGTAGCGCCATCAGGATGGAATTTGGTCAAAGTCAAAGTCAAAGTCAAAGCATTTATTTCAATTAAACCATTTACAGGCACTTTTGAATTGTCAAGGAGTCGGTCAGTTAGTCAGAGAGTTGAAGCTAGTTGCTCGTTCCAAAACGTAGGTAGGTCTCTATGGAGAAGAACGAGCAAGAAACTTTACAAAGTCTGGTTACATGATTCTTGTTGCTTCTATATGTGAAAACTATGAAGGTAATCTAACAATACAAAACACAAAAAAGAAGCAAGATAAAGTGGCATCTAATCCAAGGCAGATAAGAGCTGACCAATCTCTACTGACAGCCCCCGTTCACGAACATGACGCGTGAATCAGCACCATTCAGCTCAACCATTTTGAAGGGAGCCGAATGATCCAACACACGCGCCACCATCAGCGAGACAATTGAGCGAGCATGACAATACTCCCAACCGCCATGTTAATTTTTGTCAAACATGAAGGTATTAATATACTTAGTAAATGGCTCCATGGTATTCACATTTACAAAATTGAAATAATGCTGCTAAATTATACAAAACTAAGGTTTCCAATGTATATTATTTTATCATAATGAAGTGTGATAAGTTAATAATTTAAAAAATCTAAATATAAGAAATAACGATACTCGTTACTCATGTCAATAAAAAAAGGGGTAGGAAACATCCTTTTCTTCCAATTCGGAAATTCCCTAAACTGGCTGTGGAGCAGGACCAGCATTCAGCCAAGCATTTTTATCATTGATGTAATCTTCTAACTTATAATATGCTTGTCTACATAGTGTGCGTTTAATACATGTTTTAAATTGTTTTTCATTCAATTGTAGAATATCAAGTGGTATTTTATTATAGCATTTTACACAGTACCCCATAAAAGAAGTATGTAATTTTGACAATCTGAAGCTTGGTTGATCTAATTTGTTCCTATTTCTAGTATAAACATTATGTCTGTCACCTATTTTATTAAAGAGATGAAGATTTTTTCGAACATGCATAATGTTTTCCTATATATATATATTGACAAGGTACCGTCATGATGTTAATCTGTTTAAACAATTCTCTTAGAGATTCGCGTTTGCGGAGATTATAGATTGCCCTGACTGCCCGCTTCTGCAAAATAAAAATAGAATCCATATCTGCAGCCCGTCCCCATAGCAAAATACCGTAAGACATGATACTATGAAAATAGCTAAAATATACTAGCCTAGCGGTATCCACGTCTGTCAAATGCTGGATCTTTCTGACAGCGTAAGCGGCTGAACTTAACCGCCCTGCAAGTGATGTTAAGTGAGGACCCCACTGTAGCTTGGAATCAAGCGTAATCCCTAGGAAAACAGTCCTTTCGACGAATTCAAGTATGTCCTTATTCAATACAACGTTACATTCATTACTCTTAACATTCGGCAAAGCGAATCTTATGCATTTAGCTTTCTTCTCATTTAATACTAAATTATTTACAGTAAACCAATTATGAATCTTAAGCATGGCGTCATTTACGTCGTCAAGGTGCTGTGCCCGTCTATTTACTCTAAAAATCAATGAAGTATCATCAGCAAATAACACCATTTGTGGTTGATTTTTCAGTAAATGAGGTAAATCGTTTATAAAAACTAAAAAGAGGAACGGACCCAATATGGAGCCCTGCGGTACCCCCATTTTTACTTTTAAGCCCGATGAATTAACACCATTTATTTGAACTTGCTGCAGTCTATCACTTAAATATGATTTTACTAAGCTAAGCGCTTGTTTACCCAGTCCGTAATGCTCAAGCTTTAAGAGCAGTGTTTCGTGATTTACACAATCAAATGCTTTGGAGAGGTCGCAAAAAATGCCAATAGCATCTTGCGAATCCTCCCATGCCTTAAAGATATGCTTAATTAAGGTGACACCAGCGTCAGTAGTACAACGCCCTCTGGTGAAACCATACTGTTGGTCATGTAAGATGTTGTTACAATTAAAATGACTGAGCATTTGGTTAAGCATTACTTTTTCAAACACTTTGCTGAAAACCGGCAAAACTGAAACGGGTCTATAATTATTCGTGTCCTTGCAATCGCCGGATTTAAAAAGTGGTATAATCTTACTGTACTTCATTAAATCCGGAAAACCCCTTGGTCTACACACAAATTAAAAATGAAAGCTAAATAGGGTGCCACCGTCTCAATAACCGATTTACAAACATTAGTAGACATCCCCCATAAATCTTCAGTAGCCTTGATCTTGAGTTGTTTAAAAGTCTTTATAACGATTGCAGGGTTTATATGTTTAAATTTAAATTCCGTGAGGCAGGCTGGAACATTCGAACTTAATAAATTAAAAGCAAGTGACGGCGAGGAATCTAAAGTTTCAGTAGTTTTAATAGGAACATTGGTAAAGAATGATGCAAATTCCTGCGCAACTTCTATATTAGTACTTAAGAGACCACTGGAAGTCTCCAGAGTGTAGTCAGTATTATGTCTTTTGTTCCTATTAGTTTCATTATTAATAATTTTCCAAACAGTCTTAATTTTATCATCAGCTGATTTTACTTTGTTGCTAATGTATAACGCTTTAGCTGCCTTACAAGCATTTTTAAAAGTTTTAGAATAAATAGTAACATACTTATTAAAAGTGTCAGTGTTAATATAAGGCTTAAGGCCATAGAGCTCAAAAAGTCTTTCCCTACTTTTCCTGATGCCTTTAGTTGCCCAGTCACTGAATAAAAACTTAGGGGGGGGGGGGGGGTTTAGGGTGCTGCTGGGTCTACCACGATTCTGCAGTGCGTCAAATATGTATGCAGAAATGCACACAGATGGCTTTCATGCCCTTACAAGGAAACAGTGTGCGTCGCTGCTGAGTCGTGTTAGGTCCAGCCATAACAGCATCATAAGCGTGTTCATGGATAGGTGGGACTCTCCACTGCTGTGCCATTGGATACGCTTGCACACAGCCAGTGCAGGGTGATCCCTAGTATTTTGATATTTTATTTATTGTATTTGTTGTGTAAATGTATGTACCTATATGTAGTGTATGGACAAACGTCTGAAATAAAAGTTTATTATTATTATTTTATTATTAAATTGTTTTAGTTTTTTTCTTAAAAATATTCTGAAACTCAGTTTGCACAACTGAGAAGAATTCTCTATATAAAATATTACCATTATTCATACTAAGGTCCTGAACGGGTAACTTACTTATTAAAGTCTTTTTAAATTTATCTAAATTACCAGATGTTATTGGTCTTGACTGTATCTGTATTTTTTGCAAGGGTGTGATGGACTCAAAAGCAACGGTTTGACCGCTGTGATCAGAAGGGAGATAATTTACAATAGCTTTATCTAAATAGTCGCAGCTACAAAAAACATTATCGATACAAGTAGCAGTGGTCGTAGTTATTCGCGTTGGTTCTAAAAACACATTTGACAAATTAAAGGATTTAAAGAGACTTATAAATCTACTGCTACTTGAATTATTTTCTAAAATATTAATATTAAAGTCTCTGCAAATTATTATTGATTTATTACCCGTTACAATCTTAGTCAAAACATCCTCCATTATAGACTCAAATAAAGAGTAGGTGTGGACAAATGTGCGGTCATGCATGTCAAGCGAGGGGAGATTGTGGAATCCGAGGGAGTTCAGCTCTCGGATTCCATAAACCTTAGATCCCTATCTTCAATTGAGACCTATAAATATTTGGGTATGGCGGAAGCGTTGGGCATCAATGCTTCTGACATGAAACAATCGTTGAAGGAGCGCTTCTTTGGCCGCTTGAAGAAAGTATTTAATAGTGTTTTGTCAGGAGGAAATAAGGTGCGCGCCTTCAACGGATGGGTCATGTCAGTCCTGATGTACTCTTTCGGCATACTCAAATGGACACAAACGGAACTCGATGCCCTAGATAGGAGAGTCCGTACATTGTTGACAGCATATCGGATGCATCACCCACGGTCATCGGTGATGAGACTGTATATCCCGCGGAAGTGTGGCGGTCGTGGCTTCTTAAAAGCTAAGACCCTGCACAACCGTGAGATATGCAGTCTCAGGGAATATTTCATAGAAGCCGACGTGGGGATGCATCGAGATGTAGTTACAGTGGACAAGGGCCTCACTCCGCTCTCCTTGGCTAAAGAGAACTGGTGCAAACCTGTAGTGCTCAAGACTAATGATCGCGAGGAGGTTTGGAAGAGTAAGAAGCTTCACGGACGCTTTTTCCGGGCCCTACACGGGCCCGATGTGGATTTCTTAGCGTCCGTATCCTGACTACGATTCGGTGATCTATTTGGAGAGACCGAAGGTTTTGTCTGTGCAATTATGGACGAAGTTATTTTGACGAATAACTACCGGAGATTTATTGTGAAGGATGGCACGGTTGACATTTGTCGGGCATGTCACCGACCGGGAGAATCAATCCGTCACATTATCTCTGGATGTTCTCGTCTTGCTAACGAAGAGTACTTGCATAGACACAACCTTGTGGCCAGGATTATCCATCAGCAACTTGCTCTGAAATACAACCTCGTGGAATCAGAAGTACCATACTACGGGTATGTGCCCGATCCAGTTCTTGAAAATGGCAATGTCACACTGTACTGGGATCGATCCAACATCACTGACAGGACTATTGTAGCCAATAAGCCTGATGTAGTGGTGGTGGATCGATTGGAGAAGCGCGCAATGATTATTGACATAGCAGTTCCGCATGACGTGAACCTCGTGAAGGTCGAGAAAGACAAACAAATAAAGTATCTTGACTTGGCCCGCGAGGTTGTCGACATGTGGGATGTGGACTCAGCGATCATTGTGCCGACAGTTGTTACAGCCAATGGCTTAATTGCCAAGAGCCTCGACCAACATCTAAGGAGGCTCTCGTTAGGCGGCTGGATCAAGGGCTTGATTCAGAAGGCAGTACTTCTGGACACGGCCCGCATTGTCAGGAGGTTTCTCTCTCTGGAGCCCTGACCGCCGGTAGCTTGAACCCTGTTCCCGATACCGATGGGCCACTATTTTTTATATTTTTAAATGTTTTTATTTTTTATTAATATTTAAAAATGTATTTTATAGGTAAATATAATTAATTATATACTAATAATAATAATATTTCTGATAAAAGTTCTACATTTGTTTATGGTTATCGATATATATGTTCTACATTCTATGTTTATGGTATTTTTAGGGTTCCGTATCTCAAAGGAAAAAACGGAACCTACTTGACAAACGGAAATTCACTTTGTTGTCCGTCTGTCTGTCAAGCCCCTTTATGTGAAATAGTTTTTGAGTAATGAGGTATGAGGGGGTGAAAAGTGGCTCCAAATGGTTCGTGTAACACACACGGTGCTGCTCGCCAGTTTTGTTAGCTTGAAATGGGCTTGACACGCTTCCGCGTGTCTAGATGAATATTACGTGTTATTGAACCCCTGTTTGTAAATTTTTACGTTAAGAATAACATTTGTTCAGTTTTTGACCATAACTAGATGTGTTTTAGTAAAATTAATGAACAATAAAAAAGTAAACAAACACGATTGGCGCCAAACTTCCGACCTCTGATTATTTAAATGCTTCCGACTTTGAATCTCAATAACTTTGTTACCACTACTAATTTATGTTGAACTATGAACGAAATCAGCAAATAATTCAATACTTATTTATTTACTTCTCCTGTACATGGAGTTTGAGTGACCGAAATCCACAATTTTTCTGTTTAAAGACATTTAATTCTCATTAAGAAATTTGTATTTCACTAACATGAGAACAAATTTAAATATAGTTACTAATGTTGTCCTTCGACACTCGAACTCACAATTTATTGACCTGGCGTATTTGATTATATACCTATTAACAAATTATTCAGGTTCGTGGATATTTCCAAAAATCAAACATTTTGTCACTACGCGTGACTACTACTACCCTGCCTTGAGATAAAGAGTGCGGTCCCGTTGCCACAATGCAGATACATCAGTCAGTAGTACAACTTTCGTTTACAGCTGCTATTTATTTATTTATTTTTTACTTATTATTTATTGTTTTATTTATTGAATTGATTTTATTTTAAGTTGGTGGCATTAATCTTTAAGAGTTAGTTAATACTGATATTTTGAAGAACATGCTTATTTAGTTTGTTTTTAAAAATATTAATCGATTTCGCGCCCTTTATCTCATCTGGTAATTTATTGTAAAGTTGCACTCCCTCATAAACAAGTGATCTTTTACCTTGAGTGGTTCGCACTCGAGGAAGTACGATGTGATCTTTTCTACGACTGCTACGGTTATGTAATTGATGTGTATTGGTGAATGAAATTTGTGTATGTATGGTTTTATTAAGTATTTTTTTAATGAGTATGCAGGTGCAGTATGCGTGAAGTTGTTTGATGTTCAAGAGTTTCGTGTCTTTGTATATTTTAATTGTAGGTGTTAGGTAATCGTAATGAAACAGCATTTTAATTATTTTGTTTTGTGCAATTTGTAGGTCTTTTAAGTTTGTTTTAGGTGCATTGCCCCAGATTTCGATTAGGTACAGTATGTGTGGCTTTACTAAAGAGTTGTATATTGTCTGGCGCACACTATATGGCAAACAGTGTACGATGTTTCGTAGTGAGCCCAATAAAGATGTAATTTTGGATCTGACGTAGTCAATTCGAACTTTCCAATTTAGATGGCAATCTAATCGTAACCCAAGGTATTTCTTGTGTTGTTTGAGTTTGAGTATTTGGTTTTCAATTGTAAGAGGTGGGTGATGTGGAATTTTCTTATTTTTGGCTTTAAATATGACGTAACTAGTCTTGGATGCATTGATTGTTAGAAGATTTTGTTGGAACCACATGGACAATGAGTTTAGGTCTTCTTGGGCTTGATTTATCATGTCAGTTATAGAATCACCAAAATAAAAAAGGCAGGTATCGTCCGCATATAGCGAAATATGCCCGTATATTGGAACCTTATAGATGGAGTTTATATATATTAAGAAGAATAGTGGACCTAACAGTGATCCCTGGGGAACACCAAACGTGATATTATGCGGTTTACTTTGGTATTCCCCAATTTTTACCACCTGGACCCTGTCATTTAAATATGATTCGAACATTTTATACGTTACACCTGATACACCTAGGTCTTTTAGCTTTTGTAGTAGTATAGGGTGGCTAACTGTATCAAAGGCCTTTTTAAGGTCGATGAATAAGCCTAACGCCACGTTTTTTTTATCAATGTTCATTTGTATTTTCGTAATTAGATCTGTAGTAGCTGGCAGGCTATTAGAATGTGTTCGAAACCCATATTGCCTTTCAAAGAGGAAATTGATTGAGGTGAGGTGTTCATCTAAGCGTGTGTAAAGGACTCTTTCAAATATTTTAGAGATAATCGGAAGGACTGAGATAGGTCTATAGTTATTGGGATCCGTTTTGACACCTGATTTGTGGATTGGAGTGAATTTTTATGTTTTTTAGCCCCGACTATCAGGGTCATCAAAATGTTGCATTTTCACACATAAACTTTTAAAAGGTAAATTCAAATACTTGCGAGTTAAATTTAAATAATTGAATGGCTGTCAGCGCCATTCAATTATTTAAATTTAACTATTATTATGAGCTTTTTCCCAAACCCCTTTAATTAATGCTCACTCGCAAGATTTGATGGATATTCAATATTTACACTTTTTAATCAGGATGACGTATGTGTTAATTCTGGGGTCCAATAAAATTGGAACCACACTACCGAGCCGGCGGCGGAGGTTTGACAGTTTAGGTCCAATTGGATGCACTTCCGAACTATACGGGTAGTGGTAAAAGTCGGAACCGTTCAATGATCATCGTTTATTTCGAAGTTTTGCCACCATTCACTTGGTAAATCTTAGGATTAGCCGCCACAGCACAGACACACAGACGCAGCGCAGATCGGCTTCAGATCAGCTCAGAGAAAGTCGCCTGCAGACTGTTTAATCTACGGCCACCTACCTGCAACTCTAAAATGTTTACCTAGTGTGTGTGTGTGTGTGTGTGTGTGTTTACCTGCTGTACAAACTCTCAGTACTTACCATAGATATAAGAAAGAAGATTTTTAGTTTTCTATGGTACTTACAGGCCTTTCTTTGTCATCTTTAAAATGGCCATGAGCTATCGCGCATCCGATGTACTCTGCGGAGCTTTGTACGACATGAAGGTAAGCGTAATTACCAACCCTTAAAACAAAATAATACATTTTTACAAAAAGACAACCGCCTTCAGAAAGTAAAAAATAACTTTAAATTCGCAAGTCGGTGGCAGTACAAAAAAACAAACAAAACCAAAGACGCCGACTTGCGAATTTAAAGGTATTTTTTACTTTCTGAAGGCGGTTGTCTTTTTTGTAAAAAAAGTTTTGTTTTTTTTTTCGCTTTTTAGTGCCTACTTCTTATCACACAAAATTAAGAAACGGTGACGCCAAAAAACTACAGTCATCGCTTAATTTTCTACCCTTAGGGGGGACGTCCACTGCTGGACATAGGCCTCCCCCAAGTGTCGCCACATTGACCGGTCCCGTGCGACTCGCATCGAGCGGATCCCCGCAACCTCTATTTGAGGGGGTTTTGCCATAATCGCCACGCTAGGCAGGCGGGTTGACGATCGCAGTATGGTTGTTACAAAGGCACAGAGAACGCTGCTGCCCATTCTCTGGTAAGTCCCTTAGTCGCCTCTTACGACACCCACGGGAAGATATGGGATGGTGCTGTTCTTTACGTCCGACACCACACGGACATGAGACAGGGGTGAAATATTTTCATGAAATTTACATGGGACCACCTCAGGAGTTTTGAGAATCACTCGAACATACTAGAACCTTCTCTTTTTTTGAAGTCGGTTAAAAATGAGATCAGTCATTATTATTATTAACAATAATCGAGTGAAGTCAGCGGCACTTTTGAATTGGCAAGGAGTCGGTCAGTTAGTCAGAAACAGCACGGATACTCTTTACAAATCAGCGCGGTGCATGTGTGCATGAGGGGTGTCTCAACATTCCACAGATAACACACAGTAATGAACACTGTCGTCGCACTATGCGAAATAACATTATACCTATGTATTTCACGCTTTGATTATATACTTATATATTATTATGGTAGAGAGAGGGCGCCACAGTGCCACGGTTTACATCGACTCCGCAATTGAAGTGTTGATAAAATAATAAATAGTGCTAATTTATCGCTTGTGCGCATTGTTCCGTGAAATATACAGTGTGGTTAACCGGACAAAGTGTAGAACACCCCTCCGGTGTTCAACTATAAGTGAAAATCGAAAGTAACGGCAACTGACATTAAAAACGTTTGTGTACGGACCTTAACACGTTTTAAGACATCAAAACATTTGTGGGACATTGAAGTGAATGCAGGCAAGACTAGCCGGGTCGTGCAACACCCATCAGTGATTGTTTATGAATACATGGTCTTGAAATAACCTAAATTGAAATCGATAAATCGCAACCCATGCCTAAAAACGCCATCTAGTGTCGGTGGCGAAACAATATCGAGATCAACAATCATTGCGTAAAGCCGCCATCTAGAGGCGAGTAGCGTAACTATATGAGATTATTCTCTACTAAATTGTTAGGCAATTACACAGTTTACCACGAGAGGGAGCTATTACAAATATTGTTACCTTTTAAGTAAACAATAACTTTTAACTATGGAAGAAGTGATGGCGGCACTGCGCAAGATCCAAAAAGACCTGGACGAACAAAAAAGAGAACGGCGAAAAAGTAACAGAAAATATAATCAAAATACTGGATACAAAATTTAGAACATTTGAAGAAAATCAAGAAAAGCGGAAAAAATCGAAAATCAGGAAAAAAGATTACATATATTGGAAAAACAAGCAAGGCAGAGAAATATAGTTTTCTTGGGAATAAAAGAAAGCGAAAGTTCGTATTCACAACTAGAAAACCTTGTAACTACTTTTATAAACAGTTATTTCTCAATAAATTTTAATTATACTATATACAAGAAGCCAGAAGAATAGGCAAGAAATCAGAAAAACCCCGCCCGATCGCAGTAACATTTACCACCGAGGCAAAAAAATAATTATTTGGAAACAAAAAGGAATGCTAAATGACACTTATTAATTTGAACACGCCAGATAAACCAATAACTTTAATACAAGTCTACGCCCCTACTGAAGCAGCAGCTGACGAGGAGATCAATCTTTTCTACGAGCATATATACAAGGCAATGGAAATAGCATAAAAAGATTTCATCTTAATGGGAGACTTTAATGCAAAAATAGGTGTGCCTCTTGTGTCACGAAACAAAACGGATACGGAGAAAGGAACTACAGAGGGCAAACACTCATCGACTTCGCAATGGAAAACAAATTAGCAATCATCATCACTTTTTAAATGAAAAATCCAAAGAAAAGGTGGACATAGCGTTCGCCGTCCGGACAATATAAAAACGAAATAGATTTCATTCTCTCCAACCAACCACAAATATTTAAAAATATCTAAACATTAACTTTAAACTATCCGTCAGACCACAGACCGCTCCGAGCAACAATTTCACTCAGAAAACCAATGAAAAGCAGAGCCAAATTTAAAAATAATCAATATATCACACTCAAAAGCGAAGAAGAAATCTTACTTTATACGAAGAGTTAAAAAAATCACCTACCAGATGTAATCAATAGGTCCTTGAACGAGTCTGTACAAGCTTATCACGATAAACTAATAGATTCTATCCAAAGCTTACAAAGTGCATGGAAAGCAGAATATACAACTAAAAACCGCAGTACATTAACAGACCGCACAAAAAACCTTATAAAAAGAAGACAAGAACTGCAAAAAAACAAAAATTAAACACGAACCCTAAAGATTGAACTTAAAGCTCTATATAAACTCACAAGCAAATATATAAAAATGGATTACAAGAAACAGAATAAAAATTATTAAAAAGCATTTAGAACAGAAAGGAAACCTAAAAAGAGGATATAAAGAGCTTCAGATAAAAACAACATGGATCGAGGGTTTAGAAGAGCCTGGTCGATCGAACAGCACATAGTTATCTGTCATAATTATCTTGAAAGCTGATTTATTTTGTCATACATTTAATTCGCATAATGCTACTAGGCATGATGTGCAAATCTACTGCGCCACACTTAAGTAATGTCTTAAAAATTCAATATGTTGTGTTTCAAAAGTTAGTGAAAGGAACGAGTCGCTGCAAAACCGACTTCACGTAGTCTTGTCTGCCCTACGTCTAGAGTGTAATCTAAGCCCGCGAAGGCGCGGCCGAAGCCGCGGCGGTGAGCGTAAAACACATCTGCGACGATAAGCTCGCGTGGGACCGCCGTAGCCCCGCAGCGCCGGAGCCGTGACAGAAACCATGCCTGCTGCATGCTTGTTTGCATGCTGCATGTTGCATGCTTGTTTGCGTGCTGCATGCTTCATGCTTGCTTGCATGCTGCATGCTTGCTTGCATGCTGCATGCGTGGTGTATGCTTGTTTACATGCTGCATGCTAAGTTATAATGTGTATTTATACAATTTCGCTTTGTGTTTTTAACTAGGCGTCTTTATCACATTAGACTAAATAAGTTTTATGTTTTAATAATTAGTGTATACGACACAGGTACTTCCCAAAGCAGCCGAGGCCAGAAAGTACCTGCGTCAGCCTTTGTCGCTGGGATTGAACTCAGGACCAGCAACTTACAAGGCGGCTGCCGCACAGTTACGCAAAGTTTATCGCTGACAGTAGGTCTAAAATAGCTGTTCTTGTTTGTCATGAACTCATGATCCACTGCTTATCTCCATAAAGGTATAGCGTGATAGTAATTATTTTAAATGTTAAATCTGCAGCTACTTACAATATATTTTGATTACTATAAAGTTTTAAGAGTAGCAAGCATGCTACGCGCGCTTATGAGCGCAGCTGCAGCGATTTATTACATTTTACAAGTTTATCGACTATTACTCATAAACCTGTAAAGCCTACTTAGCTGTGACAGTTTTTCTATGAATTTTGTTATATATGCTACTACCTTGAATTTTTTCACAAATCACGATACAACCATCGAGCTGATAGGAGTGGCGCAAATTGACTCCAACAAAAATTAGCACTTTAGAGCTAAATATTTCCCAATGGGATTCCTTAATCGAAACATTGTTTTTCCAAACCCTAAATATTTTTGAAAGACCTTTTTAACGACACCCCACACCAAATGGTAGACTAGAAAAAAAATTCCCACTTCACGTTTAGAGGAGGTACCCTAAAAAAAAATATTTTTCAATATTTTATTCCGGCACTTTGTCGGCGTAACTAATGTGTATATCCATGCCAATTTACAGCTTCCTATTTCTAATAGTCTTTGAGCTACACTGCGGACGGACGGACGGACATAGCGAAACTATAAGGGTTCCTTGTTGACTTCGGAACCCTAAAAACGAGAACCTTATTCAAATATATGTTATTTGGTATACCTATTTTCAAAAGTGAACTGAAAGTAAAATTAAATTTTGCCCAAATATAAGGATCAGTCGAAGAATCAAATTTCGAAGAACTACCCATATCCATACCAAGGTTATAATTGAACTATTATCACAGCTGATGCAGAAAGTTAAAAATTGCCTAGAGCAGCACAGCTAGGAAATATTTATTTATTTATTGTTTGCTTTAGATTACAATGATCCATCATGTAAGTAAGCCTCTTATAAACTATATTAGTACAATTAATTTTATTAAATAAAATAATAAAAATAAATAAAATAAAATCAAACTTAATTCACAAAAAATTACAGACTAAAAACAAATTACAGATAAATAAATCAGTTCATGTACCTCGACTCGCAGCTGTGCATACGGGTCCAGTACCCCAGGAATGGACAGTCTGGCTTGTCCGCAATGACTATCAAAATATTGTTGGAGCTCCCCCGCATCCTGCACATCAGAGATGCCGTTCTCTTCCGCATTATTGCAAGAAAGCCATCCGTTCTTTGCTTCAGCAAACATGCCTAATGCACTGCAGAAACGCGGAAGCCCCAACAGCATTCTGATAGCATTATTATACTGGACACGGAGAGCGCTGCCGCTGTGAGCCCTCTGCGTATGCCTAACCCACAGAGTGCACGTGTAAAAGGACTGGCAATATGCCTTAAAAAGAGTGGTTTTCACTTCTCTAGTACAACGAGCAAACCTGCGGGCCAGCATGTTACATCGGACTGACAACGCTCTACACTCCCTCTCAATATCCCAGTCATCATCTAAGTCTTTGTTCACTATATGTTCATCCGCATAACTGATACTCTTTATTATCTTTCCATCAATGGAGCACCCGACACCAGTGCTGCCGAGCTCCTCGATCAACTGATTAATATGCAGGCTAAAGAGCGCCGGAGAGGTCAACTCTCCCTGCCTCACTCAACACTCCATACTATACTCGCCCAACAAATATACTGTTGGAGTGACTCAACAGCAGTTTTAGGGTGGATCCAGGGAGATCCAGCGAGATGGAAACCTTTTGTCGCTAATCGCGTTAAATTAATCACCATGAAAATACTAAAAGAAAAATGGTTATGTCAAAAATGGTTATGTCAAAACCAGTGAAAATCCAGCTGACTGTGCAAGTCGTGGATTGAGAATAAACTAATTAAGGAAACATGAATTGTGGTGGCAGGGCCCCTCTTGGATTAAATCATTCCAAAACCATGACAAACCAGAAACCATCCATGAAACTAGTTTAGAGATAAGGCAGTCTAATGCAGAAGTGGTGGAACAACACCAAAAAGAAACCATGACCATACCAAACATTATTTACCATTTACTTAACAAATTGAATTCCATCGTTAAAATTATACGTGTTTTTGCATGGATATTGAGACTACCTACTGCAAAAGAAGGCCGTCAGCCTTATCTCACATTACATGAACTGCGTTGAGCAAAAATGTTAATTATTAAAAATATGCAACAAATGGAGTTTACCCGTGACGTCAGTTATTTACAAAACAATGGGAACTTGCATTCGAAAAGTAAACTTTTACCACTACCAGCGACCAGCGATCGAGAAGCAGTTTGCGGATAGGAAGGTGTTTGAGAAGTAAGTCACGTGACAACAGGCGTTTTGAAAGCAAATCAATAGAAGAAAGACATGAGACGAGCTGTAGTAGTCATCACACGACATCTTCAAGAAGACATAGGAAGCAAGTCAAAGTCAAAGTCAAATCATTTATTTCAATTAGACCATTAAAAGGCACTTTTGAACGTCATAATTAAAAAATATAGTTGCCCATTCCAAAAGGTAGTTTCGTATGGAGAAGAATGGGCAAGAAACTCCATACTTACTCTTCTAAAAATAAATGTGTACAATATTTTGCATTTACAGTTTACAGTTATATAACTATACGTGAATACGATGGACCTTGCTAAACACTATATTGAAGTATGTACAAAGTATTACAAGATAAAGAATGACAGCTAAGTTGTATACATAGATACATAGTGTTCACATTTTATTATTTACAATTATTGTAAAAGTAGACAACCACTCCATACTTTTCAACAAACTATGAACCAGTGTGTGAACCAAAGCAAGAATTAAATTTATTGTATATACTAAGCTCAGATTATAAAACAATTTTTATAATCTGAGATACTAAGTATCAATTATAAAAAGGGGGCCGAGTCACACGCGTCCGTAGGAAAATACCCCTAATAATAACTAGTCCCTACACGTGGTCCCTGGGTGGTGCTAATCAGGTGACACTAACTGGTGGTAGGTTTCGGCCGTTGGCTTGCGACCACCCACTGGGCAAAGACGTACCGCCAAGTGGCTTAGCCGCGTTCCGGTACGATGCTCAGTGTAGCCAATTCAGAGGAGTTGGGTCGAAATAGTTGTTCCAATGCAGGCAGATCGACCAGGCTCGCGTTGATATGGGCGTATCGGGAGACTAGTCGCGGAGGGTAGCGGGATCCGAGGCACGGTGCGCCGCTGGCCGACCGCAGGTAGTTGGGGGCCCAAGTAGTGTGCTAGCCACACATGAAAGGCTGCCCCGCCAACTGTCGAAAAATCCCGGAGTGCACCATCGTGCTGGTTAGCGACCAGACGAGAGGGCCCGATGGACATTTCCGGGGGGGCTCGGGCGTCCCCGCAGTCTCCAGACTAGTCCCCCAATGATGCCGTCCTGTCAGAGCGTGCCTGAGGGACAGCAGCATGGAACCTCATTTCACTTCCTTCTCCTCTCCCTTCTTCACTCTCAAATCCATGACCAACAGGAACAAATTAAGGAAAGCTGTACAGCGGCAGCACTCCCTCTCACTCAAAGTGCACCTCGGTAACATACGAGGTCTGCACTCAAATCTCGCCGCAGTCCATCACCACCTAGAGACTGAGAAACCAGCGCTCTTGTTCCTGTCGGAGACGCAGATCGGATGTCCGTCAGACGTGTCGTACCTTACCTACCCAGGGTTTACCCTGGAGCACCACTTCAGACCACGCGCGGGTGTTTGTATGTACGCCCGGGACGACATCTGTTGTCGGCGTCTCCGCAACCTTGAGGACTCCAGGTTCTCAACGCTGTGGGTTCTAGTGGACACAGGCCTGGACAAAATTGTCTACGCCTGTGTCTACCGGTCGTATAGCGGCGATCTGGAGACAACTGGGCTCATACAACACCTCAGTGAGGCGGCGGATACGGCTCAGCAGCGGTACCCTTCTGCCCAATTGGTGTTACTGGGGGACTTTAACGCCCACCACCAAGAGTGGCTCTTCCCATACACGCACACAGACCATGCTGGACGAGAGGCGCGAAACCTGGCGCTAGCGCTAAATCTCACCCAGCTGGTCCAGGGGGCAACAAGGGTGCCAGATGTTGATTCGCACACAGCCAATTGCTTGGACCTTCTGCTGACAACAGATCCAGACCGCTACTCAGTGTCGATTTCTTCTCTACTGGGTAGCTCCGACCACTGTCTGGTGAAGTCTGTGTCCGTCTACTCCCCGCCCGATCCTTGCCCTAGAGGCACCCGGCGGGTATGGCGATACAGGTCAGCAGATTGGGATGGCATGCGATCTTTCTTCGCATGTTATCCTTGGCAGCCTACTTGCTTTTCTTCGACTGATGCTTCGTTGTGCGCGGACGCCGTGACGGATGTGTTGCGGAGGGGGATGGAGTACTATATTCCGTTCTCAGACGGAACAATGTCTGGCGAAGCTCGGCCATGGTTTGGTGCTGAGTGCATTCGTGCTAATGCGCTAAAGCATTCAGCGTACCTAGCATGGGTTGACGCCCGCACTCGCAAAGCAAGTGACGTGAGCCGGAAGAAGAGAGCCTTTAACAGGGCTGCCAAGTCCTGCAAGAAGGTGTTGCAGAGAGCTCAGTTTGACCACATTAGCCGAATAGGGAACAAACTTGCTTCATACCCAGCAGGTAGTAAGGCTTTTTGGTCCCTGGCTAAGTCGGTCGAATCGAACTTTTGCCGCCCCTCACTACCACCACTGCTGAGACCCGACGGGTCGCTGGCCCACTCCGCCGAGGAGAAAGCTAACTTGTTCGCCTCTTTGTTTGCGGAATCGTCACGTCTGGATCCGGGTGGCGCGAGGCCCCCTGTTTCTTCTGATGGAACCGAGTCGAGTATGTTAAACATTAGCATTCATCAGAAGGACGTTCTTAGGGTACTGCGTAACCTAGACGTGAGCAAGGCTAGTGGCCCTGACGGGATTCCAGCAATTGTACTGAAGACTTGTGCGCCTGAGTTGTCTCCGATCTTGACGCGCTTATAGCGCCTGTCGTTTGAGACTGGGAAAGTGCCGATGGCTTGGAAGCAAGCTAACGTGCAGCCCGTGCCCAAGAAGGGTAGTCGGGCTGACCCGTCGAATTATAGACCCATTTCGGTGACGTCCATACTCTGTAAGAGTATGGAACGGGTGCTAAATCGTAAGCTCCTGGCATACCTAGAAGCGAATGATATCCTCAGTGACCGACAATACGGCTTCCGCCGAAATCGATCAACTGGGGATCTACTAGCGTATGCCATTCACATCTGGAGTGCGGCCATCGAAAAGCATGGAGAGGCACTAACAGTCTCCCTTGACATCTCAAAGGCCTTTGACAGGGTCTGGCACGATAGCCTTATTAATAAGCTTCCTTCCTTCGGTCTGCCCGCTGGATTGTGTGATTGGATTGCAGATTTCCTGAGGGATCGGTCTATTCGAGTGGTCATAGACATAGGCTGCTCGTCCGGACTGCTGGATATTAATGTCGGGGTTCCTCAGGGGTCGGTGCTCTCGGCAACATTGTTCCTGCTGCATATTAATGATCTGCTAAAACCCGGTACCTTTGGGTATGCAGACGACAGCACTGTCGCTGAGAGATACGTGTCCGACGCACGAGCTGGTGGGTCGCAGATCCGGTCTCTCCGGGAGGCGATGGTTGAGCGCTTGAACTTGTCCTTACAGGCTGTCTCTGAATGGGGCGACGCCAATCTGGTCAAGTTCAATGCTGCTAAGACCCATGCGTGTCTCTTTTCCGCTAAAAGGAGCCAATTCCACCCGGCTCCATCTTTCCGAGGTGTAACCGTGCCGATAACCGACCGACTTGAGCTTCTTGGTGTTACGTCAACATCAACCCTCAATTTTGGCCCTTTCATAGAGGCAAAGGCTCAAGTGGCTGCCAAAAAGCTGGGGATCCTAGCAAAGGTGAGACGGTATTTCACGCCTGAACAGCTGCTTAAACTTTATCAAGCGCAAGTTCGATCGTGTATGGAGTACTGTTCTCATCTTTGGGACGGATCTGCCAGATACCAGCTTGATGCCCTTGAGTCAATTGAGAAACGAGCCAAAAGGATCATTGGCAATGATAGGCTCGTCGAGACAAAGCTCCAAAGTCTTGAGCATCGACGCCGAGTTGCTGGCCTGTCGGTTTTCTACCGGTTGCATTTTGGGGAGTGTGCGACGGAATTGCATAATTTAATTCCGCCGAGCCCGTTCCATCATCGGACCACAAGACGTACGGCGATGCGCCACCGGTACATGGTGGACATCCCACCCACACGCACGAAACGTTTTGGGAATACATTCATTGTGCGTACTGCTAAGGAGTGGAATTCCCTGCCTGAGTCTGTGTTTCCTGATAGCTACAACCTGGGAGTCTTTAAGGTAAGAGTGAATAGGTTACTTCTAGGCAAGCGTGCTCCATCTTAGACCGCATCATCGCTTCCCATCAGGTGAGATAGCGGTCAAACGTATGCCTATCAAGATAAAAAAAAAAAAAAAAAATTAAGTAGTTTTAATTAGCAATCAGTTTGATTTTGTCTAGACTGTAGATTGTTCTATGAAGCCCGGACCAGCATGTTTCCAAGAATTCTTATTATGGATATAATCCTCTAAACTGTAATATGCTTGTTTACAGAGTGTACTTTTAATATAAGTTTTAAATTTCTTTCATTTAGTTGCAATATTTTGAATCACTAGGAATTTTGTTATTACACTTAACACAGAACCCCATAAAATATTTATGAACTTTAGACAATCTAAAATATGATTGAGCTATTTTGTCTTTGTTTCTAGAATTAATATTATGTCTATCACTAACTTTATTAAATAAATGTAGGTTTTTTCTTACGTACATAATATTTTCATAGATAAATTAGCAAGACACTGTCATTATATTAATATTTTTAAATAGTCCCCTAAGAGAATCGCTGCGACGTAGATTATAAATGGCTCTAACAGCTCTTTTTTGTAAGATAAAAATGGATTCAATGTTTGCAGCCCGACCCCACAGTAAAATACCATACGACATAATGCTGTGAAAGTAGCTAAAGTAGACCATACGCGCAGTTTCTACATCAGTCTGTCAACTGCCTTATCTTTGTAACAGCTTAAGTCGCGGAGCTTAGTCGCCCCGCAACAGATGTTATGTGAGGTCCCCATTGTAATTTCTCGTCTAGCGTGATTCCTAGGAAAACCTTTTGACTATTAAATTCAAGTTTCTATCCATTTAGAATGATGTCACAATTGCTATTCCTATCATTTGGTAAAATTAATCGAATACATTTGGTTTTTTTTTCATTAAGTACCAAATTGTTTACCGTAAACCAATTTTGAACCTGAAGAATAGCGTCATTTACGTCGTCAAGTTGTTGTGACCGTCTGTCTACTTTAAAAATCAATGAAGTCTCATCGGCAAATAACACCATCTTCGGTTGATTTTGAAGTAATTGGGGTAAATCATTTATATAGACTAAGAATAGAAATGGACCTAGTATTGAGCCTTGAGGAACGCCCATAGTCAGTTTAGACCTCAATGAGTTCACACCGATAACCTGAACTTTTGCCTGTCTATCCCTCAGGTATGATCTTAGTAAATCAAGAGATACTCCACTAATCCCGCAGTGCTCCAGTTTCAGCAATAGTGTCTCGTGGTCAACGCAATCGAACGCCTTTAATATAACACATTACTAACACATTGAGTTTATACAATGCAAAGATAACGTAGATCTATATATCTTCAGCAGCTCCAAAAATAATTAAAAATGCTAATCAATTAATCTGTCAACCCCCATGGCTGTGAAGCTAGACCAGCATTCAGCCAAGCATTTTTATCAGTGATGTACTCATCCAATGAATAATATGCTCGGCTGCATAGTGTGCGTTTTATATAAGACTTAAATTTTGTCTCATTTAGTTGAACAATGTGGGGAGGTATTTTATTGTAACATTTTAAACAGTACCCCATGAAAGAAGTATCTACTTTAGCCAGTCTGAAACTCGGTTGAACTAGTTGGTCCCTATTTCTAGTGTTATAATTATGTCTTTCACCCGTTTTACTAAAAAGATGTAGATTTTTTCTAGCGTACATTATGTTTTCATAGATGTATTGACAAGGTACCGTCATTATGTTAATTTTTTTAAACAGTTCCCTTAGAGAATCGCGCATACGGAGATTAATATACACTAAAAAGAGGAAAGGACCCAAAATTGAGCCTTGTGGAACCCCTATTTCTACCTTTAAACCATGTGAATTAACTCCATTTATTTGGACTTGCTGCTGCCTATTAATCAAATAAGATTTTACTAAACTAAGCGCAAGTCTACCTAGTCCGTAATGCTCAAGTTTCAAAAGTGGTGTGTCATGATTTACGCAATCAAATGCCTTGGAGAGGTCACAAAAAATTGCTATAGCATCTTGCGCCTCTTCCCACGCAGTAAATATGTGTTTTAATAAAGTGACACCAGCGTCAGTCGTACAACGTCCTTTGGTGAAACCATACTGTTGATCGTGTAAAATGCCATTAGTGTTAAAATGATTAAGCATAATCTGTTATATATAAATTGCTGAAAGCCGGCAGCACGGACACGGGTCTATAATTATTAGTGTCTTTACTGTCACCGGATTTGAAAAGAGGTATAACCTTACTAAACTTCATTAGATCCGGGAAAACTCCTTGGTCCACGCACATATTAAATATTAAAGCTAAATAGGGCGCTATTGTCTCAATTATAGGTGTACAAACTTTAATAAACATAACCCACAGATCCTCAGTAAATTTTATTTTGATTTGCCGAAAAGCTTTTAAAACTGTCACGGGGTTAATATGTTTAAATTAAAATTCTACCGGGCAGCCTGGTACGTTTGCTTTTAAAAAGGCAATTGAAATGCCAGGTAAGGAATTTAAAGCTACCGTGGTTTTAATTGGAATGTTGGCAAAGAAATTCACAAATTCATGCGCTACTTCTATTAGAGCTTAGGGGACCACGTGGTGTCTCTAATGTATACTCAGTGTTCCGTTTTTTCCTGCCAGTCTCGTTATTAATAACTTTCCAAACTGTCTTTATTTTATCGTCTGCCGATTTGATTTTGTTGCTAATGTATAGGGCCTTCGCTACCCTGCAAATATTTCTAAAAGTTTTAGAATAAGTAGCAACATACTTATTGAAAGTATCCGTGTTAATATAAGGCTTAAGGCCATAAAGCTCAAACAGTCTTTCCCTACTTTTTCTAATACCTCTAGTTGCCCAGTCACTAAATACAAACTTAGGGCTAATATGTTTTTTCTTTTCTTTTCAAAAGTATTATCGAATTCAGAAAAGAAACCGTATTGTTGTTCATGAAAGATGGAATGTTTATTAAAGTGATGTAACATTTGATTAAGCATTAATTTTTCAAATACCTTACTGAGAACTGGCAGAATCGACACAGGCCTGTAATTGTTGGGGTATTTACTATCACCGGATTTGAACAACCTTGACGCCTTGGTTTATTACACTGGTGTTAAATATGAGAGCTAAATATTGCGCAATCGTTTCGATAATAGATTTACAGACTTTTACAGACATTCCCCAAAGATCTTCAGTTGATTTAATTTTAAGATCTTTAAAGGCTTTTTTAACAGCCTGGGGGGGTGCGCCAAAGTTCACCAAAATTTTCAACTCCGATAATTGGAAATCTGAAAATGTTCTTCCTAACATTTTTCATCCTAACAATCACAATTCCTTACTACTCTGTCTCTAATGTTCATAATTCCGAAGCATTCAACTTCATAATGTCAGTAGCAATAAACATCTATTATAGTTTTATTTGTTTTCCTATATTTTCTCAACATAACCATCTTTTACTCTTACTTCTTATTTCTTATCTCTTACTTCTTATTCAAAGTCATATCTTTTTTGTTTAGATTTCTTTTTATTCATAATAATCAGTATTATATATGTCGGATCGTCAGGATTTAGTCCATTAGATTCAGTCATCATGTGGGCAGAATATGGGTTTCGTGCAATGCAAACACACTGGGTATAGGGTACAATACACTGCGTTTATTAAAACCACAATTTCTTAACTCAATTTAAATAAACACTGACTCCAATTTATAATTGACATAGCAACACTAAATAGACATAGCAACACTTAAACAACGAATCGAGTACAGTTCCGGGATGTCTTAGCTCCGATGCGATCAGAGACTGAACTCTGAATGTCCTGCTCGCTGTGGGCTGTAAACATCACGATTCTGTAGAAGCGCGCCAAAATGGTGGTGGTAAATCACGTGTTGTCGCTAATGGCACACTTGCGATTCGTTTCAAGTCTGTACTATTGACCGGATGCGACACGGCCATCCTGCGATGCACACGTCCTCGTGTGTTGTTCTTCTTCTTCTTCCTGCCCTTATCCCATGTTACTTAGGATCGGCGCAACATGTTTTCTTCTTTCATTCCGTCCTGTCCAACGTCATGCTTTTACTGACTACCTCGTGTGTTGTAAGTCTGGAAAATACAAAATCTCTCCACAGTATCTGCTCGTCCAATCCTGACTCCTAACTGATTAGATATTTAAAAAGGACTTGACCTTTTAAAGTCTGTTTTAACAAGCAGTTTGAAAATAACACTCGAATTAAAAACTAAAAACTAGACTCTTCCACGAACTTGAACCATCTAGTTTTGAGATTACCGAGACCAAGTACAATAACGATTCCAAATTTAATTAATCAAAGTAAACAAAACCTCAGGTATCTCATTCATGGTACACAACACACACACTATTCCCCACGGGAATACCGAGTCAACCCTTGACTCTACGGTCTTTGCTTCTAGGCAAGACCCGACTATACCACTCAGAGCTATCGCCTACTGCGTACACACAAACGACGCTACGATCCTCTAGTGAAGTCTCCGACCCATTGAACCGAGAACGCGTTTACACCATTTAAAGTGATGCCAACTCGTCATCTATTTCGTCTACAATCTCAATTGGTACTTGGCCTTCGGGCTTCTTTCGAATACGGTCATGGGCGTATTTGTAAGTACGCTTGTTAACTAGAGTTTTTAAAACATATCGATCGCCATGTAACATTCCAAAAGTTTGAAAATGATAATCAAAAAAAGCTTTTTACAAAAAAGACAACCGCCTTCAAAAAGTGAAAAATAACTTTAGCACAGAACACACATTGACTTTAGTTTCGAAATTCAGTGGCTTTGTTCTGTTTGTTGTTTTGTATTGCCACCGACTTCCGAAACTAAAGTAAATGTGTGTTCTGTGCTAAAGTTATTTTTCACTTTTTGAAGGCGGTTGTCTTTTTTGCAAAAAGCTTTTTATTTTCCGCTTTTTAGTACCTCCTTCTCATTCAAATCTATTAAGAAGTGATTGAAAGTTAACTACTACAAAGATTGATGAAACTAAAACGTCGTCTATGTAAAATTTTTGGGTATTTGTTGATTTTTCAAAAAGTGCTGAATCAATTTCGATAAAATTTATATCGGACCACCCCTGAAGCATACCCTATCTATAGAAAAAATAATTTTCAAAATCGGTTTACGTTTGCCTGAGAAATCGCGTAACAAATCGCGCATATACTTAATGCAAATTTAAGACTTATACGGTTTCCTCATGGACGCCATTGTCAGAACTGGACCAAATTAAAATGGGACCACACGGGAAGCACTAGCTTCCAAATAAAAAAAGAATCATCAAAATCGGTTCACCCAGTCCTGAGAAATCAAGTAAAAAACATTAAAAAAAAAAAAAAAAAAAATACAGACGAATTGATAACCTCCTCCTTTTTTGAAGTCGGTTGAAAAAGAAACAAAATTTGTTACAAACACGTCCAGTTAAAGTACAAGCATCCATCAAACAAGTTAATCAAAACTCCAAACAACTAAGGTATGTAGGCACTATTAGGCTATCCCTGTAGCCATCTATTATTTCTATAGTCATCCCTGTGACCTGCATACAGTCATAGTCATCCCTGTGACCATAACCAGCTATCATCCCTGTGATAGCAGTTATTCGCTACAATCATCCCTGTGATTGTGCTGAGCTCATAGCTCCTACATTACCAGTCTCATATAAATCAGATTCTATAGTTACATTAATGGGTGCTTGACTTTGACTTTGGCATTGACTTTGACTTTGGAATTGACTTTGACTTTCGCTTTGACTTTAAGCACACTCATCATCCTATCTATTTCGCCCTTCGCACGAGATGAACTTAGAACCAGATCCAGATGAACCAGAAGTCACGAAATTAAATCGGAAAATAACGGCATTGGGAAACGATCCGGAACTGTATTACTATTCAACTCCTCACAGTCTATGCACATACGATGTGACCAGTCTTGTTTATTGACTAAAAGCGTGGGACTAGCAAAAGCAGAACAGCTAGGTCGTATGACGCCTGCCTGTAATAATTCATCAACCCTATCGCTCATTATTTACCATTCAGTTGGAGTCCGGAGAACATCTACATACTCACTTCTAAGCCAAATTTCTAACTCACAAGTAGTCACGCGACTAGTAGGAAAACTAGTTATGAAAAGTACGAATATCTATACATATAATAAAACAGTAACAAAACTATGTCTGTACATTGAATATATTAAAAAAATAATAATTGAGGGGGGTTTAGGAACAGTAATAGAGCACGAATCCAAAAAAAAAATTCTGTCTGTTTGTCTGTTTGTTTGTCTGTTTGTCTGTTTGTCTGTTTGTTTGTACACGCTAATCTTCGGAACTACTAGGCGGATTTGAATGATTTTTCTTTTGTTGTATAGGTATTAAGTCTGGGCAACATATAGGCTATAATTTATCTTGGAAACTTGAACACTTGATGCAGAACCGCAACAGACCAGCTAAACTATAAGAGATACAAAAATGGTACCATAGCAAAAATTGTTCCACGTGACGAGCATTCTCTGCTGAGAGAATAAATTTGAAGATCTGGAACACCTGATGTGGAACTCCAAGAGCCCAGCTACACCATGACACATATAGGAATGACGTCTTAGCAAAAGTTGTTCGGTCTGATGGGCATTTCCTGTTGACTTATAAAAATCGAAGATCAGAAACATCTGATGTGAAAATCAAAGCTAATAACTAAAATAAAAGCTATCACTAATTTCACTGTATCTTATAAAATAACATAAGCTGGGAGTACCTCCACGCGGTGAAGGCGGTAACAGTTTAGGACTGATATTTGATGACGATGGTATATCATTGAAAATTTGACTCTACTGGCCAAAATTGAACCGAATTCGACATCAGACGTTTCAGATCTTCGACTTTGCCGACCCCGTTGTCGCTGGCATAAGCAACAGGATCCGCGTACAACATATATACGCGGCAACATATAGGCTATAATACTCTCCTTCATTAAACAACATTCAGCACCAGAATCAAAATCAAATTTTCACTTTCATATTCGTTGCCGCTTGCTCTCTTATCTTGTTAAAGCCTATTTCCGGTTCTGTATTATTCAAAGTTAGAAGATTTAATAGCCTAGTTACGCACCATATTAAAAACTTAAATGGGCTTGCCCTTACTACACGAAATAGACACGTTAATTGTAAAACTAAGTTTTAAAATAAGTCAGCCAATCGTCACATTAAATTCCAAACAATAACCGGGTAACACATGAAATAAAAATCATAAATTACCACCAATTAATACGTCACAAAGAATTTGTTCAGCACAGTCTACATTAGCAAAACTTATACCCTGTATACGAACCGGCAAATGTAGGTACGTTTACCTATGAAGTTACGACTGACAGATTGCTTAACAAGAGAGCATTCGGCACCAGAAACAAAATAAAAATAATACGACTCACCAGATTCGGCTGATAATAGATCAGTAGCTGGCTTGTTGGTACAGATATCCACTCGCTTTTCAACTTTACTGTTAACGGAATCAGCCTCCTTCTTTGCACAGTGTGTTGCCATGTGCCCCGGCTTGGCACAGAAGAAACAGGTCATCGGCATCATGCTTTCTTAAAAACACTGTCTTTGACCCGTTGCGATTCACTATTTCCTGAAAACTATAGATTGTTCCTGGTGGAGGCTCGACGATGCAAAGCTAGACTCGTTTCTCCCCCGGTACAGCTGGCTTGTTGTCGCATAGGCGGCATAAGTCTCATTTTCCTGGTTAGGTTATCTGCGACAGCCATGTAGATGCGGAGCCCTTCAACGCCTTATTTATGGTCAAAATAAGCTGGCTTCTTTTTACTGCACTCCCGTCGATACACAAGTCGCAACATTAACTTGCTATTAGCCAGTGAATAGATTTTTTTTGAGTTTGTATTAACGCGTACACTTGTTGATTTTGTATTTCAAAAAGTAATCGACACTGTTTGTTATTGTCATTGTCCCCACGTGTGATTCCATTAGCACGATTTGATCCCACTTCTGATGTCGGATCGTCAGGATTTAGGCTATTAGATTCAGTCATCATGTGGGCAGAATATGGGTTTCGTGCAATGCAAACACACTGGGTATAGGTACAATACACTGCGTTTATTAAAACCACTATTTCTTAACTCAATTTAAATAAACACTGACTCCAATTTATAATTGACATAGCAACACTAAATAGACATAGCAACACTTAAACAACGAATCGAGTACAGTTCCGGGAAGTCTTAGCTCCGATGCGATCAGAGACTGAACTCTGAATGTCCTGCTCGCTGTGGGCTGTAAACATCACGACTCTGTAGAAGCGCGCCAAAATAGTGGTGGTAAATCACGTGTTGTCGCTAATGGCACACTTGCGATTCGTTTCAAGTCTGTACAATAGACCGGATGCGACATATACATTAATTTTGCGTAACTTTATTTTCACATAACATGTATAACGGTGTCCCCATGTTTCGCAGACAGAAATTTCATAGAATTTCGTTTCCCAGAAAATGTTTGATAATTATAATATTTGGTTCTTGTAATTTTATTTCGACTATTATTGTTTCAAAGACTATTTTTTACTTCAAATGTTTCTGTGAAATATGTTTATATTTCACAGAAACACAATTCAATGATTTTTTATTCACATTTTCTTGTTTAACAAACTTATCAAACAGTAGAAATATTTTTTAACGAATATTGTTTGTTCAGTGTATTTTTCCATGGAATTTATTTCAACGAAAATATATATATACAATAGCTAAAATATAGTCTTAAAAAGAGAATATGTTGTGCTACAAAAGTTAATGACAGAATCGCTGCGAAACCGACTCCACGTAGTCTTGTCTGCCCTACACCTAGAGTGTAATTTAAATCCGCGTAGGCGCGGAGGGGCGAGGCGGCCCGCGAGCTGAGGAGCAGGTGGTTTTAATGCCCGCCGCCGCGGCTGAGGTTGACCGGCGAAGCCGGCCAGTAAGCCGAAGCTGCGGTGGTGAGCGTGAATACCATCTGCGACGATAAGCTCGCGTGGGACCGCCGGAGCCCCGCAACGCCGGAGCCGTGACAGAAATCATGCCTGCTGCATGTTGCATGCTCGCTTGCATGTTGCATGCTTGCTTGCATGATGCATGCTTGTTTGCACGCTGCATGCTTGCTTGTACGCTGCATGCATGCTTGCATGCTGCATGGTTGCTTGCGCGCTGCATGCTTGCTCAAATTAAAACTATAAATATCATCTTTTACCCACATATATTTTTTATTTCACTTGGTAAATGTTTCTTTCTGAGTATGAGTGAAAATATTATGGTAATTATGTTTAGGGATAGAAGCGTTATGATAAAAAACAGTAGGAGTTTAAATATATTTACATTAACGATATTATTAATTACAATTTTCGGAAACATGAGTGTTATGAACATCACCGGTAGCACTACAAATAGTATGAATGAAAACTTTAGGATGAAAAATTTTAGGAAGAGTGATCATTCGGATTACAAATCCTTAGGAAGTACAATTTCGGGTAAAGAACTTTAGGTGAGCCAATATGGACCCAGCCTGGGGGTTTGTATGTTGAAACCTAAACTCCAAAGGGCATTTCTTAACATTCTTCCTAAGTAAGGCAGCAGAGAGAGCGGGAGAGGAATTTAAGGCTTCAGTGGTTCTAATGGGAATGTTGGCAAAAAAGGTTACAAATTCTTGAGCTACTTCTATATCTGAATTTATGGGACCATGTGCAGTCTCTAAATTAAATTCAGTACTACGCTGCTTTTTCCTACCTGTTTCATTATTAATTATTTGCCAAGTAGTTTTTATTTTGTCATCAGCTAATTTAATTGTATTTTTAATAAAAAGAGATATGGCTATTTGCAGACACTTTTAAAAAGTTTCGAATATTTCGCAACATACTGATGAAAGCTTGCATTAATTATATCGCGCGCCTTGCATACTCTTAACGAAATCGCGGAAAGGCTAGACGTATTTTCCTGTTCTCTGAATGAGTTCACAAAAATTACCTTACATGTGATATGTCATTAGTTAGTGTTGGTATTGTAATATTGTTTAAGGGCCACGCTACCGATTTGGGGTAACCTGTTATGGTAGTGGTGATAATGTAAAAATAAATAAATAAATAAATATGTTGCTTTAGGCCATAAAGCTCAAATAGTTTTTCCCTGCTTTTACGAATACCTGGAGTCGCCCAGTCGCTAAATAAGAACTTCGTGCAAATACTTTTATTCTTTAGTGGAAAAGCTTCATTAAATTGCATGTTTAATAGTGAAAAAAACTCAGCGTAGAACTCATTTGGGTCACCTATATTATCAAAGCACTGAACACTCAATGTAAATTGAGTGTTCAGTGCTTTGATAATATTCCTCTATTATTATTCAATATTTCCAATGAATTATCAAATTTCTCTAAGTTTTTACATGTGATTGGCCTAAACCTTATTTGAATTTTTTGTAAAGGTATGTAGGCGCAAAACGTTATTGTCTGTCCACTATGATCAGATGGCAGTTTATTTATAATTTATTTATGAAAGTAATCACAATTACAAAATATATTATCAATACAGGTGGCAGAAGAAGCTGTCACTCGAGTGGGTTCCATGAAAACATTGGACAAATTAAATGACCTAAAAAGACTCAATAATCTGATACTATTGGAGTTGTTTTCTAACAAATTAATATTAAAGTCTATGATGATAGATTTACTACTAGTACTAATTTTTTTTAACACATCTTCCATTACCGAATCAAATATAGATAAATTCTGGTAATTTGGAGGTCTGTATACACATACTGTAACATGCTTAGCTTATGCAAGCATCAACCGGGTATGAAAATTCGAATAGTAATATGTTTATTCAACTAAAACGAATTGATGCGTTAAAAGGAATTTCGAAGTCGGGCAGTCATAAGTTAGCGAATATTGGTAGTGCGATTCCAGAATTTACCCCCTGTTTAAAAATCAAAGTATATTAAATTGGATCAATAAAGTTGAAGAATGCGCAGACATTTATGAATGGGAGGAAGGGGAAATAATTCAGTATGCACTTCCAAAACTTACAGGCTTAGCTAAGTCATTTATTTTTTATTTTTTTTTTATTTATTTATTTTTACTTTAATTACCACGGTTTACACCACTTACAATAATTAAAGACAGATAATATTAGTTATAGAAGAGAAAAGAAAAAGGAAAACACAAAGACAGATACAAAAACAATAAAAATAAACATATTAATTAAGTTTAGGTTCCACATACACATTCATCCATTCCTCTCACAGTACTTCTGACACACCAATAAAATCTTCGTCCATTCATCCGCAAACAGATCGCTAGTTGGATTAGAATCCAAGAGATCATTAAGTGCAGCCAGAGTGCGAGGTACTGGGGACTTAGCACGCGCAACAGTGCGGCAAGGAGGGACAGCAAATAGCCTGTGCTTTCTGCCGCGGCAGTACTATCATGGTTTGACGACACGGTTGACGCAGTGGCTGAGCGATCGACTGCTGCGCATCGTGTTGCGGGTTCGATTCCCGCCCAGGGTAAACATTTGTGTGATGAGCACTTGTGTTTGCCTTGTGTCTGGGTATTGTTTATCTATATATGTATGTATTTACAAAAAAAAAAAAAGTATTTGTGTATGTATATCAGCTGTCTGACTCCCATAGTACAGGGTCTCCCTAGTTTGGGGTCAGATGGCCGTGTGTGAAATGTCCCCACATATTATTATTTTTATTATTATAGTATCAAAGTTTAACTAGCGTAAAATTTACTTGGTCTGGGGAATGGAAAACCAAACTTTTTCAATCGTTTCCATGTAGAGAAAATTATGCAGATCTACATCTATTGACAGAAAATAGGGCTATCAAAGTGGGCGCTCAAGCAGCTCAATTTAAAACACCTGAACAGGTTCTTGGATATTTGAAATCTGTTAAAATAGGCCAGACAAGAGAAAACAGGTTTCAGACGACAGATGAATTGCATATTGAATGAATTCGAATGGACTAATGATTAGGGTTGGATTTGGTTTTCTTATTACGTCTATCTATACTATTATTAATAGGTCTATAATTTTTAATGTATTTATATATTTCGGCATAAACATTAGAGAATTTAATTTAATTAACACTAAATAAACATTTATGATGTTTATTTTGTGGTTTATTGTAGTGAATTCTGAATGATTACCTACTTTATGTACCATTTAAATTGATCCTGATTTGTTTTAGTTTAATTTAATTAATGTTCGAGTAACTTGCAAACCTTTAAATTAGAGTTTGATTTTTTTTGTATAACTTTGTGTTCGATACGAGGACGAGGAGGACGAAACCAAAAGTCAGATGGCCGAGCTGTTAGCGTGCTCTTACAGCTGTTAGTACGAATCATACTAAAGATGTCACATTGACTTACCGTACAGTCGAGTACAAAGAGATGTACCTATACCCCCTAAAGTTACAAATACATGTACCCATTTAAATATGTGTACATACTTAGCTACAAATTATTGTACACATGAAACATGACGCATATATGTATTCACTCAATGTGCCTAATTAATGTAAGATGGACACTGTAATGTGTACGCTCTGAAATAAATTAATGTATTCACACTTAGTTACAAAAATATGTATACAAGATACGTTCCAATTTTAAATTTCTGAAATTCTGTCAAAACCATTGAAAACTCTTTGGATGGTATAATATGTGTAATAGTTTTTTTTCTGTTATAATGACACTTATAAATCAATATTCATATTATAACGAGGTAAAATTTGTTTGTATGTAGGGGGTAATCTCTGGAACTAATTCCACTTTGACAGAAAAAACTTAGGTTAATTTAGGTCGACGTCAAACCCTGCGGACAGAAATAGGAGCCCCGCGCAAGATTTATAATTTCTTGTCAAAATGTGAAGTAGATCTACTATTGTTATATGTAAAAGAATACGATAGATAAGTTATATTATTAAAAGCAACACATCGATTTAAGTTTCAATAAATTTGTTTTATGATTCAATAGTTTAAATTTTATCTAGGTCCAAATAATGTTACTTAGGTTTAGTTTCTATATGGAAAAAAAAACAGGTTGAATAGAACACACCTTCTTTTTATGAGTCGAGTGAGATAAAAATAATGTAAATAAGTGGCGAAAAACCAGTAACTAAGTCAACTTCGATAAACAAATGACACGCCAATGACGTCATGCATGAAATGAAAAAGAAAAGAAGTATTCCCGCACTATTCTAAAATTTAAAAATAGAATATTAGACCTGTATACATATTATTGTAACCAAATATGAACCCATTAATTCGGTTAAGAGCGTACACATTACAGTGTAATTTTAGCTGTGTACATAAAATTGCCACATTTGATAGGTACATAAATCTGGCATACATCATGTCTACTAGAATTTTGTAAGAAACAATGACGACATCATGAATGGATACATATTTTTGTAACTTTCAAATGTATACATATTTTTGTAGTCGACTGTACAAGTTGTAATTTTTAGACAATAATAAAATGTTTAACAGATATTGTTATGACTTCCTGTTAAATGAGACGTTCTGAATAAAAATAAGTGTATTTGTAATGAATATTGAACTACTGACTTCCGGTTGTAAAAATCATTCGCCTTCGGCAGAAATGGTAGCATGATGGCAGTCTTGGCTAGACCGCTGACTCGAGCGGTCGATTGTTATTATTGTGTGTAAATTATTGTAAAATAATATTGAAGTGATTAATAAATAACATTGCTACGAAGTAATTTGTGTTTTAATCTGCATGTAGATAATACCTGCTGAAATAAGGACGCTAGAAGTTGTTCCGTCCTTCTAATAGGTACGTAACCACACCCTTACATACTACTAGTAGTCTACTAGTCGGGTACAAGACAAAGTGTACTCACCAAGTCTCATCACCACATGCGTCGAGTGGGCAGTGAGTCACATGTGAAGGAATCGTACGTTTTATTGAATTATCGAGATTAAGTTTGACTGTCGATGCCTGCAGTCCTTCAATGATATCTTGACCTACTCCGTTGAACCTTGCGGATCTTGTTCTCGGGAATTTATCTAAAAATTAAATATAGATCAGTTCAGACACTTTAGGTCTTAGTACTAAATAAGAACAGTCAGTTATAGCAATTAGTTGACCCACCTTTGCATAGATGGTCGATTTTTTTAAAAATACAATCGATAGATCGTTCACTTTCCTAAATACTTGTGTGTGATACTTAGGGGTGGAATATTATATGGGATTAATTTTAAAGTACACACTCCTCTTTCCCCCGGACCTCTGAGGAGATCAGACGCTTGCACAGTAGACTTATTAAATATATTTTTTAAATAAAATATTAATAAATTACTACGATTAAATAAACTAAAAAAATAGGAGTGCATAAATTTTGAGGAGCTTCATCGTTGCGAGCAAAAATCACATCGACACAATAAGCAGCACAGAGTGAGTCACCGCTCCATCACCATTACCCTCGCCAGCAAAATAACGCCCGCTGCTGCTTCGAGACCTGCCCACAGGGGCGGCACGCGTCTTGGTCAACCAGAAGCGCACGAGCAACGTCACTGCACCGAGCATCACCAGAGGTGGGAGGTACGTGATCTGCCATACTCTTTGCAAATAGTACTCCACTGTTCACACAGGGACTATCGCTTCTTTTTACTGTAGTCCTGGTACTTACACCTTTAATCACCGTACCTTGTTGAAATGCCGTTGAAACATACTTCCCCGAAGCAATCAGCGGTGTCGGAGACTGACACGGAGAGTGTGGATGGAAGCGTATCAGACAATTTAAACGCTGCCGCTCTAGCTAACATTAACACGAGTCGCTTGAAAAGAAAGCGCGAAAACGAAATGACACAATTTATGAATGAAGTACGGGAGATGTTTGAAAACTTTGTTACTCAGCAAAATAATAAATTGTTAAACTTGGAATCTTTGTTATCCGAAATAAAGAAACAAAATGATAGCATAAATACCTCTTTATCTGTACTATCTGATAAATACGACGATATCCAAAAATAATTAGAAAGTCTGAAGCTGGAACGCAAAGAACAATGCATCTACATAAAGAGTCTAGAGGATAAAATAGAAAACTTTGAAAAACAATCCTATAAGACAAAGTTAGAGATAAGAAATGTACCTGAACTACAGAATGAGTCAAAAGAAATTCTGTGTAATGCTGTCGTCAAAATCGGCGAAATGTTGAACATTCCAATCGTAGTGGAGTTTACCTCAGTATTAACAAAAGACAGCGTTATGAATAATCTTAAAAAGCTGACGCTGCATGAGAAGAAAAATAAACTTAATACCTCTCTTAATATCTTTGATATAAATACCCCTTAGAAACCAATATTTATCTCTGATTATCTTACTCCAAAGGGAAGACGACTATTCTTTAAGGCCCGTGATTTTGCGAGTACCCACAATTATTCTTTCTGCTGGACATCGTACGGTAAAATTTACCTAAGGCAGCATATCCGCGTCGAGGAAGAGGCCGATCTAAATAAGTTAAAGGAAAAAACAATCATATGACTATCTTTCCCGGTTAACCCTCGTGACCCTATCGTGTTTTCATGCGTATACAATTGTTTTGTAATAACTTATAAATTGCATGTTACTAGTCTTTTAGTCTTAAGTTTTTATTCTGAAAATGTATTTTACTCTCTTTGTATACACGCTACACAAACACAAACCCAAACGTTACTTATATTTATTGACATATCACAAAGTTTTATCTTATTCCAAATGATCAAATACATATTTTTACTAACTAAATGTAAAAGTAAAGAATTCCTTTATCTAAACATCAATTTTAACATTAATTTTATATTAATGTTAAAATTGATGTTTAGATAAATATATTTATATTTTTTCAACATTAATTTTATCTCAAAAAAATCGCCTAATTTATAATGTTCTAATGACTAAAAATAGTTGAATTAGCCTCCGAAATTGATAGTATATCTATCTCTGAATCTCGGTATTGTGACGTCGAAGATTACCGCAGTTTGGTGACAAGCCCTGTTAATTGCTTGACAGTATTAACTCAAAATATTCGAAGTATATCACGTAATTTTGATGATTTTGTAACAATGTAGAGTAGATTAAAGATTGATTGCGATATTATTATCCTAACAGAGTGTTGGTTATCGTGCAACCCGGTTGTGCCTAGATTGGATGGTTATAGCCATCACATTAAGGAATGCTGCGTTAACCAAAATGACGGAGTTATAGTATTTTGTAAAACAAATCTTACTATCACCTGTGAAGAGCCTAACTGTGAGGACTTTAATTGTCTTGTAATAAAGATTGGTGCTGAAAGCGTTCTTTTGACTACTTATCGTTCGCCTTCAAACATAAATATTGACAACTTTCTCCAATCTTTAAATAACATTTTAGATAAGTTAGGCAGCTTCAAGAATATTTCCATTATAAATAATAATAATAAATTCTTTATTTTCTCTTCCACAAATAAAAATTACAAAACACAACATAATATGTAGACACCAAATTCCAACTAATAATAAAAGGAACTGAACTTACAAAGGACAACATTGAGAATTTGAGCAAGGTGTTACAAAGGTGAGAATATTTTATTCGTGGGAGACTGGTGCCTAAACTAAGCCAAAGCCTGTATTTCAGGACACCAGGTGCCCCCACCAAGAAGCTAATAATTATTAATTATGAAGATACAAAAAAAAACAAAATAATAAACTGGGTATGTGACAAAGTTACATTCAGATTCAGTTTGGAAAGAAAATGGAAGAGTGTAAGAGTGTGTGAACATTGAGACAATGTATCTATGTGTGTTGTGTAATGAGTATTATATGGGAGAGTATATGTGTGATGTGTGTGCGGTGAGTGTGTGGTGTGTGGTGTATGTATGTTTATTGTTTTAGATGTAAGAAATTTCAAATACTACAAAAAAATTGTTCAATTCAATTTAGTTCACTTAAATTTATTCTTTATTTTATTTCTTTATTTCAAGGAGTTCTTCAGTTTGTTGATAGTCCAATCCCAATAGCCATGTAGTTACTTTTCTTTTACATACTTGCTTGTTATCATTCATCATATCCGTAAATTTATTAATGTGATTGTATAATCTAGGTCCAATAAAGTTATAGAATTTTTGTGCAAATCTAGTTTTTGTTTTATGGGTTTTGCAAACAGCATAATGCCTTCTTGTATTTATAATTCCTTTAATAAAAACTGATGGATCTTTATGTTGTCGAAGGACACTAAACAGTATGTACAGCTGTCTAACAGTTAGTACCCCAGTTTCCTGATACAATTCCCGGGTAGAAAAGAGTCTAGGTTTGATGAAGGTAACCTTTAGTACCAGCCTTTGAGCTCGCTCCAATTCCAACAACTTAGTTTTATCTGTGCCTCCCCATGAAGTAATACAATAGGTCATAATAGATTGTATCAAGGCATAGTAAACCATTATCAATATCTTCCTATCTGCAATGTGCCTAAGTTGCCTAAATATATACGTAAGTTTACGCACTTTTTGAGCGACATTATGGATATGTTCCCCAAACGAAAGCCTACTATCAATGGTCACACCCAAATAACGTATAGATTTCGTTGATTTGATAAGTGGACAAATACTACACTGTGGTACAGGAGGGACAGAACATCGATGAGCAAATATTGGGGATATGATTTGTGAATCCGAAGGTAGGTTTCGAATGGAGAATTGCATAAATTTGGTCTTGTCTGCATTTAATGTCAGTGAATTTGAAGAAAGCCAGTGGCAGACAGTGTTAAACCCTGCTTGAGTTTTTGCAAAAACCTCTTCCCAAGTGTCGCCTACAAATGTTAATGTAGTGTCATCCGCATAGGAGATTATTTTACAGTTCTGAATCTGGAGCTGACAGAGATCATTTATGTAACATAGGAATAATGTAGGTCCAAGAATACTCCCTTGTGGGACCCCGTACGTTACTTTAAGATCATCACTCATGTGCTCACCGATACTCACACACTGAGATCTTCCTGTTAAATAGCTTGCGAAAAGGTCATGTTGTTTACCCCGAATACCCATACAATGTAGCTTATTTAAAAGGCTGATGATACAGACTGTGTCAAACGCCTTAGCAAGGTCGAGAAAGACGGTAATACATTTTTTATTTTCATCCATCTTCCTAACTAAAAAGCTGGTGAACTCATGAACAGCGTCGTCCGTAGATTTGCCTACTCTAAAGCCATATTGTGATGTAGAAAGTAAGTTGTTAGATTCAAGATAATTAATAAGCCTAGAATTTATGATGCGCTCAAATATTTTAGACAGTGATGTGAGAATTGAGATAGGTCTATAGTTGTTGACACAGTTAGTATCACCTGCCTTGTGTATAGGGACAAGAATTGATTTTTTTAGTGCTTCGGGGAAAACTCCAGCCACAAGACAGCGATTTATGAGAACGGTCAGCACAGGAGTAACGTAGCCGACCACCTTCTGTAGAAATCTGTCATTATTGGAGACATCAATATTAATATTTGCCCTGAATCTCATGAAGCAAGGTCACTGGATTATCTCAACTTGTGTTCATTTCATGGTCTCTTACCAGCACACTCTCTCCCAACTAGACAAAATAAATCATGCCTTGACCATGTTATGCTTAAAACACAAAAATCGGCTCTCACACTGGTGTTAAACTCGACTATCACGGACCACCAAGCAGTCCTGCTCTGCCTGCGTTTTAAACAAAAGAGAACCCATGCTTATGTTTCTATGAACAGGGTGGACACTGAAGGGTTAACTTCAGATCTCTCTAAAACTGATTTCACACCTATCTATACTTCAACTGATGCAAATTTTGCTATGGAATACTTTTCCAAGTCAATTCAAAGGGCTATATTACTAAACACAATAATAATAAAATATCCGAGGCATCATAAAATTATAAAGCCGTGGATTACACCTGGGCTGTTAAGGTGTATTCAACATAGAGATAGGCTTCATAAAAAAAATGAGATAATCACCTAATAATGAGACTATTAAAATTATTTACTCCAGGTATAGAAACCATTGCAATAACCTATTAAAAAAGGTCAAACGAATGTATGATAGAGAACTATTAACAAAAGCGGGAAATAACAAATATGGGAAGCGATCAAAACAATAACAAATACAACAACATTGAGACATAGCGCTACAGAATTATTAAATCCATCAAATCCAAAAGAGTCTGTAGAGAAGGTGAACGACTTTTTCGCATCTATTGGCAAAAAACTGGCTGATAATATTCATATATGCTCAAACCCTTCCCATAGTAATTTTAATAATAAAACACCGATACAACTGGTTTCTCAATCCTTTGTTCTGTTGGAAACCGATGAATCTGAAGTGGAGCGTTTAATATTGAATTTGAAAGATGCGTGTTCCGTTGGTTGGGATTCCGTACCGAATAATTTCCTTAAAGAATACCGACACTTCTTAATCCGTCCATTATCCTATATCTTTAACCTTTGCCTAGTTCATGGTCAGTTTCCTACGTGCTTAAAGAAGTCAGTAGTATTAGGTCTTTACATATGAAATTGCCGCTCGGTATCAAAAAATTAAAAATAACATTTTTAAAAGAAATTATATATTTAGTCAATCGAAGTATGTACCATTGTTATCGATACACTTTCGCCATTTTATCGGGAGCTCATTGATCCCTTTGGTAAAAAAATCCTAGGAGCGAGAATCGATGAACTGCTTGAAGGCTGTTTAAACTGCCTCATCAGAATTGATTTTTTTTCCTTGTAAAAAGTTGTCCAAATTTCGGAATAAATGGTAATCGTTTGGGGCAAGATCTGGAGAGTATGGTGGGTGACGCAGAGTTTCCAGTCGCAGCTCCTCTAACTTGGCGACCGTCTGATGTGCAGTATGTGGTCGAGCGTTATCCTGAAGGAGCAATGGGCTAGAGCAATTGACCAATCTCGGTTGTTTAATGGTGAGCTTTTCCATCATTGTTTGCAACTGTTGACAATACATGTCTGCAGTAATCGTTTGGCCTGATCTCATGAAGCTGTAGTGGATGACACCAGCACAGGACCACCAAACACTAACTAGAATCTTCTTTTTGGTCAGTTTTCGCTTGGGGCAAGGTTTTGCCGGTTTTCCAGGGTTAAGCCATTGTGATGATCGCTTGCGATTATCGTACACGATCCACTTCTCATCACAACTGACAATACGATTTAAAATTCCCTGATTATTGTGACGATTGAGCAAGGAAGCGCAGCAACCGACGCGTGTTTGTTGGTGTGTTTCAGTCAATTCGTACGGTACCCACTTTTCGAGCTTTTTTACTTTTCCAATTTGACGCAAATGGATAGTGATTGTTTTGTCACTTACTCCAAAGGCTGCTGCTAATTCAGAAGTGGTTTGAGATGGATCCGCTTCAACTATCGCCTTTAATTCTTCATTATTCACTTGAGTATCCGGTCGTCCACGAGGCTCATTTTGTAAATCAAAATTTCCAGAACGGAAACGTTGAAACCAAAAACGCACCGTCCGTTCGTTAGCGGTGCTTGGCCCGTACACGTCGTTAATCCTTCGAGCCGTTTCTGCTGCACTGGTGCCACGGTAGAACTCATATTCGTAAATATCGCGAATTTTTAATTTCTCCATTGTTGTTGCAATAGCAATTTTCAAGCCCAAACAAATGACGATAAAACAAATGAAACACGAATTTTAAAACAATATTCTTTAGTCTTTATTTTGAAATAATTTTGAATTTGGAATTCCTAATCAAACACAAAATATTTGATTTCAAAGTTGCCAGTATTAAGTATCGGCAATTTCATATGTAAGGACCAGGTAACGCAAAAGCCGAACATTATATGTACCGAAATCTTCACCTTTGAATTTCAGTGACCATCCAAATTCAATTGTACGACGAATAGTTTTGTAATATATCCAATTTTTAAATTAGGTGATAGAGACCGTGTCACTAAATAGACCCATCTCCATATTGACTTCGATCTCCAAGCTTCTAGAACGGATCATCAATAGTAGACTAGTTGACTACCTGGAATCAAATAAACTTTTATCTAACAACCAGTTTGGTTTTAGAGCAGGTAAGTCTACTAGTGATGCAGTTCACGAGCTCCAAGAGTATGTGGTTAAGAATATTGATTCAGGTAAAAAGACAGTAGGCATTTTCCTCGGTCTAGCCAAGGCATTTGACACGGTCTCTACGCCTTTGCTGATTCAGAAACTAGAACGCCTTGGAATACGAGGAATCCATTGCATCTTTTAAAGAGCTACCTTACTAATCGTTTACAGTGCATTAAGATTAATGACAGTATCAGCAGTGATTTGCCAATCTCTTACGGAGTTCCGCAAGGGAGCATTTTGGGTCCGACGCTTTTACTTGTATACCTGAATGACCTCTGTAAACTAGACCTTTCAGAAGGCAAAATTATTTCGTATGCAGACGACACAGTTCTCTTGTTTTCTGCTGATACCTGGGACAAAGTATATAGAGAGGCGCAGGACGGTTTCAAAATGGTGACCCACTGGCTTCAGAATACCTCCTTAATCCTTAATCCTGATAAAACTCAGTACTTGATATTCTCGATGCGCGCTCAAAATAACCAGTTACCTTATATCCCCTCAATTACAGCACATAGCTGTTGTAATAGCTTAGTCTGCTATTGTCCAACACTAGCAAAGACAGAGTCGATTAAATATCTGGGAATTATTGTGGACAGTAATCTCTCCTTTAGAGACCATATTCACCTGCTCACATCTAGAACAAGAAAACTGATTTATGTTTTCAAGAACCTTCGACATGTTGCTTCCCCTAAATTAGTGAAACAAGTATACTTAGCACTTGTGCAGTCCACTCTCCAATATTGTATCAAGGTTTGGGGGGGTGCACATAAAACTGTAATAAAGCCCCTCGAAATAGCCCAGAGGGTTGTTCTAAAAGTTTTAAGTACTTTTCGTCCTTATCTGTACCCAACCCATCTCGTCTATCAGTCGTGTGAGGTCCTAACGGTGCGCCAGTTGTTTGTGTTTCTTGTGATTTTGAAGCAACACTCCCTACTACAATTCTCAAAAGGTGATATTGCTAGAAGACGAAATGTTATTGGTAATGTTAACCGACCATCCTTCAGACATGCTTACGTGAACAAATACTTTTGCTTTCTGGGACCGTACTTATATAATAAGATTAATGACGCGTTGGAAATATACCCGCTAAATAAAAATAAATGTAAAACTGCATTATTTAAATATTTAAGTATACTAACATAAGATGAGACAGAAAACTTATTAAAAATTTTGAAATAGTAAACTCTTATACTCACCCTCTCACACTCTTTCACACACCTTCACACACTACTCACCGAGAGGTTCACACTCCACACACTCATTTGCTTATTTTATTTTAAACTCGTTTTCTGTGTAATGATTGCTAATGATATATGTCGCAGTGGGACCCCGTAGCTGCCATACTACACGTGAACATTGGGCACGGGTGTTATTAGTTTACTAATTAACTAATTATTATAACTGTTGGTCATTGGTAATAATGCCCTCTGTGAGATCACGTTACAACTATCACACATTACGTGGGTATTGATTAATTCATTTGAGATCAACGCCATCTATTTGCTTGCTGGATAAGCTGAAGTTATCGGAAATTTGTTATTAAACTAATTTCAATGTTTTAGTTAAAACTGTAGTTAAAATTAAAAGGAAGCATTTATTATGTGACCATTAGGATTTTCAGTCATATTAACAATTTGCACATCTGATTTATAAGTTGTTTAGAAATATTACAGAGTTGTGTAATTGAGGTCCTTGAGGAAATGGCGTAGACCATTATGTCAATAGTCATTAATATCTCATGGTTCTAATTTAATACGAGAACTTAATAGGTTTCAATAATGAATTGCTGAGTGTAAATTAACAAGACTATTTTACACAGGCAATTTGTTAATGATGACCTTTTATTTAATTAATTTCTTCAAATCACCGGAAATGTCATCGCGCAGTAATATCACTATTTGCAGTCATAATGTTATGACGCCTTTCTATTTGAGAATATTAGCATTATTTAATGATAAAAGAATTAACTGATAATCATTTTAGTATTGTTTCTACATTTTATTCATCTACTTAAGTAATAAGATTTTGTACTGGTACGACACGCTTCCGGACGGAGGGGGCAGAGAGAGAAATATGGCGATGGGCGCGTGTGCACGTGTTAAAATGTAAAAAGTGGAATTTGGTTTTTAAAGTGTTAATATTATTCGACCATAACATTGTTGTAACATATTTTGGTTTAAAAGAGTGATCATGGAGTTTCTTGTACGTTCTTCTCCATAGAAGCCTACCTGTTGGAACGTACATCTAGCATCATCTTTCAGGCTGACAATAACTCCTAGTGATAATTTCAAAAGTGCCTGTAAGTGGTTTAATTGAAATAAATGGAGTTTGTGTCAAGTCAGCGATGTGTGTGATTGAAATTCAACTACCTACCCTACCTACTCTACCAATCCTACCATCAATGAAGGATCACGACGAAGCCCGAAGACCATACCTACTCGCCGTGTTATATACGTTCTTATTAATACGTCTATTCAAGCTAGTATTGTAATGGTCATCGTAAGGAAGAGCGCTGATCTCTGAGATACAGATATTCTTTTATCTAGTTCGGACACAGATGCCTTCACTATAAAACTATAATAATAATAATAATAATAATTTATTTAATTCAGATTACAAAATCCATATATGGTATGAAAACTGTAAATTGTTCTGTGTATCTGTTTTTATGTAACACATTTTTTTGCGACAAATAAATTATTTTATTATTTTTATTTATTATTACTATCAATTAAAAAAAGAGTAATCGAAATCGGACTACACTAAAAAAAAGTTATGCGTGGTCAAACATAAAAAATCGGGGTGTGGCTGATTCGTGGACACGGCCTTGTTTTACTTGAATATATGTACGTAATAGGTATATTTATTACACAGGGTACTGGGGCAGGTGTCTTCTCGAACGACCTAAATATTAAAATCTCAACCACCCTAGATAAACTTACCACTATCTTTCAAGCAGAATGTATAGGTATAACCAAAGCAGCACAAGTGGTTGCAGCCAGAGATGTCAGAGGACATAATATCAAAATTGTCTCAGACAGTGCATCCGTACTTCAAGCTCTACAAAGCAACACTATAACCTCTGTCCTAATACTGGAGTGTCATAATACACTGCAGTCCATTGCAAACACGAACAGGGTGACTCTGCAATATATTAATGGGCACGGTAACTCACTGGGTAATGATGCAGTCGGTGAACTGGCCAAAAGGGGTTCAAAGACGACGGTATACGGCCCGGAACCACTACTGCCTATACCCCTGGCACAAATCAGAGCATGGCTGCGTTTTACAACAAAAGATAACCACCAAATAGAATAAAGAAACAGCGCAGGATGCAAGCAAACAAAGAATGCTGTTCCGGTAACCTCACAAGGCTAAACGGGGACCAAATCCCTAAAGTACTAGGTACGTTAACCGGTCACTGTCCCCTAAACAAACACCTATGCACCATAGGTGTGACAGACAGTCCTCTGTGCAGAGGCTGCCTGGAGGCGGAAGAAACGCCACAGCACGTGCTCATGGAGTGCAGGAGTGAGGTGGATTAACGAAGGCACAGAATCTCCAGTCTCCAGCATGGCTAACAGAAGCCTGCAACAACCTGAAAAGACTGCTCGCCTTCTGGGATGAACTAGAATGGCTGGAATAAAAGAAGAAACAGTTTATTTATTTATTCAGGTTAGCCAACAATTGTTTACACAACACATTAACAATAAAAACGTACAATGGCCCAATCAAGTGGCTAAGTGCGTAAAAGGCCCGGACAAACTAAACTAAATAACTAATAAGTATATTTTCTATGAGCGTATTATAACTAAAGATTCATTTATTTGCAAAAACATGTGTAGATAATATACATATAGTGTTTAAAATAGGTGTTGCAGATTCTATGGCACAACATGTTTGACCATGGCTGGTGTATAAATTTGGAAAGACCACAAGATTTAAAAAAAAAAAAAAAAATAATAAAGAAAATTATACAAGGTTAAAAAAACTGAACTGAACTATGTCATATTCATTTTTAAACCAACTAAAAATTGTGTCTTCCTAATCGACGATCGTACACAACCGATGCCTGCACAGTCCAGTGTCGGTATGGAAGCGATTTCTTCATCCTATTGCGTAATCACCGCCCCAGCTGCAGATGTACTGGCACCGTCGCTGTTCTGCTCGGCCGCATTCACTCTTTTACGTTCCCGGCACTACTTGACTCGGTCATATGGTGTTTTATTAGTACCATTCGATTGCTCTTGAGAAACGGTTTCCAACCGTATAGGATCTTTGTGAGGATTTGGCTTTTTGACGCGTATAGGCCGACATTATGTATTTTTGATATAACTTTTCTATTTTAATTCGTTATTAGATTCACAGTCACTATTTCACGCAATTTTTTTGCATACGATCGATAGATTTTGACAAGAGCTAATGATTGAAACTCAAACGAACGTCGTAGCTTTTCCGAGTCAAAAGTTATACTAAGTGTAAATCTCGATACACAGCAAAATGACCACGAAATGGCAACGCTTCCCCCTCCCCCACGCGCACAGTCCTCACTTGGCGTAATGAATTCTTTAATTCTTTAGCTATCCAATGCTGAGTCGAGCGTGATCCCCAGGAAATCAAGATTTTCAGCCCGTTTGTTTATTTAAAAAATTAAAGAAGTGTCATCGGCAAATACCACCATTTGTGGCTGGTTTTTGAATAAATGGGACAGACCATTTCATTCATCATTCATCAAAAAAAGGAAAGGACCTAAAATTGAGCCTAGTAGTAGTTTAAAAGTACAAATGGGAGTTCCCATTTGTACTTTTAAACCATGTGAATTCACCCCGTTTATTTGAACTTGCTGCTGTATATCATTCAAATAAGATTTCACTAAACTAAGCGCAAGTTTACCTAATCCGTAATGCTCAAGTTTCCGAAGTTATGTGTCGTGATTTACGCAATCAAATGCCTTGGAGAGGTCACAATAGATTCCTATGGCATCTTGTGCCTCTTCCCTGTTTTAATATAGTGACACCGGCGTCAGTCGTACAACGTCCTTTTGTGAAACCATACTGTTGATCGTGTAATAATATACGCCATTTGTGTTAAAATGAGCAAGCATCTGATCAAGCATAATCTTTTCAAAAACCTTGCTGAAAGCTGGCAACACGGACACGGGTCTATAATTATTGGAATCTTTACAATCCCCGGATTTAAAAAGAGGTATGATTTTACTAAACTTCATCAAATCTGGGAAAACACCTGGGTCTACGCACATATTAAATATTAAAGCCAAATAAGGCGCTATTGTTTCTATTATAGATGTGCAAACTTTAATAGACATGCCCCACAGATATTCAGTAAATTTTATTTTGATTTGCCGAAAAGCTTTTAAAATGGCCACGGGGTTGAATATGTTTAAATTGAAATTCTACCGGGCAGCCTGGAACGTTCACTTTCAATAACGCAATTGAGTCGTCAGGTGAGGAATTTAAAGTTTCCGTGGTTTTTGTTGGTATGCTAGTAAAGAAATTAACAAATAATAATAATAATAATAAATAATAAATATCTTGGGACAACTCACACACGGTCATCTGGTCCCAAGCTAAGCAGAGCTTGTGTTATGGTAACCAGACAACTGATATACATACTTATATAATTTATAAATACATACATATTATAGATAAACACCCAGACACAGAACAAACAATCATGCTCATCACACAAAGTTTGTCCTGGGTGGGAATCGAACCCACGACCTCCGGCTTAGCAGTCAGGGTCAGTGACCACTAGACCAACAGGCCCGTCAAATTCATGAGCTACTTCTATGTTAGAGCTTACGGGACCGTTTTCAACCGACTTCAAAAAAGGAGGAGGTTATCTCGAGGAGGATTTCTCGGGACTGGATGAACCGATTTTGATGATTCTTTTTTTATTTGGAAGCTAGTGCTTCCCGTGTGGTCCCATTTTAATTTGGTCCAGTTCTGACCATGGTATCCATGAGAAAACCGTATAAGTCTTAAATTTGCATTAAGTATGTGCGCGATTTGTTACGCGATTTCTCAGGCAAACGTAAACCGATTTTGAAAATTGGTTCAGCACTTTTTGAAAAATCAACAAATATCCAAAAACTTTACATAGACGACGTTTTAGTTTCATCAATCTTTGTAGTAGTTAACTTTCAATCTCTTCTTAATAGATTTGAATGAGAAGGAGGTACTAAAAAGCGGAAAATAAAAAGCTTTTTACAAAAAAGACAACCGCCTTCAAAAAGTGAAAAATAACTTTAGCACAGAACACACATTGACTTTAGTTTCGGAAGTCGGTGGCAATACAAAACAACAAACAGAACAAAGCCACTGAATTTCGAAACTAAAGTCAATGTGTGTTCTGTGCTAAAGTTATTTTTCACTTTGTGAAGGCGGTTGTCTTTTTTGTAAAAAGCTTTTTTTTCTTGCTAGTTTCGTTATTTAGAACTTTCCAAACTGTCTTTATTTTATCTTCTGCCGATTTAATCTTGTTGCTAATGTATAGGGCTTTTGCTACCTTGCTAGCACCATACTATTCCAAGGCGATTGAAATCTTTGAAATGGGTACTTAGTTTGTATTACTTACGAGTATGTGCACATAACGGTGCACCAGGACAGGTGTCAACTATGAGCTGCGACAAGCCCGCCAGCGTCTTGTCCCAGTACTGTAACATAAGTAAAGCATGCGTGCGTGTTCAATTATAAAACAAAATAAGCGGAGCAATACGACTTCACTTTAAGTAAAGAAAAGAGGTGTAAATTGTTCCATAAACAACAAATATGTGACACCTTGACACCTCCTTCGTGCCTCACCCCCGCGCTGCCTCACCAGCCACAGTACATCATGACAGAGCTACGCGACTCCTGACTACTTGTTTGTTTCATCATTTCACTAAAACAGTTTACAAATTTAATCAAATCACTGACTGTCTCCAGGGAAATGACACAACAGAGTTGTAATTTTAACGTCTTCCTTGATTTAATCAAATCCCCAACTTCCAATTACCATTTCCCTGCTAGATATACATTATACTGTCATACATACCTTATGATTATAGAAAAATAATAAATTATGATTCAATGACGTGAAATTAGGTTTCAATATGTCATGACAAAGTCATCATATAGTACAACAGTGTCACAAAACAATGTCATAGTGCTGTGACTAACTCGTTGGTGTCGCTAGTGGTCGCAAGCGCAACTGCTGGGGGTTGGGGCGTGGGGTCGATTGCCAGCTCGGGCAAGTGTTATTCGGTTTGACGTGAATACGTCTTTAAAATTGCTTTTATACTGGGAGGCACGTAAAAAAAACTAGAGATAACAAAACCGTGGGATACAGTTTTGTGTAGCAGATTCATATCTATCATCTCCATCCTAAATTAAATTACAGCATTGGATAGCTAAAGAATCAAAGAATTCATTACGCCAAGTGATGACTGTGATGCACCGCGCGCGGGGGAGGAATGCGTCGCCATTACGTCGTCATTTTGCTGTGTATCGAGATTTACACTTAGTATAACTTTTGACTTGGAAAAGCAAACAAGTTCGTTTAAGTTTCAATCATTCGCTCTTGTCAAAATCTATCGATTGTATACAAAACATTAGTGTAATATAGTGACGGTGAGTATAATAAAGTGTTTCAATTAAAAAATATATGTATATATATAATGTCGGCCTATAGGTACGCTTCAAAAAGCCAAAGTCAAATAGAGAGATCGTATACGGTTGAAACGGGCGATCTCAATAGCAATCGAATGATACCAATAAAACACCATATGACCGAGTCAAGTAGTGCCGGGAACGTAGAAGAGTGAATGCGGCCGAGCGGATCAACGACGGTGCCAGTACATCTGCAGTTGGGGCGGTTGAAATTATGCAATTGGATGAAGAAATCACTTCTTTCCATTAGTAATTTCTTAGTATCAGCCCGGAGTCTGAAAGCAGGTGGTGTGAGCGTAGAGCTGTTAGTGCTGGCTCTCAAGCGTTAGGGGTAGTCAAAATATAGAAAGTCTGACAACCAGTCTTACCAGGGTAATCGTGTTAATCAGCGGGTGGGTTCTGGAGAACCGACTGGCAGTCGCTTCATGTAAAAACCTGCTTTCAAATAAGAAAAACCGCTTTTAAATCGGTCGACCCGTTTAAGAGCTACGGTGCCACAGACAGACGAATAGACGCGACCGCAGCTAACAAAAGAGTTGATAACCTTGTAACGGCTGAACCGATTTTGATAAAACATATCTAACAACCATCGGTAGAAAACCTGCTTTCAAATAAAAAAAAACCGCTTTCCAATCGGTTCACCCGTTTAAGAGCTACGGTGCCACAGACAGACACACAGACACGTCAAACTTATAACACCCCTCTTTTCCGTCGGGGGTTAAAAATACTTTCTACTACAGCTATCCGGATAGACTGGGAGTCCCAACAAACGTACCATGCGTAAGAATCCATAGCCTCTTGGTAACAGTACACCATCTTTCCCTTTTGCAATACCAAGGGCGACGTCAGATCTGTACCTGCAATCGTTATGTGAGTAAGTTAAATTATATCAAAGACGTTTTTGTGCACACTTATTATCGGGTCTTAAATGGGTCCAGGGGCGGCAGACTCGGGGACGTCTATCGCCCCCCCCACATACATCAGGACCCGAGGTGGCGGCGCGTAGTGTTCCACGCGCGCCCCTCTTAGACGTCCGGGGGGGAGTTCAACATCTCACTGGGAGGAGTGAATGCCCACACCTGAGAAGGCCTACGAAAGTGGGCCGGCACCAGCCGGGAGTTGCGGAAGTATCTCCAGTTCCCCCCCGACGTAGGTGTGGGCATGAGAGAGATGAAACACTGGGGTGATTTTTAGTCAGTAAGAGGCTGACCCCTTTGCCGGAGGACATCCATGAGAATTTTCCACACCGAAACAAAAAAAAAAAGCTCTACCAGAGCTCAGGATCTCTTGCTCCAGAGCATGGCAGAGTGGTCGATTGCCGTGGCTGTGGTCGCCGAGCCGTACTTCGTCCCCTCCAGGGATAACTGGGTGGGAGACTTGGACGGCTTGGTGGCCATCATTGGCGGGGCTCTTGTCAACCCGTCCCGAGGTCACGGCTGGGTAGCCGCCCTCGCGGACGGCATTGTCTCGGTTCGGGCATATTTTTTGCCAAACAAGAGCCTCGCCTCGCTGGGATCACAACGCCATGTCTGCGGCGGGGGAACCTCCGGAGACCGATGCTCGGGGTGAGGTGCTGGAGGAGTGGTCGCGACTGGGGGTTGGGTTTACTATCAAGTCAAAGTCAAATCATGTCTTTCATTTTTTCGGATTTGCATCTCGCAGGTCAACCTAGGAGGTTGTCGGCTGCTTAACTGGACTTTCCTGTGGTGCCTTAAAAATTATTATTTTTAGGGCCTCCAGCCAGAGCAAAATAACTTACAAACTAAGCGACGTACCCCACAGGGGGTGCCCTTAGCGTGTGCTAAGGGCACCCCCTGTGGGGTACGAACCTCGGATTAGGGCGTCGCTGGGAGAGGACAGTAAAGGGACAGGCTGGATCGGATTTCCATTATTTAGGGACGAATTTAAAGCTACAGGCTCAGCGGCGCGAGCTGGCACGAGCAAGGGTCGGGGAGGGGACGTACGGGGTCGTCGCGGCGGGCCTCGGCGGCGAGGACGGAATGACGGCGGTCTGTGTCTGTGTTTGTTAACTGTACTGGTGGCCTTATTTCTCTCCTGGAGGAGAGTAATAGCATCGTCAGGGTCGGTCAGAGTATGTCTCGGTCGTCGAGTCTTACTAATACGGGAGGGAGTGTACCGGGCGGCCGATACGATCAAAGGGTTAGAGTGCTTCTCAGCAGTGTCGAAGAAGCGCTTGGCAAAGCGTTTCATGAACTGCTGGATGGTGGGATTCTTAAATCGAGATGGAGGTTCTCATTGCGTAGGTAAAAAGGGGCTCCTGTGATTCTTCGCAAGAAATGGTTTTGGAGGGTACTGATTGATTTTAGGCAGCTCATCGCTTTATAGGCGCGTGCGCTAATAGTGATGCGAGGCGTAGTGTTCCGTGACATGACAGTCTGGCGACTGTGGGCGTCGGTCCACACTCTCACACACGCTCTAAGCCCAAGGTATGCAGCACTTGAACATACAACTGTACATACTTACTTGTTAACTAAGTCTATCATGAGTGTGACGTGCTCGTCATTGAATCTGAGAGGAGTCGAGTAATTAGTGCATTTTCGTTCCCTTCCCTGTAAACAAAGAATAACATCACTATTACATGCTGAACACATCTGCACACACAAATATGTATTCAAAACAAAATAACTAGGCCACTTGATTGTTTTATCATCAGAGTGAATTTAATTATTTAAAAGTGTATGTAAACGTGGTGTTAACAAACGTGATGTGAATATACCACCGCGTCAGTGATCAAACGATTAAAAATGTACGAAGACCAGCGGTTTTGTAGAAGACGCTTAGTGCGGAGTCCATTAACAAGGGTACATCGTGCAAACAGATTATCATTCGCAAGACAGTACCTGGACCCAATATTGTCCCTAATTGCAAAAATGCTTTTCCTGAAATGTAAGCAGCAGTTTTATTTTTGGAATCGTCTTCCCGAAACCTTTATTTATAAACAAATGGTTTTGAAATGTCGTGCATCAAATATTTGTTAAACCTTGCTCTCCAAGCGTTTGGTTCACAAAGGAGGTCGCATACAACTCCTCCACTATGAAGCTCGTTCCACTCGGAGGTATTTCTGGTGTAATTGCATTCGGCTAAAAATGGCTAGTTGTAAACGGGCTATTAGGTAATTCTCGTTCTATTTATATTCTTGAATAATTGATTATTATGCATTGCTACACCAAACAAACATTTGTATTATAAAACTTTTTAGATAAAAGAGAACCGCCTTCAAAAACAAAAAAGTGATAAATAACTTTAGCACAGAACACACATGACTTTAGTTTCGGAAGTCGGTCACTTTCTTATGTTTGTTGTTTTGTATTGCCACCGACTTCCGAAACTAAAGTCATGTGTATTCCGTGCTAAAGTTATTTAAGTATCAATTTGGTTTTTGACGCGGTTCTCTTTTTTCTAAAATGTTTTTATTTTTCACTTTTTAGTGTCTCCTTATCACCCAAATCCATTAAGAAACGGCAACACAGTTAAACCAGAGATTGAAAGTCAGTTGAAAGGAAAGGTGAAAGAAACGAAAACGTCTTCTTGATTTTTGTTGATTTTTTCAAAAACCGCTAAATAAATTTCTGTTTGTTGTATACTAAAACCTTCTCCAGAATGTAACAAACACTTTTCTGAAAATCGCAACAAAATCGGTTCAGCCAATCGGGAGATAATCGCGGACAAACATACATACATACATACAAACATACGGGTCGAACTGATAACCTCCTTTTTTTTTGAAGTCGGTTAAATATTAGCCCACCGGTAACGGGAACAGGGTCCGAGCTACCAACGCGGTGGTCAGAGCTCCTGGGACCTCTCCCAGGAGCCTACTAACAATGTGGAGATCATTATTAACAAAAACAAATTACTTACCGAGTCAAAGAACTCACAAACGTGATGAGACGACGGCGGCTGGCACGGGTTGTTGTCGGGGCAGTAGCGGCTGTACTCGGCCGGCTCGTACACCTGGCACCGCGCACTCAGCGCGAGGCAGAGCAGCGCGAGTGTCTGCCACGTGGTCACGTGACGCTCACTCAGATAACCAAGCACATTACAATAGGTATTCAGCTTTACGGCTAAACATACCAATCTTATATTTCTGTGTTTTTTGGATATGCCCTAAGGGAGTGAAAAGGGTGAAATATTGTCGTATGGAAAATAGAAAACATTGAATGAAGCTACAGATGCCAAACTTAACATTTCAGTCAGCAAAAAGAATACGTACATACCTACTTACATTGTTTTATTGAAATTAACTTGAAGGGGGCAACAACAAGGGTTGTAATGTTGTTAAGAAAAAAAGACAACCGCATTCAAAAAGTAAAAAAATACTTGAAATTCGCAAGTCGGCGGCTTTGGTTTTGTTCCTTGTTTTGTACTGCCACCGACTTACGAATTTCAAGTTATTTTTAGGGTTCCGTACCCGAAGGGTAAAAACGGGATCCTATGACTAAGACTCCACTGTCCATCTGTCTGTCTGTCTGCCACCAGGCTGTATCTCATGAACCGTGATAGCTAGACAGTTGAAATTTTCACAGGTGATGTATTTCTGTTGCCACTAATAGCACAACAAAAAATCACGTTTGTATACAACAAACGTGATTTTTTGTCGTTTTTTTGCTCGATGTCTAATGTTGTATAGGTAATGGTACGGAACGGTTGTCTTTTTTACCCGACTGCGCCAGAAGGAGGGTTATGTTTTTGTAAAAAAAGTTTTTATTTTCGCTTTTTAGTGCCTACTTCTTATGATACAAAAAAGATTTTGCAAAAAAAAGAAAACCGACTTCAAAACTAGTCTGTGGCGGTGGCTTTGTTGTGTTTATTATTTTGTATTGCCACCGACTTCCGAAACTAAAGTAATGTGTGTTCTGTGCTAAAATTATTTATCACTTTTTAGTTTTTGAAGTCGGTTTTCTTTTTTTTTTACTTTTTTTTTCGCTTTTTAGCCAAACATCCAAATCCATTAAGGAACGGCGACACACTTGAAACAGTGATTGTAAGTCCTCCAAAGGTAGAAGAAACTAAAACATCTATGTATTTTTTTTGGGATTTTGTTGTTTTTTTCAAAAAGAGTTGAATCAATTTTGATAAAATGTATATGGGACCATTTCGGAATAAACCTCTTTCGAACAAAAAAAATATTATACAAATCCGTCTATAAATGACAGAGTTATGCCCGAACAACATAAAAAAAACATTCGAATTGCTATCCTCCTCCTTTTTGAAGTCGGTTAAAAAGAAGAAGAAATCATAATAAATCTACCGTAACAAAATAGATTTCAATTTTTCTTTGATGTGTGTTGTGTGTGTGTAGGTACTAAATCTGCGTAGACGAAGTCGCGAGAACAGTGCTGCTTTACGTATTATAGAGGTCTGTCATGTAGCTAGCCGTGACCGTGGCGTGCTGCCCACATTTAGGTTTGTCATCTACACGTGAGTGTGGCGGGCAAACGGTTTACAATAAACTACATAAGAAAATAATGGTTCAGATATAATGTCATTCGGTGAAAAGGTGAAGTAAAAAATGAATGCATGACGACACGCCTGTCCCTACAGCTACAGTGTGTGCCAACAATAGCAAGGCTCCACTGTGTGTGTGTGCCGGTGTGCGTGTGTGCGTGTGTGTATACTCACAGGTCGACACGACGCTGTCATTGCGCAGTGTTGTGTGGCACTACTACTTGGTGCCGCGGTAACAAACCGGTCGACACCCCGATAACCAAATCACACATCAACATAAAAGTGTTTTATGCTTCAAGTTTACGAGCGCGTCATGTCGCAATGTCATCAACTAGATCGTGCCCGCGACTGCGTCCGCGTGCGAGTCGAGCAGCTAACAGCTACACCACGACACCGCCAGGCGCCATGTCACTCGCTGATGCTGAGCCTGCAGCTGTCTCTCTCTGTCTAGTGTACTCGTTGAGCTGCCTGTCTCAGTCGCACGTATTTGTTGTTTAGCTCAAAGCTTTGATTATTGATTATTTTCTAAATAAGATCTTTTATTTCTGTAGATAACAACCTTTTTATTTGATTTCCTCAACTATCTCCGCTTCTAGTATAATATAAATTAATAATAAAATAATAAATAATGATAATAATAAATAATTAAATATTATGTACCTAATTAATAAAATAAGTAGTTACAGACTTTACACATAACAGACGAATCTATAAATTACAAACAAGGGATAACAGCAGATCTGTGAAATACAATTGAATGTGCGATTATAACCAGGAAGGCGAATAATTATTTCATAACTACAGAAGTTTTTCAAAATCTTAGAGCAAACATTTTCTTTTCCAGTGCAGCTGCCTCTAGAGTTTGATCCTCGCCCATTACGCAAAGCACTCGCTCTCTCCTTGTCAGTCATACATACCTGTAACCAATTGACATAAATATAGCACAATGAAATGCTGCTCCTAGCACATTAGGTACTGCATCGAGCAGCGCGGAACACCAAACACCAACAACAAGTACAAGCCCACTTGGGCATACGCATGTCATATAAAACAAGTGACGCTCGGATTTGTAACTACACTAAAAATGCCGAAATGTACAGTTTTCTGCTGTTAAAAAAGGTCAAACTTACAAAAAGATTTTGTCACATTTAACATGTAAGTAAATTCTTATCATATTATTTCTATTTAAACACAATATTCGTACATTTTTAACCGACTTCAAAAAGGAGGAGGTTATCAATTCGAATGTTTATATATTTTTTTTATGTATGTTCGGGCATAACTCTGTCATATATAGACGGATTTGCAAAATTCTTTTTTGTTCGAAAGGGGTTTATTCTGAAATGGTCCCATATAAATTTTATCAAAATTGATACAGCCATTTTTGAGAAAATCAACAAATTGCCCAAAAAAAATACTTTCTTCGTTTTAGTTTCTTCAATCTTTGGAGGATTTACAATCTCTTTTAAATGTGTCGCCGTTTCTTAATGGATTTGGAAAACGGATACACTAAAAAAAAAAAAAAAGTTTTTCAAAAAAAAGAAAACCGCCTTCAAAAACTAAAAAGTGATAAATAACTTTAGCATAGAACACACATTACTTTCGGAAGAAGAAAACAACAAACACAAAGCCACCGCCACCGACTTCCGAAACTAAAGTAATGTGTGTTCTATGCTAAAGTTATTTATCACTTTTTATTAGTTTTTGATGGCGGTTTTTTTGCCAACATCCGCTAGCCCGTACAAATACGGATCTGTCGAGTGATAAATCTATAGATAAGTCCGACTTCTTGCAGATGAACGATTGAGGGGTAATACTTTACATAGTGTGTCGAGTATCGATAAAGGGGATTGCCTGGTCTCCATACTGTTCTAGGCCCAAGATTGGACATCAAATATTACTATAAAAATGGGGTGTTCCAAAATCTTAATAGTATTAGACATCTAAAAACTATATTCAAATTGACGCCACTATTTTAGAAACGGTACGTTGTAAGAAAGAAGATTATCTGTTGACACCTAAAACAATATTCTTTTAGGTAAATAATTGGATGATGTAGGCAATAATAGAATGATTTTATGGTTTGAATATTTACTTGCTGTGCCCACTGCTGTATCACGCTTATTTCTTCGAGTTTCAAGGTATGATTTTGAATCTCGGTCAGATTAAAACCACAACTCACACAATGTTCTCTTGTATACAACGTTATTGATCAGTATCTAAAATCGAAAGCAGTCGTCATCCTTGATTCTAGAGTCAAAGTTATCGTCGAACGTGATTACAAAATTATTAAAACAAAGCCAATGACGTGCGTAAAAGAAAAACTAAATAAAACACATTCTGATTATTCCACATTGATATTAAACAATATAGACAACAAGTGAAGAGCAAAGAGTACAATATATATACAGAGGTGAAGAGTCAGATTCAATTCAGTCTTGTCACAATAACGAAAAAATAATAACGTTAAATCGATACGTCAGTTACCTTTTTCAATAACTGATAATTTATTTATTTTTGTTATTCTTTTTTTTTTTTTTCATCATTAGTTTTTATATTCAATTCAATTATTTTAATGTTTTCTTTTAGTGGGATTTTGATTATAATTCCAGTAAAGTCTCGTGGTTATTGTGTTTGTTTATAAATCGATTCAAATCGATTGATTAATGATATACTCGTAATATGGTTTTGATGCTGGCAATATTATGCCTACGTCAGTAGGTATCAAAAAACTTCTTGTTTTTCCAATGGAATTACTTTTTTCAACGAATTGTTGTAAATTGTAGTGGCGCTCATTTGAAAGAAAGTAAATAGGTACATATTTTTTTTATGGCAAAATTAATGCATGAAGTATTTTTTCTCTAGTCTAATGTTCACTGGAGGGCCTGAAATGGGCAATCTCTTTTACTCGTAAGTGTCGGCGAATAACATGTTTGTGACAAATTGTTATCATAAGTCCATTGTACGTTATTATTATTAACTAGCTGACCCGACAGACGTTGTCCTGTCCCGATCTACCTACACCTACCCTACACCTACCCTACACCTACCCTACACCTACCCTACACCTACCCTACACCTACCCTACACCTACCCTATACGTACCCTGCACCTACCCTACACCTACCCTACACCTACCCTACACCTACCCTACACCTACCCTACACCTACCCTACACCTACCCTACACCTACCCTACACCTACCCTATACGTACCCTACACCTACCCTATACGTACCCTACACCTACCCTACACCTACCCTACACCTACCCTACACCTACCCTACACCTACCCTACACCTACCCTACACCTACCCTACACCTACCCTACACCTACCCTACACCTACCCTACACCTACCCTACACCTACCCTACACCTACCCTACACCTACCCTACACCTACCCTACACCTACCCTACACCTACCCTACACCTACCCTACACCTACCCTACACCTACCCTACACCTACCCTACACCTACCCTACACCTACCCTACACCTACCCTACACCTACCCTACACCTACCCTACACCTACCCTACACCTACCCTACACCTACCCTACACCTACCCTACACCTACCCTACACCTACCCTACACCTACCCTACACCTACCCTACACCTACCCTACACCTACCCTACACCTACCCTACACCTACCCTACACCTACCCTACACCTACCCTACACCTACCCTACACCTACCCTACACCTACCCTACACCTACCCTACACCTACCCTACACCTACCCTACACCTACCCTACACCTACCCTACACCTACCCTACACCTACCCTACACCTACCCTACACCTACCCTACACCTACCCTACACCTACCCTACACCTACCCTACACCTACCCTACACCTACCCTACACCTACCCTATACCTACCCTACACCTACCCTACACCTACCCTAAACCTACCCTACACCTACCCTACACCTACCCTACACCTACCCTACACCTACCCTACACCTACCCTACACCTACCCTACACCTACCCTACACCTACCCTACACCTACCCTACACCTACCCTACACCTACCCTACACCTACCCTACACCTACCCTACACCTACCCGACACCTACCCGACACCTACCCTACACCTACCCTACACCTACCCTACACCTACCCGACACCTACCCGACACCTACCCTACACCTACCCTACACCTACCCTACACCTACCCTACACCTACCCTACACCTACCCTACACCTACCCTACACCTACCCTACACCTACCCTACACCTACCCTACACCTACCCTACACCTACCCTACACCTACCCTAAACCTACCCTACACCTACCCTACACCTACCCTACACCTACCCTACACCTACCCTACACCTACCCTACACCTACCCTACACCTACCCTACACCTACCCTACACCTACCCTACACCTACCCTACACCTACCCTACACCTACCCTACACCTACCCGACACCTACCCGACACCTACCCTACACCTACCCTACACCTACCCTACACCTACCCTACACCTACCCTACACCTACCCTACACCTACCCTACACCTACCCTACACCTACCCGACACCTACCCGACACCTACCCTACACCTACCCTACACCTACCCTACACCTACCACTACCTAAGTGCAAAATTTACTCTTTGACGTCGGTATGTTCCTATACCTACATTGTTTAAACAACAGTGACTGCTTGTAATTCAATATGAACTTTATACAATAGCAATTAAGCTCGTTTTAGTTAGAAAACGTTTGTATGGGAAAAAGAAAAGGGCTGTGTTTAGGGTTTTTCCGGCAATTATTCGAATTTTTCTCGCCGTAAAAACCATCTTTGAACTTCAACGGACATTTTAAAAAAAGAATTGGCCAAATTGGTCCAGGCGTTGTTGAGTTATGCGCTTACCAACACATTTTGCGATTTATTTTTATATTATAGATATGGTTTTAAGTTTCCAACTTCTCAAGCTGATAGACCTACATGATCGTGTACTACAAATCAAATGGTGCTAAAGTACTCATTGGTAAAGATATTAGGTACCTGATACATAAAAGACAGATAAACCAAAAGAAAACTTGGTTTTATTGAACTTTAAAACTTTAGCGAGATAATTTTATCACATTGTTATTTTATATGACAACGTCTTGTCAAACCGTCAAAACATAATAGACAATAAAAGTAACAAAGACTCCTTACAAGACAAGGAGTTCATATCAGTACCTTTCATTACATAATTTATTATCATTTATAAGAAAATATTTATAACTTGCAAGATTAATCATGGAAACAAACACTGACACCAGAATCTCTTTTTTTAATGAAAGAGGTTAACCCTCACAAATGTATTCGTCAAATCTACACCAAATTGATTCATTTAGAAATCAATGATATCTTAGATAATATTACAATTTTCATAAGTGGGCGGTGGCCACTAGTTTTTTTTTATTGTTATTGCAATATCGAATTTTAAAATAATGTAATGCAAGTTTATGGTCAGCGAAATTTTGGTGTCACAATTTTGATTTTATTTCTAGTTTTGTAATTATGCATTTCACTGTGTTTGGAATAGAGTGCGTACACGGTACATGTTTTCATAGATGTGGCCAGGCACATTCAGAATATGTATTAATTTCTTTAAACAGTTTACGAAGGGAATCGCGACGGCGCAAGCCGCAAATTGGACGGAAAATGGAAATTATAAAGACTAATAAAGACAATATTTTAATGCGAATAATGTTTCGTTTCCTTAACCTTTACCGATCTTCCTTCTTCCTCAACCTAGTAATAAATGATAAATTACGTTTTACCTATTTTACGATTAAATTCATCGATGTTGCGGTACTTATCGACACTTTTGAGTCGAGCCCTACTGACGTACAAAACATGTCAATGTTGTAGTGAGTTGTGTGTGATACTTGTGATTTATAATTCGTACCTACACAAAAATATAATGACATGTGCAAGATTTGACGGTGTATTGTTTATTTTTTATGGTTAGTGTCGTAATTACTAATAAAACATGTTGTGTTCTACGCTTTACTTATATTACCTGTTAGCATAGAGCATAGTCTCCCTCTATACAGAGACAAGTTTTTGTAACATCCTCTTGTCAAAAAGTCATCAAGGTGGTCACTCTTTTCTATTATGTTTTAGCGTTATTCTACTTTTGTGTGCCTATTGTCAAATATGTGACTCGCTTGATAATCAAGAAATACAAGAATACTTACCAGTAGGATATTATTGGGCATTCTATATTATATTCATACCAGAACATTTTGTCTTTTAATCTCACCGCACGTCACCTACCTTGCCCGTCTGCCAGTAGCAGATTGCACGGTCACGACTTGTATTTGCTTCACAGTGCAGACACCACTTTGCTCAGATAGTTCGTAATAACAATTACAGTTTCGTTTTTAGGGTTCCGTACCTCAAAAGGAAAAAAACGGAACCCTTATAGGATCACTTTGTTGTCCGTCTGTCTGTCTGTCTGTCTGGCGGTCCGTCTGTCTGTCAAGACCACGGAATAATAAAAACAAGAGGAAGTGCTCTTAGTCTTACTTAATACGGGATCCAGTGTCGCCAAACTCATACATTTGCAAATTAAAATGTACTTGCAATACACAGAAAACGATAATATAATTGGCTACAAATTAGAAACGCAACTTTGGCGAAAAGCTTATTTATTGTTGTTTGAAATTAAACCGTATCACAGCTGACGAACGTTGCTATTATTTTACATGTCAAAAACAATAAAGAGATTTTTTCCATCTAACAATCGAATTCGAGCAATGTCCAACGAGTTCAGCTATTCGACGCTAGAGAGCGCTGTTACCAAATTACTTAACATGACATCTATTGATACTATAAATAGATGTCATTTTCGCATGCAAATACGTGACAGTCTTTTAAAAACATAATTGACATCTGAATTTTTGTGAAGATAAATTAGATAGGTACATGTAAGTATATAATAGTATTAGAAACCAGAAGTGGACAGCATTAAAGAAAAGACAATTATAAACAACCTAAGACTAATTTATTCCAAAATAGACTTAGTTCCAACAATATTTCAATAACTCGAGCGAACACAAATATCCGTTAGCATTTATATCAAGAAATACACAAGTACACAATATATGGGACGAACTCACTGTAAGGTAGTGTAGGTACCAAACCCTTTCTGTAGGACGACTCAGCAACAAGTGAGCCTGAATCTTATAGAGCACGCGCTTTTATAGTACTCAGGTACCCTCACAACCAAAAAATATTAAAATGCCTAACACGGCCTCTCCTGACCGTGCGCCGTCCTCGGCTGCACCAGGGACGCTGTCATCGGAAGGTTAGGTTAGGTTAGGTTTTTTTTTTTTTTTTTTTATTTATACTTGTATCTCCGACGTAACTCTCGGAGCGTATTCCTGTCTAGGGTTAGGTTAGGTTAGGTTAGGTTGGGGTGCATGCAGAAAACCTCCTCGTGTGCCTGATTGCTGCTGGTTCCTTTCGAATACGTTCGGGGGAAAGAGCAGTGATCGGGCCGGTGCACCCTGGGTACAGTCAATATTCTCGAGAATATTGGCTGTGGCGAATTTCTGCGTGGGGGGGGGAGCTTCAGGCTCGTGGAGGTGGGGCCCAATCTGGGCCGAAAAGGGGCGTTTTTTCACGTGTCCCTCTGATTTAAGCAGAGGACACAGTGGTGAAGCATGGGCGGCGCTCGTAGTGCACTTACCCTGCCTACGGGCTGGCAGCGGGAGAACCTTTCTCCCGACTGCACCCGTCGAAATCGTAATCCGTGAAGAGCTCACATCTTGTGACTTGGAACGGGACGAGGGTCTTGGCTTAACCGCCTGGGCCGCGAGGAAGAGAACCTCTATAATAAATTCCTCTAATACCAAGTTTTGGTGCGTGGCGAGGGTATGGATGACTGAGGAGTAGTGTCACTTGCAACTTTGTAGTTGTAGGTGGCGCATCAGTCGTTAGCGCACCCCCAGCCAGGGGCCAGTGGGACCTCGGGGTTGGGAAATAAATGACACCACTTACCTAGGGACAGGGGGTTAACTAGGTGGACTGAATAAATCCCCCACTACTCGTGGGAACAAAATGGAATTCAATATAAAAAACCAATCAACAAAAGAGGAAGAGGTGGATGCGGCATTAATGTCTGATGTCGCATCGGTGACGAGCGTGCAAAGCGCGGAGAAAGTAGACAGCAAGCGAGAAAAGGAGCTCCAGGTTAGCCTGGAGCGCCTGCGCGATGAGGAGGTGGCCACCGCCAAGAAAGCGGCGGCGGCGAGCGCTTTCAGGAAGCGCCCGCGGAGCTTGGGATCGGGACCAATGGGTCTCTCCTCCAGCGAGGAGAACCTGTCGGCCCCGAAAGTGCCAGCGGCACGTAGAGGGAGAGGTCGCGCGGTGGCGAGTGGAGCCCCCGCTCGTTTATCGGAGCGCGATGGGCGGGGCCGGTTCGTACCGGTGTCTCGGCCCGATACGCCGGCTCCGTCAGACAACGTGGAGAGCATGGCGAGCGACTCTGGGCCCTCCATCGCGGACCTAAGTGACGGCTCCTTGGGGTTGGGGTCAAACAGGGCGGAGGCGAATGCCGCAAAACGGGCCCAGCGAAAAGCTGTCGCGGAAGGCGAAGTCGCCGAGTTGTCCCGACAGGCTCGAGAGCGGCGCGAAGTTCGGCTGGCAGCCGGCGAGGGTGTTTCGGCGGTGGCGCTCAGTCGCCAAGTTCTGGACGGCGTGGGTGTCGTCCTGAAGGTTGCTACGAAATCAGGCAACCTGAAGGGCACATTCACGCGCGCCCTGAAGGAGGCGGCTGATGATATTCGGGAGGCGGTTGAGGTCCTCGTAAAACGCACGAGCACTGATGAGACGGCGAAGCTGTGGGAGGAGAACAGCCGTCTCCGCTCCGAGCTAGAGGACCTCAAGCGGCAATTTGCCGCCCAGAGAGCAGTTCCCGTCGCCGTGCCCGCTGGCGCTTCTACCGTCGCGGCCTCAGCGTCGTCACCAGCCCCATCATCAACCCGTGCTTTAGCGGATGCGGAGGTAGAGAAGATTGCCCGCATCTGCATGATGCAGTGTGGGAAGATGGTGGGGGCCCGGCTGGAGGCTTTGGAGGGCAGGCTACTCCCTCCCGAAACCCTCCGTCCACCGCTTAATGCGGACAAACGGAGGAAGGAGACGCCCGCTAAGCCGGGCTCGGTGCCCGCTAAGCCGGGCCCTGTGCCCGCAACTGCGGCCGCGGCGGCGGCTTTGCCGAAAAATACCGGAAAGGGGCCCAAAAAGCCCGCAGAAGGAACCGGCAAGCCCGCGGCGGGTACGTCCGCGCCCACTTCCCGGTCGACTGCGGCCTCTACGACCGCGCCCGCACCCACTGAGGAGACGGACGGCTGGATGGAGGCCGGTAAGAACGGCCGCCGTCGCCGAAAGAAGAAGAAAAAGAAGACACAACCACCGGCACCGGCGCCGCCAGCACCGGCACCTAAGAAGGCCCAACGGCCGCGTATGGTCAGAGCCCCACGCTCCGCGGCTGTAGTCATTACGCTGCAGCCCGGAGCCGTCGAAAGGGGCCTTTCTTATAAGGCGGTCTTACTGGAGGCAAAGGCCAAAGTCGCGTTCCCCGACCTTGGCACACCGTCCGGCTTCAAGATGAGGCCGGCGATCACGGGGGCGCGGCTGCTGGAGGTGTCGGGTGCCTCTAGCGGCGAAAAGGCGGACATCTTGGCCGCCAAGTTGAGGGAAGTCCTCAACCCGGAGGACGTCCGGGTGTCCAGGCCGACGAAGACCGCCGAGCTGCGCGTTGACGGTCTGGACGACTCGACTACTCCGGATGAGGTCGTGGCGGCCGTCGCCCGTGTCGGTGGATGTCCGCCTGCAGACGTGCGGACGGGCGAGATTCGCGTCGACGCTTCCGGGCTCGGCGCGATCTGGGTGCGGTGTCCGGTGGCGGCGGCCAACAAAGTCGCTGATGCTGGGCGTCTGTTGGTGGGGTGGGTTGCAGCGAGGGCGAAGTTGCTGCAACCCAGGGTTATGCGGTGCTTCCGCTGCCTTGACATTGGGCATGTCAAGGCTCGGTGCACCGGCCAAGTCGATCGCAGCGATCAGTGTTATCGCTGCGGTCAGCCCGGCCACAAGGCGGCCCAGTGCTCCGCGGCGCCAAACTGCAGCCTCTGTACAGCTGCAGGGAGGCCCGCTGGGCACACAGCGGGTGGAAAGGCCTGTGCGCCCCCCAGGAAGAGACGGGGCGCCAAGGCTGCTGGGGGCCCTTTACCCCCCTCGCAGGCTGGCGCCTCATCGGCCGACTCCCGGCCTAGGAATGGTGCGAACCCGGAGGGAATGGACTGCGCATAAATGGCGCTGTACCATTTCCTCCAGGGCAACATCAACCACTCTGCCAGAGCTCAGGACCTCTTCCTCCAGAGCATGGCAGAGTGGTCGATTGACGTGGCTGTGGTCGCCGAGCCGTACTTCGTCCCCCCCAGGGATAACTGGGTGGGAGACTTGGACGGCTTGGTGGCCATCATTGGCGGGGCTTTTGTCAACCCGTCCCGAGGACACGGCTGGGTAGCCGCCCTCGCGGACGGCATTGGCATAGTTGGTGCGTATTTTTCGCCCAACAAGAGCCTCGCCGACTTCGAGAGGTTCCTTGTTGAGTTGGGTGCCGTCGTAGGCCGTCTTCACCCTCGCCCGGTGCTGTTGCTGGGGGATCTCAACGCCAAGTCTGCGGCGTGGGGATCTCCGGTGACCGATGCTCGGGGTGAGGTGCTGGAGGAGTGGGCGGTCACGACTGGCTTGGCCGTTCTGAATCGGGGTGAGGTTCACACGTGCGTGCGGCAGCGGGGCGGGTCAATAGTGGACGTCTCGTTCGCTAGCCCTGCTGTCGCGAGCCGTGTCCGCGACTGGCGTGTCGCCGTGGAGGTGGAGACGTTGTCGGATCATCGTTACATCCGTTTCGACGTCTTCGCCCAGACCGCGGGCGGCCGCAGTCCATCGGCCCCACGAACGAACGGTCCGCGCTGGGCTCGTAAGCGCATGAACAGGGAACTTCTCGAGGAGGCCGCCATTGTCCAGGCCTGGTTCCGGGAGTCGGAGACGAACGGACCCGTCGACGTCGAACTGGAGGCGCTGTGGTTCCGCGGGGCGATGACGCAAATCTGCGACGCGTCCATGCCCCGGGTCCACGCACAGTCAGCAGGGCGCCAGGTGTACTGGTGGTCGGCCGAGATCGCACGTATGCGCGTTGAGTGCGTAGCGGTCAGACGCCGGTACACCCGATACCGGAGGAGACGTCGTCGGGTCCCGGACGAAGAAGCCGCGCTGTATGAGGTGTACCGCGCGGCTAAGAGGACTCTGTGTCTGGCCATCGGCGATGCGAAGACGCAAGCCAGGGAGGAGATGTTGGAGACCCTAAACCGGGATCCGTGGGGGCGCCCATATCAAGCGGTTCGAGGGAAACTTCGGTCTGCGGCGCCCCCGCTCACGGGGAGTCTCCAACCAGAGCTGCTGGAGGAGGTTGTCTCAGCCCTCTTCCCGGCACGAGCGGAGCGTACTCCACCGCCGATGGCTTTGCCCACAGACGCAGAGTCCACAGAGGGGAACGCCGTCAGCGTCCCAGAGGTGACACAGGCAGAGATGGGGGCGGCCGTGCTGCGGCTCCGGGCCAAGAATGTGGCTCCGGGGCCCGACGGGATTCACGGCCTTGCGTTGGCCCTCGCTCTGAAGGAGCTAGAGCCCCAACTTAGAGGACTGTTTACGGCGTGCCTTGAGCGGGGCCAGTTTCCCACATTGTGGAAATCTGGTCGTCTGGTCCTGCTCAGGAAGGCGGGGCGCCCTGCGGACTCTCCGTCCGCGTACCGGCCCATAGTGCTGCTAGACGAGGTGGGAAAGCTGTTTGAGCGGATAATCGCAGCCCGCCTCGTCGGCCACTTGTGCGAAGAGGGGCCGGACCTGGACGAGAGCCAGTATGGCTTTCGGCATGGGCGCTCCACCATACACGCTGTATCAAGGGTGAGAGTCCTGGCGGAGGAAGCGGTGTCCCGGGGCGGGGTAATGTTGGCGGTGTCCTTGGACATTTCCAACGCGTTCAACACCCTGCCCTGGAGTTGTGTACGGGAGGCACTGCGCTATCATCGTGTGCCTTCCTACCTCCGCCGCATAGTTGGGGCTTATTTGTCCGAGAGGTGTGTCACCTACGTGGGACGTGATGGCGAGCACCAGCGCCGCATGTCGTGCGGTGTTCCGCAGGGTTCCGTCTTAGGACCGCCCCTGTGGAACATCGGGTACGACTGGGTGCTGAGGGGCGAGCTCCAGCCGGGCGTGGACCTGACGTGTTACGCTGACGACACGCTGGTCACGGCCCGGGGGAGTTCGTACAGGGAGGCAGCGTTGCTGGCGACGGCTGCGGTATCACAGGTGGTGAGCCGCATCCGGCACCTCGGCCTGGAAGTGGCCCTCAACAAGTCGGAGGCCGTGATCTTTCACGGTCCTCGGCGGGCGCCGCCGCCGGGATCACACATCGTGGTCGGGGGGGCCAGAATAGCTGTCGAGTCCACCATGAAGTACCTTGGATTGGTGCTCGACAGCCGATGGGATTTTGGCCCTCATTTCCAGCGGCTGGCGCCCAAGTTGTTGGGCGCGGCCGGGGCGCTTTCAACGCTGCTTCCCAATCTGGGGGGCCCGAGCGCCGTCTGCAGGCGGCTCTACGTGGGGATCGTGCGATCGATGGCCCTTTATGGGGCCCCGATCTGGGCGGCAGACCTGACGGCCGGAAGCATCGCCGTGCTGCGAAAGCCGCAACGAGCGATGGCCGTCAGAGTCATCAGGGGGTATCGCACGGTCTCCTACGAGGCGGCTTGTGCACTGGCCGGATCCCCGCCCTGGGACCTGGAGGCGAAGGTACTCGCGTCAATGTTCCGGTGGCGCGAGGAAGCGCGGGCGCGGGGCGAGCGACCGATGCAGCGACACATGGAGCTGCGTCGGTCTCAGCTTCGCGAGGTCCTGGTGGCGGAATGGCGGGACAGGCTTTCACGCCCTACCGCCGGCCTCGCCATCATCGAGGCGGTCCGGCCAGTGCTCGAGCGCTGGCTCGGGAGGAGGCACGGCTCCCTGTCGTTTCGGGTGACGCAGGTGCTCTCGGGGCATGGTTGCTTCGGGAAGTACCTGTGTCGCATAAACAGGGAGCCGGACGCCCGGTGTCACCACTGCGTCGACTGCCGGGAGGACACGGCGCGGCATACGCTGGCGGAATGTGCCGCTTGGGAGGGGCCGCGCCGTGCCCTCGTCTCAGAAGTAGGCAGTGACCTGTCGCTGTCGGCCGTGGTCGAGTCGATGGTCGACAGCGCAGAGTCCTGGGACGCGGTGGTTTCCTTCTGCGAAAGTGTCATGTCGCAGAAGGAGGCTGCGGAAAGGGAAAGGGAGATCTCAACCTCCCACCCTGCTCGCAGCAGGCGCACCGGGCGTCGGCGAAGGGCGGACAACGCCCTCTTCCGGCCCCCCTAAATGGGTCCAGGGGCGGCAGACTCGGGGACGTCTGTCGCCCCCCACATACACCAGGACCCGAGGTGGCGGCGCGTAGTGTTCCACGCGCGCCCCTCTAAGACGTCCGGGGGGGAGTCTAACACCTCACTCCCCCCCCTGACCCGAGAAGTGGCCCGCTGCAGCGGGCCGGCACCAGCCGGGGGTTGCGGAAGTATCTCCAGTTCCCGCGACCCCCGACGTAGGTGTGAGATGGAACACCGGGGTGGTTTTTAGTCAGTAAGAGTCTGACAGACCCCTCCGCCCGCCCCAGGGCGGAGGACATCCATGAGGATTTTCCACCCCGTATCAAAAAAAAAAAAAAAAGGTTAGGTTAGGTTAGGTTAGGTTAGGTTTGGGTCCAGGGGCGGCAGACTCGGGGACGTCTGTCGCCCCCCACATACACCAGGACCCGAGGTGGCGGCGCGTAGTGTTCCACGCGCGCCCCTCTAAGACGTCCGGGGGGGAGTCTAACACCTCACTCCCCCCCCTGACCCGAGAAGTGGCCCGCTGCAGCGGGCCGGCACCAGCCGGGGGTTGCGGAAGTATCTCCAGTTCCCGCGACCCCCGACGTAGGTGTGAGATGGAACACCGGGGTGGTTTTTAGTCAGTAAGAGTCTGACAGACCCCTCCGCCCGCCCCAGGGCGGAGGACATCCATGAGGATTTTCCACCCCGTACCAAAAAAAAAAAAAAAAAAAAAAGGTTAGGTTAGGTTAGGTTGGGGTACAAAATGGAATTCAATTTAAAAAACAAAACAAAAGAGGAAGAGGTGGATGCGGCATCAAAGTCTGATGACGCATCGGTGACGAGCGTGCGAAGCGCGGAGAAAGTAGACAAGCGAGAAAAGGAGCTCCAGGTTAGCCTGGAGCGCCTGCGCGATGAGGAGGTGGCCACTGCCAAGAGAGCGGCGGCGGCGAGCGCTTTCAGGAAGCGCCCGCGGAGTTTGGGATCGGGACCAATAGGTCTCTCCTCCAGCGAGGAGAACCTGTCGGCCCCCAAAGTGCCAACGGCACGGAGAGGGAGAGGTCGTGCGGTGGCAGGTGGAGCCCCCGCTCGACCACCGGAGCGTGACATGCGGGGCCGGTTCGTGCCGATATCTCGGCCCGACACGCCAGCTCCGACTGACAACATAGAGAGCATGGGAAGCGACTCTGAGCACGGACAGAGCTCGATCGCGGACCATAGCGAGGGCTCCCTGCTAGGCTCAAATAGGGCGGAGGCGAATGCCGCAAGGCGGGCGCAGCGAAAGGCTGTCGCGGAAGGCGAAGTCGCCGAGTTGTCCCGCCAGGCACGAGAGCGGCGCGAAGTTCGGCTGGCGGCCAGCGAGGGTGTTTCGGCGGTGGCGCTCAGTCGCCAAGTTCTGGACGGCGTGGATGTCGTCCTGAAGGTTGCCACTAAATCGGGCAACCTGAAGGGCACGTTCACGCGCGCCCTGAAGGAGGCGGCTGACGATATTCGCGAGGCGGTTGGGGTCCTCGTAAGTCGTACGAGCTCGGACGAGACGGCAAAGTTGTGGGAGGAAAACAGCCGTCTCAGATTTGAGCTGGAGGACCTCAAGCGGCAATTTGCCGCCCACAGAGCAGCTCCCGTGGCAGCCGGCTCCCTTGCAATCGCGGCCACGGCGTCGGCATCGTCTTCGGCCCCGTCATCGGTCCCTGCTCTTGCGGATGCAGAGATCGAAAAGATCGCTCGCATCTGCATGATGCAGTGTGGGACGATGGTGGGAGCACGGCTGGAGGCCTTAGAGTCGAGGCTCTTACCGGCCGAGACCCTCCGCCCACCGCTCAATGCGGACAAGCGGAAAAAAGAGACGCCCGCTAAACCGGGGCCGGTGCCCGCTAAGCCGAGCTTGGTGCAAGCTAAACCGGGCCCGGTGCCCGCGACTGCGTCCGCGGCGGCGGCTGGGCCGAAAAAACCAGGAAAGGGAGCCAAAAAAGCCGCCGAAGGAACCGGCAAGCCCGCAGCAGGTACGTCCGTACCCGCTTCTCAGACGACGGCGGCCGCGGCGACCGCGTCCGAGCCCACCGAGAAGACGGAGGAGGGCTGGACAGAGGCCAAAAAGCGCCGCCGTCGAAAAAAGAAGAAGGCGACACCGCCGGCAACGGCACCGCCAGCACCTACATCGAAGAAGGTCAAAAGACCGCCTAAGGTCAGAGCCCCTCGCTCCGCGGCTGTAGTAATTACGCTGCAGCCCGGAGCCGTCGAAAGGGGCCTCTCCTATAAGGCGGTCCTGATGGAGGCAAAGGCCAAAGTCGCGTTCCCCGATCTTGGCACACCGTCCGGCTTCAAAATGAGGCCGGCGATCACGGGGGCGCGGCTGCTGGAGGTGTCGGGTGCCTCTAGCGGTGAAAAGGCGGACATCCTGGCCGCCAAGTTGAAGGAAGTCCTCAACCCGGAGGACGTCCGGGTCTACAGGCCGATGAAGACCGCTGAGGTGCGCGTCGACGGTCTGGACGACTCGGTGACTCCGGCTGAGGTCGTGGCGGCCATCGCCCGTGTCGGCGGATGTCCGCCGGGTGATGTAAAGACGGGCGAGATACGCGTCGACGCTTCTGGGCTCGGCGCGATCTGGGTGAGGTGTCCGGTGGCAGCGGCCAATAAGGTTTCTGACGGCGGCCGTCTGTTGGTGGGGTTGGTTGCAGCGAGGGTTAAGCTGCTGCAACCCAGGGTTATGCGGTGCTTCCGCTGCCTTGACATTGGGCATGTCAAGGCTCGGTGCACCGGCCAAGTCGACCGCAGCGATCAGTGTTATCGCTGCGGTCAACCCGGTCACAAGGCGGCCCAGTGCTCCGCGGCGCCAAACTGCAGCCTCTGTACAGCTGCAGGGAGGCCCGCTGGGCACACAGCGGGTGGAAAGGCCTGTGCGCCCCCCAGGAAGAGACGGGGCGCCAAGGCTGCTGGGGGCCCTTTACCCCCCCCCGCAGGCTGGCGCCTCATCGGCCGACTCCCGGTCTGGTGTCACGGAGGGAATGGACTGCGCATAAATGGCGCTGTACCATTTCCTCCAGGGCAACATCAACCACTCTGCCAGAGCTCAGGACCTCTTCCTCCAGAGCATGGCGGAGTGGTCGATTGACGTGGCTGTGGTCGCCGAGCCGTACTTCGTCCCCTCCAGGGATAACTGGGTGGGAGACTTGGACGGCTTGGTGGCTATCATTGGCGGGGCTCTGGTCAACCCGTCCCGAGGTCACGGCTGGGTAGCCGCCCTCGCGGACGGCATTGGCATAGTTGGTGCGTATTTTTCGCCCAACAAGAGCCTCGCCGACTTCGAGAGGTTCCTTGTCGAGTTGGGTGCCGTCGTAGGCCGTCTTCACCCTCGCCCGGTGCTGTTGCTGGGGGATCTCAACGCCAAGTCTGCGGCGTGGGGATCTCCAGTGACCGATGCTCGGGGCGAGGTGCTGGAGGAGTGGGCGGTCGCGACTGGCTTGGCCGTTCTGAATCGGGGTGAGGTTCACACGTGCGTGCGGCAGCGGGGCGGGTCAATAGTGGACGTCTCGTTCGCTAGCCCTGCTGTCGCGAGCCGTGTCCGCGACTGGCGTGTCGCCGTGGAGGTGGAGACGTTGTCGGATCATCGATATATCCGTTTCGACGTCTCCGCCCAGACCACGGGCGGCCGCGGTTCATCGGCCCCGCAAACGAACGGTCCGCGGTGGGCGCGTAAGCGCATGAACAGGGAACTTCTCGAGGAGGCCGCCATTGTCCAGGCCTGGTTCCGGGAGTCGGAGACGAACGGACCCGTCGACGTCGAACTGGAGGCGCTGTGGTTCCGCGGGGCGATGACGCAAATCTGCGACGCGTCCATGCCCCGGGTCCACGCACAGTCAGCAGGGCGCCAGGTGTACTGGTGGTCGGCCGAGATCGCACGTATGCGCATTGAGTGCGTAGCGGTCAGACGCCGGTACACCCGATACCGGAGGAGACGTCGTCGGGTCCCGGACGAAGAAGCCGCGCTGTATGAGGTGTACCGCGCGGCTAAGAGGACTCTGTGTCTGGCCATCGGCGATGCGAAGACGCAAGCCAGGGAGGAGATGTTGGAGACCCTAAACCGGGATCCGTGGGGGCGCCCATATCAAGCGGTTCGAGGGAAACTTCGGTCTGCGGCGCCCCCGCTCACGGGGAGTCTCCAACCAGAGCTGCTGGAGGAGGTTGTCTCAGCCCTCTTCCCGGCACGAGCGGAGCATATTCCGCCGCCGATGGCTTTGCCCACAGACGCAGAGTCCACAGAGGAGAACGCCATCAGCGTCCCAGAGGTGACACAGGCAGAGATGGGGGCGGCCGTGCTGCGGCTCCGGGCCAAGAACGTGGCTCCGGGGCCCGACGGCATTCACGGCCTAGTGTTGGCCCTCGCTCTGAAGGAGCTAGAGCCCCAACTTAGAGGACTGTTTACAGCGTGTCTTGAGCGGGGCCAGTTTCCCACATTGTGGAAATCTGGTCGTCTGGTCCTGCTCAAGAAGGCGGGGCGCCCTGCGGACTCTCCGTCCGCGTACCGGCCCATAGTGCTGCTGGACGAGGTGGGAAAGCTGTTTGAGCGGATAATCGCAGCCCGCCTCGTCGGCCACTTGTGCGAAGAGGGGCCGGACCTGGACGAGAGCCAGTATGGCTTTCGGCATGGGCGCTCCACCATACACGCTGTATCGAGGGTGAGAGTCCTGGCGGAGGAAGCGGTGTCCCGGGGCGGGGTGATGTTGGCGGTGTCCTTGGACATTTCCAACGCGTTCAACACCCTGCCCTGGAGTTGTGTACGGGAGGCACTGCGCTATCATCGTGTGCCTTCCTACCTCCGCCGCATAGTTGGGGCTTATTTGTCCGAGAGGTGTGTCACCTACGTGGGACGTGATGGCGAGCACCAGCGCCGCATGTCGTGCGGTGTTCCGCAGGGTTCCGTCTTAGGACCGCCCCTGTGGAACATCGGGTACGACTGGGTGCTGAGGGGCGAGCTCCAGCCGGGCGTGGACCTGACGTGTTACGCTGACGACACGCTGGTCACGGCCCGGGGGAGTTCGTACAGGGAGGCAGCGTTGCTGGCGACGGCTGCGGTCTCACAGGTGGTGAGCCGCATCCGGCACCTCGGCCTGGAGGTGGCCCTCAACAAGTCGGAGGCCGTGATCTTTCACGGTCCTCGGCGGGCGCCGCCGCCGGGATCACACATCGTGGTCGGGGGGGCCAGAATAGCTGTCGAGTCTACCATGAAGTACCTTGGATTGGTGCTCGACAGCCGATGGGATTTTGGCCCTCATTTCCAGCGGCTGGCGCCCAAGTTGTTGGGCGCGGCTGGGGCGTTGTCAACGCTGCTTCCCAATCTGGGGGGCCCGAGCGCCGTCTGCAGGCGGCTCTACGTGGGGATCGTGCGATCGATGGCCCTTTATGGGGCCCCGATCTGGGCGGCAGACCTGACGGCCGGAAGCATCGCCGTGCTGCGAAAGCCGCAACGCGCGATGGCCGTCAGAGTCATCAGGGGATATCGCACGATCTCCTACGAGGCGGCTTGTGCACTGGCCGGATCCCCGCCCTGGGACCTGGAGGCGAAGGTACTCGCGTCACTGTTCCGGTGGCGCGAGGAAGCGCGGGCGCGGGGCGAGCGACCGATGCAGCGACACATGGAGCTGCGTCGGTCTCAGCTTCGCGAGGTCCTGGTGGCGGAATGGCGGGACAGGCTTTCACGCCCTACTGCCGGCCTCGCCATCATCGAGGCGGTCCGGCCAGTGCTCGAGCGCTGGCTCGGGAGGAGGCACGGTTCCCTGTCGTTTCGGGTGACGCAGGTGCTCTCGGGGCATGGTTGCTTCGGGAAGTACCTGTGTCGCATAAACAGGGAGCCGGACGCCCGGTGTCACCACTGCGTCGACTGCCGGGAGGACACGGCGCGGCATACGCTGGCAGAGTGTGCCGCTTGGGAGGAGCCGCGCCGTGCCCTCGTCTCAGAAGTAGGCAGTGACCTGTCGCTGTCGGCCGTGGTCGAGTCGATGGTCGACAGCGCAGAGTCCTGGGACGCGGTGGTTTCCTTCTGCGAAAGTGTCATGTCGCAGAAGGAGGCTGCGGAAAGGGAAAGGGAGATCTCAACCTCCCACCCTGCCCGCAGCAGGCGCACCGGGCGTCGGCGAAGGGCGGACAACGCCCTCTTCCGGCCCCCCTAAATGGGTCCAGGGGCGGCAGACTCGGGGACGTCTGTCGCCCCCCACATACACCAGGACCCGAGGTGGCGGCGCGTAGTGTTCCACGCGCGCCCCTCTAAGACGTCCGGGGGGGAGTCTAACACCTCACTCCCCCCCCTGACCCGAGAAGTGGCCCGCTGCAGCGGGCCGGCACCAGCCGGGGGTTGCGGAAGTATCTCCAGTTCCCGCGACCCCCGACGTAGGTGTGAGATGGAACACCGGGGTGGTTTTTAGTCAGTAAGAGTCTGACAGACCCCTCCGCTCGCCCCAGGGCGGAGGACATCCATGAGGATTTTCCACCCCGTACCAAAAAAAAAAAAAAAAAGGTTAGGTTGGGGTGCGTGCAGAAAACCTCCTCGTGTGCCTGATTGCTGCTGGTTCCTTTCGAATACGTTCGGGGGAAAGAGCAGTGATCGGGCCGGTGCACCCTGGGTACAGTCAATATTCTCGAGAATATTGGCTGTGGCGAATTTCTGCGTGGGGGGGGGAGCTTCAGGCTCGTGGAGGTGGGGCCCAATCTGGGCCGAAAAGGGGCGTTTTTTCACGTGTCCCTCTGATTTAAGCAGAGGACACAGTGGTGAAGCATGGGCGGCGCTCGTAGTGCACTTACCCTGCCTACGGGCTGGCAGCGGGAGAACCTTTCTCCCGACTGCACCCGTCGAAATCGTAATCCGTGAAGAGCTCACATCTTGTGACTTGGAACGGGACGAGGGTCTTGGCTTAACCGCCTGGGCCGCGAGGAAGAGAACCTCTATAATAAATTCCTCTAATACCAAGTTTTGGTGCGTGGCGAGGGTATGGATGGCTGAGGAGTAGTGTCACTTGCAACTTTGTAGTTGTAGGTGGCGCATCAGTCGTTAGCGCACCCCCAGCCAGGGGCCAGTGGGACCTCGGGGTTGGGAAACAAATGACACCACTTACCTAGGGACAGGGGGTTAACTAGGTGGACTTTTTATATCCCCCATACTCGTGGGATCAAATATGGAAAAACAAAACAAACAAACAAAAGAGGAAGAGGTGGATGTGGCATTAATGTCTGATGTCGCATCGGTGACGAGCGTGCGAAGCGCGGAGAAAGTAGACAGCAAGCGAGAAAAGGAGCTCCAGGTTAGCCTGGAGCGCCTGCGCGATGAGGAGGTGGCCACTGCCAAGAGAGCGGCGGCGGCGAGCGCTTTCAGGAAGCGCCCGCGGAGTTTGGGATCGGGACCAATGGGTCTCTCCTCCAGCGAGGAGAACCTGTCGGCCCCGAAGGTGCCAGCGGCACGTAGAGGGAGAGGTCGCGCGGTGGCGAGTGGAGCCCCCGCTCGTTTATCGGAGCGCGATGGGCGGGGCCGGTTCGTACCGGTGTCTCGGCCCGATACGCCGGCTCCGTCAGACAACGTGGAGAGCATGGCGAGCGACTCTGGGCCCTCCATCGCGGACCTAAGTGACGGCTCCTTGGGGTTGGGGTCAAACAGGGCGGAGGCGAATGCCGCAAAACGGGCCCAGCGAAAAGCTGTCGCGGAAGGCGAAGTCGCCGAGTTGTCCCGACAGGCTCGAGAGCGGCGCGAAGTTCGGCTGGCAGCCGGCGAGGGTGTTTCGGCGGTGGCGCTCAGTCGCCAAGTTCTGGACGGCGTGGGTGTCGTCCTGAAGGTTGCTACGAAATCAGGCAACCTGAAGGGCACATTCACGCGCGCCCTGAAGGAGGCGGCTGATGATATTCGGGAGGCGGTTGAGGTCCTCGTAAAACGCACGAGCACGGATGAGACGGCGAAGCTGTGGGAGGAGAACAGCCGTCTCCGCTCCGAGCTAGAGGACCTCAAGCGGCAACTTGCCGCCCAGAGAGCAGTTCCCGTTGCCGTGACCGCTGGCGCTTCTACCGTCGCGGCCTCAGCGTCGTCACCAGCCCCATCATCAACCCGTGCTTTAGCGGATGCGGAGGTAGAGAAGATTGCCCGCATCTGCATGATGCAGTGTGGGAAGATGGTGGGGGCCCGGCTGGAGGCTTTGGAGGGCAGGCTACTCCCTCCCGAAACCCTCCGTCCACCGCTTAATGCGGACAAACGGAGGAAGGAGACGCCCGCTAAGCCGGTCTCGGTGCCCGCTAAGCCGGGCCCTGTGCCCGCAACTGCGGCCGCGGCGGTGGCTTTGCCGAAAAATACCGGAAAGGGGCCCAAAAAGCCCGCAGAAGGAACCGGCAAGCCCGCGGCGGGTACGTCCGCGCCCACTTCCCGGTCGACTGCGGCCTCTACGACCGCGCCCGCACCCACTGAGGAGACGGACGGCTGGATGGAGGCCGGTAAGAACGGCCGCCGTCGCCGAAAGGGGGAGGGCCGGGGCAAGGGAGGGCAAGGGAGGGAGGAAGAGGGGCCGGACCTGGACGAGAGCCAGTATGGCTTTCGGCATGGGCGCTCCACCATACACGCTGTATCACGGGTTAGAGTCCTGGCGGAGGAAGCGGTGTCCCGGGGCGGGGTGATGTTGGCGGTGTCCTTGGACATCTCCAACGCGTTCAACGCCCTGCCCTGGAGTTGTGTACGGGAGGCACTCCGGTATCATCGTGTGCCTTCCTACCTCCGCCGCATAGTTGGGGCTTATCTGTCCGAGAGGTGTGTCACCTACGTGGGACGTGATGGCGAGCACCAGCGTCGCATGTCGTGCGGTGTTCCGCAGGGTTCCGTCTTAGGACCGCCCCTGTGGAACATCGGGTACGACTGGGTGCTGAGGGGCGAGCTCCAGCCGGGCGTGGACCTGACGTGTTACGCTGACGACACGCTGGTCACGGCCCGGGGGAGTTCGTACAGGGAGGCAGCGTTGCTGGCGACGGCTGCGGTCTCACAGGTGGTGGGCCGCATCCGGCGCCTCGGCCTGGAGGTGGCCCTCAACAAGTCGGAGGCCGTGATCTTTCACGGTCCTCGGCGGGCGCCGCCGCCGGGATCACACATCGTGGTCGGGGGGGCCAGAATAGCTGTCGAGTCTACCATGAAGTACCTTGGATTGGTGCTCGACAGCCGATGGGATTTTGGCCCTCATTTCCAGCGGCTGGCGCCCAAGTTGTTGGGCGCGGCTGGGGCGTTGTCAACGCTGCTTCCCAATCTGGGGGGCCCGAGCGCCGTCTGCAGGCGGCTCTACGTGGGGATCGTGCGATCGATGGCCCTTTATGGGGCCCCGATCTGGGCGGCAGACCTGACGGCCGGAAGCATCGCCGTGCTGCGAAAGCCGCAACGCGCGATGGCCGTCAGAGTCATCAGGGGATATCGCACGATCTCCTACGAGGCGGCTTGTGCACTGGCCGGATCCCCGCCCTGGGACCTGGAGGCGAAGGTACTCGCGTCACTGTACCGGTGGCGCGAGGAAGCGCGGACGCGGGGCGAGCGACCGATGCAGCGACACATGGAGCTGCGTCGGTCTCAGCTTCGCGAGGTCCTGGTGGCGGAATGGCGGGACAGGCTTTCGCGCCCTACCGCCGGCCTCGCCATCATCGAGGCGGTCCGGCCAGTGCTCGAGCGCTGGCTCGGGAGGAGGCACGGCTCCCTGTCGTTTCGGGTGACGCAGGTGCTCTCGGGGCATGGTTGCTTCGGGAAGTACCTGTGTCGCATAAACAGGGAGCCGGACGCCCGGTGTCACCACTGCGTAGACTGCCGGGAGGACACGGCGCGGCATACGCTGGCGGAATGTGCCGCTTGGGAGGGGCCGCGCCGTGCCCTCGTCTCAGAAGTAGGCAGTGACCTGTCGCTGTCGGCCGTGGTCGAGTCGATGGTCGACAGCGCAGAGTCCTGGGACGCGGTGGTTTCCTTCTGCGAAAGTGTCATGTCGCAGAAGGAGGCTGCGGAAAGGGAGAGGGAGATCTCAACCTCCCACCCTGCCCGCAGCAGGCGCACCGGGCGTCGGCGGAGGGCAGATAACGCCCTCTTCCGGCCCCCCTAAATGGGTCCAGGGGCGGCAGACTCGGGGACGTCTGTCGCCCCCCACATACACCAGGACCCGAGGTGGCGGCGCGTAGTGTTCCACGCGCGCCCCTCTAAGACGTCCGGGGGGGAGTCTAACACCTCACTCCCCCCCCTGACCCAAGAAGTGGCACGCTGCAGCGGGCCGGCACCAGCCGGGGGTTGCGGAAGTATCTCCAGTTCCCGCGACCCCCGACGTAGGTGTGAGATGGAACACCGGGGTGGTTTTTAGTCAGTAAGAGTCTGACAGACCCCTCCGCCCGCCCCAGGGCGGAGGACATCCATGAGGATTTTCCACCCCGTACCAAAAAAAAAAAAAAAAAGGTTAGGTTGGGGGTCCGGGGCGGGGTGATGTTGGCGGTGTCCTTGGACATCTCCAACGCGTTCAACGCCCTGCCCTGGAGTTGTGTACGGGAGGCACTCCGGTATCATCGTGTGCCTTCCTACCTCCGCCGCATAGTTGGGGCTTATCTGTCCGAGAGGTGTGTCACCTACGTGGGACGTGATGGCGAGCACCAGCGTCGCATGTCGTGCGGTGTTCCGCAGGGTTCCGTCTTAGGACCGCCCCTGTGGAACATCGGGTACGACTGGGTGCTGAGGGGCGAGCTCCAGCCGGGCGTGGACCTGACGTGTTACGCTGACGACACGCTGGTCACGGCCCGGGGGAGTTCGTACAGGGAGGCAGCGTTGCTGGCGACGGCTGCGGTCTCACAGGTGGTGGGCCGCATCCGGCGCCTCGGCCTGGAGGTGGCCCTCAACAAGTCGGAGGCCGTGATCTTTCACGGTCCTCGGCGGGCGCCGCCGCCGGGATCACACATCGTGGTCGGGGGGGCCAGAATAGCTGTCGAGTCTACCATGAAGTACCTTGGATTGGTGCTCGACAGCCGATGGGATTTTGGCCCTCATTTCCAGCGGCTGGCGCCCAAGTTGTTGGGCGCGGCTGGGGCGTTGTCAACGCTGCTTCCCAATCTGGGGGGCCCGAGCGCCGTCTGCAGGCGGCTCTACGTGGGGATCGTGCGATCGATGGCCCTTTATGGGGCCCCGATCTGGGCGGCAGACCTGACGGCCGGAAGCATCGCCGTGCTGCGAAAGCCGCAACGCGCGATGGCCGTCAGAGTCATCAGGGGATATCGCACGATCTCCTACGAGGCGGCTTGTGCACTGGCCGGATCCCCGCCCTGGGACCTGGAGGCGAAGGTACTCGCGTCACTGTACCGGTGGCGAGAGGAAGCGCGGACGCGGGGCGAGCGACCGATGCAGCGACACATGGAGCTGCGTCGGTCTCAGCTTCGCGAGGTCCTGGTGGCGGAATGGCGGGACAGGCTTTCGCGCCCTACCGCCGGCCTCGCCATCATCGAGGCGGTCCGGCCAGTGCTCGAGCGCTGGCTCGGGAGGAGGCACGGCTCCCTGTCGTTTCGGGTGACGCAGGTGCTCTCGGGGCATGGTTGCTTCGGGAAGTACCTGTGTCGCATAAACAGGGAGCCGGACGCCCGGTGTCACCACTGCGTCGACTGCCGGGAGGACACGGCGCGGCATACGCTGGCGGAATGTGCCGCTTGGGAGGGGCCGCGCCGTGCCCTCGTCTCAGAAGTAGGCAGTGACCTGTCGCTGTCGGCCGTGGTCGAGTCGATGGTCGACAGCGCAGAGTCCTGGGACGCCGTGGTTTCCTTCTGCGAAAGTGTCATGTCGCAGAAGGAGGCTGCGGAAAGGGAGAGGGAGATCTCAACCTCCCACCCTGCCCGCAGCAGGCGCACCGGGCGTCGGCGAAGGGCGGACAACGCCCTCTTCCGGCCCCCCTAAATGGGTCCAGGGGCGGCAGACTCGGGGACGTCTGTCGCCCCCCACATACACCAGGACCCGAGGTGGCGGCGCGTAGTGTTCCACGCGCGCCCCTCTAAGACGTCCGGGGGGGAGTCTAACACCTCACTCTCCCCCCTGACCCGAGAAGTGGCCCGCTGCAGCGGGCCGGCACCAGCCGGGGGTTGCGGAAGTATCTCCAGTTCCCGCGACCCCCGACGTAGGTGTGAGATGGAACACCGGGGTGGTTTTTAGTCAGTAAGAGTCTGACAGACCCCTCCGCCCGCCCCAGGGCGGAGGACATCCATGAGGATTTTCCACCCCGTACCAAAAAAAAAAAAAAAAAAAAAAAAAAAAGGTTAGGTTGGGGTAACGCTGCTTCCCAATCTGGGGGGCCCGAGCGCCGTCTGCAGGCGGCTCTACGTGGGGATCGTGCGATCGATGGCCCTTTATGGGGCCCCGATCTGGGCGGCAGACCTGACGGCCGGAAGCATTGCCGTGCTGCGAAAGCCGCAACGAGCGATGGCCGTCAGAGTCATCAGGGGATATCGCACGATCTCCTACGAGGCGGCTTGTGCACTGGCCGGATCCCCGCCCTGGGACCTGGAAGCGAAGGTACTCGCGTCACTGTACCGGTGGCGCGAGGAAGTGCGGGCGCGGGGCGTGGGGGGGAGCATTATGCTCCGGGGTCGTCTCCGACCGAGTGACGGATCGTCCATTCACCTCCCTCTGATCGCAGAGGGCAGGACGAGTGGACGAAGGGTGGCGAAACCTAATCCCAAGGTCTAGCGTGCCGAGGGGATGAATGGCCGGAGGGTATCCGGTCGTTAGCGCTTGGGGGGGATCAGGGAATAGGGACCTCACCCTTAAAAAGGAAAAACAGAATGGAAAAAATGACTACAGATAATAATCCCCAGGCGGGTCCCGGAAATTCCGGGGAATCCCGCCCCTCTACTGAGGGCTGCCCTATCGTATCTGGGGGGGGCAAACCAATCTCTAGTCACACTAACGACCTTACGCAAGCAAAACGGACCGATACAAAACGATTGGATAATGATGAGAAGAATAGGCGAGAAAAGGAGCTCCAGATCAGCCTGGAGCGCCTGCGCGATGACGAGGTGGCCACTGCCAAGAGGGCGGCGGCGGCGAGCGCTTTCAGGAAGCGCCCGCGGAGTGTGGGATCGGGACCGATGGGTCTCTCCTCCAGCGAGGAGAGCTTGTCGGCCCCGAAGGTGCCAACGGCACGCAGAGGGCGAGGTCGTAAGGTGGCAAATGTAGCCCCCGCTCGACCGCCGGAGCGTGATGTGCGGGGCCGGTTCGTGCCGGTATCCCGGCCTGACACGCCGGCGCCGTCGGATAATATGGAGAGCGTGGGGAGCGACTCTGAGCCCGGTCGGAGCTCGATCGCGGACCACAGTGAGAGCTCTCTACTGGGCTCGAACAGGGCGGAGGCGAACGCCGCCAAGCGGGCTCAGCGAAAGGCTGTCGCGGAAGGCGAAGTCGCCGAGCTATCCCGACAGGCTCGAGAGCGGCGCGAAGCTCGGCTGGCGGCCGGCGAGGGTGTGTCGGCGGTGGCGCTCAGTCGCCAAGTTCTGGACGGCGTGGATGTCGTCCTGAAGGTTGCCACCAAATCGGGCAACCTGAAGGGCACGTTCACGCGCGCCCTGAAGGAGGCGGCTGACGACATTCGAGAGGCGGTTGGGGTCCTCGTAAGTCGTACGAGCACGGATGAGACGGCGAAGCTGTGGGAGGAGAACCGCCGTCTCCGCTCCGAGGTAGAGGACCTCAAGCGGCAATTTGCCGCCCAGAGGGCAGCTCCCACGGCCGCTGGCACTGCTTTCGCTGCGCCTCTGGCATCGGGTTCTCCAACGGCCACGTCGGCCACGTCGGGCCCTGCACTTGCGGATGCGGAGATCGAGAAGATCGCCCGCATCTGCATGATGCGCAAAACCGGGGATGGCGCCCGCAACTGCGGCCGCGGTGGCGGCAGGGCCTAGAAAGCCCGGCAAGGCGGCGAATAAGACCGCGAAGGGTGCATCCGCGTCCACTTCACGGACGACCGCGACGGGTCAGTCCACACCCGCTTCTCAGCCGACGGCGGCCGCGACGACCGCATCCCAGCCCAGCGAGAACACGGAGGAGGGCTGGACAGAGGCCAAGAAGCGCCGCCGTCGAAAAAAGAAGAAGGCAGCACCACCGGCACCGGCACCGCCAACACCGGCACCTAAGAAGGCCAAAAGACCGCCTAGGGTCAGAGCCCCTCGCTCCGCGGCTGTAGTGATTACGCTGCAGCCCGGAGCCGTCGAAAGGGGCCTCTCCTACAGGGCGGTCCTAATGGAGGCGAAGGCCAAAGTCGCGTTCCCTGACCTTGGCACACCGTCCGGCTTCAAAATGAGGCCGGCGATCACGGGGGCGCGGCTGCTGGAGGTGTCGGGTGCCTCTAGCGCGGAAAAGGCGGACATCCTGGCCGCCAAGTTGAGGGAAGTCCTCAACCCGGAGGACGTCCGGGTGTCCAGGCCGACGAAGACCGCTGAGCTGCGCGTTGACGGTCTGGACGACTCGACTACTCCAGATGAGGTCGTGGCGGCCGTCGCCCGTGTCGGTGGATGTCCGCCTGCAGACGTGCGGACGGGAGAGATTCGCGTCGACGCTTCCGGGCTCGGCGCGATCTGGGTGCGGTGTCCGGTGGCGGCGGCCAACAAAGTCGCTGATGCTGGGCGTCTGTTGGTGGGGTGGGTTGCAGCGAGGGCGAAGCTGCTGCATCCCAGGGTTATGCGGTGCTTCCGCTGCCTTGACATTGGGCATGTCAAGGCTCGGTGCACCGGCCAAGTCGATCGCAGCGATCAGTGTTATCGCTGCGGTCAGCCCGGCCACAAGGCGGCCCAGTGCTCCGCGGCGCCAAACTGCAGCCTCTGTACAGCTGCAGGGAGGCCCGCTGGGCACACAGCGGGTGGAAAGGCCTGTGCGCCCCCCAGGAAGAGACGGGGCGCCAAGGCTGCGGGGGGCCCTTTACCCCCCTCGCAGGCTGGCGCCTCATCGGCCGACTCCCGGCCTAGGAATGGTGCGAACCCGGAGGGAATGGACTGCGCATAAATGGCGCTGTACCATTTCCTCCAGGGCAACATCAACCACTCTGCCAGAGCTCAGGACCTCTTCCTCCAGAGCATGGCAGAGTGGTCGATTGACGTGGCTGTGGTCGCCGAGCCGTACTTTGTCCCCCCCAGGGATAACTGGGTGGGAGACTTGGACGGCTTGGTGGCCATCATTGGCGGGGCTCTTGTCAACCCGTCCCGAGGACACGGCTGGGTAGCCGCCCTCGCGGACGGCATTGGCATAGTTGGTGCGTATTTTTCGCCCAACAAGAGCCTCGCCGACTTCGAGAGGTTCCTTGTTGAGTTGGGTGCCGTCGTAGGCCGTCTTCACCCTCGCCCGGTGCTGTTGCTGGGGGATCTCAACGCCAAGTCTGCGGCGTGGGGATCCCCGGTGACCGATGCTCGGGGTGAGGTGCTGGAGGAGTGGGCGGTCGCGACTGGCTTGGCCGTTCTGAATCGGGGCTCGGTCCACACGTGCGTGCGGCAGCGGGGCGGGTCAATAGTGGACGTCTCGTTCGCTAGCCCTGCTGTCGCGAGCCGTGTCCGCGACTGGCGTGTCGCCGTGGAGGTGGAGACGTTGTCGGATCATCGATACATCCGTTTTGACGTCTCCGCCCAGACCACGAGCGGCCGCGGTTCATCGGCCCCGCAAACGAACGGTCCGCGGTGGGCGCGTAAGCGCATGAACAGGGAACTTCTCGAGGAGGCCGCCATTGTCCAGGCCTGGTTCCGGGAGTCGGAGACGAACGGACCCGTCGACGTCGAACTGGAGGCGCTGTGGTTCCGCGGGGCGATGACGCAAATTTGCGACGCGTCCATGCCCCGGGTCCACGCACAGTCAGCAGGGCGCCAGGTGTACTGGTGGTCGGCCGAGATCGCTCGTATGCGCATTGAGTGCGTAGCGGTCAGACGCCGGTACACCCGATACCGGAGGAGACGTCGTCGGGTCCCGGACGAAGAAGCCGCGCTGTATGAGGTGTACCGCGCGGCTAAGAGGACTCTGTGTCTGGCCATCGGCGATGCGAAGACGCAAGCCAGGGAGGAGATGTTGGAGACCCTAAACCGGGATCCGTGGGGGCGCCCATATCAAGCGGTTCGAGGGAAACTTCGGTCTGCGGCGCCCCCGCTCACGGGGAGTCTCCAACCAGAGCTGCTGGAGGAGGTTGTCTCAGCCCTCTTCCCGGCACGAGCGGAGCATACTCCACCGCCGATGGCTTTGCCCACAGACGCAGAGTCCACAGAGGAGAACGCCATCAGCGTCCCAGAGGTGACACAGGCAGAGATGGGGGCGGCCGTGCTGCGGCTCCGGGCCAAGAACGTGGCTTCGGGGCCCGACGGCATTCACGGCTTAGCGTTGGCCCTCGCTCTGAAGGAGCTAGAGCCCCAACTGAGAGGACTGTTTACAGCGTGCCTTGAGCGGGGCCAGTTTCCCACATTGTGGAAATCTGGTCGTCTGGTCCTGCTCAAGAAGGTGGGGCGCCCTGCGGACTCTCCGTCCGCGTACCGGCCCATAGTGCTGCTGGACGAGGTGGGAAAGCTGTTTGAGCGGATAATCGCAGCCCGCCTCGTCGGCCACTTGTGCGAAGAGGGGCCGGACCTGGACGAGAGCCAGTATGGCTTTCGGCATGGGCGCTCCACCATACACGCTGTATCGAGGGTGAGAGTCCTGGCGGAGGAAGCGGTGTCCCGGGGCGGGGTGATGTTGGCGGTGTCCTTGGACATCTCCAACGCGTTCAACACCCTGCCCTGGAGTTGTGTACGGGAGGCACTGCGCTATCATCGTGTGCCTTCCTACCTCCGCCGCATAGTTGGGGCTTATTTGTCCGAGAGGTGTGTCACCTACGTGGGACGTGATGGCGAGCACCAGCGCCGCATGTCGTGCGGTGTTCCGCAGGGTTCCGTCTTAGGACCGCCCCTGTGGAACATCGGGTACGACTGGGTGCTGAGGGGCGAGCTCCAGCCGGGCGTGGACCTGACGTGTTACGCTGACGACACGCTGGTCACGGCCCGGGGGAGTTCGTACAGGGAGGCAGCGTTGCTGGCGACGGCTGCGGTCTCACAGGTGGTGGGCCGCATCCGGCACCTCGGCCTGGAGGTGGCCCTCAACAAGTCGGAGGCCGTGATCTTTCACGGTCCTCGGCGGGCGCCGCCGCCGGGATCACACATCGTGGTCGGGGGGGCCAGAATAGCTGTCGAGTCTACCATGAAGTACCTTGGATTGGTGCTCGACAGCCGATGGGATTTTGGCCCTCATTTCCAGCGGCTGGCGCCCAAGTTGTTGGGCGCGGCTGGGGCGTTGTCAACGCTGCTTCCCAATCTGGGGGGCCCGAGCGCCGTCTGCAGGCGGCTCTACGTGGGGATCGTGCGATCGATGGCCTTTTATGGGGCCCCGATCTGGGCGGCAGACCTGACGGCCGGAGGCATCGCCGTGCTGCGAAAGCCGCAACGCGCGATGGCCGTCAGAGTCATCAGGGGATATCGCACGATCTCCTACGAGGCGGCTTGTGCACTGGCCGGATCCCCGCCCTGGGACCTGGAGGCGAAAGTACTCGCGTCACTGTACCGGTGGCGCGAGGAGGCGCGGGCGCGGGGCGAGCGACCGATGCAGCGACACATGGAGCTGCGTCGGTCTCAGCTTCGCGAGGTCCTGGTGGCGGAATGGCGGGACAGGCTTTCGCGCCCTACCGCCGGCCTCGCCATCATCGAGGCGGTCCGGCCAGTGCTCGAGCGCTGGCTCGGGAGGAGGCACGGCTCCCTGTCGTTTCGGGTGACGCAGGTGCTCTCGGGGCATGGTTGCTTCGGGAAGTACCTGTGTCGCATAAACAGGGAGCCGGACGCCCGGTGTCACCACTGCGTCGACTGCCGGGAGGACACGGCGCGGCATACGCTGGCGGAATGTGCCGCTTGGGAGGGGCCGCGCCGTGCCCTCGTCTCAGAAGTAGGCAGTGACCTGTCGCTGTCGGCCGTGGTCGAGTCGATGGTCGACAGCGCAGAGTCCTGGGACGCGGTGGTTTCCTTCTGCGAAAGTGTCATGTCGCAGAAGGAGGCTGCGGAAAGGGAAAGGGAGATCTCAACCTCCCACCCTGCCCGCAGCAGGCGCACCGGGCGTCGGCGAAGGGCGGACAACGCCCTCTTCCGGCCCCCCTAAATGGGTCCAGGGGCGGCAGACTCGGGGACGTCTGTCGCCCCCCACATACACCAGGACCCGAGGTGGCGGCGCGTAGTGTTCCACGCGCGCCCCTCTAAGACGTCCGGGGGGGAGTCTAACACCTCACTCCCCCCCCTGACCCGAGAAGTGGCCCGCTGCAGCGGGCCGGCACCAGCCGGGGGTTGCGGAAGTATCTCCAGTTCCCGCGACCCCCGACGTAGGTGTGAGATGGAACACCGGGGTGGTTTTTAGTCAGTAAGAGTCTGACAGACCCCTCCGCTCGCCCCAGGGCGGAGGACATCCATGAGGATTTTCCACCCCGTACCAAAAAAAAAAAAAAAAAAAAAAAGGTTAGGTTAGGTTAGGTTAGGTTTTTTTTTTTTTTTTTTTTTTTTTTTTGGCAGGAGTGGGGATCCTCATGGACGCCCAGGCTGCCTCACAAATGAGCCAGCCACACTCCTGCCTTACATTATACCACAGTCTACAGAGCACTATATATCTCATTGAAGATTAGTAGCTACACATTACCTTTGATAAGGTTCAGTCGTAATATTTTTTTTTTTTTTTTTTTTTTTTTTTTTTTTTTAATATTAAATACATATACATAAGTTCCCCTTTGTAATTAGTTTTTACGGGTCTTTTTACGGATCTTTTTTTTTTTCATTTCTAAATCTAAGTCCATTATTACAACAACAATTATTCGTCACTGGTTGCATTTTAGTCAGCCGCGGGCCTCCCACCGTGGACCAGGTCGCTGCGGCTTGGTATTGCTCGGGTAGTGCATGTGGTGGTGGCGGTGTTGGCGGTGTGGTTCGTAGATGTTGCTGCTGTTGCTGCGGGTGTGTGAGTGTGTGTCTTTGTGGTATATTGTGTAGAGCCATTTGCCCTCGCCACGGCTTGTGTGACCCTGCTGGCGAATGCCAAGAATGGCTCTCTGGTGGCGTTTTTCCCCATTATACACTGCAGTGTCGATTGTTCCACTATAGTTTGACTTGAATTTGAATTTCTAGGTCCAGTCTTTCTCGGGCGAATCTTGGACACTCGGTAAGCACGTGCCAAACAGTTTCGTTGCAGTTCGGATCACAGACACATGAGGGACTGTCCGCTAGATGAAAACGGTGGAGATAGGCCCTGAATCCCCCGTGACCAGTTAGGATTTGAACATGTTCAGGTGTTAAAACAATTCCTTTCAGTATTTTTCTTGCCAACTGGACGGTGGGGAAGAATATTTTGGTGACGGAGCCTGTACTGGAGGATTCGTAGCGACGCTGCCACTTGTTGACAGTTTCCTCACGTATCTGTCTCCTGACAAACGATACGGGCACCTTGTCGTAGTCGGGGGCAGTCTTCTTAGTGAGTGCTGCTTTCTTGGCCAATTCGTCCGCTCGCTCATTACCAGGTGTACCCACGTGTGCTCTCAGCCAAAACAACCTCAACTCCCTCCCTTCCTCTCTAATCTCGCGTACCAACCTTTTTATACCAAGTGCCAGGGGGTGAGTGACGGATGGGCTCCTCAGCAATTCGAGAGAAGATCTCGAATCGCTCAATATGCTGACGGAGGCCACCCTAGATGTTCTCACCGTCCTAACCGCTCGATACAGTGCGTACATCTCTGACTGAAAAACAGAGTTGTGAGGTTCCAGGCGAAAGGTTGAGTATCTGGTCTCCCTGCCTTCGTTCCACCAAGTAAAGGCAGCCCCGACTTTCCCCTCTATTTTGCTGCCATCAGTGTAGATGAGGGGTCCAGTTACCTGGCGGTCACTAAGGGTTTTGGGGTCCAGGTTCTCTAGGCACTCGTACCCTGTTATTGTAAGTTGTGATGGGTGAGGGATCTGCAAAGGTCCCGCTTTCCGCTCAACCTCTCTTCCTGGCAGCAGGTAGTCCTCTGAATAGCCCTTTTTTATCTTAAACAATTTGGCAGCCTCGATTACCCGGAGGTCTAGGGGTAGTTGGCCCGATAGTACCAGTGCCGATGTTAGAGACACCGTGCGGTATGCTTTGCAGATTTTAAGAGTGAATCCCCTCTGCAGTGAGTCTAGCTTGTTTCTTGTCATTATCTTCTCGGCTGCCGGGGCCCACACACTCGCTGCATACAACACGATCGGCTCTATCACCGACACATATATTGTTTTAATTATTGCACCATTAAGACCCCATGTCACCCTTGCAGCGCACGCCAGTTGCTTATAAATATCTGCAGCTTTCCGGCACGTTGCGGCGACATGCGCATTAAAGGTGAGCTTGTGGTCAATTATAAGTCCCAATAACTTGATCTCCTCAACTATGTTCAGCCGAAGACCAGACATGTAAATTTCAGGGGTGTCGTACTTGAGACGCTTCGTTATTACCATTAGGTTCGTTTTGTGAGCGGCGAATCGAAGTTTGTTCTGTTTTCCCCATTCTGCGACTGCTTGCAACGTGGTATTGGCCGTCTGCTGCAGGGAACTGACTTCGTGAGACGAAAAAACAAGGACAACATCATCCGCGAACGCTTGACAATAAACCCCCATTGTCTTCATTTTTTCCAGGAGAGAGTCAAGAATAAGATTCCAGAACATCGGCCCGGCTATTGAGTCCTGGACGCATCCCTTTGTGGTACCCTTTTCACTACACGCCCGAGCGTAATTGACCCTGACGTACCGGTCTTCTAGATATGAGGCTACGAGACTGAAGAGATTTCTTGGGCATTTTTTGCGCAACATCTGCAGCTTCAAAGCAGGCCACCAAGCATTGTCGAAGGCACCCTCTATATCTAATGAAGCTAGCAACACTATCTTTTTGGCCTTTACTTCTGCCTGTATGTGCTCCATCAAGACGTAGAGGGCGTCCTCTGTTCCACGCTGTGGCATGAAACCGTATTGGTTTGTATTCAGTGTGGGGAGGAAGTGATACTGCAGTCTGCCAACGACGAGTTTCTCAATGATCTTACCCAGAACCGACAGCAATCCTATCGGTCTGTATGATTTGGGATCTGTGTAATCATCCTTACCTGGTTTCCGGAGTATGCATACATGCGCTACTTTCCATTGCTTAGGAAAGTGTGATAAAGAGAGGCATTTGTTTGCCAATGCCAGAAACACCTCTCTGTCGCAGTTGATTGCAGCTGCACAGATATCGGCCGTCAGGCCATCAGGACCCGGAGCTTTTTTAGGATTTTGTCCCTGAAGGACCATTTCCAGTTCCGCGTGAGTGAATGGCGGGTCGTTGGCAGACAGTTCCGTCAGATTGGCTTCCTCAACTAGACTCCGGACCGAAGCGTGATGCTGTTGTTCTGTGTCCACAGAGTCCTCAGGATAGAATGTTTCGGCCAACAGAGCCGCTGATTCTTCTGGACTTAGCGTGACACCCGTGGCATTCCTTAGCAGCGTATCTTCCTGTCTTCTAGCGGTCTTTCTTAGGACTCTGTAGATTCCATCCCACATGCTCTCCCGATCCTGCGCTGTACAGAATTGCTTCCAGTTTTCAGTTGCCGCCTCCGTTGCTCTTTTTGTGTACTGCAATTTTGACTCCAGGTATTCACTGATGGTGAAATTCCTACGGCTGGGGGCCGCGTTCCGGATTCTCCTCTTCTTGGTCAGAACTTCTCGTTTAAGTTTTTCAAGAGAAGCAGACCACCACGGAGGCCTTGAATCCGTCTTCTTCTTTCCCAGTCCTGGAATTGATGCTTTGCATAATTGGTGTATTGTGTCGATATACGTTGAGACCAGAGCCTCCAGCTCCTCAGAGTTTGATATCTCCGACACTTTGAGGGGTGTTATTGTGTTACTAGACAATTTTGCCTTGAAATTTACAGTGAAATCAGACCATTTAGCCTTTTTAGTATTATACATGCGTGTTGTGATAGGCTTCAGCGGCTCTAGCGCTTTTTCTAGACGCAGTGTGAGTGTGATCGCATTGTGGTCGGATGTAGTTATATTTCTATTTACACGCCAATCCTCGACTCGGCCCAACAGCGACTCACTGCACACAGTAATGTCTACTATGCTCTTGTACAACCTGTCTCCCCTGTACGTCTCGAAGGTTGGGGTTCGACCCGTGTTGAGGATCTGGAGCTCCTGTTCGCATAGAAAGGCGTTATATACTACCCCACGGTCGTCGTCATGCTCACTACCCCACCAATGGCTCCATGCGTTTATATCTCCCCCCACCAATAAGTTCGATGTTTGCAATTTGTTCATAACCTCTTTTGTTTTACGTAGATATGGGTCCATATCCTGATCACCCTCAAAGTAAACGGATACAACTCCAAGCCTAAACTGGCCCACTTTGAGTAAAACGGCTGCGACGTTTTCGGTCACAATCTGGGGATCATGAATGACCTCCAGACTGTCGCCAAACACGATGATTGCCGCTTTAACTGGTTTTTGCCGGTTTATAGTACACTGAATGACTCGTGTGCCAGGGCTTTGCTTCAATACACCGCCCTTCCCAACGTAGGGTTCCTGGATAAGTGCGATTAAGATTCCTTTCTGTTCGGCCACATGGTGGAGTTCTGCCGTTGCAAGCTTGGAGCGCTGCAGGTTAGCCTGGATAACTTTTAACCTGCTTGTTTTGCCGTTTATGTTCTTGAGGGTGATAGTGCTGTGGTTCTCCTCATCATCTTTAGCAATATGATACCCTTGACCTCGCTATGTTATCCCATTTTTGTCTCTCTGGACACTCGCCGCTGAAAGCTACGTGTGTCAGGTCGGCCCCTTCTTTTTTAACTCTCCGACAGTTTATGCAGGTGGGAGGCTTGGCTTCAGTCTTGGCGGTGCAGGCTCGCTCTTGATGTGTGCCACTGCAATAACTGCAAGTTTCCTTCTCTTCCTTGCAGAGAGTTCTGGTGTGGCCGTAACCAAGGCATCTAGTGCACTGCACCAGCGGAGATTGGTCCTCGATGGGGCATCTTTGGATACCCAGGTGAACTTTCCCCGCCTGGGTGAAGTTTTGCCAGAGAACTGGAGAAAGCTCCAAAACGGGATGGCATTCATGTGGATTCCGGGCCCGCTTTCTGTACCTTACTCTGATGGTATGTCCATCCAGCTTGACGTTCTGTAGGAGGTGGTTATTCTGTGCTTTAAGCAGATCCACCATCTCGTCGTCGCTGTACATGGACAAAACCCCTTTTATACAGACAAGTGGGTTTTGCGGTTTGGGTTCTTGCACTTTGAGGTCATTGTTTTGTTGGACCTGGCCCTTTATTAGGTGAAGGTCCTCTTTACTGGCGCAGCTAAGGACAATCTTCTGGTTACGCGCCTTGCGTATTTTATTTACTTTAGCCCCTGTCTTCTTGAGATCCAGTGATGCTCTTACGCTCTCTATTACATTGTCGCCAGTATGTTTGGGATCTGTGGAGGATATGATAAGGGTATGGTTGGGGCACTTTGATGATTCTACCACTTGAGCATAGGTCTTCATGCTCTGCCGGTTGATTGTGGTATCCGCCCTGTTTATTTCGCACATCCCTTTTTCAAGACTGGCAAGTGTTTTCCTGACTTCCTCCACTACGAGCTCTGTACTGAGGCTTGGGGCCGCCGGTGCAGAAATCTGGAGATCCTTGTCCCGCAGCACACGGAGGTCAGAGGAGACGATGTCCAGTCTTTCAGACAGGGGTTTGAGGTGTTGGCTCAAGTCAAATGGTTGTTGCGGTGGAAGAGAGGAGGCTGTTGGCTTTTTGAGGATTTCCGAAGTCATTTTCTGGAGATTGACCATGTCTTCTTGCAGTTTGTCCAGAATTTTGCTGGGGACAGCCTCAGGAATTGCTTGCGAGGGTATTTTTGGCAACAAAGACTGTGATACGTCCTGCTTAAGTTTTTCGACTGTTTGGCGAAGAACATCAATCTGATTTGAAACGTCTACTGTGTTTTTAGTGATCGATGCGAGGTCCAACCTTACCGTTTCCCATTTCTGGTCGGCTACTGCTGGTGAACTCTCTTTTGTTACAGCGTCTTGTAGTTGGTTCAAGGCGTACATCAGAGTCTCTGTTGCTTTTTTCGTCTCTTTGATGGTCCTGTAGGGCACCTCGGTTTCATAGCCTAGCCAGTTTCTTATATCTTTCGTCTCCTTCAGCGTGTCTGCTATGTCGATGCGAGCAAGGTGGAGCTCAGACGAAAGGTTCTTTTTAATTTCATTCAGTTGTTTAATATGAAATCTCTCGACGTTAACAAGTTCTTGTGCGTTCCGAACTCGTTCCTTTTCGAGGTTATACTTGTGTCTCGCTCGTGAATCGGCAAGAGAGAGAACAATCTCGTAGAGACCCTGGAGGCTTTCATGCACAGACTGCTTTAACTCTCGTCTAGTGTTTTTAGACTCCTCCAGCGCATCCTTTCCCTTCTGCAAAAGTTCATTCGCTTCACGAGTCGCCAGGTCCATCTCAACTCCAGTGCCCCTCCTGGGTGTTCTGTAGAGGAGACTGGGGCGCACTGCTTGCATCGGGTGTCCAGATGAGGAGGCAATGGAACTTTCCTCGTCCGAGATGATCTGGCGAGGTGGGGAGATACCTACCTGTTCCCAATTTATTACTACCTCCGAGACATTTTTGGCTGCCTCCTCGGGGTCAGGTACCGAAGACGTCCTCGACTCCAGCAACGGGGCCTCCACAGGAACTTCCATGCCAGGCAAGGGGCCTTTTTCTGATTCTTTGGGCCTTGCTTCGGACGCCGCGTCGGTCCCAATCTCAGGCTCTGAAGCTGCCTTGAACGCAGTTGTCACGGTGGATGCAGATGGTAGTAACCTCTCAGATTTTGTGGATTTGGCTTTAGCTGCGTTTTTAAGAACTTTAGTCCTCAGCGATCCCGTCCTCGATGCGACCTCCGCAGCTGACTTACGCACGGAAGGGACATTTAATGACGACATTTTTGCGACGGCGTAAGGTTATTTAAGAATGAATAAAAATAATAAAAATAAATAAAAAGTGAACGATATTTACACACTAATGAAATGTCTATGGAGCTTATGTAGCAAAAGACCATAAAGCCAATTTTTTTTTTTTTTTTTTTTTTTTTTTTTTTTTTTCACCCTTTTAGTCTTCTTAATACAATCACCAGATAGAGCCCGCCGAGCCCGTCACAACAACTCCAAACACGATGCAGCCAGCCCCAGGGGTTTCGGAGCAATCGAGATGCAAAAATACTGGTTTCGGACCAAGATGGCCGCCCAAATATGGTTACAACGCGATTACTCCACAACCACTGAACCGAATTTCACCGTGTTTGGGTTTGCCTACACGTGCCCGACGCGATCCAGCCGGCTAAGGTGGTTTCAGGCCGAAAAAATTTCAGGCGCTGAAAACTCCTGAAAACCACTGGGGCGGGTAAAGAGCAACCCGCTGATGACTCCAGAGAAAACCCGAGGTTTCTACGACCTCTAGTTTGGGAGTTATCCGGTTCCGAAAAATGATCTGACAGTTCAAGAACTGTCAAATTCAAATTTTAAACCGGTATAATTTTCCTTACAGTTGAGGTAGAACACTCGAGTTTGGGTTCGTTCGGCTTGGCTTGCTCCGATCCGTCGCACAAAGTGATTTTCAGACTCCTGAAACTTTTTAGCGCCGATCCGCCTGAAAACAGGTTTGTCCGATAGAGGCGGTCCCCCCAATCACTGCTGTGAAAACCGCAGCTCTCTGCGGCTACTGGCCCCGGAGATAATTCGGCTCAAAGTTTGCCAAGATGGCCGCCGATCTGTCAAAACCCAACTTAGGATGACCGTAACTCCGCACCCGTCTGTCCCTGAGAGACGCGGTTTCAAATGCTGTGGCTGGCGTGACCTCCTCTATCCGCCAATAATGGTTTCAGCGCGAAAAAATTTCAGGCCCTGAAAACGCCTGAAAGCCTATTCGGCCAAAAGATAAGATCAGGCCACACACTTTTAAAAAATTCCGAGGTTTCTGTGACCAACGGTTCTACTGCTATGATAGTTTAAAATTTACAACCAATATAACCAAAATGGTGGATTTGAGCCAAAAACCGCAAATTTTAGTATTTTTGCCCCGACTTTGGGCTTAATTGAGGTGGAATATAGTGTTTAGACCCAAATCCGTTACAAAAATATATTATTTGCTATTATTTTCCAATTTATTGAGAAAAGACACAAAAAATTCAATAACTTCGCGACCGTTGGTCACAAAAATCTGAAAAAAATATTCAACTTATGTTAAAACAATATCTAAAGATTAAAATAAAAATAAAAATCTTCTGAATAAGATTTCAGCGAAAATTTTCAATTGTAAAAAAAATTTAGATTTTTAATTACAGGCGTAAAATTGTTTAAGCTAAAAATCCACCAACCAGTCAATGTCTTCTCTTCACAAGCGCGCCAATAATAGCAGTTGCAGAAATTTGATTTTCTTCTTCGTTTCTCCGCAATTTTCAGTTGAATTTCAACTTTTCAAATTGCCGCCAAAAATCAACCGATGACTGAAAAAATCAGCTGGTTGCTGTAAAATGTCTTCGATGCACTGTTCTTTTCGCCACCCAAACCTGGCTGCGCTCGCCTGCTTAGATTTGATTTTCAGCACCACGTGGTTTTTCGTTTTCCGTCAATTTCCTGAAAACCGTGAAGGTTTCAGAGCCGGTGGTGCTGACGAAGGCTGCTGGATGTTTTTGTCCTCCGATTCCGCTTTCAACACTGGCTGTGGTGTGCCTCTTGCTCCTCTGGTATGCGCTGAGAGGTTCTGATTTTTAAAACGAACCTCTAAAAAGACAGTTTTCGTCTTCCAGAGCTGGTAACACTGCAATCCAGGATGAACTTTCACTTTCAGCACTTAGGGCACACTTTTCCAAACACGCCGATACCAAATTTGTCACAATCGGACCACTTTTTACCACTGTTTTGTATTTTTAAGTACGCAGCAGCGTAGTTTTGCGTCTTATCTCCACGAGAGTCGGGGGGGAACTGGGGTTAGGTTAGGTTAGGGGTTTTTTTTTTTTTTTTTTTTTTTTTTTTTTTTTTTTTTTTTTTTTGAGGCAGGAGTGGGAAATCCTCATGAACGCCCAGACTGTTCCGAGGTTGAAACAGTCTGGGCAGTGCCGGACTCTTGCCGGCTAAAACCACACTCCTGCCTAAGCGTGAGCCCCTGCTGTTCTTGCAGGGATTTTATGAGGCTTGCGTTTTGTCTTCGTTTTATTATTATTTGTTTCTCTTATTTACTATTTTAACTATTTTTACTATGTACTCTATAAATGTATCTTTTGTCTTTTTTTGTGCTAATAAAATGTTTAAGTTTTGTTTATTTATTTTGGCTCCAAGTTTAAATTCATGGTCGTGCCTGTGGGTCGCATGCACAGGGCATTCCGTTAGGAGATGAAGGACAGTCTCCTGACTGTCGGGGTCGCATATACACGATGGGTTCTCCTTGCACTTGAAGCGAGTCAAGTATTCGGAGAACCCACCGTGTCCCGTTAGGGCTTGGGTCAGCTCGTTCGTCATTCGTAGTTTTCGCACCGTCCTGTACGCCGCGATCGCACATGGGAAGAACAGCTTGGTGGTGGCCGCCGTTTCTCCCGTACAGTACCTCCGGTTCCATTCGCCCAGCGTTTCCAGTCGGATCGCTCGCTTGACGAATGAAACCGGGCATCTGTCGTAGTCGGGTGCCCGCTTTGACCTCAGGGCAGCCTCCTTTGCAAGCGAGTCGGCTCTCTCGTTACCCTCCAGCCCCGCATGAGCTTTAATCCAGAACAAGGATACGCTCTTGTTCTGGCAGTTACTGTGGCGGATGGCGTTTCTTGATTCGACTGCGAGGGGGTGGAGGGCTTCGGGGTTCACGACTGTTTGGAGGGCTGCCATGGAGTCGCTGTAGATAGCGAACGCCGTCTGTGGTCTTCGGAGGACCTCTTTCGTGGCTTCGCAGAGGGCGAGGAGCTCAGCCTGGTAGACGGTACTGTATGACGGCAGTACAAGTTTGCGGGTCTTCGTCTCGGCCTCGCCAGTCCATATGGATAGCGCGGCTCCGACTTTACCCTCTATCTTGCTGCCGTCTGTGAAGATTCGCACCGCGTAATCGCGGTGGGAATTGTATTGCTCCTCGTCTACCAGACGTCGCAGTTCAATGCCCTTCTGCTCAGCCGGATGTGGTGCCTCTAGCGCCGATGCCACGCGCTCGATCTCCCGGTCTCCCAGCGCAGGATGGGACACCCCCTTCTTGGCCTCGTATAGCGAAGCCGCCTCTCGGACTCGGAGGTCGAGAGGGAGTATCCCGGTCAGCACCAGCGCTGAGTTCAGAGAGACCGTGCGATAGGCACGACACATCTTCTGCGCGAAGCTCCTTTGGACGGCGTTCAGCTTCTTCAGCACCCCGACTTTGTTCGCGGCCGGCGACCACGCACTCGCTGCGTACAGGACGATGGGCTCCACCACGGCCGTGTAAATACTACGGATTATGTCCGGGTGGAGACCCCAGCTGACCCTTGCGGCCCTCGACAGCTGCTTATAAATTCTGACGGCTCGGGAGCAGACGTTTGCGACGTGGGTGTTAAAAGTCAACTTGTGGTCGATGGTGAGACCGAGCAATTTGATCTCATTTGACATGCCAATGTCCACCCCGCCCATCCTCAGACTTGGGGTGTCGTATTTTAGCTTCCGCGTTATTAACATGGCTTTTGTCTTGTGCGGCGCAAATTTGAGCTTATTCGCGACACCCCAAGTCCGGACATACTCGAGGGCGACATTGACATCCCTCTGCACCTCAAGTGCAGTCTCCCCATCGAACACAAGGACTACATCGTCTGCAAACGCCTGGCACTGGACCCCTCTACTCTCTAGCCCCTTTAGTAGAGGATCCAGCACGAGGTTCCAAAGTATGGGACCACCGATCGACCCCTGGACGCATCCTTTCTCGGTCCTGGTTTCGTACTCCGCTCCCGCATATCGGACTTTCACCACTCGCTCGGACAAGTAACTGTCCATGACCCGCCTCAAGTTTACAGGACACTTTTCCTCAGCCAGACGCACTCTGATAGCTGGCCACCATGCGCTATCGAAGGCTCCCTCAATGTCCAAGGACACAATCGTGACAAGCCTCTTCTCAGCGAGTCTGCCACGAATGTGCCCCATCAGTGCATAGAGGGAGTCCTCGGTGCTTTTCTGTGGCATGAAGCCGTACTGGCGAGTACTCATCCTGGGCAACAGATAGAACTTGAGTCGGGCCACGAGCATTTTCTCGTACACCTTGCCGAGTACAGGCAAGAGACCAATCGGCCTGTATGACTTCGGAGTGGTGTAGTCTTCTTTTGCGGGTTTGCGGAGCACAACAACCGTTGCCTCCTTCCAGGACCGTGGAAAGTATCCATGCGCCAGGCACTTGTTCATCAAGCGCAGAACTAGGTCTGGGTCTTCGTTGATCGTGTGGCCCCATATGTCCGCCGTCAGACCGTCGGAACCGGGGGCTTTTTTGGGGTTGAACGAGGAAGCCGCTCGCTTTAGCTCGTCGAGTGTGAAGGGAGGATCGCAAGGTTCAACTTGGTCCCTCCCGTTCACCTCTTCCGCTCGTCGCCGCACTCTTTTGTGCTCCTCGTTGTCCCCCTCCGTACGGTCTTCAGGGTAAAAAGTCTCTGCTAGGAACCTCGCTGAAGCCTCTGGGTCCAGTGTCCTTGCATCCCTCACCATCGGCAAGTCCTCCTCTCGTTTTTCCGTCCTCCGGATCACCCTGTAGATCCCTTCCCACATCCCTTCTCGGTCCTGCTTCTCGCAGAAACCCTTCCAGCTCTCGACCTGAGCTTTAACCACTGCAAGTTCATACTCTTGTTTCTGTTTCAGGTACTCCTCAACAACCTTTGGTCTCCGGACTGGCGCTGCACATCGGATCCTCCGCCTCTTTGTGACGACCTTCCTCTTCAGGTCGGCGAGTTCGTCGGACCACCACGGCACGGTTACTTCCTCTACTCTTTTCTTTTTGGGTATCACGTGATCACAGGTCTGCTGTACAGCTGTTGTGAGTTTCTGGACTACCTCGTCTACTTTGTGTGCGCTGTCGATGTCATCGAACAGGTGTCGTGTTTTGAGCATAATTTGGCGCAGTTTCTCACGAAACTGGCCCCAATTAGCTTTTTTAGTATTTTAGACTCTGGTAGTCCGGTTCACCGTGATACCCGCAGATTTTTCGAGGTAAATTAAGAACTCAATGCCGTTGTGGTCCGAACCTGTCAGGTCGTCGACGACTCGCCAGCCGTCTGTCACCGTCAGCATATCCGAAGTGCAGGCTGTGACGTCGACGCAGCTAGTGTAACGTCTGTCACCCCTAACTACGTCGAAGGTTGGAGTTTCCCCTGTGTTGAGAATTTGCAGTCCGAGCTGGTCGAGAGCTGCCAGCATTTCGTCGCCTCTGCTGTTTGTCTCGCTGCTGCCCCACCAGATACTCCAGGCGTTGGCATCGCCTCCCACCAAGAGCCTATGCGGGCCGGTCTCGCTTTCGACCTTTCTGAGCGTGTCCAGGTATGGCCCTAAGGGCTGATCTGGCTCAAAGTAGAACGAGACCAGTGTGAGCCTCCAGGCACCGGACTGGATCCCCACCACGACGATGTTATCCGTGGTGAGTTCTGGGTACTGCCTCACGGTGAGTTTCGGGTCAAAGACGGCTATTGCCGCTTTGACAGTCCCTTCTCCTTGCCTGGTGCTCTGGAAGATTCTCACGCCTCTGGCCCCGTTCATCCTTTTTGCGCTGCCCACGTAGGGTTCCTGGATCAGCGCTGCGGTCGCTTTGCGCTTCTCGGCCTCGATCATAAGCTCTTGAGTTGCTAGTTTCTTCCTTTGAAGATTCGCCTGGAGTATCTTGTGTGGCATTTGGTTCTGTGGGACCACCTTAGCAATAGGCGACGGACGCACGTGCCAGCCTATCCCACTTTACCCGAACAGGACACTCGGTGCTGAACGCGTTGTGGTCGGACCTCTCCATCTTCGCCTTGACGCAGTTTTGGCATTTTGGTGTACCCGCCTCTAGCCACTGGGCACACTCTGCTCGGAGATGAGGGCCTCCGCAATGACTGCATAGGTCGGCAGGTTCTTTACAGAGCCGCCGGCCATGCCCATAGCCCAGGCATCTCGTGCACTGCACCAGTGGTGACTGGTCGTCGACGAAGACGGTCTGTAGGTCGATACGCGCTTTTCCCCTATCGAGCATCCTGTTCCAGATTTTCGGAGACGTGCTGACGACTACGTTGCTGGTCAGAGGGTTCCTGGAGTTCCTTCTAAATTTAACGCTAAGTCGATCCTCCCCGTTGTCGAGGCTGTGAAAGACTTCCCGATTTTGATTGCGAAGTGCCCTCAACACTTCCTCGTCGGAGTGGATACGGAGGACGCCCCGGAAAATCAGCATCGGGTCCTTGTTTTTCATCTCCTCGACAACAAGGCGGTCTCCTGCCTTCTCTATTTTTTCCCGGACCCTGTTGCGTTCTTCTGCCGACCTGCAGCCCATAATAATTTTTCGGTCTTTGGCCTTCCTCACGCTCTCTATTTGAACTCCCCCTTCTTTTGCATTTACTGCCTCTCTAATTTTAGTTAGGACCTCTTCACCCGAATCCCCTTCGTCCTTTGACGTAACCACTATGGAATGCAGTGCGGTCCTTCCTGGGGTCTGCCTTTTCGGTGGACCCGCTGCTACACTCGCATAAGTAGCCGTCTTTTCGATCAGTTCCCCCTGTCTCTCCATCGCTTCCTGGAGCTTCTCCATTCTTTCGCTGCTCTCCTTCACCAGCGTGCTATGCTCCGCTAGTGAAGCGAGCAGCGAATTTATCACCCGGGTGCTCTCTTGACTCTCCGGGGGGGCGATGGTCTTGATGGTTTCCTTTGCCTTTGACTCAGCTCCCTTAGCTGGTGTTGCAGCCGCCGCCTCTTCCTTCACCAATTGGAACAGCCGTTCCACCGACTGGGTGATCCCAGCCTTCAGGTCCGACCTCAAGTTGCGGGAGTCATTTAGGTGTGACTTCGCCCGCAGGAGGCAGTTTCGGGCCTCGGTCACCCGGTCGGTGGATCTAAGAGGCTGCTGCTGGCTAGTTCCCGGCGATCCTCCCGCCGCCTCAGCAGAAGTTCTACGCGCGACAACCTTGCTGTCTGAAGGCAGCGCAACTTTCCGCGTGGGCTTTAGGACAGCCGCTTCGGCCGGTGCTATCTTCTTGGGTGAAGGTGCGACTACTGAAGGGGGCTGGGTGTCCGCCACCTTTCCGTTCTCCCACTCTCCAATGCTTCGCCTCACACTAGAGGCCTGAGTTGAAGCACTGGGAGGGGCAGTTACATTCTCTCCATTCGATGGAGAGACATGGGGAACCGTGGAGGTCTTTTTTGCAGGTGTTCGAGAGAGGAACATCGTTAAGAGAGTAGTATAAACTGTGGTAAATTATATGATTAAAATTATTATTAATTAGATATAAATGAAGCAAAATATTAGTTAGTTCAATAGAACTATGTCATAAATATTGAATAAAAAGAGATGTATATTGTTCAAATTATTATTATTAAAATAGATCCCTGTAAAGGGGGATCAATAAATAAAACAATTAAATTTTCTATAAAACATTAAACAATTAATAAGTCCAATAAGAACTATGTCATGTGTCAAATAAAATCCCTGTAAAGGGGGGATCTGTAGGTCAGTTTCTTGTCGTAATCCGTTGCAAGGCTATAATATTAATAGACTAAATGTTTACTTGGTCAGCCACTATAGGGTGGGTGGGCGAGCAATTTTTTAAAATTTTTCAGCTGCGATCCGCACGTGCGAGGCGTCAAAAAACGCGTCTCGGCGCGAGCTGTCGAACGGTGATACAAACTGGAATGAACGCAATACTAAAATTTTGAGTTTTCGCCTAAAAACTGTATTTTTTCAACTGAAAATTGGGCAAAGTGCAAATTTTCACTACACTGCGGCAGTCTGGTTCGCGGAACGCGGTGCAGAGTGCGGGTATGGCAGGTAGGTAACTATTGATATACTATGATGGGCTGTTTTTGATGTAAAAATTTGGAATAAGTGGAGTTTTTCAAATAAAAAGTTAAATAAAACAAGGTTTGTATGGAATAACAAATTTCCACGCGTTTAGGTCAGTCAATATAGGTTTAAACGTCAGACGGAGCCTAGTCTAGCTTAAAAAAGCTGAAAACCGCTTCAAAATGCGTCACCGGGATGCAAAGTAATTACCGGTTAGGTTAGGTTAGGTTTTTTTTTTTTTTTTTTTTTTTTATATAAACAACTTCTACCTCCAAATGTATCGGAGGCAATGCCTGTCTGTTTTTTATTTTTATTTAAGTTCGCCAATTTTCGTCTTTAATGTGGAAATTCCAAAGATTGTCTTTGGTTTTGGGTTACAGAAGAAAGGAGATGTCTTTTATTTTTATTCGAAGCTTATATCAATTTGGTGTACAGTTTCTTATTTATAATCTTAATCTATTTTTTCATAGACGAGGGGGGAGGGGGAGTTTTTATTACTACTCTAGTTTTAACATTTAAACTTATTCTAGGCTTATTTCTATTTCTGTTTTGTATTTTTTCTTAATTTACCTTAAACTATAAAATAACTTTTTACTAATATGCTAGCACCTAATATACTTCACTATATTATGATAGCATATTTTCTTATGCTGTTTTATTGCGATCTATAACTATTTTTGCAACATATTTACAATAATCTAAGAATTTCTCTACATTAAAAATGTAGAGAAATTCTTAGATTATTGTATCTGATCTTTTCATGATGTCCTTTACATTGTGCGGTGTTATTTTGATGCCTAAAGTATTCTCAACGTTAAAGCGGTGTTTTCCAAATTGTGGACAGTCGAACAGTATGTGCGAGACCGTTTCACTTGCATCTGGGTCACAGATACACGATGTGTTTGTTTCTTGTTTTAACTGGGTTTAGAGCCCCACTATAATACAAGTTTGTTTCACAATCACTGCACGCTATCTGGTATTACGCAAAGAGTATGGATTATGATTTTGAATTCGCTTTGATAATTGATGTTATAATAATTAATGCTACGTTCCATAACAATAAACAAATATGTCTGCGCCCGCGTCCGTCTCTGTTCGTCAGTGTTGCCACTTGCCACTTTGCCAGTGAATGAAAATGAAAGTTATCGGCCATCCCATCGCGCAGATTGACGAAGGGTATGGTTACGTTGGGTGTAGATGTAATAATAATTATTATTTTTTATTTACTGTTTTCTCTAATTTACTTTTTTACATGTATTTATATTTGTTTATTCATTTACATTATTTATTTTTTATTATATCCGTATCTGACCGTGGCATCACTTTGGGCCCTATCAGAATATCAGCGCTGTGACATTTTTAAATGTTACAGCACAATGCTGAGATAGGGGCCTTTTGGCATCGTACAGGACCGATTCGTTTTTTATTTTGTAATAATTTTAAACCTTGTTGTTATTTGAGTGTTTCGTCCTGTGCGGGCTAATAAATGCTTTTTCTTTCTTTCTTTCTTTATGGACTCTCCTTGCACTTGAAGCGGTTTAAGTACTCGGAGAATCCACCGTGCCCCGTCATTATTTGGGTGTTTAGGCTGTTAGTTCCTATCTTGCGAATTACCCCATAGGCTAACCGCGCATCAGGGAAAAATAACTTTGTGACGGATGCGGTGTTACTGCTTTCGTATCTACGATTCCATTCATCAAGCGTCGCTGTGCGTATGCTCCGCTTGACGAATGAGATCGGGCACTGGTCGTAGTCAGGTTTTCTTTTGGAGTTTTCAGCGGCCTCCTTTGCTAACTGGTCGGCTCTTTCATTCCCCAGTAGCCCCACGTGAGCCTTAATCCAGAACAAGTTTATCACCTTGTTCTGGCGGGATGCAGATTTTATATTATCCCTAGCTTCTACAGCAAGAGGGTGGAGGGAACCGGGATTTGTTACTGTTTGAAGAGCCGCCATTGAGTCGCTGAAAACTCCGAAAGAAGTTGCCTTGAGCTTAATTATTTCCCTAGTCGCTCTAGTAATAGCTAGGAGTTCAGCCTGGTAAACCGTGCAGTAGCTTGATAGAGCAAGTTTGAGGGCTCTGGTCTCAGCCTCACCATTCCATATGGACAGTGAAGCACCGACCCCTCCTCCAATCTTGCTCCCGTCCGTAAAGATACGGACGTCAAGGTTGCAGTTGTTGTCCAGTTGCTCTTGGTTTACCAGGCTGTCAAATTGCAAGATGTCACGTGCCGCGGGATGGGGGCCCTCGATTGCAGCGGACATTCGCTCGACCTCCCTGTCCGCTAGTGATGTCTGGGGCACTCCCCTCTTGGCTTCATACAGTGATGCCGCCTCACGAACTCGGAGGTCAAGAGGGAGCATTCCAGACAGCACCAGCGCCGAATTGAGGGAGACCGTGCGATATGCCTTACAGATTTTTTGGGCGATTCCACGCTGGACCGACCCAAGTTTCTTTATTATTCCCAACTTTTTGGCATGTGGTGCCCATACGCTGGCCGCATAAAGAATTATGGGCTCTATTGTTGCCGTATACATGACCTTTATAACTTCTGGGTGAAGCCCCCAACTGACCTTTGCGGCTCTACACAACTGTTTATAGATCGCGACTGCCTTTCTACATACGAGTGAGACGTGGGTGTTAAAGGTCAGTTTCTCATCAAAGGTTACACCCAGAAGCTTCATTTCTTTTGAAATGCCAATGTCGATCCCCCCCATGCTCAAGCGTGGTGTGTCGTATTTCAGTTTTCTGGTTATCACCATAGCAGTGGTTTTATGTGGCGCGAACTTCAACTTATTCTCGACACCCCACGCCAGAACATGGCTGAGAGCGGCATTGGCACACTGCTCCACCTCTTGTGCGGTCTCTCCGTCGAAGACTAGGAGAACATCGTCCGCGAACGCCTGAACATAATTTCCCCTAATCTCCGCTGCTTTTAAGAGGGGATCCAGCACCAAATTCCATAGTATTGGACCTCCGATTGAGCCCTGGACACAGCCCTTATTTGTGCTCTTGCCATACACTTCCCCACCGTACCTGATTGATACCTTTCGGTCACTGAGGTAGCTGTCAATGACCCGCCTAAGGTTGATTGGGCACTTTTCCTCCGCCAGACGGACTCTTATCGCTGGCCACCAGGCGCTATCAAATGCTCCCTCTATGTCCAAGGATACGAGTGTTACAATCCTTTTTTGCTCTAGTTTTTTATTAATGTGCTGCATAAGATCATAGAGGGAGTCTTCGGTGCTCCTTTGCGGCATGAATCCGTACTGACGGGTACTCATTTTTGGTAAAAGGTGGAACTTAAGGCGGGCCACTAGCATCTTTTCGTATATTTTTCCTAGAATAGGCAACAGTCCAATTGGCCTATATGACTTTGGAGAGGAATAATTCTCCTTTCCAGGCTTTCTCAAAATTACGACTGTTGCCTCCTTCCAGGCTGTGGGGAAGTGATGGTATTCTAGGCACTTATTTAGGAACTTTAAAAATACCTGCGGGTCATTATTCACGGCATGACAACAAATGTCGGCGGTAAAGCCGTCTGATCCCGGTGCTTTCTTAGGATTGAAAGTCTCCATCGAGGTTTTTAATTCAGCCATCGTAAACGGTGGGTCGCAATGATCACTTTGTTCCCCAGAGTTTACGGTTTCGGCTTTTACTCGGATGGATCGGTGATGAGCGTTATCATGTTCTAATAGGTCTTCCGGATAGAACGTTTCCGCTAGGAATTTTACGGAACCTTTCGCATCCAGCACATCACCGTTTCTTTCCAATGGCAGGTCCTCCTCTCTACGCTGTGTCCTACCTATCACTCGGTATATACCCTCCCAGACCCCCTCCCTATCCTGTTTCCCACAGAACTCCTTCCAACTCTCGGTCTGAGCTTTGATCGCTTCTAACTCGTATTTTTCTTTTTCTTTCAGGTACTCGTCTATGACCTTTGACTTCCGGATTGGGGCGGCACAGCGAATCCTGCGCTTCTTGGTAGCGACGGTCTTCTTCATCTCAGCGAGTCTCTCGGACCACCACGGCAAGGTAAGTACCTGTTTTTCTGTTTTAATAGGTATTGAGTGCTTGCATGCTCCGTCTAAGGCTTTAGTGAGGTTATTCGTTGTGGCGTCGATTCCATCAATGCCTTTAATTTGGTCTATTTCGGCTGCCGTGAATTTACACTCTATTTTCAATTGGCCAAACTTCTCATGAAATTTGGCCCAATTGGCTTTTTTGGTGTTAAATTTCCTAGTCGTTCTCTCCACTTTGATGCCCTTAGACTTCTGCAAGCAGATTTTAAATATGATGCCGTTGTGGTCCGAGCTCGTGAAACCTTCGTCAACTCTCCAGCCGTCTACCAAGTCCAAGATGTCGTTGGAGCAAGCGGTAATATCCACATGACTGCTGTACCGTTTTCCTCCTCGGATGGTGTCAAAGGTCGGAATATTCCCCTGGTTCAAAACGTTGAGATTTAGCTCGCCGAGAGTTCCTGCCATCTCTTCCCCCCTAAGGTCGACTGTTGGGCTGCCCCACCATATGCTCTTGGCATTCGCGTCCCCTCCAACTATCAGTCTTTTGGAACCGACTTCGAGCTCTATTTGTTTTAAGTGCTCTAAATAGGGCTCGATGGGCTGGTCTGGCTCGAAGTAAAAGGAGACAAGCGTGATCTCCCAGGAACTGGTCTGGATTCCCACTACAACGAAGTTTTTTGTAGTGAGTTTTGGGTACTGTTTAACTGTCAAGTCATTGTCAAAGACGGCGATTGCCGCTTTTACAGTCCCATCCCCTGTGCCAGTGTTCTGGAAGATCCTAACGCCCCTGTGACTCCTCATTACTTTTGCTCCGGCCACGTACGGTTCCTGAATAAGCGCCACCGCTATTTTTCGCTTCGTAGCTTCTGTTAGAAGCTCATTTGTCGCTAGTTTTTTGCGTTGGAGGTTGGCCTGTACTACTTCATAGGGGGTATTTACCATTGGGGTGCCTTTAGCAGTACGCAACAGTCGATCTGGCCACGTCATCCCATTTCTTACGCACCAGGCAGTCATGGCTAAATGCATTATGTTGCGCACCGTGCTCAATTTTGGCCTTCGCACAATTTCGGCAAGCGGGTGGAGAGCCTGAGAGCCAATCCGCACACTCTGCCCTCATGTGAGGACCGCCGCAGTGGCTGCATAGATCTGCAGGCTCTTTGCAAAAGCGTTTGCCGTGTCCAAAGCCCAGACACCGAGTGCATTGGACAAGCGGTGTCTGGTCTTCGACCCTAATACGCTGGAGATCTATGTGAACGGTCCCGACTTCTAGTGCTCGTCGCCAGATGGTGGGCGAAACGCTGACGATGACGTGGCCAATATGAGGGTTTCGTGTCCGTCTCCGGTACTTCACCTCCACTCGGTTTTCTCCACTGTCGAGGCCGTTAAAAATGCCCTGGTTCTGATTCTTCAGCCCCTTAAGAACGTCGTCGTCGGTGTTAACGACAAGGACGTTCCTCAAGATCAGAAGCGGGTCTTTATTTTTAACTTCCTCGACAGTGAGGTCAACTCCTTCCTGTTCGAGCCGATCCTTAATCTTGGTCCTTTCCTCTTTTGTTTCCAAGCCTATTATAACTTTCCTGTCTTTGGCTTTCCGTACTTTTTCCACCTTTATCCACCCATCCTTAGCGTTTGGTTAGGTTAGGTTAGGTTAGGTTTGGCCCTTTATGGGGCCCCGATCTGGGCGGCAGACCTGACGGCCGGAAGCATCGCCGTGCTGTGAAAGCCGCAACGAGCGATGGCCGTCAGAGTCATCAGGGGATATCGCACGATCTCCTACGAGGCGGCTTGTGCACTGGCCGGATCCCCGCCCTGGGACCTGGAGGCGAAGGTACTCGCGTCACTGTTCCGGTGGCGCGAGGAAGCGCGGGCGCGGGGCGAGCGACCGATGCAGCGACACATGGAGCTGCGTCGGTCTCAGCTTCGCGAGGTCCTGGTGGCGGAATGGCGGGACAGGCTTTCACGCCCTACCGCCGGCCTCGCCATCATCGAGGCGGTCCGGCCAGTGCTCGAGCGCTGGCTCGGGAGGAGGCACGGCTCCCTGTCGTTTCGGGTGACGCAGGTGCTCTCGGGGCATGGTTGCTTCGGGAAGTACCTGTGTCGCATAAACAGGGAGCCGGACGCCCGGTGTCACCACTGCGTCGACTGCCGGGAGGACACGGCGCGGCATACGCTGGCGGAATGTGCCGCTTGGGAGGGGCCGCGCCGTGCCCTCGTCTCAGAAGTAGGCAGTGACCTGTCGCTGTCGGCCGTGGTCGAGTCGATGGTCGACAGCGCAGAGTCCTGGGACGCGGTGGTTTCCTTCTGCGAAAGTGTCATGTCGCAGAAGGAGGCTGCGGAAAGGGAAAGGGAGATCTCAACCTCCCACCCTGCCCGCAGCAGGCGCACCGGGCGTCGGCGAAGGGCGGACAACGCCCTCTTCCGGCCCCCCTAAATGGGTCCAGGGGCGGCAGACTCGGGGACGTCTGTCGCCCCCCACATACACCAGGACCCGAGGTGGCGGCGCGTAGTGTTCCACGCGCGCCCCTCTAAGACGTCCGGGGGGGAGTCTAACACCTCACTCCCCCCCCTGACCCGAGAAGTGGCCCGCTGCAGCGGGCCGGCACCAGCCGGGGGTTGCGGAAGTATCTCCAGTTCCCGCGACCCCCGACGTAGGTGTGAGATGGAACACCGGGGTGGTTTTTAGTCAGTAAGAGTCTGACAGACCCCTCCGCCCGCCCCAGGGCGGAGGACATCCATGAGGATTTTCCACCCCGTACCAAAAAAAAAAAAAAAAAAAAAGGTTAGGTTAGGTTAGGTTAGGTTTTTTTTTTTTTTTTTTTTTTTTTTTTTTTTTTTTTTTTTTTTTTTTTGAGGCAGGAGTGGGAAATCCTCATGGACGCCCAGACTGTCCCATAATTGAAACAGTCTGGGCAGTGCCGGACTCTTACCGGCTAAAACCACACTCCTGCCTAAGCGTGAGCCCCTGCTATTATATTGCAGGGATTTTATGAGGCATTATAATTGCTTTTACATTTTGCTAATTACTTATTTCTTTTATTGACTGTTTTAACAATTTTTTCTATATAATCTATGAATTTATCTTTCGTCTTTTTTTGCGCTATTAATATACTAAAATTTTGTTTACTTAATTTGGTTCCAATTTTCATTTCGAGGTCGTGCCTGTGGGTCGCATGTACAGGGCATTCCGTTAGGAGGTGGAGGATTGTCTCCTGCTTGTCGGGGTCGCAGATACACGCTGGGTTCTCCTTGCACTTAAAGCGGGCCAAGTATTCGGAGAACCCACCGTGTCCCGTTAGGGCTTGGGTCAGCTCCTTCGTCATTTGTAATTTCCGCACCGTCCTGTGCGCCGCGATTGCACACGGGAAAAACATTTTAGTGGTGGTCGCCGTGTCTCCTGTACAGTACCTCCGGTTCCATTCGCCCAGCGACTCCAATCGGATCGCTCGCTTGACGAATGAAACCGGGCATCTGTCGTAGTCGGGTGCGCGCTTTGACTTCAAGGCAGCCTCCTTTGCGAGCGAGTCGGCTCTCTCGTTACCCTCCAGCCCCGCATGAGCTTTTATCCAGAACAAGGATACGCTCTTGTTCTGGCAGTTACTGTGGCGGATGGCGTTTCTTGATTCGACTGCGAGGGGGTGGAGGGCTTCGGGGTTCACGACTGTTTGGAGGGCTGCCATGGAGTCGCTGTAGATAGCGAACGCCGTCTCTGGTCTTTGGAGGACCACTTTTGTGGCTTCGCAGAGGGCAAGGAGCTCAGCCTGGTAGACGGTACTATAAGACGGCAGGACAAGTTTGCGGGTCTTTGTCTCGGCCTCGCCAGTCCATATGGATAGCGCGGCTCCGACTTTACCCTCTATCTTGCTGCCGTCTGTGAAAATTCGCACCGCGTAATCGCGGTGGGAGTTGTATTGCTCCTCGTCTACCAGACGTCGTAGCTCTATGCCCTTCTGCTCAGCTGGATGCGGTGCCTCCAGCGCAGATGCCACACGCTCAATCTCCCGGTCTCCCAGCGCAGGATGGGGCACCCCCTTCTTGGCCTCGTATAGCGAGGCCGCCTCTCGAATTCGGAGGTCGAGAGGGAGTATCCCAGTTAACACCAGCGCTGAGTGGAGGGAGACTGTGCGATAGGCACGACACATTTTTTGCGCAAAGCTCCTCTGGACGGCGTTCAACTTCTTTTGCACTCCGACTTTATTCGCGGCCGGCGACCACGCACTCGCTGCGTACAGGACGATGGGCTCCACCACGGCCGTGTAAATACAGCGGATTATTTCCGGGTGGAGACCCCAGCTGACCCTAGCGGCCCTCGACAACTGCTTGTATATCCCGACGGCTCGGGAGCAGACGTTTGCGACGTGGGTATTAAATGTCAGCTTGTGGTCGATGGTGAGACCGAGCAGTTTGATTTCGTTTGACATGCCAATGTCCACTCCGCCCATCCTCAGACTTGGGGTGTCGTGTTTTAGCTTCCGCGTAATAAGCATAGCTTTAGTCTTTTGCGGCGCAAATTTAAGCTTATTCGCGACACCCCAAGTCCGGACATACTCGAGGGCGACATTGGCATCCCTCTGCACCTCAAGTGCCGTCTCCCCATCGAACACAAGGACAACGTCGTCTGCAAATGCCTGACACTGGACCCCTCTACTCTCCAGCCCCTTCAGTAGAGGATCCAGCACGAGGTTCCAAAGTATGGGACCACCGATCGACCCCTGGACGCATCCTTTCTCGGTCCTGGTTTCGTACTCCGCTCCCGCATATCGGACTTTCACCACTCTCTCGGACAAGTAACTGTCCATGACCCGCCTCAAGTTTACAGGACACTTTTCCTCAGCCAAACGCACTCTGATGGCTGGCCACCATGCGCTGTCGAAGGCTCCCTCAATGTCCAAGGACACAATCGTGACAAGCCTCTTCTCAGCGAGTTTGCCACGAATGTGCCCCATCAGTGCATAGAGGGAGTCCTCGGTGCTTTTCTGTGGCATGAAGCCGTACTGGCGAGTACTCATCCTGGGCAACAAGTAGAACTTGAGTCGGGCCACGAGCATCTTCTCGAACATCTTGCCGAGTACAGGCAAAAGACCAATCGGCCTGTATGATTTTGGAGTGGTGTAGTCTTCCTTTGCGGGTTTGCGGAGCACAACAACCGTTGCCTCTTTCCAGGACCGTGGAAAGTATCCATGCGCCAGGCACTTGTTCATCAAGCGCAGAACTAGGTCTGGGTCTTCGTTGATCGTGTGGCCCCATATGTCCGCCGTCAGACCGTCGGAACCGGGGGCTTTTTTGGGGTTGAACGAGGAAGCAGCTCGCTTCAGCTCATCGAGAGTGAAGGGAGGATCGCAAGGTTCAACTTGGTCCGTCCCGTTCACATCTTCCGCTCGTCGCCGCACCCTTTTGTGCTCCTCGTTGTCCCCCTCCGTACGGTCTTCAGGGTAAAAAGTCTCTGCTAGGAACCTCGCTGAAGCCTCTGGGTCCAGTGTCCTTGCATCCCTCACCATCGGCAAGTCCTCCTCTCTCTTTTCCGTTCTTCGGATTACCCGGTATATACCCTCCCACATCCCTTCTCGGTCCTGCTTCTCGCAGAAACCCTTCCAGCTCTCGACCTGAGCTTTTACCACTGCAAGTTCATACTCTTGTTTCTGTTTCAGGTACTCCTCAACAACCTTTGGTCTCCGGACTGGCGCTGCACATCGGATCCTCCGCCTTTTTGTGACGACCTTCCTCTTCAGGTCGGCGAGTTCATCGGACCACCACGGCACGGTTACTTCCTCTACTCTTTTCTTTTTGGGTATCACGTGATCACATGTCTGCTGTACCGCTGTTGTGAGTCGCTGGACTACCTCGTCTACTTTGTGTACGCTGTCGATGTCATCGAACAGGTGTCGTGTGTGTGTCATAATTTGGCGCAGTTTCTTACGAAACTGGCCCCAATTTGCTTTCCTTGTGTTGTAGACTCTGGTAGTCCGGTTCACCGTGACACCCGCAGATTTTTCGAGGTGGATGTTGAACTCAATGCCGTTGTGGTCCGAGCCTGTCAGGTCGTCGACGACTCGCCAGCCGTCTGTCACCGTAAGTATATCCGGTGTGCAGGCTGTGACGTCGACGCAGCTAGTGTAACGTCTGTCACCCCTAACTACGTCGAAGGTTGGAGTTTCCCCTGTGTTAAGAACTTGCAGTCCGAGCTGGTCGAGAGCTGCCAGCATTTCGTCGCCTCTGCTGTTCGTCTCGCTGCTGCCCCACCAGATACTCCAGGCGTTGGCGTCTCCTCCCATTATGAGCCTATGCGGGCCGGTCTCGCTTTCGACCTTTCTGAGCGTGTCCAGGTATGGCCCCAAGGGCTGATCTGGCTCAAAGTAGAACGAGACCAGCGTGAGCTTCCAGGCACCGGTTTGGATCCCCACCACGACGATGTTGTCCGTGGTGAGTTCTGGGTACTGTCTTACGGTAAGTTTTGGGTCAAAGACGGCTATTGCCGCTTTGACAGTCCCTTCTCCTTGCCTGGTGCTCTGGAAGATTCTCACGCCTCTGGTCCCGTTCATCCTTTTTGCGCTTCCCACGTAGGGTTCCTGGATCAACGCTGCGGTCGCTTTGCGCTGCTCGGCCTCGATCATAAGCTCATGGGTTGCCAGTTTCTTCCTTTGGAGATTCGCCTGGAGTATCTTGTGTGGCATTTGGCTCTGTGGGACCACCTTAGCAGTAGGCGACGGACGCACGTGCCAGCCTATCCCACTTTACCCGAACAGGACACTCGGGGCTAAAGGCGTTGTGGTCGGACCTCTCCATCTTCGCCTTGACGCAGTTGTGGCATTTCGGGACACTAGCCTCTAGCCACTGGGCACACTCTGCACGGAGGTGTGGGCCCCCGCAATGACTGCATAGGTCGGCAGGTTCTTTACAGAGCCGCCGGCCATGCCCATAGCCAAGACACCTCGTGCACTGCACCAGTGGCGACTGGTCGTCGACGAAGACGGTCTGGAGGTCAATTCGCGCTTTTCCCTTTTCGAGCATCCTGTTCCATACTGCCGGAGACGTGCTGACAACTACGTTGCTGGTCTGAGGGTTTCTAGCGTTCCTCCTGAACTTGACACTCATTCGATCCTCCCCCTTGTCGAGGCCGTGAAAGACATCCCGGTTTTGATTCCGCAGCGCCCCCAGCACTTCTTCATCGGAGTGAATGCGAAGGACGCCCCGGAATATCAGCATAGGGTCTTTGTTCTTCACTTCCTCGACAACGAGGCGGTCTCCTGCTTTCTCTAACTTATCCCGGACCCTGTTACGTTCCTCTGCCGACCTACAGCCCATAATAATTTTCCTGTCTTTGGCCTTTCTCACGCTCTCTATCTCCACTCCCCCTTCTTTTGCATTGACTGCTTTTCTTATTTTATTTAGGACCTCCTCGCCTGAGTCCCCTTCGTCCTTTGACGTCACCACTATGGAATGCAGTGCGGTCCTTCCTGGGGTCTGCCGTTTCGGTGGACCCGCTGCTACACTCGCATAAGTGGCCGTCTTTTCCAAAAGTTCCCCCTGTCTCTCCATCTCTCCCTGGAGCCTCTCCATTCTTTCGCTGCTCTCCTTCACCAGCGTGCTATGCTCTGCTAGTGAAGCGAGCAGCGAATTTATCACCCGGGTGCACTCTTGACTCTCCGAGGGGGCGGAAGCCTTGATGGGTTCCTTCGCCTTTAACTCAGCCCCCTTAGCTGGTGGTGCAGCAGCCGCCTCTTCCTTCACCAACTGGAACAGCCGTTCCACCGACTGGGTGATCCCAGCCTTCAAGTCTGACCTCAGGTTGCGGGAGTCGTTTAGATGAGACTTCGCCCGCAGGAGGCAGTTTCGGGCTTCAGTCACCCGGTCGATGGGTCTAGGAGGCTGCTGCTGGCTAGTTCCCGGCGATCCTCCCGCTGCTTCCGCGGAAGTTCTGCGCGCGACAACCTTGCCGTCTGAAGGGGGTGCTACTTTCCGTGTGGGCTTTGGGACGGTCGCCTCGGCCGGTGCTGCCTTCTTGGGTGAAAGTGCGGCTACTGAAGGGGGCTGGGTGTCCGCCACCTTTCCGTTTTCCCACTCTCCAATGCTTCGCCTCACACTCGAGGCCTGAGTTGAAGTACTGGGAGGGGGAGTTATCTTCTCTCCATTCGATGGAGAAACAAGGGGACCCGTGGATGTCTTCTTTGCGGGTGTTCGTGAGAGGAACATGGTTGGGGGGAGTAGGATAGGGTTTGACAATTATTAAAACGATTAAAATATGTATTGATTATTTGTAGATATAAGGTAAATAATAATAATTAGTTCAATAAAACTTTGTCTTGTAAAATTGTAAAAGTAGATAAGATTAATAATATTAAAATAGATCCCTGTAAAGGGGGGGTCAATAAGTCCGCTACGATCTAGCTATGAAGTGCAGGAGTCACTCTCGTCAGGAATGTGTCCAACGTACGTGTATGGTTAGGTTAGGTTAGGTTAGGTTCACAGGTGGTGGGCCGCATCCGGCGCCTCGGCCTGGAGGTGGCCCTCAACAAGTCGGAGGCCGTGATCTTTCACGGCCCCCGGCGGGCGCCGCCGCCGGGATCACACATCGTGGTCGGGGGGGCCAGAATAGCTGTCGAGTCCACCATGAAGTACCTTGGATTGGTGCTCGACAGCCGATGGGATTTTGGCCCTCATTTCCAGCGGCTGGCGCCCAAGTTGTTGGGCGCGGCTGGGGCGTTGTCAACGCTGCTTCCCAATCTGGGGGGCCCGAGCGCCGTCTGCAGGCGGCTCTACGTGGGGATCGTGCGATCGATGGCCCTTTATGGGGCCCCGATCTGGGCGGCAGACCTGACGGCCGGAAGCATCGCCGTGCTGCGAAAGCCGCAACGCGCGATGGCCGTCAGAGTCATCAGGGGATATCGCACGATCTCCTACGAGGCGGCTTGTGCACTGGCCGGAACCCCGCCCTGGGACCTGGAGGCGAAGGTGCTCGCGTCACTGTACCGGTGGCGCGAGGAAGCGCGGGCGCGGGGCGAGCGACCGATGCAGCGACACATGGAGCTGCGTCGGTCTCAGCTTCGCGAGGTCCTGGTGGCGGAATGGCGGGACAGGCTTTCGCGCCCTACCGCCGGCCTCGCTATCATCGAGGCGGTCCGGCCAGTGCTCGAGCGCTGGCTCGGGAGGAGGCACGGCTCCCTGTCGTTTCGGGTGACGCAGGTGCTCTCGGGGCATGGTTGCTTCGGGAAGTACCTGTGTCGCATAAACAGGGAGCCGGACGCCCGGTGTCACCACTGCGTCGACTGCCGGGAGGACACGGCGCGGCATACGCTGGCGGAATGTGCCGCTTGGGAGGGGCCGCGCCGTGCCCTCGTCTCAGAAGTGGGCAGTGACCTGTCGCTGTCGGCCGTGGTCGAGTCGATGGTCGACAGCGCAGAGTCCTGGGACGCGGTGGTTTCCTTCTGCGAAAGTGTCATGTCGCAGAAGGAGGCTGCGGAAAGGGAGAGGGAGATCTCAACCTCCCACCCTGCCCGCAGCAGGCGCACCGGGCGTCGGCGGAGGGCGGATAACGCCCTCTTCCGGCCCCCCTAAATGGGTCCAGGGGCGGCAGACTCGGGGACGTCTGTCGCCCCCCACATACACCAGGACCCGAGGTGGCGGCGCGTAGTGTTCCACGCGCGCCCCTCTAAGACGTCCGGGGGGGAGTCTAACACCTCACTCCCCCCCCTGACCCGAGAAGTGGCCCGCTGCAGCGGGCCGGCACCAGCCGGGGGTTGCGGAAGTATCTCCAGTTCCCGCGACCCCCGACGTAGGTGTGAGATGGAACACCGGGGTGGTTTTTAGTCAGTAAGAGTCTGACAGACCCCTCCGCCCGCCCCAGGGCGGAGGACATCCATGAGGATTTTCCACCCCGTACCAAAAAAAAAAAAAAAAAAAAAAAAAAAGGTTGGGGTGCGTGCAGAAAACCTCCTCGTGTGCCTGATTGCTGCTGTTTCTGTTCGAATACGTTTGGGGGAAAGAGCAGTGGTCGGGCCGGTGCACCCTGGGCACGGTCAATGGTCTCTCCAATCCGGGGAGGGTATTGATTACCCTCTCCGGGTTGGAGAGACTATTGACCGTGGCGAATTTCTGCGTGGGGGGGAGCATTATGCTCCGGGGTCGTCTCCGACCGAGTGACGGATCGTCCATTCACCTCCCTCTGATCGCAGAGGGCAGGACGAGTGGACGAAGGGTGGCGAAACCTAATCCCAAGGTCTAGCGTGCCGAGGGGATGAATGGCCGGAGGGTATCCGGTCGTTAGCGCTTGGGGGGGATCAGGGAATAGGGACCTCACCCTTAAAAAGGAAAAACGAATATGGAAAACACGACTACAGTAAATATTCCCCAGGCGGGTCCCGGAAATTCCGGGGAATCCCGCCCCTCTACTGAGGGCTGCCCTACCGTATCTGGGGGGGGCAAACCAACCTGCAGTCACACCAACGACACAAAGCTAGCACAAAGGACAGAAACTGACGGAATGGAAATTGATGCGAGGAATAGGCGAGAAAAGGAGCTCCAGGTCAGCCTGGAGCGCCTGCGCGATGAGGAGGTGGCCGCTGCAAAGAGGGCGGCGACGGCGAGCGCTTTCAGGAAGCGCCCGCGGAGTGTGGGATCGGGACCGATGGGTCTCTCCTCTAGCGAGGAGAGCTTGTCGGCCCCGAAGGTGCCAACGGCACGCAGAGGGCGAGGAGGTCGAAAGGTGGCGAATGTAGCCCCCGCTCGACCGCCGGAGCGTGATGTGCGGGGCCGGTTCGTGCCGGTATCCCGGCCCGACACGCCGGCGCCGTCGGATAATGTGGAGAGCGTGGGGAGCGACTCTGAGCCCGGTCGGAGCTCGATCGCGGACCACAGTGAGAGCTCCCTACTGGGCTCGAACAGGGCGGAGGCGAACGCCGCAAAGCGGGCTCAGCGAAAGGCTGTCGCGGAGGGCGAAGTCGCCGAGTTATCCCGACAGGCCCGGGAGCGGCGCACGGCACGGCTGGCTGCCGGCGGGGGTGTTTCGGCGGTGGCGCTCAGTCGCCAGGTTCTGGACGGCGTGGGTGTCGTGCTGAAGGTTGCCACCAAATCGGGCAACCTGAAGGGCACGTTCACGCGCGCCCTGAAGGAGGCGGCTGACGATATCAGAGAGGCGGTTGGGGTCCTCGTAAGTCGTACGAGCACGGACGAGACGGCGAAGCTGTGGGAGGAGAACAGCCGTCTCCGCTCCGAGGTAGAGGACCTCAAGCGGCAATTTGCCGCCCAAAGAATGTCTCCCACGGCCGCCGGCACTGCTTCCGCTGCGGCCCCGTCGCCGGCCCCGTCGTCGAGCCCTGCACTTGCGGATGCGGAGATCGAGAAGATCGCGCGCATCTGCATGATGCAGTGTGGGACGATGGTGGGGGCACGCCTGGAGGCCTTGGAATCGAGGCTCTTGCCGCCCGAGACCCTCCGCCCACCGCTCGCTGCGGACCAGCGGAGAAAGGCGACGCCCGCTCAGCCGGGGCCGGTACCCGCTAAATTGGGGACGACGCCCGCGACTGCGGCCGCGGTGGCGGCAGGGCCTAAGAAGTCCAGTAAGGCGGCGGATAAAACCGCATCCGCGGCCGCTCCGAGGACGACCGCGAGAGGCGCATCTGCGGCCGCTTCGCGAACGACCGCGACGGGTGCATCCGCACCCGCTTGTCAGACGACGGCGGCCGCGGCGACCACGTCCGAGCCCACCGAGAAGACAGAGGAGGGCTGGACAGAGGCCAAGAAGCGCCGCCGTCGTAAAAAAAAGAAGAAGGCAACACCACCGGCACCGGCACCGCCAACACCGGCAACGAAAAAGGCCAAACGACCGCCGAAGGTCAGAGCCCCTCGCTCCGCGGCTGTAGTAATTACGCTACAGCCTGGAGCCGTCGAAAGGGGCCTCTCCTATAAGGCGGTCCTACTGGAGGCGAAGGCCAAAGTCGCGTTCCCCGATCTTGGCACACCGTCCGGCTTCAAAATGAGGCCGGCGATCACGGGGGCGCGGCTGCTGGAGGTGTCGGGTGCCTCTAGCGGTGAAAAGGCGGACATCCTGGCCGCCAAGTTGAAGGAAGTCCTCAACCCGGAGGACGTCCGGGTCTACAGGCCGATGAAAACCGCTGAGGTGCGCGTCGACGGTCTGGACGACTCGGTGACTCCGGCTGAGGTCGTGGCGGCCATCGCCCGTGTCGGCGGATGTCCGCCGGGTGATGTGAAGACGGGCGAGATACGCGTCGACGCTTCTGGGCTCGGCGCGATCTGGGTGCGGTGTCCGGTGGCGGCGGCCAACAAAGTCGCTGATGCTGGGCGTCTGTTGGTGGGGTGGGTTGCAGCGAGGGCGAAGCTGCTGCAACCCAGGGTTATGCGGTGCTTCCGCTGCCTTGACATTGGGCATGTCAAGGCTCGGTGCACCGGCCAAGTCGATCGCAGCGATCAGTGTTATCGCTGCGGTCAGCCCGGCCACAAGGCGGCCCAGTGCTCAGTGCCGCAGGGCACACAGCGGGTGGAAAGGCCTGTGCGCCCCCCAGGAAGAGACGGGGCGCCAAGGCTGCTGGGGGCCCTTTACCCCCCTCGCAGGCTGGCGCCTCATCGGCCGACTCCCGGCCTAGGAATGGAGCGAACCCGGAGGGAATGGACTGCGTATAAATGGCGCTGTACCATTTCCTCCAGGGCAACATCAACCACTCTGCCAGAGCTCAGGACCTCTTCCTCCAGAGCATGGCAGAGTGGTCGATTGACGTGGCTGTGGTCGCCGAGCCGTACTTCGTCCCCCCCAGGGATAACTGGGTGGGAGACTTGGACGGCTTGGTGGCCATCATTGGCGGGGCTCTTGTCAACCCGTCCCGAGGACACGGCTGGGTAGCCGCCCTCGCGGACGGCATTGGCATAGTTGGTGCGTATTTTTCGCCCAACAAGAGCCTCGCCGACTTCGAGAGGTTCCTTGTTGAGTTGGGTGCCGTCGTAGGCCGTCTTCACCCTCGCCCGGTGCTGTTGCTGGGGGATCTCAACGCCAAGTCTGCGGCGTGGGGATCCCCGGTGACCGATGCTCGGGGTGAGGTGCTGGAGGAGTGGGCGGTCGCGACTGGCTTGGCCGTTCTGAATCGGGGCTCGGTCCACACGTGCGTGCGGCAGCGGGGCGGGTCAATAGTGGACGTCTCGTTCGCTAGCCCTGCTGTCGCGAGCCGTGTCCGCGACTGGCGTGTCGCCGTGGAGGTGGAGACGTTGTCGGATCATCGATACATCCGTTTTGACGTCTCCGCCCAGACCACGAGCGGCCGCGGTTCATCGGCCCCGCAAACGAACGGTCCGCGGTGGGCGCGTAAGCGCATGAACAGGGAACTTCTCGAGGAGGCCGCCATTGTCCAGGCCTGGTTCCGGGAGTCGGAGACGAACGGACCCGTCGACGTCGAACTGGAGGCGCTGTGGTTCCGCGGGGCGATGACGCAAATTTGCGACGCGTCCATGCCCCGGTGCCACGCACAGTCAGCAGGGCGCCAGGTGTACTGGTGGTCGGCCGAGATCGCTCGTATGCGCATTGAGTGCGTACACCCGATACCGGAGGAGACGTCGTCGGGTCCCGGACGAAGAAGCCGCGCTGTATGAGGTGTACCGCGCGGCTAAGAGGACTCTGTGTCTGGCCATCGGCGATGCGAAGACGCAAGCCAGGGAGGAGATGTTGGAGACCCTAAACCGGGATCCGTGGGGGCGCCCATATCAAGCGGTTCGAGGGAAACTTCGGTCTGCGGCGCCCCCGCTCACGGGGAGTCTCCAACCAGAGCTGCTGGAGGAGGTTGTCTCAGCCCTCTTCCCGGCACGAGCGGAGCATACTCCACCGCCGATGGCTTTGCCCACAGACGCAGAGTCCACAGAGGAGAACGCCATCAGCGTCCCAGAGGTGACACAGGCAGAGATGGGGGCGGCCGTGCTGCGGCTCCGGGCCAAGAACGTGGCTCCGGGGCCCGACGGCATTCACGGCTTAGCGTTGGCCCTCGCTCTGAAGGAGCTAGAGCCCCAACTGAGAGGACTATTTACAGCGTGCCTTGAGCGGGGCCAGTTTCCCACATTGTGGAAATCTGGTCGTCTGGTCCTGCTCAAGAAGGCGGGGCGCCCTGCGGACTCTCCGTCCGCGTACCGGCCCATAGTGCTGCTGGACGAGGTGGGAAAGCTGTTTGAGCGGATAATCGCAGCCCGCCTCGTCGGCCACTTGTGCGAAGAGGGGCCGGACCTGGACGAGAGCCAGTATGGCTTTCGGCATGGGCGCTCCACCATACACGCTGTATCGAGGGTGAGAGTCCTGGCGGAGGAAGCGGTGTCCCGGGGCGGGGTGATGTTGGCGGTGTCCTTGGACATTTCCAACGCGTTTAACACCCTGCCCTGGAGTTGTGTACGGGAGGCACTGCGCTATCATCGTGTGCCTTCCTACCTCCGCCGCATAGTTGGGGCTTATTTGTCCGAGAGGTGTGTCACCTACGTGGGACGTGATGGCGAGCACCAGCGCCGCATGTCGTGCGGTGTTCCGCAGGGTTCCGTCTTAGGACCGCCCCTGTGGAACATCGGGTACGACTGGGTGCTGAGGGGCGAGCTCCAGCCGGGCGTGGACCTGACGTGTTACGCTGACGACACGCTGGTCACGGCCCGGGGGAGTTCGTACAGGGAGGCAGCGTTGCTGGCGGCGGCGGCGGTCTCACAGGTGGTGGGCCGCATCCGGCGCCTCGGCCTGGAGGTGGCCCTCAACAAGTCGGAGGCCGTGATCTTTCACGGTCCTCGGCGGGCGCCGCCGCCGGGATCACACATCGTGGTCGGGGGGGCCAGAATAGCTGTCGAGTCTACCATGAAGTACCTTGGATTGGTGCTCGACAGCCGATGGGATTTTGGCCCTCATTTCCAGCGGCTGGCGCCCAAGTTGTTGGGCGCGGCTGGGGCGTTGTCAACGCTGCTTCCCAATCTGGGGGGCCCGAGCGCCGTCTGCAGGCGGCTCTACGTGGGGATCGTGCGATCGATGGCCCTTTATGGGGCCCCGATCTGGGCGGCAGACCTGACGGCCGGAAGCATCGCCGTGCTGCGAAAGCCGCAACGCGCGATGGCCGTCAGAGTCATCAGGGGATATCGCACGATCTCCTACGAGGCGGCTTGTGCACTGGCCGGATCCCCGCCCTGGGACCTGGAGGCGAAGGTACTCGCGTCACTGTTCCGGTGGCGCGAGGAAGCGCGGGCGCGGGGCGAGCGACCGATGCAGCGACACATGGAGCTGCGTCGGTCTCAGCTTCGCGAGGTCCTGGTGGCGGAATGGCGGGACAGGCTTTCGCGCCCTACCGCCGGCCTCGCCATCATCGAGGCGGTCCGGCCAGTGCTCGAGCGCTGGCTCGGGAGAAGGCACGGCTCCCTGTCGTTTCGGGTGACGCAGGTGCTCTCGGGGCATGGTTGCTTCGGGAAGTACCTGTGTCGCATAAACAGGGAGCCGGACGCCCGGTGTCACCACTGCGTCGACTGCCGGGAGGACACGGCGCGGCATACGCTGGCGGAATGTGCCGCTTGGGAGGGGCCGCGCCGTGCCCTCGTCTCAGAAGTAGGCAGTGATCTGTCGCTGTCGGCCGTGGTCGAGTCGATGGTCGACAGCGCAGAGTCCTGGGACGCGGTGGTTTCCTTCTGCGAAAATGTCATGTCGCAGAAGGAGGCTGCGGAAAGGGAGAGGGAGATCTCAACCTCCCACCCTGCCCGCAGCAGGCGCACCGGGCGTCGGCGAAGGGCGGATAACGCCCTCTTCCGGCCCCCCTAAATGGGTCCAGGGGAGGCAGACTCGGGGACGTCTGTCGCCCCCCACATACACCAGGACCCGAGGTGGCGGCGCGTAGTGTTCCACGCGCGCCCCTCTAAGACGTCCGGGGGGGAGTCTAACACCTCACTCCCCCCCCTGACCCGAGAAGTGGCCCGCTGCAGCGGGCCGGCACCAGCCGGGGGTTGCGGAAGTATCTCCAGTTCCCGCGACCCCCGACGTAGGTGTGAGATGGAACACCGGGGTGGTTTTTAGTCAGTAAGAGTCTGACAGACCCCTCCGCCCGCCCCAGGGCGGAGAACATCCATGAGGATTTTCCACCCCGTACAAAAAAAAAAAAAAAAAAAAAAAAAAAAAAGGTTAGGTTGGGGTTCCCGCTCCGCGGCTGTAGTAATTACGCTGCAGCCCGGAGCCGTCGAAAGGGGCCTCTCCTATAAGGCGGTCCTACTGGAGGCGAAGGCCAAAGTCGCGTTCCCCGACCTAGGCACACCGTCCGGCTTCAAAATGAGGCCGGCGATCACGGGGGCGCGGCTGCTGGAGGTGTCGGGTGCCTCTAGCGGCGAAAAGGCGGACATCCTGGCCGCCAAGTTGAAAGAAGTCTTCAACCCGGAGGACGTCCGGGTGTACAGGCCGATGAAGACCGCTGAGATGCGCGTCGACGGTCTGGACGACTCGGTGACTCCGGCTGAAGTCGTGGCGGCCGTCGCCCGTGTCGGTGGATGTCCGCCTGCAGACGTGCGGACGGGCGAGATTCGCGTCGACGCTTCCGGGCTCGGCGCGATCTGGGTGCGGTGTCCGGTGGTGGCGGCCAACAAAGTCGCCGATGCTGGGCGTCTGTTGGTGGGGTGGGTTGCAGCGAGGGCGAAGCTGCTGCAACCCAGGGTTATGCGGTGCTTCCGCTGCCTTGACATTGGGCATGTCAAGGCTCGGTGCACCGGCCAAGTCGACCGCAGCGATCAGTGTTATCGCTGCGGTCAGCCCGGCCACAAGGCGGCCCAGTGCTCCGCGGCGCCAAACTGCAGCCTCTGTACAGCTGCAGGGAGGCCCGCTGGGCACACAGCGGGCGGAAAGGCCTGTGCGCCCCCCAGGAAGAGAGGGGGCGCCAAGGCTGCTGGGGGCCCTTTACCCCCCCCGCAGGCTGGCGCCTCATCGGCCGACTCCCGGCCTAGGAATGGTGCGAACCCGGAGGGAATGGACTGCGCATAAATGGCGCTGTACCATTTCCTCCAGGGCAACATCAACCACTCTGCCAGAGCTCAGGACCTCTTCCTCCAGAGCATGGCAGAGTGGTCGATTGACGTGGCTGTGGTCGCCGAGCCGTACTTCGTCCCCCCCAGGGATAACTGGGTGGGAGACTTGGACGGCTTGGTGGCCATCATTGGCGGGGCTCTTGTCAACCCGTCCCGAGGACACGGCTGGGTAGCCGCCCTCGCGGACGGCATTGGCATAGTTGGTGCGTATTTTTCGCCCAACAAGAGCCTCGCCGACTTCGAGAGGTTCCTTGTTGAGTTGGGTGCCGTCGTAGGCCGTCTTCACCCTCGCCCGGTGCTGTTGCTGGGGGATCTCAACGCCAAGTCTGCGGCGTGGGGATCTCCGGTGACCGATGCTCGGGGTGAGGTGCTGGAGGAGTGGGCGGTCGCGACTGGCTTGGCCGTTCTGAATCGGGGCTCGGTCCACACGTGCGTGCGGCAGCGGGGCGGGTCAATAGTGGACGTCTCGTTCGCTAGCCCTGCTGTCGCGAGCCGTGTCCGCGACTGGCGTGTCGCCGTGGAGGTGGAGACGTTGTCGGATCATCGTTACATCCGTTTCGACGTCTCCGCCCAGACCGCGGGCGGCCGCAGTCCATCGGCCCCACGAACGAACGGTCCGCGCTGGGCTCGTAAGCGCATGAACAGGGAACTTCTCGAGGAGGCCGCCATTGTCCAGGCCTGGTTCCGGGAGTCGGAGACGAACGGACCCGTCGACGTCGAACTGGAGGCGCTGTGGTTCCGCGGGGCGATGACGCAAATCTGCGACGCGTCCATGCCCCGGGTCCACGCACAGTCAGCAGGGCGCCAGGTGTACTGGTGGTCGGCCGAGATCGCTCGTATGCGCACTGAGTGCGTAGCGGTCAGACGCCGGTACACCCGATACCGGAGGAGACGCCGTCGGGTCCCGGACGAAGAAGCCGCGCTGTATGAGGTGTACCGCGCGGCTAAGAGGACTCTGTGTCTGGCCATCGGCGATGCGAAGACGCAAGCCAGGGAGGAGATGTTGGAGACCCTAAACCGGGATCCGTGGGGGCGCCCATATCAAGCGGTTCGAGGGAAACTTCGGTCTGCGGCGCCCCCGCTCACGGGGAGTCTCCAACCAGAGCTGCTGGAGGAGGTTGTCTCAGCCCTCTTCCCGGCACGAGCGGAGCATACTCCACCGCCGATGGCTTTGCCCACAGACGCAGAGTCCACAGAGGAGAACGCCGTCAGCGTCCCAGAGGTGACACAGGCAGAGATGGGGGCGGCCGTGCTGCGGCTCCGGGCCAAGAACGTGGCTCCGGGGCCCGACGGCATTCACGGCTTAGCGTTGGCCCTCGCTCTGAAGGAGCTAGAGCCCCAACTGAGAGGACTATTTACAGCGTGCCTTGAGCGGGGCCAGTTTCCCACATTGTGGAAATCTGGTCGTCTGGTCCTGCTCAAGAAGGCGGGGCGCCCTGCGGACTCTCCGTCCGCGTACCGGCCCATAGTGCTGCTGGACGAGGTGGGAAAGCTGTTTGAGCGGATAATCGCAGCCCGCCTCGTCAGTCACTTGTGCGAAGAGGGGCCGGACCTGAACGAGAGCCAGTATGGCTTTCGGCATGGGCGCTCTACCATACACGCTGTATCGCGGGTTAGAGTCCTGGCGGAGGAAGCGGTGTCCCGGGGCGGGGTGATGTTGGCGGTGTCCTTGGACATTTCCAACGCCTTCAACGCCCTGCCCTGGAGTTGTGTACGGGAGGCACTCCGGTATCATCGTGTGCCTTCCTACCTCCGCCGCATAGTTGGGGCTTATCTGTCCGAGAGGTGTGTCACCTACGTGGGACGTGATGGCGAGCACCAGCGCCGCATGTCGTGCGGTGTTCCGCAGGGTTCCGTCTTAGGACCGCCCCTGTGGAGCATCGGGTACGACTGGGTGCTGAGGGGCGAGCTCCAGCCGGGCGTGGACCTGACGTGTTACGCTGACGACACGCTGGTCACGGCCCGGGGGAGTTCGTACAGGGAGGCAGCGTTGCTGGCGACGGCTGCGGTCTCACAGGTGGTGGGCCGCATCCGGCGCCTCGGCCTGGAGGTGGCCCTCAACAAGTCGGAGGCCGTGATCTTTCACGGCCCCCGGCGGGCGCCGCCGCCGGGATCACACATCGTGGTCGGGGGGGCCAGAATAGCTGTCGAGTCCACCATGAAGTACCTTGGATTGGTGCTCGACAGCCGATGGGATTTTGGCCCTCATTTCCAGCGGCTGGCGCCCAAGTTGTTGGGCGCGGCTGGGGCGTTGTCAACGCTGCTTCCCAATCTGGGGGGCCCGAGCGCCGTCTGCAGGCGGCTCTACGTGGGGATCGTGCGATCGATGGCCCTTTATGGGGCCCCGATCTGGGCGGCAGACCTGACGGCCGGAAGCATCGCCGTGCTGCGAAAGCCGCAACGCGCGATGGCCGTCAGAGTCATCAGGGGATATCGCACGATCTCCTACGAGGCGGCTTGTGCACTGGCCGGATCCCCGCCCTGGGACCTGGAGGCGAAGGTACTCGCGTCACTGTTCCGGTGGCGCGAGGAAGCGCGGGCGCGGGGCGAGCGACCGATGCAGCGACACATGGAGCTGCGTCGGTCTCAGCTTCGCGAGGTCCTGGTGGCGGAATGGCGGGACAGGCTTTCGCGCCCTACCGCCGGCCTCGCCATCATCGAGGCGGTCCGGCCAGTGCTCGAGCGCTGGCTCGGGAGGAGGCACGGCTCCCTGTCGTTTCGGGTGACACAGGTGCTCTCGGGGCATGGTTGCTTCGAGAAGTACCTGTGTCGCATAAACAGGGAGCCGGACGCCCGGTGTCACCACTGCGTCGACTGCCGGGAGGACACGGCGCGGCATACGCTGGCGGAATGTGCCGCTTGGGAGGGGCCGCGCCGTGCCCTCGTCTCAGAAGTAGGCAGTGATCTGTCGCTGTCGGCCGTGGTCGAGTCGATGGTCGACAGCGCAGAGTCCTGGGACGCGGTGGTTTCCTTCTGCGAAAATGTCATGTCGCAGAAGGAGGCTGCGGAAAGGGAGAGGGAGATCTCAACCTCCCACCCTGCCCGCAGCAGGCGCACCGGGCGTCGGCGAAGGGCGGATAACGCCCTCTTCCGGCCCCCCTAAATGGGTCCAGGGGAGGCAGACTCGGGGACGTCTGTCGCCCCCCACATACACCAGGACCCGAGGTGGCGGCGCGTAGTGTTCCACGCGCGCCCCTCTAAGACGTCCGGGGGGGAGTCTAACACCTCACTCCCCCCCCTGACCCGAGAAGTGGCCCGCTGCAGCGGGCCGGCACCAGCCGGGGGTTGCGGAAGTATCTCCAGTTCCCGCGACCCCCGACGTAGGTGTGAGATGGAACACCGGGGTGGTTTTTAGTCAGTAAGAGTCTGACAGACCCCTCCGCCCGCCCCAGGGCGGAGGACATCCATGAGGATTTTCCACCCCGTACCAAAAAAAAAAAAAAAAGGTTAGGTTGGGGTGCGTGCAGAAAACCTCCTCGTGTGCCTGATTGCTGCTGGTTCCTTTCGAATACGTTCGGAGGAAAGAGCAGTGATCGGGCCGGTGCACCCTGGGTACAGTCAATATTCTCGAGAATATTGGCTGTGGCGAATTTCTGCGTGGGGGGGGGGAGCTTCAGGCTCGTGGAGGTGGGGCCCAGTCTGGGCCGAAAAGGGGCGTTTTTTCACGTGTCCCTCTGATCTAAGCAGAGGACACAGTGGTGAAGCATGGGCGGCGCTCGTAGTGCACTTACCCTGCCTACGGGCTGGCAGCGGGAGAAACTTTCTCCCGACTGCACCCGTCGAAATCGTAATCCGTGAAGAGCTCACATCTTGTGACTTGGAACGGGACGAGGGTCTTGGCTTAACCGCCTGGGCCGCGAGGAAGAGAACCTCTATAATAAATTCCTCTAATACCAAGTTTTGGTGCGTGGCGAGGGTATGGATGGCTGAGGAGTAGTGTCACTTGCAACTATGTGGTTGTAGGTGGCGCATCAGTCGTTAGCGCACCCCCAGCCAGGGGCCAGTGGGACCTCGGGGTTGGGAAACAAATGACACCACTTACCTAGGGACAGGGGGTTAACTAGGTGGACTGAATAAATCCCCCACTACTCGTGGGAACAAAATGGAATTCAATTTAAAAAACAAACCAACAAAAGAGGAAGAGGTGGATGCGGCATCAAAGTCTGATGACGCATCGGTGACGAGCGTGCGAAGCGCGGAGAAAGTAGACAAGCGAGAAAAGGAGCTCCAGGTTAGCCTGGAGCGCCTGCGCGATGAGGAGGTGGCCACTGCCAAGAGAGCGGCGGCGGCGAGCGCTTTCAGGAAGCGCCCGCGGAGTTTGGGATCGGGACCAATAGGTCTCTCCTCCAGCGAGGAGAACCTGTCGGCCCCCAAAGTGCCAACGGCACGGAGAGGGAGAGGTCGTGCGGTGGCAGGTGGAGCCCCCGCTCGACCACCGGAGCGTGACATGCGGGGCCGGTTCGTGCCGATATCTCGGCCCGACACGCCAGCTCCGACTGACAACATAGAGAGTATGGGAAGCGACTCTGAGCACGGACAGAGCTCGATCGCGGACCATAGCGAGGGCTCCCTGCTAGGCTCAAATAGGGCGGAGGCGAATGCCGCAAGGCGGGCGCAGCGAAAGGCTGTCGCGGAAGGCGAAGTCGCCGAGTTGTCCCGCCAGGCACGAGAGCGGCGCGAAGTTCGGCTGGCGGCCAGCGAGGGTGTTTCGGCGGTGGCGCTCAGTCGCCAAGTTCTGGACGGCGTGGATGTCGTCCTGAAGGTTGCCACTAAATCGGGCAACCTGAAGGGCACGTTCACGCGCGCCCTGAAGGAGGCGGCTGACGATATTCGCGAGGCGGTTGGGGTCCTCGTAAGTCGTACGAGCTCGGACGAGACGGCAAAGTTGTGGGAGGAAAACAGCCGTCTCAGATCTGAGCTGGAGGACCTCAAGCGGCAATTTGCCGCCCACAGAGCAGCTCCCGTGGCAGCCGGCTCCCTTGCAATCGCGGCCACGGCGTCGGCTTCGTCTTCGGCCCCGTCATCGGTCCCTGCTCTTGCGGATGCAGAGATCGAAAAGATCGCTCGCATCTGCATGATGCAGTGTGGGACGATGGTGGGAGCACGGCTGGAGGCCTTAGAGTCGAGGCTCTTACCGGCCGAGACCCTCCGCCCACCGCTCAATGCGGACAAGCGGAAAAAAGAAACGCCCGCTAAACCGGGGCCGGTGCCCGCTAAACCGAGCTTGGTGCAAGCTAAACCGGGCCCGGTGCCCGCGACTGCGTCCGCGGCGGCGGCTGGGCCGAAAAAACCAGGGAAGGGAGCCAAAAAAGCCGCCGAAGGAACCGGCAAGCCCGCAGCAGGTACGTCCGTACCCGCTTCTCAGACGACGGCGGCCGCGGCGACCGCGTCCGAGCCCACCGAGAAGACGGAGGAGGGCTGGACAGAGGCCAAAAAGCGCCGCCGTCGAAAAAAGAAGAAGGCGACACCGCCGGCAACAGCACCGCCAGCACCGACATCGAAGAAGGTCAAAAGACCGCCTAAGGTCAGAGCCCCTCGCTCCGCGGCTGTAGTAATTACACTGCAGCCCGGAGCCGTCGAAAGGGGCCTCTCCTATAAGGCGGTCCTGATGGAGGCAAAGGCCAAAGTCGCGTTCCCCGATCTTGGCACACCGTCCGGCTTCAAAATGAGGCCGGCGATCACGGGGGCGCGGCTGCTGGAGGTGTCGGGTGCCTCTAGCGGTGAAAAGGCGGACATCCTGGCCGCCAAGTTGAAGGAAGTCCTCAACCCGGAGGACGTCCGGGTCTACAGGCCGATGAAGACCGCTGAGGTGCGCGTCGACGGTCTGGACGACTCGGTGACTCCGGCTGAGGTCGTGGCGGCCATCGCCCGTGTCGGCGGATGTCCGCCGGGTGATGTAAAGACGGGCGAGATACGCGTCGACGCTTCTGGGCTCGGCGCGATCTGGGTGCGGTGTCCGGTGGCAGCGGCCAATAAGGTTTCTGACGGCGGCCGTCTGTTGGTGGGGTGGGTTGCAGCGAGGGTTAAGCTGCTGCAACCCAGGGTTATGCGGTGCTTCCGCTGCCTTGACATTGGGCATGTCAAGGCTCGGTGCACCGGCCAAGTCGACCGCAGCGATCAGTGTTATCGCTGCGGTCAGCCCGGCCACAAGGCGGCCCAGTGCTCCGCGGCGCCAAACTGCAGCCTCTGTACAGCTGCAGGGAGGCCCGCTGGGCACACAGCGGGTGGAAAGGCCTGTGCGCCCCTCAGGAAGAGACGGGGCGCCAAGGCTGCTGGGGGCCCTTTACCCCCCCCGCAGGCTGGCGCCTCATCGGCCGACTCCCGGTCTGGTGTCACGGAGGGAATGGACTGCGCATAAATGGCGCTGTACCATTTCCTCCAGGGCAACATCAACCACTCTGCCAGAGCTCAGGACCTCTTCCTCCAGAGCATGGCAGAGTGGTCGATTGACGTGGCTGTGGTCGCCGAGCCGTACTTCGTCCACTCCAGGGATAACTGGGTGGGAGACTTGGACGGCTTGGTGGCTATCATTGGCGGGGCTCTGGTCAACCCGTCCCGAGGTCACGGCTGGGTAGCTGCCCTCGCGGACGGCATTGGCATAGTTGGTGCGTATTTTTCGCCCAACAAGAGCCTCGCCGACTTCGAGAGGTTCCTTGTCGAGTTGGGTGCCGTCGTAGGCCGTCTTCACCCTCGCCCGGTGCTGTTGCTGGGGGATCTCAACGCCAAGTCTGCGGCGTGGGGATCTCCGGTGACCGATGCTCGGGGTGAGGTGCTGGAGGAGTGGGCGGTCGCGACTGGCTTGGCCGTTCTGAATCGGGGTGAGGTTCACACGTGCGTGCGGCAGCGGGGCGGGTCAATAGTGGACGTCTCGTTCGCTAGCCCTGCTGTCGCGAGCCGTGTCCGTGACTGGCGTGTCGCCGTGGAGGTGGAGACGTTGTCGGATCATCGTTACATCCGTTTCGACGTCTCCGCCCAGACCGCGGGCGGCCGCAGTCCATCGGCCCCACGAACGAACGGTCCGCGCTGGGCTCGTAAGCGCATGAACAGGGAACTTCTCGAGGAGGCCGCCATTGTCCAGGCCTGGTTCCGGGAGTCGGAGACGAACGGACCCGTCGACGTCGAACTGGAGGCGCTGTGGTTCCGCGGGGCGATGACGCAAATTTGCGACGCGTCCATGCCCCGGATCCACGCACAGTCAGCAGGGCGCCAGGTGTACTGGTGGTCGGCCGAGATCGCTCGTATGCGCATTGAGTGCGTAGCGGTCAGACGCCGGTACACCCGATACCGGAGGAGACGTCGTCGGGTCCCGGACGAGGAAGCCGCGCTGTATGAGGTGTACCGCGCGGCTAAGAGGACTCTGTGTCTGGCCATCGGCGATGCGAAGACGCAAGCCAGGGAGGAGATGTTGGAGACCCTAAACCGGGATCCGTGGGGGCGCCCATATCAAGCGGTTCGAGGGAAACTTCGGTCTGCGGCGCCCCCGCTCACGGGGAGTCTCCAACCAGAGCTGCTGGAGGAGGTTGTCTCAGCCCTCTTCCCGGCACGAGCGGAGCATACTCCACCGCCGATGGCTTTGCCCACAGACGCAGAGTCCACAGAGGAGAACGCCATCAGCGTCCCAGAGGTGACACAGGCAGAGATGGGGGCGGCCGTGCTGCGGCTCCGGGCCAAGAACGTGGCTCCGGGGCCCGACGGGATTCACGGCCTAGTGTTGGCCCTCGCTCTGAAGGAGCTAGAGCCCCAACTTAGAGGACTGTTTACAGCGTGCCTTGAGCGGGGCCAGTTTCCCACATTGTGGAAATCTGGTCGTCTGGTCCTGCTCAAGAAGGCGGGGCGCCCTGCGGACTCTCCGTCCGCGTACCGGCCCATAGTGCTGCTGGACGAGGTGGGAAAGCTGTTTGAGCGGATAATCGCAGCCCGCCTCGTCAGCCACTTGTGCGAAGAGGGGCCGGACCTGGACGAGAGCCAGTATGGCTTTCGGCATGGGCGCTCTACCATACACGCTGTATCGCGGGTTAGAGTCCTGGCGGAGGAAGCGGTGTCCCGGGGCGGGGTGATGTTGGCGGTGTCCTTGGACATTTCCAACGCCTTCAACGCCCTGCCCTGGAGTTGTGTACGGGAGGCACTCCGGTATCATCGTGTGCCTTCCTACCTCCGCCGCATAGTTGGGGCTTATCTGTCCGAGAGGTGTGTCACCTACGTGGGACGTGATGGCGAGCACCAGCGCCGCATGTCGTGCGGTGTTCCGCAGGGTTCCGTCTTAGGACCGCCCCTGTGGAACATCGGGTACGACTGGGTGCTGAGGGGCGAGCTCCAGCCGGGCGTGGACCTGACGTGTTACGCTGACGACACGCTGGTCACGGCCCGGGGGAGTTCGTACAGGGAGGCAGCGTTGCTGGCGACGGCTGCGGTCTCACAGGTGGTGGGCCGCATCCGGCGCCTCGGCCTGGAGGTGGCCCTCAACAAGTCGGAGGCCGTGATCTTTCACGGCCCCCGGCGGGCGCCGCCGCCGGGATCACATATCGTGGTCGGGGGGGCCAGAATAGCTGTCGAGTCCACCATGAAGTACCTTGGATTGGTGCTCGACAGCCGATGGGATTTTGGCCCTCATTTCCAGCGGCTGGCGCCCAAGTTGTTGGGCGCGGCTGGGGCGTTGTCAACGCTGCTTCCCAATCTGGGGGGCCCGAGCGCCGTCTGCAGGCGGCTCTACGTGGGGATCGTGCGATCGATGGCCCTTTATGGGGCCCCGATCTGGGCGGCAGACCTGACGGCCGGAAGCATCGCCGTGCTGCGAAAGCCGCAACGAGCGATGGCCGTCAGAGTCATCAGGGGGTATCGCACGATCTCCTACGAGGCGGCTTGTGCACTGGCCGGATCCCCGCCCTGGGACCTGGAGGCGAAGGTACTCGCGTCACTGTACCGGTGGCGCGAGGAAGCGCGGGCGCGGGGCGAGCGACCGATGCAGCGACACATGGAGTTGCGTCGGTCTCAGCTTCGCGAGGTCCTGGTGGCGGAATGGCGGGACAGGCTTTCGCGCCCTACCGCCGGCCTCGCCATCATCGAGGCGGTCCGGCCAGTGCTCGAGCGCTGGCTCGGGAGAAGGCACGGCTCCCTGTCGTTTCGGGTGACGCAGGTGCTCTCGGGGCATGGTTGCTTCGGGAAGTACCTGTGTCGCATAAACAGGGAGCCGGACGCCCGGTGTCACCACTGCGTCGACTGCCGGGAGGACACGGCGCGGCATACGCTGGCGGAATGTGCCGCTTGGGAGGGGCCGCGCCGTGCCCTCGTCTCAGAAGTAGGCAGTGACCTGTCGCTGTCGGCCGTGGTAGAGTCGATGGTCGACAGCGCAGAGTCCTGGGACGCGGTGGTTTCCTTCTGCGAAAGTGTCATGTCGCAGAAGGAGGCTGCGGAAAGGGAGAGGGAGATCTCAACCTCCCACCCTGCCCGCAGCAGGCGCACCGGGCGTCGGCGAAGGGCGGATAACGCCCTCTTCCGGCCCCCCTAAATGGGTCCAGGGGCGGCAGACTCGGGGACCCGCTGCAGCGGGCCGGCACCAGCCGGGGGTTGCGGAAGTATCTCCAGTTCCCGCGACCCCCGACGTAGGTGTGAGATGGAACACCGGGGTGGTTTTTAGTCAGTAAGAGTCTGACAGACCCCTCCGCCCGCCCCAGGGCGGAGGACATCCATGAGGATTTTCCACCCCGTACCAAAAAAAAAAAAAAAAAAAAGGTTAGGTTAGGTTAGGTTACTGGCCTCTGTACAGCTGCAGGGAGGCCCGCTGGGCACACAGCGGGTGGAAAGGCCTGTGCGCCCCCCAGGAAGAGACGGGGCGCCAAGGCTGCTGGGGGCCCTTTACCCCCCTCGCAGGCTGGCGCCTCATCGGCCGACTCCCGGCCTAGGAATGGTGCGAACCCGGAGGGAATGGACTGCGCATAAATGGCGCTGTACCATTTCCTCCAGGGCAACATCAACCACTCTGCCAGAGCTCAGGACCTCTTCCTCCAGAGCATGGCAGAGTGGTCGATTGACGTGGCTGTGGTCGCCGAGCCGTACTTTGTCCCCCCCAGGGATAACTGGGTGGGAGACTTGGACGGCTTGGTGGCCATCATTGGCGGGGCTCTTGTCAACCCGTCCCGAGGACACGGCTGGGTAGCCGCCCTCGCGGACGGCATTGGCATAGTTGGTGCGTATTTTTCGCCCAACAAGAGCCTCGCCGACTTCGAGAGGTTCCTTGTTGAGTTGGGTGCCGTCGTAGGCCGTCTTCACCCTCGCCCGGTGCTGTTGCTGGGGGATCTCAACGCCAAGTCTGCGGCGTGGGGATCCCCGGTGACCGATGCTCGGGGTGAGGTGCTGGAGGAGTGGGCGGTCGCGACTGGCTTGGCCGTTCTGAATCGGGGCTCGGTCCACACGTGCGTGCGGCAGCGGGGCGGGTCAATAGTGGACGTCTCGTTCGCTAGCCCTGCTGTCGCGAGCCGTGTCCGCGACTGGCGTGTCGCCGTGGAGGTGGAGACGTTGTCGGATCATCGATACATCCGTTTTGACGTCTCCGCCCAGACCACGAGCGGCCGCGGTTCATCGGCCCCGCAAACGAACGGTCCGCGGTGGGCGCGTAAGCGCATGAACAGGGAACTTCTCGAGGAGGCCGCCATTGTCCAGGCCTGGTTCCGGGAGTCGGAGACGAACGGACCCGTCGACGTCGAACTGGAGGCGCTGTGGTTCCGCGGGGCGATGACGCAAATTTGCGACGCGTCCATGCCCCGGGTCCACGCACAGTCAGCAGGGCGCCAGGTGTACTGGTGGTCGGCCGAGATCGCTCGTATGCGCATTGAGTGCGTAGCGGTCAGACGCCGGTACACCCGATACCGGAGGAGACGTCGTCGGGTCCCGGACGAAGAAGCCGCGCTGTATGAGGTGTACCGCGCGGCTAAGAGGACTCTGTGTCTGGCCATCGGCGATGCGAAGACGCAAGCCAGGGAGGAGATGTTGGAGACCCTAAACCGGGATCCGTGGGGGCGCCCATATCAAGCGGTTCGAGGGAAACTTCGGTCTGCGGCGCCCCCGCTCACGGGGAGTCTCCAACCAGAGCTGCTGGAGGAGGTTGTCTCAGCCCTCTTCCCGGCACGAGCGGAGCATACTCCACCGCCGATGGCTTTGCCCACAGACGCAGAGTCCACAGAGGAGAACGCCATCAGCGTCCCAGAGGTGACACAGGCAGAGATGGGGGCGGCCGTGCTGCGGCTCCGGGCCAAGAACGTGGCTCCGGGGCCCGACGGCATTCACGGCTTAGCGTTGGCCCTCGCTCTGAAGGAGCTAGAGCCCCAACTTAGAGGACTGTTTACAGCGTGCCTTGAGCGGGGCCAGTTTCCCACATTGTGGAAATCTGGTCGTCTGGTCCTGCTCAAGAAGGCGGGGCGCCCTGCGGACTCTCCGTCCGCGTACCGGCCCATAGTGCTGCTGGACGAGGTGGGAAAGCTGTTTGAGCGGATAATCGCAGCCCGCCTCGTCAGCCACTTGTGCGAAGAGGGGCCGGACCTGGACGAGAGCCAGTATGGCTTTCGGCATGGGCGCTCTACCATACACGCTGTATCGCGGGTGAGAGTCCTGGCGGAGGAAGCGGTGTCCCGGGGCGGGGTGATGTTGGCGGTGTCCTTGGACATTTCCAACGCCTTCAACGCCCTGCCCTGGAGTTGTGTACGGGAGGCACTCCGGTATCATCGTGTGCCTTCCTACCTCCGCCGCATAGTTGGGGCTTATCTGTCCGAGAGGTGTGTCACCTAAGACTGCGGCAGTTAAGTAGACTGCGGCAGTTTCTTATTGCCTCGCAGAAAGATCTGGGTATGACTGTCTCGAACACGTCTATCATATAACTGGCTGTATAAACCTGGGAACAAGAGGGTGGTAATTGGAATTAGAGTTCGTGAATGATTTCTGGATTTTTTAGTTGAATGATAGGTATAATGTTAATTACCTGTATTTATTTTGTAAACATTTTCTAGTCTCGCCAAATCGTCTATTTTATTCGCACTTACGCCACTATAATTATAATAAGTTTACTCATTTATATATTATACACACATGTACTTAGAAATAATCAAGTAATCAATACATATTGTACACATCAACGAACATTAACGTTTCAATGCAAACTTTATTGTACAATACAATGTAATTGTACCTAATTGCGGGTATACGTACAAAACTTCAGTCCGCGCATATTTTGTCACAACACCTGTCAACACCAATATAATATTTCATCTGCTCGACGTCCGTATGTCACTGCAGGGATTCAGCAGAATATCAGCGTCAGGAATACGTACCTGACACATGCTGAGCTGGACTCCCATTTGGTGCATCCCTGAGACACACACCTCACTTTGTTGTAATCCTGTATTTTTTGTGTTGTAATGTGTCTTTTGTGTGTATCAAATAAATGTTTTATCTATCTATCTATCTATCTATCTATCACCTACGTGGGACGTGATGGCGAGCACCAGCGCCGCATGTCGTGCGGTGTTCCGCAGGGTTCCGTCTTAGGACCGCCCCTGTGGAACATCGGGTACGACTGGGTGCTGAGGGGCGAGCTCCAGCCGGGCGTGGACCTGACGTGTTACGCTGACGACACGCTGGTCACGGCCCGGGGGAGTTCGTACAGGGAGGCAGCGTTGCTGGCGACGGCTGCGGTCTCACAGGTGGTGGGCCGCATCCGGCGCCTCGGCCTGGAGGTGGCCCTCAACAAGTCGGAGGCCGTGATCTTTCACGGCCCCCGGCGGGCGCCGCCGCCGGGATCACACATCGTGGTCGGGGGGGCCAGAATAGCTGTCGAGTCCACCATGAAGTACCTTGGATTGGTGCTCGACAACCGATGGGATTTTGGCCCTCATTTCCAGCGGCTGGCGCCCAAGTTGTTGGGCGCGGCTGGGGCGTTGTCAACGCTGCTTCCCAATCTGGGGGGCCCGAGCGCCGTCTGCAGGCGGCTCTACGTGGGGATCGTGCGATCGATGGCCCTTTATGGGGCCCCGATCTGGGCGGCAGACCTGACGGCCGGAAGCATCGCCGTGCTGCGAAAGCCGCAACGCGCGATGGCCGTCAGAGTCATCAGGGGATATCGCACGATCTCCTACGAGGCGGCTTGTGCACTGGCCGGATCCCCGCCCTGGGACCTGGAGGCGAAGGTACTCGCGTCACTGTACCGGTGGCGCGAGGAAGCGCGGACGCGGGGCGAGCGACCGATGCAGCGACACATGGAGCTGCGTCGGTCTCAGCTTCGCGAGGTCCTGGTGGCGGAATGGCGGGACAGGCTTTCGCGCCCTACCGCCGGCCTCGCCATCATCGAGGCGGTCCGGCCAGTGCTCGAGCGTTGGCTCGGGAGGAGGCACGGCTCCCTGTCGTTTCGGGTGACGCAGGTGCTCTCGGGGCATGGTTGCTTCGGGAAGTACCTGTGTCGCATAAACAGGGAGCCGGACGCCCGGTGTCACCACTGCGTCGACTGCCGGGGGGACACGGCGCGGCATACGCTGGCGGAATGTGCCGCTTGGGAGGGGCCGCGCCGTGCCCTCGTCTCAGAAGTAGGCAGTGACCTGTCGCTGTCGGACGTGGTCGAGTCGATGGTCGACAGCGCAGAGTCCTGGGACGCGGTGGTTTCCTTCTGCGAAAATGTCATGTCGCAGAAGGAGGCTGCGGAAAGGGAGAGGGAGATCTCAACCTCCCACCCTGCCCGCAGCAGGCGCACCGGGCGTCGGCGAAGGGCGGATAACGCCCTCTTCCGGCCCCCCTAAATGGGTCCAGGGGCGGCAGACTCGGGGACGTCTGTCGCCCCCCACATACACCAGGACCCGAGGTGGCGGCGCGTAGTGTTCCACGCGCGCCCCTCTAAGACGTCCGGGGGGGAGTCTAACACCTCACTCCCCCCCCTGACCCGAGAAGTGGCCCGCTGCAGCGGGCCGGCACCAGCCGGGGGTTGCGGAAGTATCTCCAGTTCCCGCGACCCCCGACGTAGGTGTGAGATGGAACACCGGGGTGGTTTTTTTTTTTTTTTTTTTTTTTTTTTTTTTTTTTTTTTTTTTTTTTTTTTTTTTTTTTTTTAGTCAGTAAGAGTCTGACAGACCCCTCCGCCCGCCCCAGGGCGGAGGACATCCATGAGGATTTTCCACCCTGTATCAAAAAAAAAAAAAAAAAAAAAAAAAAAAAAAAAAGGTTAGGTTAGGTTAGGTTAGGTTGGGGTGCGTGCAGAAAACCTCCTCGTGTGCCTGATTGCTGCTGGTTCCTTTCGAATACGTTCGGGGGAAAGAGCAGTGATCGGGCCGGTGCACCCTGGGTACAGTCAATATTCTCGAGAATATTGGCTGTGGCGAATTTCTGCGTGGGGGGGGGAGCTTCAGGCTCGTGGAGGTGGGGCCCAATCTGGCCCGAAAAGGGGCGTTTTTTCACGTGTCCCTCTGATTTAAGCAGAGGACACAGTGGTGAAGCATGGGCGGCGCTCGTAGTGCACTTACCCTGCCTACGGGCTGGCAGCGGGAGAACCTTTCTCCCGACTGCACCCGTCGAAATCGTAATCCGTGAAGAGCTCACATCTTGTGACTTGGAACGGGACGAGGGTCTTGGCTTAACCGCCTGGGCCGCGAGGAAGAGAACCTCTATAATAAATTCCTCTAATACCAAGTTTTGGTGCGTGGCGAGGGTATGGATGGCTGAGGAGTAGTGTCACTTGCAACTTTGTAGTTGTAGGTGGCGCATCAGTCGTTAGCGCACCCCCAGCCAGGGGCCAGTGGGACCTCGGGGTTGGGAAATAAATTACACCACTTACCTAGGGACAGGGGGTTAACTAGGTGGACTTTTTATATCCCCCATACTCGTGGGATCAAATATGGAAAAACAAAACAAACAAACAAAAGAGGAAGAGGTGGATGTGGCATCAGAGTCTGATGTCACATCGGTGACGAGCGTGCGAAGCGCGGAGAAAAACGGGGAAAAGCGAGAAAAGGAGCTTCAGGTTAGCCTGGAGCGCCTGCGCGATGGGGAGGTAGCCTCTGCCAAGAGAGCGGCGGCGGCGAGCGCTTTCCGGAAGCGCCCGCGGAGTGTGGGATCGGGACCAATAGGTCTCTCCTCCAGCGAGGAGAACCTGTCAGCCCCCAAAGTGCCAACGGCACGGAGAGGGAGAGGTCGTGCGGTGGCAGGTGGAGCCCCCGCTCGACCACCGGAGCGTGACATGCGGGGCCGGTTCGTGCCGATATCTCGGCCCGACACGCCGGCTCCGACTGACAACATAGAAAGTATGGGAAGCGACTCTGAGCACGGACAGAGCTCGATCGCGGACCATAGCGAGGGCTCCCTGCTAGGCTCAAATAGGGCGGAGGCGAATGCCGCAAGGCGGGCGCAGCGAAAGGCTATCGCGGAAGGCGAAGTCGCCGAGTTGTCCCGCCAGGCACGAGAGCGGCGCGAAGTTCGGCTGGCGGCCGGCGAGGGTGTTTCGGCGGTGGCGCTCAGTCGCCAAGTTCTGGACGGCGTGGATGTCGTCCTGAAGGTTGCCACTAAATCGGGCAACCTGAAGGGCACGTTCACGCGCGCCCTGAAGGAGGCGGCTGACGATATTCGCGAGGCGGTTGGGGTCCTCGTAAGTCGTACGAGCTCGGACGAGACGGCAAAGTTGTGGGAGGAAAACAGCCGTCTCAGATCTGAGCTGGAGGACCTCAAGCGGCAATTTGCCGCCCAAAGAGCAGCTCCCGTGGCAGCCGGCTCCCTTGCAATCGCGGCCACGGCGTCGGCTTCGTCTTCGGCCCCGTCATCGGTCCCTGCTCTTGCGGATGCAGAGATCGAAAAGATCGCTCGCATCTGCATGATGCAGTGTGGGACGATGGTGGGAGCACGGCTGGAGGCCTTAGAGTCGAGGCTCTTACCGGCCGAGACCCTCCGCCCACCGCTCAATGCGGATAAGCGGAAAAAAGAGACGCCCGCTAAACCGGGGCCGGTGCCCGCTAGGCCGAGCTTGGTGCAAGCTAAACCGGGCCCGGTGCCCGCGACTGCGTCCGCGGCGGCGGCTGGGCCGAAAAAACCAGGGAAGGGAGCCAAAAAAGCCGCCGAAGGAACCAGCAAGCCCGCAGCAGGTACGTCCGTACCCGCTTCTCAGACGACGGCGGCCGCGGCGACCGCGTCCGAGCCCACCGAGAAGACGGAGGAGGGCTGGACAGAGGCCAAAAAGCGCCGCCGTCGAAAAAAGAAGAAGGCGACACCGCCGGCACCGGCACCGCCAGCACCGACATCGAAGAAGGTCAAAAGACCGCCTAAGGTCAGAGCCCCTCGCTCCGCGGCTGTAGTAATTACGCTGCAGCCCGGAGCCGTCGAAAGGGGCCTCTCCTATAAGGCGGTCCTAATGGAGGCAAAGGCCAAAGTCGCGTTCCCCGATCTTGGCACACCGTCCGGCTTCAAAATGAGGCCGGCGATCACGGGGGCGCGGCTGCTGGAGGTGTCGGGTGCTTCTAGCGGTGAAAAGGCGGACATCCTGGCCGCCAAGTTGAAGGAAGTCCTCAACCCGGAGGACGTCCGGGTCTACAGGCCGATGAAGACCGCTGAGGTGCGCGTCGACGGTCTGGACGACTCGGTGACTCCGGCTGAGGTCGTGGCGGCCATCGCCCGTGTCGGCGGATGTCCGCCGGGTGATGTAAAGACGGGCGAGATACGCGTCGACGCTTCTGGGCTCGGCGCGATCTGGGTGCGGTGTCCGGTGGCAGCGGCCAATAAGGTTTCTGACGGCGGCCGTCTGTTGGTGGGGTGGGTTGCAGCGAGGGTTAAGCTGCTGCAACCCAGGGTTATGCGGTGCTTCCGCTGCCTTGACATTGGGCATGTCAAGGCTCGGTGCACCTCCAAAGTTGACCGCAGTGATCAATGTTATCGCTGCGGTCAGCCCGGTCACAAGGCGGCCCAGTGCTCCGCGGCGCCAAACTGCAGCCTCTGTACAGCTGCAGGGAGGCCCGCTGAGCACACAGCGGGCGGAAAAGCCTGTGCGCCCCCCAGGAAGAGAGGGGTCGCCAAGGCTGCTGGGGGCCCTTTACCCCCCCCGCAGGCTGGCGCCTCATCGGCCGACTCCCGGCCTAGGAATGGTGCGAATCCGGAGGGAATGGACTGCGCATAAATGGCGCTGTACCATTTCCTCCAGGGCAACATCAACCACTCTGCCAGAGCTCAGGACCTCTTCCTCCAGAGCATGGCAGAGTGGTCGATTGACGTGGCTGTGGTCGCCGAGCCGTACTTCGTCCCCCCCAGGGGTAACTGGGTGGGAGACTTGGACGGCTTGGTGGCCATCATTGGCGGGGCTCTGGTCAACCCGTCCCGAGGTCACGGCTGGGTAGCCGCCCTCGCGGACGGCATTGGCATAGTTGGTGCGTATTTTTCGCCCAACAAGAGCCTCGCCGACTTCGAGAGGTTCCTTGTTGAGTTGGGTGCCGTCGTAGGCCGTCTTTACCCTCGCCCGGTGCTGTTGCTGGGGGATCTCAACGCCAAGTCTGCGGCGTGGGGATCCCCGGTGACCGATGCTCGGGGTGAGGTGCTGGAGGAGTGGGCGGTCACGACTGGCTTGACCGTTCTGAATCGGGGCTCGGTCCACACGTGCGTTCGGCAGCGGGGCGGGTCAATAGTGGACGTCTCGTTCGCTAGCCCTGCTGTCGCCAGCCGTGTCCGCGACTGGCGTGTCGCCGTGGAGGTGGAGACGTTGTCGGATCATCGTTACATCCGTTTCGACGTCTCCGCCCAGACCACGGGCGGCCGCGGTTCATCGGCCCCGCAAACGAACGGTCCGCGATGGGCGCGTAAGCGCATGAACAGGGAACTTCTCGAGGAGGCCGCCATTGTCCAGGCCTGGTTCCGGGAGTCGGAGACGAACGGACCCGTCGACGTCGAACTGGAGGCGCTGTGGTTCCGCGGGGCGATGACGCAAATTTGCGACGCGTCCATGCCCCGGGTCCACGCACAGTCAGCAGGGCGCCAGGTGTACTGGTGGTCGGCCGAGATCGCTCGTATGCGCATTGCGTGCGTAGCGGTCAGACGCCGGTACACCCGATACCGGAGGAGACGTCGTCGGGTCCCGGACGAAGAAGCCGCGCTGTATGAGGTGTACCGCGCGGCTAAGAGGACTCTGTGTCTGGCCATCGGCGATGCGAAGACGCAAGCCAGGGAGGAGATGTTGGAGACCCTAAACCGGGATCCGTGGGGGCGCCCATATCAAGCGGTTCGAGGGAAACTTCGGTCTGCGGCGCCCCCGCTCACGGGGAGTCTCCAACCAGAGCTGCTGGAGGAGGTTGTCTCAGCCCTCTTCCCGGCACGAGCGGAGCATACTCCGCCGCCGATGGCTTTGCCCACAGACGCAGAGTCCACAGAGGAGAACGCCATCAGCGTCCCAGAGGTGACACAGGCAGAGATGGGGGCGGCCGTGCTGCGGCTCCGGGCCAAGAACGTGGCTCCGGGGCCCGACGGGATTCACGGCCTAGCGTTGGCCCTCGCTCTGAAGGAGCTAGAGCCCCAACTTAGAGGACTGTTTACAGCGTGCCTTGAGCGGGGCCAGTTTCCCACATTGTGGAAATCTGGTCGTCTGGTCCTGCTCAGGAAGGCGGGGCGCCCTGCGGACTCTCCGTCCGCGTACCGGCCCATAGTGCTGCTGGACGAGGTGGGAAAGCTGTTTGAGCGGATAATCGCAGCCCGCCTCGTCGGCCACTTGTGCGAAGAGGGGCCGGACCTGGACGAGAGCCAGTATGGCTTTCGGCATGGGCGCTCCACCATACACGCTGTATCGAGGGTGAGAGTCCTGGCGGAGGAAGCGGTGTCCCGGGGCGGGGTGATGTTGGCGGTGTCCTTGGACATTTCCAACGCGTTCAACACCCTGCCCTGGAGTTGTGTACGGGAGGCACTGCGCTATCATCGTGTGCCTTCCTACCTCCGCCACATAGTTGGGGCTTATTTGTCCGAGAGGTGTGTCACCTACGTGGGACGTGATGGCGAGCACCAGCGCCGCATGTCGTGCGGTGTTCCGCAGGGTTCCGTCTTAGGACCGCCCCTGTGGAACATCGGGTACGACTGGGTGCTGAGGGGCGAGCTTCAGCCGGGCGTGGACCTGACGTGTTACGCTGACGACACGCTGGTCACGGCCCGGGGGAGTTCGTACAGGGAGGCAGCGTTGCTGGCGACGGCTGCGGTCTCACAGGTGGTGGGCCGCATCCGGCGCCTCGGCCTGGAGGTGGCCCTCAACAAGTCGGAGGCCGTGATCTTTCACGGCCCCCGGCGGGCGCCGCCGCCGGGATCACACATCGTGGTCGGGGGGGCCAGAATAGCTGTCGAGTCCACCATGAAGTACCTTGGATTGGTGCTCGACAGCCGATGGGATTTTGGCCCTCATTTCCAGCGGCTGGCGCCCAAGTTGTTGGGCGCGGCTGGGGCGTTGTCAACGCTGCTTCCCAATCTGGGGGGCCCGAGCGCCGTCTGCAGGCGGCTCTACGTGGGGATCGTGCGATCGATGGCCCTTTATGGGGCCCCGATCTGGGCGGCAGACCTGACGGCCGGAAGCATCGCCGTGCTGCGAAAGCCGCAACGCGCGATGGCCGTCAGAGTCATCAGGGGATATCGCACGATCTCCTACGAGGCGGCTTGTGCACTGGCCGGATCCCCGCCCTGGGACCTGGAGGCGAAGGTACTCGCGTCACTGTTCCGGTGGCGCGAGGAAGCGCGGGCGCGGGGCGAGCGACCGATGCAGCGACACATGGAGCTGCGTCGGTCTCAGCTTCGCGGGGTCCTGGTGGCGGAATGGCGGGACAGGCTTTCGCGCCCTACCGCCGGCCTCGCCATCATCGAGGCGGTCCGGCCAGTGCTCGAGCGCTGGCTCGGGAGGAGGCACGGCTCCCTGTCGTTTCGGGTGACGCAGGTGCTCTCGGGGCATGGTTGCTTCGGGAAGTACCTGTGTCGCATAAACAGGGAGCCGGACGCCCGGTGTCACCACTGCGTCGACTGCCGGGAGGACACGGCGCGGCATACGCTGGCGGAATGTGCCGCTTGGGAGGGGCCGCGCCGTGCCCTCGTCTCAGAAGTAGGCGGTGATCTGTCGCTGTCGGCCGTGGTCGAGTCGATGGTCGACAGCGCAGAGTCCTGGGACGCGGTGGTTTCCTTCTGCGAAAATGTCATGTCGCAGAAGGAGGCTGCGGAAAGGGAGAGGGAGATCTCAACCTCCCACCCTGCCCGCAGCAGGCGCACCGGGCGTCGGCGAAGGGCGGATAACGCCCTCTTCCGGCCCCCCTAAATGGGTCCAGGGGCGGCAGACTCGGGGACGTCTGTCGCCCCCCACATACACCAGGACCCGAGGTGGCGGCGCGTAGTGTTCCACGCGCGCCCCTCTAAGATGTCCGGGGGGGAGTCTAACACCTCACTCCCCCCCCTGACCCGAGAAGTGGCCCGCTGCAGCGGGCCGGCACCAGCCGGGGGTTGCGGAAGTATCTCCAGTTCCCGCGACCCCCGACGTAGGTGTGAGATGGAACACCGGGGTGGTTTTTAGTCAGTAAGAGTCTGACAGACCCCTCCGCCCGCCCCAGGGCGGAGGACATCCATGAGGATTTTCCACCCCGTGCCAAAAAAAAAAAAAAAAAAAAAAAAGGTTAGGTTAGGTTGGGGGGGGTGCGTGCAGAAAACCTCCTCGTGTGCCTGATTGCTGCTGGTTCTGTTCGAATACGTTTGGGGGAAAGAGCAGTGGTCGGGCCGGTGCACCCTGGGCACGGTCAATGGTCTGTCCAATTCGGGGAGGGTATTGATTACCCTCTCCGAGTTGGGGAGACTATTGACCGTGGCGAATTTCTGCGTGGGGGGGGAGCATTATGCTCCGGGGTCGTCTCCGACCGAGTGACGGATCGTCCATTCACCTCCCTCTGATCGCAGAGGGCAGGACGAGTGGACGAAGGGTGGCGAAACCTAATCCCAAGGTCTAGCGTGCCGAGGGGATGAATGGCCGGAGGGTATCCGGTCGTTAGCGCTTGGGGGGGATCAGGGAATAGGGACCTCACCCTTAAAAAGGAAAAACAAAGAATGGAAACAAAGACTACTGGTAATAATCTCCAGGCGGGTCCCGGAAATTCCGGGGAATCCCGCCCCTCTACTGAGGGCCGCCCTATCGTATCTGGAGGGGGCAAACCAATCTATAGTCAAACCAACGACCTTACGCAAGCAAAACGGACCGATACAGAACAATTGGAAAATGATGAGAGGAACTATAGGCGAGAAAAGGAGCTCCAGGTCAGCCTGGAGCGCCTGCGCGATGAGGAGGTGGCCGCTGCCAAGAGAGCGGCGGCGGCGAGCGCTTTCAGGAAGCGCCCGCGGAGTTTGGGATCGGGACCAATGGGTCTCTCCTCCAGCGAGGAGAACCTGTCGGCCCCCAAAGTGCCAACGGCACGGAGAGGGAGAGGTCGTGCGGTGGCGGGTGGAACCCCCGCTCGACCACCGGAGCGTGACGTGCGGGGCCGGTTCGTGCCGATATCTCGGCCCGATACGCCAGCACCAGTGGATAATGTGGAGAGTATGGGGAGCGACTCTGAGCCCGGACGGAGCTCGATCGCGGACCATAGTGAGGGCTCCCTGCTAGGGTCGAATAGGGCGGAGGCGAATGCCGCGAAGCGGGCGCAACGCAAGGCTGTCGCGGAGGGCGAAGTCGCTGAGTTGTCCCGACAGGCCCGAGAGCGGCGCGAAGCTCGGCTGGCAGCCGGTGGGGGTGTTTCGGCGGTGGCGCTCAGTCGCCAAGTTCTGGACGGCGTGGACGTCGTCCTGAAGGTTGCCACAAAATCGGGCAACCTGAAGGGCACGTTCACGCGCGCCCTGAAGGAGGCGGCTGACGACATTAGAGAGGCGGTTGGGGTCCTCGTAAGTCGTACGAGCACGGATGAGACGGCGAAGCTGTGGGAGGAGAACCGCCGTCTCCGCTCCGAGGTAGAGGACCTCAAGCGGCAATTTGCCGCCCAAGGAATGGCTTCCACGGCCGCCGGCACTGCTTCCGCTGCGGCCCCGTCGCCGGCCCCGTCGCCGGCCCCGTCTTTGGCCTCGTCGTCGATCGCTGCACTTGCGGATGCGGAGATCGAGAAGATCGCGCGCATCTGCATGATGCAGTGTGGGACGATGGTGGGGGCACGCCTCGAGGCCTTGGAGTCGAGGCTCTTACCGCCCGAAACCCTCCGCCCACCGCTCGCTGCGGACCAGCGGAGAAAGGCGACGCCCGCTCAGCCGAGGCCGGTGCCCGCTAAACCGGGGACGGCGCCCGCAACTGCGGCCGCCGTGGCGGCAGGGCCTAAGAAGCCCAGTAAGACGGCGGATAAAACCGCATCCGCGGCCGCTTCGAGGACGACCGCGAGAGGCGCATCTGCGGCTGCTTCGCGGACGACAGCGACGGGCGCATCCGCACCCGCTTCTCAGACGACGGCGGCCGCGACGACCGCGTCCGAGCCCACCGAGAAGACGGAGGAGGGCTGGACAGAGGCCAAGAAGCGCCGCCGTCGAAAAAAGAAGAAGGCGACACCGCCGGCACCGGCACCGCCAGCACCGGCATCGAAGAAGGTCAAAAGACCGCCTAAGGTCAGAGCCCCTCGCTCCGCGGCTGTAGTAATTACGCTGCAGCCCGGAGCCGTCGAAAGGGGCCTCTCCTATAAGGCGGTCCTGATGGAGGCAAAGGCCAAAGTTGCGTTCCCCGACCTTGGCACACCGTCCGGCTTCAAAATGAGGCCGGCGATCACGGGGGCGCGACTGCTGGAGGTTTCAGGTGCTTCAAGCGGTGAAAAGGCGGACATCCTGGCCGCCAAGTTGAGGGAAGTCCTCAACCCGGAGGACGTCCGGGTGTCCAGGCCCAAGAAGACCGCTGACCTGCGCGTCGACGGTCTGGACGACTCAGTGACTCCGGTTGAGGTCGTGGCGGCCGTCGCCAGTGCCGGCGGATGTCCGCCTGCGGACGTACGGACGGGCGAGATTCGCGTCGATGCTTCCGGGCTCGGCGCGATCTGGGTGCAGTGTCCGGTGGCGGCGGCAAACAAAGTCGCCAACGGTGGACGACTGCTGGTGGGGTGGGTTGCGGCGAGGGTGAAGCTGCTGCAGCCCAGGGTTATGCGGTGCTTCCGCTGCCTTGACATTGGGCATGTCAAGGCTCGGTGCACCTCCCAAATTGACCGCAGTGATCAATGTTATCGCTGCGGTCAGCCCGGTCACAAGGCGGCCCAGTGCTCCGCGGCGCCAAACTGCAGCCTCTGTACAGCTGCAGGGAGGCCCGCTGGGCACACAGCGGGCGGAAAAGCCTGTGCGCCCCCCAGGAAGAGAGGGGGTGCCAAGGCTGCTGGGGGCCCTTTACCCCCCCCGCAGGCTGGCGCCTCATCGGCCGACTCCCGGTCTGGTGTCACGGAGGGAATGGACTGCGCATAAATGGCGCTGTACCATTTCCTCCAGGGCAACATCAACCACTCTGCCAGAGCTCAGGACCTCTTCCTCCAGAGCATGGCAGAGTGGTCGATTGACGTGGCTGTGGTCGCCGAGCCGTACTTCGTCCCCCCCAGGGATAACTGGGTGGGAGACTTGGACGGCTTGGTGGCCATCATTGGCGGGGCTCTTGTCAACCCGTCCCGAGGACACGGCTGGGTAGCCGCCCTCGCGGACGGCATTGGCATAGTTGGTGCGTATTTTTCGCCCAACAAGAGCCTCGCCGACTTCGAGAGGTTCCTTGTTGAGTTGGGTGCCGTCGTAGGCCGTCTTCACCCTCGCCCGGTGCTGTTGCTGGGGGATCTCAACGCCAAGTCTGCGGCGTGGGGATCCCCGGTGACCGATGCTCGGGGTGAGGTGCTGGAGGAGTGGGCGGTCGCGACTGGCTTGGCCGTTCTGAATCGGGGCTCGGTCCACACGTGCGTGCGGCAGCGGGGCGGGTCAATAGTGGACGTCTCGTTCGCTAGCCCTGCTGTCGCGAGCCGTGTCCGCGACTGGCGTGTCGCCGTGGAGGTGGAGACGTTGTCGGATCATCGATACATCCGTTTTGACGTCTCCGCCCAGACCACGGGCGGCCGCGGTTCATCGGCCCCGCAAACGAACGGTCCGCGGTGGGCGCGTAAGCGCATGAACAGGGAACTTCTCGAGGAGGCCGCCATTGTCCAGGCCTGGTTCCGGGAGTCGGAGACGAACGGACCCGTCGACGTCGAACTGGAGGCGCTGTGGTTCCGCGGGGCGATGACGCAAATTTGCGACGCGTCCATGCCCCGGGTCCACGCACTGTCAGCAGGGCGCCAGGTGTACTGGTGGTCGGCCGAGATCGCTCGTATGCGCATTGAGTGCGTAGCGGTCAGACGCCGGTACACCCGATACCGGAGGAGACGTCGTCGGGTCCCGGACGAAGAAGCCGCGCTGTATGAGGTGTACCGCGCGGCTAAGAGGACTCTGTGTCTGGCCATCGGCGATGCGAAGACGCAAGCCAGGGAGGAGATGTTGGAGACCCTAAACCGGGATCCGTGGGGGCGCCCATATCAAGCGGTTCGAGGGAAACTTCGGTCTGCGGCGCCCCCGCTCACGGGGAGTCTCCAACCAGAGCTGCTGGAGGAGGTTGTCTCAGCCCTCTTCCCGGCACGAGCGGAGCATACTCCACCGCCGATGGCTTTGCCCACAGACGCAGAGTCCACAGAGGAGAACGCCATCAGCGTCCCAGAGGTGACACAGGCAGAGATGGGGGCGGCCGTGCTGTGGCTCCGGGCCAAGAACGTGGCTCCGGGGCCCGACGGCATTCACGGCTTAGCGTTGGCCCTCGCTCTGAAGGAGCTAGAGCCCCAACTTAGAGGACTGTTTACAGCGTGCCTTGAGCGGGGCCAGTTTCCCACATTGTGGAAATCTGGTCGTCTGGTCCTGCTCAAGAAGGCGGGGCGCCCTGCGGACTCTCCGTCCGCGTACCGGCCCATAGTGCTGCTGGACGAGGTGGGAAAGCTGTTTGAGCGGATAATCGCAGCCCGCCTCGTCAGCCACTTGTGCGAAGAGGGGCCGGACCTGGACGAGAGCCAGTATGGCTTTCGGCATGGGCGCTCTACCATACACGCTGTATCGCGGGTTAGAGTCCTGGCGGAGGAAGCGGTGTCCCGGGGCGGGGTGATGTTGGCGGTGTCCTTGGACATTTCCAACGCCTTCAACGCCCTGCCCTGGAGTTGTGTACGGGAGGCACTCCGGTATCATCGTGTGCCTTCCTACCTCCGCCGCATAATTGGGGCTTATCTGTCCGAGAGGTGTGTCACCTACGTGGGACGTGATGGCGAGCACCAGCGCCGCATGTCGTGCGGTGTTCCGCAGGGCTCCGTCTTAGGACCGCCCCTGTGGAACATCGGGTACGACTGGGTGCTGAGGGGCGAGCTCCAGCCGGGCGTGGACCTGACGTGTTACGCTGACGACACGCTGGTCACGGCCCGGGGGAGTTCGTACAGGGAGGCAGCGTTGCTGGCGACGGCTGCGGTCTCACAGGTGGTGGGCCGCATCCGGCGCCTCGGCCTGGAGGTGGCCCTCAACAAGTCGGAGGCCGTGATCTTTCACGGCCCCCGGCGGGCGCCGCCGCCGGGATCACACATCGTGGTCGGGGGGGCCAGAATAGCTGTCGAGTCCACCATGAAGTACCTTGGATTGGTGCTCGACAGCCGATGGGATTTTGGCCCTCATTTCCAGCGGCTGGCGCCCAAGTTGTTGGGCGCGGCTGGGGCGTTGTCAACGCTGCTTCCCAATCTGGGGGGCCCGAGCGCCGTCTGCAGGCGGCTCTACGTGGGGATCGTGCGATCGATGGCCCTTTATGGGGCCCCGATCTGGGCGGCAGACCTGACGGCCGGAAGCATCGCCGTGCTGCGAAAGCCGCAACGCGCGATGGCCGTCAGAGTCATCAGGGGATATCGCACGATCTCCTACGAGGCGGCTTGTGCACTGGCCGGATCCCCGCCCTGGGACCTGGAGGCGAAGGTGCTCGCGTCACTGTACCGGTGGCGCGAGGAAGCGCGGGCGCGGGGCGAGCGACCGATGCAGCGACACATGGAGCTGCGTCGGTCTCAGCTTCGCGAGGTCCTGGTGGCGGAATGGCGGGACAGGCTTTCGCGCCCTACCGCCGGCCTCGCCATCATCGAGGCGGTCCGGCCAGTGCTCGAGCGCTGGCTCGGGAGGAGGCACGGCTCCCTGTCGTTTCGGGTGACGCAGGTGCTCTCGGGGCATGGTTGCTTCGGGAAGTACCTGTGTCGCATAAACAGGGAGCCGGACGCCCGGTGTCACCACTGCGTCGACTGCCGGGAGGACACGGCGCGGCATACGCTGGCGGAATGTGCCGCTTGGGAGGGGCCGCGCCGTGCCCTCGTCTCAGAAGTGGGCAGTGACCTGTCGCTGTCGGCCGTGGTCGAGTCGATGGTCGACAGCGCAGAGTCCTGGGACGCGGTGGTTTCCTTCTGCGAAAGTGTCATGTCGCAGAAGGAGGCTGCGGAAAGGGAGAGGGAGATCTCAACCTCCCACCCTGCCCGCAGCAGGCGCACCGGGCGTCGGCGGAGGGCGGATAACGCCCTCTTCCGGCCCCCCTAAATGGGTCCAGGGGCGGCAGACTCGGGGACGTCTGTCGCCCCCCACATACACCAGGACCCGAGGTGGCGGCGCGTAGTGTTCCACGCGCGCCCCTCTAAGACGTCCGGGGGGGAGTCTAACACCTCACTCCCCCCCCTGACCCGAGAAGTGGCCCGCTGCAGCAGGCCGGCACCAGCCGGGGGTTGCGGAAGTATCTCCAGTTCCCGCGACCCCCGACGTAGGTGTGAGATGGAACACCGGGGTGGTTTTTAGTCAGTAAGAGTCTGACAGACCCCTCCGCCCGCCCCAGGGCGGAGGACATCCATGAGGATTTTCCACCCCGTACCAAAAAAAAAAAAAAAAAAAAGGTTAGGTTGGGGTGCGTGCAGAAAACCTCCTCGTGTGCCTGATTGCTGCTGGTTCTGTTCGAATACGTTTGGGGGAAAGAGCAGTGGTCGGGCCGGTGCACCCTGGGCACGGTCAATGGTCTCTCCAATTCGGGGAGGGTATTGATTACCCTCTCCGAGTTGGGGAGACTATTGACCGTGGCGAATTTCTGCGTGGGGGGGAGCATTATGCTCCGGGGTCGTCTCCGACCGAGTGACGGATCGTCCATTCACCTCCCTCTGATCGCAGAGGGCAGGACGAGTGGACGAAGGGTGGCGAAACCTAATCCCAAGGTCTAGCGTGCCGAGGGGATGAATGGCCGGAGGGTATCCGGTCGTTAGCGCTTGGGGGGGATCAGGGAATAGGGACCTCACCCTTAAAAAGGAAAAACAAAGAATGGAAACAAAGACTACTGGTAATAATCTCCAGGCGGGTCCCGGAAATTCCGGGGAATCCCGCCCCTCTACTGAGGGCCGCCCTATCGTATCTGGAGGGGGCAAACCAATCTATAGTCAAACCAACGACCTTACGCAAGCAAAACGGACCGATACAAAACGATCGGAAAATGATGAGAAGAATAGGCGAGAAAAGGAGCTCCAGATCAGCCTGGAGCGCCTGCGCGATGACGAGGTGGCCACTGCCAAGAGGGCGGCGGCGGCGAGCGCTTTCAGGAAGCGCCCGCGGAGTGTGGGATCGGGACCGATGGGTCTCTCCTCTAGCGAGGAGAGCTTGTCGGCCCCGAAGGTGCCAACGGCACGCAGAGGGCGAGGTCGTAAGGTGGCGAATGTAGCCCCCGCTCGACCGGAGCGTGATGTGCGGGGCCGGTTCGTGCCGGTGTCTCGGCCCGACACGCCGGCTGCATCAGATAATGTAGAGAGCGTGGGCAGCGACTCCGAGCCCGGACGGAGCTCGATCGCGGATCACAGCGAGGGCTCCCTACTGGGCTCGAACAGGGCGGAGGCGAATGCCGCAAAACGGGCCCAGCGAAAAGCTGTCGCGGAAGGCGAAGTCGCCGAGTTATCCCGACAGGCTCGAGAGCGGCGCGAGGCTCGGCTGGCGGCCGGCGGAGGTGTTTCGGCGGTGGCACTTAGTCGCCAAGTTCTGGACGGCGTGGATGTCGTCCTGAAGGTTGCCACCAAATCGGGGAACCTGAAGGGCACGTTCACGCGCGCCCTGAAGGAGGCGGCTGACGACATTCGAGAGGCGGTTGGGGTCCTCGTAAGTCATACGAGCACGGATGAGACGGCGAAGCTGTGGGAGGAGAATCGCCGTCTCCGCTCCGAGGTAGAGGACCTCAAGCGGCAATTTGCCGCCCAGAAAGCAGCTCCCACGGCCGCTGGCACTGATTTCGCTGGGGCTCCGGCATCGGCTCCTCCAACGGCCACGTCGTCGGGCCCTGCACTTGCGGATGCGGAGATCGAGAAGATCGCCCGCATCTGCATGATGCAGTGTGGGAAGATGGTGGGGGCCCGGCTGGAGGCCATTGACGGGAGGCTGCTTCCGGCCGAAACTCTTCGCCCACCGCTCGCTGCGGACCAGCGGAAGAAGGTGACGCCCGGTCAGTCAGGGCCGGTACCCAGTAAACCGGGGATGGCGCCCGCAACTGCGGCCGCGGTGGCGGCAGGGCCTAGAAAGCCTGGCAAGGCGGCGACCACGAAGGGTGCATCCGCGTCCACTACACGGACGACCGCGACGGGCCCATCCGCACCCGCTTGTCAGACGACGGCGGCCGCGACGACCGCGTCCCAGCCCACCGAGGAGACGGAGGAGGGCTGGACAGAGGCCAAGAAGCGCCGCCGTCGAAGGAAAAAAAAGAAGAAGGCAGCACCACCGGCACCGGCACCGCCAGCACCGGCAACGAAAAAGGCCAAACGACCGCCGAAGGTCAGAGCCCCTCGCTCCGCGGCTGTAGTAATTACGCTGCAGCCCGGAGCCGTCGAAAGGGGCCTCTCCTACAAGGCGGTCCTACTGGAGGCGAAGGCTAAAGTCGCGTTCCCCGACCTTGGCACACCGTCCGGCTTCAAAATGAGGCCGGCGATCACAGGGGCGCGGCTGCTGGAGGTGTCGGGTGCCTCTAGCGCAGAAAAGGCGGACATCCTGGCCGCCAAGTTGAAGGAAGTCCTCAACCCGGAGGACGTCCGGGTGTACAGGCCGATGAAGACCGCTGAGATGCGCGTCGACGGTCTGGACGACTCGGTGACTCCGGCTGAGGTCGTGGCGGCCGTCGCCCGTGTCGGTGGATGTCTGCCTGCAGACGTGCGGACGGGCGAGATTCGCGTCGACGCTTCCGGGCTCGGCGCGATCTGGGTGCGGTGTCCGGTGGTGGCGGCCAACAAAGTCGCCGATGCTGGGCGTCTGTTGGTGGGGTGGGTTGCGGCGAGGGCGAAGCTGCTGCAACCCAGGGTTATGCGGTGCTTCCGCTGCCTTGACATTGGGCATGTCAAGGCGCGGTGCACCGGCCAAGTCGACCGCAGCGATCAGTGTTATCGCTGCGGTCAGCCCGGCCACAAGGCGGCCCAGTGCTCCGCGGCGCCAAACTGCAGCCTCTGTACAGCTGCAGGGAGGCCCGCTGGGCACACAGCTGGTGGAAAGGCTTGTGCGCCCCCCAGGAAGAGACGGGGCGCCAAGGCTGCTGGGGGCCCTTTACCCCCCCCGCAGGCTGGCGCCACATCGGCCGACTCCCGGTCTGGTGTCACGGAGGGAATGGACTGCGCATAAATGGCGCTGTACCATTTCCTCCAGGGCAACATCAACCACTCTGCCAGAGCTCAGGACCTCTTCCTCCAGAGCATGGCAGAGTGGTCGATTGACGTGGCTGTGGTCGCCGAGCCGTACTTCGTCCCCCCCAGGGATAACTGGGTGGGAGACTTGAACGGCTTGGTGGCCATCATTGGCGGGGCTCTGGTCAACCCGTCCCGAGGTCACGGCTGGGTAGCCGCCCTCGCGGACGGCATTGGCATAGTTGGTGCGTATTTTTCGCCCAACAAGAGCCTCGCCGACTTCGAGAGGTTCCTTGTCGAGTTGGGTGCCGTCGTAGGCCGTCTTCACCCTCGCCCGGTGCTGTTGCTGGGGGATCTCAACGCCAAGTCTGCGGCGTGGGGATCTCCAGTGACCGATGCTCGGGGTGAGGTGCTGGAGGAGTGGGCGGTCACGACTGGCTTGGCCGTTCTGAATCGGGGTGAGGTTCACACGTGCGTGCGGCAGCGGGGCGGGTCAATAGTGGACGTCTCGTTCGCTAGCCCTGCTGTCGCGAGCCGTGTCCGCGACTGGCGTGTCGCCGTGGAGGTGGAGACGTTGTCGGATCATCGATACATCCGTTTTGACGTCTCCGCCCAGACCACGGGCGGCCGCGGTTCATCGGCCCCGCAAACGAACGGTCCGCGGTGGGCGCGTAAGCGCATGAACAGGGAACTTCTCGAGGAGGCCGCCATTGTCCAGGCCTGGTTCCGGGAGTCGGAGACGAACGGACCCGTCGACGTCGAACTGGAGGCGCTGTGGTTCCGCGGGGCGATGACGCAAATCTGCGACGCGTCCATGCCCCGGGTCCACGCACAGTCAGCAGGGCGCAAGGTGTACTGGTGGTCGGCCGAGATCGCACGTATGCGCGTTGAGTGCGTAGCGGTCAGACGCCGGTACACCCGATACCGGAGGAGACGTCGTCGGGTCCCGGACGAAGAAGCCGCACTGTATGAGGTGTACCGTGCGGCTAAGAGGACTCTGTGTCTGGCCATCGGCGATGCGAAGACGCAAGCCAGGGAGGAGATGTTGGAGACCCTAAACCGGGATCCGTGGGGGCGCCCATATCAAGCGGTTCGAGGGAAACTTCGGTCTGCGGCGCCCCCGCTCACGGGGAGTCTCCAACCAGAGCTGCTGGAGGAGGTTGTCTCAGCCCTCTTCCCGGCACGAGCGGAGCATACTCCACCGCCGATGGCTTTGCCCACAGACGCAGAGTCCACAGAGGAGAACGCCATCAGCGTCCCAGAGGTGACACAGGCAGAGATGGGGGCGGCCGTGCTGCGGCTCCGGGCCAAGAACGTGGCTCCGGGGCCCGACGGCATTCACGGCCTAGCGTTGGCCCTCGCTCTGAAGGAGCTAGAGCCCCAACTTAGAGGACTGTTTACAGCGTGCCTTGAGCGGGGCCAGTTTCCCACATTGTGGAAATCTGGTCGTCTGGTCCTGCTCAGGAAGGCGGGGCGCCCTGCGGACTCTCCGTCCGCGTACCGGCCCATAGTGCTGCTAGACGAGGTGGGAAAGCTGTTTGAGCGGATAATCGCAGCCCGCCTCGTCGGCCACTTGTGCGAAGAGGGGCCGGACCTGGACGAGAGCCAGTATGGCTTTCGGCATGGGCGCTCCACCATACACGCTGTATCAAGGGTGAGAGTCCTGGCGGAGGAAGCGGTGTCCCGGGGCGGGGTAATGTTGGCGGTGTCCTTGGACATTTCCAACGCATTCAACACCCTGCCCTGGAGTTGTGTACGGGAGGCACTGCGCTATCATCGTGTGCCTCCCTACCTCCGCCGCATAGTTGGGGCTTATTTGTCCGAGAGGTGTGTCACCTACGTGGGACGTGATGGCGAGCACCAGCGCCGCATGTCGTGCGGTGTTCCGCAGGGTTCCGTCTTAGGACCGCCCCTGTGGAACATCGGGTACGACTGGGTGCTGAGGGGCGAGCTCCAGCCGGGCGTGGACCTGACGTGTTACGCTGACGACACGCTGGTCACGGCCCGGGGGAGTTCGTACAGGGAGGCAGCGTTGCTGGCGACGGCTGCGGTCTCACAGGTGGTGGGCCGCATCCGGCGCCTCGGCCTGGAGGTGGCCCTCAACAAGTCGGAGGCCGTGATCTTTCACGGCCCCCGGCGGGCGCCGCCGCCGGGATCACACATCGTGGTCGGGGGGGCCAGAATAGCTGTCGAGTCCACCATGAAGTACCTTGGATTGGTGCTCGACAGCCGATGGGATTTTGGCCCTCATTTCCAGCGGCTGGCGCCCAAGTTGTTGGGCGCGGCTGGGGCGTTGTCGTCAACGCTGCTTCCCAATCTGGGGGGCCCGAGCGCCGTCTGCAGGCGGCTCTACGTGGGGATCGTGCGATCGATGGCCCTTTATGGGGCCCCGATCTGGGCGGCAGACCTGACGGCCGGAAGCATCGTCGTGCTGCGAAAGCCGCAACGCGCGATGGCCGTCAGAGTCATCAGGGGATATCGCACGATCTCCTACGAGGCGGCTTGTGCACTGGCCGGATCCCCGCCCTGGGACCTGGAGGCGAAGGTACTCGCGTCACTGTACCGGTGGCGCGAGGAAGCGCGGGCGCGGGGCGAGCGACCGATGCAGCGACACATGGAGCTGCGTCGGTCCCAGCTTCGCGAGGTCCTGGTGGCGGAATGGCGGGACAGGCTTTCGCGCCCTACCGCCGGCCTCGCCATCATCGAGGCGGTCCGGCCAGTGCTCGAGCGCTGGCTCGGGAGGAGGCACGGCTCCCTGTCGTTTCGGGTGACGCAGGTGCTCTCGGGGCATGGTTGCTTCGGGAAGTACCTGTGTCGCATAAACAGGGAGCCGGACGCCCGGTGTCACCACTGCGTCGACTGCCGGGAGGACACGGCGCGGCATACGCTGGCGGAATGTGCCGCTTGGGAGGGGCCGCGCCGTGCCCTCGTCTCAGAAGTAGGCAGTGATCTGTCGCTGTCGGCCGTGGTCGAGTCGATGGTCGACAGCGCAGAGTCCTGGGACGCGGTGGTTTCCTTCTGCGAAAATGTCATGTCGCAGAAGGAGGCTGCGGAAAGGGAGAGGGAGATCTCAACCTCCCACCCTGCCCGCAGCAGGCGCACCGGGCGTCGGCGAAGGGCGGATAACGCCCTCTTCCGGCCCCCCTAAATGGGTCCAGGGGCGGCAGACTCGGGGACGTCTGTCGCCCCCCACATACACCAGGACCCGAGGTGGCGGCGCGTAGTGTTCCACGCGCGCCCCTCTAAGACGTCCGGGGGGGAGTCTAACACCTCACTCCCCCCCCTGACCCGAGAAGTGGCCCGCTGCAGCGGGCCGGCACCGGCCGGGGGTTGCGGAAGTATCTCCAGTTCCCGCGACCCCCGACGTAGGTGTGAGATGGAACACCGGGGTGGTTTTTAGTCAGTAAGAGTCTGACAGACCCCTCCGCCCGCCCCAGGGCGGAGGACATCCATGAGGATTTTCCACCCCGTACCAAAAAAAAAAAAAAAACAAAAAAAAAAAAAAAAAAAAGGTTAGGTTAGGTTAGGTTAGGTTGGGGTGCGTGCAGAAAACCTCCTCGTGTGCCTGATTGCTGCTGTTTCTGTTCGAATACGTTTGGGGGAAAGAGCAGTGGTCGGGCCGGTGCACCCTGGGCACGGTCAATGGTCTCTCCAATTCGGGGAGGGTATTGATTACCCTCTCCGGGTTGGAGAGGCTATTGACCGTGGCGAATTTCTGCGTGGGGGGGAGCATTATGCTCCGGGGTCGTCTCCGACCGAGTGACGGATCGTCCATTCACCTCCCTCTGATCGCAGAGGGCAGGACGAGTGGACGAAGGGTGGCGAAACCTAATCCCAAGGTCTAGCGTGCCGAGGGGATGAATGGCCGGAGGGTATCCGGTCGTTAGCGCTTGGGGGGGATCAGGGAATAGGGACCTCACCCTTCAAAAGGAAAAACGAATATGGAAAACACGACTACAGTAAATATTCCCCAGGCGGGTCCCGGAAATTCCGGGGAATCCCGCCCCTCTACTGAGGGCTGCCCTACCGTATCTGGGGGGGGCAAACCAACCTGCAGTCACACCAACGACACAAAGCTAGCACAAAGGACTGAAACTGACGGAATGGAAATTGATGCGAGGAATAGGCGAGAAAAGGAGCTCCAGGTCAGCCTGGAGCGCCTGCGCGATGAGGAGGTGGCCACTGCAAAGAGGGCGGCGGCGGCGAGCGCTTTCAGGAAGCGCCCGCGGAGTGTGGGATCGGGACCGATGGGTCTCTCCTCTAGCGAGGAGAGCTTGTCGGCCCCGAAGGTGCCAACGGCACGCAGAGGGCGAGGAGGTCGAAAGGTGGCGAATGTAGCCCCCGCTCGACCGCCGGAGCGTGATGTGCGGGGCCGGTTCGTGCCGGTATCCCGGCCCGACACGCCGGCGCCGTCGGATAATGTGGAGAGCGTGGGGAGCGACTCTGAGCCCGGTCGGAGCTCGATCGCGGACCACAGTGAGAGCTCTCTACTGGGCTCGAACAGGGCGGAGGCGAACGCCGCCAAGCGGGCTCAGCGAAAGGCTGTCGCGGAAGGCGAAGTCGCCGAGCTATCCCGACAGGCTCGAGAGCGGCGCGAAGCTCGGCTGGCGGCCGGCGAGGGTGTTTCGGCGGTGGCGCTCAGTCGCCAAGTTTTGGACGGCGTGGATGTCGTCCTGAAGGTTGCCACCAAATCGGGCAACCTGAAGGGCACGTTCACGCGCGCCCTGAAGGAGGCGGCTGACGACATTCGAGAGGCGGTTGGGGTCCTCGTAAGTCGTACGAGCACGGATGAGACGGCGAAGCTGTGGGAGGAGAACCGCCGTCTCCGCTCCGAGGTAGAGGACCTCAAGCGGCAATTTGCCGCCCAGAGGGCAGCTCCCACGGCCGCTGGCACTGCTTTCGCTGCGCCTCTGGCATCGGGTTCTCCAACGGCCACGTCGGCCACGTCGGGCCCTGCACTTGCGGATGCGGAGATCGAGAAGATCGCCCGCATCTGCATGATGCAGTGTGGGAAGATGGTGGGGGCCCGGCTGGAGGCCATTGACGGGAGGCTGCTTCCGGCCGAAACTCTCCGCCCACCGCTCGCTGCGGATCAGCGGAAGAAGGTGACGCCCGGTCAGTCGGGGCCGGTACCCGCAAAACCGGGGATGGCGCCCGCAACTGCGGCCGCGGTGGCGGCAGGGCCTAGAAAGCCCGGCAAGGCGGCGAATAAGACCGCGAAGGGTGCATCCGCGTCCACTTCACGGACGACCGCGACGGGTCAGTCCACACCCGCTTCTCAGCCGACGGCGGCCGCGACGACCGCGTCCCAGCCCAGCGAGAACACGGAGGAGGGCTGGACAGAGGCCAAGAAGCGCCGCCGTCGAAAAAAGAAGAAGGCAGCACCACCGGCACCGGCACCGCCAACACCGGCACCTAAGAAGGCCAAAAGACCGCCTAGGGTCAGAGCCCCTCGCTCCGCGGCTGTAGTGATTACGCTGCAGCCCGGAGCCGTCGAAAGGGGCCTCTCCTACAGGGCGGTCCTAATGGAGGCGAAGGCCAAAGTCGCGTTCCCTGACCTTGGCACACCGTCCGGCTTCAAAATGAGGCCGGCGATCACGGGGGCGCGGCTGCTGGAGGTGTCGGGTGCCTCTAGCGCGGAAAAGGCGGACATCCTGGCCGCCAAGTTGAGGGAAGTCCTCAACCCGGAGGACGTCCGGGTGTCCAGGCCGACGAAGACCGCTGAGCTGCGCGTTGACGGTCTGGACGACTCGACTACTCCGGCTGAGGTCGTGGCGGCCGTCGCCCGTGTCGGTGGATGTCTGCCTGCAGACGTGCGGACGGGCGAGATTCGCGTCGACGCTTCCGGGCTCGGCGCGATCTGGGTGCGGTGTCCGGTGGTGGCGGCCAACAAAGTCGCCGATGCTGGGCGTCTGTTGGTGGGGTGGGTTGCGGCGAGGGCGAAGCTGCTGCAACCCAGGGTTATGCGGTGCTTCCGCTGCCTTGACATTGGGCATGTCAAGGCTCGGTGCACCGGCCAAGTCGACCGCAGCGATCAGTGTTATCGCTGCGGTCAGCCCGGCCACAAGGCGGCCCAGTGCTCCGCGGCGCCAAACTGCAGCCTCTGTACAGCTGCAGGGAGGCCCGCTGGGCACACAGCGGGTGGAAAGGCCTGTGCGCCCCCCAGGAAGAGACGGGGCGCCAAGGCTGCTGGGGGCCCTTTACCCCCCCCGCAGGCTGGCGCCTCATCGGCCGACTCCCGGTCTGGTGTCACGGAGGGAATGGACTGCGCATAAATGGCGCTGTACCATTTCCTCCAGGGCAACATCAACCACTCTGCCAGAGCTCAGGACCTCTTCCTCCAGAGCATGGCAGAGTGGTCGATTGACGTGGCTGTGGTCGCCGAGCCGTACTTCGTCCCCTCCAGGGATAACTGGGTGGGAGACTTGGACGGCTTGGTGGCCATCATTGGCGGGGCTCTGGTCAACCCGTCCCGAGGTCACGGCTGGGTAGCCGCCCTCGCGGACGGCATTGGCATAGTTGGTGCGTATTTTTCGCCCAACAAGAGCCTCGCCGACTTCGAGAGGTTCCTTGTTGAGTTGGGTGCCGTCGTAGGCCGTCTTCACCCTCGCCCGGTGCTGTTGCTGGGGGATCTCAACGCCAAGTCTGCGGCGTGGGGATCTCCAGTGACCGATGCTCGGGGTGAGGTGCTGGAGGAGTGGGCGGTCGCGACTGGCTTGGCCGTTCTGAATCGGGGCTCGGTCCACACGTGCGTGCGGCAGCGGGGCGGGTCAATAGTGGACGTCTCGTTCGCTAGCCCTGCTGTCGCGAGCCGTGTCCGCGACTGGCGTGTCGCCGTGGAGGTGGAGACGTTGTCGGATCATCGATACATCCGTTTTGACGTCTCCGCCCAGACCACGGGCGGCCGCGGTTCATCGGCCCCGCAAACGAACGGTCCGCGGTGGGCGCGTAAGCGCATGAACAGGGAACTTCTCGAGGAGGCCGCCATTGTCCAGGCCTGGTTCCGGGAGTCGGAGACGAACGGACCCGCCGACGTCGAACTGGAGGCGCTGTGGTTCCGCGGGGCGATGACGCAAATTTGCGACGCGTCCATGCCCCGGGTCCACGCACAGTCAGCAGGGCGCCAGGTGTACTGGTGGTCGGCCGAGATCGCTCGTATGCGCATTGAGTGCGTAGCGGTCAGACGCCGGTACACCCGATACCGGAGGAGACGTCGTCGGGTCCCGGACGAAGAAGCCGCGCTGTATGAGGTGTACCGCGCGGCTAAGAGGACTCTGTGTCTGGCCATCGGCGATGCGAAGACGCAAGCCAGGGAGGAGATGTTGGAGACCCTAAACCGGGATCCGTGGGGGCGCCCATATCAAGCGGTTCGAGGGAAACTTCGGTCTGCGGCGCCCCCGCTCACGGGGAGTCTCCAACCAGAGCTGCTGGAGGAGGTTGTCTCAGCCCTCTTCCCGGCACGAGCGGAGCATACTCCACCGCCGATGGCTTTGCCCACAGACGCAGAGTCCACAGAGGAGAACGCCATCAGCGTCCCAGAGGTGACACAGGCAGAGATGGGGGCGGCCGTGCTGCGGCTCCGGGCCAAGAACGTGGCTCCGGGGCCCGACGGCATTCACGGCTTAGCGTTGGCCCTCGCTCTGAAGGAGCTAGAGCCCCAACTTAGAGGACTGTTTACAGCGTGCCTTGAGCGGGGCCAGTTTCCCACATTGTGGAAATCTGGTCGTCTGGTCCTGCTCAAGAAGGCGGGGCGCCCTGCGGACTCTCCGTCCGCGTACCGGCCCATAGTGCTGCTGGACGAGGTGGGAAAGCTGTTTGAGCGGATAATCGCAGCCCGCCTCGTCAGCCACTTGTGCGAAGAGGGGCCGGACCTGGACGAGAGCCAGTATGGCTTTCGGCATGGGCGCTCTACCATACACGCTGTATCGCGGGTTAGAGTCCTGGCGGAGGAAGCGGTGTCCCGGGGCGGGGTGATGTTGGCGGTGTCCTTGGACATTTCCAACGCCTTCAACGCCCTGCCCTGGAGTTGTGTACGGGAGGCACTCCGGTATCATCGTGTGCCTTCCTACCTCCGCCGCATAGTTGGGGCTTATCTGTCCGAGAGGTGTGTCACCTACGTGGGACGTGATGGCGAGCACCAGCGCCGCATGTCGTGCGGTGTTCCGCAGGGTTCCGTCTTAGGACCGCCCCTGTGGAACATCGGGTACGACTGGGTGCTGAGGGGCGAGCTCCAGCCGAGCGTGGACCTGACGTGTTACGCTGACGACACGCTGGTCACGGCCCGGGGGAGTTCGTACAGGGAGGCAGCGTTGCTGGCGACGGCTGCGGTCTCACAGGTGGTGGGCCGCATCCGGCGCCTCGGCCTGGAGGTGGCCCTCAACAAGTCGGAGGCCGTGATCTTTCACGGTCCTCGGCGGGCGCCGCCGCCGGGATCACACATCGTGGTCGGGGGGGCCAGAATAGCTGTCGAGTCTACCATGAAGTACCTTGGATTGGTGCTCGACAGCCGATGGGATTTTGGCCCTCATTTCCAGCGGCTGGCGCCCAAGTTGTTGGGCGCGGCTGGGGCGTTGTCAACGCTGCTTCCCAATCTGGGGGGCCCGAGCGCCGTCTGCAGGCGGCTCTACGTGGGGATCGTGCGATCGATGGCCCTTTATGGGGCCCCGATCTGGGCGGCAGACCTGACGGCCGGAAGCATCGCCGTGCTGCGAAAGCCGCAACGCGCGATGGCCGTCAGAGTCATCAGGGGATATCGCACGATCTCCTACGAGGCGGCTTGTGCACTGGCCGGATCCCCGCCCTGGGACCTGGAGGCGAAGGTACTCGCGTCACTGTTCCGGTGGCGCGAGGAAGCGCGGGCGCGGGGCGAGCGACCGATGCAGCGACACATGGAGCTGCGTCGGTCTCAGCTTCGCGAGGTCCTGGTGGCGGAATGGCGGGACAGGCTTTCGCGCCCTACCGCCGGCCTCGCCATCATCGAGGCGGTCCGGCCAGTGCTCGAGCGCTGGCTCGGGAGGAGGCACGGCTCCCTGTCGTTTCGGGTGACGCAGGTTCTCTCGGGGCATGGTTGCTTCGGGAAGTACCTGTGTCGCATAAACAGGGAGCCGGACGCCCGGTGTCACCACTGCGTCGACTGCCGGGAGGACACGGCGCGGCATACGCTGGCGGAATGTGCCGCTTGGGAGGGGCCGCGCCGTGCCCTCGTCTCAGAAGTAGGCGGTGACCTGTCGCTGTCGGCCGTGGTCGAGTCGATGGTCGACAGCGCAGAGTCCTGGGACGCGGTGGTTTCCTTCTGCGAAAGTGTCATGTCGCAGAAGGAGGCTGCGGAAAGGGAGAGGGAGATCTCAACCTCCCACCCTGCCCGCAGCAGGCGCACCGGGCGTCGGCGAAGGGCGGATAACGCCCTCTTCCGGCCCCCCTAAATGGGTCCAGGGGCGGCAGACTCGGGGACGTCTGTCGCCCCCCACATACACCAGGACCCGAGGTGGCGGCGCGTAGTGTTCCACGCGCGCCCCTCTAAGACGTCCGGGGGGGAGTCTAACACCTCACTCCCCCCCCTGACCCGAGAAGTGGCCCGCTGCAGCGGGCCGGCACCAGCCGGGGGTTGCGGAAGTATCTCCAGTTCCCGCGACCCCCGACGTAGGTGTGAGATGGAACACCGGGGTGGTTTTTAGTCAGTAAGAGTCTGACAGACCCCTCCGCCCGCCCCAGGGCGGAGGACATCCATGAGGATTTTCCACCCCGTATCAAAAAAAAAAAAAAAAAAAAGGTTAGGTTAGGTTAGGTTAGGTTGGGGTGCGTGCAGAAAACCTCCTCGTGTGCCTGATTGCTGCTGGTTCTGTTCGAATACGTTTGGGGGAAAGAGCAGTGGTCGGGCCGGTGCACCCTGGGCACGGTCAATGGTCTCTCCAATTCGGGGAGGGTATTGATTATCCTCTCCGAGTTGGAGAGACTATTGACCGTGGCGAATTTCTGCGTGGGGGGGAGCATTATGCTCCGGGGTCGTCTCCGACCGAGTGACGGATCGTCCATTCACCTCCCTCTGATCGCAGAGGGCAGGACGAGTAGACGAAGGGTGGCGAAACCTAATCCCAAGGTCTAGCGTGCCGAGGGGATGAATGGCCGGAGGGTATCCGGTCGTTAGCGCTTGGGGGGGTATCAGGGGATAGGGACCTCACCCTTAAAAAGGAAAAACACAAATGGAAGAAACGACTACAGTAAATATTCCCCAGGCGGGTCCCGGAAATTCCGGGGAATCCCGCCCCTCTACTGAGGGCTGCCCCACCGTATCTGGGGGGGGCAAACAAACCTGCAGTCACACCAACGACATAACGCTAGCACAACGGACTGAAACTGACGGAACGGAAAATGATGCGAGGAGTAGGCGAGAAAAGGAGCTCCAGGTCAACCTGGAGCGCCTGCGCGATGAGGAGGTGGTCTCTGCCAAGAGGGCGGCGGCGGCGAGCGCTTTTAGGAAGCGCCCGCGGAGTATGGGATCGGGACCGATGGGTCTTTCTTCTAGCGAGGAGAACCTGTCGGCCCCGAAGGTGCCAACGGCACGCAGAGGGCGAGGTCGCAAAGTAGCGAGTGTAGCCCTCGCTCGACCGCCGGAACGTGATGTGCGGGGCCGGTTCGTGCCGATGTCTCGGCCCGACACGCCGGCTGCATCAGATAATGTGGAGAGCGTGGGCAGCGACTCCGAGCCCGGACGGAGCTCGATCGCGGATCACAGCGAGGGCTCCCTACTGGGCTCGAACAGGGCGGAGGCGAATGCCGCAAAACGGGCCCAGCGAAAAGCTGTCGCGGAAGGCGAAGTCGCCGAGTTGTCCCGACAGGCTCGAGAGCGGCGCGAGGCTCGGCTGGCGGCCGGCGGAGGTGTTTCGGCGGTGGCACTTAGTCGCCAAGTTCTGGACGGCGTGGATGTCGTCCTGAAGGTTGCCACCAAATCGGGGAACCTGAAGGGCACGTTCACGCGCGCCCTGAAGGAGGCGGCTGACGACATTCGAGAGGCGGTTGGGGTCCTCGTAAGTCGTACGAGCACGGATGAGACGGCGAAGCTGTGGGAGGAGAATCGCCGTCTCCGCTCCGAGGTAGAGGACCTCAAGCGGCAATTTGCCGCCCAGAGGGCAGCTCCCACGGCCGCTGGCACTGATTTCGCTGGGGCTCCGGCATCGGCTCCTCCAACGGCCACGTCATCGGGCCCTGCACTTGCGGATGCGGAGATCGAGAAGATCGCCCGCATCTGCATGATGCAGTGTGGGAAGATGGTGGGGGCCCGGCTGGAGGCCATTGACGGGAGGCTGCTTCCGGCCGAAACTCTTCGCCCACCGCTCGCTGCGGACCAGCGGAAGAAGGTGACGCCCGGTCAGTCAGGGCCGGTACCCACTAAACCGGGGATGGCGCCCGCAACTGCGGCCGCGGTGGCGGCAGGGCCTAGAAAGCCTGGCAAGGCGGCGACCACGAAGGGTGCATCCGCGTCCACTACACGGACGACCGCGACGGGCCAGTCCACACCCGCTTCTCAGCCGACGGCGGCCGCGACGACCGCGTCCCAGCCCACCGAGAACACGGAGGAGGGCTGGACAGAGGCCAAGAAGCGCCGCCGTCGAAGAAAAAAGAAGAAGGCAGCACCACCGGCACCGGCACCGCCAACACCGGCACCAAAGAAGGCCAAAAGACCGCCTAGGGTCAGAGCCCCTCGCTCCGCGGCTGTAGTGATTACGCTGCAGCCCGGAGCCGTCGAAAGGGGCCTCTCTTACAGGGCGGTCCTAATGGAGGCGAAGGCCAAAGTCGCGTTCCCTGACCTTGGCACACCGTCCGGCTTCAAAGTGAGGCCGGCGATCACGGGGGCGCGACTGCTGGAGGTGTCAGGTGCTGCAAGCAGTGAAAAGGCGGACATTCTGGCCGCCAAGTTGAGGGAAGTCCTCAACCCGGAGGACGTCCGAGTGTACAGGCCGATGAAGACCGCTGAGGTGCGCGTCGACGGTCTGGACGACTCGGTGACTCCGGCTGAGGTCGTGGCGGCCATCGCCCGTGTCGGCGGATGTCCGCCCGCTGATGTGAAGACGGGCGAGATACGCGTCGACGCTTCTGGGCTCGGCGCGATCTGGGTGCGGTGTCCGGTGGCGGCGGCCAATAAGGTCGCCAACGGCGGGCGTCTGTTGGTGGGGTGGGTTGCAGCGAGGGTGAAGCTGCTGCAACCCAGGGTTATGCGGTGCTTCCGCTGCCTTGACATTGGGCATGTCAAGGCTCGGTGCACCGGCCAAGTCGACCGCAGCGATCAGTGTTATCGCTGCGGTCAGCCCGGCCACAAGGCGGCCCAGTGCTCCGCGGCGCCAAACTGCAGCCTCTGTACAGCTGCAGGGAGGCCCGCTGGGCACACAGCGGGCGGAAAGGCCTGTGCGCCCCCCAGGAAGAGAGGGGGCGCCAAGGCTGCTGGGGGCCCTTTACCCCCCCCGCAGGCTGGCGCCTCATCGGCCGACTCCCGGCCTAGGAATGGTGCGAACCCGGAGGGAATGGACTGCGCATAAATGGCGCTGTACCATTTCCTCCAGGGCAACATCAACCACTCTGCCAGAGCTCAGGACCTCTTCCTCCAGAGCATGGCAGAGTGGTCGATTGACGTGGCTGTGGTCGCCGAGCCGTACTTCGTCCCCCCCAGGGATAACTGGGTGGGAGACTTGGACGGCTTGGTGGCTATCATTGGCGGGGCTCTGGTCAACCCGTCCCGAGGTCACGGCTGGGTAGCCGCCCTCGCGGATGGCATTGGCATAGTTGGTGCGTATTTTTCGCCCAACAAGAGCCTCGCCGACTTCGAGAGGTTCCTTGTTGAGTTGGGTGCCGTCGTAGGCCGTCTTCACCCTCGCCCGGTGCTGTTGCTGGGGGATCTCAACGCCAAGTCTGCGGCGTGGGGATCTCCGGTGACCGATGCTCGGGGTGAGGTGCTGGAGGAGTGGGCGGTCGCGACTGGCTTGGCCGTTCTGAATCGGGGCTCGGTCCACACGTGCGTGCGGCAGCGGGGCGGGTCAATAGTGGACGTCTCGTTCGCTAGCCCTGCTGTCGCCAGCCGTGTCCGCGACTGGCGTGTCGCCGTGGAGGTGGAGACGTTGTCGGATCATCGATACATCCGTTTTGACGTCTCCGCCCAGACCACGGGCGGCCGCGGTTCATCGACCCCGCAAACGAACGGTCCGCGGTGGGCGCGTAAGCGCATGAACAGGGAACTTCTCGAGGAGGCCGCCATTGTCCAGGCCTGGTTCCGGGAGTCGGAGACGAACGGACCCGTCGACGTCGAACTGGAGGCGCTGTGGTTCCGCGGGGCGATGACGCAAATCTGCGACGCGTCCATGCCCCGGGTCCACGCACAGTCAGCAGGGCGCCAGGTGTACTGGTGGTCGGCCGAGATCGCACGTTTACGCGTTGAGTGCGTAGCGGTCAGACGCCGGTACACCCGATACCGGAGGAGACGTCGTCGGGTCCCGGACGAAGAAGCCGCGCTGTATGAGGTGTACCGCGCGGCTAAGAGGACTCTGTGTCTGGCCATCGGCGATGCGAAGACGCAAGCCAGGGAGGAGATGTTGGAGACCCTAAACCGGGATCCGTGGGGGCGCCCATATCAAGCGGTTCGAGGGAAACTTCGGTCTGCGGCGCCCCCGCTCACGGGGAGTCTCCAACCAGAGCTGCTGGAGGAGGTTGTCTCAGCCCTCTTCCCGGCACGAGCGGAACATACTCCGCCGCCGATGGCTTTGCCCACAGACGCAGAGTCCACAGAGGAGTACGCCATCAGCGTCCCAGAGGTGACACAGGCAGAGATGGGGGCGGCCGTGCTGCGGCTCCGGGCCAAGAACGTGGCTCCGGGGCCCGACGGCATTCACGGCCTAGCGTTGGCCCTCGCTCTGAAGGAGCTAGAGCCCCAACTGAGAGGACTGTTTACAGCGTGCCTTGAGCGGGGCCAGTTTCCCACATTGTGGAAATCTGGTCGTCTGGTCCTGCTCAGGAAGGCGGGGCGCCCTGCGGACTCTCCGTCCGCGTACCGGCCCATAGTGCTGCTGGACGAGGTGGGAAAGCTGTTTGAGCGGATAATCGCAGCCCGCCTCGTCGGCCACTTGTGCGAAGAGGGGCCGGACCTGGACGAGAGCCAGTATGGCTTTCGGCATGGGCGCTCCACCATACACGCTGTATCACGGGTTAGAGTCCTGGCGGAGGAAGCGGTGTCCCGGGGCGGGGTGATGTTGGCGGTGTCCTTGGACATCTCCAACGCCTTCAACGCCCTGCCCTGGAGTTGTGTACGGGAGGCACTCCGGTATCATCGTGTGCCTTCCTACCTCCGCCGCATAGTTGGGGCTTATCTGTCCGAGAGGTGTGTCACCTACGTGGGACGTGATGGCGAGCACCAGCGTCGCATGTCGTGCGGTGTTCCGCAGGGTTCCGTCTTAGGACCGCCCCTGTGGAACATCGGGTACGACTGGGTGCTGAGGGGCGAGCTCCAGCCGGGCGTGGACCTGACGTGTTACGCTGACGACACGCTGGTCACGGCCCGGGGGAGTTCGTACAGGGAGGCAGCGTTGCTGGCGACGGCTGCGGTCTCACAGGTGGTGGGCCGCATCCGGCGCCTCGGCCTGGAGGTGGCCCTCAACAAGTCGGAGGCCGTGATCTTTCACGGTCCTCGGCGGGCGCCGCCGCCGGGATCACACATCGTGGTCGGGGGGGCCAGAATAGCTGTCGAGTCTACCATGAAGTACCTTGGATTGGTGCTCGACAGCCGATGGGATTTTGGCCCTCATTTCCAGCGGCTGGCGCCCAAGTTGTTGGGCGCGGCTGGGGCGTTGTCAACGCTGCTTCCCAATCTGGGGGGCCCGAGCGCCGTCTGCAGGCGGCTCTACGTGGGGATCGTGCGATCGATGGCCCTTTATGGGGCCCCGATCTGGGCGGCAGACCTGACGGCCGGAAGCATCGCCGTGCTGCGAAAGCCGCAACGCGCGATGGCCGTCAGAGTCATCAGGGGATATCGCACGATCTCCTACGAGGCGGCTTGTGCACTGGCCGGATCCCCGCCCTGGGACCTGGAGGCGAAGGTACTCGCGTCACTGTACCGGTGGCGCGAGGAAGCGCGGGCGCGGGGCGAGCGACCGATGCAGCGACACATGGAGCTGCGTCGGTCTCAGCTTCGCGAGGTCCTGGTGGCGGAATGGCGGGACAGGCTTTCGCGCCCTACCGCCGGCCTCGCCATCATCGAGGCGGTCCGGCCAGTGCTCGAGCGCTGGCTCGGGAGGAGGCACGGCTCCCTGTCGTTTCGGGTGACGCAGGTGCTCTCGGGGCATGGTTGCTTCGGGAAGTACCTGTGTCGCATAAACAGGGAGCCGGACGCCCGGTGTCACCACTGCGTAGACTGCCGGGAGGACACGGCGCGGCATACGCTGGCGGAATGTGCCGCTTGGGAGGGGCCGCGCCGTGCCCTCGTCTCAGAAGTAGGCAGTGACCTGTCGCTGTCGGCCGTGGTCGAGTCGATGGTCGACAGCGCAGAGTCCTGGGACGCGGTGGTTTCCTTCTGCGAAAGTGTCATGTCGCAGAAGGAGGCTGCGGAAAGGGAGAGGGAGATCTCAACCTCCCACCCTGCCCGCAGCAGGCGCACCGGGCGTCGGCGGAGGGCAGATAACGCCCTCTTCCGGCCCCCCTAAATGGGTCCAGGGGCGGCAGACTCGGGGACGTCTGTCGCCCCCCACATACACCAGGACCCGAGGTGGCGGCGCGTAGTGTTCCACGCGCGCCCCTCTAAGATGTCCGGGGGGGAGTCTAACACCTCACTCCCCCCCCTGACCCGAGAAGTGGCCCGCTGCAGCGGGCCGGCACCAGCCGGGGGTTGCGGAAGTATCTCCAGTTCCCGCGACCCCCGACGTAGGTGTGAGATGGAACACCGGGGTGGTTTTTAGTCAGTAAGAGTCTGACAGACCCCTCCGCCCGCCCCAGGGCGGAGGACATCCATGAGGATTTTCCACCCCGTAACAAAAAAAAAAAAAAGGTTAGGTTAGGTTTTTTTTTTTTTTTTTTTTTTTTTGTCCTACCTCCGACGCTATCGGAGTCTGTGGCTAACTAGTTCTCTTTCATTCCGGTTCTCACTTTTATTCCTCTCGCACTACCGTTCTACATACTATTTCTTTCTATCATCCGTCTTCTTTCTGTCTTATGGGTGGGACTCCCATATATATACTGTCTACTCTATTCTGTTTTTGTACTTAGAATATCTATTTTTATTTATTTCTGTTTTGAGCTGGGGAAATAATTTACCAAGGCATGATTTAATCTTTTACAGTTACAGTTCCTTAAATCTAATACAATTTCTTTACAATTTCATCTTATGGTCTAGGTTTTTATTTAACATAATATAAATCTTTATTTATTAATCATTTATTTTATGCTTAACTAATATATACTCAATTATATAAATTGTTAATACATTTTTCTTAGCCTGTTTTATTCCTATCTATTGCCCTCTGTGCAATCTTTGTGCAGTAGTCCAAGAATTTTTCTCTGTCCCTTCCTCGCATCATTTCCCCTATTGTTTCCCTGTCCATTTTTGTATTCAATGCCTGTTCAAGTGCATACCTATCTGCTGCATGTACGGGACATTCTAAAAGTAAGTGTGGCACGGTTTCAGGAGTGTTTGGATCGCAGATGCACGATGAACTCTCCTTGCACTTGAAGCGATTCAGGTACTTGGAGAATCCACCGTGCCCTGTCATGATCTGTGCCCTGATGCTGGTCATCTCCATCTTTCTTATTGTCCTATACGCCGCCACCGCATCCGGGAAAAACATTTTGGTGATGTTGGCGGTTTGGCCAGACTTGTATCTCCGATTCCATTCGTCAAGCGTCCTCATGCGTATGTGGCGTTTGACGAATGAGATCGGACATAGGTCGTAGTCCGGTCTTTTCTTCAGATTCGTGGCGGCCTCTTTTGCCAGCTGATCCGCTCTCTCGTTGCCTTCCAGCCCTGCGTGGGCTTTAATCCAGAACAGAGACACCATTTTGTTCTGGAGAGATGCGGCTGTTATATTCTGTCTGGCCTCTACTGCCAGGGGGTGAAGGCAACTGGGGTTTTTCACGGACAGAAGAGCCGCCATGGAATCACTGAAGACGCCGAAGGTAGGCGCTGTGTTGCTCCTGATTTCCCGCGTTGCCCGGCATATCGCGAGTAGCTCAGCCTGGTAAACCGTGCAGTATCCCGGTAGCGCCAACTTGAGGGCGCGCGTCTCGGCCTCTCCGTTCCATATGGACAGAGCTGCTCCGACGCGCCCCCCAATCTTACTACCGTCGGTGAATATCTTCACCTGCTGGTCCGAATTGGCGTCAACTTCCTCCTGGTTTACCAGGCCGGCGATCTTCAGGTCGCTTTGCTCCGCGGGATGCGGGGATTCAAGTGCAGAGGCCATTCGCTCTACCTCCCTGTCCCCCAGTATGGCTTGCGGCTCCCCTTTCTTGGCTCTGTATAGCGAAGCTACCTCCTGGATTCTAAGATCCAGGGGGAGTATTCCAGCTAGTAGGAGCGCCGAGTTTAGTGAGACAGTTCGGTAAGCCCTGCACATTTTCAGTGCTATTCCCCGTTGTACAACGCCTAACTGTTTGATAGTTCCCAGCTTGTTTGCGGCCTCTGCCCATGCGCTGGCGGCGTACAGGATTATCGGCTCTATCGCAGCTACGTATATGGTTTTGACGACTTCCGGATTTAGGCCCCAACTTACTTTCGCAGCTCTAGTTAGCTGTTTGTGGATCTTGATGGCCTTGCGGCACACTTCTGTGACGTGCGCGTTGAACGTGAGCTTGTCGTCGATGGTGACACCCAGAACTTTAATCTTGCGAGACATAGCAACGTCGACCCCGCCCATGCTCAAGCGTGGGGCGTCATATTTTATCTTATTTGTAATGACCATTGCGTTGGTCTTGTGTGGTGCGAAGTTTAACTTGTTTTCTACGCCCCACGCTCGAACACGTTCGAGGGCGGCATTTGCCTGTCTCTCAATTTCCAATGCTGTGGCACCATCGAAGACCAGGATCACGTCGTCAGCGAAGGCTTGTGCGTAGACTCCACTTTTCTCGAGGTCTCTGAGGAGGGGGTCCAATATGAGGTTCCAGAGAATGGGGCCTCCAATTGAGCCTTGCACGCAGCCTTTCTCCGTGCTTCTCTGGTGCTCGGCACCGGCGTACCTTACTCGTACTTTCCTGTCGCACAGGTAGCTGTCGATGACCTTCCTCAGGTTGACCGGACACCTTTCCTCAGCCAGTCGGACTCGTATGGCTGGCCACCAGGCGTTGTCGAAGGCTCCCTCTATGTCCAGCGATATTAATGTTATTATTTTCTTTTGTGTCAGCTTATTGCGTATTCTTTGCATTAGGGTATAGAGGGAGTCTTCGGTACTCCTCTGTGGCATGAACCCGTACTGGCGAGTACTCATCCTCGGTGCTATGTAGAACCTGAGTCGGGCCACCAACATTTTCTCAAAGATCTTTCCGAGTACTGGCAACAGGCCTATAGGTCGGTACGCCTTTGGTGTTGTGTAGTCCGATTTTCCTGGCTTCCGTAGTATTACCACTGTCGCTTCTTTCCATGGTCTGGGGAAGTGGTTGTAGGCAAGGCATTTGTTTATGATTGCCAGGAAAATTTCAGGATCTTTGCCGATGGCACGATTGCAAATATCGGCTGTGAGGCCGTCCATTCCCGGGGCCTTCTTTGGATTGAAGGACTCAGTTGACGTCTTTAGTTCGGCTATGGTGAATGGAGGGTCGTATGGTTCACCATTTTCGCCTTCATTCACCGATTCCGCCTCTAATCTGACGCGACTGTGGTGAGAGTTGTCCGCAGCTGGGTGATCCTCTGGATACAGGGTCTCCGCTATGTATCGGGCCGACGCTTCAGCGTCCAGCACCTCCCCGTCTTTCACCAGCGGCGGGTCCTCCACCCTGCTCGTAGTCCTTCCTATTACCCTGTATATCCCCTCCCATACCCCCTCCCTATCCTGTCTGCAGCAGAACTCCTTCCAACTCTCGGTTTGGGCTCTGGCTGCCTCTAACTCATATTCCTCCTTCTGTTTCAGGTACGCTTCGACTACATAGGGTCTACGGACTGGAGCAGCGCACCGTATTCTCCTCTTCTTGGTAGCGACGGCTTTCTTCAGTAGCGCAAGTTTCTCCGACCACCACGGCAAGGTAAGTTTTTCTGTTTGTTTTTTGATTGGCATGGATGCCTTACATGCTTTTGTAATCACATCTGTGTAGTTATTTACTATTTTATCTAATTGGTCTATTTTACAAATTTTCTCTATTTCCTCTTTTGTGACTTTATGTTCTTGGCTCAGCTGGGTGAGTTTCTCATGAAACTCAGACCAGTTGGCCTTTTTGGTATTAAATATCCTTTTTTTTTTTTTTTTTTTTTTTTTTTTTTTTTTTTTTTTTTTTTTTTTTTTTTTTTTTTTTTACGCGGTGGAAATCCTCATGGACTTCCTCCGTCGTGGGGGTGACGGAGGGGCATGCCGGACTCTTACCGGCTAAAACCACCGCGGTGTTCCACCTCTGCCTATGGCCAGTAGTTCGTTCCACTTTTAATCCTTTTGACCTGTTCTGTAAAATTTTGAAGACGATGCCGTTGTGGTCAGAGCTGCATAGGCCCTCGACGACTTCCCAGTCTGCTACCTTGTCGAGGATATTTGTCGAACAAGCTGTTATGTCGACATAGCTGCTGTAGCGTGTTGCCCCTCTGACCGTATCGAATGTAGGAGTTTCCCCTACGTTGAGTATATGCAGCCCGAGCTCACCGAGAGTTCCACATACCTCCTCTCCCCTACGGTCGACCGTCGGGCTTCCCCACCACGTGCTTTTTGCATTCGCGTCGCCTCCCACGATTATGGGCGTAGAGCCATTTTTAGCCGCTATTTCCCTAAGGTGGTCTAAGTAGGGCTCTACTGGTTTGTCCGGCTCGAAGTAAATGGACACGAGGGTGATCTCCCAGGCACTGGTCTGGATCCCCACCACGGCGATGTTATTTGTGGTGAGTTTTGGGTACTGCTTTACGTTGAGATTGCCGTCAAAGACGGCAATTGCAGCTTTAACAGTCCCTTCTCCATCTTCAGTGCTCTGGAAGATCCTTACTCCCCTGTGGCTCTTCATTGTCCTGCCCCCCCCAACATATGGTTCCTGCAACAAGGCTGCGGCTACCCCTTGATTTTGCGCTTCGAGCAACAGCTCGAGTGTTGCTAGCCTTTTCCGTTGGAGGTTCGCTTGCATACAGCTGTATGTGGTGGTGACAACGTTGGCGTTAACAGTACGCGACGGTCGACCGGGCCAGTTCGTCCCACCGACGGCGTACCGGGCACTCGGAGCTGAAGGCGTTGTGCTCTATTAGCGTCAGCTTAGCCTTTTTACAGTTTCTGCAGGCGGGTGGCTCCCCAGCTAGCCAGTCCACGCACGCCGTTCTCAAGTGAGGGCCGCCACAGTGGCTGCATGCATCTGCAGTCTCTTGGCAGTACTTTCTGCCGTGGCCGTATCCTAGGCAGCGCGTGCACTGGACTAGCGGAGTCTGGTCCTCGGCTCTGACCCGCTGAAGGTCTATGTAGACATAGCCCCTCTCCGTCACCCGCCTCCAGATACTGGGCGATGAGCTTATAATGACATGGGTAGTGTGAGGGTTTCTGGCTCTCCTCCTATATTTGACAGCTACCCTGTCCTCCCCTTCACCGAGGCCGTAGAAAACAGCCCCGTTCTGGTTCCGAAGAGCCTTGAGGATGTCATCGTCGGTATTTACTGACAGGACATCCCCAAGCCTGATCAGCGGGTCTTTGTTTTCCACGTCCTCGATGGTGAGACTACCTCCTTCTTTCCCTATCCTGTCCTTAACCTTGTCCCGTTCCTCTTTGGACCCGAAACCCATGATCACCTTTCTGTTCTTAGCCTTTCTGACCCTCTCCACCTTTTCCCATCCCTCCTTGGCGTCTATTGCCTTCCTTACTCTTTCGAGCACCTCCTCTCCGGTTTCTGACTCTATAGTCGAGGTGACCGCAACCGAGTGTAGCGTACGCTTTGGTAGCGCCACGTCACTCCGGGCAGCGGCCACCCCGGCGTAGGTGGGTGCTTCTGCTCTGTCGATTTTTTCGGCGTGCTTCTCAATCGACGCCTTCAGCTCCTCCATTTTTCTGTTGCTTTCCCTAATTAATTTGGTGTGCTCCTCCAAACATTTCCTGAACTGGCTTTCGTCGGAGGTAGTGAGGGGAGGGGGGGCGGAGTCAGGAGGTAGAGCAGCACATGCTCCAGCTCCCCCCTCCGCCCGCTCTCCCCCCATTGTATTTCCCTTGGTTTTGAGCTCCGCCTCGGCCTCCTTAACTAATTCATGGAGCCGTGCGAGCGCCTTCTCCACCCCCTCCTTTATCTCCGTCTTTAGGTTCCTCGAGTTTCTAAGGTGGGCCTTTGCCTTAATCAGGCAGGCTGTCGCTTCTGCCGCTCTACTGGCGTAGGTTTTTGTGGGAGTCTCATCGTGTCCCGCAGACATCCTGCGCGCGGCTGCGAGGTTTCCTTGCGTGGGGGCGGTTGTCGTTGCGGGTAGCGCTGATTTCGCGGCCGTCCTTATTGGTGCTGCAGGGCCTGCCTGCATTGTCGCGCTGGGCCTTGTTGCTGCTACTACTGCACCTGTCTTTGTAGTGGGCTCTTCGCTTGGTTTAGCGGCCTCCCATCTGTCAATACTTTTACGGACGGCTTCCTTTGGGGGTGACCTATTACCCTCAGGTTTTTTAACAGGCGTGCGGTGCCCAAACATTCTGGGAGATGATGCGGAAAGGGCAGGTAACTCTGTATAAGTTGTAAAATTTACCCTCACCCGCTAAGATTGCACAGTAATATTTGTCAGAATAATTGTATTATAGAGTCTCTGACTCTAGTCAATACACGAACACTAGTTACAACAAAATAAACAATGAAATTAAAATAAAACACAAATAAATACGACTGTTTGGTCAGTCTTTGGTAGAGTCGACTCTACTTTAGTCACTACGTGCCGTGTAGTGTGTTTAATGTCCAATGTCTACTTGCAGGAGTTACCGGATTAATTTGAATTACGAGAATTTTCAAAATAATTTTCAGACTCTATGTAGAGTCGGTCTGATGAGTCGACCGAATAGAGCCCGCCGAGCCCGTTTCAGCGAATTCAAACTCGGGGTACCTAGCCCCAGGGGTTCCGGAGCAATCACGATACAAAAATACTGGTTATAACCCAAGACGGCCGCCCAAATATGGTTATACCGCGACTACTCCGCAACCACTGGTCCGAATTTACCCGTGTTTGGGTTTACCTGCGCGTGCTCGACAAGATCCAGCCAGCTGAGGCGGTTTCAGACTGAAAAGCTTTCAGGCGCTGAAAATTCCTGAGAGCCACCGGGGCGGGTGAAGAGTGGTCCGCCGATGACCCCGAAGAAAACCCGAGCTTTCTACGACCTCTAGTTTGGGAGTTATCCGGTCCTGAAAAATGATCTGACAGTTCAAGAACTGTCAAATTTAAATTTCAAACCGGTGTAACTTTCCTTGCAGTTGAGGTAGAAAACCCGAGTTTAGTTTCTTTCGGCTTGGCCCGCTCCGCTACGTCACACTACGCGACTTTCAGGCTCCTGAAAATTTCCAGCGCCGATCCGCCCGAAAACCGGTTTGCCGGACAGGGGAAGCCCCCCAAATCACAGCTGCGAAATTCGCAACTCTCCACGACCACCGGTTTCGGAGATACGTCGGCTCAAAGTTTAACAAGATGGCCGCCGAGCTGTCAAAGTCCAACTTTAGTTGGCTGTATCTCCGCAACCGTTTGTCCTAGAGAGACGCGGCCTCGAGTGCTGTGGCCAGCCTGACCTGCGCTATCCGCCAAATATGGTCTCAGCGCGGAAAGTTTTCAGACTTTGAAAACGCCTGAAAACCTATTCAGCCCAAAGACCAGACCAAGCCCCACAGTCCTAAAAAAGTCCGGGGTTTCTTAGGCCACCGGTTCTCCTGCTATCTTAATTGCTAACTTATAACCTAAATAACCTAAATGACGGATTAGAGTCAAAATCTGCAATTTTCAACGTTTTTGTGCCAACTTTGGGCTTAAAAAAGGTCAGATATGGTGTTTGAACCCAAATCCGTCGCAAAAAACAAATATTTTCTATTTATACGCTATTTATTAAGAAAAAGCATAAAAAAAATAAATAACTTTATGACCCGTGGTCCTAAAAATCTAAATTTTCTATACTATATACAATAAGTTAGGGTCTATGTGATGTAGTAAAAATAAAATTTTTTGGAAAAGATTTTCCTCAGGAATTTTCAATTTTCCAAAAATTTTCAATTTTTTATCACTGTTTAAAAACTACTTATGCTAAAATTCCACCAGCTAGGTGATGTCTTCTCCCTGCAAGCGCGCCAAAGATAGCAGTTGCAGAATCCTTAAATTCTTCTTGGGTTGCCAGCAATTCGCCCTCCAAGTTGTGATCTTGCATCTGCTGTCAAAAATCAGCCGAAGGTCGAAAAAATCAGTTGGTTGCTGATTCTAGGCTTTGATGCAGTGCTCTTACTGCCGCCAAAGTTTGGATGCGCTCACTCGTCTGGTTTCGGTTTTCGGCACCACGTGGTTTTCAGTTTTCCTGACTTTTCTCTAAAACCAGAGTGGTTTCAGGGTCGGTGGTGCCGGTGGTGGCTGCTGTAAGGTGTTCTCCTCCGCTTCCAATTCCAAGAGTGGTTTCCGTGCGCCTCCTGCTCCTCTAGTGTGCTGCGAAAGGTTTGCCGTCAGGACTTAACCTCAAAAAAGGTTGTTTTAGCCCTATAGCTCTGGAACCACTGCAGTCCAGGGTGCGATTACACTGTCACTGTACGCGGGGCACTTTTCTGCACACGCCAATACCAAATTCGTCGGAATCGGTGCACGTTTTACCACTTAAACGAATTTTATAATGCGGAGGACCGCGATTTCATGTCTGATCGCCACGAGAGTCGGGGGGGAACTGGTTAGGTTAGGTTAGGTTAGGTTAGGTTGGGGTGCGTGCAGAAAACCTCCTCGTGTGCCTGATTGCTGCTGGTTCCTTTCGAATACGTTCGGGGGAAAGAGCAGTGATCGGGCCGGTGCACCCTGGGTACAGTCAATATTCTCGAGAATATTGGCTGTGGCGAATTTCTGCGTGGGGGGGGGGAGCTTCAGGCTCGTGGAGGTGGGGCCCAGTCTGGGCCGAAAAGGGGCGTTTTTTCACGTGTCCCTCTGATCTAAGCAGAGGACACAGTGGTGAAGCATGGGCGGCGCTCGTAGTGCACTTACCCTGCCTACGGGCTGGCAGCGGGAGAAACTTTCTCCCGACTGCACCCGTCGAAATCGTAATCCGTGAAGAGCTCACATCTTGTGACTTGGAACGGGACGAGGGTCTTGGCTTAACCGCCTGGGCCGCGAGGAAGAGAACCTCTATAATAAATTCCTCTAATACCAAGTTTTGGTGCGTGGCGAGGGTATGGATGGCTGAGGAGTAGTGTCACTTGCAACTATGTGGTTGTAGGTGGCGCATCAGTCGTTAGCGCACCCCCAGCCAGGGGCCAGTGGGACCTCGGGGTTGGGAAACAAATGACACCACTTACCTAGGGACAGGGGGTTAACTAGGTGGACTGAATAAATCCCCCACTACTCGTGGGAACAAAATGGAATTCAATTTAAAAAACAAAACAAAAGAGGAAGAGGTGGATGCGGCATCAAAGTCTGATGACGCATCGGTGACGAGCGTGCGAAGCGCGGAGAAAGTAGACAAGCGAGAAAAGGAGCTCCAGGTTAGCCTGGAGCGCCTGCGCGATGAGGAGGTGGCCACTGCCAAGAGAGCGGCGGCGGCGAGCGCTTTCAGGAAGCGCCCGCGGAGTTTGGGATCGGGACCAATAGGTCTCTCCTCCAGCGAGGAGAACCTGTCGGCCCCCAAAGTGCCAACGGCACGGAGAGGGCGAGGTCGTGCGGTGGCAGGTGGAGCCCCCGCTCGACCACCGGAGCGTGACATGCGGGGCCGGTTCGTGCCGATATCTCGGCCCGACACGCCAGCTCCGACTGACAACATAGAGAGTATGGGAAGCGACTCTGAGCACGGACAGAGCTCGATCGCGGACCATAGCGAGGGCTCCCTGCTAGGCTCAAATAGGGCGGAGGCGAATGCCGCAAGGCGGGCGCAGCGAAAGGCTGTCGCGGAAGGCGAAGTCGCCGAGTTGTCCCGCCAGGCACGAGAGCGGCGCGAAGTTCGGCTGGCGGCCAGCGAGGGTGTTTCGGCGGTGGCGCTCAGTCGCCAAGTTCTGGACGGCGTGGATGTCGTCCTGAAGGTTGCCACTAAATCGGGCAACCTGAAGGGCACGTTCACGCGCGCCCTGAAGGAGGCGGCTGACGATATTCGCGAGGCGGTTGGGGTCCTCGTAAGTCGTACGAGCTCGGACGAGACGGCAAAGTTGTGGGAGGAAAACAGCCGTCTCAGATCTGAGCTGGAGGACCTCAAGCGGCAATTTGCCGCCCACAGAGCAGCTCCCGTGGCAGCCGGCTCCCTTGCAATCGCGGCCACGGCGTCGGCTTCGTCTTCGGCCCCGTCATCGGTCCCTGCTCTTGCGGATGCAGAGATCGAAAAGATCGCTCGCATCTGCATGATGCAGTGTGGGACGATGGTGGGAGCACGGCTGGAGGCCTTAGAGTCGAGGCTCTTACCGGCCGAGACCCTCCGCCCACTGCTCAATGCGGACAAGCGGAAAAAAGAGACGCCCGCTAAACCGGGGCCGGTGCCCGCTAAGCCGAGCTTGGTGCAAGCTAAACCGGGCCCGGTGCCCGCGACTGCGTCCGCGGCGGCGGCTGGGCCGAAAAAACCAGGAAAGGGAGCCAAAAAAGCCGCCGAAGGAACCGGCAAGCCCGCAGCAGGTACGTCCGTACCCGCTTCTCAGACGACGGCGGCCGCGGCGACCGCGTCCGAGCCCACCGAGAAGACGGAGGAGGGCTGGACAGAGGCCAAAAAGCGCCGCCGTCGAAAAAAGAAGAAGGCGACACCGCCGGCAACGGCACCGCCAGCACCGACATGGAAGAAGGTCAAAAGACCGCCTAAGGTCAGAGCCCCTCGCTCCGCGGCTGTAGTAATTACGCTGCAGCCCGGAGCCGTCGAAAGGGGCCTCTCCTATAAGGCGGTCCTGATGGAGGCAAAGGCCAAAGTCGCGTTCCCCGATCTTGGCACACCGTCCGGCTTCAAAATGAGGCCGGCGATCACGGGGGCGCGGCTGCTGGAGGTGTCGGGTGCCTCTAGCGGTGAAAAGGCGGACATCCTGGCCGCCAAGTTGAAGGAAGTCCTCAACCCGGAGGACGTCCGGGTCTACAGGCCGATGAAGACCGCTGAGGTGCGCGTCGACGGTCTGGACGACTCGGTGACTCCGGCTGAGGTCGTGGCGGCCATCGCCCGTGTCGGCGGATGTCCGCCGGGTGATGTAAAGACGGGCGAGATACGCGTCGACGCTTCTGGGCTCGGCGCGATCTGGGTGAGGTGTCCGGTGGCAGCGGCCAATAAGGTTTCTGACGGCGGCCGTCTGTTGGTGGGGTGGGTTGCAGCGAGGGTTAAGCTGCTGCAACCCAGGGTTATGCGGTGCTTCCGCTGCCTTGACATTGGGCATGTCAAGGCTCGGTGCACCGGCCAAGTCGACCGCAGCGATCAGTGTTATCGCTGCGGTCAACCCGGCCACAAGGCGGCCCAGTGCTCCGCGGCGCCAAACTGCAGCCTCTGTACAGCTGCAGGGAGGCCCGCTGGGCACACAGCGGGTGGAAAGGCCTGTGCGCCCCCCAGGAAGAGACGGGGCGCCAAGGCTGCTGGGGGCCCTTTACCCCCCCCGCAGGCTGGCGCCTCATCGGCCGACTCCCGGTCTGGTGTCACGGAGGGAATGGACTGCGCATAAATGGCGCTGTACCATTTCCTCCAGGGCAACATCAACCACTCTGCCAGAGCTCAGGACCTCTTCCTCCAGAGCATGGCAGAGTGGTCGATTGACGTGGCTGTGGTCGCCGAGCCGTACTTCGTCCCCTCCAGGGATAACTGGGTGGGAGACTTGGACGGCTTGGTGGCTATCATTGGCGGGGCTCTGGTCAACCCGTCCCGAGGTCACGGCTGGGTAGCCGCCCTCGCGGACGGCATTGGCATAGTTGGTGCGTATTTTTCGCCCAACAAGAGCCTCGCCGACTTCGAGAGGTTCCTTGTCGAGTTGGGTGCCGTCGTAGGCCGTCTTCACCCTCGCCCGGTGCTGTTGCTGGGGGATCTCAACGCCAAGTCTGCGGCGTGGGGATCTCCAGTGACCGATGCTCGGGGCGAGGTGCTGGAGGAGTGGGCGGTCGCGACTGGCTTGGCCGTTCTGAATCAGGGTGAGGTTCACACGTGCGTGCGGCAGCGGGGCGGGTCAATAGTGGACGTCTCGTTCGCTAGCCCTGCTGTCGCGAGCCGTGTCCGCGACTGGCGTGTCGCCGTGGAGGTGGAGACGTTGTCGGATCATCGATATATCCGTTTCGACGTCTCCGCCCAGACCACGGGCGGCCGCGGTTCATCGGCCCCGCAAACGAACGGTCCGCGGTGGGCGCGTAAGCGCATGAACAGGGAACTTCTCGAGGAGGCCGCCATTGTCCAGGCCTGGTTCCGGGAGTCGGAGACGAACGGACCCGTCGACGTCGAACTGGAGGCGCTGTGGTTCCGCGGGGCGATGACGCAAATCTGCGACGCGTCCATGCCCCGGGTCCACGCACAGTCAGCAGGGCGCCAGGTGTACTGGTGGTCGGCCGAGATCGCACGTATGCGCATTGAGTGCGTAGCGGTCAGACGCCGGTACACCCGATACCGGAGGAGACGTCGTCGGGTCCCGGACGAAGAAGCCGCGCTGTATGAGGTGTACCGCGCGGCTAAGAGGACTCTGTGTCTGGCCATCGGCGATGCGAAGACGCAAGCCAGGGAGGAGATGTTGGAGACCCTAAACCGGGATCCGTGGGGGCGCCCATATCAAGCGGTTCGAGGGAAACTTCGGTCTGCGGCGCCCCCGCTCACGGGGAGTCTCCAACCAGAGCTGCTGGAGGAGGTTGTCTCAGCCCTCTTCCCGGCACGAGCGGAGCATATTCCGCCGCCGATGGCTTTGCCCACAGACGCAGAGTCCACAGAGGAGAACGCCATCAGCGTCCCAGAGGTGACACAGGCAGAGATGGGGGCGGCCGTGCTGCGGCTCCGGGCCAAGAACGTGGCTCCGGGGCCCGACGGCATTCACGGCCTAGTGTTGGCCCTCGCTCTGAAGGAGCTAGAGCCCCAACTTAGAGGACTGTTTACAGCGTGTCTTGAGCGGGGCCAGTTTCCCACATTGTGGAAATCTGGTCGTCTGGTCCTGCTCAAGAAGGCGGGGCGCCCTGCGGACTCTCCGTCCGCGTACCGGCCCATAGTGCTGCTGGACGAGGTGGGAAAGCTGTTTGAGCGGATAATCGCAGCCCGCCTCGTCGGCCACTTGTGCGAAGAGGGGCCGGACCTGGACGAGAGCCAGTATGGCTTTCGGCATGGGCGCTCCACCATACACGCTGTATCGAGGGTGAGAGTCCTGGCGGAGGAAGCGGTGTCCCGGGGCGGGGTGATGTTGGCGGTGTCCTTGGACATTTCCAACGCGTTCAACACCCTGCCCTGGAGTTGTGTACGGGAGGCACTGCGCTATCATCGTGTGCCTTCCTACCTCCGCCGCATAGTTGGGGCTTATTTGTCCGAGAGGTGTGTCACCTACGTGGGACGTGATGGCGAGCACCAGCGCCGCATGTCGTGCGGTGTTCCGCAGGGTTCCGTCTTAGGACCGCCCCTGTGGAACATCGGGTATGACTGGGTGCTGAGGGGCGAGCTCCAGCCGGGCGTGGACCTGACGTGTTACGCTGACGACACGCTGGTCACGGCCCGGGGGAGTTCGTACAGGGAGGCAGCGTTGCTGGCGACGGCTGCGGTCTCACAGGTGGTGAGCCGCATCCGGCACCTCGGCCTGGAGGTGGCCCTCAACAAGTCGGAGGCCGTGATCTTTCACGGTCCTCGGCGGGCGCCGCCGCCGGGATCACACATCGTGGTCGGGGGGGCCAGAATAGCTGTCGAGTCTACCATGAAGTACCTTGGATTGGTGCTCGACAGCCGATGGGATTTTGGCCCTCATTTCCAGCGGCTGGCGCCCAAGTTGTTGGGCGCGGCTGGGGCGTTGTCAACGCTGCTTCCCAATCTGGGGGGCCCGAGCGCCGTCTGCAGGCGGCTCTACGTGGGGATCGTGCGATCGATGGCCCTTTATGGGGCCCCGATCTGGGCGGCAGACCTGACGGCCGGAAGCATCGCCGTGCTGCGAAAGCCGCAACGCGCGATGGCCGTCAGAGTCATCAGGGGATATCGCACGATCTCCTACGAGGCGGCTTGTGCACTGGCCGGATCCCCGCCCTGGGACCTGGAGGCGAAGGTACTCGCGTCACTGTTCCGGTGGCGCGAGGAAGCGCGGGCGCGGGGCGAGCGACCGATGCAGCGACACATGGAGCTGCGTCGGTCTCAGCTTCGCGAGGTCCTGGTGGCGGAATGGCGGGACAGGCTTTCACGCCCTACCGCCGGCCTCGCCATCATCGAGGCGGTCCGGCCAGTGCTCGAGCGCTGGCTCGGGAGGAGGCACGGTTCCCTGTCGTTTCGGGTGACGCAGGTGCTCTCGGGGCATGGTTGCTTCGGGAAGTACCTGTGTCGCATAAACAGGGAGCCGGACGCCCGGTGTCACCACTGCGTCGACTGCCGGGAGGACACGGCGCGGCATACGCTGGCAGAGTGTGCCGCTTGGGAGGAGCCGCGCCGTGCCCTCGTCTCAGAAGTAGGCAGTGACCTGTCGCTGTCGGCCGTGGTCGAGTCGATGGTCGACAGCGCAGAGTCCTGGGACGCGGTGGTTTCCTTCTGCGAAAGTGTCATGTCGCAGAAGGAGGCTGCGGAAAGGGAAAGGGAGATCTCAACCTCCCACCCTGCCCGCAGCAGGCGCACCGGGAGTCGGCGAAGGGCGGACAACGCCCTCTTCCGGCCCCCCTAAATGGGTCCAGGGGCGGCAGACTCGGGGACGTCTGTCGCCCCCCACGTACACCAGGACCCGAGGTGGCGGCGCGTAGTGTTCCACGCGCGCCCCTCTAAGACGTCCGGGGGGGAGTCTAACACCTCACTCCCCCCCCTGACCCGAGAAGTGGCCCGCTGCAGCGGGCCGGCACCAGCCGGGGGTTGCGGAAGTATCTCCAGTTCCCGCGACCCCCGACGTAGGTGTGAGATGGAACACCGGGGTGGTTTTTTTAGTCAGTAAGAGTCTGACAGACCCCTCCGCCCGCCCCAGGGCGGAGGACATCCATGAGGATTTTCCACCCCGTACCAAAAAAAAAAAAAAAAAAGGTTAGGTTAGGTTAGGTTAGGTTTGGCACCTAAGAAGGCCAAAAGACCGCCTAGGGTCAGAGCCCCTCGCTCCGCGGCTGTAGTGATTACGCTGCAGCCCGGAGCCGTCGAAAGGGGCCTCTCCTACAGGGCGGTCCTAATGGAGGCGAAGGCCAAAGTCGCGTTCCCTGACCTTGGCACACCGTCCGGCTTCAAAATGAGGCCGGCGATCACGGGGGCGCGGCTGCTGGAGGTGTCGGGTGCCTCTAGCGCGGAAAAGGCGGACATCCTGGCCGCCAAGTTGAGGGAAGTCCTCAACCCGGAGGACGTCCGGGTGTCCAGGCCGACGAAGACCGCTGAGCTGCGCGTTGACGGTCTGGACGACTCGACTACTCCGGCTGAGGTCGTGGCGGCCGTCGCCCGTGTCGGTGGATGTCTGCCTGCAGACGTGCGGACGGGCGAGATTCGCGTCGACGCTTCCGGGCTCGGCGCGATCTGGGTGCGGTGTCCGGTGGTGGCGGCCAACAAAGTCGCCGATGCTGGGCGTCTGTTGGTGGGGTGGGTTGCGGCGAGGGCGAAGCTGCTGCAACCCAGGGTTATGCGGTGCTTCCGCTGCCTTGACATTGGGCATGTCAAGGCTCGGTGCACCGGCCAAGTCGATCGCAGCGATCAGTGTTATCGCTGCGGTCAGCCCGGCCACAAGGCGGCCCAGTGCTCCACGGCGCCAAACTGCAGCCTCTGTACAGCTGCAGGGAGGCCCGCTGGGCACACAGCGGGTGGAAAGGCCTGTGCGCCCCCCAGGAAGAGACGGGGCGCCAAGGCTGCTGGGGGCCCTTTACCCCCCCCGCAGGCTGGCGCCTCATCGGCCGACTCCCGGTCTGGTGTCACGGAGGGAATGGACTGCGCATAAATGGCGCTGTACCATTTCCTCCAGGGCAACATCAACCACTCTGCCAGAGCTCAGGACCTCTTCCTCCAGAGCATGGCAGAGTGGTCGATTGACGTGGCTGTGGTCGCCGAGCCGTACTTCGTCCCCTCCAGGGATAACTGGGTGGGAGACTTGGACGGCTTGGTGGCCATCATTGGCGGGGCTCTGGTCAACCCGTCCCGAGGTCACGGCTGGGTAGCCGCCCTCGCGGACGGCATTGGCATAGTTGGTGCGTATTTTTCGCCCAACAAGAGCCTCGCCGACTTCGAGAGGTTCCTTGTTGAGTTGGGTGCCGTCGTAGGCCGTCTTCACCCTCGCCCGGTGCTGTTGCTGGGGGATCTCAACGCCAAGTCTGCGGCGTGGGGATCTCCAGTGACCGATGCTCGGGGTGAGGTGCTGGAGGAGTGGGCGGTCGCGACTGGCTTGGCCGTTCTGAATCGGGGCTCGGTCCACACGTGCGTGCGGCAGCGGGGCGGGTCAATAGTGGACGTCTCGTTCGCTAGCCCTGCTGTCGCCAGCCGTGTCCGCGACTGGCGTGTCGCCGTGGAGGTGGAGACGTTGTCGGATCATCGATACATCCGTTTTGACGTCTCCGCCCAGACCACGGGCGGCCGCGGTTCATCGGCCCCGCAAACGAACGGTCCGCGGTGGGCGCGTAAGCGCATGAACAGGGAACTTCTCGAGGAGGCCGCCATTGTCCAGGCCTGGTTCCGGGAGTCGGAGACGAACGGACCCGTCGACGTCGAACTGGAGGCGCTGTGGTTCCGCGGGGCGATGACGCAAATTTGCGACGCGTCCATGCCCCGGGTCCACGCACAGTCAGCAGGGCGCCAGGTGTACTGGTGGTCGGCCGAGATCGCTCGTATGCGCATTGAGTGCGTAGCGGTCAGACGCCGGTACACCCGATACCGGAGGAGACGTCGTCGGGTCCCGGACGAAGAAGCCGCGCTGTATGAGGTGTACCGCGCGGCTAAGAGGACTCTGTGTCTGGCCATCGGCGATGCGAAGACGCAAGCCAGGGAGGAGATGTTGGAGACCCTAAACCGGGATCCGTGGGGGCGCCCATATCAAGCGGTTCGAGGGAAACTTCGGTCTGCGGCGCCCCCGCTCACGGGGAGTCTCCAACCAGAGCTGCTGGAGGAGGTTGTCTCAGCCCTCTTCCCGGCACGAGCGGAGCATACTCCACCGCCGATGGCTTTGCCCACAGACGCAGAGTCCACAGAGGAGAACGCCATCAGCGTCCCAGAGGTGACACAGGCAGAGATGGGGGCGGCCGTGCTGCGGCTCCGGGCCAAGAACGTGGCTCCGGGGCCCGACGGCATTCACGGCTTAGCGTTGGCCCTCGCTCTGAAGGAGCTAGAGCCCCAACTTAGAGGACTGTTTACAGCGTGCCTTGAGCGGGGCCAGTTTCCCACATTGTGGAAATCTGGTCGGCTGGTCCTGCTCAAGAAGGCGGGGCGCCCTGCGGACTCTCCGTCCGCGTACCGGCCCATAGTGCTGCTGGACGAGGTGGGAAAGCTGTTTGAGCGGATAATCGCAGCCCGCCTCGTCAGCCACTTGTGCGAAGAGGGGCCGGACCTGGACGAGAGCCAGTATGGCTTTCGGCATGGGCGCTCTACCATACACGCTGTATCGCGGGTTAGAGTCCTGGCGGAGGAAGCGGTGTCCCGGGGCGGGGTGATGTTGGCGGTGTCCTTGGACATTTCCAACGCCTTCAACGCCCTGCCCTGGAGTTGTGTACGGGAGGCACTCCGGTATCATCGTGTGCCTTCCTACCTCCGCCGCATAGTTGGGGCTTATCTGTCCGAGAGGTGTGTCACCTACGTGGGACGTGATGGCGAGCACCAGCGCCGCATGTCGTGCGGTGTTCCGCAGGGTTCCGTCTTAGGACCGCCCCTGTGGAACATCGGGTACGACTGGGTGCTGAGGGGCGAGCTCCAGCCGGGCGTGGACCTGACGTGTTACGCTGACGACACGCTGGTCACGGCCCGGGGGAGTTCGTACAGGGAGGCAGCGTTGCTGGCGACGGCTGCGGTCTCACAGGTGGTGGGCCGCATCCGGCGCCTCGGCCTGGAGGTGGCCCTCAACAAGTCGGAGGCCGTGATCTTTCACGGCCCCCGGCGGGCGCCGCCGCCGGGATCACACATCGTGGTCGGGGGGGCCAGAATAGCTGTCGAGTCTACCATGAAGTACCTTGGATTGGTGCTCGACAGCCGATGGGATTTTGGCCCTCATTTCCAGCGGCTGGCGCCCAAGTTGTTGGGCGCGGCTGGGGCGTTGTCAACGCTGCTTCCCAATCTGGGGGGCCCGAGCGCCGTCTGCAGGCGGCTCTACGTGGGGATCGTGCGATCGATGGCCCTTTATGGGGCCCCGATCTGGGCGGCAGACCTGACGGCCGGAAGCATCGCTGTGCTGCGAAAGCCGCAACGCGCGATGGCCGTCAGAGTCATCAGGGGATATCGCACGATCTCCTACGAGGCGGCTTGTGCACTGGCCGGATCCCCGCCCTGGGACCTGGAGGCGAAAGTACTCGCGTCACTGTACCGGTGGCGCGAGGAAGCGCGGGCGCGGGGCGAGCGACCGATGCAGCGACACATGGAGCTGCGTCGGTCTCAGCTTCGCGAGGTCCTGGTGGCGGAATGGCGGGACAGGCTTTCGCGCCCTACCGCCGGCCTCGCCATCATCGAGGCGGTCCGGCCAGTGCTCGAGCGCTGGCTCGGGAGAAGGCACGGCTCCCTGTCGTTTCGGGTGACGCAGGTGCTCTCGGGGCATGGTTGCTTCGGGAAGTACCTGTGTCGCATAAACAGGGAGCCGGACGCCCGGTGTCACCACTGCGTCGACTGCCGGGAGGACACGGCGCGGCATACGCTGGCGGAATGTGCCGCTTGGGAGGGGCCGCGCCGTGCCCTCGTCTCAGAAGTAGGCAGTGACCTGTCGCTGTCGGCCGTGGTAGAGTCGATGGTCGACAGCGCAGAGTCCTGGGACGCGGTGGTTTCCTTCTGCGAAAGTGTCATGTCGCAGAAGGAGGCTGCGGAAAGGGAGAGGGAGATCTCAACCTCCCACCCTGCCCGCAGCAGGCGCACCGGGCGTCGGCGAAGGGCGGATAACGCCCTCTTCCGGCCCCCCTAAATGGGTCCAGGGGCGGCAGACTCGGGGACGTCTGTCGCCCCCCACATACACCAGGACCCGAGGTGGCGGCGCGTAGTGTTCCACGCGCGCCCCTCTAAGATGTCCGGGGGGGAGTCTAACACCTCACTCCCCCCCCTGACCCGAGAAGTGGCCCGCTGCAGCGGGCCGGCACCAGCCGGGGGTTGCGGAAGTATCTCCAGTTCCCGCGACCCCCGACGTAGGTGTGAGATGGAACACCGGGGTGGTTTTTAGTCAGTAAGAGTCTGACAGACCCCTCCGCCCGCCCCAGGGCGGAGGACATCCATGAGGATTTTCCACCCCGTACCAAAAAAAAAAAAAAAAAAAAGGTTAGGTTAGGTTTGAGGAGGTGGCCGCTGCAAAGAGGGCGGCGGCGGCGAGCGCTTTCAGAAAGCGCCCGCGGAGTGTGGGATCGGGACCGATGGGTCTCTCCTCTAGCGAGGAGAGCTTGTCGGCCCCGAAGGTGCCAACGGCACGCAGAGGGCGAGGTCGAAAGGTGGCGAATGTAGCCCCCGCTCGACCGCCGGAGCGTGATGTGCGGGGCCGGTTCGTGCCGGTATCCCGGCCCGACACGCCGGCGCCGTCGGATAATGTGGAGAGCGTGGGGAGCGACTCTGAGCCCGGTCGGAGCTCAATCGCGGACCACAGTGAGAGCTCCCTACTGGGCTCGAACAGGGCGGAGGCGAACGCCGCCAAGCGGGCTCAGCGAAAGGCTGTCGCGGAGGGCGAAGTCGCCGAGTTATCCCGACAGGCCCGGGAGCGGCGCACGGCACGGCTGGCTGCCGGCGGGGGTGTTTCGGCGGTGGCGCTCAGTCGCCAGGTTCTGGACGGCGTGGGTGTCGTGCTGAAGGTTGCCACCAAATCGGGCAACCTGAAGGGCACGTTCACGCGCGCCCTGAAGGAGGCGGCTGACGACATCAGAGAGGCGGTTGGGGTCCTCGTAAGTCGTACGAGCACGGATGAGACGGCGAAGCTGTGGGAGGAGAACAGCCGTCTCCGCTCCGAGGTAGAGGACCTCAAGCGGCAATTTGCCGCCCAAAGAATGTCTCCCACGGCCGCCGGTCCTGCTTCCGTTGCGGTCCCGTCACCGGCCCCGTCGTCGATCCCTGCACTTGCGGATGCGGAGATCGAGAAGATCGCGCGCATCTGCATGATGCAGTGTGGGACGATGGTGGGGGCACGCCTGAAGGCCTTGGAATCGAGGCTCTTGCCGGCCGAGACCCTCCGCCCACCGCTCGCTGCGGACCAGCGGAGAAAGGCGACGCCCGCTCAGCCGGGGCCGGTACCCGCTAAATTAGGGAAGGGGCCCGCTACTGCGGCCGCGGTGGCGGCAGGGCCTAAGAAGCCCAGTAAGGCGGCGGATAAAACCGCTCCCGCGGCCGCTTCGAGAACGACTGCGAGAGGCGCATCTGCGGCCGGTTCGCGGACGACAGCGACGGGCGCATCCGCACCCGCTTCTCAGACGACGGCGGCCGCGGTGACCGCGTCCGAACCCACCGAGAAGACGGAGGAGGGCTGGACAGAGGCCAAGAAGCGCCGCCGTCGAAGAAAAAGGAAGAAGGCAGCACCGCCAGCACCGGCACCGCCAGCACCGGCAACGAAAAAGGCCAAACGACCGCCGAAGGTCAGAGCCCCTCGCTCCGCGGCTGTAGTAATTACGCTGCAGCCCGGAGCCGTCGAAAGGGGCCTCTCCTATAAGGCGGTCCTACTGGAGGCGAAGGCCAAAGTCGCGTTCCCCGACCTTGGCACACCGTCCGGCTTCAAAATGAGGCCGGCGATCACGGGGGCGCGGCTGCTGGAGGTGTCAGGTGCCTCTAGCGGCGAAAAGGCGGACATCCTGGCCGCCAAGTTGAAGGAAGTCTTCAACCCGGAGGACGTCCGGGTGTACAGGCCGATGAAGACCGCAGAGATGCGCGTCGACGGTCTGGACGACTCGGTGACTCCGGCTGAGGTCGTGGCGGCCGTCGCCCGTGTCGGTGGATGTCTGCCTGCAGACGTGCGGACGGGCGAGATTCGCGTCGACGCTTCCGGGCTCGGCGCGATCTGGGTGCGGTGTCCGGTGGTGGCGGCCAACAAAGTCGCCGATGCTGGGCGTCTGTTGGTGGGGTGGGTTGCGGCGAGGGCGAAGCTGCTGCAACCCAGGGTTATGCGGTGCTTCCGCTGCCTTGACATTGGGCATGTCAAGGCTCGGTGCACCGGCCAAGTCGACCGCAGCGATCAGTGTTATCGCTGCGGTCAGCCCGGCCACAAGGCGGCCCAGTGCTCCGCGGCGCCAAACTGCAGCCTCTGTACAGCTGCAGGGAGGCCCGCTGGGCACACAGCGGGCGGAAAAGCCTGTGCGCTCCCCAGGAAGAGAGGGGGCGCCAAGGCTGCTGGGGGCCCTTTACCCCCCCCGCAGGCTGGCGCCTCATCGGCCGACTCCCGGCCTAGGAATGGTGCAAATCCGGAGGGAATGGACTGCGCATAAATGGCGCTGTACCATTTCCTCCAGGGCAACATCAACCACTCTGCCAGAGCTCAGGACCTCTTCCTCCAGAGCATGGCAGAGTGGTCGATTGACGTGGCTGTGGTCGCCGAGCCGTACTTCGTCCCCCCCAGGGATAACTGGGTGGGAGACTTGGACGGCTTGGTGGCCATCATTGGCGGGGCTCTTGTCAACCCGTCCCGAGGACACGGCTGGGTAGCCGCCCTCGCGGACGGCATTGGCATAGTTGGTGCGTATTTTTCGCCCAACAAGAGCCTCGCCGACTTCGAGAGGTTCCTTGTTGAGTTGGGTGCCGTCGTAGGCCGTCTTCACCCTCGCCCGGTGCTGTTGCTGGGGGATCTGAACGCCAAGTCTGCGGCGTGGGGATCTCCGGTGACCGATGCTCGGGGTGAGGTGCTGGAGGAGTGGGCGGTCGCGACTGGCTTGGCCGTTCTGAATCGGGGTGAGGTTCACACGTGCGTGCGGCAGCGGGGCGGGTCAATAGTGGACGTCTCGTTCGCTAGCCCTGCTGTCGCGAGCCGTGTCCGCGACTGGCGTGTCGCCGTGGAGGTGGAGACGTTGTCGGATCATCGTTACATCCGTTTCGACGTCTCCGCCCAGACCGCGGGCGGCCGCAGTCCATCGGCCCCACGAACGAACGGTCCGCGCTGGGCTCGTAAGCGCATGAACAGGGAACTTCTCGAGGAGGCCGCCATTGTCCAGGCCTGGTTCCGGGAGTCGGAGACGAACGGACCCGTCGACGTCGAACTGGAGGCGCTGTGGTTCCGCGGGGCGATGACGCAAATCTGCGACGCGTCCATGCCCCGGGTCCACGCACAGTCAGCAGGGCGCCAGGTGTACTGGTGGTCGGCCGAGATCGCACGTATGCGCATTGAGTGCGTAGCGGTCAGACGCCGGTACACCCGATACCGGAGGAGACGTCGTCGGGTCCCGGACGAAGAAGCCGCGCTGTATGAGGTGTACCGCGCGGCTAAGAGGACTCTGTGTCTGGCCATCGGCGATGCGAAGACGCAAGCCAGGGAGGAGATGTTGGAGACCCTAAACCGGGATCCGTGGGGGCGCCCATATCAAGCGGTTCGAGGGAAACTTCGGTCTGCGGCGCCCCCGCTCACGGGGAGTCTCCAACCAGAGCTGCTGGAGGAGGTTGTCACAGCCCTCTTCCCGACACGAGCGGAGCATACTCCACCGCCGATGGCTTTGCCCACAGACGCAGAGTCCACAGAGGAGAACGCCATCAGCGTCCCAGAGGTGACACAGGCAGAGATGGGGGCGGCCGTGCTGCGGCTCCGGGCCAAGAACGTGGCTCCGGGGCCCGACGGCATTCACGGCTTAGCGTTGGCCCTCGCTCTGAAGGAGCTAGAGCCCCAACTGAGAGGACTATTTACAGCGTGCCTTGAGCGGGGCCAGTTTCCCACATTGTGGAAATCTGGTCGTCTGGTCCTGCTCAAGAAGGCGGGGCGCCCTGCGGACTCTTCGTCCGCGTACCGGCCCATAGTGCTGCTGGACGAGGTGGGAAAGCTGTTTGAGCGGATAATCGCAGCCCGCCTCGTCGGCCACTTGTGCGAAGAGGGGCCGGACCTGGACGAGAGCCAGTATGGCTTTCGGCATGGGCGCTCCACCATACACGCTGTATCGAGGGTGAGAGTCCTGGCGGAGGAAGCGGTGTCCCGGGGCGGGGTGATGTTGGCGGTGTCCTTGGACATTTCCAACGCGTTCAACACCCTGCCTTGGAGTTGTGTACGAACTCCCCCGGGCCGTGACCAGCGTGTCGTCAGCGTAACACGTCAGGTCCACGCCCGGCTGGAGCTCGCCCCTCAGCACCCAGTCGTACCCGATGTTCCACAGGGGCGGTCCTAAGACGGAACCCTGCGGAACACCGCACGACACACCCCAACCTAACCTAACCTAACCTTTTTTTTTTTTTTTTTTTTTTTGCTACGGGGTGGAAAATCCTCATGGATGTCCTCCGCCCTGGGGCGGGCGGAGGGTCTGTCAGACTCTTACTGACTAAAAACCACCCCGGTGTTCCATCTCACACCTACGTCGGGGGTCGCGGGAACTGGAGATACTTCCGCAACCCCCGGCTGGTGCCGGCCCGCTGCAGCGGGCCACTTCTCGGGTCAGGGGGGGGAGTGAGGTGTTAGACTCCCCCCCGGACGTCTTAGAGGGGCGCGCGTGGAACACTACGCGCCGCCACCTCGGGTCCTGGTGTATGTGGGGGGCGACAGACGTCCCCGAGTCTGCCGCCCCTGGACCCATTTAGGGGGGCCGGAAGAGGGCGTTGTCCGCCCTTCGCCGACGCCCGGTGCGCCTGCTGCGGGCAGGGTGGGAGGTTGAGATCTCCCTCTCCCTTTCCGCAGCCTCCTTCTGCGACATGACACTTTCGCAGAAGGAAACCACCGCGTCCCAGGACTCTGCGCTGTCGACCATCGACTCGACCACGGCCGACAGCGACAGGTCACTGCCTACTTCTGAGACGAGGGCACGGCGCGGCCCCTCCCAAGCGGCACATTCCGCCAGCGTATGCCGCGCCGTGTCCTCCCGGCAGTCTACGCAGTGGTGACACCGGGCGTCCGGCTCCCTGTTTATGCGACACAGGTACTTCC